>OY776673.1:144483095-154483095 GCA_963675555.1 Leptura quadrifasciata | reverse complement strand
ATTTATTATTAAGTTTGGATGATGAAATGCTGTTTTCTTGACTCAATCTAACAAATGGAATTTGACATGCAGATGCTAAACTTAGATATAAGTGGCAAAAAGCTAAATTAGAACCAAAGATACATGATTATAGCATGACGTAAATTCAAACTGTCAAATTCAATCTGTCTCAGAAAATCCAGGTCCCTTAGAGATTTTCGAAAAAAAAAAAATTCTGTAGATTTTATGCGAGACATTGTGAGCGAATCATATATGTATTACAATTTCCTGGTAAATGAGAATCTCACTAAAGAAATAAAGAGTAAAATATAGGTTCATAGATACTATCATTGAAACATCTATATCATCAATAAATCTTTTGAGGACGGTAAATTTCCCAGTTCACTTAAATTATCTAAAATAGTGCCGATATATAAAAATAAAGGTGATAGAGAAGATATACAACAGTATAGACCGATATCTCTGCAAAATCAAATTGCAAAAATATTTGAAAGCTGCTTTTATACTCGGCTATATAATTTTCTTGAGAGTAACTCAATATTATCCAACAGTCAACATGGCTTTAGGAAAAACAGATCCACTATGACGGCGCTAAATGAGCTACTCAAATATGTTACAAACTCAAAAACGAAAAAAAAGTCACGATAGGGGTCTTTTTTGACTTAAGCAGAGCGTTAGACATGGTGGACCACAAGTTATTGGTAGAAAAGTTAGTTAAGTTAAATGTTAGTTAAGTAACATGGGTGTTCGGGGACCAGCCAACAGTTGGATAGAATCCTTCCTCTCTGACAGATCACAGGTAGTCAGCTTAGAAACCCATATCTCGAGTAAAAAAGAAATAAAAACCGGCACCCCCCAAGGCTCGATATTATCCCCTATTTTATTTTGCTGCTTCACAAACGATCTACCTGTCCAATGCAATAAATCAGGTAAAAATGTTGTCTATGCAGATGACACAAGCATGTTAGTAACAGGTAAAAATACAACTTCAACGCTACAAATGTCACAAAATACGATAAATGAAATGTGTGAATGGTGCGAACAAAACGGACTCTTGTTAAATATCAATAAATCAAATTTCATTGAATTCTGTCCAAAGAACATATCCACGGACAGTAGTAAACTATTAAAAATAAATAACAAATCGATTTGTCAAGTATACAATACCAAATTCTTGGTAGTTTACGTAGACAGTAAACTGACGTGGTCCGATCACATACAGCATCTCTGTAAAAAATTAAGTTCCGTGTGCTTTTTAATAAGACAAATTCATAACACGGTTAGTGATAGTGTCCTAATGCTTGCATACAATGGTCTTTTCCAATCAGTAGTATCATGGCAATGGGGAGAGCCTTGTGGAAGTTCCTGCTCTGGTGTGAATTCATATGAATTGACATTTAGGATTTTAACTTTAGTTTTCCTATCATTTAAAAGATTATTAAGGAGAAAGAGGATGTATTTAGGACACCCAAGGTTATTAAGTTTATATAAAAGGCCTTTGCGCCATACACTATCAAAAGCTTTGCTAATATCAAGAAATGCAGCAGCAGAATACTTTCTATTGTTTGCTGGCTTCTATATTATTGCATAGTATTGTCAGTGGATGAAGTGTTGAATGTCCAGTTTTAAAACCAAATTGATAATCTGGAATTTTGTTTCCTATAGATTGCTGTATTCCGTTTTTGATGATCTTTTCAAAAAAATTTCCTAGAACTGGTAGTCGGCATGTAATTAGTCATCTTAGTGTGGTCTAAATTGGGTTTGGGGATGGTGATTATAGTTCTCATTTTGCACTCTGCTGGTATATATTGTGTTGTCAAACAAAATTCATAGAGCTTAATAATATAAAAATGGATCCTTTTGTCTAGTTTTCTCAGTATATTCTTATAGTCATGTCCCAAGCTTGTACTTCTTCCTTGCTTGAGTATTTCAAAATATTCATCTTCTTTGATATGGTGCTGCTCGTCTAGAAGTGGATCGTCGAAAAATGTGTCATGTCAGTGTATTACATATTGATAATGATCGACATCAAAGTTATTATCTGTGCATACCTTATAAGTTTTCTCATAATGTTGAGCGAAAAGATTTGCCTTATCTGAAGCTGTTTGATATTTATACACGTTAACAGATATAGACCAGTAAAAAAAGCTGTACAGAGTGTACAGACCAGTAAAAAGTCGCACAGACCTGTTTGAAAATCATACAGACCTGCGCGCGCAAATGGGTCTATCCTGGCGAAAAGTGACCTTGAAAACCAGAATGAACCTCCATAAGAAATAACATGGGATTTTGAGCCAGAACTGTAATTACTTATCTACTTGTTATATTTACAGTTATTATTAAGAAAAATCTTACTGTTTACTGACATACATTTTACTAATATTTTTAATTAAATTAGCACTTTCATTGTAGGTTTGTTAAAATTAATTGAGTACTTAATACAGTACTTAAATCACATTTAGGGCAAGAATAGCTCAGCCTATATGATATGTGTGCTTAGATATGAGATTTACGCAACTTAAATTACGGTTTGTACTTGAAGAGGTGAATGGGGAAAATGTCATCGAACTCCTTAATTTTCGTTGAAAAAAGTAAAATTCATAACGTTAAAATTTGGCAAATACACACCCTTATTATGCATCTTTATTGCAGTTACCAATTTTCAGTTCTAGCAATGTTACAAAAGTTATTTTTTCAAATTAATAGTATATTGTTTTATATGGAGTAAAAGTGACATTTTTTGTGCCGAGGATGTACTTGACTGACTAGCGAGTCCGGCAAGAACAGCCGAGTCACAAAAAATAACTACTCATAAAACATGCTGGCAGTAAAAGACTTTTACTCCCTCTCAGAATGATGAGAGCGGTAGTAAAAGACTTTTACTTCTGTTTCGATGAAGTGTCAGAGAAATTGCAGTAAAACTTTTTTTTTTATGTTTGAAGAAGAAAATAATTTTCTCGTTTCAAATATTCATAACTTTAAATAAA
Source organism: Leptura quadrifasciata (assembly GCA_963675555.1). NCBI lineage: Eukaryota > Metazoa > Arthropoda > Insecta > Coleoptera > Cerambycidae > Leptura > Leptura quadrifasciata. Next base: position 154,480,108 of record OY776673.1, on the reverse strand, counting down.
TTCCAATATACTTTCATACTTTACTATAATTATGTGAAATCATGAAATTGCAAGGACTCCGGAAACTTCTTATGAAAATCCGGCTCCCATTAAAGTCCCAAAAACAGCGAGGTAGCCTATCGCACGCGACGCGCTGGCCCCGCGCCTGCTACGCGCACGCGGCGGCCGCGGTTCTCTCGCGCATCTGCTGCGAGCCATGTAGAGAGACGCGCCCGCCACACAACCAGCAAGTTGGATCAGTGTATGTGTGAAAGGCGTAGAAAACATGTCGAACAAGGAGAAAGCTGCGGCATGTTTATTGTCATGTGGTGGTGCGATGTTTATTGCATCTCATTTAATATAAAAAAAGAACCTAGATGGTGGCGTAGTGAACTGCGTACACAAGAAGAGCCGGTCAGGAGTTAATTAATGATTTGAGCTTCCAGCACATTAGTGGTCATTACAAAAATTTTACAAGAATGACTCCAACTGACTTTGAAAATATGTTGGTAAAAATCGCAATATCTTGTTTTAATTTATATAAGTCGATAGATAGATAGATAGATAGATAGATAATTTATTGACCAAGAAAAACATACATAAAGTACAACTGGCAAGTCAACAAATGCAATGAATCAAATATTAAAATGAAATAAATAAATACAAATATAAACACATAAGTAGACAAATAAGTAAATACAAACACATAAGTGGACTATATAATAAATTGGATACAAATGGGTAATAATAATAAATAAAAGAAACACAATAAAAATAGTCAATAAAAACCGATTAATTTGAATAACAATATCACGTAAGACCTTGCTTAGACACAAACTCATTTATAGAATAGAAACATTCGTTAATAAGGAACTTTTTAGTTTCCAATTTGAATTTATAATAATTTGATATATTTTGTAAAGATGTTGGGAGTAAATTATACAAGGTGATACTGCTATAGTCTGGTGATCTTTTAAAAGTAGATGTTGAATGTCTGGGCACTAACAATGTGTTTACATTCCGAGTATTATAATTATGCTGATCTCCTAGCACAGGAAGATCAGAAATACAACATTTAACAAATGTGACCGACTTCAGAATGAAAATAGATGGAAATGTCAAAATTTTTTCACATCTAAAAGTGTCTTTGCAGCTTTCCCGATAATCCAGATTAAAAAGAAGTCTAATTATTTTTTTTTTTGTTTATAAAAACTCTATTCCAACCCACAGATTTTCCCCAGGATAATATATTATGTGATAAGTGACTGTAAGCAAAAGCATAATACAAACTTACAAGACCTTGTTTATTTAAATATGACTTCATTTGCATTATAGCATAATATGCTTTATTTAAAGATGCACATACGCTCTAACTGAACTTCTTCACTCCACCCCATCTCAACAACTGATTTCTAGTGCGATTGCTACGCTCCTACATTGTGTCCGTCCACACTGTGTCACGCTCTTTCTTTGATCTGCCGTCGAAAAACCGACAATAGATGGGTAGCAGCGCGCCTCGGATAGGCGGCGCTAGCGCCGCTCGCGCTCCCCGTCCACACTTAGAAATTTTGGAGTGTCGCGTGCGTGTCCCGCGCGCGTCCCGTCAAGTCCGTACGCACCTTTAAAGTACTCCTTACGAACACTTAACTGTACTTTTACAATAAGTATGTAAACCTATACTTCTATAATACTTCGCCTTAATCTTTGGACACTATTTAATACTTTTATGAGCAATGTGCCGCCGGCATCAGCACAGGTATACTACATGGAGGTTGCATAGTCGGTCTTATAACCTTGTTTACTGTCCATCCGTTAAATCGTTTATTAGTCTAGTTTTAGTGATTCAGCCATTCGGTCAAGTTTCATAAAGCATGAAATCAATGTGAGCATGTCATTGTCAATTTTTAAGTCGTTTAAGTTGCATATTTTTCTCTTTATGAATATTTACTCATCATTCTCTTTACTCGTCAACTTCCATTATCCCCTCATCGGCGTCATTATTCCAGCTACCCGCCGCGTCCTGTATGTAGTTTCGCATTGCTTCTTCTTACAAAAGTACTCTGATAAGTACTACCATGAGTACCACTAAGAGTACCGGTAATTAAACCATCAGAAAATACACTAAATTATTATTAGAAAAAAAAACTGTAATTGCCATACAATGTCCTGGATAGGCTGGCTATCTCTCTGTTTTTATCTCCTGTTTCAAACACGTATGTTAGCATATGGCTAAAATGCCGATCTTTAAAGTTCTGTACCACAGAACCTTAGGGTCCTAGGATTTTCTACCCATTGGGACTTTTGATCTGGATGATGTGTAGAATATCATATCAAAAAAATGAGCAAAATTAATGTGAGCCGGATTTCCATAAGAAGTTTGCGGGGTCCTTTCTGATTTATTTATTATTGCACTTTCCAGATTTACGCCCCGGCAATATACTTTTCGATAAATTAAATTTTCATTGCAGTTTCCAATAAATAGAATTTTTATTGTAAAATCTGAAATCATCCTACATTCTGATTTAATTTCGTTATTTTTATTTTTAGGGTCTGATGCCATAAGAAACTGTCAACTCTTTGGTTTTACCGATTTTGGGTCATTCATAACTCTAAGTCTAAAAATTTTGTTAGGTGCATTTATAGCATTTTTCATGGAATTTAGTGAAGTCACCTTAGTAACATATACATCGAGTTTAACCTTGGCCATAGCTGGTATATTTAAGGTAATTATAATCTATTATTAAATTATTTTTGATTGGTTATTCACCAATTACTAAAAAACATGTAAGAAATTAAATGGAAAACATTTCACTATTTACTAAAGTGTACCCCTATGCCTAGGGATTTTTTTAACCTATTTTCTCCCCCCTTTTGATATATTAAAAAGTACCACAAAATAAACATATTCACAAAATTTCAGCCCGCTCTGAATTATTTCATGCAAATTTTCCCATTTTATTGGGCTAAGTATTAGGATATTGTTAAAAATGATTCGAATTTCCCGCCAAAACTATCCGAAATTTTTTCTATATATGCCTTACAAAGGTCTTTGCCAACTTTTTTCTTTCATTTCACAATAAACTGTACACACTGAACAAAATATCAATCTGAAAATCACGTTATTAAGGGTCGTGGAGTAATATATGGGCTGTGGGGCTGAAACTTGGTAATATGTTTTCTTCTTATAAACTACGTACTGGTCGTGATACAACCCAGAAAGGTCTGGGGGCGCTTTTACTACTTTTATTGAGCTAGACTTTTTATTTTAGTTTTTTGTGGCCATTATCTATTTTATTTCTAAAATATTCCTTTTTTGCTATGCTGATGCTCAGCACCTTTTTTTTTTGTATTGATAAGAATTATGTAATTCATCTTTCATTATTCTGTATATTTACATTAAAATAGTATTAGGAGTAACTTCAGCAATGCTGTAGGATTTGTAAAACATGATTTCTCCAGTTTTTTTGCTTAAGAATTAAAAATAAATTCTTTTTCAGGAAGTTTTCCAACTAGTTTTGGCTGTTGAATGGAATGGAGATGAATTGACACCACTCAACATTATAGGTCTATTTATATGTCTCTGTGGGATTACATGCCATGTTATACATAAAATTAAAACCCAACCAATGAGACTGCCAGGACGTTCATATGAGTTCGACACCGAATATAAGGAACTCGGCGAGAATTTAATGGACGAAGAACTGCATTATGATGTAGCCAGTGATAGTGATGGAGAAAAAAGTGATACACAAGTACTATTTGATATATTAAACAGACACGAGAGATAGTAGCGCAGACAGTCATCAAGTTGTCCGTCAAATATATAACTAATATTTCATAAGTCATAAAGAATTTATATTTTTATGTACCTACATATTTTAGTATTCAAATATTGTAGATACCACTTAAAATTTAAACTGTAACAATCAGTGTTTTACATTTCACATTCCATTCTACTAAATGCTTTTGATCATTATGACTGTTGTACTTAATTATAAGATACTAATACTGTTCGTAAAAATTCGTACTTTTATACCATTTTAAACTAAATTTGATAATAATCTGGTCGATATTTGCTATACTGAGTTTTTTTAAATATATTTTGTTATATATATATTTTTTGGTATTATAGTTACCAACTTGTTGTTTGTTAGATGTCTTGAAATATACATGTGATCTGTATTTGTTCATGTGTTCTTTTATTACCTGTTTCAAAGTACCTATTATGGCTGAATTGGCCTCGCCTTTGAGAGTGTGAAAGAAAATAGTACAAAAAAAAATAGATCAAATTTCTTTTGATAAAACCATCATGCCCTGTGTGTGCTATAATTTTTCTACTAATGTAGTCCATTTAACGAATCGGGATTTATGATGAAATTAGCAAATGTTTGAGCCTGGGACTAAACAACATCTCTCCCCCGTTTTCGAGGGTGCTGAATCGATCGCCGGGACCAAACCAATTTTTCCACTTCGGCAACCCCCTCAAATTGGCGAAAAACCACCCCCAAAGCCCCATTTCCGTGAATTCGGTTATTTTCCCTAGTTTTTCGACTAATTGTTGTTCCCTCGAGTAGAACGGAAGGTCCCTAAAGGGATTTGACCATATCCACCCTTATCCCAGGTTTCTATCTCTGTAGGGGGTTAGATAGATAGATAGATAGATTATTTATTGGTGTTACTAACAAAAAATGTTTTACACAAGTCAAATAAAATACAAATACAATGAAAATAACAATACATTCTATTAGAAGATGGTACACATAGTAAAAGAGTTGATATAAAATAAAAAAATAACGTACAAATGTATATAACATATCAAAAACATATTAAAATATTAACGTTCAATGACTTCAGATACATTGCAGTCTAAAAATTCGCCGATGGTATAAAAGGCTTGTGATAATAAATTTTTTTTAATGCATTCTTTAAAAATATTAATAGGCAAAGATCTCATCCTGTAAGGTAAATGGTTGAAAAACTTTAGTCCATAATCATTAGAGCCATTTCTACTGGATTTTAATCTTAAATAACTCATTCTTATATCATTTGCATGACGGTTATTATGGTCATGGATTGATTTCTGAGTTATATATTGATCCTGGTATTTTTTGACATGCATGAGACAGGTATATATATATATATATATATATACAAACAGGCAAAAGTAAATAATTGCAAATCAACAAATATCTGCCTAACATCATCCCGATAACCCATATTAGTTATAATACGGATTACCTTTCGTTGGAGTGCAAAAATTCTACAAGCACAAAGGGCGTGACCCCAACTTGTCAAACCATAACATATTTGTGACATTATCAGACTACGATAAGCTGTTAGTAGTACCTGCTTGGGAACTAATTTCGAGAGACTTCTTATTACAAATATATTTTTAGACAACTTCTTGGATACATATTCAATATGTTGTCCCCAATTCAACTTTGGATCTAACATGACACCTAAAAACTTTACATTAACCGGATTATTGAACTCATACGTGGGTCTATTGTTTACATTTAATCTTAACTTATTTACAGTAAACCAGTCTTGGCGGGAGAGTGTTTATTAGTCATGAGTTCTCTAACCTTACTGAGGCCCCTGTGTCCAGTTAATAGCGTGGTGTCATCGGCAAACATTATAAGTTTGGCTTTAGGGACACTCTGTTCCAGATCATTTATGTAGATCAGAAAAGGAGTTGGCCCCAGGACTGATCCTTGAGGCACACCAAAGTTAATATGACGTAAGCTAGAACAGATTCCATCCTTAAATGTGTATTGTTGTCTATTAGAGAGATAAGAACATATTAATTGACAACTGTTGTTATTGAATTTGTAATGCTTAAATTTATTTAGAAGAACATGATGCGATACACAGTCAAATGCCTTTTGTAAATCACAAAATGTTACACCAGCATACTCTCTTTTCTTGTTTTTCAATTATATTATTGACAAAGTGGAGGATAGCATCATTCGTGGATTTATTTGATCTGAACCCGAACTGAAAACGATAGAATAGTTTATTGTTTTCAAAGTGATTGCAAATTTGACTTTTTAATGCAATTTCAAATATTTTTGATATGATAGGTGTTAGAAATATGGGTCTGAAATTACATGATATTAATGGTCCACCTTTATGAATAGGAATGACTTTAGAAATTTTCAATATGTTAGGAAGAATACCACTCGATACACTCATTTATAAGTTTAGTTAACGGTTTTAAAATAATATGTTTTATTATAATAACAGACATACCAAAATGATCGAAACTGCTTTTAACTTTGATTTTATCAATTATATCCCTCACTTCGTTAGGGCTAACATGTTTAAATTTAAAATCCGGATATTCAGTGTTAATAGGATAAAAGTTAGTGAAACTAGTATTAGAAGAAGGTAAATTATTGATAATATTTTCAGCTACATTTATAAAATTACCGTTCAAAGTTTCTGGATCTAGCTCATTCCACAGATAATGATTTGTATTCCTATATTTATTTATTATATCCCAATAGGTTTTAGGTGTATTTCCCTTCTTTGATATATGATCCTTATTATATTTACTTTTAGCTATTATTAATTCATGTCGATATCTACTTTTAAAACTACGTATATGATTTTTTAAAACAGGGTCAGGAAAATTATTATGCATTTCTGATAATAGAGATAAGTGCTCTCTCATCTCTTTCAGCTCAGTTGTAAACCATTTATTTTTAGATTTCTTGTTGATATTAATAGTTCGTTCCACCATCGGAAGAGAAGAATCAATGTGGTTACTCAATATATCTATAAATTGCAAGAATTTTACATTTGTCTCTATATCAGAAGCATCAACAAAGCTCCAATCAACTGACATTGCTTTCTGGTGAAACATAAACAAACCTTCTTCATTGATTAGCCTATTTTTAATAGTTTTAGTAGATTGCTTATTACTACTTTCCTCTATTAAAATTTCAACAGCCTTATGGTCCGATAAGCCAGGGTCAAACACACTTGTGTGGTAGCCTGTTTGAAAATTTACCAATATATTATCTATACAATTATTAAGTCTTGTATTTTCGTTTATAGTGATACTAAAACCATATGAGCAAATTAATTCTTGAAAATCCAAGAATTTTTTATCAGATGAATTGAATTTAAGATTCAAATCACCATTTATGATAATCTTACGGGAACAATTCATTAATTTATGCAGTGCACTATTAATTATAAACAGAAAATAGTCAAAATCACCTAGTGGAGATCGATAGATTGTTAGAAAACTGATGTTTTTTGTGAGAAAAAAAATTGAATGATTGAGAATTTATGTAACTAATGTCTAAATCGTGATACATCAGATTCATCCTCTGTCGTACAATTTTGACACTCAATACCTTTACACTTTTTACATAAAACACTACATGTTACACCTAACTTTACGCAACTGCACCGCTTGGTACATTCGCTTTTACAAGCACAGTTGTAATCCTTAAAAAAAGTCCGATACCAATGTCCTCGGTCAACGTCCGTTTCGTAATATCCATCCCCACTCAGTAGGATTAAGTTCATTTTCTAGCCATGCTTGGCATTGAAAATACACTCTTAAAACGTGTTCTCGAATCGCCTATTCAGTTGTGGGTAGCATGTTGACATTCAAATTTTTCCTTTCGTGCCTGTAAATATTGCTATCGGATGGAGTTAAAATCATCGATAGGTGGATTTTTCTTTAGTTATACTCTACTTACTAATTTTAAAGCTAATTTACATAGGTCACATGGGAGGGCCCGGGATTGATTCAATTATAGATGGAAAAAAATTTCCGCCCCCTTAAAGGGTGAAACCAACCCCCGTAGTTGGTTACACAATCCTGGTCACCTACCACCTTCCATAAAGAGACACGTGCTATAAAATATTAATTCCTCAAAAAAAAAAAAAAAATTCACCCCTTTGAAAGGTGAAAGCAACCCCCGGGGGTGGTTACATAACCCTGCTCACCTACCACCTTATTAAAAAAAAAACACCTGTAAAATATCATTTCTTTTTCTAAAAGAAAAAATCAATTTTCCAATCCCCAGGGCTGAAAGTCTAGGGTAGGGATGGCTGAGGTCAAATCCCTCAAGGGACCTTCCGTTCCACTCGAGGGAACAACAATTAGTCAAAGAACTGGGGAAAGTAAACGAATTCACGGAAAAGGGGAATTTGGGGGTGGTTTTTGGCTAATTTGAGGGAGTTGCCGAGGTGAAAAAATTGGTTTGACCCTGGAAATCCGATTCAGCACCCTCGAAAACGTGAGAGGGACATTGTCTAGTCCCAGACACAAACATTTGCTAGTTAGTCAGACTCCTTCAATGTACTAAGGGGTGTGTATGGGATTATGATCTTATCTATTTTACGATGGACTTTCAGTGGCTCAAAAAATAGTGAAAATTAATAGCACAAACATGCCCTGTAGACGTTCCAAAAATATATGTCATGGATAATCGAAAATCAGCAGGACATACATTTTAGGTCCAGTGACTTTATCGAAGACGAAGGCAATTTAATGTTATAAATCGATATGAAACGTCCATTTCAGGTACTAAAAATGACTTCATGAATCCATCATTAAGAAATTACCTGCCCTCATTGGGTGCTGGGCACTGGTAAGTATTGCTAAATGTAGCACCCGCCAGCCTATAGTTGCAAATTTGAGTAGAAGTGTACAAACTATTTTGTAAATTGCATATAAAATAAACATGGTTACATGGTTTAATGTAAATCGGAGATTCAAAATTTGTTTGAGCAGGCAGTCTTACTTTAAAGTTGCATAGATAGGTGAAAAAAGCCCACCAAGCTTTCTAGGAGACACAAAAGAAGTATTAGTTTTAGATCTAATAATAATAAAGGAACATCTGCATATTGTCAACACCAGCGCAGAGCTGAGTAAAGTACTCTGACAAAGTGCTTCAAGTACCAAGCACTTAGCTACAGTGCTTTAAAGCATGAAGTATCAAGTACAATTACCAAGTACAGTACTTGAAAAAGTAAAGCACCAAGAACCAAGCCTTCAGAGATATAAATGTCAAGTAAGAAGTACTATTGGTACAGTACTTGAAGCCCTTCAAGTACTATCAAAGGTACAAATATTTAAGTAACAACTCCAATCTTTTTATTATCCAATTTGTAAAAGTTCGTTTATTGAAATGGGGAATGTAATACCTATGAATCAGTGTAATATGAGATTAAAAAACAAAGGCAAAATTATTTTCTCACCCGCACAATTCACACTTTTATGATATAATGATCAGCGAAAATAAACGCTTTAAAAGAAAATTATTTATGTATTTATTAGTTAGAATGCGAAGTAGTGTAGGTTTCTAAAAAGTGTGTATTCTGTGCGCCTACACAGAATACACACTTTTCATACAAATTTCATTTCAACGTATTGGTTATGTTGATTGAATGATTGTGATAACTCCCTATAACTCAGTAGATGTTGAAATATTAGCTTCATGTTTAAATAATACAGATTATTGATGTGCTAAATGATCATGCTCCATTTAAAGAATATCACATATTTAAAAAAGCAACGAAGTGCCATCATTAATTAGACAATAAACAAAAAATTATTATGAAGCACAAATTGATAAAAAAAATAAACATGAAGCTATGTGGATAGTTTGAAAAGAACTAGTGAATGACAAAAAATTACAGCAATAAAAGTATTATATTTGAAAGCATAGTTTTAATATCAGAAATTACATAGTGAATGCATATTCAATAAATTTTTTATAAATTGTCTTGATAATATTTTAAATAGCATAGCTAACAATAAATACGTGATAGATGGTATGACAGAAACAAAATCAAAGTTTCATAAGTTTGATAAAATTGATTTACAAGTTATCCACCAGCATCATTATACATAAAAAAGGATAAATGCTCTGAGTTTACGAATTCCTGAGAAATTATTAGAATTATTTGAGAAAAATTAATAATGGAATTTATTCAGGAAAACAATATTATTATAAATGATTTAAAAAAAAAACATTTATCCAAAACAGTAACCTTAAATTGTTTGCGTTGATACAATGTTGTATATGAGATCGCCTGCCACGTACAACATTTAGTTCAGTATACGCCAAAAAAAAAAAAACGCGTAAAACATTCCCTGTCCATTAGAAGAGAAGCAATGATGCATCATTGGCTCTTTTGAGGCTCTTTTTGAATAAGCCGAAGTCTTCAGGGTTCGTAAATTATACTGTGTTGCACTATTACTCCACCTAAAAAATAATGTGAACATAACATTAAATTTAATCAGCGCACTTATAATACTAGGCACAAACCGAAAATCACAAAGAAACCTACAACTAAAAAAACAGTAGGACAGAAAAAATATACTTACCTATGGAACCTAAATTATTTGATTTTATACCCGACAGCCTAAAAAACATAAACAATAGAAAAATACTTAAAAACAAAGTGAAAAAATGGCTGCTTTCTATAAAAAACACTGTTATAGAAAACATAATAAAAACTGATTTTTGCAGCAACTAGTATGTTCAGTATTGATAATAAAAGTTAAATCTCCAACTAAAAACCCTTTTCTTCACTTTATATCTCTTTCACTTTAGTTTTCTATATAGAGAAACTTTATTCACTTTACCCTGATGCTTGCTTTACTTGTTTATCACATTAAATGTCTTAATTTAGTTCTTCTATTATAACATAATAATAATGAGTCTTTATTCCACATCAATTACATCAGTGAACAAACTAACAATACATATATATTTATGAATAAAAATTTGTGGAAAAGGCGGAGTTCAACCATTTTGGATTAAATATCCAAAATGTTTGGCACTTCCACTCAACCTAGAAACATTATTTTATATTATTATATCTAACTCCATACCCTTTCTATCTGTACTGTACTTCCTCACGTACAAGTATGTTACATACTTTTGAGTATTCTAGTATATCATACTATTAAAAGTTATTAATAGAAAATAAAATTAGTTTACTGTACTTTGAAATTAGTTTATCAATTGAATATATGCATGATTGTAAATGTATCTCTTTTTTCGTAAATATACTATTATTATTATTATTATTATCATGAATGTAGCTATATCCAGATATTAATACGGTTCACTTAATGGAACTAACTTCAGTAAGAACATGTTATTTATTATATAGTTTCTGTGTTAATATTTTACGCTATTTTAACAATACAAATTTTAACATTTTGTTGATAAGTTATAACTCATAGGTATTTCCATACAAATGTATATAAAATACTCAGAGAGCGCAAGGAAAAGCATGTATTGAAGCTTAAAGTATTAATAATTACACGAATATTATAATTAAAACAAAAAAGTAACTATTACATCGGGGCTGAACTATGGATTTTTGACATGTCAAATGAACTCTTCACAGCGGAGATACATTCTCTCTGGAATATTTTTTGAGTTATAAGGTGCTCTCTCGATGCAGGCAACTGGAGATCGAGGCATGTACCACATGACAAGGAGAGACCAACGACAGGGAGGGTTACTAAAGGTGCTCTAGAGTAGCTCTCCCTGTCGTTGGTCTCTGCTTGTCGTGTTGTACATGTCTCGGTCCCCGGTCGCTGTTGCTTGCATCGGGAGAGCACCTATATAGGTAACTTACCTGCAATACAAATTTCCTCTACACAGAAACACCTAGTTTTTGCTCGGTGAATGGAAATATTTTCAGCAGTCTGAAATGTTCCTACAATAACACGCCCACCAACATCATCATTATCCTCCTTAAAAGGATTGAATATATCAATGACTTCAAGTCATTGGAATATATATTGAATTCATGAAATTTGTCATAAAAGTAATGTCTTTTTTGACGATCGAAGAAAATAGTATATTTTACAAGAGATGAAAATACTGTTTTTTTTTTGCGAGATGTAAATTTGCCCATAAGTGAAGTGACAGGCAATCTCATGAACAAGAAAGGCGTTGTTCATATCGAGTAGAAAATGCAATTTTTACTACGATATTGCAATAAAATATTGGATTAGAATTTACAAAACTTTATTTATTTGTAACAGTTTAACAGAAAATACATATTAGGTATATGTAATTAAATAGTGACAAAAATGCCTTTCATATTAAGTAGAAACTATTAGTTTTTTTTTTATAAATGCGAAATATACAATAATTATTTTAATTATTGACAGTTGGATTTGTATTAACAGTGCTAACTTCTGCGGTACTCGTTGAAGGTAAGTTTTAGGTTGTAGATTTTGTTGCTATAGGCCGATTTATTGGTAAGTTGTCGAAGTCATCACCATCAAAGTTGACTATAGTTTCAGGCATACTTGCAGTTTTAGACGTACTTTTAAGAGATTGAAATATTGCATGTCCTCATTTAATTCTATAATTTATTGAGCCTTCAATGTATTGTTCTGCCACTGCGCTTGATTTCCAACCATGTTTTTTAATTTCTGTTAGATTATGGGATTAAATTATAAATGAACTCTCACAATGTCAAGTGTTTGTTTAGTTGTTGCTGTGGTAGGTAAAATAGATACGCAGGCTACTAAATGAAAGTGATTCTTCTATTCATTATTTAAAATATAAATTTAACATTTTCATCTCTAGATTTAAAAAATGTCATTTTCATATAGAGTAAATAGTGGAAAATTGCTATTTTCATATATAACCCTTACCTTTTGCCGTGAGCACATCCACCTTCTCACGAAGAGTGCGGTAAAAATAACCCACCGCACACAAAGGTTGCTTTTGGAATCGTTTGGTTACCCCATCGTCGCAGTCTCCTTCTGTGCCATGGGACCACACCACTCGCCTTCCGCAACCGAGCTGGTCAGTTGCATACCTGCTCCAGCTAAAACTTCAAATGCAGCTTCGTTTTCAGTCGATTAAGGCTTTAAAAAATGATGGTGCGTTCAAGTGGGACAAAATTATCCGGAGGTAAAATACCCTCCCGATCGGATCTCCGGGGGGAGGGTGCCCACAGGGACACCTCATCGAATGTCGAAAAAACACCGACAAGTTAAATCCAACAAAACTAATTCTTTCATCTACGGCGTTTGGAATGTTCGTACTTTGAACGACAGCACTCGCACCGATCGGCCTGAAAGAAGAACTGCTCTAATAGATAGAGAACTTCACAGACTCAATGTTGACGTTGCAGCTCTCAGCGAAACTCGATTTTTGGAGGAAGGCTCTCTCACAGAAAAGTACTACACCTTCTATTGGAAAGGTCTTCCCACCAATTCAAGAAGACAACATGGAGTAGGGTTTGCCGTTCGGAATCAACTTGTATCCAACTTAACACAAATACCACAAGGCCTATCCGAGCGTCTAATGCTGCTACGCTATGAGCTATCAGATGGCAACGCGGTAAATCTAATAAGCGCCTACGCTCCCACTCTAGATGCAAGTCACGAAACCAAGGAAAGCTTCTATCAACAGCTGGAAGAAACCCTCTGTAGAATACCTAAAACGGAACGACTCGTTATTCTTGGCGATTTTAACGCTAGAGTAGGGAGAGATGCAGACACCTGGCCAGGCATCATAGGCAAGAACGGTTTGGGCAACATGAACGCTAACGGTCAACTACTCCTAACTAAATGCGCCGAACATGATCTAGTTATAACAAACACCATTTTCCAACAAAAGGATAAATTTAAAGGCACCTGGCGTCACCCCAGATCAGGTCACTGGCATCTACTGGACTATGTTATCGTACGTAGGAAGCATTTCAAGGACGTCCAAATTACAAAGGCGCGTATTGATAGCGAATGTTGGACCGATCATCGTCCTGTTGTCTCTAAAATGAAAATTGTTATGAGACCCAAACACCGAAGAACTCAAGTAAAACGTAGACCCCGTCTCTGTATTAGTAAATTGCGTGACCAACAAACCGTCGAACAGCTAAAGCAAAAAGTTCAAGAGAATTTGAGTGCACTAGAAGAAACCAATTCTGTAGATGTCGCTGCTACCTGGACACAAATTAAAGACAGTTTAAAAAGTGCGAGTGAGGAAATTCTTGGCACTGTAGCAAGTAAAAAACAGGAGGACTGGTTCAATGATAATGAAGCTTTTATACAAGAACTTCTTGACCGCAAACATATTGCCTTCCAAAACGCTATCAACCACCCCAACGACTCATCAAAAGCAGAAGCTTTTACCCACTCTAAGTATGAAACGCAACGCGAAATCAGAAGAATAAAGAACGAGTGGTGGGCAAGCAAGGCCAGAGAAATTCAAAGGTACGCCGATTCACACGACTACAGGAATTTCTTTCAAGGAGTAAAAGCAGTGTACGGCCCCAGTCGGAAAAATATGTGCCCTATTAAAGATTTAAATGGAAATCTCCTTAAAGAAGACCAGGAAATAAGAGCCCGATGGAAAGAACACTACTCTAACATTCTTAACCAGCAAAGTCAAGCCGATCACGATATTATAAATCTTATCCCTCAATATGACACCTTCGAAGACTTAGATAAGCCACTAACAACGGAAGAGATCTTAACCGCCATTGGGCAGCTAAAAAATAACAAATCTCCCGGCGCCGACTCACTCCCAGCTGAGATCTTTAAAGCTGTGTCGTCAGAGCTCATACCCTACCTCAAAAAACTGTTTGATGTCGTGTGGGAAAGTGGTCAAGCACCGCAGGAGTTTCGTGATACACTTTTAATCAACCTCTTTAAAAACAAAGGGAGCGCTGCGGACTGTGGAAATTACAGGGGTATAGCTCTCCTGGCTGTTGGAGGGAAGATACTCACTAAAGCGATGGCAAATAGGCTAACACCTGTTATGGAAAAGTTACTTCCTGAAACACAGAGTGGCTTTAGACCAAACCGAGGCACATCGGATTTAATCTTCACACTTAAACAGCTTCAAGAAAAAGCACTCGAACATCAAGGAGAAATTCACATGGCCTTCATTGATTTAACCAAGGCGTTTGACTCGGTGGACAGGGAAGTGCTCTGGAAAATTATGTTCCGCTTAGGTATCCCTAGAAAATTTGTGGAAGTATGTCGCAGTCTGCATACAAACAACAACGCCCAGGTTATGTATAATAATGAGGCAACCGAACCTTTCCAAACCCTCACTGGAGTTAGGCAGGGATGTGTACTGGCACCCCTACTCTTTAATTTGTTTACCACTGCTCTAACAATTATTGTTGACAACAAACTGACAGTCAGAGGAATAGGTCTCAGATACCGTTTTGATGGCGGTCTCTTTAACATAGGGCGCTTTAGAGCTTTCACGAAGACACGCACACGATTCATTTGTGATCTCCAGTATGCGGATGACTGTGCACTTTTAGCCTCTACGCCGGAAGAGCTTCAAGAACTTTTAGATGTGTATGCCCAGAGCTATGATTCCTTGGGACTTAAAATCAACATTGGAAAGACTAAGATTATGTCAACTCCTCATCAAGTGAACCAAATAGACATTACACTTAACGGAAATTCTCTTGAAGTGGTGGATCAGTTCAATTACTTAGGCAACGTTGTTAATGACAAAGCAAACATGGACAGCGAGATTCGCAATAGAATTAACGCTGCATCTAGAGCACTCTGGGGACTTAGAGAGAGAGTATTTGACAACCACGACCTTGCTTTGTCAACGAAAATGGCTGTCTACAGAGCAGTTGTCATTCCAACACTGCTATATGGATGTGAAAGCTGGGTCACTTACCGTCGTCATGTGAAAGAATTAGAACGTTTTCAGCAAAGACACCTCAGAAGTATGATGAAAATCCGTTGGTTCCATCACATATCAAACGTGGAAGTACTCAGAAGAGCAAACAGCCTTCCAATTGAGGTGCTTATTTCAAGAGCACGCCTAAGATGGGTAGGTCACGTTCATCGTATGCATGATAACCGCCTTCCTAAATGTGCACTTTATGGTGAATTGCTAAGGGGTAGAAGAAGGCGTGGCGGTCAACGAAAGCGGTTCAAAGACGCTCTCCATGAAAATCTAAAATCCTGCGGTATTGTAGACGAGCAATGGGAACAACTTGCAGCGGACAGAACCGAATGGCGAGGGGTTGTGGCCAGCTATCAAGGAAATGTTGCTGCAAGAAGGCCGAATCCAAGACCTAACCACGTCTATGTTTGTCCTGACTGCGGTCGACATGTGCTCTCCCGAATTGGCCTCTATAGCCATAGTCGTGTGCACCGTAGATGAATGGGAATTACAATAGACTACACCTTTTACTTGTTTTTTATTGTACACAATTTATCGACTGTAACATTTTTATACTCGGACTCGAGTAACGGCTAATAATAATAATAATGAGTAGAAAAAAAAAATGTTTTTTCATAATTCTTACCTTTCGCATGATGTAATTAAAAAAAGATTAATCCTATGGTAATGGTGCACTGGACAAAATTGTAGCATATATCAAGACGTTCAATATGGTTCTTTGAAAATCGATTTGGCACCAATGGGAGCTGAGACATTTTATGAAATCGTTTTCCCAATATGGTGGCGCACGGGCAAACTTTCGATTTTTACGACCGGATTTATGCTTATTTTACGATCTCATACAACATGTAATGTGATTCATTGATTCCTTATTCAAGTCTTAAGTCGCTCTATAGAAAAATACCACAGATACTGGACTCTTTACCAAATTATAATATAATTTTAACTTTGTGTGTTGGGTTAATTGTTAATACAATTTTGGTCCCTTTGCATGTAAATCATTTCTTACTTAATAAGCTAAAGTTGCAATTTAGGTGTAAATTAAAATTGTGTTGTTTGTCTTATATGTGTTTAGTAAAAACTGTTTTATTTTTTTCTATATTTATGATTTTCTAGGAGTTTTGATGTTGCTCCTATCAAAGCTGTGCCAAACACTAAGCACTGTTAACAGTAAAGTGTTCACAATTACTAAAGCACTCTTAAACAGTTCTTAAAATTCTCGAGCACAAAGCACTTGTTAAAAATTTAAATAATAAAGTATATATTGAGGCTAAAACTTCATTGATTTTAAGTGTTATTTACAAAAAAAGATAAAGGCCAACAAAAATAGCAGTGCCGGAAAAGAGCGGCACAATTTGGTGAATTTTCTTTTTTCTTTATTTTTGTGAAAATGCTAATAAAAATTTTTGGTGATCTCGTGAAATTTAAACTCTTGTGCTTAAGCTCTTTTGTTACAAGGGCGTAATAAAAAGTTTGTGAGTAGAAATAAAATAGCGAAATTTTAATTTAAAAGAACTCTTTGAATAATATTACACCACATTAATTAAACTGCCTATATCGAAGAACGCTTCTTAAAATAAGACACTAATCATAAATAGAAATAATCACCGATTAGTGTTCAAAGAAATACATATACAACCCATAGTAACGAGTCTTTAATCAGCCTCTGGCTTTTGGAATTGGGGGTTGTTTAATTTCTGTGGTGTTCATTTATTTGTTCAGCAGTTAAAAGTAAGTAAGAACAAGCACGATAACTCAACATATTAGCCATGTCAAAGGCGAAACTTATTCTGCAAGTACAGGTGGGGTATATCTCAACTCTGATCTGGGTTGACACTAGACATGTTGAGTTGAGCGAGCAATTGTTCTTGGCTCATAAAGACGCCATATGCAACAGACGACAAAATATCCAGATCTGGAAACACTAATTCTCCATTTCACTACACTGAGAAGATTGCCTGAATTGGGGCTGTAGAATTAAAACACAACTACATAGTTGTTTATTGACATTTCGGTCAAGCCCATATTTTCATTTTCTTTGGGGTTCAACTATATGAATGCTATAAAATAAATAAAATCTATAATAACTGACTAAAACTGTTATGTCATAAGGTGTCACAGGTTTTATATAATTTATCTAACAAAATATATAGGCCAATGCAAAGTGGATAAATTATTACAAAAATAATAAATATGTGTAGTAAAATAAAAAATACCTATTACGAAAGTCCAGTATTCCACTGTTTCCTATAGAAGGAAATCAATTTATTGCCACCAATCAAGGTGCATAATGTGCGTTTCCAAATCAATTGAAAATAATGTTCTAACAAACAACATAGAAACATGCAAAGTAAATAGACACCACACTGCAGCAATTTTTCTCGATTTAAGTAAAGCTTTTGTCAGCATATGGTTAAGGGGGCTAATCTATAAACTATGGATAGACTAAATTGTCCGAAGTGTCTTATTTATATTGTTACGTGCTTACAATTTTCAGTAAACACTCCGTGGATTCAAATAACTTGCAACAAGAATTTTCACAAACCACTGATTTATTTAATCACTAAAATTACACTAGTAAATATCTAAAAATCACACAACTAATAATAACTTAATCTAATATGAATTCACTACTTTTAAAACACCATGTACTTTTCTTCCTAAACTTGACAACTTTTGTCTAACCTAAAAACTATCTGTCTGTTTACTGAATTGAACTCTTCTTTATACTTCACTTCACTAAACTGTATTGTTCCCCCATCTGCTGGATTCACCTCTTTATATACACCCATAGAAATGTACCAGAACACAATATTCTGGAACCCTCCATAGTTTTCTACTATGTACTAGATGATTGTTCGTCAATTGGCTCATAGACGGCGCCACCCTACTAGTCAGGGAAGTAACTAAGCTTCTGAGGAAAACTTTGAACATGAACTTAATCACATCTTTCCCCGTTAGAGGGCAGCACATAACACTGCCCCCTCCTTAAGCCTGAACGTCCCGGTCAGGCAATTCAGATTCCCCAACATACTTCATACTTCGCCAACCTATCCAAGTGCACGATCTTCATCTTGGACTTCTTACTACGTTGAATTCGGTAAACAACGTCATTGATCCGAGTGATGACTGAATACGGTCCTTCCCAGGGTGGGTGAAGCTTCGGAGATCTTCCCTTCTTTCGCTGTGGGTTATATAGCCAAACCAGATCGCCCTCCTTGAATCCTGCTGACGTTCCCTTCCGGTCATAGCGAGCCTTCATTCTGTCACTAGCTATTCTAACTTGGTTTCGAACCAATTCGTGGACATTCCTCAGCTGTTGACTAACTTCGTCTGCATATACATCCACGGACAGTGGCTTCTTATCTGGTGTACCAAACATCAAATCACATGGCAGTCTGATCTCGTGCCCAAATATTACACGAGCCGGTGTCTGTTTAGTAGTCTCATGAATGGCAGCCCTGTACGCCATTAAGAAAAATGGTATATGTCGATCCCAATCTCGCTGGTTCCTGTGAACTACCTTAGAAAGATGTTCCTTCATGGTTTTATTATGTCGTTCCACCATTCCATCTGACTGGGGATGAAGAGGGGTTGTCCGAGTCTTGTGAATGCCCAGCAACTCACAAATTTTCTGAAATACCCCCGACTCAAAGTTTCTCCCTTGATCGGAATGTAGCTCCAGGGGTACACCAAATCGGCATACAAGGTTATCCACCAGAACTCGAGCAACAGTAACTGCTTCCTGATTCGGAATGGCATAGGCTTCCGGCCATTTACTAAAATAGTCCATAGCGACCAGGATGTATTTATTCCCATCATCTGTCAGTGGGAATGGGCCCGCTACATCTACAGCAATCCTCTCAAAAGGAGCTCCGACGTTATTTGCTTCATTTGGCCCCTGCTCTTCGTCTGTGGCCCTTTGGTGGCTGCACAAGCCTTGCATTTGCGGCACCAAGCCTCCACATCTTGACGGCTATTGATCCAATAAAATCGTTCCCGTACTTTAGCCAGTGTCTTATTCATACCAAAATGTCCCCCGGACACTCCATCATGTATTTCCTGAAGTACTTTTGGGATCCGACAGCTGGGTATCACTAGACGCATGGTAACTTCCTTCCCATCTGGACTTTCCCATGCTCTCTTTAATAGTCCATCTACAACCTTAAGGGAGTCCCATTGTGCCCACAATGCCTTCAGCTCCACACTTTTGTCCGAAACATCCTTCCATTCCGGTCGCGTTCCTTTTTCTTTTGCCCTTAATATAGGACCAATTACGCTGTCATCCATTTGTTCTCGTCTTAGAACTTCCTTTGTCCAATCATCTGGAACATCTACCTGAACTGTGTTTACTATTACCGTGCGCTGTGCTTTTTCAACCCGATAGCAGTGTTTGCAGTCATCTTTGCACGGTCTTCTTGACAGAGCATCTGCATTTTTATGAGACTTTCCAGGTCAGTGTTCGATTGTGAGGTCATATTGCTGCAGTCTTTCTATCCAGCGAGCCAGTTGACCTTCTGGGGTTTTCAGCTGCAATAGCCATTTTAATGCAGCATGGTCGGTCCTGATTTTGAAATGTTGGCCATAGAGGTACTTGTGAAAATGGTCCACGGACTTAACAATGGCCAATAGTTCCTTCCTTGTTACACAATAATTCCTCTCTGGTTTGGACAGTACCTTACTGAAATACTCGATTACTTTTTCCTCTCCTCCTCCTCCTTGTCGTCAGGGTGAAGTCCCACCTGCCAATACCCACTTCGAAGGTCTAGAGTTGAAAACCATCGTGACCCTGCCAGCGTACTTAATGTATCGTCAATTCGTGGTAGTGGATAGCTGTCTTTCTTTGTAACATCATTCAGCTTCCGGTAGTCGACACAAAATCTCAAAGTTCCGTCCTTCTTGGCAACTAAAACTACCGGTGATGACCAGGGACTGGTTGATTCCTCAATTACTCCATCTTGTAGCATCTTTTGAACCATTGCAGCAGCTTCTTCCTGTTTAGCTAGTGGCAACCTCCTAGGTTGTTGGCGGATTGCGGCTGAATCACCAGTGTCTATCCGATGCTGTACTATATCAGTTTTCGTGAGGATGTCTGTGTTTTTGGCAAATACCGTACTTTCTTTTTCCAAAAACTTTATTGCCTCTCTACGTTCATCCTCAGATAAGTGTTCAAACTGGGAACTCAACAAAGTCACAACTTCCCTGTCTACGCTGGTTGGGGAACATTTCTCCCCTTGTTCCTCTCACCTTGCTATCCACTGGACTGGTTCGTAGGATCCTATTGCCTCGCCTTCCTTGAATGTTACCGAGTGGGAATTTAAATTAGCCACTCTAATTGGAATTTTGTCTTTTGTCCGGGTCAGAGTTCTTGCTAAGATTACGTTTTCTGTCTTAATTGAATCATCTTTTTCAACAAGGCCAACACGGTATCCACCAGAGTTTCCTTCCAGAATGGCCTCGATTATTTGTTCTGAACGGGCAGGAATCTTGATTGTCTGAGCCGTCAGTAGCCTCACTTTTTGAAATCGGTCATTTGCTGTTGACAAAATAAATTCTTCATTTCCAATCTTTAGGACTCGTTCTACCACGTCAAGTACAAATTGATCTTGTACTCCCATAACATCCAGCCCCAAAATGAAATCATCAGTGATGTCAGCCACAATAACCCTATGACTAAAGCACAGGCGTCCAAACTGCAGATCTAGGTCAACTTCTCCATGAACCCTTACCCTGTGTCCTGTGGCTGTTCGAACGACCAATCCATTTTGGCTTTTATCAACTTTTATTCCTGATAAAAATCCGGGCCGCACTATTGACGACGTGGCACCTGTGTCGATAGTGAAGATACATCTCCTTTTGTTTACATAGCCATCCAAAAGCAGACTACTCGGGACTCTTCTAATCTGGGAAACCCGTATCTCTCTGGGGGCACCGTGTTCACCAGCCAGCACAGCCCCCAAGGTGCTGGCTTTCTTTAGTTTTCCTGCGGCTCTTCAGTCATTGCGGCATTTACTCTCCGCTGCCGACAGTTTCGCTTAATATGCCCTGGTTTGCCGCACTTATAACAACGAATCACCTTCCTTGGCTGTTCATCGTTCTGCTCTCTTTCCTGCTTCCTTGGAGCATCTGGTTTTGTCATCAACTGGCTTATCATTTTGTGCATGTCAGCCATCAAAGATTCCATATTTGATTGTTCTAAACGGTCCTTTTCTTCTGCCTTCATGGCTCGTACTCTCGGACGTGCAGTCTCTTTGTAAGCGGCTTCGACCTCGAGGGCACGGATCAAGGCTTCACTACCAGTCTTATCTCGAGATAATCTAAGGACTCGCCTGATCTCCTCGTCTCTTATGCCATCAATGAAAGTAGCAACTGTTAACTGTTCCTGGAATTCTTTGGGTGCATCCGTGTAAGCCAGGTATGTCAGTCGCTCAACAGCTGCTTCAAAATCTTGTAAACTTTCCCCAGCCTTTTGTGTGCGTGATTTGAGCTGAGTCCGGTATACTTGGGCGAGGTGTTGGTCGCCATACCTTAGATCTAGTGCAGCCTCCAAAACTTTAAAATCCCGTTGCTGCGTCACTGGGATAGTCTGAAGCAACTCTGAGGCTTGACCTCTTAATGCTAGCCCCAATGCCATAGCTTTGTCTTCATTACTCCAATTGTTTGCGTATGCCGCTGCCTCAAATTGTCTTTTGTAGGTTGACCAAGAAGTTTGATCATCAAAGGAAGGCGGTTGTAATCGAGGGCCTGACGATGATAATACTAGCTGGCCTCCTTGCGTTCTTAACTGTCGCTTAAGTTGTTCTACCTCTCCCTTAACTACCTGAAATTTTCCTTCTATATCGGTAACTTTCCCTTCGACGCCAGTAACTTTTCCTTTGATTTCACTTACTTCAGTCTTTATGTTGCCTATATCCTCTTTAATTCCGCTTTTGAGGTCTTCAGTGGCTGAAAGGATAACATCTTGTTGCCCCTGTATAATTTTCCTTAATTCTTCTTTCTTTTCTAGACGTCGTTTTTCTTGTTCTTCTTTCTCTTCTAGAAGTCGTTTTTCTTGTTCTTCTTTTCCTTTCTGATGTCGTCTTTCTTTTTCTTCTTGACGTCTTTCTTGTTCTTCTTTCTCTTCTTGGCGTCGTTTCTCTTGCTCTTCATTTTCTTCTTGATGTCGTTTCTCTTGCTCTTCTTTTTCTTCTTGACGTCGTTTTTCTTGTTCTTCTTTTTCTTCTAGCATCAAAACTAACAAACAACACTAACAAGTCTTTGCCAGGTACAAGTCAATTTTTATTTAAAGTCTATATCACTTCTCAGTTGAAAGCACTTAAATAAAACTACACTAATTTCTAAACAGAATGTTCCAGAAATTTCTTCACAGTAGCACAAATAAGTCTCGTCTAATGTCTATATCACTTTCCAGTTCGACTCACTTCACTATCTCCAGTGGTTTCCAAATGGAACTTCGTCGAATTCTTCAGAAATTCTGTTGCAATGCCGCTTCTGACACCAATTGTTACGTGCTTATAATTTTCAGTAAACACTCCGTGGATTCAAATAACTTGCAACAAGAATTTTCACAAACCACTGATTTATTTAATCACTAAAATTACACTAGTAAATATCTAAAAATCACACAACTAATAATAACTTAATCTAATATGAATTCACTACTTTTAAAACACTATGTACTTTTCTTCCTAAACTTGACAACTTTTGTCTAACCTAAAAACTATCTGTCTGTTTACTGAATTGAACTCTTCTTTATACTTCACTTCACTAAACTGTATTGTTCCCCCATCTGCTGGATTCACCTCTTTATATACACCCATAGAAATGTACCAGAACACAATATTCTGGAACCCTCCATAGTTTTCTACTATGTACTAGATGATTGTTCGTCAATTGGCTCATAGACGGCGCCACCCTACTAGTCAGGGAAGTAACTAAGCTTCTGAGGAAAACTTTGAACATGAACTTAATCACATCTTTCCCCGTTAGAGGGCAGCACATAACAATATATATACATTATCTTTTTAACCCAAAGAATACTTAGTGAAAGTGCAACATAAATTATCAAACAAATTTGTACCCCAACAAGGAATTCCACAGGGTTCACCACTCTCTCCATTCCTTTACAATGTTTACTGCTACGATATATGCCATCAAGACGCGCAACATTTTTCAAAGGACAAATATATTTTGCAATATAATAATATAATGGAAAAACTACAAGAGTTGCCTGATTTAGTGGCATTATGGTTCAATAAATGGCGACTTTAGCACAACCCGAGAAAATTGCATTTAATAATATTCTTTCATACTCCATCCCCCACTATTAACGTATATAACCATATTCTTCACCCTGAGGCGAGTGTTAAGTACTTGGGCATAACCATAGATATTAAAATTAATTTCAATCATTACACAAAAAATGTAAAGAAAAATACCAGCGCACGACACTTTAGAAAGAAATAGAGGTATCAACCTTAGAACAAAAATACAGATATTCAAAATGATTTGCAGACCTATGATAGAATATGGAAATCTACTTTTTCTTAATCTTAAAAATCCAGCAATAAAAAAACCTAAAAGTTTCTGAAACCACTGCCATCAGGTACTGAAGAAGAGAGATTGGCTGAATTAACATCTAAATTTATAAAGAAAAACCTATGAACATAGACCAAATTTCGCCCTATGGTATAATAAGAAACCACTACAGGCCTCCAGAGCAAACATTGTGGGAAAAAATACAATACTGATGTTATTCATACTTCCTCCAAATACATTTTTTTTGTTTTTTCTATTAAGAAATTGCTTTTATTTAAATTTTACTGTAATTGATTATATATAATTAATTTATAAAATAATTACAAATTCATATTTTGTACACAGACTGAAGGACCTTGCGGTCGATGGCCTTTTGAGTGTAATATGTATTATACTTAATAAAGAACATTTATTATTATTATTATTACTACTACTGTCCTATAACTTGCGACAAACTACGTCTTCAATCAGAAAACGCAAAATAAAATATGATTGCAATAACCCCCCCCAGCAGGCAGATTAATCCTGAGGAGAGGACTATAGTGCAGGGCTGTCGTGCATCCCAGCCGTAGACTAGTTTCGAGCTTGTTAGCTCTCATCAGTACGACATAGTTTTCCAGTTGAAGAAGTAGTATGTCGCAAATTATAGGATATCGTTTTCAATTGATCTAGTAATGCACATTATATACCTTGACTGGTGGCAATGAATCGACTTCCTTTCATAGGAAACAGTGGAATACTGGACTTTCTTAGTAAGTATATTTACTTTACTATACATTTATTATTTTTGATATAGTTTATCATTACAAATTTTTGTTGTGCAAACCTTGAAGATCAAAATAAAAGGTTGAACAAAACGTCGGTAACTAACTAAGGTGTTTATTTCACAGTTGGAAAATATTTTAAGTATCCGCGAGCCATAAAGTGCCTGGGAGTCTTTTCAGTGCTTGCGAGCTCTTTCGGGTGCTTGCAAACACTTTCTGAGTGATCACGAGCACTTTATGCGATTATGAAGCACTAAGCCCTTTCGTAAAGTGCTCGCAGCACTAAGCACCTATTTTAAAGTGCTCCTGAGCACAAAAGTGTATGCACTAAGAACAGTGGTGCTTAGGAACAGCTCTGGTTCCTATGTAGTTGCTATTGCTACATATATTATACTGCAAGTGAAATGGAATGTGAAGAAGGTTCCTTTTTCTTCTGAAAGTTCCATTATGAATTAGGTTATAGTGGACAAATGAGTAGGTCAAAATATTTTAATAATAAATTCATGGATTTTAATATTCTTTTCTAGCATCCCCTTCTTTATTGAAGAAGTGGGTTTTTCTCATCAAAGTTTACTTCCACGCAATTATATAAAAAATAAATACAAATTCAAATATTTATATACATTTATTTAAATTGTAAATTTACATAATAAATAGAATGTTTATCCTAAAAAGATATATTTTTAATAAATTTCTACTTAGTAGAAGCAGTCGAAAAATGTACACTGATACACCGAAGCAACCCAATTTAATTTTAACAAAACTGTACATTTATTATATGGAGTTTGATAACGACAAAAAATAATTATATCACTGCAACTTTTCATATTCCAATACATTTTAAAAATTAATAAACATGCTCTAAAGAAGGAGAAAACATTGAATGGTATTTTTAAGCTTGAAAACTCTTGTCTTTAATGAAACATTTGATTAAAAAAAGTTAGTGATGTGAGTAATGACTTTGACCAATTATTTTTTGTTAACCTAAGGAAGAATAATTATACTTACTAATGGAATGGAATAGAATGGAAGCTGATAACATTCGGTAATTTTAATTGGTGTTTTTCTGGAGTTACTATTTTAAACCTAGGCCTGTTTATTTTTAAAAGCTAAGTATATCCACGGATAAAACAGCAGGAATAAAATACTGGATCATAAAAAAATAGACAAAGATGACATAAAAACTTGTCAACTCTTCTTCTTATCAAAATTTTCAACTAGTGGCTTTCTGTTGTGAGCTGCGAAAAGTGTATCCTAATAGTAATTAACAAATAAAAAATTTTGATACAGACAACCTTTACTGGTAACGCAGTAATGTAAGGGAATGGTACCTTATATGTCAAAATTGCAAACTATTATAATTATTGGTCACTGGTCTATATTGTGCTGATGATGAGTAATATTTCTGAAACATGAGTAGAGTGCCTTAGGGTAATTGTGACATGGGGTGATTGTAGCAAGAGATCACTTTATTTTAATTATTGATAAGAATATTAATTTAATAATAACTGTTTTAGTGTATGTTATTTTCAGTAATGATATTATTTCATTCGAGAATATTCTAGAGTTATTAAACTTGTTTTTGTATCACCAAAAACAATTGTAATAGCAACAAGTCGCTTTTTGTGATTTATTCTCGCATCATGCGAATTCTTATACGTCATGAAAATTCTCACAGCCCATCATTTGCGGCGTTATTAGAATCATGTGTTCTCGAGTATTAACAGAGCTCTGTAAACCAAATAAAGTATCTTCTGTCATTCATCAACCTCTAAAATTCTAAACATGCTACATTAAAATAAAAGCCAACTTTTTGGGCATCTCATTTCTTACTGAGCCTAAACTCATACGAGTAATTCATGGGTTAACAAAATTGTAAATAATTATCGAAAACTGAATTGTTCTTTTGACAAATGAAAAAAACTTGAATATTGTCTATACTGCCTTGCTATAGAAGAGTACCGTATCTGACGAAAACAATAAACTGAGATAATAACAGTCAAATTTTGATTGCCTAGAAAGCAACGTATTTTTAATATTATACCTAGTATCAGATATATCCATTGTTTATTAACAACTACATAATGAATTATTTAAATTATATTTATGATAATTTTAATTTAGTGCAATTTTATGGCATATTTTATGAATATTAATCACATACGGCAATTTTTACTAGTAAATTCAGAATTTCTTTAGGCATAAACAGCGTATTTAACAGAAAACTAGCAGATGTTTTGTTAAAAGTAAACTTTATTAATAAAAAATAATAACTAATATACCAAAAACAAAGAAAAAAATAGGTAAACATTAACATGTAATACAAAAATATATCTTTGGAGTTATTTAGTGACATTAATCATCCTCAATGTTGTTTATAAGATCTTTAGATTGGTCATTAGTGTGTAAATTTTCCCAAAACTGTCTCGTGTTTAGGAATTATATCAGACAGATTCTTTAAAATTGTGTTTTTTCGAAGTGTGGTTATACCACAATTCTCTTCTTCATTTGCGAAGACGGTAAATCATCAGCAATCTTGTATTTTTTAGAAACGAAATGTAATTCTTTTTGGCCATCTTCAAATGATGTTTTATAATAAACATATCGAAATTTTCTTTTCGCAACCACTTCAACTATGTCCTTTACCCAGGTCTGTCTTTATTTAATTTTTGCAGTTGATACTGGGTTGTATAATTTAACTACAATTTAAAAATCTCTAAAACACAATTCTATAGCAATCACAGATGAATGAGATTCCCTTATGATCTCCTTATTTTTTTTAAAGACTTTGTTCAACCAAGTGATGGAAACTGTTTGCGGATATGAATGCGTGTCCAAGTTTAAAATACTTGAAAGTTATGCTTTAAGTGGCAGTTTCGGGCGAATTTATAATAAAAACCAGGAAACCAGTTTTTAATTTGTCTTGTGCAATTAACAAGCCACAACACAACATTTTTTACATCCCTTACATATTTAAAGACAGCATAGAAGCAACTAATAACATCTTCCTGCTTACGCCCTGCAATTTTTTCATGTCAAAGGCAAGCAAATACATTATTTTTTATAGACATTTTCCCAAGTGGTACAAAAGATTCATTAAAAGCAATAATGCGTGGAGTGAAAATAACTTGTTTGAATATCTCAATCCTTGGGAGAATGATCACTTTCTGCATGTCTGCAGTATAATAAATTGTATCATTAATTTCTGAATTATTGGTTCTATTTGCATCTTTTTGTACTCTTCTCTTGACTGATTTGCTTTGTTAATATGGGTTTCCCACATAATGCAACCTTCGCAATTATCATTGAAATTCTCTTTATTATGGATTTGGTCACATAAGTGAAATATCTGCATTTCTCGCTCTGTTCATGGCCAAGCTTAGCAAATGATATGTTCAATTCATTTGTAATAATTCCTCTATAAAATTCATAGGAAAAATTGCATACTTTATGCTTCTCCTTAAAATCGCAAAACATGTCCCGAATAGTGATGTCACTTGGCAAATATAATTTATTAGGGGCATGTTCCCGTCGGTAATGGGAGACACGGAGAAAAAATTTAACATGTTCTATTACTATTCTCTTATCAATTGTCTTGCGATTATAGGAACCTCTATATAGGATGGAATCGTTGGTATGTGCATAATCCAATGTTGTTAAAAAGAATTTTTTACAAACTTTTATTTTATTTTTACTTCCTTTTAAAAAAAAAGATATTTTTTTACTTTTTCCCAGAGTTTTCTCATTTTCTTTGTTTGGATTTGTTTTTGTTACAACTTTTCTCCTAGGTTTGATTTTTTCTACATGATTAAAAATAAACATCTTTTGTTCTTTAAAATCCAGTCTCCAATATTTTTTTATTAATTGCAACTGTTAGTTCTTGTGTAAATTTTTTCATACATCCAGCTTTACAATTGTAAGGCTCCTTTACGTTATGTTCTGCAATCTGATTATTTTTCGTAAACTCTTTCCTCTCTTTCTTGGATTTTACATATTTTGTGAGTTTTCTTTCTCCATATTTTGTTTTATTTATCTCAAACATTACTTCCTTTTCTTTTTCAAAGTTGACTGTGTCCGTCCGGACTGATATTTTTGCCACCTTCTTTCACTATTATGTTAAGAGTGAATATTAATGTATTTGTTGTTGTCATATTTGATTTTGGTTGTATTATGTAAATCTTCACTTGCGTCATTTAGCACAAATAATTCGCTGATGATGGAAATGTTTGGCAAGTTAAATACCATCTATGGCACTAAATTCTCATCAAGGATGGTCATATTTTCTAAACTGATCGATTCATCTTCCTCAGGCAATAGTAAAGTTTTCAATAGAACAATGTCAGTAACAGCATAATTGATTTCAAAATAACTTTATGTTAATGTTTGATTTTCTAAATACATCTCCAACTCAATAATTTCTTTTGTAATTTTTAATGGAGAAACATCTTTTTTTATATAATGATATTAGTTTGTACTTAATTTTTTATTATCAATCCTAGCCAACAAAGCAATTCTCTTAGCTCTCGATAAGTTTTGCATTCTAAAGGTTTTTATTCTGTTAGTATTTGTTTAACATTCAAAGTATCAAAATCTTACCTCAATTTTTATTAACAAAATATTTATTTCGAATTTAAATATTTATTGCACGGCACGAAACAACCACTTTGTCTTACATTTACATCAAGATTGAACAAAAACCAACATGCGATTTCCTAGCCTATTCGAAAATTAATTAAATGCTTAGAGATAACAGTCGCACTTGCACACATAAGCCACGTTATTCAAATAGGCAGGAAAATTAAAGCACTTTACTACACATAACATACATGTGTAGATACGGCATTTATGGTAAGTATTACATCAATTCGAACATCAAATACGGCACTCTTGTCAACTGTTTTCGCATGTACGGCATTTGTGTTTAGTATTCGGTTAAATAATTGTTAGTACGTACAACTAACAATTTTTAAAACATTTTAATTTTTTTGTGCTAATCAGATAATTTTAATTAATAATCCAAAAATACCACCAACTCAGTTTTGACCGAAAATGCAGATACGGTGTTTTTTCGGAGCACGGCAGTATAGACCTTTTAAAAATCTAAAAAATTATATAATGCGCATCTCGGAGCAATAGAGAAATAATTGCATTCAAAATTTAAAGAAAAATCGTAGATTTTAACGGCGAAGAAAAGTATTGTCAATTTCTTTTTCTTTTGGTTTAATTAAAGCTGCTATTCAAAAAAAAAAAAACGAAAATGCTTAGGTTTTGCCAAACACCTTTAGTTCAAGTACGGTCGTGAGCAAAAAAAAAAATAGGACAAGTCTTATAACTGGGATTTTGCTAAAATCTGGTTGTGTACATCTAACTTTAATTTTTGTGACATTGTCAGTTAGTTGTCATAATTTATTGAAAGTGTGCAAAAAACTAATATGCCTCATATAAGCGATTTAGTTAAATCTGGATTTATTGCTAAAGCAGAAGATGGATGGTCAATGAGATAAATTGCACTGCGTTATAATATTGGCAAAAATTCGGTGTGTAA
This sequence comes from Leptura quadrifasciata, assembly GCA_963675555.1. Classification (NCBI taxonomy): domain Eukaryota; kingdom Metazoa; phylum Arthropoda; class Insecta; order Coleoptera; family Cerambycidae; genus Leptura; species Leptura quadrifasciata. Next base: position 154,449,608 of record OY776673.1, on the reverse strand, counting down.
CATTTTAAGGAAGTGGAGAATAAACGGTACGATTAGTAGAAATCCTGGATCAGGGCGACGAAGGATATCAACTCAACAGCAAGATTTGCAATTGATAAATGCTTTAGTAGAAAATCCATTTTACTCAGTTATTCAGGCTGCTGAAGAAACGAATTTTCCTGGATCGAGTAGTACAGAAATACTTACTTGAACTGAACCTAAAGAAGCTCGAGTAGGATTTGCGCTTGAATTTATAGCGCATGATGTAAATTTTTGGAACAATGTAATCTTTACAGACGAAAAAACTTTCCAGTCAACACACAGGGGTCGTATTCGTGTTTACCCCCCTCCAAATACTCGATTCGACTAGAAATATATGTCTAACAATGATAAAAGTGGTAGATTTTCCGTCAATATGTGGGCTTGGATATCGGCATGTGGTCTTGGTGTTTTGTGGCATATTGAGGAACGATTTAATAGTGAAACGTATATTAGGATTAGACAATATTATGCTCCCTTCTGTGTCACAATTATTTCCTAATAATGAGTTCATATTTCAACAAGACAATTGTTCCGTTCATACCGTAACTAACTGGTTTCAAGATAACAACATCAATGTTCTTAACTGGCCCAGTCATAGTCCAGATCTTAACCCTATGGAAGATACTTCTTCTCGTAAGAAGGATTCTAAAGACTTTAGAATCCTTCTGAAGAAGCTGACAGGATGATCAGCGAAACGTCAAGTCAAGTTCGACGACCACGGCAAGACCCGGAAGAATCTACTTCATTAGACAACGGCCGTGAAAACCTGCATTCTACTATAGGATATCCTTTGTTCTTTGATCCAGGATTTCTACTAATCGTACCGTTTATTCTCCACTTTCTTAAGATGTTACACACCAAATTATTGTTAATGTTATAACGCAGTGCAATTTGTCTCATTAACCATCCATCATTTACTATAGCAATAACTACAGCATTAAAATAAAAAATAAATTAAAAGTGATATCTGTTTTATTTTGGCTACTCATTACATATTCAAATAGAGACAGATATACATTAGAAAACAAAAGTTATCCTATTTTTTTCTGCTCACGACAGTACAATAGTCAATTTTTTTTTTGACATGCATCTAAAACTGTTTAATAAACTTGTATTTAAATGTCACAATTACACCAAGTCATCCTATAGCTAATTGCATCGTTTCCTGTTTTGAGGAATGTTTTTTCCCATTACGAATTCTTTGACACTCGAGTGCAACATAAACTTACTTATTTTCTATTTCAATTGCACATAAACATATTTAATTTACCTTATTCTTTCTCAAATCTGATGCTCGACTTTTATCTTAAATGAATGGTAAAAATTAGAATTAATCATTGCCAACAAAAAATCTAATTAAATCTATTTTAAGTCTGAACCCTCCTCTAGTTTTTTTATAATTAATGAATGATCAATAATTGACTGATAAATTATCAATCAAAATTGACAAAAAATATGACTGGTCTCTTAAATATCACTATAAATAAATTACTGGCGGTGTCCCCACTAGGTTAGTTAGACAATGCCCTAATAGCCCAGGCGGTATTTGTTTTGGGTTGGGTGAATCGGGTAATATGGCAGATTTTTGGCTTAATCGCTTCTAAAAATCATAAGAAATGATAATTTCATTATGCGCTAGTTTGAAAACGTGGGCTTAATTTTTTATTAAACAGAATGTGAAAAATTCCTAAAAATTACGTTTTCTTTTCTTCCTATTTTTTCATATATCTCAGTAACTATCGCTTTTAGAGAAAAGTTATAGAAGTGAAAATGTTTTGTAATTAAATTTTCAATAAGATGCAGTCAGTTGCAAATTTTATATATATATATATATATATATATATATATATGAAGGTCCTACGTATAATATAATTATTTGAAAAAAAATCCACAAATAACGCTATTTCAATTTTTTTGCGATTTTTACTATTTTTGCAATCGTAAAAATGAATTTTTGGATTCGCAACCAACTGCATCTTATTGATAATTTCATTATAAAACTTTTTCACTTCTATAACTTTTCTCTAAAAGCGATAGTTACTGAGATATCTGAAAAAAATAGGAAGAAAAAAAACGGAATTTTTAGTTTTTTCACATTTTATTTAATACAAAATTTCACCAACATTTTCAAACTAGCGCATAGTGAAATTATCATTTCTTATGATTTTTAGGAGCGATTAAGTTAAAAATCTGCCATACTACCCGATTCACCCAAACATAGGCGATTTTAAGCAGATACCGCCTGGGCTATAACACTTGTGAGGATATTGACCAAACAATCCAAAGGAGAAGCTGTCATTGAAACAAATATCCAAGAACCATACAAATTGCAACGTATATTAAAAAATCTATGCATTCCTAAAAAGCAAAAATTGAATGAGTAAAAAATAAATGATAGTATGTGAAAAAGATTTTAAATATTAATCTAATATCTATTAGGTAGACATTGAAAAACAACACCATATTTTTCATGCATTAAACGAGTAAACAATGAACAATAACAATGACGATAAATAATATCTTTATAATTATAATAAGAAAAAGGTCTTATTTTGTAAGTAACGTTGGCATTCCTGCGTATTTGTTTGGAACTTTCTTTTGCAGTTTATTTTCTATGGCCATCCTAATTTTATTAGGTAAGCCTTCCAGTTCTTCATCATCATAAGTGAACATGAACTTGCAGTTGGCAATTTGAGATTTTTTAACTTCAATCATTTCTATGGCATGATCTAAACAGTATGTCACCGATTCTTGCGTATCAAATACCTAAAACAAATTGATATCAGTCATATTTTCACCCATTTTAATAACAGCAAATGTTTGGTAGGATGGGGGATTAGTCATCTAAAGGGCTATACAAAAATTCTCAAAATCATGGAAAGGATGGCATCCTAATAGTCCAATGGTTGGGTACTTTTTGATTCGAATTACTGCGGAAGGTTTGAAACCGTGTATGTGTAATAGTCTGAGAAAAAAATATTCAAAATTTTTTTCAAGTTGTAATACCAAGGAAAAGTTGCTAATTGAGGAGACTAAAAAGGGGTAAAAAAAGAAATAAAATCGGTCAATATCTTCCAGTGGCACATGTGCTCTAAAGTTTGCCGAAATTTGGAAAAATTCACATTCTTACGATAATTTTTAACATTTTTATATTAGGCTCTTCCCGAATGTAATAGCTCAAATTCTAATGTATTATAACCACAGAAAATAATGTTTAAATATTATTTAACATCTTCCGGTCGCGCATTCCCTTCAACGTTGATGGAATTTTGAAAAAAATGTACAAATAAAGGTAAACACAGTTCAAGCAAAAAAATATTAACAACTTACATATTTTCTTTTTTAGTAATATTTATAAATAGATTTTTTATTGAAAAAACTAGTTTTGGTGTGAAAAGTCGTAAGTCCAAGAAATTTATGTTGAATAGGGTTTTCCCACTAATTTTATTTTAACAATTTGTGTTGTGAAAATGATATAATAAAACATTTTATTAATTTACAATTTACTTTTTTAATAAGAATTATTTCCAAGAAAATATTGTTAAAACAACTTGCTGATAATTTCACTGCTTTTTAAAACGGGGCATTTTTACGCACCAGAATTACGTATCTACCCGGAAAACCAATGAGATTATGGATATAATTAGTTTGTAATAGATTCTAACTGTGTGTTAAAGAAAGCTTTCCTCTAAAACTTCTCAGAATTTCCATTTGTAATGCTTGTACTGTGATTGGTCTAAAGCAGTGGACTTGTAAATATTGGTCAATCAGAATCCAGATAAATGCCGCACAAGTTATTCGTGAAAGCGTCGGACGTTAATATTTTGTACTGTAGTTTAGGTTTAACATTCACCGACATTACACATCAGATGACTAACCTAAAACGTCAAATTTATGTTTGTATTGTTTGGAGTGAAAATATTATTTTATCAGTTTCTGGTTTATGTTTTATTAATTCTACAATCAAAATGGAATCAAGTGGAAGAGGGATATGTTAAAGATGCCGCTGATATTTTACCTAAAGTAGAAAAGTGCTGAGTGCTGTCAATAAATATGGTTGTGTTATGTTAACAGAGATCAAGATTAATAAACAATCTTGAACAGAGACAACCTCTGTGATTGGATTTCAGGGTGTTGACGTCACAACGCGCCAATTTATGGCTGTTTAAAATGAACCCAATATTTTTCAAACTTAAAGTTTTTTTTTTTGTTACTATTAGTAAAATTAATAAAATAATAAATATGCCATAAATCATTTTTTTACGTGAGTTAAGTATTTCAGCAATAATTTTTTTTCTGGGAAAGCCCTATTGTTGAACAATTGAACAAGTTCATATATATGTGACATTACTAAATATAATATTAATTAATTTTCTGTTGAAGGTGTAATGAAATGTTGTCGTATTAAGTTAAGTGTACACAAAATTACCGTAGTTGATATTGATCGACCACCAACTGGTACTTTTTTAAATCTTTAATGGAGGGTATGTTATCAGATATTTGTAATGCAAAAGATTGTATTATCATTGGTGGAGGTTTTAATTTAGACTTTTTAATTCTTCAAAGTGTTAATCTAAGTCTATTGTTTCGGATTTCGGATACCGATTTATTGTCCTGTTTTGATGTGACTGTAAGTGTAAAAACTCACACAAGAGTAACTAGTGTCTCGAAGACATGTATTGATAATTTTTTAATTTATTCTAATACCGAATTCAGTGTAGAAGTCATAAATCTGTGTGTGTCAGATCATTTTTCTCAATTTTTAAAACTGGATACTAAGATTACACAAAAACAGGAGAAAAATAAGTACAATTATCAAAGACATTTTAGTTCAGAAAATATAATCCGCATCCGCAATTATCTTAGAGTCGAAGATTGGCAGGACATTTTCCTTCGTGATTGTCCAGGTACAGTTTCCGATATCTTTTCTAAAACATTACTATATTACTTTGAAATATGTTTCCCAATTAAACTTTTTTTTTGGCAAAGAAAGAAAATAAGTTCATTATGACACCTGAATTAACAGAACTAAAAAATAATGCGGCGGCTCTCTACAGTACACTGGGTGAACATAATGCTAATTATGCTGTGATTAGCAAATATTTAAATAAGTGTTATAGGGAAAAATTAAAAGTTGTTCAAAGGGAATATTATTACAGCCAAATCACAACATGTGACAATAAATCCAAAACAATGTGGAGTGGAGAATTATAAATAATCTTGTGTGTCTAGTTCTCAATGTTATATACCTACTTTTCTTGACTTTTCCTTTTGTTAGTGTATTTTATACATTTAAATGAAAGAAATAAAATATATTATTATTATCTCTGTTTCATTAATTCTTAGCTGAAGGAAGAAGGTACCTTGAAATCTACTTTATGGGCGAAGTTAGGCATGGTTGACCTTGACAGCAGAGCCATTCTGATAAAATCATCCCTAGACTACATAAATCACAGTCCATCCAGTTAACTATTTCCTAGTAGTGTTATAGTAGAGAGCACGGCTGAGCAAAATGTGTCACTACGTGGGGGGTTTTCATAGAAAAATATGCGACCAGTTTTATTTGTTAGCTTATAATTAACTGTTTATGTGTACAGTTGGACAAAAATTGGCCTGGAAGAAAGGGCGTTATTCAAAATTTTCGAGATATTGATACTGAATGATTGTTACAAGTGAGGTAAATATTTTGGCACAAAAACTATCGAAAAGTCTGTAATCGTTGCTCTAAAAAAAAAAAAAAAATTTAATAAAAGAAAAAGCATTGACGCTTTGACGCTTATGGCAATTTAAAACTTTGAACGTCTGTATCTCGCTTCGAGAACCTTAACAAATCGTAATTTTTCATTGTATTTTAGCATTCCACAACCAATATTTCGAAAACGAGGATTTAAATTGAAAAATACCTCTCCTCCAATATTGTCGACTAGAGTTTCCTGCTTACAATGGTATAACTTTTATAATTTTTGAACGTAAGATAGCTTACGAAAATAAATAAATGTGAAACAATCCGTGAATTTATTTACATCGCGGCAGCCGACCGTCGAGCTACCGTCTGCGTCCCATGCGCTGCATTTGCCTATGTTCTGAGTAGACTGTATAATAATTAAATAAGCAATATTATAACAGCATACAGTTCAGAAGCAACAGTAGTAGTGGCAACATCTATTCTTTAGCTCTCTGAAAAGTTTATTAATTACCAGTAGTTAAAAAGTGAAAAATGTCATCAACTAGTGATGGAGAGTCTGCAATGGAAATTGTGGGAGAAGACAAAGAAAATTGGAAAGAAGCAAGAATTAGGAAAAAGAAAAGGCAAAAAACAGAACAACAACATAGTAAGGAGGATATAAACAGAATCATAATGGGTAACACACAATCACATTCTAATCAAACAAAAACTACAAAGATAAACACAGACAAAAACATAAGAGGCACAAAACATCAATCTACTCAAAAAGTCACCAACAGAAACTACTCACCATTAATGAATGAAATTATACACAAAAAATATAAACATATGTTTTATTTAACAGCTGAGGCTGACTGCACAAGAATGCACTTTATTGATTTATGGGCCAAACTTTTCCCACACGCGAGAGATGAAATAATTAAAACAAAAGCAGGATTCTTACTAAAAACAGACACAGCTGAAAACGATATTTTATTAGTCCTTGACAAGTTAATAAGTATGTCCAAAATACAATCCTACAAAGAAGCATTGCCCAATAGAAAAACACCAACAACTTTTACAAAACCAAGCTATTCAGTCATCATAGGTTCAGTCGAACAGGAAATCTCTGACTCAGCTATTAGTGAATATTTAAACTCGCTAAACCTAGAACATCGCTATTGTAAGAGAATTACATCTTCAGCAACCAACAAACCTACCATCCTCATCAGAATTATAACTGGAACACAGAGTACCTATGAAACACTTTTAAAAGATGGATTATTCTTTAAATACAGGCACTACCCAGTATACCCCAGCAAGCCACCCCAACCAACTCCACAACCATGTAGCAAATGTTTGGCCTTCACACACACAACTGAAATGTGCAACGCGCCTATGAAATGTGCCAAATGCTTTGGCAACCATCCATTAAACAAATGTACATCTACACTACCTCCAAAATGTACCAGTTGTAACTCGGAAGAGCATCAAGCTTGGTCATACAAATGTCCTAATAGACCTACAGCTCCTATTCAAGGAATACCAAATGTGAAAATAAAATCACTGAACAAGAAATCTCACGAAATCGTAGATAATAAAAAAAAATCAAGAATACACGCACCCGTTACAATTCACGACACAATAATAAACACATACATAAATTAACTAAACAACACTAATAATAATGATAGAGAAGATTTAATAATAAAGCTCCGCAAGAGATTTATCAACAATTTAAATTTGGATACAACTGCTATCTTTTCAGGAAACAGAGTATACATTCTAATATTTGAATTAGAGATCGAAAACGCAATTTCCCCCATTGAGCCAATAAACGACACAAATAACATACAGTACGAACATGTCAGACATTAATATCCTATATTCAAACATCAATAGTTACACAAAAAAAAACTCAAGTAAAACGTAGACTCCGTCTCTGTATTAGTAAATTGCGTGACCAACAAACCGTCGAACAGCTAAAGCAAAAAGTTCAAGAGAATTTGAGTGCACTAGAAGAAACCAATTCTGTAGATGTCGCTGCTACCTGGACACAAATTAAAGACAGTTTAAAAAGTGCGAGTGAGGAAATTCTTGGCACTGCAGCAAGTAAGAAACAGGAGGACTGGTTCAATGATAATGAAGCTTTTATACAAGAACTTCTTGACCGCAAACATACTGCCTTCCAAAACGCTATCAACCACCCCAACGACTCATCAAAAGCAGAAGCTTTTATCCAATCTAAGTATGAAACGCAACGCGAAATCAGAAGAATAAAGAACGAGTGGTGGGCAAGCAAGGCCAGAGAAATTCAAAGGTATGCCGATTCACACGACTACAGGAATTTCTTTCAAGAAGTAAAAGCAGTGTACGGCCCCAGTCGGAAAAATATGTGCCCTATTAAAGATTTAAATGGAAATCTCCTCAAAGAAGACCAGGAAATAAGAGCCCGATGGAAAGAACACTACTCTAACATTCTTAACCAGCAAAGTCAAGCCGATCACGATATTATAAATCTTATCCCTCAATATGACACCTTCGAAGACTTAGATAAACCACTAACAACGGAAGAGATCTTAACCGCCATTGGGCAGCTAAAAAATAACAAATCTCCCGGCGCCGACTCACTCCCAGCTGAGATCTTTAAAGCTGTGTCGTCAGAGCTCATACCCTACCTCAAAAAACTGTTTGATGTCGTGTGGGAAAGTGGTCAAGCTCCGCAGGAGTTTCGTGATACACTTTTAATCAACCTCTTCAAAAACAAAGGGAGCGCTGCGGACTGTGAAAATTACAGGGGTATAGCTCTCCTGGCTGTTGGAGGGAAGATACTCACTAAAGCGATGGCAAATAGGCTAACACCTGTTATGGAAAAGTTACTTCCTGAAACACAGAGTGGCTTTAGACCAAACCGAGGCACATCGGATTTAATCTTCACACTTAAACAGCTTCAAGAAAAAGCACTCGAACATCAAGGAGAAATTCATATGGCCTTCATTGATTTAACCAAGGCGTTTGACTCGGTGGACAGGGAAGTGCTCTGGAAAATTATGTTGCGCTTAGGTATCCCTAGAAAATTTGTGGAAGTATGTCGCAGTCTACATACAAACAACAACGCCCAGGTTATGTATAATAATGAGGCAACCGAACCTTTCCAAACCCTCACTGGAGTTAGGCAGGGATGTGTCCTGGCACCCCTACTCTTTAATTTGTTTACCACTGCTCTAACAATTATTGTTGACAACAAACTGACAGTCAGAGGAATAGGTCTCAGATACCGTTTTGATGGCGGTCTCTTTAACATAGGACGCTTTAGAGCTTTCACGAAGACACGCACACGATTCATTTGTGATTTCCAGTATGCGGATGACTGTGCACTTTTAGCCTCTACGCCGGAAGAGCTTCAAGAACTTTTAGATGTGTATGCCCAGAGCTATGATTCCTTGGGACTTAAAATCAACATTGGAAAGACTAAGATTATGTCAACTCCTCATCAAGTGAACCAAATAGACATTACACTTAACAGAAATTCTCTTGAAGTGGTGGATCAGTTCAATTACTTAGGCAACGTTGTTAATGACAAAGCAAACATGGACAGCGAGATTCGCAATAGAACTAACGCTGCATCTAGAGCACTCTGGGGACTTAGAGAGAGAGTATTTGACAACCACGACCTTGCTTTGTCAACGAAAATGGCTGTCTACAGAGCAGTTGTCATTCCAACACTGCTATATGGATGTGAAAGCTGGGTCACTTACCGTCGTCATGTGAAAGAATTAGAACGTTTTCAACAAAGACACCTCAGAAGTATGATGAAAATCCGTTGGTTCCATCACATATCAAACGTGGAAGTACTCAGGAGAGCAAACAGCCTTCCAGTTGAGGTGCTTATTTCAAGAGCACGCCTAAGATGGGCAGGTCACGTTCATCGTATGCATGATAACCGCCTTCCTAAATGTACACTTTATGGTGAATTGCTAAGCGGTAGAAGAAGGCGTGGCGGTCAACGAAAGAGGTTCAAAGACGCTCTCCATGAAAATCTAAAATCCTGCGGTATTGCAGACGAGCAATGGGAACAACTTGCAGCGGACAGAACCGAATGGCGAGGGGTTGTGGCCAGCTATCAAGGAGATGTTGCTGCAAGAAGGCCGAATCCAAGACCTAACCAGGTCTATGTTTGTCCTGACTGCGGTCGACATGTGCTCTCCCGAATTGGCCTCTATAGCCATAGTCGTGTGCACCGTAGATGAATGGGAATTACAATAGACTACACCTTTTACTTGTTTTTTATTGTACACAATTTATCGACTGTAACATTTTTATACTCGGACTCGAGTAACGGCTAATAATAATAATATTCAAACATCAATAGTTACACAAAAAAAAACATCTAATAAATAATTACATTGAAAACAACAATATTTCATGTGCGATGTTTGTTGAAGCAAAAATAAACAGCAGAAGTAACACATCGTACAGAGATTGGACTATTCTGCGACAAGAAGGAAACCAACTGCACAATCACACGAGAGGGGGTAGCTTAATACAATCTCATCCCGAACTCAAAATGGGAAAAGAGAATCCGCCTAGAATAAACAATCCGCTTAACGAATGCCTACACTTCAATATTCCTTTTCTAGATGACAAATTACATATCTTCTTAGTATACATTCATCCCAATGCGAGAATCGAGGAAAGTACCAAAAGTACATTGTACAAATATTCAATAATTGTTGGCGATTTCAATGCTGGTAACAATAGACTAAAGAAAAGGCAGATAAACAACTTTATTCAAAATACCAATTTTTCTAAATATGATACGCCTCCCACATTTATTATGCCCAATAATAACGACTCAACAGCAGACTGTCTCTTTTACACCAATAATATTAAAAATAACATACAAGTTGAATTGACCCCGGATTTATGCTCTGATCACCTAGGATTCAAAATTAAAATTTAAACACAAAAACCAGTAACGCACAAGAGAGTGTGGAAATACAATTTAAAAAAAACAAATATCAATAAAGTGAATGAAATTATGTTAAATTATTTGAGCAATACAGGACATATTGATAAAGAACATATAACCAATTTTAATAACAAACTTTCTGAAACGATAATACAAAATACGCCTAAAACAGAAGTGAAATACTATACACATGAACTTCCTCCATTCATTATACAACTAATAAAAAGGAAAAGAAAAATGTATCAAGAGTATAGAAATAATAATGACCCTATTGCTAAAACGGAGCTCAATAAATTTAATAAAAATATTCAAAAATTGATTACTGAATTTAAAACGCATAAGTGGATCAAAACGTGTGAGGATATAAATAAACAAAAAGGCAAAAATTATTGGTATGAAATTAAAAAGTTGGCAAAGTATAACAATAAAAATGAAACTAATAGGCCAATAGAGGAGAATGGTAAAAATTATGAAACCCCCGAAGAAAAAGCAGATATATTTGCAAAACATTTTGAAGCTACATACAAAGAAAAGCAGAACATAAACTTTGATAATGAAAACTATTTGGAAATAGAAAATTGGTATGAAACATATATTACAGAAAGAATACCTGTAGAACACCACATCGATGAAGCCGATTACTTTGACATATTAAATCAGGGAAAAAGTACTGCTCCAGGTTATGACATGATTTCAAAAAACATCCTCAAACAACTAGACCTACAAATACATCTACACATCATAAAAATATATGAATTTTGCCTCTTAAAACAATATATACCGGATGAATGGAAACTTGGAACCATTGTCACAATTCCAAAACCCAATACAGATCATGCTAAGGCAACGAATTTTAGACCTATAACACTTCTCCCAGTCATTGGTAAAAACTTTGAGAAGATTTTAAAAAAGAAAATAGAAGAAAGTGTAGGACAACGTATACCGAACTATCAATTCGGATTCAAATCTAAATGCTCCACGCTCCACCCACTGGTTACATTAATTAACAACATTGAAACCACCAAATTGAATGGAGGAAAAACCACAGCTCTATTTATTGATATTGAAAAAGCATTTGACAGCATTTGGCACAAGGGCATAATTTACAAACTTTACAAACTAGGCTGTCCGGAGAACATAATATTACTAGTTGACTTTTTTTGAAAAATCGTCGTCTAAAAGTCAAAGTTTTAAGTTCGTTTTCATATGAGTTCACACCTGAACAAGGTCTCCCTCAAGGTTCACCACTTTCCCCGGTTTATTACCACCCCTATAACGATGAGCAACATTTTTCACACAATGCTTATATACTTCAATATGCGGATGATACAACTCTCGTATCTCATAATACCTCTACCGTGACAGCAATACAAAGCTTACAAAATCTGATACAACATACTACAAATTGGTTTAACAAATGGAGACTAAAACCTAATCCAGCTAAGTCACGATTCATCATTTTCAATCACAACCCGGGACCGAACTCTCCAACACTCAACATGTACAACCATTTGCTATATCCCAAATTATCCGTCAAATATCTAGGAATAATCATTGATCACAAAATCAACTTTAATGATCATACAGCGCAAGTTAAAAAAAGTGTTATTTCAAGATCTAAACATTTCAGATGCCTTGTGCATAAAAAAGGAGGAATCAACATCCAAACTGCCTGTAGAATTTACAAGAACATCTGCAGACCCATGATAGAATATGGTCACGTACTCTTGCAGAACTGTAAAAAACCAGCCATACAAAAGCTTATGGTAGCAAAAACAAGTGCGTTACGATTAATAACTAAAATTCGTCACCCAAATAATCCTCTACACAATCCTCCCAATCAACTTCTATACCAACTGACAAATATCGAACCAATAAAAGAGAGGCTGATTACTCTATCAAGAAGATTCTCCGGGAATGTACAAAACAAAGTGCTAATTGATCCCTTATGTGCAAGAAGGGAACCAAATGGCAGGGCAAGAGTGAAACATCCTTCAAGAACTTTATGGGAAATAATAAATGCAAATTGATTTTTTTTTTCACATGAATTTGTTGTCTTAGTTACTATTATAATAGGTTTTAATATACATTAAATATTTTATAGTCATATATATATACATAGAATATAGGCCGAAGGACATCGGTCAATGGCCTCTTGAATTGTAATAATTCAATAAAGCACTTTTATTATTATTATTATTATAACAGCATATATATTTTTATAAATAATAATTCGCGTTCATATTATTAATCATATTAATGCCGTGCCTAAGGTGTTAGAGATTTTATCAGTTCTAAATAAATTCTTTCGTGTTAAAAACTAACATTTTGGATTTGACTTGTAGTTGTTATTCTATTGTTAGTTTAATCATACAAAGAATAATTTCAGTTAGTGTTCAGTAAGAATTTTCTGAAATTAAAAAATTAAATTAAAAACATAATATAGGGATCATTTTAATGCGGTCTGCCATAAATAATTAAAAATGGATCGAAGTGGAAGTTCAACATCTGAAAGTGAGATGGAGTCAATATTTCTTGTTTTACAAACAGAAAATATTTAATATGTAGAAAGTCTTCCAGTAGCTTAGTAAAAGGCTATGAGAAAACGTTAAAAAGTCTGAGACAAACGCTACAAATTAGAGATAATATCTGTAAATCAAGTAACATCCAATTGCGTCAAAATATTGCTAACATTTAAAATGGGGACAAAACATTATTAATTTTACGTAAATCATGCTACTATAGTTATATTAGCAAAAAAGTACTGAAGTACTGCGACGAAATTTTGAAAATAAAATTCAATCTGAGGAATGTAAAGTTTACGGAACCGAACCTTCAGTTTCAGTACGAAAAGGAATATTTAATGTAAACAAATAAGTAATTTGTCAAAAGAGGCGTAATGGGAGAAGTATATCACAATTTCTGCCTATTAATATCGAAAGTAAGATAAAAATGATGGCCCAAAAGGACCGCTAGCTCTCTTATGAAACGCATTGATGAAAAATCTTAGACGGTATTAAAAGAGGGTACAGATCCACAGGTTTCCTCTAACGACAATGCAGCATATACAGATCGCATTTAAATATTGTTTTATAAAGAATTGAGTACTGGTTTTGTGGAACAAAAGGGGTACTCTGTTTCGTCAATATATGCTAGATATACAGATATTGGAGGAAATTTATCAAGAAACAATTAATTAAAAAATTAAAGATGCATTTCAGTGATAACCTTCAAATTATCAAGTCTACAAAGGCTAATAGATCAGACATTGTATTGTCCTCGAAATGTTCATGAAAAGATGAAATTCTCCATTCATATATAGAGACTTCCAAGGTAGATGATAATTCAATATTTACAGAATTTTCCGAATATTCTGTTCTGTATGTTATTGTTAATAATATTAATTTAGGTTTAAACGACATTCCGGAGTTTGAAACATTCAGAAATTTGGACTTAACTAATTTCAGAAAATATATTCCCGAGGGTTTCATTTGGCTCACCTCCCTTTTAATTCCCTCTGAAAATTATGAAGCTACCTATACGCAAATTTTATCACTTTGTAAAAACATAATTTTTGCACATTCTCAAAACAAAATATTTCCTCTCATTAGTTATTAGATAATGGCTGTTATTCTTTTACGCACCTAATACCTATATTTTGGATGAATGAAAAGTCATCCTCCATAAAAACTACTGCTTATTCTGAAAAGTCCTTAGCCATACTTTGGATTAAGATTTAAAATGCAGGGTAATCAGAAATTAAAAAAATATAAAATTTTACTAAAAGTACCTTTCTACATAATGAATATAATCAAATCTTATGTTGTTTGGTTTATCTCATAATTTTGTTAAAAATTCTGCTACCTTTTTTTAAACATGTTTTTATAATTTGTAGCCTTTGTAGACTTGATAATTTGAAGGTCATCACTGAAATGTATCTTTAATTTGTTAATTAATTGTTTTTTTGATAAATTTCCTCCGAGATCTGTATATCTAGCATATATTTACGAAACAGAGTATTCCTTTTGGTTCACAAACTCAGTACTCAATTCTTTATAAAACAATACTTAAATGTGATCTGTATATGCTGCATTGTCGTTAGAGGAAACCTGTGGATCTGTACCCTTTTTTAATACCCTCCAAGATTTTTCATCAATGCGTTTCATAAGAGAGTTAGCTGTCGTTTTGGGGCCATCATTTTTACCTTACTTTTGATATTAGTACGCAGAAATTGTGATATACTTCCCTCATTACGCCTCTTTTGACAAAATACATACTTATTTACATTAAATATTCCTTTTCGTACTGAAACTGAAGGTTCGGTTCCGTTAACTTTACATTCCTCAGATGGAATTTTATTTTCAAAATTTCGGCGCAGCACTTCAGTACTTTTTTGCTAATATAACTATAGTAGTGTTATGTGCTGCCCTCTAACGGGGAAATATGTGATTAAGTCTCTGATCAAAGTGAAGGGAACCTGTATTCTGTTCATGGCCAGTAGGTGGGGTGGCGCCATCTATGACCCAATTGACGAACAGTCATCTATCACATAGTAGAAAACTCTGTAGGATTCCAGAATATTATGGAATACTGTTCTGGTACATTTCAAGTGTGTATATAAAGAGGTGAATCCAGCAGATGGGGGAACAGAATAGTTCAGTTGAGTGAAGTATGCAGTACAGTCCAGTTCAGTGAAGTAAACAGACAGAGAGTTTTTAGGTTAGACAAGAGTTGACAAGTTTAGGAAGAAAAGTACATAGTGTTTTAAAAGTAGTGAATTCATATTAGATTAAGTTATTATTAGTTGTGTGATTTTTAAGTATTTACTAGTGTAATTTTAGTGATTAATAAAATAGTGGTTAGTGAAAATTCTTGTGGCAAGTTATTTGAATCCACAAAGTGTTTACTGAAGACTGTAAACATGTAACAGTAGCATGATTTAGGCCAAATTAATAATGTTTTGTCCCCATTTTAAATGTTAGCAATATTTTGACGCAATTGGATGTTGCTTGATTTACAGATATTATCTCTAATTTGTAGCATTTGTCTCAGACTTTTTAACGTTTTCTCATAGCCTTTTACTGAGCTACCGGAAGACTTTCTACATATTAAACATTTTCTGTTTGTAAAACAAGAAATATTGACTCCATCTCACTTTCGGATGTTGAACTTCCACTTCGATCCATTTTTAATTATTTATGGCAGGCCGCATTAAAATGATCAATATATTATGTTTTTAATTTAATTTTTTAATTTCAGAAAATTCTTACTGAACACTAACTGAAACTATTCTTTGTATGATTAAACTAACAATAGAATAACAACTACAAGTTAAATTCAAAATGTTAGTTTTTAACACGAAAGAATTTATTTGGAACTGATAAAATCTCTAATACCTTAGGCACGGCACTAATATGATTAATAATATGAACACAGAAGAATAATCAAACAATTATTATTTATAAAAATATATATGCTGCTATAAAATTTCTTATTTAATTATTATTTAGTCTACTCAGAACATAGGCAAATGCAGCGTGCGGGACGCGGACGGTAGCTCGACGGTCGGCTGCCGCGATGTAAATAAATTCACGGATTGTTTTACATTTATTCATTTTCCTAAGCTATCTTACGTTCCAAAATTATAAAAGTTATACCGTTGTAAGCAGGAAACTCTAGTCGACAATATTGGAGGAGAGGTATTTTTCGATTTAAGTGCTCGTTTTCGAAATATTGGTTGTGGATATACCAGCTTATACATGCAAAAAAAAAAAAATGGCGCATTTTTTTTTTAACATTTATTTAACGTTGGTCTATTTCCGCTACTGAGGCCTATCACCAACTCCTGTAGATGAGCTACCTCCAACCAGGAATTTTGTCGAACCTCTTCCCTTAAGAAGAGTAGGGATCTTTCACTTCCGTAACATTTAATAGACAAGAGAATGACAGCTTTACGACCCTTCCGAAGGATGGTATATCACCTACACAGCCCTCGCCTAAGGCTGCATAGCTTCCGCGCATACAATGATATACAAGCCGCTGGAAGACATGTGAGGCGAGGACACGGTCTTCTTTGAAACGGTCGCCCATCCAAGTATTAACCACGCATAACGAAGTATGTACATAGTAAAGAGGCATCTACGCTCGCCCCTTATATGGCACATTGACCGCCTCAAGAACATGGGTAAAATGCAGATACTGCTACTGAGAATGTGGAGCATATACTTTGTGAATGCATTAGGCTAAAGTACCTAGAAAAGGCGAAATTAATGCCTGAAGACGTAGGGAAACTAGCTCCCATGAAAATCACAAGCTTTGTAAAAAGTCTTGGAATCCTGGGCAACAATTAGTTGTATGGTAATTCACAAAAGATCCTTTAGGTCGATAATCATTTTAATAAATATTTGTGCAGTTCCAAAAACGCAAAAGAAGGTATCAGATCTAACACTTTAAATTTAAAATATCTAAAGCCTTACTAATAGTTGACTCTGGCAACGTAACATCTCGTCAAAAAAAATGTGGAGTGTCGGTAACATGTGATGGATTAAGATTCACTTACTTCCAATATAGAACAGGTGATAAAGAGTACTCACCATAGAAATGAACAGATTCATTCTGCATATTTCACATTCATAATCTCCTTCTTCGCCTTGCAACTTCTTTCTTTTGCGATTGTTTGCTTCAGGTAATGGCATTCTCTCTTTTTCCATTGCACCAAAATTACTTAATTTCACACGCCATTCTTTTTCTTTATCACAGAGTTCTTGTACATATGGAATAACCTGTCTTAGTATTTCTGGATTACACCTGCCATCGGAAGCTATGCTTAGCAGAAGCCTATCCAGTGAAAATATTGACGGTTCCCTGCTATTTCTGAGGGCATCAAACAGACTACGAGCTGTTTTAAGCCAATAAGGTGGTGCAAAATAGACACTCTCGGATACAACGTAACCGGTGCTAATGCTGGATGTAAATACTTTTGGGAAAACAACAACAAACTGTCCCGGATCTTGAACAGTTCGGCATAATGACACTTTATTTTCAACCAAAAGGCTCGGGGGAATCATTGCGGTGTCAGAGGACAGCCACAACTCTTTGTTCCTGCAATAGTTCGGAACTAATTTTTTGAGAGCTGCATGAAAGAGGTCGCTTGTAGAGTTAGGTATGCCGTACCAAATTTTACTGCCCCCTGTATGTAAGTATTCAATCCAAGGTAATCCGTGAGGATCCCGATACCAGCAACATGCACTGAAAACCATACCTACGTGGAGGGTAGGTACAGTAACACCTGTAAAAAATAATAAGCAAATGTAGAATAACTTTATATGATCAAGAGAATGTTATATTTTTTGTTTATTAACCAATAAGATACATATGGCATGTCAGACAAGTATATAAAGTATAAAGCACTCAGCGAAATAAAATACATAAGTACATTTATAGATACACATATACATATATAATACTGTAGATACAAACAACAAAAATAATATACAACAAATAGTGTATAAACAGGTTTTAATATTCATAAAAGCATAAGGTTAGGAAAATCCAGACAAAAATTCGTCAGCATTATAAAAAACACCCTCAACTAGCATGATTTTAATTTTATTTCTAAATAACTTGGGGTAATTAATTTCTCTCACAGATTCAGGTACTGCATTGTACAGATTAACGCAGTTATACCATAAGGAATGTTTAAAAGAAGTAGTTCTATGCGATGGGATACTTAAGAGCTTCCCATGTCTGGTTTTGTATGGATGGGTATTTGCAACTTGAACAAACGAGATTGTTTTTAGTGTACATGAGACATATATGCATGGTCAGAATTTTTTTTTCTCTGAAAGCTGTTCTACAACTTTCATTGTACCTTAGGTTAAATATAAGACGTATTAGTTTTTTTTGTAGAATAAATACCCTACCCATTTCTCTTCCACACCTCCAACTTATGAGGTTTAATGAAATGTGCGAGTAAGCTAAGTAAATACTTAGTAGGCCACTTTCATCCAGCATGTCTTTCAATTGTAAGATAAGCTTTATTTAATTCATTACATATGTCATTGATATGTATGTCCCATGATAGTTTAGAATCCAAATCCAAAATTTATAGGTAGAGGTCTTATGTAAAAATTTATAATCATCATTTTATTCGTGTTTAATATTAATCGATTTCTATCACAACAGACCCTTAATAAATTTTCAGCATACAACTGGGTATCATCACTACTTATTGCCAGTCGTGTCGTCAGCAAACATGGTGACGTGCCCAGCACTTTTTATGTAATCAGGAAGGTCATTAACATATAGCATAAAGAGCAAGGGTCCAAGAATTGAGCCCTGCGGTACTCCAAGTTTGACATTATTAATAGATGACATAGTATTTATTATTGTAGCTTACTGTTAATGACCGTCCCTCCATGTTAGTCTGGATCCATCTCAGGTCAGTATCTCTAATTCCCAGGTCGTATAGTTTTAGAGTGAACAGTGTGGAAAGCCTTGGATAGGTCAAAAAACATTGACAAAACGACTTGCCGTCATCTAGACAAGAATGTACATAATTTATCAAATGACATGAGGCAGCCTCTATTGATCTGCTAGATCTAGAGCCATGCTGTGATGGTATTAAAAAATCATTTTTTTCAACATAATCAATCAATCTCACCTAAAATGCCTTTTCGATGTCTTCAGAGCAGCCCTTTTTAAATAGTGGAATAACACGTGCAATTTTAGATGTCAGGAAAACAACTCTGACAAAACAATTGATTAATTAAATACACTAAAGGACCAATAATATTTATGTTAATATTCTTAAGAACAAAAAGAGATATATCATCAGTGCCACAGGAAAATTCATTTTTAAGTGTATTGTTATGTCTAAAATTTCTTTTTCTGTGACAGGTTTTTTACAGAGCCCCGATGTATTATTTTTTTCATTGTAGTAATACAAGGTAATGCCATATTTTGACCAAAATGCTCTTTAATCTTGTTTTCTGCTATTGAGGAAAATGAGAAGCAAACAATTCAAAGACTTCGTAAGAGTCAGACACATATTCTGAATTGAAGTTATAGTATAATATTTTATTTTTATTCCATTTACCAAGTCTAGAATTAATAATGTTCCATGTTTCCTTTGTTTTATTAGAAGAATTATTAATTTTGTTTTTAAAATGCCTGTTTGGTAATTTTGATATTTTTCTTATATTCTTTTTTTTTAAATTTGATACTCATTTTTTAGTTGATGACAATCTGAAGTTTTCATGAGCTAAAAGATATTTTCTATTTCAGTGCCTTCTTTAATCAGTTCCTCAGTTACCACTTTTTATCAATTGCATTATTATTAGTTCTACATTTTTCTCTCTATATTTTACCGGACACCATTCATTAAAGTACCATACAATTGTTTCTATAAAAAATAAAAATCCATAATTTACATTAAAGTAAAATAAGTAGAACCAGTCAACCTTACTGAGAGTAATACATTCAGATGTGCTATATTGCTAAGTAGTATTAGTAGTAATGGTTCGCTTTTTTAATACTTTGTAATTTTTTACTTGATTACCACAAATTTCATGTGTGGTAAATGAGTTTAAACATAAGACATGCGATAAATATGTTTGCTGGCATATTAGTGGCCATAATATAGTCAATACAAGTCTTATTGAACCTATATTTGGCTTTTAAATCAGTCGAGGCAAAGGATCAAGAAAAACATCTAATGTGACTTTTCGTGGTCACGTGTATCAAGTAATGTTTTGGAAAGCGGTAATATACTAAAAATTGACTTGCATTATAAAATTTTACCAAGGGAGGTAAACACGCTCCTCGGACGTTTTTAATCCAAACTGTATCAAAAATTAATTTGGCAAACAGGAATTTTCGCGATGCAGTCAAAAAACTTCAGAAGAAATATTTTTCAAAATTACAACGAAATACTTTGTTATTTCAATAAAATTGAATATTTCCATTTTTAAGTTTTGCACCAAAGTGATTAATGAGTCTGAGTCTTTGCCGAATTGATGAAGTAGAGGTTTCGAATTGAATGGAAAGATTTTGTCAGAAATGCGCTTTACGTTCGAAATGGTGGGTATAGAAACTGCAACGAAAATTAAATTAGTAGTTACGGGATGAAATCATACAGTAGGATGTAATTTAAAAATAGAACTACAACAAAAGTTGATGCAACGACATCGAAAAATTTCTGAAGAAATATTTTCTAAAACTGCAACCAAATCTGAGTCGTTAATTTGAAAAAATTTAACAAACCCTTTTTCAAGCGAAATTTTACATCCAAGCGATTAATACTTAAACTCATCTGAGTTGATGGATGTATTGGTTTCAATTGGAATGCAAAAGATTCGTTGAAAATGCATTTTATGTCCGAAAGGAATATAGTTATTAGTAACTGCAATGAAAACTGACAGTGAAATGATGACTTTTTTTTTCAAATAGCGTTACCGCATGTTACGGCAGGCCTATACAAAGAATTTATCTAGGCTGTGCCGAGTTTAAACGATGGAGTCATTTTGGAGATTATTTGAGATAATTTGCAAATGATGTCAAAACCTCAGATAGGGAAAATCAAAATATTGTGGAAAGAGCAAAGGTCACAGGATGTTTGCTCAAGTCAGTTCGAAAGTGACCCCTAGACCAAAAACCTGTTCATGTTGTTAGTACACGTTAAAACCTAATCTGTTGCGTCAACAGTTTTAAAGGCCTCAGTAAAACAATTTTAAGCTCACCCTTAAAAAAAGCCAAATAATGCGTTCAAAGTGAACGCACAAGTGCATGAGAATAAACCATTAGGAACTACATAAAAAAATCTAATACTGATTCTTTCTGCACTGTCGATTGCTCAAAGTCAGCTATTACTTGGATGGCAGATGAAACTGAGTTTCGCGAGTTCCCCGTACTCACCCTGTGTGATATATGACAAAAAATTTGCGCATTTTTTTCAAACTACAAATATAAAACTTTTATTCATTATATTTTTAAAAGAATTCAATACACAAATTTTACCACAGATAAATTACTTTAGTTTATACTTTAAGGAACCTTATTTGTTGTTCCTGTGACTGTGATTGGTCTACTCGAAATAGGGGGAACTAGTTCCTAGTCCTTCTCAAGTGTTTAGGGGACAACCATCTTATTTTCAAGGGTGAGGTTAGTAAAGAAAATTCCAAGTCACCAGAAATATAAGTAGTTAAATTCACATGAGGCGATAGTGAAACAAAAAATTTCTTTGTGAAGTGTCCAGGAGCAGCAAATACAGAGAAAATAACTGACGGCAATCGACAATAGTTATAAACTTTGTATTCTGCGTTAACATCTCTCATGCTGAAAGAACCCCCTTGAGAGTGGAAATTCAAATCTCTATCATTGAAGGTGCGACAAAAGTGCCACAAATTAAATTTAAAGTCAAGTCCCTCAGACAAGATATAGGCGAATCTTTCGCAAGAACAAGTAGATAGGATATTTTGAATTGGACAGATATAAATTGTGACTAAGTAGATAAACATGGAACAGCTCTGAATTCTCACTGAAGTAAAAGAAAAATCTAACAAAAAATTTATGAATGAGTCAGCTCTTATCCTAACTATTCCTAACATTCAATTCTCTTTAATACATTGACGGGACTCCCGTGCGAGCTGGGTAAAGTACTCTGGTAAAGTGTTTTGAGCAGCAGTACTTGAAGCACTTTTAAAGCTTCACTTCACTTACTTATAAGAAACAGTATCTGGTACTTGACATTTGAATTACTTTACATGAGTAGTTGGGGCTTCAATTACTTTTAAAGTAATTGAAGTCCTTTTTAGTACTTCAATTACTTTGAAAAGTAATTCAAATCCTTTTGAAGTACTTGAAGTATTTCTAAAGAACTTGGAAGCTCTTTTTAAAATTCATTCAAAGCCCTTCTAGACAATTCTCAACATGAATTATCAGGAACACAGGAACTAATAGAAAAATAAAGTAGCTTATGTTCATTCCCAATCATATAAGATAAGACTAAATAATGGCATATAACTTGCTTATTCGTTTCCAGCAGTTACCATTTAAGTACCATCATTACATTTTGAGAAATCATTGATATAGTATCGAAGGATAGATCCAGTCTACCGGCAAAACAGTCCATAATTTAAAGTTTTGCCAAAGAAACTTTTTGTTAGGAATGATTTGAACTACATCAAAAACTTGGCTAATTTGACAGAGCCCCAAGCACTTTTTAAGAAATTTATTTTTATAGTATAGGTTTTACTTTTCTAGATATTTTCTTTTATATGAAATGCTTATTTTAATATGTACTATGTATATTATCATGTACCTACACTACTTAGTATTCTAAGTAATAAATACATAAACAATTTTCTTTCAGAGCGTTTATTTTCGCTGAATTTTTCATGACTTATATCATAGGTGTGAATGGTGTGGGTGTGAAAATAATATTACCTACCTTTGTTTTTTAATCTCATATTACCGCTGATTCATAGGTATTATATTCCCCATTTCAATCAATAATTTAAGCTTTACAAATTGGATATTAAACAGATTGGAGTTGTTACTTAAATATTTGTACCTATGATAGTACTTGAAGTACTTTAAGGGGTTCAAGTATCTACTGTACCAATAGTACTTTGTACTTGGTATTTATATTTCTGAGGGTTTGGTATTTTACTTCTTCAGGTACTGTACTTGGTAATTGAAGCACTTTTGTAAATAAAAGTACTTGATACTTCATGCTTTAAAGCACTTTAGCTAAGTGCTTGGTACTTGAAGCATTTTGTCAGAGTACTTTACCCAGCTCTAGACAGGAGTGGTTCTGTATACAGACATACATGCTGGCACATATCTGCTATTGCAGACGATACCTTATATAAGCATTTGTTTGTGCCTTGGTAGGCACTTTTTTTTTTCAAAAATATCCATTTCTCACTAAAATGTATAAGTATTTTGTAAGCATTGTTGTGAGCCATTATACAGTCAATATTTTTTAATTAGTTCATCAATGTGTTAGCATGTACTATTTTTTTATTGATAAAATGTCATTATGTATACAATAACTGGATTTACTGTAAAATACTTACAAAACGGACTAATTGAGTTGTTTTGGATAATGAAAACGTGGAGAAGGTAACTTACCCATTATCGGACCCAAAGACCTAAGTACAGATCCGTTATTATTAGTTAAAACTTTAAGATTCCAAGCGTGCCTCGCGAATGGACTGTTTTTGGAAACTGCAAAACCATACCCCCAGTTTCCAGAATCTATCGATCCTGAATGAACACAAATATGATTCTGCCGTGTGGTAACATGTTTCCAATATTCTTGTTCGACCTAAAAATAAGAGGAACGTGTCTAAACCTCTATTAACTGCTATGGAAATTTATATAAATCGATTAGATAGATAAATGGCATTATTAAGTTCATGCAAAAAAATTACAAAACTAAGAGAGTATAGAAAGTGTAAAAAAAAATTAAAAGGGTACCTTAAACATAAGTCAGAACAATAGTTATATATTGCAATTTAAAAAATATATTAAAGAAGATTTTATAATGATGTGATTTCAAACGTGACCAGGTTTGGATGGTCCAAGTAGACCATACAAAATCGTCCATCTGGCGGCTCTTGTGTCAGAACCGAGTTATGAGTAAGGTTACGGCATCTGTCAATAATTGGTAACAAAATAACCTTGACATAAACAAGATGTTAATACATATATACAAAATGGTTGCAAACTTTGGTGTGTGGTGTGATTTTTTTATTACTTTTCTATATATTTATATTTTATGTTTGGTAAATAAAAGTAAATGGTAAATGTAAATGGTCTGGTAAATAAAAGTCTTCTTTCTTCTATTGTTTCTAGTGTTTTTTTTATTGACATTTTCGCGGCTACAACCGGACAAATCCGCAAGCGCGTCCGCTGACGTCTGTGCAGCATGGCGTGCTAAAACCATTGCCGTCCTGAAATCAATAAAAACTTCTGATATAAAAAGTGACCCACCGCTTTTACCACTGAGGAATTGCATTCTAGTTGTTATCTCTATTTATTATATATATTATTATTATTCTCTCTTTTTCTTTATTTAATGATGCAGTACAAATTGCTTTGTTATTACACATGATAATTTAGTTTATAATTTGGAGATACTATGTTAACAATGCTGGCTACACTAAATGTTAGGTCATTGTTTACTTTTGACTTATTTCTAGTTACAGAAACATGGCTTTCTCTTATAATACCATCGGAGCAAGTCTCAATATATGGTTATAAAATCATTAGGGAAGATCCTGTGGAATGCAGAGGTGGCAGGATAAGTTTATTCCATAGAGACCACATAAATGTAAATAAAAATAGGATCAATGCATCTTTAGAACAACTTTTGGTGAGTTTCAAAATTAATGATATTACTTTTGTTCTATATCTTATCTGACCCCTATAGTGGATGAAATTGTGTTAACTGGGGATATAAACATTAATTTACTAAATACAGTCAATAATAATAGTATTAAATTTACAGAATTTTTGGAAACATATGGTCTCTCATTGGTTAATCATGACCCTACTTGAGTTAATGCATATAATAATTCTCTAATTGACGTAATTTCTATTACTAATTATGAGCTTATTCTGACCTGTAACACTCTAGAAACTTAAGATATATTTGATCATTGTTTAGTGTATTGTGAATTATCTATCGAAATAGTCAAACTGAAACAATTTTATAAAACTTTCAGGGATTTTAAATATTTTAATTTTGATCATTTCGATACCGACCTTAGATCCTTACCCTGGCATAATCTACACTCGCTAAATGATTGTAATGAAATAGTAGAAGTGTTCACTGATTACACGACTAATTTATTTAATACTCATGTACCTCTTCAGACCGTCAGAATTAACAAACCAAACGCTCCATGGCTCACTGACGTAGTTAAGCTAATGATCAAAACTAGAAAGAATGCACTGGCTAAATTTAAAAGAACATGCGCTGCTGGTGATTGGGAACAGTATAAAAATACACGTAATATGGTTACAGCTGCTATACGAAATGAAAAAAAAAGCTATATTGAATTTGTACAAAATCAGTATGATAACAAGAAACTATGAGATACTCTAAGAATATTTGATATTAAATGATCCGAATTAGATCAATAACTACTTTACTGCGTCAGTTAGCCAATTAATCATCCCCCCTCCTAATTACACTATCGATTTTTATTGTACAGATTTATTTGATTCTATAAATAATTTTTCATTTAACACTGTCACTGATGTCGAGGTTGAAAACTACATAAAAAATATAAGAACCGATGCATTGGGATCTGATGTGATCACACTAAAAATGTTACAAATTTGTATACCGTTTCTCACCCCTATAGTCACCATTATAGTAAATAAATGTATCATAGAGGGTATATTCCTAAAGAGCTGGAAATCTTCACCCATTATACCACTCAGTAAAACCTGTCAAGCAAATACTTTTGCTGATCTAAGGCTCATAAATATTTTACCAGTATGCCTTGTATGACCAAATTTATACATACAGCTTAACTAAATCAATTATTCTCGATAACCAATCTGGTTTCAGAAAAAATCATAGCACGACAAGCGCACTTCTAAAAATCACTGATGATATTATTAGCAGTCAGGACAAGGGCAACGTAACCTTACTAGTATCATTAGACTTTAGTAAAGCCTTTGACATCATGAATGATCATCTCTTATGTACGAAGCTTAAATATTTCGGCTTTAATGATTCTGCATGCTCATTAATTAAATCTTATTTGACTGATAGAAATCAGCGCGTAATTAGTGAAGGTAAAATGTGAATTGCTTTTTATAATCTTTTTTTTTTATACATTTATTTAATGTCAGCCTATTTCCGTTACTTAGGCCTAATACGGACGCCTGTAGATGAGCTACCCCCAACCAGGAATTCTGCCGAAACTTTGTTTAATTAAAATAGTACAATTTAAACAAGAGTTAACAAAAAAAATATTTATAAGTAAAAAAAATAATTTTTGACCAAAAATTAAGATGGAACTCTCACATCCAAAAAGTCACACAGAAAGCCACAATCGCCCTGGGAAGGTGTAGGCAAATGTGTGGAAAAAACTGGGGTTAAATCACAAAATGAACCTGTGGTTATACACCAGGGTAGTGAGACCCATGATAACCTATGGATCCTCGTATGGATCAGTGGCATGGTGGACTAAGACGGTGCAGTCGGGAGCAATAAGGCTGTTAAGTGGTGTACAAAGACAGGGAGGACTGGAGAAACGGTCCTCCCATAACAGCACAAACAGTCTGGTACACTGACGGCTCCAAGACAGAGACAGAACAAGGAGTCGGAGCCGGGATTTATGGGACAAGGTCAAAAGCCAGTATCCTGATAAGTCTAGGGAAATATGCAACGGTGTTTCAGGCTGAAGTGATCACCATACACTGTTGCGCAAGGGAGATAATAGGACAAGGTACTGTTAACCAGTCGATTGCCATTTTCTCTGATAGCCAAGCGGCAATAAAACCAATCAGTTCCATGCAAATCAACTCAAGATTGGTGTGGGACTGCTTGACGGCCCTTACAGAGCTGGGAAGTCAGAACAGAGTGACCCTAGCATGGGTACCAGGATACTAGAGACACAGAGGAAACGAAAAGGCTGACCAACTGGCCAAGGAAGGCGCCCTTGAAGCCCCAATAGGACCCGAGCCCTTTTGTGGCGTAGCAAAGCCATGCATACGAGCAGCCATTAAGGAATGGGTGCAAAATAAATCTCTCGAATGGTGGAGGAACCTCCCAAGACAGAGACAGACCAAAGAGTTCATTAAAGAACGTTCGGCCAATTTTACGGAAGATTTACTAAGCCAAAATAGGAAGGCCATCAGAGTAATAGTAGGCCTTCTAACTGGCCACTGCCGGCTCAATAGACACATGAGTCTAATGGGCCTGGCAGAGGACGCAATATGCAGATTCTGCTAAGAGGAATAGGAAACCTCAGTTCACGTATTGTGCCACTGTGAAGGCTTGGCGAGACTGAGATTCCAAGTACTCGAAGAAGAAAAGCCAAGGGCAGACAGCTATAGAAAAAGGCCTTTATCAAAGCTGTGGAGTCTAATACAAAGGACAAAGCTGGATGAGGTACTATAAGGAAGCTATTCTGGGAGCATCACAATAGACCTGAAAAGGTCATGTTGGTAAAGGCTAAATAACCAGTTCCTATGCTAATCTAATCTAAACAAGAGTTATGATGATATAACGAAGCACGCACGTGCCTCCGCTCGCTAGTCTCGCTCCCTGCCACGCCAGAGTTATACATTATAAACATTTAGACTTTCCGTGTTTGTTTATGCTCGCACAAAAATGTCTTTGTAATGAAATTTCTGTAGAATTTCCTGAGCTTCAAAATTGAATTATTGTAAAATTAAACTATGGGCAAAATTAGAGAGATATGAACAAAAAATTGAACTTGTTTTTTCATTTGTTTATAACTATTTTTCCCAGGCACCATTGGCAGGTGATTCGACCAAAAATGTTTATATACATTATAAACAACAACTCCTCAAAACTCGAGATCACTAGATTCAGTACTTTCAATTTAGGCTTTTTTCGACAGTTTGCTGCACTATATATACACAATCCATTACCTTGTGTCTTGATAACTGTGTCCATATTGAAAGGTAATAAAATAGTTACAGTATTGGTATATTTCCAAAACTGTGTACAAAGCAGCCAGCTTTAAATTTGAAACATGTTTCTCTTCATTTGCAAAACCAGAAAAGAAACATGTAGTGTCGCCACAATGGAAATATACACTACATAACCATAAGAAATTTTGTGTCAGAAATTTTTCGCAACATGTTGTCAACAGCTCCAATTTTGCGATGGTAATAGACACTTTATTGTGGTACTGCCAAATAAACTACAGGAAATAAATGAGAAAATATACCTTGACATTTTACAAAAAATAAGGGTTTGCGTGGAACATATCATATAACCCATAACATTATAAAGCAATTAAGGGCCAAAACACATGAATTTATTATGAAGATATACAGCTTCTGCTTACATAAGATGTATTATCCTCAAGAATGGAGCATGGCAAAATAACAACAAAACCGAAATCTAAAGATAAAAACCTGAAACTATCGACCAGTTACCTTGTTACTTTAGATCAATTACCTTGTTACAGATCAATTTGACAAATAAAAACTAATACTAACTTCTTGAGCAGTGGGTTCTGTTGTTTTGAAGTACATACTCATTGTATTTCTTGCAATTCTATAAAATGCATTCAAGGCCATGTTTCGACCTTTTGTAATGCACTCCTCAACATCGTTGTCATCAGGCTCTGAGTCACCGTCACCACCAGCATCCTCCGCGACTAATTTTTGCTGTGCTTTCATGAGACCCTTAGATTCTCTTTTAGCCCATTCTGTTTCCACTTCATCAAAAAGTTTTTCTCTTTCCGCTGAAAAAATAATCGTAAATCACTTTTAATTCATTTTGTTAGAAAAATATTTACCTGGCGATAACGTATCATATGGGAGGAGATATTTACAATAAATATCATCCAACTTTGTTACTCGATCTTGAGCTGACTTTGGAATCTTCATAAGTTCAGATACACGAGGCCACTTCTTTTTTTCTATAACCTCCTTAAGTCCACCCAGAGTTTGTACAGTTTGATATAGCCTGGGAAGGTCAATTTCCATTCCACCAATCTAAAAACAAGAAAACGGCGGTTATTGTTCAATATAAGCTGTTAACACCAGTGTTTTACCCATGGTGGATGAGTTAAACTGATATTTTGAGTTTCAAGATACTTTTTAATAGCCATAAGTTCTTTAAAATTCGGCCCCCAACGATGTAACATTTTATGAACATACTGATTATATGCTGTAAACCTCATATCATCTGTCACTTTACATTCTGGTTTAAATGTGCTTGGGGGCACTATACGGCATATACCAAACTGTTCTGCTTTATGTCTTATTCTTTCAATGTATTCCAATGGGTCTTGAAATTCTTGATCGGTTGGATGAAACACCGGAGCTTCCACTAATTTAGCAGCATCACATTTCTTGGGAAAATCTGAGAGGTAAATAGGAGATATGAATTCGGGAGGCCGAATTTTTTGTTTCTGTGTTTGACGTTTATATAGCTTTGCACTAGATGAAGAACTTGCGCTTGGTGAACTTGGAACTTTATATTTAAAGTCTTCCAGTTCTGATGTCCTGTCACTGCTTTTTCCAGGTTTAAAAAGCGGTTTATATTCAGATTTCGCTTTGTTCACATTATTGCCAGATTGCAGTTTTGAAAAATTATGTTTGCTTGGTTTTTGCGGAATGTAGAAATGATGAGAGCTCTCATCGGTGTCAATATTTTGATCCGATTCGTCTTTGTTGGACTTCGATACATCTTGTTTTACGGTTGGTTTCCGAAAATGACCTAAAATATAACAAGTTTGATAAAAAGTGTTGTTTTAAGTCTATTTTAACTTAAGGTATTTTAAAATACAATAAAAAAGCCTCAAATTTCCAATATAGAGGGAAAAATGAAAAGATCAGCACAAATTTGCATAGGTGTTTATAGGTGTATATCACTTTTTCAGGAACCGATAAGGAATCGAAAATAATTTTTCTTAGGTCAAAGAAGAAATGCATTTGTTTGCAGAAAATATTATCAAATACAATTAAAAATCTTGTATTATTTTGTATTTGTGTTTTTCCATTATTCTTTGGCCAAATAAATTATAAACAGTTAAACATTAAATTTTCATAATCACCCACTTTTTGGAAGCGTTTAGCATAATTTGACTAATTTTCATCATAGTGGGAAGACAGATTTCAAAAGTTATAAACTCTATAAAGAGTATTATGGATACAGAATGTAAAGCTTAGCAACTTACATGTTTGAATCTTCCACTTTTGGGCAAAACCCTTAGACTATCCAATGTGCTGCTATGCTGTAACAGACTAGCATTGCTCTAACGAAAATTATTCTTATGTTATAAGAGAAAATCCAAACCATCTCTTTTCATATGGAAATAGTATGTTATAAACTTTGGTCAGTCGTAACTAGGGCATCCAATCCTGGGATCCCGAAATTTCGCGATTCCGGGATCCTGAACTCTTTCTTTCTTTTACTATTCAATACCGGTATTTTCCAGACTAATGATAGTAGGCCTTATAATACCGAAATATTCATATATATTCGGTATTTTCGAGATTGATTCGCAACGCAGCATTCAGCAATGCTGGACTATTTTATCTGATGTTCTGTATAATGTCCACAATCCGCAACCGCAAACATATGATAAAAAATTTCAAGACGACATTTTGCCTTTACCTAATCCTAGTAGGAAACACAATTAGAAAACTGATTGAGAGAATAAGTTATTCGGTCGGTTTTGCGGAGATGGAAAATGAGGATGATGATAATATATCGATTGCAGAATTGCAAAGAAAAATATAATTACTGCAATTCTAACACCGCAATTCGAGACATCCCAGCCGTCCCTTAAAGTTGCTCTGCAAAAGACTATTACAGAGATAATGAATGCGTTTCGACCCAGACTTCAACAGAATTCGTTAGATTTAAACGCAACTCTAAAAATCAGGGAATCGAATTGTTTGAAAAATGAGGTTTCCGGGGACATAACCTTAAGCTGACTTATGAATACTTGCTCTCAATTCCCTCAACAAGTGTGGAATTCGAACGCGCTTTCTCTGCCAGCAGTATATTATGTTCCAAAATTCGATCGAGCCTAGCAGATAGTACCCTTGGTGCACTATTATTATTAAGATCATATTTTAATGAAGTGAATGAATAGAATAGTGCAAAATGTAAGCATTAACTATTAACTGTATTGACTATACTTTTTGTTTACTTATTAAGTTTTTTCAGTGACAGTGCTGATTGCCTAGTGCCTAGTAGTTACGTTAGGAATGTTTGTTTAGGATGCCACCTTATAAATAAAAGTCAATTATGTTATGTATTTATTTTTGGCTTATTTTTGTTTTACTACGATTAGTGTACTTGAAAAATAAATTGCCCCTATTTATACCTCCGGTATTGAATAGCGGGCTCCCGAAACATTTTTTTTAATACCAATATTCCGAGATTGAAAATTCAGTCCTGTATTACATGCCCTAGTCGTAACTATGTTGCCAAATTTACGCATATTCCTCAACTGACAATTGACATTCATATTTTAATGAAATTTGGATAAATAATCTGCAGCTTCTGCAATACATTTTTTCTGATTTATACATTGAAAATGGAAACAAATTAGGATAGAGCTTCGACAATCATTTTATCCAAATGATATGTTTTAAAATGTCTCGAATGAAGTCAAGAAGTTGTCATATGATATTTTCAACATGTTGGTGTACGGTACATAAGTTTCGTATCCACAAAATGAGTGTTCAGCAGGTCTTTCGTCGGTAATTGGACAAAGAAAGATCAAACCTTATCTCTTTACAGTCGATGTTTCGACAATCTTTATTATTTTCCTCAGGATTAATGAGCTGAAAAGTTATCAGTGATTAAAATCAGATATAATATCGTTACCAATTGAACAAAAAACATAAATATATATCCCAATAGCACAACTTCGTCTATGAATTTTTTCAATATGTTACGAGTTTGGCTATTTGAAATATTCTATATGTTGGTGTATTTCATATAATAGTAAATTAATTTATATTCATGGTTGCTGAATTGCTTATGTCTCGAGATATTTGCAAAAGACGCATTTTACCTCTGCTAACTTTTCCCTTTATATTGGAAATTTAGGGCTCTTGTTACTCTACTATAAAATATCTGACTGAAAATAAAATAAATAATAGAATAGTGCCCTACCAGCTTTTAAGGAGTCATCATGCTTAGAGGACTCATCTTCAGATCTAGATGTCGCAGTACTAGAAGGACGTCTTGACGGCCGTCGAAAAGGTGTGCTAATCATATCTTCATTTTCTTCTCCAAAAGCATAGACACTACTCTCATTTTCTGGAGAAAAAGCGCTAATGTTAGGGGTTGCATCTTTTTTGTTCTTACGAAATATTAACTTTCGATCAATCATCTGTGGTTTTACTTGATTACTCAATGTGGGATCAATTTTTTCCGGTTTTAATGGAGGGGTACTGGCTTCTTCAGTTGTTGGTGCTCCTTCATTAGTTTCCTTTGTTGATTCCTCTGTTTCTAGCAAAGAACATTTTAACTTTTCTGTATCAATATGTTCAACACCATCTAAAGTTGTTTCTGTAGGAATCCGCTCTCCAAATTTTAACATTTCATCATTTTCCTTTTTAATACTACTACCAGCCAAAGCCGATTCTTTTAGCCATTTTTCTATTTGCTCATTTGACATGTTCACTTTTTCTTTGCCAAATCTTCGTCCGATATCTTTGCTCAACAAATCTAATAAAGGAGGCACGTGGCTGCATGGAAGTTCTGCAGATGGTAAGTGTTTATTCACTTTATCCTCAATTTTTTCATCGAAACCATGAAAAATGTCATCCTCATCTGAAGATGATAACATTGGCAGGTAATTTTGAGGTCTCTTGGCGCATTCTCTTTTAGGCTTTGCAGTGTCTGGTTCAGCGCTAACTTCAACTGGCTTTGAACTTTTTCTATTACTGGTTTTACTTTTTACTGGTTTTGTTGTATCATTTTCTTTTAGCTCTATTTTAGATGTACCTTTCATTTTATCGCTGGGTATAGCAGATTTCTGGCTACCCTCCACACTTTTGTTGGTTAATTTGGAAAGAGGTTCTTCGTCAGAGTCACTGAATGCTGTTTCGGTTTTTTTCATTGATTTTGTTTTTGAAAATTTTTTATTTTTTGCTTTGTTCATTAAAGTTTGTAGATTTATATCAGATGTGGTGGAATGATCAGAATCGCTCGAACTAAGATCCTCTTTAGCTTTTGGGCCAGTTTCTGCATTAACTGGGGCCAGATTAGATATATCTGGTTTTTCTTCAGGTGCTTCATTAACAGATTCATTTTTTATTATTTTGGGAACTTTGCTTCTTGTTAGCTTCTTTCTTCTTGGGACTTTAATATCTACATGGAATGATTCATCAGAGTCATCACTATCTTCTTTTTTGTTATTTTGAGAGGAGTTTCTCGTTTGCCTTTTTGGAACATCTTTATCACCTATAATTTCCGCTATAATATCATTTTTACATGTACTCTCTATTTTTTTATCATTCTTAATAACAGTAGATTCTGATACTTTATTTGTACTTTCAGGTTTTCCTATTTTTAGTTTTTTAATTTCATCTTCTAAACATACATCAAGAACTGGATTCACCTCATTGCTAGTTTTTCTTTTTCCTAAATTTCCCTTTTTCATATCAGAAGTACTTGGTAATAAGTTTTTTGTGGATAATATTACGTTTTCTCCAACTTTGCTCGGAATACATTCCCTTTCTAGTACAACTTTAGTTAGTAGAGTTTTATCTGATATTTTATCATCTGGAACAGCACTAAAGATTTTTTCAGTATCCTTAACGTGATCTTTGTTATATTTAACATCAGTTTTTGTATTTTCATTAAATGTTTTTTTTATTTTGTGTTTATCCATTTTCTTTTCTTCGATATTTCGCTTTGCTGGCAGGTTTCCTCCAGATTTTAATTTCACGTTTTTTGAAATTTTGTCATCTGTCTCTTCCACAGCTAACACTTTTTTATTTTCAAGATCCGTATCACAGTCGCTAGCTTTCGATTTCTCTTTGATATCATCTTTTGTAGACTTCGCCTGTGCTTTCAGTTCATTTTCTCTTTGCTCTGTTTTTTTTACATTGGGTAATTCTGGAAAGCTATCTATTGATATATTATCATCATCATCAATCTGGCTATCATTTACAAGTTTGTGACTTAAGATTTCCATGTAGATAGCTGCAGCCTCTTTCGTTTTTCTGGATGGTCTTTGCGTCATTTTAGGTGTTGACTGTTCTTCTTCTAATTTCTCTACTTTTTTCTTTTTAACTGTTTCATCTTTTTTAACAATAACGTCCTCTTTTTTAGGCATGTCTTTCTTTGATTTATTTGTCACATTTTTAACAGTATCCTTCTTTATGCAGATATCCCCAGTCTCCTTCTTACTAAGACTTTCTTTCTTCATTGTTAGAGCATTAGATTTTATAACTTCCTTTTTTGTATTTGTATCTTTTTTCAGATCAGCTTCTGCAACATCTTTCTTATTGCCAGCTTCTTTTTTTGTATTACCTTGAATAGATTTGTCACTGTTTTTTGTAACTTTCTTAGACTTTTCCACTAATACAGCCTCATCACTTTTGCTACTTCCTTTAACATCTTTTTTAACTTTCATAGGCAATTCCACAATTACAGCCTCTTCATTTTCAGTACTTCCTTTGACTTCTTTTTTAACTTTCTTAGGCAATTCCACAATTCCGGCCTCTTCATTTTCAGGACCTCCTCTAACTTCTTTTTTAACTTTCTTAGGTTTTTCCACAATTACAGTCTCAGCACTTTCAGTACTTCCTTTAACGTCTTTTTTAACTTTCTTAGGCAATTCCACAATTATATCCTCTTCGCTTTCAATACTTCCTTTAACGTCTCCTTTAACTTTCTTAGGCTTTTCCACAATTACTGCCGTTTCATTTTCGGTACTTCCCTTAATGTCGTTTTTAGCTTTCTTAGGCTTTTCCACAATTACAGCCTCATCACTTTCAGTACTTCCTTTAACACCTTTTTTAACTTTCTTAGGCAATTCCAGAATTATATCCTCTTCGCTTTCAATACTTTCTTTAACGTCTCTTTTAACTTTCTTAGGCTTTTCCACAATTACCGCCTCTTCACTTTCGGTATTTCCCTTAACGTCTTCTTTAGCTTTCTTAGGCTTTTCCACAATTACAGCCTCATCACTTTCAATACTTCCTTTAACATATTTTTTAACTTTCTTAGGCAATTCCACAATTATATCCTCTTCCTTTTCAATACTTGCTTTAACGTCTCTTTTAACTTTCTTAGGCTTTTCCATAATTACCGCCTCTTCACTATCGGTATTTCCCTTAACGTCTTTTTTAGCTTTCTTAGGCTTTTCCATAATTATTGCCTCTTCACTTTCGGTACTTCCCTTAACATCTTTTTTAGCTTTCTTAGGCTTTTCCACAATTACATCATCACTTTCAGTACTTCCTTTAACATCTTTCTTAACTTTCTTTGGCACTTCTACAATTACATCCTCTTCAATTTCAGTAGTTTCTTTAACTTCTTTTTTACCTGTTTTTTCTGGTAATGCATTGGTGGTTGATTTCTTGGTTTCAGTTGATTTGGTGGTTACTTTTTTTAAATTTTCAGTACTTTTAATACTGTCTTTTCTGTTCTTCTCCACACAGATGCTTATTTCTTTTTTCATATCTGAAGATTTTTCAACAGCTCTTTCATGACTTTTCGATTCTTTTTTTAGATCACTTGACTTTGTAATTTCTTTATTTACAACCTTGGAGGAACTCACTTCTCTTTTGTCATTCCCTCTGTTACTAACTCTTTTTGTGTCAATGGATTTATTAATTTCTTTTTTAATATTGATATCTGTTGATTTAGTAACTTCCTTTTTTACATCGATGGTTCTAATACTTCGTTTCTTATCCTTCTCATTAATTTTATTGCACTCTTTTTTAATATCTGTAACTTTTTTAATATCAACAGATTTAGTGGTCTCTTTTTTCACATCAATTGTTTTCACTGTGTCCTTTTTATTGTCGGCCAGTTTATTATCTCTTTTAATATTTGTTACATTCTTTTTTACTTCGAGATTTTTATTTTCCTCAATTTTCGGATATTTTAAAGGTTTTTTAACTAACGTGTTTTGTATTCGTTGCTCTGCTTTTAGCTTTTTCTTTGCCTTCATTGATTTACTTTTTCTTTGAGATAATACAGTTTTTTTAATGGTAGTGGACCTCAGAGACCTTGGCTTCACAATTGTAGCAGGTGTTGAGAGCAAAATTCTCTTTTTAATTTGCTGCCTTCGAACATTAATTTCCTTGTTTGATAGTCCAGATCTAGTTATACGAGAGCTGCTGCAATAAAATGTATTTTCTAAATATATCTAGAAAAATAAAATGAACTTCTAATACTAAATAAGTCAAATTAAAAAAAAAAAGTATATGTAATCCACATATTTCAAAAATTATTAATAATAAGTTGAAACCCAATGAAGTATAAGAATCTTCTCTGTGCCTATATTCACCAATTTCAAAAAAATAATAAGTCAATAATAAAAATACGTCCTTTATATACCTACCAGTGAGTTAAATTAAAAAGTTTAAATATTGTCAAAAATATTGCAATAGCACAGTAAACAGGGTAGATAAGTTGGATTGGACAGTTATAACTGACCTTCTGCAAAAGTAAAAAAGGGCTGGTATGTGTCGTACAGGTAGCTGTACAATCAGATATTTTATTAACTATTATATAATTTCTATTAGTCTGTTTGCCTATTTTCCACAGAAAAATAATACAGATAGCGGCAGCCTAGTACGTATATGTACAAATTTATGAATAACTAGACATTTCATGTTCACGAGTGCGGAACAAATTAAGTGAGTAAGTTTGAATGGTAGGGAATCGATCGAAATGGGTAATATATCGTACATGCTTGATAATTTATTCCACTTTCAGTAACTGAAATGAATTAAATGTATAGAAGTATATTTTTATAGAAGAATACATTATAAATCTAATAAAATGAATAATTATCAGGTTGCCGAAAAAATCCAAATAGGTAGGATGGGGGAATAAGAGACTGGGGCAATAAGAGACTTAGAACATTTTAAGGGTAGAAATCATAAATTAAAGGCTGATTTATCCCGTGTTTCCTTTTATTATATGTTTACTTAGTGTAGAGCAATAATAGGACATTGAAATTATTATCGGCAGAATTGGCAAAAAAGTGACAACTGTATTAGTGTGTGGTTCCGTAGATGGACAGAAACTTCCCCCATTTATAATTTTTCAAGGTAAATACATATGGAGTTCGTGGATCCCAAGCAATGATTATCCTGGTACTGCATATGCTGCCCAACAAAAAGGATGGATGGAAGGCGAACTTTTCTCCAGTGGTTTGAAACAGTTTTTTTAAAGTCTACGCCCTCAAAAGATAATAGGAATGGAAAAAAATTATACTTTTTTTTGATGGCGCTACTATCCATTTAAATGTTCGTTTATTGGAGGTAGCAGTAGAAATCGATGTAATTTTAATAAAACTGCCACCCAATCAATCTCATCATTTACAACCTTTAGACAAGACACTGTTTAAACCTTTAAAAGTGTATTGGAATAAACTTATGCTGGATTATAACAGGCAAAAATCCAGGACAAATTTTGCCAAACAATGAGTTTGCAAGACAAATTAAAATACTGTGGAAAAGAGCATTTACAGAAGAGTACTTAATCTCAGGATTTCGTTCCACAGGATTATTTCCACTGGACATTTCTAAGTTTCCTATTGATGCATATGATGCTGTTAAAATGGCCAAGTTCAATAAGCACTCTAATCACAGTGGCAATGATACACAGCAAACAGTTACAACTGGTGCAGATGATGGTTCTAGCTCTGATTCTAGTAATGACCTAACAGTTGCAGTTACTTCAGCAACACGTTCTTCCATTAATAATGGAACAAGCACTCCTACAGCTCACAGCGATATTCTTACTCCAATTCCTGGATGTAGTGGTACAGAAACTCCCATTGCTCATAGTGCAATAGACATTAGTGGTTCACAATCTGGCACCAGTCCTTCAGACTCAACTAATTTTGAGTGCTTCATTAGGATGTCGCTACATAAGAATTTGACTAAAACGACAAGTAGGTACCCCTACTGGACCGCGAAGAAAGATTTCGAATGTTGGTGCGATTCTCACATCAAAAGAAGCAATTGCAGCACTTAAAGCAAAAGAAACAGCGACAAAAGGTAACCAAGCAGGAGCCAAGGGTAATCAAGCAGAAGGAAAAGGTATTACAAAACTGAAAAACACGAAAGAACAGAAATCGATAAAATGAAAGAGAATGGAAATAGAGCCAGAATCTTCCACATCATCTCCTGAGGAAGACGACATAGAATACATGGAGGAGAGTGACACTTTAAATTTTGAGTCGAGCCAGGAGGAGACGATGAATGAGCAATCTGAAGATTTACAGTTTCAAACAGAAGCATACTATGCTATTTATTATGAAGAAGATTGCTTCATTGGCAGAATAATTGCTACACATGATAAGGAGAGTACTGTGAAATTTTTTAAATCTAATCTGAGTGTCTTTGAATGGTCAAAACGAGAAGATATAGCCACCATAGAAAATAAATACATTTTTTATAGACCTATACCATTACAGGGTTCTGGTCCTTTTACTGTGCCGAGGCATATATTATTGCTTATCAAGGACAAGTACAACAAATTTAAGCAAGAAATGCAATTTTAATTAGGCACAATATTTAACTTCTTAAGTGTTAAGTTTAATTTTTTCTGATTTTAATTTGAATTTAAGGCTGAATTTGTTTGGTTCTAAGCTTGACTATTTATATTTTCTACAATAAATGCGATATCTTCAACAAATTTGGACTTGTTATTTACACTATGATAAACTATCTCTTATTTGCCCTAAAGCTTTCCAACTGTGCACATATAGAATTCACTATGCTCGCCTCTTATTACCCCCGTGGGGAAATAAGAGCCAAATTTTGGTAAAAAATATATTTTTTTTCTCTATTTTTTGTAGTTACTTTAAGACCGCGCTGGAGCAGGGAGTCGAATGCCATTATTCAGGGTAGAATTAGCCTAAATTACCAAAGGCCTCTGCCATATTGTATTGAACATATAGACCATGTAGGTCTCTTATAACCCCATTTGTCTCTTATTCCCCCCTCCTTTATAATTAAATGATATTATGGTGGCCGATCAATACGTGCAGTTAAAGAAATATTTGAAACTACATTTCAAATAGGCCTTCTTCTGTACTAGGCACAATTAACTGAATGAAAAAAAAAAAAAAAATTGAACCATGTAGGTTTCTCCCGCAAAATATAAAACAGAATCTGTCCCGGAAAATAATAATAATGAAGTTAGGCAAATAATGGTTTTGGTTACGGTAAATGAAAATCCCACTTTTTCAGCTACAGCACTTGCTAAGGTGGTCGAATCAAGAGATAGGACAATAAGGATTCTCAAGAAGCATGGTTACCAATCATACAAGACACGAAAAACTCATGAGATATTTCCCAAGGAAAATATTAGACGAATGACCTTTCGTGAAAGTGTAATGGACAAGGCGAACTGTGTTATTTTCACTGATAAATCGTCCTTTGCATTACATGGTTTACATAATCCGTCAATCGTTAGTTCTTGGCCATAGGAAAATCTACATCGACTTTTTGCATTACTCAGTATTACCTGGAATTGAATATATGGGGTGGTGGTATGCTGGGGATTACATTTCCAGGTTGTTTACTGAGTGGATGGGAAACCGTCTCACGACCAGCTAGATCTCCTGATCTGACTCCAAATTATTCTTTTGATGGGGATACGTAAAATCTTAAATTTATGGTTTCCAGAGGAACAGAAGTAATAATCTCGAGGAGTTGGGGTTGACAATTGTAAATGCCTTTGAACAAATTAGCCCCATGTCGTTAGATGTTAGAACAAATTTTGATGATTGATTAAGTTATTGTTTAACTCTATAACATTTATTGTAATTCATTATTTTTCATTTAAAAATTATTTTGTTATTTTAAGAGTGTAGTTTATGTTAAGAACGTTCTTTTATCTATTCTCGTTATATATTGACAGTAATATGACACTCATTTCACTATCATAATGGCGTTGTTTATAGCACTAATGCATATAGCACTATATATTCATTGCACGCATTTTATAAAAAAAGCACACAATTGTATGCTGCGATAAAACTTAATCCACACATTTTTGACTTAGAAATCAGTACTAGTTACATTGCAAGTAATTAAATTAATTAAAACTATCACTAAATATTTCACTTATATTGCAAAAAAAGTAATAAAACCGATAATTATTTCATTCTCCAATAAATCATTGACAAACGTCAGTAATTATGATGTCTGTCACTGTTGGGTTAGACGTAACACCCAGCGGCATAGTTGTCTGGTCGATGAAGCGACTGACACCACAAGTTGCTAAGGAGATATCAACAAACAGCTATTGTTATTAACTTAGTTATTACCAAAAATGTATTGAAAAGATTGGAATCAAAATAAATTCTATAAAAATGAGTTTTTTCAATGAAGATTTGCCTGCAGATATCGAAGAAAGTGCATCTGAAGCAATTCCATGCCTTGAAGCCTCGCATACAGTATGCCTTAGTATTTGAGATATATGAGAAATGGTAACATGAAAAGTAAATTAAGGACGTAACTGGTGAAAAAGTTCTACTAGCATATTTCAAAGAACTAAGTAAGGATCGTAAACCTACTTCATTATTATTGCATTAGTAGATGCATTTGCAAAGTTTTTTAGCTCAGTATATACTACCTCATGTTCAATGCAAAACAATTATACTATCGTGTATAACAATTTTAAAATTATTAACATCGAGAATACTTCTATGTTCGAAATACAAGACGCCACAAAAAAACTGAAAAATAAAATGACGTCAGGTTCAGACGTAATACCTTCCTTTCTGGTAAGAGATTGCGTCCATACACTCTCAATACCACTCTATATCTTATTTAACCTCTCAATAAAAACGGCACTCTTTCCTAACAAGTGGAAAGTGGCAAAAGGGTCTCCAATTTTCAAAGCAGACAATATATCGATTATAAGCAATTATAGGCAAATTTCCCTCTTATGTAACTTCGTGAGAATTCTTGAGATTATCCTATACAATTGCATATATCTATCTACAAAAAACATACTATCACCATGCCAGCATGGCTTCATGTCCAATAGATCAACTATTACAAATTTAGTAATATTTAGTCAAACCGTCTCTGATACTCTAGATAAACGACGACAGATAGACATTTTGTATACTGATTTCACAAAGGCTTTTGACCGTATTGATCATCAGTTGCTATTACAAAAATTGGCGAAGTTTGGATTCGGTCTAAAATTATTAGATTTTTTCAAATCATGCCTAACCGATAGGCTGCAATTTGTGTTCTACAATGGATACAAGTCAACAGCATACTCAGCAACATGAGGAGTTCCGCAAGGCTCAAATCTTGGGCCTTTGCTATTTCTACTATTCATTGATGGTCTGTCCAGCGAAATAGACTGTGAGGGACTGATCTTTGCAGTCGATCTAAACATTTTCAAAAATATATATTCAGATAACGACTAT
The DNA here is from genome assembly GCA_963675555.1 of Leptura quadrifasciata. NCBI lineage: Eukaryota > Metazoa > Arthropoda > Insecta > Coleoptera > Cerambycidae > Leptura > Leptura quadrifasciata. The sequence continues at coordinate 154,407,610 of OY776673.1, read as the reverse complement.
CTCTCTCCAAAACAACCTGGATATGGTCAGTACTTGGTGTACTCTCAATAAATTAAGACATTAATGCCTCCAAATGTAAAATTGTATCGTACACGAAAAAGAAAAATTTTATTGAGCACAACTACATAATTAATGGAGCCATTCTAGAACGATTAACTATAATCAAAGACCTAGGTATATACTTTGACTTCGAGCTCAGTTTTGTTGACCATATAAATATTAAGGTTAAAGAGGCTATCAAAATGTTGGAATTTATTATAAGAAGCTGCAAATCGTTTATTAACATAAAGTCTCTCAAAATATTATACTGCGCTTACGTAAGATCGAAACTGGAGGTGGAACAAGTTTAAAGAAAATTTCTAAAATTTTTATCGTTGAAAACTACAGAAATATATCCCGAAAGAGGAGTAGACAATAATCTTCTCCTAAGTACATTTCAGTTTGAGAGTCTAGAGTTTCGACAAATCTGCTCCATGTTAATTTTTCTTTATAAATTGCTGCACAATGATATTGATAGCCCGCAAATACTCTCACAACTTAATTTCTATACTCCAAGAGAACATTCTCGGCAAAATCCAACATATTATTGTACTCGCACCAATACTAACGTCGTGATAAAATCACTAATTCACTGTATGTGTTAAAATTTCAACAAATTAAGTCAACACTGTGACATAAATTCATGCTAACCAAATGACTTGTTAAATTGTGCTAGGCGCATGTTTAATCCGCAGCATTTATTATTTGTTATTATTGTCTATTATCTATTATTTATTACTGTATTTATTATATTTATTGTAGTTGTTAGATTGTATGATATTTATTATATTCATTATATTTGTTATACTTAATATGTCATATATATTATACTACAGTATTTGATATATATTTTATATAACTTGTATACATGTTTTCCAATTTCATTTAATTCTTTCTCCCATAATTGGGTGTAACCTGTTGGGCAAATACAGCTATTATTATTATTATTATTATTATGGAGCTATTATTCCATGTTAAAAACAGAACTCTCGACAAGAAAAAACGTAGACATAAAAAAATGTGCTAATTTATTTGCCATGCTTAAACGGAAATCGGAGGGCTATAAGGCGAAAATTTTAACAAAAAAACAGTAACAACATTTCTACAAACAGCCGACAGACAATGAAATACACTTGGATTTAAGGGTAATTTTCTTCAATAATCTTTTTACTTTTCCAACAAAATATTTATTTTTTAAGGTGTTACTGATTTTTGGAGTGGCTGATGCCTGTAGAAGAGCGGATTATTAAAAGAAGATGTTATAAATGAAGAAAGTTACTTCAAATTTATAGGGGGAAGGTAGCTTAGTGTGTTAAAGCGTCTGGCTAGCAAATTAAGTTGCCTAGCGAAGTGGGTTCGATTCCCACAAGGCAAAACACTTTTTCAATAAAAAAATTGCCTCAAGAGTGGTTCGGAGTCCACATTAAACTGTAGGGACTCGTCTCTCTTTGCACAAGATCCTTGAGAACTTCCAGGGGGTTACTTCGGTAACTTGAGAGGCGGTTAAGAAAACATTTAAAAAAGTCCTACTTAGAGATACAAAAACAAAAATTGATAGGGAATTTGTTATAAACCAAGGAGATATAGGTGTTGATAGATGGATACTGTTAAAAAAATATGCTGAAATGAGATCTCCAAATTGTGCACATAATCGTTTTTTCATTACAAATAGAAATAAGAAGTATGTCAATATACCGATTGGTATAAACATAATTGGGGCAGTACCCTTTAAAATTGCTAATTTCTTGAAATTATCCAACCCTAGACAATATACTGCACAATGTTTCTGACGTTCTTCAATGTCTAGCGAACGCCGAAGCCGACCTGTTAATGGTAAAAAAACATGGTGGATGGGAAAGTAATGCAAATGCAGACATTGAAACCTCTGAAGAAAATAAAAAGAAAACTGCACTTATAATACTAGGTGAGAGTACTTCATCAAAATCACAAAACAAATTGGATGTTTGTACCACTGTTAATACGAAGGCAACGTCTTCCCAATCTGGAGTTAATCTCAAATCTCATAGATTGTCAAAATTGTGTGATTAATATTTACAATAAATGATAGATTAATTAGTAGCTTTTTTATATATAAAAATATTACTAAGTCGAGAGTAGATAAAATCTTATATAACGTGCTATATAAGGTATTCCATAGCTCTTGTCTGTTTACAGAACTCACCTTCGGTTTGTTCTGTAAATTGCAGACGCATGCTGTAAAAGACCTCATATGGCACTTATAATATAAATAGCTATTATAACATTTGTTAGGATCGAGTCATTCGGCCCTTATTAAGGTTTATGTAAAAAATGATAACTTTTGGATCTTTTAATACACGTATCCATCGCAAATTGAAGGCTTGAAAGAACTTCTACACACTGCCAGCAACAATGTAGTACTGACTACTAAATAGACATAAGCTCTGGGATATCTACAGTAAATCACGTATCACTGTGTGCTGCAAATCGGTTGCTCATTTATTTCGCATGTTGTACATACTTGGCTGCCGGAACCTGTAAGCTCTCTTCCTGAGGGAATACCAAATCCTCCGTGGTATGTTCATTACCCACTGGCTTTTGATTGACTTACGTATTACGCGTATTTTTCAATCTCATTTAATAAGACTTTATTTTTGAAACTGTAAGGTGTCTACTGCCGATACTTGGCAATTCTGGTATTAGTTAAATGTAGAAAGTTATATGTTGAGTTTTAAAAAAGATATTGTCAATATATTTTGATATAGGCATCATATATCGGCCAATCTATCTACATCAGTCAAAAAATTCGAATCCTAAAAAATTAATGTTGTCCATAATTTTGTCAATTTCTTTTTTCAGTAATTTTATTTTTGTTTTTATATTGAATTAATTATTAATTTTATAACAAAAAAAAGTTTTACCTTTTACCTACAATAGATACCAATACATATTTTCTGCATGTATATCTTTACTAAAGTTTTATATTTTCATAGAAAATATTCACTTCTTTTCATTAAAAAATTTTCGATTTAAAGCAAAGTTTGAAATAAAACTTTCTTACCTTGCTCCTGAAGGAGGCACATTATTTGGCTTTTTCACAATTTTAGTAGCTGCCATCTTTTGTTTGACTTCTTTAACAGGAGTTGATAAAGGTTCTTCATCTTCCGAAATATATTCATGTACTTCATCTTTCTTATTCTTGGGTACAACTTTTTTCATCAAAGGTTTTTTAATAATTTTCTTCTCAGGAACAACCCGCTTCCTAAACGGTAATTCTTTTTGAACAAACCTTCCTCTGAAACTCCTCAAGCACATTTTTGGTTTAACCTTGGGTCTTAATGTTGTCTTCAACGTTTGAGTGGTAACTTTCACATGTTTTGTAGCGATCACTTTAGTTTTTTGTAACAAATTTGTCTTTTTTGTTACAGTTTCAGTTTTTGAAATAGTATTTGTACGAACTAAAGTTCTGTTTGTTACTTTTTCGGATAATTTACTTATTGTTAAAGCTCTTATTTTAGCCATTTTTTGTTCCTGATATTTCCTACGTAATGCTTGTAAAGCTAAAGCATGCCTTCTTTTTCTATCCATTTGACGACTAATAACAATAGGATCTGCTCTCTTGCGAACACCAAACGCAATAAAAGGCTTTTCTGAAGAAGTTCCACATTTGGCAATGTCAATTGGCCCATTTTTTGGAGATTCACTTTTAATCTCGTGAACTTGGCCATTTGTGTCAACAATGGAGGCCGTGTTAAAGAAATTTAGGCTAGGAGGAAGAATAGGAGTACCTCGAAAACATAGGAATGTTAAAAAATCTTCTGTATTTGGTCTTTTGATTGGTAATAATTCTACTGGTTCTGGTAAAACATCTGTTTTTGGAATTTCAGATTCAAGTTCTTTTATTGGAGTTATAACAGGACTGTTTACATTAGACCCTTGGGCAAATTTTCGTTGAGCATGCACTTTTGTTCTAAAACAAATATGTATAAAATAATAAAATATTGTGGCAGCTACACTATAATGAATTTGATGTATATAACAGAAAGAGCAAAGATACAAAGAGTAATTACTCACCTCTTTGGACTATCATCGAGTAAAGGCGATAAGCAACCAACTTTGCGTTTTCGCTTAATACTGGTTCTTTTAAATACCATATTTATTTATGATTCTATTACACTGATTAACTATTATAATTCAAGATAAAATCGTTAATACCTACATAATATTCTCATATCACACATGAAGTTAACCTATAAAAATTTAAATGACATAAACACAAAATTTATGAACACAAACTGCCGCAATCAATAAAGTACTCAGTATATATATTTAAGGTTAATACAAAATCAATCATGCTAAACACAAATCCCAGAATCTGGGTGTATTGTTGTCAAAAAGCCCTTGGTCAAAAGCGATGTCTTTACTTTTGACTGTTTATTTTTTACACATCAATCGAAATGGCGTGCAGGTAACACAGAATTCTGCTGGACCCATAATTTAAAGATTATCAGTGGCGGTCCCAGAATTTCGACATGGGGGGCTATCAAAAATGGGCAGCACAGCTTCTGTACAGGGCCGCGTCTAACGGGGGGCCATTTCGTGCTAAGCACGAAGGCGCACTAGGCCATGGGGCGCCAACAAGCCAATTTTATAGTATTTCAACTGAGCGGTTTGTTAATTTTTTATAATAATAAAATAGACACGTCCTATACTCACATTTTTTTTTAAAACGTCGTACCCTTTGCCCCCCAATGTCAATTGGAACACCGACGTTTGATGTTTACTACCTTCACAGTACGCGGTACCAGTTCTTTTCCTTCCTGTTTCTTAGACTAAAGGTTTAAGACAATTCTGAACAACTTTCACAAATAAATTTTTTCGATAAAAAAAATGCTTAATATAATTTGTTTCGTTTATCTTGGTATTACAGGTGACTTTGCATTTGTAGGGGGCGGATGTTTTTTAACCATGAGTATTTCTTACTTTGTTCTATATTTAAGTAAGATTTATTCCAAATCGGAAAACAAGGAAAAAGGTGACCCCCCTCCCTCCCTTGAAGAAGATATATCACCACCGCCCCTGGAGCAATTACCATCATTAGTTGCTGATATTATTGTTGAAGAAAAATACTTATTAGAAAACTAACAAATGTAACAAGTTACTTAAATTTAATAATCAATATTACAGATAGTCAAATGCTAGAAAACGACAATACATCAGAAGACAATAATGACAGTGATGAAAGCAGCGACGATGGCGATGACTCTCAAGATGCATCAGTTTTATGTGGCACAATGAGAGAAAGAGAATAAAAGAACTTAATTTAATTTGCGTATGATTGTCAACATATTTAACATAAAAAATACGATTTTTTATATTTCAAATCATTTGTTTTCTTAATTTTTTTCATCAAAATCTAGTCTGATTCTAATTCTATTCTTCTATTATAGGATCAAATTCTGTTGTATTCATTCTGTAATATACTAAATAAATTAATTTCAATGTTTTTCTATTATCGTGTTTCCGGCTATCTCTTTTGCAACTATGTCTCTCTTACTGCCAGTATATTATCACCATACTTTCCCAGACTTAAGCGATGTGGCTCCTAATTGAACAATCGAATTATTGTCTGGCAAATTATTTTTAAATATCTATATAGCTAAATTACATCATATTAAAATTTTAGCCATAAAATTCTCTAAAAATATATTTTTTTATTATAATATAGCATCTGGCACGGTGTTATAAATGACGAAAATGTCTGGCAATAATAAATTTGTGTTTTTAAAAACAACAAAAACCAATGAAAAAAAACAAATTGCACCTAACATTATTTTAAAAATTAATAATTTTACCTGTATAAATGTTAGGTGCACAGGCAAATGCAACATCTCCCACCAGCCAGACAGCCCTCATGCCTACCCAGATAGTGCAAGAAGGGTGATATAACAAGCCTAGCCCTCTTGAAATCCTCTCTCAAAAACATTGGCAGCTCTTAGACTATTACAAAGTACAATTTTTAATTAAAATATTAAACCAGAATAGGCGTTGGGACAGTTGAAATCCGTAATTATTGATGCTAAAACATTATACACCCTTGTAAAATTCTGTCATCAAAACCCAAAAATGCCGTGATAGTTCAAGCTTTAAATAACTATAGCATATTGTTACGGCACTGAAAAAAATAATAAAACCAAGGGTGGCGTGGCGGGCGACCTCTATGGACCAGGTGGGGATATTACTCCTATGAAGTTGGTGACAAGTTGGCCATAGCGTGGTGCAACTCTACTACACCGGCGTAGTGTGTAATTTAGGTGGTATATGTCGCAACAGTGAGGCAACCTTCTCGGAGATTTATCAGTGACGTAAACCACCCACCACGGAGCAATCAGACAGGAACACGTGCACTAGTCTGTATACTGTCAAACTAAAGATCGAGTCTAAACTAGTGAACTCTATTCTACCGTTCACTGGTCTAAATAAAGTCTAAACGAAGTCAACCCTAATTATTTCGAGTTGGACGGTATGTCAAGGAAGAACATTATACGCAAAGTCACATCATATAGAGGTGCCAACTGGCGTCTCTATAAAGAACATATTTAACACTAGACCACACAATCAGCACGCCCGCCGAGCTAGAAAATGCGGTGGAGGAGTTCACGAGAGTGCTGGAGGATGCTAAGCAGACTGTTGCCACCACTATCGCGATGTCAACGCTAAGGTTGAGATGATCAGGCTGCAGGAGCAGATCAGAACCTCCATTATCACTGCAAAGAACCAGAAATGGGAGGACAAACTGGCAGCGCTGAATCCTCAAGACAACTCGCTGTGGAAGTTGACGAGGGCCTTAAAAAGTACCCGAGATTCTATACCAGCGTTGACCGGCGCGAACGGACGGACGTCGATGACAGACGCTCAAAAGGTGAGGGACTTAGCTACTCATATTTCGAAAGTATTCACAATAACAACATACCAAATAACTTAAAGCACGACCGCATCGAGAACGACAGTAATAACGAAATCATTGACCATGACGTACAAATGACACGACGTGAATTTCTGAAGGTTATGACCAAGCCCTCGGAGATAGCACAAATTATCAAGGACCTACCAAACAATAAAACCCCGGAAAAGACGGCGTCGAGTACAAGCTGCTCAAATATCTCCCGATGAAAGGTATTGTGCAGTTGACGTACAACGTTAACGCGATCCTGCGGCTACAGCACTGGCCCAGCCAATGGAAGTGCGCCGTAGTCATTCCCATCCTGAAGCCAGACAGGAACGCGGAGTTCGTCGGTAGCTACAGACCCATCTCGTTGTTGTCGGCGATCTCCAAGTTGGTGGAGAAGCTCGTCCTAATCAGACTAAATACTGTTCAGGAGGAGCTCCACATCGACGACGAGTCTCAGTTTGGCTTCAGGAAGGGCAGAAGCACGGTACGGCAGGTCGTTAGGATAGTTAACGACGTCAAAGACAACATAACTCATCTAAGAATGCGAGACTCAGGCAGCTGGCGGTGTAGTGGAAGGACAGAGGGTCATGCAGCCATCGCCAGATTGGCGGAGGCGGAGATTCCGATCTCCGCCCTTAAGGTGAGGGAAGCAACCGACCGCTTGAGATTAGAGAGAAAGTACATTTTAACCCTACCTTGTAGGGAAGAGTGGGCAGAAGGAAAGATTAATTTCCCCCCGAACTCCCTGGTGTGCTACACAGATGGTTCCCTTCTAGTAAATGGACAGAGGCAGTCATCGGGGGCAGGAATATTCCTGGAAGGTAGGGAAGTACAGGAGAGCTTCGCTCTAGGATCGTACACTACTGTCTTTCAGGCAGAGGTATATGCCATCCTAAAAGTGGCATATAAGGAAGAAACGAGGAACGGTACGGAACAAAATATCTGTATCTGTTCAGACAGCCAGGCAGCACTTCGGGCGGTCTGCTCTCCTAGGACAAGGTCCCCCCCTCGTCCAGGAGTACGGAGATGCTCTAGAGGAACTTGCCAGGTACAATGAAGTGAGCCTGATATGGGTTCCGGGACATACCGGGGTCCCAGGAAACGAGAGAGCCGATGAATTGGCTAGGCTCGGGGCCAGGGAGCCCTGTCTAGGCCCGGAGCCCATGTTGGGAATTACAAGGAAACATGTCGCTACGGCCCTTAACGAGTGGGCACAAGCAACATTGACGGAACATTGGAGGCTGAGCAGCGGCTGGAGACAGGCTCGAGACTTCGTAACGGGGCCGAACAAGTCAAGGGCGGCCTGGTTGCTAGGTAGAAGCCGGAGGACCCTGAACCAACTGGTCGGAGTCCTAACTGGTCACTGCAGGCTCAGAAGACACCTATCACTGATAGGGGTTGAGGTAGATCCCACTTGCCCAAGATGCGGAGGCGATGAAGAAACATCGTTTCACTTCTTGGGACAATGTGAAGCGTTCGGGCGCCTGAGGTATGAACTCTTCGGCGCCACAACGCTTCCAAAAGAGGAAATGGACTCTCTCGAATGGAAACATATCCTGACCTTCATTGGAAGATCAGGAAGGTTTCAAGAGGGAGTAGGAGGCCGAGTAGAAGTGAATGGTTGAGGGGACGTCAGGGGGTAGGTAAAAAGGGCCCATTTGTGGCCTACTTGCCAGGCACTAGGCCTCCCCCAACAATTACTACTACTAGATATAGTCAAATTGTATTACCTTTTTTATCTATTTTTCGTAGAAGGAGTTTAGGTTTATTAGTTTAGTTGAATTGTCATTTTAACCGAACCAGGCCTACCCCGTCCGATCTTGCAATCTGCCACCCTCCTTGACCGCAACCAACGTAGCGGTTGCATGATCGGTCCCGGGATAGGTTCTGGGAGGTACATTTGTAAAAGTAATTTTAATAAAGAAATTTTGAATCGAAGTTGGTTTAAGCGAAGTGGTTGGCGACTCTCGCGCCCCCTATTGGCCAATAATTCACTAGTCTATAACGTAATTTAAAAAAATTTAATCTGCCAACCCACCAAATTGTCTTATTTTGAGATAGCCATTTCTCTCATGAATAAAATGAATCATTATTTTACATTAATTTCATTATCTTATTATTTTATTCAATTCAATTTGATGTCTCAATATAACCAAAATGATGTAATTAATGTGGAATTATTAGTAACACACAAGCAAACATTGTATTGTATTTAATTATAAATAAACTTGGTTAATTGGGATTTTGTGTTCTGGCTTTTCATACTTACTAAATTATATAATAAATCTGGGCGTTTTTATCGACTTACCTACTGGGCGACTACAGTGAACGTGAAGTCGCCGTCCACCTTGTTTCATTGTGATTATAGTGAGGGTGATTTTTATTTAAAAAGGGGGTGATTTCTACAGTACGGGGATCGCTACTAGGCTTATAGGAAAATCCTATACGCTTATATACACGTGCTATATGGGTGAGAATGTTATCTAATAGAAAGTGGTTGGGGTGGGGTGATGCATTCATTTATTATTTACTAGAGTCAGTTGGGCTTAGGTCACAAGTAGCATTATGAAATTTAAGTATTATTGCAGTCAAAATAACATTAACCTGTTAAAACGGATATAGTACGGGGATCACCACTAGGCGTATAGGGAAATCATATACACTTATAAAGTAGAATCAGTCTTTCGGCTGGTGTTTGTTGCAATCGAGACATTAGCGTTCTGTTGGTAATATGCAATTATTACACTTAACGCGCCAGACTTGTAACTTGTAATTCAGCGCTCGGCGGGGCACATAGCAAGGAGAGTAGCTGTTGGTAGCAGTCTGGTTACGTTCCTTATAGAAAAATAAGGATTTTATAGAGGAGTTTGCGACTAAAAATATTATGTTTTAATATTCCGCCCTCTAAAGGCACATTTGGACAATGTTCAATGTGTTCTTTATGTCAAATTGTTGATTAAATTAATTTATTTGTGCTTTTCTTTTTTCAATTAACCGTGGCTTTAATGTACATTTAGAATAAAGAATGTTTATATAAATGCAAAATAGTTGGGTAATTTCTTATTAGTATTTTTACATCGATATAAATACAAGTGTTAGGTAAAATCTTAGCAGTGTGGAAGTTTTGCTTGAATAGTTCCTAAATAATGGATTTGGCTATTATAATTTTGGTACCAAATATATTACACAAAATTTGTCATCTTAAAAAGCAATACAATATTTTAAGACTGTCGACAAAGAGATCAGTACTGTTGTGAACGATCCATGCTTTGATGGATGTCTGAAGGACGTATTTTCTGCTCGAAAAACTTAGAAAAATAAAAAAAAAATAGGAAAAAGAAAAAATTAATTTTTGTTTTTCCTCAACCTTTTCTTAATTCTAAACAATAAATATTACGTTCACAAAATTTTTAGGGTTCAACACGACTGTTTCAAACGGAGAATAATATAATAAATCATACTTACTGTCGTTTATGCTTAACTGCTGCTCTGATGGTATCAATTGGACGACGTCGTAACACTATAAATCTAACACTGTCTGTATCACACTCTCTTAAAATTAAACCTGAAAAGGAATTTTGTTAGAAAACACAACTAAAAGACAATATAAAGTTCAAAATGTATATATTAAATCCTTTAAAAATTTATGTTTTTACAACAACTTTTTTCAAGAGAAAATGTTAACAAACAATGGTCTGACCCGTGTACAACACATGGTGAGGAACGGGACGATTCATACGGTACCAACTACCATCCAATATGCAGTTTGATAAGCTAACGATGCACAAAAAGATTCAAGAAAAGTTTCATGTAACTGAAATTTTGGTGGGCTTTTGCTTGCCTGTCTTATAAACGTATTTATTAATTCACATAAATTTTGGTCGCTCCTCGGAGCTTAAAATTGCTCGAAGCGTCTCTACTTCGTTTGTATTATGCAATAACAACTTTTACGTTCAGGCAAGGCAGATCCCATGCACGTGTGAGTACATGGTATAGATACTTTTTTGACTCCGAATCACTGAGGAACCGGTTTAGGGCAAACCCCGTCAAAACACATCATTTCCCCGTCAAATCCGACTGCTAGGAAATGATGGGGGTCCCATGTCGCTAAGGGCTATTTTCGCTATAACTTCCGATATACTTTGAATAGTCGTTGGACTAACTTGTCCTCATATTCAATACCTCGTAAGAGTTGCAGTGCTTGACAACGTGGATTCGTAAAAGGGTTTTTAATCTTGGAAATTTTGAAGTTCAAGTCCAATTTTAGTATACTTTCTAAAATTGGGTGGTCGGGGCGACATTACGTCCCTGTGCAGCGACATTTACTACACTTTCTAAATTAACGCTCCTTGAAGAGTTAGCGAAAATTTGGCATAAAAAATGCTCCGAAGAGCAAAAATATGTTTCCAAGAATTAAAAACCTCTTCCACGGCGTTTTTACGTGAAGCACGCTTTTCTTACGAAGTATTTCCTAAGTCGGATTTTGTTACAACGGCGAAAAGTATATCGGGGTTATAGCGTTCTTTAACACTCCCCTCCTTTGGTTTTTTGAAAAGAAAATGGATCATTGGATGTAGTCTCCCATGTGTTGTATTCGGTTATATTTCAGACCGGCCTATCTGAACATAACATAGATGCAAATCTAAAATGGTAATAAGTTTGAACATATATCGATGCATAGCATTCGATTGAATAATTGAACATTGTATATGAAAAAGGCATAAAAAAAAGAAAAAATCGAAAATCCTCAGATTTTCGATGACACAACACAAACACTTTCGACGCACTTATCTTTCTTAGTGTTCTTCCACTAATGCGGGCTTGCGTCTGCTCCTCCTCGTGTCTATGCCTCGTCGATCACCTTCGGTGTCGAACTGCCTTCTGGAACAGCTTAGGTGGTCCTCAGACTGCTTGGCTCCAGCTATACAATGGCTCTGCTCAGTTATATGAAACAATATAAAACAAAATTTTAGTAAATTGTATTGTTCATTGGACCCATGCTTTTTCCCGTCTGGGCATAAAGAGGAATCTGCGACCGATAACACATCGTCGTCTTTGAGAATAGGAACACTGAATTTTGTTGACTTATATTGATTGAAATGGTTTCCGTGTAGTTAAAAATTCTCTTCTTGGGAGAAATCTGCGACCGATATCACATCGTCGTCTTTGAGAATATGAACATTGAATTTTGTAGACTTATGCTGGTTTTTATTAAAATCTCTTCTTGGGAGAAATCTGCGACAGAATCTGCATCCGTCGGATCGTTGCATCTGCCCATCCAGCAGACGTGGCGGCATCTCGCCCTTGAGTTGCTAGACTCATCTGAATCGCGCTCTTGCGTCAGAGTCGTCGTCTTTCCATGCCGTGCCAATGGAACATTTGTTTGGACCCTTTGGGTCGGACTCTGCTTACAGATGTATGTTTATTAACATATGAGGACTTTGAAAAAATTATAAAAAATACCAACTCTGCCGGACACGGTCAGAGTTGCTGCAGTGAATTTGGAAGATTTGTATGGTCGATACAATATCCTCAATGAAAATGACTTGAAAAAAATGCATAAAAAATACCAACTCTTGCCAGACGCGACAAGAAGTTGGTATGGAAATTTTGATATAAAATAAACCTAGCACTAAGTTAAAACTTAGCCTAGGTTGAAAAATATTATAAAAATATTATGGAATCTCCAGAACTTGATTCTGAATCCGAAGAGGAAGCATCTCGTGGCGGTGCATGGATTTGTACAACCGTTTGCTCCGACGGTGGAGGTTCTGTGGAATCGTCTGAGAACGGGGAATCATTTCCATCGAGTGATGTTCCGCCTGGACTAGCATTTTCTTCGTCGGAAGATTCGATTTCCAAGTTGTGCTCCTCTGGCGGGGCTGGTCTCAAATCATTTACATGTACTCTTGTCGTTACATTTCCCTTTTGCACGAGATATACTTCGTCTGAAAACTTCTTCAAGATTCTGGTTGGGCCTGACCAAGACGGCGTGAAGGTATGTACCTTCCTTTTTCTTTTACTCATGACTTTGTCTCCTACTTTGAATACGACTGGAGTGACGGCCTCTTTTGGCGCGTACTTCTGTTTGTAATTTTGTTGAGCCTGACGGGCTTCCTTGACTCGCTCGTATCGTGGAAGCGTTTGTTGCTTGGCTCTTTCTTGCCTCCAGGCATACAAATCCCATTCGCCTCTTTCGGCTGGATCATATCCTAACACGATCATGCTGGGTGTTTGATTTGTAGCGGCGTTCCTACGATTTCTTAAGATGTAAGTCATCTGATGCACGTAGCGATCCCAAGTGTCGTTTGGCTTTTTGAATAAAAGAGTATTTAAAATTTTCTTACACTCCTGAACCCGTCGTTCAGGGGTTGGACTGTTGGTGATATGCCGGGATTAAGTATCGTTCGATACCGTTTCTTTCACAAAACGTGATGTACCATTCGGAATTGAAATGACCTCCATTGTCGGAAATTATGACTCGAGGGACTCCGAATCTTGCTACTATCTCTTCATCAATAAATTTGGCTATCGTTCTGCCATCGACCTGAATGTATGCCTTTGCCTCTATCCATTTACTGAATACGTCTTCGACGATAATCATGTATCTATTTTCGGCGTCTTTAGTCCTCTGCAGCGGGCCAATTATGTCGACGCTCAAGGTTTCAAATGCATTTTGTGGTGCATGGCTTCTAAGTGGAGCATTGGGTTGGGCTTGTCTTGTCTTTACAGACTGGCATATCAGACAGTCGTTTATATATCTGCCTACGATCCTGGCCATATTATTAAAATAGTAGCGTTTTGCTATTTTTCTAAGAGTCTCGTCTCTTCCTGGATGACATGCTTCATCTCGGTCATGATAATGGTAAATCAATTCCTTAATTTTCCTCTTTGGAACTATCAATTTAAAATTTTGACCGCAATCTTTCAAAAGTACATCGTCTTGGACGTGAAAATTTTTCATAAAAATAAGATCCGCATCGGAACGTTGTTCCTGTTGAAATAGATCATTCCAACGGCGGATCTTGTCTTGATTATCTCTCGAACTCGATTGAGCCTGTACGATATCTTCGTATATTTCTGAATGCGTTAAAACAGAAATACGTTCTGGACACTTGTAATTTGGTAGGAACATTCTTTCCTCTTCATCGTCTGTCTCGACATATTTATTTTGTGGGTTACGACTGAGAAAATCTGCTAATAAATTCTCCTTTCCTGGACAGTGTTCAATTTTGAATGCATATTCTTGCAATAATAATGACCATCGTGTGAATTTTGTTTTGTCGTCCTTATGCTTGTTCAATCAAAGTAACGCCCTGTTGTCCGTCTTCACCAAGAACGGTTTGTCTGCTAAGTACATCTTGTACTTTTTAATATAGTTCACCACCGCCAAGCATTCTAGCTCGTTAATGTGGTAACGTCTCTCTGCTGGAGATAATGTATTGCTTGCATACGAAACGATATATTTTTCGCCGTTGTCGCCTAATTGATATAATACGGCCGAAAGACCTTGTAAGGATGCATCCGTTTGTAAAATGAACTGACGTGAAAAATCCGGCCGATGGAGTTCCAGCGGTCCGGATAATAATTCTTTTAATTTTCTAAAAGCTTCATCGCATACATGGTTCCAGTGAAAACGATTTTCCTTCGAAAGAAGTTTCGTTAGCGGCTTCGTGATCATCGCCACATTTAGTAGATATTCTCTTACCCAGTTGCAAAGTCCTAAGAAACTTTGTAGCTGCTTTTTGGTGGCTGGAACGGGATAATTTTGAATTTGTAAGACATGTTTTTCTAATGGTCGGGAAGTATCAGTTCTAATTGTGTGGCCTAAATATTGGATTTCATTCGTCGCTATTACACACTTTTCCGGTGACACTTTTAGATTGTGCAGACGTAGTTTTTCAAAGACTAACCTCAGGTGGGACATATGCTCCTTCACGTTTACGCTGTAAACGATTATATCATCTAAGTACACTTTACAGAAATGGTGCAGGTAGCCCGTCAAAACGTCCTTTGCCATGAATTTCTGAAAGGTACAGGGAGCTGTCTTGAGACCGAAAGGCATGCCATTAAATCTGTAAGCTGCCCCATCAGGAGTGGTAAAAGTTGAGAAATCTTTTGATGCTTCATCGAGCGGTATTTGCCAATATCCACTCTTTAAATCCAACACAGTAAAAATCTTCGAATTTCCTAAATCTTTAATACTTTCGTGTATTTTTGGTAAGACGGAAGCCTCGTCTTCAGCCATTTCGTTCAAGTGGCGATAGTCGATGCAAAAACGTGGTTTCTTGTCTGAACGTTTTATTATCACGGGTGGTGAACTATATTGGGCAGTGCTAGGTTCAATGACGCCAGCTTTCAACATCTCTTCGATTTGGTCGTACATAATTTTCTTCGTACTCGGAGACATCGGATATGGTCTGATATTAAATAGTTTTGTATCTTTTACTATAATTTTGTGTTTAACAGTCACTGTGGTTGCTTGAGTCGGTTCCGCAGTGAACAGATCGACAAATTCTTCGAACAGCGGCCGTAGAATTTTGTCTTTAATAACAAGCTCTTCAGGAAGCTCTGCCTGCTGTCTCTCCCTCTGAGAAGCTTGGTTCCAGAAGACGGTAATACGCTCTTCCGTTCCGGCATATAGGCATTTTCGGCCATAATCATATGCGACATTATTCATGTATAAGAATGGTGATCCTAATATTATTGTTTCGTTCAAATTTTCGATTACTTGAAAATCAATTTCAAAAGAAGTGCCTGAAATTTTTACTTTTAATTTTGTCGTGCCAAGAAAGTCCACTATTCGATCTCCGCACGCCATAGCAAATGATCGACGTGCCGTGAGATTTTTAAAATTATCCAACATCCTCGGATGGATAACGTTTCGTGTCGAGCCTGAATCAATCAGTGCGTCGACAGCATGTTCATTAATTTGAACTTTTATACGAGGCAAAGGGAACGCTTCGCTCATATAATTTATTGCTTCCTTTGTCTTGTGCAGAGGAGCGTCGTAGTGGTCATGAGTATCGGAAAAATTTATTGGACATTGCTGCCGCCTTGGTTCGGCCGTTGTGCCGGGGATCTTGCAGATTGACCCTGGCCTGGGTCTCTGGCCCCTCGAAAGTTTCCCGGTCTCCTGTTGAGATGAGGGTTATTCGGACACTGATTATGGAAGTGCCACTGCACTGTGTCTGTGCAGTATCGGCACGGGGTAGCCGGTCGGTCCGGTACTCGGAATTTCCCCGATCCGCCATTAAAATTGTTTTGCCTGCGGTCAGGATTCACTGATCCGCTTGAAGAATTAGGCATAAAAAAAGGACGACCAGGTGCTCTACCGGGACCGTCCTGTCGAGAGACATCCTCTCGGAAATGCACCCTCGGTGCTGTCGGAGTTGGGCTTCCATTGCTCCTTATACTTGAATTTTGTTGACTAAAACGTCCCGGCTCTTGATAGTAAGACGCGCGGGACAGACGTTGGTCGATTAGCTGGATTAGCGACGTCTGTTCGTCAGCTGAATCCCGCTCGACGTTAGTAGCCGCTGCTATTAACATCTCTGTGGATGAAATTAGGTTGCTTCTCAAACGTGACCTAATTTCTGGATGCAGTTGGTCCATGATGATCCGAGCTCTGATGGCTTCGGATTTGAAGGGATCAATACGATCAAAAAGGCAGGTTTCCTTGTGATAAACACTGCCGTGTCGTCTAAAGACGTTTGTTTGGTGGCATACAGTTGAGCAATAGCTCGTGACTGTATGTCGGGAGAATTAAATCTCGTAAGGAATCTTTCCTTGAATAAGGCATATGAAGTAGTCAACGTCCTAAATTGTTCGGACCATCGTTGAGCTTCGCCCTTGAGTTGGCCGGTTACGTTATGGAGGCGATCATAGTCGTGGCTTATGCGAGCTCTGTCGAAATATTCCTCCATAATTTTCAGAAAAGCTTCTGGATCTTCATGATCAAGCCCATGGAACGTCACGTTCGGACATCTTTGTCTCTCATGGGGCGTACAGGTCGACACGTTCTGTATCGCCTACACGAAGCCCTCTGCCATTTCCAGAAACATACTTTCCATCGAATTAGCAGTTTGTGGCTGTGAAGCAGATAAATTTGGATTATTTCCCTCTGGAAACAGTCGTTGTGGTTCTATCCCTCTAGAACCGTCGTCGACGAGCGGCGCGGTGACTCGTTCGTAAAATTCTCTTGGGGTCGACCCCTCGGAGTCTTCCGCCATGAATGAGAAAGGATTAGTTGGGTTTGGGGACGACATGGTCCCTGTTCGGGCGCCATGTGAACGATCCATGCTTTGATGGATGTCTGAAGGACGTATTTTCTGCTCGAAAAACTTTGAAAAATAAAAAAAAAATAGGAAAAAGAAAAAATTAATTTTCTTTTTCCTCAACCTTTTCTTAATTCTAAACAATAAATATTACGTTCACAAAATTTTTAGGGTTCAACACGACTGTTTCAAACGGAGAATAATATAATAAATCATACTTACTGTCGTTTATGCTTAACTGCTGCTCTGATGGTATCAATTGGACGACGTCGTAACACTATAAATCTAACACTGCCTGTATCACGCTCTCTTAAAATTAAACCTGAAAAGGAATTTTGTTAGAAAACACAACTAAAAGACAATATAAAGTTCAAAATGTATATATTAAATCCTTTAAAAATTTATGTTTTTACAACAACTTTTTTCAAGAGAAAATGTTAACAAACAATGGTCTGACCCGTGTACAACACATGGTGAGGAACGGGACGATTCATACGGTACCAACTACCATCCAATATGCAGTTTGATAAGCTAACGATGCACAAAAAGATTCAAGAAAAGTTTCATGTAACTGAAATTTTGGTGGGCTTTTGCTTGCCTGTCTTATAAACGTATTTATTAATTCACATAAATTTTGGTCGCTCCTCGGAGCTTAAAATTGTTTGAAGCGTCTCTACTTCGTTTGTATTATGCAATAACAACTTTTACGTTCAGGCAAGGCAGATCCCATGCACGTGTGAGTACATGGTATAGATACTTTTTTGACTCCGAATCACTGAGGAACCGGCTTAGGGCAAACCCCGTCAAAACACATCATTTCCCCGTCAAATCCGACTGCTAGGAAATGATGGGGGTCCCATGTCGCTAAGGGCTATTTTCGCTATAACTTCCGATATACTTTGAATAGTCGTTGGACTAACTTGTCCTCATATTCAATACCTCGTAAGAGTTGCAGTGCTTGACAACGTGGATTCGTAAAAGGGTTTTTAATCTTGGAAATTTTGAAGTTCAAGTCCAATTTTAGTATACTTTCTAAAATTGGGTGGTCGGGGCGACATTACGTCCCTGTGCAGCGACATTTACTACACTTTCTAAATTAACGCTCCTTGAAGAGTTAGCGAAAATTTGGCATAAAAAATGCTCCGAAGAGCAAAAATATGTTTCCAAGAATTAAAAACCTCTTCCACGGCGTTTTTACGTGAAGCACGCTTTTCTTACGAAGTATTTCCTAAGTCGGATTTTGTTACAACGGCGAAAAGTATATCGGGGTTATAGCGTTCTTTAACACTCCCCTCCTTTGGTTTTTTGAAAAGAAAATGGATCATTGGATGTAGTCTCCCATGTGTTGTATTCGGTTATATTTCAGACCGGCCTATCTGAACATAACATAGATGCAAATCTAAAATGGTAATAAGTTTGAACATATATCGATGCATAGCATTCGATTGAATAATTGAACATTGTATATGAAAAAGGCATAAAAAAAAGAAAAAATCGAAAATCCTCAGATTTTCGATGACACAACACAAACACTTTCGACGCACTTATCTTTCTTAGTGTTCTTCCACTAATGCGGGCTTGCGTCTGCTCCTCCTCGTGTCTATGCCTCGTCGATCACCTTCGGTGTCGAACTGCCTTCTGGAACAGCTTAGGTGGTCCTCAGACTGCTTGGCTCCAGCTATACAATGGCTCTGCTCAGTTATATGAAACAATATAAAACAAAATTTTAGTAAATTGTATTGTTCATTGGACCCATGCTTTTTCCCGTCTGGGCATAAAGAGGAATCTGCGACCGATAACACATCGTCGTCTTTGAGAATAGGAACACTGAATTTTGTTGACTTATGCTGATTGAAATGGTTTTTATTAAAATCTCTTCTTGGGAGAAATCTGCGACAGAATCTGCATCCGTCGGATCGTTGCATCTGCCCATCCAGCAGACGTGGCGGCATCTCGCCCAATTTTAGTATACTTTCTAAAATTGGGTGGTCGGGGCGACATTACGTCCCTGTGCAGCGACATTTACTACACTTTCTAAATTAACCCTCCTTGAAGAGTTAGCGAAAATTTGGCATAAAAAATGCTCCGAAGAGCAAAAATATGTTTCCAAGAATTAAAAACCTCTTCCGCGGCGTTTTTACGTGAAGCACGCTTTTCTTACGAAGTATTTCCTAAGTCGGATTTTGTTACAACGTCGAAAAGTATATCGGGGTTATAGCGTTCTTTAACACTGTCATGGACAAAAAAAATGAGAAATGGGTCTTATAACGTATTTTTGCTAAAATACAGTTGTGTACATCAAACTTTAATTTTTGTGACATTGTTAGTTATTTGTCAAAATTTATTAGAAGTGTGCAAAAACTAATATATCCCATAAAAGTAATTTTAATTATTGCTAAAACAGAAGATGAATGGTCAATAAGACAAATTGCAAGTTATAAATAGAATTGGTGCAATAACTAAATATTAATAGTTAGTTGTTTTAAGTATTTTTATAGTACTTCTTTTGAATTAAACTGTTTATTCTACACTTTTTCTAAATGTTAAACGCCGAATTTTTGTTAATGTTATAACATAGTGCAATTTGTATTATTGGCCATTCATCTTCTGCTTTAGCAATAAATTCAGCTTTAGCATATCCGCTGTACAATAAATAATACAATAATACTTATCTGTTTTATTTCGGCTACTCATTACATTAGAGAAAAAAATAGCTGTGCCATTTTTTTTGTCCACGATAGTACGTTGAATAAACTCATGCATTTTAACTAAAAGATTTTAATACAGTTCCTATATTATTATGTGCATTATATGACATTCTGCTATGAAAAATTACCTCAACGTGTCTTACGCTTCATTTCCTCTGAAATTATGTTACTCCTATATTAAAAATCAAAAGATGACATACGAGCTAGGTTAACTCGCAAATGTTATTTCGTCATTTCTTTTTTAAATTTACATATAAATAAAATATTAATATCTAATACCGCTCCAACAAAATTCGCTATTCAAATCTTCTCGAAGTCATTAATTCATTGAAATTATTACCATATTTATATTTGCTTCTACAACATAATTTCAGGTGCTACTCATGTTCTGATATACAGTTTGTCGCACTTAAGTGTGTAACATCCTTTTCTTTGAATTTGATTTTAACCTAATTTTACTCGAACATAGAAAAAAGTAGATGTACTTATGGCCAAAAAAACATTTGCCTCCTACAAATGTGACGCCACTTCTGCGATACCAAAATAAACGGAAAAAAATAATATTAGGCATTTTTTTATCAGAAAACTTTATTAATGAATGCTGAGAATTATTTGAAAACCTTTAGCCCAAAATTTCATCAAAATTTTAAAATATTGAAATTTTGTTTAAAATAATGTGTCCGAAAATATAATTTTAATGTGTTTTGGCTGCAATTTCCTTATTTTAAAAAAAATATTACATCATTTATCATGGCACACTTTTCTAAACAAAAAACACGTTAAAATAATATTTTCCAACTTGGATATCATTTTAAAGAGAATTTCATTGTTATTTAATTTTGTTGAAATTTTGGACTTAAGGTTTTCAAACAATTCTGAACAACTTTGAATAAATTTGACGGTCATAAATATTTAAAGTTCCCACCAATCATATTTTTGCTTTCGCTTCCAACCACCAGAGGCGCGTCATATTTGGTCCCGTCCGAATGTACGTTCGTTGAGCGTCTATTAATTATTAAGTATAAAGGCAGCGCGTTAAATCATTTACTTTATGCGGTCGACTAAGTCATTAAAATTGTTTGTGGTAGTCGTTGTTTCCATTTCTAGTAGGAGAATAAAACTTAATATATTTCTCTCGATTCAATGGGACTATATGGTAGAACGAGGTGCCGCTTTAGTATCAAATAAGAGACTACTATCCTTTGACGAGAGTGCCGCTTATTTTTTGCGTTACTGACTCGAGTTTTCGGCCGAAGTATATAATGTTCCGCATCAACATCACCAGAAAAAAGTAAATTAGAAATAATATTTCCTTAAGTTTCGTTATTTTTTTTTAACATTTATTTAACGTTTAACGTAAGTTTATTTCCGCTACTGAGGTCTATCACCGACGTCTATAGACGAGCTACCCCCAACCAAAAATTTTGCCGAACCTCTTCCCTTAAGAAAAGTAGGGATCTTTTACTTGCCTAACATTTAATAGACAAGAGACCGACGGCTTTACATCCCCTCCGAAGGATGGTATACCTACACAATCTTCGCCTAAGGGTGTATAGTGTATAGCTTCCGCGCATACATTGATATACAAGCCACTGGAAGATACGTAAGGGGAGGACACGGTTTCGTTATTATTATTTCTATACACTCTAAACAAATAATCAGCAAACAGCTGACTAATACAGTGCAATTCGACATAGCCGGCGAACTCGCCCTCTAAAGATAATACATTTTCATGTTCAGCGGAATTTGTATCGATGGTATACGCTAACATGCATTCGTGTTTGTTTATTTTATTTTACATACTTATGAAAATGATGATTAAAAAATATAAAAATGTGTCATGAACCATCTGAGGGTAGAGACCTTTCATTGAAATTTTTTATCTGTGATCAAAATTGGTGAACTGGTAGCCGCTTGAGGAACCGGAAACCTTTTGAGCTTTTATATATGTATGGATGGATGGATGTCTATGAAGGTATCTGCCTGCTGAAAAACAAACATTTTGTCCGCTGACGCACGGCAAAGTGCACGTCGAGGTGCGTGGCGACATGAACAGTTTCATTATGTCTTTGCCCATAAGTTTCTATTTAATTGTTTACCCAATTAATACCCATCGCCGTGTGGTGACGTGCACGTTGAGTTGAACTTAGAGACCTTATAGAGTAGAGACTGGCCACTGGATGCATCATGGCGGCGATGGTTTCAGTGTGCGCGTGTATAGGAACTCTGCTAGCACGTGTGCAGGTCGCAGTATTTGTTTTGACAAAGTGGAAAAATATAAGTAAGTAATAACGTTACCATTAATTGTTTCGTGACTAAATCAGTCGTAACAGACTCTTATTTTAATTTTAAGCTAATGCATTGAGTCTAATGATACTATGTTAGTCAAAATAAAAGCAACCCGCCGCCATTATGCATCCACTTTTCATACGGACCAATCAGTTGAACAGTTAGCAGTTAGTTGAACTGCTCTACTATGTTTTTACCCTATAAGCATATACGACCCGTAGTATTGCTCCTTGTTACGAGTTGTGCAAATAATTAAATTATATCTTACCAAAGCTAACTTATTTTAAATCTAAATACTCTATAAAAAACTCTTTTGAATTTATTGAAAATATAAAGAATTTAATAGTATAGCCGTTTGCAATTTAACCGTGCTGATAAAAACGCAAGAAAAACTTTACGACCGGGTAATCTAGAGGCGATTCGAGGTAATCTGGAGGCGGTCAGATGTAATTTAGAGCCGATTTTAGGCGATATTGACAATAGAACCGATATTTCATTCCATAATTGTCAAGTGAGTTATTACTCGTAAATAATAGACAGGCGCAGTGGCGGAATTTCGACATGGGGGGGCCCAGCAAAGATAGACAGCACAGCTGTGTATACGTAGCATCAGTTGGAGGGGGATTTAATGAGTAACGCTTAAATAGTCGGGGACAGGACAATAGAAAAAAAACAAGCTGTTTTGTCGGCGTTTCGTGTATTTGGCACACACTTCTTCAAGGTTTAATAGTTATAATGCAACATCTTTAGGCACAACAATTTCATCATTATTAATGTTGAATATTGGTGTTGATGAAATTGTTATGTCTACAGATGTTGCATTATAACTTGGGTGACCATATTTTTTCCAGAAAAAGAAGTACAATGATGAAAGTAGCTTTTTATCAAAGGTTCTAAAAATGCGCCGTAGGCGAAAATTTTAGATTTTTCAAGGTCAAACAGCTTTATATTAAAAGTTAGAAGTTTTATTTAAAATAATATTGTCTTCGAAATGTAGGTCCCGTGGGCTCAAGGCTTAAAAATATAAAATACCAAATATATTTGGATCAGGTAAAAAGACAAAGTATTCTATATTCTAATACAAAAATAACAAAATAACAAATATGCTCTCCAATTTGCCTTCGACGTGCATGCAACTACAGTACTTGAATCATCATGTTGGTACCAGTCGCACTTTTGGGAACTTAGGATTGCTTTCAAAATTTGCGGTCTGGCTTTTGGAAACTGTAACATTTCGCTGCAACTCTCATTGATGTTCGTGCGAACTTGCATCTCCAAATTTTTAAATTTATTTCGACTTTATCCAGATTCTCGAGTCAGGCCAGCGATATTCAATGCGGTATTGCAAATATTTTCGGAATTCCAGTCGGCAATTTTATCTTCTGCAACGTTGGCTTGCATTAGACCAACTTCGCCGAACAGTTTATCTTCATTTAATATCAGACCTATGTAGTCCTTAGAAGTCTCACATGAACAAAAAAACTCGATTCATGAAACTTATTTTCACAAATTCACACGTTCAAAAACATTCAGTTCATTTAAGTTCGAACTACAGTTTTGCAAAAAGTAAATGAAAACGTAAATTTCCAATTTTTTGTATCTCAAGAAAAAGAAGTACATTTAGGTGTACTTAATGAACCTTTTAAGGACAGTGTAGGACACTATCCGAAAAGAAAGTAGGAACTGTCTAACTAAAATAAGTACCTACATATGGTGTCACCCTAATTATAACTATTAAGCCCTGAAGAAATATGTACCAAATAACCGAAATGTCGGCAAAATAGCGTGTTTCTTTTTTATTGTCCTGTCTCCAACAGGATTAATACAGCACTACTGGCATATTTTATTGTAATCTGTTGAAAGTAAATGTAGGGTAGAGAGATCTTAAAAATTATTACTCGATAGATTTACAAAGTTCATGTGTCCATGGGGGGGGGGGGGCATAAGGCCCCCTCTTAGGACCGCCACTGGACAGGCGTATAAAATAATTCACTAGTACCTCATAAGTAGGATTTGTTAATTAAAAAATAGAGAGGAATCGAACTATTTCAACTCCCATGAAGGAAGGCACCAAAACGAGAAAAATGATTTACTACAGGCAAATTTATTTTTATTTTATTTATTTCTGGAAAATAACAATGAGGTTTTAAGGGTTCTTTAATATTAGGGCAATTTTCAGTTCGATAAATTAAATCACAAGGCACGAAGTTCATTTAATGCATTGTTACGTCTTTCGTTGCTATATCCTCAATTTTTTTAACTTTAACACTGTTTTAATGATAAAATCCAGTCTACTTAGTAACTATACAACTCAGTTTATCATAACACTTAGGGTTCTTTAGCCCAATGCGGCCATGTTTGTATTTCTTTATAGAAAGCCGTTCCTGGGCTTTCAGTGGCATGTACCTGTCTTGCAGCTATAATCTTATAGTCTTTTCTGATGTATCCTTGTTGAACTCCTAATTCGACTAGTTTTTTAAAAGCAACAATTTGATTTAGCGGTGGCTTCTTTGCACTGAACGTCCCAACAAATCCAACTCCAATGCTTATATTGTTGTAGCCCAATGTGTGAGCACCTACCGATTTCCACCCTCGGCCTTCATATGCAGACCCGTCTCCACCAACTAAAAAATTATACCCTATATCCCACCAACCATTACTTTCAATGTGAAATTGCTGAGCAATTCGCACCTGGAATACACACTGAGCTTGTGTCGCACAAGATTCAGTAGCTGTGTGCTGAATTATTACTAAAGGGACGGGCGTCTTCAATGGCGTGGCCGGCTGAATAGGAGGTTGAGCTAACCACTGCAGTCTGGAGACCATCCGTAACCTCCTATTTATTGTTATATTGGAATCTGAAACAACAGTCGTGATTAATATTTTGTGATATATTAGAGTAAATTATGAAATTCGCAGTTTACCAAGTTTTCTGATTAGTTTTAAAATAATTATATATTTTCATAATCTTTAGAAATTTCGTATATAATGTGGGATTTATTATTCCCTGACTATAACATAATGTTACGGGTTTACATCCTCCAATAAACACCCCCAAGTGTGCGTCCAATAATTGCAACACGAATTGTCACTACTGATTTATTTAATACTTAACTTACAATAATTAGTCCTTATAATTACATACTAACTATAATTCTTAACTACTATAAATTCACTACTTGTTGTCACTGAACTAGTTCACTGTTCTTTATCTTATTTGATCACTTGGCTCATCTAAACTATAACTGGACTCCCGTAAGTTGGCTGCGTTTCTTATATACACTGTGACCCTTATTCTAGGGCTTTAATATAAGCCCAATTTCACTGTCATTCGACTGTTCTTTCATTAGAATTTCTTCTATCGAATCGTCTGGAATATCTATCTTAATCGTGTTCACCGTTACCATACCCTGCGCTTTTTCAACTCGATAGCAGTGTTGCAGTCGCTTTTGCACGGTCTTCTGGATAGAGCATCTGCATTTTTATGAAATTTCCGAGATCAATGTTCGATTCTGAAGTCATATTGCTGCAATATCTCTATCCAACGAACCAGTTCACCTTCTGGGATTATCAACTGCAGTAAACGTTTTAACGCAGAATGGTCAGTAATGATTTTGAAATGTTGTCCGTAAAGATACTTTTTAAAATGTTTAGCGGATTTAACAATGGCCAATAGCTCCTTCCTCGTTACAAAATAATTTCTCTCCGGTTTGGAAAGCACCTTACTGAAATACTCGATTACTTTTTCCTCTCCATTTTGGAATATATCAAGAATATACAGACCTATTTTTAGGGGATATGCTAGCACGGGGCTGCATAACGCTGCCTTCGACTTCTTTCATAATGCTTCGCACTTCAGTGTCCACTAATATTTAACTTTTTCCTCCGTTAACTGATGTAGTGGCTTCGCTATATCTGAAAATCCAAGGAAGCTTCGTAATTCATAACATTTGAAGGTCTTGGCCAATCTCGTGGCAGAAATCTTCTCCGGGTTCTGTATTCTCTCCGAAGATACAACATGTCCAATGAATTTCACTTCCTTCTGGAACAGGAGACACTTCTTTGGATTCAACTTTAGGTGTGCATCCCTGATTCTCCCAAATACTTCTTGAAAAATTTCTAAACGTTTCCTAAAGTTTCTCCTCATCACGTCGTCAAAGTAAACTAGACACGTCTTCCAGGTTAGTTCTCAAACTACAAATTCCAAAAGTAGCTGGCGCATTGCAAAGCCCAAAAAGTATCACCACTACCTGTTGAGAAGGCAGTCTTTTCTTCGTCTTCAGGTGAAGCCCCACCTGTCAGTATCCACTTCTAAGGTCTAAAACAAAAAACTATTGTGATTCTGCCAGCGTGCTTAATGTGTCGTCAATTCGTGGTAGTAAATAGCTGCCTTTTTTAGTAACATCATTTAACTTCCAGTAGTTGACCCGAAATTTTAAACTTCTATCCGTCTTTGCAACCAAAACTACCGGCGATGATCAGAGACTGGTTGATTCCTCAATTACTCCATCTTGTAGCATCTTTTGAATCATCGTAGAAGCCTCTTCTTGTTTGGCTAATGGCAGCATCTAGGTTGTTGACGGATTGCGGCTGAATAACAGTGTGTATCCGATGCTGCACTGGTAACAACTTTCATAAGGATGTTTGCATTTTTGGCAAATGCCGCACTTTCTTCCTCCCAAAAACTTGATTGCCTCTCTACGTTAACCTTTGGATAGGTGTTCAAGTTGGGAACCAAACAAAGTCACAACTTCCCTGTCTATATTGTTTGGCGAATTTTTATCTGTTTGTTCCTCGCACCTTGCTATCCCACTTAACTGGTTCGTAGAATTCAACTGCTTTGCCTTCCTTAAAAGTCACTGAGTGGGAATTTAAATTAGCCACTCCTTGGAATTTTGTCTTTTGTCTGGGTTAAAGTTCTTGCTAAGATTATATTTGCTGTTCTTATCGAGTCATGTCTCTCAACGAGGCCAACGCGGTGTTCACAAGAGTTTCCTTCCAGAACGGCCTCGATTATTTGTTCTGAACGGGCAGGAATCTTGATTGTCTGAACCGTCAGCTGCCCAAACCCCAAACTGAAATCATCAGTAATGTCAGCCACGATAACCCTATGACTAAAACACATGCAACCATACTGCAGATCTAGGTCAATTTTTTCATGAACCTTTGCTCTATCCCCCGTGACTGTTCGAACGACCAATCCATTCTGGCTTTCATCAACTTCTATTCCTGATTGAAATCCGAGCCGTACTATTGATGATGTGGCACCTGTGTCGATAGTGAAGACACATTTTCTTTTGTTTACATAGCCATCCAACAGCTCAGAACTCTTCGAAACTAGGAAACCCGCATCTCTCTGGGAGCACCGTGTTCCCCAGCCAACATAGCTCCCAAGGTGATGACTATCTTCAGTTTTCCTGCGTCTCTTCAGTTATTGCGGCATTTACTCTCTCAGGGCTTCGCTGTCGACAGTTTCGTTTAGTATAATCCTATTTGCCGCACTTATAACACCGGATTCCTCTCCTTGACTTTCCACCATTCTGTTCCTTTTCTTGCATCCCTGAAGCATCTGGTTTAGTCAGCAATCATTTTATTCATGTCAGTCATTAAAGATTTCAAGTTCGTTTTTTCTAAATGGTCCTTATCTCGTATACTTTCATGGTCCATCGCTAATAGTTTTATCCAGGGATAATCTAAGGACCCGCCTGACCTCTTCATCTCTTATACCATCGATCAAGGTACCAACTACCAGTTGCTCCTGAAATTCCTTGGATGCATCCGAATAAGCCGGGTGCGTCAGCCGCTCGTTAGTAGCTTCAAAATTTTGTAAACTTTCCTCTGCCTTTTGTGTGTGTGATTTCAGGTGGGTCCGATATACTTGGGCGAAGTCCAATGCAGCCTCCAGAAATTTTGAAACTCTGTTGCTACGACACTAGAATCGTCTAAAGCAATTTTGATGCTTGGTCCTTTAATGCTAGAACCAGCGCCATATCATTTTCTTCTAGTTGTTGGCACACATAGCAGCTTCAACATTTTGTAAACTTTCCTCAGCGTTTTGTGTGTGTGATTTCAGGTGGGTCCGATATTCTTGGGCGAGGTCCAATGCAGCCTCCAAAAATTTTGAAACTCTGTTGCTACGACACTGGAATCATCTAAAGCAATTTTGATGCTTGGTCCCTTAATGCTAAAACCAGCGCCATATCCTTTTCTTCTAGTTGTTGGCACACACAGCAGACTCAACTGTCTCTTATATGTCGTCCATAAAAGGAGGGACGTTGTAATCGAGGACCTAATGACGCTATTTACTGGCCTCATTTTTCCCTCAGTTGCCGTTTAAGTCATTCTACTTCTCCTTCAACCGCACGAAATTTTTATTCCATATCAGTAACTTTTCCTTTAATTCCACTAACTGCCCCTTCGACGCTAGTAACTTTCTCTTCGAAGCCAGTAACTTTTCCTTCGACGTCACCGATTTTCACTTCAATCCTATCTACTCTTTCTTTGACTTCATTAACCTCAGCCTTTACAATAACTATATCCTCTTTGATCTGATTTCTAATTCTATCAATGGCTGAAAGAATAGTGCCCTGTTGTACCAATATAGTTTTCTTTAATTCATACTGGCGTGTCTTTTCCTCCTCTTTTCTTCATGTTCTTATTCCCAGGTCTTCCATCATTTTTCTTAATTCATCTTTTTCTTCTTGATGTGTTTTTTCTTGATCCAGTATCATTTCTCTCAGTTGACTTTTCTTTTCTTGTTCTCCCTTTTCTTCTTGACGTCTCTTCTGTTCTTCTTTTTCTCCTTAACGTCTCTTTCCCTGAACTAGCATAATTTTTCTTCATTCTGCGAACATGTCTTGCATATGTTTCTCAGCTGCCACGCTTCTTGTTTCAATTAAAAAACTTCTCGAAAGGCCACTAACATTAAAGTCTATATTAGGTACAATGCAAGTATTTCCACAAATGTTCTAGATTTTTTTTTAAATATCACAAATAGGTCTTATTTAATGTCTATACCACGTTCCAGTTGAAGTAACTGAAATAATTACACTAATTTCTAATTAGGATGTTCTAGAAGTGTCTTTACACTAACACAAATAAGTCTTAACTAAGGTCCATATCACTGTCCAGTTCAAAGCACTTCACTATCTCCAGTAGTTTCCAAATTGAACACTCCGGAACTTCCTCGAATTCTCCAGAACCCCTGCTACAATTTCGCTTCTGACACCAATTGTTACGGGTTTACACCCTCCAGTAAACACCCCTAAGCATAGGTCTAATAATTGCAACACGAATTGTCACTAACCACCGATTTGTTTAATACTTAACTTACAATAATTAGTCCTTATAATTACACACTAACTATAACTCTTAACTATTATAAATTCACTGCTTATTGTAACTGTACTAGTTCACTATACTTTTTCTTATTCGCTCACTTGGCTCATCTAAACTATAACTGAACTCCCATGCGTTGATTCCGCTTCTTATATAAACACCGTGACCCTTATTTTAGAGCTCTCTTTTACTCTGGTCAATGATTTTGCAACAAAACCATATGTCTAGTTGTTGGCGCCATCTTTGGGACAACTGGCGAACTACCGTTTTACTGGAAGCTAATAAGACAGGTCTTTTTTTACTCCGCTACTTGAACCTCTCTTCATAAGAGGGCGGCACGTAACAATACAGTAAGCAAGTCCGTATAAAGGATAAATTCTTTTTTTACGTTATTAACAAATTTCATTTTTTAATTCTGAAACACGACGATTTTTCTTAAATAATACTCTGGACAACAGTGTTACCTTAAGCTGAAGTTAGATTATGATTTTTTGTTTTTAAAGCGATTCCATTTGAATAAAAATATCATCGACACTTCAACCTCCCAATGAGTTAATTAAAATGGATAGTAAATATTTTCTAAGGTGATAAAAATAATAAATAAAATTTAGATTTTAAAATTTAATAAGTAGTATATTACGTACCATAAACTGGACACTTTTCAGTTTGAGAATGTGGTAGGGAAATCGAGGCCCGTAGAGCCGAGGTTTCCTGACGTGAAAAGTCACTTATTGTTCAGGGTTACTAAATTGTTTTTTACAATACCTGTGAAAATTAAGGAAAAGTAATAAGTAATGAGTTAAAATTGAATTACTGATAATCATCTCTCAAAATAGTACTTTATACTTTAAAGCATTCTGATATTCTGATACTATTAACGTTGGCCATATAATATGCCAATTTTATGAGGCCTAACACCGACGCCTGTAGACGAGCTACCCCCAACCAGGAATTTTGCCGAACCTCTTCCCTTAAGAAGAGTAGGGATCTTTTACTTGCCTAACATTTAATAGACAAGGGACCGACGGCTTTACATCCCCTCCGAAGGATGGTATATCTCCTATACAACCCTCGCCTAAGGTTGTATAGCTTCCGCGCATACACTGATATGCAAGCCGCTGGAAAATATGTGAGGCGAGGTCTTCGTTTGGAACGGTCACCAATCCAACTACTAACCACGCCTAACGTTGCTTTACATCGCATATCGAAGTATGTACATAGTAAAGACGCACCTACGCTCGCCCCTTGGGGACCAATTAAAAAATTTAATAAATCTGTTGTCCAAATATGCCAGCAATATAACTACTGGAAATTCAGTCACTGCAATCACTACTGCCGAACTTAGTATCCGCTTAAAAGAGGATAAAATTATAACTTTTCATCCTTATCGTATGGCCCTATGTGAGCGAGAAAAAGTTAAATTAATAATCAGTGACTTGTTAAACAATAACATTATTCGCGAAAGCAGCTCTCCATACGCCAGCCCGATTTTGCTCGTTCACAAAAAGGATGGTGGTAGTAGACACGGTGGTAATCACATTTAAAGATCGTTACCCCTTGCCTTTAATACAAGATCAGTTAGATAATTTAGCACAAAACAAATACTTCACTACACTAGATATGGCATCTGGATTTCACCAGATACCAATCGCGGAAGATTCTATTGAAAAAACTGCATTTGTGACTCCCGATGGCCACTACGAATATCTCCGGGTCCCTTTCGGATTATCAAATGCATCGGCAGTCTTTCAACGCGGTATATGCAAAGCTTTAGGGAGGCTAAAAGATAGGGACGCTCTAGTTTATCTGGATGACATTTTGATACCATCAAAGTCAGTAGCGGAGGGTCTGGGAAAGTTGGATCGTGTCTTAGCATCCTTAACTAAAGCAGGTTTCTCATTAAACATTCAGAAATGCCATTTTTTTAATGCCAAATAGAATATTTGGGACAAGAGATATCTGAAATGGGTATGCGGCCTGGTAAAAGCAAAACAGAGGCACTACTCAGGGCGCCTGACCCAAAAACTGTTAAAGCGGTGCGACAGTTCATGGGTCTGGCCAATTATTTTAGAAAATTTATTCCGGAACTTTCATCTCGTATATCCAGTATAACTAGCTTGACAAAAAACAACCAGAAATTTGTTTGGGGTGAAGATCAACAAATAGCAAAGGCATACGTTTGTGCGTACTTAAGTCAAAGACCTTTATTAGTATTTTTTAATCCCAATTTAGAAACCGAGTTGCATACAGACGCCAGTTCTGTCGGTTTTGGCGCTATATTATTTCAGCGCCATAACAACCAACTGAAAGCAGTTTCTTACTTTTCAAAGCGAACTTCCAACGTGGAATCTAAATACCACTCATATGAACTTGAAACTCTTGGAGCATATTACGCAATAAGGCATTTTCGAGTATATCTACTGGGGATTAAATTCAAACTGGTCACCGATTGCAATTCCTTAAAGCTATCTAAAAATAAAAAAGATCTGACACCTAGAGTCGCTAGGTGGTGGTTGTATCTACAGTCTTTTAACTTTGATGTTGAATACCGGCAAGGCAAGCACATTGAACATGCTGATTACTTTAGTCGAAACCCGATGGACACGAGTAATACCACTGTCGAAGTTAATGTTATGTCTACCGACAACTGGTTAAAAAAGG
This sequence comes from Leptura quadrifasciata, assembly GCA_963675555.1. NCBI lineage: Eukaryota > Metazoa > Arthropoda > Insecta > Coleoptera > Cerambycidae > Leptura > Leptura quadrifasciata. The sequence continues at coordinate 154,375,367 of OY776673.1, read as the reverse complement.
TACAAAGTAAAGACTTAGAAACTCAAAATATTAAACAACTACTAAGTGAAGGGAAACTAACATTCGATTATTTTTGCCAAAACGATATTCTATTTAGGAAAATCAATCCGGGTCAAAACCCTCCAATTTATCGTGCCTTTGTGCCCAAGGGAAGTCGTTTGGGATTATTAAGATTGTTTCATGATGAACAATGCCATGTAGGTCCAGATAAAACCTTTGCGAAAATAAATCATTACTTTTGGTTTCCGGGTATGGCAAAATTTGTTCGAAAAATATTGTAACCATTGTTTGAAATGTATTGTTACAAAAAAACACACTGGCCCAAGTCAAGGTTTCCTACACCCAATTGACAAAAAACCTATTCCGTTTCACACCGTGCATGCTGACTGTGTAGGTCCATTTCCAGTATCTTCTGAGGGTTACAAACAAATTTTATTGCTGATAGACTCTTTTACAAAATTTCTGTTTCTGATACCGCTTAAGTCTCTGTCTGGCTCAGAGACATGTGATGTTTTAAAAATATATCTAAACATCTTTGGTATTACAAAAACATTTATAAGTGATAGGGGCACCAATTTTACAGACGGCTCAGTGAAAAAGTTACTGTCCGAGCTAGGCATACAACAGCATTTAATCGCTAAAAGTACACCTCGAGGTAATGGGCAGGTGGAAAGATATGTCTCAACAGTTCTAAATCTTCTCCGAGCTGAAATTAAAAATAAGTCAGAATGGCCGAACGCCATGATTAAACTACAGATGGCGCTTAACACTACCGTGCAAAAAACAACAGGTTTCTCGCCTGTCTACTTACTTACAGGACTTGACAGTAATATTCCCGACATTAGCACCATCACTGACTCGATTCCAACACTTGAAATTTCAAAAAATTTAGAAAAAGATCGGAAACTGGCATACGAACGCATGAAAAAGCAAGCAGATCAGTCTAAAATCCTCTTCGACAATAAGAGAAGAACAAACAAAACCATAAGCATTGGAGATTTTGTATTTCACCCTTCAGGTAACAGTCATTTGGCAAAACTAGATGATAAATATGATGGCCCGTTCGAGGTTCTCCAAAGCCTTCCAAACGACAGATTTGAAATCAAGAATCTAGCAACAAATCGAAAGAGGGTCGTCGCCAAGGATATGATCAGAATCTGGCCAGGCGAATTTTCAGAGGACTCCTCAAATAAAGTAAGTCAAAGTTTTGACAGGATGATGTGTGAGCGTTATTGAGATAAATGTTTTTTTTCTCTGCTATGTTATGTTGAACCTTGTTTGTCGTGTGTTTCTGGTTGGAAGCGTAACGCTTGACTTGTTGTTTGTTGTGAACCCAACAGTTGACTAATAGAGACAACTGATAAGCATGTTTTATCTGAGCTGCCATGTTGTGGAGACACGTTTAATTACCTCTGAGCTGCCACGTTGTGGAGACACGTGATTAGACCTCTGAGCTGCCTTGTGGAGACACGTTTAATTACCTCTGAGCTGCCATGTTTTGGAGACACGTGATTAGACCTCTGAGCTGCCTAGTGGAGACACGTTTAATTACCTCTGAGCTGCCATTTGCTTGACTGTTGTAGAAACAAAGAAAAGTTTGTGCTGTGAAAAGCTCCGCGCTTCATAGTAGAGTACCGGGTTCAGCTGTTGAAAGTTGTGAGCTTCACAGTGGAGTTAGAGATTTGAGTTGTTCGAAGCTCCGTGCTTCACAGTTGAATATTGATTTGCATTGTTTGGAATGTCACGTTTCCGTAGTGTTTTTCTTAACTGAGAGCAAAATGCTTTCCCATTCGTAGTTATTTCCTGAGCTGCCTTGTATTATCATTTACAGGTTCAACAGGAGCCAGCAGAGCCATAATGTTGCCTACGGAGCCAGGGAAGAAGAATAATTCGAGAGCGGTCAGGTTGGCCGTGTGAGCGTTTGTTTACATTTAGTTATTGAGTCATGATCAATGCCTCTCTTATTCATAGATTGTTTATGAAATATAATTTATTACTTTAAAAATATAGTATTTCTAAGCAATGTTAATGTTCGAACTCACGAAGCAGTTTGGTAAGCGAGATTATTCATTGGCATTTTAACATTGAAACATAGCGGTGTACTTAATTTAGTTAATATACGGAGTGTTCTACAGACTAGTTTCTTGTTTTATTTCCGGGTAGTGGGGTATTTTCTAACATGTGCATTTATCAAAATGGAGGAAACTCACTAAAATGTGCTTTAGTTTTATTTGTTTCATATTTTGTCTTTTTCTATTTGAACTTCAAGATGTAGGAGTAGGACTTTAGGAGTATATTTTCACTGGTGTTTACAGAAATTGAATGTTTAGTTTCCCAGTAATCGGTCTGGACAGTTTTACCTGAATAACCCTGTACAAGTATATAACGAGTGATGCATGGTAGTGGCTCACGCCTATATTTCCATTATTTCTTAACTTATCCATTTGAAATTTGGGGTGCATAAACTACCCGTAAACATGAATTTTTGTACATAAAGACGGTATGAAACTTTCAATTTTTAAATGGAACTCCCTGTATATTTTTATATATTTGGATTCAAGACAACATTCTGAGTAGGTATACCATGAGACTTTAGAGAATTCTTGAGTCGATGTTCAGTTTCTTAAAACATCTTAAGACATTCGTCTATAGTGCCAGAGTGCCAGAATACCAAAATTTGTTCTACGGCAAGTAAATCAAGTACAATCCTTCTTTTAATTTCATTAATAACTATTTACGGAGCCTCCAAAGTTGAACATATCACTTTTTTATCGAAAACTTTTTTCAAATGGGAAGGTGGTGGCTCATAGTGTACAGTAAATTATAGATTTTTTTCTGAATTCATTGATATCTATTTCAAATCTATGCTATTTTTTGTTCTTCTATTTAATTTAATTTATTTAACAATATAAAATCACTTTCAAAATTATTTTTATTGATGCTTGCGCTAGTGTGTAGAGAGAACTAAAAAGCTATTCACAAAAAGGTGCTTATTCGCATTTGATTACTAGACATATGATTTTTTTTTCGATTATACAAGTGCAAATCGCACAATTTATTTATTCATTTATTTATTTACTATACAAAAATAAGAGCAGGGGAAATATACCCATTATGCTCAACGACAAAAGGCCCAAGGTCAACAGCATTACATTAAATTACAAGAGAAAAATACAAATCAAATAAACAAAAACGTTATCAATTCAATACAAGTTGTCGTATCTACATTAGACACTTAAAGCAACACCAGCAGCATATACGTAACTCTTTGGAGTAAACGCAGAAATAAAAATGGCAAATCCATGTTACGATACATAAACTTAACTTCAGATAAAGCACTGTTTGAAAAGTAACGTATTTATTGAACTAAATTTCAACGAATCTTATAAACATAACCGCTTAACCCAACACTTTTCATTGGTGTCTTTGTTTTATTTATATTGCATAGTTTTGTCGATAGGCCAAAAATAAGAAAAATCGGTGGTGATTATGCGAATGTGGCATCTTTAACAGCTGCAATTATACAATCGGATGAAATCGGTGATCCCATCGCCATTAGTCGGCTCGATATGATACGTTTTGCGTGTACGTAGGAGCACGTAAGTTTACGTCAGGCGTAAGTACAAACGTAAAACAATTCGCTATTGCGCCTGCCTAGCTGTCATTTTATACGTATACGTCCTTGTCGGTGCTTTAAGTGTCTATTTAAACGAATTTACACTGGGTGCGGATACAACACAAGATGGGAGAGTGTGCATCGAACACGCGCGCTGAAAGGAACATGGGGATACGTCCAAATATTACCCGGGTTATGCGGCGTTGAACGCTATCTAAAAGGTTTGAATCACGTATTAAGGTAGGAAACCATACACCGTTTGCGAATTCGAGTACTGGACGAACATATGTTTAATATAGTTTGGATAAAGTGATGGGATTCATGTGGACGAAAGTTTTATTCAGAAGATATACCTTACGTGATCCGCTAGTGGGTTGCAGTAAATTTTTGTGTCGTCTGCGTAGAAAGAACAACTTGATTTGATACAATGCCACAGATCAGATGTATATGCTATAAACATAGCAGAGGTCCAAAGTCTGATACCTGGGAAACCCCACTGACCAGGTTTCTGCTGTACCAACTTTAACAAAAAACATTTGATTGGCAAGTAAATCTTGAATCCACATGTGCAAACTCCCACGTATGCCAAACTGTTCCAGTTTTTGTAACAAGCGGTTTTTAGTCAATTTATCAAAAGTTTTACGAAAATCTAGGTATACGATGTCAACGCATTCACCACGATCTAACCTGAGAGGTCAGTCTGATACAACAACATAGCAAATTAGTGTCAAATGAGCGAAGAGACCTCGAATGAACCCATGTTGTTCGACAGGAATAATTTGATGTGCAAGGAGAAAAGGTCGCATACTGCCCACAAAGACTGATTCCATCATCTTGACAACAATGGAAGTAAGACTAATTGGATGAAAATTATCAGAGCTGAACTTATCCCCTTTGTTAAAAATGGCCTTAATACATGCATGTTTCCACTCGGAAGGTAATATCCCAGAAGCGAAGGACAGTTTCATTATTATACCTACTGAGTGTTTTGCAGATGGAATTAATGCAAGCTTTAAGCAATGTGGTGGATATTCCATCAATGCCAGGTGCAGATGATTCAAAGCATCAGAAGATTCCACTGTATAAGTCTGAGAGAAAGTGTTGGCGAACAAATTAGCTACTTCGCTGTGATTACTAGAAATGGATCCATCCGCCCTTCTGAGCTGAGGTATAGCAACTGTCCCAGTCTAGTTGACAGCGAACATACTTGTACAGTCTTTTGAAATCATTGTTAACTGCCAACTCTTGTTCAAATTCATTCCTCGCATGGAAATCTTCATCACTTCTGCTGCGGCTAAATCTTTGCCATAGTGTTCTTTTATGCCTAATCATTGTGATGATATCCTCATTAATCCAGGGTTTTGACGAAACTGCTACAACAGTTTTGTAATGGGAATACTTATTGACAGTGTTAAAGAAGTTCTGTTTAAAAATATTCCAACAAAGTTCGATATCATCCACATTTAAAAGCGTATCCCAGTCAACTGCTGATAAGTCGCTATTAAGAGTTACAAAATTTGTGTATTTCCTTCTTACAGACTCTTTTCGAAATTTGTTTTCAACACGAATTTGAATGCTAGACCTCAGAACAATAGGATCGGAATTCCCAATTGGTGAGAGATATGTGAGGTCACCGAATGGGTTTCTATTAGGGGTGATAATTTAATCTAAGAGGAAGGGTCTCTGGTTTTGACGAAATCTGATTGATTGGTTATAAGTGTTAAAAGAAATGGTGAACGGCATTTGAATTTTACAAATATTGCTCAAAGTGACCCCCATCACAAACAATACATTTTGTTGCTCGCGCAATTGTATTACTCATTACATTTCTTAACATTTGTGGAGTGATGCTATTAAAAGCTCTTATTATTCTCAATTCGATATCCTCGATGGTCATAACGGGGGTTTTATGGACCTGTCCCTTAATATAACCCCAAAGAAAGAAGTATAGTGGGGTTAGATCAGGTGACTTTATAGGTCACCTTATGAAATGCTGGTTTGAAAAAAGTTGTGGGTTAGGCCATGAAACATATGAGTTTCATTCAGATAATCCATAACAACGCGGATGTTATGGGGCGGTGCTCTGTCTTGCTGGAAATACAACAATTGTGCTACAGGAACTTCTTCGATTTCTTGCCAAATTTGATTTTGTCAGAATTCGGTATACCTCTGTGAAACGTGCTTCATCGGAAAAAAGGATGTTGAATGCAAAATTATTGTCTCCTTGAAACTTATTAATTAATCACTCGCAAAACACAATTCATTTTACAGGATCTCCTTCGCTCAAATGATGTTGCAGATTGTAGAGCGGTAATTATGTTTATTCTAAATTTTTCTTTCTGTTTCCCTATTTGATTCTAGTCCTTCCGCTATTTCTCTAACAGATGGTGATTGATTGTGGCTGACGGTTCCTAGTACATTCATCTCCAACTCTTCATTTACAATGATTACTTGATTTTGGACACGGCTCTCGCCGCATTTTTCTCTATAATTTCTTGGAATAATGACGAGACGGATGTGATGTTTCCTTTCAGGAAATCTCTGAGCATACATTTGACCTGCAAGCACAGAATTTTTTCGATATTCGTCATAAATTAAGTATTTCGTTATTGATATAATTCGTGTTGAGAAATATCAATAACGGACATAAATCTTTCGCTAACAATAATTGTTTACAAATGTCACCTTTCTTGCTCTTGTTTTATAATATTGTATCAAATCGTAGTGTAAAGTTCAATAAAAATTATTTTGAAAGTGATTTCTTATTTTTAAATAGTTAAAATTAAATAAAATGGAAAACAAATAGCATAGATTTAAAGTGATCAATGCATTCAGAAACAATCTATAATTTATTGAACATTATGAGCCACCATATTCCCATTTAAAAAAAAAGTTTTCGATAAAAAGTAATATGTTCAACTTTCGAGGCTTCGTAAATAGTTATCAGTGAAATTAAACGAAGAATTATATTCTTCCCAAATATATTACCTGCCGTAGAACAAATTTTGTTACTTCAAACATCGACTCAAAAACTCTCGAAATTCTCACGCTATACTCAGAATGTTTGTGTGTCAAATATGTAAAAATAGTTCCATTTAAAAATTGAAAGTGTTGCGGTCATTTCCGGGTAAACCGGAAATGATCTCATGCCATTTATTATGTTCGAAAATCCAGTTTTACAGGTAGTTTATGCACCCCAAAATCAAATGGATAAGTTAAAATTAAATGAAATATAGGGGTGAGCCGGTATAATAATATGAAACATTTAAACAATCTTACTACTATGTTCTTTAAGGGATTTATTGAGGAGCGACAGGAGCTCGGAGAGCCGAGCTATTATGCCACGTCTTGTTTGCCATCTTGCCGTGGGTTCGATTTTCGTTAGCAATAAAAAACTGAGGATTTTTCTGGAGTATTGTGAATGTTTATTAATATGAAGTGGAAGCTATTTTAAGTTTAGTAAGAAAACAGAGTTTATAAAATGCCTAATTGATGGTAAGCTGAACAACTTCTAACTTTAAGGGGGAAATGTTAAGTTTTGACATATAAGGAAACTATAAATAGAACCGTATATTTGATGATGTGTGTTCTAGTCGTTAAATATAGAGTTAAATATGCATAGTTTTGTAAAACAGAAATATAAGAAACGGTATAACGAAATCACTGACGTACTTTCCAGCAATGCAAAAGATTTCGACTTCAAACCTGTTTGGCTATTTACATTTTTAAGTTTGAAAGAATGATTTCTAAATGAATACCTATTACCTACTGGTTTTAGAATTACTGTAACGTCTGATATGAACATATTAAATTAAACCTTTTAAATATTGAGAAATGTTGAACTGATTATTTATACCATATCTGCATTTTAAAAGAGTTTACTAAGCGATGATTTTTCTGATCTAATAGTTTGGCGTATTTAAATAAAGGGAAATTGTTAAAAATAATATAGTACATTCAAGTTACATTAATGATTCTTTTTTATTACCACTGGTTAGTTATTACACCCTTTGAAACTCTCAAAAATCTTCGTCAGTAGGGATTATTAAAATTAAGATTGTTGGAATAATTAAAAAAGGTATATCTTTTAGGCAAATTCCAACAATGTGGTATATTAATAACTTTTTAGTGTAAATTATGGATTTTTAAAAGTTTGAAACTACTAATATATTTGCCTATTTTTTAAATAATGAGTTTTCTTTATGATTAAAAGAGTCAAAAAATGAATATAGAACTAAAGTAGCTTATTTATTTGATAACAAATTTGAGATAATAGTCCTATTTAATTGAATAAACGTGGTAATATTTTTCAAGAATAAATTTATATTGCTTATTTGACACGGTATCTTCGTAGTAGAATTTAGGAGCAGAATAATTTATAAACCTTTGTATTTGTCTTTTTTTACTTATAGGGCATGTTCGTATTTAAATTTATTTTAGCTCGTGTATCATAGGTGTGATATATTTGTTTGTTAAAAATCAATTTATATTTGTAAGAAAACATGGGAACTGATTTTGTATATAATAATTCTAGGTTTAAAACATTAAATTTATTATACTTTCTTGGCTATGTGCCTCGCCGAGCGCTGAATTACAAGTTACTAGCCTGGCGCGTTAAGTGTAATAATTGCATATTAAAGTGTAAACGAATTTAATTGAAACCGTATAAGAACTAAAAGCCGGCAAAAACAGTCGGTATCTCTTTATTGTACATGGGCGGAGGTAAATAGAAATGCTTGTCATAAGAATATAATAAGATTTTCGGGCGTTACTATATTATCCTCTGTTTCAAATGGTCTCCAGAAAGCCATGGTAAATTAGTAAATAATTAAAATATTTTACCTTTTATATAGTAGTAAATATTTATAAATATGAACAATAACTAACTAAACTCCTACGCTTGATATTATACCGGGTATTTACGCACTGCATTGGCGCATTAACAGCACAGCAGAAGTCCACCTTTGACTATTGAGAAACGATTTACGAGTTTTTTTTTATGCTAGTAGGCCTGTCCGTTTTGTTATCTTTAAACCAGTGCAGTCGTAGATGGTTCATTCAGGCTGATTACATTGCCAGTCTCGCACTCGCCTGCACAGTTTCAACTACCATTCGAATCTCGATGCCATTGCTAAATATATAGGACAAAATATCAAGTTCAGGGCGCACGGTCCTGTGCTTTAACACTGACCAGTTCCAATTATCCTCGTATAAAGTATACCAACAGAACGCTAATTCTTCGATTGCAACAAACACCAGCCGAAAGACTGATCCTACTTAAAAGAGCTCTCGTGTCAGTCGTCTCACACCACTTGCAGACTGCAGTTTCGAACTGTCGGCTCTCGTCAGTTCAAGGTAGGCATGTGGCGACCGACACGAGAATCCTTCGACTATTTGGTACATCCGGGTATCCTTAGGATAGCAACGTGCAAAATAGTCAGCAGGCGCCATCTAGCGGTCCAGTGTCTGTTGCAATCGAAAAAGTAAATAGTCGCAAACTTCTTTATAGGATATCTTCAGGATCAGTCACTCGGCTGGTATTTGTTGCAATCGAAGCATTATCGTTCTGTTGGTAATATGCGATTGCTACACTTAACGCGCCAGGCTTGTAACTTGTAATTCAGAACTCGGCGGGGCACATAGCCCGGAGAGTAGCTGTTGGTTGCAGTCTGGTTACGTTCTTTATAGTAAAATAAGGATTTTATAGAGGAGTTTGCGACTGAAATATTCTGTGACTTTAATAAAATATTTTTTGGTAATTTTTAATACTTTAATGTTTGCTAAATATGCACCCCCCATATTATTATTCGATAGGGCAGTATTGATTCAGCCAGGGCATGGTATAGCATTTTTAATACGTTACTTGATAATATATCTCTTAGCTGGTGTAATTTTAAAATTATTAAACGAAGTTTCTTATTTAAATTATCGATATGCTATTTGAGATTTTAATCGATAGTTAATTCAAGGTATTTTATGTTTTGTTATCTCTTGTGTACATGTGCCATTATCCTGAATGTTGATAACATACAGTTATAGTTATAAGAATGAACGGGAATGAACTTTGTTCATGTTTGGTAGATATTTATCATGGGTACTGAACACATATAAAATTTGTTTTTTTCATATTGATTGCCACAAGATTGTACTTTTGTGAATTTTTCAATGGTTAATCTTTTTACTTCATCCCAACTACCACTAAAAGAACAGTATCATTGGCATAAGATACAGTTTTGCATTTCTTATTTACAAGTAATAGTTTGTTAATGTAAATTAAAAAAAGTGTTGGTCTCAGAACGGTTCCTTGAGATATCCCATATTTGAATTGCTGTTTAAACTTACTGAATTGATAATCGATTTTAACACATTGTCTTCTGTTCTGTAAGTAACTATGAAATAAGTTATTAGCTATTCCTTGTTTTCTATACCTAATCATTTAGTTAGTCAATAAGGATATTATGACTTTGATACGTTGAAATACCTTGGCTAAATCAAGAAATACTGCGATGTGTTTCTTGTTGTTGCCAAAGTTATTAAATAATGTAAACTGATAATTAGACATCTCTTATCACTTTTTCACTAGATATTACAATGTTTAATAACATTTTAACATAAAAGCAATACAAAATTTAGGTTAGAGTTGTAATTTTCTTGTTTAACCTTTTGTGGTTATAATCCGTGGCCTTTATTTATGTTGTCAAAAATTAAAATACTTTGATAGGCTCCTAGGCGGGAAACGCGTGTCCTTGTTTTATTCCCAATCGTGTTCTTCTAATATATTTGTTTTGTTTTTAACTTTATAGTTATACGACAGTGCATTTGGCTGTATGGACTATGTCTTCATGCCATAAAAAAGTCTTTTCACTAGCCACGTCAATAATACTTACATTGTTGCCATATAATCCTAAATATGTTTTTAAAAATTTGACTGACATTCAAAATTATTTAAAATATTTAATAACTCACTAACTAGGTATTATTATTTATTTTACCACAAAATTTATTTTCTTAAGGTACTATAGGTACTATATTTAATTTAATAAGCAAGTTTAGTTAATGTAGAAACATGGAGAAATCAGAAGACTTCTCCATGTTTCTCCAATTACATCTTCTTAAACAAAGATGAAATTTTAACTTGGCAACATTGTGCTGTTTTGTGTATAACCATTCCCTAAGGTGACGAGGACGATAGTACAGTGGTTAGCGCGTCTAGCTTTCACTCTGACCATACATAGCGAAGTGGGTTCGAGCCCCACCCACTGAAAAGTAATTTTCAATTATAAATTAGCCCCCAAGAAATGGTTTGGATCCCACTATAAACTGTAGGGCCCCGTCTCCTTTCTCACACAAGTCTAGACTTAAGAGGGTCATCCAAGTGATCTGAATGGCGGTCAAAACATTTATTTATTTATTACTTAGTCATCATCAAATAGATACAAACTACGTACGTCATCAGCAAATTACCATCTGAACGCCGTTTCGCGCCAATTATTGAAAAAAATGGTAATTATTTAATTTGGTCATACATTATCTATAATATTAATTAAAAAAGAAAAAGAAGATAAACACATCCCCTTTCAAGGAGAAATACACTATAGTTTAAATATATTAATGAAATTTTGTCATTCTGGGAATAAATTCCAAGATTATTGAGTTTTATTTAGTAGTTGTTAATTTTTGTGGATAAAGTATTACTTAAAATTAGGCGATATTGAAAATTTCAGATGAATCCGATAAGTGGTCCTTGAAATATACGACTTTCAAAGGGCGTATTTGAAGCGCGGTGCAACTAACATAATGACGTCACATAATAGTAAACGAAACGGTCGCGTAACACAACGGTCATGCATTCCGCTTGAGAACCGAGTCTTTCTCAGTGTTTTCCATGTCTTTTTCGAGCTAAAAATAAAATATTATTTTAAATTTTTCTCATTGCTAGCCTTAAAAAATTTCATAAAAAATCGAATAAAAGGGGCATTAATAATACTTAGGGATATGTTTTAATAACAGTGTATAAAACGACCACATTAAATTTGCAATTTTCCCCTACAATCCAAATTTAACAATTTAAAAAAAATATATTTGCGTCACACCCTGTATAATAGCAGCTCGGTGTTGAAATATAAGTAGCGTATTCCTCACATATTTTTAAACCAAAATGAAAAAGACTTATAAAAATTGCTAGTATTTAAAATATATTTTAGGTTTAAATTTCAAAAATACTGTATTTAATAATAAATAATGTATATAATATAGATAATTACATTGAAATGGTCTTCACAAACAAAGTATGTTGATTTAGTAGTAAGCCGTTTATCTCTTTTCATAGTTTGTTGCCATTTCCTTCGTATTTTTAAACCTCTAGGAACGATAATAAATGTTTTAGTAGGTGTTTTCACCGTGGCGCTCTTCTCAAACACGCATACACTGCTTGAGTTAACGATTTGTTTGTGAAACCGTAATAACGCTCTGTAACTAGCCGCTTCGGCTGGCGGGTTACTATTGAGTGACGTCACGGCCGAGACTCGACTAGGCGGGTGCGGTCCATGTTTATGATTTTTTTCAGATGATTTACGGGTCTCACAAAATTTTAATTTTTAGCACAGGGTCTCAGAAGTTTAAGATCTTTCCGATAATGAAATAAAAAAAAGTGCTAAATGAGCCCATCGTTAAAATTGCGGTATATGACTATTAGTAGGTAGATAATAATATCTACATTTCCGTTTTTACAATTCAGAATGACATAAACTGTATAATCTATATTTAATTTATGTAGATAAATATACATATAAAAATAACTAAAAGCGATATTTCACCAAAAATTTTATTTGACTGAATTATTAGCACTTTCTTATATTATTTATTAAGCATACGGTTTTATTAGAGAAAGCATTTTTATATATTTTTTTTACCCTGACTGCTACGTAAAGGTTTCATAATCTATGTATTATATTTATAGTGTGTCCCAAAATACCCGCGTTTCCCGTAAGTACTGATTTTACATGCAAAAATACGAGGTCGGTAACGGGCTAAATTTTTAGCAAATTCTATAGATGTCTAGAAAGTCCCTTACATCTGTGCCTAATCCTTTTAACGAAAGTTGCAAATATCAAAAAAAGAATCAAAGTTACAAAATCAGCAATTATTAAATAAAGATAATACGCAATAAATTCATCGGGGTTCTGCATTTTGTTATTTTCTTTTATGTATTATTTTTAAAAAAATAACTTAAATAAAAATTACCTGACGAGTACTCTACAGGTGTATTGTCTTCTTCGTCGGTGTCGGTATCGCTATCGGAGGAATTCTCCACTACGGATGTTGGATGTTTGAAATAGATCACTGCAGTCAGTATTGTGAGTGAAACTATTAGCACACTAAAGAATATCACAATGTCTCTTTTATGTTGTTTTCGTAGATTTTGCAGCCACAGGAGCCCTTAAACAATACAACTCTAATTAGTTAACGAACATGATATATTTTGGCTTGGACATATCATTTTGATAGGAACTGTTCAAACTAAGGTAGTTTTCATAACATCAAAATACACTACTCAATACTCTTTTCGTGCTTTTCGCCAACCAAATTGGCATCAATGTGAGATGATTATAATTAAATAAGTCGCGTTCAGTATTCTTTTCTTCTTTTTATGGGTTTTTCTATCACATATACAGGGTGGTTCAAAAGAAAGTACATTAAATTCAACTGTAGATTGGGGTGCCCCAAAGAGGAAGATTTTCCTAATAAAAAATTTTCCTACCACGCTTCCTAACCGTGTTACAGTCCCTTAAAGTGGGTGTCTGGCAACCAGTTTTCTCTTAATAACCTTTAAGCGGATTGATGTGCGTTAACACTGATATGCAAGATGTGTCCTGTACAGGGTGGTCCGGTAAAGTTCAAGGTCAAATATTTTTTGTTTTGTGTCAAATTAAGAATTTTTATTAATTATTGGATCTCATTAAATTTAGAAGCTTTTTTGGTTCTTGCGATTTTTCATCCAGTTAGGCCGGTTTCGAGCAAATTGCAAAAAACCAGAGGCATGCTGATTTTATAATTATAATTATACTTTTAGTGGCATTTTCATTCAAAAATAAAGGCAGTGTTTGTCAGATTCTGAGTTGTCAGATTTTGAGTTCTCTAATCAAAGTAGTGCAATTTTCGGCGAGTTATTGATAAAAAAAATGGTGCGTTATACTGCCGAAGATTATACCAATATGCATTTTATCATGATATCATGTCAAGGAAATGCAGCAGGTGCAGTAAGGCAGTATCGTAGACGATATCTCAACCGTCGTGTCTCAAATTTAAGAACTTCTCTTGAGGTTGAAAGAAGGTATTAATAACGACGCCTAGACAGGTTGAAGAGGCGGTATTGGAGGCAGTTGAGGAAGACCCCGAAATTAGCACTCGAAGGTTGGGTCTACAACTGGGACTTCGCCAATCCTCTGTGTGGCGTATATTACACGATCAGTAGTTGCATCCCTATCACCACACTTTCACAATTGTTTCCTACCATGCTTCCTAACCATGTTACAGCTCCTTAAAGTGGGTGCCTGGCAACCAGTTTTCTCCTAATAACCTTTAAGCGGATTGACGTGCGATAATCAAATTGTGGATCCAGCTCTTTATTTTGATGGGCTACATCCTCATTAGAGCACGTTCCTACTGATATACAAGATATGTCCTATACAAGGTAGTCCGGTAAAGTTCAAAGTCAACATACAAAACTATTGTTTTTTATACAAATTTGAATTGGTACTCTACGCCCTATGAAAATTTTTTTCTTATTGTGTTTATTTGGACGTGTTGAATGACACTTGATAGTTACGCCACAATATACCTGGTGGAGTTCGTGAAAACCACGCCGGTTTTTATGGCCCAAACAGGAACAACCCTATTATAAAAGTTGTACACACCTGTAAATTCTCTATCTTAAAGGTCCTATACATTCTTTTCGTACGCCTAAAAGTTTTGGAGATACGCGCAGACTAAGTGAAAAATGCGCTTAGTTCTGTTAAATTATTACGGTTCCAGTACTGTTGCCGTATTCGACAGCTAATCTGTCAACACAAAAAACATAAAAGCCATGGAACAGCGACGACGAATCGCGTTTGTTTTGTCATCCTGTGTAGTTCGTTTTGATGGAACCAGGAGAAGCTCCTAGCTAATAGATCAAATAAAAAGCAGTTGATTGAAAAGTTTATGAAACAATTAAATAATGCCAACATTGGAGTCAAACAAGCCCGGAATGATGCCGATGTCCTCATTGTTGAGACAGCAATTGAACAATCAACTCAAAACACCCCTCTAACCATTGTTGGAGAAGATATTGACTTGTTGGTTATTTTACTTCGGCACATAATTTCTAGCAGTAATATGATTTTCAAAAAACCAGGAAAAGGAAAAGTGGAAACAAAACGTTATTCTACTGCCAGCATGGATAAATATCCAAATTACTTAAAGCATATTTTGTTTTTGCACGCCCTGACAGGATGCGATACCACTTCCGCTTTGTTTCACAAAGGGAAAACTCAAGTGTTTGAGATACACCCGGATTTACACCCTGCAGCACATGTGTCTATGCAAGAAAACTGCCCTTTGGACGAACTGATTTTTAATGGAATGAAGATTATTCTTGCAATATATGGTGCCCCCAAAATGGAAACTTTCATAAACAATTATCGATGTTTAACTTTTGCCAAATCTACAAAACTTTCATCAGCTATAAAATTATCATCACTTCCTCCAACATCTTCAGCAGCTCAACGGCATTTGTGTAGAGTATATTATCAAGTTCAAATATGGTTGAGAAAAGATATTGATCCTGAGCAGTTTTGCCAGTACCAACACAGTTACAACCAGCACCAGACATATTATTACATTCAGCTTTTTGCAACTGTACGAAGGGTTGTACAGGAACATGTAGCTATAGAAAAGTAGGACTGAGTTATTCAATGGCTTGTGGACATTACCACAGCCACTCCTGCTTGAATATGGACAACGTAGAATCTTATCAGTTATCAGAATGAAAGTAATGACAATGACTTGCCATTGGACGATAACATTTCAGATACCGAAGGAGTCGGAAATATTGACTAATTTAAGATCCAGCATGGATTAGGCCTCCTGGGGAAACCATGTAGAAAAAGCGCGTCGAGCATTCTACCTCTAAGGTGGTGCGGAAATGAATGCATTTTTGACTTATTCACTGTAAATAAATCTAAATAAAGTGTATAAGACATTCTGGTAGAATAAAGATCACCGAGATCTATAACAGCAATATTTAATTTTCATTCTGAGACATAGAAAGCAAGATGATTGCTAAATATGTGGTGCGAAAGAGGTTTGCTAAATGCATTTTTCACTTAGTCCGCGTCGTATCTCCAAAACGTTTAGGTGTACGAAAAAAATGTATAGGACCTTAAAGTAGATAATTTATAGTTATACGACTTTTATAATATGTGTTGTTCCCGTTTGAGCCATAAAAACTGAGTTAATCGCCAATCCGCGGTTTCCTCGACCTTCCGACGCCGTTTTCACTAAATCCTCCAGGCGTATCGTGGCGTAACTACCAAGTGTCATTCAAGACGTCCAAATAAACATAATAAAAAAAAATTCGTAGAGCACGAATTTAGCAGCAAAAGTCTAAAACGCCTGGAAAGAAAAAATACACAATAATTGAACATTAATTTTATCATAATTAGTGCTAAGAGAAATTTAAAAATTATCAACGAATAAATTGCTCAAAATGTTCTCCCCCGTTCTATATAAAAGTTAAGCAGTTTAAGTAAATTAAACCTTATTCTGAGAAAAACATGCTCATTTCTGATTGAGTTTGCGGCGTCTAAAATTGAGTGCCGCAACTGGTCAATGTTTTCAATGGGAACAGAATATACAATTTGTTTCATGCGGCCCCAAAAGAAAAAACCAGTGGAGTGACATCTGGAGTCCTGAGTGGCCATTGTACAGGAGCATGAGGTGCTCTTCCGATCCATCATCCGATAAATGTCCTCGTATTGCTAGTATGATATTATTTGTCTGGTTCCGGTCAAATTGGCCGAAATTGGAATATGCTGTAGAGTAGCTTATTATCTGTTGATTCAAAGTCTCAATGGGCACGACCTCCAAAAAATGAACAATTTTTAAAATACAGCTTGTCAATGATATTTTTTTCACGATACATTATTGACCTTTTAGTCAAGTTAAGTAAAAATTGACAAAAATTCATTATTGGATTTAAAAATATATTTTTTGACTTTTATTGCACTTTTTCCATAAAGCTAATATATGGTTTAAAAGTAAAGAAAATTCTTGGTTATCTAAAATGATGAAAATAACTGTTCACTTTTTAAGGGAAAGCTCTTTTAAGACTTCCATGCATTCAAGACGTCATAAATTACAACAAATCCCACTTTCAGCTAATTTCATC
Source organism: Leptura quadrifasciata (assembly GCA_963675555.1). NCBI lineage: Eukaryota > Metazoa > Arthropoda > Insecta > Coleoptera > Cerambycidae > Leptura > Leptura quadrifasciata. The sequence goes on along the minus strand of OY776673.1, from coordinate 154,358,322 downwards.
AGGACCATTGTTCCATAAGAAAAGTGCGGAATCTTTTAGTATCTCTTTTTTATTGATAAAAGACATACACTGTGTTCCAAGATTAATGCAACGAGATTTGTAATGGACAAAAAGGTAGAATAGCCAGGAGCGAAATTTTGAACAATGGGTATTTCAGTCAGGCGAAATCATTACTCATAGAATGTGTGGTCTTGTGTGCTTGCTTCATTATCTTCATCAGATGTTAAAATATACATGGGCAAATCGACCTGGGCGTTTTCAATTTCATCTTCATCAGGACACGTTCTGTTAAAACCATATTATTGCCCAATGGAATAATTTCAGCAGAAATATTATTATTGTCGTTGTCTCTTATTGTCTGCCCAATAAGAGATGTTGATGAAATAGAAGATTTATCATGTATTATATTTTATTTCTGGAGCTTACTAAGTTCATAAAAAACTTTTTGTGCCGCATAGTTGTGAGGAACTCTAATAACTGATGCCATTAGTCGTGATACACACTAAAATGCTGATGTACAGCAACTTGTATTGTATAAATACATTCAAAATCAAATGAGTAAGAGTAGAAGCAGTCACAATAATAGTAAACATTTTTTCTTAATACACAATAATAGTCAATCAAAACCAAATACAGATTTGGTGATTTCTCCAATATACTGGTCAATTTTGTCGTATTTTTTGTAGAATTTGCGATCAGATGATACACGCGGTAGAAAAACCCCATAAGTAGAAAAAAACGTGAACAGAACATTACAATTAACGTTTAGACAATTTTCGAGTTCAGTGTTTTGGCCTTATGAAAAATAATTATGTCACTGTCACCTCAATGTTCCAATCAATCAATCAATGAATTTTATTTACGTTAACAATACACGTTTTACATAAGTCAATGCATACACTATGTTATAATCTAATTATGTATAGTTGAGATTAGCAGTTCCCGGCACATAAAAACGCAACAAAAACTTTACGACCTCATTAAAATACCATTACACTTTGTGCTGTCTCGACCGCAAATCGACTTATTTACCTTTATAAGTTTGAAATGTGCTTCGGTTTGTTTGATGACAGGCATGCCGCATGGCTGGGGTGGTAATAATTATGTCGTAAAGTTTTTGTTGCGTTTTTTGAGTGTCGGGAAATGCTGACTGGATTATAATTATTATGTATAATACTGTTACGCGTTTATAATCTCTAGTAAACACTTCCAAGCGTAGGTTCAAATAATTGCAACAAGAATTTTCACTAACCACTACTTTATTTATACTTAATTACAGTAATTAATCGTTATCATAACACTAATTACAACTTTGATCTACTATGGACATTATTATACTTCACAACTTATTACTGTTCTTTATTTTATCTATTAACTTGCTCACCTAATATGAAACTGAACTCCGTGCGCGGGATCCACTCTTTATATATCTGTGACGTTTTATTCTAGATCTTTCCAATCCGTGACTCGAGATCTTTATAGTCTGTCTAGCATCTTCCACCGTTTTCTCGTATCTATGGTAATGGTAGTTTGCCAGTTGGTCCAAGGATGGCGCCGCTTTACCGCTAGCTAACTAGGCAGGTCTTCTTTCACTCTGCTACCTGGGATTGATTCAACCTCTCTCCGTTAGAGGGCGGCACATAACAATACATAGGAAAGCACAAATAACGTTTAGTAATATATCACATTGTGAACAATCGCTGTTTAGGCGAAATCTTAAGAATATTTTGGCTAAATAAGTTCACTGTCAAGGTTGCAATTCAAGTATTTGCTCACATCGTAAAAGGCTTTCTTTGTTAAGAAAGTTCTTATAGTGTTATTGTCGTTATTGAAAATATTCTCCAGGAGACTTCTGATAGTTTATTAAGAAATTTTGGTTCAAAGAAGTTGAACTCGTTTTTAGTATAGAAAGAGTATATCATAAGATAGGATAGAATAGTTTATTGATACACGAAGTGTTTGTACATGTTAAATACAAAGAATAAAATAGTTTGCAGATTGTAAATTGTTTCAGGGGTTGCTTGGCTCTGAGTAGCCTAACTTCACTTCAGGATTCCAAGATTTTTACTTGTGATTTTCCTGGGGACTAATTTCCCTATGTCTTCAGGCGTTAATTCCGCCTGCTCCAAGTACTTTAGCCTAGTGCGGATTAATATCTTGCATTGTCGTTTACAACCTTTCCCATATTCTTGAGATGATATCTCAAGGGGATTATCAGCCTTAATTGGAACTTATCAAGTTCGAGAAGCCTTGTGGCATTCTTTGCCGAATAAGTTATAAACTTTTTAGCTTGCCTTTGGCTTGGAGTATTCCTCCAGTAGGACTCTTTCTGATCCTTTTCCCATTTCTGGATCCCCTCCGTTATGTGTCCCTTAGCCAGGCCACAAAACGGTTCAGGTCCAGTGAATGGTGCTTCAGCTCCTTTTTTCGCAAGGCTGTCAGCAAGTTCGTTACCTTGTACTCCCTCATGCCCTGGTACCCACATCAAGCTAACCTTGTTGTTGCTTCAGGTATTGTCTACATTCCCAGGCAATTTTAGACTCGACGGTATAGGACCTTAGAGCTTTTAATGCTGCCTGTCTATCTGACAGTATATAGATCTTTGCCCTTCGAATGCCTTATTTAGGCATTTCTGGGCACACAGATAGCATACATTTCTACCTGGAAGTTGGTTGGGGTGTTACCAAGGGCTCTGGATAGCCCACTAAATATAACTTTATTAACTAAACATTTTGAGGTTATGATTCTTGACATTCCTTGATTTGTTTTACCTCCAAGCAAATCAGGGCCGGTCATAGGCCCAGGTAACCCAGGTAACTTCCTAGGGCACCACACGATTAAGGGCGCCAAACGTCAAACAAATCTCGAGCAAACAATAAAACAAAATGTTTTCTGTATCAAGTAATTGGGAAAAAATAAAAAAATCCGACAACACTGTCCGGTATGAATTACAGAAGATAAGAAGTTATTTTGTTATTTAGGTTCATTTCAAACATATATTTTAAAAACAAAGCGCTTGCCTTGTTTTATTACAAGTTTTACTCTAATGCCTGTTGAATTAATGTTAACGATAACTTAAAATTATAATATTGATAGGTAACTATTGTATATTGCCTTGCTTTTGACCGACAATACGATTTGAAAAGAGAAGGGCGACGGAATTGAATTTTGCCTAGGCTGAAAATAGTTGTTGGACCAGGCCTGAAGCAAATTGCCACGCCGCAGATGCTCCATACAAAAAACAACGTTCAAATTTCATACCTTTCTTTATGTTGAGGAATGGTAACATATCAGTATTTCTCAGAATATAATATCTGTGACTGGGATATTAGGCAAATAAATAAATAAACACCACAGAAATTAGACAACCCCCAATTCCAGAAGGCAGAGACTTGTGCGGAAGGGGGGTTACACATTGAAATACGTGGACATACAACCATATACTTCGACAGTGCCGGTGCCGGAATCGAAGCTCGAACCCGGTAGCGCGATACCCGTTCGATTAATCGCGATTGCCACCTCGCGCCATAACCAACGCAGATATCCGCTAGACCGTAAATACTTTAGCACTTTAAAATCATACCTGCACTACAATATTGCAAATAATACAATAAATCTACTTTCAATATTTAACATATACTTATTATAGTAGGGTGCAACATGTTTACCTTTACCAATATTATATGAATATTGTAAGTACCTAACTGTTTTTAACAATTTCTATTTTATTTTGTATTTCGTTTAGCGAGTATAATAAATACAGATGCAATAATCAAAGGTGTATTTGGTATTCGATGATAATAGTATATTATATAGTAGTGGTATGTACTGTCCTCTAACGGAGAGAGATTTAATCAATCCTTGGTGGCAGAGTGAAAAGGAACCTGCCGACTAGTTGGTTCCTGGTAAAACGGGCCATTACCACAGAACCCGAAAAATCGAGAAGTTATCCGAATAGTCTGGAGTGATGACAGGCGAACCGAGAACATATGCCACGGATATATAAGACACGGATCCAACGCACGGAAGACAGTTATATATTAGATAAGCCAATGTCGAGATAAAATAAAGAACAGTAACAAGTTGTGAATTAAAGTAGTGAATTTATAGTAGTTCAGAGTTAAAGTTAGTGTATAATAATTAGGATTTATTATTGTAATTTAGTTTTAATAAATTAATGGTTAGTGGGAATTTTTGTTGCAATTTATTGAATCTATGTACAGGATTGTAAAGAGGTTGTAAACACGTAACAGTAGAATATCCATGACTATTAAATAATATCAATTTTAATTCTGTTTTATAAAATAAAATTGTAGGATTTAAAGTTTCTATTATCACCGTTCTAGATCGATTCTATTCCACCGATCAATAGGTTTCTTATTTGGTTAATTTATATTTCCCCCTTGGATGTGCCTTCAGTTTTTTTACTTTCCCATATACGTAGTATATAAGGAAAGTATGGTGATCGTGCAAAAATTCGATTTAGAATTTTTGATGGGTTTGCAAGTTTTCAAGTTCCCGGAACCCAAAAAAGTTGTTTTTAAAAAATGTCTGTCTGCCGTCTGTGGACGCGCCTAGAGCCCAAACTACTGGATACATTTTGTTCAAAGTTTACATGTATAGTCAAGACGGCCACACCTCGAGGCGAAATCGCAAAATCGATCCTAGTTCAAATGTGGGGGAGTACACAGCTAAAAACAGGAAAAAAAATAGAAGATAATTTCTTTCTCTAAAATTTTTAAATAATTTCATAATTTTTTTCTCTCAAAAGAATCTGACGATTTTAATCAAATTTAACACATTAATACTGATTTAGTAGTAGCATAAAGGTAGTAACATGACCGGTTGAACCTAAGAAATGCAGGGAGGGAGGTTGCGGGGGGTAATGGAATTAAATAATTTTTCCTCTAAAACAGTTCTAACGATTTTAATTAAATTTGCATGTGGACAGTCCCCTGGTACCGGTATGAAGTGACATGACCAGTTGCTCCTCGAAAATGCAGGGAGGGAAGCTGTGGGTGGTGAGTTTTAAATAATTTCATAATTTTGTCCTCTATAACGGATCTAACAATTTTAGTCAAAATTAACACAAGAATACTGTAGTAGTAGCATAAGTAACACGACCAATCAATCAATCAATAAGACTTTATTTCTTATTCTAATATAAAACAGTACCTCCCCAGAACCCACACCGGGTCCGACCGTGCAACCACCGCGCTAATGTGGTGGCAGATTGCATGGCCGGGCGGAGTGGGACTGGTTCGGCTAAAAAGAAAATTAAAACAACTAAACCTAGGCTCCTTCCGTCGCAGACGGATTATAAAAGGTGTTAAAATTAGGAACATGTTTAAAGAACTACATACTAAATTAAAACACTGATCACTTTTAATTTCGTATCTGACGCTAGCACCTCAATTTGAACGAGGCGCCTTCCGTGAGATAAGTCGGTACAAACAGAAAACAAGAAAAAACAAATGCGACAAAAAGGTTACAAACAGAAAGGAAGAGGGGGACAGGAAAGATTTAAAGGTACAAACAGTATGAAATGTCAGTAAAGGTGGATAGGGTAAGCGGAAGTTATAGTTGTTGAAGATTGGCTACAGGGGTTGCCGGAAAATTGGTAACGTCTGGTACGGTAAAAGGTGTTTGATCCGAAATGGGGCATTATGCTGCCTAATTTGTGTTATGTGTCTTGCTAGCGGACTATCGCGCAGCTTGAAGGAGTACAAATTTTTGGAGATCTGCTGGACGTAATCCGCTATCGGGGTTATGTCGTTGCAACGTGCGTATAGGTCTCTGAGGGAGGTGTACCTTCCAGAATTAGAAATGAGGCGCATAAATTTGTGCTCGAGCACTTTTAGTTTTTTCATTGTCGTGGCCGGTATGCTGCACCACACCGGCGCCGCATATGTGATGGACGGCCTAATCACCATTGTGTACAACAATTTTTTATTTTGTCTGTTGAGTCTGCCACCCCTGACCATAAGCGGATACAGACTCCTGAACAGGGAATAGACCGTCCGTACAGTTTCATTTATGTGGGTGTTAAACGTCAGTCGTTGGTCCAGTCTAACCCCCAAGTACTTCATGCATCTTTTAGTTGGAATTTTGTTTCCCCTGATCGAAATGGGTGATTTTATTCTCTGTAAACCGACGCGTAAAGACTATCGCCTCAGATTTCTCAGCGTTCACGCGAATCTTCCACTGGTCGTAATAAGCCATGGCACGAGCCATGTGCGCCTTCAGCAGCATATTCGCTGCTTGGGCGTTGTGTGAATGCGCATACATGCCTGTGTCATCGGCGTACTTGGCCAGCCTCGTATTCGGGAACTCTGGAAAATCGCAGACGTACAGTTGTACAACTTTGGTGACAGGCACAATCCTTGCGGGACTCCCACACGAATGTCCCGCCGTGTTGAGAGTTTGTTATTCCACTCGAACCTGCAGGGATCTGCCCGTCAAGAACGAGTGAATGAGCTTAATGAAGTAGGTCGGAAAGTTGTAGTGGCGTAGTTTGTAGAGTAACCCCGGGATCCAGACGGCGTCGATCGCCTTCTCAATATCGAGGAGCACCATAGCGGTGTTCTTCCCGAGGTTGTATTCCACTTTGACATCGTTAACTATCCTAACGACCTGTTGTACCGTGCTCCTGCCCTTCCTGAACCCGAACTTAGACTCATCGTCGCTGTGAAGCTCCTCCTGAACAGTGTTCAATCTGATCAGGACGACTTTCTCCACCAACTTAGAGATCGTCGACAACAACGAGATGGGCCTGTAGCTGCCGGCGAACTTCGCGTTCTTGTTCGGCTTCAAGATGGGAATGACCACGGCGCCTTTTCACTGGCTGGGCCAGTGCTGTAGTCGCAGGATCGCGTTAACGATATACGTCAATTGCATAATACCTTTCCTCGGGAGATATTTGAGTAGCTTATACTCGACGCAGTCCTTCCCCGGGGCTTTATTGTTTGGTAAGTCCTTGACAATTTGGGCTATTTCCGAGGGTTTGGTCAATTCTCGTCTTGTGATTTGTACTCCATGACCAATGATTTCGTTAATGTCATTTTCGATGCGGTCGTGCTCTAAATTGTTCGGTATATCGTTATTGTGGATGCTTTTGAAATGGGTACCTAAGTCCGCCTTTTGAGCGTCTGTCATCGACGTCTGTCCGTTCGCGCGAGTCAACGCGGGTATAGCCTCCCGCGTATTTTTCAAGGCCGTCACCAGCTTCCACAGCGAGTTGTCCTGAGGATTGAGCGCTGTTAGTTTGTCCCTCCAAGTAGCACGACCAGTTGCACCTAAGAAATACCGGGAAGGGGATTGGTTGAGAACAAATAGAGTTTTGACGAAGAAAGGAGTCGATGCCAGGACCAGGGAACATTAGTTCGGTCTACTCCTAAATGGGAAAGTTTGTCCGAGTTGTTGCGGACCGATTTTTCGATATAATAATAGTAAACCATCTTTAAAGGTAAATTAATTACATACACTTTGTTTAATTATGATGAAATTATTACTATTATCCTATTATATTTTTGTAGATGGTAATTGGACTTCTAATAGGTTAAAGTAATTATTGAAACTTATCTAAATAGATTTGATTTGATAGATATATACAACATGTATAGTAAAATTTATTTGAAGTACTAACTTTTCTAATTAAAATGTTAATTGTCCACAAAGGTAAAAGTCAAATAAACTGAAAATTCTGAAAGATGTTTAATACTGAATCTAATCCAAGTACTGAATTAGAATTTTCACTCCAAAGAAACATGCTTCTGAACTATAGAAGAGAGTTTATTTTATAATAGTGTATTATAATACAAGTGAATAAGCAAGCCTTTAAAGAACGTACGGGTTTAGGGCGCAACAACCGTAGCGAGGAGGGTTCTAAAGGAGTAAGTGCTTTAAAGGCTACTTATTCGCGTGTATTATACGCTATTGTTTTATTATACCTGCACTGCAAAATAAAAATTAGGAAAATTAATTAATGTTGATTCATTTTAAAAGGTAATCAAATTTCATTTTTAATCGGTATTGTTTAAAATTTGGTTGTTACCTAAGCAACTTTAAAGCTCTCGTGCTTTAACGGCCCGATTTTGCACGCTTTTTAGTTTCAAAAACACGGATTATAATTCATGTATAATAAAAAAGTTATTTTATACACGTTTGGCTCAGCTAGAATATTTATATCTTATTACACATTTATTATGAAAAATATTTTATTAAAATAAGCAAATTTTATTTTGTTTATTGTGGTTTTGTATATAAGGCCAGATCACGAAATACTACAACGTCACAATATGAGATGGATTCCTGGAAATTCACATTGTCTAAGGTCAACAGAATCATTGTGTGGTTCATGTGGTGGAACGGACCGATTCATTTCCGCATAATTGACTTATTTACATAAAAATAAATTCATATAGGTTTGTAACTAGAAGACATTTTCAAATATATATTTTTCAAATAAAAATTTTATTAATCTTGTGTCATGTGTAATTTATATGTATACACGATGTTTCATTCACAGATATCCAAAACCAACAAGATGATAGAGGATCCCAAGACCAACAATATGGACTTTTATGGGGTCCGGACGGATTAAAAGGCACGAATATTTTTTTTATATTTACGGGCATTTTTCAACCTGCACTAAGGATTTGAATAATGTGAAGAAAATCACAGGCGCAGATATGTGATTTTCTTATCGGTGATAGCTGAATAATGTATTCACCTAACTAGTATTTTGTGTGGACCATAATCATTTTTCGTCGCATACCGCAAGTCTTAAAAATATGTAGTAAAGAAAAATGGGCGCTATATGAAAAACTACATATTCCTAATTAAAATTGACCAACATAATATGCCTGTGAATTCGACATCGGCCATAATGTGATATTAATATGGAAGAAATACATCAATGTTCATTTGATATGGAGGGTAATTATAAAAATGAAAAAAATATTATTTATAGTAGATTTTCATTAGAATTGTCATATTATTAAAAAAAATTCTTTAGACAACTCGCTAACACGCTCGTTTAGACGAATCGTCTTTCGGATTCTTCTATTTTTTTGTGGCAATTCTATTTCGTTTTAACTTTCGCATATTGTACACCGAAAAAAAAAACATAAACCAGAAATAAAAAAATTAACAAAGAAAATGGTGCCGTGCCGTCTCTATAATTTACCGATGTCATAGCCATACAATAAACAAATGTTCTTTGAGGACACATGAGGCAAATATGTTCAGATTTTAAAGAAAAGTCCCATAATTGACAAAAACTGTATTCACAGAAATAGTAAAAGTCTACAAGATCAACCATTATTAACGATAACATGCATCCTGCTTGAGAGTGTGTAATCGAATGTCCCCGCTCCAACGTCACATTTCCTTGTCCCCTCGTGTTTATATCGCCGAACGTGCCTTTTCCTTAAACATCTCCAGCTGCGCTGGCACTGTCCGAGTCCTGCTGAATTTTAACAATTTCTAACACGGCCTTTTTTGACGATCAGCGTCCACCCTCTCGTGAACATGATGATTGGAATGAGAGAATGAGACAGTCCTTTGTACACAAAAGAAAACGTAAAGGCATGAGAAAACATATACAACCTAAGTGTTTCGGCTTTGTTGTCCAGGGCGATAACCCACAGTCTGCCTAGCCTGAAGCTAAAACAATGAACTTGGCTAAGTTTTTTTTTTATTCTAATTAAACAAAAAGAATAAAACAACTTTCAACATGAGTCAAAGGGGCGAGCGTAGGTGCATCTTTACTATGTACATATTTCGTTATGCGATGTAAAGCAACGTTAGGCGCAGTTAGTAGTTGGATGGGTGACCGTCCCAACGAAGACCGCGTCCTCGCCTCACACATCTTCCAGCGGCTTGTACATCAGTGTACGAGCGGAAGCTATACAACTTTAAGCGAGGGTTGTATAGGGGATATACCATCCTTCGGAGGGGATGTAAAGCCGTCGGTCCCTTGTCTATTAAATGTTAGGCAAGTAAAAGATCCCTACTCTTCTTAAGGTAAGAGGTTCGGCAAAATTCCTGGTTGGGGGTAGCTCGTCTGCGTCGGTGTTAGGCCTCAGTAGCGGAAGTAGGCCGACGTTAAATAAATGTATAAAAAAAAACATGAGTCAAACTTAATTGCTACTTATCTACTAAATTTAACTGATTTATATGGCATCCAAGAGTCAACACGATCCTTGTGGAGATACAGTTCCACAAAAACACCGACTCATGTTCCGGTCCCGCGACTCCAATCGATCAGGTCGTCAAGCCCTCTTACAACTACTGACTCCGACTGATCAGGTCGCCGAGCCCTCTTACAACTACGGACAATCATGTTTGACTGATAAGGACAAACATGTGCCCCACCTTGCAGGACAAACCAGGCCAACGTATCATACCCAACTTACCTACCTTGACGGACAAACCAGACGAAGGTTATCATGCTGGACAAACCAGACTTAGCTACACACGTCTCCTCTTCATATTATTCACCATACCACAGAATGGAACTTACGACTTTTGCATTTCGTTTAATCTCGGACCTCACACCTCTCGTACTCTAAAGGGACCCCTCCAGCTATTTTTTTTAATAAGACCATACCATTTGATTTGCCTCCAGTACAGAATCAACTCCAACTCATCATCTTATTAGCGAAACTGACAACATTGCCAATGGCATTATACATTTCTCCTTCCATCGGTCATAATCTATGTCAGTTCTCATCGTTACCAGAGAGCATCGTGTTAGCTCTCTCAAACTGCTCGTTTCCTCTGGGCTAAATACGGCGTTTAAATGAGTTGAGCCTTCAAAATTATGGGAATGGTTGGACGTATAAGCTTGTCCTTGATCTAAAATAATTTGAGGAACACCAGATGTTTCAATGGCATCTTTTAAACATTCCGTTACGTGTTTCGTTTTCAAGTGTAAATAAACATTTTTATAAATACATCAACAATTTGTACGATCAAAATTGGAATCTGTCGCTGTTATAGTACCGCAGATGTACCATTCATATAAATATGTTGAGAATATTCAGTGTCTTATTAAGTATTGTGGCTTATTGAAGATAGTGTTTACCCGATAACTGGAATTCTCAAATAGTAAGAAAACAAGGGATTTTTACAAAAAAATATTTAATAATCGGCGAAATTATAAGTATAAAAATACGTCTACGTCCTGGCTCTCAAGTTAAAGTAATAAACTTTCTGTCATTTGATTATTTTGAAATATTTTATCTTCCTACTCTTCGCCTTTATTACTAAATAATTAACGACAAATAAAAGTTAGCAATCAGAGCAATTTATACATCCAGGAATACTCTCCAATCGCATTTTAACCACGTGTTGATGTTATCTTTTAAAGGGGCAAATGCTTGCAGATAAACTTAGTTCAAGTTGTGAATGCTTAAAATTGGTGTTCCCGTATTTTCTAAAATCTTATCAATACCATCTAAAATAACTGACTTTTAGTGATTAGTTGAAGAATAGGGCCCATCATTTACTGACTGGCAACTATGCGAGGATCTTCGAACCTGTCATACCACAGCTCTAATGGTATCCTCGTCCTCATGCAGCATGCTTCCAAAATGCCCATGACGCGGTGCGGCGACGGCGGCGAATGGGCACACCTGCGTGTGCTACACCGTCCAATGGTTTCACCCTACTGTCACTCGCGGCTTCAGTCCGCACACCACACACTTGTGCAACTACTGGTTTGATATTTGTCACATACACATGAGTTAATCCCACTTCTGATGTAAGATTTTGAAGAAAAGTCCCACGATTGACAAAATCTATAGATTTGCGAATATATTCGCAAGTCTACAGGTTCAACCATTATTAATGATAATATGCATGTTGCTTGAGAGGGTGTAATTGAATGACCCCGCAGTCCTCGCTCCCAACGTCAGATCTCCTCGGCTCTGTTTATATCGAACGTGCCTTTTCCTTAAATATCTCCAACTGCGCCGGCACTATCCGTGTCCTGTTGATTTTTAACAACTTCTAATGTTATTGAAATATTTTTATCTGAAAGCTTATCCATCTAATTCTTATAGAATATAAGTGGGATTACTTATATTCACAAATCTTTGAACTTAAGAAGATACAAATATTGATATTTTAATTGTTTTAATAAATCAACAAACTGCACAAACTAATGAATTCAAACAAAGATAGTCCACACTTCAATAATGACAATAAGCGACGATTATTTTCACATTTGTTTGTTTATATTAGTACTAACACTTTTAGCGGAGTTAGCGCGTCAGCCAGGGATCCTTGTGTGCCATTGAACTCGTTCCGCGCCCTTCGTTGTTTATAGCTTCTTACCGGTTCTTACATTATTTATTACTTGTATGTATGTACGTATGTAAAAAGTAATGTTGGAATCAAATATACATATTAAGTACCAAAACTGTCATCTTGGAATATTATTTTCATCAGTCAAAACATTTAAATCTCCCTTATTCTGCTCGAAATAAAAGCAACGTTAATTATTAATAACAATATTAAGGTTAAATACTCAAAATTAATTACATTTGTAAAGCAAAAAGTAGTTGGTTGCAAACCAAAGAGGGTAAAAGTTGTTTAAGAGAGGTAGTAATTGGGTTTACTACTGAAGCGCCTGACTAAGATTGTTTTTTATTTTATTAATTTAGATAACCATAATTTATTAATAATATCTAAAATTTCTCCCTTCCTGTAGGGAAATATGATTACTTTCGGCCATAGAATTAGGGTAAACCATGGTCATGTCTATTCGTAGAAAAAAATACTTTAATATTTAGTTACAGTTGAAATAATTGCCTTATACCTCAGTGTCCATAGTTGCATTATTGTTTCTCTTTGATGTATGAGGCAATATTTCTGTAATATTTAACCTTACCAATCCTTCCTTTTTAAATATCTAGTACTTACACTATATTGCATCCTGTTAGCTTTCAAGAGTTTCGGTATTTTGTTATTGTGGTTTTTATATAAAAAATATTGAAATTTACAATTGTATAAACATATATGTTCTTGAATTTTATTATAAATAAATAGCTTGAGAATATATCATATACATATTTTAATAAAACAAACAATGTTTTGTATAAACTATTTACATCTGTTCAATAATAAATCTTCACTACTTAGCAATCATAATAGATAGGTAAATAATAAATTACATATTAAGACATTTTTTCGATATGTGAAGATGAAACAGAATTAAAAACAAAGTTCAAATTTCAAACAAATATTAGCTTTCGTGGCGCTTTGTTATTAGGGTTAGCCTTTTTAAAATTCTTTCCAAAGACATTTCCATATTTGAATGTAAAATAAAATTATTTATATAAAAAATTGTTAGAACCTCTTTTTTTTCAAAAGTTTAATGAAACCGAAGATACTTTACTTTTATTTTTGTCAGCCATCTTATTCAAAACGGACAGTACGATTTGAGTTTATAGTCGTAGCACTTTCCCATAATTTATAGAACATCCCAATTTATGTAAAAGGTGCATTAGAATAGAAGCCGCCTTCTGGTTGAGTGGAATGCTATAAATCCAACAGGGGTTTATAATGGGTAATGTAGAATTTTCTTCTTTGTAGGAGATTTGAATGATACTTGTCTATTTGAGAACATTTCGAATAACAAAATTTGAGATACCTTCACAGCTGAGCTATTAAAACAACACGGATCATTCTCGTTGTCACCATTAATAAAACCCTTAAAAAATCATATTTTCAGAAACTACATGTTCAGTGTTTGATAAAGTTAAAGATCCATCGAATTTCCTAAACTTGGAATTTACCGCTTCCCTTCTTAAAACCAGAGCAGCCTCGAATCTTCATTCATTATCTCAGAATTTATCTGCGCCACTGTCGCAAAAGTATTATGATCTTTTACATTCTGAAGGCACATAATTTGAGGGCAAATCAGTAGAATCACATCTTGTACAACACACCCACACCCTACATATTGGTATAGCGCCGCTTTAGAGAATATTTTTTAACTTGGCCAAAAACTCTACTTCCGTTGCAACTTCTTTATGTTGGTAATTACTTTCTGGTATAATTTCAACTTTTTTGTTTCCGATATTTTACGTCATATGCATGAGCATCTATTTCGGGGATAAATCTTGACGACATTATTTCCAATTTTTCATTATCTCTCCAATGGACGGCATCATGTAATTTTCTTGCAGCTAGATCAGTTACGATCGCATGTAAAAGGCGTTTTTTGTATCCTTTTGTTATAGTGTAAGTCAATGCATCCCTGCAAATAAAAATCGCAACAAAAACTGTACGACCCTATTAAAATACTATCACTCTTTGTGCTGTCTCGACCGCAATTGACTCGCTTACCTTTATAGGTTTTTAATGTGCGTCGGGTTGTTTGATGACAGGCATACCGCATGGCTCGCGGCGATAATAATTATATTTTAAAGTTTTTGTTGCGTTTTTTATTTGTAGGGATGCGTTGACTTAGACTATACAAAGATAGCAAGAAGCTGTGTCAAGTTTCTGTACCCCTGGTCTTAAAACATTTTTTTCCTTACAATTGGACATTGATGGGGTTGAATTGTGTGAATTCACAAAACTCACTTTACTATAGCATGCTAGATACCATGAACCCAAATTCGAGCCCAAATTACTGTTTATATCTTGCAGGATAATTGTAGAGAATATGCCATCTGGCAAACAATAACGCGATAAATATTTATTGCTCTCGTTATTCTATTCTTCTTTCGCTCTAAGTTTTTGTGTGTAAAACGAACAATATTATTACATCTTTATGCAATTTAATACTCGCCTGCCATGGTTATCTGTAGTTTTTGTAGCAGTGCTATTAATATAAGAAAACCAAACATTTCTTGTTCTACTTGCAAAAAAGTTGTATCTGTGAGTCAACCGATATCAGTCAACTATTAGAAAAAGTGGCTGGCCTATCATGGAAATGCGGCGAACGTACGGAAAACTTTGTTACGCTAAACTAAACTGACTTAACAACGATGCTGAATAACATGGTCCAGGATGCCTTAACTACCCTAAATTCTACCTTTGCCGCCTTAAAGAATGATATCATAAAATTAACCGCTGATAAATTAAGTTACATTAAAGAACCGGACGTCGATACTGATCAATATAGGTATTCTGATGTTGTGAAAAACAGAAGTCAGCCTGCTGTAATTATTCGCCCCAAAAATCAGAGTCAATCAAACCTGCAAACAAAGGCTGAAATTAAGAGTAAAATAAATCCCGCGGATGTAGACGTCCAACTTTCTAAAGTGAAGAACATAAAAAACGGTGGTAATTCAATTCAATGCCGTAACAAGGATGATAATGAGAAATTTAGGAAAATTGCGGTCGACAGACTTTCTGACCAATACGAAGTCAAAGAATTTCAAGGTTTGAATCCAAGGATCCGCGTAGTTGGCATCACCGAGAAGTATGAAGAAAACAAACTACTGGAAGTTATAAAAAAACTAAATGCTGATCTGTTTGCTTTGAATACTGCATGTAAATTAGTTAAGCTAATTCCCACGAGGAGAAATAAAAATAATTTTCAAGCTACTTTACAACTAGACCGCATGACCTATGACAGAGTTATTAAGGCTGGAAACTTATTTGTTGGTTACGATAATTGTGCGGTATTTGATGCTTCACATGTAATGAATTTAATCACTCGTCAAGAAGCTGTCAAAAGCCTATTTCATGTCCTAGATGCGGTCAAAATCATGAACTAAAATCTTGTAAGTCTGATATCTTGTGCTGTTCTAACTCTTTAAAATTAAAAGATGTTTCTACTGATCATGCTGTATGGGATATCAACAAGTGTACTGCGTACGTTCGTGCGAAAGATAAGGTTCGTAATGATATCCTTGCTGTGAAATAGCAATTAAAATCAAGCGAGGCTCCTGCCAGGCGCGGTAAGTCTTTTATCCCTACCTGTGGAATTTCCCCACTTTCTATCTCTGATAAGGTGGGTTACTCACAATTTTTAATCTACTATCAAAATACTCGCGGGTTTAAGACGAAAACAACTGAGATTTTTAACGCTACGGTTGTCTGTCAATATTCGGTAATAACGCTTACTGAAATCTGGCTCGATTCCTCAGTTTATGATAGTGAACTCTTTTACAATAAATACACTGTCTATAGATCAGATCGCAACTTTACGGCTACAGGTCGCACCAAGGGTGGGGGTGTCTTGATTGCAGTAAATGACCAATACTACTCGGCTTGAATTGACTTAAGTTCTGCTGGTTTTAATGCTTTGCCAACTATCGACTTAGTAGGGGTGAAGCTCTCATTGGTCAGTTACACATTGTTAATCTTTGTTGTTTACATACCACCAAATACAACTGTTGCTGAATATGAAACATTCTTTGAGTTGTTTAGCACATTTGAATTTAGTCAAGCGAATAATGTGATTCTAGTGGGTGATTTTAACATTGCACAGTATGCTTCTTATATACGTGACCATCAGACGAATGGATCAGTTTTAGCATTCGTGAATTTTATGTATACCTGTGCTTTGTTCCAACACAATTTTGAACATAATGATAATAACAACATTCTTGATCTCGTCCTTAGTAACACAAATTCTGTGGTAGAAAAATGTCTTGAGCCGCTCGTAGCGGAGGATAAACATCACCCGGCTTTAACTACATCTATTCAAGTATCCATCTCTGACAACCATAAAAATAATTTTCCAACCAACTTTAATAACTGTTTCAATTTTAGGAAAGCTAACTTACATGTGCTATATCAAACTCTTTTAAATACTGATTGGTCATTTATTACCTTATATAATGATATTAACGACGCATGTGGCATGTTTTACGAGAAACTGTATTCGATTTTTGACTTATGTGTTCCAAAGTATCGCCCGTCGCAGAAATATAAGTATCCTCCCTGGTTTAACTTCAGTATTATAAAAGCTATCAGGCTAAAATCTAAAATGTGGCATACATACAAAACTTCAGGTGATATTGATGCTCTTAATGAATTTAAGCGTTTAAGATCGAAAATTAAATTTGATATTAGTGTCTCGTATAAAAATTTTATTCAAAGATCAGAAAGTAATATCAAAACTGATCCTTCTAAATTCTGGGCTTTTATTAACAGCAAAAAAGGCGTGACCAATATTTCCAACCACATGCATTTTAACGGTCAAACTTTAACTACCACAGATGATATAATAAATGCTTTTGCAAATTTTTTTGGTGATTCTTATTTACCTGATGGTGGCGTCTCAGATTTAAACTTCAATGATGCATTAAATAATGTTAATATCCACATACGAGCCTTTGACGAATCTGACGTATTCAAAGCTATCAAAAAATCAAACCTAAAATGACGACGGGGCCAGATGACGTTTCAGCACTTCTTATTAGGGATTGCGCTCAGATATTTTCTTATCCTTTAATGGTTTAATTTAACTTATGCATTAAGACTTGTTCATTTCCGGTCATCTGGAAGTGATCTAAACTATGTCTGGTTTATAAAAAAGGAGATAAATTTGATATAACTAATTTTAGACCTATTTCAATCATTTGTAATTTCTGTAAAATCCTGGAAATACTGCTACATGACACAATTTATCCAAGTGTCAGCAATCAGATCTCGCCGTACCAGCATGGTTTCATGAAAGGACGTTCAACTACTACTAATTTATTGTCCATTACACAATACATAGCTGAAGTCGCAAATTGATGTTATATATACTGATTTTTTCAAGGCTTTCGACAGGCTTAGCCATAATATTCTACTTCGTAAGTTACATGATATAGGTTTGTCTTATTCACTGCTACAGTTATTTAGATCTTATCTGTCAAATCGAATACAATATGTCACGTATAATGGTTAAGTCTGTCGAATTCTTGGCGTCATCAGGTGTCCCGCAGGGCTCGGTGCTAGGTCCCTTACTATTTAATATTTTTATTAATGATATAGTGGATATTTTAGATGTGTGTTGTTTGCTATATGCGGATGGTTTAAAGATCTTTACAGAGATAACGAGTGTTGAAGACTGCTACCGCCTACAGCATAACCTTGACAGACTATCACAGTGGTGCCTAAACAACAAATTGCCATTAAATGCCAGTAAATGTAATGTTATGTCGTTTACGCGTAAATCAACTCCCCATGTGTTCAACTACCATCTTGACAATACCGCCATACAAAGACCTGATACTTACCGTGACTTAGGTGCATTTAAAACACTTGGTTTCATAGTGCGCAGTAGCCCGAATTTGCGAACATAAGCACTCTACAAACATTATACTGTTGTTTTGTGAGGTCTAAGCTAGAATACGCGTCCCTTGTTTGGTATCCCTATTATGATATACATATTAACAATTTAGAAAATGTGCAACGAAGATTTCTAAAACTTCTGTTTTTTAAAACCAATGAAACATATCCTCCTATTGGCTACCCTCAACAACGCTTACTCGATACTTTTGGTATGGTTAGTCTTGATGACAGGAGGCAATACCTTTCGCAAATTTTTTTATACAAGATCATTCATAATATTTTGGATTGTCAGGAAATAGTAGGGAAGTTAAATTTTATTGTCCCCAGGAACTAACTTTTTAAATACCAACGGCGCGGGCTAATACCTTAAAAAATTCTCCTTTTTATTTAATTTGTGGCAACTACAACAAACACTGTAGCCGCATAGATATTTTTCACTGCAGCCTTAATGACATCAAGTCATATTTTAAACATTAGTGTATCAAAGATAATATTATATATAATTTTTCATGGTTTATATGTATTACGTACTATATCTCTTATATGTTACAATCATATTGTATATGTCTTATATCTTAACTGTATGTATTAGTTTAGTTTTAGTTATATGTATTTTTTATGTATTTCCTGTTCTGTAATTGGGTGTTTACCTGTTGAACAGTGTATTTTAAATAAATAAATAAATAAATAAATAAATAAATATACTTCAAGTGCATGTAATTAGAATCTGCCATAGCAATTCTTATTTTCATACAGCCTATTAAATATATGTCCTATAGGTTCTTCACTAATTTTGTTTTAGCGACTGTTTGACAAATAATACACAAAGTAGAATTAAAATCGGTAAAATATTTCTTTGGAAACGTGCAGTTTTGACTATTTTACTTATATACCCATTATTTGAATAATACATATATTTTTGTGAGTAAATATATTCTATTATATTGACTATATATTATTGTAGTTCTATTTTCTTCTATATATTTATACATTTTATGTAATATGTATACTGATCTTGTTTGTATTTTGTATGTTCTGACATCTGTTACACATTTTTTTGTGTTAAATATCAATAAATATTATTTATTTGTTTATTTATTTATTATTTATTCACTAAACTGTGGCGTATCTCTATTCTCTATTATTACTAGTTACTTGTTTATCTTTGAATTGTTAACAGTAGTGAGAACTAAATCATTATTCTTTTTGAAATCTTCAAAAGCATTTCGCGGAATACCTGATAAATCTGCACCTGTGCCAATTAAAAATTGCAATTTATTAGTAAAGTCATACAGAAAAAGACGACGATTGATATTTTGTAGACCGTTGTCTATCGCCTTGACATTGGTCTCTATAATAGTTTTATGTATTAAAATTTTGTGCCTTATGTTGTGAATTAAAAAGACATCATGTTCCTCCACATTTAAAAGTTTTCTCTTTTTATAGATAATGAAAATAAAAAGTTTTATCATTAGAAGCATCGAATTTGTTTGCTCGATTTGGAGATCTCGTTCTAAACGGACTCTATTCCTACAGTTATCATATTGATAGTTCGGTATTGAAGAATCTTGCACTGTACATTATGGTTGTGTTTGCAAGGAATTAATTTGCATTTCCATGTTATGCTGTTTTTGCGTAATTTGGGACAATGTATTCTGAAAACCTAAAGTAAGATTATGGAATGTATTTAACATCTCGTTAACTGTATTTACTTCACTTGAATTATCAATAGGTGAAAAATTGGATACTGGATGAAGAAATATTGAAATTTTGATATGATTCTCAAACTTTGTCTGCAATATCAATTATATCATTAATATCTGACTTACCGAAAGCAGTAATTGCCACGAAAACTGTTTTTGGTAAATGTCGTTTCCACAACTGAATTAATAGTCCTGACTAACCATTTGAAAACTCCCCACGGTACTTAACATTGACCTATAAAAATCAGAAGGTTTACAATCACCCATTTGCGAACCTGATAACAAATCATCTAAACGTTTTTCTTCTCTTGTAGATAGTCTATGAATAATTACTTCTTTCAGGTTATTTAAAGATTCCTTTCTGGTGGATTGCTAGTCACATCATAGACATTGGAAACAATTTCCAACTGCAAATGTGCCAAAATGTGATCATATTTTTCCTGTCATTTACAATTTTAGAGAAGCTGAGTTGTGCTTCTAGGGTAAACCAAATTTCAGGTTTTGATACCAAAAAAGCTGGTAATCTAACTACTGTCGTAATAAATTGCTCTTGACTAGTATTGATTTCTGTGTTTTGTGACAGTGACATGTTAAATTTAGACTGACTGCTTAACTGATAGCCTGGATGATCGACTACTTTTTTATACGAAAAAAGGAAATACAATGTATTACTTTACAATGTTCTAAATGAAAAAACTAGAAAGAAAATATATGTTTTTAAATTTCTCTTCTAAATTGTCTAGCCTGACATCTAGTGACAGTCTAGTATGACATCATTCCAGGACCAGTAGTCAAATTTACAATTGCTGCTTTTGGGTTTAATAATTTTTCCTGTCGGGATTAATTTTAACCTCTCCACAATAAAATTGTGAGAGGTTACTAAAATTGGTTCAAAAACGAAAATTGAGAACATGAAATCATTACGTTTTGAGGTCCTAGGAACCCAAAAAAGTGGCTTTTGAAAAATGTCTGTGTGTATGTATGTGTGTTAGCACGATAGCGCCGAAACTACTGAACGGATTTGAATGAAACTTTGCATGTGCGTTTCTTTAGTGTCCCAGAAGATCTGATTACGTTTAGTGCCATTTTGACGCAACAAGTTGTTTATTTTATAATTACTTTCAATTTGCAATAGAACCATTCAAAAGCAGTTAAAATTCTGATTTCAACAATATATCACACTTCCACTCTTTCGATTTGGTTTCCGTGAAAAAAATTAAAAACAAAGCAAATATGAAGCACAGATCGCATTTCGCATGACATGATCGATGCGCGTAGTCGTTACGTCATGAAACTCGTCACATCACGTGTCAATTCACGTGTGAGGGTTTCTTCACTGCTCTAGAAGTAGAGCGGATTACGTTTAGTGCCGTTTTTAAATATATATATACAGACAAATCGAAGAATTGAACTACAAATATTCCTCTAAAATCTAGTAAAATTACTGAAATACTAATGTTTCTTTTAACAAAGACAGCCGCGAGCGATCGGATTGCAATGAGCAAATTTTGACGATTGTCATTGTCATCGTTTGTCATCCGATAACGTTGGTGCCATCACAGTGTGCATCGAGAGGTGACCGAGTGCAGACGTACCGAGCCAAGAAAGTGCACAGTGAAGTGGCAGCCCCACAGTTAGTGTCGTCGTCGACAGTTCTAAGAAGAGGAAGTACACACGTCTTTTTCAAGACGGTGGACTAAAAAGATAAATAAAGTCTCCCTCCCTTGGAGACACCATTTTTACTGTTACTAACCATAACTTTTCCCAATAATATTATAGGTATTCCCTTGCAGGACACCCACAGCGACGTTACCGTGGAGGACGGTAGCATGGATTACAGTGAAGACGAAACGTCCCAGAGCGGTAGCTCCCGAGGGGATACCCCAACCCCAAGGGATGACAGAAGGGACGATAAAGAGACGATAAAACGTCTCACAGAGGAAAACAAAACCTTCAGAAAGAAAATAGAGGAGCTCACCGAGAGGTTGGAGCTAATGCAGAGGGAGCAAAAGTCCCAGCACGAAGAACTTCTGCGTGCGATTCGAGGAGAATCGCAAACGCGGAAGCGGAAAAACCCACCCGCCACTAATACGGACTCCGACGAAGAGGCCCCTAAGGCGGCAAAGAAGGTGGCTGAAGAGCCCCTCAAGTGCCCCCCAGAGCCATCCAGACGAAGCAGATCGGGATCTAGAGCTCCCCAGCAGGAGGCTAACGTCCCCAGACAAAACGCCAGGACAGAGGAGACTGAGGCCCCTCAAACAAAAACAAGAAGCCAGCGCATACCGCCGGTAGTGCTGAGAAACAAGGAGACATGGACAACGGTGAGCCGTCGTCTAACCGAAACCGGCATTAACTTTAGCAAGGCTAAAGTTACCGCGGAGGGAATCTCCATCGAGCCCGCGACATCCGAAGATTATCGCAAGATGACTAGGATGTTCGCAAACGAGAAAAGGGAGTACCACACGTACACCCTGCCAGAGGAACGGCTGCTACGTGTAGTCATCAGGGGGATCCCGAGCGGCGTTACTTGTACAGAGGTGGCAGAAGACCTCCAAGACCAAGGTTTCGCACCTACCGCAGTGCAACGGATGACGTCCAGACGGACGAAACAGGAGGTGCCACTCGTACTTGTCCTAGTTCCACAGGACCAGGACAAGATACTCCAAGTCACGAGGTGCTGCTCTCTAGTCGTAAGGACAGAGAGACAGAGAGCCAAGGTAGCGGCATCCCAATGCCACCGCTGCCAGCGTTTCGGCCACGGACAATCCAGGTGTACCGCGCAGCCGAAATGCGTGAAGTGCGGCGAGGCACACCGGACGACTGACTGCAAGAAGAAGGCAGACGAACCGGCCAAGTGTGCGAACTGCCAAGGGGCCCACCCGGCCAGCTACAAGGGGTGTCCAAAATACCCCAAGCAATCAGCCAGCGCCACTCAAAGGCCGGTACAGAGGCCGACGACGACCTCAACAAAGAAGGGCGGCGTAGCGCCAGGCACTAGCTACGCAAAAGTAGCCCAGAGCAAGGCAGGACAGAACACCGTCCCTGCCTCAAAACAACAAGCATCGCCAGAGGCCAAAAACCTCACAGCGGTGCTAGCACAGATGCAACAAATGTGCTCAGCGATGAGTGCATTTTTTGCTCAAATGCCAAACTTTACTAATCTGTAATGCCTTTACAGATTAAACCGGAATTCCTGCAGATGGCGTCCTGGAATGTAAACGGCCTGCAACAAAGGGGACTTGAAGTCGAAGAGCTCCTGACCAGGTACGATATAGACGTCATGGCACTGCAGGAAACCAAGATGACCCCGGCCAAGGAGATCAACTTCCCAGGATACCACACGTACAGGATGGACTGGGTAAACATACCTCGGCGACCCGCAAGAGGAGTGGCTCTACTCGTTAAAAAGACCATAGCCCACCATCCGACGGTACTACCTGAGCTAGAAAATATGAATGCCACCGCCGTAGTAGTGTCCACAGCACGAAACGGCGACGTCCAAGTGGTTTCATGTTACCAGCCACCCCACAGCACGCTAACCGAGGGGGATCTGGACGCAATTCAACCCGCTAGGACACAGGTCGTCGCAATTGGCGATTTTAACGCCAAATCCCAGCAATGGAACAGCGGCGTAACCAACACTCGAGGACGAGAACTGCTGCGGTTCCTGGGACAGCACGCCGGCGAACTGCTGGTGGTAGGACCAGTCCAGCCCACCTTTGACAACGGTAGAAACAGGCCAGACGTACTGGACATAGCCATCCTAAAGGAGATGACCCTCGAAGCGGAGATCTCCACCAGAACGGAGGGATCTACCGAGCACAACCCGATCTTCTTAACTCTAGGAGGACAGGCGGGTGACGACAACGCTACCTTCACGAAGCGACGAATGGACTGGGAATCGTACCGGCTGCACCTGCAGCAGTACATTGCACAAATTCCCAGGCTAGATACCGTGGGGGACGTTGAGAGGGCCGTCATTACCCTAGAGGAGCAGATCCTGGGAGCAATAAGGGCCAGCACGACAGAAACAGAAGTAAGAAGACACCCAGCACCGATGGCGAATCTACCAGAGGTCACCAGGCAGCTTATAAGGGATAGAAGAAGCGTCAAGAGACGGGCTCAGAGGACGAGGCTCCCCGCCGACAGAAGGGAGTATAACGTCCTCAGCCGAAGAGTGAAAGCCGCCCTCCAAGAACACCGTCAGGAGGGGTGGCAACGCCACCTTGAGTCACTCGATCCACAGGACAGAAGCATGTGGAATACCCAACGTGCCCTGCGAAACCGGAGGAAACCTATACCCCCGATTCACGGAGAGCGAGGGATCGTCTACACTAACCAGGAAAAAGCCGAGGCGTTTGCCGACAGCTTAGAACTGCAGTGTAGAGAGAACGAGCTCGATGACGAGGACGAGGACTGGGTGGACGATGTCGAGCGCAGAGTACGTAGGATCCACCGCCTGCCTGATGACGACCACATCCGCCCGACTACCCCCGAGGAAGTCAAGGAAATCCTTAGGAGCCTAAAGCCGAGAAAGGCTCCGGGATGTGACAAGATAGGAAACATCGCTCTCAAAAAGCTACCCAGGAAAGGAGTAGCGGCGCTAGTCAACATCGTAAACGCGATGTTAAGGTTACGGCATTTTCCAGCCAGGTGGAAAAAGGCCGACGTCATTATGATCCCTAAACCAGGGAAAGAACTAATTTTCCCGTCTTCTTACAGGCCCATCAGCCTCCTCCCAGCCATGAGCAAGGTTGCAGAACGGGTCATCTTGAAGAGGCTCACAGAAAAGACAGAAGAGCTGAATATCATCCCGGATGAACAGTTCGCGTACCGAACAGGACATTCCACCGAACTCCAAGTACTTCGCCTCACCGAGGAGATCACTAAGGGATTCAACTAGCGGCAAGTCACCGCGGCGCTGTTCCTAGATGTTGCCAAAGCGTTCGACAGGGTCTGGCACGACGGCCTCCTAGCTAAAATGATGAGTATGGGTTACCCCATCGAACTCGTCAAACTAGTGAGGTCCTACCTGCACCGCAGACAGCTAAGGGTCAAAATCTCGGACCAACTCTCCACTTACAGGACCGTGGAGGCGGGAGTCCCGCAAGGTTCGGTGCTGTCACCGCACCTGTTCGCTATCTACACCTCAGACCTCCCCAGGACCGACCACACAGCCCTGGCCCTGTATGCAGACGACACAGCAATAATTGCCAGATCCTGAAAAGCCAGGAACGCAACCAGAAAACTCCAGGAAATGGCCACACTCCTGGAAGAATGGTGCACGAAGTGGAAAGTCGCCGTCAACGCCGACAAAAGCCAAGCCATACTCTTCAGACGAGTGCGGAAAGAAATTCCCACAGGACACGTCTCCATGAACGGCGAGGACATCCAATGGCACGACACCGTCAAATACCTTGGCGTGGTCATGGACAAAAGCCTAACGTGGAGACAGAACACGGACGCTATTACAGCCAAGGCGCGGCGCACAAGAGCCCTCATCTACCCGATGATGGGAAACGGTAGCCGTCTCAACCTGAGGAATAAGCTCACGCTTATCAAAACCCTCATCAGGCCGCAGCTGACGTACGCCTCGGTAGCGTGGGGTTACCAGGCAAAGTCCTACATGAAGAAAATCCAGGCAGTGGAAAACATCGCCCTCAGGACGGCGGTTGACGCACCATGGTACGTGAGAAACGCAGACATCGTCAGAGACCTGGAGTACACCACGGTCACTGAAGTCATCCGGGAACGAGCGAAGAAGCTGTACGCCCAAGCAGAGGAGCACGGGAACCCGCTAATCAGACAGGCCACTGATTACGACCCTGCCGACGCCCCGAGGCACAAACGGCCGAGGGTACAGCTTCTGGACAACGGGTGAGTATAACTTATATTTCCCGCTAACCGATCTGTTTCAGATACCCCAGGACGCACCACCACTACCAGAGACATGACGTTTTTCTACCCAAACCCAACCTCCTTGCGGGCGTCGGACAACATACCGTCCAACGCCCGTTGTCCTACCTGCTCCGTGGAGTCCGAAAGTGCTAAAAAAGCACTTAGGGTCTCCACACTCCCGAGCTACACAGCTCATATCCTTACCTTTCCGATGATCCGGGGTAGGACACACCTTTACTGTGTCCTACGTACCGGCAGTCAATCCCAGCCAAAACTTCCTAAAACCCAACTAGACCGATGACTACCCACGGGGGTGACAAGCTGGCGAAGAAAGAAAATATCAAGACAAGAAGAGCGCCAGAAGAGACCTCTGCCAGCGAGGTTGAAGAGCCAGGACCAGGGGAGGTCCGCAGAAAATACCACGACACACCTCGCATTTGTGGGCTGGGTCTGGTAGAAGTAAGCGGGCCCACCTATCACGAAGGCCGGTCCAGGTCTACAGAGATAATCTAGGAGCAAAGAGTAGTAGTCCTACTCGGCCCTAGTTATCGAGACCGTCATCAAGCCAATGGATATTGGCGCGTTGGTGCCATGTCATGTTAATAAGATTTCGGCATATTTGTAACTTTTACTGACTGCACCAGTGGATTGTCACAAACTTTAAAGGTAGATGTAACAATATCAATATCATATGCTTTCTGTACCTTCGTTGGTGAATTTATTATAGATTATCACTTTACCAATTTTCAGTTTGTTGCTTTACAAATCTGTAGTATTTAGGGATAACTAGACTTTCTTAGTCATTCAAGTGATGTTAAAGTTGTTAATATCCTAATAGTATATTATTCAATGAGCCATAATGTAGATAATAACTCGCATAGATGATATTAAATTCATTAAGTTGAGGGTTTTTTTAGTGCCCCAGAAGATCTGAAAAGGTTTTGGATGAGATCGGATTACGTTTAGGCCGTTTTGTCACACAAGTTAATGCTCTTTTCGGCTTCAAAGATCCACCGAGTGGGGAGGTTCCAGCCGCTTCCAGTAGCTGCCGATTTTTCTTGTTGGATTTTTTTTAGGTATTGGTATTAATATTAGTATTATGGTTCTCCGATATAGAATAATTGATGTCTTTTACAAAAATAAGTGGACTGTAAAAATTAAATTAAATTTGAACTTTTTTCTGCAATGTTGGTCTCACAACCAAGACAATATTTCCTGAAATACAGAAAGTACGTCGATACCATATAATAGTTTATTAATCTTGAGTTCTTTAATTTTTTTCTTGAAATACGACTATATAATAGGTACCTACACTTTTCTAATATCACCATTGTTATCATCATACGTTATTCAATCTCCATCTAAAATTTTATTCTTGTAGCATTTTTAGTTTTCACTGAAAAAGGGTACAGCTATTTAGGGGACGAATGCAAGTTCGAATCGCTTTGCGCTTTCCGAAAATGCGTTCGGCAGCAAATTTTCCATAATATGAACCTAAGAGAATGTCCCAAAGTTGCATATAGCAATACAAAAATAAGCGGAATTTTGTGTATTGGACCCTTGTCTAAAAGCTATAAAATGACGACGATTAAACTTACGGTGTTTCTATGAAAACGTCGAAATGTATTTCTTTTCTCAATATGGATGATTAATTATCATTATTTAAAGGAAACAAAGGCCACAAAATCTTTAGTGTTGGTTGTCACTTGTCTCTATGGCAAAATCAGTTGGGTTTTTAAAAACCAGAAAAATAATTCTGTTTTGACGCTAATTGTTATCATGATTTACTGAGCTATTATCTTGCGTTGTGTTTTGAATATAAGAATTCATGGTGTAATGCACTGCACTAGAAAAGAATCGATACATGTGTACAAGGTTGTTGGTGACAGTGTGTATCTACGTAATAAACATTGTTTAAATAACACTGGTACGAGCGACTTCTAAAAAACTGGTTCCTTAATAATATTGAAGATATCTCAGAATGATGCAAACGTTATTTCAATAATAATTTTCCCAGTTCTGTTGGATCAATCCTTAGATAAATATTTTAGAAAAAAATGGTATGACAATTTATTATGATGATCAAATAAGATCGATAGAAGATAGTAACAAGTTTTTAATGCATAAAATTTTGATACCTTTGAAATGAATATTCTTTGTGTATTAATTACATGCTTATAGATGTAACCAGTTGATAAATACCTTTAGGTAAAATGTACTGTTATATAATTAACAGCTGTTACGTTTTTTATACTTTTATTAATTTTTTGTTTATGATGACAATGAAAAAGTTTTTACAAAATTTCAATCAAAACGTGTTTGATGAAGTCGAACAAATTTATATTTAAATTATATTATATAGAATGGGTCCCTAGCACTTTAAATATTTTTAGGGAATATTTTAAAATACTGAGAATTGTATAGAAAGGAAAATATTATCTGGAATTATTACATAGCACAACGTGCCCTAATCAAGGTGATTAAAAGTCATTGTTGATTTTCAAATAGTTATTTGTGAAAAGTTGTAACTTTTGCGTACGGGACTGGCGTTGACCGAATGGCACAAAGTGGAGTTGGGTCAAGAAGTCGAGTGCGAAAAAGACAGTTTCCGCATGTATTAGAAACAACATTTTTTCTACGAGTGTGATGAAAATAAATAACATGGACATTTATGAACATGAAAAAGAAACATAGGTACCATCTAATATTATAATGTTTGTATTAAATGTACAGTTTACTTGAGATTTAAGGTGAGGATGGTATAGTTGAACATGTCTCGCTCCAACGAATTTGACGGGATGTTGATGGCCAAGATTTTATTTGATATATTCTTTATGTGTTTAGTAGATTCCTCTAGACAACCCTCGGAAACAAATGTTGATTTACGACACCCCCCCAAGTTGTTTTATGTTAGTTATTTCCTCGGCCAATATAGATGACGAGGAGCAGCGAAAACTGCGCCCTGCAAATAAATGTGGATTAGGAAGATTTAGATACGCAGAGACTTTATATGGTATTTTCCCAAAGGTGTTCACCTCTGCACACTGAACAGTGCACTGTCCTATTTTTGTAAAAGACAAAAAATCATCTGTGTGGAGTGTAGGGCTTACGCAAATTCATGGAGTTCTTATTGAGGAACACACAATTTCCATTATTTATTTCATTAGATCTAGAAATGCGATTTTAGCGTCTGGAATTCTTGTAATTACCAGATTTTCTTTTTCTTCGATTCATCAATAGTCGTTTTTATAAT
Organism: Leptura quadrifasciata; assembly: GCA_963675555.1. NCBI lineage: Eukaryota > Metazoa > Arthropoda > Insecta > Coleoptera > Cerambycidae > Leptura > Leptura quadrifasciata. The sequence goes on along the minus strand of OY776673.1, from coordinate 154,329,216 downwards.
TTCATCCGGGCGACAAGCACCGGGCAATCCGAAAATCGCAACGAATTTTATCATCAAATAAACTTCATTTAGCGCCTCGTTCAGGAATTTTATTAATTCTTCTTTATTAAATACTTTTGCTTTTTTGGGTCTAAATCCCACATTTTGTCTCTTGCTATACGAATACTTTAAAAAATTTAGTTAGACTTTTATAACGCTCTTCAGCATAGAATATACTTCGGATCATAATGTATTTGGTTTAAAAGTTTCGAAAAATAGGCTAAAAAGATTTGTTCTTTTATACCTTTTACATCCTTCTCTTGACACCTGCTCTATTCTGTAAAGGCGTGAAAGCACATTCCCGTGAGAAGTGGACGGAGTTCACTTGAAAATGTATAAAAGCCTATTCTGTAACTACGGGAGTGATCACATCGTGCGAAAAATGCGTGAACTTACTTCTACTGGTAAATCATGAGAGAATCCGCCAGTTCCCGGGAGAACGGCAATCCTAACCGTACTTTTATGACAGTTTGCGTCGGCCAAAAATTATTATTGTCAAATTTGTGAATCGGAATGGACACTGTAGATTTGCTCATTGCCAACGAGGTAATAATAATATTACAATTACTCTTTTAGTTTATTATTGTCATATTTTAAAAAATATATATTAACAATAACGAGCGTATATCCTTACGGAATTTTTGATCAATAAAATTTTATTCTGTCACTCTTCACCTAATTTTATTAATGACATGTGACATGACAATGACAACAACTGAGCACTGAACAGCTGATGCTTTTGCGCTGTGGCTATTCTCGCTGAATTCCTTCACGTTCACCATCTATCCACTGCATTTACAGAATACAGTCTTGGACGGTTGGGTGAGATGCGTGCGATGTGAGCTCTCACTTCGCACGATGATTGCTCACTCTCCCCATAATTACAGAATAGAGGTCGAGTTCGTAAATACCGCGTACTCCTTCACATATCTGTGTCTAGATTTGGCAAGCAAATTTGCAATCTTTGCCTCTTCCAAAATATATTCTGTAGGTCTTCGTCAGAATTATCCATTTGAATATGTTCTTTTTAATTAAAAAAACTACACCTTACTTTAAAAAGATGCTACTGTTTCATTTGACGTTTGCTAATTATTATGTGACAGAAACATCAAAATCGTCACGGCTACATGTTCGATTGTCATCATAGTTTGAATTTTAAAGTTATCGAGGCTACAGACTTAAGTGTAATTAAAAATTGCTTTAATTTCACCAAATTTGCGTAAAATGAGAAAATATAAAAGAAAAACTTTGGCATATTAACTAACACGTTTTCAAATTGTAATTATAACTTGCCCGAAAGTGCAAATAAATACATAATTACTTTTCCGCGCTATACATTCATCAATAAAATAAAAAAATGAAAAAAAAGTCCGCATTTTAAATATATTTCCAATAAATAAAAACAAAATAATAAATATTATTGTAAGTTCTACATAAACATTATATACTGTTAGTAGTTACCCATGCTTACACTTGTTCATTTCTTTAATAATCCGTTTTGTGTTTTTCTTCATTAATCATGAAAGAATGGGCATGTATTTTATGTTAATTTAGAGATTTTTATATTTTAAGAAACGTTCAATAAGTCAATGAAAGTATTCTGTTAATGTGTTTTACATATTCCGTAAATACCTATAATTAGATAAGATAAATACGTTATTTAAAAAATAAGTCTAGGTTTAATTTTTTTAAATACACATCAAATTACGCATAATACTGACAATTCCATACATTATGCGGCCATATTTGGTCACTATTGATAGATAGATAGGACAAGTTATTTATATCTGCTTAGATCATTTTTGTCCCAAGAGTATTTTGTTGGAAGCACTGTGAGGAAAAAAATACAATTTGCATTGAAAGTACTAAAAGTAATGGAAAGAATGAAAGAGTAAAATAAAATGAATTTTTCGAATTGAGTATGCGACTATGGCTTGTGGAATTGCCTAAATTTATTTCAGTACACGAGTAGTTGGAAAAATTCGAACGACATTAGTAACACAATTCATCGGCATCTATTCATCTTATTGATAAAAAATTAGAATAACATTAGATGATCAAAATGCAAGTGAGTTTTCAAACACCACACAAAAATTGCAAAACACACTTTAGCAATAACACATTCTGTCAGCAGGTTGTCCGATAACAGCTGTTTACTTGAAGATACACGGAAAACACACTGCATCATGATCGGGTTATTGGTTATTATTCTTATTATTTTATTCTATTTTCCAAATTTAAAAACGGGAATCTTCATTTAAGCAAATCAAATATCGTCATATAAGAAGGTATAAAATGACTAATTTAAAAAGAAATATCAAATAATTTGTCACGGTCAAATCTTTCAAAGGTCAACACCTCTGCAAGAATATCAAGTATATATTAGGCCGGGAATAGAATTTTTTTATAGTTAAAAATTTTTACATTTGCTATAAAACTATTACTTAATGAAAAGAATGATCGATTTGGACACTAATGTACTATTTTTCAAAACCATAAAATAAATCAAACCTCGAAACCCAATGTGGATGCATGAACGTAGATTCTGCACTTTCTCAAGATGTACAGCTCAGGAAATCTTCCCCATATTAAGTCCTAAGACACTCAGATCAAATAATCAAATAAAGGCCTTTACCGATCGTCCCTGGGATGTTATATGCTAACTGGGCTTACTCCACAGAAGGAAAACTTAAATTCCAAAGCAAATTTCTACTTATTTAGTAATTTTAGGATGTCTACGTAAAAAATCTAATACCAGTTTTCGAGGCCGTTTTTATTATAGGAGATAAGAAATTTTGAAAGGTGTAGCATAACAAAGATTTTCTTCTAACATTTTCGCCATAATACCAGTACCCACTTTATACCATTCTATCATCAACGTTGCTGACGATTCAGCTTAAAATACTCCTTGTTTATGTTAATGCCAAAAATGTATATTCCTCGATTTCTTTAGTTGAGCTTAATTTTTATCACAAACAGTTACTCTACATATAATATCACGAATTTAAGAATTTTATATGGGAAAAATAAATTTAATTTAGTCAATAGATTTTGAATGGAATTGTTTTGAAGCTCCATTGAAGAAACATTAGATTTTTATGAAATATTAGCTATGATTTTTAACAGGAAAATAGGATGAAGTTATATTACAAGTTGCTCAGTTATTATTTTCAATAATGAGGTTAGGTAAAAGTTCATCTGCTGAATATTTTGTTAGGGAGATTTACGTTTGCCAAATAACAAATTTATATTCTCGAGCTGAATAACTTCAGAGTTGATGCAATGACAAGCAACTTTAGCTTCAATCATACTTCCGTGGAAGTACCAACGGCGACTTACCGTGTGCCTATTGACATATAAGATTTCACAACCATGTTGTACAATTTAAATTATTGTGTGAGGTTTCTCACCGGCAATGTATCTAGTTTTCAATTACGATCCGTCACTATAATTATTCTACGAACTACAAACAGTTACAGGCCAGCGATCAGCATCAGTCCCTCCGTGCCTTGTACACTTTTCTCATAATTGAGCGAGTTTCTTTTCGACGAAGCTCAGAACCGGGACGTATTTTCTGTTTAAATTACATCGACCAACCACGGTTTACGTTGTTGGACAGTCATACACAATTTGGTAGTTGCCGTTTGTGTAATCAATTAAAACATATTTCCCCAACATTCTATGATATTTTACATGAGTGTTTAATCGTCATTTACTTAAATTTGATAAGTGCATTGCATTGCATTAAGTTTTTTCGTAGCGATTGATACCACACTAATTTCAAATCGTCATTTAACCGGCCATTGCCGCATCTCTAATTACAGCCAAAATAACACGGAAATACTAATGCATAACATGGTTGTTGTTACTGGCATAACCAACTCTGAAACATATACAGTATGGTCATTACTGTAGCAACGTAAACTTTCTTATATAATATTTAGACAATTGTCTGAAATATTTGCATTGTTTAACTTCATGTTAGTCTATTTGCTGTAACAATTGTTATAAAATAAAATGGTTTCTGTGACTATTGTCCCAACAATTACTGTCTTTTATTTTCACCTTACCTTACTGGTAATACCAGTAATCATAATTTAAATATATGATAATGATTTAATTGCAATCAAAAATATCTGACAACAAACTTTAACTATAACTCCACAGTGCAATCTTGAGTAATAAAAAATAAATAAAGTAAATGATTAACTCGGCTTTTCAATAAACTAACAGTGTGTTCAAACTTATCAGGCACTTAAATTAAAAGAGTGATTAATTCTCTAAGGTAAATAATATCGGATAGGAAACCATAATGTCAAACTTTGCATAAATAACTTGGGTAAATATAAAAGGTTAGTACACATATAATGTAATTTGGGTCCTAACTTAGTGAAACTAGACGATCACATAAATGATCAATTTGTTTATTTATCTTAATATAAAATTGAGATACTTAAATAATTACTCAGTGGGATTAAGTATGTTCTTGATTGCTTCGCGAATAAGGATTTCTATTATTAATTAACAGAGGGGGGGATTGGAATGTTTTAGTTTTATAAAGGTAAATTATATTAATAATATGAATAGTTCGGGCAAGTAGATGTTGTGGAAAAATATTTTTTTAAACAATTTATTTTTTGAACCACGTTTATATCGAGAAAATAAAAAAATGGGCTTTTTCATAATTAAATTTCTGATAAAACTTGACCAGTGAAAGTTGTTTATGTTAATTTGTTAACTTGCAAATAAATGCAAACTAAAAAATGTAGATTTTTAAATTAAATTATCTTAATTGTCACAAACCAATATTCGTTGTGTCTAATGAAAATATGCGTCTTACTTTACTAAACTAAAATATCGTGCCAAATTTGAAATTAAAATATTTGCTTAAAAGAGATTCGAGAATTCTGATCCATTTTCAAATTTCAAATGTTTCTGGTCACATCTTTCTTTTACAATTCAATAAACTTAATACTTTAAGCGATAAGCAAATCTTTCCCAGTTGTTCCTAAGATGCAGTGAAAACGCAATGAGACCTCTATTAAATGATTCTTCACGGCAAGTCAGTCAAAACTGTCCATAGATTTCTTCGTAGCAATCCATTTTTACGTGTTCTTTATAGAATAGGTCCTGTCGACCCCGACTAATGTTGATGACAGATAGAGAATCTCACAGGACAGAAAATCGAAGAGCCCAAAAGGTTAGCGCAACTAGAACGCAATATTTTACAATGGATAGAGTCACTCTCTGAATTCCTGGCCCTGTTCCAAGCAGATCTAAGAATTCCTGTGGGTTTGACAGTAGAGACATTTTTTGTTAATAATGGAAAAAAATTGTTTAATCAAGAGCGCTATTTTTCTTTATTCCAAATTGTTTCACTAAAAACTAATTGTTAATGCTAACTAAATTAATGCTAAGTGAAAAGCAAAAATATAATTTTACAGTGCGAGAATATGGAATGTTTTAGTTTATAAGATCGAGCAAGAGCCAATCAGTGGATGTGGAGAAGTTCATTGAGCCAATACATGCCCAATCTCACAAAAAGGGGTTACAAAATGTGGGTTAGAGGTAATGAGTCTGGTTTCATATCCCAGTTCCTAATTTATACAGGTATTATATTTTATGCTTAGACTAATTTCATTTTTATAGTTTTTTCTATAAAGGCAAGGCTTATGCTGATGTTGAAAGAAACTTGGGTAGAAGGGCAGTTAGAGATCTCCAATACTTTATCTGAAAAATGTCATGAAGTTCATATGAATAACTTCTTCATTTCTTATCGGCTGCTAAAGAAATTACGCGCAAGGTATGCAATATATATGGTTGTGATACCATCAAAGAAGGGCCAAATTTCAGCCACAGGACTGCAAAGAGATGATTCTGAGCGGAAGATTATTGATGACCATTTAGTTGGTGTAAAATGGATGGACAAAAGAAGTGTTCAGTTTCTAAGAAATTTTCATAACCTATAGATGAAATCCTAGTGATTTCAAGAAAATAAAAAAAAATGGAACATTTGAAGATTTTAAATTCTTGAAGTTAGTCAAGGATTATAACAAACATGTGGGCTACGTTGATAAGTCAGATATGTTGAAATCTTGAGATGGGAAGTCAAAAAAATGATGGCATCGAATATTCTGGCATTTTATCGTTTTGACACTAGTCAACGCATTTACAATCTTCCAGAAGAGGTTGGGTGATGCCAGAAAATCTTTCAAACTAAAACAATTTCGCCTTGCAGTAGCTGTCGGTCCCATTAGAGCAGATCCAGAAACACCGTAGAGGGGCAGCAGAAGTGCAAAAACGGTTCAATATAAATTCAAGGTACATGTGCCAATAGAGAGAAGGCTTGATAAAGCCGCTCATATGCCACTTTAGCAAGGTGCGTCCAGTGTAACACGAGGCAAAAGCCACACGAGACAAGGCGGCATTGCACTCTCCGGGACATCTCTCAAAAATTCTACTCTTTCAAACTGGGCGATAGTCCGCTAACAAAAAACATAACACAAATTAGACAGCATAATGCCCCATTTCGGATAAAACACTCTCTACCATACCAGACGTTACCGATCTTCCAGCAACCTCTGTAGCCAAACTACTTCACCAACTATAACTTCCGCTTATCCTATCCGTCTTTACTGATATTTCATATCTTTGAATCTTTAAATCTTTTCTGCCTCTTTCTTCCTTTATGTTTGTTCATGTTTGTTCCGTTTGTTTCTTGTTTTCCTTTTGTACATTTTTGTTTCTAAATTAATTTCCCATCGGAATTTTTCAACAAAAATCAAAATTTTCGAAAAATCAAAATTATCAAAACCAAAGTTTAGGCCAGCCTATGTGCAGCCCGGCATTTACACGTTTCGCAGAAGGTTCCTCATTCAGATTGAGGTACTTGCGTTGGCATCAAAATTTAAAAAAAAATGTGAGAGTATCTAAAACCAAGTTTAGTTACTTATAAGTTTTTTAAAATCTGTTTTTGTTAGATATAGAAAATGTTACCACCTATTTTAATTCATCTTTTATGTGAAAGGAGTTTAGGTTAAGTTTTAAATTGTGTTTTAGCCAAACCAGTTCTATTCCGCCCGACCCTGCAACCCGCCACCGCGAACTACGCGGTGGTTGCATGGTTGGTCCCCGGAATAGGTTCTGGGGCGGCACATGTATTGTACTCATAATATATAATAAAGAAGTTTTGAATTGAATTGAATTGAATTGATATCACTAAATACACCTCTAATAGGAAAGTCTGACTTTATTAAAAAATAATAAATAAAATAATTTGGGCCACAAAGGGTTAATCCATACGAGAGAAAAGTAATAGTCAAATAAGTGTTCGAGTGATTGGGAATCTCCCTCCGCGCGTGATTTGTGCCGGTAGCGCTTGATAAAGCGAACTTTGTCTCATGTAAATGAGTAGGTACTAAAAGTGATAGAATTTTTTTACTTATGCTTTTTATATTAACGCAAGACCTATGAAGTAAACTATTGTAATTTTATGTTAAATTATCATTTTGCTTATTTATAAGGAATTAAAATCTAAAAAGTTCCACATTTTCGTTCTAAATTAACATTTCGACATTTTTTTTAAACTGTTGGTCTCGCACAGTAAAATTAAGCAATGTTTTTGCTTTCCATTTTAGTCAAAAAGACAAAGAGTAACGTTGTTTCTAACGAAAACATTTGGAATGAAAAAGAAAATAGCAAAATATAGGTATAACCTAGTATTTAAGACAAAAGAATGTATCTACTGTCAAACCCACCTATAGAATTACCAGTCGATTTTTTTTATAATTTGTTTTGAGGCTTTTAAGCAGATATTTTAATTTCAAATTTGGTACGATATGTTGGTTTAGTAAGAGGCATGATTTCACTAGATAATGTAACAATTGAATATATGGTAAATTTTAAGAATCAGCAATTTTTCTTTAGTTTTTATTTATTTGCAACTTTAACGGGAACAACGTTGGCTCGTCAAGTTTTATAAGAAATTTAATTACGAAGAAGTCCACATTTTGTTTTCTTTTTATGGCAAATACAACTAGAGATATTCAATAAAAAGTGAGGAAAAACGTGGTTCAAAAAATAATTTGTTTAAAGAAAAATATTCTTAGGGCCAAAATATTTTTCGACAACTACTTACCCGAACTCATTTCTTTAATAAAATTCGTCTTTCCAAATAATTCTATATAAGGCAATAATTTGGATGGATTGTCTCCACTATTAATTTTTAACTTGTGTAATTTTGACCGTGTGTGTATCTTTACGCCTTCAAGTACTTTCGAATCTTCTCGTTTCTTTCTAACATCGTTTCTCATCGGTCCATTCTCACGAAATATGCCCGGTTTGCTAAACTCTTATCGCCGTTAATGAATTTCGATACTATACTACATTGTATTTGATTGATTTGTTTCCTTTTGAATGTTTCATTTACAGAGGAAGGCGGGTATGTGACAGAATAGATATTACCATAGGTCAAATATAAATATGAAATTTTTTCAATTGTATTTTAATTTTTAACAAAAAAGAAAACTATTCGTTAATTTCTGAGAATTTTTACCACTGTGTTATATTGCATTATTTATATTTAAAAAATGCAATTTAAGAACCAAATTTAAGAGAATAAAATGGCAAACGAAGGCCATAAGTAATTTTGTTAACGTAGAGAAATATTATTGTTCGCCGCCAATGGGATATTGAAGGAAAACTTGTTCTATCATTAAACGAGTTTTAATATTTACTTTTGTGTAGGTACCTATTGTGTCTGTAAAAATGGTGTTATTAAAATAGTTTCCTTGATGCAATTATTTTTATTTACCATTACTTGAATGGTACAGAAATTTCTATCATACAGAAATTTTATATGACGATATCCGCAATTTTTTTGATATTTTAGATTTTGGGAAATATTTTGGCAATTTTATTTTTTTAATATCAATTTATTCATTATTGAATTGGTTATTTTCGGCGACAACAAGTGCGTGCGAGTGAAGTGTGTGTGTTTACAAATGCGCAAAATGGCAGTCGGAATGAAAAGAAAGCAACGGTTACAGCTGGAAAATAAACTAAGAAGTTGAAGAAACAAATTAAGAAATCATCCGCTTCTTCAAGTAGGTACATTTTATTAATAATAATTAATAAAACTTTTCAGTTGAAGTTTCGAAGTATAACGCATCCCGGTGATAGTAATGCTTTACCAGCCCTACGACTTGGTACTGACTCTCACTTTCGAAAAACACACGTTTTTCCATAACGCGCCACTACGACGCAAAAAATAATGAAAGTCTACATTTCATCACACGTATGAATAATTAATTATGAAAGAATACGAAGTATAACACACACGGGTTATGCTTAATGCTGGCTTTACCAGTTCTACGACTTGGTACTGACTCTCACTTTCGAAAACACACTTTTTCATAATGCGCCACTACGACGCAGAAAATAGTGAAAGTCTTCATTTCATCAGACGTATGACTAATTAATTATGAAAGAATACGAAGTATAACACACACGGGTTATACTTAATGCTGGCTTTACCAGTCCTACGACTTGGTACTGACTCTCAGTTTCGAAAAACACACATTTTTTCCATAATGCACCACTACGAGGCAGAAAATACTGAAAGTCTACATTTCATTATACCTAGAATAATTAATTATGAAAGAATAAGAAATAATTGTTGACAGTAATCAATCATCTCTAAGATCATATTTAAATTTAACAATTTTTGTAATACATTTTATATAGCAGGTAATTCATTATATAATTTACAAATATTGTACGAAATGGAACGTTCAAATAACGCAATTTTATGAACAGGAAGAGTTATTAATGATTTTCTTCGTACATTTAGATTGTGAATATCATCTGTTCGAAACCAAATTTTATTTATATAAATAAGACGGCGACTTGGTAGTCACAACCGAGGTCCCAACCCTTTGAAAACAGACATAAGCAATGATAATAATAAAGTTAATAAAACAATTAGGTGGATAATACATTTTTAACTAATTTCTTTCAACTAAAACAAAGGCGGCTGGAATAGTTGTTTCAAAAAGAAATATTTTGACATTTATGTTTATTGTAAAAATGTATGTGTAGAGTTTATGTTTTATATTCGACTGAATTTAATACTGTAAATTCGATTATTGTTTTAAACAATATCAAAATGGTCATTCGCACTAATGAAGATAAGTACAATATGACCATAAAAATGCAGCAGAGGCCACAAATACTTACGGAACACGTTTCCCAGGAAGACCAAAACCAACCCCCAAGACTTTTGTAAGTTTAAAACTGTAAACTCGAAAAATTACGACAGTTTAAAAAAGCCAAAACGTACCCGAAGGAAAATTGTAAGAACTTATGAAAACACAGCTTTGGTACTACAAACGGTCAATTATATTTCGGTATCCATTCCGAAGGTATACATTTTGATCATACCACGTAGTCACGGGTGCTTGGGTTACGCGCACAAGTTTTTAAAGGCCGAGTCAAAAATACACGTATTACTATCTACTGTTGTATCTACTCCGGGTGTACCTCAGAGGCTTGTATTAATCTCATTATTCTGCAACATCATTATAACATCATTAATAACATTACAGTCGAATTGAGTGCGAAATTTATCTCAACTTTGGAGTAAAATTCTTACCACCATCGGGATGTTTTTAACAGGGAGTCGTTTACTCGCGTCATTATACTCTGAAGCTATGTTTACTGAAAACTCTCTCGCCTTCTTTTCCATTTCATCACATTTTGTCCTCAAAGTATCCATAAATTCTACGAGGGATTTCAGTAAACTATTTCCTGTAACGATATCTAGTCCTGGTTTTTGCAAAAACGTGCTAGTTGAATCGAATCTTTCCAATATTTCATGCCAAGCAGTTTTCAATTCACATATTTTCGTTCTTAGTGATTTCGCTTCTATTTGAACTTCTCTTTTCTTCTTTATTGGTTATTATTTCTATTAATGCTTCGTAAATCTAGTAGTAGTAGTAGTAGTAAATATACTAATCTCAGCAAAGTAATACGGAAGCACACATATATTTAAAAAAGAGAACCTAAAATTAATTTTAAAGATATAACAACTAAAAGCAATTTAAAGAACACATTTCAAGCTTTAAAAAACGCACATTTAAAGTTTTAATAACGTATTTTAAACTGAAATATATCGTTGAATTAATCATAAAAAATAAAATTTGGTACTTTTCAAATTCCAAATTTTCTTTCAAACCCTATATATTAAAAAATACATTTTTAGCATTTTTTTCGCATCAAACGACTTTTTGTTTATTACCTTTAAGAGTAAACTGTGAAAGTTTCAAATTTTTATAAAAAATTTTAGTAATGACACAGATTTAACTAATATTGTAGAAAAACTCATTATGGTTAAACTTCTTTCATTCAAAATTTGGATTGTACAATTCCATCGATTATTTAAAGAGTTATAGCAAATTTATTATAGCGCGTCTGAGGCCGCGCGCTTCTCGCGCCCTGCACTTCTTGTGGGTCGCTGTGGCATATGTTCGGTCGAGGGCTCAAAAGAAAAATTCTACAGCCTGCAGTTTTGATTTTACAATAATACTTTTGGTATAATTTTTATGTAAAATTTTCCGTTCTTTCGAGTGGTGACAATGGTTTTTTACAAAAATTTGTATTTTAAGAGATTCTTGAAAAAAAACTGGTATTTTGCAACTAATTTGTTAAATAAATAATAGAAGCAGGTACTCTTTCGTTTATAACTTTTTATATGTTGTTCGTAACATACTCACGAATCTACAGTAAAAAGTGCCAGCTTCCAGGAATTTTTCCGAAGTGAAAACCTACTTTGACTCCACTAAATGTAGTTTTCATTTTTTGCAGAAAACTGAAATTAAAATTACATATTTTCTTCACAGCAAACACGACCTGTATAAAAATATAGATGTTTTTGTCTGTGGCAACCTATTCCAAAAAAGCATGTTTAAAGGTATTAAATAGTGTTTTATTTCTCTCAAAACTAAATATTTAGACTGATATTTTTCATCAGTCTTTAAAATTAATTTATAAAGGTAATTATCTTGCAGGCAATTTTTATTAATTTCACGCTTTAAAGAGTAATGAAGTGGTAAATGAAAACGTTGCTTTTTTAAGATATAGCTTGTTTTATAAACAGTTTTAATATGGATTGTTTTAATATGGATTATTTTGTTTTTATACTAATTTAATTTTGTTTCCGAGCAAAGAACATGCGTATCAATTAGATCAGGCAAATTAAAGATTATAAATCCTGGCAATTTTAAAAAGGATGAAACCTACACTATTCGGTATGTTATTTTGTACCAATGTATGGATTTCAATTTTGCAAAGTATTCGAAAATTATTAGCAATTAAAGTTGAAAGTAATGGAAAAAAAATGTTGTTCTTATTATTAACCTGAAACGCTGCCAAAACGACGCGACGCTAGATAGACAAAAATTGCTCAGGATTTTTTGTACAGCATTTCCTACAAAAAAGCTCCAGACAGCATATAGGCTTCAAATGTTTTTATTGCAAAAATCGTTCAATAATTGGTCATTTAAGATGAGAAAACTGCGGAGTGCTGTTAAATTAGAGGTGCAAAATGGAGATGGGCGTGAAAATGCAACCCTTTCAGTTTTTTAAATATAACTCGAAAACTAAGCAAAATTCAGGAAACTTTTTGTAGAGAATCAAATTTCATCATATATGGACACGTTTTTACGCGACAATACAACTGAAAAAGACATAGGTTCTGCATCAGAATGCAATACCTATACTGCTAAAAAAAATTGGATTTTTTGCTTTTTTTTAATTGTTCTTTTTTTACTTTCCACGCAAAAAATTGTTTTTTAATTTTTTTAAATAAGGCATTTCGATGGGAAATTTGATTATCTACAAAATTTCCTATTAATTATACCTGAATTTTGCCGTCTTAGTTCCTTTCTATATGACATAATTAATGGCCTAATATCTGTATAGCCCACTATTTAAGCTTAAGCCCCTTTTCACACTGGGCGACTCAGCGGAGCGACTTAGGGCCGCTTAATCAATACAGGGTTAACACTTAACTATAGGATAAATGTAAAACGAAACAATGGGTATCTATTGTTTTGTTTGACAGTTACGAGTTAACCTTGCATTAATAAACCGGCCCTTAGTAGAGCGGCTGAGGCGACTAAGTCGCGCGGTTCTAATTTAAAGACACGAGCCGGGTGAGTCGTCGCTTCTATCTGCGGCTCACGCTGCTAAGGGCCAGTACGTAACATATGGTGGAGGAGCCGGGCAGATATATGCAAAATCGCACCAATAACCGACGCCAACAGAGTTACTTCCCGAACACAAGAAGTAACGATGGAAGACCAAGGTCCTATCGGTGTAACAGTGTGGGTCACTTCGCTGTATCATGCCCTGAAAATAAACGCCAGCACCCAAACCACAATGGACGGCGAAATTAAGCCCCCACGTCGTCCTTGCCAATCGTGGGGCCCATTCTAGAAAAAGGAATCGTTGCATTATTACAGTCCCCTGTCACGTTAATGGATACCAAATAAGAGCTATTTTAGATACAGGGGCAGAAAAAAATGTTATAACATCGGGTATCCTAAAATATTTCAAAAGGGAAAGGACCCTAAATAGAAATTTGATTGTAGCTGGTGGGAAAAGAATCCCTATACTGGGAGATGCAAAATTTATACTAGGCATCGGAGGTCTCACCATGGACTGTAGGGCCAATGTTATCGAGAGCCTACCGTACCCACTCCTACTCGGCATGGAATTCCTTGAAGCATGCGATTCAATAATAAATCTCAAGAAAGGAACTGTAATGTTGACTATAACCAAAAAGCCCACCTCTATTTACCTAGATAATGACAGAACAGGCCTAGGACAACCCCAACAAAACAATGGGATAACGACAACAGGAAATAACGTGAATGTAGGCATGACGCTTCGACGCAAAGAAAACTAAACCAACTTGGCCACAACTGCAACGCAAGGAAAATAGAAAAATGGAAAACCTCACATTCCTTAAACAAACAAATAAGAAGATAGCAAAGACAGAGGAAATTGCAGATAAAAATGGCAAAAGAGCAAAAACATTAAACGATAACAAATGGAACATGATAAGGGAATTTAAGAAGTTTATGAAGTCAAAAAAGGATTACGAATGTGAGATTTCAAGGGCCAAAATTGAAGAAAGAAGGCAGGATTTGTTTGTCAATACTGACAGTTATTCCTTAGCACACTGTGTATCTGCAGACATGGAAATGGGAAAGGGAATTGCGAAAACATTTAAAAGATTTGGGGGCATAAAAAATTTAATCGAACAAAAACAAAAACCTGGCGGCTTGGCTACTCTAAAAGAAAATTATAGAACTATATTTTACTTGGTTACAAAACAATATTTTTGGGGAAAGCCATCGCTACGGACATTATGCATGTTCTTGTATAAAATGAAAAATTATATTGTGACAAATGGAGTACGACGTATAGCTATGCCAAGATTAGGCTGTGGACTTGACCAACTTAACTGGAAAACCGTAAAGAATATGATTGGCTGCTTGTTTAGTGATATCGAAGTCGATATTCTGATATGCAACCGTCCTGAACCAGAGGAAGTCTGGAGGGATACGTCAAATAAACCGATTGTACATTCAAGGAAAGAACACACTTTGGAAATGAATGAGATGGAAATGGGTCAAGAAAATTATCATGAGGTTAAGGTAGTCTTGGAGAACGACTACGTCTTGGATCCAGGAACAGTAAATGACCTAAAAGTGAAAATTATAGGAAATCAGTGGACAGCTGACCTGCAGCAGTGGACATTCAAGGATAATAATAACTTCTATCTTTCCAAAGGATTCATCAGACTAAACCCATTAGTACCAGCAGAGAAAGATATGTGCCTCAGAATGGAGAATAAAAGCCATAGAAAAGTTAAAGTTCTAAGGGGTTCGCAGGTGGGATACTTTATCCTACCAGAAACCAACTTGCCAAGCGAAGGCATCGTCTTATTTCTAGAGGACTCGGACGACATGGTTACGCTCGAAGATCATCAATTGGACCACCTCACACATCTAGAGAAACAACAACTAGCGCACTTACTACAAGAGTATCAAGATGTCTTCTCCAAATATATAAGGCGCATGGGCTTAATAACATTAACAAAGCACAAGATAGACGTTGGTGATTCTGCACCTATAAGGTTTCCCAAAAGGAAAGACTGATTATAGATGAGCAGATTAAGGAAATGCTGGAGAGCAACATAATAAGGCCTTGTCACTCGCCATGGGCAAGCCCTGTAGTACTCGTAAAGAAGAAGGATGGGTCTACACGATTTTGCGTGGACTATAGAAAGCTAAATAGTGTTACCAGTCTACATATCCCATTCCAAATATCGATGGTATTCTCACGTATTTGGGAGGTTCGAAACGATAACTGTCAAATGAAACAATAGATACCCATTGTTTCGTTTGACATTTATCCTATAGTTAAGTGTTAACCCTGTATTGATAAACTGGTCCTGGGTTGCCTAATGTGTAAAGGTATAGGGACATCACGTATAGTTTAGTTTATTTATTCCCTGCATTCAAAAAGCTCAACAAAAATTTTACATCATTAAAATACCGTTATTCTCGGTACTACTAAGCTGACTCACTTACCTTTGTAGGTTTTTAATGAGCTTCGGTTTATTTGATGACACTGTGTCGCTTGGCCTAGGGCAGGGGCGATAATAATTATGTCGTAAAGTTTTTGTTGCGTTTTTTGAGTGCAGGTAATAAATAAACTGAACTATACAAATGGTGTGCACGACTCAGCCGCACTACTAAGTCGCACTGCTAAATCGCCCAGTGCGAAAAAGGGCTAATATTTCGCAAATATGGCAAATTTGGAATTTCTAGTGAATAGTGTACCTATAGAGGTTTTATCCTTTTGTTAGGAAAAAGAGTATAAAGTACCCCAGCCCAATGACCCCAGATGTCAAAACTACATTAATAACACGTGTTTGTTTAACACAACGTGACACAAACAAAACATAAGCTAACTTTACACATATTCAACATATTCATGCATCAATAGGTAAATGTAACTTAGATAACAACTGTGAGATATTCAAGATAATACAGGTAACGCGTCCTTAATAAATGAATTAGGTTAGTATAATGCCTCAATTGCTAACAGACGGAGGCATAACCAGACATTGTTTTATAAAAACAAGCTGATAAGACATATATTGTTAACACTTTTTAAAGTTAACCGGAAATTTTGGCCCGTTTTGGTCTAACTTCCGCGGTCTTAGAAATGATGTAATACGACCTCGATATTACTACTAAGATGTAACATTGTGCTAAATTAGTTTCTTGGCTGAAGTCGGTAGTTGCAATTTGCTCAGTAATTAAAACCCGCATTTAAGCATCAAAAGATAGTACTTATCATTGTTATTTTATTGTTTTGTCAACATATCAATAAAATAGAAAAACTGTTTATACAAAATTATATTTACATACATACCATGAGTTTGTAACCGCATTTTATTCCGAAGACGCAATAATATTTTAGTCAGTAATATTATATACAGTATGTCCGCGGATGGGGTATAAAATAGTGGTTAAAATTGACGTTGAGAAATATTATATTTTTTATACGGGATGCGCAAAAATCACAAAAAATTTCGTAAGAGTAAACTGGGCCTATTTTTATTTTGGAACAAAATGTGACATAAAAAAGGTGTTTCAAATTATATGGTATGTGCAAATAATAAATTTCATTTGAATATTGCAATGTTTACGAAATAAGTGAATTTTTAGTATTTAAAATAGTTAGTAAGTTTTTCCTACATTTTCTATTTAGCTAATTGCATTCGAACAAGACGAATAGAATCAGATAAACAATTCTGAATTTGTAAAAGTAAATTCATATTTGAAGGTTCTGAATATCCCCAGGACAATTAAACTACTATGATTATTTTAGAAACTAATACACTTACGGTAATAAAATACGTTGGATAAAAATATGTTTTCTGACTTTATTACGTATCACAATTTAAAAGTCTCTCCTCCAAATTGAACGCATGGTTCCAATAGTTTCCGAATGTTGTGAAAACTAACTTCCCCAATGAAAATTGTGTACAATAATTGCTGAAATGCGCTGCTTAAAATTTCAACGTCGTTGTCGATAGTTATATAATTTGTTTTAGACGCCACAATTGTCAAATCTAGACTGGTCACAAAACTGGACCATTGTGACCAATTCACGGTCGCGTCGTCCAAATTTGCTGTTAAGGTGGTCTCCTGATGATAGCGACAGCGTCCGGAGGCAGCGACCGGAGACCGAGACATGTACCACGTGACAAGCAGAGGCCAACGACAGGGAGGAGTCTCTGCTTGTCACGTGGTACATGTCTCGGTCTCCGGTCGCTGTCGCTTGTATCGGGAGAGCACCTTTAAGCTAATTACGTACGACGCAGGCATGATGTGTCGGATATCCATCCTGATGAAAATACATTCTATTACGATATTCCAATGGCAACTCTTCTCACTGATCAGAAAAGAATGTATTAAGCATATGTAAATAAGAGTTATTATTGCACGTATTTTCAAAAAGTATGACCCTTATGCCATGATACGAAATAGCGCACCAGACATTATTTTTTTTTAAAGTTGCTTTCCGGTGGAAATTCTAAATTCGGGGTGGTCTCACTCCAGTGCCTAGCATGTTATGTAGTTACAGTACCATTTCTTGAAAACGTTGAGTCGTCGGAGAACATGATAAATTCATAAAAATTCGTCTTGCTACTTAAAATTTGATTTCCAACCCACAAACAAATCTAGTCATTTTGCTTCATATTTTCCTTCTAAGGTATGGTTAAAATGTGGTTTATATGGAAATATTTTATTCTCTTTCAAAAATCTTTGGATGCAAGTTTTTTTTTAACCACCTCCAAATGTCGAACTCGATTTATTAACGAAAGTTGGCGAATTTCAACAACATAAATGCCAACACTAATATTGTGACGGCGTCATTTTGATCATACATTTTTTATTTTTCTTTACGTCCAGCACTGAACTAGTTTCTTAAAATATTTTGACCAATTTATGAACTGCTATTCTCGAAGCATACGTAACGGTATGAAACTTACCTGGAACTCACATCTGGAAAGGACTCTTACTAAACCAACAACGGCAATATGGACGTGCCGTAGGTTGTATGGTAGACCGAAAATGACACATTGGTCTTATCTTTCGATTGTCAGACCTATGGTAACCTACGCATCATGCGTATGGTGGCCAAAAACAGAGGAAAAACAGCACAGGGAAAGTTGCAGAAACTGCAACGCCTTGCCTGTTTAGGGACTACAGGAGCAATGCACTCGTGTCCCACAGCAGCTATGGAGGCTATGCTTGACCTACTTCCCTTGCACTTACATGTAAGGAAGGAGGCGGCATTCAGTGCCTTACGACTGCACCAGGCACCTAAATTTAAACCAGGCGATCTGGTTGGTCACTTAAGGATTCTGGAGTTAATCAATGCCAGTCAAACAAGACTTTGACTGCCCGTTTGACGTGCTAATTGAAAGTCATCAGACGAGCAGGATGGAGTCACTGCGATTGGAACAAGGGTCACTTATCTGGTATACAGATGGATCTAAGATAGCTGAAGGGGTAGGAGTGGGAGTAGCAGAAAGCCCTCGGTAATACCCCAACCATCTTTCAGGCAGAAATTTATGCCATAAATCTGTGTGCCCAGGTGTGCCTAAATAAAGGCATCCGAAGGACAAAGATCTATATACTATTAGATAGCCAGGCAGAACTAAAGGCTCTAAGGTCCTATACCTTTGAATCTAAAATTGTCTAGGAATGTAGACAATCCCTGAAGCAACTGGCTAATAACAACAAGGTTACCTTGATGTGGGTGCCAGGGCATGAGGGAGTACAAGAAAATGAACTTGCTGATAGCCTTGCAAAAAAAGGAGCTGAAGCACCGTTTATTGGACCCGAACCGTTTTGTGGCCTAGCCAAGGGACATATAGTGGAGGAGATCCAAGAATGGGAAAAGGATCAGAAAAAGTCCTACTGGAGGAATACTCCAGGCCAAAGACAAGCGAAAAAGTTTATAATTTATTCGATAAAGAATGCCATAAGGCTTCTCGAACTTGAAAAGGCTGAATTAAGGCTAATAACAGGCCTTCTAACTGGTCACTGCCCCTTGAGATACCATCTCAAGAATACTGCACTCGAAACTGCGGAACACATACTTGCGAGTGCAAGGTGTTAGTCCGCACTAGGCTAAAATTCCTAGAACAGGTGGAATGACCTGAAGACATGGGGAAATTAGCTTCCAGGAAAATCACAAGCTTTGTAAAAAGTCTGGGAATCCTGGATAACCACTAGATGTAGGGTAAATCACAAAAGATCTTTTAGGTCGAAGTGAAATAAGGCTGTTCGAAGCCAAACGACTCCGTAAAACAATCTACAACGGTATTAACTTTTACCGTCTCCATAACACTACTAAAAAAATTCTTTGCTCGACAGTTAACATTGTAGAAATATTTTTTTAATGCAGGTATGTCGTTACGTGTAGATGTAACTAGGTAACAACGCAACTAACAGAACATTACAGGAATTATACTATAGCGTGTAGCATTTGTCAAAATAAAACAAAATGAAAAATTTACAAAAACCAACGTGTGTTTGACTAAAAACTCACTTATTTAGGAAAAAAATAGCTGCCGAACAAGATTAGGTGCGTGAAATTCTACGCATAGAAGACCTTCTCCATTTTAAATCAATTTTTGAAGGTCAAAATACGGAAAAACTGATTTTGGAAACTTTGGCGTGCTCTATCTTTTTTTGAACTAACTACGGAGAGCTCAGTCAAAAAATGTTGCAAATTTCGAGTTCTACAATAATTCCCTTACACTATTTTTTCTCCGACGAACAGGAAACGAGATAAAATTGATTTCAAAAATTTTTCAATATGGCGGCGATTCCGAAACAGGTGCAAAAACGCTAATTTTACTAGAGTATTATATATATATATACAATGTGTCCACGGCAAAGCGATATTATAGGTGTAAATTTTTTTTTGGATTATAAACACAATTTTTTGTATTCTGCTTTTGCTTCACCCAAGAACTGTTTTTAGTATGTTGAACTTTAAAGCATTTGTAGAGGGCGCTAGTAACAGGTAAAAAATAAAAATCGCATCAAGTAAAGTACCTTTTCTGTGCGAAATATTGAAAAATTTTATTAGAAAAACATGCTCAGAATTAAAAAATATGACATACCAAAACACAGAACCAAATACATTTTTTTTATTTAGAAAATTTGAAGTTTTTTTAAAAATATTATAAATGTAATGTTAATTTAAATTTATTTATTATACCCATGTTCCTCCATTTTCAGCACACATCTCAACTCTGTTCTTAAATTCTTTGTAGCTATTTTGAATGGCTTGAAGGTTTATTGAATTTCTAGCATGTAATTCTCTCTTTCAATACATTTACATCCGCTGTTAAATCATGGGAATAAATAGTTTGCTCCAGATGACCCTATAAATAAAAATCGCAAATACTCAAATCAGGCGGTCTTGGTGGACACGGAAAGGATCCAAATCATCCAATCCACTTTTCTGGAAAATTATTATTTAACCAATTTCTTACTATTTGTGTGCTGTGGGCTGAACAACTATCTTGCTGAAAATACAAACGTGCTCTTTCATCCAGTGACAAGGTATGTAAATATTCATGAAAAAATGTTTCCAGCAGATTTAAATATTTATGCTGATTTAATTTTCCATCAATGAATTATAGTCCTATTATACTATTGTAGGATATTGCACACCAAACATTAGTTCTTTTAAAATATTGACTACCGGTAACAATTCTAAAATTTGGGTTTGTATCGCTCCAGTACCAGCAATTCTAACTAGACACAACACCATTGGTGGTAAAAGTTGCTTCATCAGAGAAAATGATATGTCGATGAAAAAACCGGTCTTCTGCAAATTTTTTCCACAATAGCATACAACAGTATAAGCGCTTATCTTCATCACCGTACTCAAGTATCTCGAAATCTTGGTTTGAATGGAAAAACTACGCTTTCTTAAAGATAATTTTGGATTCTCTCCGAGAGAATCCACCGCTAATAATGTTGCTGCATCATATTCATTGTACTGTTTATTTTGTCTAGTCTGCTTATATTCATTTCCATTTTTCTTGAATCTTTTCACAATTCTCCATGCCTTTTGTATCGTTAGGACGATATTAGGAAACTTTTTATTAAACTTTGAAATCACATTTTTCATGCTAGATTCGCTAGTGCCATATCACAGTACTAGATAAACGTTTTCTTGTAAAGTCGATATTTTTAATACAAACAATAAATTATTCTGACATAAAGACGGATTACTTTTATTTTTGTTTCAATGGAATATTCTTCTTAAAACATTAAAATTTTATAAATGAAAAAAATGTATTTAGTTCTGTAATTTGGTACGTCATATTTTTTAATTCTGAACAAGTTTTTCTAATAAAATTGTCTTATTTCGCACAGAAAAAAGACACTTTACCTGATGCGATTTATATTTCTTGCTGCTACCAGCGCCCTCTATAAAATTTTTAAAGTCCAACATACTAAAAACAAGAGTAGAGATCCTTGCATCAATCATTTTATTTTTTAAAGATATAACCCTCGTATTGGCTTTGACGATTAAAAAAGATATAAGGTGCTGCAACTTTTGTATAAATAAATGTTATTTAAAAGACATTTGTTTATTATGATAAACTTGAGTCTAAAAGCATACAATGTTTGTTACCATTGTACTTAAATTATTTTTTGTGAAAGCGCCGTCCATAATTACAATAATATGACATAATGATAATTGTATACCTTTTCTAATACTTGGAAGATTCTGTTGAGCATTAGTATTATCCTGCAATGTCACTTTATCAGAAGTTTCTTTAGCTACACTTGTATCCTTTACATAGGCATGATTGACAATCCCATTGGTGGATAACTCAACATCTATTTTATTTACAAATTCTTCTAATCCACTAACACAATCACTAGAAACTGCACCATTAGGATACACAAATTGTTTAATTGTCACAGGTCCCTGGTACACTGTTCTATTCCCAATTTGAACATCGTTGGAGTTAACTACCGATAAACTTCCGAACGAAGGTAAGTGTTCTTCGTTTGCAATAACGATTGCGCCGTCCGTGTCACATTCGTCAGAATCCTGGTCGTCCTGCCGGGATGATGTACTGATAGTGTCAACCTGGTTTTCCTCTGCATCGCTGTATTGGGCACTAGGATTAGCGTAACTAGAAAGTTTCGACAAGGTCGTTTCTTTCATTCCTGACCTAAAGGATGTATAATTTTCTACATAACACTATGCACGTGAACCCATGGAACCTTCGCAGTCAACTGAGTTTGTTGTTTGTTTTCAATGTTGGATTAATGACGGTACCACTTCAGTTTCACAGTTTCGCATATTAATAATTCAGTAGCGTAGATACGTATGCGCTGATAGATACTGTGGCGTAAATGGGAAATTGAATAATGTGCAGTAGACATCGTTATGTTATTAATAATTATTTTACAATAAATAAAATTATCATTAGTGGAGCCTAATTAGGACTCTATTTGGCACGAATATTGGCTTAGTAAAAGGCATGCTTTCACTGGATATAATGAATATTGGCATGTAATAATTTAAGATATCAAATTTAAAAAATTTGCTATTTCCTTTAGTTTTTGTTTTTTGCAAATTAATAAAAATATCTTCTACTGGTTAAGCTTTATCAGAAATTTATTTGTAAAAAAGTACATATTTTTGTTTTCTTAATAGTAGTAAGCCTTTATTTAGCACTTGGCTAGTAGAAATACGGATTCCTATATGTAATGCTAATAAATTGCATTCTTATCTATTGCTTAAATAACTGAACACTTCACGCTTAAATACATTTACATTTGGTGAAACCTTGCTTGCATCAGGAAGAGCACTAAAGAGGCGAAGCTCCTCGAAAAGCAAGGATTTTTGTAAGGACGTCGCGTCAGTTTAACTATATCAATATTGTAATTTTGTTTATAGCGCAAATTATAGTTGTGAACGTTTAGTCTTTTAATGAAAAATTCATTTAAGTATATAAATAATTGTTTATGTTCTATTTTGTAGATTGGTATTAAGTTCGCCCTTTTAACACTCTCTCAAATTAACAACCACCACACCACAATTATCAAAGATGGCGCGAGTCGAGTAGGTCGTGTTAAAATCGCTCTCAGTAAAGATCTAAACAACACTGTTGTATCAAAGTATGAAATCGTAACTAGTGCTGCTATGTAGCAGTATGTATGTATATACTGCTAAAGAAAAAGTAAAAATATATAAATTTCAAAAATTTTATAGCATGCCGCCGAAAGTAACTAGTGATATGAAGGGTTATAAAAGAAACTATTAAGGAATTGCTCCCAGACGACGACTTCATGAGCATGATATTTAAAAAGTTTACAGAAAAAATTAATAACCTGGAAAAACTGTACTATCATATGAAGAAAAAATTGTCAAGCTGGAAACAGTATGTGAAAATCTTCAACAAAATGAGAAATCAAAAAATATCTGCATGTTCGGCATACCAGAAGAAACAAATGAAAAAAAACAAGTGAATTAGTACTAAAAACACTTAATGATAAGATGAACATACAATTAAACAAGGAAGGGATAAACAATTGTTTTAGAATAGGAAAAAACACAAATTCACAAAAACAGATCCGTATTCAGAATTATTCAATAAGAATAATATTGATGAGCAATAATTCAAGTGAGGACTAATGATAGACTTATAAATTAATTTTTGGTCCATTGCGTAATATTATTACTTAATCTCCCTAATAGATTAATTTTTTTTGCTATTTTACTTGTTATATAACCTGCATGTTTAGAAAATGATAGTTGATCATCTATTACCAGACCTAAATATTTATATTCATTTACTTGTTCTATTTTATTGCCATATATACAAACATCTATATCACTTTGTATACTGATAACATTATATTTGTTTTTTATAATCATATATTTAGTTTTGCTCGTATTTATTTTTAAACTATTTTCACTTAACCATTCTTCAAGCAGATTTATTTCCTCATTTAATGTCAGTAAGATTTCATCTACATTTTCACCAATACATAATTCACCGTATAATAACGTATCATCCGCAAAAAGTTGTATATCACATTTAAGTTTATGTTGCACAATGTCGTTGATGTAAATCACAAACAAACTTGGACCGAGAACTGCCCCTTGTGGTACTCCATGTTTTGTACCTCTGGAATTAGATATTATTCCATGGTATTTAGTGACATGAGATCTATCACTTAAATAACTTTTAAACCATTATTGGGGCGCACCTTTAATACCTAGATTTTCTAATTTTAATAATAGTAGGTCCCTGTCTATAGTTGCAAAGGTCTTTGGAAGTCCAGATATACTACACCGATGATAAGTTTGTTATTTATTGCTCTTTTCTAGTCATATAAAATAGTTTGCAAAGCACTTTCACATGAATTGTTTCTACGAAACCCTGCCTGATGTTTACTTAATAATTTATGTGATTCACAATAATCTATCAATTGTTCATTAACAACTGTTTTTAATAACTTTTCGTAACTTGGAACCATATTTAAGGGGCGATGTTCCTCACCATTTATCGTGTTTGCTTTTTTTTCTACTAGGATGATTGTTGAGATCTTCCATGCCTCTGGAAATTTTCCAGACTCCAGAGAAGAATTAATAACTTCTAAAAATCTGTCACCTACAGCTTCAACGGACGATTTAAGTATCATCATATTTATACCATCTACTACACTACTCTTTTTATTTTTCATGTCATTAACAGTTTTCTTTAACTCTGTTAAGTTAATTAATTTAAATTCATTGAATGTGCACTTATGTTTTTCCATACTATTTAATATTTCTTCATATTTATTACTTTTATTTAATGATTGTGTAATATCTTCTATGGTATCAAGAAAATAGTTATTAAATAATTCTGAAACCCTCTACCCCTATATAGGTTCTTATTTTTTCCATATACTAACAGTTTCAATGTTTTCCACATCTCCTCTGAGTAATTTTTTACCTCATCTATTTTTTCGTTATAATATGCCTTTTTCTGGTTTCTAATTAACGTTACAACATTGTTTCTAGTTTTTTAAAATTCATTCCAATCTTCTTCTGTGCCTGTAATTATTGCTCTCTTATACTTAATGTCCCTATTTTTTATTTCAAGTTTTATTTCATTTGTCCACCATTTATTATGGCCCCATCGTAGATTTAAGACATGTAAGAACTGTGTTTACTAAATGATTTGACAAAGAATCAGTATCTTTATTTATAATATTCCATTCGGTCTCCATTAAATCATCCTGGAAATTATTTTCATTTATGTCTTTATCTGACCTTTTTGTAATATGGCTTTATCTTAAAATTATTTAATAGTTCTATGGTTATAATTGAGTGATCAGAAATTTTAGGTGTAGTATGTACTTTACATTTTAGATCTTTTTTATTAGTAACTACCAAATCTATTATAGTACTACTGTCCTTGGTAACTCTAGTGAATCCATCCATTAATTGATATAATCCAAGTGATTTGATAATACTGTTTCATTTGTCAGAATATATTTTTTATATATGGGATATATTTTCTGTTTTGGGTATACATAGGTGCATATAGGTTATGATGCCTGACTTGTTTGATGCGCCGGAGGAGAAAAGAGAAGTTAAAACAATGATCTACAAAAATATAACGGAGGGATTGCAGGATATACAGAGAGCACAAAAAATAAATATTCTACACACAAATATAAGGAGTATTAACAAGAATTTTGATGAATTACTGTTATACTTAGAAAACTTCAACATACAAAATATTGACAAGATTAATAAAAAAATATACTTTTGAACTTAAAATAGAATATACAAGATATAGAAACAAGTTAAATAAATTAATTTAAAAAACAAAAAAAGATTTCTATACTGATACATTTCTGGGCGCAAATAATAATTATAAACAAATTTGGAAAATAATAAATGATGCATCAAATTCGGAAAACAAACAAAGCAATAAGCAATTCCCAAATAACCTGGTTACGAATAGTTTAATATCAGATAATATTGAAAAAGCAAATGCGTTCAATAATTTTTTCATAAGCATAGGTTCGAAAATGTTAAATAAGTTAAATAGAGTAAATAATAACAATACCCAACTAAATAAAACGCAAGCTCAGTTCATGTTTCTACAACCCATAAGGAGAAATGCAATTATACTAGTAATTTCGAAACTAAAAAATAAACACGCAACAGGCCCCGATGGAATATCAAGTAGTTTAATTAAAACTCTACATAAACAGTTACTAACTCCACTATTACATATTATCAATTTAATTTTTCAAATTGAAACTATTCCCAAAGAATGCAAGGAATCTATAGTTATCCAAATTTACAAATCCGGAGAGAAAATGAATTTGACCAATTATAGACCAATTTCTTTAATTACCAACTGTTCAAAAATTTTTGAATTATGTTTAAAGAATAGTTTAGTAAATTACTTAACAAAATATGCTGTGTATAATAAGACCCCCGACTGTAATAATATGGTCAATTTGTATAATAATGGTAAATATAATAATTCTCTGAATTTTCACTTTTCTCTAGTTGGTAATAATGACATCTTAGAGGCTTTAACATCTATTAAGTCAGATGCATATGGCTGTGATAATATTTCCTTGACGATGGTGAAACATTGTACGCCTGTGATTATCCCTTATATAACGCATATTATTAATAGATGCTTAGAAACCGGGTACTTTCCTCTAGCGTGGAGAGAAGCTATTATATGTCCTGTAGCAAAAATTGTATCACCATCTTCCATTAAAGATTTGCGTCCTATTAGTTTGTTACCGGTGCTCTCAAAAATATTTGAAAAAATTATTTACAAACAAATAAACTTATATTTTAGTGGTAACTTCTTGATACCTTCACATCAATCTGGTTTCAGATCTGCTCATAGTACGAATACTTCTTTACTTAATATTTGTGATAATATTTTTAGAGCGATAGACAAAAAAAGAGCCGCAGTATTGATTGCTTTGGACTTTTCCAAGGCTTTCGATAAAATCGATCACGATCTTATGTGTGCAAAACTCCATTATTATGGATTCGATGAAATTTCGTTGTCTTTGTTTCATTGTTATTTAACGTAGCGCTCGCAAAGAGTTAAAATACTAAACACGTTTTCAGAGCGAAAAAATATATACTCTGGTGTCCCACAAGGATCCATTTTAGGACCTCTTTTATTTATTATTTATACTGCAGATATTTTTAATATAATACAACATTCGAATATACAGGCGTATGCAGATGACACGCAAATCTTGCATTATTTTGAACATGCTAATGCTGTTGAAGCCTCCAAAAAAATCAATAAAGATTTCTCTAAGGAACATAATCTGAAACTAAATCCTGACAAATGCAGTGTTATGCTTTTATGTTCAAAATAAAAAGAGAGACTATTAAAATGCAGTTAAATATTAAAATTAACGACAAAGACATAACCTTCACTGATAAATTAAAAAATTTGGGAATAATTTTTGATGAAAGTTTAAGATTTCACCATCATGCCAAAAAGTTAATACAAAAAACCTATGTTAAATTAAAATTATTGTACTCGAGTAAACATATGCTAAATTTCTCTGTTAAAAAGGTTTTGTGCGAAACTCTTGTATTATCAACTCTTGGTTACTGTGACATGGTTTATTATCCGTGCTTGGATAAAGCAATGAAAAATCGAATTCAAAAGGTCCAAAATGCATGTTGTAGATTTATCTTTAGTCTAATGAAATTTGACAGAATCTCTGATAAAATTAAAGATCTGTGTTGGCTTAAACTAGACAAGCTTGTAAGCTTCCGATATATTGTTTTTGTGCATCGCCTCCTCATGACCTCAACACCTGCATATCTTAAAGCAAAATTTATTAGTCGAGATAATGTCCATTCTCGTCATATTAGGCATAAATTAAATTTAACCATGCCTCAACATTCCACTGCCATGTTTCAGAGATCTTTTACGTACAATGCAGTAACTCTGTACAATTCTGTAAATAAGGATTATAAATCATTCTCCATTGCGAAATTTAAAAATGCTATAAAGACTCTACTTTTAAATGCTTAAAGCATATTTTTGCCATTAGTTTGTTTTTAATTTAGATTTACATAAAAAATATATTCAGTTCTTTATTGCGTATTTGTTTATTGTATTTGTATTATATAAAATCACTATTATTATTATTATATTGACTTGTAATTTGGTTTGTTTATTAAGTTTCGTTTGATTCAAATTTAGTAGTAGGTTAAGTGTAAGAGTAGCCTTAGGCTAAACTTCGCCTACATTTCATTATCTTTATCTAGGTTAAGAGACATATGTTTTGTTCTTTTGCCTAGTTTGATAATAAAGACGATATTATTATTATTATTATTATCATTATATCAAATAAACAGTATGGTTTTTAAAGTGGTATTGGTATAAATAATAATAATAATAAAAATAAAACAAACACCACAGAAATTAGACAACCTTCAATTCCAATTCCAGAAGCCAGGGCTTGTGCGGAAGGGGGTTACACATTGAAAAAACGCGGACATACAACCATTTCCTCCGACAATGCCAGTGCCGGAGCCAGGATTTGAACCCGGTGGTGCGATGTCCGTGTGATTAATCGCGATTGCCACCTCGCGCCTTAACCCACGCGGCTATCGACCAGACAATCCAAGTAAGGACTTCCTGAGACAAAAAAGACGAAACAAAAACTTTACGACATTATTATTATCGCCGCGGGCCACCGGCGGCATGCCTAACAGCAAGCGATCAATCGACTCGCCGCACATTAAAAAGGAGCGAGATGCTTTGCGGTCGAGGGTCGGTCGAGGTAGCACAAAGAGTAATGGTATTTTAATGAGGTCATAAAGTTTTTTGTTACGTTTTTTCTGTTTCAGTTTATTCTTATTTGAACTATACAGAAGACGGTATTTTAGACCTGATAAAAAACGTAGTTAATAACCTAGATGGAAATAAAAAATGTCTTAGTGTCATTCTAGACCTAACTAAGGCATTTGATACGGTATCCCACTCATAGTTGTTAAAGAAATTAGATAATATAGGTGTGGGTAGCCCGGTTCTAAATTTATTTAAAAACTACCTTTCAGATAGAAAACAAAGAACAAAATGGACAATGCCTTTAGTAATTATTTAACAATTAACATGGGTGTACTCCAAAGTACCATACTTGGGCCAATATTGTTCTTGGTTTATATAAACGATATAGCTCCTATACCCAAATTTGAAAGCAAATATAATCTCATATGCACATGACACGGCGATTGTATTTACCGGTGAGTCATGGGACAGCTTATACGAACAAGTTGAAAATAACCTAAAATTGATAGGTAATTGATTAAATTCAAATTCATTAAGTTTAAACGTAGATAAGACAAAAATGATAGCTTTTACAATTACAACTGATAATCAACCTCTGAAACAAAATATAACGCTGTACAGTGAAATTTATTCAAAAACACAAGATTGTCAATGTCCCATTATTAAAATAGTTGGAAGTATCAAATATCTGGGTATCGTTGTGGATCAACACGTAAAATGGAGGGATCATTCTTGCTACGTAGCAAAGAGAATTAAACATATAATGCATAAATTCTAACAACTAAGGGATATTTTAACCGAAAAAACTTATTAATAGTATATAACTCGCTAGTGGAGTCGATTTTAAATTATTGTAGTATAGTCTTGGGTGGATTATATAATAACGCACTACTTATCCTGCAAGTTGCATAAAATTCAATAATTAAAATAATGCTGAAAAAAAAAATTCTATTCTCTTCTGAATAACTTTATAAAGAAGCAGGCCTACTTACAGTAGAAATCATTATTCATACCACTGTTTGTTGTGAGCTTTTAAGGCCGATGAGAAATTTAGTCAGTCCCTTAATTATTTAACGAGGTTTAAAGAAAATAAAAACATTAGTGTGCCTAAATTTAATAAAGCCTATCACAAAGATTTGTATTCTTCCATGGTTATAAATTGTTTAACGGTCTTCCTTTAAATATGAAGGAAACAAAAAATTAAAAAATATAAGACGGAAGTTAAAAAATGTATAATTAAAAACCGCAATATATTTGACACAGTATAGATTGATTTAGATGCTTATTATATTACTGGTTGTTTTACAAGTTGTAAACATTTTATTTATTTATGTGTGGATTATTGTTTACTCTCTTCCTCCTCTGTGGTCAAGTACGATTTAGTATCTAGAGAAGTAAGTATATGAATTGTATTAAATATTTGAAATTAAGAGAATATCTAAGTTAATACTATAAAGAACATAAGCGGCCTACAAACAAACTTTATAGAAGTTTAGGTGGACCATCTATGGTATTTTATATGAAAATTGTATTTAGATAATGTACTATCTTTGAAAAAAGTTACTTACTTTCTTACTTACTTACCCTAATGCTTGTAACATGTCATCTATCGGGAATATCTATTACAATTTAGCACAATACGCATTGCTTTATTCTGTTGTATCTGAACCGCTGTATATAATTTTTATTACAGGGTATTACAAAGAACTACAATAATTAAAATGAGGTAATATAATGGTATTGTAAATTAATATTTTAGACCACTGTGATAAACAACTAGCGATACGATTTAAAAATCCGATTTTTTACCCAATTTTTACAGAAATAATCCATGTGAGAAGAAAAACTGAGCAGGGGGTCCAAATAGATACCTAAGTATTTAATTTCTGATACATAGTCAGTGGCATCGCCGCGCCATTTACATTGATACCTAAATTCCATGAGTTCTTTACAATTAGCCTTTGAGCCTATCACCATTTTCTTTGTTTTTGATGTATTTAATTTTAATTTATTTAGGCAAAGCCAGTCGTACAAAATTCGAAGTTCATCATTCAGGGTATCAACAATTTCTCTGAAATCTTTTCCTGCAACACAAATTAGGATATCGTCCGCAAATAGATTAACAAACGATTTTTTAAAATTCTATATAACAGATTTTTGAATAAGGTTAACATCGAGGCTGAAATTAGGAAGATGAATGATGATTTAGGTAATCTAATTAGTTTATCGAGGCAGCATGATCTAAAAATTAATTCCTCCAAGTCATCAGTGGTGCTATTTGGCAATATCAAACATAACGAATAGAAATTAAATTGGGGGATGAAAATCCAAAAATCGTGGATAAAGCTAAAAACTTGGGTGTCATTATTGATTTAATTTTAAGATTCACAGATCATGTGGCCTACTTATTATAAAAGGCATATGCCAAACTAAAGATATTACTCGAATCCGAGTATAAAAATGTTACAGTCGATAGATTGTGTATAATAAAAAACAAGTAAAAGGTGTAGTCTATTGTAATTCCCATTCATCTACGGTGCACACGACTATGGCTATAGAGGCCAATTCGGGAGAGCACATGTCGACCGCAGTCAGGACAAACATAGACCTGGTTAGGTCTTGGATTCGGCCTTCTTGTAGCAAGATTTCCTTGATAGCTGGCCACAACCCCTCGCCATTCGGTTCTGTCCGCTGCAAGTTGTTCCCATTGCTCGTCTGCAATACCGCAGGATTTTAGATTTTCATGGAGAGCGTCTTTGAACCTCTTTCCATGACCGCCACGCCTTCTTCTACCGCTTAGCAATTCACCATAAAGTGTACATTTAGGAAGGTGGTTATCATGCATACGATGAACGTGACCTGCCCATCTTAGGCGTGCTCTTGAAATAAGCACTTCAATTCTTCCACGTTTGATATGTGATGGAACCAACGGATTTTCATCATACTTCTGAGGTGTCTTTGCTGAAAACGTTCTAATTCTTTCACATGACGACGGTAAGTGACCCAGCTTTCACATCCATATAGCAGTGTTGGAATGACAACTGCTCTGTAGACAGCCATTTTCGTTGACAAAGCAAGGTCGTGGTTGTCAAATACTCTCTCTCTAAGTCCCCAGAGTGCTCTAGATGCAGCGTTAATTCTATTGCGAATCTCGCTGTCCATGTTTGCTTTGTCATTAACAACGTTGCCTAAGTAATTGAACCGATCCACCACTTCAAGAGAATTTCCGTTAATTGTAATGTCTATTTGGTTCACTTGATGAGGAGTTGACAT
This sequence comes from Leptura quadrifasciata, assembly GCA_963675555.1. Lineage (NCBI taxonomy): Eukaryota > Metazoa > Arthropoda > Insecta > Coleoptera > Cerambycidae > Leptura > Leptura quadrifasciata. Next base: position 154,296,908 of record OY776673.1, on the reverse strand, counting down.
AATCTTAGTCTTTCCAATGTTGATTTTAAGTCCCAAGGAATCATAGCTCTGGGTATACACATCTAAAAGTTCTTGAAGCTCTTCTGGCGTAGAGGTTAAAAGTGCACAGTCATCCGCATACTGGAGATCACAAATGAATTGTGTGCGTGTCTTCGTGAAAGCTCTAAAGCGCCCTATGTTAAACAGACCGCCATCAACACGGTATCTGAGACCTATTCCTCTGACTGTCAGTTTGTTGTCAACAATAATTGTTAGAGCAGTGGTAAACAAATTAAAAAGTAGGGGTGCCAGGACACATCTCTGCCTAACTCCAGTGAGGGTTTGGAAATGTTCGGTTGCCTCATTATTATACATAACCTGGGCGTTGTTATTTGTATGTAGACTGCGACATACTTCCACTCTGTGTTTCAGGAAGTAACTTTTCCATAACAGGTGTTATCCTATTTGCCATCGCTTTAGTGAGTATCTTCCCTCCAACAGCCAGGAGAGCTATACCCCTGTAATTTCCACAGTCCGCAGCGCTCCCTTTGTTTTTGAAGAGGTTGATTAAAAGTGTATCACGAAACTCCTGCGGAGCTTGACCACTTTCCCACACGACATCAAACAGTTTTTTGAGGTAGGGTATGAGCTCTGACAACACAGCTTTAAAAATCTCAGCTGGGAGTGAGTCGGCGCCGGGAGATTTGTTATTTTTTAGCTGCCCAATGGCGGTTAAGATCTCTTCCGTTGTTAGTGGTTTATCTAAGTCTTCGAAGGTGTCATATTGAGGGATAAGATTTATAATATCGTGATCGGCTTGACTTTGCTGGTTAAGAATGTTAGAGTAGTGTTCTTTCCATCGGGCTCTTATTTCCTGGTCTTCTTTGAGGAGATTTCTATTTAAATCTTTAATAGGGCACATATTTTTCCGACTGGGGCCGTACACTGCTTTTACTCCTTGAAAGAAATTCCTGTAGTCGTGTGAATCGGCGTACCTTTGAATTTCTCTGGCCTTGCTTGCCCACCACTCGTTCTTTATTCTTCTGATTTCGCGTTGCGTTTCATACTTAGATTGGGTAAAAGCTTCTGCTTTTGATGAGTCGTTGGGGTGGTTGATAGCGTTTTGGAAGGCAATATGTTTGCGGTCAAGAAGTTCTTGTATAAAAGCTCCATTATCATTGAACCAGTCCTTCTGTTTTCTACTTGCTGCAGTGCCAAGAATTTCCTCACTCGCACTTTTTAAACTGTCTTTAATTTGTGTCCAGGTAGCAGCGACATCTACAGAATTGGTTTCTTCTAGTGCACTCAAATTCTCTTGAACTTTTTGCTTTAGCTGTTCGACGGTTTGTTGGTCACGCAATTTACTAATACAGAGACGGAGTCTACGTTTTACTTGAGTTCTTCGGTGTTTGGGTCTCATAACAATTTTCATTTTAGAGATAACAGGACGATGATCGGTCCAACATTCGCTATCAATGCGCGCCTTTGTAATTTGGACGTCCTTGAGATGCTTCCTACGTACGATAACATAGCCAGTAGATGCCAGTGACCTGATCTGGGGTGAGCCAGGTGCCTTTAAATTTATCCTTTTGTCGGAAAATGGTGTTTGTTATAACTAGATCATGTTCGGCGCATTTAGTTAGGAGTAGTTGACCGTTAGCGTTCATGTTGCCCAAACCGTTCTTGCCTATGATGCCTGGCCAGGTGTCTGCATCTCTCCCTACTCTAGCGTTAAAATCGCCAAGAATAACGAGTCGTTCCGTTTTAGGTATTCTACAGAGGGTTTCTTCCAGCTGTTGATAGAAGCTTTCCTTGGTTTCGTGACTTGCATCCAGAGTGGGAGCGTAGGCGCTTATTAGATTTACCGCGTTGCCATCTGATAGCTCATAGCGTAGCAGCATTAGACGCTCGGATAGGCCTTGTGGTACTTGTGCTAAGTTGGATACAAGTTGATTCCGAACGGCAAATCCTACTCCATGTTGTCTTCTTGAATTGGTGGGAAGACCTTTCCAATAGAAGGTGTAGTACTTTTCTGTGAGAGAGCCTTCCTCCAAAAATCGAGTTTCGCTGAGAGCTGCAACGTCAACATTGAGTCGGTGAAGTTCTCTATCTATTAGAGCAGTTCTTCTTTCAGGCCGATCGGTGCGAGTGTTGTCGTTCAAAGTACGAACATTCCAAGCGCCGTAGATGAAAGAATTAGTTTTGTTGGATTTAACTTGTCGGTGTTTTTTCGACATTCGATGAGGTGTCCCTGTGGGCACCCTCCCCCGGAGATCCGATCGGGAGGGTATTTTACCTCCGGATGATTTTGTCCCACTTGAACGCTCCATCATTTTTTTAAAGCCTTAATCGACTGAAAACGAAGCTGCATTTGAAGTTTTAGCTGGAGCAGGTATGCAACTGACCAGCTCGGTTGCGGAAGGCGAGTGGTGTGGTCCCATGGCACAGAAGGAGACTGCGACGATGGGGTAACCAAACGATTCCAAAAGCAACCTTTGTGTGCGGTGGGTTATTTTTACCGCACTCTTCGTGAGAAGGTGGATGTGTTCACGGCAAAAAGTAATGGTTATTCCGCCCTTACTCGGTCGTTAGAGCCTCGTTAGTGAAAACAGGGTGCACCAAGTTCAAATTGAACTCATCGCGAAGGTGAGGTTAACAATTGAGTAGGAGAGGCTATAACTTGCGCTTCACTACCCCATTACACCCACCCACATTTTACAAAGATATTGTATACCCACAGACATATACTTAGCAGAACGATCTAAACAACCTTATGTGAATCACTTGTTCTCTCCCAATTTAATTACTGTGACTGTTTTTATGGGCAATGCCTAACAACTAGGGATGCTAGTAGGCTGCAAATAGTCCAGAATTCATGTCTGAGATATATCCACGGAATTCGTTAAGTTTGACAGAATATCTCATACTCTATCACTTACTTACTGGCTAGATATGTCAAATAGAAGAAAATTGCACGCCAACATATTTTTCTTTAAAATTTTTGCGTAATAATTCCACTTCTTATTTAATAGAAAAAATCAAGTACAGGACAGATGTGCACAATATAAACATAAGAAGAAAAGACCTGCTTACCATACCTCAACACAAAACCGCTCTTTTTGAGAGGTCACTTACGTACAATATTGCAAAAACAATTAATGAGTGTCCCACTGAATATATGTCACTAACCCTTTCTCAGTTTAAAAAAATGATTTCCGATAAACTATTTGATGAACAATAAGTGCTGCCATGCTTAATAATTACCTTTTTTTTCTTTTCTTTTCAATAGCTGTGTATGTTTATGTGAGTATATATATGATTGTGGTTTTCTTTAGAATGTAGATTTGTTAATTTCTTAACATAGATAATTCTTATATACTTTATATCTTACATCAAGGTTCGATGGTAGAGCAGTTTTACAACTGAATCGCGCCTATTAATAAATATATAACAATTTATTTAATATTTGTTGAATAGAAAACTGTAATTGTTAAAACGCTATGTATAAAGATTAATAAAGACATTTATTTATTATTATCATATTACGAACCGTCTTCAAGGTTATATTATTTATACAACCATATATACATTAAATAGGTAACTATTAACATGCACAAAAATAAAATTTAAATAATATCCAATTCCAATTAAAAATCTTTTATTGAATATTTTAAATACAAGTCATTTTATTTATCGCATTCATTTAATTTGTCTAAGTGTACAATGTTACAAACCTGCACTACGTGCATATAATAACGATTTTTCCCTAAACAGATTTTTCGCAATGTGCTGTAATCTGAGAAGTGGCTGATGGTGGCAACCGAATGGAAAATAAATGCAATATTTTATATTTATCTCCTTACTATTTATTATGCTGTCCTAATAGTTCAAGCGATTTCTATGTTGATTTTCTGCTACACAGTTATTTAAGAAGGCTAAACTAGATGCAGTAGGAGTTATTTAGTTGTTTATTATACAGGGAACATATTTAAAGCAAGAAAAAAAAACTGTTTTATATTATAAAGTTTAAAAGCAAATTAAAAATGAGCTCTCGTTAGAACTATCTATATACAAATAAAAACTATGCAAACTTAATAAAAATTCTATGCACTGAAAGTACGGGATCCAAGAGGGGTAGTGGGAAGGAGAGGGGGTAGGAGGGGAAGGGAGGGTAGGTATTGTCTGTAATGTAAGAATTATGTGTATTACTCCACCTTTAGTCTACCATATCATAGATAGGTAGGTTCTGGTGGAGTAATTTGTGGGCATGTCTAGGGTCGTTGTGTCTACGTCTGTCTGTCAGGTTTCGTGTCAACTCCGATCGCTGAATTTTAGTAGTGAAAATTTTTTTAGCGGTATCGTCTATGAATCCCGGATATTTATTTATTTATTTATTTATTTATTTCTACAACTATCCAGCGGGATAACATCCCAGTTACAGGATAAGAAACAACAATACGAAATTAAGAATAATACAATTTTCGAAAAAAAAAAAAAAAGTACAGTACAATGTGTAAATAGTAATACAGACATAGGTATATAATATGAGAAAAAGATAAACATTCCTGACAAACAAGTAAGGTAAATAACAAAACAAGCACTAAACAAAATTAACAGAACTTATAATACAAGAACATTTTTTATATGTGCATTGCTAGAATTATATATATCAATGCTGTCTTGCACGGTGGAGTAATTGCGGCACATCGTATACAGAGGAGAGTAATGCAATATATTAGTATTAGCCGTCTTTACATAAAAAGTTTCATAACGTCGCCCAGTATATGTTGGTACATGGAAATCGATTTTACTCAGTATTTCGGTCGCATCATGAACAGAGTTTATTATGTTAAACAGAAAGATAACAGAGTGCATATTACGACGAACCAGTAAGGATTTATAGTTATGTGTGTCAAGTAACAGATCATGTGGAAAGCCAATAGGAGGATACACTTTATTTTCTTTATAGGACAGATACTTTAAAAATCTCCGTTGCACTCTTTCTAATACTTCGATATATTTTACGTAATTTGGGCACCAAATGACAGAATTATATTCTAGTCGGGATCTGACATATGAGTTGTATAACAGTTTAATTGTTGATGATTTATGAAACTCACGGGAATTACGCATGATAAATCCTAAACTTCTATTGGCAGCTGAAATTACTTCATCTATGTGATGGATAAAATTTAATTTTGAATCAAAAAATACCCCTAAATCTTTGATATATTCTGGTCTATTAAGTAAAATACCGTCGATACTGTATGGAAACATTAACATATCTTTCTTACATGAGTATGTGATAACTTTACATTTGTTTATATTAAGTGGCAACTTGTTTTCCCTACACCACAAATCAAGTCTATGGAGGTTTTCCTGAAGGATGATGCAATCCTGAGCGCAGTTTATCCTAACATAAATTTTCATATCCTCTGCGTATAGTAGATGAGGAACATTCAAAGAGCTAATAGCGTTATTAATGAAGATGTTGAAAAGTAACGGCCCCAGGATCGATCCTTGAGGAACACCAGATAGGACTTCAAATTTAGTTGAAGGGTAAGTTAGCCCTCTCGTGCAATTCTGCGATCGGAGTGTGTCTTGTTTGCGTTAAGTGATAGTCTCAGTAATTTATTTTGTAGTCTCTATGAAGGTGAGCACTGCGCGTCCGAGATGGCATTCCAGGACGCGCAGACATAAGTCATTATGGACCTAAAAATTGTCTTGTAAAGCGTCAGTCTGTTATCTGTGGTCAATTTACTTCTTCGGTTTACTAGTGAGTAGAGTCTGTTTAAAGTTGTATATGTATTTTGTATAGTATTTGCAATGTGGGGTCCAAAGTAGAGCCTCGTATCCAGAGTTACTCCTAGATACTTGACCCTGCTTTTTTCCCCAATTTCTTTGTCGTTTATTTTTATTTTTGTGAAAGTCTTCGTATTTGTAAATTTCCTTTGTAGTTTATTCGCGTCTGTTTTGTTCTCGTTGATGTGAATCTTCCAGTCGCTGTAATAGTTACTGAGCCCCACGAGGTGCTGCCGGATCTTCCGGACTGTCGTCTCGGCGTAAAACCCCCTGTAGATCGCGACATCATCGGCGTAGAGCAAGGAAGTGGTGTTGGAATGGGAAGGTACGTCGGAGAGGAATAGGTTGTAGAGGGTTGGTGACAGTATCGCCTCTTGCGGGACATGTGCCGATATTGTTTGTTGAGTGGAAAATATATTATTAATTCTAACTATAATCCTTCTTTGTAAAAGGAAGTCTTTAATTAATGTGACGAGGTACTGAGGTATTTTACAAATCTCCTTCAATATAAATAATAGCCCATTATGCCATACTAAGTTGTGAGTCGGGCTTTTTCAATGTGCAATAAAATGCATGGCCGTACACTGCTTCTTTGTGTAACCAATTAAAGCGTGGACAAAGCCAAAGTGGTACTATGACCAGGTCTAAATCCAAATTGATTTTTAGGAAGTATATTCTTATTTTGGACATAAGTATTTTATTTAACCTTAGTAAAATTATTTTTTTTGTGAGTTTCACTAAAGTGTTCAGTAATGCAATAGGACGGTAGTTGTTTACGTCATGGGCTGGTTTATTAGGTTTTAAAATGGATATAATAATGGCAGTTTTCAAGCTAGTTGGAAAGTGTTGTAGCTTAAATATTGCATTAATTATATACATTTAAATAATATCATCATATTATGAGATGAAAAGTTGTGGAGACCTGACTAAGATGTTAATATTAATTATCCTGTAGAATAATCCAACTAAAATAATTACAAGCACCTGGCACTTCCGCTTATACCGGAAGTCGATACCAACTTGCTTATTTCAAATGGAACACTCTATATATTTTCGGTTTTCGAAAAGAGCATAAAATTCTGAGTCGAAAATACGTAGCATATCCTATACCTAAACCTAGCCGTTTCAGAGATATTTGACATTTTATAGAAAATTTGACAGGTGCAAGGTTTGCAAGAACCGTTATGACTTTCTTCGAGTAAAAGATCCTCATTTGCTTCTTGTCATGTAAAAAGAACACAAGGAGAACTACGTTCTACAACTGAAATAAATTCAATAATATCATACCAAGTGTTCCGTTTTTCGCGTTACATTTTGTCAACTTCAAACCGCGAAAACTTGTTTAGGTCAAATGGAACATCCTGTCTTTTTTGCGTCATGTTATGTAAAATTGAATTCCCTTTTTTCTGATATTAGCATTGTGGGGGTTAAAGTTACAACTTTTTGAAATATTTGCGATTTTATTAGAAATTCATGACTTGTAATCATTTCATCAAAATAGCCATGATTAGAAACAATCAGTCATTATCTTATGTCAAAAAATGCCAGCACGTTTAAATTACACCTACGAAGACTTTTTAAATTTGTTTATTATTTATGGAGAATGTGATAAAGCAATATCAAGAACTTGCAGCACATTTGCTACTCGATATCCAGAAAAACGGAAACCGTCACCAAACACTGTAAATCGCATACTGGAAAATTTTAAAAATTATGGCTCTGTCAAGGCAAACATGCAAAGAACGAAAACATTGAAGTAGTCATTCTAGGATGTTTTCATGCATTCAAGAATGTCATTAAGACAAGCTGCTCTGGAATCAGGACTATGCAAGGATTCAATTCACAGAATCTTATTAAAACATAAGTTTCACCCGTTTTCATTCTATATGGTTCAAGGATTAAAAGAAACAGATTTCCTAAGAAGACAGAATTTTTGTGAGTTTATTCTAATAAGGTCTGAGGGTCACGATTCTTATTTGGGAAATATTATATGGACAGATGAAGCAAAATTTACCAAAAATGGACTTTTTAATAGACACAATTCGCATTATTGGAGTGACTCAAATCCTCATATGTTCAGAGAGCGAAGCTTTCAGAAAAGTTGGCAGTTCAATGTTTACTGTGCCATAAGAAACGATAGAGTGGTGGCATTACAATTTTATCAGGAAAATTTAAACGGTAAATTAAATTTTCTCTTCTGCTAATATGTATAGGTAATTTTTTTTTTTTTTTTTTGGTGAAAGATCTGAATATTTTACAAAATTTCAATAAGAACTATTTAGAAAATTTACCTCTCGCCGAACATAGAAACATTTTTTATCAGCACGACGGTGCTCCCCCACATAACGCATATTTAATTAATAATTATTTACAAGAAACTTTTTATGATCAAAGGATTGCCAATAATGGAAGGTCCATTAATTAATTAATCTTATGGCCTCCTCGCTCGCCCGATTTATTAGTTCTGGATTATTTCATTTGGGGAACTATTAAAAATAAAGTTTATGAGAGCCCATTAACAACCATTGAAGATTGTATGCAAAGAGTAAGAAATGCATTTCAAAACATATCACAGGATTCAATTAGAAGAGCTACCCATGAGGAACTAATCCGAAGGTGCGAAAAATGTGTCGAGGTTCGAGGGCGGAATTTTGAACAATTATTAAATTAAAATGAAATCATATTTTAAATTGATCTTATCTCTGCTATTTTAGTTCATGCCATATCTTCAATTCGATTAATACGCATGTTACAGTGTAGTGTTATTTTGCGTTTTTGTAGATATCGATTAGCAAATGTGCTGCAAGTTCTTGATATTACTTTATCACATTCTCCATAAATAATAAACAAAGTTTTCGTTGGTATAATTTAAACGTGCTGGCATTTTTTGACATAAGATAATGACTGATTGTTTCTAATCATGGCTATTTTGATGAAATGATTACAACAATTCATGAATTTAGGGCGAGCGTAGGTGCGTCTTTACTATGTACATACTTCGGTATGCGATGTAAAGCAACGACAGGCGCGGTTAGTACTTGGATTGGTGACCATTCCAACGGAAACCGCGTTCTCGCCTCACACATCTTCCAGCGGCTTGTATATCAGTGTATGCGCGGAAGCTATACAATCTTAGGCGAGGGTTGTATAGGAGATATACCATCCTTCGGAGGGGATGTAAAGCCGTCGGTCCCTTGTCTATTAAATGTTAGGCAAGTAAAAGATCCCTACTCTTCTTAAGGGAAGAGGTTCGGCAAAATTCCTGGTTAGGGGTAGCTCGTCTACAGGCGTCGGTGTTAGGCCTCAGTAGCGGAAATAGGCCGACGTTAAATAAATGTATAAAAAAAAAAAATTCATGAATTTCTAATAAAATCGCAAATATTTCAAAAAATTGTAACTTTAACCCCCACAATGCTAATATCAGAAAAAAGGGAATTCAATTTTACACAACTTGACGTAAAAAAATACAGGGTGTTCCATTTGACTTAAACAAGTTTTCGCGAAAAACTGAACACTTGTTATGGTATTATTGAATTTATTTCAGTTGTAGAACGTAGTTCTCCTTGTGTTCTTTTTATGCGACAAGAAGCAAATGAGGATCTTTTACACGAAGAAAGTTATAACGGTTCTTGCAAACCGTTGCACCTGTCAAATTTTCTATAAAATGTCCAATATCTCTGAAACGGCTAGGTTTAGGTATAGGATATGCTACGTATTTTCGACTCAGAATTTTATGCTATTTTCAAAAACCCTAAAATATATAGGGTGTTCTATTCGAAATAAGCAAGTTGGTATCGATTTCCGGTATAACCGGAAGTGCCAGCTGCTTGTAACTAGTTTAGTTGGATTGGCCACACCATCATTAGTAATTATCTAAATTTTCAAAATTGTCTGATGCGTACTTTTCTCTATATCGATCGATTCAGTTCCCGGTGAGACACCCTGTATATAAATTTGAATATCAACCTCTTATATACTTATTTATTACTCTAAACCTTTTTGTAAATTTAAAATAATGTATATCTCCCAAACTCTTCACAAACTAGAAAACATAAAAAATCTGACCCTATTGTTTTCGGAAATATAAAAAATATTGAAAGTCTATAGAGTTTATATCTATTTTACATTTATAGTATAGTAATGTTATCAAAACTGCGCAAACTTCTAATTTAAAAAATGCATAATTATGTGATAATTTCATGAAACAAATCAATTATAAATGAAGTTTAATACTTATAATATTGTTCATTCTAATTAAATAACCGTATAAATCAGTTTAGAATCCAGACGTCGGCATCGCTGAAATCTATCAGATCCGTTCCCTCTCACCTCTTTATGAAAATTAAGAAAAGTCATATGGTACCAAGATGAACAAAACATTAATCTAAGATTTCTATGGTTTTACTTTTCTTTTTCGACAACGTGTCAACTACTAGAGCTGAGATAATTATATTAATATAGTGTGTATGTGTATGTTTTCATACTTGTCTGATTATTTTATAGTTATTTGGTCCAATTGATGACACACATGTCAACTACTAGTAAATAGTACGTCAACTACTACATCAATTTATTTTCAGGTTTCTAAAAGCTAGCGAAAGTTTCTATCATGCCTCTTCTATTAAGGGACAAATTCTAAAATATTCCAAAAACAAATGCAAGATACACTTGCAGATGTCTCACGGGGCGTTCCTGTGGCTACAGCAGCAAAGAACCACAAGCTACCCAGAAATACTCTACTATACAAAAATAAAAAAAACCCAAGATATCGTAGAATGTTAATCAAGTTATTCCTTCACTATTTAAAAGAGCTCTGCTTTGGTTAGATGAAGTTCCCGACACTACTGGTAAGAAAAGAAAAAAAGAAAAAATACTAAGTTTATTCACTTTCGAAGAATGGCAGAACTACTATGAAAAAAAAAAACAGGAGGCAAAAGATGAACAACTTCAAAAGCCGAAAAAAGCTGAAAACAAAAAATGAAAGATTTGAGAGAAAGTAAGATAAAATCGAGAGAGCAAAAAAAGATTAGCTTTAAAAGAAGGAAAGACTAAAAATAAGGAAACTAAAAACAAAAAGACTAAAAAGAAGGTTTCGTCTGAATCCGATAGTGATACTAACAATGTAGTTGTAAAGTTTTTATTCCCTTTTTCCAGTGCACCGTAATCTGAGCTCGAATTTGCTCGTCGCGGCTACTATCTCTTAAGGGTATCCAGCTGTTTAAGTATATTTTGATTATTTTAAAATAAACTATCACTATGATATAATAGTTTTTTGTATGCTTTATACATATACTTATTTCATAATTTAATGATGCAATCACTGAATAATCAAGATATTCTAAAACAATAAATAGGTTTAGATTAGGGTGATTGTAATGTTTCTGTATATTTACTTCAGAATAACGTGGTTTACCTCGGAAGTGAATGTATACCAGACTGAAAGTAAGTTATACAAGACATTTATTTAAAGTTTAGTGGGGACCATGGTCTAAGACATATTGAAAATTTATAAATGTAATAAAGATATTTTTTTCACTTACTGCTGGTCTTATTTTCTTCCATGGTCAAGTGGAACATTGGGATGCACAAATCAACTACATAATATTTATTGACGGCGGGTTTGAACTATATAACCTCGACTTATCAATGTGATTATAATGTTTCTCAAAATTTATACTTTTATTTAGTTTTTGGGAATTGGCATTATTTTGTTGCTCAGCTTAATATATTTTATATTTCAATTATGAAATAAAGATAATATTTAAGTAATACACAAATCCTTAATATTAATAAGTTAAAATTTTAGGCCATCATCACTTTACCTACCTGTTCTGACTAGAATCTTTAAAGAAATTATATTTCAATTATTATCCACCAAAGACCTTGTGTATTTGGATTAATATTAAACCGATTTTCGATTTGGTGTTATCAATGGATTTGTCGGGAAAATTCGAATTTAACTATTGGGTGTCTAAAAGATGTTGTCATTTGAAGAAGTTGACTTAATTACAAGTTATTGATTTCGGAAATTTTGGTAGGTACTGTCGTGAGCAGAAAAAAATAGGGCAACTTTCTTTTCTAATGCAAATCTGTCTCTATTTGAATATGTAATGAGTAGCCGAAATAAAACAGATATCAATTTTAATTTATTTTTTATTTTAATGCTGTAGATATTGCTATAGTAAATGCTGGATAGTTAATGAGACAAATTGCACTCCATTATAACATTAACAAAAATTTGGTGTGTACCATTTTAAGAAAGTGGAGAATAAACGGTACGATTAGTAGAAATCCTGGATCAAAGGACAAAGGATATCCTACTTAACAACAAACTAACTATTAATATTTCGTTATTGCACCATTTCTATTTATAATTTCAATAAGTCCGCTTGGCATAGAATTAACTAACCTTATACAATAATCATTAGTAATAATATTTTCCCATGCATTATTTACTATTTCCAGTAATTCTTCGGTATTCCGTGGTCTCACATTTCGTTTTTGGATACTTCTTACGAGTAGTCCCCATACTTCTTCCACATGGTTAAGATCTGAACTATGATTGGGCCAGTTAAGAACATTGATGTTGTTATCTTGAAACCAGTTAGTTACGGTATAAACAGTATGAACGGAACAATTGTCTTGTTGAAATATGAACTCATTATTAGGAAATAACTGTGACACAGAAGGGAGCATAATATTGTCTAAAATCCTAATATACGTTTCACTATTACATCGTTCCTCAATATGCCACAAAACGCTAGGACCACGTGCCGATATCCAAGCCCACATATTGACGGAAAATCTACCACTTTTATCATTATTAGATATATATTTATCATCGAATCGTGTATTCGGAGGGCGGTAAACACGAATACGACCGCTGTGTGTTGACTGGAAAGTTTTTCCGTCTGTAAAGATTACATTGTTCCAAAAATTTACATCATGCACTAAAAATTCAAGCGCAAATCATACTCGAGCTTCTTTATGTTCAGCTTTAAGTAAGTATTTCTGTGCTACTGCATGATAGCGTAGCTCTGATTCTCTTACTCGCCGGCTGTTACACGGCCTATGTCCATTTAACAGCTTTATATAGAAACAAGTGATTTGGTTATATTTAGCATGATCTGTATAACATTTTTCGATTCAGTTTTTGTAAGTGAAACTGTTTTCAACTAACAGAATTTTACTTGTATAACTGCTAAACCATTTCACACTGTTCTATGTACTTAGTTTTATATCTTAGGAACTCGGTCATGTTTTTCTATTAACTATTATGTATCTCATTTCCGTTGTAATACAGCATTATTATCCCAGAAAACAATTGTCTACAATACATTTATTTACATCAGATATCTATTTTTCAATTTTTATATTTTTGTTTACTATGAAGTACATGTGGTTATTTTACTTACCTTTTCTCATTCTATATATAGTATATCCTATAAGATGTAATATATTTACGGAGTTCTCACAACACGTTTTTAATGTTTATTTACAGCTGTTCATATTGTTGGTTCTGTACAAAATAGAAATTACAAACTGAGGCAAAGGCATTGGTATGGAACAAAAACTTTTATTATAGATTCCTTTTATCGATTATATGCCACTAATTTAGTTGTGAGTACGGGAATCTACAAGGAAAATTGTTGCGCTTAACTCAACCGTTGACAGATGACCATACTTGTACTATTTTTATATTTTATAGCTTTCAATTTAAATAGGGAATTAGATTTCTCACATTTTTTTGGTAGCGTTATTTTCCAGTAACTAGGACAAAAAGTTTACCTTATCAGTAAAACTCACCAGGAAGTCATTTGCTTGCAGCCTTTGTACTGATTCAAACGTATATAATTTTTAACTGTGGACTTCAGTAATTGATATTACAATTTTTATATCCCAGTTAACAAGTGTTTAACAAACAGGTAATTTCATTTATTGCTCATTAAAAATTTAATTAATCTTCAAATTTTATCTTTGATATAATTTCAATTATTTTTAAAATAAATTTGAATTCAAGGTCAATTCATTTTAATTTAATAAGTAGTTAATATACTATATGTACCACATGGTTTTAAAAATATTTTTCTTTCCTTCTCATTTTTTTGGCAATTTATAGTTTTTATGAAATCAGCTTTTGTACAGCTAACTTGCTTAATTTTGTACAGCTAACTTGCTTAAATTTTGTACATGCATAAATGCTTAGATATTTACATGCTTACATGCTTAGATGCTTATATTCATAGATATGTAAATTCTGAGATACTTCTTCTACATTCCTGCATAGCTTTTGCACAGCTTATCTTTCATAGATAAAATTTCGTTATCTTTTCATTAAACCACATAGTTGGTTAATTTTCTTACAACTTTCACCCCATTTCATTGAGAGACGTAAATTACCAAGGAAACTTTAGAATTCATTCTTGCAACAAGAGACAATTGTGGGCCGGGATTGCTATCCCAGAACCAGTCACCTCAACCATAATCAATCTAGGTTACTGGCATAAATTTGATATATATATATATATATATATATATATATATATATATATATATATATATATATATATATATTAAATTTCAATTTGTCTTATAAAGCGATTTATCTATTATTCATGTAATATATTTTAACATTCATTTTAATCTATCTTTTTATTTCTCTTACCAACAATTTCAGTCTGATCTATAGTAGACTGGTTATTCGAGAAAAAGAGACAATTTTACTTATTTTACTATAGATGGTGCCCAATTTAACATCAATTTTTTCTTTGTCTCCTTTTCTCGAAATAAACAGAAATCTGTCGCTTATGCTGTACATGTCAGAAAGGGTAAATTTCTCCACTCTTACGAATACTCTGGACCCACGGCTCTCTGCTCCGACTTAAACCAGCTAGTCGTCCGCATATGTTGCCTCAATTCTTTCTCAAAAATAAATAATAAGAGATAGGAGGTGACACGGCGACCAGTACTACTCGATCCAGGAAAATTCGCTTCTTCAGCAGCCTGAATAACTGAACAAAATGGCTTCCCTACTAAAGCATTTACCAATTGCAAATCTTGTTGTTGAGTTGATCTCCTTCGTCGCCCTGATCCAGGATTTCTACTAATCGTACGGTTTATTCTCCACTTTCTTAAAATGTTACACACCGAATTTTTGTCAATATTATTACGCAGTGCAATTCGTCTCATTGACCATCCATCTTCTGTTTTAGAAATAACTTCAGATTTAACTAAATCGCTTATATGAGGCACATTAGTTTTTTGCACACTTGCAATAAATTATGACAACTAACTGACAATGTCGCAAAAATTAAAGTTAGATGTACACAACTAGATTTTAGCAAAATACCGTTATAAGACGTCCTATTTTTGTTTGCTCACGACCGTACTAAACCAATTCAATAAATCCCACGGTTACATTTTTCTCTTATCGTTTTGGCCTATTTAATTGATTTGAGTGCATTCACTGCACTCTAGATACAACAATAAAGATGCCCCTAAAATTTAATTAGTCTCAGAAATATTTTTGAAACTATGCAATCGTAGTTCAAATAATTTCCGGAATCAAAAAATGTAAAAATATATAATATAAATGTATATTAAAATTTCAAAGTTGGACTCATTTCCGTGGAAATCGACTAATGAAAAATTGGCCGTTTCTGGTACCTAATTTTATTTGCTTGTTGCAAAAGGTGTTTAGGTTAATTAATTGTTATTCATTCTCGTTTTTCGCCAGCCAGATCCTGCAATCCGTCACCGCTTCAGCGCGGTGGTTGCACGGTCGGTTCCGGAGCAGGCTCTGGTTAGGCAACTGTTGCATTATTTTGGAAGCTATAACTTGTTGACTTCCGGTGTGTATGTTATTATATAAAATCAAAAACAATTTTGTGTAATGGGAAAGTATAAAGGTTCCTTATGAAAAACGATTTTTTATTATACTTCTTTGAAAACACCTTATTTTCATCTGTATTAGTAATAATGTAAAATGAGCTTTTTCAGACTAGCGCACGACAACAGCACATGGAAAAAGTTCTCCCGATCTCCGATTTTTCCGTGCGCTGAATATACATACGGAATATATAGCTTGAAAATAAAAATATACTGCAAAGTAAACTAAATTTAAGAAAGTCTATATGCTATCTGATGTTTAACATATACCTATTTTGTATTTTAATTCGTAAATGTTTGAATATTTGGATGAACTTCTGTAATATTTTTTGACGTTTTGTCAACATTATCTGACATAGATTAATTTAAAACAAATCACCTTTGAAATAATTTGAGAGTAACCATGGAAACGCATCATATATACCAAATACTGCATTGTCAGCGTTGTTTATTTTTTGTCAGTTAAATTTATGCCTATAAGATGTACTCAGAAGAAAACCTCGAAATTCCCGGCATCCTAGAGCAAGCGAGCAAGAATTTATTACCAATAAAATCTAGGTCAAGTGGTCAAGATATCAACATGAATATCAACTTTTTACTGAATGGCGAAATGTGTACATGAACAAAATCAAAACTGTAAGTGACCATGTTTTTTTACTTTGCTTTGTCGAAAAAGCAAAGACTATGAAATGTTCCATTTTATGGAGTCGATTCTCAATGCTAAAAAGTTGTTTGCCCATGAAAGAAAATTATGACATTAACAAATATCCAAAAACTACTGCTTTCTTTAAGTGTCAAGCTGTAGGATATATCCGAAAAAGTCCAGAGTTTTAACAGCCAAGTAACCAAATTTTTATGTGAAGCTCCAGATGAACAATATCTACTAGCAAAAACAATTTTAGTGTTTGGGATCTTTGGTGCATGTCGAAGATATGATTTAATACGTTTAAATTTAGAAGATGTGGCAGATAATGAGCGCTTCCCTGTTGCGTTTTTACGAGAAGGTAAAACTCATACATCAAGAAGTTTCACCGTTACCAATGAAGGACGTACATTTGAACCCTGCACACTTTATCGTAAATACGCAACTCTACGATCTAAAAATATGAACATCAAAAGATTATTTGTTGCATATCGAAACGGCAGGTGTTACCCTCAACCTATTGGATGCCATACCATCAGTCGTATTCCGAAAACGGTTGCAGAATATCTAAAACTAAAAAATCCCAGAGAATATACCGGGCATGGACAAAGGCGTTCTTTGGCAAGCATGTTGGTGGAAAGCTGCTGCCATTTACACACTCTGAAAAGGCAAGATGGATGGCGTTCTTCCAATGTAGCAGAAGGATATATAGAAGAATCCATACGAAGAAAAATTGAGGTATCACGAAAATCGTGTAACCCATTTCACTCGCAAAATACAACAAGTGTATCATTCATTCAAGAAAATCAAAACATTTGCGAAGAGTCTGCTTCAATAGAATTTGTCACACGGATGGAAAAATCCTTATTTCCAGATTCCTAATGAAATATATTATTTTAATATAATGTAAATGCACGTTCATTTGTAAATATAATAAATTTAATTCCCCTTACACCTAACATCAATTCCCGATCTTGATATAACTGAGAATAGACTCCGTATATCAAAGGCGGCAGCAGCAGCTAGTGTAGCATTTCTTGGCGACGCTTGCAGAGAAAATGTGGACAATGTTCTCAAACCGGGGCGTCCTGGTGATTTTGCAGGAAGACAATATGCCCCTTCAATATATATCTTGGTTGTATCTGTAAGCTCCATCAGAGTCCTGATAGTATAACTAGAGTAATGACTATGCAGAAGATTTGTTTACTTCTCATAGAGCAACTTTTATTATATTTTTAGATTAACAGTAATAAATATTAATCATGTCTTTTGAAAGTCGCATCTTTCAAAGTGGGTGGCTTATGTTTTTTTTTGTTATATAGAAGTTGGCCGATGTCAGAGGACATATGCCGTAATAATTTTATAGAATTGAGTAAGCTTTTTCCATGTAATTTACATTGGTAGAATTAGAGTCAATATAGTCCACTAAGATTATTGTTTTTAATCAAAGTGAACTCCTAGATATTCGAAAGAGTCTGGCTTGTGTAACACGACACCATGTAAATTATAATCATAGATAAATATGTTCCGGTTTCTAACAAATGACTTTTGTGCATTAAGTGGCAGCTTATTAATGATGCACCAGTCATTAATCTTATTTAGATCGCGTTGTATTCTCTCACAGTCTTCGATAGAAGTTATTTCGAGAAGTCATCTGCATAATGCAACGTTTCCGTCTCAAGAATGTGGCCATTTTGAGAGTAAGACTTCGCGATGTAGTCTGTCGAAAGTCGAAAGCCTTGGAGAAGTCTGTGTAAATCACATCAACCTGACTAGAGAGATCAAATTCACTTACGTATTGATTGAGTGATGCCAACGAAACTGGTTACTGTGGATTTTTTAAAACATTTACTTAACGTCGGCCTATTTCCGCTACTAAGTCCTAACACCGACGCCCTAATCGAGCTATCCCGAACCACGAATTTTGCAGAACCTTTTCTCTTTCGAAGAGTAGATATCTTTTATTTGCCTAACATTTAACAGACAGCTTTACATCTCCTCCCCTAAACCCGTGCGTGCTTTAAAGGCTTACTTATACACTTGTATTATAATATATTATTTTTTACTGCCCGGAAGTAGGCCTGAAATAAAAGTTTGTTTTGAGTAACCAAGGGAAAAATAATTTTGTGTGGAAAAGCAGTGAAGGAAATTGGAACTAAGCTATTGAACCTTTACCTTTTTAAAGGGATTTCTGATCTCCACAAAAATTGTAAGCACCCGACGTTTATCATGATAACATTTTGACTTTTAATTTAATTATTTCAGAAAGTTATTACTTTGCATAGTAAATTAGTTTTAATAGAAGAATAGTCCTCAAGGAGAGGTAAGTAACCGTTGTTTAGTTTTTATATATCTTAATCTGGTTTGTTTTAAGGGTCTTCCGCCCAGGTCTTTCACTCAGGTCCCCCGCACAAGTCTTGGTAGAAACCTAGATTACTGGATTTGGTTGATTTTGAAAGATGCTGATTTTTTTAAATAAACTGGAATTACTAAATTGAATGCTAGTTGTTAGAAAGCCACAAAATGTATCAAAATTATAACCTAAAGTTCACTAATTACAAAACAAGTTGTAAACCTGTAAACCAAGCTTGACGTCACGTTTACTTCTTTGTAAAATTTTGGTATTCGTAATAAATTGTTTTATAATTTCCAATTGTCTGGAAAATAGTATGCCTTTAATATCAAATTGAAGATGGGTGTGAGGGGTTTTGCAAATATTACCTTTATAGTCTCTGAATAAAAAACCTGAAATGTGGTTAGGTCTCATTGTCATATTAGCCTTTAGTTTTTTGGTAGCTGTTAACTATTGCAATTTACTATATATACAGCTTATTAATAAGTAATAACAAAAACTATAACGAAACAAATAACAATTATATTTGCAATATTCATGCTTAGTTTATATTTAAATGACTCTCTACTGTTTATTTACATTATAGCATTGTGCCGTTATAAAAGTGTGGCCAATTTTTAATTTCCCCATAAACTGCTGATCCTGGACTGAGGTGCATTTTAGAATTGGTTTGATTTTCTCCAACTAATTTATAGTCACGACCAAGTTTATTTAACTCAAGCCCTTGGTTGATCAATAATTTCACAGCATCTATCATATGCGCAGTGAATTCATCAAAGTTAAAATCTCCAATTAAACTGATGCCAATGGTGTTCTTTCTGTGAAAATTTTCTATGTCCCAACTTCGCCCGACGTAAATATTTCCATCTCCTCCTATCAGAAAGTTGTACCCAATATCAAGATGATAATTTGGTTTCGAAATGTGAATAGTTTGAATGTTCTTAACCAATTCGGCACATTTTTCGAAAGAATCGCAGGGGCGTGTGGCACTGTGAGAGATTATAACTAGGGAAATCGGGTGCTCTAAAGATACAGTGTTGTTTTTTGGAGGTTTTCCACCCCAGTCTTTCCTATAATAAATATTGTGGACTCCTAAGTGGTCCCCGTAATCATTTTCTTTATAATCATAATTATATTCTTCTTCTTTGTATTTAATTTTTTGAATAAATATTAACACCCCAATGAGGCATGTCAATATAATTATTAATGTTATCCCCAAATTTCGTATGTAAATCTTATTTTTATAGAGTATCTTCACACAATGATCCAGCGAAACAGGCTTTGTTTTGGCATCTGAAACAAAAAGATTAAATAATAAAACTGATTAACATATGTGAGAGCATAAAAACAAACGTCATTTTATCGAATCTCTACGAAAATACCATGTTCAAATGATTGAACTTTCATACTTGGCACCTAACAATAGAGTATATAGATATATTCTTCAAACTGAGGCGCAATTTGGCGTTTGATAGATAGATAGATCATTTATTGGTGTGGTGGTGGTGGTATTGTTTTACACAAGTCAAAATAAATACAAATACAATACGTATACAATATAAACAAATACATTCTGATAGTATATAGTACAATTACATTATAGTACAAGATATTAATATAAAATAAAAAACTAACAGAACATACAAGTATGTAAAACGCACTAAAAATGTATGAAAATATTAACATTTAATGACATCAGATACATTGCAGTCAGTTGGAGTTCAAAAATTCTACAGACACAAAGGGCGTAACCCCAATTGATCAAAGCATAAGATGTCTGTGACATTATCAGACTTATGATAAGCCATAGTACTTGCCTGGGAACTAATTTCGAGAAACTTCTTATTACAAATATATTTTTAGACAACTTCTTGGATAGATATTCAATATGTTGTCCCCAATTCAACTTTGGATCTAACATAACACCCAAGAACTTTACATTAATCGGATTATTAAACTCGTATGTAGGCCTATAAATGAAAATTACATTGAAAGTTTTATTTATATTTAAGCTTAACTTATTTACAGTAAACGAATCTTGGGCGACAGACTCTATCAGTAATGAGATTTCTAACCTTGCCGAGGTCCCTATATCCAGTTAATAGAGTGGTGTCATCGGCAAGCCTTATAAGTTCTGCTCTGGGAATACTTTCTCTCAGATCATTTACATAGATCAGAAAAAGAGTTGGCCCCAGAAACAATCCTTGAGGCACACTGTGTTTAATATGGCGTAAGCTAGAACATACTCCATCCTTAAATGTGTATTGTTGTCTGTTAGAGAGATAAGAAGATATTAATTGACAAGATGTTATTGAATTAGTAATGCTTAAATTTATTCAGAAGAACATGATGCGATACACTGTCAAATGCCTTTCGTAAATCACAAATGTAACTCCAGTATACTCTCCCATTTTCTTATTTTTCAATTATATTATTTACAAAGTGAATCATAGCGGCATTGGTGGTTTTATTATAATGATAGACATACTAAAGTGATCGAAACTACCTTGATTTGATCAATTATATCCCATATTTCATTAGGAATAACATGTTCGAATTTCAAATCCGGACAATCAGTGTTTTTGGGATAAAAGTTAGTGAAACTAGCATTAGAAGAACGTAAATTATTTATGTTTTCAGCCACATCAATAAAATTAACGCTCAGAGTTTCTGGATTTATCTCATTGCATATATAATGATTAGTATTCCTGTGTTTATTATATCTCAGTAGGTTTTAAGTGTATTTTAACTCAGTCGTAAATCATTTATTTTTCGGTTTTTTGTTGACATTAATGGTTCGTTCCACCATCGCAAAAGAAGAATCAATGTGGTCGCTCGATATGTCTTTAAATTGCAAGAATTTTACGGTTGTCTCTATATCCGAAGCATCAACGAAGCTCCAATCAACCGGCATTACTTACTGATGAAGCATAAACAACTCTTCGTTATTGATTAACCTATGTTTAATAGTTTTAGTAGGCTGCATATTACTACTTTCCTCTATTACAATTTCGACAGGCTTATGGTCCGATTATCCATGGTGAAATACACTTGTATAGTAGTCTGGTTGAAAATTTACAAGTAAGTTATCTATACAATTATTAAATCTTGTACTTTCGTTTATAGTGACACTAAAACCGCGTCAGCAAATTAATTTTTGAAAGTCCAGGAATTTTTTTCAGATTAATTAAATTTAAGATTAGTATCACCATCACCTATGATCAGCTTACAGGCACAATTCATTAGTTTCTCCAGAGCACTATTAATTATAGACAGAAAGCAGTCAAAATGATCTAGTGGAGATCAATAGATTGTTAAAATGATTTGGTTAAGTTTAACTGATTCAACTGCAGCTACTTCACAGTGGATCTTAACCGATAAACTAAAAATATCATTCCGTGCAATAAAGGAAGAATATGGTTTAGATAAAATTAATACTGCACCATGAATATTTTTAGACGTGCAAAAATTTGAAGCGATGTGATAATGATTAATTACAAAACGATTTATTTCTGAACTATTTAAGAAGTAGTGGTGAGAGGTAAGTCCTCTCATATGGTCAATTGCTACTATACACCATAGATGTCTCCATGGGCGTATTAGCGACTTGCGATTCTGCAAGTACCTGAAAGCGGCGATCTTTCAGTCCTAGGTGGACTTAACCTACTGTTATACCAGTAGGTAGGGGTATTTGCCCGCTGAGTAGTTGTTTCCTGCAAATCATATTATAACAGTAGGTTAAGTCTACCTAGGACTGAAAGGCCGCCGCTCTCAGGTACTTGCAGAATTGCAAGTCGCTATACGCCCATGGAGATATCTATGGTGTATAGTAGCAATTGACCATATGAGAGGATTCACTTACCTCTCACCACTACTCAATTTACTATCATTTGTCTGTTCCTTGACCTATGGCATACTGATGAGAACTAATAAGTTCGAAACCGGTCTATGTCTTGTCAGAAAATTGACAAATGATATTGGCTACCACTCTTTCATGATTTGTAAGGTGTAACTCAATGCAGGTCCGGGTATTTGGCCGCTGAGTAGTTGTTTCCTGCAAATCCTATATTATTTAAGAAGTGTTCGGATAAGTATATTAGATCGCATTCTTTGTTTTGCTTGTTAGTTAAAAAGGCCTCAAGCTCAGTGGCATAGGGGCCAGGCCCCTAAATGTCTAAATATTCATGTGTAAAATATAAACATATTTATAATCCAGTCAAATAGTGATTCAACCTCGAAATAAAAAATAAGTTGTAAACTTGTATAAATCTTTGTTTTGACATTTTATAAGTTGCTCAAGAGTCTCATAGAATCTCGTGATATCGAGATATTCAAGGTCAAAGGTCGCAAAAACTGTTTTTTGCAAATATCTTGTTTCTTTTGTTCTCAATGACATTTGGAGTTATTAAAAAAGTTGTAGAGCATAAAATTCTCTACAAATTTGGTCTTAGGCAATATTTTATACAATTAACCATTCTCGTGATAGAAGCATTTAGCCGTATGTATGATGATGCTAAGTTAACTGTGGTATCCAATATATATATATATAGTACGGTTTATAAATTTAATTATTTATTTTATTTTATTTTATTTTATTTTATTTTATTTTATTTTATTTTATTTTATTTTATTTTATTTTATTTTATTTTATTTTATTTTATTTTATTTTATTTTATTTTATTTTATTTTATTTTATTTTATTTTATTTTATTTTATTTTATTTTATTTTATTTTATTTTATTTTATTTTATTTTATTTTATTTTATTTTATTTTATTTTATTTTATTTTATTTTATTTTATTTTATTTTATTTTATTTTATTTTATTTTATTTTATTTTATTTTATTTTATTTTATTTTATTTTATTTTATTTTATTTTATTTTATTTTATTTTATTTTATTTTATTTTATTTTATTTTATTTTATTTTATTTTATTTTATTTTATTTTATTTTATTTTATTTTATTTTATTTTATTTTATTTTATTTTATTTTATTTTATTTTATTTTATTTTATTTTATTTTATTTTATTTTATTTTATTTTATTTTATTTTATTTTATTTTATTTTATTTTATTTTATTTTATTTTATTTTATTTTATTTTATTTTATTTTATTTTATTTTATTTTATTTTATTTTATTTTATTTTATTTTATTTTATTTTATTTTATTTTATTTTATTTTATTTTATTTTATTTTATTTTATTTTATTTTATTTTATTTTATTTTATTTTATTTTATTTTATTTTATTTTATTTTATTTTATTTTATTTTATTTTATTTTATTTTATTTTATTTTATTTTATTTTATTTTATTTTATTTTATTTTATTTTATTTTATTTTATTTTATTTTATTTTATTTTATTTTATTTTATTTTATTTTATTTTATTTTATTTTATTTTATTTTATTTTATTTTATTTTATTTTATTTTATTTTATTTTATTTTATTTTATTTTATTTTATTTTATTTTATTTTATTTTATTTTATTTTATTTTATTTTATTTTATTTTATTTTATTTTATTTTATTTTATTTTATTTTATTTTATTTTATTTTATTTTATTTTATTTTATTTTATTTTATTTTATTTTATTTTATTTTATTTTATTTTATTTTATTTTATTTTATTTTATTTTATTTTATTTTATTTTATTTTATTTTATTTTATTTTATTTTATTTTATTTTATTTTATTTTATTTTATTTTATTTTATTTTATTTTATTTTATTTTATTTTATTTTATTTTATTTTATTTTATTTTATTTTATTTTATTTTATTTTATTTTATTTTATTTTATTTTATTTTATTTTATTTTATTTTATTTTATTTTATTTTATTTTATTTTATTTTATTTTATTTTATTTTATTTTATTTTATTTTATTTTATTTTATTTTATTTTATTTTATTTTATTTTATTTTATTTTATTTTATTTTATTTTATTTTATTTTATTTTATTTTATTTTATTTTATTTTATTTTATTTTATTTTATTTTATTTTATTTTATTTTATTTTATTTTATTTTATTTTATTTTATTTTATTTTATTTTATTTTATTTTATTTTATTTTATTTTATTTTATTTTATTTTATTTTATTTTATTTTATTTTATTTTATTTTATTTTATTTTATTTTATTTTATTTTATTTTATTTTATTTTATTTTATTTTATTTTATTTTATTTTATTTTATTTTATTTTATTTTATTTTATTTTATTTTATTTTATTTTATTTTATTTTATTTTATTTTATTTTATTTTATTTTATTTTATTTTATTTTATTTTATTTTATTTTATTTTATTTTATTTTATTTTATTTTATTTTATTTTATTTTATTTTATTTTATTTTATTTTATTTTATTTTATTTTATTTTATTTTATTTTATTTTATTTTATTTTATTTTATTTTATTTTATTTTATTTTATTTTATTTTATTTTATTTTATTTTATTTTATTTTATTTTATTTTATTTTATTTTATTTTATTTTATTTTATTTTATTTTATTTTATTTTATTTTATTTTATTTTATTTTATTTTATTTTATTTTATTTTATTTTATTTTATTTTATTTTATTTTATTTTATTTTATTTTATTTTATTTTATTTTATTTTATTTTATTTTATTTTATTTTATTTTATTTTATTTTATTTTATTTTATTTTATTTTATTTTATTTTATTTTATTTTATTTTATTTTATTTTATTTTATTTTATTTTATTTTATTTTATTTTATTTTATTTTATTTTATTTTATTTTATTTTATTTTATTTTATTTTATTTTATTTTATTTTATTTTATTTTATTTTATTTTATTTTATTTTATTTTATTTTATTTTATTTTATTTTATTTTATTTTATTTTATTTTATTTTATTTTATTTTATTTTATTTTATTTTATTTTATTTTATTTTATTTTATTTTATTTTATTTTATTTTATTTTATTTTATTTTATTTTATTTTATTTTATTTTATTTTATTTTATTTTATTTTATTTTATTTTATTTTATTTTATTTTATTTTATTTTATTTTATTTTATTTTATTTTATTTTATTTTATTTTATTTTATTTTATTTTATTTTATTTTATTTTATTTTATTTTATTTTATTTTATTTTATTTTATTTTATTTTATTTTATTTTATTTTATTTTATTTTATTTTATTTTATTTTATTTTATTTTATTTTATTTTATTTTATTTTATTTTATTTTATTTTATTTTATTTTATTTTATTTTATTTTATTTTATTTTATTTTATTTTATTTTATTTTATTTTATTTTATTTTATTTTATTTTATTTTATTTTATTTTATTTTATTTTATTTTATTTTATTTTATTTTATTTTATTTTATTTTATTTTATTTTATTTTATTTTATTTTATTTTATTTTATTTTATTTTATTTTATTTTATTTTATTTTATTTTATTTTATTTTATTTTATTTTATTTTATTTTATTTTATTTTATTTTATTTTATTTTATTTTATTTTATTTTATTTTATTTTATTTTATTTTATTTTATTTTATTTTATTTTATTTTATTTTATTTTATTTTATTTTATTTTATTTTATTTTATTTTATTTTATTTTATTTTATTTTATTTTATTTTATTTTATTTTATTTTATTTTATTTTATTTTATTTTATTTTATTTTATTTTATTTTATTTTATTTTATTTTATTTTATTTTATTTTATTTTATTTTATTTTATTTTATTTTATTTTATTTTATTTTATTTTATTTTATTTTATTTTATTTTATTTTATTTTATTTTATTTTATTTTATTTTATTTTATTTTATTTTATTTTATTTTATTTTATTTTATTTTATTTTATTTTATTTTATTTTATTTTATTTTATTTTATTTTATTTTATTTTATTTTATTTTATTTTATTTTATTTTATTTTATTTTATTTTATTTTATTTTATTTTATTTTATTTTATTTTATTTTATTTTATTTTATTTTATTTTATTTTATTTTATTTTATTTTATTTTATTTTATTTTATTTTATTTTATTTTATTTTATTTTATTTTATTTTATTTTATTTTATTTTATTTTATTTTATTTTATTTTATTTTATTTTATTTTATTTTATTTTATTTTATTTTATTTTATTTTATTTTATTTTATTTTATTTTATTTTATTTTATATATATACGGGAAACCCCCATTACAAAATATAAATACAATATGTATAATTTGAGGTAAATAAATAATTTAACAAATATAATAATTATAAATATACAAACAGATTCCATATTATTAATGAATAGAATTTCTTACTGACTGCCGAAATGAGTTGAATGAATGACCTACTACTTCCAAATTATATACGTTAATTAGATTTAAGGACCTATCGATAGGTGAGTGCTTTCCATAGTTTGTTGAATGGAATTGAACATAAAACATATTTTGACTTCTGAGAGTTCTGTTTGGAACATTGAAATTAATCTTCTTTAGCAAATCAGGGCAGATAATCATACCATTTAAAAGTTTATATATCAAATAAATGTCTGCATAAGTTCTACGTGTTTCTAAGGTGTTCATATTAAGCCTGTTCAATACATGTGAATAATCATGGTTCTCTACCGGGCAATGAAGTTTAAAAGCACAATATCTCAAAAATTTATGTTGAACTCTTTCAAGTGAGACAATATGAACTGAGTTCAATGGAGACCAGACCATAGATGCATATTCAACATGTGTTCTAACCAATGACATATAAACTCTCCGGAGAGTCGTGATTGAAAATTCTGAACAATTGCGAAGAAGAAAACCTAACATTTTTGATGATTTAACTACAATGCTGTTAATATGCTCTATGAAGTTTAATTGTTCATCAAAAATTACTCCTAAGTCACGAATAGATGAGACATATTTGAGCGTGGTGTTATTAATGCTATAAGAAGTGTCAACTTTCCTATTAGCTTTAAAGAAACTAATATAGCAGCACTTATTAATATTTAGATATAGATGATTAATTTCGCACCATCGAACCAAGTTATTTATATCCTTTTGCAATAGTATTTGGTCTATATAAGAGTTAATGCACCTAAATAATTTCAAGTCATCAGCGAACAGTAAAAACAAACAGTCACCGATATCATTGATGAAAAGGTTAAACAGAAGGGGTGCACAGTGTGACCCCTGCGGAACACCCGAAAGCACCACTATTTCCTCAGATATAAAGCTACCTAATTTGACCCTCTGTTTTCTACCAGTTAAAAAACTTTGAAACCAAAGAATAAGTTGATCACTGAACCCAATAATGGAAAGTTTATTCAATAAAATTTTATGGTTTACTCTATCAAATGCCTTAGAAAAATCCGTATATATAGCATCTATCTGGAATTTACTTTCTAAGGCATTCAATAATTCATTCTCATATACCAACAGATTAGTGATAGTAGATCTATTTTGTGAAAAGCCATGTTTGTTATTGGATACTAATTCTTTACAAAAGTAGCTAATTTGATCATATATAAGGCTATCAAAAAGCTTTGGGATAGCAGATTGGTTGCAGACACTTCTGTAATAAATAAATAAATATAAATAACACCACAGAAATTAGACAACCCCCAATTCCAGAAGCCAGGGCTTGTGCGGAAGGGGGTTACACATTGAAAAAACGCGGACATACAACCATTTCCTCCGACAGTGCCGGAGCCAGGATTTGAACCCGGTGGTACGATAACCGTGTGATTAATCGCGATTGCCACCTCGCGCCTTAACCCACTCGGCTATCGACCAGACTAAGTAAGTTTCTATGCTTTTCTTATCTCCTGATTTAAAAATGGGAACTATAAAGCTGTTTTTCCATAAGTCCGGAAAAACACCACTTGATAGTGAAAGGTTAAATATAATGAGCAACGGCGTAGTTAAGGCACAAACACAATTTTTAAGAAATAAATTAGGTATTCCATCGGGTCCCACACTTTGTTTGTTAGGCAGTTTATAAATTTTGTCATAAATCATACTTAGTGATAATTTTGGACATGCAATGTCAGCACTGTTTTTATAAGAATTATTATTAGGTATTGCAATTTGGTTATCTGCATATACCGTTGAAAAATATTGAGCAAATAGGTGCACTATCTCCTCACCACTATTCGCAGTGCTATTACCCAAAGACATTGAGCTTGGTAAACTATGAAAAGACTTTTTATCGTTAATATATTTCCAGAACATTTTTGGGTTATTATTTATACTCGATTCAACATTCTGAACGTAGTTAGTGTAACACAATTTACTTAATTCTTTGCACCTGGTTCTTAATTCGGAAAATATATTATAACAATACTCGCTTCTAGTTGTTTTGTATTGCTTGTGAGCAATCTTTTTCTGCACTACTAGGTTCCTTAACTCCGCGGTAAACCACTTCGGATAATTTGAAACTTTGAATTTTTTTACCGGAACAAACTGAGATATCGCCCTATGCAAGATCTCGTAAAACATCTCTGTTGCATCATTCACATTGACTAAATTTAAAATTTCTAACCAGTCTATGGACGACAAATAATTTGCAATGCCAATGTAATTAGCATTAACAAAATCGCAATAATACTCCTCATATTGAAGAGAATCTTTATATGATGTGCTAATATAAATATTAAAATTATATGCTACGTGATGTAAGCTATTTGGAAGTAATGGGTCACTCGCTAAGTCTATATCTATATTAGTTACATTTGAAAATAACAGATCCAAAAATACATTTCGATTATTCGGAATAGTGTTGAGTTGAAAAAAGTGTAGAAAGGCATAATACTGGGCCAAATATAAAGCTGAAGATCCCTGTGGACAATTAACTGTAACACCTAGCTCATCATTATTCCAAATTGCTTCCGGCAGATTAAAGTCGCCAAAAACCATTATTTTATGAGATAGGTAATTCCTAGCAATATCTTCTACTGTCTGGCCATGGCTGTTGTAATTTTCCAGAGACGATTGAGGTGGAATATATACTCCTCCTATAATAATCATTTCACTGCCCACAGTGCATAGTAAGAACAATTGTTCAATATCATTATGTAATAACTTTATTACTGTTGCCTTGAATGATTTTCTAACAGCGATTAGTATACCTCCACCACGAGATTTATTGCTTGTTAATATGTTCCTATCACATCTAAATATTTCAAATGACTGTATTTTAATTTCGGATTCCAAATAATCATTAGTAAGCCAGCTTTCCGTTAGTATGATGCAATCATATATTGTGCAAGCTATTGACCGGATTATTTCTGGCAGTTTGGTGCGTAGTCCGCCGACATTTTGGTAATATACTAGTAATGGGGCTGAATTTAGTTTTTTGTTGATAACTTGTTTTTATTTTCCACCTTGGGAATCCCATTTCTAAACTTTATAGTTAAATTATGTTCTCCTCTATCCTCTCTCTCCTTAAGCTCCAGTTTCACTTTTTTATAAGTTTCCAGCTGCAACTTGGTCTGATCAGCGCTAATTCAAAAACTAGTTGAATGTAATTTATTTCTCGACTTTAAAACTTCTTTTACAATCGTTGAATTTGATAGGACTACTTTAATTGGGCGAGGTTTATCTGAACTTAATCGACCCACACGAATGACTTTCACAACATTTTCAACACTCGAGTTCATATTTAATTTATTTAGAACATCTTTTACAACTTTTGTGTCCTCCTTAATTCTTTCTTCGAGGATCTCTGACTGTGATTCCAAGACGTTATAAATCATAAAATTATTTGCTCTACTCGCACGTTCATTAATTTCGGTTATGACCAACTCCACATTGGAAGAACTATTACTTTCTTTTAATGTTTGTACTTCCTTCTTGAGGTCATCGACTTCTTTGTTTATGTCATTTAACTGCCTTAAAAGCATTGGAACATTCTTAAATGCTGTACGGCAGTCCTCACAGAAGAATATTACGACACGTTTTTGAAGAGCAACGGCACGAATTTCCGTTGTAGACAGGTTAGAGCATTTTTCATTCAAGTGCATCACTACTCGGCAACTATCACATATAATTGTTTTATCATCATTGTTGATTTTCTGTTTACAACTTCCACATGGAGTATCCATCCCAACCTCACAAAAATTTGGTTGAGAATATAAACTTTATGACACAATATTTCCCACCACAAACAACTGTGGCTTAACTTTAGTCCAAGGGCTTAATTTGAATACTGTATTGTATATTATTCTCTGTTTTTTCCACTACAAATATACTGCACAATTTAACGAAAAACACGCGGCAACCTCAACATAACCTCATATTTACTAAAAATGGTATAATTATTTTTCTGTGAGAGTTTTGAGCTAACTTATAAAATGTCAAAACAAAGATTTAACAAAACATAATATTTTTAGTCGCAAACTCCTCTATAGGATCCTTATTTTCCTATAAAGAACGTAACCAGACTGCAACCAACAGTTACTCTCCGGGCTATGTGCCCCGCCGGCGGCTGAATTACGAGTTACAAGTCTGGCGCGTTAAGTGTAATAATTGCATATTACCATCAAAACGCTAATGCTTCGATTGCAACAAACACCAGCCGAAAGACTGATCCTACTTAAAGGAGCTCTCGTGCCAGTCGTCACACACCACATGTAGATTGCAGTTTCGAGCTGTTGGCTCTCGTCAGTGCAAGGTAGGTATGTGATGACCGACACGAGGATCACTTGACCATTTAGTACATTTCAGTATCTTTGGGATACTGACATGTAAAATAGTCAGCAGGCGCCATCTAGCGGTCCAATGTCTGTTGCAATCGACAAATAAATAGCCTGACTGGGCTTAGCATATGGTAAAATAAGGATTTTATAGAGGAGTTTGCGACTAAAAATATTATGTTCTAATATTCCGCCCACTAAAAAGCACATTTGAAAGATATAACAAATTTACAGCTTATTATCTTTCGCAGGACTTTTCAGAACTTTTCTACTTTTGGGCCAACGAGGGCTGCATGTCAATTTTTTTATAAGGATTTTACGACACAAACTTTAATTCCTTTCATCGGCATGCAGCACGAGAACGCAGAAAATTATATTTTTTTTATTAAAGTTCACGTGTCCATTCGAGTCCTTTGGAACCCTGCGAATCGCATGCCTATAATTACAAAGACATTAAATTTATTTTAACTGTCTTTTAATACAAGAGCAAGCGTTTTAATATTAGAGAAGAATACTAAAATTTCGTTTTAGTCGAAATGCAATTTTCCATATGACCGGAAAGCATGCAGCGGACTAATACCCGCTTTCTTTGTTGTCACAAGGGACACTTTCACTCTTCCAAAAGACATGCTGTAAGAAATCGAATATAATCAATAGTCACCATCTCCTTGTCTAAAACTTAGATCACAGAGATATTGGTTACTTTCTCGGAAAAGTACGTCAGTCTTTGTATCCCTAACCCATTTGTTTCTTTAACACTGACTGAATATTGCAATACCTTAGAAAATGCGATCATTGTTTTGATTTGGCGGAATATAAATTAAGTTGTTGTTTCCATACTGTAGATTTTCAAATAATTCAATAAGCTTGACACTAATAATATATTCGTTAATCAATCAAGATCTGGCTTTATTAATATCCAGGGAATAAACATTATTTTCACTGTAGCTATTAAGTCGTTTTAAAAATTCATTTAGCTTCACATTTAGATAGATATATTTCAAACTATTGCAATACGTCAAAAAAATTAACCGAAATTTAGTTGATAACAAAGAATATAAAGGTACAAAAATAAAATGTATATTTCTAGAAAAACTATACCTGCTAGGACTTACTTTGTATACAGTACGCACTCAAACTTATTTGCAGTTCAACCATCGCAGTTTTTTTACCAAACAAAAATTGCAAGCTGAATTTTGATTTAAATATAAATTTGATTGTGGAATCAGTTTTGAAAAGTTTTCGAGAGTATATCTCTGACGAAAATTTCAATATATTTGCAAATATCTCCATAATTAAGCAAAATACGGCAAAATAGCGTTGTATAGAAAATTATCTATTATTCTTAGTAGATTATATATAATTACTAATTCCTTTCTGAATTTACTCCAACAGAACTATTAATTTTAACATTCCAAAAAATCCAAAATAGACAAACAACATAAACTAGGTTAGACACCATTTATAATGAATAATAGAAGTTTATCTTCATCAGATGTTCCCGGATGGGCTACCTCACTCTTGTAAACTTTCTTATTTTTGATTTGCCAATGTATCAACAGATTTGCTTCTCTTACGAAATCATAAAAAGTTGTCAAACTTAAAATATAATTATATCAATAATAAGTAACGTAATGAAAACTTAACAAAGTTTTTCAATTATGTGGAAAAGTTTAAATAAGGAGTTTACTTGTAAAATAAGGAAAATCTGTTCATTTTTTATCAGCATTTGTATTTGTTGGTTACATCTGCAACCCTTGTATTGCTTTATTAACAAACTACATTTGCTTTTACACTTCTATCTGTGATTATCCAAATCCAATCCCTCTCTCACAAGCCAAGTGGCCCTGGCCGCTAGTTGCGACCGTTTGATCTGAAAGCGTGATCGTGACATATTTGGTGAATGCGCCGGGTGTTGGATAACACTCTTGTGCCACGAAATTCTACACATAAAAGACCTTCACTATTTTTTTCGCTTAGACAATGCAATGGTTCTTATGTGAAACGTAATTTAAAGCCAATGCTTCCAAGTGTGAGTAATTTCATGCATCAGAAAATGTTTTTAAATATTCGACTTGCGATCGCCCATTTTGCATTATTTACCCAAAATATCAACAAACTTTATATCGTGTTTATTTGCCTTCGGTATTTATAACATAATATTCAATACGAGTTAAATATTGTAAATGAATCAACTTTTGACATTTCGTTATATTTTAGATATATTTTTGCACAATGTTACATTTTAAATTATGGCAATCTTTTAAAAATGAACAAAACCATATTTTTAGGACAATATTTATAGGTGAACATGTCTAATATTTGATGGTAATGCTAATTTCACTTGAGAATTATACTTTTCCTTATTCCTTTAAAATTGACTCATTTGTTACTTTTAATACGTATTGTATTTTTTATTAGAAATAACCAAAGGAAAGAAAGACATTATACAAGGGTTTTTAATTATATTGATATTTTCGAAGGAAAGAAAGACAATACACACGGGATTATATTGATTGATATTTTGGGTGAATATTGGTTTTACAATACACTCTACGCAAAAAGCATTGCCTAACTGAACAAAAAAGACGGTAGAATTCTATCAGGGGTAGAATTTCACGTTCTACAATCTTATTTTCTATTTTGTTCTTAATTTTTTTTAATCACAACACTTTTTTGGAACTTGAAGCAGAAGTATCCCTGCAATTTTTTTTATTAGTGAGCACATAAAGATTAGAATAATTCCCTAAAATCATTACAAAGCAAGTGACAAAAAGTCGTTCGGACACGTTTATTTTTAAATACATTTCACAATATTTTAATGTAATTTTTTTTCTACAAACATTTTTTTAAAAAGCTAATACAACGGCCTTAATTGTATTATTGGCTCTTTTATATAAGATAACGACATAATGCATAGCACGATATTTAATCAAGCAGCTCATTTCATATCCATCGTAGTAAACTTCTTGTGGAGTGTCTCTTTAGGGATATTAATTATCAAGATGATGTTAATTAAAAAAAAAAAATTCTTCTGAACTCGTTCAATATTAACAATGTGAATATCATGTATAGGATTCCAAATTGTTACACCAGATTCAAGTTGCGATCTTACAAATATAGTAAAAAGCAGTTTTAATGTATCTATATTATTAAATAAAGGATTACGTAAAATAAAACCAAGATTCTTATAAGTCTTAGAAGTTATTGTATCAATATGAGCGGCAAAAGTAAACTTGCCATCAAAAATTATACCTAAATCTTTAACAGTGTTTGGACGAGAAAGGCAGGAACGTATTTTCCTAAGGGCATAGGGGGAGAATATCAGCCTTATTAGAAGACTTTGGAAAATTATTTTTTATGGAAGTGGTATAGTGTCAAAAAGAGCTAATTTAAAAAATATTTTGAAATATACAGGGCGACTCGCTACAGCGGAGCATCTTCGAGGCAATTTTTTTAAAAAAGAACACCCTATATATTTTTACATTTATGAATTCAGAGTAAAGTTACTTTTCTAACGACCTCGAGATTTTTGGTTTTTGACGTGGCGTTGCCAAGTTATTTGAAAAAATATGAAAACTTTGGTCGGAACAAGGTTTAACAAATTATTTCGCTGTGTAGGTAATACTATTAATTAAGAAGATTTATTTTGAAATTATGTAGACAAGGGATGTATTACAACGACACAATCACCAAATATTGATTACAATTATACAGGGCGTATTTTATACTAACACTAATTCAGAAAATTTCAAAGCAAATTTTCTCAATTTTTTCAAATGGAACATGTTACATGGCCTATGTCCATTTAACAGTTTTATATAAAAACTAGTGTTTTGGTTATATTTAGCACGATCTGTATAACATTTTTCGATTCAGTTTTTGTAAGTGAAACTGTTTTCAACTAACAGAATTTTACATGTATAACTGCTAAACCATTTCACACTGTTTATGTACTTAGTTTTATATCTTAGGAACTTGGTCCTGTTTTTCTATTAACTATTATGTATCTCATTTCCGTTGTAATAAAGCATTATTATCCCAGGAAACAATTGTCTACAATACATTTATTTGCATCAGATATCTATTTTTCAATTTTTATATTTTTGTTTACTATGGAGTACATATGGTTATTTTCCTTACCTTTTCTCATTCTATATATAGTAAATCCTATAAAATGTAATATATTTACTGAGTTATCAATACGTTTTACTATTTATTTACATCTGTTCACATTTGTGGTTATGTATAAAATAGAAATTACAAACTGAGGCAAAGACATTGGTATGGAACAAAAACTTTTATTATAGATTCCTTTTATCGATTATATGCCAATATTTTAGTTGTGAGTACGGGAATCTATAAGGCAAGTTGGTGCGCTTAACGCAACCATTGACAGATGGCCATACTTGTACTATTTTTATATTTTATAGCTTTCAATTTAATTAGGGATTTCAATTTCTCAAGTTTATTTTTTTGGTAGCGTTATTTCCCAGTAAACAGGACAAAAAGTTTACCTTATCAGTAAAACTCACCAGGAAGTCATTTGCTTGCAGCCTTTGTACTGATTCAAACGTGAATAATTTTTAACTGTGGACTTCAGTAATTGATATTACAATTTTTATATCCCAGTTAACAAGTGTTGAACATACAGGTAATTTCATTATTCATTTAAAAATTTAATTAATCTTCAAATTTTGCCTTTGATATAATTTCAATTATTTTTAAAATAAATTTGAATTCAAAGTCAATTCTTTTTAATTTAATAAGTAGTTAAAATACTATATGTACCACATGGTTTTAAAAATATTTTTCTCTTTCCTTTTCATTTTTTTGGCAATTTATAGTCTATGAAATCAGCTTTAAATATAATTATTTTGTATAGCTAACTTGCTTAAATTTTGTACAGCTAACTTGCTTATATATGTACTTTTAACTTGCTTAAATTTTGTACATGCATTCATGCTTAGATATTTACATGCTTACATGCTTCGATGCTTATATTCTTAGATATTTAAATTCTGAGATACTTCTTCTACATTCCTGCATAGTTTTTGCACAGCTTATCTTTTATAGATAAAATTTCGTTATCTTTTCATTAAACCACATAGTTGGTTAATTTTCCTACAACTTTCACCCCATTTCATTGAGAGACGTAAATTGCCAAGGAAACTTTAGAATTCATTCTTGCAACAAGAGACAATTGTGGGCCTGGATTGCTGTCCCAGAACCAGTC
The DNA here is from genome assembly GCA_963675555.1 of Leptura quadrifasciata. NCBI lineage: Eukaryota > Metazoa > Arthropoda > Insecta > Coleoptera > Cerambycidae > Leptura > Leptura quadrifasciata. The sequence continues at coordinate 154,260,341 of OY776673.1, read as the reverse complement.
ACCTCAACAATTATCAATCTAGGATACTGGTATAAATTTGTTTTATATATATATATATATATATATATATATATTGTTATTATACATGATTTGCAGGAAACAACTACTCAGCGGGCAAATACCCCGACCTGCATTGAATTACACCTTACAAATCATGAAAAATTATATATATATATATATATTTTAAATTTCAATTTGTCATTCAAACCGATTTGTCCATTATTCATGTAATATATTTTGTCATTCATTTTAAACTATCTTTTTATCTCTCTTACCAACAATTTCAGTCTGATCTATAGTAGACTGATTATTCGAGAAAAAGAGACAATTTTGCTTATTTTACTATAGATGGTGCTCAATTTAACATCAATTTTTCTTTGTCTCCTTTTCTCGAAATAAACGAAATCTGTCGCTTGTGCTGTACATGTCAGAAAGGGTAAGTTTCTCCACTCTTACGAATACTCTGGACCCACGGCTCTCTGCTCCGACTTAAATCAGCTAGTCGTCCGCATATGTTGCCTCAATTCTATCTCAAAAATAAATAACAAGAGAAAGGAGGTAACAAACACTGTATATTATTGTATTTTTCAATTGGCACGTTCATTCTCTACGATTTTTGTGAATAATATCCTATACCTAAAATCGATATTTACAGAGATATTTTTACTTTTTCATTAAATTATAATAGTTTTCATTTCTAACTTTTTGACATAAAGTGAGAATAATTGAAAGTTACCTTATTGACGTTTAATAATTAACTATTGTAACAAAGTATTTACACTTATTTTAAGTTATAAATAAGTTTAAAATTCGCAATTTCCAATAATGAATTTTTCGAGAGAAGAAATGGTCGATATGGTTTATGTTCTGGGTGCGAGTGATAAAAATTGTTTGCTATCAACCAGAATTTATAAGGGGCAATATCCAGAAAGAAGACAGCCCTCTGAAAAATCATTTGAGAAGTTGATGGAACGATTTGACAATGCGGGGAAAGTGGAATATGAGAAAAATGAGCGAACAAAAAATGCAGTAAATGAAGAAAACGAAACAGTAATACTTTTAAGCGTGATTGAAGATCATCATCGCAGTATAAGAGAATTAGCAAAAGAAAACGATATAAGCCGATCTTCAGTCCATCGAACCCTACAAAAAAAAAACAAATTTCATCCGTACCACGTTCAACTAATACAGGAACTGATTGATAGGGATTATGAAAACCGAATACAATTTTGTCAATGGCCAAAACAAAAAATAGGACCACAAAGAATTTTTTTTGACTTTGTTTTGTTTGCCGATGAAGCAACGTTTCATAAAAATAGACATGTTAAACGTCATAATTTTCATTATTACGACACAACCAATCCTTACATCTCACGAACAAATAGCCAAACAAGATGGTCGTTGAATGTTTGTGGAGGAACTGTTGGGGATTATGTGATACGAGTAGGATCATAATTTTTTGAAGGACGTGTGAATAGTCAAATTTATTTGGAATTTTTACAAGACTTGGAAGAATTACTGGAGGATGTTCCCAGGGATATTAGGGAGAGAATGTGGCACCTCCGTGATGGAGCACCTGTGTACCACACTGCAACTATTCACGAACATTTAAACGACGCTTTTCCAAATGCTTGAACAGGAAGAGGAGGAACCCATAGTTGGCCTGCCAGAAGCCTTGATTTGACCAAAATAGATATCTTTTTGTGGGGCTATGTTAAGAAGCAATTGTACAAAGCTTCCATAACTACAAATGGAAATGTGAAAGAAAGAATAAGGGAAGTTTTTCAGGAAATTGCTGTAGATATTTTAAGCAATGTCGGTAGATCATTCGAAAATCGTCTACAGGAATCCATAGGCCACTTTGAACAGTTCCTATAAACATTAGGTATTATTTATTTCATTAAATTAGGTTCAAAATAACTTTGAATTTTTAAAGTAGTGCCAATTTTTGTATTACCTAATACTATATTGACTCTTCCCATTATTTATATCAACTTTTTTGTAATATTAAACGATTATTTATAAATTTTTAGGATAGACTCAAATGTGATTTAATTAAATTGTGAAAAAATACTACTGAGGCAATCAAGACTCACCCAGAAAAAAATTAATACTTCTTTCAATTATTCTCACTTTATGTCAAAATCATGGCTACTAGATCAGTTCGAAATGAAAAGTGTTATAATTTAATGGTTTTTAACGAAACAGTAAAAATATCTCTGGAAATTAGCGCTAATATAAAATACACCCTGTATAATTATAATCAATATTTGGTGGATGTGTCGTTGTAGTATATTAATTACAAAATAAATCTTCTTAATTAATAGTAATACACACACGTTAGACCTTGTTCCGACCAAAATTTTCATATTTTTTCGAATAACTCGGCAACGCCACGTCAAAAACAAAAAATCTGGAGGTCATTGGAAGGCCGCACTATTGGGACACCCTGTATACTAAATTTATTTGTAGTAAGACACAAACATTTTCAGATTCTTTTTCAAAAAAATAATAAATAACATAAATATCATAAATAGTTTGTACTTAGGCCAGCTGCGTGCTCATAAAAATTATGAACAATATGAGCCAATGATACTGAGCCTTGCGGAACCCCAGAAGATTGAGTGAAATTGGATGATGATAGGATTTTTGATGTGCTAAATAAAATTGGATTCTTTCTTAATATTTTATTAAAAAGAGATCATACAATTAATTGATACAAGAAAATAAGAAACAACTAAAGCAATATAATAAAAAATATGTATAAATGATCGTTTCATATAAAATTAATATTGGACTTTATGAAATATATATTTAAAAACTATGTAGGTACATACAACATACAACTTAATTATTATATTAGGTACATTCACTGACTCATATTGGGTAAAATTACTACACAGCAATAAATTATATACATTATATAGAATTGCTTTTGTCGTTGTCCAGAATTTAATGTTTACAAAAGGTGTTCGTATTAGTGTTAGGAAGTGTCTTGTTCTTGAGTCCTTTATGGATATGTTATAATAAGGCAATAATTGATTATTACCTAACCTCCAACCTCAAGCAAACCTCTGATTTGGTTACGATTGGAGGTTATGTTGAAATTTAGCAATAACTCTGCCTTGCAAAAATATAAATAAAAAATCTGTATGTGCTGTTCCATTAATAAGAATAAGAAAATTTTTGTTTTATTTTAACAATTATTTTTAATATATTTTTTACAGCGAAAATAAATTATATACCTAACTACCTAGTTTCTTTACTGAAACAATATGGAATAAGATTTTACAATATTTTTAATTTGCTACTAATGAAAATTTGTCACGTATAAATAACGAACTTTAAAAGGCATAAAAATAAAAACGTTATCAGTGATGTAGAGGATATAAAAATTATCACAAACAAAAAAGCTATAAACCCACCTGGTAACTATAGAGTTAACATAAACGCTTTTTATTTTTTAGTAAATAATGTTGTGTATAATAAAGCGACACTAAACTTAATTTCATGGTCAAATTGTACAACGTATTTAGCTTTTTTAAAATTTTCATTAAATTAGTGGACACGATATTGTAGAAGTAGGACCAGGAATAGAATATTAATTTATGTGGTAGGTATATATATAATTTGTTTTTTCTTTCTTACCCTCAGCAGTATTATATTTATAGAAACATTATTTATGTAAACTATTGTAAATCGTATTTGCACAAGAGTGCAGAATCGCACGCAAGTTAATTTTTATACTGGAATTTGAATTTCCAAATTGAAAAACTCTCTATTTTGTTTTCTTTTAAATATTTGGCCGTTTGAAAAAAAATTGTTAGCACAGTGCCTGAAAAACTGTCGAAAAGCAAGCAAAAGCAAATCAGGACCATAAGCGAGTTATTAATTTTATTTTGTTATCATCATCAATAATTCCTTTAGTAGGAAATGTTAAAAGATTTGTCATGCGGATTTTACGAAATTAATACACACAAATCAGCTTGTGATCGATAGAGATTGTTATTAGAACTTGTAGTTAATACATCAATAAGATTGTAACATAAAGTATACAAAAGTGAATAAAAAAACTAATCAAAATTACGAGTTTCTTCTTTCAAGAGTTCCTCTTTAAATTATTTAACATCACCTTTTCATAAAATACTTCAATTATTTTTTTTGTATAACATTTACATTTACATTCATCGATGATAAAAATTGTTTGATATTTTTATCTGTGGATTTTTAACTCGACTGAAAAAAAAAACACAAAACGTATACTTTTTAATCGATAATGTTACGAAGATCCTAAAAATGAACCTGTGAGTGATTACTCGAAAATCATACATTATGGAAAATATAATTTTACAACATCATATATCGTAATAACATTCATTCAGCTTATGCTCTTATGCAATCACTACAAAATATTCCAATTTTTTCTTGCGCACAATCTGGTACATAATATAGTCGCGAGAATCTATGACATCGCATTTTACTTAAAAGGGTACAAACAGGGTGTCACAGCTTGTCTATCGATATTTATTCTCTTAAGTACACATATAACTTAACCTAATTTTACAAGTTTAGCTACTTTCTTCTATTTTGTTAGGATTTAAAAATATATATTAAACTTGTGTTCTATTAATAAATATCACATTTTGATTTATTTAAAATTTATTCTAAAAATATGAAAGTTTTCAAAAGAAAAAAAAGAATATAAACCAAAACATATCTGCATTAGAAACATTAATTAAAAATATACCCTTATTATTAATTGGATTGAATCTACGGTAGGTTCTTGATGAAACATATTCAATAGAATAATTATAAATAGGTATTCAAAAGAATAGTTACAATACGCACTTGGTTTATTGTTTCATGAGTTTTGTTCAGTTTTGTCTGACATGTTTCGGCCTTGCGACCATTATCAAAGTTTTTAAGACTCTTTGATAACAGCTAAATCAGCAGAGGTGAACTAATACCATGGCCTGGTAGGACCCTAGATATATGACTCCATTCGACTACTACGTTTGGAGACATGCTAAAGATCTTACTTACAGTGAAGAGGTATAAATCTTAGACCATTTTATCAAAAAAATGATTGAAGCCTTCGAAAGAATGAAGGAAAAAATAATATTAAAACAGAACAGGCTATAACAGAAAAAAATACTCTAAGTCTTATTTCTGTTGTTTCTGATACACGCACGGGCCCTGCACTCGTAGTATTTATCGTTTGAAAGAGTACAAATTACAGAAGTTTTTTAAAGCACTTGAACACCTTAGATGGCCGTATTTTTATGAAAAACCATAACTTGCTATTACATTAACACCTTTTGCGAAATTAAAATGGTCTAATTAATCTTTTCTTCATCTCTTGATGCTCGATAACGCATTGGACATAATAAATACACATTAAAGCAAGGGAATAAACTGAAAGAATAAGAATAAAATAAAAAATACTGGTCAACTGTTGATGTTAATAAAAAATAAATTAATAATAAAAAAAATTGTCTACTTGCCCATTATAGGGTTTTCTTACCTAAGAAATTATAGACTCACAGGCAATAAATAAAAACGAATTTATTTGTATGTATGTTTAATATAAGTAGTTTCATTTACGCTCGGTGAGGATTAGACAGACTTTAAGATAAAAACACTTCAACAACATATTTGCCGCGGTGGCCCTTATTAAAGAACATTGTGCAGTTAAACTAAATAAAATTAACTGTTTCTACTGTCTATACTCTCTATTGATTTTTGTACACATATAAAATTTGGGATCCTCCACAAACTGGTTGAAGAACCTGAGGCTGAATTACAAATGGTTTTAAAATAATTGTAAAATATTTAGATTTAATTTCATTTTCAATCAAACACTAATGGCCCGGGAGCTAGCGGCCTTTTTTGATGGCCAAACGCGCAAGGGCTGGAATTTTTTTCTACGCTTTATTCGGAATTCCACGTAAGGGAATGGACTATCAGCTTGCGCACTTGCGAGGGGCTTAGCTGCAGCAGCCTCCCCACACGTAAAATAATTATAAAAAAAACTAAAACAACAAAAGCCGAGACTTGGTCGACATGTTTATGACGTTGAAAAGTAAATAAAAACCATAATCAGCTGACTTAGAGTTGAAGATTATGCTTCAGCTTTCCATACAAACCTGTGGAAAATATGCGCTGAGTATAAACTGATACCACAAAAGTTGAAATTTGGTACAGTAATAGCTAATTTAATAAATTGCACGAAAAGCGGAGTATTTTTTCATTTAACTTATTAACTTGCCTGTTGTATTATCAAATTTCAGCTTTTGCGATATCAGATGTCTATTGTTTTTTTTATTGTAAACGTAGCGGATGCATGCAGTTTTTGGATCATACAATCAAGAAAAATAGTTTTGGCAACTAATTATATAAAAATAAAAATATTCAACATTTATCCTCATATTTACATACAAAACGCGTATGTATGTACCTATTTATGAAGTTAAATATATTAAAAAATTTATTCAATTTCATCTAAGTGTGGGCGAGGAGCGAAATTCTCGTACTGCTGACTTGATGGTCCGTATCTCCTATACTAAACGCCTCAATTAATTCGTGTGCTACATCGTTGCATAGCAAATTTAATTGGCAACCGATATAGCACAAAAAAGGTTACGGTTTGCCAAACGAAGTGATGTCAAAAAGTAATAAATTCTTCATACCTAACCCTTTGAAAATTTTCAAAAAACTCGATTTTTTTACGCATGCCTCAAAATTGCGGGGAGTACGTATTCCGCGGACATTTTAAATTCAAAAACTTATATTATGATATAACGTAAGATCCCCAATAATAATTACAGTTATTAATAATCGATTCCAATTATTGATCCAATAACGCGTTGTGTTTAGTGAAAAAAAGACAATAGACATCCGATACCGCAAAAGCTGAAATTTGATAATACAACAGGCAAAGTTAATAAGTTAAATAAAAAGATACTTCGTATTAAGCGACAGAAAAGTCAGCCGATGCAGTTAAACATGTAACCCGCGCGCGGATAACTATTTTTTATTTGTAACAAGGGAGGAATTTGCGAAATTCAATATTACATGACCAATGACTGGGAACACAAAGTTCCTCAAGATATTCTGGAAGAAGCAAACGTGGTTTCGTTAAATCTATTACCGTTAACGTCTCGTGAAAAATGTGAAACAGAGTACCAGCTATTTAAATGTTGGATGGAGATTAGGCAAATAAGAAAAATATGTGAAGAGGTGGTCCTATTTTACTTCTCCAAAAAATGCACAGACTTGAAGCCTTCAACATTATGGAGCAAATACAGCATGTTGCGATCTACACTCCGAATTAAAGACAATATCGACATTAACTTTCCGAAATTAGTAGCTTTTTTAAAAAGGAAATCTGCTGGATACAAAGCCAAGAAAGCCAATACTTTTTTAAGGAAGGATATCAACAAGTTTATTGCAGAAGCTCCAGATGAAACTTACTTACATATGAAGGTAAGATTGATCGTTATTGTTGAATAATGAATAAAAACGTAAGGCAGCATTTTTTATTAGAAAGTATATATAAAATGGCAATTAAATGACATTTTACGCATAAGTGCATTTTTCTTTTTCAGGTCGTACTTATATTTGGAATTGCTGGGGCATGCCGTAGCGATGAATTAGTTAATATGGTACTTGAGGATATCAGTGATAGAGGCGCGTGGTGGTGCAAATACCTGACTCAAAAACTAATATCAAAAGGACATTTACAATAACAAATGAGATTTTAACCGGAGTATCTGTCTTGGATATGTATAGAAAATATCTGGACTGTAGGTCTCCTAAAACATGTCATTCTAGATTTTTTGTAAGTTATACTAAAGGAAAATGTAAAAACCAGGTAATTGGCAAAAACACAATTGCCAAAATTCCATACAGAATAGCAATATTTTTAAATTTGGATGATTCGAAAGGCTATACTGGACACAGTTTCCGCCGTACTTCAGCTACGTTATTAGTCGATGCTGGAAGTGACATTCTCACTCTAAAAAGACATGGGGGATGGCGAACAAACGCAGTAACAGAAGGGTACTTAGATGATTGTATTTCTAAAAAATGTGAGGTATCCAGCAAAATAATTGCGGGAGAAAGTACTACTTCAAGTATCAAAGAACGTTGTCTTGTTTTTGAAAATTTTGTTTCTACAATGCTTCGTCAGCGACCAAGATTTTGGAAAACAACAAACAGGAACTGATCTCCACCAGCAGAGCCAATAGAATTTCCATTAGTAATTTAACTAATTGTACCATAAATTTTAACAATATTTAGTTACTGATGTTAATTTAAACCTCGATTTAAACTGTTTTCAATTTTTATAAATAAAAATAAGTAATAAAAAATCTCTTTCAAATAAAAGTATTATTATACATTTTCAGGAAGTTTGTGTATCAATAAAAGAAGTCTATACACTACCATTACAGCTATTTGAAGTTTCTACTTGTTTCCTTCCAGAGGGAGGCAAAGTATTTTCCTCCCGAGGAAGGAAAAGTACTACTTTGCTCCCTGAAATGAGGGAGCAAAATCATAATTTCTATGTAGGGAGTAGAAAAAATATTTATTTATAGTAGTGCCATTTTAAAAAAAATATTGTTTATATCCTTGTGTAAATACCAAAAAAATATTAATACAATTAAATTAAAAATTATTTCAGATTCATGTCTTTTTTTATAGATCGTAAATTTTGTCTTTTATTTTATATCCTCTATTAAGTGTATTCCCAAAATAAAACTTAATAATATTCCATCAGACATAAACTATAATATGTTACAATATATACATTTTAATGGCTAAATGCCTACCCCCAGATGACGTGGTAAGTTTTAGGAAACTTGGGTCAGCATTTCATTTTTCTACTAGACTGTACAGACCGTCATTGCCTGTGAATTAAATATGTATCAACCTTTTAAGTTTTTAGCTCATTGTGAAATTGATTTTCGCTTTCAGAAAGTTTTCCACTCTTAGGGAGCGTTACAGGTGATATTTTTATAAGTTTTGACATTTAATTCTATTACCTCCTTAAGGCCTACATCGGCTGGGAGTGACTAGGATTTTTGGTCTTACATACAAGCACACATTTAATTAAATTGTAATGTAAATAAATATTTCTACCAATGCTAATTGGAATTTTTGTTGAACTCTGTCTATTCAATTAAAATCTAATCTTCTACAGGCATTGTGATAGCTTAGTACTATCATTTTTGTATAAAATTTATAACCTTGAGTTTTCAGTTAGATCAATATCCATTTCTGAATGTTTATGAACATTTTTTATTTCCATCCATTTCTATGTTTTCTATTTCATCACCATCAATCCAACCATAAGATTGTAATTAACAATTTCACTAATTGATTCTTCTTGGAACGGCACCTTTTAATCTACGAATTGCTAGAATTTGTTATTACACCCATTCGGCGTAACAGTGGTTCAACATAGTTTTGGAGTTGTCCCTCCTCAGTCTCTGCTATAGTCAACTTTTGATTTCTAAATATTTCTAGAACAATTTTCTGAGTTCTCTAAAATTAATTTTATCTACTAATATCACATAATCAATAATAATGGCACTCAATGAAATTATTATATCAAAAACCATATTTTTACATATTTTTTCTTATAGGAGTTTGCTTTATCATTAAAATGTGATTCCCATAAGTTCAATTTTCCCTCTGAGAAGTAAGCTGAAACAAAAAATTTATCATGAGTAAGAGAAAAGTAATATTTTCCTAACAATTCACAATTACACCTCAGATTCAAACTGATAACTCCAGTATATATACATCATGTTTCACTTTTCACGGAACCACCCTCATATCTTGGTTATTTGAACCACTTTGAACTTTTAATTAATTTTTTATTTTAATGCTGTAGTTATTGCTATAGTAAATGATGGATGGTAAATGAGACAAATTGCACTGTGTTATAACATTAACACAAATTTGGTGTGTAACATTTTAAGAAAGTTGAGAATAAACGGTACGATTAGTAGAAATCCTGGATCAAGGACAAAGGATATCCTACTTAACAAGAAACTAACTATTAATATTTCGTTATTGCACCATTTCTATTTATAACTTTTATAAGTCCGTTTGGCATATAATTAAATACCTTATACAATAATCATTAGTAATAATATTTTCCCATGCATTATTTACTATTTCCAGTAATTTTTCGGTATTCCGTGGTCTCGCATTTCGTTTTTTGGAACCTTTTTACGAGTAGTCCCCATACTTCTTCCACAGGGTTAAGATCTGGACTATAACTGGGCCAGTTAAGAACATTGATGTTGTTATCTTGAAACCAGTTAGTTGCAGTATGAGCAGTATGAACGGAACAATTGTCTTGTTGAAATATGAACTCATTATTAGGAGATGACACACAAATGAGTGACACAGAAGGGAGCATAATATTGTCTAAAATTCTAATATACGTTCCACTATTTCATCGTTCCTCAATGTGCCACAAGGCACCAGGACCACATGCCGATATCCAAGCCCACATATTGACGGAAAATCTACCACTTTTATCATTGTTAGACATATATTTATCATCGAATCGAGTACTCGGAGGGCGGTAAACACGAATACGATCGCTGTGTGTTGACTGGAAAGTTTTTTCGTCTGTAAAGATTACATTGTTTCAAAAATTTAGATCATGCGCTAAAAATTCAAGCGCAAATCCTACTCGAGCGTCTTTATCTTCAGCTTTAAGTAAATATTTCTGTGCTGCTGCATGACAGCGTAGCTCCGATTCTCTTACTCGCTGGCGACCAGTACTTCTCCATCCAGGAAAATTCGTTTCTTCAGCAGCCTGAATAATTGAGTAAAATGGATTTTCTACTAAAGCATTTACCAATTGAAAATTTTGTTGTTGAGTTGATATCCTTCGTCGCCCTGATCCAGGATTTCTACTAATCGTATCGTTTATTCTCCACTTTCTTAAAATGTTACACACCGAATTTTTGTCAATATTATAACGCAGTGCAATTTGTCTCATCGACCATCCATCTTCTGCTTTAGCAATAACTCCAGATTTAACTAAATCGCTTATATGAGGCATATTAGTTTTTTGCACACTTGCAATAAATTATGACAACTAACTGACAATGTCACAAAAATTAAAGGTAGATGTACACAACAAGATTTTGGCAAAATACCGTTATAAGACTTGTCCTATTTTTTTGCTCACGATTGTACCTACTAACTTGAAACTATTAAAGTTAGATAAGCGTTTTGCTTGTTATCAAGGTTAATAACAAATTTTTTATGCTCCTAAAATTGTTACATTTATTGAAAATATTCGATGCTTTACTCAATAACAGAGCTGGGCATGGAAACAATTGAATGCTGATTGTCATTTTATTACGACAATAGTTTATTCTGTCAAAGAAATATATTGTATGTGCTAGTTTCTGTTGTTACAAATAAAATTTAAGTTTTCTAAAATTCCAAAATGTTTCAGCGTTTAATTGTTGTTCAAAAAGTAGAACCTTTGGAGATCGTAAAGTTGTAAAAGAATTTAATAAGAGGCACCGAAAGCGTTGCCGTATTACATATAAGTTAATTCCACAAATAATCAATAGCTTAAAAAATATCGGCTATGTGACGAAGAGGCTAGCAAAGAAATATAATTTAGAAAGGATGCAATATCCTAATGAAGAAATAATATTACATGAATTTCGGGAAAATTCCAAATCTAGTGTGAGACAAGTGTGTAGTGTTAAACCTCGACATGTGTATTAGCAAAGTTTGTTGCTGCCTAAATAAGAATAGATAGAAAGGTTTTAACCCAAAATCCCTTCAATTTTAGAGAACGGTGATGAGATAAAATGAATAAATTTATGTTATTGAGTACAAGGCAATTTTATGAATGACAGGAATTTCCTCAAAATTTGAGACAAGGCTACATTCACAATTAATAGCGTAGTTTCGAGTCAGAACTGCTACTTCTGCGTCTACTACAAATAAACAGATTTTTTCGTGAAATGTAGATTAATTACCTCCAACATTTACATTTTTAGCAATGCATAAGCAATCTTGAACTTTCAAATTATATTAACTAAACTATTGTAGGAAAATAACTCGTCGCCGATAGTAAGTCAGGAGACGGCCGAAGTGGCTACATTTCAAGATTTCATTAGATTTTCAACTTAGTATTTAATGGTTTTCGAGGTCAATGACAACAAATATGTTAAGTTTTGATTTGTAAGGTGTAATTCAATGCAGGCCGGGGTATTTGCCCGCTGAGTAGTTGTTTCCTGCAAATTATATATTATAACAGTAGGTTAAGTCCACCTAGGACTGAAAGGTCGCCGCTCTCAGGTACTTGCAGAATCGCAAGTCGCTATACGCCCATGGAAACATCTATGGTGTATAGTAGCAATTGACCATATGAGAGGATTCACTTACCTCTCACCACTACTCAATTTACTATAGTTTGTATAAAACTAGCAGGTTGGCCACTATCATTTGTCTGTTCCATGACCTATGGCATACTGATGAGAACTAATAAGTTCGAAACCGGTCTATGTCTGGTCAGGGAATTGACAGATGATATTGGCTACCATTCTTTCATGATTTGTAAGGTGTAATTCAATGCAGGTCGGGGTATTTGCCCGCTGAGCAGTTGTTTCCTGCAAATCATATATTATAACAAATATGTTGTCAAAAATTCAAAGTTCTATATGAGGGATCCAAAATGGCAGATAAAATTAGTAAAGTAAGCGGGTTTGCATTGAACTTAGTATTTGAGAATTTTCGAAATCATTTTATTTTGTTATCAGAAATTCAAAATTTAAAATGGCGGAACCTGTATGGCTGACAAAATTATAAATAACGGCATGAAATATGGCATTCAAGGGCTTTCGAGATCAGTAATAAAGAGTCTACTAATAAAAATTCGAAATTTAAAATGGACACAAATTATAAATTACGGCGGATTTGCATGAAAGGTAATCTGAGGTTTTCGATTTCACTGATAACCAACCTGTTATCAAGTCTAAATGGTAGATATAGCGAAGGAAGTTTATGAATTACGGATAATTTCATGAAATCTGGCTCTAGCAGTGTTTTCGGTTTTCATCGGCCGTTAAGTTGAAAATCATCAAGGTCGTCTTCGAATTCATCATCAATTTTAAAATCAGAAGTATGCTTGTCATAATCCAAATAATTTTTTTCATTTTAAATAAAAAAAATCTTTTTTTATTTGTTTTAAACACTTTTTTGTTTAAAACAGTTTTTTCAATGTTTTAAATGGTATGTTTAAAATATGTTTGAAACAGGTTTAAAACGTTTAAAAATTTCTTCAACTAAAATTAAATGATATCAAGTTACTGTATCTAATACTACTTTTCGACGATGGCGTTCTTAAACTTTATACCATTGTGGGACCATCATCGGCACTTTTCCACAAACTCTAAAATAATACATTTGTTTAAAATATTGCACAGCGTTTTAAACAGTTGTTTAAAACATCGCATTGTGTATTAAATATATTTTAAACATTTGCCTAAACCACAGTGCGATGGTTTAAACATTTTGTTTTGAACATGCCAACCCTGCTTAAGGATCAGAAACATCTTGACTAGTTTCAAAGGCAAGTTGACTAGCTTAAAAGATCTCAAGTAAATTTATAAGTTCTGAAGGACGTTTGAGACGTTTATGATTGCGAAGCCTTAAATTCAAACTGAAGCTTGGAACCAGTGGAATCTGTTGAACCCATTGTTTGATAAAAACGTCTTCAAGGTTTGCCGGTCTACTGATTTTTTTTGGCTGTGGTGAAGTCAGTTTTTCTTTTGTGACTCAAGTTTTCATAATGCTACTATAAAATTGCGTATCATGTTCACACATAAACAAAAATATGACGAAAATTGCTACATCGTTCAATAAAGCCTTGTATTATGGACTTGATACATAAATAGCTATTTCACTTATGAAAATATGAACATTTATAAATAACCACCTCAAATTTAAAGTCAAAAAGTTGGTTTGTTTATTAAATAAAAAGCAAAAGTTAAAATATTCCGGCAAATATGTGTGATAGAAAAAAGTTTATTTTCTTATATAAATGTTTCATACTTGATATCTGCTTGCACGCAGAAGAAATTTAATTTATTAATAACCAATTTTTTTGAAATGCAAAAAATGGTCAAAAATTGAAATATTTTTCTTTTGGTTTTCTGAAAGTACTCTTAAAATATTTCAGTTGACGCGCACATTTTTCGGTTTTGATGGTAGGATCACAATAGGATTTCATAAGGATGTAAATTTTTGGCAACAATTACGGTTTACAGCTGTTCCAGTGCTTATTCTGATTTTTTATTTTAAGTGAAGGCTGTACTATGTAAGAGAAAACTTTTTCCTAAGTTTCATTGAAATTTGCCCATTTTCCTCAAACAAATAATAATTTGTTTAAACATATCTAACTTTACAATATAATTTTTTTTAATAGTAATAAAAATAAATAAACACCACAGAAATTAGTTAAATAATGTTAATTGGGGTGAATTCTAGTTTTTACATATTTATTATATATTATAAAGCTCATTTTATATTTGTCGTACGGCTTAATTATAGATTGCTTTGGAGGTCGCTTGGTTCTGAGTAGCCTTACTTCACTTCGACCTAAAAGATCTCTTGTGAATTACCTTACAACTAATTGTTGCCGAGGATTCTAAGACTTTTTATAAAGCTTGTAATGTTCCTGGGGGCTAAATTCCCTATGTCTTCAGGCGTTAATTCCACCTGCTTTAGGTATTTTTGTCTAGTGCGGATTATACCTTGCATTTGCAGAGTATATATTCCGCAGTTTCCGTTGCAGTATCGTAATATCTGCATTTATCGTCTACTGCCTTGCCCATATTCTTGAGATGGTATCTCAAGGGGCAATGGCAAGTTAGAAGGCCTGTGATCGGCCTTAATTTAGACTTTTCGAGTTAGAGAAGCCTTGTGGCATTCTTTGCCCAATGAGTTATAAACTTTTTGGCCTGGAGCATTCCTCCAGTAGGACTTTTTCTGGTCCTTTTTCCATTTCTGAATCTCCTCCGTTATGTGTCCCTTAGCTAAGCCACAAAACGGTTCAGGTCCAATGAATGGTGCTTCAGCTATCTGCTAGTTCGTTACCTTGCATTCCCTTATGCTCTGGCACCCACGTCAAGGTAACCTTGTTGTTATTAGCTAGATGATTTAGGGATTGTCTACGTTTCCAGGCAATTTTAGATTCAAAGGTATAGGGCTGTATATAGATCTTTGCCCTTTTCCCTTATTTAGACCTTCCTGGTCCTATAGCATAAATTGCTGAATGGAATATGGTTGGAGTGTTGCCGAGGGTTCTGTATAGCCTACATTTAGGCCCTGCTACACACACTCCTACCCCTTCAGCCATCTTAAATTCATCTGTATACCATCTGTATGAGTAACCCTTGCTCCAATCGCAATGCCTCCATCCTGGTCGTCTGACGGCGTTCAATCAACACGTCAAACGGATAGTTAAACACGTACGACTTATAAATCTCGAGATTTTTTAAGAAACCGATGGAAACACTGTAAAAAATTAATTATTTAAATTAACAATACGCCGACCTCGCCGAGACTGGAAAACTGAACTGTGAACTTCAATTGACCGCTTGAACATGTTAAATAAAACTACTCTGATCAGATAATTCACGTTAGTCCTAATTGGAGTCTAGTATAAAGCATTACATTGATTCTCCAAAACGGGCTTTGAGCTTCTTTTTCTAACATTCCTATTCTACAGTTCATGTTGTGAACATTAAGAAAGAGATTATTTACGTTTAGTTTGAATAAAACAATTCACATAGATCAGGCACACAAAATAGCATACTTGTATCAGTTAATGTATGTTTATAGCTTACCACGTTATGAGTAAAATAATCTCCAGGGTCATAATGGGGCCATTTCCTTACTTCTTCAATTACGTTTTTACCCGGACTTTCTGTAGGTTCAGTCTGATTATGACACACAATTTTATAGTCTTTTTTGAGTTTATTCTTTTCAGCACCATCAACAATTAATAATTTCGCTGCCTCGATCATCGTTGGTGTTAACTCATCAAAAACAAAACTTCCCATAAAGGCTATATCGATTATGTCATCCCGTTGATAGGGTTGCACATCCCATCCCCTTCCAACATATATGTTCCCATCTCCACCGATTAAAAAATTGTAAAATATATCCTCCGCACCTTTATTGACACTCTGACTCTGAATTGTTTGTACCTTTCCAGCACACTGCTGAAACGAGTCACACATTCCTCCTCCTGTGTGCTTCATTATAACCATTGGAACCGGAGATGTGATATTCCTGTAACGTACAGGAGGTCTACCATTCCATTTCGTCCTATCTAATATTTGATGACTCCCTAAATAATTGTCGTCATCTCCAGGAGCAGGAGTATATTCTGCATTTTCTTCAAACGTATTATAATAATGTATTAACATGACAGTAATTCCAACGAGAATTAGGAGGACGAACGAGATCGCCGAAATAATTTTTATGAACTTTTTATGTTTATTGAAGTTCTTTAATTCTTGTTCCTCTGATTCGCTTTTTTCAAATCTTGACAGCTTTGCTAAAACAATAAAAATATTTAGTTAGTTAATTATGAAATTTCCTGCATATCTTATATTAAAATAAATAAAGTTCTACAGATATCAGGTACCTGTAAAAAATTTTGCAGCACATAAATATTTGAAGTAAATTATAATTAATAGTTAATATACTTATTTAAAATTTTTGAAATATTAGAAAGTTTTGTAAGCTATAACAGTTATAAAGGGTGTTCCAGTGAATGGATTACGCTCTATTTTCTCAGTAACATTTGAGATAAACTTTTGGTTGAAAAGTCAACAAGACGTAATTTTTTCTGATGAATTCGATGGCGCTAAGAAATAAAAAAATGAGCATTCAATTAAAAAGTTATGGCAGAAATATCAATTTTCTTAAACAAGTTAAAATGACAGATATCTGTATTTTCTCAATTGATTATTAAAGGGAAGTAAAGATTAGATAGATATTAGATTAGATATACTGGATGTTTCACTGAAGACGAACAAACTGACACGGGGCGAGCGTACATGCGTCTTTACTATGTACATACTTCGATATGCGATGTAAAATTCATGCACCATCGATAATTTACAAACAATCTAACTCTATCAACAAAATCATTCAAACTTTAAAATTCACCGAATTACGGTCGAAACATTACACAAGATTGCCCTAAAAAATACAGCTCCGCTATCAACTCAATTCACTTTTAAACTACTTTCTAAACATCAAGTTAGAATATTTTTATGCACTTCCTAAAATTTTCTATAAACAAATTTTTCCTCAAATTAACTTCAAAATCAATCTTCTATTCATATCTCAAAACACCTTTCATTCACCTTTCCAGTCAGTCCACAAAACATTCATCCGAACATAAGACCAGTTTACATATTCCCCATCAAGTGCTCGCCACTCGACGCTATCTTCATTTCAGTTACCCTAAAATTGACTTTCACTCTGTTCAACACCGGTGATGAAATACCCTCAATATGATCTTAATATAACGTCAAATATGGATTAACTTACGACTTCCAACATTACTTCACGGGACCCATTCAATTTTAACACTTTATTCGGATAGTTATCGTTCATAATTCTAAAAATAAAATAAATCCCATTTTTTATCGCCAAAATTATCATATATTTTTCAGTTCAAAATTCAAATTTTTAGCATTTATTACGCAATATTTCACAATTTGAGCCCCACAGAGCGGCTGGGGAAGAATCCAGCTCTTTTCCAGATCTTCGCGAGCCCATTCCGTATCATCCGCATAAATAAGAGAGCACACCAAGTCCCCGGCAAGCTGTGTTTTCCCGGTGTATCTCGCAATAACAAATCCAGTGTCCGTGCAACTTCCTAGGCAGATCCTAGTAAAAAAGTACTTTCTTAAAATCGCCCAGTGCATAAATTCTAATAAAATCAAATCGCCATCGCCTATTAATATAAAAATGAATTTTCTCAGTTTAACAAAACAAATAAAACCAAACCCGACTTAAGGCAAAATTTCGAGTGTCGATAAGTTAACCATTTTTTCGTGTAATCCAATTTTAATTTTAAGTAAAATAAATATCCAACTCTGTTTTTTACGCTTAAATAGATATCTTCTTAGTTTTCGTTTAAAAGAAGGTATTTAATCGAAGACCACGTCCTCGCCTCACACATCTTCCAGCGGCTTGTATATTAGTGTATGCGCGGAAGCTATACAACCTTAGGCGAGGGTTGTATAGGGGATATACCATCCTTCGGAGGGGATGTAAAGCCGTCGGTCCCTTGTCTATTAAATGTTAGGCAAGTAAAAGTAAAAGATCCCTACTCTTCTTAAGGGAAGAGGTTCGGCAAAATTCCTGGTTGGGGCGTAGCTCGTCTACAGACGTCGGTGATAGGCTTCAGTAGCGGAAATAGGCCGACGTTAAATAAATGTATTAAAAAAAAGTGTTTAATTTAAACTAGTGCAAAAAGAATATACAGGGTGTAGTCTTTGACCCTACCAAATAAAATAAAATTCTTATAAGTGCAAAAAGAGTATACAGGTTGTAGACTTTGACCCTGCCAGCTAAATCAAAATTCATAAAAGTGTTATTCGGACTTAAATAAATAATTTCAAGGGTAATTTAGCTCTGAACCATATACAGGGCGAAGCATTTAGCCCGTTCCAGCCGTTTAAGAACTAACCACCCCAACCTAATTCAAATAAAATGAAGTGCACGAAAGGTCTCCAGAGTCTTATCTAAAGCTCGCCAGCCTAAAATATTTTATTTTTCCAAACCCAGAGGACCCGCTCGTGTTCACTAGTACCTTCCATGTATAGGCAACAGAAAAAATTTCAAAAGTTTCAAAATTTACAAAAATAATTCACTATTTTATGTCATACATTCAAACTATGATAAAGAAGTAATATTGACACTAAATTCAATGAAAAATCACAATTTTTCAAAAAGAAATCGCGAATTCGCGAATCACCGATAATTTATAAATAACCCAAATCCGTCGATAGAATCACTTAACCATTCAAACTAACCATTTTACGGCTCAAACATTACAAACTAACGTCCCAAAAAATACCGCCCCCACATGAGCTTTAAATATATCAAAAGTACTTTCTATGTCAGCAGTCACAATATTTTATTTCGCTTCCCTAAAATTTTTATTAATTATCTTTCTCTGTAAATCAACTTATAGCTCGATTTTACGTTATCATATTAATGCACAGTTCATTTCCCATTCCTAATGTTCCATAGAGATGCCAGCACCGCATTCATCAAAACTTACTTCCCGAAATGCTTTAATGTTCCTTGGTTAGCAAATCCATTGCAACCAGATTAAATAAATCTTCATATTCTTGTTCATAATTTTTCAGTAGACAGTTTGTTATCTTTGTGTTATTTCGACTGACATATCATTTCTTTATAGCCTGTTTGACTGTGTCACGCCCTCTATCACGGTTATATGTTAAATAATCTTTCCCTATCAGCAATAGTTTATAGGTCGTGCTCTCTGCCGTTTCCGTTCTAAAATGCCCTTTTTCGAGTTAATGAGACTAAAAATTAATAGAATGTGAGAGAATACGTTACTCAAAAAAACTTTTTTAGGATTGGTGAACAGAATTCTTGGTGCGATGGGTTTTCCAATAAACATGCATACAAAGCATCTCCAGACCAATATCTTAAAATATCTAGAATTTCATCTGACAGTTTCCTTAATGGTTCTTGTCTCAAAAGTATAAGGAAAAATGGAGAAAGCCAACGCGTTACCAGGACTTTGATAATATTTCTGTAGGACTGGACTTTATTCATCTGACAAGTTATCGATCTTAAAACATAATATTTTTAGTCGCAAACTCCTCCATTACTGCCATCAAAACTTATTTCCACTTCGATTCAATGCGGACCAATAGGAACATTCTCATATGATATCAATATAGCTTCGAAATACGTTACGGGACCGGTCCAATATTCAGCGAGGTATTGCCTATAACTACCAAACCAAATTCGATTCAAGTGTTAATTATATATTAAAAAGTTCTCCATTCCACGGCAGAATTTGCCATATATCTTCCATTTCCGGAACATTACAATTTCAAATTACCTGAGGCAATATTGCATAAAGTTGTGCAATATTGCGCAATCGAGCCGAGATGAATGTCTGAGAAACTTTCCAGACCTCATTAAAAAGGGGTAAAATCGTTCGTGCGAGCGCAAGTACTCGTTCAAACGAAACGTTACGAAAATATATAAAAGACCGAGCTCAGCACGCTAAGCGAAGTTCAGTCCGATACGTGTGCCGTGAAAGTTATAATTATATTGCGAGTGAAGCCTCTAGTAGTTTTTTGCACAAAGTGTTTAAAAGTCATCAGTGTTTAACTAGACTTTCTGTTCGGTTAAAATTTTAGTGGAAGATGTGACCGCGTCCTCGCTTCACATCGTCCAGCGGCTTGCATATCAGTGTATGCGTGGAAACTATGCAACCTTAGACGAGAGTTGTGTAGGGGATATACCATCCTTCGGAGGGAATGTAAAGCCGGCGGTCCCTTGTCTATTAAATGTTAGGCAAGTAAAAGATCTCTACGAAAAAGAAGAGGTTCGGCAAAATTCTTGGTTGGGGGTAGCTCGTCTACAAGCGTCGCGTCGGTGTTAGGCCTCAGTAGCGGAAATAGGCCGATGTTGTTGATTGGCAGTAAAGTCTCTATTTCTCTTTCTAATGACGAAATTTGTGTGGAGTTTAACTAAAATACACCAGCATGTGCATGAATGGCTGTTAGCGGGATAAATT
This sequence comes from Leptura quadrifasciata, assembly GCA_963675555.1. NCBI lineage: Eukaryota > Metazoa > Arthropoda > Insecta > Coleoptera > Cerambycidae > Leptura > Leptura quadrifasciata. Next base: position 154,239,478 of record OY776673.1, on the reverse strand, counting down.
CTGGATAAGCTAGAATTAATTGTAATCTGACCAAGAAGTCCCAGGTTCGAATATCAGCTAGGGTTTGGATATTTACTGGCGTTTTTAATGTGTTATCGCGTTGTTAGCAGTCACTCAACCCTGTCGAGTCTATTGAGTGACAGGCAACACAGCTAGTCTCTGTACCACTGTTGAGTTCTAGTTTCAGATGCGGCAGATGGCAATGTCGGAGGGAGTGGTCGCTGTGTATGTCTTTATGCATGTGTTTCTGTTCAGTGGTGGAATAACTAATGCTATGCTCTGCCAGGACAAGATATCACATAAGGGTTAAAGGAGCCAGGTAAGTTTTTATATATTTTTTTTTCTATTCGAAAATTAGCCCAAGCGGTATTTGGTTAAAATCACCCATGTTAAGGTAACTCGGGTAGTATTGCAAATTTTCGGCTTAATCACTCTTAAAAGTTATAAAAAATGATAATTTCACTATGCTAGTTTGAAAACGTGGGCGTATTAAACAAAATGTGAAAAAATTCTTAAATATTCCGTTTTTTTCTTCCTATTTTCTCATATATCTCAGTAACTACTGCTTTTAGAGAAAAGTTATGGAAATGAAAAAGCTTTATAATTAAGTTTTAAATAAGATGCAGTTGGCTGCGAATCCAAAAATTCGTTTTTAGTATTGCAAAAATAGTAAAAATCGCAAAAAGAAATTGAAATAGCAAGTTACTTTTGGGATTTGTTTCAAATACTAATAATATACGTAGAACCTTCATACTTGGCTAAAGAAAACTTTTTAATATAATAAATCTTGCCACCAAATTTCACCAAGACCGGACTTTTAGTTTTTGCATAATAATTTTGCAATCTAAAATTTTCAAAATGTTGCCGAGGCTAAACTAAAGCATTTAGAAAGTTCAAAACTTTTTGACATATAAAGAAGCATTCAAATTTTCAAATCCATTTAGAGATATTATCATTCGTTAATTAGGAGAGCTAGGGAATTTTAGGAGCGATTAAGCCAAAAATCTGCCATATTGTCCGATTCACCCAACCTAAATTAAATACCGCCCGGGATAAATTTGTTCTACGATTATTTATTTTAAATGTTTCTTGTATGTTTACAGAATCATTCATTGGTTAATTTGGATTTTAAGTGTTTATTTAATTTTGGTAGGCCTTACTTTTTCAAGTAGTAGTTTGGGGTGCCACAGGGTAGTGTCCTCGGACCCCTATTGTTTATAATTTATTTAAATGATATTGTTAAATTTACGTCTTGTGACTTTTTAAATCTATTTGCAGACGATACCTTAATTGCTGTAGTTGATAATAATTTAGATAATGCCGTAATGAGGATGAATAATGAACTAGCCGAAATTGAAGAGTATTTAGCTATAAACAAACTCAAATTAAATGTCAACAAAACAAAGGCAATGATTTTAACTACGAAATTTAAATATAATAACATTAACGTAAATAATATAAATATACTATTAGAAAATAATAAATTGGAACTGGTTAAAGAATTTAAATATCTCGGAGTAATTATTGATAATACTCTAATATTTAAAAATCATTTCTTATATATACAAAAGAAAATAACAAAAAAACTATACTTTTTTTCAAGAATATCTAATCAGCTTTTTCCACAAATATTACTGTGTATAAGACTATTATTCAACCGCACTTCGACTATTGTGCAAGTATTTTATACCTTTTAGACAACAATTCAATGAATGCTCTACAAAAGTTACAAAAATCGTGGCATGAGGATAATTCTGAAATGCAGTAGATACATTCCAATTAGTTTAATGTTAGATACTCTTCAATGGATGACAGTTTCTACTAGACTAGTTTATTTTTCGATGATATTTATTTATAAAATAAATCACAACTTACTTCCAGCTTATCTCAACCGATTTATAACAATAAATAGAGAAATCCATAATTATCAAACAAGAAACAATAACAATTTTCACATACAAAGAACTAATTTCAAAAAATCAATGAATTCACTGTTTCACAATGGTCTTAAACAATTTAATGAGTTACCGATGGAGATAAAAACAGCTCAAACGCTAACAATCTTTAAAAGACAACTGTCTCATTTTTTATTAAATAAGGTAAATCAAGCGCATAATGTTTAATATATATAAAATGTATTAAATTATATTTTGAATGTTTATAATCTTTGTTCCTCTTCATACTTTTTTTACTTCTTAAGATGATATGGGTGCATTAGAACTTGTGTACTTACATTAAAATACTATGTAGACCCTATAATTTGTATTATACTCGTACTATGTGTATGAATTATTATTATTATTATGTATGTATGTATGTACGTATGTATGTATAACTATTTATAATCTGTTATGTAATTTAATTTGATATTATTATGTATTGTGTATATTAGGCATGACCTACTTAATAAATTTCATTTCATCTCATTTCTGTTCGGTCAGCAGCTCAGGCAAACAATGAACTAAAAGTAGACACCCTTCTATCAACATCAAAAGACATTGACCGACCGTTGGAATTGTTAAATTTGAATGATACAACCGAGAGAGGCATAAAATTAATGACATGTTATATATTAGCAAAAAATTAAGAACAAATCATCTTTGTTCAAATTGTAACAGGTTATAGAAGATATTACCCAGATTATAAAAGAGAAACATTGATTGAAAAATAGGAAGAACAAAAATTAACTGCGTTTTAGTAAAGAATGTATTTTCTTTACGTAACGAATAAAAGTATTAAATTAGCAGCAACCCCAGATGTTTTTTTTTTTATACATTTATTTAACGTCGGCCTATTTCCGCTACTGAGGCCTAACACCGACGCCTGTAGACGAGCTACCCCCAACCAGGAATTTTGCCGAACCTCTTCCCTTAAGAAGAGTAGGGATCTTTTACTTGCCTAACATTTAATAGACAAGGGACCGACGGCTTTACATCCCCTCCGAAGGATGGTATATCTCCTATACAACCCTCGCCTAAGGTTGTATAGCTTCCGCGCATACACTGATATACAAGCCGCTGGAAGATGGGTGAGGCGAGGACGTGGTCTTCGTTGGAACGGTCACCAATCCAACTACTAACCACGCCTAACGTTGCTTTATATCGCATATCGAAGTATGTACATAGTAAAGACGCACCTACGCTCGCCCAAAACCCCAGATGTTAAATACTACATTATTTACTTATCAATATCTAAAACATAATGATATTGTTCAAATTGTATTTTTTTTTTTGTAAATATACCGAAACTGGCCAAGAAATATATATATTTCAAAATTTAAAAGTCTCGCCGGCATCATCTGAATTAGTCTCATATTTGACACAATTATTTTTTAATAAAAAACACAATTTTAGAAGGGATTCAGTTAGAAAGTTTCAATAGTCAAAAGTTGTGGACCACACTGATGCTGAATTATTTGTTTCTTAGCGGCATCGAATTCCTCGGAAAAACTACGTCAACCTGGCTTCTGAACCAAACATGTATCTCAAACACTACAGAGAAAGTCAAGCATAATACCTAATATCCTTAACTGGGACACTTTGTACGCTGTAACAGAAATCGATGAGTGAATACTTATGCAATATGTTTCATATTTTTTAATGAATAATTTGCGCAGTTAAGTTATCAGAGATATTAGAGAGAAATATTCGATATAATTACTTAATATTCCAGTCATCAGAGTGAGGACTAGATATTTTTTGATTAAATCCCTTATTTGGTTGCCCAAAAATGATTTTGAGTTTGTAAATTCTAACTCAATCCGGAACAAAAACAATTTTTTGAAAAATTTGCAAAAATTTTAAAATTGCGGATTTTTGGCTCTACTTTATTCCGGATTAAAATTAACTCTAAGAGAAAAAAATAGAGGAGGATTTTGGATTGGAATTGTCTGGAAAGGTGAAAATTGTATTAACGAAAATAATAGTTCCGATAGGTAGAACCTGTGAAAAATTATTTTGTCCAATGCTTAAACTACAGAACACCTTTTTTTAAACAATTTATTTTTTACACTATGTAATATCTCCGGTTGTGTTTATCATATAGAGAAAATAAAAATATTCTCTTCTTCGCAATTAAATTTTTCCCAAACCCGTGTAGTAAAAGTTGCTTTTGTTACTTTGTTTGCAAGAAAATGAAAATAAAAAAAATAACTGACTTTTCAAATTTTAAAAATATTTTAAATTATTGCAAGACAATAATCTTATCTTAAATATCTTAAAATATGCTTGTCATTAAACTAAAATATCGTGCCAAGGAAGTAAAAAAAATTGTATGTAGACTTGACAGTACAGAGATTTTTTTGTCTTAGATCCGAAGTTTTGATGTATATTTTCTAGTATTTAATGTTAGAAATTATTAAAAATCAGCAGGACCCCGGTAGTGCCGGAGTAGTTGGAGATGTTTAAGAGCGCTCCGAATATAAGCCGGAAAGACGGTTCAATTTACTCTCATATAAATCATTATTTTAAAAAACGGCTTTCACTAAAAGACATTAAAAACATCTTACAATGTGGGATGATGAGAGAAAAAAAAGTATATATAAAAAAATATTTTTTTCCTTCTATTTTCGATTTACAAAAATAATTCATATCATCCCACATAGGTATTATTAAAATAAACATTTTCCCTTTTGTAGAACTAAAATAAAATTAGCCCTAATTTAAAGATTAGGTGTATTAAATTTGTCCAATGTCATATTCTATTACATCTCTATCTCTCTCTTTCCAAGCACACCGTACATTCGGCTGCGTCATTTTATTGACGTGGAGTCATTTACAATTAAAACTGGAATCATGGATGGCTAATACACTCCGAACAACTCTTAAGGAAAAGGCACGTTTAGTGATATGAATACAGCCGAGGAGATCTGACGTTGGAAGCGGGGACATTCGGTTATAGTCGAGTATAGTTTTGCTGGGCAGTCAAAAAACGCAACAAAAACTTTACTAGCTAATTATTAACGTCGGAGAACTAGTCTATACGTTGTCATCAAACAAGCCGACATACATTTGAAACCTATAAAGGTAAGTGATTCAATTTGCCGGCGGTATAGTACAGAGAGTAACGGTATTTAATGAGGTCGTAAAGTTTTTGTTGCGTTTTTAGACTGCCCAGCAAAACTGTGATCGGCTGTACACACTCTCAAGCAGAATGCGTATTATCATTAATATTGGTTGAACCTGTAGACTTTTACTATTTCTACGAATATAGTTTTTGTCAAACATGGAACATTTTCTTTAAAATTTTACATAAGAAGTTAGATTTCACTCATGTGTCCGTGTCAAGCGTCAAACCAGTAGTTGAACAAGTGTGTGCAAACTAAAGACGAGAGTAATGACAGTAGTGAGAAACCATTGGACGCTGTGGCTCACATAGATGATGTGCCCATCCGCTGCCGTCGCCCTGGGTATTTCAGAAGCATGCTGCATGAGGACGAGGATACCATTAGAACTCTGGTACGGCAGGTTAAAACATTCTCTCATAGTTGCCGGTCAGTAAATGATGAGTCCCATTCTTCAACTAGTCGCTAAAAGTCAAATTCTGTTAGATCAAGGACGCTTATGCGTTCATCCATTTCCCAAATGTGGCGCGACTCATCATTTAAACGCCGTTATTTAGCCAAGAGAAAATGAGCAAGTTGAGAGGGTTAAAAGTATAATTTTAATTATTTTTTATTTTCTACTTTTTAGTCATACTTTAATTCTTTATAACGTATAGAACCAATTTACATAAATTCATTCATTGGAGCTGGGTTCCGAGGATAATCCTAACGGCATTCCATCCATCCAAAACGGACGTAGAAGTCTCTGATCGGGCGAAAAAAAAAACGAAAAAAACAGAACCAGTTTTTATTCTACGTTTTGCCGGAGGTGCCGGTGGGATAGTAAATTTAATTAATTTTCACCCCCGCGTCCCTTACGTGCGGATATTTGCAAAAGTAATGGTGGACTACTGTATTGTTTGTCATCCGATCTTAGTAACTTTGCAAACTTTCATCAGTTGATTATGTCAGGAAGTATATTAAATAGAGAATGCAAGATTTGAAGACAAATATTGTACATGACTACATTATGAGTTAAAGAAAAGCAAGTAAAAAATACTAAAAATAGGGCTGTTACCGATTTTCGGTTGGTAAAAGATTCGTTAATATCTGTTGGTAGGAAGTCATATCAGGAATATTTATTTTTAATAGCACAATCAATTGATTATCTTTATTCTGATTACGCAAAAAATGTTTTCTCCAAAAAGTGGGCGGAGCTTCAAAAGTTATATGTAATTTTTTTATACGCTTACACGAATTTTTTACTTATCTGCGTAATATATCGCTTTCTAGTAATTGAATCGGAATAACAAAAATACTGGTAATGAAATTCTTTAGAAATCTAGACCTGCACAAAACTCAAAGATCAATCTGCCATCTTGAAAAAATTTAAAACACCGAAAATGGTCGAAAAATTCAAAATCGAATATCTTTACAATAAGAGGGAGTGACTTCATTAATGTTGATGAAAATAAAGCGCATCTATAAACAAATCGAATGTATCTAACGTGGACGTTGTAAGTCAAATAGCGCGGACAAAAATGGCGGACGAAGTAGAATTTTGAATCCTTCACCAAGTATCAAGGAGGCAATGTGCATCAATTTTTCTTTTTTAAACCGTAGGTTCTTTAAGGTACTTTAAAGTCATAAAGTTAAGAAGAACACTATACAAAAAAGCACATTTCTATACTATTTTCGAGAATGCGTTTTGTAATTCCTGATCTATTTTGTCTTGTCTACATCTACATTGTCCTTTTTAAAATTATATTTGTTCCGATTTTTTATTATTACTATCCTTTATTCTATGGTATTGTCACACTTATCAAAGAAAAGGCCAATAATTTGATAACAATGTTGGACTACAATCGATAAAAATAAACGTTATTCAAATTAATGTTTTACATGTTAACAGAAAGTGGGAATAATATAATTAATCAATTCATACTATGGAATTATAAAATAAATAAATGTTCACAAAGCAAACAAACATTCATGAAATGAAAACCAAAATATTTGTTTCTTGTTACAAGTAGACAGGAAAGTTAATATTTTACATATTTTGCCTGTTACTAACAGGCACATTAAGGTTATAAATTAGAAAAGATACTGTCCTCTGAATTTGAAGCTTTGAATTAAAATGTACTGACATTGTTAATTACTTATTTGTTACTTGCACTAATGATAACATAACATTATCATGACATGTCATAGGATAACCTAATTAAACTTAAACCTAATTAAAACCATCCAAGCATATTAAGTTTCAATAAATTAGCTTTCATATAGGAATGTTATTCTTGTTGAAAAACAGAGAAGACGTATGGTTTACTGATATCTAAAAAACATATATTAATAAGTCACCTATTGTAGTCTAAAACAATTAATTTTTACCGGGGCGACTGGCCAGGACGTTTACAAGTGCCCAGAGGCCTCCAATTCTCGACTAGTGAAATTTTACATGAGTAATTTTCTGCAATTAATGTAGTATGTGGAACAGCCAGCAAATTACGTGAGAATATGTCACTTCCGGATACCAGTGCAAAAATTTAGGGGGAAGTTGTAAATATATATTATTTTATAAATCCGACTGGAAACACCCTCAGAAAATTAGCCGTGATGGCGTCATTAAAATGGCCACCGTAATTACATTTTAGGTTTAAATATCGGAAGAAACAATCAACGAATTCCAATGCGCAAAATCTTACTTTAAAGATAAATTAATATTGTACAAAAATGGTTATAAGCAATTATTACATAAAAACAATAGTTTTTTGTTTTATTCGCAAATAAATACATGCATTTCCTAAATACACACTAAACTGCTCACTAATATACTGAGGTTATCCTAAAAGCATATATATCATGTTAACAGAACTTGACGTGTACTTGAAATGAGTCTTACGGTGCTTGAGATCCTTCAGCTGCTAGTGAAACGCTCCGCGCCTGGGGTATTTAATATTTAAGAATAATTCTTATTTTGATTCCAAATTTGTGCAAATATTAATTCGACAACAACGATTAAACAGTAATAATCATTACATCTTGCAGGAAATTAAATTCAACACAAAATTACATCTTTAAAATCTGGTATAAGTTTAAATAAATATAAAATAACGTTTAAAAATTGCCTTTAGCGTAAGGTGTTAGTTGTAGCGTATTAAAAGAGGTAATAAAGTATTATTCCCTCCTTGCCGCTAGTTGCCGCGAACCAAATAAAAGAACGGGTTAGAGGCATTATAGGGAGGAAGTTCGGTGTTCGTTAGATGAGCGTTTCTCTCCGAACACATTACAAAACTACTTACTGTTCAAGTTATTTCCACATAATGAATTTCTACACCAATTAGAAATAATCTATAATTTTCACATATTAGAGGATACTATTTGGGCATATTATTAACACCAAAATTGCCGTCTTAGCCATCAGCAACGAGTACACTACATAATGACAACGTACGCAAGCATCGACGAGGGCGTCGATAGAGTCCCAGAGAACAACGTAGAGGTTTATATTGCCTCAGATAAATTTGTTTCGGACTCTGCGTTATTATTTAAAAAATTGACGTTATATTCTGATTTCGGTTGGTAAAGGTGTAATTTGCGTGCTGTGATACTAAACAAACATTAGATTTTTATGAAATATTAGTTTTGATTTTTAACAACCAAATAGGATAAAATTATGTTACAATTTACTCAGTTAATTTCAATAATAATAATAATAATGAGACCAGGTAAAAGTTTACATTCTAAATACTTTATTGGGGAAGTTTACGTTTGAGGAATTACGATTTACTATCACTAAATGAATATATTTGGGGTTATGCATTGGACAATAATGGTGGACACGTCGAACATCTTTTATTTATTAAATTTCTTAAATAAATCTTTGTTATCTATTTTACATAAATATTTGGTTTTTTTCTTCCTCACTGTAAACTATCTTGATTATTTAATTAAAGAAATATCACTTATCAAACACAATAGTAGACATTTTCATAGGTCACTTTAATAATGTTACATTTCCATATTTACAGTAAGTAGTTTAACTAGGATGTTCGACGTTTAATATCTCAAAAGGGGTAATATATGGTATATTTTTGAAATCAGGAAATCCAAAAAATTTAATAATATACAGGGTATCCCATTAAAAAAAATATTATTTTTTGTATCCCCTGAAATCTGTACTCTACTGTACATTTGATAGCATTTTAACAAAATTATATCTCAACTCCTCTCCCTGACAAGTCACCGACTAATTTTAATTGAAATCCATTATTTAGAAGATTATTTAAAGTCTAATGCTTTGAAATGATAAAAAATATAATCAGTTTATTGTATTCCAACGGAATAAACAGCAGAAATTAAACCCAATATTCAAATTTCACTTCAGTTTGTTTTTGGATTTCTGCTTGAGTATTGCAGGTGTAATTTAAATTCTCGGATAATTCCATCTAGAGGCCGGGAATGCATTCTGTGGAGCTTGGAAGTCCTCCGTGTTTACATGTTATTGGTTTCTACCTGTGTGGCCAATAGAGATAGAAACCAGTAACAGTAAATTAATAATTTGTATTCAAGGAAAGTGTTGGTGGGACAATACATACAAAGAGGGAACTACATGTTGCTGAAGCGCTTCCTTAACTGATATATTTCAATTTCACCGTGATTTGATCTTCACTAGATATTCGAGAGACTGAGTTCTGTCTGGATCTCTTATATTCTCTAGGAATATAGAAAGTCGCTTTTAAAACAATTTTTTCTCTATATTCAATGATTTAGTCCCTAGAACATCAGTCCACACATTCTTCCGAAGAAAACTAATGAAACATAATTTAAAGAATAAAGTTAATCACAGGTATGATAGAGTACACAATTAGCAATTTCAAAAGGATACAGCATACTGTATCTGCATATATATCGTAATAAAACTCAGTATTTTTATGGAGCCCCCCTATATGAACGTAAAAGATTCAAGTATTGAATTTTAAGAGCATGGTTAGTAAAAGTAGGTATCTAAGTGTAGTAAAAATAATACATACACAGTACAGAGCCAGGGGTGTCGCAGATATCAAATTAAAGGAAATTTAATGAGTTTTCAACTTTATTTAGAGTATTTGACATAGGACATGTTTTCGAATAAATTAAGAAATTAGAGCGTAAACATAGATTTATTGTGGGTGACACGGGAAAAGGCAAAAACTTGAAAACGCTGTAACTGGATCAACATTTTTACCTTTAATGTATGCCTTATTTTTCTTATTTTTTTTTTATTTTGTTTTAAATTTAAAGATTTACACATAGGTTGAAAAAAACCTCATTTTGTAACAACGGACGATATTAACTGAACATTTTTTTTCCGATATTTCTTGCGACGCCAAGAACAAATTTCAAAAATAACGACATTTTATTCATATATAATTTGATACCACTATAATTATTATATCCTCAAACAAACACATAATTATGCTAGGCCCAACTAGAGCATTAATAAAATAACTCTCCACTTGAACTTTTATATGTTGTGACGTATTTTGAGTCAAGCGTCCTTCTTTAGATTTTCAGGCGCATAGTAAAAAAATTGAGATTTATATTACTTCAATTTCTTAAATTAAATTTTATTTTAAAAATAAAATGAACATTCACCGCAACTTGCAGACAGAATAAATTCAAAATCCTCTGTATAAGAAGGTGTATATAAAATAATTAAATTATCAGATCGTACGTAACTTTTGCGTTTATCTTTATAACGTTGCTGATATCTTAACAGTTTAATTACCTATATATCAATAACTGTGGGTTACTAAGACGAGCAGTTCTGGTCAATATAGCCATTTACGAAAGCGGATGCGAATTTTTTAACGTAAGCGCTGTGTAGTTTGCAATACGCATTTTGCTTTGACAACGGTTGAATTTTAAAGTAACATTCTTCAAACACACTCATGCGATTTGATGCAGAATTAAAAATCGCAGCGTCCAATTTTAAAATAAATATAATTCAAAAATTAAAATAAACAAGTTTCTTCGCAGACAGAGAAAACTGTTTATTGCGGTCTGGTGTATAAGTAATTAAATTATTGGGTCATACATAATTTTTGCAGTTAGGAGCTCATTCGTTTATTTTTATTACTTTGCTGATAATATTTTAACAGTTTAATTATGCATATATCACGAACTTTATTAAATTTATTTTTAAAAAAATTAAGAAATATTCTGAGCGAATCCACCGAAATAATATAGCAGTGTTTCTTTAATAAAAAGAGAAATTTTTTTCTGTTGTAGCGATATTTAATTTAGTTTTTTCAATATGACATTTATTAAGTGTATATTCAATGTGTGTTGCATGTCACATCCCAAAATTTAGAAGTAATAGAGGTACTAACTTATAGGATACACGTAATAAGAGTGTAGATTTAGACAATATATTTTTATATGTATAAAATAAGGCTCAGATCTCTTGAACAAAAGATTAAAAGATCGAAAGGTCAATTATCAGCTGTAATATCCCAAGGATGTTGCTTGGCAATAGCCCGACGCTGTAGGCGGAGGGCTATTACCTAAAAGCATTTTGAAGTTTCATTGGAAAGGACCCCGTACCAAATGCATGAGTAATTTGTTGTCGATGGAATCGTTCCAAAACCTAGAAACAGAATCTTTAGGTCGTTCTGAATAAAAGTTTTCATGTACATAAAATCACAAAATGCCTTTATTTCAAAAATACATCAGGTCGTAACTCCGAAATTCGAAATTCTAAATAGAATCGAGATTTTACGTATCTTTTACCAAAACGAACTTATGTATTGGTTTATATGAAGTAGTTATATACGTAAAATACTTATGTAAATAAGTATAATATTACGTTTCCCTATTTATACAAAAATACGAATCAATAATTGCAAAATTTATCAGTATATATGAAAGCTGAGATGTTATAATCAAACGTTCACAAAATTATAACCTAGTTGCTGTGAGCACCCGGTATTCGTCAACCGGTGTTTGCGCAGGATAATGCGCATATTCTGGTCAAATTACATCGCTAACAGGGAGCTATGGAATATAACAGGACAGAGAGAAATACGACTGGAAATAAGATCGCGGAAGTGGAAGTGGCTAGGTCACACACTTAGGAGACCAGAAGACACTATCTTAAGGGCGGCCCTTGACTGGAACCCCCAAGGCAGTCGAAGAGTGGGACGACCAAAGGTGGCATGGAAGAGAACCGTGTTAGAAGAGGCAACGAAAATGAACAAGACATGGGGAGAAATAATAGTATTTACCAGGAACAGATTCAGATAGCGACAATTTGTGGAAGGCCTATGTTCCTTAATGGAATGATGGGACTTATCAAACTTGTAGACCATAAAGAATGTACAAATTTTAAATCAAAATTTTTGTGTTAGTAATATTTAAAGTTGTAAAGCGATGCAAGGGTCGTTAGGTAGGTACCGCATCTCGCAGACGCATCAAACGTGTATTTCAGCGTCTGACATAGCTTCTTCCTCCGCATTCTCAGATGGTGTGACGCAAACATTTTCTCTTTATAACATATGAAAATGAAAATTCATCGGTCCTCTTCAAAAGAGTAAAGAATGGCGGAAGAGATGTTGAAATTATTTAAACATAAAAATGAACTTGTTCAGGCAGTTACTTGGGCATATTGTCATCGCTTCATACGGAAGCGACAAAACTGAACAATCAATAATAATCCGTTCAAAGTAGACAAAAAAATAGTGGCAAGTGTACAATAATTCGCATAGAGCTGGATATTGGTATAGGTCTTAACACTATTAGAAATAAAATTCTGAAATCCCCACCGATTCTACGTCTGCTAAAAAATGTATTTAAGGTCGAAAGTCAAAAATATCGATTTTTTGCATTTTTCTCGTAAACGGTGTCATCATAAAAATGGGTCAGACAAAAGTTGTAGATCATGCAATTATCTACTAGAATTGCTGTTATACTTTTTTCCTACGAATCACCATTTCTGAAATATCACCATTTGGAACATCGAAAATACTAATATGCATGCCTATGCCGGTTATACACATCATCGGACGATCAATATAAATAAAATTATTGGTTTGGGTAACTTATACATACAAATTATCCGATATCAAATTAAAACGTGCTGCTGTTAAAGTACTACCTCTTTTAACCATAAGTAGCACCATAAAAGTTCGTGATGAGAAGATACCTATAGACCCCGTATTATTATTATTTCAACACATGAGTATTACTAAGACATTTGAGGATGAAATTGATTCTTCTCCTTCTTCGAATATGAATTAGCCCCCTACCCATTATCGCTCTTCGATGCGATTGGAATGCGTAAAATACAGAAGTCAGCTATTTACGGTTGCTTTCAATAAGTGAATATTGAAATTGACAACACAAATGCTACTTATCATCGATGGAGGATATCTATTACACCGCGTTGTGCGGGGTCGAGAAGAAACATTCAACATTATTTTTGATAAATATGTTCAGTATGTACATAGACATTTTGGTCATAGAGTGACTATAATAGTATTTGATTGTTATACTGATTATAAGAAACACATTAAAGCTGCAGACCAACGTCGTCGAACTACAAAAACATCTTCATCTTTTAAACATAATATTTTTAATTGCAAACTCCTCTATAAAATCCTTATTTTACTATAAGGAACGTAACCAGACTGCAACCAACAGCTACTCTCCGGAATATGTGCCCCGCCGAGCACTGAATTACAAGTTACAAGTCTGGCGCATTAAGTGTAATAATTGCATATTACCATCAAAACGCTAATGCTTCGATTGCAACAATGGTGGATGGTAATATGCAATTATTACACTTAACGCGCCAGACTTGTAATTTGTAATTCAGCGCTCGGCAGGGTACATAGCCCGGAGAGTAGCTGTTGGTTGCAGTCTGGTTACGTTCCTTATAGTAAAATAAGGATTTTATAGAGGAGTTTGCGATTAAAAATATTATGTTTAATATTCCGCCCTCTAAAAGCACATTTGAACTATCTTCATCTTCTGATGTCGTTTTTGATCAATTTATGACAGTTCCAATAAATCAACAACAATTTCTTGCAAATACTCACAAGTCTCACTTCATTACAATGTTATGTGAAAAATTTTACAACTGCGAACATTTTAGTGAAACAAGCTGACAATGACGCTGATGTCCTCATCATTCAAACAGCAATAAAACAGTTCAATACAACAAATACAACTATCATTGTTGGTGAAGATGTTGATTTGTTAATACTACTGACTGAGCAAACTCCAATTGATAAGATTATTTACTTTTTGAAACCTGGGAAGGCTCAACAACAAACAAAAATATATTCATCGGAAAGTTTATCTGCTTATCCAAAATGTCAAAATCATATCTTATTTTTACATCCAATAAGTGGCTGCGATCAGCAATTTTCAAAAGGGGTAAAACAACAGTATTGAAAATGTTTGAAAAACATGATTTAATTGATTGAGCAAAAGTATTTAAAAGATTGACTCTTCTTCACAAGTCATCATCACAAACGGAATTCGCTTTTTCCTTGCTATATATGGAGCTCCAAAGAAAACTGATTCTATAGACAAGTATAGATATTTACGTTTTGTAAGAGATACACGGAACAATAAAAGAGTAGGACTATCTTGTCTTCCTCCATTATCTTCTTCTGCTTATATACTATCAAGTTCAAGTGTGGCTGGGCAATCAATTGGACCCAGAAGCCAGAAGACTGGGGTTGGAAATTAATAGATAATACTTTGAAGCCAATTCAAACTTTACTCCCATCTGCTCCAGAAAAACTTCTTAACACCATTTTTTGCAATTGCAGAAAGGGTTGTAGTGCAAACTGTGGCCGTAGAAAAATCGGATTACTTTGTTCACCAGAACGTACCAATTGTCAAGGCCAATCTTGCTCCAATGTTGAATCAAATACATCAGATGAGGATTTTTATGATATCGATGAGGAGATAATTGATGCATGCGAAGAAGACATTACTGTTAAAGTAGCATTTGAAGATTATCAGTCAGACTAAAATTTTCCCGAAATCAACAATAATTCGTGCCACTTTAATAATTTCCAATAGTACCATTTCTTAGTTAATAGAATATTATTTAATAAAACTAAATCACATTATATCGTGGAGTATGCCTACCGGGGAAACCACGTTAAAAAAAATGCGCCAAGTACACTACCTCACAGGTGATGCGGAAATGTGTAGTAGAGCAGCTTAACGTCGAATTTCACGTTAATGTAGACACACCGGACTAAAGCACCAAATTTTTCCCAGGTACTAGTTAGATATGCAGTTTTCAATTTTTGATAGAAACCAACTCCTCCGTTGACCATCTTGGATTTTATAGCGGCCATTTTGAAGTATAGGTATATTATCAATATTTCGGTTTCTAAATCGCATAGGACCAGAACCGCAAACTTGGTGTCTAAGTATACATTTTATCACACTATATATTTATACACTAATATAAATTACAAACTTTTCACCGATTAACTGTTTTGAAAATTAACAAATTTATACAATCGTATGAAAAATGTTTAAATGCGGTATTCACTACACATGTTAATGATATGCTACCATTTACAAACTATTCATCAATTCAAATAATACATGAAAAATGACACAAAATACATAATTATACAATTAAAATACAATAAAATCCTATTATGAAATTGTATATGAAAGATGATGATTTATATGAAGGATTGCCTTTATATGAATTGTTTATGTTGTATTCAAATATTGATATTTGCACAGTTCAGTACAATTCCAACCAGCAGTTTTACATATACAATGTGTCATTGTCTAAACTCAGAATTGGAAGGTTAGTCGAACAACGTAAAAAATTGTAGGTTTCCATTTAAAATAAAAAAGTTGGTACCACTTTTACCACTCCCTGTATAGCTGAAGGACTGAAAATATTTTAAGTAGATCGGGCATGATCGATTATGGCTGTACACCAAATTTCAAGTATCTAATCAAACAGCAAGTTTAAAAACTTCTAAAGAACGACCTACGTGAATCACCCTGTATAGTTATCAAATTTGGTACAATGTCATATTTTTTAATTCTGAGTAAGTTTTTCTTATAAAATTTTCCAATATCTTGTATAGAAATGGCAGTTTGCCCGAATCGAATTTTATTTTTAAGCTGTTACCAGCGCCCTCTATACATTTTTGAAATTCTAACGTAATGAAAATAGGTTTTGAGCCAATCAAGAGCAGAATAGAGAAAATTGTGTTCATAGTAAGAAAAACATTATTTACGCCTATAATATCGCGTTGCCGTAGACACATTGTATGTAGTGTAATACATTTAAAAATTGTGTAGTTGTATTCCCTGGCCCCAAAAATGTATACTTAGACACCAAGTTTGTGGTCCTAAGTGATCTAGAAGCCGAGATATTGATAATATACCTATATTTCAAAGTGGCAGCTATATAATCCAAGATGGCCAACGGAGGAGTTGGTTCCTATCAAAAATTGAAAGCTACATACCTAACTAGTGCCTTGAAAAAATTTGGTGCTATTGTCCGGTGTATCCACATTTTCATAATAGGCTGCCTCACTAGTGTGCATATTATATAGAATACTACTTCTTCAACTTTTGGAATCGCGATATCTCAGGAATGGTGATTCGTAGGAAAAAATTATAAGAACAACAATGAGGATAATTGCATGATGTACAACTTTTGTCTGATCTATTGTTATAATAACACTTGCAAAAACCGATATTTTTTACTTTTGACCTTGAATAAATTTTTTAGCAGACGTACGATCGATAGGGATTTTTGGTATTTTATTTGTAATAGTGTACCTAAGATCTGTACCTATATTCAGCACTATGCGAACTATAGTACAATAAAATGCCTTCTTTGATAGACAGATAGATACTTTGTTCGTTTGTAAACAATGAGATTGTTGCAATCACGTGAATGTAATATGGTAAAAAGCAAAAATTATGTATACACGTAACTGTACATATTTTTGATACGTTGGGGAAGCTTATTATAAAATAGTGAATCGTGATATTTGTCGAGGCAAGAATTCAAGCGATGCACGTCACAAGTGATCTCATTAAAGAAATGTTAATACTAACATAATTTTTAATCATTAATTACATTAAAAAGAGTAATTCTTGACACCCCGGTATTAAGCTTTTTACAGACATAGGTACAGTTTAATGGGGCTTCATGATTCTTAGCAGTATTGTCTTATTTATAGAATCGATCTGTGACGTGCATCGCTTGAATTCTTGCCTGGACATACAAATTTCGACTGTGCAGTAATTTTGTGGAACCAATTCGTGTCTTGTTGTTTTGCCTAATAGGATAATTGTGAATTTCATCCTGAATTGTACAATTATTTATATACTTTCTATGTTAACTAAGCATTCCAGTATATATATGCAAGGTGGAGTAAGTATAGCATGAAAAGTAAATTTTAATCTTACGTCCTCTCTATGATCGAGTCCGGTTAGTGCCTTGACGGTTTGTCTTTGAATTCTAAAAATTCGTGATTGTGTGGTAAGTGTCCCCCAGAATAGTATACAATATTTTAGTACTGAGTGAAAAACAGCATATTTTCATTGCATTAGGAAGTAATAAAGAGAATAATTTTCTTAACAAACATAAGTTATTATTTAATTTTTTACCCATGAAATTCACATGTTCGTTCCATTTTATTAAGCCAGTCTCCTAGTAATATTAATGCTTTAAGTTCTGGTACCCATTTAGATTCATATTAGTAAATACAATTGTGTTGATGTTAGCATCATTTAATAACAGTTGGTGTGTGGAAAGCTCCACTGAATTCCCAGACACGTATGTTCAGCCATATCGCTAGGGGGAATTAAAATTTTTATTTACATTTATGGCGGTTGCATAATCTGCAAAAAGCGCGAATTCAGTGCAGGCAACTGGAATGGGAGGATCATTTATATAGATAAGAAACAGTATAGGTCCCAGAACTGTACTTTACGTTAATGTATAATCTATAATAGTAACTTTGCTATTGTATTATGAGATTTGCAGTCGAAGGTTTTGTTTAAATAATAAAAAATGGTCCCAACTTATTCTTTGTTTTCAAAACTTTCAGCGATCTTTTCTTCTAGGGCCACAACGGTTTTTTCTGTATACTCCTGTTTACGAAATCCAAATTGTTAACATTTCTTTTCTAGCTGTTTATTAAATACTATATCGATTTTTGTTTGTTGGTGAAATTTTCAATACAATTATAATTTAGCTGTTTTTGCACGAGATAGTTCTATTCTCTACGTTCCCCATCATTTTTTCACGTATTGTTTTAATTTATAAGATGGATAATTTTTATTTAAGTCAATGAAGAAATCTAATGCATCTCTAATATTTGTTATAGTTTCTGAATACCAGCTAATTTTGTATAGCAACATTTATTCTTCTGTAGAGCTGGAAAAACTATACTGGCATTTTTATTAACTCTTTGATCCATATTATCAGTAAAGCTGAAATCACAATTTTCTATTAAATTGTAATATTTACAAAAGCCAGCCTCAATGATAGCCCTAAGGTAGTATTTTGTTAGTATTTTTATCAGTAAATTTGAAATTAATGATTACTGTCATGCGGCCTGATAATTTAGGATCTATTATTTTCGTATCAAATTTTTGCACATTTGGATATGTTTACACATATATTGTCGAGAAAATTATTAAAATAGAGGAAGGTATTACATTGAAAATAATCTTTTTATTTGTTTAATGTAATATTTCCAGTGCTTTATTCAAACACTAAGCAAATATATTTATGTTTTATTGTGGTTTTTATCGTCTTTACTGGTATAACTACGACATTATGTTGCAGTTTTCTACAACAATACCATAATGTGGTTGTGAAATTGCTTATATTGAAGTATGTCATTTCCGCATCAGTTAAAAAATGTGTTGTAAAACATATCACATGTAAGTCTGATTCTATTTTTAAAGTTCTGTGTCTAGTAAAGTCGAGTTCATCTGTTATCGGTATTCAAAAAACGCAACAAAAACTTTACGACATAATTATTATCACCCTTGTGTCAAACGGCATGCTCTCATTAAACAAGCCGACGTCCTATAAAGGTAAGCGAATCAATTTGCGAACAAATAGTACAGAGAGCATCGGTATTTTAATAGGCTTAAGTTTTTGTTGCGTTTTTTGAGTTTTAGGTGAAATATGGACACATCACTAGTGTAGTGCAACATTACTTATAAATATACAGTGT
This sequence comes from Leptura quadrifasciata, assembly GCA_963675555.1. Lineage (NCBI taxonomy): Eukaryota > Metazoa > Arthropoda > Insecta > Coleoptera > Cerambycidae > Leptura > Leptura quadrifasciata. The sequence continues at coordinate 154,220,194 of OY776673.1, read as the reverse complement.
GTCCCACTTTTCATAAATCCACTCTAATATCTCAGTTATTAATAATGCGATTTTCTTGGGTGGTAATTGTATGTTGGAAAAATGAATTATTTTTTAATAAACATTTTCATTTTTCATTGGAGTACGGTTTTAGGGGGTAAAATAGGGTATGCTTTTTGGCAAAAGAATATTAGGGCTTATTTTAGACAAATTTTTCTATCATATGTGGATTCAGCATGTCCAAAAACCCCTTAATCCATATTCTCAATGATCTCAAAATCGAATTGTGGCGGAAACGAAATTTTTTATAACTTTATTTAAATGCTATAACAAACTAAAAACAACTTTTTTTAAATTCTGGTTTCTTCAACCCTAACCACCTTCCAACAAAATACACTTTTCAACAACCCTTCTTAACCGTTCAATCACTTTTCTTAAAGTTTGGGGAGTAATTTCTTGACACGCTTGCCTAATCCTAAAGCAAAGCTCTTGTTTGTTACGCGGCCGAGTAGCATACACTTTATTTACGTACCCCCATAGAAAAAGTCACAAGGGGTCTAGGGGGGCCACAGTTAAGGGCTATTTCTACCTATCCACTTCATAGGGAAATTTGCATTTAAAAAATTTCTAGCTCGCAGAGAATTGTGCGCGGGGGCACCATCTAACTAAAAGTATATATTTTCTCTCTGTGCTAAAGGCATTTCCATAAAAAAATCATGTAAATCATTTTGTAAAAAATTTAGAAAATTTTCTGCGTTGAGGTTATCCGCCAATGAAAAATGAAAATGTTTACTATGTCAAATAATTCATTTTCCAACATATAATTACCACCCAAATTTGAAGAAAATTGCATTATTAATAACAGATATATTATGGTGGATTTATGAAAAGCTGGACACACTGTATAAAGCAAAGTTATATGGGATGTCAGTGGCAACTAACAATAAATAAATTATCAGAAAATAACTAATAATAAGTGTCATTATATGTTCTTTGTGAATATTATTAATATATAATTTAACACAATACATGGTGTCAGGTTTATATAATGGAAGATAAACAACAATTTACAGAGGAGCTAGAAATCCTTAGAGAAATCCTAGCAACTCTTCAGGCCCACAATACTAGACCAGTAGGGCCCAAAGTTATAAGTAATAACTTAATCCTCTCAGTGGAAAAATTTACCTTTGAGGTACCTCATTGGGAACAATGGATTGCTCAATATGAACGCTATAGGATAATTTATGGAATGACTGAAGCAGAATGAAAATTAAAAATAACTAATCTACTTTACATATGGGCCCAGAACTAGATAAATTGTTTGAAAAATTAAATAAAGCAGAGGGAAGTTTACAAGCTTATGACGAAATGGAAAGACATTTTGGACTAGTAAGAGATAAATTACGAGCTAAAGGTATAGTTAGTAGCCTCCTATCAATTATCATATCGGGAACAAAATTAAGAGCTGCGAAAAGTGCATAAAAAATTTTAAGCTAGCAATTGAACCGATGCTTTTATTAAAAATTCCCTGGCTGCCATGGAACACTATTGGAATCGAACTCATAGAATTTACATGGAGTGACATATTTGGTAATTCAGTACTATTGTGTCACTATTAGGTTTGACAGTAATTAGTTTCAACATAACATTGACCAAAAACAAGAAAAAATAGAAAAGCATTCTTCATTTATATCAATTTCACTCTATAAATCAAAATATATTAATTCTACAAATAAAGGAAAGGGGACTTTAGTCTACAATTTAAGTTTAGCTTAATTGTAAATAATTTCAGTCTCTATAAAATTGGTGCCTTACTATTTTTACGTAACTTTGACAAGAGGCAAAATATTGAAGAAAAACGGAACAACTATCTTTTAAGATATCGGCGTTTTCACAATTACAGGGTAGTCGAGAATTTCAATTTACCCTCGCTATAGACCACAGACCCCTACGAGCTCTTAAATCTGCAAAAAAACTACATAATTTGCAAGCTACAACATTTTTAGGAGCATAGTCACTGAATTTTACGCGCCGTTACGAACTTCAAAATCGTCATTTTTCCCCATTTGTAGATTAATTCTTCCGCAAGATATTTCATAATTGATTTGCATAAAGTGTATTGTGGCAGCCCCCAAACTAATATAGTGTTTTTAATATTCTCGATAGTGTCTCATGTTCAACTCCGCTCAAACTATTCTTTGGTGCAAAACTTTAATTACATTAAGAGAACATTATTTTTTAAAGATTTATCGTTTAAAATCGGAGATTTTGCATGTTTTTAATTTTAATTTGTTACATTATATTTTTTTCTTTGCAATTATAAAGTACTAACCTAGATAGCATAAATTAATAAATTTCTTACCTAATAATAAATCAATTACGCATTGCTGTTGCCCAATAAAATGTCTTTGGAGCGATATCATATTCATAACCTCTATTAAATGATATTGCGGATTCTCTTCTATATTCGATTCGTTCCATGGTTCCTTGAGATAACTTTTAGGATGTTCTTCTCCAATATTCTTCTCTATTTTAACTTTTATGACTGGTTTATCCTCATTTTTACATTTATTTGCTGTATTATTTTTTAACATAACTTTACAAACCTACACTACTAACTACACTACACAATTCACAAAACTGAATCTCTCATAACGAGGATTTTAGATATATCTGAAGCAGGGAAGTCCCTCAAAAAAAGAACCGTTTGTTGTCAGTAGAAAAAAACAAAATTCAGACGTCAACATACAGATAACTGCGGCCAAAAGATAATATAATCAATATTTTGAAATAGATAAATAACAAAATCTGTAATGTCTGTGATTTACTAAACATAAGCTAGGTGATTATTAAAGCGGTTTTATTTATATTTTAATCGTGCCCAAATTAATTAGTAAAGATTGCAGTCACGTGTTGTCCAACACGATTTTAACAAATGCATGTAAATGTTCTGACTATCGTTGTAATGTTCTGACACTGATACCCCAAGTAACATTTTTAGTTATAATTTTTTTTTACATGGCCTAATTAGTATAGTTATATTATTGGCAGTAAATCATCTTTTGACCAGATTTGTAGTTTGGTCAGAGAACTGAGGTTTTACCATAGAGAGATTAGAGACAAGTAATGACGTATCGTCTGCATACCACACATTTTTTAAGCAACATAAAGTGAAATAAACATATAAAATAAACAGGAGCGGACCCAAGACTTAAGACACTCTATGTGAGAGAGACACATTATTTGAAAAATTATTGTTAAATAACACACACTGAGTCCTGCTTTGTAAGTCAGAATGGAATGAACTGATAGAGTTGCCTCAGATCGAAGTGAAATAATTTCTCTGCCAAAATTGAATGAGAGACGTGGTCAAAGTCTTGGAGGGGTCACATAGATTAAGAACTTCGTGTTTATCATCCCCAAGGCCCCCCGGCCATGTTACTTATTACTCTCTGTACCGCACGAGTTGTAGAACATTTACTGCGAGAGCCAAACTGATAATAATTTAAAATTGAATATTTATCTAAGAAAGCAGTAAGCCGCGCTTTTAATATAATCTCAATGGCCTTAGTTAGGATGGGGATTATAGAAATGAGGCGATAGTTGCTCACGATCAGAGGATCACCTTTTTTGAGTAACGGCAGTACTGCCGCATTTTAAAAAGAATCGGGGAAGATACCCTGTTCAAAATAAGATTGGTAATAATCGTTAAGAGAGTACAACATTATATTCGTGGTTGACTTTAAAATATTTGAATTCATACCATATACGTCAGGACAGTTTGAGTTTTTAGTGAATGTATAACACTTACGATTTGACAAGTCATAACTGGGGTTAAGAAAAATGTATGCACAGGAGTAGGGACTTCTTTTAAGATATCAGTAGCAGTGTGTCTCACTTCGGGTAAACCACTAATCAAAGTGTTATCTAATCGACCGCATATTTTTTCATTCTGAGTAAATTTTTCTTATAAAGTGTTTCAATATCTGGCACAGAAAAGGCAGTTTATTTACCTAATGCAATTTATATTTTTAAGTTGTTACCAGCGCCCCGTATAAACTTTTCAAATTCTAAGGTACTAAACTAGATTTTGGGTGAAGCAAGAGCAGAATACAGAAAATTGTATTTAAAATCAAAAAATATATATCATTTACACCTATAACACTACTTTACCGTGGGTACATTGCACATATATTAATATCGAAATTCTCAGATGGAGATAACATATCAATATTTATAAAAGTTTACAGTTTACGTCAAGGGCTATGATCTCGGGTTAGGCTAAATGCAGGTTTCAACTCGCTACTCGGATATCACGTCCAAACTTTTAAATTTCAATTTGCATATGAATTGGTTTTATCACGTCCGTGCTTGTGCATAATAATAATAATAATAAATTCATATCGGGCAGTTAACTTTATTTTGTGTGAATAATTAATGGAATAATTGTATTTTATTGCTATCCCTTAGCCATTTTTAGCGAAAATTAGCATATATTGCTTATTTTTGAATTGTTAGATTAATAAGTATTACAATGTTTTTGTTACAATGCAATATTGTAAAATCATACTATTCACTTGTTTTTTCCAGAATTCCGGAAAATCCTGAATATTTATACCTTGTATATGCCATTTTTTAAATAAAACATCGCCTATTAACTCGTTTGTACCTCTTGTTGAACAAAACAACGCTATTGAAATAACACTCTCCCAGGTGTGTTAATTAGTAACAAATATCGTTAATCGTGAAGCAATCAAGAACTTATTAATTCCTACCCAGTAATTATTTATCTCAATTTTATGTCAAGATAAATAAACGAATTGGCCATTTACGTGATCATCTAGTTTTATGTGGTTAGGACCTTAATTACGTTGTGTATGTGTAGTAACCCTTTATAATTACCCCAGGTTCTTTGATATAAAGTTTGGTATTACTTGTTTCTGTCTGATACTATACCTGAGAAAATTAATCACTCTGATATTTTAAATACTGTCTATTATTTGAGAAACCTAGTTAATGATTTATGTTATTTATGTGGTGTTTTATTACGCCAGATTGCACTGTACATTTATATTTAAAGTTTGTCTTCTATTTTGTTTTGAAACAAAACCATTTATTTAGTTTATTACTTATGTGACGAAATTCTCTTGAAGTGGTGGATCAGTTCAATTACTTAGGCAACGTTGTTAATGACAAAGCAAACATGGACAGCGAGATTCGAAATAGAATTAACGCTGCATCTAGAGCACTCTGGGGACTTAGAGAGAGAGTATTTGACAACCACGACCTTGCTTTGTCAACGAAAATGGCTGTCTACACTGCTATATGGATGTGAAAGCTGGGTCACTTACCGTCGTCATGTGAAAGAATTAGAACGTTTTCAGCAAAGACACCTCAGAAGTATGATGAAAATCCGTTGGTTCCATCAAACAGATTTTGTTATTTTTACACACTCTTGTCTGTAATTAGCATTGATAATTTATGCCTACAGATCGACATTTAATCTAGGATGCACTGGAAAATTCTGTATAGTAGTAATTTGTCTCTGCGTTGACATTTAATCTAGGATGAACCGAAAGTTTATCATGTTTTTCAATACAATAAATGTTTTATGATTTGCAAAATTAAATTATGTATAATTTATAGCCAAAAATTATTAAAAATCGTTTTTTCATGGTAGATGGATAATATTGGATATCTGGCCGTAATTTTCAATTAGGGTCAACTTTTCTTAATAACGTTTGTCGATATTGTAATAAAAAAAGGTACTTTACTCTCGAGCGAAATTTACATTTTTCGACATACCTCGTATACGACTGCAGAAAATTGATATCTGATTATTTCATTTTGGGTTTCAGGCCATGCAGAACTTTTTATCAAGAATAACTTTTTTTCATAAAACCAATAATAAAAAATTTTCCCATATGGTGCCGACTTAGTTGGACACACTGTATATGTATATAAAGTATTCCTTCAGCAAGTATGGTTATAGATTAGTTTAATATGTGAGTGGGAATCAGAGTGGCTCTAACATAAATGTATCTACATGTTTCCTAAACATTTCAAAATTTATGTGGAAAAGAATTTTAGAATGTATATCCTAAGGCTATCCTAACACAGTTTAAAAATGTATCATGTATAAATACTATGTATAACCGGAGGCAACTTTTTATGGATGCCTGTCGGTTGTCCAGATTACGACCGAAATTATCCCATTCATGACATCTTTTGGCAATCCCGATTAGTCTCAAAAGGATATCCACAAGAGGTCCTAAATCAAGAATAATAATGACCAATGGATGTCCTAAAGTTATCCAGTATTGTGTGGGTAATTAACATTATTTTGCGATTTATTAATTAGGTCAGTTGTAGGTACATTGACCCAGGCAGGGGTTCTTAAACGAACGATTAAAATTATTGAGGTAGGTCAGTTTTCTCAAAGTTCCCCTAGTGAAATATAGATTTTTTGTTTGTTTCATTGTTCCTCATTACCAGCGTTGTTAACAACATGAAATTAATTATACTCTGTATATTCAATTTTTGCCATATGTACCCAGCAAATATTGAAAAATTAACTGCTCAAAATAATCCTAAAATCATACAACAACGCTATACATCGGCCATGAATTACGAAATAAAAATGATTTTTGTCGTTGAAAAATAAAAAAGTGATCCTGCTGAAACAGAGCAATACTATACTTTCAGTGATGAATGACTAGTGATATGAAAAGTACTATTAGGCGTTTTTATTATAATTGATTTAGAACTGAACCGGCAGACAGAAATTACGCCCATATTTATCATTTTTACGTGAAGTTATTATTATACCTCTTATCTTAAATTAGGTTGATTCCATTGATTTCCGACATCATAAATAAAAGATATACAAAAGTTAATCTATGTTTACATGCTTGCTAAGAAGATTTATCTTAAAGTCGATCTATAAAAGTGAATTTCATTTTATTATCTCACAATCTCCAGATATACAAATTAGTATTACTTAAACATTTCTAGAAATTATTAAGCAATTTTTGAATGTACGTCAAGATTACGCCTTGCTGAGATAACAACATATTAGTCGTAGAATAATTAATGTTACTCAACCACTTGTGACTTACATAACCGCTAATAATAATAATACCGCTTGAAAAGCACACTACAAACGAACCCTTTTTCTTTACTGACAGCCGTGTGCTCTCGAACTCGATATGGTTACCTCTTTTTAAACTTATATCTTTCATTGAGAATCTACTTCCATCGAATAAACTCATCGCGTCTTTCAAAGGTGCATCGGCGTCGCTGGAAGCATCTTGCTCAGCCACCGAAACGCTTGGCATTGCTATAAGAAATGGTAGATATTCTTCAGTCCTGTCATATTTTGGAAGGCTAGAATCATTTTTAAACTTCCACCAGTGAAAATTGCTTTCTGATCTAACCAGATTGAATGATTACTATGACAGTATTGTTGAATGCCATCGTAACCTACTTATTTGTAATGTCAACATGGATTCAGATCAGGTCTGAGACAGGGCTCCTTCAATCTTATACATTTCATTTCTAGTTTCCTGGAATTTCATTATGTCCCAGAACATTAACAGGGTTTACTTTTTTATGTCTGCCGTATTTTTGCTAGAGATAACTCTGTCTCAGAAAAGAAAGTAGTTTTAAGAGCTATAAGGCTGTTAGAAGTGATAAATCTCTTTTATTCCCTGCAGTTTCGCGTGTGTCACTACCAAGATTGCAAAAATGTCGGAGTAATTAAGCAATAAATATTGTTAGACACTAAAAATCAGATATTGTTGTGTAAGAAATGGCACTCATACGAAAACCGCCAGATCCCGGAGCCAGGGAAGGGTTGTCTCCTTAAACAGGATTACGCACCATAAAAGCTGAAGGAGATTCTCAGACGCTCATTGAAAAATTCAGTAGCTCTTGGTCTATAATGCTTGAATAGCGGCAGAATGAATCCGAGGAACGCTTGTCAGGGAAGCAACGGCAAAGAATAGGCAGCATGAAATCAAACAAAGTTTTTCACTGATGGACGAAGCGAGTACAGTCGTCTTCAATTTTACTGGGCATATAAAAATTGCAACAAAAATTATGCGAGATCATTATCAAAGTCGGTGAACCTTTCGTTATGGTGTCATCAAACAAGCCGACCTACATTAAACATCTATAAAAGTAAATGATTTAATTTGCTGGCTGAATAATACAGATAGTAACGGTATTTTAATGAGGTCGTAAAGTTTTTGTTGTTTTTTTTGTCTTCACGGTTAAATTGCAAACGGCTGTACCATAAGACATAACATGTTTTCACACATACAGATTTCAAGATACACCACAGTACTATAAAATTTCCTTTTCTGTTTAGACGCGAAAACAAAGTCAAAATGGGCCTTAAATTGTTCGTAGATATATCATGTGGCTTACTTTAGAAGGATTAAATAAAATAAAAAGTAGATAATAGCGAGTATCTACATTATTAGATATGTGTATATACTTTTGACATTGATGGTTACATGACAAATAATTGGCATCGAATTAATTCTTTGATGGTGTTCTTAAAGTAATAAATAAATAACTTTTTATGGATAATTAAAGAAGTCTGCAGTTCTTATTGATAGATTAACAGCTCGCTTATAGAATCAACTTTTGGGAATTAGAGGCCAAAATCCATTTAAGCAAAATAAATGTTTTCGGAATGATTCGAAATTTGTTTAACTTATTTTATTTTTCAAGATTATATCTTTTTCTGAGTGATAAGTATTGGCATTAACTATGTTAAATCTTGACAAAGTATAAATGAAATGTTTATAAGATGTTTATAAATTATGATACACAAAAAAATGAAATAAGTTAATAACGGTTTGGTATTATATTTCGCAAGCGCATGCATATATACAGCATGACCCATTTTGAAAGGAACTACCTCCCGATATAACACCTTACGTATATTGGTAGGTACCAAATTTCGTTAGATAATTCGTATTTTTGGACTTTCCCTGAGAGTAATAATAATCTAGAAATTGCCGAGGAGAATTCAATATTGCATGGGATTTTGTATTTATGAAAAGTGCTATGACTCACATAACTATCAAATGATTGTTTCAGTGTTATTGAGTAAACAGTGTTTATTTATATTCCTGTTTATAGTCATAATTATGCCTGTTCAAATGTTCCGTTATCAAGAGAAAATAGAGTTTATTAAAATTATCAGTGATAGTGAGATCGTCGAGTCGCCCACGAATTTCATATCATAAATCCAAATCGACTGGCCGCCACTTAGCGACAGCACCGCTCCAAAAATTATAAAATATTTTAATGACAGGTGACAGGTGTTTAAGAAAAAATTTAGAAGATCTTGCCTCCAGAGGCAGCTTAATGATATGGCTATTTTAGCATATTTTGACCAAACCCTAATTCAAGCTGGAGGAAATTTAAATATGTTCCTAAATATAATTTGGAGGTGTCTTAAGCATCATAACCGAAGATCATATAAATCTTTTCTGCATACTTTGGAAGTCGCTGATAGAGGAAAAGAGGTTTGAGTATTGCTCGTGGAACCAAGGGGCGTATTTAAAAGACCCAGAGTTTTTGAAAAAGATCATCTATAGATCACCTTCACCACAAATGGTGCGGTTTCCGCACATAATTTTAGATTTTGAGCAGAGGAAAATCCCAATTGGGTAATTAATTGCAAAAGTCAGTATTCACAAAAAATAAATGCCTGGTACAGTATTTTGAACGAGCGCTTAATTGTTGTTCCCTTTTCTTTAATGAAAATTAAACAGTCTAAATTTTCTGGAGTTTTTGAGAAATGAGTTTTGGAACGAGATACAATACCTGCAGGGAAGAGAACAGTTACATTTTGGACTACATGGATGCACTTCACACCATGCCGGAATTACCGGGGAATGGCGCAATCAGAATTTTCTCTGTAGATGGATTTGACATAGTAGGCCATTGATTGCCTGGCCGCCAGGATCGCCGGATTTTAGCACATTGATTGCCATATGGTCATTAAAAAATCAGGACGGGACATGGACCATCTCCAGTGAGGAGTTACTATGACTACTCTTGGACGTTTACTTCCCTGGAGATGGTGCCGCCGCGGTCACAGCCCTAGAGGAGCAGATCCCACAAGCGGATTGGCAACTCTCAGGGGGAGTAATAACGGACGGCGCGGTTTCCTGGGCTGTGAATGAGTTCGATCCCTACAAGGCAGCAGGACCAGACCGAGTCTTCCCAGCTTTGCTCCAGAAAGGCCTGGGAATACTCCTACCCCACATGAGGAGGGTATTTAGGGCCAGCCTGGCACTGGGATATGTTCCACTAGCCTGGAGATACGCTAAAGTGACCTTTATCCCCAAGGTGGGAAAAAATAGTACACGGCCGCGAAATCTTTTAGGGCAATCAGTCTCACATCCTTCCTCTTGAAAACATTGGAAAGGATAATGGACAAATACTTGATGGAATGGGCGTTAACCAGATACCCAATACATCAGAATCAACATGCATACAGGCAAGGGAGGTCCACAGCGACATTCCTGCATGCTGTTGTGTACAAGGTAGAAAGAGTCCTCCATTACAAGGCCCTAGCAGTATTTTTAAATAGAAGGAGCCTTTGGTAAAGGCAGTAACGAGGACTATCTGTGGGACCCTTCACTGATCAGATGGGTACAGTCTGCGTTTGAAGAAAGAAGAGTCAGCGCAGCTCTGGGGGACTGCCTGGTCAACATCGGGGTGAAGGGAGGCTGTCCTCAAGGCAGCTGTCTTTCACCTCATCTATGGTGTCTAATAATGGGCGGTCTCCTGGAGCGGCTAGCGTCAGAATGCTTCTATGCGCAGGCATTTGCAGACGACGGGCTAGTTCTTGTAACTCTCCGATTCCTAAGCATCGTCTTCGACAGAATGCAGGTAGCCTGCAGAATCATTGAATGATGGTGCAGTGAGATGAACCTTTCAGTCAATCCATCCAAGACTGAAATGATCCTCTTCACCAAAAGGAGGAAATAGATAACAGGCGCAATGAGGACGACCCCTACAGCTGCCTTGGAAGTAATGCTAGGGCTGCAGACGTTTTCAGCCTGGTTCAAGAAGGAAGCTATGACGGTCCATCTAAGAATACGAGACTCAGGTAGCTGGCGATGTCGCGGAAGGACAGAGAGTCATGCAGCTATCGCCAGATTGGCGGAGGAGGAAATTCCAATCTCCGCCCTTAAGATGAGGGAGGCAACTGACCGCTTGAGATTAGAAAGAAAGTACACTCTAAGCCTACCCAGTAGAGGAAAGTGGGCAGAAGGAAACATTAATTTTCCCCCGAACTCCCTGGTGTGCTACACAGATGGTTCCCTTCTAGTAGATGGATATGGGCAGGAATATTCCTGGAAGGCACGGAAGTACAGGAGAGCTTCGCTCTAGGACCGTACACTACAGTCTTTGAGGTAGAGGTATATGCCATCCTGAGAGATCCAAACCACCCACCCAAACCAAAACCAAAACCATGAGACCCAAACACCGAAGAACTCAAGTAAAACGTAGACTCCGTCTCTGTATTAGTAAATTGCGTGACCAACAAACCGTCGAACAGCTAAAGCAAAAAGTTCAAGAGAATTTGAGTGCACTAGAAGAAACCAATTCTGTAGATGTCGCTGCTACCTGGACACAAATTAAAGACAGTTTAAAAAGTGCGAGTGAGGAAATTCTTGGCATTGCAGCAAGTAAAAAACAGGAGGACTGGTTCAATGATAATGAAGCTTTTATACAAGAACTTCTTGACCGCAAACATATTGCCTTCCAAAACGCTATCAACCACCCCAACAACTCATCAAAAGCAGAAGCTTTTACCCAATCTAAGTATGAAACGCAACGCGAAATCAGAAGAATAAAGAACGAGTGGTGGGCAAGCAAGGCCAGAGAAATTCAAAGGTACGCCGATTCACACGACTACAGGAATTTTTTTCAAGGAGTAAAAGCAGTGTACGGCCCCAGTCGGAAAAATATGTGCCCTATTAAAGATTTAAATGGAAATCTCCTCAAAGAAGACCAGGAAATAAGAGCCCGATGGAAAGAACACTACTCTAACATTCTTAACCAGCAAAGTCAAGCCGATCACGATATTATAAATCTTATCCCTCAATATGACACCTTCGAAGACTTAGATAAACCACTAACAACGGAAGAGATCTTAACCGCCATTGGGCAGCTAAAAAATAACAAATCTCCCGGCGCCGACTCACTCCCAGCTGAGATCTTTAAAGCTGTGTCGTCAGAGCTCATACCCTACCTCAAAAAACTGTTTGATGTCGTGTGGGAAAGTGGTCAAGCTCCGCAGGAGTTTCGTGATACACTTTTAATCAACCTCTTCAAAAACAAAGGGAGCGCTGCGGACTGTGGAAATTACAGGGGTATAGCTCTCCTGGCTGTTGGAGGGAAGATACTCACTAAAGCGCTGGCAAATAGGCTAACACCTGTTATGGAAAAGTTACTTCCTGAAACACAGAGTGGCTTTAGACCAAACCGAGGCACATCGGACCTTATCTTCTCACTTAAACAGCTTCAAGAAAAAGCACTCGAACATCAAGGAGAAATTCACATGGCCTTCATTGATTTAACCAAGGCGTTTGACTCGGTGGACAGGGAAGTGCTCTGGAAAATTATGCTCCGCTTAGGTATCCCCAGAAAATTTGTGGAAGTATGTCGCAGTCTACATACAAACAACAACGCCCAGGTTATGTATAATAATGAGGCAACCGAACCTTTCCAAACCCTCACTGGAGTTAGGCAGGGATGTGTCCTGGCACCCCTACTCTTTAATTTGTTTACCACTGCTCTAACAATTATTGTTGACAACAAACTGACAGTCAGAGGAATAGGTCTCAGATACCGTTTTGATGGCGGTCTTTTTAACATAGGGCGCTTCAGAGCTTTCACGAAGACACGCACACGATTCATTTGTGATCTCCAGTATGCGGATGACTGTGCACTTTTAGCCTCTACGCCGGAAGAGCTTCAAGAACTTTTAGATGTGTATGCCCAGAGCTACGATTCCTTAGGACTTAAAATCAACATTGGAAAGACTAAGATTATGTCAACTCCTCATCAAGTGAACCAAATAGACATTACACTTAACGGAAATTCTCTTGAAGTGGTGGATCAGTTCAATTACTTAGGCAACGTTGTTAATGACAAAGCAAACATGGACAGCGAGATTCGCAATAGAATTAACGCTGCATCTAGAGCACTCTGGGGACTTAGAGAGAGAGTATTTGACAACCACGACCTTGCTTTGTCAACAAAAATGGCTGTCTACAGAGCAGTTATCATTCCAACACTGCTATATGGATGTGAAAGCTGGGTTACTTACCGTCGTCATGTGAAAGAATTAGAACGTTTTCAGCAAAGACACCTCAGAAGTATGATGAAAATCCGTTGGTTCCATCACATATCAAACGTGGAAGTACTCAGGAGAGCAAACAGCCTTCCAATTGAGGTGCTTATTTCAAGAGCACGCCTAAGATGGGCAGGTCACGTTCATCGTATGCATGATAACCGCCTTCCTAAATGTACACTTTATGGTGAATTGCTAAGCGGTAGAAGAAGGCGTGGCGGTCAACGAAAGAGGTTCAAAGACACTCTCCATGAAAATCTAAAATCCTGCGGTATTGCAGACGAGCAATGGGAACAACTTGCAGCGGATAGAACCGAATGGCGAGGGGTTGTGGCCAGCTATCAAGGAAATGTTGCTGCAAGAAGGCCGAATCCAAGACCTAACCAGGTCTATGTTTGTCCTGACTGCGGTCGACATGTGCTCTCCCGAATTGGCCTCTATAGCCATAGTCGTGTGCACCGTAGATGAATGGGAATTACAATGGACTAACCTTTTACTTGTTTTTTATTGTACACAATTTATCGACTGTAACATTTTTATACTCGGACTCGAGTAACGGCTAATAATAATAATAATAATAATAATAATATGCCATCCTAAAAATGGCATATAAGGAAGAAATGATGAATGGTACGGAACAAAAAATTTGTATTTTTTCCGACAGCCAGGCAGCACTTCGGGCAATCTGCTCTTCTAGGGCGAGGTACCTCTCGTCCAGGAGTGTGGGGATACCATGTAGGAACTTGCCAGGCACAAGTGAGTGAGCCTGATATGGGTTCCGGGACATACCGGGATCCCAGGAAACGAGAAAGTCGATGAATTGGCTAGGCTCTGAGCCAAGGAGCCCTGTCTTGGCCCGGAGCCCATGTTGGGAATTACAAGGAAACATGTCACTACGGCCCTTAATGAGTGGACACATGCAACATTGAGGGAACATTGGAGGCTGAGCAGTGGCTGCAGACAGGCTCGAGACTTCGTAACGGGACCGAACAAGTCAAGGATAGCCTGGTTACTAGGCAGAAGCCGGAAGACTCTGAACCAATTGATCGGAGTCCTAACCGGTCACTGCAGGCTTAGAAAATACCTATCACTGATAGGGGTTGAGGAAGATCCCACCTGCCCAAGATGCGGAAATGATGAAGAAACATCGTTTCACTTCTTGGGACAATGTAAAGCGTTCGGGCGCCTGAGGCATGAGCTCCTGGGCGCCATGACGCTCCCAAAAGAGGAAATGGACTCCCTCGAATGGAAACACGTCCTGACCTTCATTGGAAGATCAGGAAGGTTTCAAGAGGGAGTAGGAGGTCGAGTAGGAGTAAACGGTTGAGAGGACGTCAGAGGGTAGGTAAAAAGGGCCCATTTGTGGCCTACTGGCTAGGCACCAGGCCTCCCCCAATAATTACTACTACTAACACATTAACACATTGATTTTTGTTTGTGGGGTGCTCTTATAAGCAAGATAAATACATCTCAATCACATAATAGGCAGGAACTATGTGACAAAATTAGAGTTTGAGCTTGAACTTTTTGTTCGCTCACGAAGAATGACAAAATACGAATTTTTCAACGAAACTTGGTGCAAAGACGTGTGGGGTTATTGAATACATTGGTGTACTCAGATTTCAAATAGAAAAATTGCTATAGATTTCAACATTTTCTGCCTCTAGAAAAAACCATGGTAGGCCACGAATTTATGTTTTGCATAATTTAATATGGCATAAAGATGCGGTTTTCAAAAATCTATGTTTAAAAAGATTATCTACATCAGAGATTAAATAAACTTTTGATGACGGTGGCAGTGGTTCCAAGAAATGAGACACGCTGTAGACAGATTTTAGTGTATTTAGTAAAATATAATGAAATAGAAACCTTTTCCACCTTTAGAAAATAAATACGTTTTTTTGTGTTAATTTCAGTCAGTTAGAAAGATTTAAACTTTTAACTTGTCATTATTTATTTTCATTAAGAGTGCAAAGAGATGTTAAAAAAATAAGTAGTAAAAGCATATGCACAGATCAAAGGAAAATAAACAAAGACCTAGGAATTCCTCAGTGTCTGTTTCTAAAAATGTATTCATTTTAAACTCTATACTAGAACAAGTGATTTGCGTCCACAAAATATACATATAAGCTATAACTAAATTTTCTCTTTAATTGTTCTTAAAAAACCTATTGAGTATAATGTTTAATTTAAATTGAATGGAGCCAAAATTACAGATTTAATTATATCAATATAAAGTTCTTATTAATAAACTTATCATATTGTCGTTTGTATTAAATACTTGCAATACTTTTGTCGATTTTATACTAACAGTAAACCCAGTCAAGGTAAGCAGGAAACATCAAAGTTCAAATTTCAATCACTGAGTACTTTAATTTATAGAATGAAGGTACGTTTACCCAGAGTTTTGTTATATTTCCTAATGGTAAATAATATAATAAAATGGAAATATAATTATATTGATATTGACTTTTGATTTGAAAACATAACAGCAATCCCAACAAAACATGGGAGCAGATTGACATTTTAGGGCGGTGCCAATACCTTTTTGAAAAAAAAATATATTAACAGGCAAGAACCAGCCGGAAAATTTAGTTAAGATTATAACTAAGAGATAAAACAAAAGTTAAACTCGAGATAAAATGAAATTGTGAAATGGGCGTGCTGTTTAGGGGTTGAATGTGGTTTTTTGCGATTTTCGGCGAAACGTGACCTCCTAGAGGAAAATGTCCTTTATAAAAGTTGTAGATAATAAAAAAATCTAAAACTTGGAAATCGAGCATTTGTCAACATAACCTCAAATTTTCTGAGAAAACAGCGGAAAACTGATTTCTCGGTTCTTATTTTTTCTCTCGTACACATAATTCAATTTACATGAAATTATGTGAAAGTATACCTTTTTGCATTGAAAAAGCATGATTTTTTTGGAATCTGGGAAATAAGTAGTTTCCGAGATATTTACATTTTTCGAAAATGAAACCAAAATCTTCCACGGACAACTTTATCAGTGTTTTTTTTTATTTAAATATTCTATCCAACCTCATTTTAACCGTTGAAATTTCTACTTTAAAATGGTCTATATATGTTGATGGTTTATTTTTCATGAAACCGCTTTCAACTCCTAAACAGGACCCCCACTTTACAATTTCACTTGATTTCGTGTTTAATTTTTGTTTTTCTCTTAGTTATATATTTCAAGTAAGAACTTTTTAAATGGGGCGAGCGTAGGTGCGTCTTTACTATGTACATACTTCGATATGCGATGTAAAGCAACGTTAGGTATGGTTAGTAGTTGGATGGGTGACTGTTCCAACGAAGACTGTGTCCTCGCCTCGCACATCATCCAGCGGGTTATATATCAGTGTATGCGCGGAAGCTATAGAACCTTAGGCGAGGGGTTGTATAGGGGATATACCATCCTTCGGAGGGGATGTAAAGCCGTCGGTCCTTTGTCTATTAAATGTTAGGCAAGCAAAAGATCCCTACTCTTCTTAAGAGAAGAGGTTCGGCAAAAATTCCTGGTTGGGGGTAGCTGTCTACAGGCGTCGGTGTTAGGCCTCAGTAACGGAAATAGGCCGACGTTAAATAAATGTATAAAAAAAAAGAAGTCCATGGCACTTTAGTTGTATCGCAAAGTACTTTAAAGTTAAAACACTGTAGAAAACTGTAGCAAACTCTAATAAATATTATCCAAATATCAACAAACAAATATTTAATTTGGCCGAGACCAACAATAAACATTAAAATGTAAATAATAACATTAAAATGTAATTGGGTATTATTGTATTACATTTATACAGTGTCATAAAATTAAATATTACTGAAAATGCAAGATACGCTTTAAGATACTCTAGAGAGAATGCATAATATTTCAGTTCAGAAAAATTAACTGAAAGTAAGTTAGGTATTTGATTCGATTTATACTCATGGGTTTGATATGTGAAAACTGTAATTTGTTTTCATTTTAAACAGAATAAATGTTTACCTCGTTAGATGTTATTAACGAGCTAAAAAACATGCATTTTATTAATGTTTGTGGCAAAACAATTACAATTAATCACATTATATTTTATTGCCCCAGAATTGAAGACAAAGTACTTTATTTATCTCATGATTATCTGAAAGATAAATAACAATGGCTTTAATTATCGGAGAAATCTTGAATCTTGAGACTGACACGTAAAAATATTATGAAATCATTGTTGTATTTTAAAATCGAAATTATTGATGGTACATGTACGTGCTTGTAAACAATAAGCTTGAATCATATTTGTAATTTGATTAATCTGGAACAAAGCGGGAGCAATGGTTGATAAAACGTCAATGTCAACTGAAGCAACCGTTTTAAATAGGTACCTACATAATTATTATTCAATAATTTAGACAAAGTGCCTATTAAAACATTTGTAAACAGCACTTGGTATTTGTCATGATAATACTATAAAGTGCACAAAAAGTTTATTGATTTTTTTCTGTATTAAGGCATACAAAAGAATATAATCTGTAAAATATACATTCATATCTTATTGCAAAAAAGGTATAGAAGATTTATGACATAAGCGCTAAATAATGTTTTAATAAATATCTTTAACTCTTATTATTTATAATAATGTTAAACAGTTTATTTTCAGTGTATCTGTCAGTATATCATAAAAGGCCGTATATAACACTAAATATCCTCTTTATCATTATCATTTTTTTCTATAGAGTTCGTGCAATCTTTTCCATAACAGCTTTTACAAAGTAATGTACATGTGAGTCCATATCGACGGCACGTACATTTCATATTATAACGCGGTTCATTAATTGTTATTTTGCAGCCACAATGTATCATATTCAACAGTATATCTGGTGCAGGGTTCATGTCATGTCATAATTTGCTGAAATTCTTCATTTTCTTTTTACCATCCCCATAGCATAGGATCAGGAGTAACCGTGTCAAGGTTTTTCCAAGTGATACACTGCAAATGAACTCGAAACTTCGCTGCATATTCAGCTCGAGGCAAACGGGAAATGTTAAATTCCTTATTCGTAGAATCTACACAGCTTTCAGTAATGATCACAGGACACGTGATTTTTTAGTTCATCTTTTAGGATTGTCATGTTTTAGCCATGTCAGAGCCTTCCATACTACGGATATTTTAATTCATATGTATCTCAACGGAACACACGGTTTAATTGGCTCTGAAACTGAACACGCCCAGCGGAACCCATAAGACAACGGTTTGTCTACGCTGAATATTTAGCGCCGTTGTGGGCATATCCTAACATTTAATAATTTATTTTAATCTGTAATGTTATATCATAGACATAGTGGTAGTGTTTTGGTTTACTATCAGTTCTTTTTCACGAGTTTTGAATTGTTTTAATTATTATTTGAGTACTAATCAGTTCTTTTCAGAACTACATAATTTACATCAGTTATCTTTTATACCAGAGGAAGTGCCTTCATTTTGATGGCTCATTTTCGAAGTGGAACTCGCAACGAAGATGGATCATGGACATATACATTGCAATCATGCACAATTTATGGAAAAATTTCCTGACGCAAATATTCCATATGACACATTTTCAAATCGTTAATCGTTTTACAAAGAAACACTGCCTTTGCAAGGGAAAATCCGCTGGTATGCCAACTGTTTCAACTGAAGTGGTTATCAACGACGAATAGTGAATCAAAGCCCGACAAAGTCTATACCAAAATTGTCCGCTCAAACAGGCAGAAACTTTTACACTAAATTTTCTAATGACTGAATACATTACATACCATTTAAATTTAGTTTCTTGAAAATTTAAAATATGAATTTCTTTAGTAAAAATTGTTATCAACAACTAATAACGATACCTACAATACTAAAACTCTTGTTTATATATAAAACTTGAATGCAAATAAAAAAATATATATAAAACTGGAAATCGGTTCTCTTAAGATGTCTTAATATAAACGACAAATCATCGAAATGTAATTATTTTAGGTCTTTCAGTTGGGATAACCCATAAAGCACTAAAAGAAACTCCATTTGCATCCATACAAGGTAACCGTTGTTCAAGAATTATTATCCCCTGATTTTGAAAATCGAGTAAGGTATTGTCATTGGTTTAACGGAAATTTAAATAACAACGATGTATTATTTAACCTATTTTACTGCTGAAGGGTGGTTCCATTTAACGGGTTATATCAACAGTCAGAGAACTACAGCGTATGGGCTACAAAGAACCCTCACACTTACGTAGAAACAAGTTTACGCCCCTTAATAGTGGGTATATGGGTGGCAATATCCAGAAGGCGAATTATAGGCCCCATATTTTTTCGTGAAAAAATTAATCTCCAAAGGTATTAAACTCTTATTTTAGAGCACTTTCTGGCGCAGGTGCATGATGATGAACTGCAAGATGGTTATTTCCAGCAAGACGGTGCTACTGCCCATACAGCAAGAGCTTCACTTAAATTTTTACGGGAGTTTTACGATGACCGATTAGTCAGTCAGGGACTATGGCCTTCACGGTCTTCAGGTTTAACGCCCTGTGATTATTTCTTATTTGGATACATGAAATGAAAAAATTATTCTTAAATTTGAAGAATAAATTAATAATAATATACTATTATTAAATTATCATAAATTTTTTGTAATATTTTACCTTTAACTAGAACGCCAATGAATTTAGGGTATTTCTGTTTAGTACAATACCGTCGTGTATAGTTGGTTGTCTATATTTTTGCGGTCAAGGTGTCCTGTGATCATTACTGAAAGCCCCGTATTTTCTTCATGCAATTTTCATAACGAAACATATGCAGACTGCATATGTTACTATTTCCACCATACAAAGATGCTAGAATTTTGCAACCTATGTCTACCGATTCTTCCCTACTTACAATTTCTCTTAATGCAAATTTGGACACTCAATTACAAAGTGTTTCGGATTTGCTACTATGTTCAAATGCAGATTTACTTTTGCCAAAGCCCTTACTCAATTAGAAGTTCTGTAGTAGGTATAAATCTAAAATTTCAATTGTTTCTAGCAGGGCGTACACCATTTTGAAAATAATAGTAACGATAATTAGTTAAGAAACTAGGCAGTGTTTTACATTCATTCGATAAATTCACTCAAACTTCACTCAAATCTTTCGAAATACGCCTTAGGGCCGATTTATCAATACTTCTTAGCTGTAGGATAGATGTCAAACGAAACAATGGGTTTCTATTGTTTTGTTTCACATTTATCCTTTGGTTACGAGTTAATCTTGCATTGATAAACCGGCCCTTAGTCATAGAAGTCACTTTTTATCAGTACCTACCTATTCGTTTATTACATTTAGTACGGGTAATTTGCTCGAAGAACTTAGATGAATGAATTCAAATTAATTTTGTCTGCAACTCCCAAAAATAGAATAACTGTTCAAAGCGAAACATTACTAGATTTAATTATAAGTAACTGATCTGGATATTAGAAATGTAAAAGTCTTAGATGTGTATTTTTCTGACCAGAACGTTACATCTTGTGACATTGAATTAATCGGTTATGATTCTAAACTTATAAATAAATCAACATGATAGGATTTAATCAAACTTCATATTTAAGATTGCGAATTTAAATCGTAACACTTTAAATTTGATGTTGATTTGTGTTGTACTGCCATAAGTGGTAC
Source organism: Leptura quadrifasciata (assembly GCA_963675555.1). Classification (NCBI taxonomy): domain Eukaryota; kingdom Metazoa; phylum Arthropoda; class Insecta; order Coleoptera; family Cerambycidae; genus Leptura; species Leptura quadrifasciata. Next base: position 154,199,177 of record OY776673.1, on the reverse strand, counting down.
TTTACTTAAAGAGTTCTTCAGTATTATATGATTGTTTGCTAAATGGAACAATATGTATGAACAAGAATAGAAACAACTGATAAAAAAATATGAGAGTTATTTTGCCAATTTGTAATTGCCAGCTACCTAATAAAATCATCTTGCGATCTGAATTTTCATGTAACTTCGTGCGATTACTAAATCGATCGATCGGATCGGCCAGATACGTCTGCTCGATTTATACGTACGTAGTGTCACAGATTACTTCTAGATGGGCAATTCCCTGTAATTTATTTATCCTAAAAAAAAACGGCTATATATTTCGTCCTTCTCATAAAAGTAGAAGCCATGCATAGATGGATGGTATGTCTGGCGGTAAAATTTAAAAATCACAAAATTTGTTGTAGGATTACCAGTTAAAGCTTTTAATGCGCCCATTTCCTTTCCTATAGCTGTCAAAAACTCGAGTTTGCCTATCTGGACAGTAATCTGTGGTAGTATCAGTATTTTCCTCTACTTTATATTTATTGAAAATATGCGGCTTTATCAACGTGACCTGCGACATATTCGTTTTTTAAAGTAGGTAATACATGAATGAACTGGCAATACCATATCGACTACTTTACACTATAATTTTTTAAAATTCTGTAACATGTCAGCTGCTGGCGGTCAACGAGTCTCATTAGATCTCTGGTTTAAAAATTTACTGTGGAATTAATGTAACGTTAGCAACGTTACACGCAATAAAATGTTTTAGTACGCCTATAAATGTATTCATCATAAAAAAATATTTTTAGATACATAAACATTACTTATACCGATTGCATAACTTATGCACAGGTAACTAACTGCGATTCAAGCAAGGTCACAGTGACATTCTTTGAAAATCATTTTTACGACAATACATATACTAGTGGAGTGGTTAAGACAGGTTAGGACGCTTATTAAAGGAATTCTTTTTTTGTTATAAAGTAAATGCCACCTCAACAGGAGTGTTGAGGGAATTATCCCTCAATGGAGTCGAAAATAACCAGTCTTTTGGTATTGCATCCAAAAATGTGATAAACATTGTAATATTATCAAAACAACTATTATTCCATTTAACTTGCGCTAAAACAAAAATGAAAAATCAATTTATCTAAAATTTTTATTGTTATTTAGTATTCGTCAAGGAAAACATCTAAAGTGGCTTTTCTCGGAACTACCGCGAAGTTTGACTTGAAATAATTCGTGATCGCGTGCAGCGTTTGAAAAATAGAAAGTATACCAAACATTTAATTAACAGTACCATGAGACGTAAAAACGATTCTCGGACGTTTTAAACTGAAGTGAAACTACAAGTTGACTTAGTAGACAAGGATTACCTTCCGATGCTGAGGCCAATTTCTGAAGAAAAGTTTTTCGAAATTGCAACGAAAATTATTTTTCAATATTTTCGTTGTACCAAATCTATGGACGTATGGGTTTTAATTTGAAGCAAATATCTTGGCGGAAATGCGTTTTACGCGCGAAATGGTGTAAGTAGTTGGAAACGGTAACGAAAATTTTAATTTGTACTTTTAGTAATTAATTGTGCCATGGGATGTAATAACGCATGACCTTTTAAACTGAAACTGCAATTGAAGTTAACTTGGCAGGAAGGAATTGCGATGCGTCGAAAAACTCCCGAAGAAAAATTTTTTGGAACTGAATTGAAAACATTTTTTCGTTATTTCTCTAAATTTTCACTTCGGCACTTTGCGCCGTGGATGTCAGCCAGTGGAAAGGTTCTGTATACACTCTTAATGTAGAATAAATGAATTAAAGCGACAGTCTTCTCCATGAAGATATCCCGTATTGTCACCTGGGGTTTCCTAGAAAAAGATTTAAAAAGTTACCTCTATCTTTTATTTCAGTTTCTTCTCGATAATTTTGGTATCTATTTCGAAAGATAAGGTTTCTCGCCTGCTGTATTATAAACATGAAAATTTGCACATTTTATCGATATAGCTTTACAAGAAAATCCACACACATCCACAAACAATTTTTACACTTATTAGAATTTGACCTTCATATTAATGCATTTTGATATGTAGTGATAAAGCAGTAAAAATTTGAGGTTAGATATTTACCTGTATTTTGCGTGGCCAACTAAAATAATTGTAATTTTCGTTTCTGTCGAGGAACAGGCCCCTTAACACTTTGTTAAGATCGCATTACTTACTGCAATTTTTTGTACGTCTTAGAGCGGCTTAACCGTTCCACTATGTACTGATATGACTTTGTGTTGAAATTACTTTTAAAATATTTGCCGCATCACAAACATTTTACCCACTTTTGTATTTTTCAAAATATATTTTTAGCTTATTCCCTCAGTATTTATTTTACTTTGTTGTTATGTTAAGAACAAAACAGGTTGTTCCAGGAATGAATGTTAGTGTATACTTTCAATATATACAGGGTGACTCATGTCAAGTGGATACTCTGACATTGAGAAGATATATATGCGTTATGCGGACGATATAGTTATCATATCTAGGGGAAAGTTTGATAACATAGTCAGGGATAGTCTACAAAGGGCCCTGAATACGACTAAGAAATGGACCGATGAGGAGGGGCTCAGAGTAAGTCCCTCAAAGATCAATATCGTTCTATTTACTAGAAGGAGAAACCTGGAAGGATGGGGTCATCTGGTTCTTCAAGACACGCAACTGAGGATATCGGGGAGATAAAGTATCTGGAGTCATCATAGATTCAACTTCTAGACAAGGTAATACATAAATCGGTAACCACACTGGCTACATGTAGACGATTATATAATAAAATATGGGGGCTCAATCCTGGTATGGTGCAATGGCTCTATCCTAGTGTAAGATACCATATAAGACCCCCCATTACATACGCTGCCTTAATTTGGTGGCCGAAAGCCACTCAAACAACAGCAGCTAACAGGTTAAGCCGGGTACAGAAACTGGCTTGCTTTGAAAAATACCCCCACAGCAGCCATGGAGACCTTATTGAACATCCTCCCATTAAATCATTCAGCAGGAGGAGGCAAGAATGGGGGCATATAGGGAACACAATTCACATGACTTGGCTCTCCGTGTAGGGGAGTCGGGTCATATGAGTATAGTCAACATTATAGTTGATCCTTTATTGAGCATGAGGTCAAACCACATGGATCCAAAAATTACATTTAAAAAGCCCTTCAGTGTCTCTATTGGAGATAGGGGGGATTGGTCAACAGGGGCTCCTAAGATATTACGCAAAGACCTTGCCTGGATGGGTCTAGGTTGGACTCAGTGGCTGGAGCAGGAATACATGGGGAGAGACGCATCCCAAGTGAAGTGACTGAGATGAATATGGAGGGTGTTCAGAAATCCCTCTCCCTAACTTTGGGCAAAGATAGTATTTGTAAAAATATATGTCCGGGAATGCTTCCTAAGCGAAGGGCTCTTTGAATGTGGAGCCACAGAGTAGGTTTTTGTTTCTGTTTTCAGAAACTGTTGTTTAACAATGTAGGACCAACCTCTTTTCATAAAAAGAGTTAAAACAGTTATTGCGGAGTCATTTTGTGATCATGCAATAACCACTTTAAATCAATGTTTATATAAAACGATTGGTTCTATGTTGTTTAACAATTTTGTAATTTGGATCAGAAATCATATTTCTCAAGTTGTTCGTTTTTTAATACGCTTTTAATAGTATATAAAAATATTTTATATTTGATGTCTTTTTGTTTGTTAAAATTTAATGTGTTTATAGCAAATTTTTTTGAAATGCAAGAAAATGTGCAAAAATTGAAATAAAAAAATTCTCGTGCTTAAAACACTGTTAAAATACTATAATTTCAGCTATGCCAACATTTTTTGGTTTTCATGGCGGGATTTCACAAGGGTGCACAATTTTAATAACAATTACGGTTTTCAACTGTTTCAATGCCTATTCTGATTAAAAATTTTAAGTGAAAATTGTCAGAAAAGATTTCACTAGCTTCTAAACTAGAATAGAGTAGATTGGGGGCGAGCAGAAAGGTTATTATTATTGTTTTTAGTATTAATTTTAAGTTCCACAAAAGCGTTTTTTTGTTATCATCATAATGTCATTTGTAAAAAGTAGCTATTTGTAATACGAATCCAACCATCCATGTCTCAGGCGCAAAGAATGATGGAGATACATAGATAATCCTTCTCAGATCACCTAATTTAAAATTTACGTAGATAATTTTACATTTTGCTTAAAAATTAAACGATGAAATGATGAAATTTTAGCATATTTTAAGTCTGTAAAATTGCTGTCAATACATATTCAGTTTCAAAACTTTTGGATACTACTATCTAACAGATAGACATGTTTGATTTGTTTTGAAAGTATCCGTCATGGTTGAAATAAATCTTTACAAAAACATTCGTAACATATACCTTATGCTACTTTTGAATTAATTCAAACTGTTTAATATTAAGTCAATTTCGTAATGTTATTACTAAACTTATAATAACAACAATCATTTTTCCAGACCGGTTAGAATGATTAAAATTGCACATATTTTTAATAAACATTGTGTCAAAGGCTATCAAATTTCAAATTTTGTTATTTTTTTTAATAACCAGAAAATGATTTTTTTTAATGTGTTTTTTTCTACTATATGTATCTTCTGAAAGTTATCACAAAATTTAGAAAAAATAACAAAATTAACTAAAGACTAAAAAGAAATAACGTTTAGTCGATAATCAAAAGATTGATATATTCTAATTGAGTATAATTGGTAAACGGTGGAGGTTAAACGAGTTTAGAGTAGACTGAATACTAGATTCAAATGAATGTGAATTCATTCTTTTTTAGAATCGTTTGTGTACCGTATCCTCTTACAACGACAAATGTTTTATAATCCATTATTTTTTTTGCTTGGCCTCCCTTTGTTGTATGGTACATCTGACAGCATCACGGCATTTGTAGTAGTAGTTAATTATTCATTGAGATGTCAGCACCTTTCCAGCTAATTTGGTAACCAGGACCTGATATCAGCATTATGAGTTATAAACCTATTTATTTTACAATATTCCTTTTAGGTGATGAATGAATTAGTGATTTATTATTTATACGAATTTTCCAAAGAGTTGTTAATGGATTTGAATAATTTTTTAATTGAATTAATTTAAATTTTTTTATTATATTTTGATGGCACACGACTAGGTACAAAGAAAATGATTTTTTTCAGTTCTTCAATTAAAAAATCTGCCATATAAATCCACCTGCTTTAACACCCTCGCGTGCGAATTGTAAAATGCTGCAATCCGTGCACGAGGCCGCTGGCCGAATGAAGTGTAGAAGCCGCCATTAGCTATCACAAATTGTAATCACAATTTCCTGTACAACGGGGGTTATGTATAAGAGTAGCTTATAGTTCAAATTACAAATGTTGTCGTTCACGTCATCAATTTATGTTCTTATCAACGACATAAGATTTTTTATCTTTGTAAATATAAATCGCATAAGATGTAAACAATAGAAAGACACTTCTGCTGAGGCTTCGACAGTAGTTCCAAATGTAACGATGCGTTTTACAAATGAATAATACAACTGCTAGTTGTCACCGCAACCATCGTTCAGCATTATATTAGTTCTCTGTCAATTTAGTAGTGCGCATTGGATACATATATCAAATTTATTGAATGTCTATTTCTTTTTGTTTTTTATAAGTTTTTAGTGTTCCTTATTGGGATATTATAAGTTTCCTGTAATTAGATAAATAGTTTGTGAGTTCTTTAGTTTTACCGTTTGTAAAGAAACTAACCTTAAAATGCCCGGCAAAAGACTGAATGCGGTAGCTAGAGAAATTAGATGGTTACTTCAATCAGGAAAAACATGACGGAGGTCACCTTTTACATCAAGAAGTCCATGAGGTGAATTGTACAATAAAATACGTTAAAATTCATTGCATTGCATGCAGTGGCGTAGCCAGGGAGGGGCCGAGGGGGCCTTGTCCCCCCCCCCTCATCAAAAACGGGAAGAAATTTTTGGGTAAGATTTAACCGCGCATTATTTTAAATATCTTAAATATCTTGAGCATTAGATCCAATTAACTTGACAATGAAATTTTGCATATTGTAACATAAGTTTAACTTGAAGGTTAAACGTAGGAAGTTTTATAGGTGCTTGTTACTGTGACAGACTAGTTTAGTTTTTACGCCAGATGGTACTGGTATATCTGCTATTTCATCGGTTCATCAGAGCTACTGATAGACAAAATGATAACATTATCCAGGTGGTCCAAGTGTCAGCATTTTTATATTTTTTACATTAGAGGTTAAGTTCTCCTTTTGTGTTATGCATGGCATGAGTTAGTACAATCAGAATCATAATCTAAATGAAGTCATCCCAATATTCAAAATGAGTAGGTTTTGCTCTAAAGACTCTCAAATGGCGCGGTGCTTCTACAATTTGAATAAAGTCCTGATCTTCGTCAATTATTAATTCCTCAAAAGCATCAAATAAGCCCATTTTGTATTTCTGTTTTTGTGTGAACAAGTTGGGTTAAGTTGAAAACTTTAACACTCCAGTCAAACAGCTGGACTGTGACAGCCATATTACTCAAAATCTCAAACTGCGCATGATTAAATCTTCAGATTGAAGTTTAAACTATACCCTATCTACCGATTGATGGTTAAACCTGATTTGGCGATCAACGAGACGTATAAAACGCTCATTTATGATAAAGTCCAGTTTAACCAACACCCGAAGTTTAAACAGAACGTATAAAACCGCCCGTTAGCCTGCTCAAATTTGTTTTACTTGTAAGTTTTATATTTTATTTATTGCTGTAGAATTTTTATTTTGTTATTTCGTTTATACGAACGTTATGTTTTGATAAGTAAAAGTTTTCATTTTATTTCTAATTCTTACTTTTATTAACATTGAATTGGTTTCCACGTATACCAAACCAAAACAGTGAACACTATACTTTACTTTAGGTGATTAAAATCTATCACCAGAAGCTTAAATCATCTTTCAGTTAGTTTTATCACTTGGCTTTGGCGCCCCCCCCCTCAATTCAGTTCTGGTTACGCCACTGATTGCATGCTAGTATTTGCAATATATTTTCATTATGAAAAACGTATCCTTTGCAAACATTAGTACCCCCATGCGTACCATTCTGTGTGACCTTAAGTTGAATTGATTTGTAAAATAAAAATAATGACGGTAACGATAACATTCGTGATGTGAATTGTGCTAGCAAACATTGCTCTTTATATTATTATTAGTAAGTTGTCGTAGGCCCAATATTTTATAGTACTGCGTCTTTTGACAAAGCCTACTTGCTTCGGAGGTATCTGCCAAGATAACCAGCATTTTTTCATTAGTGCTTTATGTTAAGCAATCCGTAGTTACCACAAATATCTGTCTATCCCATTCTATTTAATGCTACGAAGATTGATGTTTTGAGTCATTGCACGTGCTTTCTGTCTTCCATATTTTTGGCATACATTTTGTGAACGATTCGTACTCCATAATCACTAACTAGTAATTTTTCTACTTCCAGAGGCAAACATTTATTTAAGTAACAAGAATATGTGACATTTTATAATGATTTGTCTATACTATTGACAAATAATTCAATATGTATATTTCAAATATTCAAAAAATAAATTGTTTTTTTTTAACGGAAAGCCAATGTGAAACCTAATTGGAGAACCAATAAATTGTTCATTAAAAATAAAGAGTAATGAGAATAAAATAAGAAATATATTTATCTTATCTATTGGTTTACTAATATCTAATCTGCATCTAATCTAAAACGATCTCAAATACAACTCTCTCTCTATAATTTATAGATCACAAGCCTATGCTAAAATTTTAGGGGGTCATATGATACCGCTTGAAAAGGTATAATTTTTGTAGTCTTACAGAAATAAATCACTTTGAGCCCTATGCCGTACACATCTTAGGTGGGACATGGGAAAGCCGCGGAAAAGTGAAAATCGTAACCCACGGGGGTTGCATTTTTTCCAACGATCCTGTACGGCTTACGTTTTTTTGGACTGTATTTATATCTGTGACTCTTAAAAAGAGAATGCCGCACAAAAATAATGGGACAGAAGTACAGGAATTTTCGTTTTCCGAAAAGTCACCTCTATGTACTAAAGTGATTCGATACCGTACGGCTTTTATGAAATTCGATTTTTATATTAACAAAGATGAACTTTTTTGCTATGCCGTACAAATCAGTTGGACGATGGGGTGGCAAACGCGAGATCAACCCCCTGCCTAGACCTCTATTAAGGGTGGTGATTTGATGCCACATAAAGCTTGATTTTTTTAACACTATTTTATATAACAATAATTTCTATTACCATGCCGTACATTTTAGTCGGTACATGTGTCTGGAAAATTGAATTTTCCGTCCCAGGGTGAGCTTTTCTGAATATAAAATTATTGTAAGACTTTATTCGAGCAATACTTGATATTGGAATTATTCAAAACAAATTATTTAAAATTAATGGATCTGAAACGCAAAAGGATTTTCCGAAACTTTTCCGCTATATTATGTCGAAACAGTGCGTAAATAAATTATACTTTATGAAAGTTAATATTTATCAAAATATGAAATATAAAAGCTGGAAAATATTATTTTCTATGTACTTGGAACAAAGGTGATTCAGTAAAAAAGAAGAGCATGTTGTTTACTTTCACATCCCCACTCCTTAACACGCCTATTAATATTAAACATTAAAAAACTAGTATGTCTCGATTCCACCTGAAATTAACTATAAAAATGTCTAAAACATAGTACTTTATAATTTACTGTTTAAGAAACCATCACGCGAAATTGAAAGTTTTTGTTATATCCATTATAATAGATCAGTAATTAATTTATCATATAAATGATGAATTACATTTTTTAAGTTTTCCAAATGTAGTATGTTGTAAAATTAAAAATATTGGAAGTAACGTTTGCCTAAAAACAAACTTATGAAACATGCTAAAATTTTTTACATTGCAAAGACTGTAACACATATTTTTTTCATAAAGTTTCCAAATAAGTTAACCAAAAAAAGAAAATTTTGGGTAATTTGTACACATTTTTTATAATTAATTACGTTACATTGTATTTTAAACTTTAAAACTGATATATACCAATTTCTTACTTCAAGAAAATTATCTCTGAAATATATATTTGGTTCTGGTATTTCATTGCGGCCCATCTAAAATGTACGGAATTATGATTGTTTATCAACTTTTGCTATTTTCAATGATATTTTGCAAACGCCGTACGGTATCTAATGACCATTAAGGGTCGTGTAAATCGCATGAATAACGTAATCTAGTCTCTAAAATCCCAACAATGAAAATGTACGGCATGGACACATTTGTATTCTTTTATAGTTAAGGAAAGGAAAAACGATGTAAAGTTGAAAATCTATCCATTGTATTAAAAATAGGGGATTTTTTAATTGCATATTTTTTTAAAAATTTCACTTGTTTTTCAATGTTCTAATTTTATTATTGTTCATTATTTCTTGTACGGCTACTAAATAAAATAAAAATTCTAACCTATATTAATCCAAAAAATAAATAGCCGTACAGTATCAAATAAACTTACCCTAGAAAACGTGAGTTTTTCCTTTTCTCGGGGGGTGATTTTTTTATTTACATTGATAATACCCATTCTTTTTAGACGGGTCATTTTTTTAAAGATTTTAAATGTCGTATAATATTTTGGAATTGATGCCGTATAGAATAAAATCACCACCCTTAATAGAGGTTTAGGAAGGGGGTTTATCTCGATGGTTTGCCACCCCATGGTATCGTATCACCTTAGTACATAGAGGTCACTTTTCGGAAAACGAAAATTATTTCTGTACTTCTGAAAAAATGCAACCCCCGTGGGTTACGATTTTCACTTTTCCGCGGCTTTTCCACGTCCCACCTAAAATGTACGGCATTAGGCTCAAAGCGATTTATTTCTCTAGGACTACAAAAATTATACCTTTTTAATCGGTATCACATGTCCCCCGAAAAATTTAGCATGGGCTTGTGGTCTATTATTTTTAAGTAGATGTTTGCGAAATATCCACTTTTAGAAGTATCCGAATCTCATGATGTATCGATTACTATTTTGCAAACATTATTTACTTGGCGTTACAAGCTGCTGCTGCAAATTCCAACGATAATGTTCCACAAGAGTTAAATACAATATTTTTCCATCCTCGACCGAACAACTTGTACTACCGTAAGCGGTAAGTCCATAAGCTGCTAGAAGCAAACTTGCAATATACGAGGACGATTTTCCAGCAGATTTTGTTACGAAATATATAGTTTTGTTCGAAATAACTACAAATAAGTGGCGTATGTTGAACCAATATACAATGGCAATGGAGTGAAAAATTAATATAGGGAATTAACGCAAGCTCCAATCGCTTTGCGCATTCTGGAAACAGAATCAAAAGACTATTTTACATAATTGAACGTGATTTTAAAAGTATATCAACGAGGTGCATAGCAATGGGAAAATAAACGAAATCGAATATCCAACACGCCTCTGTGATTGATGTGGTGTTGTTATCTACTTTACAAACATTCAAACGTAGAAAATAATTGATCCTTTGGCCAGAATAATCGGATTGCAAATATTTTTTCCGTAAAATTAAATTTGAATATTTTATTACAATATTGCTCGAAACTCGGGCAATATTTCTTGAAATACAAAAAGCACGTTGGTGGTACATTTTTCTTTACAATATTGCAGTACCTCCGGAATTTTTATATTTTTTTGTTGAAAGATAACTAGTTTAATCTACATCTACAATTTTACCCTTGTAGCATTTTAGTTTTTAAGATCTCATGATATATATCAAAAAGTACAAATATTTTGTATCACCTAAGAGGGATGAAAAATTTATATAGGTGAATGCAAGCTCGAATCACTTTGCGCGGATTCAGCAAGCAGATTCAGCCAGCGGAACCCCCTTCAGTGTCTAGATTAATATTTATTACGAAATATTTTTATTATTTTCCTGGCTACGTATGGTATATGAATGAAAAGTACTGTAAATACAGAATAAGAAAATGTGATATGTTTTTAATACCTAGTGTCCTCCTCTCAATTTTGCATTTAGACAAAAAAATATAATGAATTTTCGTCAATTTTTGTTTATTTAAAGACTGAAATGGTACCAAAACATTTTTTATGGGATTTTGCATATTTTTAGGTGTAATTTAAGATTTTAATACCACCTATTTAATAGACGATATACAGTGTATTATTTTCTATTAATAATACAAAATATTGGGCAATTTCCGGACATACTGAAACTAGGTAAAATAATCTCATTGTATAAAAAGGGAGATCCGCAATTGATTCAAAATCATAGGCCTATAACACTACTGAGTTATTTATCTAAAATCCCTGAAAAAACTATTGCTAATAGAAGGTACTTGTACCTTTAACTTATTTACAAAAAGTCAATTTGGTTATAGAGCTAATGAATCTACAGACATAGCAACTATAGAATTTATCCAAGTTATTGGCATTAGGCATATGTGGCAATATTTTAAATTGGGTAATGCCATATATAAGTTATTTCCAAAATATAACCTGTTCAGACAAGTAAAGAAGCAACATTCTAAGCTCTGTCATTGATGCAACTTAAATTTTTACTACCCAAGTATACAGCATATATTCTAAATTAGCAAAAACGACATTTGCCATTTTGAATTTAAAAAGGAACTAAATGCTAGTGGATTGTTAACATGCTATTGTTCTTTAGCATACTCAGTTATCAGCTATAACATCAGCATATGGGGACAATTAGTTGCGGCAAACAGAATTTGTATAATGCAAAAAAGAATAATTTGTATATTATTCAACTTAAGCTATAGAAAGTCATGTAGAGATATGTTTAAAACAAAAGAGCTAATGACGGTAACATGTATTTACATATCTAAAATCTGAATAAATACGAATACAGGATTCTTAATTACCCTACTGGGAGAGCGCAAGAATTACATATTAAAAGTTGTAATTTAAGTAAGTATAAGAAATCTCCATATTACGCCGGCAGTTATATATTTAATAAACTCCCTTTACAAATAAAATTAGCAGACTCTTTCAAATTGTTTAGAAATTAATATTTTTAACTGAACATTGCTTTTACAAATGACAGAGTTTCTCAATCGATAAAGAAACAATCACTATTAGCAATGTTATTATATCTATGTATTTCTGAATTTGCGTGTCATAAATTATAGTTGGTAACATGCCCATATTATTAGCATATTATTGGTATACTATTTTTAAGCACTTTCTTATCTATATGTTTGTTAAATGCCTTTCTTATTTTTTATGTTTACCTGTTTCTGTGTAGTTTTATGCACTCTTTTATATCAGTTTACTGTTTATTTTTTATATATGGTATGACAAAACCGATATCGGTTCTTCTAACAGTGATTTATGGTTAATAAAATTTATTCTATTCTATTATTATTCTGGGTCCGCTCCTGCTATTTATTATTAATATCCTAGGCATTAAACGGTGACTGATTACTGTAACCAAAATATAAAAGTTCATTTAATGCCGTTTCCCCATTACAGATATAGGGCGAAAAGAAAGTTCTTTTAAAAACTATTCAACACTCTGTATTTCGAAAACTCACTTAGTCATTACTATGTAGGATTCATCACGAATTACCCCGTATAACGAAGATTTAACGAAGTAATTGGATATGGGAAAAGGGGTATAGTACTTAATTCATTCACAGATTTAACCTACTCCTGTTTCTAAAAATTTGACCGAGTTTATGTCGTTTGTTTAGCTGTATGTCGATTTAAAAAAATATGATAGCTGAATAATAAATATTCCCGTATCGCATCTCTCTCTCTTTGTCCTTCTCTTTCCCTAACGCAACTTTTAAAAAACTATTAATCTGTAAGCTAAAATCTCAAAATTAAAATTAATGCATGTTAATAATAAAAACATCATCGCCTATATTAAAAAAAATGTATTGCACTTAGAATTTCACAAACAGCTACGATGGTTCAAAAACACTTTTCAAATACTTAGTAAGTAAATAAATATGTAAGTAAAATTATTGTTTTTACCCACCTATATTTTCTATTCCGTAACGACTTATTGAAAAATTGATAGTTTCTGGTACCTTGAGATGTGACATCATTTTTAAAATTATAATGCCAGAGGTTACTACCACGCGAGAATCTTAATTAAGTCGGACCGCAACGAATATAGTAATGTAATGACATTACAATCGTTTATGAGGAAAATAGAAACATTAATATAACTAGTATTCTATTTATACCTACCATTCAGATAAAAATGAGGAATACGGCATGGCATAAGACAAATAAAAATAAGACGTTAAATTAGTTACAAATAAGAAGTTATCTATTATCAAATCCACTACTCTAAAATAACTTACCCTTCTGGTTCCTGGAAATCGCGTTAGTTTTCTGACGATGACGGGAATTCACTCTAATTAATTTCATTTTTTGTCTAATCAAGTAATCACAAACATCTTTGCACTAGAAATTTAACTGTGAAATAAGCGTACCTCGCATTAGAACTACACGGATACAGTGTAAACAATTTCTATATTCGTTACATGTTTTGATGTTGCTGTTATTCCCTCCACACACAGATTAAATTATTTCACTATTTTATGTCCATAATATAAATGGTTGAACGACTACATTCACTTTAAATTATACTTTGTAAACAGAACGTTGATAATAAAAGTAGTTACATTAGTTAAGTATGGGAATTACGGCATTTCTGTCATAAAACAATTATTAGATTAACGATAGTTTAATAGTTTGATGTACTAAATCAATATTTAATTGCTAGTATTTAATTATCAAAAGGGCTCTTACTATAAGTATAATTTATTTCAAATAGTAAGTAAACAGTATTTGTAACATTTAATTCTATCAGTGAGTGTCAGCGTATATGAGACCTACTTTTATGCCGGTATTTTGTAATATTCTATGAAATTTTGTATAAAGAAATCAGCATACAGAAGTACTTACAGAAGTCGAAAGAGATATTCCGACGCATATCTCGAACGAAATAATAAAAACTGGCTTTACCAAATTAAAGGAAATAATTAAAAAAGTAAATTGGGTCAATCAAATCAGACTTGCATACGCATTAACAGAGCTATTGTATAATAAAGTTCCTTATAATTGCCAAACAATTTTTGTTCTTTATGGATTGCTTTAAAAACCATTTATACCATTTTTATATCATAATAACAAACAAATAATAAGTTTTTTGAGTTCAATACTCAACCGATTTTGGGTTTGACGATACAGGTCTTGGTCTTGGAAAGTTGTATTTAACTGTGGGGGTGCTGCCATTTGAAAAAAAGACTTTTTTGCTAGAAACTAATTTCGAAAGATTAGAATGCACCTAATATTAAATTTGTTGTTTAAAAGTCAAATTTGTATTTTTCCATTTTTCGTCCCTTATGATTTAAAGTTAACTCTAGATTAAAAACAAAACTTGACTCTGAAGCAACCCGCATATGGGCCAGTTGTTTTTCAAATTATTTACTATTTATTATCAAAATTACATTATTGTGAGGTTTTAAATGATCACCAATCCTCTAAATTAATGCAGAATAACAAATAAACCAATTTCCAAACAATTCAATATTTAAAGATTCGCTTACGTAATGTTTGGATTTCTGCATTAAATAAATTTATTTTCTATAGTAAAGAATGAATCCAAAAACACAACTTTGTTTGTTTTGCATTTGGGTCCTCGGCAACCCAAGTCCTATGGCAGCTAGACTTGTAGAGTGGCAAACGAATTCTCGATATCGGGTCCTGTACCTTCTAAATTTTGGTTCCTCCAGTCCAATATAATGTGTAGGCTCTCCGAGAAGGCGACTAAAAATTCCGGGGAAAGTATAATGGAACTCGCTACAAGTTCTACAGGAGACTTAGCCCTCGTTCAATTACCAGGTAAGGACCCCTCACATGTCAACGATTCGCTGCCAACCTTGCATTAGTCTATTTATTAAAAACTTATCACGTTCGTTGGGCGATCTTTTCTAAATTTCGATCGCAGTTGCTATAAACGCCGGTGTATCTTAACCTGGAGGAGGGCTTTTATACTTTACATTCAGGGTTTACCCGTTCTCGGCCGGTGTGGTATCTAAAAACTTTTTCTAAACAAGTTGATTTAATTAGTAATTGCATTTATTCTTCAAGCAAGTAACAACAGGTTTTTGTTTTTTATTGGAACATCGCTTTCTGTGTAGGGATGTAAAATTTACGCCTATTTGTTGTGTTTTGCTTCTTAAATTATGTAGGCCAACCGAGCAAAGTCTTCTCAAAATTACAAGTTTAAATTCTATTGTAAAATTATATAGCCATTCCAACGGAAACCGCGTTCTCGCCTCACACATCTTCCAGCGGCTTGTATATCAGTGTATGCGCGGAAGCTATACAACCTTAGGCGAGGGTTGTATAGGAGATATACCATCCTTCGGAGGGAATGTAAAGCCGTCGGTCCCTTGTCTATTAAATGTTAGGCAAGTAAAAGATCCCTCCTCTTCTTAAGGGAAGAGGTTCGGCAAAATTCCTGGTTGGGGGTAGCTCGTCTACAGGCGTCGGTGTTAGGCCTCAGTAGCGGAAATAGGCCGACGTTAAATAAATGTATAAAAAAAAAAAATTATATAGCACTCAATACAGACTACCCCTGTTGGTGCACTGTGCACCAGTCATTTGCATAAGATAATGTGAATAACTTGGGCACGACATCTGATCTGTTGTGGTTGTCAATTTAATCACTCTAACTACCTACAAAACCCGACTACGGTGTGTGTATTTTTCAGTATCTTTACTTAAAATTAAAATAAACAATTACAGGATGGGATTTGGGGTTTCTTCCTAGCCGCTTAACGACTAATACTTTCAATATAAATCAAATAGACGTAAAAGGTCACCAAAATATATACCTATTCAGAATTTTCCCAGGTTTCACAAAATTCAATAATATACAGGGTGTTCCCTCAAGAATTAGTGTCGCTTCAGGTTAAACCGGAAGTTTTAAGAAATGGTCAAATACGTCAAAATGTGGCATTTTACGCCTATAATTAACGATACTGAGTTTCACTTGGATATCTTGAATAAACAAGTGACAAAAGAGGGATGCTGCTAGGGATATCGTTGTCACCGTTGTTTTTTTAAGAAGTTTATATTTGGAAATTTGATACAACCTACAATTATTTCGTACACGATAGAACTGTGATATCTTTTTCTTTAAATCAAACTAATTGTGGTGATGATTAAAGTGGGTTATTTATAAATCAAATATTTAAATATTTACAATATTCCGAGGTGTTTTCATACACAATGCTGTAATAATTTATATCAGTTTAGTAGATTACATCAAATTTCAAAAGTAAAGCTAGAATTTCATCTCATCTTTTCAATAATTTTGATGTAACATATATAATATTTTACCTGCTTAATATTTTTTGTTATTGTAATTGTGACAATTGTTTATATGTTATAAATATTGTATTTTGCAATTTCATTCTTAACAAAATATATAAGCCAACACAAAATGGATTATAAAAAATGATAACAATGTAGTAAAGTAAAAATATACCTACCACGATAGTCCAGTATTCCACTATTTCCTATGAAAGGAAATCGATTCATTGCCAACAATGAAGGTGAACAATGTGCGTTTCCAAATCGATTGAAAATAATGTCCTATAATTTGCAACATATTACGTCTTCAATCGGAAAACGCAAAATAAAATCTGATTGCAATAAGCCCCCAGCAGGCAGATTTCCAGTGCAGTGCTGTTGTGTATCGCCAGCCGCAGACTAGTTTCGAGCTTGTTAGCTCTCATCAGTGCGACATAGGCAAATGCACAACATCACCTCACTGGCCTTCTATAGTAATCAAATTACAGACACTAGGTGTCCGCAACTTGCGAATAACTCCATCTGGTGACGACTTATTGCAATCAAGTTGGCGACAAACTCGGACTAAGTATATATTTAACAAAATATATAAGTCAACACAAAGTGGATAAATTAAATGAATATGAAGACATAGTATGTCGCAAGTTATAGGATATTATTTTCAATTGATTTGGAAACGCACATTGTGCACCTTGATTGGTGGCAATGAATCGATTTCCTTTCACAGGAAATAATAAAATACTGGACTGTCGTAGTAGGTGTATTTTTACTTTACTACATTTATATTATTTTTATAATAATTTATCCACTTTGTGTTGGCTTATATATTTTGTTAAATATATACTTGCAATAAGTCGTCACCAGATGGAGCTATTCGCAAGTTGCGGACACCTCGTGTCTGTAATTTGATTACTATAGAAGGCCAGTGAGATCTTCCCTTAACTACCCGCAGTACAGACCTGCATCAGCTCACAGGCACCCCATTTTTATCAGAATTCATTCTCAAAAAATTATTACCCGGTTTTGCTCAAACACTCATCGACTCTTCAAATCCCACCCTTGCCGATCCCCTCACTCCCAAATTCTATCACGCTCCCAAATACCCGTCCCTCAATTATATCTTTACTCCCTAGCTTTTGTAAAATCTGTTGTTGAAAAAAATCAAAAAAAACAAAAAAAAATCCAAAAAATAATAAAATACAAAAAAATTATATAATTATACACTTTGTATAATTATACCCCAAAAAAGGTAGTACCAAAAAAAAATAAACAAAAAATATAAAATACATACAAAATATAAAAAAACATTAAAACATTATATTACATCGTCCTTCAGACCATTCAAAAGAGCCATATTATTTCGTATATAAAAGATGCCACTCGAGCACTAACTCCAATAACCACGCCTAAACATACTAATCATAAATCATCCTAATAATGCATACACATGCCACCACACTCTATACTACAGCATGCCAATACCAGACAGCTTTAAGCACGCCTAAAACACTATTAACATAACCTGCGGCAAGCACTTTCAGGGTAGATCGCCGACGTACCCCCCAGAGGGGACATATACTTTCAATGGTGATGTGCATTTGCCTAGGTCGCACTGATGAGAGCTAACAAGCTCGAAGCTAGTCTGCGGCTGACGATGCACAACAGCACTGCACTGGAAATCAGCCTGTTGGGGGCTTATTGCAATCAGATTTTATTTTGCGTTTTCCGATTGAAGACATAGTACGTCGCAAGTTATAGGATATTATTTTCAATTGATTTGGAAACGCACATTGTGCACCTTGATTGGTGGCAATTTATCGATTTCCTTTCATAGGAAATTGTGGAATACTGGACAGTCGTAGTAGGTATATTTTTACTTTACTACATTTTTATTATTTTTGTAATTTCATTCTTATATTTTTCTTCCTTTCTTTCAGCTTAAGCCTCCAGTCTAAATGTTTATGATAGTTTTGTTACCGAAGAAGATTCAACAGCTGACGATTTTCGTACACTTACAGCGTACATTCTAAAGCGAGTAGATTTAAACTCAAAATTAAAATATTTAAGAAATAAAATTATACACGGTATCTCTAAAAATCTGCACAAAAGCCTACCATGTATATTCTTGAGACCAACATTAGACGACTTAACCACACTTACTTAAATAACAAAAGATTGCTTTTCGTGATGGAGTTTAAATGCGGGATGTAAATCTGTTGTACTTCCGGGTGCTCTCCCGCGTCGATGGTCGACTCCTCTAGGAGTCACGGTTGTCTAAACGACGTTTCGGCAGAATCTCATCTGCCATCTTCAGGTTCTCACTGAAAGCTGCCTACGAGGAGCAGCAGTACCCTGAGCCTGGAGGAGTCGACCATCGACGCGGGAGAGCACCCGGAAGTACAACAACACTTCATATATATATACATTGCAAGTATATATACATTGCAAGTATATATACATTGCAAGTAACCATATCGCCGACTTACAAATAGTACAAATAGGTCCCTCCAACGACATCTGCCACAAACACTTTAAGAAGCTTCGACTAAGGCAAATGTGACAAATAAAGTCAACTAGAGGAATGATCTATCTTTCCTTATTTGCTAACCACCCTGTATGTTATTTTGAAAGTCTGAGTATGGCTAATGGCTTTTCACGATGAGCAAAACTTTTTATGAAGAATGACTTTTTCTCTTAAAATACGAAATAAGGAAAATTACTATAGTTAGGTCCATCCGGGGACACTGTATACCTATATATCACAGATTTGTAGAATATACATTTTTGTTACATTTGCATAATATATATATTCTAATACCTTTAAACTTAAAAAAAAATATCCCGGATTTTGCTTCCCCAGTTGTGGTCACCTAGATATAACGCTAATTTCTTTATAAAAAACTGTACTACCTCAAGTAGGTATATAAATCAACGAACATCTCAGTATTTCGTGAATTTACAATAAAATTTAGGAATATTATGCACCAATACACTATACGACTTTTATTTCATCCGGCTTTTTGTGTTCCCTAAGGTATATATATAGACAGAATATAGTGGATGCCAGTATGTTCTTCTTTGATGTGCCGACACAAATCACAATTTTGTCTTAGACTAATACAAGAAATTTCTATTTTTAGGAGCGTTTTAATGGAAGATCACTCCATAAAACATCAATGGTCTAATAAAAATATCAATGATGCCACATAGCAAAAAACTTGGCTTTAAGTATGTGAAAAGTTCATGATTTAGTTTTTTATGCTATTGAATTTGATTGTCAACACTACCTACTACTTCCGATAAAAATATATTTTATTTTTATCCCATTAGATCTAAATATAGAATCAAGTTATGTAGAGATCAAATTAAATCAATCTAATCCCCAAATTTATATATAGTATCAGATTTAGGTTATCAGACAAACAGTAATTTTGCGATCAAGCTAAATATTATTATTTTATGGGCCAACATCTAAACAGATATTTTATATTATTTTATTATTATTGTTTTCTTATTCAGCGGTTAAAAGCATTATATTAATGGGACAATTATTGTTAGACAAAAATGTAGTCAGTGAACACAAGAGAATCGGCATTAAACATTACAGTTGCACACTCAGCAAGCCAGCCACTGCACCGGAGCAAAGTCTCTGGTTTACACCTAATTTCTTTGTTTTATCTTATCGAGACACTCCAATATAAAGTCAATCCATTTAACGAGGTTACAAAAAGGCGAAAACATCAGAAGTTTGTAGGATCTTTCTCAATACATTTCCTCCCTCGTTTTCGAGGGTGAGAAAAACGATGGTGATGGTTTTGAGTTCTGAAACCCTAGTGTACTATCCCTATCAAGGATAAATCGCCCCAATTTCTGAGTGCTCGGTCTTGGGCTTGCAAGGACTAGTCGGATCGGGTTTTTTGGGGAATAATAATGAATTCGGTTCACTTACACTAGAATACCCCGGATCGACCCCCAGAGGTTGAATTTACCCCCGCCCGTAATAGCAATATCCCCTAAAAACGGAAAAAATACGGACTCAACATGGTTTTTTATGGATTTTCGAGGGCAGGAATCACGATGGTGATGTTATTTTTTATCCTACCCTCCCGCAACTATCCCCAACGTATAAAAGCCACCCTTCATCCATGCTGTCGGTCCTAGGTATGCGGGGATTCGTCGGATCGGGGCTTTTATGGGAATATCAGGGGAACTAACCATTATTAAACTACAGTTGACTTAAGCAATCCCCGAAGGTTAAAACTACCTACTCACAACACTGCAATCGCTCGAAAACCGAGAAAACGGGATAGGAACGGGCTTCTCACAAGTTTTCAAGGGCGTAAATCACGATTGTGGTGTTATTTTTCAATTTATCCTCCCGTAACTAACCACAACGTATAAAAATGCCCCTTCTTCTATAAACCATGTGTATTTATATACACGTATCGATACAAATTATGATGGTTGTGAGTGTAATGAGACAGACGATATTTTTAATGTACCGCCGAGCAGCCATTGGTCACTTATCTCATCTCAGGTAAGTGATTTAGCTGATATTCTCTTTAAGAACTCGATCGAACAAACCCGCGCATGCCTAGGACCGAGAGCATGGAAGAGGGGATGGTTGGGGGTAGTTGGGAGAGGATAGAGTGAAAAATAATATCACCACTGTGATCGCTGCTCTCGAAAACCCATAAAAAACCTTGTCGAGTCCGTATTTTATTTTTTGGTGATATTGCCATTACGGGCAAGAGTAGGTTGAACCCCCGGGGGTCGGTCCAGGGTTCTCTACTGGAAATTAACTGAATTCATTATTATGCCTCCCCCCCCCCAAAACCGATCCAACAAGCCCTCGCAAGCCCAAGACTGAGAACCCAGAAATTGGGATAGTTTTTCCTTGATAGGGCTAGCAAGGATTCCAGAACTCGAAATCATCATCGATAACGGGGGTGGGGAGGGAGGAATGTATTGCAAAAGATCCTAAATGGACTAATAGTAATTTTCTATGTTTTGGCATTTGTAAGTATGGAGTATTTTTTCTTATCATTCCTTTAACAATTGAAAATGTAATTTTTTTGAGAACAAAGACTTAACGAGTTAGAATCGGACCTATTGCTTCTTGTGAGGAATATAAAAACACACAAATTTTAATTCTTTGAATTTGTTCGTGCTATCACTCCTTCAAAAGTTATAAACAACGAAAGTTTATCTAATTTTTCATTTCTTAAAAAACGGATATAAGAATTTTATCTTCAGGTTAAAATGTGTATTTTATAACCACCGACTTTCCGAGTATGTTGCAAATAAATGGCAGAACCTTAACCTTAGAAGTTATATCGTAATATTAATAGAATAATCTCTCATCAAATACAACATGCAAAGCTGCTTTTCATTACTATGGTTCCTAAAGTATAAAATACATTCCCAAATGTCAGACATTATGGCCACATCTGAATTATGTTTATTTGATTTACTTCAATAACTACTTTTCCATTGCATTAGGTGATTAATATTTAAATAAAAGAAATTGTGAAAATATTTTAAGAATAATTGTATCAGCATTTATAATTTATTTTTACAATATATACAGCTATCTAATCTATCTCTGAATAAGTTAAATCTCAAAATAAGATATATGTAGCAACATTATCGAAATAAATCAGTTCAAATCATATTTTTTTATAAATTGAACAATAAGTGTGCCGATAAAAATAATTGAGTAATTTCCACTTACTACTAATAATAATTGTTATGTAGCCTGTTTCACAAAATTAGAATAAAACACAATACAATCTACAACTGATATTAAATGTTCAGTTCCCTACACATTTTTGTGAATATTTTCAGCTATTGTCTAAGGGAAAGATGTGAGTCAAATGTTACGCCTAGATCTTTAAAACTATCACGATGTGTCAGATTTGCCCCATTCGTATTTTTTTTAATTTCCCCGTAAACGATTTGTTAGAGCACTCGTGAGTTGTGCTTAAGTCTGCCTACAGCTTTTCGCAGTCTGATTGGTCTCTGACCGTATAGTATATCTTCAAGTCGTCAGCATATAGGAGAGATTTACAACTGAGATCGATGATGATATCGTTAATGAAAATGATAAACAGTAAAGCGCCTAAGACCGTCCCTTATGAAACTCCTGATTGAGATATAAATTCGATAGATCTATGACCCTGATATTGTACAAACTGACTTCTATTAACCAGATATAATTTAAAAAAAAGTTATTAACATAAGGTTAAAACCAAAAAAGCCAAATTTTATTAGCAAAACACCATGGTCCAACATAACTTCAGCTAAGTATTGCATTATACAAAGTAGATTTGTTGTTGTCGATCGTTGAGAGACAAAACCATGTTGGTTGCTGCATATACCTTGATGAATCTGAGGATAAAGTACCGTATGTATGACGATTTCAAATACTTTGCCAAAGTTATTTATGATTGTAATAGGGCGGTAATTTTCCATATCCGATTTACTATCTTTTTTGTGTATAGGACAAATGTTAGATGCTTTCCATTTATCAGAATATGTGCAAGTTTGCAGGGACAGGTTAAAAATATGTACTAGCGGTGCAGCACAGAGCAATTTTTTAAGAAGAAAGCTGGTGAGCCGTCGGGTTCGGCCGTAAATATTATTTTAATTTTTTTGAAGGCATTAATCACATCCATGTCAGTTATCTTAGACATTGTTATATTCACAAGTTTATATTGCGACTTGAGGATATGTACGCTGAACTAAAAAAGTCGCCAAAATAATTCGCTGTATCTTCGGGATTATCTGTAATACTGTGATTATTTGTAAAGGCATTCGGCATTGAACTTGATTTTTTTTTACTGTTAACATATGCCCAGAAACTTTTTGGATTTGAGGACGGATTGTTTCAGTTGATTGTAAGTAATTTTTGTAAGATTTGTCGATATCTCTTTACATTATGAATTTAAAATTTATGTAATTTGATTACTGTTATAGCTAAAATGTAATATATTGTTATGTAAATTTCACTTGGGCTTGGGACATAATCTTCACTGAATTCATTCTACAACAATACGAATCATTGATGATCACGTACCATTTAGTAATCTCGGTTACTTTTATCATTAATTAATTTCAAGGAAATAATATCTATTTCTGATAGCCGTTGCAAGCCACTTCCCTTCAAAATGAAGCTCAATTACCCATGTTACTTTATCAACATTTTTCTATTTACCGTAAATATCAATATTATTAGTTAAGAACAATTCCTAGGTCTATGTCATAATCAATGTTCGGATAAAAATGTAGATGTTTTTTTTTTAATGTAAAGCCTATAGAACATGTAATAACATTATTTGAGAAACTTTGTTACAGATTCTATACTAGTATTTATTAGTTTAAATATCTATGATATATGTGTAACATATATGAAAATATATATTTTGGTTATCATCTGTTCATATTTCTAATAAATTGTATTTTAATTGTCAATACAATCGTTGTCAAATATAGAAAATTTTTAGATAGTTTCACATTAAAACACTCGAATGCTAGACTCGAATCTATACTCGACACTAGTTTCGCCAACCATGCTTTCATCTCCAGATGGTGTATGGAGATGAATAAAACGGTGCTTTGGTGCTTGTGGAAACTGCATAATTGGTATGCATCAATGTTACGTTTGTTGGGAGTTTTATCGAAATAAATAAATAAGATTTATTACATGGTCTGCCTCTTAGTTTTTACCTTTTAAAATTCGAAAATACAGTTAAATTACTGTCTTTCAAATTATATAACTAATCATCTTCGGATAAGAGAGTCATGCTCGATTCAAATTACATTCATATTCTAAAACGTGCAGCAATTAAATAGCGGGGAGACCCATAGGTTTTTTATTCATTGTTTTGTAATTTTGTATGATTAATCCAGAGGTTTTAAGACTTGGGAACATAATAAAATAAATAGTAACTTTCAAAAACACTTTTAAAAGTGTCTGTTGATGATCATTGATAAATCATATCTTATCATAACCAAAAATATCTATTCCGATTCATCTCTATTCGAGCGTTCACCCTTCTCATCGAAATTTTGTTATCTCTTGCATCTTTTGATAAAATATACGTGATAAATAATATTTTATGTCCAAATAATTATTTGCCCCTTTATCAAAAAAATATGGTATATCTGATGTATCGATGATATTCTTAATTACTAAAAATATATTTTTCAATATTTACAAGTTATATACAAGTAGTACAGTTAATGTAGTCAAAACAGAATTTGAAGTGGAACTTTTTCCATAAGCAATTTTATGGTTGGATCCTAAAAACTATTTTTTTTATTGAAATAAAGGTATTAAAATGTTTTTTCTGATCTTATTAAAAAAATTTATTACCGATTGTAAAAAAATGTAAAGATGTAAAATATTTTTATATTCATCTTTTGAAAATAATAATAATACTACACATTATTTGTATCTTTGAAGTGAATAGGTATATAGTAATAATAAATAGTATGCGAAAAGGCGCAGTTCAGCTAAGATCTGGTTTAACCTATGGAAATGATAGATATCACAACAAAATAAATCTAAACAAATATACAGAAATCTAGATATTATGCCAAATTAACATAGAGAACAAAAACAAATTATTAATTTAAGATTGGAAGTTGTATGTTTGGCATTAATTTTAACAGTCATGACTGCCCAAATCAGGACCCGATGTCAATCAGGAACGCCACCCTGCGCACGCCCCGCCTGCTCAGCACAACTTCCCCAGGTCTGAGAAAGCTTACGCCGCACATATGAGTCGCAGACAAAGCAGCACCCCATTCAACACAAAGTCCCGACGCCGAAAATCACAACTGTTAAGTATGATTGAATATAAGGCCTCATTTATACTTCTAGGTGACAGGCGGCGGGTGACGGGTGGTGGGTGATGGGCGGTAGGCGTCAGTTGATATCTGTGTTTATACTTTACTGGGTTGTAGATACGCATGCAGGAAGGCAAGAGGACTATTTCAGTCTCAATTCAGATGGCGTTCAGAATGCGTCGTATGTTATTAATGTTAGAGAATGATGAGGTGCCAGGTCTTCGCTATTCCGCGCCATTTCTTATCAATAAGACCAGAATTTTTGTGGTTCGGGTCCGCATCATTCCAAATTGCAGGTCTTGTCTGCACTTCTCTTATTAGAACCTCACGATACTCTCTAGAAATCGCGTTTCTTGACATTGCATATAAAAACACGTGTGTTCAATGAGAAGTGTCGCTTAAAACTGCGGGTGTTGTCACTCGAATCTGTAGCATTGCTGAGATACGGGTGGTGACCTGGCGATGTCACCGCACTGCCTCCTGTCACCTGGTCATACTATAAACGCTATCATTTAAAACAATGCGCCACAGTTACAAGTGACGTCGCCTGTCGCCTATCACCCGTCACCCGCCGCCTGCCACCTAGAAGTATAAATGAGGCCTTATACACCACATTTAAAACAGATATTATAATTTCATAATATAAAGAAGTAGCATACAAATGACGTCAATTTTTTCATGTTAAATCGACTGGATTCCTGCAATTTATTACTTACAGGTTCTTTTCTTCCAGTTCCATAAGTAAATCTCAAACAACAGTTTTGAATTTTGTTTTGTATTCTTTGAGAATTTGCAAACGTGAGGCAGGCATATACTGTGTCAAAATAATTAAAAATTTACAATACAAGTGAATCACAAAGCATAATTTTTGTACATATTTGTATTTAAATATGTCTAAAGCTATACGAAACTTTTAATCTTTTAACAGTTGAAAATATGTTTTTCAAATCTTAATGAAGTATGTAAAATGAGTCCTATAATTTTTTGCTTCCTCAGTGATTGGTATTCAATTTAATGTTTATTTCTTGAGCTAATCCAGCCCCCTCCAATGGTTGACAAAACAACATTGCTTCACATGTCTTAGGATTCAAAGTTAAAGAATGCTCTGGTGAAATTTTATGTACGAGTTCAAGGTCCTTATTTATAAACTCATGACTATTCCGGATATTTTCAGAATTTAAAATATAATTGAGTGTCACCGGCGTAGATCTGGGTGCTGCAATTTTGTACAAGTTGGTAAAGCACTGTATATATACGATACAAAAGAGGACCCAACACAGATTCTTGCGGTACCCCTTAAAAAATATTAATGGAATTCAAGAAAGACCCGTTAAGTACTGTTGCTGAATATCTACTAAGTAACTAGCAATAAAACTCACTGCCTTAGCACCAAATCTTACATATTTCAATTGTAACAATAATGCCCTATGATTAAAGGTATCAAAAGCTTTGGACTAATTAGACAACACCAGTACCAGAAGTAGATAACCCGAAATCTGTTGCCAGCAAGATATGATCAGTTATCAATTACATTTAGCAAAGCCGTAGCACAAGTGTGCCTCTTCCTAAAACCGGTTTGTGTTTGAGGTAGTGTCTTAAAAAGCCGGCGCCACACATGCGATATTCGCCGAATTTCTAACATTCGCCTTGTGTCAAATTATTCGCGGAATATTTGCCGAACATTGATCCACACATGTATCTTAATTGCCGAAACTCGGTGTGACGAATTGAGATACCGGAACAGGCGAATCATTCGGCAAACTGTTTCATTTCTCTAGATTCTCTTGACTGATTTTGGTATAAATCTAAAAATTCTACACTCCACTCCATAATTCTAGTTATCGGTGGTAAAATTTGCGATAAAGCGAATATTCGTCTCTTTGATGTGTGCGGATTTACCGATAACCAACGGGACTTATGTTTGGCGAATAGCAAATACTTGCCTACTTCGCATATGTGTGGATGCGCCAAATAGCAAATATTCGTTATTCGGAAATCAGCGAATATCGCATGTGTGGCGCCGGCTTTAGAGCGTAGCGGCACAATGAATGTTCTAAGTGTAGTAAGTTGTTATTTTCCACATGAGCTACTATTTGATATTTAATTATATATTCCAAGATTTTAAAAACTACAGGTAGAACACTAATAGGTCTGAGATCACCGTATGCTTCAGGTACATTAATTTTCGGAAAAGACACAACACGTTCAACTTTCCATTTGCAAGAATAAACTGAACTGATTATTATTAGTCTATATTTGTATTAAACATTTACAATATGGCATATATATTTCAAAATAAATGGACAACAAAGTAAAATAAAAATAATATTCATACTATCAGCACCAATAGAAGTAAATGTTTACTTATCTCAATATCTGTTGCAGTTTTAAAAATGTAACCTGAATTCACAGAAATTTTAAAACCCCTCATAATAATTACAATATTGTCACAATATAAGGAATTGAATTTAAAAAATAATATTAATTTTCTTGGCATCTTTGAAAAAATCAATCAAATATAAAAGTTTGAAACCTTTTTAAAAGAATGTATAAGAAGAGTGGCAACGTTTACAGAAACAAAAATATTACATGTATAACGCATAGTGTTTCGCCAACGAACGCCAGCTTCGTTGGCCAAGCACTATCATCACAGTAGAGTCTATTCTCTACTGTACTATCATCATCAGGAGATGCTTAAAATTGGAAATATAACAAATACTTAAAATAATCCATTTTCAAAAACTGCGAAGAGAATTTATATAGAACCTTTACCAATTATATAAAAACTTCAATAAAACGGCGAGTAATATTTTCATTTAATAAATCTGTCTTAAATACACCTATTAATCAGCATCACCTAGGATAATTGCTTGAGAAAGTACCAAATCAGACGAGGCGATTGGTATATTAGATTTTGCTATTTTAAAAACTACTCAGTAAAACTTCTCAATGTTATCCTGTATATAAGATCATTCCAGAAATAAATTAATATTCAATTAGAACGATAACGTAATAAGTAATATCTTAGAAAAAATCTTATCTATATTATACATTCGGAGAAATGTAGGTATATATTTTCTGAGTAATGTGATACTTATTAGAAGTAATTAACGCTAATGTTTACGAAATTATTATGTTGTAAATGTTAATTAAATGCATATCTTTAACTCGATCTGTTTGGATTTTCGTAAAAATATATTTTTATTTCTTGTTACCATTATAATATATAGTGAAAGGATCACTTTAGCGAGAGACACATTTTTACCATTACCATTTAATAATCTTTATTGGGCTATTCACTTTCTCACATTGATTTGTTATATATACCTCAAAATATGTAATCTACGATATTATGTCTTACGTAACATTCAGGAGGACTGCGGTGTGGTACGTTGTCATCGGTGGTAGGTAGACATGGAGTAGAAGTAACATTAATGGTTTAGAAGAAAAAAGTATATCAGAGGTATGTTTGTTACGGCAGTTACAGCACAAATAAAAGATGCCACCAGGAAAATAATGTTAAAAACCTGCTTGAAATATTTCGGTCAGTAATTAAAATACAATAAAAATTAGGTAACGCATAGTATAGTAGGGTACTTAGAAAATTGTTGTTAATAAGGGGAATAAAAATTGGGAATTCTGGAAATGAAAGGTAGGAAAAGGTGAGGCTTATTTCGTAAAATGTTATCGTCATGGTCCTTGTTTATCGTAAAGGGGAAGTGTTTGGTGTATTAAAGCATATATGTGAGTTGGGTTGTCGTGTCTGCGTACTCTTGTATTGTCCTGTGTAACTACTGATACTTGCGTCTCTGTGGATAAAAATTTCTGGGAGGCTTCCTTGATGTAATTGCTGATTCTGTGCAGACCCTCATAGGCCACATATGGTGCATTATGCATGAATGGGGATTGGGAAGTGTAAGTGCCTGCGAAATGTGTTGCTGTAGTGTGTCGTGATATGGAATGTTTATACTTGTTTTAGAGTTGTTTTTTGGGGTTTTTTGTTTCCTGTTTCTGATTTTGGTAGTTTATATATCTTTGTGGTTTTATCGTGTTATTTCGTTATTTTTCTTGCTGTTCGTGTGCTTGGTCCTTTTTGGTTTTTTATTGTTCAGAATTAGACATTTATTTTACAATAGAAAATATATTACATATGAAATAGTTCGCACTAGGGTCTCCACTATTGTGGTTATTTATTGCAGAAGTGAATTAATCACTTTGTAAGACAATTCATAATACAAAATTCTGTTTCTATCCAAAATTTGCATTTACTAGGAAATTTTCACGTCTTCAGACAGTAGCTAACTTTGATAGCCAAATAAAAGAAAGTCAATTAAAAACGAGTGACAATAATAAAATATGCATTGCCATTGGTCTTAACATGTTATAAGTCAATTCCAAGGTTCATTCACTAAGTAGGTACTTTATTAATTTACATTTAATTCAAAATAACAAAGATATTATATATCTAATCAGGTGCTTAAAAAGAGGAAATGGCTAAAAATACTAAACCAAAACAGCAAAAACAATTTCTTTTTTTAAATGATAACGTTCTTATACATATTTTGTGACGATGTTTAATCTGACCAGTATACCTGTCATGTTTTTTAACTAATTTAAAAAAATATCGTTTGCTGATAATTAGATATCATTTACGATATTGATCGATATGATCATTAATTTAAATTAATGATGATATCGATCAATATCTGGTTTTGCTTGGTGTCATTTCAGGCTGTCTGTGACAGGTCAAAATTTTTTATAGCATTTTTAAGGAGCTACCGTATTTTTTTATAACTTATATGTCTTACATATCATTTCGGTATAATTCCTACAACTTTGGCAGCACAATTTGTTAATTAAAATTGTTTATAGCCAGAGATGATAAACAAAGGATGTACAATGTAATAAAAAGAAAATTACGCACTTCACGCTATTTTACTCATTTGTATTCTGTTAATAATACCTTTTTATTGATAGGGTGAGCTGTTATGAGTGTAATATTAAAAGTGATATAGTCGGGTACAGTTTTGCTGGGCAGTCAAAAAACGCAACAAAAACTTTACGACCTCATTAAAATACCATTACTCTCTGTACTACCTTGCCTGCAAATTGAATCACTTATCTTTATAGGTCCAGCAAAACTGTACCCGACTGTACTTATAATGTCAACTGTTTTTATAGCTAGCTTTGTTTTAGAAAGTAAGTCGATTATTTACAACAAAAATTATAGAGAAACTACTCTACAAAGAAGTAAAAATCGCGATATACACAATAAAAACACTGTTAAACCAACAAATGTTTGACAAGCTAAATATTTCATTATTTTCAAAGCCATCTTAGTTACTTCTTAACATTTAATTAGAACAAAATTGTATTTTCTTGTAGCTATAATTTTGTTTGCATTTATCGCACATTTTAATACGACATATGAATAAATTCCTTATTAATGGTACTAATAAATGGTACCATGGTATCGATATGGTTCCATTTGAAAAAAATGAGTTTTGCCCCAAAACAATTTTGGTGAATTTTATTTGCTCATAAATCACGTAATTTAGTTTTTTAACGGGATTTCGATTTTTGTAGCATTACACGGGTCATTTAGAATAAATCGGAACCGTCATGACACACTTAAATCGAAAACTAAAAATTATATTATAAAAAAATTGATGTTTGAAATGTCACTTACTTGGCATCGTTGGATTCAGAAAATTATGTAGAATTTAAAAATGCAATAATATACAGAGTGTTCCATTTGAAAATCGAAAGTTAGTGTCACTTCCGGCGAAACTGGAAGTGAAAAAAAATTAATTGTTTGTCAAAAAGTACCACTTATTATGTATGTAGTATATCCTATCAATTATCTATAGATATAACTGTAGAAGAACAATGCTTTTTATTTATTTTTAGTAATCCAGCAATTAGTTAAACTGTTTTAATCATCTCTCGAAGATGCCAACATGGTTAGTGAAACGCACGTCGAATTGCATATTTGAGTTGTAGTGTCCGAGCGTTTAGCTGTGTTTATGGAAACTATGTTAGAGATAGTGTCACATCAAAGGTTCTACTTCCCCCCCTCCCCAGGATTCTAGAACGTTAGTTTGACATTATAACTTCAAAATAAAGCTAATAACTTGTATTGTCAAACTTATATACGAAATACCTATTTTAAATTTTTCGTAGTAATGTCACATGGTATGCAAAAAATGATATATGCTCCTCTGAAGTAATGTGCGTTTTCAAGCCCCATGAGATTGTTGTATAGTCCAAGTAAGGACTTCCCTACACTCAAAAAACGCATCCACAACTTTAAGACATAAATATTATCGCCGCGGGCCATGGCGCATATTACAAACCTGTAAAGGAAAGCGAGTCAATTTGCGAACAGCAGTACAGAGGGTACCGGTTTTTTAATGAGGTCGTAAAGTTTTTGTTGCGTTTTTTGCGTGTCGGGAACTTATTACTTCAACTATACATTCGCATTCCGGACAAAAGTTTTACTATACGCCCTGGATACATACGTAATTAGCAATTTCTCTAAATGAATTTTAGAGATTATCACAGAAAAGGAGGGACATTCGGTCGGACAGGCAGGCATCGTTAGAGAAATGATCACAGCGGTCTCATAATTTAAGTATAATATTTACATTAGAGTTAAAATCGTATAGTCTAAAAAATTATGATTACTATAATTCTTATTTAGATTTAATAATATCAAAATAACAATTTACTATCAGTACTATAAAAACTGTAGTTTGTAACCGTAGGTGTATCATATTTTAGCATCAAAACATTACTGCGTACGTCAATTTACAACTTCCAATCATAACACTTCACTTTTACAACATTTCGCTATCAGTGCAAATATAATTAATATGTGAAAATCATGCATGCAGTAATACAATAAAAATAATCTTAAATGTTTATTTAAACGAATATTTTTAAAATGTTTTACATTATCGGTGCGTGCATCAATTACATTTATACCTATGTGTATTGACATTTGAATCCTCTTGTTCCAGAGAAATCCATGGCACACAGAAATGAAGGAGCAACCACACAACTCAGCAGTCTTGCAAATAGGAAATGTTTAAGACCTCGTGCTGTATTGCTGAATATTTTAAAAGGGAATCAATCGTAATATTTTCCTGGATTAGTTCCAGAACTTTCGATAAATTAAAAAGTGCATTATGTTTAATAGTATGTTGTATCCCATAAACAATGTTATATAGTACTTACAGAAGTACTAGATTATTGTTATTTTCTACGTAATATATACAATATGTTATTTTTTTATATAAAAGTTACATAGAGTAGGGAACCGAGACATCTGAATTTCACACCTTGTATAGCACTCGAGGACCTAAAAAAACTGAACATTGAACTTATGTGAAATGACCTGATACGTCCGTATTTTTTGGTCGCGAATTATTTTGGAATTGCGGAATCAGTGATATGTGGGTTTTTCGTCTTTTTTCTAAAATTTGAGATTTTTTTTGGACTATTTGTTTAACTTGTCGTATCTGTTTTATTAGTAAGTTTATTGGTCTTAAATTTGAAACAAGTAATATTAAAATATTTCCAATCATGTCGAAATGACCATAGTTAAAATATTATAGATAGTTAATACCCTATTAACGGAAGAAAAAAAAAATGTAAATTTCTATTATTTGCAGTATAAAATGTAGTCGCTTGTTAACTGCATTATTATTAAAGATAACTAGGTACTATAAGCGACAAAGTTGTAGCCGATGAATCAAAGAAGTTTTTTTATTAAAACATTTTTTTCAAATTTTGCTTAGTTTTCGAGAACTGAGTTGTTAAAGAGAACGTGTATTTGCGCACTCGCCTATCGTATTAGTTCTGATGCGTCGCGTCATCAATATCACCTAAATTATCCTTAAAAGTAGATAGATACATGCCTATTTTTAAATTCAGATCAAAATAAAAATTTGGATGCAACGTTATAATTTTTAAGATCAAGGACAATATGTCTATATCTAATTTGATAATTTTAATGTGATATAAATAAGCAACTTAAACTTTTATTTTCCAAGGCTTTACGCAGTGTTTATAATCAAATTTTGCACAGGAATATTTATTTTGTCTAATATATAGTATTATAATATACATATTACTTCTCCCATATAATAATTACTTAACAATATCCATAATGTATTACCAAAATTTTCCATGAATAAATCTGCAGACATTAATAAATATATTATAGCTCAATAAAATGGGACGAAATTTGTCGATTTGGGTGAAATGATTCAGAACAGGCTGAAACTTTGACAACAGGCTTATTTTGTGGTAGTTTTTAACATATCAAAAGTCCCCACCCGTAGACGTCGGCGGTGGGGAGGAGGGGGGTGAAAATAGGTTTAAAAAAACATTTTTTCGCAAAAAAAATTTGTAACTTCGTACGACCTATTGGAGCCGAGATAGATTTTTTGAAATTTTGACAGTTTTGCGACGCAACGGAAAGGCGCGCGTTCTTTGCTAAAATCTCAAAAATGGTCGTTCGGATCGCAAAATTTTTCAAATAAAAGTTGTAGAGAATTCGATTACGAACAATTTCCTTTTATTTTTCATTTCCATTCGATAAATATTGGCAGAGATATGAATTTTTAAACATCTTTATAGCGCGCTATCAGAACACTTGTTTCATGATAAAATCGATAAAAACTCGAAAACGAACGCATATAGTGTATCTAATGAACTTTAAAGAGAATCAAAATTTGAATATGTTCAAGTATGTACAAAATCGTTTTGATAACGAGTGAATGGAGATAAAAGGGAAAACATGAAAAATTGTCATTTTCAACTGCATTTTGACAAATAACTATTTTTTTATCAGTAGAATGCAGGTTTTCACGGCCATTGTCTAATGAAGTAGATTCTTCCGGGTCTTGCCGTGGTCGTCGAACTTGACTTGACGTTTCGCTGATCATCCTGTCAGCTTCTTCAGAAGGATTCTAAAGACTGAATCTGTTGTGTGTCCTCCTCGTTATATACCTAGGCGCCGCTACACTTCGCTGGTCATTGGTCGCGCTTGGTTCGCTTCACTGCTCATTCGTCGTGTTTGGTTGACCGTGACTTACTACGGTGCTGGTACTTGGCAATACCAGTCTCCACGCGTTACTAAGTCGATACCCATCCTCTCTGTTAAAGTTGTTTTCGTTTTTCATAATTTCCAGTGATTCCCTAATGATTCGCGGATAATAGCACGTATTCCTGTCTAATATATTGACGTCCTCGTAGTCGATTTTATGGTTCTCGTTATTATGGACATGTTCTGCTATCGCCGACCTATCCGTGCATCCAAATCTGGTATTTCTCTGGTGTTCTTTGATTCTGCACTGGATACTCCGTCCTGTTTGTCCGATGTAGCTCTTACCACATGTGCACTTCAACTGGTAAACACCTTTTGATAACAGTTTGGGGACAGGGTCTTTGACTGAGGGAAGCATCTGCTGTATTTTCTTCACTGTTCGAAACCGTACACCTACTTTCTTTTTGAATAAAAATCTTTTTCAGCCTATCTGTGATTCCCGCGACGTAGGGTATCCGTTCTTCTCTAAAGCTTGTTGGGCATTCTGTAGTTCCTCGGGTTTGTTCTCGTCGCCGCATATTGTGTTGGCTCTGTGGACCAAGGTTCTAATATAGGTAAGACTAGTAGCTACGTAAAGAACTCCGAACACTTCGTAGAAATTTTGGAAAATTTGGAAATAACGAGTAATGATATCATGGTTAGTTTTGACGTCGAATCTTTGTTCACCAATGTACCAATTGAGGAAACAGTTAACCTGATTCGTCAACAACTTGTACCTAAAGGATTAAGAGAAGACATACCTGATCTGGCCCGATTGTGCCTGTCTACAACATACTTTCTATGGAATGGAGACTTCTAAGAGCAGAAACAAGGAGCAGCCATGGGATCACCACTTTCACCCGTGATAGCCAACCATTCATGGAAGCTTTCGAAGGGGAAGCCATACGCTGCAGTGAGAATAAACCAAAGTGCTGGCTACGTAGACGATACGTTCATCATATGGCCATATGGAGAATCATCTTTATCTGTTTTCTTCGACCATTTGAATAAACAGCATCCAAGTATCAAATTTACAATGGAGACTGAGCAAGATGGAGCTTTACCTTTCTTAGATGTATTAGTGAAAAGGTCACACAATGGCAAGCTGGCCCATGGTGAAAACGCACACCGATCGTTACCTACATGCGACATCTCACTACCATCCACAACAGAAAAGAGCGTTAATTAGAACCTTGGTCCACAGAGCCAACACAATATGCGACGACGAGAACAAACCCGTGGAACTACAGAATGGCCAACAAGCTTTAGAGAAGAACGGATACAGTCAAAGCAATATACAACGAGTAGTAAATAACCAAAGGAGAACTACAGAAGAAGAACAGCAACAACCAACAACGTATGCATGCCTACCCTACATCGAGGGAGTCACAGATAGGCTGAAGAAGATTTTATTCAAAAAGAAAGTAGGTGTACGGCTTCGAACAGTGAAAAAAATACAGCAGATGCTTCCCTCAGTCAAAGACCCTGTCCCCAAACTGTTATCAAAAGGTGTTTACCAGTTGAAGTGTACATGTGGTAAGAGCTGCATTGGACAAACAGGACAGAGTATCCAGTGCAGAATCAAAGAACACCAGAGAAATACCAGATTTGGATACACAGATAGGTCGGCGATAGCAGAACATGTCCATAATAACGAGAACCATAAAATCGACTACGAGGACGTCAATATATTAGACAGGAATACGTGCTATTATCCGCGAATCATTAGGGAATCACTAGAAATTATGAAAAACGTGAACAACTTTAACAGAGAGGATGGGTATCGACTTAGTAACACGTGGAGACTGGTATTGCCAAATACCAGCACCGTAGTAAGTCACGGTCAACCAAGCACGACGAATGAGCAGCGAAGCGAACCAAGCGCGACCAATGACCAGCGAAGCGAAGCGGCGCCTAGGTATATAACGAGGAGTGTAACACAACAGATTCCGTCTTTAGAATCCTTCTGAAGAAGCTGACAGGATGATCAGCGAAACGTCAAGTCAAGTTCGACGACCACGGCAAGACCCGGAAGAATCTACTTCATTATTTTTTTATTGGCTTTAGGCAATAATGACACTAAAGGTTTTTTGAAAAGAATTAACTTATCTGTAAAATGAGCTCCAAGTTACCTTCATACAATGAATGGTTCACGAGTTGCAGCTTTTTAAAGCTATGAGCAACATTCTCTTTATTGTAAATTAAGATTTTCCTGCAAGAACTGCGCATAACACTTTTTTAAAAAATATAGACCCAGTATGAAACGACTCAGAAATGCTCACAGAATAACTTCTGATACTTCAAAAAGTGAAAAAAAAAAAATTAATTCAAATTGTTAGCGTAGTGCTTGCGGGAAAATCAAATTTTTCAAATCATTTTTGCTCGTAGCTTCAAGCAGCTGTAACTCGTGAACCATTCATCGTATGAAGGTTACTTGGAGCTCATTTTAAAGATAATTTAATTCTCTTCAAAAAATCTTTAGTGTCATTATTGCCTAATAGCTTATTTATCAAAATGAAGTTGAAAATGACAATTTTTCATGTTTTTCCCTTTTATCTCCATTCACTCGTTATCAAAAGGATTTTGTACATACATAAACATATTCAAAGTTTGATGCTCTTTAACTTTCATTAGATACACTATATGCGTGCAATCTATCGTTTTCGAGTTTTTATCGATTTTATCATGAAACAAGTGTTCTGATAGCGCGCTATAAAGATGTTTAAAAATTCATATCTCTGCCAATATTGATCGAAGGGAAATGAAAAATAAAAGGAAATTGTTCGTAATCGAATTCTCTACAACTTTCACTTGAAATATTTTGCGATCCGAACGATCATTTTTGAGATTTTAGCGAAGAACATCAAAACATCTATCAACAAATTGTGCGGATTTTTATTACCTATAATTTTCATGTGTACATATTTTACAGTAAAATTGATACTTTCCGAATTTTTTGCCAAAAACCGATTTTTTCAACCTATTTTCTAAATCTTTGTTTTAAATTAAATATGATAGAACTAACAACTTTCAGGTGATAATTAAGTTGTTAATATTATTAAGCTACCTTATATAGGACTCGAACCCACGTCCAGTTTATCTCTTATGCGTTATACCTACTAAGCCACCGCAATTTTATATTTATGAGATACCAAAAACAGTAGTAATGAGATTATCAGTAGTACAATGAAAATTTATGATACAATTTCGTTTGTATCTAAAAACAATGAATAATTTTAGCCAGTGTAGGCCAACCTGTGAAAGAAAGTAGGTGTAAAATTTGTTTACATAATAAAATCTTTTTTATGTAAATACTATGTTAAAAATACATTATATTTACTTATATCTTATGCTTACTTAAATGCTATATACATCATTCATATAAACATCTACCATTTCGTACTAACCAAAATGTTATGTAAAAATGCCTATTACTCTTTAATGATGTAGTTTGTCTTATATATTCATTACATAGGATTGAAGCAACTACTTTATATTAATATGTTCTTGCAATATTATGTCAATGCTATGTAAATATTACGATAGTATTTAATGGAATCTGTGCTATCTGGCTTCTTACCGGATAAAGTCCTTTAACAGCATCTATCGACAAACATCAATGCGGAAACGATGTCTACAACGGAAATTTTTATTCAATTCCAACTGCAATAAATTTATTGACCTTGTAGATATTATTGTCTATTAGGTAAATAATAAATGTAATTTCTTTGTGATAAAAACGTTATTAAATCGGTATATTGTATATGATTAAATTTGCGACAGCCACAACCTAATCTTTTGCGGCGGAAGTCTAAAACAACTTATTTAGATAAAAATAAAAGTAAACGCCTCGTATAATAATTATCAGTGGTGTATTTGACTTTTAATTTACGATGTAACATAAACATTTCCAAC
Source organism: Leptura quadrifasciata (assembly GCA_963675555.1). Classification (NCBI taxonomy): domain Eukaryota; kingdom Metazoa; phylum Arthropoda; class Insecta; order Coleoptera; family Cerambycidae; genus Leptura; species Leptura quadrifasciata. The sequence continues at coordinate 154,160,898 of OY776673.1, read as the reverse complement.
TGTCTTATTTTTTTTTATACATTTATTTAACGTCGGCCTATTTCCGCTACTGAGGCCTAACACCGACGCCTGTAGACGAGCTACCCCCAACCAGGAATTTTGCCGAACCTCTTCCCTTAAGAAGAGTAGGGATCTTTTACTTGCCTAACATTTAATAGACAAGGGGCCGACGGCTTTACATCCCCTCCGAAGGATGGTATATCTCCTATACAACCCTCGCCTAAGGTTGTATAGCTTCCGCGCATACACTGATATACAAGCCGCTGGAAGATGTGTGAGGCGAGAACGCGGTTTCCGTTGGAATGGTCACCAATCCAAGTACTAACTGCGCCTGTCGTTGCTTTACATCGCATACCGAAGTATGTACATAGTAAAGACGCACCTACGCTCGCCCCTCAACTGTCTTAAAAAGTGGTATATACTTGTAATGATTATTTATAAATTATATATCAAATAAAGAGATAAATTACGTATACACTACTCTGATATGCTTATATTATACTAAAGCATAAGAATCCACTCAGCGTAAATACATGATTGAAAAAACATGACTTTAAATTTCGTGAACTTAAATTGTGATTTCTCTGACACTTCATGTAAGCGGTAATGAAAGTCTATTTGAAGAAAAAATAGCACTATTATCTACAATCGATATATAAAGTCGGCTTTCTTGGTCAAGTTTGACACCACAAAGTTGGCGTTTACCGAGGAGCTGGGTAAAGTCACTTCAACGCTCGCCTCTCATGAGTAAAGTACTTGTTACGGCTCCGATAGCCGTTATGTTGTGAGCACAAGAATGGACTGTATTTACAGCGTAAAACAAATTATTATTAAAAATGTCAAAATCAAGATGAAAAAAAACACCAGAAAATAAATATATAACTTACAATCCCGATTGTCATCAACAAATCCTCGTCTTTCACACCCTCCTGGCTTCTTCTCAGAATTTCAGAATTTTTAATTTAAAGTTTAATAATTAGTCCCCGTACTAACCCGAGGGGCGGCAATGTTCATCAGCACAATGTTTATGCGCGAAATTAATATTATTATTTAAATAATTACTATTATAAGCAAGGTTTTAACTTCGATTTTTACCATTAACAGCGTACGATGGGAATGTCCCTACTTGACGGTTTTTATCACGCCAAGTTGTACAAAAAAAGGGTTTTTTCAATGTTCGCGCTATCAATCATTTGAAATAATATTAATAATAATACACGAACAGTACTTTTTAGTGCAATCGTAAAGTGAACATTTTGGATGCGCAATACAATCCGTGAAATTCAATGTCACTTTAAGATTTAACTCTTGACAGTTAATATGACAATTCCCAAATTCACAACAAAGGCATTATTTAGGATTAAAAATATTATCTGACTATTACTTATTTACGGGAGGATAAATTAACAAAAATCTTAGGTATTTTTATGGTAACTATGTACATATAGCTAAAGATAACAATGTAATTTAATTTAAAAAAAACAAGTTTAATTAAATTAATTGTTTGTTTCTATCTGATCGTTTAAAATTATATATGAGTTCTTTAATTTATTGATTTCTAATGTTAGTTTTAATCCTTTTCTAAATGTAAAATTTAGAAATTTTCGTTAATATTATTATTTTCCTCTAAGAGACGGTTAGCGTAACTATATTTTTGTTTTTAAAACTATTTTTATGTTATTTTATTCTCTTCTCGAAATTTCTCCCCTTTTGTCTTATATACACTTTAGGGCAAAACCCAAATGCTAGCTTTATAGACTCCTGACTGATGTATCTTGTTGGTTTTATCTTTATAATTTTTTATTAATTTGCCGAGTGAATTTGACATTTTATAAACAATGCTAATGTTGTTTTTTTTTATTTTTAGCAACTTTTCTGTAAGTTTTCGAATTTATGTGAGGATTTTATATTTTACAGTATTATTTATGAAAAGTGGATAGGCAATTTTTTTAGCATTTTAACATTTTTGAATTCTGATAATACCCGATTATAGTTATTTATGTATTTGAAAGAATATATAAATAAAAAATATTGTGAAAATCTTAAAACAAGTTTAACTTTTACTTAGTTCAACGTTAACATGGATTTTCATCAAGTAAATGTAGAATCAATCATAATTTTAACTATAAAAATACATAAGCAACAACATTTTGGGAAATGCTCGGCTTGATAAAATTGTAGTACAGTGATGACCTTCTTTATTTCCTTTTAGCGAGTGTTAGAAGAGATAGTGGACATTGACCAGGAACGGAGTTATAGAGGGGTATGGAGAGTCTCAATTGTCGTCAGTTGAGAATAAATGGATAGGTAACTTTTGTGAAGTTATAGAACATTGTAATAACCGAAAATTAAAAAGTATGGGCTTAACTTCCATTCACTAAACAATGTTTTAATTATAAAATAAATAAATTTAGATATTCTAGATTTCTGAGATAGTTAATAACTTAGTTGAATTTGAAACTTCTAGAAGGACCTTAAAATATTATAGAACTCATCAAATTAAAGCAAAAACCGTAGAATCGTGAAAGAAGAAATTTTTTTAGGTGATAACACAAAAATTGGGCTCGTGCATTATCTATTTTTTTCTTTCGTAAATCATGATTCTTTATTGTACAATAATAATAATATTTTATTTAAATTACCAATAAACAATAAAGACAATAAATAAACAACAAAACTGTAATAAAAGTTTATATAAATAGAAGTAAATATACAATTAAATAATTAAATACAGCGCCTAAGTCAGGATAAATCTGTGTGTGCCGTTAATTTCAATTTTTAAACATCATTTAATATTGTTATTATGTTCATAATAGTGCTAGATTTTTGCCCAATATTCATTTGAAGTAATGCGCCTTTCACTTTTTCAGTACATTATTGAGTATTTCTTTATAATCAGTTACATATCTTTTTACGCATTTTTTAAACAAGATTATATTCTTTTTTATTTCAGTTGGTATATTTTTATATACAGAGAGCGGCAGCTAAGTACGTACACGGACGAATTTATGGGCATCTAGACATTTCATATTCACAGACAACAAGCAGACTGAATGCACAACGATGCAAGATGGAGGCTTGATCGAGACGGCTACGGCTTATCGCATACTATATGAAGTTATTTACATTTACTCCACTTTGAGCGGAAGAGTATAAACGTTGAAGATATTTACATTTATTCCACTTTGAGCAGAAGAATATTAACGTTTGTTTTGTAGAATATTTTACATTGTTAATTTAATAAAATGGATGGTTGGTTAGTGGTGCAGTTAATGAAATATTCCAACCCACATATTTATTTATAATAATAATAATAAATAAACACCACAGAAATTAGACAACCCCCAATTCCAGAAGCCAGGGCTTGTGCGGAAGAGGGTTACACATTCATTGATTGATCACCACTCGACAGGAACGGTGTTCCCAATTACAGAGCTGTAAGAAGACATAGAAGAAATAAGAAGAATTACATACATACATACATAAATATAATAAGTAGAGACTCACTGCTATTGCCACACGGATACAACACACAGCGTCGCACGACGCGCAAGGAATGTCAGCCTCGAATACATAAATTATAAACACTGATATTGAATTCAATACTGCAATATATTGTCACAACCACCGTGACGAGGGGTTTGTGGGACATCCGCGGGTATCACCAATATCACCTTGTAGAGGGTAAGTGCCGATGATAACCATGGCTAAAGTCACTTCAACTCGCTTGGCATGTCTAGAGGGTAAAATTAGAATACTAAGTGAACACTTAAATAAGACATAGTGGTAAAATAACAGAACAAGTTGAACATTTATTTAAAGAAATCAAACAGTAAAACAAAGATAATCAAAATGTATACTTACAAAAGGTTACAGATTTGGCCACCCTGAGGCATGGCCTCTGGGGGGAAGTTGCCCCACGCACCACCGAGGACCTATCTCTTTAAAACCCAGAAGACAACTAACTAACTTACTTTACTTTTTCAATTTCGTTTTCCCCGGTACTTGCACAATCAGCATTTCTTTCTCAAACTAGCGGGCCGTGTGCAACTTTGCTGACTCTACTGGATTTGCACATGTTACATTATAACCAGCTACTTGGTTTACTTTAAGGTGTCGTATTAAATTAATTTTGTAACTGAATTGTTTCCTGCATAAAATCATATACCGGATGGTCCAATAATTGTCTGGGTACTGCGTGGCAATATTAAATAAATTAAAACCAAATTATTACAAGTTTTGATAATAAACCTTTAAACTATTCTTATACCTGCCAAAACTGTCATGAAAAATATCACACTCTAAACATTGAATACTGTTGTATAATATCATCATATGATTGATGGGAGACTATTTGGTGTAATTAGTTCTACACAATTTATCACAAAATACTCTATAATGTTTAACACCCTTAAAATCTTTGCAATTTCTGATTAGGAACCCGTTTCTTTTGTAACCTCCTTTTGTTAAATTTTCAATGTATTTGCCGAATTTTAATTTAGGATCCGTGTATATTCCTAGGTTTTTTTAACTGGTTGTTGTTCATTATGTAATTAAATTTAATATCGTTTTCTGTACTTTTAAAGGAATATGTCACTGTGCTACATTTGGAAATATTTAGGGGCAAATGTTGATTTCAGACCATTTGTAGATGTTATGTACATCAATTTGTAGTTTCTTGCAGTCATTAATGGTCTTTATTTTTAAAAATAATTTTGCATCGTCAGCAAATAGTCGAATTACAGAATGTTGGATAATCGTTATATCATTCACAAAGAAAATAAACAAGAGTGGGCCCAAATTAGAACCTTGCGGCACACCTGATGTAGGGAGTATATGTCGACGAACTATAAACCATTGTAAAATACTATTTGTTGGCGATGACGTATGTATGACTCTATAAACATATTGCACCTTTAATTTATGTAATATTATATTATGGCCTGATTTATTGAACGCTTTTTGAAAATGCGTTTATATAAAAGATTCGAATAATTTGTAAAGCAACGACAGTGTGGTCTGTGTTTCAACATTGATGTTCTCGGCTTGAATTAATTCTTGAACTTGGGATGCAAATAAATTCGCAGCACTGAAAACGTCGTCAAAATGTCTTGTGTCCCCAAGCTCTTAAGATAGTTTAGGTAGGAGTTTGGAGGTATTGACTTACCGAGGTTGATAAATTTAACATTTTGTTGAAATGTAAAGGCTTGTCAGAATGGTTCAAATTTCAAAAAGGAATCCATCAATGTCTTTGCTTGAAATGAAACTATTGCCTCGAACTCCGTGTTCGAAAATATAGCAATTAGCGTATTTATCAACGCAACGTATCAAGTTTTCTCCATAATGGTGGTCAAGGCTTTGTCTTTGGCCCACCATCACGTTTTCCCGATGTTCTGCAATCGTCTCAACTTGTCTCTACTAGTTTTTATTTCCACGATTTTATTCATCCACACAGAGGCGCGCTAGAATGATTCATCAATAAATACACTTGTGGATTCCAAGAGGCTGAATACATTCTTTGCTTCGGTACAGATTGACGTGGCGCATTAAATTCAAAACATGCACGTAACAATGCGTGAAAATTAATTTTGGCACCTCTTCTCGTATGAAGTTTTATTCAATATTTAAAAAAAAAATATTAGTATAAGATTTTATTCAAGAATTTCTTAAACTTCACCGTGATGCTGCGGTAATAAGCTGAACTTCGAATTACATACGCCAGGGGGATGACATAGGTTCGATAATCTCCGATAGTCAAGTTTTTTCATGCTCATGAAATGACTGTAGGGAAAAATAATGGTACAGAATAGTCAATTTTACTATTCTAGCATTAAAATTTTTGTGGGACAAATGTGAATTTTCCTATACCGCCATCTTGCGACGAGTTTACCATGCAGAACAGTAATTTTCTATGGACATATTTTGCGTGTAGGTAGAAGGCTTGGGGGCTAGCGCAAAGCTAGGACCCGGGTGGCAAACGCCACCCTATGGCCAGTCCGACACTGAACCGTGATGCAAATTTCAACAAAAACATTGTTTTTACTGATGAATTGTCCTTTGTTGTTTATGGTCGACATTATTGACGTTTAGATTTTTCATCAAATTTGACCACCTTGATTTAATACTCTTTTAAAAAAATTTCGTTAAATTGTTAATTAATGAGACTGGCCTGTAGTTTTCAGTGCAATCAGTGAACTAATTTAATTAAACTGAAAACGTAATGAGTTACTGTAATATATGAAAGTAATTAACAAGATTATAAAGAAAAAGTAAGATTGATTGTAGTTCTTGAATCCGCTGGTAGTAGCCAAATCTGCTCTCATTTTGCAACATATTTTCATGTCTTACAGGCGAGAAAACTTGAAGACATTTTCCACCGTCTTGATTATGTATTTTTTGTTGTTGATTTTAGTGTGTACAGTGGCATCCAATACCCAGACGTGTTTCTTGGCAATTTTTCAACGTCTATGCCATGTCTTCTGCAATTATAATTCATGTTAACAATTATTTGTATCTTATAATCATTGTTTCTTTGTTTTATAGATAGTTAATCTAACCATTATTGCTCTGTTACTTTTATTAGGCAGTTTACCAATTCTATGTGCATAGTCTATATTAAGACTTGAAATGTATAGCTTCAATGTTTTGTTACATAAATCTAGTTTTTTCTGTATCTTCGTTTTTCTCTTTAGATATTCCATAAATCCTCATATTTTCATTTCTTACTTGTTGATCAAGGCTGCTTATTTTGCTTAACAATTACTTGTGTTCTTGTTCAAATTCGATAATTTTTTCTTCTTGATTTTTCTGCGGAGTTTTTATTTCAGCAAGGTCAATAATCAGGAGCCGCCATGGGCGTTCTGCTAAGTTTTTTAAAATTCATGGAAATGATTATACTATGTAGAAATATTACGCTATTTATTATGTACATTGTGTACCACGTTACGGTTACCACCCTATTACTGCGAACTTAACCCTATTGAATTGGTATGGGCGCAGGTAAAAGGTGAAGTAGCCCGGACTACCTTTAAATTAAACGACGTCAAGGTTTTGTTAACCTCCTTGGAACGAGTGACTGCAGATAAATGGCAAAGTTGTATAAATCACATACTAAAAGAAGAAGCTAAAATGTGGGAAGTCGACGATTTTATTGACATAACTATAGAACCTATCATTATTAACATAGGATCCGAAGATAGTTAGACAGAGGAAGAACTTTAATTTTACTGAACTGATATTATACATTTATACAACACTACATCGTATTTTTTTATAGTTTACAATGAGCTAAATCAGATATTTCCGTAAAAATAAATAATTAAAAATAATTCAATTTTTTAGTATTTACAGATTAAATTCATCACATCAAACAGATGTCGACTGGTAATGAGAGAGCTCGGCAGATAGTTTAAAACGTATTAGACAAGCATGGATCACAAGGGTTTAACTCAAGCATGTATAGATTTCTTTAGTACGGGTAGCAAACTATAATAGAAATAGAGAACTTGCTTATCGGCTAGTTCTCATAGCTGCGGATTGCGAATTTCCGCTTGCGGATTTTTTTTTTAACTAGACATATGCGTTCCAGGAGTATTTGCTAATTTAATTTCTAGTTAAAAATGAACTAATTGTCTTACGAACATTTCGCTACACCTGCAAGAAAATTAGACTGTTTTAGAACAAATTTTATAAAAATCCCCACCAAAAAATTCGCATTCCGCAACTATCTGAACGGGACTTATAACTAACTGCAATTTATAGAAATTATTTATAAACACCCGTACTACATTTATTGAGAATTTGTATTTTTAATGAGCTTTTATTACTCTACTTCATATCCAAATGGACTATAGTATTCAGTTATGGTGGCTTTTATAATTTGCACAATATCTTACGTGTTTGCGATTGTGAGAACGGCAATTTTCAAACACGGTACACTGATTACTTTTCATTTAACCTAGTAAGAAGGATTTTACTTTTTTATGTCTATTTACCGAAGATATGTATACTTTTATTGGGAGCGAATTTTATGCGCCTTTACTCGATACACCACATTGAAACGTATCTATAGTAACGATTTTGGAGGTGAACTAGAAAACATGGCGAAATTTGACTACTCGGTTGATCTCGAAGTTTGTCGGGGACAACCATCTAAATTCTCCTAATTAGGAAGTGACCAGAAATAAAATTTAAGAAAAGTAAAGTGTGAATAGTGACATGATAGCATCGAATAGAAGAGTAGCACGTAGAAATAAATCAACATTAAGTACAAATTATGTTATGCGTCTATCTAACGTCTCTAGATTTAAAAGAATATAAACTCCACTTCTCTGCCTCCGAAGGTGCGAATATCACCCTCAAGGAAATAAGTATGTCAAGTCCTTCTGGTAGACTGTGGATAAAGAACCGTCCACAAACCCATATAATTAATGTATTTGCATATGAGCTTTATACAAATTACATTTGTCAGTTTACTATCAGATAGCCACAAGGTTGTAGATAAGAGAGGTAGAGGTGGTAATTACCTCCTCCCCCTAGGAAGAGAACATGAAAAGTCAGGCGAGAGTTAGAGTGGCTTATCTGCAGATACTTCTGTTCGACATAATAACATTTAAAAAAACATTTTTTAAATTTTTTTCATATTACCCCCCTATGTATGTGACATTCGTTGCATGGCTCACAAAACAATCACGGCTTACTTTGTCTGTCCTCTCATAGCCGATACATCAATATTTTGGAAGAACTTGGTGTATTTTTCAGTTCCAGTACAATAATATCTCTACGTTTAAGCAGTAAAATTACAATGTCTCTTAAAAATAAGGTGGACTGTCCGGGTAGAAGCATAGAGTGTTATAATATTTTCATAAAAGGGAGTCAGAAAAAAAATTGTCAAAAAATCAACTTTCTCACCTCGCCTTGTCAAACTATAATAAAAAAAGTCCTTAAGACACTTAAATTCGTTAAAAAAACTACAATTTCTTACTAAAAAATCTGGAAAAATTCACATAACACCGATAATTCACAAATAGTCCTAATTTATAAGCAACACCGTTCAAACATCTGTATTAATCATTTTACAGTAAAAAAGTTACAAACTACAGCCCTAAAAAATACAGCCCCTCAATATCTCGATTCGCATCATAACCACTTTCCACACTCCTAGCCGCAATGTTATATTTTATTTCTACCAAATTTTATAAAACATTTTTCTCTCAATTTCATATTCCCATTCAAGTTTACATTCATACTTCAAAACACACATCATTCATTTTCTTGATGTGTCAGCTATTCAATCAACTCATTTTCTTTCCATTTCATCAGTTCCTCTTAACGTAAAACTTATTCCCATTTCGTATGTTCCGCTTGCTTTCTCACAAATTTAAAAAAATATTTTAATTCAATTAAGCAAACTTCTTATAAATTATTCTTCCTTTCAATTTCATCGTTCATTCATTTTCGCATCCAAAATATCAACATACAATCAATTTCCATTCAAATTATCCAAATAGATTACGGATACTTTCGTCCCCATCAATATTAAAACTTACTTCCGAAACATAAGCTACGTATCAAATTAAATTGAATACACGTCATTCATTCACCTTGAACGCATCGGCACACTTTCATACCATATTCAACTCTTTGTGCACAGACCTTCGGGACGACTTTACGGGGCCATTCCAATTTTAATAAATATTTTCAACCAATTTTCATTAAAACTCTTAACTTTTAATTGATTGGAACTTTTCGATTCCCTTTTTAATGCCGATACGGTGATATAATTTTCATGTCCGAATTTCTCATTTTTAAGTTTTCTGGTGCAATGTTGCACAATCGAAGCCCTCACAGAATGGGCGAGGGAGATCTCTGCTCGTCGGGACCCCGAGGAAGCATTTAAAAGAGGCGAGCGCGATGATCCCGGACAAATCAAGATCGAAACGTCCGCCGCGATACGAGCCACTACAGCTTCTTCCTTGGCTATAACCAAGTAAAAAAGAGTTTTCAATCAAATATTATAATCTGCCCACGAGCATCAAACCAAAAGTATAGTAGTATTTTTAACAACGGAATTTCAGTCTCGAAAGTATTTATTTTCCTGTGTGAATGAAATATTTTAAGTTAAACCGTTCAAAATTTTGTTGAGTTACATTAAATAAATGTATTTCTTGTTAAGTGTTTTACTTCAAGAAAAGCATATACATGGTGAAGTTTTGGACCCTGTCATAGACAATAAAATTAATTAAAGTAATTAATAAACGATTTCAAGTGAAGCAACCTACTCCAGGGCTTATACAGGGTGTAGCATTTGACCCTATCCAACGTCTTACGTGTGACCCCCCCCCCACTCTTCTCAAATAAAAAATTATGTGCACGAAAGGCTCCCGGGGTCTTTATCAAGCTCTAAGGCTCCAAGCTTTGCCGAAATATTTTTATTTTACAAAATGAGGGAACGTTTCCGTGTTCAAGAGGAGCTGTTTTAACACCTGCTGTGAATGCATAATTTAAGTATATAACAGATACTAGGAACCATATATATGTTAATTAGTAAAACTATGGGTAAAGCTTAAGTTTACATAAAGAATAACAACATTTGAATGCAGTAAAATGCATTTAGAAAACATGACAGACGACAGACAAGAGTTACAGTCAGAAAAAAAATTTACGCAAGAATTTTCGGCAGTAAAATATAAGCCAGTCTTAAGACAGGCGTGTTATGCCTTCTAATATTTATTACCAGCTACTCTGAGGTATAAAATGAAAGAGCTTTACAACAATTAAACCAGAACAACAATCAGTGTCATGTTAAATTAAACGGTTTTAGATAATATTTTGTTATTATTATTATTACTTATCAATAAATAAACATATTATGTATATATAGCATATGATAGTTTTAGATAATAAAATTTGTTTCTATTTATCGACCAATAAATATTTTATAAATACAACGGATATTCACGAGATTTAAATGTAAATTAAAGAATTTAGTAAACGTTCACTTTTTAGGAAATTCAATCAGAAAACTAAATAAATTCTCTGTAATCCAAATAAACTAAATGAAAATACACAAAAATAGCTTAAACACAAAACCAACTTGAACATAAATTTATAGCACAATATTTATTAATGATATCAAATCAAAGGTAAGCAGATTCACTGTTTAAATTAACGAAGTGATTAATTTTCTAGAGTAATGGATAAATCATATAACCGGCACGACACGTTCACGGTAGCTAGAGTGTATTATGTGGCGAATTAGATTTTGCTCTGTTCTAGGTTCGATTTCCGACACCGACACTGACCATATAGGTGAGTAATGGATGTTGTCTACGTTTTCTTCAACTGTGTAACCCTCTCTCTGACAGCCTTGGTTTTGGGGGTTGTCTATTATATGTGGTGTGTTTATTTTATATTATAATGCAAAAACAAGTAATACCAAACTTCGAGAGATAGTTACTGGGGAAACTAAAAATGAACTGGGTTACTACAAACATAACCGAGTCCTAACTTTTACAAAACTAGACGATCACGAAATTGGCCAATTTGTTTATTTTTCCTTACATAAAATTAAGATAAACAATTACGGGATGCATATAAAGTGTTGCATTGGTAATTTGTGATCAGGATTAAATCAAGAAATGAAATAAGTTGGGTTTAACTGTTTCAATATATTGAGTATTTTCGAGATATGTTAATTTGTTTAAAATTATCAATCATTTTATTTATTTATAAAATAATTAACAATCCAATCAAGTATCTCAGTTAGTGCTTGAAATATCATGAACTTATGCGATTTTTTGGAACTATCCAACCATTTGAAGCAGGAATATTTATTATAAATACCGCGAAAATGCTAATTTGCAACTAAAATTATTAATAAATAGATTTATTCAAACCAGTATAATATATTATTAATTACAATATTTTTGGTGTAAAAATTATCTTCACAATATACTGTTTCAAAAAATGCCTTTAAATAGATATTGCTGTTTAATCTTAAGTAAATATTTGCTCTTTCTCGACCTTCCTTTCCTTGTGATAATACAAATCGATAGTTGTTAAAGCTATCCAAATAAAAATTAAAGCGAAAATGAAGTTTTTCATATTTGATTAAATATAAAATAACAATTATCTCTATATATTGACATTGTACAAGGCATTAACAAGGGTAAATTTAATGAAAAGATATGTTTTCTAATGCATTTTTATTATTAGTATTATAGTTACTTTGATTTTATTCACCATGTATTCTGGCAAAATTATTATTAACATATCGCACTCATCACATTTCTGATTTTAAAGCGTTCCTAGCTAGATTAACTATACAGCTAGTCCGGGCGAAATCAGTTATCGACCGGGAAAATTAATTCGGATGGAATATTGTTGTGCCATCTTATTCAAAACGTGCTTCTTTGTAAGAGAGTACAGTTTGCCATTTGCAAATATGGTCAGGAATTGTTTAAACAAAGTTTTTTAAACAAATTAGAAAAATTGACGTTTTACTTTCGGAAAAAATATTTTCGTATTTTTCACACAAAACAAACAAAAAATGTTCTTAGACATTACAAAGTTCATAGATTTCGCGAAAAAAATTATTGAAATTTCAAAAAACGCGAAATTTACGATTTTCAGGGCTCAAAAACTAAATGAAAATTAATATCTCATAATTAAGTAAAATTTGTATTTCTTTTTTGAAGCTTATACCACAATATATAGATATATTTTGTTATTCTTTAGCTTAAGTGGTTGTTCCTTAATTGATAAGATGAGCGTGCGCACGCGCGCCCCTGTCAGCATAGCAGCGCGCCTCACGATGTAATTTGTTGGAGAAAAAAGACGAAACAGTTGTTCGGGTGGAATAAAATTTGAATTGAATAATATCCGATGTACATTAGATGTCTTATACTTGCATATCTTGAAAGCATCTGCGCAAACATATATTTGGAAAAATGTAACATTTTTCACGTACATTGAATTAGATCTAACACGTTTTGGTTACAAATATCAGGATAGTATGCTTATAAACCTGTATTTATGACAAAAAATCCTTTACCAGATTGCTTATTAAAAGCCTGCAATTGTAAAAAGTCATGTAGTATTAATGCATGTAGCTCTAAAAAAATAATATTGCTTGTATATCTATACAGGCTGTCCATTTTATCAGGGCCCTCGAGAGGATCTCACTTAATATCGGTCGTACAAAAAAAAATATTTTTACGAAAATTGTGCCGATTTATATAACCTACAAAATGGTTTAACGACATTTGAAATCCATGGCCTACTTTAAGAGTTATGGACGAAAATATCGAAAATGCTGAAAACGTCTAGGCCAAATATCTCCGTTATTTGAAGAGATACGATAAAAATTCTAGGCGAAAATTTGTTGTAAAACAGAGTGTTTCAACGAGGTTTTATCTAATTTTTTATTTACTTTAGAGATTTACTCTTCAGGCTGTTAAAAAAATTATTTTGAAACTTGCAGGAAATGCCGCCATTAAATAGAGTATTTTCCTCCCTTTTCAACGATATTATCACATGCCATATTTATTCATTGGTTATACATTAGTATTTATAAAAACATTTTTAAAACCAATAATTTTTTTTTAACAAGCATTATACTTGCCGTGGAGAAGTATGTTGAAATAAAACGCTAAAATAATTCAATAAGTTGTTCAAATCTTTGCTATAATAAGACATTAACACAATTAAGAAGGATTTTCGCCTTAGAATTTTTCTCGTATCTCTTCAAATAACGGAGATATTTGGCCTAGACGTTTTTCGCATTTTCGATATTTTCCGCCATAACTCTTAAAGTAGGCCATGGATTTCAAATGTCTTTAAACCATTTTGTCACAGCCGTCTCTAAAGAAGGCTGTGATTTTGTAGGTTATATAAATCGACACAATTTTCGTAAAAACATTTTTTTTTGTACGACCTATATTAAGTGAGATATTCTCGAGTGCAATGATAAAATGGACAGCCTCTATATGGCTGTGATCTTGACTATTGTAAAAATGTGTAAGTTATATAATCACTTTAATTGTATTTTAAAGTAAATTAAATAAAAAATATTTGTAACGTTTCCTATTTTATACAAATTGTTTTATACTTCAGTGAGTGCACGACGCGCTAATGCATTTAAATAACAGATTATCTAAAGCTATTTACGTTTTATTCAAAATAAAAAGCGAATTAGTTTGTCAATGTGCACTTAATGTTTACTGTGCATATTTCCATAGCTTATTACAGTATGGTCTGGAAGTAACTCATCACAAAAAATTTTAATACGTCAAAAAAGGGCTATTCGTATTCTTATGGGACTAAAACCACAAGACTCTTGCAGGCCATTCTTTAATAGTCTCAGTATACTGACCATTGTAAACCAGTACGTCTATAAATTGGCAATTATGACATTTCAAAAACGCACACAACTTAAAACTCACTCAGACTTCATGGATATGACACCAGAAATAAGTTTCTTTTCGTTACGCCAGATTTCACTTACAATATTACCAGAAGAGGGCCATTGTACGCCGGTGTAAGGGTTTTTAATAACCTATCATCTACGATAAAAAATATTGATAATCCAGTAACTTTTAAAAGATAACTAAAAATTTTTTTAAAACAAAATGTATACTATAATTTACAAGAGTTTTCTCAGAGCACTACTGTAACTAGTTCATATTTTACAACTAAGCAACTTTTTAAACTCCTCAATTGAGGCTTAACATATACATATTATGTATACTTATTTTAAATATTTTAAAATTGCTGTTTGGATGTATTACGGAATTGTATGTATATATGTATGTATATGGAAATAAAAATAATCTAATCTAATATAATCTATGTTCTATAAAAATTTCCATATACAATATAAAACATAGTGAGGCGCGCCGCTACACTGACGCGCGAGCACATCTTAACAATTGAAAGGACTTTAGTTAAAAAATAATAAATATATCTACAGTATATTGTGGTATAAGATTCAAAGGATAGACACAAATTTTTCTTACATTAAAAAACATTAATTTTCATATAGTTTTTGAGTTCCGAAAATCGTAAATTTCGCGTCTTTTGAGATTTCAAGAATTTTTTCTCGAAATCTATCAACTTTAGAGAAAAATGTCTAAGAACATTTTTTGTTTGTTTTGGTGTGAAAAATATGAAAATATTTTTTCGGAAAGTAAAAAGTAAATTTTTATAATTTGTTTAAAAAACTTTGTTTAAACAATTTCTGACCACATTTCCATATGGCAAACTGTACTTTCTTATAAAGGAGCAATTTTTGAACAAGATGACACAAAAATATTCCATCCGAATTAATTTTCCCGGTCGATGACCGATTTCGCCCGGACTAAGCATGCAAAGCGTATGTTTGTAAAGTACCATATAAAAAACTAAAATCCGGTAAAAACAGTCGGCATCTCTTTATTGTACACGGGCGGAGGTAAATAGAAATGCTTGTCATAAGAAAATGATAAGATTTTCGGGCGTTATTATATTATCCTCTGTTTCAAATGGTCTCCAGAAAGCCATGGTAAATCAGTAAATAATTAAAATATTTCACCTTTTATATAGTAGTAAATATTTATAAATATGAACAATAACTAACTAAACTCCTACGCTTGATATTATAATAGGTATTTATGCACTGCACTGGCACATTGACAGCACACCTCATCGATTTCTGAGAAACGATTTACGAGTTTTTTTTATGCTAGTAGGCCTGTCCGTTTTATTATCTTTAAACCAGTGCAGTCGTAGATGGTTCATTCAGGCTGATTACATTGCCAGTCTCGGACTCGCCTGCACAGTTTCAACTACCGTTCGAATCTCGACACCATTGCGAAATATATAGGACAAAATAAGTTCAGTGCGCACGTTCCTGTGCTTTAAAACTGACCAGTTTCAATTTTGCCCGTATAAAGTATACTAAAAGTTGCTCCAATGGTTTACGACGAAAAGAAAAACAGATATATTACACAGAAACATTTTATCCCCTATGCTTTTTCATTCTTGTGAGCATATCCTGATTTTTTAAAGAAAAACAAATAATTTAATTGAGGGCTTTATATACGTGTTCGATGAGAATCGTCACCGCAAAGATGCGCGCCAACAAAAATGTTACAAACAAACCATAAAAACTTCATGAAATGAAATATAACTTAACCGGAATGCAGCTATAAGAGTCTTTTAAAACATCAAAGAAATAATCAATTAAAAATTAACGATTTATATAGTGTATTTTAATACATTGCTAACTGCTAGTTTCCTAAAGAAGTGGTAAAAAGCTAAGAAAAATCAGGTAATCCTTTTTATTTTCCCATATACGTAGTATTTATTGAAAAAGTTGTTGCATACCAACTAATATATTACTTGGAAGATAATAATATTCTACCCAGACTACAGTTTGGATTCAGAAGTAAACGTAGCACACAAACAGCATTACTTAAAGTTGTTGACGACATAAATAAAGCAATGGATAAGTCACAAAAGCATTTGATTTAGTCAACTTTGATCTACTATTAGCAAAATTTAAATATATAGGGTTAGATAGTGAAGCATTTAAGCTGTTCACAAGTTATATTGGAAACAGGGTGCAAATTGTAAAATATAAAGGCTCTTTCTGAAAAAATTAAATCTGGTGTGCCGCAGGAAAGTGTAAAAGGACCTCTATTGTTGAGCAAAATCGCAGAACAAAAGAATAATACCAATGGTATCTTCTTCGGATGTATCTGCTGTGAGGAGGGACAAAAGCAATTTTATACGTGCCCTCGAGAAAATATTGTTTGAAAATGGAATCGATATAGAATACTCAGATGGTGATGCCGATACTCTCATTATAACCACAGCAGTAGCAATTAGTGAGAATTTTGAAGGTGCGGTAGGTGTCAGAGAAGACTATTTATGATCCGCCCGCGAAAATTATGAAAGCCAAATAAAATAACCGACATACCGAGATTACAACAAAAATTGGGAGACCTATAGGATGTTATTTTTAGTATGCATGCCATGTCCGGTTCTGACACAACGTCTGAGATGTTCAGTAAAAGGGAGGTGAATTTAGTAAATACTATCCAGAAAAAAAGTTATGTGAGCTATTAAAAAAAATTTATAAACTTCCGGCTATAAAGGATAAAAGCAGCCACATCACAATTTTTCATGGCAGGATATGTTAAAAAGTCAACAAACACAGATTTCATGGCGTTAAATACATGCTTTATCAACAGTCCGCAGCTAAACGAAGCCTTAGTATTGATTTTAACTTGGCTTTATTACCACTTACTTCAAATAGCGCAATGTGAATTTAGTAAATACTACTCGGAAAAAAAGTTCTGTGAGCTATAAAGGATAAATTAGAGGCAGTCACATCTCAATTTTTCATAGCAGTATAATATATGTTAAAAAGTCAACAAACACAGATTTTGATAGCGCTAGATACATGGTATACCAACAGTCCGCAGCTAAACGAACCCTTAGTACTGATTTTAATTTGGCTTCATTACCACCTACCTCAAATTGGGCAATGTATCGCGGATTTGGAGATTTCCATGAGATAAGTCGGATTTATCATGCAAGTAAAACTTTATATCATATTTGGTTCAACTTTCAGATACAAGCGCGATTAAATAATCATTTACCACCACAAGATTGGGGTTGGAGTTTAAAAAATCAAGAGATGCAGCCGATTAATTCCAATAAAAGTATTGCCCCTACATGGATTCAAAATTTGCAGTTATTCATCAGGAGAATGTAAAAAAGCATGTACATGCAAACGAATGGGCCTGAAGTGCACTATGGCATGTGACCGATTCAACGGAGTTACCCCATAGTGCTGCACTGTATTATTATATAATTGTTTAAAATAAAATTTTTTCATGTTCCGAACATTTTAGAAATAACAAATCGCATGGTGGAAACTAGATAAATCTAAACAGATTCGTTTTTGTCAGTTGTTCATTTTTAAAGAAAAATCGAATATTGAAAGAGGAGGCCAAGTAAATTATAAATTACTTCTTTTCTTTATTTCAATACAACTAAAGGAAAACAACCATTGCTTTCGCTTATCTCAACTCAAGTTAAAATAAATATAAGTTAACTGTTAAGTTTGCCCACGCTATAGTGGATCATAGACAATAATCTTATTTTAATTCATAGTAATTTGCTGCAGTTGAGATCTCAAGGTAGAACATAATATTTATGTATTATACTCTAGAGGTACTATAAGCTTATGTAAATGTTTAATATAATACTAGAAATATTCCTTCCTAAGAATGTATTTGACCCAATGTCTGTATATTACATATTTCAAGGTGTTCGGGGTATCTAGACCTTTTACTGCATGTATATTTTACAAACAATATGGATCTCCACCTTTGTTCCACCATAATACGAAATATTTTTCTTGTAGCATCTCAAGTGTCAAGGTTAAATCGATGATCAAGTCTTCCAGTCAATACATCCATCAACTTTGAGGTTTGTAACCTGGACGTAAGAACTTTTTCAACAATAATTCTTTTCAACAACGTGTTAGGGAGCATAAGGATATTTCAAATATGAAGTGAAAACTGGGAGTTGCCCACTCTGTATCTAAGAAGCTTAGCTGTCGAATATCGTTTAGCTGGATGGGATAGTACATGTTTAGTGGTTTTACAGGATCAGCTCCTTTTTGGGGTAGTACGAATTTTGGAAGGAGGCATTGCTGGCTGCTGGCATCGTGTGTTTGATCTTCATAGAAGCACCTATGTTATGTTATAAATATACTCAATTATTATTTTGTTGATATACGTTTAATTTTTGAATGTATTTTTTATGGAAGTTATCATAAATACGTAGGTACCGTATTTAGGTATCTACATTATACAGATTCGGCAAAAGTAACTTTATATATCCTGAAGTAAACGAATGCGTGAAAGAAGACAACACAAATTAGGAAATACTATTTCCAGCATGCTGCACACTTCATGAACTATCGTGTATCATCGCAGGGCATCGGGTGGTATCGGGCAACGGTAAACGGGAGGTCGAGAAACTTTCATTGGTGCCCCACTAATATAACAATCATCTGTCTCGCTTTCACGTAAGCGATTTTTGTTTTCTTTCTCGCACTCGTTTACCTCAGAATATATAAAACTACTTTTGCCGGATCTGTATATGTTGTGTCTTGACGTACAAACATGCCCATATTTATCTCTAAGGTATCCTAATAAATGTGCGTATGTTTAGATGTCAAAACAATTAAGTTAATGCGGTATGTGTTTCCGGTAATACCATATAAATTCATAATAATTCATTGTACCATTATCCCTCATAAATATAGCTATTGTAAAGAAAATAATAATCAACTCCTAGATCAAAACCTAAGAATCTGTATATAATGCTCTGTTTAAAATGATATACCTATACATAATTTCGTAACAAATATACTACTGCTACTCTTCAATACTTCACGCGAACTCCACTTTCATTTGAAACATATTTTCTTCTAATCTACTACAGCTGACATTAAGAATATTCACGGTCATTGGTCACCACTATTGTATTTTTTCTTTCCTTCTCTAGTACCACGCTGGAAACTGGTTTCGAATCGGGCGATATATTCTTCGAAAAATATAATTATGAAAACACGTCAGTATTTAATTGGAAGTATATAAAACAATTAAAATTTCAGCTTTAATAAAATCCATATTTAAAAATTAATAGCCTCGTAGCAAGTACTAATAAAATCAATGGATAAAATCAAATATCAATTACTCTACTATTGAATGTATACACGTAAAATAATTAGCAATACGTTATCACAAATTTCTATGATTAAAAATATGGAATAAAAGATGTGAAAAACTCCAACAAACTTCCACATGTAGTGTATACTATACCAGGTGTAACACAAACATTGTAGACCCACTATTTTTTCTTTATTTTGGAAAGATATTGAAACTTGATATATCGTCCAGTGTCGGACTAGCCTCATTTACCACCCTAGACAACAGACGTAATTTAGTCCCTATACCATTCCCACCCCCGTCAAAAATATCAATAATTTTCACAATGCAAGAAAAATCGTATATTTAAACAAAAAATTAACATTAATATTTTTTGCTTTTACATAGGTTATAGATCTGTACAATAGTTCAGTGATCTGCAGCGTGTTGTGTGATAAGCATGTTTGTGCAACTGTCTAGCGTATACTAGGCTCGATCTCCAACTCCACTACTGGTAGCGTCGCATCGGTGTGTAATAGATGAGATTTCCATAAGCCCAGCTTCCTTCCGGACAGCCCTTGCTTTAAGTTTGGGGGTTCCCTATTATAATGGTGTGTTTTTTAAAATTTTGTGCTAAATGTTTTCATTTAGTATTCAGAATGCACTCCTCGTAACTGCTCCAGATTTGGTACCTTCCGTGAATATGATCTCTGCATGATTCCATCTATCTAATGTACTTTGTACATATTGGAAATATTAATGAAATACCCTTTAATAACTCTGTCATTGAGAAAATCAATAAAATTATTTAAATTGGCAAACATTGTTTTAGGAACAGTCGTTATCAAAATAATCTTGTTAAATTAAGTATTTTCTCGAATACAAATAAATGTTATATTATCGTTTTAAATTAAATGTGATTTAAACACAATAACAACTCTATCTTATTTTTTTATCATTCCACAATTGATTAGGTACTTAGTTTCTTCCTCTTTACATTTCTTCAAAACAATACTGCTATTACAATCCTTGTCGGCACGATTTTCTATTTTATTACTTTTATGAATTAAGCGATCGTTCAAGGCATCTATCTGTCTTATTTTCCAATTTTTCACTCCGTTGAAAAACCGAACGTAAGAAATTCCAATGTTTAGGGCTGTAAAAGTTTTCCTATGTACCTACCCTGTGCAATGATTTTTATTAACGATATTTGTAAGTACTTCTCAAAATACGTTCTTATTCTATATAACATAACTGCATTATTTACAGTTATAAAAATTAACTTTTTTTGTAATACCTAGTTCGTGCTAGTTTCTTAAGAAAACCTTCAAATCTTTTACATGCTTTATCATTCATCATTTACCTATTTCTTCGACCCATTTACATAGAATAAGTCAGACATTTTTTGTAATAAATGTTATAAAATAAATAAGAGTGTAATACACTTAAAAGAAAAAAGAGAAAATGTATAAAATGTTATGGACCAACATTAGAGGTTGGTCCCCAAAGTTAAATTCTTTTATTTCTCGTACGCAACAATGGTGTAGCTACCGCTGTATCAGTGGTACAGAGCCCGTCAGCTAAGGGGCCCACTGGCAGTTGCTCAGTCTGAAAATACTTTGTTCTCATGCTTGAGCCCCGATCTCTCAATAAATTAATTCTGAGTCCATTTTTATGGGCCTCCTTGACCCTGTTTGTTATAGGACCTACTCAGTGTTAGTTACGCCACTGATAAGCAAACTATTACCACAGATTGGTAAGGACAGATACGACAGTTGAAAAGAGAAACGAATTCGAGAGAGAGATAAACGAGGTTATCCGTTTAAAAGTCTAGGCGAACGTGCGTATTACCGATGTATCAGTGACCAATTAATTACTATATCAAAGAGTCATTTGCTTTCTCTGCGACGTGTCAGGTGTTAGGTTAGAAATATTTCATATTGTTTGTAGTAGAGAAAGGTTGTTGTGTTATCTTCCTATTCCTAAATTTATGTTTGGAAGTACAAGTTCTTTTTCGAGACGATTTCTAAAATGGCGCTTAGTGCAATACGTTTCGAGCATCATGTCACGTTGTGTGAAATTTGATTGCAGTTTCAAAAATCCGCTTCCCACCGCGCCGCATGAACTTTCAATACAGTTTCAAAAATGAAGCTTCGTGGGGCATAACGTCCTGTCTTGTAAATTTCATTGCGGTTACAAAAATGATGCTTTGCAATCATGTTCCGAGAACTTTCACTGTACTTCCAAAATATCTTCCCGAAGGCATTTCTATGTGTCGCACGCGGTTCATATAAGATATTTCCGGAAGTCAGATGTCATTGTAGTTCCGCAAAATCTCGTCGAATGAGATTTTCCCTGACTTATGGCAGGATAATTTTGGTGAATTGCGACGCTGTGTCAGTGGCGTAACTAGAAACAATTGGGCACGTGTGCAGATTGTCATTTGGGCCCCTCCCTCCACCAATAATAAATAAATTTTTATAAATTGCACAAAATAATGCCCATATTTTATTTAAGTAATAAATATGATAATAATATTAATTAAATAGTTACTTTCCTGTCTTTGGTTCCGGCGAAATATTCGATGACTCTATATCGATATCGATATCTATACTTCGGGCCGTTTCATTTTCAATGGAAAGTATGTCCAAATTTGACAAGTTTTCTTACAATAAAGAGTGCCTTAAGTAGTTTTTAATTCATTTCAATTTAGAAAATGACTGCTCGGCTGAAGCTACAGGAATGGGTAAATGAAAGAGTGCTAACTTCTGTATACGAAGTTGATGAAATCGGGTCTATAATTGCTAACTTGATCAAATCAAGCATTCTAATATATTTAAGGTTTCCCAATTTTCCGGTGGTCTGAAGCTTGTCTTTGAATAGATTTCTGAAGATAAGTATTTTTATTGAAAATGAATCGGATAAATCGTGAGAGTAATGACGAATAAGTTCGTTCGGATTGAGAACTACATTTTGATTAAAACTTAAATAAAACAAAGATTACTACGTTAATGCTGCAATAGGCAAAGTAGGGTAGCTGAGATATTTTATAAAATCATTTTTCCAAAATGGATGCTCAAAGTCAAACTCCCGGTTTTTACAAACAGAGATTTATGCTTATTTTAGGATTTCGTACAACATGCAATGCGATTCATCAACTCTTTATTCGACTTTTGGATCCCCTTTATAGAAAAATGTCATAGATATTGGACTATTATGTATTCTGCAAAGAACTTTCCAATGGAAAAATATTTTGATGAAAGTTTTTTAAGTACTATTTTTGCAAATTTCAGATTTAATAACAAAAAAATGTGGTATTATACATTATGTTCCCTGTTAATTCCTTTGGTTGTTTAATAGGAAAATCCAAAGACCCATTACTCATATTTGGTATTTACATACAATTTAAAATAATCCAATTTAATGCAGCAGGTAGCTAAGAACAATTTGTTCTTTTTTACTTTGTTAGTAGTATTGTACCGGTGGCAGCGAAATGAGAACCATGCCAATTGTTGCTATAAAACTACCTTTTCTAACCTATCCTTACGTGCGTACTATTCACTGGGAAATGTAATAATTATATCTAGAGAATTCTTACGTAAATAGTATACAAGGGTTGCGTTTCTGATTTTCAGTTTAAGTTCTTCTACTTAACTGGTAATAAATTATAATATAGTAATAAATATAGTTTTAACAATTTTGCATGATGCAATAATTAAACATTTAGAGTTAACTTTTCCTCGAGACAATTTCATATTGACCTTTCACTATTTTGAATGTTGGATTTATCTGAGTTATATATATTATACGATAATCATAGCTTTCGAGTTAATTCATGTGAGATTTTTCTACTCCGCTATAATATACCTTTCGTCATTATTAAAGACAAAATAGAAATATAGTGACCAGTACTGTACAAAATATTACATATGAATATTGAGCGTTAGTGTATAAGTTAAATTTAGGAATTTTCCATTTTACTCTACCCAATATTAATCTACGCTGTAATAGTCTATTCTTCCTATCTTATCCTATTATAATCGTTATTGGAAATTGGATTATTTCAGTCTATTCTGAGAAATAACATACTACTGGAAGTAATGGAAGTGACACTAACTTTTCACTTTTTTTTTATATACATTTATTTAACGTCGGCCTATTTCCGCTACTGAGGCCTAACACCGACGCCTGTAGACGAGCTACCCCCAACCAGGAATTTTGCCGAACCTCTTCCCTTAAGAAGAGTAAGGATCTTTTTCTTGCCTAACATTTAATAGACAAGGGACCGACGGCTTCACATCCCCTCCGAAGGATGATATATCTCCTATACAACCCTCGCCTAAGGTTGTATAGCTTCCGCGCATACACTGATATACAAGCCGTTGGAAGATGTGTGAGGCGAGGACGGGGTTTCCGTTGGAATGGTCACCCATCCAAGTACTAACTGCGCCTGTCGTTGCTTTACATCGCATACCGAAGTATGTACATAGTAAAGACGCACCTACGCTCGCCCCAACTTTTCACTTTCAAATGGAACAGCCTGTATGTCACTGAATTTATAAATTATGCATAATTTTCTGAATCCAATGATACCACATCAGTGACATAGCATTTATTTATTTCAATTTAATTTTTCATTTCGACTAATGATCCTGTTAGATGACTTCCAAAGCCACCTGATTTCACTCCTATAGATTTTTTTGTTTGCGCTATGCTATGCGAGTTCAGAAATGTGTTGACATCATTTTGGACAACTGTTGGAATGTTTTGGGTTCCTTTTTTGTATTTCAAAGCCACCTTGTGTGCGATAAATAAATTGTATTTTCTTGTTTTCTTTTAGCTGTAATTTTGATTGTATTTGTCGCTCATTTTAATAGGGGATAATAATTAATACTACTAATAAATGGTACCATGGTACCAATATGTTACTATTTGAAAAAATTGTGTTTTATCCTAAAAACCATTTTGATGAAAGTTATTTGCTCATAAATCACATAATTTAGTATTTTCAACGTGGCTTCGATTTTTCTACTATTATACAGAGGTTAATTAGAATAAATCAGAACAGTCATGACACACTTAAATGGAAAACGAAAAATTGAATTAAAATAAATATTACTTATGGGATATCATTGGATTCATAAAATTATACAGAATTCAAAAATGCAATAATATACAGGATGTTCTATTTGAAAATTAAAAGTTAATGTCACTTCCGGTGAAACCATATAAAACCGGAAGTGAAAAAGAATTATAAGCGATGTTTGTAAAATGTATAGGATATTCCGAATTTCAATCGTTTATCTTTAAAACTGAAGGAAGAAATGGAGGTGAACCATGATCCTGTTACACGTATACGTAACTTCAGTAACTTCAGAGAGATGTACTGTGTGCTAAAAATAAATGAGTTTATTACAAGATCCAACGGATTGTATTCTGTTACTTTTATTATTGTCAAAACTATTTATGAAGTCAGATGCCGTAGAGCAAATGGTTTGCGGACTTATTACATTCGTTCCTTCCATTTCCATGTGTATTTAGAAACAATTTAAAGTAGTGTTTTTATTGTTATCCTTGCCAGTTGTTTTGGAGCCACTCGGCAAGTTGTAGACACCTTTCGTCTGTAATTTGATAGACTGGAAAACTATGTAGGGTTGTTGTGTATTCACCTATGCCGTACTAATGAGAGCTAACAAGCTCGAAACTAATCTGCGGCTGGTGCTACACAATAGTCCTACACTGTAGTCCTTTCTTTAGGATTAATCTGTCTGACTTATTGCAATCAGATTTTTGTTTGCGTTTTCCGACTGAATACGTAGTATGTCGCAAGTTTTAAGGCATTATTTTCAATCGTTTTGGAAACGCATATTCTGCACCTTGATGGGTGGCAATGAATTTAGTTCCTTTCATAGGTCTGTCGTAGGTAGTATGTATTTTACTACATATTTATTTATTTTTGTAACAACTATTTAAGATTATTGTTTTTATTGTTATCCTTGCCAGTTTTTTCTTCAATAAATGTTCATACTTCATTTGATCGTATGCGGCTTTATCTAATATTTCTTTATAATACATCTTTTTTGCTTTTATATTCTTTTTTAGTTTCTTGGTAGTTCTGATATATATTGTTTGAATAATCACCCATATTAGTCAATTTTCATATTTACCGGCAAGATAGCTCAGTAATCTAAAGCCTATTGTGTAGCGAATATGTTTGGTTATACAGTAATTGTATATTCTGCTAACTTGCAAAAAGGTTAGGTTAGGTTACATCAATGTTATGCTATTTTTTTTGTAAGTTAGTAAAACATGTAGTAAAAAATATATATATGAGCTGACAAAATTTTTGTTGGGCATTTGATTAGCATTTAATGCGCTTTTATTATTCTGCGGTTGAAAAATCACGAATTTGTTATTGTACATTAATGTTCTGCTATCATTTTTCCAAGTTAGTAGAACATGCGATAAAAAAATATATGTACTGAAAATTTGTTTTGCGCATTTAATGAGCTTTTGATTCTCCATATGCCATAATTGTGTTCTGCTAACTTTGCTCTGCTAACTAAATTGACATAACAAATTATTATTATCAATTGCAAAATTAAATGTTAGTATTCAATTAGGTCAGATAAAAGTTATCTTTTTTATAACATCCGCATTCGGTTTACTAATTTTCTATTTATTTTGTTTGATCATTATTTAGCAATACTTTAATAATTCGATATTGCAGAATCTAAAATTTATTACCTGAGGTACCGATATAAAGTAAATTGTAAATTTGTGCAAATACTAAGACAGGAAATTATATTGAACTTGTTATTCTGCAGATAAGATCCATTTTAAAGAGTTAATGCTTATTTTATTGATTTTAATAGATAAGATTTTCATGTAGATAATGTTAAGCCGCATCTTAATATCAAACTGACGGGCGCCGAAAATATTAAATGTATGATTTATGTATCTCGGCCTTCATTTTATGAATTAAAACTACTTGCCATTGTCACGTACTCACATGATCTTATAAGAAATTTACGATGTCCGGAAGGGAGTTACAGATTTGCAAAATGCAGACATCTACTATTACCCACCGACATTGCCAATACCGGGGATGAGTATCAAACGTAGACCACGACAAACTGTCTAACCAAACATATTCGCTACACAATACGCTTTAGATTACTGAGCTATCTTGCCAGTAAACACGAAAATTGACTAATATGGGCGATTATTCAAACAATATATATTGGTTCAAATCAGTGATGATAAACCAAATCAGAACTATCAAGAAACTAAAAAGAATATAAAAGTTAAAAAGCTGAAAAAAATGCGGTTGAAAAATCACGAATTCGTTATTTTACATGAATATTCTGCTATCTTTTTTTACAAGTTAGCAGAATATGCAGTAGAAAAAGATATATGAGCTGAAAAAAAATTTCGTTTGGCATTTAATTCGCATTTAACGTGCTTTCATTATTCCGCGGTTGAAAATCACGAATATGTTATTTTACATTAATGTTCTGCTATCTTTTTTGGCAAGTTAGCAGAACATGCAGTAAAAAAGATATATGAGCTGAACAAATTTTTGCTGGGCATTTAATTCGCATTTAGTGTGCTTTCATTATTCCGCGGTTGAAAATTACGAATTTGTTATTTTACATTAATGTTCTGCTATCTTTTTTGCAAGTTAGCAGAACATGCAGTAAAAAAAAGAAATATGAGCTGAAAAAAAAATTCGTTTGGCATTTAATGTGTTTTCATTATTCCGCAGTTGAAAATCACGAACTTGTTATTTTACATTAATGTTCTGCTATATTTTTTGGCAAGTTAGCAGAACATACAGTAAAAAAATATATATTAGCTGAACAAATTTTTGTTGGACATTTAATTCGCATTTAGTTTGCTTTCATTATTTCGCGGTTGAAAATCACGAATCTGTTATTTTACATTAATGTTCTGCTATTTTTTGCAAGATAGCAGAACATGCAGTAAAAAAAGAAATATGAGCTGAAAAAAAATAAACGGTACGATTAGTAGAAATCCTGGATCAAAGGACAAAGGATATCCTACTTAACAAGAAACTATTAATATTTCGTTATTGTACCATTTCTATTTATAACTTCTATAAGTCTGTTTGGCATAGAATTAAATAACCTTATACAATAATCATTAGTAATATTATTTTCCCATGCATTATTTACTATTTCCAGTAATTCTTCGGCATTCCGTGGTCTCACATTTCGTTTTTAAATACTTCTTACGAGTAGTGCCCATACTTCTTCCGAGTAGTCCCCATACTTCTTCCACAGGATTAAGATCTGGACTATAACTGGGCCAGTTAAGAACATTGATGTAGTTACGGTATGAGCAGTATGAACGGAACAATTGTCTTGTTGAAATATGAACTCATTATTAGGAAACAATTGTGACACAGAAGGGAGCATAATATTAACCAAATGTGAATTGTACTGGGGTAAACTCGGCGCCGGCGGCGGTAAAACATATTCTCTGTCATCCGTGTTGTGGGTATGATATATTAAATGTGTGTCTTTTATACATTCAGGCATGTACTTATTCTTCTAACGCAACGTCCAGTTTAATGTTCAGTAAAAACTCTGAAATATGAAAATAACTTCGTTTACAGCTATCTACTTAAATTCTCTACAAATCGGCCTCGTTTACGTAATGCCAGCGCCGAGTCGCAAATTTTACTCAGGGAATCCCATATTTTATCAGAATTTATCTCAGAGCAAACATATAAAATATGTGTGCCTGTCATTAGTCTTTACAAGGCGCGATTGTAAAAAATGGAATTGTTTTAAAGTAGCATACTATTGTGAGGTATTGTACCTCACTATTTTTCATGTATGGCAAGTTTCTCGACAATAGCAACAAAATAAGGATTTTTTATCCTTTCATTAATATCTTGAAAACTATCTAACTTTTTGGTAGACTGTAAAATTCTTTAAAATAATGTTTACGTATAGTAACAAACGTTATAAATTGATAGTTAAGTATCTATCATTGATCGTTTCGACTTTTACTTGATGAAAATCCATGTTAACGTCGAACACTTTTAATTCTCAGTATGCAATAATTGATATTATTGATAAAGCTTATTTCATATGGGAATGTCGCGTCGGGTTCCTTTGCCGGGGGATTCCCAGCACGTGAACGCGCTCTATCTGTTGTTTATGGCAGCGAAACGGATCGAATTGTAGGCTTTGAAGTGCACTTTTTCGCAAAATTGTCGATGTTTACATTAATTCTTTTGAATAAAGGTTTGCACTGATCAAATCTCATAATGATGTATTTGGGTTTCTGTCTGATATAGATGTACTAAAAAGTAAAACATAAAAATATTTAAGACACTGCCAAAGATTTGTATTACTAGTTTAAGTGGTGATATAGAATAATTAAATTTCGCTAATGAAATATTAATTCTTAAAGATATGCTCAGTTCAAAAATCAAATTAAACTGCTACTTGGGGTGACTTAATAAAGGACAAATAACTCAGTCACCTTAGGATTAATATGCAGAAAAGAAGTGAGCAGGATTTTTGTATATTGACGTTTTAAAGAACACGTGAAAAAATCCAGTCGATATCGTACCGGCGAAGGAGGTGAAAGATGACGAAAATCGATTTTTCGCAAATAACTCGCTTCCTATTGGTAGATCAGTTAATATTATTATAAAAACTATAGACCTCAAAATTTGTTACAAAAAAGGCTCTATCCATTCTTCACGTTCAATCAACCGTGTTCGTGATATTATTATGAAGCAATTGAAGCAATGAAAGTTTAAAATACGTTTGTTTCCGCACCACGCTCAAGGTAGAATGCAAGCAGTGTCGGACTGGTCCCAGTTGACTCCATAGGCAACAAATGTAATTTGGCCCCTGTACGCCCTATCCATCCCTCAAAAAATGATCAATAATAACCAGAATATAAAAAAAATCATAATATTTAAAATAGACAGAAAATAAAAATTAACCATTTTTTTAACCATTCCGGAAGGCCCCCATACACGGAAGAGAATTTTATATGATTTGTCCCGCTGTCTAGATCTGCCAGATCGCACTTGCCAACTCTCAGGGTACAGATATTTTGGTCTCCACACACGTAAAGATCGTATCGTTTATTTTCGTCAAATGTCAAGTCGTTGAAGGGACGGGTAGTTCAGTTAATGGTAAATCCTCTTTAAATTCCGAGGCCTCCGAGGGGACTTAAGCGTTCAGATATCTTAGGCGTGCTTAAAATCCAAAAGGAATTTGCTGTCAGTAAATATCAGCAGGGTTAAAAAAATAAGAAAATTTGCACTTATGGATATATGTATCTGGCAAATTTGTGAAAATGAAGAGAAGAAAAATCGAACAAAGCGGATGAAAACGCGGATCCAGGAGAAAAAAATATGGACATATGCGTTTAATCTGAGAACTGAGGGCGAATGAGCAGGATGATTTACAGAAATTATTTACGAATACCAGGTCAACTTTTTCAAAAAATTAACCAAATCGTCATAAGCTTTTCCTTTCATATTTTAATTTACGTACGAACTGTCTTTCATTTTCCACAAACATGTTTCTCCATATAGAAATCTATGAAATCGATTAAGTAATAATTTTTTTGTCCATTCCATGTTTCACTGACACCTTTACTATTCGAACAGAATTGATATCTCCGTGTATGTGTACTGACAGGACTGAACCTGCAACGATCTGCTCTGTCACACATAGCAATGTACACAAAAATAATGCGCTTATTTTTTTATTGCTATGAACTCTTGACTTTAAAATTTTTCTGACAAATTCATTTCCCGAAAACGCAAAGCGATTTGAATCACCTCCTACATATAAAAGAACTTGTTTGATATAAAGTTATATACAATAGTCCCGCCAAATTTTTTCGCCAGATTGACCGTTCTTATGCTTAAAATTACTGGGCTAAAAGATGGACAATGGATATTAATGTCTTAACATTCGAAAAACACTGAAAATTGAATTGAATTGAAGAATTTGCTTTATTTATACTTTCATCGCAAATATTTTGCAAACGACGTTAGATACGTTGAAATTGAGTATAGATAAATGTCTTTGTAGAGCATAAAGTTGTTCATCAGGTACGTCAGTTGGTTAAGTGTAGAGCACTTCAAAATTTGCAAATCGAAAAAGCATTTTCAATTTTCAGTGCTGAGCCGAGTTTCGCCTCGTTATTAGTTCAGCACAGAAAATTCATAATTTCAATATTTTAATGTTAAGAGAATACTTATTATTCAGTATCTCTTAGGGTACTGTTCGTAATATAACTTATAATTTGCTCTTAGGGTAGTACGGATACGGAAGTAAAATTCACCTCAAGAATTTTGAAAATGGTAAAATATAAATAGTTCTTTTATCCATTCACACTCCTAACCCCATTACGTAGTAGGCTGTAGTCGAAGGCGAAAAAACTTTGTTTTTATTAAAATATATTCTTATACAATCTGTTTTTGCTTTCAATTAGGAATAAGCAAAAAATCTGGCTAAATTTTATAGCTTTTATTACCTCCTTCCTTTCTCGTGCCCGCAAAGGGATTTTGTCCAAAAATTAAAATGAAACATTTTTAAAAAATCGTTACAACACCACCGGATGATCGCAAGTTGTTCCGTTTTTATCGAAGGAGAAAATTTGACCAATACATTAATCAGAAAGTAGTCTCAAACGATTTCTAGGGTATCAAAATGTGAAATTTTACTAAAATCTCAAAAAAAAATTCTTACTGGTTACCTTATTTCCTATTAGGTAGGAAGCAAAAAATAAGCCCATTACCTGTATTAGATATAAGTATAGGTATTGCGACAAATAGAACTGTGTAGATATATGAAAAAGTTAAGAACTAGGATTCATTTATGATTGATATATTTAAGGTTTGTTGTTATACCTTCTTGAAGACATTTTTCACAATTTTCATTTTTTTTTTTTGGCCGAAGGTTCAATTTTAATTGAATTTCATAATTTTTGAAGCTATTTTCATTTTCACAACTTAAATAAATAACATACGAATCCAACGATTTTTCAACATTTAAGAATAAATCTAGCTACCTCCCTGTTCTATAAAATTGGTGTGATGTGACTATGCATCTGTACTAGTCTCCGACGCACTACTTATGGAAGTTTAAAAAAATATATTTGTTCCGAAAAAGCATCTTATAAAACATTTATACAGCAACATGTTTTAATGTTTTACAAAAATTCTATTTGCAATACGTATATGATAGAGGCATACAGTCTCAAGCGCTTCTTAGGTACGGTTTATCAATGTAGGGTTAATTGGTAACTGATAAATGTCAAACAAAACAATAGATATCTATTGTTTCATTTGACATTTATCCTCTAGTTAAGAGTTAACCCTGCATTGATAAACCGAACTTTAGTCGGGCTAACTAAATGGCAAATTCGTATCTCAACCATCTTTTTTTTATTCAGTGCAAGTATTGACTTGTTTCTTAACGATGGAAGACAACACGTGTGTTTATTCTGTGGTTTCTATGTAAAAATAAATATAATAATTGTGTGTTTATCTTTAATCCAGATATGTAATATTCTGTACCTACATATACAGTTTTAACTGTAGATGTGAGACATCCGTTGATAGGCGCATAAACACCTACCCATGTTTTATAAAAATGGTAGCGAACATATTATAGTCTTTAAAGAGAATTTTTAGTTTATTAATTATTTTATAAGTGTTTTATGGCAACAATGCGTGCTTCCTTTATATAACAATTGTTTAGCAGTTGCAGTCAAATACAATATGTTCCCTGAAATAATATGTATTAAGAGTCCTAATAAAATTATTTTATTATTGCTTAGATAAACT
This sequence comes from Leptura quadrifasciata, assembly GCA_963675555.1. Taxonomy (NCBI): domain Eukaryota; kingdom Metazoa; phylum Arthropoda; class Insecta; order Coleoptera; family Cerambycidae; genus Leptura; species Leptura quadrifasciata. The sequence goes on along the minus strand of OY776673.1, from coordinate 154,128,333 downwards.
TTTAAAGAAAAGTTTTATAGGTGTTCGCCAATTGGCCAATAAGTGCCAGGGGCCATTATTATACATCTTTTATAAATCAATTTTGTTCCGTGAGCTAAAACATCCTGTAATAATTGCTGTATAAACGTTTATAAAACAGCGAAAAACAAATTCTACAAAATGTTTTATAAATTAGCTGTAAGAACATTCTTAGCACTTATTTATATGATAATTTAGTTGTGAAGACTAAATAATCACTTTGGCGGTAATGGTTTTTGCAGAACAGTAATGCAAGAGTCATAAAATAAAATTTAAAATTATATTATTATTTTAAACGTATAGAACAACTTTGTAAGTTGAGAATAAAATTATCAGTTCGTGAACCAACGACAAATTAAACCAATCCCGGTTTTCCCTAAGTTCTGAACATGATATTTTCGTAAATTTTGATGGCGCCAGTCTAAATTAGTTGCTTACTTAAATATTGTTGTATGTTTCAAAAAGTATTCTTACCGTTATTGGCTGTTTTAAAGTTGTTCTCTTGTTCTTCGCTTATCGTTGTTCCATTAATTGCTTCATGGGCACTCTGTCCATTTTGATATATAGTAACATTTCCACTAACATTAAATTGGGTAACTGGCCCAATAATCACATCAGTAGAATTGTCGACATTTATAGCTGCATTTTCTAAATTAACAAGTTCTCTGTTGGTACATGAATATCCTTCAACGTCCAACAGATCAGAATTTCCGTAATCATCTTGAAACACTATATCGGAATTTCCCAATTGTATTGGGCTCGCATTTGTCACTAAAGACGTCTCCGAGACGGATTGCGGCATTGGTTGGCATTATAAATTAAAAACTTAAATTTATATAAACAACTTACACTGCGCTACACATGTCAACAAACCAAATTTATTATTTTGCCTTACTTAAGTAAGTGCATGTATCGCATGCGTTATCTGTCGACTACTGATATTAATTTCACGTACTGCAAATTAGCGAGTAAACAAGATATAACTATAGATGGTGGGGACAACAAATAAATATTATTTTAAAACCTCGACCGTAGTCAAATGCTAGATTCCAGTGTTGGCGTTTATATTTATGGTGGTGCATTCAAAATATATGGTGTCTATTGTAACTAACCTACAGCCTACACCTTGAACCTCTATATGAAAAATAAAGATTTGAAACTGCATCACTATGAAAAAGAAATTGCATACGCAGAACTGGTTATCATCTTATCAAAGCAAACTGTTTTATTTTTTGTTGTAGTACCATAAATATAAAGAAAAATCACAAGGAATTCTAAGAACGTGCTGTGATCAGATTCGAACTAGATAGGTAGGTACGAGCCACGGTTATTATACATACGGTTGGATTATGCCCGCCCCTACCAATCAGAAAACGTTTAGTGCATTGACGTCAAAGTAGACCTCATTTACGCTCGTATATAATGCTGTCTCGTTCTCCCTCATTAATAGTCTCTTAAGTCGCTATTGCTTCCACTTATATATCTTGCAATTATTATTTTATTTTAATACAAAAAAACAGGCATTATTTATTTTATACAAATTTGATTTAATAAGAAAGGGACGCACTAGAATCGGACATAAAAATTTTAAGGTACTGCACAAAAAGTCTGTATTTCTTATTTTAACATAGCCCAAAAGCGTATAAGCTGTCGTCCTATCTTATCATAATTTTAAAGCAAAATATATGTTACCCCAAGGTTTTAGGTATTAGCATAGCACACAAAAATACGAAGAAGTATAAGGAAAATGTTATATACAGTATTCTCACGTACGAACGAACTTTATATTAGGTGATATATTAAATTTATTTAAAGCTATTTTTAATTAAGACTATTAGGAAATGAGTGAAAATTTGGTAATCGAATGTTGCTGACTGCGAAATCTATCTGAGCAATGAAAATAAAAAAATATATCTAGCATTATGTAAAATTAAATAAAATAGTAATAATAAGTCTTTATTGAAACATCATAGTTTATCATCTTTTGGAAATTTATGATAAGAAACAGCCAAATTTTCTTGCTTAGTCTTTTGTAAACTATTGTTACATATAGCCACGGCACACCTTGTTCCAGGCATAACTGTTAAAAAAACAATATTTACCTACACAATAATAATAAAAAATTAATCAACAAATATAGAATGAACCAACAATACTTGTACTTACTTTTATTAGGGCAAGTCGACTTCCCAAAACAAAACCACAATACTTCCTAATAATAGTCTTTTTAAAGCGTCTTTAAAATACACCGAATACACAAAAATAAGGAAACAAGTTCACAATGCACAACCAAACCACAGAGTATCTGATAAACCGTGTCTGTGACCAAACAAACGATACAAATATGGCGCGTTCCAAGGTATACTGTAACGTCACAGTCCCCGCCCATTAATTCAACGTGGGTACGAGCCTCATTTAACCCCGCAGGCAATAGATACAATGTAGCCCTTACGTCTTATCCAGCCCCCTAAAAAGATCAGTATGAGGAAACCATACGCCTAGAGACATATAAAATTTAATATTTTTCCTTTTATACAGGGTGTTTCAAAATTAAAGGTACATACGTCACTTGTGGATAGAGGGCACTTTGGCGGTTCAAAATTACCCGGCATTAATGCATTCTTCGTCCTTCCTTACCGAAATACAGGATGTTTGATTGATTTTGGCCAAATCTTTCTTTGGTCATAACTATTGAACCACCCTCTATAATCGGTTCATACTTAGAATATATGTTTCACTTATTTTACTTGATAGAACTTCATAATAAACCAAAATAGAAATCCAGATCCGGCTTAATAAAAAACTGACAATATGTTGTATGTCAAAATCAACACCCTGTATGACAAAATTATGTAGATCTGTTTCGATATTCGAAAAGAGCGGATAAAATTGAATAGAGTAGCCCACTTAATTTATTTGCGCATTCCATTATCAACCCTGATTACTTGCCGTAAATCCAATTTCAGTAAAATGGTCGAGACAGTTGGAACTTGAATATTTATTTCAGGGTTTAATTAACAGAAAAATTTAACACATTAACCGCCAAGAGGAAAATTGCAATGAAGCTGAATTTGAAAATGTTCTTTCCCAGAGGGCCGTTTGGGTCGCCGGTGACCAATTGCTAGGGTTATGTAAAGTCATAGCTTGGTCACCGGCAGACCGATGTTAGTGCAATTTGCTATGTTAAAATTGTTGTTGGGGTCCTGGGGAACACTTAAATAACTTTGACTGGCGCAGTGAAAAATGATAATCAATTTTTCATAGACAAATAAGTAGCTATAATTTTATGGATGATGGTTGATTAAGAAAAATATATTTAAGCACAAAACAACAGATTAACATAAAGAGTCTTACAATTCATTTTTTTGAATGTATGTTGAAACATTCTGCACAAATAAATGGTTTCTTTGGGCATCCTGAACAAAATGTTGTAACTATTTTAGTCAGATTTGCCGCCACTTTACCTCCACTTTGTAACGTCATTTTATCATAGCATCTCGTACATCTCTTTCTGATTTTCCTGTTTCTATTGTCCCTCTCCGTTGTTTTCTTTAAGTACTGCTGTAAGTTTTTTCTACTTGACCCTTCTTGTGTCTCATTATCGTTAATTTCAGTTAACCCCAGAAGCGAGTCCACCAATTCTTCTCTGAATTTGGTAATAGTAAACTTTTTTCCCGGGTTTTTTAAGTAATTTTAAAAACAATGTGTGGTTACCCTCTTAGACCCTGATTTTTGCTAAATCCAAAATACACCAAGCACAAATATATGTTTCCTATCGTCCTGTTAAATATGAATGTGTTAAAAACTATTTGATAAAAGTTACGCTAATTTTAATTAGTGTCTGTGGGGTGGTTTACCCTCTTAGACCCTGATTTTTGCCAAATCCAAAGTACGCCAAGTACAAATATATGTTTCCTATCGTCCTGTTAAATATGAGTGTGTTAAAACTATTTGACACAAGTTACGTTTATTTTAATTAGCTTCTGTGGGGTAGTTTACCCTCTTAGACCCTGATTTTTGCTAAATCCAAAATACACCAAGTACAAATATATGTTTCCTATCGTCCTGTTAAATATGAATGTGTTAAAAACTATTTGGCAAAAGTTACATTGATTTTAATTAGCTCCGGTGGGGTGGTTTACCCTCTTAGACCCTGATTTTTGCCAAATCCAAAATACACCAAGTACAAATATATGTTTCCTATCGTCCTGTTAAATATGAATGTGTTAAAAACTATTTGACAAAAGTTACATTGATTTTAATTAGCTCCGGTGGGGTGGTTTACCCTCCTAGAGCTTGATTTTTGCTAAATCCAAAATACACCAAGTACAAATATATATTTCCTATCGTCCTGTTAAATATGAATGTGTTAAAAACTATTTGACAAAAGTTACATTGATTGTAATTAGCTTCTGTGGGGTGGTTTACCCTCCTAGACCCTGATTTTTGCTAAATCCAAAATACACCAAGTACAAATATATGTTTCCTATCGTCCTGTTAAATATGAATGTGTTAAAAACTATTTGACAAAAGTTACATTGATTTTAATTAGCTCCGGTGGGGTGGTTTACCCTCTTAGACCCTGATTTTTGCCAAATCCAAAGTACGCCAAGTACAAATATATGTTTCCTATCGTCCTGTTAAATATGAATGTGTTAAAAACTATTTGACAAAAGTTACATTGATTGTAATTAGCTTCTGTGGGGTGGTTTACCCTCCTAGACCCTGATTTTTGCTAAATCCAAAATACACCAAGTACAAATATATATTTCCTATCGTCCTGTTAAATATGAATGTGTTAAAAACTATTTGACAAAAGTTACATTGATTGTAATTAGCTTCTGTGGGCTGGTTTACCCTCCTAGACCCTGATTTTTGCTAAATCCAAAATACACCAAGTACAAATATATGTTTCCTATCGTCCTGTTAAATATGAATGTGTTAAAAACTATTTGACAAAAGTTACATTGATTTTAATTAGCTCCGGTGGGGTGGTTTACCCTCTTAGACCCTGATTTTTGCCAAATCCAAAATACACCAAGTACAAATATATGTTTCCTATCGTCCTGTTAAATATGAATGTGTTAAAAACTATTTGACAAAAGTTACATTGATTGTAATTAGCTTCTGTGGGGTGGTTTACCCTCCTAGACCCTGATTTTTGCTAAATCCAAAATACACCAAGTACAAATATATATTTCCTATCGTCCTGTTAAATATGAATGTGTTAAAAACTATTTGACAAAAGTTACATTGATTGTAATTAGCTTCTGTGGGGTGGTTTACCCTCCTAGACCCTGATTTTTGCCAAATCCAAAATACACCAAGTACAAATATATGTATTCTATCGTCCTGTTAAATATGAATGTGTTAAAAACTATTTGATAAAAGTTACGCTAATTTTAATTAGTGTCTGTGGGGTGGTTTACCCTCTTAGACCCTGATTTTTGCTAAATCCAAAATACACCAAGTACAAATATATGTTTCCTATCGTCCTGTTAAATATGAATGTGTTAAAAACTATTTGACAAAAGTTACATTGATTGTAATTAGCTTCTGTGGGGTGGTTTACCCTCCTAGACCCTGATTTTTGCTAAATCCAAAATACACCAAGTACAAATATATATTTCCTATCGTCCTGTTAAATATGAATGTGTTAAAAACTATTTGACAAAAGTTACATTGATTGTAATTAGCTTCTGTGGGGTGGTTTACCCTCCTAGACCCTGATTTTTGCTAAATCCAAAATACACCAATTACAAATATATATTTCCTATCGTCCTGTTAAATATGAATGTGTTAAAAACTATTTGACAAAAGTTACATTGATTGTAATTAGCTTCTGTGGGGTGGTTTACCCTCCTAGACCCTGATTTTTGCTAAATCCAAAATACACCAAGTACAAATATATATTTCCTATCGTCCTGTTAAATATGAATGTGTTAAAAACTATTTGACAAAAGTTACATTGATTGTAATTAGCTTCTGTGGGCTGGTTTACCCTCCTAGACCCTGATTTTTGCTAAATCCAAAATACACCAAGTACAAATATATGTTTCCTATCGTCCTGTTAAATATGAATGTGTTAAAAACTATTTGACAAAAGTTACATTGATTGTAATTAACTTCTGTGGGGTGGTTTACCCTCCTAGACCCTGATTTTTGCTAAATCCAAAATACACCAAGTACAAATATATATTTCCTATCGTCCTGTTAAATATGAATGTGTTAAAAACTATTTGACAAAAGTTACATTGATTGTAATTAGCTTCTGTGGGCTGGTTTACCCTCCTAGACCCTGATTTTTGCTAAATCCAAAATACACCAAGTACAAATATATGTTTCCTATCGTCCTGTTAAATATGAATGTGTTAAAAACTATTTGACAAAAGTTACATTGATTTTAATTAGCTCCGGTGGGGTGGTTTACCCTCTTAGACCCTGATTTTTGCCAAATCCAAAATACACCAAGTACAAATATATGTTTCCTATCGTCCTGTTAAATATGAATGTGTTAAAAACTATTTGACAAAAGTTACATTGATTGTAATTAGCTTCTGTGGGGTGGTTTACCCTCCTAGACCCTGATTTTTGCTAAATCCAAAATACACTAAGTACAAATATATGTTTCCTATCGTCCTGTTAAATATGAATGTGTTAAAAACTATTTGACAAAAGTTACATTGATTTTAATTAGCTCCGGTGGGGTGGTTTACCCTCTTAGACCCTGATTTTTGCCAAATCCAAAATACACCAAGTACAAATATATGTTTCCTATCGTCCTGTTAAATATGAATGTGTTAAAAACTATTTGACAAAAGTTACATTGATTGTAATTAGCTTCTGTGGGGTGGTTTACCCTCCTAGACCCTGATTTTTGCTAAATCCAAAATACACCAAGTACAAATATATATTTCCTATCGTCCTGTTAAATATGAATGTGTTAAAAACTATTTGACAAAAGTTACATTGATTGTAATTAGCTTCTGTGGGGTGGTTTACCCTCCTAGACCCTGATTTTTGCTAAATCCAAAATACACCAAGTACAAATATATATTTCCTATCGTCCTGTTAAATATGAATGTGTTAAAAACTATTTGACAAAAGTTACATTGATTGTAATTAGCTTCTGTGGGGTGGTTTACCCTCCTAGACCCTGATTTTTGCTAAATCCAAAATACACCAAGTACAAATATATATTTCCTATCGTCCTGTTAAATATGAATGTGTTAAAAACTATTTGACAAAAGTTACATTGATTGTAATTAGCTTCTGTGGGGTGGTTTACCCTCCTAGACCCTGATTTTTGCCAAATCCAAAATACACCAAGTACAAATATATATTTCCTATCGTCCTGTTAAATATGAATGTGTTAAAAACTATTTGACAAAAGTTACATTGATTGTAATTAGCTTCTGTGGGGTGGTTTACCCTCCTAGACCCTGATTTTTGCTAAATCCAAAATACACCAAGTACAAATATATATTTCCTATCGTCCTGTTAAATATGAATGTGTTAAAAACTATTTGACAAAAGTTACATTGATTGTAATTAGCTTCTGTGGGGTGGTTTACCCTCCTAGACCCTGATTTTTGCTAAATCCAAAATACACCAAGTACAAATATATGTTTCCTATCGTCCTGTTAAATATGAATATGTTAAATACTATTTGACAAAAGTTACGCTGATTTTAATTAGTTTCTGTGGGGTGGTTTACGTTCTTAGACCCTGATTTTTGCCAAATCCAAAATACACCAAGTACAAATGTATGTTTTCTATCGTTCTGTTAAATATGAATGTGTTAAAAACTGTTTGACAAAAGTTATGCTGATTTTAATTACTTTCTGTGAGGTGGTTTACCCTCTTAGGCCCTGATTTTTGCCAAATCCAAAATAAACTAAATAAAAAATTATGTTCCCTATGGTCTTGTTAAATATGAATATGTTAAGAACTATTTGACAAAACTTATACTGATTTTAATTAGTTTTTGGGGTGGTTTACCCCTTAAAATTTTCGCCAAGTCTTACTCACGCTGTTTTAAAAATGCTATATTATCTATCACCTATTGAATATGAATGTTTTGAAAACTGTATTGCCAGGTGTATTGTTTTTAATTATTTTTTGGGGAGGTGCACCCTCCTATAAAACACCTTTTTTCAAATCCTACTTACATTAACTTGGAAATGTTATTTTCTGTCATCCTGATAATTATGAATATGTTAAAAACTATTTGACGGAAGACACGCTATATTTTTAGTAGTTTTGCCCTCTTAAAATCGCATATTCGCCATCTGCCACTTATGCTATCTTGGGAATGCCGTTTTCCATCATGTTATTAAATATAAATGTGTTAGAAACTGTAGGTAAGTACTACAAAAGTTATATTATTTTTAATTAGTTTTTGGAGTGATTCACCCATTTAAAATTTCACTCTGGTCAAATACGGTTATGTCTTGGAAATATTCTTTTCTATCATCCTATTAAACATAAATTTGTTAAAAACTATTTAATAAGAGCTACATTATTGTTAGTACTTCTTGGGGTGTCTCAGTAACTTAAAATCGCATATTCGCTAAATTTCAATTATGCAATCTCGCCCTAATATTGCGCACAATATCCCGCACACCCCTTTTAATTTACGTTAAAAATTACTACCATTACTGCAACTTTCATTGCATTTACATTAATTAACTGATCAACTGTAAATGTTCAGTTCCCATTTCCATTTCCGTTTCTCTCTTCAGCCACGTATTAAAGATATCTAACAGATAGGAGACTACTTTACTTTACCACTCACCAACCCTCGTGTTTACATCTGCTACCCCTGGTAAGCACACCACATGCATTAACTCAGATTCACGATCTATTAAACAATTACTTACGAATTCGCTATTATGTACTTTCACAGTGCTTAAATAAACCCTTATATCACGAAACGCAAACACCTATTAATTAACTTCTTTTCGCCATTTAAAAACTCTTTTTTCACTACTGGTGGCTGCTTACCACACCCTACTTCTCTTAACTACCGTTCCCTCTCACTACCCTCTCAACTCCTGAATTCTCTCTTAATTTTTTCATATTCTTGCTGATTTCTTCAAAATCCCTGCTTTTTCTGTTACTTTGTATTATCTTTTTTATACCCTCGCGCTCTCTTTACTTAACTAAGTTACATTTCCTATTTTCCTCATAGCTTTCTACTTTACTTCCTCCCTATCTTCCCACATTGCACGTGGTTATTTTATTCATCTATTCCCCCGTAGAGGCCGTTACATACATAAATCTGAGCACATGCGCTGCTATCTCTATCAATTTTACCAAATTAGTTCGCTGTTTTCCCACGAAATATATAATCATCAGCATATTTGTACAATGTATTTAGCATTGGAAGCAACAATGTTGGATTCAGATAATTTAGGAATGCAGACACTTCTCTTCCCTTTTCACAGACCAAACCATTTAGCCTAATTACCTACCGGGTGGCACAAAATTTAAATATCCTCTAAGAGGTAAAATATATTTTCTACACGTTCTAGACAACCTACTACACGAGACACAATAATAATTACAAAAATAACAAATAAGGGGAGGGGGTGGTTTTGCTACAGAGTCAGCAGCGAGGAGAGGTCATTTGGCTGATGTAATATTTAAAAAATAAAATTTCCGTGTTTCCTCAAGAACCTTATTGTGTTTAATTTTTGAATAAAAATTTAGCTATTAATAAAAACAACTCAATTTAAAATGGATAGGTACTTCATTCTGTCCGACCCGTTAAAATCTTACAATCATATTTTAGTTCTGTATGGTTTGCAACTTATTCGTAATCTTTTAATATAGAGGTAAGGAGGAGTACCTACCTACATACAATTCAAATAAAAGGCACTTTAGAACCACAGGATTTATCAAACGCGATTAACACCGTAAATCCACCTATTTTGTCAGGAGTATAATTGATAGAATAGAAATAGAATAGAAAAACTTTATTAATTCAAGAGATCAAAACATTGATATAGGATATAAGCCAACAAAAACAAATAATAAAAGGAGCAAAAACAGAAAATACACATATATACATCTATAAATATAGGTATTTTCTTATTACACGAAAAGCAAACAAAATATATATAAAGTGATACAATTATTTACAGAAAAATATTGAAATTAAACATTAAACACAGGGTACACATTCAGATGTCAAAAAGTCTTCAACCGAAGAAGAATTACTTACGAGATATCGTCTAGCAGCAGATTAAAATTTTTGGATACCAACTATAGATTTTATATTATTATTTAACTATTATACAGGACTTCACCTATAATTCTAGATGGTGCATGTTGAATTGAAGATAAGAACCGTGACGAGTAGTATATTCATGGTAAGTATTTTGATGAACAAGCTTATATATATTTTACGAAACTCAACACATCCAAGATGTACAAACATGGAAATGTCAAAATTTTATTCTGAATAAAAGTACTTTTACATGATTCTCTGTAAGTCAGACCAAACATAAATTGAATTACTTTCTTTTGTAAGACAAAAACTCGGTCAGTTGTTACTGAATTTCCCCAGAAAATAACACCATATCTAGTTCTTGCTTCAAAGTTTGAATAGTAGAAAGTTTTTACGATATTTATGCTGACGATTTGGCACAATCTACTTACTGCGAAACATAGATTCTAGCGCATTTCTTGCTAATAAAATCTACATGTTTTTTTCCAATTCCTCAGATTAATAAAGATATTGTTTATCTCAGTCAACATCAATAAGCAAGAACCAAATTCTGAGAAATGACAGCAAGTATGAATAATAATACTTGGTTGACCAAAATGAATTATAAGTGGCCTAGATAACAGGTTCATGCCAATTTCCACTAACTTTTGTTTAGGCAGAGAATAGGTAGGGACTCCTTAATTTAAGTTTTCCATAAAAGCCCACCTCGTTTCCACCATTCAAAGTTAAGTAATCCCAAGCCAAGGAAAGAAAAAAGCTTGACAACGACGCAAATTTTAGGGATATTTTCACTTTATTTTAATAACAATATTGGCAACGTCAATTTGAATATATGATGCAAAAGATTTAACCTAATGTAGAGTATAAAAGATATAGAAATAAAGTTAACGAACTTCTCAAAAAAACAAAAAGAGAATTTTATTGTAACAAAATTGCAGAAAACAAAAATAATATAAGAAAAATTTGGGAAATAATAAAAGACGGTCTAAATGAAAATACTAACAACTGCCAAACATTAATGTTAAAACATGATAATCAAATTATCATAAATCAAAATCAAATTGCAGAAACATTCAATGATTATTTTATAAACATTGGAAAGGAAATGGCAGATAAAATAAAAGTAGATAAAAAGTTAAATGATAGAGATATTTCTTACGATAACATGTTTCTTAATCCAGTAAGCGAGGATGAAATTTTAAGGAATATTAATAATCTGAAAAACAATGCTGCCTCTGGTTATGATAAAATATCAGCAATAACATTTAAAAAAATTGGCACATATATAGCAAAACCATTAAATTATATCTTTAATCTATGTTTTGGGGAAGGAATATTCTCATCCGATTTAAAAGTAAGTATAGTTACTCTCATTTACAAGAAAGATGACAGGACTGTAGTAGGTAATTATAGACCAAACTCCGTAATTAATAATTTGGGCAAAATCTTGGAAATGTGTATCAAGAGTAGATGGTGGAACACTTAAACTATAACAAAATATTATCTAATAAGCAGTATGGTTTTCAAGATAAAAAAAAGTACAGAAGATGCAATATACGAGGTCACCCAAACACTATATATGTCAATTGAAAATAATGAAAAACAAATAGCGGCATTTTTAGACTTGGCCAAGGCTTTTGATACTGTGTCACATAGTAAATTAATAGAGAAACTTGATAATTATGGTATTAGAGGTGTACCTAATAAACTATTTGCTAGTTATCTCAAATCCAGGAGACAATGTGTAAAAATTCGAAATCAAAATAATTCTTTAAGGGAAATAAACATGGGTATACCTCAAGGGACTGTCCTTGGACCGCTCCTATTCATCATTTACGTCAATGAAATGCTATTTCTAAATATCAATAGTAAAATTATTGCATATGCCGATGACACTGTTCGTCTGGTTGAAGGAGATACCTGGCAAAATGCTATGGAAAAAACCGTAACTGAATTCGCAACATTGCAGCAATGGCTCTCAAATTTATTAACAATTAATCTTGATAAAACAAAATTTATATGTTTCAGCATTTATGATAGACATTCGCCCAATATTAATACATTAAAATTACATGCTGTTAATTGTCTCTTACAAAATAAAACCAATTGCGACTGTACTGGCGACTTAAAAGCAACTGATAGCATAAAATATTTGGGAATCACTATAGACAAAAATATAAAATGGAATGAGCAAATAAATAACTTAAACAATAAAATACGAAAATTAATATATAAATTCTACCATCTCCGAAATATCATGCCTAATTACATATTAAAAACATTGTATTATGCCTTGGCCCAGTCTATAATCCGCTACGGGATAACAATACGGGGAGGAACTTACCGCTCTAATTTAGAACCCTTAAAAATTTCGCAGAAATATTTAATTAAGGTAATTTTAAAAACAAACAAACAATACCCTTCCGATCTATTATTTAATGAATTGTTTTTGACATCGATATGTTGTATGTGAAAAGTGTCCTCATTTTTACTTTTAGAAATAAAAGTTTATTACACACCACGGTCAATCATGATTACAGCGCCCGCAATAAAATAAATTTAAATTTCAATCTGCCCCAAATATCACGCTCAACCATCCAAAGATCAATTATTTACTATGGCCCTAAATTTTACAACCTCCTCCCAATTACGATAAAAAAAATTTAACAATATCAAGTTGTTTTCCAAGAGGTTAAACACATTTATTGAGGAAAATAAATCTACTTTTATTCGCATTCTTGTTAATGCTTAGAATATTTATATAAAATTATATTATTTCATTGATAAAATATTTTTTTGTTAAAAGATAATATGTATGCGATATGTACAGTATACACACACAGGCTTCTAGCCTAGAGTGTATAAACCCGTAACTATTAAGTATACAGATGGATTTAGATTTAGATTATAATATTTCTTTTGGTTCTTTTGATGATGTATCTGTTAAACCTATGTTCACACCAAATGATAAATAAATTTGATTTGAATTTGATTTGAATTTGTATTGTGGAGAAACAGAATATAAATTTAAAAAAGGAGCCCTTATGCTCAAAAAGAGCATCTGGTTAACTTAATTGACATCAGTTATAAACATGTAAAGGAAAATAGAAAAACTGATGCAGTATCGATCTATTGTCTAAAAAAATAAACAACTTGTTTACTTCAGGGCCAGAATATCCACCTTCTGTTAAATTTATCTGATTGATAAATTCCATGGAAACAATTAGATAAATTGTATGCAAAAATCATCTGCTGGATATATAAGTTTAACTAGAGATGGATGTACGGTGCTAAATATTATATTTTTAGAAAGTACGGCATTAAAACGTGTAGGTACCAACGTATATATGAAGTTTCATTTTACTAGCATACTGTTTACCTGTCTGGGAAACATCAGATATAAAATTTGTAGTGATTATATGTTACATGTAAAGCTCCTTGGAGTATATGTATTACTTAACAACATTTAAACACCACAATATTTGAGCTAACATCACTTTATCTCCATAGCTAAATTTTTCAAGAATATTTGGTACTATTTTGTATAGCAACATATTGTGGACTAGTTTTGCACCCCAGTTCGATACTGTGTAGGCTGTTATAGTACATTCCATTAATAATTCCATTATAAGTAAATACGAGAAAAAAATATCAAAATTAGCCAAAATATTCAAACTTTCGGTCCAAAAGGACAAACCCCGATAAAAAGTAACCTTCGTTTTTATTTCAAGCAAAAACCACAAATACGTCACAAAAAATCTGAAAAAAATTCACGAAACATTCATAATTCCAAAATATTCTAAAACAATCAAAAAACCCGTCACAATATTCCATTCATCAATTTTACAACATAATCTTTCCAAACCACTTACCTAAAAAACACAGCCTCCATATAATAGCATTCGACACCCAACACACTTTTCATACCTCCTGTATAAATCTTAAATTCATATCCATACATTTTTTACAACTCATTTCCTATTCAATTTTAACCTTCTTTCAAATTGCGCCCAAACTATTTTATCTATTTCATATCAGTCCACGTTTCCAAATTAATATCACGTTTCTCTTCGTTCCAATGCACCAGCACAGTTTTATTTCTTTTCAACTCCATATTTACGTCATCACGCGAGACAACTCATAGACCATATTACATGCGTGCGTAAAGTATGACTATACGAGGACGATTCAATATATTCAACTTCTTTTTCATGCAATATCTTCTAAACTAAAACCGATTCGAAATTCATTCAATTCTCAAACGATTTCTCTTTTTATTGCCCAAACAATCGCATAATTTTCATTTCCAAATTTTTACTTTTTGCAAAGATGATGCAATATTGCGCAACCCTCGCCCGCACGGAATGTCGGGTTCCAACTTTCTAGAATAAATTGGGTGTAAAAACGTTCGTGCACGACTCACGGGGCACGACAAACGAAACCATAGCAAACAGTATAAAAGACCGAGCTCAACACGCTTTAGGCTTTAGTGTCGGTACCCGAAGTTAGTAAATCTGCATCTCGCCAGTGCAGCTCATGCTATTCCTAGGCCGGAATTTCTTTAATTAATTTAATCTGCCACAGCGCATCTAATCTTAAGTGAATTATTTCAGACATTTATGAATAATTTAATCTGCCACCTCGCACCTAATCTAACATTTTTTAAAACAAATCTTAACCGAATCAAATCTTTCAAGCCGGAATTTATTCGCTGTCGAAAAGTTACCCACTCGTAGCTGTTAAAAAAATAATAATTTAATTTTATTTAAACCTGTGTTCGTTTTAATGATAAATATTATAATTCGTTATAAAACATAGTTAAGTGCGTTAAGTGTAACGCGCCAGGCTTGTAACTTGTAATTCAGCGCTCGGCGGGGCACATAGCCCGGAGAGTAGCTGTTGGTTGCAGTCTGGTTAGGTTCCTTATAGTAAAATAAGGATTTATAGAGGAGTTTGCGACTAAAAATATTATGTTTAATATTCCGCCCTCTAAAAGCACATTTGAACTATGCTAAGCCAAGTCAGGCTATTTATTTTTCGATTGCAACAGACACTACACCGCTAGATGGCGCCTGCTGGCTGTTTTACATGTCGCTATTGTAAAAATACCGGGATGTACTATAGTCAAAGGATTCTCATGTCGGTCGTCGCATACCTACCTTGCACTGACGAGAGCCAACAGCTCGAAACTGCAGTCTGCAAGTGGTGTGTGACGATTGGCAAGGGAGCTCCTTTAAGTAGGATCAGTCTTTCGGCTGGTGTTTGTTGCAATCGAAGCATTAGCGTTTTGATGGTAATATGCAATTATTACACTTAACGCGCCAGGCTTGTAACTTGTAATTCAGCGCTCGGCGGGGCACATAGCCCGGAGAGTAGCTGTTGGTTGCAGTCTGGTTAGGTTCCTTATAGTAAAATAAGGATTTATAGAGGAGTTTGCGACTAAAAATATTATGTTTAATATTCCGCCCTCTAAAAGCACATTTGAACTATGCTAAGCCAAGTCAGGCTATTTATTTTTCGATTGCAACAGACACTACACCGCTAGATGGCGCCTGCTGGCTGTTTTACATGTCGCTATTGTAAAAATACCGGGATGTACTATAGTCAAAGGATTCTCATGTCGGTCGTCGCATACCTACCTTGCACTGACGAGAGCCAACAGCTCGAAACTGCAGTCTGCAAGTGGTGTGTGACGACTGGCAAGGGAGCTCCTTTAAGTAGGATCAGTCTTTCGGCTGGTGTTTGTTGCAATCGAAGCATTAGCGTTTTGATGGTAATATGCAATTATTACACTTAACGCGCCAGGCTTGTAACTTGTAATTCAGCGCTCGGCGGGGCACATAGCCCGGAGAGTAGCTGTTGGTTGCAGTCTGGTTAGGTTCCTTGTAGTAAAATAAGGATTTATAGAGGAGTTTGCGACTAAAAAAATATTATGTTTAATATTCCGCCCTCTAAAAGCACATTTGAACAATATAACATACAATCCATGGTCAATCCTGCTAGGAATTATTATCAGGTTATTACTTTGTTACTCTGAGAATTAGAATAGTAGAATTAGAAAGATTTCAGTGTGAAAATTGTTAAATATTAAAATGACATGATACAAATGTAACGTTGATCGTGACTAATTATTTGAACTACAAAAACAACCAACTCTGGAATCCGAACTATTAGAAATGAACAGGCTGTGAAGTTTTTCACTTTTTCATATATTGCATAAGATCTTAAATGTTCTTCAGTTTGCCCGAGAATAACTAAAACTGTAGGTTTAGTCAATCTAAATATACGGATGTGTAACACACTACCCCAGCCTAGAGCTGGCCTTGTCCTTTTTAAAAAGACAGTAACAATGACTTTTCGTAAAACTTATCTAATATAGTGCAGTGTAAAATTCACATAATAAAATATTAATGTTGATGTTAGTTTGCTTCTAATTTGCCCACACCCCGAGAATGTTGCTTCTCTGGCGCCTAGCCGAGCCCAGCCCCTTATAGTGGCAGCCCAACTCGTGGCCAAAAGACAGACTTATTAAAAGACATATTAGTGACTGTAAATTGTTGTGTGGTGGTTTTTCATACGAGGAATAAGTGGTAGAATTTTATTATTATTTGTGCTGTTTCTGGAGCATTGTTGCTAGACTTCCAAAAACGGAGGAAAAAGCAAGCACACGTATTTTCTTCGAAATCAGTCAAATCGGACTAACACAATGGCAGAAGAGTCTGGACGGGAATCGCCAACGACTCAGCCAAACATTGTATTTACGAATGAGCAATTCGAAGCATATTTAGCACGATTAACTGTGAATCAAAATGTACCTCCCGCACAGCCACTGCACGGACATTTTTTAAAATGTTCTTCACGATATAATGGTTCAAAGGATTCAGACATAAATGCTTCCATTGACGCCATAGATATTTATAAGGATTGCGCTCAAGTTTCTAATGCAAATGCGTTAAAGGGGCTTCCTATGTTATTCGACGATTTTGCCGCTGGTATCAAGGTGTAAAAGGTACTGTCCATTCATTGGATGAGGCTCTCGAACTTTTACGAACTGCTTTCGGTCCTCAAAAGCCACCTTACCGTGTATATCGTCAACTTATTTTAAGTGATCAAGATGCTAATATGTCAGCTGACATTTTCATATGTAAAGCTAGATCAATTATAGCTCAATTACCACCTGATAGTGCGTGAAAAGGTATCATGTGACAAGGTAACCACCTTTACCGAATTTTTAAAACAGTGCCGTCTAGCGGAAGAGGCTTTTGATTTAGATACACGTACACCGTTTGTGCAAAAAGACAATAAACGTCCACGTTGTCAGTACTGCAAATATCTTGGACATACAAAAGATGAATGTCAGAAACTTTTAGCCAAATCTGACACCTTCTGTGCCAAGTGCACGAAACGTTTCCCAGGCGCAAACTTCGGTCCAGTCTACAACTTAAGCTGCCGCCCGTCAAATTCATATTCTACTTAGGAGAGTACTAACCAACCACTATACCTGTATCGGGTTTATGGATGTGGAAAACAGGTTATATTCGCTCTAAATGCCCGCCTTGTAAAGTCACGGAGACAGCCTCCATGGAATTTCTTAGCCTAGATACGCTTATCGCACTACATTCACGTCCAATTTCTCACGTAGAGATTTTGGGACACCACGGAGCTGGATTAGTGGACACGGCAGCCAAACAAAGCGTTGCCGGTCATATGCTATACGACATCTTAAAAGAGAAAAATCAAAATTTTCAAGAAGAGAACATTTTTGTTAAGCGAGTAAATGGAAACGGAAAAAAAGAACACGTGTTGGGGTGACCCACCAAAATGTTATCTTACAAGGACGTACAGTTAAAACCAAATGCATCGTATTCCCTGAAGCCG
The DNA here is from genome assembly GCA_963675555.1 of Leptura quadrifasciata. Lineage (NCBI taxonomy): Eukaryota > Metazoa > Arthropoda > Insecta > Coleoptera > Cerambycidae > Leptura > Leptura quadrifasciata. The sequence continues at coordinate 154,110,203 of OY776673.1, read as the reverse complement.
AGAACAATACATGTTTCGGTATCGATTTCTTAAAGGATCCGAACCTCGCTTTAAATATAGGAGGAACATGTTGGAATTTTAAAGATAGTCCTGAAATCAAATATCCATTACTATGAGTCATTTACAACTTTACCCGCCACGGCACCTGTAGATCTTTATAGTATAAATAATTTACGTCAGGAAGAAGGGACCATGCTAAATGAAAATGAACGAAAAATATTGAATACACTGCTTCGCGCAAATAAGGATATCTTCAAAGTGGGGTGAGAGCCGTGTTCTTTTGCCAAGCATTATATCAACACTGGTGACCACCCACCTATAGCTTTACCACCATATAGAATGACCCCTGCAAGGAAAAAAATTTTAAAAGCAGAGTTGGACAAGTTATTAGAAGCCGGTATTATCGAGGAATGTGAAAGTCCTTGGGCCGCGCCAGTCGTGCTTATTCCGAAAGATGGCGGTGGTATACGATTGTGTGTGGATTACCAAAGACTGAACGCGATAACTGTTAGTGATGCATATCCGCTGCCGTTTATGGACGATCTCCTTCATGCAGCTAACCGCACGTTTTATAGGACTACAATTGACTTACTGACTTACGTTCCGCATACCACCAAGTGAGTGTCAACGAGGTTGATCGAGATAAAACCGCGTTCGTCACTCTATTTGGGACTTACCGTTACTTACCTATGCCGTTTGGGCTAAAAAACGCCCCGGGAGCTTTTCAGCGTTTAATTGACCATTTCCGTCATGGACTTGGGACTGTTTTAATACTAGCATACTTAGACAGTTTAATTATACTTTCGTCGACTTTTACGAACACATCGAAGATTTAAAACTTACGTTTGCGAGACTGGAACAATTTAAACTCCGTGCCAATCGTGAAAAGTGCAACTTCGCTTGTTCATGGGTGAAATACTTGGGACAATTAATCACTACCGAGAGATCTCGGTAGATCCAGAAAAAACGTCTGCTATCGCGAATAGACCAGCACCACGTGATGTTAAGCAGGTGCTTTCTTTCTTACAGACCTGTAATTGGTACCGCCGAGATATCTCGCCCATCAAGTGACCTAACCAAGAAGAACACATGTTCCGTGACAATGGACTCAAAAGCACCAGGAATCGTTCGACGCCTTGAAGAAAGCCCTAGTTATTGCACCCGTTTTGCAACAAAATGATGAGGCTAAACCATACATCATTCGCAGCGATGCGAGCGCATATGCAATTGGCGCTGTGCTCATACAAGAAGAAGGGGAAGAAGAACATTCTTTGGAGTACGCTAGTCGTCTTCTCACCCCTGCTGGGAGAAATTACAGCACATTAGAGCGTGAGGCAGCCGCATTGGTTTGTGCCTTAAATAAGTTCCGCGGATACATCGAAGGCACCCCAGTGACTCTGCAAAGTGACCATCAACCGCTTCGTCGGTTACTTAACTTGAAAGCGTCTATGGGGAGATTAGCCCGCTGGGCCTTATTAGTACAAGGATATGACCTTAAAATCGAATACATACCAGGGAAAAGAAACGTTGTTGCAGACACCCTATCCAGACCACCTTGTGACCACGACGTCAAAGAATATTGTGACATATGTGTTGTAACAATAGAGCTACCGAAGTGTTCCGCAGTGGAAATTAGGAACGAACGACTTAAGGACCCTGACATAGCAAAGATTATTAAGAGTTTTGAAGGATCCGAAAATACCGATTTTACAAAATGGACTGATCGAGGATACATTATCTCTAGTGGTGTGCTCTATAGATATTCTGCCGAGGAAGACCTGGAAGAAGCACAACTAGTTGTCCCGATACATGAAAGAGCGCGAGTTCTGAAGGAATATCATGACGTGCCCACAGCTTCCCATTATGGTGTCGAGCGCACGCTGCAGCACATAGCTAAAAGATATTATTTTACCGGCATGCGTCGTTACGTGACTGATTACGCTAAGCAATGTTCCAACTGTCAACGGTATAAAACTACTAATCAGAAACCGGCAGGATTATTGCAAACCCCAATCTATATGCTCAAAGGTTCGAAACCCTTACCATTGACTTGTTTGGACCTTTCCCTGAGGATGAAGATGGAAATAGATGGATATTCATTATAGAACCCAAGCAACAATTTTGCTACTTGCGACTACATCTAAACAGAAATTAACGTTGTGTTAGGTGTAGAAAATCGTCATCACATTACCCACAACCTCTCGCCGAATAAGGAACGTTGCTTATCGGTTGTTTATGACTAAAGTAAAATACCCACGTTTTTACAACGTTCAATCAACTTTAGTACATCACTATAAACATTGGGGTACATTTTGGGTCAGTCATTGACGATGTGGAAACGTCGTCATCAAGCTAAATTATCAACGGACATAAAACAGTTATTTTAAAACGTTTTACGGTCGACGATGTGTGCGCGTTAAAGATAAAGAGAGAAGTAAAACAAATGAAAAATGACATAATATAACCTATAATTTGTTCTTTGTAATTCTATTACTGTTTTGATTTTTCCTGTAGAAGTGTTCACTTCACGTTTCTTCTAAATAATAATGGATAGAGACCGGTCATTCAAATATTCGACAACATTTTATCGTCGAAGAAAGAAATTGAAACTAAAAAAACTGCGAAATTTGATGCCTTTTTACACGAAACCGTTTAATTTGCCGAAATAGATCATACAGAAGAGAACCGTAGTGAAGATTTTATCAATTCAGACCTAGAGGTAGATGATTTAGATGCATTTACAGACTGTTCCCATCTTGGGTCGAACAATGAACAAAATCATATAGAGTTAACAAAATGTAAAGATCTAGAAGACAGTCTTGGAATAAAAGTGAGAAAATTTCTTCCAGAGTGGGCATTAAGTAACAAAATAACACATTCCGCTCTAAATGACCTCTTGAAAGGGCTTACATCTTGTGGTATCCCTGGTTTGCCAAAAGACAGCAGAACATTACTTAAAACCCCATAAGTAGTTGTTGTTGAGAAAATGGGCTCTGGACAGTTCTGGTACAATGGCCTGGAAAATTGCTTGATAAGCATTGTAGCTGATCACACCTACCTGACAAACCAGCAATGTATAAAGTTGAACTTTCATGTTGATGGCATTTCTATTAACAACAGTTCTCGTCATCAATTCTGGCCAATTTTGATGAATGTTTCAAATTCACCAATCATTCGCCCACAAGTTATTGCCATTTTTTATGGAGATTCCAAACCGCCTTCTGCATATGAATTTTTAAACAAAATGACTCAGGAACTAAATGACCTGCTGCAAAAAGGACTGTGTAAATGGGTATCGTCTGTTGGTTGGTATAAATGCGTTTATATGTGATACCCCAGCCCGGAGTTTCATAAAGTGTAAGTTAAAGTATATGGCAAATATATTATAAGCGAGTAGACCTATTATTTAAATATTAAAATAATCTGATCATTAAACTGTTTTTACTTTTCAGGTACAGTTCCTTTTAATGCCTACCACAGTTGCAACAAATGTACAACTACTGGAACGTATTACAGACAGGAAAGACACATGAGTTTTCCTCAAATGGATTTTCCGTTAAGAACAGACAATGATTTTAGAAATAGGACAGATTCTGATCATCATCAGAAGAATATAGATGGAGAGTATATTGTAAACCCATTGGAACTTTTACCAATTGATATGGTAAAGGATATTCCAATTGCAGACTCCCTGCATCTGATTGACCTAGGAATAATGAAAAGGTGCTTAAATGGATGGGTTAACGGCAGTAAAAATTTTAAAGTAAAATTTTTTAGTCATCAAATCAATGTAATATCGACTTGGCTTACTGAAAGCAATATGAGAATGCCCAGTGAACTTCACCGATCAGTTAGGTCATTAAATTGCCTTTCTTTTTGGAAGGCCTCCGAGTACAGAACTATTTTATTTTATCTTGGACCTGTCATTCTTAAAGATCATTTGACATTAGAATTATACAAACACTTTATACTTTTTTTTGCGCCGTTACATTGTGTTCTTGTTCATATTATACCTCAAAATTATCACTTGCTCAAGAACTGTTTATAGATTATATAGAGGGCTTTATTTCTAACTATGGAGTTGATGCGATCAGTAGCAATGTGCATAATTTATGTCATATTGTAGAGGATATCTAGCGATTTGGTCCATTACCTAGTATAAACTCTTATCCCTTTGAAAATCATTTAGGTTTTATTAAAAATTTCCTAAGAAGTGGAAACAGGCCATTATCCCAAATAGCTAAACGTATGTCTGAAATTAGTCATTATTCAAATGCGACATTAAATGAACATTGTTCTTTATTACAATATGAAATTTCAGATCAAGCTCAAAAACCCCCAGAAGCTAATCAAGCATTTAAAAAAGTAAAACTTAAAAATGGTGTATGTTTTTCTACAAATGTCAAGGATGAGTGGTTGTTGTCGAAAAATAATGATATTGTTCAAATTATTAGTATTTATGCGCTTGAAGATCGGATTGTGGCATTTGGCCCAAAAATAAAAAAACCAGTAGATTTTTTTGATTATCCTTTCAAATCATCCTGTATTAATATATATATTTCTCAAGAAATTTTTAGTGAGCGAGTATCTGTCGAGGAATTCAATATAAAGTGTAAATTAGTATAAAATACAACGATAAGCTAGTTTTTCTTCCCCTTATACATACTTTAGATTTATTTAATACATAGGTAATGCTTATAATTTTATGTTTAAATAGTTGAATAAAACAGATTTTTAAATATATAATAGCTTTTTATTTATTATTAACTGAAATATACACATTCTAATTACAACACAAATTTAGTTTAGGTAGGTAAATGCAAAGAAAAATAATGGTCGCCTGGCAAACCAATTCTAAAAAGTATTAACTAACGTCATGTTCGTCTTCCTTCCCATCGATATAACTAATTACTTTGACTGCCCTCCTCATCAGTGGCACACAAGATATGATCCACGGTTTCTACATTATTTGCATGTCGTTCATCCCCGTCTTGATTTTCATGCATTACACCCTCAGATTCTTTCGTTGCAGTTTTTTTCTTTGCACCCTGTAACCTAGTATTGCTATGTTTAAGCACACCATCCCGACAAAAGGAATCTCTTTGTGCATAACTGAATGAATTGTCAGCAAAATTCACAACTTTATAAAATAAATCCAATATATTTGCCAGTTTATTAAAGGCCTGCTTTTCATGACTGCGACTCATACCAGTCCAGGAAAATTTTGTTAACAGATCTTTTGTAAACAATGTGGCACAAAGTTTATAACATGCTGTTTTCCAAGGCATTCCAAAGCCTGTAATGCGGTGTAAGTGCCCAAAAACTTTTTTCTTATACTCTGCATTATTCAGGTCAAACTCGAGTTTTGTAACTTCACAAATTTTTCCAACAGGAAACATCTGCAAATCTGCTTGTTCTCTTTCTATGAGAGGCTCATTTTTTGCAATTTTTTCTTCAAGCCTATCAAGTTTCAATGATATATCAACAAAAATTTCTTCGGTTCGATTCTTATCTAAATAAAAATCAATAAATTAATAAAACTAATAAAGAAAAAAAAACAGTAAGTTACACTACAATATTATTTTCAAGATATACTTACATTCTTTTATTAAAACTGTTAGCTTCCCAAACTCTTCCTCAAGCTGTACATTGGAAACTAACTGATGCACGTCTACCACTCCATCATCTGCTTCCGTGGATTGCTCGTAGTTTTCAAATTCAATGATCGGCTCTTGATTTTGTGTAACAGATGTATAACTACTAGTTATGTTCTCCACATCTTCTATTGAGTCAGTGCCATGGAAATCATAATATTTTTCTGGGAGTTTTATCTTGTGTGACTTAGATCTCTCAAGAATTTCGTATCTCTCTTCATCAGCTGATGTTGAACTCATTTCACAAAATTGGTCTGCAGTAGCGAAGGCATGACTATAAAGCAATATGCCTTGAGCCTTTACAATACAACTATATTTAGTCCACGTGTCCTTATCTGGGATGCTCTCGGAGTTCGATTGGCTCATGCGAACCAGCTTTTTTGAGGGAGGCCAATATAAAATTCCATTAGATTCCCAATAATGAGGCACCGGTTCAATTTCTCCCAATTCTTTAATGAAAACTACTTTAAAAAAGTTTTGCATTTTCAAAATCAATATTTGAAATTATCACCATTAACAGGTAACATAACCATACAAAACTGAAGTCTCAGTCTGTCAAAGGTGTCAAAAGCGAAGACATTTTAGCCATTTTATGCGCCGATCTGGTCGCATATGCAACTATTAGTAGTTTTAGGTGGTTAATCTGGTCACAAGATAGGCAGAAAGTCGGGTAGTTTTAATTCTCGTCGCAGTTTACAACTAAATAGTCGTATATGGTGTCTACATTAGTTGATTTCTCAAATAAATACGACCTAGGTTGCTTACACAACTCCGCCATTGTATTAAGAAATACCTCGAGGAACCCATGTTGATATATTGTCCGCCATTGTGTGATTGCTGTTGAATCCAATCGAAAAAATCTAATTTAAATAATTTTGAGCGATTTATTTATAAGGTTAAAGCCACTAAGTAATTATTTAATATTTAAATCACAAAAAAAATTTTTGCAAGAAAAAATATTTATTTTGATTTTCTCTAAAAAGTCTTTACTTTGGGGGCGCGTTTAATTTTTCGACCTAGAATGACCATATTTTACGAAGAACTGATCAGTGGTTGAAAATTTTGATGCCATACCGAGCTCTATCAGTCTTAATTTCTGCAAAAATGCCACGACATATTAAAACAAAGAAACTGAACTATTATCCATCCTTCCAAATTAAGGGTAACACAGCTTTAGTGTTGATTGTAGTTAATAAAAGTAATTTCTAAGTCTAACAGTAATGATCTTAGTTAGAAAAAATCCTTTATGACTACCAAGTTTGGTGTAAAAATTGGGTTTACAGGCAACGATAAAACAAGATATTTCAGATACCTATCGTAAAGATTTTAGTCAGAAAAACATCCTTTACGACGGCTATATTTGGTTTAAAAGCTGGGATTATTCACAACGGTAAAACAACGTTGTTGCCATCGCCGTCAGTTGCACAGCGACGTTGTAGCGACCTTGATTTTATCCACCGAATTGGTGCAAGAGCGGGTCGGATAATCGTTGCTACGACGTAATGAAACAACGTCAGGGCTCGTTGGACGACGTTGGTATAACGTTAAAATGCTGCTTGGGAAGATACTTCTACGAAATGGGTTGATCTATTTGCCCTCCTAGAGCCACCGCAGAACAGTGCGCACATGTTCTTATCAATGAAATATTCCTAAGATTTGGTTTACCCCGCAAGATTATTAGTGATAATGGAGTACAGTTCGTATCCTCTGTTATGCAAAAGGTTTGCTTCACTCTTCAGTTATATCATTCCTCCGCAAATATGGTAGAGCGGAAGAATCGAGACTTAAAGCCTCGACTAGCTATATTGGTTGGAGATGATCATACGTCTTGGGCCGAGAAATTGCCTACAATTAGGTTCGCTATGAATACAGCATGGTGTGAAACTACTGGACATACAGCTGCTTATTTAACTTATGGCAGGGAGCTTAGAACACCTGAGCTCCACCGTGGAAGCCGAGATTTTGTGCCTGAAATTTCCCCATATCTTAAAAGGATTGCAAGTGCGTGGAAAAACGCGCGATTTTTAAACGAAGCACAGCGAGATCGTCAGAAAACTTACGCAGATCAAAGAAAGAGACAAGTGGCCCCATTTACCTTTGGAGACCAAGTTTGGGTTAGTACACACACTTTTAGCAATGCACAAAAGGGGGTTACTGTTAAAACTTCATCCGAAAAGGGACGGTCCGTAGCAAATTATTAGAATCGTGTCTCCAGTTAGTTTTGAGGTTGCAACTTTACGGAGCCAACTATCCCTTTAGGAGTTTACCATGCCTCAGCAATAACACCTGTTCAAGGGCCCATCGAAGAAGCTCCTGTAGTCCAACTAAGAAGTAGAGGGAGGCCTCTGAAAACCAAGAAGCCGCCGCCCAAACCTGCTTCTGGTCCCTCCTCGAGACGAGTTTGGAACCGGGGGGGGGGACTTAATCTAATATAGTGCAGTGTAAAATTCACAATAAAATATTAATGTTGATGTTAGTTTGCTTCTAATTTGCCCACACCCCGAGAATATTGCTTCTCTGGCTCCTAGCCGAGCCCCCAGCCCTTTATAGATGTTAAATTGATCATTTCGTCGAGATAGTGATTTATTTCCTAAATTCTTCTAGGAAATCCTTCTTCCAGTAAATTTAATATTTTCATGTCATTGTTAAACATTTGCATTTGAAGTTTTGAGATGCAAAAGCCGATCAAACACTATCAAAAACTGTCACTAACGTTAGTCTTATAAGATGATAGTAAAAAAATAAGGTTAGGTTTCACAAAAACAATTTTCCCTACATAGGTATAATAACGGGCATTATAGTTCCTTCTACATATATTAAAAATTTGTAGCCAGTTAGGGACCAAATATGCGGACGACATAAATGCTCAGTAAATGTTTATAAACCGTGCTGCAACAAATAAAACTATAATATCAATGATTTACCAACATCGCTCAGCACACTAATAATCATGAGAGGTTCTTGGTTTGTCTTTATACAGTACTGGCAGGTACAAAATTTAAATCGATCCCTATAATAATAAGATGAAGGAAATATAATCAGCAAAATAATTACAAAACGTACGTGAAAGAAAGATATTAACATTGATGCCAGTAGGTCAACATGTATGTTAAAGTTTCGCTCGTTAAAGAGCAAAAATGGCAAAAACCTGTTTCTTTTCAGCACAGTATTTACCCATTATTCTCTTCTATCCTACATAAGCATCTATCCAATATTTTTACCTGCCAATAATTGTATCCTAGTGTTCCCTTCGAATCATATAACTCTTTTGAGTTGATTCACTGAGGAAATATTTGGTATGAACCGCGTGCGACACGTCGAAATGCTGTCGGGAAAATATTTTGGAGGTACCATGAAAGTTCTCGAAAAGTAATTGCAAAGCGACATTTTCGTAACTGTAACAAAAGTTTACACGACGCCGACGGGACGTAACGCCTCATATGAAGCCATTTTTGGAACTGCAACGAAAGTTCACACGACGGGACGGAAATGTCTCACGGGGCGTAATTTTTGGGACTGAAATGAAATTTCACACGACACGTAATGCCCGAGATCCATCCATCCACCCATTCAATCCAACCGATGGAGACTTACATAGGTACATGTTTAAAATTTTTGAATTACATTTAAATGACGTAATAAAATTATGTGCCCACCTCTGAAAACATGCTCTTCTTATTTTAAAGGCTTCACCCTACCCTGTCTCTAAAATATCCAAAATTGATATTTCTACATTTTCTACTCTTCAAATACTTGCAACACATCACACAAATTTTAGAATTTTATTTGATAAAAATATATCAGACATTACCTGTTCATTTTTTAAAACAATTTAGGAAGTTGTTTGTATAACTATGATCAAATACACAATTTTCATTCAATAAACTATGTTTTTATTGATAACAAATACTTATATCGTTAATGGTAAAACTTCGTTGTTCACCGCCATTATATTCATTTTGAAGCGCCATCTACTTATGAGTGATTTTATCTATGACCTCTCCAGAATCTCAAGGCAGAATCCGTTTTGGTTTTGTGAACTTCGGCAGGTATTCTGTCAGTTCTGTCTGTGGTAGCGGCACGTGGTTACTTTTCGCGGCTATGTGTTCTGTTCTGTTTAGTTTTCTGTGTTTTTGTGTTTGCAAATGTCAAAATAGATAAGTCTGAATTTTTTTATTGTTTGAAAGCAACGTCTGTTTCGGAGTGTTCATGTAAAAAGTAAGTATTTACCTCTTTCTTTACAATGCTTGTGCATTCTTCATTTAAATATAAATAACAGGCTACTTCCTCAAATGTCAGTGCCACATAAATTGAACATTCCAGTAGTGTGTTCTATTCTAACGGTCTTTCTCTAGTAATTTTAAACATTTAAATCACATGCAACTTTTTCATCAAAATGAGTATTATAACTTTGCAATTTGGTCAGTGTGGAAATCAAATAGGCGACACATTGTATTCCACTATATCAGAAGATATTCATACAAAGGATAGTTTGAAAAATAATTATAATTGTCTGGCAGTTAAGAAATGGTTTGAAATTAATAAACATGGTATTTGGGAACCTCGTTCAATTCTGATTGATACAGAAAGTAAAGTACTTGACTCTATAAAGTCATTGCCATTTAAATATAAAAATATCGTAGCCAAGTCATATGGTGGTTCAGCAAACAACTGGGCCTATGGATTTATGGGAAGAGGTAAAATGCTAAAGAAAGAGGTGCTTAATATGGTTCGAAGTGAAGTAGAGAAATGTGATTATTTAAGCAGCTTTTTGAATTTATACAGCTCATCTGGAGGTACTGGATCTGGCGCTGGTAGTTTTATTATAGAACAATTGAGAGATGATTACTCTAACAAATTTATAGTTAATGCGGTAGTGTTACCATACGTAAAAGGCGAAATTGTAACGCAAAGTTATAATAGTTTGCTTACCTTATCACATCTATACTCAGTAGCAGATAGTACTATAATATTTGAAAATGAAAGACTGCATTATACCTGTAAAAATACATTAGATATTCAAGATATACACTTTTCAAATATAAATACAATAATTGCCCAACAACTGGCGGCAGTGTATCAGCCAATTAATAATATAGAGAATATGACTTTGTTGAACCATCTAACCTCGCATCAATCTTATAAATACCTTCAGATAAGGAATGAACCATATGTTTATAAAGAATGTGCAAAATTCGAAGCGAATCGACATTGGAGGACTTTGATAGCAACAGCTTCGAAGCAATCACGTTTTGACTTTACTCACCAGAAGAATTTTAAAATAAAAATTAAGACTGTTAGTAATGCTTTAATAACGAGGGGATCTGATTTTTTGACAGAAAATGATGTAAAGCCTCTAAAAGAAGCCAATGTTTATGTGCCTTGGTTACCAGGAAGTAGTAGATTTAATACATACCATCAACCTAGAAATTTCCTCAATTTTGATAAGTATTTGGCAATAGTTTCGAACAGTAATAATGTTTGTATCCCAATAAATTTTTTATTGGAAGACGCCTGGAACATGTTTACTCATGGAGCATATTTACACCATTATAGAAAATATGACATCGATGAGGAGTTCTTTTTGAATTCATTTCAAGTGTTAGAGAATATTTTAGACGATTATAAAAGTTTGTGATTTTAAATTAGATATTAGGTAAATTTTTATGCTATTATTTTGTTTGAGTGTTTTTACTTGTATTGATATGATAAAATGTTTTAAATCGTTTTTAGCAAATATTTAAATGTGAATATTAAAAAATTGAAAATTTGTAATATATTTTAAGTTAGAATTCTACAAAAACATTGCCTTTATTTTTCCAATACTCCATTAATTAAAGGTAATTTGAACAGTCAATACTCACACTCTCACTCTCACTATATTAAACATGCTGAATAACCTTTGAAATAACTGTGGCTGCTCAAGTACTAACATTTACTAAAAATCATTGTTTTTATTGTACCAGAATGCTGGCCTATATTAACTACCCAAGGCCTCGATTAATAGATAGATAGATTTATTTCGTTTCGTTAGACTTACTACGAATAATATATGTGTAAAACAGATCATTTTAAACATCACAAACTAAGATAAAAAATAGTAACTGCACAAGGGAACACTTATTGTAAAAACATTAAAGTTGTCATATCCAAGAGAGAGAGAGAGATCCGATAGGGAAATATTTATTGTTTTTGACCATAACTTCTTATTCTAAAACACATATTGCAAATAAACTATAAGACTACCTAAGTAGAATTATAACAAGAGCAGTGTTATAAATTTTTACTCAATAATTTCAAACATATGCAAAATAGTTGAGTAGAAGTTTAAGTACAATTGTTAATTTCAGAGATTCTGGAAATATTAATTGACATAATGATGCATTAAATATATTCTCAAGCGTTGCAGTTATAGAGTCTATACATTTTTTAAATAAACTAGGTGAAACACCGTCAAAGCCAATGGAAGTTTTTGGTTTAAATCTTTTTACTATCTCGCTTTTTACTATATCGTTACTCTTTTAATACTTTTTACTAATTTAAATTTGCTATTATCCCAGGAATAGCTTCAACAAAGAATGAGTTAAATTTATTTGCCAAAACGAGTGGATCTCCTGTTGGTAATTTGTTATTTGGCTTGTTACCAACTGATGAGTTAACTAGGCCGCACATACATTTAAATTTCTTATTGGCATTATAAACCGCCTAATTGAGGATGAAAACTGATCGGTTATTGTAGGGTGCTGATCACAGGACATGTCAATAGAATAATTTACTAAAAGAGGCTGCTGCTGGTAGCACATAGATTTAATCGACATATGATGGGTGTAGTAAATAGCTATTCAGTTAGGAGTAGAAATATATTAATATATTTAGTAATGCTACATAAATTTTTACATTATTTAATAATATTACTCAGAATAAAGGGCAGAAATAGGAGAATGAATATTTCGAATAATGCATAAAATATCCTGAAGAAAAATGATAAATATTCGTTTCTTCTTTTTATGGGTTTTTCTACTACCCACAGGTATCTTCTAAATTCTACAAAAATAAAATAAATCGGTATATTAGAAAAATGATCTTTATACCTGTGACGTTTATGCCAAAGGATTAGTAAGAGGCTAGTTTTTGCCAACTAATACGAATTGTAACAAAAATAAGCATTGCATAATATAGTGTTTATCTAACGTTTCGGAAACTAAATCTATTTTCTTTTTCAAAGTTATGTATGGAATTCTTATATGCTGTGTATATTAAATATACAATAAGATTGTATTTATGTCATATCCATGGATACTTGATATCTACATAAATAAAAATGAAATGCTGTTCGTCGGTAATCGCATCACTTGAGAATGGCTGGACCGATTTGGCTTATTTTTTTTTTTTTAATGTTCGTAACAGTCCGAAGAAGATTTTCAGGGAAAGAAAAATTTAAAAAGTTGCCCGGAAAATTGAAAAATCCTGAAAAAACTGAAAGCACTTTTTTGTGACAGGGATGTTCGTAATAGTTTAAAGAAGGTTTTTAGGGAAAGAAAAATTTTAAACGTTGCCCGGAAAATGAGAAAATTCTGGGAAAACTGAAAGTTTTTTGTATCAGGGATGTTCGTAATAGTCCGAAGAAGGGCCTTAGGGAAAGAAAAATTGAAAAAGTTGCCCGGAAAATTGGAAAATTCTGGAAAAATTTAAAGTGCTTTTTGTGACAGGGCAACGTCTGTTGGGTCAGTTAGTTCTGAATAATATTATGCTTGTTACAATTCGTAACATTCGGCAAAACTAGCCTCTGACTGATCCGACGAGAACGTCACAGGCGTGGAGATTATTGGGATAGTGATTATTGTGCCAGTTTTCCACTCGGTAGGTATAAAGTGGGTTCTTACACAGAATTCATAAATTTGTTTGATATACAAATGTACTTTTTTATCCAGTCTCCTTAGTAAATTTTTAGTAATGTAGTCGTGGCATGGTGCTGTGCTTTTACCTTGGTGTATTATATCAAAATATTCTTCCTCTGTTATATGTTCTTCCATTGGTGGGTTTTTCAAGATATATGTCTCATACCACTGGGTAACATTGTCGTGATGAAAGTTGTCAAAATTGTTATCTTCATTTCTTCTGTATACTTTTTCATAATGTCTGGCAAAGATATCTGCTTTTTCGGCAGGTGCCTCATATCTCACCCCATTCTCTTCTATGATTTGCTTAATACCCATTTTATTTTTATATTTTGATAGTTTTTGATCTCTTGCCAATATGTTTCCTTTTTTGTTGTTTATATTTTCACATGCCCTTATCCATTTGTGTGTTCTGAATTGTTGGATTAATTCTTGTATATTTTTATTAAATCTATTTATTTCAGTTTTCATCTCTGGCTCTCTGTAGGCTTTATATTCCCTATACATTTGTCTTTTCTTCTTTATGAGGCTTAAGATATAAGGTGGGAGTTCGTGTGTATAATAGGTATATTTCGTCTTCGGGGTATACTCTAAAATAAGTGATGTTAGCTTAACATTGAAGTTTGATATTTGCTGTCTTGTAATTTCTCGATGCTCTGAATTTTCAAAAATGATAACATATCTTTGTTTACTTTATTAATGTCTGTTTTCGAGAAATTGTACTTTTGGACATCACTAGACTGAGTTGCCTTTTGTAGGTCTAATGTTAAAATAATTCCAAGATGATCTAATCCCAGGTCTGGCGTTTCTTCTACTTTTAAGATATTATTTGAAATAGTACTTGTATACAGAATAAGATCTGGGGTGGCATCTTTATTATTTGGAATTATAAACGTTCGTGCTGTTTCCCACTTTTGAAAGTTGGTGTATTGTAAAAAATTAGTCGATTGCCTTTTTTTAACTCTGTTGTTGGCATTGAAGTCACCGATTATTATAGAATATTTATAAAGAGATGCTTTCATAAATATATTTTCTTCGCTTTTCGCTGTTGGATGAATATACACTAAAAATATATGTAATTTGTTTACTGAAAATGGGACAGTGAATTGTACACACTCGTTGAGATACTGGTTAATGGTGGGAGGGTTCGCTTTACCAATTCTGAGGCCAGGTTGAGCCTGAACAAGAGAGCCTCCTCTACTTTTATTGTGAATTTGATTTCCATTAAATTGGATTACTGTCCAATCCTTATATGACGTATTTGCACATTCTGTGGTTTTTGCTTCCACAAACATAGCACAATCAATTTTTTGATTTTTGGGAAAATTATTGCTTATATGTTTTCTCTGTAGATAGCTCTTTATTTATTTATTTATTCTCAAACAGGTTACAATGACCTTATTACATGAGAAATATCTCAGTTTATGAACGTAATATATTACTGGCAAGTAACTAATCTAACAAATTGTTTATGTTATTTACAACGAAAAATAATAATGTTGATAACTAAAAGTTACCTTAAACATTACATTTTTAGCCAATGGAGAGGGGGGGGGGGGACGAAATTGGAAAATTTATTCTAAACTAAATGAATATTCTTTCAGCACTTTAAAAAATAATTCAGGAGGTAAATTCATTGACACTTCGGCTAACATTAAAACATTGTTTGTATTCTTCAGCACTGTGGTAATAGGTGTACATGCATTCACAATTGTTCCCGGTATATCAAAAAATGCCACATTTCTAGTTGTTCTGTTTGGTTCTTTTATTTTGAGATTTCTTTTAATTTTGAACAATTCAATAAGTTATTAAAAATTTTATAACAAGTGATAACCATACATACAACTCGCCTATTTTCTAGATTAACAATATTAAATTCTCTTCGCAAGTGACTTGTTCTAATGATGTTATAATCCGGATAACAGTTATGTTTTTTAAAATACAAATACCTCAAGAATTTATTTTGTAGCTTTCCTGCAGCATATCTGTCGACTACATATAGAGGATGCCACGCTACAGATGCATATTCCAATTTGGGTCTCACTAGGGTATTATATAACGTTAATAATCCGTTTAAAATGTCGTGTTTGTCTCATAATGAATCCCAAGCTGTGGTACGCACATGCGATTAAATTCTGAATATGGGACTTATAGAATAGAATAGAATAGAATAGAACATATATTTATTCAATAAGCATACAAAAGTATAGAATACGTCAAATAGCTAAAATATAATATGTATATGAAAAATTAAAATAGAATCATACATTAAACACTTATGCACAATTAAATACATTAAAATATTTTTATTAATTAAAATCAGTCCTAAAAAAGTCCTCAATTTTATAAAATACATTATTACACAAAAAATCTTTTAAGTACTTCTTGTACTTTTTAAGCGGCATCTGTTTTACATGATTAGGTAATGCATTATATACACGTAATAATTGTTGTGGTGCACTTTTTTGAACTTTAGTTCTGGTTGTTTGCACTGGATTTAAATATGGGTTCACTGTACCTCTCGTGTCATATGTGTGTACTAATTCTTTCTTACTAAATAGTTCGTAATTAGTCTTGACAAAACATGCACAGTCATAAATGTAGATAGAGTGTAGAGTTAGTATATTTTGATCTTTGAATATGTTTTTACATGTCTCATTGTATCTTAGTTTGAACATACTTCTAATGCAGGCTTTCTGGATTTTAAATACTCGTTCGGCTTCCACTGAATTACCCCAAAAAATACGAGAGTTTATTATCATATTCTATACCTAAATCCTTAACTCTATCAACTCTCAACAGTATCTCATCACCCATTATGTAATTATTTATTATTTTATCACTCTTTCGGGTACAACTCATTACAACATATTTAGATATATTAAATTGTAGTTTATTGTGAACACTCCATTCGTATACGCTGTCAATGTCTTGTTGCAAAGATACAGTCTTCCACTTTATTTATTTTATGATAGAATTTCATATCATCAGCATAAAGTAAACATTCTGAATTTTTTATCACATTCGGGAGATCATTTATAAAAAGAAGAAATAGTAAGGGTCCTAGATTGGACCCCTGAGGTACCCCAAAGTTTGCATTTAATTTGTTAGAAGTTTTATCATCAAATTTGACTCTAAATGTCCTTCCTTGCAGATATGATATAAAAAAATTTAAAGTACTTAAACCAAGACCAAGCCTATGTAACTTTCTCAAAATGACGTCATGGTCTACCTTGTCAAATGCTTTTTTAAAATCGGTGTAAATAACATCGATCTGTGACTTTTTCTTCCATGCTTTGAAATACATCATCAGAGAAAGTCAGTGGGTTTGTTAAGGTCGATTTTTTTGGTACAAATCCATGCTATACATCAGAAATTTTAAATTGAACATGCCCCCACACTTTTGTGTATATGATTTGTTCAAGCATATTGGCTAGTGTACACAGAACGGCTATAGGTCTATAATTGTCAATATGGGAGACTTATGGATTGGAGTTACCAATGCTTCCTTCCATAGATCGGGAAATGCTTTATTTTTTAGACTTAGATTGAATATATATAGTAGTGGTGCTTGTAGTAATCTGCACAGCCTTTTATAATGTAGGGTGGTATATTATCTATCTACCCTGCTTTTTTTGGCTTCAATTTTTTAATTGCACATTTATATTCATCAGTTGTAATATTATCAATATTTAATATATCACCTAATAATAAATAAAAGTGTTGTAATAAGAAGAAAGAAAAATTGAACGTTAGTAGTAAAATTACAGCTAAACAGTTAACACCTGAAAATCGTCTATTTCTACAATCTCTTGGATATCAGCTGAATTTATAACAAAAAATGGATATATTAAATGTAACAGAGCAGCTTTATGTAGATAATGAAATAATAAGTTCTGAAATACATACATATGAACCTTACTTACCTACAAAATTAGGTTATAATGATGAAATAGTAATACCTATACAAGAAGTTGATAAGTTTACTTTACCATGTGAAAGTTTTTTGTACATTGAGGGAAAATTAACAAAAAGTGATGGTGTCATAAGTGACAAACTGAAATTCATAAACAATGGAATACCCTTTCTTTTATAGGAAATTCGAATGCGTTGAATGGAGTCACTGTAGATTCAGTGCGAGATGTGGGTTTAACGTCAACATTAAAAGGATATCTTTCATACAATTCTAGCGATCGCGTTAGACTTCAAAATGCCGGGTGGTTTCCAAAAGTAAAGCAAACAGATAATGTTTTAGTTGATAGCAAGGGAGGTTTTAATATTTGCATTCCCCTTAAAATGGTAATGGGATTTTTTGAAGACTATAAAAAAATATTGGTTAATGTTAAACAGGAATTAATTCTACTACGCAGCAGTGATGATTTAAACGCTGTAGTTAGTACTGAAGCCGTCGATGTACCAAAAGTAGAAATCAATAAATTATCTTGGAATATACCCCATATTACTGTAGGCATTCCACAAGAGTTGGCATTAACAAAACTTATTGATAGGAATGTTGATATAGTAATGAGATTTAGTAGTTGGGAACTTGCCGAATTTCCCGAATTAACGGAAACCAATAGACATAATTGGCCTGTGAAAACAACAACTAAGCTGGAAACACCTAAGCATGTTATCGTAGCCTTTCAAACTGCTCGTAGGAATAACGTAACTAAGGACATGAGTAAATTTGATAATTGCAATCTAAGAAACATTAAGCGCCAATATCCATGGGCTTGATGACGGTCTCGATAACTAGGGCCGAGTAGGACTACTACTCTTTGCTCCTAGATTATCTCTGTAGACCTGGACCGGCCTTCGTGATAGGTGGGCCCGCTTACTTCTACCAGACCCAGCCCGCAAATGCGAGATGTGTCGTGGTATTTTCTGCGGACCTCCCCTGGTCCTGGCTCTTCAACCTCGCTGGCAGAGGTCTCTTCTGGCGCTCTTCTTGTCTTGATATTTTCTTTCTTCGCCAGCTTGTCACCCCCGTGGGTAGTCATCGGTCTAGTTGGGTTTTAGGAAGTTTTGGCTGGGATTGACTGCCGGTACGTAGGACACAGTAAAGGTGTGTCCTACCCCGGATCATCGGAAAGGTAAGGATATGAGCTGTGTAGCTCGGGAGTGTGGAGACCCTAAGTGCTTTTTTAGCACTTTCGGACTCCACGGAGCAGGTAGGACAACGGGCGTTGGACGGTATGTTGTCCGGCGCCCGCAAGGAGGTTGGGTTTGGGCAGAAAAACGTCATGTCTCTGGTAGCGGTGGTCCGTCCTGGGGTATCTGAAACAGATCGGTTAGCGGGAAATATAAGTTATACTCACCCGTTGTCCAGAAGCTGTACCCTCGGCCGTTTGTGCCTCGGGGCGTCGGCAGGGTCGTAATCAGTGGCCTGTCTGATTAGCGGGTTCCTGTGCTCCTCTGCTTGGGCGTACAGCTTCTTCGCTCGTTCCCGGATGACTTCAGTGTACTCCAGGTCTCTGACGATGTCTGCGTTTCTCACGTACCATGGTGCGTCGACCGCCGTCCTGAGGGCGATGTTTTCCACTGCCTGGATTTTCTTCATGTAGGACTTTGCCTGGTAACCCCACGCTACCGAGGCGTACGTCAGCTGCGGCCTGATGAGGTTTTGATAAGCGTGAGCTTATTCCTCAGGTTGAGACGGCTACCGTTTCCCATCATCGGGTAGATGAGGGCTCTTGTGCGCCGCGCCTTAGCTGTAATAGCGTCCGTGTTCTGTCTCCACGTTAGGCTTTTGTCCATGACCACGCCAAGGTATTTGACGGTGTCGTGCCATTGGATGTCCTCGCCGTTCATGGAGACGTGTCCTGTGGGAATTTCTTTCCGCACTCGTCTGAAAAGTATGGCTTGGCTTTTGTCGGCGTTGACGGCGACTTTCCACTTCGTGCACCATTCTTCCAGGAGTGTGGCCATTTCCTGGAGTTTTCTGGTTGCGTTCCTGGCTTTCCAGGATCTGGCAATTATTGCTGTGTCGTCTGCATACAGGGCCAGGGCTGTGTGGTCGGTCCTGGGGAGGTGTGAGGTGTAGATAGCGAACAGGTGCGGTGACAGCACCGAACCTTGCGGGACTCCCGCCTCCACGGTCCTGTAAGTGGAGAGTTGGTCCGAGATTTTGACCCTTAGCTGTCTGCGGTGCAGGTAGGACCTCACTAGTTTGACGAGTTCGATGGGGTAACCCATACTCATCATTTTAGCTAGGAGGCCGTCGTGCCAGACCCTGTCGAACGCTTTGGCAACATCTAGGAACAGCGCCGCGGTGACTTGCCGCTGGTTGAACCCCTTAGTAATCTCCTCGGTGAGGCGAAGTACTTGGAGTTCGGTGGAATGTCCTGTTCGGTACGCGAACTGTTCATCTGGGATGATATTCAGCTCTTCTGTCTTTTCTGTGAGCCTCTTCAAGATGACCCGTTCTGCAACCTTGCTCATGGCTGGGAGGAGGCTGATGGGCCTGTAAGAAGACGGGAAAATTAGTTCTTTCCCTGGTTTAGGGATCATAATGACGTCGGCCTTTTTCCACCTGGCTGGAAAATGCCGTAACCTTAACATCGCGTTTACGATGTTGACTAGCGCCGCTACTCCTTTCCTGGGTAGCTTTTTGAGAGCGATGTTTCCTATCTTGTCACATCCCGGAGCCTTTCTCGGCTTTAGGCTCCTAAGGATTTCCTTGACTTCCTCGGGGGTAGTCGGGCGGATGTGGTCGTCATCAGGCAGGCGGTGGATCCTACGTACTCTGCGCTCGACATCGTCCACCCAGTCCTCGTCCTCGTCATCGAGCTCGTTCTCTCTACACTGCAGTTCTAAGCTGTCGGCAAACGCCTCGGCTTTTTCCTGGTTAGTGTAGACGATCCCTCGCTCTCCGTGAATCGGGGGCATAGGCTTCCTCCGGTTTCGCAGGGCACGTGGGGTATTTCACATGCTTCTGTCCTGTGGATCGAGTGACTCAAGGTGGCGTTGCCACCCCTCCTGACGGTGTTCTTGGAGGGCGGCTTTCACTCTTCGGCTGAGGACGTTATACTCCCTTCTGTCGGCGGGGAGCCTCGTCCTCTCAGCCCGTCTCTTGGCGCTTCTTCTATCCCTTATCAGCTGCCTGGTGACCTCTGGTAGGTTCGCCATCGGTGCTGGGTGTCTTCTTACTTCTGTTTCTGTCGTGCTGGCCCTTATTGCTCCCAGGATCTGCTCCTCTAAGGTAATGACGGCCCTCTCAACGTCCCCCACGGTATCTAGCCTGGGAATTTGTGCAATGTACTACTGCAGGTGCAGCCGGTACGATTCCCAGTCCGTTCGTCGCTTCGTGAAGGTAGCGTTGTCGTCACCCGCCTGTCCTCCTAGAGTTAGGAAGATCGGGTTGTGCTCGGTAGATCCCTCCGTTCTGGTGGAAATCTCCGCTTCGAGGGTCATCTCCTTTAGGATGGCTATGTCCAGTACGTCTGACCTGTTTCTACCGTTGTCAAAGGTGGGCTGGACTGGTCCTACCACCAGCAGTTCGCCGGCGTGCTGTCCCAGGTACCGCAGCAGTTCTCGTCCTCGAGTGTTGGTTACGCCGCTGTTCCATTGCTGGGATTTGGCGTTAAAATCGCCAATTGCGACGACCTGTGTCCTAGCGGGTAGAATTGCGTCCAGATCCCCCTCGGTTAGCGTGCTGTGGGGTGGCTGGTAACATGAAACCACTTGGACGTCGCCGTTTCGTGCTGTGGACACTACTACGGCGGTGGCATTCATATTTTCTAGCTCAGGTAGTACCGTCGGATGGTGGACTATGGTCTTTTTAACGAGTAGAGCCACTCCTCTTGCGGGTCGCCGAGGTATGTTTACCCAGTCCATCCTGTACATGTGATATCCTGGGAAGTTGATCTCCTTGGCCGGGGTCATCTTGGTTTCCTGCAGTGCCATGACGTCTATATCGTACCTGGTCAGGAGCTCTTCGACTTCAAGTCTCCTTTGTTGCAGGCCGTTTACATTCCAGGCCGCCATCTGCAGGAATTCCGGTTTAATCTGTAAAGGCATTACAGATTGGTAAAGTTTGGCATTTGAGCAAAAAATGCACTCATCGCTGAGCACATTTGTTGCATCTGTGCTAGCACCGCTGTGAGGTTTTTGGCCTCTGGCGATGCTTGTTGTTTTGAGGCAGGGACGGTGTTCTGTCCTGCCTTGCTCTGGGCTACTTTTGCGTAGCTAGTGCCTGGCGCTACGCCGCCCTTCTTTGTTGAGGTCGTCGTCGGCCTCTGTACCGGCCTTTGAGTGGCGCTGGCTTAAGGTATTCCTCAATTCTGAAAGATATCCGTACAACGACTTCTATCTGAATTTTAATGAAAATAAATATGCTTCCTTATATGAGATGTTTGCAAAATTTAGACAATCCCATTATGAGCTTCAAAATGAACCTATATTTACACCCGCAGAATTTAAGGATATTGCACCAATAACTTACATCGATTGCTCCCATCAAAAAGAATCGATTCTGTCTGGTCCTGTTGTCATGAGAGTGGAATTTGAATCCAGTGAAAATATTTCCAAGAGCACTTCTGCCTATTGTCTGATTTTGCACGATAAATTAATGTTACAATCCTTTAACGAAAATAGTTAAACAGCTTTAAAACCAATGGTTTAAAAAAATCATCTTTCAGTATTTATATTATTATGAAAAAGGAGACTGCAGCGTCACCATGCACTTAATAATAGATGTACAAGGTTTTAAAATTGAAAATAACACATTTATAGTTAAGAAACTTGCTGCTTACGGCGGATATAGAATATATCACCACATTTTTAAACCACCATTCCTTATGAATAAATTACCGTCATACTTACGAAAACAAGCTCGATGGGCTAATGGAAAATCACCACTGTATCGATTGGAATCACGGATATACACCACTTTATCACTTTGAGAATATTTTTAGAGAACTTGCGGAAAAAGCAGACACTGTTTATGTTAAAGGAAGAGAAAAGGCTGATATTTTGAGAAAATATTCATCCAACCAAACCCATCATTGAACTTGAAGAGTGGCCAACAATTAAACTATCAAAGCCACTTTGTTTAAATCATAATAAATCTTTGTGCGTGTGTGCTCTATCTAATGTATTATACCTTTATAAAAACTTTATAAAATAAATTGTGAAATGTTTATTAGGTGTAAAATAAAATATATATAATATAAATTGATTTTTTATTTAGAAAATTAACACATATTTTCCTATACAAATGGTATTAAATACAAGTAACCTTAAAACACAACTTACACGGTGACCACATGGGATATTGAAGGTTTCAATTTTATCTGTTTATTTTACATTTTGTTTTTAAGTTTTAAACATTTTGCTTTTTTGGCATATTCAATGTATGAACATAAACTCAACGTTCTAGGTTGAAAGTAATTAACAGGTATACTACGGTGTAGATATTTTTCATAACGTATTTCAGTTTCAGCATTTGACAAATCTTGTTTGGTATGTGGAAATCGAAGAATTCTTAAATTACCTTGTTCATTAATATAAATAGCAACTCTACAAATATTCATGTCGAAACTATTAAAGGCAAAATGTTCAAAATTACCTTCAATATTTCCTGTGTAAATATGGTTAAACATATTGCCCTCAAATAAAAAATATTTAGTTTGATAATTGATGGTATAAGGTTCATAATTTGAATTTTTCTCATAAATATCGATATCACCAAAATTGTTTGTTTTGTCATCGATATATGAACAAAATCCACCAGCAATACATTTTTTATTATTTGTTTTTAACACTAAAGCTTGAAGGGAACTTTTAAATATTTGTAACTTGATGTCATAATTAATTAAATCAAAAGTAAACGATTCACTTTTGTAGTTAATATGCTTTAATAAATCAACCTCCATTTTAACAAAGATTTAAAATTTACCTAGGAGGAATCTGGCATAGACTCGTTACAAGTTAAAAAATTTATTTTTGTAGTATGTACACTTAATGACCACTCACAAAAACAAAAATTAATACGACAATATGGACAGAGAATCGTCCCAGTCGTCTGAGCTTGATAAATTGTTCGTAGAGGAATTAACAGTGGTATCGATGTTGTATCCCCAGAATTCTGTTCTTTCGTAGCGGTACAAGTGGACGTGTTCACATTCTGCGCACTGATAGAGTCTGTTGTTGTTCGGGATTGGTTCATTGTCAAAACGTCTATGGTTCACATCATTACTACATGAAGCACTTATCAATATAAATTACTTGTGGAGGAACATAATTTTGCCCAATGTCGGTCTCATCCGAATCGTCGTCGTCTTCGGGGATTCAAGGCAACCGATATCTTGTCATGAAATTTTTTTTAACAAGGGTTGAAACATAATTATGAATGAGTCTAGACAAATCGTTCTTTGACAAAACATTTGGAGTGTCACACACACTTTTTAATGTATAGAATAGAATAGAATAGAATAGAATACACTTTATTTCAAAAAATTTAGTCACACAGATCTAAAAAGAATGAAAGGGCGTTATATTAGAAATTAAGATTAAAATGAGCAATAGCTACAATTACACAATTAAATGGATGTATATGACATGACGGTATCTAACACCAAACAATTTACATATGAAACATAACGGTCAAAACACAAATATAAAAATATTACACAATTACACAGATTTATTACAAGAGTATATAATTAACATTTAATTCGAATATTGCATATATTCCCTCACAGTGTAAGGTTCCATCTCTAGTAAATATTTATAAATAGCTTTCTTGAAACACTTACAGTTAACAGTATTTTTTATTTCATCAGGCAGTACATTGTAGAATTTTATACACGAATAAACTGGAGACTTTTCTGTCAGAGTAAGTCTATGCTGGGGAAAATTATAGTTTAATGTTCTCGTTTGATGATTATGAACATGTTTATATTCATCAAATATTTCTTTATTTTTATTTAAGAAGAGCAAGCATTCATAAATATATATTCCAGTGACCGTCAGGACACCAGTTTCTTTAAATTTTCCGCGACAGGACTCCTTAAACCCTAGATTTTGAATTGTTCTTATTGTTCGTTTTTGTATCACGAAAACATCATTAATATTGGAGCAATTCCCCCAAAATATTACACCATATCTTAATACTGACTGAAAATTTGCATAGTAAATTGTTTTTAAAATTTCAAAGTTTATATATTGTTTTAAGACTCTAAGTGTGTAGTTGACTCCATTTAATTTTTTGCATATATATTGAATTTCATCAGACCATGTTAAATTTTTATCTATATAGATTCCCAAGAATTTGGTGTTGTCGTTTAAATTAATGATTTTACTCAAATCTAAGTTTGCTTGTTTAGTTTGAAATTGTACATAATTTGACTTATTTTCGTTTAATATTAATTTATTTCTGGAAAACCATTCAGTTATATTTGTTAATGCTAAATTTTTATTATCTATTATGTTTCCCTGGGAGTTTCCACATACTAACAGATTGGTATCATCTGCATAGCTTACTAGGTTAGTGTTTTGATTGGCCAACGCATGTGAAAGATCGTTAACATATATAATAAATAATAAAGGGCCAGCAACACTGCCCTGCGGAATTCCAACTCTTATCCTTCCTTCGTTTGAGATGTATGTATCAAAGTCTTTTTCAATGGTCACTTTTTGAGTTCTATCCGAGAGGTAGGACCGAATCCACTGCAGGGGTACTCCTCGTATTCCATATAGTTCTAACTTATCTAAAAGAATATTATGATCTACACAGTCATAGGCTCTAGATAGATCTAGGAATATTCCCAGGGTAAGTTGTTTGTTTTCAATATTTTTTATAATTTTTTCTACAAAATTAAACACTGCAGTTTCAATGGACCTACCTCTTATGAAACCGTGTTGATGTTTACTGAAGATATTTTGTGATTGGAAGAATTTTAATAATCTATTACACATTGCTATCTCAAAGACCTTTGAAAAAGACGGCAAAAGGCTTATTGGTCTGTAATTTTCTTTAAGTGAAGGGTCTCCCTTTTTATATATTGGTTTTACTATAGCTAATTTAAGACGGTCTGGAAAAATTCCTTGATGAAAAGAGTTATTGATTATATAACTTAGTGGGCGAGATAATTCGTGTACGCAGTACCGTAAAATACTTGTGGGTATTTCATCATATCCACCACTCATTTTATTTTTTAAGTTTTTTATAATGTTAGTTATTTCTTCTGGAGTTACTGGATCTACATACATAGAGTTAGTATTATTAACAATATTACTATGGAACTTTACATTTTTAAGATGTTTTTGCAAATTTGGGGCTGCATTGACAAGATACTCATTAATTTCATTGCATATTATATTTGGGTTTACTTCTATTTCAATTTCTTTCGATTTATTTTTATTTCCTTTGATGGAATTCACGATTCTCCAAACACATTTCGACTTATTGTCGCTATTTTCTATTTGATTTGAGTAAAATAATTTCCTGGACTGCTCTAATAAACTGTCGTATTTCTTTTTAGTTAATTTATAGGATTCTTTATATCTCTCATCGGAATTACTTAGGACTAACATTAAATCTAACTGTTTTTTACAATCTGCCAATTCTTGACTATTATAATAATTACATAGATTTTTGTTGCCAACTCTTACTGGCTTTATAGGGAAACATTCATTAAAAATGGGTAATATTATCGACATAAAATTGTTCCATTGAGCATCTACATCTGTATTAGAGCAGCTGTATACGCTAGACCAATTTTGTTGTGATAATATATGCTTGAATCGATTTTTGTTTTCATCGTTAAATATCCTCTTATTGCTAATGTTTCTCTGATTATTTCTCTTAATGTTAAATATAACTTTTTGAGCTGTATGGTCCGAGATATGAGTATTCATTACTTCCGATATATATTCGTTACAACAATTGGTGAATATATTGTCAATGCAGCTTTTCGATCTGCAGTTTACTCGGGTATAATCTAAGATGGTAGGAAATATATGAAATGAATTTAGCAGAGATACAAACTCTGTAGCATTTTTATCTTTAGATTTAATGTCTATGTTGAAATCACCTGCAATGAAGATTATATTGTTTTGAGATTGAGCTTTTATTAAAAGTTCTTCCATTTTTGACATAAATATATTTATGTCTGCATTGGGTGGACGATACACAGACACTATTATCACTTTCCCTATGTTCATTTTTACTTCCACTGCTGCACATTCCAATGTGTTGATAATTGAGAGTTTACACAAATCGTCTCTAACTTTCCATATTACGTTCTTTCTGCAGAAAATTGCTGCTCCACCGTGAGAGCCTTCTGTCCTGCAGCATGACGACGCCAAATTGAAATTTTCGAGATTATATGATTTTAACTGTGTTTTTGATTTCCAATGTTCTGTTACACATAGGAAACTACATTCTTCGTGTTCGTTAAGTAATATTTGCACTCTGTCCAAGCAGTTTCCAATTGATTGTAAGTTTTGATGTATTATACTACACTTCTCTGTCAATAAAAGTTTCTTTGGTTTACAGCAGCCTATAGGCTTTGGCTCAGCTGTAATAACTGTTGACATTAGACTCGATTCAGTTTTCTTAGCTTTGTCGCTATTTTTTAGACAACTAGGTATATTATTCCTAATTTGGTTTTTGACTGTTGTTTGATTTCTTGATGTTACATTATTCCATTTGTTCTTGGAGTATTGCTGAGTGGTTGAAGCGCACTGTTTTACGAAACTGGAGCTAAAAACGAGATAGGCTGTGTATTGACGTTAATATCAGCATCATTTTGAGGGGTATCCAAGAAACGCCTTCCTCGTCTAAAATTGAAACGGTCGAAAGCTATTTTCCTTGGCCAGAACTTTGAATCATATATTGTTGTTTGTAGGTGAGGTTGAACTCCAACCATAAAGGATTGATTATCAGGATTTGTATTATGGGTGACTAATTTTTTAACTTGCACATCATTTGTATTTGTTCGGGATTCAATATATTTTTTAATGTTTTCATCATTTACATCATCTGGAACTTTAGTAATAAATAACCAGATTTTTCTCTCCTTCTCATTTTTTCCATGGAATTCACCATCACCTTCTCCATTTCCAACTCGGAGTCGCTTTCTTTTTGCTCGAAATTCTTGAAACTTCTGTCTCTCATCACTTTTATTTAAATTATCGTTTTGGTCTAGTTCTAAGTTTATTATGTCATGCATTTTGTTTCTTTGTAGTTCCTCTAGATTTTCTGCGTTTGTTTTTTTAGAGTTGTGTGTTTGTATTTGTGGTCGTTTAATAACTTTATCTAAGTCCGTAATTTGTTCTATAATCATCATCTCATTTTTTTGTGTCCTCCCTGTATTATTTATATGTGTGTTTTTTTACAGCATCAGAGTATTTTTGTTGTTGCGATTGTGTGTGTTTTTTATACTGATTATTTGAATTATTTGGTAGAGTAGAATCAGTTTTTTGTATGTCCATGCCTGCTGTGTTTTCTTTTGTTTTTTGCTGATTGGAACTGTTTATCGAGTTATAAATCTTTTTATGTTGTTTTTCATTATCTGTTGGCGTGTTTCTGTGTATGAAATTTTGATTATAATTATTGAAGAAAATTTGTACTTCTTTATTTATTATGTCTTTTATTTTTTCCATATTCCTTTCAATGCTATTTTCTTCTAATCCTGTGTTTGAGTTGGATTTTTGTTTCTTTAGCTCTTGTTTTAAGGTGGATGTTTGTTCTTTTAATAATTGATTGTTGGTTCTTAGTTCTGCATTAAGCTGCATTAAGAGATTGTTTTCAACTTTTAATGATTCAAGGAGGGAATCGCTCATGATATCCTCCTCTTGTTCATCATAGGTTATGTTTCCCGGATTATTAACAATTTCT
The DNA here is from genome assembly GCA_963675555.1 of Leptura quadrifasciata. NCBI lineage: Eukaryota > Metazoa > Arthropoda > Insecta > Coleoptera > Cerambycidae > Leptura > Leptura quadrifasciata. The sequence continues at coordinate 154,081,806 of OY776673.1, read as the reverse complement.
TGGTTATTACAACAAGTTTTTCTTGCAGAACAACTTTTATGAAAAATTGTCTCACAATTTGCACATTTTACACTTTTCACTACTTTTCTTTCACAATAATTACATATACTAACTTTCTGTGCATCTAGACTTTCCGCCATCTTGGCAAAAAAAAAATAATAAAAAATATATATATATATATATATATATATATATATATATATATATATATCACTTAGAAGTCTAGGGTTACGTTGTATTCTTTTTTTAAAATTTTCCAGAGAAATTGTCTCTTCTGATAAGTCTGTTTTTACCATGTTTATTTTTTTCCTCTTCTTTCTCTAGTTAACTAATAAAAATAAAATATTATCTTTTTAGAACATTTGAGACTCCATAAAATCTTCATTGTGATTCGGTAAATGGTCCATATCAGAGCAAGAAGAAGTAGATGGAAGAAAGGGAACAGCTTTTGGTGGTTTTCTTTTACGAGTGGGTTCTTGAATCTCTAATCCTTCTCCTCTTCCTTCGATTTGTTCTTGCCCATCAGTATCATTAAGATCAAAATGATAACTTTTGACGGCCTTTTCAAAAACCATCAACTCCTCGTCAGTTTCAAGTTTGGTTCGTATATATTTTATAGGCAGATTTCCAAATTTCCTTAGAAGAGTTGACGATTTTGGAGAATATGTCAGTGAGATAAATATTGTTATGTGCTGCCCTCTAACAAGGAAAGATGTGATTAAGTTCATGTTCAAAGTTTTCCTCAGAAGCTTAGTTACTTCCCTGACTAGTAGGGTGGCGCCGTCTATGAGCCAATTGACGAACAATCATCTATTACATGGTAGAAAACTATGGAGAATTCTAGAAAAGAGTTCTAGAAGGATTCCAAGTGTGTATATAAAGAGGTGACTCCAGCAGATGGGGGAACAGTTCAGTTGAGTGAAGTATGCAGTTTAGTGAAGTAAACAGACAAGAGAGTTTTTAGGTTCGACAAGAGTTGACAAGTTTAAGAAGAAAAGTAAAGTGCTTAGTGTTTTAAAAGTAGTGAAATTATATTAGATTAAGTTATTATTAGTTGTGTGATTTTTAAGTATTTGCTAGTGTACTTTTAGTGATTAATAAAATCAGTGGTTTGTGAAAATTCTTGTTGCAAGTTATTTAAACCCACAGAGTGTTTACTGAAAATGTAAGCACGTAACAATTGGTGTCAGAAGCGGAATTGCAACAGAATTTGTGAAGAATTTGACGAAGTTCCATAGTGTTCTATTTGGAAACCACTGGAGATAGTGAAGTGAGTTGAACTGGGAAGTAATAAACATTAGACAAGACTAATTTGTGTTAGTGTGAGAAAATATTTGACTTGTACCTGGCATAGACTTTAAATAAGGCTTGTTAGTGTTGTTTGTTAGTTTTTGAATGGAAACAAGAAGCATGGCTGCTGAAAAACAAATGCAAGACATGTTCGCCGCATTTAGAAAAATGATGCTAGAGGAAAAAGAGGAACAAGAGAAACGACGTCAAGAAGAAAAGGAAGAGCAAGAGAAACGACGCCAAGAAGAGAAAGAAGAACAAGAAAGGCGTCAAGAAGAACAAGAAAGACGACGTCAGAAAGAAAAACTAGAAGAAAAACAAGAACAAGAAAGACGCCGTCAGGAGGAAAAAGAAGAACAAGAAAGACGACGTCTGGAAGAAAAAGAAGAACAAGAGAAACGTGAAGAAGAAAAAGAAAGAAGACGGCAAGAAGAATTGAGAAAAATTATACAGGTGCAACAAGATGCTATCCTGTCAGCCACCAATGAAGTCAAGGAAAAAGTAGATAAAGTTGAACAAAAAATGACTGGCGTCGAAGGAAAAGTGACTACACTTGAAGAAGGAGTAAGCGATGTCAAAGGAAAAGTAAATAAGGTTGAAGAGGAAGTAACTGAAGTCAAAGGAAAAGTTACTGGCGTTGAAGAAAAAGTTACTGGTGTCGAGGGGAAAGTTACTGGCGTCGAAGGGAAAGTTACCGATATAGAAGGAAAATTTCGTGCAGTTGAAGGTGAGGTAGAGCGACTTAAGCGACTGTTAAGAGAACAAGGAGGCCAGCTGGTATTATCATCATCAGGTCCTCGATTACAACCGCCTTCCTTTGATGGTCAAACTTCTTGGTCAACCTATAAAAGACAATTTGAGGCAGCGGCATACGCAAACAATTGGAGTAATGAAGACAAAGCTATGGCATTGGTGCTAGCATTAAGAGGTCAAGCCTCAGAGTTGCTTCAGAGTATCCCAGTGACGCAGCAACGGGATTTTAAAGTTTTGGAAGCTGCACTAGATCTAAGATATGGCGACCAACACCTCGCCCAAGTATATAGGACTCAGCTCAAATCACGCACACAAAAGGCTGGGGAAAGTTTACAAGATTTTGAAGCAGCTGTTGAGCGACTGACATACCTGGCTTACCCGGATGCACCCAAAGAATTCCAGGAACAATTAACAGTTGGTACTTTCATCGATGGCATAAGAGATGAGGAGATCAGGCGAGTCCTTAGATTATCTCGAGATAAGACTGGTAGCGAAGCCTTGATTCATGCCCTCGAAGTTGAAGCCGCTTATAAAGAGACTCCACGTCCGAGAGTACGAGCCATGAAGGTAGAAGAGGACCATTTAGAAAAATTAAATATGGAATCTTTGATGGCTGACATACACAAAATGATAAGCCAGTTGATGACCAAACCAGATGCTCCAAGGAAGCAGGAAAGAGAGCAGAACGACGAACAGCCAAGGAAGGTGATTCGTTGTTATAAGTGCGGCAAACCAGGGCATATTAAGCGAAACTGTTGGCAGCGGAGCCCTGAGAGAGAGTCCTAAAGATTGGAAATGAAGAATTTATTTTGTCAACAGCAAATGACCGATTTCAAAAAGTGAGGCTACTGACGGCCCAGACAATCAAGATTCCTGCTCGTTCTGAACAAATAATCGAGGCCATTCTGGAAGGAAACTCTGGTGGATACCGTGTTGGCCTTGTTGAAAAAGATGATTCAATTAAGACAGAAAACGTAATCTTAGCAAGAACTCTAACCCAGACAAAAGACAAAATTCCAATTAGAGTGGCTAATTTAAATTCCCACTCAGTGACTTTCAAGGAAGGCGAGGCAATAGGATCCTACGAACCAGTCCAGTGGATAGCAAGGTGCGAGGAACAAGGGGAGAAATGTTCGTCAACCAGCGTAGACAGGGAAGTTGTGACTTTGTTGAGTTCCCAGTTTGAACACCTATCTGAGGATGAACGTAGAGAGGCAATCAAGTTTTTGGAGAAAGAAAGTGCGGTATTTGCCAAAAACACAGACATCCTCACGAAAACTGATGTAGTACAGCATCGGACAGACACTGGTGATTCAGCCGCAATCCGCCAACAACCTAGGAGGTTGCCACTAGCTAAACAGGAGGAAGCTGCTGCGATGGTTCAAAAGATGCTACAAGATGGAGTAATTGAGGAATCAACCAGTCCCTGGTCATCACCGATAGTTTTAGTTGCCAAGAAGGACGGAACTTTGAGATTTTGTGTCGACTACCGGAAGCTGAATGATGTTACGAAGAAAGACAGCTATCCACTACCACGAATTGACGATACATTAAGTACGCTGGCAGGGTCACGATGGTTTTCAACTCTAGACCTTCGAAGTGGGTATTGGCAGGTGGGACTTCACCCTGACGACAAGGAAAAGACTGCCTTCTCAACAGGTAGTGGTTTATATCAATTCACCGTGATGCCTTTTGGACTTTGCAATGCGCCAGCTACTTTTGAAAGATTGATGGAATTTGTACTCCGAGGACTAACTTGGAAGACGTGCTTAGTTTATCTTGATGACGTAATGGTTATGGGACGAAACTTCAGGGAACATTTGGAAAATCTTCAAGAAGTATTTGGGAGAATCAGAAATGCACACCTAAAGTTGAATCCAAAGAAGTGTCTACTATTCCAAAAAGAAGTGAAATTCCTTGGACATGTCGTATCTTCGGAGGGAATACAGACAGACCCGGACAAGATCTCTGCCGTGCGTGAGTGGCCGAGACCTTCAAATGTACACGAATTACGAAGCTTTCTTGGCCTCTGCACTTATTATAGACGTTTTGTGGAAGGATTTGCGGATATAGCAAAGCCACTACACCAGCTAACGGAGGAGAAAGTTAAATATCAGTGGACACCGGAGTGTGAAACATCATGGAAGAAGCTGAAAGCAGCGTTATGCAGTAGTCCTGTGCTAGCATATCCCCAACAAAAGGGCCTCTATATTCTTGACACGGATGCTAGCAACTCCGCAATTGGATGTGTACTATCTCAAGTCCAAAATGGAGAGGAAAAAGTAATCGAGTATTTCAGTAAGGTACTGTCCAAACCAGAGAGGAATTATTGTGTAACAAGGAAGGAACTATTGGCCATTGTTAAGTCCGTGGACCATTTTCACAAGTACCTCTATGGCCAACATTTCAAAATCAGGACCGACCATGCTGCATTAAAATGGCTACTGCAGCTGAAAACTCCAGAAGGTCAACTGGCTCGCTGGATAGAAAGACTGCAGCAATATGACCTCACAATCGAACACCGACCTGGAAAGTCTCATAAAAATGCAGATGCTCTGTCAAGAAGACCGTGCAAAGATGACTGCAAGCACTGCTATCGGGTTGAAAAAGCACAGGGCACGTTAATAGTAAACACAGTTCAGGTAGATGTTCCAGATGATTGGACAAAGGAAGTTCTAAGACGAGAACAAATGGATGACAGCGTAATTGGTCCTATATTAAGGGCAAAAGAAAAAGGAACGCGACCGGAATGGAAGGATGTTTCGGACAAAAGTGTGGAGCTGAAGGCATTGTGGGCACAATGGGACTCCCTTAAGGTTATAGATGGGCTATTAAAGAGAGCATGGGAAAGTCCAGATGGGAAGGAAGTTACCATGCGTCTGGTGATACCCAGCTGTCGGATCCCAAAAGTACTTCAGGAAATACATGATGGAGTGTCCGGGGGACATTTTGGTATGAATAAGACATTGGCTAAAGTACGGGAACGATTTTATTGGATAAATAGCCGTCAAGATGTGGAAGCTTGGTGCCGCAAATGCAAGGCTTGTGCAGCTACCAAAGGGCCACAGACGAAGAGCAGGGGCCAAATGAAGCAATATAACGTCGGAGCTCCTTTTGAGAGGATTGCTATAGATGTAGCGGGCCCATTCCCAGTGACAGATGATGGGAATAAATACATCCTGGTCGCTATGGACTATTTTAGTAAATGGCCGGAAGCCTATGCCATTCCGAATCAGGAAGCAGTTACTGTTGCTCGAGTTTTGGTGGATAACCTTGTATGCCGATTTGGTGTACCCCTGGAGCTACATTCCGATCAAGGGAGAAACTTTCAGAAAATTTGTGAGTTGCTGGGCATTCACAAGACTCGGACAACCCCTCTTCATCCCCAGTCAGATGGAATGGTGGAACGACATAATAAAACCATGAAGGAACATCTTTCTAAGGTAGTTCACAAGAACCAGCGAGATTGGGATCGACATATACCATTTTTCTTAATGGCATACAGGGCTGCCATTCACGAGACGACTAAACAGACACCGGCTCGTGTAATATTTGGGCACGAGATCAGACTGCCATGTGATTTGATGTTTGGTACACCAGATAAGAAGCCACTGTCTGTGGATGACTGTGGAAGACGAAGTTAGTTAACAGCTGAGGAATGTCCACGAATTGGTTCGAAACCAAGTTAGCATAGCTAGTGACAGAATGAAGGCTCGCTATGACCGGAAGGGAACGCCAGCAGGATTCAAGGAGGGCGATCTGGTTTGGCTATATAACCCACAGCGAAAGAAGGGAAAATCTCCGAAGCTTCACCCACCCTGGGAAGGACCGTATTCAGTCATCACTCGGATCAATGACGTTGTTTACCGAATTCAACGTAGTAAGAAGTCCAAGATGAAGATCGTGCACTTGGATAGGTTGGCGAAGTATGAAGTATGTTGGGGAATCTGAATTGCCTGACCGGGACGTTCAGGCTTAAGGAGGGGGCAGTGTTATGTGCTGCCCTCTAACAAGGAAAGATGTGATTAAGTTCATGTTCAAAGTTTTCCTCAGAAGCTTAGTTACTTCCCTGACTAGTAGGGTGGCGCCGTCTATGAGCCAATTGACGAACAATCATCTATTACATGGTAGAAAACTATGGAGAATTCTAGAAAAGAGTTCTAGAAGGATTCCAAGTGTGTATATAAAGAGGTGACTCCAGCAGATGGGGGAACAGTTCAGTTGAGTGAAGTATGCAGTTTAGTGAAGTAAACAGACAAGAGAGTTTTTAGGTTAGACAAGAGTTGACAAGTTTAAGAAGAAAAGTAAAGTGCTTAGTGTTTTAAAAGTAGTGAAATTATATTAGATTAAGTTATTATTAGTTGTGTGATTTTTAAGTATTTGCTAGTGTAATTTTAGTGATTAATAAAATCAGTGGTTTGTGAAAATTCTTGTTGCAAGTTATTTAAACCCACAGAGTGTTTACTGAAAATGTAAGCACATAACAATATTTTATCACCTTTAGGTACTATCTCTTTCACTCCATACCTTAAAATAAATAAATAACATTACTACTTACAAGTTTAAACTTAAACAACGGCAGTAAAATATTACCGTAAATAAAAATTAAAAACGAAACTTACCTGAATATTTGTTTCATGACCACCAAAGCCATTTTCATCGAGAAGTTTAATTTATCTTCCAGCATAAGTATTAATGTTGATGGAGTAGTTGCCATTTTCACTGCTTTTTAACTTTATGTGAACATTCAAATTCTCTGTCCTGTTTTATACTGCTCCAAGTACGTATTATTTTATAATTGTTCAACAATTAAAATAAATTACAAACTACAAACTTTGTAAATAACAAGAACGTTTTGAAAATTGTTCGTTTAAAGATTAATGAACATAATTAGAAGTTCCTGTTATTGAACGGTTTTTTTCCCTCCAATAATTCAACCTTGCAACATTGTATTATGTTAATATTGTAAGCGCATGCACACTTAACAGAAATAGTAGTAAATAGAAATATTATAAATAAATTACTACATTTGATATTTGTCATCATAATATATCGTTTGCACGAATTCGAAAAGTGAGTTTAGAATTACTCTTGCAAATTAAAAATTAACATAATACACTATGAGTATACAGTGTGTGGATACTATAGTCTGTGGTATGACTAAGAAATTTGAGAAGGTCTGTATGATAGTTAAGACAAAAGAGGAGTATTCAAAGTGGATTCAAATTAAAAAAGAGAACTATTTCTCTAGTTAAAAAATGTGTCAAAGATAAATCAGATTGTGTTAAAAAAATTTCCAAAGTTGAATCAGGTTTATGTGTGTTGAAATTTTACAAAAAATTTGGTTTGGCAAGATGTCGACTCATGTTTTAAGGGAAGATTAAGAACTGGCGTAATAACAAATCTTAAAATAAAAGATCCAAATATATTTTTGGAAAGGGCATTTAAAAGTTTTTCAATCAAAATTAAATCTGAATTAAAAAAATCGTTACTAAAGGTTAACGTTATATTTTTTGGAAATTTTATAAAACCACAAAATGCAGAAACAGATATAAAACATTTTTCCACAAAAAATTACGTAATTGACAGAAATACTGATTTAAAAACTTGGTATGTCGAACACGTAAAAGATAAAATTTTAACAAAACTAAAAGAATTTTTAGAACGTGATAGCGGTTGGGCCTTGTATGAAATTTTACATTTAAAAGTAAATATTAACAATTATACGCCCATAAATTGTGGTATATCAACTTATATCGATTTACCGCCTTTCATAAAGAAAACTAAAAGTGTAATTAATATGAAAAGTAACGATGAATACTGTTTTGCACTCGATTGTGTATGCTTTATATCCGGTTAATAATCATGAAAAAAATATTCACCGTATTTCTAGTTACCCACATTTTAGTGAAGTGTTAAAATATGATGGTATCAATTTTCCTATTTGTCTAAAAGATATTCCAAAATTTGAAAAACTAAATCAATTGTCGATTAATGTTTTTACAATTGATAAAAAAGTGTTACCATTATGTCTTAGTAAAAATGCTTTCACCCCCGTATAAATTTACTTATGATTCCATGTAATTATTATGATTATCGTGGTGATAATGATCTTGAAGCAAAGGATTTGGATATGTATGATGATGATGATTATGATGATGATGATGAATTAAGACTATATCATTTTTCTCTCATTAAGGACTTGTCGCAATTATTAAATAAACAGGTTGGAAATGTTAAAAATAAAAAGTATTTTTGTGAAAGATGTTTAAATCATTTTATAACAAAAATACTTTAGATAAACATTTAATAGATTGTAAAAACTTAAATAAATCAAAATTAACTTTACCTTCAGAAAATGAAAAATTTTTGAAATTTTCCAATTTCAAACATAAAGAAAAAGTACCCTTTGTTATTTATGCTGATATTGAAAGTATTTTGGAAAAATATCAAGATTTGAAAATGACTGATCGGAAGAAAAAATATCAAAAACATGAGGCTTTTAGTATTGCTTATTACCTTAAATGTTCCGATAATGATTCACTTTCAACGTTTAATTCTTATACAGGTAAAGATTGTCAAATGTGGTTTATTAAACAGTTGGAAGAAATTGCTAATAAATTACAATCAATTTTGTCGCAACCTATTCCAATGAAACCTTTAAGATAGAACAGTATAATAATTTTCATTCATCACAATATTGTCACATTTGTACAAAACCATTTCTACCGGGTGAAGTGAAAGTAAAAGATCATAATCATCTTACTGGAAACTATAGAGGCAGTGCACACAATACCTGTAATCTTTTATTCACGGACAGTCATTCTGTACCAGTAATTTTTCACAATTTATCAGGATACGACAGCCATTTTATAATAAGAGCATTAAGTACTGAAATAAAAGGAAAAATTAAATTGCTTCCAGTTAATAAAGAAAAATACATCTCATTTACAAAATACATAGAAAATACGAATATCAATTTTAGATTTTTAGATTCATTTAGATTTATGGCTAGCAGTATTGATAAATTGTCTTCATATCTTGATGACAATCAAAAAAATATTACTAGAAGTTATTGTAATAGTGAAGAAGAATTTCAATTGCTTACACGAAAAGGTGTTTCCATATGAATATCTTGATTGATGGCAAAAATTGTTGGATACTAGTTTATCACCGAGAGAATTATTTTATAGTCATATTAGAAAAGAGGGAATTTCAGAAAAAGATTACATGCATGCCTGCAATATATGGGGTACATTTCAGATAAAAACTTTACAAGAATATGCAGAAATTTATCTAAAAACAGATGTCCTATTACTTGCAGACATTTTTGAAAATTTTAGAGCAGCTTGTTTAAAAACGTATAAGTTGGATAGTCTTCATTATTATACAGTACCTGGATTAGGATTTGATGCATGTTTAAAAATAATCGAGGTTGAATTAGAATTATTAACAGATATTGATATGATTATGTTTATTGAACGGGGTGTAAGGGGTGGTATTTCACAATGTTCCAATCGTTATGGTAAAGCTAATAATAAATATATGGGACATGAATATAACCCAAATCTTCCATCGTCGTATTTGATGTATTGGAACATAAATAACCTATATGGAACCGCAATGAGTTTAGCATTGCCCACTGGTAAATTTGAATGGGTTGAACATATTTACAACGAGAAAAATATTTTGAATATTTCAGACGATAGCGCTACTGGCTATATATTTGAGGTGGACCTTCAGTATCCTAAAAACTTGTTCGATCACCACAAAGATCTTCCTTTATGTCCTCAGCATTTAGTTCCACCAACTTCTCAAACAAAAATACCAAAATTATTAACGACGCTCTTTGATAAAAAAAGATATATTATTCATTACAGAAATTTAAAACAGGCTCTAGAACTAGGAATTAAAATTGAAAAAATACATAGAATTTTGAAGTTTGAACAATCTTGCTGGATGAAAAATACATTGATCTAAATACCGAATTAAGAAAAGAGAGTAAAAATGAATTTGAAAAAAACTTTTTTAAACTTATGAATAATGCAGTATTTGGCAAAACTATTGAAAATGTAAGAAAATATAGAGACGTAAAAGTGGTGAATAAATGGTCAGGCAGATATGGTGCGAATTACTACATTTCAAAACCAAATTTTTACAGTTGTACAATTTTTAGCAAAGACATGGTTATAATAGAAATGGACAGATTAAATGTTAGATTTAACAAACCAATATTTGTTGGTTTTTTAGTTCTTGATATTTCAAAAACTATTCTCTACGATTTCCATTATAACTATGCATTAAAAAAATTTGGAAATAATGCCAAGCTACTATATACTGATACAGATTCGCTAATTTACCAAATTAATGATGAAAATCTCTACAATCATATAAAAGAGGACATACATAAATTTGATACTTCAGATTATCCACCTGATAATATTTATGGTATACCATTAAAAAATAGGAAAGTTTTAGGCATTACGAAAGACGAGAATAACGGTAACATTCTGACTGAATTCGTTGGTCTGAGATCAAAAATGTATTCAATAAAAGTAGTGCCGCCAAATTCAAACGTAGAATCTGAAATAAGGACATTAAAAGAAAAAAGTGTATCAGAGGGAAAAATACAAAATTTTGCCTTAAATCTTGGTGTAACTAAAAAAGCTAAAGGGATAACGAAATCTTTACTAAAATTAATCACTTTTAACGATTATTATCAAACCTTATTGAATAATACCTGCATGGAAACTACTCAAAATTTTATTCGATCTGAAAAATGTGAGGTGTATACAATCGAACAAAAAAAAGTTGTTTTAAGTTCCTATGATGATAAAAGAATCGTTAATTATGTTTCTACAGATACATTACCTTGGGGTTACTACCGTCTTGATGAGACATAAATAATTTTAATTTTAATTGGGTACAAAAATTCTCTTTTGTTTTCTAATCTTTCTTTCTCAAATTTTCTTTTTCTTTTCCACTAAAAATACAGAATATCATCCTATAATAGATGACTCGAAAAGAAGGAAACAACAGTCAAGAAACCAAAAGTGGGAAACTGTTTTCAAAGATTACAGAAGATTTGCATTGTTGTCGCTATCAAAGCCACCAAGAAAGATTTACCTCAACGGTGTTTATAATAGACTTACAAGGTTTTCAGTACCTGGAGAGCGAGTTCTTCACAAGAAAAATTGCTATTATTAATGTGGAAGATGGAAATGTGTTTCACTTGTTTGTGAATTTACCGAAAATTAAAAATTGGTTCTCCTACAGAGCAAAGTGGCACATAACACGGACCGCAAATAATATACATGGACTTGATTGGGATACAGAATACCAATCATACCTACCCTATAAAAATTTATACTCTTATATTAAAAATGTCATTGCAAACAAAACAATTTTAGTAAAAGGGTTATACGAAAAAGATATTTTAAGTAAAATTATATCTAATACAATATATAATTTAGATGATTTTATTACCCCTAATTTAAGAATTTGAAGAATACGAAATAGAAACATTTATCATTGTAATAGACACATAAACAACGACCTATCATGTGCCAACAAAAATGCTAATTTATTATATAATTGGTACCAAAACAATAAAAGTTTATGTAATTTACATTAATAAAATTATTTACGTTTAATTTGTGTTTTATTTCTAATAGGTAATTCTTGGTTTCTAACAGATAAATCACAATAACCTAATTTAAAAAAATTGCTATTCAAAGTTCAAATGAGTATAAAATAATAAATGAGCAACAATTAAGCATTATTAAACTAATTACTTCTACTACTACGTCAGAATTGTTTACACAAAATTCGACGCATGAACCCTCTTCTAGCTATTGGTCATTGTTGATTATTTCTTCCACATCCTCTAGTTATTGTCGCAAACTTCTAGGCTAGCTTACGTCAGATTAAGCAAAATTCGGGGATCCTCTTGTCATTGATACTCTCCACAAAATTACCTTCTGGTTATTGTTTTTTCTTCTTCTTTTACGTCCACATTTTATCTTGAGCTTCTCTTATACCTTCTGGTCATTGTTGGTTGTAGCAACAAGAACCTTCTGCTTATTGTTAATTATTTCTTCTACATCCTCTGGTCATTGTCGAATACTTCTTGCAATTTTTCTTGAGCTTGTACAAGAATGGTAAGATGTGGATGGCTCAAAAGTGTCACAGAACCCCGCCATATATACTACTGATGTTTTTTTTTGACAGAGCAAACAGTGATAAATATATATACTTGGGACTGTCACGATGCTAAGGCTAGTAAAATGAATCTTTACATCATCTCTATAATTTAAACTGAGTAGGATTCTGACTGCTTTTCTTTGCATATTAAAAATTGTTGTGCAGTGAGTAGAATGACCCCATATTAATATTTCATAGCTAATGATATAATTAAAGGGAGCATGATAGGCTGTTGTAGTTATTTCTTTTGAGGTTGTTTGAGTTAAATGTTTTAAAAGGAATAGGTTTGCAGCTAATTTACTACAAGCGTAATCTACATGTACAAGTTGGGTCCAGCATAATTCCTAAAAATTTTACTCTGGGTTATTTATTTATTAATGCTTTAAGGTAAATATCATTTTATCTGTCTTGTGTGAAGTTCCTCCCTGGTCAAAGACTCTATTATTTTCAATGGTTATAAGATGTTCAATCGTCTACCCAATGGTTTTAAAGATATTAATTCGAATATTCATTTCAGGAAGGCAGTAAAAAATCTTCTCGTTGTAAAGCCTTATTATAATTTAAACGAATTTTATGACGATACATTGTAGTGTGCTCAAATGCACATATTAACTTTTACCTGTAAACTATTACGTTCTGTAATATTTTTTGTATTGTTTATATACTGTATTTTTATCTATTTTACTTACGTGTTTATATGTGTATACATTTTATTTCTTTTTTTTTATTTACCTGTTTATACATCACGTTGTCAACAAGAAATATTCTTTTTTTTTTTATACATTTATTTAACGTCGGCCTATTTCCGCTACTGAGGCCTAACACCGACGCCTGTAGACGAGCTACCCCCAACCAGGAATTTTGCCGAACCTCTTCCCTTAAGAAAAGTAGGGATCTTTTACTTGCCTAACATTTAATAGACAAGGGACCGACGGCTTTACATCCCCTCCGAAGGATGGTATATCTCCTATACAACCCTCGCCTAAGGTTGTATAGCTTCCGCGCATACACTGATATACAAGCAATGTGTGAGGCGAGAACGCGGTTTCCGTTGGAATGGTCACCAATCCAAGTACTAACCGCGAGAAATATTCTTCTGGGCAATAAAGCATATTTTGATTTGTATTAATTTGAATGTGAATTTATTGGTACTTTATTTTTTGGTCAAGAAATTTTTTATATAATAATATCCATTTCTCAGTGTTTGTTGTTAATTAAATGAAAGGAACTAATAGCTTGTTAGTTGTAAATTTAAAAGAATTTATGATTTATAGATTTGATGAAGTGTACCTGGTATTAGGTAGTCACTTCTCTGTTCATATTTATTTAACCATGTATTTCCTAATGTTATAATTAGTAAAATAGTTACATAATTGTTTTTAACTTTCCTGTTAGAGAGATTGATATGTTTTTATAATCATAGTTTTCTCTGGAGCCAAATAACACAAATTTGTCCTAAATCAGCGGTTAAAATATTTGCAAAAAACCCATAACTCAAGAACTACTTCACGGCATTTCGGCCGGTCTGGTACAGTGCTTCGTTTGTATATGGCTTTTTGCACGTATGCCTATGTGTCTTTTCTAAGAGCGAATATGGTGTATATTCGAGGTCATATCAAATTCATTTAATGCAATTCTGTTTGCCCATTTATTTTTTTCCTTCTGATTGCTGACCTTACGTACTATGTGTTTTGGCCCAAACCATTTGTTTTAATTACATTACATTTATATTATAGCACCTTTTAGTTATAGTCTCACATTTATAGAACATTTTATTATTTTCAGTGACTACTTCTTGGACTGTTGAAGATAAAGGAAGGCTGTTGGTATTACTCCAACAACATGGAGCTAGTAATTTAGAAACCATCCAAAAACATATGCCTCACAAAAGCATGTCAGAAATACGATATATATGTGACAAGCATACTAAACTTGCACTGAATGAATGGAACTGTATTAAATCTAGAAGATTCCGGAAGGATGATACAGTCAAAAGTTGGTTGCAAATTTTAAAGCAAATGAATTCCCATTACAAGGGATCCGTGCATGATGTTGTATCAAGAGCTTTAAAGTATATTGCATTTTACGAAAAACGAAGAACTACGTCTTATATAGATCTCAGGTATGTAAATTAACCGATATACTTTTAAAAGGTTTAAGTCAGGGAATATGAATTTATTTAAAAAAGTCAGAGAATTTAGAAAATTTATTGAAAAATCAGAAATTTTCATTAAATGTCAGGGAATGTGAACACATTGACAGCTTGAAAATTTAAGATTAAGAATTGTAAGTTCACGATGATTTAAATTTGTTCTGGATACTTTTTAATAGGTAGTTTTGAAGTTACAACAATGAATGTTTAAGAAATGGCGCAATAAAAAACTTTGGAACTAGGAAAATTTTCTGAATTTTATTAGTCATAGCCATCCACATTAGGTAAATTGTCAGATTGACCTTTGTAAAACTCATCAGTTATTTCTTTTCGATTAACAATTCGCCAAAATTTATTTCACATAGAAATTCACAGGCTAACCATAAATCTAATATCAGATTACTTGGAATGTGTCGTTGAGCGACAGCTGTCAAAAGTCAGGGCTAATGGTAGCGAGTTGCTTAAATTTTTCTTATTCTATTTATAGTGGAAGCGCATGTGTCAAGGTGTGGGAAATAAATGATTAAAGTTAGAAACATAATTTTTCTGTTGAGTTACATTGTTTTATTTGAAAATTCATGTTTCCACCCTCAGAGGAGCGAGCTTCGATCACACCTTGTGTTTTCTTCAATCTTTTATATCTCATGAACGATATGAGATAGTGACTCGTTTTTTTTTTAAATGATTATATTTGTATACAAAGAAAAAGGTCATATAAATTTTTGTCATATTTCGATTTAATTGAAACATGCTTTCAAAACATTTGTAGCTGGCACTGTAAACTTCAAAATGGTATGAATACCTTCATTAATTTAGTTTATTTATGCAATAAAACACTCCACAGAATAAGGAGATGTGACGTATCTACGTTGCTTTGTTGGAAACTATACAAATTGAGTTTCGAATTAAAATGATGCATTATTTCAAAATGTTCTGTCTTGAATAGATGAATTGCATTTATACATCGTTGGTCACAATTATGAATATATTTGTAGGTAGTTTCAAGAGCGCTTTTTTATATGATATATACCAGTGATTATTGTTGCATTGAAACTCTTTGATCGGAATGTTATAATAAAAGTCGGTCTATTGAAATTTTATATTTTTAATCATGTACAGAAATTTGAGAAACAAAACCTAATGAAATAAACACAATTAACTGATACTTACATAAATTAATGAAAAGCAAGTTCTAGACATTCTACAAGTCTTCCTCATCGCTGAGGTCAGTTATTGACATTTCTTTTTGATGCTCGCCACTACTGTCATCGCTGATGCCAGTTATTGGCGTTTCTTCTTGGTCCGTATTGTTTTTGCACATCTGTTCGTCTTCTTCGCAGAGACAAAGCTCTGTACATCGTAAGTGATTAATAAAACACTTACAACTTCTGGAGTCACAGAAACTATTTTTGCAGGAGCATGAAATCAAATTTAAAATCTCAACTGGCACAATACGTTCTGAGATTGTTAAAACTGGCTTATAAATATTATTTTCTTATTGCCATCCAAAATTAAAAGGGTCCAGATTATGGACTTTCGCATTGTGTTAACTGATCCATGTAAGGAGCTGCAGCCTAGCTCTATTTACTGCCGGATAGAAACTACTTCTTCTAGGTGACAACTGCTCGCCCTATAATTAATGTTTGGTAAAGCACCACCACCGCAGATCCGAGAATTTTAATATTTACATTATTAGGACTATAAATAATGCAATTGAAGTTTTCCAAATCATCCATTATGAGATTTACGTCTGTTTCTGCATGTATAAGTAACACAAGAGATTGAAGAACTTTTTGCTGTGAATTTTTAAATGCTTTCCAGAAAGACAGCTTTCCTGAAATAAAAATCTGGTTATGAATTTTGGCAAGCATAATTTTGCGGAAGCATGATAACTTTTTTTGAAAATCTTCTTGTCTTGTCGCATCCCGATAATTCATTGCTAACAGGGCCTCCCTTTGTACTTTGCTTAGCGCAGACCCACATTTTAACTGTGTTTCTATATTTGCACTTGTCGGTCGGTGGCGCGAAATGTGAATTTCACGCATTGGTATTTAAACGAACTATATTGTTATATCAGGGTGGCCACTTTTCTGGAAAACCTGGAAAAGTTAGGGAATTTCATGTTGGTCAGGAAAATCAAGGAAAAGTCAGGGAATTTTAAGAAATAGTCAGGGAAAAACGCATTTATTCTAATATATGTTTATTCTTGCTTGCAGCCAAAAATTTTTTATTTATTGCGACTTTTATGCGACTCAGTCGAAGTTATTTTCACCGAAAGATTGCATAACTAGGCAACACATTGATTTATTCTCTGTGATAAATTGCATCATCTGGCAATAGTGGTTGGTTGAGCACACAGTTAAATTGTTGTGTTATGCGCATTTAGTGTAAAGCAAACGAATCTGACATTTAATTATGATCTACAAAACTGCACGATTTCATTTCACTCCACTGTATACTTACTGTTCGAATTCGTTAGTGTTTCAATTCAAATTTCTATTTTTAAACAACTGAAAGTCTACCGGTCCTGTGTGTTCTTTGTACCGTGTTAGTTGGTTTGTGTCTAAATTTTTGCGATAAAATATAGGTTATAATAAATTTGATCAATGAAATAAATATAAATTTAGTGCACTATTTGGAAGTTTAAGATGGCAGAGAAGACTTATTTGAATGAACGGTGGCTAATTGATAACCTTAACAATGACGAATGAAAGTACATTCCCGAGGTAAAACACGATTGCACTTCTGCTTTTTGCAAGTTATGTAATAAAACATTCTTATTAAGTAATATGGGGAAGAGAACAGTAACGAGTCATTTTCAAGGTAAAATACATAAATCAAAATTGAAAGCTATGAAAGGATTGAAAATTCAAGATTTTGTATCAGAGAAAAATATTTCTATTGCAAATACATCGATAACAGTTCATTCCATATCGGCTAGAGCAGAATCAACATCAAATCAATCCACCACCTCTACTGAAGTATTTGTAGATAAAATAAAGGACTATTTTTTACAAGATTGATATTCAAAAAGCTGAAATATTATGGGCTCTTCAAATGGTAAAGTCATGTCTTAGAGAAGTGCTAGTCAATCAGTTGAGATAATGAAACAAATGTTTCTGGATTCCAGCATTGCACAGCACATGACTTTTGGTAAAACAAAGGCTGCTTACTTAGTCGTTTTTGATTTAGCTCCTTATTTTCAAGACAACTTGGAAAAATATTTGAAAAATTCCAAATAGCGTAGTATTTGGAATTTGCTTTGATGAGTCGTTAAACAGAATATCGCAAAAAAAGTCAAATGGATATTTCTGTTCGATACTGGGACAATGAATCACAATAAGTTAAATGTAGTTATTTTACATCAGTATTTATTGAAGAAAGAGCAACCGCTGTCAATTTAGTTGAACATTTCAAAAATGCAATTTCTCCAGTTCTAAAAGTACCCAACATTCTACAAATATCTATGGATGGACCTACTGTTAACTGGAAATTTTTGGATTTGTTTAGTGAAAATGATGAATGTGATCTTCTTAATTTTGGGATCTTATGGATTTCATATCGTACATGGTTCCATCCAAAGTGGTCATAAAGCCTGCAATTGGAATATAGATGCGATATTGTGAGGCATTTACTGGCTATTTAAAGATAGTCTTGCACGTCGAGTAGATTTTTTACGGATAACAGGTATGTTTCAAAAGCTGTATAAGTTCACCACATCGATGTAAGCAGTATAAAAAACGTCGGCGTTTTTGAAGGAACAAAGACACCATGAAAATTAAGTAAATAGTGTAATTTGAGGTTTTACCAAATGGCTCTATTGACTTTTGGGTTGTAAACAGGCCTGCCCAGAGGGGGAGGTAATGGGATGATTCCCTGGCAAGGGCTCATTTAAGGGGTCCAGTGTATACATTTTCCCCCCTCGCTTATCAAAAAATATCTCTCAGGGAAATCAAGGAAAAGTCAGGGAATTTGAGGAACAATATTAAGTGACCACTGCCCCTTGAGATATCATCTCAAGAACATGGGCAAGGCAGTAGACGACAAATGCAGATACTGTGATGCTGCAACTGAAACTGCGGAACATATACTATGTGAATGCAAGGTATTAATCCGCACTAGGCTAAAGTTCCTAGAGCATGTGGAATTAACGCCTGAAGACATAGGGAAACTAGTCCCCAGGAAAATCACAAGCTTTATAAAAAGTCTTGGAATCCTGGGCAATAACTTGTCGTAGGGTTATTGACAAAAGATCTTTTAGGTCGAAGTGAATTAAGGCTACTTAAAGCCGAACGACTCCTGAAACAATCTAAGTGGCCACACTGTATACATCATTTTAAAGTTAAAGAACGGGCGCAACTTAAAAAAGTTAAATGTGTTCCGCTTATTTTACACCGATGAAACAACAGAGAACTTTTTTTAATGTTGTTTTTTCTAAATAACTTAAAAATGCATAGAGATACGTCTAAATCCATAATAGCTTTTTTTATTCGTAATAAAGAGACCTTTAATTTGGCGGAAAAATTATTTTTCTACGATGAATAGTTCTTGAGATATCCTAATTAAAATATTTTAACCTTCAGAAGGTGCAGAAGGTGAGGCCCGCGGAGCTGATTGTGGAAACATGAATTTTCATACATAGAAATATGCCTTTAAAAAAAACTATGTCCCCAACTTTAATCACTTACTTCCCACGAAACCCCTTATCTAGCCATAAGCACTTCCACTATTATTAACTAATGGTCTTCTAACGTCAAATAATGTCAAAAATACTGATTTTTTTTTGTTCATTACAAGGCATTTTTATTTTAGAGATTGTTATCTGGTGTTATCAGATATTTCCAGTGGAATAGCTGCAAAAAAACTTGACGAAAGCACTAACTATTTCTTATTCGAGTGCTTAACTAAGTTAGCAGCGGCACTAAAGCAAGGAGAAACAGGATCTTATAAAACTCACCTTAGGTCGCTGAAAAATATTTATGAGCTTTTGAACACTAATAAAAGGAAAGATAAACATGTAAGTATAAATTCGTTTTCACTTTTTAAGCAATTTTTTTTTTTTATACATTTATTTAACGTCGGCCTATTTCCGTTACTGAGGCCTAACACCGACGCCTGTAGACGAGCTACCCCCAACCAGGAATTTTGCCGAACCTCTTCCCTTAAGAAGAGTAGGGATTTTTAAGCAATTAAAACAAGAAATAAAATTAGGATTTAGTTTTAGTCCCCCCAAATTGGATTGTACAGTTTGGAAGTAATCTGATTTATTTTAACAAAGTTGTTACTGCATGTTTTGACCACAAATACGTTTTATTTTTGAGCACGGTTGAGTTGTGCAAAGGGATCAGTGCAATCAGCTGTTTATCGATAAGTTGGAAGTATTTGTTCAAATAACAATATAATTTCAAATAAATTTCGCTTAAATTAATATTAAGGGTGATTTTGAGGTCAAAAAGAATATGATCTTGAAAATTAGAAAGTCAAAGTAGCTGATTCAATATGGCACTTTTGGTACAATATTTCATAAAAAATGAATTTTAAATAAATGTCGTTCGATTGAACATATAGTTCATTAATAAGTTTTTTACCATAAAATTTCAATTTTTTCTTAGTTATTTACGGTATTCTCGTATATCAATTACTAATGAAAATAAATATCAATTTATGTAGTTTACAGTTTTTTCCAGTTATTTACAACTTTTATCGATTAATTTCAGTTATTTTTGTAATGTTTTTTGGCATAAACAATTTTCGTATCTTTCGTGTAAATGTGCTTTGCGATAAATTGTTAAAAATTATAAAAAACCGTAAATAACTGTCATTAATAATAGTAATAGTTATTTACATTTTCAAATACAGATATTTACATTTTAATATTTCTGTCGGGGACAATATGAAAAAATATAGATATAGTCGGGGCAAGAATTCAGGCGATGCACGTCACAGATCGACAAAATTACTAGAATTGTATGAAGATTATGAGGTCAATCAAAGCGACTGCACCTGAAATAGCTGCAACCCCCAATTCAGGTCACCTGCAAATTGTATTGCCACAACTGAAAATGTATCATTAAAATGATGAATTGTGACACAGCATAAAGCCTTATGCTGTGCCTGTGATAACTGCAACGTCTGCAACCCACAACACATATAACAAAAATCTATCAAAATTCGATTAATCGGAATAAAAATAGATTATAAATAATTTCTCAAATGAACTTTATTTAATAATTGGACAATGAGTTTTATAATATATATTATAGTACAATCATAATTATAATTAAATTCTGCTAATTAAATAAAATTACTACGATATTAAACAATTATACATTTTTTACTTATTTACTATTCTTGATAAGAGAAAAAACATTTACATATTTAAGCAAATTGAAACCATTCACATATTTTCTTCTTCATCTGAACTGTCGTCTGTATCGGATCCATTTAAATTAATAATAATGGGATGGATAATATCTTCTTTGTCAAAAGCCACTTCCCTGTCCCAATATTTTTTTATTTCCTTATTTGTGTTTTTAATAGTGTTTGACCAAATTTCTGGAGTAATAGTATCTAATGCTTCCGTCTACATATTTATCACTTTTTCCACACCATTACCATCTCTCCCAATATATTTATTATATGTTTTTGCTATGCTCCAAACTTTTTCAATTGGCTGGAACATACAATGATATGGTGGAAGTCTGAGGACCTCATGACCGTATTGTTGTGCCAGCTTATCAGCTGCATATTGCTTGGGCGGTTTGTTTCTATAAAAATAAGGTTTGTTAATACATAAATATAAATTCATATGGGTATTAGAAGAGTATAGGAAGACAATATTATTACTACAAATTACAATTTCTGTCCCTGGACTCTTGATATTAATAAATGAAAATAACCAGAAGTATCTGATAAAATTAGTTATGATATCGAGTCGAGTGTACATACGTACCCACAAAAGTTAAAAGGCAGTGCACTTTTTATGTACCCGCACTAAATCTCTAAATATATAATAAATCACTTACTGTGCCACCAACTCAAGTAATTGTACTTTAAGCATTCCTTCTTCATTATCAATATTTCTGTTTTGTAGCCAGGATATAATGTCGACTTTTGTCCAACTCGAATTTGGAATTTTATCCACCAAACTACTGTGATAACTAGCATTGTCCATGATTATTAAAGATGGTTCTTCTAAATGTTTTAATAACTGGTGTTCAAACCATTTCAAAAAATTTGTTTTGTTCATCTCACCATGATAATCAGGATTTTTTGTTGATGACGAAAATAATAATGATGCCCCAGGAATAAAACCATTTTCATTTCCAGCATGAAGTATAATAAACCTAAAAATATATTTCTACATTAATAATAAATAAATTTATTATATACAAGGGTCCTATCATTTCAGAAACGAATTTTAACTACATTGTATATTTTTTCTGCGATTGTGTAAAGTACAAAAAAATTGCATTTTTTTTAAATATCCTGTATGTAAAACTCGTTTATGAAAAAAAACATACATTTACACACCTTTTCCCGTCAATTGAACCATACTCAAAGATCCACGTCTCATCTAAATACACAAATTGTCGAGGATACCCCAATGAAATATTTTTTACATATTTCTGCAAAAAAGTGACGCGGCTGAAAACAGTATTTGGCAGTTCCATTCATCCTCTACGTGGATTATCTTTTAGAAATTTGAAACCTATTTTTTTCAATATTTGCCCAAGCTACTCAAACTTCCTTTGTAAATGTCCCGTTCAATCAATAGCTCTAAAAGCGATTGTCTGGTAATATGTTGATCTAAAACAATAATAAATACTTTAATAAATATTTCCATACGTTAATTATACATTTCATAAATAACATTTCGAATTGCTGCTTGGTCAAAGTTATCAATGTCGCATACAGGCTTTGTTGCTGGTCCAGTTCTTTTAGGGCTACCTAAAGCTTCCCCAGTCTGCATTTTTTTGGAAACGTTGCTAACAGCACTCAAACTTATGTTTAAAGCAACTCTCTGAAATTTACTGGTTATGTTATGATATATATTTAACTTCTGGAATTATACTTGCCTCTCTTACAGCAGTTAATGGTAACAGTGGTCCACCGGCATCACGTTCTCTCTCAAAATAATTTATTAAAGAACAAATTAATTCCTGGATATCTGTACCAAATGCCTTCGGCATTTTGACAGGTAACCTAAAAATATAATGCATTAATTTGTTTTCACACAAATAAATCTTGCTCCACTTACTAGAATAACACTAAGAATACAATTATATTAGTTCTGAAAAGAACTGATGGTAAATAAAACAAGGAAACAACAATTAATTAAAAGCACGAGAGAATGAAATCAACAATAAAACAATTCGAATCAATAAAATCGACAGTAAATCGATTTAAAATATCGGTGCTTTTGTAAATTTATACTACCAACCTTTCGCGACGAAATACGATTTAATTAACTTCTATTTCTAAAATAAGAAATAATGCTAAGGATTATGAAGCCACATTGAACGGTCCTTATTTCTGAAAAAAAGCTTAATAATTTGGTGTCAAGAATTACTCTTTTTAATGTAATTAAAACTTTAAAATTATGTTAGCATTGAAATATTTTCAATTATGTCACTCGTGACGTGCATCGCCTGAATTCTCCCCGACTCTAACAGTATTTACCAATAATGTTCTGAGAATAAGATTTTTTTTACAACTGCATGTATAAATATATTTTTATATGTAAATTGTAAAAATTGAAAAAAGTATTTTGATAATTTCATAATTGTAAAAAAAATATACAATGAAAATAAATAAATACCTTAGACGTTAGTTGCAGACAAAATATTTATATGTACTGTAAAGTACAGAATTGTTTTATTTGAATGTAACCTAAAATGTCAACATAAATTTATTTTAAAATTCAATAAAGTAATTATATTCATAACTTATTTAGACATGTACATCTATTAGTCAACAATTGTCACTGTTCTAATTATTCAAGCAAAATAATATTAAAATAAAAACAAAACAAGAAGTAAAGATCACGTAATATTTGGCAGTACAAGATAATCTATGAAAAGGTGGCCCACTACTTTTTAGCAATTATCCCATATCTGTATACATACGCACACAGCAACATTCGGCAGGCCTACAACTACACAGACCCTCTTTTATAATATATCTCTCGGATATATTTATCGAGTGATGGTAATATACCGAGACAATGTTTTGACTGTGTTTCTATTATCCTAAAAAACATAAAAATTGCGTCAATTTATTGTAAAAATGTAGTTTTTGATTTTTCGTGAAAAGTTATATAAAAAAAATTATTTCTGCACAGAATTTACTTCTTTCAAGGTTCTTCTATAAATATATGCTAGGTGGGACGTGAATTTTTTTTTCTCAATTTTCATTCATTTTGGAGTAATATTATTTTTTATTTTGTACATTTATAAAAGAGAGCCTAAATTTAATTTTGAAGATATAACGACTCATTTTAAAGAACACATTTCAAGCTTAATAAAACGGATCTTTAAAGTTTTAATAGCATATTTTAAACTGAAGTAATCGTTGAAATTAGTCATAAAAATTAAAATTTGGTCCTGTATATTAAAATGTAAATTTTTAAGATTTTTTCACATCATACATCTTTTTGTTTATTATTTTAAGAGTAAACTGTGAAAATTTCAAATGTTTATCTTAAAAACTTTAGACACGGCATAGTTTTAACAGATTTTGTAGAAAAACTCATTATGGTTAAACTTCATATACATAGCATACATATTGATACAATATTTTTCAAGTTTAAATATAAGAATCCAATATCTAATATCCTTTACTTTCATTTTAATTTTGGATTGTACAATTCCATGGATAGGGGCGAGCGTAGGTGCGTCTTTACTATGTACATACTTCGGTATGCGATGTAAAGCAACGACAGGCGCAGTTAGTACTTGGATGGGTGACCATTCCAACGGAAACCGCGTCCTCGCCTCACACATCTTCCAGCAGCTTGTATATCAGTGTATGCGCGGAAGCTATACAACCTTAGGCGAGGGTTGTATAGGAGATATACCATCCTTCGGAGGGGATGTAAAGCCGTCGGTCCCTTGTCTATTAAATGTTGGGCAAGTAAAAGATCCCTACTCTTCTTAAGGGAAGAGGTTCGGCAAAATTCCTGGTTGGGGGTAGCTCGTCTACAGGCGTTGGTATTAGGCCTCAGTAGCGGAAATAGGCCGACGTTAAATAAATGTATGTAAAAAAAAAAAAATTCCATGGATAGGTTAAAAAGTTATAGCAAATATTAGGCACGTGCTGCATTTGCATGCCTCCGTGGCATATGTTTGGACGACGAAAAAAAATTCTACAGCCTATAGTTTTGATTTTACAATAATACTTTCGATATAATTTTTGTATAAAATTTTTTGTTCCTTCGAATGGAGATTAGTTTTTTTTATAAAAATTTGTAAATTTTAAGAATTTTTTAAAAAAAATTGGTATTTTGCAACTAATTTGTTAAATAAAAAATTAAGCAGGCACTCTTTTATTGATAACTTTTTATATGTTGTTCGTAACATACTACTGTACAGTAAAAAGTTATCGCTTCCCGAAATTTTTCCGAACTGAAAACCTACTTAAAAAATGTTTTCTTAACCGCCTCTCAAGTTACCGAAGTAACCTGGAAGATCTCAAGGATCTTGTGCTAGGCAAAGAGAGACGAGGCCCTACAGTTTAATGTGGGCTCCGAACCACTCTTGGGGCAATTTTTTTAATGAAAAATTGTTTCGCCTTGCGGGAATCGAACCCACTTCGCTAGGCAATTCAGTTTGCTAGCCAGTCGCTTTAACACTGAGCTACCATACTTGACTCCACTATGTCTACTATCTCTACTCCTCTCCACTATCTCTACTTTCTACCAATTTCCATCCTTATTTTGAGGTTTTGTGTAATACTTTCATTCTGTGTCATTTCATTATGTCACGCATTATTTTTTTTGATGTTCTAATGTAGTTAAATTATTTTCGCTGGAAGTATATTTTAAATTAGATTGTTGAGTTACCTCTGTATCTAATTATTTGAGTGTACTTGTATTTGATTTAGGTATTCCGTGTACTATTCTTTCTGGGTAGATTTGTCTAAAAATATTCACTTCGACATGTTTGTAGTTTGCTTTTATTTTTCATTCAAAACTTTTGATTTCAGGACTCGGTAGTAGTAAATCCACTGGATATACCGGATAATCTGTTGACCATGACTGAAATGGATAAACAAGTAGACATTTTTGAGTAAGTTTGTTTAATGAAAATTTAGAGATAAAAAAAAAACAGCAAAGATTCGTGAAGAAACAAATCAGAACCTGATTTCTGTTAACTAGAAAACGCTGAAGAGGTTAATCAACTTACTGATATAGAAGATTTAGAGGTAATTGTGCATATGGCTGGCGATGATGGTAATGAACAACTAATTTCAACTGCAAACGAGGGAGCCAAGCATATTTATTTATATTATGTACATACACTTGAAAAATAAAAATCATTGCTGTCAAAAAATCAATCAATCCGAAACGGATTTGTTTATTTCAAATGTAGAAAATTTCTCTTAGTTGAATTACTTAGGCCAAATTACATTAAGGGGATCATCTAAATTTTAGTTTGAACTTGCATTAAAACCTAACGTTATAGTGACTTCATACAAAGTAACATCTTTTAAAGTCACGTTTTTATAATGCGATCCATTTGGAGTTGCCCACTAAAATTTGCGTGACTGTGCTATTATTCCATCATTTGTGTATTTGATTTAATGGACATTTAAATTTTAAACGATTCACATGCGTGGCCCTTGCATAAATCTGATCCAACAGAAACTTGTTCAATATTAATGTTGAATTGACAGTATATAGGGTATGACAAAGTTCTGAATTTGGTCGACTACAGCTGTTTTTGAAATGGTAGAAAAGATTTCTTTATTGGTTATTTTTTGGTT
This sequence comes from Leptura quadrifasciata, assembly GCA_963675555.1. Classification (NCBI taxonomy): domain Eukaryota; kingdom Metazoa; phylum Arthropoda; class Insecta; order Coleoptera; family Cerambycidae; genus Leptura; species Leptura quadrifasciata. Next base: position 154,055,423 of record OY776673.1, on the reverse strand, counting down.
TTCAATTCTACATAACCCTAAAATATTTAGAACCGTGTTACATTTAGAGTAATGTTGGTATTCAATAAAATATTGATCACACAATCAAGGCACGAATCATTGAACTGTCAGATTATAGAGCACTTGACACTTCATTTTAAATTTTCGCAAATTTGTGTTGGGTGTTGGGTGCGAACAATATCTTCATGGGTAATTATCCTGAATCCAAATTCAAGCTTTGTTGTTGTTGTGTGGGTACAACTAATTAAATGTTCCTCAGAAGGAGTTATTTATTAATCAAAACTTTAACAAAAAGTGGTTATGAATCTTAAGTTTAAATATATGAAGTGAATTGTTTGAGAACAGAAATATGACTGACCTCTTTTGCCTGCATTTCGGCGGTCTCTCGTATATCTCTCGAGGGATGGGTAAATGAGCGTAATTTCCAAATTACAGTTGGCTATTACTGCCTCCAGCCTGTTGGCATTTTTGCCTTAAAGGTATAACCTTTGTTAGTTTTACGATTATGGTATTTCCGTGCTTAATTGTGGGAAAATACGCTATATTTTTATTAAAAAACACTTCTGTACACTTTGGCGGAAAATAATAACTTTATAATAATAATAATACATTTATTGTACAATATATCCAATAATTTGTACAAAAGAGTTAGATACAGAAACTGATATTAAACCTAACCCTAATGCCAGAAGAATGAGAAATAAAATTGCACAAAATTACAATTATTACAAACTACGTAGAATAAAGATTAAAATATAGTGCAACACAAATGAGCATTTGTAGTACATTCAAATTAAAACAGTTGGTGACCTAAAAATGACAGTTCCTCATTTAGGAGTTGGGACTTCAGTTTAAGTTTTAGTGTAGCAGAACTAATACAGCGAATATGGAGCTAAAAAAGTAAATGAATTGCGAAATGCAGCGGTAGAATGACGAGGAATTGAAATAGTTGTGTCAGTTCGTCTTAAGTCTTTTGCATGTACATCACTTCTTTTTTCTATTTTAGAAAATAGGTATGTAGGGAACTTATGAGAAATAATATTGTTAACAAATATGACAGTGTGAAGTAGACGTCGGTCCTCTAGTTTGAAGTATTTGAAGATCTTTTAGAAATCTTGGGACATCTGTAATGAATCTGACTGTGTGATTTTGCATTTTTGAAGATATATTTATCTTAAGACAAGGCCCGTATACTACGTCGGCATAATTAAAGTGAGAGAGAACTAAAGATTCTGTTAACATTATTTTAGTTTTTTGATCTAGAAGGTTTCTGAAAGGCGAAAGACTTTTTAAGGAGTTGTAAGCTTTTTGACAGACATAATTAACGTGATTTGTAAATTTTAAGTCATTATTTATGACAAGTCCCAGGTTCCGTATGGAGGTGACACTACAATTTCTTTGTCTGTGGTATTGACATTTTTATTCTACCTGTTTTTATCTGTTTTAATCAAAGATACAAGCCCTTAAGTTATATTTAAAATTTGAGTCCTAAGTATGACTTGTATCTTTGTTGTGGTTCGCAAGAACACTAGGGACGGGAAGCCATCTTGGCAGGAGTCACGTAAAGCTGTAACAACCGACTGCAGAGTGAGCATGTCTCTCCCAGCAACATCCTTACTTCCATAAATGTATGGAAATTATTGATGATGATTAAAAAGGTGCCAATCTATGTGGTTCGTTCTGGCTAATCTCAAGGACTCACAGATTTTGATCCGATTTTTACTGTTATATAGAACACCTTTCAAGGAGGGTTTTGGTGTGTATGACAACTGGGAACTGTGTAATGATGAAGTCAGGTGGTGCACGTGCTTTCTTAGCTTATGCTGCCTAAACCGTTAAAGATATACACCATGCGAAGCTGGAATGGATCGCTCTAGTTTATGGATAGATAGATAAATTATTTATTTCATCAGACAGTTGTACAACATATTTGAAGAGATACGTCACAATAAATTTTAAAATACACATCACAAACAGTAATAATAAAACTAACAAGTACATAAATAATTAAATGCAATATAAATATACAAAATACAATATAAAAAATCGGCAGCTACTGGAAGCGGCTGGAACCTCCTCACTCGGTGGATCTTTGAAGCCGAAAAGAGCATTAAATTGTGTGACAAAACGGCACTAAACATAATCCGATCTCATCCAAAACCTTTTCAGATCTTCTGGGGCACTAAAAAAACCCTCAACTTAATGAATTTTCAATCATCTATGCGAGTTATTACCTACATTATTGCTCGTTGAATAATATACTATTAGGATATTGACAACTTTAACATCACTTGAACGACTAAGAAAGTCTAGTTATCCTAAATACTACAGATTTGTAAAGCAACAACCTGAAAATTGGTAAAGTGATAATCTATAATAAATACACCAACGAAGTTACAGAAAGCATATGATATTGATATTGTTACATCTACCTTTAAAGTTTGTGACAATCCACTAAAAGTTACAAATGTGCCGAAATCTTATTGACATGACATGACACCAACGTTATCGGATGACAAACGATGACAATGACAATCGTCAGAATTTGCGCATCGATCATGTCATGCAAAATGCGATCTATGCTTCATATTTGCTTTGTTTTTAATTTTTTTCACGGAAATCAAATCGAAAGGGTGGAAGTGTGATATATCGTTGAAATCAGAATTTTAACTGCTTTTCAATGATTCCATTATAAATTGAAAGTAATTATAAAAAATAAACAACTTGTTGCGTCAAAATGGCACTAAACGTAATCCGATCTCAACCAAAACCTTTTCAGATCTTCTGGGGCACTAAAGAAACTCACATGCAAAGTTTCATTCAAATCCGTTTAGTAGTTTCGGCGCTATCCTGCTAACACACATACACACACACAGACATTTTTCAAAAACCACTTTTTTGGGTTCCTAGGACCTCGTAACGTAAAGATTTGATGTTATCTCAATTTTCGTTTTTGAACCAATTTATGTGAGAGGTTAAAAAACATTACATAGAGAAAAATTCATTCAGTGTGTAACGTTTCTGTTGATTAAGTATTTTTTGAGCCATATTTTGAAAATATACTGATTTGCAGAGTCCTTAATTTCCAGAGAGAAAAAGTTGAATAATCTAGAGCCATTGTATATAATGCTCGTTTGATATAAAGAGGTAGAGTGAGAGTCAGGTGGAAGCTGAGGCGAGTATCATGGTCATGGGGAGTTATATTTTGAGTAAATTGTGTAAAGTTTTGTAACTATTTATCTTTTTGTAATAGGTTACGTGCCTAAATAAAGATCTTTCTTTCTTTATATATAGCTCTGTTTTTGAAAACAAAGCAGCAAGCAGACTTCATATATGTAGACACCAATAACTGTTATATGCCAAGTTGCCGAAAAGCCCCTCTACAAGATTCATGGTAACATAGATTTGCTAAAATTCTTATTACAATTTTCTGCAAAATAAAAACACATTGATTTCGTCCACTATTTCCCCATTTCCACCATTTCTCAGGTGGGAGTGAAAAAATGAATAATACAGAGTTCTAAGAATGTTGCTGCCACAGTAATTTTTCAAAAATCTTAATGCATAACAGGACTTACTTAGTTTTCTGCAGAGAATTTTGTTGTGTGAGTTCCACTGTAAATGATTGTCTAATGTGGTGCCCAGCATTTTGACATTGTGTGTAACTTGTATCGAAAAGTTATGGTCCAGTGAATAAGTAGATCTATGCGATTTAAATAGTACACACTGTGTTTTACTTTGATTTAAATGTAAATGATTTTAAAGAAAGTGAGTTAGTGCCTTATTCCTCAAAAAGAAACAATCTTTCAAACAATTTCTTTTTGAGGAATAAGGCACTAACTCACTTCTTTAATTATTTGACCTCATAAGCCCTCCATCTTGTAAATGATTTTGTTGAGCTCACTTCACAATTTTGTCATAAACTATGCATGCAAGTGTCATAAGGCTGTCTATAGTTTTTTTGTTATTAATATCAACATATTGTATAATTAACATAGATGTTATATTATATAAGTAAAAATTTAGATCATTTGCAAAAATTAGAAACAGAATAAGGCCTAGAATTGATCCTTAGGGATACCAGCTAATATATTCGAGTTGGAGCTTGTCTTGTCATTCGGCAGGAGAACTTTCTGAGTGCATCCCTGAAGGTATGATTCGAACAGTTGTAGATTTATCCCCCTAATTCCATACCTATAATATAGAAGATGAGGAATTTAAATGTTCTAATGGTACTGTATTACCAAGTTGGATTTGTGATAGGTCCTTAATTGAATGCAACTTACCAGAATAATTTCGTCTTAATATGTGACAATCCAGTGGCCTATTTGTAATTTATACCACTATGCAGCGCCTAGCTCGTTCTAGCCTCTGGTGTAATGTACATGCATAATTACGTATTTGATGTATGGAGAATATACTGTAGCACAGAACCAAAAGTAGGTACGATTTCAAATAGGTTTTTTCAATATCATATAGAATATACCTGAGAGTAGTCTTTCCCTTCCTTGCGCTCTTTCTACTTTAACTATTTGGTACATCTCGGTATCTTTAAGATAGTGACATGCAAAACAATCAGTAGGTTCCATCTAGCGGTGAAATCGAAGCATTAAGCGTTCTGTTGGTAATATGCAATTATTACACTTAACGCGTCAGGCTTGTAACTCGTAATCCAGCGCTTGGTAGGGCACATAGCCCAGAGATGTTGGTTGCAGTCTGGTTACTTTCCTTAGAGTAAAATAAGGACTTTATAGCGGAGTTTGAGAGTGAAATATTACATTTTAATATTCTGCCCTCTAGAAGCACATTTGAACAATATAGTTGTCCGAGTCTGCCTTCTTAGCGTCTTACCTCGTACCTTCCTTCTCGATTAAAGCTTTCCGCTACTACATTTGGTATTTAGTCGGATCAAAAGCATAATTTATTTGGGAAAAATTTCAAAACCGAACTCGTTTTTTTAAAAATATTGCTCTCAGTGCCTGAACAACACCCAGTGTATTGTCAATAATAATAATAATTTATTGATCATGATAAATACATATTGTTCATGTGACAAGTCAGGAAAGTAACATAGAGATATAGATAATTAAATAAATAATTAAGCAAATAAAAAACAAACAACATTAATATAACAAATGTGTGACAAAAACACGTAAATACATACACATATTATGACCCAATAAAATGGAAAAATGGAAAATGTTGGTAAACATTTAAAAAGACAATGGATTAAGAAAGGAAAATTATGATAATGATAATAACTACTGGCTGACTCATGGAGAGTTGTTCCCAGAAGCGAAGGCTTTCTTTATAGCCATCCAAAACCAAGTACTACCAACAAAGAACTACAGGGAGTATATACTGACAGAGAACATCCCAAACGATATTTGCAGACAATGTGCAGATGCCTCAGAAACAGTCCAACATATAACCTCAGGATGTCGTATGATAGCAACGACTGACTATATGCACAGTAGGGTGGAGTGAAAATGGGCATGATTTAACTAATTTTCGAAAGTGATAATGCCTGGGTATACAAATGGTGCCTTTTGTGTTTCTTAGTAGTCCTGTAAAATCTGGTTTACGTACGACATCGTTTTTGGCTGTCGAAATGACCTTGAACATTGAAATTTTTTTTAAAAAATTCAAAATTTTTGTACAGTTAAAAATGCAACTCTCAGCTTATTTTCTATCAAAAACAACCCAGAAGTCACCGCGTGGAGGTGGTTGCACATCGAGTTCCACCCAACCCCCCCACCCACCCCTTTAAATAAAAAAATTACTAAAGTTATTGCTTATGCTCTAAAACCTTTAAAAATTGTTTTTTTGTTTCAAATTGTGGCAATATTTCTCTGGATTCAATACGTGCTCTTATGAATCCATCTCGTGCTTCATTTCCATAAACTGCCATAGAGGCTTCAGTCATTAACTTAACACCCCATTCCACAGCTTGCGAATGACATGGAAATTTAAGCAATGGTATTTCATCCGGAACCAAAGAAAGACGAATTGCATTTAATTTCAAACCAGCACACAGCTTACACTTTAATTATGTATTCGGCTAGAACCTTTAGGTTTGGTGAAGGTTCCGAGGTAGCTACATATAACCTTAAAATTTGGTTAGCTGTTGTAAGCCATCTAGCGTGGGACATTTTCCCAGGCGCCCTCTGAGCTAAACCGACTGGTATACTTCCTTCAGAGATACTTTGGCACATCTCATACATATATTTTTGGTCTGTGCTTAGTTCTTTTAAGTCAAGAACGGGTAACGAAGTCTCAATATTTTCAAACTTTTCTATGGTTAAATTTTCGCAAAATTCAATAGCTTTTCCAATTTTCCCAGAAAACCCTTTAGGTTCAGTAATTTTTCCATCTAGATGACTTAACAGATGACGTAGTGGTAACTCATTTGTGTGTAGTAAACATACAAATCACTGCAATGGCTTTCCTAGATCTAATTCCAGTTTTCGGACGATCCCACTGTTTAAGCCGGTGTTTACTACCGTTCCGTTCCGTACCAGCCATAATTTTATTTAAATCGATGGATTGCTGTAAAAACTGTATTATAGATGTTTCTGTACTTTTGGCATTTCCGGATGTAGGACTGACATAACCGGTGTATTTTGAACTTGGCTCAGAAACCAGAACATAATGGTCTTCAGTGATCGTTTTTCTATAATATCTATCTCTTTTTTTTTCTTGAATCAATGTCTTATCTCTCAGTCCATCAAAATAAATTCCCTCAATTTCCAAAGTATCACAATGCTTTCTCTTCAATTTATCACGGCCCTTAATTCTGACTCTTCTTATTTTACCACGATCCACTATTTTTGAAGAATCAGTTTCTGTTATAATTCCAACATCCCTTAGAACAGCACTAACTATAATTGCAGCTGATCTATCGGAAATTCTTGTCCGATCACATGCTTGCCCTAAACTTGGTAAATGAAACCTCATTTGCGATGATGAAGGTTTAACATTTTTGCAACCCTTATGAGAGAGCGATGCTGGGTGATTTACTGCTTCAGAAGTCAATGGAACATTTTCTATATCTTTGTCATGATGAGAAGTAGAAGGCTGTAATAATTTTGGATTGTTTTTCTTTAGGTCTTTTTCTTGTAAAAATGATGTATGTCTCGCTAGGTCCCTTGATTTTCTTTCGAACATTTTCTTATTCCTCTTCGTTATTTCGATATCTATCTTGCCGATTGCCATTTTTGGAGTTGTCCTTTAGTCCAAAATAAAATCGCGTTCAATTACAGGTATCTTCATTTTGCATTTGCAAGTTAAGAACTCTTTCATTTGCAGACTGCAATATCAAAAAGTCTATTTTCTGCGGATGCCTTAAATGCTTCAATATTTTTGTCATAGTTATCTTTATATTTTGATTTAAGGCTTTTCTTAATTGTTCTATATTTGTCATGATATTTTTTAATTAGATTTAAAATTTGCTGATCTGAGATCACAGGAATAGAGCTTTTTTGCCATATCCTTTTTAAATCCTCAATTAACTGCTTAGAAATTATACTTATACTAGGTTCTTGTCTGTTTTCAGTTAATTTCTCGAACCTAAGCCATAAATAATATTTAATAACATCAGCGTATGTTGGTAAAACATTGTCTTTAAACTTGGTTAACACCCCAAAAATAGGACATACGGCGTCCTTACGAGTCCTAAGCATTTTATAACTACTTAGGACACAATCACACACAATTTATAAAACTACTTTATGTACACTATTGAACTAACTAAAGGTCACTCAGATTCAGGGGCGGATACAGGGGAGGGGCGATGGGGCGATCGCCCCCCCCCCCCCCCTTGAAAGTGGATCTTATTATTTTTTTAAATTTAATTACTGTTGCGTTGTGCAACCATTAAAATTGTTCTTTAGAAGGAAGTATTTATTTAACACTACTTAACCAGAGCTGAGCTTAACATATAAAGGTTTACAAATTGCGAAGTGAATTATTTGGGATGAGAAATATAACTGCCCAGTTTTGGGTCAGGCCTGTGTACGGTACCCAAGGTTGGGGTAGGTAATAAACGAACTTTCCTTTTAATTACGGTCGCCTATTGTACTTGTTTCTTACAGTATTTACTGTCTGTCTGCTCTAGGCTCTAAGATGTTATGTTTATTAAATTTAATTATGTTTACATTCTTAATTGCGGGAAAGTACTCTATAATTACCTATCACAATATTTCTTCTAACTAAGAAATTGAAAACATGCTGAAAGAAGTTTTCCTCTTTGAAGAGGTTAAAAACATGGTTGAGAAGCCGGATGGACCAGGGGCGTCTTACGGGTTCAGCTCTTATGCATATCCATAGAAATATTATTATTGACGAAGATAGCGTAATAAATAGTTTTGCGTCTCAAAAAAGAAAACTTGATTTTGTTTTGTAATCTTTTATTTTGTGATTTTTATATTTCGTTTGAAAAAAGAAAGAAAATGTTTTGTTTCATTATTTTTTATTTTATGTTTTTTGTATTTTATATATTTTATTAGTGTTCTAAAATATAAAATACAAAAATTAATTTTCTTACATAATTTTATATTTTATGATTTTAATATTTTAGTCTAAAATTTGAAAAATTGCTTATATTATATTTGGTTTGCAAACCTCAACCCTAGTGAATAAATTTAATTTTTTGCATATCGCCCCCTCGTTTGGAATAGGCTGTATCCGCTCCTGCTCAGATTAGAAGTATAAATTGCTACTATACTAAGACACAGGTTAATTTCAACAACTGATAACAAGAGTTAAAAATAGATTAGGCTCCTCCCCCTAGTGACGTATAGGATGGAGTCCATTTATTTGGGGGGTGGACCTTAATCTATTTCTTATTTACTGCTAGATGTTTATTGCTAAGTAAATATCTGCATGAACTGCAACAAATGCATTTTTCATTCAATTAGCATGTGCAAATAAAAGGTGGTAAAGGGACGTCGTTAAAATATCAACAGTTTATAAAAAAAAAGATATAAAAGCTATTTTTAGTATGTAGGATACTCTAATAATTCATATAGTTGGAATATAAAGTAAAAATTTAAAAAAGATGTGGCAACAAGGTCGATTGTCCCAATCGTTCTGTCCTCAACTAGTGTTATTCCTAATACTTTGACGAAGAGCCTGGAGACACTCGGCATTAGCCAGCATATTATTGGTCTCATCCAGAAGGCCATAATATTCAGCACTTGCAATACAGTCCGAAAGTTTTTAAATCTACCGACCTACTAAATACATAACAGTCTTTATTCCACAGAAACTACATGTTCGAGAAACAGAAATAATACCTGTTTTAGTATAAGTTGTGGAACAGGCGGAGTTCAACCATTTTGGATTTGATGTCCAAAATGCTTTCTCTTCCGCTCAGCTTAAAAGTAAAATTACAAACCCTGCAAATAATAATTATAACAGTGCTAACAAGTGAATAAGAAAAGAAAAATGGATACCTATTTTCCTCTAAGAGAGAAATCACTTCAACATGTATGTATGTCAGGAAAGCCATTTATGCCAGGAAAGTAGGATCATGCAACATAAGCTTTTTGAGTTTCCTTGAAAGTACATTAAAACCAAATTGTTTAAGGTCGGAGCGAATTCTATTATAAAGTTTAGCGGCGTTGTATGTGAATGAGGACCGATAGTTCTATGCTGGGAGGGGGGGGATGTTAATATTGTGGATGTCAGTTCTATATCTTAGTTTACTGAACAAATACTGAGGTTTCTTAGTTGTAATAATTTTATTGTAAACGTGCTGTAAGGTCCTCATCTTCTCAATAGTTAATCATCGATTCTCGATTAGCCGATACATAGTCACGTTTACAGATGATATGTGCGCGGAAAATTTTAAGTCAACATCTAGAATCAAACCTAAGTTCTTAGCATTGTCTTTAAGGCTTATGATTTCATTGTTCACAGATAAAGGTGATAAACGTAGACGTACAGAATAACAGTTCGATTGAAAGGTTATGGTTGAAACTTCGAATTCACACGAAAACTACAGCAGTAGATATTATTTATCGTCTGCCTAATACCAACCTCCTTGATGGAATTGAATATATTGAACAACTCTTATCTATTATAATTCCTACAGTAGACAATGTTATATGTCTGGGAGATCTGAACGTTAACCTATGCCACTTAGATAATTTACTTTCGTAAACCCTAGAAAGCATATAACTGCGCACAGATAATTAATGAACCTACCAGAATCACAGGTAATGATACTTGTACCCTATTAGACCCAATTTTTATTTCTGCTAAAAATCTAGTAAGTAACAACGGAACGATTAATTGCGATGATACCAGAGACTGGTTTTTGTGAGTTAAAGATGAAGCACATTAGACTTAGTTAAATTTTTAGACTTCCATAACTTAAATTTTGATTAATTTTATGAAGACCTTGTGAATATGCCTTTTTACAATATATTTAGGTGTGATGATATAGATGCTAAGAAATATCTTTAATCATCACACCCCTTTAAAAGAAGTAAATGTAAATAAGCCTAAATCACCTTGGTTGTCTGGTGATTTATTTGCTTTGATTAAGAAACAGGATAAAGCTTACGAAAAATTGAAGAGAACACAATCCTGCAGACCTTTTAACTTATAAAAATCTTAGAAATATAATTCTCACTATCACTCGTAAAGAAAAGAAAAAGTAGATTAATAGTATTTGTGTCCAGGGCAATGCTAAAAATACATGGGCAGTTTTAAAATTTTTTAATATAAGTAAAACCAAAGTTAATGTAATACCTAATGGTCTGCGCCTTCTGAGATGAATACTGTTACGTGTTTACAGTCTTCAGTAAACACTCTGTGGGTTCAAATAACTTGCAACAAGAATCTCACTAACCACTATTTTATTAATCACTAAAATTACACTAGTAAATACTTAAAAATCTCACTATTAATAATAACTTAATCTAATATGAATTTACTACTTTTAAAACACTATGTGCTTTTCTTCCTAAACTTGTCAACTCTTGTCTAACCTAAAAACTCTCTGTCTGTTTACTTCACTGAACTGAACTGTACTGCATACTTCACTCAACTAAACTGTTTCCCCATCTGCTGGATTCACCTCTTTATATACACACTTGAAATGTACCAGAATCCTATTCTAGAATCCTCCATAGTTTTCTACTATGTACTAGATGATTGTTCGTCAATTGGCTCATAGACGGCGCCACCCTACTAGTCAGGGAGTAACAGAATAACAGGTTTCCCTTCACCTTGAACAGGGACTTAATCACATCTTTCGACTGCCCCCTCCTTAAGCCTTGAATCCTGCTGACGTCCCCTTCCGGTCATAACGAGCCTTCATTCTGTCACTAGCTATGCTAACTTGGTTTCGAACCAACTTGTGGACATTCCTCAGCTGTTGACTAACTTCGTCTGCATAGTCATCCATGGACAGTGGCTTCTTATCTGGTGTACCAAACATCAAATCACATGGCAGTCTGATCTCGTGCCCAAATATTACACGAGCCGGTGTCTGTTTAGTAGTCTCATGAATGGCAGCCCTGTATGCCATTAAGAAAATGGTATATGTTGATCTCAATCTCGCTGATTCTTGTGAACCACCTTAGAAAGATGTTCCTTCGTGGTTTTTTTATGTCGTTCCACCATTCCATCTGACTGGGGATGAAGAGGGGTTGTCCGAGTCTTGTGAATGCCCAGCAACTCACAAATTTTCTGAAATACCCCCGACTCAAAGTTTCTCCCTTGATCGGAATGTAGCTCCAGGGGTACACCAAATCGTCATACAAGGTTATCCACGAGAACTCGAGCAACAGTAATTGCTTCCTGATTTGGAATAGCATAGGCTTCCGGCCATTTACTAAAATAGTCCATAGCGACCAGGATGTATTTATTCCCATCATCTGTCACTAGGAATGGGCCCGCTATATCTATAGCAATCCTCTCAAAAGAAGCTCCGACGCTATATTGCTTCATTTGGCCCCTGCTCTTCGTCTGTGGCCCTTTGGTGGCTGCACAAGCCTTGCATTTGTGGCACCAAGCCTCCACATCTTGACGGCTATTTATCCAATAAAATCGTTCCCGTACTTTAGCCAATGTCTTATTCATACCAAAATGTCCCCTGGGCACTCCATCATGTATTTCCTGAAATACTTTTGGGATCCGACAGCTGGGTATCACCAGACGCATGGTAACTTCCTTCCCATCTGGACTTTCCCATGCTCTCTTTAATAGCCCATCTACAACCTTAAGGGAGTCCCATTGTGCCCACAATGCCTTCAGCTCCACACTTTTGTCCAAAACGTCCTTCCATTCCGGTCGCGTTCCTTTTTCTTTTGCCCTTAATATAGGACCAATTACGCTGTCATCCATTTGTTCTCGTCTTAGAACTTCCTTTGTCCAATCGTCTGGAACATCTACCTGAACTGTGTTTACTATTACCGTGCCCTGTGCTTTTTCAACCCGATAGCAGTGCTTGCAGTCATCTTTGCAAGGTCTTCTTGACAGAGAATCTGCATTTTTATGGGATTTTCCAGGTCGGTGTTCGATTGTGAGATCATATTGCTGCAGTCTTTCTATCCAGCGAGCCAGTTGACCTTCTGGGGTTTTCAGCTGCAACAGCCATTTTAATGCAGCATGGTCGGTCCTGATTTTGAAATGTTGTCCATAGAGGTACTTGTGAAAATGGTCCACGGACTTAACAATGGCCAATAGTTCCTTCCTTGTTACACAATAATTCCTCTCCGGTTTGGACAGAACCTTACTGAAATACTCGATTACTTTTTCCTCTCCATTTTGGACTTGAGATAGTATACATCCAATTGCTGAGTTGCTAGCATCCGTGTCAAGAATATAGAGGCCCTTTTGTTGGGGATATGCTAGCACAGGACTACTTCATAACGCTGCTTTCAGCTTCTTCCATGAAGTTTCACACTCCGGTGTCCACTGATATTTAACTTTCTCCTCCGTTAGCTGGTGTAATGGCTTTGCTATATCCGTAAATCCTTCCACAAAACGTCTATAGTAAGTGCAGAGGCCAAGAAAGGTAATTCGTGAACATTTGAAGGACTTGGCCAATCACGTATGGCAGAGATCTTGTCCGGGTCTGTCTGTATTCCCTCCGAAGATACGACATGTCCAAGGAATTTCACTTCTTTTTTGAATAGTATACACTTCTTCGGATTCAACTTTAGATGTGCATTTCTGATTCTCCCAAATACTTCTTGAAGATTTTCCAAATGTTCCTTAAAGTTTCATCCCATAACCATTACATCATCAAGATAAACTAAGCATGTCTTCCAAGTTAGTCCTCGGAGTACAAATTCCATCAATCTTTCAAAAGTAGCTGGCGCATTGTAAAGTCCAAAAGGCATCACAGTGAATTGATATAGACCACTACCTGTTGAGAAGGCAGTCTTTTCCTTGTCGTCAGGGTGAAGTCCCACCTGCCAATACCCACTTCGAAGATCTAGAGTTGAAAACCATTGTGACCCTGCCAGCGTACTTAATGTATCGTCAATTCGTGGTAGTGGATAGCTGTCTTTCTTCGTAACATCATTCAGCTTCCGGTTGTCGACACAATATCTCAAAATCCCGTCCTTCTTGGCAACTAAAACTACCGGTGATGACCAGGGACTGGTTGATCACTCAATTACTCCATCTTGTAGCATCTTTTGAACCATCGAGCAGCTTCTTCCTGTTTAGGTAGTGGCAACCTCCTAGGTTGTTGGCGGATTGCGGCTGAATTACCAGTGTCTATCCCATGCTGTACTATATCAGTTTTCGTGAGGATGTCTGTGTTTTTGGCAAATACCGCACTTTCTTTCTCCAAAAACTTGATTGCCTCTCTACGTTCATCTTCAGTTAGGTGTTCAAACTGGGAACTCAACAAAGTCACAAATTCCCTGTCTACGCTGGTTGACGAACATTTCTCCCCTTGTTCCTCGCACCTTGCTATCCACTGGACTGGTTCGTAGGATCCTATTGCCTCGCCTTCCTTGAAAGTCACTGAGTGGGAATTTAAATTAGCCACTCTAATTGGAATTTTGTCATTTGTCCGGGTTAGAGTTCTTGCTAAGACTACGTTTTCTGTCTTAATTGAATCATCTTTTTCAACAAGGCCAACACGGTATCCACCAGAGTTTCCTTCCAGAATGGCCTCGATTATTTGTTCCGAACGGGCAGGAATCTTGATTGTCTCAGCCGTCAGTAGCCTCACTTTTTGAAATCGGTCATTTGCTGTTGACAAAATAAATTCTTCATTTCCAATCTTTAGGACTCGTTCTACCACGTCAAGTATAAATTGATCTTGTACTCCCATAACATCCAGCCCCAAAATAAAATCATCAGTGATGTCAGCCGCGATAACTCTATGACTAAAACACAGGCGTCCAAACTGCAGATCTAGGTCAACTTCTCCATGAACCCTTACTCTATCTCCTGTGGCTGTTCGAACGACCAATCCATTTTGGCTTTTATCAACTTTTATTCCTGATAAAAATCCGGGTCGCACTATTGATGACGTGGCACCTGTGTCGATAGTGAAGATACATCTCCTTTTGTTTACATAGCCATCCAACAGCAGACTACTCGGGACTCTTCTAATCTGGGAAACCCGTATCTCTCTGGGGGCACCGGGTTCACCAGCCAGCACAGCCCCCAAGGTGCTGGCTATCTTTAGTTTTCCTGCGGCTCTTCAGTAATTGCGGCATTTACTTTCTCAGGGCTCCGCTGCCGACAGTTTCGCTTAATATGCCCTGGTTTGCCGTACTTATAACAACGAATCACCTTCCTTGACTGTTCATCGCTCTGTTGTCTTTCCTGCTTCCTTGGAGCATCTGATTTGGTCATCAACTGGCTTATCATTTTGTACATGTCAGCCATCAAAGATTCCATATTTGATTTTTCTAAATGGTCCTCTTCTTCTACCTTCATGGCTCGTACTCTCGGACGTGCAGTCTCTTTGTAAGCGGCTTCAACCTCGAGGGCATGGATCAAGGCTTGACTACCAGTCTTATCTCGAGATAATCTAAGGACTCGCCTGATCTCCTCATCTCTTATGCCATCAATGAAAGTACCAACTGTTAATTGTTCCTGGAATTCTTTGGGTGCATCCGGGTAAGCCAGGTATGTCAGTCGCTCAACAGCTGCTTCAAAATCTTGTAAACTTTCCCCAGCCTTTTGTGTGCGTGATTTGAGCTGAGTCCCGTATACTTGGGCGAGGTGTTGGTCGCCATATCTTAGATCTAGTGCAGCCTCCAAAACTTTAAAATCCCGTTGCTACGTTACTGGGACAGTCTGAAGCAACTCTGAGGCTTGACCTCTTAATGCTAGCACCAATGCCATAGCCTTGTCTTCATTGCTCCAATTATTTGTGCATGCCGCTGCCTCAAATTGTCTTTTGTAGGTTGACCAAGAAGTTTAACCGTCAAAAGAAGGCAGTTGTAATCGGGGACCTGACGATGATAATACTAGCTGGCCTCCTTGTGCTCTTAACTGTCGTTTAAGTTGTTCTACCTCTCCCTCAACTACCCGAAATTTTCCTTCTATATCGGTAACTTTCCCTTCGACGCCAGTAACTTTTTCTTTAACGCCAGTAACTTTTCCTTTGACTTCAGTTACTTCCTCTTCAACCTTATTTACTTTTCCTTTGACATCGCTTACTCCTTCTTCAAGTCTAGTCACTTTTCCTTCGATGCCAGTCACTTTTTGTTCAACTTTATCTACTTTTTCCTTGACTTCATTGGTGGCTGACAGGATAGCATCTTGTTGCACCTGTATAATTTTTCTCAATTCTTCTTGCCGTCTTCTTTCTTTTTCTTCTTGACGTCTCTCTTGTTCTTCTTTTTGGTCATTTTTCTAAATTGCTCGAACATGTCTTGCATTTGTTTTTCAGCAGCCATGCTTCTTGTTCCATTCAAAAACTAACGAACAACACTAATAACTCTTATTTAAAGTCTATATCACTTTCCAGTTCGACTCACTTCACTATCTCCAATGGTTTCCAAATAGAACACTATGGAACTTCTTCGAATTCTTCAGAAATTCTGTTGCAATTCCGCGTCTGACACCAATTGTTACGTGTTTACAGTCTTCAGTAAACACTCTGTGGGTTCAAATAACTTGCAACAAGAATCTCACTAACCACTATTTTATTTTAATCACTAAAATTACACTAGTAAATACTTAAAAATCACACAATTAATAATAACTTAATCTAATATGAATTTACTACTTTTAAAACACTATGTACTTTTCTTCCTAAACTTGTCAACCCTTGTCTAACCTAAAAACTCTCTGTCTGTTTACTTCACTGAACTGAACTGTACTGCATACTTCACTCAACTGAACTGTTCCCCCATCTGCTGGACTCATCTCTTTATATGCACACTTGAAATGTACCAGAATCCTATTCTATAATCCTCCATAGTTTTCTACTATGTACTAGATGATTGTTCGTCAATTGGCTCATAGACGGCGCCACCCTACTAGTCAGGGAGTAACAGAATAACAGGTTTCCCTTCACCTTGAACAGGGACTTAATCACATCTTTCCCCGTTAGAGGGCAGCACATAACAATACCTTTTTTACCTCATTATTTGAAAGGAGTGATAATCTTAATAAAATTCAATATTATGCAGACAACAATTTCACTGACCGTAATTTCACTTTTCAATTTACTGATGCTGAAAGTGTCAATAGTTTTTTAAATTGATTAAATTCCAATGCAATAGGATCAGATGCGGTATTTCTCTCAATATTGTTAAATATTGTAGTCCATATATTGATGTATTTATAGCTCACATAATTGCTGTCTGGAGAAGGGTTACTTTCCTGATTCATGGAAAGCAGCTCGTATCATACTGTTGCCTAAAACCAATATTGTACAGTCTGTGTCTGACTTGTGACCAATTAGCATTCATCCTATATCAAAAGTTTTGGAGAAAGTAGTGTACCAGTAGCTATATAAATATGTATGTGATTTCAATGTAATTGACCGATACCAGTCGGGACCATAGCACTGCTACTGCATTAACAAGAGTGACTGATGATATTTTTACAGACAGACAATAAAAAGAATAATTGCGTTGTTATGCTTGACTTTTCATAAGCATTTGACACTATCAGTCATTGCCTCTTATATGCAAAACTGCAGCACTACGGTCTTTCTGAGCTATCGGTTTCCTTTTTAAATCATATTTAGGTAATCGGACCCAGAAGGTTGTATTTGATAATAACTGCAAACACATGTAATATTCAGGCATATGCTGATGATACTCAGGATTGTTTAAATTTTTTGCACCGAGACTTGATCGTTACCCAGAAACAACTTAACCATGACCTTAATATTTTAAAATTGAGTTCCTAGAGCATAATCTAAAATTAAATCCAAGCAAATGTAAAGTTGTATTATTTGGATCAAATAAAAACCTGGACAATTTTGAAATAAAAATAGATGGCAAACGTTTAGTGCCTGAGAATGGTGCAGAAAACCTAGGTCTCTATGTTGATAATAAATTAAAATTCTCTCAGCATGTTAGCTCTAGGATGTTTAAGGCCTATGGTGCATTAAAGCTACTGTATGCCAGTAGACATATTTTGGAGCTAGATCTAAAGGAAAACTGCAGTGAATCTTTAGTACTGCCTGTCATTAACTACTATGAAGTATATGGTAACTGTATTTTTACGTGTTTACAATTTTCAGTAAACACTCTGTAGGTTCAAATAACTTGCAACAAGAATCTTCACAAACCACTATTTTATTAATCACTTAAATTACAATAGTAAATACTTAAAAATCACACAACTAATAATAACTTTAATATAAATTCACTACTTTTAAATCACAACTGTACTTTACTTTTCTTCAAAAACTTGTCAACTCTTATCTAACCTAAAAATTGTCTCTATATACCAGAACTATACTGTATACTAAACTGAACTGTTCCCCCATCATTGTAAGTATATGTCCCCTCTGGGGGTACGTCGGCGATCCACCCTAAAGGTGCTTGCCGCAGGTTGAATTGTTAGTGTTTTAACGTGCTTTTAACTGTCTAATACTAGCATGCTGTGATGTTGACTGGTGGCATGTGTGTAATTGGTTATGTTATGTTAGCGTGTTTTTTTATGAGGGATTATTGGAGTTAGTGGCTTGTAGGTGGCATCTTTTAGTGTAAACGAAATAATGGCTCTTGTGGTTGGTCTGAGGGACGATGCTAAGTAGTATCTGCTGGATTCACCTCTTTATATACACACTTGGAATGTCTAGAATCTCATTGTCTCATAGCGGTTCGCCAGTTGACCCACAGATGGCGCCACCCTACTGGCCAGGGAGTAAATACATTCTCCTCTCTGTTAGAGGGCAGCACATAATATTGCCCCCTCCTTAACGTCCCAGTCAGGCAATTCAGATTACCCCAGCATACTTTGCCAACCTGTCCAGGTGCATGATCTTCATCTTGGACTTCTTTCTACGTTGAATCCTATAAACAACGTCGTTGATCCGAGTGATGACAGAATACGGTCCTTCCCAAGGCGAGCGAGGCTTCGAGAATCCTTCTTCACTCCGCTGTGAGTTTTACAGCCAAACCGAGTCCCCCCACCTTGAATCCTGCCGAACTGACATTGCGGTCATATCTAGCCTTCATTCGGTAACTACTCCCTGTAGGTGACCTCTTGGTAGCCACATTCGCACAAACCTTGCAACTGCGACACCAATCCTCTACATCCTGACAGCTATTTATCCAGTAAAATCGTTCCCGTACTCTAGCCAAGGTCTTATTTCTGCTAAAGTGTTCTCTGGATATTCCCTCGTGCACTTCCCGAGGTACTTTTGGTACTCGGCACCTGGGTATCAGGAACCGCATAGTAACTTCTTTCCCATCCGGGCTCTCCCATGCTTTCCGTAATAGTCCATTTATAACGCTAAGGGAATCCCATTGTGCCCATAAAGCCTTCAGTCCAACACTTTTACTGGAAACGTCCTTCCATTCCGGGCGGATTCCTTTTTCTTTCGCCTTCAATATTGGTCCAATTTCATCGTTGTTCAGTTGTTCCTCTTTTAGAACTTCCTTTGTCCAGTCCTTCGGAACCTCTATCGTAACTGCCTTCACTTCTGCTACACCCTGCTGCTTCTTTACATCCTTAGGGTTCCTCTGACGACAGTATCTCTTGACATGCCCCAATTTGCCGCAATTATAACAGCGGATTCCTTTTGTCAGACCTCCAGCTCTTCACTGCTGCTTCGGCTCCCGTTTCGGCGGTTGCAGTTCCTGTTTCAGCTCCGGCCGCGAACTTAATTCGTTTAGTACTTGCGCAACCATTTTCTGTATATCTGTTAACATAACAATCAATCTCATCTTATCGGAGCAGACTTCCTCTTTCTTTGCAGTGCTTACTTCCCCAGGATTCCGTTTTCGACACTCTCGCATCATATGTCCTGGTTTGTTGCACTGATAACACTGTATACCTCTGCTAGACTTTACACCTCCTTGACGGTTTTTCTGTTTTCCTGGAGTATCTGGTTTGGTCATAAGCCAGTTGGCTTATCATTTTGTGCATGTCAGCCATCAAAGATTCAATATTTGATTTTTCTAAATGGTCCTCTTCTTCTACTTTCATGGCTCTTACTCTCGGACATGGAGTCTATTTATAAGCGGCTTCAACTTCGAGAGCATGGATCAAGGCTTCGCTACCAGTCTTATCTCGAGATAATCTAAGGACTCGCCTGATCTCCTCATCTCTTATGCCATCGATGAAAGTACCAACTGTTAATTGTTCCTGGAATTCTTTGGGTGCATCCGGGTAAGCCAAGTATGTCAGTCGCTCAATAGCTGCCTCAAAATCTTGTAAACTTTCCCCAGCCTTTTGTGTGTTGGTCGCCATATCTTAGATCTAGTGCAGCCTCCAAAACTTAAAAATCCCATTGCTGCGTCACTGGGATAGTCTGAAGCAACTCTGAGGCTTGACCTTTTAATGCTAGCACCAATGCCATAGCCTTGTCTTCATTGCAAATATGAGCTTAAGGTATCAGTGATCGTTACCGCAATATAATGTTTATGTACATATAATGTTGTTAATAATTTAGATAGTGGTACATACCAGATACAATGTAGATCATTTCATGTGCAAGCAATTTGATTTGTCTAATAAAACTTTGAAAATCAAACAATTATTTATTTATTTATTTCATTAAACGAGAAAACCCCAATAGAGTAAGTTACAGAAAAATATAGTACCAACAAGAAAAAGAACGGTTTCATATACAGGGTGTAATTAGTTTATGTCATTAGAAAAAAACTGCTAATGGAGAACGACCAGACGAACAAAAAAACCTATATAACTTTTTCCTCTAAGAGCACTTTGGAAAAGCTGACCTAGGTGAACAATTTCAATAGTTTTTACAAAAAAGTTTGAACATTATAGGTCAATGAACGAAATTTGTCACTTTTAAAAAAGTTATAAAAGCGGAAAAAGGTCTTTGTTTTTGAGCCGGCCGCCGGTGCCGGCATTCGCGGCTTGGATTAACAAAGGAGGGAAAGGGTACCGACTTCTTGATTCTTAAAAACCGAGCGATATAAAATAATTTTCTACGAAAAAAAATTGCAGTGACAGGCAACAAATGATAACTTACCAGTGTTGTTTATTCACATAATTTGTTCGAAATGTCCTCCATCTACATTAATACACTTTTCAGCACGACGAAATACGCACTCCGTTCAACACATTGGGTAAATTGGGATCATTCTTTATTGTCTCTATGCACATTAAAACACGTTGCTCCAATTGTTCCCAAAGTGTCAATTGGATCATGGTAAGCAAGCGATTTAAGATGTCCCCAAAAGTTAAAATCCATTGGATTTAAGTCGGGTGACCTAGCAGGCCATCCAACCGGTCCACCATGTCGAACCCATCGTTGAGAAAATTGTGTATTTAAAAAATTTCGAACCGTCAGACTAAAATGCAGTGGTGCGCCATCATGCATATACCACATACGTCTGCGCGTCGCCAAAGGTACATCTTCCAACAAATATGGCAATGTTTGTTGCAAGAAATTTAAATAGATTTCACCATTTACTGGTCGATAGCCGAGTGGGTTAAGGCGCGAGGTGGCAATCGCGATTAATCACGCGGACATCGCACCACGGGGTTCGAATCCTGGCTCCGGCACTATCGGAGGAAATGGTTGTATGTCCGCGTTTTTTCAATGTGTAACCCCCTTCCGCACAAGCCCCGGCTTCTTGAAATGGGGGTTGTCTAATTTCTGTGGTGTTCTGTGGTATTGGGTAATTCTGTTGGTCCAATTATTTCATTACCACAAATTCCTGCCCACAAATTAACAGGGAAACGTCGTTGAAAGTTAGATCTTATTACATGCGGGTTTTCATCTGACCAATAATGCATATTTTTGAAGTTAAACACCCCGTTCCTGGTAAAACATGATTCATCAGAGAAACACAGGACGTCGTTTAAAAAATTCTCATTTCTTGCGTATTTTCTCAAAATCCACCTACAAAATTCAATTCGGTCATGTTGATAATGGTAGGGGTGTAAACTCATATCTCGCAATGTCCTCCATACCACAAAATGGGACACTCCCACACGGTTTGCGATATCGGGGTACTTAAAGTTGGATCCTCTTCTCGCGTTGCGGACTTCGTTCGCCCGAATATACGTCGAGACGACCTGTTTCCCGAAGATGCTGAGCGATTAACAAATGTCTGTGGGCAAGGATATCGTCAATTGGGGAATCTTTGAGCATACAGACGTTCCGCAGCAGCTGCATTTCCACGACATTCTCCATACAACAAGTGCATATCCGCGAGCTCTGGATAAGTGTAATTTTCTGCCATAATGTCCAAAATTTACTTTTAAATACAGCGTTTTAAAATACTACACTAAACGAAAGTAAGTTAATAAAGGATACAGAAGGGCCAAGGATACAGAAAAACGTGGTCCAAAATCGAAAAAGAACAGAAGCTATGACACAAAAGAACCGTGTGATTGTACGTAATCAAGCCGACATGAACTAAAGTAGATTTTTTCTAATAACCCTTCCCTTCTACTTTTAAAAGTATCTTTTATTGGTTCTTAGTCGGCATTATCTGATGCTATTGGCTTAATAATTTAATTGGAAGGTGTATCGGTGCAGTTTTTCATGTGTATTCCGGCTAACTAGGTATAGTTCAAGTAGGAAGAAACTGAGACATAAAAAACGTAACAAAAACTTTGCGACCTCATTAAAATACCGGCACTCTTTTTTGTGCTGTTCGCAAATTGACTCCTTTACCTTTATAGATTTTTAATGTGCGTCGGGAATGTTTCATGTCAGGCTTGGCGCCATGGCCCGCGGCGATATATTTATGTCGTAAAGTTTTTGTTGCGTTTTTTATTTACTTGGATCTATTTATTTCAACTAGCACCATGGCCGCGGTGATATGTCATCATAAAGTTTTTGTTGGATTTTTCTGTCTCGGGAATGTATTACTTGAAATATAGATAATAAAACCGCAAAAGTAAAAACACAAAGAGAGCAGCCGGCCGGCGGCGGCAGCTATCTTTATGTGTTGGTAACACTTGTTTACATCTTAATGCTCACTGCTTGACCAGTGCTGTCAGATGTGTGAGATTTTCACATAGTACAATGATGAAATTTCACGGTATTTTTTAACAAAGCGGTAGTTTTGGTACTTATACGTTATTGCATGTATTTGTTAAACTCGAAAGGGCAATAATTGCTTTTTATTAGTTAAGTATTTAACGCAAACTAACTTATTCGTTAAAAAATATTTCGAAACCTACCCTAACCTTTTTAAGAAAAAAAATCATTTTGTGATTTATAATGGTTACATACTCTTCAGAATACACACTGAACAGAGTTACATGGCGCACCCATTTGTAAAGTACTGCAAAATTTCATTTAGTTTTGCTCATTTAATAGGAGGGAGTAAAGCCCACACAACAAAATCATATGCAATGTACATACAATGCATATCCATTTTATGGATGTATATATCCACCTGATGGAGCAAGTATATTCAATGTATATGTAATGGATATGAAATTGATATACATTGCTTATACTTTTGTCGCCGACTTTCATATCCATTAAATGTACATAAACATATACAATGCACATTCATTAGATATGAAATGTACATCATATTCACAATAACATATTTTATGGATATACATTACATATTTTGTATATTTAATGAATATGAAATTTACATAAATTTTTGTAGCTTTTTTACATATTCAATGAATGCTCCTACATGCGGAATGATCACGGTATATTATCAATTATATAAGAATAGCGGGACTACTCACCAAGTGTATATCATGTCCTAGGTTCAAATCCAAATAAAACAAGGAATATTTTAACATAAATATATTTTAAGCATACCTATTTAAAATCAACGGTCATTTACAAAAAATAATTAAAATTAATATGTAACTCAGGTTCATATTTGTCGACTGTAGTAACTTGAGAACTAAATGTAATTAACAACATGGAATTTGTTTTCTCCTTGACGTGATGTTCTGCCCTTTTCTTGAGGGTTCATCATATACAAACAAAATATTTTAGGTACGTTATATATAATGTTCGAAACTAGCAAATTTTCTAACCTAAAAAAGTGGACTGTTTTAACATAATTTTTAAGAAATTGGCCTAATGATTTATACCTACCTTATAATCACATGTAATATAAAATTTACAGAAGCAAATAATATAGCATCCAAGTTCATATAAAGTCACACTTTTAACGAAAAATGAAGCCGGCACAAACTGCGTTGTAAAAACGATTCGGACACAGAAGACCTATACCAGAAGAGACACTTTCGGCGGAACGTTTGATGTTTCATTGACAAATTGGGGTGACCTTCGGCCATCTTTTTGGTGGTATCAAGCGGGAAATTTAAATGGCCCATAATTATATTTATTGATGCAACAAAAATTTACACCAAAATTAAAGGCTTATTAGAAGGTTTTATGCACATACAATTAATTAAAGAAATGACTGCCCGAAAACCTGTTGGAGTGCACACAATCTAAAGTTATTGTATAAATGATTTGGGTCCTTATCAGCTAGATTCTCACGGTTACAAGCTATTATCCATACATTACATCTATAAACAACAACAAATTACATAACATATTTAAAAATCGTATTTTATAACCAACCGTGCAGCATCCTTTGGGAATCTAAACAGCGCAATGTCTTTATTTGTTGTTCTGCTTGGGCAGCCCCGAACAACACACACAGTTCCCCCTTTTCCACCCATCATAAAACACAACACAATAATGAATAATTATCAAGTAAACAAACTACCAACTCTACGCTACAAACACAGTGACAATAACAATAACTCAAAATACAATACCAATAACAATACAGTAAAAGATTTATAGGTTGACAATAATACCACCAAAAAGATGGCTGTCTCAGAAAAATTCAATATTGGCGGAAAGGCTGAAAGTCCATTCTGGTATAGGTTTTCTGTGATTCGGATTTGACGAACATTCCCTCAATCCCTCATGGCATCACGATCCCTTTACTCATGCGCGTCGGTTGATGACATTAATTCCCGCACGTGCCACGGTTTGTGGTACGCGCGCAATTTAATTTAAAAAATAAGTTTTCGCTCGTTTTATTTAAAATACTTTTCAAATTGAATTAATCTTATCGCTTAATATAATTTTCTATTTACCATGTGTAATCCAAATGTACGAATAAACAGATTCTATAATTATTGAAAAATGTTAATTTGCTACATTTAGCAGATAACTTTCATACTTTCAACATTTGATATTTGTGTGAAATAAAAAATATTTAAATTATTCGTACTAGGTTCTATACATATTATTGAAACATGCGAATATAAATTTTTTGTAAAATTAAAAAATATATGATTTTTTTTCATATATTCATCAGATTTTTGTCTTTCAAGATGTTCTAGTCTAGTTAGTCTAGTAGTTATGGCTCCTATTGTTTTCAAAAATAATATAAAATTATATACATTAACAGATATACTATGTATATTCATCTATGTATATACCTCCAACAATATACATGGTATATGCCACTGATGAATATCCAGTAATTGCATACACATTTCATGTAGTATGTATATTTAAAAACACATGTCTAAATTCTAACATCTTATGTATATGCTATAGACAAGATGTTGTGTGGGAGGGACTGACTTTCAACCTAAATTTGGCATTTTTGTCTATTTTTACTATCGATTTAATAAAAATTAGGTAAAAAATTCTAAATAATAGCATAATTTATTGCTTAAAAAAAGTGGTGGTATACAACAGAAAATAATTGTATAAATACTTTTAAAATGGCGCGACTGGCAACATTGCAAGTAGTAGTTATACGAATATCAGAGCATAAGTAAATGTCTGAAAACGCCTACCTTATTCCATAAGGGCGGCACGCCTTTATACTTTTTTTGCCAATTAGGGAGATGTATTGCCCGCAAAGCATACAAAGAGTTGAACTTGGTTGAACTTTCACTTCTATTTCGGAATACTTTGCCTACCTCAATATTCCAGAAGTTCTCAACCAATTTTATTAACAACTAATTAATTTTTTAAACATTTTTTCTCTCCAAAACTATGGACTTTAGACCCTTTGTTATTGTCATCGGCAGATGAGAGAAGAAACCGCGAAAAATCGGGGACCAAAATTATTTTTTCCACATAAAACTCACTGTAACTTCATAACCATTAAAGTACGCGCATTAACAACCTCATTTTCGGAAACTACAGAAAAAGACCTTTAATTTGACATATCGTACAGCTCGGTACGATAAACACCAAAAAAGATATAGGGCCAAACAGCCCCAACACCTAGCACAAAATAGCCACGCGGCGAGGCCCTGCAGCGCAACAGCTCGCGACCGGCAAAGCCCGTGCTACGTCACACTGCCGGGAAACTATAAATATGCGCACGCCCGCTAGCCCTGCATCAGTTCGTCCGCAACCATCCTCGAGTAAACATCAATCAGTTAGTTCGCGACCATCGTCCTATACACATCAGCGCCTGCCTTTGACACCGTCTACCTGAAGACTGTATTATATTGTAGTAAATATCTCTTTTATTCCACAACCTGCCTAATTAGTAGTTTGGAGTGCACAGTAGTGGCGAAAAGTGAAGTGGGTGTTAGTGTACTATAAAAGAAATCGTTATGAATACCAGGAGTCGATCTAGGCAGAGGGACGGCGTCCCATCTAGCCAGGTAGATTCAGAACAAACACAGAGCCGTTCGCCCCAGGTCCCGGACGCTCTCCTCATCAGTCAAGAGGATTCAGGTCTGGTAAGGGAAATGGTGAATCCCTTGTCGCCCAACGTCGCGGCCCGTCAATTTCTCATCAGTCAAGAGGATTCAGGTCTGGTAAGGGAAATGGTGAACCCCTTGTCGCCCAACGTCGCGGCCCGTCAATTTCTCACTGGTCAAGAGGATTCAGGTCTGGTAAGGGAAATGGTGAACCCCTTGTCGCCCAACGTCGCGGCCCGTCAATTTCTCACTGGTCAAGAGGATTCAGGTCTGGTAAAGGAAATGGTGAACCCCTTGTCGCCCAACGTCGCGGCCCGTCAATTTCTCACTGGTCAAGAGGATTCAGGTCTGGTAAGGGAAACGGTGGACCCCTTGTCGCCCAACGTCGCGGCCCGACGATTTTTCACCGGTCAATGGGATTCAGCCCCGGCCAGCCAGGGGGCTGCCCCTAGCCATAGTACATATCCAAACCTAGGAAGGGGACGAGAAGCACAGCCCTTCCTCACACCATCCAATAGCCAACGCCTACCTACTGCAACCACGGACTCCACAACCAGAAGCCTTCAAGGAGTACAGCCACTGCCATTAATAATGCCTGCTACCCCTGCTCTCACACCAAGTGGGGGGAACACAAGCCACCACAGTGATGCATTAACACATGCGCTCACGAAAGCGGTGCAACAGCTAACACAGGCACTCACAGAAGCGGTGCAACGACTAACGAACACCACCGAAATACTCCTGCAACACCTAGCTCTACAGACGAGGACAAGCCACGACCCCCCGGCTTCGCCCCGGGCCACTTCGGGCCCTATCCAACCAACCTCACAACCACTTCAGGAATTGGAACTTCAACATGAAGCATCGCTCATACAACCACAGCCGGCATCGTACGGGGCGGAAACGGGCCCGGCACTCCAACAAGCCGCCGCCACCGCCGTTCGTAGACATGGCTCCCAGCAACGTGGGGCTTCAAGAGCTTCCACACACGCAACGGAAGGATCCCTGGATGGGGATGCTCATGACCCTGAGCACAAATCAAACCTATCGAACAGAATTCTGGGAGAACAAGCCCAGTGGCGCCCAACCGAACAACAACAAGGTCCCACAAACCAACAACAACCAACAATGCAGGCAGTACAACGACAGGATACCACAAACCAACAACAACCAACGATGCAGCCAGTACCACAACAAAACACCACAAACCAACATCAACCAACGGTGCAGCCAGTACCACAACAAGACACCACCAACCAACAACAACCAACGATGCAGCCAGTCTCGGCCGAACCTCAAGCAGAGCAAACAACACAACCAGCTCCCCTGATGATGCCAACAGTGGAGTCGGGACCAACAGCGCAAACGGTGCTACAACAGGCCATGCACAAGCAACTCATGGAAGTCGTGGCCACAGCAACGAAAGCAGCAGTTCAAGCGGCCACGGAAACTAGGACTGGGCAGCTAGACGTAAGGACCCTACCCACATTCGCAGGAAGGGAATGGGAAGATCCAGAAAAATTCCTAAAAACGTTAGAGGAAATAATGGACAGAAATCAAGCCAAGCGAGAGACAGGGTGAGAATCACTCTGGGACAACTAGAAGGCAATGCCAAAGGGATGTTTGAGGTGTTCCAGCCCCTCAACCTGGACTTCGAAACTTTGAGGCACCGCTTGATCCTCAAATACAACGACCCCTCGCTCTTGAGAAGTTTGAGGTCCCGCCTGCACGGCGAACGACAAAAAGAAGACGAGCTAGCTGCAGTGTTCATTCAACGCAAGATGGGACTGTACAGAAGAGTGGAGCCGTACACTTCTGAAGAACAAATCACATGCGAGGTACGGGAACTGCTTCGACCAGAAATCCGATACGCTACCAGGACCATGACAATAAAAACCCCAAGAGCTCCAACGCCACCTGCGACCAATACCAAGGCCAGCACCACCTACAACTCGACCACCCGTCAATCGGCAATCTGAACTACCCCAGGAGCCACCCAGTCCATGCCGAGGATGCGGTGGATGGCATTTCCACCGTGACTGCCCAGTACTAAAGGAACAAATAAGGCAACGTCAGCAACAGCAACAGCCATCAAGGCCGCCACAGCAGCAGCAGCAGCAAGGACCACAACCTGGGCCCTCCAACGAAGCAGCAAGGAACCAGGGAAACGCGAACAGGGTCGGCGCAAGCCAGGGCGCGCGACCCCAACAATCATAGACGCCACCATCAGCACCACATCCGCCATTGGCCCTTCATCACGAATATGGACGGAAGTCAATGGACGTAGACTACTGGCACTACTGGACAGTGGTGCCACCCATAGCTTCATAAAAAAAGAATATGTGCAATCCGAAGCAATCCAGCCAACCCAGATGCGCGTACGATTAGCTGCCACTGACCACGTTTACTACTCCAGGGGAAGCATCCAAGTTAACCTGGTAGCTGGAGAGTACACAGCAACCACAAAATTCCACCTCCTAGATGCCATCACCGAGGACGCCATTCTAGGACAAGACTGGCTACGTCAGCACCAGGCGATCATGGATTTCCAGCTAGGTTGCGTTCATGTGGGCCTGCACCAAAGGCACACACTATTTTGGCTCATGGACCGTCAAGCACCAACCCAAGCTAGCGAGTTCGACGTCAGCCCTGATCAGCTACCCACCACCCACCAGGAAAAATACATTCGCTTGATCCACAACTTCCAGGAGGTCTTTGACGAGGCGCTTCATCAACCCACAACGAAGTTGGCCATGCACGGGATCCGCCTGAAGGAAGACGCGCCTTTCAAGATTCGACGATACCAATACTCCGCCAACAACAAAGCCATCATCACGGAAGAAGTGAAGAAAATGTTAGCCGCTGGGGTCATCCGACGAAGCCACAGCAGGTATTGTTCGCCAATAGTCATCGTCAACAAGAAAAACGGCCAACCAAGGTTCTGCGTGGACTACCGTAAACTGAACTCCCAAACCTATGAGGAAGTGAGTCAGCTGCCGCCCATTCGAGAAACGATAAGGGAACTTGGAGCTGCGAAGATATTCACCTCCCTCGACCTCAAGAGCGGGTACTGGCAGGTACCCATGGCCGAAGCCAGTATACCCCTCACCGCATTCAGTACCCCGGACGGGGCAACGTACGAATTTTTGGTGATGCCATTTGGACTCCGTAACGCACCCTCAACATTTCAGAAGCTGATGACGGAAGTACTCGCCGACTACGTGGATGTGTTCGTCAAGGCATATCTTGATGATATAATTGTCTATTCTGAGACCCATGAAGACCACATCAGACATTTGACGTTAGTCCTGGAGAGGCTCCAGATCCACGAGCTGCACTGCGGAATTCAGAAATGTCGCTTCGGGGCAGAAGAACTGGAATACTTAGGGTATCGAATCACCGCAACAAAGAACACACCTCAAGAAAAGCATGTTATCCAGATCCAGGAATTCCCCACACCCAAGACTAAGAAGGAACTGCAGGCCTTTCTAGGAACTGCAAACTGGCTCCGTGAATTCGTCCCGGAATTCACCGAAATCACAGCACCTATGACAACCCTCACCGGAAAACAGCGCTTCCAGTGGACACCGGAGGCAGACGCAGCATTCCAGAAGGTGAAGGAAGTCCTCTCCAAACCACTTTCGCTCTTCAGACCAGAACCAGGGCTCCCCTATGTCCTCCAGACGGACGCCAGCACCATGGGGATGGGCGCAGTCCTGTTCCAGCGTACTCCGCAAGGCGAAAGGAGAATCATCTCGTGCTCCAGTGCCAAATTCACAAGACCAGAAAAACGATATCATGTAAACGAACAAGAGACATTGGCAGTAGTGTGGGCGTGCCGGAGGTACCGCCACTGGCTGGAAGGCCAGACATTCACACTGGTCACCGATAGTCGAGCACTCACCTGGCTCAACTAATTCAAGGATGAACGTGCGAAGCTAACCAGATGGGCGCTCCAACTCCAAGAGTACAACTTCACTGTGGAACACTGCCCTGGTAAGCAAAATCAACTCCCAGACTTCCTGTCAAGACACCCCAGGGAGCCCATGCCAAGCTCCATCGGCGACGATGACCGCCTGCTACCTCCCGAGGACCACCGCGACGTCCCAACCACCATGGCGGAGGTCATCCCCGATGTCAACGGCCACACGATCCCAGGGAAAATCAACGCCGCTCGCCGAGAACCCCCCGATGTTCCCGAGGTAATCTTCGATTCGGACGACGAAGAAGACGAGAAGCGATCGTACTCAACCACGGACACCGAAACCAACTCAGAGGAGGACGACGAGGAGGACCTTCCTAATCACAACCCACCTCAGCCCCCAGCTCCAAGGCCAACTGGCGAACACGCTCCGCTGCAGGAAGCAGCGCTGAACCAGGTCGAGGAGCACGACGACGAGGAGGCTAACGACGAGGAGGACAACGACGATAGGCCAGCAAATCTCTTCCAACAAATCCAGCAGGAACAACTCCGTGACGAAACCATCTCAGCCGCTATCCATTTCTGGCGAGTCTTCCAGCAGCAGGACCCAGACATACCATTAGAACCACGGGAGAGACGACTGCGAGACGACTTCATCGTAGAAGACGGCCACCTCTGGCACAAAACAACGGACGATCGGAGGCAGCTCGTAGTACCAGAAAACCTATGGGCGAGAGTTATCCACACTTACCACGACTCCATCTTCGCAGGACACCCAGGTCGTGATGAAACCTTCCGGGCCATTGACAGACTCTACCACTGGACAGGAATTCGCCGCAACGTACGATCCCACGTCCGCCTGTGCATGGTATGCACGGCAACCAAAAGAGGCCCACTCCAAGAAGCCGCCCCACTACGTCCCAGGCCACCAACCAGGCCGTGGCAAGTCCTCAGCATCGACGTCATGGGCCCTTATGTGCCTACTGTTACTAAAAATCGCTTTCTTATTGTTGTTACAGATACCTGCTCGAAATGGGTTGAGGCCAAAGCCGTCCCAAATGCCACTGCAACTACCATCCGCAATTTCCTGGAGGAAGTCTGTCAAAGATGGGGATACCCAGAAGCAGTCATTTCGGACAACGCCACCGCCTTCCGCGCCAGAGCATTTTCCAAATTTTTGACCGACCATGGTATCCAGCAGTATACGTCCCCAGTATACCACCAAAGAGCCAACCCGGTCGAACGTCGCTGCCAAGAAATCAAGAAGCCCCTTAGGGAAAAACTCCGCAACAAAGACGCCAAAAAATGGGACGCAGTCATCAATCAAATCCTCTTTACCCTCCGGAACAGACAAAATGCCGCCACTGGATACTCGCCAAGCGAAATGTTGTTGGGAACGCCATTACCCAGGCCAGGCGAATGGCAGCATCCTCAGCAACGCCAGCCGTTACCAGAGCTCAAACAAGCAGCCGAGGAAAGAAGGAAGCAAGCCAAACGACGCCAGATAATATTCCAGAGAAACCTCTACCCCAGGCCCAGACAAGCCAAAGTCCATTTCGAAGTAGGAGATATGGTAATCACGAGAGGATTCAAGGAAGCTCGGCCAGCCTTCGGCCCAACATGGGAAGGTCCATACCCAGTCATAAAAGTGTTGGGAGACAACACTTACGAAGTAGATCGCAACGGAATCCA
The DNA here is from genome assembly GCA_963675555.1 of Leptura quadrifasciata. NCBI lineage: Eukaryota > Metazoa > Arthropoda > Insecta > Coleoptera > Cerambycidae > Leptura > Leptura quadrifasciata. Next base: position 154,023,535 of record OY776673.1, on the reverse strand, counting down.
GGCCCCAATTCATATCGATGACCTCAGGCCGATGCCCAGACCACAGCAACGTGTCCAGGTACCTCCCGAGGTGCAGCAATTTTTCCAACCCGAGGAAGGAAACGCCGAGTCCGTCCAGGACGAGGCGCAACATGACCCTGGGGGGCAACCCCCAGAAGACGGATTTCAACCCAACCCTGAGGAAAAGGGACCCTCAGATGAAAGGCAGCCAGAACCAGGCCCATCCCGGAACGAAGACCTCACTCGCGACATCCTCGCGATTTTGTAAGCGAACTCGCCAAACCCATTTATTTTGTAAGTTGAAATACATTAGTTTAAGTTGAAGTACATTAGTTTAAGTTGAAATATCTTAACCCTATCTCATATTATCTTATACATTATCACTATCTATTGTTCATATCTATGCCTTTTATCAATAAAAGTCACAAATTAGGGGGGTGGTGTCATCGGCAGATGAGAGAAGAAACCGCGAAAAATCGGGGACCAAAATTATTTTTTCCACATAAAACTCACTGTAACTTCATAACCATTAAAGTACGCGCATTAACAACCTCATTTTCGGAAACTACAGAAAAAGACCTTTAATTTGACATATCGTACAGCTCGGTACGATAAACACCAAAAAAGATATAGGGCCAAACAGCCCCAACACCTAGCACAAAATAGCCACGCGGCGAGGCCCTGCAGCGCAACAGCTCGCGACCGGCAAAGCCCGTACTACGTCACACTGCCGGGAAACTATAAATATGCGCACGCCCGCTAGCCCTGCATCACAGTGTGCATCGAGAAGTGAACGCGTACGGACGTACACCGAGCCATCAGAGTGCACAGTGAAGTGGAAGCCCCACAGACAGTGACGTCGATAGTGTTGAAGAGGAAGTTCACACGTCTTTTTCAAGACACCATTTTCTGTTATTAATCATAACTTTTTTCCATAATAATATAGGTATTCCCTTACAGGAAACCGACAACGACGTTACCGTGGAGGACGGCAACATGGAGTACAGTGAAGACGAAACGTCCCAGAGCGGTAGCTCCCGAGGGGGCCCCCCAACCCCAAGGGACGACAAGGAGACGATAAAACGTCTCACAGAGGAGAACAATGCTCTCAAGAAGAAAATAGACGAGCTCACCGAAAGGTTGGAGCAGATGCAGAGGGAACAGAAGTCCCAGCATGAAGAGCTTCTGCGTGCGATTCGGGGAGAATCGCAAACACGGAAAAGAAAAAATCCGCCCGCTGCCAACACGGACTCGGACGAAGAGGCCCCTAAGGCGGCAAAGAAGGTGGCTGAAGAGCCCCTCAAGTGCCCCCCCGAGTCCGAGTCACCTAGACAGAGCAGATCGGGATTCAGAGCCCCCCAGCAGGAGGCTAGCGTCCCCCAACAAGAAACCCGGAAAGAGGAGACCGAGGCCCCTCAAACAAGGACAAGAAGCCAGCGTGTACCCCCGGTAGTGCTGCGAAACAAAGAGACGTGGACAACGGTGAGCCGTCGTTTAACCGAAACCGGTATAAACTTCAACAAGGCCAAAGTTACCGGGGAGGGAATCTCCATCGAGCCCGCGACGTCCGAGGACTATCGGAGGATGACAAGGATGTTCGCAAATGAAAAGAGGGAGTACCACACGTATGCCCTGCCAGAGGAACGGCAGCTACGTGTGGTCATTCGAGGGATCCCGAGCGGCGTTACCTGCAAAGAGGTGGCAGAAGACCTCCAGGACCAAGGATTCGCACCTACCGCGGTCCAGCGAATGATGTCAAGATGGACAAAACAGGAGGTGCCCCTCATGCTTGTCCTACTCCCACAGGACCAGGACAAGATACTCCAAGTAACGAGGTGCTGTTCTCTAGTTGTAAGGACTGAGAGACAGCGAGCCAAGGTAGCGGCATCCCAATGCCACCGCTGCCAGTGTTTCGGCCACGGCCAATCCAGGTGCACCGCGCAGCCGAAATGCGTGAAGTGCGGTGAGGCACACCGGACGACGGAGTGCAAAAAGAAGGCAGACGAACCGGCCAAGTGCGCGAACTGCCAGGGGGCCCACCCGGCCAGCTACAGGGGGTGTCCAAAGTACCCCAAACAATCAGCCAGCGCCACCCAAAGGCCGGTACAGAGGCCAACGATGACCTCAACACAGAAGGGCGGCGTAGCGCCAGGCACAAGCTACGCCAGAGTAGCCCAGGGCAAGGCAGGACAGAACACCGTCCCTGCCTCAAAACAACAAGCATCGCCAGAGGCCAAAAACCTCACAGCGGTGCTCGCACAGATGCAACAAATGTGCTCAGCGATGAGCGCATTTTTTGCACAAATGCCAAATTTAACTAATCTGTAATGCCTTTACAGGTTAAACCGGAAGTCCTGCAGATGGCGGCCTGGAATGTCAACGGCCTGCGAGAAAGGAGACTTGAAGTCGAAGAGCTCCTGACCAGGTACGACATAGACGTCATGGCAGTGCAGGAAACCAAGATGACCCCGGCCAAGGAGATCAACTTCCCAGGATACCACACCTACAGGATGGACTGGGTAAACAACCCTCAGCGACCCGCGAGAGGAGTGGCCCTATTGGTGAAGAAAACCATAGCCCACCATCCGACAGTACTGCCTGAGCTAGAAAACATGAACGCCACCGCCGTAGTAGTGTCCACAGCGCGAAATGGCGACATACAAGTGGTCTCATGCTACCAGCCACCCCGCAGCAGGCTTACCGAGGGGGATCTGGACGCAATCTTGCCTGCCAGGACACAGGTCGTCGCAATTGGCGATTTCAACGCCAAATCCCAGGAATGGAACAGCGGCATAACCAACACTCGAGGACGAGAGCTGCTGAGGTTCCTGGGACAGCACGCCGGCGAACTGATGGTGGTAGGACCGGACCAGCCCACCTTCGACAACGGCAGACACAGGCCAGACGTACTGGACATCGCGATCCTAAAGGAGATGCCCTTCGAGGCAGAGATCACCACCAGAACGGAGGGATCTACCGAGCACAACCCGATCTTCCTAACCCTAGGAGGACAGGCGAGTGAGGACAACGCCACCTTCACGAAGAGACGAACGGACTGGGAATCGTACCGGCAGCACTTGCAGCAGTACATCGCACAAATTCCCAGGCTAGAAACCGTGGAGGACGTTGAGAGGGCCATCATTACCCTAGAGGAGCAGATCCTGGAAGCGATAAGGGCCAGCACGACGGAAATAGAAGTAAGAAGGCACCCAGCACCGATGGCAAACCTCCCAGAGGTCACCAGGCAGCTGATAAGGGACAGAAGGAGCGCCAAGAGACGGGCTCAGAGGACCAGGCTCCCCGCCGACAGAAGGGAGTACAATGTCCTCAGCCGAAGAGTGAAAGCCGCCCTCCAGGAACACCGTCAGGAGGGGTGGCAACGCCACCTTGAGTCACTGGATCCACAGGACAGAAGCATGTGGAACACACAACGTGCCCTGCGAAACCGAAGGAAGCCTATGCGCCCGATTCACGGAGAGCGAGGGATCGTCTACACTAACCAGGAAAAATCCGAGGCGTTCGCCGACAGCTTAGAACTGCAGTGCAGAGAGAACGAGCTCGATGACGAGGACGAGGACGAGGACTGGGTGGACGACGTCGAACGCAAAGTACGAAGGATCCGCCGCCTGCCAGATGACGACCACATCCGTCCGACTACCCCCGAGGAAGTCAAGGAAATCCTGAGGAGCCTAAAGCCGAGAAAAGCTCCGGGATGTGACAAGATAGGAAACATCGCTCTCAAAAAGCTGCCCAGGAAAGGAGTAGCGGCGCTAGTCAACATCGTAAACGCGATGTTAAGGTTACGGTACTTTCCAGCCAGGTGGAAAAAGGCCGACGTCATTATGATCCCTAAACCAGGGAAAGAACTAATTTTTCCGTCTTCTTACAGGCCCATCAGCCTCCTCCCAGCCATGAGCAAGGTTGCAGAACGGGTCATCTTGAACAGGCTAACAGAGAAGACAGAAGAGCTGAACATCATCCCGGATGAACAGTTCGCATACCGAACAGGACATTCCACGGAACTCCAAGTGCTTCGTCTCACCGAGGAGATCACCAAGGGGTTCAACCAGCGTCAAGTCACCGCGGCGCTGTTCCTAGACGTCGCCAAAGCATTCGACACGGTCTGGCACGACGGTCTCTTAGCTAAAATGATGAGTATGGGTTACCCCATCGAACTCGTCAAACTAGTGAGATCCTACCTACACTGCAGACAGCTAAGGGTGAAAATCTCGGACCAACTCTCCACCTACAGGACCGTGGAGGCGGGAGTTCCACAGGGATCGGTGCTGTCACCGCACCTGTTCGCCATCTATACCTCGGACCTCCCCCGGACCGACCATACAGTCCTAGCCCTGTATGCAGACGACACCGCCCTGATTGCCAGATCCTGGAAGGCCAGAGACGCAACCAGAAAACTCCAGGAAGCGGCCACACTCCTGGAAGAATGGTGCACGAAGTGGAAAGTCGCAGTCAACGCCGACAAGAGCCAAGCCATCCTCTTCAGACGAGTGCGGAAAGAAATTCCCACAGGACACGTCTCCATGAACGGCGAGGACATCCAATGGCACGACACCGTCAAATACCTTGGCGTGGTCATGGACAGAAGCCTAACATGGAGACAAAACACGGACGCCATCACAGCCAAGGCCCGACGTACGAGAGCCCTCATCTACCCAATGACGGGAAATGGGAGCCGACTTAACTTGAGGAACAAGCTCACGCTTATCAAGACCCTCATCAGGCCGCAGCTGACGTACGCCTCGGTAGCGTGGGGCTACCAGGCGAAGTCCTACATGAAGAGAATCCAGGCAGTGGAGAACATCGCCCTCAGGACGGTAGTTGACGCCCCATGGTACGTGAGAACCGCAGACATCGTCCGACGGACCACCACTACCAGAGACATGACGTTTTCAACCCTAACCCAACCTCCTTGCGGGCGTCGGACAACATACCGCCCGACGCCCGTTGTCCTACCTGCTCCGTGGAGACCGAAAATGCTAAAAGAAGCACTTAGGTCTCCACACTCCCGAGCTACACAGCTCATCCTTACCTTTCCGACGATCCGGGGTAGGATATCAATTGATGTCCTACGTACCGGCAGTCAGTCCCAGCCAAAACTTCCTAAACCCAACTCGACCGATGACTACCCCCGGGGGCGACAAGCTGGCGAAGAAAGAAAACATCAAGACAAGAAGAGCGCCAGAAGAGACCTCAGCCAGCGAGGTTCAACAGCCAGGACCAGGGGAGGTCCGCAGAAAATACCACGACACATCTCACATTTGTGAGCTGGGTCTGGTAGAAGTACGCGGGCCCACCTATCACGAAGGCCGGTCCAGGTCTACAGAGATAATCTAGGTGCAAAGAGTAATAGTCCTACTCGGCCCTAGTTATCGAGACCGACATCCAGCCAATGGATATTGGCGCGCGCCCTGCATCAGTTCGTCCGCAACCATCCTCGAGTAAACATCAATCAGTTAGTTCGCGACCATCGTCCTATACACATCAGCGCCTGCCTTTGACACCGTCTACTTGAAGACTGTATTATATTGTAGTAAATATCTCTTTTATTCCACAACCTGCCTAATTAGTAGTTTGGAGTGCACAGTAGTGGTGAAAAGTGAAGTGGGTGTTAGTGTACTATAAAAGAAATCGTTATGAATACCAGGAGTCGATCTAGGCAGAGGGACGGCGTCCCATCTAGCCAGGTAGATTCAGAACAAACACAGAGCCGTTCGCCCAAGGTCCCGGACGCTCTCCTCATCAGTCAAGAGGATTCAGGTCTGGTAAGGGAAATGGTGAATCCCTTGTCGCCCAACGTCGCGGCCCGTCAATTTCTCATCAGTCAAGAGGATTCAGGTCTGGTAAGGGAAATGGTGAACCCCTTGTCGCCCAACGTCGCGGCCCGTCAATTTCTCACTGGTCAAGAGGATTCAGGTCTGGTAAGGGAAATGGTGAACCCCTTGTCGCCCAACGTCGCGGCCCGTCAATTTCTCACTGGTCAAGAGGATTCAGGTCTGGTAAAGGAAATGGTGAACCCCTTGTCGCCCAACGTCGCGGCCCGTCAATTTCTCACTGGTCAAGAGGATTCAGGTCTGGTAAGGGAAACGGTGGACCCCTTGTCGTTCAACGTCGCGGCCCGACGATTTTTCACCGGTCAATGGGATTCAGCCCCGGCCAGCCCGGGGGCTGCCCCTAGCCATAGTACATATCCAAACCTAGGAAGGGGACGAGAAGCACAGCCCTTCCTCACACCATCCAATAGCCAACGCCTACCTACTGCAACCACGGACTCCACAACCAGAAGCCTTCAAGGAGTACAGCCACTGCCATTAATAATGCCTGCTACCCCTGCTCTCACACCAAGTGGGGGGAACACAAGCCACCACAGTGATGCATTAACACATGCGCTCACGAAAGCGGTGCAACAGCTAACACAGGCATTCACAGAAGCGGTGCAACGACTAACGAACACCACCGAAATACTCCTGCAACACCTAGCTCTACAGACGAGGACAAGCCACGACCCCCCGGCTTCGCCCCGGGCCACTTTGGGCCCTATCCAACCAACCTCACAACCACTTCCGGAATTGGAACTTCAACATGAAGCATCGCTCATACAACCACAGCCGGCATCGTACGGGGCGGAAACGGGCCCGGCACTCCAACAAGCCGCCGCCACCGCCGTTCGTAGACATTATATAAGACTTTTTTGTTTGTCTGGTCGTTCCCCATTATCAGTTTTTTTTAATGACATGAAACTAATTACACCCTGTATATTATTAACGAACGTCATATTCATCGTAATTTGACATCTCCGAATTAAGAGCTGTCTATAAATCCATTTATTTTAGCTAAAGGGTGCTAGTTGCCTTACCAATGGTTCTTGGTAATTTTTTGTAACATTAGGTTTCGTACGGTAGTATTTTACGCCTGTAAATAGACATCACCATTTCATGATATCATTTGTTTTATCCATTAATAAATATTGTTGAATTGATATTATCGTCCTTGATTTTTATTGGAATCCTGTATTTACTGTTAGTTATCCGAGCACGTTAAGCCTTGGTTTCCTCGAAAAATCTGACGCGGACAGTCTGTCTACCGCCGCGATTTGACGATTTTTTTTAACGTGAAGATTTAAATGGGGCCGGATTTTTAGAGTCCGCTCAGATGCGTGACTCCGTAGCGCACAACTGACCTCTCCGTTCGAATCTGTTGAGTTTGATTACAGCGGAATCGCACGGCTGAACTGACAGTGTTTAAATACAATTTGCTCTAGTTCTTTCAATTGTGGACGAATAAATATGTTTGAAAAATTTTCTGCAGAAGATGATGAAGCTCTAATAGACTTGGTGAGACAATATTCACCATTATATATCGTCAGCGGTAAAAGGATTTGGTGTTGAAAAATAACATAATATGGAAGAAAATAGAGGAGAAAATAAGACTTATTTGGAGCTTTGTAGGTCGCACATACCGATACCATATCCTCCTCTTCTTCCTCCTCCAACAATAAAAGTGCAACCAATTCATTGGGGCCCATTCTCTTTAACGCAAAAGACAAAATCGCTGATCACCTATTTCTAACAAAACACTTCGGACCGAAATCGCCGTCATTGGCGATCAACAGATTGTCGGTGTTCCGCGGCGGATTGTTCGAGGAAACCAAACTTTAAATTGTTGGTTACCGCTGAACTGTGGCGGAAACGTTAGAGGTTTTGCGATAGTTAACAATTCCCGTTAAGCTGTAGCGGAAACGTTATAATAAAAATAGAAACATCATTGGAAAATAAGAAAATAAGCATTATTGCGATGAGAATTTTGCAAAATGCCGGTACCATTCCCAAGATACCGAACCCAATGTCTATAAAAAAAGTTACTGCCACAGGTGCCGCAGCATACTAACTAAGTCTGATAGCATTTTAATTTCCACCTGTTCCAATTGTAGCATCCACATTACTGCTAATTAAATCTAAATGTAATCGTTTTTGAAAATAAGGCTCATTGAATAGTTATATGGGTAATAAATAATAGTAATAATAATAATAATAGTATATTACAAATCGAGCACGGAAAGTGAAACTTTATACACGAGTGGAAATGTTGACGCTCAAGACCTTAGACCGAGTCCGAAATTTCCACGAGTGTGTAAGACACTTTCCAGCGAGTTGTGTACAATATTATTCTCATACCTCACGACAAACCCAAACAATTATGTTCATTTGATAATTTAATCATGTAAAATGTGACATGACTTTTATTGAGACAGTTGATGTTTTCCTAACATACGTGTATGTTAGGAAAGTAATACACACGCCGTGATATATACGCCATCTACTGTTAACATTCTCCTAACATACGTGTGTGTTAGGAGAATAACGTACACTCGCATATGATATCGTTATCTTTCGTACCTTCTATGTTGAGTGAATTGAATATTTTCTTGAAGGACGGTGAGAAAATTTACATTTAACACTGGCGTTAAAAATAACTCACTTTTAACACTAGTGTTATAAAATGATATTCTTAACATAGTTTGCAAACGTTAAAAAGCGTACTTTTAGTAGTTTATACAATAAATATATTCTATTAAGAAAAATGATTTTTAACGTCATCGTAAAGTACATTAAAAAACTTACGATGTTAAGAAATATTGATGCACATTCCCTATGATAGGTACTTTTACCTACAGTTATTTTTGATGTTTTTTAATTTTATTCAACTAACAAATAAAAATATCTCAGAAAATAATGTAAAGTATTAATTGTTGTGACTAACAATATTCTGTTTGCTGGATTCAAATAAAAACGCTTTGATATAATCTACAAGAAGACGAAGAGATATAGAGACCGGGTGATATAAATTTAGGTCTACTTCAAGATTTTTTAAATCATATATTTGATAAATTGCGCAACAGGCATATTATACCTACATATTTTCTACCTACGATTATTACCTACCTTATAAAAAGTTACTCTTTTAATTTGGGCCACAATGTATATGTATGTAGGTTGGCAATGTTGTTTGTTTTATTTGACTAGTCGTAGGGTTCACTTGGAGTATTGGTCTATTAAATATTTTAATTTATGGGTCTTTATCAAGGATATATAGCTATTATTATTATACTACCTGATTGTAATCAAATCAGTATCGTCTTTGAAATGAACACATTTTTATCTGAAACGGATATATTATATTCACCTAGCAGGTGGTCTAGAAGATTTAATGCCAATATTATATGCGAAAAACATGTAGAAACTATTACGAACTGTAAGTAGCCAATAATATCCCTTTTTGTGAAGTATTCCAAATTTATTACATTATTTAGACAGTAAGGATGTACGAGAGCATATTAAATGTGATTTGGATGTCCAGTATGGGCCAGGAAAACGGGAAGTAATTGATATTTATGGAACAGATTTGGCTGATGGTAAGATGATTTAAATATAACTTGAGTTACCTACTATAATTACATAGTGCTATAAGGTGTATGAAGTAAAAATTAAATTATCATTGTGTAACTATTAATCGCAAAATCTGCAAATTGATAATATTTTCAATGCTAAATTATTAAATTTCTACTTGTAACCTAAGTAAAACTAAATAGAAAATGCAACATCTAATCTGTGATTATATAGACAAGAGTGCTGATGGTAAGTATAATAGCATCGATAGTTTTATATTTAATTCAATGAAACCACAATATGGGCCCGCAGAAAAAAAAACTCATTGGCAAGTCTCATGGGTAGTTCTCACCGAAAAAGATTAATTTGTGTTAGAATAAAATCGTGTCAAAATGACAAGCAAAAATTCGTGCACGTCGAACGTGGGTGGGTGTGCGAACGTGCAAAATTTAAAATTTTTGCAACCTGTTAGACTGATACTTGCCAACATACTGTTGTATGTTAAGGAAAGTATATTGTTATCTGTTTACAATCTCCAGTACACTCTGTATGTAGTTTAAATGTGCTTTTAGAGGGTAGAATATTAAAACATAATATTTTTAGTCGCAAACTCCTCTATAAAATCCTTATTTTACTATAAGGACCATAACCAGACTGCAACCAACAGCTACTCTCCATGCTATGTGCCCCTCCGAGCGCTGAATTACAAGTTACAAGCTTGGTGCGTTAAGTGTAATAATTGCATATTACCATCAAAACGCTAATGGTTCGATTGCAACAAACACCAGCCGAAAGACTGATCCTACTTAAAGGAGCTCTCCGGAACATATTTTTTTAAACAATTGAAGGTGGAAATTTTGGTGTTTTTTAAAATATCAATAATAGGATAAAAAAATCAAGAATAGAAATTTATTCTCCACTAAATTCTACATAAAAAAGGACTCTACATTTTTTTCGATTGGTGTAGTAATTTTGAAGATAGAACCGTGCGAAGGAGCGTGCCCGAATCCCCTCGCGTGCACGCTGCTACAACATTCATAACAATTTCAACTTTTTGCGCGCTGATGTGACCCGCGACTCGTTTCTTCAAACGGCTCTATCTTCAAAACTATTAGACCAATCGAAAAAAATGTAGAACCCTTTTTTATGTAGAGTTTAGTAGAGAATAAATTTCTATTCTTGATTTTTTATCCTATTATTGATAGTTTCGAAGATATTTAAAAAAACGCCAAAATTTCTACCTTCAATTGTTTAAAAAAATACGTTCCGAACCGAATTGGAGGGGGCATTTTCAATAAATCTCTTTCTAAACATAAAAAGAAGCGATAGAAAAAAAATTTTATAACAAAAAAACCCTGACGCCTGGGGTATATGTCTTTTTCATAACCGTAGCACGCATCATAATTTGCCAGATGATGATGTTATTGAAATTATAAGAAATATGCAATCGGGTGAAATAACTGAAATTGATTTTGATAACGAAAGCCTTGGACCTCCTATGGAAAAATTAAAAATATTTCTTTTCTTAAAAGTTATAAAATTAGAGACGTCGAAGAACCGTTTTCAAAAAAATCTTCAAAAAAGTTTGATGCCAAGAAACTTACCATCATGTGAACGAGAACTCAAACAGCATTTTTTTGAGAACGTATTTTATTACAAAAATTTGGTCGAACACCGAAAAAAAAAAAGATACATTATTGATAGAAAATCCGTTGGGATCTAGAAAAAATCATCTTTTGGTACCAACGGATTTTGGTTGGGTTGTCGATGAGGAAAATACTTCCTACCAATTCAAATGGTTTGATGGGCCGCGATTACCCAAGTCGGTTCGCGATATTGTCATTGAAATCGACTGTAAGAATTTTATTTTTATTGTTTTCATTTTTTATAACAATACGAAATCTTTGTTAAAGCAAACTTCTTTTTTATTACAGCTGAAACTGATGTCGGGAAGATGATGGTGAAGACTATTTTTTTTTATCGAATATTAATAATTAATTAACAAGATATGATTGCTTTTAAATTAATTTTTGCAATAAATGAAAATTTTGTATATTAAAATAAAATATGTTTCTGAAGGCACGAGATCGCATCTGGATTGCTAAATTGCAATTTTAACCCTGTTCCCACCCCTTTCGCAATCGAATTTTCGCTTGCCAATCCGGAAACATGTTTAAAATTAATTTCTAAATATACTGTTGAATTGGCAAGTGCAACTTCAATCCTGCTTGCCTTTCGTGACCGAATTTTCGCTTGTCAATTTGGCAACATATTTGATATACTTTCCTTAACATATAAATTGGCAAGTACGAATGTGACAGGTTGCAAAAATCTAAAATTTTGCACGTTCGCACACCCACCCACGCTCGACGTGCACGAATTTTCGCTTGCCATTTTGACACGATTTCATTCTAACAGATATTAATCTTTTTCGATGAAAACTAACCTTGAGACTTGCCAACGAGTTTTTTGCTGCGGCCCCATGGTCTATAAGTTGGGGACGAGCGTAGATATACGTCTTTACTAGACACATATTTCAGTATGTAATGTTCCCTTTAGGTCAAAATTCTAAAAAACAAAAGATTAGGCAGCTGAAACGTAGCCGATAGTAGTTACCTCGAATGGGTTTTGCTGTACAGATTGTTCCCACTCTAAAAATCAAAATTTATTAGTGCACCTACAATATTTTCCCATTAGTGTTTTATTTAGTGTTTTTAACCTTTGTTGAAGTTTATTCGTTTTAGTATAGTCCAAGTAAGGATTTCCCTATACTCAAAAAACGCAACAAAAACTTTACGACAATTATATCGCCGCGGGCCATAGCGCCATGCCTGTCATCAAACGACCCCTACGTACATTAAAAACCCATAAAGGTAAGCGAGTCAATTTGAGAACAGCAGTACAAAGAATACCAGTATTTTCATGAGGTCGTAAAATTTTTGTTGCGTTTTTTATTTGCAGGGAACTTATTACTTCAACTATAGCTGTTTCAATTATATTATGCCTGATCCTGCAATCGTCTCCACGCTTCGCGTGGTGGTTGCATGATTGTTCCCAGGGTGGGTTCTGAGGAGGACATTTTGTATGTTTTAATACCAATAAAGTGTTTTCATATACAGGGTGGGGCAATAGTGCGTCGGAACTCGATATCTTGAGTTCTGCTATACCTAGAATTTTTTTTAAAAAATTGCAAGTAAACTAGATAAAAAGACGAAGACGAAATTACAGAACCAAGTACCCGTTTTTAAATGGAATGCTATGTATATCAGTATATTTTTGAAGCCTCTTTCTAGGCTCTATTCATTTCTATATTAACATTGAATATCTCCCAACCACTTGGATGTAATGAATTTTTTTGTTGAAATAATGCAATCTGCAGATGGATATTAAAAAAATCACCACAGTCACAATTATGGGTTTTAAGAAAAACTTATGTGAATACCAGTTACGAGACATCTAATTAATGTTTTTGAATCGTTTTCATTTCCAAAAAATGTACAGGGTGGCCAAAAATTATTTTTCAATTAAGAACATTTTAAATTGAATTTTTCCAATTTTTTCAAATGAACACCCTGTATATTTTTCGACGATGTGATGTAGAAATGATAAACAAACATTTTTGTAAGTACTTCCGTATGATGACTAATTGCAACCATTTTCGTTTTATAAATTTGAATTTTAATGGCCACCCTTTTGGGGCCGTCCATAACTGATGTCACGCTTTTAGAGGAGAGAGGGGGTTCTGGAAGTTGTGACACCTTGTGATAGGGGGCGGGGGAGTCTCAAGCAATTGTGATGTCACAATACCAGAAAATAGTTGTATGTGTAATATTTTAATTATTCATCTGTGTCTCTACTGACGTTCGCCCGCTCCTCTAAATAAATACCATCCGTTGGGTACATGCTGTTTTGTATTACTCTTGGAATTACTTGTCTTACTACTACTACTTACTACTCTTGTAATAAACCAAATTTTTTAAGGATTAATTGTATGTAAATACATCTTAGGAGGCATTTTGTACACTGTACCTTATGTTTCTCAATTTCTGTCCAGCGAACCAGTAATACAAACTGTTTACTGAGGTACAGCCCTTGAGGGGCCCGGAGCCAGCCCGGGTTACTCTAAAGCAAACGCGAATAGGTCAATAGAGGCTAGAGGCTGGTCTCACTCCCAGTTTGTGGACCTCTGGAACTCCCACCCAGGACTTCGGCAAGCGAAGCTCCTCATCCCAGGACCCTTGCCGAAGAGGGCGGAACAAGTTAAGGTTGTGGTCAGTCTCTTGACTGGACACGGCTCTTTCAGGAAACACCTGTACACCATCGGAGTGGTTAACAACCCCGAGTGCAGATTTTGTGGAGAGGAGGAGGAAACTTCCGTCCACCTCCTAACGTCATGCCCAGTCTCATGAACTTGAGGCATAAACACTTTGGTATGGGCTTCCCTGCACCGGAGGAAGTAAGGAATGCCCCGCTGGGAAGGATTCTGGCCTTCGGTCTGGAGTCCGGTCTGGATGGGGACATCCACTGATCAGTTAGCGGATGCACAATGGACCACCAGGCCTGAGTGCAGCGATTTATAATTACGCCGTTAAGGAGAAGAAGAAGAAGAAAAGAAGAAGAGGTACACGTATTCGTTTCTGCGTTCGTCTTAAATCACATGATATACACATGAATGTTTATTGCGTATTATTTAGTATTCTTCAAGTAAACTATCAGAAATGCTGAAAACTATTAAGAGCATTCATGTAAAGAAATCCCCAACTGTTCTTGACTAATCATGTGTTCAAGCAGGATGAATCTTAAAATCTCTATACTTATTGTAGACAGTCAAAACCAACCAAAACCTGAGAATGAATGTTGCTTTAAAAATATATACCTATCACGGTTCAAATAAAAAACTTACTATTTTTATTAATTTACATAAAAGTTAGTGTACGTGATAGGCGTGGGAGGGGGGGTGTTGAGCGAGTGTGACACAAGGGGGGGGGTCAATAATTGACAAAAAAATTGTGACCATTTATGGACGGCGGCCCCTCTGTATCTCAGTTATTATTGTCATCCTCTTTCCGTCAAATTTGAATTGAAGGCCTTCACTATGATTTTTTTGAATAAAACAAAACTTTTTTATTCAATCATTATATGGCGTCCACTGGTTATATAAGAATAAAAGGTATATTTTTCGAGAAGTCATATTAGGCATTTTTTTTTTCTGAAAAAGTAACAATATTATTGATCAGTTTGCTCAAAAGTTATAGCAGAGAGGTATTTGATACCGATTCAAATCTGGTTGAAGTCGGATGACCAATAACTGAAGATCAAAGGAGAGGAGCCATTAAAAGTGGGGCATGCCGTATATACAGCTTGTGATCACAATGACAAGAACTATATATGGTAAGCATTTTAACCATTTCACAGAAAAAATGATTTTTGATAACAGTTGATGGCGGTAAATTAAAAATCGAATTAAAATTTATATTCAAAGATATGAAATCTCAGCTGCATAAAAACTTTCAAAAATAATATTTACCTACTTAGGGCAGACCATTAGTCCAATTTTTTAAAAATTTATATAATTAAAAGGTGTGAAAATATTGCAAATAAATGAATGTGTTTAATATAAACAGAAATAAGTCTAGTTAAATACTGTGATATTCATCAACATAACACAAGAACTAATCAACATTATTCACTAATATCTTTCACAACTACACAAGGCAGAAAAAGAATAACATACTTTCGATTATAAGAAATAAACCCATTCTGGAAAGACCCCTGTCAAACAAAATCGATTGTTAAAAATAAATATCAAAATTAATATTATAGATACATACATATATCAAAAACAACAGCACAAATTAGTAATTTGTGAACAGTGTTTAAACAATGATTTTGCTTATAAATACGCAATCAATTTTAGTTATATCTACTATTAAACGTATCTATATGGTCTTCCAGCACCCAGTGGTTTAATAATTTTGTATACTCCATTACATGAGTATAGTATACACACAAACTCAAAATGCATATAACAACATACTCCATAAACAAGGCAACTGAAATAAAAAATAAACCAGTGAACGTGCACCAAGCATGCCAAGGCCACCAAAAGCAGGTGGCACAAGTCTTCGCGAAAATAGTCGACCACGGTTTTTAAAGGTTTAAGTGACCTGAATGTTAAATGCTAATAAATTGTCCACTAACAGAAAATGTTTGTACACTTGCTATAAAAAAAGTCAAATGCACTCTTTTAGCTACAAAAACATCAATGCCCACGGTAAAACAACTGAGGAATATTGCAAGTAAACTATCCTTTTATATTGGCGCTATTTACCTAATTATTAGTACCTATTTACCTTGTGTTAGAATTTATCTTTTACTTATTACAACGGCTACGCAACATTATTAGGAAACAAACTGGATACTTGTGTCAGAATCACTGTTTACTTGGAAATATTTTTACTTCTACTAAATTGGAAAATTTATCCAAATTGTAATTTGATCATTATTTTTGCTTATAAGTTACACTGCACGCTCAAAATCCACCTCCAGTATTAATTTAAGAACCTGCTATGATTTGAGTAATATGCATAACAAAATTTCTTTTTTGATTTAGATGTCCCGATATTGATTCACATTCACGGCGGTTACTGGCAAGAAGAGGCAGTTACACAAAGAAACAATTCATTTATAGCCAAATGCTTGCATAAGAATGGAATAAAATCAATATTTATTGGTTATGAACTATGTCCAAATGTAACTTTACAAGAAATTTCCAAGAACATTGAAATTGCTATACGAAAATGTTTGACATATGCAAAGATTCACAAATCTAGGTAAGAATATGTTTCTACACCCCCAAAGTTCAAGAAGCCTGCTTTAGAAACCCATTAATATATGTGAAAATAATCAAGTACAATGTTTTTTTGTATTTTTGAGACCCCACACAATAAATTTGGGCAAGAAATAAGCCAGACAAAAAAATTCGAAATTTGTCAATTTTCCACCCTTGCTACTATTAGTCCAACGCCCCTTTTTTAAAGTGATTAGTAACAGGCTGAATTTTCGTGAGTGGCTTCGTTTTGACGAGGCTCCCAACTTGTCTCTCTGTGAATATTCTCGGTAGAGGTATGCAAAGTTCTACGCAACCGCTAAAGATTTTTATTGTGGAACTGACACTTTCATGGCGTAGGACTGGAAAACCTGCCAGCAAATTTGTGGGACAATCTGACCATTCGATTTCAAAAATATTAATTAAACAATTGTAAAAATCAGCCTTTTGGTAATACAATTTCAGACCTCGTTCTTTTTTCATATTTACCTATATATTTACATATTTATTACATATTTACATCGCTTTTGTAGGACAAGCGCAGCTCCCTGTTTTTTCACGGGCTGATTGTAGATTTCCAGGTTTTACAGAAAAACTGTAAAAGAGTTGTTAGAAATTGAATTTTCTCCAAAATAAGGCTAGTTAGACTTACAAAATTCCACCCGAATTTCCGCTAGGACGGAAAAACGCGTATCTGTATATGCCAACATATTACTAAAATGGCTTATAACTTGGGACGTATAAGTTTTAGAGAAAACCCGTAACAGAAAAAGTTGTTGAAAATTTAATTTCCTTTAAAATCAGAGGAGTTAGGATAAACTATTTTCAGCCAATTTTCTGCAAAGGTCAATTAAGGTAAATTTCCAGATAATTTTTTACTTAGTTCAAATGTAGGGCGGAATATTAAAACAATATTTTAGAGAGCTCTTTTAGGTAGGATCAGTCTTTCGGCTGGTGTTTGTTGCAATCGAAGCATTAGCGTTTTGATGGTAATATGCAATTATTACACTTAACGCGCCAGGCTTGTAACTTGTAATTCACCGCTCGGCGGGGCACATAGCCCGGAGAGTAGCTGTTGGTTGCAGTTTGGTTACGTTCCTTATAGAAAAATAAGGATTTTGTAGAGGAGTTTGCGACTAAAAATATTATGTTTTAATTTTTTACTTGTACGTAATTTGACTGAGCTGCTATAGTATCGTTCAAAGCTTCCCTGCAGATAAAAAAATGCAACAAAAACTTTATGACCTCGTTATAATACCGTTACTCTCTGTACCATTCCGCCAGCAAATTTGAATCACTTACCTTAATAAGTTTTTAATATGCGTCTGCTTGTTTAATAATAATAATAATAATATATGTCTTTATTTCCCAAAAAAACAACAATAAAAGATATACAAATAATACTTAATAAAACTAAATGGGAAACAAGGGGAAATTCACTCAATGAGTGCTCTACCACTTAACCCTTGTGGACGAATAAACAAACGATAAGATAAATAACATAGAACAACAGAATTAATACAACAAGAAATTGTGTAAGAAATTAAAATTGGTAAACCACTATATCATAACAGATTTTAAAATATTACATACTCAACCCAGATTTTGTTTATTCATGAAAAATTTCCTAATATATTTTTTGGACTTATAATCGCTAAAAGTCTTAAAGTCAGTAGAAATAGAGTTATACAACTTATAAATCGTAAATTTAAAGCTTCTCTCAAAAAATGCAGTTTTATGAGGAGATGGTGTTATCAATCCTCTGCTCCGTACATTAATATTGTGAACATCAGTGCGATATGATATTTTGTTAAATACATATGATGGTACTTTTGTTGTAATAATTTTGTGGTACAAGGACAAAGCGTATACGTGAAATCGATTTTTCATGTTGAGCCATTTCAATTCAAGTAACTTATGCGACGGGGCGAGCGTGGGTGCGTCTTTACTATGCACATACTTCGATATGCGATGTAAAGCAACGCCAGGCGCAGTTAGTAGTTGGATGGGTGACCGTTCCAACGAAGACCGCGTCCTCGCCTCAAACATCTTCCAGCGGCTTGTATATCAGTGTATGCGCGGAAGCTACACAACCTTAGGCGAGGGTTGTATAGGGGATGTAAAGCCGTCGGTCCCTTGTCTATTAAATTTTAGGCAAGTAAAAGATCCCTACTCTTCTTAAGGGAAGAGGTTCGGCAAAATTCCTGGTTGGGGGTAGCTCGTCTACAGGCGTCGGTGTTAGGCCTCAGTAGCGGAAATAGGCCGATGTTAAATAAATGTATACATATGACTTATGCGACACATGGTCAAATTTTCTAATACCGTATATAAAACGTATGCACGAGTATTGAACACGCTGTATTCTATTTGTACAGTCTTGGTCTAAACAGGGCCCATAGACAGGAGCACAATAAGTAAAGTGAGATAATACCAATGTTTCACATAACATTTTTTTTGTCTCACAATTTAAAAACAATCAATGTGGATACAATAAACGAAGAGTTGCATATGCCCTTTGAATATTTTTAGTAACTTGCTCTCGAAATCTAAGAGACTTATCTAGAGTTAAACCAAGGTTTCTTGCGCTATCAGCTATTTTAATTTGTATATCATTGATTTTAACATTGATAACTTGTCGAAGGTTAACGTAATCTGTTTTTTTGCTAAACAAGATAACAGCTGATTTTGACGGGTTTAGTACTAGTGAATGTTCCGATGACACGTTTGATAATTTTTCTAGATCATTATTAATTGCTGTTACAGCACTATGATATTCAGTGGGATAAAATGAATAGAGCATTTGTGTGTCATCGGCATATATATGAACTGCGCTGTCTTCCACAAATTTAGGAAATTGGCTGGTGTAGACCGAGAACAGCAAGGGTCCAAGGATAGAACCTTGCGGAACACCCCTTGTTAAGTATCTTACATCAGGCATAGTACCATTCAATTTAATCTTTTAACTGCGACCCTCTAGGTATGACCTGAATAGCAGAACACCCTCGACATCAACACCGCAAGATTGTAAAATAGCCAGTAAGATATCATGATTAATGGTGTCGAAAGCCTTGCTGGAATCGAGTAATTCCAGACGTGTACTTTTTCCATCGTCGTACGCTTGAATAATATCATCAGTTACGGTTAACAAAGCTGTAGAACAACTATAGCCCGCCCGAAATCCCGACTGCACAGTAGGTAAAATATTGTTTGAATCTAAGTGACCTCGTATCTGTAATTCTATGATTTTTTCCATTAACTTTGACAGGCCCGGTAAAATACTTATAGATCTTAGATCTAAATATGTTAAGACCTCGCTTTTTTTGGGAATCGGTGTTACCAAGGCATTTTTCCAACTCGATGGAAACTTGCACTGAAGAATTATACTATTTACTATATGTACTAAAAATTTGATAATCCAAGGGCAACATAATTTAATTAGATTTATACTTATATTATTAGATCCAGGAGAGGTATTCTTCAATGTTTTAAGAACCTTCAATACGTGATCTTCCGAGACAAGGCTAAAAGTAAAATTAGCCTGACAAACTTTATTTTGCTGGTAGTAGTTGAGTGTGTTTAAAATATTGTCATTTAAATCATTTGGAATACTGTCTATGAAGTGATTATTAATCAGATTTGGATTTTGTAAATTTACGGAAATATGAGTAGGTGTAGAATTATTTATGTTCAAAGATTTTAGTTCCTTCCAAAGAGTTTTAGAATTATTATTTTTAGATACATGATTAAAATAAGCCTTTTTTTCACTGGTAATCGCATGATTTGTATAATTCCTTAACTCTTTATAGTATTCCCAGTGCGCCTGAGATTTAGCTTGCCTATGTCTTGTTTTCCGTTAACCATGGCGCCTTACTTTGATGACATCATATCGACTAGTTCGCCGGCGTTAATAAATGAATGATAATTTTTTTATCTGCAGGGAAGCTTTGAACGTTACTATACTTCTTCACTTCAAATTTTTTGCGCATTCTTTGCGATTTACTCAATAACGATGTACCGCACGCACGGTGCTCCCAAATCGCAAAAGCTTAGTCAAAATATTAAGGCGTTGTTCCTTTCAAATTTAGTATATTAACTTTTCCGAGGTATCTAATTACAAATCTAAAGTTAAAATTACAAAAATAAAATGGGGATTCAATATGACTGACATACCGGATGTCAACGAATCATGCTAGACCCCCTTTTTTTCCGTATTTTTAAAAATATCGGAATGAAACTTGGTAGACGTATTATATGACCAAGAAGACACTTTGTGGCGTAACTGTTATTATTTTCCCACCGAAAATGTCCCCAACTTTTGATTTTTAAATGGAACACCTTGTATATTATTATATTTTTGGAATCCTTGAAAAATTCTGAGTACGGTGATGCCCCATAAGTGACATTTCGACTCCATGAAAAAAAATTTGATGAAAAATTGAAAAAAAATGCAAAAAAATAAAATAAGAAAAAATTGCTTTTGGGCACCGATTTCTTAGAACATCCGCTATTTTATAGTAGTACTCTACCATTATGGTTCCATTTGAAAAAAATAAATTTTGGTAAAAAAACTGTTCAGGCCAAATTTGATAGTTCACAAAATACACATTCTCAAATTTTTATGCTCGATTTGATTTTTCTGACATCACACCGGTCCATTACAAGCAATTTTTTCTGGTCAAGGCACTCTAGATGTACCAACAAATTTCGAGTCAATTTTTTTTTCATGGAGTCAAAATGTCACTTATGGGGCATCACTGTACTCAGAATTTTTCAAGGATTCCAAAAATATAATAATATACAGGGTGTTCAATTTAAAAATCAAAAGTTGGGGTCATTTTCGGTGAAACCGGAAGTGGGAAAAATGGCAGTTATGCCACAAAGTATCTTTTTGGTCATATAATACATCTACCAAGTTTCATTCTGATATTCTTAAAAATAAGGAAAAAATGGGGTCTACCATGATCTTTTGGCACCCAGTATATGTTAAAGAAATATCAGATTTGGCTCAAATTTGATATTTATGTGTTTACGAGGTTGATAATTAGGATTCTAAAATTAATTTATGTACATAATAAGTTTAAATTATTTTCAAAATGATTTAAAAGTCAGAATTAAAATTAAGAATAGTTAATAACAATATTTCCATTGCTAAGTTAAAAAACAGTATAAATTCCTCTCTATGATTAATTCATCATTAATCCTCGTTAGACGTATCACATTTCGAAGCTTATTTGGCATTAATAAAACTACATATTATATCGACACCATCTAGTGTCAAACTTTTCCTTAAACTCGAAATTTGTGGATCAGATGTTGTTCAAAATTGCAAGTAAATTAGATAAAAAAGTCTATAACTGAAAATTATTTTTGAACATACAGGGCGAGTCAAGACGAAATTATAGGACCAAGTGCCTTTTTTAAAATGGAATGCTAGGTTTTGAAACCTCTATATTAGCATTGAATATCTCCCAACCACTTGGATGTGATGAATTTTTTTGTTGAAATAATGCAATCTGCAGATGGATATTAAAATAATCACTACAGTCACAATTATGGGTTTTAAGAAAAACTTATGTGTGAATACCAGTTACGAGACATCTAATTAATGTTTTTGAATCATTTTCATTTCCTAAAAATGTACAGGGTGGACAAAGATTATTTTTAAATTAAGAACACTTTAAATTTAATTTTCTCATTTTTTCAAATGGAACACCCTGTATATTTTTGAACGATGTGATGTAGAAATGAAAAACGAACATTTTTGGAAGTACTTCCCTATGGCTAATTCCATTTTACAGCCTAAACTTTTTAAAATAATAACATTAAAATTACAGCCCTCATATATTATCAAACCACTTCTAAGACACTTTGTATACCCCCGGTATAAAAATTTAATTCATTTAAATAAAATTTTTACAACCCATTCTTCGTTCAACCTACATATCCATTCGGCACTGCGTCTTAAATAATAAATTATCATTTATTTTTCTACACGACATTTTACAGCTCTTCATCAATATTTACTTCCGTTCCTTCAACATATACATATCTACACAAATATTCTATATCAATCTACAGCCCGCAGTACAAATAAATTATGTTATCAAAACTCATTTCCGTTCGTTCAGATCGCGTCATCTGCGGCACTTAGTTTGACCACAGCCACATGATAATCTCTCGCCTGCGGAATCGTTTTACGAAGGCTAGTCGAAAAATAGTACAATAAATTCGGACAATTTATCAAATATCTTCCAAAGTAAAGCCGATTCAAATTTCATTTAAACAACAAAATATTTTTAATTTTAAGACCTAAATGACAATATAATTTTCAATTCGGAATTCGATCAATTTCTCCTTTATGGTGCAATATTGTGCAATCCTAGCCCGCACTGACTGACCGGGGACCTATTCAGCTTTAGACCGTGTCCAGACGGAAAGGGCGGTAGCTTACAAAAAAACGATCGTGCGAGACTCGCGGTGCACAAAAAGCGCAACCATAGCGATAGTATCAAAGACCGCGCGCGGCGAATCTCGGACAAGTCAAATCCGATCCGCGTTCTAAAACCGATTTCGAATTCTTCCTTGGTAGCTCCAAGTAAAAACAAATCTATTCTACCCTCGCGCATCTAATTTGAGTGCATTTATCAATCTATTATAATCGGCACCTTCGCCAAAAAGTGAATTTTTACAAATCTTCAATTCAAATCTAAAATCGAGTTAATTTTTTATTTTTCAAGACAAACCTTCCGTTGTTCTTAACATTTTGAAACATACTTTTTAAAGTTAATTTTAAGTAAGTGAAAATAAATATAATTTCGTTCTAAATCCAGTGTTATTTCAAGAGGTTATACACAGGGTGATGCAAAAATACCCTGCCACAAACAATAAAAAGTATTTTTTCACCTTTTGAATTTCAGTGTTTATAACTTGCTTATTAAATAAACATAGAAAAATAATCCATAAGCAGTGCTGTTTCTAAGAACTTTGCTTAGTGCTCGTCTAAGCACTTTAAACACTTTTGTGCTCGGAAGCACTGTGCTTAAGAGCACTTTTTAAAATCAGTGTTTAGTGCTTAGTGCTCGCGAGCATTAGAATGGGCTCGCGAGCACTCTAAAAACTCCCAAGCACTTTATGGCTTGCGAGCACTTTTAAAATACTTTCAAATTGTGAATTACAGTCAGAAAGGTTTGTGTCTCTCAATTCTGTTATAAGAAGATTGCCGGAACTGGGACTGGGAACTGTATATGGGTGAATAAAAAGACAACTACCTTAGTCAGTTGCCGATCTTATTCAGAGTTTTTACAACAAAAAATGTGACATCTTATGACATAACAACAGCTTTAGTCAGTTATTACATGTTTTATTTATTTTATTGCTTGCACCATGTTGAAACATGAAAAAATGAAAATAATGGGATTGACCGAACTGTCAGTAATAGCTTTAGCTGCCAGTAATAACTTTAATTTTACGGGTCCAATTCAGGCAATCTTTTCAGCTATATAATGGAGGATTATCGTTTCCAGACCTGGATTTGCTTTTTATGTACAACTTGATATTTTGTCATTGTTGTCTACAGATCTTAATGAACCAAGTAACAGTAATACAACAGATATATGTTCTACCTGTGCTGTTCGCAGAATAATTTTCGCCTTTGATATGGCTAATTTGTTAACAGCTTCGGGGTTTAGAAATCTTGAAAGAGAATTGATTGCCGTTGAAAATGACCCAGGCCCGATGTCCCTATCCTTTCCCTTGCCCTTTTACGGGGCAAAAACTTTGCGCCTCCCCCCCTCCTAATCATCTGATCGCAAACTGGTCGGGTTCAAATCAAAGAGAAAAAAATTCCACATTAGATGGCGAAAAACAATCTCCCCCACCCCTTTCCTTCCTGGCAAAAAATGACTTTCTAAAAACAATAACAACAATAAATTGGTTATTTCACAACGATTTATTTATTTATGGCGGAAATTGAAAATACATGAGCGAAACTCAAAGTAGACACGTTAGTACACAATCTCACGTTTGCTGCGCGATTTTGCGGAAAAAATTGCGGAAGTTACAGCAATTTCATTTACGTTTACCCTTCCCCCTCCACCATAATCAACCTAGCGACTTTAAATTTGGAGACAGTACTTAGGTCCTGAGTGTCTATCTGGGAAAGAAAAAGAAAGTCGCCAAGTCACTTTCCTCCCCGAAAAAAAAAAAAACGCGAAAACGTCTCTCGGTACGTTCCCGCCGCAGCGAAAAACCCGTACCTTCAAATCGCAATATCTCGAGAACCGCTGGACCGATTTCGACGAGTCAAAATTCAGTTTACGCACTCAAGCAAGCCCCTCATTTCATCCATTTTACACTTTTTCGATCCGAATCAAACTAAGTGAGTTATGTCCGAAAAACTGATTTTCCCTATCCTTACATGTAAATTACCCCCCCCCCCCTTCTCTTTGCGAAAAGCTCGACCGGAAAATTTTCCGGATGATAGAGGGGGTCCAACTTTGCTACGGGTTTCACGTACATAACCAAATAGATACGTTGGATCTTAATGATTATCAGATATTCCGTAACGAAATCACTTGGGCTACTGTAGCGTAGCAGATATCGTAGGCAAACTTGACCCGGAAAGTGATGTACGTGCCTACGATAAAATTTCTCTAGCTCAGATTATCTCAGGGCGTTAAGCCCAAGCTTACATAAACTATGAAAAATTATTAGTTTACTTACTTAACAATTCGCTGAGGTTTTCCATATGTAGTGGTCGCAGACGAAATAATGACACTTTCTTTAAAAATGAAATGCACTATTTTATTCAATTTACAGATATTGGTTCTCTAGTATGTAACCTGGCGATGTTCAAAGTTGTGGCCAATTTCACGATTAATCAGTTACAACATTCATAAAAATGCCTCGTGTAGCTACACTTCGGTTTACAATGTCCTCAAAAATTGTCATAGATTCTGCCACAAAGGTTTGATTTAAAGAACCTCCTTAAATATATGTAAATGCATAAAATCCTTAAATATGTACAAGTTAAAAAATGCAAACGTATGAATTTAAATCCAGCCGAACCACTGAAGGTGGTCCCCGGTAAGTAAAAAATAATAAAACACAACAAAAACACACTTATTCAGGGTGGTACGATACCGAGTCCGGACGTGGAAGAACTGTAGCCCTACAGAGATGTCTTCGGGACACAAGAAATGAACCCAAGGATGGGGTTGATCGTAGCCTCACCAGCCCTGGAACCTTCCACTGTGTGTGGATGCCCCGTCCGTGGAACTTCACTGACGTATGTAGAAGCGCCGTCCGTGGAACCCTCACTGATGAGGGAACAATCCACCAAAACTCCTGGAAGCCACAGTCGGATAAATGGGGTCGAGTCCACCTTTTAAGTTGACACTGTATTTCCAAAGGAAAGCCTTGTGTAATTTAATATCCTGCTTCCGCAGATAAAATTTACTCACAAACACAAAATATTCCGCTAAACGGAACAACAACAGATTGAGGAAATTTTCTTGAGTTGATTATTCTAAAATCCACCCGGATGCCTTGGATAAAACCGAGGTTCACAGAATTAACAACTAATTACCCCCAATCACGCTAAGCCAACCAAAAATGGTTCCCTTCGTTTTACGCTCTCTGCTGTTCACGTGTCGCCCTCCCGTGGAGAATGTGAACGATCCATGCTTTGATGGGAGTCTGAAGGACGTATTTTCTGCTCGAAAAACTTAGAAAAATTAAAAAAAATAGGAAAAAGAAAAAATTAATTTTCTTTTTCCTCAACCTTTTCTAAATTCTAAAATAAAAATATTACGTTCACAAAATTTTTAGGGTTCAAAGTGACTGTTTCAGACGGAGATTAATGGATAAATCATACTTACTGTCGTTTATGCTTAACTGCGGCTCTGATGGTATCAATTGGAAGACGTCGTAACACTATAAATCTAACACTGTCTGTTTCACACTCTCTTAAAATTAAATCTGAAAGGGAAATTTTGTTAGAAAACACAAGTAAAAGACAATATAAAGTTCAAAAAATATATATTAAATCTTTAAAAAATTTATGTTTTTACAACAACTTCTTCAGAGAAAATGTTAACAAACAATGGTCTGACCCGTGTACAACACATGGTGAGGAACGGGACGATTCATATGGTACCAACTACCATCCAATATGCAGTTTGAAAAGCTAACGATGCACAAAAAGATTCAAGGAAAGTTTCATGTAACTGAAATTTTGGTGGGCTTATGCTTGCCTGTCTTATAAACGTATTTTATTAATTCACATAAATTTTGGTCGCTCCTCGGAGCTTAAAATTGCTTGAAGCGTATCTACTTCGTTTGTATTATGCAATAACAAATTTTACGTTCAGGCAAGGCAGATCCCATGCACGTGTGAGTACATGGTATAGATACTTTTTTGACTCCGAATCACTGAGGAACCGGTTTAGGGCAAACCCCGTCAAAACGCATCATTTCCCCGTCAAATCCGACTGCTAGGAAATGATGGGGGTCCCATGTCGCTAAGGGCTATTTTCGCTATAACTTCCGATATACTTTGAATAGTCGTTGGACTAACTTGTCCTCATATTCAACACTTCGTAAGAGTTGCAGTGCTTGACAACGTGGATTCGTAAAAGGGTTTTAATCTTGGAAATTTGGAAGTCCAATTTTATTATACTTTCTAAAATTGGGTGGTCGGGGCGACATTACGTCCCTGTGCAGCGACATTTACTACACTTACCAAATTAACGCTCCTCGAAGAGTTAGCGAAAATTTGGCATAAAAAACGCTCCGAAGAGCAAAAATATATTTCCAAGAATTAAAAACCTCCTCCACGGCGTTTTTACGTGAAGCACGCTTTTCTTACGAAATATTTCCTAAGTCGGATTTTGTTACAACGTCGAAAAGTATATCGGGGTTATAGCGTTCTTTAACACTCCCCTCCTTTCCGTGAATCTTTTTGTGTACGTTTGGTAAATTGTTTGTTTGAAAATAAAATGGATCATTGGATGTAGTCTCCCATGTGTTGTATTCGGTTATCGTTCAGACCGGCCTATCTGAACAAAACATAGATGCAAATCTAAAATGGTGATAAATTTTTGAACATATATTGATGCATAGCATTCGATTGAATAATTGAACATTGTATATGAAAAAGGCATAAAAAAAAGAAAAAATCGAGAATCCTCGGATTCTCGATGACACAACATAAACACTTTCGACGCACTTATCTTTCTTAGTGTTCTTCCACTAATGCGGGCTTGCGTCTGCTCCTCCTCGTGTCTATGCCTCGTCGATCACCTTCGGTGTCGAACTGCCTTCTGGAACAGCTTAGGTGGTCCTCGGACTGCTTGGCTCCAGCTATACTATGTCTCTGCTCAGTTTATATGAAACAATACAAAACAAAATTTTAGTAATATGTTTGTTCATATCCCGTCTGGGGATCTGCGACCGATAACATATCGTCGTCTTTGAGAATGGAACATTGAATTTTGTTGACTTATATTGATTGAAATGGTTTCCGTGTGGTTAAAAATTCTCTTCTTGGGAGAAATCTGCGACCGATATCACATCGTCGTCTTTGAGAATAGGAACACTGAATTTTGTTGACTTATATTGATTGAAATAGTTTTTATTAAAATCTCTTCTTGGGAGAAATCTGCGACAGAATCTGCATCCGTCGGATCGTTGCATCTGCCCCTCCAGCAGACGTGGCGGCATCTCGCCCTTGAGTTGCTAGACTCGTCTGAATCGCGCTCTTGCGTCAGAGTCGTCGTCTTTCCATGCCGTGCCAATGGAACATTTGTTTGGACCCTTTGGGTCGGACTCTGCTTACAGATGTATATGTTTTGAACATATGAGGACTTAGAAAAATTATAAAAATACCAACTCTGCCGGACACGGTCAGAGTTGCTGCAGTGAATTTTGAAGATTTGTATGGACGATACAATATCCTCAATGAAAATAACTTGTAAAAAAAATGCATAAAAAATACCAACTCTTGCCTGACACGACAAGAAGTTGGTATGGAAATTTTGATATAAAATAAACCTAGCACTAAGTTAAAACTTAGCCTAGGTTGAAAAATATTATAAAAATATAATTGAATCTCCAGAACTTGATTCTGAATCAGAAGTGGAAGCATCTCGTGGCGGTGCATGAATTTGTACAACCGTTTGCTCCGGCGGTGGAGGTTCTGTGGAATCGTCTGAGAACGGGGAATCATTTCCATCGAGTGATGTTCCGCCTGGACTAGCATTTTCTTCATCGGAAGATTCGATTTCCAAGTTGTGCTCCTCTGGCGGGGCTGGTCTCAAATCATCGACATGTACTCTTGTCGTTACATTTCCCTTTTGCACGAGATACACCTCGTCTGAAAACTTCTTCAGAATTCTGGTTGGGCCTGACCAAGACGGCGTGAAGGTATGTACCTTCTTTTTTCTCTTACTCATGACTCTGTCTCCTACTTTGTAAACGATCGGAGTGACTGCCTCTTTCGGCGCATATTTTTGTTTGTAATTTTGTTGGGCCTGACGGGCTTCCTTGACTCGCTCGTATCGTGGAAGCGTTTGTTGCTTGGCTCTTTCTTGCCTCCAGGCATACAAATCCCATTCGCCTCTTTCGGCTGGATCATATCCTAACACGATCATGCTAGGTGTTTGATTTGTAGCGGCGTTCCTACGATTTCTTAATATGTATGTCATCTGATGCACGTAGCGATCCCAAGTGTCGTTTGGCTTTTTGAATAAAAGAGTCTTTAAAATTTTCTTGCATTCCTGAACCCGTCGTTCCACGGGGTTGGACTGTTGGTGATATGCCGGAATTAAATATCGTTCGATACCATTCCTTTCGCAAAATGTGATGTACCATTCGGAATTGAAATGACCACCGTTGTCTGATATTATGATTCGAGGGACTCCGAATCTGGCTACTATTTCTTCGTCGATATATTTGGCTATCGTTCTGCCGTCGACCTGAATGTATGCCTTTGCCTCTATCCATTTACTGAAAACGTCTTCGACGATAATCATGTATCTGTTTTCGGCGTCTTTAGTCCTCTGCAGCGGGCCAATTACGTCGACGCTCAAGGTTTCAAATGCATTTTGTGGTGCATGACTTCTAAGTGGAGCATTGGGTTGGGCTTGTCTTGTCTTTACAGACTGGCATATCAGACAGTCGTTTATGTATTTGCCTACGATCCTGGCCATATTATTGAAATAGTAGCGTTTCGCTATTTTCCTGAGAGTCTCGTCTCTTCCTGGATGACATGCTTCATCTCGGTCATGATAATGGTAAATCAATTCTTTTATTTTCCTCTTTGGAACTATTAATTTAAAATTTCGATCGCAATCTTTAAAAAGTACATCGTCTTGGACGTGAAAATTTTTCATAAAAATAAGATCCGCATCGGAACGTTGTTCCTGTTGAAATAGATCATTCCAACGGCGGATCTTGTCTTGAATATCTCTTGAACTCAATTGAGCCTGTACGATATCTTCGTATATTTCTGAGTGCGTTAAAACAGAAATACGTTCTGGACACTTATAATTTGGTAGGAACATTCTTTCCTCTTCATCGTCTGTCTCGACATACTGATTTTGTGGGTTACGACTGAGAAAATCTGCTAACAAATTCTCCTTTCCTGGACAGTGTTCAATTTTGAATGCATATTCTTGCAATAGTAATGACCATCGTGTAAATTTTGTTTTGTCGTCCTTATGTTTGTTTAACCAAAGTAACGCCCTGTTGTCCGTCTTCACCAAGAACGGTTTGTCTGCTAAGTACATCTTGTACTTTTTAATATAGTTCACCACCGCCAAGCATTCTAGCTCGTTTATGTGGTAACGTCTCTCCGCTGGAGATAACGTGTTGCTTGCATATGAAATTATATATTTTTCGCCGTTGTCGCCCAATTGATATAATACGGCCGAAAGGCCTTGGAGGGATGCATCTGTTTGCAAAATGAATTGACGTGAAAAATCCGGCCGATGGAGTTCCAGCGGTCCGGATAATAATTCTTTTAATTTTCTAAACGCTTCATCGCATGTATGGTTCCAGTGAAAACGATTTTCCTTCGAAAGAAGTTTCGTTAGTGGCTTCGTGATCATCGCCACATTTGGTAGATATTCTCGTACCCAGTTGCAAAGCCCTAGGAAACTTTGTAGCTGCCTTTTTGTAGCTGGAACGGGATAATTTTGAATTTGTAAGACATGTTTTTCTAATGGTTGGGAAGTATCAGTTCTAATTGTATGGCCTAAATATTGAATTTCATTCGTCGCTATTACACACTTTTCCGGTGACACTTTCAGATTGTGCAGACGTAGTCTTTCAAAGACTAACCTCAAGTGGGACATATGCTCCTTCACGTTTACGCTGTAAACGATTATATCATCTAAATACACTTTACAGAAATGGTGCAGGTAACCCGTTAAAACGTCCTTTGCCATGAATTTCTGAAAGGTACAGGGAGCTGTCTTGAGTCCGAAAGGCATGACATTAAATCTGTAAGCTGCCCCATCAGGAGTGGTAAAAGTCGAAAAATCTTTTGATGCTTCATCTAGCGGTATTTGCCAATATCCACTTTTTAAATCCAACACAGAAAAAATCTTCGAATTTCCTAAATCTTTAATACTTTCGTGTATTTTGGGTAAGACGGAAGCCTCGTCTTCAGTCATTTCGTTCAAATGGCGATAATCGATGCAGAATCGTGGTTTCTTGTCGGAGCGTTTTATTATCACTGGTGGTGAACTATATTGGGCAGTGCTAGGTTCGATGACGCCAGCTTTTAACATCTCTTCGATTTGGTCATACATGATTTTCTTAGTACTCGGAGACATCGGATATGGTCTGATATTAAATGGTTTTGTGTCTTTTACTGTAATTTTGTGTTTCACAGTCACTGTGGTTGCTTGAGTCGGTTCCGCAGTGAACAGATCGACAAATTCTTCGAACAGCGGCCGTAGAAATTTGTCTTTAATAACAAGCTCTTCAGGAAGCTTTGCCTGCTGTCTCTCCCTCTGAGAAGCTTGATTCCAGAAGACGGTAATACGCTCTTCTGTGCCGGCATATAGGCATTTTCTGCCATAATCATATGCGACATTGTTCATATATAAGAATGGTGATCCTAATATTATCGTTTCGTTCAAATTTTCGATTACTTGAAAATCAATTTCAAAAGAGGTGCCTGAAATTATTACTTGTAATTTTGTCGTGCCAAGAGAGTCCACCATTCGATCTCCGCACGCCATAGCAAATGATCGGCGTGTCGTGAGATTTTTAAAATTATCCAACATCCTCGGATGGATAACGTTTCGCGTCGAGCCTGAATCGATCAGTGCGTCGACCGCATGTTCATTAATTTGAACTTTTATACGAGGCAAAGGGAACGCTTCGCTCATATAATTTATTGACTCTCTTGTCTTGTGCAGAGGAGCGTCGTAGTGGTCATGAGTATCGGAAAAAATTACTGGACATTGCTGTCGCCTTGGTTCGGCCGTTGTGCCGGGGATCTTGCAGATGGACCCTGGCCTGGGTCTCTGGCCCCTCGAAAGTTTCCCGGTCTCCTGTTGAGATGCGGGTTATTCGGGCATTGGCTATGGAAGTGCCACTGTACTGTGTCTGTACAGTATCGGCACGGGGTTGCCGGTCGGTCGGGTACTCGGAATTTCCCCGATCCGCCATTAAAATTGGTTTGCCTGCGGTCAGGATTCACTGATCCGCTCGTAGAATTAGGCATAAAAAAAGGACGACCAGGCGCTCTGCCTGGACCGTCCTGTCGAGATACGTCCTCTCGGAAATGCACCCTCGGTGCTGTCGGAGTTGGGCTTCCATTGCTCCTTATACTTGAATTTTGTGGACTTAAACGTCCCGGCTCTTGATAGTAAGACGCGCGGGACAAGCGTTGATCTATAAGTTGGATTAGCGACGTCTGTTCGTCAGCTGAATCCCGCTCGACGTTAGTAGCCGCTGCTATTAACATCTCTGTGGTTGAAATTAGGTTGCTTCTCAAGCGTGACCTAATTTCTGGACGCAGTTGGTCCATGATGACCCGAGCTCTGATGGCTTCGGATTTAAAGGGATCAATACGATCGAAAAGACAGGTTTTCCTTGTGATAAACACTGCCGTATCGTCTAAAGACGTTTGCTTGACGGCATACAGTTGAGCAATAGCTCGTGACTGTATGTCGGGAGAATTAAATCTCGTAAGGAATCTTTCCTTGAATAAGGCATACGAAGTAGTCAACGTCCTAAATTGTTCGGACCATCGTTGAGCTTCGCCCTTGAGTTGGCCGGTTACGTTATGGAGGCGATCATAGTCGTGGCTTATGCGAGCTCTGTCGAAATATTCCTCCATAATTTTCAGAAATGCTTCTGGATCTTCATGATCAAGCCCATGGAACGTCACGTTCGGACATCTTTGTCTCTCATGGGGCGTACAGGTCGACACGTTCTGTATCGCCTGCACGAAGCCCTCTGCCATTTTCAGAAACATACCTTCCATCGAAGCAGTTTGTGGCTGTGAAGCTGATAAATTAACATTATTTCCCTCTGGAAACAGTCGCTGTGGTTCTATCCCTCTAGAACCGTCGTCGACGAGCGGTGCGGTGACTCGCTCATAAAATTCTCTTGGGGTCGACCCCTCGGAGTCTTCCGCCATGAATGAGAAAGGATTTGTTGGGTTTGGGGACGGCATGGTCCCTGTTCGGGCGCCATGTGAACGATCCATGCTTTGATGGGAGTCTGAAGGACGTATTTTCTGCTCGAAAAACTTAGAAAAATTAAAAAAAATAGGAAAAAGAAAAAATTAATTTTCTTTTTCCTCAACCTTTTCTAAATTCTAAAATAAAAATATTACGTTCACAAAATTTTTAGGGTTCAAAGTGACTGTTTCAGACGGAGATTAATGGATAAATCATACTTACTGTCGTTTATGCTTAACTGCGGCTCTGATGGTATCAATTGGAAGACGTCGTAACACTATAAATCTAACACTGTCTGTTTCACACTCTCTTAAAATTAAATCTGAAAGGGAAATTTTGTTAGAAAACACAAGTAAAAGACAATATAAAGTTCAAAAAATATATATTAAATCTTTAAAAAATTTATGTTTTTACAACAACTTCTTCAGAGAAAATGTTAACAAACAATGGTCTGACCCGTGTACAACACATGGTGAGGAACGGGACGATTCATATGGTACCAACTACCATCCAATATGCAGTTTGAAAAGCTAACGATGCACAAAAAGATTCAAGGAAAGTTTCATGTAACTGAAATTTTGGTGGGCTTATGCTTGCCTGTCTTATAAACGTATTTTATTAATTCACATAAATTTTGGTCGCTCCTCGGAGCTTAAAATTGCTTGAAGCGTATCTACTTCGTTTGTATTATGCAATAACAAATTTTACGTTCAGGCAAGGCAGATCCCATGCACGTGTGAGTACATGGTATAGATACTTTTTTGACTCCGAATCACTGAGGAACCGGTTTAGGGCAAACCCCGTCAAAACGCATCATTTCCCCGTCAAATCCGACTGCTAGGAAATGATGGGGGTCCCATGTCGCTAAGGGCTATTTTCGCTATAACTTCCGATATACTTTGAATAGTCGTTGGACTAACTTGTCCTCATATTCAACACTTCGTAAGAGTTGCAGTGCTTGACAACGTGGATTCGTAAAAGGGTTTTTAATCTTGGAAATTTGGAAGTTCAAGTCCAATTTTATTATACTTTCTAAAATTGGGTGGTCGGGGCGACATTACGTCCCTGTGCAGCGACATTTACTACACTTACCAAATTAACGCTCCTCGAAGAGTTAGCGAAAATTTGGCATAAAAAACGCTCCGAAGAGCAAAAATATATTTCCAAGAATTAAAAACCTCCTCCACGGCGTTTTTACGTGAAGCACGCTTTTCTTACGAAATATTTCCTAAGTCGGATTTTGTTACAACGTCGAAAAGTATATCGGGGTTATAGCGTTCTTTAACAAGAATAGCGAAATGTGTTTCGGACGTGTAGCAGTTGTTATAATGCGGCCCACAAAACGCTAAAGCGTATGGTGGGTCGCATACGCTAGAGGTCCGTAACAACTCCCCCTTTACTCACAGGAAAAAAAAATCGAAGATTTTTTTTTTCTTACTAGGTTCTCACCAGAGGATGGATAATTGGTGGGGAGACTTAATATGCACGGGGATGGCTAACCCGCCTCCCAAGTTACCATCAGGCATAACAATGAAAATAATGAGACTTAAATGCACGAGGATGACTAACTCGTCTCCCAAGTTATCATCAGGCATAACAACAAAAATAATGTCAAAAATAAGGAGACTTAAATGCACGGGGATGGCTAACTCGTCTCCCAAGTTACCATCAGGCATAACAACACAAGTAAAAAATACATAGAGAAAAAAAAAGAGAAGGGAAAAAAAGAACAAAAACGCATAAGGACTTAACAGCTAGGAAGTAGCTCGCCCCAAGGCTACTCCACCAGCAAAACAATGAGGTACGGGAGTGTTTCCCGTCACACCACGACGACCACCCTTGCTAAACAACGAGGTTAGTCTGAAGCCCAGTAGTGCCTACCCGGGTAATGATAACCAGGCCTAGACCAGGCTACCTCCAAGCAGCACCTCCCAAGCTCGAGCCCCTCCAGACGGGTACCTTTACAGGTAGCTGCCAGCAATGTGAGCGCCCCCAACGAGACGGAGTCCCTCAAGACGCAAGCGCCACACAAGACCATTTTTGGGGACTTTTACCCCTCGCAGGTATAACCACGGTGATGGTATTCGTGCATCCCACATCACAGAGATCCAACCAAAGACACTTCCTCCCGTGAGGCGGAAAGAGGTGAAAACTTACTCAGTGGGTTTCAGCCACCTGAGCAAGACTAATGAACCAGAAAAGCAAATGTTACTACCAAATTAACGAAAGAAGTGACCTAAAACATGTTACTAAGACCAACACAAAAAAAACGAATTCGTCATTGCCTATTCGGATGCCTAAGTACGTCAACGGAACTAACAGACCACAACTAGTTGTCATCGGGAGGGTATGCTTTCAGGTCTTTTATGTGCCACACCGAACGTTTACCGTCAGAACCTTCGAGCTCATAAGTCCATGGTGAGAGAATTTTTCTAATCGTGAAGGGACCCACAAATTTAGGTGCTAACTTTGCCGTGAAATATTTAGAGGTATCAGACTGGGCGTGAGAACGTCTCCAGACCTTTTGCTTCAATACAATCTTATCGGGTCGGCGTCTTAAGTTATACTGTTTCTTACGGGATTTATGGGCCTTTAATATTCTACTCTGAACATCCTTATAAATCTTAGCGAAGGCAAGCTTACGGTTTTCAGGGTTTACAACTGGATACTCAGACTCAGAAGGTATGTACTTATCACTGTTGCCATCTAACGAAATTTCACGTCCAAAATTGACAAAATTAGGCGTTAGGCCTGTAACCTCATGTTTCGACGATCTAATGGCGAAACCTATTTTCGGCAAAAATTGATCCCAGGCCCTGTGATTATCCTTTACATATGCAGATAACATAGTCTTAACAACACGATTTACCCTTTCAGTCAGGTTGCATTGAGGGTGGTAATTTGCAGTGTACGCTATTTCAATGTTGTAGGTTTTCGCGAGATTTTGGAAACGGTTACTCTGAAACTGACGACCATTGTCTACCACTATAGTCTTCGGAGCGCCAAATAAGAGAATTACATTATCCTCGATGACCTGCGATATGCTATTAGCGGTAGCTGACCTCAACGGAAACACCATGGCAAACTTACTAAAATTGTCACACACGACAAGAATAAACTGATAACCCTTGGCCGTCCTGGGTAATGGACCCATCAGATCGGCACTAACTAGTTGCCAAGGTTTTCCAACGGTAGGTGTCTTACTCAACAAATTTCCCATAAGTGACTTCTGTTCGGGTTTAGTACTTATGCAAATTTCACATTGCCTAACGAACTTAGCCACATCGGCCTTTAATTTCGGCCAATAATACCTATTTCCCACTCGAGCCACAGTCTTATGAACCCCTGCGTGTCCACAACTCGCATCACAATGCAACGACCTAATTACTTCTAGGCGTTTCTCTTTAGGTAAAACCAGTCTCCAAGCGTCGGCAGGATCTGCTAACTCGGGATAACGCAAACGTACATACTTGTACAACTGGCCATTCTGTATACGCCATAAGGCATAACGCATAGGAGACCGTTCGACTCGCTCCAGCATTCTCAAATACCATTTATCGGTGGGAGAATCGGCATGGTCCGTGACCGAGAATACCTCAACGGATTCCACCGTTACTGGTACTGAACGAGACAGAAAATCAGGGACGGTATGTTCAGAGCCCTTGCGATGAATCAGTTCAAAATCATAAGGTTGCAGGCGAAGTGCCCATCTGGCCAATCGACCTTGGGGATCTTTTAGCTGCTGCAACCATAGCAAAGAATGACAATCCGTTATGATTTTGAAGTGGAAGCCTTCCAGATAGTGACGTAGCTTCTCCACTGCCCAAATTACGGCGATGCATTCTCTTTCGACCGAGCTATATTTGCGCTCCTGGCTAGTCAAAGAACGGGACAAATAGCAAATTACCTTTTCACCATCATCAAATTGCTGCGTGAGCACGGCACCGACACCGAATGCCGACGAATCTGTCTGCACATAAAAGGTACGCTCAAAATCAGGGCAGGTCAAAATAGGTGCAGTAACCAAACGTTGTAATCGAAGCATTAGCGTTTTGATGGTAATATGCAATTATTACACTTAACGCGCCAGATTTGTAACTTTGGTTGCAGTCTGGTTACTTTCCTTATAGTAAAATAAGGATTTATAGAGGAGTTTGCGACTAAAACTATTATGTTTAATATTCCGCCCTCTAAAAGCACATTTGAACTATGCTAAGCCAAGTCAGGCTATTTATTTTTCGATTGCAACAGACACTGGACCGCTAGATGGAGCCTGCTGGCTGTTTTACATATCGCTATTGTAAAAATACCGGGATGTACTATAGTCAAAGGATTCTCATGTCGGTCGTCGCATACCTACCTTGCACTGACGAGAGCCAACAGCTCGAAACTGCAGTCTGCAAGTGGTGAGTGACGACTGGCAAGGGAGCTCCTTTAAGTAGGATCAGTCTTTCGGCTGGTGTTTGTTGCAATCGAAGCATTAGCGCTTTGATGGTAATATGCAATTATTACACTTAACGCGCCAGATTTGTAACTTTGGTTGCAGTCTGGTTACTTTCCTTATAGTAAAATAAGGATTTATAGAGGAGTTTGCGACTAAAACTATTATGTTTAATACTCCTTAAGAAGTTTAAAAGATTTCTCACACTCAAGTGACCAACACCAACTAACATTCTTCTTTGTGAGATTCGACAAAGGAGCCACTATTGTAGAAAACTGCGGTACAAACCTTCGATACCAAGATGATGTGCCTATAAATCTACGAATTTCCCTAACGTTTTTCTGAGAAGGTACACTCAAAATCGACTCTACTTTCGCTGGGTCAGGACGTAAACCGTACTTATCTACAACATATCCCAAGTACTTAAGCTCAGGATGGCAAAATTGACACTTGTCAAAACTAACTAACAGCCCAGCAGAATGCAAGCGATCAAAAACCTTCTGCAACGTTTCTAGGTGAGATTCGAAATCCTTTGACACTATCACAATGTCATCCAAATAAACCAAAACCGAAGGCTGCAAATCAGCTCCAAGCACGGTATCAATAAGACGCTGCCAAGTCGCAGGCGCATTTGACAACCCAAAAGGCATAACTCGAAACCTATACAAACCATTAGGGACAGTGAAAGCGGTATAATCATTGGAAGATTCAGCAATAGGAACTTGCCAATATGCGCTCTTAATATCTAATGAACTTAGATATTTGGCAT
Organism: Leptura quadrifasciata; assembly: GCA_963675555.1. Taxonomy (NCBI): domain Eukaryota; kingdom Metazoa; phylum Arthropoda; class Insecta; order Coleoptera; family Cerambycidae; genus Leptura; species Leptura quadrifasciata. Next base: position 153,985,392 of record OY776673.1, on the reverse strand, counting down.
CCCTCAACTGATCTAATATGGAGGAAATCAGCGGCAGAGGATAGGTATCCTTTTTAGTAACAGCGTTAAGGCGCCGGTAATCTACGCAAAAACGCGGAGTTTGATCCTTTTTCTGCACTAAGCATATTGGGGAAGACCAAGGACTTTTACACGGTTCGATGATATTTAACTCCAGCATTTTCCTAATTTCATCATCAATCAGTTTTTGTCTGGCAGGCGAAACAGGATAGTATCTCTGTTTGATAGGTTTGGTATCTGGGAGTAACTCGATCTCATGAGAAACTAGATGTGTACGACCAAGGGAAGTACCCATCAGTTTCCGGTTTTCATCTACCAAACTATCCAGAGCTAGTTTCTGTGATACACTTAAAGAAGTTTCGTCAAGGACACTGTTAACCTCAACGAGTGGTTCCTGCTCAGAAAAATGCCAAACATCTTGTCGTAAATCTGGTATAGTATTCATCGCCACCCAAAAATCTATCCCTAGAATTAACTTATGCGGTATTTCCGGAACTACTAGGACATCTATTACATGAACCTTGTCACTCAAGCAGAAAGGAACAGATACATAACCTATAACGGAACAGACTTGCCCGTTAGCCACTCTGCACTCATTGACAGAAGCCCTCAAACTTAAACCAATCTGCTGGAAGACCTCAAAACCAGATGATCCTACCATTGTCCTGGTAGCACCTGAATCCAACAAACCCATCATAGGAAAACCTAACACCGAAAGTTATAAGTAAGGACGCTGATCACCAACCACATGAGAAATGACATAATCGAGAAAAATTTGTTGTTTTAAGTCAACAACATTGCTGGTCGACTCACATACACTGGGAGAAACTGTTCGACCAATTAGCGTCTCCCTGGACAGTTTTCCGAACGCGAACACTTAGGACAGGACCTAATCGTAACCTCTGCTTTACCACATTTATAGCAGGACTTCTTCCTTGGAGCCTGACACTCCCGATGCCCATGACCTACTTGACCACAATTAAAACATTTGATTCCAGAGTGTTTGACTTCATCCACGACGAGACTAGAACAAGAGGTCGAACGAGAAGTAGTAGAACTAGTAGATGCATAAGCCAACTCTGGTATAAGAGATTTACTCTTAGGTGGAGGAGGAACATACGACTTAGCCAATTGTCGTTTGGAGTCAGGCATACGGTAACATTGCAGGAGTTGCGTGACAGAAGTTATATTCTCGAAAGCAAGAAAAGGATGGTAGTATGGATCTATGCGCTCTAAAATGATTTCGAGCTGGGTTCCCATAGGTATTGGAGTGTGCATCTTCTTGAACAACCCAATCATACTAGCGATGTACAATCCTATACTTTCCTGACTACCTTGAGTACGTCGCTTAATCTCCTCAAACAAGTCGCGGTCAAAAGACTGGCATGAACTGTTCCCTCATTGCCTCCACTAAGGATGGCCAATCGGTGGCCCAGTCTTTCACCAGATTATACCAATTGTAGGCATCTCCCTCAAATAAATCTACTGCATCTTTAAATAATCGTGCTCGTGAAATACCACGAGACCTCCGTTTCTCCTCAACACGTTCTAAGAAAGTTGAAAAAGACATGTCGCCCTTTCGGCCAGTAAATTTCAAGCCCCAGTCTCTAACCGGTACGGGTTTAGGTTTCGCAGCCTCCTCCTCATCTGAACTAAAATCAGTAGTTATTGCAGAGCTATGCGCATCAGGCTGAACCTGAGCCATGGCATTATGCAATACCGACATATCGAGGATGGCTGACTCTTTAAGCTTACGGTCCCCGCGGGCCTTATCCTTAAGTTTATCAAACGCTAATAATATAATTTGAGCCGAATACTGGACTTCACACCTCTTTGCTCGTCATTAGTTGGAATGGATCTATTAACACGACCCAACGCATGAGCTATCTTGGAAACAATCCCCTTATATTTACTATCGTGCTCGCTACTTACAAATTCATCAATAAGTTTTTGAATAGTAGCTAGGGATGCCGTTAGAGCTTCAGAATCGACAGTGAATTGGTACGGGTATGGAGGACTTTTAATAGCCAAAGTAGTTTTCTCTAAGTGTATGGCTTCTCTTAAAACAGTGCGCAACTCTGCCACAGTAAGATCACTACCATCTCCTAAGCCACGTACTTGTAATTCATAAACAAGCTCCTCCCTAACTAACCTATTGATATCTAACTTAATTTGTGAACTGGCCATATTGAATTTTCAATCAAACACACAAAAAAAAATGAACTTGTTCACTCTCAAAATGGCTTGCCAACCCTATAAGGCACCTGAGAGCACGTAAAAGGTATAAAAACGACGAGTTAAGGGTAATTTACAAAAACGACGCTGGGCGTCGGTACGTATATAGACGCAAAAAAGCTTACCAACACTAATACGTACTTAGCAATGTGTAATAACGACAAAATCAAGTAAATTGGCAAAACGACGCTAGGCGTCGCTACTCATATAGACACAAAAAAAACTTACCAACACTAACAAGTACTTAGTAATGAGTAAAAACGACAAAATCAGGTAAATTAACAAAACGACGCTGGGCGTCGGTACGCAAAAAAAAATTTACAAACACTAATAAGTACTTAATAATGTATAAAAACGATAAAATTTAGAAAATTAGCAAAACGACGCTGGGCATCGGTACCTGTATGGACGCAGAAAAAGTTTCCTAACACTAGTAAGTACCTAGTAATGTGTAAAAATGACAATAACGGGTAAATTAGCAAAACGACGCTGGGCGTCGGTACGTATCAACAACAAAAAAATTGTTGGCTGCACTTAGGAATCTTTCCAATGGTTTATACGTAACAACTAATGTTTACTAATCCGCTCATGAAATAGTAAGACAAAAAAAACGAAGTCACCCCCCTACCAAAAAAAAGCGAAGCGATTACGCTGAGGCAAAGTAATCCCCTTTTGATGTGTGTCACGTAATGTTACTATGTATCTGGCTATTATTTCATATGCAAACCACCAACAAATGGAACACTCAATTTATCACAAAAAAAAAAACTTAATTAGGGGCGATACTGCTATCCCCTTGAGATAACTGCACTATTTAAGTTGGGCGCCACTGCTACGGGTTTCACGTACATAACCAAATAGATACGTTGGATCTTAATGATTATCAGATATTACGTAACGAAATCACTTGGGCTACTGTAGCGTAGCAGATATCGTAGGCAAACTTGACCCGGAAAGTGATGTACGTGCCTACGATAAAATTTCTCTAGCTCAGATTATCTCAGGGCGTTAAGCCCAAGCTTACATAAACTATGAAAAATTATTAGTTTGCTTACTTAACAATTCGCTGAGGTTTTTCATATGTAGTGGTCGCAGACGAAATAATGACACTTTCTTTAAAAATGAAATGCACTATTTTATTCAATTTACAGATATTGGTTCTCTAGTATGTAACCTGGCGATGTTCAAAGTTGTGGCCAATTTCACGATTAATCAGTTACAACATTCATAAAAATGCCTCGTGTAGCTACACTTCGGTTTACAATGTCCTCAAAAATTGTCATAGATTCTGCCACAAAGGTTTGATTTAAAGAACCTCCTTAAATATATGTAAATGCATAAAATCCTTAAATATGTACAAGTTAAAAAATGCAAACGTATGAATTTAAATCCAGCCGAACCACTGAAGGTGGTCCCCGGTAAGTAAAAAATAATAAAACACAACAAAAACACTTATTCAGGGTGGTACGATACCGAGTCCGGACGTGGAAGAACTGTAGCCCTACAGAGATGTCTTCGGGACACAAGAAATGAACCCAAGGATGGGGTTGATCGTAGCCTCACCAGCCCTGGAACCTTCCACTGTGTGTGGATGCCCCGTCCGTGGAACTTCACTGACGTATGTAGAAGCGCCGTCCGTGGAACCCTCACTGATGAGGGAACAATCCACCAAAACTCCTGGAAGCCACAGTCGGATAAATGGGGTCGAGTCCGCCTTTTAAGTTGACACTGTATTTCCAAAGGAAAGCCTTGTGTAATTTAATATCCTGCTTCCGCAGATAAAATTTACTCACAAACACAAAATATTCCGCTAAACGGAACAACAACAGATTGAGGAAATTTTCTTGAGTTGATTATTCTAAAATCCACCCGGATGCCTTGGATAAAACCGAGGTTCACAGAATTAACAACTAATTACCCCCAATCACGCTAAGCCAACCAAAAATGGTTCCCTTCGTTTTACGCTCTCTGCTGTTCACGTGTCGCCCTCCCGTGGAGAATAGCGAAATGTGTTTCGGACGTGTAGCAGTTGTTATAATGCGGCCCACAAAACGCTAAAGCGTATGGTGGGTCGCATACGCTAGAGGTCCGTAACAACTTCATAACATCACAAAAAGAAAAATTCGAAAAAGCGAGTCCGTTTGCAAATCCAGATCGACCCCACTATATCAGCTATAGTCTAGTATACTTTAACTTGGCGTGTGTATGTATGAGTTAATATTTCCGTACGATTTCATTTTCTCTTGTACACAAAGATCCAGAAATATTGTCCACGTAGACAATGTTTCTGGACTATTGCTTTAACTTTGTGTACAATATGGGAGAAAATGAAATCGTACGGAAATATTAACTCATACATACACACGCCAAGTTAAAATATACTAGACTATACTCAAGTTAATTTAGTGTTTCGCTTACTTTTACTAGATACTAAGTTTTAATTGTTTTGATCCTTTTTTGGAATTTTAAACATTATTTCCTATTTAATTTGTCGCTCTGACAAAAGGAGCTAGGTCTTTTATTTATATTTGTTGTTCGCCGAATCGAAACTCACTCGTTCAACACTTCAATTGCCATTGGATATTTGGCTGGCTCCGGATCAGGAAATGTTTAATAAATTTATGTTTGATTTGATTTTTTGAGCTGATTCTTCAAGAATAGGGCATGATTTCAAATGCGACTGTCATGGTTGAGACCGTTCGGTTAACCTTAAGTGTGATTTGAACGCATTCATATATTGAATGAGAAGAGCAGAATAGGGTTCTAAATATTTTTGTCTTACTGCTATTTTAATTTATATCCGACATGTCTGCGAATATTTTTGGAACGTGTACGTTATTTTCAAACTTACAAAATTTGTAATCTTGAACAGGTTAGTATGTAACGCGGACAAAGCCTGATCAACCAATTGCCCGACTATGAATAGCCGTCTACGGTAGTTTGACCATTCACTGAACACAGCCAAATAAAGTCAGAGTAATAATGCACAAGTCAGTTCTTCAATAAAATAATCAGGTTATTCATTTATCAAATTTTTAATAAGGATGCTTTTCGACCTCCTATAATGGGTATTTTCTGTTACAGGGCATTATACTTATCGGGGCATTCAGCAGGTGCCCATCTAGTGGCTACTCTATTCGAATCATTTATACCATCGCTGGCAGTCGAGGATCAAAAGTTATTTAAAACCGTTTTTCTTCTATGTGGTTTGTATGATCTTACATCATTGATAGAAACTAAGGCAAACCACAATATTAAATTAGATGAAGAGAGTTCTAAAGTAGCCAGCCCGATGTATCACACTCAAACAGCAACGGGTACGATTTTTTATATTGTAGCCGCTCAGCACGACAGTCCCGTGTTTGTCAAGCAAGGCAAACAGTTCAATGATCATCTTTTGAGCCTAGGGCTAATAAGTAAATTTATTCACATACGAAAAGTTGACCATTACGATATTATCGAGAAATTAATAGATGAAGATTTTGAACTCACCCAATTGATTATAAAAACCATTACAATATGAAGTTTTTAATTTTTAAAATAAATAAGTTTGATAAGTTTGGTCACTTGTTTCACTGTATACACTGACAACCTATTTAATAATAATAATAATAGAGAAACTTACATAGGATTTGAAGCCCAAAAATATGCTGATGATATAGTCCTTTTAGTACGGGAACATAATGGCAATATATACATACATATATATATATAGATGATCCTATGATGAGATTTTTAAGTACCTATTAAAATATTTTATATACTTTATAAATAATATAACAAACATTTATGTTTTTAAATAATTCTATATATTTTTTCGAGTAAATGAATTTTAGAATCAACAAAATGTGCGGAACTATCGCCCTCTATAAGTTATTCAATATTTCATAACTTAAACCTTAGTCCTTGTACAAGAAAGAGGAACAAGACCACATGAGATGTCAGAATCATTTTATAATTATGGCATCTTGTTCTTTGTCTAATTCAAATTGAAAGACAAAGTTTTGAGGATAGCTTGTGTTTGCGCGACGATCCATAAAAATGGGAGGCAATCCTGTAATACGTAACGTATGATTACCTTACCAAAAGCGGGTCTCATTATGACTATAAAGTGACTCACCTTTTCATGATTTTCTTCGGCTTACTAATGCCTTGCATAATATATAATTAGTGTGGACATATTTCGTCAAAATCATACATACATTGTGTCCACGGCAAAGCGGTCATATACGCGTAAATGCCAACTTTTTATGGATTAAGCACACAATTATTTGTATTCTGCTCTTGCTTCACCCAAAAACTAGATTTTAAAAAATTTATAGGGGGCGCTGGTAACAGTTCAAAAATAAAAATTGCATCAGGTAAAGTGCCTTTTCTGTGCGAAATATTGAAAAATTTTATTAGAAAAACTTGTTCAGAATTAAAGAAACCGCTGCCCAAGGAATCACTACTTCCACATCCAGATTTCGGATTCAAGTCTTATACACACTAAGTCCCAATGTAATATTTTACTCCCTTTAATAATAGGATGGGGGTGGTAGAAGGGGTAGCTAACGCCAAAATTTTTTTTTGCAAAAGATGCCATTTAACACCTATAATACCGCTTTGCCGTGGTCACATTGTATGTATTCATAATAATTTGCATATCTACAGCAAGTTGCTGTACAATTAATACTGTGCCTTCACGTTTAGAGCATTATTGATTGGTTATTTCACTCGCTAATGGTGATGGTCCATAATATATCCGTCATTAGATTTACCATGTATTAATTTCTATATTTGAATATGATAAAATGTACCTGTCTTATAATTTTTGTTAATAATTAAAAGGAAGAGACACTTTATTATCTCTTGTGCTTATTCAAATAGATATCGAGATATTTTGTTCTATTTGCATTTGATAGTTGTATCACAGTAGTTTGTTTCTATAGATCTCCGTCTAGTAGAGCTACGGATGCAGAATATTTTATAGTCGAAATGGATATGCATTTAAATTCTATTGTTACTAGCAACCCTCCCACTTTTCTTTGTGGAGATGTTAATTTTAACTTTGACGATAGTGTTGAGGATATTAACGAAACGAAAACCATCATTGATAATATTTTTTCAAATGATAAAAACTCGTTAAATCCACAAATAATATATTCGAATTTATCTGATCACTTTATGCAATTAATTACTTTCTGTTGCAACGGCAATACAAATGAAGAAGAAAGGGCTTATCAACTCAAACTTTTTTTTAATAACGTAGGCAATTTAGATAATTTCAAATATTTATTATCGCAAGAAAATTGGAATTATATGGCTAAAGAGCAAAGTTGTGAGACTAGTTTCACTAACTTTTATAATACCTTCCTGAAACTGATGGATAGGGCTTTTCCGTTAGAATTATGTAAAATAAAAAAAAATGAAAATAAAAACAATAAACCGTGGATCACAAACGAAATTATAAATGATGGAGTATTCCTAAGAGACTTGCATAAAACCTACAAATTACCAGAAGATTACGAAGTTTATCTTAGGTATAAGATATTTAAAAAAAAATCATCGTGTTAAAATTGAACAGGCTAAAAAAAATATTATGAAGTTAAATTTCTTAATTCGACTAACAAATCAAAAACAGCCTGGTCAATCATCAGGAATAGTAATGATAAAAAGGAACTTCCTAAAAACTTTGTTGCCCCGGATAGCAATGACATAAACAACTTGCAAAGTGCTGCAGGTGCATTCAATAACTCTTTTATCAACTCCATAAAAACACTAACGGAAAATATGCCTCATATTTTGAATGATAAGAAACAGGTTTTTAATCACAATGCAATTTTTCTGTTCCTGTTCAGTTCAAACGAAATGCTAAGTTTCCACTAAAAACTCATCAGGCTATGACGAGATACCGTGTTCACTCCTAAATAAAGTAGCGAAATACATTGTTGAGCCTTTAACGTACCTCGTAAGTCTATCTTTTATTGAGGGGCCTTTTCCAGATATTCTAAAAACATCTTTAATATTACCAATTCACAAGAAAAATGATAAAACCTTAATTTCAAACTATAGAGATATTCCTTTCCTATCGGCCTTTTCAAAAACATTTGAAAAATCCTATTATGTCAGATTAAACAACTTTATTACTAATCAAAATTTATCATCATCATATCAATTCGGTTTTCGGAAAGGTTTATCAACACAAGATGCTGTTCTAGCTCTCTGCTACTATATTTTAAACAACTTTGAAAACAAAACAAAATCGGCTTGTTTATTTTTTGATCTGACACGTGCTTTTGACACGGTCGACCACAATTTTCTACTGGATAAACTCGAAAATTATGGAATTCGTGGTCCAGCCCTAACTTGGATAGAGTCCTATTTAAGGGATAGAAGTCAATTTGTTGTCTTAAGAGATGCAGCGTTCCTCAAGGGAGTATTCTGGGACCCTTATTATTCATTTTATTTATTCACACAAGATCACGCTACACATAGAAGATGTCTTTATAACGCTTTTTGCCGATGATTCCACCATTGCGGTTAATTCAAATGACATAAACGAGCTCAGCCATAAAGCTAGTGACACTATTAGTTCGATGTAAACTTACTGTAAGAGTAACGGTCTTGCACTGAATAATACAAAAACAGATTTTTCATTTTTTACCACCAAGAAACCAGATTACAGCATGCTGGTTAGAATTGGTAACTGTTTTGTAAAACAAAACAATAGCGTTAAATTCCTTGGTGTTTTTATGGATCTTCTTTTAAATCGGGGAACGCACGTAGACTTTATTAATAATAAGTTATCTACCCACTGCTTTGTCGTATGGCAGCTTTTATTAATCCATATTTTAAAAATGTACTATTTTACTCATGTACAGTCTTGTCTAAATTATTGTATAGTCTGCTGGGGCAACTGCTCTCGATTTAACGAAGCGTTCACGCTTCAAAAAAAAATTGTACGTACTATGTCCTTTAAATCTCCTCGTCATTCTTGCAGACTTCTTTTCAGAGAACTGGGAATGCTAACTGTTCCATCTCTATTTATTCTCAACGGTACATTGTATATAAAAGAAAACTTGGAGCAATTTAATAGCAGAAATGACATAAATAAAAATCTGCGACAGAATTATAATCTCAACATACCAGTTCACACCCTATCTATCGTTGCAAAAGGTCCCAAATCAATGTCTGTAAAATTATTCAATAAATTACCTGTGCATATCAAGAAAATAAATGTCATTAATCTTTTTAAAAGAGAAGTAAAATCACTTTTACTCAAACACTCGTTTTACTCAGTTGATGAGTATTTAGGGACTAATTTTGTCAATACCAGCTGAAAATAGAGGAAATATTTCCTTGAGTTTGTTTTCGTTTTCCCGTTGGAAAGTTAATATCTTGAAACTTCTTGTTTGTTAGTCATGCTTTGTTTGTTCTTTTACATTATTCTGTTCCTAATTTATTTTTTTTATTGGCAGATTTATATATGTATATGTCTTGTGTAACTTGACCAGTTTGACTGTATTCTAATGCTTGTAAAAGTCTATGGAAATAAAGGTATTATTATTAATGTCGCTTTCCACTACAGTTCGATTTTTCCCAATAATAATAAAAAATAATAAATAAACACCACAGAAGTTAGATAACCCCCAATTCCAGATGCCAGAGGCTTGTGCTGAAGAGGGTTATGCATTGAAAAAACGCGGATATACAACCATTTCCTCCGACAGTGCTAGTGCAAGAGAGGGGATTCGAACCCGGTGGCGCGATGCCCCTGTGATGATTAATCGCGATTCCCACCTCACGCCTTAACCAACATGGCTATCGGTCAGACAAATGTTAAATGGTTAAAACATTTGATTTAGTTGCATTTTTGTGCAAATTGTGAAGCATGAGCACTAATGTTAATTCTTTTAGCTCATTGTTTATCTCGATATTAGCATTAGCATACATACGTACGTTACAACTTTTTGAAGAACTAGAACCGTTGCAGGTGTAAATGCAAAATAATAATGGTCTTAAAATGAATCCCTGATGGTCCCCACATGAGACATGGCCATCATAATTTGACTTATCACTTATAGTTTCTACAAATTATGTACGATTATGCAAGTAATTTTTTAACACTGTTATTGCATTTTCCGTACAACCAATAAAATGTAGTATATGGAATACAATATCTGATGGCTAACTATATCAAATATTTTGGAGCAATCAATAAGCATCAAAGTGGTTATTTCACCTTGATCAGTTGCAGTGAAAATGTTATTAATTATTTTCAGCAATGCAGACATACAACTATGACCAGTTCTAAATCCTGATTGGTTTATAGGTAGAATACTGTAATTGTGTAAGTGATTCCGAATTTGAAAGTTCACAATTTTTTCAAGAATTTTGAAAAACTAAGAACTTCGAAACAATCTCAAAATGAATGTCAATATACATATAAAAATTAACATGTCTAAATAACAATAGATATATGGCTAAGGGTGAGAATATGTTAGATGACTACAGCAAAGGTAAGTGAAGATTGTGTTTGTATTTGTGAATTAAGATGTATATCGGTTTATAGAGTCTTAATATTTCCAGACTTTCGAGGTTATTAGGCAAAGCTCCTTTGCCCGTGAGGTGTAAAATTTTGAGATTATTGTCTAAGGAATCGTTATTATCTGCAAGGTGTTTGGCAAAATGTGAAAAGCCTGTAGATGAAGTGACGTACGTGTTCTTTTAACGACATTTTGAAAATCCTGTATGTGCAACCTAATAATATGTAGCATTACACGAATTGCAGGAGAGCTTATAAACACATGTAGCAAGCGGGTAGATTTTATCCTTATTGTTAACAAATAATTCTTCTATTGAGCTAGAAGATTTAAACGAGATACGGAAAAAGTTTGAAATTTTTAACATTGTCTCTAAGTTTTCGTCTTTTTAATTTTGTTAGGTTTGCTGACACCTATCTTCAAACTTCGGTCATTTAGTGCCACCTATGGTTCCTTAATTTAGCCACATGTAGATTGTGTTCTTATATAGTTTGTTTTCTGTACATTGGTACTCTTGAATTTCAGGCGTTCACCGTTAGAGGGCATCGCCCTGTATTTTATCTTTTTAAATATTTTTAAATATTCTAGAACCTTTTCATTTGATTTATTCTGTTTATTGGTCACAGCATAGCCCGTTGTCTCTATTAATTTTAACAACATTTTTTTTATAATTTTTATTTATTAGATATTTTTACACATTTTTACTTTTTCCTCTACTTGACTATGTTGAAAAATATTGAATAATTTTACAATCCTTGTATATTTTATTAAAATGTAAGTAACCTATTTTATTTTATTACATTTCAACTATATACCTAGGCAGATTCTGCGTGCTTTTACTATTATTTTTATTTCCAGTGTCAGTAGTTGTTACTCTCTATAGTCTCATTTATAAATAAGTTTTTTGTTATATCCCTTTTAGATAAATTAATTTTTAGTCGTAAAATTTAGTATACTTTTTAGACCACAAGCCCATGCTAAATTTTTATGGGATCATATGATACTACTTGAAAAGGTATACTTTTTGTAGTCCTACAGAAATAAATCACTTTGAGCTCTATGCCGTACATTTTAGATGGGACATGGGAAAGCCGCGAAAAAGTGAAAATCGTAACCCACGGGGGTTGCATATTTTCAAACGATTCTGTACGGCTTACGTTTATTTGGACTGGCGTACAAAAATAATGGGACATAAGTTCAGGAATAATTTTCGTTTTCCGAAAAGGATCTCTATGTACTAAGGTGATACGATACCGTACGGCTTTTATGAAATTCGATTTTTATATTAACAAGGATAAACTTTTTTGCTATGCCGTACAAATCAGTTGGACCATGGGGTGGCAAACGCGAGATCAACCCCCTTCCTAGACATCTATTAAGGGTGGTGATTTGATCCTGTACGGTATCAATTCCAAAATGTTATACATTTAAAATCTTAAAAAAATGACCCGTCTGAAAAGAATGGGTATTATCAATGTAAATAAAAAAATCATCCCCGAGAAAGGGAAAAACTCACGTTTTCTAGGGTTATATAAGTTTATTTGATACTGTACGGCTATTTATTTTTTGGATTAATATAGGATAGAATTTTTATTTTATTTAGTAGCCGTACAAAAAATAATGGACAATAATAAAATTAGAAAATTGCAAAAGTGAAATTTTTAAAAAATTATGCAAATTAAAAAATCCTCTATTTTTTAATACAATGATATATTTTTAACTTTACATCGTTTTTCCTTTCCTTAACTACTCGTCTACTTAAGAATACAAATGTGTCCATGCCGTACATTTTCATTGTTGGGTTATCAGACACTAGATTACGTTGTTCAAATGTGCTTTTAGAGGGCGGAATATTAAAACATAATATTTTAATCGCAAACTCCTCTATAAAATCCTTATTTTACTATCAGGAACGTAACCAGACTGCAACCAACAACTACTCTCCGGTCTATGTGCCCCGCCGAGCGCTGAATCACAAGTAACAAGTCTGGCGCGTTAAGTGTAATAATTGCATATTACCATCAAAACGCTAATGCTTCGATTGCAACAAACGCCAGCCAAAAGACTGATCCTACTTAAAGGAGCTCTCGTGCCAGTCGTCACACATCACTTGCAGACTGTAGTTTCGAGCTGTCGTCTCTCGTCAGTGCAAGGTAGGCATATGGCGACCGACACGAAGATCACTTGACCATTTAGTACATTTCGGCATCTTTGTTGCAATCGAAGCATTAGCGTTTTGATGGTAATATGCAATTATTACACTTAACGCACCAGGCTTGTAACTTGTAGTTCAGCGCTCGGCGGGGCACATAGCCCGGAGAGTAGCTGTTGGTTGCAGTCTAGTTACGTTCCTTAGTAATATAAGGATTTTATAGAGGAGTTTGCGACTAAAATATTATGTTTTAATATTCCGCCCTCTAAAAGCACATTTGAACTATGCTAAGCCAAGTCAGGCTATTTATTTTTCGATTACAACAGACATTGGACCGCTAGATGGTGCCTGCTGACTATTTTACATGTCGCTATCCCAAAGATACCGAAATGTACTAAATGGTCAACTGATCCTTGTGTCGGTCGTCACATGCCTACCTTGCACTGACGAGAGCCAATAGCTCGAAACTGCAGTCTGCAAGTGGTGTGCGACGACTGGTAAGGGAGCTCCTTTATGTAGGATCAGTCTTTCGGTTGGTGTTTGTTGCAATCGAAGCATTAGCGTTTTGATGGTAATATGCAATTATTACACTTAACGCGCCAGGCTTGTAACTTGTAATTCAGTGCTTGGCGGGGCACATAGCCCGGAGAGTAGCTGTTGGTTGCAGTCTGGTTACGTTCCTTATAGTAAAATAAGGATTTTATAGAGGAGATTACGTTATTCATGCGATTTACACGACCCTTAATGGTCATTAGGTACCGTACGGCGTTTGCAAAATATCAATGAAAATAGCAAAAGTTGATAAACAATCACAATGGCGTACATTTCAGATGGGCCGCAATGAAATACCAGTACCAAATATATATTTCAGAGACGAATTTTTCTTTAAGTATGAAATTGGTATATATAACTTTTAAACTTTAGAATACAATGTAACGTAATTAATTATAAAAAATGTGTATAAATTACCCAAAATTTTCTTTTTTTGGTTAACTTATTTGGAAAATTTATGAAAAAATTATGTGTTACAGTCTCAAATGTAATTCATCATTCATATGATAAAAAGAATATGCATAAATTAATTACTGATCTATTATAATGGATTTAACAAAAACTTTCAATTTCGCGTGATGGTTTCTTAAATTATAAAGTACTATGTTTTATACATTTTTATAGTTAATTTTAAGTGGAATCGAGACATACTAATTTTTTAATGTTTAATATTAATAGGGGTGTGAGTGGTAAACAGGATGCTCTTCTTTTTTACTGAATCACCTTTGTTCCAAGTACATAGAAAATAATATTTTTCAACTTTTGTATTTCATCTTTTGATAAATATTAATTTTTATAAAGTATAATTTATTTACGCGCTGTTTCGACATAATATAGCGGAAAATTATCGGAAAATCCTTTTGCGTTTCAGATCCATTAATTTTGAATAATTACAATATCAAGAATTGCTCGAATGTAATAAAGTGTTACAATAATTTTTTATTCAGAAAAGCTCACTCTGGGACGGAAAATTCAATTCTCCAGACACATGTACCAACTAAAATGTACGGCATAGTAATAAAAATTATTATTATATAAAATAGTATTAAAATAATCAAGCTTTATGTGGTATCAAATCAACACCCTTAATAGAGGTCTAGGAAGGGGGTTCATCTCGCGTTTGCCACCCCATGGTCAAACTGATTTGTAGGGCATAGCAAAAAAGTTCATCCTTGTTAATATAAAAATCGAATTTCATAAAAGCCGGTTCGGTATCGTACCACTTTAGTACATAGAGGTCACTTTTCGGAAAACGAAGATTATTCCTGTATTTCTGTCCCATTATTTTTGAACAGCATTCTCTTTTTAAGAGTCACAGATATAAATACAGTCCAAATAAACATAAGCGTACAGGATCATTTGACAAAATGCAACCTCCGTGGGTTACGATTTTCATTTTTCCGCGGATTTCCCATGTCCCAACTAAAATGTACGGCATAGGGCTCAAAGTGATTTATTTCTGTAGGACTACAAAAATTATACCTTTTCAAGCGGTATCATATGACCCCTTAAAAAATTAGCATGGACTTGTGGTCTATTTGTCATTACTTTTCTCTTACGTTCCTATCAACTTATTTTTTAACTATATGATCAGTTGCATCAGTCACGAATCCATAATTTATATTTCATTTCTTGTAGTCTTGTGTCCGATGATGTGAAGCAAAGTTTGTTCACGAAACTGGTCACATAATAAAGAATTTTGTGAGATTTGATTCTTTTTTCCTTCAAAATGAAATATTTTTTGCTTTTAAATATGGAAATCTTAACCAATATGGTGCGGTGGATGAAATAAAAATACATGTTGAAACATATCACATTTTAATATCTCTCTTTTCCTTTTAACAGTACCTGAAACTTTACATTATTGATATGAAGTAGA
This sequence comes from Leptura quadrifasciata, assembly GCA_963675555.1. Classification (NCBI taxonomy): domain Eukaryota; kingdom Metazoa; phylum Arthropoda; class Insecta; order Coleoptera; family Cerambycidae; genus Leptura; species Leptura quadrifasciata. Next base: position 153,970,031 of record OY776673.1, on the reverse strand, counting down.
GGGTAATGCTTAACAAAGAATTATCCGAACATTGATTTTTAATTTACACAGTAAAAACCTTTACCAAACATTATCCTCTTTACATTTTTATTTTGTACTTTCACCTTTGATTGTTTTTACTGACCTATAGAGACAATCACACACAGTACAGTCTAGCTGGATCGAACTATTTACACCGAAGTAATAAGAAAATGTTAATATACAAATATTTAGTTGATAAAATTGATATGAACAGTCGAGAGTTGGCCTTGAAATATACATCTAGTGTATTGACATTTTCTAGCCGAAAAGTGATGACTTCTTAAATTGTGCATTAGATTGTCGAATAGTAAACACGTAATATCATACTGATTGATAAATTCGAAAACGCTATACACAATCCTATTTACATAAATAAATACTTATATACTGGCACAGAGAACTTATTCGCAATTTACGGTGTATTGTAAGCAGAAAAATGAATTCATATTTAGTGGTATACTGAACGTAGATCTTTATTGTCTAAATAGTACAAATATATAAAATACGCATGTGGGCCACGAGCAGTCAGGTACATAAAAAAATAAAAACTACGAAATAATTACATAGTCTTAAAAAAGAACATTCCTTTAAATCACAAATTGCCTTTATTAATCAAGATTGGCCGATTTGGTAAATATTAAATTTCACTTCAGGCAACCGCAATTAAAAGACAGTATAGATACAATTAAGAAGAAACTGATTATTTATTAAGTATATCGGTCGGTAGCTCAGTGTGTTAAAGCGTCTGGCTAGCAAACTAACTAAACAAACAGCCACACGAAATTGATAATTACAGACCCATAGCACTCCTAAACTCACTTGCAAAACTAACCGAAAAAATAATATTGATCAGATTAAATAATTTTATTACTATAAAGAATACTATCCAGGACAGCAGTTTGGTTTCAGATCGGGACACAGTACTACTTTAGCCCTTTCCAAAATCATTCAAGACACCCTCATAGGATACACTAAGAACAGTGCACCGCGCTGTTATTGTTAGACATAGAAAAAGCGTACGACACAGTCTGGTACAACGGTTTACTATATAAAATTAACGAAATATACAAGCTCCCCCTATATCTAACCACATTAATAAGAAATTTTCTCTTCCAAAGAAAAATTATGGTCAGAATAAATAATACATACTCTGAAATAAAAACAACATCGGCAGGCGTCCCTCAAGGGGCCATCCTATCCCCTACTCTCTATAATCTTTACCTTTCAGATATCCCTACTCTTCCCACGACTACTTCTCTACTCTACGCAGATGACGCCGTTATTTGTGAACGGTCTTTCTATGTGGAAACGGCCGTCCAAAAGATACGGCGTCATCTTACAAGACTAGAAAAATACCGCAAATTCACCAATGTGACAACATTCAACAAAATAAAAATCAATAATAAACTGATCGGGGAAAAAGCAGAGTTAAGTATCTGGGGGTGACCCTAGATACAAGGCTCTGCTTTGGACCCCATATCACTGCAACGTTGCAAAAGACCTATGCAGCCCTAAACAAGTTGTATCCATTGGTGAATCGACGTAGTAGACTCTCGACCGACAATAAACTGACATTGTACAAGGTAATCTTCAGACCAATACTGACATAGCCTGTGCGTCTTGGAATTGCATTTCAGACGCACAGTGCTTAAGACTACAGACGACACAAAACAAAATACTCAGACTGTTACTTAACGCGGACAGATACACCCCGGTCGCTGAATTACATGAGAGGGCTGGTGTCCCTCGCATGAGGCAATTCATCACTGAAACAGCACAGAAATTTTTCACTCATAAAATTCAGCGATCAGTACTAACACGAGACCTAACTGACGCCGACATAACGATCCCCCCCATACCTACCGTCTCCTACAGCAAAACCTCCCCATATACGATACTAGAGACTGACACAGGACAAAGTTCAAAAAACAATTACTACATATAATCATGGACAAAACTAGTCCATTTTCCTTCCCTCATCCCTCCCTATACCCGACACTTTTTATTTTCCTTTCTTTACCCTTTGTAAATAGTTTTTTGCAAATAACCAATTTTTAGTTTAAAAATCTTGTAATATATTTTCGAATCCAGAATTACTTTTAATTTTATTTTTCAGACACAATTTTAAGCAGGTTTTTTCATTTTGTTTCCTGCATACTAGATGCATAAACATTGGATCATTTAATGTAACTTTTATTTTCTTAACTGCATGACAGAATATAAACATATAATTTTACTCAAAACCATTGGGAGAGTAATGTAAGTAAAATAGCATAATAAGTTAATTTCAAGGAGCAAGTCATTTTTGGTTACCATCAGCCAACCTAATCTACAGCGATGAAAATCTAATGTAGTTAGGGACTTAATTTTGCAAGCACGTAGTGCAGGCATATAAGAATTCTAGCATAGGGCAAAATGACTTCAATGAAATGAAATGTATATAAAAAATTTAAATTTTTAAATTTTAAATGCTTTTTAATTGGTAATTGGCTAGCAAACTGAGTTGCCTATTGAAGTGGGTTCGATTCCCGCGAAGCGAAATAATTTTTCATTAAAAAAATTGCCCCAAGAGTGGTTCGGAGTCCACATTAAACGTAGGTCCTCGTCTCTTTTTACCTAGCACAAGATCCTTGAGATCTTCCAGGGGGTTACTCCGGTAACTTGAGACGCCGAGAGGCGGTTAAGAAAACAAACAAAACAAACAAATATTAAAAAATGTATATAACTGTGCACCGACACTCAGTAACATTACAATTATCAAAACGTCTACAGAATCTGTTACTGATTTGTCTTTACTTAAAATCATATAATTCACCTCTTTGGATGAGGATGACCAAAAATAACAATTTAGTAGCAATAATATTAAACTTAAAAATATCTATTGTAATATCTATCGGTAAATCATTGGATTAAGATATAATGCAATGGAACGGAACGAAACGTAGTGGAAGGGAATGGGACGGATCAAAAAGGGGTGGAATAGAATTGTGTTCTCGTTCATGAAGTACATACTTATGAAAAATAATTACTGCACAATACATTACAATATGTTAAGTACTCTTGCTCTTATTTCCATCATAGAGCGGTAAAAAATCTGTAAGACTACTTAGCTTACTATAACAAAATATGTAGTTATTTGTATATCAAGGCCGTATTTGTATATCTCGGTCGAATTCGAAGTTTGCGGCCGAAGCATAGCCGAGGCCAACCAAACTTCGGATAATACCGGGAAAGATCATTTGGCCGAGGTGGACACAACATTTTTTAGGCAACTGTCTCAAAAATAAAATATTTTTAAAATTGTTTCATATAAATTACTGGACATGACCAACGTTTTGTAAGAAGGATACGAAGCCGACAGTTTTAATTCGTTTTCAAGTTAACAACGAAATAAATGAAAACGTCACTAGACAGTTTATTGGCAAGCCGTAACAAATATTAATGATGATGAAGTAATACACGATAATCCACTGCATTTAGTGAAAAATGACCCGAATCTTCAGACCAATTCATACAAAAGCAAATGATGATTTTTCAGGTAGGTTGTGATGTCCCGAATAAGGGTTCAAAGGGCCTCGAAGTGGGAGTGTAAGGATAAAATTTGGCAACGCTGTAAAGGGCTAGAATCGTGCTCTGAAACGGATTTTTCGAGATATCTCGGTTTTCATTGCCTTTACGACAAAAGCAGATCAGGCCAAAAAGAACTCTATGAAAATTCTCTATAAAGAGGATCTTTTTTTCGTATACGCAATAGTTTTCTTGAAAAATTCGAGTAAAATCATACCTAAAATCAAAAAAATTTATTTGTGGCAGTTTTTACTGCACGGAGGGTTAAAACATAAAAAAAACAACGCGTGCATCTCTGAGCGCGAGTTAGAAGTGAAACTTCTTAACCGATTCCTTTCTTTTATTTTTCACCTCCACTGATTTAGTTTAATAAAGATGCACAGTCCTTCGCGAAGATGCAACCGGAGAAGTCGGCCGGTATTTTCTCTGTATTCGGGTCATTTTTCACTAAATGCGGTGGATTACTGGCGAGATCCGCGTCGAATACTCGAATATTGACGTAAGGGAATCTCGCATAAAGATAGATACTGAGGATGTTCATAAACTATCAAATTGGTTCAATTCTCATAATCCCTTCCCAACTGTGCTAAAAATTATGTCGATTGCAACAGGGGTTACTCGTGATGGAAAAATAACATGTCATGATGTTCATAGGATTGGAACTGCTGCAATGGAGAAAATAATTGGCAACAACTTCTATGATATTAAATTCTCACGTGAGCATAGAGTGCTTCCACTATTAACTGTCAATAGCAATGTTACAGTCCATGATACCACAATGCCCATTGATCCATTATTGTTGTTTCAATGGATTACTGTCCTGAGGAGAGCAAATGAAGATACTTGGAGTATGAATCACTCTTTGGCGAAGCTGGTATGCGCAAGACGATCAAGTCAGCTTTCTATGGTAATTTCCGGCCATTTGAATCTGAATCAGATCTCCAAAATGCCACTTATGTCGTTGATGGGGGATTTCTCTTGCACCGAGTTATATGGCATCAACATGAAAACCTACGGTGCTATTTGCCAAGCATATGTTAATTATGTGCAAAATCACTTTGGCTCGAACTCCATTATTGTTTTTGATGGTTATGAAAATATTAGCAACGGTGTGAAGGCTATGGAGCAGTTTCGCCGGTTCTCAAAAGCTTCATCTATTGACATTTCCTTTGATGAACAGATTGGTACAACTGTAAGCCAAGAAAAGCTCCTTTCCAATAATAAAAATAAAACTAGATTTATTTCGATGTTGACAGAAAACTTTCAGGCAAATCATTATATTGTTAGACATGCTGAAGATGATGCTGACATTTTGATTTTTGATAATCGAAACAGCGCTTGAGGAATCATGGAATTATGTAAAAATACTGTGGTTGCGGTTGGGGAAGATGTAGATCTTCTTACAATTTTAACTACTCGTACAGCTATTGATAAACAAATTTTTTGTGACAGTTGCCTAAAAAAGAATAAACTCAATTCTAGTAATTCGTTATGAGTTGTATCTTCCTGAGCCGCAAAAAGAACGAATTGCGCATTTTTGAATTAAAAATGTACTATTTACATTTACTGGATTTTTTCAGTTGTGCACATATTTTTAAGCTCTGTGGAGTGGTTGAAATGTTGAGTGAACCAGAATGCAAAGATATTCAGTGTGTCCACGGAAGGACTTAACCATAACCATATTTATAAAAATAGTTATTTTCAATTTTTCGAAAAAAACTTATTATTCATAATTTCTTTTGTTTATTACAAAAATACGATTCACGTTGACAAAATTTGATTTTTTTTGTACAGGGCGCGCAAAAATTATAAAAATGTGGAATTTCAAAATATACAATTTTAAAATCAAACTTGTTGAGGCATTGGGATTAAGGAGCTTAAAAGCAGTAATCGCAAAGCCAAATAAATTTTTTTCATTGGAGTTATTGTTACTAAGTTATTTGATATCAAAAATTAAATTGATTTTTCTCCATATCTTGTTATCGATTAATATGTTTTAAAGCCTATGTATTACTTGTATAAAACGTTGTTTGTAACTATTATGAATAAGTTTGGGTGTAAATGTCGCCTCATAGTTTTTCAACTCAGGTCCTACTTCATTGAATTAACTTTTAGTAGAAGTGGACCGTTATCTCATTTTGTGATTATTAATCAAGATTGCCGCTGTGAAATAATGCCTAGGCGACATTGTTATTTTTTAGCATTTGCCAATTTCTTTAGAAAAATGTTGACCCTAGAGCAGCGTATTTACTTGACAAAGTGTCATGGTATTGGAGAAGTGTCCTATAAGTACGCGATAGAAGTTTTTCACAGGAAGTTTCCAGGTGTAGAAGTTTCTGTAAATGGTTTAAGAAATTTGGTTCGTAAATTCGATGTTTATGGTGATATTAAAAATGTGAAAAAAACAAAAAAAAACATGATGAAAATGATGCTACAACAATTGTAGTGTTAGAATCAGTTCGCAATAATCCCCGATTTACTTTGAGAGCAAGAGCGAGTGAGATGGGTGGTGTATCTAAGAATCACGGACCGCAAATAAATTTCACGCATTCAAACCAACCTTTATCCATAAACTTCAAGAAGGTGATGATTCATATCGACTTGAATTCTCTTTACTAATTGGTGAACGCATAATGGAAAGTCGTAATTTTTACCGTCGTATAATATTCAGTAAGTAGTGACTTGAAATTTATAAATTCGGCAAATCAGTGGGTATTTGGAAATTGGAGTAGCATCAAGAGGAGACTTCAGAAGACAGAAGAATCAAATTACAAACACCTAAATTTCCACCATATAATAAAAATTAACTTTTAAATTAGAATATAGGTATTCATCATCATTTCGCTTTACTTATTCTCATTGAATTTTTCAAACATTCACAGATTAAGTAATAAGACTAATAAATTTCAACATTTATTGGACATGGTGGAAATATATTTTCGCATTCAAGCAATGATGTCTCTCTCACCCCTGTTGTTTTTGTCAATTTTTAATAATTGGTATTTAATAAACTAGATACAAGAAAATTTTGTGATTTTTTTATAGATGCGGAAAGTGCTAATCTTTCAAATAAATGAATAATATATAGTCGAGAAGCCCAAAATTACAACGGGTCATTATTTTTTAATAAACTGCCGATGAAAATAATAAAAGTAGATTCAAAACAATTTAAACAAAACTGTATATTTTTGTATATGTTATTATAACAATATTATATTTTATATTTACTATATATTATACTGACGTGTCTGATTGTGTAAATTGCATCGAAAAGACGAATAATGAATCTAAATCTCGTGGTTTTTACATATCGGCTCAGATTAAAAAAAACCTGAAGCAGCCATTAGGATACAAAAATATCCGAGAATAATTTTTTTCCTGAAATTTGTAATAATTTAAGTAACAGGGAAAACTCAACCACAAGTATGCAAATAAAGTATTAAAGTAAGTAAAGTAAAATTGTATTATTTCAAAATATAAGAAGTCTATAATTTCTTTAAACTTATAAAATATAATCTTTATGTAGTTTAAATTAAGGATTTACTGTTTCTTAGAAGCTATTTACCATCAAATATCTTACTTTCACACAATACTGATGATATATTATTGAAAATCTAATTACTACTGCATTGGCATCTAGCAAATCAGAAATCAGGGTGGTTTAGTGGATAAATCATTACAACGTATAAGAGTTAACCTGGTAGACGTGGCCTATATCATGTAACGTAATAATTTAATTATCATATGCACTTACAGTGAAGCACGGCAATGCTAGTATTACGATAAGGCATTATAATAAAATGAAAAATTATATAGATTTTACATAAAATTGGTATGTAACTTTTATATATTGTTTGTATCAAAATTACTTGCACATGTTCAGGACATTTAAGGTCTCGTACATATTTAAATAGAAGTCACAAGCGATATAACATGTTACATAGGAAATAACATAATGATGTAGTACTTATGTAAATGTATGTAACAGTGTTCATTGAATATAGAATTGCTACAAATAAACTGCGACTTAAACGTGAAAAGTTTTCCATGCCGTTCTGGGCGTTTTATGATGTTCGCAAAGTAGGTATACACTTAATATGTATTTCCATTAGATCCAAACTGTTTTTTAACACGTCCTTTTATACTTACGATGGTTTTGTTGGAACATTATATAATTGTGCAAATTTTACGAAAGGACGAACTTTATGTTTAAAATTACGAGAGAGTTACATCGTTTATATCAAAATACTGTAATATTAATTTTACAGGATTTCAAAAGCCCGTAGATCCCTTGTGGATTCAATGATCTATATTATATTATGTGGAATCACTCTATTTACACGTAGTAGGTAGATACATTACACAAATGTTTATTAATAAATTGATATGTACCATATTTTATGACATGTCCTCCCAGAAACTTTAAGAAATACTTACTTTGCATGTCTTAATTTCTACCTGAAATTCCAAATAAAAAAAATTAAAGTTAATTTTAGTCTTTTCCCTCGCTCCGGCTTCATTTTTCTGCTGACAAATTATTATTTTCATTAGTTAAGCTCATTTTAATGGCGATTAAATTCTCTGTATGTAAACATTGAGCAAATGGCACAACCATCGGAAGTACACAGCAAGCTAATCCGACAGGGAATCACAGCAGAATAATTACAACAAATATAAAGTAAATTGCTATTTTATACTAGATCGAGACATGATTTACATACACACTGTTTTATATTATTTACCTACATACATACATATTTACATAGATTTTCAATACACCACAAATACATGCAACATCTGTATATTATATGAAAATATTATTTCTTGAAGAACATTTATGATATTAATTGACTGTATAGAATCTTTGAAAACAAGAATAATAAAATATATTTGTGCAATATTTGTTATAATATACACATACGATCTTTGTTTTATTTGCAATTTAAAATACATTTTTGAGTATTATTAAAAGAAATTTCATCAGTTGTAAACACAAAAACAACTGATGTATTTCTAAAAAATCTTCTAGTTGGTTGGCCTGAAACATTCTTGTTTCCTAGCTGTTAATATTAAAGTAGTCTATGTTTTAGAAGGCAGAGTGTAGCAAAAACACCCGATGCAGTGAAGTTTGTTTTTCTAAAATTGTAAAGTTTTACTCTTGAAATAGACCGTTTAACGATCACTGAAGGTAACTGAAATTTACAGATTAGTAGATAAGCAAAGCCGTTTCTGGACCTCTCAGTAGAGGAACACTGAGGTTCTCAATGACGTCATGAACTGGATGGCATGTGTCTATTAGGAGTGTCGAGGGGGTGGTGAAGTAGTCTATGGGGCATGGGGGTGCCCATACCAGACGAAACCAGACTTCTTTCTGGTTTTGTGAATACCTGTGTTATAGGTGTTCATGGGGTGTCATGAGTGGTTTATGGGAGTGTTATGTGAAGTTCATGGGGATGCATGCTCGTGAAAAAAGCTGCAAAGCTGTACTCAAAGCTGTTTGAGTCATGTTAATGCGATACGATAGGTTTGTTAGGGGCATACGACCACGATAGGTAAGATGCGCGCACCTAGCCAACCTAATCTATCGTGGTCGTAGTATTCACGAAGCCAGACAATATCCACCCCCATGAACTACCCATGACACTCCCACCAACCGGCCTTAACATCGCAATAAACCGCCCATGACACACCCGTGCGTCATCACCACCCCTTCGACTCTTGTGGTTACTCCTGATGGACATATGCCATCTAGTTCATGATGTCATTAAGAACCTCCAATGTTCCTGCACTGAGTGGTCCAGAAACGGCTTTGCATAGCTATCTAATAGAAATTAATGAAAATATGTCGGATGATTTTTTAAAACATTTTTATATAGGTACACATTTTAAGTTGGCATCGATTTTTTTTTATTTAATAATTTTTTTTGTTATATTTGTTTATATCTCGTTATATAAATAGAAAGTTTATTTTTATAATGTGTAAATGTTTAGCTTACATGGGTCTATAATAAAAATTAACAATTAATTTCATTGAATTGAAAGAAGAAAACCATAAATTGAGTAATAATGGTTTTAGAAATCATGTATCTCAAATACTTGTCTTGTATTAATGAAAAATTTTCGCAACAACTACTGTCATCAAAATAAATTAAGAAAGTTTGTTATGTTTTAAAGCTAAATAATGTAGTTAGTAATGTTGCGTGTGTTGAAAAACAACACGGGACTTGGAAACGTTTATCTTTTAATAATCTGCTTAAACATCGTTATCAGTTCTTTTTAGATCCGTTGGTACTAGGTTATATATGAGGACTGGACAATGGATTTCGTAGTAAAATAACATTATATTTTTAGGCTCTGTCTTGGAATTGTGCACAGTACTATCCTTGTTTACTCTTTTGTTACAGGATCAGTATTGCACAAAAAGTTGCTTTGGGGGGTGGGGGGATGGGGGCATCAGAAACATCTTTGCCACAGAATAGACCTGATATCGATAATTTTGGCTAAACTGAAAGTCATTTCTTTTATAAATATAACTTTCAAAATACTTTTCTGTTGACTTTCAGCAATAATACAGTAACACAGACGGGAAGTAAATTCTCATCAAACTCACTAACGCTTGTTAACTGACCGCTAAAGCTAAATACTTCTAATTAAGTGAAAAATGTCATCAGAAATATGTGTATCGGTATAATAGTAAATGCGGTAAAAAATAACACAGGAAAGAAAAGCATAAATAGGTTGATCACTTTTGTGGTACTTTAACTTAGGATAAATTTTTACTAACAATAGTCCAGGTCAGTTAGATTTCTGTATATTTGTTGAAGTAAATTTGGAAAACAGTAGAAATGTTGTTATTTTATTTTTACAGTTTTAAAAATGTTTCACGTGTATTCTCTACCAAATTATAAATAAATAAAAACATTGTGAAATAAATATAAAAATAAATTAGTTGTTGAAAGTAAGAACTGGGTTAATTTTTAAAATATCTAAAAGTTGTTAAATCCAAATTTCTCTTTAACAATTGGGCGCCTTTTCGCAAAGACATACATCAAAATATATTTCCAAATATTTTCTTTTCTTCAAACTTCAAAAGAACATTTATGACAAATCATCATTTCTCTGACACACCATTTGCGGGAGCAAAAGTCTTTGAAGAATAAATAACAGTAAACTTTTAATTCATATTCGACGCAACATTCGACATAACGTGTTACATGTGGAGTAAAGTGATTTTATGACTATATGCCAGGGAGTACAGCGAGGATGATATGTCGAATACCCAGTTCCGGAAATAATGTCGGCATTGTGTAAAGCGAAAAAGGTCAGAAACTAATTTCTTAGGAATCCTTTGGGTGCCTCAGAGCCATGAAACAATATATGCTTAATAGATATTATTATATTATTCAATGTTTATGTTGAGATCACGAACCAGGGTATAGTTAAAATATTATTAAAAGTGCGCTGCTTTATTCTCACCCCTTTCGGCATTAATCTTTAACAAATTAATTTTCGAGACCCGTGGAATTATTTTCCATGCTATTGATGAATCTAATTAGGAAATTGGTAAATTGGTTCTACTTTATTATTTCTTCTGGGTTTAGATGATAGGGAAAAGTTCCTGGAATCAAGGGTGGATCTAGGATGAAGTCGGGAGGGCTTCATAGACTATAGGAAAAAAAACAATAGGTGCCACAGGCGGAAATTTTACATTTTTCAAGGTCAAAAGTCTAAAATGAAAAGTTAGAAATTACCTTAGTGCTAAATTAAATTGAAGGAAATCGGACTGTTCCAAATAAAATTTAATTATTTCAAAAAATTTAGTAAGAGGTCAAAAACATTTTTTTATTCATTAAAATATGATACCTACATACTAATAATTTAAGGACTTTAACACATTCGTTGTCGATCGCACAATTAATCGACCAAACGAAACTCACTGCAACCAGCAACTTCTTATCCAGTGCATCCAGTTTTCTTCTTCCTGGTCTCTTGCCCCAAAGGCACTCAGCCTGCTTTTCTAATCGCCAACTCTGCATAAGAGACAGTCAAAGTAGAGTGAGAGCACTATACATTCGCTGGAATGCCTGAAGGCATTGGGAAATTAGCCTCAGGAAAATCACAAGCTTCGTAAAAAGTCTTGGAATCTTGGGTAACAACTAGGTGTAGGGTAAATCACAAAAGATCTTTTAGATCGACATGAAGTAAGACTACTCCCAAGCGAGCCCTGAAACAATCTACAGTACATTCGCTGAAGACTGGGATCAAGAAAGCGGCTTTGCCACTTTGTCGCAAAGTTGGCGATATTGTCCGATTTATTTTTAAGTACCCTAGATTAAACGATTAACGGGTTTATCACCGTTTCCTATTTATTTTGATAGTAGGTATTGCTTTGCTACTCTCATAATAGAGAAGATACGGTGATAAATTCATTAATGGTCTCAATCATATTTTTAACATCTTTTCTTCAAAGATTATTGAGCCATGGGGGTTATAGTCCCTGTAGCCCCCCCATAAATCCGTCCTTGCCTGGAATAAACTGAAACTGATAGCTAAAAACGTTTAACTTCGCTCAATGTAAAAAAATATTTAGGAAATTGTCTGCTGCGTAAGTTCATCATGGCAAATAGTTTTTATTTGTACATTACAAGTGTATGTTATATTTATTTTTACTTTACTGGTTGAAGTATAATCACTAATCAACAAAATTAAGAGTCAAAACTAATCTCAAATTACCAATCTTAATTAGTAGATGTAGTTCAAGTCTCTAAAATATATTTTTGTAGATTAATCATCGATTATTTTTTATATATAGAATACATTTATTTACATTATATAAATAGAAAAAATTCCTAACATTACAATTTTTATTGGTGTTTTGACAAGTGATGATATGTATATAAATATGTCTCGATCTAATATAATATTGAAGTCAACATTCGCTGTGGGATAGCGGTACGAATCACATAAACGTCAAGAACGATTACATGCACACATAAGATATCTATGAAATATGCATATGAAAAATATGAAATTGTATATTTTATAGACGATTGTCGAGGGTGTTTATTAAAAAGGCTAAAAGGACACAGATTTGCAGGCATGCGGAGTTATTCAACCGGTACACTGCATAGCAAACACGCCATCATCCGATCATAAATTTATTTTAAGATAACCATTCATTTATATGAGATTTTATTCAACAGTAGTCCTCTAGTACATAAATAATATCAAACTCTTCGTACAATAAAAATTTGTTATTACGAAACTGTTCATTATTAAATATAACTTTTTGGTCATTTTAAGAATGAATAAAAGTTACCAACCAACAGATTAGGTGAGTCATGTAGTGACGTTGCATTGCCCGATATTTTTGACCGCGATATGTAGAAATTATTGGCAGTGTACCAAGCCCTGATGGAGTGAATTAGTCTTGCGATCATAATTGCTTAAGGAGCATGGTGACAAGAGACTGAAGAGTATATGTCAATTAAACCTGTTTCAGTTTCACTTGAATATTTGACGAAGTATTAAAAAAATAATTAAAAAAATGGACTTAAACATAGTTGTAGGGAATTGGATGTCATAATATTACAAAGAGCATATTGTATCTTCAATAACTCACCCATGAAATGCTGGACATAACAACAGTCCCAGTCATTACATCAACAAATTGGAGTATAGGGAATAATTCAGGATTTGATTTTTATTTGCTAAAATCCTTTATTTGGTCGAAAATTCTTTATTTTATTCTCTCTCTTCCCGTTTTTATTCATAGTAAACCGAGTATACTTTAACTCGATTAGTTTTGCATATAACCATCACAAGCGGCGATATTTTAAGAAAATTGAGAAATGCGATTTTTGCGTCAAATAAGACAAAAAATCAGTTAATAACTTATCTGTTTTTCAATGCCAGTTTGGTTTCCAAAACAAACTATAAACAACTATTGCGATTGATAAACTAACATCTTGAATTCATGCTGGACTTGACAAATAGAAATAGAGTTGTTGTCCTTAGATCTCGCTCAAGCTTTCGACTCTGCCACAATTTACCTATTAATAAATGAAATTATTACGTCTTTTTTTTAACATAACATATCATTTCTAAGATCATATTTTAGTAAATAGACAGCAATTTGTAGCCTGTAGTCTGTGACTCAGGATTCAATCCGTGGACCCATACTGTTTGTCATTTAACCTCACCACATTAAAATTGTGAGAGGTTACTAAAATTGGTTCAAAAACGAAAATTGAGATAACATCAAATCTTTACGTTTTGAGGTCTCAGGAATCCAAGAAAGTGGTTTTTGAAAAATGTCTGTGTGTGTGTGTGTGTGTGTATGTGTATTAACACGATAGCGCCGAAACTACTGAACGGATTTGAATGAAACTTTGCATGTGCATTTCTTTAGTGCTCCAGAAGATCTGAAAAGGTTTTGGTTGAGATCGGATTACGTTTAGTGCCGTTTCGGCGCAACAAGTTGCGTATTTTGTAATTACTTACAATGTTCAATCGAATCATTGAAAAGCAATTAAAATTCCAATTTCAACGATATATCACACTTCCACCCTTTCGATTTGGTTTCCGTCAAAAAAAATAAAAACAAAGCAAATGTGAAGCATATATCGCATTTCGCGTGACATGATCGATGCGCGTAGCCGTTACGTCGTGAAACTGGTCACGTCACGTGTATTCCTATTCAACAGCTAGCTTTACTGTCGCATTTAATTTCAAATATTTTGAATTGGAGACTGAATTTGGATAAAAGTTTGCATGATGGTTTCATCAATGTTCTAGAAGATCTGAAAAGGTTTTGGTTGAGATCGGATTAGGTTTAGTGCCATTTTTTAAAATATATACAGAGACAAATCGAAGAATTACACTATAAATATTCCTCTAAAATCTAATAAAATTACTGAAATGCAAGCTAATGTTTACTTAACAAAGAGTCATGAGCGATCGGTTTGCAATGAGCAAATTTTGTCGATTGTCGTTTGTTCCCCGCGCTATGTTTTAGTAGTTTGTCATCCGATACGTTGGTGTCATGTCACATATAAGATTTCGGTATATTTGCAACTTTTAGTAACTGTGTACAAGTGGATTGTCACAAACTTTAAAGGTAGGTGTAACAATAGCAATATCATATGCTTTTATTATAGATTATCACTTTACCAATTTTCAGTTTGTTACTTTACGAATCTGTAATGTTTATGGTACCTAACTAGACTTTCTTAGTTGTTCAAGTGATGTTAAACTTATTAATACGATACTAGTACATTATTCAACGAGCGATAATGTAGCAAACTGAATACTGTATTTTATCTACGATTATAACAATTAATATTAAATTGCAAGTATACAGAAACATTATTTACAAAATAATGTTAACAGTTAAACGTCAAATTAATCAAACATGTCAAATCACCTTCCTTTCCTCAGTAATAATAATGGACCATTCCATTTCACCGTATCGGAAAGTTGATTGGCTGTATCTAGTGAATTATGCAACTCCCGCTTATAATCCTCGCTATTTGTTTATGGATACTATTACTTGTTCAAAAGCAGTTGATTAGTGAAGGTATAATAGTTTCAAATAGATTATAACCATATTAGAAACTAAATCAGTTATTAACTTTTGGATGTGAATGAAATAGTGTGATGGTGTGTATGTGTGTGTGTGTATTTGTGTTACCACGATAGCGCCAAAGCTACTGAACGGATTTGGATAAAAATGTGCATGAGTTTAATGCTCCAGAAGATCTGAAAAGGTTTTGGTTGAGATCAGATTACGTTTAGTGTCGTTTTGGCATACAATTTAATGCTCTTTTTGGCTTCAAAGATCCACCGGGTGGGGAGATTCCAGCCGCTTCCAGTAGCTGCCGATTTTTATTGATGATTCCCCAAACTCTGTCAAAAATAATGCATTTGCCATATTATTTGCTGTGATGATACTAATCTGTCTCCGATTGTAATATTGGGGATTTATTAAATAAGGTGCCGCAGATCGTGCTAACTACAGCTGGTTCTTACTCGATAAGGTATGACTGAATACATAAAAAATAGAGACCGTGGTATTTAGTTCCCGTTACGTGGTAGAAAGAAATAAATAACCCTGAAACTATTCAATTTTTGGGGGTGAACTTAGATGCAAATTGTTGGGTTGCAATGTTAAATGTAGCAAATTTAACAGTTGGTAGTAATAAAATAAAAAATAAGGTTGGTAGTGTTTTAGTAAAAAGTAGTTCTGTCGAAGTAAGCGTTTTTAATGAGTGTCAATATTGTGTTAATAAAAGTAATTACAAAACTAACGAGTTACTCAAATTAATATTTTCCACGTACCCAAACCAACAGGTTATGGGACCAGGCCGTTGAAATCGGTAGTTTCTGGTTGAAAGAAAGGAAAACAAAGAGATTATCTTTGGTTAGTAATTTTTGGTGTGTCAAGAAAAAATGGATCAGGTTCAAACACCGTCACTAAAATTAAACGTAGCAAATTGGATCATATGGAAGTTCCAGACATCAGTGATTTTAAAAAGGCGAGGATTGTTTGACATCGTCAATTGAAAATTGAAACCTTTGGAATCCGTCGAAGAGGTAGCCAAATGGGAGGAAACCCACGTTAAAGCACAACAGCTCACTGGACCGCTAGAGGGCATCTGCTTACTGTTTTGTATTTCGCTATCCTAAGGATATCGAACATGTAACAAATAGTCGAAGGATCCTCGTGTCGGTCGTCACAGTCTACCTTGCACTAATGACAGCCAACAGCTCGAAACTGCAGTCTTGTAACTCGTAATTCATCGCTCGGCGGGGCGCACAGCCCGAAGAAGAGCTGTTGGTTGCAGTCTGGTTACGTTCCTTGTAGTAAAATAACGACTTTATAGAGGAGTTTGCAACTGAAACATTATGTTTTAAAATGAACTACACTTCAGAAGCATATTGCGAACTGATAATAATTTACGATGAATGTGAATGTAATTTGAATGTAAGAGAAAATGCGATTCGGTTTCCTGGTTTCCCGGAAGAAGACATCCGTGTGGAAATGTTTTTTTAAGACTGATAAATGGTGCAAGAAACACAGGTACTTTGGTTCATTCGTATAAATTGTAGCTGGCCACTCACGAACCGCACCAACCCCAGCAAATAAAGATGCTGTCATTCATACAATGGAAGTAGATCCACGGATTCTGTATGAAACATAGCGCGAATGTTAAATATTTCAAGAAGCCTCACCTAACTTTACTTCAGGCACCCTTTACGCCTCTTACATACAGCAGAGGACCAATAACAAGAAGTCAGATATGCAGCACACATTGAGCCAGAATGTATAAAAGCAGCAGCGCGGCACAGAGAGCATCAGCTACGAATGATAGAAAATCCCACTTTCTACCCCGCAGATTCAAACACAAAAAAAACAAATCCCACCACTTCAAACAAATAATGGTTATGCAGTCACTGACTGCATGATGACTCCTTTTCTCACCAATACACCCAACAATTTTCCCCCAACCCCATCTACCCCTCCCTTCAGGATAAAGCTTTCATGTATAACACAAAACTACAAAAATACAAATATTCCTTCAACAGAAAAACTCATATACAATATCACCCCCCTAGATATCCTCAAACACATCAAGAATATTAATCTTAAGAAAGCCGCCAGAAATGATAACATCTGCTGGAAGCCGTAGATGACAACAAAGTCGTATGGGTCTTCCAGTGTGGTTTCCGTCCTCAGCATTCCACTTCCCAGCAACTTCTCAGAGTCACAGAAATAACTACCACAAATGCCAATCGGGGCCAGAATACAGGCATAGTGTCTCTGTACCTTTGATAAAGTCTGGCACCCCGCACTGCTGTATAGCTTCATCTTGCGAAAATTCCGATTCGTATTGTGAAAACAATCTAATCTAATTGCCAATTCCAACTGGCGTGCAATGGGGAGTGCTCACCCCTTAATCCCATATCCTCAGGCGTCCCCCAAGGATCGGCCTTGGATCCCATCCTATTTATCCTCTATATCAATGACATACCAACCCCCACAGACCATCGACTCGCATATTCCATTTACGCAGACGATACGGTCATAATTATTGCTACAACAGTAAACACCGACTTAACAAAGACATTACTACTTCGACCAAATTCGACTAAAAGTGAACGGAACAAGACAAAAGCAATCTGCATAAATAGGAAAAAGAAAAACATAAACCCAGATACAAACATAACAATTAATAATCAAGTAATAGAGTGGGAAAATAACATCGAATATCTAGGGCTCACAATAGATAGAAATTTAAACGTTACAAACCATGTTAACAAAGTCAAACACAAAGCCAAAACAAAAACGCATTTACTATTCCCAATTATTAAACATTATTTTACTATAAGGAATATAACCAGACTGCAACCAACAGCTACTCTCCGGGTTATGTGACTCGACGAGCGCTGAATTACAAGTTACAAGCCTG
The DNA here is from genome assembly GCA_963675555.1 of Leptura quadrifasciata. Classification (NCBI taxonomy): domain Eukaryota; kingdom Metazoa; phylum Arthropoda; class Insecta; order Coleoptera; family Cerambycidae; genus Leptura; species Leptura quadrifasciata. The sequence continues at coordinate 153,951,972 of OY776673.1, read as the reverse complement.
GCGCGTTAAGTTAATAATCGCATATTACCAACAAAACGTGGTTTGCCGAAAAAGTACTCACGCACTCAAACCCAACCATACGTACAATTCTCACCCCCCAAATTCAATAGCCACCCAAAATACTCCTCGATCAACTACATATATAACCCATAAGCAAATCCCACACACAACAATAGCCCATTTCATACGCCACGAACAACACAAACTTATCAAAAGACACTCACCACACAACGTACACCCAATAAAACATAACCCACATCACCAACCCTCAGACACAGATAACAAAGACAAGATATCACCCAAGGCATCCCGCTGAAAGCGCTCAAAGAGCAGCATGAAAAAGAGAAAACTAGTAGTGAGAGCTTCAGTTCAATTCGAGCAACGAGAAACAGCAATAAGTAGCCACCAGCGAGCACCTGAAGATGATAGATGCAGTTATGTTGAAACGTCGTTTAGACAACCAGAGCTGCGACAGGAGCCTAGCAACTACGTGGCAGACCACCCGGAAATACAACAGCAATTCATTCTTTCAAATGTTGTTTGTCAATTTATGACCGTGATTTTTCACCATTTTCCAAAAATTTCTTTCGTTATCCCGGATGAGTTAGAGTTAATGCATGATAAACCTACTTCGTAAATCTATAATATGCATTACCAAACGCATCTGCAATATTTCGTTTAAACACAATAGCGGTGGGATATCAATCTATTTGGGTACTACAAAATAGAATTAAACGAAATATGAAATATTCCAAGATTTTGCTGAAAGTGCTGTCTGTATTAAAATACGTAGAAACAAAAGCTCATTTTTCCACATATTTTTTTAATGCTCTGAAACAACAGGATTAAATAATTTAAAATTGAAACCCAAGTCTTATAGAGTTGGCTTGTTTTTGCATGTAGAATTAGCTCCGAAGTGGACTGGCAAATATTTCAGAACACACTTTATATATGTATATAGATACTAAGAGGACTACGTTGAATAAGTAGAAAAATAAAGTGATATAAGCGATAGATATAAAAATATAGAATTGCTTTAGTAATATCGGATAATGGAGAGAATTTAAGACACACTTGAATGGACACACACAAACAATTAAACATGTCTGGAAGTCGTGCGGTCGCCTGTGATTGTCGCTCAGATTGCCACTTCCGGTCTTCATTGAAACATCCAAAAATAAAATAAAAAAATAAAATCGAGCTCGAATCATCAGCGGGGGTGCTTATTGACGTCCGGAAAATAGCTGGTACTGGAACATCAAAAAACAATTAAGCCGGAGTTATTGAAAGTTTACTGTTGGCTTAGCTACTCTACCGTACTCTTCTAAATAATTGAGGCACAACCTCATGAATACGAGACACGCCCTCCCTCTAAAATCTGGAAATTACATAACATAAACATGCTAGTTTAATAATATTTTTAATTTAGTTCCACAGTTAATTTGTAAGATGTCATAAGCAAACTCATTTACAAACACATTAATGAAGGATGAGGGCACGTATAATAAAGTTTCATTTAAGTAGGAGTAACGTGAAACAAACTATCAGTTCTTTTTCTACTCGCACAGTGGGGAATTTATAACACTGCTATTCATCTTCACAAAAGCACGCTAGTCTGTCGCGGAAGCGACCGACCTAAATGAAATGTTGAACACTGTCGCGATAATGGAGTGACAAGGATTTAACCTTTTTAGACAACAAAGTAAATCATTGGAAAGGAGAAGACGGATTTAACTTCAATTTATTTTTTTAAATCAATCTCATATTTTCTTATTCTGTTGACATCTGTTAAAACAGGTGTATAAGAACACGACATAAAGAAGAATTTCCAGAACACGTAACAAATATATAAGTGAAAGTCACTGACAGGACATTTTACATATTTTACGCAATCTTATGTCCATACGTAAAATACTAGTCATATTTTCTTTTTCATTTTAGTGGCATCACGATCCGTAAAAGCAGACCCAATCTAGATATTTTGGATACTGATCTGAATTTTTTACTATATGTGGCCATTGATATTTACTATTGTGGCCAAATTAAAGTAATAGATATTTTTATCAAGTAATATGTTTTTTTTTCAAAAGAAGTCTGTTATAAATATGGATTTTTACGTCAGCTATATCAATTAAATTACTTTGACAAGAAAACATTGGTGGGTATCACAATGACATTACACTAAATAAATATATTATGATTGATGTGTCACTGGTGAGAACCAACAGAAAAATCAGTCGATTACTTATTTTCGGCCACAATAGTACAATATAGCTTATTGAAAGTCTCGAGGAATCCGAATAGAGCGTCAGTCGCCATGTTGGAAAATAGTATATAGTTTTGTATATAGATTAAAAATGACCTGAGAGACAAAAAATCGCTCTACTCCTCGTAAAATATGCTATTTTTTTTTCAAGTATCGAATACGAATTAAACAAATACTGTTACTCTTTCTTCAAGAACTTTTAGTGCCGCTCGAGAGCGGCAGTAAACAACTTTTACTGTCACTCAGATTAATGAAAGTGGAAGTAAATGACTTCTACTTCCGTTCCGATGAAGCGTCAGAAAATTGACAGTTTAAGTTCGCGACAGAACTTATCATTAAAATCATGTTCTTTTGACGTCTGAAGAAGAAAATATTTTTTTTAGGTAATTGTCACAAAAAATGACGTTTATCGGATCTGACAGCATTCCTAAAGTGTCATCTCTCTTTACTCATTTGTCAATCTTATTTTTTTGGCCGCTTTTACTTCACGGTCGCATGTGTTACTTGTTTATCACTAATATTTGAAATATGTCACGGCTTGTCAATAAAATAGTCAATAAACTATCTAGTGACGTTTTCATTTGTTTTCATTGAAAACGAATTAAAACTGTCAGCTTAGTAGCCTTCTTGCAAAATACTTTTATTTTACTTTTTGAGACAGTTGTCTAAAAAAATTTGTGTGCACCTCGGCCAAATGATTTTTCTCGGTCTTATCCGAAGTTTGGACTACGCTGTACCTCGACCACAAACTTCGAATTCGGCCGAGAAAGATCAACTTTACGGCCTTAACTTATTTTATTAACCGATTTTAATATTCTAAAAAAGCAATTGTAACCAAAGAATGTGGCTTCAATATAATTTTACACAATTTGCTGAACTATATTTGTGTGATAAACAATTGACAAAATGTTAAATTTTATGTTGAAAAATCGGTCCAGGTCAACTCGGATAAACTTAGTAAACTTTGATGTTAAAAATTTTATATCAAATTATGGTAATTCTGACGAATCTGCATGTTATGCTGTTTTAAAACATTTTTATTTCGTCAAATTTTCATTCTTTTTCAATAAATACTAGTAAAATATTAAACAAGTAATTTCAAAAGTCGCCAAATTGAATTATTGCACCCAGTATAGTTTTTAATTAATTCTACATACACTAATTTTTTAAAAATTTCCCTCGCAGATTCTCTCCCTGTATTTTCTAAGAGGAACTAGGGGGAAGAATTAGTCATGCCATCTCATAGTGGTAGTAATAGTAGTACTGCAGTATAAAGGAAAGTATTGTGATCGTGCAAAAATTAATATCGAGTTTTTGATGAATTTACACGTTTTCAGGTCTCCTGAAGCCAAAAAGTGGTTTTAAAAAATGTCTGTCTGCAATTTGTTGTTTGTTTTCTGTTGTCTGTGGTCGCACCTAGAACCCAAACTACTAGATCGATTGTGCTCAAATTTTGCATGCATATTCAGAACTGCAACACATCAAGGAGAAATCGCAAAATCGAACCCAGCTCAAAGAGTTAACCTCTAAAAATCGATAAAGAAATGCAAAATAATTGTTTTATCAAAAACGACTTTAACGATTTTGATCAAACTAAACACATGTATACTCTCTTAGTACTAGTATGAGATGACATGAACTCTAAAAATATGCAGAGGCGGAGGCTATGGGGGTTGAGGTTAAAAGAGTTACGATTTGAAATGATTTTTTTTTTCTAAAACGATTTTAACGGTTGTGATTAAATTTGACACCCGAATAGTTCCCTAGTATCAGTATAAGATACCATGATTATTTGCTTTTATAAAATTCAGGAAGTTATGTTGCAAATGGTATTTTAAATGATTAAATAATTTTATTCAAATTTAGCAGATAGATAATCCCTTAGTACTAGTATGAGATAGCATGACTCGTTGCTCCTAAAAATTCAGAAACTGAGGCTGTGGAGTAAGGTTTAAAATATTCATTTTTTTTTTTCTAAAACGGTTATAACGATTTTGATAACATTAGGCAAATTTATTTGAAATGCAATTTATAAGAGCAAAATAAATGTATTATTATTTTCATATGCTAGTATCAGAATTTATTAGTCTGACCCAATCATATGCGGAAAAGTTTGTCCGCGTATCGGTATGTTAAATTTGATCAAAATAGTAACGGCAATTTTGAAGCCAAAAATATTTCATAGCTAGTAAATGCATACTAAAAAAGAGCGACCTAAGCTCTTTACATTTAAGTAATTATGCATTAAAAATTATTTTATACTTTTTAAGTGTTTTTCTAGTTTCTTAAAACTTTTGTTTATTAATTTTGTTTTTATATACGGCTTTATATAAAAGTGTTATATGTTCGTTATTTTAAAAGCTTTAATATAAAATAATAAACCATTTTGTTTGGTATTTTATGGCCTATAACTTTTTCTTTAACATTTATTAAACATCGGCCTATTTCCGCTACTGAGACCTAACACCGACGCTTGTAGACGAGCTATCCCCACCAAGAATTTTGCCGAACCTCTTCTCTTAAGAAGAGTAGGGATCTTTTACTTGCCTAACATTTAATAGACAAGTGAAAGACGGCTTTACATCCCCTCCGAAGGATGCTATATCTCCTATACAATCCTCGCCTAAGATTGTATAGCTTCCGCCCATACACTGATTACAAGCCGCTGGAAGATGTGAGGCGAGGACGCGCTCTTCCTTGTGTTATAGTATATGCTTCATATCATGAAAAAATTGACTCGAAAAAATCTCAAAATTTGCCAAATAAACCCGCCTTTCAGCTCACCTTGTCAAACCAGAAAAAGTGTCGGTATATCTTAAATTATCAAAAAACTACAATTTTTCAAAATATTTTCCGAAAAAATTCATTACAACCCAATAACTCCTAAAGACACCTAAAATATTGTCGGAACATTCAAAACATTCAATTTGTGGATTTTACAGCTCAAATTTCTTAAAATAATAACTTTAAAATTATAGCCCCTATATATTATCAAACCACTCATAAGACTCTTTGCATACCTCCGGTATAAAAATTAATTCATTTAAATAAAATTTTTACCAACCATTCTTCGTTGAATCTAAATATCTATTCGGTATTAGGTCTTAAATAATAAATTATCATTCATTTTTTTACACAACATTCCCCAGCTCTTCATCAATATTTACTTCCGCGCCTTCAACGTTCATGTATCTGCACAAATATTTTATATCAAATCTACCGCCCGTAGCACAAGCAAATTATGCCATCAAAACTTATTTCCGTTAGTTCAGATCGCGCCAACCGTGACACTTAGTATGACCGCAACCTCATGATAAGCGCTAGCCTACGGAGTATTATTACGAGGGTGAATCGAAAATTAGTACAATAAATTAGGACAAATTATTAAATAACTTCTTAACTAAGTCTGACACGAATTCCATTTAAATAGCAAAAGATGTCATATTTTAAAACCAAAACAATCACGTTACTTTCAGTTTAAATTTCAATCAATTTCAGTTATTGCGCAGTTAGTGTCCGCACTGACTGGCCGGGGACCTATCCAGTTTACAAAAAAACGACTCGCGGTGCATGACAAACGCAACAGTAGCGACATATAAAAGACCGCGCGCGGCGAATCTCGGGCAAGTCAATTCCGATCCGTGTTCTACAACCCATCTCGAGTTCTTCCTTGGTAGCTCCAAGTAAAAACAAATCTATTCAGCCCTCAGCATCTATTTTTAGTGAACTGATAAATTTATTATAATCGGCACCTTCGCCAAAAAGTGTATTTTTCAAATCTTCAAATCAAATCTAAAAAACCGAGTTAATTTTTTATTTTTTCAAGACAAAACTTTCGCTGTTGAAAGTTAACATTTTTGCAATATACTTTAAGTTAATTTTAAGTGTACTAAACTCTGTGTAGTGTTATAAATATAAATATTCTAATTTCGTTTTAAACTAGTATGTTATTTCAAGCAGTAATATACAGGGTGGTGGAAAATAGCTTGCCACAGTCAATAAAAAGTGTTTTTTTGAACTTTCACAAATTATCAAATGCTCCAACTGCATATCAGGGTGAAAAGCCTTTGACCCTTGTGCAGAAAATATTAAATTTTTTCAAAACTAAAACCGATACTTCCCAATCAAAATTAATAATAATAATAATAATAATAATAATAATACGTCTTTATTCTTTTGTAGTAAGTATTACAATTTACTAATAATCTGCAAATTACTGATACAAAATTATGGAAAGGCGAAGTATCGCTCGAAGAGCGTTTTTCAACTTAACCTACGAATACAATATAATTATTACTCTAGCTATCTGATATTTAAGTCTTCCACATAAGATTAATATAATTTTGAGTACGTAACCGAGAGGAGAAATAAGATCTGTTTGTATATAATAGCAACAATTATTGTTCCAAAAAGAGAGCTTTTAACTTTTTTTTAAAATTTATTATTGAATAATTTTGAAACCGAGCAGGTAAGCTATTGTACAGTTTACATGCTACATATGTGAAGCATCTCTTAAACATGGCGGTGGAGTGTCTAGGTATAACCAGTACAAACTTGTTGCGAGTATTGAGATTATTCACATCTCTAAAACGAGTTAATTTGTGTGATAAATATATTGGCTAATTAGATAGTAATGCTTTGTGCACAAGAGACAGCAAGTGAACATTTCTGAGCTTATCAAGTTTTAGTTTTTTTGTTTCAGCTATTTTATGACTAATATGCTCATATTTTTTATACCATAAGCGAATCTGAAGCATGAGTTGTGGATTTTCTGTAGTCTGTCAGAGTCAAATTTTAGAAGAGCTGGTCCGTAAATCGCATCACAATATGACAATTTTGATATAATTAGGGCTTCGCATATGTTTAGTTTCAGTTTTGAATTCAGAATTTGTTTATGAGGATAAAGTTGTTTAAGTATGTTATATGAAGATTTACATAAGTAATTTACGTGTTTCGTAAATCGCATGTCAGAGTCAAGCCACAGGCCTGGATTTTTTGCTTCAGTTATAATAGGTAGCTCCTCCCCATTTATTTTTATTTTAAAAAAAGGATTTACGTAGGTTCTTTTATGTTTTGGTCCAAGCAACATAACGTATGATTTACTAGCGTTTAACTTAAGATTATGAGCTGCCGATATATCAACCAATCTGAGTAAGTCGTTATTGATTTTTTCTGTACTTGATAAGCTATCATCAGCGGTAAAGGAAAAATAAGCCTGAGTGTCATCAGCATAATTATGTATATTACAGTTTCTAATAACTTTGTGAAGATCGGATATGTATATTGATAGCAGCAAGGGTCCAAGTATGGATCCCTGAGGAATTAAGTGTACGAATCTCCTCAAGAGTCTCTACTAAAGCTATCCGACGCATTTTTTTTAAGAGGAGCTAATTCGTGGTTACTTGAAACGGTCACCCATATAAGTACTAACCGCGCCTAACGTTGCTTTACATTGCGTATCGAAATATATGTACATAGTAAAGACGCACCTACACTCGCCCCCTAACTTTTAGTTAAAAAATATTTTTTCTTCAAACGTCAGAAAAACATGATATTTCTTAACCCATTGCATGACATGAATAGTTGTAAAACTAAACTTCGCCTAATAAAAGACCATTTACTTATTATTATTATTAAAGTTTTACATTTTAGATGGCTGTGCATTGCCATTAGCAGCGGAGGTAAAAGTACTTTTATCGATACTTTGAGCTGAAGAAAAAGTACAACTGATTGCTTATAAATAATAACGATATATTAAATATTACAAAACTTGTACGCTTTAATTATTAAATAAAAAAAACACCATAATTTGATTGTTTGAACATTATATTTTATTTATTTTAATTTTTTCTCATCGCACGACGTCCGGAACCTATATGCGGCTTCATAAACATTACCCGATTTTAATATCGAACAACGCGTTCAATATATTCATAGCAACACCGGCCATGCGATATTTACACAATGCGTTTTTGGGTGGTGAAATTTTATTTTTTTTCTTTATATTTAAGAGGTGATCAACGTTTGAAGAAAAAATAACATGTTTTAATCGGAGTAAAAGTCGCTTGTTGTGACTCGTCACAAAAGTATCATTTTTACTCCTAATAAAATAATGTACTATTCATAAAGCCCACAATTTTCTTTTTAATTGCATAAATGCGAGTCCGGCAAATACAGACTCGTCACAAAAGTATCACTTTTACTCCTAATGAAACAATATACTATTCATAAGGCCTACGATTTTCTTTTCAATTGCTTATATAATTTTTTAATACAAAATATTTCATTTTAGTCGATTTTCTATCACACAGATGCAGTTTAGTAAAATAGGTATGTAAAATATATGTTGAAACTACATTACAATTTTAGAGCATTAAAATTGGTTTACTAAATAAGATAAGAAGAAAATATTTTCTCTGCCTGCGCAATATGCAATTATTCCAACATGGTGGCTAACTCTCAATTCGGATTCTTCGGAACTTTGAGTCCTAGAATCTGTAAGATTATGGAAAAGGTAGAAACTATGTCCCGAGAGTCAAAAGGCTCAAACGATATAACTTTTTTGGACTACCGAGACTGGCCACAATTTTGCAGCCCTATTTATCATGGAGTCAACAAATCATAGTGAGATCTCCATGTTTTTTTTAATGAGTAAAGAGGTGCCATTGATCTTAACTGCTATATTATCTTGGATTAACATATAGTGAAGTCCATTAGTAAAGAATAAATTCATTATGTACGTAATTAACAATTTATGAGTAAAATTCTAAAACACGTTAATTTTTTATTCTAAAATGACATTTTTTGAGCATAATTTTATACCTTCCCCTTCAACCCCCTTGAAGTGATAGCAACATCTTTAAAATTTTAAATGGAACGACGCTGTGTGTGATATCTCACTTGAAAGGATTTTTAATTGTCTATCCAGCAATATAAGATTTTTTGAATTTCTCTAATTTTTTTATTGAAAAATATTACATGAAACAGTTTATATCAAATACTCAAACTGGGTGCCCGTAGCTTCTTGACAATAATGGAGGCGTTGCTGAAATTCTTCTAAAACATTTTGTATCGTTTCCGGGGTGATTTAGTTAATTTCCTGTCTTATTCTGTCTCTTAAATCATCTTTTCAAATTTAATGTTCTTGATGAAAAATAAACAAAATTCAAAAGCCTTATATTGCCGGATAGAGAAAATCCTTTTAAATGCGCGATCACACGCACCCTCGTTCCAGTTAAAAATATGAAAGGGGTAGCTATCACTCCAAGGGAATTGAAGAGAGAGGAATAAAATTATGCTCAAAAAATATCATTTTAGAATTAACAATTGACATGTTTTAAGACATTACTCATAAATTTTTAATTACGTAGATAATGAATTTATTCGTTACTTATAGACCTCACTGTATATTCTGATTGGCTATACTACTAGATATATAATTCATTAATTTCTTGTGACTCTACAGATGTGCGTATACATTAGGCCAGTCAACCATATTTCTGTAAATTGTTCGTCTAGTAGAGACGTATTTGCAAATGCCGCACGTGTCTTATTTGCTTCGTGCGCGTAGCAATCCAATGGTGTCGGTTTTTAGTGCAAATTCAAAGGTGAAAAATTTCCCTCTGGCGCCCATGTGGGGCCCCATTATATTGTGTCCTGATTTTTGTATCGATATTATGTATATTGGGTGTTCAAGTAGCTATTCTATAGAAGCTCTGATAATTTTTAAGGCCTGTTACTTTTGTGGGACTGTAAAAGTAACCTTTAAATATTTTAATTTGGCGAGAAAAATAACGTGTTAAAATTGTAGCACAAAAACTGGTTAAAACGACTTATTTCAACTAATAACATACATGTAACATTGAAGGTGATTTGGATCACGTATTCTTTGACTGTAATAAATACACAGACGCAAGTAACGAATTGTATAATCAACTGATTAATTTAAATATAGAAACCCCTTTCAACCTACTACATTTAATATGTCTTAATAATAACGACATTCTAGGCTGTCTGATATCCTTTTTATATAAAAGTGGCATAAAAATTTAGGTTAGAGTTGGCATTCCTGTGTTTAAACCTTTTATGTATAATCCGAGGCCTTTACCTGTGTTGTGTAAAATCAAAATGCCTTGACGGGCCCCTAGGCGAGAAGCGTGTGCCCTTGTTTAGTTCCCATTGTGTTATTCTAAAAACCTTCTCTTGATAGAATTAGATTTAGCGTTTTCAAATAATAGGACAGTGTATCTGGCTGTATGGACTATGTCCAAATGCCATTAAAAAAAAAAAAAAAAAAAAAAAACTAATAACAAGATATAATAAATATAAAGGAAATTTAAGTAAATTTATTACAGCCTACAATTTTTCTTAACAGGCTTTAAAATCTGACATATACTTTGTAGAACACCCATTTTAGCCCATTATTTGGATACACAATTTTGGATACACAAGAAAGAGGATAGAAGATTCACTTTTATAACATATCCAAACTAACTGTTGGGTTTATGGCTGTTGTATTCATCAGCTCTGGAAAGGAAGTTGGTAGTGAAAAATAAAAGTGTATAACAAATAAAAATTGAACGGTATTATGCCAATATTATCATTATCAATTATCACTGACAAAAAAAAAGAATATTTGTTGGTGTGAACAGTACGTGAAAAATGCTTTCTCCGTCATGAAACGTTTATTCTCACGCATTATTCATACCAACAAATATTCCCTTTTCTACAATTGATAATATTGACATAATACTACTTAATCTAATTTTAATTATATCATTCTATTTTATTCTTCACTGACAACATTCTTTCTAGTGCTGGCCAACATGTATCCCGTTTTTACTTGAAATGAAAAACATACTGAATTATTTATGATCCCTACACAATGAATATCCATATCGGGCTACACTGAATTTACTTTTCGTTAAACAAATAAATAAACTCGTGCTTGTGTGAAGTAGAAATGCTTCTAATTTAATTATTAACTTAGGATAAACTTTGTATCACGGTATGATGCTACTTAAATGATTTTTGTAATATGCATACGTTGTTCTCGTATTTATTTAACATCGATTTTACTGTACACATAAATTTCCTAAGAGTACAGCCGAGAAATATTTTAATTTAACAAAATATATTTCATATATAAGCATATACTTGCATCTTGTGCAAACTCCGCGGCTGTACGTGTAAAGACATCTCAAGTCAAAACTTGAAAAATAATTTACATATCAGTATAATTTAAGAGTGTTCTTAAATCTGTTAATATTTTCATTATTCGGCTTATTTAAAAAAATTCCAGGCACAAGTTTTGTCTGAGATTTCCTTGGATTACTGAGCTAATCTACTTGGTATAACTGGCATAGAACAGTCTTTGATGTTCAGTCTCAAGAGTAAGATGGATAATGGCCGACCGATGCGGAGGTGGGTTTCGTATCCTGATTTTGCACCATTGTCTGATACCAGTGTTTCAATAGCCCCCGCCAGGTGAATGAAATGCACGACAGAGACAAATGACTTGTGTGGGTTAAGCAGGAGTGTGAGTGTTATTACGACTGTCATACGTACGTACATTCAGCTAAATGTAATATTCAAGGAGGGACATTTCCTAACCGTGCTACTAGAGAATGTTCTGCCGTTGATCGGTTGGTGTGAAGAGGTGAGTCTTACCATGCCAGATCCGAGCTGCTGCAACAGCCCGGAGCCCTGTGAGCCTCCTAGGACTGCAGAAGGTCGCCTAGATCTGATGCTCTGCATACTACTGCTCAACAAAAACGGAACACTGCTGCTCGTGTTGGGCATCGATCCTCCCTGTGAACAGTGGCAAGAGGCGCTCAGATCAAATAACAACTTTATTTTAATTTACCAACATACTGGAATGTCTAAGTGCGAACGATAATTAATTGATTGGCGTAAGCAACAAGCCTGAATAATCGATGAATAATTCAAAACATTTTAAATTGACCACTTTGTTATATTATAATCTAGAACTCAAGCACTTTCGTTGAAAAAAGTTACAGTCATTTTTCTTCCGAGTCCATTATTTGTGCTCTAAAAAATCTGAACCAATATAAACATATTAAATTCAATGGAACACTCAAATTTCTAACTTTTTGTTTTTGTTAATTCAGCTCTTCAAAGTTTTTTGTTATTGCATCTTTTACATCATCGTTGTTTATTAAAGTCAATTTCATAATTGTGAGGAAAACAGTCACTTTTTCATCTTTTAACTACTTTTCATGTCTTATTTAGTCCTGCGTTTATTCAATTCACATTATTTTACCTCATTAGTTAATTTTTTTATTATCGATAGCTATGCATAATATAATAACAATTTATTGTAATGATAAAATTACTAATATATAGGGTGGACTATTAATAACAGGCCAAAGTTCAGGGGAAGATTCTTTGGGCCAAAATATGAGAATATAATCAAATATGCTTTAGTAAAATATTGTTGTGGAAAAAGATACAGGGTGTCAAAGTTAAAATTATTTTTTCGTTTTTTTGCAATAACTCAACAGCCTCTTAGCTAATCTTCGCCAAATTTGCTAGCGGAACTTTTTTTATTCTAAGAAACAATAATTTATATATTACATCACGTTAGATCATAGGCCTCAGGACCTGTATCTGATGATGAATTTTTTCATGTTTTTTTTACGAAACGTTGTGGTACTTTATGACCAGAAAATCTGATGAGGGCGTCATTTCCACGTATAAAAAGTAGACTTGGTAGAACTTGCTAACTCCAACCGTTTTCGAGGGAAATACCGTTAAACATGTCAATAATTTTTTGAAAGACAAATTCAAATTTAATGGCATAGGAAATTATAGACTGAAAATGAGCATGATAGTACATGATCAAGATTCACTTGTCGACGGTGCCGCGTAACTGATTAATAAAATAACAAACTGGAACGATACTGACTCATAGTTCACGAACAGTTGTCTGATATTTATAAACCTAAAAATTTTACAGTTTTTTTCTTGTTTAATAGTACCATTTTTTGTTTTTATTAGAGAACTTTCATCATAATTTTCTTTAAGGTGCTAAATCTTAAAAATATGGATTTTTTTGTTATTTAACACAAGCTTATATTTAGTAAACCATTCATGCGCTTGTGATAAATTTTCGTTAGCTTTGTTTACTGTTCTTTCTATATTTGAGTCTGATATTAAAAGAGATGAGTCATCAGCAAATAGTATAGAGTCGTCGATCATAAAGTCATTTACATAATTAATATACAGCAATGGACCTAAAACTGATCCTTGTAGAACTCCCATGGAGGTTTCAGACTTGGAGTTATTAATTTCAACAAAATGCGCTCTACCATATAAATAATTTTTAAACCAATTTATTGGTTCACCTCTTATACCATAGCTCTCGTTTTCTATAAGCTTGACATGGCATACAATATCGAATGCCTTACTCAAGTCTAGGAAGATACCAACGCTTTTTTGCCTGTATGTATCTTTGAGGGAGGCGGTAGCCCAGTATGCTAAAGCGCCTGGCTAGCAAACTGAGTTGCCTAGCGAAGTGGGTTCGATTCCTGCAAGGCGAAACAATTTTTCATTAAAAAAATTGTCGCAAGAGTGGTTCGGAGTCCACATTAAACTGTAGGGCCTCGTTACTCTTTACCTAACACAAGGTCCTTGAGATCTACCAGGGGGTTACTTCGGTAACTTGAGAGACGGTTAAGAACACTTTTTAAGAAAACAAATCATCTAGGTTTACGTGCAAATGTATTATTTTAAAAGTGTATAATAGCAGTTATCGTGGAGATGCCAGCACCAAATTGATTTTCATTAAGGAGGTTATGTTTATCAAAGAATTTTGTAATTTTATGTGCCACATATTTTTCAAATAACTTAGAGAAAGAATTGGAAGGGAATATATTGGTCGATAATTCTTCACCTTTGAATTACAACCTGACTTAAATAAAGGCAATCTTCAACTTTTTTGGGAAAAATCTCTTCACTTAAAGAAGAGTTTAAAAGTTCAATTAATGGTTTCAGAATTGACATTATACATTTTTTAAAATAAATTCATGCTAATATTGTCCAAATTTGAGGAACCCTATATTCGGTTGCTAGGTCAAAGAAAAATGAGGAGGGTTATGTTTAACACAAATTTCATGATAATTTTTTTGAGGTGGATTAGGAAGTAATAACTTAGGAACATCGTTAAAATATTTGTTTAAATGATTGCCTACAAAGGTAGGTGTCATTTGCCAGAACATTATTATGTCTAAAACAAACTCGTGTTTACATTTATTATGATTGGACCTAATTATATTATATGCTATTTTTTATTTATTTTCAGAATTTACAATTAATTGATTATTATACATTATTATTATGTAAAATAATCAGTTGATCGATAATGTCACAATATTTAAACTTCAAGCGGTGAGCCATCATTTTATTCTATTATGCATATGTTGATTTGCTATATAAGAATCGAGAAGGAGAGGCGGAGTGGAACTCGACGAACAGCCACCTCTACTCTGGGATGATGCTGTGATATATAAAACGTGTCAGAATTTGTTTTTTTTTCAGCTTTCTATTAGCAAGGAGTTGCAGTTTTCTACGTAGCAGCACAATAGCACAACGTGGTGTAAGGTTAAGAGAACTAAATGTGTTGCTCCGGGTTATATCACTGGTAATTTATTTATCTATTTTGAGTTTGGTGATACAAAAATATGTACTGTAACTTAGTCAAATAAATGGCGTACTTGAAATTAAACTATGCCGGCTGGGACGACAAGGAGATGTTAGAGTAAGGAAAATGGGGAAAGTAACCGTCCGCAATACTTATTATTTTTCTTCAAACAACCATTTTTCTACTTATTTTATGCCAATGGTCAGGTAACAATGTACGCAAAAATAATTAGTTGATCGATGATGTCACAATATTAAACTTCAAGCGGTGAGTTTTGATTTCTTTCTTTTATGTTCGTGTCATAAGAAATGTTGATTTGCTATATAAAAAGGGAGGAGGTGGAGGAGGAGGGGGCGGAGTGGAACTCGGCAAGCAGCCACCTCTACGTGAGTTCTGGGAAGATGCCATGATATATAAAACGTATTTACGATTTATGTATCATGGAATCATGCGGAGAATTGCTCTTAGGTCGCGCATGGATAGTCATAGTTCATAGAAAAACAATAACGTAAATTCAACATTTAAGTATATACCATTTACATTTCTCTTTCAGATTGTCGACCAAAAAATCATTTTGCACGTTCTTCAGAATTACTTTTTTTCAGCTTTCTATTATCAAGGAGTTCCAGTTTTCTGCGTAGCAGCACAATAGCACCTCGTAGTGTCAGGTTAAGGTAATTAAATGTACTGCTCCGGATTATGTCACTGGTATTTATTTATGTATTTTGATTCAAGTGATTCGAAAATATTTACTGTAACTTAGTCTAATAAATGGTGAACTTGAAGTTAAACTATGATGGTCGGGATAAGAAGGAGATGGGATATTATAGTAATGAGAACGAGAAAAGTAACCATCCGAAATAACCAGTTATTGTTTTTCTTAACCTGTGCTTATCTCAAACAACCATTTTTATACATTTTTTTATGCCAAAAGTCAGGTAACAGTGTACGCAAATATAATCAGTTGATCGATGATGTCACAATATTAAACTTCAAGCCGATGAGTTTTGATTTCTTTCTTTTATGCTCGTGTCATAAGAAATGTTGATTTGCTATATAAAAAGGGAGGAGGTGGAGGTGGCGGAGTGGAACTCGGCAAGCAGCCACCTCTACGTGAGTTTTGGGAAGATACCATGATATATAAAACGAATTTACGATTCATGTATCATGGAATCCTGTGGAGAATTGCTCTTAGGTCGCCCATGGATAGTCATAGTTCATAGAAAAACAATAAGGCAAATTTAATATTTAAGTAGGTATCATTTACATTTCCAAAAAAGCATTTTCCACGTTCTTCAGAATTTCTTTTTTTCAGCATTCTATTAGATTAGCAAGGACTTATTGCTTTTCTTGATCAGTGTCTATCTCAAACAACAATGTTTCTACTTATTTTATATCAATGGTCAGGTAGCAATGTACGCAAAAATAATCAGTTGATCGATGACGTCACGATATTAAATTTCAAGCGGTGAGTTTTGATTTATTTCTTTTATGCTCGTGTCATAAGAAATGCTGATTTGCTATATAAAAGGGAGGAGGAGGAGGTGGAGGGGCCGGAATGGAACTCGGCAAGCAGCCACCTCTACGTGAGTTCTGGGAAGATGCCACGATATATAAAACATATTTACGATTCATGTATCATGAAATCCTGCGGAGAATTGCTCTTAGGTCGCGCATGGATAGTTATAGTTCATAGAAAAACAATAACGTAAATTCAATATTTAAGTAGTTATCATTTACATTTCCAAAAAAGCATTTTCCACGTTCTTCAGAATTTCTTTTTTTCAGCATTCTATTAGATTAGCAAGGACTTATTGTTTTTCTTGATCTGTGCCTATCTCAAACAATCATTTTTCTACTTTTTTTTGTCAATAGTCAGGTAACATTGCACGCAAAAATAATCAGTTGGTCGATGATGTCACAATATTAAATTTCAAGCGGTTAGCCTTCAGTTTATTTTATACTCGTAACGTAAGAACCATTGATTTGTTATATAAGAAAGGAGGCGGAGTGGAACTCGACTAGCGGCCAACTCTACGTGAGTTCTGGGAAGATGCTATGTATACAGAATGTGTTTAAGATTCATGTATCGTGGAATCATGAGGAGAGTTACTCTTAGGTCGCGCATGAATAGTCAGTTCATAGAAAATCAATAGCGGAAATTCAAGTTCACTCAATATTTGAATAGACACAATTTGCATTTCTCTTTTAGATTGTCGACCAAAAAATATTTTCCACGTTCTTCAGAATTGCTTTTTCTCAGTTTTCTATTAACAATGAGTTGCAGTTTTCTACGGAGCAGCATAAGAGCACCCCGTGGTGCGAGGTTAAGAGAATTAAATGTACTGCCCGGGTTATGTCACTGGTAATATATTTACTAATTTATTTTGCTTTTGGTAATACGAAAATGTGTACTGTAACTTAGTCAAATAAATGGTGAACTTGAAATTAAACTATGACAGTCGGGATGAGAAGATGTTAGAGTAAAAAAAACGGAGAAAGTAACAGTCCACAATAACTAGCTATTGTCTTTCCTGACCTGTGCCTATTTCAAACAATCATTTTCAACTTTTTTTTTATGATAATGGTCAGGTAACTGTACGCAAAAATAATCAGTTGATCGATGATGTCGCGATATTAAACTTCAAGCGGTGGGCTTCTTGATTCTTTGATGCTCGTATCATAAGAAACGTTAATTTACTATATAAGAAAGAAGAAAGATCAGGGGGACTGGAACTCGACGAGCAGCCAACTCTACGCGAGTTCTGGGAAGATGCTATGATATATAAAACGTGTTTACGATATATTTATATGTCATAGAAGCATGCGGAAAGTTGCGCTTAGGTCGCGCATGGATAATCATAGTTCATAGAAAAACAATAGCGCAGATCCAAATTCACTCAATATTTGAATAGGTACCATTTGTATTCCACCTTCAGATTGTCGACCAAAAAAGCATTTTCCACGTTCTTCAGAATTTTTTTTTTCAGCATTCTATTAGATTAGCAAGGACTTATTGTTTTTCTTGATCTGTGCCTATCTCAAACAATCATTTTTCTACTTTTTTTTGTCAATAGTCAGGTAACATTGCACGCAAAAATAATCAGTTGGTCGATGATGTCACAATATTAAATTTCAAGCGGTTAGCCTTCAGTTTATTTTATACTCGTAACGTAAGAACGATTGATTTGTTATATAAGAAAGGAGGCGGAGTGGAACTCGACTAGCGGCCAACTCTACGTGAGTTCTGGGAAGATGCTATGTATACAGAACGTGTTTAAGATTCATGTATCGTGGAATCATGAGGAGAGTTACTCTTAGGTCGCGCATGAATAGTCAGTTCATAGAAAATCAATAGCGGAAATTCAAGTTCACTCAATATTTGAATAAACACAATTTGCATTTCTCTTTTAGATTGTCGACCAAAAAACATTTTTCACGTTCTTCAGAATTGCTTTTTCTCAGTTTCCTATTAACAAGGAGTTGCAGTTTTCTACGGAGCAGCATAAGAGCACCCCGTGGTGCGAGGTTAAGAGAATTAAATGTGCTGCCCGGCTTATGTCATTGGTAATATATTTACTAATTTATTTTGCTTTTGGTAATACGAAAATGTGTACTGTAACTTAGTCAAATAAGTGGTGAACTTGAAATTAAACTATGACAGTCGGGATGAGAAGATGTTAGAGTAAAAAAACGGAGAAAGTAACAGTCCACAATAACTAGCTATTGTCTTTCCTGACCTGTGCCTATTTCAAACAATCATTTTCAACTTTTTTTTTATGATAATGGCCAGATAACTGTACGCAAAAATAATCAGTTGATCGATGATGTCACGATATTAAACTTCAAGCGGTGGGCTTCTTGATTCTTTGATGCTCGTATCATAAGAAACGTTGATTTACTATATAAGAAAGAAGAAAGATGAGGGGGACTGGAACTCGACGAGCAGCCAACTCTACGCGAGTTCTGGGAAGATGCTATGATATATAAAACGTGTTTACGATATATTTATATATCATAGAATCATGCGGAAAGTTGCGCTTAGGTCGCGCATGTATAATCATAGTTCATAGAAAAACAATAGCGCAGATTCAAGTTCACTCAATATTTGAATAGGTACCATTTGTATTCCTCCTTCAAATTGCCGACCAAAAAAGCATTTTCCACGTTCTTCAGAATTGCTTTTTTTTCAGCTTTCTATTAGCAAGAAATTGCAGTTTTCTACGAAGCAGCAAAATAGCACCTCGTGGTATGAGGTTAAGAAATGTACTGCTCCGGGTTATGTCACTGGTAATATATTTATTTGTTTATTTTGATTTTGTGATACGAAAATATATACTGTAACTCAGTTAAATAAATGGTGAACTTGAGATTAAACTATGACGGCTGGGATGACAAGGAGATATTAGGAGTAACAAAAACGGGTAAGTATAACCGTCCACAATAGCTAGTTATTCTTTTTCTTGACATGTCCCTATATCAAACAATTATTTTTTTACTTTTTTTATGCCAGTGATTAGGTAACAGTGCACACAAAAATAATCAGTTGATCGATGATGTTATAATATTAAATTTCAAACGGTGAGCTTTGAGTTTATTTTTTTATGCTCGTATCATAAGAAACGTTGATTTGCTATATGAGAAAGGAGGAGGCGGAGTGGAACTCGACGAGCAGCCATCTCTATTTGAATAGGTACCATTTGCATTTCTCTTTCAGATTGGCGATCAAAAAAGCATTTTGCATGTTCTTCAGAATTACTTTTTTTCAGCTTTCGATTAGTAAGGAGTTGCAGCTTTCTACGGAGCAGCACAATAACACCCCGTAGTGTGAGGTTAAGATAATTAAATGTACTGCTCCGGGTTATGTCACTGGTATTTATTTATGTATTTTAATTTTGGTGATTCGAAAATTTCTACTGTAACTTAGTCAAATAATGGTGAACTTGAAGTTAAACTATGATGGTCGGGATAAGAAGGATATGAGATGTTATAGTAATGAGAACGGGAAAAGTAACCATCCGAAATAACCAGTTATTGTTTTTCTTTACCTGCGCTTATCTCAAACAACCATTTTTATACATTTTCTTATGCCAATGGTCAGGTAATAGTGTACGCAAATATAATCAGTTGATCGATGATGCCACAATATTAAATTTCAAGCGGTGAGCTTTGAGTTTGTACTTTTATGCTCGTGTCATTAGAAACGTCGATTTGCTATATAAGAAATGAGGATGAGGAGGAGGAGGAGTAGGATGCGGAGTAGAACTCGACGAGCAGCCACCTCTATGTGAGTTTTGGGAAGATGCTGTGATACATAAAACCTGTTTATGATTCATGTATCATGGAATCATGCGAAGAGTTGCTCTTAGGTCGCACATGGATAGTTCATAGTCCATAGAAAAACAATAGCGCAAATTCAAATTCACTCAATATTTGAATAGGTATCATTTGCATTCCTCTTTCAGACTGTCCAAAAAAACATTTTCCACGTTCTTCAGAATTGCTTTTTTTCAAATTTCTATTAGCAAGGAGTTGCAGTTTTCTACGAAGCATCACGATAACACCCGTGGTGCAAGGTTAAAAGAATTCAATGTGTTGCTGCGAGTTATGTCATTGGTAATTTATGTATTTATTTCGATTTTGGCGATACAAAAATATGTACTGGAACTGTAGTCAAATATATGGTGAACTTGAAATTAAACTATGACGGTTAGGATGACAAGGAGATGCGAGAATAAAGAAAGAGAGCAATGTAACCATCCGCAATAACTAGTTATTGTTTTTCTTGACCTGTTACTATTTGAAACAACCATTTTCTACTTTTTCTTTTTTTGATGTCAATGGTTAGGTAAGAGTTTACTCAAAAGTAATCAGTTGATCGATGATGTCATAATGTTAAACTTCAAGCAGTGAGCTTCGAGTTCATTCTTTTATGCTCGTGTCATAAGAAACGTTGACTGCTATATAAGGAAGGAGGAGGAGGGGCGGAGTGGAACTCGACGAGCAGTCACCTCAACGTGAGTTCTTGGAAGATGCTATGGTATATAAAACATGTTTACGATTCTTGTATCATGGAAGCATGCTAAATTCAAGTTCACTTAATATTTGAATAGGTACCATTTGCATTTCTCTTTCAGATTGGCGATCAAAAAAGCATTTTCCACGTTATTCAGAATTGCTTCTTTTTTTCCGCTTTCTATTAGCAAGGAATTTTCTATGGAGTAGCACAATAGGAACCCATGGTGTGAGGTTAAATAATTAAATGTGCTGCTCCGGGTTATGATACTGGTAATTTATTTATTTATTTTGATTTTGGTGATTCGAAAATGTCTACTGTAACTTAGTCAAATAAATGGTGAACTTGAAATTAAACTATGACGGTCGGGATGAGAAGGAGATGTTGGAGTAAAGAGAGCGGGAAAAGTAACCATCCAAAATAACTATTTTTTGTTTTTCTTGACCTGTATTTATCTCAAACAACCAAATTTCAACTTTTTTTATGCCAATGGTCAGGTAATAAGGTACGCAAAAATAATCAGTTGATCGATGATGTCACAACATTAAACTTCAAGCGGTGAGCTTTGAGGTCATTTTTTTATGCTCGTATCATAAGAAACATTGATTTGCTATATAAGAAAGAAGGGCGAGGAGGTGGACTGCAACACGGCGAGCAGCCACCTCTACGTGAGTTCTGGGAAGATGCTATGATATATAAAACTTGTGTATGATGCATATATCATAGAATCATGTGGAGAGAGTTGTTCTTAGGTCCCACATTTATAGTAATAGTTGATAGAAAAACAATAGCGCAAATTCAAGTTCCCTCAATATTTTAATAGGTACCATTTGCATTTTTCTTTTAGATTGTCGACCAAAAAGCATTTTCCATGTTCTTCAGAATTTGTTTTTTTCAGCTTTCTATTAGCAAGAAGTTGCAGTTTTCTACGGAGCAGCAAAATAGCATCCCTTGATGTGCGGTTAAGAGAATTAAATGTGCTGCTCCGGGTTATGTCAGTGGTAATCAAAAACTACCCTAGAAAACCAAGGAGTATACGAAATCCCGTGCCAAGATTGCAACAACTCATACATAGGACAGACCAACAGACGTATTAGTGTAAGAAAGGAAGAACATATGAATGCTAAAAGTACGAACAGTAGCTAATATCGAGCATTATAGGTCAAGGATTACCAGAGAGGCCATAGAGATCGAAAAAAGACCACAAAATCTGAATAAACGTGATGATACGCAGAGATGGCCCAGTTCCTGGAAGCCCGCTATTGTGGGAAAATACGTAACCAAAGACACACGACGATCCACCGTGGACGAACCAATCACGAGGAGGCATGTTCAAGTATTGACAAATAGTGAAGAAGCACAGCAACCTGCCCGAAATGGACCTATCACGAGGAGTCAGAGCCGAGCGCGGACCAATCAAGGAGAACCACGGCATTCTGCGGCACCGATTGGACACGAGGATGCCCGACCGCCGGCGAGAAGTCACGTGGAGCGTAACGTTTCAGCGAGGCCACTTGTCAGGTTGGCTCAGGCGCCCGCTACGCCTACTACAGGTGGTGGGGGACCGGTAACACGTAGCCAAACGCTCAGGCGCGCCCTAGACTGGAGTATATATAAGGAGCCGCACAAAGCGGGGAACGTCAGTTCAGTTCGAGCAACGAGAAGCAGCAGTAGGCAGCTTTCAGTGAGAACCTGAAGATGGCAGATGAGATTCTGCCGAAACGTCGTTTAGACAACCGTGACTCCTGGAGGAGTCGATCATCGACGCGGGAGAAAACCCGGAAGTACAACAACACTTCATATATATATATATGTATATATATAAATTTATTTTGATTTTGGTACTACGAAAAAATTTACTTAACTTAGACAAATAAATGGTGAACTTGAAATGAAACTATGACAGCTGGGATGATAAGATGTTAGAATAAAAAAACGGGGAAGTAACAGTCCGCAATAAATAGTTATTGTATTTCTTGATCTGTGCCTATTTCAAACAACCATTTCCTACCCTTTTTATGACAATGGTCAGGTAACTGTACGCAAAAATAATCAGTTGATCAATGATGTCACAATATCAACCTTCAAGAGGTGAGCTTTGAGTTTTTCTTTTATGCTCGTATTATAAGAAACGTTGATTTGCTATATAAGAAAGGAGGAGGAGGCAGAGTAGAACTCGACGAACAGTCACTTCTACGTAAGTTCTGGGAAGATGCTATGATATATAAAACGTGTTTACGATTCATGTATCAATGGAGAGTTGCTCTTAGGTCGCGCATGAATAGTCAAAAAAGCATTTTCCACGTTCTTCAGAATTGCATTCTTTCAGCTTTCTATTAACAAGGAGTTGCAGTTTTCTACGGAGCAGCATAATAGCACCCCCGTAGTATGAGGTTAAGAGAATTAAATGTGCTGCTCTGGGTTGTCACTAGTAATTTATTCATTTATTTTGATTTTGGTGATACTAAAATATGTATTCTAACTTAGTCAAATAAATGGTAAACTTGAAATTAAACTATGACGGTCGGGATGAGAAGGAGATGTTAGAGTAAAGAGAACGGAGAAAGTAACCATCCGAAATAACTAGTTACTATTTTTCTTGATCTGTGCCCAGGGTCAGGTAACAGTGTACGCAACAATAATCAGTTGCTCGATGATGTCACAATATTAAACTTCAAGCGGTAAGATTTGAGTTTATTCCTATATGCTCGTATAATAACAAACGTTGATTTACTGTATAAGAAAGGAGGAGGAGAAGGAGGAGCGGAACTCCACAAGCAGCCATCTCTACATGAGTTCTGGGAAGATGCTATGATATATAGAACAGGTTTAAGATTCATGTATCATGGCATCATGCGAATATTAGCTCTTAGGTCGCGCATGGATAGTCATAGTTAATAGAAAAACGATAGTGCAAATTTAAGTTCACTCAATAAACCATTTGCATTTCCCTTTCAGATTGTCGACCAAGAAAGCATTTCCACATCCTTTAGAATTGCTTTCTTTCAATTTTCTATTAACAAGGAGTTGCAGTTTTCTACGGAGCAGCGCAATAGCACCCCCAGTGGTAGAAGGTTAAGGGAATTAAATGTGCAGCTCTGGTTATGTCACTGGTAATTAATTTATGTATTTATTTTGATTTTGGTGATCGATAATATGTATTCTAACTATGACTGTTGGGATGACAACGAGATGTCAGAGTCAGAACAGGGAATAATTAGTTATTGTTTTTCTGGACCTGTGCCTATCTAAAACAACCATTTTTAAAAAGTTTTTAAGCTTTTATTTAACTTGCAATGCTTGTTTTGTTAGTTAGTTATAGTTGAGTACCGTAATCGAAGTGTTATACATTTTTTTCTAGAGATTCCAAACTTTGGGTAGTTATTAATTGTCTTGAAAATAAGATATTCCTAGAATATCTACCTTCTGCTGTGTTGGAACGTTGTTTTAAACCCGAAAAAGCGGTAAATTAACCCTCTTTTGTGGCAATTTTTTTAGACAAACATGTGGTCCTTTTACTGTCAATGTTCAAGGAACCTCCTCTTAAATTTCCGTGATGTTACGCCCCCCCACCCCTCCTGTAATTCATATGTACGTACCTTTTTTTTTAACCAAAAATTGATTTTGGGATAACTTGGGCGAATCTTACCCGAATCAGATGAAATTTTAGGCGAAGGTGGCTCATTGTACCTACAAATAGCCTGCTATATTTCAAGTCAAAAGCTCCATTAGTTTGGCTACAATGCTATTCTTTCGAAAATTCTACGAAATTTTTAAAACGCTGTAACTTTATAGCCGTTTATCGTACGACAATTTCCTGCCCGCGAAAAAGTAGGTTTTCTTATGTGCTTTTGGGTGATATGACTCAAGAAATCTTTAATATAAAAATTCGATCCACTTTCGGCCATTTACAGCATACATGTACTTGCGCGCAGTGATTTTCTGCTGCACAAGGTACATACAGGGTGTCCCAGATTTAAACGGATATACTCTAGTGCAAGGTAGAGCACACATAGCTAAGTTAAAAACACCCCTATACTTACCGTTGAATGTGAACCGTTTTTGAGATACGGGGTGTTTTATGGTATTTGACCAGAACTTTAGTCCGCCATATTTTTGAAATGACTGCACATATTTAGATAAAATTGGGTATACATATTATACTCTTTTAGGTTAATAAATAGGCTAAGTGATTTTGGAAAAATTCAAGCATTTTTAATATGGCCCTTTAGCTCGTTAACATCACACTGTATATTATTTTTTGGTAAATGTCAGTAAACTTTTAAAAAGCCTATGGACCAGTTTATGAAATAATGTTATAATATTTGATGGCACGTTTATGGTTATTCTTCAATAAAATTTCAAAAGTATTGAAAGACCAAATTCGACATTCTACCAATAACACAATCCAGTTGCTAACATCATTATTTAATTAATTTTAGCTAAATATTCAGCAGAAGAGGTTGTTATTTGTTTTTGTTTTGACATTCAGAGTTTTTTCCGTCCAAAATAAAGCACAATTCATTTATTTCACGAATAAAAAATAAGTAATAAAACGATGTGATTAACACATGACATTGTTGCATTAAAAATCCCAAGTAGGCACATGTCACATGTGTAATTTTACAAATAAGAATTGCTGTTCGCTCTTAGTAATTATTAGAATAAGTGATAAAAAACCAGTTATAAAACTAAAAATTTTAAGATGCCGTTTCAATTTAGTAATGCGGATATTATTTTTGTGTATGGCTTTTGCGATGGAAATGGGAGAGCTGCAAAAAGAGTATCAAAAGCGTTTTCTAAATCGCCGTGTACCAGATCATAAAACGTTTTCAGAGGTATACCAATTTAGTAGGGAACATGGACAATTTCCGTCAATGACAAAGCGTGAACATGTTCCCACAGCTTTTCCACAAGAAGAGCAAATATTACAGGTGGTTGAAAATAATCCATCCATAAGTGTTAGATAAATTAGTGATGAGTTAGCAATACTTAAGACAAGAATATGGCGAACATTAAAAAAGGAAAATTTGTATCCATTTCATGTTGAAACAGTTCAACGTCAATAAGACGGTGACGACGTTCCCCGCTTAACATTTTGTAGGTGGATTTTGACTCACAGAAGAACAATATCCAGAGTTCTATTTACGGATGAAGCCCAATTCACACTTGACGGAATTAACAACTGTAGAAATCAGCATGTGCGGGCATCCGAAAATCCACATGCAGTGATTCAGAAACATTCCCAATAAAGATTTAACATTAATGTGTGGTGTGGTATTTACAATAATCATCTAATAGGGCCCCACATTTTTGAAGGAAGACTAACTGGTGAGGTTTATTTAAACTTTATTAGAGATTCTTGTCAGATTTATTAGAAGGCATCAATATTAGGGGTTTGTGGTTTCAGCACGATGGTGCTGGACCCCATTTTCCTGTACCAGTCCGGGATCATCTGAACCAGCATTACACCAACAGATGGATTGATCGCGGAGGTCCGGTAAACTGGCCACCTAGGTCTCCTGATCTTACACCTCTAGATTATTTTTTATGGGGTCATCTCAAGTCAGAGGTGTACAATGGAGAGTTCAATACACGAGAGCAGCTTCTAGAAAAAAATATTGCTGTATGTGATAACATTAGAAATAACCCGGGAGTGATTGATAGGTCAGCGAAAAACATATTAAAATGTTCTCTAAAATGTATTGACTATGGGGGCATTCATTTTGAAAACCTGTTATAGATTTAATTATTTGCACCGTTTTATTTTTTTTTTTTTTGAATTATTTAAAGTTTTAAATAAATTTATGAATGTGTATTATTTTGGATGAAATCAAACTAAAAAAAAGCTTAGAAACACTGAATGTCCAAACAATAACAAATAACAAAATCTTCTGCGGGGTATTTAGCTAAAATTAATAAAATAATGATAGCAACTGGATTGTGTTATTTGTAGAATGTCAAATTTGGTCTTTCAATACTTTTGAAAATTTATTGAAGAATAACCCTAAACATGCCATCAAATATTATGACATTATTTCATAAACTGGTCCATAGGCTTTTTAAAAGTTTACTAACATTTACCAAAAAATAATATACAGTGGGATGTTAACGAGCCAAAGAGCCATATTAAAAAAAATGGAGGTCGGTCCTTGAATTTTTCCAACATCATTTAAGCCATCTATTAACCTAAAATAGTATAACATATTTAAAAAGTTTTATCTAAATATGTGCAGTCATTTCAAAAATATGGCGGATTAAATTTCTGGTCTAAAACCATAAAACACCCCGTATCTCAAAAACGGTTCACATTCAGCGGTAAGTATAGGAGTATTTTGAACTCAGCTGAGTATGCTCTACCTTCTACTAGAGTATGTCTGTTTAAATCTGGGACACGCTGTATAACTATATAGATGTTTTTATATGTAAATATAACTCGTGTGCTCTACAAAGTGCACAAAAGGATATTTGATTTAACGGAGGAAGCTGATTTCTTTTTTTACGGATTTTGATGATGCTTGTTTTTTCACTTTCCTGTACCTTATGCTGGATGTATTCGAAATACTACTGTGAGAGCTACCCGCTCCTGAATCCGTCACAGCATTGAAAATTTCGTCGGTTTCACTGTCGCTGAAGTAATATAAATCGCTCTCAGCTTCGCCCATCATATCGTTCACTTCGTCGTCCTCGTTTTCGTAGTCAGAATTATAATCATCAAATCTTGTATTCCCATCTGGCATGTCATCAGTAAGTTCATCGACTGGTGACCCACTGACCTCTTCAGAATTTTGGCATAAACTGCAACATATTAAAATTCAATTTCTTGCATGAACAAAATTTCGGTTTGCACCCAGCTTTACAATCACAAGCGGTGATTTTTAAGAAATATTTTGGAAGGAGTGGTTTGTTTGTAGTTTTTGGCATCAGTCCATTTTCCATTTTACACCAGCCGCATCTGCATCCTTAGTTCTTTCACAATACCATCGACAAATTTGATAAAATGTTCTTAAGCTGTGATAATCAGCCGCTCCATCGGTTGATGGTAGAGAGGACTGTTTGACATCAATTGCAAAATTTTTTTGCTCAGTTTTCCGAAATATTCATACCTTAGTAAACCTAATGTTTTCTTATTTTTGATGGAACAACCATATTATTCTCTGCCCACAAGATTATATACTCTCGACATATACGTTCTCATTATAGAAATTATGAAGGACGTCCAGGATCAGCTCTGGGTACTTGACAAATATGTTGCTCTATAGGGCACACGAGTTGTATTTACCTATACAAATAGTTATATATACCTGGTGCAACAGAAAATCACTGCGCGTAAGTACATGTATGCCGTAAATGGCCGAAAATGGATCGAATTTTTATATTTAAGATTTTTTGAGTCATATCACTCAAAAGTACATAAAAAACCTACAATTTCACGGGGAAAAATTGTCGTATGATTTAAAAATTTCGTAACATTTTCTAAAAAATGGCATTGTAGCCAAACTAATGTATTATGAGCCACCTTCATCCAAAATTTCATTTGATTCTGGCAAGATTTGTCCAAGTTATCCCAAAATCAATTTTTGGTAACAAAGTACATATATATGGATTACAGGAAGGGGGGGGGGGGGAGACATAATATCACGAAAATTTAAGTGGAGGTTCCCTGAACATTGACAATAGAAAGACCATATTTTCGTTCCTTAATTTACAGTTTAAGGGATCCAAAAAAAATTTTAAATCAAAAATTGCCCCAAAAGAGGGTTAATTTACTCCTTTTTCGAGTTTAAAACAATGTTCCGGTACTTGCAAAAGGTTGATATTCTAGGAATATCTTATTTTTAAGACAACTAACAACTTTCTACGAAAAATTGTATTATTCTCCGCCATTTTCAGTTTGCCATACTCTCCACTATTTGTTTAGGTTAAATCTTACAATCAAGTTCTAATTAAGCTAGAGCTTTGAAATTTTGCACATGTGCATAAGTCCGGTGACAATACATTTAACATTTTCATACAAGAAAAAACAAGATGGCGGCTTCAAGATGGCGGACGAATTTACCGTTTATGATCCGATTCGACTCAAAATCGATATCTGGTAGTTTTCGAGATCGCCAATTATGAATTCTTGGTAGAAATTTAGAAACTCAAAATGGCGACACCAATATGGCGCACAACTTTTGTCCAAGTCGATCAAATCGACTTTACAGTTTAAGATCCGATTCAACCCAAAATCGATATCTGGGGGTTTTCTAGGTCGCGGATTATGAATTTTTAGTCAAAATTCAGAAATTCAAAATGGCGGCGCCAATATGGCTGCGACCTTTGTCATTTAGGTCCAAATCGATCAAAATCGATATCTGGGTATTTTCAGGGTTGCGGATTATGAATTTCTAGTAAAAAATTTAGTTCAAGATGGCGGACGACTTTACCGTTTATGATCAGATTCGTCTCAAAATCGATATCTGTGGATTAGAGCCTATCAACAGATTAAATAATAAAAAATAAAATTATATAAAAAAAATATTTTTAAAAAGCTCTAAAAAATAGAAAATAAACTATGAAGTAAATCAAACCCATCAATTTGTTACATTATATATATTTTTTTTGACATAAAAGCTTGTCGCGAGCAATCTCCTTTACACTGGAAAATCGCGCGACAAGCTTTTACTTATATCATAAAAAAAATTTATAAAATGTAACAAAATGATGGGTTTCATTTACTTCAAAGTTTATTTTCTACTTTTTAGAGCATTTAAATAAAAGCTTTTTAAAAAAATATTCTTTCTACTTTTTTATGCCAATAGTAATAACATACGGAAAAATAATCAGTTGATTGATGATGTCACAATATTAAACTTCAAGCGGTGAGTTTTGAGTTTATTCTTTTATGCTCCTATCAAAAGAAACGTTGATTTGCTATATAAGAAAGGATGAGGAGGAGGAGGCAGAGTAGAACTCGACGAGCAATCACCTCTACGTAAGTCCTGGGAAGATGCTATAATATATAAAACGTTATAAAACGTGTTGACGATTCATGTAACATGGAATCATTCCGAGAGTTACTCTTAGGTCGCGCATGAATAGTCACAGTTCATAGAAAAACAATAGCGCAAATTCAAGTTCACTCAATATTTGAATAGGTACCATTTGCATTTCTCTTTCAGATTGTCGACCAAAAAAGCATATTCCATGTTCTTCAGAATCGCTTTTTTGCGGATTTCTATTAGCAAGAAGTTGCTGTTTTCTACGAAGCAGCACAATAGCACCCCGTGGTGGTGGGGTTAAGAGAATTGTGCTGCTCCGGGTTATATCGCGGGTAATATATTTATTTAATTTTGATTTTAGTGATATGAAAATATGTACTGTAACTTAGTCAAAGAAATGTCGAACTTGAAATTAAACTATGACGGCCGGGATGAGAAGGAGATGTTAGAGTATAGAAAACGGGGAAAGTAACCGTCCGCAATATCTGTTTATTGTTTTTCTTGACCTATACCTATCTGAAACAACTATTTTTCTACTTTTTTTATGCCAATGGTCAGGTAAATGTGTACGCAAAGTAATCAGGTGATCAATGATGTCACAATATTAAACTTCAAGCGGTGAGCTTTGAGTTTATTCTCTTTGCTCGTATCATAAGAAACGCTGATTTGCTATATAAGAAACGAGAGGAGGAGGCAGAGTAGAACTCGACGAGCAGCCACCTCTACGTGAGTTCTGGGAAGATGCTATGACATATAAAACGTGTTTACAATTCATGTATCTTGGAGCCATACGAAGAGTTGCTCATAGGTCGCACATGGATAGTTCATACAAATACAATAACAATGCAATTCAAGTTCACTCAATATTTGAATAGGTACCGTTTGCATTGCTTTTTCAGATTGGCGATCTACGGAGCAGCACAATACCACGCCGTGGTGAGATGCTAAAAGAATTTGCTGCTCTAAACTATGACGGTATGGATGTGAACGAGATTTTAGAGTAAAGAGAACGGGGAAAGTAACCGTCCGAAACGACTAGTCATTGCTTTTCTCAAACAACCATTTTTCTACTTTTTTTTATGCCAATTTTATTATTGCCGCAATTTATATTTTTTAAAAATCTTCTAACTCTAAAAGTTTATTACCAATGCATTACACATTTTAATGGGCTATTTAACACTATACTTGTTTTAATTGTACCTCTAAAAACTCACTATTGTGAGTCATTAGGTCAGTTTGCTGGTTCCGATTCCTCACCATTTTTTTTCATAACTAAACAACGTTATTTTCTTTACGATATATTAAAACACTTTACTTTCGTTCTCTGTCATTTTTCAAAAAAATTGTGTAATTTTCATGATATATAGAATCTGAACCGAATAATCTATGATTCTGTGTTCTTTGCATTTTTTCAAAAATTAGTTCTGGGGTTTCCGACTGAGATAACAAACTCAAGGTCTCTTTTTGGATATACATAAGTTTAATATAAAAGAATTTAACGTTTGTTACTTCCCTGCACCGCCTGTGGTAACGAGGTGATGGCTGAAGATGACGTGAAACAAATGCTACAGGTAAAAGAGCCATTTAGGTATTAACGAAGTTTGGCACAAGTGTTTGTTATTTTTTTTTCTAATATTACTTTTCAACTTATCGTAAAAGATGTGATTACGCTGTTTGTAGAAATCCAAATGAGGAACTAAACAAACAAAAAGATAAATCGTTTCAACTCTTACTGAAATATGATTTTAAAGAGACCAGCCCTTTTAAATAGCGTTTTTATGTCAGATTTCTTTGAACACGTATGTGTTTATTAATAGAACTACCTACCTTCTGTGATGAACAAATAACTATTTCAAAATAGTTCATATACAAAACTTAATTTGTCTGATCTAGTGGGGTCGATCTGGATTTCAAAACGACAGTGTTTTTTCGATTTTTTTTTATGTATATTATGTAGTCGAACTCCCTCTATCATCTATCTGGTCATGTTTGGGGGCGCGAGACGGTGGTGGAGGGGGGGACATTTACATGTAAAGATATGGAAAAATCGGTTTTTTGCACATAACTTGGTTAGTTTTATTCGGATCGAAAAAGTGTACAGGGATAAAATGAACGGCTCGAGAATACACGTAAACTACTTTGACCCGTCGAAATCTGCCCAGTGGTTCTTGAGATATTGCGATTTGAAGGTAAGGATTTGTATACGGATTTTTTGCTGCGGCGGGAACGTACCAAGAGCCGTGTTCGCATTGTTTTCGGGGTAGAAAGCGACTTAGCGACTATTTTCCCTCCCACCCTGATACACTGTCAGGACCCTAGTACTGTGTCCAAATTTTAAGTCGCTAAGTTGATTAGGGGGGAGGCGAAAATGTAAGTGAAATTGCTGTAACTTATGTGCCTATTTTGACTTGTCAGTTTTTTTTAAATTTTCGCCATAAATAACAAAATGCCGGTGCACGAAGATTAAAAAAAATGACAAGTCAAAATGGGCACGTTAGTATGCAACCTCACGTTTGCTGTCGCTATTTGTGGAAAAAATTGCGGAAGTTACAGCAGTTTTAATTTCATTTGCATTTTTCACTCGCCCTACCCCACTAATCAACCTAGCAACTTGAAATTTGGACACAGTACTGGGGTCCTAACTGTCTTTCAGAGTGGGGGGAAGTCGTTAAGCCGCTTTCTACCCCGAAAAAAAAAACACGAACACGGATCTCGGTACGTTCTCACCACAGTAAAGAAATCCATATACAAATCCGTACCTTTAAATCGCAATATCTCGAAAACGACTAGGCCGATTTCAGTTTATGTGTATTCGCAAGCCCTTCCTTTTATCCCTATACACTTTTTCGATCCGAATGAAACTAAGCGAGTTATGTGAGAAAAAGCGATTTTCCCATATCGGTTACATGTAAATTCCCCCCTCCACCATCCCGCTCGCATCCGCAAACATGACCAGCTGATAGAAGGAGTCCGACTACATAATTAATATACACAAAAAAAAATTCGAAAAAAACACTGTCGTTTCAGGGCTTTTTTCATGACAGATCGATCCCACTAATCTACCTATATTTAAAAACAGAACAACTCAATGTATTGGAATAGCCCGATGTAATGTCGAAAAATAAGTGCAAAAAATGCTGTTTTTATCACATATATTTATGAAAAACTATGTAGCATTTTTAATGTGGTACTGAGTTAAACGGCAGACAATATGATTCCTAAAACCATTTTATTCATTCACAATTGGATTTTCCTTTAATATGTCCTAAAAATAAAACAGCTAGATGGGTAATTATTCTAGAAAGCATGAATAATTTTTCTCTCTCACATGTATTTTATTGAAGCTTAGTAAGGTCAAAAAAGCATTCGATATTCCATTTATTGAGCAATGTTATTTTATACAAACGTATTCAATACATTTTACACATAACATGTGACAGTTCTCTTTATAGTTATATAATTGGCTTCCTTTTTAAGTGCTTTGAGCTTTTTAAAATTTAATAAATCCCAGTTGCCAAAGCAACATTCAGTCGGTGTTTGTTTTTCCCAAGGTCATTTCCATTTAGTGGAAAATTGTATGCTGATATATTCTTTTGACGTTTTAATTGGTAATTACTCAGGCTTGCGACGTACTTATTCCGTGTGTACTAAACTACCTTTGTGATAATGTTCTACTTATTATGATACAAATACTCACTATCATGCTCCGTGCAAGCTGAATAAAGACAGAGCGAAATCAACACATTGCACGACATGATCCAAGCGGACGGACGGGACGGCACAAATGAGAATGTGAACATGATTAACAAAGTGATAACACTGTGAATGTGTGATTTCCGTGGAGATGTCCAACAGGATCTCACCACGGGTGCACGACCCCATAGTCGACAGAATTCAGTATCTGGTCATTAAAATTATGTGCCGACTTTGATTAAACTTCTTATGGGATATATTGCGAGAAGTTTTACCCCAGAGAAATTTCGTTTTGTCAAATAATGAATTTGTGTATATACAATTTATTTGGCCTTGGTGCCATATTCTTTTAATTTGTATGCTAATATGGGATTCTGATAATTATATATAAAATATATATTCATTTAGCAGATAGTCATGTAAATGGAATAATAAATTTTAGTCTTATTAGAAGACTTTGGAAAATTATTTTTTTATGGAAGTGGTATAGTGTCAAAAAGCGCACATTTAAAATATATTTCGAAATATACAAGGTGACCCGGTGAGATTAACATGTCCACTTTTTCATCTCTCGCATAAATTTGCGGCATTTTGAACACAACAAGAACTTTAAACAATTTTAAAGACACAATAAAAACACCGTTAAACCAACAAATGTTTGACAAGCTAAATATTTCATTGTTTTCACAGCCACCTTAGTTATTTCTTAACATTTAATTAGAACAAAATTGTATTTTATTATTTTCTTTTAGCTGTAATTTTGTTTGTATTTATCGCATATTTTAATACGACATATGAATAATTTCCTTATTAATAGTACTAATAAATGGTACTACGGTACCGATATGGTTCCATTTGAAAAAATTGAATTTTGCCCCAAGAACAATTTTGGTAAATTTTATTTGCTCATAAATTACGTAATTTAGTGTTTTTAACGGGATTTCGGTTTTTGTAGCATTACA
Source organism: Leptura quadrifasciata (assembly GCA_963675555.1). NCBI lineage: Eukaryota > Metazoa > Arthropoda > Insecta > Coleoptera > Cerambycidae > Leptura > Leptura quadrifasciata. The sequence goes on along the minus strand of OY776673.1, from coordinate 153,917,390 downwards.
CGGGTCATTTAGAATAAATCGGAACCGTCATGGCACACTTAAATGGAAAACTAAAAATTATATTATAAAAAAATTGATGTTTGAAATGTTACTTATTTGGCATCGTTGGATTCAGAAAATTATGCATAATTCAAAAATGCAATGATATACAGGGCGTTCTATTTAAAAGTCGAAAGTTAGTGTTACTTCCGGCGAAACCGGAAGTGAAAAAAAATCAATTTTATGTCAAAAAGTGCCGCTTATTATGTATGTAGTATATCCTAAATTGCAGTCAATTATCTTCAAAACTAAAGGAATAAAAGGGGTATACCATGATCCTGTTACACCCGGTATATGAATACATAAGTTATAATCAATTTAACACATATTTTAGTCCCTTGAATGAAATAAAACTATTTCGCAAGCTTAGAGTTTAAATTGTAACGTACACCTTTCACTAGCTGCAAACCAAATGTACAATATACATATAATTTATTATTTATTCAGCATTTATTATTTATTCAGCATTCGGTTCTGGAAAATTTACAGTCAAGAAATCCACTGCATGTTTTTCCTCGATTGCACTTGACCAAGGCCATGAGCAAGAAAACAAGATTTTCAAGAGCACAGGAGGAGCAGTCGGACTAACTGAGGATGCAGCTGCGTTGAGGCGCTGGATGATTGCTGGGCCTGAGATAGCTTCCATGTTGCGAGAGTACGAAATATCACAGGGAAATTATCCTGACAATGAAGAAAACGACGAAGAAGGCCACCACGAAGAATCGGACAGCCACCAGAAAAGATTCCAGAAGCATGTTAAAGGTCTTGTGTCTACGCTTTTAGAGATGGATAACCACTGTTGGATGATGAATTATAATCCATAGATTCTCGCGCCGCTGCTGGAGAAACAGCTGATCGAAGAACGTATGAGATCATTGGCAAGCCTTGGTAATACTCAGTACACTCAATACATGGAGGATCGGATAATTTCAAGAGAGGTTTCTATCTTTAAGCGTATCAAGACGCGGTTAAAGCGTCTGGCTAGCAAACTGAGTTGCCTAGCGAAGTGGGTTCGATACCCACAAGGCGAAACAATTTTTCATTAAAAAAATTGCCCCAAGAATGGTTCGGAGTCCACATTAAACTGTAGGGCCTCGTCTCTCTTTACCTAGCACAAGATCCTTGAGATCTTCCAGGGGGTTACTCCGGTAACTTGAGAGGCGGTTAAGAAAACATTTTTTTTTAAGAGAAACAATGTGAATATATTCGGCGGTACTGCTCCTCCTAAGTCAAAACAGGTCACAAAACTTACCATGGTGAAAAATAACGCCGCAATATTTTCTAAACTGTACATCGCCTGTCAGCATGGGCAGGGAGATATCGATGAGTTTTTCAAACATGAAAACCAGCCGTTTCCTCGGTCTCTCTCGGAGACAGGAAATTTAAGACCAGTAACAAAATCTGAACTTCTAAAATGTTTCGAAGACGAGGAAGAAGAGGAAGAAGAAGACAAAAAAGCGATGTGTATAGATGAGCCAGATACCAACGAATCCAACATAGAAACTTGCGATAGAAATTTTTCCGTAAATATCACTGCATCGTTTCTGGATGGGCCTGCTATCGTCCAAATGATAAAGCCGGACACAAAGGTAACATTCAACGACTACCGTAACACGTTCATCAACTACGTCACAAACCAGTAGATGCCTATCCTGACGACAGCCTCAAAAAATCTACACGACAGAAAAGCGGAACAGGAATTAAAGGGTCACACCTAAGGTAAGCTATCAAGAAACTGGCAAACGTTTCTTCGTTCATCGGAGAACAAAGTTGAACTCTTTAACTTCCTGGCCGATGGCCTTTAACAAGTTCAATAAGTAAAAACGATTGTCGTAACTAAAGGGGAAGAAGTTGTGAGTAACGGTATCGCAGACGTGTCAACCCTGAAGTCCAAACAAGAAGAAGCTGATTCCAGACTCCTCCTTCATATCTTTCATGCTCTACAGGAAGGTCACACAAATATTTTAATTAGAACTGTGGACACAGATGTGATTGTCATTGCAGTTTCCCTGTTCAGTGAGTTCCACGAAATGAACCTAAAGGAATGTTGGATATAGTTCTGCGTCGGAAGAATCTCAAGCGTTATTGCCGTTCACCAACTCATTGATAGACTTGGTCCCGACAGATGCAGCAGCATGTTGTTCTTCCATGCATTTACGGGTTGCGATACTGTGTCTGGATTCTGTGGAAAGGGGAAGAAATCATTCTAAAAAACGTGAAGTCCTTTTCTGATGTCACCAAAGTATTCGAAGAATTATCGCGGCCTGTACAAGCAATTGGGGACCATCATTTGGAACTTCAGGCGAGATACATTATCTTGGCCTATAATAACACTAGCGACATGGATGACATCGATCAAGTAAGAAAGGCGCTATTTATCCAGGGACGGGCAATAGATATATTACCACAGGACATTCGATGCCCTTGTATAGCCTACTAAACCAGCTTGTTTTCAGGCGGGATTCATCTGGGGGCAGAGTTTCATTAGAAATTCAGAATATCCCAACATCGAGAATTGGGGATGGAAGAAGGAAGGTAGTGTTTGGGCTCCATTTTAGACCACGAAAAAAGTAACAACAGAATCCGTTAAGGAGCTCACGAAGTGTTCCTATTAAACCTGTATTAGAGGTCGATGTCTATGCAGAAAGTCAGGACTTCCCTGTACGGGCCTTTGTGCGTGTGGGGAAGCTTCGATCCTACTTAATCGTGGACTATTGATCATTATGAAAAATGTAAACGTAAACGGTCAAATAGTAGGATGTAATTGCACATTACAATGCAAAGTTTTAAAATATATAATAGTACCTTGTAAAGTAGGAATGAGAATATTTAATGCACTATTTGACCTTGGTAACGCACCCTGCTTTAAAAAGTCACCACTGTGAAGAAAATAAACTAATGCATCGAGAATTTTTTTTTATTGGTAATAGCTGAACAGTGTACTTCACTTACTAAACACCATCCATTCAACAGTCAAATAAAGATTTTTTTCGGCAAAATTTTGCAGTTATAATGTTTCGTGATACTTCAAAAGCGATTTAAACAGAAACTCACATTTAACCGAATTAAATTTCAGTATAGCTTATAACTTTACTGTGAGGTGTGTGTTTATGTCTGGGTGTTGTAAATTATTTTGTGGTGTTGTACTTTGGTAAGGTTAGCTAAAATGTCTGTAGAACCTGGCTTTATTAAAGCTGGTTCTAGTAATACATTGAAGTGCTTTGTCATATTGCTCGCGAATCACCCTGTAAAAATCTTAGATGGCGCTGTTGTCAAGGAACAGTTTCTTCATATTCTATTCAGTTCAATAATTTCTTAATGTCCCATCTACTATAACTGTCGATGTGGAATTACTAAAACCTAAGCCAGTTTTTAATTTCCGCATATTGATTAATGTTGGCATTTCAGGAGGAATTGTATCAAATTTTCTTCCTATATTACTTCTACTTTTTAATCATGAGATACTGCCTATTTTTGCAATTCTTTCAGTTATTTAAACAACAACTTTGGGATCCACGTTTACAATATAATGGGTATATTAATTTGTAGGCCAAAACAGGTATTGAGTTAGAAAGTTTTTAACTTAAAACTACTGTATACAGGGCTCCTGCGAATATTTAGGCGGTTCTACACCCAAAAATGTAAAGAGCAGTTCATGTGAATGTAGCTCGAAAAAACTTTCTAACGAAACTACTGGGGGCATGATATGTCGTACTGTCGTGAGCAGAAAAAAATAGGACAACTTTTTTTTCTAATGTAAATCTGTCTCTATTTGAATATGTAATGAGTAGCCGAAATAAAACAGATATCACTTTTAATTTTTTATTTTAATGCTATAGTTATTGCTATAGTAAATTATAGATGGCTAATGAGACAAATTGCACTGCGTTATAACATTAACAAAAATTTGGTGTGTAACATTTTAAGAAAGTGGAGAATAAACGGTACGATTAGTAGAAATCCTGGATCAAAGGACAACGGATATCCTATTTAACAAGAAACTAACTATTATTATTTCGTTATTGCACCATTTCTATTTATAACTTCTATAAATCTGTTTGGCATAGAATTAAATAACCTTATACAATAATCATTAGTAATAATATTTTCCCATGCATTATTTACTATTCTCAGTAATTCTTAGGCATTCCGTGGTCTCACATTTCGTTTTTGGATACTTCTTACGAGTAGTCCCCATACTTTTTCCATAGAGTTAAGATCTGGTCTATTGATGTTGTTATCTTGAAACCAGTTAGTTACGGTATGAGCAGTATAAACGGAACAATTGTCTTGTTGAAATATGAACTCATTGTTAGCAAATAATGACACAGAAGGGAGCATAATATTGTCTAAAATCCTAATATACGTTTGACTATTACATCGTTCCTCAATATGCCATAAAACACCAGGACCACGTGCCGATATCCACGCCCACATATTGATGGAAAATCTACCACTTTTATCATTGTTAGATATATATGTCTCATCGAATCGAGTATTCGGAGGGCTGTAAACACGAATATGACCGCTGTGTGCTGACTGGAAAGTTTTTTCGTCTGTAAAGATTACATTGTTCCAAAAATTTACATCATGCGCTAGAAATTCAAGCGCAAATCCTACTCGAGCTTCTTTATGTTCAGCTTTAAGTAAGTATTTTTGTGCTGCTGTATGACAGCGTAGCTCCGATTCTCTTACTCGCCGGCGACCAATTCTACTCGATCCAGGAAAATTCGTTTCTTCAGCAGCCTGAATAACTGAGATAGATTTTCTACTAAAGCATTTACCAATTGCAAATCTTGTTGTTGAGTTGATATCCTTCGTCGTCCTGATCCAGGATTTCTACTAATCGTACCGTTTATTCTCCACTTTCTTAAAATGTTACACACCGAATTTTTGTCAATATTATAACGCAGTACAGTTTGTCTCATTAACCATCTATCTTTTGCTTTAGCAATAACTCCAGATTTATAAAAATCGCTTATATGAGGCATATTAGTTTTTTGCACACGCAATAAATTATGACAACTAACTGACAATGTCACAAAAATTAAAGTTAGATTCGCATTTTCCTCCATTATTAAATTGATATGTAGGTCTGTCTCTCTCCTCTCCAGGGAGCTGTGAGACCTTGACGTTGGTGGAAAGGCTTAAGTAGTCGCCATGATACTTTGAACTATGCTAGCAAGTAACCCATGGCAGGGTCACAAAGCCGGAAAGGCCAAAGGGAGCGCTGAAAACTAAGGACAGCTCAACCTCAGGATCTACCCAGACACGGAGTGGCCACGGGAATGAGCGCACCCGGGGTTAATTCGAGGCATTCGAGCTACGAGTGAGCTGTGCCACTCACCCGTTTAGCACCGTAACCACGGCCCACACCTCAACGACCTTTGCGGAAAAGAAAAAAACGGCACCGCAAGGGGAAAGTCGCGTGGTCACTGTGAACGCGGGATTTGCCTTAACCCGCCGGCCCGCGAGGAGAGAACCTCTATAAAGGGACCGACAGCGAAGTCGTAAAACCTGTGGGGCACCGGGCGCGCCTCACAGTATTAATACCTTCCTTCCAGTATGAGCCCACTGCTGGAGGGTGACGGAGATTTGGACCCAGCTCATGGGATTTAAAATAATGGAAAACAACGAAAGCCAGAATCAAAAGGACGGAAAAATTGAGTCGATAGAAAAGGCAAAGACAACGGACATGGACGATGGAACAAAAATGTTGACAGAACAGGAGATATTTGCAAGAAGAAGCTCCATACTGAGGAGCCCGCCGAGGAGCAGGAGCTCTTCGATGAGAAATATCTGGGGCGAAGACCAGGAGAAGAAGAGGAGACGAGTTGAGCCCTCTAAAAGTTAAGGAAAAGGAGGAAGATGTATGGGACAAGGCTACCGCGAAGATGATGGGGCTAATTACCAAGACCTAGCATTTGTAATCGATATCGGAGAACAGCAGGGAGAGAGAGGTCTAATAAGATAGGCAAGAGTAGCCTGCCCAATAACAAAGGTTCTCCTACAAAAGGACTAAGAAAAGGCCAGGTGGAATACGGGGCGTGTAGTATCCATCTAACCTTAAGTCGTGAGGAAGAGCACAGGGACACCGCAAGACATACGTTCCTTCTACCGGGAAAATTGTCAGTAGAAGAAACATGGGAAAACGAGAATATATCTGAAATGCTGAAGAAATGGGCAGCCATATTAAAAGAACTAGGGAAGAAATGCTAAAAATAAGAGGGAGTCGCCTGTAGATACCGTAGACCAGGAAACCCGAGGAAGGAGATTAAGGGGAGAAAATGCGGGAATAATTATAAAGGCAGGAAATAAATCCTATGCGGAACTGGTAAAGAAGGTTAAAGGGAGTGTAACTATTAAGGAGATTAACGTAAAAGTGAAGAATATGAAGAAAAGGGGATCTATTGGTTACGGTTGAGGGAGGTGCAGATAAGTGTAAAGCCATGAAAGAAGCCATGGGGAAAAATCTACAACAGGTAAGCGTTGAGGAAAAAAGGGAGAGCAAAACGATATTCATCAGGGATATTGACACAGCAGCGACGGGAGATGAAATCAAGGAGGCCATCGTAAAAATAGTGGAGAGTCCAGGCTTCGGAGTAAAGGATATCGGAATATCCTCAATAAGGGAGACGTTGAATGGGAGTTAGACAGCAACAGTGCAGGTCCCAAAGGGAATTGTAGGGCTTCTTGAAAAGAGGGGAGGCGTAGGGATTGGATGGTTAAATTGCAGAGTCGGGAAAAGGGTTAATATCGTCAGGTGCTTTAAATGCTTGCAGTTTGGGCACAGGGCACGGGGGAGGATAGAAGCGAGGACTGCCTAAGATGTGGAGAAAAGGGACACAGTGTAAAGGACTGTAATAAACCTGAGTACTGTGAGAATTGTAAAGCAGGGAGACACAGAAGTGACTCTATGAAATGCCCAAAATACATAGACATGGTATACGAAAGGCAAGAAAGAGGATGGAGAGCTTAGCTCTAAAGTCGAGATGAATAAATGGATTCGTGTAATGAAGACAAAGGAAGAGGACAGAAGCCCCCGACCCCTAATCGTTTTAATAGATGGAGGATGTAAGTGAAAACGAGAACTTTTATTAACACCGATACACGATGAATGACTCGTGACCTGATGGAAAGCGAAAGCAGTTCCAGGTTACGTGAAAACACTGATCCAGGAAGGGTTTTAGTCAGTAGGAGTCCGACACTACCCGGTGCGGTAGACCCTAGCGCCGGGTGTCCATGCAGGATTTCCCCTCCACCATAAAAAAAGTCTGTCTCTCTGTCATGTATTAAATTCACATTTCTGATGCAGGGATTATGCGAGCAAATTCTCTCCCAGTGTAATATATTACAGAATTGACACAGTCACGGCGGCAGATTATCGGACTGTGCATTACTTATATTGTTTACTTGGCCTGTCGTCGCCTGCACGCTGTGGTTTTGTATTTTAAGTGGCTGTGATGTAGCTATTACTGGATTGGCCGGGCATACACGAGAGGATTTTTTAAAAGATCGAATCCAACGGATCAGATCCCGTGGTCCATAAAGGGATTGTTCCATCGGGTTTGATCCTTTATTTTGCCCACTAACGTAAACATCAAAATGTCTCATGAATTAGCGGACTATCTTCTTTGGTGGACTAGATTCGCTCATTTTAGTATAAAAGGTGCATATTCCGGGTGTTTCAAACATGTTTGAAAGACCAACGCATTTCAGTCATCATCACAAATCGTGATCTGGGGTCATTGTGTATGGAACAAAAGTTGCTGCAGCCGCAGCAAATCGAAGCAAGTGGAAAAAACTGGATTGCCAGAAGGAATAATTTCGCGCACATGTCTTTACTGAAAGAATTACGAGCTTCGTTTTTTAAATATTTGTTCATATATTCCGCTGATCCTATTTTCCATAAACACTCATGTCTTTTATATATTTCTATGAACGTTGCAATTATAATTCGATTCCATTCCATGTTCTTGATTATATTGATAAACAACAACAAAAAACTTATTAAGTGTAACATTAATAAGGAAGATATTTCTGTGAATTTAGATCGGTGACGCGCTACAAATACGTTAGTGGAGATGTACCACCGATCGAGAAGTTGTCGGATTTGATTCGGCGGCCCTCCGTTATCCACACACCAGTAGACTTTTTTGCGGATTTGGTCTTCCCAGAATCCGGTCTTTTAAAAAAGCCCCTCGTGTATGCTCAGCTATTGATTGCAGATTGCTTATAAGCGAGATTCGTAGGATTTGCTGATGGAAGTCTTGTCGCTGGTGCGTTTACAGAAGGTGATCGGTGTTCTATATTATTTCACCGCTGAGGCGTCTTTGCTAGGGGATCTCTTTTAGAGTTTCCTCTATTTCGTCGGCAATTATTAATAGATCACAGATCTGCATAATCTTTATACTTTATTTTTTCATTTATTTCCGGTAATAGTTGACCAGGAATTATTCGTGCTTTTTCGAGGGCTGGTCTGAGAAGATCGACTTTGAGCCCTGCTTTTCGAGAGATGAACAATGCTGCTTGGTCTCCCCTTTCTTGTACTTTAGTATGCAATATTCTTTCTGCTGCGGTTTTTCGGGCTGTTGTTTCGTAAGTTTGTCTTAGCCTTTCTTTAAAAGTAGAATGTTCATATGCAATTAGCTGGAAATGTCTGTTATTCCACGTCTGGCAAAATAATGTTCCATATTGAGCAGGAAAACATCAACACTTTCGTGTATTAATCCGCTAAATATATGACGTGGAGAGTTTGTTATGTCTGGAACTATGGCAGGTTCTTGAATTGGTCTTTGTCTTGGACGCAGTGGAGGCGGCATTGATGTTTGCTGAAATGCTTCTTGTATGGCCTCTTTAATGCTTTGAGTAATTTTATTTATTAACAAATCTATGTCGATTTGAGGGGTAATTGACGATGATGTAATATTTTTTTGTCTGGATGTCGATGGCTCTGGATTTCGAAGTGAAAACTCCCTCTGGGTAATTTCAAATATTTCACGTTGGCTTTCGAACAATTCTTCATGTATTGGTTCCATGTCTAGTTAATTAGTCGTTGATTTTTTATTTGTAATCTGGTTCTCTTCCGTGCGTAATCTGTGCTTAACTTTGTGACCCCTACTTGATCCAATGTCGCGCAGAAAATTACAAAATACGTCGAGTTCGGCGATCTTTCTTTTTTTAACGTAGAATTTAAAATTTGTACTAAAATTTTTGTACTTACTACTTCTACTACCTTTCTAGATTCGCTAGTCGGGCGTTTCGAATATTTCGTTCACTTGTGGGACATTTCAACAATTTTAAGCCCTCTAGTTGGGCGCCACGAACACGCAGAACGCCTCCGTCGTTGATATTTTTGGCTTTAGATTGGGTGCTATGAACACGCACCCCAATAAGAGCTTAGTAGAGACCGTGAGGCGTTACGTGCACTTAATTTGTAAATGAATGAAGTTTTGGGGAGATTGCATTTAAAATGGTTGGAACAGGATAAATTGCTCACCCTGTGTAAACCCCTGCTGATTGTTTTGAGTGTATTCTGTTGGTACCTAAAGTTAAGTTTATTTTAAACTGAATTGGATTCTTTTGCCAGGTGATTTTTCGACATCCTGTATATACTTCTCAGAATGTAATATGTCTGTATGTAAGATTTAAGCTGAAACACTTTTATTTAATTTAAAAAATTTTAAGCAAGATGTCCAGGTATTTTGGAGCACCCTGTATGCCGTTGTTGTAGATTAAAACACTTTGTTTTAGAACGAATTAGAATATTTATTATTAGAACGAACACAAGTTTAAATAAGATAAAATTATTATTCTTTTTATAGTTACGAGTTGGTAACTTTTCGACAGTGAATAAATTCCGGCTTGGAGATTTGATTCGGTTAAGATTTGTTTTTAAAAATGTTATAAATTCAGTTAAGATTAAGTGCGCTGTGGCAGATTAAATTAATTAGAAAAGTCTTCTTTTACTAGGTTCCGGCTTAGGAAATAGCACGAGCACAGGTTATACGGGCGAGATGCAGAATTACTAACTTCGGATACCGATACTGACTTGCTTAAAGCGTGTTGAGATAGGCCTTTTATATGTTTCTCTATCGTTTCGTTTGTCGTGCTCCGTGAGTTGTGCAAGAACATTTTTACACCCATTTTATTCTAGAAAGTTGGATTCCGGCATTCAGTGCGATCGAAGGTTACGTAATATTGCGCAATATTGCATCATCTTTGCAAAAAGTTAAAATTTGAAAATGAAAATTATATGATTGTTTGGGCAATAGAAAGATAAATTGTTTGATAATTGAATGAAACTCGAATCTGTTTTGGTTTAGAAGATATTGCAAGGAAAATAAATGAAATATATCGAACCGTCCTAGTATAATCATACTTTGCGTATGCACGTAATATGGACTTTGAGTTGTCTCGCATGTCAATGTTTGAAGGTGGTAAATATGGAGCTGAAATGAAATGAAAGTGTGCTAGTGCGTTGGAACGAGAATAGGTCGTGACATTAATTTGGAAATGTGGGCTGATATGAAATAGATAAAATAGTTCTGGCGCAATTCGAGTGAAGGTTAAAACTGAATGGAAAATGAGTTGTAAAAAATGTATGGATATGAATTTAAGATTTATACCGGAGGTACAAACAGTGTGTTAGGTGTTGAATGCTATTATATAGGGGCTGTATTTTTTAGGTGAGTGATTTGGAAAGTTTATGTTGTAAAATTGATGAATGGTATATTGCAACGTGTTTTTTGATTGTCTTAGGATATTTTAAAATCATTGAGGTTTCGTGATTTTTTTCAGATTTATTTTGACGTAGTTGTGGTTTTTGCTCGAAATGAAAATGAAGGTTACTTTTTCAGGGTTTGTCCTTCTGGACCGAAATATTGAATATTTAGACTATTTTTGACATTTTTGTTTTGCATTTACTTATAGGGAATGGAATGTACTATAACAATAAAAGATCCGTATATGCCAAAGATAATAAAGTATAAAGGTTATTTCATTTGAAAAACCAAATTTGAAGTTCAAAATTTCAAAATATAATTGACTTATAAACACATAAGCTATGAGCCTGATCCGGGTCTCGTGGTATCGCCCGATATATTTGGAACTACTTATCAGATTGACCTTAAAATTTCAGTATTATAACTATTCTCTGATTATTTCGCATAACCAAACGCAAAGTGCAAAACTGGCTTTAGCTAAATGACTTTATTTAACTATCATATAGAAATTAAGAGGCAAAATTGCTTAATGGCTGTATCAGTTTCAAATTGTTCACTAAACAAAGAACAATGCATGTCTTACATTATTCTAAAGACCAGATACTGTACAAAACAATACACTTCACGACATTTAGGGGACTTACATAAGAAGATGGCACCGACAGGCTCGAGCCCTCTCGGGACACCGAGCTGTACCCTATTGCACCCTGTGCGAACAATCGCACTTCAGTATATTTATAATGTATAGTGTTAAAAATATGAAAATGGGACTTTTTGCATCACTTACAAGCTAACTATGAAATTAAGATTAGTTTATATTTGTAAAGAGTATGTGGTGCAAAATGTCTAATAAATTTACAAAAGTTATATACCAACTACTGATTCGAAAGCTAAGGAACACCCATAAATGTTACCTAGATACAAAATGAATAGCGCTTCGAAAGCGTTTCTAAAAAAAATGCTCTACTATGTCAAATGATTCAAATCTACTAAAGCAAATGCTGAATGAATTAAGCGTTCCCTTCTTGCAGATGCCGGAATAAACTTTGTAAATTTTCAAGTGAGTATAAACATATATTTTCATTAGCGCTAAAAGTATATGTTAATTACCCAAATATTGAAAGAATTATAAATTTTAACTAAATTTTTTTTTATATTTATAAATATGTATTTGCTTTGAAAATGCCAATTCCAATGGAACTTATAATTGAAGTGGGAATCAGATGAAACATTGTTGAAACACATTTTCTTACCAATAGACCTAAGATTAACTCCACCTCTACAATTTTTTTAAATGAAAACCCTATATTTTTTTAGGCTATTAGTTCCCCTCGAACAGGTTATTACAAAAATATATAAATGTAGGGGCCTAAAGTGAATAGTTTGGGGGATATAATTAATTTAAATCCTTTCACCTATACGCAAACTACCCATTCTAAATGTAATAAGGGAATAGGTACTCATAAGAAATATGTTTTTTTGCTACAGAAAAACTATTTCTTTTTATAGCTAAGGAAGGCGTATTTCGAAAGATTTGAGATTCTTTAACAAGTGAACGCTAATGAACCTACCTACATGCACCAAATATTGACCCGTGCGAAGCCAGTGAAAATCTCCGTTGATGGCATTTTGCGGAATTGCAATGAAATCCGACAGCAACCGCGTGCGACACGTAAAGATGCCATCGGGAAGATATTTTGGAAGTGTAACAAAAATCCATCTAGAAAATTTTTGTACTCCAAATTCTTCAAACCATCATAAAAAAGTAGATGTACGTCGTTTCATCATTACCTTTTTAGTTTAATAACGGGATACTTTATAGTTACAATAAATGAGGTAGTAGATTTTTTTATCATCTTGTATATACTGTAGAGAGTATGTAGAATGTGGAACTGCATCGAAAAATACTTAATCATCCTTTTCTATACGATGTTGTGTAGCACGGGAACTTACGCAAAATATCGTGTATGAGGATGAATTGGTAGTCTCCTAAGAGAGTCCTAGAAGGGAGATTTTTCAAAAGACGTTCTTTCTTACCCATAATTTTTAAAGTTAGCAGTCAATTTTGGCGGTAAACTAACACGTTTTACGCCGTATTTGCTCACATGTGGTTTCTCCAGTGATTCGGAATATATCTCGATCTTTTACCATGTACTGTCTACATGGGACTGTGTACACGGGATCCGCCTTGCCTGAACGTATGAATAAAAAATTCTAATCAGTGCAATTCAAGCATTTTTAAGCTCTATAACAGAGTGTCGAAAATTATCTATATGAATTTAATACGTATAAAGGCAGGTTAGAAAAGAAGCTCCAAAGTTGCAAATGTCAAACTTTTGAGTCGAATGCTGTCAGTCGATTACTCTAAGGTAAGCCAACGGATGGCATTTGGAAACTATATTGCATGAGGTCTAGACTCACCATGTGTGGTATGGACCGATATATTTGTTAACATTCTAACAATTTCTAAAGTCTATAAAATTTTTACCTAAATTTCGCAGATCCTTTATAAATAGTCATTCTCAAAAATTAGTTAAGTAAATTTTTTGAAAAATATATATAATTTATTCAAAAAATGTTCCCAACTTCAATTTTGTTTGAGTTTTAGTTAAAATTTATAATTATCGGCGTGTATTTTATTTGTGTAACCCATGTTATTAATAATAGGGTAATAGTCATTTATTTATTGAATACATTAATTATTCACCTAATAGGAAATTAATTTCCTTTAAATAAATCTCATCACATTGTTGCCATAAGTAATATGCTGTTAATTCTACATGTGAAATAAGTTCCCTACTTTTAAATACGAATAGCCATTACTACATTCAAAGAACAATCGAAACATTATGTATTATATTTATATAAATTAGAAGAAGTAAATTTAATAAAATACACTGGTCTACCTTAAATAATATATGGTTTATGCTTACAAAAAATACATAATCTAATTAAGCTTAAATAGCATAGACCTACAAAGCACTTTTTAAATAAATAACTATTACATAATCTAATTTTACTGTTACAATACATAAATGACATAAATGTTCTAGGTTTATATATTTATACTTAATAAATGATTTATTGACCCACTTTTGGAAGCTTTACATAATTACTAATATATTATTTTAACGGTTTGTCCTTCATAAACTTTAAGCAAAGGTGAGCCATATGAGGTAAATAGGAAGAAAGTTTAAGAAAATGGTTTTGGAACGCAAAAGAAGCTTTTTTAATAGAAAAGAAGATTCCGCTTATATATCGGAGTTCAAAACATGTCCGTCGTATTTCGGGAAAACGAGACTACATGATATTTATTTCTTTTTTTCTTCTTCTTAAAATCGGTAGTATATGGATCCCAGAAACTTTACTACGCTATGCGAGGGTTTGCTTTTTTCTAGATGATGAGTTTTTTAGGTGTGACGCATCATAAAATGTAATCATTGGACTTGACAGAAAATTTAATTCTAAGCCTAAAATGCTATCTGGAAATTTCAATTTTAAAAGCAGGTATACCTCTCCAAATAGTACAATCGAATTGGTTATTGTTGATAACTTTCTAGAGGAAATTTTATTGGCAATTCTTATGTATTTTGACCTTCTAATTAGGAAGAAAACATTTTATCCAAAAAGTGGTCGGAGCTTCAAAAGGTATACGCATTTTACTGATATGCTTACACAAATTTTCTATTTATCTGCATAATATATTAATCCAGTCACATTAGGGGTTGAATAAACCTTTATTTTGGCATTCTAAAAGTTGTCTCAAAAGTTTCATAAAATCTCGTGTCCACGTCTTAATATATTCAAGGTCAAAGGTCACAAAAATCGGTTTTTCGCAAATATCTGTCTTCCTATGGTTTTAATGATATTTGCATTTATTAAGAAAATTGTAGAGCATAAAATTCTCTACAAATTTTGTTGCAAACATTTTTTTTATACGCTTAACCGCTTAGCCATACATAGCATAATGCAAGGTCAACCGTGAGTTCCGGTAAATAATACGTCGTTTAAAGTTAATTAATCACTAAAAAAATCCACAATTATGAATAATTTGCATTATTTCCACTGGTGTACCACTCCTAATAAAGAGGTGGACTTGCCCCCTGAAAAGCAATACCTATCCATGTGTTAGTAAAATATCTAACACTAATAAATTTACTACCAAAAACGAAATCTGACCAGCAGTTTCGTTCCAAAGTTGAACCACCTACATACTATACTGACGGGTCCGACAGAATGAAGTATCCACTTTCAAAGTTAATTCATGTCATAATAGAATGAGATATAAATTGAAATAACATCGCCATACTTTCGCGATAAATGGAAATTTAAGACAGTTGTCAAAGCGAGAAATGTCAGTTTAGTTGTGAATTTGAAGCGTTGGCCAAATATTCAACGTTCTTTTGCGCTTGAAGCTTATTTAAGCAATAACTATATTGTCGTAATCACCCAGCATTTATTTCGTCTTCACTTTCATTTAAATTCATGCTGATTCATGTGCCAGAAAAAAGCCAAAACGACACCAAAACGGCAAGCACTAGCACACAATATTTCCAACCATAACTATCGCCGATTTTGGAACAGGCGTTGATTTTTGCGAACGTTTCGAAGGGCCATTTGCTGAAAACCCAAATATGGCTGATTGATTGCTGGTGTTAAATGAACCTCATTTTCATCTTTCTGGATGTTAATAAACATAACTTTTGCTACTGGGTGAAAAATTCTTTGCAATAGGGATATTCACTATTTTTTAATTGTAATAAAAAATGATAGTTCTAAGGCTATAGAAACACGTAATAACCATTACAACGCCTAAAAACTTTTTTCTTGAAAATAAACTAAAAATAAAAATTCCGAAATTAACGAGGCTAGCAAACGATCCCGGCAGTGAGAGTAGCGCGCGGTGACGTCACATCGCCTTAACAGCGGAACTCGTATACCTACGTGATATGGATTGTTTGTTTCATTATTGTTTTATCTGTGTGAAAGTTAATAACAATAAGTATTGTTTTGTTCCTGGATGTACAAATACATCAGTAAATAACCCAGAAAAGGTTTTTATGTCTGTGCCACAAAATGTAAAAAGAAGGAAGCTTTGGTTTAATGCAGCTCGACGAGAACATAAAAATGCTTCAAGTGAGTATAAGATGCAAGCAAAGCAGTTTAGGATTACAAATAAAAAAGCCGCTGCCCAAGGAATCACTACTTCCACATCCAGATTTGTATTCAAGACTTATACACACTAAATCCCAATATAATATTTTACTCCCTTTAATAATAGGGTAGGGGTGGCAATGGAGATGGTAGAGGGGGTGGCTAATGTCAAAATTTTTTTAAAGTCCCTTGGTTCTCGTTTACACATTAAATCCCAATTTAATTTTTTTCTCCCTATAATAATAGGGTGGGGGTAGTAAAGGATTTGTAGAGGGGGTAGCTAATGCCAAAAAAAATTTCGAGGCATTTCGCTCTTGTACACATACTATATCACATTTTAATTTTTTTTACTCCCTTTTATAATGGTGGTGGGATGGTATTGGGGGTGATAGTTGGGGGTGGCTTGTTATAATACATACGTGTACCAAATTTCAAGTCAATACCATAAACGATTCCAGAGTAAACGTGCGCACAAAAAAGATTGAAGTCTTTCACCATTGCCAAAAATTCTGATACCATGGTAACGTTCACAGTTGGCAGATTACGCGAGTCCGCCTTTTGAAAATCTGCCTCCATTTTAGTAGTATGCCTTAATTAAAATTTAAAGTCGCAAAACGAAGAACTACACGGACACAAGCGTTCGCAGAAGTCAGTAAACGCAGACTACTACTAATTCACAGATTTACTAATTCTTATATGAAACGTGCATGAAACCCTAGCCAATATACTTCCGCGCGTTTAACTTCTGGCGAGTTAACGTCACACCAATCAAAAAGCGTTTCGCGCATTCAAATGAATATTCATATTTCTGTAGGGGTTTTTCAATAGAACGGATTTGTTGATTTTTGTAAAACTTTGTAGATATTATTGTAAGATTATTTTTAACCATTTTATCATGTTTAAACCGGATTTTATTTTTTTGTCAACATCCCTATTGCACGAAGTATCCCTTCATAGGAAAAAGGTTACTGTGTGGTGTGCAGTATCCGCCTTTGAAAGTTTTGGGCCGTTCTTCTCTGAAGAAAATGACGATTACTGTTACAGCACAACGTGATCAAAAGGTGTCAAAAAGTTGTAACGGCCTATTTTTATCGTGTGTAAATTTAACGAAATACTAGTAAAATATTATATATAAATCTGTTCAAAAAAAGCCTATAGTATGCGATCCATATATATTTGACTCTAAGGTTATAATCGGTGCATTTTTGAATCCGAGGCCCTGATTGGTTTAGAGATTTTAACGTCGTTTTGTCGAAAGAGAGCGCGCGCGCGCGCAAGGCAGTTGACATAAAAAGAGTGGTTAAAAAGATGAATTGCAAGTTTTATATTACCGTGAAGTAATATGTAAAGTTAAAATAATTACTTGTAGATTCGCTTGATGTTCAAGTCTGTCGATATTACCTTCATAAGTTCCAGTTTAACGAGAAGTTTGATTGGCTAATGAAAAACGCCATGATTTATGCTGTACACGGCAAGTTTATCATTCTTGTTACGAAAAAAAAAAACACAGTACCTCAACCTCACTCTTGAGAGTCACCAATGATATTGTTCAAAGCATTGATAAATCACAGGCAACACTTTTAGTACTTATAGACTTTAGTAAAGCATTTGACGTAATTAATCATGACTTACTTATTTCCAAATTGAAATTCTACAAAATTCATCCAGCAGCACTAAAATGATTTACCAGCTACTTTTCTGACCGTTCTCAAATTGTAAAGTTGAATGACAGATATTCGCATAATATATTAATCACCAAAGGAGTACCGCAAGGAAGTATCCTCGGTCCCTTACTCTTTATCATTTACACTAGTGACCTTCCAACAGTGCTAACAGCCAACTGTAAAATGCATATGTATGCAGATGATGTCCAACTTTTATTGCCGTGTGATACCCAATCCCCTAAAAATAAATGAAAATTTAATATCCATCTCAGAATATTCAAAAAATCATGATATGGTAATTAACCCCTCTAAAACAAAGGTCTTGTGCGTAGGCAGTTCCACCTTATGTGCGAGAGTCAAGTTCAACATGACCTGTGATATAGTTTTAAATTGAAATGTAATCAATTTTAGTGATGATGCAAAAAACCTTGGTGTAATCTTTGATGAAAATCTCACTTTTGAAAAGCATGTAACATCGAAATGTAAGATAGCTTGTTCTAAAATTAAGTATCTAATAAATACAAACATATCTTGCCTAGTAAAACAAAATGGACCCTAGTTGAATCGTTAATTCTGAGCCGTTTTGGCTACGCCAGTAGTGTGTATTATAGTTTTTTAACTAAACAATTCAAGAATAAAATACAAATTGTTCAAAATAGCTGCTTAAGATGTTCTTATAATATAAATAAAAGAGACCATGTAACTCCTCATTATAAAACCAAATCCATTTTAAAAATTGAATCTAGGTTTACTCTATTGTATGGATCACTTCTATATAAAGTTATTGCAAATAATGCACCAATATATTTGTCTGAGCTTCTTGAACTTAGGTCCACCGTTCATGATGTCAATCTAAGATATGTAAATAGATACTCTGTACCTAAGCACAAAACTACAAAATTCCAAAGTTCTATGTCATATACTGCACCAGTTTTATTAAATAAATATCACAACGTGATAAATTCTTCGTGTTCTGTCAATCAATTTAAAAAAAATCTTAAAAAAGAACTTCTGATGAGACAGGAGTCATGAATATATATGTGTGTATCTATGTGTCTGTATATGTATTGTATACTCTTTGTATAATTTAATTTTCTTTTATGTAAAGCTTTAATAGTGTGTCTTTTGTTTACACTTATAAATTTTTATTACCTTTTGAATTTACATCTTTTAGTACAATATTAATTTTAGTTAATAAGTATATCTCACTATGTTGTATACGGTATTTGTGATTTTTGTATCTCTTCTCTCATGGGGGAGTTGAAAAACGACTTTGTCGATACTTTCTCCTTTTTGATATTATAATATATGTATGTAACGTGCATGTATGTATTTCAAATAAAGAGTTATTATTATTATTATTATTAAAAATTTCACGTTCAGTTCTATTATATATATTTATGGTATTAGTCCGTATACTGTACTGTATTATCAAAGTGTAAATCCTAGAAACTTTCCCAGCGAAATAAAAACTTTCTGAGGAAATAATCCTTGTATAGTGCGGAAACCCTTAGCGAATTAGGGGATAATTTGTCCATTTTCGAACTATACATCCTCCAAGTGGGTACTTAAAAGATTGCTGTTGGTGCCTAGTTATTGCTCAAATGACAAAGTGCAACGTGAAATGTAAGTAAGTTCCAATTAAGTTCCCTGAATGGTTTTCGGCTTTATACCAAAAATAAAATCAGTGGCGCCCAACTTTCCTTTCGAGATTTTGACTTTAAGAATTATAATATGTGTTACGGTCGGAGTATCTATCTAATTATCTTTTGTATACTCCAGATTTTGTTACTGTGAAAATGTAAAATTTTGTTCATATTTGTAAATTACCTTTTGTTGCGGTAAAAATTCTCTGTATTAGTTTAGTTATTTTTCTATGACTTGATTGCGTATTCGAATACCGTAGATTTTAAGGAACTCTTGATTCGCTCTTGACATTGATGTTTTTTATGTACCATGGCTCAGGGTCACCCACTTTTTATAATATAGGATTAAATTTTACATTGCTCGTATCTTATTAATCCAGTTTTCCCTCACACTGTGCTCTTGAGCTAGCTAGGGCCTTTTAAGTAGAGACATTTTTATAGAAAAGTATAGTCAAAATTATAAGTTGTTTCAAGGTATTGCATAACTTTGTAATGTTGATGTGGATATTCAAAGAATATAGTTTTAGCAGGACCGAACCACTCCCCACATTGCTAGGAAGTCTATGATAATTTTGCGAAAAATGTTTCCTGGTCATGTCATTTCGAAATTTAGGGATATTAACTGGCCAGCAGGGCCACCGGATCTCAGCTTGTGATTTATTTTTATGGAGCTACTTAAAGTCAAAAGTGTTTTCTAATCCACCGCAAACTTTGAAACAATTAAAATAGAACATTCGGATAGAGATTAATGCAATCCCAATTGAAATGTTGAAGCGGTGATGAAAAACTTTCGTGCTAGGCTTCAAGAGTGTCAGCAGCGAAGAGGAGATGATTTGACTGATGTAATATTTAAAAATTAAAATTTCGGTGTTTCCTCAAAAACCTTGTGTTTAATTTGTGGATGAAAATTTAAACATTAATAAAAATAACTCAATTTAAAATGGACACTTCATTCGGCCGGACCCGTTATTATGCCAGTCACCTATTAGAGGAAAATCGCAGTTTAAAGGACTCAAATTTACTGTAGAATTTTTAACGCTTCTAAATTATTCACCATTATTAAATCTGTTTTAATATAAGAATTATTTATCGACTGCGTCTTTAATTGGTTAGCATTGTACTTACAGTTGATGAGACCACTGTGTAGGCAAAATACTGTATATTAATATATATATTCTGTGAAATATAACAATTTTGTGAAAATCATAAAACAGTCGAATTTTATCCAGTTTCACTGTTGTGGTCAAGTCAAATATTAATTATATGTAAGTAATTAAATCATGTATCATTAACTTCAAGTAGTCATATTTTGTTAGAACTAGATAATTACTGATATAATATACCATCTACTTAATGCATAAGGTCAAAGGTCATTAGATATGTTCATGTCTAAAATGTAATTGAAACAACAGAGAATTAAAGGTATGTGTATAAACAATGAAGATTTATCAAAATCTTTTTTCTAGAACATTTATGTTACTAAAGTAAGGCCAATAAGAAAGTAACAGCATATATTTCTTAGAAATATATCTCATTATTTCATTTATGGCATCCAACTTAAGTTTAATCTGATTACTAGGATAATTTAAGTGTAAACCTACCGTCGGTGGAGAGAGATTCACTGTTGAACCTCTTCTTTCTTGAGGTCCTATACTGGAATGTCTTCTAATAGGTAACCCACCTCCAGGAGTTCCTCCGGGCGATGACGCACACGATGGGGCTATTCGAATTTTCGGTGTCATCAGCGTATTATCGGACAGTCTTCTATTCGGGAATGCGTTAACTACTCTCAGGAAATTGCTATCGGGCGATGAAGGTGAACCGCCAAACCACCAACCACCTAACATACCACCTACAATTTAATTAATATGTTTATGGTGAGAAAATTATAGTAAGTTATAAAATTGTATTGTACGAAAACAATTATTTGTTTAACAAAGTAAAAAAATAACAAATGTTGTGCAGTTTATATATTTAAAATTTTTGTACAAACTAAAAAAATCACATAATTATGATTTTTACAATTTTCAATTTATGATTCCATAACAATACATACTGTTTGCTTTATTTGTGAAACAAATTACTAAACAGTGTAAATTAGTTTCTATAATTTGTATGAAATGATTAAATAAATTAATATAATTGAATAAATAAATAAATGAGTAGATGAATGGATGAATTAATCAATCGATCAAGCAAAAACAAAAACAAACAATAAATAAATAAATAGACAAGAAGTTCAAGAATTATTTAGGACCTAAATTTCTTCCATTAAATCTAATGCCATCACAATTTTTCTCTAATATTAAAAATATTTTTCATTTCATTTTCCATATCAAAATTATAATGTATCTATTATTTTTTTAATCTTTACTTTTTTAAACATATTGTAACATAAGGGCAGTTATGGTCTCATAATTACCTAGGTACCCAAATTGTTTCTTGCCTTTGTCTGTACATCAACTATTTTGAGTTAATTTTGACGTATCTTAAATATTTGTATAAATATTTGTGTTTATTTTATTTCCGCCTCTATGATTATATTTATTATTTCATATTTATGTAATACTGTCTATAATATTGGCTATTATTCATATTTGTATGTCGTGATGAAGTAAGCAATAAATAAAATAGAAAAGAGTGCTTCTAATACATACCAGACCAACTCCCTCTTTTATATAAATTGGTCGATTATCAACAAAAAAAAAACAAGTAAATAATATTCAAATGCCGCTATAGGCTTCCCTGTACATATTGATTTTTCTGTTATATTACAAAGTTTAAAACTCAGATCCTACCTCGACCAAATCAGCCCCTTACATCGATCAGTATAACCTAATTTATTTTTTTAAATTCTGGATAGTCGATTTTTTGGTTATTTATGTAATTGACTAATAATTTAAGGATACAAATATGTTTGTAATTTAAACGTTTGTTTGATAGTTGAATTACATTTGTTTAGTGAAAGGTTTGCTCTTTTAATAAGGCTTATGGCTTGTTAAAGAAATATGTCAAATCAAAATAAAATCAAAATTTATTGACCACATTTACATTTATACATTGTTTTATAACATTTATAATACTTATTAAAATACACCTAGATATGAAGTATACCTGCGTGTGTATATACAATTATAGATTTTGCAAATATTCATATTCATTTAATATAATATGTCAATATTTGTCTTTAGATCTATGTATTAAATAATATATATAATAATTAGGCAAAACATGATTCCTGAGGCTGTTCATCACAATCAAGATTAAAAAGAATAAATAAATATACAAATTTAGAATTAGAAGTAGCTCATTTATTTGATTGCAAATTTGAGATAATAGTCCCATTTGATTGAATAAAGGTGGTAAATAATTTTAGAATTTAGAAGCAAAATAATTTATAAACCTTTGTGTTCGTCTTCTCGTATTTACAGGGATATTCGTATTTAAATCTATTTTAGCGCGAGTATCATATGTGTGATATATTTGCTTATTAAAAATCGATTTATATTTGTAACAAAACATGAGAACTGATTTTGCATACAGGGTGGGCCATTGAAAACGAAACACGCCTGTTTTGGAACACTTGGACTAGTTTCTTGAAAAAATGCTCGGACAGGTCGATTCTTGATTTTAGGGGACAATTTTTGATGTCAAATTTGACATTGACACATCAACCCGCTAGCTCCAGCAACCCCTAGCTCAAGAATTTAAATAGGGAAAGTCGGTCGAGCGACCACTTGTTATATGGCCTATGTCCATTTAACAATTTTATATAAAAACTAGTATTTTGTTTATATTTAGCACGATCTGTGTAACATTTTGATTCAGTTTTTGTAAGTGAAACTGTTCTCAACTAACAGAATTTACTTGTATAACTGCTAAATCATGTCACACTGTTTTATGTACATATTTTTATATCTTAAGAAGTAAGTTATGTTTTTTTTACATATTATGTATTTCCGTTCTATTATAGCATCCCAGGAAACGATTGTCTACAAAACATTTATTTACACTCATATACCCATATTTCAATTTTTATATTTTTGTTTACTATGTAAGTACATATGGTTATTTTCCTTACCTTACCTTACCTTACCTTACCTTACCTCATTACTATATATAGTACATCCTATAAGATGTAATATATTGAGTTCTCACAATACGTTTTACTATTTATTACGGCAGTTCATATTTTTGGTTATTTCCTTTTATCGATTATATGCCACTATTGTAGTTGCGAGTAAAGGAAATTGTAGAATTTGCGACCTGCATGTTGTTGCGCTTAACTCAACAATTGACAGATGGCCATACCTGTACTATTTCTATATTTGATAGCTTTCAATTTAGTTGGTGGAAATAGATTTCTCAAGTTTATTTTTTTTATATACATTTATTTAACGTCGGCCTATTTCCGCTACTGAGACCTAACACCGACGCCTGTAGACGAGCTACCCCCAACCAGGAATTTTGCCGAACCTCTTCCCTTAAGAAGAGTAGGGATCTTTTACTTGCCTAACATTTAATAGACAAGGGACCGACGGCTTTACATCCCCTCCGAAGGATGGTATATCTCCTATACAACCCTCGCCTAAGGTTGTATAGCTTCCGCGCATACACTGATATACAAGCCGCTGGAAGATGTGTGAGGCGAGGACGCGGTTTCCGTTGGAATGGTCAAGTTTATTTGGTGGCATTATTTTGCAGTAAGTGGGACAAATAAAGTTTACTTTATTAGTAAAACTCACCAGGAAATCATTTGCTTGCAGCTTTTGTACGGATTCGAACGTATATAAACTTAACTGTGGACTTCAGTAATTGATATTACGTTTTTATATCCGCGTTAACAAGTGTTTAACATCCAGGTAAATTTCATTTATTACTAATTTAAAATTTAGTTAATCTTCAATTTTTGTCTATGATGTAATTTCAATTATTTTTAAAATAAACTTAAATACAAATTAAATTCTTTTTAATTTAATAAGTAGTTAAAATACTATATGTGCTACATGGTTTTAAAATATTTTTTCTTTCTTTTTCATTTTGTGGCAATTTATAGTTTACGAAATCAGCTTATATACTTATGTACTTATAAATATATTTCTATATATATATATATATATATATATATATATATATATATATATATATATATATATATATATATTCTACATTTATATACTTATATATTTTTACGTTTCTGCATAGCTTTTGCACAGCTTACCTTTCTGCATATAGATAAAATTTCATTAACCTTTCAAAAACCACATAGTTGGTTAATTTTCCTACAATTTTCACTCCATTTCATTAAGAGACGTAAATTGCCAAGGAAACCTTTAGACTGCATTCTTGCAACAAGAGACAATTGAGGAGCAACTGAGCAAAAGGCAATAAATCCATTTTTTATGATTTTGTAGATGAAAATGAGAAGTTACTGCATTTAAATCGATCTATGATTTGCAACATCCATTTAGATCAAAACGTTTTAAATCCAATAGAAATAGCCATATTAAAATCATTTAGTTACGCAAAATGCGCTAGATCCATCTTTCAACTGAGCAAACTGGCATAAATCCAGTCAGTTTGAAATAAAGCGCAATAAATCCCTTGAAAACATTACTGTAATGACATATTATTAATTTTTATTCATATTGTATTAGGCTGGTGTCCTGCAACTAGATGGCGCTATGTATTTATTATATATTTTAGTACGTGGGGGTAGGATTCAGATTGGTTTATCTTTATCACTGTTATACCGGTCCCACTTGTGTAATTTTAGAACAAAATTCAATATTGGGTTCTCTTCACCAGCGTCGGACTGCTGTGCTTTATGTAATCGTTTGAAATATAAAATTAAAATGGAAAAGGATGCTAAGAAAAAAACTGACCTAACTAATAACAGGCTTAACCACTCCCACGTACACCAATAAACGACTGCTTTCAGAACTTTAGGTGTGAAAGGTATACTGAGTAAATCTATTCTTAAAAAAGGTAAGAAGGACTCACAGTTAACAATGGAACTGCTCGAACTTAAAATACCTCTAAAGGAAAAAAATCTCTGAAAAATTTATTAATCCAATAGTTTGGTGATGAATGGGAAAAAGAAGACCTATTATGGTATAAAAATATATTAGCAAACAGTGAAGATGGCATAGCGGAAGAACACGAAGACGAGGCCGAAGATTTGTGTGACTGCCTAGAAGATGTTGGGTTACATATTTGATTTTTGTTTGCTACAATATGTTAATAAAATTAGTTTTTTATTGGAGGTTTTTTTTTTCACCTCTGTAATAGAAAAAAATTAAATAATTTGGGCAAAATGAAATAAATCCACATTCTGGTTGAACAAAAAGTCATAAATTCATTTAAAAAAACTTAAATATTGTTGGAAATATCACAAATTTATGTTTAAAATATTAATATTCCTTATAAATAATATTACTTAAATAATTCTGCTACAGATAAAACCATTAGTGTTTACTGTATCTCGCTTCACAAGTTTTTCTTCTTTTACTGAAAAAAACATTTTGGATTTATTGCCTTTTGCTTAGTTGTTGCTCAATTGTGGTCCTGGATTGCTGTCCCAGAACCAGTCACCTCAACATAGTCAATCTAGGATCCTGGTATAAATTTGTTATATATATATTTTAAATTTCAATTAGTCTTTAGAAACCGATTTATCTATTATTCATGTAATATATTTTATCATTCATTTTACATTATCTTTTTACTTCTCTTACCAACAATTTCAATCTCATCTATAGTAGACTGGTTATTCCAGAAAAAGAGACAATTCTACTCATTACGCCCAATTTAACATAAATTTTTCTTTGTCTTCTTTTCTCGAAATAAACAGAAATCTGTCATTTATGCTGTACATATCAAAAAGACGGCTCTTTGCTCCGACTTAAACCAGCTAATCGTCCGCTTATATTGCCTCAATTCTTTCCCAAAAATAAATAATAAGGGAAAGGAGGTAACACCCTCATTTGAAGCGTCTTTCTCTCTATGCGACAGCATGGTCGAAATTAGTTTTTTCAATTTTTTTTTCGTCCCCACGAAAATCACCCTCTAGATTAACTAAGGTGGGGGTGTTGTTTGGGAAAAATCCTGAAACACGTCACCTTTTACCTTTCAACGGCACATTTTGATGTTAAATTTGATATTGCCAGGTCAACCCCCTAGCTCCAACAACCCCCAACATAAACAAAAATTATGGTAACGTGGTCAAGTGACCCATCATTTTAAAGGTCTTTTGATTCTCTATGCGAGTGCATGATTGTTTTTGGGTTTGCTCGTGTTTTGTTTTAAACTAATTATATGCTTATTAGTTTCAATTTTAAAAAGTATGTAATACATTTTTATTTACCTTAGGTGTTTATAAAGACCTCCCAAGACTCAGATACAGTGATTTGACAGCCATTTCTGCCCTGAATACGAAAATTTATCGATTTGTCTTCGGGAATATTTAATTTCAAATTATGAACTCGTTCTTCGTTTGTCGTTAAAGAGAAATTAAATTGTTCAATCTGCCCTTACAAAAATGGGAAAAGTGTAGAAAAAATAATGATATTGAAACATCAAAATTTAACTTCAGAAGAAATTTTTATTAGTTCAACAAATGCTCAAATTGTTTCTTTTTAAGAAGCCTGTGGTACATATGTTTTTTCTTTTTTATACTACTTTCAATTAGATAATTTTTTATTCGGTATACTTTTCATTAGCCTCCTATACCACCTAACATATCTCAGCTGGTTTGTGAATTGTCATTGTCATTGTGATTCAAAATAAACATTGGTTGTGCAAAAGTAGTTTACTCTTTGAGGGTCGAAATGATTGCTTTGTTTTTAAAAAATTATGAAAAATTATAAAAAAAAGCTTTCATTTAAAAAATGCTCTAAAATGCAGAAAATAAACTTTGAAGTAAATCAAACCCATCATTTCGTTACATTATATAATTTTTTTATGATATAAAAGCTTGTCGCGAGATTTTCCTGTGTATTTCGCGAACAAGCTTTTATATCATAAAAAAAATTATATAATATAACAAAATGATGGGTTTGATTTACTTCAAAGTTTATTTTCCACTTTTTAGAGTATTTTTTAAATAAAAACTGTTTTTTTAAATATTTTTTTATATAATTTTATTTTTTACTTTTTAGTCTTTTGATATGCTGTAATCCCCAGATATCGATGTTGAGACGAATCGGATCATAAACGGTAAAGTCGTCCGCCATCTTGAACTAAATTTTTGACTAGAAATTCGTAATCCGCGACCCCAAAACCCCCAGATATCAATTTTGATCTAAATGAAAAGTCATCGAAAACCCCCAGATATCGATTTTAAGTCGAATCGGATCATAATCGATAAAGTCGTCCGCCATCTTGAAGCCGCCATCTTGTGTTTTTTATATATGAAAATGTTAAAGTGTATTGTCACCGAACTTATACATATGTGCAAAATTTCAAAGCTCTAGCTTAATTAGAACAAACATACATTGCAAGTTAAATAAAAGCTTTTAAAAATAGTGAGTGCGGCAAACGTGCGGCAGATTTATTTAATCAAGAGCATCCCGATAAACACGTAAAAAGAAAATACATGTTGGAATTGGTCACTAAGTTTAAAGAAACAGGTTCAGTAGCCAATAAAAACGAGACCCTCAACGTAAACTCCCGGTGACCAATGAGGCTACTGTGGTCGGACTTTTGGGACAAGTGGCTGTAGACCCAACTCTAAGTACGAGGAAATTGGTCACTATAACCAACATCCCTAAAACTACTATTCGACGAATCCTGAAGCAGCATTAATTTCATCTGTACAAATTTCATTTAGTACATGGGCTGAATGAGGATGATCTCGATAGACGAAAGCAGTTTTGCGAAGTTATGACAGAGAGAATTCCAGATGCGAATTTTCTTTTCAACATTTGTTTGTCTGACGAGTGTACAGTTTTCTTAAACTCTACTGTAAATCGCCAAAACTATCGGTTTTCGTCGGACGTGAATCCAAGAATTTTCCACGAAGCGCATACTCGATATCAACTAAAACTAAATGTTTGGGCCGGTATTTTTGGAGACCGCATGATTGGTCCCATTTTTCTTCATGGCAATCTGACGGGCGAACGTTACCTCGAAGTATTGGAAGATCTTGTCCAACCATTGCTTTTAGATATCGTTGAAAATGATGATCGTTATCGAGAAGACCATTTGGCTTTCCAACATGATGGAGCTCCACCTCATAATGCGCTTGCTGTTTGGGAATATCTGGACATTGGATTGGACGAAGAGGTGCTCTGGAATGGCCGGGCCGCTCACCAGATTTAAGTCCTCTGGACTATTTCTTGTGGGGTTATCGGAAAATAAATTGAAGAGTTGCGTTGCATTGTTGAAGAATGCCGCCAAATTACGCCACAAATCCTCCAAAATGTAAGGAAACGTTTCGAGGAGAATTTGTATTATTGTATGGAAGATGATGGCGCACAATTTGCGCATTTGTTGAACTAATAAAAATTTCTTCTGACACTGAATTTTTATGTTTTAATTTTTTCTACACTTTTCCCATTTTTATAAACCTAAAAGAATCATGCACTCGCATAGAGGATCAAAAGACCGTTAAAATGAGGGATCACTCGACCACCTTACCGTAATTTTTGTTTTTGTTGGCGGTTGTTGGGGCTGGGGGATTGACATGACAAAGTCAAATTTGACATCAAAATGTGCCGTTCAAAAGATAAAAGGTGACGTATTTCAGGATTTTTCCCAAACAACACCCCCACCTTAGTTAATCTAGAGGGTGGTTTCCATGGGGACGAAAAAAAGATTGAAAATTAAGTTCGACCATGCTGCCGCATAGATAATTGAAAGATGCTTCAAATGAGGGGTCGCTCGACCCCCTTTCCTTATTTAAAATCTTGAGTTGGGGGTTGCTGAGGCTAGGGGGTTGATGTGTCAATGTCAAGGTTGACATCAAAAGTTGTCCCCCAAAATTCAAGAATCGAACTGTCCGAGCGTTTTTTCAAGAAACTAATCTAAATGTCCAAAAGCAGGCGTGTTTTGTTTTGGATGGCCCACCCTGCATAATAATTGTAGGCTCAAAACACTAAATTCATTATAAAGGGGATCTGTGGGATATTGCTTATTTTTTGATAAAATTACTTTAATGAGATATTTTTGTGTAATTTTTAATACGCATCCCCCCCTATTATTATTATATAACTTGCTAATATATCTTTTAGTTGGTATAATTTTAAAATTATCAAAGTTCCCTATTTAAATTGTTGATATGCTCTATCCATTTGAGGTTCTGATCAATAACCAATCCAAGGTATTTTATGTTTGTTACATCTGTTAAGAATACAGTTATAATTATGTAAATGAATTTTGTTTATGTTTGGAAGATATTTATCATATATACTGAAGCACATAAAATTATTTTTTCCATGTTAAATGTCAAAAGGTTTTCAAAAAGCTAATGTTGTTTGTATTTTTGAAAATTATTCAATAGTAATTTATTTTACTTCATCCCAACTATCACCTTCCACTAAAAGAACGGTATCATCAGCGTAAGATACAATTTGACATTTCGTATTTAGAAATAATAGCCCGGTTAATGTAGATAAAAAATAGTGTTGGTCCCAGAACGGTTCCTTGAGGTATGCCATATTCCACTTGCTGCTTAAACATACTGAGTTGATTGCCGATCTTAACACACTGTTTTCTGTTCTGTAAGTAACTACGAAATAAGTTATTACCTACTCCTCGTACACCATAATCATATAGTTTGTCAATAAGTATATTGTGAGACACTGCATCATATGCCTTGTCTAAATCAAGAAATACTGCGATTTGTTTTTTGTTGTTGTCTATATTATTATATAGTGTATTTGTAATCGTATACATCGCGTCATCATTACTCATATTTTCCATAAATCCCTAAATAATTTTTAGATAATATTTTATGATTTAAATGATTCATTAACCTTGATTTTAAATGCATTTCTAATAATATTGTTTATCTCAGATATTGGCCTGTAATTGCAAATCAAAGTTTTTTTTTTAAAGATCGGTGTCACAACAGAAAATTTTAAAGTTTTCTAGACACAAATTTAAAATGTGAGTTAAAGGTGATGCTATATTCTCTTTTATAAGTGTAAGCATTTTAGAGGAAATTTTGTCATGCCAGGCGCTGCAGTATTCTTTAGCTTATTTATGTTTTTAATTATCTCTATTTTTTCGTAGTTGGGATCAATTTCAAATATATTATTATTTTCCCCCACATTCAATTCTTTTTTATAGTGCTCCATAATTTTTTCATATTATTTTTGTTTCCAATTATCTTATTGCAATAATACACTTTTTAATTTTCTTTATTAAGTTATTTGTCCTTTTTTTGTATTCTTATAATTTTCTAAAAGTGCTTAATTATTTTTAAATAAATAAATAAAAGAACAGATCGTAAAAATTTAAGCACAATATTTATGAATTCGAAAATCGAGAGATTATTCATAACAAAAGGTATCCTCTACCAGATAAGAAAATATTGACTTCCTCTCGCAGTTCATGAATTCCTTGCTGAACTGCTTTACTGTGCCTTATAAACGGTTTTCAACATAACAAATAAATAACTCACCTGTGGAGTTTTTCCTCGCCATATCCTCCGCGCTAGACGTCTTTCTCTGTTCTATCCGTAAATTGGGTATATTGAATGGGGGAACGTGCATGTTGTCAGAGCTATATTGATGCCTGAGGGGGCGATGTCTTTCGGGACTAGGAAGAGAGAGGTTGTCCAGCTTCAATTTGTTTCGCTGATTCCTGTCTATCTGGTCTAACATTTCTTGTAAAACTTCTATAAGTATCGTAAATTGTTCTAAATTAAGCGAAGGATTCACTGTTTGTGGAAGTAGAGAAGGCATTACTTTGGTGGCCATTAAATTAACAGATAATCCGTATCTTTTGTCGCTGAGCATTAGTCGGTATACATCTGAGGAAAGGAAATATCGATTTTAAACATATAAAAGGACTGACTGTAATAATCTATTCTTGTTCAATGTGTTCGACGTAGTAACACTTACATATCGCACCGAAATAAATTGGATTCTACGTCTGAAAGAAACGGGAAAGTATGTCTTAGAAAGTCTCCCTGGGGGAAGTGTTGACAACTTCTCTGATATACTATAAATTAACTGATATAACTTAGGCCAACGGACTTAGGTGCTGCAAATTCGAATAATCTTTTAATGAACTGAAACTATATTGATACACATTAGAGTAAGACGAGTTTAGTTTCCAAACTCTCGCGATCTACAGAGAACGGCAACGGCAACACTTTTTGTGGATAATTTTGCAACCAAGTGTTAGAGTAAAATTATAGTTAATCCTAAAGAATTGTAAATCGAAATAAATTAAACACCACCAGTCATTCTGGTCTAACAGGCCGGGATTATGTTATAGCTATTAACACAAGAACTCAAGAACACGCCACTACTTTAAGTGTTCATCAAAATCTAGCATATCCGCTCTCATTTGGTTGGTTATGAAAATTAAGAAAAGTTACCGAGAGCAACAAAACAATAATCTAGGTTTCTATGGAATTATTTTTTTTTCCATTTTTATATTTATGCTATAAACATCAAAATTCAAAAAATAGTTCCACACAGAAACATCTAATAATGAGTTTTATTAACTAATATTTTTGAAAAAAAAAAATTGTTTGAAAATTGGAAGTTTCAGAACGGATTTTTCGGACCGCTGTGATACAAAATTTGTCATAAAAGTTTGCCTCGGGAAGAAGCACCTTCTGCAAATTTAACACTGCATGTACTAGTGTGTTTTACAGATATCTTGTAGACAAACTACTCGCTCCTATAGGCGAAAATCACCCACCAATAGATGGCGCTGTTAATTTCTGAATTGACAAATTGAGTAGTGAACAACAAAGTTTTGACATTAGCCATATAAGTTTTTAAAACATTAAATAAAATAGTTTTTGTAACGCCTTATCCTAAAATGACCTTTACTTGACAGTTTCAATAAATCAAAACAATGCTATTATTGACAATAATAGTTATTAATTATATAAGGGGATTAACAAGATACGTAATACGAGAAAAAATGTACACTCGAGGTGCAACTGAGAGTCACATTTTTTTGAGTGGATTGAAGGCTTGTTAATCCCCGAATGTAATTCAACGTTTTATCTACGACCACGGCGAAATTAGGAGCGTGAAAGCCGTATTTCCGATTTTGAAAAACGTCAGATTTGAAAAGCTTATTTTGATTAAGAATCTTTTGATTTTGAGTAAAAAAATAGAAGATCTTTGAATAGTTTCTATGACAAGAGTTTGTTTATTAGTTGATAAAATCGAAGTGTGATATTATGAATTTTAGTCCCCTAGTGTATTAAAGGGCCTTTAATCCACGGAAAACAGACGTATTAAACCTTCTTAATATAATGGTTGTGAATAAAATTTCTTTATTTCACACTTTTTGCCGTATTTTTAGAAAGTTATAATAGCGGAGTCGAACAAGCAAAACATGAGGAACTGTTTCCAGAGTCAAATATTTTGTTAAACATGTTGCATCGAATACTATACGAAATGAACATTTTCTACCTCTAGCAACGTCGGCTTGATGGTGGGATGGACAGTGGCGCGTTCTTCCACCCAGACGGCCCGGGTTCAAAACCGGGTCACAGCAAGTCGATGAGATATAGTGGATGAGCGGATCTGCTCGCGTCACCATCTTTCGAAAGAGATGTAAAACTGTGGGTTCCGTGTATCTACGATGTGAGCACGTTAAAAATCCCTACCCCACGATATACTGTGGGGGTTCGGCAAAATTTCCAGGTTAGGGGTCCCAGTGCCTACACAGACACTGATGAGCTTATCCCCTGGCGTCGGTGATTGGCCTTGGTAGCGGAAATAGACCGACGTTAAATAAATGATTAAAACAAAAAAAAAAAAAATACCTCTAGCAACCGCCGCTACGCAAGTTATCGGCCATTTTGTGAAAAATCGACCATTTTGGTCGTTCTTTCTAAATATAGACCAGTATATCTCGGTATGTGTACGTCCAAAAAAATAGAAAAAAACTGAGGCTGTTCGTTATGATACAGGCTATCAGCTGTTAGAATATGAAATTTTTATTTGCACACATAACCTCAAATTTTTTTTACAAAACTGCTAAATTTTTTTTGGTTATCACTTCGGACGTTTTAAGAGAAATTTGATGAAATTTTCAGAAATTATACTTTATAATATGAACAATAACTGGTTAACATTTTAAGTCAAAATATCTTATACAAGTCTCAAAAATTGACTTCAAATTTTAAAATTGATTGGCCAATTACTTTTGTGCATCGCATCGTATTAGTTTCTTTTTTAAATATAGTTCTTTTATGCATTTTATGCTAGTGAACAAGAAAAAAATTTTAAACTTGGAAAAAAGTGAAAAAAAATCGATTTTAAATTTTTATTCATATACAAATTCAATTATCCATTAGATTAAAACATAATTTTTCAGTCACAAATTCCTCTATAAAATCCTTATTTTACTATAAGGAGCGTAACCAGACTGCAGCCAACAGCTCCTCTCCGAGCTATGTGCCCCGTCTAGCGCTGAATTACATGTTACAAGCCTGGTACGTTAAGTGTAGTAATTGCATATTAATGACAGAACGCTAATGCTTCGATTGCAACAAATACCAGCCGAAAGACTGATTCTACTTAAAGGAGCTCTCGTGCCAGTCGCCCACACCATATGCAGACTACAGTTTCGAGCTGCTGGCTCTCGTCAGTGCAAGGTAGACATATGACGACCGACACGGGAATCCTTTGACCATTTGGTAAAAAAAATAGGACAAGTCTTATAACGGCATTTTGCTAAAATCTAGTTGTGTACATCTAACTTTAATTTTTGTGACATTGTCAGTTGGTTGTCATAATTTATTGCAAATGTGCAAAAAATTAATATGCCTCATATAAGCGATTTAGTTAAATTTGGAGTTATTGCTAAAGCAGAAGATGGATGGTCAATGAGACTAATTGCACTGCGTTATAATATTGACAAAAATTCGGTGTGTAACATTTTAAGAAAGTGGAGAATAAGCGGTACGATTAGTAGAAATCCTGGATCAGGGCGACGAAGGATATCAACTCAACAACAAGATTTGCAATTGGTAAACGCTTTAGAATCCATTTTACTCAGTTATTCAGGCTGCTGAAGAAACGAATTTTCCTGGAACGAGTAGTACTGGTCGCCGGTGAGTAAGAGAATCGGAGCTACGCTGTTATGCAGCAGCACAGAAATACTTACTTAAAGCTGACCATAAAGAAGCTCGAGTAGGATTTGCGCTTGAATATTTAGCGCATGGCGTAAATTTTTGGAACAATGTAATCTTTACAGACGAAAATACTTTTCAGTCAACACACAGCGGTCGTATTCGTGTTTACCGCCCTCCGAATACCCGATACTGTGAAAACTATATATCTGACAATGATAAAAGTGGTAGATTTTCCGTCAATATGTGGGCTTGGATATCGGCACGTGGTCCTGGTTTTTTGTGGCATATTGAGGAACGATTTAATAGTGAAGCGTATATTAGGATTTTAGACAATATTATACTCCCTTCTGTGTCACAATTATATCCTAATAATGAGTTCATATTTCAACAAGACAATTGATCCGTTCATACCGTAACTAACTGGTTTCAAGATAATAACATCAATGTTCTTAACTGGCCCAGTCATAGTCCAGATCTTAACCCTGTGGAAGAAGTATGGGAACTACTCGTAAGAAGTATCCAAAATCGAAATGTGGGACCACGAAATGCCTAAGAATTACTCGAAACATGCATGGGAAAATATTAACGAAATATTAATAGTTAGTTTCTTGTTAAGTAGGATATCCTTTGTCCTTTGATCCAGGATTTCTACTAATCGTACCGTTTATTCTCCACTTTCTTAAAATGTTACACACCAAATTTTTGTTAATGTTATAACGCAGTGCAATTTGTCTCATTAACCATCCATCATTTACTATAGCAATAACTACAGCATTGAAATAAAAAATAAATAAAAAATTATATCGGTTTTATTTCGGCTACTCATTACATATTAAAATAGAGACAGATATACATCAGAAAAAAAAAGTTCTCCTATTTGTTTCTGCTCACGACAGTACATTTCGGTATCTTTAGGATAGCGAAATGCAAAATAGTCAGCAGGTGCCATCTAACGGTCCAGTGTCTGTTGCAATCGAACAATAAATAGCCTGATTGGGCTTAGCATAGTTCAAATGTTCTTCAAATTTTGCAGTTTTGTCAGTTTTTTTTGAGGTTATGTGTGCAGATAAAAATTTCATATTGTAACCGCTGATAGCCTGTGTCATAACGAACAGCCTCAATTTTTTTAGATTTTTTTTGGACGTACACGTACCCAGATATACTCGTCTATATCTAGAAAGAACGACCAAAATGGGCGATGTTTCACAAAATGGCCGGTAACTTGCGTTGCGGCGGTTGCTAGAGGTAGAAAATGTCCATTTCGTATAGTATTCGATGTAACTAACATGTTTTAAAAAAAATTGACTCTGGAAACAGTTCCTTATTCACTAAAATTTGAAGCTTGTCTGACTCCCCATTATATTGTTTTCTAATTTCGAATGGTGATACAAAAATTTTTGTATATAACTCAAGACTAAAATGTTTTTTTACTCGTGTAGTTCATAGCACTCGCCTTTGGCTCGTACTATAAACGCCTCTCTTGCAAAAAAACACCATTGTAGTCACTTATTATGTAAAATACTTATTATTAAATGAAAGTTGTGTTTTGTGATAAGATACACAACTTCCTAAAATATTTAAAAAGACGGACAAGTACGAAATTATGCCTAACATAATTTTGCTAAATGGAATTTCTGAGTTTTGTATAGTAATGTCAGACAGTATCTGAAAAGTAAAAATGTCGGTTTTTGATATTTGATGATCGTGTGTAGTGCCAATCGTGTGAGGCCTTTAAAATAAGAACATGCCGTTTCCAAAGGTGGGCATATAATTTTATTATG
The DNA here is from genome assembly GCA_963675555.1 of Leptura quadrifasciata. Taxonomy (NCBI): domain Eukaryota; kingdom Metazoa; phylum Arthropoda; class Insecta; order Coleoptera; family Cerambycidae; genus Leptura; species Leptura quadrifasciata. The sequence goes on along the minus strand of OY776673.1, from coordinate 153,881,105 downwards.
TAGCTTAGATGCAATTTAAAGAGCATTAAAGAACTATACATGCACCAACAAAATACAAGTTTTCAGGCCATTTTTAAGGACTATTTACTAGGTGGACATTCTAGTTACATTACACGTATTCGTAAGTATACGTTGTGCAATAAACAGCAGCCACTTTTTATGAACGATTCAAGAGACCTTATCCGTGTAGTTAACGAGAATGTAAAGAAGTTTTTTAGGAACACAGAAAATATTCCAAACAATTTTTATGTTGTATGCAAGCTGTACATTTGAAAATAAATGAAATTAGCTCTGTTTTATTTTAAAAGTTTTAGTGTGTTATTTATATTTTTGTAAATAAATATAAAATGAATTTAATGAAATATCACTTTGTAAGAAATAAACTCTTCTTTTTTTGGGACAAATGTCTTTCGCTGGTTGGGCACATTTTATATCTGGGTGGGTATTTTCCCATGCAAGTATATCTTAAAAAATGGCTTGCAAGTTTCTCCAATACAAAATTCTCATTGTCAATTTATCATAAGAAAGTGCAACATAATTTCAATAAAAAATAAAGGAATGTCATAATTCTTATAATAAAGACAATTTACCATTGTATTATTATCGAAGTAATTGGATTGAATCTGCGGTAGGTTCTTGATGAAATATATTCAATAGAATAATTATTAATATTCAAAAGAATAGTTACAATACGCACTTGGTTTATTGTTTCATTAGTTTTGTTCAGATTTCTCTGACATATCGGCCTTGCGACCATTATCAAAGAGTCTTAAAAACTGACCTGTAAGTGGTGGTTCACAGTATATACCTTAGAAATATTCTACCTACTTAGAGGGGGATAATAACTTGATTTGCTATTTCTTTAAATTTAACAATACAGGCCGGAACTACGAATTTAATTTTAATTTTATTACTGTATCTAGTACAGGGTTGTTCATAAATTATGTTTGTGTATTTGTAACGTTTTTATGGTTTCTTAGGGCCTTCTTAATTTCTAAAATTTCAAGCATATATTGACTGTGTGAATTTTCATGTACTTCTTGTCGAGTTTCTGCATCAACGATGTCAAAAACAGCCCCCATACTTTATGGTTACCAAAAATTCATAAGGGGGGTTTTTCCTATGATACCGGTAGTTTCTTATATTAATGCATCGGCTTATATAATATGTAATTAACTCAATTCGACTTTACCACAGTTGATCAAGTTTCAATCCCCTTACAGTATAAAAAATTCTTTAGAACTTGTGACCAAATTGGAAAACATAATCTTACCCGAAAATGCCAAATTAGTTTCCTTTGATGTTAAAAGTTTATTTACCTCTATCCCTATTCATGAGCTTAAGGATATATTACAACATCTTATCTCAAATAGTGAATTGGATCAAAATGACCAAAAAGATTTACAAACATTAATTAATATGTGTATCAAACAAAATTATTTTAAATTCAAATTAAGAAGGGCCCCAAGAAACCATAAAAACGTTACAAATACACAAACAGAATTTATGAACAACCCTGTACTAGACACAGTAATAAAATTAAAATTAAGTTCGTAGTTCCGGCCTGTAATGTTAAATTTAAAGAAATAGCAAATCAAGTTATTATCCCCCTCTAAGTAGGTAGAATATTTCTAAGATATATACTGTGAACCACCACTTTCAGGTCAGTTTTTAAGACTCTTTGATAATGCTCGCAAGGCCGAAACATGTCAGGGAAATCTGAACAAAACTAATGAAACAGTAAACCAAGTGTGTATTGTAACTATTCTTTTGAATATTTATAATTATTCTATTATCGAAGTAAACAACGTATAAATCTAAAAGTTTTGATCATAGCAAATTAAGTTTGTCGACTCGCCTTCTTTTCATATAATAGTCGTAATTAGTGAACATTTCAGGCCTTGCATTTGCAGTCCCACTCTGTGTTTTTTGTAGTTGCGAAGATATGGTACGAAATATGCACTGTAACACTCATTTTACTCAAGACGGACCCATACAGTATAGTTAGAAAAGGGCCACTTTGAACGAAAAATAGGTATGTCTTTCAGCTTATCAAATATTGGTACTAATTCTACGGTCGGAGAGACCGGGTGCGACTACTGGAAAATTAATCATTACATTTTACCGTATAGCATCTTCAAGTACCTTTATTGTATAATTTATTCCCATCTCTAAACACGTTACGAATATTATTAATGTCTACATTCTTTGATTATCTCGCGCTCGGGCTATTTAAAAAAGCCAAATACAAAAATTTAATTTGTTTTGTACACCTATAGGCCAGTAGCGGTGGACATAAAAATTACCCGATTCGGAAATAATTCCTACAAAAGATTATTTTACTTTAATGTCTTCATTTGTGACCCTATATGACTGGAAAAGGGGTGGGGGGTAAAAATATACCACTAAAGGGGTGTTTCTTTCGGTTTTTCGCTTATATCTCTTAAACTAATCAAAATTTTGGAAAAGTGCTTGAAATAAAAGTTGTAGAGGATTAAATTCTACGTCGAATGGAACCAAGAGTTTTTTTGTACCACTCGCTACCAAACTATAGTAGGTCAAAGTCGGATAATTTTTTCACATTTTTCCCTCCTGCCGAATTGCCGGATTATAAACCTACATTCTCATTTCAGTATACACAGTAAACCTTCGGTGATCAATCTGTTTCCGTGCGATACAACATGACGAACACGTGTACTGTGTGTGGAAAGACAATAGAGGAGAATGAGGCAGTGACTGTGAAAGCAAGAGAAGTCAGAACGTTGGTTGAGGTGTACAGAAATTTGTGAAGTGGTTTCAATCCCACGATCCTTTCCCTCCAAGTGACAGGCATCGTGGGAGATGAATCAATAAACTGTTACAGAGCCTTTGAAATTGGGAACCCGTCAATGTTTAGCTTGGTGCGCCAAAACTTTGACCAAATCAATTTCATCAGAAAGAATCGTGTCATGAACATTCGAGGTTTTAACTCAAATACCATTCATGGGGAGGATGTACTAGTCAATCCTGAGATCATATTTCACCGTAACCACTCCTTAAGATATCTGACGACGAGCTAAGAGAATACTTCCAATACGAGCTGGCACCATCCCCTGTCTCTATTCGATGAGGTTGGAATGGGGAAGAGACCTAAGTCTGTACTTTTTTACTTATTTGCTCCTTTGGGCGAAGTCAACCTCGATGCAGCAGCTCACGTCGTTGATGGAGGATTTTTATCAGAGTAGTATGATACAAGATATAATCAACAGGCATGTTGACTACTCGAAACACCGCTACCACAGAGAAGCAACCAATGTAGTGTTTGATGGGTACCCCGAAGACCTGCCTACCATAAGCATCAAATCCGCAGAGTGGCTCCGCAGAATGAGGCACATTGCTCCTGAGGTCGGCTTCACCAAGTCAATGATGGTGATGATGAAATTCCTTTCAAATGACAGGAACAAGGAGCGACTCATCAGCGAGTTTACTGATAGGTTGGACAGTGAAGGCATCTCAGTGAAGCAAACTCGTGAGGACACTGACCATATGATCGTCACCATAGCCATCGAAGTTGCCCAGAGTCATGAGAAGGTTGCTCTAGTCATCCTCATTGCTCTAGCCACACCATCAGTCAACATTTATTTCCTCAAACCAGGAAGAGGAGCAACACCACCAAAAATATTCGTCCACCACAGCTGTAAACTCGCCAATGATCTCAAAAAGGTCCTCATCTTCCTCCACGCCATAAGTGGTTGCGACGAAGAAAATAGTGAAACTTGTGGCCATGAATGACCATCTTTTGGAGGACATCAAACCCTTCTTTGTCTCAATGCACAACCTGAAGCAATTGCAACGATTTTTGACCACCCTCCATGGAGCTAGAGCAGGTGACAATCTGGACAAGCTGCGGTTTGATTTGTTTGCCAAATCCCTTATTAAATCAAAATTCAATTTGATTTCCCGACCACCAACCACGGAAACAGCTCGCTAAAATTGTTTCAGAACCTACCTCCAAGTTCAAATATGGTCAGGGTACCAGATGGATCCGCTTCAATGGGGGTGGCAGCAGTCCAACTTTGGACTTGCCCCTGTTCTTGCCTCCAAGGAACCAGCTCCGCAGTCGCTTCTGACGAAGACTTCCTGTAAGTGCACCAAAGGGTCTGCAGGTGCTTGTGGCCTCAGGAAGACAGGTTCAAAATGTTCAATAATTTATCCCAGTTGTAAGGGGACCTCCTGTACAAACGCCCTCCAACCGGATGAATTATTTGAAGATGCCGAAGATGTGGACGGAGATTTCGGCATTATGACACTGGTAAAGAGTTAGACATCGAACAATACGACGAACCAAGCGACCCAACGGCAGAAAAACGTCGAAGAATTTAATTTTGTTTCACCACATCTATCCTGTATTAATAATGGTTATATTTACCCATATGACTTTTTTACTTTGTGGCAATTTTTCATGTTAATATCAATATACTAATTTTGTATCATATATTATTGTTATCCTGTTTCTGACCCACTTCTAGATATATCTGAAGTTGAAACAACCATTTTAATTGATGTTGGCAATTGGTCTAATTGGTCCATTTATCAATTTTGAAGATATTTTCTAAAACCTGAAATTGAAACCAACTATTTTTCATTGATGTTGACAATTGGTCGAACTTTCACCTGCTGTAATGGGTAACGGGCGTCCAAAAATTTGTCTTGGTCTTATTCGACGCAGAATATAACGAAATTAGACAACCCCCAATTCCAGAAGCCAGAGGCTTGTGCGGAAGGGGGTTACACATTGAAAAACGCGGACATACAACCATTTCCTTCGACAGTGTCAGTGCCGGAGCCAGGATTCGAACCTGGTGGCGCGATATCCGTGTGATTAATCACGATTGCCACCTCGCGCCTTATCCCACGCGGCTATCGGCCAGATATTTAAGAAGAACTGACCTTGAAACGAAAATTTTTCGTAAATGGGAACAACTGGTCCAACTTTGACCTACTGTAGTTTGGTAGAGAGTGGTTAAAAAAAATCACTCTTGATTTCATTCGACGCAGAATTTAATGCTTTACAACTGCTATTTCGAACATTTTTTCAAAATTTTAATTAATTTAGGAGATATAAGCGAAAAACCGGAAAACACCCCTTTTGGGGGGTACACTTTTACCCCCCACCCCTTCTCCAGAACTTCGCCGATGGGGAAAACCTAGGATAGTCATATTGAGTTACAAATGAAGCCATTAAAACAAAAAACCTGTTGTAAGAATTATTTCCGAATTGGATGTTTAACGCTACTGGCCTACTAGTAATAAAGCAGTCACAGAATTAAAGCATAATCATAAAACAAAAACGAAACGATCTATTTTCTTCATTCAATAAATAATTAATATACTTAATATTAACGACTTAATACTGAGGCAAGTTATATAAATTGACTTTCAATATAATATATTGCTCGACAACAAAAATAAACTAAATATGAATTTGTCTGAGCTCGTACTTGTGAGTTTTTGTAATAAAATACCCTAAATAGAATTGAGCGTGGGCTTAAATCGTTATTTCTGTAGAAACATGCCATCAAAGAAATAAATTGAGATTTACTTTTACTAAAAAATATATGAATTACGTCATTGATGTAGTTATTTTTTCTGTGGAGGGGGTTAGCGTAGGCTAGACCTTTGCAATAAAAAAGTGCTGGCTAAATGTGGATCGACATCTAGAGGCAGACAGCTTTCTTATAAATATTCATACAGTCTTCTGACATGGGTTGAAAATCATCCAGTTGATTTGTCCTTTTGTATAATTGAGATATCCACAGGTAAATCATGCACAAAAATACGTGCAAGATTCTTCGTCTATATGTAATCAATGAAAATAAAGGCTGTCAAAAATAGACGTGACTTTTTTACAACAGTCAATTTATTTCCCATCAACATACAAATTCAATATCAAAGAAAATGTCTAATGCCATATTCACTTGAATATCGAGATGTATCTCCTTTTTTATTTAGAAAATGGATATTAAGAAAAGTGGAAGAATTATATTAATTGTTAAAACATAATATTTTTAGTCGCAAACTCCTCTATAAAATCCTTATTTTACTATAAGGAACGTAACCAGACTGCAACCAACAGCTACTCTCCGGGCTATGTGCCTCGTCGAGCGCTGAATTACAAGTTACAAGCCTGGCGCGTTAAGTGTAATAATTGCATATTACCATCAAAACGCTAATGCTTCGATTGCAACAAACACCAGCCGAAAAACTGAACCTACTTAAAGGAGCTCTCTTGCCAGCCGTCACACACCACTTGCAGACTGCAGTTTCGAGCTGTTGGCTCTCGTCAATGCAAGGTAGGCATGCGGCGACCGGCACGAGGATCCTTTGACTATTTGGTACATCCCGGTATTTCTACAATAGCGACATGTAAAATAGTCAGCAGGCGCCATCTAGCGGTCCAGTGTCTGTTGCAATCGAAAAGTAAATAGCCTGACTGGGCTTAGCATAGTTCAAATGTGCTTTTAGAGGGCGGAATATTAAAACATAATATTTTTAGTCGCAAACTCCTCTATAAAATCCTTATTTTACTATAAGGAACGTAACCAGACTGCAACCAACAGCTACTCTCCGGGCTATGTGCCCCGCCGAGCGCTGAATTACGAGTTACAAGCCTGGCGCGTTAAGTGTAATAATTGCATATTACCATCAAAACGCTAATGCTTCGATTGCAACAAACACCAACCGAAATACTGAACCTATTTAAAGGAGCTCTCTTGCCAGCCGTCACACACCACTTGCAGACTGCAGAAGCATTAGCGTTTTGATGGTAATATGCAATTATTACACTTAACGCGCCAGGCTTGTAACTTGTAATTTAGCGCTCGGCGGGGCACATAGCCCGGAGAGTAGCTGTTGGTTGCAGTCTGGTTACGTTCCTTATAGTAAAATAAAGATTTTATAGAGGAGTTTGCGACTAAAAATATTATGTTTTAATATTCTGCCCTCTAAAAGCACATTTGAGCTATATTAATTGTTGTTTATACTGGACTGAATTTGCGGTGGGTACCTTGTGAAACATCTTGACAATATTTTTTTTTAAGTAAACACTGCTTTTAGATATATCAAATTACTCTATTTAAAATTTTCTACAAATGTTTCGGCTTTTTAGGACTTTATTAAGAGTACAATGTGTATACTTATATTTAAAATTCTCTACAAATGTTTCGGTTTTTAGGCCTTTATCAAGAGTACAAAGTGTATACTTAGTATAGACATTCTGACGAAAAACAGACTCAGATGACGCTAGCAACGACATCGAGATGTTCAGGCGAAGATTGAGATGGACAGATTGAAAGTACAGATTAAAACCGACATCAGTAACCTTAAAAACCGAAAATGGCGTGAAAAGCTTGAAGCATTGAATCCTCAGGACAACTCGCTGTGGAAACTAATCAAATATTTTAAAAACAACAACACACGACAGGCCATCCCTACCCTTCAGTTTAACGGACAAATCTACATGACGGACAGTCAGAAAGCCAACCACTTAGGTGACACATATTAAATACATAATAATGATGTTCTCAATACATTAGAACAGGATTGCATAATACAAACAACAAATGAAATGATAGCACGCAACAACCAAATTACTCGACTGGAATTTTTGGAAAATATGACAAAACCCTCTGAGATTGTGCAACTTATTAAATCACTTCCCAATAACAAAGCCCCTGGTAAAGACGGTATTGACAATAAATTAATAAAAAATCTGCCAAGAGAAGGTGTTCTTCAGCTTGTGTACATCATCAATGCAATCCTATACTTGCAGCATTTTCCCTATCCATGGAAAAGCGCAGTTGTGGTCCTCATACCCAAGCACCGTAAAAATCATAAATTAGCCATTAATTATAGACCGATAAGTCTGCTCTCAACAATATCTAAACTGATAGAAAAATATATTTTTAATAGGCTAAATAGAGCACAGGATGCACTAGGAATTGTTGACAATCACCATTTTGGATTCAATAGAGGACGTAGATAATTAGGATTGTAAATGACGTCAAGTTACAGTACAACCAAAACAAAAACACTACCATGGTGCTTCTAGACATCGAAAAAGCTTTTGATACCGTCTGGATAGCAGGACTTATACACAAACTACACACCTACAATTTCCCATTACACTTAATAATCCTCATTCACTCTTACTTAAACAACAGAACACTGCAGATCAAAATTAATAACGCACTCTCTCCATTAAAAAACATTCACGCAGGTGTACCACAAGGATCGGTTCTAGGACCAAAATCATGTAATCTATGTGTCTTTGACTTCCCTCATTTTCCGAATGCTAAGGTGGCGATGTATGCAGATGATACGGCCATATATAGTCTCAGTCATAGTGCACAAGCAGCAAATATGCTGTTAAAGGCACATATGGCCAAAGCGACGTCATACTATGGCAAATGGAAAATAAAACTAAATGAAAGTAAGTCAGAGGCAGTAGTATTTACCAAAAGTTTTAAAACAACAAAATTTTGACACCAATCTCCATAAATGGACAACAAATTGAGAGAAAGACCGACGTTAAATATTTAGGAGTACACTTAGACAAGGACTAACTTTTAACAAACATATACGAATGACTATTCGCAAAGCCTATGCTCTGACTAAAAATTTATGTCCTCTTTTGGCAAAGAATAGTAGACAGGACCAACAAAAGACTAATCTATACAACTATAAGGCCGACCCTGGTATATGCTGCCCCTGCGTAGTGCTTTGCATCCGCGACAACAATACACAAATTACAAATACATCAAAACAAAATTATTCGCCTTATCACAGCATTTGATAGATACACACCTATACGGCATTTGCACGAAAAAAAAAACTCGGAGATGTTGTGCTGTTGCGCTATTAATGTGTCTATTACTGAGTTAATGTCCTCGGTGTCATTTAATATATTCTGCAATAATAACAAACTGCTCTTGATTTAATCGATACCTGTTAAACTAACACAAGGATTCAGAGAGTCCAACCCAATTTTTAGTGTAATAGTTACTATCTAAGGGCATCTTGTTTTATAAAATTTTGTTTGTAGTCTCAATCTTAATACTCCGGACTATTGGAAGATCAACAACAGTTGAAATAGTTCGTTTTTACCTCGAACATTAGTCTCAATCTGTTTGCCAATATATTTATCTGTATATGTATATGTATGTTTCCGAGGTAAATAAATTGTTTATTTATTTATTTATTTAAAAGTAATGAATTTGAAAACCCCGACATGCAAGGCTAAAACCGCCAAACTTGTCAAATCGAAGCGTTCGGGTTTTTTTGTGGAATTTATTTACATGACGATCCAACCAAGACTCTTCTGTTTGCAGATGATACCACGCTTCTGTGTTCTGATAAAAATATTAACTAAACTTCTCTCTCTTCATCTAGCAAAAAAAACTCCCTCAAAATTGGTTTACATCAAATATATTAAAGCTCAATTATTAGTGGAGCGCCTGGAGCGTTAAAAACATAAAAACTTCGGACTATAGTTACAGTGAATGAAATTAAAAAATATATATGGAATGTTTAGCTAATTGTTAATGTCTGACATTAACAATCTCAGACGCGGCTCAACCCGAGAACCTAGTATTTTTCATACCAACGACCGCGGAAGCTTCTCGGAACATATATATATATATATATAAGTTTACTTATTAAAAAACTGTGATCTTGTTTTTGAAAATAAAAAAAAATGATAATTGCAAAAATTCAAATAGTATAATACATATTAGGCTGTAGAATACTTTTGTATATCAAAAAACAAAAAACCGCTGCTCAAGAAATCATTACTCCCACATTCAGATTTTGTATTCAAGTCTTATACACACTAAATCCTAATGTAATATTTTACTCCCTTTAATAATAGGATGGGGGTGGTAGAGGCTAATGGAAAAATTTTCTAGAGGCCCTTGGTTCTCGTACACACACTAAATCCCAATTAATTTTTTTACTCCCTTTAAGAGTAGGGTGGAGGTGGTAATGGGGGTGGTAGAGGAGGTGGCTAATGCCAAAAAAATTGTAGAGTCCTTTGGTTCTCGTATACACACTAAATCACATTTTAATACATTTTAAATTTTTTCTACTCCCTTTCATAATAGTATGGGGGTGATAGTGGGGGGGTGGTTGATGCCAAAGAAAATTTTGAGACCTTGACTTTTTCTACATGCCCTAAATTGCACTTTTATGGACTCTTATCTACTTGCTTTGCCTATTTACACTTATTTACCCCCGAACCCTTCAACGGAACTAGATCAAAATATAATCTAGTTCTAGATCTCGTTATAATACGTAAGTTTACCAAATTTCAAATTAACATCGTACACGGTTCCAGAGTAAACGTGCGTACAAAAAAGTTACAGACCGACAGACAGGAATTTTTTTTTCACTCAAATTTAAAATCTCGACGTTTCATGACATTTTAAGTTTATTTCACCAAAAAAAAAAATATTTTTTTTTGCGTTACTATACTTCCACTGAACGTGGAAGTAATTAAGTTAACGTATATATTTATATAGAGATATTAATCAGAAAAACGAAGTAAATTAAGGAAAATTGAATATAAGAGAAAATTATTAATTAAATATTTGTTTATTTAAACATTTTACATTTTTGTCCATATCAAATATTTTCTTCGACTTCATTTATTTGAATGATAGGTGAAATATTGAAGCAACTATTTTCGCTGCACTGTAGACATGCTACCATTACCATTACCATTAAAAAGCTTTTATTTTTTTTAACTGTGGTGAACATTTCAAAGGTATTTCATTTATTTCATTTTATACTTCATTTTACAATCTGCACAATGTGCTGTCTTGACCCGACTGAATACAAATTTTACAAATAAAACGAATCCTGCCGGGCGGCGGATCTAATGCCTTCGTGAAATATATACCATTGATTCGTATTTATCAGGTGACATTGCCTTCCTACTGCAGATTAAGCAAATTAACTATTTTATTCCAAAGGTTACGTAATCAAATAAAATAAAAATTCTAAAAATGAATCGTGTTTACAAATTAAAAGTATGTTTATTACAGGAAACTAAGAAAACCTGCTTTAAAAAGATGACTATTTACATATGTACAATACACCGATTTTATCGATAAATAAAAATAATACGTTTCTAATATGATAATTTTAAATGAAAAATGAAAAAGACTCTAAATGAAAGTAAAAATAACTCTGATTAAATGAAAAGTAAAAATGATTCTAATTTTGTTTAAAAGATGAGACATGTCTCCCAACATGGTCATACCCCCTTCGCAGGGCTAAGCCAATTTTCCGTAACATGCTACACTACAGTATAAGCCACTTTTCCGATAACATCCACAAGCAGCTCCACATCTCTTTTTGCAATTACAAAATAACACTTGTAATAGATTATCCGGAGCTGGTAATTGATTCATTGTTATTGGGATGAATATGTTATTGGAATACTTCCATCCCCAATTCTCAATATTTACGTCATTTCCTAGCCATATCTGGATTTGCAGGTACACTCTTTTTAGGTGTTCAAATGCTGCATCAGTTATAGGAGGTAATGGTGACAAAAGAACACTTGTATTTTTGGCTGTTGCTTTTACGAAACAATTGAACTTCAACGTATTCAAATCTTTAATTTTTGATGAAACTTCATATAAACCCAAAACACATTCTACACCCTCTTGAAATGTATTATTGGAGTCTTCGTTGACATTTTTAAATACTTTTGCTGATTCGTGTAAATCATGACGTTTCTCACAATTTTTGGCAAACTTAATTTTCCCTTTATTGAAAAACGCAGATGTTGTATCACAACCCGTGAAAGCATGTAAAAAAAGAATATGTTCTTTACATTTCGGTAGCGATTTTTCTAAACTTTTGAAGAAAATATTTTTTGTTGGACTTTGCCTCGGGTTGGTTTTAGAAAATATATTTCAGGTCCTCATCCACTAATGCCGTTAATATAACCAAGACGTCAATATCTTCTGAAACTATAACATTTTTTGTGTCTAAATTAATTGCTGCATCAACAATTAACTTGTCTGCATCGCTTTCCGCTTGGCATGTAAAAATATTGTTGTCGGCTAATTTAATTCTCAATATTTCAATCAAGCGGGTTTTATTTTTGTTATTCGTCAAAAATTTATCTTGAGCGATTTTCAAAGGCATATTTTCATCGAATTCAATATCTGCACATTTATTTTCAATGTGCGACAATTCCTTTCAGCTGATTTAATACTGTCTTTCTTATACCCATCAAACACTACGTACATGTTACTATAACTATTCTTTAAATATCTTACGTAATGCTCACATATTATTTAAAAGGTTTCATTCAATTGCCATTTGAAGCGATGTCGTAACATGCCTCCATCAATAACGTAATGAGCATTTTCTACACTTTTTAAATTAATTGAAATTTCCGGGAATAACTCGTAGAAAGTTGATTTTTTGGTCTTTCGCAGTTCGCCGTCTTCAATTAGAGCAAGCGGATATGGTGCCAGTTCATAATTCATATAATTTTTAAGCTCTTCATCGATTTTTTTAAAACACAAATACGTTGAAACAGCAGCAGTGGATCAACAGGAATCACATCGTCATGAATTTTAATTTTATTTTTCGCCAATAGAGGATTTATTTTATCTTTTCCACATAATTTCAATTCGCGTAAACTTTGTCCCTATGTTTTCTTCATTACCTTCAAACCTTCTTCAAAAGCGGCATAAAGATTTGTATCTTTAGCTCTAGTAATTCCGGTAGAAATAGACATAATAGCATCTGTATCAGGAAAAGGGTTGTGTTGTTTGAAGAAGTCGACCAATATCTTTACATCGATTCTACTACTTGTTCAAGGTCCCATGACCCTTAATAGACACAGGTATCTTTGACGTTCTTCTATGTCTATTTACTGAAATTCAACATATACATACAAAAATACCATTTAAAATAAAATTATTTTAAAAAATTGTTTTTTGTTTAAATAGTAAAAAAATCGAGAGCACAAAAAAATTTTTGGTAAACTTTGCAATTTATACTATAAAGAACAAAATCCCAGTCGACCATATAAATTCATTCACTGTAACTGTATTCCGAGGTCAAAACCCCCAGGCGCTCCACTATATGAGAAAACGCAATAGCTCACCATATCATCAGCAAACTAAAAGCTTTTATTGATTGTAACGTTCTTAAAAATACTTATATTTCCTCTTTCACTCAAAACTGTGTACAGCAGTTGCCTTGTGAGGAAATTTTCCACATGCAATAAAAGCTTTTCGGCAACAAAAGGAAATTGTAAGAATCTTTGTAATGTCAACTTTAGAGAACACTGTCAACCTTTGTTTACTAAAGAAGGCATTATGCCTCTTCCTTCACTCTACATATATTACAGTTTGATCCAAATTCATAAGAGCGTCTACAATTTCTCTACCCACTCTGATTACCACCAGCACAATACTCGTTCTGCAGGCCTTGTTATGATCCCATGGTACACATTAGCATTTAGTGAAAAAACTTTTTATTCTGTTGATGAATATTTACGAACTCACATACAGTGATCCTATAAGCATGAATGTTGTATTTACGTGCAGAATATTTGCTATTCATTATCTTTTCTCATTTATTCTGTTTTATTCCCTACTTGCATGTTTGTTACCATTATTTGTTTATCTGTCATGTACATATATTTTTTGTGATACACTTAATGTTAAGACATTATTTTACTTTGCTCCTCTTATTTGCCGACTGGTAACTAGTCAGATTCAGGTACTCTGTTGATTTGCTGCAAATATTATAAAAAATATGAATGTAGTCAAATAAAGTCTATATATATCTGTTTGTTGCTCACTTCGCAATATAATATTGAATTAACAGTAGGTATGGACTAGCCATCTTAGTGGATGCATTTGATTGTTCATAAAAGAAGATTTTAAATGACGAATCACGTCTTGTATTGCTTAACAGAAAATGTTTTGTAAAGTGTGACATACTCCTGAATTCATAATTTCAACTGCTTTAAAAGTTTGTAATAAAAAGAACAGATCCGTATTTAAAACAATAAAGTATACATGCAGTGACCCTGAAGAGATGAAACATTATAATAAAAATTTAGGTAAGTTAAAGTCAATGTTTCACAAAATATTCCTGTAATAACAACGCTAGGTAAAAAGAAGGCCATTTCATTGGCCTTCGAAATACGAAACTTTTTCTCAATTAACCGACTTTGTAATTGTTATGGTTTGCGAGATACCAATACTGTTTAATATAAAAAGTAGCCGCCCTGTTTTGAAAATAGTCTTATAATAATCTTTATAAATTAGATGTTCTGAATGTTAAGTAACTCGCTTTAAGCCATATAGCAAAAATAACATTTAAACATTTGTGTTTAGCAAGTTGCAAATGCATAAACATTTGTACGGTATACCTACTAATGTAATGGGGTAGTGAAGCGCAAGTTATAGCCTCTCCTACTCAATTGTTAACCTCACCTTCGCGATGAGTTCAATTTGAACTTGGTGCACCCTGTTTTCACTAACGAGGCTCTAACGACCGAGTAAGGGCGGAATAACCCTTACCTTTTGCCGTGAGCACATCCACCTTCTCACGAAAAGTGCGGTAAAAATAACCCACCGCACACAAAGGTTGCTTTTGGAATCGTTTGGTTACCCCATCGTCGCAGTCTCCTTCTGTGCCATGGGACCACACCACTCGCCTTCCGCAACCGAGCTGGTCAGTTGCATACCTGCTCCAGTTAAAACTTCAAATGCAGCTTCGTTTTCAGTCGATTAAGGCTTTAAAAAAATGATGGAGCGTTCAAGTGGGACAAAATTATCCGGAGGTAAAATACCCTCCCGATCGGATCTCCGGGGGAGGGTGCCCACAGGGACACCTCATCGACTGTCGAAAAAACACCGACAAGTTAAATCCAAGAAAACTAATTCTTTAATCTACGGCGCTTGGAATGTTCGTACTTTGAACGACAGCACTCGCACCGATCGGCCTGAAAGAAGAACTGCTCTAATAGATAGAGAACTTCACCGACTCAATGTTGACGTTGCAGCTCTCAGCGAAACTCGATTTTTGGAGGAAGGCTCTCTCACAGAAAAGTACTACACCTTCTATTGGAAAGGTCTTCCCACCAATTCAAGAAGACAACATGGAGTAGGATTTGCCGTTCGGAATCAACTTGTATCCAACTTAACACAAGTACCACAAGGCCTATCCGAGCGTCTAATGCTGCTACGCTATGAGCTGTCAGATGGCAACGCGGTAAATCTAATAAGCGCCTACGCTCCCACTCTGGATGCAAGTCACGAAACCAAGGAAAGCTTCTATCAACAGCTGGAAGAAACCCTCTGTAGAATACCTAAAACGGAACGACTCGTTATTCTTGGCGATTTTAACGCTAGAGTAGGGAGAGATGCAGACACCTGGCCAGGCATCATAGGCAAGAACGGTTTAGGCAACATGAATGCTAACGGTCAACTACTCCTAACTAAATGCGCCGAACATGATCTAGTTATAACAAACACCATTTTCCGACAAAAGGATAAATTTAAAGGCACCTGGCGTCACCCCAGATCAGGTTACTGGCATCTACTGGACTATGTTATCGTACGTAGGAAGCACCTCAAGGACGTCCAAATTACAAAGGTGCGCATTGATAGCGAATGTTGGACCGATCATCGTCCTGTTGTCTCTAAAATGAAAATTGTTATGAGACCCAAACACCGAAGAACTCAAGTAAAACGTAGACTCCGTCTCTGTATTAGTAAATTGCGTGACCAACAAACCGTCCAACAGCTAAAGCAAAAAGTTCAAGAGAATTTGAGTGCACTAGAAGAAACCAATTCTGTAGATGTCGCTGCTACCTGGACACAAATTAAAGACAGTTTAAAAAGTGCGAGTGAGGAAATTCTTGGCACTGCAGCAAGTAAAAAACAGGAGGACTGGTTCAATGATAATGAAGCTTTTATAAAAGAACTTCTTGACCGCAAACATATTGCCTTTCAAAACGCTATCAACCACCCCAACGACTCATCAAAAGCAGAAGCTTTTACCCAATCTAAGTATGAAACACAACGCGAAATCAGAAGAATAAAGAACGAGTGGTGGGCAAGCAAGGCCAGAGAAATTCAAAGATACGCCGATTCACACGACTACAGGAATTTCTTTCAAGGAGTAAAAGCAGTGTACGGCCCCAGTCGGAAAAATATGTGCCCTATTAAAGATTTAAATGGAAATCTCCTCAAAGAAGACCAGGAAATAAGAGCCCGATGGAAAGAACACTACTCTAACATTCTTAACCAGCAAAGTCAAGCCGATCACGATATTATAAATCTTATCCCTCAATATGACACCTTCGAAGACTTAGATAAACCACTAACAACGTAAGAGATCTTAACCGCCATTGGGCAGCTAAAAAATAACAAATCTCCCGGCGCGGACTCACTCCCAGCTGAGATCTTTAAAGCTGTGTCGTCAGAGCTCATACCCTACCTCAAAAAACTGTTTGATGTCGTGTGGGAAAGTGGTCAAGCTCCGCAGGAGTTTCGTGATACACTTTTAATCAACCTCTTCACAAACAAAGGGAGCGCTGCGGACTGTGGAAATTACAGGGGTATAGCTCTCCTGGCTGTTGGAGGGAAGATACTCACTAAAGCGATGACAAATAGGCTAACACCTGTTATGGAAAAGTTACTTCCTGAAACACAGAGTGGCTTTAGACCAAACCGAGGCACATCGGATTTAATCTTCACACTTAAACAGCTTCAAGAAAAAGCACTCGAACATCAAGGAGAAATTCACATGGCCTTCATTGATTTAACCAAGGCGTTTGACTCCGTGGACAGGGAAGTGCTCTGGAAAATTATGTTCCGCTTAGGTATCCCTAGAAAATTTGTGGAAGTATGTCGCAGTCTACATACAAACAACAACGCCCAGGTTATGTATAATAATGAGGCAACCGAACCTTTCCAAACCCTCACTGGAGTTAGGCAGGGATGTGTCCTTGCACCCCTACTCTTTAATTTGTTTACCACTGCTCTAACAATTATTGTTGACAACAAACTGACAGTCAGAGGAATAGGTCTCAGATACCGTTTTGATGGCGGTCTCTTTAACATAGGGCGCTTTAGAGCATTCACGAAGACACGCACACGATTCATTTGTGATCTCCAGTATGCGGATGACTGTGCACTTTTAGCCTCTACGCCGGAAGAGCTTCAAGAACTTTTAGATGTGTATGCCCAGAGCTATGATTCCTTGGGACTTAAAATCAACATCGGAAAGACTAAGATTATGTCAACTCCTCATCAAGTGAACCAAATAGACATTACACTTAACGGAAATTCTGGTGGATCA
Organism: Leptura quadrifasciata; assembly: GCA_963675555.1. NCBI lineage: Eukaryota > Metazoa > Arthropoda > Insecta > Coleoptera > Cerambycidae > Leptura > Leptura quadrifasciata. The sequence continues at coordinate 153,863,720 of OY776673.1, read as the reverse complement.
GTTCAATTACTTAGGCAACGTTGTTAATGACAAAGCAAACATGGACAGCGAGATTCGCAATAGAATTAACGCTGCATCTAGAGCACTCTGGGGACTTAGAGAGAGAGAGTATTTGACAACCACGACCTTGCTTTGTCAACGAAAATGGCTGTCTACAGAGCAGTTGTCATTCCAACACTGCTATATGGATGTGAAAGCTGGGTCACTTACCGTCGTCATGTGAAAGAATTAGAACGTTTTCAGCAAAGACACCTCAGAAGTATGATGAAAATCCGTTGGTTCCATCACATATCAAACGTGGAAGTACTCAGGAGAGCAAACAGCCTTCCAATTGAGGTGCTTATTTCAAGAGCACGCCTACGATGGGCAGGTCACGTTCATCGTATGCATGATAACCGCCTTCCTAAATGTACACTTTATGGTGAATTGCTAAGCGGTAGAAGAAGGCGTGGCGGTCAACGAAAGAGGTTCAAAGACGCTCTCCATGAAAATCTAAAATCCTGCGGTATTGCAGACGAGCAATGGGAACAACTTGCAGCGGACAGAACCGAATGGCGAGGGGTTGTGGCCAGCTATCAAGGAAATGTTGCTGCAAGAAGGCCGAATCCAAGACCTAACCAGGTCTATGTTTGTCCTGACTGCGGTCGACATGTGCTCTCCCGAATTGGCCTCTATAGCCATAGTCGTGTGCACCGTAGATGAATGGGAATTACAATAGACTACACCTTTTACTTGTTTTATATTGTACACAATTTATCGACTGTAACATTTTTATACTCGGACTCGAGTAACGGCTAATAATAATAATAATACCTACTAATAAATTAAATAAATATTAAGGGGTGACGTTCTTTATGATTTTAAAAATTAACATTACAGACAATAGAAAAATGTAAATTGATACATTACATTCCGAATTATTAAATAAATATGAAATTTGTCTATACTCTGTGATTTTCATTTTTTTATCAGTTATGTAATTCACTTAAAGAATAGAAACCACCGCAGTTCTGTAGAAATACTGATTTGTTGCTATACGATAACTAGAAACCGAGACATTCAAGAAATTTCTCAGGAGGTTCCACAAAAATAGTCATTTTATCAAATATGTCAAAAATAAAACGACTTCCGTTGCGCGTACAACACAGAAAATTCTTTTCTGGGTCTTCTACGATATCAGGGATAATATAAAAAAGAAAATTGCTCATTTCTCTAGTTCCTTTTGTCAAAAATTTTAAGAAGTATTACTGCACTAAAATAAAATACTCGTTAGTGCCGATCCAAACAGACGCGAGTTATTAAATGTAAGGAAAATTTGATTGTTTCGATCTAAATACTGAAAGGTCTGAGAACAGAAACTGTTATACACTTTCCTCTGTGTACCCTAATCTGAATGTTTTGCTTGACCCTCAGCTCGGATTTGGGTGATTGCTTCTATTTGTAGGCACACAGTTATTTAATATAAGTAAACAGTAATCTATCCTGTGGTCGCAGGTTGAGGAACATCATTAATGATGCTTTATATAGGGTGTTTCTAAGTAGTTGCTACCAACATTTGACGATTGTACCTAACTTACTTTTATATCAATTTTGTTTGTACAATGTTTTTAATATTCAGATTGTTTGAAATAGCTGATATTCGACAGATGTATCGTCAGATTAATTTATGTACCGATCACTGTAAATATCAGCGTATTTTATGAAGACTTTCACCAAAAGAATCTATCCATACATACCAATTAAATGCAGTATATTTTGGAGTTAAAACTTCTCCGTTTCTTTCACTTAGAACAGTAAGCAAGCCAATTTCTTTTAGCTTAAGCAATTCTTGAAAAAAATATGTACGTCGATGATTTGTTTGGTCTCCAGTATTGACTCAATAGATCAAGTTATTGATTTGTGTCATTAATTCATAGAATTATTTAAAAGGGGAGGTTTTGATTTTGCCAACTGGGTAATTAATTGAAAACAATTATTAGAAGAAATTCCAATATTCTGTTACGTAAAGCATATTCATATTTGAGGAGAGAAGTATAAAACGGCATTGGTAGGTTTCATATTGATACAAATAATTTTTTCCAAATTATAAATTGTTATCCTTTGCAATAATAGCAAAATTAAGAACGAGGCCTGACATTGAACATCTTACTCATTATGGGCTATTTCTAAAAGACCCCTGTACTGTTAAATTGTTTTCTTCATTTTTGTGCTGATTGCTGTGCCTATTGGCTACATTTGTGGTCACGCTATTTGTCTTCATAAATAAGCTGTTTGTTATACCTTCGTATCTACTTTAATAACCCGATCCCCTCTCTCACTAGCCAAGTGGTCCTTAGTTGCAACCCTCTGAAAGAGCGGTCGTGACAATACTATAAAAGATGGACATATACCCTCACTGACTTTATTGTAGAAAATTTAATTCTCCACAACTTTATTTCAATATTTTTTTAATCGGTTAATCGGTCTAACTGTCCCCTTACTGCCCCACCCTGGAATAAGCGTCGTTTTTTAGTAGTTCGAATTGAATATGAAGCAGTACGCGTTAAAGGAGTTGCAGACGGTTTTATTCTTAAAAAAATATTGTTTATATTCTTGCAGGTTTTTGTGTGTCTTCTATAACTGTTTTTGCAAGATGACAATGAACAGGAACGAACTTTACCCACAAAATCGATTACTTACTTAATTGTAATAATCATAAACAAATCGACAATAATCCAATTCGAAGTGCGAACAAGTATGAAAATGAAATCGGTACTAAATTTAAACTGGCACGTGTCATGACCTACGTCATGAGCTGAGGTCTGGCAAATGCTGTGTTCAAATATATCTTAATCGTCATAGTATCATGGAGTAGGTCTACATTTAATAAAAAATTTACTGCGATTTTGATATTCCCATTTAATCCAATAGAGATATAATTAATTATTGATTCTTATTTACTTTTTACACACAAATGATTCTAATAAAAGTTGTAGATAATAAAATGAGCGACAACTTTGCTTTATACATTTTTTTATGAGTTTGGTATTTCAGCCTGTTTATAATAATAAGGGCAGTTTTTCATAAAGTAAGCTGTAAATGGTAAAATACTAAAGTTACAAAAAAATTCGTAAAGCAAAGTTGTAGCTTCTTTTATTCTACAACTTTTATTGGGTTCATTTTTTTTTAAATAAATAAGAAATTATCCCTAATACGCCGTTCATTGCGGGAGTTCGATGTGATCTTTTGGTTGGATACTCTGTAGAGGGTTCCCTAATACCCCTGAAAATTTGAACTTGCCCAAAATTATTTTTTGGCATCACATAGGTTGTCGCTATAACTTTACTGGATTAATTCGATTACTGGAACATGCTATATTTCGCATATAATTAGAAAATTGTGATATCACATCAGAAAAGTGCATATTAGTACAGTCCGTATAGACATTTTTTCATTGATAAATAAAAAAAATCGCCTATGGCTGAAAATTTAATGGTGTTATCTGCTCGGCCTATGGAGTCTAAAACTCAGTTATCGACAAAAAATTTCAGGGTGCGTACTCTAGCGATAACAGGATAAGTTGACAGCGTAAAGTGCTATTTTATAGCAAATTTTATGAGCTTTCCGAAAATCATAAGCTGAACGACGTCCCTATTTAATATATAACATTTATAACAATTTTTGCGGGTCAAGATCCAGACCCAGAGGATTGGGGGTGGAAAAATCTGTCGGTTTAGATTTTCGAAAAGCTCGTAAAACGTATTATAAAATAGCACTTTACGCTGTTCAGAAAATATGTGCCAATCGTAAGTTATAAAGGAATGAGTGTTCCCTTGTAACTCACCCCTTTCCAGTTGTAGTCCAGTGCCGATAATATTTGTCCAAAAAAAATTCTTAGCAGTATATGGATGATCGGAAAATTTAGGATTGGTGGTATATAAATGGGGAAAAATCGATTGGACCTCAACAAATAAGGAAGTATGGTGGAGGTGCAAAAATGTGTACTTTTAGGTGTGAAACAGGGTTTTCATGATTTCCGGCAAAATTAGACCTCCTATCGAAAAAAGTCAAATACAAAAGTTGTAGATAATTGAAAGGTCCATAACTTTTATTGTTACATTCTTTCTCCTATTTTTCAACATAACCTCAAAACTATTGAGAGAACAAAACCAATTTTTGATTTTTTATCTATCTCCCACAGAAATAATTCGATTTTAATGAAATTTTGTGACAATAGACACTATTATGTCTCAAATAAGCTATAATTTTTTTGAAGCGAAATATTTATTTTTTGATTTTATGTGAATTTATTTTGAAAAAAAGGCCCAATGTTCAATCAAAAAGTTTATGAACGAAATTTTGATTTTTGAAAATTTCAGGACGGAATTTTTTTCGTTGAAACCTCTACTTTAAGATGTTGTAAAAAAATTATACTGTTACTGTGGAAATACATTGTTAAAAATGGGAAAACCAAAACAAACATTTTTTCAAGATCGATTTTTCTGTAATTGTCACGAATTCTTTATTGTTTATTAAAATGAAGTGTCGGAAGTGATGTAAAATGATAAATTCAATGTAATATCAAATAAGAGAACTTTGGTTAACCATTTAAGGTTCGGGCTGTTGAGAAACAAATTGGTTAAGCAGTAGTTTTACATTTAAAAAATTGCTAGAAATGACTGTTTTTGTTCAAGGGAATTTTTTTTACGCTTCATGGACAGAAGTAAATTGAAAATAAGTTTATTAAAACAAATATTTAAAACAATTTGCCGAGACTGCAATGCCATTTCACATTGTGGTATCGTTACTGCGGCCTAGTGATGGTTGTATGGTATGTGCTGTTGATCTAAAATCTAGCTTTTAATGCAAGATTTCAGGGTACCTATCCCATATTTTATTTTTTGGAAAATGAGAGCCAATGTAGATGTAAAGTATTTTTTTTCTCAAGAAAAGATATATGTATGTAAAATTGAAAAAGATCACGCAGTAACAGAGACTTTTTAATAAAATTTGCAGATAATTTTACTTGGCGCTTAGGAACAAATGTTTTAAATAGAGGTTAGTAAAAAATATTTTGCCTTGAATTTTATTTGGGTCTTGGTAATAAATAAATCTTCTGGTTACAAATCTCTTACTTCTTCATCAGCTCAGTCATCGCTGTTAAACGAATCACCAGGAACTATGTTATTAGGTTACATCAGATACACTATGACATGCACAAACATAAAACGAAATTATATAAGATGAGAACCACATAAACTTAATGAAAGTTACGATCAACAACGACAAAGCACGTGTCAGTTGTGGACGCGCGGAAAATCAGGGAGAAGTAAGTGCCCCGCCGTTTCAATCATTTGAAATATTTATTTTAATGACATTATTTGAGTATATTTTTGTCCATGAAGCATAAAAAAATTCTTCTTCAACAAAAACAGACATTTCTAGCAATTTTTTTTTATGTAAAATTATCGTTTAAACAATATGTTTCTCAACAGCCTGAACCTTAAACGGTTAATCAAAGTTCCTTTATTTGATATTACATCGAAATTACCATTTTGCATCACTATCAACACTTCATTTCAATAAACAATGAAGAATTCGTGACAACTACGGAGAAATCGATCTTGAAAAATCTTTGTTTTGGTTTTCCCATTTTTGACAACGCTTTTCCACTGTAACAGTGTAAGTTTTTACACTATCTTAAAATAGAGGTTTCAACGAAAAAATTCCGTCCTGAAATTTTCAAAAATCAAAATTTCGTTCATAAACTTTTTGATTGAATATTAGGCTTTTTTTCAAATTAAATTCGCATAAAATGAAAAAATAAATATTTCGCTTAAAAAAAATTACAGCTTATTTGAGACATAACTGTGTCTATTTAAATTTTATTAAAATCGAATCATTTCTGTGGGAAATAGAAATAAAAAATCAAGAAATTGGTTTTTGACGTTTCTCTCAATAGTTTTGAGGTTATGTTGAAAAATAAGAGGAAGAATATAAGAATAAAAGTTGTAGATATTTCAATTATCTACAACTTTTGCACTTAACTTTTTTCGATAGGAGGTCTAGTTTTCCCGGAAATCGTAAAAAACCCTGTTTCATCCCTAAAAAAAAGCACACCTTTTTCCACCTCCACCCTACTTCTGGTTATTGGGGTCCAATCGATTTTCTCCCATTTATATACCATTAATCCTAGATTTTTCAACTATCCATATACTGCTAAGAACTTTGTCGACTTCTAGCCTCTGAAAACCGGTTCGGCACTGAACTATTGAGGTTCACACCCTTCTTAAAGAAATTATTTAACGAACTGAGTTTTAGACTATAAAGACCGCACAGATAACGCCACTAAATTTCCAGCCGTAAGCGATTTTTATCCAATCTCACACGTCCAGGGATTGTACTATATAACTTTTATAACATCAGCCATTTTTTGCAGAAATATTTTTTTCGTCATAAGGAGGTCAAGATACGTAAAAATCAAAAATTAAACTTTCCCTGGAAAATTCTCCACAAAAATAATCACTTTGATTGCACTACAAAATATACGCTACAATAGTAAGGTTCAAGCTTGCTATAGGCTAGCTATGTGGGACATTAATTCAAGACTGTAGATGTTTTCAAATAAAATATGATACAAAAGTACATAGAGTACAAATACAAAGAAATAAATCACTTAGGAAATTATATATTGCCACTTACTTACGACCCTTAACGTGATTTGTGGATCGGACAATCTTATATCGTAAAGTAGAGGTAACACTTCATCTATAATTTGAGCTTTATCCAATCTATCCAAAGTTCTTTCAACACAAGAAAGCACATTCGACACAAGCTTTAAATCCGCTTGATTCTTTTCATATATCACTTTGGTTTTCGGCAGTATCATTCTTCTTATTGCAGTCTCATCTAAATATTCCGATACGTTCGTTACGGCTACCAATGCAGCACTCTAAACACAAAAATTAAGTGGGTAAACGTTTACTTATACAAGGTGTTCGCTAATTGGTGGCGGTCCTTTTAAATAATAGTTGTGCTCATAAAATGGAGTAACTCTTCTATGCCAAATAATCGAAATAAGAAAATAGTCAATTTCTAAGATATATGGGAATCTGATACAAGCCGGCAATGTTGCACGTTACATTTGTCATCGCTCGCAGTAAGCGCTCGATGCTGATCGATCAGTGTTTATTAGTTTATTTACGTTATCAGTAGAGCAGTTCAGTTAAGAAGAAAATGGAGAGATTTATTGTGCGTGAATATCACATGTTAATTAGTCAGGACAAATTGTTCTCGTATAGAGGAATTGTACCACCAACGGTTTCCTAGCCCCCGCAGTCGAGATGCAAGAATTTTACAGAAGTAAGTCTATTATCTAATCACATGCTTATTGTGCATTTCTTTAAATAAAAAGTCGAATGTTTAATGTTATGTTTAAAAAAACATAAATATTCATTTAGATAGTACAACAGTGTTGGCATTGATTTTTGCTATGTTGCCACATTAATAATTTTCTAAATTTAGCTTTCGTTTTCAAATGCTTTTTGAAGAAAATGCAATATGGAAAAGTTACTCCATTAAACGAATATTATCCACCATTATAAGAACTACCACCGATTAGTGAACACCCTGTATATAGGTACATGTGTGTGTCTGGATATGAAGTATTCACTAGAGCATAAATGTGTTTAAATAGCACTTACGTTTATGTAATAAAACATGAACATTTAATATTAGTCTGAATTCTATACGATACAGTGTCCGGTAATAAATATGGACTTCTGATATACACGAAGAAACGGTGTCGGTTCCAGGGCTTCTTGAAACATAGCTAGTGGATCACCAACTTGCCACCTTTCAAAATCGTTAACAGAGATTTTGAAGATTTACCTGTTGCACAACCTAGCTTTGCAGTTTACAAGGTGTTTTTGAAATACAGGCATAACTTGTAGCTCATTTTTAGTGCTCCATCGCCAAGTAGCTGGCAATTTAGCAGCGGGCGTCGCCGTCGATAGTTTACGCACAGTTCTTTACATGTTCATAGCGAATTACTGTGTTCAAAAGTTTTAATAATTTTTACAAACATTGAGTAGACAAATATTGTACATGAAAATGCCCGTCAAACTCGCATACTTTACACGGAACGGTATCCCGGTATTCGCGTTCCCCATGAAAGAACTTTTGTGTTAGCTATTTAACATTTAAGGGACCATGGACATTTTCAATCCGTTACTCATGATAGAGATCATACACGCTCTTGAAGGACGCTGAATGGGGAACCACTCCAGGCTGAGTTCTTATCACGGCCAGAAAGTGCAAGGTCTACAACAGGAGGCGAGCCTCGACAGCAACAATAACTAAATATCAACTTTGTGTGTGTGTGTGTGTGTGTTTGTTTTCAATTTTAAGTATGTATAATTTAATAGTTTTGTGCAGATTTGGCAACACTATGAACTCGGCTGTATTAGAGTGAATAATTTACGTTGTGTGCATCGGAAATGGGGTGGATAAAGGTGAGTCTAAAATTATTTTACTCCTTTGAATTCTTAAATTTAAAAATGGTATTAATCTTCACATTCCATCGGGACTCACATGAAAAAAAATATGCATGTATTTCAAAATAATAATTTTACAAATTCAATTTCAACAAGGTGAAATTTTGATTTTTTAAAATGAATTTAATGTATGCAATGTACCGATTTTTTACATTATACAACGGCTACCGTCGATATACCGCACTGTCAAAACGCTGACCAACGATCGATTAACTTGAACAAAAAATTAGAAAAATATATGTAAATAAAAGAGTCTAGCAGGATTGCGATGCGTTGGATGTCCCAAGGGAAATTGGATCTAATATTTTTACTATAACATCACTTTACCAAGCTTAACTATTCTGCAAATTTTCAGGCGACCTAGTTCTCAAAAAAAAAATATATATTTTTTTTCTCCTCAATGGATGTACCAATTTTAATGACTGATATGTGATGTAGTCACTAAACTAATCTTCATAATAAATAATGCATTTTTGGGTTTTGGGATCATAAAAATGAACAAAATTTTCTTTTTTAACTTGTCAACGTTTCGTTAAATTTATTAACATCTTCGGGACAGGTTAAATAAAAAAAATGTGTCATTAACTTTTTAAAATTACGGGATATATTAGGCATGTAGCTTTTGTACTAGGTAATGTATGTTGTACAGTACAACATAAATGTATAAATATGCGCTGGTACACCTCATTTTGGCGAATTGAAGAACAATAATGGCAGCGTATATTTATATATTTATGTTGTATTGTACAAGAAACATTATCTATTATAAAAACTACATACCTAATATGTCCCGTGATTTTAAAAAGTTAATAATGTTTTAATTTAACCTGTCCTGAAGAAGTTAATAAATTTAACGAAACATCGACAAATCAAAAAAAGAAAATTTTGTTAATTTTTATGATCCCAAAACCCACCTAAAAATACATTATTAAAATATTCATGTTGAATTACAAAAAACATTCAAGTAGTCTTATAATAAAATTTCTCAAGAATTTTAAATGAGTAGAAAATCATAAAATTCAGATTAAAAATATTCACAACTATTTCTTTCCAATAAATGAACTGGTACCATAATGAAATTTTTGTCGTAATTTTCTCTTATCTTCTACAACATATATTTTTTTCGAAATGATTCTTAGCAGTATTGTCTTATTTATAGAATAAATCTGTGACGTGCATCGCTTGAATTCTTGCCTCGACTATATAAAAGTGTGCCATTGTTTATCTAATTGTGATCCAAAAATCGTGTTCCCCTTTGTCACGCCAAAGCAAGAGTACAATGAAAAAAAATTCTATGTAATGTCAACAGCACGGCGAGGTTGGATGGCCCGCAATTAAATCAGTAAAACTTTTAATTGATTAATTGATTACGGTCTTTAAGTCAATCGCATCAAGTAATTTGAAGCAAACTCAGGATAAAGTTACTTCAATAAAAGACTCTATCGCATGCACGATATAGGCAGTTCACTCAACCTCATGGTTGACCACTAGTAGTATTCGTGTTGTTGACCAAACATATATCACACATGGTGAGCATGAGGAATTCGTGGATTGTTGATGGTTAGTAATCGATTAGCACAAAAATATTCAGTTAGGAATGCATTGTTGTGGTTACAGTTTTGATTCATACACCCATTTGTTTTCTTTGATCGAAATTTCAGGTTTTTTTTGTAAGAATCCCTAAAACGAATTTTAATTGCTGTGAATCTAATCATTAAAACTGAAATATTTGTTATGCTTCGGGGACAAGACGTACTTCTCGTGAACGGTTTGCATTTAAATGTAATACATATACGTTCATCAACTCAGCAGAATCTAAGTTGTGTTCACGTAAATGTAAAACGTCTTCCAGAAAAAGATGAGTTCAAAAATATGGACCGAAAGTTTTTGTTGTAGTTCCTAAAAAAATTCTCTGGAGTTTTTTGACGTTCCCGCAGCAACAAGTATTTCCCTGCCAAGTCAACTTGCACTTTCCAAACAAATTCATCCAAGAAATATTTTTGCGTCTCATGGTAAGAATTAGTCAAATTTCGTTATATTTCCTAATTATTAGAAGCTGTACGCGGCCATAGATTTTCTAGTTCCTGTAGTTTGGTGGTAATCTCAGAAATACAGAAATTGTGTCATTGCTATCGCCATTTCTCCTCATTTTCATTTGTCTACCATCTTAAAATTTCCAAAAAATATATGTTGTAGAGAACATAGAAAGAGACATTGTGACAAAAATTTAATTATCGTAGTAGTTGATTTAGTAGAGAAAAAATTTGTTTGAACATTTTTAATTTGATTTCTATGATTTTCTATTCATTGAAAATTCTTGACAAATTTCATTATTAGATACACCACTCATTAAAACTAGGCTGCTTCTAGAATAGTTATAAAATCAACCCGCCCTAACATTTATTACGGGACACACTGTATTCGAAGCACAGCTTGAGCGACCATAAGGACAATCCAACAGTAACAGAACTAAAATAAATTGGAAACCTTACCTGTACTTGTATTGTTGTACTTTCAAATGCATTGTAGAGCATTGGTAAAACTTCAGTTCGAATATCATCTCTTGGGGTTTTTTCTAATATTATATGCAAATTTTCTAAGAGCGTTACGGTTGCTTGTACAGTTTTTGGTGCTGAGAACACACCCCTGGAAGTAAAAAATGAGAAATAATTAAATGAATTTTCTATTATTTTAAAATTGAGGTTTCGGAACTTGATTTGAATTAGTCTCAGAGTAAGGTACTTCACAATACTATGAAACTTGAAGCGTTAGTTTACATGTATAATAATTAGTTATGATTGACATTTTTCGACCCTGCTTAATATTATCCGCAATTTCTATTGCAAATTAACAATCAAACAAAAAATAATTGACAATTTGCTCACATTGAGTGACAAAATTTAGATTGTGCAATGCAACGGAAAGGAGAAAAATTCGTCAAGATTAACAGTAATTTGTTTTGTTCACTTAGTTAAGATTTATTTCCGAGACTAAGGTCAATTACGAACAGCTTGAGATTAGCTACCTAAAACGAGAAAATTTTGTCTAACCTCTTCTTTGCCAAAGAGTAAGGATTTTTCATTTGCCTAACTTTTAACAAACAAGGGATAGACTGTCTTACGTCCCCCACGACAAATGGTACATCAACAATGTAATTCTCTAAGATATCCGCTAAGATTACATATTGTGTGACACTGATATACAAGCACCTTAGAGGTAGTGCGAAATCGCTATATACCCTACTAAAAAAGTCTCGTCAATATACAATGAGAACTCATAAAGTTTTATTAGTTTTTGTAATCACTGTCTTGCCATATCTTATAAATACTCTTAGAAGCTGTTTCAAAAAAACATATAGACGGTTATATAAGCTCATAAAATAACTTTTGAAAATTATCATTGAAACTCTGACTGACTGACTATATCTTATAAATACAACGAAAATAAAGGTGGTGGTGTATTGATAGCCGTAGATTCCATGTATAGGTCTGAAGAACTCACTTTAAAATCACCTCTCTCTGAAGTGGATTTAGTGGCTGTAAGGATGTATCATAGTAATACAACATTGACCCTCATAAACTTATATATACCACAGTCTCAACCATTCTTAACTTCATCACGTCATTTTTGAACTGCTTGAAGACTAGTGCCAGGTGGGGTGTCCAGTAATTATCAGTGGAAACTTTAATATTCCTGAACTCCAAGCATACTATGAAACTAATAATGCTTCTGTGTTGTGAAATGTACCCGACAGTTTTATAAGTATCTGTCATATGGTACAACATAACCATGTAAAAAATGGTAATCACAGGCTCCTAGATCTAATTGTTACCTCAGAAGACCTTGGTTGCACTGTAATAAGAGATGAATGTATTTTAGTTGATGAAGATCCTCACCATCCCGGGATGCACGTCACTTTGAAGTTCTCATCTTACAATAATGACTTGTTTGAAAATAATATAAGCTGTCCTCGATACAACTATCGAAAGGTTAATTACCATGAATTATGAAGTACTTATTCGTGGTGAATATTTAATTAGGTATACTGAAAGTAACAATAAAAATGACCCGAAGCAGCTCTGGAATTTTGTGAATGCTAAGTATTCGTTGAGAATAGCTGGTACCTTGGTATGGATTGTCGTCTAACAAGTCCTCAAGATATTGTTGATGGTTTTGCAAGGCATTTTTCTCGTTCGCTTAAAGAGGCTGTCTTAACTAACTCCATATTTTAGTGTGCATATGTGTATTTTAACCTCACCACAATAAAATTGTGAGAGGTTACTAAAATTGATTCAAAAACGAAAATTGAGATAACATCAAATCTTTACGTTTTGAGGTCCTAGAAACCCAAAAAAGTGGTTTTTGAAAAATGTCTGTGTGCGTGTATGTGTGTTAGCACGATAGCGCCGAAACTACTGAATGGATTTGAATGAAATTTTGTATGTGCGTTTCTTTAGTGCCCCAGAATGTCTAGTTTTGGTTGAGATCTGATTACGTTTAGTGCCGTTTTGACGCAACAAGTTGTTTATTTTATAATTACTTACAATTTGCAATGGAACCATTGAAAAGTAGTTAAAATTCTGATTTCAACGATATATCACACTTCCACCCTTCCGATTTGGTTTCCGTGAAAAAAATTAAAAACAAAGCAAATATGAAGCATAGATCGCATTTCGTGTGACATGATCGATGCGCGCAGCCGTTACGTCGTGAAACTCATCACATCACGTGTCAATTCACGTGTGAGGGTTTCTTCATTGCTCTAGAAGTAGAGCGGATTACGTTTAGTGCCGTTTTTAAATATATATGCAGACAAATCGAAGAATTAAATTACAAATATTCCTCTAAAATCTAATAAAATTACTGAAATGCTAATGTTTCATTTAACAAAGACAGCCGCGAGCGATCGGATTGCAATGAACAAATTTTGACGATTGTCATTGTCATCGTTTGTCATCCGATAACGTTGGTGTCAAGTCATGTTAATAAGATTTCGGCATATTTGTAACTTTTAGTGACTACACCAGTGGATTGTCACAAACTTTAAAGATAAATGTAACAATATCAATATCATATGCTTTCTGTACCTTCGTTAGTGAATTTATTATAGATTATCACTTTACCAATTTTCAGTTTGTTGCTTTACAAATCTGTAGTATTTAGGATAACTAGACTTTCTTAGTCGTTCAAGTGATATTAAAGTTGTTAATATCCTAATAGTATATTATTCAACGAGCGATAATGTAGGTAATAACTCGCATAGATGAAATTTGCAGCACGAACCGCAGGCGAGTGTTGTAAATTCATTAAGTTGAGGATTTTTTTAGTGCCCCAGAAGATCTGACAAGGTTTTGGATGAGATCGGATTACGTTTAGTGCCGTTTTGTCACACAATTTAATGCTCTATTCGGCTTCAAAGATCCACCGAGTGGGGAGGTTCCAGCCGCTTCCAGTAGCTGCCGAAACATTTTTTGTTCTATTTTGTATTTGACAATTCCAATACTGTAATAGTTTTGGGGATTATGCCGGTGGCTGAAATTATTAAGGGTATCACAATTACGTTGTCTTGGTGCCACATTTGCAGGATCTCTTGTTTGTACAAATATGTATATCATTAATTTTTTACAATGTTTTTCGAATTCTTTCAAATTTTCTTATGTAATTCTGTATTTTACTTCGTTAGTGTATGTCATGATTAGTTTTGTCTGCAGTAGCCTTTCTATCTATTGTTGTTTTGTTATATACGTTTTTACTTTGTACTTTTTTGTATAATATCTAATCTTTAAAATTGTTATGTTTTAGTATCTTATTTATGGACAATCTTGTCTGTTGGATTTTATTTTGATAAATAAATAAATAAATAGATAGATAGATCTTACCATATCTTATAAATACTCTGGGAAACTGTTTCAAATACGTATATAAAAGATTATATAAACTCGTAAAATATGTTTTGGAAGATTACATATAATTACTAATTCTTTTCCGATTTCAATCAATGAATAACAAAAATATAAACTTGCGCTCTATAGGTACCTAAAACAAATCTGCTAAACAAGCATTCAATAAGAATATAAATAATTATTAAATGTTTCAACAAGAGAAGCAGTCAGTCAAATCCGGTCTAAGGAAGTCTAGTCGGTCTATCTAGGCACACCGCCACCACGTGTACTTTTTCTTGTGTAACTTTTAGTTTCTACTTACTAATTGTATTTGTTGGTTACATCTGCAACCTTTGTATTGTTTTATGAATAAATTATATTTTCTTTTATACTTATATGTGTAACAAGCAAAATAGCTGATGTGACTATCCGAATAGATGGTAATGCCGTATTTGGCGGAGGCGCCAGGTATTCGAAAGAATCAAAATACACATAAAAGACCTTCACCATTTTTTTTCGCTTAGGCAATGGTTCTCATTTGAAACACAATATATAGCTACCGCCACCAGGTGTGGGTAATGACATGAATCACGGCACATCTAGTTCAATATACATATTTTAAATTAATTTTATATAATTGTGTGCACCGGAAAAATTTTTCAAAATATCCAAACATTTTCTAGAGATGTTACATTTTAAATTATGGCAATATTTTGAAAACTAACAAAAGTGTATTTGTAGAAAAGCATTTTAAAAGTGAATAATATACCTACTATTTGATGTTAATGTTGTATTTTACTTGAAAATTATACCTTTAATTGTTTTTCTTACTTAACCAAACAAAGTTTAGATTTTCACAATTTTCTATTTTTAAAAACTTTTATTTAACATGCAATGTATGTTTGTCAGTTGGTTTAGGGCAAATCTTGCAATAAAAATTTCGATTAGTTCTAATTAAGCTAGAGTTTTGAAATTTTGCACATGTGTACAAGTCCGGTGACAATACACTTTAACATTTTCTTATAAGTAAACAACAAGATGGCGACTTCAAGTAACCATAAGCCTGTAGTGCTACTAAGACGTAGCGAAAAGATTTCTTGTTTATATACCTTTTCTCAATTTTCTTCTAAAAGGTTTAAGGGAAATTTATAAAATTTTCACTACACATACTCTTCAATGCTAAGCAACTTTCGATATAATTTCATGTGTTCTCGAAAATGCAGTGGCGTAGAAATAGCGCAATATGACCTTTTCTCCGAAAATAATTCATACGACCCTGATGAATTTCAAATGTTTCATTAAAATGTCGGCACCAATATGGCGGACGACTTTTGTCATTTATGGTCCAAATCGATCAAAACCGATATCTGGGAGTTTTCGGGTTCGCCAATTACGAAGTTCTTCTAGTCAAAAAGTTAGTTTAGGATGGCGACTTCAAGATGGCGAACGATTTTATCGTTTATAATCCGATTCGACTCAAAATCGATATCTGGGGGTTATAGAGATCGCTAATTATGAATTCTTGGTCAAAATTTAGAAATTCAAAATGGTGGCGCCAATATGGCGGACGACTTTTGTCATTTATGGTACAAAACGATCAAAACTGATATCTGGCTGTTTTCGGGTTCGCCGATTACGAATTTCTAGTAAAAAATCTAGTTCAAGATGACGACTTCAAGATGGCGGACGACATTACCGTTTATGATCAGATTCGACTCAAAATCGATATCTGAGGGTTTTCGAGATCGCCACTTGAATGAATTCTTGGTCAAAATTCAGAATTTCAAAATGGGGGCGCCAATATGGCGGACGACTTTTGTCATTTAGATCCAAATCGATCAAAATCGATATCTGGGGATTTTGGGATCGCGTATTATGAATTTCTAGCCAAAAATTTAGTTGAGGATGGTGGACGACTTTTACCGTTTATGATCCGATTCGTCTCAAAATCGATATCTGGGGATTACAGCATATCAAAAGACTAAAAGTAAAAAATAAAATTAAAAAAGGTTTTATTTAAAAAATGCTCTAAAAAGTAGAAAATAAACTTTGAAGTAAATCAAATCCATTATCTTGTTACATTATATAATTTTTTTATGATATAAAAGCTTGTCGCGAGCAATCTCCTTTACACAGGAAAATCTCTCGACAAGCTTTTATATCATAAAAAAATTATATAATGTAACAAAATGATTGATTGATTTTCTTCAAAGTTTATTTTCTACGTTTTAGAGCATTTTTTAATTAAAAGCTTTTTTTTAAATATTTTTTTTTAAATTTTTTTATTGCTTTTCTTTAACTCACAATGCGTCCACAATGTTGATGTTCAAATCTTGCGTCCTTTATTTAACACACTTCCTGACATAATCAATTGATGAAATTTTGAACAGTTACTAAGGTCGGAAGACGATACAGTATTCCACCGTTACTTTTGCAAATATCTGCACGTATGGGGCGCGGGGGGTGTAAGTTAAAAAATCTGCAAAACGAAGGAGCGATAAAGCGAAAGAGCGAGAAATCAAAACAAATCTTTAAGAGACGAATTTTTATTGAGCGATCTCTGGGGGGTAAACCCCCCAAAAATATGACTAAACAGTAGAAAATGAAAGAAATTTTTTTTTAACTTGCTTTTCTGTAAAAAGTCGTACCAAAAATTAAAAAATAAAAAATTACTAATGTACGAATGTAAGAAAAAAAAGGCGTGCGCACTTTATATAGAAGTATGTGTATCATCTTAATGTACGCATGACTGAAGGCAACAACGATTCCACCCCTTTCATACAATCATGCGTACAGTCATGCAAAGTGCGTACGTCTTGCTTTTCTTACATTCGTACATTAATATTTTTTTATTTTTTACTTTTTAGTACGACTTTTTACAGAATAGCAAGTTTTTAAATTTTTTTTATTATTTTTTATTTTACCATAACAATTATTATTGTTTCGCCTACCATAGAGGCTTCATTTTTCAATGATGTGATAACTAAATTTAAAAAATAACTTCTCTCGCTTAAATACTAAATAGACAACGAATTATAATATTGATCTAATCTACATAATTATATTAGTAATAATTTTCAGTTGAAGTACCTAAACAAATAACTACTAAATACATAAATTCCTAGGAAATTCGCAATTATTAAATGACTGTTAATGCTAATATGTCTATTAAGTAATAACTAACGAATTAGCTATAAGAAATGCTACTAATAAACACAACTATATTCTCTATATATCTCTATTATATTATTATTATTTGATAGGGCGCATATTGCTTAATAGAAAATTCAGAACGCTATCTCAATTCAATCTTTCATAGATGATATTAGTGCAACTCGTATTTCCACCTTTGTAAATTTGAAAAGGAAACCACGCTCGATAATGAGATGGCTTTTTTGGTATTTCCCACACGTCTTGAGAGTTTATAATAGCTTTGAATCCGTACACCAATGCCCCTAGTAAGGTTTTATTTTGTATGTTGGCCAAGTTTCTTTTGGAATTATATAAAGTGACCCGTTCAAGATTTTCCCATTTCTTCTCGACGTAACATCCGATTACTTGAATCGTGATCAAATGCTATACGTGGTACATAGAAAGACTTTTTCTTTTGGAGTATTTATATATCATAGGATTTTGATATTGTTTCATTTTTTTTTTCAGTTACCATTTTCATCGACTACTATTAATAAGTGAATTGTGATGAAGAACAACTTTTACTGCACACCTATTTGATTCAAAATAAGTATATATAGATAATTATCCTCAGAAGTTTTCCATTAAAATGCATACGTGTTGATATCAGGAAACATACACGTTATTGGATATCTGACCAAATAGAAGTGACGAGGCATAGGATACAGTAGATGCTTATATTTTTAACATTAATAACAAGCGAGATATAATAATTAACAAGAAGCAATGACTTTATTCATTTCGTCTATCACTATAGACAGTTAGCTTGTCGATGTTCCTCTTTCATCGTCCCTATCAACTGGCCTAAATCTTGAAATCTTGAAGGTATATTTCAGTTGCAATACCATTGTCTATTAAATAATAAAACAAGATATATCCAGTAATAATAGCATAATTATTATATTAATTACCTGTAGGATTTATAATAATTTATATTCTATTGTTTAAAATTTATTCGAAGCGTAAATTCATTATTTATCATTTATTACTTTCTCGCTAAGATCCAAAACAACTGTTCACGACAAGATTCATGGCCTTGGAAGCTGAAATAAATGGCATTAATCGCAGTTGCCCGATGCCCTCGTGAATATTCATGTCGTCCAATTTATCCGCCTCTTGAAGAAGTTTCCGGTATACAGTGCCCTCGAAAATATCTCCACGGTAGTTTTTGGGGATAAATTTCAGCTTCTTTGGCCAGATCAATGTCTTTTCTCGGCCAAGTAGTGGAATCAAACCTTGATAGAATACATGGTTGACATAGCCTTGTAGTAAATGCAGCTCCGGAATGAAACACTTTTCTAGTACGCAAACATCGTCATCATTGAACAGGGGGAGATTGATCGTAATGTAAAGAAAATGCATATGGGCACTGGTGTTTCACAAACCCTCAAAATTCACGTTATTTTGGATCATATTGAACAGTGCTTACAATTTCTATCGGGCTCGGGTCTGGGAATCATGTCTGAAAGCATGCAGCGGGAAGCAATTCATCGAGAATTTCTGAAATTTTGGAATAAATACAAAATAGATGTGATTGAAGATCCATCGTATACTGAGCGATTGCAAAAACCTGTTGTTGAATTCTCATCAAGACACATTTAGTTATAACTATATTTTAATCAAATTTAAATACAATATCATATGATTTTAGATTAAATAAATCCCCGGATTTATAAAACAACTGTATTTTCAAGCGTTATTTGACTTTTATTTCATTTATTTCATCATATAACAAAAAATTGAGCTTTTTCGAAGAGGTGATCAGCTACGATTTTCTGAGCAACGGGAAAATGATCGTAAAGGCCTCTAAAATTACCCCCATTCGTGGATTTTGTCGGGATTTTTTTTGTCATAATCCTGTCCTTCAAACTCAGTGTGTGGAATATACCTTCAAGTTGTGGACCAGATGTGTAGGGACAATGAAAGGGGAGTACCGGCAGGCTAGCCATCTATAGCTGTAGACTGAACAATGTTGTTTTTGCTTCTTAATAACTACTATATTTCGGTTGTTATTAATTTAGAAAAGGACTAATTTTTTTTCTTGCAGTAGTACATCATTATTTTTTATTTTTTAGTACGAGTTTTTACAGAAAAGCAGGTTTAAAAAAATTATTACTTTTTACTCATACTTTAAATAAATTATTATCATGCATTGCCTAAGTTTAATTAGTAGGTTAATTTAGATTTTCAGAGATAACATTATATATTTAAGTTAGATTTAGGAAGATTGGAGTCACGGGGGATGCAGGGGGTTTACCCCCCAGAGAGCGCTCAAAAATTCGTTCGCTCCTTCGTTTTGCATATTTTCCAATTTTCACATCTATGTCTCCTACTTGCGGATATTTGCAAAAGTAACGGTGGAATATTGCATTGTATCTTATAACTATACAACATTAAAAAAAAATAAAAAAATAAACTTGTCGCTGTAAGTTTCAAATCAATAACCTATCCTAAAGAACTATTTGTATTTTACTTGCTAATGGAGCCAAAATACATCTCGTACAAAAGGTAGTAAAAAAAACTGAAAGAAGTTTATTCGAACCCTCGACCTCACGCGTGGGAAGCTCATAATCTAGCCGCTACACCACGGACAGGGAGTAAAGAAACCATCGTACCTTAGGCTATATCAATACGATCTAATAAATACGTCAAGGCGCACCTTTTTGCTCACCTGTAAGGTGGTTGTGCTCATCAAAATCGCCTGTTAATTTTTTTTCATACTTACATATGAATGAACTAAATCATATTAAAATTTCAAACTTACAGCCACAAGTTTTTTTTATATTTTCAAAAATATAAGGGGAATGTACAGGGCTGATGCCTGCCAGGTCATAGTATTTTAATTCATCGCTATACAATTTTCTAGCCAGCTAGAAAACCGTTGTATAGAGGGTTCACGAGCTCTTGGACTATAACTTTCAGTGAAATTTACTTTTTTTTCTGGTGGCACACTTGATGAAGTTTTTATAGATACCAAAACCTTTGGGAGCCTCTTTCGGAGTTCCGATTTTTCTTTTACATTTACATTGCTACTATGTGCTGTTGAACTCAGGTATTAAAACACGTTATGTACCAAATGTTTTTTAAGTTCTAAGTTCAAGATATTCTCATTTGTGTTCTGGTTTTTGAACTACTGTGTGATTTTTAAATTTTTTTCTTCCGAATACACGACAATTTTATGGTACTAGATTGACAGAGAAAATTATAAAATTTAAGAATTGGAATTTAAATCGATGTACGTATTTAGGGGGGCACCGAACCTATCATACTGGGGCTCTTGACCCGATAATAAAGCAATGAGAGAATAGACAGAATTTTCCTATATCTATAAATTGAATAATTTTTAGAAAATAAGAACAATAAACAGAATATCACTTGGTATTAATTTACATTATTTTTGTTATTTTTTATATTTTTCTTGCTAAATAGGATAAAACGTTTTTTCTCTTTTCTCGTATTTAATATCAGTTTCAGAAATAATACCTAAAACGGAATATGTTTGTTTTCTTTTCTTTTATTTTTACCTTTGTCTATTAATTAAATGTGGTTACAAATTGCATTTATCCTTATTTTGGGTATATGGTCGTGTGGCACCTTGCAAGGGGCCCCCAAACGATTAGCTAGCACAGGGTCCATCAGTCTCTAAGTCCGCCCATGTCGATGTAGTGTGAATAACTTTGATATTAATAATAGTTGATTCTAATGATTTAACATTATTTTTAAACTTGTCGAATAAAACGTGACTTTTATTTAACATTTGAATAATTTCTCGAGAACGATGGATCAACCTACTTCCCAGGAATTAGTTCCCCAGTCCAGTGCATAGTTGGCATGCCCTTTTGGTTGGCCCCGATTGTTAACGACCTGATATTCTAATTTGGTGTTTATATGAATATAACTCCGCACGTGTTTGAAATCATTTTTTATTTCACTTTTAACTCTTTCAAAGTGTGGTTTATACGCGACATAAATTTTTGATTTATTTAACGCCCTTATAAATTTTGCCACGTACCTAACTAGTTTAGTTTGTTTATGTCTTTTACGGTAATAGCTTCTTTAATATTTTTGATTCAATAAAAGGTATACCAGGATGATTATTTGTACTTACAGTTAACATGTTTTTCGAATATTTATTTATTTATTTATGATACAAAAATTAGAGCAGGGTAAATATACTCATTATGCTTAACAACAAAAGATGCAAGGTCAAACGGCAATACATTAAATTACAAGAGAAAAAAATACAATATAAATGAACAAAAACGTTATCAATTCAATACAAGTATATCGTATCTATATTTAAATGAATTTACACTGGGTGCAGAGATAACACAAGATAGGAGAGTGTTCCATGTATCGAATATGCGCATTAAGAGGAAGCATTCGCGAACTGAGGTTCCGAAGGGTTCCTGGTGATCTTAAATGAATGTCCACGTAATCTGTTGTCATTAGCGAGAGTAAATGAGTTATGAATTGGCGATAATTCATTTTGTATCCCTTTGTACGTAGCCGATCTTCGTAACATGGACGGATACGTCCAAAGGTATCCGGGATATGCGGCGTTAAACGTATCCTAAAAGGTTTGAATCACGTACTAAGATAGGAAACACTACACTGTTTGCGAATTCGAGTACTGGTCGAACATATGTTTTTTATAGTTTGGAGAAGGTGGTGGGATTCAAATGGACGAGGGTTTTATTCAGAAGATATACTTTGGTGTTGGCTCTTTTACCTTGTCGGGCGATACGGTTGGACTAGGAAAGACTGTGCGAATGATGACTCCTAGATCGCCGTGAGAGTTGGATGAACTAACTTGATCGCCGTTAATATTGTACCTTAAGCGTGGATTGTGTTTTACGTGGACTTGCAAGTGCAAATTTACGTCCAAACCGTGAACAAGGGGGAGATTGGGTTCGCCCACAACGTGATTGTGGAAATCCGCGAATAAGCACAAGGCAGCTAGCCCGGCTAACGCTACACGTCAAATGCCACACATTTGCCGTGTGGCGTATACTACGTGAGGCTCAAATGTACCCTTATCACGTTCAGAAGGCCCAAGCATTATTGCCTACAGACCACCCCTTAAGGACGATATTTTGCTAATGATTGTAGCAGAAAAATTCTCGAAATGCCCGATTTACAGTCGATGTCTTGGTCACTGATCAAGCTTTTTTCATGCGTTACAACTAATCTACATAATACGCACGTTGGTCCATTGAGAATCCTCATGCAGTAGTTCGGAATCACTTTCAGCATCGGTTCTCTTTAAACGTGTGGGGATTGTCGATTAACGCTTAATTGGTCCGTTCATATTACCAAATCGGATGGATGCAATATCTGGAGTTCCTCCGTAATGATCTTCCTGGTCTTCTAGAAGATGTGACCTTGCAGGTCCGAAGTCGGGTGGGGTTTTTACATGATGGTGCGCCGTCACAGTTTAGTAGTCCGAGATTATTTGACCCAATTAAACGGAATACATTGGATCGGACGGGGTGAACCCGTAGCTTGGCCTCCGCGGTCCCCGGCTCTAAATCCTCTTGACTTCTTTTTGTGGGGATATTTAAAAAATGAAGTCCACCAAACAATATCGATGTATTACACGAAAGCATCACAACGGCTGTCCATAATCTGCGTCTTCGGGAACAGCAGGAAGAGGGAACACTTCAGCTAGTGCAACAAAATTGGATTGGACGGGCTCAGGCATGCTTGAACGTCAATGGACAGAACTTTGAACAGCTTTTTATAGAAATAGTATATTATTTTAACATTTTCATTAATTTGTAACTTGAACAATTTATATATGTCTCTGTGTTGGACTTTTATTACAAATTTTATTTAAAGGTGCAGGTATGGTTAAAATCTCTCAGATAAGTTGCGTTACACCCTGTATATTTCATTTGCTTTCGACACACAGGGCAATGTAAATCAGAACTGCATAATAAGATGTTACGTTTATGGTCATAAAGTCACAGAGTTTAAAACTCAGATGTATACGACATAGCAATCAGACACTTTGACTACCCCGGGATCTTTGTCAGATGTTAACACTCAAAAAAAGAATGTAGCATTTCCGTGTTCCCACATCCCTCGGTCATAGGGTCAATTAAAATTAATGCCACCTCAGGAGTGCCGCAGGGCTCTATCTTGGAACCTCTGTTGTTCGTACTATTTATTAATAACATCGTGGTGGACCTGAATATCGATGTCTAACTATATGCCGATGATGTCAAACTTGTTTCTGTTATAAATACTCCAGCTGACTGTAAAAAAAACTTCAAGATAATCTTCTGAAAATATAAGCTTGGTGCGACCATAATGGTCTGCCTCTCAAAGTCGACAAATGCAACGTGATATCTTTTGTAGGAAAAAAAACGTTTCTCTCTGACTGTAAACTTGTCTTCACATCACTAAAAAGATTCGAAGTCTTCAAAGACCTGGGCGTCCTGTTTGACAACAAACTGACATTTAATAGACACGTTGAAGACAAGTTTTGTCTGCATACAAAAGTCTCGGTTTCGTTATCAGAAACTCGTCAGGTTTTACGGACATGCACTTGTCAATCTTATGGTTTAATTCATTTGTTAAGTCTAAATAGAATATGCATCATTAATATGGTACCCGGGAGACGCTTTTTTAAATTTCTGTCCTATAAGGTGGATGGTGGAGATCCCCATGACACACTTTTAGGTATATTCTCAACCGACAATCTGAGCACACGAAGGAAAAAGGAGGCAATCATATTTTTACATAAGTTAATAAATAATAAAATCAATTGCCCTGCAATAACCGAAAAACTGTTATTCCATGTACTACGTGTCAATACACATCATAGACTGCATACTCATCGATATTTAACGGAAGTAACTATGTTTCACTCCATTTCTGAACAGATCTAGATCTCTTTGCAACTATACGTGATCCGCTAGTGGATTGCAGTACATTTTCGCGTCGTCTACGTAGAAGGAACACCGGGATTTAATACAATGCCACCGATCGAATGTATATGCAATAAACAGCAGGGGTCCTAAGATGGGTCCTTGGGGGACCCCACTGAACACGTTTCTGCTGTCACTCACTGCAGTACCAACTTTAACGAAAATCGTCCACATCTGCAAACTCCCAAGTATGCCAAACTGTTCCAGTTTCTCTAACAAGCGGTTTTTAGGCACTTTATCAAAGGCTTTGCGGAAATCTAGGTATACGGTGTCAACGCATTTGCCACGATCTAACCTGAGAGACCAGTCTGATACATAACCCAGCAAGTTAGTGTCAACTGAGCGACCTGCGATGTACCCATGTTGTTCGGCAAGGACAATTTGATGTGCAAGGAGAAAAAGTCCCATACTGTCCACAACTATTGATTCTATTATCTTGATAACAACGGAAGTCAGACTAATTGGACGAAAATTATCAGAGCTGAACTTATCTCCAGTTTTAAAAATGGCCTTAACACATGTTTGTTTCCACTCGGAAGGTAATATCCCAGAAACTAAGGACAGTCTCATTATTATACTGAGTGGTTTGCAGATGGAATTAATGCAAGTTTGAAGCTATATAATGGATGTTACATTAATGCCAGGCGCAGCATGAATTTCCTCAGCAACTTGCTCTTCTTGGAAATCAGTATTTGTCAGATCAGCGGGCACTCGAGGAACATGATGTTGGGCAAAGCATCAGAAGATTCCACTGTATAGGTCTGAGGGAAAGTGTTGGCAAACAAATTATCTACTTCGCTGTGATTACTAGAAATGGATCCAATATGTTTGTTAATTTGTCATGCTAAATTGTCATCAATACATGAATTTAGAAAATACTAATTCATTGATAGAATATCTGTATATAACTTTGGATATTTACTCTACGAAAATTAAAACTGTTAACATCATTATTATTGCCAGAGTTTGTTTTAAACGTAGGGTTTATACCACGTTCATAGTCGATGAACTTAAAATCTCACAACTGCGAAATTCATATTTTTAACTATTCTATTGCACGATTTTCACTGACATATCGGATCCTTCGCTTTGAGTTTCGAATTTTTAGTCATCAAATTCGTAATGAGCTTCCTCAAGAACTCCTTGACCATCGTTTTGTTGACATCGAAAAAACTTATTGCAAAAGTTTTCAAACTAATTGTTTGTTAGATGCCGTATTTCGCAATAAACCATTTTTTACGTCTAAAAATAATTGTATTTCAGTGTTTCTGTAACAACATTTTTTAAAATAAACTATTTAAGATTTTTCTTATAGGATCTTGATAAGTACGGTATTTTGTACATCTCAAGTCAATGCAATGCAAGAAGTTGATTTATTTAAGATAAATTACAATTCTCTAATCCATGTAATTATTTATCTAGCATATGAAAGAAAAGAGCCCTCTTAATTTCATAGTCGTTATTAGATGCCAATTTTTTTATAGAATATGGCAAATTGATAAACCTAAACTAGCAGAACCAGATATTATTTAAATAATTATACAAACAATATAGTGTGACCGACTAATTCCTTTTTAATTGTGGTTATTATTATCTTTATTTCACCACAAAAGCGGAATTGTATGCTGGTCCCTTTAATAAAGCTGAAAAGGGTCTATTATTAGACGATAACTTACCTAAAGGACGGAAGAATAATGGACTCGTATTCCTCAATAGTAGACTCTTGTATTAAATACAATACAGGCTGCAAAACCGCCGCAAGTACTTCTTGAGTCCGCATTTCTTGTTGTAAAGAAGGCCATACGTGTTGATACCACAGTTTCTGGAAAAAGTTATATATTAAGACAATATTATACTCTTCTTATGATTAAGGCATTTTTTTCTTCAAATAATATTTATTTTTGATATCAAAATTCAACGTCACAATACGTGTCCTTAATTGCTATACAGACTGTCTATTTTACGAAGGTCACACCAAATATCTCGCTTAATATCTATTATAGAAGAATAAAGTTTTAGAAACAGTTATCCCATTTTTATGAGCTATATTTCAGTAAAAAGAAATTTGAAATTCATAGCCCACTTTGTGAGATATATTACAAAAACCTGAAAAATAGGAAAACGATAAACAGTTATAGCTTCCTTATTAGGAGATACGGAAAAAGTTAAAGGGACGAAAGTTGACGGCAAAGAATAATAATGTGTATCAAAAAATTCGAAAAACGCAATTGGCTTTGACATACGCTCTTGTGCAAACATGAAAAGAGCAAATCTCAAAGTAGGCCATGACACCATTAATTCCGTTTATTTTTTCTCTTTTCAATGATATAAAACATCGCACAAAAATTTTAACTGTCATTATTTAATATTTTACGAAACCACAATGCATATTACAAACAAACAAATATGTCATACATAAAAATACAAGTACAAAATGAACATAAAAAAAAAACAACGAAAAACTATGTACAACAGTACCACCCAATCAAGTAATTCAAGTTGTCGACGAGGCAAGGTGTGAGTTCAGAGTGGTCCGATACAACTCATTTTAAGTGTTGTAAATCTAAACAATTTATTCAGTTTATATGCATAAATTGTCTTGGCATATATCATAAGAGCTGTATATCGAAAGCTAAATTTAAGTTTCGTTTTGTGAAGGATAATAAACTAATCTGTTGTGGCAATGATAACGATGTTAGTGCTCTTGATGAAGAAAAGGATCTTTTGGAAAAAACAATAAACGAACTCAGCGAGGATAGTGAAAGAAAAAATATTTATATAAAAAGAATTAAAGCTGATAGTGAGATATTTGTATTAGAAGCAATGAAAAGGGAAGAAGAATTACTTGATATTATTAAACAGCAGGAAATTTCCATTCAAGAATTAAATGACTTGATAAAATGTTTAAGAAGTCTACCGCTAAAGCAGAGTCGAGCGATATTGGTTTACAAACAAATTTATTAAGCAGCAAAAATGTTTCAACCATTACTGACCCTATCCTATTCTCGGAGCCTGAATCAACAACACAATTAATAGAAACTTGTAAAAAAACAAATAAATATATATAAATTTTTAAAAAAGAATGTAGACATCAGGCAAAAACCTGGCATTGGAAATAGACCGATAGCTGTACAGAGTAGCACTAAAAATTTAAAGACTGAGCTGTACGAGAGTATAAAGACTCGTAATCCAATAGCTACTAAAAAGGCAACCAAAAAACAAATTCTGTTGTTAACGGATGATGAGAATATAACTTGGCAAGTGAGGAAATTGGTTGACCTAAGCAAATACGAAGTTATCTCAGTGAGAAAACTAGGAGCCCGTTTAAACCAGGTTTTAGAAAATGTGGAATCCCTGTCCAAAGGTTTCACCCTTCAAGATTATATCCTTGTAATAGGTGGTCGTAAAGATATAGACAAAAATAAAACGTCGTCATTTCGTTTTATTTGCAATAAACTTAAGATGTGTTCACATACAAACACACTTTTTGCATCTATTCCATATTATAAAAATGCTACCAAGAAGAACGAACATGTTTTTAAATTTAACTCCAAGTTGAATGACTTTTTATGTAAATTCAACAATTACGCAGAGACACTTGTTAAATATGTCGAAAGAAACAACGGTCAATCTGTGAGGCCGAAGAGGGATTGAAATTGCTTCTTACATGGTTGAAGCTATACATTCGAACAAAAAATTACATAAGAACTTGATATTTATCAACTATTGTGATCAGAATGAAGATAGAATAACTCAGTCCAACACAAGCAATGAAGTGACACCTAATCAGTCGCACATATCACACACATATAGAATTCAAGATCATTCATTTTTTCATACCCTCGATTATCCCAAATATCAAGTCTGGACTGAGAAACATGAACTATAGTGTAATTAATGTGAATACCACATGTAAATCAGAAAATGGCAAACAATTGTCAATTTGCCATCTAAACATTCGAAGCTTACGCAGTAAAGTGGATAAATTAATTGTGCTTTTAGAAACTATAAATAATCCTGATGTAATATGTTTTATCTGAGTGCCGTTTAAGAGAGGATGAATTAAAATTGACAAAAATAAGCGAATATATATTAACGGACTACTATTGCAGAAGTGAGGACACAGGTGGAGGCGTAGCAATATTTGTGAAAGAGTGCTTCAATTTCAAAATTAAAAACACGGTAACTCCAAAAATGTCTTCCAATTTTGAATATGCCTCAGTAAATATTTATCTCAACAAGAAATTAGTAGTTAACGTAACATGTATATATAGGGTGCCTAAATATGATAAAATTTCTTTGTCATTATGTTTCGATAATTTGGAAAATCTTCTTAATCGTTTATATACAATTAATCCTCTTTTCGTCTGTGGTGATTTTAACATTAATTTGGATTCTAGTATTTTAAATTATGCAAAACGAAAAAATGCTATCGAATTTCTGAATATTTTCATAATGTTTGGTCTTAAACAGTGTATATATGAGTTCACCAGGATTCAAAGTGATACCAAATCAATCATTGATAATATTTTTTCAAATGCCAATGAATTGGAGCTTGTATCCGAAGTAATAATGTGCGATCTTTCGGATCACTACATGCAAAAGGTATCCTTTAAATTTGAATTCATTAAAGATAACGATGGATCTTTTTTCTATAAGAAGGATTTTAAAGATCTATATAAGATTGCATACTTTAGGCATATTATATCAACTGAAAAATGGGATAATATTGATTTTTCGGAAAATATAGATTTGGCTTTTTCGAACTTCTTAAGTAAGTTTGAAGAATTATTATTTGTTGCTTTCCCTTTAAAAAAAATTAGGTATAAAAATATTCACTCGAAAAAACAAAAGGATAAAAAATGGATTAACGACGATATAATTAATGAAGGTAAATATATCAGACAAATTTATCAATTAACTTTAACTAATCCTGATTTAAAAGAATATTATGCCTCGTTAAAAAATAACCATAAAAAGAAAATAATGAATGAAAAAAATATATATTATAATTCCAAGATGGCAACATCATTAAATAAAAATACTACTGCATGGCAAATCATAAAAGATAACAACAGCACAGCTGATGGCAAACATTTACCCGATAGGTTTATTAATGAAAGCGGTGTCAGTATAAATTCCGTTAATGATGCAGTTCATGAATTTAGCAGATATTTTTTAGAGTCCATAAGTCAACTTACTGATAATATGAATGTAGATCCGACGATGCATCTGAACATAAATTGCCCGAGTAACATGTTTCTGGCACCGACCGTGGTCGGCGATGTAATTAATATGATAAAAACGGTATCGAAAAAAGATTCTGCTGGCTTTGACGGTATTCCATATTCTTTGGTTTTACATGTAATTGACTATATTGCAGATCCATTATGTAAATTAATTAATCTTTCTTTTATTGAAGGTACTTTTCCTTCCAGTTTAAAAAAAGCCATATTGGTACCTATTCACAAAAAACATGATAAGGAACTCATATCTAACTACAGAGCGATTTCATTACTATCTGTCTTTTCCGAGCTATTTGAACTTGCATATGCCAGTCAGCTCAAAATTTATTTAAATAACAATAATATTCTTTCATCTAGTCAATATGGTTTTAGAGAGGGTTACTCTACCCAAGATGCAGTCACTTCGCTATATAAATTTTTACTTTCTAATATGGATAAGAAAAAAAATGTGAATGTTTATTTTTTGATATGTCCAGAGCATTCGATACGGTGAATCACGAAATGCTACTTAACAAAATGGATGCCTATGGAATAAGAGGAGTACCTAACTCTTGGGTAAAATCCTATCTCAGTAACCGTACTCAGAGAGTTGAAATAAAAGTGTATGACAAATTGTATCAATCTGATGCCCAATTGGTACCAACAGGTGTTTCCCACGGTAGTACATTAGGTCCAATTCTTTTTTTAATCTTTATTAATGATCTGCAAGATAGTTTTGCAGTAACAGATTTTCACGTCACACAATTTGCCGATGACGCGGCAATTGCGTCGGCAGCCGACAATTTACAGAATATTTCACTTAAAGCAAATAGATGTACTACATTAATCAACTACTGTAATAAATTTGGTTTAAAACTTAATAGTTCGAAGACTCAAATGCTTATGTTTACCAAAAATACTCCCGATTATAGCCTACTGACAAAAATCAACAATCAGTCTATAAAAAATAGTGAATGTGTCAAACTACTAGGCATAACGGTTGATCAAAACTTAAACTAGTTTAAACATATTGAATCGTTATCGAAAAAAATATCTGCTAAATGCTATATTGTTTGGCAACTTCGTCCTTATGTAAATTTAGAACTGCTTCGAATTTACTACTTTGCACATATAGAATCATTATTAAATTATGGGATTCTTTGCTGGGGAAACTCTAGTAGACTTAATGATCTATTCGTAGTCCAAAAAAAAATAATTAGAACCATGATGTTCAAAACTCCACCTACTCGTGTAGGGACTTGTTTGTCTCACTTAAAATATGAACACTACCTGCTTTATATATTCTGTCATGCTGTATATTTGTCAAGTCTAATATTGATCAATTTACTCATTTTTCAGGTCGCAATATACAATATACCCTGAGAAATATAACTAACATTTTGCCTCCTCAACATAATTCATCTGCAGTTAGTAATGGTGTGACTGTCATGCCTATTAAAATATAACAATCGTTTACCTAATTATCTAAAAGAAATACCTACAGCAAAATTATTCAAATTAAAGTTAAAAGAATTACTGTTACAAAAATCGTTTTACTCTATAGATGAATTCTTTAGTATTACCATTTAACCCATTTAACGCTGAGTTTAACACTATTTACTTGTTTAATTATTGTCTTTGTCCCTTATATTTTATCTCTGTATTGTTTGTTCTTATATATGTTTTACACATTGTTTTTTTTGTTTATATTTATATGTTTATATATTGACTATGTTGTTATTAACTTATTAGTGTATTTTTGAATTTTGACGATTTTTATATACATGTAATGCATGTCAACTTAAAAATAAAGATTAAAAAAAAAAATACCCGAGAGGCAAAATGCTGGGGAATCAGGTGTACAAATCGGGGGAAATCAGAGGAAATTAGGAGGAAATCAGGAGGAAATCAGAGGAAATCATGGGAAATCAGGGGGAAATGAGAGGAAATCAGGAGGAAATCTACTGCCATTTTGTTGAAATATATTTATGCGCATAGGCAATTCAGTTAATATATTTTGGTTGAAAAAGGCTGTTTTGAACAATTTTTCGGGATCATAAGGCCAACGACATACCAAGCGTTTTAACCGGACCCATGTCTCAGCGGAACATCGAAAATCATATAATAGCGTACTGATGTGGCTGTAGAGTACGACAATATAAAGTTTTCGGTTTTCCGGCGCAACGTGGGTCCGGTTAAAATGCATATATAATATAGAATAGAAAACCAAGCACAGCGTTTCAGTTATTCGTTTCAAACATTTAAATTATATTAGTGCCTAAATAAATATATCCTAATACTTGAATCTTACACTTAAAACGTGATCTCGAACGTAATATTTCAAGGGATAGTTTTTACCAATTTGAAAAATGGACATAGTGAAAGAAAGAAATAGTGGTGGCGTACCGAAAACTTTACTGACAAATTTAAAGTAGAATCATAATACTCGGTTATACTCGACAACATGCCCTGTCAATAGTTCACTCTGCAGCGTAATTCTGGTATAGTCATCTGCAATTTTACTCTGCAGATAAGAAAGCAACAAAAACTTTAAGAGCTCATTATTAGGGCCGTTGAACCATTCGGTATGGGGTCATCAAGCACGCCGACGTACATTAAAAACCTATTAAGGTAAGTGATTCAATTTGCGGGCGAAAAAGTACAGCGAGTAACAATATTTTAATGAGATCATAAAGTTTTTGTTGCCTTTTTTATCTGCAGAGTAAAATTGCAAACGACTATACTAAGCGGATAAAACTCCGGAACGACAATTCGTTTTACAGTGAATATTTCATTTCGCTTTACTGTTATTATTGTGCTCGTTTTTGTGCCATTGTTTTACTGTGATTATTTTACTGTAAGCGAAGCCACAAGCATTTTTGTGTCGTTGGTTAAGTCGAGTAAGTATCAATTGTGACAAAAACGTAGAATTGTGTAGGGTTTGATCGGTTAGTGAGGTTGTTTTGGCCTTCTTATGAGAATGTAGTGCTGACATAGATTTCAAATTGTTCTTATAGAGCAGTGAATAAAGGATCGTCATTTTTGCGCGAGTTCACCTTCCGCGAGAGTACGTTTGAAATGATGTAGATTACGAAAATAAAGGAGTATTCCATTTCGTCGATATGTCTGTCTGTCTTTTGGTGCTATAATTAAAAAGCTATTCTATATAGTCATATCTGGAATCTTGTGTTATACAGTTGACGCTACTGAAAAGGAAGAAATCAAATGTATATACAGGGTGACCCACTTTCAAAGGAAACATTGCTGTAAAAATGTGTTTATTAACCGATCTTAATGTTTTTTTTAGGGTTCTGTAGCCAAATCGTAAAACTAAACCCTTATAATTTCGTCATGTCCGTCCGTCCGTATATTACAGCCTTATAACTCCTCCATCTTTTCGTCGATTCTGATGAAATTTTACAGGCAAGTGTCTTATGTGAACCACCACAAATAATTTAGGGTTAGCACAGATGAAAATTTTTATTTTGGCGTATCCTATCGTATGGGGTATCATTGAATAGGTCTTTAAAAATACAATAAAAGTTAGCAAGTGACTTTTTCCCCTAGGTGAATATTTCTCTAGATATGAGCTCCTAAATTCGTTAATAATGTGTCACCACCTCTAACTTTCCAACCTTATGATTAAAAAATCTGAGAAAATCAATATAGAAGCACTTTATAAATACTTTCAACGAAAATTATTTTAAACAAGATACTCGACAAAATATGTAACAAGTTTTTTAGATATCCACAATTATCAGTTTTCAATAGCAGCACTATAGAACCCTTAGTTGATGCATATACTACACTCACTTGGCCGGTTTTTTAAAAAAATCATCAAAACCTTTACCTTCTGATAAAAATTTAGATATGATTCAATTTTCAAGACCTATTACGATTTTTTTCGATGTCAAAAGTTAACAAGTTTGATTAACGATTTTTTTGGTTGAAATTCTAAATAGAACACTAGATTCGGTAAGCTCACAAATGGGTAAGTCCCTAATTTCATGAGAAAATATTGAATATTGACAGATTAAAATAAAATGAATATAGGCAGTTATTTTATACAGTGTGTTCCAAAACAAAGGCACAAAATTCATAATTTTTTTTCTGTTTTGTGTTCAAAAAAATACAAAAACACACCAATAAGTAATATCAGATTTGAGAGGTTACTGAATTCAGTGGTGTATTTAATATTTCAATTTAAAAAATTGTTCATTAAATTTGCTAATTTTTGACATTGAAAAAAAAGTCATAACGAATTAAAAGAATGATTGTCATTGAATGTAACTTCAAAGCCCAGTATTAATGTAGAAAAAAATCAAAGGAAATAAGAGAAAATCAGGGGGAAATCAGAGGAAATCAGGGGAAGTCAGAGGAAATCAGGGGGAAATCAGGTAAATCAGGAGGAAATCAGGGGAAATCAGGTGTACAAATTGAGCTTAGCGGTTTACCCCTGGCCAATACCATACTGAAAGGAAAATGTGTGTATTTATTTTTCTAACTACAAATGCTCAAATTGTGCACAATGCATTCTAATACACAAACGTGCTCTACGAGACACCTAACGCATTGCATTTTGGAGCATTTCAGGAGTAATTGCCTCACATGCGTTTCTAATTCTGGTTTTAATGTCCTCAATATTTGCAGGGGCAGTTTGAAATACCTTACCTTTAATGTAACCCCAGATGAAAAAAATCCAAGGAAGTAAGGTGGCTACCCGGCTATCTGGCATAACTTGATTCAAATAATTTGCACATATTACAGCAGTGTGAGGTGGAACCCCATCTTGTTGAACATATGAATAATTTAATCTTTCTGCCACTGTTAATTCATGAAGAAAATCTTGAAATTCGTTTTGCAGGAGCTCGTAGCGGATAATTTCCTATCATAATAATAAGGTCCAATTACTTTAGTCCCTAAAAGTTCCACCCAAACATTCATAGAAAATTTTTCTTGAAAAGCAGTCTCTCCGCACCAATGTGTATTTTCTTGTGTCCACTTATAATGCATATTTCTATTGGAAATGTTGAACTTTCTTCATTTTGTAGCATATAAATCCATTTTTTTAAATATTTTTCTTGCACTGTCTTTTTTTCTGCGACGGTTCCTCTGAATTTGCCTCAAAGAGGTTTTTTCATTTTGGTTAACATAACAATATTTTATTCACTTTTCTTGCATTATC
This sequence comes from Leptura quadrifasciata, assembly GCA_963675555.1. NCBI lineage: Eukaryota > Metazoa > Arthropoda > Insecta > Coleoptera > Cerambycidae > Leptura > Leptura quadrifasciata. The sequence goes on along the minus strand of OY776673.1, from coordinate 153,828,767 downwards.
CGCAACATGCCCTCGCCTTACTACTTTTTTTGAAAATGAACCGTGCGTTTTTAGATATTGAACACACTTCCTAAACATAGTTCGATTTGGCTGCGGAGCATCTGGAAATCTATGTCCGTAAACCGTGACTGCCATCTCAGAGTCAAAATTGCACTGACAATAAATGATAATCATATCGAATTTGTTATTATTGCTGTACGCCATAATTATTGATATAAAGCTTGTCTTAGAACTCGAAAACGCAACATACAACAGTGACAATCTGTCAAATTTTTTAATAACTATATACATTGTTTTTCACTAATCATGGCATAGCTGATTTTAAGATTCAATGATATGAATTGTGGTTTTCGTAAAATATTAAATAATGACGCTATGAGTCAACATTTTTGTGACCTGTTGTATATCATTGGAAAGAGGAAAAATAAACGGAATTAATGGTGTCATGACCTACTTTGAGATTTGTTTTTTTTTTCACTTTTGTACAAGAGCATATGTCAAAGCCAACTGCGTTTTTCGAATCTTTTGATACACATTGTCTTTGCCGTCAACTTTCATCCCTTTAACTTTTTTCGTATCTCCTCAAATAAGGAAGCTATAACCGTTTATGGTTTTCCTATTTTTCAGGTTTTTGTAATATATCTCACAAAGTAGGCTATGGATTTCAAATTTCTTTTTAGTGAAATATAGCTCACAAAAATGGGATACGTTTCTAAAATTTTATTCTTCTACAATAGATATTAAGCGAGATATTTGGTGTGGCCCTCGTAAAATAGACAGTCTGTATGTAGTACATACAGTACATAGGCAACTATTCGTTTTCAGAAATTAGTGCGTAAGCTGTCAAAGTAATTGCTAGTGTGTATTCGTCCAGTTTGAGCTAAAATATAATTTAAAATAAGTGATTCCAGTGAAGAATGCATAAACAGTATGCCACCTAAAACTTTACTGAAATTATTATATAAAGACAAAATTTTAGAGATATATGGCAAAAATAATAGGTATGTAGGTGGGTTGAACCTACGACCTCTTGCATTCGAAGCGTAAATGCAACCGCTAGGCTACTATTGATTTTATAAAATGTTTTCACCTAGAACATAAGAATAAGCCGGCGCTAAGTTTGTACATTAAAATTTGATTAAAACTACTTATTTGCAGTTTTTTCTTAATTCAGTCATAGAAAAAGTACGCTCTACAACTGGAATGGATTATCCATATCGCACTCGACAGATTGAGGCACTCCGCCTACGACATCGTGCTCAATCTCCTTTCTCGCGCGATATGGCTTGGGAGATACATGTCGATCACCTAACAAAAAGTATCTCAACTAACATTTTTGTTATAAAAATTCTGTGACAACTTTTTAGACTTCTTGTAATTATACTAGTTACTTTTATAATTTTATATTTATAAATGTTTTTATATTGTCTTTTGTGTGCATTTTTAAAATATTTTTTTTATAGTTTTAGACTTCCTTTAATTATGCAAATAATTTTTATGATTTTATATCCGCAACAGTCTTTATTATTGATTTGTATATTTTTACTATATTTTACTTATAACCTTTGACATATGTAAACATTTTAATAATGTAGAGGCATGAATAAAGAAGAATTGAATTAGTATACATTGATTAGCGTACATCATAATTTCGTTAAGAGTAGATCCATGGCCTCAAACTTTTTTTATGTTACACAGTATATCACTCGATATTATGAATCAAATTGGCCACAACCTATTCCTTTTCCTATTCCTAAGTCCTTTATAAATGATTTCTGTTTGCACTTCGATATTAATAGCTAAAACCTATTTTAAATGATTCCTTACCTTCTAAAACATCAAAATCTGAAGGTCGTCAACATGTCGTCCTATACGGAGTGGCTACAAAGGGTGAACTGTGAAAAACACCCTAAATTTTTTTTTGCCTTATTTTAAACTACAAAACATGAGAATTATTGTGTTAAAGCACGTTATGCCTAAGAGCAATAGGAACATCAGAAAAAAAATATTAAACAATTTCCAAAGCATGGAGTTAAATGAAAGACGTCTACGTTTAAAGTGCGCTGGTGAAAAGTATCTTATTGCACAGGCAATGTTTTCTTTTACCACCGCTCTGGCTACTTTATTCTTAACGTGATCAAAAAATACTCATTTATAACGTTATAGATTGGAGTTTCAGGATGCTAAGCCTTTTTTTACTTTTTTGTTCCGATCGCTCTGTAATTTTTTAATAACTTTTTTAAGAGCGGCGCACGGGATCTTTTAAGGTCGACTTTCATTTGTTTTTGAGCTGCATGCGGTATTTTAAGGCACAGTATCGCCTGTCCTCGCAATAAATAATTGTTCATATGACTGTTTATATGAATAATAGAAACTGAGCTTGTATAAACACACATAATGTTATGCATTTTGTTTGAACAAATTATTAAAATTATTACATTTTATTATGCGTTTCGAGTTTTCGCAGAAGAGTATAATGTATTTGATCGGCATTTCTAAAGCCGTATCGTATATATCACTCGTGGAGAAAAAAAATTCATATCATTGTGTTAGTGACCAAATTAAGCAACTTTTGAAGTGTCTGTCTGTCTATCTGTCCGTCCCTCACGTTTCTTGTAAGCATGATAATTTGAGAAGGACACGTCTGATTTGAACAAAATTTTAACAATTAGTTAGTGCTGCTAGTGAAAGAATCCTATTGTTTTAAAAAAATTACTCAGTAAACATAAAAAATATGAAATATTTTATGAAAATAACTATACAGAATGTGGAGTATTGTAACATTTGATAAGTGCAATAAATACCTCCTTTGAATGTTCTGTTGGTTCCAACTAAACCGCTATCCTCTTGACAAATGATAGACTTACTAAAATCTATTTGGAATCTAAATCACTATCTGAACTAGTACTACTTAAAGCACCTATATCCATGTCCATATAAATGTTCTAAAACACGAATAATGAAAAATTTTGAAAGTTGTTCAAGTTCACAAACTACCTTCGATCTTAATAAGTAGTAAGTTTAAAATAATTACTCCACTGGGACTAAATGATTTTAAATTATTTCAACACCAACAAACACTGAGACAATGCCCAGGCAGGAATAAATTTGTCTCAGAGTACAAAAATATCCGCATATATGCAGTAATATATCAAAATATCAAATAATATATCAATACTGTGTAATCGTACAGGCGATACTAGACTTTAAAAGACCACGCGCAGTGAGGAAACAAACAAAAGTCCTGAAACTCTAATCTATAACGTTACTGCTGGAATTTTGTTTTATCACGTTAAGAATAAAATAGGTAGAGCGTTGGTAAACGAAATCATCTCATTCCGTGCTTTGGGAATTGTTTAATATTTTTTTTCTAATGTTCTTGTGGCTCTTAGGCATATCGTGCTTCAACACAATAATTCTCGTGTTTTGTAGTTTAAAATAGGAAAAAAATTTTTTAGGGTGTTTTTCACATTTCACCCCCTGTATACACCTCGTACAGGACGACATGTTAACGACCTCCCGATTTTGATGTTTTAGAAGGTAAGCAATCATTTGAAATAGATTTTAGCTGTTAATATCGAAGTGCAAACGGATATCACAATTTGATATCCTGTGGACTCCACTATTATTACATAAGCTAGATCTCGCTGAGCTTTGTACACCTGTTAAGTTTGTGGTGTAAAATTATTTCAAATATCAGAAACATCAGGGGTTCCTGGTTCTTTTCATACTATTTATTAATGATATTATGACATGAAGTTATTTTGTAATATCAGTTCTGAGACAGACCGCGAAAAATTACAAAACGATTTAAATAAGGCGAATGATTGGTGCTCATTGAATAATCTTCCTAAATGTCAAAAAGTGTAGTGTCATATTGAATTACTATAGAAAACAATCTAATACTAAAAGAATGTCAATTAAATGGCAACACGTTACACAGTCCTAAGCCTATGAAAGATTTTGGGGTCCGGTGCAAAAACGCTTTCTTAAGTATTCATCCTTTAAGAAAGATGGGTTATATTCACTTATTGGAATACCACAAAGTCTTTTACTTGACAGATTCTCACTATATAAAATACTAAATAATAAAATTGACTGTTCTCATGTATTAGGTATCAAGTATTATAGGTAATTGTAGCATAAATAAACTTAAGAAAATGAATAGTGTGATAATTCTTCCTTTTTTCTTTACCTGAATGTGTGTATAGTTATTGTTTTTTCCCTTTTTCCATGTTTGTTGAATTATATTATGTATTTATATTGTTATATATATTACTGTGTGACTTATTCGTATGTAATTTGTGGTATTTACCCTCAATTCTTTATTTTATCAACCAGTTATTGACTGGCTGTTGGATGGTGTATGTAAATAAATAAATAAATAAACGAACGAACGAATGAATGAATGAAACAATGAATGAATGGATGTCGGACTGCAATTGACGTAAGTGCTTTCGTAGAGTTAGCCATGAACACTAGAAGCACGACTATCGGAGGTGCAGCGTGTACGTTATATCTCCGAATTTCGTAATAGTATCAAGGCCCTAAAATTTTTAACTTTTTGAAAATTGGTCTATAAGACTCTTTTCTTGGTAGCTTAAATAATATTCTGATAGCATACTTTTATAGAACAAAAACGCGTGGACAATGGCTACTAGCACCCCAGTTAATAATACCATATCGCATATTATGGGAATGGAAATTTGTTTAATACAAACTAATTAGAATATGCTGACTACAGTAGTTTGTTAGCGATCGTAATGCATAACAGTAGATCCGAAGCTTGTCACAAAGTTTATCAATGAGGATATTCCACTTTAAAGTGCAGTCGGAAGTAATTTCTAATATTTTGTCTGAGTCATATAACTCAAAGTGATCTGAATGTTGAGAGTCTAACTCATGTTGGCAATTACTGTGATTAAAAGGTACATTAAACTAACTGCAACAAAATTAATAAAAACTTGTAATTCTGGTTAAATATTTATATTTGAATATTATGAAAACATCTCACGTCGTTTAGAACTCAAATGCATTGAATCATTGTTTTAGAGACAAAAATTATGTTTTTCTTAAAAAACAAATACCATTTTTTGAGCGCCCTCCAGCCGGAACCAGCCAATAGCGAAAGTAGAAGCATAAGAATGTTTGTTAAGAATAATTTGGACTAGGACAATTAAAATTCAATCAATTTAATACGAGACTAAAGTAACCTATTTAGTTCCATTGCTTTTCTACCAAACTATCAAATTAATACGTCGTAGGGTCAAATAAGTATTCCAATGTGTGTACAGGATTCGGATATGTTATCAGTATATAAATATTAGAATAGGAAGTGAGGTATGACGAAGATATCTTGAAATCAATATTAAATCTCGAAACCACTGAGACTGAAACTACCAAAACGGAATGCGGTTTAATCTTGGTAACAAAGTACGAGTAAGCCTTTTAATCGGTCGGCTTAGTTTGATTTTCCATGTAGGCCGAAGGCAATCTTTATTTACCTCTCATCCTTCCAAAGGATTTAGCTAAATTATACTAAAAAGACAGTCATCATTGTGTAGGAATCTTCCAAATTATTTCAATAACGTCTATATTAATTAAAATCCCTGCACGCATGATCTATTTTAAAAGTATTCATGTACAGTAGTATATTCATTAAAAGTATTACCCTCTGTTCAATTCTGAACTGAACGCGGAACACTCCGAAGGATTTAATGTATAGCTAAGGATTTACGGTTGAGACGTTTTATCTGCCCAGATGTTTTTTAACCGTGACAGCGCTTGCAAAGAACCGTTTAGTTATTTATAAAGACAGCTAACATAACAAAATCTTTTAGATGCTCGTTATGCCTCGATATTTCAGACACTTTTCCACTTAATCTTTGCAGAAGGTTTTTTAATGCGTCAGATGAGTAGTAACATCTATTTTTCCTAATATGTTTTCCAGTGACATTTGATATATATGTGTGAAATTTTACCGATTGCTATCCGATATCTTATTCGTATTTCCAAATCGGCTCTTACTATTTATAACATTTATTTCACTTTTGTCGAAGTGGATTCGATTCCCGCAAGCCGAAACAATTTTTCATTAAAAAAATTGCCCCAAGAGTGGTTCGGGGCAAAACTGTTTGATGTCGTGTGGGAAAGTGGTCAAGCTCCGCAGGAGTTTCGTGATACACTTTTAATCAACCTCTTCAAAAACAAAGGGAGCGCTGCGGACTGTGGAAATTACAGGGGTATAGCTCTCCTGGCTGTTGGAGGGAAGATACTTACTAAAGCGATGGCAAATAGGCTAACACCTGTTATGGAAAAGTTACTTCCTGAAACACAGAGTGGCTTTAGACCAAACCGAGGCACATCGGATTTAATCTTCACACTTAAACAGCTTCAAGAAAAAGCACTCGAACATCAAGGAGTAATTCACATGGCCTTCATTGATTTAACCAAGGCGTTTGACTCGGTGGACAGGGAAGTGCTCTGGAAAATTATGTTCCGCTTAGGTATCCCTAGAAAATTTGTGGAAGTATGTCGCAGTCTACATACAAACAACAACACCCAGGTTATGTATAATAATGAGGCAACCGAACCTTTCCAAACACTTACTGGAGTTAGGCAGGGATGTGTCCTAGCACCCCTACTCTTTAATTTGTTTACCACTGCTCTAACAATTATTGTTGACAACAAACTGACAGTCAGAGGAATAGGTCTCAGATACCGTTTTGATGGCGGTCTCTTTAACATAGGGCGCTGTAAAGCTTTCACGAAGACATGCACACGATTCATTTGTGATTTCCAGTATGCGGATGACTGTGCACTTTTAGCCTCTACGCCGGAAGAGCTTCAAGAACTTTTAGATGTGTATGCCCAGAGCTATGATTCCTTGGGACTTAAAATCAACATTGGAAAGACTAAGATTATGTCAAATCCTCATCAAGTGAATCAAATAGACATTACACTTAACGGAAATTCTCTTGAAGTGGTGGATCAGTTCAATTACTTAGGCAACGTTGTTAATGACAAAGCAAACATGGACAGCGAGATTCGCAATAGAATTAACGCTGCATCTAGAGCACTCTGGGGACTTAGAGAGAGAGTATTTGACAACCACGGCCTTGCTTTGTCAACAAAAATGGCTGTCTACAGAGCAGTTGTCATTCCAACACTGCTATATGGATGTGAAAGCTGGGTCACTTACCGTCGTCATGTGAAAGAATTAGAACGTTTTCAGCAAAGACACCTCAGAAGTATGATGAAAATCCGTTGGTTCCATCACATATCAATCGTGGAAGTACTCAGGAGAGCAAACAGCCTTCCAATTGAGGTGCTTATTTCAAGAGCACGCCTAAGATGGGCAGGTCACGTTCATCGTATGCATGATAACCGCCTTCCTAAATGTACACTTTATGGTGAATTGCTAAGCGGTAGAAGAAGGCGTGGCGGTCAACGAAAGAGGTTCAAAGACGCTCTCCATGAAAATCTAAAATTCTGCGGTATTGCAGAAGAGCAATGGGAACAACTTGCAGCGGACAGGACCGAATGGCGAGGGGTTGTGGCCAGCTATCAAGGAAATGTTGCTGCAAGAAGGCCGAATCCAAGACCTAACCAGGTCTATGTTTGTCCTGACTGCGGTCGACATGTGCTCTCCCGAATTGGCCTCTATAGCCATAGTCGTGTGCACCGTAGATGAATGGGAATTACAATAGACTACATCTTTTACTTGTTTTTTATTGTACACAATTTATCGACTGTAACATTTTTATATTCGGATTCGAGTAACGGCTAATAATAATAATAATAAAGAAGTAATGGATTGTCATACAAAATGAGATGTTCACAACGCGGTCTCCATCACTCAGACAAATCCAGATCTCCTAGACTTAAGAGGATCATTCAGGTGACCTAGAAGGTGGTTAATGGTGGATGATTTAGGCTTTGAAATACTCACTTGCTGTGATAAAATTTTAAAATGTTAGGCAGCTACCTGGCTGCATCAGCCACATGTTTCAAGTGCTTTGGATGTTATCCTTATGGACCCAACATTAAAAAAATATTTTGACTACTTGCTTTATAGCTTGTTAAACCTGATATCAGGGGTTAGAATAATTTACAATTAGTCTTATATTTATTGTCCCTAATTACGGAACCAAATGGTTTATAGTCTGTGAATATTTGCAGGATTCTCTATAATGCCCATAAACTTTACAGTAATGTCTCATTACTTTTTACAAGTGTACAGTGAGAGTTTTTTTGTTTAGTATTTGTCTAATGTATTGATACATACAAGAACATTTTAAATTCCAGATGTAGAACACCGATGCTTTCAGCAAACATGTGCTTAAAAAAATGACCATGAACCCAGGAGGGTTATTAACTTGCTTGGTAAGCAAAAACTTTTATAGCACCTACCTAGTGAACTGAAGAGAAAATCTAAGAATAAAAGTGCAACATTATATTTTGCCGAAAATTCGCACCCAGCAGTAAACAAATATACAGTGTGTCCCAGTTTATGTGTTACACTTGATATTTTCTGTAATTTTTGTATCTCTTTTGGTTAAAAATCCAGTGTAGTTTCTTCTGTGGAATCCGATGCCATTTAAAGATAGACAATAATAAAAGTTATGGCTGAAAAACAGATTTTTTTAAATAATTCAGAATGACCGATGTTTGCATAATTTTAATCGACTGTAAAAAGGAAGTAAAAACATGGATGTAAAATTTTAAATATCACTTCCGATTTACTTTCTCTCAAATAATAAATTTAAAATCGAAAAATTTCATTTTTCAAAAAGCCTCTTATTATTAAATTGTTGACATTTATGAAATATTTGGAACAAAATAGGTAATAAGACTTTTGTTATTGTTTAACTTGTATTCCTGTTATTGAAATAAAAATGTGTAGAATAAAAAAAAAATCAGTTTTTTAAAACTTTCTCACAAAATATCAATTTTAGGCGCATAGTACCTACCTTATAACCTTTTTAATAAGAATTGTGCGATTAATGTGACGGTATGAAAAAAAGACGTTCCCAACAAAAAATATTTTTTACGATCATCTTGAGAATTTATACATATATTTTTATTAATGTTCTGCATACGTGGGAAAAATTTGAGTAGCTTTTGCGGTACTAAATTTGTAAATGTTAGCACCCACCATTTTTGTTCTCGCGAAAACATTTTTTATATTTGTTAAAAATCACACATATATTCTTAATCTCTGAAAATACGATATGCACTCTAAACCAAAGCGAGACGTTGTCATATTAAATCAACTGACGCAGTAGGTTTATTTCTGTGCTTATGCGCAAAGGGGATGGAGCGATAAAGTGTTGTTCTTGTCAACTAGTCTTTTAGTTTACGGTACAAGGAAATCTTTTTGTAGTTTGAGAACTACTGACTGTAAAAAACTCGAGCCATCGTCGCTCTGTTTCACCGGGATGCCGTTCATTAGGCGCAATTATATACTAGGGTTAAGCGGAAATAAATTCAAAGCAACGGTCGCAAATATTCAGTGTAATCTCCAGCACTTCACCGCAGAAGACCTAATGGTAACACCGAAGCTGTTTGTAATGACAATGTAATGTACCGTTTTCATATTCCGCCGTAAGATTTCGATTTAATATACCGGTTTTATTATTCCGTTACAACATTCCGATTGAATATTCCATCTATGATAGATTTTTAGGATTATGATAATTTTATTGATTTGTATTTAGACCGATTCAATATTCCGGTTGAATATTCTTTCTTTATTTTTTCTTAATTGCTATGTTTGCCGTTTTTCTACTTAGGCTGCTTAGCCCCGCGCAACCGGCTTATGGATAGTGTTGTTCCAACGTTTGAAACTAGAACTGGCGCCCGAGCAATGATGTCGCACCGTAATGTTACAGAAACTCGAGTGACGTTTCTCACCCTATCGTCTAACAGGCCGAGAAAAACCCCGTCATACTATATACTTAACCATCGCCACAAATTTGGTCTTTTTATGAGATAATGGACCATATTATGTTAGATATTACATGAAACAGTTCATCGAGGACGAAGACGATTAGATTCCATTTTGAATTTTGGTATCTGAATAAATTCAACGGTTATTGTACATGCGAGCTAAGGAAGTACGTACTGATGTGGGTTTGGGAAATCAAGTAGTTTTAGGTTTTTATTTTAACTGTACCATTGTTAGAACATATAAGAAGGGAGAATCTGTAAGTTACTGGCATCATTTCGTCAGAATTGAGAACAACCTTTGAAGAATTTAAAAAAAACTGTAATCCAATAATTGATTTTTTGGGAGATCAAGCAAACGGTATAAGCACTTACTGGTGGCATGATAATAGCCAACTAAAAACAATCACTATTCGTAGTCATGCATTACTTGATACAAATTCAAAATGTCAGAGATATATTCATTTTCTAAAGGAACAATTGATGTATCCAGCGACATCGACCATCTACAATCAATTTTATCTGTTATCTGTAGAACCAAAAATTCGAGTAGTTATTTCGCATTGCAACAGTAATACCCCAATCAATTTAAACATGCATAACAACATTTGTTGGGTTAGTAATTATTTTTTGGTAATTCATAAAAATGAAACTCCCTAGTCAAGAATCCTATGAGATCTATTAAAAAGGAGGTTGGGATAAGCCATCATTTTGTTTTTAGGAGGTTGGAAACAGTTTTTGCGTGTTCGTTTGATTTTTAGTTAAAAATTTCTAGCATCAATTTTGTAGAGAAAAAAATGAGCTGCGTCTTTCACACAGAAAGCGTCAAGAGTGAAATTTAAGGAAAATCATTGAGAATATACCTTTACATAGCAAAAAGTAATATTTCGAGCTCTTATAAATTGAATGTGCAACACTTATAATATTTTTACAATATTGTCTTTATTAATAAATTAATAATAATAATATATAACAAAATATAACTTGAAAAGCTTGGAGCACGACAGTACTAAATACTTATTCTGCAGAAGAGTAGAGAAAAAAACTGATAAAAGCTGAACGAACAACGGAAGGAGAATATTCACGTGAAAAATCCTGTATCCTAGAAGCGGCAAACGAATCTTTAATAGGCAGGTTAGCAAAAATGAAGCAAGACTGGTGGGATGCAGAGATAGAACAGGAAATCAAGAAAAAAAACAGCTGTACCTAAAACTTCTCCAGAAGAACGATGATGTGACCAGAGAGGAGTATTGAAGAGCCAACAGGAAATTTAAACATGAAGTGGTGATAAAGAGAACCAATTTTGGACAAAAAATGCGAACATATCGAACAGCACATAGGGGGAACTCGAAATTCAGAAGCCTGGAAAACCATAAAATTGGTAAGAACATCGAACAAATAAGAATCTAATCTAGGAAACATAACAGACAAAAACTGGGTACATCATTTTAAACATCTCTTGGGAGAAAAAATACCTGAATTCTCACAACAACGTTACGAAATAAAAAATATAACGGGTATAACTCTCCAAACTGACCAAGTTAAAGAGGAAGGAGCACACAAGAAGCTGAGAAAGTTCTCGGGACCTGGAGGAATATATTTCAATGTACCTGTATGAAATATCGTTTCTTCGGTAATTTAAATATAATATTGGCGGGCACTGATTTACAAAATCGCAACAACATCAATAGTTCCAATTAAAACATTCTTTTTAAAGTTCATTATTTATCAACAATTAACAAATAAAGTTAGAGTCTCCCATTCTCCCCTGTCGCTTATGAAAAAGTTTTCAGATATAATTTTCGTAATAGTTCATAATAACAATTGACAAATCTTTAGGGTTTGAGAATCGCTGAACTTACTTATTTAGTGTATATTTCATATTTCCGTCTCCCTTTAGATGAGGTAGAAGCTTGGTAGACATACGTGAACAATGTATTTGGGCTATTGCTTTAATTTTATGTGCAAGAGAAATTAATGCGTATGCATGTCAGTTCATACACATGCCAAATTAAAGTACAAGAAAATTTCATATAGTTTGCTAAACTTCTTAGTATTGTTATATAACGACAATTTTCAATTTCTGATTTACTTCCCTTTCTATAAATACGACAGAACTTGTTTCACTGTTATTCAGTTTTTCCATTTGAAATAATGAACCAGTTCATTATCCCTTCTGACATTTATCAGAAGCAATTAGAACCTTTTCTACACGAATACAAAATTTAATTAAAAAATCCTTAATGTTTCATTAGTAGAATTACAATCGATTCATTGAAGTTCTTTTCAAATGTAAATAGAGAGTAATTAAATGCGGTTTAATCTATAAACAACGTTTTTCTAAACAGCCTTCGTGAACCACAAATTTGAAATGCAAATTATCGTCAACTACCTTCGTACGAACTATAAAGATAAAACTCACCTTTGGGATAAAGGGTAAAGCTTCCTTAAGCGTGTTGCGATAAAAATGTGCCTTCTGCGTGGGGTCTTTCATGTTTATAACGTCTAGAAATTGAAGCGCGTGGACTGCAGGATCACTGTAACAAAAATACAATTTTATGTGGGTGTTTTAAGTGCATTTAATGTCGAAGGTTCAATGTGGGAGTAATTAAATGACATAGAAATAAACTTTATAATAAAGGATAAAATTAGTTTTGGATAAGTGGACATAATCCTAAGATAATTAATAAGTAGGAAGGAGAAGGAAATCGATTGTTTATGTATATAAACCGCCTATAATACCAGGTGGTTTGCTTCTATCATTATTTGAAACGTTTTTCCTATATTTGGGTTCTGCCGCTACGGCTATACAGCAAATTCGAGATAAGTAAGATATATGAGTTGTAAATTTTAAGAAATGAATCGGTTGTAAGTTCTTGGAACGACCTTCTGATCATATAAATTAACTGATTGCACTTGTTAACTACTTTTGTAGCATGAGCACTCCAGGACAATGAGTCTGTCACTACAACACCAAGGTCTTGTAAGCTTAACATACCATTAGACTATGGCTTAACGTTTAGCAGTATCGATTGGTGTTGAACGAGAGAATAAATTTTTTTAAAACTTTTAAAAATAAAGGTTATAATTTTAGCCGTAGCGAGTGCAACAAGAAATTTACTCATGAGCGCATAGTTTACAAAATAAATACATGGCTATACCAGAGAGCTATACATCAAAAGTGCATTATGTTGATATTTCTGTGTTCTTATTTTATATTATAGTATAGATTTACTGTAAACCGTAGAATATAAGTAACCATACTTTAGAAATAGATTATAAAAATGGAGGGACTGGAGGAAGCAATGAGAATATTAGGAAACTATAATAATTTCGAAACGAAAGTAACTAGAGATTTTGACGATTTAAATTGTATTTTACAACGGGGGTAAATAACCTGAGTTAATAGTTGAGATTAATAAACTAATCGGAAACCTATAATATAATTGTTCTAACTGAAATGTGGTCAATAGCAGACGTAAATGATTTCTCTATAGATGGCTATAAATCATATTATAATGTGGGCAAATGCAACCAAAATGACAGAGTACTAATTTCTCTAAGAAACGACCTGCCCAGAAGTTAGTTAAGATGTAAACTTTAAAGTAACAGGTATTTATAGACCTCCATCTACTAATGCAGATATTTCTATAAATGATATTGACACCTATGTAAAATCTACAAGCAATAGTAATTTTATTATTTTGATTGGGGATATAAATATAAACATAGGAGATTTATCCTACATAAGTATGATGGAACAAAATGGCTTTGGTTCGCAAATAAATCTACCTACAAAGTAAAACGAAACTAAAAATAAACTGCTTACCCATAGTCTTTCAAAACAATATAACAGATCATTATCCAATAATATTTAATATGGAAATCAACAAAACCCTACAGTCTAAACAAGAAAAAAAGCAAGTCGTAAAAACTGTTAAGAACGTTATCGCTAATAAATTGTGATGAACTGTATGGAGAAAAAAATCCAAACAAAGCAATTAACATATTTTATGAAAATATAAATTATAGTCTAAGAGAAGCAACCAAGATAACAAAAACTTCTCAAAAACAAACAACGTGGAATTAAACGAATATTATAGACAATATAGGAATATAGCAACGACATGAATAAACAAGACAAAAACAATTTCTACAAAAAAAAATCAAGTCAGCTGGAAATAATTACAGAAAAGTTTGGGATTATATCCCAACAAGGAAAGTTGCAAAAATTACAACGCCTTGCCTGTTTAAGGACTACAGGAGCAATGCACTGTCCCACAGCAGCTATTGAGGTAATGCTTGATCTATTTCCTTTGCAATTGCATGTGAGGAAGGAGGCAGCACTTAATGCCTTAAGACTGCATCAGGCACTCAAATTTAAACCAGGCGATCTGGTTGGTCACTTAAGCATTTTGAAACTAATCCATTTTGAGTCCATGACTAAACCTACTGACTCGATGCCAATCAAACAGGACTTTGACTGTCCGTTTGACATGCTGATCGAAAGCCGCCAGACGAGCAAGATTGAGGCACTGCGATTGGAATAAGGGTCACTCATCTGGTATACAGATGGATCTAAGTTGGCTGAATGGGTAGGAGTAGGCGTAGCAGGGCCCAAATGTAGGCTATCAAAAGCCCTCGCTAACACCCCATCCATCTTCCAGGCAGAAATTCATGCTGTAGATCTGTGTGCCCAGGAATGCCTAAATAAAGGCATTCGAAGGTCAAAGATCTATATACTATCAGATAGCCGGGTAGCATTAAAAGCTATAAGGTCCTATACCTTCGAGTCTAAAATTTCCTGGGAATGTAAACAATCTCTGAAGCAACTGGTCAACAACAACAAGGTTACCTTGATGTGGGTACCATGGCATGAGGGAGTACAAGGTAATAAAATTGCTGACAGCATTGCGAAAAAGGAGCTGAAGCACAATTCATTGGACCTGAACCGTTTTGTGGCCTGGCCAAGGGACACATAATCGAGGAGAGCCAAAAATGGAAAAAGGAATTAAGAAAGTCCTACTGGAGGAATACTAAAGGCCAAAGACAAGCGAAAAAGTTTATAATTTATTCGGCAAAAAATGCCACAAGGCTTCTCAAACTTGAAAAGTCCGAATCAAGCCTGATAACAGGCCTTCTAAGTGTCCACTGCCCCTTCGTAAAGCAGGTGGAATTAACGCCTGAAGACATAGGGAAATTAGCCCCCAGGAAGTCTTGGAATCCTGGGCAATAACTAGTTGTAGGGTTATTCACAAAAGATCTTTTAGGTCGAAGTGAAGCAAGACTACTCAGAGCCAAAAGACCCGGACACAATCTACAATCTACAACGAAGCCACAAATCAAAACGGAAATTGCAAAGACAACATAGAACAAATAACTCTAGAAAACAACACATAAACCACAAACAAGGAAGAAATAGCAACTGCTTTTAATACATTTTTTCTTGAGTTAGGTGAATAAATTTCTAAAGAAATTCCGAAACACACACAAAACTTAGAAAAAAGTAATACAAACCAAAATCTGCGTTCCATGTTCTTGGAAGATATAAATGAAACTGAAATACAAAATATTATATACACCTTGAAAAATAACTCCTCTTCAGGAAAAGATGGAATAACTGTAAAAACTCTAAAGCTATAAGCTAATCATATCTGTAAATCTATTGCATATATTATTAATCTTATCTTTAAAAATACGAACATACCTGAACCTTTCAAAGAAAGTATAGTAGTCCCAATATATAAAAACGGCAATAAAAACCACATGACAAATTACCGACCAATATCATTGATAAACAATATAGCAAAAAATTTTGAAAAATGTTTAAACCACAGGCTTCGCCCATTCTTAGACAAAATAAAATTATATAAAAAAATCGGTATGGGTTCAAAAAAAATTAAGTACAAAAGAAAGTTCCTCTCCAATTACTAACAGACACCGTCATAACAAATTTTGAGTAGAACCAAAAAATTATAGCTGTTTTCTTAGACTTACAAAAAGCATCTGATATTGTGTCACATAGCCAACTAGTCAAACTAAATAAAGTGGGACTCAGGGGAATTGTCTATAATTTATTGAAACAATACTTGTCAAATAGACCTCAGTAAGTAAAAATAGACAATGCTCTTAGTTCAAAGGAAATAATAAAAACCCAGTACTCCAACACTGTCCTAGGACCAACTGTGTTTCTGTTATTTATAAATGATTTACTCGACAAAAACTTTGGATGCAAGATCATATTGTATGTAGACGACACCGTACTAATTTGCTCGGGAAAGCACTGGAGTTCACAAGTAAAGTTAAAACCTGGCTGGATACAAATTTACTAAAACTGAATCTAGCAGAAACTAAATTTATTAGCTTTTAACCAACAAAAGCAGGAATGCCCCAAACATATAGGGGGAGATACAAATAATTACATTCATAATACCACTACTATTAAATATCTTGGCGTTATTTTTGACAGTCACCTACAATGGGAAAATGATACTAAATATTTAAATGGGAAGTTAAAAAAATTAACATACATCGCGGAATCCATAATTAGGTATGGCAATAGTATTTTGGACAATTTTCAACATGAGAAGTAGAGATAGCTGCAGAAATATATTTGTTGAAAACGAATTACTAAATGTGAGAGGTCTATATATGCACGCGGCTGTATTTATACTCATAACAAGAAACATACGTTCGGTTTGACCATAAGTCACAAATACCAAATAAGAAATAAAACTGAAAATGCATACCAAACTAAAAAATATAGCAAAACAGTATATCACAAACAAATCAAATATAGCGAAATCAAGCTATACAACCAACTATCTGAACAAATAAAAGCCCATGAAAGATATTCAAAAGAGAATGTAAAAATTATCTAATAAAAACTATACCACTTCTCCAGCTCTTGATCTAATAAAAAAAGTTGTTTCCTCTAAAACCACGTCAATAATGTGTACACATAGCAATTCAAAAACTGTGTAAAATCCAAACATGCTAATCTAATTCTTTTTATTATTTCCTATATTTCTTTTATTGTAAAGCGATGTAGAATCTGAAATGATGGCATTTCTTAACAGGGGTGAGCCCCGCTCACCAGGCATTTCCATAACATACCCCACGTTGTTGAAGTTATCTGACAATATTAAAATTCGGGGCGGAAATCCAAATCCAAATATAGCAGAATTATAAATTGCCTTCGGCATTAAGATTAAAACAATCAAACACCTTTCTGATAAACTCATAGCAAAACACAATTAGTTCATTGAAATAGAAACGCATCATATATTTTTCAAGATGTTAAAGAACATGAATTATACGATCAAAGCAACTTACCTAAAATATTTGATGAGGGTTAGAAGTTGAGCCGTTGGTCGTTGTCTAGTATCTCTGCTCAAAAGTCTAACTGTTGCTTCTTGAAGTGGCACAGGAATTCGCGGCATTATATTGTGAACTTGATCCTCGAGCTGAAACCAAAGGCGAATATAAAGCAACTCTTATACTCTGAATCGGAATTTTTAATTTAAATTTAACTTTGTCCCTTTCATTAAGTCAAAAGTTGGAATAAATTAACGCAGAAGTTGACTTTTGTTGCGGATGAAATGAATATATTTTAGAATTAAGATTTTTACGAATTCAGGTAAATTTAATCCTCTTTAAGTGGATTAAAATTTATTTATATATTCGTATTTAGTAATTGAAACTGAAATTGAAATTTATTAAATACACCGCAGGACAATTGAAGTGGATATTGTCCTATCTGGAGCTCTATATTTTTGGAAAGAGACGATTAATTTTAATGCGATTTCTTGTGATAGCAAAATTTATTGACCATCGACTGTAGTAAATAGGTTTTTAAATTATGGCTGTTTCTTTCATTTACAGGGTGATCAACCAGTCCATTATATTGTTGTTAAAAGTTATCATCCTCCAAAATTTTTGGATTGGATTGTTTTAAAATTATAATGTATAAATAATACTCCAGAAAGGGTTTCAGATTTTTTAGTTATCCCTATTATTAAATGGGATACAATGTTTTATATAAAATCATATAATTTTCAATTGAGAAAAGTTGAATCACTAATTTGTGGAATTTCTTTTTCCCATTTTCCTGGTTCCTTATTTATCCTGTCCTTTTTTCTATTTTGTCCCTATTTTCTCGTTTTTTTTTCTTCAGGTCATTTCTTTCTGTTCCATTTCTGTCATAATTGCAATAAATATAATAAAACATAGACCGTGTGTAAAGTGATGCAAAATTGCATTTACTTTTCCATCCATACAAATTTCTCTCCAGGAAGAACAATTGCACTCCAAAGTCTCTTGGTAAAATTTCAAATTTATGTCTTCCACTCACTATCATAATTTCAACATAACAATATGGGTTGATGAAGTGGTTAGCAAAATGTATGTTGTTTCACCTCCCATTTGTATCCACAACAAAAATGTTGTTGAGATTAAATAGGAAGCTGCACATATATTTGTCATAAAATAAACTGTTCTTTTCGCGTCAGCCTCATCCTGCGATAATTCTTTTCCACAATACTCTAAAATGTTGACATTCTCATAGGTTATCTTTGAAATATCAAGTTGGTTGACACCGCAAGTTTCTGGATTGCATTCCTAGACAGTCAGCTAACAGAGGGCACTGTTTTGTGTTAAATTGGACCTGGAAATTGATTTTGACAGTCTGAGCACTGCATTGATAAAACCTCTTGCACCTCTACAAGCTCTGGACACCATTGCAAAGGCAATTATGATCACAGTTCTGTTTAGGATAATTACAGGGTGATCGACGCTTTACTAGTTGCATGTTTTTCTAAGAATTGAAAATCCATCAGTTAGTTGCCTCTCCAGTATCTTTAGTTATGTTTTCTTTGCCCCCTTTTTTGCATTCCCCCTCATTCATTTTAGCAACCATCTTCATGTTCACTACATCAAAATGCATATAAGGACTATTTCAAATCTAGACCTTTTCATTTTCGGAAATTTGAATTTGGATAGTCGTAATCGGTCTAAGAAACAATCAAGTTGAGGCAGCGTCTGCGAAATATGGTAAATACATGGTCTGTCTGAATATATGGGGCATATGCTAGTGGAGTATTGAGATTAGTTATTTCCGTTAATTCTACATACTTCTCTTTCAATTCTTTAGGTCCCCTTTTTTCGGGAAATTGTAGAAATATGGTTCAAAAAGTAACAATTACTGAGAACTCTAGTTCATGATTTTCTTTTTTGTCTACATCTGGTTTTTGCCTTTCCTATTTATTTATTCTATTTTATTTTCTCATTTTTCTCCTATGTATCCTTCTCTTTGTCTTGCATCAAGGCATGAACCAACTCAGTAAGTAACTCATGATCGAAAATACCGCGGTGTCCGGTATCTCGCCATCATAGTTTTTAATCAGTTTCGCGATAAAAGTATCATCTGGACTCAAAATTTCTTCAACCGTATAAGGAATATTGTACAGAAAAGTTTAGTCTTCTACTAGAAAATTTTATTGAATTGGGACCCAAGAATACCCTGTAGGTATAGGAGTAACTGCATTTACTACTACTATCACTAAGCTCCCAATAATTCCTGCACTTTTGTATAAGTGATATAGGTGGGTAATTCCGCTGTTGATATCAAAAAATTTTTACTCGTTCATTTTCGGTATAATTTGAACCTTGGCTAATAATTATTCGAAAAGACCTTAGACCTTATGTAGGGCTCTGAAAAGGCTCAATCGAGATAATCCACTTCTTGTAATTGTTGAATCCCGTCAATCCTCAATAATCTGAATGTTATAGTTGTTGATATAGAATTCGATCCAATACTACCTTTACTTGTTTGTACTATTTTATAAGCTAGACTCATTTCCAGAATCGACATTGCTGTTTGCATATTTATCAAAGATTTAAAGCCGCGTCAGCTGCCCAAACAATCGCTTTAGTTGCCTTTTGTTCACTCGCCATTTGATATTCCTCCTCCTAATTAGTTTTATCTGCCATTTCGTCCTTATAACATCCAAAATTATGTAATAGTCAGAACCAGAAAAAAATCATGAACGGCTTTAAATTGAGGCCCCTTGTTTTCAACAAATTGTCCAGCCTCCCGATAAGAATACCATGCTTATCTAAAATTTCATCACCCATATAAGAAATAGGTTGTAAGATGGTTTTGCTTTCTAGTATAAAATTTTATTGAATTGTAGCCTATGTATGGACTGTATGGATATGAGTGACACTACATTTATGATTTATTTCGCTCTTAATAAACCAGTTCGAGTCCTATGAAGAAATCCTATGAGAATGTTCTTCAATGCTTAATAAAATGACATTCTTTACCGATACTAGCTTGTGAAAAATCATGTTTAATCATACTATGGATCGGCTGATATGTCGATCTGAATTGCATACATATTGCTGAGTTCTATTTATAATTTTTACACTCTGTAAATTTAAAAAGAGTACAACTGTGTTGAATGTAATAAAATAACAAGCAGAAAATAATTTTTCTTTCCATCCCTACTTTTTGTCTGCAAAGACAGAAACAACGCAATTGCGATGAATAGAATACAATAATTAGCAGTGAATAAAACATTAGAAAAATTGCTTTTCCCCTTTTTGTCCCTATAAGTATATTTTTTCTGTAAATGCAGGATGAATACCTACAATTATGTTGATTGTAATAAAATCACAAGTAATGTATAAAGTTTTACAAAAATTGCATTTCCCTTTATTCCTTCAAACCTTTTCTCTATAAATGGAAAAAGAAAACAATTGTGTTGAATATAATGAAATAGTTAACAATGTACAAAGACTTAGAGAAATTGCAATTCTCTCCATATTTCTACATTTTTTTTCAATAAATGCAGAATATTTCAATTCTCCGGTCGCCATTCACTATCACCTCAATATAACAATTTGAACTCATGAAATGGTTAGCAAAATAGATTTTATTTCCCCTTCAAGTTGCATCCACCAAACTCATTGTTCTGATTAAATAGGGTCACGTATATTTGTCATAAACTTGTCCTCTTTTCTCAGTCTCATCCTGCGACATAATTTCTCCGCAATATTCTGAATAAATTGATTCTTATGTATGCTGCCTTTTAAGAAAATATCCCAACCAGCGACATCAGACATTCGTGTAGATTATTTTAGAAACATAAAATTGATCGGTGCTGTAAATCCAGCATTCGATTACTTTTTTAATTGCATATTCTGACAGTGTATGGACCAGAGGTGATGTTTCTTCAGTCAGTACACATATAAAGAATATTTTGTGAGGCGGTTTGATCTTACGTCTTAAAGTCTTATTCTATTAGGACCCACGTATACACATTGTAGGTGTAAAAAACCTCTATTTCCCAATAAAGTAATCGAGTAGTGCTGTGAGGATTTTCTTCAACATCTAATAAAGCATAAATATTCTTCACTAACTTTTGGACGACCAGTGTTCGGAATATCTAGAACATATTTAATTTTTCTAAATTTATATTTAATCTTACTAACTTCGTCGGCTAGTTCAGATATTCAGATCGAGCTGATCTGACTATTTTACATTAATCAAATTGAATATAAATACCTCTTACCGAGTTCCACTTTTCATTTTAATAATTTGTAAATGCCTTAAAAAGATCACAATTTCGTTAAGTATAATAATATTTAAATATAATACTATAATCTTAAATAATAAAGTGTATACAGCCATGCAAAAATGGTATTTCTCTTTCTATAAATTCAAACTTAAGTTGTTCTATAGGTCCATATCCATAATCGAAGAATAATTCTTCTCAAAGCATATCAGTATCTGGTGCATACTTCAATTGTATGGTCGCCATTCATCATCATAATTTTAGCATCACTATTTAGATTGATGAAATGGTTAGGAAAACGGGTGTTGTTTCCCCTCTGAGTTGCATCCACCATAAAATTATTGCTAAGATTGAATAGGTAACTACACATATATTTGTCATAAAATAAACTTTTCTTTTTCTTTTTCTTTTCCTTTTCTTTTCTTTTCTTTTCTTTCCTTTCAGCCTTATCCTAACATACAATTTCTTTATAATACTTTAAAATGAGCCGATTCTTATTTGTATTTTTCTTTATGAAACACCCCAATTATATTCCTGCATTAACACATGAATCAGAGATGCTGCTTCTTCTTCTTCCATAGTGGAGTATGGTTACGTATCGCTTCCTGGGCAGGTATACAGGCCGCCTCTTTTTGAACAAAGTAATATATTTGTTGTCTGGTTTTGGTTAGTATAAATTGGGCAATGACTCAATAACTATTCAAAAAGAATTTATGCAAGGCTCTGAAAATATTCTCATTCGATCTAGTTATGATTATGACTCCCGTCAATCCTAATAAGCTAAATGATCTAGTTGCTGATATTGTAACTGATTCCTAACTATTTTTATGTTGCTGCTTGTCAGGTGCCTCTCCAATGACTTTAGTTACCTTTTCTTTGCTCACCTTTTCACATTCTTCGCTTCACCATGATTAGTTTTGACAGCCAACATCCAAAATTTTGTAACAATCAAAATCACACTTTTGTGGACAGCTTCGAATTTGAACATCTCCTTTTCTGCAAATTTGGACATGGATGGTACATTTGTAATCGAAGTAAGAAACAATTATAATTGAAGTAGCGTCTACGAAATAAGCGAATACATGGTCTGCCTCCTTGGGATTGATGCTGAATTCGGTCCGTCAATGTAAGGAGTACATTTTGGTTGAGCGTTGGGATTGGTTATTTCCGCCAATTCTACACATTTCTCTTTCAGTTCCTTGTGTCCACGTTTGCTGGGAAATTTTAGGAATGTAGTAACAAAATTCTGGGAAATCTAATTCACAATTTTCTTTTTCGACTACACGTGGTTTTCCGTCTTTCTTGTTTATTTCTATTTTATTTTTATCTTCTCAACTTTCTCCGATGTATACTTCTCTTGGTCATGTATCAAGGCATGAACCAACTCATTAAATAAATCATCATCGAAAAAACCGCGGTATCTTGCCATCATAGTTTTTAACTAGTTGATAAAAGTATCATCTTGATCCAAAATTTCAGCACCCATATAAGGAATATTGTGTAAGATAGTTTCGTCTTCTATAAGAAAACTTTGTTGAATTGGGGCCCAGTTATTCACTATAATATAGGAGTAACCATATTAACTTTTACTATCGCTACGTTCCCAATAATTTCTACGCTAATATAAGTGATAAAGGTGGGTAATTCCAGCGTTGATATCAAAAAAGTGTTATCCTCAGTTTATTTTTTGGTATAGTTTGGACTTTAGCATAATAATTATTCGAAAAGAAAGATTTACAGTCCCATCAGTTGCCCAACCAATCGCTTCGCTTTAGTTGCCTTTTCTTCACTTCCCATTTGATATTTCTTCTATGATTGGTTTTAGTTTTAGTTAGCTGCTATTTTATTCCTATAACGTCCAGAATCATGTAATAGTCAGAACCAGAAAGTTCCATGAACGGTTTTTAATTGAAGTGTTTTGTTTTCAACAAATTTGAACCTAGATAGTGCACTTGTAATCGGCGCAAGAAACATTCATACTTGATGTGGCGTCTACAATGTAATATTTGAAATGTATACATTATATGTTCCCGAGTATGTTCCCTTGATGGTAATGCTGCATTCGGCCAATCAGAAAACATTATGGTGAAGCGCTAATATCAGTTCTTTCCGCTAATTCTATATACGTGTTTTCCAGTTTCACATGTTCACAATTATTGTGAATTCGTGGGAAGGTAACGTCAAAAATAAAAAACGCGAAGTACCCTAGTTCATGACTTTTCTTTTTTTACTGCAAATGGCATATCGTCGATGAAATCATAGTCGTGGTGTCCGTGTAGCTTGTCATCCTGGTTTAATCAGGCCTTCCATAAAAATATCATCCTGATTCAAAATTTTAACGTCCATGGTCGGGTAATTGCGAAGCTAATATTCAAAAGGTTTTAATTTCTGTCCGTCGTTTGTCCTCTGTAATCAAATTATGTCATTTTGTTATGGTTTTGGTTCCAAGCGAACTTAACATAATCAGTTCCTTTAAACATTGTGTTGAAATCCGCGTTAATTTTTGCTTTGGCTATTTTAATTTATTTTGTATATTCTCTTTAAATTTTATGAAGAATCTATCGAAATATAATGAAATGTATTCGCCCAAATAAAGACGCTCAGACCTGACTAATCTAAACTTACTCGGACTTCCAATTTGTTTCTATTCGTTATATACTGTTAAATGTGCCGTGTTAAATGGATTTCAATAGAGCTCTGTGAAAGTAATATTTTTAACTGTACTTGGCATAAAACTGACTCTTGTTTTAAGTATTTGCTTGATAAATGATAGAGAAGCAACGGGCACTATACGACAATTGAGCTGGAAATTTTCGGTATCTATTAAATTTATTATTTTGCGATTAGTTGCTATGGGTTCTTGTAATATTCAATCAATCTGAACAAAATTTTGCGGTCATTATTGCTCTGATATGTTCTCATTTTTTTCATTTATTTATTATTCTCTATTTGAAAAATACAGAGATACAGTACGCTATATCGTGTACAGTTTTTTTTAAGTACAGTGAAGTACTTACAAAAAAAAAAGAAATAAATAAAGAACACCACATAAATTACACAAGTGCTGTTAAATACTCATGTATGGTACATAATTTATCACAGTGGTTGATCTCTTGTAGATCAACATAAAACTATGTAATAATTAAATAATTAAGAAGTTTAAACAATGCTCATTCCAAATTTTGACAACATAAATCATCTTAACTAAGGCAACTTTATGTCTGTTTAAAAATGAATTGGTCTTACTATAATACATTCTGTTCTTTGGAGCTGAATTTTTATGGATAATGAGAACCATTCGCTCAATTTCTTTTGGAGTAATCGGACGAGTGCGACTCTGCTCCTTTAAACGATTCATAACGGGGGTTGTGAATTCATTGCACGCCTGTTCGCATTTCTCCAACTCTTGGTGGTAGATTTGACGAATTTGTGCCAACTTCGCGCCATAGTCGGAGTGCTCAATGGTATTATCCTGGTTGTCCATCCTGTGCTGCGGCTCATCCAGAAGGCGCCGCTTCAGTGCCGCCTCCCTTTTCAGGACCGGCAACTCCTTCCGCAATTAGCATATTGTCTAGTCGCATTAATTGTGGATTTGGAGGTTCCTCTTCTTGTGTATTACGGGGGGACAGCACAGTCTTCTCTTTAAGTTGACATGGTACCGCAGGTTTCATCCTATGGCAGTTTAAAGTGTGTTTTCAAGCCTGAGCCTCGCCCAAATTCTGATCGGTTATAGTCATTATTTGTTGCAGAATTTCACCTATGTCTTGTTTTCCCGTATGGGTTGAGGTGGCATTAGACCGCCTCCTTCATGTACCATCATACTTCCTGGATCACCCATTGCTATTGTTCACCTCATATAATTATATAACTTTAAAATGATGGATGTTTGACCATGCCATGTCAACTCCAGGCCTTTGCGGTCCGCGCTTACCGAAGTGTGTTGGGTTGGCGTTGGTATCAGACTCGTAGTGTCCGTGTATAAAGTTTTTAATCAGTCTTTCGATAAAATCATCATCCTGATTTAAAGTTTTATCGTCCATATAATGAATGTTGCTTAAGGCGGTTTCGCTTTTTTTCATGCTATTTTCTCGAATTGGGTTTCACGTATACATTGTTGGTATATTTGTGTGGCACATTCGTTCGCAATAACTTCTGTTTTTTTTTACGCAATGACGTGGTCGGTTTTAATTTTGGTCCATCGTTTTTCATCTATGATCAAGTTATGTTATTTCGTTACGGTTTTGGTTCCAAGCGAACTTAATACCATCAGCTCGCTTCACTCTTTTGATCGAGACCTCACTAATTTTTGCTTCAATTTCAACAATAAAAACAATGTTTACATAGATCACACATAGACTTTCACCCAATTCAGTTCACTCCATATGATCGTTGGCTCACATCAATCCTAATAAGTTTAGTAACTGGTCGTTCACAAAGGAATCGATCCATCATTATCTTAACTTGTTGCTGTTGTAGCTATTTTTTAAGTTAACCTCATTCCCAAAATCTACCCTCTACTGCTCGTTTATTTTTCTAAAATCAGATGCTTCGCGTCCGAATAGCATGTAACAATCTGGACCACAAGATTCTGTGAACGGTCTCAAATCGCTCCTCTTTTTCCCTTCTTTTTTGTAAATTTGTACCTGGATAGTACACTTGTAGTTGATGTAAGAAACAATCACACCTGAAGCAGTCCATCGAATATGGTATGGAATGTATGTAATGTCTGCTCCTTTGGTACTGATGCTGCATTCTGGTATAGCATTGAGATCAGTTCTTTTGGTCAGTGTCATATACTTGCCCCTCAGTAACTTCTTTATCGGGAATTTAATAGCAATTGCAGGGAACTCTAGATCATTTTTTTCTTTTTCCTTGTCTTTTGCCATTTCTCGGTACTACATCAAGGATATACCAACTTAACAAATTGCTCATTTATCAATGAAACCACATTTGCAGTCTCCGTGTATCTTGTTATCATAGCTTCTAATCAGCCTCTCGATAAGACTACCATGGTTATCTAAAATCGCCCATATAAGAAATAGGTTGTAAGACGGTTTTGTTTTCTACCATAAAGTTTTGTTGAATTATAACTTATGTATATAGACTGTACGGGTATGAGAGAAGCCACATTTACGATTTATATCGTTCTTAATAAATTAGTCGAAAAGTTCTATGAGAGTTTTCTTCAATGCTTAATAAAATGACAATATTTTTACCGTTACTATCTTTTGAAGAATCATGTTCAATATTTCTAATTTTGACATTCTGTAAATTCAAAAAGAATGCAATTGCGTTGAATGCAATAAAATAACAAGCAGTTTATAAACTCATAAATATAGCTTTTCTCTTTCCATCCTTACAACATTTTGTCTGTAAATGCAGAAAAAATACAATTAGGTTAAATAAAATACATTAATTAGGAGTGAATAAATTGTTACAAAAATTGCTTTTCTCTTTCTGTCCCTATAATAAGCATTTCTTTTCTGTAAATGCAGAATGAATACCTACAATTATGTTAATTGTAATAAAATCACAAGTAATTTATAAAGTTTTATAAAAACTGCATTTCCCTTTCGATTCCTACAAACCTCTTGTCTATAAATGCTTAAAGAAAACAATTGTGTTGAATATAATGGAATAGTTAGCAGCGTATTTCTTTCAGTAAATGCAGAATATTCCAATTCTATGGTCGCCACTCACTATCACCTCAATATAACAATTTGAACCCATGGAATGGTTAGCAAAACAGATTTTATTTCCCTTTCAAATTGCATCCACCGAACTCATTGTTATGATTAAATAGGATCACGTATATTTGTCATAAACTTTTCCTCTTCTCTCAGTCTCATCCTGCGAAATAATTTCTCCGCAATACTCTGAATAAGTTAATTCTTCTGTATGCTGCCTTTTACGAAAATATCCCAACCAGCGACAGCGCGTGCTATTAAGAAATGTAAACTTTGCTAACATTCTTCTAGCCACTGCTTTGTATTACATTTTTTATGTTGCATCGGGCTCTACAACGACAGCCTAGAACTATATTATTATACTGAACTGCACTGGTAGAATTTCTTGTGGATACTTTGGCTACTAGTGCAAGAGCAATGATGATGACAGTTCTGTCCAAGATGAACGCAGAATGTAAATTCATACACATGGTCTTTATTCGATTCCTTTTTAATTGCATATTCTGACAGTGTATTGACCAGAGGTGATGTTTCTTCAGTCAGTACATATATAATAATAATAATAATAATAATAATAATCACACAGTCCTAATGATGACAACCATAGCAATGTACAAGGGCGCTTTAGGTGGACGAGGGAACTGCGGGATAATTTGCTGGCCTGCTATGAGAGCAGCGAACCTGCGCGCAGAGGATACATGGCACGATTGCACGCACTTTGGTGCGGAATGCATCCAGAGTATCGTGCCTTCTC
The DNA here is from genome assembly GCA_963675555.1 of Leptura quadrifasciata. Classification (NCBI taxonomy): domain Eukaryota; kingdom Metazoa; phylum Arthropoda; class Insecta; order Coleoptera; family Cerambycidae; genus Leptura; species Leptura quadrifasciata. The sequence goes on along the minus strand of OY776673.1, from coordinate 153,800,799 downwards.
TCAGCAACATCTGAGAGACCAAGTATCCTTCTTGCGCAGGACAGGTTATCAACGTTTACCCCGTCAGCAAGTAGCTGTACCAGCCGCACAACCACCGCGGCAAAACGCTGACGGGAGACTTCCTGCAGAGTACACCGAAGCCGATTTAAAGATGAGGGTAAGTCTTATCACCAGGACTACCCTAAAGGTCCAAGACCTGGCTAGAATGGACGCGGTCATCGATGAGGACCTCCCAGAGGATGCCGACATCTGGCAAATCAACTCTGCCGTGTACAACGCCGCTAGGCAACTCGTTCCTCGCGAAAGGCAAACCAATGCCTCTAGCGGAATCGAGAAAGCTAAGCGGCGGGTACAAAAAATCAGGCAAGATACATTCGGCCAGACAACACGTTTCTCGAACTCAGAGTGTGGTGGAACACATAACATCTGGCAGGGCATTTACGCCTAAAGTCCGGCGAGTGGCAGCCGAAATGAGACGCCAACACCACACTCTGAATCTGACAGTGTTGCTTACCATCAAGCAGCACTGTTTAGATAGGATTCGCACACTGATGGCAATAAAGAAGAAGTTGAACAAGCGGGTGCGAAGTATGGAACAAAATTCAATGTTCCGTACGACTCCCTCCCGCCTGTTCAAGGAGCCACAGCGTGTTGTCGATAATCCGCCGAATGTAGAAGATGTCGAAGGATTCTGGAAGGGAATCTACGAAACGACGCGTCCATTCAACAGCAGCACTCCAGCAATAGCACACTTCGAGGCTCTGTGTAACAGAACCTTTGGAGAGCAAGACGAAGTGTGCCCGGCGATCAGTACGGAGGAAGTCCAACAGGCACTTGTTGGTACCAAGAACTTCGCTGTTCCTGGCCCAGACGGCATTAACAACTGGTGGTGGAAGAAATTTCCATCCACCCACCGTCGTCTGGCGCGGGTTTTCAACTCTTGGTTGAACGAGGGGCAGCAGATTCCGGACTGGTTTGTCGAAGGACGTACTGTGTTAATCCCCAAGAAGGGAGATCTATCCGATCCGAGAAACTATAGGCCAATCACATGTCTGAACTCCTGCTACAAGGTATTTACACGTATCTTGTACGCTAGGACACTACGGCATGTTGATCCGGTCTTTCAGCAGATAAATGAGCAACGTGGTGCGAAGAAAGGCATGGCAGGCTGCAAGGATAACCTGCTGATAGACCGCTGTATTACACAGGACTCTGTGCAATATAAGCGGAATCTATCTATGGCCTGGATTGACTACCGTAAGGCATTTGACACAACATCACATGAGCTCTTGTTACATTTGCTCCAATGTCTTGCGGTAGCAGCACCACTAGTGAGATGCATAGAACAACTGCTGCCGCTCTGGAAAACTCGCTTCACCATAACATCCGGTGCACAGCGGGTTACCACAGAGCAGGTAGCATTCAGGAGAGGAGTATTCCAAGGGGACTCCTTAAGTCCTCTCCTCTTCTGCATCTCACTGTTGCCTTTATCTGTTGAACTCCGCCAAGTCCGCGGATACCAATGCGGTCCACCCAGCAACCGGAGGCATAAGGTCACCCATTTATTCTACATGGATGACCTTAAACTCTACGCCTCCGGAGAGCAGGAACTGCAAAATGCTCTAAGGGTGGTCGAACGGTATACGCTGGCTATTGGAATGGAATTCGGATTGGACAAGTGTGCAGTCGTCCACCTCAAGAGAGGACGATGCGGGGACTTTGCTGAAGAGGCGCAGCTCGCAGACGGAAGCATCTTGCGACATCTAGATGCCGGAGAGACTTACACATACCTGGGTGTGCAACAACATCACATCCAGGATGTGCAACAAATTAAGGAATCTCTCCGCGGCAAGTACAGAGGCCTACTCCGAAAGATTTGGTCATCCGAACTTTCGGGGAAAAACAAGGTGTCTGCCACTAATATGCTTGCCGTTCCTGTTCTGCTCTACTCCTTTGGAGTAGTGAGATGGACGGTAGATGAGCTGCGTTAGTTAGATAGAGGTACCCGCAAGATGATGAATATCCATAGGAGCATTCATCCAAAATCGTCCGTTCCTCGTGTGTACCTCCCACGTCATCGGGGGGGCCGAGGACTCTTGAGTTTGGAGTGCATGCATGGCCGGGTAGTCCTGAGTATAGCATGTAACGTCCTTAGGAGCTCAGACCCTCTCCTGCAATTAGTGAGAAATCATGAAAATGCAGGAGTGGGAGCAGGATTATTCAAGGCAGCAAAGAGAGTCGCAGATGAACTCGGTCTCGTATTCGACATCAGGCGAGGAGGCCGGCGAGGTGCCGACTCAGAGTCGGTCACTGAGCTTCCGCCAAATCGTCTGAAAGCCCAGATTAAAGCCGCTGAACAGGAGAATCTGTTTAGACGGCACGTCGATAAATCCATGCACGGTGTATTCTTTAAGAACATAGAAACGCTGGGTTTATCGACCAAGCTGACGTTCGCCTTTTTAAGGTCAGCTGGGCTTAAGTCGGAGACCGAGGGATTCATTGTGGCCTGCCAGGATGGTGTTATTAACACCTTGGTCTACCGAAGCCGTGTGATGGGTGTAGGGGTTCCTGATACCAGCTGCAGGACCTGCCATCAGGCGCCGGAATCGCTCATGCATTTACTGTCTGCATGCCCGGTATATGCGATTTCGGCCTACATCCATCGCCATAACGCGGCATTACGAGTGCTTTACTACCATCTACGGCACTCGTACGGGGTAGACCAAACACCAGTGCTGCCTTACGTCCCCGGAGATATTGAGTCCGTTGTCGAGAACGAGAGGTGCAGGATATACTGGAACTACTCGTTCCCGACCGTCAGGCTAATTCAAGCTAATAAGCCTGACATAGTACTCCTCGATCATCAGCAGAAGGCGATATACATCATCGAGTTTTCAGCTCCGGCTGAAACAAACATCGTCTTGAAAGAGGAGGAAAAACGGGCTAAGTATCGCGATCTCCGGTATGAGCTCCTAGTGCTGTATCCAGGCTACTCGGTCAAGTTGGTAGTCCTTATAATCGGTGTACTTGGAGGTATGAAGCCCACGCTGCTCTCGGAATTACGAAAAATACCGGCCTGTCAACATTCGGCCGAATTGCTGGCAGGCCAGATGCAGAAAGCTGTTATCCTGGGTTCTCTTCGTTTACTTAGGGCACACGATTTAGGAACCTACGGTCGCTAACTCTGCAGGTTGCAGGGAGTGGTCGTAGTGAATTCGCTGGCGCTTCTTCCGTGAGAATGTCGGAGACACGGCAGAACTGATCAGCATCGCTTTCGCGAAAAATAATAATAATAATAATAATATTTATTCACGTATGCCTTACAGGATGTGAAAGTCAACAAAAGGTAAATTCTTAAAGTTAAATAAATAACATGTAATCAAATGTAAAAGTAATAATTAAAAATAACATGGTGTGAACAGTAGATAAATAAAAAAAATACACAATGGATTTACATATGATTAAAACATCAAATCGTATGAATGACGTACACAAAAATACATTAACAAAACATAATTAAAGAAGAATAATTCAACATACGCTCTTGATCATAAGTCAGCAGTGAGGTTTTCGTAATCATAAAACTCTTTGACTATAAGGAATATTTTGTGAGACGGTTTGATTTTACGTCTTAAAATGTTGTTCTATTAGGACCCACGTATACACTTTGTAGGTATAGAAAATACTCTACTTCCCAATAAACTAATCGAGTAGTGTTGTGAGGATTTTCTTCAACATCTAATAAAACATAAATATATTTGTATTCACTAACTTTTGGACGACCAGCGTTCGGAATATCTTTAACATATTCAGTTTTTTTCTTCTAAATTTACATTTAATCTTACTGACTTCATCGGCTGGTTCCAATATTCAGGTCGAACTGATCTGAATATTTTACATCAAACAAATTGAATATGAATAATATGTCTTACCGCGTTCCATTTTTAATTTTAATAATTTGTAAATGCTTTTAAAAAAAATCACAATTTCGTTGAGTATAATAATATTTAAATATAACACTATAATAACAACATCTTAAATGATAAACAGTGTATAAAAACCATGCAAAAATGGCATTTCTCTTTCTATCCCTTCAAATTTAAGTTGTTCTATAGGTCCATATCTATAATCGAAGAATAATTCTTCTCCAAGCCATTTCAGTATTTTGCCTCATACTTCAATTGTATGGTCACCATCCATCCTCATAATTTTGGCATCACTATTTAGATTGATGAAATTGTTAGGAAAATGGGTGTTCTTTCCCCTCTTGCCATAAAATAAACTTTTCTTTTCCTTTCCTTTCAGCCTTATCCTACCATATGATTTCTTTACAATATTTTAAAATATACCGATTTTTATCTGTATTTTTCTTTAAGACAAACCCCATATTATATCTTGCGTCAACACATGAATCAAAGGAGATGCTTCTTCTTCATCTTCCGTTGAAGTACGGTCACGTATCGCTTCCTCGGCGGGTATACAGGCCGCCTCTTTTTGGGCAAAGTAATATATTTGTTGCTTGGCTTTGTTTAGTATAAATTGGGCAATAAGCCCATATACAATATACAATGACTCAATAAGTATTCAAAAAGAATTTACGTAAGGCTCTCAAAATATTCTCATCCGATCCAGTTATGATTATGAGTCTCATCAATCCTAATAAGCTGAATGAAGTAGTTGTTGGTATAGTAACTGATTCCTAACTATTTTTATGTTTCAGCTTGCATATCTTTCAAAAACTTCGAACCATGACAGGTGTCTCTCCAATAACTTTAGTTATTTTTTCCTTGCTCACCTTTTTACATTATTCACTTAATCATGATTAGTTTTGACAGCCAACATTCAAAATTATGTAACAATCAAAATCACAAAGTTTTGTGGACAGCTTCAAATTTGAACCTCTCCTCTTCTACAAATTTGGACCGGAATGGTACATTTGTAATCGAAGTAAGAAATAAGTATTGCAGCATCTACGAAATAAACTGAATATATGGTCTGGCTCCTTGAGATTGATGCGGAATTCGGTCCGTCAATATAAGGAGTACATTTTGGAGAAGTGTTGAGATTGGTTATTTCCACCAATTCTACATATTTCTCTTTCAGTTCCTCGAGTCCACGTTTGCTGGGAAATTTTAGGAATACAACTCGAGAAATAACAAATACTGAGAAATCTAGTTCACACTTTTCTTTTTCGTCTACACCTGGTTTTCTGTCTTGGTGATTATTTTTATTTTATCTTTATCTTCTCGGTATACTCTGATGTATCCTTCTCTTGGTCCTGTATCACGGCATGAATCAAATGATCAATAACTCATCATCGGAAAAACCGCGGTGTCCGTTTACTTCCATGATAGTTCTCAATTAGTTCAGTATCATCTGGATCCAAAATTTCATCATAAATATAAGGAATAATATGTAGGATAATCTCGCCTTCTATTAAAAAACGTTGTTGAATTGGGACCCAGTTATTCACTGTAGGTATAGAAGTAACCGTATTTACCACTACTATCACCATGTTTCCAATAATTTCTACACTAATATAAGTGATAGGTGTGTGTAATTCCGACTTTGATGACAAAAAAATGTTATCCTGAGTTCATTTTTTTGGTACTGTTTGGACTTTGACATAATAATTATTCGAAAAGAACTTATATAGGTCCCTGAAAAGGCTGAGTCGAGCTAATCCACTTCTTATGATTGATGAATACTTTCAATCCTAATAATCCGAATGTCGTAGTTGTTGATATAGGATCCGATACAATGTATTTAGCTAGACTCATTTCCTGAATCGACATTGATGTTTACATATTTATCAGAGATTTAAAGCAGAACCAATCGCTTTAGTTGATACTTCTATGATTAGTTTCAGCTGCTATTTTATTCTTATAACGTCCAAAATCAGAAATTTCCATGTCTGGTTTTGATTTGAGGACTTTTGTTTTCAACAAATTTGGACCTAGATAGTGCACTTGTAATCGGTACAAGAAACATTAGTACTTGATGTGGCATCTACAATATAATGTTTGAAATGTATACATTGTATGTTCCCTTGATGTTAATGCTGCATTCGGCCCATTAGGATATATTTTGGTAAAGCATTGATGTCGGTTCCTTTCGCTAATTCTATATACTTAAGTGTTTTCCAGTTTCACAGGTTCGCAATTATTGTGAATTTGTGGGAAGGTAACTTCAAAAATAAAAAACGTGAAGTACTCTAGTTCATGATTTTCTTTTTTTTTTACTGCAAATGATATATCGTCGATGAAATCATAATCATGGTGTCCGTGTACCTTGTCATCGTAGTTTAATCAGTCGTTCCATAAAAGTATCACCTCGATTCAAAATTTTATCATCCATGTAAGGACTGTTGTTTAAGGCTGAGTTGTCTTCTACCATGGTATTTTCTTGAATTGGGTTCTATTTATATTTTGTTTATATATTTGTTTCGCACATTCGTTCTCAATAAATTATGCTTTCTACATGTAAATGGCGTATTGCGATGCTGATATTCAAAAGGTTTTAATTTCAGTTCATCGTTTGTCCTCTGTAATCAAATTAAGTCATTTTGTTACGGTTTTGGTTCCAAGCGAACTTAACATCATCAACTCCGTTCAACTTTTTGTTGAAATCTTCATCAACTTTTGATTTGGCTATTTTAATTTATTTTGTATATTCTCTTAAAATTGTATTAAGAATTTATCGAAATATGATAAAATGCACCCGCCCAAACAAAGACGCTCAAACTTGACTAATCTAAACTTACTTCGACTTCCAATAAAAGTTATTACTTATATTCGTTATATACTGTTAAATGTGCCATATAAAATGAATTTGAATAGAGCTCTGTGAAACTAATATTTTTAACTCTATTTGGCCTAAAACTTACTTTTTTTTAATGTTTGATAAATGATATGGGAGCAACTAGCACTTAAATTTGCAATTCTCTTCGTATTTCTAAAATTTCTTTCAGTAAATGCAGAATAGTACAATTCTATGGTCGCCATTCACTGTTACCTCAATATAACAATTTGAACTAATGGAATGGTTAGCAAAACAGATTTTATTTCCTCTTCGAGTTGCATCCACCGAACTTATTGTTATGATTAAATAGGATTACGTATATTTGTCATAAACTTTTCCTCTTCTCTCAGTCTCATCCTGCGACATAATTTCTCCGCAATATTCTGAATAAATTGATTCTTCTGTATGCTGCCTTTTAAGAAAATATCCCAACCAGCGACATCAGACAGCGTGTGCTATTAAGAAATGTAAACCTCGCTGCCATTCTTCTAGATTATTTTAGAAATATAAAATTGATCGGTGCTGTAAATCCAGCATTCTTGGACGATCATATAACAAAGCCACCGCTTTGTATCACATTTTTTATGTTGCATCGGGCTCTACAACGACAGCCTAGAAATATATTATGACACTGAACTGCACTGGTAGAATTTCTCGTGGATACCCTGGCTACTAGTGCAAGAGCAATTATGATGACATTTCTGTCCAAGATGAACGCAGAATGTAAATTCATACACATGGTCCCTATTCGATTCCTTTTTAATTGCATATTCTGACAGTGTATGGACCAGAGGTGATGTTTCTTCAGTCAGTACATATATAAGAAATATTTTGCGAGACGGTTTGACTTCACCTCTTAAAGTTTTGTTTTATTAGGACCCACGTATACACATTGTAGATATAGAAAATACTCTACTTCCCAATAAACTAATCGAGTAGTGTTGTGAGGATTTTCTCTAATATCTAATAAAATATAAATACTTTTGTCTTCACTAACTTTTGGACGACCAGCGTTCGGAATATCTTTAACATATTCAGTTTTTAACCTCTCCACAATAAAATTGTGAGAGGTTACTAAAATTGGTACAAAAACGAAAATTGAGATAACATCAAATCTTTACGTTTTGAGGTCCTAAGAACCCAAAAAAGTGATTTTTGAAAAATGTCTGTGTGTGTGTATGTGTGTTAGCACGATAGCGCCGAAACTACTGAACGGATTTGAATCATACTTTGCGTGTGCGTTTCTTTAGTGCCCCAGAAGATCTGAAAAGGTTTTGGTTGAGATCGGATTACGTTTAGTGCCATTTTGACGCAACAAGTTGTTTAATTTATAATTACTTTCAATTTGCAATGGAGCCATTGAAAAGCAGTTAAAATTCTCATTTCAACGATATATCACACTTCCACCCTTTCGATTTGGTTTCCGTGAAAAAAATTAAAAACAAAGCAAATATGGTATAGATCACATTTCGCATGATATTAGTAAAATTACTGAAATGCTAATGTTTCATTTAACAAAGACAGCCGCGAGCGATCGGATTGCAATGGGCAAATTTTGACGATTGTCATTGTCATCGTTTGTCATCCGATAACGTTGGTGTCATGTCATGTTAATAAAACTTCGGCATATTTGTAACTTTTAGTGGATTGTCACAAACTTTAAAGGTAGATATAACAATATCATATGCTTTCTGTACCTTCGTTGGTGAATTTATTATAGATTATCACTTTACCAATTTTCAAATTGTTGCTTTACAAATCTGTAGTATTTAGGATAACTAGACTTTCTTAGTCGATCAAATGATGTTAAAGTTGTTAATATCCTAATAGTATATTATTCAACGAGCGATAATGTAGGTAATAACTCGCATAGATGATTGTAAATTCATTAAGTTGAGGGTTTTTTTAGTGCCCCAGAAGATCTGAAAAGGTTTTGGATGAGTTCGGATTACGTTTAGTGCCGTTTTGTCACACAATTTAATGCTCTTTTCGGCTTCAAAGATCCACCGAGTGGGGCGGTTCCAGTCGCTTCCAGTAGCTGCCGATTTCTTTTCTTCTAAATTTACATATAATCTTACTGACTTCATCGACTGTTTCCAATATTCAGATCGAACTGATCTGAATATTTTACATCAAACAAATTGAATATGAATAATACCTCTTACCGCGTTCCATTTTTAATTTTAATAATTTGTAAATGCTTTTAAAAAAATCACAATTTCGTTGAGTATAATAATATTTAAATATAGCACTATAATAACAACACCTTAAATAATAAACAATGTATAAAACCATGCAAAAATGGCATTTCTCTTTCTATCCCTTCAAATTTAAGTTGTTCTATAGGTCCATATCTATAATCGAAGAATAATTCTTCTCCAAGCCATATCAGTATTTTGTCGCATAATTGTATGGTTACCATCCATCATCATAATTTTTGCATCACTATTTAGATTGATGAAATGGTTATGAAAACGGGTGTTGTTTCCCCTCTGCGTGGAATCCATAATAAAATTATTGTAAAGATTTAATAGAAAACTACACATATATTTGCCATAAAATAAACTTTTCTTTTCCCTCCCTTTTAGGCTTATCCTACCATATAATTTCTTTACAATACTTTAAAATAAACCCATTTTTATTTGTATTTTTCTTCAAGAAAAACCCCATATTATATCTTGCGCTAACACATGAATCGGAGGAAATGCTTCCTCTTCCGGTCATGTATCGCTTCCTCGGCGGGTATACAGGCCGCCTCTTTTTGAGTAAAGTAATATATTTGTTGCCTGCCTTTGGTTAGTATAAATTGGGCAATGACTCAATCAGTATTCAAAAAGAATTTACGTAAGGCTCTCAAAATATTCTCATCCGATACAGTTATGATTATGACTCTCGTCAATCCTACTAAGCCGAATGAAGTAGTGTTGATATAGTAACTGATTCCTAACTATTCTTATGTTTCTGCTTGCATATCTTTCAAAAACTTCGAACCATGTCGGGTGTCTCTCCAATAACTTTAGTTATCTTTTCTTTGCTCACCTTTTCACATTAAGAGAATGAGAGAGAAGGGAGAGAAGTGGGAGCACTAGACTCCTCCCGCGGCATCCCGCTGAACGGGTGCTCAATTGCCGCGCTCGTTTTTATAAATTTACCACGCGCGCGTGCAGGCCCTAATGAAGTTAGTGCTTCGGGGTAAAAAAATCTTGAAAGAAAATTGATTGCCCTTGAAAATGAGCCCTCCTTAACCCTTTCTCATGCCCTTCTACAGGGCATTAATTTTGCGGACCGCCCTCTCTGCTCCTAATCATCCGATTGAAATCTGGTCGGGCTCAAATCAGAGAAAAAATTCAACATTCAATGGCGGAAAAAAAGTCTCCCCTACCCCTCCTTCCTGGCGAAAAATAACTTTTTCCAAAAACAATAACAATAAATTGGTTATTTCGCAACCATTTGAAATTGAAAATACATGAGCGGAACTCAAAGTAGGCACATAAGTACACTATCTCACGTTTGCTGCGCGATTTGCGGAAAAAATTGCGGAAGTTACAGCAGTTTTAATTTCATTTACGTTTACCCTTCCCCTTCCCCCATAAGCAACCTAGCGACTTGAAATTGGACACAGTACATAGGTTCTGAGTGTCTATCGGAGGAAGAACAAAAAAGTCCTCAAGTTACTTTCTTCCCCGAAAAAAACGCGAAAACAGCTCTCGGTACGTTCTCGCCGCAGCGAAAAATCCGTATACAAATCCGTTATGTCCGAAAAACTGATTTCTCCTGTCTCTACATGTAAATTTCCCCCCTCCACCACGCCCCTCGCATCCGCAGACATGACCAGATGATAGGGGGATTTCGACTACATAATATACACAAAGAAAAAAATTCGAAAAAAACACTGTCGTTTCGAATCCCAGATCGATCCCACTAATAAATGATGGTGACAATTGATATTATTGGTCTTGACAGAACTGAACTGCTACGTAGTATGGGTCACTGTATTATTTCTGGATTTTCCTCAGCAACATCAATACCAAAAATAGTATTTCATTTGTCTCAAATTATTATATGCATTCTGGGTTTATTTCATATTTATGTCGATGCTCATCAATTTTATTCTTTTACCCCATAAACACCTTATATTTCTTGTTGCTGCAGAGCGTGTGAAATGATTTGGGCATTTTCCCAATCCCATAGTGCCTCCCAATATCAGGTTTGTCAAAACCTATAGGAACCAAAGCAATCACACACAAATACATTATGGCACCATCGTGATATTACGGTGTATTTTCAAGGAGTATTAATTATTGACACTAAATTTGAGGCTTCAATGAGTTAAGTTATAACCAATTTGATTTCGAGCTTTCCTAATGACTATATTGGAGTCCTGAATTTCCCAACAATTGCCACCAAAACATCATTTTTCTCATATATCTATTCAGTGTTTCGGATACTTCTTTATGGGAGCAAATGTGATTATATCCAAGTGCAATTATACCATTTAAATACTTGGAAATGGTACCTCAAATGCTAAATAGAAGTTTAATATACTAGTAATCTCTTGTGGAGCCACGTGGCAAATGCTAAATATATTTTCTGTAATACTTTGATCGGGTTTTTCTGATTAGTATATCATAAATCACTCGGACCGTTGTTTCGATAAGATAACAAATACAATGTTTTGTACGGCTACACACTCGTCAGATCTTTATCTTCTGGTGGTTGTTCGTTATTACAAACCTTATTCTTTTCTGATAGTTTGGGGTAAGTATGCAAGTGACACTTTCAGGACTGATATTGACTAGGAAGTGCTGAGACTTTGTTGGGGAAGCCAGCATTATGGGAAAACTCGATCCTGTTCCAACATATCATCGTAGGGGTCATTTCTCCTGAATGAGGACTAAAACTATTATCAGAACTAAGTCGTAATTAACCTGAAGTATTAGTTCTCCCCACTTTCTCATTTTGTAACTTCAATAAAAACATTTACTGCGCTCCTCTCCGGAATTTAATTGTGAGGCTTCCTTTAACGGAATTTTCTGTTTTATTTACACAATTAGAGATACTATTTGCTAGTTTATTTTCGATATTAAATTAACGGAAATTGTTATTTACTTTGAGTACAAGATTTCGTCCATTTTAAATCTTTTCTTCCGCGCCGTTAAAGTTGAGTTAATCAGTGAAATTTGTTTATTACTTATACTAGAAACAGCAAAGCTAACAGCACTAGCAGCATAAGAACATACTGCGGGCTACTATGATCTGATATTTCTTTACTACTGTCATCGGCCAGTCATGTAACATTAGAAAATATCGACAGTTGAAGCTTTCACTTTTCGGTATAATTGCTATTTGTTTGGCTCTGATCTGTATTTGAAAACTCAAAAATGTATTTTCTCCAATTCCTTGGCTTCTATATCTCTGATCGCGACTCAAGCTACTTTTTGACCACTTAATTTATCATACGTATTTCTCAATCAACTTGCTTGCTATGTCTGCATTGACTGTATGTTCCATCTTTTAAATCCCTTACTCTGAAAAATTTCATAGGTTGCATCAATTGAAAGATGATAAATATTAATGTATAAATATAATGTGACAACCGTATAGCTGGATGTTCTTGTTGCCTCCCAAAGCAGGCCCGTCACAGCCAGTAGCTCTTGCCGTTGCTGTTATGGGTGTTGTTGTTGCTGATTTTGAAATTCATTATTCACAGTATTGCCTCCAGTGGCAACGTTCTTTGTACTAAATGTTTATAAGAAGGCAGTCAACAGATTAAGATGAAATGGTATTTCTTATGCCAATAATAATACTTACTCTCTCTTTCTGGCATAACAGACCGACTAAATGATGAACTATTTAATAGATTACGCAGTAAGATTAGCAATTTAATCCACTAATTCAAACTATTCTTTATCAAGTATATTACGAACTGAAGAATGTACTTGATTAGTTTTTTATTTTTACTTTTGAGTTTTAAATTATTAATATATAGAGTAATTGAGCCCCTCGGTTAGCATAAAGTTTGTTGAAATCATTTTGTAGCTCTGTAACATTCACAGAATTTATATTATTATTGCACGACAATTGGAGCGCGTCTTATCCTAGAAGATACACGACACTGTCATTTGCGTTATCTATGATGGATGACTCGTCTGCTTCTGATTCCATGCTGGTCAGAGATACACTTCTTTGACAAGTATGCATGACCTTATCTTTATTTCAAGTAAGACCTGCTAAGGCAGTCTATGATCGATTCATCGCCCCCTTTGTTTTTTTTATTTACATCAATAAAACATAGCCCCTACCTCAAATTTTAGCGTTTTATCTTCTTGTCAACTATCAGACCCTTTGAATTTTAATTCTTTATTAACAGTATCAACCTTATTATATATTTATAATTTTCTGCCTCTCTTCTCTTTTTGATAACTTTCACATACATCTCAGGTAATACTCCCGATATTAAAATTAAAGTTCTTTCCATTTTTCCCGCAATTGCCTGTTTTCTTTACTGTTCTTTATTAAAGGTCTTATTATTAAAAAATGTTTTGTCAGGCATTGTAAAAAAAAATGCATTTAAATATTCCTTTTTTCTTTAAAAGGAAATCGGTTTGGAAAAGTCAAAAAATTTTTCTGAAACGCAGATTATTTTGTGATAATACATGTACATTTATACAGTACCTCGGTGCCTACTATTGAACTCACCATAAGCTGATTTAATTTTAACGACGAAGTGATTGGAAAGTTGTTCTAGAAAGTTGGCGGCAATTAAGGCAACCCCTAGATTTTCCCATTAGTTTTTGTCGTCACATTAATGCCAAGTGTAATTCAGTCACATAAAAAAAATATTGAAAATATTCTTTCTAGACTCGGTCATAGCTAAAATATTGTTGTGATCCATCTACAAAAAACTTTTGTATAATTAGTAGAACAGGCAATGGTGTTTTCAGTCAAAATTAAATGATAAATGTTTTGTTATTTTTTATCGTTGTAATGCCGTCAGCTTAGGCAACCTAACTGCCACTATGATAGCTGAAACTTGTTTCCTTCGGTATATGGACCAGTGCAAAGGAGACACCTTGTGTAAAGCGTATACTCTGTGCAATGGGCACAACTTAAACACTTGTTAAAACAACTAGACATTTATTTTAATGTTATACAATTTACAGATATTATCCTCTGCCAAAGAGTACGTAGTACATACACACAACCTTACTCAACACTCCCTCATCTAAAAGTAAACTCAGATAACTCAGCTATGATACAAAAACATGACTGGGTTATATAGTCATTACATTTGCTTACCTACAAGGGTAACTGATTCAGGTGGATAAGAAACAGTTTTTAATTGTTGTTGGCAGTTAACATAATTATTGAAAATGAAATACAATTTGATATAAATCAGTTAGTAGATGCTGAATAATACCACTTTCCTTCTGTATGGAAAGTGAATTCTCTGAAACTATCGGAAAATCATGGGTAGCAGTTATAAAGAGTTATAGTAATTTATTGAACTACTCCTCATTGTTATTCGCCCTTTTAATAATCACGACAATTGCTTTGTCAATTCGTCAATTCAAGTGGATAAAAAACAGTTTGTAATTACTGTGGATAGCTATCTTAATTGAAAATTATATATAATTTGATATAAATCAGTTAGTGGAGGCTGAACAATACCATATTGCAAATTTAATACAAATAATACTATAATTGACTAAAGGCAACTTCAACGTATATACTTTTCTTTTGTTTATAAAGTTACTTTTGCCACACTAGGATCCTCCAGACCATTAAGCGTATATCGCAAACATTTATCTTTGTGTTAGCAGAGGTTTCCATTAAGGTCCGTTTGAACATGCGTGAAGGGATAATTCTTTGTAATTTTCTAACCATCTGTTTCTTCCAAATCACACTTATCACCAATTAAAACTATCAGAAAATCATTGGTAGTAATTATAAGGATTACCGTAATTTATTGAACCACTCCTCGTTGTCGTTCACTTCTTTTAGTAGTTATGACAATTCTCTTGTCAATCTATGTCAAATCAATTTATAGTTATTGTTGACAGTTATCTTAAGTGAAAATTAGATACGATTTGATATAAATCAGTTAGTAGAGGGTGTACAACACCCTTTTCCTTCTGTATGGTAAGTGAATTCTCTGTATGGAAATTTAATGCAAATAATTTTACTGTAGTGGAGTAAACAGAGCCTCAGTGCCTAAATTTCTCTTGATCTATAAGGTTACTTTTGTCACTCTAGTATATTGCAGGTTATTAAACGAATATCGCAAATATTTACTTTTACTTTAGCGGAGGTTTCTATAAGTACATCTGAACGTGCTTGAAATGCTGATTATTTGTGCTTTTCCTACTATCCGTCTTTTCCGAATCACACTTGTCGTCAACTAGAACTATCGGAAAATCATGGGTATTAGTTATACAAGTTTTCGAATTATTACCCCTCAACCTTTTTTTTTAGTAAATACGATAATTTTATTGTCAATTCGTCAATTCACGTGGATTAAAAAACTGTTTATAATTTTTGTTGACAACTATCTTAATTGAAAATTAAATACAGTTTGATATAAATCAGTTAGTAGAGGCTGAACAATACCATATTTCCTGTGTATGGTACGTGAATTCGCTGTATTGAAATTTAATACAAACAATAACATAATGGACTTCAACGCTTATATTTTTCTTTTTTCTTTATAGTGGGGTAAACAGAGCCTCAGCGCCTAAATTTTCCTTTGTTCTATAAGGTTACTTTAGTCACACTAGGATAGGTCATTACACATATATCGCAAATATTTATTTTTACTTCAGTACGTCTGAACGCTTGAAAAGCTGATTATTGTGATTTTCCTACCATCCTTTTTTTTCTAAATCACACTTGTTAACTAGAACTATCGGAAAATTATGGTACTAGTTTTTTGAGCTACTCCTCTTTGTTATTTAACCTTTTTAGTAACTACGACAACTTTTTTGTCGATTCGTCAATTCAAGTGAATAAAGAACGTTCATAATTATTGTTTACAGTCATATTAATTGAAAATTAAATACAGTTTGAAATATAATGGAAATAATTTTACTATAATGGGGTAAAGACAGCCTCAACGCCTAAATTCTTCATTGATTTGTAAGGTTACTTTAGCCACACTAGGGTCCTGCAGGTTGTTAAACGTATATCGCAAATATTTATTTTTACTTTAGCGGAGGTTTCCATAAAGGTACATCTGAACGTGCTTGAAAGGCTAATTATTTGCGCCGTTCCTACCATCCGTTTCTTTCCAAATCAAGCATGTCGCCAACTAGAGCTATCGGAAAATCATGGGTACTAGATAAAAGTTAAAAGTTATTTATTGAATCACTCTTCACTGTTATTTAACCTTTTTAGTAATTGCGACAAATTTTTTGTCAATTCGTAAATTTAATTGAATAAAGAGCAGTTTATAAATATTGCTTATAGTCATCTTAATTAAAAATTAAATACAATTTGATATAAATCAGTTAGTAGAGACTGAACAATACCATTTTCCTTCTGTATGGTAAGTAATTTCTTTGTTGAAATTTAATGCAAATGATACTCTAATGGGCCAAAGGTAGCATCAACACTTATACTTTATTTTTATCTACTGGCTGGCTTTAGTGGCACTAGGATCATGCATGTCATTAAACATATGTATGAAAGTTACGCCTGAATGTGCATGAAAGGCTGATTCTTTGTTCCTTTCTTATCATCCATTTTTTTTCAAATCAGCCTTCTCATCAACTAATACCATCGGAAACTCATGGGTACTAGTTATACGAGTTACTGTTGTTTATTGTACTACTCCTAATTGTTATTCACTATTTTTAGTAATTAGGACAATTTTATGGTCAGTTCATCAATTCTAATGGACTTAAAAAACTATTTATAATTGTTACTGACAGTAGTTATGTTAATCGAACGTTACATACAATTTGAAATAAATCTCTTAACTGGACAACGCCATACTGCTCATAATGTGTTTTTCATGACTTCCAATGAGCATAAGTCATTATAATTTGATATGAATCAGTTAGTAAAGGTTGAATAATACTATAATGGGCTAAAGGCAGTTTCAATCTCTATACTTACCTTTTATCTATAAGATTACGTACATTTTAAATTCAACTCTTGGTAGCTTGTCTTAACATGTGTACCTTTTTAGATCTGTTATTCCTTGATCGAACTCCGCTAAAATATGTGACTGTGTGTAAACTGCACGATTTAATAGTCTCAGGATAAAATATATCTAAATGTTCAAGTGGCAGTTTTCGTGTTTCATCAGAACGAACATAGGAAATTTGGTGTGTTCCTCATAGAAGTGGTTGTTCTGATCGATATCCACTCTTTGTTTGTATTTCAGTAACATCAACGTTATTATTGATATGCGGCTCATGGTACGCTATCAGGACGGAACCGTTTTTAGTTATGGTCCATAAATCAGGTTAACATTCCACTATGTGTGTGAAATTGTATCAACAGAAATATTGAAACATCTACTTATCATGTATGTGAAATTAATTTAATAAGCCTTTTTTGCAACTGTATCTTATCTTAAAAGCCGGGCATAGATTTGGGTCATTCAGTTTAATTACATATTTTTAGATAACACAGTTTTATCATAGAATCTATCAAACACTAGAAGTGTATGTGTGAGTACCCTATTTATTAATTGAAAAATACAATAATGTTGATTTCTAATATTTGATTTTGAAATATTCCAATTCAAATTTAAAATGACCAAAATTCTAATTATTACAAGTTTCATAGTACTAGACTTTACTTTTCAATTTTGTAGTATACTCAGCCATTCTGTCTACCAATATTTTCAACTGATTTTCTAACGTCGCTAAGTTGTCGCGCTAGCTGCTCTTCTCCAATTTCTGAATATTTGCTTGAGATATTACTTTAAAAACCAAATTAAACATCTTACTACACAACCCGTTCGAACGCTCGCAGGCAAATTTATTTTCAAGCACAATAAATTCAGCCTTGATCTTTTAGCTTTCTATACAATGTTCACACACTCTTCTATTATACAATTGATAAGAATACCCAATATAAGTTAAATTTTGTTGAAGATCTGTTAAATTTTCTTTGGAAGTAAGTATATTCCTATCAAATATTTCTCGTTGTACTTACTCAGCTCCAGTATCATTACCAATTTAATTTCATATTTTTTTAACCGCTGGATAATCCTTTCATGTCAAAATATAAAATTGTGCTACTTGTATCTGGTACCGGTAAAAAAGAAAACAGACTGCACATTAACCCTTAACAAATGCAGCAGATTTTATTGGAATCAATTTTTTCCCAAAATGAATCGAACACTACGTATGAATCTATTTTCCATGATTTCCAATAAGGATAAATCATTATAATTAATTTGATATGAATCAGTTAGTAAAAATCATGCAATATTATTTTGGCTTCTGTATGGATAAGTGAATTCTCCATATTGAATTTTTATACATTTAATGCTATAATAGGCCAAAGGCAGCTACAACACTATAAGATTAGTTTGATCATATCAGGATGCTTGCATGTCAGTTATAAGGATTGCTGTCTTCATTGTAGTCGTTAACGTTTGAAGGATATCATTATCACTATATTTTGTCAATAGAGGTAGCGTGGTATAGTGAGGATTTATGTTTTGCACCGTGATAAAGCAAGCCATTTGAGTCCGTAATAACTATTTGAACCTCATTCATTCAGGGTGAATTCTACGAAGTAAAAACTCACTACTCGTGGCAAATAACACCAAAATAAATTATTTCGGTGTGCGTGTATCCTTCCATCAATATTTTGGCCCCTTAACACTCATGCCTTTGTTTTGTCTAGAAGGTTGGTTTGATCATGCCGGAATGTTTGCATGTATGGATTATTATAGAGATTAATGCAGTCATTCTGGTCTTTGGGGCTTGGGTTTTATCAAAGGAAGGAGCTGAATATGTTGAGGTTTTGTATCTCTTGTGCTACACTACAGCAAGATCTTGGAGTCCAATCTATGATCCATCTTCATAACAAAGAACTAAATTTGGGAATAACATTCCAATCTTAAATACCCACTGAACAGGGTTTGACGCTGTAAAAAATTATGGTATTTAGGTAATTGAAGTGTGAATTTGATATAATTGATGTTACCATATAATGCTCGGTAGATTTAGGGAAACTTGGATTTTTCCTTGGTCTCCAAAAATCTTCAGTACAACAAGTAGAAAATTGAGGTGGTTCAAAGGAAAACCGCAAACTTTGATTACATCCAATTTCTCAACATTAAGTTGAATTGAATTTCTTTCAAAATTTTTTGGGATCACAGAAATATATGTATTAATAAATAACGCCCCATTTTTTATTAATTAATAAATGCATGGTTCATTTTTAACATACGTATTTCAAATTCTCTAACTCAAATTTAAAATATACAAAATCCTAAATATTACTAGTTATATAGTTACTGGGTGGTTCTACTCTTCAACTTTGTAGTATAATCAGTCATTCTGTCGATCAATTCTTCATTGGCTTTCTAGTGTTTCTTAAGTCGTCGCTCTCTTCCAATTTTTGAACGTTGTCTTCAGTTATTGTTACTTTGGAAACCAAATTGAATGTTTTAGAAGACAATTTGTCCTTGCGCTCCATGGTAAATTTAACAGAGTTCAACTTTTATTTTTGTTTGTGCTTCAAGCACAATAGAGTCATTCTTCATTTTCTGAGAGTTTTCAATGTTTATAAACTCCTCCTACACAAATATCTCCATTTGTACCTTGTGCAGCTCTAGTATCGTTATCAATCTTTGGCTAATCCTCCCATACAGGAATCCAAAATGTGCTGCTCATAGTCGATTTGTGTATAAAATACCGGGCAGAGATAAACAAACCACAGGTCAACTCTTCAATATAACAAATACATTCTAAATGGAATGAACTTTTTCGAAAATTTGAATACTGCGTATGAATCTGTTTTCCCTGATTTCCGATGGCTATAAACTTTTATCAGTTGATATAAATCAGCCAATAGTAAATAGCTAAATAGTAAATACTGAGCATCATCATTTTGGTCTTCCGTTTGGGTAATGTAACGAAGTGTTTTTCGTTACCCAGATATGCCCAAGTTTTATTTTATTTAATCTCTTAAATATGTTATAGAAATTGCCGTGTTATATTTAATTTCGATTATTCCGTATAAATTGTACCGCTAACAGCGAATTAGTTAGAAAATAATTAATATTTGTGATTGTCAATACCGCGTAAAAATATTTCACTTGTAAAGGTACAGATGAACTCAGGTGGGGAAGCGACGAGAAGAGTTTCTACATTTCAGACACGCCAAACCACGCACGAGGCAGTGCCTCCCAGCGACCGACCACGTTAGACGTGCAGAGCTCTCCGTCCTGTAGTACCAGAGTAAGGTAAATTTGCGAAGTCCACAAATCCATCGTGGAGTTATTTTTCTAAGTCCCCAAAGACATTTCAAAGATTTTTACAAGTCCAGCTGACGTCACAGTGATACACCGCGCACCTATTTTCCGCTGTTTCTCCCACTCCTTCATCTCTGAAGGCAGTAATTAGATTCACACCGATCAGTTAGTCCTCCCGATCGACTCAGAGCCAGTAGACGTGTTCACGCTAAATATTTAAAACCTAAAGGTACTGTTAATTGTTCTAAGTTCACAAATCTGTATTCGAATTATTTTTCAAAGTCCACAAATCCGTAGTGGCCTTATTTTTCTAAGTCCATAAGAGACCCGTAGCGCATCCGTCTAGCACCTACTCCCACTCCCATGGTAAGAGGTTTCGCTGCTAGAAGAGGACCTGTGCAGCCAAGAAGTCAGTCAGCCCAGGCGACTCATTGGGATCAGACGTGTCCACTCCGAGAAGCGAACCTAGGTGCCATCTGTCATATTCGAGGTGTAGGATTTTGGCAAAGTCCAGTCGACCAGCAGCGCATCCATCAGGCGTCTACTCCCACTCCTATCGTAAGTTGTTTCATTTTCAGAAAAGGATCTGAGGAGCTCTGCAGAGAGGGATTCCACTACGATCGCTCCACCGAAGCAGACATGCCCGACCGTATGCACAGGGAGTAAGTAAGTCCACAAGAGGAGTAGGTAAACTGATGTACTAGCAAATACTGGATAACTGTTTCACTGTGGTTTTTATATATTTGTGTCTTGCTTTACTCGTCTGGTGTCCGTAACTATTCTGCACCCTGTTTATTCTTGCTAACCGTATATTCTGTGTGTTGCAGCCTGCTAATCTGATCACCTGAGTCATCTGGTACTATTGGGGTTTTGCGTTGCTACGCGTGCTCCTCCGGGTATTTGATAGATTATAGATTTTTCATAATAAATATTTAGCTTTGTACATATAGGTCTATCGTAATATACTGATTTTATTGAAAACTCTGAGTTTTACTGTCTGTGTGTGAACGTCTAATTTCCCATATATTGACCCACTGGAATAAACTTTCTCCACTTGAGCTGCTCAGCCTCGCGTACTCGGTTTGAGGGTAGTGTGTCCTATCACTTAAACTAGGACTGGCGCCCGAGTAATTCGAAAACTTGTTTCCGAAGCTCGTGTGCCAAAGAGTGGCCGCGCCTTTTCTCCACGTCAACGTGCGAGGTGGAGAAAAACGCGTCACAGTAAGTGAATTCTCCGTATTGAAACTTAATACGAATATTATATTGACAATAGCAACGCAATACGTTAGTGACTTATCGGCTAATTCGTTTATTTCACCTGTTAAATTTTTTTCGTTATTTAATTTTGCTATTTCCATTTGATAAAATTTGCAAACGTTAAGTTCTTTTACTCGTATATAAACTTTTCCTATATCTTATTTCTGTTATATTTTTCATTAATAATAACCCTAGATTTATTTATTATTATTTTTTATTCTCTTTATTTTAGTATGTTTCAGAGACATAAAAAACCTTAAAAGTTTTACTATTTTATCTCTCTGCGGTATTTACTGTACTTCTGCGAGATATATTAACTTTATATCAAAAAGTTTTAAATCTACCATTATCAAAATGCACGTACTAGGCATTATCGTCCAATATATTTCTGTCTTTCTACTTCTTCGTGCACATTTAAAAGAATTACTGTTGTATTCGTATTACTTTTGAATTGTGAAAAATGTATATAATCGCAAGCACGTGTTTATTTTTGTTTGCAGTAAATTGATATTTAATCGATAGCAATCATCTAGCGGATTTCTAAGCTAATATTATTTTGAGCACTGAAATTTTTTTCAAATACGTCATTGTGCCCTAGTCTAATGTATATATCGATAATTATCTGCTCAGTCAACAACTTTGTTCATTATATATGATAAATAGTTAAGAATAAAATCTTGTGTCTCTCTTTAATTTTGTATGATTATTTTCTTCGGTAATTTTTGCTTGGCTTTCTGCAATTTTTCTCTTTGAATATAAGCTTTTCTAGGCTACTAAACTTACTTAAAACTACTAAGATAGTCTTTGGCATGATGGTTTTATTTTTATTCACCTTTCTCAACGATCAACCGTCATGCTTGTTTTTCCCAGTATCTCCTGATAGTAAACTTATATTGTTGCAAAAGTAATAACCATCTACAAATTCTGTTATTGTGAAAATTGTTATTGGAATACTTATATAGTAGAGTGAGATACTGCAGTCTAATGATGTTGTAAGCTCTACCCGTAACTGACGAGCACACTACTCTATAAGGCGTACTTTAAATATCTTTATCTTATTAGAAGAATTGATATTTTACCAATTAAAATTAACAAATATAAATGAAAAATATAATTCACAAGTTGTTACCGACTTAATGCATATGCGACCCGCAACACACATTTGTGTTTTGCGGACCCACATATCGCCAAGCCGCGGGCCAGATATCGCCAAGCTGCGAACCGTGGGTGGCAGAGATTTGGTTTTTGTCTGCTAGGAGCTGCTCGAAATGGCGAGGTGACTTCCGTCTTGTCAAAAGGTAGAAGGTGTTCCTGTGTAAATTCTGCCGTAAATTCCTAAAACTTAACTATTTAAGTCTTCGTAGTGGATTCTGGGATTATCGGCGACAATAAAATTTCCTCCATTTTGGTTGTTTTTGTTTGTCAGAGTATTTTGTTGTTACGGAGGGAGTTTATCCGCATCTGTGCGGGATTTATGTGTGCACATGTGGGTAACCTTATTATCGCCATCTTTTTCGACCTTACCCACGTATCTCGTTTGCTACAGAGACGGACTGGATCCTGCCAATAGGGTACACGCGATTATCAGTTTTACACCCAAAAGTGTTTTTATCAGATAGTTTATGTTTGAAAATGTCTAAGTATATCATAATATAAATTGTTTAGATATCCAATAATTAATAAATAATTGAAATTAAAATTATTTGAATTTTTACGAGCAACTGCCGAGTTTTGACGAGTTCACCCGACTCATGCGAATTTAACGAATATATACATTAAATAAAACAATAATTATTAACTTAGAAGTGCTTTTTAAAGAGTATAATGGCAGAAAGCGATTTTGTGAAAGCACAAAGTGATAATTTACCCAATGTCCATTTGTTTATGCTGATGGAATTGATTCGCTCAAATGATTGTTTTAACGCCGAAGAAATTCGAGGAGTTAAGGCTCAATCGTAAGTGATATTATTCATAATCTACCTAATCTAATAGTGCTACTATTTTACATCTGCATCCATAGTTCTCGCAAATTTTATTGTGTATAAGTTATTTTAAAATTTTGTTTGAAAAGCTAAACAAAAATAGTGTTAATTGCTGTAGGTATATCATATATTATCAAGTAGTTGTCATTATGCTGAATATTTTGTATACATCTTAATATTTAAATAAAGATGAATGAAAATAAATGTCTAGTAGGTATCTATATCTCCAAATTGAGTTAACATGCAGTCTAAATTTGAGATTAAATCGTTATGATAAAACTAATTAATCCAACAGGAAATATGGCAACAATTGTAACTATTAATTTTTTAATTTACAGGTCCATGAGAAGCAACCTTGGATGGGTGTATCTTTAGGGTCTACGGACTAGGTTAGAACATTCCGCGGACTAGGCTAGAACGTTCCACGGACTAGGCTGAAAGTTCCACGGACTAGGTTACAAAGTTGAGGCTATAAACCAACCGACATCATCTGGCCCCCCGAAGTCACCACCGCAGGGCTGCAGCCTCACTACCTGTTGACGTCTGGGTATTGTACTATCTGGATAAGTTTGATTGTTTCCTCTACGTGAACAACCATCAGTGGTTCTGCGTAGCAGTATTTGTTTTTCTTTTAACTTATGCTTGTATATATCAAAGATTTTACTCATTTATTATTAAGTAAGTACGTTCTCTAATGTAACCCATTGTGGCCATAGTTGTTATAGAAAAATCTCACGCTTCTATACCAAAAATGAAAAATGAAAAAAATTGATGAATTGATGAAATTTCTTTATTTAGTAACATATTTATCAGAATATAACTACACATCGCCAAGTCCATATTAGAGAACCATAAGTTATCAATATTGTAATATAGTAAAATTTTTGTCGCGGGCACGTTACTTCACTTATCCGGGCTAGGTAGTGTCCGCGATCTGCTACTCACAGCAGCCCAAGTGTTTTGTATTATCTTGTAATCCCTACCGCCTCACAGTAATGGGAGAAAAACCAATAGCAAAGTAATTGAACATAAATTTACAAAAAAAATAATTTAACGAAAAAAATAAAATAAAGTTAAAAATTTGAAAACCTGTGAATATGGCAAACGATGCTTTCAATTCTCATTTTTTAAATTGTTTTCGTGAAGCGTTTCCTACGAAAAAAGTCAATATTACAATAAAAACTAATAATAGTTGGCTAACTTAATTATTACGGAATACGGGCACACTAATTTTGTGGTTTACTCCGTATATAAAACAAAGATCTGCGCATGTCAGACTTTATAACAGATCTCAGAAAATTTGAAAAACATTACTACGGAAGCAAAAAATATAAATTTGAAGTACGTCAGGGGTCCGCATTAGGTTCAATGTTATTTTTAATATACATAAATGATCTTGATGATAATTTTTCATCGTTAAAATTTTCCCTGTTTACTGATGATACCAGTATCATAGTGAATGATAATAATTTAGACGATCTTAAAGCTAAGAACGAAGAAGCAATTAATGGTATTACAAATTGGTTTCACGCTAATAAATTGATTTTAAATATTGATAAAAGAATGAACATAACATTTGGAAAAGCTCATAAAACCAGTTTTAGTTATAAACATTCGAACTAATTTAGGGCAAATAAAATCACGTAATGATACTAAATTCTTAGAGATTCATAAATTTTTAAATTTGTTGACGCCTATTTTTGATTTAAACAAAAAATGTGGACAAGCAATTTATGCAATAAAAAATATTAAAGAAACTATCGGCTTTTCAGTGGCACTATTTATAGGCATATTGTGCATATTTGCAAAGAATATTACAATATGATGTGAAATTTTGGGGAGAAGCAGTTTGTTTCCAAAAATTGTAATTACACAGAAACCAGTTGTGCGAGAAATTTGTGGTATTGACCCAAGAGAGTGTTGTAGAATGGCGTTTAAAAACTTACGTATACCCGCTGTAGTTAACCTTTATTATAAACTAGCTATAATGATGTACAGCTACGATACCTGCTGACACTCATGATTACGATACCAGATTTAATTTGAAACTAATTGAGTCAAATTATATGTATACCACAGATAGGAGAGGTTCATTATATCCCGGAATAAAAATTTATAATCATTTACCAAATTCCTTTAGTTTGCTGGACAATAAAAATCTATTCAAAATTAAAATTAGAATAAATAATTATAGGTTTTATGACCTAGAAGAATAAAAAACGAAGTTTAAACTAACTATTGAACCAATTGGCCACTTTCATGTCACATGCAAATCGATCAAAAGGAAGATGGTTCGATTTTTATTAACCAAAGGATATATGCCGAAGGGAAATTCAGCATGCAGAATTCAAGTCCTGTTTTAACGCAAATTGAAAAGTGTCTACTGACAAGGGAAGTGGTAGCTACTGAACGAACAAGAGCTTCATATAGAGAGGCAGTAGGCTGTTTTTTAATGTATCTGCCTGTTACTACGCGACCAGATATCACTTTCGCTATAAGTTGTGTGTCGCAGTTCCTTGAGAAGCCAGAGGAAAGACACTGAATGATGGTTGAGGTACACCAAGGGTTCGATAACGATGGGCATCCTCGTACAAAGCCTATAATGCTGCTTATTATGCCAGTGACTCCACTACACGTCACGACCTTCAGTGAGCGGAGTCCTGTGTAAGTACAGCGGGGAGAGCAATCAGCTGGGCAAGCAGAAGACAGCAGACTGTGTCTGTGTCAACGACAGAGACCGAGTATGTGACTGAAATCGAGGCGACAAAGGAAGATCAGGTTGAATCGATTGTTTAGTGAGCTTGCTCTAGTGAAGTATGTATCAGTACCTTTAGTGGATACGCGAATGCTATTAGATTGGCAAAGAACCCTGAATTTCATAAGCGTTCAAAGCACATTGATGTACGTTTTCATTTCGTGCGAGATAGTTAGATACTGATTAAGCATATCCTCAGAAAACACCAAGCAGCAGACATTTTAACAAAACCGATTTCGCGTGTGCAGTTCGAAAGATTGCTGAATGTGTTAGGTTAAAATATTAAATGAGACTTGCAGCTTTGTGGGTTTAAGCAGTGTGAAGTTCTAGTGGAAACAATAAAATAAAATGATCAATTACGTATATTAGAAATTGTGTAGTTAGTATCATTACTTAAGTTGGTACTACTGTATATATCCGGTTTCCTGTAAAAGTAGTAACCATTGTAGTTGGTGCTAAACAAACATAAGTTCTGTTGTTAATGTACTACCGTGATGATTCTGATTATATATTATTGTTTGTGTCGATAAAGCCTTTCATCTATACCTCGTATGTCGATAATCTCAATATGGTTTAATTAAAGTATTCAGCTTTAATTAAACCATATTGAGATTATTCTTCATTAGTAAATTCACGCAAATATTCAGCAATTATTTCAAAATTAATAAAGTATTTATAAATTAATGAAGAAAATATTTATTTCGTGTTTCTCTTAAGAATTGTGTAACAATATACCATAACCTCAAAACTCTGTTTACCTAAAACTTAAAATTATTAACGAAATCTCAAAAGTAATACATAAATATAAACAAAGATTTGTAGTGGAAAATATGTACAATGAGAAGTTATTTTAGATTCAATTCGATGCAATTGGCAGTTTATAAGAATTGTTATTCTCAATTAAGTTTATTTTGTAAATTTGGTTATTCTCGCTGTGGCTTCATGTTTATTATATATGTGGATTAATTTCCATTCGGTCCATTTATTGGTAAAACTGCCTTGAATCAAGAAATAAGTTTACTTTTTCACTACACTTTATAATTTTTATTTTGTTTTGTTTTTTAGCAGTTTTCTTGCTCTTATTCATTTTTTTTTTTTGTTACTATTAATCGACTAGGTTTTTTGTCCGGAGCGTCTCGTACATATGTCTACTCTCCTGACAAGTTCACTAGTAAAAAGGGAAATATTTTACCAAAGTTAAAATATTTAATACTATGAAAAAAAAATCTGTGTCATTATTTGTGTAAATAATAACAATCCATTTTATCGAACTAGAGAACTTGGTTTAGTAACAAAAACATCACTGATTAATACAATTTAATTAAAATGCTTAATTCGAAAAGTAGATTAAATTTTCTCAGTGATATACTTTTAATTAGCTCTCCAAACATTCATCTTAAGTGACTTAAAGTTTTAACCTAATGGCACAATAAATCAACCGACAAAACAAAACTTAGTTTCTAACTTAATAAGAATTTGGGTTTACTTACAAGTTCCAGTTGTTTGAGATAAGCCGAACTGGAATTTCCGGCTTGAATAAGTGGCCTGCCGTGGTTAAAAATGGCACATATCACCATTCCCAGCGAAAACATATCACTTAAGATGCTACAAACAGATTGTGTTTGTGTCTCTGGGGCTGAAAAGAAACAGAACATTTTAGAGGCTTTGCTACTCTTTGTTTGTTATGCCATTAGTTCGGTTTTTTATGACCCGTACCGTGATAGAGATGTTTATTTCAGAAATCAGGACTTCAGTGCCATTTCATAAAGTTAACTTGTGGATAATATTTAGAAGTCGGAATTTTTTTTATATAGTGGATATTACCAACAAAAATAATATGTTACATTTAGACCATATCGAAACGTATACAGGGTATTTATGTCAACGGGCATACGAAGATTCCTTCTGAGGGACTTCTGACAGTTTGAAAATGGCACTTAATATCTGGCATTCATTTTTGATTTCAAAAATATTGTCTGCAAAACAATGAAATTTTGTATAAGGGGTGATGGTGCTATTAGATTTTGTAGTTCCATGCAAAATAACCGGTACTTCATAGCATAAGTCTAAAATTGTGCAAAATAATAATAATAATTATAAAGAATTCTTTATTGATAAGACATAGAAAAAAATACAGTATATGTTAATAATTGTGCCATTAATTGCCTTTCAAAGGAAGAGTGTAAACAATATGTTAAATGGACATAGGTTTGCTGTTCTACTCACCATAAAGGCACCCGAATGTGACTGGAATAATTATAGTGATAGATAAGATATAATATTTTTATATATTTAAGCCTCATACGAATGCGGAAAAAATGTATTACCGACTTATATAATTTACTTGCATTAACACTTTAAGAAAAATAGTATATTGTTTTATTAGGAGTAAAAGTGATAGTTTTGTGACGAGTCTGTAGGTTTGGCGGACGAACGAAATGAGTCCGGCAATTACAGACTAGTCACAAAAGTGGCTTTTACTCCGAATAAGACATGTTATTTTTTCTTCAAACGTCGATTAGCTGTAAAACAAATAAAGATAAAAAATTTAACTGTGCGTTGCCATTAACAACGGAAGTAAAAGTCCGCTCGAGCGGAAGATAATGTACTTTTAATCCCGTTGGAAATGGCAACGCACAGCCGTCTGAAATGTCACACTCGAATGTCATGAAATGAGCAAGAAATGTCATAATTTTCTGATGTTTGAAGAAATAATAGTATATTATTTTATTAGGAGTAAAAGTGACATTTTTGTGTCGATAATGTACTTAACGGATGTGCGAAGCGAGTGCGGCAAGAACAGCCCAGACACAAATAATCACTTTTTACTCCATTAATAACACACTATTTCTTCGGCAGATGTTAAATAATAAATATTATTATTTTTTCATCAAATACTTTCAGTGCCGCTCATGAGCGACAGTAAAAGACTTTTACTGCCGTTCAGAGCTCGTTAGCGGCAATAAGAGACTAAGTAAGCCGGTCAGGCAAAGCGTCAGGGAAATGCCAGTTTAAGTTTAAAAACTTGTCATAAAAGCCATGTTTTTTTAAGTTTTTTGAAAAATATTTTTTCTCCCAACGTCAAAAATACATGATTTTTATGACAAGTTTTTTGAATTTAAACTTGACAGTTTAATGATGAGAAATGACTTTCTCTAACACCCCGTCTTCCCTAATTGCATTGGTATAAAGGTGGAAAATTACAAAGGTTAAATATATATTTATTTTCTAAACGTCTCCTAAATAATTATATATTTAAATAGGAAGCCATGAATCTCGTTTTATGACGGTGCCACTGCAGTTTTTACCCCTTTATGGGGTAAACTTCAACAACACCTCCAAGTTGCCTCTTTAATGATGGTAGAGTATCTTCTTTTATGATTACTATCAGTCCAGTTTTTAACAATGTACTGTGGTTCTTCTTCTATTTTGTTCTCATTTGTAACTCGCTTATGTAATCCTTGCATCATCGCTGCCACAAATGTTGAATAATTTTTGTATATATTCATTCATATTTGCTTAATCCATTAGGCGATATGTATAGCAGGTTATCAAAATATACAGCCATAGTTCTCTTTCTAATCAAAAAATGTGCATGAGTAGAAAGTTCAGGGTCATTGATATCAAAGTATAGAGGACTGAGGGGGACGTGAATTTAAAACTGCTTCGATTTGCGTTAACAGCGTATAATATTTCTCAAAAGTTAAATTGGTAGTATCAGCTGTCGTTTTAAATGAAATTTGACTGATCTTACACCGGCTTTCCACAGATCCAAATAGAGAGATCGAGAGGGTACAAAATACCAAGATGTGTTAATTTCGCTTAATGATTTTATTATAATGCCCTTGATTCTCTTAATTGCATAATATTTTTTTAATTCTCTATTTATAGCTATAAAACCATTATCTAAATAGATATTTAAGGGCGGCCCACGTCGCTTAAAATTCTTGTTCACTGAGTTCGGTGACAAGATAGAAATGAGCGGCGTTTGCGACTAAGCATGCAGGGTGTGCCAAATCTAAACGGACATAGTGAAATGGGAGATGGAGCACACTTTGCTAAATTCAAAACACCCTCACACTTAGCCTTCAAAGTGAATGATTTTCGATTCTTGATCAGTTATTTATACAGCTGTATTTTTCAAACGGACACAAACACATTGGGATAAAATTTGGTGGAAGTATTACACTCTATTAGTTGAATGAAAAGCATAATTTATTTGGTAAAAGTCTGGACTCGTTTTTTTTTCAAATGTTGTTCTCAGTGCTCCGAGCAACGCCCTATATATCATTTACTGGAAAATGTTGGTAAACATTTAAAAAGACAATGGATCAGTGTGTAAAATAATATCGTGATATTTGATAGCACAGGCTATTTTTTAAATAAATATTCGAAATTATCCTAATTTTAAATTCTACAAATAAAGTACCGTAAAAGGCGGCGTCTTGAAATCCTGCAGGTTCCTTGAAATAGACGACAGCGCTTTGTTTAAAAATATCATGACATCTAAGGCTGAATAGTAGAAGAGCGTGGTTTGAACAGAATGTGTATACAGATATTAAATTTAACCACAGTGTAGGTATTATATTGCTGAAATTATGGCCGGTATCAAGAAACATCTGTTGGTCTCGTTAAAAAAAGTGCCTCTTTTTAAACGCCGAATATTTCTGATTGTGCAACAGAATCTGAGGAACGTTTATTATATGTGTACTTTTTTGGTTCGTCTGTATACTGTTTGAAGGTTTTTAAAGTAACATTTACAAATGTAGTATTAATAATTTTAATTATTGGATAATCTTTAGATATTATTGTTTTGGCTACAGAAACACCAGGGTGTATCTCCTTGTTTATCACTACAGCATCTTGAGGAAGCTGAGTTAGACTTTTCACTCGTATCTTCTTCCGGACCACTACAAATCGGAATAGTAACGTGATTATTACCTAACCTAATAATCATTGTCCAATTAGAATAGTCCAAATTGCATTTATATTTAGATATGAAATCTCTTCTCAAAATCGCATCCGCGATTATAGGAAAATTTGAATCGACTATGTGAAATTTGTATCGTATTTTGTAACCTTCAACAAAAATTTAAGTTTGCGTGACACCTAAAGACTTAATGACGCCTTCCGTTACACCTTTAATTTTACTGGGACTAGAAATATCTAATATTTGATCTGAATTAATTTTTCTTCTTTTAAAAATAGATATGTCAGCGCCCGTGTCGAACAAAAATGTGTATTCTGAACCCGTCATTTTTGTTGAAAGTATTACAAAATTCGAATATGATAAATCAAAATTAAAAATGCTTACATTTCTTCCTCCAGTCGAGCCTGTTGGGGACCCGATTCGTTTCCCGTCTCTGTATTTACCCAGCGGCACTTACCACCGTTGTCCGACTGTTTCCTTGATAATTTCGCCTATCACTACCACTTATATTTTGCCCATTATTATAATTCTTCGTCTGACGTAACGCATTCGTCAAAAATCATCAATTCATTATATACAATGTGTAGGAATTAGTGTTTAGTAACTGAAATGCCCCAATTACTTTGTTTCTAATTTTAAGAAAAATAACTTTAACTGTACTTTTTTGCTTATCATCTAGGCTGGACCAGTGGTTACCAATATATTTTTACAAGAGTATCTCGCATGTCTTGTCTAGCCCTTTAACCCGATATTGGTCGATATTTAAACCGGTAAAGAATAAAATATTTCCCAAAGAGACAGCGGTGTGATTATCGGCCAGTAGTCTGAAAATATGCACAGCAATGTGACACTGGTCGAAAAATAAACCAAATCCTAATATACTTGACACTACATAATAATTGGTAGACATTTCAACCAGTAACTGATTAGTAAAAGACAATGTTTTTATGTGTTTCTGTACAAGCCTACTGTTTTTATGTCTGTTTACTGTGTGTAATTTAGAAAAACAATGCGAAAACTTTCAGATAGGTACTTAACTAGTGCAAGATACGTATGCCGCAATATTCACGTAGTTTACTAACTGCGCTGAGATGTTATAACTAATTTCCATATAAACCTAACTAAAACCTTGATGACTTCGTCATTTCAAATCGGGTACGGATAAAAAAACCTAAAAGATTATCAATTCAGTGTATGAAGTGTGAGGTCGCACTATGTTTACCGTGCTTCGTGCCTTTCTATAATTAATAACTCTCCGGGCTATGTGCCCCGGCGAGCGCTGAATTATAAGTTACAAGTCTGGCGCGTTAAGTGTAATAATTGCATATTACCTTCAAAACGCTAATGCTTCGATTGCAACAAACATCAGCCGAAAGACTGATCCTACTTAAAGGAGCTCTCTTGCCAGCCGTCACACACCACTTACAGACTGCAGTTTCGAGCTGTTGGCTCTCGTCAGTGCAAGGTAGGCATGTGACGACCGGCACGAGGATCCTTCGACTATTTGGTACATCCCGGTATTTTTACAATAGCGACATGTAAAATAGTCAGCAGGCGCCATCTAGCAGTCCAGTGTCTGTTGCAATCGAAAAATAAATAGCCTGACTGGACTTAGCATAGTTCAAATGTGCTTTTAAAGGGCGGAATATTAAAACATAATATTTTTTAGTCGCAAACTCCTCTATAAAATCCTTATTTTTCTATAAGGAACGTAACCAGACTGCAACCAACAGCTACTCTCCGGGCTATGTGCCCCGCCGAGCGCTGAATTATAACAGGAGAGTACTGTTGGTTGCAGTCTGGTTACGTTCCTTATATAAAAATAAGGATTTTATAGAGGAGTTTGCGACTAAAAATATTATGTTTTAATATTCCGCCCTCTAAAAGCACATTTGAACTATGCTAAGCCCAGTCAGGCTATTTATTTTTCGATTGCAACAGACACTGGACCGCTAGATGGCGTCTGCTGACTATTTTACGTGTCGCTATTGTAAAAATACCGGGATGTACCAAATAGTCGAAGGATCCTCGTGCCGGTCGTCACATGCCTACCTTGCACTGACGAGAGCCAACAGCTTGAAACTGCAGTCTGCAAATGGTGTGTGACGGCTGGCAAGTGAGCTCCTTTAAGTAGGATCAGTCTTTCGGCTGGTGTTTGTTGCAATCGAAGCATTAGCGTTTTGAAGGTAATATGCAATTATTACACTTAACGCGCCAGACTTGTAACTTATAATTCAGCGCTCGGCGGGGCACATAGCCCGGAGAGTAGCTGTTGGTTGCAGTCTGGTTACGTTCCTTATAGAAAAATAAGGATTTTATAGAGGAGTTTTCGTCTAAAAATATTGTGTTTTAATATTCCGCCCTCTAAAAGCACATTTGAACTATAATAACATCCTATGTGAAAAAATTTATGATAATAATGATTATGGTAATGATAATGGTAATAATAATGGTAATGGTAATGGGAATGATAATGATAATGGTAAGGGTAATGATAATGGTAATGGTAGTGATATTGATAATGATAATGGGAATGATCATGGTAATGATAATAGAGGAAATGTCTTAGTGTTGAGGCTAATCGGAGGATCATTGAGCCCGAAGGGTGAATGCCGTTTGCAAGACCTATCCTATTTTATATTAGTTATATCAGGTTTTAGCTCTTGGTAAGAATAGAAATTTTCAATCAGCTAAAAAAAATATGTCGTATGACAAAAAAATTAAAATTCTTACATTGTATTTTTTAGTTAAAAATAAATATATTTCTATGTTTTTCTTGATCGTAGTACTCGTTAAAAGGCTAGTTAGTTCGTTTTTCGGCACTTTTATATAGCGCGTTTAGCTTGATTAACCACGGCCTCTTCATATTTAAGTAATTCTAAATGAATCTGTTCCCAGTTGGTCGACATAGAAATTCAGAACGAGAAATGCAGACATTTAAAAGGAGCCTAAATATATATCGGTACATAAAAATTACTATAAATATAAGTCTAGGAAGGAAAACTTACAGTAGTTCTAAGTTATTCTTTATTTTTATCCTAATTTTGTTCTGTTTTTTTTAATCACCATAGTAGCGCACACCTTCACTAGTCACATAACAATCTAGTTTTCCATTAAAAAATCTTCTGCTGGAAGCCGGAACCGGAGGTCAACCGGGGTGACTGTCTTTTAAGGCTCCACACTGAATGTTGAGGTTGCTAATTTTCGCTTCATCTGATTTTTTAAATTATATTAATTCCGTTATATTATAATTATTGCATTATTGCTAGGTAGTATGAAATTAGTTTACGACATCAATATTTTAATGATTACGTAGTATGTTGATCTGTACTAGCTTAAAGTCTACAAGTCGATTACATATACATATATTTATTTATAATGAGGAAGATGCATGGATTTTAAAAATGCTTAATTTTATTATTTTTCCATAATGTGTACTATATAAGTTGATAATATAATAAAAGAAACTCATAGAAAAATTTCGCTTCGTAAATATGCCACATTAAAATTTGAACTTTTGTGTAAACAAAACCACGTGACTGAAAACGCTATAATATTGCTTTGACGTCACTAATTGGATCTGAGTTTGCTAATTTATGTTGTTATTCTTAATATTGTTATTAATTATTGGTTAATATGACGGACAATCATTTTATAACATCCCTAACGTGTTTATCTATAACCACAGTTTCGTTTTTAGATGTTTCAACATTTTAACGATAACGACGTGACGCTACAGGTTACGAATGACGCTATTCGTTAGGGATAGAGCGTTTTAATGGTTTTAAATTCTCAGCCAAAATAAATATTTTTTTTCACCCTCAATTTTAACAAAAAAGAAAAATACGAGCAAGCATATTTTTCTGTCGTCGATCTATCTGTGATATAAAAAAAATCATGCAACTTCCTCATTACGAAATATCTTAATAACTAATACTTGACTACGTATAAACCTTTACACAGGTAATTAATTATAACCTCCAAATGTTGGAAATAAGAAACATCAAATAACACAAGGTCGGTTTTATTTAAAATGTGATTTTCAAGGGTGGCTTGAAATATCACGGTGAAGGGGTATAAATGCAAAATTGGAGTTAGACAATATCATAACTATGATTCACAACAACTGGCAAGAGCTGTGCATGAAAAACGAACCAGTGGAAGAAGTTACCAAGACATTTCCGAAGAATTTGGAATCCTTGCAGTGATTTTACACATAAAAGTTCAGAATTTACATTCTAAAAGGCGGAGAGCAAGCTACCTTAACCGAAGAGGACAAAACAGCAATAACAAATGCATTGCTTATGGCTGCAGATTGGAGAGATCCGTTTGAAAGGCAGGATGTAAAGGATTTCACTCAGTTTTACCTAAACAAAATGGTTAGAATTATTCCTATTTTTTATTATTAATAAACCTGGAAGTCACTGGTATACGGACTGTGACAATTGAAAAAATGACATAAAGTCTCTAGATTTTCACGATGTATTAAAGCAAGCCGGACTCAAATATCCCTCGAAGTTATAAGCAACTATTTTAATAATCTGAAAACAATTTCAAATTTTATTGAAAAATAAAGTTACAAAGATAATAAAAGTGTAGTAAAGTAAAAATACCTACTACGAAAGTCCAGTATTCCACTGTTTCCTTTGAAAGGAAATCGATTCATTGCCGCCAATCAAGGTGTACAATGTGCGTTTTCAAGTCAATTGAAAATAATATGCTATAACTTGCGACATACTATGTCTTCAATACCCCCGCAGGTAGATTAATTCTATAGAAAGCACTCCGGCGCAGGGCTGTTGTGCATCGCCAGCCGTAGACTAGTTTCGAGCTTATTAGCTCTCATCAGTACGACATAGGCAAATGCACAACAACACTTCACTGATCCTCTAGTCATCAGTTTACAGACAGGAGGTGTCTGCAACTTACGAATAGCTCCATCTGGTGGCGACTTATTGCAATCAAGTTGGCGACAAACTCGGACTAAGTAATATTTAACAAAATATATAAGCCAACACAAAATGGATAAATTATTACAAAAATAATAAAAGTGTAGTAAAGTAAAAATACCTACTACGAAAATCCCATATATTGAGCAGAAGACGCCAATGAAAACACCACAAATATTCTAAAAGCTACTTTAAATGAAGTAATATACCGAACGACTGAAGTAAATTAGTAACATCGAACCAGGGCAAAGTGTACGCGCAGATAGTTAGTTAGTTACATCATCAGCATCTACTGGCAATCAATTGCAAAAAACGTCACGTAAAAGAAAACCCTAGGAGGAATTAGAAATCAGGGAAGGGAGACTTGAAATTAATAAGCCCGAGTATCATCTACATCTTATTTCTGTTAAACTTTTACCAAAACAAAGACAACACATGCCCAGCAATTCAAGTAAACCGGAAAACGATGATGACAATATTGAAGAAAAATGGAGCTAATTCGGTGACGAAAACAAATTTAATGGCAAAGAATTCAGGTTGGCGACTTTATTTTCCCAAATATATTAGATGAAGCGTTTTTAAAAGCTTTAGCCTGAGAGGAACGATTTCATTAGAATATCAAGGAAATGAAGGCGAAAATGTTATGGCTGATTTCTGTTGGCCGTTAAAAAGCGAAGTAAATCTAAGAGAAATAAAATGCAAGACAGCCTTTGCACCGATCTTTTGAATGTAAAAGAGTGCGATACCATAGGAAGAAAAAGAGTAAGGATTTCCTCTTAGGCTAAAGATTTTATAATTGTTTGCGAGTTTGATGGATGTTGGGATTAACGTCTTGTCAAAAAACACAATCTTTAATTTTTCGACCTTTCGTTTATTATTATAAACATCCTCAGTACATTAAAAATATAAAAAATTCTAAGGAATTATTCAAATCAAAATTAAAAGTTTACGTTAAAATAATAATAAAATTAGTTGCATAACACATTAAAGTTTCAGTAATTTTTTTTAAAGTAAATAGATACATACAAAAAAAAGAAAAATTAACATAAACAACAATTTACACCGTGGTAAAAACTTATACACAAAATTTAAAATTACAATTTGAAGTAATACTTATTATATGTTAAATTAACAAAGTAAATATAAAAAAACCATTAGTATTATATGTTCACAAATATATACATAAGGAAAGAAACCACGGAGCGAAATTCAGATTGTAGTGTAAACACTGACATCTGCTCTTACATTTAATTCCGAACAAGTAAAAAAACTACAGTAGATGTAACTCCTTTATATATAACTATACACACTTAATACCTCAATTAATATAATACCTTAGTAGTGACAAAATAATATATAAATAAAATTAAGTAGTCACTGCCTGATGCTGTTATTGAAGTAACAACTCTCGCAAACGTTTTTTAAATGTGGAAACTTTAAGAATTTTTAGAGAATCATCTAAACCGTTATATATTTTATAAATGTTGAATGTGAATAACCTTCCAAATTGTGCTGTCTTATGTGGTGGAGCAGCCAAAGCGTTCTTATTTCTAACATTGACATTATGTACATTTGAGCAGTTTATAATTTTTGTCATATATGTCATATAGGTAGCTAGGTTTTTTATTAAGAATAATCGAATAAAATAAGGTAGACGACTGTAAAGTAAAATGGTTTTGCATATTAAGCCACTGTATCTCTCTAAGCTTATGTGATACATGATCATATTGTTTAATGCCAAAAATGAAACGAAGGCAAGAATTTTTGAACTTTTTGTATTTTATTTTTATGTATAAAGTCTAAACAAAAATTGTAAACACCTGAACAGTAGGAAAATTGTGATAAGACAATTGCCTCACAAAGAATTGTTTTTATTATTGTACTAATGAGGATATAATAATCGCATACAACTGTAAGCCTTCTGTACACATTTAGACACATGTAACCTATATCTAAAAGATCCATAAACCTAGATTTTTTGCTTCAGTCACCACTTCTAGTGCAATATTATTTAATTTTAATTTAATATTTTTTGCATACTTTTGGTATAAGTTACTTGTGCCAAATAGAAAAACTTAGTTTTAGATGAACTAAGAGTTAAAGCATGGTCCTTGGAAACTTTCAAGATTGACTCAAAGTCAGAGTTTAAATTAGTGACCGGTAAGTTTAACTCATCTGGTTTAAATGATAAATATAGCTGCGTATCGTCAGCATACATATGCATCTCACAGTAACTAACATGTCTATGAAAATTAGTGGTGTAAAGACAAAACAAAAGTGGACCAAGTATTGATCCCTGCGGTACACCTAATGTTGACTACGCAGGCTTGGAAGTTGTGTTATCAATTTTAACAAACTCCATTCTATTAGAAAGATAAGAACATAGCAGTTGTGTAGAATCATTAATAATGCCTAAATAGTGAAAAATGGATGTTATTATTATTAATGCCTTGCTACAGTCTAACAATACTAACAATTTTAATTTACCTTCATTATTTGCCCTCAGGATATCATCAGTAATGTGAAGTAGAGTAGTGGTACAACTATGTTGTGGTCTAAATCCAGATTGGTGTACCGGTAATATATTGTTGTCGCCTAAATATTTCCTAATTTGTGCGTTTAGATTGATTCAATTAGTTCTGAAAATGTTGGAAGTATGCTTACCGGCCGGAGATCTTTATATTCCTCTACTTTATTCCTTTTAGGAATTGGTATTATTTGTGCAATTTTCCATTAATTAGGAAAATAGTTTTGTAGAATACAACTATTTATTATGTTTAACACATTAAATTGTATAATTGGAAAGCACATTTTAATCATTTGCAAATTTATACCATCTGAGCCTGTTGCATTTATTATGACTTTATTTAACGCAGATAAAACCATTTCTATGCCTACTAATTGAAAAGAACAAATTTGGAGGTACATCGCTATAGTAATAATTATTATAATGATTTATTAAGTCAGAGTGATCTTAACTAAGTCTTGGTGCATTATTTAAAAAACTGGCTAATATCATTAGCATTACATAGTTCAGGAGGAATAGCAACTTTAGTTTTATTTAAATTTAAGTTATTTAATCATTTCCATATTATCTTTAAGTTCCGACTTTCAGTAAGAGTTTTAAAATATGCTTTCTTTGCGATACGTGTGGCACTGGTTGTTAGGTTTCTAAAATGTTTATAAGTTTCCCAATGTTCAGGTGATTGCGATTTTCTGTGTTTTTCAGTGTCTATTTGACATCGGTTGTCTTATGTTATCATTAAGCCAAGGAGATGGAGGTCTTGTAAATTAAACGCATTGGCGCGTACTCATCGAATATTTGAATTATTGTGTTATTTAATAATTTCAATTTGCATTCAATACTGTTAGTAAAGTAAATGGAATTTAATCGTGTCAAAGATTCGTCCTTACAAAAATGTTCAAAATTAATTTTCTTAAGATTTCTATGTTGCCTGAAAATAGGTTCAGGTTTACCAACCTTGACTGCAGAGCGACAGAATACAGCATAGTGGTCTGAGTAATTATAATTTAGTACCCCAGAATTGAGCACACAATTTTTATTTAAGGTTAATATAATATCTATTAGCGTTGCTGTATTTTGAGCACTTCTAGTTGGGTCTGAAATTAATTGTACTAAGTCCAGTTTATTTATAAAATTACTAAATTGTGTTGTGTCCTAAGACTCAATTTTGAACATATCAATTAAACAAAAAATATCTTTGCTCATAGGCAAACATTTGGGATACGAAGTTTCAAGTTCATCCAAGAATAAATTACGGTTGAAATTAGGGGGCATATAAATAACTCCACATATAATTTTGTTGCGTTTTATATGTAAATTAATCCAGAGCTGTTCAATATAGCTACTGGTATATATTATATAAAATTTTAAATAAATTGCAACATATAGCCCGACCCCACCTCTGCTAGATTCTCGATCTTTCCGTATAAAGTTATAACCAATTAAATTGAGAGAATCAGAAGGTATATTTGCAATGAACCAAGAGTAACAGCAATAATATCCCACTGTTTTTCAGGTACGAACTTCTTGAAATTATTGAAATTTGCAGTTACAGATCTTACATTAATATGTACGAATTTTAGTAAGTCGCAAAATACAACAAGTGTATCATTCGTTAAACATTAACATAATGTTAATATTTGTGAGGAGTCTGTTTCAATAACTGCAGTTTCACAAAATGAAACTGCAAAAGGACTTAACCTGTTCAATAATACCAATTGCAACAATAAACATAACCATTAATAATAACAATTCAAACTAAAAACATTATTAGTTGGAGCTGTTCTTATTAATATTTAGTTAATTTTCAATATTCTTGCTCTAGTAGTTACTTTTTTTTATTCCTATAACTTATGAAAATAAAAATATTCCAACTTTCTTTTTTGTTATATTTTGTTTTTATGTTATCGTTATCAAAATATAATAAAGAATATTGTTCATTACACGTCCAGAAATAGATTCTTCCGTGCTTGCATGACTTCTCGTGTTCATACACGGAAAAATCCTTATTTCCAGACTCCTAATGAAATAGACTATTTCCGCAGAAACTAAAATGACAAAAGTACGTATTCTTTTGTTTCATAGCAGTCTAGATCAAAATTTATAATTGCTATAAAATAAATAATAACTGGTCAGAAATGTATAAACATCAATGCACATGTTCAAAAATTTATCCTGAATCCAAAATGTAATAATGTACAGGGTGTTCCATTTGAAAATCAAAAGTTAGAGTCATTTCCAGCAAAACCGGCAAGTGGTATCAAATTAGTGGCTCTAGATTCCCTAGTTTCATTTCGATATGTTCAAAAATGAAAAACTTGCAGGGGTGTGCCGCTACTTTGTGACACCCGGTATATAATGTATAATTTGTGTGAATGTGAAGAAAAATAGTAGAACGCTCATGGCCAATTCGTATCCGATTGTTTTATTACTCTCTCCCATTTTCAACTAAACTATAGTCTACAGTATACAGTTTTACTTCTGCTTTCATCATTCCTATCATGTCTGCTGTATTGTGAAAATAGGACATATAAAAAATACTACTGGAAAGATAAAAAATTATTTATTTTTAAGAGCTGATGCCATGGTTAATTTTTAGATTTTGTAAAATTGACTTTATTTGATTGAAGCACAGGAGAAAAGGCCGTGGGTCGGATTAAATTTACAATTTTTGTATCTTTGCAAACTCATTATAGGAAAGCTTTTTGATGTAATATTTTATCATTAAACAAATATTCGTCCCACTTTCTTTCAGTAAGGCCTGATTTTGTGTATAAAATTATTAATGAACAAATGTAATTAGTTAAGGATTCGCTGAAAGCAAAGAAAGAAAGAAAAAGAAACCTGTGAAATTATTTCTGAAATGAGCTTTTATTAAACAGAATATAATATAAAGTAAAGAGGAAATTGAAATCTGTTCAAGGCATAATTGTAATTTGTTCAGTTTCTATTGGTTGACTTACTACACTAAAATATTTAGTTTTATAAAAAAATGTATTCAAGAATATTGTTTGAAAATATTATGGTCAAACTATTACGTGAACCAAATACCTAATGGTATTCTCTTATATTTTCAATTGTTCTTATGTAATACACCAATCTGTCTATTTTACGAGGGCCACATCAAATATCTCGCTTAATGTCTATTATAGAAGAGTAATGTTTTAGAAACAGTTATCTCATTTTTTGTGAGCTATATTTCAGTAAACGAAATTTGAAATCCATAGCCTACTTTGTGAGATATATTACAAAAACCTGAAAAATAAGAAAACCATAAACGGTTCTAGCTTCCTTATTTGAGGAAATACGAAAAACTTAAAGGGGTGAAAGTTGACGGCAAAGACAATAAAAATAATAATGTGTATCAAAAAATTCGAAAAACGCAGTTGACCTTGACATACGCTCTTGTGCAAAAATGAAAAGAACATCTCAAAGTAGGCCATGACACCATTAATTCATATCCTTTAATCGTAAAGATGCCATGATTAGTGAAAAACAATGTATACAGTTATTAGCAAATTTGACAGATTTTCATTTTTGTATGTTGCGTTGTCGAGTTCTAAGACAAGTTTTATATCAGTAATTATTGTGTACACCAATAATAACAAATTCGATATGATTAGCATTTATTGTCAGTGCAATTTTGACGCTGAGATGGCAGTCACGGTTTACGGAGATAGATTTCCAGATGTTTCGCAGCCAAATAGAACTATGTTTAGGGAGTTTTTTTTTTTTTTAATTAGCAGCATCGACTTCTATGGTTAACTGCATCCACTCAATTTAAAATATATGATATTAATAAATTATAATGGTGAGAGGTGTTAAGGGCGTCTCGAGTGAATTGTGGATTTTTAGCACGATATATACTCGCACATGTCTAACAATTGAACACTGGTAACTGTAGCCCCCTACGACTACAAGGGTAGGTTCGAACAAGCAAGAACGACCTTGCTTTATACAATCTACATGAAACATTTAAATAATCTAACATCAATACATTCCGAAAGAACGTGTTTAATATACAGTAAAAATAAATAAAAATGGAAATGAAAATTAATAGACAAATAAACAGATAAAAGCAAAAGATCGATAGATAAAGATAAATATCACAGATAAGTACACAGATATAGATACGTGAGTGTACGGTATACTCAAAATATCACAGATACGATCATAGCACGTTCTTTTCTTATCCAATATTCATTTCAGTGTCTATCAGAGCTTGTTACTCTATTGAGGCAGTCCTATTTGAATATTGGTCGTCGGATATTTCTTGACTTGATATTTCTATTTTCCTGCTTTTTCCTTTTTGTCAACCTGGTTTTCGTTTTTCCGAGTTTTTGTTTTATTTTGTGACGGCGGATTACTTGCGTCAGTATCGTCGCCAGGCAAACCAGGAGACTGCCGTTCTGCTTTTCTCTTTTCTACAAAATAGGAGGAATCTGACGCACAGGCAGATGTTGATGGTACTGATCCACCTGAAGGTTTTACAAAAGTAGGTACTTTTTTTGCTTTATCTTGAGGGGGTAATTCTGTTTCAGTTTCAGAAATTGGACATTAAAGAGTTAATTACTTGAGTTAGCTGGGGGATTAATTCTGCTACATTATCATTCTTTGTCGCAGATGGAGTTGATGCTTGAACCGTATGAGCATACGAGATTTTCGGAGTGGGAGTAGTGATTTCCACCATTCGCTTTGCCTCAAAAGAACTTATTTTTTCTGTAAACTTTATCCTTTGTATTGCTACTTCTTGTAAATAAGCCTTTGCATTTTGGATCTTTCGAATAATGTGAACCATCACAGTTAACACACGTAAATCACATGGTTTTCCCTCATGGGTGTTCTTACCACATACACATCTAGGTTCAGTTGTACACTTTAGTGGAATGTGTCCGAAAGAAAGACACTTAGAACAGCGAAGTGGAGACGGGAAATATGGTCGAACCGGTAATCTATGCATTGCCGCATTAGTCTTAGAGTCAGCTATTGCGACGAATCCTGTTCATGCACTACATGAATCGTTGCTGTTAAATCTTTGTATTCTATATGATATGGAGTCATCAAAGGGTCGAATGAAAAAATTTGCCCTGTTAAGGCAAATTTCTCGCTATCAGGCAGATGCTCCCACTACAATTTTGGAAAAATTATACGGATAAAATTGCATTTTGTCGTTTTTACTGCACGAATTTGTTGTACTCTGTGATGGTTTTTTATGGTAATATAAGTGCATTTTGGAGTTTGTTTTATGTTCATTTACTGCCAATAATGTAATATTTAACTTTCTTTTAAAACATAAAACACAATCTTAAACAAATCCGTCTTTTAAATGTTGATATATAAATACATGTGAGATATAATAAGACATATTATATAAACATCTTGAGTAATAATGAGGTCCCTATAACAGTTCAAACTCCAAAGATAATTTTTGCACGTATTCACTATCACTATTAAAAGAAAAACCTCTTGATGAAGAAACATTAGCGAATTGCAAGATATGTTGCTTGAATTTAATACATTGTAGTCATTCTAGAATTGATATCATTGTACAAAATTTTAGAAAAATTAACAGATATACAGTGGCTGTGCCCTCGCAAAGGCAGCTTTAAAGGTACTGTCCATTTACGACATTTAGTTGAAACAAATAGATAAAGTATT
The DNA here is from genome assembly GCA_963675555.1 of Leptura quadrifasciata. NCBI lineage: Eukaryota > Metazoa > Arthropoda > Insecta > Coleoptera > Cerambycidae > Leptura > Leptura quadrifasciata. The sequence goes on along the minus strand of OY776673.1, from coordinate 153,756,502 downwards.
TAAATGCTCAAGTTGTTAATTATTTATGAATCAGTACAAGATATAACTACAATCTACTAACTTAGTAGTCTAATTTAGGCTACAAATTAATTGTGCTTGTATTAGTATTAGTTTTGGTACCAAGTCAGATTGTGGATTATGTGATAGTTTATTCGAGATAACCATGTTCGAAAATAAAGAGACATTGAAATTTAATAAAGAAAACGATGAAAACTTAATACACAAAAACCACGAACATCTTTACAAAATAACCATAAGTGATGTCTTGTGAATAGAAGCTAATTAAATGCCATAAATAGACTGTAACTTGAACTTTAATTTTTAGTTAATTAGTTGATATCTTGAGATTCTTAAAGTAAGATTTTTAAAACGATAGTATGGAATTAAGTGTTGTTTGGTAGTTAAATTTTAATTCTCTTTAACAGAATTGAAGTGTGAAGTGAGGTACCGTCATCGGTTTAAGCGCTGTCACTTGGATGGGTGAACGGCATCTCATTTCGCCGTCCTGGTTGAGTGGAAGAGTAGCTGTAGCTAAACTCCGCCAGGACGTAAATATAAATAAGGCATTAAAAAAATATATTGGGGTAGCCTTGGTGTGATGAAAATTAACATCAAAATAGGAGTGTCTATTAATTTTATCATCTTTTCACGTATGTATTCGTTTTACTGCTATAACCCTTTCTCAGATAGGTTCTGTTCGAGTTCTACTAAAGAGCAATTTAAAAAATCTCTACAATAGATAACTCCTTTGCAAAAATTCAACGTTTCAGTGGAGTTACTTCCATCGGACAATCTGTAAAACGTTCTACTTTTATAAGTCTTCTAGATTGAGCATTTGAAACAGTTTCTGCTAAAAGGCCCTCTCTAATCTTTTTGAGCATTTTTAACTCTCCAACAGGGCCATACATAGATTTATGTATTACAAAAGGACTGACTTTAGAAAAATCTGTTCCGTCTAATTTCTTAATGACCAAGAACCGGGGTTCCTCAACCTCCGTCTCTTGGAGTTGATACTCCTTTTTTAGGTGGCCTCTCACCATTTATGTCCGTTTTTTCGGGAGCAGACAACTCCCCTCTTGAACTAATATTCTGCTTCATTTTGTTCCCACGAGCTAGGACGAACCAAATGTCCGTGCCAACATTGGAGGCGGCCAGGTATCCAATGTCCACCGTTCACGACTCCCTTTGGCAGAGCCATTCAACCATCAGCACGGTCCAGTTTACACCTTAGGTTCCGCACCTTTAACGTCGGGGAGACGGGCTCAGGTACCTCGGGTTCGCCAAACCCGTAATTACTACCTTCGCAGTAAGCCCCTGAGGGCATTTAGGAAGTTAGTTCAACATCTAAAAATGCACGGTTCATTAAAAAAAAAAAACAAGTAGTAAGGAGAGGGCATGTTGCGGATAATGTAAGAAAAGTGAATAGAGTCATACTTAACATAATCCAATAATTATGTTAACCATAATGAAGAAACCTCTTTGAGACAAATTCAGAGAAACTATCATATAAAAAAACAATGCAAGAAAAATATTTAAAAAACGGATTTCGATGCTACAATATGAGAAAAGTTCAACATTTAAATGAGGGAGCTAAGCCGAGGAGAGTAAGATTTTGAAGATGGTTGTTAAATGAAAAAGGAATGGCCCGCGGATATGTGGCAAAATTTTTTGATCGGACGAATAAAATTTTTCTAATTGGATGGATTTTCAATAGACGCATTATAAGTGAACATGAGAAAATACACATTGGTGCAGAGAGACTGCTTTCCAAAACAGATTTTCTACGAATGCGTGGGTGGGTCTTTTAGGGACTAAAGTAATTGGACCTTATTTTTATGATGGCCAATTAACCGCTCGTAGATACCTTAATTTCCTGCAAAATGAATTTCAAGATTTTCTTTATGAATTAACAGTGGCAGAAAGATTAAATTATTCATATTTTCAACAAGATGGGGCTCCAATTCACACTGCTATAATATGTACAAATTATTTAAATGGAGTTATGCCAGATAGCTGGATAAGCACCTATGGACCCATCCTATGGCCAGCTCGATCACTAGATATTACTCCCTTGGATTTTTTTCGTCTGGGGTTGCAATAAAGACAAGTTATTTCAAACTGCCCCTAAAAATATTAAGGATGTGAAAACCAGAATTAGAAAAGCATGTGAGGCAATTACTCCTGAAATTCTCCAAAATGTAATGCGTGAGGAATCTCGTAGAGCACGTGTGTGTATTACAATGCATGGTGCACAATTTGAGTATTTGTAGTTAGAAAAATAAATACACACATTTTCTTTTCAGTATGATAGTAAGTAGTACTGTAATACATGGTTTTCCGTTTTTTGGATGTTCATTTTGTGCTTGTATTTTTATTTATGGATATTTGTTTGTTTGTATTAAATTGTAATAAATAATTATTGAATTATAGTTATTATAAAGTGAATTTTTACTATTATGGCATAGCTGATTTTTACGAATCAATGATATGAATAGTGGTTTTCGCAAAATATTAAATATTGACACTAATAGTTAAAATTTTTGTGACATGTTTTATATCATTTGAAAGAGAAAACATAAACGAAGTTAATTGTGTCATGGCCTACTTTGAGATTTATTCTTTTCATTTTTGCATAAGAGCGTATGTCAAAGCCAACTGCGTTTTTCGAATTTTTTTATACACATTATTATTCTTGTTGTCTTTGCCTTCGACTTTCACCCCTTTAACTTTTTTCGAATCTCCTCAAGTAAGGAAGCTATAACCGTTTGTGGTTTTCCTATTTTTCAGATTTTTGTAATATATCTCACAAAGTGGGCTATGGATTTCAATTTTTTTTTTACTGAAATATAGCTCACAATAAATGGAATAACTGTTTCTAAAACTGTATTCTTCTACAATAGATATTAAGCGATATATTTGGTGTGGCCTTCGTAAAATAGACAGACGGTATACAGAGTCTAATTAGTTTTATACCATTAAAAGAAATTGGTGATGGGGTACAAGTAGACAAACCAAAAACCTAATAATCTATTCCTAGGGGAACTCTGAGGAAACTGACCTAAGACAATAATTTGAACAAACATGAATAGGAAGAGGATCTCTGCCTTCTGTAGGTAAATGAATGTATAATTGTGAGGAAATATGCGAGTTGTTTGTATTTCCCTAATTGTTACAAAACCTGCCGGTCAAAGAAGTCATTCAGCCATTTTTGCGCTAGGACGGTAAAGTCCGTAAAGAGTTGATAGTTTACCCATAAACGTGTGGATTACTAGTTTCACAAATGTTTGCAAGGCCTTCAAATAGTAAAAAGTGCGTCCTGCCGAATTTGCAACCAGAGATGGAATTAAGAGAACACATAGAGCAGGAATGTACTGAAATATAATAAATAGTCCACAAATGCTATAAATAATTTACACCCTATATACTAAAATGAGTAAGGCACCTAAAAATAAAAGAATATGGGAACCTGCCATTATATGTGTATGCTAACAGCATAACTAGGGCTAGGACATTAATTAGTATTTACAAGTTGCCTGTTCCATATTCCGAATGCGTTCCATTTCAATAGACTTAATCATATACAAAGGGAAGTAAAAGTAGAAAATCCCCCTCGATCTGTCGCTCGTGATAAAATAGAAAATGAGTTGTCTTAGAAACACGGACACGTCTTAAACTTTGTTAATTTTAGTTCATCGTGGTCCTAACCGAACGCGTCAGATCCTTTTTTCAGAAAAAAGAGCATACAATGTACATATAGAAAGTTTGAGCTTCATATTAAAGATGAACATCAGTTCGGCTACAGAAAGAGCAGAAGCATGGCAAAGTAAGTCTTAAGAATAGTTAATGAGAAGAAAGTGCACTGCCCTGGTGCTTCTAGGTATTGAGAAAGCTTTTGATATCATTTGTATACCGGGACTGCTCACGTACGCTCACTGGCACAACGCACAGGCGATTAACGTGCTGCTGAATGCTTATATGGTTCGTGCCACAGACTATTACTATATGTAGAGGATTAGAGTAAGCATTTTAAAGTCAGAGGCAATTGTTATCATGGTACTTCACCAACAACGCCAATTTCGGTAAAAGGGAACTAAATTCCAACGAAGGACAGCGTGAAGTACCTAGGAGTACAGCTCGATAAAAGATGAACTTTTAACTGACATATTAATGAAATTAAGAAATATATGTAACCTCTTGTAGTGCGGTGCAAGTAATGGGCCACGACATAAAAAAAAGAGTTCTTGAGAACAAATTTTTCCGTCTTATCTCCAATTCCTTAACTTAAGATTGTAACGACTTAATTCCACTGATGGACTACGCCTCATTGACTTCGCAGAAGTTTTACCAGTACAAAATGTATGATAGTCCATTAACATAATGCAAATAAGAGAGTATAATGTACCATTTCGAATTAATCGCTAACTACCGTACTAGGTGATACTCATCTTCCGGCAAATTCTTTAACTAAAAATATTCTTTCCCAACTATGTAAAACAGCAAACTCTAATTTTCCAGCATTTTTTGCTTTTATCTGATCTCCTTTTTCGTCATTTTTGTGAGTGGTTATTATTTTTGTTTTTCGAATTATTCTTATTTCCAATTACAAATTTTCTAGAATCATAATTAATCTTCAACCATAACATTTAAAATAAAAGTTTAAGCGAGCTGGAATCGCTGGTCTTTTGGAGATGTACTTTGAGCGAGCTTCTCGAGTAGGATCTTTGCTTGCATCGACCATCTGGCAATAAAACTGGTTTAAATAAATAAAATAATCTTTTAAATTACTTATCAGTTGTTCCTTTACTTATTATTATTATTATTATTATTAGCCGTTACTCGAGTCCGAGTATAAAAATGTTACAGTCGATAAATTGTGTACAATAAAAAACAAGTAAAAGGTGTAGTCTATTGTAATTCCCATTCATCTACGGTGCACACGACTATGGCTATAGAGGCCAATTCAGGAGAGCACATGTCGACCGCAGTCAGGACAAACATAGACCTGGTTAGGTCTTGAATTCGGCCTTCTTGCAGCAACATTTCCTTGATAGCTGGCCACAACCCCTCGCCATTCGGTTCTGTCCGCTGCAAATTGTTCCCATTGCTCGTCTGCAATACCGCAGGATTTTATATTTTCATGGAGAGCGTCTTTGAACCTCTTTCGTTGACCGCCACGCCTTCTTCTACCGCTTAGCAATTCACCATAAAGTGTACATTTAGGAAGGCGGTTATCATGCATACGATGAACGTGACCTGCCCATCTTAGGCGTGCTCTTGAAATAAGCACCTCAATTGGAAGGCTGTTTGCTCTCCTGAGTACTTCCAGGTTTGATATGTGATGGAACCAACGGATTTTCATCATACTTCTGAGGTGTCTTTGCTGAAAACGTTCTAATTCTTTCACATGACGACGGTAAGTGACCCAGCTTTCACATCCATATAGCAGTGTTGGAATGACAACTGCTCTGTAGACAGCCATTTTCGTTGACAAAGCAAGGTCGTGGTTGTCAAATACTCTCTTTCTAAGTCCCCAGAGCGCTCTAGATGCAGCGTTAATTCTATTGCGAATCTCGCTGTCCATGTTTGCTTTGTCATTAACAACGTTGCCTAAGTAATTGAACTGATTCACCACTTCAAGAGAATTTCCGTTAAGTGTAAAGTCTATTTGGTTCACTTGATGAGGAGTTGACATAATCTTAGTCTTTCCAATGTTGATTTTAAGTCCCAAGGAATCATAGCTCTGGGCATACACATCTAAAAGTTCTTGAAGCTCTTCCGGCCTAGAGGCTAACAGTGCACAGTCATCCGCATACTGGAGATCACAAATGAATCGTGTGCGTGTCTTCGTGAAAGCCCTAAAGCGCCCTATGTTAAAGAGACCGCCATCAAAACGGTATCTGAGACCTATTCCTCTAACTGTCAGTTTGTTGTCAACAATAATTGTTAGAGCAGTGGTAAACAAATTAAAGAGTAGGGGTGCCAGGACACATCCCTGCCTAACTCCAGTGAGGGTTTGGAAAGGTTCGGTTGCCTCATTATTATACATAACCTGGGCGTTGTTGTTTGTATGTAGACTGCGACATACTTCCACAAATTTTCTAGGGATACCTAAGCGGAGCATAATTTTCCAGAGCACTTCCCTGTCCACCGAGTCAAACGCCTTGGTTAAATCAATGAAGGCCATGTGAATTTCTCCTTGATGTTCGAGTGCTTTTTCTTGAAGCTGTTTAAGTGTGAAGATTAGGTCCGATGTGCCTCGGTTTGGTCTAAAGCCACTCTGTGTTTCAGGAAGTAACTTTTCCATAACAGGTGTTAGCCTATTTGCCATCGCTTTAGTGAGTATCTTCCCTCCAACAGCCAGGAGAGCTATACCCCTGTAATTTCCACAGTCCGCAGCGCTCCCTTTGTTTTTGAAGAGGTTGATTAAAAGTGTATCACGAAACTCCTGCGGAGCTTGACCACTTTCCCACACGACATCAAACAGTTTTTTGAGGTAGGGTATGAGCTCTGACGACACAGCTTTAAAGATCTCAGCTGGGAGTGAGTCGGCGCCGGGAGATTTGTTATTTTTTAGCTGCCCAATGGCGGTTAAGATCTCTTCCGTTGTTAGTGGTTTATCTAAGTCTTCGAAGGTGTCATATTGAGGGATAAGATTTATAATATCGTGATCGGCTTGACTTTGCTGGTTAAGAATGTTAGAGTAGTGTTCTTTCCATCGGGCTCTTATTTCCTGGTCTTCTTTGAGGAGATTTCCATTTAAGTCTTTAATAGGGCACATATTTTTCCGACTGGGACCGTACACTGCTTTTACTCCTTGAAAGAAATTCCTGTAGTCGTGTGAATCGGCGTACCTTTGAATTTCTCTGGCCTTGCTTGCCCACCACTCGTTCTTTATTCTTCTGATTTCGCGTTGCGTTTCATACTTAGATTGGGTAAAAGCTTCTGCTTTTGATGAGTCGTTGGGGTGGTTGATAGCGTTTTGGAAGGCAATATGTTTGCGGTCAAGAAGTTCTTGTTCCTTGACTATAAAAGAATAAAAAAATTGGCGGCAAAAAAATGTGCAATTTGATAATTTTTTTTATTTTTTTTATACATTTATTTAACGTCGGCCTATTTCCGCTACTGAGGCCTAACACCGACGCCTGTAGACGAGCTACCCCCAACCAGGAATTTTGCCGAATCTCTTCCCTTAAGAAGAGTAGGGATCTTTTACTTGCCTAACATTTAATAGACAAGGGACCGACGGCTTTACATCCCCTCCGAAGGATGGTATATCTCCTATACAACCCTCGCCTAAGGTTGTATAGCTTCCGCGCATACACTGATATACAAGCCGCTGGAAGATGTGTGAGGCGAGATTTGATAATTTTTCTTTGCAAAAGCAGCCATTTTATTATTTTGATTTGCTAATTATAAATAAAAACTTCACAAACTTTATATCTTACGCAAGTATCGTAGCTGAATTGAAAATACTTGACACAGCTATTAGTTTTCTAATTTGAAACTTAATAAAAAAATTTGAAAGCTTTCCCTTTGATGTCATCAAATAAGCTTATATTAAAAATTTATTTTCTATAAAAAAAAAATAGAATCCTTTACTATCTTATATATAACTGTAATTTCCGAGAAGTAGTGTATCAAATTATGTAAGTTCGCTTGCAAAAAAATGATAACTTGTAAAATAAGGAAGAAATTTAGAAATACTTTACAGCAGGGCAGGGCTTAACAAGTCATTTTAGCTAAACATATCATTTTTTTGATTGTTGCATCTCTATATTTATTTACGTGATTTGATCCAAATTTGGTATACAGGGTGGCCCGGATTTAATTTGCGTATACAGAAGATCTCGTAAACCGCCAGAGATACGAAGTTGGTTAAATGAGGAAAAAAAATCCTATTTTGGTGAGTAATAAAATGGTTCCATAAAAGTTCAAGATATTCCGACGTGTTCCGGAGATATTCGACAAAATACGTAAAAGCTCATTTTCGTCTTTTATGTCTAGCGTTGTTAGTATAAAAGATATCAAAAATTAATAAGAGTTTTTGTTGTAAATGAAGTTTCTTATAATCTGCCGTCATAAAATTTACATTAAGACGTTTCGTCTCATCAGGGCCACCTTCGATTTTTTTTTAAATACGGACCTGCTTTTTTTATTTCAAATTTTCATCATGACATACAAATCTAAAGTGATTTTGAGAAGGCTTTATTTATGCAAAAATGAAAACATTGAAGATAGGGAAAGTAAATGCAAAATACGTATTAATGATGTAAAAAAAGCCTGACGGTGTCTACAACCATGCGAAAGCTTTTACGAGAAATCAGGTGGTACAAATTTTAGATTAATTGATTTAAAGCGAGATAAATAAACGATTCTCGGGAGTTATTAAATTACAACTTATATGATCTCTTCTATTAGAAAATTTAAACTCTGCGCCGTGTGTGGATAGGCCACTCACTATGGTTATTGATGCCTTCGAGTACTTATTAAATAAGCTTTCAAACGACCCATCTCACCTTGTTTTACTTAAGAATACAACGGTCTTATAAGGAGCAGCAACACTGATGATGTTTTCTTAGATGAAACGTAGAAAAATGATCAAGTGCAACATATTATTATATTTAGTCTTACACAGGCTATAAAAATTTGAAATAAAAAAAGCAGGTCCGTATTTAAAAAAAAATCGAAGGTGGCCCTGATGAGACGAAACGTCTTAATGTAAATTGTATGACGGCAGATTATAGGAAACTTCATTTACAACAAAAACTCTTAGGAATTTTTTTTTATATCTTTTATACTAACAACGCTTGACGTAAAAAACGAAAATGAGCTTTTACGTATTTTGTCGAGTACCTCCGGAACCCGTTGGAATATGTTGAACTTTTAGGAAGCATTTCATTACTCATCAAAATAGGAAACTTTTTCCTCATTTAACCAACTTTGTATCTCTTGCGGTTTACGAGATCTTTGTATACGCAAATTAAATCCGGGCCACCCTGTATAGGGGCTCCTTGGAATGTTAAGAACATTTGTGTTTATAATTTAGACGAATAATATTAGGGACGCTGAGAACGTCAAATTTTAATTTTGTTTTGGTCATTATGTTTTTGAGGATAAACTTTCTGTAAAGCAAAATGTTTTATTTTTTACTGCAGTGTTTAATTCTACGCAAAACAGGTACAGTTGTTTTATATCTGTAAAGTGCACCATTTATAGTTGTACAATGTACCCTGTTCGAGATAACTATTATTTAACTCAATTTAAAGTAATTATTTAATTGGAATGAAGTCATAAAAGTATTGACTTACCGTTTATCAACAGTTGAAACTAATAATCTACACAGTAATGACTATTTCACTGTAAAGGATTATAATTATATATGGATATAAGGAATGTAACTTCATTGATTGATTAATCTGATGATGGAGGTTTTCGTTTACAAATGCTTGGACTATTACAAATAGGTTCAATTTTTTATATCAGGCTCGAAGTGATCAAAATAATGAGATTATTAGGTTTATATGCTAGTTTATAAGATTGTCGAGGACCCACGAATAATTCTCTACAAACCCTCTAGTAGGAACGATTGCATGTGTATAATTAAAAGGCACTGGTCTTAATTTAATATATTCTATTTACAAGAAAAATATGAAAAATAAGTCAATGGTTGTGAGCACTAAAATTAAAACAGGTTGCATCGGGAATCTATAACGGTGCAAGTTGATATCGAAAATCATTTATTTGATATGGGAGATAGCGAGAAAAAAACTTAACGATGACTATTTAAAATGTTGAAAGAAATACAAGAGGACGAGAAAGATGTACGATCTTCAAGTACTGAATGATAGAATAAGTTTATTAGAAGCTGAAAGTATAAACTTAAGAGAAATAATTTAGTTCTATTTGGTACACCAGAAGAGAATGGCGTAATTACAAAAAAATCATGTCGAGGAATAAGAACAAAACTTAACATAAATCTTGAAGAGATAGATATAAGTGATATTTACAGAGTGGGCAAAAAACGCTCGAATAACCAAGAGCATGCATATTAGAGTCAGCAAGAACCACTATAAAGCAATATATTTTTTAAAAATGCTACCCTGGTAAAGGGCACTGGAATTAGTATCTCTAACGATTTGACACCCAAAGAACGAGAATAACAAAAAGTATTACACCATCACTTGAAATTAGCTAAAGAAAAGAAATACCGGGCAAATATTTCCAAAAATAAATTAATCATAAACGACGAAACTTACTCATATGAAGATTTAAAAGCAAATCAAAATGAAAAATACGCTATAACAAGGAATAAAAATGGAGAGAAAAATAAAGAAAACAGAGAAGCAGAAAAGAACAGATAGAGAACAAGCAAGTGCCGTCAACAAGGTCTACCTTAAACGTCATATCCACCAAGTCTCGTCTACTTATGCAAAAAATATATTTTTTATATAAAATACAATATAGTAGTTCAATGTACATTATACATGTTTTAGAAATATATATTTATTAATTTAAACATTATCGTCGGTTAAACGTTATCGTCAAAATGAATCCATATATTAAAACTTTCACAGATAAACAAAATAATTTTAAATTATTTCAAACCAACATAAGAAGTCTTATAAAAAATGATGAAATGTTACTTATTATTGTGGCCAATTTTGAGGAACAATTTGATTACATAGTATTGTCAGAAATTTGGGTATTGCATTTTAAATACACAAAATTATAATTTATTTTATAATACAGGTCTTTAACATATATATAAAGAAATCATTAGAATACTTTTACAACATTGTAAATTTTGAAAATATAAAAATAATTGATTTGATAAGTGTTTACAGTGAAGAATATTTAAATATTATGAATACATAGGGATATACTACTGCAATTACGGAAAGGAAACAGTAAAATATGCATAGACCACATATTTGTAAAAAGTAGGAAAGATTTGTCTAATTTTATTTCTATAATTCTTCAAACACAAATCATCCACTACTACTTCATAATAATCCTAATTAATACGCCTGTACCTAAAAAAAAATTCGCTTAATGATACTGGCACTTTTTATAAATACTACACAAATAAAGATACATTAAAAAGAGAATGTGAAAATATATTGTGAGAAAATGTACAGTGAAATAGATGTAGTCGTTTGCAATTTAACCCTGCGGACAAAAAACGCAACAAAAACTTTATGACCTCATTAAAAAATCGTTACTATCTGTACTTTTCCGCCGGCAAATTGAATCACCTACCTTTATAAGTTTTTAATGTACGTCGGCTTCTTTGATGACACAATGCCTAATGATTCACTGGAGTTAAAAGTCGCAAAGTTTTTATTGTCTACTTTATTTGCACGGTAAATCCGCAGGCTACTACTATATAAACGTTGCTGTAAATATATTTATAAATACGGTGAAACACAAAGTTAAGCAATGTACACATAAAAAAAGAATTATAAGTAAACATAAAAGAAGATTCAAATGGATTATATCCGGCCTTGAAGATTAAGTAAATAAAAAGAACTTATTACATAAAGAAATTAAAAAACTTTAATGATATTAATGCGGAAAGAGAATATAAAACATATTGAAATAAACTAAATCAGATTCTAAAAACAAGAAAAATAAACTATTACAAAGCTGAAATAAGAAGAAATAAAAACAGGTCGACAACCTTATAGGCCAACGAGGATGAGGAGCGAAAGAAAAAAAAACCGTAATATCTTAAACAAAACATATAAATGGAGAATTAAGAATAAAAATCATATTTCTGAATTATTTGTAGAATATTATACTGAACTAGGTAATAAAATGGCAAAGGAAATAGAACAAAACAATTCAATTACATACACTGAGAAAATAAATTGCTTTCAATATTTTTAAACTCGACTAACACCGGGAAAATCGAACAGATCATTGATGAGCTAAAATCACGCAAAGCTTCTGGTATAGATGGAATAAGATCCGAAACCTTAATAGTAATAGCTAAAAAAATAAGTAGACCACTACCGCATATCATAAATAAATCGTTGCAAACCGGTATATTTTCAGCAGCAATTAAACTTGGGTGAATAAAACCTCTATATAAAAATGGTGATAGTATTCAACTGCAAGAGTATTATTATAGACCAGTATTACTGAAAACCAGCATTGCAAAAATATTTGAAAAAGTTCTAAAAAAAATAATAATATAATTTTTAAACAAATATAATATTCTTTCAAATAAACAGTTTGGATTTAGAGAAGCTAAATCGACAGAAAATGCAATAGCGAGTGAAACTAGTAATAGAAAGATCAGAGCAGTCCATCGCTGTGCATCTTCGTCGATTTGGCAAAAGCAGTCGACACGGTTTGCCATAAAAAATATTACTAACACTACAACATATTGGATTTAGAGGTGTAGCGCTTGACTTAACGACTCGACAAATTTAGTTCCCTCGTCTTGGATCTTATTGCACACTTAAAATTTGAATTATTATAAAAGTAGAATCAGTGACTTCTTTGTTATCTGTAGCAAAATTGTAATTCGACAAACTTATCGATTTGAATAATGAAGTGATAAAAGCTTTCTGGAAGTCGCAAGCTTTAAGGCAATTTCCAGTATTATCATGCTGAGCTTTTACAGTTCCGTAAAGACATCATAATTGCCTGTTGAATGCTCATTACTTCCCATACATTTAACTTAAGCCTCTTATCATCTTACTACATTTGAAAATGTCTGATTTGACATCTTAAATCGCTGAGTTTACTAGTTTTATAGAATTAGAATTGTTTTCTTTAATTCAACAATGCTATTTAGTGCGTTTTCTTATGACACTATTCAGTTGTTCAGAGATTCATGTACAAGTTCCTGATTGGTGTCGTTTTGTTGCATATTCAGTATATAATCGAATTTATGGCCATCGAATAATCACCACTGGAGAGGGATTTTAAAAAAATTATTGCGTTTTCGTTTCGCGTTACCAGCAGCGGAAAATGAGAGAATACGTGAGGATAGACATTGTTCGCGCGTAGTTAATGGCCAGCGCCATCAGTAGGTTGCGTTATTGTGTCCGTATAATTTATTGTTAGTTATGGATTGTAAAATGCCCTTTTTGTTGAAGGCATTTAAATAAAATTATTTGATGAAGGTAAAAGGAAAAACATGAAAAATTAAATAAAAGTGATTGCAATAGAATAGGAAAAATAGAAAATAAAATTAAGAGATATAGATGAAATGATAATAGATATGTGATATTTGTGACGGGTTCTGCCTCCTTACAGGATGGAGTCTCCGTGCGTAGAGCTCCCCATGATGTGGGGTATCAAATGAATCGACGCGACGCGCGACGCCTGGAATGATAATACAACTTTGAAACAAGGCTTCGAAATTTTAATGAAAACGTACACGTACAAGTAAATTAATTTCATAAAAACGGCACATAATCAAAGTAAAATTTTACGTAGTACCTACGTAAAATTTTAGGCATCGAATCGATCGGTTACCGTAAAAATGCATTACCTTTAACTTTGTCCGATTTCAACAGAGCAAAGATTGTAGTTTATTAAAAAATTTACCGAACAAAATCCTGAGACAGAATAGTCAATAAATAAAAGTAATTGGTCACCTGATGATGCCTAAATTTTCTTCGAGTTCATAACATTGAAGCTCGATGAATCTTGAAATATGAACGTGATGATGCCTATTGAACAGTTGAAGTGAATTAATTTCGTGAAAACGTCAGTATTTCAATTTTATGATGTCTAGTCTAAGTAAATTTTTACATGGGTATATCAGGCATAGAATGTGATCGTTTGGTGAAACAATGTCAAAATATACTTATCTTTAATTTCGTCCAATTTCAACTAAGTAACGAAAAGAATTAATTAAAAAATTAACCGAACAAAATCCCTGGAGGATATTTTTGTAAGTCAATATTTGACCACCAGATGATGCCCACTGAATAGACGAATTGAATCAGTTCCATGAAAATGCCTCATGACTAAAGCAAAATTATATCTGGGCAAGGCTCGATTTTCATTTTCAGCCCCCCCTCAACTTCCGCGCCCCCGCCCGGAAAAGAGTTTTATACGTCATGCCACTGAGTCATGCCATTATGTTTAAGAGGATCTCAAATCTTCCTCGTATTTATCTCGTTCAGAGTGAGAAAGAAAACTGTCACTTTGACACTCGACCTTTACTATCAGGTTGCTCAGGCGCCAACTCAAGTTTAGAGTGCTTGAACAAGACTACCCAAAAGTCTGTAAGCGGAACTGAGCAACTCAGTGAAGAAACGGTTGATAAGGGAAATTAGACTTTCACAAACACAGAAGTAAAACGTAGAAGTTTAAAATAAAGTATATTACATTTACCCTACTATATATAATTCTAAGTTAAAATAAAATAACTAGGCACAAGTTTATACAGGCGGCAGAGGGAGGTTAGCAAGCGGTAAAACAGCATCAGCGGTAAGAGCGGTATAACCCGAGTACTCCAAATGTTGTAATACTTACAATCGGTTCCAAATAATTATTGCAAACTGCTACCAAGAAGAAACGGATTTAATCGGCCACCGATAACTAATTATCATTAAATTAACTACTAAAAGTAAGAATGGAAATAATCCCTGGTGACAAATATTCTTACATTAAATAAATGTTTAGGTACTTCAATAGTAAATACTTTCTGGTAGTATACAATCATTCGCTTAAGGCGGTATAATATATATTTTATTATGGCAGTAAATAAGAAAATACTTATATAAGGTACAAATAAATATAAATATATGTCCTAGGTATATTTCGGTAACGAAAAATGCTTCGTTACAAGACATATTCTGGAAATGATATATTTTGTACTATTTCTATATTTCTTCTTTGTTTTATAAGAGTTATTTTTTTTTAAGCAACCGTATAGAGTTTGATACAGTAGCTTTTGGCATTCGATTGTTTTTTGTGAAATATGACAATTAACTTAATTTATTGAAAGAAAATAAAATTTAAATTATGATCTTCATTTTTATATAAAATTTTGATGAGGATCGAATATCAATGAGGAAAGGTAGGTTGTAGTAACGTTAGTGAATTTTTCAGGTGAACTTGGTTATTTCTATGGACTAAGAAATGATTATTTTAAATTAGATTTTGAACACGGTATATTATAAAAATTTTATTTTTTTCAGCTTAGTTGGATAGACACTTCAACAAGACCACGATCATTTAACGTTACAAATCTTACGAGTTCTTATAATGAATCAGAAACAAAAAAAAACAAGTCTAAAAACAAATTAATTTATTACAGGTTATCTAACATTGATATAATAAACAAAGCACATTTGTACATTTAACTTTATAATACCAATCATCTAGGTTTTCTAACCAAGGCGAAAAATTATTAATTTGAACAATTATATTATGCAATAAGAAATATTATTTAAAGGAAAATAATAGGTTTAAGAAAAACTCATTTCGTCGTGCTTGACAATTTTCATGATTATTTTTTTTAACGGATCTCCACAAATTTGAGATATTATTATTTGAAATATTCCCCATTTTTATTCAAAATGTATATAAATACTGTTTTCTACAACAATTATTAACCAGTAGTTATTATTATATTACAAGTAATTAAATTCAATACAACGTTACAGCAGAATTTCCAACGCGTATGTTTTAAAATATATATTCATAACTTTAGAAAAATATAAAGCTTTACGGGACTAGGACCGTTTAAAAACCGTCTTCAGAACGACTTTTTAGCCTAGCTATCGCTAGCATTAAAATCAATATTTGATGCAACGTAAATAGATAGGAGGCGGGTTGGATTTTGTTTATAAAATATATCCGTGAGAAGCTGGGATACGCGACGGAGAGCTTTGTACACATTAGCAACTACGGGCCTCTGAAAGACGCTTAATACAAAGAAAGAAATCTTCAACATAAGACACTCCTCGTCTGCCTTCGTCTTATAAAAACGAGTATATATGGGGCAGCAGCGGAGAAACTCATAGATTTGATCCCTGTTCCGCTCTCTGAGTTGCTTAAGAAAATTAACAAACAGATCTAGATATTGCAACATACTGTACCTTTATTCAAAGTCTTAGGCTTAAAGGAAAATGTTACATCTCAGCTACTATACCCTAAAGACTCTGTAAACAATAAACAATGGCGTACACAGACATCTTCCTTGTGTAATTTCACCAACTCATAGGAGTCACAAGTCGACACTTCGGTTAGCTGTTATACATTCGGCTGTTAAAAATTTTACACCTAATTTCAATTTCTCTTATTTCGTTGATAAAAAGTTATGAGGTACCAGTAAATTAAGTACCAATTGCAAAGTCTCTCACTAGGGCAAACGGTTGAGAATCTGACAGTAGAGATGGGTGTTAACCTGATTATTTATACTGCCCTAGGTAATTTCGTTAACACTACGATATCATTATTTTGTAACGTAATAATTTGCACAATATAATTGGCATGGCACGTATTATTTTTAGACTGAGTTATTATTCAACATTGAATTTACATTCTGGTTTTGGATGGAAAATTGTCGATTTCTCGTGTTTGTGAACCAATGTAAACAAAGATGAATGGATAAATTTAATTTCACTATCATAAAAATAAAATAATAAAATTAGTGGAAATTACTTTTGATAATTTACAATTTTTATCACAAAATTGTGTATATTCAGAGGTATGCAAAGACAAGAGATTTTAACTTCAACTATACTTCAGTTAATTTTTCCTTGAGATATTTCTCACAGGCGCTGCATCTAGTTTTTTATCATTTTTCAATAACCATCCGTAACTATGGCTAAATCTAAAACTCTAGTAGTCAGGCCAAATAATGATTAATTTTTCTAATGTCATAGGTAAATAATATTAGAACTAGAAACAATTGATATCAAACTTTACATTAAAGTATCTAAGGAATGTCACATTAAAATTGGGTTACTACAGACACAACGTATTTTGAGGTCCCAATTTTTGTCATCTAGAAAATCATGTAAATCGTTAAAAAAAATAATAATTAAGAGATGGGATTAAGTATTAAATTGGCACCTCGTGACTAGGACTTTATCAATATAAATAGGATATAGGGAGAATTTCTTCATAAGTTAGATGTTTTAGAATCACGATTTTCTCAGATATATTTAAAATGTATATAAAATCTTCAATCTTCAAATCAATGCTATTTACATGGATTGCATTTAGCATTTACAATTATAAAGCCAAGTATTTTCAGATAACGACTGTTGATGTACACATAAAGGGGAATAAAAGATAATTAGGATCCGTATTAACAAGATCTTAATGCCCTATGCCATTTCAATGTTTACATGCTTTCATTTGCATCGTATGAATTCAAAATGTTAATATACTTTAGTGCATTTTTATCTTAAATAAAATATCGCGGCATTTTATTGATATCGATTTAATAGCACTCCAGACATAAATATCAGACTAAGAATTATTGCTCTTAAGGAGACATATGCCGGAAAAATTACAGTTATTGCTTTGCCCAAGCGGGTTCAACACGAGCAATGGATTTACAATATGGCTTCAAAGCTCAATAAACGTTAAGTACCGGCAGATCGAACGGTAACAACACGCTAGTGATTTGTCAAAAGATATTGGCTTGTCCTCTTTGATGTGCCTCTAACAAAGAACCTAACGAGTTTCCTAACAGGCTGCATTTAATTTAAGGTTTTCGCGACCGATACACTTCTTTTTAGACAAAATCCAATTAACTAATGAATCTTATAATTTCGACACCGGGAAATGTTGAAGATCAGATATTAAAGTAGTTCCGTGCCGTTCCTTTTAGCCAAAGTTTTAATAGACCTAATATTTTTAATACCTTAAAAATAAACATGTCTATCGTATATATCGTATACTTTTAATATAGACCGAGACACTGAGAACTGAAATATAGCAAAACGTTGACAAATTTGACAAACTAACGTATGAGTATAACCTGCAGCAGTCGTGAATAATCAGATAAGTCGAATAGCAGTATAATAATATTATGTGCTGCCCTCTAATGGACAGAGTTGTAATTAGTCCCTGGTCAGAATGAAGGGAGACCTGTTTAAGTTGACGGCCGGTACGGTGGCGCCATCTCTGGACCAACTGACGAACCGCCATTTAGCGCCTAGAAAACTATAGAAACTTCCACCATATTCGAGAAAGGTTCTGGAAAGAGATTCCAATACGTTCTACGTGTATATATAAGAAGTGAAGTCGATCAGGCAGGGCAGAGTTTTATATTAGACAAACAATTGATCGGATGAAAAAGAACAGTAATAGTAGTGAATTTATATTCTTTCCTTTTATTTGGGTTTTCTACCACATGTATTATTCTCTTCAAAAATAAATCACCGAATCTACAAAATAATAGAATTATTGGAAAAAAGCCTCTGCGCCCATGACATTTACGTCAAAGGAACAGTCAGAGGTTATGTTTTACAAATAATATAAATCGGAATAAACACAGAAATAATGTATTTTGCTGACGTTTCAAAAAGTAGCCTCTTTCCGCTTTCAAAACTTTTATTTTAAGAACTCTTATTTGCTATGTATGTCAAATACACAGGTTTAAGATTCTGTTTATGTTATTTCCATGGATATTTACTAGTTACACAGAACTGATAATATTTTCTTTTAGATAATGTTGAGCTTGTTAAGTTCTTCTTTTAACGTTGTTAGCCAGGTTTTACAAATATCTACAGAACAATTCGATACGCATTTATTTTCATTTAATAAGATTATTGCTGATTCTTTAATTTATCTGGCCTTTTTTGTAAAAATTTTTGCCGAGTCCCAGTTTATTCTATGCCTGTTTTCCCAAGCATATCCACAAATCTTTGATTTCTAAATTTCATGCTTGTGCTCATCCAACCTCACCCTGAAATGTACATGCACATAACATTTATCACATTCGCACGGGATATTGTAAATACAGTTTTTTGAATTCTGCTCCCTATTTATCGGTTTTGTTTGTTGTTAAAATAGATTTCAAAGTGTTCGCCGTTTGAAATACCGTCCTACCATCAAATTTATCACCTATACGGCGTAACTTCTCCGATGGTCCGTATACATAAGGAATTATTGCTGTATAATAACGTTTTTGTCGTACCTAATTGTCCCTATTTTCAACATTTATGAAAACTCTATCAACGAAGGCTTCAGGGTATTGACTTTGTAGTAGAGCCTCTTTGATAATTTTTTTTTGGTATTTAATATTTCATTATTAGATGAAATTATTTTGGCCCTATCGTATAAATATTTTACAACACCCCTTTTAACATTTATTGACTGATTTGAGTTAAAATGTAGATATCTATTAGTATGTGTTGGCTTTCTATAAACGCTTGTTTCAATTGTATTATTTACCCTTTTAAGTAAAACATCTAAAAACATCTATATTTTCTAAAAAACTATCTAGTAAATCAACACCATGAGGCCAAATTGCAAAGATGTCGTCAATATATTTCCACCAGACAACCGGTTTGATTATACAATTTTGAACATGTGTGTTATCAAAGTTCTCCATAAATATATTGCTTAAAATTGGTGATAATATGGTGGTAAAATGGTACCTTGTGTTTTTCTCGTCCGGCAGACTGTTTTCGATTTAAAAAATAAAATGCATTAATTCACTTTTCCCTATGCGACTTTCCATTACGAGTGAATTTCTTCCAATGGTTTCTCCAAAAATTTATTCAAAAAAGAATGGGGATGGATGGTACATGAAGGTCAGCTAAAACCCATCCCGACTGAAGAGGATATAGCACCAGAGCGGGTACTTCACATCATATCCTGCAAATGCAAATGCGGCTGCGAAAAGAAATGCAAATGCAGGACAAGTGGTTACTGCGCTGGGCATGGATGCGCAAATCGCATGGAAGTGGCTGTCTCAGACATCGATGACGACGTGGAAACTGTTACAGTTAACGTAATATTTACTATGGCCAAAAAATACAAGCATTTTAGGCAAAAATGTACTTAAAAAAATAAATAAATAAAAATGTTTGATTTTATTTGTTAAAAAAATGGAAAATATTTCATATTATTAGTGTTTTGGAAGAAAAAGAACAGTAAACTACGTCATTTGACGCAAAAACGAACAAAATCGGACGCTTGGTTCAGTCGCTATGCTCAAAATTAAAAAATCCATGGTGGCAGATTTTCCCCAAGTGGAGACTTGAGACTTTCAGGATTTCAATTAGGATATCATCCTCAACATCTCTGGCAATTTTCAGCTTTTTATTTCAAATGTCCGGGCCAATCTCTTATTTGACTGGACGATCACAAACAATACAAGCAAACTATAACCATACAATGCTAAACTATAACCATACAATGCTAACAATGCTAACAGACTCTTTGATATAATTATGATGCCAGGTGATTTGGATTGTTCTGCCACAAGAGATGACTTTACTTTAGTTGATCAAGTAGTTCACCACCGGGATTTCTTATTAATCTAGTATAATAATAATGTGTTTATTCATGTAAGCCATTTAAAGGACATGAAAAGTCATATTATAATGAAATATATTTAAAATACATGCACTTTGAATAACATTTTTTCAGAACAAAATAAAAGAAAAAACTACAATACAATGTTACAGATACTCCGGTTTACAAAAACAAAGTTAACAATTTACATTATTACGTTAAATTTATAAAATTTTAGAGAATAGAAGCAACTATCACAGAAATAGGCGAAGTTTTTTTTTCAAATTTGTCTATATTTGTTTCGTATTTTAACACAGCAGATAAATTATTGTAGATTGTTTCACATAGATAGGACCTTTTTATAAGTGGTTAAATTGAATTTATTAATATAAATTTGACTACTATTTGTGGTCATGCATGCTAACTTGTTGAAGAAAGTCTGACATGTTAAGTTTAACAAAAAGAGCAGCCTCATAGATTAATAAGCACGGTAAGGATGTGACGTGAACCGTAAGGAAATGGCCTTTTCCATTAAGCACTCGCTCTTCTGTTCGGAGGCGGGTCGTAGGTTTTTTCGATAACTTTAACTTAACCAACAGTTTATATTGAAGAAAGAGTTGTTAATTTATAAGCTCTGGGGCGTCAGTCAATTTCTTGACAGAGAAGAGGTTAGAGACCAGAATAAAAAAATTAAGTAATGTATACTAAATATAATAAGAGTAAAAAAATGTATAATTACAAAGCCACCAACAAATAATAGAATAATACACAGGATAAGGTATAACACAATTGCTAAAATTAGATTTACTGAACTATGAGGGTGTGAGGCACAAATGGAACAAAAAAAGTTAAAAAGATTAAATTGATTTAAAACAAGAATGATAAAAATTTTGTTATGGCCTCTCCGGCTATGAACATTTTAACTTCTAGAATATTTCAGATTTTAGAAATAAAAAAGGTACAGTATAAATGACCCTGACCTTGTAAGTAATCCTGAAGGGATAAAGAAATCTCAAAAAAACAAGATGGAATTTAAATTCCCAAACAGCTGCTTAGTTAACAATAAAAAATATTTAATTATGACGCTTTTTCAAAAAAAATATTAATCCATTTATGATGAAATACTTGATCTCTGAATAATGAAATGTTGGAGGCTCCTCCCTGCAGTTGTAAACTAGCCAGTTGTACTTACAGTCGTTAAGACGAAGGCTGCTCTCCGGAGAATTAAAATAGTTACCAACTAGCTGGACCAACAAACCATTCAGCAAAACTAAGCTGGTTGAAAACGATGACCGAACATCTCAGGTGGAACGTCTTAGTTCTTTTAAATTACATGACCCGTTCCGGCATCCACGACAGGTGTTATGGGTCCTCAAGCCACATAAGTGGGTACTTGCGATTGGCTTAAATCTTTGAGAGTATCAGATTATCAGGTGAGGGTTGGCAAGGCCCTCCAAAAAAAAACCTATAAAAATTACTAGTATCAAAACTTGGTACTCTCTTGAATTTTATGCTATTTGTACTTATTTTAAATTAAACAAAATATAGATCTTTAAATGAATAAACTTCAGATTTACTGACCTTAGATGTTCTTAGGTTTTCTATTACAGAAAGGTGATGTCCGCACTTGGCTGAAGTTACAGCAAAAATGCCTCTAGCAACATGGCTATTCTTTTTTTTACTTTGTCACAAGAAAATGACCAAAAAATCCGCCATAAAAACTATCCTTTTTCCCTCTAATCCGGAGCTACCAATTATAGCATAAAATTCCTATAGTAGAGTAGAGCCAAGTTTGAAATGCCCCATTTGATTTGTCTTTTAATAAACCAATATTCCTGAGTTGTTGTCATTACATTTTCACACTATTTATTTGTTGGTTATATTAATGTCATCTGACATTGCCTTCCAATTCAAAACTATAGACCGTAGAACCCTCTGTTGTTGTCTTAATTTACTACAATGTATTGAGTGTTGCAGAAGGTCGTCAAGTGAAATATGCAAGAAGTCGCATTATAATCCGGGCGTGTATGAAAAATGGATTATTAAAAAAAATTATGTTACAAGGAGAACATTATATTTTCTATAAAAGTTTGTCGGCATGATTGTAAGGGATTTAATGAAAATATTAATATTATAATTTTTTTTATGAATAAAACTACGTTGAAATTCACAGCTAGTTCCTCAATCTATTATAAGGTATTTCATGTGCGAGTAAGTCAAAGCAAAATATATGTTCAACAGATATTATATGTCCAGTACACTCCCTTAAATTTTAGATGGCAAAAAGGGCGTTAGTTTTTTTGCAAAATGTTCGATATGGTTTAACCAGGTAAGTTGTTCATCTAAATGTACCCAAAAATTTCACAGGTGGGACTTTGTCAATTGCCGAGACATTTAAATTAACCATAAATAAGGATTTTCCCGTCTGTTATGAGACATTATATATTTTGTTTTTGCAGCATTAATTATTATTAACTTATTGTTAAAACACCAGGTATAATATTTTTTGAAATTTTTATGTTTTGATCAGGGTCAAAAACTACACCCTGTATGTTACTTTTACGAGATTTCTTGAAGTTAGAAAACGTTTGTTTAACCGAAAGTGACAGTATTTATTTAAAAAATTTAAACAGAATTTGTAAAAGGTTTTAAACTAAATATTTCATTTGGCAAAGTTGTGAATAAAGTAACTATTCTACAAACAGAAATTTGTCCTTAAAATGTATAATTAATAAGCGTAAAAGTAAATGAATAAAAATGAAAAAAATGTAATTTGTACTGAAAAAAATTCACTTTTTGGAAAATACGCGGTGGTGCTTAGGTGCGTTTTACTTGGCTCTAGCAAGGAAGCAGTAACGGCGACCCGGTTACAGGGAAGTAAGAGATGCCGAAAGTAAGAAAGCTAACTAAAACGTTATTAGTTGGAAACCTATAGAAGCAATAGTATTTTTACTTATGGCAAACTACTTAGCACTCACTCGCGAAGATGTATAGCACTTACTAGACCACTGGAAACTGACTTATTTCTGTGTATAATTCCCGGCTTTATATAGGTTCAGTAGCGTTTCGTTTAGACGGGGACTGATCTCACCCAAAAGTTTTTCCCCATTTTTTGCTTTTGTTTCGATGCCCCTAGCCATTCCTTTTGGCTAGGAAGCGATTTTCGCATGGAAGATGAAATACTTTGACTTTGAAACTTATATGAAAAGTTGGGCAGTGATGAGAAGCATCTTTTGAGGAGTTCCGGCACTGGAACAGAAAGGTCGCCACTTTGTGTTGGCTGAATATACTTATCGGAGAGCTTTTTTGGAAAGTAGTCGGGAGAGCTTTTGCATATAAGTTAGAATTCATTGAAAACGAAAGTAGTTTCGATGAAAGATTGAAAGATAATTAAACTTTGGATAGGGTGAATTTGATGTCTATTAGTAAATAGTATTGAGAGGAATGTAAAACAGAATTAGACAGTAGGATTTGAAAGGACGTGCAACAGAGACGAATAAAGGAAATGTAATAGAAAATTAATTGGATCGAAAATATAATGAAATAAAATATTGCAAATATGAATTCGAAAAGTAATTTTGATGTGATTGAAGATTATATAGGGGCAGTCTTTTTTAGGGAAAACTTTTGTAATTTTTTATTTGTGTCAGTATTTCCAATGTTTAGAAGCTGTGATTGGCATTTTTAGTTTGTTTAAGAATTGTGAATTATTTCAGGTTTTGATTTGACAAATTGTGGTATTTTATCATTTTAAATATCTAAGCAATTTTTTAACCGTATTTCTTCATTATGGGCTGAAAGTTAGGGTTTATTTTGAAAATTTTAAATCTTTTAAATATTACTTTTCCGCTTGTGAGTGTCTATAACATTACCTTTGTCGTCTTTACTCTATATACGTATATTCAAACTTTAGGTGCGATGCCACCAAATTTGCTATTTTTGTCCTCACCTTGACAGAGTTGTTTTTTATAGGTTTTCTTTCTGGGTACGGCTGTTCAAGTTTTCGAATCATCATTTATAATATATTGAGTGCTAATGTGAGTTTGAAGTGAGGATATTGTGATTAGGGCTAACCAAGTCTATAATGTTTTTAATTATTTCCTTTTGCTACAATTCATAAATTACTGCGTTATTATTTTTAGGTTTATGTTTAGGACCACTGAGTTATATATGCTTATTTGAATGATTTGGTTTGATGGTGTTTCTATGGTTCTGATTTTCCACTTCACTTTTGTTTCTGTTTTCTACGATATCCATAATTTTTTGTTTGTCATTTATCATAATTTCTTTATCAAGGATTAACTTTTTGAACAGCACAATATGTTTTGCTAAGATTATTTTTTCGTATATTATAGTCAATTCAATTTCAATTAAATAAGTTAGGAGGATTTCTCGATGGAAGAAAACAGTAATTTGCACTTGACTTCTTTATTAGAACGACTTATAACACATTCTGATGACTACAAGTTCGATTTAACTATTTATATGTTTGTTTATCGGGCTTGTGGTCACTTGATAAATTTTATCATTATGTTCGTAAATATTTGTAGCAATTATTATTATGATGATTACTTAAAACCTTATCAAAAATAAAATAGTGGAGTAAACAATGATAACATATAACTCCTCCCTTCTTAAAAGGGATTCATATCTTTACAGGAAGGTTTGAATCTTGCAGTTCAATGGAGTTGGTAGGGCGGTTTGCCTTTATTTACAATTTTTATATTGAAGGGCTTTCTCATGCAATATTTAAAATATAATTAGATAGTAATTGCAAGAATGATCATAGATACGAGAAAGTATAATATTCAGGTGTGATGATGACTAGGTGTTCCAAAGTCTTCGATTTCCAATGGTTGAGGTTGTTTCAATGATTCGAACAACTTATTCAGCTCTGAAGGAAATTCTTCAAAGTGTAAGCTTGGTAGCGGGGACAAGGAATATTCTACAATTTTTGGTAAGTAGAACGGACGTCCTTGGATTTTGAAAGTCTCCGTTGAATAGGTAGTATTTTTAATAAAAACACTGCAGTTGGGTTCGAGTGTTATTTCACTAAGTTTTTTCACTCGGATTATCTGTTGGTCTTGTTGAAGTCTTGATTATGATCTCTTCTCTAGGGAAACAGATAAGTTTGTTATTTGAAATCCTTAATAAAGGATCGGTGTTTACTGTAATCTTTTGCAAACGACAGTGGGTAGTTTGTTGTCCCTCTAGCAAGTCGAGAACGCAATTGGAAGTCCGGGGTAGAGGTTCTCCGTCACAGATATGATATTTGTTGATTGTCTGGCAGGCAGCATCTTTCCATAGGTGGGCTGTATGATCAACACTCAGTACCAGGTAGGGTTTTGGTGGTATAAGGATAGTATTATTAAAAAGAATAGGAATCAGGTGGATTAATTGAAAGTCTCTAATATCAAAGAGTGGTATAGTTAATTCAATGTAAATTAAGTTCTTTTTGATTTTAGTCTGAATATGAAATAATCTATAGTATTCGTCATTTTCCAGTTTTAAAAGACTTCTGGGATGATAGAGTTTTGTTAAGGTGTCTAGAATATGTATTAGATTTCATTGAGACAAAAATAAATGATGTATGATTCCTGAATAGGAGTTTACCAGAGCATTTTCCAAGGCTTCTAAATGATTTAAAATAATTAGAAAGTTATGTGATATTTGGTTGGCTAGATTTTGACAGTATACGTTTTGTTCTAGATTGCTAAGCTGTTTATTTGTTATATTTAAGTTGGTAACGATCGATTTTTCGTTTGTCTCAATAACTTTGAGAGTTTTGTTTATCCTTTCTATTAATTGCGTATGGAGGGACGTTCTCAGATTTACTTGAGCCGCCAAGGAGTGTTGATTTCTCATAAGAGTGTCTAATCTTGAATCTATGTTTTCTAAGTCATCTGCGTCAGGGTTACCGAATAAGAATTTATTAACTTTTCCAACGGCGTTAATCAATCCTCGGTTGTAAGTTTAGTAATTTCGAATGAGTTAATTTTGAGTAATAGCTTAAACGAGCATTTGAGTATTCAATGCATTTATTTGGGAATTCTAACATATATTCATCGGTTTTCTTAATATGGTTCTCGATTATGTTTAAGTCAATGATGTAAGAAAAGGAATGGTAATTGTTAATGAGTTTATTGGTCGGTGAGTCATTAGGTAGATGGAATTGGAGAGATATTTGATTTTTAGGCAAAAAGTCTTCAAAATCAGTAGTAATAGGGGAGTGGTGATATATTTGTTGATCTTTTCCTTGATCAGTCTTTGTCTAACCTGGAACAAAAGTTCATCGTCAGAGTCACTGTCTTGGGTCTGTTCAATAGTATTGTTACGTATTTGGTTTTTTGTAAATCGTCCTTTGTTAGTTACGACAGTGGGTCCGTCATCCTTGTAGATTGTTGCCGATATGAATTTAGGTACATTCTTCGCACGCGTAGCTCGTGAGTTTCTAACGTAAATGATATCGTCTGTATTATGAATTTTAGGTTCTCTACGGTTCTTGTTGATTTTTGACATTTTATTTTCTTTGTCGAGGACTTGGTTAATTCTAAGTTGTTCGTATAAGTTTTGTGTAAGGTTTTTATGTTCCTGTATGTAATCTGAAGTGATAATTTCGTCAGATATTTCAAAGGGTGAAGGTTTATTTAGATGTCCAAAAAGTACTTCAAACGGGGTGTGTTTAGTGAGAGAGTGTATTGATTCATTGTATCCGATCGTAGCTAGTTTCATCAAATAATGATTAGGGAAGTTAGGGTTTTCTGAAATTAAACATATCATGCTGTCTATTAGCGAACTATGAAAACGTTCAACTGGACTATTGGATGTATGACTGTCAGTACTAGTGAAGTGTAAAGATATTTTATGTAAGTCACAGTAATCAATAATCATGGTATTATTAAATTCTTTACCTTTGTCACAAATTATCTTATAAGGTTTCCCGTAGTGTTGTATAAAAGTTAAAAGAGCTTGGTGTACTTCCATTCCTGTCTTGGATTTTAGAGGGTAGCTTTGTCCAATTTTCGAGAAAGGATCGAAAACGGTAAGATAACATTCATTCGAAAAGTGAAAAAGGTCTATATGAATAACATCTAGAGGTTTCTGAGGAATTGAGGTACTGGGCAACTTGGTGTTCTATTGGGCCAATAGTATTTTCTCATTATTAAACTTGAAGTGACTTTGGTTCCACGGTGTATGGTTCGTGCATATATTTTATTATCTGATTTTGTTTGTTTTCTTGGGAGACATCTTCGAGTACTTTATTTGAAATTATACAGTTCATTGAATCGTTAACGTTTAAAAATCTCTGGAATATTCTAATGATTTTATGTTTAATACTCTCGTCGTTGAAGTCGAAGCAGTTTTGGGTACTTTCGGTAGAATGTAAGAACTATTTTATAAATTTGAATATCTCTTCATCGGATGTTCGTGATTTTAACAGAATTCGGTGTTTTTTATATCCAGGGAAAGTGTTTCTAGAATGTGGGTATTAGTATCTGCGTTATCGCATTCTTTTATGAAGATTTGATTTTTATAGATGTTAATGGCTGATTTAGAATAAGGCATTGTGAATGTGGGGTTAGAAAGCGCTGTGTGAACAGTGTTATTATCGAAAATTTGTTCATCTATGTCCTTTATTAAATCGTCTGCGATTTGGGGATCTACTTCGGGTAGTGCATCTAAAATTGATTCAAAATCTGAGAGGTTTGCGATCATAGAATTTGCGTCATCATTATCGATAGCGTTGAGTTCCTGTATAGGGGGTCGTGAAAGGCAATCGGCATTCACGTTGTGTTTGCCTTTTTTGTATTTGATAGTGTAGTCGTATTCGTTGAGGCGTAGTCTCCATCGGATTAGTCGGGAGTTTGGGTTTTTTAGATGATACAACCATTGTAAGGGCTGATGATCTGTGATGATGGTGAAATGGTGTCCAACGAGATAAGGACGGAAGAATTTGCAACTGTCGGCCACGCTTAAAAGTTCTTTTTCAATTACATTATAATTGATTTCTGCAGGATTCAGGGCTCTGGAGTAGTACGAGATAGGATGTCCGTCTTGACTGAGGATCGAACCTATTGCATATTTACTGGCATCGCATTCCAAAGTAAAGGGCTTTGTGAAATCAGGATAAGTTAGAACGGGTTCGTTGCAGAGCAGGTTTTTACATTCTTTAAAACATGATATGTATTCTTCAGTGAGGGTAATTTTTTGGTCTTTTTTCAAGCATTGAGTAAAGGGTTTCGTAACTTTGGCGAAATTTGGACTGAAGCGACGATAATAACCAAGGAGTCTTAAAAATGATTTAATCTCCTTGGGTGTCTTAGGGATAGGAAAAGATTTGATGGCTTCTATCTTTCTTGGCATTGGTTTTATGCCATAAGGGGTTATTACGTGTCCTAGAAATTCCACCGATTTGCATAGGAACTCTGATTTTTCAAGGGCCATGAAGACCAGGTGTAAATTTTGTATATGTTCCTGGAGGGAAGTGGAAAATATTATTATATCGTCCATGTATACAAGACAGATTTTGTTTTGGAGATCTCTCAGAATCTTGTCCATGACTCGTTGGAAGGTACTTGGGGCATTTTTGAGACCAAAGGGCATTCGTACGTATTCATAATGTCCTGACTCAACATTAAAAGCGGTCTTTTCAATACTGTTTGGATGCATCTCGATTTGATGAAAACCTGATGCAAGGTCGAGTGTGCTGAAATATTGACACCTGCCAAGTTTATCTAAGATATCTATAATATCCGGTAAGGGGTACCTATCAGTGATAGTCTTCTCATTGACTTTGCGGTAATCAACAACTATACGCCATTTCTTTTTTCCAGAGACATCTAGTTTTTTTGGGACAATCCATATGGGGGAACTCCATGGGGAAATTGAGGGTCTTATAACTCCGTCTTTTAACATTTTGTCTATTTGGGTTTGTACCTCTTGTTTGTGTACAAAAGGCTATCTATATGGCTATAGTATGAACAGGGATCTCGTCACTGGTGCGTATTTCATGTTTTACGTGATTAGTAAAAGAAAGTGGATCTTCAGGAAAATAAAGTATATTCGGATGTTTTCTTAAAACAGAAAATAGTGCGTTTCTTTCTTCGGGATTCAAATGGTCTGTGCGAATAGTTTCATTCAGATTGATTTTGTGCTTAGGTTTATCTAGGGGGTGTATATAAGGAGTAAGAGTTTCGAGGTTCTGAAATGGTAAGACGTTTAGGGGTTGATCGAAGGTAGCTTGTGTAGAAAAGTCATTAATGTTATGTAGTTCTACTGTAGCTTTGCAATCGTTAGAGTTTCAGGGATGTAATTATACCATTTGAGAATGATGGGACCAGAATTTCTCCATTATAAATGTTTACAGGTATTTCTTTTATTATTATTTCTCGTGAGTTTAAATCGAAGGTACGTGATGTATCATTGGGGGTTCTCAGAAGGAGGGCTATGCAAAATTTTCAATGATGTGGGGTCTAATAATGGTTTTTGAACAACCTGTGTCGATTAGAAGTTTTAATGGAGGATTTTGAATTTGTATATAGGGCAGGCTACAAGGGGTTTTTACTGAATTTAATTCGATGGTTGGTCATTCCGAGGCTCGTTTTGAAAATTTATATTTTCATTGTATTCTTCGTTTTGAATTTGGTATTCATCTAGTTCTTCGATAATAGAATTATTATTTTCAGTGTTGTTTAAATCTGCGAATCGAGGGTTAGGGATTTCAGTTGAATCTTCAGGATGATTGCAAATGGTTATTGGATCAAGATCTACTGTATGTAGTTCTTTAACTATGAAATTTTGAGAGCTTGACTGTTTGAACCATGGGAATTGTAGTCTAATCTGAGAATTCGTTTTAGGTTGAAAATGGGGCATATGATTTTGTTTATTCATTGAAGGGTTGTGGGCATAACTTTGTCTAGGTTGAACTGATACGCCAGACATTGGAGTGGGTTTGAATGGCTGAATATTTTGGGATCTTGTATTAAGAACATTTTGATTTTGAGCCGTATTTTGACGTCCGAACACCTGTTGGTTTGTAGGGAAATGAGTTTGGATATTGCGACGTGGGGGTAGATTTATTGGTTGAGATGAGAATTGATGTTTAGAGTTGTAATTTTGATTGGTATGGGGATTATTTTGATTGAAATTTTGTGACGTGTGCTTCGATGATTTGTTAAATTGTTCTCCTTGTGTTACTAAGTTTACAGCTTCTTCGAAGGTTGTAAAAGAGCTTAAGCGCATCATGATTTGATAATTTTGTGGTAGGCAATGGGTGTATGTATCAAGTGTAAGTTTTTGATAAATTTTTATACAAGTTCGTTTTTCTACCGCTTCGTCATTTGACTGAGAAACATTTGCTAAAATTAGGCCTTGTAAATTTTGTAGTCTTAGTCCAAAGTCGTGCAGTGATTCATTATTACGTCGAGTCGTTTGTCTCAAATCGTGTTCGAGATTTGGGATGGATCTAGGGTCTGAAAAATGATCCATTAGTGTTTTGCGAATATCTGTCCAGGAATTTAAATCAAACCGACATCCAATTATAGCAAGGGCTTGACCATTTAGTTTTGATTTAATCGATTGAAGTAGGAAATTATTTAAGTTCATGTTGTCAGGGGTGTCATTGGGTTTCGCGTAATTAGCTTCGAGAGCGTTACATGCTGTAACAAAGTCATTGAGAGCGAAAACGTTACCGTCGAAAGATCTTATTGCGTACATTCTAAGTAATTAATAGTTAACTTGAGCCATTTCTGAAGTTTGTGAAGTACTGGCAGATATTTGAATAGAGTTTAGTCTACTAGGTCTTAATCTAGCTTGGATAGGTGCATGTATAATATTTTCAGATTCGTTATTTAGGCTAGGAAATGCAATGGCTTACTCTAGACTTTCAAGTAAATCATTGAATGACATGAGAAAGGGGTAACTTAATTATAGGGTTGAGGATCTGACTTTTCCCTGTCTGTTAATTACAGAATGTAATAAACAGCAACTTAAATTTAACGTTGTCAAAATATTGACCAGCTTAACAATTATTAATTTCTGTTTTCAAATATCACACAAAATTCTAGTAAGATTTGGTAAGTGAATTTGAAAAAAATGCCAAAACTGAAAGGATCACAAGAGTTTTCTTAATGAACAATTAAATGACTTTCAATTTGAGGTTGAGAAGGAAAGCGTTCTAAGGATCTGAGTATTGACTTACGTTTGCTGTTTCTTCGCTCCTCGTAGATTCTTTTGGATAGGCCTCAATGATAAATATCAACTTCTGGGGTCGTATTCGGACTTCTCTGCACGATGCAATGATTCATCCGACTCGATGCACTTGAACGATTTGCCAAAAGGGCACTATCCTTCCGACTGCGCCAAATAAGTTAGGAGGATTTTTCGATGGAAGAAAACAGTACAGCATTTGACTTCTTTATTAGAACGACTTATAACACATTCTGATGACTACAAGTTCGATTTAACTATTTATATGTTTGTTTATCGGGCTTGTGGTCAGTTGATAAATTTTATCATTATGTTCGTAAATATTTGTAACAATTATTATTATGATGTTTACTTAAAACCTTATCAAAAATAAAATAGTGGAGTAAACAATGATAACATATAACTAATTCAATGCATAAAAATACTAAAACTCCCCTGCTCAATGAAAATACTCTTGCTTCGATATTTTAGGACACGTTTTACAGAATACATCTTCGCACATTTCACAT
The DNA here is from genome assembly GCA_963675555.1 of Leptura quadrifasciata. Taxonomy (NCBI): domain Eukaryota; kingdom Metazoa; phylum Arthropoda; class Insecta; order Coleoptera; family Cerambycidae; genus Leptura; species Leptura quadrifasciata. The sequence continues at coordinate 153,724,334 of OY776673.1, read as the reverse complement.
TTTGTACTGTTGTCTTGAACTTTTTTTCACATTTAATGCAGGAACACACACTAGACATTGTATACACTACAACACTACCCTAGATATATTTATCTTGGTGCCAAATAACTTTTCTTAATTCTTGCAAACTGGCGAATGGTAGCGGACATGCTGGATTTCAACGACACTGAATGGTTAAAACATGCACTTTTCTAACGGAAGTATGTTTAATGTGTGTAGGATACACATTAAATTTTGCGTATTATTTAGTAATTATTTATGTTAAAGTAACGAGTTAAATCAATTTCAGAGTCAATGAAATGATTATGTTTGTAATATTTGTGTAGTGGTAGTCAAGCAGTTTATACTAAATGCGCGTAGAAATCAACGATTCACCATTGTGAGTACACCAAATGTAAATAAATTCCTCGAATGTTGCGTATAATGTTATCATCATTTCAAGTTTCTAAGGCTGACACTTACATCCGACAGTAGTTTCTTATCGCACTGCCGATGCGATGGTGAAAAGGAAACGTAGAGGCGTTATATTGAAGTCTTTGATTCAATTGAACGTGTGTATGTATCACACTTTAACAATTTACATATATATCATTACGTAAATAAATCAAGATAATATTCATCCTTTAATCCACTAGCAAGGATACGGAAATAGATATATGCTACATCGCGCCGGTTTATATCCTTTTCGAGAGTACAAACTCCTATTGTTCTTTTCATCATTCGCATGTCACTTTCAACGCATTCGTAAATTAAGTTTATAATTCTGAAACATTCCAGCTTCTCTGACATATGTTTAAAAGAACTTTATACATGATTTTAGGTAATGGAAATAGCATTTTCCTCTACCATCAGTAATGTGTGCTCTAATGCCATCAATAATGAGTGGAGTCAGAATTTTGTGCAAGAGTACTGTAAACAGTCCCATTAAGACAATAGAAAATATATTTTAGAAAATAATATTTTGTATTTAAATCCAGTTATTTATTTATTAGTTTCTTTACATACACAAACCCAACATAATTTACAATCCATTTACAGGGAGGGAAACTAACATACAGATAGATTATCATAACTTGTGATATGAAGTAAAAATAGAATATTCGTTATTGTTGTATGATATGGCTTGCTACAACCTAAATACCTAAATCTTAATAGATACCTACTAATATAATTATTGCAAATTTTTACAAATGAATTCGGTGGATATATGACCTATATTTACACACACACACACACACACACACACACACATATATATATATGCCTCTTTGTATGCGTAGCTCAGTCGACTCTCTCTTTTCGGGTTCACTGTGAGTTGTTATGGTTCAAATTATAACCTGTATAATTATAATTAATATAATTAAAGTTGTTTTTACGAGAGATCGTTTCTGAGCTGTCGCAGCATACGCAACCTACATAACCTACAAAATGGTTTAAAGACATTTGAAATCCATGACCCACTTTAAAGAGTATAGCGGAAAATATCGAAAATGAGGAAAATGTCTAGGCCAAATATCTCCGTTATTTGAAGAGATACGAGAAAAATTCTAAGGTGCACATTTTTTGCAAAACAGAGTGTTTCATGAGGTTTTATCTAATTTTTTTCAAAACCTCTGTATTTTGAGATTTACTCTTCAGGCTGTTAAAAAAATTATTTTGAAACGGGCGGGAAATGGCGCCATTAAATAGAGTATTTTCCTCCCTTTTCAACGATATAGCACACGCGATATTTATTCATTGGTACTACGTTAGTAATTATAAAAACTATTACTAAATAAGCTATTGTTTCTTAGAATTAAAAAAATCCTCTAGCAAACTTGGCGCAGATCAGTCAAGGCGGTGTTGAGTTATTGCAAAAAAAGAAAAAATAATTTAAACTTTGACACCCTGTATCTTTTTCCACAGCAACATTTTACTAAAGCATATTTGGTTATATCCTCATATGGCCCAAAGAATATATCCCATAACTATGGCCTATTATTAATGGTCCACGCAACTTAACATAATAAATTTAAAAAAAGAAACATATTTATAGATACACAGATTATTGTTTTATCTCCGAACGAAATATATTTTTCTTAATTTTCATAAACATCCGAGTAAGAGAGGATATGCTGAGATTTCGACGACGTTCGGCTCTAAAAATTCGAGTTGGATCTGACCTTGGTCCAAAAACCGACTTTATTGAGGCTTCTCCGTTACTCCGTTGAACTATTCTCAGTATGATTATTTAAAAGGATCGATAGTATATATTATGTTATATAACGAGTAAATGTAATCGTGTACGCATCTAAGATATTTCATTATTTATCTATAATAAAAAAGATGAGACACTCAAATATCCATATCAATGATAGAAATAAATATATTTGCCGTAAAGAATATTACTTAATATGACGCATCATTTCACAACAACGATATTTTATCGTCTATAAAGGATACGTTTGCTGTAATAAATATATCACAACTGGCTGTTAGTACTCAAAGGATAATAAATTATATTTATTATAAATTATCATGTTCGTGAGGGTTGAATGATTTCATGCATAAAGTGAATTATTAAATGGTTTGCATTGTGTAAAAAAAATGCCAATTTTCTTTTAACTATTTATCAATCGACTTATTTCCTTTTGATCTATTTCCTACTAACATTGTGCCAAAAAGCGTGGCCTAAATTCTAAAATATTGCAGATTATCTTAAAGTGTGAAAGAACAGAAAGAGAAAAACCTTTTAATAATATACAGCACACAGTGACGTACGTTATGGGCGGTGCGAAGTATTCTAGAAAACTAAGCAAAATTTTAAAATAATGTTTTAGTAAACTTTGTCTTTATAGTACTTAGCTTTCTTTAGTAATCAAAAAGTTGTTTGCTCTTTGTTTTCCTTTATTAATGGAGCCATTGGCTCTCTTATTTTTTTGAATGTAGAAAAAAGTGATCAAAGGTATTTGAGCATTATCCGTTTAAAATTTAAAATTAATAAATTATTAATAAAAAGATACGGAAAGTAAAACAAATAATATGAAGAAATGTAAAATTTTATAATAAACCCAAAACTACCCGTTTTACTGATTTCGCAATTCCGCAATTCCGCATTGCCGTACGATCCAAAAATTCGAATGCAGCTGGTGATTTCACAATGTCCAATTCATTAGATCCTCGAGTGGTACACACGGTATAAAATTCAAATGTCTCTCTCTCTCTATTAAAAACAACATGCGTTTTATATTACAATTAAAAAATTTTACAGATAACTTCTTAATGTTCGAGTCAAACTGATTCCACATATGAATTACATTAAATATGGATGAACTTTGAAAATCCCAGTATTTCTGTGTAGGCTTTCTAAAATCTTCCCTTGCTTCGTGTTCTGATCATGATTATAAATAGACAACTTGTTTTGTAGCTAAAGTCTAGTACGCTTTAACTTGACGTGAGTATGAATTGAAATTGTGCGTACGATATCATTTGCTCTTGTATACAAAGTTAAAGCACTAGCCCAAATACATTGTTCACGTATATCTACCAAGCTTCTTTCTTACCCTATTTGAGGCGGAAATACGAAATATACACTGAAGATATAAATAATCTATATTTTCAGCGATTCTCACACTTTGAAGATTTGTCAATCATTTTTTTATTTTATTTTAAGCCTTGCTTATATTTACGTCCTGGCGGAGTTTAGCTACAGCTACTCTTCCACTCAACCAGGACGGCGATGCCGTTCACACATCGAAGCGATGGATTCAACCTACGCTGCTTAACTTCGCCGATTGAGATCTCAGCGCTTAAACCGATGACGGTACCTCACTTCCCATGACGGTGAAGTATTATTTATTTGGCTTAAAAGTTCTCTCATATTAGAAATAAGTTAGTCTTTATACAAAATATTAAGTGATTGTCAGTGGTAAATAGTGGATATTCATTCGACAAACGGACATTGTTAACCCACCAAAAAGTCTTACAATTTTGTAGTATCTATGTTATACGTCTTATAGCAGAATTGTAGTCCCTGTGTGGCTCAGTGTGTAAAATGCTCATTTAGCAATGGAACTAGATTTAAGTTAAAATTTTATATTGTATTTCACGGAACCAGATCCGCATTGTAGAGTAGGGCATCTGCATGTGACGTTACATGTTTCAATGTCATTGCTTGGAGGGAAAACAAATAAGACATAACCTCACTTTAGTTTTTTTACAGTGTCAAATATCACAAACCACAACTAACCGTTTTGACGTTAGGATACTTGATTTGTTTCACCTGCAAGCAATCAACTAACTAAAGTGGGGTTATGTGTTATTTGTTTTCACTTCAAGCAGCGACCTTGCTCCAGCGGTTGCAGGACCGGCTCCCAGGCAGATTATGGGTAGGAATGTATTTTAATTGTAATAAAGTATTGTTCAATTCAATTAGCATTAGCATTGAACTACATGCGAGTTCAAATCCTGTTGGCGTTTACCGTTTTTTAAAATGTATTAATTATATCAAAAGTTAAAAATTTCCCTTCTAAAAATTTTATTATAGTAACCCAAGTATTAAACATAATATTTTTAGTCGCAAACTTCTCTATAAATCCTTATTTTACTATAAGGAAAATAACCAGACTGCAACCAAAGTTACAAGTCTGGCGCGTTAAGTGTAATAATTGCATATTACCATCAAAACGCTAAAGCTTCGATTGCAACAAACACCAGCCGAAAGACTGATCCTACTTAAAGGAGCTCTCTTGCCAGTCGTCACTTATTATTATTAGCCGTTACTCGAGTCCGAGTATAAAAATGTTACAGTCGATAAATTGTGTACAATAAAAACACGTAAAAGGTGTAGTCTATTGTAATTCCCATTCATCTACGGTGCACACGACTATGGCTATAGAGGCCAATTCGGGAGAGCACATGTCGACCGCAGTCAGGACAAACATACACCTGGTTAGGTCTTGGATTCGGCCTTATTGCAGCAACATTTCCTTGATAGCTGGCCACAGCCCCTCGCCATTCGGTTCTGTCCGCTGCAAGTTGTTCCCATTGCTCGTCTGCAATACCGCAGGATTTTAGATTTTCATGGAGAACGTCTTTGAACCTCTTTCGTTGACCGCCACGCCTTCTTCTACCGCTTAGCAATTCACCATAAAGTGTGCATTTAGGAAGGCGGTTATCATGCATACGATGAACGTGACCTGCCCATCTTAGGCGTGCTCTTGAAATAAGCACCTCAATTGGAAGGCTGTTTGCTCTCCTGAGTACTTCCTCGTTTGATATGTGATGGAACCAACGGATTTTCATCATACTTCTGAGGTGTCTTTGCTGAAAACGATCTAATTCTTTCACATGACGACGGTAAGTGACCCAGCTTTCACATCCATATAGCAGTGTTGGAATGACAACTGCTCTGTAGACAGCCATTTTCGTTGACAAAGCAAGGTCGTGGTTGTCAAATACTCTCTCTCTAAGTCCCCAGAGTGCTCTAGATGCAGCGTTAATTCTATTGCGAATCTCGCTGTCCATGTTTGCTTTGTCATTAACAACGTTGCCTAAGTAATTGAACTGATCCACCACTTCAAGAGAATTTCCGTTAAGTGTAATATCTATTTGGTTCACTTGATGAGGAGTTGACATAATCTTAGTCTTTCCAATGTTGATTTTAAGTCCCAAGGAATCATAGCTCTGGGCATACACATCTAAAAGTTCTTGAAGCTCTTCCGGCGTAGAGGCTAAAAGTGCACAGTCATCCGCATACTGGAGATCACAAATGAATCGTGTGCGTGTCTTCGTGAAAGCTCTAAAGCGCCCTATGTTAAAGAGACCGCCATCAAAACGGTATCTGAGACCTATTCCTCTGACTGTCAGTTTGTTGTCAACAATAATTGTTAGAGCAGTGGTAAACAAATTAAAGAGTAGGGGTGCCAGGACACATCCCTGCCTAACTCCAGTGAGGGTTTGGAAAGGTTCGGTTGCCTCATTATTATACATAACCTGGGCGTTGTTGTTTGTATGTAGACTGCGACATACTTCCACAAATTTTCTAGGGATACCTAAGCGGAACATAATTTTCCAGAGCACTTCCCTGTCCACCGAGTCAAACGCCTTGGTTAAATCAATGAAGGCCGTGTGAATTTCTCCTTGATGTTCGAGTGCTTTTTCTTGCAGCTGTTTAAGTGTGAAGATTAAATCCGATGTGCCTCGGTTTGGTCTAAAGCCACTCTGTGTTTCAGGAAGTAACTTTTCCATAACAGGTGTTAGCCTATTTGCCATCGCTTTAGTGAGTATCTTCCCTCCAACAGCCAGGAGAGCTATACCCCTGTAATTTCCACAGTCCGCAGCGCTCCCTTTGTTTTTGAAGAGGTTGATTAAAAGTGTATCACGAAACTCCTGCGGAGCTTGACCACTTTCCCACACGACATCAAACAGTTTTTTGAGGTAGGGTATGAGCTCTGACGACACAGCTTTAAAGATCTCAGCTGGGAGTGAGTCGGCGCCGGGAGACTTGTTATTTTTTAGCTGCCCAATGGCGGTTAAGATCTCTTCCGTTGTTAGTGGTTTATCTAAGTCTTCGAAGGTGTCATATTGAGGGATAAGATTTATAATATCGTGATCGGCTTGACTTTGCTGGTTAAGAATGTTAGAGTAGTGTTCTTTCCATCGGGCTCTTATTTCCTGGTCTTCTTTGAGGAGATTTCCATTTAAATCTTTAATAGGGCACATATTTTTCCGACTGGGGCCGTACACTGCTTTTACTTCTTGAAAGAAATTCCTGTAGTCATGTGAATCGGCGTACCTTTGAATTTCTCTGGCCTTGCTTGCCCACCACTCGTTCTTTATTCTTCTGATTTCGCGTTGCGTTTCATACTTAGATTGGGTAAAAGCTTCTGCTTTTGATGGGTCATTGGGGTGGTTGATAGCGTTTTGGAAGGCAGTATGTTTGCGGTCAAGAAGTTCTTGTATAAGAGCTTCATTATCATTGAACCAGTCCTCCTGTTTTTTACTTGCTGCAGTGCCAAGAATTTCCTCACTCGCACTTTTTAAACTGTCTTTAATTTGTGTCCAGGTAGCAGCGACATCTACAGAATTGGTTTCTTCTAGTGCACTCAAATTCTCTTGAACTTTTTGCTTTAGCTGTTCGACGGTTTGTTGGTCACGCAATTTACTAATACAGAGACGGAGTCTACGTTTTACTTGAGTTCTTCGGTGTTTGGGTCTCATAACAATTTTCATTTTAGAGACAACAGGACGATGATCGGTCCAACATTCGCTATCAATGCGCGCCTTTGTAATTTGGACGTCCTTGAGATGCTTCCTACGTACGATAACATAGTCCAGTAGATGCCAGTGACCTGATCTGGGGTGACGCCAGGTGCCTTTAAATTTATCCTTTTGTCGGAAAATGGTGTTTGTTATAACTAGATCATGTTCGGCGCATTTAGTTAGGAGTAGTTGGCCGTTAGCGTTCATGTTGCCCAAACCGTTCTTGCCTATGATGCCTGGCCAGGTGTCTGCATCTCTCCCTACTCTAGCGTTAAAATCGCCAAGAATAACGAGTCGTTCCGTTTTAGGTATTCTACAGAGGGTTTCTTCCAGCTGTTGATAGAAGCTTTCCTTGGTTTCGTGACTTGCATCCAGAGTGGGAGCGTAGGCGCTTATTAGATTTACCGCGTTGCCATCTGATAGCTCATAGCGTAGCAGCATTAGACGCTCGGATAGGCCTTGTGGTACTTGTGTTAAGTTGGATACAAGTTGATTCCGAACGGCAAATCCTACTCCATGTTGTCTTCTTGAATTGGTGGGAAGACCTTTCCAATAGAAGGTGTAGTACTTTTCTGTGAGAGAGCCTTCCTCCAAAAATCGAGTTTCGCTGAGAGCTGCAACGTCAACATTGAGTCGGTGAAGTTCTCTATCTATTAGAGCAGTTCTTCTTTCAGGCCGATCGGTGCGAGTGCTGTCATTCAAAGTACGAACATTCCAAGCGCCGTAGATGAAAGAATTAGTTTTGTTGGATTTAACTTGTCGGTGTTTTTTCGACATTCGATGAGGTGTCCCTGTGGGCACCCTCCCCCGGAGATCCGATCGGGAGGGTATTTTACCTCCGGATGATTTTGTCCCACTTGAACGCTCCATCATTTTTTTAAAGCCTTAATCGACTGAAAACGAAGCTGCATTTGAGTTTTAGCTGGAGCAGGTATGCAACTGACCAGCTCGGTTGCGGAAAGCGAGTGGTGTGGTCCCATGGCACAGAAGGAGACTGCGACGATGGGGTAACCAAACGATTCCAAAAGCAACCTTTGTGCGCGGTGGGTTATTTTTACCGCACTCTTCGTGAGAAGGTGGATGTGCTCACGGCAAAAGGTAAGGGTTATTCCGCCCTTACTCGGTCGTTAGAGCCTCGTTAGTGAGAACAGGGTGCACCAAGTTCAAATTGAACTCATCGCGAAGGTGAGGTTAACAATTGAGTAGGAGAGGCTATAACTTGCGCTTCACTACCCCATTACTCCCCGCCAGTCGTCACACACCACTTGCAGACTGCAGTTTCGAGCTGTTGGCTCTCGTCAGTGTAAGGTAGGCATGCGACGACCGGCACGAGAATCCTTTGACTACTTAGTACATCCCGCTATTTCTACAATAGCGACATGTAAAATAGCTAGCAGGCGCCACCTAGCGGTCCAGTATCTGTTGCAATCGAAAAATAAATAGTCTGACTTGGCTTAGCATAGTTCAAATGTGCTTTTAGAGGGCGGAATATTAAACATAATATTTTTAGTCGCAAACTCCTCTATAAATCCTTATTTTACTATAAGGAAGATAACCAGACTGCAACCAAAGTTACAAGTCTGGCGCGTTAAGTGTAATAATTGCATATTACCAACAAAACGCTAAAGCTTCGGTTGCAACAAACACCAGCCGAAAGACTGATCCTACTTAAAGGAGCTCTCTTGCCAGTCGTCACACACCACTTGCAGACTGCAGTTTCGAGCTGTTGGCAATTATTACACTTAACGCGCCAGACTTGTAACTTTGGTTGCAGTCTGGTTATTTTCCTTATAGTAAAATAAGGATTTATAGAGGAGTTTGCGACTAAAAATATTATGTTTAATATTCCGCTCTCTAAAAGCACATTTGAACTATAGTAACCCAAGTAGTAGCAAAAGTTTTTGGTAAAACAAAATTTTTCGATTATATTTCGATTTTGCATCCAAGTCTTATACACACTAAATTCCAATGTAATATTTTATTCCCTTTAATAATAAAGTGGCGGTGGTAGAGGGGTGGCTAATATAAAAAACATTTTAGAAGCCCTTGGTTCTCGTACATACACTAAATCCCAATTTAATTTTTATTCCCTTAGACAATAGGTTGGGTGTGGCAATGAGGGTGGTAGAGGGGTAACTAATGCCAAAATAAATTTTAGAGGCCCTTGGTTCTCGTACACATACTAAATCCCAATTTAATTTTTACTACCTTTAATAATAGGGTGGGGGTGGCAATGGGGGTGGTGGAGAAGGTGGCTAATGGCAAAAAAAATTTAGTCATTTGGTTCTCATAAACACACTAAATCCCAATTTAATTTTTTACTCCCTTTAATAATACGGTGGGGGTGGTATTGGGGATGATAGCGAGGAGAGGGGCGGTAAATAAGATACAAAGTATTTTATAGATAAAATACTTTGTATCTTATTTGATACCCTATAAATATTTACTTTCTTTATATTACTGTATTTTATATTTTTTTTATTAACTATATTTTTAAAATTATTTTTACTTACTTACTATTTTTTTATAAAATTGCTGCAACCGCAAGAGAAGGTAAGCATAAATATAATGCATTTATTTGTTTCTTCAGGGTTAAGAGAGACAGAGTAAAAGGGAGACGAGGGAGAGCGAAAGGCGAGTGAGGGGTACCAAAAAAAATAAAAATTTATAATAGGAAATTCTCAGATGCAATTTTATGGTCTTTTTTACATTTTAAGTGAAAAAAACGCGAGGAAAGCACTGTATTTATTTAAATTTCACGCCATTTCTGGTCAGCCATTTTGAATTTTCCAATTTTCATATCAGATCCGTAATCAGCGACCGTGAAAACCCCCGAGCATAAATGTTTTTCCGAGGTATATTTAATATTAAAGCATTAGTAAAATTATTGTTTTTTTATGCATGCATAAAATGCACTTTTGAATGCAATCAAGGGCTAAAATTGCATCTGGAGGGTAAAAAATGACTCTATATGTACAATAAAGTTTATGTGATAATAAAATAAAAAGTTTATAGTAAATATTAATTACTTTTAAACCATTATATTTGATAAACTATCGAAAAACGCAATTTTTTGCATAAAAATGCAATATGTCTTCCAGCCAAAACTGTGCGTACGCCCTATGATTTTCTTGTTAATTACACCTAAATCTATCATTCTATCCAATAAAATCCTATGGAGAAAAAACTTCTCGAAAATCAACCTCAAATAATTATTTCTGACGGTCTAGAATAAGAAATATTCTTGACAAATTCATTTTGTCGAGATTCAGCTGCTTCATTTCCAAAAGAAATTAACTAAAATTATTTATTCTCGCCTAGTTTTCATATAAGACATTACTTACGAAACTTTATTTGCCAAATTTTAAAACATAAATAATAAACACGAAAGAGATTACTCTATTATATCCTTGCTCAATACATACGTGATCATGGAACGTTATTACAAAATATAAGTGCGACTTATCCGGTGCATTATATTAATTCTGAAAATGAAACGCATTAAAAATTCGATTTCTCGAAAACTATGAGGAATATTGAGCTGAATCTTTTCTTAAAAACTTTTCTATAGTTTTGTCTACATTATCTATGTTTACATAAATAAATGTTGAATATCAATGCACGGATTTGCTAGTGGCGACTTTGGGGCTTATTTTCTCGAAAAGGCCATACATTTTGAAAATTTGGAGTGTCGTTAGAAGCGCTATAGTTTTTTGAGTAAGTTTACAAAAAATCGTAGTCGTAGCTCAAACCATTGATTTAATAGCGCGATCTATGTTTTAAAAAACACATTTTTCAAATTACTTTTCGGACATGAAAAAGCGATTTTGCAAAATTCAGCCCTACTAAAAAGAGCTGTAGAAATCCATTTTGGATAGCCAAAATTAAGCCCTACAAAATGCGAGGTTTCCATTTGGTTATACCTTAAAAAAACTACCAGAAATAAGCGAGATAGAGGAGCGATTTTACTCCACTAGACTAGTCTTTGGATATACAAGACTAACGTAGCCATCACTTCATGAATAAAAAAAAAACGTACATGTCGAATACACGCCTATTTTTTATCGTTAGGAAACAATTTTGTTTTAAGTAAGGAATATTATGATTTTAAAAGGTAATATTTCGATTCTCGTCTCAGTTTACATCGGAAATAGACATCCAAGACATAGTTGAGATAAAGTTTTCAGTCTAGTGCTATTTCCAAGTTTGTACTAAGCTTGACTAACTGAGTCAATATGCCGCCAAGGAGTCCTTATCAGTTTTTAGAGTATTAAAATTATATAAATTATAAACTTCATCAATAGCTCTACAAACCCCCAAGACACTATTACTGTTCTATAAACCGTGAAGTAAGTTAATACGTTTGGCAATTTGGGACCATCCCCAGTAATTTTACGCTTTGCAATTTCTAAGCTTTCAAAACCATTCATCATTTATAATACTTATAATTAACTTTAGGTTATTAGTACCTACTACAATGTCTTTAAGGGCATATATCTGGCACTGTTAGACAGGTTTTAGTTGTTTCATATGGGAGTTTCCATGTTTCTTAAATCTAGTTATAATTGTATATTTCATTTGTCCAATATGCTTAAAATTGCAAGTCCTTGCAGCAAATTTTGTAAATACCGTTTATTTATTTTGCTTAATTTGGATTTAGTATAAATTGTAGCTTATCTCCTAATCGATGAACTAGGCAACTGTCAAACCAACGTCTTTAAATAAAATAAAACCGGAGTTCTTATTGATTTAATACAAATTTAGGATTTTCTCATTTATTTATTATTCTCTTTTTATTTAGTTCCGAAGTGCTCTAAATCTGTATTTCGTCATTATTTTAACTACACTTACATGGTCATAGCTGGGTTGATATTAGCTATACTCTTAATTAAAGTTTGATCCTTTGTAACGGAAACTCAGTAACGGTTTTAACCCTCATTTAGCTGACAAATTGTTATCTAAGAAATACTTGAATATGCCTTCAGTATTAACTTACTTCAAAGACAAAAGCAAAGCAAGGCACTTAAAATTAAAATCTATTGAGAAATTTTGTATTCTTATTAGTGTTTTATGTTTATATATGTAGTAGTAGCCTTGTCTGTGTTTGATTGGCGCAATTTTAGTGTTTAATTATTTATTAATATGTCAGCATAATAATCAAAATAAACTTATTATTTCGTTTATTTTTCTAGATTATGGTCCACACACCCAATATTTAGTACAAGAAAAAGGTAATATGGAAAAGAGTAGCTCTGAGTTGACCACAATTTCGAACTAAAAGTCGAGGGAAATTTGTTGGAATGGAAATTCTCAGTAAAGGTATATCTACTTTCAACTGGATGTTCGAAGTTGTGAAAACAGAATTTGGTGAAAATTTAAGAAAATTACTAAAAGGCAGATATTTTGGCGCTCTAGATTATTGTATCTACAGCAGAGAGGCAAACGTGATTACATATTATGACATGCACAACGTTGAAAGTATGTTGGATAGATTACGCATATTTCATAAGCAAAAATCAGAAGCTAATGTTCTAAAAATTGGTATTAATTTGGTAAGGTAGTGAGCTCCCGTCTCAATAGCCTGAAACTATAGCCAAAAAGTACCAATGTATTTTTTTTTATTAGGTCCTTAGCCCTACACGACGAGGGTTATGGGATAGGGCAGAGAGCAAAATTCTTGAACGAACTCCCTATCGAAATGGTCGAAATTGGGGATGCTTTCAGAGATAGGAAGAAGCAAGAGGGAATGTAACGTCCAGTAAACATAGAACTATATCCATACAACTTGAAGACAAACATACTCCAACAGGCAAAAATTTCTTTAAAATACTTTTAATTTTCGCAAGAGGAACCGAAAGACTGATCCTACTTAAAGGAGCTCTCGACGACTGGCACGAGAGCTCCTTTAAGTAGGATCAGTCTTTCGGCTGGTGTTTATTGCAAACGAAGCATTAGCGTTTTGATGGTAATACGCAATTATTACACTTAACGCACCAGGCTTGTAACTTGTAATTCAGCGCTCGGCGGGGCACGTAGCCCGGAGAGTAGCTGTTGGTTGCAGTCTGGTTAAGTTCCTTATAGTAAAATAAGGATTTTATAGAGGAGTTTGCGACTAAAATATTATGTTTTAATATTCCGACCTCTAAAAGCACATTTGAACTATGCTAAGCCAAGTCAGGCTGTTTATTTTTCGATTGCACCAGACACTGGACCGCTAGATGGCGCCTGCTGACTATTTTACATGTCGCTATCCCAAAGATACTGAAATGTACTAAATGGTCAACTGATCCCCGTGTCGGTTGTCATATGCCTACCTTGCACTAACGAGAGCCAACAGCTCGAAACTGCAGTCTGCAAGTGGTGTGTGACGACTGGCACGAGAGCTCCTTTAAGTAGGATCAGTCTTTCGGCTGGTGTTTGTTGCAATCGAAGCATTAGCGTTTTGATGGTAATATGCAACTATTACACTTAACGCGCCAGGCTTGTAACTTGCAATTCAGCGCTCGGCGGGGCACATAGCCCGGTGAGTAGCTGTTGGTTGCAGTCTGGTTACGTTCCTTATAGTAAAATAAGGATTTTATACAGGAGTTTGCGACTAAAATATTATGTTTCACAATACTTCTTGGTGACTATAACCAAAATGATGGAACGGTGGTATATATTAAATCTGACCATCAATTTAAGTACTCAGTGCAACAAATACATAATACCAAAGCTTTAAATATAAAAATTGGACTCCCTAAAACATAATAAGTGCTGTTTATAGATCTCCCAACACTAATCCCCACGAATTTAATACAAATATTATAGACGTAGCAATAAATAAAACGAACAATTCACTTTCAAAAATTTCTCAGTATCTCAAAAATACTAAATTAAAATTAAATATTTCCAAAGCAAAAGCAATGATTATTACTATACCGTATAAATATAAAAATATAAACACCAACCTAATTAGCTTAAAAATTGATAATGGTAAAATAGATATGGCTACTGAAGTCAAATACTTAGGATTTATATTAGATCATCATTTACAATTCAGTGCACATTTTATATCTATATACAGAAAAAAATAGCAAAAAAATTATATTTATTCTCTAGAATATCTCAGAAATTATCAATCACGACAAAAATCACCGTGTACAATACCATTATACAACCTCATTTCGATTACTGTGCCAGTCTATTGTTTTCCTTGGATTTAAACAAAATAACTGCTTTTCAAAAATTGCAAAATAGAGGAATGTGAGTTATTTTGAAATGCAATCGATATACTTCTATCCAACATATTATGCTCTCTTCTTTTCAGTGGTTGTCTGTAAAAAATAGATTGCTTTACATGGCCATGGTTTTTATGTTTAAAATTTTGAATAACTTGATACCTGAATATCTAAACAAATTTATATCATTTGCCAACCAAATACATCAACATAATACAAGAAACAATAACAAATTCTATACACCAATTCAAAATTTAAGTCAAATTATAAATATTTTGCCACATAAAGATCTCGATCAATACGATAAGTTACCTAATCATGTAAGGGAATCTTGTTCACTACCAGAATTTAAGCATAACATTGTAAATTATATCAAGTCGATTACTTAATTATTATTAAGAGTATTATTTTTATTTATACATTTATGTGTGTGTATAATATATGTGTATACATGTGCATATAAGTTCAAATGTCTGTAAGTGTGTGGATTTATGTACAAACTATTTGTATTTACTTTAAATGAATTTGTATATTAGGATTTCCTATTCAATAAAGCATTCATTCATATAGAAAATTGCCTTAAAACAATAAACACAAATAATAAAAATGATTGCTTAAAGAATACTGTAATGTATTCACTCACATAGGCTACTTTCAGCCATCTTTGTTTTTATGTAGTTTTAAGAGTCATGGTTACAAAAATACCAGTTTAATTCAAAGAGCTTTACTCCAGTTAAACACTACAACAGTTGCCTCACCAGGACCTGCCTCGGAACGGATCGTGCAACCACCACGTTAACGCGGTGACGGGTTGCAGGATACGGCGGGACAGGCCTTCCTGAATCGGCAAGAACGACAAATAAAGTAACTAAGCCTAAACTTCTTTTTTCAAACAAATTAAAATTAGGTAATAACATTGAAAAAGACCACCCTGGGGCTATTCTATTTTAAAAATAAGTCTTAAGTTGATTTAAATTCAGGGAAACATCATTTTTATAACTACAATTAACCAGAAATTATTTAAGCATTACATTCTAAATTTCATTTCCAAAGTTAGACAAATATACAGAAATATTTTTACAAGTTCATAAAAATTGCAAACACATAAGTAGGCCCGACTAAATGTCGCCAAAGCTTTTAAAATGTTAGGGTAACAACGTAAGATTAATTTCAAGTGGTACTTAAAAGCGTCTTAACATGAGTTGTTAGAAATTTTACAAGACGAATGCATTTTGTAGTCAGAGATACGTCGAGTGGTTCGAGCGAATTTGAATAAAGACGACATTAGGTGCACAGGAGGAAAAGAGACAGGTCATAACTAATGGCAAGCTAGAAAACATTGGGTCACAGCATCACGGTAGAAATATGGAAATAATGCAGCGTGTGACGTCACAGAGACGCCGTAGAATCTGAATAAAAGCTCAAGGCATTCATAGCGTTCGGTAGAAGAAAATCGATGTTCTCTACCAGCCATCTTGGGGGAACAACGAGAAAATTACTGCACGCTCCCGACCAGCCACCTGGGGGAGACAACTAGAAAAATACTGCACGTTCTCTACCAGCCATCTTGGGGGAACAACTAGAAAAGTACTGCACGTTCTCTACCAGCCATCTTGGGGGAATAACGAGAAAATTACTGCACGCTCCCGACCAGCCACCTGGGGGAGACAACTAGAAAATTACTGCACGTTCTCTACCAGCCATCTTGGGAGAACAATGAGGAAAGTACTGCGACACTACTTGCCAGCCCACTCCTAGAGCACACTCCAACTTGGCTATTTACACGACGACAATTTCACCAACATAATTATCTAAGTATCAAACCAATTTACTTTTCTGCGTTATTATTTAAAATTGGCTTTACATTCTGGTTTGGGGAGAATAGGGAAAATTGGCTTATTTGTGGTATCAAAGATATTCATTTTATGACAGGTTCGTTGCAACTAATTTTTCAATGTCATACACTTTAATTGATTACTGGTTAGTTCAGGCTTTTAATAATATTTATGCAACAAGTTTTTAGCAATACCTAACAGAGTGCATTGCTGCGTGCATTTGTTTGTCTAGAGGACTCACTGAAGTAGGTGCATTTCGAGGGAACCGGACCCAACACATTACTTTTACTTTTACATCAGCTGTTACTGCATTACACTTGACTCGACGCCCCGTATAGTCGTCGCTTCCCCAGATGGTCTGGTGACCGGTAGTTTCTTAATACAATAAAGTCATCACAGGCACAGCTGGGGTTCTGATTGACCCAAATGTTAAAAACACCGCAGTTGTAAAATCTTATAAGGCTGTTTGCTTTCAACTACGTAAATAGTACATAATCTCTTGATTTATTTTCATTGTTGTTATAACCACAAAGAGTTTCCTGGCTCTAGTTCAAACACCGCGGTCGTGGGTTTGTTCTCATCTTCGATAAGTGGTTTTTGTGACAATTAAAATCAACCCGGAGATTTTCGTGTTAATATCAACGTTAGGGAAATTTCCCTGCAGCTTATGAGCATTTACACTGAGTCTTGGCACGATGGCCACTTGCGACGGAGACGTCTGTCTTGTTTAGCCAAGTACGCACCTAGTTTGTGGAGTCTTTTACTCAAACTGAATATTTTGCTAGGAAGATTTACGTTTGCACAATAACCAGTTTATATTCTCGAACTATATACTTTCAGAGTTTATGCAATGACAAGAAACTTTAGCTTCCAGTATACTTCACTTGTGCTCTACCAAAGGCCTGCCGTGTGCCTGGATTTCCATGTAAAGGTTTCACTAGAATATTGTCCAGTCAAATTATTGTGAGATATTTGTCACCTGCGAATGCCTAGTTTTCTATGATTGTTTAATAACCATTCATCAAATTAATAAAGAGTTCCCTGGCTCTAGTACAAACACCGCGATCGTGGGTTTGTCCTCAACTACTTTTCTACCTTGCAGACTACACAGAGTTCCCTGGCTCTAGTACAAACACCGCGGTTGTGGGTTTGTCCTCAACTACTTTTCTACCTTGCAGGCTACAAAGAGTTCCCTGGCTCTAGTACAAACACCGCGGTCGCGGGTTTGCACTCAACTACTTTACATCGACTCACCCTGTTCACGTTGTTGAACAATCATATACAATTTGGGATTTGCAGTTGTTTATTCAATTAAGGGAGCTTTCCTCCAACGTTCTATGATCTTTTACATGACGGTTGTTGTCGTCTGTTTTGCAGTAAAATTATTTTATCAGAGCGATTGCTAACATCAAAATTCCAATTACATTTTAATCGGCTATTTGCCGCATCTTTAATTACACCTACAAATAACACGATCCACGATTGGATTACCTTAGTGCTTGTTATTCCATAATCAGCTTTGAAATATGTATAGTATGTCATTGCTATAGCGACGTAAACCTTCCTATATAATATTTAGGCAATTGTCTCAAATATTTGGATTGTTTTGATTTCATGTACGGCTATTTGCCGCATCAATTTATATAAAATAAAGTAGGTTTTTTTTCTACTTTTTCCCATCAATTATTGTCTTTTCTTTCACCTTTACTTTTTCTCATCACACAAGTAATAACTTAAATAAATGATTTCATTCCAATCAAATAAATTAGAAAACAAATTTCAACTGTAAATGTCCAGTGCAATCTTGCGTAATAAGACATCACATAAATAACATATAACATTAACTATGTTTCTCAAATAATAGCCAGTGTATCCAAACTTACAGTGTATTTAAAATAACAGAGTGATTAATTTGCTCAGGTTAGTATCAGACAGAAACAAGTAATACCAAACTTTATATCAAAGAACCTGGGGTAATTATAAAGGGTTACTACACACACACAACGTAATTAAGGTCCTAACCACATAAAACTAGACGATCACGTTAATGGCCAATTTGTTTATTTATCTTGTCATAAAATTGAGATAATAATTTCTGGGTGGGAGTAAATAAGTTCTTGATTGCTTCACGATCAAGGATTTTTATTTATAATTAATCGACTGGGGGTAGGGGTGTTTCAACATTTAAAATGCTTGTAAACAAACTCAACTAAAAACTTAAAATGACAGTTATTAAAACACTCGCGCACTATACTTTTAAAAAATTTTGGATCTGGACGCAGACACCACAACTTGAACAAGGTGCCTTCCGGGAGATGTTCCAATGCGAGGCTGCATAGTGCTGGCCTAAACTTTGAGTTTAAAAAATTTTGATTTAAAAATGTTTTAATTTATTCAAAGGTTAATGAAATGAAGTGAATTTAAAGACAAAAATGTACAAAAAGAAACGAAGAGAAAACAACACGACAAAAATACGCAAGCAGAAAGGAAGAGGGGGACAGGACAGGGTTAAAGATGAGCGAAAGGTATGAAATACTAACAAAAGGTGGATAGGATTAGTGAAAGGTATAGTTGTTGAAATTTGGCTATGGCAGTTGCCGGAAAATTGGTAACGTCTTGTATGGTAAAGGGTGTTTAATCCGAAATGGGGCATTATGCTGTCTAATGTGCGCTATGTGTCTTGTCAGCGGACTATGGTCCAGCTTGAACGAATAGAAGTTTTGGGAGATATTCTGGACGTAATCCCCTATCGGGGTTATGTCGTTGCAACGTGCGTAGAGATCTAGAGAGGGCCATACAATTTGTGTTCGAGCACTTGAAGTTTTTTCATTATCGTGGCCGGTATGCTGCACCACACCGGCGCCGCGTATGTGATAGACGGCCTGACTGCCATTGTGTTCAACAGTTTTTTGTTCTCTCTGTTAAGTCCGATACCCCTGGCCATGAGCGGATACAGACTTTTGGACATGCGTATTAAACGTCAGTCTTTGGTCGAGTCTCAACAAAAATATCAAAATATATTACATGAGTCAGGTTATATATGTACAATTAATAACATTATTAGGTCACAAGAAAATCATAATTCGTGAATAGATCACATGTTTATTAAATCTAAACATAATCCATCAGATATACCAATAATGCCTCTAATCATAAATTCAAATATCACGGACCTTCATGAACTAATACTAAACTATAAAGAAACGGTACAAGACAATGAAAGCTGTATTAGGATAATTAATTATAAAAAATTTAAAGAATTCTTTAGTACCGTGACATGGGACACCATATACTCAGAAACTAATATAGCTGACCACACGAACAAATTCATCAATATTATTGTGCTATAAATTCCTGTACTACTATCAAGACTCAAGAGAGTAACCAGAAAAAACTATAAAAAAAACCCTTGGATAACAAATGGGTAGTAAAATCAGTGCATACAAAAAACCTCATAGCCTAAAACCTACAAAGAGATCCAGATAATATTGCACTAAAAATTAATTTAAAAAATTATAAAAATAAAATAAATAAATGTTCTATATAATATAGGGATAACAACCTTATCTAAAATATTTGAAAAAGTAATTAAAACGATACTAAACTTAGACCTGAATACATTTAACCTTCTGTCTGATAACCAATATGGGTTCAAAGAAGAAGTCTCCACACAAGACGCAATAATAGATCTCACAACTAATATTTATTTAGCGTTAGATAAAGGAAAACCTTATCTATGTACATTTATTAATCTTATTAAGGTATTTAACACAGTCAGCCATGAATTACTCTTACAGACACTTAAAGATATTGGAGTCAGAGACACCTGTCTAAAAATTTTCGAAAGTTATTTAACCAATAGAATTCAATATGTGAGAGTAAAGAGCACACTGAGCGATTCACTAAATATCGGGTATAGAATACCACAAGGCATGGTGTTATGACCGCTACTATTTTCAGTTTATGTAAATGGAATATTTTCCTTGCAAAGCACAGGCAAAAAAAAGAATATTTACCAAAATTCTAATTATGCTCATGTCCATTGTGCTTAGGGGTTAGTTCAAGAAAATAAGAAAGCATTGCCAAACGAACTGCTCGTTTGCTGATGGAAGAGTTAAGAATAGGATGGAATGGAGAAGAAACATGATGTAATGAAAGCTACAAATTTAGGATATTTAAAACAAACTACAAATAAAGGAAATATGAGACTTTAAGACATCAAGGTAAGCGGTACGTGTTACATTTGTAAGAAGAATGGAAACGGGAAAAAATATTGTTAGTAAAACAATGCAAATAAAAGTAAGAATAACCTGCCATGCCTGACAACAGCATTCAGAAGTAATTCAATTAACGGCTTGAATGGCATACCGATTTAGGAGCAAGTGAACATATGACAAGTAATTTTGAATAGTTCAAAGATTTTACAGCTTTTGACCAACCCCTATTAATATAGATTTGCAATACAATTATTAGGTAGCTAAAGATACGATACATATTTTTGCTACTATTAATATGTACCAGGCCATTTGAAAAATATTTTATATTTTGTTGACCAACCTCTATCAATACTAGTTGGCGATGGAAATATTATAAAAGCTGAAGGCAAATATCCGGTACATGTTTTGACTAATAAAAATAGCAAATGTGTACTATATCGTTTGTAAAATATGTTCTATATTCCAATTATACATTTAATCATTGGCACTTTTTCCTAGAAGGCAATCCAATAGGAGCAATATATCTGGGCCTTCTGGGAGATACAATTGACCCCATGTTGACTGATATTGAGTATGACCAAAATTATTTTGAGGATCAGTTGGCATTTCAACAAGATAGCACTTCTCCGCACTATGCTTTGTTAGTATTTGGAACAACACTTTCCGGGTCAATGGGTTGAGAGGAGGGGTTCCATAGAATCGCCTCCATCATCACCAGATCTTTCTCCATTAGACTTCTTTCTCCGGAGTCTCTTGAAAAGCATAATTTATTCTACCCCACCTGATTTATTGTAAGGACTAAATCAATAAATCACAAGCGAATGGTCAATTGCCACCAGCACTTGGTAGTAGAAATGATGTTAGGCTGATGTCGGTATGAGGGGCATTGACTTGGGGTAGGCAGTAAAAAGGAGGAAAATACTTGACACTACCACACGTATGGGCCCAAAGTAGAGCGTGCGGTTAGCTCTGAAGGATCTTAGGGTCTAGGTACGATCAGCATACTGCCTAGAGCAAATACAAAAGAATGTTCAATATATTATAATTTATTAGACACAGAGTAGATATTACAATAGATATCTATTATTTTAGGGCGCTTAGACCTTTCCCTCCTCACACAGGAGCCGATACAGTAGTGCAGATATTATTATTATTAGTGAAATTTAGGCCACATTAAATACTAAGTAACGGTATTAAATTTACCACTTAGCTACAATAAAAGGTGTCATATACTTACAACTTTCCCAGGTGTAGCTACAGGTGGGTTACATCTTGAAAAAGGTATTTATTTTATAAGGTAAAATTTGTTAAATTTGAAGTTAAGTAAGTTAAGTTAAATCACAAAATGGGGCAAACGATTAATAAATGAAATAATATAATGAAACGATTATCATAAATAACTGAAGGCTCATCTGCTTGCATTCCAGGGGTTACGCTCCAACTGGACCTTCAGTTCTTGGCCCAAGGCAAGAAATCCAGAATGGGGTCTCCAATTCTTAACCCAAAAGAAGAAACCCTGAGTTGGATCTACCGTTCTTAGTCCAAAAGAAGAAATCCCGAATTCTTGGCCCAAAAGAAGAAATCTCGAGTTCTTGGCCCAAAAGAAGAACCCCAATGAGGAGGAAAATACATATTGTAACTAATGCCTAACATTGTTCATGCTACAGGGAGCAATTGGGTTCGTTACCTTTTTTCTAAGGGTCCTAATGATTCTGTTGAGACTTCTATATACAAATAATCAGGGTCACCGACTCACAAAACGGATAGTAGACGCCAGACATACGTGTTAAAAACCCAGACTTAAAATCAATTTACATAGAACAGCAGTGACTGCGGTTACCAATTTCAAGTGCCTAAAAGAAAAACAATTGTGGCGTTAGGGCTGATTAATGAATGCCCTTACCTAGACCATAGAATCCGACGAAGTTTCTCTCCATGTATAAACATCAAAATTCACCAAAAGCAACACACAATGGTGGAGAATAATTTCTGAAAGGCTATGTACATAAATTCCCTTGCGGGCAATCAAAAAGATTGAAGCTTAAAATACAGCCAAAATGATTCCAGGTACTTTTACCGGTGATCAGCCGAAAAAAGAAAGATAGCAGCCGCACCCAAGACAAAAAACGCTCTCCAAAAAAACAACTTGCTTCCGCCGACGCCATGATCACATCAGAAGCCGAATATGACAGAACACAGTACAAAAACACATGTTCTCATAGCCGTGTAAGTTTGATTTTCTTGCAACTTGAAATAACAACTAAACCATTGCTGGACAATTCAAAAGGTATTTAACAATATCACCGGTGTCAATAAAATAATTACAGATACAAATAAACAAACTTGAAAGGATGACTGGTATAATTATTACATACAAATTCCGGCACGTCCCTGGATAGCCGCAGATACTACAGAATTTCACTCTGAATGTTGGTAAGATGAACAGAAACTGAAAAGTCCGTAAGTGGACTAGGCAAAAGAACAAATTCAATTTATAAATACAAGGTTATAGTGACTGTTACCTCGATACTGGACTCAAAAAAAAAAAAAAATAAAATTAAATAAATCAAAATTATAATGATCAAGTCGATGGTCGCCTAACCAACTTTAGTTGATTAGGGAGAGACTCTTGAAAGTTAGCCTCCTAAAGCAAATGTAACAAAAATAAGTATTTTTAGTGCCCCTTCCGTATACAAATTTATTTCGAAATATTTAAAAAAAGTGCGGAAGCGACACTGACTAGCTCAGTGGGCGGTGGGGTGAGTAAGTGGTCCGCGGGGTGAGTATCTAATAAATAAAGTAGTAGCCTTATCATAAAGATCTCATATATATTACAGTACTCAATAACAGTTTTTTTTTGTCTTTTTTAAATATCCGAAGATACAGGTTACGTTATAAGACAAAAAAAATATTTAGCAAGAGTATATATCTACAAATCAGAAATAATCAATTTAAAAGAGAAATAATGTTGCATGCACTATTGGTCCAGGCAAAACTGGTATTTACAAGCGAAATTATACCGCAAGTGATCACTTTTGGTGTACACGACGAAACTTAATAATATTTCAGCAGTGCGGTTCAGATATTATATCAAAATTTAAAAAAAATATGTACACAAATATGTCTAATATAATAACCCTTCCTGTATTTATAGAACTCAGTTATTAAATAGATACTAATAAAGAGAAAGAGTACTTTAATTGTATTTCAAAAGGGGCCAGATGGGCAAATACTTAATTTAGCACTTAACTTTTGCAAACTCAAATGGCGCGGCAAAGGCTCTTCCGCTGACGATGACAATGACAATGACGTGGCCCGAATTTTCAATATGGCGGCAGCCAGGGACTTCCGGTAATCTGTACACGTGCTTCTTTTCAGTGTCCACCCAAAATGCAATAAACTTCAATTTTTCTTAAATTTTCCTCAGCATATTTCCCAAGTGACATCCAATTTAGAGACAGAAATGAGGGATACGAAACGTAGTATACACCAATTTATAAGATAGACCATTAGCACCACAGAAACGGAAAATATGTACAACAGCAGTAACAGGAAGGAACGATAGGAAAAAAATATATATACATTTATATATATGCGCACAGCCCTAAAAAGAGAAAATTATTTTAGATGTGCTAGCGATGGTTTGAAGCTACATAATTTGAGGGGCAACGATTATTTAAACTCCAGTTAAAAAAAAGAGGTATCAAACAAATATTGGCTTCGATAATAAGCTCTGGAAATTAATATTCTGAATGAATATAATATTAATTTAGCATACCTGTAGGTGTCAGGCGGGCTGTAAGTGGAATTTTGCCTTTCGCCTTCAGTAAGCAAGATGAAATTTTCTCCCAGCAATGGTCAAGTGTGCGGCTACTGTCTAATGCAATCTTCAATGCCCAAAAGCCACAACTAACAAATTGTGATGAAATCTGTTTTTCTCCCAAATTGAAAATTAATATAATTGCTTATAAATTACACCACAAATCACCTTCGCTATACCGATCGCACGGCGTTGTTCACCAGAAAATAAAAATCGACCAATCTCAAAAGAAACCTAACAAAAAAACCCTTTTTTTTATTATTGCCACATACGTTTAATTGTGCGATATCTAATTAGGAATAATTAATGGTATTAAACTAACATGAAGAAGGAAGTATCTCTCGTAAATTAGCAATTAAGTTACCCCAATATCCTAACAAAACTACCCTCATGAATATTAAATTTAATAATAAGTTTCTTTAAATAATTTGAACAGAAGGGAAGCATGCGCATCAGTAACTTAAGTCTACAGCACTGTTTTGGCGAGTACATTTGCTCCTACGTAGTTCTATTATCAAATAAAGTGAATATTAGAATGGCATATTATATTATCTAAATGTGATGTTATGTAGACAATTCCAGTAATCAGAAACTCTGAAAGCAAACTATACATAACCAAGTTAATGACGTTGTCGTTAGACTAATATAGCGGTTTTCAGGATACTACCAACTACTAGGCGCGTCGTAGGAAAGTGATTAAGCGCTGTCGTACTCGACGGCAACACGAGTTAACCTATACAGGATTTCTGGTTACTACTGTAAACAAATGTTAATTAATAGTCGGATTTTAATTTGCATATTAAGGTAGGTTTTAAAACAAAAATACCATAACCACTATTGAAGGAGATTTTAAACAGTGATTATTTTGTGACAAGCCTTAGGCTTAAAGGTTCTATTTAAATGCGGGCGATCTTCGCTAAATAATCGACAAAACAGAGTTTATAACACCAGGGTGCCTAGTGCGAAAATTACATGTAACATGACATAACCCCGAAACTACTCTGCAGGAAATAAACTTGTAACAAAATCATCCCACAAATGCATCAAAATGTGCGAGAACGTTTTCAGCAGAATCTGTATTATAGTATGGAAGCTGGAGGTTGACAGTGCCGAGCATTTAGTAAAGTGATAATTTAAGTAGTTACATTGTACTTCACAGTTATTTTCCCGTGTATAAACATTGTTCCTTCGAAAACGGTACATTCCGGTGAATTCCAGAAATTGTATATTATTGTTTAAATAATTCAAGGGGCTTTGCCATGATGTACCTACGACTCGCTTCTCCTTCCCTGTTCAAATTTTAGGGGTTGTTGACCCCACGGCTCGAGAGTTGAGGTAATGATGTAGAAATTGACAGGTGCGAGTCTTTCTTTATATCTACGCTATTATCACCCAAAACCCCATGTCATGTTTTCGTCGGGCCACCCTGTATAAGGTTACTTGTTTATTTAACAAAAAATATTAAATGTTTCTCTAAAGCAAATTGAAGGCACACATCCATTGTTGTTATATATTACTTCCGACTTCATTTTCCGGTAATATTTTTTTGTAAAATTAATCTGCGAAATTACAGTGCTTTACATATTAACGTTCAGATAGCTTCTATAAAACATAACATTATTTGCAGATTTAAATAGAACATTAGAATATCCTAAGATAGGAATATAGCCTACAGCCAGTAAACTTTGATCCTAGCATAATTTATCCTCAACTGTTTATGTTTGCGTGGGTTATTTCTGTTTGCAATTCTGTATTAACTTCCCTGAAACAAAGCCATAGACTGACTTGTCAATGTAACTTTACCGATGTTGTAGGAAGCCGACCATATATACACATGCATTATATTTATGACAATTGCTAGGCTAAACCGCAGAAATTGTGTTACCTTGTAGTTTGAAACTGTTTCATTTATGCTTAAATTAATTTTGCGTCGCTGATTTCAACAAATTAGAATAGTTAAAACTTATTTCATAACAAATGTCCGTTATGGACGCAGTTAAATATAATAACGTGAGGGTCTGGAGAAAATAGAATAGAATGAATAGAGTCGACTATTTTTACGTCTCGCTTCCCACGTTGTTAAGTAATTTCAGATTTTAGTTTCTCTGTATCAATAAAATGTCGTTGAGTAGGCAAGCATGTATGTGCATCGTACGAAAATCAACATAAATCATAATAGACGAGGAAATATAGCAGTCAACCTTCAATTTTTTTTGCAGTAAGTCGGATTGATATGGGGTTTTTTGCATTCGTTTCGTTACTCGTCTAGAAACTTTGTGCCATATTTTGGTCTTGTACTTTTTTGAAATTGCATTGCTGCATCGAAAAGTGCATTCTTATAAGTGCATCTGTTCAAGTGATGAAGAAAAAATTCATATCTTCCACAAAAAAACACCCGAATCATATGAATTTCAGTACCTGGGAGATTCTTGAGTCGCTGGATCTGAATATGATGTCCAAATGAGCCCCCTGTGCATCTGGAGGTCAGAACGACATCAGGAAGGTCATCACCTGGAGTTCCCTGTAAATTCATGGAAAATCGATCGAAACTCGTTAACCGGAGGTTTTTCGGGTTTCGGGTCGTTCGTCCCGAATCTGATATCGGCAACCTCCCCCGGAGGACCTGATGCGCGTGACCTGGCTAATAACGTCATCTCCTGGAGTTTTACTGAAATTACTTATCAAATCGATCAAAACTCGTTACCCGGAGGTTTTTCGGGTCGTTCGTCCCAAATCTGATATCGGCAACCTCCCCCAGAGGACCTGGTGCTCGTGACCTGGCTAATAACGTCATCTCCTGGAGTTTCACTGAAATTACTTATCAAATCGATCGAAACTCGTTACCCGGGGGTGTTTTTGGTCGCTCGTCTCGAATTTGATATCCGCAACCTCTTTTAAATTAAAGAAGTTCCAAGTAATAAAATAAGACCACCACAGAAATTAGAGAACCCGCAATTCCAGAAGCCAGAGCTTGTACGTAAGGGGGTTACACATTGAAAAAACGCGGATATACAACCATTTCCTCCGACAATGCCAGTGCCGGAGCCAGGATTAGAACCCTGTGGTGCGATGTCCGTGCGATTAATCGCGATTGCCACCTCGCGCTTTAACCCACTGGGCTATCGACCAGACAAATAACTAATAATTATCCTGAAATTCTTATACAAAACATATACAAAATGGGCATGTCCTGTCTTTTTCAATGAACTTACTTTATCACCTGAGATGGAATAGTTGATTCAATTAAAACTATTCGAGGTATGGGGAAAATGAAAGTTATAGGTACGAATAAATGCAGGCACAATTTCAAAAATATCTGAACTTTATATTTCTTTTTACAAATATTATATTATTATATTCTCAATTCCCTTCTTTAGCACAGGGATTAATTTAATATCTGTAGGAAGGTTCTCCCAACCATCAATGTATTTACACATCACACATTCCAGACATTCCTCAGTATCCATTATTCTAGAAAATAAAAATAAAATTAATAAGAGAACATATATCTGCCCTTTCATTAACTTTTTTGACAAATAAATACAACAGTGAAATAACTGGACGCTATAAATTAAGAAAAACACGTGCATTGTTTCATAGAATTTTAGTAAAACTCCAGGAGATGCCGTTATTAGCCAGGTCGTGCGCACCAAGTCCTTTGGAGGAGGTTGCCGCCGTCAAATTTGGGACGAGCGACCCGAAAAACCCCCGGGTAACGAGTTTCGATAGATTTGATAAGTGATTTCAGTAAAACTCCAAGAGATGACGTTATTAGCCAGGTTACGCGCACCAGGTCCTCCGGGGGAGGTTGCCAATGTCAGACTCGGGACGAGCGACCCGAAAAACCCCCGGGTAACGAGTTTCGATCGATTTGATAAGTAATTTCAGTAAAACTTCAGAGGATGACGTTATTAGCCAGGTCACGCGCACCAGGTCCTCCGGGGGAGGTTGCCAATGTCAGATTCGGGACGAGCGATTCGAAAAACCCCCGAGTAACGAGTTTCGATTGATTTTCCATGTGTTTACAGGGAACTCCAGGTGATGAGGTTCGTGGTGCCGTCCTGACCTCCAGGTACACAGGGGGCTCATTTATCAGGTTATATATCTACAATTAATAACATTATTAGGTCACAAGAAAATCATAATTCGTGCATAGATCACATTTTTATTAAGTCTAAACATAATGATCAGATATAACAGTAATGTCTTTAATCATAAATTCAAATATCACAGACCATCATACAATAATACTTCAACTAATACTAAACTATAAAGAAACGGTACAAGAAAATGAAAGCTGTATTAAGATAATTAGTTAGAAAAAATTGAAAGAATTCTTTAGTACCGTAACATGGGACACCATATACCCAGAAATTAATATAGATGAAGCCACGGACAAATTCAGCAATATTATTATAAATGTTATAAATTCCTGTACTACTCTCAAAAGAGTAACCAGGAAAAACTATTAAAAAAACCCCTTGGCTAATAAATTGGCTACTAAAACCAGGGCATACAAAAAAACCTCATGGCCAAAAACCTATCTAGAGATCCAGATAACATTGCACTAAATATTAATTTAAAAAATTATAAAAATAAATTAAATGCTGTGTATAATATCCCTAATAATAACCCTATCTAAAATATTTGAAAATGTAATTAAAGCAAGACTAAACTTATACCTGAATAAATTTAACCTTCTGTCTGATAACCAATATGGTTTCATAGAAGGAGTCTCCACACAAGATGCAATAATAGATTTTCCAACAAATATTTATTTAGCGTTAGATAAAGGAAAACCACGTCTATGTCTACGAGCTACCCGAAAAACCTCCGGGTAACGAGTTTCGATCGACTTGATAAATAATTTCAGTAAAACTTCAGGAGACGGTTATTAGCCAGGTCAAGCGCACCAGGTTCTCCGGGGGAGGTTGCCAATGTCAGATTCGGGACGAGCGACCCGAAAAACCCCCGTGTAACGAGTTTTGATCGATTTGATAAGTAATTTCAGTAAAACTTCAGAAGATGACGTTATTAGCCAGGTCACGCGCACTAGGTCCTCCGGAGGAGGTTGCCAATGTCAGATTCGGGACGAACGATCCGAAAAACCCCCGGGTAACGAGTTTCGATTGATTCTCCATGATTTTACAGGGAACTCCAGGTGATGACGTTCCTGGTGCTGTCCTGACCTCCAAGTACACAGAGGGCTCATTTGGACATCATATTCAGATCCAGAAATTCAAAAACCCTCGTATACTGAAATTCTTATGATTCGGGTGTTTTTTGTGGAA
The DNA here is from genome assembly GCA_963675555.1 of Leptura quadrifasciata. Classification (NCBI taxonomy): domain Eukaryota; kingdom Metazoa; phylum Arthropoda; class Insecta; order Coleoptera; family Cerambycidae; genus Leptura; species Leptura quadrifasciata. The sequence continues at coordinate 153,694,709 of OY776673.1, read as the reverse complement.
GATATGAATTTTTATTCATCATTTGAAAAGATGCACTTTTCAATGCAGCAATGCAATTTCAAAAAGTACAAGACTAAAATATGGCACAAAGTTTCTAGACGAGTTAACGAAGCGAATGAAAACCCCATCTCAATTCGATTTACTACAAAAAAAATTTGAAGGTTGGGGCTATTTTTGTGTTATATTTCCTATAATATAAAATGAAAATGGAAATGCTGACCCTTCTATCTGAACTGCCGAATTTCGCTTCTTTTAAATTGTTTTGTAACGAAGCTATTTTCAAATAACAAAATTCTTTTATATACAATAGCGGTTTGTATAATATTTCTGTAAATAATAGTAGTAATTTTGGCCATTTTTGTACCCACTCGGCATGTTCCAGAATTGGGAAAGCCAGCTTAGAAATAATCCCTGTCAGCAAATATGAATTAATGGATCGATCCACTTACCTGTAAGGATAATCGATCTAAATTATTCGAGCTGTTGTTCGTAACGATTATTATTACGTGGAATTAGAGGAAAAATAGTTATCAAATCAAGAGAAATACGACGAAGCCTGCCTTGTGCTTTGACCAACTATTATTCCTCTATTCCGACTTTATTATTTTTGCCTAGTCGAGGCTTCTTAAAGTGTTTGTGATGCATGACGGTGCAAGGATCGATTTGGTACTATCTTGAGTAATGCTAAATCGGGCCACTTGTAATACATATCGCAGGCTTGGTGTTGCTTAACTATTTATAACATCGAGAGTTCGCACCTTCTAAGATATTCAGTTCTACTCTGGGCTGATGAGAGCTAAAAAGCTTGAAATCGGCCCGCAAATGAATCTGGACAACTATCGAAACTGCATGACTCTAATCAATTAGTTAACAACGAAATGTTTAAGTCTTTTGCAATTAGTATCTAAAATATCAATTGCTTCAGGTATTAATACACTTATTATTCAGTAAAGGTTATGATTATTATATTATACATTAAAAATGGTTTTACTTGGCTCACTATTAACAGAGTGTAAATTGTCCACGGAAAGTTGAGTAGTTGAGGGTGTTTTACTCTGAAGCATCTAAAGGGCAATGGCAAATGGCATGTTTTGAAGACAGAATCTAGAAATTTAGAGCTAATAAAAATTGTAACATTTGAAGATGAGGATGCAAATGTTCATTGTGATCATATTCAAGTATGGGTTATAGCACGGTAAAAATAGCACAAAAAATCAATATAAAGGAAATTTTTCCATAAGCAATTTTATGATTGGATTCTGTTGGAGAGGTGCTCAGGAATACTCAAAAAAATTTTGTACTTCAAGGACTCTGTGCTTCAATTGTTATTAACAATTTAATTTTTTTTAACTGTGTTTTTCAACCTTAAATTGAATAATTAGAGATATATAGGTCCGATCGGGACAACATAAAAGAAACAAAATCTTTGTAATTAAATTTTCCACAAATCTACGTTTAGTGTAGGTCTTAGGAGTGCAACCATAACCTACAAAAGTGACAATACTGGAAAAAAATAGTTTTTTCTTCATTTTACTGCCCAGAGCCGCTGGGTGAACCTATCAGCTTCAAACTTTCACAAAATTTGCCTTTTGCTCTAACAAAAACACCCCAAAAATTTAGTGCAAAAATATTAAATCTAGTGTGCGCAATTGAATTTGTTATTTAAAATTTGAATTGGCCGCCATTAAGTCCAAAACGGATAATTTTTTTCAAAAGTTAGGTCTCGACACCAGCTTTTTAATGCCATAAGAAAAAATAATTTTAAACCTATTTTGGCCATTTTTTGCATTTGTTTAAAAATCCAATTAACAAAAAATGAATTTTATCGGCCGTTTTGGAAACAATTTTGAATTTTTTTTATCAGATCATAAAGAAAATTTTAATACCTTTATTTCAATTCAAAAAAAGAGTTTATTTTGATGAAAATGTTTTTCAAAATGGCCGATAAAATTTATTTTTTGTTAATTGGGTTTTTAAACAAATGCAAAAAAATGTCCAAAATAGGTTTAAAATTTTTTTCTTACGGCATCAAAAAGCTGGCATCGAGTCCTAACTTTTGAAAAAAAAAATGACCCGTTTTGGACGTAATGACATAAAATGGCGGCCAATTAAAATTTTAAATAACAAATTTAATTGCGCACACTGGGTTTAATATTTTTGCACCATATTTTTAGGGTATTTTTGTTAGAGCAAAAGGCAGATTTTTCGAAAGTTGAAGTTAATCGGTTCACCCAGCGGCTCTGGGCAGCAAAATGAAGAAGACAGGATTTTTGACCAGTTTTTTCACATTTGTAGGTTATGGTTGCACTCCTAAAACCTACGTTAAACGTAGATTTGTAGAAAATCTAATTACAAAGATTTTGTCTCTTTTATGTTGTCCCGATCGGACCTATATATCTCGAGTTATTCACATTTTTAGGTTGAAAAACGCGGTTAAATAAATTAAACTGCTAATAACAATTGAAGCACAGGATTTTTGAAGTAGAAAAATTTTTTGGGTACTTCTTAATACCTCCCCAACAGAATCCAATAATAAAATTGCTTATGGAAAAAGTTCCACTTCAAATCCTATTTTGACTGCACTATTAAACGTTTATTATAGTACAATCAAATAGTACTTTGATCTGTACAAAATTGGACACTCGAATTTGTCATGCTCAACGTTTTCAGGACCATTTAGAAGGTCTAAAACCACAAGGGTGACCTCTCCTCTTTTGTTTAACCGCCATCTTAAAAAATATTTGAATCGTTTTATCTCGTGTTCTATTGGTCCCACCGAAAAAGTTATTGATCAGAAAAATAAAATTCTACGTATTTTCGGCAATTGCCGCGATGTCGAGAAGTTAATATTTCGAGCGGTAGAGGGCGCCGAAGTTATTACAAAAAAACTGTTTTTTTTCAGAATTTAATTAGAAATCTAAAATCAATGGAATCGAATTTATTTGGATATGTTTGTATGGCCAACCTAAGTAGCTAGTAAGTTGAATTTCACAATACTGCTTTTAAAATATTGTTTTTTGGTAACTTCTGCGCCCTCTACCGCTGGAAATGCCAACTTCTTGGCATCGCGGCATTTACCGAAAATATGTAGAATTTTTGGTTCAATAACTTTTTCCGTGCGACCAATAGAACACGAGATAAGATAAGATAAGGTAAGATAAGATAAGATAATTTATTTGACCAAGTTACAATAGAGTTTTTGGCAAGTCTAGAGCCCAATAGAGCAGTATAACAAAACACTATAAAACATGAAAATATAAACATAAATCATTGTAAAATATTTGGACAAACAATTAGAAATACATAAGGATAAAGTATTTCCAATATACAATTATACATTATAAAATACAAGGAACAAAAAAGATGGAGCAATTTCATAGAATATATCGACTATAACACACTAAACAAGTTGGAACAATAGTAAAAAAAAAACAATAAAAAATGTTACATTAAATGTTAATTCGTGTGTTTAAAAATTCTTCAATAGAATAGAAAGAATTGTTTAAAATGTGTTTTTTTATTGTATATTTGAAACTATTAAAATTAAGAGATTTTTTGTTATTAGGAAGGTGATTGTATAACTGAAAGTTTAGAGAGTTCTTTTGTGACTTAGTTAAACGAAAACGAGACTGTCTGAGTTGATTAGCAGACCTGGTGCTATACGGATGAAAATCAGAGTTTGAAGAAAATGAGTTTATATTTTTATGAATTTCTTGTAACGTAACATAAATATAAAGAGAAGGAACTGGCATTATACCCAGGCTTTTGAATATCGGTAGACAATGATCCCTCCAGCCCGCATTAACAATTAATCTGACTGCTTTCTTCTGCAAACGAAAGATTTTAACTGCATGAGCAGAACCACCCCAAAGAAGAATTGCATAATTAATGTGAGCGTGGAATACCGAAAAATAACAAGCTTTTAAAGTTTTAATACATAGATAAAACGATTCAAAAATTTTTCAAGATGGCGGCTAAATCAAAAGGGGGGGGAGGTCACCTTTTGGGTTTTAGACCTTCTAAGTGGTCCTGATAACGTTGAGCATGACATATTCTAATGTGCAATTTTTTCCAGGACATGGGAATTTTTGGTAGATTTTTACTGTACTATTATGAGGGGATAATGCGAGGTATTTTTAATGATTGATGACAAACCAGAATTCCGGCTTTGCTTAAGAGACCATCCTACCTCTAGACTGATATTTCTTTTACGACTTTTTTAGACGTCTAAGAAATTCAGACAGATAATTTAATGCTGGGACTTATTCCGAAAAAATATCCAACTTTTTTGTAATTTGTTCAGTTCTGTAGTTTGCAAGCTAAATAAAATTTCGCTGTTAAATTCGAAAACACCTGTTACAAATTAAATGAGGAAAGTAAACTATTTTAAATTGGCTATTAATTCTTACGAATAACTTTTGTTAAATTTAAATATACTTAGTTTGTTAATAATCGAAAATACCCAAAGTAGTTGATAGGTGATAAATTTAAAAGAGTAATTCACTCACCAGTATAATCTAAATTCGGTTGGGCCATTTTTGACAGTCTTGACGTCCACGGTTGGCATGGAACAGGTTCTACTCCATCTACATCATTTACACGTTCTGCAACAAATACAATAACATTGAAAGTAATTTTTTACTCGATGAAATTTTTAATAATAATAATAAACACCACAGAAATTAGACAACCCCCAATTCCAGAAGAAGAAGAAGATTTCCTCCAACAGTGCCAGTGCCGGAGCCAGGATTCGAACCCGCGATGCGATGTCCGTGTGATTAATCGCGATTGCCACAACAGAGATACAACATAAATTTTAATATCGTTGTTATTTTTAGTATGATTGAAATATCCATATTATCCCATAAATATACTTTCCGGTATGTTACGAATATAGCGTAGGCAGTAAAAATATACCAGGTTTAATGATTGTCCTCAATACATACTTTACCATCTAATAATTATGTTTTTAAATTTTCAGGACTACCAAACAGACAAACTAGAGCTGTGGTGACATCGATGATGATGAATTGAGTACCGATTTTATATCGGATTTATTTAGCAAGTTATCGTCCAAGAGAAAATTGGGTAAGGCCTACATTATTTCAATAGACACTTACTGACCTTATGGGTTACTTTTGATATTAAATTCTCTTCATTTTATTGTAGTCGATTTGGACATGGTGATAAAAACAACACCAACTATTTTGCATACCTCTTTTGGTTATTTTGGTATGTATATGTATTTTGGACATTGGACTTTTGTAACTATTTTTTCCCTTGAAGGAAAACCCTAGACATATATAGCATAGTATACCGTCTGTCTATTTTACGAAGGCCACACCAAATATATCGCTTAATATCTATTGTAGAAGAGTAAGGTTTTAGAAAAAGTTATCCCATTTTTCGTGAGTTATATTTCAATAAAAAGAAGGAAGAGTCTCGGGGTCCGCAAATTGCGTGCCTGAATTATGTATAATAGAGTTCCGCAAATTGCGGACCTGAATTATGTAAAATAGAGTTCCGTAAATAGCATCATAAAGACCTAACATTATGCCAAATTTTCAATTTCTGCGTTACATAGTTTTCGAGAAAAACCTCTGTGACAGACGGACACGAGAGTGATCTTATAAGGGTTCCGTTTTTCCTTTTAAGGTACAGAACCCTAAAAATGTAAAAGTTAAAATACAAATACAAATTGTTTATTTGTTAACGAATTACATACAAATTCACAAAGTACAAATCTGCATTGTTTACATGAGCATAAAAACACAAGAACCTAACCTAACCTTATCTAACTTATTTCCATTCAAAGGTTAGTTTGGGTTCTATTGTGAATATTTTAAATCAAAGGTTAGGTCAGATCCCTTAGTGAATATTTTCAATCAAAGGTTAGGTTAGGTTCTTTAGTGAATATTTCCAATCAAATATTTAGCATCTCTTACGTCTACAACACACATCAAGCAGCAAAAAGTAAGGTTATGATTTTCGGATCCCTACAAAAACAAGATCATAGTCTACTTGAGGACCTCGAACAAACAGCCAATATATTTTACATTTGCGGACTCCCAGTGAACAGGATAAAGATACGCAATTTGCGGATCCCGAGACTCTTCCAAATAAATTTGAAATCCATAGCCTACTTTGTAAGATATATTACAAAAACCTGAAAAACAGGAAAACCACAAACGGTTATAACTTCCTTATTTGAGGAGATACGAAAAAAGGTAAAGGGATGAAAGTTGACGGTAAAGACAACAAGAATAATAATGTGTATAAAAAAATTCGAAAAACTCAGTTGGCTTTGACATACCCTCTTGTGCAAAAATGAAAAGAACAAATCTCAAAGTGGGCCATGACACCATTAATTATATATAATATAAAACATATCACAAAATATTTTAACTGATAGTGTCAATATTTAATAATTTACGAAAACCACAATTCGTATCATTGAATCGTAAAAATCAGCTATGCCATGATTAGTGAAAAACAATGTATAAGAACAAATTTGACAAATCGTCACTGTTGTATGTTGCGTTGTCAAGTTCTAAAACAAGTTTTAAATCAGTAATTATGGTGTACGCCAATAATAACAAATTCGATATGATTAGTATTTATTTTCAGTGCAATGTTGACGCTGAGATGGCAGTCACGGTTTACGGAGTTAGATTTCCAGATGCTCCGCAGCCAAATCGAACTATGTTTAGGGAGTTAGTTCAGAATCTAAAAACGCACGGTTCATTTTCAAAAAAGTAGTAAGGAGAGGGCATGTTGAGGATAATGTAAGAAAAGTGAATAGAGTATTGAGTTATGTTAACCGAAATGAGGAAACCACATTGAGGCAAATTCAAAGAAACTGTCGCATAAAAAAAGAGAGTACAAGAAAAATATTTAAAAAAACGTATATCAATGCTACAAAATGAGGAAAGTTCAACATTTAAATGAGGGAGATAAGCCGAAGAAAGTAAGATTTTGTAGATGGTTGTTAAATACAAAAAGGAATGACCCGCTGATATGTAGCAAATTTTGTCGGATGAATCAAATTTTTCTAATAATGGATTTTTCAATAGAAATATGCATTGTAAGCGGACACGAGAAAATATACATAGGTACAGAGAAACTACTTTCCAAGAAAGATTTTCTACGAATGCTTGGGTGGGTCTTTTAGAGACTAAAGTAATTGGACCTTATTTTTATGATGCAAATTAACCGTTCGTAGATAACTTAATTTCCTGCAAAACGAATTTCAAGATTTTCTTTATGAATTTACAGTGGCAGAAAGATTAGATTATTCATATTTTCAACAAGATGGGGCTCCACCTCATACTGCTGTAATATGTACAAATTATTTAAATAAAGTTATGCCAGATAGCTGGATAAGCACCTATGGACCCATTCTATAGTCAGCTCGGTCACAAGATATTAATTACTCCCTTGGATTTTTTCGTCTGGGGTTACATTAAAGTCAAGGTATTTCAAACTGCCCCTGAAAATTTTGAGGACATTAAAACCAGAATTAGAAATGCATGTGAGACCATTACTCCTGAAATGCGTGAGGTGTCTCGTAGAGCACGTTTGTGTATTAGAATGCATGATGCATAATTTGAGTATTTGTAGTTAGAAAAATAAATAACACACATTTTCTTTTCAGTATGGTGGTAGGTAGTACTGTTGTACATAGTTCTTCGTTTTTTTGAATGTTCATTTTGTACTTCTATTTTTATTTATAAGATATTTGTTTATTTGTATTAAGTTGTAGTAAATAATTACTGAATTATAATTATTATAAAGTGAAGTTTTACTATTATGGCATAGCTGATTTTTACATGGTTTTCGTAAAATATTAAATATTGATACTGAGTTAAAATTTTTGTGACATGTTTTATATCGTTGGAAAGAGAAAAAATAAACGGAGTTAATGGTGTCATGGCCTACTTTGAGATTTGTTCTTTTCATTTTTGCACAAGAGCGTATGTCAAAGCCAACTGCGTTTTTCGAATCTTTTGATACACATTATTATTCTTATTGTCTTTGTTGTCAACTTTCATCCCTTTAACTTTTTTCGTATCTCCTCAAATAAGGAAGCTATAACCGTTTGTGGTTTTCCTGTTTTTCAGGTTTTTGTAATATATCTCACAAAGTAGGCGATGGATATCAAATCTCTTTTTACAGAAATGTAGCCCACAAAAAATAGGATAACTGTTTCTAAAACTTTATTCTCCTACAAATAGATATTAATCGAAATATTTGATGTAGCCCTCGTAAAATAGTCAGACGGTACATTTTAAATATTTAATTGTTTGTAAATCTACTATGGTAAAATGGTATTTTTAGAACTGTTTTCTTTTATTGTTTCTGACTCACTAAAAGGATTAGTAAGACCTAGGACCTCATATATTTTTATGAATTTTAGATCGTAACAAAGTAATATCAAACTTTGCATAAAGGCATCTGGTTAAATTAATAATAAAATTGGGTTACTATAAAGACAACACAATTTAGGTTTTAAATTTAACTAGACGATTACGTAAATAGCCAATTTGATTATTTACGTTTATCTAAAATTGAGATAAATAAATAAAAGGGCGGTTGGGTTGTTATACTATTGACCATGACCAGGGTTTGTTAATAATTAATAAGGATCGGAGGAAGGGATTACAACAAACTTTAACTACGAATTCATAGTGCAATATTTAGAAATAAAATAGAATAAAAAAATAAACAGTCATATAAAATTATCATCTAGTAAACGGTGTGCAAAATTTTACAGTTTTTAATTTAACAAAGGGATTAGTCTTTTTAAAAGTCATGGGAAAATCAATGAATGTTGAAATAATGGCCAATTCATTTATTTATCTTTAGTAAAATCGAGATGAATAAATCAAACAGAAAGGTGATATGTTTCACTGATTTTGTCAAAAAACCTACCAAAATAATACCTATACCAAATATCATCATGCTTGAAGTCAGGGAAAATCTCCTTCGACGGGACCATGAAGTCCGACTTGCGACACGTAGAACTGTTGAAGATATTTTGGAACTATCATGAAAGTTCTCGAGATGTGATTGCAAAACAACATTTTTGTAATTGCAATAAATTTTTCACGACGGGACATAACGCCCCACACGACGTCATTTTTTTTGTACTGCAACGAAAATCAAGTCCCTGGACGTAACGTCCCACGGGGCGTAATTTTCGTAACTACGGCGAAGTTTCACACGACGGGACGTCATGCCCGGGGCTTAATTCTCGTAACTGCAGCGAAGTTTCACACGACGGGACGTCAAGCCCGGAACGTAATGCACGGAGTAACAATTTTAGCAACTGTCTGGAAAACAGACTACTTCCAAACAAAACCTTCTTCAACCATCCGATATTGTGTAGCACTGCCCCTCATGCGAGGTATGGACTATGAGGACGGATTAATAGCTCCTCAAAAAAGTCCCAGAAGGGAGATTTCTTTCGGACGACAAATTTTTCGATCGTCATTTTCAAGTTTAGCAATCGTTTCTGGCTGCAAACTTATATGTTTTCCGTCGCATTTGCCTACGCGAGTTCCTTAGTGATTCGGAATCTATTACCATGTACACAGTGCACGGGACCGGACCGCTTTGCCTGAAGATATGAATATAAAATAATATTCTCATTAGAAGCGATTCAAACATTTTCAGGCTTTATAACGAGTGCCCGAAATTACCTATAATATTTTACAAATACGTATAAAGACAGGTAAGTTAAAAGCTCACAAAGTCGCAAATATTAAATTCTCAGTTAAAGCTTTTTGGTGTCAGTCGATTGTTTTAACATAAACCGTTGTATTGTAGCTGGAGACTGCATTCTCCAAATTGTCCTAATCTTCACCATGTGTGGTATGGACCGACACTCTTGTCAACATTATACCAATATACATAAATTATTGTAACTAACAACAATTTTTCAGAAGCCCAATATCCTATCCTCTTTCATCGTCTTACTGAGTCAATACTTAACATTCCCTTTCAGGTTAATTAAGAAGTGTTAGATTTAGAGTGTTAAATATAAGTTAATGTAACAACGCCAACGTTCCAATTGATACCATTTGGTGCAAGCAGTTAAGCAAAAACCGACAGTAAGTGTAAATTTTTTATGTTACGTCTGAATAAGTCACATAGAATCAGATAAACATCTTGTCATCCATTTAGGAAGAGTAACAAAATGTCCATCAGACATCTAAAGCATGGATCGTTCACAATATCTTGTGACCATTTACTATAATTGTAAGTAATAAGTAAACGGCGGGTATGAAGTGTTTCCATATTAATAAATTTTGTTATGTCGTGTGTATGAGTTTAAATAATTGAGAGTAAGAATAAAAAATGATGTTGATACCTTCTATAAAATGGTTTACAAAATAATATTAAATCCAATTCTAAGCGGTTATGGTCCTATGTAAACTCTAAAAGAAACACTGCCACCATACCCGATTATATTATGTTAAATGACCTTGAACATAGAAACCCATTAGACATTGTTAACGCTTTTGCGTCGTTGTTTCAAACTGCCTAACAACAACTCTAATGCCCACCCCGATAATACACTTGGTGCAACAAATTTCCTAAATATAAATATGTTCAGTGAAGTACCTTACTAAAACTGAAGCCTAAATTCACTAGTTCCTGTTGATATACCTGCTTTCATTATTAGAGATTGTGCTTACACTTTTGCCTACCGTCTGACGATAATTTTTAATCATGTCTAAAATCAGGAATATTTCCTGACCGATGGAAGTTATCCAAGGTGTGTCCAATATTTAAAAAAGGGGATAAATTTAACGTTGAAAATTACCGTCCTATTACTATAATCTGCAATTTAATAAATAAATAAACACCACAGAAATTAGACAACCCCCAATTCCAGAAGCCAGGGGCTTGTGCGGAAGGGGGTTACACATTGAAAAAACGCGGACAGACAACCATTTCCTCAGATAGTGCCAGTGCCGGAGCCAGGATTCGAACACGGTGGTGCGATGTCCGTGTGATTAATCGCGATTGCCACCTCGCGCCTTAACCCACTCGGCTATCGACCAGACCAGATTTCGCTAAGGTGTTCGAAATTTCTTTATATGACGAAATTAGTAATAAAATACGAGAGCAAATCAGTATTTCCCAGCACGTATTTGTCAAGGGTAGATCAACCGTTACAAATTTATTTACCGTTACCCAATTCATATCTGAGGCTATTGACGCGGGTTGACACTATACAGGGTTACTGGTAATTCGATACATTCCTTTGGAGATGTGATGGGGCATGAGCTAAGGAGTAAATCTAGCCCTAACATACATTATGCAAAACTCAATAGTTTTTGAGATATTTCAATTTTTTTGTTTTTCTCAAAAAAGTAGATCTTAATGTCTTAAAAGTCAATTTCCGAAAAATCTACTTGACATTTTTAATTTTTTTTTTACTGGATATCTTGTTTGTATATGGATACTGTGGCGGCAACGCTGCTGAAGCTCGCCGAGAATATGGTCTTTGGTACCCTAACCGCCGCTTACCAAATGCACGTGTATTCAGTACGGCATATCGAAATATCGCTGAAACTGGCTCCGTGAAATGTAGAAGAAGTGACGCTGGCGCTCCTCCCGTTTATGAACCAGAAGATGAGGAAGAAATATTGAGGTATTTTGAGGAAGACCCAAATATTTCAACTAACATAAAGACTAACCGGAGCGTCACAATGGAAAGTTTGGTCTACGATACGTAGAGTTGGATGTCATCCTTACCACTATACCCCTGTCCAAGGCTTGGAGGAAGGTGATCCCTGGAAGGAGAGTGGACATTTTTTAACAAGTATTTTATGGACGGACGAGTCGAAATTTAATCGCGAGGGTATAACAAATTTCCACAACCTACATTATTGGGAGAGGAAAATCCCAAGTTAACACGTGAAACTAGTTTCCAAATGAAGTTTTCTATTAAATTGTGGATGGGAGTCATTGGCCACTATTTAATAGGGCCACACTTTCTTCCTCAAAATTTAAACGGGGAAATCTATGACATTTTTTTAAGAAATGATCTGGCGGTGATTTTAGAAGATGTTCCTCTCGCCGCCAGACAGCGAATGATGTTTCAGAACGACGGTTGCCCAGCACATTATCGGTTGACAGTACGACAGTTACTTGATCAACGTTTCCCTAGCCATTGGATTGGAAGAGCGAGCCCAATACCTTGGCCAGCGCGAAGCCCTGACTTAACACCCCTTGATTATTACGTATGGGGTCATATGAAGGAGATGGTCTATGCCACACTAGTCAATACTATAGAAAACCTTAGACAAAGGATAGTCGATGCTGCCCAACACATAAGGCATAATCTGACAACCAGAGTCACAAGGACGGAAATAAGAAGACGCTGCCGTGTCTGTATACGGAATAGGAGCTCCCATTTTGAGCAAGACATATAAAAAATAAAGTACAACTTTGAAATTAATGAAGAATTAAACTCTACTTTTAAAATGTTTTTTACTGTTTATCTAAAAATAAAATTCGTACTACTTGTGTTATTTTTACTAGTATTTTCTTAGAACTATTAAGGGTACATTGAACATTTGACCTTGTTAGATAGCTACTGAAATAAGGCAGTTTTTATAATAATTTATACGCGTGTTACGTTAATATTTTTTTGAAAAAACCTAATAGGTAAATTTCATAACTGATTTAAAAAAAAAATTTTAAAGTTTTTATTTCAGATGTTCACATGATCGAAATGTTTCCAGATATTTTTCATTCCAAACGGATATCTATAATATTGGACAAGTAATCCAGTAAAAAAAATTTAAATGTCAAATAGATTTTTCGAAAATTAACTTTTAGGACATTAAGATCTACTTTTTGAGAAAAACAAAAAAAATTAAATATCTCAAAACCTATTGAGTTTTGCATAATATATGTTAGGGCTAAATTTACTTCTTAGATCATGCCCCATCACATCTCCAAAGGAATGTATCGAATTACCAGTAACCCTGTATACACTGATTTTTCCAAAGCCTTTGAGAGGCTTGATCATGGTATCCTTCTTCATAAGCTTAAATTTGGTTTTTCAAATTTGTTAACCTCCCTGATTTCCTCTTTTTTAACTGGCGGGTATCCATATGTAGAGTACCGTGGTTTTAAGTCTGAGAAATTTCTAGCTACATCTGGACTGTCCCAAGGCTCAATACTGGGACCTATATTATTTATTTTGTTTGTCAACGATATAGTTGCAATTGTTCTGTACTGCGGATACCGTCGAGGATTGCATGCTTCTCCAAAGGAATATAAATTATATAAATGACTGCCTCACCAAATGTAACGTCTTGTCTTTCAGCAGGAAAAAACAGCCATTAATATTCGATTATAAACTGGACGGTACTCTCCTGAACAGATCAGATGAATTCAAGGATCTGGGTGTTCTTTTTGACACGAAACTAAATTTAACAAACATATAGGAAATATTGCTCTGTCTACGTATAAGAACTTGGGTTTTGTGATTAGAAATTCAAGTGATTTTAATGACATTGATTTGTTGAATCTGTTATATACTGCATTTGTTAAATCTAAGCTAGAATATGGTCCACTTAGTTGGAATCCTGGCTATAGTAAATATTGTAATAGTCTCGAGAATATTCAACGTCGCTATCTAAAATTTGTATCAGACAAATTAAAATTAATATATATCCCGCGATTTTGACCATGGTCAGTTGCTAAACAGATTTTGTAGCTTACTCGACTGCAGCAAACTCTTTTCTCTCTTGTTTTTACACAAATTAATTCATGATCTAGTTGACTGTCCAAATATCTTGTAAATATTAAATTTCCATGACACTACATTTGAAACGGGGCAAGCGTAGGTGCGTTATATATAGAGGGGATGTAAAGCCGCCGGTCCCTTGTCTATTGAATGTTAGGCAAGTAAAAGATCCCTACTCTTCTTAAGAGGACAGGTTCGGCAAAATTCCTGGTTGGGGGTACAGGCGTCGGTGTTAGGCCTCAGTAGCGGAAATAGGCAGACGTTAAAAAAATGTATAAAAAAAATACATTTGAGATACGTAATCGTAATACCTTTTATCTTCCCACCCCTCGGGCAAATGTACTAAAGTTCTCACCTTTGTACTTTATGTGCAACAATTACATGTCTATAGAGGATCAGCTTGATATATTTTACGCTAATATAGCGAATATTAAAAGTATTTTTTCCTAGTCATCTCAGTATAAATCTTAATGCGCCCTTTAATGTCTTGGTTTATTGTCCATTTATTGTTTCTCTATTACCTTTGCAACCATATATGTGCATCATTATCTTTTTGTATATTGTATATTATACCTCTTTGTACTACCTTTGTATACCTTTGTTGTACTGAATCTGCTGATTTCATTCTTTATTGAACTTTTGTATTGCTATGATCTCATCTTGTATTTTCCCACCCCGTAATTGGTTTTTTACTGTGGGGTGGTGTACCTAAATAAATAATGCATAAGCCCATCCTCTGTCCGTCTAAAGAATTTGCATAAATAAATATATGATAAGGCGTTTTATACACGTTCATTAGTAATTATTGTATTTCTGATTATTATCCATTTTATTATGGACAATAAACACAACCCTGTTCTTATATTTTCAAAACCATTATGAAAAATGATACTTAATTATAATTAAATTAATCATTTAAGTGTAAGTATATTGAATGTTAACAAGAGAAAACGTTTAGAAATAAACCAAAGTTAATTATAAGAAGGCATTTTAACAAAGCTCGGTTACTCCACATTATACATTTCCAGCACAGTTACAATGAATCTTGATTAATTACCTGTAAATTCGAGTCCCGCAAGTTTCCACGTTCCCTTCTTGGTGACTAAAATGCTGGCGGGGCACACGTTTCGATGCAACACGTGGCCGGAGTAATGAAGGAAAGATAATGCCTCTGTTATCTGAAATAAACAATTAATTAGTCGAGTCTATCGATCAGTAATAGAATACATGGCTCACTTTTGCAAGTTATGTATATATTTCAGCAAAGCTTTGGATTTCAAACAAAAAACATCATTGATAAAAAATTATTTTATTTTAGACATAATTAATGAACGCTTGTTAACGTAAGGAAATCAAAACTGTGTCAACCTCTTTCTTGTTACACGTGCACGAATTTTGCAGAACAAGGCACCAGCCAGGTGGAAAAACTACGCCGTATGAATGATAAATTTCATGTTAGAACGGTATTTCAAACGGAAAACACTCTATTTCATTCTGATTTATATCAACCTCACGAAGTCACCAAGAAAACTAGAACAAAACCAGTTAAAACTTCACGGTAGTTTTGGAAAGAATGAAACTTACACTATTCGGTAGATTATATTGTACATACTGGTAGGCGCTCGATTTATAAACTCCAATTTTGAGACGGTTTTTCTTAAACATTGGTGTTGAGATATACCAAAAAAATTTGTCCTCTGATATTTAACTTGAAACACTGTCAAAACGAAACTAGGTATATAAAGAATCCCCAAGACTTCTTTGTAGGGCATTAAATATCCCACAAAAAAGCCCGTGACAAAATGCCTTTAGAGACTACTATCCCGGCCAGCAGCTGTTCAGAAATATACTCCATATGGCTTAATGGCGTATTCACCTAACCACACTAGTCACTTAATGGCCTACTAAAATTATATTTTTGTGTGATGACCTGGAGATAGAAAATAACACAAAAATATCATAACAATTTACTGAATATATTTTGATAGATGTTCGATAGTCTGAATAAATTACTTATTCAATATCTAATTTAATTTTTTTCGTGGCCCAGCAACCACAATTGGCGGCCTCGACGGCGACGTGATCTCACGACTTTCTGATCCTGAGTTTTGAATCAACGCCAATTTTCTGCCCCCGCCTTCTGTCCTGGTGTATGAAAATATATTTGCAGGATGAGATAGCAAGACTGGCGAAAGTTTTGTGAGCGAAATTTGGTTTAAGGGATCTAAAATACAAATTGTCGAAATAAGTTTGTGAATTAGTGAGGAAGAGCGAGACCTGAGTGTTAATATGTGATTTGATAAAATAATCGCCAGGTCTGGCCATAAACAAGCTTCATAGATGAACAAAGTAAGGCATTGCGCGTAAGTCCAATAAAATAATTGGCAATTCGCAATACCAGTGAATTGCATTAGCCCTGGCTAATCTTCAAGGTTCTATGAAATCTCTCAACCATACCATTGCTTTGCGGAAGATATGTTGCCGTGTGAATCCGATAGAAACCTAAGAATTTGAAAAATTCGCAAACAAAATTTGATTAGAACTGGACACCCTGATCCGTAATGACAGTCAACGGAACATCACAACGACAGATAAAATTTAGAAATAACTTTTTCGGTTTCAGCAGAAATGTTTGGTAAAGGAAATGCTTCCGGCCAGCGTGTGAATCATTCAACCATAATGATGATGTAGCGACACCTCTTGAACGGTGGTAAAAGTCCAAAGAGGTCTAAGTAAATGTGTTCGAGACGCCCCTTGGGAACTTCAATATTTGATATGGGAGTTTTGGTGTATGTACTAATTTTAGAAGTTTAGCAATTTAAACGGGTTTTTGTTCATAATCTGCAATCTGAATTCTTTCTAGGTCAAAAATGGTTAGAAGTTACGAATTATCAAGTGGCATGAATACCTGGGTGTGTTAAATTCTGAAAGACGTCAAATACTGTACGTTGAAGGACTTTGGTACGAAATGTCGGCATTTAGAGTTAGATACGTCACACCAAATTTTATCAGCTGAGTTAGGAACTATAAGCTATTGTAAAAAATACTTGGCTTTACTATTTGGATCGGGCTGGCTTGTAATTAAAAATGAAAATCGCAATTGTTTGATTGGTCATCTTTTAAAAGCTGTAGATTGAAGCAATCTGAATTTACGGAGGAAATAAAGGCAGATGTGCTGTATATCAATGGTGAATTTGGCGATGTACTCTAAATGGCGTGTCCGGCGTGGAGTCTTTTCAGCATGCGTGAAGAGGGCCGCAATCAATGGTTTGTGATGTGTTTACTCAATGTCCAGGGGTTGGTATCCGCTCTTGGTCAGAGGTAGCAGACTCAGTCGGCAAGCAAAACAAAAAACCAGGTAAAACCTTCTAATAAATGTCTAAAATATTCAATTGAAGTATAAAGTGACAGCAGTTCTCTGGAATATAGTTTTTGAGTATCATTTAATTTACGGGTAAAGGAGTAGTTAAATTAGCAAATTTCTGTTCTAAAACTGCGCCCATAGACACATTTGAGCAATCTACAGGTATAGTGATAGTGAAGTGTGATGTTGTCATTGTAGTTTGGATGAAACAAAATTATCGCGTTCACTATAGCTTGCTTAGCCTTGAGAAAACTATCGGTACAGTCTGTTGACCAAAAATGTATATCTTTAATTTTATCTTGGACTAACATAGTACTGAAAATATGCAAAAGATCAAAAATTTCTGCAAAGTGGGGCATAAAACGATGGTGGTAGTTGATCATTCCTATAAAGCGCTGAAGTTGTTTGATGATTGACGGTTTAGGAAAATTGTCGATAATATCAATACGCCATCAGCGGAAATATGATGGCCAAGAAAGTCTAAAGATGGTATGCCGAAAACGCATTTAGGTGGTTTAATGTTTTCGAGGCATTTAAAAACAGTACGTATATGCAATAAATGTTCAGTTCTAGCTTAGTTTTGGCAGCGCTTGAAGTTAAAACAGAAAACGAAATTTTTTGGAATTTTTTCAAACTTAATTGTTAATAGTTCAAAAATGTCGCAAAATTGGAATCCACAAATTGAGCCTAAGAATATGTACAATATAACCTACAGAATAGTGTAGGTTCCATCTTTTCTAAAATTACCGTGATTTGAAACTACTAATTCTTCTAATTTCCTGTACTATAACTGCTCGACGATTAAAATGCAATAAAAAGTTCTATATGAAAGGACCCCGCACCAAATGCACGGGTAATTTGTTGTCGACGGAATCGTTCCAAAAGCTGGAACAGAATCTTTAGGTCATTCTGAATAAAAGTTGTCATGTACATAAAATTACAAAATGCCTTTATTTAAAAAATACAGCAGGTCGTACCTCCGAAATTCGAAATTTTAAAATCGCGATTTTACGTATTTTTTACACAAACGAACTTATATATTGGTTTATATGAAGCAATTTTATATGTAAAGTACTGTGACCTAAAGATTCTGTTCCTAGATTTTGGAACGATTCCGTCGACAACAAATTTGCCATGCATTTGGTGCGGGGTCCTATGGCTAAATGACCCTATTTGTAAAAAAAATTGTTAAAAAATGTATTTCCGACCGATTTCATTTTACAAAAACTTAATTGTGAGCTTACTTTGCTGCCCTCAATAAATGGCAAAAATCCATCTGAGATTCCTTTTCCGTTCTTGTCGAGTCTGTTTTATCCCACTATCGCCTTTAATTAAGTGGTAGTTGGAAAGCAGTTTATTTTTGTTAACGACAAACATTATTTATCTACAATTTTAAAGTTTGGTACAAATGTTCTCCGTATATACGCAACATAAAATTTATTTTATTGTATTTTCATATTGGATATAAATGAATTATTATGCAAATTAATGCTGGTTCAATTTAAAGTGTATGTATTAAAAGATTTGTATAAAAATGGTAAATAATGGAATAAGGTACCACCAACACGCTGAAAATTAATTATATTTTTATTGCATTTATAAATTCATTAAAATTCAACGTGTATAATATAAATTAATTGCAAGTACATATAGGGGAAATGTTTTAAAATATAGTATGCAAATATCAACAAATGTATTTTAGATATAATATTTTTAGATATAACAAAAAGTGTTTTTCTACTCCCTTATGTAAATTTGCTGTTTTCCGTACAGTCTGTAGAATGGATAAGTGGGCCATTCCAGTTAACTGAACGGATATATTTCATGTACGTTCTAGGATGGATATGAAATCAACCAGTCACACTTCGTGTATTAAGTACATAGGCAACTATTCGTTTTAAAAAATTCAAGTTAGTGCGTAAGCTGTCAAAGTAATTGTCAGTGTGTATTCGCGCAGTTTGAGCTAGAAAATAATTTAAAATGGGTGATTCCAGTGAAGAATCGATAAACGGTATACCACCTAAAATTTTATTGAAATTATTATATACAGACAAAATTTTAGAGATATATTATGACAAAAAAAAGTAGCTATATGTGGGGAATGAAGTTATGATCTCTTGCATTTCGAAGCGTGCCAATTTCCAATTGAAGATTTTTTATTAATTGTTCTAATTTACATTTTATTCCATTTATGTTGTTTTTCCCTAGTTTAAAAGTTGTTATAACATTCCTGCACAGCGTGCTTACAATAACAAATTGTCCCTAGTTTAAAGTAGATTATCATCTTCTTATACTAGGCTGGCCGATGGACGCCGAAAAAAAAAAAACAACTGCTCCTTGGATTTTAGTTAATCTATTTATATATTACCTCCCAGAGGTTTGATAAATTTTTATGTAATTGAATCTGCTTATCTGCTTAGCAGTTAAAGAAATGTATAAGATATCGGTCTGGAATCATTTTCTATTTATATGTGTAGGAAAAGAATTTTGATAAAAACCTACTTTAATTTTGGATCCTTTTTTAAAATTAAAAATACTTCTGTTAAAAAACTATATACATAAAGAAGTAAAACTTAAATTTATAAATTAAACCAATGTTCTGATAACTATGTACATATTTACAATAGGGGGATTATGTGGGGAAAAGGGGTAGGTAGATATGTCCGTGTTATAGCGTGCATATAACCGCTAGGCTACTGAAGCTTTTATAAAATGTTTGCACCTAGAGCATAAGATTTAGCAGATGCTAAGTTTGTATATTAAAATTTGATTAAAACTATTATTTGTAGTTTTTTCTTAATCCGGTCGTAGAAAAAGTATACTGTATAACTCGAGTGGATTATCCATATCCACACTTGTTGCACAAACTACTATTGTTGGCGTGTTTTAAGGAGGATGCACGCATTCGTAATGCGCTTCTTAAAAATATTAATAACAAGTGGTAAAAATTCATCAAATGGGATATAACGGTTAAGAACTCTAACTCAGGTACCTAAACTTAAGCATTTACATAAGATTCAAGGCAAACTAGGATGGACTCTTTCTAAACATCATTGACGTAAAACATAAACTATACCACATATACCGGGTGATACAGAAGACGTATAACACTCTGTAATTTTGCTATTTAAGAAGTTTTGAAAAGTTTTCGGAGTGTTGTATATCACATAATTGTCCTTGTCTAGAGCCTGTCAAACATTTTCTTTAACTACCCGTTTAAACGGAAGTCAGCCAAACTTTGTTATTTTAAATGGTACCTTGTATATTTTTTTACCTATCCGATTCCTCTCTAAATTCTCGTTTCAACTATGTGGCATTTGTTTTGAAAATGACCGTTAATAGCAACTTTATTTTATTAAATCTAGGTGGGTGGCTATGATATGAATGATGATGCTTAATGTGCCATGATATCCAAAGACCTCTGGTACCCACTTTCATATTTTTTTGGATATAATCAGTAGCTGAAGAAGGTTACCAGGTTTTTTATTAAAAAAAAATCTCTAAAGAACCCCCACGATATCACAAAAACCAAGATAGGAACCCCGTTTATTTATTCGACCTACTTAAAAAATATTTATTTGTCTTTTATCTTTAATCATGTGTCCTATTCACACTGACCAAAGGGAGAATAGCAAACCCATAAAAAATCTGATTTCTAAATACATAAGCGTTTACCTATAATAACCTAGTTAAACATTAAAAAAATACTTATTGTATGGACTAAAGACAAAAGTTATAGATAAGAAATAAAAAAAACTGTCCCCATTCACCCTATTTTAAATAAATATATCCTTTATGCAATTTATTTTGAGTAGCGCGTTGGAAAGAATTTTGCTGTCATTTCTTAACTACAGACAAATTCTAGTGTGATTATCAAAACCACTGTACATAAGTTTGGAGTAAAATTTACAGTTACATCTTATAAAATTTGCGCGCCACGCATTTATTTTAAGTTCATAATATGAACTGACACCGCATGCATAATGAGAACTATTATTATTTTTTGGGACGCTTCAATAAAAGCTTGTTTTTAAAAACTATTTTTGGCTTATAAATTACTTACTATTTTCTTTTTGGAGAAGGGGGTTTCATTTTCAAACCGATCGTATATGTGGTAGTGGATCAAAATTCGATTGCAAAAATTAACCCTAACTAACGTACTAATTACTTACTAACAAGCGTGACTGAGAAACAGGCTGTAAAAAGATTTGTCGTTATTATAATCACGGAAAGATGTAGTGCAAGAGAATTACATTTACTCGGAGAAAAGCTGCGCGTTCCACAAATAATTTTAATCTAAATATCTGTTGCTGGTAAACAGTTAGATGTTAATATTTGAAGTTATTAAGGACCCTTTTAGCGCAACTAAATTTTAAACGAAAACGGAATTCAATCTCCAGAGATTCCAGACTTCACGGTTTCGCTATAAATTAAAATTTACTTTCGTCTTCAAATAATCAAATTTTGTCGTAAAATGCGGTAAATATATTCTTCCATAAAATAGTTCCTTTAAATGCTTTTACTGACAATAGGAATTTAGTAGTATATAATAGAAGATATATACTTCTGTTCTACAATTAAACACTAATATTTCAGCAGAATGAACAAGTAAATTTACTATGTTTAAAATTTTCATAAGTTCTGGAAAAACAAATATTAAGGAATTCACTCGCACTTAAGCGGTTAACTATACAGGTATGTTGTCACGCAAGGTTTATAGATAAGTCGATTGCTTGGTAGGAGTTCGAACTAGGTAGTGCGCATGCGCAATACACCGATCCGCTTTTAATTAGTTCCGCATAGTCCCTCCAGTCCAATTCCTATCCTTACCTGCAAGAAGCGGGACTGCTTACAATTGCGGGGGTGAACCCTGGTGAACCCAAGCGGCCTTACTGGAGATCGGACAGCCAACACTGGTGATGGACACCGTTCAATACCCACATTAACGATACACTACTGACTGTTTACTAAATGTCTTTATCCAATTCTGGTCAGGGATAGCAGACTCAGTCGGCAAAACAAAATATTGATTTATACCATGGTGGTCAAGCCGGCCATCACACACATGACACCAGCATGACGCAGCACGTCGGTCACGACAATAAATGAACATAAAGGAGGCGAAACTTTTGCGCCTTATACCAAATTTTAGTAGATACACCAACCTCATGGACCTTTCCGCGTGTTGTATCGACATTACCCCAATAAAAGGCTACATCCAGAAAATATCCCAAAAATTGTATACATTCAAATTGGGTGATAGCCCGCTAACTCGCAACACTACACAAATTAGAGAACATAATACCCCTTTTTGAATAAAACATACCTCGCCGTACCAGGCGTTGATCATTTTCAGCCAACTCCTTTAACCAACCCTCCACTAATTATAACTTTGTCTTTCCCTACCATATCTTTCTAAGAACGTTAACTCTTTAATGCCTTCTTCATCGTAATGTCACTGTATGATGCTGTTATATTTGGTTTCTAATTTCCCCTTTCACGAACCGTATCCTACTCTATTAAAATCAAAATGTATCTTAAATCTGAACGTTAAAAAAATTATATACTTGGCAGCTGGAATTCTGTCTCTTCGGTAATTGTCCTGAACGTTTTTTTTCCTTCGGCTTTTTCCCATATCAATCACCCAAATTAAATTAATGTACACTTACTTTTATTAGTCTTAATTGTTTTAATCCACAAACCGTATCTACCCTATTGCTTTGCATTGTGGTCCAGGGTAGATTCGTGGAGGACATTTGTATTTTTAACTGAAAGCTTAAAGCTATTTTGAATTGAATTGGTTATGAGGAAGGAAGAAATGGCCATCCCAAAAACGAGTTAGGTATTGGGTTAACAAAGCATACGTTATGAAAGCTCAAAGAAGAAAAGCCGGACTCTCAAACTGACGATGAACTCACATAAGAAAAAAGGACAAGTATGTACCTAACACCTTAAACGGTGAACGATTATTACATTTTTATCACTTTATTATCGCACGCTATTGTGAATATCCCCCTCATTGTACATAATCATCACGATGAATTGGCAGAAACAGTGCGTTTGAATTCTGCCCCCCCAAGTCTCCAGATATCCTTAGATTTTTATTTCTGGGGACTGTGAAAAATAAGGCGTGAGTCTTGAAGCCCTTGAAACTAAATGACTCCACGACAAAATAAGGCAAACCTGCCGTGAAATTGGAAGACCAGAACTGGGGACAGTGACCGATCATAATTGCAAAAAACAGAAAAATATATTAGAAGTGATAATGGATATGTTGAAAGAGCCTACAGATTTTTATTCGACTGAATTTTTGAATAATTAATGTTCGAAAAAGGTGCCGCACTACTGAAACGCGTCAGCCGTTTTCAAATTATTTTCTTACTTTATTATCAACATTCAATATTTAATTTATCAATAACATTTTTTTTTCTTACGCCATAGTCACAAGGAATTAAATTTAAAAAGCCATTATGAATTTTAAATACGCATTTGAATAATATTTCAGTTTTCAAGTCAAATAATTTTATTTTGTACAGAAATGAATAAGTTTAAAAAGTCCTAAAAGCAACGTTTAGGCTATGCTAGCTGTTACAGAGGTGTAAGAGCCATAATGAACCTTATTAGTCATTCGAACCCGTAACTAAAATTTAACGAATGCCATTTTCAAGTAGCCCGACTATGCGTCTCCAAACGGTCCACGTTCGCGTCATACGCGATTTGCATATGGCGGCGTACATATAATAGCGATGAGGAAACGGCCTATAGGGTCATTTTCCTTTGGCCTCTCCAGGGAAGCTGCCGCATAGGAGAAACCAAAGCCCAGCCACCAGAGTTCCTATCAGGACGTACAAGAGAGTTAATTGCAATTTAGTTATAACCGATACTGTCCGTATCGAGGCCTTGTATTTGGGTACAAGAGAATTAGATCCGATTTAATGATTACCGATACTTGCCGTGTAGAGGTCTTGTACTTTGAAGAAATGGCAACAGACTCCCAGCCATGAAGTGCAACCTACTTTCCAGCGAGGTGCGAGAATCTTACAAAGTTCCCCAAGACCGAGGGAGGAATTGCAATTTATCCAGGTGAGGTTCAAATGCCCGTCCGGCGGCCTTGCCAATTTTCAAATAAGTTAACTAAATTTCATCGTTATTACGACTCTTTCTAAATTTATCTGGCAACGATATAAGAAATCCGGGGGAGAATTTGTGGACTTATACATACTGAGCCTAATGTTCACTATCCTTTCAGACGCAGTGGAATCTGAAGTTTTAAGACCTGTAAAGTTAGGTTAATTTGTGCCTTAATTAGGTTTATTTTTTTAGGGGACAATTTTACGTTTTATTTACTGGTTTGACAACAACGTTCTTTTGTTTCAAGGTTAATTTAAGTTGCATCATCATTTATTTTATCTTAGTTTACAAACAGTATCAAAAGTTATGTTCATTCCATTTTGCTTTATTCACTAAACCGACAAATCTTTTCAAGTTAGAGTCAGGTTAGTTCAAATCACAGTCTTATTTGTTCTGTTTCAGTTAACAGCAAATATTGTTCCGCTTTCTTGGCGGGGGTTGAATTTTACTCTACGGTTGATATGAAATTCTCTTTGAATTATGTCATTGGGTCAACGGAACTACGACCTCAATCATTCTACCTATTTAGCAATATTCTAAAAGTTTATAACCATCCCGTTCAACATGGGCCTTTGTGTGAGGGTGCGGTCAATGCAATTTAAGTACTGTTAAGGCACGCTCCAGGGGTTTTTTTGTACGGAGATTGTTTATTTCTTCTGGCATTAAATTAACTATGGATTATTTTATTCCTATTATATAGATTACGGCACGACACCAGATTTGTTGTGATGGCCGTTACAATCACTTGCTACGGGTTACACGTACATGAACAAATAAATACGTTGGATGTTAATGACTATAAGATATTACGTAACGAAATCACTTGGGCTACTGTAGCGTAGCAGATATCGTAGGCTAACTTAACCCGGAACGTGATGTACGTGCCTACGATAAAATTTCTCTAGCTCAGACTATCTCAGGGCGTTAAGCCCAAGCTTACATAAACTATGATAAATTATTAGTTTACTTACTTAACAATTCACTGAGATTTCCATATGTAGTGGTTGCAGAGGAAATAATGACACTTTCTTTAAAAATGGAATGCGCTATATTATACAATTTACAAAATTGGTTCTCTAGCATATAACCTGGCGATGTTCACAAGGTGTGGCAAATATCTCGATTAATCAGTTACAACATTCATAAAATGCCTCGTGTAGCTACACATCGGTTTACAATGTATTTATAAATTGTCATAGATTCTGCCACAAAGGTTTGATTTAAAGAACCTCCTTATATATATATATATATATATATATATATATATATATATATATATATATATATATATGCATAAAATCTTTAAATATGTACAAGTAAAATGCAAAGCATGAACTGATATCCAGCCGAACCACTGAAGGTGATCCCCGGTAAGTAAAAAAAAATAAACATAAACACAACACTTTTATTCAGGGTGGTACGATACCGAGTCCGAACGTGGAAGAACTGTAGCCCTACAGAGATGTCTTCGGGACACAAGAAATGGACCCAAGGATGGGGTTGATGGTAGCCTCACCAGCCCTGGCACCTTCCTCTGTGTGTGGATGCCCCGTCCGTGGAACTATCACTGACGTGTGTAGAAGCCCCACCACGATTTAATTTACAGTCAGAAATGCACGTGAAGCGTGCCTAATGTGAGTAATTCTGACATAACCTACAAATGAAACATAATTTACCTCACTGATGAGGGAACAATCCACCAATACTTCGGGAAGCCACAGTCGGATGAATGGGGTCGAGTCCGCCTTTTAAATTGGCACGGTATTTCCAAAGGAGAGCCTGCAAATTTGCGAAACACGTGGGTAAAGAACGGGCAAGATGGCGTGAAGAGGTTAGCTTACCTTGTGTAATTTAATATCCTGTTTCCGCAGATAAAATTTACTCACAAACACAAAATATTCCGTTAAACGGAACAACAACAGATCGAGGAAATTTTCTTGTGTTGATAATTCTAAAATCCACCAGGATGCCTTGGATTAAACCGAGGTTCACAGAATTAACAACTAATTAACACGCCGGCTCAAATGGTTGCCTACCTGCCCACAATGGTTCCTTCCGTTTGTCTCTCTTGATCACGTGTCGCAAGGGTATCGCCCTCCCGTGGAGAATAGCGAAATGTTACGGACGTAGCCGTTGTTATTATACGGCCCACGAAACGCTAAAGCGTATGGTGGGTCGCATACGCTAGAGGTCCGTAACAACTCCCCCTTTACTCGCAGGAAAAAAAAATCTGCACGGTGATGGCTAACCCGCCTCCCAAGTTACCATCAGGCATAACAATGAAAATAATGAAACTTAAATGCACGAGGATGACTAACTCGTCTCCTAAGTTATCATCAGGCATAACAACAAAAATAATGTCAAAAAATAAGGAGACTTAAATGCACGGGGATGGCTAACTCGTCTCCCAAGTTACCATCAGGCATAACAACACAAATAAAAAAAAATACATAGAGGAAAAAAGGAACAAAAACACATAAGGACTTAACAGCTAGGAAGTAGCTCGCCCCAAGGCTACTCCACCAGCAAAACAATGAAGTACGGGAGTGTTCCCCGTCACACCACGACGACCACCCTTGCTAGACAACGAGGTTAGTCTGAAGCCCAGTAGTGCCTACCCGGGTAATGGTAACCAGGCCAGCACCTCCCAAGCTCGAGCCTCTCCAGACGGATACCGTTAAAGGCAGCTGCCAGCAATGTGAGCGCCCCCAACGAGACGGAGTCCCTCAAGACGCAAGCGCCACACAAGACCATTTTTGGGGACTTTTACCCCTCGCAGGTATAACCACGGTGATGGTATTCGTGCATCCCCCATCACAGAGATCCAACCAAAGACACTTCCTCCCGTGAGGCGGAAAGAATTGAAAACTTACTCAGTGGGTTTCAGCCACCTGAGCAAGACCAATGAACCAGAAAAGCAAATGATACTACCAAATTAACGGAAGAAGTGACCTAAAACATGTTACTAAGACCAACATAAAAAAAAACGAATTCGTCATTGCCTATTCGGATGCCTAAGTACGTCAACGAAACTAACAGACCACACTAGTTGTCATCGGGAGGGTGTGCTTTCAGATCTTTTATGTGCCACACCGAACGATTACCGTCAGAACCTTCGAGTTCATAAGTCCATGGTGAGAGAATTTTTCTAATCGTGAAAGGACCCACAAATTTAGGTGCTAACTTTGCCGTGAAATATTTAGAGGCATCAGAATGGGCGTGAGAACGTCTCCAGACCTTTTGCTTCAAAACAAACTTATCGGGTCGGCGTCTTAGGTTATAATGTTTCTTACTGGATTTATGGGCCTTTAATATTCTACTCTGAACATCCTTATAGATCTTAGCGAAGGCAAGTTTACGGTTTTCAGGGTTTACAACTGGATACTCAGACTCAGAAGGTACGTACTTATCACTATTGCCATCTAACGAAATTTCACGTCCAAAATTGACAAAATTAGGCGTTAGGCCTGTAACCTCATGTTTCGACGATCTAATGGCGAAACCTATTTTTGGCAAAAATTGATCCCAAGCCCTGTGATTATCCTTTACATATGCAGATAACATAGTCTTAACAACACGATTTACCCTTTCATTCAGGTTGCATTGAGGGTGGTAATTTGCGGTGTACGCTATTTCGATGTTGTAACTTTTCGCGAGATTTTGGAAACGGTTACTCTGAAACTGACGACCATTATCTACCATTATAGTCTTCGGAGCGCCAAATAAGAGAATTAAATTATCCTCGATGACCTGCGATATGCTATTAGCAGTAGCTGACCTCAACGGAAACACCATGGCAAACTTACTAAAATTGTCACACACGACAAGAATAAACTGATAACCCTTGGCCGTCCTGGGTAATGGACCCATCAGATCGGCACTAACTAGTTGCCAAGGTTTTCCAACGGTAGGTGTCTTACTCAACAAATTTCCCATAAGTGACTTCTGTTCGGGTTTAGTACTTATGCAAATCTCACATTGCCTAACGAACTTAGCCACATCGGCCTTTAATTTCGGCCAATAATACCTATTTCCCACTCGAGCCACAGTCTTATGGACCCCTGCGTGTCCACAACTCGCATCACAATGCAACGACCTAATTACTTCTAGGCGTTTCTCTTTGGGTAAAACCAGTCTCCAAGTGTCAGCAGGATCTGCTAGCTCGGGATAACGCAAACGTACATACTTGTACAACTGGCCATTCTGTATACGCCATAAGGCATAACGCATAGGAGACCTTTCGACTCGATCCAACATTCTCAAATACCATTTATCGGTGGGAGAATCGGCATGGTCCGTGACCGACAATACCTCGACGGATTTCATCGTTACTGGTACTGAACGAGACAGAAAGTCAGGGACGGTATGTTTAGAGCCTTGCGATGAATCAGTTCAAAATCATAAGGTTGCAGACGAAGTGCCCATCTGGCCAATCGACCTTGGGGATCTTTTAGCTGCTGCAACCATAGCAAAGAATGACAATCCGTTATGATTTTGAAGTGGAAACCTTCCAGATAGTGACGTAGCTTCTCCACTGCCCAAATTACGGCGATGCACTCTCTTTCGACCGAGCTATATTTGCGCTCCTGGCTAGTCAAAGAACGGGACAAATAGCAAATTACCTTTTCGCCATCTTCAAATTGCTGCGTGAGCACGGCACCAACACCGAATGCCAACGAATCTGACTGCACATAAAAGGTACGCTCAAAATCAGGGCAGGTCAAAATAGGTACAGTAACCAAACACTCCTTAAGAAGTTTAAAAGATTTTTCGCACTCAAGCGACCAACACCAACTAACATTCTTCTTTGTGAGGTTCGACAAAGGAGCCACTATTGTATAAAACTGCGGTACAAACCTTCGATACCAAGATGTTGTGCCTATAAATCTACGAATTCCCCTAACGTTTTTCGGAGAAGGTACACTCAAAATCGACTCTACTTTCGCTGGGTCAGGACGTAAACCATACTTATCTACAACATATCCCAAGTACTTAAGCTCAGGACGGCAAAATTGACACTTGTGTCAAAACTAACTATCAGCCCAGCAGAATGCAAGCGATCAAAAACCTTCTGCAACGTTTCTAGGTGAGATTCGAAATCCTTTGACACTACCACGATATCGTCCAAATAGACCAAAACCGAAGGCTGCAAATCAGCTCCAAGCACGGTGTCAATAAGGCGCTACCAAGTCGCAGGCGCATTTGACAACCCAAAAGGCACAACTCGAAACCTACACAGGCCATTAGGGACAGTGAAAGCGGTATAGTCTTTGGACGATTCAGCAATAGGAACTTGCCAATATGTACTCTTAATATCTAATGAACTCAGATATTTGGCATCCCTCAACTGATCTAATATGGAGGAAATCAGCGGCAGAGGATAGGCATCCTTTTTAGTAACAGCGTTAGGGCGCCGGTAACCTACACAAAAACGCAGAGTTTGATCCTTTTTCTGCACTAAACATATTGGGGAAGAAAAAGGACTTTTACACGGTTCGATGATATTTAACTCCAGCATTTTCTTAATTTCATCATCAATCAGTTTTTGTCTGGCAGGCGAAACAGGATAGTATCTCTGTTTGATAGGTTTGGTATCTGGGAGTAACTCGATCTCATGAGAAACGAGATGTGTACGACCAAGGGAAGTACCCATCAGTTTCCGGTTTTCCTCCACTAAACTATTCAGAGCTAGTTTCTGTGATACACTTAAAGAAGTTTCGTCAAGGACACTGTTAACCTCAACGAGTGGTTCCTGCTCAGAAAAATGCCAAACATCTTGTCGTAAATCTGGTATAATATTCATCGCCACCCAAAAATCTATCCCTAGAATTAACTTATGCGGTATTTCCAGAACTACTAGGACATCTATTACATGAACCTTGTCACCCAAGCAGAAAGGAACAGATACATAACCTATAACGGAACAGACTTGCCCATTAGCCACTCTGCACTCATTGACAGAAGGCTTCAAACTTAAACCAATCTGCTGGAAGACCTCAAAACCAGATGATCCTACCATTGTCCTGGTAGCACCTGAATCCAACAAACCCATCATAGGAACACTGAAAGTTGTAAGTAAGGACGCTGATCACCAACCATATGAGAAATGACATAATCGAGAAAAATTTGTTGTTTTAAGTCAACAACATTGCTGGTCGACTCACATACAACGGGAGAAACTGTTCGACCAATTAGCGTCTCCCTGGACAGTTTTCCGAACGCGAACACTTAGGACAGGACCTAATAGTGACCTCTGCTTCACCACATTTATAGCAGAACTTCTTCCTTGGATTTGATTCCAGAGAGACTTCATCCACGACGAGACTAGAACGAGAGGTTGAACGAGAAGTAGTAGAACTAGTAGAGGCATAAGCCAACTCTGGTATAAGAGATTTACTCTTAGGTGGAGGAGGAACGTACGACTTAGCCAATTGTCGTTTGGAGTCAAGCATACTACAACATTGCAGGAGTTGCGTGACGGAAGTTATATTTCCAAAAGCAAGAAAAGGATGATAGTATGGATCTATGCGCTCCAAAATCATTTCGAGCTGGGTCTCCATAGATATTGGAGTGTGTATCTTCTTAAACAACCCAATCATACTAGCGATGTACAATCCTATACTTTCCTGACTACCTTGAGTACGTCGCTTAATCTCCTCAAACAAGTCACGGTCAAAAGACTCTGGCATGAACTGTTCCCTCATTGCCTCCATTAAGGATGGCCAATCGGTGGCCCAGTCTTTCACCAGATTATACCAATTGTAGGCATCTCCCTCTAATAAGTCTACTGCATCTTTAAATAATCGCGCTCGTGAAATACCACGAGATCTCCGTTTCTCCTCGACACGTTCTAAAAAAGTTGCAAAGGACATGTCGCCCTTTCGGCCAGTAAATTTCAAGCCCCAGTCTCTAACCGGTACGGGTTTAGGTTTCGCAGCCTCCTCCTCATCTGAACTAAAATAAGTAGCTATTGCAGAGCTATGCGCATCAGGCTGAACCTGAGCCATGGCATTATGCAATACCGGCATATCGAGGATGGCTGACTCTTTAAGCTTACGATCCCCGCGGGCCTTATCCTTAAGTTTATCAAAAGCTAACAATAATTTAAGCCGAGTACTGGACTTCACACCTCTTTGCTCGTCATTAGTTGGATTGGATCGGTTAACACGTCCCAACGCATGAGTTATCTTAGAAACAATCCCCTTATATTTACTATCGTGCTCACTACCTACAAATTCATCAATAAATTTTTGAATAGCAGCTAGGGATGCCGTTAAAGCTTCAGAATCGACAGTGAATTGGTACGGGTATGGAGGACTTTTAATAGCCAAAGTAGTTTTCTCTAAGTGTATGGCTTCTCTTAAAACAGTGCGCAACTCTGCCGCAGTAAGATCACTACCATCTCCTAAGCCACGTACTTGTAATTCATAAACAAGCTCCTCCCTAACTAACCTATTGATATCTAACTTAATTTGTGAACTGGCCATATTGAATTTTCAACCAAACACACGAAAAAAATGAACTTGTTCACTCTCAAAATGGCTTCCCAACCCTACAAGGCAACTGAGAGCGAGTAAAAGGTATAAAAACGACGAATTAAGGGTAATTTACAAAAACGACGCTGGGCGTCGGTACGTATATAGACGCAAAAAAAAACTTACCAACACTAACAAGTACTTAGTAATGAGTAAAAACGACAAAATCAGGTAAATTAACAAAACGACGCTGGGCGTCAGTACGCAAAAAAAGTTTACAAACACTAATAAGTATTTAATAATGTACAAAAATGACAAAATCAGGTAAATTAACACAACGACGCTGGGCGTCGGTACGCAAAAAAAGTTTACAAACACTAATAAGTACTTAATAATGCATAAAAACGACAAAATCTAGTAAATTAGCAATACGACGCTGGGCGTCGGTACCTGTATGGACACAGAAAAAGTTTACTAACACTTGTAAGTACCTAGTAATGTGTAAAAATGACAATATCGGGTAAATTAGCAAAACGACGCTGGGCGTCGGTACGTATCAACAACAAAAAAAACTGTTGGCTGCACTTAGGAATCTTTCCAATGGTTTATACGCAACAGCTATTCCGCTCATGAAATAGTAAGACAAAAAAAAACGAAGTCACCCCCCTACCAAAAAAAAGCGAAGCGATTACGCTGAGGCAAAGTAACCCCCTTTTGATGTGTGTCACGTACGTTATTATGTGTCTGGATATTATTTCGTATGCAAACCACCAACAAATGGAACACTCCATTTATCACACAAAAAAAACTTAATTAGGGGCGATACTGCTATCACCTCGAGATAACTGCACTATTTAAGTTGGGCGCCACTGCTACAGGTTACACGTACATGAACAAATAAATACGTTGGATATTAATGACTATAAGATATTACGTAACGAAATCACTTGGACTACTGTAGCGTAGCAGATATCGTAGGCTAACTTAACCCGGAAAGTGATGTACGTGCCTACGATAAAATTTCTCTAGCTCAGACTATCTCAGGGCGTTAAGCCCAAGCTTACATAAACTATGATAAATTATTAGTTTACTTACTTAACAATTCACTGAGATTTCCATATGTAGTGGTTGCAGACGAAATAATGACACTTTCTTTAAAAATGGAATGCACTATATTATACAATTTACAAAATTGGTTCTCTAGCATATAACCTGGCGATGTTCACAAGGTGTGGCAAATATCTCGATTAATCAGTTACAACATTCATAAAATGCCTCGTGTAGCTACACATCGGTTTACAATGTACTCATAAATTGTCATAGATTCTGCCACAAAGGTTTGATTTAAAGAACCTCCTTAAATATATGTATATATATGCATAAAATCTTTAAATATGTACAAGTAAAATGCAAAGTATGAACTGATATCCAGCCGAACCACTGAAGGTGATCCCCGGTAAGTAAAAAAAAATAAACATAAACACAACACTCTTATTCAGGATGGTACGATACCGAGTCCGGACGTGGAAGAACTGTAGCCCTACAGAGATGTCTTCGGGACACAAGAAATGGACCCAAGGATGGGGTTGATGGTAGCCTCACCAGCCCTGGCACCTTCCTCTGTGTGTGGATGCCCCGTTCGTGGAACTATCACTGACGTGTGTAGAAGCCCCGTCCGTAGAACCCTAAAGATACCACGATTTAATTTACAGTCAGAAATGCACGTGAAGCGTGCCTAATTTGAGTAATTCTGACATAACCTACAAATGAAACATAATTTACCTCACTGATGAGGGAACAATCCACCAATACTCCGGGAAGCCACAGTCGGATGAATGGGGTCGAGTCCGCCTTTTAAATTGGCACGGTATTTCCAAAGGAGAGCCTGCAAATTTGCGAAACACATGGGTAGAGAATGGGCAAGATGGCGTGAAGAGGTTAGCTTACCTTGTGTAATTTAATATCCTGTTTCCGCAGATAAAATTTACTCACAAACACAAAATATTCCGCTAAACGGAACAACAACAGATCGAGGAAATTTTCTTGTGTTGATAATTCTAAAATCCACCAGGATGCCTTGGATTAAACCGAGGTTCACAGAATTAACAACTAATTAACACGCCGGCACAAATGGTTGCCTACCTGCCCATAATGGTTCCTTCCGTTTGTCTCTCTTGATCACGTGTCGCAAGGAAATCGCCCTCCCGTGGAGAATAGCGAAATGTTACGGACGTAGCCGTTGTTATTATGCGGCCCACGAAACGCTAAAGCGTATGGTGGGTCGCATACGCTAGAGGTTCGTAACACAGTTTATCTACGAAACTTCGACAAACAATACCCCTAGTTGGTATTACTTTTGCGTTCTACGATTAAATGCATTTCTCTAGTTAGTTATGTAGTTACTACACTCTACGATATCTCTTCGACAGTGATTGTAGATTGTAGTGGCTGCCACCGTAAATTTGGTATCCGGCATTGTGTTTCTCAAATCAGGGGAATTATCCACGCATCAGTTGTAAGCTTTTACGCTGGTTCATTCCGCCACGTGGCATGTAATCACGAACGCCATGGAGCCATATATTGTGTTTTTTTATGAGCATACTTCGAGGAGTATTGAAATGTACCTTCAGAGTACCATTTTATTCCCTCCGAGTTTGACGCTTGTCACAACAGGATTAGATCTTCTTTTAGATACAGGATTAGTCTCAATGAATATTTTTTTCACAGGCGAATTTGCCTGTTCTATTTTTATTATTGACGATTTGTCATCACCATCTGAATATATGTATAAAAACGATTTCCGTCTTTTCTTTCATTTTTACTTTCAGGTAATGCAATATAACAAGTGAACAAGTTTTCACTAGTCTATAGAAATAAAACGATTACTAAAATTAGTTCAATTAAATGAACAACGGTGCTAGCCAGTGTTAAAATGAAGTGATTAAATCTTATAAATATACAAACAAATCAAGATATAAAAACAAGTGATTCCAAACTTTACATAAAAGAACCTGGTCTTAGTAAAAGTTTACTACAAACACAACGTAATATGGGTCCTATCTTTGTTAAACTAGACGGTCACATGAATGGCCAATTTATTTATTTATCTTAACATAAAAATGGAGATAAATAATTTCTGGGTTGGATTTGAATGTATTCTGATTACTTAACGATCAAGGAGTTTTGTTAGTAATTAACGGACGGGGGGGGTTGGGTTGTTTCACGACCCTTTTCCTAATTTAAAATTTTCGGGGCGGTAGTCATAATTCAGAGGGGGTAAACGCGGGGGATATTATTTTCATACTAGTAAACGGAACTTTCAAATTAAAAATCAACCGGTTCTAGGATGTATCCTGAAGGTTCATAATTACGCTTAAAATGAATTGATTCCATGCATATGGATCACACTATATGCAGTTTATTAGTTCTATGGTTTCCCATCCTATAATTGATACTTGTACTGTTTGTTGAATGGTGCATTTATAGAATAAAAATCAAAATATTACTTGATTGTTTGAAATAATGTACTTGAAACTGAAATAAATTTTAGGATGACCGTGCTAAAAACTCCGTTCAACCGACTAACCACTTTATGTAAATAAATAAATATCAAGGGAAATAACCCACCTGCAATATTCCGTATTTATATTCAATATCTAAAAAGTTATATTCTCGTGAATGTGCTGGCCTGGGCGTAGGCTGTTGGGTCCCTGTGGCGGTAATTCCCCCATGATTTCCGCTTCCTTCCTGATATGCCAAGATATTAGCTAAACTAGCGTATACTGGTTCCGATGCGAAAGCTAGAGTGTCAGCACATTCCTCTATGGGGTGCAGTACATGAAGAATTTTTGGGTGTCTGAACCGCTCCAGTTGTCGCACCGAACTTCTTAATATTTCAGTTACGGTTTCCTTACGTTTTGGTTTGTGTAACTTTTCAGCGCATCGTTTCTCAAACAAGAACACAGAGCATTCCTGAAACAATAGTTTTGGTAAGTATAAGTTATAACATGACAAAAACATTCATGCACATTATTTTATGTATGAAGGCATCATGACAAATTCTACATAAAGTTAACACAAAATATAAGATAAAAAACTTAAATAGCAACTATAATTCTTCTTCTTTGTTAACCTGTCGACGTTTCGCCAAATTTATAAACTCCCTAAAAGATAACGCATAAATGTAGGTATAAATAAATGTAACAATTGTTGTTTATACTAATGACAATTAAAAACAAAAAATTATAACTATACATTGTTAACACATTAAAATATTAAAAATACAAAAGTACTTTCAAAATTTTTTAAAGAGTATTAAAAATTAGGTGTAAAACAAAAAACTGTGTAACAAATATCTAAACACTTATATAAACACTTACGGTTAAATTAAAAAATTTTATGTCATTAACTTTTTAAAATCACGGGACATATTGTGTTATGGATTAAAAATGCCGATTCTCTACAAAATATAAATCTTTTTTGTGAACTGTATTTCCAATGAAAAAAAATATCAAAATAAAAAATAAAAGAATGTCTCACCAAATCTCCTAGGTCAAGTGCTCCAGTCAATATCAGGGTAACAAGGAAAGGTACAAAAAAGGAGGGCTGGAGAGTTTGATATAAATACTGTAGATTAACTAAATTGAAAGTTTGTAATAACAATTTTATACTAAATGATGACAAAATAACGCCACCTTTACACTTTTCACACTCAAATTTTTAAACTAATAATTTTTAATCTAATAATGTGCTGTCTATCAAGAAACATGGACAATAACTTTTTTATAATTCAGACCAACATATTTATTTCGCATTAGATCCTCCCAGAGACACCTGTTATTTACAAGACGTATTTCCTTTAGTACCAACAATATTGGTACCACAATCTGAATACATGACAGCGCATGCGGCACAACGAGCTAAAAACGTTTATAGGCGGCAAGAAATGTTTCAGTAGACAAACTCGATGCTAATTCTATATGTAAAGCTTTTGTCGATAAACAAGTAAACAAACAAATGTAAGCCTTTTGGCTTTTAATTCCTCTTCTACGCCCAAGCGTAATAAAATATGGCCCACAATAGTCTATGCCATGTGAAGGAAAGGCTTTGCCTCCGTGACTCTAACTGTCGGCAAGTCAGCCATTAGCGGAAAAGTAGGTTTCGGATTGAATTTAAAACAATAATTGCATTTTTTAATCCTACTACATACAACACCTTTGGCGGCAAGAATCCAATATTTTTGTCTAAGAATTGACAAAACTAAAGGCGGTCCTGCGTGTAAATTTTTACGATGACAATGGTCAATAAGGTCAACTATATGATCTTTTTTGGGTAAGAGAATAGGATGTTGCTGATTGTACTGCAAATTTGAATTACTAAGTCTAACTCCTACCCGTATTAAACCATCTTTCAAAAAGGGACATAATGAACGTAAAAAGGCGGAACATAACTGCTTTTTTTCTAACAACGAAATATCTAAAGCAAAATGTAATTTTTGAACTAATTTTAATAAAATCATCTCTGCCCTTTCAAGGTCAGAGATTAAAATTGCACCTTTTGTTGTCAAAACTTTTGTAAACCTAAGAACATACAATGTAGATCGTAGTAATTTTTAATCCAAGAGGAACAACGATTAACTAATAAATATAGTGGATGCGGGTCATTATTCGAAATTAAAACGGAGACAACTTTTTGTTCGAGTGAGAAAGCGTCCATGTAGCCAATGTACTTCATTCATCCTTAACCAAGTAGGACCAGTAGTCCAAGTGTTATTATCCATAAATTGAGCAGGTGATAAACCCCTTGAAAGACTATCACAAACATTGTCTTTCCCTTCAATATGAAAACAATTTTTAGCTGGTACTAAATTTTGTATTTTAGATACTCGATTTGCCACGAAAGTTTCCCATTTATAAGAAGGTGACGTAATCCAATTAAGAACGACGGTTGAGTCCGAAAGTGCTAATATTTTCTCAATGCGAATAGGCGAAGTATACGTTTCTAAAACAAAGTTAAACAGTTTTGCCAACAAATAAGCAGCGCAAAGTTCCTACCTAGGAATAGATATTACCTTCATAGGTGAAACACATGACTTGGCACATATCAAACCGGATTGTACTTGACCACTAGTTATAGCATATATATATATATATATATATATATATATATATATATATATATATATACAGTGTGTCCCAAATTCGATCCCCACCATTGGGATATCGGAAACTGTAAGAGGTAGAGAGGTGGTTAAATTAGAAAAGTTGTGGCAATTTTAATGCTGATTTTGAATCCGTCGAGAAATCAGGGCTAACTGCGATCGTCTTCGAATTATTTTCAAAAAACTGAAATTTTGTATTTTAGTTTTTGTCAAAAATCTGAAAAACGAGCAATCGTACGAAGATAAAAATTTTACCTTCTAAAGGCACTTTTTTGTGAACGTTCTAGTAGTGTCGTTAGTTTTTTTGTAAAGCATTTAGTTTCTGAGATACGACCCACAATTTTCAATTTTCTTATGGACGCCATATTGGATTTTTACAGATTTAAAATCTACATTAAATTCTCGTTCTCCTGATGTATAACACTAATGGTTTATGTTGTTAGTTAGGACACCAAACGACGATCTTTGTTTTCATGTTAAGTAGGCTATGTACAACATGATAAATGACAAGCGAGCAGTGACAAGACGCACAACTTATGGTGGAAGTGAATTTTATGAAGTTGTAAACATCACAAAACAAAAAGGTGTTAATTGTGCTTTGTAAAACACGTCAATATGCCATACACTAACCTTGAAAGATTTGACATGTATAACTGTTATATCAGAAATAATAGAAATAGTACAGAAGCAACCAGAATGTATTATAATTTGTACCCAGAGAGACGACAACCTGATAGGACAATTTTTCTTACATTACAAAGGAATTTACAAGAACATGGAAGTTTTTCTGCACCTCGGCAGAAGTATGGTTCCCGTCGTTTAACCCAAGAGAACATTTTAAATATTGAAGAAATTATCAATGAAACACCCACAATTTCTACTCGAGAATTAAGTCGGAGAACTGCAGTGCCAAAAACAACTGTTCACAGATATTTACAAGACAATAAGTACCACCCTTTCAAACCAGTTATCGTACAAAAATTAAGACCCGGAGATGCTGAACGTCGGCTTGTGTTCTGTAACTGGTTCACTAATCAGTGTGACCTAATTGAGAATTTTCCATTAAATGTCTGCTGGACCGATGAAACAAGATTTAATAATAACGGAATTTACAATAAACATAATCATCATTACTGGGCGGTAAATAATCCGCGTATTATCAGAGAATCAAGATCGCAAGACAGATTTGGATTTAATGTTTGGTGCGGAATATTAGGTATGTAAGCCCTTATTGAGTTTTTTTGCTCTGATGCTGGGGCATGTTTCAAACTTATTAATTAATTTAATTAATTGTATTTCAGGCAGTAGACTACTGGGTCCAATAATCTATGATTATACCTTAAATGGTCCACGTTATCTGGAGCTACTGCAAAATGAAATTGCACATTTTTTAGATGAGATATCACTAGCTGAACATCAGAGAATGTGGTACCACCACGATGGTGCCCCACCGCACAATTCACGTGTGATTCAGAGGCATCTTCACGATCACTTTGGTGTACAATTAATAACAACACATGGACCTGTAAGATGGCCTGCGAGATCGCCCGATTTTACGCCCCTCGATTTTTACCTCTGGGGCTATGCCAAGAACCAAATTTATGAAGAACCTGTCAACAATGTTGATGAGCTGAGGGAGCGAGTTATTGAAACATTTGAAAACATTGACAGACGTTTCCTGAGAAAAGCTGCAAATCACGTGCACTTGCGACTACTAAAATGTATTGAAAATAATGGGACCCACATTGAACAGTACCTTTGATGTGTTACTATTGTATGTTATTATTATGATGATTATTATCTGTAAATAAACAAAGATCGTCGTTTGGTGTCCTAACTAACAACATAAACCATTAGTGTTATACATCAGGAGAACGAGAATTTAATGTAGATTTTAAATCTGTAAAAATCCAATATGGCGCCCATAAGAAAATCGAAAATTGTGTGTCGTATCTCAGAAACTAAACGCTTTACAAAAAAACTAATGACACTACTAGAACGTTCACAAAAAAGTGCCTTTAGAAGGTAAAATTTTTATCTTCGTACGATTGCTAGTTTTTCAGATTTTTGACAAAAACTAATATACAAAATTTCAGTTTTTTGAAAATAACTCGAAGATGATCGCAGTTAGCCCTGATTTCTCGACGGATTCAAAATCATCATTAAAATTGCCACAACTTTTCTAATTTAACCACCTTTCTATCTCTTATAGTTTCCGATATCCCAATGGTGGGGATCGAATTTGGGACACACTGTATATATATATATTTCTCTCTTTTTCAGCAGTCAAGAAAAAAAAAATTCGTGGGCAAGCCCGCAGAAATTATAGTGCAACCGTGTACACGTGTTTCGGACTTTTTGGTCCTCATCAGCACGGTGTAGCTAAGTTGAAAGGATAGGCACAACTTAGGAAAAAACGACACAAATGGAAACCACTGACAGGAAGCCAGTTGCACATTTGTGGCTGCAGTCGGAAGACCTTGAGGTTTCAAGGCAACAACCAACATTGCCACGGAGGCAAACTGTAAGCCGCCTGCGTGGAGTTCCATAGCCCAAGGTAAAATACAAAAGGAAAGGTGTTATCGCGGGAACAGGACAATAAGTCAAGAAAAAAAAAAAATTCGTGGGCAAGCCCGCAGAAATTATAGTGCAACCGTGTACACGTGTTTCAGACTTTTTGGTCCTCATCAGCACGGTGTAGCTAAGTTGAAAGGATAGGCACAACTTAGGAAAAAACGACACAAATGGAAACCACTGACAGGAAGCCAGTTGCACATTTGTGGCTGCAGTCGGAAGACCTTGAGGTTTCAAGGCAACAACCAACATTGCCACGGAGGCAAACTGTAAGCCGCCTGCGTGGAGTTCCATAGCCCAAGGTAAAATACAAAAGGAAAGGTGTTATCGCGGGAACAGGACAATAAGTCAAGAAAAAAAAAAAATTCGTGGGCAAGCCCGCAGAAATTATAGTGCAACCGTGTACACGTGTTTCGGACTTTTTGGTCCTCATCAGCACGGTGTAGCTAAGTTGAAAGGATAGGCACAACTTAGGAAAAAACGACACAAATGGAAACCACTGACAGGAAGCCAGTTGCACATTTGTGGCTGCAGTCGGAAGACCTTGAGGTTTCAAGGCAACAACCAACATTGCCACGGAGGCAAACTGTAAGCCGCCTGCGTGGAGTTCCATAGCCCAAGGTAAAATACAAAAGGAAAGGTGTTATCGCGGGAACAGGACAATAAGTCAAGAAAAAAAAAATTCGTGGGCAAGCCCGCAGAAATTATAGTGCAACCGTGTACACGTGTTTCGGACTTTTTGGTCCTCATCAGCACGGTGTAGCTAAGTTGAAAGGATAGGCACAACTTAGGAAAAAACGACACAAATGGAAACCACTGACAGGAAGCCAGTTGCACATTTGTGGCTGCAGTCGGAAGACCTTGAGGTTTCAAGGCAACAACCAACATTGCCACGGAGGCAAACTGTAAGCCGCCTGCGTGGAGTTCCATAGCCCAAGGTAAAATACAAAAGGAAAGGTGTTATCGCGGGAACAGGACAATAAGTCAAGAAAAAAAAATTCGTGGGCAAGCCCGCAGAAATTATAGTGCAACCGTGTACACGTGTTTCGGACTTTTTGGTCCTCATCAGCACGGTGTAGCTAAGTTGAAAGGATAGGCACAACTTAGGAAAAAACGACACAAATGGAAACCACTGACAGGAAGCCAGTTGCACATTTGTGGCTGCAGTCGGAAGACCTTGAGGTTTCAAGGCAACAACCAACATTGCCACGGAGGCAAACTGTAAGCCGCCTGCGTGGAGTTCCATAGCCCAAGGTAAAATACAAAAGGAAAGGTGTTATCGCGGGAACAGGACAATAAGTCAAGAAAAAAAAATTCGTGGGCAAGCCCGCAGAAATTATAGTGCAACCGTGTACACGTGTTTCGGACTTTTTGGTCCTCATCAGCACGGTGTAGCTATGTTGAAAGGATAGGCACAACTTAGGAAAAAACGACACAAATGGAAACCACTGACAGGAAGCCAGTTGCACATTTGTGGCTGCAGTCGGAAGACCTTGAGGTTTCAAGGCAACAACCAACATTACCACGGAGGCAAACTGTAAGCCGCCTGCGTGGAGTTCCATAGCCCAAGGTAAAATACAAAAGGAAAGGTGTTATCGCGGGACCTGTTCCCGCGATAACACCTTTCCTTTTGTATTTTACCTTGGGCTATGGAACTCCACGCAG
Source organism: Leptura quadrifasciata (assembly GCA_963675555.1). Lineage (NCBI taxonomy): Eukaryota > Metazoa > Arthropoda > Insecta > Coleoptera > Cerambycidae > Leptura > Leptura quadrifasciata. The sequence goes on along the minus strand of OY776673.1, from coordinate 153,652,569 downwards.
GCGGCTTACAGTTTGCCTCCGTGGTAATGTTGGTTGTTGCCTTGAAACCTCAAGGTCTTCCGACTGCAGCCACAAATGTGCAACTGGCTTCCTGTCAGTGGTTTCCATTTGTGTCGTTTTTTCCTAAGTTGTGCCTATCCTTTCAACTTAGCTACACCGTGCTGATGAGGACCAAAAAGTCCGAAACACGTGTACACGGTTGCACTATAATTTCTGCGGGCTTGCCCACGAATTTTTTTTTTCTTGACTTATTGTCCTGTTCCCGCGATAACACCTTTCCTTTTGTATTTTACCTTGGGCTATGGAACTCCACGCAGGCGGCTTACAGTTTGCCTCCGTGGCAATGTTGGTTATTGCCTTGAAACCTCAAGGTCTTCCGACTGCAGCCACAAATGTGCAACTGGCTTCCTGTCAGTGGTTTCCATTTGTGTCGTTTTTTCCTAAGTTGTGCCTATCCTTTCAACTTAGCTACACCGTGCTGATGAGGACCAAAAAGTCCGAAACACGTGTACACGGTTGCACTATAATTTCTGCGGGCTTGCCCACGAATTTTTTTTTTCTTGACTTATTGTCCTGTTCCCGCGATAACACCTTTCCTTTTGTATTTTACCTTGGGCTATGGAACTCCACGCAGGCGACTTACAGTTTGCCTCCGTGGCAATGTTGGTTGTTGCCTTGAAACCTCAAGGTCTTCCGACTGCAGCCACAAATGTGCAACTGGCTTCCTGTCAGTGGTTTCCATTTGTGTCGTTTTTTCCTAAGTTGTGCCTATCCTTTCAACTTAGCTACACCGTGCTGATGAGGACCAAAAAGTCCGAAACACGTGTACACGGTTGCACTATAATTTCTGCGGGCTTGCCCACGAATTTTTTTTTCTTGACTTATTGTCCTGTTCCCGCGATAACACCTTTCCTTTTGTATTTTACCTTGGGCTATGGAACTCCACGCAGGCGGCTTACAGTTTGCCTCCGTGGCAATGTTGGTTGTTGCCTTGAAACCTCAAGGTCTTCCGACTGCAGCCACAAATGTGCAACTGGCTTCCTGTCAGTGGTTTCCATTTGTGTCGTTTTTTCCTAAGTTGTGCCTATCCTTTCAACTTAGCTACACCGTGCTGATGAGGACCAAAAAGTCCGAAACACGTGTACACGGTTGCACTATAATTTCTGCGGGCTTGCCCACGAATTTTTTTTTTTCTTGACTTATTGTCCTGTTCCCGCGATAACACCTTTCCTTTTGTATTTTACCTTGGGCTATGGAACTCCACGCAGGCGGCTTACAGTTTGCCTCCGTGGCAATGTTGGTTGTTGCCTTGAAACCTCAAGGTCTTCCGACTGCAGCCACAAATGTGCAACTGGCTTCCTGTCAGTGGTTTCCATTTGTGTCGTTTTTTCCTTAGTTGTGCTTATCCTTTCAACTTAGCTACACCGTGCTGATGAGGACCAAAAAGTCCGAAACACGTGTACACGGTTGCACTATAATTTCTGCGGGCTTGCCCACGAATTTTTTTTTTCTTGACTTATTGTCCTGTTCCCGCGATAACACCTTTCCTTTTGTATTTTACCTTGGGCTATGGAACTCCACGCAGGCGGCTTACAGTTTGCCTCCGTGGCAATGTTGGTTGTTGCCTTGAAACCTCAAGGTCTTCCGACTGCAGCCACAAATGTGCAACTGGCTTCCTGTCAGTGGTTTCCATTTGTGTCGTTTTTTCCTAAGTTGTGCCTATCCTTTCAACTTAGCTACACCGTGCTGATGAGGACCAAAAAGTCCGAAACACGTGTACACGGTTGCACTATAATTTCTGCGGGCTTGCCCACGAATTTTTTTTTTCTTGACTTATTGTCCTGTTCCCGCGATAACACCTTTCCTTTTGTATTTTACCTTGGGCTATGGAACTCCACGCAGGCGGCTTACAGTTTGCCTCCGTGGCAATGTTGGTTGTTGCCTTGAAACCTCAAGGTCTTCCGACTGCAGCCACAAATGTGCAACTGGCTTCCTGTCAGTGGTTTCCATTTGTGTCGTTTTTTCCTAAGTTGTGCCTATCCTTTCAACTTAGCTACACCGTGCTGATGAGGACCAAAAAGTCCGAAACACGTGTACACGGTTGCACTATAATTTCTGCGGGCTTGCCCACGAATTTTTTTTTCTTGACTTATTGTCCTGTTCCCGCGATAACACCTTTCCTTTTGTATATATATATATATATATATATATATATATATATAACACATCCGTATGAAGTTAAACATGCATCTGCAAATCCAATCAAAATAACTTAAATATTTTCGAAAGCACCTAAATGCCTATTTATTGCAAAATCATTCAAAAGTGGTAGTTCAGATTGAAAAATGGACCATTTATTTTTTATGGTACTTGGAGGATCATCATCCCTGTCTATTTTAAGTTTCCACAATTCTTTAATTAAAAGTTTTAAAAACCAAGTAATTGGTGCAATAAAGCCCAAACGATCAAATAATCTAGCCGCGATTGAAAGAATATTTCTTTTAGTACAAATTTTATTTACAATATTTACTCGAAATCTTAAAATATCTGAACTAGGACGCCACTGCAAGCCTAATATTTTTAATGTATCGGTTTCAAAATTCACAACTTTAGGTGAACGATTCACCTCTGGAATTTCACCTAAAAGTTCTTTTCAATTAACTGACCATTTAACTAAATCAAAGCAACCTGCTTTAAATAATCCAACTAACTGCTGATATTTTGCTTGTTCTATATTAGAAACACTACACTAAATCATCTATATAAAAATCTCGTGCCGCAGCCGGGGGTAATTTCTTGCCTCATCTGTCGCCAGTTGATCAATAGTTCTAATAGCTAAATTATTTATATTATATATAGCATTTAATTCATAAATATTAATAGGTTCATTTTCTTAAAACCTCCAAAGTATTCGCTGAAAACATTTATGTTCATTAACTAAATTAATTTGCAAATACATTTTTCTAATATCCGCAGTAAAAGCTATTTCAAATAATCTAAAATTTAATAAAACTGTTACAATATCTGACTGCAATTTTGGGCCTGTATATAACAAATCATTTAAGGAAATAGAAGTTGTACTTTTGGCGCTAACATCAAAAACACATCTCAAAGGTGTGCTAACACTATCGGCGTTAAGAATCCCATGATGTGGAATATAATACCCCAATGATAACGAATTGTCATTAGTTCTAGACATATAACCTTCTGCTAAATATTCATTGATAACAGCAGCATATTGCCCCTTGAATTCATGATTTCTCTTAAATTTATTTTCTAAAAATACGAATCTTCTGAGCGCTGTCGAATTCGAATCGCCTAATTTAGACGGACTGTCTTTAAAAGGTAATGAAACAATATACCGACCCGACAATTCTCTATGGTAAGTTGATTCATAAATTTTCTCACAAGCCAAATCAGCAGGACTGTCAATAATTTGAGAAGGAATATTTCCTAATTTCCAAAATTTACTAATGACTCTAAGGAGGGTTCTAATACAATACAAACATTTTTAACTACTTCTGAATCTGAAAGAATAGGAGCTGACCCCATTACCATGAATCCTAAGCTTATTTTTAAAGCTGTTGGTGTTTGGGGTGGCCCTTCAATTTTAATTCGACTCAGTAAAAGCGGAAATAATTCTATCCCAATAACTCCATCTATTTTACTCGGTTGACCGAAAGTGTCATCTGCTAAAGGTAAATATACAATGTGTGAAAGTGAATCAGTATTCGCGATATGAGGCGGTAATTTGTTGGTTCTTTCATCAACTAACAAAACTTCTAATGAATAGTAAACATTTGGATTAAAACGAGAACTAATTACTATATTTGTTTTTCCGTGAGCCGAACTACTGGTGTGACCTATTCCACTAACAGCCGAATTCCATTGTGATATGTCTAATTTTAAACATTTAGCATAATCTATTATCAATAAATGTGCTTGACTACAAGAATCTAAGAGAAATCTAGCCTTTTGCCTTTCTGCATTTTTGCTAAAAATATTTACGACTACTGGGGACAAAAGAATAGTACTATTAAATTTGTAAGTATAGTGCGGGAAAGAGGAAATTGAGAGGGGGGGTGCGAGGTGAGACGCTAAGAAGGCAGGCCCGGACTTAACTATATTGTGTACGTATGTCTGTTTACGCTTTTAAAGGACCACGCAATTTTCTTATGGAAAAGTGACTTGCGTTAAATTGGTTGAAATTTTGATATGTTGTGTATCCCATCTCTCTGATCAAATGTCTCAATTGGCACAAATTGACAAACTTTCACAGTCTTGAGATAAAGCTTGCTAAAGTAAAAATTATCGTTTATTTGAGGTGTATGGGTCTGGGTTAAATCAGTACTCTTTTTTTGCTTCTAGGGTCTCACAGTGGTTTGAAAACACCTCATAACTGTCATGGTTTATTTATTGAAATATTACATCATATAATCTCAAACGTCGTCACGTCATATGACGTCATAGCATGTAATATCGTGTCATAGAACATCATGATTTAAATAACATTCTTTTCTCTTACTTCTAGGTGCTCAGATCACAATAAAATTCAAAGTGACCACTATGAGGTTCTGTGACACGACATGACCTGCTATGACGTCATATGATATGATAAGACAATCAATTATACTGTTTAGGTGTTATTAAACAAATCTGAGATATTGATGCATTTGATACAGAGATAGGATACAGAACATATCAAAAATTCAACCAATTTAACGGAAGTCACTTTTCCATAAGAAAATTGCGTTGGCTTTTGTTGTGTGGGCTAAGTTTAGCTGGCAACAATTTACACTACTGACTATACAGTAGTTACAGTATCCTAGTTCACTTAATATTTGAGTAAATTGTTACTACCTAGCAAGAACCACGGGGAGGTATGAGCATATCTTGCCATGATAGGATGGGTAAAGAATATTAGTACAGGATAAAGAAAATTATACAAAAAAATAAAACTAAACCTCTAAAAACAAAAAAAATAAAATAGTAACAGTAAAAAAAGATATAGGTATCCTCAAAATAAATAAAAAAAATAACAATAAACATCTAAAAACAAAAAAAAAACTTAAAATAGTAACAGTAAAAAAATATATAGGTATTCTCAAAATAAATTAAAAAATAACAATAAACCTCTAAAAGCAGAAACAAAACTCGAAATAGTAAATTTTCGTAAATAAAATATATATTCTCCAAATAAATAAAATTAAATATAATTGAATTCTTTAAATAAATAAAAATAGATTAAAATACGAACACACAAAATGACATAAATAATAAGCTTGATATCACGATCACTATCATTGAACACAAAAACGGACACAAATAATAAACTTCTATATATCACTACCACTTCTTCAATCACAAGCCATCACAATCACTTCTTCCTCAGAATCCTGTGCGTTCTCCCCCTCTTCTTCATTTTCAGATGATGAACTATCCTCTTCTAAATTTATAATGAATTTATTTTCCCCATTTTTATTAAATTCACAAAGTTTCAAATAATCATCCCTAATTCTAATCACTTTGGCAATTCTCTTTTCCCAATCTTCCCAATTTTGGACACTTCGCTTTTAATTAACTCTACCACTTTTTTGTCGAATTTTGGAAAAGTATTTCCTTTTTTGATATATTTTTTCAATTTTCCCCAAATCAATTCTATTGGGTTGAAAATACAATAATATGGTGGTAATCTTAAAACTTTGTGGCCAAATCTTTCAGCTATACTGTCTATAACATAATTCTTCTCAAATGTTTTCGTATGAAGGACTTCCAACAATTCTGCTTTAGTATAACTGTCCATATAATATAGGTCGTGATCCGTTAAAAAAATTTGCAACTCCAATTTAGTCGAACTCTTATTAGGAATTTTATATAATTCTCTTGAATGGTACTTCGCATTGTCAAGAACAATAACACTATTTGGCTTTAATTTTGGAATTAGAGTATTTTCAAACCATTTTTCAAAAATTACTCCCTTCATATTCTTGTGATAATCCACGTTACACTCTTCCATGTTTTTCCCGCATAGTTTCAATGCATTATCTACCCATCCATCACCTGATCCACAGTGTAATATAACCAATCGAGTCCCCTTATTTGGAGGCAATGACTGTGGTAGACATTTTTTAGTTCCATCAGTCCATCTTTTTTTTACGGTATCGTGAGTGTCATACCAAGTTTCATCTAGGTAATAAATTGTTCTATTTTCCCTTCTGAACTTTTTAATCTCCTCTAGATATGAATGTCGCCAATCCACTATTCGTCTGCTTTCCATAATCGCCACTCATTTATTAATTGTTTTAAATTTAAATCCAATTTTTTTCAGCCAGTTCCTTAAAGTTCTTGTCGTATATTTCAAAGGACAATCCATTTCCTTTAGTTTTCTGTCTACCACGTCAACAGTCGGGATTTAATTTTTCTGATATGCATCATAAATTACATTTTTTAAAAGTTTTGCTATTGATGGATCTAAAATTTTTGATATACCAGCGTCACAACGTTGCTTTCTTTCGGTAACACCTGTTTTCACTAGTTTGTACAATGTGGAATAGGGAACGTGGGTTAAAGATTCTGTTTCTCTTAATATATCTAAATCACGCAAGTTAAAGTCATTAGTTTGTCGCTGTAAAAGAGTATTATACACATTTAAACAAATTTGTTTCCCATCACTGCTTAAATGCCGTTTTTTTCTCCCTTGAAACTCATTTGGAATTTTATTTTCTTTATCACTGAAATCACTATAACTGTCACTTTCACACTCACAATCACTCGATCGACTCATTTTTGTAATAAATAAGTTACATACCAGCAAAAAGACAAATATAAACTAATGTATTAATTGCACTTACACCCGTACACTCCGCCGTATATGAAAGTAAACTAAGTCCGCCTCTGAAGTACCATATCTCACATGTCGTTGGTGCTAGTTGGCAAACAACACAAGCCTGACCTTTTCTCTCATTCTAATGCACGCGACATAAAAGACGTAAAACATGATGTGATACAAACAGCTATGCGTTATGCATAGCCACTACCCTCTCTATTCCCCACTACGTCTGTGACCGTTTTCATTTATCGTTTTCCTCTACAATACTATTAGTAGTCGAATAAAATGTTGAAGTGCTTGGATGAGTTTGATGATCGATATTTGATGAGGGCGTATATGTTTGTGATCGACCCTGTATATTACCAGTAGTATTGATGTATGTGATTTGTCAAGAGTTTCCCCCATAGCAATATTTATATTTCGACTAACTAAATTATTATTTGTATTAGTTCCTAATGGGTGGATGAGATTATTGTTATCCCTTGAATTGGACGACAATTAAGATTTATTAAAATATAAAAGTGAGTTATGTCTGTAATTACAAATTTTACAGTTTGATTTACTTTTACATGTACTAACCCTATGAGTACCAAAACAATTTAAACTTAATTTTTTTGTTTTATAATTTTATAACGCTCTGATGGCGAATTTTCAAAAAATTTTGAACAATGCAAAATTGAATGAGAACTACCACTACAAATCGAACATTTATCAATAGCCTTATTATGTTGTATAAGAAAAGAATGAGCTGTTTTATTGACATGACTGCTGTGTGAACCATTATTTGCAGTTTTATTTGAATTTTGGGAGCGTGAGCAAATTTTTGCTTGCTCCTTTACAAAATCTTTAATTTCCTTATAAGTACGTATGGAAGATGTTTTCTATGGGCATTCTTAAGTAAATTCTTTGTTTCAGAATCCAATTTATTCAATGCTAAATAAGAAAAAATATAATCAGCCAAATCTTTAATTTCTAATTTTTTTAGAGCATTCGATGCTGCATCAAATTTTTCAAGAAAATTGTTTAAATTGTTAGCCGACGCAAAGGGCGCTGGTTTACATTCTAACATTTGTTCTAAATAATGATTAGCCAAAGATCTTTGATCTTGAAATTTATCAACTAATGCTTGCCAAATTATTTCATAATTGTCCCCTACCGGTGGTATACCTACACAAACTGATAGAGCTCTATCTAAAAGTTTACCGACTAAATAGTGAATTTTGTCAACGTTATTCAAACTTTTATTATCATGAATAAGACTTTTGAAACACTCATAAAATATCGGCTAATCTTTAATTTTTTTTGAAAAACTGGGTATCTCTAACTGGGGTAACGGGGGAATGTTTTTTTGCTGTGTTTCCTCTCTAGAATTAACGTTAGTTGTATTTTCAGCAGCGGACTTATCATAAACTTGTTTAGCTATTTCTAAAACAATACAGTACATTCCATCAAAAGCTTCTAAACATTGAAAATTCGGAACCGAATCGGGCTCTATTTCTAACTTAAGAAAATTTATCTCATCTACAACATGAATATATTGGCTTCTTGTGTCTTCTAGGGTATTGAATGCGGAAATTACTCATTTCAGTATTACTAGTCTTTATTTTTTTACCACAATCATACAACTTTTGTAACCTAGAAAAATACTGTTCTCTTTTTGCCCTCGAGACTTTTAACCTTTTTTCCTTGGTTTCATCCATTGTCTAGTATTCAAGAAATAATGCATTAAACTACTATTAATAATCAATACCAACAAGCAACAAAAAGTCGTTCAAAGATAAATCTAATAAAAAATGTATACTTTGATAAAACTGTTTGTGATTTTTCTATCACTAAAAACTGTCTAACAAAATGCCAGAATGCGAAAGAATTTTGATACAATATTATTTATAATAAGCAAAATAGTCTTATTTAAAAATTTTATTTTAGGATAATATATCAATGAAACTATTCGTAACTAAAGGGTTATATGTATTCGTAGATACATAGAAATTTCTCTACTCAACTTAAACTAAATATAGTCTAGTATACTTTAACTTGGCGTGTGTATGTATGAGTTAATATTTCCGTACGATTTCATTTTCTCTTGTATACAAAGATCCAGAAATATTGTCCACGTAGACAATGTTTCTGGACTATTTAACTTTGTGTACAATATGGGAGAAAATGAAATCGTACGGAAATATTAACTCATACATACACACGCCAAGTTAAAGTATACTAGATTATAATATCAAATATGTTTCTAATTAATAATGAAAAATGTAAAATAAAGACGGGCACTTATTCTATCCAACCAACGAAAATTAAATAGTGCAATCAACCAAAATGACTTAAAACTTTAGTTTTAAGTTCCTAATAAAATATAATGATATCTAATAAATTATAAACTAATAAGTAGCTATAAATTTGAACAACTAGAAAATGACCAACCGGTTCGAAGATGGACCAAAAAATATGTTATGAACTAAAAATGCTGATTCTCTACAAAATATATATCTTTTTTGTGGACTGTATTTGCAACGAAAAAAAATTATTAAAATAAAAAATAGTCTTATCAAATCTCCTGGGCCAAGTGCTCCAGTCAATATCAGGGTAACAAGGAGAGGTACAAAAAAGGAGAGCTAGGGAGTCTGACACGAATACTGTAGATTAACTAAATTGAAAGTTTGTAATAACAATTTTACACTAAAAGATGATAAAATAAGTCATCTTTACACTTTTCACACTCAAATTTTTAAGCTAATAATTTTTAATCTAATAATGTGCTGTCTAACATGGACAACAACTACCAAAAAACTTCTAAGTTTTTTATAGTTCTGACCAACATATTTATTTCGCATTAGATCCTCCCAGAGACACCTGCTATTTACAAGACGTATTTCCAATACACAAATTATTTGTATCTCTTAGTCTAGTAAACATTTTCAGGGAAACTTAATCGAACTCTTACAAAAAGTGGTTCAACCATTACATATGTAAGTGAAAATACTATTGGCAAAAAAAAATTACTAGATTAAAAGATAAAACACCTAAAGACTTGGAGTCTAATGTCGTATACGAAATTCCTTGTTCAGAATGTAATGGTGTATACATAGGTACCACAGGCAGATATTTTAAGAAACGTATATCTGAACATGTAATTGACTGCAAAAATTTTCATAATAAAGAAAAAATCCAACACAACTGATTGAGCACATTATAGAAAACACACACTTTTGCATATAATGATGACAAAATAATAGCTAAAAATAATAATTACCAGAAGAGAATGTTCAATGAAATGATTTGTATTAAGAAGAATCCCAACAGTACAAATGGATAGATATACAAAATCTAAATAGTTCTTATTTTAATGTTATCGACTATCTAAGAAACACCTAATCTATAATATGAAAAATAAAAAAAGGGGAATTTTTTGTTCTTAATTGTCTTTAAATATAAATAACAATTGTTAATTTTTATTTATACCTACATTTATAAGTTTTTTAGTGCCCTGAAGAAGTTAATAAATTTAACGAAACGTCGACAAGTTATAAAAGGAAATTTTGTTCATTTTTATGATCCCAAAACCCACCTAAAAATGCATTATTACAATATTCATATTGGATCACAAAAAACATTCAAGTAATTAAATAACAACATCTCAGTTACCTCAAAACAACTGAGATATCATTCAAGTTCTCATCTTGTATTTTATGTTAATTTTCACACCATGTCGTAAATATTATAAATAAACGCAATTCGACGCCAAGTAATAATACACCTATAAATTTCTTGGTAAAAAATATATCTATTTTAAATTTTAGGAAGTTGTATGGTTGAATACGGTTCACAGTTTGATTGCACCAAGATCTAATTTTCATTTCCGGTTTATCGGAAATAGTATAAACTTTGTCATTTTTAATAGAACGCCCTGTATATTATTCGAAATTCAGATTGCCCAAGAAATTCTAGTACCAAAACATACCTTATATCTATCTTTGACAGTTTTAGAGAAAATGGCGGGTTGAAATTATTGTTGTATCGATCATAAATTATTTAATTTTCATATAAAATAAATGAATGTAGGAACAAATCTGTTATGGTTATTTAAGTTTTTTTGGTGAGTAAAATTTGATAAAGTTGTAATAATTTCATTTCAAGCTGAACCGGAAGTACTTCAGACTCAAATTACTTCGATATTTTTAATGGAACACCCTGTATTGAACCTTAAATTTACATTCTACCAACCTTTCTGGATATTTTTTGTTTCTGATGTCCTCTGTCTAAACCTAATAGTTTATCAGATATCGGCGACTAAATGTTCACTTCTTAAAATTTGAAATCGATATCTTTTTTTTACAAGAAATTTCTAGGCTGGCTAGTAATATCGTAGGCACGCGGTATGTATGTTATATCTTGGATTTAAAAACTAATTTTGTTTATTAGTGTAAAGTCAACATCGACCCTAAAATGAAAATTTAATGTTTACTGTGAAGTGAGGAAAATGCAAGCTGACAATTCAACATAAAACTGTGAAAACAGTGATTATGGGGGGCGTATTAAAAATTTAGTGTACCTCAAAACACAGAACAATTACGGGGTGGAATGGGGTGGTACAATAACACGGAACGCTACTGGAGGATCTTTAAATAAAACATCGTGAAACAATTTCCTGATAGGTAGGTAGGTGCCTTCCACCCAAATTTTAAAAATATCGCATTGTTAATAAGGGAGTTATAACATAGGAGCCATGAAAAGTGAGACATACTGTATAACTTTTTTTTTTTTTAACGTCGGCCTATTTCCGCTACTGAGGCCTAACACCGACGCCTGTAGACGAGCTACCCCCAACCAGAAATTTTGCCAAACCTCTTCCCTTAAGAAGAGTAGGGATCTTTTACTTGCCTAACATTTAATAGACAAGGGACCGACGGCTTTACATCCCCTCCGAAGGATGGTATATCTCCTATACAACCCTCGCCTAAGGTTGTATAGCTTCCGCGCATACACTGATATACAAGCCGCTGGAAGATATGTGAGGCGGGAACGCGGTTTCCGTTGGAATGGTCACCCATCCAAGTACTAACTGCGCCTGTCGTTGCTTTACATCGCATACCGAAGTATGTACATAGTAAAGACGCACCTACGCTCGCCCCTACTGTATAACTTAAAAGCCCCATTTTACCAAAACTGGTGCTTCAAGCGATTTATAAAAATTTGCAACCAAATGATGATATATTTTAACGAAAAACAGTATTTAAGATTTTTTATTTATAATTAAGGTATCACGCCAACAAAATGGCGAGGTTTGCAAAAAGAAAACACGAAATCGCACATCTCTTCGACCATGATTTTAAAATTTTTTATCGTGGAGAAATAGAGCTTCTTTTAAATCTCATTTTTTAGCTTTAATTTTTGTTGCTATTTTCGTTGTAGGTGTGTGTGTGTGTGTGTGTGTAGTTTGCCTCTTTTTACCGTTTTAACATTACAGTTCATCGTCAAAATATTCGAAGGTCATTTTAACACTAACATTACTACGAAGGTAATAATCCTACAGAAATAAATAGAAATGCAAATTCATCATAATTTTCTGGCCAACCTTTTTGTTTTTTATCGATTTTTCGCAAAATGTGATATTTTAGTATTTATTAACCAGTGAGTTCTTTGTATGTAAAATTGCAGTTTCCAAACTATTATCTATTGATTTTGAAATTTTATTAGACCTTAATTTTGTATCAACTTCAACAGTTATTCATTTTTCTTTGTGCACTTCTCCTAATAGAGGGGTGGAATTCCTAGGAAAGAGAACTCCCGAATAGAGTAGCAAAATTTCTAAGATTATCTTCTCATCCTGAGTGAGCACAAATTTTTTTCCATGTTTAGAAGGAACATAATTTGACAAGCTTGCCATCTTCACTTACGTAGTTGCCCTGTCATTTGGTGCACTGCTCACTGCACAATAATCACAATATCAAAGTGCATTTACTGTTCCTCATTAGCACGTCTACTCGGATTCGGTTCTAGAACTATAATGATACCGGTACAATGGGTGGTGTACATTTGCATTTGGTTCCGCCGTCACACAACCTAACATCACGAGACAATCAATCCACTGTATACCTATAAGTATTATTTTATTATTTCTATGAATGCAAAGAAAAATAGTAATACGCCCATGGACAGCTCGTACCTAATTGTTTTAGTACTCTCTCCCTTTTTCAAATAGACTATAGTCAGTAATGGCAAAATATCTATTGTGACCAAAGTATTTACTTTATATACAGGGTGTTCCGTAATAACGTGCAAGAAGTTAACTACCAATTGCGTATCGAAAATGAAGATGGGATCTTCTTATAATTTTTTTCAAAATAACCTTTTACTATACAGCTAAGAATATGCCAAAAAGAGGCTAATTTATATCTCAAAATATCGGAAACGTAAGAAATTTGGCACATCTCGGTTACTAATCAAAAGGTATCTAAAAAATTATTTCATTCACGTGGCGTGTATACAAAGGACTGAAATTAACTACCCTTCTTGGAATTTTGTAAATATTTTTCTGCCTACTATTTTTTTTTCGACTAAAAAACAACTAAATATTATGATTTATTTAGAAACTTTTTTATCTACTCGGATTCGGTTCTAGAACTATAATGATACCGGTACAATGGGTGGTGTACATTTGCATTTGGTTCCGCCGTCACACAACCTAACATCACGAGACAATCAATCCACTGTATACCTATAAGTACTATTTTATTATTTCTATGAATGCAAAGAAAAATAGTAATACGCCCGTGGACAGCTCGTACCTAATTGTTTTAGTACTCTCTCCCTTTTTCAAATAGACTATAGTCAGTAATGGCAAAATATCTATTGTGACCAAAGTATTTACTTTATATACAGGGTGTTCCGTAATAACGTGCAAGAAGTTAACTACCAATTGCGTATCGAAAATGAAGATGGGATCTTCTTATAATTTTTTTCAAAATAACCTTTTACTATACAGCTAAGAATATGCCAAAAAGAGGCTAATTTATATCTCAAAATATCGGAAACGTAAGAAATTTGGCACATCTCGGTTACTAATCAAAAGGTATCTAAAAAATTATTTCATTCACGTGGCGTGTATACAAAGGACTGAAATTAACTACCCTTCTTGGAATTTTGTAAATATTTTTCTGCCTACTATTTTTTTTTTTCGACTAAAAAATAACTAAATATTATGATTTATTTAGAAACTTTTTTATCTCTCGAAAAAAATTCTTAAAATCGACCGTTTTTAAAATGAAAATTAAATTACATCTGCCTATGCGATCAATCAACAAGAGTAATTAATATCGCCCCTCTATATACACGCTAGGTGGATGAAATAATATTGTTAGATGGCTTTTGAACAGTAACCTAAATATGCCAAATTTTGTCTTTTTGCGATTACGTTATTTTGAGATAGAAATTAAAAACCGTTTTTTGGCCCACTCCTTTAAGGGGTATAGCTGGAGGAGAAAGGCTTATTTAAAAATATTTTATATGAAGAACCCAACTTCATTTTAGATAATCGATTGGTAGTTATATTTTTTGCACGTTGTTACAGGATACCTTGCATAAAGATATTTCACATTCTAAATTTCAAGTGATATAATGTAAATAAACTGCCAAACACTCAAAGACGTAGGTGAGTTTTGTGATGACTTTTTTGTTTATATTTTATGCCTTTTAAAATTGTTATATGTGTATAAATATTTTAGTGCATTTACTCAGAGATCTCACTTCTATTGCAACGGACTATGAAATAACAAAGCATTAGCTAAAAGCTTGGTCAACTAATTTAAGAAAGCTTTGAAAACTTAGTGAGCCGAATCGACTAAAAAGCGGTACAAGGTTTTTTAACTGTTTACTTTCTTGTCATGGGGGAATCTAATACGACGCAGTTCGTTTAAAGAAGGGCTTGGGACTTTAATCGCTGTGTTTTTTTACAAAAAATTTAATTGGGCATGTTTCATTCAAATGCAAATAAAAATTCCTATACAAGGTGATTCACGTAATACTCCCCAGGCTGTTTTCGTGGTAACGAAAAGAGATATTCAAATTCTATAAAAAACAGTCTTTAGATATTCTTAGTGACTTTATTTTATCTTTCAAATATTGCCAATGACAGTAGCGTCTACGTGTCGCGACGCTAGAAAAAATGTTACGATATTATTAAAGTATGTATAATTCTTCTTTTCGATTAGAACCAGTACTTTTTGCGATAAAGTAAAGAATTTAAAAAGGTTTCAGTCGAATATTTGGTAGCTATCAACGAAATTAAAATTCATTAAAACAAGCTTAACCTTGAAAGCCTCCGGTTATGCCTGGAAAGAGGGAAAGAGCAGCAGGATCTGCGGAGGATTGTAGAGACCCAAGTTCCTGAAAAGGCTAGTAAAAGGGTCGGTACTGCACACATTTAGGTAAATTTGGCCTCCTGTCAAATTGGCTGAATATTTTATACGTTATAGTTCAAGTTGTTCTTAATAAAAATTCTTATTGCCTCAACTTCCGCTATATGCTGGTTTAATCTTTTTGCATGGTAAACGATGATGATTATTTTGTTGTGGTCGGTCTAGTATATTTCAGTTAATAATTATAATTGTGATAAATAAAATTCTATCCTATGGTACTACAGCCAGACTTCGAGCCTTTACCTCCTCCAGATAAATAAAACTATTTGGTTTTTTAATAACTATTACATAATTATTTTTTTACTTTTGATTTAGAATTTTGGATGAGTTTTTGAGTTCATTAAAAATAAGTATTCACTAGCATATTAAATAAAACACTATAACATGAGAATTGAACAAAAAAGAATATAAAAACGATTTATGTATGTACATAACAATAGGCATTTCTTGATTTAAATTAAGTCTCTGCGCAGCCTCATCAATGTTAAAAAGTAAGCGAATTGAAGGATTTTAACATTGATGAGCATAACCAAGGTACCAAAATATGCTAGCTACATGCGAACATATATATTTCACAATATTGCATCATTAATTGTAAAAATTGGAAATTCTGATATGAAAATTATATGATCGTCTCGGCAATGAAATGGTAAATTTTTTTATGTATAAATTAAATTCAAATCGACTTTAGTTTGGAAGTTATTAACGAGAATAAGTTGAAGAAATTGGGTAAATTTGGAATGACCCCGTAAAGTCGTCCCGAAGGTCCTGCACTTAATGTTGAATATGATATGAAATGAAAGGTGAATGAAAGGAAGTAAGTTTTGATGATGAAAGGAGACCGGTTGGAAATAAGTATTGATATTAATAGAGACGGTAGTACCGGTACTCTATTGGGGAAAATGAATGAAGATTGATTGGATTTCGATATTAAAGATGCGAAATGAATTGAGAATCGAATTTGAAGGGAAGTTTGTTTATTAGAAAATTAGCGGGAGTGAACTGAAATAGTTCCATTGAGGTGTGGAAAGTAGTTTTGATGATAATGAAGTTCATTTTGCCCTGGTATTTTTAGTAATTTGAATATTGTGTGATATTTGCTGGTGGATTAAGGTTAGTTATAAATTATCGATGAATCATGAATTTTTTCAGAATTTATTTTTGAAAATCGTAGTTTTTTTTATTAAATTACGTGCTAAATTACATTTTTATCGTGGTTTGATAGATTGACATGAAAGATTGAATTATTTTGCAAATTTTAAGATTTTTGAAATTTTTTCTATGTCATATGTAAAACGCACCATAACAGGCTATGCCTAGGCACAAAATCTACTCTCGAGTATTGATGGACGCTAGAGTAACCGAATTACGGAACGGAACGGGTACAGAAAAAGAGAAAGGTCAGTTTTGAGAGATAAGAGGGTGTGACGAGTTTAAATACGCCCAGTTGACCATCTGAATTACCTAGGGGTTTGGCTGGATTCCAAGTTGAACTTTGGCGTTCACGCCACAAAAACGGCCGCAAAATCAGGAAGGGTAGCCACAACCATCGCAAGACTTTTGGCCAACACACACGCACCGAGAGCTAGCAAGAGGAGACTGATGTGCAGCGTCGTGCGCTCTACCCTCTAGTATGCGGCTCCGGTCTAGGAAAGCATGATGAAAGTGGACAGGGCGAGGAGTAGTATGATTAGGATCCAGCGTTGCGCTGCGATAAGGATGTGCAGCGCATTTAGAACTATCTCATACGGGACGGCGCTTGTGGTACCGGAGATTCCCCCTCTGAATCTGATGGCCAAAGTGCGGCTGGAGTTACGAAGGCAGAAACCAGGGACAGGCTGTTTGAAAGGTGGCAGATGCGGTGGGATGTCGCAGACAAGGGACGTTGTATCAGATACCTTATCACAAATGTAAGGACGTGGATGGAATAGAGGCATGGGGAAGTAGGGTATTATTTTACCTAAGCCCTGAGTGGACACGGGTGTTGCATGGAATACCTATATAATATCGATAAGACTGATAGGCGATAGTGTGTATATTATGGGGAGGCCAACAACCCGAAACACGCCGTGTTCGTATGAAACAGCTGGAGGGAAGAGAGGCTGGAGATAAAGGAGAGCTTTAGAAAGGCAGAGGAGGCGGTAACTCGCATTATGAAAAAAAAGGAAGAGGGTGAAAGAGAGATGGGGCAGACCACATGGAGGAACATATAAGAACAAACTCAAGTGACCAGCCGATTTGAAGATAAGCGAAAGCAGTTCCAAATTAGTCGGAAACACCGAAGAGGGGGAGGGGTTTTAGCCGGTGGAAAAGTCTGGTACTACCAAAAAAAGAGATAGCATGTCCGTTGAGCATATCGCTCAGCCATGTTAGAGACCGAAAGCACATGGATGATTGTGCCGGACTACATTAGACACATTATTGAAGACAAGAGGATAGCGGAATCAGCAGAGTCAACAGAAAGTGGATAGCACAACCTTGAACCTCTAAACTTATAAGAAGGCGGCGGATAAACTGTGGAAATTTTGGACAACACTCCGAAGTCATGTGGGAGCAGCTTTGGGGTGGTTCGGGGATCAGGGAGACCACTTGAGGGCCGCATGCTGCTCCTGCGCCCCAAAGAAGAAAGTTGTCACTGTCACTGGTAGGGTGTGGACGCTTTTTAAATTTGGGAAGATACGTGTGTCAGAACATCCAAAAATTATAATTATTCGTATAAAGTTTAACAAAGGCCAAATTTTTCGACCCTAGGAAGTGTTATAAAAGAATGTTTTTAACATAAAAACACTTTTCAAATAAAATAATTTTTAAACGAAAAAATTATGAATTATAGTAATTTCTCAAAGGACTCCTTCTCGATCTAAATAATAATCTGATCGATAATAAAAACTTATTTTATTCTGACATTCAACAACATACTAGAGCTAATTTGTTAAAACGCGTTTACTATTTTAACCGGGGCTCAACGCTTACGCGTTAGATTTGAGACCAAGGAGCCCTGGCATCATATCCTTGATGTTTAGTGGCGTTTTTCATTTAGTAGCAGTGCATTAGACAGGGCTATGTGAGAAACAACACGGCTAGTCGTTTTATCACTCCTGACTTTGAGTCTCAGCTTCGGCAGGTGGCAATGTTGTAGGAAATGGTCGTTGTGTAATGGTCTGTGTGCATGTGTCCTGGTTGAGTGGTGGAATAGTCAGTGCTAAACTCTGCCAGGATGGTAATTTAAATAAAGTGATAATATTGAAAACAAAAATCTTAAAAATATCATAGCGATTTTTTTCGTCTTTACGAATCTAGATTTTTGGCTCGAGGACCAAATTTAAAAAAAACAATTACCTACTGTCATTTATTTTTGTATCTGTATGATTTTTCATTTGTTATTCCAATTTTTTCGATTTATCTTTTACCGTTTTTCAAATAATAAATAATAAATATAAATTTTTTAACCCATTTAGTAACCTTTAGCTAGTGGTACCAGAACTTTCTGACTTATTTTGATGCAGAAGTTCAAAATTCTATTTTCGTAATACCCTATATAATATAAGCTAAGTTTGAGATATTTAAAAAATTGATACACCTTTGTACCTACCTGAACTCCTGATATGCTAGCGTTTGAAGTAAGTAGTAGTAGGTATAGAGTTTTAATGTCTAGCTACCAGTGCTTTCAGCTGCTTACATTCTTTACGATTACGCTTTTCATAGATGTTCAAACTACTCGTATGTTGTGTCACATTGAGACTTTCAAGAACAGTGTAAACTTCTTACTTTAGACCCACGTACTCATTTAATGACAAGTCACTAATGCAATTGCGTTAAAACTGGTTTTACTAACCAAACCCTCGAAACTCCATTAAAACCGTAATTGCTAAATTAGGTCGATCAGCCAAAAGTTGATTAATGAAAAAGCAGTTTAAGTCCATTAGCTACAATTACATCCCGCATTCAAACGTTGTTCACATTAAAATTGTTACAGTTTTTCCTTTATTTCATTTCTAATTTTGAATGATGACCCCTACATACAATTTTATTTAGGATTGTTGTCAAAGTAAACTATACCTAACCAATTATTTATTGTTGGTTAAATTTGCTTTTTTAAGTCTTTATATGAAGCCCTTAAGACTCTATCATTTTATATTTAATGTCAGGTATATGTAAGCTATGGAAAACTGTAAGAAATATGAAGGTGAATATTGTCGACAATTTTTTAACATTTACGCATTTCAACCTTTTAACCCTCACATGTAATATTTTATTTTCTTCCAAGTAACATTACTAAGTATTACTCAATTTGGAGCTAAATTCAGGAAAAATCAGATAACAAGTGATGAAGTTTCAAAACATTTAATTTACGTTACCAAGGAAGTGCATTGTTAAAATGTACTGATATCTAATGTTTATATTATGAATTGCAGGTCTGAGAACCAACTAATCTATCAAATAGCTTAGGACAGAATGTTTTATATAACAAAATAAGGGTGTGGTTCCAGCAACACAAGCTTTGATAGATTATGAATATGTTTCACACAATGTTAAGCTACATAAAATACCAGCTTTATAAGCCCTTTCAGGGTTGGTTTATCAATACAGGGTTAACACTTAACTGTAGGATAAATGTCAAACGAAATAATGGGTATCTATTTTTTATCTATTGTTTTGTTTGACATTTATCCTTTGGTTACGAGTTAATCTTGCATTGATAAACCGGCCCTTAATGGGTTACTTCAGAAAACTGTCAAAATACGCAATAAACTATTTTTCACGGTAGCTGGTTATTCTTTCAACTAGTTAGGTTAGCTTGAAAGAAAGGTTATACTTGCTGATTATTTTTGCTTAAAATGTTTTCTTTACCGCCTCTTAAGTTACCGAAGTAACCCTCTGGAAGGTCTCAAGAATCTTGTGCTAGGTGAAGAGAGACGAGGTCCTACAGTTTAATGTGGACTCCGAACCACTCTTGTTTCGCCTTGCGGGAATCGAACCCACTTCGCTAGGCAACTCAGTTTACTAGCCAGATGCTTTAGCACACTGCTATTCCGGATGGGGCGGAACATGTGGAAATGAAACAGCCAGGATTTTTTGCAGTCCTTGGGAAATTTGTTTTACAGTAATTACTTAGAATTAACAACTTCCCATCTTTATGAAAACTGTAACACGTATTACTAAGAATAAATAACGTTACTAAAATTTCCTAATTAACCGAATGTGAGGAATAAAGTTTCTCGTATTAAACAATATAACTTGGTGTGAGAAGCATAACATTATGACTTTTCGCATGATATATAACCACGAGAAACAACGTAATAGTGGACAAGCAATCTCATCAAAATAACATAGGACTAATCTCTATCTCTCTTCTCTAATCATGCTGTTTTTAAAAAGTTGTTTGGTACTGTTCAGAATATTACCTCTTTAGATTAACTTGTTTGTCTGATACAAAAATAAAAAATGCAAAATACTTGCTTCTTACCACCGTGACCCTGAGTATACTATCGTGAATGCTTTTACAATTAATTTGTCCGAAACATATCTAGATGCGTTTTCTCCTTTTCATTGTATGTCAAGGGTTACAAACAACAAGAAATAATGATTGTATGAATAAATATATTAAAAAATTTAATGATAAACTAAATTTATAACAAAATTAAACAATTGCAGACCTGGAAATGTTAATTTACTAAATATTAATGAGGACTCATCAAGGAGCCGCAATAAGCATCACTTAACTCATAAAATTAGCAATATAATTATGAATACAAAGTACTTTTATAAAAATCCAGTTCTTGTCAAAATAAATTGTTTTACCGAAATGAACTTTCCAAACTTTAACAGCAATTCCACGACAGAAGCAGATGTAATATGTTAAAATTCAACGTTGATCCTGAATTGAATCGGTCATTTGAGAAACAGTACATGTCAGTTTTGAATTATTTTACAGGAAGCGAAAAAAACTGAAAATAATGAAATATCAGTAAAAACTTTGGTCTTTAAGATTAAGCCTTCAAAATTTGGTGTATTTAGTCTATTTTAAAATGATTATTTTAAAAAAATGTTTTTTAAGAAAAAAAATATAATACTTCAAAAGCTCGCGACATGTGATGTTTCTGAAATGAAGTATAAAACTTAATAAGAAGGCATGTAATATTATTAAAAATCTTTATTGAATATATAACACAGGGCCATAAAATAAACTTTTATAAAAAATTAAGCATCTTCATCATTTTCAGTTGTTGGCCAACGTAATATTTGGTTATAAAACTCATGGTGTTCTTCAAAAATGTATGTAACAAGTTGTTTAATATTGTCAAGTTTCTTGGAATTAATCTGAACTTGCAAAAGATGATAAGCAGGTTTCTGAACCGGTTCAGGTAGTTGTACCAAATTGGAAGTAGCAAGTCTGAATTTATGGCCTCTATAAATTCAAAAGCTTCAACTACTCCGGGTTCATTGGAGAAGAATCTAATATGTGTGTAATTCATTATCTGAAATGTGCGTTTTTGCTCCCTTGGTACACCTCTACCAAGAGACTCGATCGACAAGCTGTTTTTTTTTGTAAAACCTGGGCCGCCAAGATTTAAAATCGGCAATATCTTCACTTTTAACGAGTTTTACAAAAAAATTTGATTTTCTTGATGAATTTGCAATAATTTCAACATATTCCATTATCGAGTAGATTCTGTCATATCTTCTGATTACTCTTTTAATAGCCGCAAAATTACGATCGTTGGGTAAAAAAGAATGCCCTCTTTGAGGAAAATGCTGATTTATGGTTTCGAATCTATTCATCTGAATCAATGCCATAAGAACCCTTATTATTGTATGGTTGCGAAAAAATGTGCAGGTGCTTAGTACTAGCTGGAATTTCGTGCTCTATGAAGTCCAAAACAAATGACGCGACTTCGTTCGGTCCTTTCTTGCTATACCTTCATGGTAAACATAGAACTTGGCCTGCTGCTTTCCAACTAAATTTATTCCAAACACGTTAACAGTCAACTGCCTCAAGTAAAAAGTGTCTTGCACTGGAATAAGAGGCAACTGGAGATTTTGCATATAGTCAAATGTGATTACAATAGTATCATTATTAGTAGGATTTTGGGACAATTCAGTTAATACTTTCAGCTTATTCTGAGCCCTTCTTTTATGTACCATCAATTCTGCAACAGCTGCTCGTTTCGCGTTGTCATTAAGTGAAGGACTTTTAATTTTAATACTAAATTCTTCACATTTGCAACAGGTGTCTACCTGTGGTCGTCCAAATCCAAGTGAAAATCTTTCCTTAAAAATTTTTAAGTAAAACTTGTATTTTATTTTGGTACTAGGGGGCTTTTCTTTAAATAATTCGTACATAATTTTTACGTTAAGCTTTTCGTCTAAATATTTTTTTTCTGTACTACTATAATGAGAAATTTTGGTCGGGAAGCTCCTAATATGATCTTCAATTTGGATAACTATATTTCCTGGAATGGCATTTCCAGAAATGCACTTGCCGTTAGGTTGTTTACCATTAACAAGAAGCTGAGTCAAGCGTCTAACTCTTGCCGGAGTGATTGCGTGAATGTTAATAAAAGCTTTTTTGCAAACAGTAATACGCCCAGAAGAAGAGGTTAAAAAATATTTAAAAGAGTAAGTTTTCGGCTTAGGTCGCCCTAAATTTCTTGGCCTTTTAACTCTAACGTTGTTGCATCCCATTAAATGCTTGTAAATATACATCTTGTTCATTTTTGTTTGTCATGAGTCTAAATTTGTTAATAATTTCCTGTCGGTCACCTTGGACACATCGCTCATAACATTTTAATTTACACCTACGAACAAAACCGATACTTGCTTTAAAACCCTTATTACTAACCTAAAAAATTCAATAACTTACCCGCAAGTTTCTCCTTGCTTTATAGCATGAACTACAGCACCTTTATAGTTAATGTACTCTTCCCCTTTTAATCTGGCATTTTTTATAATCTCACATTTATATAGCTTCCTTTTTCCTTTTCTTCTTATTCCAACATTAAGAGCACTATCAGACTCACTTTCACTACTGGACGCCATTATTGAGAAATGACATTCGCACGCTGTGTTTAGAAAGAACACATGTCAGCGACTTGTGTGGTTTCTCAACGCATCGAGATATTTAGAAGCGTGTAAATCATTGAAGCGTCATCGGACAAGTGATGTTACTGTAAGGAACGATGTGTTTACCCTTAAAGTGTATATTACTGCAATAAACTCAAAATGGCCGAAATATTGACATGTGCTGTTACTCAAATGACCGATTCAATTGATTATCTATTGTTCTTAATTAAATCTATATCAAATGTTCTCATGCTCTCAAAATTTCATGTGTCCGGCTTTGAAAAAGATGCGTACATGATACAATAATCGCCAAATATATTTACTAAGTGTAATATCAAAAAGTTTTGAAAGTATTATCAGTAATAGAGTAACAACATTCTTAGAAAAATATAATATTTTTATGAAATTATCAGCACGGTTTTAGAAAATTGAAAGCCTTCTATTAAATTGTTTGACTTTAACTATAAACAATTAGATAGTGGAAAATATATTCCCATAATCCTCTTCGACTTCTCAAACGCTTTCGGAGGATCCCACAGGATTCTATACTTGGCCCGTTTTCATTTTTAATTTATATTAACGATGTCCCTGACCATATCAAAAACGCCCTCACTATAATGTATGCCGATGATACCACCTTTATGATAAGGGCTACAAATCCTGATGAACTACTCTGCAAAATTAACATCGTATTGGATGAATTGAGTAGTTGATGCGATCGGGACAAACTAATGTTAAACGAGAATAAAACTGTATTTTTTAATTTAAATTTCAGATGTTCAATTACTTTGGCAGGCATAACTTTAAATGAGTGCCCGAAATTCCTTGGCACCCTAGTAAACAGTAAAATATCATGGGAACAGCATGTTAGTCTACTTTGCATTACTACAACTAAAGGGTGCGCTTAATGAAACAGGACTTACCGATTTGTATGATGCTTTAGCCCATTCACACGTCACGTGGCGTATCTATTTGGGGTCGATCATCATATGTAAAAAGAGTATTTATTTTGTGAAAACGAATACTGAGATTTACATGTAATTAAATTTTCAGAGAAAGCTGCAGAATAACGTTTATAAACCAAAAAATCGTGACGGTACCGAGCACTTATATTTTAAAATGTTACAATACAAAAACAATACAACATAACGAAATAAAATTGTTACAAAATTTTAATCATTCCTTTAATCTCTTCTCATTTGAGGAATTGAGTGTTAATGTTTCCTTTTAATTGTCTTGATACCCTGTACAATATATTTTTACATATTTTTCAACGATCAAAATCGGTTCAGGTAATTTTGTGAAAATAGAATTTTTTTCATTTTTGAAATTTCTTTATAACTCTTATCTCTCAAATACGAATCAAATCCAAGCGGGGCAATTCAACTATGCCTATCCTGCTACGGCCGTTCTTTACAAAAAGTTGTAGAACACTTAACTACTTCCACGTCCAGTGGAAGTATAGTAACGTAAAAAATTTTTTTTTGTTGAAATAGGCTTAAAATGTCATGAAACGGCGAAATTTTAAATTAGAGCGAAAAGAAATTTCTGTCTGTCGGTCGGTCTGTAATTTTTTTTTGTGCGCACGTTTACTCTGAAATCTTTTATGATATTGACTTGAAATTTGCTACAGTTATATATTATAATGAGATCTATAATTAGATTATATTTTGATCTAATTCCATTGAAGGGCTCGGGGGTAAATAGGCAAAGCAAGCAGGTAAGGGTCCATAAAATTGCAATTTAGGGCATGTATGACAAATCAGGGTCTCAAGTTTTTTTTTTGGCATCAGCCACCCCCACTATCACCCCCGATACCACTTCCACACTATTATGAAAGGAACTAAAGATTAAAATGTGATTTAGTGTATATACAAGAACGAAACGTCTCAAAAAAAATTTTTGGCGTTAGCTATCTCTAAGTACCGTGTTTATTTACCACAGCTACTTGTAATAGTTCTGTATACTCTGCCTTCACCGTCCGAGCTAACTCATAAATTAAACAAACAGTAATTACATAATTTACCCAACCTGCGTCCTTAATTAAAATAAACTCCAGAATTACACGCTATTCTGGGTATCTTAAATGATGTTAGGGACTACATATCTCTCCATAAGTATTTTAATCCAATAATAACTTCAAAGAAAAACATTTAATATATTTACATAGGTTTATTAAACATAACAAAAGTTTTAGCCTCGGCATGACTAGAGATATAATAATATAAATAGTATGTAATTACGCTGATGAGGATCTGATAAGCAGCTTTTAATGGCAATGCAATAAAAAATACTGTTGAAAAATATAAACGCGCACTTATTTTGTAATTTCGCCTTTTAAGATGGATAATAATTAATTCATTAGTCGTATTTTTATGTACTATAGTATTTAATATAAAATACACTCGTACTGAAAAAGAGGTTATGGCCTCAGATTAACGTGGATGAATTATTTATTTTATTATTATATATTTATTACTGCAACATTTTTACAAGCTGTACATTTTTTGTAATTATATAGTTAATACAGTTGTTATTAATTTTACAATTCCATTTATTAACATCATGTGTTATGATACCTGAGGGGACATCGTGTTGTGTCTAGCAGTATGTAACATTTTATTCATACGTCAATATTAGTTGCATTTTCTAGGAATATTACAATTTATAGGCTTGTAGTTATAATATAAAGAATAGAATAGAATATATTTATTAACCTTTTTTGCCATACAAAATATGAATAAGGTAAGTCGGTGTTAATTACCTAAAATACATAAATATAAAATCCTTAAAATTTTACAAAGTAAAAACAAACCAATTCGATTTACAGATAATAAAAACATTTCATAAAAACACCTGTAAACATGAAGTGTACACATATACACAGATTTCATGCAAAATTGAAAGTGCTTGGGAGATAATACGTTTATAAAATCTATGCCATGTTACAATACTCAGTAATAAACTCTTCGAAAGTATAAAAACAACCTTCGATTAAAAATGATTTTAAATTTCTTTTAAACTCAGCAAAACAACGTGACAATTTAATTGGATTAGGTAAAATATTAAAGAGACTACAACCTGCGTAGACTGGAGACTTTTTATATTTCTCGTGCAAGCATTTACCAAGACAGAACTTTTCTTTATTTCTTGTTGGGTAATCATGAAAGTCTATATTTTTTTAAAATTTGGTGTGATTTAGATATACAAAACATAATATTTTCAGTATATAGATTGATGTAAAAGTTAATATGCATCTACACTTAAAAGATTCACGGCATGACTCCCTGTAATCTAAGTTAAACATTAGTCACAATATACGCTTCTGTATTATAAAAATGCGAGTAGATTCTGTAAATTGACCCCAGACTGTAATATTATAGCTTATTGCTGAGTATACTTGGGCATAATATAATGACAATAAGGCAGTCTCATTTAAGTCATTTTTTTAAAAAGACAGCGCAAAGAAAGGCTTGTTCAACTTAGAGCATACCTGGTTAACATGTTCAGAATACCTAAAAATTTTGTTACATTTGTAATTTTAATTTGAGTATTATCTGAGAGAAGTTTATGTCTGGTACAGCGCGGTTCCCATAAGAAAATTTTACGTATTCAGTCTTATTTAAATTTATAATTTATTTATTTCTGTTGCACCAGATCTTAAATTCCTTTAATATGATATTGACTCTGTTGATAGCACCTAAGACGTTAACTGCTGATACTACAATTGTGGTATCATCAGCGTACATAAATAACCCTCCGTGTTGTAATATATAAAGTGAAATAATTAGACAGAGGAAGACAAGGAGAGTATATAATTAATTACATTTATTATATTTTATTGTCTTTACTTTCGGCTTGGTTACTTACAAGAGTTGGCAGTTACCGGGGGAAGGATTTGTTTTATTATTAGGCCTATAGTTGGAGGAGCGTGCTATAATTGTCTGCTATACCTATACTTTTTACAAGTCCTTTTGGTTATTTTTTTTATTCTGGACTCTAATATATTCAGGTTGTTAGTTGTATAATTTAATTCCATTGAAACTGATTTGTTTCTGACAAATCGTTCTGTTGCATTTTGGAGTTTGATACGCATTTTTAAATCTATTTCTTGTTTCATATTGGTGATTTACCGGTGATCCAAATGTATGTTTCTTGTTGTGAGTATAAACTATAGTTACATGGATATACAACCCCTTCACACTCAGTAGTTCATATTCAATAAATATATTTCTACAGTTGTCTCGACTTTTGCTGTTAAAAATTGTCCATATTATATAATTTTGTGTTATCTGGAGGGACTGGAGGGGTGCATTGTAGGCTGAGCCCCAGACGTTAATACCATACCTAATTAGGGATTCCGCTAGGCTGTCACTAAGAGAGTCTTTATATTTAGTATGACTGGCGGTCGAGAGGTAAGCACACTTGCCTCTCACCCAAAAGTTCCGGGTTCGATCCCCGGTCGTGGCGGTGGAAAATCTTGTGAAAGGGAGTTTTCCACTATACGCGTATATTGGGTGTGTGTCCCTTGTCTCTAAATGTGTAGCCCCCTATCACACAAGGCTCTTCTAGAGCCTTCCGGGATAAAGGGCGTCATAATTACCTGTGGTGTTATTTATTTATTATTTATTATTAGTATACTTTTCAGGTTATAGAATTTATATATTAGTTTTCTTAGCTTCTCGACTAAATATTTAATATGGTTATCCCATTTTAGGTGATTATTTGATAGTAGTGGTGTTTAGAATGTATTATTCGTTTTTCTATAAGAATAGATTGCACCGTTTGGGGTAGTCCTGCCTTCGTTGGAGAAAAGATCATAAATTTAGTCTTAACAAATTTGTGTCTAGCCAGTTTTTGACTTTACTAATTGCCTCAGCCACCTTTTGTCGTGCTAAGTTCCAGGTCTCTCCCGAACATATCAGTACAATGTCATCTGCATATTACATGATGTTGCATCCAAGTTTTTGTCCAGTAGGTCGTTGACAAACAGCAGGAATATGGTAGGATCTAAGACTGTGCCCTGTGGGACTCTAGTTTCTATTATTTCCTTAGTGCTAAGAGCATTGCACATTTTTCTTTGCTGTGGTCTATTTGACAGATATTTCTTAAATAAGTTGTACCTCTAATTGCCATTTTGTTTAGTTTGTCCAGTAACTGACAATGTAATTTTATCTGTTACTAACTTGAGAGGATCTTCTGTCCTTAAATTTTTTTTTGAATCCATACTGATTTTTTGACATTACTTTATTTTTTCAAGATATGAATGAAGCCTATAATTCTTAGAAAATTTTTGCAACTATTTATCGACGATATTGGTCGGAAATTTGTCATGTAATTTTTGTTACCACTTTTACAAATGAATATAGTAAATCAATAAGAAGTTTTCTGAAGTGCGCGCCATACTGTCGATGTTAACGATGGAGCAAAAAAACATTTGATATCGAGATAACTAGTTTGCAAGGACAAAACAGAACCTCCGTCAACAATGCAAAAGACCAGAAATGGGAGAACAAACTGGAAGTGTTGTATCCTCTGTGGAAGCTAACAAGGGCCTTTTGGTAAATACACGGAAAGCTGAACCAACGCTGACACGCGCAAAATAACATACGGCGATAACAGACGCGCAGAAAGCTAACGACTGAGCTACATATTTGGAAACATTTACAAAAACAACATCCCAAATAATTTCGAATATGACATCGAAAACGATATTAACGAAATTATTTGCAATGATATACAAATGATGAGACGAGAATTTCTTAGTCATGGTCAAACACTTGGAGGTAGCAGACGTTCTCAAGACACTACCAAACAATCTCTTCCGAGGGAAGGTATTGTACAATTGACGAATATCGTCAACGCGATCCTGCGATTGCAACATTGATTGGTCTGGTTAATTATTTTCTTGCAGTAATAGCCTTTTTACTTTCTTATATACGTAGTATATAAGGAAAGTATGGTGATCGTGCAAAATTCGAGTTTGAGTTTTTGATGGATTTACACGTTTTCAAGTCTCCTGAACCCAAAAAGGCGGTTTTTAAAAAATGTCTGTCTATGCCATCTGCCGTCTGTGGTCGCACCTAGAGCCCAAATTACTGGATCGATTTTGTTCAAATTTTACATGTGTATTCAAGACGGCCACACCTCGAGGAGAAATTGCAAAGTCGATCCTAGCTCAAATGTGGGGAGAGTAAACCCCTAAAACAGGAAATAAAATAGAAAATAATGTTTTTCTCTGAAACGGCTCTAATGAAATTTAACACATGAACACTGACTTAGTAGTAGCATAAGGTAACATGACCGGTTGTACCTAAGAAATGCAGGGAGAGAGGGCAAGGAATTAAATAATTTTTCCTTTAAAACGGTTCTAACGATTTTGATTAAATTTGACATATGGACACTCCCCTAATACCGGTTTGAAATGATATGGTTTCTCCTAAAAAATGCAGAGAGGGAAGCTCTGGGGCGGTCTACTTCTAAATGATAAAGTTTGTCCGAGTTGTCGCGAACCGATTTTCTGCTTTTTTATCGAGTTATTTGTTTAATTTCTATAATTCTTATACCTTTCTAAAAGTTTTGTATCGATTTACCTCAAGTTTTAACTTATCTCTCATACCAATTAATTTTATTAAGCCATTTGCTATCCATATATATATATATATATATATATATACATATATGTTATATTAGAAATATACTATGATATGTGATATTATCGAGACAGGCTTAACCTTCTCAAACACATCGTATTACATACTGCGTAACAGCTCTTCTCAATAACCGCTCACGCTGCATGAGCATTGTATTTCAATTCTAAGTAATCCTGATTGTGCTGAATCAGCAACACTGTTTCCTTTGTTCTCAAAACATTTTAAATATTACCAACAACCTTTTTGTAATCAGTCTTATACTCATATTTGGTCGAATACATTCTAAATTTATTATTGTTTATTATTATACAAAGAGTCAAGCTTGACTCCAATAAGTGAATACAGTTTTTAAAAAGCTATTTCAAGAATCCACTATCTAACATTGGCGCAGTCGTGGCGGATCTGAAAAACACGCACAGTTCGGGAGCCTAACCAGTAGCAAACATATCCGAGGGAACAAGTCCATCTGAAAAAGGTGCCTAATCGAACGAAAAGAGTTTCTTGAACAAGGAGAACTTCTTAGCTGTGGTGGTGGATCCCAATCCTTTGTTCAGAAGAACCTACATTATTCTCAAACGCACAGAAGCGAAACAATAATAATTATCAAGAAATACAAGCAACAAAGCAACATTTCAAATCAACACGATTCAACAATTAGCAAGTAAGAATTTCATCCCGTCCCATCGTTGGTGTCTTCGGCATCAAAGGAAACCCTGTGGAAGGAACACCCAGTGACGCCCCTGGCAGAGAGAGACCTTTGGTGAAGCTAAGCTCACGAAGTCGCATTCAACTGGACCACGAGGAATGAAAAATTTAGGGTAAGTCATTTTTGAATCATCTCGCAAACATTTATTTGCAAACAACGACATAATTTTACATTATATTTTATCGAAATACATTGCATTGCTACATACAGTTCTAATATCTAAGGTAGTAATTTTATTTAAACTTGAAACAAAATATCTTGATTATAATTTATGTGACCTATATAAATAACCGTAATCATATACTGTTCCTATCGTAACATTATTTTTATGGTAATATCATATACTCTTTAAGTGCGAATTTATTTAATTAACTGTAATCACGTACCATTGTAGATTGTAGATTGTTTTACGGGGTCGTTTGGCTTCGAACAGCCTTACTTCACTTCGACCTAAAAGATCTTTTGTGATTTACCCTACATCTAGTGGTTATCCCAGGATTCCCAGACTTTTTACAAAGCTTGTGATTTTCCTGGGGGCTAATTTCCCTATGTCTTCCGGCGTTAATTCCGCCTGTTCTAGGAATTTTAGCCTAGTGCGGACTAACACCTTGCATTCACAAAGTATGTGTTCCGCAGTTTCAATTGCAGTATCGCAATATCTGCATTTATTATCTACCGCCTTGCCCATATTCTTGAGATGGTATCTCAAGGGGCAGTGGCCAGTTAGAAGGCCTGTGATTAGCCTTAATTCGGACTTTTCCAGTTCGAGAAGCCTTGTGGCATTCTTTGTCGAATAAGTTATAAACTTTTTCGCTTGTCTTTGGCCTGGAGTATTCCTCCAGTAGGACTTTTTCTGATCCTTTTCCCATTCATGGATCTCCTCCACTATGTGTCCCTTGGCTAGGCCACAAAACGGTTCGGGTCCAATGAACGGTGCTTCAGCTCCTTTTTTTGCAAGGCTATCAGCAAGTTCGTTTCCTTGTACTCCCTCATGCCCTGGCACCCACATCAAGGTAACCCTGTTGTTAATAGCCAGTTGCTTCAGGGATTGTCTACATTCCCAGGCAATTTTAGATTCAAAGGTATAGGACCTTAGAGCCTTTAGTGCTGCCTGGCTGTCTGATAGTATATAGATCTTTGCCCTTCTGATGCCTTTATTTAGGCATACCTGGGCACGTACCATTGTTATCTTAGCATTTTTATCGTAATATAATATTGCATACCACATAAAAGGTTAAAGTTAAGGCCGTAAGACAAAGCTTATGTTCTACAATACTATTTAAAGTGCATATCCTTTACATTAAAATATAAAATTATCAGAGATATACTATTTCCAAACTCAAAACGCTTTTTAAACCAAACGCGCTTTTCGACTTAATCTAGCTATTTTATAATATAAATTTTAAATATTACAGAATAAATTCTTGCACATTTCATATAAAAAATTTCTTATTAAACACCAGTAGCGTACTAACTCAAATTGGAAAAAGGCGTTTTAAGTTATTTAATTTTAAAAAATATATATAAATAAAATGGCTACCACTACAAACGCAAATGCTAGCAACTCAATCACTACAAACGGAAACAATTCAATCGCTGCAAACGAAACCATAAATATTGAACCTTATAGGTTAAGCGAAATATTTTCCTTAGTGTCCGAAT
Organism: Leptura quadrifasciata; assembly: GCA_963675555.1. Classification (NCBI taxonomy): domain Eukaryota; kingdom Metazoa; phylum Arthropoda; class Insecta; order Coleoptera; family Cerambycidae; genus Leptura; species Leptura quadrifasciata. The sequence goes on along the minus strand of OY776673.1, from coordinate 153,620,229 downwards.
TTGACGGCAACCCCATATTCTTGCAGACATTTATTTCAGCCTGTATACACGCTCAGGGGATCGCTGTCGATGATCAGCGCATCTTATTAACGCTTCACATAAAAAAATAAATTACGCGGAAAAGCCGCAGAATTAATAAATTCCCGAAACCCTGCTACATGGGCAGAAATCAAAAGCTTACTTGAAGCTCATTTTGGTGATTCTCGTGACCTGACAGCACTAATTCAGGATCTACAGAGGATTCGCCAATCACCTAACGAAACTGCATTGGTATTTGTATCTAGGTTACAGACACACAACGCGAAAATGCACGCCGCTATACAGAAACAAACACTAACCCTTGAAGAAAAAACGGCTCAATCAAATTTGATTGAAAACATGACGTTAACCACTTTACTTACCGGACTTGAACCGAAACTAGGACAAATCATTAGGGCTGGTAATCCTAGCAACATGCTAGACGCCATAAACAGGATCAAACGAGAACTACAGTTGTCATATTTCGAATCACAGAAATTTTCCATTAAAGCCCCAATCAAAAACCATGTCCAAAATGTTCAAAGACGCCCAAATTCTCATCAATTCTGCACATTCTGCAGAAGAAATGGGCACCATGTTAATGAATGCCGCACAAGGCAAAACTATCAATCCCCATCTCCCAATTTCACACCAAATGCTTATTCTAATCAAGCACAGCTTCCAAGGCAACATTTCCAGAGTACATCTAATCATAGACCGCAAAATTTCCAAAATTTCGCTAACCAGCAACAATATTATTCTCAACAGAACAGGCCCTCAGCTACCAGGCCAAATCCAAACTTCAACCAACAGAGACCTTCTGCCATCCAACCAAACCCAAATTTCAACAGGTTTAATCAACAAAAGGCACATCACCTAAATCAAGAATCTTATGATAACTACACTGATAACCCAAACCAATATGAAAATTATCCTGTAAATTATTCCAACAATTATTCTCCCAATTATTCTAACGAAAACGATTGTGATTACGATTTTGAAACCCAACAATGCGAGAATTATACTGCTAATTCTCAACCTCAACAGCACGAGGATTATACTGCTAATCCTCCGGATTTTTGCATAGGCCCGGAGTATTCCACGAATACTCCAACACAACAAACGGACGAACTAGACCAAATTTCCCGCCAAGTCCATGCGATAAACCTCCAGGACAGTTGAACTGAACCTGAAACCTGAACTTCCCGGAACACCAATTCATGTAAAAACACCCCGCTACAAACTAAATATCGTAAACTCTAAAAATTTATTTTACATAGAAGACATCATTAAACGTTTCAAAATCTTGATAGACACAGGCGCAGGTATCACTGTATTCAAACCCGAAACGGCAGAAAACTATAAACGTCGATCCCACGAAAATGTAATTATACAGGGTATAACAGACGAAAAAATTAATATCACTGAATCTGCTCTCGTACCTTTCAATCCGAATGATCCATACAAAGTTTACATTCATAATCTAGATATAGAATTTGACGGACTTTTAGGTGCCGACTTTTTGGACCATTACGATTGCTTAATAGACATTAAAAACAGACAATTAATCACTAATTTCAAAACCGTACCATTGTGTCAAGTTACCGATAATATATTAACTACAATCTTGAGCCCGATTCAAAATCAAAATTTAAATGAAACAAAAAACCAAAATGTAATTTCTATCGAACCACGTACAGAAAAGATTTTTAAACTTAAATGCAATTTACAAAATACCGAAGCTATACTAATAGCCCAGGAAAATGAAAAGGTACGCTTACCGAACGCCATTGTCAAAATAGATAACAACGGTGAATTTTTGACGACAGTAATAAACTCAAATGCAATTCCGAAAACAATAAAATTTTCAAATCTTAAACTTGAACCCGTCCAAAAATTTAGGTCAATATTTAATTACAGAAATTACGAAATAAGAAACCAATTACGCTTAGATCACTTGAACGATGAGGAGAATGAATTAATTACTCAACTCTGTTTAGACTTTTCAGACATCTTTTATTTAGAAGGTGACAACTTGACATTTACCAACGAAATCAAACATTCAATAGGCACTAACGATTCTAAACCAATTTTCACTAAATCTTATCGTTACCCCCAAATACATAAACAAGAGGTAAAATCACAAGTTTCAAAAATGCTCGACCAAGGCATTATCCAGCCTTCAATTTCTCCCTGGTCCTCCCCAGTTTGGGTAGTCCCCAAAAAACTAGACGCTTCTGGTAAATAGAAATGGCGCGTCGTAGTTGATTACCGAAAGCTAAACGAAGTAACGATAGGTGATAAGTATCCTTTGCCCAACATTTCTGATCTTCTAGACCAATTAGGCAGATGTCAATATTTCACGACTCTAGACTTGGCCTCTGGCTTCCACCAAATTGAAATCGATCTTAAGGACATCCAAAAAACAGCTTTCACGGTAGAGAATGGCCACTACGAATTTGTACGTATGCCATTCGGCCTAAAAAATGCTCCATCCACTTTCCAGAGGGTCATGGACAATATTCTATTAGGCATCCAAAATGAACGCTGTCTCGTCTATATGGACGATATTATTATTTATTCCCCTACTATCCATGAACATATTTCTCGATTAACAGAAGTCTTCAAACGTCTACAAAAAGCCAACCTCAAAATTCAGCCAGACAAATGCGAATTCCTTTGCAAGGAAGTCGCCTATTTAGGGCATCTTATTACAAAGGATGGTGTAAAACCAAACCCTGTCAAAGTCGAAGCAATTCTAAATTTTCCTCAACACAAAAATCAGAAAGAAATTAAATCTTTTCTAGGTTTAGCAGGCTATTGTAAACGTTTCATTCCTAATTTTTCCAAAATTTCAAAACCCTTGACTAAATTGCTACAAAAAGATATACCTTTCAATTTCGACAATGACTGTACAAATTCATTCGAAACCCTAAAACAAACTTTGACAACTACCCCGATATTGATTTACCCCAACTTTGATGAACCTTTTGTCCTAACTACAGATGCTAGTGCATTTGCAATAGGTTCTGTACTTTCACAAGGAAGTATAGGAAAAGATTTGCCAATCACATACGCATCTCGAACTTTATGCGGCGCGGAGGCGCGGAAACTAAGTATTCAACCATTAAGCGTGAACTTTTATCTTTGGTCTGGAGTGTAAAGCATTTTAGGCCATATCTATTCGGAAGGAAGTTCAAACTCGTCACCGACCACCGACCACTCACTTGGTTATTTTCCATAAAAGAGCCAGGTAGTAGACTAGCGCGTTGGCGCTTAAAACTCGAAGAATACGATTACGAAATAATATACAAACCCGGAAAGATCAATAAAAACGCGGACGCGTTGTCCAGAATAAAAATTAATCACTTTTCAGAATGTTCCAAATTTTATTCAAAAATTCTAGCCGCAAACGAAGACTCAGATGAAGACGAAATTTCAGACAACGACGACGAAATTACCGACGAACAAATCGCCCGAGAATTTGACACATTTTCCCGACTTTACAAAACCAAATCTCTAATAGACTATTCCAAAATTCAAATCACAAATAAACAACTATTAGATCGAGAAAATAAAAATATCATACCGTTCTTCCAACAAAACAACTTGACATACCTTCACCATCAAATTATCGAAGATATTTTCGAGGAAAACCCAGAGTTTTATAACAACACAATTAATATCGTTTCCGGTAAATCGACCCGACAAAGAAATTATTACATTATCGCTCTACCCTTCGACCCAGAGTCTGTGATAGAACACTTATTTTTAACATTATATAAACACCGGAACAAATTAGACCTTTCCAACACTTACCATGTTGAAAACAATGTAGACTTTCCAATTCTCGAAATCCTATCATTTATTTTTTCAGAAAAAGACTTAAAACTAATCATATGTCAAAATTTAGTACGAACTCCCGACGAGGACCAACGTCCGATCATTCTCGACCAGCATCACACTGGAAAAAATAATTTACATCGTGGAATAAATGAAACAATACGTAGAATCAAAAATAAATATAATTGGCAAGGCTTAACAAAAGACGCCGAAAATTTTATAAAAAATTGTGAAACGTGTCAAAGAACAGAAGTCTGTCGCAAGAACCTCAACAATCCCTTAGTGATTACCGAAACCCCTAAAAGTCCATTTGAGAGAGTTAATATTGATCTATTCGAATTTCCCACGCGAAACTATGCACTAACTATCCGCGACGAGTTAACCAAATTTACTCAAGCTTACGCAGTCCCAGATAAGAGTGCAAAATCAGTCGTAAATACCCTGTTGCTTTATTTTCAGCATTATGGTACCCCACTAAGAATTCATTGCAATTATGGCGGTGAATTTGATAATAATTTATTAAAAGACCTTTGCACCCTTTACGACATAAAACTAACATACTCAAGCGTAGGACACCCTCAATCCAACGGATCTATCGAACGATTCCATGCCACCCTAGCAGAAATGATAAGAATACACAAAACCGAAAATCCCAACGAACATCCCTCATAACTCGGTAAACAAAACTCATGGCTTTACGCCATACGAGCTTATTTTCGGACATACAGCTAACCGACCACCTGAAACTCTTTACAACCAAAAAGACCTGATCACCAAATACGTTAGAGACCTAAATAATCGAATATCCCATTATTACAAAATTGCGCGAAGTCGAACAGAAGCACAAAAACAAGAATCCAAAGTTCGATTCGACAAGAACATTCCCGAAAATAGACATACATATAATATTGGCGATAAAGTGTACGTCAAAGAATCACAAATAAAAAATAAACTGCAAAATAAATTCAACGGTCCCTTTGAAATTACAGAAATCTTTCAAAATTCCGCTACATTACTAAATCTCGAAACAAACCAAACAACCAAAGTAAATTTTGATCGAATGAAACCATATACTGAAGATTAAATTTATTTTCAGGTTTCTCCTGCTGATCGGATCAGCACTTGCTCAATTTAAAATATCACCTATTAACAATACGATCGGAGTATATTATCACCAAGACACGGACATTGTGATTTCTGACAAGAAATGGACTTTACTGGTACACAAAAACATATCTACCTTTAAGACAGCTTTCGACAAAAACGACAAGATCTTACAGACACTATACAACACACTCGACCCAGCATATCATTAAATGAACGTCTTTTCAGGAGATGTAAAAACTCACCTTAGCTTATTGACGCAAATTTCCCAATCAATACAATCAAAATTTGACGAAATTTACCTTGACACGAAACGGTACAAACGAGGAATACTAAATGGCATCGGAACGATTTTTAAATCAATAACCGGAAATTTAGACGCAGAAGACGGTCAGTATTATTCTGATTGTATCAACAAATTGAATAATGACGAACACCAACTCAAAAACCTAATTAAAAACCAAATATCTGTTACAACTTCAGTAATCAAAAATTTCAACGCAACTATTCAAAAATTGCAAGTTGACGAAGAAACTTTCAATAAGGATATTAAAGAAATTGAAACCTCAATTTTAGACATGACTAAAGACATAGAAAACGTCCATGCAAAACTGAAATTTATCGAAATCTGCGAACAACTTATGGCAAGTTATTTATTTATCGAGGATAACCTAAATGACATCCTAAATTCCATCACTTTCGCGAGGCTTAAAATAATTCACAGGTCAATTATAAATCCAAAGGACTTAGTAAGTTCTCTACAGGAAATCTCGCAAAACCTACAAAGGAACAATTTACCGCTTCCAATCAAATTATCAAAGGTTGCACAGTACTTAGACATTATAGAACTAAAAGCTTTTCAAACAAATTCGGATCTAATATTTGTGTTAGACATACCTTTAATAGACCCTCAAACATATTCAGTATTTCAATTATACCCTATTCCTATTTTGGATAATAGAACTGGTTTATATCGTGTATTATCAACTTCTCAAAAATATATCGCGAGAGATGATGATTCATTAATGTACATACCTATCTCGAACCTTGAAGAATGCAAACCACTTTATTTTAACACCAAATTATGTCCAAATTTATTTGCATACCCTATTGACAACAATGCCATATGCGAAGCCCGTCTCTTCAAGAACCTCAAAACTCTGCCAGAAAACTGCCAGACGTCATTTATCATCAGCCAAGGCTACAACGTCCAAAAAATAGACGAATACACATGGTTAGTTATTAACGCAGAACCTCTACAAACAACCATCAACTGTCCAGAAAGAAATTCAAAAACTGAAGTCATCTACAAAAATTCAATAGTAAAATTACAACCAAATTGTTACGCCTTCATAGGCATCACAAAAATTCAAGCCAGTACCAATGAAGTAACCGACGTAAAAGACGGCACTCATCCAATCCAAATTCCATTTGAATGTTGTAAACATATTCCAGACAAAATCCGAGCTCCAAATCTTAAACCACTAAAATTAAACAATCTCAACACGGAAGACCTCGAAGTTGCCAAACACAAGTTGGACCAATATTCCAGAGATTTAGATGATTTGATCAACGAACCCTTTATAACAAAACACATATCCTGGTTCACCTATTTTATCATTGTGCTAATATTTGGACTGTTATTTCTGTACCTATTTTGTAAGTGCAGAACAAAAAGACGAAGACTAGCCATCGATGTTTCTGCGTCACCTCCATCTCCACCGAGGCCTAGCAAACCATACAGGACATTTGCTAACCTGTTTCCTTCACGAAGACGACCTACCTTAAGAAGAGAAGACAACGAAGCCGAAGACATAGAACTTACCTAAAGACAAACTGTTTTGTGCCTTTTTACTGACTTTTAGTGCTAGACTCTTCAGTGAATTTTATTTCATTTGTTTAATCATTATATTTCATTATTTTTCTATCCTTTGTTAATTTCAATTTTATTAACATTTTTACGTCATTTTCATTTAAATTTATCATACTTATATTTTATGCTTTTATAGTAAAGCTATATTTTAACCCTGGGAATATTTTATCCCATTTTACAATTCAAACTTAGTATGTTTGTATTTTACGCTTTCCTGCTAAAGCTATATTTTAACTCTAACATTTTTATGTTATTTTATTTTATGAATCAAGCTTATTGTGCTTGCATTTCATATTTTAGACGAAGGTTATATTCTGTATTTTAAACCTTACGATTTAACATTTTTGTATCTTTTATATTTTTCCAAATTGTACCTTTATCTTTTATATACATTTTATATTCATTTCAAAAGTTGCTGCATAAAACACCAACTTTTTTTATAAGGGGGAAGCTGTTATATTAGAAATATACTATGATATATAATATTATCGAGACAGGCTTAACCTTCTCAAACATATCGTATTACATACTGCATAACAGCTCTTCTCAATAACCGCTCACGCTGCATGAGCATTGTATTTCAATTCTAAGTAATCCTGATTGTGCTGAATCAGCAACACTGTTTCCTTTGTTCTCAAAACTTTATAAATATTACCAACAACCTTTTTGTAATCAGTCTTATACTCATATTTGGTCGAATACATTCTAAATTTATTATTGTTTATTATTATACAAAGAGTCAAGCTTGACTCCAATAAGTGAATAAAGTTTTTAAAAAGCTATTTCAAGAATCCACTATCTAACATATATATATATATATATATATATATATATATATATATATACATATATATATATATATGTTAGATAATCGATTGTTGAAATCACTTTTTAAAAACTTTATTTATTTATTAATGGAGTCAACGTTGACTCTTTATAAATTAGAACAATAATAATTTTGACTTGTTTATTCCAACATGAGTTTAAGACTGCCGTCTGAAAGTACACTACTCCCATTTATAACCTTTGGGAACAAAGGAACTGCAATTATGCAGTTTTGCAAGAATACAATCTTATCTAATTCTCGGGAGAGCGGATGCTGAGAGGAGTCGTTATCTGATATCTATGTAATATAATACCGCTGAGAGTGGTGAGGCCAATGTCTCAGAGATACAGGGTATATTTTCATATAACAACTTCCCCCTTATAAAAAAAGTTGTTGTTTATACAGCAACTTTTAAGTTGAACAAAATTTGTGATTTAACAAGAATTCAAAAATATAAAGTAATGTAAAATGGTAAAATTGTAAGATTGAAAAATATAAAAATATAAAATGTAAAATATAAAATGTAAAAATACAAAAAGCGTAAAATGTAAAAGCATAAAATGTAAAAATGCTAGGCGTAAGACGCAAGCGTATTAGCTTGTTTGTGTTACGAAAAGCATGTTAAAATGTTAGTCATTTGAAACTAACAAAAAAATAGGAATAATAAAATACACTAAATAAACAATGAAATGAAGTAAAAATTCACTGAAGAGTCTTGGTACAAAAAGTCAGTAAAAGGCACAAACAGTCTGGTTTAATTAAGTTCGATGTCTTCACCTTCTTCGTCCTCTCTTCTTAGTGGGGGTCGTCTTCGTTGATGAAATAGGCTAGTAAATGTCCTGAGGGGTTCACTAGGCCTTGGTGGAGATGAAGGAGTCGTGGAAACGTTGATGGCTAGTCTTCGTCTTCTTGCTTTACACTTACAGAATAGATACAAGAATAAGAGTCCGAAAATTAGCACTATGGTAAGGTAGGTAAACCAAGAAATGTGTCTCGTGATGAAGGGTTCCTTGATTAGGTCGTCTAAGTCTTTTGAATACTGGTCTAATTGGTGTCTGGCGATATCGAGGTCTTCGGTGTTCAGATCACTTAGTTTTAGTGGTTTCAGATTGGGCACTCGAACTTTGTCCGGAACCTGGTTGCAACACTCGAAAGGGATTTGTATGGGGTGAGCGTCGTTCTTCACGTCTGTCGTTTCGTCTGTGCTAGCTTGGATCTTCGTGATGCCTATGAAGGCGTAGCAATTTGGTTGTAATTTAATTATAGAGTTTTTGAAGATGGTGTCGGTTTTTGAAGTCTCCTTCGGGCAATTGATATTCATTTGTAGTGGCTCTGTATTGATGATCATCCACACGTTTTCATCTAGTTTTTGGATGTTGTATCCTTGGCCGATGATAGTTGACGTTTGACAGTTTTCTGGTAGGGTTTGTAGATCTTTGAAAAGGCGGGCTTCGCATATGGCGTTGTTGTCAATTGGATATGCAAACAAATTTGGACATAATTTAGTATTGGTATGGAGTGGCTTGCATTCTCTGAGGTCAGCAATGGGTATGTACATCAAAGAATCATCATCTCTCGCGATATATTTTTGAGAAGTTGACAAAATATGATACAGACCAGTTCTACTATCTAAGAAAGGAATGGGGTATAATTGGAAAACAGAGTACGTTTGAGGGTTTACTAGGGGTATATCTAATACAAATACTAATTCTGAGTTCATTTGGAAAGCTTTTAATTCAATAATATCTAGATACTGTGCAATTTTTGAAAGTTTAATTGGGAGTGGCAAATTGTTCTTTTGTAGGTTTTGTGAAATTTCCTGCAATGAGTTTACCAAATCTTGGGGATTAATGATAGACGTATGAATTACTTTGAGTCTCGCGAAAGTGATCGAATTTAAAATATCGTTGAGGTTGTCCTCTATAAATAGGTAGCTCGCCATGAGTTGTTCACAAATTTCCAAGAATTTTAATTTTGTTTCAACTGCTCGTACGTTATACGTAATGTCTAAGATTGCATATTCGATTTCTTTTATGTCTTTGTTGAATGTCTCCTCATCTATTAGTAGTTTTTGAATTGTCGTGTTAAAATTTTTAATAACTGAATTTGTAACTGATATTTGATTTTCCATCAAATTTTCTATCTGACGTTCGTCTTGGTTTAGTTTATTGATACAGTCAGAGTGGTATTTACCGTCTTCTGCGTCTAAATTTCCGGTAATTGCTTTGAATATTGAACCAATTCTGTTTATGATTCCGCGTTTGTAGCGTTTCGTGTCGAGATGTATTTCGTCAAATTTAGTTTGTATGGATTTTGAGATTTGTCCTAGGAGGCTTAAATGCGTTTTAACCTCACTCGCGAATTCGTTCATGTTTTTGTATGCTGGGTCAAGGGTGGTAAGGATTGTCTGTAAGATTTTGTCGTTTCTGTCAAAAGCTGTCTTAAAGGTCGATATATTTTTATGTACGAGTAACGTCCATTTCTTGTGTGAGATGACAATGTCCGTGTCTTTGTGATAGTAAACACCGATAGTATTGTTTATTGGTGTTATTTCGTATTGAGAAAATGCTGATCCGAACAGCAGTAGAAACCTGAAAATAAATTTTAATCTTCAGTATATGGTTTCATTCTATCAAAATTTACTTTACTTGTTTGATTTGTCTCGGGATTTAACAAAGTGGCAGAATTTTGGAAAATTTCTTTGATCTCGAAAGGGCCGTTGAATTTATTTTGTGACTTACTTTTGATTTGGGATTCCTTTACATATACTTCGTCTCCAACGTTATACGTGGGGCGATTTTCTGGGATATTTCTGTCGAATCTGACTTTAGCTTTTTGTTTTTGCGCTTCAGTCCGACTGCGTGCAATTTGGTAATAGTGAGATATCCTATTATTTAAGTCCCTAACATATTTAGTTATTAGGTCTTTTTGGTTGTACAGGGTCTCTGGTGGTCTATTAGCTGTGTGTCCAAAGATCAGTTCGTATGGCGTAAAACCGTGCGTTTTATTAACCGAATTATTATAGCATATTACTGCATACGGCAATATGGTAAAAGAATGTTCATTTGGGTTTTCAGTTTTGTGAATTCTGATCATTTCGGCTAAGGTAGCATGAAAGCGTTCTATAGAACCGTTAGATTGGGGGTGTCCTACGCTAGAATATGTCAGTTTTATATCGTAGAGGGTACAGAGGTCTTTTAGTAAGTTGTTGTCGAATTCACCGCCGTAATCACAGTGAATCCTCAGTGGGGTACCGTAATGTTGAAAATATAACAATAGGGTATTTACCACAGATTTTGCGCTTTTATCCGGTACTGCATAGGCTTGTGTGAATTTTGTCACGGATAGTTAGAGCGTAATTTCGTGTAGGAAATTCGAATAGGTCGATGTTAATTCTTTCGAAAGGCGTTCTTGGAGTTTCAGTGATTACTAGAGGGTTGTTAAGGTTTTTACGGCAAACTTTAGTCCGTTGACAAATTTCGCAATTTTTTATGAAATTTTCAACATCTTTGGTTAGTCCTTGCCAATTGTATTTATTTTTGATCCTACGCATAGTCTCGTTTATTCCGCGATGTAGGTTGTTTTTGCCGGTATGGTTTTGGTCAAGAATTATAGGTCTTTGGTCTTCGTCACGTGTTTGTACTAGGTTTTGACAGATAATGAGTTTTAAATCTTTTTCTGCGAAGATAAATGACAGAATTTCGAGTATGGGGAGGTCTAAGTTGTTGTCGACATGGTAAGTATTAGAAAGATCTAGTTCATTTTGATTTTTTGTATATTGCTAGGAACAAATGTTCTACTACAGATTCAGGGTCAAAGGGTAGAGGAATGATATAGTATTTCCTATGTCTAACCGATCTACTGGAGAGGATATTTATTTTGTCGTCGTAAAATTCGGGGTTTTCCTCGAAAATGTCGTTAATAATCTGGTGATGAAAATCTCTTAAGTTATTTTGTTGAAAGAAAGTTATGATGTGTTTTTTTTCTCGGTCCAAGAGTTGTTTGTTCGAGATTTGAATTTTAGAATAATCTATTGAATATCTAGTTTTGTAAAGTCTAGAAAATGTGTTAAATTTCTGAGAAGTTTGTTCGTTTGTGATCTTGTCCGAAATATATTCATTTGTTTTTACTTAGGGCCTCTCAAATAAAAATATATATATTTTTCGAAGATTTTGAAGAATGTTTGATTTTCAGTTTCTGAAATTTCTTCTGAACGTTTGTGAGTTTCTTTCAGGGTTTACGAGTAGTTCAATTATTTAATTTGGAAAAGGTATGTCCTGATTTTAAGTTTTAATTAAATTCTGAAAAGTTCTTACTGCATATTATTTAATTTTTCTGCCCTTGGTATTAATTATTATATAGTTAACAGCTGTTATTACTTGTGCTTGTAAAGCGTTTATATTGGTGTAGGGAGAAATCATAATGAGTGCAATGCGATACTATGGTGCTGGATATCATGCAATTCTTATTAAAATGTTTAAGTCCATAAATATACAGGACGTGCCTCTGTGCAAAAGTTCAAGGTACTGTTATCAAAGTAGTACTACTATTATGAGTTCCTTGAATTAAATGTAATTACTTTATGTGCATTTATTTAAATGAACAAAAATATTTCGTTATAATTAAGGTTTTGTTTCATAAAGTAGAATTTACTACAGGAAAAGTTTCCTAGTAATAGAGGGAAGAAATAAAATTATTTACATGAGAAGTGTTTTGATAGTTAATTAATTTGTTATACAATGGTTTTTTTTGTCAAATTTTCTGGTAGTATTAATTTAGAAAGAAAATACTTTTAATGTAAACTGTTAATTTTTGATAATATTCTAAAAGATTTAGTTTAGGTGACTAAAAAAAATATTTGTGAGATAATTTTGAAAGTAATTTTGGGTTGCAAATTTTTGTAACTATTTTATTTGCAGGGTCGTCATATAGTTGAGACTGAAATCGGTATTATCGTTATTAATTAGGTTTAAATATAGATTTGAATTTTTGAACTGGTTCAAATATTAAATTAGAAAATTCTACTATTTTCGGTATTGTTTTTACCGGGGATAAAAATGAATTTCGTTGGTATATTTTCCTGATTGTGTGGGGTATATAAATTTTTCTTTTGTTTTGATTACGCAAGATCGTATGCGTGTTTCCTGGATTATTCTTTACTTTATTTGTTTTTCGAATTTTCGATTTCCTGAATATTTTATTATTAATTTTGAATACCGTTTGCGAAATAAACATTTTTCTGTTTAATATTATTGTTTGTTTCGAATTGTTATTGGACATATTTGGATTTAAGGTTGTCAATTTAAATTTGCCTGTAGGAGATGATTTTGTTTCTGAAAGGTTCATTTTTTGTTGGTTAACCGTAGGGGTTACATTTGAAATTGTTTTTGTTTCTTGTACCTTATGTTTAATTATTCCTTTGATACGAGATTCGGTAAAGATGGAATTTTGGTTTTTGTCTTTACAGGAGATGTCTGAAAGTTTAGAACTTTTGTCTATTTGATGGGAGTCTGAATTTTGATAGTTTTCATCAGACGTTGTCTCGAAAAATTCGCTTTGTATGTTTGTCTTTGCAAAGGTGTTAGGTAAGTGTATTTTTTCTTGTTCCTGAGCTAGCGGTATAGCGTCAGTGTCACAATAAAATTCAAATATTTCTTCAGTGTCTGGTTCGAAAAAAATAAGATTTTGATTAATGGTGTTATCTGAAAGGTGATTGTTAATATTTTCGTTTGAATTTGTAACTGGTTGTAAAGGTAAATAATCGTTAACTTTAAATAATGGTATATTTTCAAAATTGGTAATTAGTTGATTGTTTTTGAAATCTATAATGCATTCGTAATATTCTAGAAAGTCGTTACCTACAAAGCCATCGAAGTCTGTATCTAAATCGTATACATACACTTTGTGTGGATCGTTAAAATTGAACGGTATAAGAACAGATTCAGTGATTTTAATTTTTTGACCTGTTACTTGTATATTTAAATTTTCGGGGTGTCTTAGGTTATAATTTTCTGTTGCTTTGGGTTTGAAAATGGAAATATCTGCACCTAAATTGATTAGAATATTAAATTTATTTGTTGGGTCTTTCATGAAATACAGGTTTTTCGAACTTATTTGAAACGGAGGGTTAGATGGTGATTTTACATGAAACACTGTTCTTGGGGATTCGAATGTGGGTCGGAATTCTCTTTCAGGTTTAATGTTTGAATTTGGTTGGACATTTGGTCCACTTCGAAATTTATTTCTCGGGTTGGAGTATTCATTGAATACTCCGGGCCTAATGGAAAATCCTGAGGATTAGCAGTATAATCCTGCGACATCTGAGAATTAGCTGTATAATTCTCATTTTGGTATGGCATGTTATCGTCGTTATTTTGCGGGAAATGGGGGTAATCTTCATAATTTATTTGTGGCATGTTTGCCATATTATCAAGGCTAGAATTAGTTTGATAGTTTCCGAAGTTATGGAATTGCGGGTCACTGAAATTATCAGTTTCATGGTAAAAATTAGTATCATAATTTTGAGAGTCGAAATGATTGTCAAAATTAACGTGATGTGTTCTCTGCGGGTTTTGTCTGTTAAAGTTAGGATTGAAATTTGAATTTTGTTGATTTGGGGATCTCTGAAAGTTCGGATTAGGTCTTATTACAGAAGGCCTATTCTGTTGAAAATCTTGTTGCGGTGTGAAATTTCTTTGATATTGCTGGTTGGGAGAATTTTGGAAATTCGGTCTAGAAAATTGTGGAGGACTGGCAAAATTGTTTTGTCTAAAGTTCTGATTTTGTTGTGAGAATTGTAGTCTTGTACGGCACTCATTAAAATTGTGCCCGTTACGTTTGCAAAAATTACAGAATTGTTGGGAGTTGGGACGCCTCTGTTGATTCTGGATGGGGTTTTTGTTGATAGTTTGTTTTGGGAATTTTTGTGACTCGAAGTAGGACAGTTGGAGTTCGCGTTTGATTCTATTAATTGCTTCTAGCATGTCGCTGGGATTTCCGGCACGGATTATTTGTCCAAGTTTGGGTTCTAGTCCGGTAAGTAGTGTTGTTAGAGTCATGGTTTCAATTAGGGATGATTGGGCTGTCTTTTCTTCCAACGTCAAAGTCTGTTTTTGCACAGCAGCGTGCATTTTGGCATTATGTGTTTGTAAACGAGATACGAATGTCAGGGCAGTTTCATTAGGTAGTTGGTGAATCCGTTGTAAGTCTTATATAAGGGCTGTCAAGTCGCGTGAATCACCGAAATGCGCCTCAAGTAGGCTTTTAATTTCTGCCCAAGTGGCAGGGTTCCTTGAATTTATTAATTCGGCAGCTTTTCCGCGAAGTTTGTTTTTAATATGCAGGGTGAGTAAAATACGCTGGTCTTCTATGGACATACCGTATGCGTAAACACACGCGGAAATAAAAGTTTGTAAGAAAATGGGGTTCCCGTCGAACTCTGGAACTATTGAGAAAATCTCACTTAACCTGTAGGGTTCGATGGTAAGGGTTTCATCAGCGTTATTTGAACTATTGGTATTATTTGCTGTAGTATTATTTACTGTAGTATTTGGTTGGTTCGCCATTTTGTATTATTAGGATTTGTATATAAATTTCAGATAAACAAACAAAAATTAATTTGGTACACACAAAAAATAATAAAAATTAATTGTAAAAGGTGCAAGAGTACGCCACTGGCAATAATAATGAATAAAAGGAAATGAGATTGTATTCTTTTCTTTATAAAGTATGTAACAAATTATTTTTGCAATGGTATTTGCACTTATTCAGATATTATAGTCATATGGTATAAAGGTTGATGTATAGTAGTATTAAATTCCAATAAAAAAAACGTTACAAGATAAAGATTAAACTTGATATAGAACTAAACTTTATATAGAAGTTAACTTGACCTATATTAAGTTGCAATGAAAATATTTATGTGTTAAAATAAAATAAAATATCGGTTAAAGTAATACGATATTTAGATAATGTATTCAACTAAATTAGATTGCAGAACTGTCGTGGGTTTAATGCAAATGTGAATGCAATGTACGAATGATAAAATATAAATGTTTAGTGCAGTTTGAAATAGAAAATAAATCGAGATGATTCTTAAATTACTTACATTACTATCTTCATGCCTGGGGTCCAGATGGAAGGTCGAATGCGGTTTCGTAAGCGTTGCTACACTGGGATGTACCGTCAGGGGTATCACTAGGTGTTCCTATCCACGGTGACGTGTTCCAAGTGCCGAAGACACCGACTTTCAGGGGCCAGGAATGTTTCTTACTTGCTAGTTATTTCTCGATGTGTATATGATGCTTCTTGTGAGCTTGTTGAGACGTTGCTTGTCTGCTTGAAATTGTATTTTTCTTGTTTCTCGTAGATTCTTTTCTGATTGAAGGATTGAAATCCACCACCTCTGGGTTACAGGGTGTTTTTCAGATCCTACCGACTGCGCCAATGTTAGATAATCGATTGTTGAAATCACTTTTTAAAAACTTTATTTATTTATTAATGGAGTCAACGTTGACTCTTTATAAATTAGAACAATAATAATTTTGACTTGTTTATTCCAACATGAGTTTAAGACTGCCGTCTGAAAGTACACTACTCCCATTTATAACCTTTGGGAACAAAGGAACTGCAATTATGCAGTTTTGCAAGAATACAATCTTATCTAATTCTCGGGAGAGCGGATGCTGAGAGGAGTCGTTATCTGATATCTATGTAATATAATACCGCTGAGAGTGGTGAGGCCAATGTCTCAGAGATACAGGGTATATTTTCATATAACATATATATATGATATATATGAGATATATGCAACATACCATGTATTATTCTATATCGATTCCTTAAGCAAATTATTATTTGTTTTTATTATTCTACAATGTAACCAATATTGCAGGTTAAGTATATTTTTATTGCATTTTATTTTTATTATAATTGGAAAGTGATCAGAAATATTATTTTGCAATATAATTGCCAATATATTTAAAGCATTTATTTTATTGAATGATAGCTAAATATACTTAAGTTATAAGATCGTTCACATATATGCAACTCATATTTATAATAATCTGAATTAAAGAAATGTATTAAGGATTATATCTCATAAAGAATCCAAGTTTAGTATTTATATATAAAAACTGTTAAATCTAAATTATTTACAAGCATTATATTTGCATTTTCATAATATTAATTAATATCTATTGTTTTGATGTTGGGAGAGGAGGGTACGTAGAAGAGTAACCTATGAATTAATTAATTACTTTGAAATTTTTAATTATATCTCCCTAACCATGATATTTATTTTTTTGTGAATAAAGTAAGTAGAACATTTTTTCATTCTTGAGACGGAGACACGACAGGATCAACATCGAAAGTTGTTGCCATCTGTAACAAAAGTTGTAGTCTCCGCTCCTCAAATATGTATCTTTCAGTTCTGCATGAAAGCACATTAATGAAACTTTATAAAGTTAACACAAAACTCCAGTAAATGCTACAAGGCTGTTTACAATCTGTGAACCAAATCTCCTTATATATTTGTACTTAAATTAATCGAAACTCTTCATAACCTTTCAAAAGAATTCAATTTCTAAACTTTTGAAAATTTCAGATATAATTGAAATAAAACTTTTTTTTAATGAATACTAATCTATATTAAATGGTCTTACAAATATATTTGCATGCGGCAATATGTTAGTCCCCTGTGGAGATACAAAGACCGTTAAAGTACTAAGAAAACAGCAGAAGACATATCCCCCTCCCTCCGTTTTCGAGGGTGAGAAACACGATGGTGGCAATATTTTCTCACACACCTCTCCCCAACCACCTGCTCGCTTTTCTTATCTGAGTCAAGGGCGTCCGAGGACTTATCGGATCGGTTTTTTTGCTTAATTTCAGAAAATTATGAAGAATTGAAAGTGAGTGCTCTTCATCTCCAAAGCAATTCCAATCTGGGATAATACATTAGGCAATTCCACATTCTTAGCTTGTTATCAGCAGGTCATAGCATCATCGAGCAGTTTACCATCTTCCCTAGCGGGGCTATGAGGGAATCCATCTTCATTGGGAGGGAAAACTTCTGAAATTAATAAGGCACTAAGAGCTGCTTCTACCATCATATGACTCTGTATAGCTCTATAAACAGCTTTTATCGACATCAAATGTAGTACGGTCTTTGATCCGTAAATTTTTAGTTTAAGTACTTCGGCTAATCCTGAATCATTCATCAGAGTGTATGTCGTTTCTTATTCAATATATTTTTATTATTTATATCATAAAACAAACAACAAAATTTAGTCTTCTGTCCAATGTTTCTACATAAATCATGCATAATTCAAATATCTCCATTCTTTAAAATAAATTTTATTATGGTCCAAAATGAATTACGATGCACAAAATATTAAGAATTATTTACAAAATAACAAAATATTGCAGAATTCAGAAAATGATGGACTCCCTCCACCATTTTGAAATCCATTTTTCAGAGGGTTCCCGTTGACAAATTTTGTTGGATTTTGGATATGTTATTTAGTTATCATTCCTGACTTAGACACTGCTGAAAAAAGCTTCTGAAGTAATGTTATCCACCTCTCTTCTTCTCTTCTTCTCTTGATCGGTTTCTCTGAATTTGCGACGGATGGTTGGTAGCAAGGCAGTTGCTAATTTGAGAATTCCTCAGTACTTAACGTGCTGACCAACAGTGCATTTATACTGATATCTCCATCATAAAAATGGATGTTATTTGAATATTCAACAATTTTTGCCTGTTTCATGTGAACATTCTCATAAATTTAACAAACAACTTGTGATTTAGAAGCACATGCTGAAAATGTTTTTCTATTGAAGTAACTTTCTTTAAGAATTATTTCCCAAAGAATCTAATGTCAGTTCCAAAAGTCGAAAAAGATTAAAAATTAAAAAGTTTGGGACGACCTCACCCCGGCCCCGGTTTGCTTGCAATGTTTTTTTAAATAAAAACCATTAAATGCTTTATGAAAAACTTATCAGTTGTACCAAATTTCATTATATTGCTTTAAATACTTTTTGAAATAAAAGTGAATATTAATATTCGATTCCCATTTTTAAACTGCTTACTCGGAAAGTATTGTCGGGCATCTTTTAACCTGCTTTTTTAGAGAATATTTAACCGTCTCAGCAAGAAGTAGGTCACACAGCATTTTTTATAGACAAAGCATTTCAGCAGTCAGGCGACTATATGGCGTATTTGCAATGTTTGCAGTAGTGTGGATCAGTTAGTTATGCTGCTTCATACAATTTAGACCTACTATCAATGATCAAGTAGTTCGATATATATATAATTTAGTGGGTTTATTTCTTACATACCAGAATTCGGGATTATACTCACATTGTTCCTGTCCACAAGTCTCGGAAGTGATTTACGAGGAGAAACGCCAATACTGAAATTTTGGTAGATAACATGGGAAAAATGGGTAACGACGCAAGTATTTTATAAATAGTGTTATGAAATTTAAGTCAATGTTTAGGAATGGCAGACTGAACCGTTGCTGAAGTGGGTGTTAATAACAGTGGATTTGATACTTGTAAGATATGACGAGACAAAAGGACAAGTTGTGTTGCTATAGATAAAATATGTGAGGCAAAACATTGCACGTTAACCAACATGTTCGGTATAAATGCTCAAAGTGTTACAGGGATTCAATCAACGGGGATAATAAGTTAGCTATGCTGATTGGTACAATTTAGACCTAAGTCCTATTGTCAATGATCAAGTAGTGCGTAATATATATATATATATATATATATATGAAGGTATTCACTTACCTCTCACCGGTACACCATTTACTTAAGTTTGTATAAAACTAACAGGTTGGCCACTGTCATTTGTCTGTTCCATGACCTATGGCATACTGATGAGAACTAATAAGTTCGAAACCGGTCTATGTCTGGTCGGGGAATTGACAAATGACATTGGCTACCAATCTTTCATGATTTGTAAGGTATAATTCAATGCAGGTCGGGGTATTTGCCCGCTGAGTAGTTGTTTCCTGCAAATCATGTATAATAACAATATATATATATATATATATATATATATATATATACAATTTAGTGAGACGAGTTTTATTTCTTACAACTTTTATGTTATTTTTGAGTGAGGAATTCACCCAAAAAAATCTCATTTTAGTTGCACCCTGTAGGGATAATATTTTGTTATTTAAATGTTTGACTGCTTGCAAATCTGCAAAAACAGCACAACCAAGCAGTAATTTTCAAACACAACACAGTAATCTGTTCATTTGTGCTTTATCAGTACAAACATATTTTGCCGATAGTAACAGGCATTTTATTTCAGAATTTTTAATCTACTTGTTTGTTGTTACGGTAATGGTGTAAAAAGGGTGTCTGTTAGTTTAATATTAATATGGAAAAACCATCATGTTCGCACACACATCATGTTCTGTTCAATTATGATTCTCGTGTGAAATGATCATCTCTCATTCACATCACAAAATAATAATGTCCATTTTTAAAACCCAGTATAAATTTAACTAACCAAATAAATAAATATGATGGAACATCGTATAAATTGGTGGCTAATTGAAACTAATAATGTAATTTCATAGTAAATTTTTGATATTTTAGAGATTTTCTTTCAAATTTCAAGTAGTCTAAATAAATAGGGAGACCATATGCACTTATTTTAGTAGGATAGTATTTTTTGAGTAGTGACTTCCTGTCCTTAAAAGATTCATTAAGTACGCCTAAATGTACTTCTCTTTCTTGAGATATAAAAAATTTGAAATTAAAGTTTCATTTACTTTTTGCAAAACTTGAGTTCGAATTTAAGTGAATTGAACCTTTTTGAATGTGTGAATTTGAGAAGATATATAAGTCAAAATATATTTAAAAATTGGATAAGGCTAGAGTCCCGAACGCGGGCTCGGTTGAAATAATTAAAATCTCGAAGAGGTGTAGCTTAATAATAGCGTTCGGGAGTTTCACAAAATAGTTGTAATTCCGACCATGGACCGTTGTTATAAAATTAAAATCCCGAGGCTTATATTTTCTGCCGAACTTCTCGCGCCAGATCTGCAAGGGCAAGGGAAATTATGTATCATAAGCAACTATACTACATCAAATAATATTAATCTAACAACCTAACCTAATGAAATATTCATTTACGTATTTTATTTAGTTGCTAATCGAGCATAATATTAACCTACTTAACCAAACAATGTAACCTAAAAAAATATTCCTATTATGTATTTTAGTTGCTAATCGAGCATAATATTAACCTACTTAACCTAACAACCTAACCTAAAGAAATATTCGTGTTACATATTTTAGTTGATAATCAAGCCGAAAAACATCTCGTATATGTAGTAAAAAAAATTGCAACGAGATGATTCGAACCCTCAACCTCACGCGTAAAAATCGGGCTTCAAGGCTTTATTCGTGTTAAAATACAATAAACTCCCCAGAATCGATCATGCAACCGCGTTGATCGGTCGGGCGCAACGGCCTGGTTCGGCTAAATAAAAATGGATAAAAATTTAAAACCTAAACACCTTCTGCAAACGCGGATAAAAGAAGGTATTAAAATTACTAATATCTAATAGCAATAGATTCAACAAAACTAAAAACTACACTGTATTTAAAACTCTCGCACAAAACACTATTTAATTTTGTATCTGCCGCAGGCACCTTAACTTGAACGAGATGCCTTCCCCGAGATGCGTCAATGCTGGACTGGGCTGTGAGAAATGAATTTAGAGATAAAAATGTACAAAAAGAAAACAAGAGAAAACAAACTCGACAAAAAGGTTACAAATAGAAAGGAAGAGGGGGACAGGAAAGATAGACAAAGGTATGTGAAATATCAGTAAAGGTAGATAGGATAAGCGGAAGTTATAGTTGGTGAAGTTTGGCTACAGAGGTTGCCGGAAGATCGGTGATGCCTGGTATGGTAGGGTGTGTTTTATCCGAAATGGGGCATTATGCTGTCTAATTTGCGTTATGTGTCTTGTTAACAGACTATCGTCCAGCTTGAACGAGTAGAAGTTTTGAGAAATATGCTGGACGTAGTCCACTATAGGGGATATGTCGTCGCAATGTTCACAGAGATATCTGAGAGAGGTATACCCTCCAGAATTCGAAATGAGGCGCATAAATTTATGCTCAAGCACTCTTAGTTTCTTCACTGTCGCGCCGCGTACGTATTGGACGGCCTGACCACCATTTTGTGCAACAACTTTTTATTTTATCGGTTAAGTCTGCTACCCCTGACCATGAGTGGATACAGACACCTGGACGGAGAGTAGACAGCCCGTATTGTCTCATTGATGTGCGTATTAAACATCAATCAGTCTTTGGTGGAGCCTGACCCTCAAGTACTTCACGCATCTTTTGGTTGGAATTTGACTTCCCCGGATCGAAATTGGAGTGAAGATTACATTTTCAGTGAAATGGGCTAGTGTTGTAGCCGCAGGGTCGCATTAACGATATACGTCAACTGCACGATACTTTTCCTTAGGAGATATTTGAGTAGTTTGTATTCGATGCAAACTTTCCCCGGGGCTTTAATGTCTGCTATTTCCGATGGCTTGGTCATGACCTTCAGAAATTCCTGCTTTGTCACTTGTACATTATGACCAATTAGTTCGTCTACGTCATTTTCGATGCGGTCATATTCGAGATTATTGGGAATGTTAGCGTTGTGTATGTTCTGGAAGTGGTCAGCCAAGTCGCTCGCTTTTTGCGCGTCTGTCAACGACGTTTGTCGTGCGTATCATGGCGGGTATAACCTACCGCATATTTTTAAGGGTCCTCGCCAGCTTCCACAGCGAGTTGTCATGAAGATTCAGCGCTGCCAGCTTGTCCCCCCATTTTTGGTTCTTAACAGTGTTGGTGGAGGTTCTGATTTGCCCTTGCAGCCTCATCATCTAAGCCTTAGTGTTTGAAATCGCGATTTCGCTGCCAAACCCGTCTCAGTCTGTTCTTTTCGCGTATGTCACGTATGACCGCCTCGTCGAGCAATATAGGTACTACACCACCGACGGCTGTTGAAAAGTGCACATATTTCTTGGTGTATCAATGGTCTCGTAGTCGGGATTACAACTACTTTGCGAAAGTTCCGAACGCTGTCATTAAGCCACACCTCTTTGGGATTTTAATTATTTCAATCGATCCCGTATTCGGGACTCTAGACATATTCTTAAAAATTTGAAGATTTTATGGGAGTTTATTTTTTGTCATCATGGGACAAGTGCGTGGATTGAGTGTCTGTTTTCCAATATTTATTAACTATTGGTGTTCTGAAAAATCACAGACGAAGATATCCACACTAGAAGCTGCGATGCAAGTTCACACGAATTTCAATGAAACTTGCACCGAAATGTTCCAGTTTCTACTACCAGCAAATTTTGAAAGCAATTCTATGTTCGTAAAAGTGCGACTGGTAACAACTTCATGATCCAGATGCTGTTGTTGCAGGAACATCAAGGGAAAATTGAAGAGAATATTTATTATTTTGTTATACATTATATTAAAATATAGAATAATGCTTGTTCTTTTCACCTGATACACATATATTTGGCATTTTATATTTTCTGACTTTTAAATTAAGGCTGTTTGACCTTGGAAAATTCAAAATTTTTCTATGCAGTGCATTTTCACACGCCATAACCTCAACTTTGGTAAGGAGCTACTTTTGTCGCTGTACTTCTTTTTTAGAAAAAAATATGGTTACTCTAACTATAAACTGACTTTATCACTGAGTGAAGAGTATCCTAATTTTACTTAAAAAGGTAATCGTCAAAAATTAAAAGACTTTCGACAGACAAGTATTTTAAGAGTGCTGTCTAAAGTTATTGAAAGGATATTGCGTGTCTTATTGTAATTATTTCTAATTTAGATTTTTTTAAAATAGAATAGAATGAAATAGAACATTTTATTTCAAAAATATATATTGAAATATGTATAGTATCATATGAAATAAATAAATAATCAACTTATAAGGTAATTCACGCAGTTAATACAGAATTAGTTGTAAATCATAGATTGTAGTGGCTACTTAAATTATGTCAATAAGATTTTTAACTAACACAAGCACTTTCAAAATTATAAGATTATAACCATAAAGCGTAATGTCCGAGCGCGGTGCTTTGAGAAACTTTATTTAATTTAACTGCAATGGGCTTACAATTCTCAACGAATGGACAGTATAATATCTCTACATGACTATCCTGGTAGCAAGATCAATATCTGTAAAACGGCATGGCACCTGCTGTATACAGTTACATGTTTGCTGTTGCAGGACTAATGAGATAAAGGGTCCCTTGTATTATTCAAGGCTGTTGTTCTAGTTGATAATGTCATGTATATTATCAAGTTATATAATTATATATAAGATAACATACTGGTTAAATAATAACTATATGAATGGCCAGATTTTGCTTACCCAATTTTAGATTATGTTTGCTTTTATTTCTCAGACTTCTTGAATGTGACAACTTTACCATTTAGTGATCACTATATTCGGAACGCCTTTTTTCGCAGAACTGCGTAAATTTCAGTTATGTTTGTAATTTTACGCAGTTTATATGGTTGATCTTAGCCTTTGGAAAAATATGACTCTAGATGTACTATGTATAATAAATAAAATTCGTTGAGCTTGTCAAGTTATGGTTAGAAGGCAGTTCAGCAATCATTTCAGTATTTAATTGAAATTGACGGACAGCCACAGCAAAATGTGGAGGAGGTTCGTCTTATTGAAATGCAAGGAGATGGCCTCAGTCATTTTTTAATACCTCAGTAATTTGTGGATTAACTGCATCTCTAAGTAATTCTAAATAAGATTGACCATTCAGATTATTTTTATAAAGTTTGATATTATGTGTTTCTCTGTTCTGATATTATTTACCTTAATTTGTAAAATTTATCATTTCGTATTAAAATTGAGCATAGCTCTATTAAATTTAAGTATTTTATTTAATTGTTTATTTTCTTTTACTGACATTGCATAAGAACTTTGCTTTTTATTTTGGCTAAAACTGTTACTTTATTTTATATCAATTATAAATAATATATTAAAGAAAAACTAGAAAATGTTTTTTTAAAGTATCTCGGTAAATATGCATGGTAGAAAAAATTTACTTTATTTTCTCAAATTGCTTTATCATATATTTTTAAATCGTATAATAATATTTTATATTTAAGTCTCTTTGCATGCCAAAATATAATTTGCTTATAATAATTTTTTTTTAAATGCAAATATGACTCAAAATTTAAATAGAAATTTCTTTCTCTCAGTTATCTTAAAGTACTCTTAAAATGCTTCATTTTGAGATACCACGAACATGTCTTGGATTCAATGGCAGGATTTCACAAGAGTGTAAAATTTTAGCAATAATTGCTGTTTTCAGCTGTTTCAATGCCTACTGTGGTTTGAAATTTTAATTAAAGATGGTACTTTATACCCTTTCCCTAAGTTTCATTGTAATTTGCTCATTTCTTTTAGAGAAATAATAATTTGTTTAAAAACACCTAATTTTGCAATATTTAACTTAAATAACGGGCACTATTTCTTTGTTAAATATCACTATATTTTTTAACGTTTGCGACTGCAATTTCGTTGTATCTAGTCTACATTTTCAAGCACAATAAATTACAAAATAAATTGTGAGGTATTTATACATTACAAAGAGAGGATTATCCTAATTAGCTATGATTAAACAGTGCAGGTAAACCTCATTTACATGGCGGCAAAGAATGTGGAATTTCCAATTTCTAAGCGATCACTAAGAAGGGTAATGTTTGTATTATTTATATGTTTATAAATTTCAATTGTTTCTAATATATTTAATTTCCTGGATATTGCTGTATAATGTAAAATTTCTATTTTTTCCATGGACAAAAAATTATGGTTCGATTTGCAAAATTTGAGTTACTTTTCCCTTTTTCAAATGATTTTAAATGTTCTGAGTATCTTATGCTAAATGCGTTCCCTGTTTGGCCTATGTAACAGTCATTGCATTCCTCACACGAGACCTTATCTGACTTTTTAATTTTTTGTGTTTTCTTTTTGGCATTATAGAAAATATTTCACATTTTTTGGCTAGGTTTGAATGCTACTAGAAGGTTATGGTTTGATAAAACATAGGATATTGTTTGTGACAAGGAACCAAAGTATGTTAGAGATATAAAGTTTTTTGGTCATTTTTTTAAATTTTTGGGGCAAATTTTACTCATTGTAACGTCTTTGTGTTTTTTTGCAACCAAAGAATCATATTCACCGTTGTTAGTTGCTATTTCTTTAAGACATCTTTAAGTTTTCTCTGACAAGACTGAAGGCTCTATGAACCATAGATCGATATGCGGCTATTTTATGTGAAAAGGATGATTTGGATTGACTGGTATACTGGCATCTGAAAATGCTGGTTTTCTGTACATGTTAAACGATAACTTATTTCTATTTTGTTGTATTTGTTCAATTTCTGTGGTAAATGAAATGTTTGGATGTAGAATATTAATAAAAATTAATGTTATATGTATTCCTCAAGTATCTCCTGAATAACAAATTAGAATGTCGTCTACATATCTATACTAAAAGACGATTTCCTGTGATAAAGGAGATTTAAAAATAGTTTTTTCAATTTTTTCCATAAACTGTTAAGATGACTCAGTGGGGAACTCGTTGCTAGGCCTTGTTTATGTTTAAAAATCTATTTCAAACTGGAAATAGTTTTCACTTAGGCATAGTTCTTTTAATATATTGATTTCGTATTTTATGATTATATTAATGTTTTTAGAGTCCAATATTTTTTGGATAGTTTCGAGACACTCCTTATATGCCATATTTGAAAACGTTACTAACATTAGATGCTAAGATTGGAATTTCTGAGAGTATAATATTTTTTTTATTTGTTGGCAAGCTCAAGTGAATTTTTGATACTGTGGGTAGGTGTGAAATTAGTTATATTTTTGAGTATTTTGCTCAATTCTGTTGCTCCTTGTCTTAAAGGGCTATTTATGTATGACACTAAGGGCCTAATTGGGTTTTCCTCTTTGTGGACTTTTATTAGACGGAATCATTATGGGGGCATTGGATTCATATTAATTAATTTGCATTATTCTTTGTTTGTAAAAATTACTTGTTTTTTTTTAACATATTTAATTAACGTCGGCCTATTTCCGCTACTGAGGCCTAACATCGACGCCTGTATACGAGCTACCCCCAATCAGGCATTTTGCCTAACCTCTTCCCTTAAGAAGAGTAGGGATCTTTGACTTGCCACTTGCCTAACATTTAATAGACAAGGGACCGACGGCTTTACATCCCCTCCGAAGGATGGTATATCTCCTATACAACCCTCGCCTAAGGTTGTATAGCTTCCGCGCATACACTGTTATACAAGCCGCTGGAAGATGTGTGAGGCGAGGACGCGGTCTTCGTTGGAACGGTCACCCATCCAACTACTAACCGCGCCTTACGTTGCTTTACATCGTATATCGAAGTATGTACATAGTAAAGACGCACCCACGCTCGTCCCAAATACTTGTATATTTTCCAGTTTGATTTTTAATTTACTTTGAATTTCATTTATTGGTTCTGACTTTAGAACTGTTGATTTTTCTGTTTCAATGAAATTATAAATTTTCTGGATGTAATGTTCTTTTTCTAAAACTTTCGTGGAACTCCCTTTATCTGCCTTTGTAACAACGAGGTTGTTTTCTTTAATTTTGTTTTGTATTCATTTTATGGTGTTGTGGATGGGTACACTTCCTTTGTTAGATGAATTTTTTATCAAATGTTTGACCATTTCTTTTTTGTAGTTTGAATTTGGTTGATTTTGTAAGGCTATTTCAGATTCAACAACTAGCAATTCTTTGACGTTTTTTAAGTTTGCGTTAGGGTTATATTCTGGGTCATTGTTTAGAATCTCTGTTTTATCTTTATTGAAATTTATGTTTGAAAGGTTGATAACATAATTATAGATTTTTTAAAATTATTATTTGAAATTTGTATGTTGAAATTTTGTGAATGATTTTTTCCATTTTATGTCTCGCCTACAAAATGTATTGCCTATGCCGATGATACCTCTATACTCGATTTTAATTTTCGTAATTTAATTTCCGACAACCTTAAATCGGTACAACGGGCCAGTGACTGGTTTTCGGCAAAGAAACTTAAGCTGAGGATAAAATTCAAAAGACTATATTTTCTGCAAATAATTCAATAGTAAATAATAACAGTGTAAAAATTCTGGGCGTCATGTTGGATGACACTCTAAGCTGCTGCAACCACATAGAGGAATTATCCAATAAATTATCAAGTATAATTTTTTCTTACGAAGGATAAAAACGTTACTTTATTTGAGTCTTTCATCATATTTCTGATGACATAAAATCTCTCAATTTCAACTGCTTTGAATATAAGATGAAAAGACACTTTTTAAATTATTGCTTTTATTCTAAAGAAGAATTCCTTAATACTGTATGTTAAATTTTTGTCCTCGTTAGCACACTATATCCTTCTTTTTCAGAGGCACTGTAAAGCACTTCATGGTATATGGCTCTGTATGTTTAGTATTTTATTTGCGCTGTCCATGATTGTTGTTGTTATACAGCTTTTTACGTTAAGAATTGACGTCATAATATTTTTATGCTGTGAATATTCATTTGCAATTGTTTTTTTTCACTCAAATTTTATTTATTTGTGATGTATATATTATGTCTATAAGTATGACTGGTGGTCGAGAGGTGAGCGCACTGAGATATTGTAAATAAAATCTCCCATTGCAAATTAAAATATAACTAAAAACTTTTTTCACACATATAATCGGTGTATTTTTAAATGTATATATTAATTTCGTTAAACAGGTTTTTCCTTAATTAAGTTTCCTGTAAATTATACTTAAAAAAAATAATCTCAGACCAAATGATAAATAATGTTTCAGTTTTAAAACCCTCTGGGTAAATTTGATTTTAATTTGTTTGAACTTTTTGAAGAACAATAAATAATTTTAATTTTTAATTTATATTGCAATATCTTTGGCACAATATCGGCCCCCCGTCCCGATTCATAGCAATTATGCAATTTGTAACACGCCGGGTGATTATATTACACTATTGTAAACTGATATAAATGATATATGAATGCAGTATAAAAAATGACATGTACCTTAAATTGAATAAATATTTTTAAATTGTAAATTGTATTGCCTCTCACCCAAAAGTTTCGTGTTCGATCCCTGGTCGTGGCAGTGGAAAATACTTTGAGAGGGATTTTTCCACTATACACGGATATTGGGTGTGTGTCCCTTGTCTCTAAACATGTAGCCCCCTCCCACACAAGGCTCTACTAGAGCCTTCCGGGATAAAGGGAGTCGTAATTACCTGTGGTGTTATTTATTATTTACTTATTTAATGTTCACGTTTGTACAAACTTGCCAAAAACAAAGTTTTTTGTGATTCGGATAATTAAATATTTCTTTCTTTCTTTTTTCTTTCTTTCTTTCTTTCTTTCCTGTATATCTTGTGTGGATTGTGAACTTCTTATTAATACCTTTAGTTTTTTGATTGAATAATATACTTTCTCTATATAACAAATTTTTTTGTCTGATATGATCATCTAGTCAATCAAGTTCTACCAGGTGAAGTGTATAAACTAACTCATAATGCAATGCCTTTACACATCGGTGTATAGTGTAAAACATATGGTTTAACCAACAGTGTATCAAGAACAAAGAAAAAAGGAATTGAAGCAGCAAAAAAAATCTGGGTTAGAGAAGAATCTAGGACATGGTTCATAAGAAGATACATCATTCAACACTATGTAAAGGTATTGCGTTTGTCCCGTAGGACTTAGATCCCAGTTTTTTAAAAAACGATGGAAAACAGGATAAAAAAAAATGTAATTGTTTATAAATAACAATACACCAACTTCACCGAAATTTGACCCCCTAATCACGTTAAACTTATAAAATTATTTTGACATTAAAATTCTAATCTGACTCCAGAATAAGTTCACTTTGCAGAAAAGAACCTGGGTTATTAACAAACACAATAAAATTTGGGTTCCAAGTTTTAAAGAATGAGACTATCACGTAAATGGTTAATTTGTTTATTTATCTTTACCTGAAATAGAAGAGAAGGAGGAAGTAGTTTATGGGTAATAATACCCATGAAATAAATAGAATATGGTAGGAAATAATATGTTTTATTTAAACTATCACAAGTCAAATTTTTGTTTTGCCTTAATAATTTTTATGTTGATTGATTTATTTATTAATTTGTTTCTTCGTCGCCACTATGACATTTAAAATGCATAAAAACAAAGATGGCTGAAAGTGGCCTGTGTAAGTGGATACGCTACATAGTTCAATATAAATGTTATAGTCCGAGGGCTGGCAGTAAAAACAACTTCCTCATAGTTACCAAAGATTTGAACTGACACGTCGGTTCTACTTTAGATTGTAATTTTAAAACCGCCCGTCTGCCGGGCATAAATGGTCGCTTTATTAGATTTAAAATAAAATAAAAAGCTTAAAGGTAGCTCATAACTACCCAATTATTACCAACATAAATGTTTTATGAAAATGGCCTAAGATCTTAACTAAATTGAAATCGTAAGGGTCTGCCATTGGGAATGGTCGCTATTTCGGAGCAGACGCTATCAAATATTTCAAAAAAGCGTCATGAACTTCCTCACATGTTAAGTATCGCCGTTATTTTTGTGCCAAAATATTATTAAATATGTTACCAACCAAAGTTTAAAAAGAAATTTTTGACAGACGGTCGCATTCAAACCGCAGATAGGGTTTTAAGTTGAAAAGTAAAAAAAAATTGTCTCGACTCCAACTGCAAATTTTAGCTTATAAGAGATACTTATTTGGATTAAAGAATATTTTTTATTGTGGTAGTAAAGAAGGCGGATAAAGAAAATTTCGGCAGACGGTCGCATTCAAAGGACAGACAGACGGGACTCAATTGCTATTAATTTATTAAAGTATGCGGTTTTAAAATTACAATCTAAAGTAGAACCGACGTGTCAGTTCAAACCTTTGGTAATTATGAGGAAGTTGTTTTTACTGCCAGCTCTCGGACTATTACTTTGATCTGCTCAAGCTGCCGATTTATCTTTGACTTGATATATTTTTGTATTTGAACTTCTTCCGTATAATATATGGCAATAGACAAACTAAAAATAATCCAAATTATAATTTCTATAAGTATATACATAGTATACTTACATATTAATACGGATTACTCTGGTCAGAAATAAATGTCGATAAGTTAATACGGTTAATATTTTCTAAAAACATAAAATATTTGCCTTATAGGAAAATCATTTATCTTTTTATGCTTTATGTCGATGCCGTGTACATTTCAAAATCAATTTAGTAGAAAAAGAACCTCTTTTATTGGCTGTAAAGGCTCCACTGACACATGATAGTATACCCGGATAAGTTTATTATTGAGCCGAGTACTTGCATCATGAAAATAACACTTGACCTAGTTTACTTATATGAATCTATAGATTCTACTTTCGAAGTTGAATGATATACGAGTCAAATGCCAACAACAGCTGTATACTTGTACTTCCCAACATGTCTCTCATATACACGTTTTTAAATTTTAGTCAACAGGTAAAGATAAATAGTAAAACGAGGTAGGGAGAGAATCTTATAATTTTTCAACGATTAGTACAGAGAGTCTATCGAAAATTTTTGCTTAAAATAGCATATAAAAACATCACAATGTAAAGGGTTCTCTGCTAGAAATACCGCATTATTTATCATTATTATCCAATGGTATCATAATGATGTTTTTAGATTTTTCTATTCAGTTAATATGAAATTTTTGAAACTTAGCTTACTGATTCAAAATTCCATTGTTATTTAATGGGAACGTTAAGCGTATCAATGATGTATTTGTGTAAAAATATAAATGTTGGTAATATATGTCATTAATACATATTGATAGTTTATGACAAATAATGGAGATTTGTGTTTTGTAATAAATGGTATTTTTAATCATTACCAATTTAATGGTCAAATTCAGTCGGATATAATGGCCATTTACTCCCATTGCTAAGTAATAGTATAAAATTGATAAAATGACATACTTAATTTTTGTTTTTTATGGTAACTTGTACCATTGCGTCTTTAATGGTGATTTACTCTTATTTATAATGACACAATTTGTTAAGTTAAGTGGTGTTTAGGTAACATTTAAAATGATATGCATTTAATGGACAATTAACGTGCCTATAACTATTCACTAGTATTTAATGGTCATTAATATCATTATCAAGAAATGTTACACATGACAAAGTAAGGGAACAAATTTTATTGGTAAATTGTATCACTAATATTTAATGGTAATTTACTGTTAGTTTACTTATATATTTGGAGGTAATTTATATCATTTTATTTTAATGGTTAATATGGTTTAATGGTTAATATTTATGACACATAATGTGAGTTACTGAAGTGAAAAAAATATATTTAAATAAAATATATATCCAATTGACAGTTAATGTCCAGAACTATTCACTTGTATCTAATAGTCGTTAATATCATTATCAAGTATGCTTAATGCTACAAAAATGATAAATAGCGTCTTAATATTATTTATTATCGTTAAGGATTGTATAAAAATGATATAGCAAATTTGTGTTTGTTTATAGTTACATCACAACTAATTTAATGTTATTTAAAAATTATAGATTTTATTGAATGTTTTTTTTTTCATTATAATGTAACGCTATTTTTGTATTGTGTAATGGTGATAAATATAGATAAAAATCATGCCATTTAATATTCAAATTTAATGCTTAATTAATATATTTAACGATGCCATTAATTATTTAATAACGAGGTTCGATAGTATAAATTTAATAAATTTCTGTTTAGAAAATATGTTACTATTAATGGTAACCTAATGGTGTTTTTGGCACTTTTTTATAAAATTAATGAAATTTTTTGAAAACCAGTTATAAATATAAAACATTGATTTTTAATAGCAACATACAGTGCTTCAATGATATTTGTAGGTATATTAATTTTTAAGAAAAAGGGTTTTATAATTAATGCTCAGTAGCGTAATGCTTACGCGTTGGGCTTGTGACCAGATCCTTGTTAGGGTATGGGTGTTTAGTGGCATTTAATGCATATTACGCTGCATTAATTTACTATTATTCCACACGAATGCCTCAACCTCGTAATAATTGATTTACCATTCACTGCACCATTTTACCACTACTACACAATTGTAGCATGCCTCATATTTATCAATACGTTACCAATAATGCACAATGTGATGTATTATTTTACCATTAGCACACAATCACATCATACCCCATATCTATCAATATTTTACCAATAATACAAACTGAGATGCATTAGTTTTACCATTGTCACACAATTATGTCCTATCCAACTTTCGTCACTAATTAACATTATTATTATTACACAATTATATTGTATCCTGATCTCGTCACTAATTAACCATTAATGCATATTATACGTTATTAGACCATTATCACACAATTATAATAATATCATACAAAATATAACTTAGTCCGGGTACGTCGCCAACTCAGATTGCAATAAGTCGCCACCAGATGGAACCATTCGATAAGTTGTGGACACCTTCAGTCTGTATTTGATAGACTAGAGGAACAGTGTAAGGTTGTTGAGTATTCACCTTTTCCAATTAAATCGCAAGTTTTGGGGGAATTATTTTCAATCGTTTGGAAACGCACATTGTGCAACTTGATGAATAAATTAAGTTCCCTTTTATAGGAAATAGTGAAATTGTTGGCCTATCGTATTAGGTACTTTACTATATATATATACTTCATATTTATCATTAGCTTACACATTATGTTAAAATTATTACACAATTATATTTAGCTCGCTTTCAGCTTCAATTTGCCTATGTGACGTCATCTTACCATTATTACGCAGTTATATCATACACCATATTTAGTATTGATTTACCAATAATGCATTTTGTAAACCATTATTTCACCATTATTAGACAATTCAGTAACCCCACATATGTATCAATGATATTCCATTAAGTTTTAAATCCCAGTCCATTAGTACACATTGAAATCTTATTCTGTATTCGATGGTACATTTCTAGCAGGGTTAGGTATAAAATAGAGGAACTGAGAAATTCTGAATCGATTGAAAATAAATGACGATGATGTGTGTACTATGTGATATTAATCACACCGATCACGTGTACAACGTATATTAATTGAAGGTTTTTATTAATAATATATTTTGTGTAGTATATGAATAGTAAAATAAGGTGTAGACCAATTCCTGATAATATTACATACAATGAAATTCAACGCACCAATCCACAAACATCGTTAAAGCATTTGCTACCATTTTCCAAATACTACCCTAATACTAATAGCCATAAATGTCCCCCTGTTATGATACAAAAAGTAACACTAACGTTATACCTAACAACGTTTTCCGAATTGGACGTGCTAAACTGCCTCAAGAAAATTGAACCTATTTACTAAAGGTCCAAGACCATGTATTCATTTATTTATATTAAAGAATTGTGCACTCGTTTTCGCCAGGCCACTTACAATTCAATTCAATTTATTAGGTAGAACAATTTTTTTGCAATTAACAAAGAATTACATTCTGTTATAACAAAGGTAATATAAACAACTTACGCTAAGTTACGCATGGAATTTGTGTTGTAAGAATGTTTATAATATATCATGTGTAATAACTGTAAGAAAATTATATGGAATGCACATTGCACATACTATAATATTATAAAATGATTTAAATAGACGTATATACAATATGTATTGAGACAGATGCAACTTGCGCAGTTTCTAAGTAATGGATGCGTGATGGGTAAGTAGGGTGAAATGAAATTTTAATTTTTAAATATGTTTTGCTTGGTGGCATATATACTTAAGAACTTTTTTAATATAAATAATAAAATATATACCTTTGAGTGCGACATTTACTATAAAGTGGCATCTGGACTGACATTTTAGCTTGGCTCCTAGTTTGATAGTCGTAGCTAACAAGGTCCATCTGTGGTTTGTACATCCATAGCATGGTGTGATATGTGTATAATTTCCTTATATTGAATTTGTTTAGTTCGGTATAGAGCATTTCCGATGAATATTGTTTTCCTTTTATAAATAAAATTTTTAACAATGTATTCTGCGTTATTTGTAAGTTTTTCAATTTGGTTTCAGATTATAATACAACACCTTAGTATAAGCTCAGCCAAGGCATCGTACACTGTATGCAAATATGTTTTATCTAAAATATCTCATAGTTGGTAAAATTTGTATTTTAGTCTCTTGAGTCTCTTTATCAAATGGTTCATATATTCATCCCATCTTAAATATTGATCAATCATCACACCCAAATATTTAACGTATTAGAAACTCCCTCTATATATCTTATAATTCGGTTTTGAACTATAAATACATTCGATGGCAGAGTGGAGTTAACCCAGAAGCAAATAAGACAAATCACCGAATCTATAAAATGATAGAATTATTGGGAAAAAACCTCTGCGCCTGTGACGTTTACGTCAAAGGAACAGTCAGAGATTATTTTTTACAAATAATATAAATCGGAGTAAACACAGAAATAATGTATTTTGCTGACGTTTCGGAAAGTAGGCTCTTTCTGTTTTCAAAGCTTTTTTTGAAGAACTCTTATTTGTTGTGTATGTCAAATACACATTCTGTTTATGTTATTTCCATAGATACTTATTATTTACACAGAACTGATGATATTTTCTTTCAGATAATGTTGAGTTTGTTAAGTTCTTCTTTTAACGTTGGTAGCCAGGTTGTGCAAATATGTACAGAAAAATTCGATATGCGTTTATCTTCATTTAATAAGATTATTGCTGAATTTTTGTTTTTGTTATCTGCCTCCCTTGTTAAAATTTTTGCCGAGTCCCAGTTTATTCTATGTCCGTTTTCCCAAGCATGTTCACAAATCTTTGATTGAACACGTAACTGTATAAATGAGAAAAGATTTAAAGTTACCAACCCTTCGCTTCCCTCATCAATTTTTGTTAATACTGTTAAATTATATCTTAATTGTGTAAAATAAGAGTTGGGCTGGAATATTTTCGAAAAAATAAGCACACAATCAAAGACATTCTTAACATATATTTAAAATTACCGTAAAACTCTTCAAACCATTCCTGTAGAATCTGTCGTAGCATCCATAAACGCCAAAACTCCTGAACACTACACTCTAATACACCACTCGATCCGTCTTTCGCAAGATGATTAATAAGGTCTTAATTATATCCCGATGATACTAAGGTTCTTAGCGAGATTAGCATCGAATAATGTATTCGAGTGTAGCATTCAACTGTTTAGGTGTTTGGGGAGATTACATTAAAGGAAGTGCACGACAAAAGGTTCCAACTCTCTCTAGGTTTCAAAGCACTACTGCTTCACCGTGGAAAAACCCTACACATTTAAATATTTTTGCTCAGCAAATTAGAAGTGGTTTTATTTTAAAAGTGGTGGGA
This sequence comes from Leptura quadrifasciata, assembly GCA_963675555.1. Lineage (NCBI taxonomy): Eukaryota > Metazoa > Arthropoda > Insecta > Coleoptera > Cerambycidae > Leptura > Leptura quadrifasciata. The sequence goes on along the minus strand of OY776673.1, from coordinate 153,584,032 downwards.
AAATCGTGACGTTGCATCTCACCTTACTATCAGACGTAATTACCTACTATATTTGTTATAGAGTGTGTTTCACAATTGAATGGCAATTCTAAAGGGCGATAATCCTTGGATGATTTAAAAAAAATCAGTTTTTCCCCAATATCTCTAAAACAGCTTTTTTTCAATTTTGGTACATGCAAAGCACGCATAAAAATACAGGATAAATGTTTTTAAAATTTTCATCAGTGGCGTCCCTATTAACATGTCCTGCAATATTTTTAATAAGAAAAATAATAATAATAATAATAAACGAATACATAGGCGAAGTTTAGCATAGTTACTCTTACACCTAATCCTAAATATTTTCATAATAATAACATTAAAAGTTTAATTATGACAAACGAAACACAATATATTCTGAAATTAATTTAGTTGAATTAAAATAATTTTATACAGTATTTAAGTAATTAAATAATTGGGCATATAAGTAATATTTACCTGAATAGGTATATATATATTAAATACATCTATGAAATATTTCAAAAAAAGAAAATTTGCAAAATGGACATTGAATAACATGAAATACAGCGCCCTCGCGCACGGCTTGCAGCACTGTGCATTCTATACGCGAGAGCACCGGCGGCCAACAGACACAATGGAGAAACCGCCACTGTTAAAACGGTCACCGCCTTCTCACTGAAGGTTAAGAAGATATTTTTTTTTACGTTAAATTTAAAGTTAAGTAAGTACCTTTAAAGATTTAAAATGTAATGGTAAAGAGTTGTATGCGTTAACAGCGTTATAAGTAAAATTTTTGCGGTATGTGGTAGTCCTATATTTAATAAATCTTTAAATCTTACGTTAGCCTGATATAATGTATTTCTAAAATTTAATTTGTTTTTAAGGTAACTAGGAGTATCGGATTTTAATATAGAATGTGTGAAAAGCATAATAAATGTAATTTCCTACGGTTCTCCATAGAAAGCCATTTAGATTCTTTTATTTTTTGGGAAACATGGTCATATTTTCTCAAATTATATAAAAACTGCAACATGCATTTTGTATTGTCTGAAAGTTATTTGTGGCATTCTACGAATATCCTTTCCTATTATTTGGGTTTTCTACCACATTTATTATTGTCCTCTTTCATAGATCTGCGTATCATCAGCATAAGCATGCTGTCTTATGTTAATTGAATTTAAAATATCAGTTGTATACAGGATAAAGAAAAGCGGACCTAAAACAGATTTCTGAGGGACTCTAGTATCTAAGTGACAAGGCTCAGAAAATTTGTCGTGTATTTTGGCGCGCTGCGTATGACCAGTCAAGTAAGAATCTTGTGAGATCTTACCTGACTGGTCAGATCTCAGAAGATTTTCACCAATTTCATTGAACCCGTAATAATTTAATTTTGCATATAAGAAAAGATGATTTATTGTGTCGAATGCTTTTGAATAATCGAGTAGTACCATAGCTGTTACCTTTTGATTGTCACATGCAGTTATGATATCATCAATAATATGAGCCAAGGCAGACCCTGTACTATAAACCTTACTTGAACCTAGATTGAAACTTAGATAATATATTATTTTCTATTAAAAATGTGAAAATTTGTTCAATCATAGCTTTTTCTAAAATTTTGGATATTGAGGGCAAGATACTAATTGGTAGCAAATTGTAAAGGGATTATTATTTTTAGGTAAGGGTAAAACTATACCCTCCTTCCATAAATTGGGAACATAACCATGTTCGATACAACAGTTAATGATATGTGTTATATACTTATCTATGAATGGACTACAATATTTTAACATTGAGGCACTAATTGCATCACTACCCCGGGCACTTGATTTTAAACTGTACAATATTATGTTAATTTGTTGAATACTAGCTAGTTTAAATTCAAAATTAGCAGTATTATATCTATTAGAGTTGTAGAATGCTATTTGTTCTTTGCCGTCATCATTCAGAACAAAAACTGAGGAAAAGTACTTATTTACTTCGTCAGGATTTGCTAAATTTTCAGGAATTTCGCTAGAAAATTTACTCTAAAGTTTTAAAAGTTTCTTTAGCAACATTTTTCATATGAATACTGGTTAAATATGATTTCTGCTCATTCCGAATAGCTGTTAAGGTTAAATTACGTAACGTTTTATAGTTTGACCAATCCGAATCTAGTTTAGAAGTTTTATATTTATTTAATGCTTTCTCCCTCTCACGTATCATTATTTTGATAATATCTGTAAGCCAAGGGCTCTGCCCTTTATTACACGAATTGTCCTCAGTGGAGCATGCTTATTAAAAATTTCAGTAATAAAATTTGATAGGAGCTGTTTTTATGTTCAATATTATTTTCATATAAAATCAAATCTCTAGGTAGGGATTGCAAATCATTGTCAAAATCTTGATATTTAAAATGTTTAAAATCACTAAATGTGATATATTTCGGTTTACACCTTGATACCGATAACTATATCTTTACAATTTAAAAAAATTGGGTCCAATAAACTGCTGGAGTATTAGTTCTGGTAGGCTCGTTAATAATTTGTTCTGATTCATATGCATTTAAAGTATTTGTGATTGGGTTTATAAAATTTAAGAAATTTACGTTTAAGTCACCTACACAGATCATTTTATGTAAGGATGGTGTAAGGAATGAAAAAATATTATCCAACTGGTCAACACAGCCCGTCAAATCACGTGAAGGAGGCCTATAACAAACACAAAGTTGCAATATTTTCTTTATTCATTTTTAAATTGACCAAAATATATTCCAGATTAACGTTTTCAATCAGTAGAAATTAAGTTACACTGTATTTTATTACTCACATATATCCCTACTCCACCACCCCTAGTAGCTATGTCTAAAAAACTGAAATCCTTTAATTGCAACGGCCTGATGATACGCCACTGTTTTTTTTAAATAAATATTATTTTCATATTTTTGGTTTATCTTGTCATAAAATTTGTCCCTTGACTTTTATTCGTCTGGCGGACGGTTTTCGATTTAAAAAATAAAATGCATTCATTTGCTTGTCCCTATGCGAATTCAGCCGTTAAAGAGTAGAATAATTGTCTTGTAGGCTAGAAACATCTAATATGCTAAGAACACAATTCCTTATTTTATGAACGTAAACAATTTTGACACCACTTTGTCAGATACGTGTCTTGTGACATTATTCAAGTTATAAAACTTGTTTATTAATCAAAAACATGGCAAATTTTACAAATACCGAATCAGCAGACATACATTACTTGTATGGGCTTGCTGACGGGAACACATACAAGCCAGGTGACTGTATCAAGAGCGCTTCACAAATAGAATTGTTCTTGATGCTCGCACGATTTCAAGCGCCCACAGAAAGTTATGTGAAAAAGGAAGTTTTGGGCCAAATAATAACTTAAAAGGAGCACCTCGGACTTCAAGAACTCCAGCAATTGAGGTAGCTGTTTTAAATTCAATTGAGAAAAATCCCGACATAAGTACGAGGTACGAGGAAAGTTGCCAATAATTTAAATATCGCCCATGTTTTAGTATGGAGGATTCTACATGATTATTTATTATATCCCTATGACATTCAATGGGTTCAGGCTCTACTTCCTCGAGACTTTCCATTAGGAGTGAATTACCCAAAATCTTTTTTTGACACGGAAATTTTATTCACGGACGAAGCTAGTTTTTTGAAAGACAGTATCAGACATTTTCATAACAATCATTTTTGGCCCGAGAAAAATCCGCTTGCAATCGTGGAATCTCATCACCAGGTGTAATTCTCATTAAATGTGTCAGGTGGAATTATTGGAGATTACCTAATTGGCCCTTTTTTCTACCAGGCAGATTAAATTGACATAATTATCGCCTGTTTCTTGATAATAATGTACCAATTCTGTTGGAAGATGTTCCTATTTTAATGCGAAATCGCATGTGGTTTATGCACGACGCCGACGGTGCACTTGCCCATTTTAGTGCTCTGGTACGCGAGTATTTAAACCAAAACTTTAATAATCGCTGAATATTGTCGTGGGGAACAGAGTCGTGGCCAGCTAGATCCCCAGACCTAAACAGTCTGGATTACTTTCTTTGGGAACATCTCAAGACCTTGGTTTACAGTCAGCCAATTCAAACTGAGGAAGAATTATGAAACCGCATAATAGTTTCCTGTGAAGCTACAACGAATAGTCAAGGAATTTTCCAAAAAGTACGGGAATCAATGAGAAGGAGGGCTGAAGCGTGCAACTTGCAAGAGGCAGACATTTTGAACAATTAATTTAATATTGGTATTTTTTGTTCATAATAGTTAAAGTTTTTTAAATAAAAAAAAATGTCTTTTTATGCGTGCTTATTACTAAACTTAAATAACAATTACTAATAAAATTATAAAAATCTTGCCTAGATGCTTTGGTTATCACAAATGATGTAATTAAGACTAAGAGAAAAATCCCATAGGGACAAGCAAATGAATGTATTTTATTTATTTATTTTATTTTTGAGAAGATTAACCGCAAGTATGAAAATACTATTTATTTTTAAAAAATCACTGGCGTATCATTTTTTTAATTAAAAATATTGCAGGACATGTTCACATGGACGTCATTGATGAAAATTTAAAAACATTTAACCTGAAAAAAATGCATTTTTATGCGTACTTTGCATGTACCAAAATTGGAAAAAAAAGCGGTTTTAGAGATATTGGGACAAACTGATTTTTTTTGTTAAATTTCAACGCCCTGTATCTCAGAAATAAAGCGGTTGCGGACCTATATTCATATAAAGAATTTTTCTTAAAATCATCCAAGGATCGGCATTCAATTAAGAAACACGCTGTATATTTCAATTTAGGTAAAGAATAAAAGCATACATGTAAATAAGAAATATTCTATTCTTTGGAGACTTGAAGAATCTATTAGAGTGGCTTTTACTTGTTCATCACAACAATAAATCTCCGGAAGTATTTTATGCGCCTGTTGCTGCAGGGGAAGTATTGCTACAACTATATTCATTTAATTTTATATCATAAATGTGGTTTTAAGAAATTGTAGAAGTTTTCTTTGTTTAGCCTTATTTCTAGTGCTATGTCAAACTGTCGGTTCAAGCAGATAAAAATATAGTATGGTTTTATAGCCCTGAGCATTTAGTAATCTAATAACGGCCACATTTGACCCATTTCATTGTGAGTACGGTTCCGTGATAAATTTATAAAATGTTGGAAACACCATTATAAGGGGTATTTAGAAACCGAAATAAAGAACGGGGAAATTATTTAATGAAAATCAGACGAGAAATGTATCACATTGTATTAGCCTTTGTTCAGTCTCGTCTAAGTATTTTCTAATCACTTATTTAATGGCATACGTGCGATTTTCGCCAGTAGAATATAGTTATCATCAAAGTATTTTTTATTTTTTTTGGTTGGTCATGATGAATTGTAGGTTGTTCTGGTAGGCAGATTATTCATTTTTATACAAATGAGTATTAAAATTAGTGAATAATAAAAGAGTACTTATAGCAATGTTGTTCACGACGGCTATAAAACAGTACCTCGGAGTTCAAAACATGGGAAAATTAAAATACGAACATTGACTTGTGGCCACCTAGAATGTTAGGAGGTATAAAGCTTTTTTTATAGAAAATTGTGTGTCAAATCAAAAAAGCTATAGCACTAAATAGACAATTGAAAAACTATCATACATTGAAAAAGCTCGTGGTTGTCATTTGAATAAAGATATTCACAACTATATTAAAAAAGGTAATCAGGAAATTAAAAATATCTTTAATAAAAAAATTTGCCTTTTTGGGCATTAAAATAATTTCGTATGATGAGATTTTAATGCATTTAACCTAAACGTTACACTGTATGCTTAACAGAAAACGTCAGCTAAATGGATTGGAATAGCTCAGATACAAAATGTTAAAGACGCGGGTGTACTTATCAAGTGTAAAACTAAGGAGGAAATAGTAAAAATCAAGAATATAGCAGAAAAGAAACTAGAAAAAAATTAACAATACAATATTCCGGAATAAAAAAATCCATGTGTGAAAGTCTTAGATTTTGACGAAAATTTGGATAGTGAGCAGCTAATTAATTCATATGTGCTTTTAGAGGGCGGAACATTAAAACATAATATTTTTAGTCTCAAACTCCTCTTTAAAATCCTTATTTTACTATAAGGAACGTAACCAGACTGCAACCAACAGCTACTCTCCGGGCTATGTGCCCCGCCGAGCGCTGAATTACAAGTTACAAGTCTGGCGCGTTAAGTGTAATAATTGCGTATTACCATCAAAACGCTAATGCTTCGATTGCCTACCTTGCACTGACGAGACCCAACAGCTCGAAACTGCAGTCTGCAAGTGGTGTGTGACGGCTGGCAAGAGAGCTCCTTTAAGTAGGATCAGTCTTTCGGCTGGTGTTATTATAATTCGCATTTGCAAATTGATGAAGAGAATTAAAAAAGACGAAAACACGTTATATGGCTATTGTGGAATGTGATCCCGATTCATTTAAAGCGATTGTGGATAATGGAAGTCTGAGCATTGAATAGGTACAATATTGTATGCCGAGTATGTCAGAATTTTCAGATGTTATAGATGTGGTAGTTTTAACCACAAAGCCGAAGAATGTAAATATGACAAATGTGTAGTCACCACACTTTACACATTTGTCATTTGTCGTAAAAGTGAAGAATGTAATAAGTTCGAATATAAATATATAAACTGCTTACAAACTAATGAAACTGTGAAACAGAGCCACAATGTAAACCACTCAGTCTTTGGTCATGGTTGTCCCGTATATCAGCAAAAATTCATATTAGAAAAACAGAGAATAAAACGTTTGTGAATAGCAATTAACTAAAGGAGAGTATACTCCAAAAAAATAAAATAACAATGACCAGTAAAATTGTTGTTAATATTTAAAGCTTAATTGCTCATATGGATGAAATTAAATATTTTGTAGCAGTAAATAATTCTGCAGTAGTTTGTTTTTTATATCCGTTATGATATTGAATCTAAATTTATCTTTTCTCATTACATTCATAAAAATGTATAGTTCATAGTAATTAGGGTTAAAATAAATCATGAATAATATAACATTGGTGGAATTTACCATTTCCCAAGTGAGTCGCACTGAGTGTTTTGTAATTTTTGGAAAATTGGATAGAACAAAATGTTTTAAGCATTGAAGATTCACTACTAGTTATAGTAGATTTTAATGTGACTTGGCTGTATGACGAGTATACATATATATGAAGGCTTAAGAGATGATGTAACGACTAGGACTCACATTTCTGAGGAAGATATTACGCTAATAGATTTAGTATTTACAAATAATTCTGATCTTGTCGTCAAAGCCAATTATATCTGATCATTGTATGAATTGATATTTTAAACTACAGTGCACCAAAGAAATGTATTTTTAGAGGTAAACAATATAATGATAATTAATTAAAGATTAAATTAAATAATCTTAATAATATATAAGTTGACTATAGGGAACCTGATATAGATAAAAAATATTATTTTCTGTATGGTAGTCTTTTGAAAGTAGTATGAAATTTGTCCAAAAAAAGAGGTCACAATTCGAAATACATATAGGGGGTGGTTCAATGGTATTAGAGGCTATTAAGGATAGAGATAGGAAATACAAAATTTTAAAACAAGTAAGTAATAATCAAAAACTAATAGAAACAATGTTATCACGATAATCAAACAAGAAAAATGTAAGCATTATGAGGAAAAAATTGATAAATGCAAGAACGACAAAGGAAACGTGGCAGTCTCTTAAATTCTTAATATCGAGTAAACATGAACGTTTATCGTAATATCGAGTAAACATGAACGAAATTCAATTCGAAAATGAAACGTGTAAAAACCCAAAACAATTGCCTGAAAATTTTAATAAATTCCATACATCTAGTATTAACGATATAGTGCATAGCAAACCTCATAGCAACTATCAGTCTGAACTTGTCGAGTTAGGAAAAGCAAAAATGCAAAATTTTAAGTTATTGACAAAAACTGAATTAAAAACAATCGCATTTGATCTAGTAAACAAGAGTAGTCCGGATGAAATTGATATGGCTTTCTATAAGGATAATTTTGACATTCTATCTGATCAATTGATTCATAAAAATAATGGCTCATTAGAGCGTGATATTGTACCAAATTCTTTAAAAGTGTTGACAATAATTCCTGTAAGAAAAGTACTTAAAACTATTAAAGCTGAAGACTGTAGACCTATAAATATGTTACCAGATTTTGAAAAAATATTAGAGAGTAGTATATCTGCAATTTTTAGATTTTATAATAGAGAAAAAAAATACTTAGTGAATATCAATATCTCTGGCTTTCGAGAAGATTTTATTTATGAAAGTGCATTACAATATGTTATTAATGAATAGAAGGAAGCTAAGGACAAAGAAAGAATGTCAGGAGTAATATTTTTACATTTGAAACAAGCATTTGAGACAGCTGATATAGAGATTTTATTAGATAAGCTAAGCAAGTATGGAATAGATGATCTAGTATAGAAGTGGGAGCCACAAAATCACAAATGATGAACTCAGATCGATTTTTAATCATGGCATTGCAATTGCTGTGGGAGACCTGAACGCACGACACAAGTCGTGGTTCAACTCCCGCAATAACACGAACCAGACCACGCTGGAGGCCTTCTCACATGCTGAGGGGGTCTCTATCGTGGCCCCCGACACACCAACTCACTTTCCCGCCAATGGCATGTCCCCCACCACTTTAGATTTGGTTATGGTTAAAAACTTCCCTCATCCCTTAATTCCCAACTCCCTCCCTTTCCTTTCCTCTGATCATAACCCTGTCTCCTTCACCATCCCGACGGCGACTAGACAAGACACACATAAAAAGACCTTTGATTATAAAACCACTAACTGGCGCAAATTTCGACAAATAATAAACGACAAATTCGACATAAACAATAACATTTTAACGCCACAGGACTTAGGCAATGAAGTAGCTAGACTGACAAACATTTTACAATTTGCAAGAGACAAGACTACTAGACAGATTACATTAAAACCTCGCTCCGAAATTATTCCTCCAGCGATTTTAAACTTAATTAAGTTTAAGAATAAAATTAAAAAATCGTGGCAGAGGAATAGGAGAGAAATTGACCGACATAGACTACGTGACTTACAAAATACTATCAAGACTCGACTTAAAAACCACAGGGAGGAGGCTTGGAATGACAAGATTTCGGCCTTGTCGCGCCAGGACAACTCCCTGTGGAGACTGACAAAAATTCTGAAGCGCCCGTACATACAGATGCCGACTCTTGTCCGGGAAGAAGTAGCATACTATTCTGACCTGGACAAGGCGGAGGCTTTTGTCGACTATCTTCAGAAGGCAAATACATCGACGCCAAATAATACAGACGAACACGAAAACATAACTAGGGACGCACAGACAGTACGCGACAGTTACGCAATACCGACTAACAAATATACGAAACTTATCACCAGTTCCACAGATATTAAAAATATCATTAAAACACTACCAAATAATAAAGCACCCGGTGTAGATGGCATTCATAACCTAATGATAAAAAACATGCCTAATAAAGGTATTGTGCAACTTTGCTACATAATCAACGCTATAATAAAAATTCAACACTACCAGGGTGCATGGAAATCAGCTATCATAATACCCATCCTAAAACCCCGCAAACCATCCCACCTCCCCTCTAGCTATAGATCCATTTCATTACTCAATACCCTCTCTAAAGTTACGGATAAAGTATTACTAAAAATTCTGAACAAATTTATACAGAAAAAACATATACTTCCTAACTTTCAGTTCGGCTTTAGAGAGGGTCATAGTACCACCCTAGCCTTATCCAAGGTGGTGCAGGACACCATTGCGGCGTATAATAAGAAAAATTGCAATGCCATGATACTAATCGACATTGAGAAGGCCTATGATTCGGTCTGGATCAACGGTTTAATATTTAAACTTATGAATATTTGTGAACTTCCCTTGTATATTGTAGCTTTGATCAAAAATTACCTGTTAGGGAGACACGTCGCTGTGTGCATCAATGGCACACTGTCTTCTTACAGGAGACTTTCCGCCGGCGTCCCGCAGGGGGCGATTTTATCGCCCACCTTATATAATCTATTTTTGGTAGATACTCCTACTTATGTGAGTACCAATATATTGTTGTATGCCGACGATACAATGATATATGCAAGATCATTTTATGCCCAAACGGCCGTAAAAAAATTACATTACCACCTTCTCGAATTGTTGAAATTCTACGAGAAGTGGAAAATAAAAATCAACAATGACAAGACAGAGCTGATTATTTTACATCGGAAGTTCACAAATATTCACGATTTTGACAAACTGAAAATAAACGACACTATTATACGGGAGAAGAGCGCGGTCAAGTATCTGGGGGTCACCCTAGATACGAGACTGCGTTCCGGACCCCATATAACGAACATAATAAACAGTACTTATGCTGCCTTAAGTAGACTATACCCATTAGTCAACAAAAGGAGCAAATTATCTAGGGATAACAAAATAACACTTTATAAAGTCATACTCAAACCAATCCTCACATATGCATGTGCGTCATGGAATACCATTTCTGATACTGACTGATCTGACTTGATACGGCTGACAAGTTTTTTAGATACAAAGTTATGAATTCCACACTAACCGCCAACTTGACCAGCATGAGGAGCTGCGTTAAAGCTCCTGCACAAACTAATACACGAGGGCCTCCCCCTATACCATGAGAGGTAACCAAGGGAAAATACACATAATTGGTGAGGTCCTGCAATGGGAGTATTGCCAAGCTACGAGAATCTAACTTATTTTCTTTTAAGCACGTCTAGAATCATTTTCATTTTACCTTTTCACAGAACTATTCTTATATTTTGCTTTAGAATCATTTTTATTTTACTTTAGAATCATTTTTATTTTGCTTTAAACCAATTCTGTTCAGAACAACACCTTTTATTTTCAAGATACACTCGGTGTACTTTTGTAAATAACTTTTTTTCTTAAGCAGGTTTTGAGGAAATTTTCCTGCATTTAGTAATGTAAATTTGTAAATATTATTCACTACCAACAGCATTTATTTTAATTATTTAACCTTTTGGAATACTTTTTAATTTTTAATTTGCCTAATCTGTTAAGGAGGACAATTCAACCTGATTAATACAAAACTTTTTGGCTACATCTATCTCAGGCATTAGATCCGCCGCCCGGCAGGATTCGTTTTTATTGCATAAAAATTTGTATTCAGTCGGGATAATATTGACATAATTGTACAATGAGATAAATGATATACTAATGAAATACCAAAATGAATTGTTAAACAAAATAAAGAAATTTTTAAGGGTTAATGGTTAATGGTGAAATGTGAAAATGTGTTATCAAGTGAGCTCTGTCTATACACATGGGAGTGCCTCAGGGGAGCATACTTGGCCCTCTCTTATTTGTAATATATATTAATGATATATCAAGAATCTTTAAAAATTGCAAATATTATTTTTTTGCTGACGACGCTATAGTCTACATTGAACATGATCCTAGAGAGTTGGTACGGAAAATAAATCACGATTTAGAACTTGCTTCTAAATGGTTGGAAACAAATAAATTAAAACTGAATATCACAAAAACAAAAAGTGTGTTCATAAGTAATCATCAGAATTTCAAATGGTTCAAAGATACAAATTTATCATTTAAGCTTCAAGAAGTTAATCTGTCATTGGTCTCAGAAATCAAATGTCTATGAGTTATTGTTGATTGAAATTTAAATTTTAAAAGTCATGTGAATTTTACTTGTAAGAAAATTTCAAAAGAAGTCGGTGTTCTTAAACGTGTCAGTTGGTACCTGTCAATAAATGCAAAAAAAACTGTTTATAATGCTATAATACTACCGCATTTTAACTATTGTAGCACAATCCTGTATATGGCTAATCAGACCGATCTGGAACGATCACACAGAGGTTACAAAACAGAGCGATGAGAGTTATATTAATATGCTGCATATGCACTAGGATAGATGACATGTTAAAATGTCTTAGTTGGATAAATATATGGAACTCTTTAAAATATATCGTTTTAATTTTCATACATAAAATCAACAAGGAACTAGCTCCAGATTACATAAAAAATATTTTAACAAAATTACGAGAAGTACATGATTATAACACTCGAAAGAACCGAAATTTTGTAACTAAACGGGCCAATAGTGTATCATACATAGCTCAATTTTTTTAAAAAGAGTTGTTCAGAATAACCGATTGAATATTGACTTACGTAAAACTGATCTAAATACTTTCGGCAGATTATTAAAAGATACCATGATGTGAATTATATATATAATTACCTTTATTTTTATTCTAAATATGTTTTCATTTTTGTTTTGTGTATATATGGTTTCTAATGTAAAACATAGATTATACTATGGGGCTAAATAAATGTATTATCTATCTATTTAAATTTCCCACATCCGTGCTTTTATTATATTCTTTCCATGATGAAGGTACATTTTTATAAAACTATGGAACAATGATCTTTATTCAGATAAATTTTTTTTGTCGATGAAGGTATATTTCGACAAAAAAAGTCTTACAACATGAAACCCAGAGAATATCCGGACAATGGCCACTTTAAAATGAATTTGTGAAAGTACAATGCAACACAAAAGAGAGCAAAATTAAAATCCGTGTATTATCTACATGAACCCTTAAAAGGAAACGTGCAGTTTCAAGCTTATATTAAATTGAGTATATTCCTTCCATTTTTCATCTAACTATGTACAATACTGGAATTAATTTTTATCTTGATGAAAATGTATGGCTGTATAATCCGTTAAATATAGCTTAGGAATTCTCTAACAGAATTATAATTTATTGAAACTTGCATATGCTATAGATAAATATTTAATTAAAACGATAGTCATGTGGGATATAGAAAACAAAATGTATAATTTTAAAAAGTCCGACTCTGAAAAGGGAAGTTTGAATTAAAGGAACCAAATTCCCGCTAATATAAAAATTTAATGTTCAATTAACAGTTAATGTGTTAATTTGTATCAAAATCGTTAAAGCAATTATAAAGGAAAAAATTGAATTCTCAGGGGTCCCCAAACGTTTTAGCCTACGGGCCACACTGACTCCTCCACTAAGTCCCAAGGGCGAAGACCTAGGTAGCTCTTCATACCAACATATGAATTACGCGCAAATTTTAGCAGAGATAGAGCATGTTCTGGAAAGGTTCTGCTGCGTGGTCGCTTTTCTGGATTCCTGACTGTGGAAGATTTGAGTACTTTTGGGAATATTCTAATACGTTCTACGCACCGAGGACGCGAGTGCATTTTGTTTACTCAGAACCCCTGCTCTTAATAGTATTAATTGACATTATTTTGATTTGAAGTTACGTCCCTTTTGTGTGGGTTTGTATAAATATGGAAAAAAACTAAAGATAAATAGTGAGGCAGAACATTTAAAGAGCAATGGGAATATCTCATCTAATTAATCATAATTACAGAGTTTACTCTCATTATGTGAATTACCTATGTACGTCACTTATTGTAAGTTGTTGGGATATATATCATATCTTTAACTACAGTCAAAATGTTTAATTTCATTATGTATATCAATTGTGTTTCTTAACTGGTCGTTAAATAAAAACTTACTTGCATTGTAAATTTTACAATGTAACCAAAACAAACTATGGCGGGTCGGATACCGGGCATGTCCGGTCCGCTACCGCGGGTCGGATTAGTGACACTTGAGGGCCGGTGTTGGCCCGCGGGCCGTTGTTTGGGGACCCCTGCAGTTTAAACCACACCTCCTGTAACATCTCTTTCTCTGAATTTTCTACAAGCAATTAGTCTCGTCATCTTATAATAGTGATACTGTGGAAGTATTCAGAATATTAGAATTATTTTAACCTTACCCCCACAGCCTCCGTCATTGCATTTTTGGGGTGTAACGGATTATATTAGATAATTTTATTATATACCACGTTTTTTAAGTCATTTGACTACAAATGGATCCATTCATTAGAGACTACCAAACAAACAAAATTATAACAGAAGTATTAGATAATATAAGCGAGGCTAACGAGGTACTAAATGTAAACATAAATAATGAAAATTTCAAAGTAGCACATCTAAATATCAGAAGTATCCAAAAAAATTATGAGGAATTAGAAATATTTTTAAATCAATTCACTAAGGAGTTTGAGTGTATCGTATCAAGTGAAACGTGGAACATTGACAACATTAATTTATTTAATCTTAAAGGTTATAACATTATATACAATGAAGGTAACTACAACTAAAACGATGGTATCGTGGTGTTTATAAAAGAAGACATGGAATGTGAATACAATATTGACACAATTTCACATATCAAAGCTATTAGACTCAAAACAATATTTTTCAAAAATACTATAGAGATAATGTGCATTTATAAATCATCATCGATCGATAATGTTGAGTTCCTAGAACAACTAGAACACCACTTAAGAAATAAACCTTTCTCCTCTAAAATAAACTTAATTGTAGGCGATATGAATATAGACCTTTTAAATAATAATAATAATGTCACCAACGAATATTTGAACATAATGTCTGAGTACGATTTTTTTCCGGCCATAAATGATGTTACTAGAGCCCAGGGAAACTCAGGTAGCTGCATTGATCATATATTTACGAAAATAACAAATAATATCAATGAGAACATATTACCTATTATAATTAAAAATAACATCACTGACCATTTTCCTATCATAATGCAGATTATAACACAAAATGAAGCAAAATTAAAGGAGACAGAAGATAAATATATCAAATTTATAAATTACAAAACATTAAAAAATGATCTATTATTCAAATATATTCTTAAATACTGTGCTAGGAAAAATGAATGAAAATACAAAACTAATAAAGAGAAAAAAGAAAAATATAAGTCGGAAACCTTGGATTACTAAAGGTATATTAAACTCTATAAATTACAAGAATAAATTATATTTAAACTTACAAAGATCAAATGAGAATGCCATCTTAAAAGAACAATATGTTAGCTACAGAAATAACTTAAATAATTTAATGATAAAGTCCAAAAACGAATATTACAAAAAGAGAATCGAAAATGAAAAAAATAATAATAAAATTCTATGGAACACTGTTAATGAAATACAAAATAAACCTAATAAAAAAAACAATGATGTGAATAAAATTTTAAATTCAAATAATGAAATTACTGAAAATATAGAAGAAATATGCGAGATATTTAATGAAACCTATTCGGAAATGGGTAGCAAAATGGCCAAATTGATAGAAAGAGATGAAAATTATAAAGAAAAAGTAATAATAAATGACAAATCAATGTTTCTTTATCCAACCGACGAAAAAGAAGTAAGAGAAAATATTATGAACTTAAAAAATAAAAAATCGGCGGGTATTGACGGAATAAAAGCTGAATCACTAAAGCAAATCGTAGATTACATAACTAAACCTTTAACATTTATAATGAATAAATGCTTTCAGGATGGAGTATGCCCTTCAGCATTCAAAGTATCACTAATAAAACCCATATTTAAAAAAGGTGATAGGCTGGAGCCTGTTAATTATCGGCCTATCTCATTAATCACAAACTTCAGCAAGATATTTGAGAAATTACTAAAATTAAGATTACAGAAATTCGTAAATAAATACAATATTATATCCTGCAATCAATACGGTTTTCAGGAAGGGAAATCAACATCGGATGCAATTGAATGTCTCACTAAGGAAATATATATGTCACTCGACAAAGGGAAGCCCTCACTGGGTATTTTTATAGACCTAGCCAAAGCATTCGATACGATAAGTCATCGGCTGCTGCTCGAAAGTCTTGAAAACATAGGTATAAGGAACTTACCACTAAAATTATTCAAGAGTTACCTCTCCGACAGAAAACAATGCGTGGGTATTGGTGAGAGAAAGAGTGGTTATCGGACTATAGATTGTGGTGTTCCTCAAGGTACCATACTAGGACCCTTATTATTTATTTTATACATCAACAACTTATTTCTCGTAGACACAGATGGTCATATAATTAGCTTTGCGGATGACACAGCAATTTATTATGAAGACGATACTTGGACTAACCTAAAAATAAAAGCAGAAAGCGATTTCGCTAAAATAAAAAAATGGCTTGATTATAAACTATTATCAATAAATTTTTGACAAAACCTTTTATATTCCCTTTACATCTTATAAACCGCAACTATCAAAATATGATGTATTAAATATAAATATAAACAATAAATATTTTAATATTGCATACGCGAAAACTATAAGATATCTTGGTATACATATAGACCAACATCTCCGCTGGGAAGCACATGTGAATGAACTATTAAAAAAATTACGCATAATAATACCGCTCTTTAGAAAGCTCAAACATATATTAGACTGCAAACAATTAATAATAATGTATAAAGCCTTTGTAGAATCGCACCTAAGGTACGGTATAATAGGTTGGGATGGGATCTTAAATTGCAACATGGCAAAGTTAGATATATTTCAAAAAGTCTTAAAAGTCATATACAATAAAGATCATACCTACCCATCTGATGCGCTATTCAAAATCGCAAATGTAATGGACATAAGACAATTATTTTGCATTGCACTAGCCATTAAACATTCTGAAAATAAAAGAATTATAGTAGAGGCACATCCCCATTATAGAACCAGAAATATAAATACCCTAAAAATCCCTAAAAGACGAAAAGCCGTAGGGCAACGATGTTGTTCCTATGTAGCACCAAAAATATATAATTCATTACCGCTTGAAATTAAAGAAATCAATAATAAAAAGAAATTTAAGTTAACGTGCATTAAATATATTTCTGAAAATGAAAGGAATATGTTCCACGTTTTAGTTGAACAAAAATATTAGATGTCAATAACATTTCCATACACAGTAAAATAAAATTTATTACAAAAATATCGTAATTTATATGCACCATACTAATGCTACACTTTACTTACCTATATATCTAATAACATATTTTTTTATTCCTCGATAATTATTATTTAAAAATAGATTAATAAGAACAATGCATAAGTAAAATTATTATATGATGCATTTAGCCTTATATTAGTTTTCATTTTCATATAGTTACATAATTATTAGCATGAAAAAATTATAGTTTCTAAGATAGTAAATAGCCTAGTGGCAGCAATGCCACCAGGCTAGATTAATTATGCCATGTCACTTGTATATGCGATGACACATTTTGTACCCGTACAAGTATCTTAGAGATACTTCTGGGTCCTTCTCTTTATTAGTACATTCTTTCTACCATCTATATTATTATTGTAATTACAAGACTGATAATGTATAATGCATGATGTATAATGTACAAATAAAGATTATTATTATTATTATTATTATTATACTGGTGCTAAGAGAGTATCCATATGTTAAATTTGATCAAAATCGTTAGAGCCGGCAGACAGACATTTTTTTAAAACCCCCTTTTTAGCTTCAGAGGACCTGAAAACGTGTAACTTCACCAAAAACTCGAAATGGTTTCTTGCACGATCACAAAACTTTCCTTATATAACACGTATATGGGAAAGTAAAAATAGCAAGTTTTATGAGTAAAGTGATTTTTTATGTGTCGGCTATTCCTGCCTGGTATATCCTCAAAAAAATGTCACTTTTGCTCCGTATAACACAATACACTATTGAAGTAGTGGTGAGAGGTAAGTGAATCCTCTCATGTGGTCAGACAAATGACATTGGCTACAAATATTTCATGATTTGTAAGGTATAATTCAATGCAGGTCGGGGTATTTGCCCGTTGAGTAATTGTTTCCTGTAAATACAACAATAGGTTACTTCCACCTAGGGCTAAAAGGTCGCCGCTTTCGGTACTTGCAGTATTGCAAGTCGCTATACACCATGGAGATATCTATGATGTATAGTAGCAATTGACCACAAGAGAGGATTCACTTACATCTCACCACTACTCCATTTACTATAGTTTATATAAAACTAGCAGGTTGGCCCACTATCATTTGTCTGTTCCATGGCCTATGGCATACTGATGAGAACTAATAAGTTCGATACCGGTCTATGTCTGGTCGGGAGGATGACAAATGACATTAGCTACCAATCTTTCATGATTTTTAAGGTATAATTCAATGCAGGTAGGGGTATTTGCCCGCTGAGTAGTTGTTTCCTGCAAATCATATATTACAACAATACACTATTGTTTATCATAATCGAATGAGTTTGATTTTCGATAATTAATAATACATTTACATGTTGTATTTACTAGTGTTGATTAAAATTAATCAGTATATTTATTGACGTTTACACATTCTTATATACACGAGATTATTCAGTTTAAATAAAACTTAGTTTGCCCAATATGAAACTAGAAAAGATAATAATTCATGTCGCGTTCTGCCCTCGTCAGCTTGCTGGGACGTGTTTTCGATATTCTGGTTAACTTTTAATACCTTCAGATGAAATAACTTTATAAAACCATTAAGGACAATAATCCGTTCAACCCCTAGCTGCACGTTTTATGATTCAATATTTGCTGTGGATTTCAATGGATAATGAATTTATACGTTTTATGAATAGATGGGTAAAAAATAGTGTATTTATTGAAAAATGAAACACATTCAAGCGATCGGTTTTATATCAATCAGTGTCGACATGAAAGACACATCTTCGAGATGAGATGATGTGAAACAGAAAATTTTAAAGATACAGTGCGGTCTCAATATAGAAATTCTAATAAACACATTTTGGTCGTTTCCAGAAAAATCCTTGAACAAGACAATATTATTATTTTATTGTGTAGATTTTAACATATAATTGCCGTTTGTATATTTTCCTACCAGTCAGCTTTCTTTGAACCGTTATAGATTGCATGTAAGTTTTCTTTGCAGGACTAGGTAAAAAAGTAAAAAAAGTATTTAAAATTAAAAGGAATCAAATTTTCTTGTTGAAATTTATTTAACATTAATCTTTAATATTAACGCAAGTGGAACATTTACACAGTTATTAATAGTATAACGAGCATAGAATCATGATCGAGTGGAAATATTGATGTACGAGTCTATAGAGCGAGTGTGGAAATTACACTAGTGTAAGACATGTTCCAGCAAGTTATGTATGTACAGGGTTATTCACTATATATTGACCGACCCCCCTTTATTTCTGTTATTAACGAAAATATATAAAAAAAGTTTCGTATAAAAGTTGTAAGATTTTGCGCATATTTTATTGAAACGTGATAAAAAGCAATATCATGTATGGGTCACGTGATACGAAATAAATATATGTTACTTTTTAAATGGAACAGCCTATATTATTGCATTTTTGAGAAGCCCTTTTTCCCCTGAATTCAAGTATATAATATTATATAGGTCTATCTTAAATACTCCTTGACATATTTGACATTCAAAATGCAAATGAGCTGCTTTGTTACAAGAAGAGTGAGCCATGCCTATCAAAACACAAGTGAAACAAAAATAACAGGGTAGGCCACGAAAATAATTATTTTATTGTTTATTCAATTTTTACACTTCAAACCGTCATTATTAACATTTATTTAATCAAAGTGGGTTATAGTGAGGCTGAAAAGGTCGAAATATTTAAATAAATTAATTTAAATTTTATTTATTTTATTTGTTTTATTTATTAGATACAACCACCCAACAGGTAACCAGTTACAGGGTGGGAACAATTACAATAATAATGTATATAAGGTACAAATATTACAGATCAGTAGAATATAATAAATACAATAAACAGAATGTAGAGTTATAGAAAACAGAATAGGTGAAAAAGACAGAGAAAAGATACAATTATCATACAAATAGTATTAAGCTTTTTATACACTAATATTCATGTTACACAGATAATAGATTTTTTATCGAGGCAAGGCTACAATTAAATATATCAAGCTCATTTTGCAGCGAATTATAATTTTTACACATAAAATATATGGGTGAAGTTTTTAATAGATTAGTCCGAGGGGTAACGAGATAAAAAGTTTCACGATTTCTACTTTCTATACGAGGTACCCGAAAACATAGTTGTTCCAAAATAGATGAGCAATCAAAGATATTGTGAATAATTTTATATAAGAATACCACGGAGTGTGCCATTCTTCTGTTTTGTAGACTCGATATGTGAAACCTTTCTAACATAATGCTTTGTGGGTAACCGATTGTAGGATAGTTGCCATCTTCAACAAAACATAAATACTTAACCAGACGACGCTGGATGTTCTCTATATTGTTTATGTATGTAGCATATCCCGGAGACCATACCAGTGAACAATATTCCAGTTTCGACCGCACAAAGGAAAAATATAACAGTTTCGTAATGTCCGTATTATTAAAACCCTTACAATTCCTAATTACGAACCCTAAGTTTTTTAACGCTGACGATACAGTTAAGTTCATATGCTCATTGAAACTTAGATTTCTGTCAAAAGTAACACCAAGATCTTTAATGATATCAGGTCTTTGTAACTCTTGGTTATTTAAATGGTAATTGTAGGTGACATGAGTGCGGGCTCTACAAAATGTAAACGCGTTGCATTTAGATACATTAAGAGGCAATTGATTTAATATACACCAATGATTTATCTTATTCAAGTTATTCTGCAGCTTATCACAATCTGCCTCAGTTTCAATTACATGATAGATTTTCAGGTCATCTGCGTATAATAGACTTGAAACATCCAGGTCTATAACAATATCGTTAATAAAAATATTAAACAGTAGTGGTCCTAGTACCGATCCCTGAGGAACACCTGAGCTAGCTATAATATCAAAAGACTTGAAACCACGGTATTCTACATACTGTCGCCTGTTTGTTAAATATGAAGTGATTAAATCTAATAATGCTAACGATAATCCGAAATTATTTAGTTTCTGTATCAGAATACCGTGGTCTAAGCGATCAAAAGCTTTGGAAAAATCAGTATAGATAATGTCAACCTGTTTGTTGTCATCCAGTTTTTCGGAAAGATATATATATATATATATATATATATATATATATATATAAATAATATAAAAATAAGTGCGTCGCAAAAAGACATTACATGACGTTTTATCGGTATCGAGCGATTTCTAGTGTAAATACATTTTTGAATGTTTACCGTCATGTAAATAGTACCCATAGTTTTTCAAGAAAACTAGGAAGAAGATCCTAGATATATGGTTATATTTTGAAGGTAAAAAAATAATTTATTATAAAAATAGATCGACACCTTATTTTAAATATTTGTTTTAGAAAATTCGGTTAATAGTTTATTAAACGCTTGTCGTGAAATGGAAAAAGTTATTCCAACATTCAAAGAATTTCTAAAAAGCATCAATATAGGCTTTACAAAATATTACCCGTCCAGGAACTGTAGGGTAAATCACAAAAGATCTTTTAGGTCGAAGTGAAGTAAGGCTGTTCGAAGCCAAACGACCCCGTAAAACAATCTACAACTGACTGAGGACCAAAAGCGTAGAAAATTGGAGTTTTGTCAGATCATGCCCCATGAATTAGATGAAAATCCTGATTTTACACGCTTTATATTCGCTTCACCTGTATGTTTGTTTGTTTGTTTGCATGTAACGGAATCTTTGAACGTGATTCTCGTCCACTTCAAAACGTCAGATTAAACTGAAACTTTGCACACTTATCAGGGACCGATGACAATACAATAATTTGATAACTTTGTCCTAACATCCTCACCAGGATCATCAGGATAAAATAAAATTTAAAAAAATGACTAATATATTGTGGATATTTTGCGGGAGGCGCCGCTGTTATTAATATAACTTATTTGCCGTTGTATAAGCCCTTGTTAAAAGCTAGTTCCAATTTTATACATACATTATGATGTAATATTAATTATGTACTACTAGCGGATACTCAGCGGTTTCGAAGAGCAGGCGGGTACCAGCTGGTTTCTATATGTATCCGTGCATAGAGCAACGTGCCGAGGGATGAATGGTAAGAGGGTGATTAAAAAAAAATTGTAGTTTAAAAAACTAAAGAAACACGCTTTAATAGCAAACCAAACTAAAAAGTAAAAAATAAGAATGAAGTAATTGACAAAAAAAATCATTTTAATTCTACTTTTATCAATAGCTACTAATAAAATATTTATAGCAATTAATATCAAGCACAATACAATATCAATAAAATGAATTTTTTTTGTCAATCACTTCATTCTTATGTTTTACTTTTTAGTTTGTTTTGCTATTAAAGCGTGTTTTTTTAGTTTCTTTAAACTATAATTTTTTTTAAAGAAATTATGTGGACAGATGAGTCAAGTTTTTCCCTGGAGGGAGTTTTTAATAGAAAAAACAGTGGTTCCAAACCAAAGATGGAGAAAGGTCAGGTAAATAAAAAAATTGGGTAGAAAGTCAATCCACGTTTGGTGCGGAATTTTCCAAAACAAAGTAGTAATGCCTATATTTTATGATTTTACTTTGACACGACAAACATGTCTCGAAACAATTTTACCAGAGGTAAATCGTCTAATTCAAGAATTTACTATGGACGTATTGTCCAGAATGATTAGACTTTTCAGAAACTTGGCAAGCACGAAATATTTGCGTATCTGCTTCTTCATGACCTATGCGGTCTAACGTGTCCTCTATATTTCTGTCAGGTCACTGGCATCTACTGGACTATGTTATCGTACGTAGGAAGCATCTCAAGGACGTCCAAATTACAAAGGCGCGCATTGATAGCGAATGCTGGACCGATCATCGTCCTGTTGTCTCTAAAATGAAAATTGTTATGAGACCCAAACGCCGAAGAACTCAAGTAAAACGTAGACTCCGTCTCTGTATTAGTAAATTGCGTGACCAACAAACCGTCGAACAGCTAAAGCAAAAAGTTCAAGAGAATTTGAGTGCACTAGAAGAAATCAATTCTGTAGATGTCGCTGCTACCTGGACACAAATTAAAGACAGTTTAAAAAATGCGAGTGAGGAAATTCTTGGAACTGCAGCAAGTAACAAACAGGAGGACTGGTTCAATGATAATGAAGCTTTTATACAAGAACTTCTTGACCGCAAACATATTGCCTTCCAAAACGCTATCAACCACCCTAACGACTCATCAAAAGCAGCAGCTTTTACCCAATCTAAGTATGAAACGCAACGCGAAATCAGAAGAATAAAGAACGAGTGGTGGGCAAGCAAGGCCAGAGAAATTCAAAGGTACGCCGATTCACATGACTACAGGAATTTCTTTCAAGGAGTAAAAGCAGTGTACGGCCCCAGTCGGAAAAATATGTGCCCTATTAAAGATTTAAATGGAAATCTCCTCAAAGAAGACCAGGAAATAAGAGCCCGATGGAAAGAACACTACTCTAACATTCTTAACCAGCAAAGTCAAGCCGATCACGATATTATAAATCTTATCTCTCAATATGACACCTTCGAAGACTTAGATAAACCACTAACAACGGAAGAGATCTTAACCGCTATTGGGCAGCTAAAAAATAACAAATCTCCCGGCGCCGACTCACTCCCAGCTGAGATCTTTAAAGCTGTGTCGTCAGAGCTCATACCCTACCTCAAAAAACTGTTTGATGTCATGTGGGAAAGTGGTCAAGCTCCGCAGGAGTTTCGTGATACACTTTTAATCAACCTCTTCAAAAACAAAGGGAGCGCTGCGGACTGTGGAAATTACAGGGGTATAGCTCTCCTGGCTGTTGGAGGGAAGATACTCACTAAAGCGATGGCAAATAGGCTAACACCTGTTATGGAAAAGTTACTTCCTGAAACACAGAGTGGCTTTAGACCAAACCGAGGCACATCGGACCTAATCTTCACACTTAAACAGCTTCAAGAAAAAGCACTCGAACATCAAGGAGAAATTCACATGGCCTTCATTGATTTAACCAAGGCGTTTGACTCGGTGGACAGGGAAGTACTCTGGAAAATTATGCTCCGCTTAGGTATCCCTAGAAAATTTGTGGAAGTATGTCGCAGTCTACATACAAACAACAACGCCCAGGTTATGTATAATAATGAGGCAACCGAACCTTTCCAAACCCTCACTGGAGTTAGGCAGGGATGTGTCCTGGCACCCCTACTCTTTAATTTGTTTACCACTGCTCTAACAATTATTGTTGACAACAAACTGACAGTCAGAGGAATAGGTCTCAGATACCGTTTTGACAGCGGTCTCTTTAACATAGGGCGCTTTAGAGCTTTCACGAAGACACGCACACGATTCATTTGTGATCTCCAGTATGCGGATGACTGTGCACTTTTAGCCTCTACGCCGGAAGAGCTTCAAGAACTTTTAGATGTGTATGCCCAGAGCTATGATTCCTTGGGACTTAAAATCAACATTGGAAAGACTAAGATTATGTCAACTCCTCATCAAGTGTACCAAATAAACATTACACTTAACGGAAATTCTCTTGAAGTGATGGATCAGTTCAATTACTTAGGCAACGTTGTTAATGACAAAGCAAACATGGACAGCGAGATTCGCAATAGAATTAACGCTGCATCTAGAGCGCTCTGGGGACTTAGAGAGAGAGTATTTGACAACCACGACCTTGCTTTGTCAACGAAAATGGCTGTCTACAGAGCAGTTGTCATTCCAACACTGCTATATGGATGTGAAAGCTGGGTCACTTACCGTCGTCATGTGAAAGAATTAGAACGTTTTCAGCAAAGACACCTCAGAAGTATGATGAAAATCCGTTGGTTCCATCACATATCAAACGTGGAAGTACTCAGGAGAGCAAACAGCCTTCCAATTGAGGTGCTTATTTCAAGAGCACGCCTAAGATGGGCAGGTCACGTTCATCGTATGCATGATAACCGCCTTCCTAAATGTACACTTTATGGTGAATTGCTAAGCGGTAGAAGAAAGCGTGGCGGTCAACGAAAGAGGTTCAAAGACGCTCTCCATGAAAATCTAAAATCCTGCGGTATTGCAGACGAGCAATGGGAACAACTTGCAGCGGACAGAACCGAATGGCGGGGGGTTGTGGCCAGCTATCAAGGAAATATTGCTGCAAGAAGGCCGAATCCAAGACCTAACCAGGTCTACGTTTGTCCTGACTGCGGTCGACATGTGCTCTCCCGAATTGGCCTCTATAGCCATAGTCGTGTGCACCGTAGATGAATGGGAATTACAACAGACTACACCTTTTACTTGTTTTTTATTGTACACAATTTATCGACTGTAACATTTTTATACTCGGACTCGAGTAACGGCTAATAATAATAATAATAATATATTTCTGTGTGTTATGATTGATGTAAACGATCTTTTCTCCTATTATACTTGGATCTTCCCTCCTCTATTGGTCTATTAGGAAATCTACAAAAGCTTGTTTGAAATTTATGGATTTCAACTCACAATGAAAATCATTATCAACTTGGTTCCGATTTGTTATATGAAATGGTCGACCTTGCGTTTCACCTTGTAAATTTCTTCAACATCTTTAATTGAGGGACTGAAGTATCTGTCGAATACAAGATGAATCTGTTGCGCATTTAATGTCATCAAAAATCGAAGAATACATTTTGCAATATCTCCAAAGGTTCTTCCGATGTCTTTGAAAGTATGTAGGAGAAAAAAGCCATCTATAGTAATACATCTGTGATATCTGGACCTTCGGAAGAGATTTTGTTGTCTAGAGTTTTCAATAGCGCTGGCTTGCCAGTGTTATTATGCGAACCATCATAATGGCAAAGAGAAGCTGAGACGGATGATATTGGATAGGTCAAACAAGTTCTATATTTCCATATTTTCCCCATCAGTTTGTAGTAAAAATTTAGGAAAAATCGTATTTTTTGGGAGGTCACTCTATCTTCACCCCAGTAAAAGATTGAAACGATTAGGGTTAATTTTTTTGGTAAGTTCAACTTTATTAGTCCAATGTTATCAAACTGTAATAAAAAAAACTAAAAGAAAATTTTTATCGCAATGTTTGCAACAAAAAGGATCAGGCATAGGAGGTTTTCTGCGGGGGAGAAGCGAAAGGATTAAATAATGTGGTTAACAAAATGCAAAATGGCATTCGAAACATTTTGTTATTCCACATACTTTTCAGTAAAATCAATACAAACGGCATAAATCAGGAATTAATTCTTAAAGTCCGCCATTTTGAATTTTCCAATTTTCACGTCGGACTCATAATGATATGAATTTTAGCCGATTTCGTTGAAAACTTTGTGAGTTGCTGAGTTGGGGGTGTAAAATGGGGTTTACATGTTCAATAAAAGAAGTTACCACTTTAGCAACCCCAGAGTCGTCAGACGTAAAGGAACTTTTTCCTCGGGGAGATATAAACTATTGAAAAATCATTGAAATCTTTATGCCGCGATAAGTCGAAAATGTTGGTCGCGGGCTCCTCTGCTACATAGTAGGTGCAAGTTTGGCTACAGAGATTGCCGGAAAATGGACAGCGTCTGGTAAGGTAAGATGTATTTTAATCGAAATGTAGAAAGCTAGACGCGCTAACCTACTGAGCTGCCATGCCATGACAAAAAACAACGAATTTGATTCAATAATTTAATGATTTAGTGGTTCAATGATTCAACGATTCAATAATCGATACTGTAAAGCGAGGCTATTTTGTCACATTTTTTGGCATTGATTAAGGGATTCCAAACATGCCGTGAAAATTATTATTTCTACTTTTACATAGCTACTGTATAGAGTTGCATAGAGTTAGAAGAATATTTTATAGTAATTTTAAACATATTTCCGCTTGTCAGTAATATATACCTTTTTACGGGTATATTTTGCACCACTTCAAGGAATGTAATGTTTATTCGAGTATATTGCAGTTAGTGCAGTGACACCCCACCATTCTAAATCTCTCGACATATTTTTTCAATTCTTGGCATTATAAAGAACATAAAACCAACTTGGACAATTAATCAAAAAACAAACATTTGTGCTAAAGTTTATCCTAAAGTAATACATAAAAAACGGACTAAATATTTACAAACAAATTAGATATAAAAGAAAATGTTATATTCTGGCAAAGTTCATGTTATGAAATATATCCGACCAACCCAATATTTGTATAATACTACTGGTCTATTATATTTCGCATTCAGGTTATGAGAACCTTTATTCCCATACTACATACATATAGATTTATGAAGTGTTGTTGTACTTCCGGGTGCTCTCCCGCGTCGATGATCGACTCCTCCAGGAGTCACGTCGATCATCGACGCGGGAGAGCACCCGGAAGTACAACAACACTTCATTTAACGCCCGCAAAAACCTAAAAAACAACATATAGATTTATCTATTTATAAACGAATTACCCATTGCTCAAAGACTCTAACGAGTATATTCAATTACCCATTTATTAATTTATATGATTATACTTATTGATATGAAACTAACTACTCTGTTAACTGTTACAAAAAAATATTCTATTTTGTTGTAAAGATATAGTTCTTTAATGATGGCGTTCGAATTGGACGTCAAAATTGAAGATCTTAGAACTCCCTTTAGAGTAGTTTTTATCTGATCCTAGTATTTCAAAAATAAGTTATGGGCAAACAATGAGTGTTTTGCAATTTTTTAAAAGGAAAGTAAAAAAGTTTTGATTAGAAATTCGTATTCCGCGACCCCGAAAACCTCCAAATATTGATTTTGATCGATTTGGACCATAAATAACAAAAGTCGTCCGCCATATTGGCGCCGCCATTTTGTATTCCTAAATTTTTATCAATAATTCATAATTGGCGACCTCGAATACCCCCAGATATCGATTTTGAGTCGAATCGGATCATAAACGGTAAAGTCGTCCGCCATCTTGAAGCCGCCATCATGCTTTTTTCTTATATGAAAATGTTAAAGTGTATTGTCACCGGACCAATTAGAACTAATCGAAATTTTTATTGCAAGATTTGACATAAACAAACTAACAAACATTGCAAGTTTAATAAAAGCTTTTAATGAATGGTAAATCTTTAAGAACTTCGTTCATAAATCTTTGGAAGGTTTATTCAGCATTTCGGACTCCAAAGGGTAGGAAATTCAAGAGGCCGAAAGGGGTAGTTTTTGCTGTTTTATAAACGTCCGTTTTTGCAACTGGGATCTCATGATATGCATGGACCAGATCGATTTTGGAAAATATGGTAGTACCATGTAAATATGAATTAAAATTGTGGATGTGAAGCAATGGATATCGATCAGGAACAGTGACAGTGTTAAGCTGTCGATAGTCGCCACAAGGTCGCCAATCGTCAGATTATTTCTTGGTAACCATGTGCAAAGGTGAAGAAATTGAAGATGACGATGGTTCACAAATTCCCAACTCAACCATCTATTTGAATTCACTTTTATCGATATCAAATTTAATAGAATCAAGCCCACGCGGGCGACAAAAAGGTAAATGTCCTTCTCTAACTATATGGTGCCTAACAGAGTGCTTAATAGTCAATAAATAGTAATAGTAAAATAATTTAGAAGTCAGGGTGAGAGAATTGTCAATAGCACAGATAATTGATACCGATGTTGTATCATCCATTAAACGTTTATGTTTCAAGTCTGCTATTATGTCATAGATTAAATAAAACTTAATTACTATCTATCTTATATTTTTATTTTATAGTACAACAACTATAGTACTCTAAAAATCTCAGAATATGTTACTAATGTTATATCCACAAAAACGAATACGACTTTTTAAATGTTCATTCTAACGTCATGGGAGCAGGAAAGCCCTAAGCATTTTTTAGATCACAAAACACTAATGTTTTGCTCATAACTTAGTTGTCTTTAAAATTATAAGGACCGCTAGAAAGACAATTTCAAAAACTTCAATTTCTGTTATATGCATTTTTAACGTCAGTTTTACCGGATTTAAGATATTTTAGATTATAAACATTACATCTCGACTTGTAAAAGTTCAAATGCCATGTTTATACTGCAATATCTACAGAAAGAAATGGAAAGAAAATTATTTATCATTTTATAAGCTTCTTTTTTGTACTTTAATACTTTTCCAGTAAATGTACCTAATAATTTTTGAGTTATCGGCGAAAAACCGTCAATCAATTTTTCGGTTCTAAAATCGCAATCTTCAAGTCGTTATTAAGTTGAAAATTATCAGGTTTCATAAAAAAATGTATAACAACTACAAACAGCAGTTAGCTTTTATTTTTTTGTTCACCCAGTAGGAAGGGTAGAAACTATTCCCAAATAAAAAGCAGCATTTTTAACTGGTGAACTTTGTTGTGTATTGCAAAATGTTTTGTGTCGATTATTCAGTGCGCCTAGGTTCCAAGGTAAAATGCTATCGACGCTCCACTAGTAATCAATTGCTTTTAATGTATAGATAGGTACATCAAAAAGTATGTTACAGCAAAATTTTCATAACTCTTTTTTACAAATAATTTGTATAAACATAAAACTAAATAATCTACAATCTACATCCCTAAAATGGAGTACACTGAAAACATTTAGCGAAAATTCGTGAATTGCGCTATATCAAAAAACATCTCCAAGTTTTTAATTGTATCGTTTCATTTATAGCTCTTTCGGTGTATTAGGGAATTAAAGTTAGAATAGCTATAAAATCAGTTACCATTGTTCTTATGAAATTATAGAAACTGTATGAGCCTCAAGGTAAACCAAATAGTCATGGATTGATACTGATAATTAGCCTCGATCTCCATCCTTTTTTCATTAGTTTTCTTTTTAATATATTTAACTTTAAAGGAAAGGCCATATGTCAGAACAGCAGAAAACTGATATTGAAGTCAATTTTCATTATTTGCCAAGACGAAGAGAGACTTAATAATTATCATCGTTAATGTATTCTGCCTTCTAACAATTTCTATATTGACTTTTGTTCAATAGGATTTACCAACTTAATTTGCAATCATTGGCCAAATTATCAACTTAAAAACAAACGAAAAACGTTCAACGTAAAAAATAAATGACGATAAATAATAACAAAATAAAATTAATTTACTATACTATTGGATCATAGATAATGGAAAAGTTTTGTTTAACTTTCATTTCATAAACTTCCAGTATTTAATCCACATTAATTTGTTCCAATATCAAAGCTACTTTATTATTTATTTCATTGGTTCGTTTCTCATTGAACGCCACTTCATTATGATACAAATGTTCCATTATAAATTTAATTTGAGTGAATTGAATGATGATATACCATGTTTATTACGATTTATTATTCATTTTTAGTAAAGTTATTATTTAATATATTTAATTTGTTAAATATTTGTTTTGGTTTTGGGATGTTGGGCGCCAATAATGTTTTATAGTAAATTAAGTGATAATAACAGTTCTTATTTTACAGCATGAATTCAAAACCTTGCGTATTGATGTACTTCTCTTACGGATACGTCAAAATGAAGAAAGCATACTCAACAGATGCATATGTATCTTCCTAAAGTAGGTTGTCATCGCCAACTTAAAACAATGTATTACGAAAACACGGACCCTCCAGCTAATATTCAAAAGTTGAAGAAGTGTCCTTTCAGTAGACTCATAGGTGACAAAATCAACAATATCCCTATAAAAACGTGCTCACTTATTTTATGCTTTAAAAAGTAAATTCTGTTTATATTTCAGTGTGCCTCGCTGAAACTCTCTTTAGACATGAACTTGCATATCTAAATAGATGATACAAAATTAGTATTCATCTGGTAAACATACAGTTATCAGATTCTGACATCCTGGATATCTGCGAATCCCCTCTAGGTACATAGTGTTCCCCTTCCAATTTAGTATTTTCGACTTTTTAAATATGTAATATTAGATATGTCAAATATAGTCCTAGGGTCCTGAATTCCTTAGTCCTGGAGAGGTTGGAACCTTTGGTGTGACAGTAGCTCTACACTCGAATGTACTACTCGACGATATGGTTAGTGTAGTATTTAAGCGTTTTGTAGAAACTACATCAGATTTAATATCAAATATACTTTTTCTATAATCGTACAGTAAATGATACTTTGGTGAATCATCTTGATTGCAAAAAGTATGTTTTTATTGCACTAGTGCAATAAAATTCTTATTTCACTATATCAAAATTGTATCAGGAATATGTCGAGTAGCAATTATACACAAATTTTTGTTACATAATTTTAAAATTTTAACAGCATAAGGAATACATATTAGGTAAAAATAGTATTATTTTCAAAACATAATATATTCAGTCGCAAACTCCTCTATAAAATTGTTATTTTACTATAAGGAACGTAACCAGACTGCAACCAACAGCTACTCTCCGGGCTATGTGCCCCGTCGAATAAAACTCATAAAAAATTACAGCTACTTGGGACTTAATCGAAAAAAATATAAAAAATAAAAGTAATAGTATCACAGAAAACTGATAAAAATGATGCAGTAATATCACATCCATGTTTAGTTGCAGAAGAATTTCATTTTACTATTTTATTAGCATCGCAGAAAATTTAACAAAAGCCTGATTAAGTAATTACACATCACAATATTTGCAAACATTCATTACTCAAACCAAAAACCTTTTTTCTTTTCGCCTGTTACCGAAGCAGATATTAAGAGAGATGTCGGCTCTTAAACTTAAAAATAGCAAAGATATCGATAACATCCCGATAACACTGATAATAAAAACGTTGATGTATTAAAAAGGCTTTTACATTTTGATAAATATCATTTTAATTACTGGTCAATTTCCTGAAGTTTTAAAAACAGCTATTATAGAGCCCATATATAAGAAGGGAGACAAAAATAATGTTGAAAATCATAGACCAGTGTTAAATTGTCATCTAATTCTCCTTCTAAAATTCTAGAACAAAATCAGCTAGTGAACTCGATAAATATGAAATTCTCATCAAAGCTCAATACTGTCAAGAAAACTTGTGTATATCTAAAGCAAGTTTCGATTTAATAACTAGTCTAAATAATTTTAAACAGGTTACAGTAATAATAAACTCCACAGAAATTACAAAAAACTACCTTAGAAAATAAAGAAATATATCTGGCTAAATTCTGTGACTTTTCTAAGGCACTGTGTGCACCATTCTATACTTCTTAATAAGCTTAACTGCTACACACCTCCTTCGACTTCATTTGTACCGCGGCCACCTATCGTGGCTTCGAAGAAACCATAATTAGATGGATAAAAACCATGTTGGCGGACAGACAGATTATCGCTGCCAGTGGAGACACGGCAGTAAAAGTAGCAGTAAGGAAGAGCTGCCCACAAGGGGGCATCCTTTCCCGTCTGTTATGGTAGATCGTCCTTAATTGCCTAGTTAAGGCACTTGAGAACGAAGGTCTTTACACGCAAGGCTACGTCGATAACTAGCAATTGTCATATCGGAAAAATTTCCTAATACGGTCAGCGGGCTCATGCATCGTACATCGTACAGCAATGGTGCAACAACCAGGGCCTTAGAGTAAATCCCTCTAAGGTAGAACTTATCGTTTTTACCAGGAAACGTGTGCTGGACGGTTTTGTCGAGCCCGTTCTTTGTGACACCACTCTGAGGGTATCCAGGACGGTGAAGCATCTAGGCGTTATCCTGGACTCTAAGCTATCCTGGAAAGATCATATAGAGAGACAAATACAAAAGGCCATCACTACTCTTTGGGTATGTAGAAGGACTTTTGGCAAAATTCGAGGATTGAACCCCAGAGTAGCAATGTGGTACTATATTGTACTATAGTGAGACCCATGGTAACGTATGCTTCCACTGTCTGGTGCCCGGCAGTTGCTAGACTACACATTCAACAGAAACTTGAGCAGCTCCAAAGACTTGCCTGCTTCGCGGTGGTTATTCGCACTACTCCCACGGCAGCACTGGAGGCCTGTCTGGACCTGGTGCCTCTTCACGTGTTGATCGAGGCCGAGGCTCGGAAAGCTGGCTGAAATGCGGTGGTCAGTGGAAAGAAAAGGGAGAACGGCTAGGGCATACAAGGGTCCTATCCGATGCGGTGAGGACTCACTCACTTCTGGACGCCAGGAATGACTGTATAACGCCCATGTCCTCTTTTTTAGTATTTTTTTAAGGTCATTATTCCGAACAGGGAGGATTGGTACCCACTCGGGAATGTACTCGGATCTGTCGATATAATTTGGTTCATAGACAGATCTAGATCTGAGGGTGGTTCCGGAGCTGGAATGTACAGCGAGAAACCCAGGAAAAAATTTTCCTATGCCCTGGGCAAATTCGCAACGGTATTCCAGACGGAGATATTCACTATTTTAGTCTGCGTACAGGAGAATATCCGCAGAAGATATTCTAACAATCACATATATATGTGTAGTGACAGCCAAGCGGCCCTCAAGGCCCTGGCATCAGTTAAAACCAAAACTTTTTTGGTTCAGGACTGTAAAAAGGGGCTCTGGGAACTTGGCTTATTCAATTGGGCCAAGCTTCTCTGGATGCCTGGGCACAGTAACATTAAGGGAAATGAGCAGACAGATGCTCTGGCCAGATAGGGATCTCAAGGGTCCTTGAGGGGCTCGGAGCCAGCCAGGGCTTACCCTAAAGCAAACACCAATAGGTCAATGGAGGACTGGTCTCATTCCCAGTTTATGGACCTCTGGAGCTTCCACCCAGGACTTCGGCAAGCGAAGCTCCTCATCCCTTGCCAAAGAGGGTGGAACAATTACTGTATCTAAGCAGAAAGCAAGTTAGGGTCGTGGTTTGTCTCTTGACTGGACACGGCTCTTTCAGGAAATACCTGCACACCATCGCAGTGATTAACAACCCCGAGTACAGGTTTTGTGGAGAGGTGGCCTCATGAACTTGAGGCATAAACATTTCGGTATTGGCTTCACTATGTTGGAGAAAGTAAGGAATGCCCCGCTGAGAAGGATTCTGGCCTTTGGTCTGAAGTCCGTCCTGGATAAGGACATCCACTGATCAGCTAGTGGATGCGCAATGGGCCACAAGGCCTAAGTGCCGCGATTTATATGCACCACTAAGAGGAAGAAGAACTATTACGGAATAAGAGGAGAGAATATTATATTATTTTTAATTTATGGCAATGACTTTGTGAACAATTTTAATACAGTAAGCTTTTTTTACTTGCAGATGATACACGTATCTTGATTAAAAGTTTTATTTTTACAGATCTCTTAATTATAGTATAACTACAAATAGCTGAATTCTAGACTAGTTGGCAGCCAACAAACTATATTTAAATTCATTTTTTAAAACCGAATAAGTTTATCTTACCGGCAGTTCTTCCCACCGAGAAGGGAGATTTAAAATTAATTACTTGTACAAAATTGTTAGACATGTACATTGATAATAACCTTAGTTGGAAACAGCATATCCTCAAAATTAATAAAAAGCCGAGTAGTGCCGTTTTTGCCATAATGAAAAAAAATTAGAGTTACAGGCCGCAAAACCGCTGGAGTTTGAAACTTTCTACACTTTAGTATGGAGTCGATTTTTGGGAAAACATTTCAGCAGCCCATAGTACATTCTCAATAAAAAAAAAACAGTACGTGTGTTATGTTGTCTAAGTAGATTAGAATTAGTCCACGTAAATTAGACATTTTAGAAGAAATAATTTAAAAAGAAATAATATTTGAGATGTGTACTCTCTATAGGGTTAGAAATAAATATCCGAAAAGTTCCCACCTCATTCTGGAACAGAAAGTCCTTTTTTCTGCAAAAAACGGCCCCTAGCGGGGACTCGATGCTGGTTTTTCGCTTGTATCTTGTAAACCGTTGATTCAAAGATAACTAAGTATATTAAATAAAGAAATTGTCTTTAAATTTTGTATAAAAAATGTTCTATTGACTTTGTTGCTTATCCCCACCTATTTAGCAGTAACAGCGTCCAAACAGAGGGGTACTTTGGACCGCACAGGTAAAAATCGAAGTTTCACAGCGAATATCTCAAAACCGGTTACTTTAACGAGAAAAATGCCCAAGAGTGAATTTATAGAGCGGAATTTTCTCTGTAAGGTGCATGTCTAGCGGATTTTAACGCAAATGATTTTTATTTATTTTCCCTTTTTTGCCACAAAAATGCGTTTTTTAATTTGAGCTCGTTTCCACACCACCCTTGAGTAGAACTCTCGGTACGTTTTTTTAAGTGACCAGAATGGATAAAGAACTTCGTGCAGTGCTACCAGAACGGACTGACTTCTGGCACATAAACTGTGCCGTGTATGCCGCTGCGCAACGCTTTTCTCGGGTGAAGAGGCGAAATACTGCTTCCCCACAGGAGAGGGGGGAGCGGCGCATACAAAAAATGGAAGCCAAGATCCAGTCGGCGAGGCAACACGCATCCCGTATCCAATGTGTGATGAACTATATGACGGTTAATAGGCCGTTCACGCCTAAAGTGCGTCGAATAGCCGCCAACTTAATACGCTTCCATCAGACACACAATGAGGCAGTGCTGCGAACCACCAAACAGCACTGTCTCGACAGGATACGGATGCTAGTGGCTTGCAAAAAGTCACTAGTGAGGCAGGCGAGAGGGCTTGCGGAAAATAAATTGTTCCGCCAAAAACTCTCGCGACTTTTCCAACCGCCTCCGCGTTTTGTAGACAATCCGCCGACTGCGGATCAGGTGGAGAACTTTTGGAAAACGCTGTACGAGAGAAGGCTTCCACTCAACTGAAATTCTCCCGCCCTTGCGCACTTTGAAGCCTTTTGTCAAAGGCTTCAGCAACCACAAGAAGTGTGCCAACCAATAACCCCAGAAGAGGTTCGTAGGGCTCTTGAGGGCACTAAAAACTTTGCTGCTCCAAGTCCCGATGGGATAAATAGCTTTTGGTGGAAAAAGTTATCGAGCACCCACCACTATTTGGCCAGAATTTTTAATTCTTGGCTAAATAGAGAGCAGCAAATTTCTTCTTGGGTTATTGAGGGGCGGACAGTGCTAATCCCCAAGAAGGGAGATTTGTCTAACCCAAAAAACTACCGGCTGATAACCTGTTTAAACGCATGTTACAAGGTGTTTACACGCATTTTGTACATGCGAGTGCTCCACGCAGTTGAACCGGTTTACGAACGGATGAATGAGCAACGAGCGTTGACGAGAGGTGTCGCTGGCTGCAAGGAGAACCTGCTGATTGACAGATGTGTCACGCATGACTCCATGCAGTATAAGCGGAACCTCTCCATGGCCTGGATCGGCTACCGCAAGGCATTTGACATGATATAACATGAGCTCATTGTCCACTTGCTCCGGCGTCTTACGGTACCCGTAGTGAGATGCATTGAAGAACCGATGCCGCTCTGGAGGACTCGCTTTACCATAATATCGAGTAATGAGAGAGTCCAGACGGAGTCGATAACATTCAGAAGGGGAGTATTTCAGGGAGATTCCCTCAGCCCCCTTCTATTTTGCATCTCACTACTGCCATTATCCTTTTCACTCCGGAAAACCCGTGGCTGCAACTGCGGTGCCCACGGCGATAGGAGGATAAAGTCACCCATCTGTTTTATATGGCTGAACTTAAACTTTATGCCTCCGGGGAGAGGAATTTACAACAGTCCTTTGGTGGTACAGAAGTACACGCCAGCTGTCGGCATGCAGTTCGGGTTGGACAAATATGCACTGATCCGTCTCAAGAGAGGACGATGCGGTAACTACGGAGAGGACGCGCAGTTCGTGGATGGAAGCATTTTACACCATCTAGATGCCGGAGAGTCGTACATGGGTGTTGAGCAGCACTCCACCCAAGAAGTTGGTAAAGTGAAAACCGCTCTCCGCGGCAAGTATCAGCACCTACTCCGATAAATCTGGTCTTCAGAACTGTCAGGGAGGAACAAGGTGTCTGCTACCAATATGCTTGCCGTACCGATCCTTCTCTGCTCCTTCGGAGTAGTGAAATGGACTAGAGAAGAGCTGCGTCAACTCAATGTAGTAACCCGCAAGAAGATGCATCTCAATAGAAGTTCCCCTTAGTTCATATGCAGATAGTTTATCTAAAAGTAATTAAATCAAAAGCTTTACTAAAGTCCATAAATAAGCCAATGCATTTTTTACCGTTGTTTAAATTTTCATAAATATTGTGGACAAAATTTAAGATAGCAGTTTCAGTAAATCTGCCTTTACGAAACCCATGTTGACAGTTAGTAAGTATATTATGTTTTGCAATAAATTGCACAATTTTGTGAAATATTACTCATTCCAAAATTTTTGATACTGTTGACAATATTGCAACAGAATGATCATTCTCAAGTAATGTTCGATCTCCTTTCTTAAAGAGGGGTGTTACTTTAGCTGTCTTTAAAATTTGTGGAAATATACCTTCTGATATAGACCAATTAATTAAGTTTGTTAATGGTGTTATGATAAAATGTACACATTATTTGAGAAATTTTGTACTTGACTTATCAAAAATCAATGAATTTTTTAATTGCATTATTATAGACCACCTCATTTTCACTGACTGGTTCAAGGAAAACAGTTGGATAATGATTATCATGTGCAGGCTTAACATTAATCATGTTATTTTCAATATTTAATTTTTCATTTAGCTTTCTTGGTAAGTCAATGAAATATTTATTAAAATGTTCAGCAATTAATTGATCATCTGTTACAGCCGAATTATCTATTTTCATTTCACAAATTCTATTATTAAATTTACTTTCATTAATATTCTGGTTAATTACTGACCATACTGTTTTACTTTTGTTATCAGAATTTCGAATTAGTCTATCGTTATGCAGTCTTTTAGCAGTTTGTTTTTTATATACTTTCCTATATTTTTTATATGTTTCAAGATTGGCTGCAGCATCAGTGTTTAGTGTTTTCTGACAGAGATCTTTAAGTTTTTTAGATGATATTCTGATGCCTTGTGTAATCCAATCATTTCCTTTTTTAGATATTCTTTTCTTAATGCGTTTTACTAGGAAGCTCATCTCAAAATTAAAAATTATTGTATTTATAAAAAATTCAAATGCATCGTATATTGTATGAGCAGTATATATATTATCCCATGTTTCCCTACTCATGAAATATAAAAAATTGTTAAAGTTACAGTCACTACTATATTCTAGTAAATATATAGGAGTTCTCAATATTAATATTATTTTGTAAATGAAATTTAAAAAAATGTGCAGTGTGGTCTGAAATACAATTATGATTAATTATACAATTGTCATAAATATTGTTTAAAAAAATACTACAAATGTAGTCAATCAGTTATTTATGTTTATAGTGTATCTTGTGGGCTCACTGATTAACATAACGATATAATACATTTCTAAGGTATCGGTTTATCGTTTCTTGATGTATGTATCAGCCAAGAAGTCTATATTGAGATCTTCACATATTTCAATTTTACAGTTTTTGTTAATATAGTTTAATAGTGAATCAAATAATGACATAAATTCATTTAAATCTCTATGGGATGACCTATATAAACACACTATTTTTGTTATGTTCTTCCCCACTTGTACTTCAATTCCACAAGCTCCATGATTTTTTCTTTGCAAAATTTTTTTATGTGAGATATTTCTTTAGTTTGAATGTTAAGGTTATTTTTAGTTAAAATCATAATTCCACCATTTTTATATTTTGATCGATAAAAAATTGAAGCTACATTATAACCATAAATTTTTATACTACCTGTCTCTGAATTGCTCAGCCAGTGCTCTGTTAAACATATAAAATCTTTATCTTGACCACCTAGAAATATTTCCATTTGTTCAACTTTGTTTTTGATACACTGTGTATTTTGATGCATTATTTTTAATTTAATCAATGATTGTCTATTACGCTTTAATGTTAGTTGCTATTTACTCTTTTAATTTTTTGTTGTTGAATATTAATTTTCCTTAAGTATACCGGACAATTAGTATCATATATAGAGTGGTTTATGTTAATGTAAAATTTTAGATTTGATTTCGCTTCTATACAATTGAAACACTTTACACTATCACATTCACAGTCTTCCGTTTTGTGAAACCCATCAGCACATTTCAAACATATGGATTTACGATCACAGTTATCTGCATGGTGATTATACCTCCGCATTTAAAGCAACGGAAAATGCTTACATATTTAAAGACTCTACAGGTGTCCCAGTTAATATACAAATATTTCTCTTTAAAAGTTAGCGGATCGCATTCTATTATAGCCATAAATTTATTCCGCATTTGTTTTATAACTTTCACTTTTAAATATATGTCTTCATGATCTAAAGAATTATTATGCTTTTCGATACAGTTTACCAGTTCATCTTCTCCTATGTTTTCCTCTAGATCTAGAATTTTGATACATGGATTTTTTAGTTCCGGTGTTCTTATTTGATACTGTTTATTTAAGTTTCTTCTCTGCAGACTTCTTTATTTTTTCCTGTTGTTCTTTCTCTTGCACTTGATAATCCCTCCTTGATGTCCTTCAGCTGAGTTATTCCAACTTCTAGGGCAGACGGGTTTATGTTCTTTAATACAGCATCTTTAGTTTTTGCTTTCTTGTTTATTTTTAAGTTTTATTATAACCACTTCATTGGCCGTAGTTGAAACTGCTTTAGCCTATGTCTTAATTTCTGTTTTTGTTTCAGAATTGGGTATATTTTGACTGACTACATCAATTTTATTTCTAATTTCCTTGAGGTCAGCAGTTAAATCGGCCTTCAAGTTAGCTAACATAGTATTAAACTCAATTGTAATATCAAGATAGGTTAAACATTCTTCGCAAAACCATTTAATTTCAGTACAGTTTTCAATTGATTGCATTTCTCTAGTTGAAATATTAAAACATTTTTCGTGATATTTATGCTTGCATTTTCCTGAACAACTTAGGATATTCTCAACTTCTTTAATTTTAGTTTCACACTTTCCACAGTTCTCCATCCTGCGATCTATTATATCAATGAATTACATTTAACTGAATCAGATTTAAAGAATTTGCACACAGTCGTTTATGGCTTATCAGTATATTGGGTAGAAAAACTTTTATAAACACTGCTATTTATAAAGATGAAAATGTACAGTGCACTTACAGTGTGTGTTGCACAATTTACTTTTTATAGTTCTTGACAGGTATTTACACTACTTCTAGAAATTTCGTTAAAAAAATTGTAATTTGCTACACTAAAATACACATTTTTATAAGACTCCGAAAACATTCGTACTATCTCTGGCCGTGATCAAATAACATTAGAAGACTTGGCCGGAACAAGGTTTAACAAATTAATTCGCTGTGCGTGTATTAATTATTAATTAAGAAAATTTATTTCGCAATTATGTAGACAAGGGATGTACTACAACGATACAACCACCAAATATTGATTATAGTTATACAGGGTGCGTTTTATACGAACGCTAATTCAGGACATTTCAAAGTGAATTTTCTAAATTTTTTCAAATGGAACACTCTGTATATTATTGTATTTTTGAATTGGCACGTTAATTCTCTACAATTTTTGCGAATAATATGCTATACCTAAAATCGATATTTGCAGAGATAATTTTACTTTTTCATTAAAAACCGTTAAAGTATAATACTTTTCATTTCGAACTGATCTAGTAGCCATGATTTTGGCACAAAGTGAGAGTAATCGAAGATAGTATTAAATTTTTTTCTGGGTGCGTCTTGGTTGGCCCAGTAGTATTTTTTCACAGTTTAATTAAATCACATTTGAGTCTATCTTAAAAATTTATAAATAATCGTTTAATATTATTAAGTTGACATAAATAATAAGAACAGAAAATACGGTATTAGGTAATGTGACGCTCTTTTTCTCGTACAGTGCGAGAACTAAGGCTGTCACTTTGACACTCGAGCTTTCTTACTTTACTCGGGCGCCAGTTCAAGTTTTGAGTGGTTGAACAACACTACCCAAAAGTCGATGAGCGAGACTAAGCAGCTCAGTGAAGACACAGTTAATTCCAGTGGGTCAATAAGGGAACTTAGACTTTCACAAACACAACAGTAAAACGCAGAAATTTGATAATATTTAAATATATTACAATAATCTTATGGTTAACAGTCCTAAATGAAACAGAAAATCAAAATTAGCACAAGTTTATGTACATTGGTTTAGGCAGTAGAGGGAGAGTAGCAAGCAATATTGTAATATTAGCGCCAAAACGTATAAGCGGTAAATTTAGCGGCAGAAGCGTATAAGCGGCGAAATTAGCAAGTTTATAATAAACCGATTGTTAAGCAGACAGTGTACGGATACCAGAAAATGTGAAGCAAGCAGAATTATTTACAGTAATAAAAACAGATTATAAAAACAGACCGTAAATTTGGCTAGTGTTTAATAATATTAATCGTACGGGGAATTAAGTATCGGCAGAAATGAGCAAATATTCTTGTCATGAACTCAGTATACTGTGCAAACAAAAGCTGAATTAAATCTGTCCTTTTATTAAGGTTCAGCCCGGAACAAACGATAATGTGACTATATAAAAAAAGGTGAGAGCCCTGTAGGGACACAGGTCCTAAAATACAGGGGGCAAGTAGGAACTTGTAGGGACACAGGTCCTAATGCATGGTAAGTAGGAACTTGTATGGACACAGGTCCTTAAAAATACAAGTAAGGGTAAAAGTTAGTCACAAGTTGAAAATATTAAAGTAAAACATTCAAATAATTAAATATGAGTTGGAAGCAAATTATATGTAACAGACTTCTGGATGCACAGTATAAAATTTTCAATCATAAAATAAACAGTGAAATTTAATATGCTAAGTACAAAAATTTCAATCAGTAAATGTGAAGTAATAAAAAAAATATCCGGAATATTCAAACAGTGTAACAATTTCAATCAGAATAACGGCAGTACAATTTCGGTAACTAAGTATAAAATTATCAATCAGTAAATATGAAATAAATACCAAGAATATTCAAACAGAGTAAAAATTTCAATCAGAATAACGGCAGTAAAATTCCGGTAACTAAGTATAAAATTATCAGTCAGTAAATATGAAATAAATACCAAAAATATTCAGACAGGATAAAAATTTCAATCAGAATAAATACGGAATAATAAATGCACTAGCCATATATATATATATATATATATATATATATATAAGTTTTCTTACTCTTTACAATCGCAGCAGTGGACCCTGGGCAGATGGTAGACGTCTGGTTGCTTCGAGAATTGGAACAAATTCTGATTTTACAAGTCTTTACGGTCAGTTTTATAGCCAGATTCCCACTCGGGGTATCGCGAGGAACCCCACGTGCTCTAGAATAGCGCATGACCCCAATGTATTAAATACAAGACAGCGAGGACGGCTGTATTAACTTATTAAACTACTGGTATATTATTATTACGTGCGTTGGTTAGTATAAATAAAGTATTCTGACTTTGGTAATGTATGGAATCGGTTTCAAATAATTATTCTAACCAACTACGAAAAAGAAATGAATTTAATCGGCCACAGATAACTAATTTTTGAATTAATTACGCCAAACAATAAACAATAATTCCATTTAGAAATATTTACCGTAAATCGCTTAAGGCGGTACAGAAAACAAGAAACATAATTATATACAGTACAATTAAGTATAAATTTTATGCAGATTTCCGTAACGAAAAATGATTCGTTACATCAATACAAAAATTAGCACTATTTAAAAAAAAATTTGAACCTAATTTAATGAAATAAATAATACCTAGTGTTTATATGAACTGTTCAAAGTGCCCCCCCAGCACGTCTATGCATTTCTGTACACGATTTTCGACTGGTCTACTGACATTTCTTAAAATATCTACAGCAATTTCCTGAAAAACTTCTTCTTCTTTCTTTCATATTTTGTTCTGTAGTTATAAGAGCTTTGTACTCTTGCTCCTTAACATTGTTTCATCAACCTCTTAAATTTTTTTTTGGAGGGCTGTCTTCTTTCTGGATATCGCTCTTTATAAATTC
Source organism: Leptura quadrifasciata (assembly GCA_963675555.1). Classification (NCBI taxonomy): domain Eukaryota; kingdom Metazoa; phylum Arthropoda; class Insecta; order Coleoptera; family Cerambycidae; genus Leptura; species Leptura quadrifasciata. The sequence goes on along the minus strand of OY776673.1, from coordinate 153,541,198 downwards.
GAGTTGATACCAAACAATTTTTATCACTCGCACCCAGAACATAAACCATATCGACCATTTCTTCTCTCGAAAAAAATCATTATTGGAAAGTGCAAATTTTTAAACTAATTTATAACTTAAAATAATTGTCAATACTTTGTCAGAATAGTTAATAATTAAACGTCAATAAGATAACTTTCAATTATTCTCATAAAAACCAAAAATTTGGAGGTCGTTGAAAAGGTAATTTTACGCTGAATTCATAAATGTAAAAATATATAGGGTGTTCCATTAAAAAAAAATGACCTCAAAGATGCTCCGCTGTAGTGAGTCACCCTGTACATTTCAAAATATTTTTAAAATGTACGCCTTTTGACATTATATTACTTCCACAAAAAAATAATTTTCAAAAGTCTTCTAATAATGCCGATATTGTACTTTGATGCGCTTGGGATAACTTGTATATCACAGAATAATGTTTATTTGATTCGGGTCGATAGAAGAACCATACTTACATGAAAAATGAAATCAGTTTGGATTTTTTTATGATTTCTTGAGATTACAAATCAACATGATAAACACAACAATATTTAACACAAATGAGAGTTTTATCTCATTATAAAAAAATACATATTAAAGAATATCAGAAGAAGCAGTGAAAAATAATACACTTGCAGTGTCAATTGAATCAATTATAAAAAATAAATATCCAGATTACGAATATGAGTAAACTGAAAATCATACACAATTTCTGTAAACATATAACAGTAAATACTTTTGCATCAATAAATCACCATTGAATACTTATTATATCTAAGAGCGTTATAATTCCATATTTAGATTCTACCCAATAAAATAGAATGTCTACTATTATAGACATGTATTGTGTGAACGCAATTCAATACCAAGGATACTTTTCCTACTTGATACCTGTTTTTGTTATTTTATTATGCGTTATTAACCTGACCTTTATTTGGCAATAAAACTTCGAGGATCATACTTTAGGGTCTCTATGAATAGATTTTATGGTCTGTACAAAACAGCAGTTTATGGCCTAAGACATATTACAGTAATTATTAGTTGTATACCCTTTTACGCTTGGAGAGCAATGTCATTTCACATGTACCAGACAATAATAATTTATTTAGCCGTTAGTCGTTATTACAATACTTTCTAAAATAAGTTCATTTTTAAATTTTTGCTCATACAGTATAAAAATATACACAATGTGTCCAAGGCAAAGCGGTATTATAGGTGTAAATACAACAATACAAACACAATTTTTTGTTTTCTGCTCTTGCTTCACCCAAAAACTACTTTTAGTATGTTAGATTTTAAAAAATGTATAGAGGGCGCTGATAACAGCTTAAAATAAAAATCGCATCAGGTAAAGTGTATTTTCTGTGCGAAATAGTACATTATACACTAAGGGAGAGAAACGTCTTATTTCTCCTGAGGTGTAATTTGAGGCCCGAGGGCGAAGCCCGAGAGCAACAAATACATCGAGGGAAAAATGGTGGTCTCTCCAGAGGTGTATATACTATTTTTTCCATCGGGAGTAGAAACATTTATTTCATAAATAAAGAATTATAATAAATTGGAGCGAAATTACAATATTTAGAAGCCTTTCGGATATTTCCATTCAACGTATCATGGCAATAGATATTTGTTTACAAATACATTTGTCAAGTGCAAAAGTTGAGTTATGGCATTTTTATTATGGAAAACCAAGAAGAACCGCAAGATATCGTTGAAGCTGCCGATGCGGCAGTTTTAAACTTATTACCCACAAAATTAAGAAATTTGTATGATAAAGCGTACAATCAGTCCAGGGAATGGTATAAGTAAATATGCAATGTCTTATTAATTAATAAATAAGAATTACATTTTGTTTAACTATTGGGCATGAAATAAAAACTCCCCTAGGGAAATTATTGTCTTATTTCGTCCCTAGGGAGTAAATGCTTTACTTCTGTCACAATTTTGATGCCATAGAAATCGATTTCTACTCCCGGTCGTGGAAAAATAAAATTATTTTTCTTTATTATGAAATTTTTATTTTTTAAGAAGAATATGCCACGGAAACAAAAATAAAAGCCACTCGTCTTTGTGTCAGAATAATTTATTTATTTATTGGTACAAGTCTTGTAGCATTTTCATTTGCTACCTTAAAAAAAATAATAATAATAATGAGATTGTATTACAATTAATTGTGGCATGATACCACACACACGGTATTGATATGTATTACTGGTTGCTTAGAAATAAAACATGTGAAGGGATTTGTCGATGATGTGTATTTAATTTTTTTTGCTACTCTTATAACAACATTAATGAGTAAATCTTAATTAACATGCATAAAAATCTACTTCACCTTATGTAGGGAACATTATAATAGTTTAGTTTATTAACGGGTAGTTAAGCAGAATAGAATTGAGATTTGTTTCTACATCTTACAAAGTCTAATTTCTCGAAGACACCAAACATTCGTTGTTACAGTTTAGCACCATTAGTGTGATTTAATTTACACCCTGGGTGGTAATTTATTTCAGTCTTCTTTCTCCAATGTGTATCATCCGCCAAAAGGTACCTAGAAAATAACATGGGTTATGGTATAAACTAGTGTCAATAGAACACTTACCTTATAATCGTCTGTCTCCTTACTCCTCCTATTATATGTTTTCTTCCGTCCTCTTGTCTATGATCTTAATAAGTTGTCCAGGATACCGACCTAGAATTCTTATCAGGGACTTGGGTTTTTTCTTTTTCTTTGAATTTCGAGAACATTCCGGACCAGACTTTAGGAGTGATAAGATCATTTGTGGATTTGTGGGTTTGCACAGTTTTACCCTTTCTACGGGGGATTTGAATATAAAATTTCGCAAAATAACGATCTACACCCTACACCGTGATTTAATTGTGGTTTTCCCACGAAAAAATTTCGTCCGATTTAGTGAAACCCCAGGTGGATTCGACATTCTCTCTGATTTCGTGCCGAGTGATAAGGAACTTCACTCAGTTCCACTATTACCTTAAATAGAAAACCCTTCTAAGGAAGGGTTTTTTCTTGGGACAGGTGGATTCTTTCTGTAAGAGATTATCCATAATTTTTTTGTTGATTTGGGAACGCGGTCTGTCGTGCTGCAGGGTTTGGAGAGTCTAGAAAAGAGCAACACCATTCCATCAGATAAGCATAACCAACAGGCCCTATATATATATATATATATATGTTATATTAGAAATATACTATGATATATAATATTATCGAGACAGGCTTAACCTTCTCAAACATATCGTATTACATACTGCGTAACAGCTCTTCTCAATAACCGCTCACGCTGCATGAGCATTGTATTTCAATTCTAAGTAATCCTAATTGTGCTGAATCAGCAACACTGTTTCCTTTGTTCTCAAAACATTATAAATATTACCAACAACCTTTTTGTAATCAGTCTTATACTCACTTTCGATTAAACTACTTCTAAATTATTATTGTATTTTCTTAACGAGTCAACGTTGACTCCAGTGTTAAATTAAATAAATCTTTTTAAAAAGTTATTCAAACAATCCACTATCTAACATTGGCGCAGTCGTGGCGGATCTGAAAAACACACAGTTCGGGAGCCTAACCAGTAGCAAACATATCCGAGGGAACAAGGAGTCCATCTGAAAAAGGTGCCTAACCGGACGAAAAGAGCTTCTGGAACAAGGAGAACTTCTTAGCTGTAGTGGTGGATCCCAATCCTTTGTTCAGAAGAACCTACATTATTCTCAAACGCACAGAAGCGAAACAATAATAATTATCAAGAAATACAAGCAAAGCAACATTTCAAATCAACACGATTCAACAATTAGCAAGTAAGAATTTCATCCCGTCCCATCGTTGGTGTCTTCGGCATCAAAGGCAACCCTGTGGAAGGAACACCCAGTGACACCCCTGGCAGAGAGAGACCTTTGGTGAAGCTAAGCTCACGAAGTCGCATTCAACTGGACCACGAGGAATGAAAAATTTAGGGTAAGTCATTTTTGAATCATCTCGCAAACATTTATTTGCAAACAACGACATAATTTTACATTTTATTTTATCAAAATACATTGCATTGCTACATACAGTTCTAATATCTAAGGTAGTAATTTTATTTAAACTTGAAACAAAATATCTTGATTATAATTTGTGTGACCTATATAAATAACCGTAATCATACACTGTTCCTATCGTAACATTATTTTTATGGTAATATCATATACTCCTCAAGTGCGAATTTATCTAATTAACTACAATCACATACCATTTTTATCTTAACATTATTTTTATCATAATATCATATATCATATAAAGGTTAAGTTTACGCCTTACTTGACTGTGAAATAAAATAAAACCCACATGTTCTATACTGTTTAAATGCACATTAGTATATAAAATTTCAGTGACATTATTCCCAACTAAAAACACTTTTTAAATTAATCCAATTATCCTTGTAATTAAATTTTGAAATATTATAAAATAAACAGTACATTGTTTTACATATAATAAAAAATTGCCAATTATCAGTAGCGTACTAGCTCAAATTGAAAAGGTGTTTTAAGTTATTCGATTATCTAAATAATATAAATAAAATGGCTACAAACGTAAGCAATTCCAATGCAAACAATTCAATCACGGCGAACGAAACAATAAATATTGAACCTTATAGGTTAAGCGAAATATTTTCCATAGTGCCCGAATTTGACGGCAACCCCATATTCTTGCAAACGTTTATTTCAGCTTGCATAACCGCTCAGGGTATCGCTGTTGATGATCAGCGCGTCTTATTAACGCTTCACATAAAAAATAAATTACGCGGAAAAGCCGCAGAATTAATAAATTCCCGAAACCCTGCTACATGGGCAGAAATCAAAAGCTTACTTGAAGCTCATTTTGGTGATTCTCGTGACCTGACAGCACTAATTCAGGATCTACAGAGGATTCGCCAATCATCTAACGAAACTGCATTGGTATTTGTATCTAGGTTGCAGACACACAACGCGAAAATGCACGCCGCTATACAAAAACAAACTCTAACCCTTGAAGAAAAAACGGCTCAATCAAATTTGATTGAAAACATGACATTGACCACTCTATTGACCGGGTTAGAACCCAAATTAGGCCAAATCATTAGGGCTGGTAATCCTAGCAACATGCTAGATGCCATAAACAGGATCAAACGAGAACTACAGTTGTCATATTTCGAATCACAAAAATTTTCCACTAAAACCTCAATCAAAAACCCTGTCCAAAATGTTCAAAGACGTCCAAATTCTCATCAATTCTGCACATTCTGCAGAAGAAATGGGCACCATGTTAACGAATGCCGCACAAGGCAAAATTATCAGTCCCCATCTCCCAATTTCACAAATGCTTATTCTAATCAAGCACAGCCTCCAAGGCCACATTTCCAGAGTACATATAATCATAGACCACAAAACTTCCCTAACCAGCAACAAAATTATTCTCAACAGAACAGGCCCTCAGCTATCAGGCCAAATCCTAACTTCCACCAGCAGAGACCTTCTGCCATCCAACCAAATCCAAATTTCAACAGATTCAATCAACAAAAAACGCATCATTTGAACCAAGAATTTTACGATAGCTCAAATCAATATGAAGACTATTCCGCAAATTATTCTCCCAATTACCAATACCAAAATAATTTCGAAATTAATGAAAACAATTATGATTACGATTTTGGAACCCAACAATATGAGAATTATACTGCTAATTCTCAACTCCAACAGTACAAGAATTATACTGCTAATTCTCAATCTCAACAGCACGAGGATTATACTGCTAATCCTCCGGATTTTTGCATAGGCCCGGAGTATTCCACGAGTACTCCAACCCAACAAACGGACGAACTAGACCAAATTTCTCGCCAAGTCCAAGCGATAAACCTCCAGGACAGTTTCGACCCAAACCTGAATTTCCAAGAGCAATGTTTCATGTAAATTCACCATCTAACCCTCCATTTCAAGTAAGTTCAGCAAACCTGTATTTCATGAAAGATCCAACAAACAAATTTAATATTTTAATCAACACAGGTGCAGATATTTCCATTTTCAAACCCAAAACAACAGAAAATTATAATCTAAGACACCCCGAAAATTTAAATATACAAGTAACAAGTCAAAAAATTAATACCACCGAATCTGTTCTTATACCATTCAATTTTAACGATCCACACAAAGTTTTTGTACACGATTTAGATACAGACTTTGATGGCTTTGTAGGTAACGACTTTCTACAACATTATAAATGTAGGATAGATTTCGGAAATAATCAATTAATTACCAATTTTGAAACTATACCTCTATTTGAAGTTAACGATTATTTACCCGTACAATCAGTTACAAATTCAAACAAAAATATTAACAATCACATTTCAGGTAACACCATTAATAAAAATCCTATGTTTTTCGAACCAGACACTGAAGAAATATTTGAATTTTATTGTGACACTGACGCTATACCGCTAGCTCAGGAACAAGAAAAAATACGCCTACCTAACACCTCTGCAAAGACAAACGTACAAAGTGAATTTTTTGAGACAACATCTAATGTAAATTATCAAAAATCAGACACCTATCAAATAGACAAAAGTTCTAAACTTTTAGACATGTCCTGTGAAAACAAAAATCAAAATTCTACTTTTACCAAACCACGTATCAAAAAAATATTTAAAAGCAAAGTACAAGAAACAGAAAAAACTTCAAATGTAACCCCTAACGTTAACCCACAAAAAATAAACCTTTCGAAAACAAAATCATGCCGTATAGATAAATCTAAATTGGTAAAATTAAATTTAAACATTTCAAGAAATAATTCGAAACAAGTAAAACCAAAAGCATTGAACAGTAAAATGTCTATTTCGCAAACATTATTTAAAATTAGTAATAAAATACTCAGGAAATCGAAAATTCGAAAGACAAACAAGGTAAAGAATAATTCAAGAAACACGCATACAATCCTGCGTAATCAAAACAATACAAAAATCTATACACCCCACACAATCAGGAAAATGTACCGACAAAATCCATTTGTGTCTCCTGAAAAAACAATTCCAAAAATAGTAGAATTTTCAAACTTAAAATTTGAACCAGTCCAAAAATTCAAATCTATATTTAAACTTAATTGATAACGATAACACCGATTCTCGTCTCAACCATATGCCGACCCTGCGAAATAAAACACTTACACAAAAACTTGCCACCCAAAATAATTTTCAAAATTATCTCACAAATTTTTAGTCACCTAATCGAAATCTTTTACAATATTATTACCTAAAATTAACAGTTTATATTAAAGATATTCTCCACTTTTCTCAAATTTTTCCAAATTAATATTACTAGAAAATCTTTAAAAAATAATTGTACGATATATCAACTAACTGCATAGATCAATTATTGATCAAAAACACTTCTTATGTAAATAATTTTATTCCTTTCCTCTATTACTAGGATATTTCGACATTTCTTCTCCTGTAATAAATTCTACAAAACCTTAATCATAAGGAAATACTTTTGTTCATTTAAATAAATGCACATAAAATATTTACATTTAATTCGAAGAAATTCATAATAATAGTACTACTTTGATAACAGTGCTTTGAACTTTTGCACAAAAGCACGTCTTGTATGTTTATGTACTTAAACATTTTAAAAAGAAATGCCTGATATCCAACACCTCAATATTGCATTGTACTCATTATGATATTTCATTACACCAACATAAACGCTTTACAAGCACAAGTAATAACAGCTGTTAATTAATAGCAAGGGCAGAAATTTAAATAATATACATTTAGAAATTTTCAGACTTTAAATTAGAACCTAAATTCAGAACATACCTTTTCAAATTAAAAAAATTGAATCACTCGAAAATCCTGAAAATTCACAAACATACAAAAGAAATTTCAGGAACTGAAAAATCAATCCTTCTTCAAAAATGTTCAGAATTAAATTTGTAAGAAGTACAAACGAACAAATTGTCCAAGAATTTTACACATTTTCTTGACTTTACAAAACGATATCTTTAATAGATTACTCTAAAATACAAATTACAAACAAACCCTACACCTTACACCATTTGACAACTTTTATACTTACACGAGACAAAACTTCTAGTAGATTACGAAAACAAAACGTAAAACTACAAATTTCACACAACTACTATATCGAAAAATTGTGAACTTACTTCCACACAATAATTTCACTAAAACATCTCCCTATAAAAAGAAAACTACGAAATTATTCTGTAGTTTAGTAACAACAAAACCAACATTAACAAAAAAAAAACACAGACGGACAGAATTATTTCTCTTTAGGATCAATGTTAAGACATTTATTCTCAACATTATTTTAAAAATCAAAACAATTTAGGGATTTCAAAAGAAAAACATGTTGAAAACAATACCTCAAAATTTTCAAAACTTATGTTAGACCAATATACAAAATTTATCATACTTCAACTACTAATCAGAACCTAACAAGAACCCCTGATAAATAAGGTTCCGTTTATAAAAATAGGTTACATCAAAAACAAATATAATTGGCAAGAACTAACAAACCACGCCAAGTTTTATAAAAAAAAAAATGCAAAACTTGTCGAAAACCAAATCGCAAGGATCCTAACAATCCTTTGGTAATCACCAAAACCCCAAAAAGCACCGTTCGACAAATCAATATCGACCCATTTCAATTCTCACACAAAACATACACTGACACCTACAAAAATTGACAAATTCACACAGTTTACACTGTCCTACACAAGATTGCAAAATCAATCGTAAACATCCTTATGTTACAATTTCGACACTATAATCATGCAACAGGAACATTTACATTCTCTCATTCCCTGACCAACTTCTTAAAATAAAAAGAAATTATTTTCTCGTAACATTTACATAGAATTATTTTTCCGAAACGTACCCTAATTCTGACAAGTAGTAACCATTTCACGAATCTAATTTCAAACAATTATTCCTTCAAAAATCTCATTTATAATTTTCCGAATAATTCCATCAGTCAATCTCTTCATTACCTCGGAAATATAATGCGCATAGACTTATGACAATCATTTATGTTCGCATTATAAACTAATAAGTGAATCCTCTTATTCTTATATTGACAACTCCATATCAAATGAACACGCGGTAACTACCCATCTTTAACGCTACTCCAGAAATTGAAATTCTGTAAGTTTAATTTTCCCACTCAGAAAAATTTGTCACGCAAGAAAAAATATCCCGAAGTTTTCTAACATTCAGATAAGTTCAGTCCACCCTATGAAACTCAATCTAAAGCCCTATGTAATCAAGAGAAATGAATACATAATTAAATATGATATTAACGATAAATGACAGTAATAAAATCGATAATAATCCATTTTCCTCAACCCACACATTATTCTAGCAATACCATTCTACGCTGTGTTTCACAACAGCAACCCCTCATGGTTATTTTCCAAGTGTACAACCCTGTTAAAACTATTCCACATATGAATAGCAACTATTGTGACATACATTCGAAACGAAATATTAAAATATTGCGATAATACATTATAAATATGATTATTGTCCCAATAAGTTATATACCCGACTACATGACGATCATACAGGAAACTAAATACATGATTGGTACACTATTTTACCAAATAGCGTGTATTAATTAGCGTCCGAGACCAAAACAAAAGAAAAATTAAAAATCATTTTGATAACCACGTTTCAAAGGGATGAACAAATATCACATTAACAATAAAATTTATTTCTAAAAATAATATCAGATGACATAATAAATTGAAAAACAATTTAATGATAACGACACTTTCAAAAGAAAGTAATGTTCTTTTCAAAATTAATTATTTCAATCAACTCGAAAATTTAATCAAAAATCAAATATCTGTCACAACTTCAGTAATAATAAATACATTTTTCAATCTAACTATTCAAAAACTACAAGTTGACAAATATTAAAGAAATCGAAACTTCAATTTTAGACATTACTAAAGACAGAAAATATCCATGCAACATTAAAATTTATAGAAATCTGCGAACAACTTATGGCAAGTTATTTATTTATCGAGGATAACCTAAATGACATCCTAAATTCCATCACTTTCGCGAGGCTTAAAATAATTCACACGTCAATTATAAATCCAAGAGACTTAGTAAATTCTCTACAGGAAATTTCGCAAAACCTACAAAGGAACAATTTACCGCTTCCAATCAAACTATCAAAGGTTGCACAGTACTTAGACATTATAGAACTAAAAGCTTTTCAAACAAATTCGGATCTAATATTTGTGTTAGACATACCTTTAATAGACCCTCAAACATATTCAGTATTTCAATTATACCCTATTCCTATTTTGGATAATAGAACTGGTTTATATCATGTATTATCAACTTCTCAAAAACATATCGCGAGAGATGATGATTCATTAATGTACATACCTATCTCGAACCTTGGAGAATGCAAACCACTTTATTTCAACACCAAATTATGTCCAAATTTATTTGCATTACCTATTGACAACAATGCCATATGCGAAGCCCGTCTCTTCAAGAACCTCAAAACTCTGCCAGAAAACTGCCAGACGTCATTTATCATCAGCCAAGGCTACAACGTCCAAAAAATAGACGAAAACACATGGTTAGTTATTAACGCGGAACCTCTACAAACAACCATCAACTGTCCAGAAGGAAATTCAAAAACTGAAGTCATCTACAAAAATTCAATAGTAAAATTACAACCAAATTGTTACGCCTTCATAGGCATCACAAAAATTCAAGCCAGTACCAATGAAGTAACCAATGTAAAAGACGACACTCATCCAATCCAAATTCCATTTGAATGTTGTAAACATATTCCAGACAAAATCCGAGCTCCAAATCTTAAACCACTAAAATTAAACAATCTCAATACGGAAGACCTCGAAGTTGCCAAACACAAGTTGGACCAATACTCCAGAGATTTAGATGATTTGATCAACGAACCCTTTATAACAAAACACATATCCTGGTTCACCTATTTTATCATTGTGCTAATAATTGGACTGTTATTTCTGTACCTATTTTGTAAGTGCAGAACAAAAAGACGAAGACTAGCCATCGATGTTTCTGCATCACCCCCATCTCCACCGAGGCCTAGCAAACCCTACAGGACATTTGCTAACCTATTTCCTTCACGAAGACGACCTACCTTAAGAAGAGAAGACAACGAAGCCGAAGACATAGAACTTACATAAAGACAAACTGTTTTGTGCCTTTTTACTGACTTTCAGTACTGGACTCTTCAGTGAATTTCATTTCATTTGTTTAATCATTATATTTCATTATTTTTCTATCATTTGTTAATTTCAATTTTATTAACATTTTTACGTCATTTTCATTCAAACCCATCATGCTTATATTTTATGCTTTCACAGTAAAGCTATATTTTAACCTTAGGAATATTTTATCCTATTTTACAATTCAAACCTAGTATGTTTGTATTTTACGCTTTCTTGCCAAAGCTATATTTTAACTCTAACATTTTTATGTTATTTTATTTTATGAATCAAGCTTATTGTGCTTGCATCTCATATTCTAGACGCTAAGGTTATATTCTGTGTTTTAAACCTTACGATTTAACATTTTTGTATCTTTTATATTTTTCCAAATTGTACCATTACCTTTTATATACATTTTATATTCATTTCAAAAGTTGCTGCATAAAACACCAACTTTTTTTATAAGGGGGAAGCTGTTATATTAGAAATATACTATGATATATAATATTATCGAGACAGGCTTAACCTTCTCAAACATATCGTATTACATACTGCGTAACAGCTCTTCTCAATAACCGCTCACGCTGCATGAGCATTGTATTTCAATTCTAAGTAATCCTGATTGTGCTGAATCAGCAACACTGTTTCCTTTGTTCTCAAAACATTATAAATATTACCAACAACCTTTTTGTAATCAGTCTTATACTCACTTTCGATTAAACTACTTCTAAATTATTATTGTATTTTCTTAACGAGTCAACGTTGACTCCAGTGTTAAATTAAATAAATCTTTTTAAAAAGTTATTCAAACAATCCACTATCTAACATATATATATATATATTATTATTCATAATTTTTTTTATATTCATATATATACTTATTATTAAAAAAATTTTTTTTGTACATATCAAATTTGATCTATACACTATCAAACTATCAATTTTTTTTGTTTTTGTGAAGCTATAGCCTAGTATACTAGGGGGAGGCGCTTTATCCAAGCCTTAAAAATCATAGGCACTGATGCTAAAACAATGTGAGATAGCATACGTAAATTATCTCTTTTCCATTTTGTACATATAATATATTAATTATTTTTAATAAATATTCCATTGTCAAATATATGTAATTACTATCTTTTGTTCATCAGTTCTCTCTCTCTGTCTCTATTTAGCAACCAGAGGCTGAGTATGTGTTTTGTCTTCTGTGACTTTGCAAAACCTAATAATAATTCTTCTTAAGTCACGTGGCGCCCAGGTATCTTCTTTTATAACTTAACTTAAACTAAATTATTCATAGATAAGAGAGGGGGAGGGAGAGGAGATAAGGGTATTTATATTACGAAAAAATAGTTTATTAAAATGTTAAATGTAAACACATTTAAATGATCTACAGTTACGTAGAATGAACATGAATGTACATGATCATTAAATGTTCATTTGGAGTCAAATATCACACCCAAATCTGTTTTTGTATAAACGCTCTCTAAATGTTTGTTTCCGATTTCATATTTATAATCAGTCATATTTTTACGCAACGTGAAAGTCATTACTTTGCATTTATTGATATTAAAGGGCAATTGATTTTCAACAGACCAATTAAATATTTCTTTGATGTCATCTTGTAATTGCAAGCAGTCTTGGTAATTTTCTATTCGCTTAAATATTTTCATATCGGCAAATAGGCTAATTGATGAATATTTTACGGTATCTACAATATCATTTATAAAAGTTAAAAACAAAGGTGGGTCTAGGTTTGAACCCCGGGGAACTCCTGAATCTGTTGTGATCCGACTCGAAACTATTTATCATTACATATTGTTGCCGATTTATCAGGTAGGTAGACATAAATGTTATTAAATCAGTAGAGGTGGAGAAATCTCTAAGCTTATTTAGCAATATGTGATGATCATCAAATGCTTTGGCAAAATCAGTATAGATCACATCCATTTGATTGTTACTTGCCAAAGCATCCATCACAGAGTTCACAAAATCCACTAGATTTCCATTTATTGACCTTTTTTCTGGAACCCATACTGAATGTTTGATATTTTACTCTTAGTGTGCTCATAAAGGTAGTGATATATAATGGTCTCAAATACTTTAGATAAATTTGACAATATAGCAATGGGACGATAATTTATAACTCGATCTCTACTTTTAAAAACGGGAGTAATTCTTGCTATTTTCAATTTATCTGGATTTTTTTTATTTTTAAGAGCTAAATTAAATATTAATGCTAATGGCTTAGCTAATGCTTTTTTACAGCCTTTAATTACATAACTGTATTAAAAATGTCAACTGTACAAGAAAATTTTTATCTAATACTATGCTATAGCACTGGCGAATCTAACATGAAAAATGTGATTTATTTTATTTATTTATTCATTTTATTCAATAGAGCCCTGGACAGGGATATGAAAAGTCATTACTAAGTCGAAAAGTATAAAATATATAAGTGTTTAAAATAAAATGACAAGTTACTAATTATCTACATTTACACAACAAACGTTTAAACAAGGTAATATTACTAACTCAATAAAATCACACATCAAACATTTAACAGTTAATAATAAGAAATAAAAAAAGTATAGCATCTCAACGGTCAAACAATATAGGAAAAAGTTATCTATGGCAGCCTAAGATAGAGTTAAACATATTGTCAATAGTCAATCAAAATAATTATAATATTCTCTAAGTGAATAGACGCAGTTTTCTGAAAGAAAACCCTTAAGTGCTTTTTTAAATTTATTTAAGTTATGTATTGTCTTGATATAATGTGGTAGCTGGTTATATAAACTTGCATACATATAGGAGGGACTTTTTTTGAATAAACTTAATGTCAAATTATTTAGAAAAATATTCTCATTATTTCTTGTTGGAGAGTGATGAACATTATTAGTTGTCGAAAATTTATGACTATTTTGTTTTATGAATATCACTCACTCGTTTACGAAAACAGAAAAAAACCAAAGATGCTGAATTGCCTAAACACTGGTCTACATGATTCCATAGGGCTTAGAGAAAAAATGAGTCGAATGATTCTCTTTTGAAGAATAAATATTCCGTCTGATTCTACTACTGCTTCCCACATTATAATAATGTATTTTATATGGGAATATGCTAGAGAGTCATAAACTTGTAACAGTTGTTTTTGAGTTATTATATAAGTGTTTCAAGTTTCTTATCACAAAGTACGCCGAGTTGAGTTTCGCTGCTACGTCTGTAATATGGTCCTGCCATATAAGCTTTTCTTCCACAAATAAACCCAAAAATTTAGGTGAGTTGGTCTTCTTAACTGGGATATTATTAATTTGAAGTTTGATATTTCCCATTTTTTTTCTTTTATGGAATACAATGAATTTAGTTTTTTCTATATTGATTATAAGTCTATTTGATTTGCACCAATCGTAAAATTGTTGAAAAATTCTATTAGCTTTTAGTTCTAGATCTTCCTCTATTTTAGCAGAGATTCCCATTGTAGTGTCATCTGCAAACATTACTATTTGAGTGTCATGTATGTTAACCAAGATCGTTGACAAATAAAATAAACAGTATTGGCGATAGGATACTACCCTGGGGTACTTCTATTGTTTGTGTGCATAGTGCAGATGTTTGTCCATTAATTCGTACGCTAATTTTTGTGTTGGTTAAGAAAGATTTAATCCACTCTAACAACGAATTATGGATACCATAATTTTCTAGTATGTTTATGAGAAGTTCAGTATTAACATAATCGAAGGTGCGAGAAAGGTTATAAAATAAAACTAAGACGTAATCATTATTATCTACAGCTTGGTAGACAAATTGCAGTAAATCGTATGCACCAGTTACAGTAGAACGTTTATGACGGAAACTATGCCGGTTATTAGACAAAGCATTGTGTTTATTCAAACAATTTTTTATTCTAATTTGAGAAATTTTTTCGGGTATTTTATAAAAAGATGATAGACCGGTGATTGGACTATAATTTTGTATCAATGAAGCTTCCCCTTTTTTATAAAATGATATTATGACTCCAGTTTTTAGAAAGTCGGGGAATTTTGCAGTTTGAAAAGGTAAGTTATGTAGATATAATTATTATTAGCCGTTACTCGAGTCCGAGTATGAAAATGTTACAGTCGATAAATTGTGTACAATAAAAAACAAGTAACAGGTGTAGTTTATTGTAATTCCCATTCATCTACGGTGCACACGACTATGGCTATAGAGGCCAATTCGGGAGAGCACATGTCGACCGCAGTCAGGACAAACATAGACCTGGTTAGGTCTTGGATTCGGCCTTCTTGCAGCAACATTTCCTTGATAGCTGGCCACAACCCCTCGCCATTCGGTTCTGTCCGCTGCAAGTTGTTCCCATTGCTCGTCTGCAATACCGCAGGATTTTAGATTTTCATGGAGAGCGTCTTTGAACCTCTTTCGTTGACCGCCACGCCTTCTTCTACCGCTTAGCAATTCACCATAAAGTGTACATTTAGGAAGGCGGTTATCATGCATACGATGAACGTGACCTGCCCATCTTAGGCGTGCTCTTGAAATAAGCACCTCAATTGCAAGGCTGTTTGCTCTCCTGAGTACTTCCACGTTTGATATGTGATGGAACCAACGGATTTTCATCATACTTCTGAGATGTCTTTGCTGAAAACGTTCTAATTCTTTCACATGACGACGGTAAGTGATCCAGCTTTCACATCCATATAGCAGTGTTGGAATGACAACTGCTCTGTAGACAGCCATTTTCGTTGACAAAGCAAGGTCGTGGTTGTCAAATACTCTCTCTCTAAGTCCCCAGAGTGCTCTAGATGCAGCGTTAATTCTATTGCGAATCTCGCTGTCCATGTTTGCTTTGTCATTAACAATGTTGCCTAAGTAATTGAACTGATCCACCACTTCAAGAGAATTTCCGTTAAGTGTAATGTCTATTTGGTTCACTTGATGAGGAGTTGACATAATCTTAGTCTTTCCAATGTTGATTTTAAGTCCTAAGAAATCATAGCTCTGGGCATACACATCTAAAAGTTCTTGAAGCTCTTCCGGCGTAGAGGCTAAAAGTGCACAGTCATCCGCATACTGGAGATCACAAATGAATCGTGTGCGTGTCTTCGTGAAAGCTCTAAAGCGCCCTATGTTAAAAAGACCGCCATCAAAACGGTATCTGAGACCTATTCCTCTGACTGTCAGTTTGTTGTCAACAATAATTGTTAGAGCAGTGGTAAACAAATTAAAGAGTAGGGGTGCCAGGACACATCCCTGCCTAACTCCAGTGAGGGTTTGGAAAGGTTCGGTTGCCTCATTATTATACATAACCTGGGCGTTGTCGTTTGTATGTAGACTGCGACATACTTCCACAAATTTTCTAGGGATACCTAAGCGGAACATAATTTTCCAGAGCACTTCCCTGTCCACCGAGTCAAACGCCTTGGTTAAATCAATGAAGGCCATGTGAATTTCTCCTTGATGTTCGAGTGCTTTTTCTTGAAGCTGTTTAAGTGTGAAGATTAAATCGGATGTGCCTCGGTTTGGTCTAAAGCCACTCTGTGTTTCAGGAAGTAACTTTTCCATAACAGGTGTTAGCCTATTTGCCATCGCTTTAGTGAGTATCTTCCCTCCAACAGCCAGGAGAGCTATACCCCTGTAATTTCCACAGTCCGCAGCGCTCCCTTTGTTTTTGAAGAGGTTAATTAAAAGTGTATCACGAAACTCCTGCGGAGCTTGACCACTTTCCCACACGACATCAAACAGTTTTTTGAGGTAGGGTATGAGCTCTGACGACACAGCTTTAAAGATCTCAGCTGGGAGTGAGTCGGCGCCGGGAGATTTGTTATTTTTTAGCTGCCCAATGGCGGTTAAGATCTCTTCCGTTGATAGTGGCTTATCTAAGTCTTCGAAGGTGTCGTATTGAGGGATAAGATTTATAATATCATGATCGGCTTGACTTTGCTGGTTAAGAATGTTAGAGTAGTGTTCTTTCCATCGGGCTCTTATTTCCTGGTCTTCTTTGAGGAGATTTCCATTTAAATCTTTAATAGGGCACACATTTTTCCGACTGGGGCCGTACACTGCTTTTACTCCTTGAAAGAAATTCCTGTAGTCGTGTGAATCGGCGTACCTTTGAATTTCTCTGGCCTTGCTTGCCCACCACTCGTTCTTTATTCTTCTGATTTCGCGTTGCGTTTCATACTTAGATTGGGTAAAAGCTTCTGCTTTTGATGAGTCGTTGGGGTGGTTGATAGAGTTTTGGAAGGCAATATGTTTGCGGTCAAGAAGTTCTTGTATAAAAGCTTCATTATCATTGAACCAGTCCTCCTGTTTTTTACTTGCTACAGTGCCAAGAATTTCCTCACTCGCACTTTTTAAACTGTCTTTAATTTGTGTCCAGGTAGCAGCGACATCTACAGAATTGGTTTCTTCTAGTGCACTCAAATTCTCTTGAACTTTTTGCTTTAGCTGTTCGACGGTTTGTTGGTCACGCAATTTACTAATACAGAGACGGGGTCTACGTTTTACTTGAGTTCTTCGGTGTTTGGGTCTCATAACAATTTTCATTTTAGAGACAACAGGACGATGATCGGTCCAACATTCGCTATCAATGCGCGCCTTTGTAATTTGGACGTCCTTGAGATGCTTCCTACGTACGATAACATAGTCCAGTAGATGCCAGTGACCTGATCTGGGGTGACGCCAGGTGCCTTTAAATTTATCCTTTTGTCGGAAAATGGTGTTTGTTATAACTAGATCATGTTCGGCGCATTTAGTTAGGAGTAGTTGACCATTAGCGTTCATGTTGCCCAAATAATATATAATAGAGGATATGCAACATGATCAAAAATCTTTAATAAGACATCATTTACATGATTACATGCCGTTCTGTTCGATATATTAATAAGTGCATCATAGAGTTCATTAAGTGTTATTTCAGAGAAAAATATTGAGTTTAGTGAGTGGTCCGTGGTTGTCCCAGAACCCCTATAATTATCAAAATGTTCTTCCAAACTTTGTTCTGCGATGGTTGCAAAATATGTTGCATATTTCCCTAGTAATTTCGATACCAGGTCGTCAGGTTAGTAGGGTCTTGTTTTGCTTTGCCAGTATTAGTCTTTACTACCTGTTAGATTACCTTATTTGATTGCTGAAAAAATTTCACTTTTTTTCTAGTATCATATTATTAAATTCTTTTTTGATTGACTATATCTGTCTCGAAGGTCCGCTATATTTGCATTTGTACTCAGCCAATAAAGATCTTTTAGATTTTTGCTCTCTTTGATAAGGTCACTATCCAACCAGTAGTTTTTAATGTTTGATTTATTTAACTTAATTTTAGTAACTAGGCAACAAAAATCATGACAATAATTAAGATAACTCCAAAAATAATTCCAAGCTTCATTAATATCATTAATTTCGAGAATATGACTAAAGTCTGTTTGTGGAAGTAAATTATTTAAGTTAAAATTATTTTGATCAGAAAACTGTCTCTTTAGAATATACAAAGTTTCGTGATTCCATTTATGTTTTTCTGTATTTAATACTCTCCAAAATAATTGTGCTTTGTGATCAGACACATCAAGGTCTAAATTTGTTGCTGAGCTGGATGTATATTAGTGGCTACGTAATCTAAAGCAGTGCCTGAAACAGTTCTGGTTACTTCTGCAGGTATAATTACCGATAAATCAAAACTTTCAAATAAGTCAAACAGTTTTTTTATCGATAGAATCTTTTAATTGATTTATGTTTAAGACTCCACAAAGCACAATTAATTTGCGCTTTTTAGAGATATTCAGTAGGATATCATTTAAGATTTTCAAAAAATCTTTCAACTTAAAGTTTATAGGTGGCCGGTATACTACTAAGAATGCACAAGTTCCGTTTTCTGTTTTAACACTTACACCGGCACACTCACAGATACCCCTCCGTTGACATTCGTGGTGTTTGTAAAATTGGATCGCGCTTAAGTTTTCCTTTTCTACAGAACACGACAACACCTCCATGAATAGATGAAGATCTACAGAAATGTGTAATTAGCTTGTAGTTCAATAGGGATGTTTGTTCGAGTTGGGCATCTGATATCCAATGTTCTGATAAGAAGAGTAAGAGTAGGTCTTGCACTGAATGTTGACAAAACCGTTTTTGTCATTTTTGCCAAAGAACTATGTTCATAGTTCAAGCATTTTAATCAAGGCAGATCATAAATCGATTGTGCAAACAAAAGTGACAAAATTCCTGGGAGTAACTTTTGATTGTAAAATGACGTGGGAAACTTATACTGAACATTTATTGAAGAAATTGAGTAAATCTTGTTTTGTTAGTAGATACCTGAAATCCTCCGTCTCCCTTAATTGTTAAGATTAGCATACTTTGGATTAGTTCAATCTATCTTGTCCTATGGCTTAATTTTTTGGGGAACTCTTCACACGCTTACAAAGTATTCATCGCATAAAAGAAAATCATTCGTTGTATGGTTGGTCTTTCTTCTCAGGCACACTGTAAAGAGGCATTTATTGCACTATCTATCTTAACTCTACCTTCACTTTATATATATCGAATTGTTACAAATATAAAAATGCAAGAAACTCTGTTTTTAGGAAATAATGATGTTCATAATTACCACACACGCTGCCACACTGAACTTAGGATGCCATTTTCTAGATTAAGTGTGGGCCAAAATTCACATATTTTTCAGGGAATCTACTGTATTAATAAATTTACCCTACGTTTTGGTCATTTTAACAATTTTAATACTTATTATTGGTATTATTACTCTTAAGATATTCACTACTCTTTTTAACTGTTATTATTTTTTTAACTGTATTTATTTGTTTTGACTTGTCTTATAAGTTTCACTATTGTGTAACTTAACACGATGAATAAAGAACTTACTTACTTACTTACTGTGGTTTCTCTTCATTTAAAATAATTCCCATTCATGAGGTTTTTAGATAGACACTGAATATTCTGGCGTGAGCAAATTATTTCCGTATTTTTGTCGGGTATATTAGATTTTTCCGTCTCGAAAAAAGTCAAAATCGAAGCTGCTGACAGTAGTTCCTTTGCACCAGGCGTTGGCCTTAGTAGTGTTTCGATAAGGGATATGTGAGCCCTCATTTTGAAAGAGCTAAAAGTGGGATTAGGATGTTTAGTGTTAATTTTGTATACTGAATATGAAATCCTTTCGGTCGAATTTTTGATTTAAATATTCCTTTAGGTCATCGGCTGACAGATCTAAATGAAATTTAGAGACATGCATTTCAAAGTTTAATGAAAAGTTTCCGAATATCGTCCTAACGATACAAAAAGGCATGGAGAATTGTGAAAAGATTCAAGAAAACCGGAAATGTAAAAGTAGACTAGGCAAAAGAAACAGTATAATGAAGATGATACAGCAACATTATTAGCGATGTATTCTCTCAGAGCGAATTCAAAATTATCTTTAAGAAAGCGCGCTAGTGATACAGGGAAACAAAGTTTTTCCATTCAAACCAAGATTTCGACACAATCTTGAGTACGGTGATGAAGATAAGCGCTTACACTTTTGTTTGTTAATGGGGAAAAATTTTGCAGAAGTCCGGTTTTTTCATCGATGAAGCAACTTTTACCACCAATATTGTTGTGTCTACTCGGAATTGTCGCTACTGGAGCGATACAAACCCAAATTTTAGAATTGTTACCGGTAGTCAATATTCTAAAGGAGTTAATGTTTGGTGTACAATATCCTACAATGGTATAATCGGACCATACTTCATTGATGAAAAATTAAATCAGCATGAATACTTAAATCTACTGGAAACATTTTTTCATGAATATTATAAACCTTGCCACTGGACGAAAGAGCACATTTGTATTTTCAGCAAGATGGTTGTTCAGCCCACAGCACACAAACAGTAAGGAGTTGGCTGAATAATAATTTCCCAGAAAAATGGATTGGACGATTTGGATCCTTTACGTATCCACCCAGATCGCCTGGTTTGACTATTTGTGATTTTTATTTACGGAGTCATCTGAAGCAAATTGGTTATTACCGCGATTTAACAAAGGATGTAAATGTATTGAAAGAAATAATTACAGATGCAATAAATTCTATTAAACTTCAAGCCATTCAAAATAGCTACAAAGAAGTTAAGAGAGTTGAGATATGTGCTGAAAATGGGGGAATATGTGTAGAATAAATAAATTTAAATTATCATTACAATCATTATAATATTTAAGAAAATTAAAATTTTATAAATTAAAAAAAATGTATTTAGTTCTATGAGTTAGTAGAACGACATATTTTTTAATTCTGAGCAGGTCTTGCTAATAAAATTTGTCTATATTTCGCATAGAAATGGCACTTTACCTGATGCGATTTTTATTTTTAAGCTGTTACCAGCGCTCTCTATAAATTTTTTAAAGTCCAACGTACTAAAAATAGTTTTTGGGTGAAGAAAGAGCAGAATAAAGTTACCCCTATAATACCGCTTTGCCGTAGATACATTGTATATCAAATTGCATTACAGATATTTTTATTTTTGGGGTTGTAATTCTTCATGAACCTACTCGATAGGAATATAGCAAATTACTATTTCCTGGGTGCAACGCTAAAAACGTTAAAATTCTATATTTAGATTCCGCTTTTATGGAGTTACATTCAATGCAATTCGATATTACAAAAACGCTTAACTACTTGATGGCGGCATTTTGTTACTTTATTGTGTGAGTAACGTGACTTTTATTCAACAATAAATCTTACAGGTTCATATATTTCGGATTTTTATGGATAGATTTTTATTCATCATTCAAAATGGAATATACAGGGTTACAGGGTGTATTAATAAAACTCCCAGGTGAAATATTTCTCAAACTACTAGACATCCTTGAGTTGTGTAAAAACCCATTACTAGAACATATAAATGGCTTTAGTGTTGAATACAAATAGTTTTTTTTAAATATGTTAAGGGGTAGATGGCGCTACGCTACAAAGGATTTTTGGACAAGGAACTTAGAAATGACATCTATGTTAAAAAGAATTTAATTTCAATTATATTTCGTTATGTGGTAAAAATTCAAAAATCCAACCGTTTTCGGGAAATTGAGTTTAAAATATTTAATTTTTGAAATCTAAAATCTTCTTACATCAAATTTTAGACACATCAAATTTTAGACGATAGTTCTGAAATTTTCTTCATAGAAAGGTAATGTGGCAATAAAACTTTTATTTTACAAATTTCGGTTAAACCGGAAATTACATTTATTACAATTTTAGCGCCTGTCTCCGTTTTTTATTAAATAATCTATATAAATAAAAATGAAATGCTCTTCGTTGGTAATCACATCACTTGAGACGGCTGAACCGATTTGGCTATTTTTTTTTTAATGTTCGTAATAGTCCGCAGATTTTCATGGAAAGAAAAACTGGAAAATTCTGCAAAAACTGAAAGTGCTTTTTGTGACAGAATGTCTGTCGGGTCAGCTAGTATTGAATAAAAATATGTTCCATGGATTTTTTCAGTGCAACTAGTAGTAACTTAGCAATAAAGGAAATAACAGTGAATTAAATAACTCGAATCCTGGCTCCGGCACTGTCGGCGGAAATGGTTGTATGTCGGCGTTTTTCAATGTGTAACCCCCTTCCGCACAAGCCCCTGGCTTCTAGAATTGGGGGTTGTCTAGTTTATGTAGTGTTTATTTATTTATTTAATAGGTCAACTTCACAAATTTTAAGTAGTGTATTCCTGTTGATGGCTCCAACACTTGCATACATTTTATTATAAAGGTCAGCCATGTCTATGATTGGTTCTTTATAAACCTCACTTTTCAGATAACCCTGCAAATAGAAATCTAATGGGGTAATATCAGGAGATCTAGTTTGCCACCTGCGTACTCCATTTGTACCAGTCCATTTTCCTGGATATGTTTCATTTTAAATAATTTATCACGATATTGCTATTATGTGGGTCCGCGCTGTCTTGATGAAACCATATAGTAACTAATTTAACTGGTAAATTATTCAATAGCATAGACAAATCATTTTGTAAGAAGTATAAATAACGTTCGCCATTTAAATTTTCATGATAAATGTATTTATTTGCAATGCCACACCAAACATTTACCCCAAATATGCTATTTAAACATCAGAAATCTATTCAACAGAATTGTTTGCTCCTTGGATAAATATTGACACTTCAAATACTTTGCCCTAATTAGTGCATTGTTATCATTGAGTCCAATTTTCATGGCTGCTTCTTAAGTTTATTTTCGAAAGGCATATTTTTGTACCATCCACTTGAGATTTCTTAGTTCCAGGTACAGTTAGGTGTCAAAAATAATCTGTCTGAATTCGACTCTGTACTCATTAATTTTTTGAATAAATGTACCGGACAGATTTTTATTTATTTATTTACCGGAAAGCCCAATAAGTACATGTATATATAACAGTGAACATCACAATTTAATTTGGCGTATAATAACAAAATTAACAATATATATATATATATATATATATATATATATATATATATATATATATATATACAGTATGTCCGCGGATGGGGTTAACAATAGGTGTAATGGCTAAAATTTTTCACATTTCGAGAAAATGTTATTCTTTATAAAAGTTTTTGCTTGATAAAAAAATAGTAATGACGTTGAGAAAAATTATATTTTTTATACAGGTTGTTTAAAAATTACAAAAACTTAAAATTCCGCAAGAGTAAACTAGTTCTATTTTTTATTATAGAACAAAATGTGAAATAAAAAAGTTGTTTCAAATTATATAGTCTATCCAATTCCAAAATTTCATTTGAATATTGTAATTCTTGTAGTTCTATGACAGAGGTGTATTTGAGAATATTTGAGTATACAAGAAACATTCTACAACATCATTGATAAAAAGATTAAATAATAATGGAGCCAAATGAGCTCCTTGAGGAACACCTGATCTGATATAACCTTAATTTCATCTAAATAATAGTTATTAATTTTAACAGTTTGGACTCGATATTTTAAGTATGATTCTAACCATTGTAGGAGCATACCATGAACATATTCAGATAATTCTTTGAGTAGCAAAGAATGATCGACTTTGTCATATGCCTTGGAGAAGTCCGTATAAATTGAATCTACACAGTTACCCCTCTCCAAGACACTGACAATATAATTTCCATATAGTAATAAATTAGTTGTTATAGATCGGTCTTGACAAAATCCATGCTGTTTAGAACTTATATGGTTTTTCAGTTCACCTGTCAAATAATCGTTAACAATTGATTCAAATATTTTAAGTATATGAGAGATTTTTATTATGAGTCTGTAATTAGTCACCATTTCTTTGTCGCCAGTTTTTTTATATTAGGAAGTGTTGGAAAAGTTCCTTCTGGCAGAGATTTATTAAATAGTAGCCACAGGGGTCTAGATATAACAAATGCACAGGACTTTAAGAAGTATGCAGATATCTCATCGCGTCCAGCCCCTTTTTTACAATCAAGGTTATTCAGCTTGTTTAACACCTTAGATATATTTATATAAAATCTACTGATATTGACAGAAATAATCTTATATTGTGAATGATTATAATTCGGTGGGGCAGTGTAAATGTTAGTGTCCGAGTAGAAAGAAGACAAGTACTTTCCAAATAGATTGGCTATTGCAGGCCCATTATCAGCAATTTCTTCAAGATATTTAACATTACTAGGAATAAGGTCTTCTTCATTCTTAACACGTACATAGTCCCAGAAGACTTTGGAGTCAAATAATATGCTGCTTTGTATATTATTTATATAGTAATTATAACATCTAACTGACTGTTCTTTACAGAGTGCTCGTAAGATGCGATCATCCAGGCAATTTGTAATTTTATATTTTCTATGTGCTGCTCGTTTATTTATTACATTTTGTTTCAATTCATCATCGAACCAAATCGGAAATTTAAAATTACTTTTTAACTTCGCTATTTTTTCGCTAATCGCTATTATTAAAATTGTATAAAAACTCTTCATATTAATATAATATCTTTATTTATCCAAGAGATCACATAAAAAATGATTGTATGAATGGACACAATTAATAAATAAAGCAATTGCTGGATGATGTTTAACACATTTTATGAGTTCCTCAAAAGCACTAGATACATTCAGAGTAGAATTGTTGGAAAAATTAAGTCTAGGATCACATTATTAGCATTTGTAATCGTGTTGAGTTGAAATAAGTTTAGATAGGGGAATAATTCTAATAGACAGTCAGCTAAGGAATTATGACCAAACGAAAGTAGAAAGATCATCATTATGCCAGCTAATTTCTGGAAGATTGTAATCACCAACAATACAAAGCATTGTATTGTTAAAAATTGATGAAATATATTCTGTTAAATCGCAATGTAGATGAAAGGTTTTTCTAAATTAGTTGAAAGCCACTTACTATCCCTAAGCTTGTTATCATCTCTTTACCGTATCTTTGAAAAAATAGGATTGCATTCTATTCTAATCTAATTAGTTAAACTCCCATCAGTTTTTTTTCAAATCTGAAATGATTGATTTTACATTTAACAACCTCTCCTCCTCTCCATGCCAGTTCAAACGTCACCTACAAATAAAGTAACCCTTTAGGCGCTTCTTCATCCCAAACCTGCATCATTTCATTTAAATGTTCGATTTCAATGGCAACTGAGCTTGAAGCCTTCTTCTATTGGTATTTTTTGCATTCCCCCCGTTTTAAAATTCTAAATCAATAAATGGGTTAAAACTTCCATTATATATTTCGAAATAAGTTTCTCGAATTACATTCCACATTATTTTTACGACAGCTTCTTTGTAATTATCTTATTCGATTTTTTCATGTTATAACTTCAGTCAGTCAAAATATTTGCAAGTTCATAGGTAGTCATATCTTTTTTGAGGGAATAATGCTTCTCTTCGCAAGAGACTATAAACTGTATATAAAATTTCTAGTGTTTCTCGTTTTAACTGGGATACTTCCATTGATAACTTCGTTAATATTTTCATATGGAACATCACCAAATCGCTTCTTCTCATTCATTTTGTGTACAAAAAAATCGGCAGCTACTGGAAGCGGCTGGAACCTCCCCACTCGGTGGATCTTTGAAGCCGAAAAGAGCATTAAATTGTGTAACAAAACGGCACTGTAATCCGATCTCATCTAAAACCTTTTCAGATCTTCTGGGGCACTAAAAAACTCTCAACTTAATGAATTTACAATCATCTATGCGAGTTATTACCTACATTATCGCTCGTTGAATAATATACTATTAGGATATTAACAACTTTAACATCACTTGAACGACTAAGAAAGTCTAGTTATCCTAAATACTACAGATTTGTAAAGCAACAAACTGAAAATTGGTAAAGTGATAATCTATAATAAATTCACCAACGAAGGTACAGAAAGCATATGATATTGATATTGTTACATCTACCTTTAAAGTTTGTGACAATCCACTAAAAGTTACAAATGTGCCGAAATCTTATTAACATGACATGACACCAACGTTATCGGATGACAAACGATGACAATGACAATCATCAAAATTTGCTCATTGCAATCCGATCGCTCGCGGCTGTCTTTGTTAAATAAAACATTAGCATTTCAGTAATTTTACTAGATTTTAGAGGAATATTTGTAGTTTAGTTCTTCGATTTGTCTGTATATATATATTTAAAAACGGCACTAAACGTAATCCGCTCTACTTCTAGAGCAGTGGAGAAACCCTCACACGTGAATTGACACGTGATGTGACGAGTTTCACGATGTAACCGCTACGCGCATCGATCATGTCATGCGAAATGCGATCTATGCCATATTTGCTTTGTTTTTAATTTTTTTCACGGAAACCAAATCAAAAGGGTGGAAGTCTGATATATCGTTGAAATCAGAATTTTAACTGCTTTTCAATGGTTCCTTTGTAAATTGAAAGTAAATATAAAATAAACAACTTGTTGCGTCAAAATGGCACTAAGCGTAACCCGATCTCAACCAAAACCTTTTCAGATCTTCTGGAACACTAAAGAAACGCACACGCAAAGTTTCATTCAAATCCGTTCAGTAGTTTCGGCGCTATCGTGCTAACACACATACACACATACATACACACATACACACACACACAGACATTTTTCAAAAACCACTTTTTTGGGTTCCTAGGACCTCAAAACGTAAAGATTTGATGTTATCTCAATTTTCGTTTTTGAACCAATTTTAGTGTAACCTCTCACAATTTTATTGTGGAGAGGTTAAAATCAAGAGCAAAACGCGAAATGTCAGATTTTAATAATTTCAAAGACTTTTTACTTTGACATGTGTACTACGAAAAAGTAAAATACATTTTTCTAGATTTTTTACAATGATCGATAACCGCTTTTATCACTTTAAAAAAGTCCTATTGGTCGATTTTTTGAGCATGTACGTTTTGATTGGTTAATAAAGTAAGAATATATTAATCGTAAAAATTATATTGAAGCTCAAATGTTTCATCTATGCATATACAATTACCAAAATACAAATGTGTCAATTCCGGAAAATTGGAACATTTTTACGCCGGCTCCACACTTGCTTTTATTCGTATACAAATGTTTGTTATTTTTAGAAATGTACGCAAGTGTGGATGGAATATTCGTGTTCGTGCACAAATATTTGATATTTGGTCCGAACACAAACACGTTCCCGCTTTAAGTCGGCAAATACACGCACATCAAAGGGAACGCCACGCCACGAATGCCGTATACAAATAATCGGTAACAACGATGTTATGTGTAGAGAGTGTGTTTGCCAAATATTTATAAAGGAATAAGTGTACACAAATATTCGTAACAGTACGCGAATATTCGTGGACGTATGTGTGGAGCCGGTGTTAGACAAAAAAAATTACTGTTATTATTTTTATTAACTAAGACTAGTTACAGGTAATATTATTTTACCATTGTGTTCTTTTCTCGAACAAAACAAAAATTTGTATTTTATGTTATACATCACATCTCTTACGAGTACTCCAAATCTATGACTTAAATCAGCTACTCGTTCGCATATGTTGCCTCAATTCTTTCCTAAAAATATATAATCAGGGAAAGGAGGTAACATAATTGGCGTCCAACGTGTAAGGCCCGAATCAACATAACATATTTATATAACAAGAGTAATAAGAGAGGTGAAACCCTAATTCATTGTATGTGTTGCATATGAGACCAATTTTTAAATTTTTGGTAAGAGAATAATTTTTTTAATACAAGACATATTTCTATCTATCTTTCATTTTTGTCTAGAAATTTTTATTACATATATTTGCATATACTTTTGCTTACAGAGATTGAATTTTGTGCTATACAGAAAATTAGCGTCCTTAAATATAAGATATTTTACAAGTCCAAATATTTTCTTAAATATACTTTATTGGTAAAAGTGAGATTGTAGAAAGTGTGTTTACCTTGATGTATTTCTGGAAAGATAAAAATTGAAACAACCCTACAACACGGTGGCGATGTTTGATTGCACATTGATGCGATATTAACTGAAAATATATACAGGATGTCAAAATAGTGCGTCAAAGTCCAATATCTGCCTTATTAGAAAACTTTGGAAAATTATTTTTTTATGGAAGTGGTATAGTGTCAAAAGGCGCAAATTTTAAAATATACAGGGTGATTCGCTACAGCGGAGCATCTTCGAGGTCATTTTTTTTAATGGAACACCCTATATAATTTTTACATTTATAAATTCAGCGTAAAATTACCTTTCCAACGACCTCCAGATTTTTTGTTTTTGATGTGGCGTTGCCGGGTTATTCGAAAAAATATAAAAATTTAGGTCGGAACAAAACAAATTAATTCGCTATGTGTGTATTACTATTAATTAAGAAGACTTATTTTCCAATTATGTGGACAAGGGATTTTCTACAACGACACAACCACCAAATATTGATTATAATTATACAGGGTGTAATTTATACTAGCGCTAATTCCGGACATTTTAAAGTGAGTTTTCTCAATTTTTTTCAAATGGAACACTGTATATTATTGTATTTTTGAATTGGCATATTAATTCTCTGTGATTTTTGTGAATAATGTCCTATACCTAAAATCGATATTTCCAGAAATATTTTTACTTTTTCATTAAAACCGCTAAATTATAATACTTTTCATTTCAAACTGATCTAGTAGCCATGACTTTGACATAAAGTGAGAATAATTGAAAGTAGTATTAAATTTTTTTCTGTGTGCATCTTGGTTGCCTCAGTAGTATTTTTTCACAGTTTAATTAAATCACATTTGAGTCTATCTTAAAAATTTACAAATAATCGTTTAATATTACAAAAAAATTGACATAAATAATAGGAACAGAAAATATGGTATTAGGTAATACAAAAATTGGCACTGTTTTAAAAATTCAAAGTTATTTTGAACCTAATTTAATGAAATAAATAATACCTAGTGTTCATAGAAACTGCTCAAAGTGGCCTGGCAGTGAAAAATACTGTGAGAGTGATTTTTCTACTATATACGGATATTGGGTGTGTGCCCCTTGTCTCTAAATGTGTAACCCCCTCCCACACCAGGTTCTTCTAGAGCCTTCCGGGATAAAGGGAGTCGCAATTACCTATGGTCTTATTTATTATTATTTATTTATTATTTGTACACTTGGTCCTTAACATGCCCCACAAGAAGAAGTCGATTTTGGTCAAATCAGGGCTTCTGGCAAGCCAACTAAGGGGTCCTCTTCTTATTATCCTACCCGAGGACATCCTCCAGTAATTCTTCTAAGCAGCCATCCAAATAAATTTGACCATTCACATGTGTATCAAAAAAATGTGGTCCTATCACATAATCTCCAACAATTCCTCCCAAACATTCAACGACTATCTTGTTTGGCTATTTCTTTGTGAGAGTAAGGATTGGTTGTGTCGTAACAATGAAAATTATGACGATTAACACGTCCATTTTTATGAAACGTTGCTTCATTGGCAAAGAAAACAAAGTCAAAAAAATTTCTTTGTTACCCCATTTCTTGTTTTGCCCATTGGCAAAATTGTATTCAGTTTTCATAATCCCTATCAATAAGTTCTTTATAAGATTTGATGGACTAAAGATCGGCTTCTATATTGTTTTCTCTTGCCAATTCTCTTATAACTGCGATGAGGATCTTTAGTCACGTACAAAAGTATGACTGTTTCATTTTATCCATTTACTACATTTTGTGTTCGTTCCTTTTTCTCATATTCCACTTTTCCCGTATTGTGAAATCGTTCCATCAAAGTCTCAAATGATTTTTTAGAGCTTTATCTTCTTTCCGGATATCGCCCCTTATAAATTCGAGTAGATAGCAAACAATTCTTATCACTCGCACCCAGAACTAAACCATATCGACCATTTCTTCTCTCGAAAAATTCATTATTGGAAAGTGCGAATTTTAAACTAATTTATAACTTAAAATAAGTATAAATACTTTGTCACAATAGTTAATAATTAAACGTCAATAAGATAACTTTCAATTATTCTCACTTTATGTGAAAATCAGTTCGAAATGAAGTATTATAATTTAACGGTTTTTAATGAAAAAGTAAAAATATCTCTGGAAATATCGATTTTAGACATAGGATATTATTCACAAAAATCGTAGAAAATTAACGTGCCAATTCAAAAATACACTAATAGACAGAGTGTTCCATTTGAAAAAATTGAGAAAATTGACTTTGAAATGTCCTAAATTAGCGCTAGTATAAAATACACCCTGTGTAATTGTAATCAATATTTGGTGGTTGTGTCGTTGAAGTACATTTCTTGTCTACATAATTGCAAAATAATCTTCTTAATTAATAGTAATACACATACCGGTTGGCCACAAGTCAATGGACGCCGCCAATATTTTGGTTGTTTTTGTATTTAAAAATTTGGTTTTTGGTACACAAAAATTAGACAATAATGGGCTACTTTTAGACTAACAGGAATGAAAATATCACTTCCGGTTGAACCGGCAGATGAATGCGATGTAAGAAAATTACTAAGTAGGCAATGGAAATTGTTAGTAAGGTTGTAGACTTGTCTATAAAGAAGAAAATGGTTGTTTGAATTACTGATAGGTACCAGTATTTTCAGTTTTTTTCCAAAAAACGGAATTTAATTTTCATTTTCATTTCCGTAGGGGTTCTATGGAAATTTTTTTAATGGAACTGTGCTATTTTTTTTATTAATCAAAAATAATGATTCATAAACTATAATTTTTTCGCCATTAATCATTTGTTAACGATATCCCTCGTAATAATAGAAGTATTTTTAAAAAGTAAGCGCCAACAAATCATTTTAATAAGGTACCTATCTACATTTAAATCCAAAATTGTGGATAGCCATGAAAATGACAGACATTCGCAACAATTGAATTATTCTTGACTTACTCACTTACTCACAATTTTCTGAAGCAAGTGTATTAAAGTTGTTATAAACAAGAAAATTAATATAAAATGGCTGAAAAATTTTCAAGAGATGAGAAAGTTGACATGTTTATGGAGAGACTCGACGTAATGCAACTAGAGCACAAACTCTGTATGGACAGATATATCCAGAAAGAAGATAACCTCCGAAAAACTATTTCGCCCGGTTGGAGCATCAATTTAGAACTGAACCTACTATAGAAATTGAAGAAAGATTTATTGTGAATGAAGAAACGGAAATTAGAGTATTAGGTTTAGTGCATGTTGACCCAACCATTTCGATAAGACAAATTGAATATAAATTACCAGTTTCCAAAGAATCAGCCATTAAAATTTTAAAGAAACACGGCTATCGTTTTTATAAATATCAATTGCATCAATTTTTGTATGAGAATGATTATCAACGAAGAATAACCTTTTGTAATTGGTTACAGTTACGCCAATTAAGAAATGAGAATTTTATCAAAAACATTTTGTTCACTGATGAATCCAGATTTACAAACCTTAGGTTATTTAATCGAAATAACACTCGATATTGGCCAATTGAATATCCTCACGTTATGAAACAGGGGCGGTTTCAGCAGCGGTTTAGCTTTAATGTTTGGTTAGGCGTACTGGGCGACCATATATATAATAGGTTCAATAATTTTTGACGGAACTCTAACTGGATCAAGATATCTAGAATTTCTCCAAAATATAATAGTTCCACAGATTAATCAAATTCCCAATACCAATATTGACGAGGTTTACTGCCAACAAGACGGGGCTGGACGTTAGGGATTACTTGAAACAATTATTTCCAGATCGTTGGATTGGAACCCATGATCCAGTCAGATGGCCTGCAAGACGCTCGACTTAAGCCCACTCGATCTCGAGTCTACATGACTGATCCAGCCACAAGGCAAGATCTGGAAGAAAGAGTTCGACACGAAATTGCACAAATAACACCTCAACAATTACAGAATGTTAGACGTGCAACAATAAGTCGTGCTATTCTGTGTATTAATCATAACGGTGAACGTTTTGAACAATTTTTATAATGGTTTATTATAATTTAGGTTTTAAATAGTTTTGTAATTCTATTTATTCATGGTTGTAACGTTTTATTAAAATTATTTCTTGTTTAATTTGCGTTTACTTTTTAAAAATACTTCTATTATTACGAAGGATATCGTTATAAATTAAAAATATAATTTATGAATCATTATTTCTGATTAATAAAAAAATAGCACAGTTCCATTAAAAAAATTTCCATAGGACCCCTACGGAAAGGAAGATGAAAATTAAAAATTAAATTCCGTTCTTTGAAAAAAAAAAACCTAAAAATACTGGTACCTATCAGTAATTTAAACAACTATTTTCTTCTTTACAGACAAGTTTACAACCTTACTAATAATTTCCATAGCCTACTTAGTAATTTTCTTACATCGCATGAATCTGACGCGGCCTTTTTGAAAAAATTAACAAATTGTTCGTATCTCACTTATTTTTTGGAATTGTTTACATCTAAAAAACTGTTGCACTTAGAAATTTATGATTTATAATTTTTTTAGGTTGCATCCATATGACATCCTCCATCAAAGTTTAAATGACCGCGATTTCGATCAAAGACTGAATTATTTTAACTGGCTCCTGGAAATGATAAAGGAAGATCCTGGATTACTTTCATGTATTTTGTGGTCAGATGAGGCTTCAATTAAGAGTGACGGTACTGTAAATTGGCACAATATGCATTATTGGTCTGAAACTAATCCGCGCTGGATGCGAGAGGTCCAATCTCAGGGCCTATAAATGTGTGGTGTGGAATTCTGATATGTAGAATAGAATAGAATAGGATATTATAGGATAGGATAGAATAGGATAGGATAGGATAGAATAGAATACATTTATTCATTCAATAGATCATATAAATGATATAGGATAAGCCAAACAAAAGAAACTTATAATTAGATATGAAATCACAAAAATGTAAGATAGAGTTGAGTGAAAGAAATAAATAAAAGTAAAAGTATTGTACCAATTAATACATCAGAATAAAAGGCATTTGTAACAAGAAATACTTTTAACCTAGATAAAAATATTTTTATACTACCAATATTCTTTAAATCTGGAGTTAGTTTATTATAGAGCACAGGGCCAGGATTTAATATTAGTCATTCCATTTAAGAAAAAAAGTTGATGTCCGGTTGAACCGGAAGTGATATTTTCATTCCTGTTAGTCAGGAAGTAGCCCATTATTGTTTAATTTATGTGTACCAAAAACCAAATTTTTAAATACAAAAATAACCGAAATATTGGGGGCGAAACTTTCATATTTTTTCGAATAACTCGGCAACCCCACGTCCAAAACTAAAAATCTGGGGGTCGTTGGAAAGGTAACTTTACGCTGAATTCATAAATGTAAAAATATATAGGGTCTTCCATTTAAAAAAATGAATTTGAAGATGCTAAGCTGTAGCGAGCCACCCTGTATATTTCAAAATATTTTTAAAATGTGCGCCTTTTAACACTATCATAGTAAAAAACAAATTTTCCAAAGTCTTCTAATAAGGTCGATATTGGACTTTGACGTACTATTTTGACACCCTGTATTAGTCACCAAACACGGGTTATGTGAAATAATCATAATTTTTGAAAATTCCATTCTCCATCATTTGCTATATTTGATTAAAGAACATAAAAAGAAATCTCGATTAAAGTTTATTTTGTCAGTGACAATTGTAACATGTGAATATTAGGTACTTTTAACAATGTTAGAGTTAACTGGTAGTATATTTCAGCAAATCTGAAGAAGTCTATTTACATTTTCAAATTTTAATGCTCTCGCTTATCTTCCTCCCTAAACATGTATTTCGCTTGTTTAGTCAAAGATTCGACTGACTTTATAAATTCAGATAAAACGTTACAGTAACTTTGAAACAAAGCTAAAATGTATAATTGATTTGTAGGGTAAGCTAAAGTCTGCATTAAGTTCATGCTTTACGCTAGGCACGCCACCACATTCTCCTTACTGATAGAGACATCGCCGTCGGATGCGTTCCGGAAATCCTAATATAGTGAACCCTCAGCTGTGTTATAATACACCAATTTCAGACTCAATTCAGTTTATCATTGCAAAATTTTGTCGACCCTAATATATACGTTTTATGTACAATGAATATGAATATTTTAGCCTGCTAATTAGAGTTCATCTGAATAAATCATTCGTTTTAGGTAGCACGTAACTTGAAATAAAAACGGAATTAAAGAGAATAGTTAATAATACAATATAATATTTATTACCTTGTTTTGATATTTTCAAGTATTTGCCTGATATCTAAATATGGTGAAATAAACATGAAACTGTTTTATTTATTAGATATTGAAGTAGGTAACCTTTTTTCAATTAATTTCAAATTATTATTTATTTCATGTATTTAAATTGTTGATTGTTGTTATTAAAATTAATTATTACAGAATAACAATTACTCAAATTTCAAGATAATTCACCATTTTAAAATGCGCATTTACGAAAATAGAGAATTTAACTTTACACTTTACTGAAGTATCAATGAAATTCTCGATGTTATCGAAAATTTTAAAACACTTAAAGTAAAAATGTTAAAACTAAAGTGTTTAACTGCAATAAATATGTCACTCTTATTCCTTTTACCAAACTTATTAATCAATGTCGCCATATCAAAGACTTCTCCAAAGCGTTCGACAGACTCAACCACAATATGTACAGCTATCCTTTCAAAACTTAAAAAATACTAATAATATAATAAATAAAATAACTAAACATGTACTGTTCCTTTTAGTAAGGAAGAATGGTACATCCACCACACAATCATCGCCTAAGATTGGATATCTTCCGCGCATACACTGATATACAAACCATTGGAACACGAAAAAGCTTCCCAGTTTGAAAAAATGAATAAAATTGAATTGAGTGTGGAGGGTTAAAGCTTGATAGAGACCCTGGGAGTCCTTTGTGCATTTAATTTTGAGTTGGAGACGTGTGGAGATGTCACTCGTAAAACGTTGGATAGGGTCAAAGGCTACACCTTGTATAAGCCCTGGCGTTGGTTGATACATTTATTTTTGGTTGAAATAGATTATTTGTCACTTTATTTAATTTATTGTCTATGCCAGTGTCCAAATCTACACCCTGTACATACTTTACTTGGATTAAAACACTTTGTTTTAAAACGAACAAGATTGATTCATTTAATATAACTGAAGAAAGTTATTAAAACGGTTTTAACTTAAATATTTAATGTTCACAGGTTGCAAAACGATAACTTTTCATACACTAAGAATATTAAGATAAAAATGAAAAAATTGATTAACACGACTTAAGAGTCTGACAAAATTCGCCTTTTTTGTTAGATGCGCGATGGCAGAATGAGAACTGAGCTTTTTTACTTGGTACAGCCAAGGAAGCAGCTGCAGTGACACGGTTGTAGGTTCAACTTTCACGGCGCACGTATCGAACTGGACTTGCTCGCGCTCCCCGCTGGGCTCGGCCTTTTATAGACTTTGAGCTCGCACGGACATTTTTTTGCTGTTTTAATGAGGTCTGGGAAGATCTGAATCATCTTGGCACGAGTGCGCAATATTGCATCAGAAAGTAAAGTGTAAAGATTCAGAAATGAAAATTATATGACTGTTTCGGCATTAAAATAAGAAACTGTTTGACTTCGAAATGAAGGTTGAATCGATTTAATTTTTGGAGTTATTAACAATAATTGTCCGAATAAATTAATTAACTTTGAAACGACCCCGTAAAGTCGTCCCGAAAGTTCTGCACTTAGAGTTGATGTGATATGAGAATGTTCCGATAGTCCGCGGTGAATGAATGGAAGTAAGTTTTGATGACAATGGGGAACGAAAGTACCAGTACTCTAATGGAACATCATGAATGGAGATTGATTGTATGTTGATATTTGAGACGTGAAATGGTATGAACGGTGGGATCGGAAGGAAGAATAATTTATAAAAAATTTGTGTGATTGAAATAGAATATTTTGACGGCGGGATGTATTTTATGCCCATGGGGGCGGTATTTTTTAGGATGTTAATTTGAAATGGTTGAGCTGTAAATTGACTAATTTGAAGGAGTTAGTGTTTAATTATAGTTTGGCCTTGTGAGGTAAAAGAGTTGATTTTTTGGCAAATTTTGAAATTTTTGCAATTTTTTCTGTCTCCCATATATGAAATATACTATAACACTTGAAACGGTCAACCATCTAAGTACTAACCGCGCTTGACATTGTTTTATATCGCATATCAAAATATGTTCATATTAAAAACTACGATCGCCTCCAAAAATCTGATTGCAGCAAGACTCGAGCATTCAGATTAATCCTAAAGGAAGGACAGCAGTGCAAGGCTGTTATGTATCACCAGCCGCAGACTAGGTTCAAGATTGTTAGCTCTCATCAGTACGGCATAGGTGACTACACAACAACTCTACACTCTATCCAGTTAAGGCTATCAAATTTTAGACGAAAGGCGTCCACAAGTAATTTTAAGGGTCTATATAACTTAGTATACTTTATACGAGGATAATTGGAACTGGCCAGTGTTAAAACACAGGACCGTGCGCACTGAACTTGATATTTTGTCCTATATATTTAGCAATGGTATCGAGATTCGAATGGTAGTTGAAACTATGCAGGCGAGTCCGAGACTGGCAATGTAATCAGCCCGAATGAACCATCTACGACTGCACTGGTTTAAAGATAATAAAACAGACAGGCCTACTAGCATAAAAAAAACTCGTAAATCGTTTCTCAATAGTCAAAGGTAGACTTCTGCTGTGCTGTTAATGTGCCAGTGCAGTGCGTAAATACCTGTTATAATATCAAGCGTAGGAGTTTAGTTAGTTATTGTTCATATTTATAAATATTTACTACTATATAAAAGGTGAAATATTTTAATTATTTACTAATTTACCATGGCTTTCTGGAGATCATTTGAAACAGAGGATAATATAATAACGCCCGAAAATCTTATTATTTTCTTATGACAAGCATTTCTATTTATCTCCGCCCATGTACAAGATGCCGACTGTTTTTGCCGGCTTTTAGTTTTTATACGGTTTCAATTAAATTCGTTTGCACTTTAACATATACGAAATTTAACGAATTTTAATATCATGTTCTATTTTATGCTTCTGAATTATTGAGATGAACTAGTAGTAGATTTTTAAGACATTTTGTATTTTTGTCTTTAGTAGTAATATTTTTGAAAAAGGGAAGTTTTGTTTTTATCAGAAGGTATTTGTTTGAATATTAACAAATCATTGACTGCGTTGAGTGTTTTTTCTTCAGGGTGAATAAAAAAATATGCCCACAAAGAGAAGAGATAATGGAACAAATTATCCTAAGCGTTTTTCTTTATAGGTGCTCGAATGCTATTAAAAACCAATCTAGCCAGCGCGCAACGTTTATGTAGGTGGACATAAAGAAAACACAATTTCATTATGTATTGAACGCCCTACGTCTGTTTATTTGGTAAACATGTTACGTATGTATATTTTCATTTTAGAATTATTGTTGAAGGTACTACGAAGGGCATCGATATTTCTATATCAGGGAGTCATAAAGGAATGCTATTTTTAGAATGAATCATATGTGTCAATCATTTTGAAGTTGGAAGTTATGTTTTATTCGTGCTGTTCAGTATTTGCATGATAGCAAGCTGTATTAAATATGGCAACATTGGTGAGTGACGCTCATAAATCATATGATTTTATATGTATATATATATATAAAAATACAAGAAGGGTAGTCTTGATTGACTAGTTAAGCAGAAAAAAAGTGAATCTTATGGGTTTCAGTCAAAAAATGTTTATAACTAATAAAGGCCCAGACTAAATAAAACTCTTTGTTATTTGTCAAGCTTTCGGAAATGTTTATTTCCTTCCTCAGGACATTAACTTAAGATTCTTGTCATGAAGTTACAAAAATTCAGAAATTTAATTCTAATCCTCCATTTTGTGTAGGCACAAACCATGTTTTATATTATAAAAAAAAAATACCATGCAAATATATGTAAAATATTCATTAATTTAAATTACTTAACAACACATAACAGAATTAAAAAACACAACTGATTAAACGCATTACAAAGGTTAAAAACGATTGCAATCTAAATGAATATTTCTAAAAAACAAACGTATATCTAATACAACGTTGGGTTCTGGGTTGGGCAGAATAAGATTCACATTTTTTTTTTTAATATATATATATTATAT
The DNA here is from genome assembly GCA_963675555.1 of Leptura quadrifasciata. Classification (NCBI taxonomy): domain Eukaryota; kingdom Metazoa; phylum Arthropoda; class Insecta; order Coleoptera; family Cerambycidae; genus Leptura; species Leptura quadrifasciata. The sequence continues at coordinate 153,502,276 of OY776673.1, read as the reverse complement.
ATATATATATATATATATACGTACCTGTGATTTTAGTATAAAATGTTTGAGTAGAGTGCTTATAGCATAAAGTCGCTTAAAAATTGATTCCGTGGACCCCCACAAAATACTAAAAGCTGACATATTTCAAAATTGATAGCTAATACCTTAAAGAGCCTAAATTCAAATTTACCCAAAAAATTTCCTCCGCGAAAGGGCATTATCCAAAACTTTCAAGTTATTAATATGAACTGATTATCGACATTATATTCAATATTGTGCCAAATGTTGGAAATGATATCTGCGGATGTTTAGGTGTAATAAAATCGTGTAATTTTCAAAAAGCATTGCCCGCTATTTAGATTTCTAACTTTAAACACTTATATCTCTGCTCGACATGCTGCCAGAATTATTTCACTAGCGCGGAAAAGTAATTATATTTTTATTTGCAATTTCGGAAAAGTTATAATTACATTTTGAAACCGTGTTAGCTGATATACCAACGTTTTTCTTTTATATTTTCCTATTAATATAAATTTGGTGAAATTAAAGCTATTTTTGTTTACGCAACCCCTTTTGAAGAAGCCTCTATTACTTTAAAAATCAAACAATTATGTGCCCATGGCTATCAAACATTTTCATTTTCTCATAACAATTAACAAATGTCAAGTCAAACAGTAGCAACTTTTTAAAGTAAAGCCTAGTTTTTTAATTAAAAAGAAAGTATTTAAATGGATAATTCTGAAGAAGATCTACCAGAATATATTTTAAAGCAAATATCTTAAATTTAGGTTTATTGCCTGCCAAATCTAGACACCGATGTGGGAAAAAGCACACAGTGTTTACGAATTGGTGTCAAGAATAAGACCTTAACAAGGTATATAAGCCAAATACATTGTGGTCAAGGCATTTTATGCCAAGAGCTATGAAGAATCTGGATATAAGTAACTTCGTCTATCAAGATACATAATGTGGAATTTAGGACCGAAAAAACAAAAGTTTTTAATAAAGAAGAAATAACAAAATTCCTGAATGAGGCACCAGATGAAGTGTATTTGATGATAAAACTCGATGCCATTTTCGAATGGGCTAGTGCCTGTCGCCGGGATGAACTTCCAAAAAATGACTATTGATGACATCGAAGAGAAAGAGAATCTGCTAATTATAAGAATTCCTGCCTTTGAAAATCACGCTGCATATTTAAAACCTCCTAATCCGCATTTGTACATAGAGCACAGTTTTCGCCGATCTCAACATGAATATTGACCCATTGTGACTAAGAAATAACTAACATAACTTGGGGGTTGGAAACCAACATCTCTTGCAGAGGGTTATTATTATATTCCGTCAAATTCGTTTTCTAGATAGGAGGAGATGTTTAATATACCCATGTCTTCCTCCATCTTAATTGTACTTTGAAATAATCAATTAATATCTGGTATTGAATTAAATAAATACGAGTATGCGCGAGTAGGGATATTGTCTGAGAGCTCTAGTTTATTGCTTAATATAAGTATCGTGATCTTTTTTTTATAAATTTATTTAACGTCGGCCTATTTCCGCTACTGAGGCCTAAAACCAACACCTGTAGATGAGCTACCCCCAACCAGGAATTTTGCCGAACCTCTTCCCTTAAGGAGAGTAGGGATCTTTTACTTGCCTAACATTTAATAGACAAGGGACCGACGGCATTACATCCCCACCGAAGGATGGTATATCCCCTATACAACCTTCGCCTAAGGTTGTATAGCTTCCCCGCATACACTGATATATAAGCAGCAAGATGTGTGAGGCGAGGATGCGGTCTTCGTTGGAATGGTCACCCATCCAACTACTAACCGCGCCTGGCGTTGCTTTACATCGCATATCGAAATTATGAGGGCAAATTCTCAGATGTTGATACTGAACTAAGGTTTTCCCAAGTTTCTGTTGACAAAATTGAATGCATTGTTCCAACTATTAAATCAAATGCAAAGGGAGGTGACGGTGTGGATAAAAAGAAAGCTTCCATTAGTGCTTCCATATTTAAGCGAATACCTTAATTTTATCATTAATAAGTGTATCACATCAAATATTTTTCTACGTGCATGGAAAAATTCGGATATCTTAGAATGCCAACCGGGTAGATTTATCTCATTTCAGGCCGATTTTTATTTTGCCGACAATTTATAAAATACTGGAAATGTTAATCGAGGAGCAAATAAATTTATTACTTAATAAACAGAAAATTATACCTGCAACTCAATCGGGCTTTCTGTCTAGGTATAGTACAACAACCGTATTGTTATATGTCACAGATGACATATTAGGGCAAATGATAATAACAAAAACACAGTTTTAATTTTGTTAGATTATAGTAAAGCCTTTGATATGCTTGATCACGACATTTTGTCTAAAAAGCTTAAATATTTTGGTTTTAGTGATCTTGCAGTATCTCTTCTAAAACGCTACCTAACTAATAGCTGTTCTGATTTAATTGTTAATTCAATAGGTGTTCCACAAGGGAGCATCTTAGGTCCACTATTATTTTCAACGTATACCACTGACTTTCACAGTTTTCTTACACATAGTTCTGTACATCAGTATGCTAATGATACTCAGATTTATTTAAGTTTCTCTCAACATTAATTTAAAGCAGCTATAAACATAATTAACGAAGATCTAGAGCAGATAGTTTCAGTATCTAATGCACATGGACTGATTTTAGGATGTGGCTATTTATACATACTGTCCAGGCAATTCACGCCGCACATGCGCGATGACGTTCAAACATATTGATATAGTAAGAATTATAAGGTTAACCATCAGCAGTCTGTGGTGTAATACTTAGTGTTCCCGATTCTCACACGTGAGGTCGACGGTTCGAATCCGCTTGCTACAGTTTTTTTTTTACCACATTTTGTTAACTAAAATACGTAATACGAATATTTCTTTAGGTTAGTTCGTTGGGTTAAATATGTTAATATTTTTTGATGTAGTATAGTTGTTTATGATAGATAATGTCCCTTGCCCTCGACGGCTATACTGTATGTATAAATAGCCAATTTCTTATACATACTGTATGTATAAATAGCCAATTGCGTATACATACTGTATGTATAAATAGCCAATTGCGTATACATACAGTATGTATAAATAGCCACATCCTTGATTTTAAACAAAAAGAAATTGTTTGGAAAGAACAATAAGGAATTTGGATTTTAAAATAGTGATTGATAATCAAATTCTAGCTTTTAGTATCTATTGTAAAAATCTTGGGTTACTCTTAGATGTAGATTTAAAATTTACAGAACATGTCAACACTCTCCTTAAGAAATCTTATTGTAAATTAAAGTCACTATATATACATAAGGAATATTTATCTACTAAAATGAAGCTAAAGTTCCGTGACTCTTTAATTTTATCTACTTTAGCGTATTGTGGTGGTGTACTGGCCCGCATTACTTAAAAAAGATCGACAAAATTTACAGAAAATCCAAAAGAGCTGTCTATGATTTTGCTATAACTTATAGCATATAATAAAATTTGATCATATTTCTAAGAATTTTCAGCATAGCAAATGGTTAACACTTCACGGATGCTTTAAATTAATTGATTAATTAAATTTAATTCATAAAATTAATGGAAATAGATGACCAGTATATTTGTTTGGTAAATTAATCAGAGGTGCCGATATTCATAACTGTCCTACACGTTTTCGTAACTTATGCAACGTTACTAAGCATCACACTGCACAATTTCAAAGGTCTTTCACATACAATGCAACTCATATTCATAATTACCTAAATAGTATGTTTAGTATAAAACCAAGCATTCACTATCTACGAAAACATCAAAAAGTACTTAGTTTTAGTTTAATTCCATGTCATATCACGTAATATACGTACTTATTTTGTAAAGATATAGGGGTTACGTGGAAGAGCAGCGCAGCTGAACGTCGCCCTCCTCAATCAAATAATCTTTTGTAAATAATCTATTATTAGAAAAATAAAGGCATTTAATATAAACATAGTTCAAATCTGTTTTTAGAGGGCGGAATATTAAAACATAATATTTTTAGTCGCAAACTCCTCTATAAAATCCTTACTTTACTATAGGGAACGTAACCAGACTGAAACCGACAGCTACTGTCCGGGCTATGTGCCCCGCCGAGCGCTGAATTACAAGTTACAAGCCTGGCGCGTTAAGTGTAATAATTGCATATTACCATCAAAACGCTAATGCTTCGATTGCAACAAACACCAGCCGAAAAACTGATCCTACTTAAAGGAGCTTTCGTACCAATCGTCACACACCACTTGCAGACTGTAGTTTCGAGCTGTTGGCTCTCATCAATGCCAGGTAGGCATGTGACGACCGACACGAGGATCGCTTGACAATTTATTACATTTCGGTATCTTTGTGATAGCGACATGTAAAACAGTCAGCAGGCGTCATCTAGCGGCCCAGTGTCTGTTGCAATCGAAAAATAAATAGCCTGACTGAGCTTGGTTACGTTCCCTATAGTAAAATAAGGATTTTATAGAGGAGTTTGTGACTAAAAATATTATGTTTTAATATAAACATTATTAACAACAAATAATATTAGATGATATATGTTCCTTTTTCATTAGAATAAATGTTCATGTTATTTATTTTTTATTTTCATCACGCTCGTAGGAAAAATGGTATTCTTAACACAAGAGGACACTTAATTTTCGGTACTCGACAACTTGGCCGAATTTCACTTCGCATAGTTCGGTCAACGGCAGTTGAGTTCGGAACAGTACCACTTTCCACACTTATTAGGAGTACTGCCAAAAAATTATTCTTGAAGTGTATTTTTCAAGAAGGTGCAGTTACTCCAGACTGCAATGAAGTATTTACATTCAATTTTTCTTCAAAAATTTCGTCACCACAAAAGTTATCTATCTGTGGCATCAAGTATAGCTTTATCATTATTTGCTGATTAAATGTGAAATTACTCGTATATTTCCATTATCAACGTAATAGTTTTATTTTGTAATAAAGTTTATGCTCACAATTACCTTGTTTTACAGCACTTATCTTAATTGAATAATAAAAGTTGTAATTTATCAGTTAGCCATTAGCAAATTAACACAAAAGAAAAGTTTTACATATGCTTTTAACGCCAGTAAGTATGATAACATTGTTATTTACACTTTATGTGGGAACAACAATAATGTTTGATAGAAACATAAAACTTTAATAGAACTGCTTGTTGATATAGAGTCGTAAAAACCAAGACTTCTCGTCGAGGGGCACATTTTTAAAGCGATACTACATGAATAAGTGTATAAAAATAAATACACATGTATTATTATGATAAAAATCGCCGTGAATGCAAATTGCCCCACGTTGCAGCGACAAAATTGTTATAATATTTAATTTCAAGTATATAAAGTTATTTTTTCAATGTTTATGAAGAGTTGAGTAATGGGCCATGATCAAAATATTGATTTGAATGAGAACTTTTAAGAGAAATTGATTGAAAGCATAGAAGTAGCTAACAAAACGCAAACGCAAGAAATTAAAACAGAAATTGAGGGGCTTCGGACTGACATCAATAAAAATATCGCAAAGAAGCATGAATTAGAAATAAAATATAATGAATTAAAAGAGAAATATGAACGTCTTGAAAAAGACCTTAGGAAGAGTAATATAACAATTTTTGGTCTCGAAAATAATACAAAATCTGGGCTTCTAGATTTTACTGTGGAAAAGTTTAATAATATTCTGAACCTTGAACGTAATACAAATGACATAAACGACATATATACAATTGGCAAACGACAACCCAATAATCGTTAAATTTACGTCATATCTTAAAAAACAGCGAGTTTGAAATAAAGCCTATAAACTGAAAGAGGTAAATAGAAGCAATAACTCAAAAATAACCATATCTGAAGAACTGTTACTAGAAGAAAGGAGAATAAATAAGATATTACGGCATTTGAAATAAGCCAAGTCGAAGAAATTGAACGCTTACGTAAAAGGCAATAAATTATACATAAGCGACGAGGTTTTTACTGCCCAGGAGTTAATGGAAAACAAGGAGAGTTCGGATTATGAAATAGAGAAGAAAGATGTTGAACAGGTTACAAAGAAACATAAAACACAAATAAATAGTGCTCCATCAACACCTATTCCTAAACAAAAAGGTCGCCAAAGTGAAGACGAAGTACAGGAAGAACCAGAGGAAACCCAAAAGGAAGCCAAAAAAGAAAATTTCTGTGAAAAAATTTCCAGCTACAGCAAGTAAATCTTCACTAAGGCTGTTAGATTTAAAAAATAGAACCAAAGTCAATAAAAATAATGAAAACAATTTAAGTCCCTAGGTATCTAATATGTGAGGTTAGCTAAATTGAAGTTTATAATGTAACCCTATTTATCAACATATATTATTATAATAATTAATAAATTATTTTAGCTTTAGTGTGTTGCTAGGCATGTAATATTTCATAAATTTACTAATGTACTTTATATTGTCTGAAAGTTATTTGTGGCATTCTACGCATATTCTTTCCTATTATTTGGGTTTTCTACCACATGTATTATTATCCTCTTCAAAAACAAATCACCGAATTTACAAAATAATAGAATTATTGGAAAAAGGCCTCTGCGCCCGTGACGTTTACGCCAAAGGAATAGTTAGAGGTTATGTTTTGCAAATAATATAAATCGGAATAAACACAGAAATAATGTATTTTGCTGACGTTTCGGAAAGTAATCTCTTTCCGTTTTCAAAGCTTTTTTTGGAAGAACTCTTATTTTACTGTGTATGTCAAATATACAGCTTTAAGATTCTGTTTATGTTATTTCCATAGATACTTACTACTTACACAGAACATACAACTGATGATATTTTCTTTCAGATAATGTTGAGTTTGTTAAGTTCTTCTTTTAACATTGGTAGCCAGGTTGTACAAATATCTACAGAACAATTCAATACGCACTTATCTTCATTTAATAAGATTATTGCTGATTCTTAAAAAAAATATTAAAGAATCATATTATTTGCAAAATATAACCTCTGACTATTCCTTTGGCGTAAACGTCACGGGCGCAGAGGCTTTTTTTCAATAATTCTATTATTTTGTAGATTCGGTGATTTGTTTTTGAAGAGGATAATAATACATGTGGTAGAAAACCCAAATGATAGGAACGATTCATTAGGTTTCGAGATTTTAAACATTTTAACTATGAAAATTTTATGCGTGATTTGGAAAATGTACCATTTTTTAATGTTCTACGGGGTAATAGTATCGAATATAAGGTCAATTTACTTACAGCTGATAATAGAATTATTTAAAATTCATGCCCCATATAGGGAAGTTAGGGTTAGTAAACCAAAAGCTCCATGGCTAACATATAATTTAAAGAAATTAATGAAGGAAAGGGACAAAGCAAAAACTAAATATAAAAAAACAAAAAATCCTGTGGACCTCGCTCACTATAAAAATTTACGTAATCGCACGTTTTCTGCAGTTAGAAACGAAAAAAGGGCATACATTAATAGAATATGTGAATTAAATGATATGAAAAGTACATGGCACACGTTGCAATCAATGAATATAAAAAAAAGCAAAAATTCAAATGTCCCCTCTGAAATTGCTGATGTTGAAGAAATAAATAATTATTTTCTATCGTCATTCCAGACTAGGAATTCTAATGTCGACTTCAGTTATTATGAAAACAACAAATTCAATGACAAATCTTTTAAGTTCAGTTTTGTCTCAATAGATGACGTAAATAACATTATTTCTGATTTAAAATCAAATGCAAGTGGATATGATCAGTTATCGCTAAATATGGTTAAACTTTGTGAAAAATATATTGTCCCCTATATTACTCATATAATTAACTGTTGCCTCGAACAGGGTTGCTTTCCCGACAGTTGGAAAAATGCTTTAATTTTACCGATACCAAAAATTGCAAACGTTTCTTCGGTAGCTGATTTACGACCTATAAGTATTTTACCTATTTTATCTAAGGTTTTGGAGAAAGTTGTATACGCACAAATTTACGACTATGCTACTACCAACAATATAATTACCTCTTTCCAATCAGGTTTCAGGAAAGGTCACAGTACAGCAACTGCTCTTGCTAGAGTCACCGATGATATTTTTAAAAATACTGATAATAAGAAAGTTACAGCATTAGTTTTACTCGACTTCTCTAAGGCCTTTGATACTTTAGACCATGACTTAATATCACTAAAGTTAAAATTTTACGGCCTGGATGATACCTCAGTGTTATTTTTCAAGTCCTACTTATCCAATCGTAAGCAGATGGTTGATTTGGATAATAATAGATCATCTGCGGTATCTGTTACTTCAGGTGTGCCTCAGGGGTCAGTGCTGGGACCTCTATTGTTTACTATCTATACATCTGATATATTAAGCTCAGTCAAATATTGTCAGTTACAAGCATACGCAGATGATACACAATTGTATCATAGTTTCTCTGTTGAACTAGCACCTGAAGCAATTGATAGAATAAACAGTGATCTAGAAATAATTAGGCAAAAATCTTTTGATCACAATTTACGACTTAATCCCAATAAATGTAAGTTACTCTTATTTGGACAAAAAAGCATGTTCAGTTATTAACGCCTAATTTTACTGTAAAAATTGACAATAGCTTGTTGTCCCCAGTAAGTTCAGCAAAGAACCTTGGTCTCATTCTTGATAGTAACTTGAAATTTTCGTCCCACATTAGCTCTTTATTAACTAAGGCCTACAGCTCATTAAAATTGTTATATGTGAACAAAGACATCTTAAACTTAAATCTTAAAAAAGTTTTATGTGAAACGCTAGTCTTAAGCTATTTTAATTATTGTGATTCGATTTATGGGCACTGCATAGACTCTTTGGAACAAAATCGCATTCAAAAAGTACAGAATACTTGTTGCCGCTTAATCTACAATCTGAGAAAATACGATCATATTTCTCATAACTTTAAAGGACTTAACTGGTTATCTATGTCAAATCGCCGTAAAGTACATAGTCTTGTATTTATTCATAAAATAGTTAAAACTTCAATACCTCCTTATCTTCACAACAGGTTAATCAGACGATCAACTATTCACTCTCGTAATGTGAGATTAGCTCATTTATACACTATACCACGTCATTCAACAACCAATTTTAAGAAAAGTTTTTCATACTGGTCGGTCCATATGTATAATAATATACCTAGTCATCTTAAAGGATTGTCTGTAGAAATGTTCAAATTAAAAATTAAGAAGCTACTTTTAGATGAGCAGATTAATTAATGTAACTTCAAGAAATTAAATTTTAAACTAATTTTTTACATATTACTCGAATATTGTGCGTGTTTGGGAATTTGTATGTGTGTTATATATATTTCAATTTGAATTTTAGATATAGTTTACGTTCATAATATTTGCTGTCTAGGGTTAAGTGTAAGAATAGATTATATGATCTAAACTTCGCCCTACATTGTTGATATTTAGTATCGCAATAAAGTCGTTTATTATTATTTATTAAATATGTACTTTATGTTTTTTAAAAATCGTAAAAATATTTTTTTTGTGTGTGTGCTCATGAACTATTTCTTTAGTTGGCCACCTGATTATTATAATTAAACATTTGAAAATGGTTAAATTTATTCGTTATTACAACTACACGCCAATAATAACAGATAGCATTCACGATGTGTTAGAATACAACGAGGCAATCAGAGGGAAAATATTGGTTTTAAGCTATATCATCAAAACACGTAGTATATCTAAAAATTTGGATGAATTTAAAATGTTTCTTAATCAAGTAGTTGTAAATTTTGAATGTATAGTTCTCACTGAAACGTAGAAAATATATGACACTTCTCTTTTTGAACTTGATGGCTACTCTTTGATATATAACAAGGGAGATATAAACCAAAATGACGATGTCATTTAAAAATACTCTATTTTGCGTTGGTGGAATCACTTATATCTTATGGAATTCTTGGATGGGGTGTAGCTTCTAACAGTTATCTAAAAAAGTTAGAAATTTCACAAAAATTTTAAACAATAATATACCAGAAAAATAATACTTACCCTTCCAACTCACTTTATCAAGAAGCAAAAACTCTTTTTAAAAACTGTTAACACCAGTGGAAAAACCAACATATATTAGAATTGATCATACATACGAAACTAGAAATAAAACAAAAGGCCAAGCGAAGGTGTGCCTGCTGCTGAAAAATCAGTTGGTCAAAGAAGTTTAGCCTTCTTAGCTCCTAGAATATATAATGAACTGAATATAAGGGATGTAACTCTCTTATGTCAATTTAAGGCTAGGGCTAAACAATTTGTACTCAATTAGAGTAGGGACGAGGCGCACAGATTAGTAAATATAATTAGTGTATAATATAATATATGCGTTTGTTATTGTTATTTGTAATATTAAAAATCTAAATTCAAGGTTGGTGATTGTTTAAGTATGTGTGTGTGTGATGGTGTGTGTGTGTGTGTGTGCGCGCATGTGTGGGCGTGTATGGGTATTATGTCATTATTTATGTGGAAAAACAAATATCTGTACTAATGTTTGGAGTATTTAATGAACTAAGAAAATATTGCCACTTGCAAATTTTACTTTTGTGGCATTTTTCTTGTTTATTTGCCTACAAATTTCTGTTACACATGAATATTTGATACATATTATAATTTATAAAATTATTATGTATTGTGTGTTAGTTTATGTTAATTATGTAAATAAACTATATTATTATTATTATATCAATATTATTATTAGTTTGTTCTCAGGGTATCTTTATACGTTCGGCACCAGTTAGATATCAATAATACTCACAAGTCGAGGTAAGAAATGAATATATTAAAGATTTATGTGGTTTTTGTACAGTACAATGAGTTAAGATTGAATATTTTTTTTAAATTTCAATGGTTTTATAACGATAAACAAACTTAATACTAATTAGGCCTTTTTATTTAATTAAATTGACGAATGGAATGAAAGATTTATGCATAAAAATTTTTATTATAGCGCTCATATCCGGTTGTTGGCATGCCCTCGTTATCTCGTAGAAACTCGCCTCACTCGGTTTGTACCTCGATTCAAGATGAACTGACTTCAAACTATACCAATTACTTTTGTCAACTTACGAAGCGAAAAGTTCTTGTTTTCTTTAACATTTATTTAACGTCGGTCTATTTCCGCTACTGAGGTCTATCACCGACGCCTATAGACGAGCTAACCCCAACCAGGAATTTTGCCGAAGAAGAATATGGATCTTTTACTTGCGTAACATTTAACAGACAAGGGACCGACGGCTTTACATCCCCTCCGAAGGATGGTATATCACCTACACAACCCTCGCCTAAGGTTGCATAGCTTCCGCTCATACACTGATATACAAGCCGCTGGAAGATATGTGAGGCGTGGACACGGTCTTCTTTGAAACGGTCGCCCATCCAAGTACTAACCATGCCTAACGTTGCTTTACATCGCACATCGAAGTATGTACATAGTAAAGACGCATCTATGCTCGCCCCTGAAGTTCTTGTTTATACAACGCTTATTTTCTTCTTTCTTATTGGAAATATTGAAAATAAATGGATTTACTGATTTACTGAAGTATTCGAAGCACTTTGTTTTATATAGATGTAGGTTAAATTTTACTATTTATTTACAATTTTATTACAATATTAGGCTAAACAAGCGTACACTTTATTTCGGATTATTTAATACTTTTTTTAGCGTTAATTAGGTATATTTTATTTTATAAAATTCAATAATATTTTTATATATTGACTTAACATTTACTTTGTCTTTGTCAAAATTTTTGTGTTTCTCATTTGAGGTTATATTTTCTCTTGAAATTTGTAATGTGTTGCTTGGCTGACGCTAAATTGTAGATCTGTGCCTAAAATCGTATAGTTCCGAAAAATATGTGTTCAAAATTTTTTTGACGTCGTCATTGCGAAAATTCCTATTTGCCAAATTCATTTTCGATGCACTTCGATTAAAAACATCCGAGGGGCGTTTTGCATCTCATGGTACAATTTTATAGTACAATGCAATTTTTACCGATGTTATTGGGCGCTGCACGTGGCCACGAATTTTTTACCAAGTTAAATTTCGCGGCATTTTTGAAGAGAATAACTATAGACATTTTTCTTGATTCTTTGCCTCTGATTGATTTAAAAACCAAATATTGGTTCAATAACAATATCACTCTTAATATAATTCATGGCATTCAATGAAAAAACACGTTTATAAATTATTTTTATAGGTGACTAATTAATTAAAAGGTTGCGAAGCATTTTCTGTATTAAATAATATGTTTATTTCAATACCTCTGACAACTAGATCAAAAACAAACTAGTGAGATTTATTCATTTCACTATTGTTTCAACTGTAGGCATATATAATATTCACAAATCAAAATCAGAATAACAAGGAATTTAAAGAGATAATTTTTCACGCAGAAATTTCCATTTCTGTTTTACATTGATTTTCCAATAATACACTAATTACGTTAAAGAGCGATAGGCTGCTTTATCGCTATATGAATCATGAGAACTCATATCAACATAATATGTTCATATTTTCAATTTTTTAAATATTTTTTATAAATTGCTCAAAGTTAAATTTGTAGTTATACTACACATTTATAGAGGATAATATTAGGCGTTTAAACGAGTTTTTCAAATACAGGGTGTAACGTAACTAACCCGAAAAATTTTAACCTTTAAATAAGAAGTCGATTTCTTAAAAAAAAATTAACAAAATTCCAACACAGAAAAAGATACAAATTGTTAAAGTTACAAATTAATCGAAATATTAAAATAACATGCTATTTGTAAAAAAAAACTGTTCAAAGTTCTATCCATTGACATTCAAGCACGCCTTGGCCCGTCTAATCCAATTTTGTCGCTGAAGTGTTCACTGTTCACCCTTCCTGCTGTTCCCGAAGACGCAGGTTATGGACAGTCGTTGTGATGCGGTCACGTAATACATCGATATTGTCTACTTCGGTTAGGTACACTTCATTTTTTAAATATCCCTACAAATAGAAGTCAAGAGGATTTAGATCCGGTCCACCCAGTCTAATTCTACGTATCCAATTTAATTGGGTCAAATAATCTCAGACTACTAAACGATAGTGTGGGGGCGCACCATCATGTAGAACTCACATCCGACTTCGGACCTTCAAGAGCACATCTTCAAGAAGACCAGGAAGATCATTATGGCGAAACTGCAGATATTGCAGACATCCATCCAATTTGTCAACATGAACGGACTAATTAGGCATTCATCGACAATTCCTGCCCACATATTTAAAGAGAACCGATGTTGAAAGTGATTCCGAACTACTGCATGAGGATTCTCAATGGCCCAAACGTGCGTATTATGTAGATTGGCTATAGCATTACACGTAAAAATAGCTTCATCAGTAACCAAGACGTCGGCTGTAAATCGGGCATTTTGAGAATTTTTTTGCAACAACCGTTCACAAAATGTTGCCCTTAAGGGGTGGTCTGTAGGCAATAATGCTTGAACCCTCTGGACGTGATAAGGGTATAATTGAGCCTCACGTAGTATACGCCATACTGTTTGATGCGATTCAACAGCGACCTGCCGGACTAGCTGCGTTGTGCTTATTCGCGGATTATCTTCAGCAATCTCAAAAATTTCTTGTTCGATGTTTATAACATATTGTGGAAGAAACTGACCCTCCCCCCCCTTGTCCACGGTTTACGCGTAAATTTCCACTTGCACGTCCACGGAAAACTACTGCCGTAAATGTTTCGTGATGAGGGGAGTGTCTATTGGGAAATCGCTGGGCATAAAGGAGAGAAGCTGCTAACGAGTTTTGCCCTGCTTCTCCGTTCATGGAATTTGTCGGGTAAGTTGCGGTACACCCTGTATAGTTCTCCAATAATATTCATGGAACTACACCCTGAAGTATCAACAATATATACGGGGAGGTATGCAAAGAAATAACAAAAAAGAAATATGCAAACTGTTTCATATATTTAAAACTTTATATGAAATATATGAACTTTTGGTCATTTAAATCCTAATCGTAATAGAAAGTTGTACCACGAAGATACAGTTCAATACCAATCATCCCAATAATTGTATCAGATATTTCGGACACCGTCTAACTAGATCCAGAGGTCTTATCAGAAACCACAGTGAAATCTGCTACACTTGCTAAAGTTGGATAATCGGAAATGCTCATCTTACGAGAATATGAACATTGTATTTATAAAACAGAAGCTTCCTTGACTCCGAGCAATTTTTAAATTGAAGATGTTCTCAATGCGATTCAGGAACTAGATATTACAGATTTTCCTACGAATTGAACATAAGGTCACTTTATCAAAGGCTCAACATAATAGTGGAACATTTCTGGAGCTGTTAGAGTTCTGAATACCTATCAACGCTACAACAATGTCTTAAATAGAAAACTAATTGTGATTTAAACGTTGCTGATATGGCCGTTTTGAAAGACAAGAACACTCCATCTACGAAAAGGGCACTAGGAAGAATATCATAGTTATACCCAAGCAGCGATAGTGTACTGCGTGTAGTCAGTGTTCAAAGAGCAAATGGTGTAAGTTAAACAGACTCTAGCAAAGATTTATGAGCTCCCGATTGAAACAAATGAATGCAATGGAACTAAATCGGACATTTGAAGGAATCACAATGGTTCTAAATAAGAACGTGTTCTTTCTTCCTTTGCAATATTAAGTTACTTGTCATTTTAAAATATGTTTGTATTCGAATATGTTTATTTCCATATTTTGACCTGCTAAACATTTCAAAGACGGCGGCATGTTTAGTCTATTTTTATTTTGGTAAGTTCCTCTGCCGTCATGAAGGCACCTTGGCATGAAACGTGTGTCATTTTCCAAGTGTCTCTGAGTTGAAATATTATTTCTCATATTAGGTTAGATATATCAGATTAGAGATAGAATCTCTGATGATAATTTAGTTTAATATCCAACTAGGTTGGCATTGTATATTTCATGAAAAATATCGTGGTTGATTGGAGATATCCAAAGCCGTCATTGCGAAAAAAGAAATATTTTGTCGTGTTACCTTGCACTGAGTTAGAAAAAATTAGTGTGTCTATGATGCAACTGATAGTACCTCATAATAAATAAGAAAATATTAAGGCACTATTATCTTTACACCCGAAGAGAAATATTCGTATTCACCCGTTGGAAGACTACATCCATTTTATTATCTAGTTTTTGTTACATTGTTTTTTGTAGCATACTTGATTCTGTCATTAGACTTGCCATTGTTTTGAAAGTCAATAATGATGTATTGAGCTCTCCCAAGTCTGCTAGTGAATTTAACAGTTCATTACATCAAAAGCAGTATCACGTACAGAAGGTCATAGATATTTCATGATAAGCCGTTTTAACTTTTCACCATCTTTAGGCATAATATGGTACATATTCTTCATTCATTTGTGCATATTTCTAACTCCCTCCGCATTACTTTCTCCAATATAAGAGCCTTTAAATGAGCAAGATATTAGAATTCGTTCTTCTGAGATGCCTTTGGTGTAATCTTCTGGGAATCCCGTGGGATATTTAAGAAGTAGTTCACCACTGAACAAGGAACTAATAGTATCTAACATGTGTTTCTGCTCTATGAAACCCTACTAGTTGGTAGTGTTCGCATATGTGCTTGTCATGGTCTGTTCTACAAGTAAAGCTAAGACACTTATGGGGAGATATCAGTGTTTGGTAGCATCGTTAGAAGTAAATTTTCCTTTCATATAAATGCAATTTCCTGTAATGTTGAAAATTGACAAGAATGCGTACATCATCACGGTGTTTATAGTATGGTGAGTCTTGTTCTTTATATGTACACTTATGGAAATTAACAAGTGACTGATCAAATACAAGTATGTCGAACACCTCAGATTTTTCACTACATGTAAAATTCTCTTTCAGTTTTAATCCACGAATCGTGGACCTAGGCTGACAATCTAGGTCTTAACCATTTCCATAGTCACTGTTTTTTATCGTCGATCTAAAACTGTTTCAATTCTAGCTTTATAATAATCTAGTCAACTCGAAAATTAATAAAAATTTTTTTGCCACCCAAAATACATAACTTAATGTTATAAAAAAAACAGACGCTCTGGTTCCCTGCTTGTAAGTCAGTTCAACATCTGTGGCAAAATTAAAGAGAAAATTGACGTTATGAGCATTCATATGCCCTCTAGGTATAATTCTGCAGATTGCACGTATTTTCTAATTCTCTAATTAAGTCGATTCATATCGTACCGTATGCGTAAAATCGGTTACATATTTTGACTTGATTCAATGTATTGTTGTTTGAATGCAGTCGAAATATTTTTTGTCAGCTTTTATTATTGCATTATAAATTTCAGCAATTTCATAGACATGTAAAGTATATGGAAAAATTTAAGGGCTATTTTTGTTCCACTTTTATAACAAAAACGATCATTCGCTTTATCTACATTGAATATAGAGTTGTAAGAATAAAGCTAATCCCAGCTCGCATCGAAAAACTTTTAATTAATGCGTTTTAACAATTTTAATTATAATATACAGAGGCATAGTAGATTCACCATACTTCGGAAGGGGATGTACAGCACTCGGTCCATTTTCTATTAAATGTTAAACAAGTAAAAGATCCCTACTCCTCAATAGAGAAGAGATTCTGCAAAATTTCTGGTTGGGTGTAGCTCGTTTCCAGGCGTCGGTGATAGGGCTCAGTTGCGAAACGAAATTGGCCGAAGAGAGTGAACTAATAATGTGAAAAAATAAATAACGCCCTATTTTTAAATCTCCACATTATTTTATTTTTAATGCTTTGACGGCAAATTATTATTGAACTCGTGAGAAGTACTGGATAAGTAGAATAGCCCCACATAATATACTCGCATATAATTTACCGTGAGTTAATGCGACTACAACATAATGATATCCAGTGCTACAAACTAAATTAAACATAGTTGGGGAATACCCAAATACTAAAGTTGGCAAACCCTTAGTAATCCAAAGATGTTTCTAGCCTGCCCAAGAGTAAATACACCTGTATCAACTTGACTTGAGGCTATCGCTATTTAATGAAGCAGTTCTAACCCAGGTAACCCACGGAGATTTTCTGAGTGAAATTAAATCGACAGTAGTATTTTATTTGTTTCAATATAAAAATATTAACTCTTCTTCCTCTTTTTACTATTATTGTAAAATAACCGAGAAGAATATTTTCAACTTAGTTCGGAATGCTATAAGAAGTTACAATAATGGTTCAAATAATAAAAACAGTATATTGTTTATAAATAATATGCCAGTCTTTGATAATTTTTAATATTAATATTTATTTAGAGAGTTACTGACCAAAATATTAAGTAGGTAGGTAATTAAGCGAAACAATGTTCTGGATTCGATCCCCAGTACTGGCACTAGTTGGTGGGTAATGGACATCTGCGTTTTTCAAATATGTAACCCCCTTCTTGGCAGCCCTTGGCTTTAGATTTGGGTGTTGTCTAATATATGCGGTGTGTTTTATGTTTATGTTTTTATAATTGTTTTTATGCTTAGAGCTGCATGCGATTCCATTCACTTACAACAAGGATAAGGATAATGCTCCTATTCTGGCTACCACAGTCCAATGCTTAATATACACCTTTCTTTCCAAATTTGAATTTACCAATTTGTGAAATACAATACTAACAATTTTGTTGGAGCTTTTGGGGAGAACGTCTTCATTCCGAGCATAACAAAAATAACTTTCCCTTGTTAAATATGACTTGGAATTTCTAACAACAATAGTAAAATTATAGAACTTGTATCGTTCGGAAAAATAAACCAGCTGACCTGGAAATTTGGGCATCAATAAATTATTTTTGGAATCAAAAGACATATTGATTTGATTTCTGGGTTTTCGTCACGAAAGCTTGAACAAGAGAATTTGCTTTTTATTTGTGTACTGTTTTCCCGGCCATCAAGTTTCCATTATTTTTATTGATTTTATATTTTCACTTAACTGCAAACATGTTGAACAGATATCAATTTGTGTTGTACCAAACCAGATATTATATTTTGTGTAAAACATTTTTATAAAAGCCGACTCCTTAACTCCTAGAGAAACTTGAACTTTGATACATGTTATGCAATTTGGTTCTGTGCACTTAAAACCTTCCATTGGAACTTCTTATATTTTCTTCGTTTTTTCGGTCCCCGCTACGTCTTTCTTTCGCCATTTCACAAATCTCTTTATTACACTGTTTACTATTATTTTTAAATAAATAAAAATAATGGGTTAGAGGTAGGAACGCATTTATTGTTTTTCTCTCTCAAAAATTAATTCCAAAACCGTCTTGCAGGTCAAGAGTCCTGTTTCGGTCGTTGTAGTTTAAGTTTGTCGACTTTAGTATGTCTTAGAATGTAGTTATTATGGTAAATTTTTGATGAATATTTGTAGAAATTTGTATGAGACACAGAAATACCAAGTTTTGAAATTTCACTGCATTTATTACTTTTTGTATGATATTCACAGTTGGCTGGGGGTTCTCTTGTATACAGGGTGTTGCATCATGAGAGGGACATAGCTTAATAGGAGGTAGAGAACATCAGTGGTAACCGGAACCTCCCATAGAAATGTCTCATTGGGCCTTCATTACGAAGTTACAGGGTGTTAAATAATTTTTGGCCAAACCTGTTTTTTGTCATAACTTTGACAGGGAATGAAATAACGGATTCATATTTGGTACGGCTAATGTACTAACGAGCCCCAAGAGGTACATGTATAAAAAAAAATATATCCAGGTCCGGACTCACTATAATTTATGTTTCTTCTTTGCATCAATAAAACATCACACTGTATATATTTTTTTGAAATTTCGATACGATATTCGAAAAGAACAAGAAAAAACAAACAAAATGGCCTATTTCATTTTTTTGTTACACCTTCGTGGTTATTTAAATACGTTGTTAAATGTGCAAGAAAATGGATTACAGAACCCTATTAAATGAGAGGCACGTGAAATAAATAGTTTTATAACTAAAATTTGCAAAAAGTCTATTGAGCCTAGGTGGTCTGGGTGAATCCTAATTCCGGCACGTTTTAAAGGTCCATTTTGGTAAAAAACTGTGGTCCTAATAAGTAATCGGGTATGAAATAACAAAATTTTTAATCAATCACAGTAGGCTTGTTCAAAGAATAAAAGTGACAGATAATTTAAACCATTTAGGCCTAAGCAACCAGTTACTTTGATCAAGAAAATCATCAACATTTTATACCTAATAAAAATTGGAAAAGAGAACAAACTAAAATCTAAATAAATAAAATATTTTCCATTCAATTAACAATAAATAACAAAACAATAACTAAATGTGTTTAAAAATAAAACGTAATTGACACTAAAGTAAATTTTCAAAATGTCCTCCCCCACATTCTGTGCATTTTCTTGCGCGTTTAGAAAGGTCACCAATTGCTCGACGTATCATTTCTGGATTTTTCCGTATTTCGTCGCAGGTTGTAACGATGCGCTGGATTAAATGTTGTCTACTTTCAATTTCAATGCTATAAACCTCGTTTTTTAAGTGGCCCCATAAAAAGTAATCACAAGGGTTACAATCAGGAGATCTTGGTGGCCATTCATGTGGACCCCCGCGTCCAATCCATCTATTAGGATACACATTGTTCAAGTGTTCTCTTACTTGAAGGTTAAAATGTGGTGGGGCCCCATCATGCTGAAACAACATGCCTCTTATACCGATATTTTCTAACATATTCGGTAAAATGTTTTGAAGAAAATCAAAGTAAATTTCACCATTCAATCTTTCTTCAAAAAAATGTGGCCCTATCAAATGTCTATTCACAAGTCCGACCCAAACATTTACAGAAAACCTGTGTTGCGAACGGCGTTGGCGTACCGCATGTGGGTTTTCCTGTGCCCATTTATGATTATTTCGTGAATTGTTTACTCCATCCCTTGTAAATTGTGCCTCATCCGTAAATAAGGTTCTGTAAATGACTGGGCGATGGTTAGACAACCAATGACAAAATGCCAGGCGGGGGATATCGTCGCCTTGTTGAAGACGCTGTACCTGCTGGATATGATATGGATGGTAACGTTCTCTTTTTAGGGTTCTCCATACTCGCCAATGAGGAATACCAGTTGCCAAACTGATTCGTCTAGTGCTCATATTTGGGTTTTCTTGAACTACGTTTATAATATTGTTTTGTTCATGCACACCTTGTTGTAAAACACGCTCCACAACTGCAGAAGTAGGAAACTTTCCGTGTTGTCTTGCATACTGGAACACCGTACTAAAGGTTTTATGATTAGGGCATCGACGACCAGGAAAACGCAGCCGATATTCTCTTTCCGCCGACCTACCATTTCCATTACAGAAACCATAGATGAATATTATGTCAGCATATTCCACGTTTGTAAATTTTACTGGCATAGTTAAAATATTTTCACAAGTTTTCACTAACTAAATGCGGATTATTGACACATTAAATTACTAACAAACAATTATTCAACTGTTTAGGAGATTTCTTTTTATTATCTGTCACTTTGAACAAGCCTACTGTGATTGATTAAAAATTTTGTTATTTCATACCCGATTACTTATTAGGACCACAGTTTTTTACCAAAATGGACCTTTAAAACGTGCCGGAATTAGGATTCACCCAGACCACCTAGGCTCAATAGAATTTTTGCAAATTTTAGTTATAAAACTATTTATTTCACGTGCCTCTCATTTAATAGGGTTCTGTAATCCATTTTCTTGCACATTTAACAACGTATTTAAATAACCACGAAGGTGTAACAAAAAAATGAAATAGGCCATTTTGTTTGTTTTTTCTTGCTCTTTTCGAATATCGTATCGAAATTTCAAAAAAATATATACAGGGTGATGTTTTATTGATGCAAAGAAGAAACATAAATTATAGTGAGTCCGGACCTGGATATATTTTTTTTTATACATGTACCTCTTGGGGCTCGTTAGTACATTAGCCGTACCAAATATGAATCCGTTATTTCATTCCCTGTCAAAGTTATGACAAAAAACAGGTTTGGCCAAAAATTATTTAACACCCTGTAACTTCGTAATGAAGGCCCAATGAGACATTTCTATGAGAGGTTCCGGTTACCACTGATGTTCTCTACCTCCTATTAAGTTATGTCCCTCTCATGATGCAACACCCTGTATATCTAAAAAATTTAAGTAACTGACTATAAGCCATAAAGTACTTGTATGGTCAATAAAATGTTTCCAGTTTGAATACAAAAATGTTTCATTGAACAGAATTTATTTTTATTCAAACTTACTAGGTACTTGCTATTTCTTTGTTTGGAAAAGTTTCATTGACTATAATATTTAAAATATTTTTTATTTTCAGATTAGTATAAGATTTTTGTTAAAAAAGATACAAATTTGTTTTCATAGGTTAAAATAAGGTTAAAGAGACAATGAAGTTTAAACTATATGTTAAAATTTAAAATTAATTACTTGGGAATAATACCTTAATGATGTCGGAATAACAGTAGAATAGTCAGGAAAATATCATTGACAATAGTGCTTAAAAACAAACCAAAGAAGGTGCTATCAACTTATCTTTGAAGTTTCCGTTTTGTATTCTTCCACACATGTTTGTTCACAGTATTTTTCAAGCTTTATCAGGAGTACATTGTGACACATTTTTATTATATTCTTTTATCTTTTGTAAACAATTTCTTCTTAAAACAGCATAAATCTTTTAAAATAACTAAACGTGTGGAGTGTGAATGTAGACACAAAGTAATCAAGACAATATTAAGATGGAGTTAGTTGACATTGATTTAACGGCGGTTGGAGTTAGCGGATTTTAGAAGTAAGTGTGATTTTTAAATGTATTTTTCAGCGGGATTTGGCTCACGACTGGCACTAAAAGTATTTGAGAAAAAACAATAGTATTTATTTAATTCATAGTCGACGATTGAAAAAATAGCAACTTATATGTTTGTACGAACTGATTTTTGCGTTTCGATTATTCTTGTTTTGTTCTATCTCTTCAAGTATATCCTCGACACAAAATATGTTACTTTTACTCACAGATACAGTAACATCTTTTAATACGGCATCACTTGAAAATTATTATTTTTTATTTAATTTGATTAGTATGACAGCTGATTTTGTTTCTATAGATTTGTTAACAGCTCGACTGTATGGAAACGATAAATATTTGAATCCTATTTTTCTGCAATCATACTTATTTCACTTACACAGTTGCACCTTTAACATATTTACAGCTACATAATCGAGTGGCACATTAGTAGAATAAAGGATAATGTAAGATTACAACTTTTACTCGTTTATCTCCTTTTTCCTCATTTGCTCATTTGTAAAATGTCGCCTTCCCTGCTAAAAATGTCTCATAAAAACTCCAAAAATAATCAAAAATGCGTAAGAGTTGACAAGATTCTAAAAGATTCTATATGTGTATTTGAAACAGTAATAAAGAATTAGATCTTAGATGACGACGAGTTTTGATAGGATTTTATGCGTTGCTGGAAATATTCAGATAACTTCTGAATGTTTTTATAAGATATAATCCGTATTTATAAGTTTTAATAACCTTTTCTAAAACATATTTTATGAGTTTATATAACCTTTTATATGTGTATTTGAAACAGTTTCCCAGAGTATTTGTAAAATACGGTAAGACTGTCAGAGCTTCAATGTACATTTCCACACTACATTTTGTGAGTTTCTATAACTTTTAGCGGTATATTTGAAGCAGTATCCAAGAGTATTTATAAAATACAGTCAGTCAGTGAGAGTTTTAATGACCATTTTCAAAAAGTGCTTTATGAGTTTATATAACCGTCTATGTGTATTTGAAATAGTTTCCAAGAGTATTTATAAGATAAGGAAAGAGAGTGACAGCTTCAATAACCATTACTAAAGTCCATTTTATGAGCTTCTATAACCTTTATCTGTGTATTTGAAGCAGTATCCACGGGTATTTATAAGATATAGTCAGTCAGTTAGAGTTTCAACGGTCATTCTCTAAAGATATTTTATAAACTTATATAACCCTCTATGTGTATTTGAAACAGTATTCAAGAGTAATTAAAAGATATGGCAAGTCAGTGAGAAGGCAGCAATGACCATTTCCAAAATAAATATTGTGATATTTACTTTTATAACTCATTAAAAATTTTAAATACCCATCAAACAAGTATGCAAAATAAATTCATTGATGGCTATAAGCCAGCATCGATAGTTCCAGTTTAAATTTAACGAACTGGAAAATTGTATAAGGTATCTGGGACACAATATATGCAGGCAACATGAACACGAGACCCCTCTACTATACGTTTTGACGATTTATTTGAATTTTGTTTTTAGTTTCCCATACGATTGATCAGTATTTGTAAGTTTCAAAGAGATGAGATTCCATGATATTTCTTAACAGTATTCGCAAGTTTTAAAAAACCATAAGTAAACATTGTTTTTAAGAGATTTTGCTTATCTGATTAAAAGCTTTCACACGAATTTAAGAATAAAGTTTGTATGAGATTTGTAGAGGTTTTATAATCACAGTTTTTACTAACATTCTAAGAAATTGTAAAGAGCAAATATTTTACAAGAATTTACAGTTAAGAGTTTACGAGCTTTTACAGGTACTTTCGTAATTTTCGAAGGTTTCAAAGAGAGATTCCATGATGTTTCTTAACAGTATTTGTAAGTTTTAAAAGTACTGTAAGTAAACGTGGTTTCTAAGAGATTTTGCAGTCATGTAATTAAAACTTTCACATGAACTTATCAAAGAAGTTTTTATGAGATTTGTAGAGGTTTTATAATCACAGTTTTTACGAGCATTCTAAGGAATTGAAAAGAGCAATAAGATTTTATAAGAATTTACAGCTAAGAGTTCACGAGCATTTACTAGTACGTTGGTGTAAAATTTTCAAAGAGAGAATCCATGATGTTTCTTAACAGTATTTGGAAGTTTTAGTATTACTATAAGTAAAAATTGTTTTAAAAAAATTTTGTAGTTATGTGATTAAAAGTTTTCAGATAAATGTTCGAATGAAGTTTGTATAAGATTTGGAGAGATTTTACGTGCATTCTGAGGAATTGAAAAGAGCAAGAACAAGAGTTTACGAGCTTTTCCAAGTGATTTCTTGTAAAATTTTGAAAGTTTCAAAAAGATTCCATGATGTTTCTTAATAGTATTTGTAAGTTTTAAAGGTACTATTGTAAATTCTTGTAAAATGCTTGCTTTCTTGAATCCCTTAAAATGCTCGTAAAAACTGTGATTATAGAACCTCTCCAAAACTCATAACAAATTTCATTCATAAATGCATGTTAAAACTTTTAATTACATGACTGCAAAATCTCTTAGAAACCACGTTTACTTACAGTACTTTTAAAACTTACAAATACTGTTAAGAAACATCATGGCATCTCTTCTTGAAACTTTCGAACATTTTATACGAAAATACTTAAAAACTCTCAACTGTCAATTTTTGTAAAACACTTGCTTTTTTCAATTCCTTAGAATGTTCGTAGAAACTTTAATTATAGAACCTCTCCCAAATTTCATACATTGATGTAAAAACTTTCAATCACATAATTGCACAATCTCTTAAAAACAATGTTTACTTATAATACTTTCAAAGCTTACAAATACTGTTAAGAAACATGATGGAATCTCTCTTTGCAACTTGCGAAAATTTTATACGAAAATAGTTGTAAATACTAGTAACTTCTTGTGAAATATTTGTTATACTGCAATATCTGCAATACTCATGAAATCCCGTGGGTAATTTCTCTTGAAGTCATTTATAAACTTTAGTCATAACCCCCCCTCCCCCCCCCCCACAAATGCATACAAAACAATGTCAGTGAATTCTTATTAAAGATTCGTTTTACTCGTGCGCCCGTTGAGAATTTATAACTACTTTTAAAGTACATCAAGAAATTAACAGTTCAAATCTTTTAAAAACTCTGCCTATGATTCCTTTTAGATGCCTTTAGATTAACGCAATTTTTTGTGAAATCTTCGATAAACATATTTATTTTCAATTCTTATCAAAATTCGTGGAAGAAAGTGAGTAGAGTCATAATAAAAACTCATAAAACACTCTCGCTCTTAAAAACTCTCAAAAATCTTATAAAACATACACCTTCAACTCATAGAAAATAGATTGAATTGATAATATATTATGTTCTTCATTACAATTTTTTAAGCAAATTTTTAACTGTTAGGTATTTGATGATCCCAGCTTGAGTTTGATTGACACCATTCATAAAAAAACCATAAAGCACCTACCAAATTCAAAATCAGATATCTGTCCAGAAGGTTACATTGTTTAGAAACATGAGAACCTCATACATGATTGCAAAAAACTAATAAAACTTTATGAGTTCTGATTGTATATTGCCGAGACAGTTTTAGCAGGGTTATTAATATTATTAATGTTACTAATTTACATGTATTTTTTACAATACAACTTGACTAAAATATGCGATAAAACAAATTGGAAATCATTATGAAATACAATACAATACTTAATTTATTACTGTTAGTTAATATTTGACACTACGTCCATCATTATTTGATTTATTTATTGAAAATTAAAACTCCATCCAATAAAAAATATTAAAACGGAAGTTGGAAATTTCAAAGGTTCCGTGAAAATCTGTAATAACGATCCAGATGTTACTTTAATATTCTACACCTCACTTCATCCGTATTTTTATTACTGAATCTGCGTTCAGTCTTCTATGGATGCTAATGGCACAAAGTGATCTTTATTCATCACGGATTTTATTATATCAAAAGGAAAGAGAATATTTTCGGTCTGCCTAAATTAAGTTTTAAGTTGAGGTAAGGTAAACCAAATAAATATTTCATATTTTGTAATTTTACTAATTGAGATGATATAGATATGGGCAAATATCTTACAAAATTACTAAAACTTTCAAATTAAAATTACACAAGTCCAATATTACAAATTAACTATTGTAAATAGCAATGAAGCTAAGGCCGCAACTAAGGCCACAAGCAGGTTATAAAAGGTATAAAATATTGAAATGTTAACATTTGTTTAATATTTTACTTATCAAAATTTTTACTCTTTTGTTTTTGTAATTATAATATCGGCTATCCACTATTAATATTTACGATGTTAGGACGGTATGATAACGTAAACTTATTATTTGAAACAGGGTGCGGAGTGATTTCGTGAACTTTCAGTATTTAATCAATTTTTTCTTCTCCTTCAAAGTGATGTTTGTCCCGACGAGTATCGAGAACTCGATGATATACATTACCAGGATCTGCTAAAGGACGAGTGCCATGTCAGGTTAATCTGATAGTCGGAAAGTGGTAATTTCAGCAAATTCGACACCTCTCGTCGCCAAAGATAGATCTGAATAACAACGGATCTGAATCTTCTGAATGTTGATACCTTCGAAGGCGTAAGATAACACTGGTGTCTATATCTTACAAGTGCTGTAGATAATAATATAGATAGCTCTTAACGTCGTTTATGAACGTGGATATATGCAAAAATAGCATATATCGGGTATTTTGAAAACTTATAAGCGATTCGGTAACCTCATGATAGATTCAGCAGGTAATACCAGGAACATCCACATCTATTATATAATAGATAGGCTAATGTGCTAATAACGTCATCTTGACAAGCGAGGAGTCTTCCTACTAACATTTGAAGTTCTGCAAATACCTTAATTTACATAGAACAACAGAAAAATGCAATAACGACTGATACTGTATGGATATTATGGTGATAAAAACAGAGGCTGTTGTTAGAAGTCTCTTAAAATACATAATATAATATATATTTTTCTTCTAACTAGTTATATGCGTGCTGTAGTGGATCTTACAGTCCTTAAACTTATTCCCAATTTATTTTTCAACTGACTCATAAACTACAATCTCGTGTGGGTCCATATAATAAAATACACAGTCAAGTATCTTTTTACTTTTAAGTTAGTCTCTAGAAAACTCTCGTTATAAATAGTAAACGTTCGCTGTAAATAGACAAACAAATTATATCATTTTAATCGCTCTCCTATTAAGTAACGCTAAAGGCCACATTGAAGACATCGATGTGATCGGAAGGAGGTATTCGTGACTCTTTTTTTTTCTCATTGTTTTATATTCAATTCACATAAAACATCAAAAATCGAACAAGTCAGAATTTATAGGTACGGAAACAGTGACTGGGGTAAACCATCTATCAGTGAAAGTGCCTCGATTTTCGACTCGAGAGACAATTCCGCTATTTTCAGTGACAACAGGTGGCAGTAAATTATGTCATATGATACCATAGTTCAGTTGAATAATAAAAGCGTTCATGAGGTAGAATATGTTATACTGCATCGCCGGCCAAAAGCAAGTATAAAAAAATTAAAAATTAATTAAATGGTTATCCACATCCCAAGAAAAGCGGACATGAAGAGATAGATGGCATTACAACATCTCAAATTCTTATACACATCAGGTACATCAATCCTCGATAGTTTTTTACAAACGTTGTGGTTAAATCTTCTCCCCTAATTCAAACAAGTCATTCTCACTGCAACCAGGACGCGTATTCGACAAAATTGCCGAATTAGCAAACAAAAATTAAACTGCTAATCCTGAACTGCACATTGTCACGTTAGCACGAGTAGTGAATTCAAACAGTTAAGGTAGGAAGTATGCGAATTAAAAGTTTAGGTGGTCTAACTTTCACAGTAACGCGTCTGTTAACGCAACCTTAGTGCAGGGAAAACTAATACAACAAGCAGCACTCGCACCATGAGCAAGGCAGTACAGAGTGATGACAGTGGTACTGTCAACACTTTCGGTTGTTGGCTATTGCGTATGAGTCGTTAGGAGCCAGCTCAGTTTGTCAATGTAAGTGGGTAATCGTCGATTCGGTTTGACACTTTGACTTAATTTAGGTTAGTTCAGACAGGAAAGAGGATTCTGATAATGTCTTCTTGGTTGCCATGGAAGTGCCTAAGATTGGACAGGGAAGAAGTCCCTGATGCAATTTTTTTTAAGTTTTCAAGGAAGGCGTCCTCATTGACAAATTTTCTTAAACATTTTTTGTCAAAGAAGGTATCTCTTTGTTTGGGTATTCATAGGGAAGAGGTCCATATTTTCAAGCGATGATGGCAAAATCAAACAAAAACTTTCAAGTATTTGAGTATATTACACTTTTAATTATGGTTAACAAAGATCGGAATTTTTACCTAAAAATTTCCTAATTACCACTATTTATTTGTAGCTGGGACTTTTCATATACCGTCTGTCTATTTTACGAGATCCATATCAAATATCTCCAACAGGACTATCTGGATGAGGATGCTCATCGACCTATCAGAGAAGGAAGACGCCTGGTTAGAAAAATGTTCACCCACAATAAAATTAAATGAGCGGTATCTACCTCTAAGCTCATTAAATCACCGGGCAGAGATAGTATCTTCCCTGCCCTATTTCAACATGGAATTGAGGAGCTTATCCCATGCCTGGGAAGTATATTTATAGCAATTTATATACTTGGGTATATTCCCCGAGCTTGAAGGGAAGTCAAGGTGGTGTTTATTCCTAAAATGAGCAGACGTCCACCAGACGAGCCTAAGTCGTATCGCCCCATTAGCTTAACCTCATTTCTCCTAAAAACAATGGAGAAACTTTTAGATCAATATATTAGAAGTGAAATCCTTACAGGAACACCGCTTCACGCAAACAATTTGCCTATCAACCTAGCAAATCAACAATAAATGCTCTACATTGCCTGGTTCAAGGCATTGAAAAGATATCTACAGCAAAAAAACAATATATGCGCTTTCATAGATATAGAGGGTGCTTTTGACAACACCTCCTATGAATCCATATAAAAAGCCGCGGAAATACAGGGGATACAGTCTCCTACAATTAAATAGATACAATTCATGCTCAGAAGCAGAATTATTACGACAAGTTTGGGGATGAGTCAGCTACGGTGACTACAGTCAGGGGTTGTCCAGAAGTGGAGTCCTATCGCCCTTGCTGTGGAAAATGAGTAATTCAGGCTTCAACGTACAGGGATATGCAGATAACCTGTTCGTCACTGTGAGAGGCAAAAATGAGGTCATGATTTCCAGCCTCATGCAAATTGCCTTAAATATAATATTCAAATGGTGCTCGTCAGAGGGGCTCAATGTCAATCCGAGCAAAACAATTATTGTCCCGTTCACTAAAAGGAGAAAACTCAATCTTAGAACTCCTGTACTGAATGGAACGATATTAAATTTTTCCAGTGAAGTCAAGTATCTAGGAGTAATCTTGGATCAAAAACTTACCTGGAACTCACATCCGGAAAGGACTCTTACTAAAGCAACAGCGGCAATATGGACGTGCCGTAGGTTGTTTGGTAAGACTTGGGGTCTAAGACCGAAAATTACACATTGGTCTTATCTTTCGGTTGTCAGACCTATGGTAACCCACGCACCATGCGTATGGTGGCCAAAAACAGAAGAAAAATAGCACAGGGAAAGTTGCAGAAACTGCAACGCCTTGCCTGTATAGGGACTACAGAAGCAATGCACTCGTGTCCCACAGCAGCTATGGAGGTTATGCTTGACCTACTTCCCTTGCATTTGCATGTAAGGAAGGAGGCAGCACTCAGTGCCTGACGACTGCACCAGGCGCATAAATTTAAACCAGGCGATCTGGTTGGTCACTTAAGGATTCTGGAGTTAATCCATTTGAAGTCCATGACCAAACCCACTGACTCAATGCCAATCAAACAAGACTTTGACTGCCTGTTTGACGTGCTAAATGAAAGTCGTCAGACGAGCAAGATGGAATCACTGCAATTGGAACAAGGGTCACTTATCTGGTATACAGATGGATCTAAGATGGCCGAAGGGGTAGGACTGGAAATAGCAGGGCCTAAGTGTAGGCTATCCAAAGCCCTCGGTAAAACCCCAACCATCTTCCTGGCAGAAATTTATGCTATAGATCTGTGTGTCCAGGAATGCCTAAATAAAGGCATCTGAAGGGCAAAGATCTATATATTATCTGTTATCCAGGCAGCACTAAAAGCTCTAAGGTCCTATACCTTTAAGTCTAAAATTGCCTGGGAATGTAGACAATCCCTGAAGCAACCGGCCAACAACAATAAGGTTACCTTGATGTGGGTGCCAGGGCATGAGAGAGTACAAAGAAATGAACTTGATGACAGCCTTGCAAAAATGGGATAACTGTTTCTAAAACTTTATTATTGTACAATAGATATTAAGCGAGGTATATAAGCACGAATGGAGACTGATTTATGGCTATCTAGATGTAGAGATGTAGCTATCTCTACTACTTAATTGTAAAATTCATCACGAGTTGCAGCAATTGACTACCGTTTTTATATGTTTTGGTGCAGTCCGAGTTGAATTCCTTAACGTTAAACCTTCCTTAAACCTTCCCGTCCTTAAACATTTGCAAGAGGCCGGCAGCTGGTGGGCGAAGTCTAGCCGGTCTGCGGATCTAACGACGACCTTGCCACGTGCCGTCGTGTCGATAAAGTCGAGCTTAGATTTACGGTGCACTCAAAAAAGGCAATAAAAACTTTACGACCTCATTATTATCGCCGTTGGACCATGCGGCATGGTGTCATAAGTCGACGCACATTAATAATCTATAAACGTAAGCGAGTCAATTTGCGAACGAAACAGTACAGAGCTGAACATATTAATAATACTAATGCGCTGTTAAAATTGAATGACTGAGTTGCTGATCTAAATAGTTCAAGTGCGTGCCTGGGCGCAATTACTTTTGCGACTAGTTTCATGGTATTTTAATGAGATTCGTAAAGTTTTTATTGAATTTTTTGAGTGCATCGTAAATCTGAGCTCGACTATACGTATAACTGCATGTTATATATATTCGAGGTGCCAGGACCGGTTCACGATTTATTATTATTTATTTGTCTTTATGATATTCATTCTGGATGATGAAATAAAAAAAAATTATTGATTCGACTAATGTCGTTTACAGTGGTTAAATAATAATGATATTATTCTATTTATAGGGAATATTATAAGGAATTATCGATTGATTTGAATAATTTACTATGTTTATGTTGAAAAAGAAAACAGTTGCCAACTTTCTCATTATCTATTTAGGGCTGTGTCTAATAGTTATAGGAAAAATGAATTTTTGCTCATTTCTATATTCAAAATGAAAGTGAAAAAAATTGAGGTTCGTTAACAGTACTTTAGGGATCTATTCAAGAGTTATATCGCGCCATGCAAGTATCCAGGAAACGAGAGCACCCATCATTAATTGCGACGTTAAATGATAATCCCGCGACTTGCCGTCTTTTCGTATGGGAGCAAGTGTCAAAAAACTCATACGTCATTTATACCAGTGCAAATGTATATGTTTTTTCTAAATACATACTAACCATCTATTGCCTAATCCGACGTTTAAGCTAGTTGTAGCTAACCGGACTGTGATTGATACGTATGGAACAATCACAGTAAATATAATCTCAGATATGAATACAAATAGAAATTTGTCATAGCCGTCATTAATAAGCCTTTAAAGGCACCGTTGTGATGCGGAATCCTGGTAGAGTTGTCCAATAATTAACAAAATTTTGCAAATAAATTCACTGATATTTATTGACTTGAACTATTACATTTATTCCTAAACGATTGATTAGAAATTACAGACCAAAAGTTTACAATTTCGACGAAAATAAAATGAGTATCGAGAGGATACTAATGAGACTGACTATATCTTGCTCAACTTCTGGTTTTATTGAAATTGACAGTGACGTAAATGGTGGGAACGTGTTAGCATGAACGAAACAATTATATTTTAGCATGACAGAAATTTGAGCCAATCAGAGAATTTACAAAATCAAAACCTCAGCAATTAGCTTACAACTAAGAATTACAAAGGAAATTGAAAAATCATGTCGCATGACGAAATTATACATAATTGTATAAACTGAATTATAAAATAATAAAATAAAATATGTAATACAGGGTGTAAAACTGAAGGCTTTACGAGAGCACTGACTTTTCGAGTATTTACAGTTTATTGGTTAACATTCGCAACCGTCGCTTACGCAACTAATATATATCAGTCAGTGAAACATAATGTAGTGCACCTTATTAAACCCCTGCCCCTCTAACATCATTAATGCTGCGACGCCTCCCAGTAGGTTGTCTAAAAGCAACAAGAGCGAATTTTGAAATAATGTAGCAGAGTACTGTGTGTCTTTCGAGGAGTGGGCTTCACTATTGCGTATGGTGCCTAGTGAACCGAAAGCTTGGAACTCAAAACGACAATCAGCATTTGAAACATTTAACATTTTTGAAGGGTTAAGTGAATGCTATATTGGTATTAATCCAAATGTGTATTCGGCGCCGCAAAGGTAACATTTTTATGATATCTTGTGAAGAACAATGGTTCTGGGCAACTAACAAAAATAGTAGATTATTAGCACTTGAAAATTTACAATACGCCATTTCTTCGGTATTATAAACTTTTACCGTCGTTTCACACTGACAGCGGCGACATTACACCTCCGAAGGGCTCAATCAAAAGAAACTTCGATTAAGTGTCCACCTGAAACCGAAGAGTCCCTTACCAATATGAATGAAAGCTTAACAAATACCTCTATGCTAACAAATCCCGTATTTGGTACATTATTATACATCACCGTGGATGCTTCAAACTATGCAATCGGAGCAATTCTGCCACTTGGCAGTCAACGGGTTAGTGGAATAATTTCGCACGCGAGTAAAGTATTATGAGTCACAAGTCACAAGTTTAGCGCCACCTTCTGGGAATATGCACCGCTTTTAAAGAGGATAATAATGCCACCATACACAGATGGTTTATGGTATCGAATTTCCTCTAGGCGTCGAATTATTAGAGACTCCGCCGAGTTCCGAAATAATCACTCATTTTGTCACACGGCTACGTAACCACATGCGTAATTTAAGACTTCGTGTATCCCATCATAAAAGATTTTCATATTTGCAAATTTAGAAACAATATGACACGTTTTAATCACTATAATGCCGCAAAAGCACCATTCATTCCAACTGAGCTACAACTGTCCTTAGAAAGTAGTTAGTTGCAATACAAAGAACCAGAATCCAGATTAGGGAGAAAAGATCTATCGACAGGTTCTAGGAAATGGGCCGCATCTCTTGAATAGAGAGAGTGAGACAGAGAATAAAATAAAACAAAATGCAAGGGAAAGTGACCAACTCAGCAAAGTTGGACTTGCATGCATCCCAATTATGTGAACAGTGTGATACTATCAGTGACCTTGATCACATTTGTTTTTTGATGTGCATAAAATAAGGATGCTACCTAATCAGAAATTTAATTTTAAATTGCAATATCGTGGCACCTTTCAACATTCTAAACCTACTCTCTTAACTCGCTGTAAATTTACGAAGCTGTTATTAGTTTCTTGATAAATAATAATCTTAGTTTATAGTTAAGCCTTGCATTTCTATGGTTTTTTCCCAGATTTTCCATGGTCTACTCCACCAATTCATAAAGAAAGATCTTTTAATAACAGTAACTTTCGACCTATCTCACTTGTTTCTATAATATCAAAAATTTTCGAAACATATCTAAAAAATCAAATAACATTATTTTGAAAACAACAATTTTTTTTACAGTAAACAATTTGGTTTTAAAACAAAAATGAGCACAAATGATGCAATTATTCACTTAAAGGAAATGAGAGGAATGTTGGAGTCACCTTTTGCGATCTGCAAAAAGCGTTTGATTGCGGTTCTCATCAAAGTCTAATAGATAAATTAAAATTTTATAAATTCGACACGAACAGCTGCAACATAATAAAATCATTTTTACATAATAGACAGCAGTATATAAATGTGAATAATACAAATTCAACATCTCAATATATAAGGAGCGGAGTGCCACAGCGATTGGTCCTTGGACCAACCCTATTTCTAATCTATGTAAATAACCTAAGTAAGTTCATACCTGATGTTGAACTGATATTATTTGCTTACGATACCACACTCCTGGTATCGGACAATAAATCGGATGTCGTACAAAGACGATTAAGTGAAACTAAATCAAATGCTTTAGAATGAATGGCTCTCATCAAATAAGTTGTCACTTAATGAAAATAAAACCACAAATATGATATTCAGTCACAGACTACTTGAAAATTTTGAAATTCCGGAAAAGGCTAAAATTTAAGGTGTATATATTGACCCAAATTTGAATTACATCATGTTGATATGTAGCAAAAAAATGTCAAAAAATATATTGTTAAGAAATCTAAAAAAATATTGTAACTTTTAAAATATTATTAACGGCTTATTACTCTCTAATAGTGTCTCATATGTCTTATAGTATGATAAATTGGGATCACGTTTCGCAAGCTAACCGAATTTTTGGGTTACAACGAAAAACGATCAGAATAATTACGAATTGTGGTTATAGCGAGTATGTAAGAGATAAATTTGTTGAATTGGGTGTTTTATGGTTTCCATCGCTTTATATTTTTCATTGTTTAATATATATTTATAAAAATAATAATTTTTACAAAAAACAAGAGCATATTCATAAATACAGCACGAGAACTCAACAGAATATAGCGATAAACTTTAATAGGCTTAAGTCAAGTGACTGTGGCTTTAATTATTATGGCCCAAATTTTTTTATCAAAATTACAAATTCAGTGAAAGCCTTACCAGAGGTGAAATATAAACAAGTAATAAAGCTATTTTTAACGAAAGAATCCTTCTATAGTTTACAAGAAATTTCAAATTTTAATGGCGTAGAGTCCAAGATAATGGATAAGTATTTTTTGTTTGTATGTATATATATTTGTGTTTCTGTATATGTTTATATATTTATATATGTTATATTTGCAGATATTAATATCTATGTTCTATATAGGTATGTTTATTTATATGGATATTTTAATTATTATTATTATTATTAGCCGTTACTCGAGTCCGAGTATAAAAATGTTACAGTCGATAAATTGTGTACAATAAAAACAAGTAAAAGGTGTAGTCTATTGTAATTCCCATTCATCTACGGTGCGCACGACTATGGCTATAGAGGCCAATTCGGGAGAGCACATGTCGACCGCAGTCAGGACAAACATAGACCTGGTTAGGTCTTGGATTCGGCCTTCTTGCAGCAACATTTCCTTGATAGCTGGCCACAACCCCTCGCCATTCGGTTCTGTCCGCTGCAAGTTGTTCCCATTGCTCGTCTGCAATACCACAAAAGTGGCCGAAATAAAACAGTTATCACTTTTAATTTATTTTTTATTTTAATGCTGTAGTTATTGCTATAGTAAATGATGGATGGTTAATGAGACAAATTGCACTGTATTATAACATTAACAAAAATTTGGTGTGTAACATTTTAAGAAAGTGGAGAATAAACGGTACGATTAGTAGAAATCCTGGATCAAAGGACAACGGATATCCTACTTAACAAGAGATTAACTATTAATATTTCGTTATTGCACCATTTCTATTTATAACTTCTACAAGTCTGTTTGGCATAGAATTAAATAACCTTATGCAATAATCATTAGTAATAATATTTTCACATGCATTATTTACTATTTCCAGTAATTCCATGGTCTCACATTTCGTTTTTGGATACTTCTTACGAGTACTCCCCATACTTCTTCCACAGGGTTAAGATCTAGATTATGACTGGGCCAGTTAAGAACATTGATGTTGTTATCTTGAAACTAGTTAGTTATGGTATGAGCAGTATGAACGAAACAATTGTCTTGTTGAAATATGAACTCATTGTTAGGAAATAATTGTGACACAGAAGGAAGCATAATATTGTCTAAAATCCTAATATACGTTTCACTATTAAATCGTTCCTCAATATGCTACAAAACACCAAGACCACGTGCCGATATCCAAATCCACATATTGACAGAAAATCTACCACTTTTATCATTGTTAGATATATATTTCTCATCGAATCGAGTATTCGAAGGGCGGTAAACACGAATACGACCGCTGTGTGTTGACTGGAAAGTTTTTTCGTCTGTAAAGATTACACTGTTCCAAAAATTTACATCAAGCGCTAAAAATTCAAGCGCAAATCCTACTCGAGCTTCTTTATGTTCAGCTTTAAGTAAGTATTTCTGTGCTGCTGTATGACAGAGTAACTCCGATTCTCTTACTCGCTGGCGACCAGCTCTACTCGATCCAGGAAAATTTGTTTCTTCAGCAGCCTGAATAACTGAGTAAAATGGATTTTCTACTAAAGCATTTACCAATTGCAAATCTTGTTGTTGAGTTGATATCCTTCGTCACCCTGATCCAGGATTTCTACTATTCATACCGTTTATTCTCCACTTTCTTAAAATGTTACATACCGAATTTTTGTCAATATTATAACGGTCTCATTGACCATCCATCTTCTGCTTTAGCAATAACTCCAGATTTAACTATATTACTTATATGAGGCATATTAGTTTTTTGCACACTTGCAATAAATTATGACAACTAACTGACAATGGCAAAAAATTAAAGTTAGATGTACACAACTAGATTTTAGCAAAATACCGTTATAAGACTTGTCCTATTTTTTTTGCTCACGACCGTATGTATACTATCATTATTTGACTTGTGTAAAACATATTTGTTAAAGGCACTAATAAATTGATTTGATTTGTTAGCGTGTGGCCCTGTTTTTTTCCCACTGTTTTCTTAATGTTTCAATTAATACTCTTGTGACTGGCTGCATGGTCTATGACCCAAAGCCGTTAAAAAACTCAGCGGATAGACTTCAGCTTTAAAAAACATATTGTGAGCCATTAGTTTCTTTCTTAATTTTTTTCAATTATATCGTTAACACTTGCATTGTGGTAATATAGGGGGCCTTACAGTATATAACTTTATTGCCCTGTTTTATCATTCAACAAATTCCCAGAACACCAACCCCTCATAAACTATAATCCCGTCTGCACCCACTTAACAAGGCACGAAGTC
Organism: Leptura quadrifasciata; assembly: GCA_963675555.1. Lineage (NCBI taxonomy): Eukaryota > Metazoa > Arthropoda > Insecta > Coleoptera > Cerambycidae > Leptura > Leptura quadrifasciata. The sequence goes on along the minus strand of OY776673.1, from coordinate 153,465,276 downwards.
AAATAACCTTTTACTTTTAACTTGGCCAGTCTATAAAAACCCTCGTAAATAGACAAATAAATCATTTCATTTTCATCATATATTTTAATTACACTTTTATTAAGTAGTGCTATAATCCACAGTGTTATTATTTCGCCAAAATTCTTTTGTTTACACTAAATCTAAATCACGTGGATCCACTTCACGATAATTGAAATTCTACTGTCTTTGTCGCTGATATAAGAAAATTATGTAGTTTATTTTTATTACGTAGAAAAATATTATTTTAAGTACTATTTCTTGAAGTAAATATAAATTATGGAATGAGATAGAAATTAAACGATTAAAAAAACCAAATGGAGATGTATTATTTAGTTTTATCAACAAATTTTTAACATATTGTTTTAATATTTATTATGATAAACATATATTAACATATTAATATGTTAAACATGTGTCAAATCCTTCCTTAGGTTGTCAATAAGTTGGCCAATGTTTTATATTGTTTGTGTAAAAATAGCCCCACCCGAGAAAAAATGACACTTTGTTAGTTTAATTTTATTCAGATGACTGACTTCATTCATTAGTTATTAATCGATATATTGTTTCTATAGGTTTTTATATGTTTATTCGGATCATCAATTTTTGTTGGACAAAGGCGGACTGTTTAGATGTAAATTTATCTTTATTGTAGGTACTCTACCCTTATATACAGGGTTACTGGTAATTCGATACATTCCTTTGGAGATGTGATGGGGCATGATCTAAGAAGTAAACTTAGCCCTAACATATATTATGCAAAACTCAATAGTTTTTGAGATATTTAATTTTTTTTTGTTTTTCTCAAAAAGTAGATCTTAATGTCCTAAAAGTTAATTTTCGAAAAATCTATTTGACATTTTAAAATTTTTTTTTACTGGATTACTTGTCCAATATTATAGATATCCGTTTGGAATGAAAAATATCTGGAAACATTTCGATCATGTGAACATCTGAAATAAAAATTTTAAATTTTTTTTTTAAATCAGCTATGAAATTTACCTATTAGGTTTTTCAAAAAAATATTAACGTAACACGCGTATAAATTATTATAAAAACTGCCTTATTTCAATAGCTATCTAACAAGGTACAAATGTTCAATGTACCCTTAATAGTTCTAAGAAAATACTAGTTAAAATAACACAAGTAGTACGAATTTTATTTTTAGATAAACAGCAAAAAACATTTTAAAAGTAGAGTAGAATTTCAAAGTTGCACTTTATTTTTTATATGTCTTGCTCAAAATGGAAGCCCCTATTTCGTATACAGACACGGCAGCGTCTTCTTATTTCCGTCCTTGTTACTTTGGTTGTCAGATTATGCCTTATGTGTTGGGCAGCATCGACTATCCTTTGTCTAAGGTTTTCTACAGTATTGACTGGTGTGGCATAGACCATCTCCTTCATGTGACCCCATACGTAATAATCAAGGGGTGTTAAGTCAGGGCTTCGCGCTGGCCAAGGTATTGTGCCCGCTCTTCCAATCCAACGGTTAGGGAAACGTTGATCAAGTAACTGTCGTACTGTCAGCCGATAATGTGCTGGACAACCGTCGTTCTGAAAAATCATTCGCTGTCTGACGGCGAGAGGAACATCTTCTAAAATCACCGCCAGATCATTTCTTAAAAAAATTTCATAGATTTCCCCGTTTAAATTTTGAGGAAGAAAGTGTGGCCTTATTAAATAGTGGCCAATGACTCCCATCCACACATTAATAGAAAACTTCATTTGGAAACTAGTTTCACGTGTTAACTTGGGATTTTCCTCTACCCAATAATGTAGGTTGTGGAAATTTGTTATACCCTCGCGATTAAATTTCGACTCGTCCGTCCATAAAATACTTGTTAAAAAATTTGCACTTTCTGCATCTGAATTTAACATAAAGAGGCAGAATTCCACTCTCCTTCCAGGATCAACTTCCTCCAAGCCTTGGACAGGGGTATAGTGGTAAGGATGACATCCAACTCTACGTATCGTAGACCAAACTTTTCATTGTGGCGCTCCGGTTAGTCTTGCGACTTTATTAGTTGAAATAGTTGGGTCTTCCTCAAAATACCTCAATATTTCTTCCTCATCATCTGGTTCATAAACGGGAGGAGCACCAGCGTCACTTCTTCTCCATTTCACGGAGCCAGTTTCAGCGATATTTCGATATGCCGTACTGAATACACGTGCATTTGGTAAGCGGCGGTTAGGGTACCAAAGACCATATTCTCGGCGAGCTTCAGCAGCGTTGCCGCCACAGTATCCATAGACAAACAAGATATCAGCGTATTCTGCGTTGGCATACGCGGCCATGGGACAGAAAATACAATAACAACAACTAATAACAACAACTACGAGCAAAATCAAAATCTTCGATAACTAATTTAACAAGACCAACAAACTTAAGGGACACGGAGATAAGAATGTCAGTTAATGACATATATGCACAAACGCCAAAGTCAAGGACTGACTGACTTAAATGAAAATGAACGATTAGTCGTTTAATAAATTCCGCCACCAGCATTATCTTTACTAATTTTTTATTAGAACTATCAAGGGTACATTAAACATTTCTACCTAGTTAGATAACTATTGAAATAAAGAAGTTTTTATAATAATTTGTACGCGTGCTACATTAATATTTTTTTGAAAAAACCTAATAGGTAAATTTCATAACTGATTTTAAAAAAATTTTTTTTACAAGTTTTTATTTTAAATGTTCACATGATCGAAATGTTTCCGGATATTTTTCATTCCAAACGGATATCTATAATATTGGACAAGTAATCCAGTAAAAAAAAAAATTTAAAATGTCAAGTAGATTTTTCGGAAATTCACTTTTAAGACATTAAGATCTACTTTTTTGAGAAAAACAAAAAAATTGAAATATCTCAAAAACTATTGGGTTTTGCATAATGTATGTTAGGGCTAGATTTACTCCTTAGCTCATGCCCCATCACATCTAGAAAGGAATGTATCGAATTACCAGTAACCCTGTATATATATATATATATATATGTACATGTTGATCTTTAGGTTCTCGCAGGTGTTAAATGAAGTGTTATTGTACTTCCGGGTTCTCTCCCGCGTCGATGGTCGACTCCTCCAGGAGTCACGGTTGCCTAAACGACGTTTCGGCAGAATCTCATCTGCCGTCTTCAGGTTCCGTGGCTCCTGGAGGAGTCGGCCATCGACGCGGCAGAGCACCCGGAAGTACAATAACACTTCATATATATATATATAATCCTTGCACTGTTTAAATTTTCTTAAATATATGAACACTTCCTGTGAAGTAATATTTTACAATTATATTTCCTGTTTCAACATTCAATGAAACAATATCAAAATCAATTATACTTCATAAACAGTTAATTGGATACAACAGAATTTACTCTAGAGAACCTCATTTGACATTCTAACTTCTGATTTGGTAAGACAAAATAATTTATATCTTACGCTTAAAAACTTTGAGTTTGAGAAGGGAAAGAAATATTAAATTCGAACCGGTGCGTTGCGTTGCTAAAAATAGAACGACATTGTTGGTTAGACTTCGCAGGTTTTGTTATTTTAACGCATTCGCCAGTGAAATTGATGCGTGGGATATAAATTCACGAATAAAATGTTTACGAAGTCGAGTGTGTATTTATTTTTGGAGATGTATGTATTTGCTGTCTGCGACATCTAAATAAAATATACTCTAAAATATTGTGCTTAGAAACGGTGTATCCTTATTTATATATTCTCACTATAACCTTCTCTCGATTTCTCCGTAGTTCAATTTGAATCTTTATTATACAAGAATACCCGTAATAACGTACATTTCTTTCATGATGTGATGGAACTACAAAAAATAGAACAAGAAACAACAAATTTTGCATCAATAGATCAAGAAAAAGGACGATCAATTGCATTTATTAATGTTATATCTTTGACACAAGCACAGATGCAACTGCTCGACTGTCCTGTACCTTATAACAGTCGCGAACTGTAAATATTATACATTGTCATCTACTATAATTGTTATTAAATGTTAAGTTATATATTGTCTAAACGTTAATTGCGGATGTTCTGTTCATATTCATTCCACGTTTTTATAGATGGATGTATCTTCTGATCACAAAATTTACAAAAAGACAACAAATTCAAACAATATATTGGAAAAATAACATCTACGTTTGTGATGTCTATGTCAAAACAACAATCAGGGGCTATTTTTTCCCAATTAATACATAAAAATAATAAATAACAGCACAGGTAGTTACGACCCCCTTTATCCCGGAAGGCTCTAGAAGAGCCTTGTGTGGGAGGGGGCTACACATTTAGAGACAAGGGACACACACCCAATATCCGTGTATAGTGGAAAAATCTCTCTCACAGTATTTTCCACTGCCATGAAAGGGGATCGAACCCGGAACTTTTGCGTGAGAGGCAAGTGGGCTCACCTCTCGACCACCAGTCATACATTATGACAAAATGAGAATAAAGTATTCTTTGACGTTTCGGAAACCAAACCTGTTTCCTTTTTCAAAATTATTAAGGACAATTCTTATTTGCTGTGAACAATCGTAAATACAATCTTGAAACTGTATACTTAATATACACATAACGTAAGTATGTTTGATTCTTAAAATTTTAGATAGCTTTAAATTTCATAATAAGTTAACTTTATTATCTGTGAGAAATTATTGAAAAACAACAAAGCTATTTTGAATTAACGGTCTCCTTATTCTTTGGCTTGCAATAATATACTCAAAATGCCACAAATTATTAAAATTGAATGGATCATTGTTCAGTGTACTAAGGTTAAAGCATATAGGTTTTTGGCTGTTAGAGATATGTTTAAACTAATCTTGAATAAAATGTGATTTTTCGTTAACCATACCATAAATTTTAATTGTTTCTCAACCGCACTCTTGCAAACTTTCTTATTTTTAAATTGCCGAGAAAGAGTCATTGTCTATAAAAAGTTTTGCTTGTCTTAAGAAGTTATAAACGGTTGTCAAACTTTAAATAAATTATACAATAATCTAAAAATTAGAAAAGATGGAATCGACTTAAAGCAAATTACCTTTTTACATTTTGAATGAAAATTTAAGCCGTAAAATACCCTGTATATACCCCATATACACATTTACTTTTTCTCATTTATTTTTCAAATTCAAGTAATTATTACAGTTAAGTCATTTCATTTTAATTATTCATTTAAAATTGAACAAGTAAAGTTACCAGAATACATTTTAAAATTACATTCTTTTAAAGCAACACTTTTACGAAAAGAATTCAACTAAAATAAGTCAAGCCATTATATTTGTTTACAATATGAGCAATAAGTTTCATGTCACATCAAATAGGGTGAGAAAATTACGAAGACAGTATTGAAATTTATAATGTAAACATTTCCAAGCGTGTGACCACAAAATCCGAAGCTTTCATGTAAATGGTGACGTCACGTACAATATATAAGAAACTGCAGTGCCCATACAAAAGGGTAATCAGACCCGAGGTACATCGCAGGACAATGTGTTCACTGTGGCTTCCTGGAGATTACAATTGCACCACACCTTAGTTACATCGCCGGACATTAAGTTCGCTGTACTTTGGAGATTGAATTTAAACATACCTAAGTTACATCGCTGGACATTGAGTTCGCTGTACTTACGGTATTATTGTGTGGTTATTTGTCTAACTGCGAGTCCAACAATATTTTGATCTACTTAGCCTTTTCACTTATTTCACTCAGTCGTAGACAACCATTCTTTGGCGTACTCTTTATGAAGTGCCATTTTAACATCTCTGTTATGTTCGACGAGTACGTTAAACATGAAGAATCTGAGGGAGAACATTCACGGGCGACATAACGTTATACAGGACGCACGGAAATTCTGCAGGCATAAATTTCTAAAGGTGATCGCTTGTTTATTTCGAGACTCTATTTTATTATTGGCAATTGCATTTATATTCTGTTTCATCGGGGTGTAATTGGGAAATTTGACACATTTGTGGTACTAAAATAATATTAGTTTTTTTTTATGAAATACTAGCTTTGATTTTAACTATGGTTATATTATATTACCAGTTATTCAGTTATGATTTCATTCACGATTTTAGTCCATAAAATTTCACTTTCTGAATATTTTACTAGGGAAATTTGCATTTGCAAAATAACAAATTTATATTCGAGAACTATATTATGCAATGACAAGAAACTTTCACTTCCATTATTTTTCATTTGATGTACTCATTCAGGCTACTGTGTACCTAATTTTGGACTTGTAAAATGTAATAGTAATGTTTACCTTTCAAATGATTATCTGAGATTTCTCACCAGCGATCTATTTGTTTTCTATGATTGTTTAATAACGATCCATCCACTTAATACCTTGCGCTCACAAACTGTACAGGCCATCGGTCAGTACTGGGTTAATTAGCCCGTAAACTTGTTCGTATTAAGAAGTTTACTTTTCGTCGAGTACTGAACTGGAACGTCTCGTCTATTTGAATTACATCTACCCACTCTGTTTAAAGTTGTTAGACAGTCATACAAAATTTGGTAGACTGCTTGTTTAATTATAATCAAAAGATTTTTCCTCAACATTTTCTGATATTTTACATGAGTATTTAATTCTCATTTATCACTTATATTCTATGATGCATAAGCATGACATGATTCTTGTCCTCTGTTTTGCAAGTTTAATGCCTTTATAGTCATTCCTAACAACTTTAATTATAAACAATTATTACCTAGCGATTGTTAACAGCTCTAATTATAAATTATCATTACTAGGCCACACTCTCATTACTATTAAAATAACACAGTATACTTTGGTATAACACAGTTCCTGTTATTGCATCAAAACACTCAGCATATCTACAGTATGGTCATTACTATAGCAGCGCAAATTTTCCTATTATAATATTTAGACAAGTGTCTCAAATATTTAGATTATTTTTGATTTCATTTATAGCTATTTGCTACATCAATTTATATAAAATAAAATTGTTTTTTGTACTATTTTTTTCCCATCAATTATTGTCTTAATCTTTTACCTTTACCTTTTCGTCATATAAGTAATAAACTAAATAAATGTTTTAATTTCAAAGCAAAATAGAAAACAAACTTGAACTATAAATGTACCGTGCAATCTTGAGTAATAAAATATTACATAAATAACATATATAATTAACTAGGTCTCTCAATTAATAGACAGTGTGTTCAAGTTTACCAGGTATTTAAATTAATAGAGTGATTAAATTTTCTAAGGTATATAGTATCAGATAGGAACAAGTAATATTAAACTTTATATAAAAGAACCTGGGGTAATTAAACAGGGTTACTACACACACAACGAAATTTGGGTCCTAACTTTGTAGAAATAGAACATCACGCAAATGGCCAATTTTATTTATTTATCCTTCAGATAAATAAATAGTAATTAGTTCGCTGGTGACAAATTTACCAGTACTTTCTTTAGTAATTAAACAGGGTACCCCTCAGCTGCTTCAGCCGCTATGAACAAATAGTATTGCCAGCTCGGCCGCCAAATTTAACCCAGTTAGATTTCCTCTTATAGGGGTATTTAAAACAGAAAGTATACTCAAACGATTTCGAGGACGACGTAGATTTATTAAAGCAAAAAGTTGTGGAAGCTGTCCCAACCATAAATAAAGATGTTACCTCATATGTGCATGAAGAACTTAAAAAAAAATAGAAAAATGTGTAGTAGTCGGTGGTCTATATATAGGGAAGTGTCCGGGTCTCAATGTAGTTAAGATTCCATCCATTAAGTGAAATCACTGGCAAGTTATTTAAAATTTTCCATTTCGAAATAAAACCTCTATACAGAAATTGTTACTAAATTTTTATTCATGAATAAAATTTCTGAAATTGTTTAATTATAATTTGGATTAAATTTGACCCAAACTCATCGTCTCGAGTTTATTAAATTTAATACATCTGACTTGATCTGAGCGGTTTTTTTTCTTTCGTTATTCAAATCATGATGCTACTCTTAAATTTTCCGGCGATAGCTGAAAGGCTGCGAATTTTTGTATGTGTAAGTATGGACATATCTTATGATAGAAACTGCTATATGACTTAAATCCTCTGATACGTTCGTGATTCCTCAAAACGACTATTAGTTGCTAATTTAGGTTGGGGTGGCTTTGTTCCAGTTTTGATTTTCAGGCGTATGTAATAGTGTCAACCCTTTATGCTAACTTGACTCGTTTAACCCGATCCTGAGCCAAAACCTATTTTTGCTTTGGTTTTATAGACTTCAAACATTGCCTAATCCCTTTCCTGTCAAAGCTCATACAGCACATGTCCCTTTGAGGGTCCAAGATAACCCTCATGACGATGTGTGGCACCGGCATACACACGCTGATCCACTTATTTCAATAGTTCCTACTTTTTCTAGTCTTTCGGTATCCATAACATTAATTAAGCTAATTCCATCGTCAGAATGCGTGAAAGTACAGCAACTTAAGATCCATAGTTGTCAATCAACGTCAAAGCAACGTTGCCTGGACCTCGCAACATACTACTTTGATCTGGAACATTTTCTGACGTTGGTTTGACGTCAGAAAATGACTTATTTAGGTTTGGTGTGTTTTAAGTCGTTTCCTAACTTGATTAGACGTTGGTAACTGACTAAATAAGACTGGTCAACTTTAAATTACCTACCAACGTCATCTTCAGTCGGCTTTGGTAACTAACTGATAAGATTTAATGTGGTTATTAGTCATGAGCAATCTTTGATTAAATATCACTGATTAAATAAATAGGTTATTAGTTAATTTTCAAAAATCTATGTATCCACCGGCAATAAATCAGTTCCATTATCTAATTTTATCCATATAGCTACTGGATCTATTACTAGATTGCGCACCCTCTGTGTGTGTGAATTTGCCAAATTGACCGAAATGCATTTGCGGTGCGTAGTAAATCTGAAAATCTATCAAAATAATATGTATAACATCAAAACTCTTTTTGTAAACGTTTTCAATTCAACAAATTGCGATATGTACATAAAATACGAAATCCGACTACTGTTAGATTGAGGCCGAATATTACCGATGTAACTAAGGTAGGTAGGTATATTTTGTTCTATAATATCTTCCACAAAGTCGATTTTAGACAAGAATTTTCAAGCAGAATGTTGGTTGGGATTGTTTGCTAAAAATTGTTCTAATACCGGAATTGTTTGCCAAATATTGTTTCTATATGGTAAAAGTTCGTGAAAAATTGTCTTTCGATATTTGTAGGTTATGTTTTATCCGATGTCAACCAACCGATTGGGGGGTTGTTTATTAAAAATCGTACACTAGTTGTAGTTTTTAGGTTGGTTCCATACTTAACTTCTTTAATTTACCAAAATGTATGAAATCTCACCATCAATAAAGTTTGGATCCACCCTTCAGGGTACTAGATGAGGCCCAGGACCAGATCTCCAATGCCGCTAATTACATTGCTTTCAATTTATCAATTATTATACTTTGGGTTATGTAACTTGCTTTACTCGCGCATAAATACGCTCGTATTTGCAATAATACGGGTAACGACTTTTCTGTTTTCCAGGATTCGAACCCGGGTACACTTGATCTCAAGCCTAATATGTCAAGCCTGTTTTTTGCTATTAGAAAAATCTATGCGTTCATTATTTCGTTTATAAGTTAAACGCGTGAATATCGTAACCATATTTTAATTCGAAAAATACATGAAGGTTTTCCAATGAAATATATGGCGCTAACTTTAATCATAGCGAATTATCTTAAAAGAGAATGAAGGATTATGGCAAACCCAAAAAGCAATTTATTTGTTATGCAGCGAGGGAGTAAAATTCCGGAAAGGCGCGTTCCGTTTTGGCTTATAGATTTAAGGATTTATAAAATGACGCTTACAGCCTTCTTTGCTTTGGACTGAGATACCTCGTTTCATATTGCACTTGAATAAAATAAGTAATTTCTGTACGCAAAATTGTTAGAAAGCATGTAGTATTAAATAGTACATGGAAATGTTATAAAATAGTTAATGTGAATAGACCAGGCCTTTGCGAATCCTTCAACCAGTGTAAATATCGTCATTGCGTGGAGTAGCGAACGACAATCGAGGTTAGCAAATTTTAATGCTAGCAAAGTCACTTTTAATTTATGATTAGAACTGGTAAGATGTGCTATTAATAACCCACCTCTTGCAATAGTTCTAGCAAAGAGGGAAATTTTATTTGATTTTGCATCGACTGCCTTGGTCATCTCCATCCATTTTATCTAGGGTAATTATCTTGACCATACTGTATTGATTGTAGTTTATTCGCTAAATGTCTAAATTTTTTTGAAGATGCTAATTTCTTTTATAAATTTACTTTGTCACTGTTCAAAAATAAAAACAAAAAATATTCAGCAACTCTTTGGACTTTAGAGAAAAGATAGCAATATGCATCATGGTTTCAACCCTTTTCTATTTAGCAAAAAAAATAATTTAAAGGTCATATTTCAAACCACCCTGTTGTGGGGTGAATTGAAAAATGATCGAAATTCACTGCAAAATTCAAGTCAGTGTAGAATGGGGGTGGGATATATAATAAATAAGCAAGAAAAATGTGGTTTATGTTCAATTTGGGTGACATACTGTAAACTACAAGGAAATTAAATCACCATATCTACTTTCTAGTCAAGCATTATAAAAACTTGTATTAATGTAGGTATTTATAATAACTCATAACAAAAAATTAACAAATAAATGAACGAAACCTTAAAACGTTAACAAAAAAATAAATATAAATTCTAATAAACTTCATTTTAGGGCTTAATGGCAGGAAATTTGATTGCCCTCTTCTTAGTTCTCGATGAATCAATGTTTTCTTGATTTCATTTTTCGTCACTAATTCCTGTTCTTCAGCCCAAGGGAAGACAGAAACCATGAACTAGTTTACTATGTTGTCTAGTATAAGAACAAAAATATGAGTCGTTTTCAACAGAGATTATTTTGGCCAAAAAGTTTTTGGCAATATGTTCTTTGTTTCTTAGCTCTACTAATACAAATTCATTTGGTTTGTAGGCTTTGGTTCATTAGACATTTTCAGTCTCATTAATTTTAGAAGTGCTAGTTACAATCTCCCTTCCATTTTGATATTCGTTTCCATCTTCTGACTCAAGTTCATTATGATCTTCAATCTCATAATGTTTCACACTTTTCTCTAACTCGCCATTAAGTAGGCATTCTGCGTTACGGTCTGATAAATCAGACTTTTTTTTTCTTCTTCTGTACTGGCTACTCCACAGATAGCAACATCTTCTTGGGAGATACTTTTTCCGAGTTCAATATTCAATTTCTTTCGCTTGCCCAAAAAGCAAGTTTGACCTCATTTTCCGCATCGGGCTTTTTTGAACATAGGTAGTTTGTTCAAAATGTTATCTCTACATATAGAAAATATCCCTGAATCTGCAAATCCAGATTGAATATTTGTGGCGTTAGTAGATTCGATTTTATTTAAAGCTTGTTTCAAAGGCCGTGGAGAAACATATTTTCGAACTATTCCTTTATTACTTTTCTTCCAAAAACAGTATTTTACGCCAAGCAATTTTTATGGACCGGAAACAACTGACATCCGGAGGTTGTGCCATTGGTTGGCAACAAAAGGAATCTTATGCTATTTTCCTCACACAGCGAGATCACCTTAACAGAAATATGGCTGGCTAGGTTATCTCCAATAAAAACTTTGGGTGAATCTGGAAAGGATTTAAAATATGACGAGAACTTTAAAGCGTCCCAGATCGTCTGTGAAATTTGTTTCATTGTAATTGACGATGGCTTCAGGACGTACATTTTCCAATGCAGTGGTTAAATTATCAAAATATCGGTTGATGATCTGGGCGTCAATTTTGGCTCGGTTCTCTTTGAGACCTTGGGAGGAGCTTTAGAACCGAATATAACGTACAATGAGGATGATTATAATGAACTGAAAATTCAAGTTGCGCGACCGGAAGAGGAAGACGATGACGAACAAGAGGAATATTAAGCTGCATGCTTGTAGTTAATAATCAAAATAACACTAAAAATTCCCCTCATAATTGTAATAGATTTACTATAAACTGATGGTAAATAAAAATATAATTAGAATGTATTTAAACTGTTCTTATTGTTAATATAAATTAACTAAATATTATCTAACAAATACTATAACTAAATCAATTTCAACTTTAACTTCCATTTGCGGTAATAACTATGTGTGTGAACACTATAACATCTATGTTACATCTATCTTTTTTCTTCCACAAGAAAAACCTTTAAAAACCTGCTATGCTTTCTTGTCGAAAGAAGAACTATTTAAATGAAAATGGGACGGACAATTCTGTTCTAAATTTCTAAATAATTAAAATAAATAATTTTAGGATCACGGTCCTAACCATCTATAATATATGAGCATTTTATTAGTAAACAATTTTACAGTGAAGTTTAAGAACTCCTGAAATGTTCGTATCCTTATTTTAGTCATAGAATTCTGAACCACTTTCAAAATGTCCAACTGTTTGTCTGTCTACCCTTTTCTCTTTCCATCTATAGAAGTAGAAATAAATAAAACAAAACTAATGTACGATGATGATCATTTCGACAATGAAGCCGACATTATCGGAAGATGATTATAACTACAAATAATAAATTAATATATTTATTTTCAAAGAAAACCGTGAAGAGTATTCCAACAATTGTATAAAACCCACTATAAGCTTATGACGTTTACATATAGTTTTAGAAGTATGAATTATAACTAATAATTCTCTATAAATTCTGTATCCATTATTTTATTACGTCCACATTCTTTATTCGGTTAAGACAAAGGCGTTGACCAACGTTTTCTGGCAGGTTAATATCCCATTTTGTGACATAAATCGGTCCTACAATCGCTTGGCTTAATAGCACCAGATTTATTTTATGGTGCTATTACAAAGTAAAGTTTATTTTACCAACTCTGGAACAGTGGCCAAGTTCGGGAAGAGAATTAGATTAACGCAGTAAGCCTAACGCGCCAAGTCGACGTGCACAAGACTGCATAATTATAAAGGAGATGTTCAAACCACGTGGAATATTAATAAAGAAATTTAACAATAACAAGGATTTTATTTTTATCAATATACTTTAAGATTAATTTTAAGGATTTAATACATAACGGTAGTAAAAAACTGCAATGAAATAAAGAACGAAATTCCTAATTCAATTTTTCCACAGATGTATTAAAAGTACTTATTCGTCAAGAAATCTATGATATTCTAGCAAACATATATAGGCTGTACATTTTATCAGGGCAGTCGAGAATATCTCACTTAATATCAGTCGTACAAAAAAAAAATATTTTTATGAAAATTGTGCCGATTTATATAACCTACAAAATGGTTTAAAGACATTTGAAATCCATGGCCTACTTTAAGAGTTATGGCGGAAAATATCGAAAATGCGGAAAACGTCTAGGCCAAGTATCTCCGTTATTTGAAGAGATACGAGAAAAATTCTAAGGCAAAAATTTTTTGCAAAACAGAGTGTTTCAACGAGGTTTTATCTAATTTTTTCAAAACCGCTGTATTTTGAAATTTACTCTTCAGGCTGTTAAAAAAATTATTTTGAAACGGGCGGGAAATGGCGCCATTAAATCCTCCTCCTCCTCCTTCCTTTTCAACGATATATCACATGCCATATTTATTCATTGGTACTACGTTAGTAATTATAATAACATTTTTTTTAAACCAATAATTTTTTTTAACAAGCATTATACTTATATTCTTTCCTATTATTTGGGTTTTCTACCACATGTACTATTATCCTCTTCAAAACAAATCACCGAATCTACAAAATAATAGAATTATTGGAAAAATTATTATACTTGCCGTGGAGAAGTATGATGATGAAATTGTTCAAATCTTTGCTATAATAAAACATTAACACAATTAAGAAGAATAAAGTAAATTCAGGTAACAAAAACAAATTAATAATAAAAAGAATATAGCACATAGCACACAGAACATTAATATTTATCTAATCCTCAAAATAATTTTTAAGATATCATATCAAGTGTTTAAAGTGTCCACTGCGATTTCTTGTGCACAATCGAGCGCGGCGAGGCACTGCATTTAAAACATTACTCAGCATTTCGGGGGTAACTGTAATACATGCCTGTTGAATTCGAGCTTTTAGGTCCTCTACATTTTGCGGTGTCGTCGAAAACACCTTATCTTTAGTATACCCACATAGAAAAAATCCATCGGCGTTATATCTGGAGAGCGAAGGGGCCATCGAATAAATCAATTGGTACCTATCCAATGTTAAGGCAAAATTTCATCTAAATAATCTAAGTAAATCTGGGAATTGTGGGGAGGAGCTCCATCTTGTTGAAAATATTGAAAGTTGTGTCGATTCTCTAAAGGTAGGTCATCTAAGAATTCATTAAATTCATTTCTCAAAAAGTTTAGGTACCTTTGACCACTGAGGTGACCATCATAAAAATAAGGACCTATTAAATTGGTGCCTAAAATATTTATCCACACATTTATTGAAAAACGATTTTGAAGCCCAGTCGGTCTATGCCAGTGTGTATTTTCAGAAGTCCATTTGTAATGAATATTGCGATTAAAAAATTAGTTATTAGAAAAAGTTGCCTCGTCGGACCAAAGTATTTTACTACATATTAATAAATCGGCACGCTTCTTATCCTCCTTGGTTTGTCCTCCGCTTGTAAATTGTGAGCTTTTTTGGCTTTACAACACCGGTAACCGTCTTTCTTTAAAAATTTTGTAGCACTTGTTTTATTTATGTGACAAGCAATTTAAATTTCTCTTAATGATGTTTCCAAATTTTCTGTATTTTTATTTCTTACATAATTAATAACCCGACTCGGTCTACCTTATTTACATTATCAGTAACACTGCTCAACCTTGTCTTCTTCTTTAAAGATGAACCATTATTTTTCAGTTTCGTAGCTAATTTTCTGAACAGAGTTTTATTCGGTCGTAGTGTTTGTGGAAACCTATATTCTACTTGAGCTAATCCAGAGCTAAAATTGCATTGGCAATATGCAACGAACATATTTTAACGATCAATGTGAGTGAAAATCATTTTTGAAAATTCTAAATTCTTAAGCGAGTGTGATTGAGTGAGAGTTTAAGTATTAACTGAGATGATATGTCAAAAAATTAAATTGTCAAGTTTGTTCATAGCCAACTATTTTAAAATAACTGAAATAATAATGAAATTATGAAATACAATCAAATGGATATTCGAACTCAAATTCAAAAAAATTATAAAGAAACTAATTTAAAATAAAAATCATGAAATAAAATCATATTTAAATTAATTGGTAAAGACATTTTAACTTTCTGAGCAAGGAATGACGCTTTTGTGGAGTACCTCTATACATTGGCATAACTGCGAATACTCTTCCCATACTTGTTCCATGTTGCTTTCTTAATTATTTTTTTGTTTTTGTTACCTGAATTTACTTTATCCTTCTTAATTGTGTTAATGTTTTATTATAGTAAAGATTTGAATAACTTATTGAATTATTTTATCGTTTTATTTAATCATACTTCTCCACGACAAGTATAATGATTGTACCTTTGGCACCAAAAACATCCGTATTTCAAATGCCACGTGGCAAAGTAATCACTGTAAAATCTTACAAATGCTAGTTATTATCCCGATTAAATAAGCAAAAGTGATCCTGACACTAGTTACGGTGGTGGCCCGTACAGTTATTGTCGAAAAAAATGTAATACCGCAATCAGGAAGCAAAAAATAGGAGCACTCTCACTAGAGGGAATAAATGATACCAAATTGGGTTGGCAGTTAGGAGTTTACATATTGACTACGTGGCTCCCATGCCACTAACCACAACATATTTTAATGGCATTACAATGGAATTCTTATGAAATGACGCCCTTGTGTTGTTTTACTGAATTTTAGTGCATATTAAGTGTAAATATTGAAATTACAGAATCAGAATTATAATTTAGAATATTATGCCTTCCTGATAGTATCGGGTATGGCAACTTAACTAAATGGAATAAAGCCAATGAAATGAAAAATCCAAGCATGTTCGAAGCTCCCAATAATGTGAGAATATTATTATTCATTATTGGAGTGACCGAGAGGGCAAATGAGACTATACTACTACACACCAGTATGGACGCCGTTTTGCACAATTTGCAGTCTCCTTTAGACTAATTCATTATCAATATCTGCGGCGCTTAGATACCTATTTTTCTAGGATGAGTTACTACAAAAGTGACAAAAAGCAGTTCTGATAAAATCTTCACAAAAAAAGATATAATTTGCGAGATTCATTTTAAAAATGAGGAAGTAGATGGAATACACAACAAAAATACCAGATAGTACAGTGTCCAGTCTTAAAAGAGGCACTACCTATATTAGAACCTGATGCTATTCCCTCAATTTTCCCAGTTACTCACTGAAAGGATCCAATGATGCGAACAGGAGAGGCAATACCTAGCAAGAGAAAAAAATTGTGGGAGTTCCGGAGAGAATGGAAATAATTTAAAAACGAATGGAGAATTAAAAATAATGGAATAAGATGAGGAGGTAGTAAGATTAAGAGAATCTGCGGATGAAGCCTCTTTAAAAAAGCGAAATTTGATGCCATTACAGAAAAACTACCATTGTTGAAAATGCCATCCGGATATTGGTTTTCACGTAAGTTTAAGGATAATATGGACAGGAGTAATTTCGAATATACTTATTTTTATTATAACCGATTTTAATTATTTTGATAAGATTATTGATTCGGTTTGAATACACTAGAAACTTATTACAATAAAAATATCAGGATATCTCTTATATGCCTTGTAAAGGTGGTCCCTTTTATTTATCGACCTTATTAGTTCTTTACATCTTCAATGATAATAATTAATAATCTTGAGATGTTGATTTTGACATTAATTTTAAACTGTTTGATTTTACAAGCCAGTTAATTGCTTCCACCTGTGGAATCTGTTTTAATATAGGCGAATTATGTACGTATATAAATATAATTGAAAATGTTTGTGTCAATAAATTAAATGAAATTGAATGGAACTGAATTAATTTTAAGGACTTTGGCAATTTGTGCTCCCTTGCATTCGTCCTTCGATAAATTATCATTAGATTCTAATATTATTTGGATGTAGGCGTATACATTTTACACTGAAATCTACTAAACGAGCTGTCTCATACAATATGTCAAAGATAAACTCATAAAGTTCATAACGATCTTTACATTACACAAAATAAATATAAACACAGGTAATCATGTATTTTGGTTTATAGCATTACAAGGTGTAACACTAAATTTCATAATACAATGAAAGACGAATACTACAGATTTTTTTCATATACAGGGCATTTCATTGAGAAGAAAGATGATTTCCGAACCAAGATACCGTTACTTTCATATATTATTTCCGGGCAGCGGAATTTTGGCAAAGCCCGTACTACGTCATCGACTAGCAGAGCACCCATCTGGCGACTACTCCGAGAACAGAGTACAGTTTCATTCCATCCACCGGAGCAGACGTGCCTGACCGTAGCCACAGAAAGTAAGTAAGTCCATAGAGGAGTAAGTAAATTGATGTATTAGCCAAGTTTTCTTTCTAACTTCTCCATATTTTGCACTGTATTTTTAAGCTGTGGTCTTGCTTCTCATACCTGGTATTCGTACATTGTCTGCATCTGTTTTACCGCTTTAGTGCCTGATCTATTTTACCGATTTACCGTTTGCTCTGTTTTGCCACTTTACTATCTGCTTCATTTTATTGCTGATTTCCGTTAACAACCGTATTTCGTTTAAACCGTTTTAACCAGCATCTGTCAGATCAACTCCCGCTTGCCACTTTCCGCTTGTATTTGAGTCATCTTCGGGTACTACTTTCTTTTCACCGCCTATCTCCGTTAAAACTATTTAACGGTTAGTTAGTAACCTTTAGGAATAGCTTGTAAGGTAGTTTTGTATATAGTAGGCGCAATTGAATAAAATAACCTTATTTACCAAATTATGAGTTTTACTGCTGTGCGTGTGAAAGTCTAATTTCCCTGATTAACCCACCCGAGTACCGTTTCTCCACTTCAACTACTTAGCCTCGCGTATCCGGCTTGTGAGTAGTGTTGTCCTAACATATAAAACTAGGACTGGCGCCCGAGCTAAACCGTACTGTACCGAATACCCGTTTCCGAAGGTCGAGTGTCAAAGAGTGACTCGATTTCTCCGCTTCGTCCGCTGAGGTGGAGAAAAACGCGTCACAGCATTTTCCCTGAGCTTCATTGGAATTTGCCTATTAAACGGGCTGATTTTTACACTATTGTTTAACTAATATTTTTGAAATCGAATGGTCAAGTTATCCTCCAAATTTTCTGGCAGGTTTTTCAGTCCTACGCCATGAAAGTGTTACTTCCACGATCAACATGTTTAGCGGCTGAGTAGAACTTTGCATACCTCTACAGAGAATTTTCGTAAAGAGAAAAGTTGGAAGACTCGTCAAAACGAAGTCATTCACGAAAATTCAGCCGGTTAGTAACGCTTTAAAAAATATGAGTCGGACCCCGGATTTGTCGACACTTTCAATAACGGATATTCGCCTAGACTATAACTGCATATTTCATATGTATCTGTGTCTGAATTATATTTTTAAGAATTATTATTATTAGTGTATGGCCTTTAGTTCTCCTTAAGAAAATTTGTTATTTTAAATGCATGTTTATAACATCAATTGTTTTTGAGGCGTTAAAAGTTTAACGAGCTAAATCAAGGAGAGTATAAATAACTTACCTTTCCGTCACTTTTTCGATAAGCGTCATGAATTCTCCAAATCAACTCAGGTCCGGCACTGGCTACTTGTTTTCCTATTTCGAAAAATTGTCCAATAGGATTTGTTTCTAACGGACTTTGCGCTCCACTTCCACTTTTAAACTTTGAAAACATTGCAGTAGCAGGCATCGAAAGATTTTTCTACACATACACTGAACTTATTTATTAGAATGCTTGTTAAACTGTTTATATTTACATAGTCTAATTATAATCTAACTGTCAATTACTTTAAATTGGTTTACTAAAATAGTTTTACGAACATTGTTTAAGTCTTCTTATAAATCACAATAGATCCTTTCGGGAAACCTAGAACAAAAGAAAACTCATTATAAAGCGCTTGGAAATTTTTTATTAAAATTTATAGGGGCATTTTCCCCGGATTGTCAGGGCATTTATTTAAATTAAAGTAGCAGCACGCGAGATATACATAATTAATTTATTGTTTATTGCCAGCATTTGTACCTTTAATGAGCCACCTGTGTAACTCGGCCTATTTTTAATTTATGCTTGAAGATAAACTTTATTATCCCCATTTAATTATACGTGGAAAAATTACGTTATAAAATTAGATTTTTAGTCGCAGGGTACACCAGTGGCGTCTTTTAAGTACGAAACCATGTTAAATACCTTTATCAAGGAAATAACTGCACAGTTAGAAAGTTGTTTGAAGGACAAACTGTGCCAATCCCAAAAGTTTCCTGTTGCAACGAATTACAGACCGATTACTTGTCAACTTCTTTGTGAAGAAAGAGCATGAATATTCTATACTAAAATTATACGATCTTTTAGAAATATCTTACTTTGTAATGTAATGTTAATAAAATATAAAAATACTTGTTAAACGTCGCCCTAGGGAATTTTTACCTAAGTTTTAGCATCACTGTTTTTTGGGCAGATGGGCAGTGATTTCTAGAAATGGGCGCTATAATTATAAAGCGGTCAGAGAAAAAAACGGAGGGTTAAGTAGATCGTAACGGGTCCGGCAGAATGAAGTATCCATTTTAAATTGTTTTTATTAATGGCTAAATTCTTATAAAAAAATTAAACACAAGGTTTTCAAAGAAACCCGAAAATTTTACTTTTTAAATATACAGATAACGCTGCGACACTCTTGAATCCTAACACGTATCACCCTCTCTAACATTTCAAGTAGGATTGCGTTCATCTTTGTCCGAATATTATATTTTAGTTGTTCCAAAGTTTGCGGTCGATTTGAAAATACTCTTGACTTTAAGTAGCCCCGTAGAAAGAAATCACAAGCTTAGAGATCCGGTGACCGTGCCGGCCGGTTGATGTCCCCAAATTTTGAAATGACGTGACCAGGAAACGTTCTTCGCAAAATTGTTATATAATCCTTAGCATTGTGGGAAGTGGCTCCATCCTGCTGAAACCATATTCTTTGAATATCCACACCAACGTTACGAAGTTGTTGTTCAAAGTAACCTGTTGATACTTTGTGATGTAACAGTAACTGTCAACTCATTTTCCTCAAAGAAGAACGGCCCAAAAATTCCCAAGGCGGAACGTTCTGTGCACTTAAATTTACAAATAATAAAAATGAAGAGGAAATTTTTGAAGAAAGGAAAGAAAGGTCTCCATGCAATAAAGTTGAGGAAGATATACAGAATATGCCATATTTTCAACAACTAAAGAAACTGTCGAGCTATGGGATAATGGACTGGAATACATAAGAGTAAAACATTCAAAAAAGCTTAGAGAGTTACCAGCTAGAATTGAATAAAGAAGAGATAAGAGTTAAAACAATGTGATCGGTTTTATCAATTTTGTTTACGAGTCAAACAAACAAGATTACCTACTATTTACAGTGCAAGAAACTACATAAATTGTCGTCTACCAATTATACAAACTGATGGTTAAACTGTGTATTATGGTATGATCCACATGGTAAATATTTGGGAAAATTAAGAAAACTAAAGACAGATATATTATAATTATCGCGGTCATGTATTTTAATTTACTGCAGTGAATAGGTGTAATTTGCAGAATCATAACTCTATCTTATACAGATATTAAAATATTTTTTTAATTATTAGCCGTTACTCGAGTCCGAGTATAAAAATGTTACAGTTGATAAATTGTGTACAATAAAAAACAAGTAAAAGGTGTAGTCTATTGTAATTCCCATTCATCTACGGTGCACACGACTATGGCTATAGAGGCCAATTCGGGAGAGCACATGACGACCGCAGTCAGGACAAACATAGACCTGGTTAGGTCTTGGATTCGGCTTTCTTGCAGCAACATTTCCTTGATAGCTGGCCACAACCCCTCGCCATTCGGTTCTGTCCGCTGCAAGTTGTTCCCATTGCTCGTCTGCAATACCGCAGGATTTTAGATTTTCATGGAGAGCGCCTTTGAACCTCTTTCGTTGACCGCCACGCCTTCTTCTACCGCTTAGCAATTCACCATAAAGTGTACATTTAGGAAGGCGGTTATCATGCATGCAATGAACGTGACCTGTCCATCTTAGGCGTGCTCTTGAAATAAGCACCTGAATTGGAAGGTTGTTTGCTCTCCTGAGTACTTCCACGTTTGATATGTGATGGAACCAACGGATTTTCATCATACTTCTGAGGTGTCTTTGCTGAAAACGTTCTAATTCTTTCACATGACGACGGTAAGTGACCCAGCTTTCACATCCATATAGCAGTGTTGGAATGACAACTGCTCTGTAGACAGCCATTTTCGTTGACAAAGCAAGGTCGTGGTTGTCAAATACTCTCTCTATAAGTCCCCAGAGTGCTCTAGATGCAGCGTTAATTCTATTGCGAATCTCGCTGTCCACGTTTGCTTTGTCATTAACAACGTTGCCTAAGTAATTGAACTGATCCACCACTTCAAGAGAATTTCCGTTAAGTGTAATGTCTATTTGGTTCACTTGATGAGGAGTTGACATAATATTAGTCTTTCCAATGTTGATTTTAAGTCCCAAGGAATCATAGCTCTGGGTATACACATCTAAAAGTTCTTGAAGCTCTTCCGGCGTAGAGGCTAAAAGTGCACAGTCATCCGCATACTGGAGATCACAAATGAATCGTGTGCGTGTCTTCGTGAAAGCTCTAAAGCGCCCTATGTTAAAGAGACCGCCATCAAAACGGTATCTGGGACCTATTCCTCTGACTGTCAGTTTGTTGTCAACAATAATTGTTAGAGCAGTGGTAAACAAATTAAAGAGTAGGGGTGCCAGGGCACATCCCTGCCTAACATAAATATTTTATTGCAACGTTGATGCTCCTAAAACTTATAATATTATATAGCTAGCTAATCCTTTGTTTTTCTTCGTTTTGAAGTATTTATTTTGGTTTAGTATTAGCCATTCCACCACTCATCTAGGACACATGCATACAAACAATTACACAACGACCATTCCCTACGACACTGTCATCTGTCGCAGCTAAGACTCGAACTCGGGAGTGGTACAGCGACTAGCCGTGTTGTCTCTCACACAACCCAGTCTATGACACTGATACCAATTCGGTAACATGTGGAAAAGGTCAATAAACATTGGTACCCTAGCCAGAATTTGAATCCGGGGCTCCACGATCTCAAGTATGCGTAAGCGTTGAGCCACTGAGTCGATTCGTGGTGAGCTTTTTTCGCATTGCTGCGTTAGTTGATCTTAAATCGAGATTTACGTATTAAATTTATTTAAATACTTGTATTTTTAATTCTCAGTTCAGTTAATTTGTGCCTAATTTATTTTGTGTATTCAATCTCTATTTGTAATTACTAACCGTGATCTGTATTAGGATTTACTACTGCTGGGCAGTAAATGGGAAATAAACAAAACAAATACACAAACTTTTTCATTTTGATCAAACTCATAAAGTTTACTCACGCTTCTGTTTATTACTTAACGATAGATTAAACGTGAGTTATTGTACTCATAATACATCATAATAATGTATAATGTTATATTCTATATGGCTCTAGAGTAAAATCAATTTACACTTAAGTAATTAATCAAACGTACATGACCAGGCTTATAGTCGTTGGATTAATTTCCAAAAGATATGTAAATTTAAATCCTTCGTTAATTATTATAAAGGGTGTTTCTTAAGTAATCTAAATACCAGAGAAATATGTTATTTAGGAATTACTCAAGCAAAACCTCCGCACTGATAAGAAACTACCTGATTTTATCTTCATATCGATGTTCTTTCATCTGAATATGCCATATAAGTTTTAAAAAAATCATTATTAACAAATACAAACTAATAATCTAAATACTTCCAGAGCGATTTCATGCGGAAAAATTCGTAAGCTAGTTTTATATAATATAATTTTTTTTTTAATTCATTTAAATTTTTCCAAATTCAGTATTTTGGTCTTTACGGATCACAAACCTTTGACAACAGCTTTATTCTCCACAGTGGAGAGAAGTCCCAGGCAAGTACGTTATATGGAATTTATAGCGCAATTTACAAACAACATTCAACATGTTAAAGGTAAAGATAATATCATTGCTACGTTAGGCGCGGTTAGTAGTTGGATGGGTGACCGTCCCAACGAAGACCGCGTCCTCGCCTCACACATCTTCCAGCGGCTTGTATATCAGTGTATGCGCGGAAGCTATAAAACCTTAGGCGAGGGTTGTATAGGGGATATACCATCCTTTGGAGGGGATGTAAAGCCGTCGGTCCCTTGTCCATTAAATGTTAGGCAAGTAAAAGATCCCTACTCTTCTTAAGGGAAGAGATTCGGCAAAATTCCTGGTTGGGGGTAACTCGTCTACAGGCGTCGGTGTTAGGCCTCAGTAGCGGAAATAGGCCGACGTTAAATAAATGTATTAAAAAAAATCATTGCTGATACGTTTTCACGTATTCCTGATAATGCTCACGCTCACCCACTAGTAGATCATATATCTGCAGTAAATTTTTCAGATTTTAATTTTAGATCGGTGAGCGATGAACAAATTGGAGATGTGGAACTAGAAACATTAATAAAAAATTAATTATCCAAGAAAAAAACCGCTGCCCAAGGAATCACTACTTGGATTTTGTATACAGGTCTTATACATGCTAAATTCCAATGTAATATTTTACTCCCTTTAATAATAGGGTGGTGGTGGCGGCAAGGGGGGTGGTAGAGGGGTTGGCTAATGTCAAAAAATGTTAGAGGTTCTTGGTTCTCGTATACGCACTAAATCCCGTTTTAATTTTTTATTCCCTTAAACAATAGGGTGGGGGTGGCAATGGGGGTGGTAGAGGAGGTGACTAATGCCAAAATAAATTTTAGAGGCCCTTGGTTCTCGTACATTTAATTTTTTACTCCCTTTAATAACAGGGTGGGCGTGGCAATGGGGGTACTAGAGGGGGTGGCTAACGCCAAAAATTTTTTTGAGACGTTTCGTTCTTGTACGCACACTAATAATATTTTATTTTTTTTTACTCCCTTTCATAACAGTGTGGGGTGGTAGAGGGGATGATAGGAGGGGTGGCTGATGTTAAAAAAAATTGTGAGACCTTGACTTTTCGTACATGCCCTAAGTTGCAATTTTATGGACTCTTACTTCCTTGCTTTTCCTCTTTACCCTTATTTACCCCATTTACCCCCCGAACCCCCCAACGGAATTAGATCAAAATATAATCTAGTTCAAGATCTCCTTATAATACATAAGTGTACCAAATTTCAAGTCAATATCATAAACGGTTCCAGAGTAAACGTGCGCACAAGAAAGTTACAGAACGGCCGACAGACAGGAAATTTCTTTTTCGCTCAAATTTAAAATCTCGACGTTTCATCCTATTTTAAGCCCATTTCAACAAAAAAAATTAATATTTTTTTTGCGTTACTGTACTTCCACTGGACGTGGAAGTAATAATATTAAATATGTATTACAGAAACTTGAAATACCAAATTTGCAAGATGAGATGAAATAGAATATTTAATAGAACTGGAGATGTATCCAAACTTAGAGCCAAAAAATACAATGTTGCTCATCGTTCGTTGGATCAAGTAACATTAGATGTTGTTAATGCTGAACCACGTGTTAGTATCAGAGATTTATCTCTAAATGTAGACAGAAATAAAATTTGGAGGTGCCTTAAAGGTCATGATTTAAAACCATTTAAGCCCAAGTTTTTACACACTATGGAATAAGGAGACGCAGAGAGGAGATTGGAATATTGCTTCTAAGCGCAGGGTTTGTTTTTAAATGATACAAATTTAAAAATATATATATTTTCAGTGATGAGGCTACTTTTACAACAAATGGCGTGGTCTCATCGCAAAACTCAAGGAATTGGTCAACGGTAAACCCACACTGAGTTATAAATTGTAAACGGCAATACTCTGAAAAAATAAATGTCTGGTGTGTAATTTTAAATGAAACCTTGATTGGACCATTTTTCTTTGATGACACTTTAAATAGTGTGAGACACCTATATTTTTTAACATATGAATTTCGAGATGTCGTTCAAAATTTACCTTTAATCGTGCAACAAAACCTCTATTCCCAACTAGATGGGGCTTCCATTCATAATGCAATAATAGTTAAAATTTGGCTAAATAACAACTTCCCTATGCGTCGAATTGGAAGAAATACTCCTTTAATTGCGTTGCCACCGAGATCACAAGACGTCATCCCTATGGATTCTTATTTTTGACGTACCGTAAAAAATAAAGTCTATAAAAATAGGCCCCGAAATAGAGCGGAACTATGTGACAGAATTAGAGAAGCATGTAATGAAGTAACAAATGAAGAATTAAGAAAAGTTTTTAAGAATAATAAGAGAATTGAAAATTGTAATGTAGTGGAGAAAGATGATTATTTACTTTTTTAAATTATATTTTTGTTTAAGGTCGCCATATCCAAGAAAGAGAAATCCGATAGGGAAATATTTACTGTTTTTGACCATCACTCCTTATTCTAAAAGACATATTGCAAACAAACTATAAGACTACCTAAGTAGAACTATAATAAGAGTAGTGTTACAGATTTTCACTCAATAATTTCAAACATATGCGAAATAGATTTAAATTTAGGAAATAGGAAGATTGACATAATTTTTAAAGTTAAATCTAACTATTTTGCAAACAACTGAAATTATTGAGTGAGAATTCATATCACTACACCTGTCATAGTTCTACATAGGTAGTACTATACTTTTTCTACCAATATATGTGTTTAAAAAAAGTTATGGCAAAAAATAATAAATAATTCCTTATCGGATCTCTCTCTCTCTCTTGGATATGCCCACTTTAAGTAATAATTTTCAGTGTTTGTTTAAGTTACAAAGACTTTATAAAAGTAAAAGTTTACTTATTTGATATTTTCTTTAAATAAAAAATGTGTCCTAATGCTTAATTAGCGTCATGATTACACGACTGTATCCGACAATAAATAACTCGAATAGTAGAGTGATTATTATTGAATAGTGTTTTGATATGAGATATAATTTTTTTTTGTAAAGGAACGAATATTTTTTAACGAAATTTGATATACTGGGGTTTTAGGTCATGCTGAACAAGATTTTGTAAAAACAAAAACCCTATCTCAATCGCTAATATAAATTCCTAATTTTTGCCAATTTCTTTTCATCATAGTAAGCGTATTTAATTTTGAAAAAAAAAATTATAAAACTTTCTAACCACAATCTGAAACACAAGAAGTATACCAAATTTGATCTAAATCTATTAACAAATGGTTGAGATATTGGGGTGTAGTGGTGAAAAGTGAGACACTGTATGTCGTTTTGGTGTTCCGCTTTACATAACAACAGATCAGGGCGCTCAATTTGAATCTAGGTTATTTACACAATTTTCAAAATTCCTAGGATTTCATAGAATACATACTACTGCATATCATCCTCAAAGTAATGGGTTAGTTGAAAGATTTCACAGAAACAACGTTGATTGCCAGATCTAATTCCAGGAATTGGAAGAGTGAACTTCCAATCATTTTATTCGGTTTGCAAATAATGCCAAAAGAAGATTCATAATGTTTTTTTTTTTTTTATATACATTTATTTAACGTCGGCCTATTTCCGCTACTGAGGCCTAACACCGACGCCTGTAGACGAGCTACCCCCAACCAGGAATTTTGCCGAACCTCTTCCCTTAAGAAGAGTAAGGAACTTTTACTTGCCTAACATTTAATAGACAAGGGACCGACGGCTTTACATCCCCTCCGAAGGATGGTATATCTCCTATACAACCCTCGCCTAAGGTTGTATAGCTTCCGCGCATACACTGATATACAAGCCGCTGGAAGATGTGTGAGGCGAGAACGCGGTTTCCGTTGGAATGGTCACCAATCCAAGTACTAACCGCGCCTGTCGTTGCTTTACATCGCATACCGAAGTATGTACATAGTAAAGACGCACCTACGCTCGCCCCCAACCATTCATAATGTTATTCTGCGGAACTTGGTTTTGGTCAACCGTTACGTCTTCTTGGGGAATTTTTTATTAACTATCACGATTATACAAATTTGCCGATTTTTATAGCAAAATTACGTAAACATTTTAATAATCTCAAAATGACAGATTCAAAATATCATATTTTAGGAAAATCATTTGTCCATCCTGACATACAAACATCTGATTATATTTTTATTGGAAAGAAAAATTAAAATTTTCTGTATCGCCAGTGTATGAGGGACCTTTTAAGGTTGTATCTCGTATTGATAAAGTTATTTGTATAAACAAGCATGGAACAGAGTCTACAATTAGTATAGGCAGAGTAAAATCTGCTTATCTTTCAAATGCTGTTAACTGGGACGTTGGTAATTCAATTTCTATAAAGAAAAGATTAGACTCGCCATTGATTATTTGAATGTTGGACTGCTTCTTTTTAAGAGGCGAAATATTGTGGCGTATCTACTACTATCGGGCGATTCATTTAGAGGTACTTTTTTCAAAAATAACATATAAAAGAACCATTCTTTACATTTATTTTTTAAAGATTATTACTTTCAAGTGTTGGCCGTGACTGCGGCTAACATGGTTCATTCTGAAGTTCCAATTTTCGATGACGCGTTCGAGCATTTCGAGTGGTATTTGTCCAATGACACGAGTAATGTTGGCTTCCAATTCCTCAATCGTAGCTGGCTTTGTAGACTTTGGACTTTACGTAGCCCCAAAGGAAAAAGTCTACAGGTGTGATATCACATGATCTACATGGCCAATTTACTGGTCCGAAGCGTGAAATTAACTGTTCACCGAATTGTTCTCGCAATATAGCCATGGTTTCACGGGCTGTGTGGCAAGTAGCGCCATCTTGTTGAAACCAAATATCATCTAGATTACGAGCTTCAATTTTGGGCAGCAAATAGTCCGTTATCATTGCGCGATAACGGGCGCCATTAACAGTTACGTTCTGGCCGGCCTCATTTTTGAAGAAATATGGACCAATGATTCCACCAGCCCATAAACCACACCAAACCGTTGTTTTGTCTGGATGTAATGGCATCTCTTGAACCTCTTCGGGTTGCTCTTCAGCCCAAATACGGCAATTTTGCTTATTGACGTAGCCATTAAGCCAGAAATGGGCCTCATCGCTGAACAAAATTTTGGTCGAAAACATTGGATCTTGTTCAAGCTTTTCAAGAGTCCAAAGACTGAAACGGCGACGATTCGGAAAGTTGGCCAGCTTCAATTCTTGCACGAGTTGAATTTTGTAGGCTTTTAAACCAAGATCCTTGCGTAAAATGTGCCAAGCTGTTGAGAACGGCGCCGAATCGATTCATCACGGTCATCGCGTACACTCTCAGTTACTGCGGCTATATTTTCTTCACTACGTGCTGGATGTGGTCTATTTGGTCGCGTATTAGCCAATAATGAAAATTGGGTTTCAAATTCTCGATGGTACAGCGAATTGTGCGTTCGGTAGGCCGATTATGTGGACCATAAGTTGCTCTAAGCGCACGAAACACATTCCTTATAGAACGATGATTTTCATAATACAACTGAACAATTTGTAGACGTTGTGCCGGGTTAAGTCTTTCCATGATGAAATTTCAAACAATACTGAACAAAAATATCGTGATAGTTTGACACGACTCACGCTTGATCTGTCATAAAATCCCTATTGAAAAATGTACCTCTAAATGAATCACCCGTTATTATTAGTTAGTTATTTATTATTTATTGTTATTATTTTTATACTAAAAAGGATACCTCTTGTATCTATGTTCGCTGCTAATGGTATCTAAGACAGAAGAATAATGTTTCAAGATTGATATTCATACATAATTATGTATATGGTACTTATTTGAATACAATAAATAATATCAAATAATATTTTGATCTTCAACTTTGTATGAAACATAATAGTAATAACTCAATGCAATACAACTTTATTCAAATTAAACATTACAGCTATCATCCCCCACGGGTTCTGGTTTGGTTAATGAGTCTACCAATGTACACAGGGTCTCGCTGGGTGATAGGCTGAATGTGGCAGGGTCGGTTCGGTGAAGAACAAAATAAACTTAAACGTAATAAACTTAACACCTTTCATTAAAAATTAACAACATAAGCTTTCCAAATTTATAAGAGGTAATATAAATAATTAAAATTTAATAGCTAACAAAAATAGACACACACACTAATATAATTTTATAATCTTTTCGAATTATTTACCCAAAATCTCCTTTTTCATTTGTGGTTGAATTTATGTTTAAAAATTATATTTTTAGGAAGTAATATTAAGAAGTGTTAGACAATAGAAAGTTTCAGTTGATGCCATCTGCAAGAGTTACCGTTGAACTAAAATCGAAGTAAGTACTTTTTGTATTTTGGCTCTCTGAGTTGATCGAACCTAAATATATAGTGAAAATTCTATTCCTCCTTTTGGAAAAACATACCAACAATTTTTAATTAGTAGAAAAGAAGTCCTTCAGGTTCGTATAGGATGGATCGCTTACATGGTTCCCTCCTTGTACTCGATTTTCCTTTTACGAAACTGTATACCTTTCATTACAATTACATCAATCCAGCCCCTTCCTATAGCATTTTGGAATATGGATAAGTTATTGTGTTTGTTCCCTGTCACTGGTTTGTTAATTACAAGTCACTCCAGGATTCAGAATTCCCTTTAATTGGATATATATTCTTTTTAAGATAAGTTTGTCGCCGAAGTCTCCTGATCTGTCAACTTTGTTGCTACCATTTCATATCTATCCAGTTGTTTCTTCTTCTTACCTTCATGCTTTACCACCGTTATTATTTTTGTGCCATTTTAGATGCTACTACTCTACTGATGAGTTATTTCAATCTTGTCAATTTCACATCACATTATATTCACCACTATTAGACACTTTGTTCTTCCAAACAATTGTGTTGTATTATTTTTAAATATGTCGTTTATTTTCTTCTTTTGCTCTTTCTCTTTATATTGAACTACTACATCTCTTTTCAAATGTTATATTGTTGTATTATTGTTTGGCTTCATTGCCTCTCTTACATTTCGGAGAGCTCTTTTTGCATCGTTATCCTGCTCATGTTTTGTCCTATTCTTTGGGGTGATCCGCCCTGCCCCTTCACCTTCCTTAATTTCCTTCTTATTGGACGTGGAATACTTCTTTTTCCAGCCTTTCCTTTTTTATTATTTGCATGTAGGTTCTAATTTGCTATATTCCATAACTGTTTTTCTTTTTTTTATGTTTTTCAGATTGATGCAGGATGATTATTCGACCCTAATGTTTTATTAATTCATTTATTTTGTAAGAATATAGATATAATGTGTTCATTTCAAATTATTTTATGGTGTCATAGAATGCAAGTTTTCACGGCCGTTGTCTAATGAAGTAGTTTCTTCCGGGTCTTGCCGTGGTCGTCGAACTTCATAAGTTCGACGACTACGACATGACCCGAAGAAACTATTTCATTATTTTATGCCGTCGTTAATTATTTTATTTCAAGCGGTAGTAAATTCGCTTTTATGTGTACCCCACAATATAGAAAACAAAACTTTGTACATAGAAATATGATAGTTTTTAATTAAGCTCAGGAAATTGCTTTCATGCACTCGCATATATGCTCTATAGTGCTTTGTAATATTTAAAAAAAATTTAAATACAACAACGATATTATTTCATTTCCTAAAATTGTAAACAATTTCCATTCGCTGTAACTTGTTTTCAAATGATTCAACAAATGGTTAGTATAAATTAATATTTTAAATACTGCATGAAAATTTGGATCTTTAAATTTAATATTGCTGACTTCCCTATAGGAAGCTTAAGGTAAATTCTAAATAGAAATAATAAAATAGTGTATACAAGGTGTTTCAAAAGCAATCTGCTACATAGTATTATGGACCAAAGGAAGCAACAGGCATTAATTTCATTCAGCTAATAGTAATAAAAATACAGTTCATCAAAAAAAATTGTTGACAAAATTGTTTTTAATTTATTATCAAAATAAGAAAGTGCCTCCTATCCATCAAAATAATAACGATTTAAGAAACTATACAAGGGCATCTAACAAATTCATGCTCAGTTTAAAAAAAGTTAACTGAAAAATGGACAACTGCTAAATGATTAATTACAATGAATTTTTAAGTTTTTTCGTACGGATATCAGAAAAATAAATAAAAAATCTGGTAATCCATTAATATTGCCGGACAATTAAAAACATGTAATATCGGCATAATAATATCAGAAACATTAAATATTCTTCGTTGTTATCCTTCATGATTACTACACTCTGTGGTGTACAATAAAACATGTAGATTGGTATAGTCGGCTCAGATTTACGGTGCACTCAAAAAAGGCAACAAAAACTTTTATTTTTATTTTTTTGAATACATTTATTTAACGTCGGCCTATTTCCCCTACTGGGGCCTATCACCGACGCCTGTAGACGAGCTACCCCCAACCAGGAATTTTGCCGAAACTCTTCCTTTAAGAAAAGTAGGGATCTTTTACTTGCCTAACATTTAATAGACAAGGGACCGACGGCTTTACATCCCCTCCGAAGGATGGTATATCCCCTATACAACCCTCGCCTAAGGTTGTATAGCTCCGCGCATAAACTGATATACAAGCCGCTGGAAGATGTGTGAGGCGAGAACGCGGTCTTCGTTGGAACGGTCACCCATCCAACTACTAACTGCGCCTGACGTTGTTTTACATCGCATATCAAAGTATGTACATAGTAAAGACGCACCTAGGCTCGCACCCAACAAAAACTTTGTGGCCTCATTATTATCGCCGTTGGGCCACTCGGCCTGGTGTCATCAAAATAGCCGACGCACATTAAAAACCTATAAAGATAAGCGAGTCAATTTACGAACGAAATAGCACAGAGCCGTGCTTAAAATTCGTATGTATTAGAATGTATATATATTAATAGTACTAGACCGTAACGCTGATCGAGTTGCCGATCTAAATATTTCAGGTACTTACCCGTACTTTTGTGACTAGTTTAACGGTATTCTAATGAGGTCGTAAAGTTTTTATTGCCTTTTTTGACTGTACCGTAAATCTGAGCTCGATTATACAAAAATGTTTGAAGATAGGTTAATCAATATCTGAGGCGCTTGATACATATTACATACTAGGGTCTAGTCCCTGTCAAGTGAACTCCTGTACATAGAGCGCGCATAACCAACGAAGTGGTCTCGAGCCACATTCGATTTGGTTGCCATCAAGGGCAAGGGAAATTGTGTATCATAAGCGACTATTCTACATCAAATAATATTAACGGCATACCTAACTTAACCTAACCTAAATATTCGGTTAGGTATACTTAACCTAATCGAAATATTCATAGCACATATATTTTATGTATTTTACTTGTTAGATCCAGCCGAAATACATCTCGTACAGAATGTAGTGTCAAAGAAAACTGAAAGACGTCTACTAGAACCCTAGAATGGCGGGGTGAAGGACCGGGTGGAGTATACTTGTTTCGATTGAAACAATAATTAAAATCTTACAAGAAAACACCTGCTAAAAGACAGATTTAACCCTTTCAGGACGGCAACGGTTTTAGCACGCCACGCTGCACAGACGGCAGCAGACGACGCTTGCGGATTTGTCCGGTTGCAGCCGCCAACTATACCACGCCGTTTTCGGATATGTACGGCTCCCGCCGTGAACCGTATACCTGTAATTATTTGACCAAACTCAACATTTTTATAAATTAAGGGGAAATGTCAATAAACAACACTAATAATAAAAATACGACTTATTTGCGAAACATAAAATATAAATATATAGAAAAATAATAAAAAAATTACAAAAACCAACTTTGAAAAAAAAAGAATAACATAAAAACAGAACATCAACCAATTAGAACTAACGGTGGGAGGAGTAAGAAAAGAGTTGAACCAATTAATGTGTAATAGACAGATACGTATGCTTCCAGTAGTTAAAGTATAAACGAACTTAATTGAGGCCGGCAAAAACAGTCGGCATCTCTTTATTGTACATGGGCGGAGGTAAATAGAAATGCATGTCGTAAGAAAATGATAAGATTTTCGGGCGTTATTATATTATCCTCTGTTTCAAATGGCCTCCAGAAAGCCATGATAAATTAGTAAATAATTAAAATATTTTACCTTTTATATAGTAGTAAATATTTATAAATATGAACAATAACTAAACTCCTACGCTTGATATTATAACAGGTATTTACGCACTGCACTGGCACATTAACAGCACGGCACATGTCCACCGTTGACTACATTTACGAGTTTTTTTTATGCTAGTAGGCCTGTCCGTTTTATTATCTTTAAACCAGTGCAGTCGTAGATGGTTCATTCAGGCTGATTACATTGCCAGTCTCGGACTTGCCTGCACAGTTACAACTACCATTCGAATCTCAATACCATTGCTAAATATATAGGACAAAATATCAAGGTCAGAGCGTACGGTCCTGTGCTTTAACACTGACCAGTTTCAATTATCCTCGTTTAAAGTATAACTACACTTCTTGTCGTGCGTAGATATCCGGTTCCCGGCTACACATCGCGAAAAATTTTTGCGGATTCATCCGTTTCCCGGTGCGAAAGGGTTAAAAAGGTAGTAATATTAACAATCTAAAAAACCGATTTAATATAACTTAAAGCTACACATAAAACTAAAAACTCACGCACTAATCACTTTTAAACTTCGCTAGCACCTCAATTTGAACGGGGCCTTCCACGAGATACGTCATTGATTGCATTCAGCGGACAGTTGTGTAACTGTAGCGCAAACGTACTCTGACGGATACGCTAATTTTTCAACATGTTAAGTAGCGGTCGCCATTTTTGGTAGTGCAAAGCATTTGTGCTATAAGTTTTGAGTGGTAAGCAGTTGCGGGGAAGATTTAAAAAATAAACAAAATGAATACCAACACAATTTATTATATCCGTGATGGACAGCTTCTTGGAGTTGAGGAGACTGATGAAATAGCTTCTGCCCACATATATCTAACATAAAATACTGAAAGTCGTTTTACCCAAATAATTATAAAGTTCGGTAAAAATGTATAGCTTACCATTAGAGACTTCATTACAGTTGTAAAATTATCAAATTTCAAATGATGAAAAATAAACACATATATTTTCACTACAGCACAAACATTGTTATTTCAGAGAAAGTTTCAACGGTTCCGTAATTTTAGCGATAACAGAGCGCTTTATGCTGGCCTGAACTTTGATTTTAAAAATTTTGATTGTATGTTTTGATTTTCTAAAAATTTCTGAAAAGGAATGAATTTAGAAACAAAAATGTGGAAAAAGAAACCAAGAAAAACAAACGTGACAAAAGGAATACAAACAGAACAGAAGAGGGGGCAGGAAAGATAAAGATACAAATGGTATGAAATATTAGTAAAGGTGGATAGGGTGGAAGTTATAGTTGGTGGAGTTTGGCTACACGGGTTGCCGGAAAATCGGTAACGTCTGGTACGGTAAAGAGTGCTTAATCCGAAATAGAGCATAATGCTGTCTAATTTGCGTTATGTGTCTTGTTAGCGGTTGTTGTTTCCCCTGATCGAAGTGGGCGTTGTGATTTTATTTTCTGTAAACGCGTGAAGAGTGTTGCCTCCGACTTCTCAGCGACAACTTGTAACATAATTTTTTTGAATAATCCATTTTTCATGCGCGCCCGGGCTATAATGCGACTTCTTGCATATTTCACTTGACGACCTTATGCAACACTCAATACATTGTAGTAAATTAAGGCAACAACAGAGGGTTCTACAGTCTATAGTTTTGAATTGGAAGGCAATGTCAGATGACATTAATATAACCAACAAATAAATAGTGTGAAAATACAATGACAACATCTCAGGAATACTGGTCTATTAAAAGACATATCAAATGGGGCATTTCAAACTTGGCTCTACTCTACTATAGGAATTTTATGCTATAATTGGTAGCCCCGGATTAGAGGGAAAAATGATAGTTTTTGTGGCGGATTTTTTGGTCATTTTTTGTGTCAAAGTAAAAAAAGGAATAGCCATGTTACTAGAGGCATTTTTGCTGTAACTCCAGCCAAGTGCAGACAGCACCTTTCTGTAATAGAAAACCTAAGAACATCTAAGGTCAGTAAATCTGAAGTATATTCATTTAAAGATCTATATTTTGTTTAATTTAATATAAGTACAAATAGCATAAAATTCAAGAGAGTACCAAGTTTTGACACTAGTAATTTTTATAGGTTTTTTTGGAGGGCCTTGCCAACCCTCACCCTATAATCTGACACTCAAAGATTTAAGCCAGTCGCAGGTATTACCCACTTATGTGGCTTGAGGACACATAACACCTGTCGTGGATGCCGGAACGGGTCATGTAATCTAAAAGAACTAAGACGTTCCACCTGAGATGTTCGGTCATCGCTTTCAACCAGCTTAGTTTTGCTGAATGGTTTGTTGGTCCAGCTAGTTGGTAACTTTTCTAATTCTCCAACCTTCGCCTTAACGACTGTAAGTACAACTGGTCTAGTTTACAACTGCAGGGAGGAGCCTCCAACATTTCATTATTTAGGGACAAAGTATTGCATCGTAAATGGATTAATATTTTTTGGAAAAGCGTCATAATTAAATATTTTTTTATTGTTAACTAAACAGCTGTTTGGGAATTTAAATTCCATCTTGTTTTTTTGAGATTTCTTTATCCCTTCAGGATTACTGACAAGGTCAGGGTCATTTGTACTGTACCTTTTTTATTTCTAAAATCTGAAATATTCTAGAAGTTAAAATATTCATAGCCGGAGAGGCCATAAAATCAATTTAATCTTTTTAACTTTTTTTGTTCCATTTGTGCCTCACACCCTCATAGCTTAGTAAATCTAATTTTAGCAATTGTGTTATACCTTATCCTGTGTATTATATTATTATTTGTTGGTGGCTTTGTATTTATACATTTTTTTACTATTATTATATTTAGTATACATTACTTAATTTTTTTATTCTGGTCTCTATCCCCTTCTCTGTCAAGAAATTGACTGGCGCCCCAGAGCTTACAAATTAACAACTCTTTCTTCAATATAAACTGTTGGTTAAGTTAAAGTTATCGAAAGAACCTACGACCCGCCTCCGAACAGAAGAGCAGCCGGCGAGTGCTTAACCGAAAAGGCCATTTCCTTACGGTTCACGTCACACAACTCAACAACTACACACTACACCACGGATGGCTGTTAACTAGTTAAGCGCCATGAGGTATAGTGCGCGTGCCACACATGTTTTTGTTCTTGGGGTGTCGCGACATAAGTGCTGTACCTCACTACGGACTGTTTTATTTTGTGATGTAGTACCGTAGATACGTCTCGTTGCTGTAGTTTTTATATGGGAACTAATAGAGTGTGGCCTCATGAACCACGCTATGATCTTGGTCCGGGGAATTTGGCGACATAAGTGCTGAACCTCACTACGGACTGTTTTATTTTGTGATGTAGTACCGTAGATATGTCTCGCTGCTGTAGTTTTTATATGGGAACTAATTGTGGCCTCATGAACCACGCTATGATCTTGGTCCGGGGAATTTGTTTTATTACATATAACAACATATATGTCGCATGGCCCTATAATATACATTTACTTCTACAGGCCACGAGACATATAACGTATGTCTCATTTAAAAAATGCTCTAAAAAATAAATGCGAAACGAAAATGCAAAAATTTCAAGGGCATATATATAGCACAATGCTTGAATATCCCAAAAACGTCGAGAAAAAATTTGGGCACGTCAGATCAGATTTTCTGATTGTATGGTGGCGCTTAACTGGTTTTAAGAAACCGACATGCCTTTGGTTATATCAATACAATTTAAGGTATAAGTCAACGGTCGCTGCTCGCAACCGGTTGAATTTGTAATGCGCGCGCCGTGCACAGGAGTTGCTTGACAGGGACCAGACGCTACCTTGGTACACTCCTAGAACTAGTAATCGTATTATTTTGTACCGACCAGTGAAGAAGTGAAAATCTTTAAAAAAAAAATGACGTCACATCAATGCTATTTTATTTGTTTATATCGGCAAAGTAAGTTGTTAAATTTTTATTTAATGATTGGTTTCATTCCCCTTTCTAACCACCGAAGTCACACATATTTGGATTAAGCATATAACGAGAAATTTGATATGCTGATATTCATATTATCGGGGATGAGAAAACCCCGATAATGCTATCATAGTTAGTGAAACGTGCGTCGAGCAGTCTATTCGAGCGTAGTGTTCAAGTGTTTTGGTGCTTTGTGAGTACGGTTTATATACATTAAACATATTGATTTGCGTAAAATAGTCCCCTTACAAAAGCGCCCCCACCATTGGCACCTGGACTCAGCGTAGGGTTATCTCCTTAGATAGGACTACGGAACAAGCAAGTTAAAGGAGTTTCTCAGATAACTTTTCAAACATGAATTTTTGTCTCCTTATTTTGTAACAAAGGAACAAGCTGGTAAATAACGGTTTATTTGAAACTTAAACGAGTTTATCTACGATCGTGTGAAAAGTAACAGTTTTTTACAGCATTTCCAGTGTAAAAAGTGGTCTTTTAAAATAAACTGTGCAATAAAAAAAATTTATTGCACGCTTTTATTGCACGATTTCTAAAAAATTTAAAAACTGCGCCAGTTTGTTTATAATATTGTTTCCTTAGTTACTACCATCACAGATTTTCAGTCACGACCATGAAGTAACTAGTAATTAACTAACTACAACTCGAATAATACTAACCGTCAAAGTGACATTCACTAAAAATTGATACAGTTTTACAAACATTCATGAAAAATTGCCCATTTCTTACAATAATTGGAACGATTGAAGATATAACGTAAGACACACTTGTAAAAAACCTCTTTATTGCGCTTATGGCTTTTAAAAACACTCGCTTCGCCCGTATTTTTAATCCAGCCATTCGTGCAATAAAGAATGACTTTTTACACTTGTATCTTAAATAACTATTATAACACTACCACGTTTAAAACTAGAGAGTACAGAAATATTAGCAATTGTTAGAATTGTTTACAAGTATTTGACGTACAATTTTTGTGCTTTTATAATTTCGATGTTTTAAGGAATGCTGTTTTCAACACCTTCTATATAGTTTTCATAATTTATTGGGAGTAGGATCTCACATTGCTTTCTTAGTCGGTAAAAAAAAGCAAAGCATTAATATCTTTGATGTTTTATAATTTCCATGTGCTATATTTTACTACTGAAAATACTTCGGGGCGCGCGTATATGAGAACCATCTACACAAAAATAGAGCGACATGCGACAGATCTACTACCAGCCGGCGTCGGTGCAGTAGCGAACAATAAGAGAATACCAGAGGACAGATCTTCTTCTCACAGTCAGCGGTCATTTTGGTTGGACATCTAGAATGGTAATAGAACCCTGTAACAGGGCTTCGTCCGATTATGTGTAACTTTAGTGATGAATAAACCATACACCTAATGATGCCTAACTATCCAAACACTATTCACATATATAAAATTTTACGTTCATGGCAATGGATATAAACCTGATGGTGCCTGATGGATAGGCGAAGTGAATCTAAGTATTTCAATTCTATGATTTCTGATTGAAGTAAAATTTTACAGCCGCACGAAGATCAAAACTCATTAAAACATTAACAAAACAAAATCACAACAGAGAGAATTTTTATAAGTAATAAGAATATTTGGCCACCTAATGATGCCTAAATATTAGCATATTACGTTCTTCGACATCATGGCTGGATATGAACCTGATGATGCTTGTTGAATACATGAAGCGAATCAGTTCCACGAATGCGCCAGTAGTTTTTTTTATACATTTATTTAACGTCGGCCTATTTCCGCTACTGAGGCCTAACGCCGACGCCTGTAGACGAGCTACCCCCAACTAGGAATTTTGCCGAACCTCTTCCCATAAGAAGAGTAGGGACCTTTTACTTGCCTAACATTTAATAGACAAGGGACCGACGGCTTTACATCCCCTCCGAAGGATGGTATATCTCCTATACAACCCTCGCCTAAGGTTGTATAGCTTCCGCGCATACACTGATATACAAGCCGCTGGAAGATGTGTGAGGCGAGAACGCGGTTTCCGTTGGAATGGTCACCCATCCAAGTACGAACTGTGCCTGTCGTTGCTTTACATCGCATACCGAAGTATGTACATAGTAAAGACGCACCTACGCTTGCCCCTGCGCCAGTAGTTTAATTTCACAATGTGTGATCGAAATAAAATTTTACGTAGGTATAACAGATCTCGACTACGATCTCTTGCTGTAAATATGCCAACTGTGTTTGATTTCAACCAAACAGAGATCAAATTTTATTAAAAAAATTTCTGAACGGGGTGACAAGACAAAATATGGTCAATGCATAAAAATATTTGCCCAACTGTCGATGCCCAAAAATTAGCATAATACTTCCTTCGAGTTCATGGCATTGGATTTCAATGAAACTTGAAAATGGACCTTACGGTGTCTTAAAAAGGATATAGGATTTCTAAATTTTTTATGAAGTTTTAAATTAGAAAATATATGTCAGATATTGACTTACTTGAGTAAGTTTCAAGGTATTATTTCGATCGTCGGGGATTTTAATTCTTGATTAAACACTACTGCAAACTAACGATTTTTACAAAATGATTTAGGAACTGATATGTCTATAGCATTATATAGAACTTCATAGAAAGCATTGGTAGCGTCCTTGGTGTTTTTGTAACTACTAATAAAATTCCAATTCCGTTTTATACCACATATTTCTATAGATTATATAATAGATGTCAAAAATGACTAAGTAAAAATTTAATAATTTACAAATATTCTTCATCTAAAATCAACTCTAAGTACTCATCATTGTCTTCGACGGGTATCCTACCGATGTGTCTGATAAAGGCACAAACTCTACAGTGTGTCAACGACGAGCTCAAAGAAATGTCTCTGGAACGGTAAATTTTGACAAGTCTATGGCAGCAACAATGCGAGAGGAGAAGTTTCTATCAAACAATTAAAATAAAAATCGGCTTATCTCCCTATTACGTAAACAGTTTACCACTGCAAGTTTCGTTGTTAAGCAGGACGCTGAAGTTCCTGATCCTCTTATTATTAACTCAGCGATAGATATATAACCTCATTGCGATTCCGTAATTATAGTTGGTGAAGACGTTGATCTTTTAATCCTTATGACAGGATTACACGCACGTTGTCCAAACATGTATTTTATGAAACCAAGCAAGGGGAAAACGGACGAACGAATTTATTCCTCAAACTCTTTTAAATACCCAAAAGAAGTTGCGGATAGAATATTATTCCTCCACGTATTCATGGATGTGACACAACTTCTGCATTT
Organism: Leptura quadrifasciata; assembly: GCA_963675555.1. Taxonomy (NCBI): domain Eukaryota; kingdom Metazoa; phylum Arthropoda; class Insecta; order Coleoptera; family Cerambycidae; genus Leptura; species Leptura quadrifasciata. Next base: position 153,424,690 of record OY776673.1, on the reverse strand, counting down.
TTTAGGCAAGGAAAACCAAAATTCGTTAAATTATTGCAAAAATCTGCAGGATTACAATAAAAAGTAAAATGTTTTAAAGACCCTAATTCTTACCCTGATGCTGATGTTATGGATATAACAAGCTAAAAAGTTATCTTAGCCCTTTACGGAGCAGAACCCTATCAACATTCTATAAACGAATTCAGGTACAAATGCTTTATTATGTCAGTAACAAAAAGTACATGTAACCTTGCATTGTTACCTCCTACTAAGTCTGCCGCAAGCCAATAGTCATTTAAAACGTACTATCAAATTCAGCAGTTGTACGGCAATACCAAAAGTCCTCAACATTGGGGTTGGTTGAAAAAAAAAATGTTTGTTTCCTATTATTACCAAAACCGAAGCTGCTCCACAAGAACTATTGAAAACAATAAGCTGCAAGTATACAAAATTCAGCAATTCCGCATGTACCTGAAGGAAAACTGAACTAAGATGTTCTGTTATTTATTCTTGATGTCAACGACCATCATGTACAAATGTCGAAATATGACTTAGATTAAGCTTAAGAAACCGAAGATAAGGTATTAGCTTTTTTGGAACACGATAAACACGAGGAGGCTGAATCTGACAAAGATGCAGATGCAGGCGATAATGAAACCGACGCTCGCAGTTTTATTGAAGCAAGGGAACTCTTTAGCAATTCAACTTAAAAAAAAATCTCAGCTGATGTAGTGCATTAGCAACAGAAAATAAAAGAATTAGAAGTAAATAAACAAAAAGTGGATTAGGCCTATTCTGCCGTCCTTAGTTAAATCATCCTGACAAATTTTTAAAACTGAGATAAAATTGATTATGCAGTCCATTTTTTTTTTTAAAGTATTTCTCTTTTTTTTTCTATGAACATTCCAAATTACATACATTTTTAACGAGATTATAAATAAATGTGCGAAAATAAAATTTTATTATTAATTGGAAAAAAATGTAAGATAGGACATATTATCATAGTAAATAATGTTTACTTAAATATATTTTACTTAAATAAACCTAATTTTTTAATAAGAAAATAAAATAAACAGTTGAACAAAAATAAAGTCAAAATAGATATAAAAAATACTGACTTACCAATATAGATTGGAGCCCAGAAAATTTAAAAAAATGTAGATATGACGATTTAACTAAGGAGGGCAGTATTGGAGACACCACTTAAAAAACACGCTAAACGCTCTACCACAAGGTGGTTTGGAAACGAGCGTATAATGGTAGTAACTCCTAGTTGTACACATTTGTAATTTGAAAATTGATAATAAATGTGTTTACTTAAACTTCAAAAGTGAAAATTAAACGTAATAGAAAGTAAAAAGCGTGGAAATATAGAAAAGTGTCAATATACAGAGCGAATGCGATACGATGCTTAACTTCCCCCGCCTATAATTCCAAGAATATTAATACTACGTAAAAATGTGTCTGAACCATTTCGATAGAGAATTTACTTTAACTTTGATAACTATCTTTGTTTTCATATAAAATTTCGTATGTCTAATAGAGGAGTATAATGAACTGTTGCCACCAGTAAAATATTTTGCCCGATTTAAAACGATGTTAATCTATCTGACGCCTGGCCTATATAGAAATATTACTTTATGGCAATAAAAATGATAAGATGAAACTAAACATAAATAGATTAATAGTTTAAATTAACTAAAAAGAACACGCTTTGATCACAACAAAGTAAAAAGTATAATATATATTTTTTTAAAAAGCGGACGTTCTTTTTACCTACATTGTTGAGTTGAGCTCTTCGCGTTTTTTATTAAAAATAATTTTGTACGTTTTTGAACTGTTAATTTATTTAATTGTTGTTAGACATAAAATTAAATTATCGACCCAAAAGAACAGACGTAAAAGTCTCCGATCAGATGAACCTTTAATATTCTAGGTTTTGCCGGAGGTGCCGGTTGATTAGTTTATTATTTTTAGTCTCAAAATTAAGTCAAAACCCTAATAGCGCATACGAAATTTCACGCCAATCGGTTAAGTTGAAGTGGGTCAAATTTAAGTTGCATGATTTGTGTACTTACAAAGTTATATACACCATGATGATGATGCTGATATACGTCGAGTTAATGAAAGCTTGTTAATAATAAAAAATAGGGCAATCATAAGCCTGGCTTTACTCCTTCATACTCATGCTTATTCATTATGGCGCGTTGCGCTATGGTTGTCTGGCTGGGCTGCAGTTTGGGTCCGGAGAGAATTATACTTATTAAATAATTAATATCATGTTTATTATAAAATTGTAAATTCTACAAATATTGCATACTTATTGCAAAAAATTTCGTCTTCGTATATTAAGAATGATTCATTCTACTAAAGAATTCTGCATAGGTAAAGTTGCGTATAATTTACTATCCTGCATTTTTTTACTCCATATTTTTAATGAAATTTGCAGTTTTCAAGAAAAAATAAAAGTTGCTTGCCATTGGCAACAGAAACTGGATGTGACTAAGGCGGATTTCTACATATACGATCTGGATGCATATGACAGGAAATAACAGCTATGCCCCACCATTTTCTTATGCATCAAATTGCAACCTGCTCATCTAACATGTGTGCATCGCCTGTAAGTTGATTATCGATTAACGATTTCAGTCACGTCAGATTTTGCAGCATAGGATTCACCCTCATGAAAAGGTTAATCTTCGGTCTTAATTCAATTTTGGTGTACTTTCTGACATGTTTCCTGTGCGCCGCGTTGAAAGTGTGGTTGGTATTTCATTCAACTAGCCGCATATCATTACATAGCATATCTTTTACCAACAGTAAAGGCAACCTAACCAAGCTTTTATCGTACCTGGGATTGTCTGGAAAGGTGAATTTTGTTCATGAAATGAATAACTCAGGTATGTGGTATGTGGAAAAATATTTTGTCCAATATTGACTTTACGGAATATATTGTTTTATATGATTATTTTTTTTACCTTGTTCGTTGAATGTCTCCAGTTTAAACTGAAATAAGTTGGTTCAATAACTTACTTAATTTGAAATGTTTTTAAGAGGCAAAAACAACGTTATTATTTTTAAAAAAATATGAATAATAAAAATCCATAGTGTTAATTGGCAGGATGGAATATTTGCTTTATGTATGTGTATGTATGCATCTAAACAGAGTATTATAAACTAAACAAATTCATCACAAACAAGCAGTACTTCAGTAATCATTTTTTATTTACTTTCTGTATTATAGAATAGAGCACTTTATTTCAGAAACGTGTTTATATGTATGGAAATATACAAAAAGGTTTTATTGTATGCAAAAATAATAATCAAGGTATGTGGTCTTGCACACAATTAACAAAATAGTTTCTAGATTTTTATGTTCTAATGCCTAATTAAGATTTAAAAAAAAATTATGCTAAATTTCTATTATCTATCTTGTATTAGTTTTATTTTGTGATTTTCTTTATCATAGATTTTCACTGTGTTAAAGAAAATTTATTTTAATAGGTTGGAAATTAGAAAAAAAAGGTCTTTATTTCACAAACTCCACATTTAACTGCCGGTTTCGTGATATAATGTACATCAAGTACTACCACATCTTCAGGCATCAAGACTAAAATAAATATAAAAATGTTTTTAAATAAGAGACTCAATATAGAAAAGGGTAATTTAAACTATAGAATATAATAACTTACGTTATACGAAAATAAAAATATTTATCCATAGGATAAAAGTACAATATACAATATATTAACAAATTAAAAATAATCAAAAATGACAGCAGTGAACCAAATCCACACGTTGTGTTCAATAGGCGAACTGGGAATGCCACTAATATGAGTTCTCTGTTGGGGAGTTTAATACTAACTCCCCAACATACCTTCTGCCATCTAATTATGCATTTAAATAGTAAATATAAATCACGAATCTATAAATATGTGATAGAAAATATACAATTGATGTAAATTCATTAATAAACAGTAAAGTTAAAAATTTTATCTACAACAAAATATGAAAATAAATAAATAAGGTGGCATAATGTACTTGCATACACTCCAGCAGTATAATAAATGGGCTAATCTTGGAAGAATTATAGGACTAAAAATAATTTACTACATTTGCATGACCTCAAGAAATTCCTTAAGCCCTTCCCGAAATAAATGCTGTAGCAATTCGGAGTCAGGCTTTGGAATAGTACTGACTGCAGGCACCACCTATGCCCACAAGCAGACTGTCCCTGTTTCTTTTTATATTCCCGGGACTGGTGGCGCTAGTGAGGACTGGTGGATTGGCGCATTTTGAAGAACTTTCTCCAAGAATGGGAGTTGGTTTGGTGGAGCTCCCTAAGCCACGTGTCACTTCGTTGACTGGAGCAGCATGTATTCGGCTTTAAGAGTTGTTCGAAGTGTATTAGTCATCCATGCTTTCAATTTTAATTGTAAATGACTTCACGTCAATAAAATGACGCAGTCTAATGTACGGTGTGCTTGGAAAGAGAGAGATAGAGATGTAATAGAATATGACATTGGACAAATTTATTATACCTAATCTTTAAATTTCTCGGTACATTTGAGGACATTAGGGCTAATTTTATTTTAGTTCTACAAAAGGGAAAATGTTTATTTTATTAATACCTATGTGGGATGATAAGAATTATTTTTGCAAATCGAAAATAAAAGAAAATTTTTTTTTTTTATATAATATACTTTTTTTTCTCTCGTCATCCCCCATTGTAACATGTTTTTAGTGAAAGCCGTTTTTTAAAATAATGATTTATATGAGAGTAAATTGAACCGTCTTTCCGGCTTATATCCGGAGCGCTCTTAAGTCTAATAGATTGGTCCGTGACAAAAGAGCCATCTCTAAAGTTGTGGGTTCATTCTCAAGGAAGTCAAACAGCACGGATTCGTACCCTTCTATCTTTACTAACATATCGATTTTCTGAGTAAACAGCCCCCCATGATTAATTAGATCTTCAAGGTTTTCTCCAAAACTAGAAACGAAAACTATTTCATCAATTAAGAAAATAATGGACTCAGAGCAAAACCAGACTTCAACACAAATCTCTAACAATTATGACTTATATTAATTATATTTCATAGTAACTAGCTTCATTATTAAATATCTAAACACAAAGTATATTTCCTGAAATTTTTAATATGTTAATACTATTTTCCAACGCTGTTTCAAATACTAAACATGTAAATATTTCTTATATTTAATTAACATTTAAAGGCTGATGTTCAACTAATACTAAATTTAAATATTATGAAGAGGATTGCCTGTAGCATATTCTTAAATGGTCTAGAAACATGGCAACATAGCAATTCTTCTGGGCAGAGGTAAATAAATTAAGTTTATCAGAAAATAAAACTAATAATAACATTCCAAATACGCTTTCTGATCCAGAAAAGATCAATAATTACTTCATTTCGTCCATAATCCCTGACAATGATCCTTCAAATGAAAAAATACTTTTTATAATTCTAATTTACATCAAAATTATAAAAATACATGATGTTTACAACATAATTAGTAGTATTAGAACTTGCAATGTTGGAGCAGATGGTATTTCTATTAAACACCTTAATGTTTGCCATTTTGAATAAATCATTTCATAAATATTTTAAACATCTTTATATTTGATGGTGTATTTCCATACTGCTGGAAAACGCAACAGTTCTTGCAAAAATAGCTAATCCTATAGAACTAAAAGATCTTAGACCTATAAGTATCTTATCTTCAACTTCTAAAATTTTGAAAAGACATATTCACAACTAAATTTTTTCTTATTTCAATGAAAATTATTTGATTTGACAGAATCAGGCTTTCGTAAAAATCAGAGCACTGTTACTACACTTATAAAAATAACTGATAATATTTATCAAAATTCAGATAACAATAAAGCAACTTGTCTAGTTCTACTTGCTTTTGATATAGCCTTCGATAATTTGAATCCATAAGTTTCGCTTTCTAAATTGCATTATTTCGGTTTTTCCAATAACTGTAGTAATTTTTTAAAATTTACTTTACTGGCAGGGAACAATGGGTAGCTTTGGCAATCGGTAATAAGAATGTCAAATCCAAATTAGCGTCATTACATCAAGGTCTACCTCAAGGGTCCATCTTGGGCGCCCTATTATATAAGTTGCAGACATGAATGGTGAAGATCAATATTCTAGTGTAATACAATATGCTGATGATTCTCAATTACTTCTCGATGTTTGTTCAAATAATAAAATATTTGCGCAGTAGAATATTTCATCAGATTTACAAAAAATTTAAAAAAAATTATCTAGATCATAACTTAAAAATTAATGTTTCTAAGTCTGTCTTATTGATAGCAGGCTTGAAATATTCTAGAAATAAACTGTCTGATTTTATTGTCAAAATTAATAGTGAAGTATTTAAATTGAGTGAAGCAAAAAATTTTGTCGTAGTCATGGATGACGCACATATATTTCAATCACATGTCTCCACTAAAATAGGATTGGCTTTCACCCGTCTAAAAAGTTTATACCAATATAAAACTTTCATGTCACCTGCTGCTAAATATTTTTGTGTAAGCATCTCATTCTCTCTATTCTTGATTATGGTGATATAGTATATCATAATTTTATCAGTGTCGCTTCCTGTCGTCTAAGAAAAAGTTCAAGTGCGCTTGGCATACGATATTCCCTTTCGAAATCGCATCACTCCCTACTTAAATCAAAGCTCTATCCTAAATATGAAAAATAGGCGTATACTACACACCTACGGTCTTATTTATACAGTGGCGGTCTCTTTAACATAGGGCGCTTTAGAGCTTTCACGAAGACACGCACACGATTCATTTGTGATCTCCAGTATGCGGATGACTGTGCACTTTTAGCCTCTACGCCGGAAGAGCTTCAAGAACTTTTAGATGTGTATGCCCAAAGCTATGATTCTTTGGGACTTAAAATCAACATTGGAAAGACTAAGATTATGTCAACTCCTCATCAAGTGAACCAAATAGACATTACACTTAACGGAAATTCTCTTGAAGTGGTGGATCAGTTCAATTACTTAGGCAACGTTGTTAATGACAAAGCAAACATGGACAGCGAGATTCGCAATAGAATTAACGCTGCATCTAGAGCATTCTGGGGACTTAGAGAGAGAGTATTTGACAACCACGACCTTGCTTTGTCAACGAAAATGGCTGTCTACAGAGCAGTTGTCATTCCAACACTGCTATATGGATGTGCAAGCTGGGTCACTTACCGTCGTCATGTGAAAGAATTAGAACGTTTTCAGCAAAGACACCTCAGAAGTATGATGAAAATCCGTTGGTTCCATCACATATCAAACGTGGAAGTACTCAGGAGAGCAAACAGCCTTCCAATTGAGGTGCTTATTTCAAGAGCACGCCTAAGATGGGCAGGTCACGTTCATCGTATGCATGATAACCGCCTTCCAAAATGTACACTTTATGGTGAATTACTAAGCGGTAGAAGAAAGCGTGGCGGTCAACGAAAGAGGTTCAAAGACGCTCTCCATGAAAGTTTAAAATCCTGCGGTATTGCAGACGAGCAATGGGAACAACTTGCAGCGGACAGAACCGAATGGCGAGGGGTTGTGGCCAGCTATCAAGGAAATGTTGCTGCAAGAAGGCCGAATCCAAGACCTAACCAGGTCTGTGTTTGTCCTGATTGCGGTCGACATGTGCTCTCCCGAATTGGCCTCTATAGCCATAGTCGTGTGCACCGTAGATGAATGGGAATTACAATAGACTACACCTTTTACTTGTTTTTTATTGTACGCAATTTATCGACTGTAACATTTCTATACTCGGACTCGAGTAACGGCTAATAAATAAATATTATACAGTGGTGACTATTGGTGAACCTAGTTACCTACGTAAGTTGTCTTCTTATAATCACGGTCAAAACATAAGGCACACGCGAAATTTTAGAACACCTAAACACAAATCATCAGATTTTCAAAAGTCATTGACATTTAATGCAATCCATTTGTGCTAAAAAATTGTGTTCAAAAACATTTAATTGTAAAATAAAAAATATATTGCTTGCCAACCAAAACGTTGCCACTTAAAGACCCTACCCGTGTATACACCCACTTAATCACCTATTTATTACATTTTGATTTATTTTCATTGATCCTCCACCCTGCACCTTTAGCGTTACATCGTTGCAAAGTTTTCCTTGTTTTTTTTATTAGGTTTAGGATTAAGTAATTTTTTTTGTCTTGGAGCCATTGGAAGAGCACCTTCTAGGTGAAATTGTACCTATTTACTTATGTACTATAATAATGGTAAATAAAGATTTATTTATTTATTTACTTGTTTCACTACTTAGGCTATGAAACTATTTTCACAATCGATACAATTGCTTGGTTTACAGTAAATGGCTATTCGTAAGACTAAAGAAAATCGCCATTTGTCCCGAATGGATTTCCTTGTATTATAATTTTCTAATGAAACCCGAATTTGGCCCACCCTATAAACCAATTAGCAATTACAGTTGTTTTAATTATTTTCACGCTGTCAACAGTTAGAAAAGTCTCATTAAGGATAAACTTAATGTAAGTGACGTAAAGCCTCCTTGTTAAAATTCGACCTATCCTTTAACCTAGCTTTTAAGCAATATATCTTTAAAGTTTTTCCAAACCTCGTATTAAACGTACGTCAAATATATTGCAAATTACAGCTGAAGCCAAATTAATTGCCTATCAACCGCAGTTTTAGGCGCTAACCAGACATTATATAAATATCAAGTTAAATTACCCGTCAGATGGTTGTCAACTGTTATTCGATTAGATTTATGACACTGGTTATAATTAGATGGCAACGTCAAAAATCATTATCACGTTTATTGTTTAAATTTATGTATTTATAATCAACACACACCTAATTCAAAATGAGGATAATAATAATAATAATCATTTATTAATTCCAATAGATCATAAACATGACAGGACAAGTCAGAATACATTTTGGGAGACACATTAAGTAAAGTATAAGTATTTAACAAGACCAATTTAAATAATATCTATATTAATTGCAAATGCAGAAATTCATCTACGGAATAGGGGCGAGCGTATTACTACTACTAAAAAAAATATTTTGTCAACTAATATTTTTCGGAATTTTATACTTTCAAGCGTTTAATAAAAATCCCTTATTCATTTATTATTTCCAGAATATCTACGGGAAAAATATTAAACATACGTTATTACCCCATACACAAATCTCTAATAATAAGACATGACTTGGTTTAGGTTGTTGAAAGTTTTGGAAATATCTGTATTGCAACATATTTTGTTGTATAGTCAATAGAGTTATACAGAGTTCAGAGTTTAGGGGGGTAATGGGGTAGTGAAGCGCAAGTTATAGCCTCTCCTACTCAATTGTTAACCTCACCTTCGCGATGAGTTCAATTTGAACTTGGTGCACCCTGTTTTCACTAACGAGGCTCTAACGACCGAGTAAGGGCGGAATAACCCTTACCTTTTGCCGTGAGCACATCCACCTTCTCACGAAGAGTGCGGTAAAAATAACCCACCGCACACAAAGGTTGCTTCTGGAATCGTTTGGTTACCCCATCGCCGCAGTCTCCTTCTGTGCCATGGGACCACACCACTGGCCTTCCGCAACCGAGCTGGTCAGTTGCATACCTGCTCCAGCTAAAACTTCAAATGCAGCTTCGTTTTCAGTCGATTAAGGCTTTAAAAAATGATGGAGCGTTCAAGTGGGACAAAATCATCCGGAGGTAAAATACCCTCCCGATCGGATCTCCGGGGGAGGGTGCCCACAGGGACACCTCATCGAATGTCGAAAAAACACCGACAAGTTAAATCCAACAAAACTAATTCTTTCATCTACGGCGCTTGGAATGTTCGTACTTTGAACGACAGCAATCGCACCGATCGGCCTGAAAGAAGAACTGCTCTAATAGATAGAGAACTTCACCGACTCAATGTTGACGTTGCAGCTCTCAGCGAAACTCGATTTTTGGAGGAAGGCTCTCTAACAGAAAAGTACTACACCTTCTATTGGAAAGGTCTTCCCACCAATTCAAGAAGGCAACATGGAGTAGGATTTGCCGTTCGGAATCAACTTGTATCCAACTTAACACAAGTACCACAAGGCCTACCCGAGCGTCTAATGTTGCTACGCTATGAGCTATCAGATGGCAACGCGGTAAATCTAGTAAGCGCCTACGCTCCCACTCTGGATGCAAGTCACGAAACCAAGGAAAGCTTCTATCAACAGCTGGAAGAAACCCTCTGTAGAATACCTAAAACGGAACGACTCGTTATTCTTGGCGATTTTAACGCTAGAGTAGGGAGAGATGCAGACACCTGGCCAGGCATCATAGGCAAGAACGGTTTGGGCAACATGAACGCTAACGGTCAACTACTCCTAACTAAATGCGCCGAACATGATCTAGTTATAACAAACACCATTTTCCGACAAAAGGATAAATTTAAAGGCACCTGGCGTCACCCCAGATCAGGTCACTGGCATCTACTGGACTATGTTATCGTACGTAGGAAGCATCTCAAGGATGTCCAAATTACAAAGGCGCGCATTGATAGTGAATATTGGACCGATCATCGTCCTGTTGTCTCTAAAATGAAAATTGTTATGAGACCCAAACACCGAAGAACTCAAGTAAAACGTAGACTCCGTGTCTGTATTAGTAAATTGCGTGACCAACAAACCGTCGAACAGCTAAAGCAAAAAGTTCAAGAGAATTTGAGTGCACTAGAAGAAACCAATTCTGTAGATGTCGCTGCTACCTGGACACAAATTAAAGACAGTTTAAAAAGTGCGAGTGAGGAAATTCTGGGCACTACAGCAAGTAAAAAACAGGAGGACTGGTTCAATGATAATGAAGCTTTTATACAAGAACTTCTTGACCGCAAACATATTGCCTTCCAAAACGCTATCAACCACCCCAACGATTCATCAAAAGCAGAAGCTTTTCCCCAATCTAAGTATGAAACGCAACGCGAAATCAGAAGAATAAAGAACGAGTGGTGGGCAAGCAAGGCCAGAGAAATTCAAAGGTACGCCGATTCACACGACTACAGGAATTTCTTTCAAGGAGTAAAAGCAGTGTACGGCCCCAGTCGGAAAAATATGTGCCCTATTAAAGATTTAAATGGAAATCTCCTCAAAGAAGACCAGGAAATAAGAGCCCGATGGAAAGAACACTACTCTAACATTCTTAACCAGCAAAGTCAAGCCGATCACGATATTATAAATCTTATCCCTCAATATGACACCTTCGAAGACTTAGATAAACCACTAACAACGGAAGAGATCTTAACCGCCATTGGGCAGCTAAAAAATAACAAATCTCCCGGCGCCGACTCACTCCCAGCTGAGACCTTTAAAGCTGTGTCTTCAGAGCTCATACCCTACCTCAAAAAACTGTTTGATGTCGTGTGGGAAAGTGGTCAAGCTCCGCAGGAGTTTCGTGATACACTTTTAATCAACCTCTTCAAAAACAAAGGGAGCGCTGCGGACTGTGGAAATTACAGGGGTATAGCTCTCCTGGCTGTTGGAGGGAAGATACTCACTAAAGCGATGGCAAATAGGTTAACACCTGTTATGGAAAAGTTACTTCCTGAAACACAGAGTGGCTTTAGACCAAACCGAGGCACATCGGATTTAATCTTCACACTTAAACAGCTTCAAGAAAAAGCACTCGAACATCAAGGAGAAATTCACATGGCCTTCATTGATTTAACCAAGGCGTTTGACTCGGTGGACAGGGAAGTGCTCTGGAAAATTATGTTCCGCTTAGGTATCCCTAGAAAATTTGTGGAAGTATGTCGCAGTCTACATACAAACAACAACGCCCAGGTTATGTATAATAATGAGGCAACCGAACCTTTCCAAACCCTCACTGGAGTTAGGCAGGGATGTGTCCTGGCACCCCTACTCTTTAATTTGTTTACCACTGCTCTAACAATTATTGTTGACAACAAACTGACAGGCAGAGGAATAGGTCTCAGATACCATTTTGATGGCGGTCTCTTTATTATAGGGCGCTTTAGAGCTTTCACGAAGACACGCACACGATTCATTTGTGATCTCCAGTATGCGGATGACTGTGCACTTTTAGCCTCTACGCCGGAAGAGCTTCAAGAACTTTTAGATGAGTATGCCCAGAGCTATGATTCCTTGGGACTTAAAATCAACATTGGAAAGACTAAGATTATGTCAACTCCTCATCAAGTGAACCAAATAGACATTACACTTAACGGAAATTCTCTTGAAGTGGTGGATCAGTTCAATTACTTAGGCAACGTTGTTAATGACAAAGCAAACATGGACAGCGAGATTCGCAATAGAATTAACGCTGCATCTAGAGCACTCTGGGGACTTAGAGAGAGAGTATTTGACAACCATGACCTTGCTTTGTCAACGAAAATGGCTGTCTACAGAGCAGTTGTCATTCCAACACTGCTATATGGATGTGAAAGCTGGGTCACTTACCGTCGTCATGTGAAAGAATTAGAACGGTTTCAGCAAAGACACCTCAGAAGTATGATGAAAATCCGTTGGTTCCATCACATATCAAACGTGGAAGTACTCAGGAGAGCAAACAGCCTTCCAATTGAGGTGCTTATTTCAAGAGCACGCCTAAGATGGGCAGGTCACGTTCATCGTATGCATGATAACCGCCTTCCTAAATGTACACTTTATGGTGAATTGCTAAGCGGTAGAAGGCGTGGCGGTCAACGAAGGAGGTTCAAAGACGTTCTCCATGAAAATCTAAAATCCTGCAGTATTCCAGACGAGCAATGGGAACAACTTGCAGCGGACAGAACCGAATGGCGAGGGGTTGTGGCCAGCTATCAAGGAAATGTTGCTGCAAGAAGGCCGAATCCAAGACCTAACCAGGTCTATGTTTGTCCTGACTGCGGTCGACATGTGCTCTCCCGAATTGGCCTCTATAGCCATAGTCGTGTGCACCGTAGATGAATGGGAATTACAATAGACTATACCTTTTACTTGTTTTTTATTGTACACAATTTATCGACTGTAACATTTTTATACTCGGACTCGAGTAACGGCTAATAACAATAACAGAGTTTGTGTAATTGATAAGAGATTAGTGACGATTGACCTGCCACGTATAAAATCACGTTGATTTGGAGTATTGCAATTTCTTATATAATCAAAAATGTATTCATAGAGAAACGTTACATTTCCAAAATTTTAGCAAGTCTTTGATAATTGTTGTGTCTATAATTCATGACATCCAGGTTCCTTTTTTATAAACCTATGTAATTTCTACTGTTTTCCTACTACTAGAAACTGTGTATTTTGAGCTAAATATAGAGTGCAATCAAAGGATAAGTAATACATTAGAGTAGTATGTATCTAAATGCAGGTAAGTTATGAAGCCCTTTTAAGCAGGGGGCAATTACATGCCCTATACATACAATGCAAATCAGCCGCTGTCAGGGTCGTAAAAATAAAATAGATTCTGAACAACTTTTAAGAAATAAATAAATAAAATGATATTAATCATTTTATTTTTTTCCCTTTTTCATTCAATCTTGCTTCGTGGGTGCCTTTGTTTTACATTTGGACAGGAAAAATGATTTTTAGCCTTAAATATATTACCATTTTCACCCCAATATTTAAGTAGAGTTCATATTTAAGTGACATCTTTAACTGGTTTTTGAGTTGCACCACTCTATGAGCTCAACTTAACTTTTTTAGATCGGCACTGGCGCTATTTTTCTATGTGTAATTCCGCAGAACGGCGTTATTTCAGCTTTTTGCAAACGCACGCTTTCCGTTCTTAATGATAACTTGCTGTTCCCAATATGATGATTTAGTACAATTCCGGATGTCTAAGGTAGGTTCTCTTTGTCACTTTCCACTAACAGCTGAGCTAGTTTATCTTTAGTTAAACAATTATAGGCACTTTCCCATCTGAATGTACTGGAGAGTATCCTACAATAATGGGGTTGCCGCATATTTCATCGGTCTTCGATTTACGCTCTAATGAGTCTGTCGTCATGAAAGGGTTGAATTAAGCCTCCGAATATCTAGGCTTAAATGTTCCTTAATTATAAGTAACAGTTAATGACAGGCTTTGTGTCTTCTTAGTTTTTATAAGTTGGTTTGAAAATGAATTTATGAGGATGAAGACATATTTGAAGATGATTTGGTAGACTTTGTAGAAATGGCTGTCTCTACCCTATATCGAATTGTGAAAGTGTCCGAGGCAATAGCTAGACTTTATATTCGTTTTGTCAAAATGCTTGAAGGCGATGAAGTTGTAAGAGGACAAAGTAAATGTATCAGAGTAGCTTTATTTTCAAGAGTTTTGGGTTTAGTAAATTATACGCATGCATGAATTTAGTCGTCTGTTATTCTGGATTCCTTTAGTGCATCCGATACCAATCAATCACAAGCTGCCCACCGGCAAGTATGCCTGGAATCATTTTGATTATATTATAACTTTCGATCTTTTTTATCAACATAACCTTTCAGAAGTTATTCAAGGAGCAACTAATAAATCTATATCACGCTCAAGTTCGATCTAGATTGAGGTACGGTGTTTGTTTCTGGGGTAATTCCATCTTATCACCAGATGTATTTATAGCACAAATGCGAATTATAAGATGCATAGAGGGAGTCTCTAATATCTATTCTTGTAGAGAATATTTTAAGAAACATAAAATATTGACACTATTTGGTTTATTTATTTATGAATTATGTGTATTCGTGTATGTCAACAGATCTCGTTTTAACACAACCGATGAGGTTCACTCTATCAACGTAAGGAATAAGAAACATTTTTATATACCTTTTTTAAATATTAAATGTCCTACCAGATGAGTTAAGGCAGATTAAACCTTTACGTAGTTTTAAATCTGAATTTAGAGAATTTCTCGCAAATAAATGTCTCTATTCTATCAGTGAATACTTAGATTAGATTTAATTAAACAATTATGGCGATTCCTATACAACTTGTATTGTCTAAGAGGAAAATAAATGTATTATTATTATTATACACCATTGTGTGTTGCTCTTGGTAAATTTTGATGTTACCTTCGTGGGATTTTATGGTCTAAGTAAGGGAAATGCCTACCACTACACCTTCATTAATCAGTCCTAATGCCGCAATTATCTTCTTTTAGGCACTTAAAATAATTGCTCACTGCTGTTCTATGTAAATTGGTTTTAACGTATGCCCTGGTGTCTACTATCTGTTTTTGTGAGTCAGTGTCTCTGGTTATTTGCACGTTCACGAAGCTCAAAACTACAAAAGTCTCAACGAAATTATTAGAACCCTTAGAAAAAAGGTAACGATGGTCGTACCTAGATCCTGAGATCCTTCGTAGTGTTTAGCATTTTCCTTCTTTTTGCTGCCTACCCCAAGTCAATGCCTCTCAGGCAGACACCAGCCTAACACCTATCCAACTACCGAAGTACTGGTAGCACAGTTGATAACCTCTCGGACTCATTTTTACGCCGATGACAACCAGATCTATCTAACAATTAACGATGACATCGAACGTCTAGTGCCGTTATCCACAAGATAATGCTTGAAAATTTATGCTCAAAAATCGGTAGCCATAGTATTTGGCAACAGTAAATAATTCATATATGACAATATTAACATTTTCGTAGAAACAATTGTATTCAAATCGTCAGTTATTAAATCAAGAACTTAAAGTACTGTTATGAACTGCACTTACTTTAAGTATTGTAACATAGTTTACCGTCCGTGCCTGGACCAACCTACAGCAACCAGGATACAAGAATAGTTCAAATGTGCTTTTAGAGGGGGGAATATTAAAACGTAATATTTTTAGTCGCAAACTCCTCTATAAAATCCTTATTTTACTATAAGGAATGTAACCAAACTGCAACCAACAGCTACTCTCTGGGCTACGTGCCCCGCCGAGCGCTGAATTACAAGTTAAAAGCCTGACGCGTTAAATGTAATAACTGTGCAATAATTGCATATTACCAATAAAACGCTAATGCTTCAATTGCAACAAACACCAGCCGAAAGACTGATCCTACTTAAACAACGAGAGCCAACAGCTTGAAACTGCAGTCTGCAAGTGGTGTGGGCGATTGGCACGAGAGCTCCTTTAAGTAGGATCAGTCTTTCGGCTGGTGTTTGTTGCAATTACCGCATTAGCATTTTGTTGGTAATGTGCAATTATTATACTTAACGCGCCAGGCTTTTAACTTGTCATTCAGTGCTCGTGGGGGCAGCCCGGAGAGTAGCAGTTTGTTTGCAGTCTGGTTACGTTCCTTATAGTAAAATAAGGATTTTATAGAGGGGTTTGCGACTAAAAATATTATGTTTTAGGACGCAAGAAGTGTAGAACCCATGCATACGATTTATTTTTAATTTAACCAAAAGGTACCATGGTAGTCAAAATTAAAGCTATTAAATTGGTTGAATATGAATAAAAGATGACAACATCATCTGGCATCTTTTACGCATAAGTTATTAACAACACCTACCCTCTCCCCCAGTACTTTTACGAAATCTTAATTCCTCAATCACTCTACACCTTTATCCCCACGGATATGAAGTCACTCTCTGTCTCGTTGTTCAGTTTTAAGTACAAAAATTTGATTAAACGAGTGAAAAACTAAAATCTCAAAATTAAACATAAGAATAACTTTTTTTCAAATAATTTATATATGTTGTGTTTAAATCCTTTGTTTTTTAGACAGTTTTTGGTTGCGCGTAAGAGGGGTTCTAGTGAATTTAACTCTGCCGATGTAGAATACAGATAAAGACATTATTTATTTTATTAAATCAAATAAAAGCTAAAAAAGCTATGGGCTCATTACAGCATTAAGTGAGACACAGTGTAGATAGGAAGCCGTAAAGTTTGTTGCACTTGTTGAATTTTGCTAAGAGAGGCACAGGTATCCTTGAAAATCTGGCACATCCTAGAATAGTGTGTTGCAGATCGATTGGAACTTGTTTGAATGGCAACCCTCACCCTCTTAACGGAGTACAATAGATGTTGGTCAAAGTTTGTTGTCGATAAACATTTTTACCATCACGAAACGAAACGAAATCTTAAAGTAAAATACCCTCAACTCACACGTATTTGTCTTATGACATAATCAGTCGCTGGATTAGTAGAAATAAAAATCTAGAACTATATTATATTTTACTCAGCATATTCTATATTTATATAAATAAATGTATAGTAAATTACATACTCGAACGACCAAATATTCCACTGTTTCCTATAAAAGGAAATAAATTCATTTCCACCCATCAAGGTGCGTTTCCAAGGCAATTGAATTTCCCCCAAAAAAACCGATCCGACGATCCCTCGCAAGTTCAAGACCGAGAAGCCAGAAATTGGAGTGGTTTTCTTTCATAGGAGTAGTACGTAAGGATTTCAGAACTCGAAACCATCACCATCGTTTTTCTCACCCTCGAAAACCGAGGAGGAAATGTATTGCAAAAGATCCTACAGACTTTTGATGTTCGGGAGCTCGTTAAATGTACTAAATCACGAAATGTTGGTGGAAGTTCAAACAGTGCATATTCTAAGCAATAATTAAATTTGAAATTATATTGCTTGTTAATGTATTTTAGAGAACTATAGGTTCTTATGCTTTTTCTTTTTTTACTAAGTTTGTAACGGAATGCAAACGATCATTCACATAAATGAATTATACTTCATACCATCTGAATACAGAGGACAATTGGTATCAATTTCAACTTTAGTGCTGTTAATCAAGATACTAAAGAATAATGAGCCTAATGCAGAACTCGGGAATACACCAGAAGTAGATACAAATTCCGCGGACAATTATCCATAATCGTACAGGAGGCCGTATCCAAAATTTTCGCCTGATCGCTTAATGAATAATACCCACATAGATAACAAAAAAGTCCCCGGCGACGGAAATTTAATTATTTATTGAACATGTAAAAAATATAAGCTCAAAAAAGTAATCGCCTAATGACTGACTGCTGTTTCTGTGTATTCATTGACATATAAAATGCAAAAAAAATGCAAACGAACATTTTTCATGGGGCAATAGAATATTGGAGGTCGATAAATAAAAATTTCTGACAATTTTTTTTTGTGTAATCGCCTAATGTCCGTTCGGAAAATTATTGTTTATATAAAGGTTTTTTTTTAAATGGGGCGTTTGCCCGTAATTGAATTTTGAATATATAAAAATTTTCTGTGTAATTTTGTTACTCCCTAATGTAATTGGAAACTGTTTTTTATGTTTAGACAAGCCTAAAAAAATTTTAACGGACATTTTAAACGGGGCTGGGCTGAAAAAAATTGTTTTCCGTCAGATCAGAAAAAAAATTGCTCATTTGAATCCGCACCAAGTAGGAATCGAAGGTTAGGTTTAAAATAACCACACAGGAGGATTTTTTCATGCATGAAATGTTACAAAATATCTTTTATTTTCATTTGAAGATTCATTTCACTCATCTTCATCAGTCAAGTTTTTCTCATAATCGCTGTCGGTATCGGTTTCATTATCGTAAGTTTCATCAAACTCATTATCTTCTTCATCATTATCTCCTCCAAGACCATCTGGAGACGACAAAAATATAATGTAACGATATATAAACTGCAAAATTATGCATAACGTATACTACATCGATCTTGCGAGATGAGAAAGTCGGCATATTCACTATTTTCTCTCTCTCTGCATGAAAAAAAAAACAAAAACTACCTGTAGGCTGATCCAGTACTGAATCATCTATGAGAAGATCACCGCAGATGGGGAGCTGTTCCCCCTCAAACCATTTGAAAACACACTTTCTCTCCTCCTCTATCCGTCCTGAATCAGTCGGACACGAATCGGTTGGATGAGGCAAATGAGTCCAGTTCATATTTTTCCAATGTACCTGGCGCGCAGTATTTGTTGTCGGAGCTCCGCTCAGCAGGATGGCAACAAGCAGGAATCATAATTAGTGATGTTTATATCAAGAAGATCATTAATAGTTTGAGGATCATATATGGAAGATATTCCTTCGAGCCTCGTTTATATTGCTAATTTTTTTTTTCATTATACAACCGGCATACATACTTCTATGACTGCAAACGGTTCGTCATTTGAGCTTCCAACCACACGGATAAAAGCTTTCTGGTATTTTTCAGATTTTTTCAAAAGTTTAAAAGGACTACTCTTGCCTTTGCGATAGAAAGCCGGGTTTTGATCACAAACGTGAAACACAGCCAGTGAACAAGCTAAAACAGGGGTAAAAACTGTAAAGCTGTAACGTCAATCCATCTTCTCGTTTTTCCTGTCCCGAAATCAAGCCATAGTTTTGGATTTGATTAAAATATCGGTATCGCAGCATTTTATTGAGATTTTAGATCTTTGGTCGATCCGGGGAAAATGATTTTCATGTCAGCCTCTTCATTGCTGACACGAAACGAATCTATCTTCGATTGTTATGATTACACCATTATAAACAGAGAACTTGTAGCAGATGTCATAGTTAACATAAATTATCTTGTCCTCTATCATATCTATGGCTGATTTTTCCTTTTCCCAGTGATTGACGAGAAAATTCACGAAGGCAATTTTAAAATTCTTTTAATGCACTCATTGTTTTTATAAATTATCATCAAAGTAAACTCTGAAACTCACGACGTTTAATTGATTTATCTAATAAACATAACAAAATAACTGTTGAGCGCGCTGGATTACAGACGCCACCGAGCTGTATTAGAGATGCCAGCAAGTTACATCTCCTGTAAATATGTCTCATGGAAAATGTCCGTTCTTTGTTTTTTTCTCATGTATTAGGCGTGTACTTCAATTTAAAAAAAAGTTTAGCCATTAGGGACTAACTTTTTACACCCGTTTTCTTTACATCTTCCATTTTCGTTATTGCAATTTTGCCCCATGCCCCATGTCCGTTCTTTGTGGATTCTTATTATTTTCTATATTTTTTACAAGATGACAAAAAACGACTTGATTTTTTACGAACGGAAAATTATTTTCCCATGAAACGCCCCACTTTCAAGCTTTTTGATAGAGGACTTTTCTTTTTGTATCGTTGAAAACTACGGATATGACTTTTTCATATCCATTAGGCGATAACAGCTAATTTTGGTTACGGCCTCCCGTACTATAATGTTTAATATAGAGGAGTCTATTTTAAAAAATCATAATAAATTTAGATTAACTAACTACTTTTCAGATATATGTCTTTACCTTTAATAGAAAGTCGTTGGTGTCATTGATATTAAGATGTTTTGAAATGTTAAATTAAAAATAAAATTTAATTCGTCCTTACTTTAAATGAAATTATATTTCGTAATGACGCAAATGAAGAGGATTTATTTATGCTAATATATAATAATGGAAGCTCAGCAAGAAAAAATTAAAAAATGAGAAAAATTTCATTATTATTCCTCAGCAGCAGCCTGTCAAGATTTACATATAAAAATTAATATAATCAGTTGAATTACTCCCGCATTTCATTATTGTAAAACGCATTAATAATAATTTCATTTAAATGTGGACGTTAAATGTAAATTAATATTTCAGTTTTGTATATTTCGTTATTGGTAAACATAATTAGATTTTATCTTCGAACAAAATTACCGGCGCTGACACGACATCGATTTAAATGTGGATATTAACATTATGTTTTATTTACACCAGAATTTTATATTCAAGATATGAACAGAGTTAATTTTAAGTACTACAGAAGTGTCGACAGGTCGAAAATATTAATAAAAAAGTAAATTCCTTTTATTTTATTTTCTACTTTTCCATATACATAGTATATAGGAAAGTATTGCGATGGTGCAAAAAATTGATTTTAATCTTTTGATCAATTTACACGTTTTCAGCTTATTTCAGTTATAGTTTATAATAGTTTAGTATTTGTTGGCAAAAATTAGCTTCTGACTGTTCTTTTGACATAGACGCCACAGGCGAGGCATAGTATTTATTTTTTCAATATACTGATTGATTTACTTAAAAGGATCAATTACAAAAAACTAGTGGAGCAAACTGAAAATCTGAATTGGAATGGTGTGAATGTTGACAAGACTACGCATAAGTTTACGGAACGCTTATCAACAGTAATAAGACACAACACGAGGTTAACAAAAATTAAGCAAAATAAAAAAAAGCCTTGGAATAATAGCGGGACCGATTAATTCAACTGAAATACGTGACAATTTATATAGGAAATGGAAAAGGACAAAAACAATAAAATATTATCTACACAATTTAAAAACTATAGAAACTTGCTTAATAACTTAATAACAAAAAATAAATATTGCTCAAGCAAAATACATAAATCCAAAGGTGACACAAAGCACAATTGGGAAGTTATTAATGGGAACCGTGCAAAAAGTAATAAATCTAGCACAGTTAAAAACGAAATACAACATGAAAGTAAGAAAATTGTTGGTAATGTAGAAATTGCAAATGTTTTTGTAAATTTTTTCACAAGATGATTGAACAAGGCAAGTTCCCAAAATCTCTAAAAGTAGGTGTAATTAAGCCTCTGTATAAGAGTGGAGACAAATCGCTATGTTCCAACTATCGCTCTATAACTCTCATAACAAACATAGCAAAAATAATGGAGAAAATAATTAAAGTAAGAATAAATGAGTTTCTAGAAAAATATAATATCATTAGTGACTCACAGTTTGGATTCAGGAAGGGCAGGTCCACACATGATGCAGTAGGGCACATAATGTCAAATATCTATAAAAAATCTATGACGATATACCATCGCTTTGAATATTTGTGGACCTCGCCAAGGTTTTTGATACTGTGAGTAATCTAAAATTAATAGACTGTCTAGAAGACTCTGGATTCCGGGGAAATGTTTTCGACTTAATGAGAAGTTATCTGAGCGACAGGGAACAAGTCGTTTTAATAAACGGAGCCAAAAATGACAAAAAAATATGGTATGGTAGAGTATGGTGTTCCACAAGGCACAGTACTGGGACCCATATTATTTAACATATATCTTAATAACCTATTTAACCAAGACTCCACGGGCAAGATAGTATTTTTCGCAGAGGACACAGCAATTTTATATACTGATAATTCATGGGATTCGTTATATCAAAAGGCAGAATTAGACTTCAAAAATTTTAAAAAGTGGTTTGACTCTCGCCTCTTAAAAATAAATTTCGAAAAATCTAAGTATATGACCCTTTCAATTAATAAAATAAATAAATCACCAAATCTAAATATCCTACATGACAATACGATATCCAAACAGCTGATAATTAAACATACGAAAAGTATCAAGTATTTAGGAATCCATATCGACTGCCACCTGCAATGGAACATTCATATTAAAGAACTTATAATTAAAATAAGAAACATGCTCTCAAAATTTAAAACATTTTCGCAATTTTTAGGTATTAAAGAATTAATGGTTATGTATCATGCATTTGTAGAATCACACCTCAACTACGGAATAATAGCATGGGGTGGAGCTTACCAGAATCAGATAAAACCTTTAGAAATAACCCAAAAGTGGATAAAATTAAATTCACTAGCCCTTTTCAAGAAAAAAATAAAAAACTATGTCCAAAACTTATCTAGAAAGCAAATATATAAATTAATTGTTTTGAAACATTTTTGATGCAATACAATTCCCATTACACATGGTTACTTTTGCAGATTCTTTTGTATGTTTATTTGCCCATTACTATACAGGGTGTTGCATCATGAGAGGGACATAGCTTAATAGGAGGTAGAGAACATCAGTGGTAACCGGAACCTCCCATAGAAATGTCTCATTGGGCCTTCATTACGAAGTTACAGGGTGTTAAATAATTTTTGGCCAAACCTGTTTTTTGTTATAACTTTGACAGGGAATGAAATAACGGATTCATATTTGGTACGGCTAATGTACTAACGAGTCCCAAGAGGTACATGTATAAAAAAAAATATATCCAGGTCCGGACTCACTATAATTTATGTTTCTTCTTTGCATCAATAAAACATCACCCTGTATATATTTTTTTGAAATTTCGATACGATATTCGAAAAGAGCAAGAAAAAACAAACAAAATGGCCTATTTAATTTTTTTGTTACACCTTCGTGGATATTTAAATACGTTGTTAAATGTGCAAGAAAATGGATTACAGAACCCTATTAAATGAGAGGCACGTGAAATAAATAGTTTTATAACTAAAATTTGCAAAAATTCTATTGAGCCTAGGTGGTCTGGGTGAATCCTAATTCCGGCACGTTTTAAAGGTCCATTTTGGTAAAAAACTGTGGTCTTAATAAGTAATCGGGTATGAAATAACAAAATTTTTAATCAATCACAGTAGGCTTGTTCAAAGAATAAAAGTGACAGATAATTTAAACCATTTAGGCCTAAGCAACCAGTTACTTTGATCAAGAAAATCATCAACATTTTATACTTAATAAAAATTGGAAAAGAGAACAAACTAAAATCTAAATAAATAAAATATTTTCCATTCAATTAACAATAAATAACAAAACAATAACTAAATGTGTAAATTTTCAAAATGTCCTCCCCCACATTCTGCGCATTTTCTTGCGCGTTTAGAAAGGTCACCAATTGCTCGACGTATCATTTCTGGATTATTCCGTATTTCGTCGCAGGTTGTAACGATGCGCTGGAATAAATGTTGTCTACTTTCAATTTCAATGCTATAAACCTCGTTTTTTAAGTGGCCCCATAAAAAGTAATCACAAGGGTTACAATCAGGAGATCTTGGTGGCCATTCATGTGGACCCCCGCGTGCAATCCATCTACTAGGATACACATTGTTTAAGTGTTCTCTTACTTGAAGGTTAAAATGTGGTGGGGCCCCATCATGCTGAAACAACATGCCTCTTATACCGATATTTTCTAACATATTCGGTAAAATGTTTTGAAGAAAATCAAAGTAAATTTCACCATTCAATCTTTCTTCAAAAAAATGTGGCCCTATCAAATGTCTATTCACAAGTCCGACCCAAACATTTACAGAAAACCTGTGTTGCGAACGGCGTTGGCGTACCGCATGTGGGTTTTCCTGTGCCCATTTATGATTATTTCGTGAATTGTTTACTCCATCCCTTGTAAATTGTGCCTCATCCGTAAATAAGGTTCTGTAAATGACTGGGCGATGGTTAGACAACCAATGACAAAATGCCAGGCGGGGGATATCGTCGCCTTGTTGAAGACGCTGTACCTGCTGGATATGATATGGATGGTAACGTTCTCTTTTTAGGGTTCTCCATACTCGCCAATGAGGAATACCAGTTGCCAAACTGATTCGTCTAGTGCTCATATTTGAGTTTTCTTGAACTACGTTTATAATATTGTTTTGTTCCTGCACACCTTGTTGTAAAACACGCTCCACAACTGCAGAAGTAGGAAACTTTCCGTGTTGTCTTGCATACTGGAACACCGTACTAAAGGTTTTATGATTAGGGCATCGACGACCAGAAAAACGCAGCCGATATTCTCTTTCCGTCGACCTACCATTTCCATTACAGAAACCATAGATGAATATTATGTCAGCATATTCCACGTTTGTAAATTTTACTGGCATAGTTAAAATATTTTCACAAGTTTTCACTAACTAAATGCGGATTATTGACACATTAAATTACTAACAAACAATTATTCAACTGTTTAGGAGATTTCTTTTTATTATCTGTCACTTTGAACAAGCCTACTGTGATTGATTAAAAATTTTGTTATTTCATACCCGATTACTTATTAGGACCACAGTTTTTTACCAAAATGGACCTTTAAAACGTGCCGGAATTAGGATTCACCCAGACCACCTAGGCTCAATAGAATTTTTGCAAATTTTAGTTATAAAACTATTTATTTCACGTGCCTCTCATTTAATAGGGTTCTGTAATCCATTTTCTTGCACGCTGTAACTTAAATTTAGACTTATGTTAGTATTTCCATGACCCCTCAAAAAATCTACCATCTGCGTATCTCTTACAAGGTCCTATGGTACAAAATCCCCTGCAAATTGGGCTAGTATACAAAATATCGAAACAACATACCTACAACATTTAACTAGGGGCGAGCGTAGGTGCGTCTTTACTATGTATGTACTTCGGATATGTGATGTAAAGCAACGTCAGGCGCGGTTAATAGTTGGATGGGTGACCGTTCCAACGAAGACCGCGTCCTCGCCTCGCACATCTTCCAGCGGCTTGTATATCAGTGTATGTGCGGAAGCTATACAACCTTAGGCGAGAGTTGTATAGGGGATATATCATCCTTCGGAGGGGAGGTAAAGCCGTCGGTCCCTTGTCTATTAAATGCTAGGCAAGTAAAAGATCCCTACTCTTATTAAGGGAAGAGGTTCGGCAAAATTCCTAGTTGGGAGTAGCTACAGGCGTCGGTGTTAGGCCTCAGTAGCGGAAATAGGCCGACGTTAAATAAATGTATAAAAAAAACATGTAACTAAAGATGTCACTACACTTTTTCTATTCCCTTATGTAAATTTGCTGTTTTCCGTACAGTCTGTAGAATGGATAAGTGGGCCATTCCAGTTAACTGAACTGATATATTTGATATACGTTCTAGGATGGATATGAAATCGACCAATCACAGTTCGTGTATTAAGTACATAGGTATAGTTCAAACAATAAGTTCCCGATACATAAATAACGCAAAAAAAACTTTACGACATAATTATTACCGCTGCGGGCCATGGCGGCATGCTGCATCAAATGACCTGACGCACATTCTTTGTGCTGCCTCGACTGCAACTGACTCGCTTACGTGGGTTTAGGTAAGCGAGTCAATTGCAGTCGAGACAGCACAAAGAGTAATGGTCTTTTAATGAGGTCGTAAAGTTTTTGTTGCGTTTTTTATGTCTCGGGAAGTCCTTACTTGGACTATAACTATTCGTTTTAAAAAATTCAAGTCAGTGAGTAAGCTGGCAAAGAATTGTCAGTATGTATTCGTGCAGTTTGAGCTAAAAAATTATTTAAAATGAGTGAATCCAGTGAAGAATCGATAAACGGTATACCACCTAAAATTTTACTGAAATTATTAATACACACAAAATTTTAGAGAAATATGGCAAAAAAGTAGGTATGTGGGGGGAGGGTGGTTGAACCTACGACCTCTTGCATTCTAAGTATAAACGCAACCGCTAGGCTACTGCCGCCATCATAAAATGTTTTCACCTAGAGCATAAGATTAAGCAAACGCTAAGTTTGTATATTAAAATTTGATTAAAATGATTTATTTGTAATTTTTTCTTATTCCGGTTGTAGAGAAAGTATACTGTACAACTCGAGTGGATTATCCATATCGCACTCGAAAGATTGAGGCACTCCGCCTACGGCGTCATGTTCAATCTTCTTTCTCGTGCGATTTGGCTATCATACACCCCTCCTGTACAAACTACTATTTTAATAAGGCTATTACGAAACGAGTGGAGGCTACAGCCTGGCGTTTCCAACTGCCGATACCTATTTGACAATAAAAAAAAACAAATATCAGCTATTTCGTCCTTAATTTAGTTAATTTTTAAATACAATTTTTTGTATTTTTTCTTTGACAATGATTTGCCACATCATCATCATTTGCCTCAATAAATAAATATTGTGTTGTTACATTTAAATACAATTTCGCGCGAACTATCCTTTTCTGCGCGAGGAAGAAGAGAAGAAATTCAAATTGATTCGCGAATAGATCGCCTGAACGAAACCGGCTCAGTGGCTCAACGCTTACGTGTTAGGCTTGCAACAAAGGAGTCCAAGGTTCGAATTCTGGCTAGGGTATGGATGTCTAGTGGTGTTTTTCATGTTTATCGCGTTGGTGGCAGCGCAATAGATAATGTTGTGTGAGAGACAACACGGTTAGTTGCTGTACCACTCCTGAGTTCGAGTGTCAGCTGCGGCAGATGGCAATATCGTAGGGAAGGGTCGTTGTATTATTGTCTATATGTATGTGTCCTGGTTGAGTGGTGGAACAGCTAATTCTAAACTCAGGACATTAATCTAAACAAGGCGATAAAGAAAAGAAACTGTCGTTAGATACTGCTTATTTTTGATACTATATTATTTTCTACTATTTTTGTGTGGTGTTTTTATAGATTATATCTGGCCGGTCTGGAAGATTAACATCACAAGTCCAAGGAGAGAAAGGTAAGTCTGGTTGGAAAATAGGTTAAATTGCCATAACCTGATGTAAGATGTATAGTCGAAACATTTATTTTGGTCCTTCGAGCCGGATTTTGTTATTTATTGTTGCGAATATATAATAAGTAATTAATTTCTATAATAGGTCATATTCATTTTTAAAATCATTTCAAATTGTAGTTAGTCATTAACATAAAAACTGTTAAACTGATAACGGAGTTAAATTGATGTATTTTTGTTTGTTCACAGATAAAACTATCACTTGTTTATTTAGAGTATATTTACTAGTTTTCAATTTATAATAGTTTTATACAGATTTAATTTAAAATTTTATATACTGTGCGTTATTATTGATGCTGCGTTCGGAAATAATGCGATATATGATTTATTAAACATATTTCTTAATTATCTCGAATTGACCATTTAATGAGTGGGAAACTGCATATAACTTTGTTAATTAAAATTGTGCTACTGTATATTAAATAGAGTAATAGTATTTTGGATTATTGTACAATTATTTTCATTGCTACTTAATATTAATTAATGTTAATATGGCGACAAATAAAGTTATACAAATAATTTCTGTAAAAAATTCAACGAATTATTGCACATTATTATCCTTTTATTTACTTGCTTAAAGGATCATGTAAACAAAAAACTTTGTCTTTCACAGCGAAAGAACTCAGTGAAGGTCTTTTAAGCTTAATCAAAAGAGTTCAGTCCATAACTTTCTCTGAGAAAATCTCCCATATCACAAGTGGTAAATCACTTACAAAGTCGTTTTGTAACTGTCTCCTTTTCTTGATGAAGAAGGTTTCCTTAGGGTGGGCGGCAGACTTGTAAACTTACATATAGCACATAATCAGAAGCATCAAATTTTGTTACCTCGAAAGCATCGATTGACTGAACTCATAGTTCAAGACATACATAACGAAAATCTTCATTGTGGACATCAGCTACGTTAGATTTCTCAGAACTATTGGGTTTTAAACTCTAACAAGCCATTCGTTCGGTACTCTCTCGATGTATTAAATATTATTCACCAAAGTGTATGTTCCCGAATATTGCCCATATTCGGGAACATACACTTTGGTGGATAATATTCTGCCCCCTCTTCGGGTAAGCCAAATTAAACTCTTTTCTTGTGTAGGTGTAGATTTTGACGGGCCATTTTATGTTGCTCTTGGTACGAGATAACAAAGGCAAATATTTGTTTGTTTGTCTACTTCACCACAGAGACACTTCATTTATAATTGTTATCGGATTTATCCGCAGATGCCTTTCTTTCTGCACTACGTAGACTCATGGCTAGAAGAGGTCGCTGTTCTGTGATACATAACGATTGTAGAACCAACTTTGAGGCATTGTTATATTCTCGCCCTTTATCAAAATTAAGTTCGGACCCCAACGATTGGAGTGCATTGACTCTAAGGCATTTTTTAACCTTAATGGAAACGAGGCACTCTGAATACTTAAACACACTGATTCAGATAAACAAATGGTAGAAGACTCAACTTCAACTTTCTCTTGGGAAATTAGTTCTAATTAAATATAAATTACAACCACCTATTCGATGGCATTTAGGTCGCGTTATCGAAACTGATTTAGATGGGGTATGTAGAGTTGTAGCTAAGCGAACGGCCAATGGAACTCTCCAACGACCCATAGTTAAAGTCTGCCCATTGCCTTGTCAACAAGTAAGGATGTATTTTGATGAACAGAATGTTTCGTCCTTGTTTTCATGTTTTAGCTAATTTGTTTATTTTTGTTTTGATAATAATTATTTACCTTGATTTGCCACAATAAATAAATAGCGTAGATACTAAAAAATAAAAAACAATCGAAGCATTAGCGTTTTGATGGTAATATGCAATTATTAATGCGCCGGGCTTGTAACTTGTAATTCAGCGCTCGGCGGAGCACATAGCCCGAAGAGTAGCTGTTGGTTGCGGTCTGGTTAGTCCAAGTAAGTTTTCACTTCGGAAAAATTCCAGGAAGCGATATAACTTTTTACTGTACATTCGTGAGTATATTACAAACAACATATAAACAGTTATCAACAAAAGAGTGCCTGCTTCATTTTTTATTTAACAAACAAAATACCAATTTTTTTAAAAAATTTCTTAAAATACAAATTTTTATAAAAAAAACTATTACCGCCGTTCGAAAGAATGGAAAATTTTACATAAAAATGATATGGAAAGTATTATTGTTAAATCAAAACTGTAGGCTGTAGAATTTTTTTTTGAACGCCAGATCATATGCCACGGAGGCATACAAATGCAGCGCGCGAGAAGCGAGCGGGCTGAGGCGCGCTATAATAAATTTGCTATAACTTTTTACCTAATAAATGGAATTGTACATACCAAAATTTAAATAAAAGTAGAGGACTCTAGGTATTGGATTCTCATATTTAAACGTGAAAAACATTGTATCAATATGTATGGTATGTATATGTATGGTATGTAATGAATTTCTCTACAAAATCTGTTAAAGCTATGCCGTTTCTAAAATTTTTAAGATAAAGATTTAAAACTTTCACAGTTTACTCCTAAAGTAATAAACAAAACGATGTATGATGCGAAAAAATATTGAAAATTTGTTTCTTAATATACAGGACTTGAAAAATTGGAAAATTTGAAAAAGTATCAAATTTTAATTTTTATGACTAATTTCAACGATCTATTACTTCAGTTAAAAAATGTTATTAAAACTTCAAAGGTGCGTTTTATTAAGCTTGAAATGTGTTCTTTAAAATGCTTTGAGTTGTCATAGCTTAAAAATTAAATTTCGGCTCTCTTTTATAAATGTACAAAATAAAAAATAATAATATTCTTTCCTATTATTTGGGTTTTCTACCACATGTATTATTATCCTCTTCAAAAACAAATCGCCAAATTTACAAAATAATAAAATTATTGTGGAAAAAAGCATCTGCGCCCGTGCCGTTTACGTCAAAGGAATAGTCAGAGGTTATGTTTTGCAAATAATATAAATCGGAATAAACACAGAAATAATGTACTTTGCTGACGTTTCGGAAAGTAATGTCTTTCCGTTTTCAAAGAAGAACTCCTATTTTGCTGTGTATGTCAAATACACAGCTTTAAGATTTTGTTTATGTTATTTCCATAGATACTTACTACTTAGACAGAACTGATAATATTTTCTTTTAGATAATGTTGAGTTTGTTAAGTTCTTCTTTTAACATTGGTAGCCAGGTTGTACAAATATCTACAGAACAATTCGATACGCATTTATCTCCATTTAATAAGATTATTGCTGATTCTTTAATTTTTCTATTTTTGGTATCTGCTTCTTTTGTTTAAATTTTTGCCGAATCCCAGTTTAATTTTAAAATTTTAACAAAAGAAGCAGATACCAAAAAAGAAAAATTAAAGAATCAGCAATAATCTTATTAAATGAAGATAAGTGCGTATCGAATTGTTCTGTAGATATTTGTACAACCTGGCTACCAATGTTAAAAGAAGAACTTAACAAACTCAACATTATCTAAAAGAAAATATCATCACTTCTGTGTTCTGTGTAAGTAGTATGTATCTATGGAAATAACATAGACAGAATCTTAAAGCTGTATATTTGACATAATATAACCTCTGACTATTCCATTGACGTAATCGTCACGGGCGCAGAGGCTTTTTTCCAATAATTCTATTATTTTGTAGATTCAGTGATTTGTTTTTGAAGAGGATAATAATACATGTGGTAGAAAACCCAAATAATAGGAAAGAATATTCACAGAATGCCACAAATGACTTTCAGACAATATTTAAAAAATAATAATGCTCCAAAATTAATGAAAATTGAGTTAATATAAATCTTTATAATTTTTATTTTAAAAATTTCGCGTTGTCCTACCTAGCATATATTTATAGTAGGACCTTGAAAGAAGTAAATTCCGCGTAGAAATAATTTTTTTGATAAAATTACGTTTTCACAGTAAATTGGCGCAATTTTTATGTTTTTAGTTAAAAAATAGTGGGCCACGTTTTCATAGATTGCTGTCAAATATTATAACGTGATCTTTATCCTTGTTTCGTTTTTATTTTAACATTATTTTGTTTGAATAATTAGAACAGTGACAATTGTTGACTGATAGGTGTACATGGAAAATCAATGAAAAGTTTAGCACAACTTTTTAAAAATTTATTCAATATTTAATAGAAATTTTGGTTCTAATGTTATTATTGTTTTTGATGGTTACTCAGCAAGTAGTACTGAAAGTAGTGAAAGAAATCGAAGAGCATTGAAACATCGATCGACGGATTTTT
The DNA here is from genome assembly GCA_963675555.1 of Leptura quadrifasciata. Lineage (NCBI taxonomy): Eukaryota > Metazoa > Arthropoda > Insecta > Coleoptera > Cerambycidae > Leptura > Leptura quadrifasciata. The sequence continues at coordinate 153,393,306 of OY776673.1, read as the reverse complement.
TTTTTACACCTGACATGAATCTAACTCTTCCACAAGATAGATTTCTTTTGTTACAACTAGCAAACAGCTATTCATTCTTGCATTGCAAAACAAATTGTAAGAAAAATATATTGTTGTTCATAAAGCTGAAGACGATGCCGACGTGCTAATTGTTCAAACAACAACCACGCGAAAACGTTACCATCGTTTCAGAAGACATCGACGTACTTGTGATTCTAACAGCTTTATGCCGAGCAGATAGAATGATTTATTTTCTTATACTGGGAAAAGGTGGTATAGAGCGAAAACTGTACTCGTCAAATAGTTTTGTTTCGAACATTTCATCCTATAAAGAGCGAATTTTGTTCATTCATGCATTTACAGGACGTGATAGTACATCCGGTTTCTTCGGGAAAAGCAAAGCAAAGTTTGCAAAAATGTGCGAGGCAAAAAGTACTTACAAGAGGCTATTGCTGTTTTTTTGGCAACAATCCAAGACTGTGTTGCTATATTTAATGCTGGGGTGACGTGTTTATTGACATTATGCGGTGCTACGACACCAATAACCAAGCAAACTAAATTTAACGGCACTTCCACCAACAGAAGATGCAGCTGATCTACATTTTGAAAGAGTTTATTTTCAAGTACAGACTTGGCTAAGTAATAATTTGCAAGCAGAAGACTGGGGTTGGAGACGAGAGGATTCAGGTATGTCGCCAATTGCCATGACCCAGGATTAGGATTTTTTGCGGATGCAAAACAGGTTATGGTAACAAGTGTGGTTGTAGGAAAGCTGCATTATTCTGCACCGTAGCCTGCTTCATTTGTTCCGGCTCTGATTGTCTGAACTGCCAGCAACTTTTTGATGAAATTGAGCAAGAAAATTATGTTATTTAATATATTATATTGTTCAATTTTAAATAAAACATTATGAATTTTTATATTGCTATATATTATTTTAAAGAGACCTTAGGAATGAACGATATAGTCAGTCGAAAGACATTTATTTAAGATTCATTTTTTATGAAATATTGTACCAAAAGTCTGCCACATTGAATCAGCTATTTTGATTTTCTAATTTTCAAGATCATATTCTTTTTCAGTGACCCCAAAATCTCCTTTAATATTAATTTAAGCGAACTTTTTTTGAAATTCTTAGTTACGTCATTTTTAGGAAATATTTTACATAAAGTCGGCCATATTGGATCAGCCATTTTGAATTTTTATTTTCCAGCATTATATTCTCTTTCAGTGATCTCAAGAACCCCTAGAATATCAATTTGAATACAATTGCTTCGAAATTCATTGTATTATTACAATTTTACATAAAAAAACGTTTTTCTTTTGTTTAAACAATTAATAAATAATTAGCGGGCAAGTATAACAGTATAACTTTTTATTTTAAACTATTTCAAGTGTCTATCAAAAAGTTTCACGGAAATCCAAGCTTCCCGTAATTACTCCAAAACATAGCGCATTTCCAAATTAATTTGACTCCACTATATATTAAAATAAGGGTTTTATTGCGGAGTTTGTGACTAAAAATATTATGTTTTAACATTTGAACTATATTAGATACTGCTTATTTTCGATACCACATTATTTTCTCCAATTTTGTATAGTGTTATATAGAATATATCTAGGCAGATGGAAGATCGACATCCTAAGTCCAAGGAGAGAAATATAAGACTGCTTATACACTGAAAAATTAAAATCGATTAAATCGCTATAACCTAATATAAGACGTATAGTTGAAACGTTATCTGTGTACTTAATGCCAGTGGCACCAAGTAAATACCATTGTGCTATATTTGCATATTAGTTAATTAGGTATATTCACAATTCGGCATGCTCAACTTCTTCACACTAAATACTCATGACGACACAGAATGTGTATGTTAGGCGTACTTACACAGATTATGCCGCCACGAAAGGATGGATTTGTTGAGAAGAACAGCAAATAAAAACGCGCAATTTACATTACGTCAACGTGACAACTAACATATGAATAAAATACAACAGTGTTCATTAGAAAGTAAAAGGCCAATTAATAACGTCTGGTTGCGGCTGAGTTGGCAATTTAATGTTTGACTAACAGCAATTAGGGCAGCGCGTAAGAGTACTTTTATTCTCCCTTGGTTTTTATCGTACATCTCTGCGCGCCGTTGCCGCTTGAAATGCCGCCTCACTCCATAAATCCCGTTCAACATGTTGCTTGAAAGATCTGGGGAGAAATATTGACGTTCTATTCAACAGGCTAGCCCAGACAACTTTTTAATAAGCTAATATTATTTGAAATATTTGATCTTCTCGGCGCTTAAATTTCAGTTTATTGGTTATAACGGTTTTAGTTACCTGTTTTTAATACGCTTAGTTTATTGAGAAATGAAATATTAAGCAGTTTGGTTAAACCAAGATTACATTTTTACTTTCTCTCTCAATTATATTGAATTGACTCTGTGGTTGGCTCCTTGTGCAACATTATATACTTTTTAGTGTTCCAAAAAGTTTTATTAAATCTTCATGTGTTTCGGCCTTCTTAAAAAGTACAGAAAATATTAAAGTAGAAATTAATAATCCTTACTTGTTATCCTATCATAATTGATGCCATAAAGCAGCTGTAATGAAATCATCCTAAACTTTTTATTATATTACCTCGATACCTAGAAATTTAACAATGTTCTAATATACTACAAAATTCTTAAATTGATTTTATCTAGAATGTTAGGGCCATTGAAAATCTGTCGTTCGTTATTATTAACGCCGGTGAACCATTCGGTATAGTGTCATCAAACAAGCCGACCTGTAAAGGTGTGATTTAATTTGTGGTCGGAATAGTACAGAGAGTAACGATATATTAATGTGGTCGTAAAGTTTTGTTGCGTTTTTTATCTGCACGGTTAAATTGCAAACGACTATATACGCTTGTTTCATCTAACTTCTTATTTTATTGTTATTACTAATTAACATCTCCCATAACTTATTTTTATTAACCGAAATCGCAGTTTATTGAATTTATAACTAACTTTATCGCTAACCTTAGCTATAGCTGTAACTATAGTACACGTAAATAAAACGTAAAGGCATAGAATAGGATATATAATTTAATAAGTTTTTATATTACGTATATATATTCCTAATAGTGTTAGAAACAAAACCTAAAAAAGTTCCCATCTAACCAGTGTCCGCAACATCCCTTATTTTGGCAAAAACCTCCCACCCCGGTGGTACGTTCTGGCGGTTTAATTTTCTTGTAAACCCTTATTGAAACGTAAAACATACATAGGACCAAAAATGTTGGCCATTAAATTCTAGACAAAAACTGTTATACCAACTTGTTAGCTATTCCTTAGTCAATTCTCGCAAATAGCGTTCAAAGTTAAGTGTAGTTTTTAGCACCCTGTTTAAAATATGTATAATTGTATAAGTCCAGTCAAAAAAGACTTCTGAAGCGAACTTCGCCTGCAATTGCATACAATGAAACACACCAATACACGATCAACTAAAAACATTGTTAAGTAATATAATAATATAGCGAACAAAGATCGTTTAATTGCTCAACTTGTCCCTGGATTAAATGCTGAGAATATTAATACGCTTACTTATTATTGCCTTTGCTTCTCAAGGTAAAGGTATTCTGGTTTTACAACCAGCCCAAGGAAATATGAAGAAAAGGATAGATCGATAGCGGTTGTGACGATTAATAAATCAGCATATAACAATGTTTTTTGTTGATCTTGTATTGGTGTGTTTTCATCGAATGCAATTGTAGGCGAAGTTCGCTTCAGAAGTCTTTTTTGACTGGACTTATACAATTATACATATTTTAAACACTGTGCTAAAAACTACCCTTAACTTTGAACGCTATTTCCGAGAATTGAGTAAAGAATAGCTAAAATGTTGGTATAACAGTTTTTGTGTAGAGTTTAATGGGCAACATTTTTGGTATACATTTTGTACGTTTGAACAAGGGTTTATAAGAAAATTAAGAGAAACCGCCAGAATGTACCACCGGGGGAGGTTTCTACCAAAATAAGGGATGTTGCGGACACTGGTTAGATGGAAACTTTTTTGGGTCTTATTCCTAACACCATTAGGAATATATATGTTCCGAGAAGCTTCCGCGGTCGTTGGTATGAAAAATACTAGGTTCTCGGGTTGAACCGCGTCTGAGAGACATTAGCAATCTCAGACGCGGTTCAACCCGAGAACCTAGTATTTTTCATATATATATATATATATATATATATATATATATATATATATATGTAATATAAAAACTATAAATTATTTCTTCTAAAGTACTATTTGCGTGTAACGGTCCATTTTAAACGCTAGGTAGATGGGTAATTTTGGCAATAAATAAAGGCTACGTTTAGTGTGTATGTAATAATTGGCAATGGATGATTTCGTTAATTTTAAAAGAAAGGAAAAAAAAATTGGTGCATTGTTGTGGGTTTTTGTTGATTTTGTTTCTTTTCGGTTTATGTTTAGTTTTAGCTTAAATTCATAACTTTTGAAGAGATATGCGGGTAGCAGGTAAGCAAGATTTTGGACCTAGAATTCGGTAGCGGTAATTAATTCGTGTCCGTACTTAGGATGTAGATAACTGTGGTCCGATATACTGTGTTGCCACCTAGGGTTGAGTATCTAAAGTTTACTTCCGAGTTAATTATTGATCCCTAAATCTCTGCAGAAAAGATAATGTATTCTTGCTTGACAATTTTCATGGTTGATAAAGAAATCTGTCGTCATGGATTTTCTTACTTTATTATTGTTCAATGAATATTTAATTAAATAATTGCTAATAGTGGGGGACGTCCTTTCGGAAACTTCGTTAGGTGTTATTGCCTGTTTTGCAGTCAAGCAATAATTTTTCGTTATATATTAAAGAGACACCTACCCAGACGTTTCTGAAGTTTCCATAGGAAAGGGTTTTTTTTTGAAAAAACCCCAGGGAGTGATATTCATTTTTGACAGTACTGAAAGGGGACAGCCAAAGGACGAAATAGATTTTTGTAATCATCCATCTAGGGATAAATCCTTTGGTTGCGATAATAGTGATTTTCCACTGTTGATGCATGGGACTTTGTGTTGTTGCAGTTATTTTAGTGGGAATCGCTCCTTTTGGGATTAATTTTTCAGTACCTGAACGAATATAATCATTGCCATACATCTAAGAGCAAGCAAATTAATGAGAATACATTTAGTCGGGGACACATCCGCATTTTTGGTGACGTTAGTGAGAAAAACCCTTTGAGAAAAGGTAATGCTGTTTTTTGTATATAATTTTTCTTAGGGCAGTAGATATGTTATTTTTTATTAGCCAAATAATTCATCTAAGTGTTGTGTTGTCCATCTGTTCTGGTATTTTTGGGACAAATATCTAATTTTTATGAATTATTTAGGGTTTTTCCTCCCGGAGGCTGATTTTCATTGGATGGTGAATTTTGTTTTTCCTTGGGTATATTTTCCCGAAGGTTTTGAGTTTCTTTGGAGAAGAGAACTTGGTGGATTTGTCTGGTGGTTAAAGTTTCGCTCAGCGAGGTGGTGCAAACGTTGAACCAGTCCGTAGATCGTCTGGTTAAGTGCAGGGTTAACAAGAAGGGCCACGAGGATCCCCAGTTACTCAGGTTTTTTTAGTTCATTTAAGTTTTGTTCATTATTATATTTATGTGTACGTACATATATTAGTATTTTTTGCAATTCCTTGGCTTAAAAAGACAAAAATAAGATCTTGATAGCTATAAATTATTGAACTTTAGACATACAGGGTGAGCCAAGAAAAGTAAAAGATTATTTTATAGTCCCGGGTAGATTAATGCTCATACCTTTGACCATTCTATAGATTGGTGGGATATGACATCCGGCGCACATGCTGATAAGTTTATTAAAAATTATATTAAACAATCTGGAGGAGATTATTTTGTATATATATTTAAAAAAACACAATATTTAGCAGTTTAAGCATTTTATAATACCTGTGAACCTATGGTATAGCTATACTCCGGGGCGCATAAATTTGGTTTATGGATACATAATTGTTTTTTTTTGTCTATATATGTATATGTATATATGTGCGTATAAACCTATATATTTGACATTTTTTTTTTTAAATAAATGTAGGTATAGTTTAAATTTGAATTTTTTTTATTATTATTTTCTTCGTGAGGTCATAGCTCCCTCCGAAACCACAAAGTTTATCACTATTTCGAGGTTTTTTTTGTGGATAACTTGATTCGATCTTTTTTTTAAATAACCACACTGACTGGCCTAAACCTCGTGGCGCCCATATTCATACATATATATTTTTTTCCTTTACATTGACTTTGACCCAACCCGTCTCCACTGTAGCTAGGGACAACCAGGTCAGTGTGCGAAGGGGGTTATGAATAATATAGGTTTAGCTATTATTTCGTAGTGACTTTGCTAAATTTTGGTATTTTTTTTCTTTTTATTATTTAGGCAAGGTCGTTTGGTGTAGTAAATTTTTGGGGCGGCCACATGCGTGTACTATTAGTATATTTCTCAATTTTGACTTCTTGTGATTAATCTTCAGTTCATAGAAAAAAAATCAAAAATATTTCAACATCAAAAGCCCTTTTACCCTATGTCATAGTTGCAGCTATTATATGAAATAATGAACAAATCATAACGTTGATGTCGATAATAACAATAATAATAACAATATCCAGGCTACTCGGTCAAGATGGTAGTCCTAATAATCGGTGTATTCGGAGGTACGAAGCCCATGCTGCTCTCGGAATTACGAACCATATCGGCCTGTCAACACTCGGCCGAATGGATTGCAGGTCAGATGCTGAAAGCAGTTATCCTGGGTTCTCTTCATCTACTTAAGGCACACGATTCGGGAATCTACGGTCACTAACACTGCGGGATGCGGGGAGTGGCCATAGATAATTCGCTGGCGCTTCCTCCGTAAGAATATCTTTTAATGTTTTTTGTCTTTCTGAATTTTGTTGGGGGGATTCTTCCTTTTCGTGAAATAAATGTTTAAAATAATAATGGCAATACTATTTCGTTCATTAAAAGTGACTAACAATTGAAATAGAGTGAAGACTTTTAGAACACAATGTAAACGTTATTCAGATTTTGCTTAATCATATGGAAGAGGTAACTGTATTAGTTGTTTATTTTAGGTATGTTAATATTATCAAAAGTGATAGAAGGGCGAAGTGAAAGGATAGAAATAGGGATAGAAGTGAAGAGCGGTATTTTTGAAGAGTTCATTTTTGTTTTTATATAACAACTAACCAATATTTCAGGGATATTTTATATGAATTTTTCTTTTTTTCATAACGCTAGAGTCCTGCCGGAATTTTAAGAAATTTATTTTGAGAAAAATCTTGAGAAATTTTACGAAAAAAGATTGCAAGAAATTTTAGGGATTTTAAGAAATTCTAGAATTTTTCATTTCTGTTGTGAAGTAGAAACAATAATTACATATATCAGACACTAATTTTTTAGATATCGATTACCTACACCTGGAGCCATGCACTTCAATAACACCAAGATTTAAATTCTACAGAACTTTAGCGATAGCAAATAGGTACCTGCTGCTTGCTGAACAGAGTCTTGGAGATAACAGCTAGGCATACTACCAAAGCGACACAGCATCTCAGTTCGATTTAAAAAGTGGTGAGATTTGTATTTCACACTTTCGTATTTCTTCAACTTTCTTCTTCTTTTTTTTTAAGCGAGATTTCTTTTGTAAAGAAAAAATATTTGTTGCAGGTGGCGCCTCAATCAACATCATTAAAATGTCTTTTTAAGTCATAAAACAAATTAGCCCGGCTAGGTACTTCGAGAATTGCTAGAATGTGCGAGCCTAACTGTCCCAACAGATTGGCTAGTCGTTGGTACTTTAGTTTCCTTAGTTTCCTTAGCTTCCTTAGTTTAGTTTCCGTTTAGTTTTGGGGTGTAATGGGGTAGTGAAGCGCAAGTTATAGCCTCTCCTACTCAATTGTTAACCTCACCTTCACGATGAGTTCAATTTGAACTTGGTGCACCCTGTTTTCACTAACGAGGCTCTAACGATCGAGTAAGGGCGGAATAACCCTTACCTTTTGCCGAGAGCACATCCACCTTCTCACGAAGAGTGCGGTAAAAATAACCCACCGCACACAAAGGTTGCTTTTGGAATCGTTTGGTTACCCCATCGTCGCAGTCTCCTTCTGTGCCATGGGACCACACCACTCGCCTTCCGCAACCGAGCTGGTCAGTTGCATACCTGCTCCAGCTAAAACTTCAAATGCAGCTTCGTTTTCAGTCGATTAAGGCTTTAAAAAAATGATGGAGCGTTCAAGTGGGACAAAATCATCCGGAGGTAAAATACCCTCCCGATCGGATCTCCGGGGGAGGGTGCCCACAGGTACACCTCATCGAATGTCGAAAAAACACCGACAAGTTAAATCCAAGAAAACTAATTCTTTCATCTACGGCGCTTGGAATGTTCGTACTTTGAACGACAGCACTCGCACCGATCGGCCTGAAAGAAGAACTGCTCTAATAGATAGAGAACTCCACCGACTCAATGTTGACGTTGCAGCTCTCAGCGAAACTCGATTTTTGGAGGAAGGCTCTCTCACAGAAAAGTACTACACCTTCTATTGGAAAGGTCTTCCCACCAATTCAAGAAGACAACATGGAGTAGGATTTGCCGTTCGGAATCAACTTGTATCCAACTTAACACAAGTACCACAAGGCCTATCCGAGCGTCTAATGCTGCTACGCTATGAGCTATCAGATGGCAACACGGTAAATCTAATAAGCGCCTACGCTCCCACTCTGGATGCAAGTCACGAAACCAAGGAAAGCTTCTATCAACAGCTGGAAGAAACCCTCTGTAGAATACCTAAAACGGAACGACTCGTTATTCTTGGCGATTTTAACGCTAGAGTAGGGAGAGATGCAGACACCTGGTCAGGCATCATAGGCAAGAACGGTTTGGGCAACATGAACGCTAACGGTCAACTACTCCTAACTAAATGCGCCGAACATGATCTAGTTATAACAAACACCATTTTCCGACAAAAGGATAAATTTAAAGGCACCTGGCGTCACCCCAGATCAGGTCACTGGCATCTACTGGACTATGTTATCGTACGTAGGAAGCATCTCAAGGACGTCCAAATTACAAAGGCGCGCATTGATAGCGAATGTTGGACCGATCATCGTCCTGTTGTCTCTAAAATTAAAATTGTTATGAGACCCAAACACCGAAGAACTCAAGTAAAACGTAGACTCCGTCTCTGTATTAGTAAATTGCGTGACCAACAAACCGTCGAACAGCTAAAGCAAAAAGTTCAAGAGATTTTGAGAGCACTAGAAGAAATCAATTCGGTAGATGTCGCTGCTACCTGGACACAAATTAAAGACAGTTTAAAAAGTGCGAGTGAGGAAATTCTGGGCACTACAGCAAGTAAAAAACAGGAGGACTGGTTCAATGATAATGAAGCTTTTATACAAGAACTTCTTGACCGCAAACATATTGCCTTCCAAAACGCTATCAACCACCCCAACGACTCATCAAAAGCAGAAGCTTTTACCCAATCTAAGTATGAAACGCAACGCGAAATCAGAAGAATAAAGAACGAGTGGTGGGCAAGCAAGGCCAGAGAAATTCAAAGGTACACCGATTCACACGACTACAGGAATTTCTTTCAAGGAGTAAAAGCAGTGTACGGCCCCAGTCGGAAAAATATGTGCCCTATTAAAGATTTAAATGGAAATCTCCTCAAAGAAGACCAGGAAATAAGAGCCCGATGGAAAGAACACTACTCTAACATTCTTAACCAGCAAAGTCAAGCCGATCACGATATTATAAATCTTATCCCTCAATATGACACCTTCGAAGACTTAGATAAACCACTAACAACGGAAGAGATGTTAACCGCCATTGGGCAGCTAAAAAATAACAAATCTCCCGGCGCCGACTCACTCCCAGCTGAGATCTTTAAAGCTGTGTCGTCAGAGCTCATACTCTACCTCAAAAAACTGTTTGATGTCGTGTGGGAAAGTGGTCAAGCTCCGTAGGAGTTTCGTGATACACTTTTAATCAACCTCTTCAAAAACAAAGGGAGCGCTGCGGACTGTGGAAATTACAGGGGTATAGCTCTCCTGGCTGTTGGAGGGAAGATACTCACTAAAGCGATGGCAAATAGGCTAACACCTGTTATGGAAAAGTTACTTCCTGAAACACAGAGTGGCTTTAGACCAAACCGAGGCACATCGGATTTAATCTTCACACTTAAACAGCTTCAAGAAAAAGCACTCGAACATCAAGGAGAAATTCACATGGCCTTCATTGATTTAACCAAGGCGTTTGACTCGGTGGACAGGGAAGTGCTCTGGAAAATTATGTTCCGCTTAGGTATCCCTAGAAAATTTGTGGAAGTATGTCGCAGTCTACATACAAACAACAACGCCCAGGTTATGTATAATAATGAGGCAACCGAACCTTTCCAAACCCTCACTGGAGTTAGGCAGGGATGTGTCCTGGCACCCCTACTTTTTAATTTGTTTACCACTGCTCTAACAATTATTGTTGACAACAAACTGACAGTCAGAGGAATAGGTCTCAGATACCGTTTTGATGGCGGTCTCTTTAACATAGGGCGCTTTAGAGCTTTTACGAAGACACGCACACGACTCATTTGTGATCTCCAGTATGCGGATGACTGTGCACTTTTAGCCTCTACGCCGGAAGAGCTTCAAGAACTTTTAGATGTGTATGCCCAGAGCTATGATTCCTTGGGACTTAAAATCAACATTGGAAAGACTAAGATTATGTCAACTCCTCATCAAGTGAACCAAATAGACATTACACTTAACGGAAATTCTCTTGAAGTGGTGGATCAGTTCAATTACTTAGGCAACGTTGTTAATGACAAAGCAAACATGGACAGCGAGATTCGCAATAGAATTAACGCTGCATCTAGAGCACTCTGGGGACTTAGAGAGAGAGTATTTGACAACCACGACCTTGCTTTGTCAACGAAAATGGCTGTCTACAAAGCAGTTGTCATTCCAATACTGCTATATGGATGTGAAAGCTGGGTCACTTACCGCCGTCATGTGAAAGAATTAGAACGTTTTCAGCAAAGACACCTCAGAAGTATGATGAAAATCCGTTGGTTCCATCACATATCAAACGTGGAAGTACTCAGGAGAGCAAACAGCCTTCCAATTGAGGTGTTTATTTCAAGAGCACGCCTAAGATGGGCAGGTCACGTTCATCGTATGCATGATAACCGCCTTCCTAAATGTACACTTTATGGTGAATTGCTAAGCGGTAGAAGAAGGCGTGGCGGTCAACGAAAGAGGTTCAAAGACGCTCTCCATGAAAATCTAAAATCCTGCGGTATTGCAGACGAGCAATGGGAACAACTTGCAGCGGACAGAACCGAATGGCGAGGGGTTGTGGCCAGCTATCAAGGAAATGTTGCTGCAAGAAGGCCGAATCCAAGACCTAATCAGGTCTATGTTTGTCCTGACTGCGGTCGACATGTGCTCTCCCGAATTGGCCTCTATAGCCATAGTCGTGTGCACCGTAAATGAATGGGAATTACAATAGACTACACCTTTTATTTGTTTTTTATTTTACACGATCTATCGACTGTAACATTTTTATACTCGGACTCGAGTAACGGCTAATAGTTTCCTTCTATTTAAAATTATTTATGATTTTTAGTAGCGAGATGCAAGACGGATCATTACCTATAATATATGAATATTTAACGGTTTTTACATTTCTTTCTTTAATCGCCAATCAATCAATCAATACATGCTTTGTTGTCTAAGAGGCATATAGACCAATAGCTTAGCTACTGAAATCTTCAATGAGGATCTGAGAACCTCCTTCAATGTTTATAGTGCGTAGTCCTGGTTAAGGAGACAACCCAACGCTAGGTTTGGGTGACGGAAAAGGCGTTTTACTATGAGAGAAATTCTTCACAAATCGATACCTTTGGTTTCTAAAAACCGCTTTTGCAAAATACCGAAATATAGTGTTCAAATGTTTTCGTTTTGGAGAAGTTAACAATAATCTCAAAAAATATAGTAAAACCTTGACATTGTGTATCAACGAAAAAATTATGTCTAGACAATCTCCCCTATGAGTAGCCAATAATAAAGTTTTACTATATTTGTTTGAGATTGTTGTTGATTTCTCGTAAGGGAGAGATTGTTACACAATATTTTCATTGATTGATGAATTGTCTACATTATCCTCAATGAAGTATAACCTGAAACACGATTTGAAATTATTTGGTATAATCCATTCTTACCAAAAATACCCACTTTGTACACCGTGATTTACTGGAATCGGTAAAGTTTCCGTGGCTTTCATCCAAATTATTTATAATAAATTTGACCTAGTTTCAACATGAGTACCTCTTAAAGTTTATGTTGTACATATCAAGTTATAATTTGAGTCTTATTAAAAGTTATTTAATTAAAAAAGTCGATTAGAAACAAACTATTGATTGTGCTCGAGGTGTCGTGAAACATAGATTAGTGCAGTACATGTTGCTTTTAATGTAAAGATTGTGCTGTTGAGTAAACATCGTTGACGAAGGCAGATAAGTGTAGTAATATGTGAGAGGAATAATGTAGAACGGATAATGTTGCAAGCGTAATTAATTCCAATTTATGAATATCTGTTATTAAATGAAATAAATGGTTTAAAGTATAAACAGTAATAATATTGATAATAATAGGATCTACAACCTCCTCACGGCGTCTCTACAGGAGCAGATTGTTCCTCTCCTATTAATATCGGCTGAAAAAATAGAAAATTAGTCAAATGCACTAAAATTAAGTAGACATATGTAAATTCCTTGTAGCATGGATCTTTAAGAAAAGGTATATGATCACAAAAATTATGGAAACGTTTATTTTATATTAATAATGCAGATATATTAATATTAAACAGTAGAAAACAGCTCAGCACTCTTTTTGTTTTGATACGATATAATAATGAATACAACGACTTGTAAAGTAGAAATAAAACACAAATAGAATCACTGTTATCGGAGGCAATATAGCATTATGTATTAATAAAATTAAAACTCAGATAATATATCAATAGCTACCTGAATTGTCGTTGAAATATGTCTGGACATTTGAAAAATCAGATAATGAAGCCTGTATATTTTAATGCAAAGATATCCTGTACACCGAAACTGTACGTATAAGATAATACCATTCACTCATAAACTCCTAAGGGATGGAATAAAATCAATATTATTATAAAATTTCTTAATCTGAACTTGCAACTTACTTCCAACTTACTTGTTTTTGGAAAAATTGTGTAGATCTTCAGTAAATTATTTTTAAAATTCACCAATCAATAATGAAACAATGATTTTGTAAGTTCAAATGAAATTTTTCAAAAACTAGTAGGGATAATAGAAAATGTATGATTACAAATTTTTTTAAAAGATTTCCAAAAAAATTCATTTTTGCAGCTCAAAAGGGTGAGAAGTTACGCGTATTACTAGTGTATGTGAATCGGAGGATTAAAAGTTAATTGACCGAGCTAAAGTGGACTGTTAATTCCAGATTAGGAGAGAAAATGAAAATAATTTCTGTGAAGTTCCCCAAATCTCCTGTTCTAAATGAATGCTAGTGTGTTTGTGTTATGATGTGAGGAGATTTGGTTCTTTCCAATTTTAATAGTATTCTCAAATCACAATAATTTAATGTTTCTTGCACGAAAAGTTAAAATGCTACTATAAAGAAAACAAACGCACGAAAACTAATGAAGGATTATGCAATTTAAACTATTCTTTTGTTTTTTTATAAAAACACGTTCTGAAAGCAGAAATCTACAAATTCAAATTCAAATTATTCAGGAAATTACATAAGCAAGTATAATTTTTGATTTTATATACGTATAAAATTATGGTTATTTTAGAATGAGTCTCCATACCTAGGTACCTGTGTTGTAACTCATTCTATATGAAAATATCATTTTATAAAAATTAAAATATATAAATGAAATGAGAGAGCAAAATATTGTATTGTATATGTAAGTACTTACCAAAATATAAAAACTAAATTTTATAAGAATTTCAATAGAAAATAATAATAATAATTACAGAATAAATCATTGAGAGAAGAGAAACACTGCGTCATCGATGAATATACTATGGCACAAAAGAGATTTTTTTTTAATAAATCATGATAAACAGGTAATTTAAAAGTATTTAGTATAGGTTTAGAGTAAGTACAGTCTCTAATATTCAAGATATACATGTATAAATATCTACTTAGATGATATATTGACTATATTGAAATTATGAGTTACAAAATTTCTTAATTTCTTTTTGAATACGGGAGTATTTGATATATTTTTTATGCTTACAAGCAACATATTATAAAACTTAGGACCGAGGTATAATCTTTGTATATAAGATTTTGTACAAAATGGTACAGCTACTGACTGACTTGCTATTGTTCTTGTATTTTAAGAGTGGATGTTTTTTGCATCCTCATTAACAGTGGTAAATGTATAATTTTCTTATAGTAAATAAACCGGATTATTTATAAAGAAGTTTAGTAGAATAGATTTTCTCTTTATGAAGCATTATTTTAATTAATGTTTTCTGTATTATATCTAAACTATTTAGTGCATTATTATATAATCCCCCAAATAATAATGCCATATCTCATTACGGATTCAGCTAAAGCATCGTATACCATGGTCATGTTTTTAATGATATCCCTTAGTTGATAAAACTTAAAAATTAATTTATGTGTGATATATTCTATATGACTTGTCCATCATATGTCTTGATCTACCATGACACCTAGATATTTAATTGTTTCAGTCTTCTCAACTTTAGAGCATGAGCAATTTATATTTCTGCTCTAGTAAATGTCATGGAGGGTGATGTCCTTTTTTTCTGGTTGACCCTTCATTGATATAGAAAATGTTATAAATTTTGTCTTACTCACGTTCAAACTCAGAAGACTAGTTTTTAACCAGCTGTTTATAAAATAAAGTTCAGTTTCTGCACTATCATATACGTCTATCCAGGAATTACCGTCAAATACTATCGCTGTGTCATCAGCATAAGAAATTATATGACCCTTTACATCTTTTAATAATGATGTGTTATTAAGATATGTTAGGAATAAAATATGTCCCAACGGGACATCCATGTTAACAATCAACGAATCACCAAGACACTCATTTATCCTTACTTTTTGTACTCTGTTAGGTAATCATGAAGTACCGATAATGCAGAGCCCTTCACCCCTATTTTTTCCTGCCTCTTCAACAGAATGTCATGATTGACGGTGTCGAAGGCCTTAACTAAATCTAAAAATACTTCCAGACATTTTTTATTGTTGCTGAGAGCGTTAGCAATGTTATTGATTACATCAACCATAGCATCTTCTGTTGACATATCCTCCAGGAATCTATAGTGACTTTTCGCTAATAAATTGTTTTTGCTCTAGAAAAGTTAAAAGTGTTTTTTTATAGCATTTTTCGAAAAATTATTAATTATAGATATAGGTCTATTATTTATAGCCAATTTTTTATCATTTGTTTTATATATTGGTGTGGTTGTGGACTCTTTCCACATTTTAGGAATAACGGCCTATAACAAAATATATATTTACTATATGTAATAAAGGAATAATTATATGTTCATGTATATTTTTTATTGTAATTGCTGACATATATCATCAGGTCCTGGAGATGCGTTGTTTTTTAAGCTGGCTATAGTGATTATGACTTCATTTTCTTGGACAGGATTTACCAACAATATAATCTTTTGTCTCAGGCTCCCTAATAGGTTTCGTAATTGATTGTGCCGCCGTCTCACTTCCGATGTTAATAAAAAAAATTATTAAAATTATTTGCTTTTTCTTTATCTTCTAAAATTTGAATGTCATTTTTATCAACTATATTAGCATCTTTAATGTTTTGTTTAGTTTGGTTAACGTTTGTTATTTCATTAAACATTTTTTTAATAATTTTTGTGTGTAGAATATATTTTATTTTTGTAGAAATCTTCTTTAGTTTTTTAAATTAGATTGTTAACAATATTTCTATATTTTTTTTAATCATTCTCAAGCGATTTTTTAAACTTTCTTAAAATAGGGGTGATTATTTATCTTAACGTATTTTGGTTGGCGTATTGTTTATTTAAAAAATTAAATTTTTTAGAGCCTGTTTTTCATCGGGTTTCTTAAATATCTCGAGATCTCTGAGTTCTACCAGACGAACAGAAATTTTTTTTAAAAAGATATTTAAAAAAAGCTTTTATTTAAAAATGCTCTAAAAGGTAGAAAATAAACTTTGAAGTAAATCAAAACCATCATTTTGTTACATTATATAATTTTTTTTATGATATAAAAGCTTGTCGCGAGATTTTCCTGTGTAAAGGAGATTGCTCGCGACAAGCTTTTATATCATAAAAAAATTATATAATATAACAAAATGATGTTTTTTTTTATATGTACATTTATTTAACGTCGGCCTATTTCCGCTACTGAGGCCTAACACCGACGCCTGTAGACGAGCTACCCCCAACCAGGAATTTTGCCGAACCTCTTCCCTTAAGAAGAGTAGGGATTTTTTACTCGCCTAATATATAATAGACAAGGGACTGACGGCTTTACATCCCCTCCGAAGGATGGTATATCCCCTATCCCCTATACAACCCTCGCCTAAGGTTGTATAGCTTCCTCGCATACACTGATGTACAAGCCGCTGGAAGATGTGTGAGGCGAGGACGCGGTCTTCATTGGAATGGTCACCACGCCTTACGTTGCTTTACATCGCATATCGAAGTATGTACATAGTAAAGACGCACCCACGCTCGCCCCCAAATGATGGGTTTGATTTACTTCAAAGCTTATTTTCTACTTTTCAGAGCATTTTTTAAATAAAAGCTTTTTTAATATTTTTTTTTAATTTTATTTTTACTTTTTAGTCTTTTGATATGCTTTAATTCCCAGATATCGACCCCAAAACTCCCAGATAACGATTTTGATCGATTTGGATTTAAATAACAAAAGTCGTCAGCCATAGAGGCGCCGCCATTTTGATTCTCAATTTTGACCAAGGATTCATAATTAGCGATCTCGAAAACCCCCACATGCCGATTTTGAGTCGAATCGGATCATAAACGATAAAGTCGTCCGCCATCTTGAAGTTGCCATCTTGAACTAAATGTCTGACAAGAAATTCGTAATCGACGAACCCGAAAACCCCCAGATATCGATTTTGATCGATTTGGACCATAAATGACAAAAGTCGTCCGCCATATTGGCGCCGCCATTTTAAATTTTTAAATTTTGACCAAGAATTCATAATTGGCGATCTCGAAAACCGCCAGATATCGATTTTGAGTCGAATCGGATTATAAACAATAAAGTCGTCCGCCATCTTGAAGCCGCCCATCTTGTTTTTTCTTATATGAAAATGTTAAAGTATATTGTCATCAGACTTATACACATGTGCAAAATTTCAAAGCTCTAGCTTAATTAGAACTAATCGAAATTTTGATTGCAAGATTTGCCCTATACCAACTGACAAACATACATTGCAAGTTAAATAAAAGCTTTTAAAAAGGAAAATGTCTGTTATGAATTGTACAATAAATATATAAAGGGGTTCATTAATGACGTGCTAATGTGTGATCCTTAGGTCATTTTATGAAGAAAAGTTTACATAAACATTTGTCCGCAACGGCTCTTTTCTGCAAAGGGTTGAATTTGTTTTTAAATCGTTATTTTTTTAATCTCAGAAAGTACTTTAATATTATTTTCAATTTTGGTATGTATTAATAGGATATAAAACCACATATTTTAGTTAAAAAAGTTATTTTATTGCTCCACCAGTGGCGTCCCTACAAACATGTTTTCTGATATTTTTTTACGAAAAAAGTGGTACGCCGCTCACATTTTTCCATGTGGATATTTTTTCTTCATAAATTCCAGCAATATTTAAACCTTAACTTGTTACCATCCAAGCAAAGGCCATCTCATATAATTGTGATAAGGGTGAACATATTTGCCGTAAATTTTCTAATGCCTGAATTTTTATATTTAAATCATTTGCGCTATTATTTCTCGGTGGGTATTGACCGAAATTCCAATTCCGATTGATGTTATTTCGTGATCTATATCAAATGAAAATATTATATATTAAACGAAAAACATAGAAACCACGGATGAAACTATGCGTCTACATTACCGCGTGGTCACGCTCGTTTAATATCTACTGGCTTTAGATTACATACAGTTCATACTACGTGTTTTAAAAGAATACATATTTCAATCTTATCGTCTTTTTCGTTAAACTAGCAGTTATTATTATAGTCATTTCGTTTTATTCGTCAGTAATATCACAGAATAATTTGGAGCATTTCCTAATTGTAAATTAGGATGTTGCCAGGAAATAACTAGCAGAATTTAAAATATCAAACATTACGAGTCTAAAATTAAATTTATCCTTATTTCCATATAAATACTTCACAGTCCCTTGTTTACGCATTTCCTGCGTCAAACAGAGTGTACTTCGATAAAATCCGTGCCTGTTTCATTAAGAGATTATCCCATAAAAGCAATTAAGCTGATAGCAGTATCCTGGTAAGTCCAGTGAATGACTGTTTTAATCTAAGTAGACCTTTGAGAAAATTCCCTCAATTTATATCAACACGAATTATGGTTGAAATTATTGCGCCCTAAAAGACAAAATTAGCGAATTATGTATTGTGAATTATTGCTTCAATTGGGGAAAAGTTCTTATTATCGATTTCGGATAAAATTACGGTTAATAAAAATAAAATTTTATGTGTACTCAACCTTCCTCCAATAGGGTCAGAAATTCTAAATTTACACTTCTCTCGTTTAGATGTGAGAGAAGTAACGTAATTTGACAGGGCGCTTGAAAATTACAGTTACAAACTTCTGATGCAGATTCTAGACATGGAAATATGAAGAAAGAGACATTTGCCCGTAAATGCTTATTGCAGCCGAAAATAATATATATTTTTCTATTTTCTTCAAAAGTCTATTAGCTATGAAAAAATAAAAATAAAACATTTAGTTGCGCGCTGCCATTAGCAACGGAAGTAAAAGTCCGTTCGAGCGAAAGAAAAAGTAATTTTACTTCCGTTGCTAATGGCAACGCACAGCCGTCTGAAATGTCAAACTTTACGTAAAATGATAAAAAATGTCATGATTTTCTGACGTTTGAAGCAAAAATATTTTTTTTGTATTTGGTCCCTAAGTAGCTATTTTAGGGACTCATTTGAATTCGCAAAATAAGCTTTTTCGGGACTCGACCCCAAAAAGTTGCCATGGCAGTTTTTGAGGATATTTAGGTAAATAAAGCAAAATGGTTCAATGCAACAATTAAACAATCTGGTTACTATAGCTGCATGGTAATTAAAATTCGAAGGTCACTATTTTCGAGAAATATTTACTCTGATCAAAAATTTTAATATGTTTTATGGATCTTTAACAAAAAAAATGTTGTTTTAACACGTACCTAAATCAGTTTTTTGAAACTCGTCAACTATTCCGGACTGGGCTTTGTGACTTCTTTTTCTCGTTCAGTAAGAGAGAGAACTGTCATTTTGACACACGAGCTTTCTTATTTGATTACTCGGTCACCAGTTCAAGTTTAAAGTGATTGAAAAATACCACCCAAAAGTCTGTAAGCTGAACTGAGCAGCTCAGTGAAGAAACGGTCGATTCCAGTGGGTCAATAAGGGAAATTAGACTTTCACAAACATAGCAGTAAAACGAAGAATTTCAAAAATAACCAAGTATATCACCGTTACCCTACGTTTTATAATTCTAAGCTAAAAATAAATATATAAAAAAACTAAGCACGAATTTATATAGGTGGCAGAGGGGCTAAGCAAACAGTGTGTATGATAAAACGGTTAACAAGCGGATAGTGCACGAATACCAGAAAATGAGAAGCAAACAGAATTAATTACAATGTTATATGACAGGTTATGATACAACGCGGAAACTTGGCTAGTGCTTAATGACGTTAAACAGTACGGTGAGCTAAGTACCAATGAAATGAGTACAAATATGAGCAAATATTTTCAGAAGGGGTTTGCGTGGTGAAGGTTCTGGTCCCGAACTCAATAAAATATGCTAAAACAGAATACAGTTTACTACTCAATGCCAGCCCGAAATAAATAGTAATGTGACAACAGTTAGGAGGAAGTCACAGAAATAGGCCCAATGTGTGGAAAATAACAGAAATATTCAAACAGTAAAATAAGCAAAATGTCAGAAAAATATCAATCAGTAAACTAAACAAAATGTCAGAAAATATTAATTAGTACAACTTGGAATAAAATTCATTAACAATAAAACACGGAATAAAAATTGCACTAACAGTAAAATACAATTGCACTAGCCAAGTATATACAAATATCTTACTCTTTCCAACTTCGCGGTGGGCACTGGTAGATTGGTAGTCGACTGCCTGATTCAGACTGTAGAACAACTACTGCTTGGTGCGGTCTATTTTATAGCCGCGCTTACCTACTATGGCATCGCGAGAATCCCCACTTCTTATGAACGCGCATCGAATGTGCTTGCTACCAGATAGCGACGGCGACTGTATTGAATTATTGAATGTACTGATAAATTATTATTACGTGCGTCAGTTAGTATAAACAAAGTATTCTAAATATTGTAATGCCTAGAATCGGTCTCAAATAATTATTCTAAATTTTTAAACAAGAATATGCTTATCTAGAGGGTACAAATAAATATAAATCCTGTGCATATTTCGTTCACGAAAAACGCTTCGTTATAGCTTTGCCTCGTCCGGAAACAGTCACGATTCCCAAAAAACATGATTTTAGGTACTTATTACAAAAATAACTACTATTTAATATCCTAGAAACCCTCTGACACTTTGCAAGTTTGTTGACATTATACACGGTATGTTTACACATTACTTATAAATAATTTTACTCAGGAAATTAATAAGCATGGAAAGTAATTTTATTTTGGTAGTAATTGATAATTACAAACAGGAAAAATTATGGAAAGCAAAATAAATTTTCGAAATGGCCATCATTCGTTTCAATACAACAATAGATTTTTTTTTCTTTACATTTCATTGCTTGACAGATAATTATTTAGAAATTAGTAAAATTTCTACAGTGGCAAGAGAAGACTGTGTTCTCGCCTCACATATTGCAGCGACTTGTATATCAGTGTATGCGCGGAAGCTATGCAATCTTATTCGAGGATTATGTAGAAGATATACCATCCTTCGGAAGGGATGTAAAGCCGTCGGTCCCTTGTCTATTAAATGTTAGGCAAGTAAAACATTCCTACTATTCGAAAAAAAAAGAGGTTCAGCAAAATCCGTGGTTGGGGGTAGCTCGTCTACAGGCGTCGATGTTAGGCTTCAGTAGCGGAAATATGCTGACGTTAAATAAATGAAAAAAAAATAACCTAGTTTTTATATTTATATCATGTTCTTTCATCTGAACTTGCCATATAAAAGTACTAAGTTTAAAGAGTAATTATTAACAAACATAAACTATCAAGCAATTACCCAACCCACCTGTTCATTTATATGACTATTCTTAATTCTGAATGTGTCAACACAAGAAAGCATTAGGCAAAAAATTATTAAATATATTAAAAAACAAACCATCATAGAGTAATCATCAGCATATTCAGTTTAAAAGAAGAATTAAGCAGGTGCGAACCTCCTGTATAAATATTAAATAAGTTTTTTCATTAAATTTGTTACGGCTATACATTTTTTCGTTGTTGAGTAGGTTGATGTTGGTGTTTGCATGCAAATTCGGTATACCTCAGCCTTTTAGTTTAATTGTAAGAATTTTTTAATTAACTGAATCATAGGCTCCCTTTATATCAATGAATATATCTGACAGATAATTGTTGTGAGGAATACGGTACCAAATCCTTTATTAAGCTCAAACTAATTAGAAGGAAGTAGTTCTTTTTTAAGCTACCATTCGAGACAAGTTTTAGGCAAACGTTCAAGGGTTTTAAGTAATGTGGAGCGGAGCATATAGAAAGGGGCCAGTATGAATCAGGACTATCAAATGATTAAGTGATAATAATTTATATTTTCGATGCCGGGAGAAGTATTTTTGGAGCCAGCTTTTATAGCAGCATCCAATTCATAAAAGACAAAAGAAAGTGATTGAAGTTTGGATAACCAGGATCATGGCCTGGCTAATTGTCTACTGTGGAAAGTTAAATTTTGATGAAAAAGTCCATCTAGCCAATCGTGACATGAGGTTTTTGTGCTTGACGGCATTCTTTGCCTTTTCTTGGCTTGTCTCAAAAGATCACTTGATGGAGTTTTCAAATATAAAGGAGAAGATAATCGTTTTGCTTAGCTTTGTTTTAAGGTAACGCTTTGTTCGAGAAAAGGCATGCTTGCTAATACACAGTTTTCCTCAATAGGAAAGGATTTATAATTGTGAACTGACTTTCTTTCAGCAATTGTCGGATCACAATCTGAGTTCGACCACAGCACCGGTGGAGGTTTTTTAGGTTTAAATGGTTTGAATTTAGATTTACCTGAGGCATTTTTTATATTGTCGAAGAGGAATTTCCACTTTTCACTTACGGTAGTGAAATTTTGGAAGAACAAAAAACTACTGTCGATAGTCTGAGTAAATAAAGGCTTTATTTAGGTTGAATTATCATAGAATCGCTTTATTTATATTTATAATAATTGGAAAATTATCAAACCTATTCATTTTATTAGAGAGAAAAATGATAAATTTACAAATAGTTATCTCTAGTGAGATAATAGATAATTCTTGTTTTTATAAAAGCCAATAGTTACCAAAGTATAACGACATGGAAATTTCAATATTACCTGCAAAAGACAGGTACCATCAAAATTTTTTTGGTGCATAAGTAGTAGAATATCACATTTAGTGAAAAACTGGTAAAGGCCATAATAAACGGTTATAAATTGACAATGACCTTGGTTTTTTATTTATTTCTGTAGATTTAGTAGCTTCAAAATAGCGCCCGAATATTTTTCCGATGAAGAGTGCATCGTTAAAATGAAAAAAGCGCCAAACTAATGCTACCTACATCCAAAATGGTAATGACAAAAATTAAAGCTAAGGACGACGAAAAACTAAAAAGTTGTGACCTAAGGAAATACACACCACCACAAGTAATGACGACCCCCTTTATCCCGGAAGGCTCTAGAAGAGCCTTGTGTGGGAGGGGGCTACACATTTAGAGACAAGGGACACACACCCAATATCCGTATATAGTGGAAAAATCCCTCTCACAGTATTTTCCACTGCCACGACCGGGGATCGAACCCGGAACTTTTGGGTGAGAGGCAAGTGCGCTCACCTCTCGACCATCAGTCATACATGTGCGATTTCATAATTTTTCTTGCAAATTTTGCTATTTTGCTAATGTAATTTTCTAATTATAAAGAAGTAATCCACAAATACTGTTTTCTGCTGTTGTATAGGATCACCTAGTTGTTGGAATTTCTTTGGGCCGTTTAAAGCACTTGTTCTCAAAAAAATATGGCTCCTAAAGTTAGATAGGAATTTTTCAAACAACGTAAATATTAATTTTGGTGAAAAAAGGGTAGAGATGTTCCAATAATTATTTATTTTTTTGGTGCACCACTGCTAAAAAAAGATGGAACCAGCCCTCTATAAAAGAGCAAGCAACCGAATAAGGTAATAAAGTTCCAATAGTTATTTATTTTTTTGGTGCACCATTGTTAAAAAAGGATGAAACCCGACTTCAATAAAAAAGCAAGCAACTGAATAAGGTAATAAAGTTTCTAGGGCCCGTTCGCTACCAATTTATAAGATAAAGAACGAAACCGATCAACAGCTTATTTTTTCGAAGTTAAGCCCCAGAAGTATTGCATTATAGACATATTGTTCGTAACATCACTAATTAAATTTTCCACAAACTTCATATGCTCGTTTTAATGAAAGATTTTGATTAATAATGAAGGCTTTAACGTTTTCACTTTCCTACAATTTATTATAATAAATGTTAATGCATGTTACGTTATCTAATTTTTTTCCAATACAATATTCGTAATGTTCGAATGTTTCATCACTGCTTTGTGGCAACCGACATTTATCCACATTTAGTCTGTCAAGTGCACGAAATAGCTTGAAGTAAATCACAATGGGGGCAAATATCTGATCAGTCGTAATTGGTTGAAGTCCATTTTCCGTTCGACACCGTAACCATTTTTTCGAATACAAATAATTTCCAAGTCAAGACTGTATTTGTTGAAAAGTTCTTTGACGTGATGTGTCAAATCTAGTGGTGGTAATGATGAAAAAAAAGGGAACCCAATTTGCTTGTGTACAGCAACGGAACGTTTATATTAATTTCTTCTTTTTATGGGTTTTCCCACTACATTGTATATCTTTTGATCATAGATTCTACAGAAATGACAAAATTAATCATAATATTTAAAAAATTACCTCTACACCTGTGACGTTTATGCCAAAGGAACAGCCAGAGGCCTTTTTTGCAAACTAATATGAATTATAACAAAAATAAGCATGTTGTATTCCTTTCGGAAACCAACTCTGTTTCCTTTCTCAAAGTTGTGAAGAAAATTTTTATATGCTGTGTATGTAAATACCCAGAGTTAAGATTATGTTCACGTCATATCCATAGATACTTACTATTTATACAGAACTGTTGATATTCTAAATGACATGACATTTGTTAAGTTCTTCTTTTAACACTAGTATTTATGTCACGCAAAAATTCGTAGAATAATTAGATACATATTTATCTTCATTTAATAATATTGATTCTTTCATTTTTCTCTTTTGTTGTCTACCTCGTATTTAAACTTTTGAGGAGTCTCATTTTATTCTGTGTGCGTTTTCCCAAGCATTTTCTCAAACGTTTGAGTTTTGAATTTCATTTTTTCTAATGTAATTATTGTGTTCTTTCAATCTTACATTGATACTCCAGGCGTTTTAGCTCTAAAATTGACCTTTGTGCTAATTTCGTGCCCTACGATTTTTTTTTGTTGTGTTTATTTGGACGTTTTGAATGACACTTGGTAAGTTACGCCACAGTACACCTGTAAGATTTCGTGAAAACCGCGTCGGAAGGTCGTGGAAACCACAGATTCGCGATGAACTCAGTTTTTATGGCTCAAACGGGAACAAAACCTATTATAAAAATTGTACATATGTAAATTCTCTACCTTAAATGTCTTATACATTTTTTTCATACGCCTAAACGTTTTGGAGATACGACACGAACTAAGTGAAAAATGCATTTAGTTCCTTTTTTATATTTTTAAAATATTTTTGTTATATTGGACAGCACAGAATTGTTGAGACGTTCAAACATGGTTGGGAAAAGACACTGATCCTGAGCAGTGGAGCTGGATTAGGAATAATGATATTTTGCAGTCAGTCCCAACGTAGTTACCACCAGGACCAGACATATTGTTAAATTTAATTTTTTGCAACTGTATGAAGGGTTGTGCAGGAAAATGTAGCCGTAGAAAAGTAGGACTGAATTGTTCAACAGCTTGTGGACATTGTCACGGTCACACCTGCTTGAATACCGCACCTATAATTGAAATGAATTAGAAATGGACGACGTAGAGTCTTATCAGAATAAAAATAATGACAACGATTTGTTATTAGACAACAACCGAAGAAGTAGGAAATATTGACTAATTTAAGATCCGGCATGGATGAGGGTTCCTGGGGAAACATGTAAAAAAAACGTGCCGAGCATTTTACCTCTAAGCTGCTGCTTTATAACAGCAATATTTAATATTCATTCTGAGACATAGAAAGCAAGATAATTGCGAAATATGTGGTGCGAAAGAGGTTTAAATAATAAATAACACCACAGGTAATTACGACCCCCTTTATCCCGGAAGGCTCTAGAAAAGCCTTGTGAGGGAGGGGGCTACACATTTAGAGACACGGGACACACACCCAATATCCGTGTATAGTGCAAAAATCCCTCTCACATTATTTTCCACTGTAACCACCGGGGATCGAACCCGTAACTTTTGGGTGAGAGGCAAGTGCGCTCACTTCTCGAGCACCAGTCATACCAGTTTGGCGGAACTAATTGCATTTTTCACTTAGTCCGCCTCGTATCTCCAAAACGTTTAGGCGCACGAAAAAAATGTGTAGAACCTTTAAGGTAGATAATTTACAGATGTACTGTAACGTTAAATTAGAATTCAATCATATATATTTGTATAGAATTTTAAGTTTATAAATAACTAAAGCTACAATTGGGTTTGTTGAATGATTGCAGAGCAAGGATTATTTCTAGTAGGTATTCCTCTAACTTTGTTGACAGCATTAGGACAGAGTACCTAATTTTGTGTTGGTTAGGTATTGCTTGTTTGAGTAAAAGTCGTCTCGGAAACATTCTTGTTTTCGATAAATTTTATTCAGGTAGCAATATACTTAGGTTGCATTGTTTTGATGTGTTAGTAGTTGCTATAGGCTTGTTGTACGTTAGCTTCTTCTGATGCAGGACAACCTCTCCGTTGTCTAACCTAAAACCAGTACAAACATTTAAGTAGTGGTTTTCACCGAGGGGTATATTATTGTATGACTTACTTTTTATTTGACGAGCTATTTAGATTGTTCTTTTTCCTTGCTAGATACTTTGAAATTCGGTTCCTGTAGAGGATGTAAACATCTTTTGGAATGCCGATATGTGTAGGCAAAAATACATATTTCAGAGGGTGCTGGCTGGAAAGCAATTTGGTTAGTCATTTGAAGGGTGGATAATACCAATAATATTCACTTATTTGTACTTTGCAGGAAGGTTTTAGTTTTAAATAAATAAGCTTGGTGAATTCTCTGTTTATTCTTTTTCGTCAGCTGTCATATGTCATATTTCACTGGGGAAATTGTTACCAACATTGATATAGGAAACTGCTCAGTCGTCATTTAATTTATTAATTCTAGGTTTATTTACTTTATGGACAATTGTTGTTTAAAATGGTGATTTGCACTCATGGGATTTCTTTGTAATGTCTGTTTTAATATTTCCATGTCAAGAATTATTTTCTGTGTCGTTAAAATTTTAATTGTAAATATGCGCGCGTCTTTAGGAATTGTGGGTAATTTCGTAGGAGTTGTCAAATGGTGATTGGTGCTCGAAAACATGTGGCTGAGGAAAAAAACAACAAGTGGTTTCCGAGTTTCCGGATCCTTCGATTTAGCAGCGTGTCGTTTAGCCGATAAGACGAGATTTTCCTTTTGAATGCTTTTAGAGCAACCCATTCTGAGTTTTGGGGATTATACTGGAAGTCTTTAAATTTGGAAGTGCCGTTTGGTATGTTGAGCTGTTTGAAACCGATTTTGTTGTGTGGAACTTCTAAATAGGCTTAGAAACGAAGCTATTGAATCCTTGTGTTTTTTGTGTGCCCAGGCCATTTTGTTGGGCAAATTTTGTACGGGTATTAAATCTACCCTAGACTTGGATTTCTGTAAATTCCTGGTTTTGGGGAGTTACGATATTTTTTTTGGATGGACGTTTTTATGCTGGGAAGCCACGTGTCGATTTGGACGGGACTTTTGCTGTTTTGGTTGAGGACATCACTGGAACATATTGTTTTGGGACTGGAGTGGAGTCGGAGAGCCTTCTGCAGATATAATACAGGAGTTTCGAGTGAGGAACTGGGAATGTCGTTATCAGTTGTCACCCTTAAAGGCGTTAGAGGTGGGATAAGTACCCTTAGTATTTACCATGTGTATTTAGAATCATTATTTTCCTTATGTCTATGATTTTTAATTATTCTATAAACGGCCATTTTATAAGCCTAGCTGGTATGGACAATAATAGTTCCCTACTAGTATGAATTACCTGTAAGTAACTGCGCAGTTATATATCCAGATGTTTTGATAATTATATGTATAATTTTTTTTTTTTGTATTATGTGATGTATAAGGTCATATTGGAAAACTTATTTAGTTGGGTATATTGAAGGATGGCTCCCCACCACTAACCTGTCCTATTTAAATTAGTTATTTTGTTGAATGTAACTTGGCCTAAAATATTCATTTTTCACTTAGAAAAGACATCAACAGTAAATCAGAATTAAATCAGAAGTAATTTAGAATTAAATAAAGATGAAATTAAAATTAAATCAACATTACATCAAAGTCAAGTCAAGATCATGTATATAATTTAATAACGTGATAATTAGGAAAACACTGTCAGTAATCTGGTAGTTCTTAATTTGAAAGTCACCGGTAATCAGATTTTGTTAATAAATGTTATAGGAATTTTAACCTCGTTTTTATTTCTCGCCGTTGACTTAAGGTTGAAGATAAGTAACACTGAATTTGGTAATTTATGTAGTCAGTGTGTCTGACAATTCGCTTGAGGTTGGTATATTAAAATTACCTGGCGCTCACTATTTCACCTTGGCAAACTTTAGGAATCGTTAAAAAAATAAACGAATCTCACCCCTGGAGTCTCCTGTTGGAGCTAGCTGACCTTAAGTTTTTTTATTCGTCTTATTTTTAGACTTTTAGTCGTAAATTGAGTTTAACACGTAACAATTAAATTTGGCGCCTGGTTTGACGTAGCAAACATGTGGGGCCACTTTTTGATTTCATTTTGCCATGGTTTTTTTTATATTATCAAATAATTATATATGTGATTTTGATTTGCTGTTGTGTAGATCTTGCATAAGGCCTTTAACATTTCGGTCCACATAGTATGTTGGTGGTGCCATTGCCAAAACAGTGACATTAACAGTTTCCAATTTGAGGTAGCTCATCGTTAAACAATTCGGATAATCGTTAAGAAACTTACAGAATTTTTGTGGTTTTATTTGAAATTAAGTATACTAAAATATTATCTTTTTTTTTATATATTTGAGGAGATATTTTTACAGGTTGACCTTTTATTGATAAATTTGTGGTATTAGTAACAATTGTTTTTCCTTTTCTTCCATCGAACTTATTTGACTATCAAAGAGTACGTTACACTTGTTGCCTAATACTCTAGGTGTTTATTTTTTTAATTGCCTTCTACAGGGTGATCGCTGCTATATATAAATTGTCATTTTCTTTTGTAACATTGGTAAGTTCATTTTTTTTTTTACAATGGCTTCGAAACTAGATTCTGATCGATTAAGTAAGGATGAATTAATTTATGAACTGAAAATTAGAGGATTGGAAGATGTTGGGACTGTGGAGCAAATGCGTGCAACTTTGAGAAGAATATTACGAATGGAACGTTCTGGAGACTCATTGACTTATCCTGAATACAATTTGAACAGTACCGAAGAAATTAAAATAGCTGAAAAGAAAATTCAAGAACTTGAAAATCTTATCAAAGAGTTGAGCACTGGAGAAGATAGTGGACCTTATAAGAAGATAGAAGCAAAACTTAGTCATATCTTAATGAGAGTGGATCGTGTCAAAGCAACTGAGGATGAGACAAGGAAGCAACGTAGTCAATTATTGGCTAAAATTTTGCAACTTCAGGCAACTTTAGGGCAAACAGTTAAAAAAGTTAAGACTGAACGAAACATTCTGGAATTAAGTATGCTAAATGTACACGAGGACAGTATAGCTTCGAACGATAGCGATGCCGAAGTTTTTATTGAACATAAACCACTAGGATCAAGTTCTACTCAAATTCATGCTACTGCTTCAACGGTTAAGTCAATTCCCGTGATTAAGTGGAATCTTACATTTTCTGGAAAACCTAAAGAAATGTCGGTTTTAGCATTTATTGAAAGAATAGAAGAATTAAGTGTTGCTAGACACGTGTCAAGTCAAACTCTTTTTGAGTCAGCAGCCGATTTATTTACAGGTCATGCATTGGTTTGGTTTAGGGCTAATCATTCGAAATTCTCTAACTGGAATAGTTTATGTAAGGGTTTAAAGGAACAGTTTCTTGAAAGAAATCATGATGAGAAGTTATTTCAACAAATTAAAGAACGTAAACAGCGAGAGGAGGAGTCGATTGGAATTTACTTTGCGTACATGAAAAATGCTTTTGCTAGATTATCTGTCAAAATTCCTGAGATGACACAGTTAAATATTTTACGAGAAAATGTCAAACCTTTCTTTCAAATTGCTATTGCACGTGATGAACCAAGGTCACTTGATGAGCTGGAAGAAATGTGTGTGAAATTGGAACGAAGATGTTCGTCAATTGATGGATTTTCAACTGCACCTGTGAGGAAATGGGCAGTGGAACCCGATCTCATGTATATTGCTTCAGAACCTTCGACTAGTTCTTCTCCAACTGACTATACCGTAACAACGTCTCGAGGATTGACAGGAACTGCCACTCTTACTTGTTGGAATTGCCGTGCAAAAGGACACAGCTCACGTCAGTGTCGCCAACCAAGGTGAAAATATTGCTTTAAATGTGGAACTCCCAATGTTACCAAATACAATTGTCCAAAATGTAAAAATCAAATTTCGGGAAATGCGAATGCGAGCCATTAAGAGGTCGGTTAGTGGAGAACTCGTGTACGACCACCATTTCGACAGTTTCGGTGGATGAAAACTTCTTTCAACATAAAGTTATTTTAGACTATATTTTAAGCCATGCGGAGAACGATCAAAGACCATATTTGGAAGTATCAATTTTAGGGAAGAAAATGTTAGGTTTGTTGGACAGTGGAGCAACTCGAACCATAATTGGAAGAAAAGGTTGGAAAATATTACAAAGTTTAAATTTAACATTTAACACGGAAGATTCACCTATTTGTAGATTAGCAGATGGAAGTAAACTCCCGAGTAATGGATCCGTTTTAGTACCAATAGAACTCATGGGTAAAGTGAAGCTTATGAATGTACTAATAGTACCGGATTTAGATCACGTTCTTATACTTGGGTATGATTTTTGGAAAAAAATGGAAATAATCCCGGACTTAAAGAGAGACGTGTGGAAATTTTCGACTCAAGAAGAAGAAATTTTTGAAGTGAACACTATAGAGGTTGATTTAAGTACTGAACAAAAACAAGTTT
This sequence comes from Leptura quadrifasciata, assembly GCA_963675555.1. Classification (NCBI taxonomy): domain Eukaryota; kingdom Metazoa; phylum Arthropoda; class Insecta; order Coleoptera; family Cerambycidae; genus Leptura; species Leptura quadrifasciata. Next base: position 153,362,299 of record OY776673.1, on the reverse strand, counting down.
TCGACGAATTTATAGAACAGAAGTTTATGTTAATGGGAAATTCTGTAGGATGTACTCATTTAATAGAGCATGAAATTGTTGTGGATTCCCCTCCGATTAAACAAAGGTATTATCCTGTTTCACCGGTTGTACAACGTCAAATCAATGAAGAACTAGAGAAATTATTAGAATTGGACATCGTTGAACCATCTACTAGTGCTTGGTCTTCACCAATCATTTTAGTATCCAAGAAAGAAGGAGGATATAGATTTTGTGTTGACTTTCGGAAATTAAATCAAGTAACAAAGAAAGATGCTTATCCTTTGCCATATGTATCGACTATTCTGGATCGTTTGAAAGGAGCCCGCTATCTTAGCAGCTTGGACATCAAGTCAGCATATTATCAGATACCTTTAAAATCTAACAGTCGTGAATATACTGCATTTACCATACCTGGTAAAGGCTTATTTCATTTTAAAAGATTATGTTTTGGATTGACCAATGCACCAGCTTGTTGGCAACGATTGATAGATAGAGTTTTGGGGGCGGATTTAGAAGAAAATGTTTTTGTCTACTTGGACGACATAATTGTAATATCTTCATCTTTTGAGAAGCATATGGAAATTTTAGAGAAAGTGTTCTCTAGACTGATTATGGCTGGATTGACTCTAAATCGAGAAAAGTGCAAATTTTTTAGGTCTGAATTAAAATATCTAGGGTATGTTATCGACAATAAGGAAGGATTGCGAGTAGACCCGGACAAAGTACAAGCTATTTTGAATATACCTACTCCCACTTGTGTTCGAGATGTTAGGAGCTTTCTAGGAATGGCCTCATGGTACAGGAGGTTCATCGAAAATGTCTCTTCTATTAGTGCACCTTTGACAAATTTATTAAGGAAAAGACAAAAATTTTTATGGACTTCTACTTGTGAAGAATCTTTTCGAAAATTGAAAGAGTGTTTAATCTCAGCACCTATACTGACTACCCCAGATTTTACCAAACCTTTTAATGTGAAAACGGATGCTAGTGGATATGGACTAGGAGCTGTTTTGACGCAGATGATTGACGGCCATGAACGAGTCATTTGTTACGTAAGTCGATCTTTGACGAAGCAAGAAAAAGCATATAGTTACGACTGAAAGGGAGCTTTTGGCGGTGCTTCATGCGCTGGACAAGCTGAGACCATATCTAGAAGGGGCTACGTTCACCGTAGAAACGGATCACCATAGCTTAGTATGGTTGGACAATGTTAAAAATCCACATGGTAGATTATGTAGATGGGCTGTGAAATTACAACAATACAATTTCAAGGTGATTCATCGAAAAGGTAAAGATCACGTGGTACCTGACGTACTTTCAAGAGCAGTTCCGAATATAGATTATATCACCGATGAAAATTCGACTTTGAATACTTTTGGCTATGATTTCAAGGACATAACAGATCGATGGTACTCAAGAATGATAGCAAATGCTACCACGAATCCTTTGTCTTATCCAAAATGGAGAGTACAAGATAAATATCTTTTTAAATATGTGCAATGTAAAGTTCCTGAGCTTTCCGAAGAATCAGAGCACTGGAAATTGGTTGTACCTAAGGATTGCCGTCAAGATATTCTCAAAGAATTACATGATAGTCCTACTTCGTCTCATCCAGGAATATTCAAAACCTATGAAAAACTATGTCACCGTTTTTATTGGCCAAAGATGAAGTGTGATGTTACCGCATATATTAACCGGTGTAGGGTATGTGCAAAACATAAAGCTGTTCAGAAGAAACCCGCTGGTCTTATGGGGCAACGCCCACAGATAACCAGACCTTTTGAGTTAATTAGTTGTGATATAGTAGGTCCATTACCTAGAGGAAGTCGAGGATATACTCATATTTTAGTAGTATGTGATTATTTTTCCAAATTTGTTCTAACTTTTCCATTAAGATCAGCAACTGCCAGTAAAATATGTAGACATCTTGAAGAAGACGTATTTTTATTATTTGGAGTCAGTAAACATCTTATTACTGATAACGGAGCACAATTTACGAGTAAAGAATTTCGGAAATTATGTGATGATTATAATGTGAATATTTTGTATAATGCTGTTTATCATCCTCAGAATAATCCGACAGAGAGAGTAAACCGTGTCGTAAAAACCATGTTATCATGCTATATTCAAGAAAATCAACGGAAATGGGATGTAGTGTTACCCTTTGTAACCTGTGCGATACGCACTCAGATGCATGAAGTAACCGGCTATACTCCATATTACGTAAATTTTGGTCGAGAATATATCGGAAATGGAAAGTTTCATAATAATGTTAATCTTAATCATCAATCGGATCTAGAGATAAATAGGACTGAAGAAAGAATAGTGAGAGACCGTGGATTTGCAAAAATTTATGAAGATATTAAAGTAAGGCTACGAAAGGCATACACACAAGCTAGTCAAAGATACAATCTAAGAAGAAGACAAGTACAATACAAGATCGGAGACTTGGTATGGAGAAAGAATCATGTTTTGTCCAGTAAAGCGGATTATTTTAGTGCAAAACTGGCTCCTAAGTATGTCGGACCTTGTAAAGTTAGGAAAGTTTGTGGTACATGTAGCTATGAAATTGAAGATGAAAGTGGAACATTGGTCGGTGTATATCATGTAAATGATCTCAAACCTACCCACGGTTTGGATTAGAATTTTTTTTTGGTAGTTCTCTAATTGTACATTGATATTTTGGTTATACTATTGTAAAAGGATTTTTTTTGTTGTGGGAAAAAAAAAATAACCTGCGTTCAAGGCTCTAATTCATTAATTTTTTTTTGTTTTGTCATTTTTCCTTGTATACTGTCGTGTGTACTCGTCCGGAGGTGAACGATTGCAAAACGTTTAAGCCTCATACTAGTTGCAAGTGTGATAGTTGTGGAGCGAACTATTGCCAAGCATTTAAAGCTTTATTTTGTTTCTTTTTCTGGAAAAATTTTTTTTTGAGAAAAAAAATTTTAAGAGGGAAAAGGGGGAATTTGTAACGTTAAATTAGAATTCAATCATATATATTTGTATAGAATTTTAAGTTTATAAATAACTAAAGCTACAATTGGGTTTGTTGAATGATTGCAGAGCAAGGATTATTTCTAGTAGGTATTCCTCTAACTTTGTTGACAGCATTAGGACAGAGTACCTAATTTTGTGTTGGTTAGGTATTGCTTGTTTGAGTAAAAGTCGTCTCGGAAACATTCTTGTTTTCGATAAATTTTATTCAGGTAGCAATATACTTAGGTTGCATTGTTTTGATGTGTTAGTAGTTGCTATAGGCTTGTTGTACGTTAGCTTCTTCTGATGCAGGACAACCTCTCCGTTGTCTAACCTAAAACCAGTACAAACATTTAAGTAGTGGTTTTCACCGAGGGGTATATTATTGTATGACTTACTTTTTATTTGACGAGCTATTTAGATTGTTCTTTTTCCTTGCTAGATACTTTGATATTCGGTTCCTGTAGAGGATGTAAACATCTTTTGGAATGCCGATATGTGTAGGCAAAAATACATATTTCAGAGGGTGCTGGCTGGAAAGCAATTTGGTTAGTCATTTGAAGGGTGGATAATACCAATAATATTCACTTACTTGTACTTTGCAGGAAGGTTTTAGTTTTAAATAAATAAGCTTGGTGAATTCTCTGTTTATTCTTTTTCGTCAGCTGTCATATGTCATATTTCACTGGGGAAATTGTTACCAACATTGATATAGGAAACTGCTCAGTCGTCATTTAATTTATTAATTCTAGGTTTATTTACTTTATGGACAATTGTTGTTTAAAATGGTGATTTGCACTCATGGGATTTCTTTGTAATGTCTGTTTTAATATTTCCATGTCAAGAATTATTTTCTGTGTCGTTAAAATTTTAATTGTAAATATGCGCGCGTCTTTAGGAATTGTGGGTAATTTCGTAGGAGTTGTCAAATGGTGATTGGTGCTCGAAAACATGTGGCTGAGGAAAAAAACAACAAGTGGTTTCCGAGTTTCCGGATCCTTCGATTTAGCAGCGTGTCGTTTAGCCGATAAGACGAGATTTTCCTTTTGAATGCTTTTAGAGCAACCCATTCTGAGTTTTGGGGATTATACTGGAAGTCTTTAAATTTGGAAGTGCCGTTTGGTATGTTGAGCTGTTTGAAGCCGATTTTGTTGTGTGGAACTTCTAAATAGGCTTAGAAACGAAGCTATTGAATCCTTGTGTTTTTTGTGTGCCCAGGCCATTTTGTTGGGCAAATTTTGTACGGGTATTAAATCTACCCTAGACTTGGATTTCTGTAAATTCCTGGTTTTGGGGAGTTACGATATTTTTTTTGGATGGACGTTTTTATGCTGGGAAGCCACGTGTCGATTTGGATGGGACTTTTGCTGTTTTGGTTGAGGACATCACTGGAACATATTGTTTTGGGACTGGAGTGGAGTCGGAGAGCCTTCTGCAGATATAATACAGGAGTTTCGAGTGAGGAACTGGGAATGTCGTTATCAGTTGTCACCCTTAAAGGCGTTAGAGGTGGGATAAGTACCCTTAGTATTTACCATGTGTATTTAGAATCATTATTTTCCTTATGTCTATGATTTTTAATTATTCTATAAACGGCCATTTTATAAGCCTAGCTGGTATGGACAATAATAGTTCCCTACTAGTATGAATTACCTGTAAGTAACTGCGCAGTTATATATCCAGATGTTTTGATAATTATATGTATAATTTTTTTTTTTTGTATTATGTGATGTATAAGGTCATATTGGAAAACTTATTTAGTTGGGTATATTGAAGGATGGCTCCCCACCACTAACCTGTCCTATTTAAATTAGTTATTTTGTTGAATGTAACTTGGCCTAAAATATTCATTTTTCACTTAGAAAAGACATCAACAGTAAATCAGAATTAAATCAGAAGTAATTTAGAATTAAATAAAGATGAAATTAAAATTAAATCAACATTACATCAAAGTCAAGTCAAGATCATGTATATAATTTAATAACGTGATAATTAGGAAAACACTGTCAGTAATCTGGTAGTTCTTAATTTGAAAGTCACCGGTAATCAGATTTTGTTAATAAATGTTATAGGAATTTTAACCTCGTTTTTATTTCTCGCCGTTGACTTAAGGTTGAAGATAAGTAACACTGAATTTGGTAATTTATGTAGTCAGTGTGTCTGACAATTCGCTTGAGGTTGGTATATTAAAATTACCTGGCGCTCACTATTTCACCTTGGCAAACTTTAGGAATCGTTAAAAAAATAAACGAATCTCACCCCTGGAGTCTCCTGTTGGAGCTAGCTGACCTTAAGTTTTTTTATTCGTCTTATTTTTAGACTTTTAGTCGTAAATTGAGTTTAACACGTAACAGTACAACTTTTATAATAGGTGTTGTTCCCGTTTGGGCCACAAAAACTGAGTTAATCGCGAATCCGCGACATTCCGACGCGGTTTTCACGAAATTCTCCAAGTGTATCATGGCATAACTACCAAGTGTTATTCAAGATATCCAAATAAACACAATCAAAAAAAATTTCGTAGGGCACGAATTTGGTAGCAAAAGTCTAAAACGCCTGGATTATAAAAGGTCTGGACGGCTCACCCATATAATGTTTGTTAAACTCGCACAGGTATATAGCTGAGCATTTTGCGCATGTAATAAAATTAACCAACGTAAAAACTGAAAAGGATACCACCACCTAGTTACATTTGTAAAGAGATGTCTAAATGAAAACAACATAAGAAACTTAATTTGTGAGTTATGCAAGATTGATTTTAAATATATTTATCTTAATAACGTTAATGGGTCTCTTGACTTCTTTATTGATGCTATTGTTACGGACCTCTAGCGTATGCGACCCACCATACGCTTTAGCGTTTTGTGGGCCGCATTATAACAACTGCTACACGTCCGTAACACATTTCGCTATTCTCCATGGGAGGGCGACACATTTGTGACACGTGATCAACAAGGAAAACGGAAGCAGACATTTTTGGTTGGCTTGGCTTGGCTTGTTGGTTAGTTGTTATTCTGTGAACCTTGATTTTATTCAAGTCATCCGCGTGGATTTTAGAATAATCAACTCAAGAAAATTTCCTCAATCCGTTGTTGTTCCGTTTAGCGGAATATTTTGTGTTTGTGAGTAAATTTTATCTGCGGAAGCAGGATATTAAATTACACAAGGTAAGCTAACCTCTTCACGCCATCTTGCCCGTTCTCTACCCACGTGTTTCGCAAATTTGCAGGCTTTCCTTTGGAAATACAGTGTCAACTCAAAAGGCGGACTCGACCCCATTTATCCGACTGTGGCTTCCAGGAGTTTTGGTGGATTGTTCCCTCATCAGTGAGGTAAATTATGTTTCATTTGTAGGTTATGTCAGAATTTCTCACATTAAGCACGCTTCACGTGCATTTCTGACTGTGAATTAAATCGTGATATCTTTAGGGTTCTACGGGCGGGGCTTCTACGCACGTCAGCGAAGTTCCACGGACGGGGCATCCACAAACAGTGGAAGGTTCCAGGGCTGGTGAGGCCACGATCAACCCCATCCTTGGGTCCATTTCTTGTGTCCCGAAGGCATCTCTGCAGGGCTTCAGTTCTTCCACCGGACTCGGTATCGTACCACCCTAAATAAGTGTGTGTTTATTATTTTTACTTACCGGGGACCACCTTCAGTGGTTCCGCTGGACATCAATTTATACTTTTTGGCATTTTAACCTGTACATTTTTAAATATTTTATGCATATATTTACATATATTTAAGGAGGTTCTTTAAATCAAACCTTTGTGGCAGAATTTATGACAATTCATGATAATATTGTAAACCGATGTGTAGCTACACGAGGCATTTTATGAATGTTATAACTGATTAATCGTGAAATATTGGCCACAACTGTGAACATCGCCAGGTTATATTCTAGAGAACCAATTTTGTAAATTGTTCAATATAGTGCATTTCATTTTTTAAAGAAAGTGTCATTATTTCGTCTGCGACCACTACATATGGAAAAACTCAGTGATTTGTTAAGTAAGTAAACTAATAATTTATCATAGTTTGTGTAAGCTTGGGCTTAACGCCCTGAGATAGTCTGAGCTAGAGAAATTTTATCGTAGGCACGTACATCGCTTTCCGGGTCAAGTTTGCCTACGGTATCTGCTACGCTACAGTAGCCCAAGTGATTTCGTTACGTAATATCTGATAATCATTAAGATCCAACGTATCTATTTGTTTATGTACGTTCAACTCGTAGCAGTACCGTGAGTCGACCAGCAATGTTGTTGACTTAAAGCAACAAATTTTTCTCGATTATGTCATTTCTCATGTGGTTGGTGATCAGCGTCCTTACTTACAACTTTCAGTGTTAGGTTTTCCTATGATGGGTTTGTTGGATTCAGGTGCTACCAGGACAATGGTAGGATCATCCGGTTTTGAGGTCTTCCAGCAGATTGGTTTAAGTTTGAAGCCTTCTGTCAATGAGTGCAGAGTGGCTAACGGGCAAGTCTGTTCCGTTATAGGTTATGTATCTGTTCCTTTCTGCTTGGGTGACAAAGTTCATGTAATAGATGTCCTAGTAGTTCCGGAAATACCGCATAAGTTAATTCTAGGGATAGATTTTTGGGTGGCGATGAATATTATACCAGATTTGCGACAAGACGTTTGGCATTTTTCTGAGCAGGAACCACTCGTTGAGGTTAACAGTGTCCTTGACGAAACTTCTTTAAGTGTATCACAGAAACTAGCTCTGGATAGTTTGGTGGATGAAAACCGGAAACTGATGGGTACTTCCCTTGGTCGTACACATCTCGTTTCTCATGAGATCGAGCTACTCCCAGATACCAAACCTATCAAACAGAGATACTATCCTGTTTCGCCTGCCAGACAAAAACTTATTGATGATGAAATTAAGAAAATGCTGGAGTTAAATATCATCGAACCGTGTAAAAGTCCTTGGTCTTCCCCAATATGTTTAGTTCAGAAAAAGGATCAAACTCTGCGTTTTTGTGTAGATTACCGGCGCCTTAACGCTGTTACTAAAAAGGATGCCTATCCTCTGCCGCTGATTTCCTCCATATTAGATCAGTTGAGGGATGCCAAATATCTAAGTTCATTAGATATTAAGAGTGCATATTGGCAAGTTCCAATTGCTGAATCTTCTAAAGACTATACTGCTTTCACTGTACCTAATGGCTTGTATAGGTTTCGAGTTATGCCTTTTGGGTTGTCAAATGCGCCTGCGACTTGGCAGCGTCTTATTGATACCGTGCTGGGAGCTGATTCGCAGCCTTCGGTTTTGGTTTATTTGGATGACATTGTGGTAGTGTCGAAGGATTTCGAATCTCACCTAGAAACGTTGCAGAAGGTTTTTGATCGCTTGCATTCTGCTGGGCTGATAGTTAGTTTTGACAAGTGTCAATTTTGCCGTCCTGAGCTTAAGTACTTGGGATATGTTGTTGATAAGTACGGTTTACGTCCTGACCCAGCGAAAGTAGAGTCGATTTTGAGTGTACCTTCTCCGAAAAACGTTAGGGAAATTCGTAGGTTTATAGGCACAGCATCTTGGTATCGAAGGTTTGTACCGCAGTTTTCTACAATAGTGGCTCCTTTGTCGAACCTCACAAAGAAGAATGTTAGTTGGTGTTGGTCTCTTGAGTGCGAAAAATCTTTTAAACTTCTTAAGGAGTGTTTGGTTACTGCACCTATTTTGACCTGCCCTGATTTTGAGCGTACCTTTATGTGCAGACAGATTCGTCGGCATTCGGTGTTGGTGCCGTGCTCACGCAGCAATTTGATGATGGCGAAAAGGTAATTTGCTATTTGTCCCGTTCTTTGACTAGCCAGGAGCGCAAATATAGCTCGGTCGAAAGAGAATGCATCGGCGTAATTTGGGCAGTGGAGAAGCTACGTCACTATCTGGAAGGTTTCCACTTCAAAATCATAACAGATTGTCATTCTTTGCTATGGTTGCAGCAGCTGAAAGATCCCCAAGGTCGATTGGCCAGATGGGCACTTCGTCTGCAACCTTATGATTTTGAACTGATTCATCGCAAGGGCTCTGAACATACCGTCCCTGATTTTCTGTCTCGTTCAGTACCAGTAACGGTGGAATCCATCGAAGTATTGTCGGTCACGGACCATGCTGATTTTCCCACCGATAAATGGTATTTGAGAATGTTGGAGCGAGTCGAAAGGTCTCCTATGCGTTATCCCTTATGGCGTATACAGAATGGCCAGTTGTACAAGTATGTACGTTTGCGTTATCCCGAGTTAGCAGATCCTGCCGACACTTGGAGACTGGTTTTACCCAAAGAGAAACGCCTAGAAGTAATTAGGTCGTTGCATTGTGATGCGAGTTGTGGACACGCAGGGGTCCATAAGACTGTGGCTCGAGTGGGAAATAGGTATTATTGGCCGAAATTAAAGGCCGATGTGGCTAAGTTCGTTAGGCAATGTGAGATTTGCATAAGTACTAAACCCGAACAGAAGTCACTTAGGGGAAATTTGTTGAGTAAGACACCTACCGTTGGAAAACCTTGGCAATTAGTTAGTGCCGATCTGATGGGTCCATTACCCAGGACGGCTAAAGGTTATCAGTTTATTCTTGTCGTGTGTGACAATTTTAGTAAGTTTGCCATGGTGTTTCCGTTGAGGTCAGCTACCGCTAATAGCATATCGCAGGTCATCGAGGATAATGTAATTCTCTTATTTGGCGCTCCGAAGACTATAGTGGTAGACAATGGTCGTCAGTTTCAGAGTAACCGTTTCCAAAATCTTGCGAAAACCTACAACATCGAAATAGCGTACACCGCAAATTACCACCCTCAATGCAACCTGACTGAAAGGGTAAATCGTGTTGTTAAGACTATGTTATCTGCGTATGTAAAGGATAATCACAGGGCTTGGGATCAATTTTTACCGAAAATAGGTTTCGCCATTAGATCGTCGAAACATGAGGTTACAGGCCTAACGCCTAATTTTGTCAATTTTGGTCGTGAAATTTCGTTAGATGGCAACAGTGATAAGTACGTACCTTCTGAGTCGGAGTATCCAGTTGTAAATCCTGAAAACCGTAAACTTGCCTTCGCTAAGATTTATAAGGATGTTCAGAGTAGAATATTAAAGGCCCATAAATCCAGTAAGAAACATTATAACCTAAGACGCCGACCCGATAAGTTTGTTTTGAAGCAAAAGGTCTGGAGACGTTCTCACGCCCAGTCTGATGCTTCTAAATATTTCACGGCAAAGTTAGCACCTAAATTTGTGGGTCCCTTCACGATTAGAAAAATTCTCTCACCATGGACTTATGAGCTTGAAGGTTCTGACGGTAAACGTTCGGTGTGGCACATAAAAGATCTGAAAGCACACCCTCCCGATGACAACTAGTTGCGGTCTGTTAGTTCCGTTGACGTATTTAGGCATCCGAATAGGCAATGACGAATTCGTTCTTTTTTTGTGTTGGTCTTAGTAACATGTTTTAGGTCACTTCTGTCGTTAATTTGGTAGTAACATTTGCTTTTCTGGTTCATTGGTCTTGCTCAGGTGGCTGAAACCCACTGAGTAAGTTTTCACCTCTTTCCGCCTCACGGGAGGAAGTGTCTTTGTTGGATCTCTGTGATGGGGGATGCACGAATACCATCACCGTGGTTATACCTGCGAGGGGTAAAAGTCCCCTAAAATGGTCTTGTGTGGCGCTTGCGTCTTGAGGGACTCCGTCTCGTTGGGGGCGCTCACATTGCTGGCAGCTGCCTTTAAAGGTATCCATCTGGAGGGGCTCGAGCTTGGGAGGTGCTGCTTGGAGGTAGCCTGGTCTAGGCCTGGTTACCATTACCCGGGTAGGCACTACTGGGCTTCAGACTAACCTCGTTGTCTAGCAAGGGTGGTCGTCGTGGTGTGACGGGGAACACTCCCATACCTCATTGTTTTGCTGGTGGAGTAGCCTTGGGGCGAGCTACTTCCTAGCTGTTAAGTCCTTATGCGTTTTGTTCTTTTTTCCCTTCTCTTTCTTTTTTTCTCTATGTATTTTTTTTTTGAGTTGTGTTGTTATGCCTGATGGTAACTTGGGAGACGAGTTAGCCATCCCCGTGCATTTAAGTCTCCTTATTTTTTGACATTATTTTTGTTGTTATGCCTGATGATAACTTAGGAGACGAGTTAGTCATCCTCGTGCATTTAAGTCTCATTATTTTCATTGTTATGCCTGATGGTAACTTGGGAGGCGGGTTAGCCATCCCCGTGCATATTAAGTCTCCCACCAATTATCCATCCTCTGGTGAGAAGCTAGTAAGAAAAAAAAAATCTTCGATTTTTTTTTTCCTGCGAGTAAAGGGGGAGTTGTTACGGACCTCTAGCGTATGCGACCCACCATACGCTTTAGCGTTTTGTGGGCCGCATTATAACAACTGCTACACGTCCGTAACACATTTCGCTATTCTCCATGGGAGGGCGACACATTTGTGACACGTGATCAACAAGGAAAACGGAAGCAGACATTTTTGGTTGGCTTGGCTTGGCTTGTTGATTAGTTGTTATTCTGTGAACCTTGATTTTATTCAAGTCATCCGCGTGGATTTTAGAATAATCAACTCAAGAAAATTTCCTCAATCCATTGTTGTTCCGTTTAGCGGAATATTTTGTGTTTGTGAGTAAATTTTATTTGCGGAAGCAGGATATTAAATTACACAAGGTAAGCTAACCTCTTCACGCCATCTTGCCCGTTCTCTACCCACGTGTTTCGCAAATTTGCAGGCTTTCCTTTGGAAATACAGTGTCAACTCAAAAGGCGGACTCGACCCCATTTATCCGACTGTGGCTTCCAGGAGTTTTGGTGGATTGTTCCCTCATCAGTGAGGTAAATTATGTTTCATTTGTAGGTTATGTCAGAATTTCTCACATTAAGCACGCTTCACGTGCATTTCTGACTGTGAATTAAATCGTGATATCTTTAGGGTTCTACGGGCGGGGCTTCTACGCACGTCAGCGAAGTTCCACGGACGGGGCATCCACAAACAGTGGAAGGTTCCAGGGCTGGTGAGGCCACGATCAACCCCATCCTTGGGTCCATTTCTTGTGTCCCGAAGGCATCTCTGCAGGGCTTCAGTTCTTCCACCGGACTCGGTATCGTACCACCCTAAATAAGTGTGTGTTTATTATTTTTACTTACCGGGGACCACCTTCAGTGGTTCCGCTGGACATCAATTTATACTTTTTGGCATTTTAACCTGTACATTTTTAAATATTTTATGCATATATTTACATATATTTAAGGAGGTTCTTTAAATCAAACCTTTGTGGCAGAATTTATGACAATTCATGATAATATTGTAAACCGATGTGTAGCTACACGAGGCATTTTATGAATGTTATAACTGATTAATCGTGAAATATTGGCCACAACTGTGAACATCGTCAGGTTATATTCTAGAGAACCAATTTTGTAAATTGTTCAATATAGTGCATTTCATTTTTTAAAGAAAGTGTCATTATTTCGTCTGCGACCACTACATATGGAAAAACTCAGTGATTTGTTAAGTAAGTAAACTAATAATTTATCATAGTTTGTGTAAGCTTGGGCTTAACGCCCTGAGATAGTCTGAGCTAGAGAAATTTTATCGTAGGCACGTACATCGCTTTCCGGGTCAAGTTTGCCTACGGTATCTGCTACGCTACAGTAGCCCAAGTGATTTCGTTACGTAATATCTGATAATCATTAAGATCCAACGTATCTATTTGTTTATGTACGTTCAACTCGTAGCACTATTACATGGTGTCACAATATTAGTTGCCCTGTTAAAGAGATTACTGTTAAAAATAGTGAAATTAAAAATGAGTGGTGGACAAACCATTTATCTCAGCAGAAAGACTATATTAAAAACCTTTACTGGCTTATGGTTAATATTAAATCTGATGAGATACAAACTTTATATAATGAACAAAAAATATTGTACAGAAACCAAATAAGAACAGCCAAACAAAAGTACTATAAAAATAAAATTGATAATGCCGCTAATATAACTAAAAAAACATGGGATATTATAAATATTAATATGGAGCGAAAGAAGTCAAAAAGTAATGACATAAATTCATTAAGTGATAATGATATTATTAAGGACATATATGAAATAGTTAATATGTTTGCTAATCACTTTTTTACGTCTATGTCCCTATCAAACTAACCCAACATTTTGGTTTTAATATCTCCTTACCGTGCATCGTTTCACCACGTAATAGAAATTCAATATTTTTCGCACCAATCACTCCGGAAAAAATAATTAATGCCATAGATAACTTAAAAAATAGATCATCAGCCGGGTTGGATGGTATAACAACAAATACATTAAAAAATATCAGAGGAAGCGTACTACCATATTTAGTCCATTTGTTTAATATGTCAGTAAACCAGGGTTGTTTTCCTGACATATTGAAAGAAGCTAGAGTGGTGCCTACATTAAAACGAGGGTCACCTGAAGAAATAGAAAATTATCGCCAAATTTTGGTACTGAGTGTATTTTCCAAATTATTTGAATGAATTATTTACAACCGAATTATTTCGTTTACTGAAAAATACAATATTTTGACAGCTTTTCAACATGGCTTCATTATTGGAAAATCAAGAGAAACAGCAATTTGCCACCTGCTAGACCACGTATTACATGTCTAGAGGGTGCAAATACGTTGTTTCAATAATTCCTTTCTAAAACAAAAACTGTACAACATTGGAATAACGGCCGATCTATTATCATGGATTGGTAGTTACATGGAAGGTAGAACTCTAAAAGTACAACTTAACGACGTATACTCAGACACTTATGACGTCATGTCTGGAGTACCTCAAGACTCTGTCTTAGGGCCTCTGCCTTTTATGATATACGTAAATAACCTCCCGGATTATCTAACCATTGGGCATTTGACAATGTTTGCTGATGACATCACGGTAACCTTATCAGCGGACTCAATAGAGCAACTACATTCACTAGTAGATCAAGCATTTCAAGAGGTCAGTACTTGGGCGCAGAGGGACAGACTAACTTTAAATGCGAGTAAGATAGTCGTTATAAACTTTACTTTGCAAAAACAACTGCCACACAGTATGATACACGACGATATTTCCTTATCACAAAATGTCAAATTGCTTGGTATATATCTAGACAGTAAATTGTCGTGGGGCAAACATATCGACCACGTATGTTCACAGCTTAATAAGGCCTATTTTGCTATATTACAATTGAAAAATAAACTTGACGAAACAGGGCTATTGAACATATACTACGATCTTGCTTATTCACATATCTCTCTTAATATTATTGCTTGGGGTAATTCAAGGGATAGATCTAGAGTATTTATTAGTCAAAAAAGACTTATTTGACTTATATTTAAGATGGGATATAATGAAAGTTGCGCCGAGACGTTTAAAAATAAAAAATCTTGACTGTACCATGTATATTTATTTTAAAATGTTTGACATACACTAAGAAAAATATTGGATTATTCACCCAAAGAAACGAGTGCCACTAATACAGAACTAGACATGGAGATCTACTAAGTATACCGTTACACCATACAACAAATTCAACATTCGACATTCTCCGCAATATAATTGCATTATGTTGTTCAATAGTCTCCCGACAGAAATAAAAAATTTGCAAAATTATAAAAAATATAAAACTATGGTTAAAAATTTGTTACTCAAAGGTGATTTTTATAGTGTCCAGGACTTTTTAAACAGGGAATCTGAAGCGTTTTAAAATTATTTTGTTTGTTTGTACTTTCTTTATACATACATTTTATTTACCATTATATACACTTATGTTTGTCTTTACTCATGTTAACGTCATATTAGTCTATTTGTTTTGTGTATAGATTTTATTAAAAATTTTATATATAATGTATATTTATATGCATTATTGCAACTTAAACTGACTTACCATATGTACATTTTGTACCTACAATGGTTAATAAATATCATTATTATTATTTTTATTACCTACTGTAAATACGGTTTTTTGAATTTTGCTCATGGTTCCATAGTTTTGTTTTTCTCAAAAAATGTTCTTGCGAGACAAATTTTTTTTTGAGAGCTGTCAAATCATTTTTTTAAATTTGTTCTAGCTCAAACGGGAAGTAAAATATTCCAAAATCCCATTCCAATTTTTCAAGTTGACGGAAAATTTAGGTCGCACTTAAATTTAGGCTTATGCAAATATCCCTGATGATCCTTCAAAAAATCACCAATTGCTGATCTCTTGCAAGTGTAACTCCCTGACGCTGGACTACTACTTGAAATCCAGTAATTTGCTTGGTTCTATCAAACACGTCTTCATCATCAAGCTTCAATTTCCCATTCGCATTGTATGCTATAAAAAAATAAACATAGCTTATTTTTTGCAGACATTTCTAGTTATACTGGTATGTAATCTTCCCGCTTATTAATTCAAGTATAATAAATTTTAAAACTTAGAAACGATATTGTAATGTTATTTAAAAAATACTATTACGATAATCATTGTTAATCATTCTTATGTTTTCCTCCTCACAATTTACACGTTGAAATGCATGGTTTTATAAAAATTACTTATTGACGTCCATTTCAGGTCAGTTAAAATAATGTGAGCACAAGGCAACTAATTTACGGAAATATTATCACTAATCATTAAATAAATCTGTTTCGCAATCAACTTTAATTGAAATGTCTTATTCGCTTCACTTCATTACACCCTTTCAGGAGAACAGTTGACGTTAGAGCATTGTGAATAGGTGTCATTTACATCTACTAGACTTGAAAGCATTCATAAATGTTTTCTGGCTTCCATGTAATTAGAGCTCTTCATCATAAAACATGTTTTCATTATGACTGTTGCGACACATGCAAAAGTGACTCAGTTCATTCATTTCAATTATATTGTGAATATAACACAACAGAACTATTTAAAAGAAATCTTCAATACCGATATTTATAAAAGGAGTGAATTTAGATACACGAAAGAATATTAAAATGTGCTAAATATTTACGAAATGTTGTAGAAATGTCTGTGAAAATTGTAACATTTTTTATTCAATATCGTCTCACGCGATTTTATAAGCTTATATTTCTAGTCAGTTAGATTTTCTATTTACTCATTTGACCGTCAAGTTAGACGGTTGTCTTGTTCGGATTTGAGGAAAGTAGAAGTTAAGAAATATGCATTTTAATACAACATTCTTAGTCCCGTTCTATACAGATTGAGTATGGGGAACTTCTGGAATGCAGTTTTCAACCGCCATCCAAGATATGGCTGACTTTGAGCAATGGACAGCATATCAAGATTCATTATGAGAATTTTCTGCTGCGATCCCTAATAGCTTAGGCTGTTTAAATGTATTAATCGGCTTATTGAAAATTTCGTAAGGGTAAATTTAAAATCATTTACAGAACATATCGTGGGCTTGCAGCAGAAAGTCAAAGTATCAAGTTTTGAAAAAATGGCATTTGAAAATTTTGTATTTTACTTTTTTATGCTACAATAAAAAAAATCTGCATTTTATTTTGTTCTTTCTTATGCTGACAAGTACTACGTTTGTTAATTATTAGCGGAATACTGGGAAAATTTCAGTATTTATATAAAGTGAAATTATGTAAGAAAATGTGACTTAGTGTGTTATTAATAACAAACAAAATATTTGAAAAATGAATTAATGTGGAGCATCGAAAGCTATGTTTTTTTTTAATACATTTATTTAACGTCGGCCTATTTCCGCTACTGAGGCCTATCACCGACGCCTGTAGACGAGCTACCCCCCAACCAGGAATTTTGCCGAACCTCTTCCCTTAAGAAGAGTAAGGATCTTTTACTTACCTAACATTTAATAGACAAGGGACCGACGGCTTTACATCCCCTCCGAAGGATGGTATATCCCCTATACAACCCTCGCCTAAGGTTGTATAGCTTCCGCGCATACACTGATATACAAGCCGCTGGAAGATGTGTGAGGAGAGAACGCGGTCTTCGTTGGAACGGTCACCCATCCAACTACTAACTGCGCCTGACGTTGCTTTACATCGCATATCAAAGTATGTACATAGTAAAGACGCACCTACGCTCGCCCCTAAGCTATGGTTTTATTAGATTACTTATTTATTAAACATAAGTACAAATAAAAAATCTACACTGTATCACTTTCATCCACTCGTGGCTCTGGAATCACATCCTCGGCAGAAGAAGAAGTTGGAAGTGAATTATACCAACCATGGTACTCAGTAGGGATTGTTTCTGTCTTGCAAAGTTTCATCAGGTTTTTTTTTTCTTGACAGACATTGATCTTACTTTTTAAAAAAATATTTAGCCAATCATGAACTACATAAACAGGATGGATGATATTTTTTCTCTTTTTCAATAGCCACTGTGTATTGAATCAGCTTCCATATACGAATGGCCGCTTTCCAACAATGTTTGTTCAATTACTTTAAGATTTGTAGTTTGCACAGTATGCAACAGCAAAGCTGCAATTTGTTAGTTTCTGTTTTACCCTCCGCACGTATCTAAGAACAGTCACATGTTTGATTTGTGGTTTATTTTTTTAAAGCAATTATGCACACAGATTCCTATTTCACTGCTTTCTCTCTTTCCGTTAAGCTTAGCCCATACATAACAATAAGCTGTATGAGGTTGTGCATTTTCATAGATAGCTAAATTATATAAATTTAATTTTTCTACTATAATACATACGGGACACATCAGATGAAGGAATTTGCAAAACAGACTGTAAGTCAAAACTGACACAAAGAAAATCGGTTTGGGTTTCTGATTTCTTTTTATCTATTTCCTTTGCTTTTGCAGCACCAGTCTTTCATTTAACCTGATTAATATATTCACCCTCCAAAGCACCTCGATTTTCTATCTTTATCTTTATATCGGTTATAAATTAGACATTGATCCTTTCTTGGCTTGAACAATGAAGAACTGAAGTACATTTTTTTAATTTCTATACAGTATTCTGTGAATAGTTCGTACATTTTTGATATAGACAGATTGGTGTCTAAATACAACCTCTTTATGGAATTTCTTGTAAATGACTTTCCATTGCCGAAAATGGTTCGATATGGTGTTTAACAATCGCTGTCAGCTTCATCAGTATTACTTGGTGATGAAGCTTTTTCTCTACTGTCTCTGTCCTTGAAATAAACCTAAGTTGCTTCGGTTCTTAAACGCTATCAGAATGGGGCCATTATTAATATTTAAGGTTCTCATAAAAAATGCCTCTCTTCAAAAAAGTAATACTCTTTTGCATTTTTTCTCATTTTACTATTTTCGTCTTTTCTGGGCCTACGACTTTTGGGGGCGTTTACGTCAACATTCTTTAAAATAAAATCCATTTTGCGTCCATACACCTTAAGCCCCCAATATTCTCTATTCTCAAATTTGCATGAATTTCCACACGAAACGTTCGTAGGCGCTTTGCCACGGAACATCTTTCCTTTTTTCGACGAATAATCTTTGCATTCACTTATAGTCTCTACACATATTTCTTTGCCATTTTTCTAGATTACTTTTTTTCATCTTGTCAATTTTTTTACGTTTCTTAAGTGGCTCGATATTTTCCTTTGCAGCCGGTGTTTCACAGTTTCGAGGCTCAATAAAGAATTATCAGTATCGTCTTCAGAAGAGGAGTATGGAATGTTTAATAAATTTTTGTTTGCTCTGACATTTTTGTTGTTTAATTCGACAAGAAATTCAGTGGTATCATCTATACTAAATTCCCTTACGTCGATAATAGGCAAATCATTTACTTCAGATTGTTCCTCTATAATAATAAAAGAAAACGTTATACTTATTTTTTGCATTTAATACGCTTACCTTCAATCCTTTTTGGTAAAAGTACCCCCTCGACTATATCATTTTGTGGTATTTGTTGTATGGGATTTACAACTTTATAATCAGGAAATTCAGTATGGATCTTTTGAGCTTTCTTATTTTTTTTAAGAGATGCCATGCCGGTATCTAATAATAAGCACAATATGAGTTAAAATAATATTTTACAGCAAGAATACAAAAGAAATCGCTGCAACCACAAAGAAACTTAAAAAGACCAAGGATAACGTACCTGAGAACTCCAAGCCTTGTTACATGGAGTATGTCCATTTAACAATTTTATTTAAAAACTAGTGTTTTGTGGATTTTTAGCACGACCTGTATAACATTTTTCGATTCAGTTTTTGTAAGTGAAACTGTTTTCAACTAACAGAATTTTATTTGTATAACTGCTAAACCATTTCACACTGTTTTATGTACTTAGTTTTATATCTTAGGAACTGTCATTTTCTAAATTATGTATGCATTTTCGTTCTACACAGCATCCCAGGAAACAATTAGCAATCTGTCTACAAAATTTAGTTACATCAGATATCTATTTTTCAATTTTTATATTTTTGTTTACTATGTGGGTACATTTGGTAATTTTACTTACCTTTTCTCGTTACTATATATAGTATATCCTAAAAGATGTAATATATTTACTGAGTTATCAATACGTTTTACTATTTATTTACATCTGTTCATATTTGTGGTTATGTATAAAATAGAAATTACAAACTGAGGCAAAGACAATTGGTATGGAACAAAAACTTTTATTATAGATTCCTTTTATCGATTATATGCCATTATTTTAGTTGTGAGTAGGGGAATGTACAAGGCAAGTTGGTGCGCTTAACGCAACCATTGACAGATGGCCATACTTGTACTATTTTTATATTTTATAGCTTTCAATTTAATTAGGGATTTGAATTTCTCAAGTTTATTTTTTTGGTAGCGTTATTTCCCAGTAAAGAGGACAAAAAGTTTACCTTATCAGTAAAACTCACCAGGAAGTCACTTGCTTGCAGCCTTTGTACTGATTCAAACGTATATAATTTTTAACTGTGGATTTCAGTAATCGATATTACAATTTTTATATCCCAGTTACAAAGTGTTTAATATACAGGTAATTTCATTATTCATTTAAAAATTTAATTAATCTTCAAATTTTGCCTTTGATATAATTTCAATTATTTTTAAAATAAATTTGAATTCAAAGTCAATTCTTTTTAATTTAATAAGTAGTTAAAATACTATATGTACCACATGGTTTTAAAAATATTTTTCTTTTTCCTTTTCATTTTTTTGGCAATTTATAGTTTTTATGAAATCAGCTTTCGTGCAGCTAACTTAAATAAATTTTGTACAGCTAACTTGCTTATATTTGCATAGCTAACATTGCTTAAATTTTGCATAGCTAACTTGCATAAATTTTGTACGTGCTTATATTCTTAGATATTTAAATTCTGAAATACTTCTTCTACATTCCTGCATAGTTTTTGCACAGTTTATCTTTCATAGATAAAATTTCGTTATCTTTACATTAAACCACATAGTTGGTTAATTTTCCTACAACTTTCGAACTTTCACCCCATTTCATTGAGAGACGTAAATTGCCAAGGAAACTATAGAATTCATTCTTGCAATAAGAGACAATTGTGGGCCTGGATTGCTGTCCCAGAATCAGTCACCTCAACCATAATCAATCCAGGATACTGGTATAAATTTGTTTTATATATATATATTTTTTAATTTCAATTTGTCTTTCAAACCGATTTGTCCATTATTCATGTAATATATTTTAACATTCATTTTAAACTATCTTTTTATTTCTCTTACCAACAATTTCAGTCTGATCTATAGTAGACTGGTTATTCGAGAGAAAGAGACAATGTTGCTTATTTTACTATAGATGGTGCCCAATTTAACATCAGTTTTTCTTTGTCTCCTTTTCTCGAAATAAACAGAAATCTGTCGCTTATGCTGTACATGTCAGAAAGGGTAAGTTTCTCCACTCTTACGAATGCTCTGGACCCATGGCTCTCTGCTCCGACTTAAACCAGCTAGTCGTCCGCATATGTTGCCTCAATTCTTTCTCAAAAATAAATAATAAGAGAAAGGAGGTAACAGCCTCTAGTTGCCAATTGTAGTATTCGATTTATTTGAGATAAACTCATTTTTATATAAAAAAAATCCACATACTTTCCAATGATCTATTACAAACACTGTACACAATTTAAACTAAAATTTGAGACTAGAAAATCAGACACTGAAAACTCACTAAGTGCAACCTGCTTAAATTGCTGTTAGGCAAAAACTCACTAAGTGAATGATATTCTGCAAAAGCCAGCTTTGTCAAAATGACTTAGTGAGAATAGTAAAGTTTTTTTTAGAGAATAATAATAACCTTGTGGCTTAGTGGGTTTACGAAGATACAGAAATATGTCAGACTTAATGATTCAAATATAAATCTCAATCTTGACCGTTTTTGACTTAGTGAGTTTCTGCTTTAAGCTCACGATATATTTAATCTGAACAAGTTCCAACAAGGATCCAGAGGTACAAAACGCCAGGCAGGAGTAGGGGCAGCGTGATGGGGCGAGTTACAAAATTGTATCTATAAAGAACGAATCTGGTGGGTCATATCTTCCCTACCGTTATTTCTCGCAATTATCATGTCCTCTGCAGCACCACTGCTGGGACCAGTAGGACAAAAGGGCCCTCGGGCCTGTCTACATTTGGATCGGATGAGAATTCTTGTCAGCTCTTGGTTCTCCGGTCCTAACCCAGCTCTCCTTCTCTGTTGCCGCACTTTATTTTCTACGTCTCAAAATCCTGATTTGATAGGAACATTTGGATTTCAGATTCGGTTCCAGTACGATAAAATTCCTAGGAAATCATTAATGATCATTTTTGTACCGAAGTTTTTTATGACCTTACACGTGACTATAAAACGAAACGACATTTTAGTTTTCTGAAACTGACTTGTTACAAAATTAAATATGTCGTAAAATACATACTACGACGGACCAAAAATTCCACTGTTTCCTATAAAAGGAACTAAATTCATTATCGCCCATCAAGGTGCGCAATGTGCGTTTCCAAAACGATTGAAAATAATGCCCTAAAAATTGCGACATACGTTGGACTTATATTTTGTTAAATGTAACGTTGCCAAGTCAGATTGCAATAAGTCGCCACCAGGTGGAGCCATTCGACATTTTGTGGACGCCTTTCGTCTATGATTTTATAAACTGGAAGGACAGTGTAGGGTTGTTATGTATTCACCTGCGCCGTACTGATGAGAGCTAACAGGCTCGAAACTGTTATATGGCTACTTTGATTGGTGGCATTGAATTTAATTCCTTTTATAGGAAATAGCGGAATATTTAGTCTATCGTTGTACGTATTTTACTACATACTTATTTTTGTAATAATTAACCCACTTCGCGTTGGCTTTGTATTTTGTTGACATATTATATTTTACATGTGTTAGAGTGTCTATCAAATTTACGGAAGTGATATAATTTTGAAGTGTTTGCGAAATACGAGGTGAAATATCTAAAAAAAATGTAGTTCCCTTTTTTAAATTCTCTCTCACTGTATTTTTTGAATTATTGAATTAATAAACTATAAAAACTTCATCAGTTGTTTTTCTGTGCAACTTCATATGCAAAACATGTTATCTAGGTACCTTTTCTGACCATTCAAAAGTTTCTAAATTTTCAATAGTTGTAGAAAATTTACTGGAAAATTGACCAGATTAAGTAATTTCACATTAATATATGTCACATTTCCTAAGCTGGAGCATTACAAAGAAAATGTACAATTTAATGCATTCAATTAATAAAAAAAAATAATTTTAAAACACACACCTAAGTTGGGCGTGTCCGTGTATATACAATTACTTAATTTTTATAAGTGATTTGCGTGTTTCAATGATGATGAATATCATTTTAGGAATATTAAATTATTACAAAATTACCAATATTTATTTGTTATTTATTTCTTGCACCACATTTGTCGATATGAATATCTCAAATTTAATAACTACAATTGTTATAAAATGTTTAATCAGCTCAAAGTATATTTAAAAGTGGCAGAAGCTGCAATAACACAAATTGGCATAGCATAGTGCACCAATTTCGAATTAAACACGCCCTACTTTACAGGACGTTACCGTTTTTCCGGTAACCTTTCTAGCCAACCTTGATCTCCTATAACTTCCACTACTCTATCCACCTTTCCTAAATTTCATATCTATAAATCTTTAAACATCTTTTCTGCCCCCCTTCTGTTCTGTTTGTACATTATTGTTTCATGTTTCGTTTCTTTTTGTTCTCTTTGTTTTGTAATATTAATTCTTCTTCATCAAATTATCAGAAACAGAAATATTAATAAATCAAAAAATAAAATAAGCAAGCCCTTGCGCGGCACGATATTTCTACATATCGTCGAAATTCTCTGGTATAAGTTGAGTTACCTGTATCAACTACAATCAGTGAAGCGCGCAACGAGTATTTTCAATTTTAATAATTTTAATGTTCTTTTTATTGTGTTTTTTTTACATTTTTATTACCTATTTTATTTCACATTTTTTGTAAAAGGAGGTCTTCTTAATTTTTATTTCACCGAAGCAAATTCACTCCGGCCGGTTCTACATCGCTCTCCCCATGCTTAGCATCGTGGTTGCAAGGCCGGTCTTAGGATGATTTCTAGGATTGATCATTTGTACATAAATTTTAATAAACACATGTTGAACTCGTTCAGATCGATTAGGTATAATTCGCTGCTATGTGGCTAGATTGAATGCGTATCTTTCGGGCCCGAACTAAAAAATGAAAATAAACATTGACGTTAGAAATGTTACTTATGTGATTCAGAAACTTATGCAGAATTCAAAAGTGCAATAATATACAGGGTGTCTCATTTGAAAATCAAAAGTTACTGGCATTTTTGGTAAAACCAGAAACGGAAAAAAAAATTTATATTTCAAAAAGTGATTATGAAGTACATATGATGACCCGTGTGTTGGACATATGTACATATGCAGATGTTACCATACCTCATCAATTTCACCTAGAAAATTATAATTTACAACGCTAATATTCATTAAATAGTTCACTTATTAACTTGATATAGTCAGACTATAATACAAAAATCATTTACTATCTTAATCTCCACATAAAAGTCCAAATTTCTAGTATTAATATCAAAATTTCCTTCCTAATTTATATTCTTAACGTATTCCTTAAATTACTTTTTACAATACATCCTAAACCCACTCTTTATTGACGTTCCTAAAAAAGTGGAAATTCTTTGCAGGAACAATATCGACTTAAAACATTAAATAATCATTTTAATTTTTACAATTTTAATACATATTTTTTGATTATTTAGCATTTAAAGCATGCATTTAAATTTTATAGCAGTCTCTAAATTAAAACCTTAGAAATTTTTATGAATAAATCTAATTACATTAAAAATCTAACTACAATGATAAGTTTTCAGTAATTATTTTTCATTCATATTTGATCTTAAAAAATATCCTACTTTTCGAATAATTATAATGTACCGTACTAAATACTCCACTATCATTCACATCAAGCAGCCTGTAATCGGAAGATTTCTGTCTAAGCTCCATACTATCTAAGATCTATGCCATTTTTGTAGTACAGATTTTTATCCGACCTGATTGAACTAATCTTGAGTTAGAGAATCTCAAAAATTGTTCAATAACAGACAAGCAAATAGAAATTGTCTATCGCAATTGTATTGAAAACATTCTATTCTTAATTCTAGTTACTTTTTCCTTACAAAACTCCATGATTTCTTAGTTAAACTAACCAGGAACTATAGGCAGTTGCTACTGATAGATGACTGGAATTTTGTGAGGTTATGATGAATTTGTTTGGAAGGGAATCCAACCTCATTTATTATTGGATTCTGTTTTCTGACGAAGCTATGTTTTGCATCTATAAAACCGTCAATAAAGAAAATTCACCATTTTGGAGCCCTGAAAATCTACACTGGACACAATAAATCTACACTGGATACAATAAGTTAGACATAACGACCATATAAGGCAAACATTTGAGTTGACATGATTGCAAATAGAACACTGGGCCCTTATTTTTTAGACGTTAATTTGATGGCCGATATATACTTATGTTTTTTACGTGCAATATTTGTTCCAACCCTCACAAATTCTATTTCTAATTATAATGATCTGACAATACTGCTATGCTATATATAATTGCGGTAAGAAATTATCTCAGTGAAATATTTCCAGAGAAATGGATAGGCAGAAGAGGGCGTATTGAGAGGCCGCCACGTTCGCGTGGTTTAAGTCCATTGAACCATTGAAATTTTTCTTATAGGTTTATTTTTAAAGCAGGGTGTGTATATGTAAATAGACCAAATACAATAGATGAATTAAAACAGCGAATCCAAGACGAAGTACAGAACATAATACCAGACGTAATTGAAAATGTAATTAATAGTTTCAAACATCATATTGGTCACTGTTAAATTGTTGATAATGCACATTTCTAACATTTATTGCAATATAAGACAGAGTTCTTGCGGATTTTGTTTAATATTGTACGTCTCATGCTTTGTAAACAAATTTTTATTTTTCCTAGGTTGTGTTTACAAAAAAAGCAGAGCTCTTTTTAAAAGAGCTAATTATCTTTTTTTAAATAATATATAGGATAATTAAAAAATATATTGATGACAGTCTTTATCACAGACATGTATTTTTTACGTAAATATACTCTCTGGTCGATAGCCGCGTGGGTTAAGTCGCGAGGTGGCAGTCGCGATTAATCACATGGGCATTGCGCCACCGGGTTCGAATCCTGGCTTCGGCACTGTCGGAGGAAATGATTGTATGTTCGCGTTTTGTCAATGTGTAACCCTCTTGGGGGTTGTCTAATTTCTGTGGTGTTTATTTATTTTAATTATTTGTTATTATTTACTAGGCAAAACGCAAACGCAAAACAGAAGAAAAATTAAGAATTTTATGCGTTTCTTTTGGGACACACTGTATAAGCCGAAGAAAATGTTATATATGTTGAATTTTAAATGTGATTCTTCTGTAATGCATATTTTTATATAAATCTTACTCATAGAAAGATATTGTTATGTGCTGCCCTCTAACAAGGAAAGATGTGATTAAGTTCATGTTCAAAGTTTTCCTCAGAAGCTTAGTTACTTCCCTGACTAGTAGGGTGGCGCCGTCTATGAGCCAATTGACGAACAATCATCTATTACATGGTAGAAAATTATGGAGAATTCTAGAAAAAAATTCTAGAAGGATTCCAAGTGTGTATATAAAGAGGTGACTCCAGCAGATGGGGGAACAGTTCAGTTGAGTGAAGTATGCAGTTTAGTGAAGTAAACAGACAAGAGAGTTTTTAGACAAGAGTTGACAAGTTTAAGAAGGAAAGTAAAGTGCTTAGTGTTTTAAAAGTAGTGAAATTATATTAGATTAAGTTATTATTAGTTGTGTGATTTTTAAGTATTTGCTAGTGTAATTTTAGTGATTAAATAAATCAGTGGTTTGTGAAAATTCTTGTTGCAAGTTATTTGGAATCCACAAAGTGTTTACTGAAAATTGTAAACACGTTACAATTGGTGTCAGAAGCGGGATTGCAACAGAATTTCTGAAGAATTCGACGAAGTTCCATAGTGTTCTATTCGGAAACCACTGGAGATAGTGCAGTGAGTCGAACTGGAAAGAAATATAGACTTTAAATAAGACTTGTTAGTGTTGTTCGTTAAGTTTTGAATGGAAACAAGAAGCATGGCTGCTGAAAAACAAATGCAAGACATGTTAGCTGCATTTAGCAAAATGATGCTAGAAGAGCAAGAGAAACGACGTCAAGAAGATAAAGAAGAACAAGAAAAACGACGTCTAGAAGAGAAAGAAGAACAAGAAAAGCGACGTCTAGAAGAGAAAGAAGAACAAGAAAAACAACGTCTAGAAGAGAAAAAAGAACAAGAAAGGAAACGTCAGGAAGAAAAAGATGAACTAAGAAAAATGATGCTAGATCAGGAAGAGCGACGTGAAGAAGAATTAAGGAAAATTATACAGGGGCAACAAGATGTTATCCTTTCAGCCACTGAAGACCTCAAAAGCAAAATTGAAGAGGATATAGGTAACATAAAGTCTGAAGTAAGTGAAATCAAAGGAAAAGTTACTGGCGTCGAAGAAAAAGTTACTGGTGTCGAAGAAAAAGTTACGGGCGTCGAAGGGAAAGTTACCGATATAGAAGGAAAATTTCGTGCAGTTGAAGGAGAGGTGGAGCGACTTAAACGACTGTTAAGAGAACAAGGAGGCCAGCTGGTATTATCATCGTCAGGTCCTCGATTACAACCGCCTTCCTTTGATGGTCAAACCTCTTGGTCAACCTATAAAAGACAATTTGAGGCAGCGGCATACGCAAACAATTGGAGTAATGAAGACAAAGCTATGGCATTGGTGCTAGCAATAAGAGGTCAAGCCTCAGAGTTGCTTCAGACTATCCCAGTAACGCAGCAACGGGATTTTAAAGTTTTGGAGGCTGCACTAGATCTAAGATATGGCGACCAACACCTCGCCCAGGTATACCGGACTCAGCTCAAAACACGCACACAAAAGGCTGGGGAAAGTTTACAAGATTTTGAAGCAGCTGTTGAGCGACTGACATACCTGGCTTATCCAGATGCGCCCAAAGAATTCCAGGAACAATTAACAGTTGGTACTTTCATTGATGGCATAAGAGACGAGGAGATCAGGCGAGTCCTTAGATTATCTCGAGATAAGACTGGTAGCGAAGCCTTGATCCATGCCCTCGAAGTTGAAGCCGCTTATAAAGAGACTGCACGTCCGAGAGTACGAGCCATAAAGGTAGAAGAAGAGGATCATTTAGAAAAATCAAAGATGGAATCTTTGATGGCTGACATGCACAAAATGATAAGCCAAATGATGACCAAATTAGATGCTCCAAGGAAGCAGGAAAGAGAACAGACCGATGAACAGTCAAGGAAGGTGATTCGATGTTATAAGTGCGGCAAACCAGGGCATATTAAGCGAAACTGTCGGCAGCGGAGCCCTGAGAGAGTAAATGCCGCAATGACTGAAGAGCCGCAGGAAAACTAAAGATAGCCAGCACCTTGGGGGCTGTGCTGGCTGGTGAACACGGTGCCCCCAGAGAGATACGGGTTTCCCAGATTAGAAGAGTCCCGAGTAGTCTGCTGTTGGATGGCTATGTAAACAAAAGGAGATGTATCTTCACTATTGACACAGGTGCCACGTCATCAATAGTGCGACCCGGATTTTTATCAGGAATAAAAGTTGATAAAAGCCAAAATGGATTGGTCGTTCGAACAGCCACAGGAGACAGGGTAAGGGTTCATGGAGAAGTTGACCTAGATCTGCAGTTTGGACGCCTGTGCTTTAGTCATAGGGTTATTGTGGCTGACATCACTGATGATTTCATTTTGGGGCTGGATGTTATGGGAGTACAAGATCAATTTGTACTTGACGTGGTAGAACGAGTCCTAAAGATTGGAAATGAAGAATTTATTTTGTCAACAACAAATGACCGATTTCAAAAAGTGAGGCTACTGACGGCTCAGACAATCAAGATTCCTGCCCGTTCAGAACAAATAATCGAGGCCATTCTGGAAGGAAACTCTGGTGGATACCGTGTTGGCCTTGTTGAAAAAGATGATTCAATTAAGACAGAAAATGTAATCTTAGCAAGAACTCTAACCCAGACAAAAGACAAAATTCCAATTAGAGTGGCTAATTTAAATTCCCACTCAGTGACTTTCAAGGAAGGCGAGGCAATAGGATCCTACGAACCAGTCCAGTGGATAGCAAGGTGCGAGGAACAAGGGGAGAAATGTTTGTCAACCAGCGTAGACAGGGAAGTTGTGACTTTGTTGAGTTCCCAGTTTGAACACCTATCTGAGGATGAACGTAGAGAGGCAATCAAGTTTTTGGAAAAAGAAAGTACGGTATTTGCCAAAAACACAGACATCCTCACGAAAACTGATATAGTACAGCATCGGATAGACACTGGTGATTCAGCCGCAATCCGCCAACAACCTAGGAGGTTGCCACTAGCTAAACAGGAAGAAGCGGCTGCGATGGTTCAAAAGATGCTACAAGATGGAGTAATTGAGGAATCAACCAGTCCCTGGTCATCACCGGTAGTTTTAGTTGCCAAGAAGGACGGAACTTTGAGATTTTGTGTCGACTACCGGAAGCTGAATGATGTTACGAAGAAAGACAGCTATCCACTACCACGAATTGACGATACATTAAGTACGCTGGCAGGGTCACGATGGTTTTCAACTCTAGACCTTCGAAGTGGGTATTGGCAGGTGGGACTTCACCCTGACGACAAGGAAAAGACTGCCTTCTCAACAGGTAGTGGTTTATATCAATTCACCGTGATGCCTTTTGGACTTTGCAATGCGCCAGCTACTTTTGAAAGATTGATGGAATTTGTACTCCGAGGACTAACTTGGAAGACGTGCTTAGTTTATCTTGATGACGTAATGGTTATGGGACGAAACTTCAGGGAACATTTGGAAAATCTTCAAGAAGTATTTGGGAGAATCAGAAATGCACACCTAAAGTTGAATCCAAAGAAGTGTCTGCTATTCCAAAAAGAAGTGAAATTCCTTGGACATGTCGTATCTTCGGAGGGAATACAGACAGACCCGGACAAGATCTCTGCCGTGCGTGATTGGCCAAGACCTTCAAATGTACACGAATTACGAAGCTTTCTTGGCCTCTGCACTTATTATAGACGTTTTGTGGAAGGATTTGCGGATATAGCAAAGCCACTACACCAGCTAACGGAGGAGAAAGTTAAATATCAGTGGACACCAGAGTGTGAAACATCATGGAAGAAGCTGAAAGCAGCATTATGCAGTAGTCCTGTGCTAGCATATCCCCAACAAAAGGGCCTCTATATTCTTGACACGGATGCTAGCAATTCCGCAATTGGATGTGTACTATCTCAAGTCCAAAATGGAGAGGAAAAAGTAATCGAGTATTTCAGTAAGGTACTGTCCAAACCAGAGAGGAATTATTGTGTAACAAGGAAGGAACTATTGGCCATTGTTAAATCCGTGGACCATTTTCACAAGTACCTCTATGGTCAACATTTCAAAATCAGGACCGACCATGCTGCATTAAAATGGCTACTGCAGCTGAAAACCCCAGAAGGTCAACTGGCTCGCTGGATAGAAAGACTGCAGCAATATGACCTCACAATCGAACACCGACCTGGAAAGTCTCATAAAAATGCAGATGCTCTGTCAAGAAGACCGTGCAAAGATGACTGCAAGCACTGCTATCGGGTTGAAAAAGCACAGGGCACGGTAATAGTAAACACAGTTCAGGTAGATGTTCCAGATGATTGGACAAAGGAAGTTCTAAGACGAGAACAAATGGATGACAGCGTAATTGGTCCTATATTAAGGGCAAAAGAAAAAGGAACGCGACCGGAATGGAAGGATGTTTCGGACAAAAGTGTGGAGCTGAAGGCATTGTGGGCACAATGGGACTCCCTTAAGGTTATAGATGGGCTATTAAAGAGAGCATGGGAAAGTCCAGATGGGAAGGAAGTTACCATGCGTCTGGTGATACCCAGCTGTCGGATCCCAAAAGTACTTCAGGAAATACATGATGGAGTGTCCGGGGGACATTTTGGTATGAATAAGACATTGGCTAAAGTACGGGAACGATTTTATTGGATAAATAGCCGTCAAGATGTGGAAGCTTGGTGCCGCAAATGCAAGGCTTGTGCAGCTACCAAAGGGCCACAGACGAAGAGCAGGGGCCAAATGAAGCAATATAACGTTGGAGCTCCTTTTGAGAGGATTGCTATAGATGTAGCGGGCCCATTCCCAGTGACAGATGATGGGAATAAATACATCCTGGTCGCTATGGACTATTTTAGTAAATGGCCGGAAGCCTATGCCATTCCGAATCAGGAAGCAGTTACTGTTGCTCGAGTTTTGGTGGATAACCTTGTATGCCGATTTGGTGTACCCCTGGAGCTACATTCCGATCAAGGGAGAAACTTTGAGTCGGGGGTATTTCAGAAAATTTGTGAGTTGCTGGGCATTCACAAGACTCGGACAACCCCTCTTCATCCCCAGTCAGATGGAATGGTGGAACGACATAATAAAACCATGAAGGAACATCTTTCTAAGGTAGTTCACAAGAACCAGCGAGATTGGGATCGACATATACCATTTTTCTTAATGGCATACAGGGCTGCCATTCATGAGACGACTAAACAGACACCGGCTCGTGTAATATTTGGGCACGAGATCAGACTGCCATGTGATTTGATGTTTGGTACACCAGATAAGAAGCCACTCTCCGTGGATGACTACGCAGACGAAGTTAGTCAACAGCTGAGGAATGTCCACGAATTGGTTCGAAACCAAGTTAGCATAGCTAGTGACAGAATGAAGGCTCGCTATGACCAGAAGGGAACGTCAGCAGGATTCAAGGAGGGCGATCTGGTTTGGCTATATAACCCACAGCGAAAGAAGGGAAAATCTCCGAAGCTTCACCCACCCTGGGAAGGACCGTATTCAGTCATCACTCGGATCAATGACGTTGTTTACCGAATTCAAAGTAGTAAGAAGTCCAAGATGAAGATCGTGCACTTGGATAGGTTGGCGAAGTATGAAGTATGTTGGGGAATCTGAATTGCCTGACCGGGACGTTCAGGCTTAAGGAGGGGGCAGTGTTATGTGCTGCCCTCTAACAAGGAAAGATGTGATTAAGTTCATGTTCAAAGTTTTCCTCAGAAGCTTAGTTACTTCCCTGACTAGTAGGGTGGCGCCGTCTATGAGCCAATTGACGAACAATCATCTATTACATGGTAGAAAATTATGGAGAATTCTAGAAAAAAATTCTAGAAGGATTCCAAGTGTGTATATAAAGAGGTGACTCCAGCAGATGGGGGAACAGTTCAGTTGAGTGAAGTATGCAGTTTAGTGAAGTAAACAGACAAGAGAGTTTTTAGACAAGAGTTGACAAGTTTAAGAAGGAAAGTAAAGTGCTTAGTGTTTTAAAAGTAGTGAAATTATATTAGATTAAGTTATTATTAGTTGTGTGATTTTTAAGTATTTGCTAGTGTAATTTTAGTGATTAAATAAATCAGTGGTTTGTGAAAATTCTTGTTGCAAGTTATTTGGAATCCACAAAGTGTTTACTGAAAATTGTAAGGACGTAACAATATATTTTCACTCCTTATTTGCCATTTGCCTGGTTTGTTCATTTAGACCACATTTATTTCACTTCATCTTACATTATTTACGTTAGAAGTAACTCGCCCTAGTTTATCTCTGTACCCAAGACAAGATGAGCACTCCTCCCTAGTAATGTAGGTCCTACTTCTCAATTATAAGTTCGCTTGAAATTAAGGTAAACGTAAAAATGTATGATTCTTTTAAAACATCCACCTTCAAAATTTATACTGGGTGTTAGAAAAGTATGGGAACGGTGGAAAATCTCGAACAGTTTACATCAAATCGAAAAATAAAAAAATTACGTGTCAAAAATTCTTCAAAAAACTATCTACTGATACCAAAATGACCTCCCCATCCACCACCCTGTGGGTAGGGCGAGGGGCAACTTTAAAATTTCTAATGGACACCCCTATTTTTTATTACAAAATCGGATTCTACGGAAAATATTACGTAAATTTTATTCCGGACTTTTTTTCGATTCTTGCATGGTGTCGCTGTAATCGCAAAAAATGAAAAGAAAACATTAATGTTTCATTACAAATTTCAAAGTTGCCCCCGCCTCACCCACTGGATTAGGGGTCGGAGAGTCGAATCCAATGTCATTGGATAGATTTCGTAAAAATAACAAATACGTGTTTTTCAGTTTTTGAATTGGACGTTCTTTTATGGGCACAAGACGCTACTCTTGAAACAGTAATGTTTTCTTTTAATTCTTTGCGATTACAGCGACACCATGCAAGAATCGAAAAAAATGTCCGGAATAAAATTCACGTATTTTTTGCCGTAGAATCTGATTCCGCAATAAAAAATAGGGGTTTCCATTTGAAATTTTAAAGTTACCCCTCACTCCACCCACAGGGTGGTGGGTGGGGAGGTGATGGGGAGATAGTTTTTTTAAAAATTTTTGACACGTATTTTTTTATTTTTCGATTTGATGCAAACTGTTCAAGATTTTCAACCGTTCCCATACTTTTCTAACACCCGGTATAACCAATACACTGATTCTCGGAAAAAATTAAAATAGTATTTACAATTTAACCGCATTTGGATACGGTGTCGTATAACATTTTACTTAACTAAGTCAACGAATATTGTGTGAGGGGTCTAGTTAATGACTTGTTCAGAAGTTAACTTCAAAACTAATAGGGAGAGATATGTAAAAATTGGCGACAGTAGAAGTAATTTAAAAATAATAATAAATATGGCCCTCCTCAAGGAAAGATTCTAAGTCCAATTCTTTTTAATGTTTATGTCAATGAATTACTCCAACTTCCAGTTAATGGAAAAGTAGTAGTATATGTAGATGACACTAGTTTTCTGGTTGAGAATGACTCCTGGGAAAATGTTACCAATAAGGCGGTGGTAGAGTTTTCAAAACTGTAACAGTGGCTATCAGAAAATTACCTAACGGTTAATCTAGATAAGACTAAATGTTTTCTTTATTATATATAACAGAAACGTGCATAAGATAGATACACTTCAACTGAAGTATCTAACTAGATACATACTCATTTATAAATAAACGAAAGCGTGACTGTATATGTCTAAAACAGCAGCAATCAAAGAAGCATATTATTATTTAACAATGAAACAACAAAATGCATAAGTTGGTTTGGAAGTTCTACCACCTAAAAAAATTTTTGCCTTTTAACACTTTAAAGTCTTTAAATATATCGCATAAACATATAATTTACCTTAGGAAAAAATTGATATTACTCCTCTGAACTACTATTCAAACAATTTAATGTGCTTAATCTGCAACTCCTATATACCAAGTCTGTCCTAATATTTACACATAAACATAAAAATGTACTGAAATACAATACAACATGTACCATGTACACTGTACACAAAACAAGACAAAAATGTAACTGGATACACAACACAAAGATTTATAAGATTATAGTCCAAAATTTTAAAATATTTTACCTGTCCATTTTAAGCGATATAGTAACATGGGACTATATTCTGTAATAAAATAACTGAATACTGAAGTACCCCGTATATACCCCATATATATAAATTTATTTTTTCTTATTTAGTTTCCAAATTCAAGTAAATATTGCAGTTAATTCATTTCATTTTTACATTTATTTAATCATTTAATATTGGACA
The DNA here is from genome assembly GCA_963675555.1 of Leptura quadrifasciata. NCBI lineage: Eukaryota > Metazoa > Arthropoda > Insecta > Coleoptera > Cerambycidae > Leptura > Leptura quadrifasciata. The sequence continues at coordinate 153,328,102 of OY776673.1, read as the reverse complement.
CAATAAAGTTACCAGAATGCATTTTAAAATTATATTTTTAAAGCAAAGTTAAACGCTATAATTTTGAGACAGAATTTACATAAAATCCAGTCGAGTCGCAGGGTTTGTTTATCGTATATTCAGATAAACGTCAAGTACTTCATGTATTCCCATAGTGTGAAATCGCCTACCCTTTTCTATCTTAACCGTAGGAGGAGATAGAGAGTGGAGTTTTAAATCTGAAACGCTGCACAAAACTACGCAGTATCAAAGATTGAAGTTATTAACGTAAACAATTCCCACGTCCGACTTGGGGGACGCTTAAACTGTGACGTCATTTACAATATAAAAGAAACTGCAGGGCCCATGAAAAGAGGTAATCAAACTCGAGCTACATCGCAGGACATTAGGTTCGCTGTTGCTCCTTGGAGATTACAATTGCACCACTCCTTGGGTACATCGCTGGACATTGAGTTCGCTGTACAACTATAATAAAACTGGAAATTTCCACAACCATTAATTACTTGCAAAACGGAGTTTTATTTCCCACAGCTGGTGAGTGTTTTCACTGAAACCAGGCGCCGTGGCCAACTACTACAGAAAATATCAAATAAACTTTTGTTAGGTTGAAACACTTATTCTCTGTTATGTTCGTAAACTTTGACACTGCCGTTGCGTTCTCTTTGTTTCGAAGTAACATCTTTGACGTTTGTTCACTCATGTTATTATCATTCTCAGACTATTGTCACAACTGTTTAAAATAAGTATTGTCTGGCCGATAGCCGTGTTGTTTGAGATGCGAGGTGGCAATCGCTATTAATCGCACGAGTATCGCGCCACTGGGTTCGAATCCCGGCTCCGGCCTTGGCACCGTCGGAGGAAATGTTAGTCTAATTTCTGTGTAGTTTAATTATTAATCATTATGTACATAGACTATTGTCACTGCTCTTATTCTTATCTATATCAATTTCTCAATGTAGACATGTGATATGTTTATTCAGGCATTGGCCACAACTCTAATTACTATTAAAATAACACAGCATACTTTTGTATAAGTTCTTGTTATTGCATCAAAACACTCAGTATTTCTATAGTATGGTCATTATTATAGCGACGCAAATTTTCCTATTATAGTATTTAGACAATTGTCTCAAATATTTGGATTATTTTGATTTCATGTATAGCTATTTGCTACATCAATTTATATAAAATAAAATGGTTTTTTTTTACTATTTTTTCCCATCAATTATTGTCTTTTCTTTTACCATTACCTTTTCGTCATATAAGTAATAAACTAAATAATTGTTTTAATTTCAAAAGCAATATAGAAAAGAAACTTCAACTATAAATGTACAGTGCACTCTTGAGTAATAAGATACTACATAAATAACATATATAATTAACTAGGTCTCTCAATTAATAGACAGTGTGTTCAAGTTTACCAGGTATTTCCATTAACAGAGTGATTAATTTTCTAAGGTATATAGTATCGGACAGAAACAAGTAATATTAAACTTTATATGAAAGAACCTGGGGTAATTAAAAAGGGTTACTACATACACAATGAAATTTGGGATCCTACACTAACAAAACTAGACGATCACGCAAATGGCCAATCTTATTTGTTTATCCTTCAGATAAATGAATAGCAATGAAGTTAACTGGTGACATGATTACCAGGATTTCATTTGTAATTAAGCAGGGGGGGGGGCATAACCACTTCAATACTTAATAAATAACATACAGAAGTTCATGAAATTATTGGTAGGTAGTTAAAATATTCAGTATAAACATAATTTAATAATATCATCACATAATTAAGTTGTTGCTGATACACACACAGATTGCTTATGCAGTCTAGGTATACTACATAAAATTAACTATTAATATATGTTAAAATAGATACTAAATATGTATTGTTATTATTTCTTAAATATTTTGTAACTATTGAATTGAAAGACTCCTGGCCCCGATAATATACCACCTGAGCTATTTAAAGCCAGTGAAAACACAACGGCCCAACTTTTACACCCAATAGTAGGTCAGGCACGGAATGAGGAGAAAATACCTGAAAGGTGGAAAGAAGGCTTAATTGTTAACCTTCCTAAAAAAGGTGACCTATCTATATGTCAAAATTGGCGCAGCATAACCCTGCTAAACACAGTCAACAAGCTACTGGCTATAGTAATAATGGAAAGGTAAGACCCCTCCTAGACTCAAACCATCAGTCCGGAACAAGCTGAATTTCGCCCCGGCAGATCTTGCACTGATCAAATCAACAACCTCAGGATAATCATGGAGCAATCCCATGAATGGCGCTCGCCACTCTTCCTGGTCTTCATAGATTTTGAAAAAGCGTTTGACACCGGGGCCCACAATAAAATCTGGGAAGCCATGAGGCAGAAAGGGATCCGAAGAAAAATAACAAGTATAACAAAAGAACTCTATAATGGTGCAACATGCCAAGTATTACACAGAGGGCAAATGAGTAAAAAAATCCCTGTTAGCAGAGGTGTGAAACAAGTAAACCGTATGCAGGCAGGAATTAGATGGGGGCTCACGGGTAGACTAGAAGACATGGATTATGCAGACGATATCTGCCGCATGTCTCACACCTTACGGGATATTAAGGTGAAGCTCGAGTCCCTGGAAAGAGAGGCAACTAAGGTAGGACTGAAAATAAACACCAGTAAAAGCAAAGAAGTGCGCATTATGACTCTGAACCAAGAAGATCTAGGTATATGTTCAAAATTCACTAATAGAGAGAGTCACCGAATTCGAGTACTTAGGTAGCATAGTCAATAATACGGGAGGAACGAATCGTGATATACAACAAAGACTCTTAGCGTATGGTGCTCTTAACGGCATCTGGCGGTCCTCCGTATACTCGAAGAGAACCAAACTACGCCTATTTAACAGCAACATCATATCAGTCCTACTATATGGACGTGAAACGTGGAATAGTACTAAATTCACGGACTACATGATACAGGTCTTCGTCAACCGGTGTTTGCGCAGGATAATGCGGATATTCTGGCCAAATCAAATCGCTAACAGGGAGCTATGGAATATAACAGGACAGAGACAAATACGACTGGAAATAAGAACGCGGAAGTGGCTAGGTCACACACTTAGGAGACCAGAAGACACTATTTCAAGGGCGGCCCTTGATTGGAACCCCCAAGGCAGTCGAAGAGCGAACGACTAAAGGTGACATGGAAGAGAACCGTGTTAGAAGAAGCAACGAAAATTAACAAGACATGAGGAGAAATAAAAGTACTTGCCTGGAACAGAGTTAGATGGCGACAATTTGTGGAGGCCCTATGTTCGTTAATGGAATGATGGGACTTATCATATTGAATTGTAATTGGAAAAAAAGCAGTAAATTTGATAGATTGATTTATTTATTAAATTGATAAATTGGTTTTACAACAAACACTTTAAAAATGTCTGGAAAACTGGAGTTAAGAGATTTGTTTACCAAATATATTGGGGTATAAAAATATATTGTACTATCTCTTTAATGGTTTCGGATTTAATTTTATCAAATCCTGGAGCTTATATGAAGAAATATGGAATATAAATTAACTTAAATAAATTTTTTCATTGTAGCTTTCATTTCTTTTGATTGTACTGGCAAGTATTTTTCCTATAATGATAAAATTATTATTAAATGTACTACATATGTCAACTTTAATTGTGATAATTTCATTTTGCCGATTTCTTATTTGGGTTATGTTCTTAACTTGTTTGTTAGAATTTTTAATTTTATATTTACTACTTTAATTTGCTTTCATGGTATCTTTACTTTTTGTGTTTCAGTTTTATGAAGATTATACTTGGTTTTTCTATATTAGCTATTGAAGTAGATTCTTCCGGGTCTTGCCGTGGTCGTCGAACTTGACTTGACGTTTCGCTGATCATCCTGTCAGCTTCTTCAGAAGGATTTTAAAGACTGAATCTGTTGTGTTACACTCCTCGTTATATACCTAGGCGCCGTTTCGCTTCGCTGGTCATTGGTCGAGCTTGGTTCGCTTCGCTGCTCATTCGTCGTGTTTGGTTGACCGTGACTTACTACGGTGCTGGTACTTGGCAATACCAGTCTCCACGTGTTACTAAGTCGATACCCATCCTCTCTGTTAAAGTTGTTCACGTTTTTCATAATTTCCAGTGATTCCCTAATAATTCGGAAATTATGAAAAACGTGAACAACTTTAACAGAGAGGATGGGTATCAACTTAGTAACACGTGGAGACTGGTATTGCCAAGTACCAGCACCGTAGTAAGTCACGGTCAACCAAACACGACGAATGAGCAGCGAAGCGAACCAAGCGCGACCAATGACCAGCGAAGCGGCGCCTAGGTATATAACGAGGAGTGTAACATAACAGATTCAGTCTTTAGAATCCTTCTGAAGAAGCTGACAGGATGATCAGCGAAACGTCAAGTCAAGTTCGACGACCACGGCAAGACTCGGAATAATCTACTTCATTAGACAACGGCCGTGAAAACCTGCATTCTACTATATTAGCTATGTTAATGTATTCCTATATGTGGTATATTTTTATCTTAGATAAAGGTATTGATTATGTCATATAGAAAAGAACTAAGACGTTCAGCGTTTTTATTGCATAAATCATTCAATTGGCCATTTAAGATGAGAAAACCGCGGAGTGCTATTAAAGTAAAGGGTGCAAATTGGAGATAGGGTGAAAAAACTCGAAAACGAAGCAAAATTCAGGTATAGTTAATAGAAAATTTTTTGTAGAGAATCAAATTTCCCATCGAAGTGGCTAATTTAAAAAAATTAAAAAGTATTTTTTGTGCGAAAAGTATCCAAAGAAACAATTAAAAAAAGCAAAAAACCCAAATTTTTGTTTGTTTTTTACTCTCCTGCCTATAATTTTTTTTTGAGCAGAGAGAGAGACAAAAAGTTGATATGAAATTTCCTTTAAAACGGTGGTCTCAAAAAGTTTGTTGGTTGAAAATTGACTGAGATATGTCACTCAATCTTAGCCATTTTTTCGATTTTTATCGCGTTTACCTTGATATTATTTTAAATCTTATATTACAATCATTTGGTGCTCAAAAAAGAGGTTACCTGGAAAGGTTTCCGGGAGTTTTCAAAATTGGTGATTTTATAGATTTCGATGTGCTCTTTCGGAATTTCTATTTTTCTTTGCCGCTCGCGCCGCCATATTAGAGAAATGGTGCCTAAAAACAGTTTTTTGACAATAGCTCCTTTCCGACTCATTTTACGATAAGAACAGTTATATAATAAATTAAACTAGAGAAAATTTCCTATAATTTATGTAATAACCCTTTTTTGTAAAATGAATAGTTTTAGTGTACGAGCGCCGCAAAGTCTACTACAACATGCGTATTGGCCAAAAAACTCATTTCCACACCACCGTGAGGTAGTAAGTGGCAGAAGCAGCAGCACAACATTCGTTCAGGTTCAGCAGTGGTATGGGAATGAACAAAATGCAGAGCAATGGGAATGGAAAAGAAACAAGAATGGGCTAATTCCTGTCACCACACTCAAGCCCCCAGCTCCGGAAACTTTGTTAAAACTTATTTCTTGTAAATGCAAGAAGTTATGTGAGAGAGCTTGTGGATGCAGAAAGGCTGGATTAAAGTGCTTCGTTAGGTGCACGAATTGTAGTGGTACCTGTGATAATTCGCAAGTTCCATCACAAGATAGTGATGAATAGGAAGAAACGGAGACTGTTCTCAAGCAAACGTATGATGTCATAAAGGACGAAGAGGATTACAGTGAAACTGATAATCCCATTGCAGATGATGTGGAAGAAATTTCTATCTGTGACGTTTCAATCGGTACTGGAGACGATGAACTCGTAACACCTAGTCCATCTGGAACAGTGAAGCGAAGGAAAATTCGCTAAATTTTGGAATAGTGTATTGCATGTGGATTAAGCCTACTTGGGATAGCACGATAAAAAAAACGCGCGACTTACTCTACCTCATCTAGACTAAACTAAACTAGAGTAAAATTAAGGAGAGATTATGGATCGTTATACAAGCCGACGTGATATATTTCCAATAATTCCAATAATTAGGTTGCAAATACATGGAGAGGAGTTTATGCAAGAGCGCGACCTCGAGCGAAACCGACATCTCTTTTAATATATTTAACTGGAGTAATATGTTTACAATATAAGTCTTAGTCACTTATGTCAAATTCTGGTTCTTTAAGTCAATTCCGATACTAATTATCTGTCTATTTGACATTACATATTTTTTTAATTCTTTTTGAAATTGTCTTTTTTGGAGAGATTTTGTATGTTCTGGGAGTCCGTTGAAGCATCTTGGGCCCAGGAAAAACCAACTGCGTTGGGCTGCCGAGGTATTTGCTTTTGGCACGTGCATACTTCTTTTGTCTGTTTGCCTGGTCTTATAGGTGGTGCTTACTACTGCATTGTTATCTCGGTACGCTTCAAGAACACATTTTGCAAAGAATAGTTGCCTTACGCCAGCAACATTGCTTTCTTTAAACAGAAGTTCCGACGAGTATAATTGGTTTTTGCCTAATAGCACTTTTAAAAATTTTTTCTGCATAATTTCCAGTTTATGTAAGTGACAGTTTAGCGCACCTCCCCATGCGATTATGCCGTAGTTTAGATGCGATTCTACTAGGGCCGGCCATATATACAGATCTAAGTTGAGACTGTGGTAAGAATTTCTTAAGCTCTTTAAATTTGAATAGTATACATCGAATTTTATTCGTAACGGAATTGATGTGCTTGTCCCACCTCATGGTGGTATGGAAATGAGTTTTTTGGTCAAAACTCATGTTGCAGTAGATTTTGCGGCACTCGTACGCTAAAACTATTCATTTTACAAAAAAAGTTTATTATATAAATTATAGGAAATTCTCTAGTTCAATTTAGATATATATATATAGTACTTAATAAATCTGTTTTTATATTATTTATTTTATTATTTACTTTGAACAACGGGAACATCAGCGTGGTAGACATGTATTTTTTTTAATAGGTTGTACACCATTATCCCTTTTTTGTTGTAATTCCTTACCTATCGACAAAGCGTGTATAACACGTTTTTTAATTTTATTTGATATTAAAGGAGAGATTATTAAATATTAAGTATTAATCTGCGGCTTTGCGAGCATATTTACAAAATTTTGATTCCTTTGAATTATAAAATGTTACAAAGGTATAATTGTAAAGAAATGTTTTCCAACTGAATGAAATTCGTCTCCTATATAAATTTGTTTGCGTCAGCAGCCTTCAACGATATATTGTATGAAATAAATACAATCGTGTTTGTTTGCTTTTCTGTACGCAAACCAGTGGCAAATAAAAGTTTTTCCCAAACCAAGTAGGCAGTTCTACGGATATCTGGCGTTCCCTTTATGTGGGAAAGTACATGGAAATTTCATAACCCAGATTGAAACAGTTAGGATAAAACTCAGGAGGGATACTGAAAACAAAAACTAATAAAAATAAATTCAAAATAACGGCAAACTAACCGGTACTAAAATGAAAAACAAAGAAATTGTGAAACAGGCGTCATCAGCTTTTACATTTTTGTCCCTCAAAATAACTAGTCGTCCTCGGCTAGTATAACCTGATCATCAGCGAACTCCAAGCTATATACAGGGTGTCCCAATAGTGTGTCAAAATCCAATATTGGCCTTATTAGAAGACTTTGGAAAATAATTTTTTTATGGTAGTGGTACAGTGTCAAAAGGCGCACATTTTAAAAATATTTTGAATATATAGTGTGACTCGCTACAGCGGCGCATCTTCGAGGTCATTTTTTTTAAACAGAACGCCCTATATTTTTTACGTTTATGAATTTAGCGTAAAATTTTCTTACGACCTCCAGGTTTTTTGTTTATGACGTGGCGTTACTGAGTTATTCGAAAAAATTTGAAAATTTTGGTCAGAATAAGCTTTATCAAATTAATTCGCTGTGTGTGTATTACTATTAATTAAATTTATTTTGCAATTATGTAGACAAGCGATGTACTACAACGACACAACCACCATGTATTAATTATAATTATACAGGGTGTATTTTATACTAGCGCTAATTCAAAACATTTCAAAGTAAATTTTCTCAATTTTTTCAAATGGAACACTCTGTATATTATTGTATTTTTGAATTGGCACCTTAATTCTCTATGATTTTTGTGAATAATATCCTATACTTAAAATCGATATTTCCAGAGGTATTTTTACTTTTTCATTAAAAACCGTTAAATTATAATACTTTTGCATTTCGGACTGATATAGTAGCCATGATTTTGACATAGAGTGCGAATAATTGAAAGTAGTATTAAATTTTTTTCTTGGCGCGTCTTGGTTGCCTCAGTAGTATTTTTTCACAGTTCAATTAAATCACATTTGAGTCTATCTTAAAAAGTTATAAATAATCGTTTAATAATACAAAAAAGTTGAGATATATAATAGGATCCGAAAATACGGTATTAGGTAATACAAAAATTGGTACTATTTTAAAAATGTAATGTTATTTTGAACCGAATTTAATGAAATAAATAATACCTGGTGTTTATAGGAACTGTTCAAAGTGGCCTCCCAGTACGTGTATGCATTTCTGTAGACGATTTTCGAATGATCTACCGACATTTCTTAAAATACCTACAGCAATTTCCCGAAAAACTTCCCTTATTCTTTCTTTCATATTTTCTTCTGTAGTTATAGGAGTTTTGTACACTTGCTCCTTAACATAACCCCACAAAAAGAAGTCTATTTTGGTCAAATCAGGGTTTCTGGCAGGCCAACTATGGGGTCCTCCTCTTCTTATCAAACTATTTGGAAATCGTTTAAATGCTCGTGAATAGCCGCAATGTGGTGCACAGATGTTTCATCATGGAGGCACCACATTCTCTCCCTAATATCCCTGGGGACATCTTCCAATAATTCTTCCAAGCTGTCTAGCAAAAATTACAAATAAATTTGACCATTCACACGTCCATCAAATGTGGTACTATCACATCAAATTTCAACGTTGTGGAAAGTGAAAGATATCGCTATCTGTGCTCCAAAATGAATACCTTTAAATGTTGTAAAAACAAACAATTTTTAAATTACGTTTGCATACTATGCTTTAATATATACCACAAATCTTGTGCACATAAGTTTAAAGGTGGAATTACATTTATTGAAGGAAATAAAATTGTATGTTGTGACAAAATATCTCGACTTCCGATTGTGATGATGGAAATAAAGAATTTCTAGAAAAAACTATTTATGAATTGACAGTGGATGCTGACCAGAAAACCAACTATATACAAAAATTAAAGCATGAAAATAAAATATTCTTAGAAGAGGCGATGAAAAGGGAAGATGAATTAAACAACCTAATAACTCAACAAAAAAATACCATAGAAGAATTAAACATGTATTTTTTCCTATTATTTGGGTTTTCTACCATATGAATTATTATCCTCTTCAAAAACAAATCACTGAATCTACAAAATAATAGAATTATTGGAAAAAAGCCTCTGCGCCCGTAACGTTTACATCAACGGAACAGTCAGAGGTTATGTTTTGCAAATAATATAAATCGGAATAAACACAGAAATAATGTATTTTGCTGACGTTTCGGAAAGTAGTCTCTTTCCGTTTTCAAAGCTTTTTTTGGAAGAACTTTTCCAGAAGTCACTATCCTAAAGTTACCGAAATATATCAAGTAGTCAAGGGATCCTCGTGTCGGTCGTCACATGCCTACCTTGTACTGACGAGAGCCAACAGCTCGGAACTGCAGTCTGCAAGTGGTGTGGGACGACTGGCACGAGATCTCCTTTAAGTAGGATCAGTCTTTCGGCTGGTGTCTGTTGCAATCGAAGTATTAGCGTTTTGATGGTAATATGCAATTATTTCACTTAACGCGCCTGGCTTGTAATTCAGCGTTCGGCGGGGCACATAACCCGGAGATTAGCTGTTGGTCGCAGTCTGGTTACATTTCTTATAGTAAAATAAGGATTTTATAGAGAAGTTTGCGACTAAAAATATTATGTTTTAAAAAAGCAAGTGGTTACTACCTATATCTACATAAACAACAAGAAAGCCAGTAAGTACTATATTTACACAAACTTATTAAATTGACAGAAAAGAATCTACTACTCTAACAGATCGAAATGAAATAAATTTAAAAGTACACAGTGAGCTAAATAAAAATTCCTCACTTGACAACATTGGCTTAACACATTCAATCATAAATGAAAATACGTTGCATACTAATACAACTACTGGTAATGCAAATAGTAAAAAAATAATTTTACTTTTGTCAGATGATCAAAGCATTAACTGGAAAATGAGAAAAATGATTCACCTAAGTGCATTTGAAATAATATCAATGAAGAAACCAGGAGCTCTCTTAAACCAAGTTATAGAAAACATCGAAAATTTAACAAAAGATTTTACATTAGCAGATATTATAATCATAACAGGTGGATCTAATGACATTGATCAATCGAAAACACCATCCTTCCGTTATATCTGTAATAAGTTCAAGCTCTGTACAAATACTATCATTTTATTTACATCTGTATCATACAGTAAAAATAACATTTTAAAAAATAAACGTGTTTATAAATATAATGCAAAACTAAACGATTTTCTAAATAAATTTGACAAACGGACAGAAGGAATATTTACGAATGTAGAGGTGAATAACACAAAATATAAAACTTTTAATCATAAATTGGTAATAATAATTCAAAATGTATTAAAGTTATAAATGAAAACCACAGCGTCAGCTCAATAATTGAGAATCATCATGTCTGCCTTTGACCTCAGAACCAGTGAATAATGAAATACTCGCGAGTGATATATTGCATGACTCAATTGTAGAAGCTGGTAATAAATTCGCTTTTGAATTGAAGAAACAAATTTTTTATACCCAGGACACCTGACGTTCCCATATTTGGAAATTTTGTAGGTCCTAAACTTGTGACTCAAGAAATCCAAACAGAAATTGGCGAATATCGAATTATGAATCTCAACGTGCGTAGTATTAGGAAAAAAGGTGACCTACTAAATGTCTTTTTGAGTACCCTGAATTATCCTGAAATTGTATGTCTCACAGAAAAGCTATCTATTAATGAAGTCAAGACATATAAAATTGACAGGTATAAAGTTGCCAGCTTTTATTGTAGAGAAAACACTAGAGGAGGCGGTATTGCTATATTAGTGAGAGAAGATATAGTGCAAGACACATCTCAAATGATGGGTCTCAGAGAACAAATATTTGAAGCTGCATCTGTCGTGGTGAGCTCTAATAATGTAATGTTTATATAGATCTCCTGATGCAAACCCTGAAGAGTTCATGGTTTCACTAGAAAAACTGCTGTCAAAAACTTTTTAATTGAAGGGTCCTAAATTTATTTTTGGTGACTTCAATTGCAATTTTCTTTCAAATAACCAGAATACTTATAACTTATTAAATGTACTATCGTCATTTAGATACAGTAGATGCTTTAATGATTACTCCCATGTTCAGAGAGATTCAAAATTTATGATCGATAATGTTTTTTCTGACACTGATACCAATATAAACTTGGCAAAAACGCTTGACAATATAATTTCTGATCATAACGCACAATTATTATCTTTTCGTTTACCTTAATCGAAAATAAGTAATGGTAAAATCAGAATACGAGAATTTTCAAATGAAAATAAAAACTGTTTTAAATTCTTGTTTGAGGTTGAGGTTGAATGTAATGCTCTTTCTTGCTTATGCTGTTCTGGCAACATTTTTTGGCAGCAAATCAGCTTCTTAATTCATTGAGGAGAAACCGCATAGCGAGGAAGTTTGGTTGTTTCTAATAAATTTTCTTTAAGATATTTTATTAAATTCATATCTTGCGCAAGATTAGAAAGTTTGGGGAAGCCCGTCCAATATTTTCAGTAAGTCTTACTTCCGTTTCTTTTTCAATGTTAAGCTGATGTTTAAAAACCACCCAATTTCTAACGTCTGCTCTCTTATATTTGCCCTATTTTTAATCTCTTCAAAATGATATTAATTGGAACTTATAATATTCAATGAAGGCTTGAGTATTTACAAATTAAATAGAATATTATCAGTTCTAATCCCTATTATTTTGAAGGGCATAAAGATATGGACAGTTTCACGGAAAGTTTATATTCTTACTCGTTTTTGTTAATTTGTTATTTGCAAATTAACGTTGCGTCTTTAATTTTGTATAAGTATTTTTATATCTAAGGCAAAATTGTACTTCTATTACTGGTTCGGACATTGTTAAAATTTAAAATTATTAAATGAATGGAAAACGTAATAACCCACAAGAAAATAATAGATATCGAGAAATTTTTTTAAAGCCTTTGCTTCAATAAAGGCTACAATGTATTCAAAATTTAGACAGAGTGTGAAAGCATTTGGACCCCGGATAAATGAGATATAAAAGTGAGAAGTAATATGTCGCAATTCCTGGCGACTCCGGCATTTCTTAGAAAATTTCGACCGTCTAAGTAGGGGTTTTTAAAATAGCAAGTAGAAGTATTTTTTAAATCTAATAAAAGGTAACTTTCATGTTCGTAAAAAGTGTGCTTTTATTGATTATTTAAACAATTAGAAATACGGCCTTTTTTATTTCTAACTTCAGTCATTTTGAATACAAAAAAATTTGACGCAACGTTTATGTCCCTACCTACAGTTAGTAATAATTTGTTATAACAAATTAGTGTTGTTTATATAAAATGAGATTTAGTATATTTAATTCTATGCATAGTCCATTTAAAGAGTCGAGATTTATGACGAAATTACCGAATGTTTGCAATTGGGACTAGACAATTCCCCTCCGTTCTCGAGTTTGCTGAATCGATTCCCAAAGTTAAACCACCTCGGCAACCCCCTCAAATTGGCAAACCACCCCCCTCCACTTCCGTAGAGGATTAGAAAATTGATATTTTTTTTGTGAGAATAAAATTAATATTTTACAGGAGGTATTTCTTTAATAAGATGGTAGATGACCAGTGTTGTGTAACCACCCCGGAGTTATTCTCACCCTTCAAAGGGGTGGAATTTTTTTCTTGGGGAAAAAATTAATATTTTGTAGGAGGCGTCTCTTTGAGCAACGTGGTAGGTGATCGGGATTGTGAAACAATCGGATCTAAGTAAAAAGTTTGATAAGTTTCGTGATACGTTTATCAGTTTATTTAATATATCTTTTCCACTGAAATTTAGAAAAACATCTAAAAATACTAAAAAGAACATGGATTACCAATAATATCATTGAGGAAGGTATATTAAGTTAAGTTATAATATACTGAAAAGGAATCATGAGGAAAATATTAGAAAATCCAAACAGGCCCATTTTCAAAATGAAATCCTAATGTCGAATAATAAATCGAAAACTATGTGGTACGTAGTTAGAGTAAACACAATCTTGGTAATAAAAATAAACAGTTACCTTCTAAACTAATTAATTCGAAAATGGATATTTTAGATAACGCACAAGATATTGCAAACGGTTTTAATAACAACTTCATCGATGAACTAACCTCCACGTGTAGTAATGATAAATCTGACGTAACAACTGTGCAAGAAAACTACAACCACTCCATGTATTTAATGCCTATTACAGAACTTGAGGTTTCTGATATTATCAATTCTGCTTGCAATAAAAAATCATCAGGCCAAGATGCGGTACCATGCTGTCTTATAATGGACATTAGTGTGCATATCTCATAAATTTATCCTTCCGACATGGACATATTCCTGGTCGATTAAAAGCAGCACTGATAATTCCAGTTTTAAAAAAAAATGACCTTCACGCAATGGAAATCTATAGGCCGATAACACTGTTATCCGTATTCTCCAAAATCTTTGAAAAGGCTTTCGCGATTAGATTACATTCAAACTTAAATAAATATAATATATTAACACCAAGGCAATATGGATTTTGCAAGAACAAATCAACTCAAGATGCTGTTCTATCCTTTTATGAAAAAATATTAAATAATTTTAATGGAAAGCTAAGATCAGCCGGCATATTTTTTTATCTGTCGCGAGCCTTTGATACCATAAACCATAATTTATTATTAAGAAAACTAGAAATGTATGGCATTCGTGGTCCAGCACTGAATTGGGTTAAGTCATATCTATTGGAAAGAACACAGATTGTTAAGATTAACAAGAGGGGATAGAATGTTTTTCAGAAAGTGTTAATCTGTTAACAGGGGTACCACAAGGTAGTGTATTGGGCCCACTGTTGTTCATAATATTCATAAACGACCTAGTAATAAGTATAGATAATTGCTTTTTAACTCTTCTTGCAGACGACACCTCCTCCATCGTAACTGCTGCTAGTGTCGATCAATTAAATAAAAATGCTATCACTAGTAAAAATGTGTGTGGATAAGATGACAAAGTAGTGGAGTAAATGGCCTAATACTTAACCAACAAAAAACAGTATTTTTAATGTTTTCTCCAATTGGTGCAAAATTGGATTTTAGCCTCTTGGTTAGAGGTGGTATTAACCTCCATCAAGATAATTGCGTTAAATTCTTAGGCATACAGACCGATAGCTATATGTCATGGGAAAATCATATCGATAACAAGCAAATTGGCTAGTCTAAACTTTGAACTATTCCAAATGCGAGACTCTCTCTGTTGACACTGACACCATGAAAACATTCTACTACGGATGTATTTACTCAGCTTTGCAATGTTGCATATTGTGCTGGGGATGCAATTTAGAAATGGAAAAAGTGTTATCTTGCAAAAAAGGATAGTGAGAAAGAAGTATGTTCAAACTTAGATACAACACATCCTGTAGAAACAATTTTAGACAGCATGGCATACTCACTATTTATTGTATATATATGTTGCAATCTGTGTTTTTTGTTAGAAAAAATATTAGCAATCTCATAAAATGTGGTGATATCAATAAATATAACACTCGTTCAGCAAATAACATCTTTGTACCCTCTCATAGACTAGACCAAATAAAAAAGGACCCTTTATTAGTGGAATTCAATTATATAACCATCTCCCATAGGCTATAAAAGATGCTTTAATAGACTTGTTAAAAGACATCTAGTTGAGCACTGTTTTTATTCTTATGAGAAATACTACCTGTCTGATAAAGATTAAGAAGTCAATGTTTTTCTTTCTTGCGACAGTTTGTCACGTACCTTATATTTGTTTTTTACTTTTAACTTCATAATTTTTTAGCGCTTCTGTATATTTTCTACACTTTTATATTTTATTGTTGACAATTCCGATACTGTAATGGTCTTATAGAAATATATATTATTATATTATATTATAATCTCCAACAATTCCTCCCCAAACATTCAACGACCGTCTTGTTTGGCTATTTCTTGGTGAGATGTAAGAATTGGTTGTGTCGTAATAATTAAAATTATGACGATTAACGTGCCAATTTTTAGGAAACGTTGCTTCATGGGCCAACAAAACAAAGTCAATAAAATGTCTTTGTTGTCCTATTTTCTGTTTTGCCCATTGACAAGATTTTATTCGGTTTTCATAATCCTTATCAATCAGTTCCTGCATTAGCTGAACCTGGGAAGGATGAAATTTGTTTTTTTGTAGGATTCGATGAACTGAGGATCGGCTTATATCGGTTTCTTTTGCCAATTCTCTTATACTGCGATGAGAATTTTCAATCTCGCTCAAAAGTATGAGTTTAATTTTCTTCATTTACTACATTTTTTGTTCGTTCCTTTTTCTCGTATTCCACTTTCCCGTATTGTCAAATCGTTCCATCAACCTCTTAAATGATTCTTTAGAGGGCTTTGTCACAACAGTTAATAATTAAACGTCAATAAGATAACTTTCAATTATTTTCACATTATGTTAAAATCATGGTTACTAGATCAATTCGAAATAAAAAGTACTATAATTTAACGGTTTTTAATGAAAAAGTAAAAATAAATCTTCTTAATTAATAGTAATACACATACAGGGAATTAATTTGTTAAACCTTGTTCCGACCAAAATTTTCATATTTTTTCGAATAACTCGGCAACGCCACGTCAAAAACAAAAATCTTGGAAAGGTAATTTTACGCTGAATTCATAAATGCAAAAATATATAGGGTGTTCCATTAAAAAAATGACTTCGAAGATGCTCCGCTGTAGCAAGTCACACTGTATAGAAAAGGGAGCTCCTCAGCGTCGGCCAACAAAGATACCGAGTCCTAGGTCCGGACTGTTGATATAATTAAATAAAAAACAACTCTTCCTCAGCTGGACACTGCCCCAGTAAAATATCCTTATTGGTAAAGTAGTATTAGTCAATTTTTTAACTAGCAAAAGCAAATATAATTTGATCTCCTACATCACAATTCTTTCCAGCTTTCACAGGCTAACGTCAATCATTGTCAGCCTTCCTTTTACTACAAAAAAGAAATATAAATAACCTAGTAGCGCATTATGAGAGCCGATTATTATTATTATTATTGTCTTACGAGCTTCATAAGGCCTAAGAAAAAAGTCTAATGTCTTTGAACAAAACAACAAATTTGAAAATATTGCATGTTTGTTAGGTAATTTAAAAAAGTTGTCATACATTATTGTTAATTAGGGTCTATTTACGAAATACTTTAATAATTTTTAAGGTAGGTACAATTTAACGCTTTAGTATTATTAAACCTTGGAAACATTCCACGTTAAAGTTAATGGCATGTATAATTTAGGTACTCATAATTGCTTTCAGTCACACATGTCCGAAATTTTTGTGTTACTCATTTCATGATAAAAGTAGTTGCATGCGTTTATTTTTCTTAGGGAATACTTTAAACTATTTGAAGTATTAATTTAATTACTCATCTATCTGAAGATATTTCAAAAACGATTTTTATTTTATTATAAAAGTGCTCTCGTTATTTTTAATGCTATTTTTTTCGAAAATGTAATAATAATAATAAATGTTTATTGATAAATTGTGGTGAAAATTACATTACATTTTGCATAAACTTAATCGCAATAAACATAAAATACTCGAAAAAGGTTTCTAAGAACCTTGCACTCAAGATAAAAGAACAGCTACCCAGTTGCTTTTTTTAAATATAGACAATGTAATATACTTGTGAGAAATTGTACTGATGTTCATGTATTATATTATAACTATGGTATATAACACATATATGTTAGATGTGTATGTTCATGGGTTAGGTTCATTCCTAGATATGGTAAAAAAAAATTATCCACTATTTGATGAAAAAATAATCCAGGTTTACTCATAATCGAATAGTTTATTTTAGTTTTATATATATTTATAGAATTAATTTTTTTTTAATTTTATTAGTTTTATTTTTGTGTTAACATATTAACATAATTTAACAGTACAATTGCCTCAGAATAAATATTTTCCACTTTGTTATTTAACGCATTTTGCGTTTTATCTTTGTATAAAATAGCAATACCATCTGCGAAACTAATAATATCCCCATTAATAGGTAATTTAAACAAGTCAACATACAAAATGAATAAAAGCGGCCCCAAGACAGATCTTTGTGGGGCACCGTAACTAACTATTAATGTGTCGCTTAATTTGTTATTAATCCTTATACATTGTTGTCTCCCAGTTAGGTAACTTTCCATCAGTTTCAAAGTTGTGCCTCGAATATCGATGTTCTCTAAAGTGTCTAACAAATCTGAGTGACTCACCGTATCAAACGCTTTAACTAGGTCAACGAATATATATAATGATAGTTCTGTATTGTCCATGGCCTTGTACACTTCAGCAATGAGTTGTGCCATAGCATCTTGCTTTGACTTAGCTTCCCTAAACCCATATTGTTTGTTTGATATTAAATTGTAGTTTTTTATATATCCCATGATTATAATTTTTATTATTTTTCAAATATTTTCGAGATTCCCTTCTTCTAGAGACCTATTTACTATATGTGTTAATGATTCCACAATATATTTTAAATTTTTTTCAAAGTATATGTATTTATCTACTCCAGACGATGTTTTAGATTTTAGTTCTTTTATTATTTTATCTATCTCTAATTCATTTGTGGGTGGAGAAATATTGAATATTCGTTCCTGGTCTTAGGCAACGTATTGTTTCTTTTGTATGCAATTTTGCTTGCTAAATTTTTGCCTACATTACTAAAATATTCACAAAACGTGTTCGCCATGTCTATACTATCAGTTACTATCTCACTACTATAATTCTTTATGCATTTTATTTGTTGCCGATTTTTAGTATTAATATTTTAAATTTCGTTAACACATTTCCGCAAGCCTTTTGGACAATGTTCATTTGCATTTGTTCTTTATAATAATATGTTTTTGTTTTTTTAACTCTCTCATTTAGTTTATTTCTAAACACTTTATATTCATTGCGTATGATAAGGTTATCTCGATTTTCTGTGTTTTTTTTTTGTATAACATATCTTTAGTTTTAATGGACTTTATTATACCACTTGTTATCTGTGGTTGCAGTTTTACCTCATGTTTTTATTCTAATAGTTTTTGTATACTCTTTTATTTTTTGTTTCAATTTAGTTAAAAATATATCAAGTGCTTTATTATTATTCTTTTCTTGTTTTATTTCAAGCCACTTTTCATTTGCTAATGACTTTTATAATTTATGATAATTAATATATATTAATAGCTTATACTACATTTCATATAACTAATACAGTTTTTATTTTCAAGTTCATACGGTAGATTCATTTGAAGCAAAATATAATAATGATCTGTTATTTCTTATGACAATTGACACCTGAAGTATGTTGGAACTGAATACACTGAACAGTTAATATTCCACGTTTTCAACTTTATACTGTTCTTTGCTTCATTTTATAAATCATTGTATTTTTAAAATACAATTATTTTTAATACTCTAAGGCTCACCATTGCCATATTGGAACGTAAATTATGTTTAAGGGATTAGTTATTAGTCAACAGAATTGCACCAAAAGCTTCATACTATATGGAAGTTCGGTGAAGTTAAACATTAAGTTATTAAAAACAGTAGTATTCATGACAATAATATTTTGATGTGTAACAGATTCTTACATTTATAATCTCTTATACAAGAGTTGCATATGGTAGCCAACGCGCTAGGGTACTATAGTTTTTCTATTTATTCACAGCCTGATGCAGTTTACTTGACGGAAGAGAATTTCGTAGTAGAGGAAGATAGAGGGGGCTTAGTATGGACTGAAATTAGATGGGACAATAACGCAAGAATTACTGGACGTAAAACTTCGACAACATAGTGTGCAAATCTTCCAAGAGACCATTAAGATTTCACAGGGTAGATTTAGAAATAGTCTATCAATAATTCCATCCAGGGGGCGGTAGCACAGTGGTTAGTTAGCGCGTCTAGCTTTCAATCTGAGCATACCTAGCGAGGTGGGTTCGAGCCACACCTACTGCGAGGTAACTTTCAATTATAAATTATTCCCAAAGAAGTGGTTCGGATCCCACTATAAACTGTAGGGCCCCGTCTCCTTTACTCACACAAGTCTAGGCTTAAGAGGCTCATTCAAGTGATCTAGAAGGCGGTTAAAATTTTTATAACATTTGTAATTCGAAACACCTAATTTCACATTATGTCATTAAAAGTACTTGTGAAATATTTGTGGGTGGCGACATAATCAACCTTCTTATAAAATAATCTGATAGGTGTACTATACAATATTTGTCCAACGTTCTGAGCCAATTATTATATAGGAAATAGCAGAGGTTTCAACCGGACCTTCTTGCCATATTGGGAACGATCCATGATAAGACTGTTTGAAGGATGTTTTGTTATACTTCCTAATCGGACTGTTCGGACGTTCATCTGTGATGGACCTACCTCAGACGTAAAGTACAAAATTATTACTTCGATTTTGCTCAATTGTACTTCACAGATGGTATCAACTGGAATGTCGCTCTACTGTCTTATAACACTGATTATTGTCTAACACTTCTTAAAATTATTTACTGAAAGGAACTTGGGCTAGTAATGGACTGAATGAAAGAGGCGAGATTGAGGTAACGTTATATACTGGGTGTTTTGAAAATTAGTTGTACAATATAGGTACATGAAAAATATGTAAGGTTAACAAAGATATCGATCCATACTACACATGGTGAGTATTGGGACGACTCAGATAATGCAGTTTCCAACTACCATCCAATGACTTACGTTAAAGCAATCAACTGACACCAAAAAGATTCAACTCGAAATAATTTGGAATTTGCAATTTTCTGGGTTTCTTTACTTGCCTGCCTTTATACACTCACATGAAAAAAATGCAACAAGTTAATATTTGGTAAGGTTTGAGGTCTTATAATTCTTTTATTTTTAATTCAATTTTCATAAATTTTTAGCAAACTGTAGATGAAATGACTAATTTCAGTCTTTTGTTAAATACCAATTTCTGAACGATTCCTTCCCTACATTTTGTCTTTTGGTTCATGTCTTTAGGTGCACTGGTTCATTTTAAAGAGCGAAATGAACTTTGAGAAATGTTATTTTTTGACGAGCTGGCTTTGCTCGTTGTTGCTCTAATATCAGTTTGATAGATTAGTTTATGAGTCTAACAATGAAATGGTAACAATACATTGTTTAGTTTTAATAATCAATTATTACAACTTACATAAATAAGAAAATTTATTTATGCAAAAAATTCAACTTCAAATCAAAACAATTCAACTGTAACTTAACTAACCTAAAAAACGTACTTTTTGCAACAAATTTAGCTTAATATTTTGTATTACCACCTCTAGTCCTTGTAACTGCCTGCATACGTCGGTTCATACTGTCAATAAGATTACTTCGCAATGTCTGACCCGCCTAGCAAGCATGTTCCACGCATGCTTTATGGGGTTAAGATCAGGCGAACATGCTGGCCAGTTCATTTTGTTAATACCAACTTCCCCGAGGTATTGTGTAACAAACAATGCTGAATGTGGCCGCGCATTATCCTGCATTAGGATAAAGCCATCGCCGATAAATCCACTAAAAGGTACAACGTAATTGCTTAATATCTCCTCAATATATCAGAGGACCGTCAAGGGTCCATCGATGACCACCAAATGCAGGCCTCCCGGGTTATTCCTGCCCATACCATTACTAAACCTCCTCCATAGCTCAGACGGGGACTGAACGTGCACTTTGCAGATCTTTGTCCGGCCTTTGTTCATACTCTTTTCCGTCCATCTGGAGAATGTAGACAGAATCTGGATTCGTCAGTAAAAAGAACATTGTTCCATTGTCCTAATTTCCAAGGTAAATGTTCGGTGGCAAATTGCAGTCTAGCTACTCGGCGACGAGGAAGCATTTTGGGTCCAGTTGCTGGTCTGCAAGCTTGCAAACCAAACTCCTTCAATCTTCGGCGAACTGTCCACACACTAACATTAGTACCTCGGACCTCTTGGAGCTGATTTCTTGTTTGCACTGATGTTAAATGACGATACCGCAGTGTGTTAAAGTGAATAAATCTGTCATCCGTCGTTTTCTGCCACAATCTGCCCTATATTTATTTCTGCCAGTTTGTCTAAACGTTCGACTACTCTTTTGATGGTAGAGCGATGACCATGAAGGATTCTTGCAACATATTTATAATTACGTCCATCTTCAACAAGAGCAACAGCTTTTGCGCAATTTTCGGCACTTAAAACCATGGTAGAAGAATAATAGGTCTTACGTAACAAAAGTCACTGTCAAACTGGCACTAGAGCAACAACGAGCAAAGCCGGCTAGTCAAAAAATAACATTTCTCAAAGTAAACTGTTGGTGACAAGTTCATTTCGCTCTTAAAAATGAACCAGTGCACCTAAAGACATGAACCAAAAGACAAAATGTAGGAAAGGGATGGTTCTTAACAAAAATTGGTATTTTGAAAGAATTTGGCTACGAAACTATTAAACAGGATGCTTTAAAATTAGGGTTATATAACGAACTTTTAATTAACCCTGCATAATGACTAATACCCAGCATTTAACAAAAGACTGGATATGCAAGTTGAAATTAGTCAGTTCATCTAGTTGCTAAAAATTTATGAAAATTGAACTAAAAATAAAAAAAATTATAAGACCTCAAATCTTACCAAATATTGTTGCGTTTTTTTGCATGTGAGTGTATGTACTATTAAATTAACATAAGTAATTCTGGGCACTCTGTTATAGACAATGACTTCAGAGTAGGATAGACAAAAAATTTATAAGTGTAAATTTAGTATTTAAATAAATCATTTTGAATTTAATAAAAAAGTAATGTTATTCATATTACTTTGAAGTCAAACTAGAAGAGAAATTAATATATTAATTATACGAAATAATCACCCTCTTTAACATATACGCCACTGGCAACGAGTACCAAAGCATAAACAAAACTATCTCCATCCTTTTTTAATAATAGAATGTATGAGATAGTAGGGAAACACAACAACTCATATGTTAATGTATAGGACATGCTTTGTCTATCCTATTCTGAAGTCATTGGTTATAGAGACAATTTCTAAAATAAGTATTGTGCATTACGTCTCGGGTATCATGTCCTGTCTCGTGAAATTCCACTGCAGTTACAAAAATGATGCTTTGTATCACGTCTCGAGAACTTTCATTATCTTGCCGACGGCATCTTTACGTGTCGCACGCGGTTCATGCAAGATTTTTTCGGATTTCATTGCAGTCCCGCAAAATTCCGTCAAAGGAGATTTTCCCTGGCTTAGAGCAGGACAATATTTGGTGCGTGTAGGTAGGTTCTGTAACAATATCAACGGTTACCAGCTCAGTTGATTATGCATAGACCCTCTGTAGACGGTATAGAGAATAATGTATTTAAACTAAATTTCATGGTCTCGTAGAATTTAATCAAATATTTCCAAGAAGTATTATTTTTTGTTTCTGTTGAGTATTAATTACTTGAGGGTATTTTACATAAATTGAATAATTTGGATATGCCGATTTAAAATAGTCTTATGCACTTACCTAATACAAACTGTTTCAACTGATCTTACCTAAAACCAAAGAGAAAAGTTATTAATAATCACAAATATACATTCAATTCTGCCATAATTTACCAAATATTTGCGCAACGAGCATTTAAGTAAGGCGTAAATAGTTGCCGCTTGCATAAATCTTTGCTGTTTTCATAAAATTAATTACTCTATATTTTCTTTTATATCGTTTATTACATTTACGTTTAATTTTTATCCCCTAATTTTTTATTTTTTAAATTTTTTATCCTTTAATTTATCCTATGATGTTTTTCCTTTTATTTTCTTTATTCCGTTTGTTCCGTTTAGTCAATTCATTCCATGTATTCTTTTTATTTCGTATATTCCATTTACTTCATTTATTTTATCTGTATATATCTGATACACCACTCTAAAAGATATTTATAACGATACAAAGCTCTAAATCCGTGCATATATCATTATCAATGTAAATTGCAGATTAATACGTAAGCATTATTACGTGCTGCTTTATCAGGCTGGGAACGCAGAAACTTAGCTTGCTAATAAGTTAAAAGTCAATCTCTTTGGTTATACGAAATATTAAATAAGAAAGTTACTGAGTGGTACTAGTAGTAGTGGTAGTAGAAGCAGTAACGTCCTCCCAACCGTTCGGTCCTACACGGCCTACTCTCACTTGAAACCTCCCCGATTTTCCAATGAAAGTGAGGACATATTTCGTACTTCAGGCACCCGAACGCTTCACACTGCCCCAGGAAGTTGGTTTCTAACTCTCGTAGAGAACAGATGTTTTAGCTTTGGTACGAGTACTGTGAGGTTATAGTAATTAATAATAGTGTGTTTATGGGACCCTAGTGTGAATTTGGTGAGCAGGTCGCAGTCCAAGAGACCTGGACCTCTATTCTGTAATTATGGGGAGAGTGAACATTCATCGTGCGAAGCGAGAGCTCACATCACAGGCATCTCACCCGTCCGTCCTAGAATGTATTTTGTAAGTGCAGTGGTGAACGTGAAGGGATTCAGCGAGAACAGACTAATTAACAACTAATTAGGTTGGTGCAAACGCATCAGCTGTTCAGTGCTCAGTTGTTGTCATTATCATGTCACATGTCATTAATTAAATTAGGTAAAAGGTGACAGAATAAATTTTTATTGATCAAAAATTCCGTAAGGATATACTCTCGTTATTGGTAATATATATATTTAAAAATATGACTATAATAAACTAAAAGAGTAATTGTAATACTTGCGAAGAATTTTATTATTATTACCTCGTTGGCGGTGAGCAAATCCGCAATGTCCATTCTGATTCACGGATTTGACCTGTGAGGAGGACTACTGGGGCGTAGCACCCGTCGGTGGTGTAGTGGAGACACTGTGGACGTCAAAGCTTTTTTTCAGTGACTTAGTCGAGTGCTACTCCTTGAAGTGATTACAAGGAGCTTTAAGGAAATGAGAGGGCTTGTGGAGCTTTCCTGGTGTGTTCGGGAAGCTGCGGCTATCAAAGTGCGGTGGTAACGTGACTGGACTTTTTCGGTTTTTCAAATCAATTTTACGGATGACTTGTGGGTGATATATAACTGTTTTGTGTGAATATACTTTGAGTTTCTAGTTTTTAAGGATACTTTCTTGGTTCGAATTTTAGT
This sequence comes from Leptura quadrifasciata, assembly GCA_963675555.1. Lineage (NCBI taxonomy): Eukaryota > Metazoa > Arthropoda > Insecta > Coleoptera > Cerambycidae > Leptura > Leptura quadrifasciata. Next base: position 153,303,547 of record OY776673.1, on the reverse strand, counting down.
GTAGATATAAGACAGTGACTTTGGGGAGGCGTTACTCCAATAGGGTTTAGATTAGATTCATTTTTTGCAAATAAGGGCTAGAACTGACTTTTTATTTTGATTTTTAAAACGTACATTTTTTGAGCCACAGTATTAAAACTTTTACAGGGCATTTTTTCTAGGGTAACTTAGTGGAGGACATTTTTGTAAGAATTTTTGGACAAAGTTTAATATAAAAAAATTTGGTACGGAACGAGAGTGACTATCTCGGATGGCGAAGACGCATCGTCTTGGGATTTGAAATTGTGTAAGGCGTCTGAATAGTGACTGTTCATGGTTTTTAGTAACAGAGGACTATCGGAACAGACGTTTTATTTTGACGCAAAGTGGTCCTGGGTATTATAAGACTTACCGATTTGGGATAAATACGGACATGGTGGACGAACCGGGAAAAGAGAACGTGACAGTGGAGGTTTCGGAAGGTCAGGAGAGTAAGGAAGTGACGGCAAGTTATACAAGCATGAGAACTGAGGAAGAGGGATTCAAAGAACTTGAGGAAATCTCGATAAGGATGGAGGAATAAAAATTGACAAGGGAGCACTATAAGACGAGGCAATCCATTTCTAGATCAGGGAGATAACACAGAGATAGGAAAAGATAAACAGGAGACAGGCATGGATGATGGGGATGGGAAAACTGACGATGAGAGAGCAAATCGAGTATATGAGAGTGCATATGAAAGGGAAAATGAAGGGGAAAAAGGGCTATAGGGGCTTCGGAAATCCAATATGAGAAGGAAAACGTAAGAAGACAATGGCGGAGAGAAGAATAGAAGAGGAGGAGAAGAGGAAAAAATCTGAAAAAAAACAGAGAGAAATCGAAAGACAGATCTTACAAGAAGAGGATGAATGTTAGAGGGAAGGAGACAACGGGAGTATGAGGAAAAGAAGAGGGTTCAGGAACTGAAGAAGGGGAGCAGTGAGAAGATAAGTTTGTGTCGTAGAAGTGAGGAGAAAGGCTAAGAAAATAAGGAAAGCAACTAACAGGAAATCGGGGGGGTAATACAATTTAACGAAATTGATAGAACGGAGGTTCAGACAAACTTTAAGGAGATTGAGATGATATGTATAGAGATGATGAGGGGCTGGACAGAGAGTAAGATGAAGCTGGAGGAAATGACCAAGAGCAAAAATGAATTGAAGAAGAGTGCAGATTGTTGGAAGGAGTTAAAAGAGGAAAATAAGAGAGAAAGGGAAGAAATTAAAAATTGATGAAACATTGGGAAGCAAAAATACACGGGGGGAAGTAAATCTGACAACGAAAACACAAGAGAAACGTAAGAGTGTGGCAGATATAGACTTCATTAAACAGAGGGAGGTACGATAAGAACATATGAGGCTTAAGTTGCAATAACTTTGGAAGATTCAAGGCACAGTCATCCCAGGGGGCGGTCAGCAAATCGATAATGAGGGTTCATCTTCCATCTTCGGACTCGAAGATGGAAACGGATAGGGCGACAGAGACGGACAAGGTGAGTGCGAATGAAAGTAAGAGCGAAAATGAGGAGGGTGTATGAAAGACGAAACAAAAGAAGAGAATTTTTGCGGATACAGTGAAAGTGGGAATGAAAGAGCGATTGGAGAAGGGAACAGGGTGGAAGACTCCCCCAGGATAGAATGCCTTGATATTCTTGTTAGGAAAGAGGGTGTAGAAGAAGGCAAGAAGGTGTGGAAAGATGTTAAAAGAGTCTTGAAGGGGGCAAATTAAATAACGTGCGTGAATGCGGGGAGTCAACCTATGAAAGCAGGCGGGGTGGCAATCGTTCTGCAGACGAAGGAACACGGGGAAAGAGTGAAGAGAATCTTGGGGGCGGATACAGGTTTGAAAGTTAAGGAAACTAAAGAGAGTAAGCCGTAAATATTAATTATGAGAATTGAAGGTCGGATGACGGAAAAGGAATTTTTCGATTTACTCTTTGAGGAAAATTCAGATCCCGAAAAAGAAAACCTGGTGGTTGGATGTGGATCTGAGTGTGCCAGATACCTACTGAAAAAAAGGTGGGTGAGCGTGGATCTAATTGTAAGATACATGGAAGAACACGTGGATATGGAAATCTGCTACAGATGTTGCAGATTTGGGCATGTCGGTAAATATTGCTGGCAGGACCCGGTCTGTTTCGTTTGTGGCAGTAAGTATGAATGGAGAGCTTGTACGAATGGGAGGAGTAGTGCGCGAACTATAGGATGCTAGAAAGGTCCTCAAGGGGCCATAAGGAGGTTGACAAAAGGTTCCCGGTATTTGAGAGACAGGCAAGGAGAACTAGGGAAGTGATTAAATATTAATAATAAAAAAAAAAAATAAACGCCACAGAAATTAGACAACTCCCAATTCCAGAAGCCAGGGCTTGTGCGGAAGGGGGTTACATATTGAAAAAACGCGGACATACAACCATTTCCTCCGACAGTGCCGGAGCCAGGATTCGAACCCGGTGGTGCGATGTCCGCGTGATTAATCGCGATTGCCACCTCGCACCTTAACCCACTCGGCTATCGACCAGACTGGGTAGTACAACCTCCCCAAGTAAATTTGGGAAGAGGCCAGACAGCGAATGAATTGATGCGAGAGAGAGTGACAAAATGGGGAGTGAATGTGATCCTGATCCAGGAGCCTTATGGTAGAGAGGTTGAGTGGAAAGGGTATAAAAGGTTTCGAAAGAATGAAAGGAGTAAGGCTGAAGTGTGGGTATCCAGTCGACTCAAGGGAGCGGTCGGTTGGACACAAGGTACGACAGAAAATGTGGCTTGTGTGAAAGTGACACTGAATGATGGGAGATAATTGATGATAATGAGTGTGTATGACGAGCCAGGTGGAAAGAGAATGGGTTAGATACAGAAGGTTTTAGATGAGTGGCACAAGGAGGTTATAGTAGCAGGAGATGTAAATGCGAAGAACAAAGTGTAGGGAGGAGGGAAAATGGATGAGAGGGGGAGAGGTTGATGGAATGGATGATTGCTGAGACATCTTAATATTCGATATTTTATTAATCCTGTTTCACTCTTAAGTTCATAAAAAAACTGTTTAACGCCACATTAGCTTTCTTGCAGAAAACTGCAGTATTAACATAAATCTCTGAAAATATGGTATTTATGTAGTTAATTTAACCTGCGCAGCTGACCCTAAAGCCTCATTTACATAGTGCCTCTGTCTGTACAACAATACACCTTAGATTACATGCGACGACGCATACTGCAAGTTGCAAATGAAGTAATCATTAAACTGTTTGTGTCTGTCTACACAGTAATATTTAAGTAGAAAACAAAATAGCGCTATTAAATGTGTCTCTAGCTGCGACCATTGGTAGTTCTATAATCATTTTACATATAAAAAGTACCAATCTTTAATAAATGATGAGCGCCATTCAGAATTCCACATCTTTTCATATAATGAAATATTATACTTTATAAATACATAAATTTTTAGACATAAAACCTATTGCAAGGTCGAAGAAAATGGTTTGTCATTAGTTACATGTCTTATGTTGAATAAAAAATACATCGTTTAAATGAATCTTAACTCCACGTAACTACACTACTTTCCGAAACGTCAGCAAAATACATTATTTCTGTGTTTATTCCGATTTATATTATTTCTAAAAAATAACATCTGACTGTTCCTTTGACGTAAACGCCACGGCACAGGGGCTTTTTTCCAATAATTCTATTATTTTGTAGATTCGGTGATTTAATTTTGAAAAGGATAATACATGTGGTAGAAAACCCAAATATAAGTAAAGAATAATACTTTATTTTATTTACAATTTATTTTCCTTCAGTTTCATATTTAGTTCAGAATCATACGAAGTAATCTCTCTAAAGTTTTATGAGCAAGCACGAAATATATTCATTGATAGTCTGTTATGCATCGCATCATTACATTTCACATGAATTTAAAGTTATATCGTGGAGTAGATATGCTACGTTACAGTCTTCCTTGAAATTGCCTTTAAGTTGAAACAAATCGCTTTTGAAGTTTGATTTTGGATTATCTAGAACATAAATTCAGAGTATACGAATAGTTCCAGGTCAGAATGGATATCCTTACAGATGATCAGGCAGTAATCGTAAGACAATGGGCTAGTCGATTCTTAAGTTATATCCATCTAAATCGTTTTCAATATTGTCTGTTTGAATTGACTTAATTACATTCACATTAGATTTTTAGATTTTCACTTTCCCATGTACGTAGTATATGTGAAGTATTGTGATCGTGTACAAAATCGATTATAAATTCTTGGTGAATTTACACATTTTCAGGTCTCTCGAGCCAAAAATCAACATGGATTTCATGTAAATAGGTCTACTAGTACTAACTGCTGTGTACTCTTTCTATGACAAATTAATAGGGCATATCGAGGCAGGCGAGTGCCCTGTAAAGATCTTTTGCGATATCAGTAGGGCATTCGATTGTACCGATCATAACATGCCAATGACTCAATTATATATATATGGTATACAAGGTGTAGCATATGACTGGATAGTTTCTTTTCTAAGTTGTCGCAAACAATGTTAGTTTAACTACTCCGGGGAGGCAGTCATCTCTAAAATTAACTCCGATATTAGAGCAGCAAATATTGGTGTCCCACAGAGATCTGTATTGGGTCCAATACTATTTATGTTATACACCAACGATCTTGAAAATAAGACACCAAGTGCATTTTCGATACTGTACGTCAGTGATAAATCCCTGTTGGTTTCCGATATATCAGAAGACTTGTTGCCGCACAAACGTAGGAACTGTATGTGCGGAAATAATTCACTTTTCTTAAACAAGAATAAAACAACATTTATAAGATTCTACAACAGACAAAAAGAATGTTCAAAATTAAATATTAAAATAAATGACTTCATATTAAATGCTGATGAGCAAAATAAATTTTTAGGAATTACAACTGATGAGTGTTTAAACTCGAAAACCTTTATTCTGATATCAAAATTGAATTCTGTACTCAGAAATATCAAATCGATTATGACAAAAGAACAATTAATAAGTATATACCACACACAGATAGAATCTCGATTAAGATATGCAATATGTATTCGGATTAAGCCCACCCTATCCTCTGATGTCTTCATCGGTTAAACATAAATTTTAAAATGAATTGCAAATGTCTCCAGAATAAAGTCATGTAGAGGTTTATTCAAAGATTTTGAAGTTTTAACCCTTATAATGTTTATTTATTTATGTATTGTGTGTGTGTTTGTATTTTAAAATAAATTAAAATTTGTGTTGACAAGAGATTTTCATAATATTGGGACTAGGTAAAATAATAATGTTAATATTTCCTTTTATAAACATAATATTTCTAAACATAATATTTTTAGTCGCAAACTCCTCTATAAATCCTTATTTTACTATAAGGAAAATACCAGACTGCAACCAAAGTTACAAGTCTGGCGCGTTAAGTGTAATAATTGCATATTACCATCAAAACGCTAAAGCTTCGATTGCAACAAACACCAACCGAAAGACTGATCCGACTTAAAGGAGCTCTCTTGCCAGTCGTCACACACCACTTGCAGACTGCAGTTTCGAGCTGTTGGCTCTCGTCAGTGCAAGGTAGGCATGCGACGACCGGCACGAGAATCCTTTGACTACTTAGTACATCCCGCTATTTCTACAACAGCGACATGTAAAATAGCCAGCAGGTGCCATCCAGCGGTCCAGTGTCCGTTGCAATCGAAAAATAAATAGCCTGACTTGGCTTAGCATAGTTCAAATGTGCTATTTATTTCTAACAATTCGTCTGCTTGTCTAGGTCCAAATATTTATAATAAACTACCTTCTGAAATAAAAATATTTTAAAAATAAAAGAAGCTACAAACTTGAGATATTTTAAAATTTAGTTGAATAAATACTTGTTGGGTAAGGGTTATTATATATTAGGTGAATTATGTCCCCATTAATATAGCGCACGTGCTACTTGAATGAATGAGTGCAGAAAATATATAATTACTCTTAGCCGAGAAACATTAAGATGGTTAATAAAAATTAAAGCCAACCCTGTCTCTCCTTCTCTATCTCTAACTGAACTAGCCCGGCATCATTGAAGGTTTTTGCGTGAAGTTTTATACCATCTAAACTTCTGTGGCAAACCTATATGCATCCAGTCACATGCACATTTTAAATTCGTCTGGACGATATTATTTTAAATTCAAGGAACCCCGTATTTTGTATTCACCCGCTAAGAAAACAATACACGTATTTGTTCTGAATTATGTACTACTTTTATTTACAAAACGAACACAGCAACGGAGTTTTCAGTTTCCATAAAATTTCCTACTTTTATTTGTGTAGCAGTACAAATATTTATTTATTTATTTATTTTACGTTTGTTTTAATGTTTTGCAGTCATATATAATTTAAATGCCTCATGCATAATGTAGAACAAGTTTCTTCTCCAGTACGTGACGTAGCGTTAAATAAAAACTGCATAAAACTATACATTTTTTATACAGTCTACAAAAACTACAAGCCAACATATGGAAGGCAGAAATGGACATTTGTTGCATAGAATATTTAATGATAATTTCTCATAAATCCCGTAAAGTTTTGATGTACGTTATATTACAAAAATAAATGTTAACTAAGGCTATAACTTAGCACACATACAAATATAATACATAATTGCATAAATTTCTTTATTCTTGGAAAAATCTAAAATTTTGTCGTGCAGAAGAAGAATTGAAATTGCTTTCTGCAGACGACGATTTTTTAAAGACATCTAAAAAATCACACAATATAGACCTCTAAAGATATAGATAAAAAAGATACACAATTGTGGTTACCGTTTTGTAAAAAAATTGATAGAGTGGCATCACAAATCTTACTACTAGGTTGGCTAAAAATAGAAATATTATACACATATCACTTGCAGTCCAATCAATAAGTACTTTTTTGCAAAATTAGAGATACGCGATTTTCTCTATTTAAATTGTTCAAGGATACTTCCTAAGTATTTTGAAGTTGGTGTGGTCAGTGGCGGGGATGTTTGTGGCCTCAAAATTCGAACGTAAATGTCTCGTGAACCGTTGATGCTACGACAAAAGTAGTAAGGACTTTTTTATTTTCATTATAAGCTAATTCTCGTAACCGTTTACAAGTTACAGCGTTTATATTTACAAAAAGTAGTGTTTGCTCAATAAATCGTTGAATGTTCCTTAAAATATTAAATAGCACTGTTACAGTGTTATTTCAAACTGCTTGCGGTAGCATCAATAGTTTATGAACTAACCTGTCTAATGTTATAAAAAAACTTCCTTTAAAATAAGTTCTACACTATTCATCATACATAATATGAGCACTAAATTTTCTACAATTTTTACGTCAATATCCCACTAGACAGGGTGTTTGGAAATACCTATTATTAACCGCATAACATATTGCTAGCCAATCGTCATAGAATGACAGATGCGCAGTAAAGAACGAAATTGAGAATCTTAGAGAGCATATAGTGGCGTCAACAGGCGTATAGTAGAGCAAAAAATCAGCGGCATTCTCGTCGACAGATTTAGCTCTTATTTAATAATGAAGATGCACCTCGTTCTACTATAGAAATATATTAAATTTTATCCGTTTTTGCCTCCTACCGGAAATGAACACCACCACTAGGACATTCTGTGTAATTGCCATAGTCGATCAAATGAGTTGAATGTGTGAACGTGCCGCATTTATACCTAATAATTTGTCGACTGTTGTGAAATAGGCGGAGCTTTTATAAAGGAAGGTCAAGTATTCGCGTAGCTCGTCATCTAGTGGCGCCACACATATATTTATATATGCATATATAAAATAATAATATTGTTCATATTTTATAAAATAAAACAAAAAATAAATATAATTAAATTTATAAATCCCTGGCTCTACTATTTACTGTTTTCGGCCAGACTATACAGGGTGTTCCATAAGTAATTTTATACAGAGCAATGGCAGATTACTTACGTAAGAATATTATGATTTAACCAAACTTAGTCCAAAAGTTGATAATAATAGAGATACAGGGTATCAAAGTTAATTTTTTTTGTTTGTTTCTTTTAATAATTTCTTTAAAAAGTTAAATATTTTAACAAAATTCCACTCCACCAACATCGATACATTTCCTTATTCTTTTTGTTAAAGATTGTCTAACTTTAAAAAATATGGCCAGGTTGATTTCTAATAAACTGTGCGGCATTTTGTATCTGTTGCCATAATTCCTGTCGATTATTAATTGTTTGGGAATAAACCAATGTTTTCATATGTCCCCAAAAGTAAAAATCCATAGGATTGAAATCAGGGCTACGAGCTAGCCATCGCAATTCACTTCCCCTTCTAATCCACAGATGAGGAAACTGCAAACTTAAATAGTTGCAGACTTCAAGGGAATAGTGAGGTAGAGCTCCATTCTGCATAAACCATAAATTCTGTCTTATGTTTCTGGGCCATGTACTAATTTCATCATAAAGTTCTGTTTGCAAGAAGTTCAGATATGAACCACCATTTAAGTTTGGTAGCAATTCATATGGCCCCAATAACTGATCTCCCCTAATTCCACACCAAACATTAATTTTGAATTCTTATTGAAAATGTGATTCCCTAGGTGTATGTTGATTTTCCATATCCCAGTAATGGAAGTTCCTCCAATTAAGTACTCCTCTTCGGATGAAAGTGGGGTCATCCGTAAATAAAACATATTCGAGAAAATTACGATTTATTGTTTGTTTATTTTTAAGAATTGTGAAAATTCTACACGTGCGGGAAGATCGATAGGTAACAAATTCTGTACCGGGATAAATTGAAATGGTCTCAGATCTTCTTTGTGAAGTATTCTAAATATGGAAGATTTACTTACTCCAGTAATTGCAGACAATCGCCGTGTGGAATCTTCAGCAATTCGAACTAAAATTTCATCCCCCTGATCGGCGATAATTCTTTTTGGATGCCCTATGTGGCTTTTGGGACGAAACTTGCCACTTTCTCCTAATCTGCCATAGACGATTTTAAATCTTTGATGGTTTGGTAGGGCCGTGTTGGGATATAATCTTAGATACGTACGGCGGGCACGTCTACCAACAATTTTCTTGTTCGTAGATCTGTACCATATCTCGCATTTCACTGTTTGAAAAATTGTTGTGACGAGGCACGATTAATCCAAACAAATTTAAAAATTCAGTGATTATCTAAATCCAGCCAACACAATACAATAATACCTAATTGACACAAGTCACCAAGATTTATGTACAACAATCTTTAAATTGCATTCACATGCACAACCAAATTTTTAGGTATGACATTTAAAGAGTAATTGACACAAGCCACCTAGATTTGGATACAACAATCGTACATCCCTAAATCATAATTTAAATTGGTTGCATTCAATACTTTAAAACCAAGTATCTCGAAAACGTTTACTTGTAGCGACATTTAGAAGGTATTCCTTTTTTACGTAAAAATGATAGGAAAACAAGGAATTTTTATTTTAATGTTTTGTTTTAAATCGCCAAAAAAATATGACGTATAAACGACACGCAAACTACCGTCGGTGGCGCAAACAGCAAAACTATGAACAGATTCAAAAAAATGTGTTCCATAATTACGGTGTTTACAAACAATTTTGATTATCTGTTGTATGTATTGATTATCATTTAAATCAAGTCGTAATGAATATAATAGATATCAAATGAATCGATCATAAATGTCAAGAAAATCACTAATTAAATAACAGCCTAAGACATTAAACGTTGAAGGCACCATGGGCTATAGGATAATTACGCCCTCGGTCGAAGTAAAATTCATACATTTTTCCACGATCCCCAAGAAAGCGTTTATATTCACTTAACGTTGAAGGCATGAAAGTTAGCAATTATACGTGTGTGAGTTATTTTCTTTTCTGCACTTATGCTAGGAAAATATCTACGTACATGACTGACGTTCACGCGTGTTACGAGAATGTTAACAATCCAAGTGTCACAATAAATTTCAAGTAATATTTCAGATTATTAAATTACGAAACGAAAAATAGTTCTTTCTTTTTGTCGTGGAAAAAATATTGTATACAACTCGCTATAATAGTATATACGAAGAAACGGACGGAGAAAGTGAAACTTAACATACAAGTGGAAATGTTGACGCTCGGGGTCCCATGCCTAGTGCAAAAATTACACGAGTGTATAAGACACTACTTTCCAGCAACCGGTGTACAATATTCTTCCCAGGACAACCCAAAGAGATATCTTTCATTTGACGTTTATTGTGACCGTTGAAGCTTTTTTGAGACACATGTATGATAGGAAAATATTGGGGCGAAAATATTTACAATAAAGAATGTATCTGCAATACTTTTAAAAATGTGAATAAGTTATTTTAAATATAAAAGCTTCCATTTCATATTTCATATATATGAACTTCCAAAACTTATGCCCATAAAATATGCAGAATTCCATAATAAAATCCGATCCGACAAGTGTTCGCGTGCCTAGTACCTCCAAATGGGAAAAGGGGGTGATATTGGGGATTTACGGTGATTGATGTATAGCGGGGGATGAAATAGTATTGACATTCTATTTAGGGCCCTCGAAAACGGAGAGAAAACATTTTCCACTATTTTGTATTTTTCGGTGGATTTCAATCTTAGGGGTGGTGGTAGTTTCAACCCCGGGGTTTATGGCATATCTCGTCACTCAACTCCCTTCACAATGCCGAAATCCCCTTAAGAACCCCGATCCGAGACTTCACATGCCCAGTACCAAAAAATATGAAAAGGGGGTGGTTTTAGGAGTGGTTGGTGGAGGGTGGGGGAGAAATGAATATTACCATGGTGTTGAGCACCCTCGAAAACGGGGATAAACAAATTTTCATGCATTTTGATTTTTTTGGGAATATTTTAATATTAGGGGTGGTGGTAGTTTCAACTCCGGGGATGGATAATAATAATAATAATAATAATAATACTTTATTTAATCCATTTTGATCAATACAATGATATTGGACAAGTCATTCATAATAAATTACAAACATACAATAAATACAATACACAAAACAGTATATTAAACAAGTATTACAGATAACACAGATTAAACAAACAGAATAAAAACAAAATGTAAACCAGAGGACAAATCGTATAGTGAGCTGAAATACATTAGCAAACATATTAATTGTTGGAGCTGACAAAAAATTCAGTCAAGCTATAAAAACATTTATCTATGAGATAGTTTTTAAGTCTTATTTTAAAAATATTAAAATTTCTTTCTTCCTTGATATCTACAGGCAAGTGATTCACAAACTTGATACTCATATAAGAAGGTGCCTTTTCGTATAAACTGGTCTTATGATGTGGTATTTTAAAAAGTTTTCCATGTCTAGTTTGATAGTTATGGGTATCAGAATATGTTGTATGATTTAATTTCATACGGTCTACCCGAAAAAACCGAACCGCATGCCTACCATGGAAAAAGATAGCGACCTAAGATGTGAATCAGTAATGTTAGCACACAGAAATATACATCTTCAATACATTGGTATTTCCATTCGAAACTACAAGCAATGTTGAGAATGACCAGTGGAATAGATTTAATAACTCACCAAAAATTGCAACAATAATTTAAACCTTAAGTGTCTTTAGTTTCTACAAATTAAGTTTTTTAGTCATGCTTTAGATAATATTTTTTGAAAGTTGTCGCTATTTATGGTGTTTCAAGTTCATATATGAGGTAAAAAATGTGCAATTTACGCGCACTTAAGCTTTTTAAACAAGGATTATGCTGCAGGTATAATAAAAGTACTTTTAGGAACCAGTGGCTCAAAACTTATAGGATCGAATCCCAACTAGGATATAGATATTTAGTAACGTTCTTAATGTGTTATGAAGGCGGTAGTGGCGAACTAGACAGGATTGTGTAGTTATTGCATTGTTTCTGAATGGAAAGTCTCAGCTGCGGTAGATGGCAATGTCGTAGGTAATGGTTGTTGTGTAGTTATCTTTGTGTGGGTATGTGTTAGTTATGTAATGGGGTAGCTATGATTTAACTTTACCAAGACTTTAATATAATAAGACAGTTAAGAAAAAAGATATGGTATATTGATTACATTAATTGAAAATATGTTAATACCTTTTTTATCCGTTATTTTTGTAGATATCTTAGTGATATATTACTTTGTATTTCGCATATTTTGCCTTGTATTTCAAAGCAAGTGTTCTCTCACTTGCCGATCTCCTAGTTTATTTACTCGTATACATTTATTAGAACTTATTATTTATATTATGTGTATCATTTTCTGTAAACAAACGTTATTATACTATTTTTATAAAAGTTATTTGATTATAATTACCATAAGATGTCCTGAGTTTGTTAAGTTTTTTAAAGCATATTTCCGACTAATTGAATTTCGCAAAATTTTACTACGATGGTTAGTTTCGAAATTGGAAGTTGAGAGAGAAAGATTGAGAGAACCAAATAATTATTCAGATGATGGGTATAACTCAATAACCTTCAATAATTACATTTCTAAAGTCAAATGTGGTATATTTAGAAATATAATAACAAACCAAATCAGTTATATATACACACGTTATAGGGTTTCTCTTAACGTCTACTTTAGCCTTAGTCTTCGGCGTAGTGTGCAGAGGGACCTCGAGTCTCTGAAGTGGACCTGAACTAGTGATAAATATAAATTCTTGACATTCCCCATTTCGACCTCCGTTCTAACAAAGCTGATTAGAGTACAAGATCTTTCAATTGTGAGGTCGTCAATAGACAATTGGCATGTGTATGTTTTATTTTATTTTACAAAAAGAACATGCGTATATCTTATTTATGCAGTTATTTATAGCATTACAGTTATAAGGATCGTAATGATAATACTTAAGGTACTAGTTGTAGTAAGATTATCAAAAGGGCGTTAGCTCAGTCTGACAATATAACGATTAATTACTATACCAATTGCATTCAAGACTGTATATGCTAGCATCAATGCTACTGTACTGAATACAAGAATACTTAGACTATGTATTTAAGTTCTAAGAGCACTTAACTATTCCCACTTTAAATTCCACAAAAAAATACATGTTTCGACACTTATTGGGTGCAATAAGAGGTGCCCCGCAATCGAAAAAAAAATTATGATATTGGAATTGTAGGTGATTTTTATTTCAAATAATTTATTTAAATATTAAATTTACAATCTACAATTTAATATTCCTGCCACATCAACAAAAATTTACGCGTGGCAATTAATAATTGTGACCTTATATAATAAATATATATATATATATATATATATATTGTAATGATATTACGAGTTGGCGTGAAATGAAAAATATAGATGAAATAGATTGGTATTGACTAAAATTTGAATTTTGAAAAGTTAAATTTTGTAAATTGTGAAAAATTTAATTTCTTGTCAGGGCGCCAAATCTAAAATTGAATTACCAACTTCAGATTGAATAGAGCACGAGAACAACTGTGCCTAAACTGCAAACAGTTTCTCTTAATCCCAAGAGCAGTTTCTATATATTTAAGGTTGTTACTCAATTTAAAATAACGAAAAGATATCAAGAAAATACTTATATTACTAAATGACAAATGGAACTGTCACCAGTTAAATGACATACAGAATTCCTTAAAACTAACTAAAATAGAAATTTGTCTTTATTATTTTTGCTCGAGACTTTTTTATATTAAAGCTTTATTTATTTAAAAAGGTACCTTTTTCGCACGCAAATCACTCGTTGATATCGTTCTTTGGTTCAAATTTTAGTTTCACATTAATACTTCAAATTTGAATTTCCAAACTAGTTTTCCACCACTCGAAAACCTTAACCAATTTATTTATTTTCCTCCTTTTTTTTCTCTTCCAAAATAATCCAATCTCAAAATGTTTTCTTTTGCCTTATTTCTGCTTCTTTAACTTCTGCTATTAATAAATAATCTCCGTCTACTCAAAAATCTTCCGTATTTATTTTTTCTATATTTATTCTCCGTCAAATTTCATCATAATCTATCTCCCGTCAAAAATTCTCACTTGCTTGATCTTCCCTCACTTTTTTTGTACTTTTTAAATCATCTCTGTGATTATTGGAAATTATTGTTTACAACTACAATACAATTACTAAACCTTTTCTACTGAGTTTTTATAATTATTCTCAACAGTAGTTTATATTTTAAAAATATCATACCTCACAAAAAAAAACCTTTAATTACAAATTAACAAATTATACAAATATTAACAAATATTTCTTAAACTAATGTTATCAATAAATTATCGTTATTTTTCCAATTTTTGTTGACTATTTAACTATCTGCAGTATACACACAGCCATACTCCATTCAATCTAAAGTTGAAGGTAATAGTTATTTCGGTAACGAATGTTATATTGCCATATATCCCCCCCCTCCCCCCAAGATAAATAAATTCTTTGTCCTAAAGAATTTCTTTATTATTGCAAGGATATAACATTCGTACTATTATTCATTATCTGGTGTGTAAGGATAAAGTAACCCAATATGAAACTTCCCCCTTGTTGTATTCTCTGTAATGTGATTAAGTTCATAATTGTTATCATTATTTACTTTACTTTTAATTATACAATTGTTGAATTTCATATTTTACAAACTTTAGAAACTAGTCCAAACATGGACCTATGGCAACTTCCCGCACCCGAAAACCATACTGAAAATGAATATTCTGTTTGAACCTTGGACCCCCATTACGACTACTTTATTTTTAATTGTTTATTAATCATATGTGGTACCTTTACCATTCATATGCATTGACGCGATTCGTCATTAATATCATTTCATATTTATTTATTTTAATCATTTATTTTATTTTCGGTAACTCCTGACCGCTTTCATAAACTTCATTATTTAATCATTATTTATTTATTATTTAAATTACAACTACCTCGGTCCAAACAAAACATCCCAAAACAATATACCATCAAATGTCGAAAGTTGACGCAGGAACCAGTCCTTTCTCGTCGCTATTGTTCTCAAACATGAAATTACAACTTATTTTATTTACTTTACTTCTAACTAATTTATTACAAATTCCTTCAAAATTATTTCTATGTTCATTTACCCTTTGTATATTTTCCATTATATCTCCCAATTCCAGATTACCTTTGTTTTTATTCAATATCCTATATTTCCTGTATAATATCGTATAATATATCCTATTCGTAGTCCTATTCGTATTTTCCTTTTTCATTCTGCGCAAATTGTTTCCAGTGACCCTCTTATTCGAATTGTAAAATTTCTTCCTCGTCCGGAAGTTTTTATTCTTCTTTTTTCCCTTCATTTTTACTTTTAAGTAAACTATTCCTTTTCTAAGCACCTTTTTATGTCTTTGTTTATATCTGTAAAATTGTTTTCTTCTTTTATGTTTCTTAACCTTCTTTTTCCTTTCCCTATTTTCTTTCCGAGTTATTTGGCTTTGTTTGCTTACTCTTATACTCCTGTACTTTTTAAATATTCTGTTTGATTTATATTTCTTTTCTTTAATTGTTTTATTAGTCGACCATTTTTGTGTCTGTCGAATTCGCTTCTTATTATTTTTCCCATGTTTTTCATATATTTGCATTTTCTTCTTTTCATTCTTGTTGCTTTGAATATCTTTTAAAATCATCGTGTTCTGTTCAATTCTCTCCCCGTGTTTGCTCACCTCTTGCGTAACCTCCTGTAACATCTCCTTGTTCTGTTTTATCTTTCCTTCCTGTTCTTTTAAGCATTCTTCAGTTCGTTTGTTCTGTTGTTCTACTTGTTGATTAAGTTCTAAAAATCCGCGATTAACCAGTGTGTTTACTTCTTCTCTCAATTCTGTTCTTATCTCTTCTTCTATTTGTATCAATTTTGTTTGTATGTCATCTCTTATTTCTTGTCTAAATCCGTCTAGTTTCGTTTCCAATTTTGCATTGTTTTCGTCCAATTTTTGTCCTAATTTTGTGTTGTTTTCATCAAATTTTCTTGTTATCATTTCCATAATTTGGTTTATCATATTCAAATCTGATGATATTTGTGTAGTGTCCCCAGATTGCTGAGAAATGCTAGGTGTTGTGTTTTGTTCAGTATTTTCAGCCATTGTAGTTACTTTACCTGACCTTAATGCCATAAATTATTGAGTAATAGTTTAGTAACCTTTTCTTTTTAAAATTTTTTAGTTGACATTTAATGTCACAATTTTTAAACTAGCACCGCGTTGGGCGCCAATTTGTAATGATATTCCGAATGGTGTGAAATGAAAAAAATATATGAAATAGATTTGACTAAAATTGGAATTTTGAAAAGTTAAATTTTGTAAATTGTGAAAAATTTAATTTCTTGCCAGGGCGCCAAATCTAAAATTGAATTACCAACTTCAGATTGAATAGAGCACGAGAACAACTGTGCCTAAACTGCAAACAGTTTCTCTTAATCCCAAGAGCAGTTTCTATATATTTAAGGTTGTTACTCAATTTAAAATAACGAAAAGATATCAAGAAAATACTTATATTACTAAATGACAAATGGAACTGTCACCAGTTAAATGACATACAGAATTCCTTAAAACTAACTAAAATAGAAATTTATCTTTATTATTTTTGCTCGAGACTTTTGTATATTAAAGCTTTATTTATTTAAAAAGGTACCTTTTTCGCACGCAAATCACTCGTTGATATCGTTCTTTGGTTCAAACTTTAGTTTCACATTAATACTTCAAATTTTAATTTTCAAACTAGTTTTCCACTACTCGAAAACCTTAACCAATTTATTTATTTTCCTCCTTTTTTTTCTCTTCCAAAATAATCCAATCTCAAAATGTTTTCTTTTGCCTTATTTCTGCTTCTTTAACTTCTGCTATTAATAAATAATCTCCGTCTACTCAAAAATCTTCCGTATTTATTTTTTCTATATTTATTCTCCGTCAAATTGCATCATAATCTATCTCCCGTCAAAAATTCTCACTTGCTTGATCTTCTCTCACTTTTTTTGTACTTTTTAAATAATCTCTGTGATTATTGGAAATTATTGTTTATAACTACAATACAATTACTAAACCTTTTCTACTGAGTTTTTATAATTATTCTCAACAGTAGTTTATATTTTAAAAATATCATACCTCACAAAAAAAACCTCTAATTACAAATTAACAAATTATACAAATATTAACAAATATTCCTTAAACTAATGTTATCAATAAATTATCGTTATTTTTCCAATTTTTGTTGACTATTTAACTACCTGCAGTATACACACAGCCATACTCCATTCAATCTAAAGTTGAAGGTAGTAGTTATTTCGGTAACGAATGTTATATTGCCATTATATATATATATATATATATATATATATATATATTGAGTAGTGGTGAGAGGTAAGTGAAACCTCTCAAATGGTCAATTGCTACTATACACCATAGATGTCTCTATGGGCGTATAGCGACTTGCGATTCTGCAAGTACCTGAGAGCGGCAAGTACCTGTTTCCTGCAAATCATATATTATAACAGTAGGTTAAGTCCACCTAGGACTGAAAGGTCGCCGCTCTCAGGTACTTGCAGAATCGCAAGTCGCTATACGCCCATAGAGACAGCTATGGTGTATAGTAGCAATTGACCATTTGAGAGGTTTCACTTACCTCTCACCACTACTCAATTTACTATAGTTTGTATAAAACTAGCAGGTTGGCCACTATCATTTGTCTGCTCCATGACCTATGGCATACTGATGAGAACTAATAAGTTCGAAACCGGTCTATGTCTGGTCAGGGAGTTGACAAATGATATTGGTTACCATTCTTTAATGATTTGTAAGGTGTAATTCAATGCAGGTCGGGGTATTTGCCCGCTGAGTAGTTGTTTCCTGCAAATCATATATTATAATATATATATATATATATATATATATATATATATATATATATATATATATATATATATAATATATATATAAATAATGGTTCGAGAAGGGGTGGAACACTTTTTAAAAACGATTTTCAAAAGTTCAGTACACGTATATGTCTTTATTCGGTTAACTACAAATACGACTGCTCTGCTTGAAGCACAAGTTAGATCTGAATACAAGTTATATTTTATAATGATAATCTCACACATTTGTAATATGATGCTGATTAACAAGATAGCTTATGCTAGGAAATGACTGATATAAATGACATCATTATGTGGCAATATGAATATATAATGACTCCCCTCTAAGTAGAAAACAAAGGGTGAGTTTTACTTTTGTTTTCTGACATGATTTCATTTTTCTCAGTCATTGACGTTTCACTTCTATTATTTGTGGCGTTTTTGCGTCTATTTAATATTTGAATTATTTGTTTCCTATTTTTAAAGCAATACTTATATAGTAATAAAGCACAAAGAATAATTACAATAGTCAATACGACATAGAGTAAAACATTATCAGAGTCTGTTAGCGTAACACTCTCTAGATCCTGTATATGGGTTGATTTGGCGGACTTGTAAACATCTGTAAGTCTGTCCGTGTGTATTTCTTGTAGAACTAATGGTGAGTCACGTGACGAAAGTTGTACAGTTGTCCTTATGGGTAGGAGATCTATGGATTTTGTGTCCATGATGACGTCATTATTTCCAAAAGAATAATTACCTACTGTAATTTGGCAATTTTTTGGAATTTTCACGAGGTGAGGTCCGCTGATTTCTGCATATTCGTGATGCGGACATTGTTTAGTTATTTTTTCCTTTTTCGCTGGGACGACAATTACATTGGCATCGTCAACTGGTTCCATGAGCGTTTTGTGGATAGAATTTACCATAATTGTGTTACAGTTATGAAGCTGGTGCCCTCTTAGAAGTTGTGGGATACAGCTCGGAAGTTTGTTTGGAGTTTTCTCATAATAAATGCAGTAATTTTCCACGATGGTACATGCTTCTCGCAGGAAATAGTGGTCTTCATTGTCTATTATAATGTAGGGTTCTGGTGGAATTAGGATTTCACCATTGTTAGGAATAGGGAATAGTTTGTAATAGTCGAATAAATTTTCATCAACTATTGGTATATGAAAGTTAAATAATAGTTTGCTTTGAACATAAAGAACTTCTATTTTAATTATGTCTAGGTATGATTGTTTATACTCGAAATTTACGATACCATAGGGGTATATTGATTTGATTGATTCTAAAATACTATCTAATTCGATCAGGGATAGAATATTATTGTCTACGATATTTACTTTGGCAAATGATACGCTATTTTCTAAAGTGTCTAGGACTTCAATCATATTTTGACAATCAATAATCATTATATTTATCCAGTTTTGTAATTTCAAAAATAAAGTATTTTCGTTTATGTTATCTTGTAATATTTTAATTTGTGCATAAATTTGATTTTGATTATTTAATATCTTTTCAATTACGTTATTTGTTTCATTCATAAACTCTTTCGTGATGGTTAGTATGTTTTCCAAATCATGATGTAGTTTTTGTTGATTATTGTCTAATATTTTTATTGCGTTATCGTATCTTTCCGCGTCATCAGAATCAAGAAGTCCAAAGGCCCATTTATAGGCTTTTCCTACTACATTTATTAGTCCACGTTTTTGTCTGTGTATTGGTTTTATATTTTTATATTTATTTAAAGCCTTTTTATGCAAATATTTTAGGTGATTAAGTATTTCTAAAACAGAAAGGGATAATTCGTATTTTTCGTTACTATTTGGTATTGTTTGAATATTTATTTCTATTGCTTTTAATGGATCCTCGAAGATTTATACATCTACATATTTCACGTATGTGTGTTTTTGTTTAATTAATTTGGTTTTACTAACTAGAAAAGGTAGTAAGGGATTAGTTATAGGGAGTACAGTTATCTGTGCTCCTACTGCGTGTAGATATAGTATTGTCCATGTTGTCAGCAACATCTGCAACAACAGTCTTTAGTTTAGTTAGTTATTTTTCTAGGTGGTTTAATTATTTTTTTGTGAAAGGTCCCGTGCGATGTTTGTACTTTATTGTCCAAGTCCGTTTTTAATTCTACAGGTTGATAGCGTTTTGTATGTTTGGCAGAACTTGTGACTTGTTTTTTATAAATTTGTTCGCCTTCTTGTGGCGTATAATCTACATTTTCTTTTCGAATTTCTTTTTCAAATAAATGTCTTCTAGCTCTTTCGTTATTTTCGTTTACCAACTTGTTTATTAATTTATAGTGAATTGCTTGTTTGTTTAGGTAGTCATTTATTATGCAGTGGTCTGTCAGTTCATAGTTCGTTTTAATGCTCAGATTTCCTTTAACAATTTGGAATGATGTATATTTTGTTATGGAATGAATAGAATTATTGTATACTAATAAACTTTGATTCATTAACATTTCTGGGGTACTCTTGTAAGGACTTTCGTTTTTTAATATGCGATATTTTTCTATAATAGTAGAATGAAAACGTTCAATTGGGGAATTGCTATTAGGGTTGTTAGCTGTAATATAGTGTATATTTATACTATGCATTTTTGAAAATTCTTCTAATAATAAATTTTTGAATTCTGTACCTCTATCGCATGTTATTTTCATGGGTACGCCAAAGTGTGACATAAATTTAAGCAGGCCCTCGATCACGCCTTGGGCATTTTGATTTATTGCATATGCTTGTGCAAAACGGCTAAAGCTATCTAGCTATTGTTAAAAACTTTGTATTATCTATTGAAAAGGTATCGATATAAATGTGATCAAAAGGTTTTTCTCCTATAGGTGTATTTTGTAATACAATTTGATTAGGTTTTCTTTCATATTTACAAATTTGGCAATTTTCGCATGTGTTTATAAAGTTTCTAACGTCATTAAATAAATTTGGCCAATAATAGTTTTTTCGTATGTCTTTAAGGGTTTCTGTAATGCCTGAATGTCCGGTTTTATTTATATGATGCTTTTTTAGAGTTTCTTGAATATCTGTTTCTTTTGTTAATTCAGTGAGATAAGCTGCTGCCTGTACTAACATAAAGCTTTTATTATTAAAGTATTTTTGTAAAATGGGTATTAGCAGTTTTTTGTATCGTTCGTCAATTAAAATGCCGTACAACGCTTGTGGTTTAATTTGTTCTTTAAAAGTTTTAACTATCTCCTGCTCTAACAAATTTATATTTCTACTAGGGAAAACTATTGAAAGTCTAGTTTTAGTGTTGAAAGGCCTTTCGATTTTTAGATTTGTCTTAAGAATATCGTCACTCATTGTAATAATTATTTGATTATGAAACGTGTTTACAGCACGGTCTGATATGGGGATCTCTAAGATAGGGTTTTCTAAAGCGGAGTGTAAAGTGTCATTGCTTGATGGTGGTTTTTCTGGTACAGGGGGTGCGATGATTACATCTGATGTGACATTAATTTTACTAGTCGAAGGTTGGGGTTCGTTTATAGGATCAAAATGTTCAATAGGGTCTAGGTCGAGTTTTAGTAGGTCGTCTAGTGTTGGGAAGTCTTTTTCGATACGGTTTTCTTCATCGTCGGGGTTACCTATAATGGATTCATTTTCTAGAGGGTGAATTTCTATGCGCGAGAGCGCGTCAGCGACCTTGTTGTCTTTCCCTTTTCTGTATTCGATGTCATAATCGTACTCGAGGAGTTTTAATCTCCAGCGCATGAGTCTAGAATTCGGCTCTTTTAAACTGTTAACCCACTGTAATGGTTTGTGGTCCGTTATAATTTTGAACTTTCTGCCGAAAAGATAGGGCCGAAAGTATTTCGTAAAATTGATCACGCTAAGAAGCTCTTTTTCAATTGTGGAGTAGTTCCTCTCAGCGTCATTTAAAGTTCGACTTGCGTAAGCTACTGGTTTCTCCAAACCATTTATTTTTTGCGATAAAACCGCGCCTATTGCAAAATTGCTTGCATCCGTCGTTAGTATGAAGGGTTGCGTAAAATCGGGGTACTGTAGTAATGGCTCGTTACTAAGAAGTGTTTTGCAAAGTTTAAAAGCGTCAACAAAATTTTTATCATGCACTATTTTAACATTTTTCTTTAAACATGAAGTAAGTGGCTTCGTGATTTTAGCAAAGTCTTTTATAAATTTTCTGTAAAATCCTAACATGCCTAAAAATGATTTTATATCACGACTAGTTTTCGGAATGGGAAATTCTTGAATTGCCTTAATTTTCCTTGGATTTGGCTTTATGCCATCTGGGGTTATGATGTGTCCTAAAAATTCAACGTTTTGTCTAAGGAATTCCGATTTATCGAGTTGTATACGTAATTTGGCGTCGCGTAATTTTTTGAAAACTAATTTTTAAGTTTGCAATATGCTCTTGAAGTGAAGTACTAAAAATTATAATATCGTCCATGTATACGAGGCAAACTTTATTTTGTAAGTCGCGTAGTACATGGTCCATGACTCTTTGAAACGTCGCGGGCGCGTTTTTTAGACCAAAAGGCATTCTCAAATATTCATAATGCCCGTTTTCGACATTAAATGCTGTTTTTTCGACTGAATTTTGATTCATTTCGATTTGGTGGAATCCACTGGCCAAATCGAGGGTAGAAAAATAATTGCATTTACCTAGTTTATCAAGGATATCCTCGATATTGGGTATAGGGTATCGGTCATTAATAGTTTTCTCATTAATTTTCCTATAATCTACGACAATGCGCCATTTCTTTTTGCCGCTCGCGACAGTTTTTTTCGGGACTACCCAAATTGGGCTTGACCATGGACTTTGACTATGTCTAATTATACCGTCATCTAACATTTTATTTATCTGTTTATTCACCTCCTCTTTATGACAGAAGGGAAATCTATACGTTTTCGTGTGTACAGGTATTTCGTCCGTTGTTTTTATCTCATGTTTAATTTTATTGGTGAATGTTAGCTGGGAATCATTGTTATGGAATAAATCGGAAAATTCTGAAATTACTTTTAAAATGGCTTGTCTCTCCTCGTCGTTCATATGGTCGGTTCTAATTTGACTTAGAGTATCGATTTTGTTATTTTTGTATATAGGAATGAATGTTTCAAAATTAAAGATTTCTACTTCGTCTGTCTGTAGTTTTGTAGCATGGAAAGGTTCAAAAAATGTATAACTTATAGTGTGATTACTCGTGTTTTGTATTTCAAAAATGGCTTTAAAATTATCAGCTAAGGCGACCGTTTCAGGGATCCACATTTCTTTATATTTAATATCTGGTATAATTATTTCTCCTTCCGCTATGTCTACCGGAAACCTTTGTTGTAAACTTGAAAAAGGTGGAATTTCGATAGTAAAGTGGTTTTGCGTACTTTCGTGCCTATAATTGAATGGTATTTTAATTTTATTTTTATTATGTAAAACTTGATTTTCAAGATCTATGTTAAGGTTTAATTTTCTTAGCTCTTTTAACCCCATTATACCGTCAAAATAGTCAGAAAATGGAAATAGTGTAAATTCAATATCTTTTTCTATTTGAAATTCAGGGAAACCGGGAATTGTGATTTTACCTAAGACCTTTTTGTCGCCAAGAGGTGTTTTTAAAACTGAAGGACTTTTTATTATATATTCAGGATAAAAATGTTCGGCTACTATGGGTCTAATTATATTAATATTGCAACCAGTATCAATTAAGAGTTTTAATTTGGGATTTTTAATTTCTATGAAAGGTAGTGCATTTGCATAAACGTTGAATGCTATATCAGGGGCCGCGTTTCTGAAGCAACTGTAAAATTTTGCTGTTGTTCAGCTTCGATGTCATCTGGGGTGTTTGACAAAAATTCTAAAAATTCGTCAGCGTAATAATCTGGGAATTCATTCGGTGGGTACTCATTGAAAAATTGTTGTTCCGCTGGGTCGGAAATTTCAAATGATTCTCTAGGTGAATCGTACTCAATATTAGTCAACTCTTCGGCAATATAATTTAGTTTTGGTGAGGGTTTGAACCATGGAAAATTACGTCTAATTTGGGATTGTGACAATGGCCTTGGAAAATTTTGATGGCTTAAATTTTGATGACTTTGCATCGATGGTATTCTACTTTGTGTAGACATTGGTGTTGGATTATTTCTTGGAACAAAATTGTTATTTGGTTTAAACACATTCGCATTATTGAAATTATTAGGTTTACCAAATACTTGTTGATTTGTCGGAAATCTTTGAGGGGGTAAATTTCTAGGTTGAACATTAATTGGTTGGCTTGGAAATTGTGGTCTTTGGAAGTTTTGATTAAAATTTTGAGTCCTAAATGTCGGATTCTGATTCCGGGAATGATTTTGATGTACTTGTGAATTTTGTGAACTTTGTGAACTTTGAGAATTTTGTGAATTTGGAAAATTTTGAGATCTCCGTCTTTGCATACGATTGTCGTATTCAATTTCGGATTCTTCATTAGCTACGATTTGTAAAGCACCTTCTAATGTTTCGGGGGTTCTACATTTGACCAACAGGCGAATTTCCTTACTTAGATTATTAACGAAAGTGGTTAATGCCATTTGTTCATAATTAACAATTTGAATTTGCTTAACCGCTGGTGTTTCACCGGCTTCGTTTAATTTAGCAACAAGCAAACTACGTAATAGCTGTAATCTAGTTCCAAATTCTGTAAATGTTTCATTTCTATTTAAATAAGCTGTCATAAGGTCGTTTAATAAAGTTTTTTCGCTCCGTCTGTCTGAGAATGTCGAATTTAGAAAATTTTTAATTAAGGGCCATGTATTTAGCTCGTTTCTAGAACTAACTAATTCTGATGCATGCCCTCGTAATTTTGAAATTATAGTTCTGATTATTGCACGATTAATTGCATTGGCCGGTTCTGCTACATTTTGAAAACTCGTTACTAAATCATCACAAGCGCCTATGAATGCTGGTAACATGTGTTTGTCACCATTAAAAAGGGGAATATTGTCAGAATAAATCCTATACATTCCAGTGTCCATGTTTTTTGGTGATAATTATAAACTACTTAACAAAAATGTTTATTATTGTTATTTAGGATGGGTAATGGAATCTGACCTCTTACCGGCTATAATTACAAAGTGTAAAGATAGTCACAAATATTCTAATAATAAAATTATTTAGGATGGGTAATGGAATCTGACCACTTACCTACTATATTTACAAAGTGTAAAGATAGTCGCAAATATTCTAATAATAAAATTATTTAGGATGGGTAATGGAATCTGACCACTTACCTACTATAATTACAAAGCGTAAATATAGTCACAAATATTTAAATAGTGAAATTATATATTAAAAAAATATGTAATTGAAAAATAAAAGTTCTTTCTATTCAACAATATACAACTGGATTATTATTATTTTTATTTATACTACTTGTAACAAGGATAGTTACGTTTTGTAAAATACTCTTGATCGAGATTTCGCAAAAAATGTTCAGAATGAACTGCTCTAAAACTAAAATACTCTTTAAAATCTATTTGTTATAGAAATTGGAGTGGACAAGAAAGGAAATAGACAAACTTACATCGATGTAGATCTGGCTAGGCTCTCTTGGAGATCACTTGCACTTTCAATCACCTCGAACTGTTCTTTTTCGAATAGCGATTTTTCTATAGAAATAGAAAGGTAAACTGCAGCAAATTACCCTCGCTATCCTACCGACTGCGCCAATAATGGTTCGAGAAGGGGTGGAACACTTTTTAAAAACGATTTTCAAAAGTTCAGTACACGTATATGTCTTTATTCGGTTAACTACAAATACGACTGCTCTGCTTGAAGCACAAGTTAGATCTGAATACAAGTTATATTTTATAATGATAATCTCACACATTTGTAATATGATGCTGATTAACAAGATAGCTTATGCTAGGAAATGACTGATATAAATGACATCATTATGTGGCAATATGAATATATAATGTATATATATATATATATATATATATAACACAACGCAGGAAAGTCCACAAGGAAAGATAGAAAAGTTAATACATAGTTGTATATCTTATCAAGTGTTAAAAAATAATGAACAGAATAAAAAGTTGAGTAGACTTGAGTTAAGTTGAGAATGTCTGTGTATCTTAAGATAGCACATATCATAAACTATGATAATAGTCCTGCTGTATGAGTGAAAGAATTTACGTGAACATTAATTTCATTTTTAAATTTTTAAATTACGTATTATGTAAAATCAATCATGGTTTTGAATTTATTTATTGTGGGTGCGGTTCGTATATTTATTGGCAAGAGACTGTATAGTTTAGGGGTCTGGGTTTCTGATATATTATAGAGTATTTTGTTACTTTAGTATTCATGAGTAGAATTTCTAGGTTTTAGTCATTATTTATTACCAGTGTGGTAATATTCTTATATTAGATTTTGGTGTATTTGTTTGTATTATTTCGTGCATATACTTTTTTACATACAATTATTTGACAGAGAAAACTTTAAATTCTTCAAAAACTAAATACGATGGATATTGATAGTGTCTTGATAAACATAGTTCTATTAATATTTTTTGAGCAACCCCTACTTTATTTAGCGCGGTTATGTAGATTGATCTCCAGGCTATCATCCCATATTGTAAAATACTTTGTATAAATGCCTAATATAACATTTTTATAGAACTGCCCTGCAGAAAGCCACTAGCTTGCAGTCTAGTGTAATGCCAATGTGATTTATTTGTAAATTTAATATTTGTGTTAATTGTGACTTTAGGCATTGTAATAAATAATTTCTCAGGCATAGTAAAAGAAATGGCATAAGTTTTATAAGTGTTAAATAATTTTCATTGATTCATTGAGTCCAAAGGCCAAGTTTTTCTAAACCCATTCATTGTTTTTCCCAGATATCATCTGCAAAAACGAGGACAGTGTCGTCTAAATAATATGAGGTAATGAAACCATTTTTGAATTTAATTTTTAACAAATTTTCCTAACGAATTAAATTTGTCAAGGTAATTTCATAATCTATATTTAATAATAATATGTCTGTAATTGGTATAAGATCTTTTGTCGCCTTGTTTTTTGATATTTTAAGATCATTTGGGAATGCACCCGTGCTAAAGGCCTAAGTCAAATATGAAGTGAAGTGAGGTACTGTCATCGATTTAAGCGATAAGACTTCGATCGGCGAAGTTAAGCAGTGTTGGTCGAGTCCGTCACTTGGATCTCATCGTATCTCATTTTGCCGTCCTGGTTGAGTGGAAGGTTAGCTGTAGCTAAACTCCGCCAGGACATAAATATAAAACAAGGCATTAAAAAAAAGTTTAACTATACACCTACTTTGCGCACTTATTTATATGCTCTATGCAAAACTTCTTCATATCCTGAACGTATAATTAGCTGCAGGTAATTCAGTGTATTGGTTTGATGTTGTGTATTCAACCTTTTAGTTATCTTTAAAAAATTTTAATTCTTTTGTTACTTTTTTGGTGCATTCAAGGATTCTTGAAATAAGCGTCAGAGGATTGAGTATGTAGTTCTGGAATTTTGTTGCTCATATACTGATTGCCAATTTACCATTTTAATTTTCTCCAAAAAAAAAAAAAATTTCATCAAATTATTTGCTCGTTTATTATTTTTTACTTGTTAACTTTTAATTTGAGTTATTTTAAGACGGTAAATATATAATGATCTGTTATTTTTGCTGGTATAATGTCTGTAAAATATTTTTTTCTCTATGGGTATTTTTAAAAAATATGTGATCAGTGCATGATGAGATATACTCATCAACACTTTTTGGTATAAAACCTAAACTATATAGATTGTTTAAATATGTATCTATTAGATTATTTGTTTCTAAAATATTAATATTTATATCGCGTATAATTATTTGATTTTCTGCATGTTTGGTCGACACGAGTTGTTGAAATTCATTTACAAGAAACATTCGGTCATAAGCTGCTGACCTATAAATTGCTCATATATTAAAATTCATATTCTCGTTATTGCAATTTTAAAATCATGATTTAATTTATAATTATAATGTAACCATGTTTAAAAAAAACAAGACAAGGAGTAAAAATCAGCGTAAAGGTATCAACCAAAATATTTAACATATCCACACATTTATTAATCTACCATTAGGTTTGAATATTGTTCATTATTTCCAACCAATCTTCTTCAGAACTTATAATCGTTCTCTTCCCGCTAATTAGAGCAATCACGTGACCTCGTTGTCTCCATGTAAAATTGCCCATTGTCTGCCTGACATTTTTGTACATCGCCACTGTATCTGGTGTCAACATTTCTGTAATTTATATCTCTGATCCTTTTAAGTGGGTATTTGAGTAAAACAGTTGATCGTGCATCCATTGTTGAACGAAGTTGACAGTTATCTGTTTACATTTGTTTTGAATGTTTTTTACCCTAAACGGTGACACAGGTTTATTTCAGTTTTTTAACTTAGGGAATTTTATCTTTATCACCATTTCATAGAGGTCGGTGCTTTTTTCATCGACGCCACGTGTAATGATTATATTCTTTTTTCTATGTACTTTTAATTTATGGATACTGCTAATGTTTTCCTCAAATGCCATGTCTGTTGTATAGATTTGTCAAATTCTTTTAATTTGTCTTAGACACTTGTTTCGAATTATTTACTTATGATGTACCTTGATTACTTAACGTCTTTAATTCATTAAATCTGTAGTGTTTTTACAGTTTCAAATTATTTTAAAGATTAACTTTCGTGGGTTCTTATAAATTAAAGGCAGCGGTTTCCCAAACAAACTAAACATTTATTCACTCTGCTTACAGCTACAAATCAAACTACAACCATTTTACAACTATTGTCATCATGCGTGATTTTACATATCTAACAGTGACATATGCACACACCACAGATCTATATTAAATACTAGATACTACAACTCCCTCGTGCACTAACTTAGAACTAATTTTCATAAACTAATCGGTTCGGTTGTATCTCTATAATTAAATAAAAATTCGGATAGTTTTTTAATTTTATCTTTATCTTAACTTTTTCAAAAATTGCTTTACTGTCCTTGTTAAAGAACACGCCAAAACCCTCGATAAACTTTTCGAAATAAAATCCGACTTTTCGCATGAAAAGCATGCTTCACGTAAAAATGCCGTTGGAAGGGGTTAGGGGATTTAGAAAATGTAACTAAAAACCCTTTTACGAATCCACGTTGTGGCAGCACTGCAACTCATGCGTTGTGTTAAATATGAGGACAAGTTAATCCAGTCTCTATTCAAAGTATATCGAGAGTTTTAGCGAAAATAGCCTTTAGCGACAAGGGTCCCCTATCATTTTCTAGCAGTCGATTTTGACGGGAAAATGATGGATTTTAACGGGATTTGCTCTAAACCGGTTCCTCAGTGATTCGGTGTCAGAAAAGTATAGTTACCATGTACTCATATGTACATGGGACCGCCTTGCCTGAACGTATGAATTTATAATTGCTACAATATAATTCAAAGTCGTTACAATTCAAGCATTTTTAAGTCCTGAGGAGTGAACTAAATTATAATTGAACTGATAATACGTAAATAGACAGGCAAGCAAAAGCCCACCAAAAATTTTTAAACATTGAACTTTTCTTGAATCTTTTTGTGTAATCGTTAGCTATAAACCGCATATTGGATGGTAGTTGACACATTATAAGTCGTCCGTTCCTCACCATGTGTTGTACACGGGCCAGACTATAGTTTGTCAATATATCTTTCTTGAAGTTTTTGTAAAACATGATTTTTTAAAGAGATTTGATATACATTTTTCTTGTGTTTTCAAAATTCCCTTTCAGGTTTAATTTTAAGAAAGTGTTAGTACTTACTGTGTTAGATTTATAGTGTTACGACGTCCAATTGGTACCATCAGGGAAGTAGTTAAGCATAAACGAACAGTAAGTATAAATTTTGTATTATTTTCCGTCTGAAACAGTCGTTTTGAACCCTTTTTGTGAACGTTTAATATTCATTTTTGGAAAATATAATAGAAGTCCTTCAGACGCGAAAAGATGGATCGTTCACATCCTGACCGAATTTTCGGTACTCCCGTTTGTACTAGGGTGAAAAGGAGAAATTGTTCTATGTTCTATATTATTTTCTATCAAAAATTGGGACGAAGTTAATTGGGGACCGGTAAACCGAATCTTGCAAAAAGTTCTGTCAATTTTTCAATAGTATTTGTAGAGCTTATATTATTCATTGGGAATATTTTCAACCATTTGGAAAAGCATTTGTAACACACTATATGCACTCTATATGCACTCCTACACATTTTCAAATAAGGCCAAGGAATTAAAGGACATTTTTCAGGATTACTTTGAAATTTTAAACATAATTCACATGATTTACAAGTTTGCTCGATATATTCATTTAAATTTGGCCACCATATATGACTACGCGTCAAAGATTTGGTTTTTATAATACCCATATGTGACTTGTGTAACTCATTTAATAATGTTTTTTGTAACTTTTGCGGTATTATTACGCTATGGCCCCTCATTAAAATATCGTCATCTATTGTTATCTGTTTTTTCCTAGAATAATACGATTTAAATTTGTCCTCACATTTGGCCAATTATAAATTTATAAATTTCTTGTGAAACTAAATCGTCTTGTGTTCCTTGTTTGATATTTTCAAGGTTTAAATTACTGTTTGATTTTTCAAAGTAATTTAAGTAGGTATAGTCACTTACAGATTTTAGAGGTTCGTGATCTAGGGGAAGTTTACAAAAACAGTCTGACACATTTTTTTCAGATTTAACATACTCAATATTATATAACCAGATAATAACCAAGCGTATCATTGTAGCCTATTATTATATTATTATTTGCGGAATTCCTTTTTTATTTCCAAAAATTGCCAACAGTGGTTTACTATCGGTCGCTAGTGTAAAGGTATGTCCAAAAGGGTACTGATGAAATTTTAATGTTCCAAAAACTAAAGCGACTGCCTCTTTGTCGATTTGTCGATTTGGCTATATTTTTTTTCAGTTTCAGTGAGTGTTCTGGACGCGAAAGAAATAGGTCTTTCAAAACCATTATCAAAGACATGGGACAATACTGCGCCGACACCATACGGTGACGCGTCGCATGCTAATTTTTACCTTAGATTATTTTTTTTTTATTATTAGCCGTTACTCGAGTCCGAGTATAAAAATGTTACAGTCGATAAATTGTGTACAATAAAAACAAGTAAAAGGTGTAGTCTATTGTAATTCCCAGTCATCTACGGTGCACACGACTATGGCTATAGAGGCCAATTCGGGAGAGCACATGTCGACCGCAGTTAGGACAAACATAGACCTGGTTAGGTCTTGGATTCGGCCTTCTTGCAGCAACATTTCCTTGATAGCTGGCCACAACCCCTCGCCATTCGGTTCTGTCCGCTGCAAGTTGTTCCCATTGCTCGTCTGCAATACCGCAGGATTTTAGATTTTCATGGAGAACGTCTTTGAACCTCTTTCGTTGACCGCCACCATAAAGTGTGCATTTAGGAAGGCGGTTATCATGCATACGATGAACGTGACCTGCCCATCTTAGGCGTGCTCTTGAAATGAGCACCTCAATTGGAAGGCTATTTGCTCTCCTGAGTACTTCCACGTTTGATATGTGATGGAACCAACGGATTTTCATCATACTTCTGAGGTGTCTTTGCTGAAAACGTTCTAATTCTTTCACATGACGACGGTAAGTGACCCAGCTTTCACATCCATATAGCAGTGTTGGAATGACAACTGCTCTGTAGACAGCCATTTTCGTTGACAAAGCAAGGTCGTGGTTGTCAAATACTCTCTCTCTAAGTCCCCAGAGTGCTCTAGATGCAGCGTTAATTCTATTGCGAATCTCGCTGTCCATGTTTGCTTTGTCATTAACAACGTTGCCTAAGTAATTGAACTGATCCACCACTTCAAGAGAATTTCCGTTAAGCGTAATGTCTATTTGGTTCACTTGATGAGGAATTGACATAATCTTAGTCTTTCCAATGTTGATTTTAAGTCCCAAGGAATCATAGCTCTGGGCATACACATCTAAAAGTTCTTGAAGCTCTTCCGGCGTAGAGGCTAAAAGTGCACAGTCATCCGCATACTGGAGATCACAAATGAATCGTGTGCGTGTCTTCGTGAAAGCTCTAAAGCGCCCTATGTTAAAGAGACCGCCATCAAAACGGTATCTGAGACCTATTCCTCTGACTGTCAGTTTGTTGTCAACAATAATTGTTAGAGCAGTGGTAAACAAATTAAAGAGTAGGGGTGCCAGGACACATCCCTGCCTAACTTCAGTGAGGGTTTGGAAAGGTTCGGTTGCCTCATTATTATACATAACCTGGGCGTTGTTGTTTGTATGTAGACTGCGACATACTTCCACAAATTTTCTAGGGATACCTAAGCGGAACATAATTTTCCAGAGCACTTCCCTGTCCACCGAGTCAAACGCCTTGGTTAAATCAATGAAGGCCATGTGAATTTCTCCTTGATGTTCGAGTGCTTTTTCTTGAAGCTGTTTAAGTGTGAAGATTAAATCCGATGTGCCTCGGTTTGGTCTAAAGCCACTCTGTGTTTCAGGGAGTAACTTTTCCATAACAGGTGTTAGCCTATTTGCCATCGCTTTAGTGAGTATCTTCCCTCCAACAGCCAGGAGAGCTATACCCCTGTAATTTCCACAGTCCGCAGCGCTCCCTTTGTTTTTGAAGAGGTTGATTAAAAGTGTATCACGAAATTCCTGCGGAGCTTGACCACTTTCCCACACGACATCAAACAGTTTTTTGAGGTAGGGTATGAGCTCTGACGACACAGCTTTAAAGATCTCAGCTGGGAGTGAGTCGGCGCCGGGAGATTTGTTATTTTTTAGCTGCCCAATGGCGGTTAAGATCTCTTCCGTTGTTAGTGGTTTATCTAAGTCTTCGAAGGTGTCATATTGAGGGATAAGATTTATAATATCGTGATCGGCTTGACTTTGCTGGTTAAGAATGTTAGAGTAGTGTTCTTTCCATCGGGCTTTTATTTCCTGGTCTTCTTTGAGGAGATTTCCATTTAAATCTTTAATAGGGCACATATTTTTCCGACTGGGGCCGTACACTGCTTTTACTCCTTGAAAGAAATTCCTGTAGTCGTGTGAATCGGCGTACCTTTGAATTTCTCTGGCCTTGCTTGCCCACCACTCGTTCTTTATTCTTCTGATTTCGCGTTGCGTTTCATACTTAGATTGGGTAAAAGCTTCTGCTTTTGATGGGTCATTGGGGTGGTTGATAGCGTTTTGGAAGACAGTATGTTTG
This sequence comes from Leptura quadrifasciata, assembly GCA_963675555.1. Lineage (NCBI taxonomy): Eukaryota > Metazoa > Arthropoda > Insecta > Coleoptera > Cerambycidae > Leptura > Leptura quadrifasciata. The sequence goes on along the minus strand of OY776673.1, from coordinate 153,270,425 downwards.
CGGTCAAGAAGTTCTTGTATAAAAGCTTCATTATCATTGAACCAGTCCTCCTGTTTTTTACTTGCTGCAGTGCCAAGAATTTCCTCACTCGCACTTTTTAAACTGTCTTTAATTTGTGTCCAGGTAGCAGCGACATCTACAGAATTGGTTTCTTCTAATGCACTCAAATTCTCTTGAACTTTTTGCTTTAGCTGTTCGACGGTTTGTTGGTCACGCAATTTACTAATACAGAGACGGAGTCTACGTTTTATTTGAGTTCTTCGGTGTTTGGGTCTCATAACAATTTTCATTTTAGAGACAACAGGACGATGATCGGTCCAACATTCGCTATCAATGCGCGCCTTTGTAATTTGGACGTCCTTGAGATGCTTCCTACGTACGATAACATAGTCCAGTAGATGCCAGTGACCTGATCTGGGGTGACGCCAGGTGCCTTTAAATTTATCCTTTTGTCGGAAAATGGTGTTTGTTATAACTAGATCATGTTCGGCGCATTTAGTTAGGAGTAGTTGACCGTTAGCGTTCATGTTGCCCAAACCGTTCTTGCCTATGATGCCTGGCCAGGTGTCTGCATCTTAAAAATGTTTTCTTAACCGCCTCTCAAGTTACCGAAGTAACCCCCTGGAAGATCTCAAGGATCTTGTGCTAGGTAAAGAGAGACGAGGCCCTACAGTTTAATGTGGACTCCGAACCACTCTTGGGGCAATTTTTTTAATGAAAAATTGTTTCGCCTTGTGGGTATCGAACCCACTTCGCTAGGCAACTCAGTTTGCTAGCCAGTCGCTTTAACCAACTGAGCTACCAATTTATCCTTTTGTCGGAAAATGGTGTTTGTTATAACTAGATCATGTTCGGCGCATTTAGTTAGGAGTAGTTGACCGTTAGCGTTCATGTTGCCCAAACCGTTCTTGCCTATGATGCCTGGCCAGGTGTCTGCATCTTAAAAATGTTTTCTTAAAATGTTTTCTTAACCGCCTCTCAAGTTACCGAAGTAACCCCCTGGAAGATCTCAAGGATCTTGTGCTAGGTAAAGAGAGACGAGGCCCTACAGTTTAATGTGGACTCCGAACCACTCTTGGGGCAATTTTTTTAATGAAAAATTGTTTCGCCTTGTGGGTATCGAACCCACTTCGCTAGGCAACTCAGTTTGCTAGCCAGTCGCTTTAACCAACTGAGCTACCATTCCATCTCTCCCTACTCTAGCGTTAAAATCGCCAAGAATAACGAGTCGTTCCGTGTTAGGTATTCTACAGAGGGTTTCTTCCAGTTGTTGATAGAAGATTAGGATTGTAATGAACTAAAACTTCTGGAGAAGCTATTATTTCTTTAATTTGTCAAAAGAGGATTGGCAATTTTCTGACCAATTTCACTCAACATCGTCTTTTAAAAGTCTATATAAAGAATGTGTTATGGTAGCCATATTAGGAATAAATTTTCTATAATAATTTAGAAGACCTAAATATGCTTGTAATTGAGCTTTATTGGTAGAACAATGTGCGTCTAGCATAGCCTTAACTTTTTCGGGAGATTTCTTTAAACCTTGTTTATCTGACACAAATCCTAAATAACTAATAGAATTTTGAAAAAATACACATTTTTCTTTTTTATTTTAAGACCACATTTCTTTCTAATCTCACTATATGTTCCTTCGTATTTCTACCAGTAACCAAAATATCGTCTTGGAAACAAATAACACCCGGAATACCTTTTCTGAAAGACTGAAGGACCTATGGAAACACAGAAAGGTAAACGGTTATAACAAAAAAGACCCTTATGAGTGCTAGTTTTCGTAAGCATTTTTGATTCGTCGGATAATAAAACTTGTTGATAAGCATGTGCAAGATCTATTTTAGAAAAAGTTTGTCCACCCTGTAAATTCGTAAATAAATCTTCCATTCTCGGAAGCGGGTATCTTTCTAATTCGGCAACTGGGTTTAACGTTATTTTGTAATCGTCACAAATGCGTACCGTTCCATCCGATTTTAAAACAGGAACTATGGGCGTGCCCCATAAGCTATAATCTACTGGTTTTATAATATTTAAATTTACCAAACTGTTCAATTCCTTTTCAACCTTTTCCCTCAATGCAAATGGAAGTGCTTTGGGTTTGAAAAATTTTTGGTTCCGCTCCCTGTTTAATTTTAATCTCAATTATAACCTTTGAAAACGTACCCATTTTACTAGAAAATATTTCATTATAATTTTCATACAAATTATCAATTAAACTATTCTTGATATTGATAGAATTCGCTTCCTTGAAACCTAAGTTAAACTTATACATAAAGTTTCTCCCTTAAAGTGGAGGACCACCCTTATCCACTACAAAAACATCAATTGGGTGTGTTTTATTGTTATAAGTTATATTTAAATTTACTATTCCCGCAGAATAAATTTTAGTTGTCGTTTTGGCGGCCATCTTGTAGAACGTTGCATTTGGTTGTGTCGTAGACCGCTGCTTGCCCCCATGTAGCATTAACACGGTGAATTTGAGGTTCCAGTTTAACCTGTTGTTCAATATCATTTGAACTATCCCTCGCCGATTCTACGCTTTGGGCAATTTCCACTGCTTTTTTAAAATCAAGAGTATTATGGACTATTGTAAAACAATTTCTAAGGCGCGATACTTCTGCATACCAAAAATGAATTTATATCGAATTGCAATGTTTATAAATGTTCTAAAATGACAATCTGTGGATAAATGTCTTACTCTTACTGCCCAATCCATAATAGATTCCCCATTTTCGTGATGGGCCCGGTAAAATAACATTCTCTGATCCCAAACACTTTTTTTAACACAGAAATGTTATCAAATTTTTCCACGATTTCATCGTAACTTACTTCTTCTGGCTCATTAAGCAGTAATAAATCACATAAACTATTATAAGCAGATTCACTTAGATTGGTTAACAAACGTTTTATATTAGAATCAGTTATACTGTTTATTAAGAAAAACTGCGTTAATTGTTTCTTATACATAATCCACTTTTTTATGTTTGGGTCGAACTCACGGCTGTCATTTTCAAACAGGCGTTGCTGCTCGAGTTTGCGCCCACATTACCTTTATCTTGTATTTTTTAACGTTCTTCCGTTAAACACGTGCAATTTTATATCACTATAATAGTACAATACACCTTTAATTGCTCCCTAACTCGTCGCCACTGTATTGTTTTTACACTCTCAAATTATTTTAAGGATTAACTTTCGTGGGTTTCTTATAAATTAAAGGCGGAGATTTCCCAACCAAACTAAGCATTTATTCAAATGTGCTTTTAGAGGGCGAAATATTAATACATAATATTCTTAGTCGCAAACTCCTCTATAAAATCCTTATTTTACTATAAGGAATGTAATCAGACTGCAACCAACAGCTACTCTCCGGGCTATGTGGCCCGCCGAGCGCTGAATTACAAGTTGCAAGTCTGACGCGTTAAGTGTAATAATTCCCGGTATTTTTCCAATAGCGACATGTAAAATAGTCAGCAGGCGCCATCTAGCGGTCCAGTGTTTGTTGCAATCGAAAAATAAATAGCCTGACTGGGCTTAGCATAGTTCAGATGTGCTTTTAGAGGGCGGAATATTAATACATAATATTTTTAATCGCAAACTCCTCTATAAAATCCGCCAGACGCGCCAGACTTGTAACTTGTAATTCAGCGCTCGGCGGGGCACATAGCCCGGAGAGTAGCTGTTGGTTGCAGTCTTGTTACGTTCCTTATAGTAAAACAAGGATTTTATAGAGGAGTTTGCGACTAAAAATATTATGTATTAATATTCTGGCCTCTAAAAGCACATTTGAACTGTGCTAAGCCCAGTCAGGCTATTTATTTTTCGATTGCAACAGACACTGGACTGCTAGATGGCGCCTGCTGACTATTTTACATGTCGCTATTGTAAAAATACCGGGATGTACCAAATGGTCAAAGGATCCTCGTGCCGGTCGTCACATGCCTACCTTGCACTGACGAGAGCCAACAGCTCGAAACTGCAGTCTGCAAGTGGTGTGTGACGGCTGGTAAGAGAGCTCCGTTAAGTAGGATCAGTCTTTCGGCTGGTGTTTGTTGCAATCGAAGCATTAGCGTTTTGATGGTAATATGCAATTATTACACTTAACGCGCCAGACTTGTAACTTGTAATTCAGCTCTCGGCGGGGCACATAGCCCGGAGAGTAGCTGTTGGTTGCAGTCTTGTTACGTTCCTTATAGTAAAATAAGGATTTTATAGAGGAGTTTGCTACTAAAAATATTATGTATTAAACTAAGCATTTAGTCACTCTGCTTACAGCTACAAATCAAACTACAACCATTTTACAACTTCTGTCATCATGCGTGACTTTTCATATCTAATAGTGATATATGCGCACATCACAGATCTATATTAAATACTAGCTACCACAAAATTCTTTTTTCAAATTATGCAGCCAATTGTTCCATATATGCACTTAGGTCTTTTATATATTCTTTTTTACTTTTTGCCATGCTTTAGAAATTTCTGCATTAATGTGTTGTTGCTTTTGACAACCTAGTACATGTGCTTTGGAATTTCACGCCACAGGTTTTTTAGAATATTTCTAGGAACAATATCCGAATGATTGTTTTACTCTAGAAGCAACATCTACGATTCTCTATTGGACCTCGTAGTGTCCTATATTAGATGTCATCTAATATCTACTATATTTAGATACTTACATCCAGAGCTCTTAGAAGATGTTCCACTTATAGCTAGGTGATAACAATATGAAAAAAAAAATCCTGTAGGGAAAAATACAGTTGTCGAAATACACAACGAATGTCATAAATAGTACACCTACAATTCAAAAACCACTACTTCAGTACTCGAAAACCTCAGACAACACCAACACCCCGGGTGTTGTTTAACTTCATGATGCACTGTCTTTTCTGTGGTTACTGATCCGATATGTCGGCTTACTTAAGTAACCGAAATTCATTTAATGAGAAATGGAATGAAGTTTAAACTCTGATATGGTCGCCTCTGTACAAAGTTTAAGAATGCAAGAGAAAAACATGAAGTTTTATTACAACTGGCATACGTGATTGTTCTTGCCACTGATACTGTTATTCTATACTTCATGTTGAAGGTTCCATAAAACTTGGATATAGCGGTGTATAGAATTAGGCGGGCAAGGGAAATTAAATAGAGATGTTGCATTTTAAGGCATGTGTCAGTTTTTAGAACAGAATAATGAGTAGGAATTAACAGTCAAAGGACTAAAGTTGAGGCGTTTAGATTTAAAGAGAAAACTTTTTGGTTACTATGGTGATATCGTAAATTTCTAGATTCCCTCACATACCCAATATGCGAGAGTGTGACGAGGAAAAGAGAATCATCAATACTGCAGCTGAGATTATCCACCGTGATATTAAATCACGACCCTATGATTCTTGTTTATCCATTGAGAGAAGATAATACGTTAGCGACTAGTAATCTTGGCCTGGAGCCACTCAGGTTATTGGTCAACGAAAGTCTCAAACCTATTAAACTTTCAGAGGATAACAACAGAAAGAATGAGAAAAAATGTGAAAATTAATGTGCTTATTTCTTTTTATAACTGCTGTGCTTTGTGATTTATTTCCTTTTTTTAATATTTTTTATCCCATGAGCTATTTACATGTGTCTGTGTATCCTCCTGTTCTATAGTTGGGTTTATTTACTTATCGAATAGTGTTCTAAGTAAATAAATAAAATACGCCGAAAATGCAAAACTGAATTATGAACTCAACTTGATTCCTTGAAAACAAAACAAAGCAAAAGATTGTCCTGACAAGACAATTCACATTAAAATCGTAATTTGACTCTCGCATAATGTCGCCGCAATATGGCGTTTGCTCTTTACTTAAGAACTCTTAATAAGTATTACAAATTTTCATCTCTTCATTAACCATTATTCAATTTTAAAAATAAAAACCTTCATTGTTATAAATTGTTTAATTAAAAGTCCTCATTAAGGTTTGATACCCATTTTATATGTTAATCTAAAAAGTTGGGTATTATAGCCGCGCCAACTTTAGCAGCAAGAAGTTTTAGCGTGTAGATAAACTTCTTAAAGTTTAATTTATAACCGTGGAAGCAACGAAGCAACAGTGCCGTGAAAATAAAACATTACGTTCAGCGTGAAGCTGCATGGCGCGACCGCGACATCCACCGAAACGTGAGTGATGATCGTCTCCCGTGAGGTTCTTTATTATAACAAGTCTCCTCTATATTACACACATCAAAACAACGTTCATGAACATTAAACGAAATTAGAAAGGCGTGTTGCTATTTGTTTTGAGTTGGCCTATTCCTTTTAAGCATAAACTAATATTTTGCTTACTGACTGAATATTGTTTTGTAATTCAAGAATATGTGACTAGTATATTTTCATTTTCAGTATTTATATCGTTAGGCAACACATTCAAATTAATGATTTAAGAAATCTAGACATTTGTATTGCTATGTTCATTAAACCAAACAGATAAAATAAGTTCAAAATTGATAAAGATTTTATATATTTATATACAGTTTTCTATATTGGAAGTAACAGAATCATGGCACACGCCCTTTTTTGAACATTCTATATACTTGATAGTCACATTTCGACATCTAAATGATGATCCAGTCCCGGTTCTACTGGAAGAGATATTAAGTTTTCATTTTCAAATGAAGCACTCATTATATTATTGCACTTTTGAGTCCTGTATAATTTTCTGAATCCAATTATACCAATTAAGTGATGTTGAGGCTAATTGCCCTTATTTTCTCTTATTGATTTAGACGAGAGTTTGAACCGTATTTCTTTATTACTTATGTTGATTATTACAGAATCTAATTCGTTTGACAATTATGATGCATGCTATTTTCTTATATTGTCATATTATTGTTTGACATTTCTCGAAATTATATGAAACATGCAATCTTCGATAAAAAATATAAATTAACTTAACAAGTGATATTTCAAAGGTTAATATTTATTTTAATTTAATTTGTAGCTGGTCGAAAATACCAAATTTAGTGATTATTAGATTATAAATTAGATTTTGGGACAAAACATATTTTTTTCAAACGGAACCATATTGGCACCGTTTCGTCATTTATTAGTACTATTAATAAAAAAATTTGACAATTTCCGAAAGGGTTGTCGTTCACCTAGCAGAAACTTTGTTAATCAGTGGCAGAGAGACCATCTTGAACAATTGAAGTAATTCAATGAGACTTAGTGAATTTCAACTGTCTCAGAATACATATGAAATTGGAACACTAGGATCAAATCGTTTAGTTCCGAAACAGTTAACCAAACTTCCCCTGGAAACGTGTCAATCTAGTCTAGGTAGAAGGTTAAATGGCAGAGAAGAGCCTTGCAGGTAGCCACATGCGATCTACGAAACTTCGCGTTTTAAGTTAATGTATACATATACAAGTATACATAGTCTCTCGTTATAACGTGCAAAAAATTTAACTACCAATTACTTATCGAATATGAAGGTGGGTGGTTTTTCATATGAAATTTTTCTGTCCAGCTATATAATCTTAAAACAGTGTGCCAAAAAACGGTTCATAATTTTTATCTCAAAATAACGTAATCAGAAAAAGACGAAATATGGCACATCTCGGTGTGCGTACGCGTGTGATTGTGTATGTATATATATCTTTATATACAATATGATTGTTTATAGAGACGCAACAACAACAGTACAAAATATGAAGGAAAGAATAATAACTGCCCGTACATCTATCCCACTGGCAGATTTAGAAACAGTGGGAACCTCATTTCAAAAGCGCATAGAGAGATGTGTGTCAATCAAAATGGGCAACATGTGGAACATTTATTATAATTTTTTCTACTGAGTTGAAGAAACCTCCTTTTTTGAGTTTATTTTTGAATTTTGTAATTAGGGCTCAATAACACAAAATTGGTTGTAATTAACCCTAGGGAAGTACCTACAAAAAATGTTCGTTTTTTATTTTTACATCACATCGTTGAAAAATATACAGGGTGTTCCATTTGAAAAAATTGAGAAAATTCAATTAAAAAATTTCTTAATTGAAAAATAAACACTTATTTACTTATAAAACGAAAATGGTTGCAATTAGCCATAGGGAAGTACTTACAAAAAATGTTCGTTTTTCATTTCTACATCACTTCGTGGAAAAATATACAGCGTAGGGAAAAATACAGTTGTCGAAATACACAACGAATGTCATAAATAGTACACCTACAATTCAAAAACCATATGTCGGCTTACTTAAGTAACCGAAATTCATTTAATGAGAAATGGAATGAAGTTTAAACTCTGATATGGTCGCCTCTGTACAAAGTTTAAGAATGCAAGAGAAAAACATGAAGTTTTATTACAACTGGCATACGTGATTGTTCTTGCCACTGATACTGTTATTCTATACTTCATGTTGAAGGTTCCATAAAACTTGGATATAGCGGTGTATAGAATTAGGCGGGCAAGGGAAATTAAATAGAGATGTTGCATTTTAAGGCATGTGTCAGTTTTTAGAACAGAATAATGAGTAGGAATTAACAGTCAAAGGACTAAAGTTGAGGCGTTTAGATTTAAAGAGAAAACTTTTTGGTTACTATGGTGATATCGTAAATTTCTAGATTCCCTCACATACCCAATATGCGAGAGTGTGACGAGGAAAAGAGAATCATCAATACTGCAGCTGAGATTATCCACCGTGATATTAAATCACGACCCTACGATTCTTGTTTATCCATTGAGAGAAGATAATACGTTAGCGACTAGTAATCTTGGCCTGGAGCCACTCAGGTTATTGGTCAACGAAAGTCTCAAACCTATTAAACTTTCAGAGGATAACAACAGAAAGAATGAGAAAAAATGTGAAAATTAATGTGCTTATTTCTTTTTATAACTGCTGTGCTTTGTGATTTATTTCCTTTTTTTAATATTTTTTATCCCATGAGCTATTTACATGTGTCTGTGTATCCTCCTGTTCTATAGTTGGGTTTATTTACTTATCGAATAGTGTTCTAAGTAAATAAATAAAATACGCCGAAAATGCAAAACTGAATTATGAACTCAACTTGATTCCTTGAAAACAAAACAAAGCAAAAGATTGTCCTGACAAGACAATTCACATTAAAATCGTAATTTGACTCTCGCATAATGTCGCCGCAATATGGCGTTTGCTCTTTACTTAAGAACTCTTAATAAGTATTACAAATTTTCATCTCTTCATTAACCATTATTCAACTTTAAAAATAAAAACCTTCATTGTTATAAATTGTTTAATTAAAAGTCCTCATTAAGGTTTGATACCCATTTTATATGTTAATCTAAAATGTTGGTTATTATAGTCGCGCCAACTTTAGCAGCAAGAAGTTTTAGCGTGTAGATAAACTTCTTAAAGTTTAATTTATAACCGTGGAAGCAACGACGCAACAGTGCCGTGAAAATAAAACATTACGTTCAGCGTGAGGCTGCATGGCGCGACCGCGACATCCACCGAAACGTGAGTGATGATCGTCTCCCGTGAGGTTCTTTATTATAACAAGTCTCCTCTATATTACACACATCAAAACAACGTTCATGAACATTAAACGGAATTGGAAAAGACGTGTTGCTATTTGTTTTGAGTTGGCCTATTCCTTTTAAGCATAAACTAATATTTTGCTTACTGACTGAATATTGTTTTGTAATTCAAGAATATGTGACTAGTATATTTTCATTTTCAGTATTTATATCGTTAGGCAACACATTCAAATTAATGATTTAAGAAATCTAGACATTTGTATTGCTATGTTCATTAAATCAAACAGATAAAATAAGTTCAAAATTGATAAAGATTTTATATATTTATATACAGTTTTCTATATTGGAAGTAACAGAATCATGGCACACGCCCTTTTTTGAACATTCTATATACTTGATAGTCACATTTCGACATCTAAATGATGATCCAGTCCCGGTTCTACTGGAAGAGATATTAAGTTTTCATTTTCAAATGAAGCACTGATTATATTATTGCACTTTTGAGTCCTGTATAATTTTCTGAATCCAATTATACCAATTAAGTGATGTTGAGGCTAATTGCCCTTATTTTCTCTTATTGATTTAGACGAGAGTTTGAACCGTATTTCTTTATTACTTATGTTGATTATTACAGAATCTAATTCGATTGACAATTATGATGCATGCTATTTTCTTATATTGTCATATTATTGTTTGACATTTCTCGAAATTATATGAAACATGCAATCTTCGATAAAAAATATAAATTAACTTAACAAGTGATATTTCAAAGGTTAATATTTATTTTAATTTAATTTGTAGCTGGTCGAAAATACCAAATTTAGTGATTATTAGATTATAAATTAGATTTTGGGACAAAACATATTTTTTTCAAACGGAACCATATTGGCACCGTTTCGTCATTTATTAGTACTATTAATAAAAAAATTTGACAATTTCCGAAAGGGTTGTCGTTCACCTAGCAGAAACTTTGTTAATCAGTGGCAGAGAGACCATCTTGAACAATTGAAGTAATTCAATGAGACTTAGTGAATTTCCACTGTCTCAGAATACATATGAAACTGGAACACTAGGATCAAATCGTTTAGTTCCGAAACAGTTAACCAAACTTCCCCTGGAAACGTGTCAATCTAGTCTAGGTAGAAGGTTAAATGGCAGAGAAGAGCCTTGCAGGTAGCCACATGCGATCTACGAAACTTCGCGTTTTAAGTTAATGTATACATATACAAGTATACATAGTCTCTCGTTATAACGTGCAAAAAATTTAACTACCAATTACTTATCGAATATGAAGGTGGGTGGTTTTTCATATGAAATTTTTCTGTCCAGCTATATAATCTTAAAACAGTGTGCCAAAAAACGGTTCATAATTTTTATCTCAAAATAACGTAATCAGAAAAAGACGAAATATGGCACATCTCGGTGTGCGTGTTAAAGAACGCTATAACCCCGATATACTTTTCGACGTTGTAACAAAATCCGACTTAGGAAATACTTCGTAAGAAAAGCGTGCTTCACGTAAAAACGCTGTGGAGGAGGTTTTTAATTCTTGGAAACATATTTTTGCTCTTCGGAGCAATTTTTATGCCAAATTTTCGCTAACTCTTCAAGGAGCGTTAATTTAGAAAGTGTAGTAAATGTCGCTGCACAGGGACGTAATGTCGCCCCGACCACCCAATTTTAGAAAGTATACTAAAATTGGACTTGAACTTCAAAATTTCCAAGATTAAAAACCCTTTTACGAATCCACGTTGTCAAGCACTGCAACTCTTACGAGGTATTGAATATGAGGACAAGTTAGTCCAACGACTATTCAAAGTATATCGGAAGTTATAGCGAAAATAGCCCTTAGCGACATGGGACCCCCATCATTTCCTAGCAGTCGGATTTGACGGGGAAATGATGTGTTTTGACGGGGTTTGCCCTAAACCGGTTCCTCAGTGATTCGGAGTCAAAAAAGTATCTATACCATGTACTCACACGTGCATGGGATCTGCCTTGCCTGAACGTAAAATTTGTTATTGCATAATACAAACGAAGTAGAAACGCTTCAAGCAATTTTAAGCTCCGAGGAGCGACCAAAATTTATGTGAATTAATAAATACGTTTATAAGACAGGCAAGCATAAGCCCACCAAAATTTCAGTTACATGAAACTTTTCTTGAATCTTTTTGTGCATCGTTAGCTTTTCAAACTGCATATTGGATGGTAGTTGGTACCGTATGAATCGTCCCGTTCCTCACCATGTGTTGTACACGGGTCAGACCATTGTTTGTTAACATTTTCTCTGAAGAAGTTGTTGTAAAAACATAAATTTTTTTTAAAAGATTTAATATACATATTTTGAACTTTATATTGTCTTTTACTTGTGTTTTCTAACAAAATTCCCTTTCAGATTTAATTTTAAGAGAGTGTGAAACAGACAATGTTAGATTTATAGTGTTACGACGTCTTCCAATTGATACCATCAGAGCCGCAGTTAAGCATAAACGACAGTAAGTAGTATTTATCCATTATTCTCCGTCTGAAACAGTCATGTTGAACCCTAAAAATTTTGTGAACGTAATATTATTATTTAGAATTTAAGAAAAGGTTGAGGAAAAAGAAAATTAATTTTTTCTTTTTCCTATTTTTTTTAATTTTTCTAAGTTTTTCGAGCAGAAAATACGTCCTTCAGACTTCCATCAAAGCATGGATCGTTCACATGGCGCCCGAACAGGGACCATGCCGTCCCCAAACCCAACAAATCCTTTCTCATTCATGGCGGAAGACTCCGAGGGGTCGACCCCAAGAGAATTTTACAAGCGAGTCACCGCACCGCTCGTCGACGACGGTTCTAGAGGGATAGAACCACAACGACTGTTTCCAGGGGGAAATAATGTAAATTTATCTGCTTCACAGCCACAAACTGCTAATTCGATGGAAAGTATGTTTCTGAAAATGGCAGAGGGCTTCGTGCAGGCGATACAGAACGTGTCGACCTGTACGCCCCATGAGAGACAAAGATGTCCGAACGTGACGTTCCATGGGCTTGATCATGAAGATCCAGAAGCTTTTCTGAAAATTATGGAGGAATATTTCGACAGAGCTCGCATAAGCCACGACTATGATCGCCTCCATAACGTAACCGGCCAACTCAAGGGCGAAGCTCAACGATGGTCCGAACAATTTAGGACGTTGACTACTTCGTATACCTTATTCAAGGAAAGATTCCTTACGAGATTTAATTCTCCCGACATACAGTTACGAGCTATTGCTCAACTGTATGCCGTCAAGCAAACGTCTTTAGACGACACGGCAGTGTTTATCACAAGGAAAACCTGTCTTTTCGATCGTATTGATCCCTTCAAATCCGAAGCCATCAGGGCTCGGGTCATCATGGACCAATTGCGTCCAGAAATTAGGTCACGCTTGAGAAGCAACCTAATTTCATCCACAGAGATGTTAATAGCAGCGGCTACTAACGTCGAGCGGGATTCAGCTGACGAACAGACGTCGCTAATCCAGCTTATCGATCAACGTCTGTCCCGCGCGTCTTACTATCAAGAGCCGGGACACATCAGTCAACAAAATTCTAGTAACAGGAGCAATGGAAGCCCAACTCCGACAGCACCGAGGGTGCATTTCCGAGAGGATGTCTCTCGACAGGACGGTCCAGGCAGAGCGCCTGGTCGTCCTTTTTTTATGCCTAATTCTTCGAGCGGATCAGTGAATCCTGACCGCAGGCAAAACAATTTTAATGGCGGATCGGGGAAATTCCGAGTACCCGACCGACCAACAACCCCGTGCCGATACTGTACAGACACAGTGCAGTGGCACTTCCATAGCCAATGCCCGAATAACCCTCATCTCAACAGGAGACCGGGAAACTTTCGAGGGGCCAGAGACCCAGGCCAGGGTCCATCTGCAAGATCCCCGGCACAACGGCCGAACCAAGGCGGCAGCAATGTCCATTAAAAATTTCTAATACTCATGACCACTACGACGCTCCCATGCACAAGACAAGGGAGTCAATAAATTATATGAGCGAAGCGTTTCCTTTGCCTCGTATAAAAGTTCAGATAAATGAACATGCGGTCGACGCACTGATTGATTCAGGCTCGACACGAAACGTTATCCATCCGAGGATGTTGGATAATTTTAAAAATCTCACGACACGTCGATCATTTGCTATGGCGTGCGGAGATCGAATGGTGGACTCTCTTGGAACGACAAAATTAAAAGTAATAATTTCAGGCACTTCTTTTGAAATTGATTTTCAAGTAATCGAAAATTTGAACGAAACGATAATATTAAGATCACCATTCTTATATATGAACAATGTCGCATATGATTATGGCCGAAAATGCCTATATGCCGGCACGGAAGAGCGTATTACCGTCTTCTGGAATCAAGCTTCTCAGAGGGAGAGACAGCAGGCAAAGCTTCCTGAAGAGCTTGTTATTAAAGACAAATTTCTACGGCCGCTGTTCGAAGAATTTGTCGATCTGTTCACTGCGGAACCGACTCAAGCAACCACAGTGACTGTTAAACACAAAATTACAGTAAAAGACACGAAACCATTTAATATCAGACCATATCCGATGTCTCCGAGTACTAAGAAAATTATGTACGACCAAATCGAAGAGATGTTGAAAGCTGGCGTCATCGAACCTAGCACTGCCCAATATAGTTCACCACCCGTGATAATAAAACGCTCAGACAAGAAACCACGTTTTTGCATCGATTATCGCCATTTGAACGAAATGACTGAAGACGAGGCTTCCGTCTTACCAAAAATACACGAAAGTATTAAAGATTTAGGCAATTCGAAGATTTTTTCTGTGTTGGATTTAAAGAGTGGATATTGGCAAATACCGCTCGATGAAGCATCAAAAGATTTCTCGACTTTTACCACTCCTGATGGGGCAGCTTACAGATTCAATGTCATGCCTTTCGGCCTCAAGACAGCTCCCTGTACCTTTCAGAAATTCACGGCAAAGGACGTTTTAACGGGTTACCTGCACCATTTCTGTAAAGTGTACTTAGATGATATAATCGTTTACAGCGTAAACGTGAAGGAGCATATGTCCCACTTGAGGTTAGTCTTTGAAAGACTACGCCTGCACAATCTAAAAGTGTCACCGGAAAAGTGTGTAATAGCGACGAATGAAATCCAATATTTAGGCCATACAATTAGAACTGATACTTCCCGACCGTTAGAAAAACATGTCTTACAAATTCAAAATTATCCCGTTCCAGCCACCAAAAAGCAGCTACAAAGTTTCCTAGGACTTTGCAACTGGGTAAGAGAATATCTACCAAATGTGGCGATGATCACGAAGCCACTAACGAAACTTCTTTCGAAGGAAAATCGTTTTCACTGGAACCATGTATGCGATGAAGCGTTTAGAAAATTAAAAGAATTATTATCCGGACCGCTGGAACTCCATCGGCCGGATTTTTCACGTCAGTTCATTTTGCAAACAGATGCATCCCTACAAGGCCTTTCGGCCGTATTATATCAATTAGGCGACAACGGCGAAAAATATATAATTTCGTATGCAAGCAACACGTTATCTCCAGCAGAGAGACGTTACCACATAAACGAGCTGGAATGCTTGGCGGTGGTGAACTATATAAAAAAAGTACAAGATGTACTTAGCAGACAAACCGTTCTTGGTGAAGACGGACAACAGGGCGTTACTTTGGTTAACAAACATAAGGACGACAAAACAAAATTTACACGATGGTCATTACTATTGCAAGAATATGCATTCAAAATTGAACACTGTCCAGGAAAGGAGAATTTATTAGCAGATTTTCTAAGTCGTAACCCACAAAATCAGTATGTCGAGACAGACGATGAAGAGGAAAGAATGTTCCTACCAAATTACAAGTGTCCAGAACGTATTTCTGTTTTAACACATTCAGAAATATACGAAGATATCGTACAGGCTCAATTGAGTTCAAGAGATATTCAAGACAAGATCCGCCGTTGGAATGACCTATTTCAACAGGAACAACGTTCCGATGCGGATCTTATTTTTATGAAAAATTTTCACGTCCAAGACGATGTACTTTTTAAAGATTGCGATCGAAATTTTAAATTGATAGTTCCAAAGAGGAAAATAAAGGAATTGATTTACCATTATCATGACCGAGATGAAGCATGTCATCCAGGAAGAGACGAGACTCTCAGGAAAATAGCAAAACGCTACTATTTCAATAATATGGCCAGGATCGTAGGCAGATACATAAACGACTGTCTGATATGCCAGTCTGTAAAGACAAGACAAGCCCAACCCAATGCTCCACTTAGAAGTCATGCACCACAAAATGCATTTGAAACCTTGAGCGTCGACGTAATTGGCCCGCTGCAGAGGACTAAAGACGCCGAAAATAGATATATGATTATCGTCGAAGACGTATTCAGTAAATGGATAGAGGCAAAGGCATACATTCAGGTCGATGGCAGAACGATAGCCAAATTTATTGACGAAGAGATAGTAGCGAGATTCGGAGTCCCTCGAGTCATAATTTCCGATAATGGTGGTCATTTCAATTCCGAATGGTACATCACGTTTTGCGAAAGAAATGGTATCGAACGATACTTAATTCCGGCATATCACCAACAGTCCAACCCCGTGGAACGACGGGTTCAGGAGTGCAAAAAGATATTAAATACTCTCTTATTTAAAAAACCAAACGACACTTGGGATCGCTACGTGCATCAGATGACATACATCTTAAGAAATCGTAGGAACGCCGCTACAAATCAAACACCCAGCATGATCGTGTTAGGATATAATCCAGCCGAAAGAGGCGAATGGGATTTGTATGCCTGGAGGCAAGAAAGAGCCAAGCAACAAACGCTTCCACGATACGAGCGAGTCAAGGAAGCCCGTCAGGCCCAACAAAATTACAAGCAAAAATATGCGCCGAAAGAGGCCGTCACTCCAATCGTTTTCAAAGTAGGAGACAGAGTCATGAGTAAAAGGAAAAGGAAGGTACATACCTTCACGCCGTCTTGGTCAGGCCCAACCAGAATCTTAAAGAAGTTTTCAGACGAAGTGTATCTCGTGCAAAAGGGAAATGTAACGACAAGAGTACATGTAAATGATTTGAGACCAGCCCCGCCAGAGGAGCACAACTTGGAAATCGAATCTTCCGATGAAGAAAATGCTAGTCCAGGCGGAACATCACTCGATGGAAATGATTCCCCGTTCTCAGACGATTCCACAGAACCTCCACCGCCGGAGCAAACGGTTGTATAAATCCATGCACCGCCACGAGATGCTTCCACTTCTGATTCAGAATCAAGTTCTGGAGATTCTATTATATTTTTATAACATTTTTCAACCTAGGCTAAGTTTTAACTTAGTGCTAGGTTTATTTTACATCAAAATTTCCATACCAACTTCTTGTCGTGTCAGGCGAGAGTTGGTATTTTTTATGTATTTTTTACAAGTTATTTTTATCGAGGATATTGTATCGTCCGTACAAATCTTCAAAATTCACTGCAGCAACTCTGACCGTGTCCGGCAGAGTTGGTATTTTTTATAATTTTTTCTAAGTCCTCATATGTTAATAAACATACATCTGTAAGCAGAGTCCGACCCAAAGGGTCCAAACAAATGTTCCATTGGCACGGCATGGAAAGACGACGACTCTGACGCAAGGGCGCGATTCAGATGAGTCTAGCAACTCAAGGGCGAGATGCCGCCACGTCTGCTGGAGGGGCAGATGCAACGATCCGACGGATGCAGATTCTGTCGCAGATTTCTCCTAAGAAGAGATTTTAATAAAAACCATTTCAATCAGCATAAGTCCACAAAATTCAATGTTCATATTCCCAAAGACGACGATGTGATATCGGTCGCAGATTTCTCCCAAGAAGAGAATTTTATCTACACGGAAAACATTTCAATCAACATAAGTCTACAAAATTCAGTGTTCCTATTCTCAAAGACGACGATATGTTATCGGTCGCAGATCCCGAGACGGGATATGAACAAACATTTTACTAAAATTTTGTTTTATATTGTTTCATATAAACCGAGCAGAGCCATAGTATAGCTGGAGCCAAGCAGTCCGAGGACCACCTAAGCTGTTCCAGAAGGCAGTTCGACACCGAAGGTGATCGACGAGGCATAGACACGAGGAGGAGCAGACGCAAGCCCGCATTAGTGGAAGAACACTAAGAAAGATAAGTGCGTCGAAAGTGTTTGTGTTGTGTCATCGAGAATCCGAGGATTTTCGATTTTTTCTTTTTTTTTTTATGCCATTTTGAAACCCAATGTTCAATTATTCAATCGAATGCTATGCATCGATATATGTTCAAACTTATTACCATTTTAGATTTGCATCTATGTTATGTTCAGATAGGCCGGTCTGAAATATAACCGAATACAACACATGGGGAGACTACATCCAATGATCTATTTTTCTTTTCAAAAACCAATTTACCAAACGTTGCACAAAAAGATTCACGGAAAGGAGGGGAGTGTTAAAGAACGCTATAACCCCGATATACTTTTCGACGTTGTAACAAAATCCGACTTAGGAAATACTTCGTAAGAAAAGCGTGCTTCACGTAAAAACGCCGTGGAGGAGGTTTTTAATTCTTGGAAACATATTTTTGCTCTTCGGAGCAATTTTTATGCCAAATTTTCGCTAACTCTTCAAGGAGCGTTAATTTAGAAAGTGTAGTAAATGTCGCTGCACAGGGACGTAATGTCGCCCCGACCACCCAATTTTAGAAAGTATACTAAAATTGGACTTGAACTTCAAAATTTCCAAGATTAAAAACCCTTTTACGAATCCACGTTGTCAAGCACTGCAACTCTTACGAGGTATTGAATATGAGGACAAGTTAGTCCAACGACTATTCAAAGTATATCGGAAGTTATAGCGAAAATAGCCCTTAGCGACATGGGACCCCCATCATTTCCTAGCAGTCGGATTTGACGGGGAAATGATGTGTTTTGACGGGGTTTGCCCTAAACCGGTTCCTCAGTGATTCGGAGTCAAAAAAGTATCTATACCATGTACTCACACGTGCATGGGATCTGCCTTGCCTGAACGTAAAATTTGTTATTGCATAATACAAACGAAGTAGAAACGCTTCAAGCAATTTTAAGCTCCGAGGAGCGACCAAAATTTATGTGAATTAATAAATACGTTTATAAGACAGGCAAGCATAAGCCCACCAAAATTTCAGTTACATGAAACTTTTCTTGAATCTTTTTGTGCATCATTAGCTTTTCAAACTGCATATTGGATGGTAGTTGGTACCGTATGAATCGTCCTGTTCCTCACCATGTGTTGTACACGGGTCAGACCATTGTTTGTTAACATTTTCTCTGAAGAAGTTGTTGTAAAAACATAAATTTTTTTTAAAAGATTTAATATACATATTTTGAACTTTATATTGTCTTTTACTTGTGTTTTCTAACAAAATTCCCTTTCAGATTTAATTTTAAGAGAGTGTGAAACAGACAATGTTAGATTTATAGTGTTACGACGTCTTCCAATTGATACCATCAGAGCCGCAGTTAAGCATAAACGACAGTAAGTAGTATTTATCCATTATTCTCCGTCTGAAACAGTCACGTTGAACCCTAAAAATTTTGTGAACGTAATATTATTATTTAGAATTTAAGAAAAGGTTGAGGAAAAAGAAAATTAATTTTTTCTTTTTCCTATTTTTTTTTAATTTTTCTAAGTTTTTCGAGCAGAAAATACGTCCTTCAGACTTCCATCAAAGCATGGATCGTTCACATGCGTACGGGTGTGTGTGCGTGTGATTGTGTATGTGTATATATCTTTGTATACAATATGATTGTTTATAGAGACGCAACAACAACAGTACAAAATATGAAGGAAAGAATAATAACTGCCTGTACATCTATCCCACTGGCAGTTTTAGAAACAGTGGGAACCTCATTTCAAAAGCGCATAGAGAGATGTGTGTCAATCAAAATGGGCAACATGTGGAACATTTATTATAATTTTTTGTACTGAGTTGAAGAAACCTCCTTTTTTGAGTTTATTTTTGAATTTTGTAATTAGTGCTCAATAACACAAAATTGGTTGTAATTAACCCTAGGGAAGTACCTACAAAAAATGTTCGTTTTTTATTTTTACATCACATCGTTGAAAAATATACAGGGTGTTCCATTTGAAAGAAATGAGAAAATTCTATTCAAAAAGTTCTTAATTGAAAAACAAACACTTATTTACTTATAAAACGAAAATGGTTGCAATAGGGAAGTACTTACAAAAAATGTTCGTCTTTTATTTCTACATTACTTCGTGGAAAAATATACAGCGTGTTCCATTTGAAAAAATTGAGTAAATTCAATTTAAAATGTTCTTAATTTAAAAAATAATTCTTGGCCACCCTGTACATTTCTGGGAAATGAAAATGATTCGAAAACATTAATTAGATGTCTCGTAACTAATATTCATATAATTGTTTTCTTAAAACCCATAATTGTGACTGTGGTGATTTTTTGTAATATCCATCTGCAGATTGCATTATTTCAACAAATAAATTCATTACATCCAAGTGGTTGGAAGATATTCAATGGTAATATAGGAATGAATAGCGCCTATAAAGAGGCTTCAAAAACTGTACTGATATACATAGCATTCCATTAAAAAAAAGGCACTTGGTCTGTAATTTCGTCTTGGCTTGCCCTGTATATTCGAAAATAATTTCCAGTTATAGACTTTTTTATCTAGTTTACTTGAAATTTTTTGGAAAATTTCTAGCTATCGTAGAACTCGAGATATCTAGATCCGACGCATTATTGCGCCACCCTGTATATTAAATCATTGCGATACATTATAAATTTGATATTCCAACAAGGTTATTTTCCACAAGCATTAAAAGAAACTATTATAAAGCAGTTATTTGAACAAGGCAACGCAAATATTATCTCTAACATCCGTCCGATATATCTTATTAGTAATATTGCAAAAATTATAGAAAAATGCATTAAGAAGCGGCTTTTAGAACATACTGATAAATATAATATAATATCTCATTTCTAATTTGGATTTAGAGAAGGAGTGTCTATGGTCGATGCAATGTATAATATGACAAGTTATTTATATCAAAAGCTAATGGCAATATCTTTAGATCTAGCAAAGGCTTTTGACACGATTTCTCATCAAAAGCTACTAAAAAAATTAGATACGTATGGTTTCAGAGGCATATGCGGTGATTTACTCAGAAGCTATTTAACAAATCGGAAAGAGATTGTCAGCATAGACTCGGAGAAAAGTAAAAAGAAACTAGTTACGTATGGAATACCTCAAGGAACAGTCATAGTTCCAATTCTTTTTCAAATTTACATAAATGACATGCTTAACTTAAATATTTCAGGGGAAATCATCTCTTATGCCGATGACATAGTCTTATTATTTTCCGATGTCAGCTGGGAGGAAGCTAAAATTAAAGCGGAAAAGGGACTTCACGACGTAAAAATTTGGTTAACAAGAAATTTATTAACTCTAAATAAAACAAAAACAAAACGTTTAACATTTTCTTTGAATTTAGCAGGAAAATCCCATATTAATAAACTAAAATTGCATAAATGTAAAAACCTCAATTTCATTACTTGCGACAGTTGTGAAGATTATATTGAATCAACTGAAAACATCAAATATTTAGGTTTATATATTGGTCAGTTTTTGAAATGGGACAAACACGTGGAAATATTAACAGAAAAAATTCGAAGTTAGTATATAAATTTTATCAGCTTAAATTATAATGACCTAACTATAATCACGTGTAAATAATTAATATGTTATTAGAGTTAACTTCATATTTATTTTATTAAAAATCAGATTTAACAAAGCAAGAGAAAAATCTTTATAATAAAATAATACTACATAAGTAATCAATTAAAGAAATTGTTCAAAGTGGCCACCATTATTTTTAATGCAAAGCTCATAGCATCTTCTTAAGTTTAGGAAAATATTGCAAATAGCGTTATTAAGGTTTCTGTTTAAGTTGTTAATTTCTTCTTGAGTTTTTGTTTTAATTGCCTGAATATTGTGGTTATGATTAAAATTAACTTTGCTTTTTAAAAACTCCCATAATTAGCTATCTAATGACGTCAAACCGCATTGGCCATCGAATGGTCCCAGCATTGCCTATCCAAATCGGAAATTGATTATTTAAATGTTCCCGAACTTCCAAAACGCTATGTGGAGTCGCTCCGTCCTGATGCCAAATCATTCTAAACAATACGTCCATAGGGAATTCTTGAATTAGACAATCTACCTTCTGGTAAAATTATTTCGAGATATGGTTGTCATGTCAAAGTAAAATCAGAAAATATAGTCCCAACAACTTTATTTCGAAAAATTTCGCACCAAACGTGAATTGATTGAACTCGACTCATCTGTCCACATAATTTCTTTAAAAATGTTAGAATTTTCATCTAATTGGAACAAAACTCCAATCTTCTACGTTTTTGGTCTGCATTCAGTTCCTGGACGGGTAATATTTTGTAAGGCCTATATTGATGCTTTATCAAAATTCTTTGAATGTTGTAATAACTTTTTTCCATTTCACGACAAGCATTTAATAAACTATTAACTGAATTTTCTAAAACAAATTTTAAAATAAGGTATCGATCTACTATTTTTATAATAAATTATTTTTTTACCTTCAAAATATAACAATATATCTAGATCTTCTTGCTCGTTTGATGTAACGTTAAGTCGTTTTCTTGAAAAACTTCGGGCCCTATTTACATGACGATAAACATTCAAAAACAATATTGAGGACAAAGTTTCATTATTAACAGATTGCATTACGAAATTATTTAATATACATGTACCGATAAAAACAGTGAGAGTAAGCAAACCCACTGCACCTTGGCTAACCTATCCATTAAAGTTGATTCTAAAAGAAAAGGTTAAAGCGTTTTTTTTCTCACGGCGCTTCCTGCCACTGCCACTTTTATCTCAAAAAATTAAGAATTTACTGAGCAGTTTTTCACATTTATTATTCAAATTACTTTTTTTAAAGAATTTTCTAAAAACTAACAAGTTGAATCGAACTGGGATCATTATGTAACTGATTTTACGTAAACTATTATATTTTATATTAATCAAAGACTATATTAGCTGTATATTTTATTTGGATATAAATTATACGAACATCAATCAATTGGAAGTTTTATGTTTTCTAAGAAAGGCCTAAAATGCAAAGTTTGTGAGAAAATTTTTTAAAACTGGAAAATTGTACTTTAAGGGGTAGCTGGTCTAAAATCAGCTTGCCGCCAATTTGTTTTAGGCCAAACATACTCTACATATCACAAAATCCACAGATTTAACTCATTAAACGCATCTAATCGTATTGTAGTCACTTTTTACTAATACTGATATTGCTGTCTGTAGTGTACTTTGGCTTATTCTATAGATGCTGTCGAATTTTTTACATTATTTTTAATTAAACTAATAATAAATAAAAAATTGCATTTGAAGACGTAATGGTCAGTCTATAAAATGGCGGAGGATCTGGGGATACGTGAATAATCAGCGTTTAAAATACCCGTCAATATTGGATCACCTGTTGAAGATATGAAGCCACAAATAGGCAGACACACAAACATATAAACATATGCGTGAAACTTATAAGATTCTAAAACTATAAAATAATTGCAAGCATAAAGGAGAAGTAACTAAATATAATAATTGGATCATAATTTCTCGTTGGCCATATGTTACACTTTGGCAAAATTGTGATTTTTTACCACATGGATGTAAATAAATTTAGTTTCTCTTAAAGTTATGTTTCATTGCAACCTGACACCAAATAGATTAGAATAGAATAGAAGTTATTAGTAGATGAAATGTCCATGTACTTGCAAAAATACAAAAAATCAATGGACAAAAGATCTATGTTATATGTGATTATACATAGGTCTCCGGTATTTAGGCATTTTAAAAATCGCTAGCTGTTTAACAGTAGGTAATGGGTCTATATAGACATGCTCATACACCCTTTATCCGACTTATATCTCAACTGTAGAGTCTTTGCACGTGGAAATGGGAACATTAGTCATATATTCGTTTATCAGTGCTTACATGTTATCTCACGTCGATATCAATTTGTTTTTCAATTTAACAAAGCATTACAATCAAAGTGCATCAGAATAAGATATTTCTAACGTTAACAAGAAAAAAGAGGTAACTTAATTGTGGAACTGGCACGAAATATTCATAGTAGCGATCCAGGTAAGTAAATAAACCGACCTTGAGTTTGAACAAAATGTACAATCTTAATATTGAATAAGGTGTGTAACTATGACCATCTGGCAGATAAATATAAAATAAGATAGTGTAGTTATAATAAAACATAAGTTCGCAACTCATCCTTTGGAAAACCTAGAAACGATACATCTGGAGCGTGTAATTCGAACTTGAATACAGAAGAACATGAAGAAAACTATATATTTGCTTTTGGGCAACTAAATAAGGATGCAGACTATACCCACGTTAAAGAAAATAAATGTTATATAACCACTGACTTACACCAAACTAAACCATTACCTAGACTAACAACTACGAAGGCGTTCTACCTAAGACAGTACGGCTTTATAATCTCAGAATACATTCAGTATTTTTTTTTCAGTTTCTATTTGAACGGAAAATGGAACAAGCGAAAGGAGTTTAGAAGTCGGAAGCTGTATCCACATTTTGTGCAACTACGAAAAATGCAAATAAGTTGAATATTTGATAATATGGTAGTATTCTCCTCGGATCACAACAAACTTTTTAATATCCTAAGCCTGTATCATCTTTTGATAGGATAGGATTTTTCAAACGTATTGACCACGAATTCCCTGTAGTTGGACATTCATACTAATTTTTGGAGGATTAAAAAAAAGTTACCTAAAGTAAGAACAATTTTCATTCCCGACTAATATCTAGACATTATCCGATCATCTACTTTAAAATTCGCAGTCGCCGTCAACATGGAACTCCATCTTAAAGATATCGAAGGAGTAGTATGTACATTTTATTTTAGTAATAAGACGAAAAATATGTTGGATCAGAAAGTCCCTGTTAGATGGCGTTCGGTAGATCCGTATAGAATAATATAGAAGTTCTCTCTGTAAGGAAAGCTTAGATAACATCATTTCATAAAGCAGATCTTTAAAAAAGAACAGCTCGCTAATTGAACCAACTATTTTGACATTAGAAGTTATCAGAAATAAACTGAATGCAGTGTTCAACGAGATATATAAGAAACTGAGCAATTGGTATTTGTTTATTATGAATATAAATATTTCTAAGACGTTGCTAAGCAGGGGCAAAGAAGCAAAGTGTAGAAGTCCACTGAAAATAAATAGCAAAGAAAAAGTGCAGAAGAAAGAACTCGCAGCAAAAAGTAAATCAAAAGTGCAAATGAAGTATGTGACAGTGAAAAGAAGAAAGCCAACAATCCAACAATTAGAGGAACTATTATAGCGGTTAGATATTACTTTTAATATACGTAAGCCCTTATTTCGTATATAGCATTAGCAAATCAAGAATTTATGTACATTGTAACGAAGTGGTTTTTTTTGTTACCAAAATATGCCCAGGATATGTATTTTACACCCTCTATATAAATCATCGTTTTATATTTATTACACTACCGTTTTACGCTTTAAAATTTATATTAATTTGCAGCAGCACCGAATAAACATAGTACAGATGCACTCGGGTAGTGCGGAAACAACGTGAGGAACGTATATAGCCTTACAAGTCTATAGTAAATATTTTCAGTTGACAGCCAGTAGTCCCGGGAGCTAAACGTGAGTGCCTGCTATCCTGCGTAAACCAACCGTAAAATATTTTCAAGTTGCAAAGCAAGGTAATAAAATATTCCTAAGTCGAATTGACGTCACCAGTGCGACGTCATACTTTCGGTACCAGGGAATAATTATAATATCTGACAGTTAAGTTCTCTGGCTGCTTTCACACGCGAAACACGTGTCCTGGTGCTTGCTCCGGTCTAGAAAGATATTCAAGTAATTGAATATTTTACTAAGTCGCGAAATATTCCGTCCTTTTGACGTCACATCGATCCACCGCGCATATGTTACCGTCATTTCTCTCACTTTTAAGTATTCAAAGGAAATAATTAAATTCACCCTGTGTTGGCAGTCAGCCAGAGCGACTCATCGGCAGCAGACGTGTCCACTCCGAGATACGAACGCAGGTGCGATCTATCATATTCAAGCAGTAAGATTTTGGCCAAGTCCATACTGCGTCATCGACCAGCAGCACATCCATCTGGCGTCTACTCCTACTCCGATAGTAAGTTGTTTCATTTTCAGAAAAGGATCTGAGGAGCCGTGAAGTTGGATTCCAATTAGATCTGGCCATTCCAGTCAGCAGACGTGCGCGACAGTAACCATAGTAACCTGTGTTACCGCTTATTTTGTGCTAACGCTTGACCGCGTACATTTTGTGTTCATATTTTGTAGATTGCTATTCTTGTCTGAATTATCTGATACTACTACCCTCGTCGTTGGGTCGCTTGCCCTCATCCCAAGATTTAAAAGTGAAGTGAACTGACCCACTGGAGTATACTTTCTCCACTTAAGCTACTTAGCCTCGCGTACTCGGCTTGAGTTTAGGGTGTCCTATTACTTAAACTAGGACTGGTCCAAGCAAACCGAAAATTCGTTTCCGGTGCTCGAGTGTCAAAGAGTGGCTCTTTTTCTCCACGTCACCGTTCGACGCGGAACAAAACATTTAGCATTTCTTTCCTAAGAAAATTACCATTTCAATTGTAGGCTAAGTAGGACAGTAAGGCGAAGTTAAGTGTGTAATTACGCAATATTAATTCTTTGTAATTGTTATTACTTAATAAATAGTATTGTATTTGTATAGTTTTAGATAATTAAGAATGGAAGCATACATATCCATTGAAATTTTATATTCGCTTCTACATCCTTGTCTCTTTACTGAATAAATCCCTTCCTAATTATTGTTCATATTTGGTTTGAGTGTGTCGATTAAAACCACTTTTCACATAAAACCACCAGCCATGCAGGAAATTGTCAACGCAGCGCAACGTCATCAAAATTAATGCGTCCGGTCTAATCTCCTATAATCTCGCGCCGTAATTGAAACATAAACATGATCCTAATTTTTTTGTCGGACCAAATTGTAAATTGGTGTTCTATAAAAGAGAATGTGATCGTCGACATCAAAATAATTATTTAACTGATCCTTGTCCATCATTTTTTAATCATTTGAAAATTATCACGTACTCAACTGATGCTTTCATATTCGTTACATGAACGTCGATCGTTTAACGATAGCGCACTGACAATTCAATTAAAATTTTAATAGTGGGATGAGTAAGCAATATTTCACAGGAATGAAAGCAAATGTAGTGGAGGCAATCTATCCATATTTTAGCGGTATATGGAATGGCCTGGAAAGGTGAATTTTATTAATGAAATAGATTGTTCGAGCAGGGAGAAATTATGGGAATATATTTTATGCAATACCGACTCTGAACATCTTTTATATAATTTATTATAATAATTTTATAGAAAATATAGTTCAATAACTAGGAATAAGTTTTAAACTTTTAGTTATATTAATAATATAAAAACATGTTTTGCAATGCATGCGATAATTGATCCTTACTTTATAGTACTGAAGTACCTATTAGTTCCAATAGTGGCAAATAATCTATAACAGAGGCAATAACTCTCTTAAGTCATAAATTATTTAACAATATACTTATATAGTATGTCAGCAAACTCAAGTCTTGCTAAAACGTTGGAGAATAGGAGTAGGAAGTTTTTACTTTTTTAAGTTCTTTACAAATTCCAATTATATACTGGGTGGACTATATAAGTGGCATTTAATTTCAAGGATTAACTATTAAATTTTTCGAATTTAAAAACTATTGTTTTTTTAATTTGCTAAAATTCAGTCCGATCAATTAAAATTTTCATCAACCCTGTAAATTGTTTCAATTGTCTTTAATCTTTTTTTCGTTATTTTTCTAATGTAGAAAACCATAGACTTGCGGCTCTGTTGTCTATCTCTTCCAAAATTCTATAAAAGGCTTTCTTTACCAGACTCTCCCTTTTTTTGGTCAATTTTAGTCTCATTTCTGGTAGGCAGTATGGTTTTACCAAAAATCGTTCAACCCAAGATGCAATTTTATCATTCTCTGACAAACTGCTAAACAACTTTAGCAACAAATTACTTTCTGACGAAATGTTTTATATTTTGTCACGTGCTTTTGACACATACATCAGCTCCTGTTACAAAAATTATACTCTTATGGTGTTGGAGGACTTACACCGAAATGGGCTAAATCATATATGAGTGGACGGTATCAGTCTATTCGAATATATCATGAAAACAAGCTTAGTTATTCAAAAAATGTACTTATCAACACCGGAGTTCCACTGGGAAGTGTATTGTGGCCCTTTTTGTTTCATATTTTTATTAATGATGTGGCGTCCTTGATGAAACCGAGTTTCCTTATATTACTTGCTGATGCTGATACGCCCTCATATCTTCAGAAGTCTCAACACTAAGCAGAGATGCCAATTCTTGTGTTTAAAGTATGTCATCATGGTGTAAGTCAAATAGTCTTATATTAAATAATCCATAGTTAGGTTTCCAGGTTTTTCTCCGCATTGAAAGAAGAAGACCACGGCAAGATAGTCGAAACGTCAAGTATCGAAAACTATCAATGCGGAAGAGGGCCAGGAAACCTAACTGTGAATCATCATCAGATCCGCGAAAGCCTTAGAATCAAAATTATATTGAATAGTTCTAAAACAATTTTTTGTTATTTAAACCAATTGATACTACCGACTAGAATATTTTAATAAAATCAGAAAATGGTAGTATAAAACAACAAAATGAAATGAAATTTTTAAGGTTGTGGATGGATAGTCACTTATTTTGGGATAGTCATGTTAATCATCTCTCAAAGACACTGGCTAATGAAAACTATATAATTAAGCAGCTCAGATCGAGTGTAAATGGCTTCACATTGTAGTCCATTTAACGAGGTCCCGATTATCAAAAGTTTGTAGGGCCTTTTGAATTACATTTCCCCCCTGTTTTTGAGGGTGAGGAAAACGATGGTGATGGCTTCGAGTTCTGAAACCCTTGCGTACTACGCCCACTACACTCCCACAACTACCCCTAACGTGTAAGAACCACCCCCTCTTCCATGCTGTCGGTCCTATAGATATACGGGGATTCGTCGGATCGGGGTTTTTATGTGAATATCAGGGAAACTAACCGTTACTAAATGGTAGTTGACCTAAGCAACACCCAGGGATTGAAATTGCCCTACTTGCAATACCGAAATCCCTCGAAAAACGGGAAAACATGCTTCTCACGAGTTTTCAAGGACTTTATTCACGGTGGTATTTTTTTTCACTTTACCCTATCGAAACTACCCCTTACGTATAAAACCACCCCCTTTTCCATGCTGTCGGTTCTAGGCATACTGGGATTCGTCGGGTCGGGGTTTCTTTGAGAATATCAGGGAAACCAACCGTTACTCAACCATAGTTGACCTAAGCAACCCTCGGGGGGATTGAAACCACCCTGCTCGCAACACCAAAATCACTCACGGGAATTCGAGGGCGAGAATCATGATGCTGGTGTTATTTTTCACTCTAGCCTCCCGCAACTACCCCCAATGCAAAAAATACCCCTTTCTCTATAAACTATATGTGTAGTTTTATATATATATATATATATATATATATATATATATATATATATATATATATATATAATACATATTCATTATTATGCAACTGAAAATCCACATTGTATGCTAAGTACCATTCAGACAAGGTGGTCATTAAACGTATGGGCGGCATAATAGGAAATTGTCATTGGGCCTTATTTTTTGAAGGAAGGGTTAGCGGCCTGATTTATCTAAATTTTCTGGAGTATCAATGGCCGCAGTTAATATCTCAATTACCCATTGCACTCAGACAGAGAATGTGGTATTTACACGATGCGAAAGAGCACCAGTCCACCACACGGTATCTCTCCACACATATTTAAATAACGAATATCCTGTAATTTTCGCAATATCTTGGCAACGCCGCAACGTTTTAAAATACAAAATTAGTACTGAATATAAAATTTTACGCTGAAACCAATGGTGTAAAATATATGGGGTGTGTCATTTAAAAAAATTGATCTTGATCCTCTCCCACTTTATAGGAACACCCTGTGCTTTTCAAATCATTTTAGAAATAGGCAACAATGTATGCCATATAGCTTTTATTTCAAACATTTTTAATATTTAATAATAGGCCAGATATTGGACTTCATCGCATTAATGGGCCACCCTGTATATCAGTGTTTGTGTTTTGTTAGAAAAAATATAAATCAGTTTCCCAAATGTAAATGTCAATAATTATTGTACGCGGCAGTACAACGATACTTACGTTACTTCCTACAGGCTGTTACAGGCGGGTAATGGACCACTAATTACTGCTATTAAAATTTATAATCCCCTTCCAAATAAATTCCAGGCGTTAACCAGCTTCAATCATTGTAAGACACTGATAAAAATATTTTTAATAGGTCAGGCATTTTACTCTGTAGACGAATATTTTAAGTATAGGTAACGAATAAAAATGTATTTTCACATAGGCACCACGTTCTTGGATTGTCTTATTATGCATATATACTGTTATATGTTCCTTTATCTGTGTGTTTACATACTCCTGTGCCTATTTATTTGACGCAAAATTTTTAAATATTTAAAATTTTTAAATTTTCATCAAATATTTATAACATTAATTCAGATACTTGTAAAAGTCTTATGGAAATAAACTATTATTATTATATAAGAATTGAAAATAATTCCTTGAAGTACCACCCCTGATTTGTATAATAAAAAGTAGTTTTTCAATTTCTACCATAAATAATTATATCATGAAGCAAAAACCATTCTGCTGAGTTTAATTGAAATATTTGTTTATATTCTGCCAACCTTAAATCTTAAGCCGATCGATTGATAATAATAGAATAGAAATTCAGCAATCAATAATTTTTTACTTAGTGGGAATTAATAACTGCGTACCAAGCTATTCTGAGGAATATAATACCTGTTGATTGCCGATCCTTAGAGGCAGAGTAAGTAAACATAATAGCTTGTATTTTATCCTCTTATATTACCTGTATTAACTTATATTGTCCCTAAGAACATCGTTATTTCTTCGTAACAAGTCTATAAACAGATATCGAACTTAATAACAACGACTAGCAGTTGCAGTGAAGTGTTGCCGAATGTCTCTAATTATGACCAACGAAAGATAGAGCTGAAATTTTACTATTTAACGCTTAATGCATTTTTTGGGAATTTTATAAGGGTAGTTAAAAAATACTGTCAATCTTTTGGGAGAGTATTTATTGTCATTTTTCATTATTTGCCTTTTATTACATGTAAAATTGTCCTAATTTTATTTATTTCAATGTTTCAATGTTTCATGTTTCCTTATAACATTTGAACATCAAATCATTTTAATTAAATTTCGTCAACACTTCAAAATGTCTATAATTTTATTTCACAAAACACTACAATTCATTTTGCAAAAGTTGTATTATACAATCCGTAACTAAAAATAAATTATACTGACATAATAAACAACCAACCGTTAACTGCGTGCGAGCAAAATGTAAGTGCAAAATTAATTAGTTAATGAAACATAATTAATTGTAAGCGCATCTTAAATCTAAACATTAACGATATCATTGCTCATGACGTGCAAATAACAAGCCGTGAGTCCCTGAAGGTCATGATCAAGCCCTCGAAGGTAGCACAAATTATCAATTACCTACCAAACAATAAAGCCCCTGGAAAGGACAACGTCGAGTACAAGCTACTCAAATATCTCCAGGGGAAAGGTATTGTGCAGTTGACGTACACCGTACACTGGCCCAACCAATGGAAGTGCACCGTGATTGTTCCCATCCTGAAGCCAAACAAGAAGCTCGTCGGCAGCTACAGGCCCATCTCGTTGTCGGCGATCTCCAAGTTGGTAGAGAAGTTCGTCCTGATCAGAGATGCTGCTCAGGAGGAGCTCCACATCGCCGACGAGTCCCAGTTTGGTTTCTGGAGGGGCAGGAGTACGGTGCAACAGGTCAGCAGGAGAATTAACGACCCCAAAGTACAATACAACCTTGAGAAGAGCATCGCGATAGTGTCCCTCGGTATTGAGAAGGCGTTCGACACCATCTAGATCCCGGGGTTACTCTACAAACTACACCACTACAACTTTCCGGCTTACTTCACTAAGCTCATTAATTCGTTCCTGACGGGCAAATTCCTGCACGTTCGAGTGAATAATAAACTGTCAACACAGCGGGAGATTCGTCCGGGAGTCCCGCAAGGATCGTGCCTGTCACCTCGGTTATACAAGTTGTACGTCTCTGACTTCTCAGAGTTTCCGAATACGAAGCTGGCCAAGTACGCCGATGACATATCCATGTACGCGCATTCTCATAACGCACAAGCAGTGAATATGCTGCTGATGGCGCACATGGCTCGTGCCACGACTTATTACGACCAGTGGAAGATTCGGGTCAACCCTCAGAAGTTTCACCGAAAACAAAATTGTAACACCTATTTCGATCAGGGGAAACAAAGTTTCTACTAAGAGATGCGTGAAGTACTTGGGGGGTGAGACTCGACCAAAGACGTTTAATATGCATATTAATTAGACAATACGGACGGTATATTCCCTGTCCAGGAGTCTGTATCCGCTCATGGTTTGGGGTAGCAGACTCAACAGACAGAATAAGAAATGGTTGTACACAATAATGGTCAGGCCGTCCATCACATACGCGGCGCCGGTGTGGTGCAGCATACCGGTCACGACAATGAAAAAACTAAGTGTTCAAACACAAATTTATGCGCCTCATGCCAAATTCAGGTAGGTACACCTCCCTCAGAGACTTATACGCACGTTGTAACGACATAACCTCGATAGCGGACTACGTCTGGCACATCTCTCAAAATTTCTACTCGTTCAAGCTGGGCGATAGTCTGCTAACAAGACGCATAACGCAAATTAGACAGCATAATGCCCCATTTCGGATTAAAAACCCCTTACCGAACCAGACTAGCAACCTTTGTAGCCAAACTTCACCAGCTTCTACTTACCCTATCCATCTTTACTGTTATTTCATACCTTTTGTATCTTTAAATATTTCCTGTCCCCCTCTTCTTTTCTGTTTGTAACCTTTTTGTCGCGTTTGTTTTCTCTTGTTTTCTTTTTGCACATTTTGGACTCTAAATTCATTTCTCGTCACAAAATCATTTACCAAATCAAAATCTTTTGAAACCAAAGATTCTAAAAATCAAAGTTTAGGCCAGCCTTGCACAGCCTGGTGTTCGGGTGTTCATACATCTCGCAGAGGGTTCCTCGTTTGGACTGTGGCGCCTGCGTCGACTATAAATTTTTTTTAAAAAAGTGCAAAGTGAAAAATTCCCTAAAAATAAATGTGTAGTTTTAAGTTTTTTAAAACTCTTTTTGTATTAGATATTGTTAATGTTACTTGTTTTTATTTACTATTCGTAAAAGATTTCTAAGTTAAGATGAAAAATTTGTCTTTTAACCAAACTAGTATTTGTTTGTTGTTATACTTAAATAAAGATTTGTTGAAGTGAGTTGAATTAAATCTAAACTGAAAGCTGAATCCATTTTTTTATTGAATATCTGTAGGATGATAATTTTAGTTCCTCGCGCAGGGGACTAAGCATCTATATCCATAGCCACAGACAGGTCAAAGTAACACCGGGCGAATCCGATGCGGGATGCTATAAGAAGGATCAGAATTCTTCTTGAATTTTCTCTTTTTTACGGCATCTTTATCATCATTAGGTATATTCATGTTTTTCTTGTACTATCTCAACTTATCAAAAATGCTTCGATAGCTTTTTGCTCAAGTTGATATATTACTTGACACGTTAAACGTCAACGCGGTCAGTGCTGACCGATTAGATTAAAGCTTACAGAGCCACGGCCGGCTGGTGATCAACTGATACTGGTCTCTGTAGGTTAATAGACCGCTATTTGACATATTTTGTCATATTAGCCTGACCGCAATGGCCTTTGTTTAACGTTTACATACACGGTCTGTAATTTTACTAGGGCAAGAACGCCAGTTACAAAGATCCTATTACTGTCACCATTTTATGTATGAGCGGTCTGTTAAAATTATTATTTTTATGAACTTGCAATCGCTTGCTTATCACAGCGATAAGGTTATAAGGGATAAATGTTTTCATCTCTTTAAATCCTTATTCCTCACCTCACCATTTATAGTTTTAGCAATAGGTACTGGGTGACCCAGAAAGTAACTACCCCTCCACTTTTTTCTACAGTTTTAAAAATAAAATTCTGAAATTTGTGAAATCAAGTATAGGTATCAATGGCCACATTTTGACCATTCAGTGGTAAAAAAATCACTTCCGGTATGGCTGAAAATTGCCATAACTTTCTTATTTTAAATAGCACCCTATATATTTGAGTCACTTTTCTCATAAAACTGTAATTTCTCTTTCCAACGCTTTTTTCAGATTTAAAATCGGATGAAAAATAATCTTGCAAATGGCATTTGTTTGCTATTTCTAGTTGGCTTTGGAATTCAGGAACAAAAAAAAATTTCGAAGTAGACTTTGAATTTAAATAAAAGGGTAAAATTGGCCTATTTTGTTCATTTGTTTGGATTTAGAATGTTTTTCCCATTTTTCCATTTCATGGGAATTCAATTTGTCATAACTACAATTTTTCAAATAGTACTCTGTATGTTCTATTTTTTATCAAATAGAGTGGTAAATTTGCTTTAGACTAGTTTTTCCCGATTAAAAGTTGAATATAAATTAAAATAAATATTAAGCTTTTTGTGGGTCCATATTTTGCAGTAAGTTATGAAAAACAGAGCAAATTTATTTTGATAAATATAACAAAATTGATAATGAATCATTAGCAAGAAACAAAAATTGACACAATCAAAACTAATTTATAAGCTATGATACCTATTTGGACAGAAACTTATTAAATTTATAAATATTATAATTAGAACAATACAGCACAACTAAATACTAAACCTATAACAGGGCTCCAAATGCACCGATCCATTTCAGAACACTTGTTCACTTTCCGAATAGTTTCTCTGAAAACACTTTGTAACGTGACTGGAGTTATGGATTCAAATCCATTTAAAATTTTATTTTGGGGTTCTTCTAATGTTGCAGACGGCGTTGAGTATACTTTGTCCTTCAGATAACCCCAAAGAAAAAAATCAAGTGGAATTAGGTCTGGTGACCTAGGAGGCCACCTAATAGTTTAATTATTAGATAATGCCCGGTTGTTA
Source organism: Leptura quadrifasciata (assembly GCA_963675555.1). Classification (NCBI taxonomy): domain Eukaryota; kingdom Metazoa; phylum Arthropoda; class Insecta; order Coleoptera; family Cerambycidae; genus Leptura; species Leptura quadrifasciata. The sequence continues at coordinate 153,235,530 of OY776673.1, read as the reverse complement.
AACTTTGCACTAAGGTAATTTCCCACAAAACTAACATTATGTGGGGATACTCCATCTTGATGGAAGTACATATCTGAAATCATCCAAGGAAAGTTCATCCAGTTCGTTTTCTATTTCATTTTGCAGAAAGATTAAGTAACGCGCGGCGGTTAGTGGTCCTTGAAATAGTATGGGACCAATAGTTTTTGTACCGAATATTCCAGCCCACACATCACTCCAAATCTAACCTGATGGTTATCTTCAAACATTTCTTGTAAATTTTCTTTAGACCAATAATGTAGATTATGTCTATTGTATATACCATTATTCGTAAAACGAGGTTCATCACTAAATCAAATTATATTGTTTAAGTATACGTGTTGAGTCAACCAATTACAAAAGATCAATCCTCTGTTTCCGTCGTTTTCATATAATTCTTGATGCAATGGGTATTTGTAGCCTTTAAACCCATGTTTTCTTAATGTACGTCTACTGTCTCACGATCATTATATCTCTTTTGCTAGCTCTCTTATAGAAACATTTGGCTACACATGTGTGTAAGCCACATTTGTCTCAATTTCTTCGCTTAAATCTGTCCTCTGCCACCGCAATATTTTCTGCATTTCGGAATGACTCTTTTAGAATTTTAAAATACTGCCGGTATGGCTGACGACGATTGGGATATCTTTCATAATATAGAGGTGCGACCGCATAGGTATTTTTCTGTCATTCGCCGTAAATTAAATTAATCTACCTCTTCATTTTGTGTATATTGCATAAATCGTACCTAATTTTGAATAATACACCTAATTATAAATTTAAATAATAAGTACGCCTCTATTTCACTCAACAATAACGTTTTGACAGATGGTGCGTCCAATTTTTCATGTGTTTTTTATGGCTTATTGCAAGATATGGACACAATTCGAAACGCTTCTAAAAAAAGTTTAATATTTATTTTAATTTATATTCAATTTTTAGTCGGAGAAAACCAGTCTAAAGCAAATGTACTACTCTATCTGATAAAAAAATAAAACACACAGGATGCTATTTGAAAAACTGGTTTTCTGGCAAATTGAATTTCCTTGAAATGGAAAAATGGGAAAAACATGTCTAAATCCCAGCAAATGAACAAAATAGGAGAATTTTACATTTAATTTGTTGAGAAGTACCCTTTTATTCAAATTCAATGTCAACGGAATTTCAAAGCCAACTAGAAATAGCAAATAAATGCCATTTTCAAGGTTATTTTTCATCAGATTTTAAATCGGAAAAAAGCGTTGGAAAGAGAAATTACAGATTTATGACAAAAGTGCCTTAAATATATAGCACGCTATTTAAAATAAAAGAGTCGTGGCAATTGTCGGCCATATTGGAAGTGATTTTTTATCACGGAATGGTCAAAATGTGGCCATTGATACCTATATTTGATTTCCCAAATTTCAGAATTTTATTTTTAAAACTGTAGAAAAAAATGGAGGTAGGTACATTCTGGATCACCCGGTATATGGACATTTTAATTAACAGTAATTTCTTATTAAAAATTTTCAGTAAAAAATATAGAATATCTTGAGCTATCCTTAATCACAATGGGAATTTACCGCATAAAAGGTGGGATGTGCAACACAGTCTATTTTGACGTTCTATATGTAAAAAGGCCTATACTGCTTCAGATAATGTTGTCTAAAATATTGGAGTGTTTTTATTTAAAATCGGAGATACCGTTTTAACACACATTTTCTTTATTCATGCCACATTTATTCTGTTATTCATATTATTCTCCGAAAATATATAAACTCCTGTGTGTTGTTTACTGCTTAATATAGACTATATTTCGTGCTTCTATATTGTCGATGATCCATTGCCTTATATCATGAATAAACAACGGTATATGTTAGCACTTTTTATAAAATTCTATTTCACAGAAAATATTCGAGAATCGATGCTTCTAAATCATTTATGAAATCATAAATTGGATTTAGATTCCCATCAATTATGTTTGTAAGTATTATTACTAAAATTAATTTAAAACTGCCACGAGAACTTACTGAAGAACAGAAGCCTCAAGCGGATAATAAAATATTTATTATAGCTGGACGAAAATTGTTAGAGGCGCCTAAAAATACATTGCACAGGAATCAATATATCAAGAAATCAACAAGTACCAAGGTCAAGGGTATCTATAAATTTTTGAGCGAATTTAGAAATTATGGTTTGTGTATAACAAGAATTCTATTCATAATGTTTATTTCGTAGTGATGACCTTGACAATAGTTATGAGAATGAATGGGTTTGTAGGCTATAATTTCATCAATTATTTACGACAACGAGAATCATAGATAAAATGGTTTGTCAGTTGAAGGAGCTTATATATTGTTATTTTGTAATATAATTGTTATAAATTTAATGTTTCTTATATAGTGAAGTCAAATCATGATTTCAATGTGAATTGTTTGATCAGGGCGGTTTTTTGTTTTTCTTTAAGTGTTCGAGGTGACCCCCTAAACATTCTGTTTAATTCTACATTTTTTGCGAAGTCGATGTATAGTAAATAATTATATTTTTAGAGTCCGTTTTTCAATAGTTTTTACTTTCCTATGGGGGCGAGGGCAGATGAATCTTTACTATGTACATACTTCTATATGTGATGTAAAGCAACGTTAGGCGCGGTTAGTACTTGGATAGGCGGCCATTTCAAGTGTTATAGTATATCCCCATGTTAACAAGATGGCCGATGAAAAAATTACTAAAATTTTCCAAATAATTCAGTCGTTAGGGTCAACTTGTCAAAACCCATAAAAAAGTCATTAAGACAGTCGCAGAGCTCAAAAATCACAATTTTTGAGAAATAATTCTAAGAAAATTCACGCAGCATCGATAATTCACAAGTAATCCGAATATATCAACAAGATCATTCTAATATGAAAATTCACCAAAATACACCAAAAACCTTACAAAAGACCGCCTTAATAAATACAGCCCCCCATCATCTCGAATCACTTCTAAATTACTCCCCAAACATCAAGTCAAAATATTTTAATTCACTTTAAAAAAATTTGTACAATCTCGTTTCTCTTCAATTTAACTTCAAACTCAACTTTCTATTAATATATCAAGACATCTTTCATTCAGCTTCCCTACCAGCCCATAAAACATTCGTCCCAAAATAAGTCCAGTTTACATGTTCCCCATCGAGTGCTAGCAACTCGCCCTATCTTCATTTCGATTACCCTAAAATTGGCTTCCACTACGTTCAAAAATCATAAGCCCAATTGACATGTTCCCCATCGAGTGCTGACAACTCGCCGCTATCTTCATTCTGTTTACCCTAAAATTGGCTCATCTCCGTTCAACATCGGCGATACCATACCCTCAATATGACTTAATATAACATCAAATATGGATTAAAGTAAGACTCGCGATGTTACTTCACGGGACCAATTCAATTTAACATGTTATTCAGGCAGTTATCGTTCATATAAAATAAAAATAGATTCCACTGACATTCTTATATCAAAATGTTCCATTTTTCATCGTCGTTTTATTGATATAATTTTCAACCCGAAATTCCAAAATTTCAGTATTTATTGCGCAATATTTCGCAATTCGAGCCAAATAGAGCAGCTGGCGACCGATCCGGCTTTTATCCAAATTTCCGCAACCCAAGTCCCCATCATAAGTATAAATAAGGGAGCACGCCAAGTGCCCGGCAAGTTTGTGTTATCGGCGTATCTAGTGACAAATAAATCCAGTGCCCGCATTACCTCTTCGGTTGCCCCAACGCATAAATCCAAGTGTGTCTTCCGGCCTTCCAGTGTATCTCGCGAATTTAAATCCAGTGCCCGTGCAATCTTCCTAGGCAAACCCAGTAAAAAATTTAATTTCTTAAAATCGCCCCAGTGCATAAATTTTGTAAAATCAAATCTCCATTGCGCATTAAATTAAAAGTGACTTTTCTCAGTTTTAAAAAATCATTTAACAAAGCAAATAAAGCCCCGACTTAGGCAAATATCTAGTTAAACTATTTTTATTGTAAATAAAATTTTAATTTTCGAATATTTAAATACTCAATGACTAAATACTCAACTCTGTGTTCTTAAACGTAAATAAATATCTTCTAAATTTTCATTTTAAATCAAAGTGGTTAATTTAGAATCTAGTGCAAAAATATTATACAGGGTGTAGCCTTTGACCCTGCCAGCTGAAATAAAAATCATACAAGTTCAAAATAAATTAAATAAAATTAATTTCGAGTGTAAATCAGCCCTGAAAGAATACAGTGCGAAGCTTTTGGCCCGTTCCAGCCTTTAAAGTACTAATCACCCCAACTTCGAATCAAACAAATTAAAGTGCACAAAAGGCCTCTAGAGTCTCACATGAAGTTCTCCAGCCCAAAAATTTTATTTTTTCCAAACCACCAGAGGTACCGTTCGTGTTCACAAGGAAGGCCATGTCCTCGCCTCACATATCTTCCAGCGGCTTGTATATCAGTGTATGCGCGGAAGCTATACAACCTTAGGCGAGGGTTGTGCATGTGATATACCATCCTTCGGAGGGGATGTAAAGCCGTCAGTCCCTTGTCTATTAAATGTTAAGCAAGTAAAAGATCCCTACTCTTCTTAAGGGAAGATGTTCGGCAAAGTTCCTGGTTGGGGGTAGCTCCTCTACAAGCGTTGCTGATAGGCTTCAGCAGCGGAAATAGATCGACGTTAAATAAATGTTAAAAAAAAATACTTTCCTATATACTAGTATATAGGAAAGTATTATGATCATGCAAAATTAATTTTGAATCCTACATCGATTTTGCTCAAATTTTGTACATACATGACAGCCACACCTCGAAGCGCAATCCCAAAATCGGTTTTAGTTCAAGTGTGGAGTGAGTTAAACCATAAATGTTGATAAGAAATGTAATGTAGTTTTTTTCGCAAAAATATCTCTACTTAACGGTTTTAATCAAGTTTAACACATGAATACTTATTTAGCACTAGTGATCAGATTTAACACAGGAATACTCTTTTAGTACTAGTAAGATATGGCATGACCTGTTATGCCAAATAAATGCAGGGATTGAGGCTGTCAAGGATAAAGTTAAAAGTTAAATATTTTTTTCTGAAACAGTTCTAATGATTTTGATCAAATTTGGCACATAGATACCTCCTTATTATTAGTATAATATATCGAAACTAGTTGCTTTTAGAAAATTTATAAATAAAATTATAGTGTGTGTAGAAATTCAACTTGCAAGTTGACCTTCGGCTGGGGATCAATAATTTTTATCTTTTTTTTGTAGAACTAGAGCATAAATAAAAAAATACGACTTGGTACGCTGATTCAGATAGGCATTTTAGAGTTGTTATTAAATTTTCAAAATATATGCACCGCTGTAGTGTTACTTACCATGAAGAATTTCGTTTCATCGAAGATGGTTGGTAATTAGAGCGTTTGCCTTTCATCCCTTGGATTCTGGTTCAAATCCTAGCAAGTTTTCTCCTCTTTTGAAAAATTTCTTCTTAAATAGCCCTAGTAGTTCGAATGTTTCTCAATGTTCAATAATAATTATACAAACAACTAATTTTAAAATGTATTCCATAATGTGCTGATATTGTTAAAAATAAAACTTAATTTTGTTTTTAAAAACGTGTCTTCAATCATTTTTGTAGTGCACTCAAAACTAAAAGATAATAATATTTCCTTACAGTACAAAAATGAATATTGCCTAGCAGTTATGTCTCGTTGCGGGGCAATGCAACGGCTAGATCTATGGAAACATTGACTTTTTCTTTCAGAAATTTTGACTTTGTTTTCAGAAATTTTGTCAGAAAAGTCAATATTTTAAATGATTTACGGAAACAAGTATTTTGGTTTAAATAGCAGCGCACCCTCTCCTTCCTTACGCCCCTGATTGAATTTTATCTTTGTTAATGCCATGAATCCTTATTAATACTCAACAACATGCCAAATCATAACGAACATTTTCATTTTTGTTGGTTCTCGCAGGACTTATAGATCTCGAGATATTATAAAAAGCGATAAAAAACACTCCGCAAAAATTAAATTATTTAAATGAATAACCTCGCTAAAATTGCAAGATTATACTATGAACTTAATTTGACCTTATGAACAACTTAAAATAAAAAACTGCCCTGGCCAGGAAATTCATATTTCAAATTTTTAAAGTCGTAATTTGACGCTACTAATAATATTTTTAGTATTAATAAAGCTATGATCCAACCAACTTGTAGAAGTTTGTCTTGTGGTTTTATTAATATATGGTAAAGACAATTGAGCGCTATACCGCGCAAATATTTATCTTTTTAATACCAAGTTGCCAACAAAAATTTTAAGACCTTCACTTTTCGTATATGCCCTACATTAAAAAAATTATTTTTTTTTGCGTTACTATACTTCCATACCATATCGGCCATGACATACGCGGCGCCGGTGTGGTGCAGCACGTCGGTGACGGCAATGAAAAAACTGAAAGTCTTGGAACATAACTTCATGCGCCTCATATCAAATTCTGGCAGGTACACCTCCCACAGAGATTTGTATGCACGTTGTAACGACATAATGCCAATAGCGGACTAGGTCCGAGAAATTTCTCAAAAATTTTATAGCACCAAGCTGGGTGATAGTCCGCTTACTAGAAACATTACACAAATCAGAGCGCATAATGCCCGTTTCCGAATCAAATACAATCTACCATACCAGGCGTTGCCTATCTTCCGGCAACCCCTTTAGCCAACCTTCCTCTTCCCATAACCTCCTTTTGCACTCTTAGCTTATTTTACTCTCAACTTTAAATTTTTAACTTTTTTCTATCCCTCTCTTCGTTTCTGTTTTGTTATTTTTATTTTTTGTTGTTTTCTTCTAAATTATTTTCAAACCCCCTCCCATAAAATTGCTTTTATCCGCCTTTTTGGAATTTGAAATGTTATTCATCCATTTTATTCATTGTTTTTGTGTGCACGGTGATGGATGTTTACGTTAGTGTCTGGGTCTATTAAGGTATTTTAGATTATACGTTTAGATTTAGTCACTTATATTCACAGTTTTAAGTTGAACCAGCCTCGCCCAATCCAACCCGTCATTTACCGCGGCGCTTCGCAGCGCGGTTGGCGGATTGGCTCTGGGCCGGGGCCTGGCAATACATTGTATTATTTTAAACAATAAATAAATATATTAGTATCAGTATTGGACGTGGAAGTAACAAGACGCGTCATTTGAATTTGACAATTAAGAATTGTTTACTTGATAAGTATTTACTTTTAAATTATACCTAAGTTAGCACGTTTTAAACTGTATTTTATCATGTGTTGAAGAAACGAAAAAGTCTATTGATCTAAGGCGAATGTATCAAAAATAGCAAATGGGCTGCTCATTTATGTGAAGAAAGATTTCCCGAAAGAAATTATCCACCGTACAACTTTTTGTAAGAGTTGAACAACAATTCAGAAGAGAAGCAAATGTACCTGAAAATAATTTTATTATCGATGAAGAGTCAGAAATAAATGTATCGACAATTTTCGAGACAGATCCCACGATTTCAATAAGACACATTGAAGACCAAACTGATGTAAATTGGGAAACAGCTCGACACATTTTGAAAAAACCATAAATTTTAGTCACGCGAGTACCAAATACACCACCATTTATACGAAAATGATTTTCAAACAAGATTAGACTATTGTAATTGGTTTTTGAACAGACACAATTTGGATAATAATTTTCATCAACAAATTTTACTCAGGTTTATTGATTTAGAATATTCACACACATCACTTGTTATTGGGCACAAGAAAATACCAGAAATATGAGAGAAAGTGCATATCAGGAGCGATTCAGTTTTAATATATGGCTTGGGGTAATTGGCAGAAGAATTTTTTGGCCAATAATTTTTGACGAACCATTAAATGGAGCAAGATATTTGGAGTTTTTGTAAAACCAGATTCAAGATTTTTTGGAAGAACTGTGACCTAATATTGACCCAATAATTTTTCAATAGGATAGGTCTCCAACACATAACTACAGATTTGTGAATTATTTAAACGGAAGATTTAGAGAAAACTAAATGAGGACAAATGGGCTTGTTGATGGACTGCAAGGTCACCAAGTTCATAGGACTCCACTAACAAACAGAGAATACATGGAAATTAGAGTCAGATTTAGATAACATTCTCAGAGCTACCGTCACAAAAACACGATTGTGCAAAGATAATAATGGACATTTTGAGCATTTAGATTAAAACACATTTTTTGGGCTTAGTGCTTCACTAAATTTTTTATTTTAATTTCATTCCTTCGTTATAGAAATTTATTACATAGTGTAATGGTTTTTAATTGATTTTGTTTAATTGTGTTTTACTAATGTATTTCATTTATTAAAAAGTTTTACCTTCTTTTATTTTATTTTCACCACATATCTACTAAATATTTTTGTTGCAGTAAGTAGTAACAATGTTCATTACTATGCAATAATTTTTGGTACGAATTTTAGTAAAAAAAAAACAAAATAAAATAGGTACAGCAATTGTATTGGAATGAAAATGAAAGATAAATAAGTATCTTTTGAGTAGGGCAAATATAAAAATTTCTTATCTTGGTTTTTATGATACCGTGGGTTGGTTAGTGTTTTTTTAAATAAAAAAATCTAGTTAGGCTGCTTAGCTACTGATTGTGCCCAAAAAAATACGAGACACAAAGTTGCCTACCAGAGGTCTTTGGATATCACAGTACACTAAACAGCAATATCTGCCAAGGTTCATATCCTGGCCACCTAGACTTAATACAATAAAATGGCTATTAACTGTCAATTTAAAAACAAATACCATGTTGTGATACGTGGTTGAAAAGATAATTTAAAGGCGAATCAGATAAGTAAAAAATATAAACAGGGCATCATGTAAAATTACAAAGTCTAGGGCCACTTCCGCTTAAACCGGAAGTTGAAGAAAATGTTTGATAGGCTCAAAACAAGGACAATTATATGGTATACAATATTCCAATATTCAAAATTTTAACTTCTTAAATAGCAAAGTTACAGCGTGTTACATGTTTCCTGTGTCACCCGATATATATCAAGAATTAGAAGATTGTGTTTTTAACATCAATTTTTAGATAGTTTATTTCACAGAATAAGAGCATATGATATACTATGGAATTTATATAATACCCAAACAAAACGTTTTAATAATCTCAATAAATATTATAGAAAAAATGTAAACTGGGCTTTTGTCTGTTTGCGTGTTCCATGTATAATTTCGTTCCTTGAGGGCAGTTGAAAGTTGCATTCACGGTGTTTCATAAACCTAAATTTTTTTAATTATATTTATTATTTCAGTTATGTGATAAAGTGGTAGTAAGTTTTTATTGTGAGGATCATTATAATGCTGGTTTTCAGGTTTAATCGCCTCCTGATGATATTAACATGGTTAGAGGAGCACGCGTTGCGTATTGTATTCGAGTGTAACGTTGAACTGTTTTGGCGTGTTGTAAAAGTGGTACTTTGTAAAAAATAGCTCTAACACAATAACGCCCCTACCACCAAGACCCGGATCTAGCTTGGCGTTGTCTCCTTAAATAGGACTACGCAACATAAATGTTGGTTGGTTCTCAGACGCTCAAAATTCAGCAGGTCTTGGTCTACAAGGTTTCCTAGCTTCTCTAAAAAATATTTTCACAGGGTCTTTTAACAACTTTTAAAATAGAAATAGCGTTTTCATGCAACTTATGATTTTTCTGCCCTGAAGATTTCCACGTTCTAGTGGCATTAATAGAAATATTTGTAAAGCTTTCTTTCTATCAAACTCTTTATAATCAGGAAGATACTAATTTAGACTTTCTGAGCTTGATAAACTTCAGCACATCATTAGATTGCATTCTTTTGTATATGGCATTTTAATCTCTGAAAATGAAAGTGAAAGAAAAAAGAGATATTTTCAGTATTTGTTTATTACAACGATGAGTTGATATTAATAATTAATCCGATTTCCATTGATATCATGAAGGGATAATTGCTCTGCCAATATTTATTTCCCTCTGAAGATTAAATCCATATAGGTAACGGTCCATATTGATTTTCAAATATATATGTTGATTATGTGGTAGATGAAGGACTAAATGTGTTTCAGGGTGAGCATTACCTTTATGAATTCTGATAATTTTACATTATACATCAACACTTAATATTTAATTTATTGAAAAGTAAATGTGTACGTATGTAAATATATTTTATATAAACGACCTTGGAAAATGCAAAGACATAGAGCAAGTAGTTTTATACATTAGTTTGTATGCGTTAGTTTATACAAAGAAAAAATTTAGGGGAATCAAGTCAGGAGTCCTTGGAGACCAGCTGGCAGGACCATTGGTCGAAATGACGTTTTCTCCGATTCTCTGTTGAAGATAATCACTTATGTTGGACGAGGATCGCCATATTAGTGAGAAACGACCTAAAAGTTCTGGAAAAAATCTCAATAGTATCAATATGGCCGATCAATTATTCCAAGATGCATCTGTGAGTATACATAAAATACATAAATTACATAACATAAAATTTGGGCGCTTATAAGCCAATGATAAGTATTTTTTGAACTGCTCTGAAAATTTACTTCACTATACTAGTGACTTAAAAGGTCCTATGTTCGTATGCGGTAGTTTTAATTGCAGTTTCTTAAAGTTTAATGATAGAATGGTATCTGATGTAACACATTTGTTTTCAGCCTACAGGTACTTTCAATGTGAAAAAAGTAGTTTCTCTCGTGTACGGGAAACTGGAAAACACTAATTGATCATGTTTTTACAAACAGTGATTTAGATAGGGTAAATATGTGTACTACAGATCCTGGACCATCAGTTCACTGTTCTCAAATTTAAAATCAATAAAGCATACATAAACTGCAAAATTATGCGAAAGAGATTTTTTTGTATATATTTTAAATCTTTATTGGTAAATGAAATATGGGCTAAGATTTACTGCGACACAAGCATAAAAGCAAAGTTTAAATATTTCTTATTTAAATTTGCAACAATTTTCAATTTTGCGTTTCCAATTAAATCGCTAGAAGTTAACAATAATCCTAAATTAAAAAACTAGATCACACCAGATATGATTGAAACATTGCCACTCTTGAGGGAAATTTACCTACTCAGTAAAGTTCATAACGATCCTGAGTTACACAGTAGATGTAAGGTATTAAAAAATACTACTAGAAAGACAACCTACCATGATAAGTTCATGAATAAGGCCGAAAATAAAACAAAAGCGGCATGGAAGGTAGTTGGCCAAAGCATAAATAACAGAGACGGTAAAAAATCTCTCTCGTCAACTTTGGGGTGTAATGGGGTAGTGAAGCGCAAGTTATAGCCTCTCCTACTCAATTGTTAACCTCACCTTCGCGATGAGTTCAATTTGAACTTGGTGCACCCTGTTTTCACTAACGAGGCTCTAACGACCGAGTAAGGGCGGAATAACCCTTACCTTTTGCCGTGAGCACATCCACCTTCTCACGAAGAGTGCGGTAAAAATAACCCACCGCACACAAAGGTTGCTTTTGGAATCGTTTGGTTACCCCATCGTCGCAGTCTCCTTCTGTGCCATGGGACCACACCACTCGCCTTCCGCAACCGAGCTGGTCAGTTGCATACCTGCTCCAGCTAAAATTTCAAATGCAGCTTCGTTTTCAGTCGATTAAGGCTTTAAAAAAATGATCGAGCGTTCAAGTGGGACAAAATCATCCGGAGGTAAAATACCCTCCCAATCGGATCTCCGGAGGAGGGTGCCCACAGGGACACCTCATCGAATGTCGAAAAAACACCGACAAGTTAAATCCAACAAAACTAATTCTTTCATCTACGGCGCTTGGAATGTTTGTACTTTGAACGACAGCACTCGACCGATCGGCCTGAAAGAAGAACTGCTCTAATAGATAGAGAACTTCACCGACTCAATGTTGACATTGCAGCTCTCAGCGAAACTCGATTTTTGGAGGAAGGCTCTCTCACAAAAAAGTACTACACCTTCTATTGGAAAGGTCTTCCCACCAATTCAAGAAGACAACATGGAGTAGGATTTGCCGTTCGGAATCAACTTGTACCCAACTTAACACAAGTACCACAAGGCCTATCCGAGCGTCTAATGCTGCTACGCTATGAGCTATCAGATGGCAACGCGGTAAATCTAATAAGCGCCTACGCTCCCACTCCGGATGCAAGTCACGAAACCAAGGAAAGCTTCTATCAACAGCTGGAAGAAACCCTCTGTAGAATACCTAAAACGGAACGACTCGTTATTCTTGGCGATTTTAACGCTAGAGTAGGGAGAGATGCAGACACCTGGCCAGGCATCATAGGCAAGAACGGTTTGGGCAACATGAACGCTAACGGCCAACTACTCCTAACTAAATGCGCCGAACATGATCTAGTTATAACAAACACCATTTTCCGACAAAAGGATAAATTTAAAGGCACCTGGCGTCACCCCAGATCAGGTCACTGGCATCTACTGGACTATGTTAACGTACGTAGGAAGCATCTCAAGGACGTCCAAATTACAAAGGCGCGCATTGATAGCGAATGTTGGACCGATCATCGTCCTGCTGTCTCTAAAATGAAAATTGTTATGAGACCCAAACACCGAAGAACTCAAGTAAAACGTAGACTCCGTCTCTGTATTAGTAAATTGCGTGACCAACAAACCGTCGAACAGCTAAAGCAAAAAGTTCAAGAGAATTTGAGTGCACTAGAAGAAACCAATTCTGTAGATGTCGCTGCTACCTGGACACAAATTAAAGACAGTTTAAAAAGTGCGAGTGAGGAAATTCTTGGCACTGCAGCAAGTAAAAAACAGGAGGACTGGTTCAATGATAATGAAGCTTTTATACAAGAACTTCTTGACCGCAAACATATTGCCTTCCAAAACGCTATCAGCCACCCCAACGACCCATCAAAAGCAGAAGCTTTTACCCAATCTAAGTATGAAACGCAACGCGAAATCAGAATAATAAAGAACGAGTAGTGGGCAAGCAAGGCCAGAGAAATTCAAAGGTACGCCGATTCACACGACTACAGGAATTTCTTTCAAGGAGTAAAAACAGTGTACGGCCCCAGTCGGAAAAATATGTGCCCTATTAAAGATTTAAATGGAAATCTCCTCAAAGAAGACTAGGAAATAAGAGCCCGATGGAAAGAACACTACTCTAACATTCTTAACCAGCAAAGTCAAGCCGATCACGATATTATAAATCTTATCCCTCAATATGACACCTTCGAAGACTTAGATAAACCACTAACAACGGAAGAGATCTTAACCGCCATTGGGCAGCTAAAAAATAACAAATCTCCCGGCGCCGACTCACTCCCAGCTGAGATCTTTAAAGCTGTGTCGTCAGAGCTCATACCCTACCTCAAAAAACTGTTTGATGTCGTGTGGGAAAGTGGTCAAGCTCCGCAGGAGTTTCGTGATACACTTTTAATCAACCTCTTCAAAAACAAAGGGAGCGCTGCGGACTGTGGAAATTACAGGGGTATAGCTCTCCTGGCTGTTGGAGGGAAGATACTCACTAAAGCGATGGCAAATAGGCTAACACCTGTGGTTTTAGACCAAACCGAGGCACATCGGATTTAATCTTCACACTTAAACAGCTTCAAGAAAAAGCACTCGAACATCAAGGAGAAATTCACATGGCCTTCATTGATTTAACCAAGGCGTTTGACTCGGTGGACAGGAAAGTGCTCTGGAAAATTATGTTCCGCTTAGGTATCCCTAGAAAATTTGTGGAAGTATGTCGCAGTCTACATACAAACAACAATGCCCAGGTTATGTATAATAATGAGGCAACCGAACCTTTCCAAACCCTCACTGGAGTTAGGTAGGGATGTGTCCTGGCACCCCTACTTTTTAATTTGTTTACCACTGCTCTAACAATTATTGTTGACAACAAACTGACAGTCAGAGGAATAGGTCTCAGATACCGTTTTGATGGTGGTCTCTTTAACATAGGGCACTTTAGAGCTTTCACGAAGACACGCACACGATTCATTTGTATGCGGATGACTGTGCACTTTTAGCCTCTACGCCGGAAGAGCTTCAAGAACTTTTAGATGTGTATGCCCAGAGCTATGATTCCTTGGGACTTAAAATCAACATTGGAAAGACTAAGATTATGTCAACTCCTCATCAAGTGAACCAAATAGACATTACACTTAACGGAAATTCTCTTGAAGTGGTGGATCAGTTCAATTACTTAGGCAACGTTGTTAATGACAAAGCAAACATGGACAGAATAGAATTAACGCTGCATCTAGAGCGCTCTGGGGACTTAGAGAGAGAGTATTTGACAACCACGACCTTGCTTTGTCAACGAAAATGGCTGTCTACAGAGCAGTTGTCATTCCAACACTGCTATATGGATGTGAAAGCTGGGTCACTTACCGTCGTCATGTGAAAGAATTAGAACGTTTTCAGCAAAGACACCTCAGAAGTATGATGAAAATTCGTTGGTTCCATCACATATCAAACGGGGAAGTACTCAGGAGAGCAAACAGCCTTCCAATTGAGGTGCTTATTTCAAGAGCACGCCTAAGATGGGCAGGTCACGTTCATCGTATGCATGATAATCGCCTTCCTAAATGTACACTTTATGGTGAATTGCTAAGCGGTAGAAGAAGGCGTGGCGGTCAACGAAAGAGGTTCAAAGACGTTCTCCATGAAAATCTAAAATCCTGCGGTATTGCAGACGAGCAATGGGAACAACTTGCAGCGGACAGAACCGAATGGCGAGGGGTTGTGGCCAGCTATCAAGGAAATGTTGCTGCAAGAAGGCCGAATCCAAGACCTAACCAGGTCTATGTTTGTCCTGACTGCGGTCGACATGTGCTCTCCCGAATTGGCCTCTATAGCCATAGTCGTGTGCACCGTAGATGAATGGGAATTACAATAGACTACACCTTTTACTTGTTTTTATATTGTACACAATCTATCGACTGTAACATTTTTATACTCGGACTCGAGTAACGGCTAATAATTAAAAAAAAAATCGAAGGATGGCAGCATATAGCAAAACACTTAAATACAATTTCTAGGTATCTGGTTGGATAACCACCTTTAAATATTTTAAATGATTTAACCGCCTTTCAAATCACTTGAATGACCCTCGTAAGCCTAGACTGGTGTGGAAAAGGATACGGGGCTCTACAGTTTATAGTGGGATCCGAACTCTTCTTGGGGGTTAATTTCTGATTGAAAATTACTTTGCAGTAGGTGGGGCTCGAACCTACCTCGTTAGGTATACGCAGAGTGAAAACTAGACGCGCTAAGCACACTGTGTTATCTTACATGGGAACCGTATTAACTATCTTACGTCAAATCTAGTTACAGAAAACTACACAATTTTGAAATTACGAAGCAGTGTTAGCATAAATAGTTTAACAACATACTACTATATATCTATCAATTCGATATTGATGTATGGCCTGATGCTAGGGAAATTGTGCAGGCATACATGAAAAATTTGTAGCACAGAAAAGAATACTGCATACCATGTTTGGATTACCATATAGATCCTCTTGTCGCCCACATTTCATTGAACGCAATAATTTAACAATTCACTGTTTATAAATAATCTACCAATGTCTTTGCTACATCAGAAAAAAAATAAGCCAGTTCAAGAAATGTAAGGAAATAAACAAGTATACAACATGTCAGGCTAACAATCTTTATATTCCGCCTCACAGATTAAATCAGGTTAGGAGAGGGTCAAAAATTATAGTCATTAAAAAGTGTTTTGATACATTAGGACCAATAGGACCGATATTGCTAGAATTCTTAAATGCGTCTCTACAGATAAATTGAAAATTGGCACCATTATTCCTATAGAAAAAATTAAAAATAATAATGGTTCCTCAAATTTCAGATCTATTAATACTCTTTCGCCAATAGAAACAATATTAGAATTGGCAGTAGATGAACAACTGCTTAATTACTCGTTTCAAATCAGTCAAGATTTAGAAAAAAAATTTCTTGCGAAACTGCTTTACAGTTAATGATTTCAGAATTGATTCAAAATATTGATGACGGTAAATACTATTGTAGGAATATTTTTAGATTTGAAACAATTGATAGAAATTTGTTAATAAAAAAATTGGAATATTTTGGTATGCATTGAAATGTACTTCGCTGATTTGAAAATTATCTAACAAATCGTCTCCACATCACAAAATAAATAATTCCTTTTCTTTACCTTTAGAAAACGAATATGGTGTACCGCAGAGCCGTGTATTAGATCCAATTCTTTTTATAATTTACTTAAATGATTTTGTTAAATGTGCATCCTGTAACTTTGTTAATTTATTTGCTGACGGCACACTTATAGCCACCGTAGAGAATGATGTATATGCTGCTGTATATATTGCTGTAGATAAAATGAACCACGAACTTGTTAATGTTGAAGAATACCTAAATGCTAATAAATTGAAATTAAACATAAATAAAACTAAAGCTATAATTATAACAAGTCACAAATTTAAAAATATTAATATGCAAAATATTAACCTACATTTTTAACAAACGAACATTGAAATTGTCACAAAAATATAATATTTGGGATTTTATCTTGATAATAACTTGAATTTTAAAGAACATCTCAATTATATAAAAAACAGAATATCTAAGAAACTTTTCTTTTTCTCTAGAATATCGAAGAATTTGTCATTAATGACTAACATCACTGTATATAAATCTATAATACAACCCCATTTTGATTATTGCTCTATAGATAGCAATTTAATTCAACAACTAGAAAAGTCGCAAAATAGATGAATGCGGATAATATTGAGATGTAATAAGTATACTCCAATAAATTTAATGTTGGATACACTACAGTGGATGTCAGTAAATACCCGTTTAGAATATTTTACAATGGTTTTTATACATAATATTCTAAATTATCAGTTACTACCGTATTTTGATTGTTCTGTTATATACAATAATAAAATAATAAATAAATACACCACAGTTAATGAGGGGATCCCTTTATCCCAAAAAGCTCTAGAAGAGCCTTGTGTGGGAGAGGGCTACACATTTAGAGACTAGGAACACACGCCCAATATCTGTGTATAGTGGAAAAATCCCTCTCCTGCCACTGCCACGACCGGGAATCGAACCAGGAACTTTTGGGTGAGAGGCGAGTGCGCTCACCTCTCAACCATCAGTCATACAATGGAGATATATATGATCATGAAACTAGAAGTAGGAGTTTATTACATTTAAAACAAGTGAAAACTACCAAAGCCCAAGAAACACTATTTCACAAAGGTTCTAATACATATAACTCTTTGCCAAGTAGCATAAAAAACTCTGTATCTGTTCATGTATTCAAAAGAAAGTTAATTGATTATTTAAAAAACAATACATATTAAATTGTAATTGTTTTTTTCTTTTCTCCGTTTATCCTATATTTTACTATAATTTTACCTCTACTTTGAATTTTACTTTAGATTAGTTATAATTACTATCATAATAGTAATGGTGCATTTTTCATAAAAATTTACGGCTACATTTTATCCGTAATTAATAATTGTATACACTATAATATTACTAATATTGTATTTATTTTATACCGGGTGTTAGAAAAGTATGGGAACCGTGGAAAATCTCGAACAGTTTGCATCAAATCGAAAAATAAAAAAATACGTGTCAAAAATTTTTCAAAAAACTATCTACTGATACCAAAATGCGGAATCGGATTCTACGACAAAAAATACGTAAATTTTATTACGGACATTTTTTTCTATTCTTGCATGGTGTCGCTGTAATCGCAAAAAATGAAAAGAAAACATTACTGTTTCAAGAGTAGCGTCTTGTGCCCATAAAAAACGTCCAATTCAAAAAATTAAAAACACGTATTTGTTATTTTTACGAAATCTATCCAATGACATTGGATTCGACTCTCCCACCCCTAACCCAGTGAGTGGGGCGGGGTACAACTTTGAAATTTGTAATGAAAATCCCTATTTTTTATAGCGGATCGAATTCTACAGCAATCGCACAAAATTGAAATAAACCTTAAGCGCCCATAATAAGTTTGTAAATATTTACAAACTCTAACTACTCGTGTTGACAAAAAAACATTCAGTTTAAAAAAACAATATCTGTGATATCTTGGTTTTTATGAATGTCTTTTTAAAGTGTTCTTAATAACAGTATTTGTTTTATGAAATTTTTAAGAGAACGTTCAGTTCCTTCCAACTTTTGTAGAGGCAGGAGCGCACTTTTGTACGGAAAAAGTTATTTCATTATTCATCTCGCGTTTTTTTCTACATAATGGCTACTTTAACTGAGGAAGAGAGAGTTTCTCTTTTAATGATGCGAGGGCGGGGTGATAAAGAGAGGCCCTATGATGAAGTTGTGATTTTATTCAACGATTAAGTGGGAATTTCGAAATCTACTGTGTCCCGTACCATCAAACGATTTCTAGACACAAGGACAAATAAAAATCGCCCAAAATCTGAAAGACTAAAATCTGAAACATTGGAAGCTCGACAAATGGAAGTGGCCCAGGCATTTGTTGAAAATCGAAGGTTATCAATCAGAAAGGCCAGTCAACAGCTTGATATGAGTGCGTTTTCAGTTCATAAGAATTTGAAACTTTTGAAATTTCATCCTTACAAAGTTCACCTTCACCAAGAGTTAAATGAAGATGATTTTGATCGGCGACTTGAATTTAGTGAATTAATGATGGAAAGGAGTAACCAAAACCCAAATTTTTTGTCATCTCTACTTGTCTTCTCAGATGATGACTTTCGAACTTAGTGGAAAAGTTAAATCGCTATAATTTCAGATATTGGAGTGACGAAAACCCTCACTGGATGCTTGAAACACACACGCAGTATCCACAAAAATTAAATGTTTGGGCAGGAGTTTTCAGGGATCGAATCATAGGACCGTTTTTCATAGATGGAAATATGAATGGAGAAAAATACCTGGAAATGTTGACAAATCAAATAGTTCCCGCAATACAAGACGTTGCTGGTGATGAGTTCGATAATGTTTGGTTCCAGCAAGATGGGGCTCCTCCACACTATCGGGATATTGTTAGGGGCTATTTGAATGGTACTTTCGAAAATCGATGGATAGGTCGAAGAGGAACTATTGAATGGCCAGCAAGATCTCCTGACCTCGCGCCACTTGATTATTTTGTTTGAGGCTACGTGAAGGGTAAGGTTTATTTCACTAAACCTCGTGATTTGGAAGAGTTGAGGCAACGCATAATAAACATTTTTGCAGAAATACCACCTCAATTGATGCGATTGAGTGCTACTGAAAATTTTTATGTTCGTCTCAGACAATGCCAAGAAGTCAATGGGCACCATTTTTAACACCTGCTATAATCTTGAAATTAAAACCTGCTAGTGTAGCAGTTAAGCTGTAAACTAATTGCCTCAATTGCCCTAACTGCCTCAATCCTCACCTTGCCTTAAATGGCTGAGTTACCTCCTTGCCTTCACTGGCTGGAATCAAGAACTTGCCTGAAGTGGCTGAATTAAGAGGTAAAACCACCCTGTAAAAAATTTAAATTGAAAATTACTAGCTGCTAATAAATTTACAGAATGTTAATAGTTGTTGTAATTTCCGCACGACCGTGTAAAATCACTGTTCTCAAAACAGCTCGGGAAATCATTCACTCTGAGATCAGTAGTTTTACTTTTAGTATTTTTTTAAGTATGCGTTCAGAACCTTCATGTTTCCACTCAATTTTTTGCCATTGCAGCGACATCTTGCGAGAATCGAAAAATATGCCCGATATAAGATTCACGTACTTTTGGCCGTAAAATCCGAATCCGCTATAAAAATAGGGATTTTCATTACAAATTTCAAATTTGCCCCCGCCCCACTCACTGGGTTAGGAGTGGGAGAGTCAAATCCAATGTCATTGGATAGATTTCGTAAAAATAACAAATACGTGTTTTTCAGTTTTTGAATTGGACGTTTTTTATGGGCACAAGACGCTACTCTTGAAACAGTAATGTTTTCTTTTCATTTTTTGCGATTACAGCGACACCATGCAAGAATCGAAAAAAATATCCGGAATAAAATTTACGTATTTTTTGCCATAGAATCCGATTCCGCAATAAAAAATAGGGGTTTCTATTTGAAATTTTAAAGTTACCCCTCGCCCCACCCACAGGGTGGTGGGTGGGGAGGTCATTTTGGTATCAGTAGATAGTTCTTTGAAACATTTTTGACAAGTATTTTTTTATTTTTCGATTTGATGCAAACTGTTTGAGATTTTCCACCGTTCCCATACTTTTCTAACACCCGGCATAATATACACATGCAACAACAATGTATTACTTAAGTACATTATGTGTCAGTCAGATTCCCGTAATTGTCAGCTTCTAAAGGTCAAATTAAAAAAATTCCTTATTCAAAATTGCTGTTACTCTAGCAAGAATATTTTGAATACGTCGATTAATTCTTTTATATTGTATTGGATTGTGTATATTATTTTGTTTGTATGTCAACCTGTTTCATTTAATTAATTTTAATTCTCATTGAATTAACCATAATATTATGATCTATCTTTTATAAAATATATATGGTCGACCTCAGTACAAGGTTTTTAAAATATTTTTATTTATATTGTTTTTTGTATTCTTGACATTATCCAAATACTTTGTAATGAAAGTTTCTATGGAAATAAATGATTATTGCTATTATTATTAGTATTATTCTTGAATTATGGGAAAGAGCGTCATCTTATTTGAAATACATTCCCTGTTTTAAGTCCAAAGGTAATTCATCTAAAATGTCCTCAATCTCATTTTGCAAGAATCCCAAGTATCTGACATCAGTCAAGGATCCTTTAAATATTATTGTATTCATGATTGTACTACCAATTATTCCAAGCCAAATACTGAAAACGAATTGATCTTGGTAAATACTCTTCCTTAATAAATTTCAATCAATCAATATCTCGTATTTGTCCGTACAAGTGCCGGTGTAATTGGTATTTAAAAGATTTATAGTTATATTCATGCAAAATTCGGCTTAAAATTTGGTGACTGATTTCTAAGTCAAACGCAATCTTCTGTCTTAAAAAAACAATTTTTTCAAGTTCCACTCTGACCAAAGCATTAATTTCCATCCATTCCTCAATAATAAAATTTTCTCCGGATCATCGTTGAGCTTACTTCGGAATTTATTTTCAACACGATTAAAATAATATCTGGCAGGAATTGTCCATCAGGATATTATTGAGCATAAACGTCGTTAGTCGCAACTGCACTTTTTCTATATTGTCCATAAATAATTAACAAGTCCACTTTTCCATCTCTTTTACAAATTTGTGGCATTTTAAACAAAATTAACACTAACTTTAATCTATTCTTAAAAATAATGAAAACACCGGTAAACAAATGTTTGACAAACCAACTTGTTTTCAAAGCCACCTTAATTACTTCTCACCATTAGCGTTTAATAACACCATAATATCAATGTTTCATTAAGGCTGTTGTGTTAGCATTTTGTAATACTTTTATTTAACTCCAATTTTAAGGGCACATGTCTTCTTAAACCTCTTAAGCGTAAATTTCGAATCTCTCTGTATATCAACTTGTAAACATTTGGTTCATAAATGTAGACGAGTATAAGTTATAATAATTTAATGATATTCGGCAACTTTGCTTATATAAAAGGAGTCTTACTTCCGGTTTCGTATCTTCTTGACAAATGTACAATTCTCATATATTTGCGAGAGTATTATGTAAAATTATCGAAAACTCCAGGCGTGAATGCGCAAATAGGGATAAATTTTGCTTAAATCACAAAAGTAGCGTATTTCGCTAACTCAGCACGCCTATATTTCGAAATTGAAATCTCTCGAGTTTTAAGTAGATTCTCGGGTGAATGAGATAAGAAGACGAAAATAATGTTTAAGTGAATTATTTAGCTCCTTTTAGTTAAAAGTGTTTTTTTTTTACCTGAAAAGAATTTGATCAAGAACTCTCATTATCCTTCTTGCTCTGTACATCGTGGTGCCTTTTCATATTCCTTTATTTAAAAAGTACTAAGATTGTATGGACGGAAATACTATGTATATCATTAAATCTACATTATCTTTTAAACTTATTACTGAAAGAGTATAACCGAATAAGCATAGGCGGTTTGCCTCTGATAGGCAGCTCCATAAATAGCGGAAATTCTCGAGAAGGTAAGGCAATGAAAAAATAGTGTGACTAGTGAACAATATTTAGTACTTATTTTACTTTATTTAGTATTTTAAATAATAATGATAATGATAAAATAAAAATAATTTTTTTCGCAAGGTTTCCTGAGTGATCGCTCCAAAAAATACTGTAAATGATTCGACATATCCTCTATTGCCACATAAAGTTTCAATAAAATTCGAAGCGTACAACACACACGCATACAAGAAAAATATATAAATGATTACTAGCAATACAAATTATATACTGCGTAGCTTTAATAATAATATAAGGTTGTTTATCAATATTTGTGTTACTCATACGTATTAAATTATGTGTAACTGTAAAATAAAAATAAATGAGAAACCCAGTTGGAAATGCATTATTTTTAATCTAAGTGGGAGGAGTTTAATATCATACTAATATTGAAATGAATATTAATCTCAATGAGGATTTTTATGTTTGTGTCAAACAAAGTCTTATCTTTAGGCAAGATGAATGATACCTTATAGTAGTGTGAATTAGGGGTCCACAGATCCTCCTCAAAGGTTAATGACCGGAGGAAGGTCAATTCCAAGGCCAAGGACATTGTTCAAGGTCGAGAGTGTGACAAAGGTCAAGGCCAGGGCCACGGGCAATGTCAAATTCAATACCAAGGCCACACTCCCTGTCGAGGTCACGTCCAAGGCCAATGTTGCACTCAATGCCGCCATCACAAATCGCTATCAAGGTCGCCAGACGATCGCAAGGCCGCGGCCAAGGTCAATTTCCCGTGCGATGTCAACGTTCAAGGTTGAATCCGCAGTCAAGGTCATACCCAAGGCAAATCTTGCTGTTATTTGCCGTACGGTGATCAAGGTTAAACAGACTGGTGCTACTCAAAAGTAAAGGTCAACGCCTTCATGTTTAATCATGTTTAATTGTCACACACACATAACATTTCTTTTCTAGTAATTTTTAAAGATAGTTAATAAAAATATATAAAGCAATTTAAAAAAATGTACTGTTGCAATCAGCTGATTTTTCAATGAAACTAGTTAAAGTTAAGGTTACATCAAATTTGAGACATTTAAATCCCCCACATAATATTATGTAACGTTTCTTTTTTAAAATGAACTTCATAAAGATATACTTAAGCTAAAGAACATAAAGGCAGTTTTGTAAATTGAAAACAATTTATTATTTTTTATACAAGCATCTAATACATTCCTATTTATATACAACATTACTTTTCCAACCGGTTTTGTCACTATGCTTTGAACATGGAAGTTTGGATTTCAGAATTTTATTCTTCTTGTTTTCTTCAGATATAGCTGACCATCTATTCAATAAGCATTGCCCACTAACATTATACATTAAATAAAAAAGAGGAAACAGTTTAATCTCATCATCATCGAATCGAGAAAAATTTCCATTTAAAAATATATCTTTCCAAATCAAGTCTTCAACTTTCTTACTTCTTTGAGGGATTTTACTTAATATGCATGCATTCATAACAATTGATCCTAAACGGTGGAGGACAATCAGGAACGTCACCTTCTGTCGGCCAATGATCATGACAACGAAATGATTTTTCAATTATAACTTCATTCTTCCTATATTCTGTAGGAAGTTTATGATATGTCTTGGATAGATCTTCACATTTTAATTGTTGTAAATATTCCAAGGGAAATTTGTGTAATTCTTCTTCGGTGAAAGTTTCAAGAGGTTGTCGTGGAAAGTGTCTTGAATATATTTCTTCATTTGGTGATATCTTGTCTGTGGTAGGAAAGAACTTCGAAACTATATTTCTGATATGCAACATCATTGTAACTAACTGTACACTTTTACTTCACTGTTTATATATTTGTATGTACCCCCACTTTATAACATTGACCTTCAACTAAACATATAACCTTAGCCTCCACAACTAACCTTGACATTCAAATATAACCTTGACATTCAAATATAACCTTGACATTCAAATCTAACCTTGGCCTTCACATCTAACCTTGACCTTCAACATAATCATCAACCATTCCACCTCGGACGGTAACCTTCAACTCAATTTATCAAGCATATAAGGTTATGCCGGAGGAGTTGAATTGCAGTTACGTATTGAATTTGTATGAGTGCTGAGCTGATAAAATTATGTTTAAGTGTAGTGGTTGTGATGTGCCCTTCACACGGAAGGATAATCTTAAGCGACATGAGAAATATAGTTGTCGAAAACGAAGATTGATAGATAAACTTTCATCAGATGGTGAACCTCATTTAAAAGTAATTAAAAATAATACGCAACCATCCAGTATTTCATCACAAAATATCAACTCTTCCACTCAAAATAGTTCTGTAAACCACAATACTAATAAAATGATGAATTGTGCGTCATGTAATATAGACGTGATACCTACTTTTTACAATTCACATTTAAAAAGTCAATTGCATAAAGACGCTGTATTGGAACGGAGAGAAGAAGGAGTTGAAATAATCAAAAGTGCCTTCAAAAGCAGAATTATTACTTATCGCTTTTCTGGAAAAACTGCGCATATAGATTTTAATGATTTTTTCGATGAAATAAGGGAAAAATTTCACAAAATTGTCAACGAAGAAAGAATAAAACATAAAATGGTTAAAATTAATATAGAAGTATATGGCATTTACATGCTCCCTTCTGATTATACATATGAAATTAAAAGTTTTAACACCAAAAATGAAATATGTAGCTTATCATGTGATATAAATGAAATTTATGAAAATTTTAAATCAACAGTAATAACGAAAGCGCAAGAGTTTCAAGAGCGAGATTCTGGTATGTTTATTATTTTTCTTTTTTGCATTGCTATATATCTAATATTACTTTTTTAATTTGAGGTTGGACTCTTATAAAAATTCTCTATTTGGAATTAAATGTAAATAAATTCAATCCACTTAGATCGTCATCCTATATTCCGCTACCAAAAAGCATAGCTGCCAAAAAAGCAATCATAAATATTATGAATGATGATGTACACTGCTTTGCATGGAGCATAGTAAGTGCTTTGTATCCGGCTAGATTGAATGCGAATAGAGTGTCGTCTTATCCTCATTATTTGACATGTCTTAATTTAGAAGGCATTAAATTCCCAATGAAATTAGAAAATATTAAAATATTTGAAATGAATAATAACATGTCAATAAATGTATATGGATTAGAGAATGTTCAAACTAATGAAAAAATTGTGACGGAAGTTGTTGGTCCATTATACTATTCAAAAAATAAACAAGTGACTCACATAAATCTACTTTTAATAAGTGATGATATTGGCAACAGCCACTATTGTTGGATTAAGGATATGTCAAGACTGTTACATTCACAATTAAATTCACATAATTCTAAGAAATATTTCTGTGATGGATGTTTCCAATTTTTTTATACGAAAAATAAATTGGATCAACACCAACAATTTGATTGCAATCATATAGTAACAAAAATCCCTACAAATAATTTAAAAATAAATAAATATGGTGAAATTATTCCAGAAAACATTCTACAATTTGAAAATTTCGAAAAACAGTTAAAATTACCATTTGTCATTTATGCTGATTTTGAATGCATCTTAAAACCGCTTAATTATGAAGAACCCGTTTCTTCAAACAAGCCTTACACAGTAGATGTTTCTGAACATAAACCTTACGCATTTGTTTATTTCATAAAATGTTCTTATGATATGAATCTATCGAAATTGGAATACTATTTTGGAGAAGATGCTTCAAAAGTATTTTGTGAAAAATTAGAATTAGACATTTTTCGAATATATAATGATCATCTTAAACGCGTTGTGCCCATGTTAAATTTAACACAAGAAGAACATGATGCTTTTGAAAATGCTACTACATGTAATATATGTGACGATGTTTTTCCATATGCTGAGACAAAAGTTCATGACCATGATCATTTAACTGGTTGAGTGAGAATAGGGGCAGCTCATAGTATATGCAATTTAAATTTTAAAATTCCAAAATTTATTCCAGTATTTTTTCACAATTTAAGCGGTTATGACTCTCATTTATTTATTAAAGAGTTGTGTTGTTTTCAGGATCAAATAGATGTTTTGGCTCAAACAAAAGAGAAGTATATTTCATTCAGTAAAAATATTCATGTAGATTCTTATTGGAATCATGAAAAACAAATAAATGAAAAAGAATTTCTTAAAATTAGATTTTTAGATTCTTTCAGGTTTGTTTCGGAATCTTTAGAATCCTTATCTAACCATTTAAATTCTGACCAATGTGTGGAAATAAAAAAACATTTTAGTGAAATAGCAAAATTTGACATTATAAGAAAAAAAGGAGTTTTTCCATATTCATATATTGATCATATGGATAAATTAAAAGATGCAGAACTTCCCTCAAAAAATGATTTTTTTAATAAATTATCAAATGAAGAAATTTCCGATTCTGATTATGAAAGAGCTAAAAATGTTTGGAATATATTTGAATGTAAATCATTACAAGATTATGCAACTGTCTATTTACTGTCTGATTGTTTGATATTGACTGATTTCTTTGAAAGTTTTAGATCATTATGTTTAGAAAAATATAAATTAGATCCAGCTCAATACTTTACTTCCCCCAGCCTGAGTTGGGATGCAATGATGAGAACTACACGTGTTAAGCTAGAACTTTTAACAGATATTGATATGATTCATTTTTTAAAGAATAATATTCGCGGAGGAATTTGTCATTGCAGCGTGAGAAAGTCAATAGCAAATAATCATTTCTTTTCAGATTATGATAATTCAAAACCTACTTCATATATTATGTACCTCGATTGCACGAATCTGTATGGGTATAGTATGAGTCAGACTTTACCAATTAGTAATTTTGAATGGTTAAAAAATAATGAAATTATTGATTTGGATATTATGAATATATGTGATGATGGTGAATTTGGTTACATCTTGGAAGTAGATATTACTTATCCTCAACATTTGCATGATTTACATAACGATTTACCCTTTTTAGCTGAAAATATATGTCCTCCAAATTCAAAAAATAAAAAGCTTATTTGTGATTTTAACAGTAAATCTAAATATGTAATTCATTACAGAGTTTTAAAACAAGCTCTAGAAAACGGATTACAATTAAACAATATCCACAGAGTACTTAAATTCAAGCAATCTGCTTGGTTAAAACCTTATATAGAATTAAATACTGAAATGAGAAATAATGCAAAATCAAAATTGGAAAAAAACTTTTACAAGCTGTTTAATAATGTTATTTATGGAAAATCTCTTGAGAATATTGATAAAAGGGTAGCCGTTAAATTAGTTACACATTGGGAAAATTTGGGAAGAAAAAGTGGAGCACAGGCTTTAATTTCAAAACCATATTTTAAAAACAGTGCAATTTTTCACGAAAATTTTGTTGCAATTCAGTTAAATCATAGGAATATAACTTACAATAAACCAGTTTATGTTGGTTTTTCTATTTTAGAAGTTTCAAAAATAGTTTTATATGAATTCTATTATAGTTATTTAAAAAATGTATATAATGAAAACGTGTCTTTATTATATACTGATACAGATTCATTAATTCTGAATGTAAAAACATATAATTTCTATGACGATATGCGAGAGAATTTAGATAAGTTTGACACTTCCAATTACCCACAAGAAAATATTCATAACATAACACCAAATAAATCAATAATCGGTAATATGAAGGATGAATATGCTGGAAAAGTAATAAGAAGCTTTTATGGTACTGGAGCAAAAGCTTATTGTGTTATTCTCGGCGAAAAACTAGATTTTTATCACAATTATTTAAAACCTAAATTCAATAATAATATAAACATCGTAGACTCAACAAATGATCATTTAATATTAAATATAAATAAAAACGTATTTAATACCGATAACCAACAATTATTAATAGAGAAATTAGTTGAGAATTTCAATACAAATATTAACATTGAAATTCTCAAAATTTCCAATGATTTGTTAACCATTAAAGTTCAAGATAGTTTAACAAAAAAGGCAAAGGGAATTAAAAGATGCATTATCAAGCAAGAGATAACCTCTGAAGATTACCAAAGTGTTGTTGAAAAAGACACAATTTTGTTTAAAAAAATGAATATATTTAAATCAAGTTTGCATAATATGTATACTCAAATAAAGAATAAAGTTGTTTTATCTCCAAAAGATGATAAAAGGTGTATTTTATACGGATCCCCAAAGACATTAGCTTGGGGACATTACATAATATCTAATTCTGATAATAATTTGGATAACCTAGTTAACATTATGGACTACTTTTATACAAACCAAATTGGTAATTAGTTGAAATAATAAAATACATTACTTCAATTAGCAATTTGGTATTAAAAATATATCTATTTTAAATAAAAAAATATTGTATATGTATTTAAAATTATATTGTAATTATGTGTATAATTAAATGTAAATGAAATTATAAAATTATTGCTTAATTTAACCAATACAAATAAATTTTGTTTAATTGTATCAAAATGTATATATTTAAAACTATGTATATAAATAAATGTATATGAATAGAAAATGATTGCCTAATTTAACCAACCCCCACCATCTTGTCCGTGACAGTGGACACAAATGTCACTTAAAACTAATTGGAACAAATACTTTTTACATGCATAACAGCGATCGTGAAATTTTCTTTGGGATAATTTAGTTTTCACATGAGCGTTTACATGCAGATGTTCTGCACTTAAAAAGCTCCTTTGATATATAGCGTAACATGGAAAACATAATTGTCTCTGCTTATTATTGATCAATTTTACTACTATGAATGCTAAATTTGCGCAATATGTTTCACTACCTCTTAACTGTTCCATTGAAATGGTTTGTGACATACCACGTATCATTTCACCTTCTTCTGCAACATAATCGTCCTCAACACCACTGTCAAAATCATAACCGAATGCTTCCTCTTCTTCTTCTTCTTCTTCTTCTTGCACCTCTTCTTCTGCTTGTTCCTGCACCTGCATCTGTTCGTCTTCTTGTTCTTGCACCTGCATCTGTTCTTCTTCTTGCTCTTGCGTCTGTATCCGTTCTGGCTCTTGGACCTGCATCTGTTCTGGCTCTTGGACCTGCATCTGTTCTGGCTCTTGCATCTGCTCCATATTTTGTTCATTGACATTCACTTGAACAAAATAATTCACATCCAAATCTCTCAATTCTTTTAATCTGAGTTCACGTTGGCAATCGACATGATTCTCCATTTTTCTTTAATATTTAATCACTAAGCACGATTTATTAATTTTACTTGATATTTTCACGTTCTTAGCACCTTAGTACATAAAATACTACAAGTTAATACTCTTTACTTGCTGTCTGAAAGCCTTTTTAACTAAGTTATAAGGCAAAACTGACAATATGTTGTATACTCCCCCCTTCATTGGACTCCCCCTCCCCCTCCCCCCCCTTGCCCCCCCCCAACCCCTTCCCGTAAGGGTAGGTGATTCCGAATTTCGTATCCACACCCTTCTAGCACCACTGGAAATGGAAAATCCGAAAATGACATTTCCTATTAACCCAACATTTTAACATCATATATGAATAATATAGGCTCTAAAACTAAACGTTATAGACTTTTTTTTTTTAATTGCATCAGGGACCTGCCAAATTGCATTACAAAAAAAACCTTTTTTTTGGATTTGAGCTACAAAAATTACGCCTACCTCTTTTAAACATCTTTTACTCAAATTTTGATTCTACATTTTTATCAAAAAAATCATTGGAAAGCTGAACAAGTTTTAATATTATTCCAAAAACAACTTTTTCAAGGTCAAGGTTTCTCAGGTCTTTGTTCGAGGTTAACCTGTCTGGTTTGCTGCTCCGGTCTTCTTTATATACGTTAGTTAGTTAGTTACATTCATTCAGTCCAGCCGTTGTGTTCGTGTTCAAAATGTCTGCAAATATTTTACAAGATTTAGTGCTTGCACCACAACAACAACAGCCAATACTGTATCAATATTTACAGCAGCAGCAGCAGCAGCAACAACAACAACAACAACAGCAACAGACAAATTTCATGGATATTGAAGTTTTTCAATATCCCAAATTATATGTGTCCACTCGATACCATTACTCTTGCCTCATCAATTGAGGAAGAGGAAGAATTAGTGTAGGCGTCAGAGGCGGCTGAAGCGTTGAATGCCGTGGACGAAACCATGGTGACGGAGTTTCCTGAGGTGGCGGCAACGTCGGCAGTAGATACATTAATAGCGGCGACTTTAGAAACCGTCGATGACATGGGCCCGGAAGCTGCTGGTGCACCAATTAGAAAGAGAAGGGTAACAAAAAAAAATAAGGTAAAATTTAATAATTTTAAAAGTAAATCTAAAATAAACAAACCAAAAATTAAATCAAAATTTAACAAATTAAAAACCATTTTCAAATCCTCTTCTTCCCCCGCTGTGTCACCAGCAGCCAATACAGTGAACGAGGAAAGTGATATAAACATTAAAAAACACGAACAATTTGTGCAGGAACAGATAGAGTATTTAAAAGTGATAAAAGACTGTGAAAGTGAAAAAATTAATATCAAGAACAAAATTAGTGCATTAGAAAAGGACATTTGTAAGTTACAACAAGAGGACAATAGATATAGTGAAAAAATTAAAAGATTTCGAAACATTATTAATTGTAAAATAAAAAATTATTATTTTTAAGAACTTTTTTTAATTTTAAGAATGTTATTGTAGTTAGCTTTTACTTTTTATTATAAATATTGTGTATATTAGTAGTTTTCTTGTTATTTTAAGTACTGTATATTATCCATTTTTAAATTTAAGAAATTTCTTTGTATTTGTACATATTTTTTTACTACAGTATATATATATATTTTAATAAATCAGTTATA
Source organism: Leptura quadrifasciata (assembly GCA_963675555.1). Classification (NCBI taxonomy): domain Eukaryota; kingdom Metazoa; phylum Arthropoda; class Insecta; order Coleoptera; family Cerambycidae; genus Leptura; species Leptura quadrifasciata. Next base: position 153,204,480 of record OY776673.1, on the reverse strand, counting down.
CAAATATGTTTGTTTTATTTTCTAACATATACTCATATAAAATTAAGGTAAATAAACTACAATCATAAAAACTGCTAAAAATTGAAAACATTTTTTAAAGATCCACTGAATATTGTTGGAACAAAAAAATTATAAGTGAAATATACTCCATTCCAAGGTTTAATAATTATTGGAACAAGAACATATAAAACATGGAACCAAACAGTGTATTAAAATAATTGAAATATATTTAATTTCAAATTTTATAGTTATACAGTGTACCTCGAAAGGTAAAACACCTTCTCTAAAAACAAAAAAATTAAGTTTAAATTCTCATATTTTGTGGTTCAGACCTACTTGGTGGGAAATTAATTTGTGCCATGATTTTACTCCAGTGTGTATAGTGCATTATAAAATATTTACAAAAAAAAAAAATAGTTTACCCCAGTCATAAACTGTCTTTTCTGTAGGAGATATGACTAAATCTTATTAAGAAAATTTATTTAAAATTAAAAAAACTATAACTTTCAATACATACTTTTTCTATATTATTTTTATCATAAAATTTCACAGTGAAAAGAATCCATATAAGTGTGCATAGGGCATTATAGATTATTTACAAAAAACTAGTTTATCCCACTCGTAAGCTATCTTTTCTGTAGGGGATATGACTAAATCTTATTACAAAAATTTATTTAGAATGAAAAACCATTACTTTCAATACATATTTTTTTGTATATTATTTTTATCATAAAATTTCACACTAAAAAGAACTCATGTTATGTATGAGAGTAGTGAATAAATTGCTATGTTTTGTCATGGACCCTCCCCATTCCTTAAAATATATTTTCTTTATCAATGAGTGAATAAGAAATAGTGTGAAGTAAAATATTGGACACGAAGAGGGGAGCTAGTAATATATTGAGACGTTCATGTTTTTCATCAGTAGTATTCAAGTGACTAGAAATTAATTCAAAATGTGGATGGCATACTGCAGCGATATTGAAATTGTAGATTTAGAGAGTGGTGTGAAACATTTAAAACAACAATTTAATCGACTAGAATTTGATGCTGAACATGAATCGGTCTATGGAATGGGCCAATTCTATTCTGAAGAGGAATGTTTGGAAATGGCCGAGAATTATGCAAAAGGTCAAGAGATTTGTACTTTATTCTTGAATGGGCTTATTACCATTGATTGTCTCGTGGAAGATCTTATGGAATTGGATTTACATCAATTTTTATGTCGATTGAAAAAATATTTGCCAGCTCACCTCGTACTAACATTGGATTTTAGTGAAAGCGATAGTGAAAATGAAAATAGTTAGAATTGTGTATATATGTAGGTAATCAATAAAGTAATAAATAAAACGAATCTTTTATTTCTTTCAATTTATTTAAAAAATTCCTGCATTATGACATAATAAAAGTCTCATATAAATAATAAACATTCGATATTGCACATATACAATTTGGTTTTGAGTGATAAAAACATTTTGGATTTGACATAACCAGAGATGGATGTTCCTCAAATTCTATAATAGGTTTAAATATAAATTGTCTTATATAATCGGCTTTTTCTTTTCCTTTAACGTAAATGGTTTCTGCTGAATTCTCCGTTAAATTCTGAATTATTTTTTTAAAGTGGTGTAGTGGTGTAAATCCCTCATTCCAGTGAATACCATGGTAATTTCTTGTTAACCAATTAGCTTGTTTTTGCAAATCTGGTGATAACATCGTCAGAGGAAAAGGCGGTTTAAAAATATAATGACATATTTTGTCTCCATCGTATGCTGCTAATTCCTTCGCTATAAACTTATTGTTTTCTACTTTAAATCCTTGGACATCTAATATTAACATATTTTTAAATCCGAAAATTTTTTTAATACACTAACTTTAAGACAGTATAAATCCAAAGCTTTTCTTAAATTTCTAAGTTTTTTTTTATGCTCTCTTAATGCGTTTTTATACACTGAAGTCATTATTAAACTGACTAGCCATACTGAGTGACTTTTTCTTAAGTATTCTTTAATGAGCATGCGCGTTTAGACTTGCCTAACGATTTTTGTTAGTGGATTGTAGCGGAATAGACGATCATGTAAAATTAAGCAATATGCCGTAGTATCGTCTGGAATATTTTCGATTGTTTCGAATTCAATACGCATAACAACTGATCCAGACTGAACGGTTTCTTTCTGGCGAGAGCAGTCGATATGGGTTATAGGTGAAATTGATTTGAATTCTTTAGGAGTAAATATAGGCTCATTTCCTGTTTCGTAATATGTGTGACGAAAATTTGAAAACATTTCATATAATGTGGCGTATTTGTCGTTTTTAAAGTCAAGATATAAATCGTTGTAAGGATACCTCTCAGAATTTAAAAATACTCTAATATTTGTTAAATTGCAATTGTCAAATGTACTCATATTAGACGTTGTTTTATTCTTCTTATTGCTTTGAAAAGCAACTACAACATGTCGAGGAGTTTCTAACTTAGTGGTAGTTTTCACTGGCCAAGTATGCCTTGTGGTTTGAGAAAGTGAAGGATATTCTACAAGTTCCCAACTGCGAAACGGGAGTAGAATTTCAACATCTTTGTCTAATATTTTGGTTAACGCTAACTGCTGTGGTATTCCCACAGAAACGTGTGGGACTTTCCAATAAACTTTATTAATATTGATTTTAGGTTTTTCCGTGTCATCGATACTACTCACTGCATCTAAATCATTACTACTCCGAATTAAAATCAATTCTTGTTTCATATTTAATATAATTTTTTTATAATCTTCAAAAAAGCCCATTAACATTTTAAGCGGAATGCAAACGTTAAACTTACTACTCTCTGGTATTGTAGTATCTTTAGGAAACCATCCCGCATTCTGAAGTTTAACACTTTCACCTTCATTAAATGATAGATACCCCTTAAGTTTAGACGTCAACCCAACGTTTCTAATTGAGTCAACACAAACTCCATTTATCTCATAACGAATTTCTCTAAAGAGAAAACTAAAGGCATTATTTATCAATTTTAACTTGGTAACTGGTGTTCCATCATCTTTAGTTAGATTTCCTTCTAAGTACAAAATACTTTCACATGGTAGAGTATAAGCATCAAGCTCTTGAATTGGAATTCTAATTTCGTCATTATAATCAAATTTGGTCGTAACAAATGGTTGGTAATTGTGGTATGCAAAATCAACGATAGAATTATCTATAAGAGGTTGTTGCGTAACATTTAAAATATTCATTATATGAGCACTTCAAAGCCGAGAGATTGTAAGAAAAGTTTATTCTCATATGTTACTGGATGAACGTTCTTTTTATTACTAACCGGAAATCTATTCTTAGGTTTTCTTTTATAATTACGATTGGCTCTTCTTGGAATATAATTTATAACATTGTATCGAACTACCATTTTAGGATAACTTTTTTAAATGCAGTCTAACCGTGATGGTTTCTTCTCGGAAATTGACGAGATTACCGTCTTGATCAACTATTTTAATGATAATTGAGTTAATCGTCTTAACACTGACTGGAAAATATAAAATGTTCAAAGGTGATTCCACTATTTTATATCCCGCTGCGACCGTAGGAAAAAAGTGGTGAATTGTGTGCACAGGCAAGCCATTAGAATAAGAACCAGTGGCAATATTGCAATCAATGCACAAAGAATTCACCTTAATTATTTGCACTGGAAAGTCAGACTCATTTAGTTCATTAGCTTTAAGAACCCTTTTTTTAAAACCCAAGAGACGTCCTATCGACATTTCTGATGTAAAATCGATATCAACGTTTGTGTCTATTTTAACCGTAGAGGTATTACGATTTGCAATAATATTAATAAGAGCGGGCTTACGAATTGTTGCTTGAAGATAATTATTTAGATCATTAATTTCATAAGCACCAACAGGAATAGTTGTGGTTATATTACCATAAGTGAATCTATTATTTTTTTCATCAACATTTGGAATAACGTTGAAAGTTTCAAAGTTTGATAAACCAATTACGTAATCAAAATTATCCTCTAAATATATAGGTGGATTGAAGTCTGCTGTTAACGTTGAGGAATTTCCCGTAAGGGAAAAAGTTAGAGACATGTTGCATAACCCAGAAGTAGACACACATTAAAGAGAATTACTTTATTTACTTTGATTATATAAAAATTTTAGACATAGGTGACCGCAATTAATTGCATTATATTTTTGCATCTGATCATGATTATATTTCACTTTATTCAAGCTACCATCGCTATAGAAATAATTTATTACTTCGTTTGGTGGTCTTAAGTTGCCATAACTATCAAAATAGATTATTGAGTTCTTCTTCTTCGCATATGCCGTCCAGTGAGTACCGGGACCAGATGAAATATCTAAATTAATTATACCACATTCATTTCTTCTTATTTTCACTGGTAAAACGTCTTTCATAAAAACTCCACGAAAGTTTGGAATATGCAAATCTTTAGCGTATCTCATTAAATCTATATTTGTTAGTGCCCGACGAGGTAGCATTACTGGGAGTTTTTTTTAAAAGGTGCTAAATATAATCCCATACCCCTTTTGTAAGGTCGCATGTATAGCCCTTTTCCTACCGCAGCCTGTTCCATAGCCATGTTGTGCCTCTTGTCTTCCTCGAATTTCTCTTTTGCAGCTTTTGCATCATTGACGGCTTTTGCGATTCCTGCAGCACCACCCCCTATACTTCCAAGAGCTCCTAACGCAGCAAATAAAGGTATAAGGAAAGGAAGGAAACCACCAGTTTTTGGGATAGGAATTATCCGTTTCTTTGGTAAAGATATGTGTTTAGTTCCGATGGAAGATAAGGCTTGTTGTACAGTTTTAACAACATTATTAGAATTATTCCTTTGAATACCATGTCTCGCTCGTCGTACTGCATTATTAAAACTTATCTTATTTTTACGCAAACCTTTACCACGTTTCAGTGTGGAACGCTTTTTTCTCCGCATTCCCATTCCGAGCTTGACTTTAGCCTTCATAGCTCCAACTACACCTAAAGCACTAATTTTTTCTCCAACTGAAGAGTCGCTTGCTTTAAACCTCTTATACGCTTTTTCTGCTAACACCTTATCTGCTTCGTGTCTACTGCTTATATCTTTCGAGCGAGAATATGAAATATCGTGTTCTTTGCACGCCTCGTCTAAAGGATTAACACCAGTGTCGTTCCTTTCCAATCTCTTGAAGAGGCGGGTGCCTGGACCACAAAAGCGGTACCCCGGAATGTGAAATTCGAACGGGAGATTATCAATAAGGTTATTGAAAAATCCTGATCCTATCTTTGCACGTTTTCGTTTACGATTGACTATAGAGATATTGTGTATAAGCATTATATAACCTGTTAAAAGTTTAATACACAACTGATTTTTTAGTAATGTGCAATCTTATAAATAGCACAGACAACGATTGATGACACAGTTCTTTAAATTTAGTTTTGCAATGAAGATCGAAATACAAAATATTAAATTGCCAATTATTAACCGTGATGGGTGTTCGTCAGAAAAAAATTATCAAAAACATGGTGAACTATTTGGAGGTTTATCCAAGCGAGGATTGGTCGTTGGTGCTTCGGGCTGCGGCAAGACAAATTTGGTTATAACATTGTTAGAACACCCTAATGGACTACGATTTGAAAATGTCTATCTATATTCAAAATCTTTGTATCAACCAAAATATGAATATTTGAGAAAATTGTTAAAACCAATGAAAGAAATTGGTTATTTTGAATTCAATGAAGGGGAAAATGTTATATCAGCTCAAGAGATTAGACCAAATTCTGTTATTATCTTTGATGATGTTGCCTCTTGTAGTCAAAATATTATGAGAGATTATTTTTGTTTTGGACGCCACAAGAATACGGACTGCTTTTATTTGTGCCAGACTTATTCATCTATTCAGAAACAGCTCATTCGCGATAATGCTAATTTAATTGTTATGTTTCACCAAGATAATACTAACCTCAAACATATATATGATGATCATGTAAATGTTGATATGTCATATCAATTATTCAAAGATCTTTGTTCTATGTGTTGGAGAGAGCCCTACGGATTTGTGGTTATAGATAAAGATTGCGCGATAAATAATGGAAGGTATCGAAAAGGTTTTGATAGCTTCATCAAGCTATAATATTATATAATACGTAAATGTGTTGAGCAGAATGTAGTCCTTATCAACATTTAGAAGCGCAAAGATGGATAAAATTTTAGCTAAACAGCTAATAAAAACTAGAAAATCGGTTAGACAAAAATATCAAGCTTTAAAATCCGATGTAGCACAATCACAAGCTCAATTGGAGAAAGGTTATAAACCTATAACCGAACCACTGCAAAAATTATTGCAAAACATGAAATCTGAGGTATTAATTAAAAAAGAGCCTGAAGATATTAAAACTGAGAAAAGCAGAACTTCTACTCCCAAAAAATCTCCAGATAATGTTTCACATTTACCTACAACTGGACTTACTTTTTTGGAAGATACTTTTCAATACAATCCATCAGATCACTCAGATCCACAAAATTCTACAGCTACTGAGCAAAATAGTAGTGACTTAATTGATGAAGAGGTGGAGAAAAGTCGTCTGTACATGCAGGAATTATCAAAAACACAGGTGTATGAACAGTATTTGGAAGATTACGATCCATTACCAAGGGTATACATTGATGAGTCTATAAGAGGGGATGAGTCGACAAATGATCGCATTTACGGTGTAACACATGATTTTCTAACTGAAAAATTTAAAATAGGCGACTCTGAATTAAAAATTGTTGGTAAAGATATACAAGTGAAGGATATATTGTATCCTGGCACCGTTGGTCTGTATGAATTATTATTTAAGAAAAGTCCCAAAGCTTATAATAAGTCTGAACTAGATCATTATATGGATATATTAAAACGTACTAATGCATATCGTAGGAATTTAGACCCTAAAGATCAAATTCAAGGCAAGAATATTGTAAAATATAGGACTATAATTAGACCCTATTTAATAGATAAAGGCTTATTGAAATCTACAACTATTCCAAGAACATCTTTTAATAAACCCCCACCTCCTAATACTAGATCTCAAAGTAGTCTTAGTTCTAGATATCAATCATTTAAGCAGCCTACGAGAGGTGGGATGTTGGAGTTATCTAATAAAAAAATTGATTATGTATATTACGATGATCCCAATGAGTTAATAAATAGATTAAGACTTTTAGTTGCTTCTCAAATGGCGGGAAATAATGGACATAAAAATGAGATTTCCTCAATACTTCAGGAATTAAGGGAAGGGAAAATTATTAAATAAAGGCTACATATTTATTTTCCACACAGTATAAATCAGTCCAGTAAACGGTCACCATGCCTATTGATAAATTTGGTAGACATATGCTTGGTTATCGTTTAAAACCTTATCTCACAACATCATCTGTTTTAACTACAACTGAGGATCCTGCTACTACCCTATCTAGCCTATGTCTTATACAAATTCGAGGTGTCGCACAAAAGTCATCAAAAAATATTAAAACTTTCACATTTTACTTATTAGATGATGGTACTGTAACGTATACATTACCTATTTCAGGCGCAGTTGAAAGTATAAATTTACCCAATAATGTCACAATGTTCTTAAATAATAATAATTACAATCCAGACAATAAAAACCTAAGTAAAGGAGATGATCTTTCATTTTCACTTCCCGGTGCAGACCCAAAACCACCACTTTTTGTAGAAATTGTACTTCGTTGTCCTTTAGTAAGAAATGAGTAACATTAAAAAAGAAGTAGTTGAAGAATTACATAAACCAGCTAGAAAAAATTTTCGAAGAAGGCATGTAATTGTAAAAGGACTAAACGACCTTATTCAGGCTGATCTGGTACAAATGATTCCATATGCTAAAAGTAATAGGGACCATCGATATATTCTTATTGTTATAAATGTATTCAGTAAATTTGTATGGGCTCAGCCGGTTAAAAGAAAAAGTGCTAAAGATGTAACAAATGCGATGAAAACAATTCTATTGGAAATGAAAACCACACCGAAAAATCTTCAGACAGACATGGGTAAAGAGTTTTATAATAAACAGTTTCGAGAATTAATGAACAAATATAAAATTAACCATTATAGTTCATATTCCAACTTAAAAGCTAGTGTGGTAGAACGGGTAAATCGCACCTTAAAAAATTCGATGTGGCGAAAATTTAGCTTACAGGGAACCTACAAATGGATAAACATTTTACAGGATATTGTAGATGAATATAATGATACTCCACATAGGACTACTAATAGAAAACCTAAAAATGTTACTGAGAAAAATGAAAAATATTTACTACAGCATGCATACGGTCATTTAAAGACGGTAGATTCACGCAAACAAAAATTTAATAAAGGTGACTATGTGAGAATAAGCAAATATCGAGAAGCATTTTCAAAGGGGTATACTCCTAATTGGTCAAATGAAGTATTTAAGGTATTGAAGAAATCCTACCACTTACTTGCTGGAAGATCAAGAAGGAAACCAAATTGAAGGAGGTTTTTATGAGTATGAGATACAGAAAGTTAAATATCCTAATATATATTTAGTTGAAAAGGTTTTAAGAAAAAAAGGAAATAAAATCTTTGTTAAATGGCTTGGGTTAAGCAGCAAACACAATTCGTGGATTAATAAAAATGAATTAGTATAAATGACTTAGTATAAACATTTCATGTGTAGTCTATTTAAATAAAACAAATTTATAATTATTAATTGTCTTTATTAAATTAATATAATACTAATATTAAATTACAAATCTTTCATTAAAAATTTTACATCTATGATTTTCATCTAAAATAAGGTCAAGAATTTTTGAGGTTTCTTCAATTCTTCTTTCAAAGCGAAATTTATCCGCAGCAAAAAATTGCCAATATTCTTTTCTAGATGAATTATATGCATGACTCCATGTTATAAGGTAATGAATTTGATTATGCATTTCATTAAATGTTACTTTTCTCCCATTATACTCTTTTACAACATTCATGTTCAAAAATTTCAGGATATGTATGAATAAATTCCATAACCATACTGATATTGGCACTGTTCGGGTTTTCTTGAGGACGAATAATATTCAGGGCATTCATAAAAACATTTCCGGGTTGCTTCTGCAGTCCTTTCTGTAGTATATTGAAATAATTTGAAAATTCTTGATTCTTTAAAGTATTAATTGTATATTTTACAAGAGGTAATAGCTCCCATAAATTGCACACTGTTTCGTATCCCAGAAATATGTAGCAACTATCCTTCAAAATTTTAATCACTCTTATATTAGAAAATTGTTCAAACTCTATAGAAAAGTTTCCTGTATTTATTGCCTCCGTTTTATCGTTGGAATATAAATAATTCATAATGATTGCTTGGTATGTTATAAAATTATTCCATTCACTTTCAGTGAAAACAACTTCATTGTTTTTGTTTCCAGATAGCTTTATACATGGTTCATACCCAAAGTCATATGCTAATCCAATGGAAACAAATTTGCATTTCGATTTATTTAACTTAAATCGTTTTTCACCAAGGACTACTGAATCACTTTTGTAAGAGTTCTCTTCAGAAATAGGAACTATATTATCACAATCAAACTTAAAATGTGGTAAATTGAATAAGTTATTTTGTAGGCTCATATTGGAACAGACGCTAAAACTACTTTGGACAAATCGAATTGAACTTGTTATATACTAGTTACCCCCTCCATAAATGTTGTAACCTTGTGTTTATCAATAATTGCATCTACATATGATTTTGATTTTTAACTTTGACCACGACCGCAACCTTTTAACTCTGACCGTTTGTCGGAAATTTTGACCTTCAACCTTGACCCGATGACCTTGGCACATCCCTTGACCTTTGTCACACTCTCGACCTTGAACAATGTCCTTGACCTTGGAATTGACCTTCCTCCGGTCATTACTCTTTGAGGAGGATCTGTGGACCCCTAATTCACACTACTCCTTATGGGTGTTTGAACTTTTTTTTATCACAGATATTCCTAGATTGTCTGGATTGTCTACTGTGATCGGGTACGTGGTACCAAGATCACAGCATTGACCATTGTTCACTTCCAAGAAATAATTTCACAGTGCGGGATATGTAGATAATTATTGCTTTTTGCATCATCTTCTATATGAGTCTTATGGTCAATACCAATCCTTTTCGGCGATATTCCCAAGCTTTTAGATATCACTTCGAGAGCAGATAGAATTACAGAGACTATCGTGACCTTCGTCATGTTCCACATGTCCAAAATCTCATTTTTTAAATCATTGTATGATGTTACTTTTTCCTCATACTTCTCTGTCATATTTTTTTTTATTCTTTATTGTAATGCCTTATATATATTTACGTCCAAGTGACGGACTCGACCAACGCTGCTTAACTTCACCGATCGAGGTATTGTTAAAGAACACGCCAAAACCCTCGATGAACTTTTCGAAACTGTAACAAAATCCGACATTTCGCATGAAAAGCGTGCTTCACGTAAAAATGCCGTTGGAAGAGGTTTTTATATTTTAAATCATATTTTCGCTCTACGGATGCAAAAATATCAGAAACTCATCAAGGAGTGTAATTTTAGAAAGTGTAGTAAATGTCGCTGCACAGGGACGTAATGTCGCCCCGACCACCAAAATTTAGAAAGTGTAACTAAAATCGCCATTTCGGAAATTTCAAAATTAAAAATCCTTTTACTAATCCACGTTGTGCAGCACTGCAACTCATGCGTTGTGTTAAATATGAGGTCAAGTTAATCCAGTCTCTCTCTATTCAAAGTAGAGTTTTAGCAAAAATAGCCTTTAGGGACAAGGGTGCTCTATCATTTTCTAGCAGTCGATTATGACGGGAAAATGATGGGTTTTAACGGGATTTGCCCCCGTTCCTCAGTCATTCGGTGTCAGAAAAGTATAGTTACCATGTACTCATATGTGCATGGGACCGCCTTGCCTGAACGTATGAATTTATAATTGCTCGTTGCGATTCAAGCATTTTTAAGCTTCAGGGGCGAACCAAATTACAATTGAACTGATAATACGTAAATAGACAGGCAAGCAAAAGCCCACCAAAAATTTTTAAACATTGAACTTTTTTTTAATCTTTTTGTGTAATCGTTAGCTATAAACCGCATATTGGATGGTAGTTGGTGCATTATAAGTCGTCCGTTCCTCACTATGTGTTGTACACGGGCCAGACTATAGTTTGTCAATATTTTTCTTGAATTTTTTGTAAAACATGATTTTTTAAAGAGATTTAATATACATTGTTTGAACTTTATATTGTCTTTTTCTTGTGTTTTCAAAATTCCCTTTCAGGTTTAATTTTAAGAAAGTGTTAGTACTTACTGTGTTAGATTTATAGTGTTACGACGTCCAATTGGTACCATCAGTGAAGCAGTTAAGCATAAACGAACAGTAAGTATAAGTATTGTATTATTCTCCGTCTGAAACAGTCGTTTTGAACCCTTCTTTGTGAACGTTAATATTCATTTTTGGAAAATATAGTAGAAGTCCTTCAGACGCAAAAAGATGGATCGTTCACAGTATCAGCGCTTAAACCGATGCCGTACCTCACTTCATATTCCTTGTGTTCTGAATTGAAATTTCAATAATCAGAGTCTAGTTGTTGCTTGTCTGTGACGGTTATGTCTTTGCGATTGTGGGCAATTGTGACGTCTGTAATTATAGCAATGTCCCAGTAGACCTTGTACTATTCATTTTCGTCAATAGGATTTGGGTGTATGGAGTCTCAGAATCATGATGTATTTCGCATATTTTTAAAGTATTCAATCACGGCTGCGGGATTGTGATGTGCCAAGTATCGAATTGTTACGAGTTTCCCACATCCAGAAATTATGTGTTCTACAGTCTCAGCATGTGCGTTATACTTTCGAGATTTGCTAGTTCAACCCTTTTCTTCAATATGTGCATCTTGATTTTCTTGTTTTGATTACTTGGTCTTGTATATCCAGTACCAATCTCTCTGTCTCTGGAAACAAGGTTCATACGAGCCTGAAGACACGTAGAGTTTTGCGCCGGATAGAACTAGTTTGTCAATCGTATTAAGATAAGTATGGCTTTTAAAATTTTTGTACGTTCGATTGTTTGTAGTCTAATTATATCAATGGTTTAATATGCTTAAATGTACATGTCGCAAATGCTGTTTAAATAAAAGTCATCGCAAAAAGTTATGAGAGATGAAAGTGATTTGAATTTATATTGCGCTTCTACCAGGAAAGATCTTTTTGACGGTGATGTTGTTAAAGAACGCTATAACCCCGATATACTTTTCGACGTTGTAACGAAATCCGACTTAGGAAATATTTCGTAAGAAAAGCGTGCTTCACGTAAAAACGCCGTGGAGGAGGTTTTTAATTCTTGGAAATATATTTTTGCTCTTCGGAGTGTTTTTTATGCCAAATTTTCGCTAACTCTTCGAGGAGCGTTAATTTGGTAAGTGTAGTAAATGTCGCTGCACAGGGACGTAATGTCGCCCCGACCACCCAATTTTGGAAAGTATTATAAAATTGGACTTGAACTTCAAAATTTCCAAGATTAAAAACCCTTTTACGAATCCACGTTGTCAAGCACTGCAACTCTTACGAGGTATTGAATATGAGGACAAGTTAGTCCAACGACTATTCAAAGTATATCGGAAGTTATAGCGAAAATAGCCCTTAGCGACATGGGACCCCCATCATTTCCTAGCAGTCGGATTTGACGGGGAAATGATGTGTTTTGACGGGGTTTGCCCTAAACCGGTTCCTCAGTGATTCGGAGTCAAAAAAGTATCTATACCATGTACTCACACGTGCATGGGATCTGCCTTGCCTGAACGTAAAATTTGTTATTGCATAATACAAACGAAGTAGATACGCTTCAAGCAATTTTAAGCTCCGAGGAGCGACCAAAATTTATGTGAATTAATAAAATACGTTTATAAGACAGGCAAGCATAAGCCCACCAAAATTTCAGTTACATGAACTGTTCCTTGAATCTTTTTGTGCATCGTTAGCTTTTCAAACTGCATATTGGATGGTAGTTGGTACCGTATGAATCGTCCCGTTCCTCACCATGTGTTGTACACGGGTCAGACCATTGTGTGTTAACATTTTCTCTGAAGAAGTTGTTGTAAAAACATAAATTTTTTTAAAGATTTAATATACATTTTTGAACTTTATATTGTCTTTTACCTGTGTTTTCTAACAAAATTTCCCTTTCAGATTTAATTTTAAGAGAGTGTTAAACAGACAGTGTTAGATTTATAGTGTTACGACGTCTTCCAATTGATACCATCAGAGCCGCAGTTAAGCATAAACGACAGTAAGTATGATTTATCCATTAATCTCCGTCTGAAACAGTCACTTGAACCCTAAAAATTTTGTGAACGTAATATTTTGTTTAGTATTTAGAAAAGGTTGAGGAAAAAGAAAATAAATTTTTTCTTTTTTCCTATTTTTTTCAATTTTTCTAAGTTTTTCGAACAAAAAAAATACGTCCTTCAGACTTCCATCAAAAGCATGGATCGTTCACATGGCGCCCGAACAGGGACCATGCCGTCCCCAAACCCAACAAATCCTTTCTCATTCATGGCGGAAGACTCCGAGGGGTCGACCCCAAGAGAATTTTATGAGCGAGTCACCGCACCGCTCGTCGACGACGGTTCTAGAGGGATAGAACCACAGCGACTGTTTCCGGAGGGAGATAATGTTAATTTATCAGCTTCACAGCCACAAACTGCTTCGATGGAAAGTATGTTTCTGAAAATGGCAGAGGGCTTCGTGCAGGCGATACAGAACGTGTCGACCTGTACGCCCCATGAGAGACAAAGATGTCCGAACGTGACGTTCCATGGGCTTGATCATGAAGATCCAGAAGCATTTCTGAAAATTATGGAGGAATATTTCGACAGAGCTCGCATAAGCCACGACTATGATCGCCTCCATAACGTAACCGGCCAACTCAAGGGCGAAGCTCAACGATGGTCCGAACAATTTAGGACGTTGACTACTTCGTATGCCTTATTCAAGGAAAGATTCCTTACGAGATTTAATTCTCCCGACATACAGTCACGAGCTATTGCTCAACTGTATGCCGTCAAGCAAACGTCTTTAGACGACACGGCAGTGTTTATCACAAGGAAAACCTGTCTTTTCGATCGTATTGATCCCTTTAAATCCGAAGCCATCAGAGCTCGGGTCATAATGGACCAACTGCGTCCAGAAATTAGGTCACGCTTGAGAAGCAACCTAATTTCAAACACCGAAATGTTAATAGCAGCGGCTACTAACGTCGAGCGGGATTCAGCTGACGAACAGACGTCGCTAATCCAGCTTATTGATCAACGTCTGTCCCGCGCGTCTTACTATCGAGAGCCGGGACACATAAGTCAACAAAATTCAAGTATAAGGAGCAATGGAAGCCCAACTCCGACAGCACCGAGGGTGCATTTCCGAGAGGACGTATCTCGACAGGACGGTCCAGGCAGAGCGCCTGGTCGTCCTTTTTTTTATGCCTAATTTATCAAGCGGATCAGTGAATCCTGACCGCAGGCAAACCAATTTCAATGGCGGATCGGGGAAATTCCGAGTACCCGACCGACCGGCAACCCCGTGCCGATACTGTACAGACACAGTGCAGTGGCACTTCCATAGCCAATGCCCGAATAACCCGCATCTCAACAGGAGACCGGGAAACTTTCGAGGGGCCAGAGACCCAGGCCAGGGTCCATCTGCAAGATCCCCGGCACAACGGCCGAACCAAGGCGGCAGCAATGTCCAGTAATTTTTTCCGATACTCATGACCACTACGACGCTCCTCTGCACAAGACAAGAGAGTCAATAAATTATATGAGCGAAGCGTTCCCTTTGCCTCGTATAAAAGTTCAAATTAATGAACATGCGGTCGACGCACTGATCGATTCAGGCTCGACGCGAAACGTTATCCATCCGAGGATGTTGGATAATTTTAAAAATCTCACGACACGTCGATCATTTGCTATGGCGTGCGGAGATCGAATGGTGGACTCTCTTGGCACGACAAAATTACAAGTAATAATTTCAGGCACCTCTTTTGAAATTGATTTTCAAGTAATCGAAAATTTGAACGAAACGATAATATTAGGATCACCATTCTTATATATGAACAATGTCGCATATGATTATGGCCGAAAATGCCTATATGCCGGCACGGAAGAGCGTATTACCGTCTTCTGGAATCAAGCTTCTCAGAGGGAGAGACAGCAGGCAAAGCTTCCTGAAGAGCTTGTTATAAATGACAAATTGCTACGGCCGCTGTTCGAAGAATTTGTCGATCTGTTCACTGCGGAACCGACTCAAGCAACCACAGTGACTGTGAAACACAAAATTATAGTAAAAGACACGAAACCATTTAATATCAGACCATATCCGATGTCTCCGAGTACTAAGAAAATTATGTACGACCAAATCGAAGAGATGTTAAAAGCTGGCGTCATCGAACCTAGCACAGCCCAATATAGTTCACCACCAGTGATAATAAAACGCTCCGACAAGAAACCACGATTTTGCATCGACTATCGCCATTTGAATGAAATGACCGAAGACGAGGCTTCCGTCTTACCCAAAATACACGAAAGTATTAAAGATTTAGGAAATTCGAAGATTTTTTCTGTGTTGGATTTAAAAAGTGGATATTGGCAAATACCACTAGATGAAGCATCAAAAGATTTTTCGACTTTTACCACTCCTGATGGGGCAGCTTACAGATTCAATGTCATGCCTTTCGGACTCAAGACAGCTCCCTGTACCTTTCAGAAATTCATGGCAAAGGACGTTTTAACGGGTTACCTGCACCATTTCTGTAAAGTGTATTTAGATGATATAATCGTTTACAGCGTAAACGTGAAGGAGCATATGTCCCACTTGAGATTAGTCTTTGAAAGACTACGTCTGCATAATCTGAAAGTGTCACCGGAAAAGTGTGTAATAGCGACGAATGAAATCCAATATTTAGGCCATACAATTAGAACCGATACTTCCCAACCATTAGAAAAACATGTCTTACAAATTCAAAATTATCCCGTTCCAGCTACGAAAAAGCAGCTACAAAGTTTCCTAGGGCTTTGCAACTGGGTACGAGAATATCTACCAAATGTGGCGATGATCACGAAGCCACTAACGAAACTTCTTTCGAAGGAAAATCGTTTTCACTGGAACCATACATGCGATGAAGCGTTTAGAAAATTAAAAGAATTATTATCCGGACCGCTGGAACTCCATCGGCCGGATTTTTCACGTCAATTCATTTTGCAAACAGATGCATCCCTCCAAGGCCTTTCGGCCGTATTATATCAATTAGGCGACAACGGCGAAAAATATATAATTTCGTATGCAAGCAACACGTTATCTCCAGCAGAGAGACGTTACCACATAAACGAGCTGGAATGCTTGGCGGTGGTGAACTATATTAAAAAGTACAAGATGTACTTAGCAGACAAACCGTTCTTGGTGAAGACGGACAACAGGGCGTTACTTTGGTTAAACAAACATAAGGACGACAAAACAAAATTTACTCGATGGTCATTACTATTGCAAGAATATGCATTCAAAATTGAACACTGTCCAGGAAAGGAAAATTTATTAGCAGATTTTCTAAGTCGTAACCCACAAAATCAGTATGTCGAGACAGACGATGAAGAGGAAAGAATGTTCCTACCAAATTATAAGTGTCCAGAACGTATTTCTGTTTTAACGCATTCAGAAATATACGAAGATATCGTACAGGCTCAATTGAGTTCACGAGATATTCAAGACAAGATCCGCCGTTGGAATGATCTATTTCAACAGGAACAACGTTCCGATGCGGATCTTAATTTTATGAAAAATTTTCACGTCCAAGACGATGTACTTTTTAAAGATTGCGATCGAAATTTTAAATTAATAGTTCCAAAGAGGAAAATAAAAGAATTGATTTACCATTATCATGACCGAGATGAAGCATGTCATCCAGGAAGAGACGAGACTCTCAGGAAAATAGCGAAACGCTACTATTTCAATAATATGGCCAGGATCGTAGGCAAATACATAAACGACTGTCTGATATGCCAGTCTGTAAAGACAAGACAAGCCCAACCCAATGCTCCACTTAGAAGTCATGCACCACAAAATGCATTTGAAACCTTGAGCGTCGACGTAATTGGCCCGCTGCAGAGGACTAAAGACGCCGAAAACAGATACATGATTATCGTCGAAGACGTTTTCAGTAAATGGATAGAGGCAAAGGCATACATTCAGGTCGACGGCAGAACGATAGCCAAATATATCGACGAAGAAATAGTAGCAAGATTCGGAGTCCCTCGAGTCATAATATCAGACAACGGTGGTCATTTCAATTCCGAATGGTACATCACATTTTGCGAAAGGAATGGTATCGAACGATACTTAATTCCAGCATATCACCAACAGTCCAACCCCGTGGAACGACGGGTTCAGGAATGCAAGAAAATTTTAAAGACTCTTTTATTCAAAAAGCCAAACGACACTTGGGATCGCTACGTGCATCAGATGACATACATATTAAGAAATCGTAGGAACGCCGCTACAAATCAAACTCCTAGCATGGTCGTGTTAGGATATGATCCAGCCGAAAGAGGCGAATGGGATTTGTATGCCTGGAGGCAAGAAAGAGCCAAGCAACAAACGCTTCCACGATACGAGCGAATCAAGGAAGCCCGTCAGGCCCAACAAAATTATAAACAGAAATATGCGCCGAAAGAGGCCGTCACTCCGATCGTCTACAAAGTAGGAGACAGAGTCATGAGTAAGAGAAAAAAGAAGGTACATACCTTCACGCCGTCTTGGTCAGGCCCAACCAGAATTCTGAAGAAGTTTTCAGACGAAGTGTATCTCGTGCAAAAGGGAAATGTAACGACAAGAGTACATGTCGATGATTTGAGACCAGCCCCGCCAGAGGAGCACAACTTGGAAATCGAATCTTCCGATGAAGAAAATGCTAGTCCAGGCGGAACATCACTCGATGGAAATGATTCCCCGTTCTCAGACGATTCCACAGAACCTCCACCGCCGGAGCAAACGGTTGTACAAATCCATGCACCGCCACGAGATGCTTCCACTTCTGATTCAGAATCCAGTTCTGGAGATTCAATCATCTTTTTATAACATTTTTCAACCTAGGCTAAGTTTTAACTTAGTGCTAGGTTTATTTTATATCAAAATTTCCATACCAACTTCTTGTCGTGTCAGGCAAAAGTTGGTATTTTTTATGCATTTTTTACAAGTTATTTTCATCTGAGGATATTGTATCCATACAAATCTTCCAAATTCACTGCAGCAACTCTGACCGTGTCCGGTAGAGTTGGTATTTTTTATAATTTTTCTAAGTCCTCATATGTTCAAAACATATACATCTGTAAGCAGAGTCCGACCCAAAGGGTCCAAACAAATGTTCCATTGGCACGGCATGGAAAGACGACAACTCTGACGCAGAGCGCGATTCAGACGAGTCTAGCAACTCAAGGGCGAGATGCCGCCACGTCTGCTGGAGGGGCAGATGCAACGATCCGACGGATGCAGATTCTGTCGCAGATTTCTCCCAAGAAGAGATTTTAATAAAAACCATTTCAATCAATATAAGTCAACAAAATTCAATGTTCCTATTCTCAAAGACGACGATGTGATATCGGTCGCAGATTTCTCCCAAGAAGAGAATTTTTAACTACACGGAAACCATTTCAATCAATATAAGTCAACAAAATTCAATGTTCCATTCTCAAAGACGACGATATGTTATCGGTCGCAGATCCCCAGACGGGATGTAAACAAACATTTTACTAAAATTTTGTTTTATTGTTTCATATAAACCAAGCAGAACCAATGTATAGCTGGAGCCAAGCAATCCGAGGACCACCTAAGCTGTTCCAGAAGGCAGTTCGACACCGAAGGTGATCGACGAGGCATAGACACGAGGAGGAGCAGACGCAAGCCCGCATTAGTGGAAGAACACTAAGAAAGATAAGTGCGTCGAAAGTGTTTGTGTTGTGTCATCGAGAATCTGAGGATTTTCGATTTTTTTCTTTTTTTTATGCCATTTTTGAAACACAATGTTAATTATTCAATCGAATGCTATGCATCGATATATGTTCAAAAATTTATCACCATTTTAGATTTGCATCTATGTTTTGTTCAGATAGGCCGGTCTGAACGATAACCGAATACAACACATGGGAGACTACATCCAATGATCCATTTTATTTTCAAACAACCAATTTACCAAACGTTACACAGAAAGATTCACGGAAAGGAGGGGAGTGTTAAAGAACGCTATAACCCCGATATACTTTTCGACGTTGTAACGAAATCCGACTTAGGAAATATTTCGTAAGAAAAGCGTGCTTCACGTAAAAACGCCGTGGAGGAGGTTTTTAATTCTTGGAAATATATTTTTGCTCTTCGGAGCGTTTTTTATGCCAAATTTTCGCTAACTCTTCGAGGAGCGTTAATTTGGTAAGTGTAGTAAATGTCGCTGCACAGGGACGTAATGTCGCCCCGACCACCCAATTTTGGAAAGTATTATAAAATTGGACTTGAACTTCAAAATTTCCAAGATTAAAAACCCTTTTACGAATCCACGTTGTCAAGCACTGCAACTCTTACGAGGTATTGAATATGAGGACAAGTTAGTCCAACGACTATTCAAAGTATATCGGAAGTTATAGCGAAAATAGCCCTTAGCGACATGGGACCCCCATCATTTCCTAGCAGTCGGATTTGACGGGGAAATGATGTGTTTTGACGGGGTTTGCCCTAAACCGGTTCCTCAGTGATTCGGAGTCAAAAAAGTATCTATACCATGTACTCACACGTGCATGGGATCTGCCTTGCCTGAACGTAAAATTTGTTATTGCATAATACAAACGAAGTAGATACGCTTCAAGCAATTTTAAGCTCCGAGGAGCGACCAAAATTTATGTGAATTAATAAAATACGTTTATAAGACAGGCAAGCATAAGCCCACCAAAATTTCAGTTACATGAACTGTTCCTTGAATCTTTTTGTGCATCGTTAGCTTTTCAAACTGCATATTGGATGGTAGTTGGTACCGTATGAATCGTCCCGTTCCTCACCATGTGTTGTACACGGGTCAGACCATTGTGTGTTAACATTTTCTCTGAAGAAGTTGTTGTAAAAACATAAATTTTTTTAAAGATTTAATATACATTTTTGAACTTTATATTGTCTTTTACTTGTGTTTTCTAACAAAATTTCCCTTTCAGATTTAATTTTAAGAGAGTGTTAAACAGACAGTGTTAGATTTATAGTGTTACGACGTCTTCCAATTGATACCATCAGAGCCGCAGTTAAGCATAAACGACAGTAAGTATGATTTATCCATTAATCTCCGTCTGAAACAGTCACTTGAACCCTAAAAATTTTGTGAACGTAATATTTTATTTAGTATTTAGAAAAGGTTGAGGAAAAAGAAAATTAATTTTTTCTTTTTTCCTATTTTTTTCAATTTTTCTAAGTTTTTCGAACAAAAAAAATACGTCCTTCAGACTTCCATCAAAAGCATGGATCGTTCACAATGTTTTGTGTGGAAGTTGTCGCTTAATCCGTATCGAGGTTCTTACTCTAGAATAAAATCAGATCCCTTAAAAACAGATGAGTGCCAAAAAGTGAAAAGTGGTGAAGATGACGATGAAACTGAAACTGATTTCGAAATTAAACTTCGCATTGCTTATGGTCATTGGATTAAGTTACCTATGAAACAATTCGTCTCAGCTCGTAAGTACTATGTCATATGCGAATCCAAAACCAACATCATGTTATACCTCGTAAAGCAAGACACGAAGCTTTTGTAAAGAGAATATATATTCCTCAAGGCGATCGGTGCTGTAAAATCAATTTGGTACAATAAATTCTAGACAAAGCCAAATCTAAATATTTATCCAAATAGTAAGAGTGTTAATATTAATGCAATAAATATGTTACTAAATCTTATTTCAATTAATCTCTCTTTTAAACAGTTTAGCAGATTTTAAACATGTCCGAATAGAAGTTAAGAACGTTTACTGGATTGAGTTGGGGAATATTATTTAACTACTGAAAAAATACTTCTCGTCTGCTGTTATAGGATCGAAAATTAACGTTAACATGCTACGTTTGCTCCATCGCCTTCGGAGCAGCGGTGCTGAGTATGGAACGCGAGAGACGAGCACAGGCGGACAGGGCAGAACCAATCGAACAGTTGCTGAATTAGCAACCAAATATTAATGGTTTGATGGAAATTTGTTGCATTATTATAAAGTTGCACGTTACAAGTGTCAAGATAAATACAAGATGGATCACAATGACACGGCGAAAAATATTTTATTTCCAAAATTTCCAAGGGAAAATGAAATTGCAAGTGGTTGGGGGATAAACTTGATATAAATTACTGATATTTGTTCATATACTATTTGCCATATACGAGAGACAGGTGAAAATGGCAGTGAGAAGAATTATATTCTTTTAAAAAGCAATGGTTATAAAATTAAATTTTTTCAGTACGTACGAGTGGTAGGTCGAAACGAAAATGCGGAGAATATACAAAATTTTAAATAGCACCTGAAACGGATTTTAATAAATATTCGTGACAAAAAATATTGTACGAACATATGCATGTTTTAAACATATTTTAGTGACATGCGAAGTAAGTCGAAACGAAATTGTGAGGAGAAAAATTTTTTTTACAGCAGATGGATTTTTCAAAATACTCGCGACATTTATTTATTTAGATACAACCACCCAACTGGTAATCAATTACAGGGTAGGAATATTACAGTAAAGTAATAGAAAACATTATACATTAAAATAGAATAAAACATTATAATTAATAATATTAAAAAACACATTTAAAAACATTATAACAGAATATGTAATTATTATAAATCAATCTGTTTGTTGAGTTAATGCTACAGCTGAATATGTCAAGCCTATCTTACAGTAGATTATAGTTATTACACATAAAGTATAAAGGAGAATACTTTAATACACTAGTTCTAGGAGTAGGAAGATAAAATGTTCCAGAGTTCCAGAATGTTATACGAGATGTATAAAAATGCAGTTGCCCCAAAATGAGAGCACAATCAAACATGTTAAACATAATTTTATAAAGAAAAATTATATAAATTATTAATTATATTATTATATAAATATTTTACATACTTGATATGCGAAATCTTTTCAACATAACATTTTGCGAATACCCAGTTATTGGATAGATATCATCTTCATTAAAACATAAGTACTTAACAAAACGGCGCTGAACATTCACAATATTGTTTATATAGACAACATATCCTGTAGCATTTTTAAATACTACATGTGGTGCCAAGGGTATGCAACCAGGCGCACACACAAGTGTACTTAATATTGCATTTCCCATGGAGTCATAAATTTAATCCACAGAGAATTCTAAAAGAACTATTTCATTTTCAGATTATTTATTTTGTAACTTTCATAAAATTTTTGGTCAATAGAGGTTGTTTTCTATTTTATGTAAATATATTTCCCTATAATTCCATGGTTGGCAATGGGAAGTTTTTTTTTAGTCAAAGTTGGCAGCACTGAGTGAGCCGTCAAATTCCGAAGGTAAAAATGACGGGTCTTCTCTCCTTACTTGTGCACGTGGAAGGAAGCAATTTTCTCGTTTTGATGGGCTTTAGCCAATTTAGTTTAGAGATTTTGATTGAGAAATTTTACATTGCCGTCGTGTGGAAGCTTTCTCAGCTGTTGCACGAAGAATTACTATCGTTTTCGTCAAGGAGAAGCTTCCTGTTTTTTGGGTTATTTTTTTATGAAATTCACGTGTTACTCCACTCCATGCTTGTGAAACTTCCAGAGTGTTTGGGACTGACCATTATCTTGGATTGGTTGTTTTTTGGCTATATAATTTTTGTGACCTGCAATGCACCCTTGCCTGCCGATGTACCTAAACCTGTATTTGCCTATGCTGAGATGCCCGTACCAGCTATCAGATATGAAATCAAGTCGTGTCAGTGGAGTACCAGCCACAAGTCTAGAGACCATCGTCATGGCAGCCTTACTCAGACGTCCCAAGTCAGATATTCTGGAATGCAGTGATTGAGCTGTCCAGTCAGATGGAGCTGTTTTGTTGGAGCAGGTTTACTTTATTTAATTCATTTTTTTAAGATCTTCAATCTGTGTAACGTCTAAATTTAATCATGCATGTTTAACACAACTTTCATAAATTTTTCATATATTTCTTATATAAGCAGCGCATGATCATGCAACGCTAGTTATCATTTTACATTGTAGACAGACAATACTGTTGGATGCACATCACTTCCAGTCTACATGTACTGTTCACTTTTTGTTTAATTTTTTTAAAAAAACTTAGCTTCATCACTTTAAATATATAACATCTTACTGAACCTCTCCAACCTGTATATATATCTTGTGCAGATAATAAATGTCTTTTTGTCTAACGTTTACTTTCAATACTTGCCTCTGGTAAACTTATCTTATGAGTTGATAATAGTACCAGCATAGTTTTCTCTTAGATAAATAATCATTAATCGTTTAATCAATCTATAAAATTCAATTCTATAGTAGAATATAGTCGAAACCATTTTGCTTCTTGGTTGGGCAGAATTGGGAGTGACTTTTAACAACCAACTGGCGCCCTCTCATATCCACACTCCTGACTTACAACCCTATGCTCTCCCCCCCAAAAAAACAGCTGTCGTATGCAACAGGGACCATTTTAATACAAGCGTACAAAAGTGGTTGCAATCCTGGGGACCATATTAGTAAGCAATATTCCAATTTTGATAATACAGATGAATAGTACAATAGTTTCATGTCAGTATTGTTGAACCCTTTGCGGTTTCTTATTACAAAACCTAAAGTTCTTTACCGCTCACGCAATAGTGGAATTAATATGTTCTTTGAAATTCAGACACTTATCAAAGATAACTCCAAGATCCTTTACTGTAGAGATTACTCTGCAATATTTGACCGTTTATAATAATATGACAATCGAACTCGATAGTGTTATGCATTTTAGAAAAGGTGAAAGATTACATTTAGATATATTGAGAGGTAATTGATTAGACAGGCACCAGTTATTAACCATATTCAAGTTGTTCTGAAGATTTTTGCAGTCTTGTTCGCTTTCTATTACACAATATTTTTCAAGTCATCAGCATATAGGAGGTTCTCTATATTGAGATCAACTACTATATCATTTATAAAAACAACAAACATAAGCGGGCCTAATACGGATCCCTGGGGAACGCCAGAAGTGGCCAGGACAAACATTAAATGCAAGATATTGTAACATATTTTCCTGAAATACGTGGTTGGTCGAAAGGAAATTATTGCAATATAAAATAATGAGTTTGGTAGACTATTTGAATTTGTCACAATTTAGGAGGCAGGGCAAAGTTAAAACCTGTAAAAGTAAATTGTTTTAAAATTCGAAGAAAAGGGAGTTGTATATGGTAGTAATGATATTTGTTCACGGTATTTGATAGGTCACAATGAAACGGAGAAAAAATATTTTTGTCAGCTGATGATGATGATAAATTATTATTATTATTTCATCATAACAAATTTGATCAATAAAGTATTATTATTATTATAACTATTATTAACAGAGATTTAAATGTATAGACAAATGTATTATCAAAATTTTCATCCAGATATATTGGACAAGTTATCATCTTCCTTATGTACTTATAGCATGTACTTTATTTCGACTGTTCTGGCGTAAACTGCTACTACTCCTCAAGATTTCAATTTTTTTTTGACACAGCAGAGCTTTTCACTAATTTTGAAAATTTGGACTACGAAATATTACTGACGACTTTCTTTTTATATTGAATTATTAGTAATTGTTACTACCGAACTGATAATAATTGCCGGTATTATTTTATTTCTAAAAAAATATATAAACTTTATCGCATATTTTTGAAATAACCGTAATAAAAACTGCTGCCGAAGGAATCACTACTTCCACATCCAGATTTTGTATCCAAGTCTTATACATACTAAATCCCAATGTAATATTTTATTCCCTTTAATAATAGAGTGGGGGTGGTAGAGGGGGTGACTAATGTAAAAACATTTCTAGAAGCCCTTGGTTCCCGTATACACACTAAATCCCAATTTTATTTTTTATTCCCTTAAACAATAGGTTGTGGGCGGCAATGGGGGTGGTAGAGGGGGTAACTAATGCCAAAATAAATTTTAGAGGCCTTTGGTTCTCGTACACACACTAAATCCCAATTAAATTTTTTACTCCCTTTAACAATAGGGCGGAAGTGCCAATGGGGGTGGTAGAGGGGGCGGCCAATGCCAAAATTTTTTTTTAGAGTCCCTTGGTTCTCGTATACACACTAAATCATAATTCAATTTTCTACTCATTTTATTAATAGGATGAGGGGTGGCAATGAGGATGGTAGAGGGGTAGCTAACAAAAAAAAATTTTGAGACGTTTCGTTCTTGTATACACACTAAATCACATTTTTGTTTTTTTTTTACTCCTTTTCATAATAGTGGGGGTGGTATTGGGGGCGATAATGAGAGGAGGGATGTGTGGCTGGTGCCAAAAAAAATTTTAAGACCTTGACTTTTCGTATATGCACTGAATTGCAATTTTATGGACTCTTAAGTGCTTCCTTTACCTATTTACCCTTATTTACTCCATTTACCCCGGAACCCTTCAACGGAATTGGATAAAAATATAATCTAGTTCCAGATCTCGTTACAATACATAAGTGTACCAAATTTCAAGTCAATATCATAAACGGTTCCAGAGTAAATGTGCGCGCAAAGTTACAGACAGACAGACAGACCGACAGAGAGGAAATTAAAATCTCGACGTTTCATGACATTTTAAGCTTATTTCAACAAAAAAAGTAAATATATTTTTTTTGCGTTACTACACTTCCACTGGACGTGGAAGTAAAACATGAATGATTTAAGATAAATATGGGTTATGCAGTACAGCGCCTGCACGCTGTATAATCTAGACAACGTAGTAATCTTAAAACTATCGTCATAATTATTATATCATTAAATACATATATATTATGATATAACGTTGTCGCGGTAATATACCTAAACTAGGGTTGACAGGTGATAATTGATTTTAATCACACCCCTGCCAGAAAGTTAAATTGAACGTGTACTGCAATATGCAATAAATTAATGCAAACAAGGTTACTGCATATAGATCGTTTGTAGATTAATTCTCAGGGTAATTTCATTTTGTTGAGATTAATATAAATGTATTCTCATTAGATAATAATATGAATGTCATATAATATATTTTATGTACGATGGGACTATAACTTATGTTTTGTTGCATAAAATAGCGGGTATAGAGTAGTACTTTACAGTCCTAAAGCACCGATCGGCCTGAAAGAAGAACTGCTCTAATAGATACAGAACTTCACCGACTCAATGTTGACGTTGCAGCACTCAGCGAAACTCGATTTTTGGAGGAAGGCTCTCTCACAGAAAAGTACTACACCTTCTATTGGAAAGGCCTTCCCACCAATTCAAGAAGACAACATGGAGTAGGATTTGCCGTTCGGAATCAACTTGTATCCAACTTAACACAAGTACCACAAGGCCTATCCGAGCGTCTAATGCTGCTACGCTATGAGCTATCAGATGGCAACGCGGTAAATCTAATAAGCGCCTACGCTCCCACTCTGGATGCAAGTCACGAAACCAAGGAAAGCTTCTATCAACAGCTGGAAGAAACCCTCTGTAGAATACCTAAAACGGAACGACTCGTTATTCTTGGCGATTTTAACGCTAGAGTAGGGAGAGATGCAGACACCTGGCCAGGCATCATAGGCAAGAACGGTTTGAGCAACATGAACGCTAACGGTCAACTACTCCTAACTAAATGCGCCGAACATGATCTAGTTATAACAAACACCATTTTCCGACAAAAGGATAAATTTAAAGGCACCTGGCGTCACCCCAGATCAGGTCACTGGCATCTACTGGACTATGTTATCGTACGTAGGAAGCATCTCAAGGACGTCCAAATTACAAAGGCGCGCATTGATAGCGAATGTTGGACCGATCATCGTTCTGTTGTCTCTAAAATGAAAATTGTTATGAGACCCAGACACCGAAGAACTCAAGTAAAACGTAGACTCCGTCTCTGTATTAGTAAATTGCGTGAACAACAAACCGTCGAACAGTTAAAGCAAAAAGTTCAAGAGAATTTGAGTGCACTAGAAGAAACCAATTCTGTAGATGTCGCTGCTACCTGGACATAAATTAAAGACAGTTTAAAAAGTGCGAGTGAGGAAATTATTGGCACTGCAGCAAGCAAAAAACAGGAGGACTGGTTCAATGATAATGAAGCTTTTATACAAGAACTTCTTGACCGGAAACATACTGCCTTCCAAAACGCTATCAACCACCCCAACGACTCATCAAAAGCAGAAGCTTTTACCCAATCTAATTATGAAACGCAACGCGAAATCAGAAGAATAAAGAACGAGTGGTGGGCAGGCAAGGCCAGAGAAATTCAAAGATACGCCGATTCACACGACTACAGGAATTTCTTTCAAAGAGTAAAAGCAGTGTACGGCCCCAGTCGGAAAAATATGTGCCCTATTAAAGATTTAAATGGAAATCTCCTCAAAGAAGACCAGAAAATAAGAGCCCGATGGAAAGAACACTACTCTAACATTCTTAACCAGCAAAGTCAAGCCGATCACGATATTATAAATCTTATCCCTCAATATGACACCTTCGAAGACTTAGATAAACCACTAACAACGGAAGAGATCTTAACCGCCATTGGGCAGCTAAAAAATAACAAATCTCCCGGCGCCGACTCACTCCCAGCTGAGATCTTTAAAGCTGTGTCGTCAGAGCTCATACCCTACCTCAAAAAACTATTTGATGTCGTGTGGGAAAGTGGTCAAGCTCCGCAGGAGTTTCGTGATACACTTTTAATCAACCTCTTCAAAAACAAAGGGAGCGCTGCGGACTGTGGAAATTACAGGGGTATAGCTCTCCTG
Source organism: Leptura quadrifasciata (assembly GCA_963675555.1). Classification (NCBI taxonomy): domain Eukaryota; kingdom Metazoa; phylum Arthropoda; class Insecta; order Coleoptera; family Cerambycidae; genus Leptura; species Leptura quadrifasciata. Next base: position 153,176,424 of record OY776673.1, on the reverse strand, counting down.
GCTGTTGGAGGGAAGATACTCACTAAAGCGATGGCAAATAGGCTAACACCTGTTATGGAAAAGTTACTTCCTGAAACACAGAGTGGCTTTAGACCAAACCGAGGCACATCGGATTTAATCTTCACACTTAAACAGCTTCAAGAAAAAGCACTCGAACATCAAGGAGAAATTCACATGGCCTTCATTGATTTAACCAAGGCGTTTGACTCGGTGGACAGGGAAGTGCTCTGGAAAATTATGTTCCGCTTAGGTATCCCTAGAAAATTTGTGGAAGTATGTCGCAGTCTACATACAAACAACAACGCCCAGGTTATGTATAATAATGAGGCAACCGAACCTTTCCAAACCCTCACTGGAGTTAGGCAGGGATGTGTCCTGGCACCCCTACTCTTTAATTTGTTTACCACTGCTCTAACAATTATTGTTGACAACAAACTGACAGTCAGAGGAATAGGTCTCAGATACCGTTTTGATGGCGGTCTCTTTAACATAGGGCGCTTTAGAGCTTTCACGAAGACACGCACACGATTAATTTGTGATCTCCAGTATGCGGATGACTGTGCACTTTTAGCCTCTACGCCGGAAGAGCTTCAAGAACTTTTAGATGTGTATGCAAAGAGCTATGATTCCTTGGGACTTAAAATCAACATTGGAAAGACTAAGATTATGTCAACTCCTCATCAAGTGAACCACATAGACATTACACTTAACGGAAATTCTCTTGAAGTATTGGATCAGTTCAATTACTTAGGCAACGTTGTTAATGACAAAGCAAACATGGACAGCGAGATTCGCAATAGAATTAACGCTGCATCTAGAGCACTCTGGGGACTTAGAGAGAGAGTATTTGACAAACGAAAATGGCTGTCTACAGAGCAGTTGTCATTCCAACACTGCTATATGGATGTGAAAGCTGGGTCACTTACCGTCGTCATGTGAAAGAATTAGAACGTTTTCAGCAAAGACACCTCAGAAGTGTGATGAAAATCCGTTGGTTCCATCACATATCAAACGTGGAAGTACTCAGGAGAGCAAACAGCATTCCAATTGAGGTGCTTATTTCAAGAGCACGCCTAAGATAGGCAGGTCACGTTCATCGTATGCATGATAACCGCCTTCCTAAATGTACACTTTATGGTGAATTGCTAAGCGGTAGAAGAAGGCGTGGCGGTCAACGAAAGAGGTTCAAAGACGCTCTCCATGAAAATCTAAAATCCTGCGGTATTGCAGACGAGCAATGGGAACAACTTGCAGCGGACAGAGCCGAATGGCGAGGGGTTGTGGCCAGCTATCAAGGAAATGTTGCTGCAAGAAGGCCGAATCCAAGACCTAACCAGGTCTATATTTGTCCTGACTGCGGTCGACATGTGCTCTCCCGAATTGGCCTCTATAGCCATAGTCATGTGCACCGTAGATGAATGGGAATTACAATAGACTACACCTTTTACTTGTTTTTTATTGTACACAATTTATCGACTGTAACATTTTTATACTCGGAATCGAGTAACGGCTAATAATAAAAAGCGCTAAAACGACTTTATTGTCCTGAGGCTTTTTGTTTACAAAATTAAATGAAAATAAATAGTATTTTTTAAATGAAAAGTTAAATTAATACATACTGTGGTAGGAGAAGGCGCTAAATGTTAAATTTTCATAATTTGCGGCTATATACAGGTACACCCTATCGATTTACCATTCTCATACATTCCCCTTCTATCGAAATAGTTATGACCCCATATCGTTTCTATTACTATTAACTTTAAATGTACAGCAGGGATCGCTGTTTATTACTTCCGTGTATCCACACGCAACGTGTCTCGGTGCCGTACTAGCGTTTTTGTTTTCTTCTCGCACAAGTACAAATGATGGTGTCTGATGTACTATCTACAGGGTGTTCCAATCAGTTCATTTTTTAAGCCAAATTCACCTTACTTGTAGGTACATTTTCACTATTTTATTTTATATTTGTTATTGGTTTGGTGCTTGATTTCGCCGTATCGGTACCGATTTCTGTTTCGAAGAAAAATATAATGCAATAAATTAATCAAAATCATTGTCGCCTAGTACATCAAAATTTCAATCACTGGGCGACTAATTTTTCCAAGTGGGCGACATTTGTGTCGCCCACTTCATTAGTTAGAAAATGCACTGGTTCCAATAGTGCTTCAAAGTCCAATTAGAAGGCCTTATTAGAAGACTTTGGAAAATTATTTTTTTATGTAAGTGGTATAGTATCAAAAAGCGCACATTTTAAAAATATTTTGAAATATACAGGGTGACTCGCTACAGCGGATAATCTTTGAGATCATTTTTTTTAATGGAACACCCTATATATTTTTACATTTATGAATTCAGCGTAAAATTACCTTTCCAACAATCTCCAGATTTTTGGTATTAGATGTGGCGTTACCGAATTATTCGAAAAAATATGAAAATTTTGGTCGGAACAAGGTTTAGCAAATGAATTTGTTGTGTGTGTATTACTATTAATTAAGAGGATTTATTTTGCAGATATGTAGACAAGGGATGTACTACAACGACAAAACCACCAAATATTGATTATAATTATACAGGGCGTATTTTATATTAGCGCTAATTCAGGACATTTCAAAGTGGATTTTCTCATTTTCTTCAAATGGAACACTCTGTATATTATTATGTTTTTGAATTTGTACGTTAATTCTCTACGATTTTTGTGAATAATATCCTATACCTAAAATCCAGAGATATTTTTAATTTTTTCATTATAAACCGTTAAATTATAATACTTTTCATTTGAAACTAATCTAGTAGGAATCATTGTGACATAAATTGAGAATAATTGAAAGTAGTATTTTTTTTCTAGGTACGTCTTGATTGCCTCAGTAGTATTTTTTCACAGTTTTATTAAATCACATTTGAGTCTATCTTAAAAATTAATCGTTTAATATTACAAAAAGGTTGACATAAATAATACTAACAGAAAATACGGTAATAAAAAAATATTTTAAAAATTCAAACTTATTTTGAACCTAATTTAATGAAATAAATAATACTTAATATTTATGGAAACTGTTCAAAGAGGCCGCCCAATCCGCCTATACATTTCTGTAGACGATTTTCGAATGATCTACCGACATTTATTAAAATATCTATAGCAATTTCCTAAAAAACCTTCCTTATTCTTTCTTTCATATTTTCTTTTGTAGTTATAGGAGCTTTGTACACTTGCCCCTTGCTCCACAAAAAGAAGTCTATTTTGGTCAAACCAAGGTTTCTGACAGGCCAACTATGGGGTTCGCCTCTTACTATTCAACCATTTGGAAAAGCGTCGTTTAAATGTTCGTCAATAGCTGCAGTGTGGTGCACAGGTGCTCCATCATGGAGGTGTCACATTCTCTCCCCCTGGGGACATTCTCCAGTAATTCTTCCAAGCTGTCTTGCAAAAATTCCAAATAAATTAGACCATTCACACGTCCACAAAAAAATGTGGTCTTGTCACATAATTCCCAACGATTCCCCCCCAAACATCAACGACCATCTTATTTGGCTATTTGTTCGTGAGATGTAAGGATTAGTTGTATCGTAATAATGAAAATTATGACGATTGACATGCCGATTTTTATGAAACGTTGCTTCATCGGCAAACAAAACAAAGTCAAAAAAATTTCTTTCTCGTCCTATTTTTTGTTTTGCACATTGACACAATTGTATTCGATTTTCATAATCCCTATCAATCAGTTCCTGTTTTTCTGTAGGATTCGGTGGACTAAAGATCGGCTTATATCGTTCGCTCTTTCTAATTCTCTTATACTGCAATGAGGATCTTCAATCACGCTCAAAAGTATAACTTTAGTTTGATTCATTTTGTAGAGAGCTGTCTTCTTTCCTGATATCGCTCCTTATAAATTCGAGTTGATAGCAAACAATTTGTATCACTCGCACCCAGAACATAAACCATATCGACGATTTCTTTTCTCAAAAAATTCATTATTGGACAGTGCGAATTTTAAACTAATTTATAATTTAAAATAAGTGTAAATACTTTGACACAATGGTTAATAATTAAACGTCTATAAGATAACTTTCAATTATTCTCACTTTATGTCAAAATTATGGCTACTAGGTTAGTTCGAAATGAAAAGTATTATAATTTAACGGTTTTTAATGAAAAAGTAAAAATATCTGGAAATATCGATTTTAGGTATAGCATATTATTTACAAAAATCGTAGAAAATTAACGTGCCGATTTTATACAATAATATACAGAGTATTCCATTTGAAAAAATTGAGAAAATTCACTTTGAAATATCCTGAATTAGCGCTAGTATAAAATACACCCTGTATTATTATAATCGATATTTGATGGTTGTATCGTTGTAGATCTCTTTTCTACATAATTGCAATAATAATAATAATAATGTATTGACCATGTCGATACAAAAGTACATATGGTAAGTCAGAAACAAAGATAATTTATATATAACATCATTTTACAATAATAAAGACAAACAAACCGATAAAATATAGTAATTAGCACAAGATACATATTTTTTTTTTTATACATTTATTTAACGTCGGCCTATTTCCGCTACTGAGGCCTAACACCGACGCCTGTAGACGAGCTACCCCCAACCAGGAATTTTGCCGAACCTCTTCCCTTAAGAAGGGTAGGGATCTTTTACTTGCCTAACATTTAATAGACAAGGGACCGACGGCTTTACATCCCCTCCGATGGATGGTATATCTCCTATACAACCCTCGCCTAAGGTTGTATAGCTTCCGCGCATACACTGATATACAAACCGCTGGAAGATACATATTAAAATAACTCGTTTGCTACATGACAACTAGAATAAAAGTATTTATCTTCATAAAAAACTCTTTTAAACTATAATATTGTCCTTCGAGTAACATCTGTTTAATTGCTTTTTTATATTTATCATAGTTTTGAATATTCTGTATTTTTACAGGTAAGTTATTGTAAAAGATAATACAATTGTACTTTGGTGATCTTTTAAAAAAAAAAGCCGTCAGATGTCTAGGTATACTTAAGTAGTCACCATGTCTAGTGTCATAATCGTGATTTCTATTTAGCGTCTCAAATAAGTTCATATTTTTTTTCACACGCATTAGACATTTTAATATATATATATACAGGGCACAGTTAGTACCTTTTTATTTCTGAAAGTATTTTTACAGCTTTCTCAGTTTAAAAATTAACCTAATAATTCTTTTGTGGCTTAGAAAAATTCTTTCAAGTTGAATGGTACTTCTTACAAACCTGCTCTACATGTGTATCAAATGACAACTTAGAGTCAATATGTGTTCCAAGAAGTTTAGTGCACTGAGTTGAAGTTATGTCACTGCAAAGTGTGATATTGTCTGGTAGTGGTTTTTGTATACAAAAACTTATAAAAACCGTCTTCGATTCATTTAATATTAATTTGTCTCTTTGAGACCAGGTACTGATTTCCTCTAGGGTTGTTTTTATTTTTTTTTTCAAGTTCCTCAAGTGTGTCGGAAGCTATAGTGACTGTGAAGTCATCTGCAAACATTGTAAGATGGCCTTTAGTTATATGTTCAGGCAAATTGTTAATATATAACACGAATAATAGAGGCCCCAGGACAGAACCCTGAGGTATTCCAAGTACTAAATCTTGTACTTTTGACAAGTCATTCCCAAGTTTTACCCTCAAAGTTCTGCCTTCCATATACGATATTATCCAGTGCAATATACTACCCCTAATCCCAACGCTGTAAAGTTTCTGCTTTAGTAGGTCCCTACTTATAGTATCGAAGGCTTTCGATAAATTAAATTGTAATGAAACAAGGTATTTGCCTTTATCTAAATTCATGTATTATTATTATTATTAGCCGTTACTCGAGTCCGAGTATGAAAATGTTACAGTCGATAAATTGTGTACAATAAAAAACAAGTAACAGGTGTAGTTTATTGTAATTCCCATTCATCTACGGTGCACACGACTATGGCTATAGAGGCCAATTCGGGAGAGCACATGTCGACCGCAGTCAGGACAAACATAGACCTGGTTAGGTCTTGGATTCGGCCTTCTTGCAGCAACATTTCCTTGATAGCTGGCCACAACCCCTCGCCATTCGGTTCTGTCCGCTGCAAGTTGTTCCCATTGCTCGTCTGCAATACCGCAGGATTTTAGATTTTCATGGAGAGCGTCTTTGAACCTCTTTCGTTGACCGCCACGCCTTCTTCTACCGCTTAGCAATTCACCATAAAGTGTGCATTTAGGAAGGCGGTTATCATGCATACGATGAACGTGACCTGCCCATCTTAGGCGTGCTCTTGAAATAAGCACCTCAATTGCAAGGCTGTTTGCTCTCCTGAGTACTTCCACGTTTGATATGTGATGGAACCAACGGATTTTCATCATACTTCTGAGATGTCTTTGCTGAAAACGTTCTAATTCTTTCACATGACGACGGTAAGTGACCCAGCTTTCACATCCATATAGCAGTGTTGGAATGACAACTGCTCTGTAGACAGCCATTTTCGTTGACAAAGCAAGGTCGTGGTTGTCAAATACTCTCTCTCTAAGTCCCCAGAGTGCTCTAGATGCAGCGTTAATTCTATTGCGAATCTCGCTGTCCATGTTTGCTTTGTCATTAACAACGTTGCCTAAGTAATTGAACTGATCCACCACTCCAAGAGAATTTCCGTTAAGTGTAATGTCTATTTGGTTCACTTGATGAGGAGTTGACATAATCTTAGTCTTTCCAATGTTGATTTTAAGTCCCAAGGAATCATAGCTCTGGGCATACACATCTAAAAGTTCTTGAAGCTCTTCCGGCGTAGAGGCTAAAAGTGCACAGTCATCCGCATACTGGAGATCACAAATGAATCGTGTGCGTGTCTTCGTGAAAGCTCTAAAGCGCCCTATGTTAAAGAGACCGCCATCAAAACGGTATCTGAGACCTATTCCTCTGACAGTCAGTTTGTTGTCAACAATAATTGTTAGAGCAGTGGTAAACAAATTAAAGAGTAGGAGTGCCAGGACACATCCCTGCCTAACTCCAGTGAGGGTTTGGAAAGGTTCGGTTGCCTCATTATTATACATAACCTGGGCGTTGTTGTTTGTATGTAGACTGCGACATACTTCCACAAATTTTCTAGGGATACCTAAGCGGAACATAATTTTCCAGAGCACTTCCCTGTCCACCGAGTCAAACGCCTTGGTTAAATCAATGAAGGCCATGTGAATTTCTCCTTGATGTTCGAGTGCTTTTTCTTGAGGCTGTTTAAGTGTGAAGATTAAATCCGATGTGCCTCGGTTTGGTCTAAAGCCACTCTGTGTTTCAGGAAGTAACTTTTCCATAACAGGTGTTAGCCTATTTGCCATCGCTTTAGTGAGTATCTTCCCTCCAACAGCCAGGAGAGCTATACCCCTGTAATTTCCACAGTCCGCAGCGCTCCCTTTGTTTTTGAAGAGGTTAATTAAAAGTGTATCACGAAACTCCTGCGGAGCTTCACCACTTTCCCACACGACATCAAACAGTTTTTTGAGGTAGGGTATGAGCTCTGACGACACAGCTTTAAAGATCTCAGCTTTGAGTGAGTCGGCGCCGGGAGATTTGTTATTTTTTAGCTGCCCAATGGCGGTTAAGATCTCTTCCGTTGTTAGTGGCTTATCTAAGTCTTCGAAGGTGTCGTATTGAGGGATAAGATTTATAATATCGTGATCGGCTTGACTTTGCTGGTTAAGAATGTTAGAGTAGTGTTCTTTCCATCGGGCTCTTATTTCCTGGTCTTCTTTGAGGAGATTTCCATTTAAATCTTTAATAGGGCACATATTTTTCCGACTGGGGCCGTACACTGCTTTTACTCCTTGAAAGAAATTCCTGTAGTCGTGTGAATCGGCGTACCTTTGAATTTCTCTGGCCTTGCTTGCCCAACACTCGTTCTTTATTCTTCTGATTTCGCGTTGCGTTTCATACTTAGATTGGGTAAAAGCTTCTGCTTTTGATGAGTCGTTGGGGTGGTTGATAGCGTTTTGGAAGGCAATATGTTTGCGGTCAAGAAGTTCTTGTATAAAAGCTTCATTATCATTGAACCAGTCCTCCTGTTTTTTACTTGCTACAGTGCCAAGAATTTCCTCACTCGCACTTTTTAAGCTGTCTTTAATTTGTGTCCAGGTAGCAGCGACATCTACAGAATTGGTTTCTTCTAGTGCACTCAAATTCTCTTGAACTTTTTGCTTTAGCTGTTCGACGGTTTGTTGGTCACGCAATTTACTAATACAGAGACGGGGTCTACGTTTTACTTGAGCTCTTCGGTGTTTGGGTCTCATAACAATTTTCATTTTAGAGACAACAGGACGATGATCGGTCCAACATTCGCTATCAATGCGCGCCTTTGTAATTTGGACGTCCTTGAGATGCTTCCTACGTACGATAACATAGTCCAGTAGATGCCAGTGACCTGATCTGGGGTGACGCCAGGTGCCTTTAAATTTATCCTTTTGTCGGAAAATGGTGTTTGTTATAACTAGATCATGTTCGGCGCATTTAGTTAGGAGTAGTTGACCATTAGCGTTCATGTTGCCCAAACCGTTCTTGCCTATGATGCCTGGCCAGGTGTCTGCATCTCTCCCTACTCTAGCGTTAAAATCGCCAAGAATAACGAGTCGTTCCGTTTTAGGTATTCTACAGAGGGTTTCTTCCAGCTGTTGATAGAAGCTTTCCTTGGTTTCGTGACTTGCATCCAGAGTGGGAGCGTAGGCGCTTATTAGATTTACCGCGTTGCCATCTGATAGCTCATAGCGTAGAAGCATTAGACGCTCGGATAGGCCTTGTGGTACTTGTGTTAAGTTGGATACAAGTTGATTCCGAACGGCAAATCCTACTCCATGTTGTCTTCTTGAATTGGTGGGAAGACCTTTCCAATAGAAGGTGTAGTACTTTTCTGTGAGAGAGCCTTCCTCCAAAAATCGAGTTTCGCTGAGAGCTGCAACGTCAACATTGAGTCGGTGAAGTTCTCTATCTATTAGAGCAGTTCTTCTTTCAGGCCGATCGGTGCGAGTGCTGTCGTTCAAAGTACGAACATTCCAAGCGCCGTAGATGAAAGAATTCGTTTTGTTGGATTTAACTTGTCGGTGTTTTTTCGACATTCGATGAGGTGTCCCTGTGGGCACCCTCCCCCGGAGATCCGATCGGGAGGGTATTTTACCTCCGGATGATTTTGAACCCCCACTTGAACGCTCCATCATTTTTTAAAGCCTTAATCGACTGAAAACGAAGCTGCATTTGAAGTTTTAGCTGGAGCAGGTATGCAACTGACCAGCTCGGTTGCGGAAGGCGAGTGGTGTGGTCCCATGGCACAGAAGGAGACTGCGACGATGGGGTAACCAAACGATTCCAAAAGCAACCTTTGTGTGCGGTGGGTTATTTTTACCGCACTCTTCGTGAGAAGGTGGATGTGCTCACGGCAAAAGGTAAGGGTTATTCCGCCCTTACTCGGTCGTTAGAGCCTCGTTAGTGAAAACAGGGTGCACCAAGTTCAAATTGAACTCATCGCGAAGGTGAGGTTAACAATTGAGTAGGAGAGGCTATAACTTGCGCTTCACTACCCCATTACACCCTAAATTCATGTATACATAGTCTAGCAAATAACAAGTTGCTGTTTCCGTGAATCTATTCTCACGAAAACCATGTTGAGCTACAGTTAATATATTATTTTTTCCGCAAACAAATTAATTCTATTATACACACAAAATAAATCTTACTTAACTGTAATACACACACACACCGAATTAAATTGTCCCAAGTAGCATCGGGAATATTGTAGTCCCCACACAATATTAGCTTATGCTGTGGATGTGAATGCAACATATCATCTACGGTATTACAATGATCTTCATATTTGGTAATATTAGAAGCAGGGGGTAAGTAAACTGCACCAACTATAACATTTTTGTCTTTGCAATGAACTAAAATAAACAGTTATTCAATAGATTGAGATTTATGGTTTGAAAGAGTTGATTTTATATTATTCCGCACTGCAATCATTACACCTCTACCATGGGATTTCTTTAAAGCCAAGTTCACCATCACTGTAATCCTTTGTCAGCCATGTTTCCGTGATGATGATTCATAACTACAACTCAATATTGAATGTTGAAAATCAATCAGTCTTGTTCTTATACCGCCAACATTTTGGTAATATAGATTTACTTTATTATTAGACATGATTACTTTTTTGGAGCAGGTACAACAATTTTAGAAATACCATTTATATATCTAATAGTTAAATTTTCTCCATTCGCAACCCGTTCTGCCAATTTAGCCCTAAAATCACTCATATATTTCATCTGGTTTGCTGTGAGATTATTTGCTATGCGGTATTCACTGGTTTGTTTTCGTTATTATTATTATTATTATTATTAGGTTATTTCTTACCAATACGAACAATTTTATTTATCTCAAAGCAAACTCCAGTTCATTTAGAATGTTTGTTATTATAGCTTTATCATCATCTATTCTTAGATGCGTCTTTACTATGTACATACTTCGATATGCGATGTAAAGCAACGTTAGACGCGGTTAGTACTTTGATGGGCGACCGTTTCAAAAAAGACCGTGTTCTCGCCTCACATATCTTCCAGCTGCTTGTACATCAGTGTATGCGCGGAAGCTATGCAACCTTAGGCGAGGGTTGTATAGGTGATATACCATCCTTCGGAGGGGATGTAAAGCCGTCGGTCCCTTGTCTATTAAATGTTAGGCAAGTAAATCCTTTTTTAAGGGAAGAGGTTCGGCAAAATTCCTGGTTGGGGGTAGCTCGTTTACAGGCGTCGGTGATAGGTCTCAGTAGCGGAAATAGACCGACGTTAAATAAATGTTAAAAAGAAAATTTTAAATAACTCTGCAACGCCACGTCAAAAACCAAAAATCCGGACGCCGTCGGAAAGGTAATTTTACGCTAAATTCATAAATGTAAAAATATATAGGGTGTTCGAAGATACTCCGCTGTAGCGGGTCACCCTGTATATTTCAAAATATTTTTAAAATGTGCGCGCCTTTCGACACTGTACACTTTAAAAATTCCAAAGTCTTATTAGACTTTGATGCGGGACACCATGTTTATATTACCTCATAATTTTGTATACTCTCACCACACTATATGGGCGATATATTAAATCACACGTCATATTTACACTCGTTTGTTTTTTTTTTATCAATAATGTCATTTCAGGTAGTTATTATTTTTTCAGATTTTGTTTATTAGTAAGTTTAATTAGTTTTAGGATTCGGACTATTTCGTCAACTAGTCAACTATTGTGTTGTTTATAATCTTTAATACCATCACACATTATACGTGTTATGCATTAAAACGATTGCGCCACATCACCAGTTTAGATACTCTTAAAACCTACTATTTTGCTAAGTTTTGAATCACGAATTCGATATGGTATTATTTTTTGGGAATATTCAGCATCCGCGATTAGAGTATTTATTTTACAAAAAAGAGCCATCCGTTTCATGTTTGGAATGAATATAACAGAATCTTGCAGAATGGAATTTACCCGGAATAAAATTTTAACATTGCCTAGTCCGTATATTTTAGAAGTACTAAGATTTGTAAAGAAAAATATGAATAAATTTAAGACACAAAATATGTTTCACGATTATTCTACATGTCATGTAGTGCAGTCATTGAAGCGAAAAATAGGGTCTTACCTCCAAAATATTTTACTACGAACCGATTTACATGAAATTTTGGAATTAGGCTTATCTTACCCTTAACTTCAAAAGTGATATTGACCCGACCTCCGTTTTTTATTTTTAAGGGGTGAAAACGACCCCTTAATGAAAAAATTGACATTGAGCCATTTTATCGCTAGAAAACCTATTTAAGAATAAGGAGTGAAATCGTAAAGTGTTCTCTAACACAATTATTTCATGTTTAACCCATTTTCAAACCCAAAAAAACTTTACAACCCCTGCAAACGACCCCTAAATTGAAGAAAATTACAAAAAATACTTTTGTATAACTTAAAGAGATTTAAATATAGAGTAAATATTGTTTTACGTTCTCTACCTTAATTATCATATTTTTAACCCCTTTTCAACCCTTAAATACAACCCCTCAATTAAAAATTGCATAAAAAAATTTCTTTTGATGAACTCAAAATGATTTAAATGTTGTTCCACGTTCTCGAAAATGACTATCATATGTTTAGCTTTTCAACCCTTAAAACTACCCCTAAATTAAAACATTGAAAATATGTGTTTATACAATTAAAAATAATTTAATTATAGAGTAAGTAATCAGACACTTTTTATTGAATAAAATATAAACTTACAAGTTATCTGGAAATGTACTAGATTAAATTAATAATTAATTATAAAAAATTCTGCAACAAGAGCATTACAATACATAAAAAAACTATTACACCAATCATTCATGACTCAAGTCGGAGTTGCTGTCGTAATCAAGATCTTCTTCTGGGTCAATTGGAGGGCTATTCTGGCAGTTATCTCCACTGCACGTTCTACAAGTTACATTGCAAAACAGCCCGACTCTTCGGCATCCGCAAGTGGCTCCGCAACCTTTTTGCAGTTGCAAAAAATCATTTTAAGTAAATCTTGTGGTGCAGGTGGATCTGCAGTTTTTATTGGATTGGATTTTATTGGATATACATATATGAACGTTTGTATGTATTCGTGCGTATGTTTCCGATATATATGCCATATATGGACATATATATATATAAGACAATAGTTTTGGGTTTATATTATTCTTTACTTTCACTCTGCTCCAAATTTTTGTGCTCCGAAATTCTCATTTTACTAAATAGAAAAAAAAAACATTTAGTTTTTGGACCATAACTCCTTCAATTTTAAAGCTATCACAACTTTAAAAAAACCATTTTAAAGGTAATTAAAAGAGCTACAACTTTTTTTATTATGACATGTAGTGTAAAACCCTTCATTTTGAAACGGTGAAGGGTCAAAGGGCTCGAGAGAGACTGTGATTGCGCTACCATGTGCTCTTTAAACAGTCATAGCTCCGTCAATTTTGGTCTGACAGAAAAAAAAACAAAATTTTTGTCAAAAAAAGACCTACATTTTTTATCATTACAGTTTTTTACGTATCTTTCATTATTTTTGAAATATTATGAAAAAAAGGTGTTATTTTAAAAAATGAAAAAAAAAATTCTTCTTAAAATCGTGATTTTTTTAAAAAAAAATCGGCAGCTACTGGAAGCGACTGGAACCTCCCCACTCGGTGGATCTTTGAAGCCGAAAAGAGCATTAAATTGTGTGACAAAATGGCACTAAACGTAATCCGAACTCATCCAAAACCTTTTCAGATCTTCTGGGGCACTAAAAAACCCTCAACTTAATGAATTTACAATCATCTATGCGAGTTATTACCTATATTATCGCTCGTTGAATAATATACTATTAGGATATTAACAACTTTAACATCACTTGAACGACTAAGAAAGTCTAGTTATCCTAAATACTACAGATTTGTAAAGCACCAATTTGAAAATTGGTAAAGTGATAATCTATAATAAATTCACCAACGAAGGTACAGAAAGCATATGATATTGTTATATCTACCTTTAAAGTTTGTGACAATCCACTAAAAGTTACAAATATGCCGAAGTTTTATTAACATGACATGACACCAACGTTATCGGATGACAAACGATGACAATGACAATCGTCAAAATTTGCCCATTGCAATCCGATCGCTCGCGGCTGTCTTTGTTAAATGAAACATTAGCATTTCAGTAATTTTACTAGTATCATGCGAAATGTGATCTATGCCATATTTGCTTTGTTTTTAATTTTTTTCACGGAAACCAAATCGAAAGGGTGGAAGTGTGATATATCGTTGAAATCAGAATTTTAACTGCTTTTCAATGGCTCCATTGCAAATTGAAAGTAATTATAAATTAAACAACTTGTTGCGTCAAAATGGCACTAAACGTAATCCGATCTCAACCAAAACCTTTTCAGATCTTCTGGGGCACTAAAGAAACGCACACGCAAAGTATGATTCAAATCCGTTCAGTAGTTTCGGCGCTATCGTGCTAACACACATACACACATACACACATACACACACACGGACATTTTTCAAAAATCACTTTTTTGGGTTCCTAGGACCTCAAAACGTAAAGATTTGATGTTATCTCAATTTTCGTTTTTGTACCAATTTTAGTAACCTCTCACAATTTTATTGTGGAGAGGTTAATATGCATTCCAAAGCAGCCGAACGGCTGGAATCCAATAAACTCTTCGTATTAAAGTTAAATCTAGACGGAATACGATTAATTTTAATTTTGGTGGAAATGGCACTTATGAAACATATCGATTTAAAAAAAAAAATATTAGATGTCCCTCTTTTTTTCATTACAACTCACTCACTTTACATGCAAAAGACTTTTAACACTGCTCATTTTAAAGATTATTTTAAGCACTATAAAAAAGTTTCTCATTGTCATATGGATAAAATGTATCCGTTGTCCGCTAGATGGGATTGAGTACATCGATTAAAGTTCAGATAAAAAAAAACGACTTTTATCTTCAATATCTCGCTTAATATTGCAGAACACTCTTTAAAAAACCAATTTGTTCATTTTTTTACCTTCTACAATTTTGTTTTTATAAAATTATCGTTAAAACGCATATTTTTTTAGATATTTGCAAAAAACCGTTGAAAAACGTGGGAAAATTCGGACTTTTCAATCGCTAATAACTTGAAAAGTATTGAGTTTTTGAAAAACTTTTATAGGACACTTTTTGCTTAGAATTAGGTCTTCTATCGATCCCCTAGGTTATTTTGACAAAAAAAATTTCCACTAACGAGAAGGGGTGGCAACCACCCCCAGGGTAAGAACGGAGGTCGGGTCAATATCACTTTTGAAGTTAAGGGTAAGATAAGCCTAATTCCAAAATTTCATGTAAATCGGTTCGTAGTAAAATATTTCTGAGGTATAAAGCTTGAATGACTGCACTAATGGGTCCGATTTTCAGTACGATAGGCATAGATTAGAGTTATATAAATCCAAACCATACTATATGGGACCTGTGTTATATAATAAATTAAGTGAAAATATACGAAATATTGTAAATGTGAAAAAAAATTGTCAATTTTAAAATCATTCCATGTGGCAAATACATTTTATTCTGTGGAGGATTTTCTAAATTATAGGCACTAATTAAATTCTGTTATTTGAGACATTTGTTAGTGAATAATACAATTAACAATTACTTGCTATTAACTATTTTTGGTAGTTTAGTGAATGTGTGTGAGAGATTGTATATATAAGTAAATATAGGTATATAAGTAAATAGCTTAATGTAAAATAATTATCTACTATCGTGTTTAATTGACTTGTCCTATGTCGTAATTTATTATCAATTGGATTAATAAACGTATTCTATTCTATGAATTGAATATAAATGATAGTTTTTGTTTATATTTATATATTTATTGTGCTCCGGTTAATGATCAGGTCATAGACATTTCCGTTCACTATAATGCAGTATGTTCCAGCTAATACGAGTACGCTTACATATGTATATTATTTTATGTAGTGTAGTTTTATGTGTCATAAATTGGTATTTACTAGAATACATTTATTTTTACATGGAAATATCATTAAGGATTGCTTTCGAATAGACTTGCATAGTAAAGGCTAATAAATGGAGAATAGAAGTAGTAATGTAACTATTCTGCCTACAGGGAGGATGTACAAGGGGCCCAATGGGGCCTAAGTGCTGTGGTTCAATAATATTTATTGACCACCCTCCCAACCAATTCCAGATTCCAGTATGTAACTATTTCTCAGGTAAAAGTCAAAATTCTCATGACGGTAGTGAAATTTTGAGAAACAATTAGTAGGGATGCTCGCCCAGGAGATATCTGAAGTTATATATAATATTTAATATATTATAAAAATGACTGAGTTCAGCACAGCACGAAAATTGGTAGATCGGTAACCCTTGCAAACGTTTTTCTTCCACCAAAAGAGATCACCAGTTCTTCTCGTTACAAGCATGCATTTAGAATTAAGACTTTGTATTCACAAATGTCTCAAGCTTCCTCCAGAAATTATACATTTACTTGAGATGTGTGATTCTAAAACCGTTAGAAATTTGATTTTGACGAATATGTTTGTGCTTTTAAATCTAAGGATGAGTTAGAAGACGGTCTTGACAATTTGCAACTTGCGTACGACAAAGAGAAAGATCGGTTGTCAGCAACGCCAAAAACACTTATATTTTATGCAATTAGTCGTAATTTATAAATCATCTCCACCGTCATGGATTCACCATTGAGAACGTTTGATAACAGATTCGTTATGTCACATCGAAAATCCCTGAATAACAAATTTCATGAAAATTCTCAGTAATTTATCAATTTTGTCCGCCGTATTGGAAATTCCATTTTGAATTTTTGATTCATCATCATCATCATCATTTTGATTGTCTAATTTCTGTGGTGTTTATTTATTTTATTATTATTATTATTATTATTATTTATCATCAGTGACCTTGAAATTAAATTTTATCAAAATCCAAGGCAAAATTCTATTAATTCACCAATTTTGTCCGCCTCATTGAATCTACCATTTTGAAATCAGATTCATTGTCAAGTTTAATTTTTACCGCTTTTGTTTATCTTCTGACCAATTGTGGCACTCGTCAACGGCCATATTTAGAACACAATTTGTCGTTTTGTCTTTAAGTTTTTTAATATGCAATCCCTAATCGTGTTCACAAAGAATTCCTTAGTACCTTAGAAAAAAATTGTGTAAATCCGAGAATATTTTGTAATTTTGGTCACCATCAATAATAGCAATAATAATACTTTATTTGTCCTTTAGATCAGTAAATATAACATAGTATAAGTCAAAATATAAGCATAAAATATACATTATACTAATTTACTAAAATACAATATAAAATATAAGTATTTAAAGGAAAGGAATATAAATATAAAATAGAATAAAAAACACAGATATATAAAGCATCTATTTAAAAATGCATCGATGCTGTAAAAACATTTTTTAATTGGCCAGGCAAGAGAATTTGTACAGTTTAATACCTGAGTATTATGGCGATTTCTCGTACAGAAAGATTTCTTAATTTAAATTTAAACGAAATAAAATTTTTCACGTTCTTTAATTGGTTAGGCAAGAGAATTTGAAAAGTTTAATACCTGAGTAGTATAACGATTTCTCGTACAGAAAGAAATTGTGTGATGGTACCACGAGGTCATTTCTTCTTTTACTATAATTGTGATAAGAAGTAGTTTTGATTGTAATTTTTTTGCAAAGCACTTATAAACATATATTGAGGGCGTTCCGAATAATTTTTAACTTCTAAAAATTTAAACGCAACTGTCTCCTAGTTTCAAAATTAAGCGAATAAGCTTTTTTGATAAATAAAAACTCTGTTTCTTTCCGTAGCTCCACCCCAGCACATGACGCTATAACTTATGTGTGAATATGCTAGCGACTAATAAACATTTAATAACCCTTTTTTGCCATAAATATTTTTCATTTATATAATGGCGTAGTAGGCTTGATTCAACTTCTTGCATACAACATCGATTTGAAATCTCCAGGACAAGTCTGCATTCACAACAACTCCTAGAAATTTAATTTGACTACCAAAGTTGGAGTTTTGCTGAGCACAGGGCTTTCTATTGTAAAAGTTGATAAAGGTTGTTTTGGATGTATTTAAAATAAGTTTTCTTCGAAAACACCATGCATCTAACACTTCTATTATTTTATTATTTAAAGTATCAATATTAGAATCTGACTCTGTTATGGTACTGTCGTCCGCAAACATGGTTACTGTATCACTTTTTATATGATTTGGTAGATCATTAACATACACTGTGAATAGTAGAGGTCCAAGTACAGAGCCCCGAGGAACTCCTAGGGATATATTATAGCCATTAAAAAAGTGGGTGCCAATCTATACAATTATTTTTCTACTTAATAGGTAAGAGTGAATCCATTCCAGAATACTACCACGTATATCAAGGGTAAACATTTTAGATACTATATAATCAATATCCACCTAGGATATTAAATGTCTTGGATAGGTCGAATTGCAAGACTACTGCGTGTTTACTTTTCTCAATATCGGTGTAAACCGTATACAATAAGTGGATGCTAGCAGATTCTACTGATATACCGTCCCTAAAGCCATGCTGGCATGGTGTCAAAATCTTGTATTTCTCTGTGAATGTTGACAGTTGATCATAAATAACCTGTTTCATAATTTTAGAAAGGGAACTGACTAATGTTATTAGTATATAATTTTCGATGTCAGGGGATCACCAGTTTTTAATAAAGGAAAACTCCTCTTTATAAAATTTAACATTCTATAAAATTTTAGGATTTTGGTACGCTAAAAATTAATTTTGACTTTGATTGTGGTTTATATTAACAACTTTCGGTA
The DNA here is from genome assembly GCA_963675555.1 of Leptura quadrifasciata. NCBI lineage: Eukaryota > Metazoa > Arthropoda > Insecta > Coleoptera > Cerambycidae > Leptura > Leptura quadrifasciata. The sequence goes on along the minus strand of OY776673.1, from coordinate 153,157,974 downwards.
AAATTCTAATCTCCTGTTTTGTTTTGAGTAGTTTATTAAATGATATCAAAGGAACGTCGGATTATTGAAACGGACCTAACTTTCAACTGCTGAAATCCTATAAATCACTGCTGCAGAAGTGATATATCAAAAGTAAAATGACATTTACATGTATTCAAACTTGTAATCAATATTACAAGCCGTTGAAATGCTACGTTAATTAAGGTAATGTTGCTGAAACGAACTTTCCAGCAAACTACATATGGTACATGCTCTGATATAAAGTTAGAGTTCGAACGGGTTTAATTAATGTAATACTACAGAAGACATTACCAACATACTTTTACAATGTGACTAACAAAATTTAATTTACAATCTGTGAACATGTTAAAGAACACGCTATAACCCCGATATACTTTTCGACGTTGTAACAAAATCCGACTTAGGAAATACTTCGTACGAAAAGCGTGCTTCATGTAAAAACGCCGTGGAAGAGGTTTTTAATACTTGTAATCATATTTTCGCTCTTCGGAGCGTTTTTTTTATGCAAAATTTTCAATAACTCCTCAAGGAGCGTTAATTTAGCAAGTGTAGCAAATGTCGCTGCACAGGGACGTAATGTCGCCCCGACCACCTAAATTTAGAAAATATAATAAAATTTGAAAGATTGAAAACCCTTTTACGAATCCACGTTGTCAAGCACTGCAACTCTTACGAGGTATTGAATATGAGGACAAGTTAATCCAACGACTATTCAAAGTATATCGGAAGTTATAGCGAAAATAGCCCTTAGCGACATGGGACCCCCATCATTTCCTAGCAGTCGGTTTTGACGGGGAAACGATGAGTTTTGACGGGGTTTGCCCTAAACCGGTTCCTCAGTGATTCGGAGTCAGAAAAGTATTATTACCATGTACTCATACGTGCATGGGATCCGCCTTGCCTGATCGTAAAAAGTTGTTATTGTAGAATACAATTCGAAGTAGTAGCGCTTCAAGCAATTTTAAGCTCTGAGGAGCGACCAAAATTAATGTGAATTAAAAAATACGTTTATAAGACAGGCAAGCAAAAGCCCACCAAAATTTCAGTTACATTAAACTTTTCTTGAATCTTTTTGTGCATCGTTAGCTTATAAAACCGCATATTGGATGGTAGTTGGTACAGTATAAATCGTTCCGTTCCTCACCATGTGTTGTACACGGGCCAGACTAGTGTTTGTTAAACATTTTTCTTGAAATAAAAGTTGTTGTAAAAACATAAATTTTTTAAAGATTTAATATATATATTTTTGAACTTTATATTGTCTTTTAGTTGTGGTTTCTAACAAAATTCCCTTTCAGGTATAATTTTAAGAAAGTGTGGTACAGACAGTGTTAGGTTTATAGTGTTACGACGTCCAATTGATACCATCAGAGCAGCAGTTAAGCATAAACGACAGTAAGTATGATTTTTTATATTATTCTCCGTCTGAAACAGTCGTGTTGAACCCTAAAAATTTTGTGAACGTAAATATTCATTTTTGAAATAAAAAAATAGACTAGAGGAAAAAGAAAAATTTGTTTTTCTTTTTCCTATTTTTTTTTAAATTTTTTCTAACTTTTTTAAGATAGAAATATAAGTCCTTCAGACATCATAAAGATGGATCGTTCACATGGCGCCCGAACAGGGACCATGCCGTCCCCAAACCCAACCAATCCATTCTCCTTCATGGCGGAAGACTTCGAGGAGTCGACCCCAAGGGAATTTTACGAGCGAGCCACAGCGCCGCTCGTCGACGACGGTTCTAGAGGGATAGAACCACAAAGACTGTTTTCGGAGGGAAATAACCCAAATTTATCTGCTTCACAGCCACAAAATGCCAATTCGATGGAAAGTATGTTTCTGAAAATGGCAGAGGGCTTCGTGCAGGCGATACAGAACGTGTCGACCTGTACGCCCCATGAGAGACAAAGATGTCCGAACGTGACGTTCCATGGACTTGATCATGAAGATCCAGAAGCTTTTCTAAAAATTATGGAGGAATATTTCGACAGAGCTCGCATAAGCCACAACTATGATTGCCTCCATAACGTGACCGGCCAACTCAAGGGCGAAGCTCAACGATGGTCCGAACAGTTTCGGACGTTGACCACTTCGTACGCCTTATTCAAGGAAAGATTCCTTACGAGATTTAATTCTCCCGACATACAGTCACGAGCTGTTGCTCAACTGTATGCCACGAAGCGAACGTCTTTAGACGACACGGCAGTGTTCATCACAAAGAAGACCCGCCTTTTCGATCGTATAGATCCCTTCAAATCCGAAGCCATAAGAGCTCGGATCATCATGGACCAACTGCGTCCAGAAATTAGGTCACGCCTGAGAAGCAACCTAATTTCATCTACAGAAATGTTAATAGCAGCAGCTACTAACGTCGAGCGGGATTCAGCTGACGAACAGACGTCGCTAATCCAGCTTATCGATCAACGTCTGTCCCGCGCGTCTTACTATCAAGAGCCGGGACACATCAGTTCACAAAATTCAAGTATAAGGAGCAATGGAAGCCCAACTCCGACAGCACCGAGGGTGCATTTCCGAGAGGATGTCTCTCGTCAGGACGGTCCAGGTAGAGCACCTGGTCGTCCTATTTTTATGAATAATTTTTCACGCGGTTCAGCGAATTTCGGAGTACCTGACCGCAGGGCAAACAATTTTAATGGCGGATCGGGGAAATTCCGAGTACCCGACCGACCGGCTACCCCGTGCCGATACTGCACAGACACAGTGCAGTGGCACTTCCATAGTCAATGTCCCAATAACCCGCATCGTAATAGAGGACCGGGAAACTTTCAAGGGGCCAGAGACCCAGGCCAGGGTCAATCTGCAAGATCCCCGGCACAAGGGCCGAACCAAGGCGGCAGCAATGTCCATTAAACTTTTCTAATACTCATGACTACTACGACGCTCCCATGCATAAGACACGGGAATCAATAAATTATATGAGCGAAGCGTTCCCTTTGCCTCGTATAAAAGTTCAGATAAACGAACATGCGGTCGACGCTCTGATTGATTCAGGCTCGACACGAAACTTTATCCATCCGAAGATGTTGGATAATTTTAAAAATCTCACGACACGTCGATCATTTGCTATGGCGTGCGGAGATCGAATGGTGGACTCTCTTGGCACGACAAAATTAAAGGTAAAAATTTCAGGCACCTCTTTTGAAATTGATTTTCAAGTAATCGAAAATTTGAATGAAATAGTAATATTGGGATCACCATTCTTATACATGAACAATGTCGCATATGATTATGGCCGAAAATGCCTATATGCCGGCACGGAAGAGCGTATTACCGTCTTCTGGAATCAAGCTTCTCAGAGGGAGAGACAGCAGGCAAAACTTCCTGAAGAGCTTGTTATCAAAGACAAATTTCTACGGCCGCTGTTCGAAGAATTTGTCGATCTGTTCACTGCGGAACCGACTCAAGCAACCACAGTGACTGTTAAACACAAAATTATCGTGAAAGATTCAAAACCCTTTAATATCAGACCATATCCGATGTCTCCGAGTACTAAGAAAATTATGTACGATCAAATCGAAGAGATGTTGAAAGCTGGCGTCATTGAACCTAGCACTGCCCAATATAGTTCACCACCCGAGATAATAAAACGATCAGATAAGAAACCACGTTTTTGTATCGACTATCGCCATTTAAACGAAATGACTGAAGACGAGGCTTCCGTATTACCAAAAATACATGAAAGTATCAAAGATTTAGGCAATTCGAAAATTTTTACTGTGTTGGATCTAAAGAGTGGATATTGGCAAATACCGCTCGACGAAGCATCAAAAGATTTCTCAACTTTTACCACTCCTGATGGGGCAGCTTACAGATTTAATGTCATGCCTTTCGGCCTCAAGACAGCTCCCTGTACCTTTCAGAAATTCATGGCAAAGGACGTTTTAACGGGTTACCTGCACCATTTCTGTAAAGTCTACTTAGATGATATAATCGTTTACAGCGTAAACGTGAAGGAGCATATGTCCCACCTGAGGTTAGTCTTCGAAAGACTACGTTTGCACAATCTAAAAGTGTCACCGGAAAAGTGTGTAATAGCGACGAATGAAATCCAATATTTAGGCCACACAATCAGAACTGATACTTCTCGACCATTGGAAAAACCTGTATTACAAATTCAAAATTATCCTGTACCAGCCACCAAAAAGCAGCTTCAAAGTTTCTTAGGACTTTGCAACTGGGTAAGAGAATATCTACCAAATGTTGCGATGATCACAAAGCCGCTAACGAAACTTCTTTCGAAGGAAAATCGTTTTCATCGGAATCATGCATGCGATGAAGCTTTCAGAAAATTAAAAGATTTATTATCCGGACCGCTGGAACTCCATCGGCCGGATTTTTCACGTCAGTTCATTCTACAAACCGATGCATCCTTACAAGGTCTTTCGGCAGTATTATATCAATTAGGCGACAATGGCGAAAAACATATTATCTCGTATGCAAGCAACACGTTATCTCCAGCAGAGAGACGTTACCACATTAACGAGCTGGAATGCTTGGCGGTGGTGAACTATATTAAAAAATACAAGATGTACTTAGCAGACAAACCATTCTTGGTGAAGACGGACAACAGGGCGTTACTTTGGTTGAACAAACACAAAGACGACAAAACTAAATTCACACGATGGTCATTATTATTGCAAGAATATGCATTCAAAATTGAACACTGTCCAGGCACAGAAAATTTATTAGCAGATTTTCTCAGTCGTAACCCACAAGATCAGTATGTCGAGACCGACGATGAAGAGGAAAGAATGTTCCTACCAAATTATAAGTGTCCAGAACGTATTTCTGTTTTAACGCATTCAGAAATATACGAAGATATCGTACAGGCCCAATCGAGGTCGAGGGATATTCAAGACAAGATCCGCCGTTGGAATGATCTATTTCAACAGGAACAACGTTCCGAAGCGGATCTTATTTTTACGAAAAATTTTCACGTACAAGACGATGTACTTTTGAAAGACAGCGATCGAAATTTTAAGTTGGTAGTTCCAAAAAGGAAAATTAAGGAATTGATTTACCATTATCATGACCGAGATGAAGCATGTCATCCAGGAAGAGATGAGACTCTTAGGAAAATTGCAAAACGTTACTATTTTAATAATATGGCCAGGATCGTCGGCAAATATATAAACGACTGTCTGATATGCCAATCAGTAAAAACACGGCAAGCTCAACCCAATGCTCCACTTAGAAGTCATGCACCGCAGAATGCATTTGAAACTTTGAGCGTCGACGTAATTGGCCCACTGCAGAGGACCAAAGACGCCGAAAATCGATATATGATTATCGTTGAAGACGTATTTCTTTCTAACTTTTTTAAGATAGAAATATAAGTCCTTCAGACATCATAAAGATGGATCGTTCACAAACACACTATTATCTATAATAAATATTTTGGCCGAAATTAAGAATATTAAAGGTGCTTCCAAAGACACATTTTTGGGTTATTTGAAGACCTAAAAATGTTTGCACGCTATCCGCCTGTGAAGACTCCCAATATGAGGCAAATTAAAAATGAACTATCATACACATATAACACCGAGGATAGATTGCTGTGGGAAATCGGTGTACACACATAACAGGAAACAGGTGTTAATTCTATGATCAACTATCCCAATTTTTAAAAGCATAAATTTGTGAGATGTACTAAATGCATTATGGTTTTGGAATCAATTATATATTGTTTTTAAACGAGTTTCATCAAGGTGACCATAAACTGTATGCTGTTTACACCAAAAGATATGTGATAATGATCTTGAAAACCTTTCAGAATGCCTATAATATTTGGCATAGATAATATCCAGTTGGTTGTGTCTGATTCTTCAATACTTAGACCATGACTAACACCTTTAGAATAATCCTTAAAAACTTTCTTTAATCTCCATTTTACATGACTTTATCTGTTGGTGTTACACACCAGCGTTTGTTGCCTCTTCTAGTAGTAAAGCCACAAATTAAATTTTTATGTTCTAGTCTGTCATATGGACACACATTTCATAAAAAGGGTACCCACTTTCATGAAAAATTGGTATCAGTTTAAGTATACAATCTAGGTGTTCTAGTACTAACGTGGGGACGTTAAAAAATATATGTAACTCGGTTATTAAAACTCCGATTTTCAAAAACAACAGTTTTTCCAAAAAGATCAATATAGATATTACAAATAAATTGCCACCATGAATTATTAATATCTTAAAAATATAAAACATTTGAAGGTACTACTGTTTTTTAGTTTGAAGTTTGGAGCAAAAGAAAAGCGCAGTATATACCATCACTGCATATTGGTATTAGGTCTACTGTTATAACAGTAAGCCAGCATATAAATATCAGAGAAATGCTATGCTAGATCAGGTGAGTCATAGGATTCCCACGTAAGTAGGAGTGTCATTGCAATGGAAGGAAAGAAAATTGCTTGTCATTCAAAGAGGTAATATTTTGCTATTTTAAACAAAAAATAATATCTATGTTGCAATGAAGCTTGCACATGCATTGAATATGATTTTTTATTTGACATAAATAACGACGATGATACGTATATGTCTGAAGATAAATCAAGTAACTTACAAGTTCTTGAGGTAAATATAAGGCAATTTCTATATTTTTCTTTCAGGTTTTCAATTGGTTAATACGACTGCAAAAGTTCTGGATATCGATATATTAATCTCCATTCATTTAGCCACAATTATTTCACCAGTGAACCAGCACTCATATACAGACACAATTACACAACAACCAATCCCTACGACATTGCCATCTGCAGCTGAGCCTCGGGCTCAGAAGAGGAGAATGGCTAGCCGTGTTGTTTGCCACATAATCGCAGTCTAGCCCAAACAAACTCCACTAAATATTCACGCTCTATTCAGGATTCGAACACAGCACTTATTGGTCTCAAACTTATGACTAGATCGGAATCTGGATTCTTCAGTGGGAGGGAGTGCGCTCACGTGCACTCAAGCCTCGACAGTTATCCCATTGTAATACCCCTGCTGACATTCCCGTAGGGCTCCTTATTCCTCAAGTCAACAAACTTTTGTGATGAACTTGAGAAGTAGACTCCGTGAAGTGCCATTTATGCTGGGTTATACTGGGCCATATGTTCCGTAGTATGGATCCTCTTTTTGTTGGGAGTGACACATGAGTTAAATTTGATCAAATTCAAATCAAAATATATGAGGATCAGCAAATACAGCTGTAATATTTTTGACAGATCAGACATTAAATGTGTTCAAATATGCATATGGGTATTTTAATAGTACTGAAGGAGAGGCAACTAAGCAGTATTCTGCAAGAATCATTTGCAGACATGTTTGCCATATTAGGGAATAATGAAAGATATGGACTGTACAATTTTATCTTGGAAAATACTACGCCGAACTTTAACTGATTTTTTATCGAATTTCTTAATTTGAACAACTCTTTTGTTCTCCTGCGAACGCCCATTTTTCCTGATAAAAACCACTGCTATAGGAAAAGACGATTGGACTGTCTACAATGTGTTTTTAAACGAATTAGAGTTTTCATCCAGTCTTTGTAGTATTTACTGGCAAGATTCTAATTATTTCCGCTTAAGATTTTATGTAGACTCCATTACTCGTTTGTACTTGGTCTGATACACTTCAGTTTCGTTCTATATGATTGTTGACATTTTTAAGTTTTTACTATTAGAACGATACTATAAGACAACAGACAGTAAAATTAAATATTTTGTCACAAAATTAAAATCGCCAATTACTGATGTTTCTGTAGCTGGAAAGCACCTAAACATGTTGAAATGGATTTGTTGTGAAACTCAGCTGTTGAGTCCAGGGCTTAGATACATTAGTATTGAAAATTACCATAATCCATACAGGGAGAACTTCGAAAAAAAATTTATCCGGCCGCAAACAAAAAAAAAATTCGTTTGCGGTACTGGCTTAGAAAGAGCTTTCTTAGTGGATCATACCTACTATATTTGGTTCAATTTAGTGAAGTCGTATGAAAAATATGGTGGATCGAAATTTTGCCAAATTGAAAACATGCTAATTATCATAAATGAAGGGCATTAGACATATAACAACGGTTATTTTGAGATCATCTCAGGACTCTGCACTTCGTGTAGCGGATGGTCAGTTACCCTCGAAACACCGTCTATTATAGAAAAGGATAATTGGTCCTGGTATTTTAACTTTAAAATCAGCATGAAATAACTACTTCTAACCCTTTGGGAGTTAATAATTAGAGGGAACTTTCTCCAGCACATTAAATGAATACCTTTATCGTGTTAGTGTGTAACGAATATAATAACTTTGTTGAAATTTAGATTTCGTAACATTACCTTAATTGAGATTATATTTCAGTTCTTAATTATTTACGGTATATACTCAATGTTTCCCTTGTTCGTAATGACTATTACCGACAATTCATCATTCGTAAATACAGCCTTTAAAGTAAATCTATATAAAAGCAGTAATACAAAAGATGTGCTAATTTGATACTAAATTTCTTTCACTTAACGCTACATACATAAAAGGAATAATAATAATAATAATAATTTACTAATACTGTCGATCATAAATACAAGATATAGGTCACAATGTATAAAAACGTAAATAAAATATTAAAAGTACATCCACAAATAAACTAGGTTATATTAAAATATAGAATATACAAAATATATATAAAAATGTAAAAAATATATACCGGGTGTAACAGAGTCATGATCCTTTTCTCCTTTAGTTTTGAATATAACTGATTGAAATTTAGGATATACTACATATAATAAGCGGCATTTTTTTGACATACAAATGATTTTTTTTCATTTCCGGTTTCGCCGGAAGTGACACTAACTTTCGATTTTTAACTGGAACACCCTTTATATTATTGCATTTTTGTATTCTGCATAATTTTCTGAATCCACCGATGCCAAATAAGTGACATTTCAAACATCATTTTTTTTTATAATATAATTTTTAGTTTTCCATTTAAGTGTGCCATGACGGTTCCGATTTATTGTAAATGCTACAAAAATCGAAATCCCGTTAAAAACACTAAATTACGTGATTTATGAGCAAAAAAAATTCACAAATTGTTTTTGGGACTAAACTCAATTTTGTCAAATAGAACCATACCGATACCGTGGTACCATTTATTAGTACTATTAATAAGGAATTTATTCATATGTCGTATTAAAATGTGCGATAAATACAACCTAAATTACAGCTAAAAGAAAATAAGAAAATACAATTTTCTTCTAATTAAATGTTAAGAAGTAACTAAGGTGGCTTTGAAAACAATGAAATATTTAGCTTGTCAAACATTTGTTGGTTTAACGGTGTTTTTATTGTGTCTTTAAAAATTGTTTAAAATTCTTATTAATAATTGTGCTCAAAATGCTGCAAATTTATACAAGTGATTAACATGTCCACTTTTATTATTTAAGACCAACCTATTTTCGGTAAACCATTCAGGTGATTGTGAGACCTTTACATAAGTTTTATTTGCCGTGTGCTTTGTTTAATTCTGTTATTAAAAGAGATGAATCATCAGCAAATAAGTTAGAGTCATCTATAATAAAGTCGAATGCAGGTTTTTACGGCCGTTGTCTAATGAAGTAGATTCTTCCGGGTCTTGCCGTGGTCGTCGAACTTGACTTGACGTTTCGCTGATCCTGTCACCTTGTTCAGAAGGATTCTAAAGACTGAATCTGTTGTGTTACACTCCTCGTTATATACCTAGGCGCCGCTTCGCTTCGCTGGTCATTGGTCGCGCTTGGTTCGCTTCGCTGCTCATTCGTTGTGTTTGGTTGACCGTGACTTACTACGGTGCTGGTACTTGGCAATACCAGTCTCCACGTGTTACTAAGTCGATACCCATCCTCTCTGTTAAAGTTGTTCACTTTTTTCATAATTTCCAGTGATTCCCTAATGATTCGCGGATAATAGCGCGTATTCCTGTCCCATATATTGACGTCCTCGTAGTCGATTTTATGGTTCACGTTATTATGGACATTTTCTGCTATCGCCGGCCTATCCGTGTATGCAAATCTGGTATTTATCTGGTGTTCTTTGATTCTACACTGGATACTCCGTCCTGTTTGTCCGATGTAGCTCTTACCACATGCGCACTTCAACTGGTAAACACCTTTTGATAACAGTTTGGGGACAGGGTCTTTGACTGAGGGAAGCATCTGCTGTATTTTCTTCACTGTTCGAAACCATACACCTACTTCCTTTTTGAATAAAATCTTCTTCAGCCTATCTGTGACTCCCGCGACGTAGGGTAGGCATGCATACGTTGTTGGTTGTTGCTGTTTTTCTTCTGTAGATCTCCTCTGGTTATTTACTACTCGTTGTATATTGATTTGACTGTATCCGTTCTTCTCTAAAGCTTGTTGGACATTCTGTGGTTCCTCGGGTTTGTTCTCGTCGTCGCATATCGCAAGTTTTCCAAAATTTCTACGAAGTATTCGGAGTTCTTTACGTGGCTACTAGTCTTACCTATATAGGGTTGCAGTGTGTCTGAGACGTATCTGGCCAACTCATAAGTTGGTGATACACATGTGCTGACGATTGGTCTTCAAGGATTACCTGGTTTATGAATCTTAGGGAGGCCGTAGAGTCGTGGTGGTAAGGTTTCACTTGGCAGCAGGCGGCGTTGTTCTTCTACTGGGATTAATGAATTCTTGATCTTTTGGAAAACTTGGAAATAACGAGTAATGATAGTTTTGACGTCGAATCTTTGTTCACCAATGTAGCAATTGAGGAAACAGTTAACCTGATTCGTCAACAACTTGTACCTAAAGGATTAAGAGAAGACATACCTGATCTGGCCCGATTGTGATTGTCTACAACATACTTTATATGGAATGGAAACTTCTACGAGCAGAAACAAGGAGCAGCCATGGGATCACCACTTTCACCTGTGATAGCCTACCTATTCATGGAAGCTTTCGAAGAGGAAGCCATACGCTGCAGTGAGAATAAACCAAAGTGCTGGGCTACGCTACGTAGACGATACGTTCATCATATGGCCACATGGAGAATCATCTTTATCTATTTTCTTCGACCATTTGAATAAACAGCATCCAAGTAGCAGATTTACAACGGAGACCGAGCAAGATGGAGCTTTACCTTTCTTAGATGTATTAGTGAAAAGGTCACACAATGGCAAGCTGGCCCATGGTGTCTACAGAAAGAAAACGCACACCGATCGCTACCTACATGCGACATCTCACCACCATCCACAACAGAAGAGAGCGTTAATTAGAACCTTGGTTCACAGAGCCAACACAATACGCGACGACGAGAACAAACTCGAGGAACTACAGAATGTCCAACAAGCTTTAGAGAAGAACGGATACAGTCAAATCAATATACAACGAGTAGTAAATAACCAGAGGAGAACTACAAAAGAAGAACAGCAACAACCAACAACGTATGCATGCCTACCCTACGTCGCGGGAGTCACAGATAGGCTGAAGAAGATTTTATTCAAAAAGAAAGTAGGTGTATGGTTTCGAACAGTGAAGAAAATACAGCAGATGCTTCCCTAGACCCTGTCCCCAAACTGTTATCAAAAAGTGTTTACCAGTTGAAGTGCACATATGGTAAGAGCTACATCGGACAAACAGGATGAAGTATCCAGTGCAGAATCAAAGAACACCAGAGAAATACCAGATTTGGATACACGGATAAGTCGGCGATAGCAGAACATGTCCATAATAACGAGAACCATAAAATCGACTACGAGGACGTCAATATATGGGACAGGAATACGCGCTATTATCCGCGAATCATTAGGGAATCACTGGAAATTATGAAAAACGTGAACAACTTTAACAGAGAGGATGGGTATCGACTTAGTAATACGTGGAGACTGGTATTGCCAAGTACCAGCACCGTAGTAAGTCACGGTCAACCAAACACGACGAATGAGCAGCGAAGCGAACCAAGCGCGACCAATGACCAGCGAAGCGAAGCGGCGCCTAGGTATATAACGAGGAGTGTAACAGGACAGATTCAGTCTTTAGAATCCTTCTGAAGAAGCTGACAGGATGATCAGCGAAACGTCAAGTCAAGTTCGTCGACCACGGCAAGACCCGGAAGAATCTACTTCATTATAATAAAGTCGTCTGCATAAATAGTATATGGTAAGAGTCTTAAAACTGACCCTTGTGGTACTCCTATTGAGGTTTCAAGAATATCAGACCTAACGTTATTTTAATTTCGACAAAGTGCGCTCTACGGCATAAATAGTTTTTAGGCCATTTTAATGGTTCATCTCTTTCACCATACCTCTCAAGTGTTCTTATAAGTCTAACAATACATACAAAATCAGACGCCTTGCTTAAGTCAAGGAAGATCCCAGTACTTTTCTTATTGTTATCTTTAAGTTTTCGTATATACGATTTAAAAGGTGTATAATAGATGTTATTGTGGAGAGGCCAGCACCAAAACTAAATTGATTATAGTCAAAGAAATTGGTAATTTGTTGTATTACATATTTTTCAAATATTTTAGAAAAGAAATTTAATATGGATATTTATCGATAATTCTCCGCCCTTGTATTACAACCTGACTTAAATAAAGGTACTTTCTTGTCAGTTTTCAATTTTTCTGGAAAATTCCTTCAATAAAAGAACAGTTAAAAACCTCTGTTAATGGTTTTAGAATTAGTATTATACATTTTTAAAACAAATTTGCACTAATATTGTCCAAACTTGAAAAATTTGAGTTTTTTAGGTTTTGCACAATGCAATGCAAACGCTATGTCTATCAGTACGTATGAATACGCTAATCTCAAGAATAACTGAATTAGCTTCGTTGCAGATTTTGTTATTTTACAAATTATTCTGATGAAAAATTGCACAAAGGGTGAAATTGCGCCCTTGACCGTAACCTAAGCAGTTTGGATTGGCGATAACAGGTCAAGGTATATGTTGAATATGATTCGTTTATTAGACATAAGCCACCTTACGACTCTGACCATAATTAAAGCTACAACATTAGACATATAAGTTACTGGTATAATAGAAACTGCTTAGTCAGATACACATTCGTCACCTTTCAATATTCTTTTCGTTGTAAGAAATGTTGAGCAAGTAGAAACCATAGATGAGCAAATACAAGCAATTAACGTATAGACGAATTGAACACTAAAGTTTAAACAAGTCATAAAAGATGAAGCTGTCATTAATTTCAGTATCTCTAGAGTTTGTACACATGTAGCGACGTGCAAATGAAGAAACTTACGAGGCGATATGTAGCTCTTAGAAAGTACTACATAAGTGTTCACCGTCAATGGGTAGAAACGTTCACCATTTGCATACTTAATTTTATAAGTAAATATTGAAAAAATCGTTGAATTAAATATTAAAAGGTTTAGGCTCATGATGCCATCACAGACGATAAACATAGTGCTCATTAGGGACGCTGTCACTACAATGAGACACACCCAGTTTTTTTTCTATATTAACATGAATCCGGGTAATTTATCAGAAAAATTACTCATTGGGATGCTGCGTGTCAGAGGGATAGTCCAATCAAGCCAAGCCGTATTGTGTTTAAAGAAATATCTAATGGACAAGTTTAGAACATTAGTCCTAAAGTCGTTCGGATCTATTTAATTATTTTCTGCATTACTCAAAGATCAACTATTCTTGCTACAAATATTAATTTGAAAACCGTACGTCTGTCATATAGTTTGTCCCAAATTGCACAAAGTTCGCACGTGTCCAGCCACCATTTTGCTTTGTTTTCTATACCTAGCACATTCTTTTGCTGTATAATTGATTTCTCAAAGGCCTTTGATTATGTGGATCATAAATTATTAATTGATAAATTAAGTCACATCGGTTTTAGCAACTTATTATTAAATTTCTTTATTTCTTACTTGAAGAATCAATTGCAATACGTAATTATAACGGTTTTAGGCCAAATGCTTTTCTTGCTACATCAGGGGTACTTCAAGGATCCAACTTTGGGCCACTTCTATTTATCATATTTATAAATGATAATTTAGCGTGTGACAAACTGTTTTTTGGTGACGATTTCAAGATATTTAGCAAAATTTATAACATCGACAATTGAATAGCTTCACAACAACAGATTCATAAAATTGGATTGTGGTATACATCCAACAAATTGAAATTGAATGTTACAAAATACAATGTAGTGACATATACACATAAAACAACTCAAAATGAATTCTCATATACTTTTAATAACACGGCACTCTCAAGAGACCAAACAATTATAGACTTGGGTATATTATTTAACTCTAAATTAGACTTTGTTGAGTAGGTTACACTAAAATTATTAAAAGAATCTATCAATAAAATATTATCAGTCTAAATATATATTAGAATAATTGTATTATTTGCAATATGACTTTAATAATAGCAAAAATTACGTATATCTTTATAGTATAAATTACTGTGTGCTTTAATATAAAACTATATCTAAATTAACTCGACTTACCTACTACTATTATTGTTATTGTTACTTATGTAGTCCTGTAATTAGAATATTCTATTGGACAATAAAAATCTATTATTATTATTATTAACTACTCACTTATTTTTCACCGTTTTGCTTATAACATATTCAGTCACCGCTGTAGGCTCTCCTCACTTTCCAACATCATATCTTATGAACGGTTAGAGATTAAAGTATTTACCTGTAAGGAAGTTCAATCTTCAATTATTCAAGAAAGACCTGATTAATACTTTTATTTTACCTATCGCTAGTCGCTTTCATTGTTATATTTATTATTCTTATTATTGTAAATATATATATGCAAACATTTTGATATACGTAAACTTATCCCTTTAAGCTGTTAATGTTTTCAATGAATTGTTATGTATATTGTGTTTTATTTTGAGTTCCTCCTTTAATAAGCAAGTAGAAATGGATATTACCGACCTTGTAAAAGTGTTGTAGACGTAACAGGCATAATTACTTCTACGTCCAGTGGAAGTATAGTAACGCAAAAAAAATATTTTTTTCTTGAAATTGTTCTTAAAATGTCATGAAATGTCGAAATTTTAAATTTAGATATTGACTTGAAATTTGATATTATAACGAAATCTGGAACTATATTATATTTTGATCTAATTCTGTAGAACGGTTCTGAGGTAAATGGGGTAAATAAGGGTAAATAGGCAAAACAAGCAGGGAAGAGTCCATAATATTGCAATTTAGGGCATGTACGGAAAGTTAAGGTTGTAATTTTTTTTTGTATCAGCCACCCTCGACTATCACCCCCAATACCACCCCCACACTATTATGAAAGGAAGTAAAAATTAAAATGTGATTTAGTGGCGTTAGCTGCCACCTCTTAGTGGAAAGTGTAACTGTTAATTTTAAATGATTTTTGGAATGTATTTTGGACGTACTGTCTTAGATTTTAAATCTTTAACACGTTATTATACAGTGTCGTACGGCTAATGATTTTTAAGATGTTACAAGTTGTAAAAGGGGAAAGGTACTTTCAACTTTTTTCGATTCGCTCCATCAAAACTCCTCTTTTGCCTGAACTATTGAGACAAATTGAAATGAAAGCAGTTAATTCAACATCTTTTTAGTTTTGTGGGTTAAAATTAGATTTTAAGACGTAAATCAAAATTTCAAACAACCGCATATCTACTTTACACTATATTATAACAAACAAGATATAAACGGAAAAGTAATTTTAAATCGTAATCTATTCACCATCAAAATATTGATAATCCAGTTATTGCATGAATTTTAAAATTGAATTTATACACGCAAGCAGTCAAAGCGTCAATTTTTAATCAACATTGCTTATCCAATTATTGAATGGATCGAATACAGAACCTACCTTATGCACGATACTTTCAGTTTGTTTAAAATAAAACTTAACTTTCTCCTCAGCCTTTCCTAAAATAGCCTAGACACCATAAAAACTTCAAAGCTTTTTGCCTTTGTTGAACTCAATCAAAGAGAGCTCATTAAAATTGTCGGTTAATTAAAACTATAAAAAATCAATTGACACCATTCATGAAATGATATTAAAGACTTTTGAGTTTAATTTGATTAAATGAACTGCTACTTCTAATTTCTTGAATAATATTGTTCCTATTTTGAATATAAATATTAGATAAATTGTTGTATTTGCAATAAGTATATATACCGCCTGTCTATTTTACGCGGGCCACCCAAATATCTCGGTGAATATCTATTGTAGAAGAATAAAGTTTTAGAAACAGTTATCCCATTTATTGTGAGCTATATTTCAGTAAAAAGAAATTTGAAATCCATAATTCAAATTTCCACTAGGGAGGATAATTATCGAAATAGTTCTAGCTTAATAGATGTAATACGTGTTGGAAAAACTACTAAAGTAATTGACTCAAATGTCATTAGCTTACCAGAGAACATCTCAGACCACAAATTAGTTTTTGCAGTGTCAGATATGCCTAAGTTTAGATCGCTTAAAAAACTGTTACCTATAGAGATTATAATAATATAAACTTGCAACATTTCGAGTTAGACTGTAAGACTATTAACTGGAATATGATATATGAATCAAATAACATTGATGAAAAATTTATCTTATTAACCAATTAATTTTAAAATATTAGATACTCATGCGCCAATTATAACCAAAACTATTAAGGAGAGACCATTCATGCCATGGATTACGGATACAATAAAAACACTTATTAAACTTAGAAATAAAGCTCAATTAAGATATGAAAAGAATAAAACAGAAGCAAATTTCAATTATTATAAGCAATTACGTAATTACACAAAATGTGCCATTCGGAAAGAAAAGTGTGCATTTTTCAACTGCTTAAAAAATTATTCAAACAAATTTTGGGCTGCAGCCAAAAAACTTAATGTAACAAAATTGCCAAATTTCTCATTGCCTACAAATCTAAAGAACCCCCATTTATTTAATGATCAGTTCATCTCATCATCAAACTTTCCTTCAACATTAAGTGACACTTACTTACTAAATTATTATCAATATAATATTCATCCAAATATTGACACTGAGTTTTCATTTAAATTACTAGATGAAGTATCCTTATTGAGAATAATTAATTCTATAAGAACGAATGCTAATGGGATAGATGGTCTCTCAATAATTGATATTAAATCGTGTATACCATACTGTATTCCTCATATACTGCATATAATGAATCAAATAATAAGAAATAATTAAAAGAAATTCCTTCCCTATGGAAACAAGCATTAGTCAAACCTGTTGCCAAAAACAACAATCCTACTGATTTTTCTGATTTCAGGCCAATTAGCTTGCTATCTCTTTTATCTAAAATACTTGAGAAGCATATTCATATCCAAATCATTGAATTTTTAAACAAAAATAATTTAGTTTCAAAAATACAATCGGGATTCAGAAAAAATCATTCAACATCAACAGCATTAACACATTTAGTAGATGATTTTATTAGATATATTGATAGTGGAAAATGTATATGCTTTTGTTAGTGTTCAGGCTGTACGCCCTGTATATAAGTATATTAGTATTTTCTTTCTATGTTCAATTTATATCGTTATTTATAAAATATTTAAGGGGGTTTATTGTTCATTATAATATTAATTACATTAATTACCATTGTTTACGGACTTGCTATAGAGAAGCCTTTTTGTTAGTTATTTTTTCTTTTATTACTTTTTTTCGCGCTGATACGGTTGCAGGCAGCAACGCCTGGGACTCGACCCCGAACTTTCACTGAAGTAAGGTGTGTTCCGTTTTCAGCCGTTTTACGCTAAAGCCACATTAAAATTAAAATTAATTTTCTAATTACGATAATATATTGTGTAGTGTACACCAATCAAACAAGAAGAGCGGCCGCTGGTCCATACTGCATCGTCCGAATTGCATTGGAGGCGGTAAGTTGTCTTGCAACCAAACGTATTCAAGTTTTAACACGAATTTTGTAATACAGTCCATTTTGTTTAAATTCATTCCCAAACATTTGGTCCTTAAACGAGCCAAGGATATTGCAAATTGGCTTTAATATTCATTATTATAATAAAATCTCAATAAATTATCTTTATAGCAAGTCCACGTTAAAATTCGTTTATTAAATATATTAGCCTCAGTTACCGTGATAGTTTTTTGTGATCAATCCTTTTTTCATCGATTTTTATGTTTACCACTTTAAGTTCTTTAATATCCAGATTTATGTTTGTTCCTAGAAACTGAATAAAATGTTTTTGTTGCCAATTTCTCATAGATTTCTGCAATTTATACTTGTTAATACGTGGTACAAATATAAAACATTAGTACGGGATTTATGTTCAAATTTTAGGCACAAATTTATTTCAGTTTAATAGTACGGGACGTTATAGCACAAAATTTGTCATTAATAATAACAGTCTACTTTTTAGTTTTCTTGGCTAATTGTATACCTATATACAGTATTATATCAATACTTACGTATTATACAGGGTGTTTTGTTGTTGTTGAGGTAAAATAATTAAATACTGGGACTTCTTAGCTTTCAATTTTACTATTAGGTATGTTATCAAGTTAATTGTGATGAATCGATTTATGCAGATTGCCTGTGATAACTTCGCAGCCTTTTCATAAACAAAATTACCAATAGGTAATAACTTTGGTGTTTATTGAATTTATAATCTTTCTCACACTTACATATAATTTTATTCATTCTTTATTTGAAAACTATCAGTTACTTAGTTTGTCAATTTCATACAAAAAAAAAAAAAAAAATGTCTAACAAACTTAAACAACTGAAAGCACAAAGAGAGATGTGGCATGATCGACTTGTCTCTCTTGAAGAAATTGCTAGACGCGCGTTAACTGAACTCGACCATCGCAATATGTTTAAAATCCGATTTTTCGACATGGCAAATATTCAAGAACATTTTTTGCATCAACATAATGCAGTGTTAGCCGCCTTAGCTATCACCGATAATCCTGACTTGGAGGCTGAAAAGTTAGTTTTAGCTGAATTTGATGATTCTTTCTATAACATTAAATCGATTTATCACCAATTATTCGAAATTGATAACATTCCGGTTAATCAGACAGCTCCATCTAAATCTAATGTAAAATTACCTAAAATTGATGTACCCAAATTTGATGGCAACATAAAAAATTGGCCCACATTTATTGATTTATTTAAGGCTTTAATACATACAAACGATTCTTTATCAAATGCAGAAAGGTTCCATTTCCTTTTATCATCTTTATCAGGTAATGCATTATCAATTGTTAAGAATATTCCGTTAACAAATGAAAATTATCCAATTGCATTCAAAGCGCTAACTGATCGTTATCAAAATCCGCGGTTGCTTGCTACCACTTACTGGCGAGCAATAACTGGTGCTCCTAAATTGAAATCCGAAAGTGGTTTAGCGTTAAGAAACTTATTAGATGGCTTTTCTGAGAACTTAGACGCTTTAAAAAAGTTAAACCTTCCTGTTAATGATTGGAGCTTTGTTTTATTTCATCTTTTGGAATCGAAATTAGATCAACAAACAGTTACACGCTTTGAATTGCAACATGCATCAACCAATATTCCGTCATATCAGGAATTAGTAACATTTGTAACAAAACAATGTACAGCATTAGAATCAGTCGAAATGTCCTCATCTGCAATAATAAAGAAAACTAAGGAATTTAACGTTAATAAAAATTTTCGTTCAAACAAATCTAACTCTTCCTGTTTTATAAATGCTGTCAATGATACACATAAATGCATTATTTGTTCCTCATCACATCCTCTTTACAAATGCTCCTTATTTCACGGAAAATCTCCTCTTGATAGATTTAATTTTGCAAAACAAAAAAAATTGTGTAAAAATTGTCTTCAATCATCACACCGTACATCAGCTTGCCGTTCACAATTTTCTTGTCGAATGTGCAATTTAAAACATCATACTCTATTACATTTGATTGCTAATAATTCTATGAATTCTTCCTCATCCGCTACTTCACATGAAACAGGTAGTATACCTATATCTACTTCTTCATCATCAGTATCAGTTGATCCACTTCCTTCGACCAGTTCAGGTTGTTCATCATCAGTGAATTCATTGACTAACGTTGTGCCTAGAAATACAACAGTTCTTCTTTCTACCGCACTTGTGGAAATATTAGATTCTTGTGGAAACTTTCAAATAATTCGTGCTCTCCTTGACAGTGCCAGTCAAGCTAGTTTCATAACCGAAAGATGTTGCAATCGTCTTGGACTTCCTCGTTCACGATTATCGTTATCAATTCATGGCTTAGGTGACATGTCGTCCAATGCCTCAGGAAGTATTACTAGTACCATTCGGCCACCAGGCCAACTTTCGCCCAGCTTGTTAGTTGAAGCAATAGTTCTACCGAGAATCTGTGAAACTATGCCTCGTGAACAAATTCACATTCAAAACTTTTCGAAGTGGTCTAATATAAAGCTTGCTGATCCGAACTTCAATATTCCAAGTGATGTTGACCTTTTACTAGGTGCAGATATATTTCCATTAATTCTAACTAGTGGTCAAATTGCAGGTAATGAAAACCAACCTTCAGCAATTAATACCATCTTTGGGTGGATTTTAATGGGTAAAATTTCTAGTTCTCCGCGTAAATCTCTTAGCTCATTTCATAGCACTTTAGAGTTTTCATTGGATAAGTCTATTAAAAAATTTTGGGAACTTGAAGAGGTACCTCAAGTTTATTCATCATCCCAAGAAGATCTTCTCTGTGAGAAATCTTTTGTCGGTAATCACTCGAGGATCAATCAGGTCGCTATACCGTCGCACTTCCCTTTAAAGATATTGAACCTACATTTTCGGATTCCCGTGCTATTGCCCTTCGTCGTTTTTATTCCTTAGAAAAACGCTTGCTTCATGATTCCTCTCTATCTGAATTATATTCTGATTTCATGACGGATTATTTGAACAGTGGACACATGGAACAGATCTCTCCTCAAGACATTACAAATGCTTCTGATAAAATTTACTACATTCCACATCACAGTGTGATCAAACCAGAAAGCGTCACTACCAAGCTTCGAGTTGTTTTTGATGCATCTTGCAAATCTTCCAATGGTATATCTCTAAATGATACACTCTTAAAAGGGCCGAAATTACAGAACGACATTACAACTATCTTGTTGAATTTTCGTCTACATACTTTCGTCTTTACGGCAGATATAAAACAAATGTATCGCCAAATATTAATGCAGTCTTGCCATAAGGATTATCAAAGAATTCTCTGGCGGTCTTCTCCTACGGAGCCAATTCGAGATTTTAGGTTAAACACAGTTACCTATGGTGTGTCATCTGCACCATTTCTAGCCATTCGTACCCTTCACCAGTTAGCCCAAGACGAAAAACAGCATTTTCCTCAAGCGTCCAAAATTTTGTTATCCGACATATATGTTGATGACTTAGTAACGGGCTGTTCTTCGTTGGAAGACGCTTTAGCACTTCAAAAAGACCTTATTTCATTATTAGAAAAGGGAGGTTTTTCTCTTAGAAAGTGGACTAGTAATCATCCTAAATTACTTGATATTATCCCTAACGATCATCGGCATCAACAAGCATTATCATTTGATAATGAAGAAAATATGGGAATTAAAATTTTAGGTCTAAAATGGCTTCCGTCAACTGATTCATTTTCATATAGTGTTGAACCTTTAGACAGACCTTGTACAAAACGTACAGTTCTATCGGAGTTGGCTCGTATTTTCGATCCTCTTGGCTTCTTGGCTCCTCTCTCCTTCTTTGCCAAACATTTGATTCAATATCTATGGAGTTTGGGGTTGGAGTGGGATCAGACACCTCCCCCTGAGGTTTTGAATCGTTGGAGTCAATATAAAAGAGAACTACCTAATTTATCGTCATATAATATTTCTCGTCTCATAAAACCATATAATTTTTTATCGTGTGATCTCCATGGATTTTGTGACAGTTCCGAGAAGGGTTATGCAGCTGTCATTTATTTTCGTTTTGTATGTGAAGATGATCAAGTTGTAATTTTTTTCGTGTGTGCAAAATCCAAAGTAGCTCCTTTGAAGCGAATTTCTCTACCCCGTCTTGAACTTTGCGCCGCAGTACTTCTTTCGAATCTTATAGCATTCGTTCTAAAAACGTACTCCGGAAAACTACACTTTACTAATATTTGTGCCTGGTCAGACTCATCAGTGGTCTTGTCTTGGGTTAAGTCTTCTCCTCATCGCTGGAAATCGTTCGTAAGTAATCGAGTAAGCCATATACAGGACAGGGTCTCTCCTTCGTCATGGTATCATATTCGATCATCCGAAAATCCTGCAGATTGTGCGTCCCGAGGCCTGATGCCATTAGAATTATTCAATCACCCTTTATGGTGGGCGGGGCCACATTGGCTAAAACTTTCAAGTCGCTCATGGCCGGTCAGTGATATCGAAAACATGTCTGTATCAAATGAAGAAGAAAGAAAAGTGGTTCTTTCTCTTACGGTCTATTCAGATGCATGGGATATTTTGTTGAAAAAATTCTCTTCATTGTCCAAAATTAAACGTATAGTTGCGTATTGTTCTCGCTTTTGTCATAACTTCATACATCCTGAGGATAGGAAAACATCTAATTTTAACTTTTTCGAACTTCATCAAGCTCTTGTCTCCCTGATTAAATATTCTCAACATATGACTTTTAAAGAGGATATAGCTAACATTCAAAGGGGAAAACTTGTTTCCAAACCACTACGTAAATTATCACCCTTTCTAGATGAAAATGGTATTCTTAGGGTGGGCGGTCGCCTCGTTAATTCTAATTTATCTTTGGATCAGAAACATCCCATGTTATTGGCTAGAGATCATCGCTTAACTACTCTTATTATTGAAGATACTCATCGTGAGAATTGCCATCCAGGCCTCCAAACTTTACAATATATACTTTCTCAAAATTTCCGGATATTGAACCCTAAACGGGCAATTCGTTCAGCCTTATCCAAATGTTACAAATGTTTTCGAGTCAATCCCAGGCCGGTAGAACCCTTCATGGGAAATTTGCCACCACTTCGAATATCGCAATTAAAACCATTTTCATGTGTTGGTGTGGATTTCGGCGGGCCATTTATTATAACTCTAGGAAAAACTCGAGGAGCTAAAACGCAAAAGGCGTACTTGTGTCTCTTTGTTTGTTTTGCCACTAAGGCACTTCATTTAGAGTTAGTTTCAGACCTAACCTCAGAGGCTTTTCTAGCCGCCCTCAGGCGATTTATAGGTAGGCGGGGACGTTGTTCTTATATTTATAGCGATTGTGGCACCAATTTCGTTGGAGCTCGCAAATATATCGCTGAATTAATGAAAACCGCTGTAGAAACAGAAAAATTGGAATGGCATTTCAATCCGCCTACGGCTCCACATTTTGGTGGTTTATGGGAAGCCGGAATTAAATCCGTAAAAACCCATCTAATTCGCGTGATAGGACAGCAAATTCTGACATATGAAGAGCTTTCCACAGTTTTTATACAAATTGAAGCCATGCTAAATTCGAGACCCATTTCTCCTTTAAGTTCTGATCCTAATGACCTGAAGGCATTGACTCCCGGTCATTTTTTAACTTTGGAACCTCTTACTGCATTGCCTGATAAAGATATAACTGACATACAATTAAATCGTTTGACCAGGTGGCAGCTTTTGCAGCGTTTGCACCAAGACTTCTGGCAGCGATGGCACCGAGAATATTTGAATACATTAATGCAGCGAAATAAATGGACTAAAGTAAGTTCATCTATTTCACCCGGTGTCCTCGTCCTAATAAAGGATATTAACGCTCCTCCCTTGACCTGGCGGCTTGGTCGCATTGAAAAAATTCATCCCGGGACTGATGGGATCGCGCGTGTTGCCACTGTTCGAGTTGGTACAGGAACAATGCAAAGACCTATGGTAAAGCTTTGTCCTTTGCCAAATCAACAACAATAAAATACAAAACTTGTATTTTATGGTGGGCGGTATGTTCAGGCTGTACGCCCTGTATATAAGTATATTAGTATTTTCTTTCTATGTTCAATTTATATCGTTATTTATAAAATATTTAAGGGGGTTTATTGTTCATTATAATATTAATTACATTAATTACCATTGTTTACGGACTTGCTATAGAGAAGCCTTTTTGTTAGTTATTTTTTCTTTTATTACTTTTTTTCGCGCTGATACGGTTGCAGGCAGCAACGCCTGGGACTCGACCCCGAACTTTCACTGAAGTAAGGTGTGTTCCGTTTTCAGCCGTTTTACGCTAAAGCCACATTAAAATTAAAATTAATTTTCTAATTACGATAATATATTGTGTAGTGTACACCAATCAAACAAGAAGAGCGGCCGCTGGTCCATACTGCATCGTCCGAATTGCATTGGAGGCGGTAAGTTGTCTTGCAACCAAACGTATTCAAGTTTTAACACGAATTTTGTAATACAGTCCATTTTGTTTAAATTCATTCCCAAACAGTTAGATTTCTCTAAGGCTTTCGATACCTTAGACCATACTACGCTATTAGCAAAACTGCATTATCTTGGTTTTTCGAAAATTGCAATAGATCTCATGGGAAGTTATTTAAGTGGTAGAAAATAAGCTGTGGTTATAGGGGACGATGGCTCTCGAATTATATCTCCTTTTCAAAATTTAAACACTGGTGTGCCTCAAGGTTCAATTTTGAGGCCACTGTTGTTTACTTTATATGTTTCAGATATATCAAATGTAATCACTAGTTGTCATGCAGATGCTTCGCAAATATATAAATCGTTCTATCTCCAAGACAGCTAAGATGCTTTAATTTTAATAAATCGAGAAAAAAAATTGCTGAGTACTCATCTAACCATAATTTAAAACTAAACCCTGAAAAATCACAAGTTATGTTAATAGGCACGTCAATGGCGCTGAAAATAGTATCAGAAATCTCATTTGATATTATGATAAATAGTAAAATTATTCCTATTGTAAAAGAAGCAAAAAATTTAGGGCTTTGGCTAGACTCTACGTTTAGTTTCGAAATTGGAATTCGCATACAGCAGATTAAAAAAATTATATAGTTGTGCAAAAGATATACATAGTAAATGTAAATTGAAATTTTGTGATTCTCTCATATTATCTCTAGTTGACTATGGTGATGTCGTATATGGAAGATTATTATCGGCGGCAGTAAAAAAGAAGATTCAAAAATTGCAAAACTCCTGCATGCGCTACATTTATGGCATTCCATATAGAAGACATATATCGCCTTTTCTGAACGAGCACGGCATATTAAACATGGAAAATCGTAGACGTTTACACTTGCTTGCGCTTATATGGCGAATAATACGTAACGGAGAACCTCAATACTTAAGATATAAATTCAGCATAAAATTGCGATTTTTCATAGATCATTTACTTATTTTGCATTTACTCTTTGGAATGAACTTCCAAACGAGCACAAGCAATATAAAAGCAAAGAGAAGTTTATTAAAGCAGTCAAAAATGACATTCTAGCCGGTCAGAGGTTGGCGCCTTGAGGTCACGTAGCGGGTGCATATATTTTGCATTTATTTATTTATTTTTCGTTTCACATACATTGTTTTTGCTTCGTGAGGGTACCGTATTCCCCTTGTCTGTTCGTATGTCTGGTTGTTATTGGTATTGAGTGTCATTATTATAAAATGCATTTTTGTAGTTAGATTTTAAAAGAAACCGTTTTGTAGTTCCATTATAATCTTATGCTAGCATATTTTTATATAATTTTTTGTAGTTTTGTAGTTTTAAGTTAATTATTACTGGGCAAATGGAAGAAGAACTCCTAGTTCAATATGTACCATCTTAGTATAACCTACATTGTGAGATATATTACAAAAATGGAAATTTATCTGTTATCTTACAACTTGTCCTGTATTACTATACTACAGTCCTACATGGAGTTCGTGTCTCAATCGTAACAGCTTTTTCGCTGTGAGTTATTTTACACAAATCAATATATTTAGTGTCTGATAAATACTTTCATAAAACACCTAAACGCTTCAACACTATTTTCGAATACACTACCCGACGCACGCTTCACTAACGGTCATCGGGAGTTGATTAAAACAAGTTTTGTAACCACTGCGTCTAGAGTCTAGGCAATTGCACCACATACCGTATTCAATTATCCACTTCGTTGGTAACTCTGATTTATTTTATCAATATATACAATACTTCTGTTCTGGCAGATATTTTAGAATATTATTTCCATCGACATCTTGTTCATGTCAGTACTTCACAAGTACTGTATTTACGAAATTTAAAGTACTTCTATTGTCCAATACACCTATAGGATTAGAATAGGGATACCGGAATCACATTTATATAAAGCTGGGACGATCGGAAAAATATAGTATAAGGGGTTCTCTTAAACATACTAAGAATCCCTTATGTTCCCTTTGTTCAAAAGACTACAAAATGGATTCTTTGAACTATGCCATAACTTGGAAACAGTTGCAGATATTAAAAATTATCGGAGAACAAAATTTAAGAGCACGTAAAAATATACTGTAGTCTATCTTCAAACATGTTAGCTGTCTTGTTTTCTGAGAAATACATAAATATTAAGAGAGTAGCAAAAAGTTGTAAATCGTGACCCATAAAGAGCCAGGTGTAAATAATTCCTGTATTAACATACCTCAGAGGAATAAAACTTTAGGCTGCAAAAAATGATAAATGAAAATACTCTGCTATCAGTTTATTTTGGCCTATTGCATTTTCACATGAGCTACGAAGTGATATTTTAGGGTAACTTTAGTTGTTCGCAAAGATTTTTATTCTTCAAAACAGAATTGTAAGAATTATTACAGATGCTTCTTCCTTGAGCATTGTAAGGCCATTGTTTATTAAATTGAAGATCATGTCACTACCCAACCTGTACATCTAGAACTAAACATTTATGGCAAAATAGGTTATCTGCAAACGCACTCCGGTGTGCATGGCTCATAATACCAGGTATAAAAATAATATTTATATTCCTAAATAGAGGTTGTCTAAGTTAAAGATTAATTCCTTGGACTTCAACTTATATAATAACTAACTTGTGACTGGAAAACTCTAAATTATATACAGTTTCAAATTAAAATCAAATCATTTTTTTTAAGTAACTATTTTTATTCTGTTGACGAGTATCTGAATACTGATATATTTTAATGTTGCTATATTTAAAAATACATTCATAATATGACTACTTGTAACTGTAGGAATATTTAAAGTACGATAGCATGTCTGTAACAATAAATCATTGACAACTCGTGTACGGTCGTGAGCAAAAAAAATAGGACACGTCTTATAACGGTATTTTGTTAAAATCTAGTTGTCATAATTTATTGCAAGTGTGCAAAAAACTAATATGCCTCATATAAGCGATTTAGTTAAATTTGGAGTTATTGCTAAAGCAGAAGATGGATGGCCAATGAGACAAATTGCACTGCGTTATAATATTGACAAAAATTCGATGTGTAACATTTTAAGAAAGTGGAGAATAAATTGCACGATTAGTAGAAATCCTGGATCAGGGCGACGAAGGATATCAACTCAACAACAAAATTTGCAATAGGTAAATGCTTTAGTAGAAAATCCATGTTACTCAGTTATTCAGGCTGCTGAAGAAACGAATTTTCCTGGATCGAGTAGTACTGGTCGCCGGCGAGTAAGAGAATAGGAGCTACGCTGTCATGCAGCAGCCCAGAAATATTTACTTAAAGCTGAACATAAAGAAGCTCGAGTAGAATTTGCGCTTGAATTTTTATCACATGATGTAAATTTTTGGAACAATGTAATCTTTACAGACGAAGAAACTTTCCAGTCAACACACATTGGTCGTATTCGTGTTTACCGCCCTCCGAATACTCGATTCGATGAGAAATATATATCTAACAATGATAAAAGTGGTAGATTTTCCATCAATATGTGGGCTTGGATATCGGCTTTGAAGCGAATTTCTCTACCCCGTCTTGAACTTTGCGCCGCAGTACTTCTTTCGAATCTTATAGCATTCGTTCTAAAAACGTACTCCGGAAAACTACACTTTACTAATATTTGTGCCTGGTCAGACTCATCAGTGGTCTTGTCTTGGGTTAAGTCTTCTCCTCATCGCTGGAAATCGTTCGTAAGTAATCGAGTAAGCCATATACAGGACAGGGTCTCTCCTTCGTCATGGTATCATATTCGATCATCCGAAAATCCTGCAGATTGTGCGTCCCGAGGCCTGATGCCATTAGAATTACTCAATCACCCTTTATGGTGGGCGGGGCCACATTGGCTAAAACTTTCAAGTCGCTCATGGCCGGTCAGTGATATCGAAAACATGTCTGTATCAAATGAAGAAGAAAGAAAAGTGGTTCTTTCTCTTACGGTCTATTCAGATGCATGGGATATTTTGTTGAAAAAATTCTCTTCATTGTCCAAAATTAAACGTATAGTTGCGTATTGTTCTCGCTTTTGTCATAACTTCATACATCCTAAGGATAGGAAAACATCTAATTTTAACTTTTTCGAACTTCATCAAGCTCTTGTCTCCCTGATTAAATATTCTCAACATATGACTTTTAAAGAGGATATAGCTAACATTCAAAGGGGAAAACTTGTTTCCAAACCACTACGTAAATTATCACCCTTTCTAGATGAAAATGGTATTCTTAGGGTGGGCGGTCGCCTCGTTAATTCTAATTTATCTTTGGATCAGAAACATCCCATGTTATTGGCTAGAGATCATCGCTTAACTACTCTTATTATTGAAGATACTCATCGTGAGAATTGCCATCCAGGCCTCCAAACTTTACAATATATACTTTCTCAAAATTTCTGGATATTGAACCCTAAACGGGCAATTCGTTCAGCCTTATCCAAATGTTACAAATGTTTTCGAGTCAATCCCAGGCCGGTAGAACCCTTCATGGGAAATTTGCCACCACTTCGAATATCGCAATTAAAACCATTTTCATGTGTTGGTGTGGATTTCGGCGGGCCATTTATTATAACTCTAGGAAAAACTCGAGGAGCTAAAACGCAAAAGGCGTACTTGTGTCTCTTTGTTTGTTTTGCCACTAAGGCACTTCATTTAGAGTTAGTTTCAGACCTAACCTCAGAGGCTTTTCTAGCCGCCCTCAGGCGATTTATAGGTAGGCGGGGACGTTGTTCTTATATTTATAGCGATTGTGGCACCAATTTCGTTGGAGCTCGCAAATATATCGCTGAATTAATGAAAACCGCTGTAGAAACAGAAAAATTGGAATGGCATTTCAATCCGCCTACGGCTCCACATTTTGGTGGTTTATGGGAAGCCGGAATTAAATCCGTAAAAACCCATCTAATTCGCGTGATAGGACAGCAAATTCTGACATATGAAGAGCTTTCCACAGTTTTTATACAAATTGAAGCCATGCTAAATTCGAGACCCATTTCTCCTTTAAGTTCTGATCCTAATGACCTGAAGGCATTGACTCCCGGTCATTTTTTAACTTTGGAACCTCTTACTGCATTGCCTGATAAAGATATAACTGACATACAATTAAATCGTTTGACCAGGTGGCAGCTTTTGCAGCGTTTGCACCAAGACTTCTGGCAGCGATGGCACCGAGAATATTTGAATACATTAATGCAGCGAAATAAATGGACTAAAGTAAGTTCATCTATTTCACCCGGTGTCCTCGTCCTAATAAAGGATATTAACGCTCCTCCCTTGACCTGGCGGCTTGGTCGCATTGAAAAAATTCATCCCGGGACTGATGGGATCGCGCGTGTTGCCACTGTTCGAGTTGGTACAGGAACAATGCAAAGACCTATGGTAAAGCTTTGTCCTTTGCCAAATCAACAACAATAAAATACAAAACTTGTATTTTATGGTGGGCGGTATGTTCAGGCTGTACGCCCTGTATATAAGTATATTAGTATTTTCTTTCTATGTTCAATTTATATCGTTATTTATAAAATATTTAAGGGGGTTTATTGTTCATTATAATATTAATTACATTAATTACCATTGTTTACGGACTTGCTATAGAGAAGCCTTTTTGTTAGTTATTTTTTCTTTTATTACTTTTTTTCGCGCTGATACGGTTGCAGGCAGCAACGCCTGGGACTCGACCCCGAACTTTCACTGAAGTAAGGTGTGTTCCGTTTTCAGCCGTTTTACGCTAAAGCCACATTAAAATTAAAATTAATTTTCTAATTACGATAATATATTGTGTAGTGTACACCAATCAAACAAGAAGAGCGGCCGCTGGTCCATACTGCATCGTCCGAATTGCATTGGAGGCGGTAAGTTGTCTTGCAACCAAACGTATTCAAGTTTTAACACGAATTTTGTAATACAGTCCATTTTGTTTAAATTCATTCCCAAACAGTTAGATTTCTCTAAGGCTTTCGATACCTTAGACCATACTACGCTATTAGCAAAACTGCATTATCTTAGTTTTTCGAAAATTGCAATAGATCTCATGGGAAGTTATTTAAGTGGTAGAAAATAAGCTGTGGTTATAGGGGACGATGGCTCTCGAATTATATCTCCTTTTCAAAATTTAAACACTGGTGTGCCTCAAGGTTCAATTTTGAGGCCACTGTTGTTTACTTTATATGTTTCAGATATATCAAATGTAATCACTAGTTGTCATGCAGATGCTTCGCAAATATATAAATCGTTCTATCTCCAAGACAGCTAAGATGCTTTAATTTTAATAAATCGAGAAAAAAAATTGCTGAGTACTCATCTAACCATAATTTAAAACTAAACCCTGAAAAATCACAAGTTATGTTAATAGGCACGTCAATGGCGCTGAAAATAGTATCAGAAATCTCATTTGATATTATGATAAATAGTAAAATTATTCCTATTGTAAAAGAAGCAAAAAATTTAGGGCTTTGGCTAGACTCTACGTTTAGTTTCGAAATTGGAATTCGCATACAGCAGATTAAAAAAATTATATAGTTGTGCAAAAGATATACATAGTAAATGTAAATTGAAATTTTGTGATTCTCTCATATTATCTCTAGTTGACTATGGTGATGTCGTATATGGAAGATTATTATCGGCGGCAGTAAAAAAGAAGATTCAAAAATTGCAAAACTCCTGCATGCGCTACATTTATGGCATTCCATATAGAAGACATATATCGCCTTTTCTGAACGAGCACGGCATATTAAACATGGAAAATCGTAGACGTTTACACTTGCTTGCGCTTATATGGCGAATAATACGTAACGGAGAACCTCAATACTTAAGATATAAATTCAGCATAAAATTGCGATTTTTCATAGATCATTTACTTATTTTGCATTTACTCTTTGGAATGAACTTCCAAACGAGCACAAGCAATATAAAAGCAAAGAGAAGTTTATTAAAGCAGTCAAAAATGACATTCTAGCCGGTCAGAGGTTGGCGCCTTGAGGTCACGTAGCGGGTGCATATATTTTGCATTTATTTATTTATTTTTCGTTTCACATACATTGTTTTTGCTTCGTGAGGGTACCGTATTCCCCTTGTCTGTTCGTATGTCTGGTTGTTATTGGTATTGAGTGTCATTATTATAAAATGCATTTTTGTAGTTAGATTTTAAAAGAAACCGTTTTGTAGTTCCATTATAATCTTATGCTAGCATATTTTTATATAATTTTTTGTAGTTTTGTAGTTTTAAGTTAATTATTACTGGGCAAATGGAAGAAGAACTCCTAGTTCAATATGTACCATCTTAGTATAACCTACATTGTGAGATATATTACAAAAATGGAAATTTATCTGTTATCTTACAACTTGTCCTGTATTACTATACTACAGTCCTACATGGAGTTCGTGTCTCAATCGTAACAGCTTTTTCGCTGTGAGTTATTTTACACAAATCAATATATTTAGTGTCTGATAAATACTTTCATAAAACACCTAAACGCTTCAACACTATTTTCGAATACACTACCCGACGCACGCTTCACTAACGGTCATCGGGAGTTGATTAAAACAAGTTTTGTAACCACTGCGTCTAGAGTCTAGGCAATTGCACCACATACCGTATTCAATTATCCACTTCGTTGGTAACTCTGATTTATTTTATCAATATATACAATACTTCTGTTCTGGCAGATATTTTAGAATATTATTTCCATCGACATCTTGTTCATGTCAGTACTTCACAAGTACTGTATTTACGAAATTTAAAGTACTTCTATTGTCCAATACACCTATAGGATTAGAATAGGGATACCGGAATCACATTTATATAAAGCTGGGACGATCGGAAAAATATAGTATAAGGGGTTCTCTTAAACATACTAAGAATCCCTTATGTTCCCTTTGTTCAAAAGACTACAAAATGGATTCTTTGAACTATGCCATAACTTGGAAACAGTTGCAGATATTAAAAATTATCGGAGAACAAAATTTAAGAGCACGTAAAAATATACTGTAGTCTATCTTCAAACATGTTAGCTGTCTTGTTTTCTGAGAAATACATAAATATTAAGAGAGTAGCAAAAAGTTGTAAATCGTGACCCATAAAGAGCCAGGTGTAAATAATTCCTGTATTAACATACCTCAGAGGAATAAAACTTTAGGCTGCAAAAAATGATAAATGAAAATACTCTGCTATCAGTTTATTTTGGCCTATTGCATTTTCACATGAGCTACGAAGTGATATTTTAGGGTAACTTTAGTTGTTCGCAAAGATTTTTATTCTTCAAAACAGAATTGTAAGAATTATTACAGATGCTTCTTCCTTGAGCATTGTAAGGCCATTGTTTATTAAATTGAAGATCATGTCACTACCCAACCTGTACATCTAGAACTAAACATTTATGGCAAAATAGGTTATCTGCAAACGCACTCCGGTGTGCATGGCTCATAATACCAGGTATAAAAATAATATTTATATTCCTAAATAGAGGTTGTCTAAGTTAAAGATTAATTCCTTGGACTTCAACTTATATAATAACTAACTTGTGACTGGAAAACTCTAAATTATATACAGTTTCAAATTAAAATCAAATCATTTTTTTTAAGTAACTATTTTTATTCTGTTGACGAGTATCTGAATACTGATATATTTTAATGTTGCTATATTTAAAAATACATTCATAATATGACTACTTGTAACTGTAGGAATATTTAAAGTACGATAGCATGTCTGTAACAATAAATCATTGACAACTCGTGTACGGTCGTGAGCAAAAAAAATAGGACACGTCTTATAACGGTATTTTGTTAAAATCTAGTTGTCATAATTTATTGCAAGTGTGCAAAAAACTAATATGCCTCATATAAGCGATTTAGTTAAATTTGGAGTTATTGCTAAAGCAGAAGATGGATGGCCAATGAGACAAATTGCACTGCGTTATAATATTGACAAAAATTCGATGTGTAACATTTTAAGAAAGTGGAGAATAAATTGCACGATTAGTAGAAATCCTGGATCAGGGCGACGAAGGATATCAACTCAACAACAAAATTTGCAATAGGTAAATGCTTTAGTAGAAAATCCATGTTACTCAGTTATTCAGGCTGCTGAAGAAACGAATTTTCCTGGATCGAGTAGTACTGGTCGCCGGCGAGTAAGAGAATAGGAGCTACGCTGTCATGCAGCAGCCCAGAAATATTTACTTAAAGCTGAACATAAAGAAGCTCGAGTAGAATTTGCGCTTGAATTTTTATCACATGATGTAAATTTTTGGAACAATGTAATCTTTACAGACGAAGAAACTTTCCAGTCAACACACATTGGTCGTATTCGTGTTTACCGCCCTCCGAATACTCGATTCGATGAGAAATATATATCTAACAATGATAAAAGTGGTAGATTTTCCATCAATATGTGGGCTTGGATATCGGCACGTGGTCCTGGTCCTGGATTTAATAGTGAAACGTATATTAGGATTTTAGATAATATTATGCCCCCTTCTATGTCACAATTATTTCCTAATAATGAGTTCATATTTCAACAAGACAATTGTTCCGTTCATACTGCTCATACCGTAACTAACTGGTTGCAAGATAACAACATCAATGTTCTTAACTGGCCCAGTCATAGTCCAGATCTTAACCCTGTGGAAGAAGTAAGGGGACTACTCGTAAGAAGTATCCAAAAACGAAATGTGAGACCACAGAATGCCGAAGAATTACTGGAAATAGTAAATAATGCATGGGAAAATATTATTACTAATGATTATTGTATAAGGTTATTTAATTCTATGCCAAACAGACTTATAGAAGTTATAAAGAGAAATAGTGCAATAACGAAATACTAATACTTAGTTTCTTGTTAAGTAGGATATCATTTGTCCTTTGATCCAGGATTTCTACTAATCGTACCGTTTATTCTCCACTTTCTTAAAATGTTACACACCAAATTTTTGTTAATGTTATAACGCAGTGCAATTTGTCTCATTAACCATCCATCATTTACTATAGCAATAACTACAACATTAAAATAAAAAATAAATTAAAAATGATATCTGTTTTATTTCGGCTACTCATTACATATTCAAATAGAAACGGATTTACATTAGAAAAAAAAGTTGTCCTGTTTTTTTCTGTTCACGACAGTACCCTTGATTGTGTATATGTATATGTGTATTCATTCGTATATACGTCCATATTGACTATACTGTTTATATATTAGTTATTACATATACATATTAGTTTATACATTTCTTATTGTATTTATTATATGTATTTTGGAAGTAAAGTGTCTATAGGTTATTTATACCATGTATATTGTTTATCTATCTGTAGTCTATTAATTTTTGACTTGCCGCAAACTTAACGTTTAAGTAAAGTGGTAAAATAAAAATATCTGTCTATACCTATCATAATAAAATAAAACTATCGTAACAGAGGTGAATAAAATGATAGGGGTTGAAGAAACTGTCAACATTTGGATTATAATAAAGACGAAATATATCAGTTCTCGCTCTTTGGAATGGAGAATAAAATGAAAACTTCTTTTCCCACAAACTATGAGCTAGGAGTGGGTAGTTGGGGTGTAATGGGGTAGTTGGGGTGTAGTGGGGTAGTGAAGCGCAAGTTATAGCCTCTCCTACTCAATTGTTAACCTCACCTTCGCAATGAGTTCAATTTGAACTTGGTGCACCCTGTTTTCACTAACGAGGCTCTAACGACCGAGTAAATGCGAACCTTTTGCCGTGAGCACATCCACCTTCTCACGAAGAGTGTGGTAAAAATAACCCACCGCACACAAAGGTTGCTTTTGGAATCGTTTGGTTACCCCATCGTCGCAGTCTCCTTCTGTGCCATGGGACCACACCACTCGCCTTCCGCAACCGAGCTGGTCAGTTGCATACCTGCTCCAGCTAAAACTTCAAATGCAGCTTCGTTTTCAGTCGATTAAGGCTTTAAAAAAAAATGATTGAGCGTTCAAGTGGGACAAAATCATCCGGAGGTAAAATACCCTCCCGATCGGATCTCCGGGCGAGGGTGCCCACAGGGACACCTCATCGAATGTCGAAAAAACACCGATAAGTTAAATCCAAGAAAACTAATTCTTTCATCTACGGCGCTTGGAATGTTCGTACTTTGAACAACAGCACTCGCACCGATCGGCCTGAAAGAAGAACTGCTCTAATAGATAGAGAACTTTGCCGACTCAATGTTGACGTTGCAGCTCTCAGCGAAACTCGATTTTTGGAGGAAGGCTCTCTCACAGAAAAGTACTACACCTTCTATTGGAAAGGTCTTCCCACCAATTCAAGAAGACAACATGGAGTAGGATTTGCCGTTCGGAATCAACTTGTATCCAACTTAACACAAGTACCACAAGGCCTATCCGAGCGTCTAATGCTGCTACGCTATGAGCTATCAGATGGCAACGCGGTAAATCTAATAAGCGCCTACGCTCCCACTCTGGATGCAACCCACGAAACCAAGGAAAGCTTTTATCAACAGCTGGAAGAAACCCTCTGTAGAATACCTAAAACGGAACGACTCGTTATTCTTGGCGATTTTAACGCTCGAGTAGGGAGAGATGCAGACACGGTTTGGGCAACATGAACGCTAACGGTCAATTACTCCTAACTAAATGCGCCGAACATGATCTAGTTATAACAAACACCATTTTCCGACAAAAGGATAAATTTAAAGGCACCTGGCGTCATCCCAGATAAGGTCACTGGCATCTACTGGACTATGTTATCGTACGTAGGAAGCATCTCAAGGACGTCCAAATTACAAAGGCGCACATTGATAGCGAATGTTGGACCGATCATCGTCCTGTTGTCTCTAAAATGAAAATTGTTATGAGACCCAAACAACGAAGAACTCAAGTAAAACATAGACTCCGTCTCTGTATTGGAAAGGACTGTGGAAATTACAGGGGTATAGCTCTCCTGGCTGTTGGAGGGAAGATACTAAAGTGATGGCAAATAGGTTAACATCTGTTATGGAAAAGTTACTTCCTGAAACACAGAGTGGCTTTAGACCAAACCGAGGCACATCGGATTTAATCTTCACACTTCAAGCACTTCTTCAAGTGCTCTGGAAAATTATGTTCCGCTTAGGTATCCCTAGAAAATTTGTGGAAGTATGTCGCAGTCTACATGCAAACAACAACGCCCAGGTTATGTATAATAATGAGGCAACCGAACCTTTCCAAACCCTCACTGGAGTTAGGCAGGGATGTGTCCTGGCACCCCTACTTTTTAATTTGTTTACCACTGCTCTAACAATTATTGTTGACAACAAACTGACAGTCAGAGGAATAGGTCTCAGATACCGTTTTGATGGCGGTCTCTTTAACATAGGGCGCTTTAGAGCTTTCACGAAGACACGCACACGATTCATTTGTGATCTCCAGTATGCGGATGACTGTGCACTTTTAGCCTCTACGCCGGAAGAGCTTCAAGAACTTTTAGATGTGTATGCCCAGAGCTATGATTCCTTGGGACTTAAAATAAACATTGGAAAGACTAAGATTATGTCAACTCCTCATCAAGTGAACCAAATAGACATTACACTTAACGGAAATTCTCTTGAAGTGATGGATCAGTTCAATTACTTAGGCAACGTTGTTAATGACAAAGCAAACATGGACAGCGAGATTCGCAATAGAATTAACGCTGCATCTAGAGCACTCTGGGAACTTAGAGATAGAGTATTTGACAACCACGACCTTGCTTTGTCAACGAAAATGGCTGTCTACAGAGCAGTTGTCATTCCAACACTGCTATATGGATGTGAAAGCTGGGTCACTTACCGTCGTCATGTGAAAGAATTAGGACGTTTTCAGCAAAGACACCTCAGAAGTATGATGAAAATCCGTTGGTTCCATCACATATCAAACGTGGAAGTACTCAGGAGAGCGAGCAGCCTTCCAATTGAGGTGCTTATTTCAAGAGCACGCCTAAGAGATGGGCAGGTCACGTTCATCGTATGCATGATAACCGCCTTCCTAAATGTACACTTTATGGTGAATTGCTAAGCGGTAGAAGAAGGCGTGGCGGTCAACGAAAGAGGTTCAAAGACGCTCTCCATGAAAATCTAAAATCCTGCGGTATTGCAGACGAGCAATGGGAACAACTTGCAGCGGACAGAACCGAATGGCGAGGGGTTGTGGCCAGCTATCAAGGAAATGTTGCTGCAAGAAGGCCGAATCCAAGACCTAACCAGGTCTATGTTTGTCCTGACTGCGGTCGACATGTGCTCTCCCGAATTGGCCTCTATAGCCATAGTCGTGTGCACCGTAGATGAGTGGGAATTACAATAGACTACACCTTTTACTTGTTTTTTTTTTTTTGTTTTTTTATTGTACACAATCTATCGACTGTAACATTTTTATACTCGGACTCGAGTAACGGCTAATAATAATAATAATTAAAAAATATGTCGATCGTTATAACGAGTTGATAATAGTTGATAGACCTCGACATCTCACTGTTCTATTCTTCAGGGATAGCAACGAAGAACTTATAAAAAATGCATGGAAAGGTTATGCATCCGTTTAAAATAAATGCTAATATGTAACCGAAACTTCTGTAAAAGTTTTGAAGAGGAAATAAAAACTGTTAATAATTACAACCTTGAAGAGTGAACAGACATCTAACTTATCCTAATAATTCTTGCATTTCTTGTCAATTCTATCCCGCGATTAGATTGGGTACATTTGGTTTATATACTTATTAGAAAGCTTAGGAAACCAAGTAATGTAATGGACATTCAAAAATATAGGAGAATTCGGGCATCCCGAAAGATATTTCATACAATTCTGTGGCACTATTTTCCGCTTGCTCAAACAGGGAAAATTTCCTCATTAAAATTCTTAGAAAACGTATAAAATTTAGAAAAATGTTGTCGATTTTCCTGGACACAAAAGCAAATTAAGATGATATTGCCAAATCCGGAGGTAAGTTCCTAATGGTGTTACATGACCTGTGTCCGTTTAACAATTTTATATAATTACTAGTATTTTATTTATATTTAGCACGGTCTGTATATCATTTTGATTCAGTTTTTGTAAGTGAAACTGTTTTCA
Organism: Leptura quadrifasciata; assembly: GCA_963675555.1. Taxonomy (NCBI): domain Eukaryota; kingdom Metazoa; phylum Arthropoda; class Insecta; order Coleoptera; family Cerambycidae; genus Leptura; species Leptura quadrifasciata. Next base: position 153,119,510 of record OY776673.1, on the reverse strand, counting down.
ACTATCAGAATTTTCCTTGTATAATTGCTAAATCATTTCATACTGTTTTTTATATACATATTTTTATATCTTAGGATCTCATGTTTTTTTTACACTATTATGTATCTCCGTTCTATTACAGCACCTCAGGAAACAGTTGTCGATTTCAAGTCTACAAAACATACCTATATTTCAATTTTTATATTCTTATTTACTATATAAGTACATATGGCTGGGGCGAGCGTAGGTGTGTCTTTACTATGTACATACTTCGGTATGCGATGTAAAGCAACGACAGGCGCAGTTAGCACTTGGATGGGTGACCATTCCAACGGAAACCGCGTCCTCGCCTCACATATCTTCCAGCGGCTTGTATATCAGTGTATTCGCGGAAGCTATACAACCTTAGGCGAGGGTTGTATAGGAGATATACCATCCTTCGGAGGAGATGTAAACCCGTCGGTCCCTTGTCTATTAAATGTTAGGCAAGTAAAAGATCCCTACTCTTCTTAAGGGTAGAGGTTCGGCAAAATTCCTGGTTGGGGGTAGCTCGTCTACAGGCGTCGATGTTAGGCCTCAGTAGCAGAAATAGGCTGACGTTAAATAAATGTGTAAAAAAAAAAGTACATACGGCTATTTTTCTTACCATTGCTACACAATGGTTTGTATATGTTTTAATATTTATTAGGGCAGTTCTTTCTTAGGTTATATTTTCATTTTTCACTGTCGAGTCAAGCTTGGTATAGAAAATTTTAGATTACCTTTATCGACTTATATTATTTGTTTGAGTAAGGGAATCTACTTAAAGGCGAGCTTGTGCGCTTAATTCATTAATTGACAGGTGGCGATACCTGTACCATTTTCGACATTTTACAGATTTCCATTTAATTAGTAAAAGTAGATTTTTCAAGTTTGTGTACTGGTATTATTTTGCAGAAAGTGGGATAAATAAAGTTTACCTTATTAGTAAAATTGACCAAAAAATCATTTGCCTGCAGCTTTTGTACTGATTCAGACCTATACAAATTTAACGTGTGACATCAGTAATTAAAATTACATTTTTATATCCGCTTTAACAAGTGTTTAACAATCAGGTAAATTTCATTTATTAGTAATAGAAAATTTCAGTTATTTTCAGTTTTATCTTTGATGTAATTTCAATTTTTTTTAAATAAATTTAAATTCAAATTCAATTCTTTTTAATTTAATAAGTAATTAAAATACTATATGTACCACATGGTTATAAAATATGTTTTCTTTTTCATTTTTTTTTGGCAATTTATAGTTTGCGAATCAGCTTATATTTTCTGCATATTGATAATTTGAACTTCTTCAAAGTTCTTCATATTGAAAATTTGAGTTTCTTCAAAATTGAAACTCAGCCACTTATTTCAAACTTGAAATTCAGCTTTATATATTTTATGCTTATGCCTTAAGCTTTATGCTTTATATTTAATATTTATATTTTATATTGAAAACTTGAGCTTCTCACAAATTTATATCAATTATAAATTCATATTCTACGTTAAAATGAATATTATTTCTATAGATTGAAATTCATAACCATTCCTTTTATGTTCACTTTATTTGTTACGTAAATTTGCACCTATATTTGCGTTCATTAAGTTTTCAAAACCATATAGTTGGACAAAAATTTCTACAATTTTAAAACTTCACTTTATTGAGACGTACCTAAATTGCCAGGAAAACCCTTAGATTCCATTTTTGCAAGAGACAATTGTAGGCCTGAATTGCTGTTCCAGAACCCTTCACCGTCAACAATACTCGATCCCGGAATCTAGGATCCTGGTATAAATTTGTTATTGATTTTTTTAGTATTAATTAGTCTTTGTTTGCCGATATTATTAATTAACTTAAAATTTCATATTTCACACTATACAATCGATTTATTTATTCATATAATATATTTTATCATTCATTTTACACAATCTTTTTATTTCTCTTACCAACAATTTCAGTCTAATCTATAGGAGACTGGTTATTCGAGAAAAAGAGACAACTCCACTGATTTTCACTATAAATGGTGCCCAATTAACATCAATTTCTCTTTGTCTCCTTTTCTCGAACTGAACAAAAATCTGTCATTTATGCTGTACATTCGAAAAGGGTAAGTTTCTCCACTCTTACGAATACTCCGGTTCCACGACTCTTTGCTCCGGCTTAAACCAGCTAGTCGTCCGCATATGTTGCCTCAATTCTTTCCCAAAAATATATAATAAGGGAAAGGAGGTAACAATGACTCTATATGGAAAATATAAATTTGCTAAGAATCTTACTTAGTATTAAATAGTTTACTATTTTCCATTTCAGCTGAGTAGCTATTGAACTTTAAAATTTTTTAAAGATAATTAAGTTTGTCATATGCAATGTTTATCGTGGTGGAACAAAAAAAAACCAATTTAAATATTTCATTATCAGTTATTCTTCGAGATATTTGCAAAAAAGCTATTTCGGTATATATAATCCACATTTTATCATAATAAGCAATATTTAATTGATCGAAAATCGTGAATTTCGTGAAAAGTAAAATTTTTGTTACGCATTTTGTTCTTCATTTAGCCACTTTTTTACTACTCTTAATGTAACATTGAAAATAGAATAATGCCTGATAATAGAAGTACATAATTTACTTGCATTTGGGTGTATAATTTTATCTGAATTACCAAATGCCTTCTCAGATATTACGGTCCATACAATTAATAAAAATACATGAATATCATCTTCAAGATCGAATATAAGCAATCATATATTGATAACAATAAGTTATACAGTTACCTGCTTGTATATGTGAAAGTTCGGTAACAACCAACCCTGGGGTGCTGTTTTCTCTTACTGCAAAGACAAAATGATTGAAGGAATAAATTTTGTCACGTGAGATTTCCATGATTGAAGTGTGATACGCAAAGAATATTGGCTGACTAAATTGCTAGAGAGAATGAAAGAAAAAGTTTACTGAATATAAAAGGAGAACTTTAAGCAGGACTACATTTGCAATTACATTAATATTAAAAATTAAAATGTATTTCTTTGTCATGTTTTAAATTGAATTTACCTTTTATTATGCTCTTTGATGAAATCCAATATTTAACACGAAAAATTAAAAAACTGCATATTCTTTATCTATATTATTAATCCAAATTCTCGTCATGTTCTGAAAATAAAGATTATCTACATATTCCTTACCCCTTAACCCCGAGAACCAACTATCACTGAAATCTCTCGAAATTTTTCTGGTAAGTGTAACAAAAAAAAAATTTAGTCACTTAATTTAATTCTCACTCTATTTTAATTTTTTTTAAAACTATTAAGGTTCCTTTGGTATAGATCCGGCAAAATAATAAATACCTACTGTTTGTACATAATATGGTTTTATACTTATACGCAGGAACAACGCTGAGGCGAGAAATTTTAAAGGTAAAATGATATCAGTTTTCTTATGATTCTTCTTCTAAGGCTACTTTATAAAGTTCGAGTCGTCTTTGAATGCTGTAATTGGTAATACGGGAACGCAAGAAAGTATAGTTACGGCGTATATTGAACTAAGTCCTTTGACACTAAATCTCAATGTATTTTGCTATACGTGTTCATTACGTTCCAACGGTAACAACATTACAACTTCAAACTCGTAATCATATTTCACATAACTCGTAACAAGTCCAAATTGGATAAAAGGATACATACGTTAATAGAAAAATCCAATACCTCTATACATAATACTGTTACAATACTGGGTGCAACAGGATACTGCTCACCCCTGTATTTTCTTTATTTTTAATCTCTACTTGAAATTCTGGAAGCATAAACTATCGTTAAAAACAGCAACATGATTCTTCTTGCATTTCCAGAAATGACCTTAACTTTCGATTTTTAAATGGAATAAGAATTAAATATCAGGCAATTATTGAATATGATCCTTTCTCCTTCCAGCTGATTACATCAGGGACATAATTTGTATCGACTCTACAATGTGTGGAGTATTTCAATATATTTATTCTAGTACGTGGATGTTATGAATATGCCAATTTTGATCACAAAGCAGAGAATTGTACATAGGAAGAAAGATGTGCAAAAGCGGTTAACAAAACGAAGAACTGTGTAAATCGTAATTTGAATGCATTGTATCTGTTACTTCTAATGGAAAATTTAATCTTCAGTAAACGGTTAAGCATTCTGTATTTGATACAAATTGCTCATTAGGGAAAATTTAAGTGGAATTTAAGATTGAAACTTGTATTATATTGCAATCACATAGGAATATTCCGAATGTAAATTATAATGTTCGTTATGAAAATAAATATGTAGTACCTAAATAGAATATTAGATAGACCAAAAAATACCACTAATTTCTATAAAAGGAACTTAATTCATTGCCACCCATCAAGGTGCACAATGTGCGTTTCTAAAGCGATTGAAAATAATGCCATAAAACTTGCGACATACTGTTGGTTTTAGTGTAAATTAAATTACAAAAACTGTATTCACTTTTAGCTGTCAGACTAAACAAATAATTATGTATCAATAACAGGCTCCAGCTTTATTTTTGATGACGTTTTTATTAGCTTACAAATCATATTAATTCTCTGAACATTTTCTGTAACCAACAATACCACGACCCTATGAGTTTTCAGTCTTATAAAAGCTCTTGAATTGTAAAGACATAATAAATAGAACTTATACATTCACTGTGTTTAGATAAAACCATACCTTCCTTAGAGGTTATGGGCCCAGGTGCCGCGTGTTATCGCAAGTGAGTGTTTATTTGTAATTTGAGATAGTGTAAACATACAAAGAAAAAGTAACGATGGCTAGTGGCGTATTAAATGCAGTAAAGCGCAATATGAAACCATTTAATGGTGAGAATTATTTAATGTGGAAATTTAGACTATTAGAAATTATTGAGCAAGAAGGTGCCAGTAACGTGCTAACTGAAGATCCACCAACACCGATTACTGGGGAGTGGATAAAATGGGAACGATTTGTCAGAGGGACATTAATAGAGTACCTAGATGACACAATAATATCGCAAGTACCGCCAGGTCGTGGGACAGCCCGGCATATTTTGGAGAAATTTGACGGTATTTACGCATGTAAAAATGTGTCAACACAGCTATGTCTCCAGGATCTATTGTTTAATTGCAAACTTAAGCCAGGTACGTCGCTGAAAAAGCACATGACAGACATTGACGAAATGATGCGTGATATGATTGCCTGTGGCGGGGAAGTTAGTGAGACGACTAAAGTATGGTATATACTAAACCCATTGCCACCGAGTTATGCGCAAATAAAAGCTGCAATTAGAACTATAGACTTACGCTAACATTTGTGAAAGGAATGCTGTTGGACCATGAAGAGTATCTAGTAGAAAATGCTGATACAAGTATGAAAGCCCTTCATTTTCGCGCCAAAAAATGCACATGAAAATAGAAAGTTTACGAAAAGTAATAAGCCTGTGTTTAAAAATCGGCGCATGAAAAAAATGTTTTTAATGTGGCCGAAAAAAATCGTATTAAACGTGATTGCTATTTTTATAAGCAAAGTTTAAAGGCACAAGACAAACATAAGAAAAGAAACAATCATGAAGCCAGTGCGGCAACAGCAGTAGTTGATAAATCATTTGCCTTTATGATGTGCAATGAAGAAGAAAATGCCTCAAGTCGTTTTGTACTGGACTCAGGTGCAACTGAGCACATTATCAAGGATTTCAGTCTTTTCACCGAATGCGAGCAGCTGCAAGAGCCAATTCGTATAACTGTGGCGAAAATAGGGACTGTCATCGAGGCGACACATCGGCAGGATGAATGTTACCACTTCACTTGGCTACAATGGCGAGCTGAAGAATGTCCTCTACAGCAAAAGTGTACCAACCAATCTCATCTCCGTAAGGCGCATCCAGGAGGCTGGAATGTCGGTGTTATTTACGGAAACTGGACATGTGGAGGTCAGAAAAGGAGATACAACAGTAATTAAAGGTAAGCGCATGAATAATTTGTATATTATAGAATTAATAGTACAAAATTCGCACAAAACAGCATGGGCTGTAGCTCACGTGGCTGAGACGAATATTATTGATAAAAATAAAATGTGGCATGTGCGTTTGGGTCACATAAGCAAAGAAAAATTTACAAAAATTAAAATACATGAATTAGCCTCTAATAATGTTTGTTTAAAGAATATTAAACCTATTGATTCGCTATGTGAAGCTTGTATTAGCGGAAAACAAGTACGTCTTCCTTTCGCCAGGATAAAAGATAAAGAGTATATATAAAGGCCTTTATTTGTGGTGCATTCAGATTTGTGTGGACCAATTACACCATCTACCATAGATAACAAGAATTATTTTGTGAATTTTATCGATGATTATACTCATTATACTGTAACTTATTTAATGGCAAATAAATCAGAAGTATTCACTTGTTTTTTTAAAGATTATGCTGCAAAAAGTGAAGCTCAATTTAATACAAAATTGGTCACTTTGTATAGTGATAACGGTAGCGAATATTAATCTGGCGAAATGAAGGAGTACTGCAAACAAAAAGGGATAACGTATCATCTTACGGTGCCATATACTCCACAACAAGACGGAGTGGCAAAAAGGATAAATCGAACTTTACTGGAGAAGGCACGTGCAATGTTGCATAGTGCGGATTTAGATAAACACTTCTGGGGTAAGGCAATCTTAACTGCAACCTATTTGGTGAATAGGTCACCAACAAAAGCGATTAAGTTCAAAAAGACACCGCATGAGATGTGGCATAATAAAAAGCCAACATTAGGTCATTTAAAAATATTCGGATGCACGGTGTATGTGCATAATAAAACGAGAAAAGTAAATTCGATAGTAAATCGTCTAAAGGGATTCTCGTGGGTTACGTGCGAAATGGATACAAACATAGAGTTGCACGTGATGTAGTTTTTGATGAAATTACATATAAAACATCAAGACAAGAACTTGATGACGTGGTTAAAATTGGTAGCGAACTAAATACAGATAAAAATGTACAAACAGGTACAAAAAATATTTCAGCAGGGGGTGGTGCTGATTGTGAATCTGTAGGTAAAATCACACCTAGCCAAACGGACGATAAAATGTGCAAACAAACCCTTAGTAAAAAAGGTGTCACTGAAAATTGCACTCAAGGTCAAACATCCTCAGTAAAGGACGTCTCTGAACCAACTAGTATGAGCTCAGACATTGATAGTGAAAGTCCGTGTACCTCTACTAAAAAGAGGAAATTAAATAGTGTGCAGGATGTGAGAGGGAGCGAAAGGCTGAAAAATAAACCAATAATATCATATAACGATCATGATTTTGATATAAATAATTACTTGATAGGTGATCAAATGTTTGAAAATAATATTCCCACATGTTATCAAGACGTTTTTAAAAATGCGTTTAGAGCAAAATGGGAAAAAGCTATAAAAGATTAGTTAAAATCGTTAGAACAAAATAAAACATGGACATTGATATAGAGGCCACGTAATGTAAATATTGTCTACTCTAAATGGGTATTTACAATAAAAGCAGACAGTAATGGAAATTTGGAAAGATATAAAGCCCTCTTGGTAGCGCGCGGTTTTAGCCAAAGAAAAACATTAGATTATAACGAAACATTCGCGCCGGTTGCGCGTATTGGCACATTTAGGTGCGTGCTTGCGTTAGCAAATCAATTTCAGCTGTTAATTCATCAAATGGATGTAAAGACGGCATATCTTAATGGGACTTTAAAAGAAAATATTTATATGACAGGGCCTGACGATGTTGTAGTTTAAACAAATAATATTGTATGTAAACTAAATAAATCTTTATACGGTTTGAAGCTATCAGCTCGATGCTGGTATGAGCGTTTTAATAACGTAGTGATTTAAAGAGGGTTTATAAATTCGTTAGCAGATTATTGTTTGTATTTCTTACACAAGGGTCATGTTCATAAAAACATCTATGTAATATTATATGTGGATGATTTAGTGACCGCCACTAAGGATATAAATACAATGAATAATTTTAAGAAGTTTTTAATGAAACAATTTGAAATGGTAGATTTAAAGGAAATTAATTATTTCCTTGGAATTAAAATAAAAAGGTCTGGTTCTGAAATTTCACTCAATCAAAACATATACTTAAAATCAATACTAGTAAAATTTAAAATGAATGAATGCAACCCAGTCAATACACCGTTACCTATGAAACTAGACTATTCAGCATTAAATTCAGAGGATAGTTATGATGCACCTTGTAGAAATTTAATCGGCTGTTTAATGTACGCAATGCTTTGTACGCGGCCGGATTTATGTACTGCAGTAAGTCTACTAAGTAGATATCAAAATAAATGCAATAAAGAACTTTGGCTATGTTTAAAACGAGTATTAAGATATATAAAAGGAACGATTAACATGAAATTAATATATAAGCATAACGAGAATTACAAAGAAACCTTAACAGGGTACGTTGATGCAGACTGGGTAAATAATGAATTAGATCGTCGAAGTACAACAGGTTGTTTACTTAAATTATTTGAAAATTGTACAGTAACATGGATTACACGACGACAAAATTCATTTGCTGTGTCCTCAACAGAGGCAGAATACATGGCTGTATTTGAAGCAGTAAAAGAGGCGTTATGGATTAAATCTTTGTTAGTTAGTATTAATGTCAATATTTCAAAACCAATAATATTGCATGAGGACAATCAAAGTTGTATAGCACTGGCAAATAATCCAGTTAGTCATAAAGGTTCTAAACATATTGACATAAAATACCACTTTATATGAGAGCAAGTAGAGAACAACACTGTCTGTTTGAAATATTTGCCTACAGGTCATCAGGAGGTCGACCTACTGACCAAAGCTCTACCATCACCTCAGTTCGGGAATCTAAGGGAGAAGATGGGAGTGCAAGAAAAATAGAAAAAGAAATTCTATGGAAACTCTAGTTATAAGTTGTTTATTAAAATATTGTTATTCATTTAAAATAGTTCATGGTCTAGTTAAATTTTTGTGGGGGTTTTCCCTTAACCCTTGCAACGAATGTTGGACCATCAGTTGTTAAGCTCCCCGTAAACTAGCAAATATAAGTTCATACATTTTTTGAGGGGATGTGTTGGTTTTAGTGTTAATTAAATTACAAAAACTGTATTCACTTTTAGCTGTCTTAGACTAAACAAATAATTATGTATCAATAACAGGCTCCAGCTTTATTTTTTATGACGTTTTTATTATGCTTACAAATCATATTAATTCTCTGAACATTTTCTGTAACCAACAACACCACGACCCTATGAGTTTTCAGTCTTATAAAAGCTCTTGAATTGTAAAGACATAATAAATAGAACTTATACATTCACTGTGTTTAGATAAAACCATACCTTCCTTAGACATACTACGTCTTCAATCTGGAAACGCAAACAAAAATCTGATTCCGCAAATTTTAGAGCATTATTTTCAATCGCTTTGGAAACGCACATTGTGCACCTTGATGGGCGGCAATGAATTAGGTTCCTTTTATAGGAATTAGTGATATTTTCGGTTTATCGTAATATTTAATTTACTACATATTTATTTTCATAAGAATTGATCTACTTTGCGTTCGCTTTATATTTTGTTATATAATTTTTGTGGTTTTCACCAACATATTCAATGTATAAGAAATGAAATGGGTCAATTAGAATTATTTTTAGATACTGAGAAAATACATATATATAGTGGAGTCAGACAAACAAAACATAATGAATTGTTTCCCGTGTCAATTATTTTTTTAACATATTAGTTACATCGAATACTATACGAAATGGACATTTTCTACCTCTAACAACCGCCGCTACGCAAGTTATCGGCCATTTTGTGAAGAATCTAACATTTTGGTCGTTTTTTTCTAGATATAGATGAGTATATCTCGGTATGTGTAGGTCCAAAAAAAATTGAGGCCGTTCATTGTGATATAAGCTATCAGCGTTTACAATATGAAATTTTTATCTGTACACATAACCTCAAAAAAATGAAAACTTAAAAAACTGCTAAATTTTGTCTTTTGGTTATAACTTCGGATCTTGTAAGTGAAATTTTCAGAAATTTTCAGAAATTATACTTTAAAATATTAGCAATAACTGGTTAATTTCAAGTCCAAATATCTAATATAAGTCTCAAAAATTGACTTCAAATTTTAAAATTGATTGGCCAATAACTTTTATGCATCGCATCGTATGAGGAGAAATTTAATTTTTTTTGATAAAACCCAATTAATTAATTTTACCTATTCTGATCAAATTTTCCAAATAGCATAAAAAATCAATTAGTTATAAAAAAAAATATACGTATACATATTTATATTTAGGTATAGATCAATTAAAGCACTATTTATTATGCAAATGTATATTTATTGTATTTAAACACTGTATAGAAAAATGGAAATATTTTACTCGAATTTGTAAATATATATATATATATATATATATATATATATATATATATATATATATATGTAACACTATCCTCTAACTCTGTATCGGTTCCACATGTACTTAGACTTTCAGTTACAGAAAATGTTTCAGAATTATTTTCCAATTCTTCATCCAAGTCATTCATCAATTTCTTCTATTTCAGGTGCCAAATCTTTATCTTCACAGTTAAAGCAATTTAAGCCTTCGCAGTACTTACATGCTACAGTGCATTTTAATCCCAGTTTTTTACAAGAATATGCTCTAGTCTTGCACTTACTACCTATTGATCTGCAACTGCATGCAATTGATTTTATAAAGCACACTTTATATTTTGCAATTTTTATTGCCGGCAATGTTTCTTGTAATTTGACTTTACACTCAGCAATTCCACGGAATAAAGTGACAATTATTTTAAAATATATCTTTGAATTAAACAGGTATACCATCTTAAGAGACAGAAACTGATATTAGGTTTGATTTTCTTTTGACAGCTGTTAGGAAGAACATTTATAGGAAGAAAAAATTGCCGGTAAAAATAGCAAAGTGAATCTGGTAGTGGGTTAACATTTCTCGGAAGAGTCACAGGTAATAAGCCACTGAAGGTCATGTACTATCCGTAGTTGCATGCAGGCTTACTATTTTCTGGGATCAACCATTTTTGGTTTTGATAATACATCTTAAAGAATGTTGATTTGTAGCTTGTGGGGTGGATGGTAGCGAAGTCAGCTTACATGCTGCTGTGATGTCGCGTCGTGTATTTTTGAAAGCAATTAAATCTCAATTTTTCCAAGCTTGTTTTTTAATCGGGTTCGATCCGTATAACCCTTATGTGCAATCTGCGGCTGCATAGCATAGTCGCATAGTCTTTGTTGCTTCAAGATCATAGAAAACAAGTGTCTTTTTCAAAGAATTATATTTTTGCAAAGATAGACATTTTTTTTTCCAATTCCTGCAAATGCTGACAGTATTGCAACCACAAAAGCATGTATAAATAACATATGTTCTTTTAAATCCGTTTTTTGAAAGAATATTGTGAATAATATTTGTCTTTCGTTTTTCCTATCATAGGTTTATAAAAATAAATATCTTTTGATAAAGATGAAGCAAAATGTGATAATAAAACTAGCAAATCTATATCTTAACCGACAATTACATTATCGCATTCTCCATTACCGTTTTCTTTTTTTTTTTTTCGAAACAGTCGGCGGTACGAATAATATTTGCATCAGCATCTTCTTTGCATATTTCATGTTCAATATTTCTATTTTTTAATTGATTACACAAAAGGGAAATAAATTGCTGTTTATTTTTACTGTGGGGTAGAAACATTTTTTGGCTTATGGAAGGTGCTGTATGTATATCAATTATATTTACTTTAGTTCAAAAATTATTATGCAATCTCCGCAAACGTTCTGAATTTTTCGTACTATTACAATCAGTACTATATCTATCAAAAATTATACAACAATTCATAGTGGGACAAATTGTTTAACTCATATTTAAATTATGGCTTTTTATTTGATTTAAATTATTTTTCAAATGCATTTCAGTGCCTTTAGTGAAAAAATTGGCGAAAAAATTTAAAAAATCGATTCTTTTCATATGTATGCGTAATATTTTTTTATATATAAATGATTTTCTAATACTTTCTCGAAAAATTAGAGAAGAATATGTCAAAAATGAATTAATAATACAAAATTGAGTTTCATTAAAGTGAAATTATTCGAAAAAATTGACGAACGAATACAAGATATCATTTTTTCCACTTTTTCAAGTTTAAAATTTTTTCTGGTTCACCATCATAAAGTGCATAAGAAAACCTACATTTAAAAAAAAAGATCCCCATACGATCCGATGCACAAAAGTAATCGGCCAATCAATTTGAAGTAAATTTTTGAGACTTGTATTAGATATTTTGTCTTGAAGTTGAAGTTATTGTCCACATTATAAAGTATAATGTCTGAAAGTTTCATCAAATTTCACTTAAAACATCCGAAGTTATAACCAAAAATTTTATAATTCTTTTTTTTTTTTGAGGTTATGTGTGCAGAATAGTGAACTGCCTCTTTTTCGCTTTTCTTGGACCTACACATACCGAGATATACTCATCTATATTTAGAAAGAACTACCAGAATGGTAGATTTTTCACAAAATGGCTAATAACTTGCGTAGCGGCCCATATTTTTTTAAAAAAGAACCCCATACGATACGATGTACAAAAGTAGTTATTGATCAATCAATTTTGAAATTTGAGCGGCGGTTGCTAGAGGTAGAAAATGTCCATTTCGTATAGTATTCGATGTAACTAATATGTTAAAAAAAAATTGACACTGGAAACAATTCCTACTTCACTAAAATTTGATGCTTGTCTGACTCCACTAATATAGCATGTTTTACAGAAACTTGGTTAAAAAATAATGATTCTTAAAATATCAAAATAGGCATATTCGCATTTCAGATTTATAATGGATTTTGTGAGTCGGAAAAAAAAACCGAAAAACGTAAGTATTTTCTGACGCGACCAGACCACCTCCTCCCCCGTTTTCGAGGATGCTGAAAACAATGGTGGTGGGCAAAATTCTTTTTAAGCATGCACAACCCCCCAAACGGCCAAAAAACACCCCCAAAATTGGGGTGAAACGTAAAGGAGTACGCTTTCGTCGGACAAACACGGGTTTATCCCCATTTTCGAGGAGGAGACCGACGCCAGCCTTAAAAATCGTCCCCGATGCAAACCCACCCCCAAGCAGCCAAAGATACCCCGGAAAAGGAGTTGAAACGCGAAGGAGCGCGCTTCCGTCGGACAAACACCGGTTTATCCGCGTTTTCTTGGATGTAGGATATCAACTCGGCCCTAGTTATCGAGACCGACATCCAGCCAATGGATATTGGCGCGGGCGCTGAGGCCGATGACAGCTTCCACGCATCTGTCAGAGCCGAGAACTGCAGCAGGGCCTCCACTCGCTCTGTAGCTTGTACACGTGCACATCGAAAAATTCTTTGTTCCGCTGGCTGTTATAATACCAAAAACTGTTTCTTTACGCCAATAAATTTGATATTGGGTATTGTGTATTATAATATAATAATATTATATGAACTTCTGGTAAACAAATTCGGAAAAAGTAAGTACAAAGTGCAATGATTTCGCTCCTTTGCGTTTCACCCCAATTTGGGGGTGTTTTTGGCTGTTTGGGGAGTGGGTTTGCATCGGGGATGATTTTCAAGGCTGGCATCGGTCTTCCTCGAAAACCTCAAAATCATCTTGCAGTGTTCTAGTTAACTTGAGTATCAATTACGGCTTTTAAACGTTGCTAAATTATATAGTTTTCAAAATATTTTATTTCGAAATTTTTTTAGAGATTGTATGGGGGAGATCCATCTCAGGTCTAATTGGTACAGATTGTATATAGAGATATTCACCATATTTTAACCTGGTCCGCGTAGCATAAACGCATACGTAGTTGCTTTATGTGCACCTATGAGACATGCAATAGAGGGCTCGAGAATGTAAAAAAATTTGTTATTTTTTAATACTGAAAGGAATAAGGGTCATCCCTAACTAACAAAAACTACACTTTTAAGAACCTCATAATTTTAGTAGCGCAGTGTATAAAAAAATACATATGTAGTGATCAAACTTCATACAAAATAACAATACTTTTCACTGAATAGAGCAGTTTTATGGGATTGAAGTATGAGTTTGGTATCTCTGATATGTTAAATTTAAATCTCGGTTGTATTTGTACACTTGTAAATCCGGAAAGTCATCTATTATTCATGTTTTATGTAGAAATCGAAGATTTATTCGCATTTTACTCTCGATCAACAAATACGCAGGCAGTACAAATGTGCATGTTTGTCGAATGTAAACTTTTACATCTTTTTCGTCATATTATTAAAAATATTACAGATAGAATCACAAACTAATCTGCGGTGAGCTTACAGGGCCATTAATTTATTAGCAGAAGGAGAGTAGTTTGCGCCCGAAGGTACGCCAACCCCAGTTTTATTAAAACAATAACTCAATGCATCATTTTACAGTATTTTTTAACGTTCCAACATACTATACTCGCGGAGGTCGAATTTAATATATCTTGACTTAAATGGCTTTGAATTTACAAAACAAACAAAATCATACTGTAGTCAACTGTTTAAATTTAATTTTATTACCAAAAAATTAACAAAAAATATGAAATAATTGTTTGATTGCATGAACAAACGTCTGACTCTATGCCAAACACACAGGACTTTAACTGTTCGTTTGACGTGCTGATCGAAAGCCATTAGACAAACAAAATAGAGGCACTGTGATTGGAACAAGAGTCACTCATCTGGCATACACATAGGTCTAAGATGGCTGAAGGGGTGGGCCTAGTACAGCCTAAATGTAGGCTATCCAAAGCCCTCGGTAACACCCCAAACATACTCCAGACATAAAATCATGGTATAGATTTGTGAGCCCAGGAATGCTTAAATAAAGTCATTCGAAAGGTAAAGATCTATATACTATCAGATAACCAGGCAGTATTAAAAGCTCTAAGGTCTTATACCTTCGAGTCTAAAATTGCCTGATAATGTAGACAATCCCTGAAGCAACTGGCCAGCAACAACAAGGTTACCTTGATGTGGGTGCCAGGGCATGAGGGAGTACAAGGTAATGAACTTGCTGACAACCTTGCGAAAAAGGAGGTGAAGTAGGATTCATTGGACCTGAACCGCTTTGTGGCCTGGCCAAGGGACACGTAACAGATGACATCCAGAAATGGGAAAAAGATCAGAAAAAGTCTTACTGGAGGAATACTCCAGATCAAAGACAAGCGAAAAGTTTATAACTTATTCGGCAAAGAATGCCACAAGGCTTCTCAAACTTGAAATGTCCAAATTCAGGCTAATAACAGGCCTTCTAACTGGCCACTGCCCATTAAGATGTCATCTCAAGATTATGGGCAAGGCAGTAGACGACAATTGCAGATATTGCGATACTGCAACTGAAACTGCGGAACATATACTTTATGAATGCAAGGTATTAATTTGCACTAGTTTAAAGTTCCTAGAGCAGGAGGAATGGATACATAGGGAAATTATTCCCAGGAAAATCGCAAACTTTGTAAAAAGCCTTGGAAATCTGGGCAACGCGCCAATATCCATTGGCTGGATGTCGGTCTCGATAACTAGGGCCGAGTAGGACTATTACTCTTTGCACCTAGATTATCTCTGTAGACCTGGACCGGCCTTCGTGATAGGTGGGCCCGCTTACTTCTACCAGACCCAGCTCACAAATGTGAGATGTGTCGTGGTATTTTCTGCGGACCTCCCCTGGTCCTGGCTGTTGAACCTCGCTGGCTGAGGTCTCTTCTGGCGCTCTTCTTGTCTTGATGTTTTCTTTCTTCGCCAGCTTGTCACCCCCGGGGGTAGTCATCGGTCGAGTTGGGTTTAGGAAGTTTTGGCTGGGACTGACTGCCGGTACGTAGGACATCAATTGATATCCTACCCCGGATCGTCGGAAAGGTAAGGATGAGCTGTGTAGCTCGGGAGTGTGGAGACCTAAGTGCTTCTTTTAGCATTTTCGGTCTCCACGGAGCAGGTAGGACAACAGGCGTCGGACGGTATGTTGTCCGACGCCCGCAAGGAGGTTGGGTTAGGGTTGAAAACGTCATGTCTCTGGTAGTGGTGGTCCGTCCTGGCGTATCTGAAACAGATCTGTTAGCGGGAAATAAAGGTTATACTTACCCGTTGTCCAGTAGCTGAACCCTCGGTCGCTTGTGCCTCGGGGCGTCGGCGGGGTCGTAATCAGTGGCCTGTCTGATCAGCGGGTTCCCATGCTCCTCGGCTTGGGCGTACAGCTTCTTCGCTCGTTCCCGGATGACTTCAGTGACCGTGGTGTACTCCAGGTCTCTGACGATGTCTGCGGTTCTCACGTACCATGGGGCGTCAACTACCGTCCTGAGGGCGATGTTCTCCATTGCCTGGATTCTCTTCATGTAGGACTTCGCCTGGTAGCCCCACGCTACCGAGGCGTACGTCAGCTGCGGCCTGATGAGGGTCTTGATAAGCGTGAGCTTGTTCCTCAAGTTAAGTCGGCTCCCATTTCCCGTCATTGGGTAGATGAGGGCTCTCGTACGTCGGGCCTTGGCTGTGATGGCGTCCGTGTTTTGTCTCCATGTTAGGCTTCTGTCCATGACCACGCCAAGGTATTTGACGGTGTCGTGCCATTGGATGTCCTCGCCGTTCATGGAGACGTGTCCTGTGGGAATTTCTTTCCGCACTCGTCTGAAGAGGATGGTTTGGCTCTTGTCGACGTTGACTGCGACTTTCCACTTCGTGCACCATTCTTCCAGGAGTGTGGCCGCTTCCTGGAGTTTTCTGGTTGCGTCTCTGGCCTTCCAGGATCTGGCAATCAGGGCGGTGTCGTCTGCATACAGGGCTAGGGCTGTATGGTCGGTCCGGGGGAGGTCCGAGGTATAGATGGCGAACAGGTGCGGTGACAGCACCGATCCCTGTGGAACTCCCGCTTCCACGGTCCTGTAGGTGGAGAGTTGGTCCGAGATTTTCACTCTTAGCTGTCTGCAGTGTAGGTAGGATCTCACTAGTTTGACGAGTTCGATGGGGTAACCCATACTCATCATTTTAGCTAAGAGACCGTCGTGCCAGACCGTGTCGAATGCTTTGGCGACGTCTAGGAATAGCGCCGCGGTGACTTGACGCTGGTTGAACCCCTTGGTGATCTCCTCGGTGAGGCGAAGCACTTGGAGTTCCGTGGAATGTCCTGTTCGGTATGCGAACTGTTCATCCGGGATGATGTTCAGCTCTTCTGTCTTCTCTGTTAGCCTCTTCAAGATGACCCGTTCTGCAACCTTGCTCATGGCTGGGAGGAGGCTGATGGGCCTGTAAGAAGACGGGAAAATTAGTTCTTTCCCTGGTTTAGGGATCATAATGACGTCGGCCTTTTTCCACCTGGCTGGAAAGTGCCGTAACCTTAACATCGCGTTTACGATGTTGACTAGCGCCGCTACTCCTTTCCTGGGCAGCTTTTTGAGAGCGATGTTTCCTATCTTGTCACATCCCGGAGCTTTTCTCGGCTTTAGGCTCCTCAGGATTTCCTTGACTTCCTCGGGGGTAGTCGGACGGATGTGGTCGTCATCTGGCAGGCGGCGGATCCTTCGTACTCTGCGTTCGACGTCGTCCACCCAGTCCTCGTCCTCGTCATCGGGCTCGTTCTCTCTGCACTGCAGTTCTAAGCTGTCGGCGAACGCCTCGGCTTTTTCCTGGTTAGTGTAGACGATCCCTCACTCTCCGTGAATCGGGCGCATAGGCTTCCTTCGGTTTCGCAGGGCACGTTGTGTGCTCCACATGCTTCTGTCCTGTGGATCCAGTGACTCAAGGTGGCGTTGCCACCCCTCCTGACGGTGTTCCTGGAGGGCGGCTTTCACTCTTCGGCTGAGGACATTGTACTCCCTTCTATCGGCGGGGAGCCTGGTCCTCTGAGCCCGTCTCTTGGCGCTCCTTCTGTCCCTTATCAGCTGCCTGGTGATCTCTGGGAGGTTTGCCATCGGTGCTGGGTGCCTTCTTACTTCTATTTCCGTCGTGCTGGCCCTTATCGCTTCCAGGATCTGCTCCTCTAGGGAAATGATGGCCCTCTCAACGTCCTCCACGGTTTCTAGCCTGGGAATTTGTGCGATGTACTGCTGCAGGTGCTGCCGGTACGATTCCCAGTCCGTTCGTCTCTTCGTGAAGGTGGCGTTGTCCTCACTCGCCTGTCCTCCTAGGGTTAGGAAGATCGGATTGTGCTCGGTAGATCCCTCCGTTCTGGTGGTGATCTCTGCCTCGAAGGTCATCTCCTTTAGGATTGCGATGTCCAGTACGTCTGGCCTGTGTCTGCCGTTGTCGAAGGTGGGCTGGTCGGGTCCTACCACCATCAGTTCGCCGGCGTGCTGTCCCAAGAACCTCAGCAGCTCTCGTCCTCGAGTGTTGGTTATGCCGCTGTTCCATTCCTGGGATTTGGCGTTGAAATCGCCAATTGCGACGACCTGTGTCCTGGCGGGCAAGATTGCGTCCAGATCCCCCTCGGTAAGCGTGCTGCGGGGTGGCTGGTAGCATGAGACCACTTGTATGTCGCCATTTCGCGCTGTGGACACTACTACGGCGGTGGCGTTCATGTTTTCTAGCTCAGGCAGTACTGTCGGATGGTGGGCTATGGTTTTCTTCACCAATAGGGCCACTCCTCTCGCAGGTCGCTGAGGGTTGTTTACCCAGTCCATCCTGTAGGTGTGGTATCCTGGGAAGTTGATCTCCTTGGCCGGGGTCATCTTGGTTTCCTGCAGTGCCATGACGTCTATGTCGTACCTGGTCAGGAGCTCTTCGACTTCAAGTCTCCTTTCTCGCAGGCCGTTGACATTCCAGGCCGCCATCTGCAGGACTTCCGGTTTAACCTGTAAAGGCATTACAGATTAGTTAAATTTGGCATTTGTGCAAAAAATGCGCTCATCGCTGAGCACATTTGTTGCATCTGTGCGAGCACCGCTGTGAGGTTTTTGGCCTCTGGCGATGCTTGTTGTTTTGCGGCAGGGACGGTGTTCTGTCCTGCCTTGCCCTGGGCTACTCTGGCGTAGCTTGTGCCTGGCGCTACGCCGCCCTTCTGTGTTGAGGTCATCGTTGGCCTCTGTACCGGCCTTTGGGTGGCGCTGGCTGATTGTTTGGGGTACTTTGGACACCCCCTGTAGCTGGCCGGGTGGGCCCCCTGGCAGTTCGCGCACTTGGCCGGTTCGTCTGCCTTCTTTTTGCACTCCGTCGTCCGGTGTGCCTCGCCGCACTTCACGCATTTCGGCTGCGCGGTGCACCTGGATTGGCCGTGGCCGAAACGCTGGCAGCGGTGGCATTGGGATGCCGCTACCTTGGCTCGCTGTCTCTCAGTCCTTACAACTAGAGAACAGCACCTCGTTACTTGGAGTATCTTGTCCTGGTCCTGTGGGACTAGGACAAGCATGAGGGGCACCTCCTGTTTTGTCCGTCTTGACATCATTCGCTGGACCGCGGTAGGTGCGAATCCTTGGTCCTGGAGGTCTTCTGCCACCTCTTTGCAGGTAACGCCGCTCGGGATCCCTCGAATGACCACACGTAGCTGCCGTTCCTCTGGCAGGGCATACGTGTGGTACTCCCTCTTTTCATTTGCGAACATCCTTGTCATCCTCCGATAGTCCTCGGACGTCGCGGGCTCGATGGAGATTCCCTCCCCGGTAACTTTGGCCTTGTTGAAGTTTATACCGGTTTCGGTTAAACGACGGCTCACCGTTGTCCACGTCTCTTTGTTTCGCAGCACTACCGGGGGTACACGCTGGCTTCTTGTCCTTGTTTGAGGGGTCTCGGTCTCCTCTTTCCGGGTTTCTTGTTGGGGGACGCTAGCCTCCTGCTGGGGGGCTCTGGATCCCGATTTGCTCTGTCTAGGTGACTCGGACTCGGGGGGGCACTTGAGGGGCTCTTCAGCCACCTTCTTTGCCGCCTTAGGGGCCTCTTCGTCCGAGTCCGTGTTGGCAGCGGGCGGATTTTTTCTTTTTCGTGTTTGCGATTCTCCCCGAATCGCACGCAGAAGCTCTTCATGCTGGGACTTCTGTTCCCTCTGCATCTGCTCCAACCTTTCGGTGAGCTCGTCTATTTTCTTCTTGAGAGCATTGTTCTCCTCTGTGAGACGTTTTATCGTCTCCTTGTCGTCCCTTAGGGTTGGGGGGCCCCCTCGGGAGCTACCGCTCTGGGACGTTTCGTCTTCACTGTACACCATGTTACCGTCCTCCACGGTAACGTCGTTGTCGGTTTCCTGTAAGGGAATACCTATATTATTATGGGAAAAAGTTATGATTAATAACAGAAAGTGGTGTCTTGAAAAAGACGTGTGAACTTCCTCTTCAACACTATCGACGTCACTGTCTGTGGGGCTTCCACTTCACTGTGCACTCTGATGGCTCGGTGTACGTCCGTACGCTTTCACTTCTCGATGCACACTGATCTGGGCAACAACTAGATGTAGAGTGAATCGAATTGAAGTAAGGCTACTCAGATCCAAGCAACCTCTGAAACAATCTACAAATCTAATGTACAATACCGAAAATATGCTGTATCAAAAAGAAAATGATAATTCTTGCAAAATAAAGAAGACATGTAGAAATAGCACAAAATACGTGATTTTCAAAATATCTCCTTTTTATGTACTTCGTATAGGGGTTTATTAAACACATCAAGCGGTTATAACAGATTTATAACCTAAGACAAAAAATTACAAACACAGCCAGACGTTGTAACATCTATAATAGATATTTATAACGTGACACCACTTCCAATCTATACGCAGGTTCATATATCAAGTTTCATTGAAATCCAATGCTCAATTGCCGAATTTGCTCGAATGCTAAAATTTTGTTTATATACTAGGATTGAGCAAGCCATTATTCATAACTAGCGAAATATGTTTACTTTTCGCAGATTGAGTACGAAATAACAGTCAAATCCCGACGTGCGTAGTCATTCATTAGACAAATTCCGATCAATTTGTTTCTTCGACGTTTAAGCAGTTTAAGATGCACAATTTGCAGTTAGTACCAAATAAAGCTGACATACTACGATACCAGTGAAGAGGAAGAGGAAGGCGAACCAACGGAAACAACACAAAGTACCACACAGATAAAAGCAGCGGAGATAAAAGAGACAGCAAATCGCAGAGAGATTAAATATGGTTCACAAAATAGTGCCGGTACCAATGGTGGAAAAGTAAACACCAGAAGTCAGAAGAAATTCAGATAATCAGTCCTTGTATATTGTGTCTCTTTCTGTTTTGTAAATGTACAAATATATTTGTATTTTGATCTACATTCAAAGCTGAATTAAATATTTCATAATAAAATTAAATATTTCATAATAAATTGTAGTAAAACTTTTATATTAAAATGGACCAATACATTAGAGATATTAACTATGTTGCTATTGATACGATTGAAATAGAAAGCACCCTAGAAATTAATAACCAAATCTATAACACAAAACAAGTAAATACTTTTAACATTTTAAATCAGAATATTAGAAGCATATCCAAAAATCTAGATGAGTTCAACATATTACTTAACCAAATAAATTGCCAGTTCGATTGTCTGATTTTCACGGAAACGTGGAAGGTTCTTGGAGTAGATTTTATGCAAAAGGAGGGATATGATTTAATATACAGCGAAGGTTCAATAAATAAAAATGATGGGGTAGTAGTCTATATTAAGCAACCTTATAACTACACATACAATATAATTTTTATTGGCGAATGTAAAAGTGTTCAGATTACAATCAGCTTGCCAAATAAGAAAACGATTATGATCACGGCTGTTTACAGGCCTCCTTCAACATCCCCTGAAGCTTTTACAAACTACCTAAGGGTGTATCTGGAACAAACAAAAAGTAATCTTTCAGAATATCATATCTTCGCCGGCGACATAAACATAAATGTTTTAGTAGATAATGATATTAGCTCGGAATATTTAAACACTTTGTATGAATATAATTTTATTAATACAATAAACAAACCAACAAGAGTAGAAGGAGGAACAATATCATGCCTTGACCACATATTTGTGAAAAGCAGAAATAATAATTTCAGAGAAAAAATTTTTCCTATTGTCTTTAAAACCACTATTACAGATCATTACACGACATTAATAAATATAGTAGTAGAAACGGAAACCAAAAAATACTTAGGGGGTCAAGAATATATAAAATTTGTTAACTATGAAAACTTAAGAAAAGAATTGCAAGATTTTAATTGGAACTTTTTGTACATTATAGAAAGTGTAAATGAGGTCACCACATTATTCGTGACAACACTAAAAGGACTTATACACAAACATACCAAATTTATAAAGCAAAAAAGACAAAACAAAAAAAGGAAAGGCTGGGTAACAGATAGCCTTGTGCGCTCAATAAATAAAAAAAATATACTCTATAAGAAACATAAAAGAGAACCTGACAATTTTTGTTTAAAAAATGAATATATTCATTACCGTAATTATTTAAATCGTTTAATCAAAATAACCAAGTTTAACTATTTTAAAAAACAAATAGAACAAAATAAAAACAGTTCAAAACATTTATGGAACACGATTAATAATATTCAAACAATTGAAAAAACACAAGAAATAAAACAAATAATGACTGACTCTAATGAGTTAATAAATGACAAATTAGTTATTGTGAATACATTTAATAATTACTATGTCGACGTTGGGGAAAAATTAGCAATTAAAATTAACAAACCAGTAGAGCCTCCCCCGAAAGAGCAAGATGTTCCCCATTCCATATATTTACAGCCAACAGATGAAGAAGAAATCATTTCCATAATCAAAACTTTAAAAAACAAAAAGGCGCCAGGCTTAGATATGATAAAAAGTGAAGTCTTGAAAGAAATATCTATGGAAATAGCTCAACCCCTTAAATATATAATAAACAAAATTTTGGAAACAGGAATTTGCCCTTCTGACTTTAAGGCAGCTATTATAAAACCGGTATACAAAAAAGGCGACAAAAACAAAGTATCGAACTACAGGCCTATATCTTTAATTAGTAATTTAGCTAAAATATTTGAAAAGATACTTAAAATAAGACTCACAAAATATCTTGAAAAATATAATTTAATATCAAATAAACAATTCGGCTTCCGAGAGGGGAAATCTACACAAGATGCTATTTCCCAGTTAACTGCAGAAATTTATAAAAGCATGGATGAAGGAAAAGCTGCCCTTTGCGTTTTCCTAGACCTCGCTAAGGCTTTTGACACTGTGAGTCATCCACAGTTGTTGGAAGCCTTGCAAGGTATGGGAATAAGAGGTGTGGCAGGCAAGCTGATTAGTAACTATCTAACGGACAGAAAACAAATGGTAGAAATTAATTCGGTAGTGAGTTCTGAAAGAACAGTAAAGTATGGTGTCCCACAAGGCACAGTGATTGGCCCTATTTTATTTACTGCCTACTTAAATAGTATACTTACCATAAATAGCTCTGGGTTGTTAAATAGTTTCGCAGACGACACTGCAATTTTTTATTGTGCCGACAGCTGGGATGAGCTGAAAAATAAAGTTGAAATTGACATGAGTAAAATAATTGACTGTTTTAATCATAAATTGTTAACAATAAATTACGAAAAAACTAAATTCCTACCTTTTTCGTGTCATAAGAATAACCTACCTAAATATCAATCTCTTGTTATAAAAAACAACACCGAGATGGTTCATATTAATTCTGTAAGTGCCATTAAGTATTTAGGTGTAACAATTGACAGCCATTTGAGGTGGGATGTCCATACCAAGAATGTTGCAAACATACTAAGATTTTTAGTATACAAATTTAAATATTTCAAAAATATATTAGAAACAAGTCAACTAAAAATATTGTATCACGCGTTGATTGAATCACGACTACAATATGCAATATTGGGATGGGGTGGTGTAGCATCTGTTCACCTGAAAAAGATAGAGGTACTACAAAAAAGAATTTTAAAAATAATATATAACAAAAACAATGCCTACCCTTCCGATAAAATATACTCCGAAACACGTATAATGGATATTAGACAATTATTCTTTTTCAGTATTATTAAATATATATACAAAATCAGAACATCGTTTCAAATTATTGATCATAGTTATTCAACCATCAACCAGAAAGATCAGTGTGAGAACTGATATTAGTCACAAGACGATTGGGCAGCGTAGCTACAAATATCTAACTTGTAGAATTTATAATTTTTTACCTGATAAAGAAAAAGTTACTATTAAAACCATAAATTCTGCAGCTACATTAAAAAAATTGTTTAAAAAATACATCTTTTCCATCGATAGGGAAATGGTGCACTCTCTAATAGATGTTAAAAACTATTAAATTATAAAATCATAAAACCGTGTACAATAACTGCAAATGTCCATGCATCTCTAAAACACTAAAGGCACTGTAAATGTAAATCTAATAGCTCATGTATTTCAAAATACAAGTATACATATAATTGTGTTAATAAATGGTATTACAACCCACGCACAACCACGAGTTTTGTGGGTTTTCTTCTGTTTATTTACTCAAACCTATTATTTTATGTATATTTATACCACAGATACACTATAATCATATTTAACATGTAATAATTCTATATATGTATTTATATTATAGTCTCCTTATTATTATACCATACAGGAATTTACTACAAAAATGTATTACGTATTGTTGGATTATTGAGAATGTAAATAAACATTATTATTATTATTATTATTATTATTGTCAAAGAACATGAACGAATTCATTTTCTGTTTACAACTCTGTAAAAGCTATCATCAATGTTGTAAATTATTTCTTATAATTTAATTAAAACATAAATTTCCACAGCCAGTGGAGAAATATGCCTGCATTTTGCAACGTTATTAGGACTCGATCACCTTTTATTACGATATACATATACTTGCTCACTATTTCATTTCCATTAACTAGGAAACAGCAAGTATCTTATATTTCATATTGTAAAAATAGTTTTCGCAAAGTTACTATCAAACCATTAGTGCGAGGCGGCGCGCTGAATGGTCTAAGACATAACCCCGTGGCGAGCGTAGGTGCGTCTTTACTATGTACATACTTCGGTATGCGATGTAAAGCAACGACAGGCGCGGTTAGTACTTGGATTGGTGACCATTCCAATGGAAACCACGTTCTCGCCTCACACATCTTCCAGCGGCTTGTATATCAATGTATGCGCGGAAGCTATACAACCTTAGGCGAGGGTTGTATAGGAGATATACCATCCTTCGGAGGGGATGTAAAGCCGTCGGTCCCTTGTCTATTAAATGTTAGGCAACTAAAAGATCCCTACTCTTCTTAAGAGAAGAGGTTCGGCAAAGTTCCTGGTTGGGGGTAGCTCGTCTACAGGCGTCGGTGTTAGGCCTCAGTAGCGGAAATAGGCCGACGTTAAATAAATGTATTAAAAAAAACATAACCCCGTTTGTTAAATCCATATGATTATTACCAACCAATCCTTTTTTCTTTAGTTTCCTTTTATATAACTGCTGCTGAAAAGATAGAGAACTTTTCAATGACACTTCTAGCTAATTTTTATTAATTTCTGTCTCGAGGTTTATGTCGTGTGTCCTTATAAGCTTTCTCTAGTATTTTTTGTAACGTAGTATTTCAATAATATTTTACAGAATTTGACTCGAAATTTCTCTTCCGAATTAATTTGTCTACCCCACAATATTCACAATATTTCAAATCACTTCAACCGACGCGACGGTAATATAAGTAACATAACTTTTCTTTTCTTGTTTTAATTTGGTGATAACTCGAATGTAATTTTCTCCTGTTGGTAAGTTGTTAAAATTATTTTCAGTATTACATTGAATCAGTTAAACTATTTATTATTTTATAGAAAATTTCTTTTTTTATGGAAGATGCTAATGTTGAATAATCTATTTTCTAAGCCACAGTCATAAAATATAATAATAAGAAGAATCATATAATGCATATACCCCCCCCTCCCCTTCCTAACTTGCTCAATCCTAGGATATAAATCAAAATTTCGGCACTTGAGCGACTTCGGCGATTGATGCTAACATCACTAACTAGAAGAAAGTAGAATTTTATATATGTGAATGTTTTTTCGATATATAGATGCCATTAAGTAGTCCAATATTTCTATCTTTTGACTTTTCAAAAATATTATCTCTTGTGATGTTGATTAGTTAATTTATTAATGAATTATAATATTTTTTCAATTAATATCGGACAAAGTTAAAGGTAAGGCTTTTCTGGCATATTGCAGTATACAATTATGTTTGATGCCTATATACATGGTAAAATTGAAATATGAAACATTTACTTAGCCTATTCAGTAGGCATCATACGGTTCATATTTCATGTTTAATTGAAATCCGACACCATGGAATGGAAGGAAGTATAATTTTATATATGTGAATATTGTTTCGAAACAATATTCGATAATAAATATCGATATTTAGGCATCATTAGGCGGTCAAATGCTTCTATTCAAGGATTCATCAAAAATATTCTGTCTTGTGATTTTATCAGTCTTATGAACTCGTAGGGAATGCCGGATTATATATAGCTACACACCATAGTGATACTTATTTGAAAGCAGTAAAGTAGGTGAACCTAGGCTTCAGGAAAATTGCACATTGCTCAGACTGCTCCCATACGCATGCGCCCGCCATATTTTATTTCACAAAGCATTACTATTTAGTTTTTGTACAATCCATAACCATCAATAAATTATACGGACATAACCAGCTGCTAACTGCACAAAAAAACAAATTTAGTCTTGTATTCTCTCATTCTCCACTGCTGAGCCGACGCGCGATACCGTTCTGTAGACAAATCTGTTGCACGTCGTTTCATTTATGTATAAACGATACCCACACATACATTTGTTATACGTTGTAAAAATATTCTAAAGACATATGAATAGATCAAGCTAATTCATCTTAGGATATGAAGTATTTTGGGACAGTAAGTCTAACCTCTGTAACTGGCCACGTAATTGTTCAAAAAAATTCATATGAACACAAGCCGCAATTTAGAAGAAATACCCACCAGTGCCATATTTTAAAAAGTCACGTATCTCAATAGCGATTATTGTGGTAGGGTTTCTATGTAACACTTCTCATTTTATTTTATAGTTGTAAGAAATCGATATGATATACTTTCTATGTTTGTCACATATTTTTATCGTTTAATGTAGGTTAAAATATTTAGTTGCTTTTAAATTAAGGCAACTTCAAAGGTCGCCTTAATTGTTTCATTTATTAGCTACCAGTCAAAGCATCCTAAACAGGGTTATTTATCTTAAAAAGAACCACATTAACATCGTCAAAATATGGAACTAGATTCACAGTAGATGAAAATGATAGTATATTGTCTAGGTTTTTAATACGCTCGAAAATTAAGAGGCATAAATACCACCCAATCCAATTCCATCCCCCTCCCCTCTACTTCTTCGACAATCATGTTTCTCAGACACCGATAATAATATCGAGTTCTTTATCTAGAAGTAGGATAACAGTCATCTGAACATCTGACAGGAACAACGATAGGTATCGGAAAAATAAAAGGCACGTTTTTGCCAACAAAATGCTTTGGAGTCCGCAATTAAAAATTGTAAGAATTACATTTCGAGTGCCAATCAATTTACCATTACTGTAAATCAGATTCGCTATTTTCGTCTCAGCGATGGCATTAATTCCTCTATATTCATGCTCTTTAAATGTAAAAACAAATAGATCTTGTTTTTATTCCTTATGATTATATTTCCGCACGTGCAATAATGTGACGCCCCTCCTTGTTCACTGAAGCTCAAGGGATAGACCGATCGTTGAGGTCTATTTTTAGCAGTCAGCCGAAGCAGTGGTTATGTAGTTAATGTAAAATATAAGCAACAGCGAAATGTACAAGCAAGGTTCTAAGCGGTAGAAATACCACAGCTACGGTTAGGATCAAAATTGAAGCCTATGAATTAAACATTCTCATTTCTCATGGAAGGAGTGATTCTGGTCACAAAATGGTGATACAACAATTTAATTATTTATCAGGCATGTCACATTTGTAACCCAAATATTATACAGTACATGTTAGTTTTCTAAAATATTTATAGTTTTAAGTATATACGTATTATTTTATACCTAATTATTGGATTTTATAGATTTTATATTATTTTGTTTAACATAGCGTCTGCATGAGCTGTTATTTTTAAGAGTTATTAGTATTAAAAATAATTCTGGGCGTGTGTATATGGAAGCTGTCTTCAAAAGACGTTGCGAGTATTTCGTGAAATGCGACATGCTCGCTAGGATGAATTGTGGATTTGCATATGTTGCAAGGTTTGTGGATTGGTGGTTCAGCTGGCCGGTCGACAAGGTCACGGAATACGGAGGATAAAGTTATATATATGATGGCTAGTAACTAGTGCTATTTATGACTTATGGTCGGAGAGACTGAAATATTAAACGCTGACTGTGAAATAAAATAAAATTAGGTACGTATTTATTACAAACAATATTCGATTAGACAGTTGTTAAATATAGAGTAAGTAGCTTAAGACATATAACTAATTATAATATATAAAATATTTAACAAAAAACAGTTTTACATATAATAATAATGAATGACAAGTAGATGGAATAATGTATGTAAATTATAGTGAATGTAAAATAAATATAGTGACTGGTGGTCGAGAGGTGAGCATACTTGCCTCTCACCCAAAAGTTCCGGGTTCGATCCCCGGTCGTGGCAGTGGAAAATACTGTGAGAGGGATTTTTCCACTATACACGGATATTGGGTGTGTGTCCCTTGTCTCTAAATGTGTAGCCCCCTCCCACACAAGGCTCTTCTAGAGCCTTCCGGGATAAAGGGGGTCGTAATTACCTGTGGTGTTATTTATTTATTTATTTATTATTATTTGCAAAGAAATTGAATTGACTTAATCCGAAATAACTACAATAAACACAAAGTTGTGTCTGGTATTTTCAATGCGCTTTAGACACTTGCGTAGGATACAAGATCTGTGAATTTTTAAAAAAGCCATTTCTTTATGAGAATAAATTTTTCTTTCTGATAAAATAAAGCTAGTTCCAATGAACAGCAGTTGTTTTAGAATTGTGAGAAGTATGTTGGTTAATTTTAAGTTTTGTAAAATTCCAGGCAAGATTTACACAGCGGCGGAGATAGCTGAAATTGGAAAATTTTACGCGTTACTTTCTGTTAATGTATAATTTTTGATTTTACGTGAGTAAAAAAGTGTCACTCTCAGCTATCAATAATATGATAATTAACATTAATGTTGAGCACTCAGTAGAAACATTAGAAATCAGAGTCTCTTACCGTGGAGGTAGCTGCTACGGATAAATAGAACTAAGATGGGCATCATTGGATAGTGTAGACGAAGAATTTGCGTTAATATCAAACCGAATTTCGTTTTGAAGGTATCAATAGATTTGTCATAAAAATTAATTAACTACTGGGTGTCTAAAATATGTTGCCATTTGAAAAAGTTGGCATAATTACAAATTAGACTTCGGAAATTTTGGTTAGACGTAATATTATCTTTAATAAACTCAACCTAGGAGATGTCTCTGATAAATCACTTGCTTTATTTACATCTTATCTTTACAATCGGCTACAATTTGTGCAATGTTAAGGGTGGCGGCGCCGTTTTAAAAAAAAATGATTTGGATTAATTCGACAATTCGAATTATGTAATAGTTACCAAAACTCACTTTTAACATAATATAATTAAAATTCATAGCATCACTTAAAGCCACTTTTCATAATATATTTCAAATTACTATTTATTTTTAGGCCGACGTTAAGTAAATATATATATAATAAATAAATAACCATTTAAGCTGGCATGAGCAGACCATGAACAGTCTAATAGACTAAGAAAATTACAATGTTTAAAAAGTTATAAATATATTAAAAATGCATGTTTTTTATATAGTCATTACGCATTTACACAATCTACTTTACAATAGATATACCGACTTAAAATTTGTATTACGTAATAAGGTACAATGGCTTACTATTACCTTTAGTGATAATTAGATTTAATCCATTATAAAGCTGATCGAAACTACAAGAGATAAAAATGTCATGATTTTTTAAAATAATTTACATAGGTCCGAAACGGCTTAAATTTTTTGCTGCAGAATTTTTTTTAACCGTTATTTTTTAATATCTCAGAAACTACTTTAGATAATTCTCTTAATATGATATAAAACTACCTACATATTTTAGTTAGAAAAGTTATTTTATCGCTCCACCAGTGGCATCCCTTCAAACTCTGATATTTTTTACCAAAAAAATGGTATGGCACTGGCATTTTTCCATGTGGCTAGTAGTTATGGATTATAGCCCAATAAAATGGGACAAAATTTGTCGATTTGGATGAAGTAATTCAGAGGAGGGGTGGAGAAAATAGATTAAAAAATAGATTTTTCGCAAAAAACTCTGATAGTATAAATTTTACTGTAAAATATGTACACATGAAAATTATAGGTAATACAAATGCGCACAATTTCGTTTTCTTTTTAACTTCGTACGACCTATTGGAGCCGAGATAGATTTTTTGAAAGTTTGACAGTTTGCGACGCAACGGAAACGCGCGCATTTGAAAGTTGTAGAGAATTCGATTTAGGAATAATTATTCTACATTCGCAATTATTTACGCATACGAAAATGCAGAGTATTACACGTCCTAAAAATATGGGCCCAGTATGAAAGGACTCAGAAATGTCTACAGAATAACTTCTGCTACTTCAAAATTGTATTCAAACGTGACGAAAATTGTTTGCTAAGAATTAAAAATCAGCTGCATTTTCAATCGTCAGTTCCTTGTCGCTACTTACTGAAAATCATACAAGAAAAAATGCATTTTGTAGAAAATTTTGTAAGCTCTCATTTAGGTCTTATGAAATTTTGTCGCAAAGTCAAATGAAAGGATGATATATACAAAAAAAAAAAATTAAAAAATAATATTGGTTCAATTTTAATGAACAAAAACAGTACTTTCATATGTATGTAAACTAATAAAAATGGGTCAAAACCAATTTTTTAAGAATTGTTATGCATAGTTCTTGCAGGAAAATCTTAATTAACTCCACGTCCAGTGGAAGTATAGTAATGCAAAAAATAGACTTAATTTTTATAATAAAAAAAAAAATTTTTCCTCATAGCTTTAAATAACTGTGACTTGTGAACCATTCATCGTATGAAGGTCATTTGGAGCTCATTTTATAGATTTTCTTGCTTATTTTCTACCATTCGTATAATTCACCATATTTAATGAGATATTCGAATACTAACAAGCTAATCAGAGAAAATGTCCACATGGAAAAGTCAGTGGCGTACCACTTTTTTGGTAAGAAATATCAGAGGATATGTTTTCAGGGATATAACACACATGAAATAAAATAGATTTCTCAGGATAATTAACATTCGTTTATTGAAAATTGATATTCTTGTTGTTAATATATTTTTTGTTGATTTTTTGTCAATTGTTATTTTTGTAACCATGACTTAAAACTCATTAAAACACAGATGGCTGAAAGTAGCCTGTGTAACTCTCCCTTCAAAAATAAAATCAACCCACCAAAGCATCAATATCGAAATGAACTTTCTTAACATTCAATTCGACAGGTAGGTTTGCAACATCATTTAATAAATGTGCAGGTTTGTGTCTGTCATGGCTGACAATGAAGTTCCAAGTTCCAAGTTTAAGGACAGTAACAAGTTTATCTGTAAGAGAAACTACTTGAAATGGTCCTTTGTACCAAGTGTAGAAAGTCGGCTTAAGCCTATCTTTCCAAATGAAAATGAATTTACAAGTTTTAATGTCAGGACTAAAAAATGTGTTTTGAAGATTTCGTTTATGATTCATAAATTGTATGTTGCCAAAATAATTTTGTAATTTATTAATAAATGATGGGATTTGAATATCAGAATGTGATTTAATGAAATATCCCCCTGGGAGGCGTAAGGTATGGCCATAAACAAGCTCAGCAGATGAGCAAAGTAAACTATCCTTCGGCATGGCTCGTAAACCTAATAAAATTATTGGCAGTTTATCGTACCAATGAACGGAATTAGCTCGGGCAGGTAACGCAGTTTTTGGGTTCTATGAAATTGTTCAACCATACCTTTGCTTTGTGGATGGTATGTGGTTATACGAATTCGATGGAATTGGAAATTTGATGGAATTAATCAATTAAAAAATATTATTAAAAAAACTTTAACTTGATATGTGACAGTTTAAATAACTCCAATTATATGCTTTCTGAGATATTACAACGGCTAAAAAAATTTCAACACCCTGTAGTAAGAAATTTAAGTCGTTGTGGGCATATGTTCATTTGAAATTTTTTTTACAAAATGACCTAAGGGATCACACCCTAAAACATAACACGTCATTAAGGAATACCCTGTATGTAAGATGTTACATGTTAAAAAAGAAATCTTTTGCTTGAAAACTGAATTATTGTAAATATGCTGTAATTTTGCAATTTACTATAGCACAAAAATATTTTTTATTTCAACATTTTAACAACTGTTTTCAACGTACACTGTACGTTAGAACTTATTAGTTTATAGTGGTAGATAATGAATTATTAAAAAGAACTCTAATTTATTCCGCCCAATGCCATCATCAATCAATGTATCTTCAAGTCACATTATACCCATATTTACATAAAAACTTCATTTATAAAATAAACACAAACTGTCGGAACTGTCGATTTGCTGAAACAATAGAAATTGGATAATAATAATATGTCAAGTTCAATTTATACCATATATCCTCAAATAGTTTTTTATTTGCTTTATTAACACCCTTCAGTTATTAGAGAAAAAATTGATTATTTACGATTCACATAAAATGGAATCTATTTTAACATTACTTCCATAATGAGAAAAAACTATTGAAATATTGCGTAAAAATCTTGATATCAATTTAAGAGTTATTCAATATTCCGAACTTATAATACATCCTCTTCGGTATCTTAGTTTCATGTTTTTTTATTATTAATTGAATACAACCAATTTTATTTAGCACAAGCTATTGTTACGTGTTTACACCCTCCAGTAAGCACCCCCAAACGTAGATCCAATACTTATAACACGAATTTTCACTAACCACTGATTTATTAATCACTAAATTGCTTACAATAATTAGTCATTATAATTACACACTACCTATAACTTCTAACTACTATAAATTCAGTACTTATTGCCACTGTATTGTTATTTATCTTATCTGATCGCTTGGCTCATCTAAAATATAACTGACTCTGATACGCCGGTCCCGCTTCTTATATATTCGTGGCGCTTATTCTCGATTCATCCATTTCACCAAATCGCGTCATCTCTGGGCCAACTGGCGAATCATCGTTTTATTGGAAGCTAATTGGGCAGGCTTCCTTTTCCTCTGCTACTAGGGATTAAGCCTCTCTTCGGAAGAAGGCGTGGGTGTGCATATAACACTATCTATAATTCCAATATAGTTTTGTATATAATCATTCGTTCTATGGTACTATAACATTCCTATATCATTTAGTAAGTAACATTTTCAATGAACAGTTGTAAATTAAGTACTAGAAGGTTTGATGTCAATAGTCAAAGTAGTCTACACACATTTACCATCACTAAAGATTGTTATCTTCATGAATAATTCCACCATTTAGATCTTTCAACTAAGGCTGATTTAAAATAGGTAGATACTAGACTTTTACCACTTTTATATATACAAATTAGATTTGCCCTTTCAATGCCAACCTAATTGATTTAACTTATTCGAAATAGGTGTATGCCTGTCACATGCTACGATTTGTAAATCGTACGCGTACATAAACAAATAAAAACGTTGGAAATTAATGGTTATAAGATATTACATAATGAAATTCACTTGGGCTACTGTAGCGTAGCAGATATCGCAGACACAACTTACCCCGGATAAGTGATGTAACGTGCCCACGATAAAATTTCTCTAGCTCAGACTATCTCAGGGCGTTAAGCCCAAGTTTACATAAACTATGACAAATTATTAGTTTACTTACTTACACAAATCACTGAGGGTCCCATACGTAGTGGTCGCAGACGAAATAATGACACTTTCTTTAAACATGAAATGCACTATATTACGGAATTTACAAATATTAGTTCTCTAGCATGTAACCTGGCGATGTTCAAAAGGTGTGGCAAATTTCTTGATTAATAAATTACAACATTAATAAAATGCCTCGTGTAGCTACACATCGGTTTACAACGTGAGGATAAATGGTAATAAATTCGGCCACAATGGGTCTGATTTAGAGAACCTCCTTAAATAAATATAAATGCATAAAATCTTTAAATATGTACAAGTTAAAATACAAAAGTAAGTATGAATGGAATATAACCGCGCAGAACCACTGAAGGTGGTCCCCGGTAAATAAAAACAACACACTTATCTAGGGTGGTACGATACCGACTTCGACGTTGAAGAACCTGTAGCCCTACGGAGATGTCTTCGGGACGAAAGAAATTGACCCGAGGATGGGGTTGATTATAGCCTCTCCAACCTTGGAACTTTCTACTGTGTGTGGATGCCCCGTCCGTGGAAATTCACTACTGTGTGTGGAAGCCCCGTTCGTGGAACCCTAAAGATTTCCTGACTTAATTTGCATGCTCAGAAATGCACGTGAAGCGTGCCTCATGAGAGCAATTTAAATCTGACATAACCCACAAAAGAAATATAATTTACGTCACTGATGAGGGAACAATCCACCAATGTTCCTAGAGAGCCTCAGTTGGATGAATGGGGTCGAGTACGTATTTCAAGTCGACACGATACTTCCAAAGAAAAGCCTGTAAATTTGTGAAACACGTGGGTAGAGAACAGATAAGATGGCGTGAAGAGGTTAGCTTACCTTGTATACTTAAATATCCTGCTTCCGCAGTTAAAATTTACTCACAGCAACAAAATATTCCGCTAAACGGAACAACAACAGATGGAGAAAATTTTCCTGTGTTGACAATCCCAAAATCCACCAGGATGCCCCGGATAAAACGAGTTTTGTGAGATTATCAACCATATACCGCCAACAAAAATGTCTCTCTGCCTTTCACCAGCTGGAAGTATATCGCGCCTCCCGTGGACAATAGCGAAACTCTGCTACGGACGTAGCGGTTGTTATTATGCGGCCCATAAAACGCTAAGGCGTATGGTGGGTCGCATACGCTAGAGGTCCGCAACACACAATTTAATATTACACGCACTTTTCATATGTAATCACTTGTAATCTCTTAACATCAGATGTGGTAAAGAAAATTAATAATGGAAAGTAATAATTAAAATGGTAAATTTTGGTATTATGTATTCTGTGGAAGATCTTTCTGTTAATTTTCTTACATTATAATTCTTATATATATAATTTCTTACAAGAATAATCTACACGTTATTCACATTTACTGTTGATCCTAAATATTAAATTTAAAAATATAACGTTTAGCAAATTACAGAACTAAATACATTTTTTAATTTATAAAATTTTAATTTTTTTTTTTTAATATTATAAATGTAATCATAATTTAAATTTATTTATTCTACCCGTGTTCCTCCATTTTCAGCACACATCTCAACTCTGTTCTAAAATTGCCTTTTATTGATGTTTCCATAGCATATTTTTTTAAAAACATTAATATTTTATAAATAAAAAAAATTAATTCTGAGCAAGTTTTTCTTATATAAAATTTTTCAATATTTCGCACAGAAAAGGCACTTTACGTTATTCGATTTTTAGTTTTAAGCTGTTACCAGCACCATCTATAAATTTCCAACATACTAAAATTAGTTTTTGGGTGAAGCAAGAGCAGAATACAAAAACTGTGTTTGTAATCCAAAAAAGTTGTCATTTACACCTATAATACCGCTTTGCCGTGGACACATTGTATGCATTTGATTTGGGTTTTGAATTTTTTGAACTAGCACTGTAAAACTTAATTTTAACTCTTCCCGTTTTCAAAGCGTTTTTTGTAAGAACTCTTATTTCGCTGTGTATGTTCTTACAAAAAACGCTTTGAAAACGGAAAGAAACTACTTTCCGAAACGTCAGCAAAATACATTATTTCTGTGTTTATTCCAATATATATTATTTGTAAAACATAACCTCTGACTGTTCCTTTGACGTAAACGTCACGGGCGCAGAGGCTTTTTCCAATAATTATATTATTTTGTAGATTCGGTGATTTGTTTTCGAAGAGGATAATATATGTGGTAGAAAACCCAAATAACAGGAAAGAATATTCGTAGAATGCCACAAATAACTTTCAGACAAAATTTAATGCAAGAAGTTTGTAATCAAAACACTTACCTCATAATTACAAAATCGCTTAGCAGTTTTTAAGTTACCATACGTGTCATATTCATAGTATCTCCTTTCTAATTTCAAATAAATCATTATGGCGGAGGACGAACAGAGCCAGTCCTTATATAGTTCCCTGTGGCACATCTTCATTCATTTTGTTTTGAAAACTACTTCTAATGTTGTCCAGTCTTTCAGTAATAATGTGTGATTTATCGTATCCAAAAGTTTTGCTAAATTCGAAAATCTGTATATTTTTTAGTAAGCAACCCAATTGCATTGATTTACTTCTCAAAAATCAAATTGTTTTATTGATAAAATTATACATTTACCTAAGAACTTCAAAATTCTGATTCTTAATGAAATTTCAAAGTCCTTCGCTATGCTTATTGTGAGCGATATTTGTGCACAATTCGAAGGTATAACTTTGTCGCGTCCTTTGATGTATAGGAAATGGGAATTTAAGAAATACCAGGACAAAGTCTGTTACCATGAGTTTTTCTTATGAAATATATTAAGGGCATGGTAATATGCTTTACTATTCCTTTTAACATTTCAGATTTAAATTTATCACAGCCCGGAGCTTTTTATGTTTTAATCTAGACTTTACTTCAATACTGGTAGAAAGAGCAGAAATATAGAATATGTTTTTCATTATTTATTTTGTTCTTTATAATTATTATAACGTTTCAGTTTCTTTCATAGACTTGTAGAACTGTTAAATATTCTACTCGCTATATTGCAGTCAAATTAGGATTTGAAGTGGAACTTTTTCCATAAGCAATTTTATGATTGGATCCTGTTGAGGAGGTGCTAAGGAGTACCCAAAGAAATTTTGTACTTCAAAGGCTTCAATTTATTAGTTATTATTAACATTTATATCAGCAAAACAAATATGTACCGTTGTTTTGGGAAGGCATAAATGTAAGATCTGTCTTAAATCATACCAGGCATATTCGTCTTTAATGGGACATATAAGATATGAATGCCGCCAGCCGAAATATTATTGCAAAAAGAGCTTCAGACAGATACGACATCAAGAAACATGTGCGAAATCTACATCCGGACAAAGTTGAGGAATTTGAAGTTGTGTTCAGACAGAATAATTTGAAGAGATTCAACTTGTCTGCGATTTTGTGCCTTAGAATTTTAAGCAATTTTGTAATCAAACCTGCAAAGGTTGTTATTAAATATATTTGGAAAGAATTGCAACATTTCTTGGTTTTTATTTCTTACACTGTGGCTGTGAGTACTGTTTATAATCAACTATTTCTCTTTCTTTTCACTATCTAGCTTCCGCGGATATACTAATATGCAGGCCGCTACAAGTTGACTGGAGCGTTCCGTACTAGCGTCTTAATTAAAAATTTAATTTTTTAACTGCGTTTTTCAACCTAAAAATGTGAATAACGAGATATCTAAGTACGATCGGGATAAAAAAAACAACATCTTTTTTATTAAATTTTCTACAAATCTACGTTTAGTGTAGGCCTTAGGAGTGCAACCATAACCTACAAAAGTGAAAAAACTGGCCAAAAATAGTTTTCTTTTTAATTCATTTTGCTGCCCAGAGCCGTTGAGTAAACCGGTCAGCTTCAAACTTTCAGAAACTCTGCCTTTTGCTCTAACAAAAATACCCTGGAAATTAAATATTAAACTGAATGTGCGCAATTGAATTTCCCTGATTTCTATCTCGCTAAATCATCAAACTGCGTTCTTATCCAGATTTATTACTTTCTAATCGATATTCTAATTTATTTTAACTTCTTTACTCTTATATAAACCGTCTTTAATACTTCTTATTTCTCCTAATTTATTTTATATCTGTTTATTTGCTAAATATCAATTTGCAACCATTAACTAACTTTCTTTATTTTTTAAAATTCTATTGTCAAAAATTTCTCTTGACTTTCTTAAGTAATTTTTGTTTAAAAATTCCGACAATATAAAGAAAGATGCTGTAATAATGTATGTAGGTGACTGTAGTTAACGCATTATATATACAGGATGGGGTAATAGTGCATCCGGCTTCGATATACTATAGTGACTTTTTCAAAATGCATCTGCGGATGGCATTATTTCAACAGCAAAAAATCACTACATCCAGAATGTTTGGGAGATGAG
This sequence comes from Leptura quadrifasciata, assembly GCA_963675555.1. Taxonomy (NCBI): domain Eukaryota; kingdom Metazoa; phylum Arthropoda; class Insecta; order Coleoptera; family Cerambycidae; genus Leptura; species Leptura quadrifasciata. The sequence goes on along the minus strand of OY776673.1, from coordinate 153,081,051 downwards.
AGGGAGAGTCAATAATAATGTAGAGGTGAAAGGCACTTGGAAAGAGGTTTCTAAAAAGTAATAATATACTGGTATTCATAGCATCGACTGTAGTTAGGCGCGTTTTTCTCCACCTCAGCGGATGACGAGAAGAAAATAGGCCACTCTTCGATACTCAAAGGGGTATGGGGTACGATACGGTTTTAGCCTGGGCACTAGTCACAGTTTTTAAGTGTCCAGGACACCACTACCCGCCAGCCGGGTACGCAAGGCTGAGTAGCTCAAGTGGAGAACGGTACTCCAGTGGGTTAATTAGGAAAATTAGATGTTCACACACAAATAGTAAAACTCAGAATTTGATAAATAAGGTTAGTATATTCAGTTAAGCCTACTATATACAAATCTACGGTTTACTAATTACTCCAAACAAACTTTACAAGTTACTAAATACAATTAGTGAAGGCAAGCGGTGCAACGAAAGTGGTACCAGATGACTCAAATGGCAACGTTAGCAAGCGGCTAAAGGTAGCACAGAGTAAACGGTAAAACTGTAGTACAGAGCAAGCGGTAACACTAAGCAGGTCCTTTCCTATAATAAAACAACTTTTTATAGGAACGGGAATAGACGCCAGATGGATGCGCTGCTGACCGATGACGTAGTACGGACTTTGCCAAAATTTTGCTGCTCGGAAATGATATATAACGCTAACGGTACCAGTCTCTCTGGCTGATGCGCCACGGATCATAGTGACGTCAAACCGACTTAGAAAATATTCCAGAGTAATATCGACTTAGTAGTGAGAAGTCATATGGTCAATTGCTACTATATACCATAGATGTCTCCATGGTGTATAGCGGCTTGCGATTCTGCAAGTACCTGAGAGCGGCGACTTTTTAGTCCTAGGTGGACGGGAGCTACTGTTATAATATCTGATTTGCAGGAAACAACTAGTCAGCGAGCAAATACCCCGACCTGCATTGAATTATACCTTACAAATCATGAATGAATCGGTCGCCGCTCTCAGGTACTTGCAGAATCGCAAGTCGCTATACGCCATGGAGACATCTATGGTGTATAGTAGCAATTGACCATATGAGAGGATTGACTTACCTCTCACCACTACTCAATTTATTACAGTTTGTATAAAACTAGCAGGTTGGCCACTGTCGTTTGTCTGTTCCATGACCTATGGCATACTGATGAGAACTAATAAGTTCGAAACTGGTCTATGTCTGGTCAGAGTGTTGACAAATGATATTGGCTATCATTCAACCATGATTTGTAAGGTATAATTCATAGCGGGTCAGAGTAGTTGTTTCCTGCAAAAAATATAATATAATATCGACTTGTTAAAAATAATTCTATCACCTGAATTTTGGAACTTACAATATTTTCAGCAGGCACAAGCGGTGGGTCAGGCACGTCTAACTCGTAGAACGGTAACTAGCGAACTGAACTCACGGCGATTTCAACTGGTCCCCTTACTGAGAGGATGACTCTATATGGGTCCACCACGGATTTTAATGACGTCAGAAAATATTTCGGACTAACAGCGATTCACAAAAATATTTCTATCACCTCACTTTTAATTGCAATATTTCGTATAGATCCACAAACAGGTGGGCAAGCACATCTAATACGCGGAACGGTGGCCGGTCACACACTGAAATTTATACTGCTGGCCCGCGTGAATGTAAAATCCCTTCTCGTCGCTCCCCCCCTTGTCACTCGAGTTCATCTGCACTAAAGCCGATTAATTTATTGGGTACATATGCCTATATACAAAATAATGATTATTAGTTTTCAAGTTAAAGCGGTACAATGTATAGTTTAATATTTATTTTAACAGTAATAGAATTAAAAGGACACAGGGTACCAAAAATAAAATACAAATCCTATGCATATTTCGGTGACGAAAAACGTTTCGCTACAGTAGTTTATTTGTATTTTTTATTTTGTATCATAGAACTCGAGCTATTGAAATCTGACGCACTATTGCCCCACCTTATATATTTAGTTGTAAGATATACGCGGAAGATATTTTGCATAATTTTCAAATTGATTTTTATTATGACATTGAAATGCAATAATCCTTACCGTACAACAAAATGACATAATAATAGCTTAACAATTATACTGGACCTAATATGTCGGTTATAAATAGTTGTATAAGTTAAATTTGAATACAAAGTATTTACCGGATTGCTCTCATCAGTTATGTAAATAAGGCAAGTAACGGATGCGTGAGTGAAAATATTTCATCACATTTTCACTTTATAACAAAAAATGGAAAGTGATGCAGAAATATACATATTAAATTTATTTTTAGCACTTCAAATACGTAAGAATATCATGTTCTGCTCAAACAGTCCTGACGGGTTATTTTATTTCCCGTACCTGTATCTGATCACCTAATTGTAGTTAAGGAGTAAAGAGATTCAACTCAATTAGCGTTTATTGATGGGAACATTTATATTGAAATTTCCCTTGATCCCAAGTTTCAACTAATGGAAATTTCATGGTCTCATAAAAGTCACATTTACATGTTCAGAACACGAATGGGTCTTTCATTTATAGTGCTTTTAAAAATCACACTCTAACAGCACTTACACTCGTTACACTCCAGTAAACACAATGCGGCTGCTAAAACCAAGGAAAAAATGCGAACGTAAAGTAACTAGGTACTACAAAAATCGATAACTATCAAAGGGTATTTTAAATGTGTAAAATAAAATATTTCTCGTTGGAATGAAATGTGTAAAATTTTGATAAAAACATAGCTCTTCCATGAAGCTTCTATATCACATATAGATAAATACGATTTAGTAAACAATCCGTGTAAGTTCATAGATTATCTGAAATTTTTCGATAATTTTTCACAATCTATTAATTAATAAATTTCAGAAACAAAATGTTAATTTTCTATTTTATTATGACTGGTCGTAGAAAAATAGTGTATATTACTCACATTTAATGGCTATTCAGACACTGGTATTCTCATGCTCGTATTTTAACAGCTATCATTAAATTCTCATTGCATTTTCAAATTTTTTATAAAAAGCCTCGCTGCAACACTAATATACAGGAACATACAGCAACGCTTTAAAAATTAAAATTTATACTCACAAAATAAACGATTTGGAGTTTTTCATTTAAGTGTGTCAGCGTGTCATGACAGTCTGATTTATTCCAATTAACCCACGTAACGCGCACTAATGGATCCAGAACGCCTCTCGGGATGGCCATTTAAGTAACATAGTAATAATAATACACTTTATTCATTTCTTTGGACATAATAAAATAATAACAAAACAATAATAAACAATAAATGGAAAGGCGAAGCTCAGCTAGAGGTTTCCCTAGAGCTGTTTTTACACTTAACCTCATAGTGGTAGATAACACGACGAAAGAAAATATATATCCATAACAGAAATACACAGAGCAAGAGTAAAATGTCAAATTAGTACAGAAAAGGCAAAATAATTTACCATATAATATGCCACGTTTAAAGGAGATAAGTGATGACTACCTAATTAAATGGAAAAATGCGTTTATACATTTGCGAGAAGGAAGAGACAGCGCGAGATTTGAGAGAGGGTGGGAAGGAATTATATATTCTACATATATTAAATGAGAAAGACCGTTCAAATAAAGTAGTTCTATGTACTGGTGGGGTTAAAGTGCCTTTAAATCTAACATTTTAATTATGTACATGTAATTTTACTATAGAGATATGAAGGTGTATTTATTACTATAATTTTGTGATACAGAGAAATAGCGTGCAAATGACGTCTATTTTTCATACTAAACCATCTGGTTTCCTGCAGTTTGTGACTATAGATATATCTATTTCTATACAAACTGGAGGGAGCATTTCTCAACGTATCAAAATGAAATTTGGCAAGCATATACTATGGATTCATATCTCGGTTAACTTTGAAGATAGAGCAAATCGGTTTCTTGGTTTGAATATGGCGGCGCGGCGGTTGAAAATTTTCGAAAAATTCTCAAAATTTTATTTCAGATCAAGTATCGTCGGATAGGGATCTGAAACATTTTTTACTAAAACCCATAAATTGTTAAGTTATAGGTTTTAATGACCTCTTCCCAAACATATTTTATGAGTTTATATAACATTTTATATGTGTATTTGAAACAGTTTGCCAGATTATTTATAAGATATGGTAAGACTGTCAGAGCTTCAATGACCATTCCCAAACTACATTTTGTGAGTTTCTATAACCTTTACCTGTGTATTTGAAGCAGTATCCAAGAAGAGTATTGTCTGAAAGTTATTTGTCGCATTCTACGAATATTAAAAAAAATTGAATAAAGAAACAGATAACAAAAAAGAAAATTAAAGAATCAGCAATAATCTTATTAAATGAAGATAAGTGCGTATCGAATTGTTCTGTAGATATTTATACAACCTGGCTACCAATGTTAAAAGGAGAACTTAACAAACTTAACATTATCTAATAGAACATATTATCAGTTCTGTGTAAGTAGTAAGTATCTATGGAAATAACATAAACAGAATTTTAACGCTGTGTATTTGACATACACAACAAAATAAGTTCTTCCAAAAGAGCTTTGAAAACGGAAAGAGACTACTTTCCGAAATGTCAGCAAAAATACATTATTTCTGTGTTTATTCCGATTTGTATTATTTGTAAAACATAACCTCTGACTGTTCCTGCGACATAAATGTCACGGGCGCAGAGGCTTTTTTCCAATAATTCTATTATTTTGCAGATTCGGTGATTTGTTTTTGAAGAGGATAATAATAATAATAATAATAATATATATGGTAGAAAATCCAAATAATAGGAAAGAGTATCCAAGAGTATTTATAAGATATGGTAAGACAGTGAGAAGGCAGCAATGACCATTTCCAAAGTAAATATTGTGATATTTAATTTCCCCCTTGCACTTAAATTTAATTTCAAATTCACCTTTCCGATAATATATCAAAATAACTTTCATTTATCTCTCCAGTCAGCCCATAAAATATTCACCCCGAAAATAAGTCCAATTTACGTATTCCCGTTGCATGCTGACAACTTGCAGCTAACTTCAACGCATTACCCTAAAAACGGATTCCACTCTGCTCGACGCAGACAATTACATACCCTCAATATGGCATAACACAACAATCATATATGGATTAATATGGCAAAATATAACATCAATATGGACTAAAGTAAGACTCGCAACGATACTTCACGGGACCAATTCAATTTACCATGTTATTCAGGCAGTTATCGTTCATAATTCAAAAACCAAATTAGATTCCGCTGACATTTTCATACCAAAATATCACATTTTTCACAGCCTACTTAAGGATATCATTTTCGACCCAAATTTCTAAATTTTCAGCAAACATTACGCAATATCTCATCATCCGAGCCCCATATGATGGGCTGGCTCCCTTTCCGGCTTCTCCAGCTCTCAGCGAGCGTCGTGCCCCATCGCGGGTATAAATAATGGAGCGTTGTGTTCGGGTATATCTAGTGATAGTTTCTTCCGTTCGCGATAAATATTCTAGTATCCGCGCCCTCTTCCTAGGCAACCCCTAGTAAAAATAATTTTTAGTATTAATATTTAGCCCCAGTGCTTTATTCTAATTCGCCTTCGCGGCCCTGGTTTTCTAAGCGATAAATCGCCTTCACGGCCCCTAGTATCAAGTGAATTTTCTCAGATTTTTTAAGTTTAGTTAAATCTACCACTAACGCCTCCATCTCAGGCAGAAATTTCAAGTGTCGATACGTTACTTGATAAAAAAATAATCGTGTACAACCTTTAGCTCACATAATAATTAACTCTGTGTTTTTACGCTTAAATAAATATTATTTAATTCTCGTTTTAAACTGCAGTGTTGTTATTTCAAGAAATTTTTATACAGGGTGCAATCCTTGACCCTGCCAGAAAAGAAATAAAACAAATTTAATTACAAGAAATCTATACAGGGTGTAGCCTTAGACCCTACGACTTCAGAGAAGTCACAAGAGAGTAATTTTTTAGTTCTGAATTAGACACAGAGCTTCGCACAGGGCGAAGCTGTTGGCCCATTCCAGCCGTTTAAGAACAAACCACCCCAACTCCGAATTCTACGAAATAAAGTGCACGGCAAGCCTCCAGGGTGTCACCTAAAGATCTCCAGCCAAAAATAAATTATTTTTTCAATAGCGGAAGTCCAGCGCATATTCACAACGAAGACCGCGTCCTCGCCTCACACATCTTCCAGCGGCTTGTGTATCAGTCTATGCGCGGAAGTTATACAACCTTAGGCGAGGGTTGTATAGGGGATATACCATCCTTCGGAAGAGATGTAAAGCCGCCGGTCCCTTGTCTATTAAATATTAGGCAAGTAAAAGATCCCTACTCTTCTTAAGGGAAGATTTTCGGCAAAATTCCTGGTTGAGAGAAGCTCGTCTACAGGCGACGGTGTTAGGTCTCAGTAGCGGAAATAGGCCGACGTTAAATAAATGTATAAATATATATATATATATAATCACAGTTTTTACGAGCATTCTAAGAAATTGAAAAGAGCAAATATTTTACAAGAATTTACAGTTAAGAGTTTATGAGCTTCTGCCAGTAGTTTCGTATACAATTTTCGAAGGTTTCAAAGAGAGATTCCAAAATGTTTCTTAACAGTATTTGTAAGTTTTAAAAGTACTATAAATAAACATTGTTTTTAAGATTTACAGTTATGTGATTAAAAGCTTTCACATGAATTTATGAATGAAGTTTGTATGAGATTTGTAGAGGTTTTATAATCACAGTTTTTACGAGCATTCTAAGGAATTGAAAAGTGCAAATATTTCAAAAAAAATTACAGTCAAGAGTTTATGAGCTTTTATAAGTATTATCGAATGTTTGAAAGAGAGATTCCATGATATTTCTTAACAGCATTTGTAAGTTTTAAGAGTACTATAAGTAAACATTGCTTTTAATAGATTTTGCGGTTATGGGATTAACTGTTTCACACGAATTTATTAATGAGGTTTGTATGATATTTTGGGAGGTTTTATAATAATAGTTTTTACGAGCATTCTGAGGAATTGAAAAGAGAAAGCATTCTAAGGAATTGAAAAGAGCAAGTATTTTACAAGAATTTGCAGTCAAGTGTTCACGAGCATTTACGAGTACTTTCGTGTAAAATTATCGAAAATTTCAAAGAAAAAATCCATGATGTTTCCTAACAGTATTTGTAAGTTTTAAAAGTACTATAATTAAAAATTGTGTTTAAAAGATTTTGTAGTTATGTGATTAAAATTTTTCAGATGAATGTATGAACGATGTTTGTATGAAATTTGGAGAGGTTTTGTATTAACAACATTTACAAGTATTTTCGTATAAATTTTTTGAAAGTTCCAAAGAGAGATTCCATGATGTTTCTTAACAGTACTTGTAAGTTTTAACAGTACTATAAATAAAAAAATTGTTTAAGAGATTTTGCAGTTATGTAATTAAAAATTTGTACATGGATGTATGAATGCAGTTTGTATGAAATTTGGAGAGGTTTTTTACGAGCATTCTAAGGAATTGAAAAAAGCAAGTATTTTGCAAGAATTTGCAGAAAAGAGTTTATAAACATTTACAAATATTTTCGTGTAAAGTTTCCGAGGGTTTCAAAGAGAAATTCAATGATGTTTCTTAAAGGTATTTTTATGTTTTAGAAATGCTTTAATTAAAAATTTCCTTCGCAGTCACAGTCGTGAAACGAATAAAGCGATATTATCTGCTTACATTAACTCTCAGTTAAATAAGAGATAGAACTGAATAAATATCAGAAATGGGCTCCATTTTTAAAGATGCCCTTGTCTCAGCTTGTTAATTAAATTAAAGTTGGTTCCCTCGAACTTTACGTCTTATATAGGACTACAATTGTGTCAAAATTCAAATCAGCATTTCAAAAAATTGGCGAAAATATCCGGGTGTCTTCATTTTAATTGGGACACCCTGTACGTATATAATTGCATACAAAGTAAATAAAATCAGATTGATGTGATTCCTTGGACCCACCACGCCTCATAAAAAAAACAATTTTAAATTATATCTGTTGCACCCCAAGAAGACATAAACAGTCTGATAATTGCAAGAGTGTCATAGTTAAAGCAATAAAACTTTATAAATCATTCACTAAAGTTAAATCCAAATAGTAGTGATCAATTTACGTAAGAAGAAGCAACACAGGAACGAAATTACGGGGATCACGAACGTGAGTCAGGAACTTTCCAGCCACTCTATTAGACTGTCAACTGAACTGTATAATAAAGCTGCCCTATAAAAAAAGATGTTACGAGATCCTTTCCTCCAGCATCACATCGTTTTATTCAAATTATTGGATCTAATCGTGACAATTAGATACCGCTTAACTAGTCACCATATTTTTGTATTTTTTCTCTTTTTATTGGTAATTGATTTTATTATATAATAAACAAATAAAATAACTTAATTAAAATATAGTACATTACATGGATAAGCAATTACCACAGGTAGAACTAAAAAAATAATTACACAACCACAAAAAAATAATTCTGACCTCAAAGTGAAAGACATCACTACATACATATTTTTAGAAGCTGAACGCAAATTATTTCATTCACGAATTTTCTGTTATTTGCAAATTATAGAAAAATTAAATAATTTGTAAATAACTATAAATATGTCTCTTTTGAATACTGATACATGCTCAGTGATCAACAGAATCATATACTTCGCTCAGAATTTTGTGTTTGTATGGCTCTGTTCTTATTTAAATAAACTTGACTTAATAGCACATAAACCCTACAGTATTACAAAAAAAAATCACAAACGTTAAACCTTTACTGCAACTAAGATATGAAATATTCCATTCCCATTCAAATATTCAAAATATACTGTAATAACTATAACAGCGCATATATAGGTCAGTGAAAATAATACTTACATAAAAAAATATGCAGTGAGGTCCATAAGTAACGGATACATTCATTATCTACGTAATTAACAATTTATGAGTGAAACCCTAAAACACGTCAATTTTTAATTCTAAAATGATACTTTTTGAGCATAATTTTGTACCTCCCCCTTCAACCGCCTCGGAGTGATAGCTACCCCTTTAAAATTTTTAAATATAACGAGGGTACATGTGATAGCCCGTTTGAAAGGGTTTTAATTCTCTATCCAACAATATAAGATTTTTTAAATTTCTCTAATTCTTTTATTGACAAATATTACTTAATGTTACTAAGTAAACAAAAGAACATAAAACAGTTTAAATCAAATGTTCAGACTAGATGCCCGGAGCTTCTTGAGAATAATGAAGAGGTTGCTAAAATTATTCTAAAACATTTTGTACTGTTTCCAGGGTATTCTGTCTTTTAAATCATATACGGTATGTTGAAGTATATTTTTGATTTTAAGTGACCTCCTAAAAAAGTCAAGCGAGGCCAAACCGGGAAAACGGGCAGGCCACTCAATTTCACCGCATCTACCGATCCACCTATTGGGAAAAACTTGATGTAGGCTCTCATTTCCAACGCAAAATGTGGTGTAGCCAGTCTTGCTGATACCAAATATTTCTAATTCCATTAGAGCTGTGATCATCTGGGAAAAGTATTCTTTACTCTGGAATTAAGAAATTTTTCAAGAAATCCAAGTAACGAGCGCCAGTTAATGTGCTATCAAGGAAATATGGTCCGATAATTTGAAAATTTATAATTCCAGCCCAAACGTTCACCTTCTCTGGATATGGCCTCCATAATCCAATGTGAATTCTCTATATTCCAGTATCTACAGTTCTGTTTTTTGACTGTTTCATTTAAGACGATTGTTGCTTCATCAGAAAAAAGGAATAACGGATCATCGTAGCATCTATTTGCCACGATTTCACAGAATTCCAATCGGCGATCAGGGCCATCGTCGTTAAGGTCTTGAACCAAATGAATTTTATATGGGTGGTATTTTTCATTTTTTAGAAGACGCAATATGGACGTTTTGCTAATATCATTATCGGCGGCAACTTGTCTTGTAGGTTTACGTGGATTATCTTGAATATGTGACAAAATATCCAATTTCTTCTCATCGAGTTTCCATGCAGATTTAGGAATATCTGTGACATTTCCAAATTTAGGCAAATTTTACCATTTATTTCAGTGCACGTCGCCGGCATGTAGCTGGGAGAATAGCCGTTTTGGTTTAATTTGTTTAGTCCTTATTCTATATAAGGTTAAGTTGGAATATTATAATCCCTATTTTTATATGTTTATAAAATTTCCTTCTGCTATAAAATTTGCTTATTCAGTGATGATTATCAATTTTATTTTCGATTTCGATTGTTTCGACACTACTGAGAGATGGCGCTAGTTACGCTCTACTGCCGTAGAGTTTAACAGTGTCTATAAAACGCGAGCCCCGTTTTATCGAAGGTATGGTTTAACCAATAACTTTGCATATGCCTTCGAAAATTCTGTCATACAGGCACTCAACAGTGACAATTTTTCTGTTAAAACCATTTTCAATATAAGTATTCAGTGCTCACCATAAACTAGGCGTCCCCGAGAGGACGACTACGACTGGCTGGCATTTTCCACACATCTCCTATTAAATATCCGTAACAACCCATCCAGCGATTCGCCTGCCGAAATCGACCAAGCAGTTGACCACTTAACGAGACATATCACCCAGGCGCACTTTCCTTAAGCCAGAGAATACTCCCAACCCTCTCCTATAAGTTACAACTTCCAAGGCAACTCGTTCAACTAAAAAACAGAACTACACTTTCCCCGTACTAGGAATCCTAATTTGAAAACTCAATACTCACAAAACAAATCGATACAGCTATTAAATTTTTTCGAAGCGAATCCATTGCTCAAATAGTTGTCTCCCATCCTGAAGATCCCCATTATGTCCCACGAATCTTTAACCGTCAGCTAACCCTCATCCCACCACTTAACACCCCTGTTGGTGTGGCAATGACCGACAAGGATAAAGCTGCCTCCTTCGCTACCTATCTCTCTTGTGTTTTTCTACCCAACCCTATTCCGCAAACCACCCTTGATATTGTTCAACCCTTTGTAAACACCCTTAACCAAACCACTCTTACGACTGGCGATGAACCAATTTTTTACTCGCCCTCTGAGATCCGTAGAGCAATGAATTCTCTAGATAGTAAAAAAGCACCTGGACCCGACGACATCCCTACATTCGCCCTTAAACACATCCCTATCCCGGTTTACCTTTTCTTGACTAAACTATACAACCCGTGTATGCGTTGCCTGCACTACCCGCGAGCATGGCGAGAGGTTAGGATAGTTAACATTCTAAAACCTAATAAACCCCCTAACCTTCCCTCATCATACCGTCCCATCAGCCTCGTTTCATCCCTCGCTAAAATCTTTGACATCCTACTCCTAAGTCGGGCCCAGCAGAGTCTGGATACCACTGGAGTTTTAAATAAATACCAGTCACTCCACTATCCAGCGGCTCTACCGAGTTGGCGAAATTGTCACAACCATCTTCAATCGAGGTCTATACACAGGGTTTGTCGCCTTAGACCTCAAAAAGGCCTTCGACAAAGTTTGGCATCCTGGACTTTTATATCAACTCCAAGTCGCGAATATTCCGATTCGCATCATAAAAATGATGCAATTATATACTTCTAACTGCAAGTTTCGAGTAAAAGTCAACATGGACTGCTCCCCTCTCACCCCCATATTATCTGGCATTCCCAGGGGTCATCCCTTGGTCCTGTCGTCTTTAACATCTCTTTAACATATACATTAATAACCTACCCGCTCCCCTTCATCACAGAACTACCCTCTGCCTCTACGCAGACGATACCGCCATCCTTTCCACACCCCTAAACCCCATAGGGAACGTACACTAACAATGATCGAAGGTATGCTCACTTACACTGCACTGACGAGACCGAAAAAATAGGTCGAAAGCGGTCTACAGTTAGTGACATCCTGAGGTGAAGGATGTATTTAGACAAAATACAGCAAATTTACCATTTAATTCAACGCTTGTCGTCGGCATGTAGCTGAGAAATAGTTTTTTTTTTATACATTTATTTAACGTCGGCCTATTTCCGCTACTGAGCCCTAACACCGACGCCTGTAGACGAGCTACCCCCAACCAGGAATTTTGCCGAACCTCTTCCCTTAAGAAGAGTAGGGATCTTTTACTTGCCTAACATTTAATAGACAAGGGACCGACGGCTTTACATCCCCTCCGAAGGATGGTATATCTCCTATACAACCCTCGCCTAAGGTTGTATAGCTTCCGCGCATACACTGATATACAAGCCGCTGGAAGATGTGTGAGGCGAGGACGCGGTTTCCGTTGGAATGGTCACCCATCCAAGTACTAACTGCGCCTGTCGTTGCTTTACATCGCATACCGAAGTATGTACATAGTAAAGACGCACCTACGCTCGCCCCCTGAGAAATAGTTGTTTTGGTTTAATCTGTTTAGTCCTTATTATATTTGAGGCACTTAGAGCGGCAATAAGAAAGTTTCATTGCCTCTTTAATCGCCTTCATATTTAATTGATACAATAAATATTACATTCTTCACAAGAGAGCTTATAAACTTCTGCTTTATTATTTTTATGTGCTTTTTACTTTGCATTTTAAAAAACATTTTTTTGTAGGTTTGAATGCTATTTGAAAGTTATTGTTTGCAATAGCTGTTATATCGATCAAGCATGAAGAGAATTTAATATGAGATATAATGAACATTTAAAATGATTTAAAAATTGTAAATATTATAATTCTAATTTTGCAGACCATTTTTAGAAACCAATTACAATTTCCCTTTAAATGAAAAGTTGAAGATCAACAAAATCTAGAAAATTAAACATATTAGAGGCAATTGAAACTTACAACGTTAATAACCCAAATTCTAACCTATTCAATAACCAATTAGATGTCGGATACCTTACTTTGTTTACTGCTTTGATCTAATAATAGCGCCCACCTGCATGGTTTGGTTATTTCTACTTATTTAGCATAATCTGTTACTCCAGTTAGAATGTATTAACACCCGAAAATTTAATTCGTAATTACGATACTGTAGCCGCAAAAAGAGAAATGTAATTTTGTATTCGTTATTTGTTATAATGGAATATCATAAAGTATAGTGTGGTGTGGAGTCGGAAAAAATCTGAAAATTGTAAATATTTTGCTATGCAACGAGAGTACACCTCCCTCCTCCGTTTTTGAGGATGCGAACACGATGGTGCTGGTAGAATTTCTCTTTGGAGTTGCGCAACCCCCCAAACGGCCAAAAAAAACTCTCAAAAGGGGTTAAACGCGTATCACATCTTTTCCTCCGGTGAAACTTAGCGTTTTCGAAAATGTTGAACACGGTAGTGATACTGAATGTTTCTTCCGACCCCCTCCAACCCCTCTACTGGTTAACAAATACCCCCGAAAGGAATGTAAATATTTTTTTTATATCGCCGGCAAAATGCATATAACGCCCGTTTTGGAGGACGCTGAACACAATGGTGATGCTGAATGTTTTTTTTTCCTCCACCAACCCTGTTAGCGGCTAATATACACCCCCAAAGGAACGAAAATCTTTTTTTGTAAAACATCAGCGGCAAAATTCATGTACCGCCACGTATTTCTACTTATAAGAGACGTAGGTTAAATTAATGTAGATAAGGTATGAATGAAACAAAAATGTATTGTAAGCATCTGTTTTAGTATAACGTCTATTATTTTTCATGTAAGGGAAACAACTGTAATAATTTAGTTGAGTTTATGTGTATGCGTCAATATATATTGTTCTATCATTTTTGTAATAAAATAAATTGTACGTATCAATGATTCAATAAACCTATTTTTGTAAGTACTTGATTATCTTTTTCAGCTAAAGGGAAAATAAAAACAATTATAGTCGCAAAGAGAAGTATGATTATATGCTCCGTTCTCAGCATCCTCGAAAAAGTTCGGTATATACATTTTGCCGGTGATATAAAAAAATGATTTTCACCCCTTTCGGGGGAGTTTATTAGCCGTTAGAGGGGGTGGGAAGAAACATTCAGCATCACCACCGTGTTCAGATCCTCGAAAACGGGCGTACGCTAAGTTTCGCCGGTGGCTAAGCGTCTAACCCCTTTTGAGGGTGGTTTTTGGCCGTTTGGGGATTTGCGCAACTTCAAAGAGAAATTCTACCAGCACCATCGTATTCAGCATCTTTGAAAACGGGGGAAGGAGGTACTCTCGTTACATAGCAAGATATTTACAAATTCGTTCGACTCACACACTCCACTAAGTAACAAATTTGATTTCTTACTAACTAGTAATTTTGTGGTTCCCTAAATTAACACATATATACAGGCAGTTAGACAAACAACAACATTTGTTTTTACGCCAACTAGTAATAAGATTTTGTTGGGTTATTGTAGTTCATGAATTGATGATGAACCTTTCATAGTTTTTAAGTTTTTTATAAATACGAAGTACGGGCAGTGAACACTTACGCGCCTCTTTGGTTTGGAAAAATAATTGATTTTTGTTTAGATTGTTTAGTTGAGACTCTTGAGGCCGTAGATGCACTTTATTTGATTGATTTTGAGAAGGTGGGGGGGTTGCACTTCAAGATATTGGGCAGGGCCAAAAGCTACCCTCTGCCCTGTATAAGTTCCAGTAATGTAGTTCGCATTGACTCTAATTTTAAAAGTATTGATTAATCACTGTATTATTAAATGTGTCCCGGTGGAAACCAACACCCTGCATATTAAGCGTTTGGTGCTTGAGATACGTTAAAGTTCAGTTGGAAAGTCAAAAATCACTTTGGTTTAATTTTGAGGTTTTTTTTGTCAAGTGAAATTCAACACCCTGTATATGGTTTTCTGAAGTAGAACTGTTTTTTAAGGTCAACACCGGTTTCTGAATAAGTTATTTGGAAATTTGCAAATTTTTTGTTTTTTGTAGACACTTCTTGATCACCCTGTATATGGTGAATTATTGTATCACACTTGGTTTTAACAGTAACGACTGATTTGATTTAGGTTAATGAAAAACACTTTCGACGAATTATTTTTCAACAAATTTATTTCGATTTTTGTACAGTTACTAGCAAGGTAACTCTTCGACAGTAAGAATTCTGGCTTTTGGAAAAATTATTTGGGTTCGTAGATTGGTTTAAAAAATCACTTAAAATTAATGCGCGGAGACAGTTTTTAGTTTAAAGTTAGATTAGATGCGCTGAGGCAGGTTTAGTTTAAAAGTCTGAAAAAATTCACTTGATTTTGTTGCGCGAAGGCAGGCTTGAAGAAGTTGCACTTAAGATTAATGCGCGATGGCGCAGAGTTAAGTTAAAAATTAACATTATGACCTTCTTTACTTGGTTGAACCAAGGAAGCCGTTCGGAGTTTTTCTAGCAATAAAATAAGCGCGAAAAATAGCAAGCAATATTTAGTAAGTTTTTTTTAATTATTTCTCATTTTTTGTATTCCTTATGACTTTCTTATAGCTGCTATGCTATTTTTTTATTTACTTTGTAGTTGCATCTGTTTTTGTCCTGAATTCTTACAAGTCTTTTTTCCTTTCCTGAATCAGGAGTTTTAATTTGATTAATCTATGAATTACCTATTTATTTTCAGTTGCTAATATTACGTTATATTACTATTAACTATTACCATAATTTTGTGTTTTTGTTAAAAATATTCAGTTTAGCGGCTTAATAATTCTTCCTGAATAATATTTTATATTAAATTTGGGTTAAGTGGTAGAGCGCGAATGCAATATGCTCTGTGATATTGTAGGAGCGAACTTCGCCCTTTCATTACTAGAAATAAATACACTCTATTTGTAAATTAAAAGCTTAACGTGATGAATAAAGACATTATTATTATTATTACTATTTTTTTTTTTTTTTTTTTTTTTTTTTTCTTCACAGGTTCCCCCGGTTTGTCTACTGTGATCGGGTACGTGGTACCAAGATTACAGTATTGACCATCATTCACTTCCAAGGAAGGATCTCACTATTCCGGCTGTGTGGATTAGTACTGCTTTTTGCATTGTCAGGTAGATCTTCTGATCAATACCAATCGTTTTTAGCGATATTCCCAGGCTTTTTGGTATAACTCCAAGAGCGGATAAAATTACAGGAACTATGGTGACCTTCCTCATGTCCCACATATCCATGATCTCATTCCTCAGGCCACTGTAGTGTGCTAGTTTTTCTTCAAATTTTTCTATCACATTCCTTGTGTTTGGAATTGAGATGTCAATTAGGAGTACCTCCGACCGTTGTTTGTCTATGACGGTTATATCTGGGCGATTGTGCACAATGGTGACGTCCGTAATTATGGTTCTATCCCAGTATACTTTGTATCGTTGGTTCTCTTCAACGGGATTCGGGCTATATCTGTAGTAAGGAGTCTTAGAATCATGTTGTATTTCACACATTTTCAAAATTTCTAGGTATACAATTACAGCTGCGGCATTGCGGCGTGCCAAGTATCGAGTTGGTGCGAGCTTCCCGCATCCTGAGGTTATGTGCTCTATATTCTCAGTCTGTGCATTGCATTTTCGACACTTGTCTGTTCCAACTCGCTCCTTCATTATATGCATCTCGTAGTTTCTTGTTCTTATTACTTGGTCTTGTATACCCAGTACAAACCCTTCTGTCTCAGGAAATAAGGTGCCTTGTCGAAGCCATTTAAGAGATGCTTGACGATCTATTTCATCTTCCTGGAGTGAATTCCAGTACCGGCCATGCAGTTCTTTTTCAGCCCATCTGTCTATTTTTGCATTATTACTGTCTATATTGCTTAAAGGTGCGAATTCTATAGCATTTAATTTTAATGGTGTGTGTGTGTCCGCGTGGATGATGGCTGCATGGATGGGTGATTGCTGACGACTGTAAAAGTATGTGCGCATGAGGTTCAGTTGTGTGTAGCACGCGTTTTTAATGTCGATGTAGCCCCTGCCTCCAAGGTCTCTAGGCAGAGTAACCCTCTCTGTTGACGATCGGGGATGGTGCATTTTGAATTTCGTCAACATTACCCTCAGCCGCCTGTTGAGGTCGTCAAGGTCTGTCACTGTCCAAGATATCACACCGAATGAATAAGACAAAATGGAGACTGCATATGTGTTCACAGCCTTCATCATGTTGTTAGAATTTAGTTTTGTTTTAAACAGTCTTCGTAGTCTGGATTCAAATTCTATAATTAGCTTTTGTTTCATTTTACTGTGTTCAATATTAGATGTTTGTGATACACCCAGGTACTTATAAGGCTGTCCCTCGATTGGCGGTATTGCGATGTGTTCTTGGATTTTTATTGCTGGTGCTTCAATTAACTTTCCTCGTTCAACAGTGACAGATCTACATTTGTCGATTCCAAACTCCATACCGACATCTTCGCTCATTTTATGGACTAATTTGAGGACGGTTTCTAGTTGTTTACGTGTGGCAGTGAATAATTTCAAGTCGTCCATATAAAGCAAGTGAGAAAGCACGAAGCTGTGGCGTCCTGCTTTGATGTTAAAGCCGTATCCAGTATTGGTTAGTGTCCTTGAGATGGGGTTAAGTGCTACACAAAACCACAGAGCACTCAACGAATCACCCTGGAAGATGCCTCGCTTGATGCTTATTTCATCAGTTCTAATGACCCTACCACTGGTAGAAATTTGTAGTTGTGTTTTCCAGTTGCTCATCGTTGTTTCTAGGAATCGCACAGTCGTGGGGCATACTTTATATATTTTAAGGACGTGCACAAGCCATGTATGTGGTATGGAGTCAAAGGCTTTCTTATAGTCAACAAATGCCATATTCAGATTGCGACAGAACTTCTTTGCTTGGTTTAAGATAACTGCATCGATTGTTAGCTGCTCTTTGCATCCCAGTACGTTTTCTTTACTGCCTTTCTGCTCTTCTGTGATAATGTCGTTTGTTTGCAAGTGCTGGTAAATCTTAGTGCAGATTATCGATGAAAAAAGTTTATATATTGTTGGAAGGCAAGTAATTGGTCGATACTGGGATGGATCCTGGGTTCTGTCTGACTTTGGTAGCAGGTACGTTATGCCTTTTGTGAGAAATTTTGGCATTGTAGCGGGAGTATGAAGCATTTGACTGAATCTGGCGGCTAGAAGACGGTGGGTGCAAGAAAATCGCTTCAGCCAAAAGTTATGGATCTTATCAGAGCCAGGGGCTCTCCAGTTGGCTGCTCCCTGTAGGGCCTTAAGAACATCCGCTTCCTCAATGTTTGTGTCGTTCATAGGTGGAATATCTGCACTTCTCAATTCTTCGTCTTTGATCCAGCTTGCTTCACTTTTATGCTGGAACTCGTTTGACCAAATGTTTCCCCAAAAACGTTGAACCTCATCCACATGTGGCATCTCTTTTTCCTGATCCTCTGTTGTGGTTTCAGTTTCTATGGATCTATAGAACGTTCTCTCATCAGTCTCGAATAGTCGATTTTGTTTGACACGTTCGTCCCTCTTTCTGTATCTACGGAGTCTTTTACTGTATGCCGCTAGTTTCTGCTTCATTAAGTCCAATTGTTCTAATACTAAATGCTGGTGGTTTGGTTCAGATGTAGATCTCATAACTTGCTTGGGTAGAGTACGGATGAGTTTTCGATGGCGGTTACCATTTACGTACTGTTGGACTCTGCCTATGTCTCCTCTCAGGTTTTCAATGTTTTTTGTTAGTCTGTATTCCCATTTAGGGGTGGTTCTTTTTCCCATCTCTTTCTGCTTGTTGGGGTCATACCCGTTAATCACAGAAAGGACTGACATCGCAGCACAGTAAATGTGTAGTTGGATCAGTTCCAGTGACATGTCGTCTTTTAGGTATTCGCTCATGACAGAGTTCATAGATTGAACAGTCGCCTGACAGTGGGGTTTATACTGCATTCTGGGCAAGTGAGGTCTTTTTGTTGGGTCTGAGCCTTCATATTTGGTGATGTATTCTAGAAATTTCCCATCAAGCTGGATGCGTGTTTGGTTAAAGTTTTGTTGTGTTGTTGTTGCTTCAGTGTTGTGCGTTTCTGATCTAGGGGTATGTGGCTCGGGTTCATCATGAGCCTCCGTTATTTGTTGTTCTTCTGGGTTGTGTTCTAAGTTTTCTCCTTCTACTGCAATTTCACGTCCTACTTCATCTTTAAGTTCATTTCTTACAGCGAGAGGCAATAAGTTTCTGGTCTCAATTGCTCTTCTTTGGTCACAAATTCTTTGCTCGGAGAGATGTTGGAGGTTGGGGTATATGGCTATAAATTCATGGTAAAGATTTCGCCTGTATAAAGTGAGATCAGTTTCTAACTTCGTGGCTCTGTAATAGCAACGCATGACCTCTTTATTCATTTCATTGGTCCATTGCATGCGTTGCCTTGGTTTCCCAGCTTTGGTGGTGACAACGTTTAGCCGTTGCCCAGCACTTTGGGCTGGTTGGGAACTATGGTGGTGTTGGTCCTCCGGATCAATGTCGCTATTGTCATTTTCTAGTCCATGATCTTCGCTAGTGTCGTTTGCAGGCCTGTCCTCCCGACGGGTCCGATCCGGGTCCTGCTGCCCCGGCCCGCCTGAATATCTATTTCTTCTGGTTCGTACCATTACACCAATTAACATGGGTTTACAGGGTAAGCTCCTGCGTGCGGGCCTCCGATAACCCTATTTTCAGCCACCCCTAACCTGGGGAACAGACGCTGTTGATCAGCCGCCCAATCTGGGTGCAGACGCTGATCCACAGCGGGTCTCATACGCCCTGATAAATTTGTCAGGCCGGTGGATTCCGCTGTGTCCCTTTTTACCCTTTATTAGGGTAGGCAGGGGCTACCTAACTGGGGTATGCGGGGTCGTCAAGCCCGAGGTGTTTTGGATCATTATCTCACCCCCCTGCATTATTATTATTATTATTTTTTTTTTTTTTTTTTTACAAAAAACCAGTCACCCTACTCTGTGGCTCCGACCCTCACAGAGGGGAGCTGGTAATACCAATAGCTACTCCCCACGCCCGTGGGGTGAGTGACTACCGGGTCCGCGAATCGTGTGCCCTGAGTAGACGTAATGAACCGAGGATGACAGCCTTCTGCATTCTGCCAGCTAAGATCTCTGCCGAATCTCGGCATGCCGGTATGATCTTTAGTTCTGAAAGCAGCGTCTGTCTCATTCCACCGAGGGCTCCTATAATCAGTACCACTATTTTAACAGAATGGCCTGGATAAAGCCTGCGGAGTTCGAAGAGCAAATCTCGATATTTTGTCCGTTTTTCCTCCTCTTTCAAGACAATGTTGCTCTCAGCGGGAGCTGAGAATTCCACGACATACATTGTCTTGAGTTGGTGGTCGAGGAGTACTATGTCAGGCTTGTTGGCTTGTATTTGCCTGACGGTGGGAAACGAGTAGTTCCAATAAATTAGGCACTTCTCATTCCCCACAACGGACTCAATATCCCCCGGAACGTAAGGCAGCACTGGTGTTTCGTCTATCCCATACGAGTGCCTTAGATGATAGTAAAGCACTCGTAATGCTGCGTTGTGTCTATGAATATAGGCCGAGACTGCGTAAGTCGGGCAAGCCGACAGTAAGTGCATTACAGTCTCCGGCGCCCTGCGGCAGGCCCTGCAGCTGACATCAGGGACCTCCATACCCATGACACGACGTCGATAGACGAGAGTGTTAAATACACCATCCTGGCAAGCCATTATGAATCCCTCGGTCTCAGACTTCAGCCCAGCTGACCTTAAGAAGGCGAAGGTCAGCCTTTCGGATAAGCCGAGATCTTCTATATTTTTATAGAAGATCCCGTGCAATGGCTTATCCTTATGGAGCTGCAGAAGGATGTTGTGTTCTGCAGCTCTAATGTGGGCTTTTAGTCGAACGGGTTCCAACTCGGTGACAGAGTCGGGGTTTACCCGCTCGACGTCGAAGATGAGACCAAGTTCATTGGCTGCTCTGCGTGCTGCCTTAAAGAGAAAAGCTCCTACCTCTGCATTTTCATGGTCTCGGACCATGCAGAGGAGGGGATCCGAACTCCTGATGACCTTACATGCTCCCTCCAGAACCATCCTGCTATGGAGACTCTCCAAGCTCAAGAGTCCACGGCCTCCCCGATGTCGTGGGAGATATAACCGTGGGACGGACGATTTAGGATGCAAGCTCCTATTGAGATGCATCTTCTTGCGGGTTACTACATCGAGTTGACGCAGCTCTTCTCTAGTCCACTTCACTACTCCGAAAGAGTAGAGAAGGATCGGAACGGCAAGCATATTTGTAGCAGACACCTTGTTCTTCCCCGACAGTTCTGAAGACCAGATCTGTCGGAGTAGGTGCTGATACTTGCCGCGGAGAGCGTTTTTCACTACACTCACTTCTTGGGTGGAGCGTTGCTCGACACCCAAGTAAGTGTACGACTCTCCGGCATCTAGATGGTGTAAGATGCTTCCGTCCACGAGCTGCGCGTCCTCTCCATAGTCACCGCATCGTCCTCTCTTTAGATGGATCAGTGCGCATTTGTCCAACCCGAACTGCATACCGACAGCCTGCGTATACTCCTGTACCACCCTAAGGGACTGTTGGAGATCCCTCTCTCCAGAGGCATAAAGTTTAAGGTCATCCATATAAAATAGATGGGTGACCTTATGCCTCCTGTCGCCGGGGGTACCGCAGTTGTAGCCACGGGTTTTCCGGAGCGAGACGGATAATGGCAGTAGTGAGATGCAAAACAGAAGGGGGCTGAGGGAATCTCCCTGAAATACTCCTCTTCTGAATGTTACCGACTCTGTTTGGACTCTATCGTTACCCGATGTTATGGTAAAGCGAGTCCTCCAGAGCGGCATCAGTTCTTCAATACATCTCACTACGGGACCGGGTACCACAAGACATCGGAGCAAGTGAACAATGAGCTCATGCGATGTCATGTCGAATGCCTTGCGGTAGTCGATCCAGGCCATAGAGAGGTTCCGCTTATACTGCATGGAGTCCTGCGTGACACATCTGTCAATCAACAGGTTCTCCTTGCAGCCAGCGACACCTCTCTTCGACCCTCGTTGCTCATATATCCGTTCGTAAACCGGTTCAACTGCGTGGAGCACCCGCATGTACAAAATGCGTGTAAACACCTTGTAACATGCGTTTAGACAGGTTATCGGTCTGTAATTCTTTGGGTTGGACAAATCTCCGTTCTTGGGGATCAGCACTGTCCGCCCCTCAACAACCCAAGAAGGGATTTGCTGCTCCCCATTTAACCAGGAATTAAAAATTCTGGCCAAATGGTGGTGGGTGCTCGATAACTTTTTCCACCAAAAGTTATTTATCCCATCGGGACCTGGAGCAGCAAAGTTCTTAGAGCCATCAAGAGCCCTACGAACCTCTTCTGGGGTTATTGGTTCGCACACTTCCTGTGGTTGCTGAAGCCTTTGACAAAAGGCTTCAAAGTGTGCAAGGGCCGGAGAATCTCGGTTGAGTGGAAGCCTCTCCTCGTACAGCGTTTTCCAGAAGTTCTCCACCTGATCTGCAGTCGGCGGATTGTCTACAACACGCGGAGGCGGTTGGAAAAGGCGCGAGGGCTTCTCGCGGAACAGTTTATTTTCCGCAAGCCCCCTCGCCCGCCTCACTAATGACTTTTTGCAAGTCACTAGCATCCGTATCCTGTCGAGACAGTGCTGTTTGGTGGTTCGCAGCACTGCCTCATTGAGTGTGTGATGGACGCGTCTTAAGTTGGCGGCTAATCGACGCACTTTAGGCGTGAACGGCCTGTTGGCCGCCATATAGTCCATCACACATTGGATACGGGATGCGTGTTGCCTCGCCGACTGGATCTTGGCTTCCATCTTTTGTATGCGCCGCTGCGCTCTCTCCTGTGGGGAAGAGGTATTTCGCCTCTCCACCTGAGACGAGCGTTGAGCAGCGGCATACACGGCACAATTTATGTGCCAGATGTCAGCCTCTTCTGGTAGCGCTGTACGAAGTTCAGCGTCCACTCTGGCCAGGTCTTGTGGCCCGGGGGTTTTCAGACGGTGTAACCCCCTTCTGGTACTGAGGCCCTCTGGTATTGGCGGAACGAGGAGAGCCACGTCCTCAACCGGTGAATGTGGCGGCTCTTCGGCCACCTCATTCACCGGCCCAGGAGCAGCCCTCACGTAGCCCCTACTACGAAGGTGGGATACATAGTCACGCAGATTTTGTGGCGTGAAGGCGCTATGCTCTGGTAGCCTCTCACACCACAGAGCATGCATCCGCGCCATGTACCCCCTCCGCGCGGGCTCACTGCTTTCATAACAATGCAGAAGCTCATCCCTCAGTTCATCTGTCCACTCAAAGCGTCCTTGTTCATTGCGAACGTCGTCAACGGGCGGTCTATCCGGTTGGGCCCCACCACCTTGCCCTTGACCCCTATCCGAACGGGGTCGATCGTGGGGGCCCAGTCTTCGGCCTGCCGGAACCAAAGGTTAGAGCCTGTGGGTGGTTAGCCCTGCAGGCCCACGACCGACACCAGAGGGGAAGATGCTTTCCCCTCCCGGGTGCACTAGGGCTGCCGGTTCGGTTTTGCACCCCTAGCTGGAGTAAGTGGTGGCGCTACTCACCAAAGGCTTAATAGATGGAAGTTAGCCCCTCCTGCTTATTTATTATTATTATTATTATTATTATTATTATTATTATTACTATTATTACTATTATAAAAATAGAAAGCTAACTAACCATTGAAAACAGAAAAAGTTATTTCAGAAATCTCCCGAGACTCTAGTATGATCACTAATTACAATTTTAAACACTATTTACTTTAAAAGAAACCTATTTCACTCGCGGTTCTTCACAACACTTGAATTACTTCTAGAACAGAACTTGCATTCACTTGCCGCTAGGGGACTTTTATATGATTAGGAACTGTTGCGTTTTTCGCGCCATGCGAGTCTCGCACGAACGTTTTTACCCCCGTTTTAGATCTGGAAATGTCTGGATATCGCTCTGTGCGGACGAGGATGACTCATCGTTGCGTAATATTGCGCAATATTGTGCAATACTGTAAAAAAAGTTGAATTTTTGAAAGGAAATCTATATGAACGTGTTGGGCATAAAATACAAATTTTTTTATATAAGATTTATGTTGGAATTGATTTGGGTTAAAAAGTTATTAAAGGTTTTTATATCGATAAATTGAGAACATTTCGGCAGGCTGAACGAAGCGAACGGAAACTATTTTTTTAAAATAGAGAAAGGTTACAGATGTTGTACACGGGGACGATGAGAACATAAGGGTCATAAAAATTGGCCAAGTATTTAGAAAGGCTGCAATGTTGTATACAGGGACGCTCAGAAAGTAAGGATAATATAAATTTAACTATGAATTGAGAAAGGCTGCGAATGTTATACACGGGGGGCGATGAGAAAGTATGGCTTATGAAAATAATGTTGGGAATGTTATATATGCGGGGCGGCGAGAAAGTAAAAAATTTTTTTAAAGGAATTGAAAATATTCCGATCGGTTATTTGGAGAGTATACTGAAGGTGATCTTTTTGAATATACAGGGACGGTATTTTTTAGATGATTATTTTATCGTCGGGGCTGTAAATTTTACGTTTAAAACTTTTTTGTGAATTTGGTGACGGATTATGATTATTTGAGAATTATCGAGTAATTGTGAATTTTTTCAGAATTTGTATTAGAAAAATGTGGCTTTTGCCAAAATAAAATTGAACATTACTTTTTTTTATAGTTTGACTATTTCGTATGAAAGATTAGATTGAAAAGTGATTTTTAGGATTTTTTAAAGTTAAATTTTTTATAGTGAGATGTAGTACAATAATAATAATTTATTAGTCCAAGAGATCATTTACATGATATAGGATATCTCAAAATGTATCCGATGTATCGGATGAATCATAAAATTACAAGTCAACATATAAACAAACAAGATAGAAACAATTTAAAAGTACAATAGGTAAACAATAAATATAAAACATACACCATGATAATATATACAGGACAGTAAAGTAATAAACAATTACTTTTCAGTAATTGTTTAATTTGAATTTTAAATATTTTGTCATCAAGAGATTTATATGAATTCGGTAACTTATTGTACATTTTAATAGCCAAGTGCTTTGGACTACGTTCATACAATTTTAGTATGTGATTCGGGATTTCCAGGATGTGGGTATTTCTTGTGTTGTATGTGTGTTTAAAGTGAATGATATTATTTCTCACCTGCGATTTGGAATGTTCATTTGCTTTTGCTACTACTTCTGTTGTTTTTTGGACATTAATAAGTAAGAAGGTATCATCAGCAACATTCGTCGTTAAGATAAATTATAGAGGATCGGTCCGAGAACAGATCCTTGTGGTACATCTACTAAAAGTTCACGTTGACTAGATTTTGTATCGTAGTGTTTCCTACTTTGCAAGTAACTCTTAAATAATCATATAATTCAGTTCAGAATTTAGTGACAACTGCTGTAGAACGTCTTCTCCGAAAACCAAATTGATTATTATTAGTGTTGCCCCAGGATGCGTCTCGTCGAGAAATTGGTTTTTCTCGTCTCTTCTCGACACTGTCAGAATCTTTCAGTCATCTCGTCTCGACATATTCTCGTCTACCAAAAATATCGTCTCGACACATGTGACATTTCCCATTTTTTTCCTTTTTTGACAAGTGAAATCTCTTTTTATTTAATTTATAAAGTTACACTTCAATTTATATGAATATTTGACTTTTGTTTCATTTTTAAACGTACCTAACTATAATAAATCTATTTGAAATATTGTGAATTTTAATGTTCTCCATATTTTAAGATTTTTTGCCTCTATACCCTATACTCTAAGAAGATATAATAATTTAAATTAATCAAGTTCGTATTATATTGAAAATATACAGGGTGATGCAATAGTGCGTCGGACCTCGATATCTCGAGTTCTACAATACCTAGAAATTTTTTAAAAAATTATAAGTAAACTAGATAAAAAAGTCTGTAACTGGAAATTATTATCGAACATACAGGGCGAGCCAAGACGAAATTACAGGACCAAGTGTCTTCTTTTAAGATGGAATGCTATTTATATCAGTACACTTTTTGAAGCCTCTTTCTCAGCTTTATCTATTTCTATATTAGCATTGAATATCTCCGAATCACTTGGATGTAATGAATTTTGTTGTTGAAATAATGCAATCTGCAGAGGGATATTTAAAAAATCACCACAGTCACAATTAGGGTTTTACGAAAATCTTATGTGAATACCGGTTACGAGACATATAATTAATGTTTTTGAATCATTTTCATTTCTTAAAAATGTACAGAGTAGCCAAATATTATTTTTCGATTAAGAACATTTTGAATTGAATTTTCTCAATTTTTTGAAATGGAAAACCCTGTACATTTTTCGACCATATGATGTAGAAATGAAAAACGAACATTTTTTGTAAGTACCTGCTTAGGGGTAATTGCAAACATTTTCGTTTTATAAATAAATAAGTGTAAAATTCAAGAATAAACATAAAAAAGAGTTTCCCTCAAATAATTCATTAGAAAAATTTATAATAGCTGTTCGACGTGTTGCCTATTTTGATTGACACACATCTTTATGAAATTTTGAAATAGGGCCATTAGCGGACCATTTCTTCCAATTCATTGAAATGAGTAAATAGTATTTAACAGGTCCTTTACTGTAATATTTTTTTGTACATTTTTTTGCTGTTTTCGTTATTCGACAAGCAATAAAAGCTCAGTTTGGTATAAATTGTCGTGCACAAAGGAGCATTTATCACACTTATCGGTCGTTACAATTTGTATTGAATTTAAAATATTTGAAATTTTACAATATGAATTTTAATAAAGCGGAATTTGTAGACACGACTTTTGTTTTGGGCGAGTCAAACAGAAATTGTTTACTTGCCAATAGAATTTATCACCAACGTTATCCTGAAAGACGGATTCCTGATGTTAGGAGCTTCCAAAACCTTCTCGATAGATTTCTGGAAACGGGAAATGTCGAATATAAAAAAAGTGAAAGAATAAAACGTGTTGTGAACGAAGAAAATGAGTTTTCTGTGGTGCTGGCAACGGTTGAGAATCCCCATGTTAGTCAAAGAGAAGTGAGATCATTAGTAGGAATAAGTAGACGGCCTATGGGTCGAATCTTAAAAACAAATAAGTTGCATGCATATCATATTCAAATGCACCAGGAATTATCCGATGATAATTTTCAAAAGCGCTTACAATTTTGTAATTGGACCAGAGGTGAAATGCAACATGATGTCAACTTCTTCAATACTGTTTTGTTCAATGAGAGGGCAACTTTTCATAAAAATTAATAGGCACAATCTTCATTATTATGCTTCGGAAAATCGTCACTTTTTTATGCAACTTGTTAACCACCACAGATGGTCTATAGACGTTTGGGGAGGAATTATTGGAGAACCTGTAATAGGGCTACATTTCTTTGATAGTACATTGACTGGAGCTATTTATCTTCATTTTTTGGAAAACTATCTGCCACAATTATTGGTAAATCTCCCTGAAAGAATCCGAAATAGGATGTGGTTTCAGCAAGGTGGTGCTCCACCACATTATTTAAATGCAGTTAGAGACCACTTAAATAATACCTACCCTCATCAATGGATTGGAAGAAATGGACCCACTAAATGGACTGCTAGATCCCCAGATCTTACAAAAATAGATATCTTTTTATGGGGATACGTGAAGGAAATTGTTTATAGAGACACCAACAACAGTACAAAATATGAAGGAAAGAATAATAACTGCCTTTACATCTATCACACCGGCAGTTTTAGGAACAGTGGGAACCTCATTTCAAAAGCACATGTGTCAATCAAAATGGGCCACATGTGGAACATTTATTATAATTTTTTCTACTGAGTAATTTGAAGAAACCTCTTTTTTTAAGTTTATTTTTGAATTTGGTAATTATTGCTCATTGAAATAAAATTGGTTGCAATTAGCCCTAGGGAAGTACTTACAAAAAAATGTTCGTTTTTCACTTCTACATCACATTGTCGAAAAATATGCAGGGTGTTCCATCTGAAAAATTGAGAAAATTCAATTTAAAATGCTCTTAATTGAAAAACAATTTTTAGCTACCCTGTACATTTTAGGAAATGAAAATGATTTAAAAACATTAATTAGATGTCTCGTAACTGGTATTCACATAAGTTCGAAAATAATTTCCAGTTATGGACTTTTTTACCTAATTTACTTGCAATTTTTTAAAAAAATTTCTAGCTATCGTAGAACTCGAGATATCGAGGTCCGATGCACTATTACCCCACCCTGTATACGTTGTCTTTAGTTTCTATAGTAAACATATAAGATTAATTGCAAAAATTTCGAACAACTATTTCTAAAAAATAGGGTTTTTTTTTTTTTGGCATTAGGACATGGTCCATACAGCCAGATACACAGTTAAATTTAGAAGCGGCTAAAGATCTAACCCTAATTCTAACGTGAATAATAACTAGATGAAAACGATAAGGAATAACAGGGACACACACTTCTCGCCTAGGGGCCTGTCAAGGCATTTAAAAAAAAAACATCACAGGTAAGGCCACGGATCGATTACATGAGGTTAAACAAAGGATTTACAACTCTAAACCTAAATTTTTATGCCACTTTTATATAGGAATGATATTAAGCAATGTAGAATCTCCGTTTTATTTAGGCAGAGCAGAGATAATATATTGAAAGGTGTATCTATATTTAATTTTAACAGGCTGTTATACAATTCATTTGTTGCATCTGTGTATTTGATACAGTTAAAGAAAATATGATCTAAGTCACTCTCAACGTTACATATCTCGCACTCATTCGTAGGAGAAATTCCAATTCTATATAGATGTGCGGGGTAACAACCATGTCCAAATTTCATCCTATTAATGATGGTAATATATTTTCTAGGTAAGTTAAAATCATCATGCCAGAATTTGGATGGTATTTCCGAGTTTATTTTAGTATATCTTGTGGGATTGGTGAAAACAAATTCATGCCACATGTTTGACCACGATTTTTTCAATACATGTTTACAGATATTTACAGTATCATCGTAACTTAGTTGCTTTGTAGTTTCTAAACCTGTTAAGACGCTTTGCTTAGCGATTGTGTCCACTTTTTCATTAAAACGAATACCAATGTGTGCTTTAACCCACCTGAATATAATATGGCCCCCATTTAAATGTAACAGTCGTGTAATTTTTTTAATATTTGTAATAAAAGGATTCGCTGGGATGTTTGGAGGATGATTTTGGTTGAGAGATTTAAGAACGGACAATGAATCTGATATTATGATATAATGACCTGTCAAATTTAACTGAACTATGTGCTCAATGGCTTTGTAAATAGCGCATGCTTCTGCTGAAAATATGGAATTTTCATGGCTTAATTTAAATTTGGCGGAGATATTATGTTGGGGTATTATATAAGCACAACCTGTTCCTTCGGTGGTTTTAGAAGCGTCCGTGTATATTTTTGTGTAGTGTGGCCATTGATTTACATTTTGTAGAAAAATGTAATGGCTTTCCAGAAGATTTTCGCTATAACTTGGAATAATAATTGGTAAATTAATACTAAGATCAAAGAACTCATATTCAGGTGTAGATGGATATAGGGGTTCAATAAATTTAAATAAGTCATATGTTTCTAGATAAGCAGCGCATAGAGGCGGGGAATTTTTCTTTTGCCAATATTTTTCTGACAAGTCAGAGATGCTTGTTTTATGTATTTTATTCAAAAGGTTGGAGTTCTTAGCTTTGGATTTTAGGATGAATTTCTTCGACAGATAGTCTCTTCTTAGCTGTAAAGGAATAGGGAAGTCGGCAACATTATATTTGCCTAAATTTTTCCATATGTGTAGGATTATTTATGTAAACATTTATATTCTTAATTGAATTCAAGTTTATTATTCATTCGAAGATCAAATGTAGAACAATATTATAGTAAATTATTATTAAATATTTCACATTTATCAAAAAGCTGACTAACCTGTTCGATACACATTTTTCAAAAACTTTGGAGAACGAACTTAAAATAGAAATAGGCCTTGTAGTTATTAGTTTTAGTTTTACTTCCTGCTTTAAAAACCGGTCTAATTTTTGCTATTTTAAGTCTGTGTGGAAATGTACGCTCGGAAAAAGATGAATTGATTATCAGACAAAGAGGTTTAATTATTACCGGCAGACATTTTATTAATAAGTTTACACTTATTATATTTGATATTTCTACTTCGTCAACTGGTTTGAAAAATAATGAAAATCTATTTTTACTTATTTGTGGTACATTATTTTCGTGCACTGTGTCTCTTGGTAGAAGTTTAAGAATATTGTTAAAATAATCATTTAAGTGATTACTTACAATTTCAGGATCAGAAGTTATAACACTATCAATATTTAAATTAATATGTTTGGCGTCTTTCACTTTACTCCTATTTATTATATTCCAGACAGTCTGATATATTTGCTGAGTTTTGTATAATACTATAATTATACATTTTTTTCGCTTTGTTTGTTAGTTGCCGATATATCGATTTCTACCTTTTATAGTGTGATATAATATCCTGATCTCCACTCAATGTGAGGCGATATAAATGTTTTAACCTTTGTGAGGATACTATAAACCCTTTGTTAACCATTTTTGGGGGTATTATTCTGCAAATTTTGATATTTTTTTGTTTTTACAGGAAATGCTAATTCAAAATAGTATAAAAAAAGTATCATACATAAATAAGTCCAATTTCTTGTTTACATTCTAATTGTCATTTCCTAAACATCCCCAGTCTTTTGAAGCCAATAATTGACAAAAATAATTTACACTTTCTGGATTATCATAGGATCTATATTTTATGGTTTTTCTAGTCTGATGAAGACTCTTATAAACTGACAAAAGCTGTGCGTTATGATCACTTATTCCATTTTCAATTATATCATTATTCTAAACAATAGCAGGTCGCAATTACTCCGTAAATTCGTTGTTTTATTTCTTACAAAACGTGCAAGAATTTATTCCATTAAAAAAGTATTTTTACTCTTTGCAAATTAATTGAGTAAAATCACTGGTGATGATAATTGTCAAAGTTTAATTAATTTCGTCACAAACACAAATTGTTACGCTTAGTTAAGCTTGCCGTAGAAATTAATTTAATTACCACATTAGTCCTGTACAAGTAGGATGAAACAAAAAAAGGTAACAGCAATAATACAAAGTGGATGTTTAAACATATTTAACTTCTTTTAATCTCGACATTTAATGATTTATTAATTAGCGTCGAATTCCACTTCATTAAAGTGATTACGACATAGAACATGAACATCGACAGAAAAGAACACAGTTGCGACACAACAATTAAGACAAATAATAAAAACTTACTAAACTTACTAAACTTTACAGTTTGCGAGTTAAGCTTATAAATTGGGGATCAGTATATTTCTTGTTAATTTTCTTTTACTAGGTACTGCGTCAATTATTTTTTAAAGGGACGTTCTTAGCTGATTTTCTTAGGGCATATACGGGAGAGAATCCGTTCAAAGTGAAAACTCTAAAGTGTTGTGTTTGATGACTCAATAAGACCGAGACAGTATCTCTGTGTAATGAAAAATGCGCTTTATTGAGGAAAATCAAAGGGCTGAGTGAAAGTACACAGACAAGCTAGCGGCATCAATTTCAGCTTTTATACGAAACCCCAATTCAAGAACGCTGCGGAACCCCATAACTGGCGGCAAAATCAATAAATGCAGAAATTGTAATGCCGACTACAGAATTGATATTAACTCTCTGATATATTTATCCATAAAAATCTTATTAATATGCCTATCCACTGTATAGTAAGTTACCTGAAGGACACACGATTAAAAGCACACACAGTCACAAAATCACAAAAAGTTTTAGTAGTTATTGAACTTTGTTTTTCCAGATTAAGTACACTTTAATGTTAATATAAGTAACTAAGACTGGTATAGTCTATGCAGCTCAGTCAAAATGCTAAAATAAGTATAAATGGAATAACGTGTTCACTGATACTGCCCTGTGCTCTGTTATACAGATAGATAGAGCTTTAATTTCTGCATGTGTAAATGGGTGTAGACCATGTTATATAATGTAAAATATAAGTGAAAAAATAAAAAGTGCAGCAAAACACGAATAGAAGAAAAAATAATGTACAAAAAAGAAATTTTTACAAATATAAATAGTCTCAGTGACTGTATTTACTTACAAACAGAAATGGACAAAGTTTCTACGTGGTGTTCCAACAACTTTCTTAAATTAAACATCTCCAAATGCAAAATCGTGACTTTTACTCGTAGGCACAATTCTATACAATTTCCACTCGAGCATTGTTTGGAATTCAAAGATCTCGGTGTGATTTTCTACTGCAAATTTAGTTTTTCAAGTAATATTAATCAGATGACAAAGTCAGCTTCTAAGTTGCTCGGGTTCTCTGTCAGAAATTGGAGCTGTTTCTCTAGTGTTGAAAGTTTGAAAATATTGTATTTCACATACATTAGATCCAAGCTGGAATATGCCGCTCTCATATGGTCTCCCATATACCAAAATTTTATTTTATTAGCTGAATCTGTCCAGAGAAAATTTGTAAAGTTCATGTTCTTTAAAACTAATGGTTTTTTCCACAGCAAGGCACTGATAATAATCTCCTATTAGATATGTTTAATATGATTTCACTAAGTGAAAGAAGGAACTGCGCTGCTCTTTCATTTTTGTACAATCTAGTTAACAACAATATGGATTGTTCATCCCTTGTTAATAAGCTTTGCTTTTTGGTTCCTCGATTGCATTCTCGTGATAGTGATTATTTTTATACCCCCTTTAGTCGTACCAACCTTATGTGTAAATCACCAATGTTCAATATGTGTAAAGTATTCAATTCAATTTCCGGTCTTTGTGGTGATATTAATCACGACAATTTAAATAGTAGAATTGAATTATATCTAAGAAGCAACTCATAATATATGTACACCTACCCTGATCCTATGTTTGCTACCTTATTTTTCTTATTTATATACCTTTACTGCCTTATGTACGGCTTACTGCATTTTAAAAACCACCTACTTAGATTCTTGTTATCTCCAATGCATGGAATGTACAATGTTAGGGTCCAGTTCATCATATTATTTGGAATTCTGTAACGAAGTATTTTTCGTTACCGAAATATGTATAAAATATCATTATTTTCTCGAAAATATTTTATAGTTCTGTTATATTTGTAAATACACTGTACCGCCGTAGGCGAATTCGTTTAAAATTAATTAATTTCTAGAATCCCCGAGTAGGTATATTAGATTGTAAAGTACAGATGAACTCAGGTGGGGAAGCGACGAGAAGAGTTTCTACATTTCAGACACGCCAAACCACGCACGAGTCAGTGCCTTCCCAGTGACCGACCGCGTTAGTTGTGCAGAGCTCTCCGTCCTGTGGTACCAGAGTAAGGTAAATTTGCTAAGTCCACAAATTCATCGTGGCATTATTTTTCTAAGTCCGAAAATATTTTACAAGCCCGTTCGACGTCACTTATGTGACGTAGTCCTTCAGTACACGGGAATAATTTAATTATTCCACATTTAGTCTTCTGGCTGCCGTCTCACGAGGTACACGTGCCTGCTGTTTGCTCTGGTGCTGTAACGAAAATATCACAAGTCCTCAATTCAGGTAAACATTTATTTTTCTAAGTCCGTAAAATCTATATTTCAATTATTTTTCCAAGTCCACAAATCCGTCGTGGACTTATTTTTCTAAGTCCCCAAAGACATTTCAAATATTTTTACAAGTCCAGTTGACGTCACAGTGATCCACCGGGCACCTATTTTCCGCTGTTTCTCCCACTCCTTCAACTCTGAAGGCAGTAATTAAATTCACACCGATCAGTTAGTCTTCCCGATCGACTCAGAGTCAGCAGACGTGTTCCCGCTAAATATTTTAAGCCTCCAGGTAACATTTATTTTTCTAAGTCCGCAAAATCTGTATTTGCAATAATTTTGTAAGTCCACAAATCCATCGTGGAATTATTATTCTAAGTCCACAAATACATATTTGAATTATTTTTCTAAGTCGCGAAATATTCCGAAATAATTTTTCTAAGTCCAAATCTGAAGTCCCCAAAATCTTTCAAATATTTTATCAAGTCCGTCTGACGTCACCGTGATCCATCACGCATCTGTTTTCTGCTGTTTCTCCCACTCCTTCATATCTGAAGGAAGTAATTAAATTCATACCATGTAGGCAGTCAGCCTGATTGACTCAAAGCAAACAGACGTGTTTCCTCCGAAACATCAAACTCCAGAAAAGTCCCGGTACACCAAGCAAGTGTGTCAGTCCGCTCTGACGCCTTTGACCGTTCCCGTAAGCAGACGTGCCTGAATCCAGATCAAGAATAGTTTTGTGCTTGCTATCCTTGTTGCCTGAGTCATTTGGTACTAGATTTTTGCTTGCTCCTCCCGGCTGAAGTAACTTATAGATTTTAGTAGTTGAAGTAGCTTTGTACATATAGGTTTATAGTAATATACTGACTTTATTGAAATACTCTGAGTTTTATTGTCTGTGTGCGAACGTCTAATTTCCCATACATTGACCCACTGGATTAAACTTTCTCCACTTGAGCTGCTCAGCCTCGCGTACTCGGCTTGAGGGTAGTGTGTCCTATCACTTAAACTAGGACTGGCGCCCGAGTAATTCTAAAACTTGTTTCCGAAGCTCGTGTGTCAAAGAGTGGCCGCGCCTTTTCTCCATGTCAACGTTCGAGGTGGAGAAAAACACGTCACAATTCTATTTTTATTATTTCACAATGTTCTGATCACTTGTATATTTTAATGTTTTTTTAATTTTTTTTACGTATACTATTCCATAATTTTAGGCTTATTCTGTATTTGAATATTTTCTCATATTTTTGTAATTTATATTCTCATGTTCTCTGTAACAATTCTATGTTTCCTGTAATTGGGTATTTACCTGTTGGAAATAAATGCATTATTTATTTATTGTAGATTTTTACGACGGTTGCTTGGCTCCGAACAGCCTTACTTCACTTCGACCTAAAGATCTTTTGTGATTTACCCTACACCTAGTTGTTGCCCAAGATTCCAAGACTTTTTACAAAGCTTGTGATTTTCCTGGTGGTTAATTTCCCTATGTCTTCAGGCGTTAATTCCGCCTGCTCGAGGAACTTTAGCCTAATGCGAATTAACACCTTGCATTCACAAATTATATGTTCCGCAGTTTCAGTTACAGTACCGCAATATCTGCTTTTGTCGTCTACTGCCTTGATCATATTCTTGAGATGCTATCTTAATGGGCAGTGGCCAGTTAGAAGGCCTGTTATTAGCCTTAATTCGGACTTTTTAAATTCGAGAAGCCTTGTGGCCTTCTTTGCCGAATAAGTTATAAAGTCTTTCGCTTGTCTTTGAGTATTCCTCCAGTAGGACTTTTTCTGATCCTTTTCCCATTTCTGGATCTCCGTTGTTACGTGTCCAGAGACAACAAATCGATTCAGGTCCAATGAATGATGCTTCAGCTCTTTTTTCACAAGGCTGTCAACAAGTTCATTACTTTGTACTCCCTCATGCCCTAATTCAGGTGAATGCCGAGAAGTCAGAGGCGATAGTCTTCACGCGTCGCTTTTACTGAAAATAAAATTGTCACTCCAATTTCGATCCGGGGAAGCCAAATTTCAACCAAAAGATGCGTGAAGTACTTGGGGGTCAGACCGGACCAACGACTGACGTTCAACACACATATCAATGAAACAATACGGATGGTTTACTCCCTATCTAGGAATCTGTATCCGCTCATGGCCAGGGGTAGCAGACTTAACAGACAAAATAAAAAACTGTTGTATACAATGGTGGTCAGACCGTCCATCACATACGCGGCGCCGGTGTGGTGCAGCATACCGGCCACGACAATGAAAAAACTAAAAGTGCTTGAGCACAACTTCACCTATACGCACGCTACAACGACATAACCCCGATAGCGGACTACGTCCAGTAGGTCTATCAAAACTTCTACTCGTTCAAGGTGGGCGATAGTCCGCTAACAAGACACATAACGCAAATTACAACAGCCTTTACCGTACCAGATGTTATCGATTTTGCGGCAAGGTATAATTGTTGAAACTTGGCTATACATTTCTCTAATCCTACCCACCTTTAGCTAGTATTTCATACCTTTTGATTATATTTAAATCTTTCCTGTCCCCCTCTCCCTTTCTGTTTCTGTATTTTTGTCGCGTATGTTTTCCTTCGTTTCTTTTTGTACATTTTTGTCTGTAAATTTGCTTCACACCATCAATATTAAAAAAAAAAATGAAACCTTTTCGAAATCAAAATTTTTAAAATCAAAGTTTAGGCCAGCCCTGTGCAGCCCTGCATTGGATTATCTCGCGGAAGGCACCTTGTCCGAGTTGTGATTCCTGCATCAGATACCAAATTTAATAGTGTTTTGTGCAACAGTGTTTTAAAATTTGTATGATTTGTAAGTTTTGTTGAGCTTGTTTTTCAAGCATTTTGTTAAATCTTATTACCTATCTATTTTTATTTATTTTTGTAAAAGGAGTTCAGGTTTAGTTTGTTTGCATTGTTGTTTTTCGCCGACTCAGGCTTGCCCCACCCGCAATCCGTCACAGCGTCAACGCAGTGGTTGCACGATCGGTTCCGGAGCAGGTTCTGGTGAGGCAACTATCTGTATCATTTACCTACAATAAATACTTGTTGAATTGAATAGTTGCCCTGGCACCCACATCAAGGTATCCTTGTTGTTGTTGGCGCTTTGCTTCAGGGATTGTCTATATTCTCAGGCAATTTCAGACTCGAAGGTATAGGACCTTAAAGTTTTTAATCCTGCCTGGCTATTTGATAGTATATAGATCTTTGCCCTTCTAATGCTTTTATTTAGGCATTCCTGGGCACACAGATCTATAGCATGAATTTTTGCCTGGAAGATGGTTGGGGGTGTTACCGAGGGCTTTGGATAACCTACATTTATCCCCTGCTTCACCCACTCCTAACTCTTCAGCCGTCTTAGATCCATCTGTATACCAGATGAGTGGCCCTTGCTCCAATCGCAATGCCTCCATCTTGGCCGTCTGACGGTTTTCAATCAGTAGGTCAAACAGATAGACAAAGTCCTGTTTGATTGGCATTGAGTCAGTGGGCTTGGTCATGGACCCCAACAGGCTAACTCCAGAATCCTTAAGTGATCAATCAGATCGCCTGGTGTAAATTTATGTGCCTGATGTAGTCTTAAGGCACTAAGTACTCCCTCCTTCCTCACATGCAAGTGCAGAGGAAGTAGATCAAGCAGTATCTCCATAGCTGCTGTGGGACAACGAGTACACTAAATAGGCAAGGCGTTGCAGTTTCTGCAACTTTCCTTTACTATTTTTTTCCCTGTTTTTGATCACCATACACATGATGCGTAGGTCGCCATAGGTCTGACAACCGAAAGGTAAGACCAATGTCTTTTCCAGATGTTTGTTTCAGGTAAGTGAAAAGTAAAAACATAACCAAACGATTTTTATCTGACTGGCTACTTATTTATATAAAATCTTACGTATAAAAAATATATAATAAAATATCACAAGACACTTTATTATATTATATTTATAGGTATTTTTATAAAAAAAGCATTATCTAAAAAATGTTCTTCTACCATATAGAAAGCCCTTTTGATTAGTATTTCTTTAGTTCCTGCTTTAGTTTCTTTAAATATAGATTTCTTAGTTCCAAAGGTAACTTATTATACATTTTTATTATCGTGAATTCAACATTTTCTTTAAATAGGAAAAAATTACTGGACAAATTGTTCTTATGTCGCTTATTGTACTCATGTTCCTAAGGTCTTAAAAAGCACGACATTTTCTTTCACAAAAATGACAGTTTCATATATAGAGTGTCTCGTAAATAATTGATAATCCTGAAAATGGTAATAGGCTAGACTAAAACCTATCAGAATAGCACAACTTGACCTTATTGAAAACCCTACGGTTGTCGAGATATGGGCAGCTTTTTTAAATTTTGACAATTTCTACTCCAGGATAGTATTTTTCATATCACTGCCACAATGTAAGAATTTTTTTCATTTTATTGTTTAGTGAGTATTCTAGAACAGTTGTACTAAACTGGTTCCTCAGTGAGGAGGAACGAACCAAATTATAATTGAACTGATAATACGTAAATAGATAGGCAAGCAAAAGCCCACCAAAAATTTTAAAACTTGTATAGGAGTTTTGTTTTTGGATAACACCCAAAGTATTCTCAAAAAAAAAATGTTATTCTTAAATTTCGGTTCCACCAATATTCCGTCTGCTGATTTTAACCTTTTATAGTATAAAGAAAAGTGCCCACTTATTATTAAATTTTAAAATGGTATAAAAATTCTTAGTTGTCCTGTTAGAAAAAAAGATACAGCTGTTTGAATGGTGGATAAGCTTTCGTCGGTACTCTCGTATGTGACACATGTCATTTTGTACATCTGGCGTTAGTAGCTACCTGTCATACTTCTGAAATTATTTAAAGTCTATGAAATCTGGCTGAGTACAAACAGTAAAAGCTGTTACTTACTATATGATAGTACATTTCTAATAGTTTTTACAATTATATATTCCATAGTTGAATAGGGGAAATGTGGAGAGGATTGAAGCAAATAGGAATATTTTAACGACAAGGATGATATGTAATATAGTGAAAACTAAAGAAAATGCAAAAAGTTTTATTTCAAACATTTTTTATTCTTTGCTCTGTTGTCAAAATAAAAAAAAATATTTAAAAACCTAATATTATTTTCGGGTACAGATATCTCGCTTAGTTTTTGAGATATTACAAAAACTATAAGGTGTTTAATTCTCTGTGATATTCTCTATGTAACGGTAAAAGAATTTTGATTCTAGGTCATTCCGTTCCTGAGATATAGAAGATCAAAATTTTAACCATTTAAGGAAGGATGGATTGAGAACGACGCGGGGGTTGGGATGGCAAGATTGATTTTTGTGAACAGGAAGTCGCCCTTATTAACACCATATGGGATGCCAACCATTTTGGTGTAAGCGAAATGCCCTATGGCCTACTACTAAAAGTAAAACTATAGTTTTGCATATCTTAAATAATATAAATAATTAGTTACTAGTTCATACTGTATGTTTGTAAATATATGTCTCATTATGGATTTATAGAAATAAGGTAAATAAATAATAACTTTAATTTGAAAAATTCACGCAAATGGTATTAAGTAAACATTTTGTTAGTTACGTTATGTCGAACATAGTGAAGGAGACAACTTTTATTACTGTTTGTAACTTTTAGTTACTGCCACAACATAATTATTATAAATTACTTCTGGATCACTTTGAGTTGTTTTAAACAAGGTTTTTAAAGGTCTTCGCAACGTGCAAAGCTATATTGTAGTATTGATTCGACTACTGAGTGGTATATTACTTATTATTACACTTCATTTTTATGACTTCTATTCCACAACTCTAACAGACGTTATTGGGTAGTTCAAATGTACCTTAGAAAATAAAAATCCGAGATTAAATACGAAACATTAAAGCGAATGCTATAAAATGAAACGTGAATTGAATATGCTCATTAAATTAAGTGAAAATTGATATTCGATGGGAACATGATGAATGCCAGTATAAACAATTATAATTTCCTCATCCCTGTAAATGAAAGCGGTCGGAAATACGAAACTAATGGTTCAATTTTAATGCGGCCTTAACTACGTTTTAAATTCATTCACTCCGTTTTTACTGTCCCGATAATATTTATATCGATTTTCTCTCAGTTAATTGCTCATTGTTTTGTTAAACTCGCCAAATATGCGAACGAACTATTGGCTCTAAAAGAAAATTCACAAAACAACTATTATACAATCATACATGTATGTTCATATTTAAAAAAAATATATTTGCGAAAAATTGAACTTTAAAAAAGTCGCCGAAAATTGTGAAATGAATATTCATTCAGTCGCCCAGAAAATAAAATTGGTTTAAAAATATATTTATCTTTGTTATTTATCCATGTTTACACCAACCTTAATAATACAGTTCAATTGGAATTTTTATTTTATAATTCTCAGTAACCCCTTGTATGGTAGGTTAACGTTTTGCAAAAACTTTTTTCGCCTTTTCTAGTCATTCTTTGATCGATGATGGTTTTACAATATTAACTAAGAAATTGTCAGACAGTATCAAATATATGAGAAACGACTTAATGCACGGAACAAGAAGATAGATAAAGCAATTGCAGAAAGTAAAATACTATATCTAAAATAATAAGTAAGGATTTAGTAAGAATTCATCTAAAAAATTTGCATGTTTACAGCAATATATATAGGGTGGGCAACTAAGAATGGAGGTCGGCTATATCGCAGAAACCAGTCGTCGCACAAGTTTAGGGAAAGAAATTACCTTAATTAAGGTGAACCTGAAAAATTAATAGAAAATATTTTCGAGTTTCTAAAATGGCCGCTAACAGCCATGACCGAATATAAAATTCAGTTTTCCTCCGTATTTTGCTCAATTAAGCATCATTGAAAATATATG
The DNA here is from genome assembly GCA_963675555.1 of Leptura quadrifasciata. Taxonomy (NCBI): domain Eukaryota; kingdom Metazoa; phylum Arthropoda; class Insecta; order Coleoptera; family Cerambycidae; genus Leptura; species Leptura quadrifasciata. The sequence goes on along the minus strand of OY776673.1, from coordinate 153,040,572 downwards.
CAATTCCGAATCTTGTTAGTTTTCCATTTTTTTTTGTAACTTCAAAAATAAAGTGGTGGGGTGATGCCAAAAAATTTTTTTTTATATGTGGATTACTGCGATTGGCCTTAACGGAATTTAACAAACTTGATCTCGTTACAAAGGGCTTTTCTTAGTATATCGAGTGCGTTTTACGCTGTTTTCATTTTATTACTATCGTCACCGCTAGAGGGCGTTATGTGACATGTCAAAAAATATCGTGCTTTTTCGAAAATAAATTAAATGGAATGGTATATTTATTTTTATACGATAAAATAGAGAATTTAAAGTTTCAGGTGTCAGTGAAAACCGCAATTTGATTTCCTTTTTCTAACAGTAAACATTAGCAAACAAACTTAAAATTATGAATTATTATCAAATCTTGGTGACGGAATTTGCAAAGTAGCTGTTGAAAACAAGCTGTGAAATTGACACAATGAAGAAATAACACATGTAAAAAACATTCACCTTGTCATTGTCGCTATTTTGTTTAGTATTTTGCTTTTCTATTTGAATTTGGTTTCGTTTTGGAATTAATTCTTAAAATTATAATGATTCTTAGAAATTAAGAAGCATTTGACATTTACTTACTTACTTCAAATGCGTGAGACATGCAACTCTTGCTGCTGGTGAGAATTTTTATTCGGCTGACACAAGTGTGCAACTTCCTGTGTATCAGAGACACCGAAGAGGTCGCACCGAGGAAAATATTATAAATGTTTAGCATATGTGCAATTTGATTCTCATTTAAGTACTGGAGCAATAACCAGGGACTTGGGAATATGCCGAACCACCGTTCGAAATATTCTGAGAGAACATAAGTAAGTTGTTTATTTATAAGGAATTAGTTCATTATAATTAGAAACATAGTTGGTTTATGCAAAAAAATTCTTATAAAGTTTATAAAATTTACATATTAAAAATCATTATCTTTAATATCTAAATTTGTATGCTATAAAGTTTTTTGTTTTACGGCTATGTGATGCTATTTCTCTCGGAGCTGTCAACAATTTAGAGCAAGTATAGAAACTATATTGCATGTAAAACAAAAAATTTTCACATTCACAAATATAATAACTTTCCGATAACTTTTAGAAAATAAAATAGATTTGTTTGATTTATATTTTTTTTTAGGTTGCATCCATATCACCTTCATCAAAGTTTAAATGCCCGCAATTTCGATCAAAGACTGGATTATTGTTACTGGTTGTTGCAATTGATAGAGGAGGATCCTGAGTTACTTTCACGTATTTTGTGATCAGATGAGGCTTTATTTAAAAGTAATGGTACTACAAATCGGCATAATATACATTATTGGTTTGAAACGAATTCCCGCTGGATGCAAGTGGTCCAATCTCAGGGTCATTGGTCTATAAATGCAGGGTGCGGAATTCTAGGTGGACAAATAGTTGTGTTTCTTATTTTCATGAAATGATTTTTATGAAACTCTTAATGGAGAACGTTATCTAAATTTCTTAAGAAACGAATTGCCACTTTTTTTAGAAGATGTACCTCTAGCAATTCGTTGTGATATATATTTCCAACATGATGGGTGTCCGGCGCATTTTTCTTCGAACGTTCAAGATTTTTTAGACCAGACATATCCTGGTAAATGGATAGGAAGTGGAAGTCTATTTCATTGGCCAGCTAGGTCCCCAGACCTGACTTGTCTAGATTTTTATTTGTGGGGGCTAATAAAAGACCTCGTTTTTACCACCAGACCGACTACAAGAGAGGACACAATCGAAAGAATAAGATATGTCATTCAAAGTATTTTGATGGCAGAAGAAGAGATTTCTGTTCAATCCACTCATCAGAGAATGAATTCTTGCATCGAAAATGATGAACGACATTTTAAACATCTAAGGCGCCACTAATTACATTCTAAATTTTTTAATCTTTGCTGGGATCAACATGTAGATTATCTGGCTAATAAATTGTCCAAAGTAGTTTATCTAATTAAAATTTTAGATAATAAGAATATATTATATTTTCGACTGTAGATGTACGTAATTGTAATGTAATTTTTACTTAACTTTATTCCTATTTACTAACATTGTTCTTTTGACTTGTTCTACACTGTTTTATAGTGTTATTGAATAAAGGCAATTATTATTATTATTATATTATTATTATACATACTTGCAAAATTATTAAATTTTATAATAAGAGGAAGACGCACATTTTCTCAGAGAACCTGGAGCCAGATGTGCATTGGGAGAAGAGGATAATACACTAAGCTTGTATACGAGTTATTACATAAAAATACTTATTTCTTTTGGAATGTATAAAAATTAAACGGCTCAGAATTTTCTTAATAAAATTGTTGTTTACAAAAGTTTTACAAGCGGTTTTTTATGTAACATTTTTAATGATCGTCCACAAAAGAGAGACCAATAACGCCATTAACTAAATCTATATCAAGTCTTTAAAATGCGTGCTAATGGTGCTTCGCAGTATATAATTTCTGATGAAATTATGAATAAATATTTAAATCAATTTGCCGTCCTTAAACGAAAACTTCTTGAAGTAAATTGACAAAACAATTATATTCCAAAAAATATGTGAAAAGAGAAACCCTGCTTAAACGCTTTCAAATACCGAGAAAATCCCTATTTTACTGGTCAGTAAAAAATTACGGATCGATATAGAATTGGCTCATTCTAAGGTAAAAATAACTGTTGTGCTACTACAACAGGAAAGCGGAAACTATTTCAAACCGTTTTCGCATAGGAAGTGCTTCATAAGAATTTATTTTTATCACCTCTTATCCCTTATACCTCCTGCGTACAATTTATGGAGTTCAATATTTTTAAATGCATGAAAAACTTCTCGTCTTATAATTTTAAAATATAAAAGTAATAAATTATACCACTTAATTAGCTATATATTCATTTAGATATAATTCTCCTAAATTTCATCTAAACCACATGTTTATTATATTTATTAGTTTTCAAGAATTTTTGCTAAATATTCCTCACGGAATTGTGCATTAAACAAGTCGTAAAAAGAAATAAATTTGTTAAGTTTATCTCGCGTTTTGTTACGTCCTTATTTATTCTAAATTTCCTTTTTTTCTATTATTGTTTATTTTGTTTGTCTTTACGTAATATAAATTCACCGCAATATCAATTCGAATTAAAATACACTAAAAAAATACATTATATATCCTTTTCTTGGTTCACCGTGTACCCTTACGCGATAAACAAAAAGATTTCTTGTGATCAGACCACACCGCACCGCATCGCCGCTGCTAGAGGCGATTATTCTTCGTACCACGCGAGGATTCACATCTCAACCGCTTACGCTGATATATTTTTCTACCCACTCCTTATTATGACTTACCCGCTAAATCATCATTTTCCGCTTAATTTGTTTTGTGTGTGTGTTGTGCAACGACGACCACGATTTTAGTATCTACCTGCAACATCTTCAGCCGGAGGCCTCCCGCGAACTTGGACCCCAGAGGAAGAAATCTGAAAGGTAAGATCCTTAATTTCTCTTTCGCGCCGCTATACAGTCCACTCTCTCTTGTTTCCGCTTTTTTGGTTAAATTAATATTATATTTTCCCCGCAAGTTCACCGTTCGTGAACACGTTTAATTTGGACAAAATTTCATCATTCTACCTTCCTTCTGTTTTATAATGTTATCCTTTCTAAGTTCTGTGGGTTTGTGATACATCTGGAACTTGTTTCTCGGGTAGGGAAGCTGGCGCCCATATATAAAAAACAAAAGAAGATAGGGATTAGACCTTGATACTCTACTCTGCATACTTATTTAGCCAAAAAATCGGGCACTGCTGTTGCTTTGTTTGCTTTCAATAGCCATAATTTCGCTAACAACACATATACACGACTGAATTACTTCTCTAGATGTCGTATTTCAAATAAACTAAATTTCATGACATTGTTTTGCTCGAAAACTTCTGCAGACTCATACTGACTGCACGACATAATATTTGTGTCGTGTACTAGGCTCAGATGTTCGGTAGAAGGGTGCGCGAGGCCAAGGGTGCCAATAATGCAGTAAAATTCGGTATGTAGTTAATAACAAAAAATCTAATTTAACTGGCAGAAGTGAGTTTGAGGGCCAAGGAATTAAGCTCAATTCGAATAAAGAAATAGTAGAAGGTTTTGCGCAATATTTTGAATCAGTCTACGATGATCCGGCAACATATAATATTCAAAGTATTGATATGAATGAAATTGTATCGCAACAAACGCTAAATATAGGTAAAATTTACTTACAAAAAATAAGAGAATAGATAAAAAACTGAAACTTAAAAAGTCCGCAGCGACTGACGCACCCTATATAATAAAAGGATGTAGTTGTTGGCTTGAACATCCGTTGTTAATAATTTTTAAACTTGCAGTAAAAACTTAAAAATTTCTGGGATTGCAGGAAAGCATCGATACATAAAATTGTGTCATTAGAAAATATTAGCAATTACCGGCCTACATCTGTCTTATCCGCTGTTGCTAAAGTTTTTGAGCAAACAATATACAATAAAATTACTGAAATATTACTGAATGCCAACAGATTTTTGTCTCTTAGAAGTTATTAATAACAAACTTAACTATTTTTACAGATGATATTAGCATGGCAATCGATAATTCTCAACAAGTAGATTTAATTTATAAGGACTTTGCAAGGGCCTTCGACAAGATTGATGATAACACCTTATTATTAAATATTTAAATTTGGCTTTTCCATTAACCTCATAAAGTTCATAAGTTCCTAACTAAGTTGCCGATTTCAACAAACAAAATTCATGAATATCCTGTCCGAGCCTTTTTAGTAAGATCTTGTCTTGTCTTATACTACAACATGTGTATAAAATTAATAATAATTCCCTGAGGTGGGTTTACAGACAAAAAGATTTGGGCGTTCTGTTTAACGACAACTTAAATTTTAACGAACACATTTGAAACATGGTAAAAAAAGTATATAGAAATTTAAGATTTGTTATGAGCAATCTGGATTTAATTTGCAAACAATTAGATTGTTTTATTTCAGTTTTGGAAGATCAAAATTAGAATTTGCTTCACAAATATGGGATCCCGGAACTGCAATAGCCTCACAGCAAATATAAACTAAAAAACAAATTCTTAGCATACGTTAACAGGAAAAAAACTCCAAGGTTCCCGGATTACAAACAGTACCATACAAAAGGAAAATAATTTAATATTGCCAAATTGTCGTAAAGAAGAAAAGTAAGTATGACCGATGGTCGAGAGGTAAGCGCACTTGCCTCTCACCCAAAAGTCCCGGATTCGATTCCCGGTTGTGGTAGTGGAAAATACTGTGAAAGGGATTTTTCCACTATACACGGATATTGGGTGTGTGTCCCTTGTCTCCAAATGTATATACAAGGCTCTTCTAGAGCCTTTCGGGATAAAGGGGGTGAACACGAAAGATAACCTCGGTCAATGCTTTACCCTGTATGAGCAGTCGGAGCACTTAACTTTTGTTAAAAGTTCAACAAATTTTACTTTGAGACAGCTGGCAGGGTAATTTCGTACCACGGAGTTTTAAAAATTTTTAAATTAACTAAAAATATACTCTGATTCAACTGCGAAAGTTTCTTCGAAAATAATAAAAATTAACTCTATTTTATTTTATTTTATTTTATTTTATTTTATTTTATTTTATTTTATTTTATTTTATTTTATTTTATTTTATTTTATTTTATTTTATTTTATTTTATTTTATTTTATTTTATTTTATTTTATTTTATTTTATTTTATTTTATTTTATTTTATTTTATTTTATTTTATTTTATTTTATTTTATTTTATTTTATTTTATTTTATTTTATTTTATTTTATTTTATTTTATTTTATTTTATTTTATTTTATTTTATTTTATTTTATTTTATTTTATTTTATTTTATTTTATTTTATTTTATTTTATTTTATTTTATTTTATTTTATTTTATTTTATTTTATTTTATTTTATTTTATTTTATTTTATAAAGTACACTTTTTGACGAAGGTGCCGGTTAAATATTAAATAACCCCTAAAAACTAAAAATGCACTAGGGCAGAGATTTTAGTTGTTTTTACTCAACGTTTATCGTACCCCATCGAGTCAGGCACGATCGTTGTTTTTGTCTGGATAAGTCCCCGTACTCCGTGCGGGCTTGGTCTAAAACTGGTTACTCGCCCTAGCCAATCTGTGCGTGCACGTAACTGCGTAATTATAGAAATCGTTTAAAATTCAAATTGGAAAATATATAATCGAATAGAGTCTAAAATTGTTTCGGTTTTTTGATGGGCCCCTGTATCTATTTTATTTTGTGGGAGTTATTGAAGAATTGTCGGGGCACCCGTTAATCCGCAGGCCAGAACTTACTCACAGCTGCCGTCATACTAATTGCTATTCTTGACGCGCTCGGGACGAATGTAGATGTTGATAAATGTAAATTATAAGTGCTGTAAGGTGGAGATTTTATATAAAACATTTGTACCGGCGAAAGTTTGGGTAGCGGAAGTAAATATTGATGAATGGCTATGGGAGGACGTGTAGAAAGATAAATAACCTTTTTTTATTTACGACGCAATTTCGGATAGACTTTTAGATCGCGCGACTGAGTGCTTGTAAAATTTAAACGAATTAAAAATTGATATTTGGGGTATGTGAAGAGTGTTATGAATGGTTCGAAAATATATAGGGACAATATTTTTAAAGTTGGTAATTTTGAAAGTTTTGGCTGTAGAATGTGCAGATTGAATGTTTTGAAGGTTTCGGTGATATTTTAGGCATCTTTAGGAATTGTCGAGTGGGGCTCAATTTGTTCGAATTTTAGCATGAAAAATTGTAGTTTTTTGATAATTTAAGATACAAGGACCATTTTTTTATTGGATTTGACACTGCAGGCGGAAAGATCGAATGTTTTGATTACATGTGGTGTTAATGTGCTGTTTATGGGCAAAATAATAAATGAATATATAGCATCAGAGGATATTCTATCAAAACTAAATTTTTAGTTTTGAAAATACTTCTGGGCGTATGTATATGGGAGCTGTCTTTTAAAAAACATTGAGAGTATTTCGTGACATGAGACATACTCGCTAGGATGAATTGTGGATTTGCATATGTTGTAAAGTCTGTTAATTGTTGGTTCAGCTGGCCGGTGGGCAAGGTCACGGAATACGAAGGATAAAGTTATAAATAGGATGGCTAGTAACTAGTGTTATTTCTGACTTATGGTCGGAGAGACTGAAATACTAAACGCTGACTGTGAAATAAAATAAAATTAGGTACGTATTTATTGCAAACAATATTCCAATAAACAGTTGCTAAATATAGAGTAATATACTGAGTGATGCTTAAGTCATATAACTAATTATAATATATAAAGTGCTTAACAAAAAAATAGTTTGACATATAATAATAATGAATGACAAGTAGATGGAATAATGTATATAAATTATAGTGAATGTAAAATAAATATAGTGACACAATTAGTAAATAAAAAGTTGTGTCTGGTATTTTTAATACATCTAAGACACTTGCGTAGGATGCAAGATCTGTGAATTTTATATTCCATTCAGACTCAGAACTCGACTAGTTATAGAATAGAACAAAATATTCTGAGATATTGAATAAAGTAGTTATTCTGCCTTTTGATTCTAATATTTAATTAAAATAATAAAAAGTCGATGTATGTGATATTTACATATTTATAATTATAGGCAATATTTAGTTTAATAATTGTTATATAATAAGTTTCTCCATATACGTACACTCTATAGCAAGTTTTTTTATCAGTATACTGGCACACAATGCAGTATAATTGTAAACTTAGGCGTTTTTTTGTTTCCGGTATCTTGTATGCGAAGTAAAATAATGAAAATGGGCCCTATCCGTGAGGTTGGATTTGCAAGTGACACTGAAATATTGCAACACTAAAAGTAACTAATAAATCTGAATGTCTTTGTCTTATACGCGGCACACTCTTATGTACATGTTCTATCTTTAATCAATGTACATAGCTAAGTAATTTTCCCGTTTGAATTTCGAAACAGCTGAGCTCTTGTTAAAGAACGCTATAACCCCGATATACTTTTCGACGTTGTAACAAAATCCGACTTAGGAAATACTTCGTAAGAAAAGCGTGCTTCACGTAAAAACGCCGTGGAAGAGGTTTTTAATTCTTATAAACATATTTTTGCTCTTCGGAGCATTTTTTATGCCAAATTTTCGCTAACTCTTCAAGGAGCGTTAATTTAGAAAGTGTAGCAAATGTCGCTGCACAGGGACGTAATGTCGCCCCGACCACCTAATTTTAGAAAGTATAGTAAAATTAGACTTGAACTTCAAAATTTCCAAGATTAAAAACCCTTTTACGAATCCACGTTGTCAAGCACTGCAACTCTTACGAGGTATTGAATATGAGGACAAGTTAGTCCAACGACTATTCAAAGTATATCGGAAGTTATAGCGAAAATAGCCCTTAGCGACATGGGACCCCCATCATTTCCTAGCAGTCGGATTTGACGGGGAAATGATGTGTTTTGACGGGGTTTGCCCTAAACCGGTTCCTCAGTGATTCGGAGTCAAAAAAGTATCTATACCATGTACTCACACGTGCATGGGATCTGCCTTGCCTGAACGTAAAAAGTTGTTATTGTAGAATACAATCGAAGTAGAGACGCTTCAAGCAATTTGAAGCTCCGAGGAGCGATCAAAATTAATGTGAATTTAATAATACGTTTATAAGACAGGCAAGCAAAAGCCCTCCAAAATTTCAGTTACATGAAACTTTTCTTGAATCTTTTTGTGCATCGTTAGCTTATAAAACCGCATATTGGATGGTAGTTGATACCGTATGAATCGTCCCGTTCATCACCATGTGTTGTACACGGGTCAGACCATTGTTTGTTAACATTTTCTCTTGAAAAAAGTTGTTGTAAAAACATGATTTTTTAAAGATTTAATATATATATTTTGAACTTTATATTGTCTTTTAGTTGTGTTTTCTAACAAAATTCCTTTTCAGGTTTAATTTTAAGAGAGTGTGATACATACAGTGTTAGAGTGTTACGACGTCGTCCAATTGATACCATCAGAGCAGCAGTAAGTATGATTTATTACATTATTCTCCGTTTGAAACAGTCGTGTTGAACCCTAAAAATTTTGTGAACGTAATATTTACTATTTAGAGTTAAGAAAAGGTTGAGGAAAAAGAAAATTAATTTTTTCTTTTTCCTATTTTTTTAAATTTTTCTAAGTTTTTCGAAGCAGAAAATACGTCCTTCAGACGAGTAAAATATGGATCGATCACACTCTCACATTGAATTTCAAGTTTATTTAATTTGTAGAATGTTTTTTGAGTGTTTTTTGTCAGCTTTATCGCTAGTTATATTGGGGCCCCCTGTAAAACTATGAAATCTGAGGAACTGTTCTAAACTCTTATCTAGCATTATATCAAAAATGCTGACAGTATACAATTGTTCTATGCTTCTTTCATTATAGCATATTCATTCAGTCTTGATTTAACTTTGTAACGAGTTACTTGCAATAAAGCTTATTAAACTTAATTTCCGTTGTTGGAAAATCATTGCTTTTTAAAACTGGTTTACGGGCCCGATGTATTTTAGCAGCGACACTGATAGTGACAAAATTATACCAGACATATACATTAAAGCTCTATATTCAACCGATGATTAGCTAATCAAGTCGACACCATTAGAAATTATTTTAAGCCTAACACAATTTTTTATGTACATTTTGTAAGAATGTAACGGAATACATAATGATACGAAACATAGACGCCTGTCTGTTTTTTATTTTACTCAGGAGGCAATATTTCGAACAGGGGAATATAAATCCAGGCATATTAGAATCCATTCAGTGATACCCAGGGATGCTTGTTGACATGACCTGACCTGTTTGGATGGTTGTTGCATAATTTAGTAGCTCTCCGGTACTGATAGATTTATTGTTTAAATCTAAGTGTTTATTTATAATATTACATTTTTACAACTAAATAAATGTATCCAGAAATAATTAAGCGAATTTTAAGTATTTTTTAACAATATTAGGCTATTCAGTTTATATTTGTATAGTTTACAAATTAAATAAGATGATTGCAATATTCAACAACATAATAGAAAACCAAATTTTGGTTCCATTAATCACAAGAATTCTAAAAATTATAAATTCAATGATGCTCCGTTACAATTTGTTTATGCGTGATATAGTGGAGCCAAAAAGAGTACATAGTAGAGCGGCATTCTTGTCAAAGGATTTAGCTGAATACTGAAGCGACACCTCGCTCTATCAAAGAAATATATTAAATTTTATCCGTTTTTCCTCCTACCAGAAATGAAAACCACGGCTAGGACACTCTGTGTAATTACCATAGTCGAGCAAATGGGTTGAATGTGTGAACGTGCCACATTTATACCTAATAATTTGTTGACTGCTGTGAAATAGGCGGAGCTTTTATAGATAAAGGTCAAATATTCGGTTTAGCTTATCGTCCAGTGGCGCCACATATTTATATAGGTATATATAAAATAATAATATTGTTCATATTTCATTATTCAACATTTTTTTTACTATATGGAAAATCCATAACATTTTAAGACATGGTAGTTCATGCATAATTAGCGCAATCCGAACGCTTTAATTTTTTCGAAATATTATGGAATTATGGGATTTACGAAATTCTTAAATCCGCTCGCCCCTGGCTCTACTATTTACTCTTTTCAGCCAGATTATAGCTGTCATGTAGATGGTTTTCATCCATGTCCCATGCCTATTTAACATAAGTGAAATCAGCAGTAATAACAGCAAATGTTGGTGTAAATTATACTTATAATCCTACAATGAATGCCTGTAAATCAATTTTCACAACTTAGATCTTTAAGTGTATACACTGATTTAGTATCAGACTGACGATGACGTCGGTACACTGGAAGTAAAAGGTACTAGGTCACAAATAATAAATCTTACAGGATAGTAGATAATGGACGAAGGACGAATGGACGAAGGACGGATGGATTTTCTTTGTTTATCTGGTACACTTTTAGTGAATTTTTGTTAAAACTTCTGTTTACTTCAAACGTAAAAGTATGAATTTTATGACAATGTTATCCTTTCCCTGATTATATATTTTTGAGAAAGAATTAAGGTAACATATGCGGACGAGTAGCTGGTTTAAGCCGGAGCAAAGAGTCGTAGATTTGCAGTCCTTGTAAGAGATGTGAAACTCACCCTCTTTGAATGCATAACATAAAACACAAATTTTTGTTTTGTGCGAGAAAAGGAGACAATGATAAAATGATATTATTTGGGCACTATCTATAGTTGATAATTAGTTGAATTGTCTCTTTTCTCGAAAAATCAGTCTCCTATATTGGTAAGGGAAACAAAAAATTGTATAAAATGAATGATAAAATATATTACTTAAATAAATAAATTTTATAATGTGAAGTGGTTTGAAATATAAATTTAGATGAGATTTTCTGTTTATAAAATAGTATTGACGAACAAAGAATAATTAATACAAAAAAATAAATAGTGAAAATTACACCAATCTTCTAGATTTCCAGACTAAGTATGGTTGAAGGTGAAAAGCCCTAGAACTACAATTCAGGCCCCAATCGTCTCTGGTCCATCGAATCTAAATATCGTTGGCAATTTTTTATGAAAGAATTTTATGTATGAAGATTGTAGAAATGATATAAAATCGAAGGCCTAAAGCCTAAACAAAAGCATAGAAATATTATCCAACCATGCGGCTTGAGAAAAAAAATAATCGCAAAAGTAAATGCGAAATTACGAAAAGTAATTAATATGTATTATTGCCTAATACATAAAAGTAAATTCAGAAACTGAATTAATCTAAAATTAGCAGAATATAGATCTAGTTGCGTTAATATAAATTTAAAGCTGAAGTAATACAAACTTTAGAAGAATATAAATTTAGAAGAAAATAAATTTAGAAAAATATAAATTTAGCTGCGTTAATATAAATTTTAGAAGAATATAAATTTAGAGGCTGATTCGCAAACTATAAATTGCCAAAAATGAAAAAGAAAAGAATATTTTATTAGCATATGGTAACATGTAGTATTTTGATTACTTAATTGAATTTAAAAAACCAATTTAAAAAAATTGAAATTGTAATAAGGACAAAATTGAAAATTAAATTACTAATAAATAAAATTTACCTAGTTGTGTTAACTAAATACACGAAATGTGAATATGATCGTAATATAAATTACTGGAGATCGCACAGCTAATGTTTGAAAGTCCGAATCATATCAAAATCGGCAGGCAAAAGGTCTCTTGGTGATTTTAACTAATAAAGCAAATTTTTTTATATTACGTTCTACAATATAGTACACAAATTTGAAAAATATAGTTTTATTAATAAAAGCTGTAAAGTTGTATAGGCATCGGCATCTGTTGATTGGCGACTTTAAGCGCACAACTTCGTTTCTTAGATGTCCTTACTCACCATTAAAATAATGACAGGTATACAGTCGATAAAAGAAATCTACAATTTGTATATAAGTGAATAAATGGCATTTATTGCAAATTTAACCTACAAACGAACTGCCGTAATAAACTGTTTACAAACTGTGTTGTAAAGATCCAGTAAATACAATATATTATATGATACACTATATAACATATGAATGAGAATATTTCACAGGTAAGGAAAATAACCACATGTGCAATAGTAAATAAATAACATAAAATTTAAATATAAATGAATGTAAATGTTGTTGTAGCTTGAGATAGACAATTTAGTGTTAAAAACATGACTGAGTTCCTACGGTACAAAAATAGATATATAAAACAATGTGAAATAATTTAGCAGTTATACAAAGAAAATTTTTGATAGTTGAAACAGTATCACTTACAAAAACTGAATCACAATGCTATACAGATTGTGCTAAATATAAGTAAAATAATAGTTATTATATAAATTGTTAAATGGACATAGGCCATGTAACAGACACTATGACATGCCATCTTTCTCTGGTTTTGACTAATTAATAGTAACAGGTAAAAACAAGATTTTAGCCTATCAACTTTTCAATCTGAAGTAATAAATTACACATTCACCGATAGATGTCACTTCATCTTAAGTACCTATTCAAATTACCACCTGAATTAGCCTTTCCGCCAACAGATGGCTCGCACTGGAAAAATATACCAATTTGCTAAATAGATACTTATATTAAAAAATTATTAAATGTAACCTATTATTATAATTTGTTCATAAAAATTGTATATAAACTAATAGTATAAAGATAGTAGTAATGATTGAAAAGTCCATAAGAGTCGATTTAATTTTAAAATTTCTCAAGTCGGTACTCTGACTGCCAAATTGTCAAACTGTCAGTTTAAGTCATATCCTTTTTTATTTTTGTGAGTTAGAATGGTATAAATATCACTTCAAACTTCCTTTTTGATCAAGAAGTTAAGCTGAAAACTTTGCTAAGTGATTAATTTAGTTAAAAGGCAGGTGGTTGCTACTCGGTTTGGTACCGGATCATAAACTAGATTTCACATATTTTCAATTAATATTTTGGATTATTTTAGTTAGTAATTAGTAAGTAAGTAGACACGTGCTCACGTTCGACGTTAATTTTGAGACTTATAAATTTAATTATAGACAATTTGGTATGGCCAGATTTCGATTTGGTACAGCTAGATTTTGAGCACAGTTAGAACTTACCAACGGATCTATTTTGAACTATTTTGGATTTGGACTTCTCATTCTGCTATTCTTTGGTACACGATTTTTGGTATTCGAATTTGACCTGATTTTCACTTTACGATTAAGAAAAACTCTTCTTAATTATTTGTGAAAATTTCTACAACCAGCAAGGGCCTCGATCAACAAGAGAAACGTTCACGTCTGGAACACCTGAAAAATCTCCAATTTTGTAAAAGCTAAGTAATTCCTGTATATTATTTTTCTTGTGAAATTGTATAAATTTCTTATTCTTTTCCTAGGGTTAGTTTGGGAAACCCTACACCTTAATATTTATATTATTGTAAGATTTTTAACTTGAAACTATCTTTGTTTGTACTGTACTTTTCATATTGCTATAATAAATTGTATTTGTTTTTTTACTTGTTCTTTTTATTGTTTTACTCACACTAAATAAGGATTCGTAATATCTGGGACCTTTCTTGACTTGACTTTAGGTTGTAATAACACTCGTCAACTTAAAATGACGTTTTACAGCACAGCAGTAAAAGAAAATATAACAGTATTTACTTAATTCATGTTCGAAGTTTGAAGAAAAAATGCGTATTATATGGAGTAAATTAATTTTTTGTGACTCTTCAGTTCTTGCCGAACGGCTGAGGTGAGTGAATGGCAACTTTTACTCCATATAGAATAATACACTATTGTAGAATAATGATAACATTTTATGCCTCTCTAACATCCAAATCTGAACAATTCTTGAATTTATAAATAATATTTGAGATACGGGACATGGTACGTTTCACCCCAATCATAAAAAACCCTTTATTATAAGGCATAGAAGAATACATCTAAAAATAGTGCGATAAGTGATGTAGAAATATGTCAAAATATAATGGTCGATAAAAATTGATTTGCTACTTTTTACCTCCGGTTTACCGATATGTATTTATCTGCAAGAAAAGTGCCCAGCACTTGCTTTGCTTTCAAATTCAAGATTTTAATCTGATATAGGTACGTCTATGATCTTGCTGTTTACATTAAAATTCATTTGGGGAAAGTTTCATAAAAGTCGTCTTTATTAAATTCGAGCCGCATTTTGCGTTTTTCTAAAATATGGCGAAGGAGCCGGTGATTCGGGGTAATACTAAATTCAGTTATCTAAGGGAAAGTACACCACGTGTAGCAGGACCGTAATATATCCAGCTTTCTTCCTTTAGTTTTAAAAATAAACGATTGAAATTTGGAACATCCTATATCCTTAATAAACGCCAATTTGACATAGATAATTTTTTTCCAATCCTTGGTTTGGCAAATATTCCATTTAAATAGTGGAGTAAAGATAGATTTTGAGAGAAAATTTTACATAGAGCAACGCGACATAGAAAGATAAGTTTGTTTTGGTGAAACTAAGAATAGCCTGAGGTTTCTACATCGAGTAGGTGGGGAACCTTTTTTTCGCGAAAAAGAAGTAAATTTCATTTTTAAGGATGATCTTTCAGTTTTAATTTACTTTGGACCCTTTAAAATACTAGTTAAGAAACAAGAATGGTACCCTTTTATTGCCGATATTCAAGGAACCTTCAGTTTGAATTTAGTGAAAATCTTCACCTCCTCCATGAAACGTGCCTTTGTGCATATATTGTGCTGTTCTACTTTTTATTGTACTTAATAATTTGCAGTACTAATCAAACCTTAACTTGCTTATTTCCAATAGAAAAAAAAAAAACTTTATAACCAAAAGATCAAATTAAAATCTCTTACCTTTTGATCCGAAAGTATGTCAAAATATTTAATGGACCGGCTAGCTTATCTTTCCCTTCAGGAGCAGGTTCAAATTCAGTTCCTATTTAAAATGAAATTTTTATTAAAGTAACATTTTTAATCTGATATAAATAATTTATTTTCTTTGATATTTAGATAAATAGCTTTATAACAGGTTCGAAAGTCTAATAAGTACACTATTTAAATTTTAATATACGACCTTGTCCAAAATTAAACACACAAAAACCTTCCTTCTTCGTAGCTACACACTTCTCTTTCCAAATCCAACAATTCTCCTTTCATTAATTCTTCACCTTATCTCGTCCTTATCTCCTCTGCAACTCCAAACCACAATAACACCTCTACCTTCTTATTTACAGTCTATTTTTCTCTTCTTCGCTGATCTCCGCAATTTCTGACTTTCAATTCAATTTCAAAATTCTTAATCCTTGTTTATTATTTTTCTTCTTCACTCCCTAATTTTCACTTGTTCTTTTTTTTTTAAATTTATTTTTCCAATTTTACAACCTCTCTTTTATCTGTTGTTTATTGTTCTATCTCACTAAATATCAAAGTATCCAAAATAAACAAAACAAAACACCATATGAATTTTGATTAATTTCATGCCAAACATAACCTAACTTAAACCTCCTTGTCTTTCTCCAGGAAAAGATTTACCAACTATAAAATAAAATTTCCTACTTAAAAGAAATGTCATAATGACTTAAATGTCAGAAATTATTTCAACAACAACTTAATAACTCAGGAAAACATTTACCAACTGTAAAAATAAAATTTCCTACTTAAAAGAAATGTCATAATGACTTAAATGTCAGAAATTATTTCAACAACAACTTAATAACTACTAACATAGATGTCAGTATCAAACTTACTGTTGACATCAAATAAAAACTTTAAAACTATTAAAACAACTCTAAACAAATATTAACATTCTAAAACACATACCTTTCGGACCTTTAGCTAATTTAAATAAATTTTGAAAACCATCTAAAGGAAATAAACAAATTCAAACCCTGATTCAGCAAATAACACAAACATGCAATCTTCGTAATCGTCCAATATGCAAATACATAGCAATATATATATATATATATATATATATATAACCAAAATTAAACACACGTAGTGTATCTTGAGGTTGCAGTCAGAGGTGAAAAGTTTACGGCCACAAAACAGAAAAAGAAAAACTCTTTTGTTACTTTGTCAAGCTTTCGGAAATTATGTATTCCCTTTATCAAGACATTAACTTGAGGTTAAAAGTTAAGGTCACATGTATTATAAAATAGTCGCATTTTTTTAACTTAATGTAGACAAATTCATACACAAATTCCTTTACAGGTACACAATTTAAGGTAAACAATTACTGATTATTTAAAATTAAGGATTAAAACCATGATTAAAATAGATATAACAAAATGAACATGAATAACTATCACATGTGAGTGTAGAACTCTAGAAGGTGACGATTAACAATCTTTTTGCTAAACTGAAAGACAAAGACGACTTGATGAATTATTCAAATGTGGTGTATTGCATCTCTTGTAATGATTGTGAAAAAAAGTATATTGGTCAAACGAGTAGAAAAATTAAAGATAGGATCACATCACACAGAAGCGACGTGAGGGTTAACAAAGAATCTTCAATGTTAGCCAAACACGCTCTATCACTCAACCATAACCTCAACTATAACGAGGTCAAGATTTTGGATTTTGAAAAGAACGTTCAAAAAAGAACTTTTCTAGAAATGTGTCATATTTTTAATGAACCGGAAGCTATGAATGCCAGAAATGACATTGAGGGCCTCAGTATATTATACACTTATTTGTTGCATTTACATGCCAATGGTAGTCACAGAAATAACACCCTGTACAATACTTTTGAAAATTAGTAAGTTTTGATCGGTTGGGTTTGGTGTTTTGTTGGCAACGGACCTGAGGCAGAGAGAGAGGGGGGGGGGGGGGGTTGACACGACCCCTCTCTCTCTGCTTCAGATTTGTTTTTGACAGTTTTTTAATCTCACATTCCGATGTTTTTCGGAGGAATAAGAAATAACGTAGTTGACTGCTTCTTGTTCAGTTTTCGAGGTGGCTGAAACTATTTTAGATTAAAGATTTTTGGTTTTAACTTAAATTAAATATAAATGTAGTCCACAAGTGTGATTTATTTTGTAATAGTTGTGTTGGTTCTGTCTTGATGACTTGTCAATTTCATTTTTTAACCTCAATTTAGTAAGTACCCTTCACTTGTATTAAATAATTTTGATTATAATAAGATAATTTTTGTAGAATTCCTGAGGAAGAAACAATAAAGTTTCGAAAGCTTGAATTTAAAAAAGAGTTTTCTTTTTTGAGCCCGTGACTGTATCCCTGGTGGAAATTAAAAATTTTTGTTTATATATATATATATATATATATGTAAAAATGCACAAAGGCACGTTTCGTCGTATTCCTCTTGAAACCTAATATTTTTATTAGGATGTGCGCTTTGAATTTCAGTTACCAATTACTAGAAACGCAATAAAGTGTTTATAGCAGATACCGGTGAAGGTACCCATTATTAAAACAGGAGTTCCGCAGCATCGGCAATGTCCAGAGTCACCTGCAGACCGGTTTCGAGCTTTTGGCTCTCATCAGTGCAGAGCAGACCCAGACACTGACCATGCTGCGGTCTCCTGATGTTATATATTGCAAGTAACACCACATCGGCGACCTACAAATAGTACAAATAGGTCCCTCCAACGGCATCTGCCACAAACACTTTAAGAAGCCTCGACTAAAGCAAATGCGACAAATAAAGTCAACTAGAGGAACGATAGATGTAAAAATGCACAAAGGCACGTTTCGTCGTACTTGCAATATATAATATCAGGAGACCGCAGCATGGTCAGTGTCTGGGTCTGCTCTGCACTGATGAGAGCCAAAAGCCCGGTCTGCAGATGACTCTGGACATTGCCGATGCTGCGGAACTCCTCTGTTTTAATGTGCATTTTTACATATATAGATATACATATATACATATATAGATATATAGATATATAGATATATAGATATATAGATATATGGATATATAGATATATAGATATATAGATATATAGATATATAGATATATAGATATATAGATATATAGATATATAGATATATAGATATATAGATATATAGATATATAGATATATAGATATATAGATATATAGATATATAGATATATAGATATATAGATATATAGATGTGTAGATGTATAGATATACAGATATATAGATATATAGATGTGTAGATGTATAGATATACAGATATATAGATATATAGATGTGTAGATGTGTAGATGTATAGATATACAGATATATAGATATATAGATATATAGATATATAGATATATAGATATACAGATATATAGATATATAGATATACAGATATATAGATATACAGATATATAGATATATAGATATATAGATATATAGATATATAGATATATAGATATATAGATATATAGATATATAGATATATAGATATATAGATATATTCCGAGAAGCTTCCGCAGTCGTTGGTATGAAAAATACTAAGTTCCTGGATTGAACCGCGTCTGAGATTGTTAATATCTCGACGTTTCGGCTCCCGTTTTGGAGCCATTTTCAAGAGAAAAAAGGGGGTTAAGAAAAAATTCCAGGGTCGATCACGGAATCGAACCAGTTCTACGAACTCTTAGCATTATTTTCTTTAACAATTGCACGTTTTATTATTAATATTGAAATTTTTATAATGAATAATTACAGGTATACTAGTGCGCGCATACGTATAATACCAAAAATGACGGGAAATCACCGCGCGCATATATATAACAAAAATGATAAAAAAATCAACCGTTCCCTGAAAACGAACAAACCCTCTAGGTTAGTTAAATAAAAAATGGTTGAGCCGAAACTGGAGCTTTAGACCGTAGGAAGACTCTTAGGGCTTTTCATGCACTTAATTTTATTCTTTAGAGAGGTTCGGGTGGGTTGCTCCTAAAATGTTGGACAGGGTTAGATCCTACACACTGTATAAATCCCAGTGGTTGGTTTCACTTGTAATTTAAAAGTTTGAGTCTAATTTAACACTTTGATTTAAAATTTATTTTTTAATGTCTGTTGAAGGGTCTAAAGCTTCACGCTGTATATCACTTTCTTGGAATAAAACTTTGTTTTAAAACGAAATTAAAATTTAATTTAATTGCACAGAGTTCGTAAAACTTTTAAACCTAAAATATTAGTTCTAAAAAACATTTAAAAAAGGTAACTGTTCGACAGGAAATTCCGACTTTTCTGAAAAAAATCACTTTAGTTTAATTTTCACGATGGCAGAAGATTTGATTTATCTTAACTTTATTTTAAGGGGCGCGGTGGCCGAAGATTAACTTAAAACTAGATTTTATTTTAAGGGGTGCGGTGGCCCAAGATTAATTTAGCTATTTTACTTGGGACAACCAAGGAAGAGGTCACGACGTCGCAGTTGCAGGGAATGTATCGTTGAATTAGAGCGGTAAGCTTAGACAAGACAGACGGCAGTAAATTTTAATTATTTTAGAAACCGAGAGAATTACTAGTATATCCACTTTCATTCATTACTAAAACTTTTTGCAAGAAACCGAACTAGAACGCACTTGGCATGAGCTCGTAGCGCTCGGCCTTTTATATGCTCCGACGGGGACGTTCGTGCGGTGGTCTGTAAATGTTTGGAAATGTCTGGAAAATGTCCCCCGCCATTCCGTAAGGGCAACGATTGCACAATATTGCACAACATTTCGCAATATTGCATCATCCAATGTAAAAAGGAAAAATTCTGAGATGAAAATTATATAACCGTCTCGGCATTGAAAAGGGAAATTTTTTGTTACGTGAATAAAGTTCGAATCGACTTTGGTTTGGAAGTTATTAACGAAAATATGTTGAAGAAATTGTACAAAATTGGAATGACCCAGTAAAGTAGTCTCGAAAGTCCGGCACTTAGAGTTGATTATGATATGAAATTGTGCCGATGGGTTCGCGGTGATCGAAAGGAAGAGAGTTTTGATGATGAAAGTGAGCCAGTTGGAAATAAGTATTGATATTAATGGGGACAGTACTACCGGTACTTTCATTGACGGATATGAATTGATTGATTGGGTTTGGATATTAAAGATGCGAAATGGATTGCGCCTCGAATTTGAAAGAAATATTGTTTGATAGAAAATTAATGGAAGTGAGTTGAAAGCAGTTTTGATGCTAATGATGATCATTGTGGCTCGATATTTTTTAGGGCGATATTTTCCACTGTTGGAGCCGCAAATTTGACAATTTGAATATTTTATGATAATTGCTGGTGGATTAAGATTAATCATGAATTATCGAAGAATCAAGAATTTTTTCAGAATTTGTTTTTGAAAATTGTCGTTTTTTGATGAATTATGATATTAGATTACTTTTTTCGTGGTTTACCAAAGTGACATGAAAGATTGAATTATTTTGCAAATTTTATGATTTTTGAACATTTTCCTGACGTCATATATGGAACATATTATAACACCCCATACTTACAATAATTTTGACAGTTAAATAGTCAAGATTAAATTCTTTCTAATATTGATTTTCCCTCAAATAAGGTGAGCATATCATCGTGTATTGTTTATTGAATATGAGAAGAATATTTAATATATTTCGTCTTGCTTACAAATGTCATTATGTTACCAATGATTTAATAATCTACGAGAAAAATCAACCTCAATATAAGTTATGTGTTAGGATGTATGTTAAAAGAGCGGCTTATGATAGAACCTAAAATTCATTGAACTTTATTTTCATTTATGAGAAATGAAGTTTATTGGATCAGTGGTTTAACGCGGGCCTGGCAGGTGTAAAGTGAGGCAGTGATTTATTCAATACTTTATCTCCTACAGTTAGCGAAGTTCCAGTACATGAATATTTTTTATTTGGAAATACCTTAATAAAATGAAAATTTAAAATTTAATAACACTGACAGTTAGGTTGCACAAGGTAAATTAAAATAAAGTCGAGAATTATTTTTTCTTTTATAACATGTACAATATACAGGGTGTTTCACTAATAATTATACAGAAGCTAATTGAAGAATTGTTGGCATAAAATATATAGATTTAACCTTAAACACTTAGATAAAATGTTTCTCTTTACTGGAATACTGGGCGCTTTATTTCATATTCTAAAAATTGATTTTACCAATTGTTTAATAATAAAGAGATACAATGTTACGTAACAATTTAAAATAAACCCGACTACAAAGCAATACCGGATATTCAGTAAACAATGAAGTTTGTGCAACCCTAGCTTCAACTTCAACTATTTCGAATAATAATGACTTTAATCGCTAATAAGTATATATATTATTTTCATGAGAAACGTTTAAAAGACAAAAAATTATACTGAAAAGATGATTCCACTAGTAGCGTGAAATTTAGAAGGCGTAAAACTATCCTTCTATCCCTACCGTACGCCTTTGCAAATGGTTAGAAAGTATCTTTTAAAAGAGAAATATTAAACAATATCAAAATAATAGGCAAAAATAATTTTTAAAATTTGAAATAAAACACTTTGTTGTGGCTTATGTCCATTTAACAATTTTATATAATAATTGGTATTTTACTTATATTTAGCACGATCAGTGTAGTATTTTGATTCAGTTTTTGTAAGTGAGACTGTTTCAACTATCAGAAATTTTCTTTGTATAACTGCTAAATTATTTCACATTGTTTTAGGTACCTAATTTTGTGTCTTAGGAACTCAGTCATGTTTTTTAACACTAAATTTATGTATCTCCGTTACAGCACTTCAGTACCGATTGTCTATGCCCAGCCTGCAATCCTGCAAAATCATTTACATCCATTTATATTTCATTTTTATACTTTGTTTACTATGTACATGTATTTATTTTCCTCACATGCGAAACTTTTTCATTCTCCCGTTATATTGTGTATCCTATTAGTGGGGTCGATCTGGGTTTCTAAACGACAGTGTTCTTTCGATTATTTTGTTGTGCATATTATGTGGTCGGACTCCCTCTATCATCTGGTCATGTTTGCGGGCATGAGGGAAGTGGTGGAGAGGGGGAAATTTACATGTAAAGATAGGGAAAATCAGTTTATCGGGCATAACTCGCTTAGTTTGATTAGGATCGAAAAAGTGTAAAATGGATAAAATGAAGGGCTCGCGTAAGCACGTAAACTGAATTTTAAGTCGTCGAAATCAGTCCAGCGGTTCCCGAGATATTGTGATTTAAAAGTACGGATTTGTACACGGATTTCTCGCTGCGGCGGGAACGTACCGAGAGCTGTTTTCGCGTTTTTTTCGGGGAAGAAAGTGACTTGGCGACTTTCTTTTTCTTTCCCCGATAGACACTCGGGACCTAAGTACTGTGTCCAAATTTCAAGTCGCTAGGTTGAGTAGGTGGGGGGAAAGGGGGAAGGGTAAACGTAAACAAAATTAAAACTGCTGTAAACATGAGATTGTGTAATAATGTGCCTGTTTTGAGTTTCGCTCACGTATTTTCAATTTTCGCCAAAAATAAACAAATGGTTGCGAAATAACCAATTTACTGTTGTTATTGTCTTTAGAAAAAGTCATTTTTTACCAGAAAGAAAAGGGGTAGTGGAGATTTTTTTCTCCGTCAAATGTGGAATTTTTTTCTCTCTGATTTGAGCCCGACTGGATTGCGATCGGATGATTAGGAGGGGAGAGGGGGGCCCGCAAAATGCTGCTGAATCAGCAATTGGATATGGATAACAACATAGCTGAAACTATACGCCAAGATGCATCACGTATACTGAGAGAAGCAAGGGCACCAAAGAGAAATCTATCGCGTGACGGATTAAGGACATTGGAAGCATTGCGATAAACCCAGGACATCCTAATGTTGCCAGCAGATAAAGGCAACGCCACTGTAGTAATGAATAGCAAGGACTACCATAGTAAAATAGAAATACTGGAAGACACCGCATACCAAGCGATTACGACAGATCCCACTACGTACCTGGAGAAGACCACCAAATCCAAAATTAAAGCCAGCCCTATCGACGATCAAGTGAAAAACCAGATTATACCGAGAGAGAAATCTTCAAGATGTCCCAAATTATATGGCCTACCCAAGATCCATAAGGAAGGAGCCCCATTAAGACCTATTGTTAGCTTTGTAGGGTCACCGTTATAGGAGTTAGCGAGACATCTGGCTAGACAGATGCAGCCACTAGCAGAAAAAGCAAAGTCTTACGTGAAAAACGC
Source organism: Leptura quadrifasciata (assembly GCA_963675555.1). Lineage (NCBI taxonomy): Eukaryota > Metazoa > Arthropoda > Insecta > Coleoptera > Cerambycidae > Leptura > Leptura quadrifasciata. The sequence goes on along the minus strand of OY776673.1, from coordinate 153,016,828 downwards.
ACAGCATTTTATCGAGTTACTAAACAACAAGACTGTCCAACCTGAAGATATTCTAGTGAGCTTCGATGTAGTGTCACTATTCACTAACGTATCAATAGAGGAGTCACTCGAATTGATCAAACGAAAATATTGTCCAAAGGAGCACATTCTTAGCATAACTAAACACTGTTTAAACAACACATACTTTATATACAATGATTAGCGCTATAAGCAAACGGAAGGGGTACCGATGGGTTCGCCGTTATCTCAAGTCATCGCTAATCTCTTCGTGGAGGACCTAGAAGTTCGTGCAATACAAACGGCACCACTCAAACCAAAACTTTGGTTGAGATATGTGGACGATACATTCGTAATCTGGACTCATGGAAGAGAACAACTAAATAGTTTCTTAGACCATCTGAATAGCATTCACGATAAGATCAAATTTACCATGGAGGTAAAAACAGAAGGCAAGCTTCCATTTTTAGACGTATTAATGAAAAAAAAGCAAGACAGGACACTAGATCACACAGTATACAGAAAACCCACTCACATGGACAGATATCTAAATGCAGCATCACATCACCATCCAGCACAATTAAATTCAGTAGTAAAGACTCTAGTCACACGTTCTCGGAGGTTGGCAGACGTCGACCATATCAACGAAGAGATGTCGTCACTTCAGAAAGCACTAATGAAAAATGGATTTTCGAGGTACACAATACAGGGGCAGGGGCCATATCGACAAAAAAACCAGGAGGAATCCGAGAAACCAGTGGCAAAAGCATATCTACCTTACGTGAAAGGGACGACAGTTAAAATTGGCAAATTTCTATGTAAACATAACATAGAAACAATATTTAAAACAGATCGAAAAATCAGTGCAGTCCTCCGTAATCCAAAATCAGAAACGACCCTAGAAAACCAAGGAGTATACGAAATCCCGTGCCAAGATTGCAATAAATCATACATAGGACAGACCAATAGACGTATTAATGTAAGAGAGGAAGAACATATAAATATAGTACGAAAAGAGGAGAAAACATCGTCCCTAGCACAGCATATAAAATCCACAGGACACAAAATAGACTTCGACAACATCAGAACAGTAGCTAATATCGAGCATCATAGGTCAAAGATTACCAGAGAGGCCATAGAGATCGAAAAAGGAACACGAAACCTTAATAAACGAGATGATACGCAGAGATTATCCAGTTCTTGGAAGCCCGCTCTTGTAGGAAGATACGTAACAGAAAACACACGACGATTCATCGTGGACGAACCAATCACGAGGAGGTAGGTTAAAGCATTGACAAATAGTGAAGAAACACAGCAACCTGCCCGAAATGGACCTATCACGAGAACTCAGAGCCGAGCGCTGACCAATCAGAGAGAACCTCGACGTTCTACGGCAACGATTGGACACGAGGATGCCAAACCACCAACGAGAAGTCACGTGGAGCGTGACGTTTCAGCGAAGCCACTTGTCGGGTTGGCTCAGGAGCCCGCTACGCCTCCCACAAGTAGTAGGGGATCACTGACACGTAGCCTGTCGCGCAGGCGCGCCCTAGACCAGAGCCTGTATAAGAAACCGCACAACGCAGAGAACGTCAGTTCAGTCTGAGCAACGAGGTGTAGCAGTAGGCAGCTTTCAGTGAGAACCTGAAGATGGCAGATGAGATTCTGCCGAAACGTCGTTTAGACAACCGTGACTCCTGGAGGAGTCGACCATCGATGCGGGAGAGCACCCGGAAGTACAATAACACTTCATATATATGGCTGTAGATTTTATCAGAGCACTCGAGAATATCTCACTTAATATCGGTCGAAAAAAAAAAATATTTTAACAAAAATTGTGCCGATTTATATAACCTACAAAATGGTTTAAAGACATTTGAAATCCATGCCCTACTTTAAGAGTTATGACGGAAAATATCGAAAATGCAGAAAACGTCTAGGCCAAATATCTCCGTTATTTGAAGAGATACGAGAAAAATTCTAAGGCGAAATTTTTTTCCAAAACAGGGTGTTTCAACGAGGTTTTATCTATTTTTTTTTCAAAACCGCTTGAGATTTACTCTTCAGGCTGTTAAAAAAATTATTTTGAAACGGGCGGGAAATGGCGCCATTAAATAGAGTATTTTCCTCCCTTTTCAACGATATATCACATGCCATATTTATTCATTGGTACTACGTTAGTAATTATAAAAACATTTTTTTAAACCAATAAATTTTTTTTAACAAGCATTATACTTGCCGTGGAGAAGTATGATTAAATAAAACGATAAAATAATTCAATAAGTTGTTCAAATCTTTGCTTTAATAAAACCTTAACACAATTAAGAAGAATAAATTCAGGTAACAAAAACAAATTAATAATGAAAAGAATATAGCAAACAGAACATTAATATTTATCTAGTCCTCAAAATAATTTTTAAGATATCATACCAAGTGTTCAAAGTGTCTACCGCGATTTCTTATGCACAATCAAGCGCGGCGAGGCACTGCATTTAAAACATTACTCAGCATTTCGGGGGTAACTGTAATACATGCCTGTTGAATTCGAGCTTTTAGGTCCTCTACATTTTGCGGTGTCGTTCGAAAACACCTTATCTTTAATATACCCCCAGAGAAAGAAATCCATTGGGGTTGTATCTGGAGAACGAGGGGGCCATCGAATAAATCAATTGGTACCTATCCAGTGTTGAGGCAAAATTTCGTCTAAATAATCTAGGCAAATCTGGGCATTGTGGGGAGGAGCTCCATCTTGTTGAAAATATTGAAAATTGTGTCGATTCTCTAAAGGTAGGTCATCTAAGAATTCATTAAATTCATTTCTCAGAAAGTTTAGGTACATTTGACCACTGAGGTGACCATCATAAAAATAAGGACCTATTAAATTGGTGCCTAAAATACCTATCCACACATTTATTGAAAAACGATTTTGAAACCCAGTCGGTCTATGCCAGTGTGTATTTTCAGAAGTCCATTTGTAATGAATATTGCGATTAAAAAATCATTAAAATTAAAATTATTGGAAAAATTTGCCTCGTCGGACCAAAGTATTTTACTACATATTATTGGATTGGCATGCTTCTTTTCCAATAACCACCTACAAAAAGTCGTCCTCCTTGGCTTGTCCCCCGCTTGTAAATTGTGAACTTTTTTGGCTTTATAACACCGGTAACCATTTTTCTTTACATTTTATTTATATGACAGGCAATTTCAATTTTTCTTAATGATGTTTCCAGATTTTCTGTATTTTTATTTCTTACATAATTAATAACTCGGTTTACCTTATTTACATTATCAGTAACACTGTTCAAGATTGTCTTCTTCTTTAAAAATGAACCATTATTTTTCAGTTTCGTAGCTAATTTTCTGAACAGAGTTTTATTCGGCTGCAGTGCTTGTGGAAATCTGTTTCTATATTCTACTTGAGCTAATCCAGAGTTAAAAGTGCATTGGCAATATGTAACGAACATATAACGATCATATGAAAATCATTTTTGAAAATTCTAAATTCTTAAACGAGTGTGATTGAGTGAAAGTTTAAGTATTAACTGAGATGATTTGTCAAAAAATTAAATTGTCAAGTTTGTTCATAGCCAACTATTTTGAAATAATTGATTTAAAAAAAATGTTTTTATAATTACTAACGTAGTACCAATGAATAAATATGGTATGTTATATATCGTTGAAAAGGGAGGAAAATACTCTATTTAATAGCGCCATTTCCCGCCCATTTCAAAATAATTCTTTTAACAGCCTGAAGAGTAAGACTCAAAATACAGCGTTTTTGAAACAAAATAGATAAAACCCCGTTGAAGCACTCTGTTTTGCAAAAAATTTTCGCCTTAGAATTTTTCTCGTATCTCTTCAAATAACGGATATGTTTGGCCTATACGTTTTCCGCATTTTCGATATTTTACGCCATAACTCTTGAAGTAGGCTATGGATTTCAAATGTCTTTAAACCATTTTGTAAGTTATATAAATCGGCACAATTTTCGTAAAACTAATTTTTTTTTTGTACGACCGATATTAAGTGAGATATTCTCGAGTGCCCTGATAAAATGGACAGCCTGTATATCTCGATAACCTATATTAAGTGTAATAATATGCATAATTGACAAAAATAAAATGAGAATAAAAGAAAATCAAAATAACAAGAAAATGGCTAAAGAAATGAAGCACATTCAAATATTCATGCATAATTTCTTTGAGTATAGGCTGAAATATATTTCTTAAATTTAGTTAAATTATAATTCTTATACTGGTCCGACATATCATTATAAAGTTTGTAATTTTGAATTTAAAACTTCGCTCAAATAAAACAGTAACATAAGAAGGGGAAGTAATACAGTCTCTTCTAATGTTAATGTCGAGAACATCAGTCCAAAAAGAAATTTTACCAAGCAGATATGACGGTTGCCTAATTACAATTATTTTATGATACAGACAGAGATCATATACTTTGCGGCGGTCTTTCATGTTTAGCTATCGTAGCTCATTTAATTTATATGACACGTGCTCATATTTTCTTAATTTTGTACTCTTTGTATTATATTTATTGAGTCTCTATCAAGACAAGGGCCATAGACAGGCGCACAAAATGAAAACTGTGACAGAACCAGAGTTTCACAAAGACTTTTAGTTGTATCTTTATTTAGACTTATTCTATGCGGATCAATAATCTTAGAGCCGCATATGGCCTCTGGATGTTTTTAGATGTTTGATCTCGAAATCGTAATTGTTGATTTATGATTAGACCTAAATTTTTAGTAGTGGTGGATAATGGTATGCGAGTTCCGTTAATAGTAAAATTCAAGATTTCCGATAATATCATGTAATCCGCCTTTTTACCAAAGTGCCGATTTATTTGAATTAGAATTAGAAAATGATCTCCAGAAATGCTAGATAATGCTTTTGTATCTTCATTTATCTTGTACTCTGCTGTTGCATAATCTTTGACATAAAAAGAATGGTATATCTCAGTGTCATCAGCATACATATGCATAATGCAGTGCTCAAGATATTTAGTAAACTGACTAGTATCGATTGTGAACAGTAGAGGTCCTAAGATGTATCCTTGAGAAACACCTCATAGAAAATACCTAGAACCTGAAAGTTCTCCTTTTAGCCTAACACATTGAGTACATCCCTTTAAATATGATTTTAGTAACTCGCTCTCGATACATATGCAGCATGACTTCAAAATGGCCAGTAAAATATTGTAAAATCAAAAGCTTTGCTGAAATCTAGCAGAACCAAAGCTATACATTTTCCGCAATCGGCAGCATGAATGATATCATCTGTGATATTTAATAGAGCAGTTGTACAACTATGGCCTGATCTAAATCCTGATTGTATTGTATAATATTTTTAGGATTCAGGTGTTTTCTCAACTGCGATTTAATAATTTTCTCCACTAATTTTGACAAGCCGGGGAGAATACTAATAGATCTTAAATCAGTTAAGCTCTGGGGGCTGTTAACTTTAGGAATTGGCGTAACAAGCGCATTTTTCCAGCATGTAAGGAACTTGGGATCAAGTAATATAGTTATAACCGACAGTTACAAAAATGTGGTGCTTTACACCCATGCACCGTATGGGTGGCTCGGTAGCTTGGTGGAGATGGCGTGGTCCAGATTTGCTGTGGTCAGTGACGAGATCTTTGATAGTTTGGGCACCACTTTATTTTTGGATTATTTCTGGGAGAAATAAAGAAACCCCTTTAACTTGGCACTACCATTTATTGTAGAGAGATAGCTTGAAATGGCGGCTGGCCGAATAAACACACACATCAACAAACTCAATGAGCTTGCCCAATTACACTTAACATACAACTAAGTCCGCCTATTTAGCGTAATACCCCGTACAGTTGTCTGGTTTTTATTATTTTCAACAAATAAAACTGGCTCCCTCGACAGAGGACGATATGTTCGGTACTTTTTCACCTGTGTTCTCTCCCGACTATCTTTTTCGCCGCACCGTTCAGTGCCGTGCGACGTACTTTCACCCTACCAATGTTACATAGTGTTTACAATATTTACGAGGAACGGCAAAATAATTGGCATACATAATTTTATTAGACCAATACTCAGTTCATCGCTTTCTGGAGAAGAGTTTTTTATTTTCAGTAGGTTTTCTGTAATAATTAAGCAACAAGACTAAATCAAAATTGAGAATTAAAAATTCTGGTCTGTTTATAAAAGTTTGCAATGGTAGCGTTGTGATTTAAATTTTGTGGTATGCTATCGACAAAGTGATTGTTAATCAGATCGAGATCCTAAAATAATATAGGTAAATTAGGTTTCTTATCTTGTGTTATATTAAAAGATTTCAGCTCCTTCCACAGCGTTTTTGAATTTTTATTATAAGAAATATTGGTAAAATAAGCTTCCTTTTTCCGAGATTGCATGATTCACACTTTTTCTCAATTGTTTATAATTGCCCCTGGTTGTTTCAGTCAGCTGCATTTTAAATTTCGATTTAGCCTTATTTTTTTTTTGGAAATTAACTGCTTGAGGTAGTCAGTGAGCCACGGTGCCTTCCTTTTTGTGATTCTAACAGTCTTTACTGGTAAATGTTTATTAAATAAAGCAAGCAGTTGTTCATTAAATACGAAATTTTTTTCATCAATATCGTTAATGTAATATATATATATTCAGAGGTAATGTTTTTAAATCTCTATTTAATATTTCCTCATTGAAATGTTTAAAATCTAAAACATCGCCATCGTCAAAACCAGGACCCAGCGTAGGATTGTCTCCTTAAACAGGATTACGCGCCATAAAAGTTGAAAGAGGTTCCCAGGCGCTTATTACAAAAATTCAGTAGCGCTTGGTTTATAAAGACTCAACAAACGAAACATATCTAGAGTATTTCCATAAATTATTCGAAATCATTTAATTCAAGTAAGCATAGAATTGTGTATATGACCGACAGACCGGCTCATATTTCCCGGACCCCAAACAACATTCTGATGTCAAGATATATCGTACCAAAAATAGCAAGTAGCAAAAAATCCAATTTACAAAGTATATTGCAAGTTAGCTTTGATGTACCCATTTTATACGTAATGTAGTAGAGTAAAAATGTATAAAGTTAATCTTCACTTAATTCTAATTGTCGTAAAGTTATAGGAGAAAAACCTAAAAAGGCATCGACAACTTTTGAATATTTCTTGTTTAATTCATCAAAACTTTAGACACTTTAGTTATATTAGTTTATATCAACATTACAGCTTCATGAAAAAATGCTATATATTCCTTTCCTTCATTAAATACCTACCAGACGCGGCCTAATAACGCGGTTCATTTATTATTTCCACGCCAAGGCAGTTCTAGATTAAAAATAAAATATTGATAATTTACTTGCTTCTAACATGTTTCTGTTGCGGTCGTAGAAGATTTATTTCAATTTATATTATGTTTCTCTTACACGTAGCACAACAGGTTGCGTTGTATTATCGATCGACGGGAAGTCATATTTAGTAATGGATGTCATATTTTACATTTCCATATTAAAGCGCAGATAACAATCTTTCTAGTAATACAGAAACACAAGCCAAAATATTAAAACGAACCCTTTTTAATTTATTAGATCAAGGGTCAATATTTGCCGGAAAAGCAAAGTAATTAATTTGATACAGGATTTATCGAAATACTATGACAAGTGAAGCTCTAATTCATATTTTTCATTTCACTTCTCATCATGAATAGGACATAAAACGTTATCAATACCTATATACAGGATGTCCCAATCTAAAGGGACATTAGGAGCTAGTGCACCCTTTGATGAGTTTAATACACCCCCAAACTTACCCTGAAAGTGAATGAATGTTGACCAATTATTTATAGCGCCATATTTTTTAAATAGCCTCGCATATTGGAATAAAATTTGGCAAACACATTACACTCTTTTAATCCAACCAAAAGTATAATTTGTTTGCGAACAATTCCAGGACAGGACCCGTTCTTTTAAATGTTGCTAGTAGGATAGAAATGAAAGTACTGTAACAAATCCCCCCCACCACTACTATAATCCCCCCAGCACTAGTCTAATCCCACCACCATGTTACATACTTCTCGCCAATTCATCACAATATGTCCTATATGCCCTTGCAAATTCAGTAAATTATTTATCTATTTAAATTATCATTTTATCGTAAAATGTATTACTTCCAGTCTCTTTACATCCAATCCTTTCCGTTGTAATAATAATAACAATAATTATTTGCAAAAAACCAAAGACAAGTACATTTCCAGAAGGATGGTTACTATAATATATAAGCAGTGTATAGATATACAAAATATAATGATAATATACAGTATTTTTCAATTTTAATAATTATCGCAAATAATCACACAATTGCAAATAAACAATTGCTACCCATAAAAAAAAAAATTGTACGTGGGTATAATTGCGTATAATTAATTGGTGTGCCTACTTATATTAAACATGCGGTAAGTGTAGTTAAGTTATTTTTATAGAAGAATAGGAAATTATCTACATACTCATTTATTTTTTTATATTAATTAGGCAATGGATCTGATCTCTTTTTATATTTAGGATAAATGCTTTACATTTATGTTTAAACTGATGTATAGTATTAGATTGTCTTATGTCTATGGGTAAGAAATTATAAAGGCGTGGTGAAAGGAATTTATGACTTCTTTGACCAATGGTTTTATCAGAGGCGGGAATTTTTGCTTGCAAATTTGATTTAGCCCTTGTAGGATATGCATGACTGAGTAACTGTAAATTATTTTTGTTTCTATATTGATTAATGGCGATGTGCAGGAAGAAGAGTTGCTTAACATCAAATAATCTGGGTTCTGAGAATAACAAATCTGTTGAATATATTACTGGTTTACTTAGCATTATTTCATCTAATAGTTTCTATATTGATTAATTGCGATGTTCAGGAAGAAGAGTTGCTTAACATCGAATAATCTGGGTTCTGAGAATAACAAATCTGTTGAATATATTACTGGTTTACTTAGCATTATTTTTATGAACCTCCTTTGTACTATTTCTAAACTGCTTAAATGAATATTTAATGCACCGCCCCATCCCAGAATACCATACGAAAGCCTAGACTCTACTAGCGCATGGTATATTATTTTCATTTGTTTTACGTCTAATATTTTATTTAGAAACTGTGTACGTGTAACGTTATTTATATGCACATCCCATCTTAGAAATTTATCTATGTACACTCCCAAATATTTTGTGAAGTCTGAGCCACTTATTTCAATAACACTGTTGTATGCATTTATTTCCAGTTTGTTATAATCAGATAAGTTACTTCTATTACAACTGAAAGGAACGTAAGTAGTTTTATTGTAATTGATGGTTAACAATTTGTGATTAAGCAAGTCTATTATATTTTTTAAATCACTTTCTACGTTTTCTTTTAGCTCTGTCCATGATGCCGATTCGTAGAAAATCGTAGTATCATCGGCAAAACTGACTATGTTTCCAGTACTATGAGTGGTAAGTAAATTATTTATATAAATGATGAACAGAATTGGGCCCAAAACAGTCCCTTGGGGAACACCATATTGCACAATTTTATGAGCGCTAGCCCTATTTTTAATTTTAACGAATTGTTTTCTATCAGATAGATAGATGGTAAACAAATCATGCACTTTTCTTCTAATTCCAACACATTCCAAGGCATCCAGCAGCTGGACATGACTGACAGTGTCGAACACCTTGGCTAGATCTAAAAACACACAAAGTGAGTCTTTTCCTTTATCTAACGCCTGATAAATATTTCCTGTAAGAGAAGAAATAGCACCATCAGTGCATTTGCCCTCCCTAAACCCAAATTGCTTATCTGGAATTAAATTATATTTATTTAAATATTTTACTAATCTTGATTTAATAATCTTTTCAAAAATGTTTGCTAGATTGGTGATCAAAGATATTGGTCGATAATTAGACACTAGTTTTCTGTCTCCGCTTTTAAACATTGGCTTTATAACCTCATTTTTAAACTCCGGAGGGCAGATTCCTGTTTCAATAATTTTATTAATTAGGTAAGTCAGTGGCAGAGCTATTTCTTCCGATATCTCTTTCAGGGTCTCTGGTTTGATTAAGTCCAATCCTGGTGCTTTATTCGCTTTTAGTTAGTTTATGGTAGAAATAATCTCTTTTTTATCTACAAGTTCTAAGAAAAGAGAAAACTGTGTTGAAGGTATTTTAGCAGGAAGGGATTGTGGTTTAGGAATTTTTTCTGCCAAGTTTTTACCAACATCTGCGTAAAAATCATTAAATACATTTGCCATTTCAAGATCATCAGATATAGGTTCATTTGCGCTATTTAAGACTTTTTTAATATTAATGTTTCTGTCTACTGAATTTATGTTTTTTACTGTGTTCCATAGATTTTTTACACAATTTCTATTTTTATCTATCTGGTCCTTATAATATTTAATTTTTGTATTTTTGATTAAGACATTTAACCGGTTTCTATATATGATAAATTCATTTTTTAGTTCAGCATTATTTGGATCTTTTTTATGACATTTATATAGCTTATTTCGTGTATTTATAGAATTTATTAGTCCATTTGATATCCAGCATTTTCTTTTAATATTTTTTCTTTTTACTTTAATTGTTTTTGTGCATTTACTAATTTGTGCAATTAAAGTGTTAATAAAGAACGTTGTCATGCCGAATATATTGTTTTTAGAGTAAAACTGTGACCAATTATAATTTTTTAAATTTGATTTTAAACTATTGTAATTAATAAACTTTAAGAATTTCTCGTGATCATTTTTTCCAACTTCAATATTTAAGGGTAAATTAACAATTGTCATAAAATGATCAGTAATTTGTTACTTCAAAATAAATAAGCCTTGTATTTCCATTAATTACAGAAACAAAAATTAAATTCACTTAAGTTGGTTAGGTAGTCAGAAACAATATTTGAGTCTTTTTTAATATTTATATTGATATCCCCTACAAGGACATGAATATCAACATTTAGAGTGGCTGTTATTGACAAATATTCTTTATATATTATTCTAGTCGCTGGCGGTCTATATATGGCTGTTATTAGAATAAATTTATTTTCTAAATTTAATGTTATTTCCAAAGCTTTACATACACCTATTTCTTTGTTTTAATGTTTTCTTTTTAATAGACTACTATGCCATCATTCTGGTTTATATTTCCTTCATTGTAAAGAAAATCATAATGTTCCAATTGCCAAGAATTATAGTCGCGAATTTTCCAACTTTCCGACAAAACAATACATTCAGGTAATTCGTTAAATTGATCCAGATATATTTTGAATTCATCGAGGTTTTTACTAATACTTCTAATATTTTGATGTAAGAGTTTAAAATTGGTATTTAACATGTTATTTTTAACATAACTATTGTAATTTGATACATTTTCTAATTCGCGTGTAAAAATAAGTTTGTCCTGGTAATCACGAATGTATTGATTCATTGATTTTTAATATTCAATATTTTAATTTAGCACTTAACGCAATTTACCAATATTAATATATATTAACCTATCTACCAAAATCTATATATCTAAATAATTTAATTTTTTTGATTTCGACCTCCACTTCGTGTTTAAAAGCCTTTGATACTGCTCCAGTGTTTATATTAGAACTGCCTTGTAATTTTTTTCTTCTCTTCTGTATCGTGATATTTATCGCTTGATTCTTCTTCTTTAGTTTGTGAACTTTCTGCCTCCCTTTTTTTTCTTTCTTCCTGTATTTTTACAATATTTCTATCAGTCCTATCAACTTCCTCAATAAGCTTAATCTGTGGATGTTCAAATTCCGATGGTGTAGCGGGTACACTTGTTACTTTCTGTTGCAGTGGCGGAGTGGTTGTGTTATATTATTTTGAAGTTGAATAATGTGTTCAAACAAAATCGTTCATAATCGAAAGCTTACCTCAACACCTGAACTCCATGAAGATGTTTCATTCGAGGAAAAATTGTGTCAAAAGCTTAATTTCATTCAAGCGATAAAATCTGTGGATTCCGACTTTATGATTACTGAGGATAGTTTTTCAGCCATTCGTCCGATGGTCGACACAGCATCATCTGCGGCAGCGTCATCCTCATCATCTCAAAAAACAAAGGTACATTCAAAAATGAAAGCGAATCTGATTCGGAAGATGAATTTTTTACAAATTATTTAAACAAATATTGTCTGAAAGTTATTTGTGGCATTCTACGAATATTCTTTCCCATTATTTGGGTTTTCTACCACATGTATTATTATCCTCTTCAAAAACAAATCACCGAATCTACAAAATAATGGAATTATTGGAAAAAAGCCCCTGCGCCCGTGACGTTTATGCCAAAGGAATAGTCAGAGGTTGTGTTTTGCAAATAATATAAATCGGAATAAACACAGAAATAATATATTTTGCTGATGTTTCGGAAAGTAATCTCTTTCCGTTTTCAAATCTTTTTTTGGAAGAACTCTTATTTTATTAATTCTATTTCTATTAATTCACCATGATAATTTGGTAAAATTTTTACTTAAAATTATTGATCCATTATCTGGAAATACCGATGCATATATTAAAATAGTAAACATTTTATAGGAAAAATTTATGAAAACGATATTTATGAATCACACCTGATGGTTAGTTTTGATGTAGTTAGTCTTTTTACCAATGTTCCGGTAGATGAAACCTTAAAAATAGTTAAAGACAGGTTGCTAAATGATAATAATTTGGAAACTAGAACTAGATTAAGTGTAAATAGCATAATGGGACTCTAACAATGTATATAAAAACAACCTATTTTCAATTGGACAATGAGTTCTATAAGCAGGATTTTGGTATGGCCATGGGGTCTGTATTATCATCAATTTTAAGCAACATACTTATGGAGAACTTTGAGAACACACATGTTCAAAATTGTATAAACAAACCGGTTGTCTGGTGGAGATATGTTGACGACATCTTAGCAATTTGGCCTCATGATGTCGATTTACTAGATAGTTTTAATTAGAAGGGTAAATAATAGAAATAGAATAGAAATAGAATAATAGAAAACCAACAGATACTAATAGATATCTAAATTTTAACTCAAATCAGTCAATAAATGTTAAAAGGGGTGTTGTAAAATGTTTATACGATAGGGCCAAAATAATTTCATCTAATAATGAAATATTAAATAATGTGAAAAAAAATATCAAAGAGGTTCTAGTACAAAATCAATACCCTGAAGCCTTTTTTGATAGAGTTTTCATAAATGTTGAAAATAGGGACAATCAGGTACTACAAAAACCTGAACGTCATTATACAGTAATAATTCCTTATGTATACGGACTATCGCAAAAGCTACGCCGTATAGGTGACAAATTTGATGTTAGGACGATATTTCAAACGGGGAACACTTTAAGATCTATTTTAACAAAAACAAAACCGATAAACAGGGAGCAGAATTCAAAAAACTGTATTGACAATATCCCGTGCGAATGTGGTAAATGTTATGTGGGTGAGTCATCCAGACCTTTCAGTGTGAGGTTGGATGAGCACAAGAAATACATTAGAAAGAATGAAATTCAGAAATCAAAGAGTTGTGAACATGCTTGGGAAAACGGACATAGAATAAACTGGGACTCGGCAAAAATTTAACAAAAGAAGCAGATACCAAAAAAGAAAAATTAAAGAATCAGCAATAATCTTATTAAATGAAGATAAGTGCGTATCGAATTGTTCTGTAGATATTTGTAGAACCTGGCTACCAATGTTAAAAGAAGAACTTAACAAACTCAACATTATCTAAAAGAAAATATCATCAGTTCTATGTTCTGTGTAAGTAGTAAGTATTTATGGACATAACATAAACAGAATCTTAAAGCTGTGTATTTGACATACACAGCAAGATAAGAGTTCTTCCAAAAAAAGCTTTGAAAACGGCAAGATTACTTTCCGAAACGTCAGCAAAATACATTATTTCTGTGTTTATTCCGATTTATATTATTTGCAAAACATAACCTCTGACTATTCCTTTGGCGTAAACGTCACGGGCGCAGAGGCTTTTTCCAATAATTCTATTATTTTGTAGATTCGTTGATTTATTTTTGAAGGGGATAATAATACATGTGGTAGAAAACCCAAATAATAGGAAATATTATTTAAACAAATTTAAACGAAAATGTGACGTAAGTCAGGAAGAGATGGATGAAAATAAAATAAAGTTTATCTAAGAGGTACGAAAATTATTAATAGTAGAGTCAAGAAAATATGCTGAAAATTGCCAAAAAAGGAGAATCTCACTAGCAAGCAAAAGAAATAAGAAAACTGGAAAAGCAGCGGATGAGACTGGGCGATTTGATTCCTAGATTAAAAACTCAAAACAATACAATTGTTGAAAATATTTGGAAAATGTTAAAATTTTTGCGATAAATGTTTCATGTCAACAGTTTATATTTTTTCCATTACTTTTTTATTTATTCTATAAGTTATTCATATTTTTTTAATATCTATTATGTAAGCATTCTGAAATAAACATATTAAATTATATGTGCCCATTTTTTTAACTTACTAAATAATAATCTATATATTTTGTGAAAATTGTTAAGTATTCGTTTACTTCATGAAAATTTTGGTGTGTAATTTATTAATTGCTAACTTGCTCAAATGTATTCATTCCAACACAATAACAATTTAGTTTAAACAGAAACCAAATACAAGTGAGTATTATAAATATGACCCAATGATAACTTGAAGAGTAGAATAGATAAAACCAGTGAAATATGTAACAGTGTGTATTACGGAAGAATTATTTAAATACACAAATTTGCCATCGTTGTAAGGTGGTTAATTAAAAAAAATCTAATTAGTATTATTACCATGTAAACACTGTTTCTATAAAACTCTTCAATTTTACAGGGTGGTGCATTAATTTACTTATTATCATTATATAGAGTGGTCAATTAAAAATACAAATTTTGAAATAAAGAAACACTGTTTCTATAAAACTCTTTCATTTTATAGGGTGGTACATTAAAATAAGAACGATAGTTTACATTGATTTATATTACAATATTATAACTTAAATAACTAGCGCGTGTAAGATTAAGGTAATATTCAAAAGCCATGAGAAAATTGCCATACAACTAATTAAATAGTTCTTGATACATGTTTATACTCATACTTTCAATCCATCCTTGATTAATTTTGCATAAAAACAAGCTTCTGAACACTTTAAATGATCATTAATAAGAAAATCATCAATTTTCCATCTATACATTTCAGTTCTACAATGGAACGATAACCAATGTAATGATTAGGTCTAAAGGTTTTACAACACCTTTAAAATCCTAAACGATAATAAACGTTCTCCAAATTATTGTTGGAAAAATTGAAAATCTTCCGGACACATTGTATTCATATTTAAAAACAATGTGTTCGGAGGTATTACCGTTGACATACACTGATCTGTAATTATATAAATTCACACCCACATCTATTATTACAAATTAAATGTCCCCCCACCATTTTCAAATCAATAGAGTTGTCATTCGTATAATACAAGTTAGTTACAACCGAGGCACATCGGATTTAATCTTCACACTTAAACAGCTTCAAGAAAAAGCACTCGAACATCAAGGAGAAATTCACATGGCCTTCATTGATTTAACCAAGGCGTTTGACTCGGTGGACAGGGAAGTGCTCTGGAAAATTATGTTCCGCTTAGGTATCCCTAGAAAATTTGTGGAAGTATGTCGCAGTCTACATACAAACAACAACGCCCAGGCTATGTATAATAATGAGGCAACCGAACCTTTCCAAACCCTCACTGGAGTTAGGCAGGGATGTGTCCTGGCACCCTTACTCTTTAATTTGTTTACCACTGCTCTAACAATTATTGTTGACAACAAACTGACAGTCAGAGGAATAGGTCTCAGATACCGTTTTGATGGCGGCCTCTTTAACATAGGGCGCTTTAGAGCTTTCACGAAGACACGCACACGATTCATTTGTGATCTCCAGTATGCGGATGACTGTGCACTTTTAGCCTCTACGCCGGAAGAGCTTCAAGAACTTTTAGATGTGTATGCCCAGAGCTATGATTCCTTGGGACTTAAAATCAACATTGGAAAGACTAAGATTATGTCAACTCCTCATCAAGTGAACCAAATAGACATTACACTTAACGGAAATTCTCTTGAAGTGGTGGATCAGTTCAATTACTTAGGCAACGTTGTTAATGACAAAGCAAACATGGACAGCGAGATTCGCAATAGAATTAACGCTGCATCTAGAGCATCTGGGGACTTAGAGAGAGAGAGAGTATTTGACAACCACGACCTTGCTTTGTCAACGAAAATGGCTGTCTACAGAGCAGTTGTCATTCCAACACTGCTATATAGATGTGAAAGCTGGGTCACTTACCGTCGTCATGTGAAAGAATTAGAACGTTTTCAGCAAAGACACCTCAGAAGTATGATGAAAATCCGTTGGTTCCATCACATATCAAACGTGGAAGTGCTCAGGAGAGCGGGCAGCCTTCCAATTGAGGTGCTTATTTCAAGAGCACGCCTAAGATGGGCAGGTCACGTTCATCGTATGCATGATAACCGCCTTCCTAAATGCACACTTTATGGTGAATTGCTAAGCGGTAGAAGAAGGCGTGGCGGTCAACGAAAGAGGTTCAAAGACGGTCTCCATGAAAATCTAAAATCCTGCGGTATTGCAGACGAGCAATGGGAACAACTTGCAGCGGACAGAACCGAATGGCGAGGGGTTGTGGCCAGCTATCAAGGAAAAGTTGCTGCAAGAAGGCCGAATCCAAGACCTAACCAGGTCTATGTTTGTCCTGACTGCGGTCGACATGTGCTCTCCCGAATTGGCCTCTATAGCCATAGTCGTGTGCACCGTAGGTGAATGGGAATTACAATAGACTACACCTTTTACTTGTTTTTATTGTACACAATTTATCGACTGTAACATTTTTATACTCGGACTCGAGTAACGGCTAATAAAAAAATAAAAAAAAATAAAAACAAGTTAGTCATGTAGCATATCCTTTTCTGTTGATCCATCATATGAAAATTCTATGACATCCCCGTCCCAAAAATAAGTGGGGGTGTGGGGGTTAAGGGGATTGATGGTAGGGAATTTTGGCGCGGGGGCGGAGCGATTGGTGGTGGGATATTAGAATGGAAAGAGGGGTGGGACGATCTGTGGTGAGGGGATTTATGGTGGGGGATTAGACTAGTGGTAGGGGGGATTATAGTAGTGGTGGAGGAATTTGTCACAGTACTCCCATTTCTATACTACTGTTGCTCTCAGTACCCCGAACAGCACCCTGTATATCATTTATTGGAAAATTTTAATAAACATTTAACTACCATGAATATTTACGGTTGTTTAATAAATTCTCGAAATTGTTGATTGACCAAATTTTAAATTCTACAAATAAAGAACTCACTCTTGTATTGTTAATTTTATTTAACAAAGGCATGTATTATTTGTATTTCCGTACGTGAATCGTATTGAAGCTTTCTTTAGTTTACATTTTCGTTGATTGTATCTGAAGCGGCATTTAAATTAATAAATTATATCAAGAATATCCTAGAAAATAAACAGATTCCTATGGGTATATTCTGCGATTTGTTATAAGCTTTTGACTGTGTAGATCATAATATGTCATGAAACTAAATTATTTCATAATACGGGACAGGCCACTTTGTGGTTTATTTCGTACATAAAACAATGATCTGCGCATATCAGACTTTATGATGGATCCCTGAAAATTGAAAAAGACATTATTGCGGAAGCAAAACAAACCGTATATTATTGTTGCCAGTGTCTTTTAATACATCGGGCAAAATATGTCTTTTTTTATGTAACGTCGGCCTATTTCTGCTACTGGGACCTAACACAGACGCCTGTAGACGAGCTATCCTCAACCAGGAATTTTGCTGAACCACTTCTCTTAAGAAAAGTATGGATCTTTTACTTGCCTAACATTTAATAGACGAGGGACCGACGACTTTACATCCCATACGAAGGATGGTATATCCCTCATACAATCCTCGCCTAAGATTGTATAGCTTCCGCGCATACACTGATATACAAGCCGCTCGTCCCAAAATATATCTTAGAAAGGTTAAATAAACTCCACCAGACTTTCCTACAAAAATGTGAGACCCTATTTGATGGTTATAAATTCCATACCACACATTAATATTAAATCTGCATTGGAAATTTCTTTAAACAACTTGCCCAAATATGCTCATTTCTACCGTTGTTAATTCTATCATGTGCGAATAGGGTTCATCCTTGAATAGAACTCTCAACACTGTTCTTTTGCGTATCAAAATCCACCTACACAATACTAAGCGAGAAACGTCGTCGCCCTATCCGAGTCTTTGAACCTTCTGAACATGAAATGGATATAAGTTCTCCTTTTTCAATGTTCGCCATACCCTCCACTTGCTTGATTATCACGGAAGACTTCTCCCTGTCGAAGAAACCTTGACGAATGTTCATATTTCACTGTTAAAGGAAGTTTGCCGTGTTCCTTATTAAATTGAAATCCGAAAATACTTCATGATTTGGTGCACGGTGATTTAGAAAATGTCTTCGTTATTCTCTCTCTGCAGCTCTACCATTTCCGTCGCAAAAACCATACGCAAAAAATATCTTCATACTCCTCATTACTAAATTGATACGTCATCTTAAAGTTTTGTAACTTTAAAAGTTAGATCACTTTGAAACTTATGTTACCAAGGACAGTTAGCATCAGTTTGCATTAAGACAGTGTAATTCAGTCAAATAGTACTTTGACTTGGTAAAAATTGCACACTCTACTTTATCATGTTCAATGCTATTAGGAACACTTAGAATGACTAAAACCAAAAAGGTAGCCTCCTTCCCTTTTACTTTAGCCGCCATCTTGTACAATTTTTGAATCGTTTTATCCCGTGTTCTGTTGGTCGCACTAAAAAAGTTAATGAACAAAAAATGTTGTAAATAAAATTCTACATATTTTCGGTACCGAGAAGTTAATATTTCGAGCGAAGTTACCAAAAAACAGTTTTTTAAAGCAGTGTGGTGAGGTAAAAGTATTAGCCATACAGACATATCCAAATAAATTAGATTCCATTGATTTTAAATTTCCAATTAAATTTAAAACTGTTAAAACCATTTTTTAGCAACTTCGGCACCCTCTTCGCTTGAAATAATAACTTCTGGATATCGCGGCATTACCGAAAATGTGTAGAATTTTATTTACAACATTTTTTTCAATAACTTTTCCTTGCGACCAATAGAACACGAGATAAAACGATTCAAAAAAATTTCAAAATGTCGGCTGAAGCAATAGAGGGAGGTCACCTTTTTGGTTTTAGACCTTCTAAGTGGTCTTGATAACATTGAGCATGACAAATGCGAGTGTGCAATTTTGTCCAGGTCATGGAACTTTTTGGTACATTTTTGCTGTACTAGTGACATATTTGACAAACGCCGATTTTTGCTTAGGATTTTTAATGCAACTGTGCAATATTAATTAATAGAACATCTAACTCAGAGCTGAAGATAGGAGTACGTAATGGAAAGTTTGTTATTTTATTATATAACACAAATTAATGTTCTTCAAACGTAAAAAATCTATTCACGTAACTGATTTCAATCATCCTGTTACGTGTTTACACCCTCCAGTAAAAACCCCGAGCGTAGATTCAATAATTGCGACAGGAATTGTCACTAAGCACTGATTTATTTAACACTAAATTAACTTACAATAATTAGTCCTTACAATTACACACTAATTATAACTTTTAACTACTATAAATCACTCTCGTCACTGTACTTTACTACTCGGATCAATTGTTCCTTCTCCTGATCTGAACGCTCTACTCTTCAAATTAGAACTGCCCCAGTGCCTTGGCTCTGATTCTTATATACTCCATGGCACTTATTCAAGATCTATCCATTTCATTCTAGTCCGTACTCTAGACTGTTCTGAACGAGTTTCCCCTCTTCTCTAGTACCTCCATGGTAGGAATCAATGGCGCCGTCTCTGGGCCGACTGGCGAACTAGCATTATTTTTACTAAGAGATTAAATATGGCGGTATAAATAATTCGTCAAGAATCCTTCACCTTCAATGGTAAGTGTAGAGGTGTTTTGAACTCAGCTAAGTATGCTCTATCTCCTATTTCGCTATGTCCGTTTCGATTTGAGATACCATGTATGTTTGTACTTACCTGTGATCAGTTTCGCATAAAAGTTCAAATGTTTACTGAAATATTGTGGTAAAATTTTTCATTTTGTTTCTACATATCATAGAGCTTTTACATTATAAAGAAAATGCATTTGCATTCGGGTAATATAAAGTTTTATGATCTTTTAAAGAGAAAGTCTTATACGAATATGAACAGAAACAAATGAACACGCAAACAATGTATGCAGTAATACATATAGTAGCATAAGATATTGATTCGCGGTGTAAAAGATAACCGAGCGATAGGGAATATACAAAAAGGAAATATTTAAAATCTGATAAGCATTTCACGTGTTTCGAGCATCAAAAATTCATTATTGTTGAAAACTGTTCACTCCACAGGCAATGTAAACATAAAAAATAGAAAAACCGTGCACATATTTTTTATTTACTACTATTAAAATTTTTCTTATTAGACTAGGTCGCATGGGCGCTGTCTTTGCGTTAAATTCGGGTTCCATTTTTTTTTTGCTTTAGTCAGTTCAGGAGATAGTACCGATTATGAAATCCATGTTACCAGACGGTAACCTAGGCCGTTATTTTTTAAAGCAATTTTATTTGTGACAAATCGAAAAACTTTTTTGTTGATGAAAAAATTTTTAAAAATATTTTTTGATCGATTTTCAACAAAAAATGTAACTTTTTTTCGTAAAGTTGATATTTTCAGTATTATTAATTTTAAAAAATTGAAAAATCGCCAATTTTCTATTTTTTAACGCTCTGAAAGTGTAATAAAGAAATGTCTTTTTAAAATATATATTTTTTTATAATATCTTCAGATTTTGTATACTAACTTCCAATAAAGAAAAGTGTCGATTTTTAATTCGTTATATATGTAAAAATTATTTGTTTTTACCCGCGCACACGTGCCAGCCATCTTAATTCTCTTTAAGTGCTGTCTTACGCATATCGTGCGATTTCTGTTGTTTATGGACCTACCATGATCATTAATTTATTATTAATTCTATTATTATTATTAATTAGCTATTATAATTTTACAAAAATAATATTTTGTTATAATTTTATTTAATTAATTAAGTATTTAATTTAATATAAGTTTTTCATTAAATTATTATCCTCTTCATGAAATTTTTAAAAATTATTTATTGATATCAATTATTTTTGCATATATAAGTATGCGACTATAAGTAAAGTGATCTAGATTTTTATTACTATGTTCTTTTTGTAACCCTATAATTTGTTATTTTTTTCCTCATGATAACATTTCTTGCTTTATGTCTTTTACTATTAATTTACGCAAATGTTTCATTTCTTTCATCGCCTTGCTAAGTGTAATAAATAAAATTTCTATTTCTTATGAATGTTTATTCCCATGCTTAAATTAAATCCAGGCAATACACACATATATTATTTCCCTCTTTTTACTCTTAGATATTATTCAGAATTAACGCTGCATCTAGGGCACTCTGGGGACTTAGAGAGAGAGTATTTGGCAACCACGACCTTGCTTTGTCAACGAAAATGGCTGTCTACAGAGCAGTTGTCATTCCAACACTGCTATATGGATGTGAAAGCTGGGTCACTTACCGTCGTCATGTGAAAGAATTAGAACGTTTTCAGCAAAGACACCTTAGAAGTATGATGAAAATCCGTTGGTTCCATCACATATCAAACGTGGAAGTATTCAGGAGAGCAAACAGCCTTCCAATTGAGGTGCTTATTTCAAGAGCACGCCTAAGATGGGCAGGTCACGTTCATCGTATGCATGATAACCGCCTTCCTAAATGTACACTTTATGGTGAATTGCTAAGCGGTAGAAGAAGGCGTGGCGGTCAACGAAAGAGGCTCAAAGACGCTCTCCATGAAAATCTAAAATCATTCGGTATTGCAGACGAGCAATGGGAACAACTTGCAGCGGATAGAACCGAATGGCGAGGGGTTGTGGCCAGCTATCAAGGAAATGTTGCTGCAAGAAGGCCGAATCCAAGACCTAACCAGGTCTATGTTTGTCCTGACTGCGGTCGACATGTGCTCTCCCGAATTGGCCTCTATAGCCATAGTCGTGTGCACCGTAGATGAATGGGAATTACAATAGACTACACCTTTTACTTGTTTTTTATTGTACACAATTTATCGACTGCAACATTTTTACACTCGGACTCGAGTAACGGCTAATAATAATAATAATAATAAACCGTGGCTACAACTGCGGTACCCCCGGCGACAGGAGGCATAAGGTCACCCATCTATTTTATATGGATGACCTTAAACTTTATGCCTCTGGAGAGAGGGATCTCCAACAGTCCCTTAGGGTGGTACAGGAGTACACGCAGGCTGTCGGTATGCAGTTCGGGTTGGACAAATGCGCACTGATCCATCTCAAGAGAGGACGATGCGGTGACTATGGAGAGGACGCGCAGCTCGTGGACGGAAGCATCTTACACCATCTAGATGCCGGAGAGTCGTACACTTACTTGGGTGTCGAGCAACGCTCCACCCAAGAAGTGAGTGTAGTGAAAAACGCTCTCCGCGGCAAGTATCAGCACCTACTCCGACAGATCTGGTCTTCAGAACTGTCGGGGAAGAACAAGGTGTCTGCTACAAATATGCTTGCCGTTCCGATCCTTCTCTACTCTTTCGGAGTAGTGAAGTGGACTAGAGAAGAGCTGCGTCAACTCGATGTAGTAACCCGTAAGAAGATGCATCTCAATAGGAGCTTGCATCCTAAATCGTCCGTTCCACGGTTATATCTCCCACGACATCGGGGAGGCCGTGGACTCTTGAGCTTGGAGAGTCTCCATAGCAGGATGGTTCTGGATGGAGCATGTAAGGTCATCAGGAGTTCGGATCCCCTCCTCTGCATGGTCCGAGACCATGAAAATGCAGAGGTAGGAGCTTTTCTCTTTAAGGCAGCACGGAGAGCAGCCGATGAACTTGGTCTCATCTTCGACGTCGAGCGGGTAAACCCCGACTCTGTCACCGAGTTGGAACCCGTTCGACTAAAAGCCCACATTAGAGCTGCAGAACACAACATCCTTCTGCAGCTCCATAAGGATAAGCCATTGCACGGGGTCTTCTATAAAAATATAGAAGACCTCGGCTTATCCGAAAGGCTGACCTTCGCCTTCTTAAGGTCAGCTGGGCTGAAGTCTGAGACCGAGGGATTCATAATGGCTTGCCAGGATGGTGTATTTAACACTCTCGTCTATCGACGTCGTGTCATGGGTATGGAGGTCTCTGATATCAGCTGCAGGGCCTGCCGCAGGGCGCCGGAGACTGTAATGCACTTATTGTCGGCTTGCCCGACATACGCAGTCTCGGCCTATATTCATAGACACAACGCAGCATTACGAGTGCTTTACTATCATCTAAGGCACTCGTATGGGATAGACGAAACACCAGTGCTGCCTTACGTTCCGGGGGATATTGAGTCCGTTGTGGGGAATGAGAAGTGCCTAATTTATTGGAACTACTCGTTTCCCACCGTCAGGCAAATACAAGCCAACAAGCCTGACATAGTACTCCTCGACCAACAACTCAAGACAATGTATGTCGTGGAACTCTCAGCTCCCGCTGAGAGCAACATTGTCTTGAAAGAGGAGGAAAAACGGACAAAATATCGAGATTTGCTCTTCGAACTCCGCAGGCTTTATCCAGGCCATTCTGTTAAAATAGTGGTACTGATTATAGGAGCCCTCGGTGGAATGAGACAGACGCTGCTTTCAGAATTAAAGATCATACCGGCATGCCGAGATTCGGCAGAGATCTTAGCCGGCAGAATGCAGAAGGCTGTCATCCTCGGTTCATTACGTCTACTCAGGGCACACGATTCACGGACCCGGTAGTCACTCACCCCACGGGCGTGGGGAGTGGCTACTGGTATTACCAGCTCCCCTCTGTGAGGGTCGGAGCCACAGAGTAAGGTGACTGGTTTTTTGTAAAAAAAAAAAAAAAAAAATAATAATAATAATAATAGCAGGAGGGGCTAACCTCCATCTATTAAGCCTTTGGTGAGTAGCGCCACCACTTACTCCAGCTAGGGGTGCAAAACCGAACCGGCAGCCCTTGTGCACCCGGGAGGGGAAAGCATCTTCCCCTCTGGTGTCGGTCGTGGGCCTGCTGGGCTAACCACCCACAGGCTCTAACCTTTGGTTCCAGCAGGCCGAAGACTGGGCCCCCACGATCGACCCCGTTCGGATAGGGGTCAAGGGCAAGGTGGTGGGGCCCAACCGGATAGACCGCCCGTTGACGACGTACGCAACGAACAAGGACGCTTTGAGTGGACAGATGAACTGAGGGATGAGCTTCTGCATTGTTATGAAAGCAGTGAGCCCGCGCGGAGGGGGTACATGGCGCGGATGCATGCTCTGTGGTGTGAGAGGCTACCAGAGCATAGCGCCTTCACGCCACAAAATCTGCGTGACTATGTATCCCACCTTCGTAGTAGGGGCTACGTGAGGGCTGCTCCTGGGCCGGTGAATGAAGTGGCCGAAGAGCCGCCACATTCACCGGTTGAGGACGTGGCTCTCCTCGTTCCGCCAATACCAGAGGGCCTCAGTACCAGAAGGGGGTTACACCGTCTGAAAACCCCCGGGCCACAAGACCTGGCCAGAGTGGACGCTGAACTTCGTACAGCGCTACCAGAAGAGGCTGACATCTGGCACATAAATTGTGCCGTGTATGCCGCTGCTCAACGCTCGTCTCAGGTGGAGAGGCGAAATACCTCTTCCCCACAGGAGAGAGCGCAGCGGCGCATACAAAAGATGGAAGCCAAGATCCAGTCGGCGAGGCAACACGCATCCCGTATCCAATGTGTGATGGACTATATGGCGGCCAACAGGCCGTTCACACCTAAAGTGCGTCGATTAGCCGCCAACTTAAGACGCGTCCATCACACACTCAATGAGGCAGTGCTGCGAACCACCAAACAGCACTGTCTCGACAGGATACGGATGCTAGTGACTTGCAAAAAGTCATTAGTGAGGCGGGCGAGGGGGCTTGCGGAAAATAAACTGTTCCGCGAGAAGCCCTCGCGCCTGTTCCAACCGCCTCCGCGTGTTGTAGACAATCCGCCGACTGCAGATCAGGTGGAGAACTTCTGGAAAACGCTGTACGAGGAGAGGCTTCCACTCAACCGAGATTCTCCGGCCCTTGCACACTTTGAAGCCTTTTGTCAAAGGCTTCAGCAACCACAGGAAGTGTGCGAACCAATAACCCCAGAAGAGGTTCGTAGGGCTCTTGATGGCTCTAAGAACTTTGCTGCTCCAGGTCCCGATGGGATAAATAACTTTTGGTGGAAAAAGTTATCGAGCACCCACCACCATTTGGCCAGAATATTTAATTCCTGGTTAAATGGGGAGCAGCAAATCCCTTCTTGGGTTGTTGAGGGGCGGACAGTGCTGATCCCCAAGAACGGAGATTTGTCCAACCCAAAGAATTACAGACCGATAACCTGTCTAAACGCATGTTACAAGGTGTTTACACGCATTTTGTACATGCGGGTGCTCCACGCAGTTGAACCGGTTTACGAACGGATATATGAGCAACGAGGGTCGAAGAGAGGTGTCGCTGGCTGCAAGGAGAACCTGTTGATTGACAGATGTGTCACGCAGGACTCCATGCAGTATAAGCGGAACCTCTCTATGGCCTGGATCGACTACCGCAAGGCATTCGACATGACATCGCATGAGCTCATTGTTCACTTGCTCCGATGTCTTGTGGTACCCGGTCCCGTAGTGAGGTGTATTGAAGAACTGATGCCGCTCTGGAGGACTCGCTTTACCATAACATCGGGTAACGATAGAGTCCAAACAGAGTCGGTAACATTCAGAAGAGGAGTATTTCAGGGAGATTCCCTCAGCCCCCTTCTGTTTTGCATCTCACTACTGCCATTATCCGTCTCGCTCCGGAAAACCAGTGGCTACAACTGCGGTACCCCCGGCGACAGGAGGCATAAGGTCACCCATCTATTTTATATGGATGACCTTAAACTTTATGCCTCTGGAGAGAGGGATCTCCAACAGTCCCTTAGGGTGGTACAGGAGTATACGCAGGCTGTCGGTATGCAGTTCGGGTTGGACAAATGCGCACTGATCCATCTCAAGAGAGGACGATGCGGTGACTATGGAGAGGACGCGCAGCTCGTGGACGGAAGCATCTTACACCATCTAGATGCCGGAGAGTCGTACACTTACTTGTGTCGAGCAACGCTCCACCCAAGAAGTGAGTGTAGTGAAAAACGCTCTCCGCGGCAAGTATCAGCACCTACTCCGACAGATCTGGTCTTCAGAACTGTCGGGGAAGAACAAGGTGTCTGCTACAAATATGCTTGCCGTTCCGATCCTTCTCTACTCTTTCGGAGTAGTGAAGTGGACTAGAGAAGAGCTGCGTCAACTCGATGTAGTAACCCGCAAGAAGATGCATCTCAATAGGAGCTTGCATCCTAAATCGTCCGTTCCACGGTTATATCTCCCACGACATCGGGGAGGCCGTGGACTCTTGAGCTTGGAGAGTCTCCATAGCAGGATGGTTCTGGAGGGAGCATGTAAGGTCATCAGGAGTTCGGATCCCCTCCTCTGCATGGTCCGAGACCATGAAAATGCAGAGGTAGGAGCTTTTCTCTTTAAGGCAGCACGCAGAGCAGCCGATGAACTTGGTCTCATCTTCGACGTCGAGCGGGTAAACCCCGACTCTGTCACCGAGTTGGAACCCGTTCGACTAAAAGCCCACATTAGAGCTGCAGAACACAACATCCTTCTGCAGCTCCATAAGGATAAGCCATTGCACGGGATCTTCTATAAAAATATAGAAGACCTCGGCTTATCCGAAAGGCTGACCTTCGCCTTCTTAAGGTCAGCTGGGCTGAAGTCTGAGACCGAGGGATTCATAATGGCTTGCCAGGATGGTGTATTTAACACTCTCGTCTATCGACGTCGTGTCATGGGTATGGAGGTCCCTGATGTCAGCTGCAGGGCCTGCCGCAGGGCGCCGGAGACTGTAATGCACTTACTGTCGGCTTGCCCGACTTACGCAGTCTCGGCCTATATTCATAGACACAACGCAGCATTACGAGTGCTTTACTATCATCTAAGGCACTCGTATGGGATAGACGAAACACCAGTGCTGCCTTACGTTCCGGGGGATATTGAGTCCGTTGTGGGGAATGAGAAGTGCCTAATTTATTGGAACTACTCGTTTCCCACCGTCAGGCAAATACAAGCCAACAAGCCTGACATAGTACTCCTCGACCACCAACTCAAGACAATGTATGTCGTGGAATTCTCAGCTCCCGCTGAGAGCAACATTGTCTTGAAAGAGGAGGAAAAACGGACAAAATATCGAGATTTGCTCTTCGAACTCCGCAGGCTTTATCCAGGCCATTCTGTTAAAATAGTGGTACTGATTATAGGAGCCCTCGGTGGAATGAGACAGACGCTGCTTTCAGAACTAAAGATCATACCGGCATACCGAGATTCGGCAGAGATCTTAGCCGGCAGAATGCAGAAGGCTGTCATCCTCGGTTCATTACGTCTACTCAGGGCACACGATTCGCGGACCCGGTAGTCACTCACCCCACGGGCGTGGGGAGTGGCTATTGGTATTACCAGCTCCCCTCTGTGAGGGTCGGAGCCACAGAGTAGGGTGACTGGTTTTTTGTAAAAAAAAAAAAAAAAAAAAAATAATAATAATAATATTCAGATAAGCAGGAGGGGCTAACTTCCATCTATTAAGCCTTTGGTGAGTAGCGCCACCACTTACTCCAGCTAGGGGTGCAAAACCGAACCGGCAGCCCTAGTGCACCCGGGAGGGGAAAGCATCTTCCCCTCTGGTGTCGGTCGTGGGCCTGCTGGGCTAACCACCCATAGGCCCTAATCTTTGGTTCCAATAGGCCGAAGACAAGGCCCCCACGATCGACCCCGTTCGGATAGGTGTCAAGGGCAAGGTGGTGGGGCCCAACCAGACGGGCCGCCCGTTGACGAAATTGGCAATGTCCAAGGACGCTTTGAGTGGACAGATGAGCTGAGGGATGAACTTCTGCATTGCTATGAAAGCAGTGAGCCCGCGCGGAGGGGATACATGGCGCGGATGCATGCTCTGTGGTGTGAGAGGCTACCAGAGCATAGCGCCTTCACGCCACAAAATCTGCGTGACTATGTATCCCACCTTCGTAGTAGGGGCTACGTGAGGACTGCTCCTGGACCGGTGAATGAGGTGGTCGAAGGACCGCCACATTCACCGGTTGAGGACGTAGTTCTCCTCGTTCCGCCAATACCAGAGGGTCTCAGTACCAGAAGGGGGTTACACCGTCTGAAAACCCCCGGGCCACAAGACCTGGCCAGAGCGGACGCTGAACTTCGCACAGCGCTACCAGAAGAGGCTGACATCTGGCACATAAATTGTGCCGTGTATGCCGCTGCTCAACGCTCGTCTCAGGTGGAGAGGCGAAATACCTCTTCCCCACAGGAGAGAGCGCAGCGGCGCATACAAAAGATGGAAGCCAAGATCCAGTCGGCGAGGCAACACGCATCCCGTATCCAATGTGTGATGGACTATATGGCGGCCAACAGGCCGTTCACGCCTAAAGTGCGTCGATTAGCCGCCAATTTAAGACGCGCCCATCACACACTTAATGAGGCAGTGCTGCGAACCACCAAACAGCACTGTCTCGACAGGATACGGATGCTAGTGACTTGCAAAAAGTCATTAATGAGGCGGGCGAGAGGGCTTGCGGAAAATAAACTGTTCTGCGAAAAGCCCTCGCGCCTTTTCCAACCGCCTCCGCGTGTTGTAGAAAATCCGCCGACTGCAGATCAGGTGGAGAACTTCTGGAAAACGCTGTACGAGGAGAGGCTTCCACTCAACCGAGATTCTCCTGCCCTTGCACACTTTGAAGCCTTTTGTCAAAGGCTTCAGCGACCACAGGAAGTGTGCGAACCAATAACCCCAGAAGAGGTTCGTAGGGCTCTTGAGGGCTCTAAGAACTTTGCTGCTCCAGGTCCCGATGGGATAAATAACTTTTGGTGGAAAAAGTTATCGATCACCCACCACCATTTGGCCAGAATTTTTAATTCCTGGTTAAATGGGGAGCAGCAAATCCCTTCTTGGGTTGTTGAGGGGCGGACAGTGCTGATCCCCAAGAACGAAGATTTGTCCAACCCAAAGAATTACAGACCGATAACCTGTCTAAACGCATGTTACAAGGTGTTTACACGCATTTTGTACATGCGGGTGCTCCACGCAGTTGAACCGGTTTACGAACGGATATATGAGCAACGAGGGTCGAAGAGAGGTGTCGCTGGCTGCAAGGAGAACCTGTTGATTGACAGATGTGTCACGCAGAACTCCATGCAGTATAAGCGGAACCTCTCTATGGCCTGGATCGACTACCGCAAGGCATTCGACATGACATCGCATGAGCTCATTGTTCACTTGCTCCGATGTCTTGTGGTACCCGGTCCCGTAGTGAGATATATTGAAGAACTGATGCCGCTCTGGGGGACTCGCTTTACCATAACATCGGGTAACGATAGAGTCCAAACAGAGTCGGTAACATTCAGAAGAGGAGTATTTCAGGGAGATTCCCTCAGCCCCCTTCTGTTTTGCGTCTCACTACTGCCATTATCCGTCTCGCTCCGGAAAACCCGTGGCTACAACTGCGGTACCCCCGGCGACAGGAGGCATAAGGTCACCCATCTATTTTATATGGATGACCTTAAACTGTATGCCTCTGGAGAGAGGGATCTCCAACAGTCCCTTAGGGTGGTACAGGAGTATACGCAGGCTGTCGGTATGCAGTTCGGGTTGGACAAATGCGCACTGATCCATCTCAAGAGAGGACGATGCGGTGACTATGGAGAGGACGCGCAGCTCGTGGACGGAAGCATCTTACACCATCTAGATGCCGGAGAGTCGTACACTTACTTGGGTGTCGAACAACGCTCCACCCAAGAAGTGAGTGTAGTGAAAAACGCTCTCCGCGGCAAGTATCAGCACCTACTCCGACAGATCTGGTCTTCAGAACTGTCGGGGAAGAACAAGGTGTCTGCTACAAATATGCTTGCCGTTCCGATCCTTCTCTACTCTTTCGGAGTAGTGAAGTGGACTAGAGAAGAGCTGCGTCAACTCGATGTAGTAACCCGCAAGAAGATGCATCTCAATAGGAGCTTGCATCCTAAATCGTCCGTTCCACGGTTATATCTCCCACGACATCGGGGAGGCCGTGGACTCTTGAGCTTGGAGAGTCTCCATAGCAGGATGGTTCTGGAGGGAGCATGTAAGGTCATCAGGAGTTCGGATCCCCTCCTCTGCATGGTCCGAGACCATGAAAATGCAGAGGTAGGAGCTTTTCTCTTTAAGGCAGCATGGAGAGCAGCCGATGAACTTGGTCTCATCTTCGACGTCGAGCGGGTAAACCCCGACTCTGTCACCGAGTTGGAACCCGTTCGACTAAAAGCCCACATTAGAGCTGCAGAACACAACATCCTTCTGCACCTCCATAAGGATAAGCCATGGCACGGAATCTTCTATAAAAATATAGAAGACCTCGGCTTATCCGAAAGGCTGACCTTCGCCTTCTTAAGGTCAGCTGGGCTGAAGTCTGAGACCGAGGGATTCATAATGGCTTGCCAGGATGGTGTATTTAACACTCTCGTCTATCGACGTCGTGTCATGGGTATGGAGGTCCATGATGTCAGCTGCAGGGCCTGCCGCAGGGCGCCGGAGACTGCAATGCACTTACTGTCGGCTTGCCCGACATACGCAGTCTCGGCCTATATTCATAGACACAGCGCAGCATTACGAGTGCTTTACTATCATCTAAGGCACTCGTATGGGATAGACGAAACACCAGTGCTGCCTTACGTTCCGGGGGATATTGAGTCCGTTGTGGGGAATGAGAAGTGCCTAATTTATTGGAACTACTCGTTTCCCACCGTCAGGCAAATACAAGCCAACAAGCCTGACATAGTACTCCTCGACCACCAACTCAAGACAATGTATGTCGTGGAATTCTCAGCTCCCGCTGAGAGCAACATTGTCTTGAAAGAGGAGGAAAAACGGACAAAATATCGAGATTTGCTCTCCGAACTCCGCAGGCTTTATCCAGGCCATTCTGTTAAAATAGTGGTACTGATTATAGGAGCCCTCGGTGGAATGAGACAGACGCTGCTTTCAGAACTAAAGATCATACCGGCATGCCGAGATTCGGCAGAGATCTTAGCCGGCAGAATGCAGAAGGCTGTCATCCTCGGTTCATTACGTCTACTCAGGGCACACGATTCGCGGACCCGGTAGTCACTCACCCCACGGGCGTGGGGAGTGGCTATTGGTATTAATTACCAGCTCCCCTCTGTGAAGGTCGGAGTCACAGAGTAGGGTGACTGGTTTTTTGTAAAAAAAAAAAAAAAAAATAGTATTCAGAATTATATATCCTTAGATATTTATCGATATAATTTTATATCATTTACCTGTAATAATTATTATACCAGCTTAATTAATTAAAAGTATGCAAAAGTTTTACAAAATATGGTGTACCTTTTCTGACTATATTATGTCTGTACTGTATGTTTGTATATATATTTTTTTGCGTTGCTTTTCTTTTAACATGTACTGGAGCTACTCGCTAAATTCATGCAAGAAAAATGGCTTAGTTTTGTCATTTTAATATTTGATCATTTACTAAGGTTTTGATCTGCTCTCTGAACTGGTAAATAGAGAATCATATGATGTGGTAGGACTATCGGAAACATTTTTAAATGCTAATACTCATGAAAGCGCTATTCGGATTCCCGGCTATAAAATTATTAGAAAGGATCGAGAAGGAAGAGGTGGAGGGGTAGCTTTTTATGTGAAGGATATTATTAAATTTAAAATTTTAGAGGTTCCTAATAATGGTCCGTCGAACAATTGTGGAAGCTCTGTTTGGGTGCGGTGTATAGGCCTCCCCATGTAAATTTGCCATTGTGTATTGAAAATGTTGAAAATGTTCTAACAAATTTTTTAGCCGACTTTGATTATGTCTTTTTGGGGGCGATTTTAATGTGGATTTTTTAAACAAAAATCGTCTTAATTTTAATATATTTAATTCTTTACTTGATAAGTATGGCTTACATCAGCTTATTGAACAGCCAACTCGTATCACAGACACTTCTAGCACATTGATTGATCTTATTATTTCGTCTAGTTTAGATTTAACCTTAAGTACAGATGTTCTTAATATGGAGGGGTATATCTGATCACTGTTTAGTTAAATGCTACTTAAAAATAAAGAAGTTTCGCCAACCTACTATTTTTCGTACATTTCGTGATTTTTCCAAGTTTAAGAATGGTTTATTTTTGGAAGACCTTAGCTTAATAGATTTTGATAATATTTATAGCCTTGGAAGTGTTGACGAGATGATTAGTTTTTGGAATGTTAATTTATTACATTTGTTTGACGAACATGCATCTCGTAAGTGTGTTCGAATAACTAAGCCTCGTGCTCCGTGGCTGACGGATAATTTGAAAATTATGATGAAGGTTAGAGACAAGGCATTTTTAAAAATATAAAAATTATAAAACTGATACTACTTGGAATGATTATAAAAACATCAGAAACTTAGTTAACTCCTCGATTAAAGCAGAAAAAAGGGCATATTTACACTATCAATTTAAAAAAGACCCTAAAACATTTTGGAAAACACTAAAAGCTCTAAATATTAGCCCGGATGTAGACAACCCTTGCTCGGCGGTTGCTAATGCAAATCCATTCAATGATTTTTTTCATAAGTAGTTTACCTAGAATAGATGTCAATGTTAATGATAACTTCGTCTCTGAGAACTATGATAATAACAAACATTCTGCAATTTCTGATGAATTAAAGTTTGATATAGTAACGGTTGACAAAGTAGAAAAAATTATATTCACTATTAAATCTAATGCCAAAGGAGTGGATGGAACTGATCTTAAGATGCTTTCTTTAGTTATCCCCCACTTAAGTGAGCACCTAACCTTCACCATTAATAAATGCCTAGTGAGTCATAATTTTCCACAGTTTTGGAAGTCGGCGATTGTTGTGTCTGTACCTAAAATTAATAATCCCTCACTTGTGTCACATTTTCGACCTATTAGTTTATTGCCTTTAATATCAAAAATTCTCGACAAAATTGTTTCTGAACAGCTCCGATCATTCTTGGACAACCGCCAACTCAGTCTGGCCTTAGGGCACATCACTGTACAACTACTGCCTTGCTGCAGGTCACAGATGATATATTTAGGGCCAATGATGGAAAAAAAATACTGCTTTGATTCTGCTGGACTATAGTAAGGCGTTCGATACTCGATCATTCGATTCTGTGTTCTAAATTAAAATATTTTGGAATAAGTGCTGGTGCGGTTACATTCTTTGAAAATTACCTTTTAAATATAAATCAGAAGGTACTTGTAAATAGTGAATTTTCAAATATTAATCAAGGGGTTCTACAGGGTAGTATCTTGGGCCCTCTGCTTTTTACTATTTATACGGCCGATTTTCCACAATTGTTAAAGTATTGTAAGATGCACCAGTACGCTGATGAACGCAAATTTATTTTTCATTTCTTCTTTTCAAACTTCGATCTGCTTAGTATATCTGAGGTATCTAAGGCGCACAAACTAGTTCTCAATGAATCTAAAACAGAATTATCAGTGTTCGGAACATACAGGGAGAATGTTGTAAGTAATCCTGTTTTTAATATTACTATCAACGGGGTGTCTTTAGTTCTTACTAATTCTTGTAAGAATTTGGGTCTATACCTGAATGTTAATCTTAGATTCACTACGCATGTCAACAGTCTGCTTCCATATGGCATGTCTAATTTACAAATTAAACAGGTTAAAACTTCCTGAATACTTATTTGTTAAACTTGCTAAAGGTAGTCTAACTCATGACTGCCCTATGCGCTCTCGAGACTTGTACACTATACCCCTAGACACAGTTCTGCTCAGTTTGAAACATCATTTGTGTACAATGCTACTAAGATATATAGTAGTCTACCTTCTAATATTAAATCTGCTTCTAGTTTACATAAGTTCAGAGACCTCATCAAGCACCTGATGTTTAATAATAGAAATGATTAATTATGTATTTCACGTATAATTTTTTGTGTTATAATTAAATTTTCAACAATATTTTAACTGGAATGGTTATGTAGAAGAGCAGCGTTGCTGAACATCGCCATTCCTTTTGATATTATTTCTGAATCTGTTTAAAGTCTGAATAATGTCAATTTATTATTTTTATTACATATTTATATATTTTTAATACATAAATATTCTGTGAGTATATGAAATAGAAGATTTTTCTTTTTAAATATACATGTTAACTAGAACAGGATATTTAAATTATAACTAATTTTAATAAAAAAGTGGAGAACGCAATATATTTTGAAGCCATAAATTTAGTTCTACAATATATAAAGAATTAAACATGAAAACAAACAGAATCATTCTATATTATTTTTTTACAATTAAATAAAACAAGGTCAGATAATATACATGTTGGTACAGTCTTGTGAATTACAGGCTCATAAAGGAATGCAATTGACATTATTCATCTTACAAAAATATACTTCTGTCTTACAAGCTTTCTGGCAAATACATGGCATTATCAAGTTTTCAAGTAATGCAGATTTAATCAGGAATAAAGGTAATAATGCATCTGTTTCGATTTCGTAACCAAAGCGTGTATAATCTAGAATTTGAAAGTGAGGATATGCATTCTTCCGAAATGTATGTTTGTGCAGAACCCCGTAATGCATGCAGACGTAAAGCAGCATTAGAAGTGCATGAAATTTTTGATAAATTTATCCCTATCCCAAAAGATCGAGACAAAATAATAGCTCTGGCTTTGTCTGCATTATTACCTTGTTTCCCTAATATGCGTAAATAAGGTTTTTCCGCTTGTTCCACCTGTTCTGAATTTAATTCGAAGCCAGCACCTAAACATCTAAGAGCTTCTTGATTTTCTATATTCCTTATTAATTCTAACACTTATATGTCACACTTGTGTCTAGATTACTCGTGATATAGAATTATCGATCTAGTGACACTGTTCTAGATGATGATTAGACGGCGACATTCGATCTATACATCTGGCCTAGACACTTGAATGTCTGCGTGTATCCTTACATTAACACACAAACAAGAAAAAAAGAGACTGCCAAGTAGAGAAGAAACACCGTTACACGTTTGGATTCGTTAGTTTAGTTTAACATATCGCAATAGTAACAGATTTTTTGTCAGTTTGCCTTTTTTTTAAATTATAGTGTTTTCCAGTAAAGTGTTCGAATTAGGCTCGTTTTCTTTATCAAAAAAATTTCTAAAAATTAACTAGAATATTTCGTTCGGTGATGAGTATTATTGGCTTGAATTTGAAAAAAATCTACTATTTCATGTACTCACAGAATATTTATGTATTAAAAATATATAAGTATATATGTTAGATAGTGGATTGTAGATTTAACTTTTTTAAAACATTTATTTTATTTAACACTGGAGTCAACGTTGACTCGTTAAGAAAATACAATAATAATTTAGACTGGTTTATTCGAAAGTGAGTATAAGACTGAGGTTTACAATGACAGTGGGTAATATTTATAATGTCTGGAAAACAAAGAACATTGGATTTGCAATTCAGCATGATAACAGATTACTGAGAATGAAATGTTAAGCTCAGCTAGCGTGAGCGGTTATTAGAGAAGAGCTGTTACGCAATTTGTAATGTGATATGTCTGAGAAGGTTAAGCCTGTCTCGGTGATATTATATATCATGGTATATTTCTAATATAACAGCTTCCCCCTTATAAAAAAAGTTAGTGTTTTATGCAGCAACTTTTGAAATGAATATAAAATGTATATAAAAGGTAATGGTACAATTTGGAAAAATATAAAGAGTACAAAAATGTTGAATCGTAAGGTTTAAAATACAGAATATAACCTTAGCGTCTAAAATATGAAATGCAAGCACAATAAGCTTGATTCATAAAAATAAAATAACATAAAAATGTTAGAGTTAAAATATAGCTTTGGCAAGAAAGCGTAAAATACAAACATACTAGGTTTGAATTGTAAAATGGGATAAAATATTCCCAAGGTTAAAATATAAGCATGATGGGTTTGAATGAAAATGACGTAAAAATGTTAATAATATTGAAATTAACAAATGATAGAAAAATAATGAAATATAATGATTAAACAAATGAAATAAAATTCACTGAAGAGTCCAGCACTAAAAGTCAGTAAAAAGGCACAAAACAGTTTGTCTTTATGTAAGTTCTATGTCTTCGGCTTCATTGTCTTCTCTTCTTAAGGTAGGTCGTCTTCGTGAAGGAAATAGGTTAGCAAATGTCCTGTAGGGTTTGCTAGGCCTCGGTGGAGATGGGGGTGATGCAGAAACATCGATGGCTAGTCTTCGTCTTTTTGTTCTGCACTTACAAAATAGGTACAGAAATAACAGTCCAAATATTAGCACAATGATAAAATAGGTGAACCAGGATATGTGTTTTGTTATAAAGGGTTCGTTGACCAAATCATCTAAATCTCTGGAGTATTGCTCCAACTTGTGTTTGGCAACTTCGAGGTCTTCCGTATTGAGATTGTTTAATTTTAGTGGTTTAAGATTTGGAGCTCGGATTTTGTCTGGAATATGTTTACAACATTCAAATGGAATTTGGATTGGATGAGTGTCGTCTTTTACATCGGTTACTTCATTGGTATTGGCTTGAATTTTTGTGATTGGCTTTTTGTAAACGTTTGAAGACTTCTGTTAATCGAGAAATATGTCCATGGATAGTAGGGGAGTAGATAATGATATCGTCCATATAGTCGAGACATCTTTAGTTTTGGATTCCTAGTAAAATGTTGTCCATCACCCTTTGAAATGTTGATGGAGCATTTTTGAGTCCAAAAGGCATTCGTACGAATTCAAAATGACCATTTTCGACTGTGAAAGCGGTTTTTTGAATGTCTTTGGGATCGATTTCAATTTGATGGAAGCCAGAGGCCAAGCCTAAAGTTGTGAAATATTGGCATTTGCCTAATTGATCTAAAAGGTCGGAAATGTTAGGTAGAGGATATTTTTCACCTATCGTTACTTCGTTTAATTTTCGGTAGTCAACTACGACGCGCCATTTCTGTTTACCAGAAGCGTCTAGTTTTTTGGGGACTACCCAAACTGGGGAGGACCAGGGAGAAATTGAAGGCTGGATAATGCCTTGGTCGAGCATTTTTGAAACTTGTGATTTTACTTCTTGTTTGTGAATTTGGGGGTAACGATAAGATTTAGTGAAAATTGATTTGGAATCGTTAGTGTCTATTGAATGCTTGATTTCGTTGGTAAATGTCAAGTTGTCACCTTCTAAATAAAATATGTCTGAAAAGTCTAAACAGAGTTGAGTAATTAAATCACTCTCCTCGTCGTTCAAGCGATCTAAGCGTAATTGATTTTTTATTTCGTAGTTTCGGTCTATGTATTGGGAATCCGGATTTTGAAGATTTACCTTAAATATTGATCTAAATTTTTGAACGGGTTCAAGTTTAAGATCCGAGAAATTTACTGTTTTTGGAATCGCATTTACGTTTATTATCGTTGTCAAAAATTCACCATTGTTGTCTATTTTGACAATGGCGTTCGGTAAGCGTACCTTTTCATTTTCCTGGGCTATTAGTATAGCTTCGGTATTTTGTAAATTGCATTTAAGCTTAAAAATCTTTTCTGTGCCTGGTTCGATAGAAATTACATTTTGGTTTTTTGTTTCCTTTAAATTTTGATTTTTAATCGGGCTCCAGATTGTAGTTAATATATTATCGGTAACTTGATACAATGGTACGGTTTTGAAATTAGTGATTAATTGTCTGTTTTTAATGTCTATTAAGCAATCGTAATGGTCCAAAAAGTCGGCACCTAAAAGTCCGTCAAATTCTATATCTAGATTATGAATGTAAACTTTGCATGGATCATTCGGATTGAAAGGTATGAGAGCAGATTCAGTGATATTAATTTTTTCGTCTGTTATACCTTGTATAATTACATTTTCGTGGGATCGACGTTTATAGTTTTCTGCCGTTTCGGGTTTGAATATAAAGATACCTGCGCCTGTGTCTATCAAGATTTTGAAACGTTTAGTGGTGTCTTCTATGTAAAATAAATTTTTTGAGTTTACGATATTTAGTTTGTATCGGGGTGTTTTTACATGAATTGGTTTTCCGGGAAGTTCACGTTTGGGTCGAGACTGTCCTGGAGGTTTATCGTTTGGACTTGATGAGAAATTTGGTCTAGCTCGTCCGTTTGTTGTGTTGGAGTATTCGTGGAATAATATTTCGCTTAACCTATAAGGTTCAATATTTATGGTTTCGTTTGCAGCGATTGAATTGCTGGCATTTGTAGTGATTGAGTTGTTTACATTGGAATTTGTAGCGGTAGCCATTTTATTTATAATATTTAGATAATTAAATAACTTAAAACGCCTTTTTCCAATTTAAGTTAGTACGCTAGTCTCTGATAATTTTATATTTTACTGTAAAGGATATGCACTTTAAATATTGTATTGTAGAACATAAGCTTTGTCTTACGGCCTTAACTTTAACCTTTTATGTGGTATGCAATATTATATTACGATAAAAATGCTAAGATAACAATGGTACGTGATTACAGTTAATTAGATAAATTCGCACTTAAAGAGTATATGATATTACCATAAAAATAATGTTGCGATAGGAACAGTGTATGATTACGGTTATTTATATAGGTCACACAAATTATAATCAAGATATTTTGTCTCAAGTTTAAATAAAATTACTACCTTAGATATTAGAACTGTATGTAGCAATGCAATGTATTTTGATAAAATATAATGTAAAATTATGTCGTTGAAAATCAATAATTGCGAGACGATTCAAAAATGACTTACCCTAAATTTTTCATTCCTCGTGGTCCGGTTGAATGCGACTTCGTGAGCTTAGCATCACCAAAGGTCTCTCTCTGCCAGGAGCGTCACTGGGTGTTCCTTCCACAGGGTTGCCTTTGATGCCGAAGACACCAACGATGGGACGGGATGAAATTCTTACTTGCTAATTGTTGAATCGTGTTGATTTGAAATGTTGCTTTGTTGCTTGTATTTCTTGTTAATTATTATTGTTTCGCTTCTGTGCGTTTGAGAATAATGTAGGTTCTTCTGAACAAAGGATTGGGATCCACCACCACAGCTAAGAAGTTCTCCTTGTTCCAGAAGCTCTTTTCGTCCGGTTAGGCACCTTTTTCAGATGGACTCCTTGTTCCCTCGGATATGTTTACTACTGGTTAGGCTCCCGAACTGTGCGTGTTTTTCAGATCCGCCACGACTGCGCCAATGTTAGATAGTGGGTTGTAGATTTAACTTTATAAAAACATTTATTTTATTTAACACTGGAGTCAACGTTGACTCGTTAAGAAAATACAATAATAATTTAGACTGGTTTATTCGAAAGTGAGTATAAGACTGAGGTTTACAATGACAGTGGGTAATATTTATAATGTCTGGAGAACAAAGAACATTGGATTTGCAATTCAGCATGATAACAGATTACTGAGAATGAAATGTTAAGCTCAGCTAGCGTGAGCGGTTATTAGAGAAGAGCTGTTACGCAATTTGTAATGTGATATGTCTGAGAAGGTTAAGCCTGTCTCGGTGATATTATATATCATGGTATATTTCTAATATAACATATATGCATAAATAATTGATATCAATAAATAATTTTTAAAAATTTCATGAAGGGAGTCATAATTTAGTTAAAAACCTATTCAAATTAAATACTTAATTAATTAAATAAATTCATAATAGTTAATTAACAATAAATTAATGAGCACGATAGGCACATAAACAACAAAAATCGCACGATACGCATAAGACACCAACATAGCACTTGGAGAGAATAGGACGACTGGCACGTGCGCGCGGGTAAAAACAAATAATTTTTATATATATCACGAATTAAAAAGGACAATTTTTTAATTGGAAGTTAATGTACAAAGTCTAGAGATATTATAAAAACTTATGTATTGTAAAAAATACATTTTTTTATTACACTTTTAGAGCGTCAAAAAACGATATATTAGTGATTTTTCAATCTTTCAAAATTAATAACACTGAAAATATCAACTTTATGAAAAAAGTTATTGAACATTTCTTGTTGGAAATCGATAAAAAAAATATAAAAAATCCAAGTTACCGTCCGGTAACATGGATTTTCATAATCGGCACTATCTGGAGAACTGATTCCAGTAAAAAAAAGCTAATCCAAATTTAATTCGAAACGACAGCACCCATACCGCCTAGTCTATACCGGGTGTAACAAGATCATGGTATATCCCCCTTTTCTCCTTTAATTTTGAAGATAATTGATTGAAATTTAGGATATACTACTATAATAAGCGGCACTTTTTGACATCAACTGATGTTTTTTTCATTTCCGGTTTCACCGGACGTGACATTAGCTTTCGACTTTTAAATGGAATACCCTCTATATTATTGCATTTTTGAATGCTGCATAATTTTATGAATCCAACGATGCCAAATAAGTAACATTTCAAATATCAATTTTTTTATAATATAATTTTTAGTTTTCCATTTAAGTGTGCCATGACGGTTCTATTTATTCTAAATGACCCGTGTAATGCTACAAAAATCCGAATCCCGTTAAAAACGCTAAATTACGTGATTTATAAGCAAATAAAATTCACCAAAATTGTTTTTGGGGCAAAACTCAATTTTTTCAAATGTAACCATATCGGTACCGTGGTACCATTTATTAGTACTATTAATAAGGAATTTATTCATATATCGTATTAAAATGTGCGATAAATACAAATAAAATTACAGCTAAAAGAAAATAAGAAAATACAATTTTATTCTAATTACCTTGTTACACATAAGGTGGTTTTGAAATACAAAAAAATAACACAAAACATTACAACAGTTGTTCAAAATGCTGTCCATTAACGTCAATGCACATCTGAACTTGCATAGCTGTTTCCTGAAGAACGTTCACCAATTTCTGGGCCGTTATGCCATTAATTGCTCGTCTTGCAAGTAGCTCCAGGTCTTCACGGGTTGTAACGGAGGTTGCATAGGCAATATTTTTTAAATGACCCCAAACAAGGAAATCAAGGGGCATTAAATCAAGTGACTTTGGAGGCCACCTCGCAGGACCATTCGTCGAAATTACGTTTTCTCCGAATCTCCGTTGAAGGTAATCAATCCTTGATTTATGGAGAGGAGCGTCGATTTGTTGGAAATACATTCCCTATCATAAATCTAAAGATAACTCATCTAAAATGTCCTCAATCTCATTTTCCAGGAAACTTAAATATCTGGCACCAGCCA
The DNA here is from genome assembly GCA_963675555.1 of Leptura quadrifasciata. Taxonomy (NCBI): domain Eukaryota; kingdom Metazoa; phylum Arthropoda; class Insecta; order Coleoptera; family Cerambycidae; genus Leptura; species Leptura quadrifasciata. Next base: position 152,975,274 of record OY776673.1, on the reverse strand, counting down.
GAGGTCTTTCAAATATTATTGGATCAATGATTCTACTACCGATTATTCCAAGCTAAACATTGAAACCGAACCGCACTTGAAGTTACCCTCCCGTAATAAATTTTTATTTTCATGTGATCAACATTTTGTATTTTGTCAGTTAAATAATCCCAAATTTGTAAACCTAGACTCGTCAGAAAATAAAATCATTCCCAAAAAATCATTGTTTGGCTGCACGTTATTATACAAAATCCAATTGCAATATTCCATCCTAGGTTCGTAATCACTTTCGTACAAATGCTGGTGCAATTGCTATTTAAAAGATTTATAATGGTATTTGTGCAAAATTCGGCTTACTGTTTAGTGACTGTTGTCCAATTCAAACCCAACTTGCCTTAAAGAAATAGTCTTATCAACTTCTATTCGAGCCAAAACATTAATTTCGGTTCCTTCGCCAATAATGAAGTTTTCTTCGGGATCATTGTCGGGCTCTCTTCGGAATTGGTTTTTAACACGTTTAAAATAATTTTTCGCTAGACATTGTCTATCAGGATATCGTTGGGCATAAAGGTCGGTAGCCGCAACTGTATTTCTTTTACATTCCCCATAAATAATTAACATGTCCACTTTTTCATCTCTTGTATAAATTTGCGGCAATTTGCAATAATATACAGGGTGTTCCATTTAAAAATCGAAAGTTAGAGTCACTTCCGGCGAAACCGGAAATGAAAAAAAAATCAATTGTATGTCAAAAAGTGTCGCTTATTATGTATGTAGTATATCCTAAATTTCAATCAACTATCTTCAAAACTAAAGTAGAAAAGGGGGGGGGGGAAATACCATGATCCCGCTACACCCGGTATAACTAAAGTCAAATCAAATCAAATCAAATTTATTACTGATAATTGTGTAAATTTACTTAATAACAGCATAATACATAAATCTAGTAAATCATAATAACTAATGGTTAGTCACGTAAGCAGGAATATGCTTGTTCGTAGGTCTAACCATCGTACACTACAATACAAGAATTGCATAATTAACAAAGAGAGAAAAACATGGAAAATATTTGTATTAGGAATTATTAGTACATGAATATTTCGAATATATCTAACTAAAACTCGAATTAAGTATAATAAGAAAAAGAAAAGAAAGAAATGGTTATATGAAGGATCAAAATTTATAGAGATCTCGCAAATTAATATACGCTAAATTACACGGAGAGAGAACTATCTCAGCCCACAATTTGTAAAATAAACTGTATATTTAAATTATAAATGTATAATGCAATTTAGAAGCAGAGGCTTCTACGGGTGAGATTGTGAAACGAACTGTACACATTAGTTTTACTAAATTATTTAGTCAGCAAAGTTTGGAATATCTCACGAGATTTTAAGGAAGTCTAACGTTGCTAAATTACCCGATCATCTTTCTCGTATTTAACGAAGCACACCTAATTTACTTTAAAATTTACATCATTTTATCGTAAATATGATTTACCTGTAATTGATAGTCTTTAATAAGTAAGTCCCACATGAAAATGACTTAATATTTTAATTTCCTCAGTAAGAAGAAACTTAGTCTGCGTCCTGTCAGTGGGAATTCCAATTCGAATATCATTATTCTCGCCTCCCGTTAAACATTACTTGTTATACATAAACAAAATCAGGAGAGGCAGGTGATATAAATAATTGATCACAATTGTTAAAGATTATCTATCTATACGAAAAGTAGTAGTGGAGTGCTCACCGTTCAGAAAATTACTTATAAATTAATTCTATGGGTTCCAAAATGCTTGCTGCTGTCCTATGCAATAAAGACATTTATTTTCTGAATTATCTGAAGATGATATTCAGTGCTTCAAACACCACTGATAAACTGTCACCTATTGAAAACAGCGTCTATGAATACAACATTTGATTAAATTCTTTGCAGTCAATCCTAAACCCACTGAATTATTGGCAGCAGCGTAAAGAAGTTAAAGGTTACGCAACAATTAAAACTCTACCTCTAAAAGCTGCTTCATTAATAACCACATATAAATGTAAAAATGGTAAGTACATCATATTGTGCTTGATTTCTCACCATATAAATTGCTCTTTATTTAGATTCTCCGGATCAGAAAAAATGCTTTTTATTGCGTTCCCAAGTGGCACATCTAGCTGTAATTTGGGGACGTCGATGTTTTCATAACTATAAAAAAATTCATTTGACCATGATGGTCTTCCATAATCTGGCGTTAAAGACCTTTTGAGAACATTGTCACTTACAAAATAGGGAATAATGTTTAGGTAACAAAAACGTAATTGAAGTTAAAGACTCGGTACATATGACCAAAGTAACTACTTGGAATGACCATGATAGAGTGGCTGTTTAGAAATATTGATTAAATTACAGCTAATATCTCCATACTTATATTTCAGTGAATCAGTGAATTACTGGTCATGACTAACACATTTCTAAATTAGAACTGATTCTTTGGCAATGTTTTAGCTGGTTTTCAGTTTGTACAAAGAATTTGTGGCCTATACTATATAACTACTATTGTACTCAAGATCATAACATTAGTCTGTCCTTCGGTAATATTTAAAGCTTAATTCTATTGCAGCGGCAATTTTACTATACAGGGTGTCTCACCGGGAACTGAATCGATCGATGTAGAGAAAAGTACGCATCAGAAAATTTTGAAAATTTAGATAATTACTAACGTTGGTGTGGCCAATCTAACTAAAATAATTACAAGCAGCTGGCATTTCTCCTTATACCGGAAGTCGATACCAACTTGCTTATTTCAAATAGAACACCCTATATATTTCAGGGTTTTCGAAAAGGGCATAAAATTCTGAGTCTAAAATATGTAGCATATCCTATACCTAAACCTAGCCGTTTCAGAGATATTTGGCATTTTATAGAAAATTTGACAGGTGCAACGGTTTGCAAAAACCGTTATAAATATATAGGGTGTTCCATTTGAAATAAGCAAGTTGGTATCGACTTCCGGTATAAGCGGAAGTGCCAGCTGCTTGTAATTATTTTAGTTAGATTGGCCACACCAACATTAGTAATTATCTAAATTTTCAAAATTCTCTGATGCGTACTTCTCTCTATATCGATCGATTCAGTTCCCGGCAAGACACCCTGTATAAATGCATGAAATACTCATATAAAATTAACGCACCTTAAAAAAGATCCATTTTAAAATAAAGTAAGAAAAAACAAATATTTTTTTATATACTTAGTGTCATGACTAACCAGAATATCAAAATATGGCCTTAATCAAAAGTTATTTTTTGAGATATTGTTACTTTTATGAATTTCGTGAAAATCGACACATTCGATCAGTTTTTCGAGTGTCACAGCCACATAATTGCATATTTAAGATTCATATTAATCACAGTCCAAAATAACATTAGTAGTGTTATTTGTCGTTTTTGTCTGATTAATGAGTTATTTTTTTATTAGCTAACTTAGAGTCTTCATATTGTAAAAAAAAATACTACGCTAACCTGGCAAGTTATTTGAAAAAATTGCTTATTTTGTGTAGTTTTTAAAATGGTATAACATTTTCCATGTCTTACTTTAGAGAAAAAGATATTACTATTTTACTGCAAAAGGGTCTCATTGTGAAATTATTTCAATAATTAGGCTGAGTGGCTTGCAGCAAAGCTATTCGATGTACGTTCAGGTTTCGCGTAGTGTACACCCACCTTTAGACTGAGATAGAGAGCGACGCCATTTGACATGAATTAGAGTGAGATGGGTAGTGACTTCATACCTCTGGCTGTCATTGTATCTGGCAGTATGTTACGATACCTCGTTTGCTGTGCATCGTTTCACATTCGTATTGTTCTTGTACTCATACTCTGCTCTATTTTTTGGACTTGTGTGTTGGCCTAGTGATTTGAACTTATTGTATTGGAGATAATAACGAACTCATCTGGCTTTCTTTTGGAATCTGTATTTGTGTTACGCGTTTGAGGTTCAATAGTACTCATACCGATCAGTACACTTCTCAGGAATACGCTAACATACATTACATTTATGGAGAATGCTGCAGCTATTCTGTATCGCGAAAGATACCCGAATGCTTTGAGACATCCTGATCATCGCGTGTTCATAAATGTTCACCTGGCATATTATGTGGAAGGCAAAATGCCTCACATTCATGCTGGGATAGGAAGACCACGTAAGGACTACGATGAAGAAGCCTTACAAAAGATTGCAAGAAAAACCTACAGGGATACCAAAATCCAGTGTAAACAGAATTACACAACGGTGTCAGTATCACCCATATCACGTGCAACGTGTGCAAGCGTTGCTTCCTCGTGACTACGCAAAACGTGTCCAATTTTGCCGAAGAATGCTGTAGAAGCGTAGGGAAAACCCAGAGTTCCTAGATAAAATTTTATGGACAGATGAAAGCATAATCAAAAAAGTTGGCTTCATGAACATACACAATTTTCATAGTTATGCTCTTGAAAACCAACAGTCAATGGGAGAACATAAGTCACAGTATCGTTTCAACGTAAATCTGTCGACTGGCATCTTGAACGGTTAAATGACTGGCTCCTTTGAAAATCTAAACGGAGAAATTTATTACCCTTTTTTAGAAGGTGAACTGTCAAATCTTTTGCAAGATACACCTTTGGCCACACGCAGGGCAATGCGCCTTCAAATGGCTGTCTAGACCATTATGCACGAGGCGTGAGAAATTATTTGGACCAAACTTATCCACAGAGATGGATCGGCCGTCTTGGTCCCATTTTGTAGTCTCCGGATTTAAATCCACTAGATTTTTTTCTACTTGAGTTGCATAAAGGAGAAGGTCTATGCAAAACCAATAAATAATGGAAATCAATTGAGACGCTGGCGCCGTATTAATGAAGCTGCACAACAAATAAATGTCGCAGGAAGTGCAAGACGGATAAAAAGATCTTTTTTAAGAAGATGCCGTCATTGCATTCGACTTGGTGGCAGGAAATTTTAACACATTCTTTGATTTTTATTTGTGTTTTGTTTAGTTTTTAATAATTACCTGTCACTTTAATTTAACAAGTGTTTTCATTCTAATTCCCAATTACTGGAATAATTTTACAAAAGCCCCGTTTGCATCCATTTTCCTAAAGTAAAACATAGAAAATGTTATACCATTTTAAGAACTACACTAAATAAGCAATTTTTTTAAGTAGGTTTCCAGATTAGCGTAGTAATTTTTTTACAGTATGAACACTCTAAGTTAATAAAACAAAATTCATGAATCAGGTAAAAATGTTTTCTTTTTCCAAAGGTATGACGCTACTAATTTTATTTTGGACTGTGATTAATAGCAAGGCTACTCATGGTTGTGTAACAAAAAGTAGAATCTTAAAATATCCAATTTTGTAGCTGTGACACTGGAAAAACTGATCTAATTTGTCGATTTTCACGAAATTCATAAAAGTGTCAATATCTCAAAAACTAATAACTTTTTACTAAGGCCATATTTTGATATTCTGGTTGGATAGAGATTAGAATTTTCTTTTTAACGATATATCACATGTTGCCATTTTTTTTTCTAAATAACGCCTGGCGTTATTAATAAAACTAATGCCAAACAACTTGTTAAGATAACAAGCAAAATGTGTTATCTTATTGATTTTTAATTAAATTTGCCAAATTTTTATTTTTTCACAAAATGGGATACTTTTTAGATATTTTTTAAAATGTCAATATTTTTCATAAGTTTTCTCGACAATTTTGAATGGGAACTACTACCTATTAAATACTAGCATTAAAGTGTGTTACAGAAAAATGTATAAGTTACAAGCCTGGCGCGTAATAGTCACATATTACCAACAGAATGCTTAAAACTTCGTTCGATCGCAAGAAACACCGGTCGAAAGACTAATTCCTACTGGAAGGAGCTCATATACCAGTCGTTCCACGCTACTTGCAAACTGCAGTTTCAAGCTGTTGGCTTTCATTATTGCACCTGCTGGCTAAGATACGTGGATGGCATCATTATTATCCGGCCACATGGTAGAGATTCTCTAAATACCTGCCTGACTCACATTTATTAAAAACGTCCTCAGATCCAGTTCACTATGGAAATCTAAAATAATTGTTCCCTTCTTTCCTAGACGTTCTTATTACGAATCAAAGCAAAAATCGATTGTTCTGCTCTGTGTACAGAAAACCAACTCACACGAACCGTTATCTTAATTCAAAGTCATATCATCATCAATCACAAATAAATTTCCTTGTAACGAGATCCCTCGGACTAACAGACAAACACTACAAACAATTCGGACTACAAACATTAGAACAAGCACTTCTACAAAACGATTACCACAAAAGACATATAACACAATTCACACAGGAAGCACAAAATCCTTTCCAATACAACATAGACAAACTCCTGATCACAAAGGTGTCACAGACAAAATCTAGAAAGTCTTGAAACTCAATATTATAGAAATCATATTCATTCATAGCAATTTCCAATTTAAAAAGAACTACAAAAAATATAATCCCTAATTGTCCCCATAGTGTATATGAAATCCCTTGGTCAAAACCTACATTGGACAAACCAAGAGACGGATTAACAACAGAATATATGAACATCGTCTTGCAGTTAGAAAATACGATCCTCACTTGCCCATCACCGCCTAGCAGTTTTCCTTTTGACATTTTTTCTCTTAACCATATTCTTGACCATTTTTTTCATTACTAGGGTGGGATCTGGGGAGTAGTCATATTAAAGTTACGGATTCGAATCAACTTATCCTGACCGTTTCCCTTCTGGCACTATTTCTCTTAACCATTTTTTCCTCACTTGTTTTCTCTTGAATGTGGCTCCAAAACGAGAGCCGAAACGTCGAGTCATTAATAATCTCAGAACTACTAAAGAATGAGGAAACGGATTGATGAAAACTCGATCGGTTACTGTCTCAATTTAATTGTTCTCAATATGCTATAATTAAATATATGCATTATAAATATTAATTTAATATCATAATATTGTCTGAAAGTTATTTGTGGCATTCTATGAATATTCTTTCCTATTATTTGGGTTTTCTACCACATGTACTATTATCCTCTTCAAAACAAATCACCGAATCTACAAAATAATAGAATTATTGGAAAAAAACCTCTGCGCCCGTGACGTTTACGCCAAAGGAAAAGTCAGAGGTTATGTTTTGCAAATAATATAAATCGGAATAAACACAAAAATAATGTATTTTGCTGACGTTTCGGAAAGTAATCTCTTTCCGTTTTCAAAGCTATTTTTTGAAGAACTCTTATTTTGCTGTGTATGTCAAATACACAGCTTTAAGATTCTGTTTATGTTATTTCCATAGATACTTACTACTTACGCAGAACATAGAACTGATGATATTTTTTTTTAGATAATGTTGATTTTGTTAAGTTCTTCTTTTAACATTGGTAGTCAGGTTGTACAAATATCTACAGAACAATTCGATACGCACTTATCTTCATTTAATAAGATTATTGCCGATTCTTTAATTTTTCTTTTTTTGGTATCTGTTTCTTTTGTTAAAATTTTTGCCGAGTCCCAGTTTATTCTATGTCCGTTTTCCCAAGCATGTTCACAAATCTTTGATTTCTAAATTTCATTCTTTCTAATGTAATTCTTGTGCTCATCCAACCTCACACTGAAAGGTCTGGATGACTCACCCACATAACATTTATCACATTCGCACGGGATATTGTAAATACAGTTTTTTGAATTCTGCTCCCTGTTTATCGGTTTTGTTTTTGTTAAAATAGAGCTTAAAGTGTTCCCCGTTTGAAATATCGTCCTAACATCAAATTTGTCACCTATACGGCGTAGCTTTTCCGATAGTCCGTATACATAAGGAATTATTGCTGTATAATGACGTTCGGGTTTTTGTCGTACCTGATTGTCCCTATTTTCAACATTTATGAAAACTCTATCAACAAAGGCTTCAGGATATTGATTTTGTACTAGAACCTCTTTGATAAATTTTTTCTCGTTATTTAATATTTCATTATTAGATGAAATTATTTTGGCCCTATCGTATAAACATTTTACAACACCCCTTTTAACATTTATTGACTGATTTGAGTTAAAATTTAGATATCTATTAGTGTGTGTTGAGAACACACATGTTCAAAATTGTATAAACAAACCGGTTGTCTGGTGGAGATATGTTGACGACATCTTTGCAATTTGGCCTCATGGTGTTGATTTACTAGATAGTTTTTTAGAAAATATAAATAGTAAGGAACCGTCTATTAAATTCACATTACAAGTAGAAAGTAGGAATGAACTACCATTTTTAGATGTTTTAATTAGAAGGATAAATAATGCAATTGAAACAAGCGTTTATAGAAAACCAACACATACTAATAGATATCTAAATTTTAACTCAAATCAGTCAATAAATGTTAAAAGGGGTGTTGTAAAATGTTTATACGATAGGGCCAAAATAATTTCATCTAATAATGAAATATTAAATAACGAGAAAAAATTTATCAAAGAGGTTCTAGTACAAAATCAATATCCTGAAGCCTTTGTTGATAGAGTTTTCATAAATGTTGAAAATAGGGACAATCAGGTATGACAAAAACCCGAACGTCATTATACAGCAATAATTCCTTATGTATACGGACTATCGGAAAAGCTACGCCGTATAGGTGACAAATTTGATGTTAGGACGATATTTCAAACGGGGAACACTTTAAGATCTATTTTAACAAAAACAAAACCGATAAACAGGGAGCAGAATTCAAAAAACTGTATTTACAATATCCCGTGCGAATGTGATAAATGTTATGTGGGTGAGTCATCCAGACCTTTCAGTGTGAGGTTGGATGAGCACAAGAATTACATTAGAAAGAATGAAATTCAGAAATCAAAGATTTGTGAACATGCTTGGGAAAACGGACATAGAATAAACTGGGACTCGGCAAAAATTTTAACAAAAGAAACAGATACCAAAAAAAGAAAAATTAAAGAATCGGCAATAATCTTATTAAATGAAGATAAGTGCGTATCGAATTGTTCTGTAGATATTTGTACAACCTGGCTACCAATGTTAAAAGAAGAACTTAACAAACTCAACATTATCTAAAAAAAAAATATCATCAGTTCTATGTTCTGTGTAAGTAGTAAGTATCTATGGAAATAACATAAACAGAATCTTAAAGCTGTGTATTTGACATACACAGCAAAGTAAGAGTTCTTCAAAAAATAGCTTTGAAAACGGAAAGAGATTACTTTCCGAAACGTCAGCAAAATACATTATTTTTGTGTTTATTCCGATTTATATTATTTGCAAAACATAACCTCTGACTTTTCCTTTGGCGTAAACGTCACGGGCGCAGAGGTTTTTTTTCCAATAATTCTATTATTTTGTAGATTCGGTGATTTGTTTTGAAGAGGATAATAGTACATGTGGTAGAAAACCCAAATAATAGGAAAGAATATTAATATCATAATATTATTATTGAATACTACATCCCTGAAGTTAGCTTCAGATTTAGATTTACTTTTTTCTCAGATTCATTTTATTACAGTCAATCAAATCAAATAATTGTGAAAAATATAAAACAACGGTATTTATGTTTCTAAACTATATAGTTACGAAAAATAATATATAAAATGAAACAAAAACACCTGCAGTCACAAATTAAAGCAATGAATTAATAAACAAATACAAAACATTAGCTCCTATTTAAGTAGTTCCACCAATAATTTGCTGTTTGGTCAGTATGTCGCCAATTGAACAGTAGAACATCATTAGAAGAATAATGTAGCAAAGAAATTCAATGCTTATGAAATATATTTTTTTTAATTACATAAATTATAACTTGCTAATTATTAGAATAACGCTCTAGTCTTAGAGTGAGTTATGGAGGTTTCCTTGCTAATGAATTCATAAGTATTTATATCGATATATCTGTGTCTTCGAACTACTATGATTATGTAATATATTCCATAGTTAGTCTATTTACGGCTTGCGAAAGTAAAATAAATGTGTACTTGGTTTACCGAATGCGCCAAAATTCGGGAAGTGATTTTGTACTTACTTATTTTGTACCGACGAAAATTAATAATTTTTCAAAATTTACAGTATCCATGGCATATCCCAAATAACCGTCAGGTTGAAAATTTCGACCACTATAAAATTTACAAATGAAATTAACTTAAAAAATTTCACTTTCGTTGTCCACTATTCTGACTAGCAGCTGCTAATTATAATAGATATACTTAATTTGCTGTATTCATAGCATATCCTAAATAACCGTCAGGGCGGAAATTTTGACTTAAAAAAGTTCCCTTTCAGTAAATTAAGTATATCTATTACAATTAGCAGCTGCTAGTCAGAATAGTGGACAACGAAAGGGAAATTTTTTAAGTGAATTTCATTTCTAAATTGTATAGTGGTCGATATTTCCGCCCTGACGGTTATTTGGGATATGCCATGGATACAGTAAATTAAGTATATCTAGTACAATCGGTAGCTGCTAGTCAGAATGGTTTGTATTTGTTTAAAAATTTATTGTTTTGATTTGTGACTACAGGTGTTTTTGTTTTATTTTATATATTTTTTCGTAACTTTCGTAGTTTGGAAACATAAATACCGTTGTTTTATATTTTTCACAATTACTTGATTGGTCGACTGTAATAAAATGAATCTGAGGAAAACGTAAATCTAAATCTGAAGCTAACTTCAGGGACGTTTGAATACTCGAATAAATACATTCTATTTTAATAGATGGCAAATTATTTATACAAGCTATGTTAAATAGTAGACAATTCTTAATTGTAAATGACATAATTTAAAGTATACCACTATACTGAATAATTTATAATAAACTAAATTCATTAGTTAGGATTTTAACTAATTTAAACTCGCGAAACATACAATTTCTCACAGTCAAAACAAATCTTAATTAATTTATATTTTTGTACATTGGACAATTAATTAACGCCTTCTAAATTGAACAGATTCAATTTAACAAAGAACTTTGCTTGAAGACAATTTATTTCATAAAATATATTAAGAGGGAAAATAAATATAAACACGTAATTTTTTACCATGACCTCAGCCCTATTGATTTTCTGTTCATGAGTATTAATTTTATTAAATAATATCTGAAGAAAAATGATAGGAAAGCCTCTTTAGATACTACGTTTGTAGTTCTATAATCTAACATTTGTGAGAAACACCAATGTTTAAAAAACAGTGAAAATGATTATAATAAATTTCCAGAAGTACACACTTTCGTTATCACAACTATATATGAACATCAACACGAATATTGCAACTAGAATAATTGCTATTAATAAATTGTGAAGTTAAATGCATCGTAACGCATTTACTATATTTGAATTGTCAATTTCGCTGTCGCTAGTAATTATTGCAGCAGAGAAGTTGATGAGGTTTCGAAATTTGGTACAACGTTAGAGCCCGTGGTTGGGAAAATTCTTTGAGCAATAGCAGTTTTATGACCAATGGACTCATCGATAAAATTAACCATCAGACATTGTCCTCGATCCTTATACCAAATCAATGGATCTACGGAAACGGTGGTCTGTAAATTCGGGTAGTCCAAGATGACAGCGAGCATTTTTTCAAACGTGCCTATATCCATTGACTGGACAGTGCATTTTTTATTCGAGTATTCCAGAAAGAAACGGCGATGGCTAACAGCAGACTGGCGTAATGCAACGTACTTACAGTACTTAACGTAGCTTCGACGATGCAGAAATTGCGATGAATTTTCGTTTTACTATCTGAAATTTGCATCAGCAGAAATTTGTTCACTTCTTCGATGCCCTCCACTAATAAATTACAGAGCTCTTCCCACCTGCAGACTTCAAATAGTCCAAATGATTACAATTTTAACCATCAAGTATTTATAATTTGGAGCCTCGTTGCTACTACCTTACGATACTTACTTATATCAACCCAATTTTAATGAGCCGACATGATTTTATTATAGAAAATTTAGACCATATATTTGAAGATTTTCATATGTTTATTTCTCTTTTAGATGAACCAAAAAGACGCGTTCACTGAAATTACTTTCTACCTTCTTCAGTCTACATCGGTCGACAAAATTAGTATATGCAATATCGTACCGCTGGCGCGATTTTTAGGCAAGAGTACTAAAGTACCTTTTTTACGGCATCTTCAATATCCCTAAGAACAAACAGATCATCACATTCAATTGAGGTATTAATTCCTTCATCGGTAAACATATTAAACCCCTGCTTGCTAGAATGTTCTGAGTCTCCATCGTTTTCTCCTCATGTGTTTTTATCTAAAAGACCGATGGCGGGGAAGCTGGATAATTGGGAGGATTTGGTGGTGGAATAAAGTAATGTGGGTGTAGTGCTGGTTGTTCCGTCGTGTATGTAGTAGTGATTGCTGTGTTGATTTGCTGCTGTTATTTGTTGAGAAATGCTTTGATCGCAATCATAGTACTAGTTGGATTTTGTTGTATATTGTGTGGAATTAGCCCAGTTGTCAGAGACCAATTTTGATGAAAAGTTAGAATTAATTGTTACCTCGCTAATTGTATCATGAAAGGAAATTTTCTTGCTAGTAGAAAGTGACTCAAAAAAGTTTACCAAAATTTACTCCCGCGAATCCCTTTAAAATATGACTCTGAAACGGAAAAATACAGTTTTTTCCTAATATCTCAATATATAATAAAAAAAACCGAACCACGTGAAAGAGCGGGAAATTTTACAAAAAAATAATATATACATTTTTTTATAGATTTTTCTCATAGCATGAGAAATTATTACAGTTCGCTCAATATTTTAAGCGCGTCGCACAGGGAAATGAAGCATTTCTCGACCGCCGCTACAAAATAAAGACATTTGTACCCATTAATAACGAGAAAAAAAGGTAGCATTTTAAAGACGAAGAATTCAGCTTTCCAATGGTATATTTTCTTTAATTTTTTATAATTTTTATTTCTTATAAATAATTTAAAAAAAATTAAGCTTTATCAATTTTAATCCGCTCTATATTAAAATATAACTATTAAATAAAATACTATTTTTTTAAAAATCCTTGTAGATATAGCTTATTTATACCTTAAACTTCAATCCAAGATTAATTTTTATGCTCTAAAGTATCCAGGGTAAAAAAATGACTTTTAAATCATTAGTATTTTTTCATTCTTTAGGGTTAGGAAATTTTCACTTGAAAACTTTTCTAAATTGGTCAAAAAAGGCTTGTAAGTAAAAAGAACCACCTTTTTTTACCTACAAGCCATTTTTGACCGTTTCTAATAGTTACAAATTGTCTTTATTTTGTAGTGGCGGTCGAGAAATGCTTCATTTCCCTGTGCGACGCGCTTGAATTATTGAGCGAATAGTAATAATTTCTCATGCTAAGGAAAAAATCTATTTAAAAAAACTTATATACTATTTTTTTGTAAAATTTTCTGTTCTTTCACGTGGTGCTATCCGTTTTTCTTTTCATTATTTTTCGAGATATTAGCAAAAAATAGAATTTTTCCGTTTCAAAGGGTTTTTTATAAGGGTTCGCAGGGGTAAATTTTGGTAAACTTTTCCGAGTCACTTTCTACTACTAAAAATCTAGCCATTCATAGAACAATTAGCGAGGTAACAATTATTTCCGACTTAAAACCCCTGGCAAATGGGCTAAATGAGAAGAACGTTTAAACGAATGCAATAATGGCAATGGGTTATTAGCAGTGTTAACATTGTTAGAGTTTTTTGATGTATTTAAGTTATCATCCTCAAAATGATTTATATTTTGTTTGTGTACCTGGTTATAAAGTGTGTTCTTATGTTCTTCTGATTTTCTGTCAGTGACGGTATATGTGTGGGTGTTGATGGTCGTTGTTTTTTGGTTATATTTTTGCTTCATAGCATTGTTCAGAATGTTTCTTGCCTAAGTATTTGGTGTATGCCTTTATCTACTAGATATCACATGACAATCTAGGAGGTAAAACGATCGCTCTGTTATAACTAGCCATATTGTAGATTGTAAAATGTTGATGGGGTCGCTTGGCTTTGAGTTAACCTTACTTTACTTTGACTTAAAAGATCGTTTGTGAATTACGGTACAAATAGTTGTTGCCCAAGATTCTAAGATATTTTACAAAGGTTGTGATTTTCTCGGTAGTTAGTTCCCTCGTATCTTCAGGCGTCAATTCCCCCTATTTCAGGTACTTTAGCCTAATGCGGATTAATACCTTGCATTCACAAAGTATCTATATATTCCGCAATTTCAGTTGCAGCATTTCAGTATCTTCATTTATCATCTATCTTGCCCATGTTCTTGGGATGGTATTTCGAAACGTAGCGGCCTGTTAGAAGGTCTGTAATTAACCTTAATTCGGACTCGAAAAGCCTTTTGACAGTCTTCGCTAAATAAGTTATAGATTTTTCGCTTGTCCTGGCTTGACCTGGAGTATTCTTTCAGTAGGACTTCTGTTCCTTTTCCCTTTTTTGGATCTCCCCCCCATATGTGTCCCTTGGATAAGCAACAAAACTGTTCGGGTTCCAAGGCTGCCACCGAGTTCGTTTCCTTCTCTTCTCTCATACCCTGGCACCCATATCAAAGTAACCTTGTTATTATTAACCAGTTGCTTCAGTGATTGTCAGCATTCCCAGGCAATTTTAGATTCAAAAGTATAGGATTTCAGTTCTTTTAATGCTGCTTGGTTATCTAGATCATTGTCCTTCGAATGCTTCTATTTATTCATTCCTGGATACGCACATCTATAGCGTAAATTTCTGCTTTGAAGATGGTTGGAGTCTTTCCGAAAGTTCTGGATAGCCTGCATTTAGGCCCAGCTACGAACACACCTACCCCTTCAACCATCGTAGATTCATCTGTATACTAGATGAGTGTCTCTTTCTGCAACCGTAGTACCTCGATCCTACGCGCTTGACGGCTTTCAATCAAAAGATCAAAGGAGTAGTCAAAGTTCCACTTGATTGGCACTGAGTCAATTGTTTTGGTCATGGACTCAAAATGGATAAGCCTCAAAATTCTTAAATGACTAACCAGATTACCTGGTTGATGCAGATGAAGCAGACTGAGAATTTCCTCCATAACTGCTGCAGAACAGGAGAGTATTGCTCTTCCCTAAACAGGCAAGGCGTTCCAATTTCTTGTTACCCTCCTTGTGTTTCCCTTTCATCTATTTTTTACCACCATACACATAATGCGTAAGTCACCATGGATGTGACAACCGAAAGGCAGCACCAGCCGTATGCTACAATAGCATTCGTTCCTCTAGGAACAAAGAAATCATCACTTTCAATTGGGATATTCTTCATCGACAAACATTTTAAACACAAGCACAAATTTTAATTAAAGCGATTTTTATAAACATCTGTCTATTTGTATAGTATATACGATCTTAATTGAGACAGCATAAAATTAAAACTCGACTTACAGTCGTACAGACTTTAAGTCGAGTTCTAGTTTCTATGCTGTCTCAATTAAGATCGTGTATACTATAAACCTAATGTCATTTAGTTACAGTTTCATAACATAGACAATGCTTGTTTAAGAATGAAAATAAACTGCCAAGAAATGTCAAACTATATCATTTTAATGTATCTATTTTATTAATAAATCCAGGTAGTTCCACTTAAAAAAAAACCTGACTTAACACTTACATCATAAAAAACTTTAAATAACAAAAGGTCCTTCAGACGACCAGAAAATGGATCTTTCACGTAGTAGGTTAATATCTGGTTTATGGAAAAGCGAACTGGTAAATATTCAAATGTTATGCGAGTTTCATATGTGACCCCATCTGACCCTTCAACGTTAAGAATTTTGCCAGAATTAGAGGAATTTGTCCATCGATTATGTGATTATTATTAGTCATTTAATTATGTGAAGTGGGAGACTTAAATGTTTGAAGCGAATATGATGTAATGGCAAATATGCTTCGGGATTGAAATTCCATAAATTTAGTGGTCAGGACCCGAAAGTGCTTATTCCGTTGACGTGAGTTATGGCAATATTAGTATGAAATTTGAATATTTTCTAATGTTACTTACGAAGGCAACAGGAATTATTGGCTGTGGAAATGTCAGTCGAATAAATCATTGATGGTATTTACATCATCTCTATACAACGTATCACAGTATCACGAAATAATTAAGCACATCATTGATACGAAATAATGCCGACTTAACTCTAAATAACTGTTTACGGGGCGAGTTGTCAATGTTCAAAAATTAGAGAAAAGTCTCAAAGCAAACTAATTCAAAAATAAAAATTTTGTATTCAAACTACTGTATGCAAATAAATTCACTCCTAGCATAAAATTGAGAAATCTTATTGTTATTAGTCCTATCCAAACTTTAATTATAGTGACTTTGCATATGGACCTTGTTTGGACATTGTCGATAAAGCACAAATACAGTGAGTGCTAAATGGTTGTTGTGGGTTTATATATAACTTACGGAACTATGATCATATTACTCATAAAATCATCACTTGATAAAACAGGTTTCATAGAAAAAATTACCATTTTGCAGTATTTGTACCTAAAATTTTCACTACATCTACTCCGTCTATCTAAAAATTGTTCTCACCTACCGCCATTCTTTATATACAGGGTGTCTCACCGGGAAATGAATCGATCGATATAGAGAAAAGTACGCATCAGGAAATTTTGAAAATTTAGATAATTACTAATGTCGGTGTGGCCAATTCAACTAAAATAATTACAAGCAACTGTCACTTCCGCTTATACCGGAAGTCGATACCAACTTGCTTATTTCAAATGGAACATCCTATATATTTTAGGATTTTCGAAAAGAGCATAAAATTCTGAGTCGAAAATATGTAGCACGTCCTATACCTAAACCTAGCCGTTTCAGAGATATTTGACATTTTATAGAAAATTCGACAGGTGCAACGGTTTGCAAGAACCGTTATAACTTTGTTCGTGTAAAAGATCCTCATTTGATTCTTGTCACATAAAAAGAACACAAGGAGAACTACGTTCTACAACTGAAATAAATTCAATAATATCATACCAAGTGTTCCGTTTTTCGCGTTACATTTTGTCAACTTCAAACCGCGAAAACTTGTTTAGGTCAAATGGAACACCCTGTATTTTTTTACGTAAAGTTGTGTAAAATTGAATTCCCTTTTTTCTGATATTAGCATGATTAGCATGATGGTATGATATTATTGAATTTATTTCAGTTGTAGAACGTAGTTCTCCTTATGTTCATTTTATGTGACAAGAAGCAAATGAGGCTCTTTTACACGAAGAAAGTTTTAACGGTTCTTGCAAACCGTTGCACCTGTCAAATTTTCTATAAAATGTCAAATATATCTGAAACGGCTAGGTCGAAGTATAGGATATGCTACATATTTTCGACTCGGAATTTTACGCTCTTTTCGAAAACCCTAAAATATATAGGAGGTTCCATTTGAAATAAGCAAGTTGGTATCGGCTTCCGGTATAAGCGGAAGTGCCAGCTGCTTGTAATTATTTTAGTTGGATTGGCCACACCGACATTAGTAATTATCTAAATTTTCAAAATTTTCTGATGCGTATTTTTCTCTATATCGATCGATTCAGTTCCCGGTGAGACACCCTGTAGTATTAATATTTACGCTGCTCATATGCCATGTTTAGGAAATATTTCACTTATAATGCTGTCAAGATGTATAAGTCATTGCCTATTGAAATAAAACGTCTACCTTTGCTAAAGTTCAAAAAAAAAAGATCAAACACTATTTCTTTTGGCGACAATAAATTTAATATAAAGTGAAACCGTCACTTGATACTGTTGTATATTTTTCATTATTATTATTATTATTTGATATGAAACTGTATAATATGTCAATATATGGTTATATCTTTTTACACTATGGGGCAATACTTCGGGGGGAACGTATCTTTTGCGTCAAAAGAATACTAAAAGTACCTTTAGTTCTTTTTTCTTAGGGCGCCCCCCTACAGAGATATTACCCTTTAAAAATTAGATATTCAAGAAGATTTTTTGCCTATTACTTCCAAATCGTTATATCGATTTTAATAAAATTTGGACTGTGTACATATAAAATACGTATCTTGACTAGGAAGCCAGAGATGAAACACCTCTAATGCATTTTACCTCTAAATTTTGACATAAATTAATTTTTGAAAATTAAGGTCACATCTTTAAATTCCTTAATTTTCTAAAAGAAGATATTCGTGTTTGACATCGATAAAGCGATCCGTTTTTGAGAAAAAATGATATTACTGATAAGGGACTAAGGAATACTAGCAATATACAGTACCGCATGATACCTATGAGAAAACAATTGAATAATAATAATAATAATAATATCTTTATTGACTATAGAACCAAAAGTTACAAAATGGCATTAGCCTAGTCAAAGTGACACACACTTCATAAAGATCATATCTTGAACAACACATGACAAATATGTTATATAAAATACATCGCAGAACAATAAAATATAAATAACATGACTTAAAAAACTAAAATGTGACATACAGGTATTAAAACAAAATGCATAGAAAATAAAAATGTTACCGGATACGACTAATATTGCAAGTATTCGTCAATAGTGTAAAAATTTCCATCAAGAAGCAATTTTCTGACCTTATTTTTAAACATTGTCTTGCTGTGAACATCCTTTATAAAATTTGGGAGTTTATTATACAGCTCTATACCAATATAATAGGGGCTCTTCTCATAGAGGGTAAGAGAGTGTAAAGGCGTTAAAAGGTTATCCTGACCCCTGGTGTCATAGCTATGATGAAAATTATTACTTAAAAAAACACTGATATTTTGTTTAACGAAACACACTATTTCTAATATATATAAAGAAGCTAGTGTTAGCACTTGATATTTTTTAAATAGACCTCGACATGGGGCCCTCATAGAGACTCCTGCTATATTCCGAATTGCTTTCTTCTGCATTTTAAAAACTCTGTCAACAGTATATGCTGAACCCCAAAAAATAATTCCATATGCTATCCGAGAATAAAATTGAGCGTAATAATATGACAGAACAACATTTTTACTTGTGACCTGTTTTAGTCTGTATAGTGCATAGCATACGGAGGATAATTTTTTGCATAGATCATCGATATGAATTTCCCAATTTAACGCGCTGTCGATATATAGACCTAAAAACTTTGTTGAATAAACTTGTTCAACAGATTTACTATTTATTTTAATCAATTGGCTCTCAGTCACGTTTGAACTTTTAGGAGAAAACTGAATAAAAACTGTTTTGGTAGCATTTATAAGTAGTCCATTATGCATAAACCATTGTACAAAATCATCTAGTTTCTGCTGTGTATCTGAAACTAAGGCTGGTATTGTGAAATGGGTGCTCAAGTACGAATTATCGTCAGCAAACATAGTAAGCTCAGTGCAATCAAGATTAGTTGGAAGGTCATTTACAAAAATTATAAATAGCAACGGCCCTAAAATGGAACCTTGAGGCACGCCACAAGTTACCTCAAGTGAATACGTTCGTATGCCATTGATATCAACAATTTGTTTTCGATTGGATAGATACGACACTAGCCAGTCTCCTAAAATTCCCCTGAAGCCATATTTTTCCAGCTTTTTAGTAAGTAAACTGTGATCAACTAGATCAAAAGCCTTACTCAAGTCCATGAATAGTCCTAGACATTTCTTGTTCTTATCTAAATTTTGATATAGACTCTTTAGGAAACCCAGTATAGCTGTCTGCGTCGATCTACCCTCTCGAAAACCATGCTGTGCCGTATTTAATATATCATATCTCTTTATAAATGACTTCATTCTGTTGGAGACGATTTTTTCTAATACTTTAGAAATGACTGATAACAGCGATATCGGGCGGTAGTTTTCTACAAGATTGTAGTTGCCTTTTTTATAAAGTGGTACAACCTTAGCAATTTTGAAAACATCTGGAAAAGTACCTGCATTAAGGGACCAATTAACTAAATATGTCAATGGATCTTTTATAATGTGAGCAGCAGATTTGAGAATTCTAGCACTAATATCGTCAGTCCCGGAAGAATTAGAGTTCTTTAATGACATCAGAATATTAAAAATTTCATTTTCAGTAGCTGGTTCTACAAATATGGTTGGGTAGTTTTCATTCAATTTGAATTCAAAGTTATTCTCAGCACTTTTTGTGGAATAAATTTTAACGTCAAATTTGAGTGGCAAATAATAAGTAAGTTGTAAGTGGTTTTATGATAGTAGTTTTTTGACATTGCAAATTTTTCATCTGCTGAATATGCCGACATACAACTTATGTACGCACTTGCCGCCGGTAATAGTTCGGAAGCCAGACGGCTTTATGGGGAACAGTTTCCTAACAGTGTTATCCAAACAGGAAAACTTTTGAATAAGTAAACAGTTAGATATCCATCTTAACAATAAAAAACCAAAACAATAAAAATTAAAGAACAAATAATTATTTAAAAAAATCCAATTAATCTTTAGGGAGCGTGGAACTGAAATGAGGAGGTGAAGGTAGTTTTAGAACTGTTCGTACAGTTGTACTAGAAGAAGCTGTATTAGATACAGTTGCTGTAGACTCATCAATAAGCGTTAGGAAGCTCTCAGCGCAATTTAACACTTCGAAATCGATGGTTCACAGAATTTACAAAGAACAGCTTCTCCATCCTTTCTACATCCAGAAAGTTCATACAATGTCCTCGGACGATTACCCTGTTCGAGTTCAATATGCTAATTGGTTCCTGCAAAAGCAACAGGAAGACCGCAAGTTTATTGGTAGTATTTTGTTCACGGATGAAGCAGGATTTGGCAGGGATGGTGTAATAAATTCTCACAATCTACATAGTTGCAACGATGAAAATCCTCATGCAATTATTCAAACTCATCACCAACGACAATTCCAAATTAACGTCTGGGCAGTAATAATTGGAATTTATTTAATAGGGCCATTTGTTTTGGAAAATCGGTTAAATGGGGAAAATTGCTACAGGTTTCTACAAGAAAATCTAGATGGTTTATTGGAAGATGTGCAATTAGCAACTATAAGAAACATGACGTACATGCATGATGGAGCTCCTCCTCATTTCAGCATCACAATCAGAGAATATTTAGATCAAAAATTTCCCCACCCATGAATTGGCCGAGAAGGTCCAGTACCATGGCCTTCTCGTTCTCCTGATATAAACCCATTAGATTTTTCTTTTGGGGTCATCTCAAAAATTTAGTGTATAAAACACCGGTACAAATAAGGGAAGAGATGTTACAAAGAATCACTACCCAATGTGAAACCATTCGGAATAACCCTGGAATGTTATTTCAGGTTCAGCGATCCAACTTATCTCGTTTACGAGAATATATTCTTGTACAGGGTGCTCACACCGAACATTTATTCTAGTTATGTAATTATTGTAGTTATGTGTGTATTGTAGTTGCAATATGTAGTTATGTGTTGACGAAATGTCAGTCTTTGTCCCATATCAGTAGAATCATTTTTCCTCAAAAACGGATCGCTTTATCGATGTCAAACAAGAATATCTTTTTTTTGCAAAATTGTTTAAGGAATTTAAAAATGTGACCTCAATTTTCAAAAATTAATTTATGTCAAAATTTAGGGGTAAAAAGCAGTAGGGGCGTTCCACCCCTGGCTTCCTAGACAAGATACGTAGGGTGCCATATTTCTGGAATAAAAATACTGATTTAATATATGTACACAGTTTAAATTTTATTAAAATCGATAGAACGGTTTGGAAGTAATAGACAAAAAACATTCTTGAATATCTAGCCTTTAAAGGGTAATATCTCCGTAGGGGCGCGCCCTAAGAAAAAAATTATAGGTACTTTTAGTGTTATTTTGACCCAAACTATACGTTCCCGAAGTATTGCCCCATAGTGCCGGGACACCCTGTATATATTACAATAATATGGTATATTTACTTACTTTTGCTTGAGGTTAAGTGTAAGAATAGCTAAACTTCGCCTCATTTGTATAGTATTCATCATTCATCTTATTCTTTGTAAATTTATGCTCTTACTCTATGACTGTACAAATAAAAATTGATTACTATTATTAAATAGACATTGTGGAAGATCCAGATAAGCATATTCTAAAATTATTTTTAAATCTACAGGGTATTTCATATAGTGGTAGCAAGATAATATTAGAACACAAACGTTGCAAAAAGTAGCTAGTATGTGGCATTAGAATTATTCGATTGGAACAAAATAGGTTATGATAGTTGTAAATATTACAATCACGGTAGAGAACAGAATTGAGTTTGACTCAGAGAGGCCTGTTTAATATTTTAAAATAAAAGGAGGCAAAGAGAATTTAGAATCAAATACAAATAATATAAAAATATGTTGAATATCGTACTGAAAAACTCGGATATTGGCTTACCATGACTATGTGAAATACTCAGTATATTTAAAAACAATTTTAGAATATGCTACTCTTGATGTTACACAAGTTTTATCTGAGACATGTCTCGTAATTTCAAATGGCTGAGGAGATATTAAGTGGATTATTTTGTAAATGTTTATTTTGTAATTTTAACATTTTCAATTTTAATTTATTCAGTAATGTTGTAGAAGTTCGAGGTGGAAGTTTGTATGATGTCATTATCGAAAGAAATCGTTGGTATATTCATCACATCACAAACTAGATGTACAAAATCGAAAGAAGAACTCGGATCCGTACTAAAAGCGGTATATTTGACGTTTCATGAAATAAGATAGATTCATGGCATTCTCTGCAAGCCATAGTCATTCCTAATAATTTTTTTTTCCAAAAACGGCTAAAAGAGGTAACAGTACTTAATGATTTAATCACCCCAAAACCATGAAATAAGGTTATCGAATTTTAATGTGTGTTCTGTTTCTGTCAAATCCTCGCCCGCTGTCCTACAACACTTCTCAAGAAAGCTTTAGTGAGTGTAAAATGGATTACCATTATCTAGGCGAATACAGTATATTGTACGTAAGAAAATAATACTGTTTTGAGAAATTTTCAACACACATACCAAAAAAGGCTTTCAAATATTATAGTGACTTGTATTCGTTCGGTTAGAGCAATTTAGACATGAAAATTAACCCAAAAAATAGGAAGCGTATATCTACAAAATTATTTTATTTAAATACATTTAGTATTTTCATGCTTAAGTAGTGGTGTTTTAAAGCACAAAATTCGTCTTTAAAGCATTATCAAAAAATATTAAATATATAGGGTGTCTCACCGGAAACTAAATCGATCGATATAGAGAAAAGTACGTAGCAGAAAATTACTAAATTACAAATTATAAATAATTACTAATGTCGGTGTGGCCAATCCAACTAAAATAATTACAATCAGCTGGCACTTCCGCTTATACCGGAAGTCGATACCAACTTGCTTATTTCAAACGGAACACCCTACATATTTTAGGGTTTTCGAAAACAGCATGAAATTCTAAGTCGAAAATGTATAGCATATTCTATACCTAAACCTAGGCGTTTCAGAGATATTTGACATTTTATAGAAAATTTGACAGGTGCAATGGTTTGCAAGAACCGTTATAACTTTCTTCGTGTAAAAGATCCTCATTTGCTTCTTGTCACGTAAAAAGAACACAAGGAGAACTACGTTCTACAACTGAAATAAATTCAATAATATCATACCAAGTGTTCCGTTATTCGCGTTACATTTTGTCAACTTCAAACCGCGAAAACTTGTTTAGGTCAAATGGAACACCCTGTATTTTTTTACGTCAAGTTGTGTAAAATTGAATTCCCTTTTTTCTGATATTAGCATTGTAGGGGTTAAAGTTACAACTTTTTTGAAATATTTGCGATTTTATTAGAAATTCATGAATTGTTGTAATCATTTCATCAAAATAGCCATGATTAGAAACAATCAGTCATTATCTTATGTCAAAAAATGCCACCGTCACTAAACACTGTAAAGCGCATACTGGAAAATTTTAAAAATTATGACTCTGTCAAGGCAAAAATGCAAAGAAGACAGCCTATTGTTGATGACGAAAACATTGAAATAGTCATTCTGGAATATTTTCATGCATTTCCAGGGATGTCATTAAGACAAGCTACTCTGGAATCGGGACTATGCAAGGATTCAATTCACAGAATCTTATTAAAACATAAGTTTCACCCGTTTTCATTCCATATGGTTCAACGATTAAAAGAAACAGATTTCCTAAGAAGACAGAATTTTTGTGAGTTTATTCTAATAAGGTCTGAGGGTCACGATTCTTATTTGGGAAATATTATATGGACAGATGAAGCAAAATTTACTAAAAATGGACTTTTTAATACACACAATTCGAATTATTGGAGTGACTCAAATCCTCATATATTCAGAGAGCGAAACTTTCAGGAAAGTTGGCAGTTCAATGTTTACTGTGCCATAAGAAACGATAGAGTTGTGGCATTGCAATTTTATCAGGAAAATTTAAACGGTAAATTAAATTTTCTCTTCTGCTAATATGTATAGGTAAATTTTTGTTTTTTTTTTTTAGGTGAAAGATATCTGAATATCTTACAAAATTTGAATAATAACTATTTAGAATTTACCTCTCGCCGAACATAGAAACATTTTTTATCAGCACGACGGTGCTCCCCCACATAGCGCATATTTAATTAATGATTATTACAAGAAACATTTTATGATCAATGAATTGCCAATAATGGACCTTTCTTATGGCCTCCTCGCTCGCCCGATTTATCAGTTCTGGATTGGGGAACTATTAAAAATAAAGTTTATGAGAGGCCATTAACAACCATTGAAGATTGTATGCAAAGAGTAAGAAATGCATTTCAAAACATATCACAGGATTCAATTAGAAGAGCTACCCATAAGGAACTAATCCGAAGGTGCGAAAATTTTGTCGAGGTTCGAGGGCGGAATTTTTATTAATTAATTAATTAATTATTAAATTAAAACGAAATCATATTTTAAATTGATCTTATCTCTGCTATTTTAGTTCATGCCATATCTTCAATTCGATTGATACGCATGTTACAGTGTTCGTGTTATTTTGCGTTTTTGTGAATATCGAGTAGCAAATGTGCTGCAAGTTCTTGATATTACTTTATCACATTCTCCATAAATAATAAACAAATTTAAAAAGTTTTCGTTGGTATAATTTAAACGTGCTGGCATTTTTTGACATCAGATAATGACTGATTGTTTCTAATCATGGCTATTTTGATGAAATGATTACAACAATTCATGAATTTCTAATAAAATCGCAAATATTTCAAAAAGTTGTAACTTTAACCCCTACAATGCTAATATCAGAAAAAAGGCAATTCAATTTTACACAACTTGACGTAAAAAAATACAGGGTGTTTCGTTTGACCTAAACAAGTTTTCGCGGTTTAAGGTTGACAAAATGTAACGCGAAAAACAGAACACTTAGTATGATATTATTGAATTTATCTTAGTTGTAGAACGTAGTTCTCCTTGTGTTCTTTTTACGTGACAAGAAGCAAATGAGGATCTTTTACACGAAGAAAGTTATAACGGTTCTTGCAAACCGTTGCACCTCTCAAATTTTCTATAAAATCTCTGAAACGGCTAAGTTTAGGTATAGGATATGCTACATATTTTCTACTCAGAATTTTATGCTCTTTTCGAAAACCCTAAAATATATAGGGTGTTCCGTTTGCAATAAGCAAGTTGGTATCGACTTCCGGTATAAGCGGAAGTGCCAGTTGCTTGTAATTATTTTAATTGGATTGGCCACACCGACATTAGTAACTGTCTAAATTTTCAAAATTTTCTGATGCGTACTTTTCTCTATATCGATCGATTCAGTTCCCGATGAGACACCCTGTATAATATAATATAAAATAAAATGTTACTTAATATAAGCAAATTTAAACTAACATCTTACTGTTTAGATTGTATCGTTTAGATTGTTAAAGGACACGCCAAATCCTAGAGAATTTGTTCGAAATTACAACGAAATCCGGAAATATTTCGCATGAAACGCGTGCTCCACGTAAAAACGCAGTCGGAAGATGGTTTTTGATTAGAAAGATTAGCTCCTCGGAGCTTTTTTATGCAAAAATAAGATTATCGCTCAGTGGAGTCGCACCGGCGACCAAAATTTATGGAACTAACATGAATGTCGCTACCCGGGGCGTAACGTCGCGCCGACCACTAAAATTTTAGCCACTATCATGAAATCCCACTTTTTCTTGCAAATAATTTTTTCGTGCCAACGTTGTGTGACACTGCAACTCACACATTATATTAAATATGAGGACAAGTTAGAAGTTCAAATGTGCTTTTAGAGGGCGGAATATTAAACATAATATTTTTAGTCGCAAACTCCTCTATAAATCCTTATTTTACTATAAGGAAAATAACCAGACTGCAACCAAAGTTACAAGTCTGGCGCGTTAAGTGTAATAATTGCATATTACCATTAAAACGCTAATGCTTCGAATGCAACAAATACCAGCCGAAAGACTGATCCTACTTAAAGGAGCTCTCTTGCCAGTCGTCACATACCACTTGCAGACTGCAGTTTCGAGCTGTTGGCTCTCGTCAGTGCAAGGTAGGCATGCGACGACCGGCACGAGAATCCTTTGACTACTTAGTACATCCCGCTATTTCTACAATAGCGACATGTAAAATAGCCAGCAGGCGCCATCCAGCGGTCCAGTGTCTGTTGCAATCGGAAAATAAATAGCCTGACTTGGCTTAGCATAGTTCAAATGTGCTTTTAGAGGGCGGAATATTAAACATAATATTTTTAGTCGCAAACTCCTCTATAAATCCTTATTTTACTATAAGGAAAATAAGCAGACTGCAACCAAAGTTACAAGTCTGGCGCGTTAAGTGTAATAATTGCATATTACCATCAAAACGCTAATGCTTCGAATGCAAGGCTGGTGTTTGTTGCATTCGAAGCATTAGCGTTTTGATGGTAATATGCAATTATTACACTTAACGCGCCAGACTTGTAACTTTGGTTGCAGTCTGGTTATTTTCCTTATAGTAAAATAAGGATTTATAGAGGAGTTTGCGACTAAAAATATTATGTTTGATATTCCGCCCTCTAAAAGCACATTTGAACTATGCTAAGCCAAGTCAGGCTATTTATTTTCCGATTGCAACAGACACTGGATCGCTGGATTGCGCCTGCTGGCTATTTTACATGTCGCTATTGTAGAAATAGCGGGATGTACTAAGTAGTCAAAGGATTCTCGTGCCGGTCGTCGCATGCCTACCTTGCACTGACGAGAGCCAACAGCTCGAAACTGCCGTCTGCAAGTGGTGTGTGACGACTGGCAAGAGAGGTCCTTTAAGTAGGATCAGTCTTTCGGCTGGTGTTTGTTGCATTCGAAGCATTAGCGTTTTGATGGTAATATGCAATTATTACACTTAACGCGCCAGACTTGTAACTTTGGTTGCAGTCTGGTTATTTTCCTTATAGTAAAATAAGGATTTATAGAGGAGTTTGCGACTAAAAATATTATGTTTAATATTCCGCCCTCTAAAAGCACATTAGAACTATGCTAAGCCAAGTCAGGCTATTTATTTTCCGATTGCAACAGACACTGGACCGCTGGATGGCGCCTGCTGGCTATTTTACATGTCGCTATTGTAGAAATAGCGGGATGTACTAAGTAGTCAAAGGATTCTCGTGCCGGTCGTCGCATGCCTACCTTGCACTGACGAGAGCCAACAGCTCGAAACTGCAGTCTGCAAGTGGTGTGTGACGACTGGCAAGAGAGCTCCTTTAAGTAGGATCAGTCTTTCGGCTGGTGTTTGTTGCATTCGAAGCATTAGCGTTTTGATGGTAATATGCAATTAGTACACTTAACGCGCCAAACTTGTAACTTTGGTTGCAGTCTGGTTATTTTCCTTATAGTAAAATAAGGATTTATAGAGGAGTTTGCGACTAAAAATATTATGTTTAAGTTAGAAGTTCCGAATTCGAAATCTTAAAGGGATATTTGGCAAGAAAGACAAAATTTTTGAGGGTATATTTTCATTTTTTGCAATCAATTTAGGCGGAAAAACTATATGTTACTCACGTGTACAGGGAACCGCCTTGCCTGAACTTACGAATACATATAAGCGATAATATTATTCTGAATTGAAGCATTTTTAAGCTCTAGAACAAACGCCCGAAATTATTATTGTGAAATTTAAAATACGTAAAAAGACAGGCAAGCAAAAGCCCACCTATTCGTAAATATCAAATTTTTACGTTAAATCTTTTTATGTCAATCGCTTGCTAAAAACTAAACATTGGATCGTAGTTGGAGACGTTGTCTTTGTCGTCCTGTTCCTCACCATGTGTGGTACAAGGACAAAAATTTGTTAACCTTATACACATTTCTTGGATTTTTTTTAAAACATTTTTTGAGAGAACAACATATTTTTTTAACTATAAATATAATCTTTTCCTTGTGTTTCAAATTTCCCTTTCAAGTTAAGTAAGAGAGTGTTAGTATTTACAGTGTTAGATTTATGACAACAACCTCCAATTGATACCTTTCAGTGCCAGCAATTAAGCAAAACAAACAGTAAGTATAAATTTTGTATTTTTCGTCGGAATCAGTTGGTTCGAACCCTTCAGATAAACACTTTAATATCCATTTTAGGAAGAGTAGTAAAAAGTCCTTCAGACACGTTAAGATGGATCACTCACAAGATACATAGATAGATCATTTATTGGTGTTCACAACAAAAATGCTTTACACAAGTCAAGTAATACAGAAACTGAATTAGAAAGTAGATAAAATACAATGTAAGTAACAATACACTCCATCTATTAATTGAACAACAGAATAACGCTGTACAACTAAAAGATAAGTTAAATATAAAAGTAAAAAACAAGACTCACAAATATGTAACACACATTAAAATATTCAAAAAATCACCTAGGCTTTTTTTTTTTTTTTTAACATTTATTTAACGTCGGTCTATTTCCGCTACTGAGGCCTATCACCGACGCCTGTAGACGAGCTACCCCCAACCAGGAATTTTGCCGAACCTCTTCCCTTAAGAAGAGTAGGGATCTTTTACTTGCCTAACATTTAATAGACAAGGGACCGACGGCTTTACATCCCCTCCGAAGGATGGTATATCCCCTATACAACCCTCGCCTAAGGTTGTATAGCTTCCGCGCATACACTGATATACAAGCCGCTGGAAGATATGTGAGGCGAGGACACGGTCTTCTTTGAAACGGTCACCATCCAAGTACTAACCGCGCCTAACGTTGCTTTACGTCGCATATCGAAGTATGTACAAAGTAAAGACGCATCTACGCTCGCCCCTCATCACCTAGGCTTCTAACTATAAGAATTTTTTAGTAGATTTTTAAAAATCCCTTATTGGTAATTTATTGTATTTATGTCTGATTAGGAGTTGACAAATGATAGTTGGCTACCGGTCAATCAGGATTTTCAGGTCGGGGTATTTGCTCGCTGACTAGTTGTTTCCTGCAAATCCTGTTTAACAAATTTTTAGACAGATATTCAATATGTTGTTTCCAATTCAACCTTGAGCCTAAGGTAACAGCTAAAAACTTTAAATTATTATTATTAAACTCCTATGCAAATTTATGTGAGAGAAGCACCAGCCGAAAGACTGATCCTACTTAAACGAGAGCTCCATTAAGTAGGATCAGTCTTTCGGCTGGTGTTTGTTACAATCGAAACATTAGCGTTTTGATGGTAATATGCAATTATTACACTTAACGCGCCAGGCTTGTAACTTGTAATTCAGCACATAGTCCGGAGAGTAGCTGTTGGTTGCAGTCTGGTTACGTTACTTATAGTAAAATAAGGATTTTATAGAGTTGTTTGCGACTAAAAATATTATGTTTTAATACTCCGCCCTCTAAAAGCACATTTGAACTAAGCACTAAGCCCAGTCAGGCTATTTATTTTTCGATTGCAACAGACACTGGACCGCTAGATGGCGCCTGCTGACTATTTTACATGTCGCTATCCCAAAGATACCGAAATGAACTAAATGGTCAAGTGATCCTCGTGTCGGTCGTCACATGCCTACCTTGCACTGACGAGAGCCAACAGATCGAAACTGCAGTCTGCAAGTGGTGTGCGACGACTGGCACGAGAGCTCCATTAATTACGATCAGTCTTTCGGCTGGTGTTTGTTGCAATCGAAGCATTAGCGTTTTGATGGTAATATGCAATTATTACACTTAACGCGTCAGGCTTGTAACTTGTAATTCAGTGCTCGGTGGGACACATAGCCGGGAGAGTAGCTGTTGGTTGCAGTCTGGTTAGGTTCCTTATAGTAAAATAAGGATTTTATAGAGGAGTTTGCGACTAAAATATTATGTTTTAATATTCCGCCCTCTAAAAGCACATTTGAACAACATTTAATCTCCCTGAAATCATTTTCAGCTTTTTTCATTATAGCCTCCCAAGTAATGTCCGTGTACAGTACAGTCATGTCGCCCACAAAGCTTTTTACTTGGCCGATGTAACCTTGCTGAAACAAATTATTCAGATAAATATTGAACAGTAAGGGCCCGAGTACTGTTCCTTGCAGCACTCCATATTCAACTTCTCTTATTTTACTAAGACTTTTATGTATTATTACTTGTTGGGTTCTTTCAGATAAATAACTTTCCATAAGACTCAGTGCTGTAACTCGGAAGCCTATTTATT
Organism: Leptura quadrifasciata; assembly: GCA_963675555.1. Taxonomy (NCBI): domain Eukaryota; kingdom Metazoa; phylum Arthropoda; class Insecta; order Coleoptera; family Cerambycidae; genus Leptura; species Leptura quadrifasciata. The sequence continues at coordinate 152,944,658 of OY776673.1, read as the reverse complement.
CGATAGCATTCAGCAGGCTAACGGTGTCAGTATTATTATGAATAGGTATGACTTCAGAAACTTTAAAAATATCAGGTAAAACACCACTGTCGATATACTCGTTCATAATTATAGTTAACAGTTTTAAAATAATGCGTTTTACATATTTTATTATAATAATAGACATACTAAAATGATCGAAACTACTTTTGACTATTATTTTATCAGTAATTACAACTCTTACTTCATTATGACTGACAAGTTCAAATTTAGTATCCACATAAACGGTATTATCGGAATAAAATTTAGTGAGACTATTAGGAACAGATAAATTATTGATAATATTTTCAGCTTCGCCAATAAAATTATCGTTCAGAGTTTCGGGACTTGTCACATTGCACTGATAAAGATTAGTATTAGTGGAATGTTTGTTTATTAGATTCCAATAAGTTTTAGGTGTATTTCCCTTTTCTGATATGTCATCATTACAATATTTACTTTTTGCCTTTATGAATTCTTGACGATACCTATTTTTAAAGCTTTGTACGTGGTCTTTTAACACTGGTCGGAAAAATTCTGACGTATCTCTGATAATAAAGATATATACCCTCTCACCTTTTTTAGGTCTGTCGTAAACCATTTATTTTTAGGCTTTTCGTTGATATTAATAGTTCGCTCTACCATCGAAAAAGAAAAACCAATGTTCTTACTCAATATATGTCTATAAATTACGAACATTTTACATTTATGTCTGTATCCAAAGCATCAATAAAGTCCCCAGTCAACTGAAATCACTTTCTCGTGGAGCATAAACAAACTTTCCTAGCTTTAGTAGACTACATATTACAGCTTTTCTATATTACTATTTCGACAGCCTTATGATCCGACAATCAAGGGTCAAATATACGTGTATGGCATCCTGATGGAAAATTTACCTATACAATTATTTAGTCTTGAAATTTGGCTCATGGTGTCATGAGAACATTTTGAGCAGATTAAATCTTAAAAATCCAGTTTTTATCACATGAATTGAATTTAATATTAAAATCACCATTAATAATAATTTTGCGTGTACAGTTCTTAATTATCTACCGGCAGGGTAACTCAGTCGGCTAGAGCACGTTATGTGGCAAATTCGCTTTGGTGTGACTCTGCTGTGTTCTGGGTTCGACCTCCGGCACCGACACTGGCAACGCCGGTGGGTAATGGATGCTGTTTGCGTTTTTTCAAATGTGTAACCTCCTTCCAAATAGCCTTTTGCTTTGGATTTGGGGGTTTTCTACTGTATGGGGTGTGTTTATATTTCTTCAATGTATTTTTTTTTTTTATACATTTATTTAACGTCGGCCTATTTCCGCTACTGAGGCCTAACACCGACGCCTGTAGACGAGCTACCCCCAACCAGGAATTTTGCCGAACCTCTTCCCTTAAGAAAAGTAGGGATCTTTTACTTGCCTAACAGTTAATAGACAAGGGACCGACGGCTTTACATCCCCTCCGAAGGATGGTATATCTCCTATACAACCCTCGCCTAAGGTTGTATAGCTTCCGCGCATACACTGATATACAAGCCGCTGGAAGATGTGTGAGGCGAGAACGCGGTTTCCGTTGGAATGGTCACCAATCCAAGTACTAACCGCGCCTGTCGTTGCTTTACATCGCATACCGAAGTATGTACATAGTAAAGACGCACCTACGCTCGCCCCTTCTTCAATGTACTTATTTCATTTTCGTAATTTCGAAGCAAATTATTCTTTTTTTGTCCAACATCAATTCAAGGCATATACGTTTTCTAGCTATACCAGGACGGTATCTAAATAAATAAATAAATAAAATAAATAAGTAAATTTTTATTTACCATAGAAACAGTACATAGGTAAATAGGTACTATTTAACCTAGATGGTGCTCTTCCAATGGCCTCAAGACAAAAAAAATAATTTACTTAATCCTAAACCTAATAACAATAAGGAAACTTTACAACTATGTAACGCTAAAGATGCAGGGTGGGGATCAACGAAAATATACCAAAATAATATAAACAGGTGGTTAAGTGGTGCATACACGAGTAGGGTCTTGTTGTCCTGGCAACAATCAACGTTTTGATTGGCAAGCAGCATACTTTTCATCTTACAATTAAATGTTTTTGGAGACAGTTTTTTTAGTGCTTCAGTCAAGCTTGTTCAACAAATGGATAGCACTAAATATGAATGACTTTTGAAAAGCTGATGATGTGTGCTTAGGTATTCTAAAATCTCGCATGTGCCTTGTGTTTTGATCGTGATAATAAGAAGGGAACTTGCTTCGTAGGTAACTAAGCTCACCAGTAGTCATGACTTTGTAAATAAGACCGTATGTGTGTACAGGGTTGCCGCCGATCTGGAAAACCTGGAGAACCTGGAAAAGTCAGGGAATTTTGCCTTTTTTAAAATGTCAGGGAAAAGTCAGGGAAAAATGCCAAAAATCTGCAAAAGTCTGGAAATTTATTAGAGTGTCAGGGAATTTTTTATAACTTGTAAAAATTAGGTATATTTACTATAACACGTGCTTTTGAATTTGATGGATTGATGTTTTAAGGTTGGTAGCATAGTTTAGCCCGCCAAGCAAGTAGAAGATTCGATTAGCTATCCGTGTTGCTTGTACAAAATGTTTAATAATGCAGTGCGCTTTATCTTAACAGAAACAGCTGTTATTCATATATGCGCATAACATGCTTTTGAACACGTTTCTCTCTTTAACACCATGGCAACACATATATCTATCTAAAAAAAAGTTTGGTTTGTTATTAATAATAATAACTAATAGACTGATATGTGACATTTTACTTGTATTAAGTACTATATTTTGTAGTACTTAGTAAGACTATTTTTCTTTCTTTGTTTTCCTTCACAAACTTTGAATAAAAGTTATTTATAAAATCGAAAATAAAATCTATGCTTGCTGTAGTCGAGTTCATCTCGCTGCCGGCACTCAAAAAACGCAACAAAAACTTTACGACATAATTATTATCGCCGCGGTCCAAGCGACATTCTGTCTTCAAACAAGCCGACGCACATTAAAAACCCATAAAGATAGGTGAGTCAGATAGTACGGTATTTTAATGAGGTCGTATAGTTTTTGTTGCATTTTCTGAGTGCCGAGAAGCGCTGATTTCGACTATACCTATGCTTTACTTTTCAAGGCAGTACTAAAATGTCTTTGGCATAAAATACTTGCCTCTGAAAAAGTAGTTTCCGCAAATACCAAAAGCACTTGAATACTATTACTCGACGCGTGTTTCGACAACCGAGTTCACCTGCGGAGGGGGACAACATGGATGTCGAAACACTCGTCGAAGAATAATATTAGAGTTTTGTATTCAAATGTTTTGATGTCTATGGAAACTACTTCTTGAGAGACAGCGTCACACCGAAGGTTCCATACCCCTAGAGGACTAAAATACTTGCGTTTTTAGCGGGTATGGAAAAATATTACTTTGGTCAGGAAAAACCTGGAAAAGTCAGGGAATTCCACTCTAAAATTTGGGTTTCAAGTCTGGTGTAGTAGTCTATTTTTCATGTTAAGGATAGAACTTTGATTTAAGTAGGGAGTGATGTGATTTCTAAAGGGAGCGTAGTATGCAAAACGCATGGAAGCATTTTAAACTTTTTGTATTAGACGGCTATATACTATATCACCATAATCAAGAATAGAGAGAACGATGCTGTTATACAAAAATATTTAGCAGGATATAAACTTTTTAAATGGCAGAAAGCCAATCCTATTTTAGTGGAAACATGTCATTTAAATGTAAGTGCGTCATCCATGATTACGCCAAGATTTTTTGCTTCAGTTAATTTAGGTACTTCATCATTATCAATTTTGACAACAAAATCAGACAGTTTATCTCTAGTATATTTTAAGCCTGTTATCAATAAGACAGACTTAGAAGCATTAATTTTTAAGGTATGATTCAAAGAATTTTTTCAAATGTTCTGTAAATCTGATGAAATATTTTCTTGTGCAAATATTTTATTATTTGGAATTAATTGAAAATCATTTGCATATTGCATTGCACTAGAATATTGAACTTCACCATTCATGTCTGCAATGTATATTAAAAATAACAAAGGCCCTATGATGGGTCATTGAAGTACACCTTGATGTAATTAGGCAAATTTGGATTTGACAGTCTTATTATCTATTATCAAAGCTACGCATTGTTTTTTGCTAGTTAAATAAGATTTTTTAAAATTAATGCAATTAATGGAGAAACCGAAATAATGCAATTTAGAAAGCAAAACGTGTGGATTCAAGGTATCGAAGGCTTTACTAAAATCAAGTAGAACTAGACAAGTTGCTTTATTGTTATCTGAATTTTGACAAATGTCATAAGTTAGTGGAAGTGCGATTATTTTTATGAAAGCCAGATTGTATCGAGGAAATCAAATAATTCTCATTGAAATAAGGAAAAATTTGGTTGTGAATTTATCTTTCCAAAATTTTAGAGTAGGAGATAAAATACTAATAGGTCTGAGATCTTTTAGTTCTACAGGATTAGCTAATTTTGCAAAAGGCTTAAATATTGCCTTTTTCTAGCAGTGTGGAAATATGCCATTAAGTATATAGATGTTTAAAATATTTATGAGATGATTTATACAAAATGACAAACATAGTTTAAGGTTTTTAATGAAAATACCATCTGCGCCAACACTGCAAGTTCTAACATTACTAATTATGTTGTAAACATAATTTCTTGTTAATAATTTAATATTAAATGTATCCCTATAATTTTGATGTAAATTAGAATTATCAGAAAGCATTTTTTCATTTCAAGGACATTGTCGAGGATTATGGACGAAATGAAGTAATTATTGATTTTTTGTGGATCAGCAAGAGTAGTTGGAATATTATTATTCTTATTTTCTGTTAAACTTAATTTATTTACCTATGTCCGGAATAAGTTAGAATCTTTATTTTTTGATCAAAATATGCATCAAAATAAGCACATTTTTCCCGTTGTATGGGATGATTTGTATAATTTTTCAGTTGTCCCAATTTTACTTACTGTAGTCTTCCTCAAAAGATTTCATATTAATTTTATCGTATTCCCTATAATAAATATATTTTAGATCCGGTTTAATTTTAGGTGTTTTAATTACAGAAAAAAAAATAAATATGATCAGTTATATTATCTGAAATGGACACTGAATTTGATTCTAAAATTTCAATGTCATTAGTCATTATGATGAGGTCTATTGGCCATGACGTACCTTTTAGATTAATTCTAGTTGGCGAGTTAATAATTTGATTAAGATCAAAGAAATTTAAATTATATTTAGAATTATCACTGTTTAATAATTTTTTTGGCAAATCAATGTTAAAATAAGGCGATAAAATTTAAAAAATTAAAAGTATATCTAGAACATAAGACAATTAAATTATAACTACATTTCAGGCGAGATGGCTTTTGGAAAAAAATTGTCGGTAGCCTTTTTTATTTAATATTTTCTGTTCTATCTACTATACTATACCAATTTCTCTTATTTTACTAATTAATTTTTTTGAACGAATCTCCATCATGGTTGCTGCAAATTATTTTATACAGGGTGGATCATTAATAACAGGCTTAAGTTCAGGGGTAGATTCTCACGTTAGATTGTTAAAGAACGCTATAACCCCGATATACTTTTCGACGTTGTAACAAAATCCGACTTAGGAAATATTTCGTAAGAAAAGCGTGCTTCACGTAAAAACGCCGTGGAGGAGGTTTTTAATTCTTGGAAATATATTTTTGCTCTTCGGAGCGTTTTTTATGCCAAATTTTCGCTAACTCTTCGAGGAGCGTTAATTTGGTAAGTGTAGTAAATGTCGCTGCACAGGGACGTAATGTCGCCCCGACCACCCAATTTTAGAAAGTATCATAAAATTGGACTTGACCTTCCAAATTTCCAAGATTAAAAACCCTTTTACGAATCCACGTTGTCAAGCACTGCAACTCTTACGAAGTATTGAATATGAGGACAAGTTAGTCCAACGACTATTCAAAGTATATCGGAAGTTATAGCGAAAATAGCCCTTAGCGACATGGGACCCCCATCATTTCCTAGCAGTCGGATTTGACGGGGAAATGATGCGTTTTGACGGGGTTTGCCCTAAACCGGTTCCTCAGTGATTCGGAGTCAAAAAAGTATTATTACCATGTACTCACACGTGCATGGGATCTGCCTTGCCTGAACGTAAAATTTGTTATTGCATAATACAAACGAAGTAGAGACGCTTCAAGCAATTTTAAGCTCCGAGGAGCGACCAAAATTTATGTGAATTAATAAAATACGTTTATAAGACAGGCAAGCATAAGCCCACCAAAATTTCAGTTACATGAACTGTTCCTTGAATCTTTTTGTGCATCGTTAGCTTTTCAAACTGCATATTGGATGGTAGTTGGTACCGTATGAATCGTCCCGTTCCTCACCATGTGTTGTACACGGGTCAGACCATTGTTTGTTAACATTTCCTCTGAAGAAGTTGTTGTAAAAACATAAATTTTTTAAAGATTTAATATACATTTTTTGAACTTTATATTGTCTTTTACTTGTGTTTTCTAACAAAATTTCCCTTTCAGATTTAATTTTAAGAGAGTGTTAAACAGACAGTGTTAGATTTATAGTGTTACGACGTCTTCCAATTGATACCATCAGAGCCGCAGTTAAGCATAAACGACAGTAAGTATGATTTATCCATTAATCTCCGTCTGAAACAGTCACTTTGAACCCTAAAAATTTTGTGAACGTAATATTTTTATTTAGTATTTAGAAAAGGTTGAGGAAAAAGAAAATTAATTTTTTCTTTTTCCTATTTTTTTCAATTTTTCTAAGTTTTTCGAACAGAAAATACGTCCTTCAGACTTCCATCAAAGCATGGATCGTTCACAAGATCATAGAGGGCGCCGCAGGACCTATATCTAATAATGAATTTTTTTCATATTTTTTTTGACGAAACGTTGTGGTATTTCTGACTAGAAAATCTGATGAGGGTGTCATTTCTACGTATAAAATGTACATTTGGTAGAACTTGAAAACTCCAACCGTTTTCGAGGAAAGTGTCGTTAAACATTTCAATTATTTTTTAAAGACAAATTCAAATTTAGTGAAACAAAGTGTATTTATTGAAAAAAGTACAAAACGTAAGGGAAATCAAAATCGTAATAACAGCGTAAACTCTTTCTCATATTCTTATAAAGTAATGGATTATTTTTATGGTATTGAGTTAAATACACAAATCAAAAGATTGTCTAAAATAAGGATCTAATCTTATTAGAAAACCAAAAAATAACGTAAAAATTGACTTAATGAATTATAAACTTGTTGCAACTTAGAGTAAATGTTCGATATTGTCTCCACCTACTTCTATGCCTATTCTAATTCTATTCATTCATTCTATTATTACATTAAAAAATATATTTTTCTGCTCTCTAATAAAATTCGCTGCGTTTCGTATTTTGTCCAACAGTTATTCTCTTGAATTGATAATATTTGCATAGACTAAGGACTTTGTATGTCCCCACACATAATAGTCCAAAGGATTATAATCAGGACTCTTTGGTGGCCAAGCAAACTCACTTCCTCGACCGATCCATCTGCGTGGGAAAGCCTCAATAAGATAATTCCTGACTTCAATGGAGAAATGCGAAAGAGCTCCATCTTGCATGAATCACATTCTTTCCGTATGTCTAGCATGAAAGTATGTAATATATCAGCAAGGGTAATTTGAAGAAAAAACACTGTCCATTTAAATTTGAAGAAAGGACAAATGGTCCCAATAATTGATCGGCGATGATACCACACCAAACGTTAATCTTAAATTCTTGCTGAAAATGCCTTTCTTTAATGGCATGAGGATTTTCTACTTCCCAATAATGGATAATTCTCCAGTTACAAACGCCTCGGCGAGTAAAAGTTGCTTCGTCGGTAAATAAAGTGTTCTTAACAAAATTTCGATCCTTGTTGGGTTTATTTAGAACAAATTGACAAAATTGTAGCCTTTGTAGAAGATCCCTTCGAAATAAGTTTTGTACAGGAGTGAGATGATATGATATTTGCAGAAGCGTTCTTTACGTAAGACTCTTAGGACATATTGTTTACTCACCCCTGTTGCCGCTGCTAAACAACTTGAGCTGACTTGAAGCTCTTCATTCACACGAACTATAATTTCTAGTTCTTGATCTGGAGTAATTCGTTTCGATCATCCTACATCGTTTTTATGGCGAAATAACCTGTTTCTCCCAAACGATGAAACAGATCTTTGAAAATCTTATGATCTGGCTGTATTCTATTTGGATATTGCAATGAGTATCTCCTTGCTGCAGCACGTCCGATAAAATTATTTTGTGCGTAAACACATATACCCCAGTACCCTATTTGAGAAATTATTATGTCAAGGCATTGTAAATAACGAAGTTAAAGAAATTAGCTCGAGGAAGACACGAACAAAATAAAAATGATTAAATGATGTAAATGACAGAACTAAAACCTAACCAAACCTTTCAATATATACACTTTGTTTTATTAAATTTGAATTTGTCTTTCAAAAAATTATTGAAATGTTTAACGGCACTTTCCTCGAAAACGGTTGGAGTTATCAAGTTCTACCAAGTGTACCTTTTATACGTGGAAATGACGCCCTCATTAGATTTTCTGGTCAGAAGTACCACAACGTTTCATAAAAAAAAAATATGAAAAAAATTCATTATCAGATACAGGTCCTGCGGCGTCCTCTATGATCTAACGTGATGTAATCATAAACTATTGTTTCTTAGAATAAAAAAAGTTCCTCTAGCAAATTTGGCAAAGATCGGTCAAGAAGCTGTTGAGTTATTGCAAAAAAAACGAGAAAATAATTTGAACTTGGACACCCTGTATCTTTCTCCACAGCAACATTTTACTAAAGCATATTTCGTTACATCCTCATATTTTGACCCAAATAATTTACCCCTGAACTATGGCCTATCATTAATGGTCCACCCTGTATTATTCCTTATGGAATTTTCAGCCATTTTGAGAACCACTCAAAGTCAGGACTCACAGCGATTGAATTATTACATAAAAAAATATGACTATTTGGCAGACGCTTTATATTGATAATAATCTTTTTTAAATCCTGTATTACAAATAAAAATCACAGTTGATTTCTTCGGGCTACTTCTAAGTAATTTAGCAGTTCTTATGTGGCTTTCAGTCATTGCTGAAAGAACGATAATATTTAATGTAATTACACCAATCAGGTTTTACTTAATTATTAAATGTGAAGGGAATTACCATAAAGCTGTTCGCGGAATAAATTTTAGGGCATGAAACGTAAGAACATCTTCTATATTACACCTCAGAAAAACTTCAAAGGAAAATGAAAGGAGTAATATAAAAGTTAATTAACTAATTAAAATTTCAAATTCCGACTATGGAACTTTTTTACGTTCACTCACTCACTGGTGAGCAGTTCATAAAAGAGTTCTATAACATGTTTTTATAAGTTGATTACATTTCTTACCTGGGGCGAAGAAGCGAGAGACTTGGAGTTTCAATTCCACTAATTCAACAATAATATAGAACGGGAAACGTATAAGGGAGGAAATTGAGAAATACACAAAGTGTTTAATATTGAAACGTTTATAAATCACACGAACTATGTGTAAATTCACTGACAAGTGAGTGTGAATGCCTTAAATTAGAAAGTGTATCACACTACTCGCATCCGGCGAAAGCGATCAAGACGGGTTTACTACCTGTTGCGAGCGTCTCGACGGTTGACAACACTGGAAACGACGCTTCTCTGTATCGCGAACTGTATGAGTTGCGCGGTTATTCTGTTAGCCCGGCCAGCCGGTTCCCTGGTCGCTACCTGACGTACGCCAGCGCGCTTGCTCTTCTCTTCAATCCGTTTTACCTGCCTGGGCGACCCCACCGATCCCCAAATTGAAGTGGGTTAGTGGAAAATTCTAAAATACCACATAAAATGGGTCATCTTCCAACATTCACAAACCAATCTCTTCTCCGTAACATCAGAAAAAGTGTCATCATTAACTGACGCACTCGATGTGAACCTGTAAAGTAGTATAACCGGTGCTTCGAATTGGATTGTTTATTGACAGTGACGTGTGTATTGGTTTATGCTCCCTAATATTGTAAATAAATCGTGATAATGTTTAATTCCACTTTTTAATGTCGATCTTAATGATACAGGTGCTAGAGATTAGGAGAAAGGAATCAGCTCGTAGAAATTTTTTAAAGCATTGTATAACTTTTTATTACAATCAGTATGAATCACTACGAAAAATTATTAAACATTTTTGGTTCTTTTATTCCAGGACTAATAGGATTTTTCCGAGAAAACTCTAGAGGGAGCACTTTTTTATATAAAGTTGTAGGTTTCGACGTGCTGAACGTGGTGTAAATGGCAGCAAAATTTTAGACAGTGGAAGTTGGTTAAATATAGTTCAAATCATGAATGTTGACGTTCACGTCATCATACTTTAATTTCCGAATCAAATCAACTCAAGGTCACACAGAATGGCACGCATGGGCGTATCAGCATATGAAAAAGATAAGTATTTTGTAATAAAAATATCTGGATAATAATAGCATGCGATACAATGAATTTTAACATCCGTTGCCGCATTTAATTTTACAATTCACTCCATGGATTTCTTGCAAAGCTAAAAGGGAACATCTGTTACGTTTTTCCAGATTAAAGCACTCATTTAGTTTCACCGTCATGTCTCTGGCTATTGCATTCAGTCTTTTATACGCTGCACGCTATTGAGTTGACAGAAAACTGACAGAATGCTCAACGTTGGTTACGGCTACGACTAATGCTTATAATACTCATTTGTAAAACGCTTTGTATTTGCAAAGATATAAAAATCGCATGTCGTTGATAAGTACATAAATTGGTGACGTGAGCGACAATATTCCTGATTTCAACTATACATATATACCGTCTTTCAGACAGTATATGTATATATGCTTTTTCGATCATTTTATCCGACAGCCAAAAATATCCCGAAACCCGTGCAATCTATCAAAAAAATCAAGATGAAAAAAATTTTTGCAATTAAATTTTCTACAAATAGGTTTGGGAAAATTTTGATTTTTCCAACAACTTTTCCGCAATAATTGAAAAACAAATGTTTAATGTTCCTGTGGAGGTGATATTATTTCCAGCTCAAAAAAAATATAAAAACAAATTCATGTCTGGTATCGACTCTGTTCTATGTATTTTAGTGAAAAATTGTATAGATATTCTAGTTAACCCATTATTATGTCCATCTCTACAAACACTATTCCTAATTTGTAGAAAGTTACCTACCCAAGTGTGTCGTGTCCTAATAAAGGGAGATCCATGTAGAGCTAAGTAACTATCAAGCCATTTACATTTTAAGTAGTTATGCAAAACTTTTCGAGATCATCATATACAAATACATTACCAAATCATGTCCTTCAATCAACACGAGTTCATAGAAAATAGATCGTATATTACAAATTTATCTTGTGTTATTCAGTACATTTGTGAAACTTCTAAAATCTAAAACAAGATCAATTTTATTTAATTTATATGAATTTTCAGAAGACGTTTGATCAAACTGACCATTATGTGTTATTGTATAAATACGTTCCATTCCATTGGTTATTCTGAAACATATTGTTCTCGTTACCTCCTACCTTCCTAATGGAGTCAAATGTAAATTGTCTGCTTAGAACTGTTCTATTATTTAAACTTGTTGAGTTCACACTTCAATTTTGCAATTTCGGCAAGATCGGCGCATTGTTTATTTAACAATTAAATTTTTTAGAGCGTGTTTTCCATAGGTCTTTAAAAAATATCTCGAGATCTATAACTTCTAGGAGACAAACGAAAAATATGAAAAATATCCATTATGAGTTGTACAAATATACATATATTATATAAATTAGAATTCGTTCCGACTTTTATTATAAAAAATGAAATGTTGCAGAATTAAGAATTTTTAAACATCATTACTTCTCTGAAAAAAATGGGCACATTTCAATGAAACTTAGGCAAAATGTAGGTCATAAAAGTACTATTTTTAACTAAAATTCCAAATCAGAATAGGCATTGAAACAACCGAAAACTATAACTGTTGCTAAAAGTTTTAATTTTTGTGAAATTTTGCCATCAAGACCGAGAAATATTTTTATTTCAATTTTTGACCTTTTTTGAATTTCAAAAACATTGGTTATAAACAAATTTACTTCAAATATAAATATAAAGTGTTCCTATACCTTTTAATAGTACAATAATTCACATTAATTGTTTTCAATCCGGAAGGTTTACTCCCTGTCCAAGAGTCTGTATCCGCTCATGGTCAGGGGTAGCAGACTTAACAGACAAAATAAAAAACTGTTGTACACGATGATAGTCAGACCGTCCGTCACATACGTAGCGCCGGTGTGGTGCAGCATACCGGCCACGACAATAAGAAAACTCCAAGTGTTTGAGCACAAATTCATGCGCCTCATTTCAAATTCTGGAAGGTACACCTCCTTCAGAGATCTATACGCACGTTGCAACGACATAACCCCGATGGCGGACTACGTCCAATGCATCTCTCAAAACTTCTACTCGTTTAAGCTGGACGATGGTCCTCTAACAAGACACATAACACAAATTAGACAGCATAATGCCCCATTTCGGATCAAACACCTCTTACCGTACCAGACGTTACCGATTTTCCGGCAACCTCATAAGCCAAGTTCCACCAACTATAACTTCCGCTTACCCTATCCACCTTTACTAGTATTTCATAACTTTGTCTATCTTTAAATCTTTCCTGTCGACCTCTTTCATTCTGTTTGTAACCTTTTTGTCGCGTTTGTTTTTCTCATTTTCTGTTTGTACATTTTTGTTTCTAAATTCGTTTCCATCAAAATTTCAACTTTCAACTTTCTTGGAATACAAATTTTTAAAATCACAGTTTAGGTCAGCCTATGCGCAGCCCGATGTTACACACCTCGCGGAAGGCTCCTTGTTTTAATTTGAGGTGCTAGCGTCAACTGCGAAATTAACAGGTGTTTTGTACGAGAATTCTCTAAATATAGTGTAGTTTTTAAGTTTTGTTAAATCTGTTTTTTGGATATGTTCTAATTGTATTACCTATTTTTTATTTGTTCATCGTACAATAGGAGTTTAGGTTTAGTTGTGCTTAATTATTGTTTTCGCCGACCCAGACCTGTCCCGTCCGAAAATGCAACCCGCCACCACGTAAGCGCGGTGGTTGCACGATTGGCACCGGGGCAGATCCTGGCTAGGCAACTGTTCTGTACCATTTAATTCTAATAAATCTATTTTGTTTGCTTGACATTAACTGTTTTAAATCATTTTTTATAAAAAACGGTTGGGGCCTACTTTGTTTAACAAGGAGGACCTAACCTTTATTGTGCAACTTTGATCAGAGGACCATGTTTTAGTATCATAATTTGAATAAAATGGAACAAAGATATTTCTGGATTTACAAACAACTCTGTTGACCTGACCTTCTAAATAAAATTTAAAAAATCCCACAACTAGAAAATTTACAATTCATCTTAATCTGACAGAAGACAATTTGTGAGATACGAAAATGTCCGCTGAAAATAAGGTGACTTCGAGTGTCCTCCAAGGATAAAAGATTGGCAACCAGAACATCCATATTGTAGAACACTGTTATATTTTCAACTAGTAAACAATTATTATCCGGTAGATAAAACATGCATTAATGAATTAAAATTGTAGAACATTTATAGTCGCCGATTGACTCTAACGAAACCTCCAAATATTGTTGAATAGTATTCGCTTTTATTCATCTAATGATGTGATTCTTATCTTTCAGTGTGGCTTTTTATTTTTGAAATTTTGAACCATCAGGATTTATTTTGATTATCACTGGCGACTTCGCCTTAATGTCGAAATGTATTTTACGTTAATAATTCCTTAATTATTGAAATATTGGATTTAAGACTTCTATAATTCCCTTTAATTGGTTATTTATTTTTCATTATAATAGCTTATAATTTGTATTTAAAACTTACAAAGAAAGTTTAAAAGTCAGATAATTTCCATAAGATAATAATATTAGATAATACCATTGGGTAAAATCTGTACTACTAAATTTCTGTCGATTCACTTTGATTTGCTCTGACCTCCCTCCCTATTTCCTTTTATTTTGTCTTAATTTATTCTACATTTTTTACCTAATTAACGGTTGAGTTTTGAGGATATATTTGTATTTACAAATAGTAAGTATTTAAATACTAGAAAATATTTAAACGCCGAGTATTTGAATAATCTTTGCAACAAGTATTTGTATACTTTATCGGAAATATTTAGCACTTAATATTTGTGAAAATGATGCTAAACGTATTTACATATTTAATTATTTAAATAACTGGGAAATATTTAAATATTTTTACAGGAGGATTTAAATTATTTTCCAGCAGTATCTCAATATATTTTTATTTTTTAAACTTTTTACACCTAATATTTTATATTTTCATACCAAGGAGAATGTGATATTTTTATTGAAAATTTCCCTCACTTTTCATATACCGTATGTCTATTTTACGAGGGCCACACCAAATATCTCGCTTAATATCCATTGTAGAAGAATAAAGTTTTAAAAACAGTTATCCCATTTTCTGTGAGCTATATTTCAGTAAAAAGAAATTTGAAATCCATAGCCTACTTTGTGAGATATATTACAAAAACTTGAAAAATAGGAAAACCACAAACGACTGTAGCTTCCTTATTTGAAGAGATATGAAAAAAGTGAAAGGGATGAAAGTTGATGGCAACGACAATAAGAGTAATAATGTGTATCAAAAAATTCGAAAAACGCATTTGTTTTTGACATACGTTCTTGTGCAAAAATTAAAAGAACAAATCTCAAAGTATTATTTTTTCTCGTTCCAACGATATAAAACATGTCACAAAAATTTTAACAGATAGTGTAAATATTTAATATTTTACGAAAACCACAACTCATATCATTGAATCGTAAAAATCAGCTATGCCATAATAGTAAAAATTCTCTTTATAATAATTATAATTCAGTAATTGTTTATTACAGTTTAATACAAACAAACAAATATCTCATAAATAAAAATACAAGTACAAAATGAACATCCAAAAGAACGGAAAACTATGTATAACAGTACTACCGACTGCCATACTGAAAAGAAAATGTCTGTATTTATTTTTCTAACTACAAATACTCAAATTGTGCACCATACATTCTAATACACAAATGTGCTTTACGACACACCTCACGCTTTACGTTTTGGAGCATTTCAGGAGGAATTGCCTCACATGCGTTTCTAATTCTTGTTTTGATGTCCTCAATATTTTCAGGAGCAGTTTGAAATACCTTGTCTTTAATGTAACTCCAAACAAAAAAATCCGGGGGACTAATATCTGGTAATCAAATTGGCCATAGAATGGGTCCAGAGGTGTCTATCCAGCTATCTGGCATAACTTGATTTAAATAATTTGTACATATTACACCAGCGTGAGGTGGAGTCCCATCTTGTTGAAAATATGAATAATTTAATCTTTCTGCCACTAATAATTCATAAAGAAAACCTTGCAATTCGTTTTGCAGGAATTAAGGTATCTACGAGCGGTTAATTTGCTATTATAAAAAAGCAGTCTCTCTGCATTAATGTGTATTTTCGCGTGTCCACCGATAAAGCATATTTCTATTGAAAAATGCATAATTAGAAAAATTTTATTCGTCCGACCAAAGAATTTTGCTACGTATCAGCGGATCATTCCTTTTTTTATTTAACAACCATCTACAAAATCTTACTCTCTTCGGCTGATCTCTCTCATTTAAATGTAGAACTTTCCTCATCTGCAGCATCGAAATCCGTTTTTTTTTAATATTTTTCTTCCACTGTCTTTTTTATGCGACAGTTTATCTGAATTTATCTCAAAGAGGTTTCTTTATTTTGGTTGACATAATTCAATACTCTATCAAGAAACCCGGTCGGGTTTTGCAGCTAATTTTCGAGCGAAACAGGACCTTATTCATATACACCAAGAAATTTCCGCGCCATTTGGATATTTATTTTCTTTTATAAAAAGAACACAATCATTTAACATTGGTAATTACATGTGAAATGAATTGTTTATCGTTTCATCTTTCAAATAAATACCTGTCTAATTTCTTATCTTATTACGGCATTGCTATTGATGTTTGAATTTTGAGATCTGTCATGCCAGTTATATTTGTGTACTAGACGAAAGTTTTTCAAAAACGAAAGTATGACGTCGACGGATATGGAAGTCGCTTAATTTAATCCTGTGACAGTGACATTTATAAATAATGTGAATATAGATAGAAACAAACTAGTATAAACATAACCTACAAATTTTTAAAGACATAGTAAAGTTAGGCGCGAGTGGGTTCTCTAACCTAAAAATCTAACATTTAAGTAGGATTTTTTGCGAGCACTCCCACCGCCCTAGTCGGGGGTACATAACGGACGGGACATCATCTACGGGGATCCGAAGGCATACAAGGTCGGGTGGGGTAGCATTTTCGACTATACCGACTACGGAGAATCGATTACGATAGTCATCGATTCGATCCGATCACTCCCGACTACGTTATTCACCGTTTCATCAACGACTTGGGTAATTGATAAACCGAAACAAGTTTCAGGTCAATTCACCGTGTGGAAGCTAGGATTTTAATCAAATATCTGAACTTCGCGAAAACACTTCCGAAGTTTCCCGAAGACACACGAAGACGCAGGAAGTATCGTTATCGACTAAGTCGACCACGAGGAATCGATTCCTACTATTGCCGAATCGATCCGACCAAAGGTTCCGAGAAAAATTTTATTGTGGCCAAACTAAAGGTCAGATATAAGTAAAACGTTACTGGAGGATAACTAAGACCTCGATACACCTTTTTCACCACTTTTGATCGACCGTCCAAATTTTGACAGGGATACTTAGTGACTCTGGAATAAGGAGTTAAAGGCAATGCGACCTGAGAGGTCAAGAAGTGCTAAGACCGAAATCGGTATGTTTTATGAATTTTTAATTTGTATCAGAAAGTAAAGACGGTCAGAAGGTGCAGGGGACTATGATAGCGGTAAAGCACTTTTTGTTATTGTCTTCCAGTTTGGTTTAAGCAAAGGTCATGTTGGGTCATCATGAAGTATATAGTCAAAAAGATAAACATGATGGATGGTCAAGCGGTGCAGGGAAACCACATAGAAAATTAGCTTGTAGTATTATACATTGGAAGTGTTGCGAGGAGGGGGGGTTTCACTTTTCTTACATTATTCGCAACATGCCTTACTACCTATTTTGAAAATGAACCATGAGTTTTTAGATTTTGAGCTAACTTCCTAAACATAGTTCGACTTGGCTGCGGAGCATCTGGAAATCTATCTCCGTAAACCGTGACTGCCATCTCAGCGTCAAAATTGCACTGACAATAAATGCTAATCATATCGAATTTGTTATTATTAGCGTACACCATAATTACTAATATAAAACTTGTCTTAGAACTCGACAACGCAACATACAACAGTGACAATCTGTCCAATTTGTTAATAACTCTATACATTGTTTTTCACTAATCATGGCATAACTGATTTTTTCGATTCAATGATATGAATTATGGTTTTCGTAAAATATTAAATATTGACACTATCAGTTAAAATGTTTTTGACATGTTTTATACCGTTGGAAACAGAAAAAATAACTAGAATTAATGGTGTCATGGCCTAGTTTGAGATTTTTGCACAAGAGCGCCTGTAGACGAGCTACCCCCAACCAGGAATTTTGCCGAACCTCTTCCCTTAAAAAGAGTAGGGACCTTTTACTTGCCTAACATTTAATAGACAAGGGACCGGCGGCTTTACGTTCCCTCTGAAGGATGGTATATCCCCTACACAACCCTCGCCTATGATTGCATAGCTTCCGCGCATACACTGATATACAAACCGCTGGAAAATGTGAGGCGAGGACGCGGTCCTCCTTACGAACACGAATAAGCTCCGTAGTTTGGTAAAATAAAAAAGTTTCGGCAGAGCTGTGAGCCTTAGAGCTTGAGAGAGACCATAGAAACCTTCCGTGCACTAAATTATCAATTTGAGTAGAGTGGGGGGTCACTCGTAAAACGTTGGACAGAGTCAAATACTACACCTTGTATAAGCCCTGGAGTAGATGGTTTTACTTGAAGTAGATTTTTTAATTTACTGTTTATGGCAGGGTCCAAAGCTTTACCTTGTATATGTTTATAGTATATTAAAAACTTTGTTTATAAAACGAATAAGAATAATTTTATTTAATATAACTGAACAGGTTTAGTAAATGATTTCAACTTAAATACTTATTTTACATAGCTTTAAAATAATAAGTTTTCGAACACTGATTGTTTGAAATATTTAGGTTTTAATATAAAAATAAATTAGCACGATTTTTAAATAGTCTGAAAAAATTAACTTTGATTTTAGATGCGCGAGGGCAGAATATAATTAATTTAAAAATCCTTTTTTAATTGGTTTCGGCCAAGGAAGAAGCTGTAGTGGCTCGGATCGCGGCGCACGTATCGAATTTGACTTGATCGTGCTCGTTGTGCTCGGCTATTTATATGGTTCATCGGGGATCGAGCATGTTGAAGTCTGGAAAGTTCTGGAAATGCCCCCGCCCATTCCATGCGGGATCGATTGCGCAATATTGTATCATAATTGAAAAAATGGAAAATTCAAAAATGAAAATTATACGATCGTCTCGGCATTAAAATGAGAAATTTATTGACATATGAATGAAACTCGGGTCGATTTGATTTCAGGAAGTTGGTGACGAAAATTAGTTGTGTCATTGTATTAATTTTAAAATGACCCCGTAAATTCGTTCAAAGATGCACTTAAAATTGAAATGAAATTAAAGTACGCTGATCGGTATGCGGTGAATGAATGGAAATAAGTTTTGATAACGACGGAGGACGGTACTCGATGATTACAATTGAATTTATGTTAATAGGTAAGATGTAAAATCGGTAGAATCGAAAGGGAAAATAATTTAGAAAAGTTTGGGTGATTGAAATAGAATATTTTGACCGCGGGTATGGAAAGTAGATTTGATGTGGGGGCAGTACTTTTTAGGACACGTTTTTATAACAATTTGGCTGTAAAATGACTAGTTTGAAAGATTCAGTGTTTCTATTGATGAAATTGGGTTGTTTGTGAATTATCGTTGGTTTGTGAATATTTTCAGATTTCTATATAAGAAATTGGAGTTTTTTTTATAAAATCAAGTGTTTTAAGGACATTGTTATTATGGTTTGACCAGACGAGGTGAAAAAGTTAATTTTTTGCAAAATTTTGAGACTATACTATATATATTACAATACTTGAAACTGTCACCCATCCACGCTAACGCCTAACGTTGCTTTACATCACATATCAAAGTATATACATAGGAAAGACGCATCTACGCTCACCCCGTGAAAAGACATAAATACGAAAAGTGAGAAAAATTTTCAATAAAAAACTAAAATATCATATTCTCCATGGTATGAAAATATAAAATATTAGGTATAAAAAGTTTGAACAATGGGAACATTATTGTCGGAAAGGAATTTAAAACCTCCTGTAAAAATATTTAAATACTTTCCAGTTATTTAAATAGTTAAATATTTAAATACTTTTAGGATCATTTTCATAAATACTAAGTACTAAATATTTCAGATAAAGTACTTGCAAATGTGATTACAAACACTTGTTGCAAAGAGTATTTAAATACTACTATTTAAATATTTTCTAGTATTTAAGTACTTATGAGCTATTTATAAACAAATGTTCACAACTCTGAACACAACCTCAGAACCCAATTGTTAATTAGGTAAAAAATGTAAAAGATATTAAGACAATATCAAGAAGAGATAGGGAGAAGTCAGAGCAAACCAAACTGAATTGATAGAAATTTAGGAGTACAAATTTTGCCCATGGTTTAACCCTCGAAAGTTTCTGAATTTTAAACTTTCTCTGTAAATTTTAAATACAGAATATAAGCTGTTATAAAGAAAAATAAATAATCAATTAAAGGGAATTATAGAAATCTTTTTTTTTTTTTTATATATACATTTATTTAACGTCGGCCTATTTCCGCTACTGAGGCCTAACACCGACGCCTGTAGACGAGCTACCCCCAACCAGGAATTTTTGCCGCACCTCTTCCCTTAAGAAGAGTAGGGATCTTTTACTTGCCTAACATTTAATAGACAAGGGACCGACGGCTTTACATCCCCTCCGAAGGATGGTATATCTCCTATACAACCCTCGCCTAAGGTTGTATAGCTTCCGCGCATACACTGATATACAAGCCGCTGGAAGATGTGTGAGGCGAGAACGCGGTTTCCGTTGGAATGGTCACCAATCCAAGTACTAACCGCGCCTGTCGTTGCTTTACATCGCATACCGAAGTATGTACATAGTAAAGACGCACCTACGCTCGCCCCTTATAGAAATCTTAAGTTCAATATTTAAATAATTAAGGAATTATTAACATCAAATATGTTTCGACATTGTGGCGAAGTCGCCAGTGATAAGCAAGGTCCAAGATTTCAAAAATTGAAAACCACACTCAAAGATAAGAATAAGCGTTGAAAGCCCATCATTAGATGAATAAAAGCGAATACTATTCACCAATATTTGGAGGTTTCGTTAGAGACAATCGGCGACTATAAATGTTCTACAATTTTAATTCATTAATGCATGTTTTATCTACCGGATAATAATTGATTACTAGTTGAAAATATAGCAGTATTCTACAATATGGATGTCCTGGTTGCCAAATGTATCACAATCTTTTACCCTTGGGGGACACTCGAAATTACCTTATTTTCAGCGGACATTTTCATATTTCACAAATTGTCATTTTTTAAATTTCATTTAGAAGGACAAGTCAACAGGGTTGTTTTTAAATCCAAAATATCTTTGTTTCATTTTATTCAAATTATGGTACTGAAGCATGGCTCTCTGATCAAAGTTATACAAAAGAGGTCCTCTTTGTTAAACAACGTAGACCCCAACCATTTTTTATAAAAATTGATTTAAAACAGTTAATGTGAGTTATTGTACTATTAGTATAGGAACATTGTATATTTGTAGTTAATTTGTTTATAACCAATTTTTTTGAAATGAATGAAAAAGGTCAAAAATTGAAATAAAAACATTTCTCGGTTCTGATGGCAGAATTTCACAAAGCTGAAAACTTTTAGCAACAATTACAGTTTTCAGCTGTTTCAATGCCTATTCTGATTTGAAATTTTAATTTTTTTTAACATTTATTTAACGTCGGTCTATTTCCGCTACTGAGGCTTATCACCGACGCCTGTCTATCCCCAACCAGGAGTTTTGCCGAACCTCTTCCCTTAAGAAGAGTAGGGATCTTTTACTTGCCTAACATTTAATAGACAAGGGACCGACCACTTTACATCCCTTCCGAAGGATGGTATATTACCAGTAGAGGAAGTTAGCCGTAGGTCGGTCTCCCCCCACCACTGACCTTGACCTTGACCGTGCACCTGTGGTCCGTTCCTTCAAGGCCACGGTGGCACCGTAGGTTCGCATAGCATATACCGTGACCTTGACCTTGGACGGCCGCAGTGCGTTTCGACTTCAAGGGCGCAGTGTTGCTGTTACCCAGAACGATCACTTGCGGTGACCTTGGCCTTGGCTAACACTATTAGAGAATGCAAGGACGGAGCTTCCTCCTTGCCACGCAACTTGACCTCTAAAATCACATTAGTTCAATACGTACACAGTAAAATGTGGTGGGGTTCTATATTTTGTGACGTAGTATACTTTTTCTATAAAAAAAGCACGGACTATTAGAACAAAATCATATTTAGTCTGGTTCACCTACAGTTAATAAGTGAGCATAGTGTTGTGATCTGAAATATTTTAAGTAAGCAAAGTTCTGTAATATTTCTTGGTTAGTAATTCTTTCACTGTACTCAACTACTTAAATATGACTACCAATATCGATTTATTAGCCCTTAATGAACTTATTATTAAAGATACTGAAGTTTTAGACCAAAAACCTATTTCATCGTTAATTTTAAATAAGGTTTACGCCATTAAAAAAATGTTAATGCTTAATACACGTTTTGGAAAATCGATATTAGTACATTTATTTGATGAAAGTACAAGTACTACCTTTAAATCATTTTTGCCTAAACGTATTGCTGAACTATTAAATATAACTTTTATAGAAGAAATAAATTCGTCTAGTGGTAAATATGCGTTGATTTATTTAGGAGAGAATTCACCCATTTATACCGGTGCTAAATCAAGGTCACTAATAAAATTCGAAATTATTGCGTGATTTAAACTATTTAAAATATTTGTATACTTTAAATTATCAGACCAATAAATAAGGTATAGTGAAAGTATAACTTAGACTGAAATATTATAAATACACTACAATAGTAGTAGAGATGTAAGTAGTTTTATCATATATTTGATAACTTGTTCTAATTTTATTTATGTAATTTCTAGCCTCACTATAACTGGCAAGAATGTGGATGCAATATTCAGCAGAACGTTGGGTAAGGGCAGAAGACATTAATTCGGCAATTGAAAGACTATCTTCTGTACTAGG
This sequence comes from Leptura quadrifasciata, assembly GCA_963675555.1. NCBI lineage: Eukaryota > Metazoa > Arthropoda > Insecta > Coleoptera > Cerambycidae > Leptura > Leptura quadrifasciata. Next base: position 152,922,022 of record OY776673.1, on the reverse strand, counting down.
CGACTTAAGTATGGATAGACTCCATGCAATAAATTATGATCTGAATTACTGCTTCGATGCTGAAAAAGTTAAACAGCTTAATGAGGATTCTGAGAGGTATTACAGAGGTGCACAACTATGTGGTAAATTCTCTCGTGGTATTGTGAATTTAGAAGAATTCTGTGAGCAACTAGTGGAAATAAATTTAAAACATTTCCTATGTGACATAGAAAAATACTTACCTAAGAAAATTATTGAAAAGTATCAACTCGACCAATCTGATGAAGAACAGGATGAAGACAACTCAATTAGTAGTTAATCACTTATTGTAATTCTTCTGTTAATAATATTAATATGTAAATGGTGTAATAAAATTATTATTATGGAAATATAGTTGTTTTTATTTTTAAAATTAAAATTGAAATAAATGAAACACATTATTAGATTATACATTAATTTATTTATAATTATTTTTGGTGACATACATTAAAAAATATTAATTATTAATCCTAAATATAAACATATTTAAAGATATTTATTTTAACTCTATATTTAAATCTATAATACATTTGTTAAGAAAGTGAACGTTTGCAAGAGAGCAGTGACTATATTTTGGTTGGGTGTGTTCCATACATCTTGGTACCTTTAACGATTTTAGATTGGGTATGCAGGGTGAGAAGTCATCTAGATCTATAACTCTATTCCATTTTAGATGATGCTGTAGAACATTTTTCTTTAATTTGCCTTTGCATACAATTATAACATCCTCTGACAATACGTTGCGTCGAAAATTATTAACAGCGTTTTGACAAAGTCGATGAAGTATTAGTGGGAATTCTGACAGTTGAATATATCCATCACTCCATTTTATGCCCCCATGGTAGTTGTTTTCTAACCATCGGTAGTGAGTCTGTTCGCCTTGGGTTAGTGATGAGAAAGGATTTGGTGGTTTGAAGAAATAGTGTGCTTGCTGATTAGTGTTACAACATAGAACAGCTAATTCTTTAACGGTAAAATCATTTGTTTTATATTGAAACCCCTGCAAGTCAACTATCAAAGTAGGAAATTGGCTACCTAATGACGTCATGGTAATAGGTATTCGTTACTTAGCACCAGCAATGCCACACTGAACTGAACCATCTAATGCGCTATAACTTAAATACGCATCGTGAAGTATAAGTGCATATACTCGAGTTTGTTCGGGAAACTTCGTCTTCCGTGTCTCAAATTCAATTTTTATATCGACGGTGGATGATTTCATTGCATCTGGTTGGTGTGAGCAATCAATAACAAACAATGGATTTTTTCTGAATTCGCCAAGGTCCATCATAGGTTCACTCATATCTTTATCGTAATAACTACGTTGGAAATTTTCATAGGCGTAGTAGGCTGCAGAGTCGAGTTTCTTATCGAAATTTAAATTCCAACGTTCATATGGAAATACTTCGGCATTTAAATATAGCCGAATATTATTTATATCTGCATGTATAAAACTTGCGGCGTCCTTGGTTCTGTCACTAGAGTTGCCATTGTTTTGAAATCCGATAATGATGTATCGAGGTCTCTCAAGACTGTTAGTGGTTTTAACAGCCCATATATCAGAAGCAGTATCACGTAGAGTGGGTAGCTCATAGAGATCCCACATACGGTAAGCCATTTTAACTTTAGCATTATTACTGCTCGTATCAATTTTCTTTAATAGTTTAACCTTTTGTCTAACTTCAGGCACAATATGTCTTATCTTCCATTCGATTTTGTTAATTTCTAACTGTGCATCAACTTCTCCAATGTAAGAGTCTTTAAAGGAACGTGCTATAATTAAAATTAATTCCTGTTTTGTATTTAAAATACCTTTGGTATAATCTTCTGCAAAACCCATGAGGTACTTAAGAGGGAGTTTACCGCTGAAAACGTGGCTGGTAGTATCTAAAATATCCTGTTTTTTTCTCGGTGAGACCCCAACCTATAGTTAGTAGCGATGGGAGGGATGTTTGTCCATATGACACCCTAGTTTTCATTGTAGTAGTGATGCCAGGCTTCCTAACGACAGCGACCTGTTCACCACCCATTTCATATCTTATTTCTTCGAAGAGAAAAGCTAGCGCATTGTTAGATAGATAACACTTCTTGGTAACATCACTAGGGGTAAATTTTCCTTCTATATAAATGTAACTCTCTGTAATGTCAAGTATTAAGTCCTGAAAATTGACAGGAATGCGTACTTCATCAGAGTTTCTATAATATGGTGAACCGTGTGGTTTATATGTATGCTCATGTAAGCTAACGAGTGACTGATCGAATACAGGTTCCTCGAACACCTCAAGTTTTTCACTAGATGTAAAAGTCACCATTATTAACTATTTTTCTCTCAGTTTCAATCCGATGGATCGAAGAAATGCACGATCTTTAGCTGGCAGGTTATGTCTTAACCGTTTAAGCTCTACACGTTGAATGAGTCGATTTCCGCAGTCATTAGTCTTTTTATCGTCAATCACATTGAAACGATTGTGTGCTAATCGTTGTTGATTATATCGGAAACCCATTGTGTTTGCGATTTTAAAACTGTTTCAATTCTAGCTTTACGATAATCTTCTCACCACGAAAATTGATTAAATCTCCATTATCATCCAATATGCGTAGTGTAATGTTGTCGATAAACTGACGTCCTTCAGGTCTAACAGGCAAATATATGATGTTCGCTGGCTCTCTGGTAAGTTTGTAACCTGGTTCAACGTCTATGTCGAACTCGAAAAGGGTATGGGATTTAAGGGTATTCAGATATGCTCCAGAGATAATGTTGCAATCTACACGTATCATCCTTACTTTCATAATATCAACAGGTAATGTTGATTCATGATTAGTGTTTGGATGCAAATAAGTCGATTCAAATCCCAATAAATTACCAATAGAGTTTGCTTGTGTAAAGTCAATTCCATATTTTGACCAAATCTCACACTTTAGCGTATTGTTGTTCGCTCGCAGTCGAAATAGTTTTTCTTTTTCCTCTTTCTTATCACCGGGCATAGCTTTCAGTATTGCACGATATATCTCTTCAATTTCATAGGCTCCGCAAAGTATGTGGATAAGTGTGGGGGCTACTTTTGGTCCAATTCGATAGCAAAAACGATTGTTGGTTTCGTCCACATTGAATATAGAATTGTAAGAATAGAAGCCTGTTAATCCTAACCCATATCGACTATTAGTATCTAATTCAATGGGAGGATAAAACTCAGCACTGAGCACACTAGATCGGTTTGATAGAGTGAACGTATACGACATGACTGATGATATTTAGTGTTCTCTCATGAATTTATTGTGAACTACAGCAATAATCGTGGTGTAATTTTCGTTTTTTGCTGGATGACGGAGACGTTTGTATCTCATTATTTGATGCAACATTGACATCGCGCACTTTACAGTAGCAGCAAAATATTCTTCGAGGCGGCGGCCCATCATTAACATCAACACTGCTACCACCGCCATCATCATCATCATCATGATAATGTTCCTGACAGTATTGATATTTTAAAATATCAATATCATTCTGGAGATGCTGGGGTAGTTTGTCCCATACTAATGCAATTTCATGTGCAGCACATCCAATCATTACTTCTTTAGGCATATTTGCCAGTTGTTGTTTGCTCATCTTCAATAGACTGCGTAAACGGGAGAATGCGATTAGTGATTGACCCATCTGCTTGATGCTTTCCCGATCCATTTCAAGGTCTGCAGATGTTATTTCACAAGCGTTTGTAGTTATTTTGTAGTGAGAAACTTCAAACACAAATGACCACACCACACTGTGTTAAAATTTTGTTGGCGTTCATAGTTATAGTAAATTTTGTCGGTCGACTTTGAACCTCTGCGCAGATATAAAACTAATTCTGTCGGTGGGGGTAAATCACCAAAACTATCGAAATATGTGACTAAACTACCACGTTTTTTAAATGCAACCCAGTGTGTTCCAGGGCCATTTATACTGTCTAGATTTATGATGGCCGACTCATTATGACGTGGTCCAGAATATGGTAGAGTGTCCCGCATAAATATCCCCCGAAAATAGGGCACTTTCATCTTCTCTGCATAATATTTAAGATCGATATTAGTGAGAGGTTTTCGGGGTAGAGCATCTAGAAGTTTTTTGAACTTTGTGGTTTTAGATAAAGTCCTAGTCCTTTGCGATATGGTTTTAAATATAGCCCTTTACCACTTTTTCCTATAGAAATCGCCTCCATCTGCCTATTATGGCGATTTTTTTCAGCTAATTCCTCTCTACTCGTTTTAACATCATTTACAGCTTTAGCTATACCAGCAGCAGTGCCAGCTAAACTACCCAAAGCTGATAATCCAGCAAAAATGGGTATTAATGGTAGAATTCCACCCACTTTCGGTATTGGTATTATCCTAGGTGTACGAATATTACGTTTTCCACCAGCTGCTCTCATGTGTCGTCGTGCTGCTTGAAGCGCAATTTGCGTAACTTTTTTTGTGTCCTTAGCGATTTTTCGTTTACCACCGGCTTTACGTATGTCATCACGTACTTTACGTACTATTCCAGCACCAAAAGCTATATTTCTAGTTTTTTTCTTGTTTTTCTTTTTAATTATACGTTTCTTTGTAGTACGGGGTGTTGTTGACGTACAACCCATACCAAGACGTTGCTTTCCCTTCATTATAGTTGTAACTAACCACGCGGCGGCCTTTTCTTTGAAACTTACGTCTTTTGATTTAACTCGTTTCCAGGCAGCTTGTTCAAGTTGATAGTCTGCTTTGTGTCGGGCTGCTAAATTACTGGTGTTTTGATCGTATGCAATATCGTGCTGCTTGCATGCAGCATCGAGTTTGTTTATGCCTGGATCACCTCGGGCTAATCTTTTTTGTAATTTGGTGCCTGGACCACAATACTGGTAACCTCCCGGTAAGTGTAGTTCAAATGGGAGCTTATTTATTAGAGAATTGACTACCCCCTTACCAATCTTTAAACCACGACGATTTTCACGTGTGTGCTTCTCGGTTGACACCATTTAAATAACAATCACAATACGTACATCTATTTATATAGTATCCATCCGTGCTACGATGCGCATTGTGAAGCAGAAACAGAAACTTGCTGTAGATAATTTAGATGAAAAAGTAGGGTGTGGACTACAAGTCGAATCACGCCATGGCCCGCTACTTCCCTCAACTATTCGCGGACTCTTAATAGGTCCAAGTGGTTGTGGCAAAACAAATTTACTAATAACTTTGCTTACTCATCCACTTGGGCTACGTTTTTCAAACATTTACTTATATTCAAAGTCCTTACATCAACCCAAGTATGAATATTTACGCGATATATTAGCACCGATTACGGGGCTAGGATATTACACCTTCAGTAACAACGCGGAAATAGTGCAACCATCCGACGCTGAGCCTGAGTCTATATTTATATTTGATGATGTTATATGTGAAAAGCAAGATGTTATTCGAGCATACTTCTCAATGGGGCGTCATAAACATGTAGATTGTTTCTATTTGGCACAAACGTATTCCCGCGTCCCTAAACAGTTGGTAAGGGATAATAGTAATTTCATAGCAATTTTTAAGCAGGATGATATGAATTTACACCACATTTTCTCAGACCATGTCTCACCGGATGTGACTTATAAAGAATTTCAAGAAATGTGTGCAGAGTGCTGGAAAGACAAATATGGGTTTCTTGTAATTGACAAGGATAGAGAAGTAAATGAAGGGAGATATCGCAAAGAACTTGATAGTTTCATATATCCATGAAGTATTGTAATTAAAATTTTAATTGGTCTACAGATAGCATCGGGATAACTTCAGCAGTGAGGCTGCATTTGTTAGACATGAATGACAATGGTGAGAATAAACTCAGTAGTGCTATAGGTAGAAACATGAGAGAAGAAATAAGACTGAAACGTGAATTGATTGAGGCCACCGATTCAGTGCGCAAAAAATTCAACTCTGTGAAGAGAAGAAACGTTGAGAATCAGTTAACACTCGAAAAAATTTATGAACCCATAACAAAACCATTAAAGGTTATATCATCTGCTTCACATAACCAATCGCTAACACAACCTCAGAAACCAACACAACCGATAGAAAGTGCAAGAGCTAGTACTAGTACATTTAAAGCAACACCTGAAACTAGTGATGAAGATGGTGACAAAAATGCAAGTCAACAATATTTTTTGGAAACACCACCGGGATCGTCGTTAATGAGCACTCCATGTTCAGAAAGTTCTATTAGTGGCGCAGAAGGAAAATGTGATATAGTGCAAACACATTTAGAAAATCTGAAATTCGACAATGCTAGGTATGATACTATATACGGTGTACGTTTAGACCCCCATACAGAAAAACTACAAATGGGTAATGCTGAAATACGCTTTTCTAATGGAAATATCACATTGTGGCGTGGAACTAAGAAGGTGGGGACGTATTCTGGCAGTCCTAAGTTATATGATATGATATTTATGAAACAACCACAAATTTCGCGTAGTAATGAGGCTATTATTGGCGACAAAGAGTGTCAATTATATGGGGGGATTTTAAAACAGACAAAAGCACCATATAAAAATTATGATATGAAACAGGGTTTGAATAAAGCTAAATGGAAGAAATTCACTAATATTATAGAACCATTGGTATCTTCTACAGTTGTGACGAGATCTAAAACTGGCTTAGGTGTTCCTATTAATAAATTATACAATAATAGAGGTGTTGACTATGTATATTGGAATAAACCGAAAGAACTGGTGGACCGCCTACGCCTGCTCTATAGCTCAAAAATGGTTGGTAACAATGGTGTCAATAACGAAATAGTCAGTTTATTGGAAGAAATGAGGGAAGAAAGGATAATCTATTAGTGAAGTTAAAATTCATTTCACACTTATTTAATTAGTATAAAATATTGTGAAATGCTTAAACGGGGTCAGACGTAAACAGAAATGGCTGTTGTAAACAACACAATTGACAAGTTCGGTAGACGAAGAAGTAATAATAATAAATCGATTATCGTACATGGACCTCCAGGTATTGGTTTTAAACTTACCGCAGATAATCAATTTGATATGCAAAATAAGCGTTTACTGAACATTGGTGAACCAATAAATCAAAAAGATGGTGTAACTCGTAACTATGTAGACGAAAATATCGATAAATGTATGAAAGACATTAAAAAGTCACACATTGCTTTTATGGAGAATCAGTGGACTGAATATAGTAAGTTTGTACACAGCAAAATTACCGAGATGATTAATGACGCTCTGCAACACATTAATAAAGAAATTTCTGGAGTTAAGAAATTAACCGAGGACAATTATACTATTTTATATGATGCAATAAGCAAAGTGCACCACATTCTCGATGAATCCCGTCTGAAAGGTATGACAGTGCGACAGAAATCACTTGGAAATATTGTGGCACAAGCTGGGAGGAACGATCGTAATCAACAAGTGATAGATGAAATAGTGGCTGAAGTCACGGACAACGCTGCTACATTAGGAAAAAAGTGAAAAAACAGACCTAAATTATCTATATAAACGCCTGACTTAAACTTCAATTATGGTGATTAGTAATGAGAAATTACAAGTTGTTAACGAATTGCATAAAGCTTGTAGGAGAAATTTCCGTAGAAGAAGAACAATAATCAAAGGTTATGGTGATTTATGGCAAATGGATTTAGCTGAAATGCAACCATACGCTGATGAAAACAATGGTTATCGATACATTCTCGTAGTGATCGACTGTTACTCAAAATATTTGTGGACTAAACCTCTAAAAAATAAAACTGGTGTTGAAATTACTAAGGCTATGAGAAGTATTTTACAAGAATCAAATTATTCTCCTAAAAATCTACAAAGCGATCAGGGTACGGAATTTTACAACAAAAACTTTTCTGCTTTAATGAAACAGTACATCATTAATCATTACTCCACGTATAGTACGAAAAAAGCAGCAATTGCAGAAAGAGTAATACGAACATTAAAAACCTGGTTATATAAAGAATTCTCAGCTAGAGGTAAATACAAATGGGTTGACATTCTATCCGACATTACAAAATTGTACAATAATAAAATACATCGTACGACTGGTATGAAACCTGCTGATGTTAAACCAACTACACGTTTAAATGCTTATAATCACATTAAAATTGCTTTGAAACCTAAATTTCGTATTGGCGATATAGTTCGAATCAGTAAATATAAAGGTATATTTGAAAAGGGGTTCACACCAAATTTTTCAACTGAACTTTTCAAGATCGTTAAAATAAATGTAACAAATCCCACAACATATACACTCCAGGACATTCATGGCCAACCAATAAAGGGGTGCTTTTATGAAATGGAGCTACAAAAAGCTAAATACCCTGATGTCTACTTGGTGGAAAAGGTTTTAAGAAGGAGAGGGAACAAGGTTTTTGTGAAGTGGCTCGGATTCTCTAATGACCACAACTCTTGGATTAACGAAGCAGCTCTTATTTAATATTGTCACATTCTTTATATAAAATGTGTATATTTATAACAACTAATATTTTACTTATGTTTAGAAATTTCATAATAAAATGTGTGTATTCCATTAATATTTGTTTTATTTATTTTCCCCATATAAGACTCCAAAGCCTTAGTAATTATATACACATTAACGAAAAAATATATACAAATGCAAATTTGTTAAAATTTTTGAATTAATTTTTACTCCTAAAAATTATTAGATGAAATCAAGAAAATCATTTTAATAAATTTTATTGAGAAGAAAATATTTACAACGAATTATAGATTAAATATATTTATTTAAAACGTATATAATACAGAAAAAATACAAATACATATTTATGGAATTAATCAGATGAAATCCCCCCGTCTCGACAGTAACGCTTCCTGACAGAAACATTCTCTGTTGTGTTTCATCACACCTCCATAAATATGTCCAACATATTCACAAAGTAAAACACTGTATGTCTTCTCGTCTCTGCATTTGCTGCAAATATTGTTCCAACAATCACCAGTGTACTTGTTGCAAACCAGACACCGCTGCCTCAATGGGTGCTCCACCTTGCATGTCTCACAAACATCTCGGATAATTCCAAAATTTGTACGAGTCGTGGGTTGTAGACACTTGTAGCACTCTTGCTCCAGACGCTCACGTGATGCTGCTTTTCGGACGGTATTCACTGGCACTGGATTTTCTTTTATACAATTTGAACATAGTCCAGTACATGGATTAATTTGCTGCTTTGCCCAGAATTGGGAACAATTATAGCACAGAATTGCACCATCCATACTATATGGATATACGGCGATTGTTGGTTTCGATTGCCACTCTCTTGGACAAGACATTGCTGTTTTAAAAACAAGTGTACGGTATGACAGCTGAATAATAACTGAGTTCCTCCTCATGGTCTTGTTTGTTTAAGTAGTCGCTGGAATTGCCGATATTAGAGCCATGGTATGTCGTTAGAGATGATGTGACGTCACCAGCAACATGTTTAAAAGAGGAGGTGTAACTCCACGTTAGATCAGTTGCTTTGCAAACTTCAACGTTGATCATTCCGTCTACTGTCTTATATATTCGTTTCCAAGTATTAATATGGCTGCTGTACCTGCTGGTTGGGCTAACCTCAGATTCCTGGACTGGTTAGCATCCCTAGATGTCCTCAACAATATATGGTACCTTGAAGAGGTAGAGGACGACTTGGCTGCTCCCGAAGACGACGAGGTAGAAGTTGAAGACGATGAGGAAGGCGATGAGGAAAGCGACGAGGAAGACGATGAGGAATTTTTTGACGCTGAAGAGGGTGCAGACGATTCAAGTGATGATGAGGGTATCGTCGTAGATGTTCCCCACCAAAGAGGGCAGCGGTGGATAACATCAGAATATTTAGCAAGGGTGAACCCGATGGATGGCATCTTCTGCACCACCATGACCTTTGTTGCGGTCCAAGTAGTGGGTGGTATGGAATACAATCTTTGCCACGGATGTTTTCTGGGATACCAGTCTAGGGTGGATCCTGGGAGACATCGTCATGTGGACTACCATGCCACTACAAGGATAATGAGAGGCAGGCGGGGATATTGCAAATCTTGCAGAGATCCACTCTATCAGATTAGGCGAGTGGAAATCTGCAATATTTGCAATATGGACAGATAATTTGTAGTTTTTTTTTGTAAATATGTATATATCTCTTAGTTTATTGTAAATAATTATGTAATTAGTTTTAGTGATAAATAAATGTATATATTTAATTTTTAGTTTATTGTAAATATTATATAACTAGTTTAAGTGTTAAATAAACGTTAAATTGAATCTTATTTTTTGTTTTATTTACTAAATATTTAAATGTAAGTAACACAATGTTACTAGAGAAATCTGTGTTTCACTTCGATTATTGCTTATGTTGACAGTGCTATTGATATTGATGGTGTTAAAAATATGAGTATTAGGACACTTTCTACTCTTATTTGTGTGAGTAGTGAGGTGGGGAGTGATGAGGTGGGGGTGGTGGTAGGGGCTATATATACATAAGAAAGCCCTCACCATCCTCAGTTTACTTTCTACGCTCCAACATGTCTGAAGTACAAGACAATACTGTATCTTCCACTTCAACCATGTTCGTTTTGTGCGAAAGGTATCGTGCCTACCTGCAGCGCGTTAGAGAGGCGACAAGGGGTGGTGTAGCAGATAGCACCACCTCACCAGAAGAATACCAACCATTGGAGAGGTCTCCGTCCACATGGTCGATGGACACTGTGCCCAATGATGATTCCGAAGACGAGATGGATGGAGTAATTCTGGAGGAATCATCGACGGACACAGCGGAATCGTCTGACTCGGAAGATGATGCAGCCATTCTGGTGGAGGAATCTACCGATGAAGATGAGGATGCAGCCATTCTGGTGGAGGAATCTGCCGATGAAGATGAGGATGCAGTCATTCTGGTGGAGCATGATTCGGACGGATAATTCTGTTTTATTTTATGTATATATATTTTTGTTATTTATAAATAAATGTATTAAGAGTTATTCTTTTTTTATTTCATTTCATATACAATAAATAACAGTAGTAAAGTAAAGAATAAAAAATTGCTTTAATATAAGAAATAACGGGGTACTTATTTAAGTAAATTGGTTATTCGTATTTGGACTGTCGGTCAAAAGTGTTGCAAAAGGTGTATCGAGGTCACAGTTGTCCTCCAGTACCGTTTCTACTCACTTCCGACCTTTAGTTTTGCCGCAGCAGACTTTTTCCCGGAACGGCTAGTCGTATCGCTCCGAAAGTGGTTGCAATCGCTTCCCAGTGATCGATTTAGTCGAAAACGATACCTCGCGTGTCCTCGGGCGTCTTCGGGTGGCTTCGGGAAACTTCGGGAGTGTTCGGCATGAGTTCGGCTTTTCGCTTAAAATTGCAGCCTTTGCATGTGTGAACTCCCCTGAAACGTGTTTTGATTTTTTTATTCCCCCAATCCTTGACAAAACAGTGAATAACGCGTTCGGTAGTGTTCGGATCGATTCGGAAATTATCGGAATCGATTCCCAGTGGTCAGTTTAGTCGAAAATGACCCCTTACGCGTGTCTGAGTGTACTTTGGAAGTTTTTCAGTTGTTTATATATATATATATATATATATTTTTTTTTGTCCAATATTTGTGTATAAATAAATGTATTAAAATTTATTTTTTATTTCATCTACGATGAATACAACAGTTCTAATCTAATTATATACTTAAATACACAATTTACCAAAAATTCCATGAAATATATATATAAACTCGCGTTATAGGTAAGTATAAGAGTAAAGTATAAGAGTTTCCTAGGACCAAGGTAGCCCAGTGGTAACGTGGCTTGCTTTGTAAACTTTGTGAACGAAGGTTTGGTAGTTCAATCCCTAGCACTTGCAGGGATTTTTTTCAACACGTAAATTATAAAATTATAAAATTATAGAATTATAAAATTATAGAATTATAAAATTATAATTATAAAATTATAGAATTATAAAATTATAATTATAAAATTAAATAACAATTTTCCGCTATACCACTGCGCTACCTTGGTCCCCCCCCCGGGTGGGTGGGTGGGCGCGGGGGGTTTTGGCAGAGGCGGGGGCGACGCTTGCAGCCTTCGGTCGCTTCGCCCGCATAAACCTTTTTTTAATTTTTTGACCCGCTTTTTTTTTTTTTTTTTTTTTTTTTTTTTTTTTTTTTTAAATATATAAACCTGAACTAACCATAACCCAGCGCGTGACGCGGGGGGGGGGGGTTGGGGGGGGGGTTGGGGGGGGGGGTGTTATTACTTTCTACATTTACATTTTTTCTAACCTAACCTAACCTAACCTAATTTTTTTTTCACATTTTTGCATTTAAATTTTTTTTACATTTTTTTCTAACCTAACCTATTTTTTTACATTTCAATTTTTTACATTTTTCTAACCTAATCTAACCTCATTTTTTTTCAGTTTTACATTTTTACTTTTATATTTTTTTACATTTTTTCTCTTAACCCTAACCTAATACTAAATTTATGTACAAACATTTTTAATGCAACATTCTGTAGTGTGTTTACGCACTACCTTATTCCCAGTTTCTTTTTTATAGCATTTAGCTTCCTTGTACATCTCTCAGAGGCTTTGCGACGCTTCGCAATGCCTCTGAGCATTTCATCGGCCCGAGAATTCAACATCTCCGCCTTCCTTTTGAGGGACTGCGCGTGATCCTTTAATTTGCTGTCATCATCAGTTGCACTTTTAAGTTCCCTATCCTCCCGCTGCAACTGTTCATACATGTTCAAGAAATTTTTGAAAGTTTCATTTTGCTCTTCTTGGGAGAATAACTCCGATTGTGAATCAGAATCACTTTCATTCACAACCAGAGCACGGTTACGGGGTTCCTGCGTTGGCAACACCGCATGAGAGCATCCTGGCAACGGCGCGCTCGAACATACCGGTTGCACTTTCGTCGGCTTTTTTGCAGCATCTTTTTTCGGTTTCTTAGCTACCGACTTTTTTGCAGCAGCTTTTTTAACCACCGGTTTCCTTCCCGATAACGGCTTTTTATTTTTAGCTGCTGCTTTCTTAGGCTTTTCAGGTATCTCTACCTGCCCCTCGTCTGAGCCAACATCGGGAATAGGGCTCAGGCGAGCAGGTACAGATGCTTGCGCCGATAAAATTCTTCTAAGAATCGACACGTCATCATCTTTCTCGGTATTCTCTACCTGCGTCTGCTTTGTAGATGTTGAAGGATGCGTCGTCATCTTCTTTTGGCCTTTCTGCGAATAAATCTTTGGTTGCGCAGGTTGAAATTCGTCCTCAGAATTTGTCTCCGTAACCGTAGGGAACCTAGACCACGCGGCGTTCGGGTAGGCCTCTCCATTAGATGTACTAGCTCTGGCTTCATCTGAAGCCAAAGCCTGCGCGTCCAATTCGGAGAAATCGAAATCACCCAGCAAATCATCGTTCAAATCGGTCAAATCCGTCGGGATTTCAATATCCGGTAGTAAACCCACGCCAGGACTCGTCTGGTTGTTCGCCACACCATTACCCGGACAAGCGTCGCCATTGTCACCCACGCCAGGGCTCGTCTGGTTGTTCGCCACACCATTACCCGGACAAGCGTCGCCATTGTTCGCCACACCATTACCCGGACAAGCGTCGCCATTGTCGTCTTGCCCTGGCATATAATTAATTAAGTATGCAGCCACAGCACTCAACAAAGCGCCTCCCTTACCGCTACCACCAGAAACACCAATCTTTTTTTGTCCTACCATTGTCACAACAAACACAAAACGGACACGAGAAACGGGCACGAAACACAAAACACAGAACACAAAGAATGCTAGGAATAGAGCAGACAGCACTATTTTGCACACTTCCTTACAACTCGAGAGCTGGAGACGGAAAGAATCTTTGTAGCATCTCTGAAGCCCATAACGCTGAACTAACCCCTCCACTCCCTACCACTCTTGTTCCTATTGGTTCAAATTATTTCCCTACACACTCTAACTAACCCCCTACTTCCCACCCCACTCTTCCTATCGTCTCTCTCTATCTTATTGCCTACAGTACTCATACAATAAAAATACCATTTAGTAATTTAAATCTTTATTTATAAATTAACATTTTATTTCATACAAATATCTCTTACTTCGACTTACACATAACATGAAATATCACAATGAATTTTTCAATTGAATATTATAATTGTCGACCTTTGCGTTAACAAGTAGAAACATTATTAACAATTAATCACTCAACTCATTCATTGCTTTGAGTAACACATCTAGTTTATCATCATCCTTTAAAACATTTCGTTCAACGACACTATTTAAGGCTGATATTAACCACTTTAAATTCTGCTCTGGTTCACTCTGAAAAAATGTTATGTCTGAGTGACCCCAGGGTAGAGTTTTAGTGGTATTGGGAATCACAAAACGTTTATCGTCATAATAAGAAAGAGCAACTTTATTCCGCATCTCTGTATAGATATCATGCAAGTGACTTCTGAAAGTATTCATTTTACGAAATATTAACCCGCCCTGCTCAACAATTTTTCTGTAGTCATCTATTGTAAGTTGTTTTTCAATCACAGATTTCTTTACTCCCTTGGCTTTTTTCAACTCATTACCGACCGATTGCACGTAGTACGCTTTCGCTCCAGTACCATAAAAGCTGATAATAGGATCTTCGGGGAATTCGTCTTTCATATTCCCAAGCACAGACGAGCCTTTTGGAATATTAAATTTATTTCCCTCCCTGTAATTAGAAGTATCAAATTTTTCTGGATTTTGTACAATAAAGTCATAGAAGTTATCTGTATAAACTTTCATAATTAAGGAATCGGTGTCGGTGTACAACAAAGAAGCATTAGCACCGAATTGACGTTTAATAACACCATAAAAAAAATTATACAGTACCGTCTTCGATAATTCAAGAATACAAAATCCTACGTAAATTGGTTTGTTATAGACTACTTGCAATTTGCTCATTTCAATCGCTACAAAATCCTCAGAAAAAATTGTGCAAGATTTGAAATTTGGACGAGCGATTAATGCGTTTGCACCTATAGTTCTTCTAACATTTTCCCAATGAGTAATCAACTTTATATCTCTTCTATTATCAACATTTTCCATGGTTTTACCAAATACTGCATTATTCATTAATTTATATTGGTCTTTTTCAAATTTATTGGTCGCTGAATTTCTCATTTGCGTATTTAAATCGATGTATTTTTTTAACCAGGGCGACTGCTTGAACTTAAGTACTCTATGGGTTTTTAACACCATTAAACCATTTTCAATGGCTTGTTTCAAGTTTCTATAATGCACAACATATCGTCTCTTATCATTCAAATTTGGGATTAATTTTGGTGATTTTGATTTTGATTGGGGGGGTATAATATTTTCTACTAAGAAAGGGAGATCTGAATGTAAATCGTGTAACTCTTGCGGATAATGTATGTCTACTTCAAAAACATACCCGTGTGGACTCTCGTCTGAAATATTAGTAACATCTAAGTCGATAATTTCTCTTTCGGACAGCCACTCAAATCCCCCTGTTGGTAATGCTTGGGACATACTATGACCGTATAAGTTCGTAGCATCAAGATATGTGATAAATGACGACGGTTCTGAGGGATCATAATTGGGTACAAACTTATTATTTGCGATATGCTTCCTTTCTGTACACTGGCTGACACCACCGCGTATAGCTTTTTTAAAAAAATGTATCATATCGATATCTGTTAACAATTCAAGTTCTACCGCTGTTAGTTTCAACATAGCGTCCCAAGATAAACCTGGAGCTGTGTAATATTGAGCTGGATCCAATTTATATTTATTCACGCAAATTTTACGAAAATTTTCAAATACGTCACACAAAAGAAGGACATCTGATTTTAAATACAGGTCTGAATAGTCACCCAAACTCTGGCACTCAAACAATTCCCACACATTTTTAGCCCTTTCATAATCGTCATCTGATATATGTGTTTCATTTAGGCTGTCATAGAATTCCTGCTTGGTGGGTAGAACACGATTATTTAATTTCTCTAAGTTATCTACGAAACTATATGGAAATACACCCTTCCGTCGCATTAAAATAAATTTTGCATTATCGGTAAAAAAGTTCTTCATTGTAACCATTTGACCTTCATTTAAATTTTCCCCTAAATTTTGTAGTGATGCTGACATAAATTTAAAACTATCGATGAAACGTAACCGCAAATATTTATTTTTTGTTTCCCCCTTGTCAGTAACGTAATCATGCATGTAAAGATGTTTTGTAAAAGATATATATTTTTCTTTGTTTTGTGGTATTACGTCAAGTTTATCTTTATGAGCGCATAACTCTTTTACAAATAAGTGAATATCGTATCCACTCATGTTGTGAAATATGATAGGTACAAAATTTGGTAGTTTATAATTTAAATTACAGATCGAGTGCGCGGCACCGAATCGTATCTTACCAGTTAAGTGGCAATGATCTTTCACCTTTATATCACCTTCTGCAAAAGGCTTCTCACATATACCACAGATGGTTGCATTGTCAAAATTTTCTCTTTCTATCGCTGTAAGCGGGGACATGGGGATTACATCTTTCATATATCTATTATAAATTTCCCTTAAATCAGCCTCTATACATGATACAAATACTTTTGCTGCATCAGATCCGCGATATAGTTCAAATTTAGAAATGCTATTATCAAAGGAACATTTTATGTAATACGCGAAAGAGTAAGGTTCATGAATAAACGTTTTGTTGGTATAAGAGCGTTCAGGATTTGGCTCGCAAGTATTTATCGGTTTCAAAATGGATTCAAAGTCTGCATATACTACAAATGGTACTTGCATTTGTCTGTCAAAATTCTCAAATTTTAATATATTTTCCGGTACACGTTTCCCATATTTATCAACCCGAAATTGTGTCGATGGTGTTGTAGTGTAAATATGATTACAATCATTTGTTTGGTGAGACATTAGCTGACGTTCGTTACAGAAATACAGCAAACACCCATCACAAAAATATTTTCTATGTCCGTGAGCGGATATTTGATTTGATACTAATCCAGATAAATTTTTTATCCAACAATAGTGAGTTTTAGCACAATCCGATTTACAATGATGATTCTGATCACATTCCGCGGAAATTAATAATAAGTTAACATGAATACGTAGTTTCTTCTGAGAATAACGCAAAGGTCCGACAACATCATATTTTACTTTATTATTCTCGAATTTCTTTTCTAACCCATACACATTAATAGATATATTATTCAATTCCTCAAATTTTGAAATGTCTCTCAATTTCATTGGAAAATTCATACCTGTCAAATTTAGAACTCTTGAATAATGTGGATAAGATGACATTTGAGATGTACCACCATTTGCAGGATACAATGCTGAAGTGACTGCCCAAGCAAAACAGTATTGGTCCTGGTTTTCTATATTCACTACGGCCTTCTTATTTGCGATGAACTTTGGTAACTTGATATATGATGAACCACCCATTGGACTGTACTTGTTTATATTAATTTCAACAAATTTTATTTGTTCGAGGGCCCACCCTAAAAATAAAAAAAAAAATGTCAATTGTTATTCCACATACCAGAAGATATTTACATACCAGAATCACGCTCTTGGAACTCAGTAGTTTGCGCAACCATCATGTCTATAAAAGTGTCGAGTGCAATGTTTAAATCCACACCTTGATCCAATATTTTATTACACGTATTAAACGATTTAATTTCAGCTATTTCTTGTGCTTGTAATATATAGCTGGCAAATGTCTCCATGTTTACTTTCACAGTTTTATGAAGTAATAATATTTCTTCTAGTAAATTCAATATTTTATGTCGAATTTCGTTGAAAAATATTATATAGTCCAGTTTCTCATTATCACTATGCACTCGGTATGTTATGATTCTATATTTGAAAGCACTGCGAACAATTTCTGTACCATCCATCAAACGTACACATGAATTTGTTCTGTGTTGTAGTGTTCTTTTATGAGACTTCATTTGGTTAGTTGTTAAAGTCACATTACAGCTATAACACGTCTGCATAATTACCGATGTTGATGGATTCGAATCCAATTTCACTTTCTTTGCTGGCGGTCCATTACCATTTAAACTGTTACACGCCTCCCTCTGATGACGTCGCATATTGTCACTGCGAGTGAAGCTTGCACCACAAAAACTGCACGAATACATATTTGCTTCTTTACTCTAGGAAATTGACGTTAAGAATGATCCCATATTAACTCCTTTCACTCTTTTATAGAAAAGATATACTACGTCACAAAATATCAAACCACGGCACATTACGAGTTGCGTGGCAAGGAGGAAGCTCCGTCCTTGCATTCTCTAATAGTGTTAGCCAAGGCCAAGGTCACAGCAAGTGATCGTTCTGGGTAACAGCAACACTGCGCCCTTGAAGTCGAAACGCACTGCGGCCGTCCAAGGTCAAGGTCACGGTATATGCTATGCGAACCTACGGTGCCACCGTGGCCTTGAAGGAACGGACCACAGGTGCACGGTCAAGGTCAAGGTCAGTGGTGGGGGGAGACCGACCTACGGCTAACTTCCTCTACTATTACCTACACAACGCTCGCCTAAGGTTGCATAGCTTCCGCGCATACACTGATATACAAGCCACTGGAAAATATGTGAGGCGAGGACACGGTCTTCTTTGAAACGGTCGCCCATCCAAGTATTAACCGCGCCTAACGTTGCTTTGCATCGCATATCGAAGTATGTACATAGTAAAGACGCATCTACGCTCGCCCCCGAAATTTTAATTAAAAATAGTACTTTTATATATGAGTTACTTGTGGTATATGGTTATATCCCAGTGTGTATAAAAAAAGTTGATTTAATTTATTACAGGTATCTAAAGGGGGGGGGGTTAGTAAATGATAAATACGTACAGACGTACAGCCAGATTTGCCCTATTTTTTCATAAACAACGACCAAAGTCGGAAAACTCAGTTCTCCGGCCGTAGAATTTTCCAACTACGTTTTACAGAAAAATTGTATTAGTAAAAGTTGTAGATTTAATTCCATTTTTTATGAGTTAAAATAGATAAATTAATTATCGAGATAATGGTGAAAAACCCTATTTCTTGCACTATTTTATAAATGTTAATAACTTTGCAATAATGGCAGTAATTGACTCTTAACATCTCAGTAACGAGGCTATTATGGGTCTTTATAAGTGGGTGAAATTCTAGCCTGATCGGTTCGATAGTTTTGAATAATTGCATTTGTTTTAGAGAGCGTCTGCTTAAACAATCGTCATAAGCAAGATAATGAATCTAGAGATGTTTTAACAAAGTGGAATGAATTCTTGAAAGGTCGGGCTACAAGGTAAGTTGAAAGAATAAACTATTTGTTCAAAAAATTGTTGTTAAATAGTTCGTTTAAAAGGTGTGTTTTTTATTGCTTATAAACAAATAGAATAACTTTGTTATTTTTATAATAAACGCTTGTAATTAGCGCATTGAAAAGAAGTTTGAAAAGCACGTGTTTTTAGAAAAATGAACCCCCCACAACCAATAGCAGTCAAGGTAGCAAATTAAAAAAAAATCATATCTATATTATTTATAAACATTCCACAGATTTTCAATGAAGACCTAGATTTTATGGTTCAGTTGATATATATGTATGAAGTCCTGGCCATTGAAAGTACTCTTGCAAGAGCTCCGTGTGAGGTGGTGGGGAGAAAATAGGGCAAATCTGGCTATACGTCTATACGTGTTTGTTTGTTTGTTATTTACTCCCCCCCCCCTCCCCTCCCTATGAGCTACAATCTTACTATACATGTATTATTTTTTTAAGTAAAATCAATTTTCTATACAGACTGAATTAGTAAGGGACGCCAGTTAAGATTAAAGTAATTTTGAATTTTTTATTGGATTCTGGAAGGGTGATGAATAAAATTTAGAAACAGAAGTAAACAAACATAAACGAAAAGGGAGACAGAAAAGAGTAAAACTTTAAAGTTATGGTAGAGGGTGTTATAGCACCACTCATAAAACGACAGTAAGTAATTTAAAAAAGCTTAAAATTTTCAAAATAATTCAATCTTAGAGCCCACACAGTCAAACTATTAAAAAAACTTCAATTTTTGTCAAATAAATCTGAAATAATTCATATAACACCGATACTTCACAAATAGTCCAAATTCATCGACAAAGTCAATCAAATATTTATATTAGTCGAACTATAGCAAAAACATTACAAACTACTATCCTAAAAAATACAGCCCCCTCACTATCTCGACTCGCATCAAGACTGATTTCCACACCCCCAGTCACAATGTTATAACTCTCGCTTCTACACAATTTTATAAACCATTTTTCTCTTCAGTTTAACCCCCATTCAAGTTTACATTCATATATCAAAACACCCTTCATTTACCTTCCCAATGTGTCAGCAGAGCATTCATCAAAACTTTTTTCTATTTTATATGTTCCACCCGATATGAAAACTTATTTTCCTTTTCGCATGTCCCGCTTGCTGACGCATTAATATCAAGACTACCTTCTATAAGTGTAAGTACTTTCAATTCGTTTCAATGCGTACCCATCGGAACATTCTCATACCATATTCAACTCTAAGTACCGAACCTTCGAAACGAATTTACGGGGACATTTGAAAATTAATAAATATTTATTTAATAACTTTCGAAAACGCAAAGATTCAAGCTTCGTACATACATCAATAATTTTCCCATTTTATTACCGAGACAGTCATATAAATTTGTCTGCCTAGTTGTCGTATACTAATAATTATTTTGGTTCGCAGAATAAAGAATATATTGCCGTCTATCTAGTCAAGCTTTTCTAAGCTGACAAACGCGAGTTTTCTGTTACCACACTATTGTGTCTACTTCCTTGGCCGAACCAAATAAAAATGAGTTTCTTAAATTAATTATAATTTGCCCTCGCTCAATTAACAGGAAAGTAATTTTTTTCGGAAAGCTAATACGTTTAATAAATTTAAGAACATATACAGGGTGTTGCATCATGAGAGGGACATAGCTTAATAGGAGGTAGAGAACATCAGTGGTAACCGGAACCTCCCATAGAAATGTCTCATTGGGCCTTCATTACGAGGTTGCTGGGTGTTAAATAATTTTTGGCCAAACCTGTTTTTTGTCATAACTTTGACAGGGAATGAAATAACGGATTCATATTTGGTACGGCTAATGTACTAACGAGCCCCAAGAGGTACATGTATAAAAAAAATATATCCAGGTCCGGACTCACTATAATTTATGTTTCTTCTTTGCATCAATAAAACATCACCCTGTATATATTTTTTTGAAATTTCGATACGATATTCGAAAAGAGCAAGAAAAAACAAACAAAATGGCCTATTTCATTTTTTTGTTACACCTTCGTGGTTATTTAAATACGTTGTTAAATGTGCAAGAAAATGGATTACAGAACCCTATTAAATGAGAGGCACGTGAAATAAATAGTTTTATAACTAAAATTTGCAAAAATTCTATTGAGCCTAGGTGGTCTGGGTGAATCCTAATTCCGGCACGTTTTAAAGGTCCATTTTGGTAAAAAACTATGGTCCTAATAAGTAATCGGGTATGAAATAACAAAATTTTTAATCAATCACAGTAGGCTTGTTCAAAGAATAAAAGTGACAGATAATTTAAGCCATTTAGGCCTAAGCAACCAGTTACTTTGATCAAGAAAATCATCAACATTTTATACTTAATAAAAATTGGAAAAGAGAACAAACTAAAATCTAAATAAATAAAATATTTTCCATTCAATTAACAATAAATAACAAAACAATAACTAAATGCGTTTAAAAATAAAACGTAATTGACACTAAAGTAAATTTTCAAAATGTCCTCCCCCACATTCTGTGCATTTTCTTGCGCGTTTAGAAAGGTCACCAATTGCTCGACGTATCATTTCTGGATTATTCCGTATTTCGTCGCAGGTTGTAACGATGCGCTGGATTAAATGTCTACTTTCAATTTCAATGCTATAAACCTCGTTTTTTAAGTGGCCCCATAAAAAGTAATCACAAGGGTTACAATCAGGAAATCTTGGTGGCCATTCATGTGGACCCCCGCGTCCAATCCATCTATTAGGATACACATTGTTTAAGTGTTCTCTTACTTGAAGGTTAAAATGTGGTGGGGCCCCATCATGCTGAAACAACATGCCTCTTATACCGATATTTTCTAACATATTCGGTAAAATGTTTTGAAGAAAATCAAAGTAAAATTCACCATTCAATCTTTCTTCAAAAAAATGTGGCCCTATCAAATGTCTATTCACAAGTCCGACCCAAACATTTACAGAAAACCTGTGTTGCGAACGGCGTTGGCGTACCGCATGTGGGTTTTCCTGTGCCCATTTATGATTATTTCGTGAATTGTTTACTCCACCCCTTGTAAATTGTGCCTCATCCGTAAATAAGGTTCTGTAAATGACTGGGCGATGGTTAGACAATCAATGACAAAATGCCAGGCGGGGGGATATCGTCGCCTTGTTGAAGACGCTGTACCTGCTGGATATATGGATGGTAACGTTCTCTTTTTAGGGTTCTCCATACTCGCCAATGAGGAATACCAGTTGCCAAACTGATTCGTCTAGTGCTCATATTTGGGTTTTCTTGAACTACGTTTATAATATTGTTTTGTTCCTGCACACCTTGTTGTAAAACACGCTCCACAACTGCAGAATTATGAAACTTTCCGTGTTGTCTTGCATACTGGAACACCGTACTAAAGGTTTTATGATTAGGGCATCGACGACCAGGAAAACGCAGCCGATATTCTCTTTCCGCCGACCTACCATTTCCATTACAGAAACCATAGATGAATATTATGTCAGTATATTCCACGTTTGTAAATTTTACTGGCATAGTTAAAATATTTTCACAAGTTTTCACTAACTAAATGCGGATCATTGACACATTAAATTACTAACAAACAATTATTCAACTGTTTAGGAGATTTCTTTTTATTATCTGTCACTTTGAACAAGCCTACTGTGATTGATTAAAAATTTTGTTATTTCATACCCGATTACTTATTAGGACCACAGTTTTTTACCAAAATGGACCTTTAAAACGTGCCGGAATTAGGATTCACCCAGACCACCTAGGCTCAATAGAATTTTTGCAAATTTTAGTTATAAAACTATTTATTTCACGTGCCTCTCATTTAATAGGGTTCTGTAATCCATTTTCTTGCACATTTAACAACGTATTTAAATAACCACGAAGGTGTAACAAAAAAATGAAATAGGCCATTTTTTCTTGCTCTTTTCGAATATCGTATCGAAATTTCAAAAAAATATATACAGGGTGATGTTTTATTGATGCAAAGAAGAAACATAAATTATAGTGAGTCCGGACCTGGATATATTTTTTTTATACATGTACCTCTTGGGGCTCGTTAGTACATTAGCCGTACCAAATATGAATCCGTTATTTCATTCCCTGTCAAAGTTATGACAAAAAATAGGTTTGGCCAAAAATTATTTAACACCCAGCAACCTCGCAATGAAGGCCCAATGAGACATTTCTATGGGAGGTTCCGGTTACCACTGATGTTCTCTACCTCCTATTAAGCTATGTCCCTCTCATGATGCAACACCCTGTATATGAAATAAAGCTCATAAGTCAAAATTCAGTTGTCGAAAAGTTACCTAATTTAAATCGTGTAAAGAATAAATATAGATAATTCAAATCAAAGAACTCTGTTAATTTAAATAAATAAATAAACTAAATTCGTTCTAAATAAAAGTGTCGTTATTTCGAGAAGAGGCATATACAGGGTGTAGCTGTTGGCCCTACCACAGACAATAAATTAAACTGAAGTGATAAATAAACTCTTTTGAACAAAGACAATTGTCTACCAAAGCTCTGGGCTATATACATGGTGTAGCGTTGGACCCTGTCTAACATTTTAAGAGCAAAAAAATAAAGTGCACATACGCCCTCAGGAGTCTCAAGCTAAACTCTCCAAACAAAAATCTATAATTTTTTTCAATCAAAAGAGGCTAGTAGGTGTTTCAAATAATAAATAGTTATTATTGAGCTCTTAAAAAAGCCTGAGATTGTAGACAAGAATGTTTTGTATATTTATATGCAACCCTCAAGAAATAACATTCAGTAATTTTGTGTTGAATGAAATGAAGGTAATTAATAACACAGTTTATTCTTAAAAAGGATGATTCAGATTTATTAGCACTGTACCATATAAAGCAATAGCGTTGATTAGTACTGTGTAATTTCTAAACAATACCAACTTGATTAATCCGTATTTTATTTGTGAACGCTATTTTCTGATCCGAATCATTCTGAAGATTGTAATTAAATAATATATGACAATATTCGAAACATTATATAAATGTAAATATTAAAATGTTCTCTATCTGCCAAATGTAACTTTGATTTGCATAGAAGACGAGGAAAAACCATTTGCAACATTATATATGTTTAGGATTCTAACACTCTTGTATAATGAAAGTTATCCTACTCGCATTCTATACCTTTTAATAAAGTACAACGTTAAGCTTTCATAAAAAATAAATAAATAAATTTTTCGAACATCTTAAAGTCTCTTCAAAATGACATGGAAATACTTTTCAAACATTTAGATAACGAACTAAGGACAATTAAATAAAGGAAAGTATTATCTATTAATCGGTTTCACATATTTATATTGATTTCATATATTTATATCAATTGTATAATATACATAGCATTCGAAGCTGTTCAGATACCTGGTTTATTTTTTTTAAATAAAAACTATGGAAGGCAGAGTGGTGGAGTAGCAGTTTATATAAGAGAACAAGGCCAAGGCTGTCAGAAAGAAGGTTACACTTATTGAAACGCAGACACATCCATTATCCACCGACGTCGAAGCACGGAATCGAGCCCAGAACGTGTTAGACAGTTGGAAAAACATGCTCACCACACAACTCAATCTAATTTGCTACACTATCGTGCTGGTACGGTGGCAGTGGAGATGAACGTTATTATTGAAATTAATTTTAAAATATATTTTGATTGAAAAATCGAAATTAACGTACTTGTTTTATAGGTTTATGCAAAAAAAGAATTCTGAATTAAATGTGACATTTTTAAAATAAGGCTATATATTTAATTACCTTAAATTGTAAGCCTCTTGCTGTATAGCCTGAACAAATTTTTAATTTATTGAAGCTATAATACTGCGAAGTTCACTTTCACCCTGTTGACAGAGGCTTTAACCATTCCTTCGAGGAACATGAATAAATGAGCAGCATGTATTAATAATGATGTACGTGTGGTTGCCATAGAAATTAATGCTCTGTTCTTAATTTTTAACGCCTAAAGTTGTATTACTTTTTGGTTTAGTTCTCGGCATCTATTGAAACTCGTTTTTATTTAAGATTTCTTTTAAAATTTAGTCTGTTTATAAGTTACAATCATTATTTGTAATAAACAAATTATCTCTTAATGTATAAAACTTACAGCCTGTTTCACAAACATTGGTCATCTTTTTGGTTGAATAACCTAAACCTGAGAGTCAGCTATCGTTTCATTGATTCATCTCATCGACGACCCGTCTGTCCATCTGTCCCTCTGTCAATCAATTCGGCTATTAATTCATTCAAATTTTGACAGGAAGCGATATATTTCAGAGAAATGAAGAATAACTGAAATGATGGAAGGTAATGAAATTAAAAATAATTACTTACTGGATTTCAAAAATTGTGGAGGATGCAATAAAACCAGAATAGAAAAAGAATATGCAGATAAGAAAACACGATAATGGATGCAGGAATTAAAAGCAAATCTGGAAACTGAACAAGAGTTTGATAGCAACTAAAAGAGGCACAAGATAGAACAGTATTCAAACTACTATTCTGTGGAGGGAGGGCGCCTCATGAACTATACCTGATGATGCTACGTCAAATTTCAAAACTACAATCTGACGTAACTAGTTGGTCGTCGTCTGTTGACTAACGGTATTTGCCGACCGACTAACAGTGGAGATGGTCGGGGTTCTAAATTACTTTGATGTATCAGGGCGCCAAGTAAATTTTTTTTCACTCCAAATACCCAGCTCAAGTACAATGTAACCTTAAATTTACTAAATAAATTACTTAGCGAGACGATAATGAAAAATTCAAATTCAGTTTTATCTTTTAATAACAATAAACGAAGTAACTTTATAACATTCAACAGTACAATAACGTAGGGTATGGTAGACAAATTCACACAAAAAAAATATATCTAACTGGGTATACGCGTCTTACGTAAGTGCTTAAACCCCCAACAAATATCATAGATGTTATAATTAGATGACAGAATATTTTCATAAAATGTTTAGCAAAATTTTAAAAAATATATATAGGTACAGTGGTGAAATTTTTTTAGTAAAATTTATAATATATTAAAAAAAAAATTCAATGTATATATGGCGCAAGAAGGATACAAACTGCAGGCAGCAGGGCTTCAGCTTCGGCTCAATTTTCAGGAATGGGCAACTTCCAGCCTATCAATTAACCCAAAAAATGGATGGCTCTCCACAAAAAAGAAATTCCAGTCCAGTAAGGAGAAGTAACATAAGTACGTGCAGACCAGTGGAAAAAAAGTTATTCGTTCGTATCAGGGGAGACAAAAAAAAATCGTATGAAAAAACTACGAATTCCTAGACGAAACCGTAGGTGAAAATAAAACCCTAAAAATAAATTTTTACCATTGAACAATTTACTACAAGTGATATTTTGCTAGTTTGAATATAAAAATAAAATAATTACCTCGTTTCGGAGGGTTTTCTTAGAAAAATGTTGTTGACCTTGGATGTCCTTGGCCTCGTGTAAATTTGGCAAAAATGGCCTTTACGTATAGATCCTTCCAATGAAGACAATCGATTTCCAATACCATAAAAATATGCACTCGTCCAAACATAAATGGAAAATCGAAAAGCAACGTTGCGAAAATATCCCAAAATGGTGAAATTACTTGTTTCAAAAATCGCAACGAGCACGTAAAAATACCACTTAATAAATTGCCAAGCGTTCGAGCGAATTACACGTGAAAAGTGACAGACTACCGGAAGACAAAACCTAAGCCAAAAACTATTGTGAAGAAATAAATCTGTGTTACCGATCGTCAGTAGGTTATAGGAATCTACCTATAAACTAATTAAAAGTTATTGGTTTCCTAGCTTAAGAATTACAGAAATAGAGAGCTTAAGTATATGCAACACGCTACACAACAAAATGTAACGCCATGCCTATACCTGCAACAGATTCCTTACAATTGCGAATTCATATAGACAACTAAATAATAAATATTACGCGTGGCGACGGATTCGTTAGGCATTAAACGTAAGAGATAAAGTAATGATTTAGAGATTTTTTAAATAATGCATAAATGTTAAATTGAACTGTAACAACCATTAATATTTTTTCCCTCTTTCTTAGGAAACGTTGTGGCATTTTTTACTAGAAAATCATTTCTACGTAAAAAAGTACAATTGATAGAACTTAATAGAAAATTATAAAAGATTTCAATAATTCTGTGAAAATAAACTCAATTTGAAAAGGACAAATTGTATTTATTGAAAAGTGTGCTTTGGCGGCGTGCTAGTTCTATCATTTACGTACAATTTCATTGGTTTCATATTTTATTTTTCTCTTGTGTTCATTAAATTTAGAGGTTTCTTTTATTTCTTTATTTGAAATGCCTCGACATAATAATTTTTCCAATAGAGAGATGAGGGATACGATTTGTATTTACGTACAAGAAAGTTTCTCCGGACGTGCTGCAGCTAAGAAATACAATGAAATGTATCGAAATGGAATGCAACAAGATCATAAGATGTTCAAAGATCTGTTTCATTCATCGTTTGGGAGAAACTGGTTCATTTCGCCATAAAAATGATGTAGGACGAGCTAAACGAATTACTGTAGTAGATCTAGAACAAGAAATTTTAGTTCATGGATGAAAATTCAATATTCAGCTCAAGTCGTTTATCAGTAGCTACGGGAGTGAGTAAACAATCTGTTTTAAGAATATTACGCAAAGAAGACTTACATGCATATCATTTCACTTCTGTAGAAAATTTACTCCGAAAGGATATATCACTATGGGTAGAAATTTGCCACTTTTTTATCAATAAACACAACAGATATCGACATTTTATTAATAACATTTTATTTACCGATGAAGCAACTTTCACTCGTCGAGGAATTTGTAATTGGAGAAATTTAAATGGTGGGTCTTATCTGTTTTTTTTTTCACAAAATACTATCGCTGATATGTTAGATGGTTACTCATTAGACAAAAGGGGCAGAATGTGGTTTATATAGGACGGAGCTCCCTCTCATTTCTTTAGTTCAGTCAGAAGTCATCTTAAGACACATTCCCGGACAGATGAATCGGTCGAGGAAGTGAATTTAATTGGTCGCCGAGGTGTCCTGATGTAAATCCTTTAGATTTTTATGTGTGGGGACATATACAGGGTGATTCGCGAGCAATGCGCCATAGCCTAATGGCAGATAGAGCATTTCAAGGCAAGTCTGGATCAAGAAGGAAAAAATTTTTTAGCCAGTGGTTAAGAAGATTCATTATGTATTTGGTCTGAAAATTCAAAGAGCTATATCCCTGCAACGGTTAGATGTAATCGAATTAAATTTAGCAGTAACATTTCCCAGCTGGGACTTGTGAGATTAGCCTACTACTAAAATCCAGGGCCGGACTCGGAAAAATCTACCCTCTTCGTTTTTGAGCAAAAAGTACATTTTTCTATCGCATTTCTGGAAAACTATTGGCGGATTCGGACAGTTCAGAAAAAATGCTATAAGAATAGCGATTCAATTTTTACGGCACACCTAAACCGTTTCGGCAAGGAAATCACAAAACAATTTAGCGTATCACGACTAACAATTTGGCCGGGCATTATTTATGGAACAGTTTCATAGACTCCATTCAAATGATTTAGATCCATGTCCCTTCGAAGACTGCACATAATACATGCAAATAACATGCCTAGTAAGAAAAATACAGGGTCGTAATTGTGAAACTTTTTATTTGTTTTTGTTTTATTTTAATGCCTTTTTGATATTAACTTCTTGGCGAAGTTTAGCTAATTGCTACTCTACCACTTAACCAGGACGGCGAGATGAGATACTGGTCAATCATCCAAGTGCCGAACTCAAGCAGCGAGCCTTACTCACTGATCGATCGCGTCACTTAAACCGGTGACCGATACCACACCCCCGAATTATTTTATGTAATCTAGATAAAATGATAAAATTTGAATGGATGATGAAAATAATCTAAAAAAAAGAAAGCACACATAAATACCATAACCTTTTTAACAAACAAACAAACTTAACATCATAATATTACATAAGCAATGCACCAAATCTTATATGAGGTTCTCAAAATGTTCTCCTCGAACTTCGATACATTTCCTGCACCGCATTAATGAATGTCGTGCGGCCCTCCCGATGGTTTGTCTGTGGTTCCTCATGTCATCAAATGCTGTCACTACCCGCTACCCATAGTTCCTCTCTAATGTTGACTTCTGTGCTGTACATCGATTCTTTCATGTGGCCCCAAACATAATAATCAAGAACAGTTAGGTCAGGAGACCTAGCTGGCCAAGTTTGAGTGCCTCCGCGGTCGATCCAGCGATTAGGAAACTCATTGTTAAGGTGCTCCCGGACCTGGAGTGAGAAATGCGGTGGTACCCCATCATGCTGTAAATGAAGACCTATTCTGTCGACATTTTGCGCCGATAAAAAATTGGGCAAAATGTTCCGGAAGAAATCTAAGTAGATTTCTCCAGTCAATTGGCCTTTAAAAAAATGCGGTCCTACCAATGTATCGTTCACCACTCCACACCACTTACTTGCGCTGGGAGTTTCTCTGAACAACGGCGTTAGGATTATTGTGGGCCTAAATGTGTGAATTCCTAGAATTCCACATTCCATCTCGAGTGAATTGGGCCTCGTCCATGAAAAGAATTCTGGGCAAAGTTCTTGGATGTCGAATTATCCAACGGCAGAACGTAAGACGTGCTACTTCATCACCTTGTTCGAGACGCTGCACCTTTTGGATGTGATAAGGATACAACCGTTACATTTTTAAAGCCTCCAGTTTGAGGAATACCTAGCGCGTGTGCCATTCTTCTAGTGCTTGTACTTGGATTTTGCTCTGCCATCTCCACAATGTTTTCTTCGGCTGGTCTAACTACTCGTTCTATATTTTCGTTACTTCCAGGAAATCTACTATATTTTCGAGAGAACTGGAAAATTCTGTTGAAGGTGTGGCGCCCCGGTACTGGTCGACCAGGACCATTTAAAAATACGGGAAACCGGTTTTTCCTCAATAAGTCGGCGGGTGTTGATTCCACAAAAAAATATATAATTCCCAAAAATTAAGAACTTGACAAAACACGTAATTTTGGTCCTTGGACTCATCGACGTCAGACCATTATTTAGCGAGATATCGCGAATTAACGCTACAGGAAAGAAAATTTTTCAATTATTTTTTTCTCGGCTCGACATGCACGTAGGACTTTTATTATATTTTTCATAGAAGGGTAAAGTCGCCCATTTTAAGAGGCCGGAGGCTGGGGCTGGTGGGACAATTAGTAGGGGAGGGAGGGAGTTAGGGCAAATTTCTCTTACCCCCAATAACTCGTGACCGAAGAGGTGGATCGCAAAAAATCAGTGACATTTCTTCAGTTTTTCACGTAAAACTCAATAAAATTGAGAGAAATCAACTTTTGCGAAAAACACGTGGCTGGCGCTCGAAAGAAGTTTTGACCTTTTCTTCAAAAAATGTTTTTGTCATGAAGTGAAGGGGTGGGGGAATAATTTTTATGTCAATCGATGGCTTTATATTTTATCTTCAATTTCCGCCCAAGTAGGCCGCAATCCGATAAATACTAAGGGAGAGAGGAGAACGCAAAGTTTTTGCTGTATAGCGGGAGAACGGAGAGGAGTGGGGGGTTCTAGCAGGGCTCAAAACAGAGGGTAAACAGTTTTCTTTTTATTCATTCACTTTTTAATTTTACTCTCTCCACTTCTCTCTCTCCTGTCTGACTTACACACGCTCCAGCTATCTGGCATAACTTGATTTCAAAAATTTGTACATATTACAGCAGTTTGAGGTGGAGCCCCATCTTGTTGAAAATATGAATAATTTAATCTTCCTACCACTGTTAATTCATAAAGAAAATCTTGAAATTCGTTTTGCAGGAAATGATTCGTCCGACCAAAGAATTTTGCTACATATCAGCGGGTCATTCCTTTTTTTATTTAACAACCATCTACAAAATCTTACTCTCCCCGGCTTATCTCCCTCATTTAAATGTTGAATTCTCTTCATTTTGTAGCATTGAAATCCATTTTTTGTAAATATTTTTCTTACACTGTTTTTTTTTATGCGACAGTTTTGCTGAATTTGTCTAAAAGAGATTTCTTAATTTAGTTAACATAATTCAATACTCTATTCGCTTTTCTTACATTATCCGTAACATGCCATCGCCTTACTACTTTTTTTGAAAATGAACCATGCGTTTTTAGATTTTGAACTAACTTCCTAAACATAGTTCGATTTGACTGCGGAGCATCTGGAAATCTATCTCCATAAACCGTGACTGCCATCTCAGCGTTAAAATTGCACTGACAATAAATGCTAATCATATCGACTTTATTATGTGTACACCATAATTACTGATATAAAACTTGTCTTAGAACTTGACAATGCAACATACAACAGTGACAATCCGTCAAATTTGTTAATAACTGTATACATTGTTTTTCAATAATCATGGCATAGTTGATTTTTACGATTCAATGATATGAACTGTGGTTTTCGTAAAATATTAAATATTGACACTATCTGTTAACATTTTTGTGACATGTTTTATATCGTTGGGAAGAAAAAAATAAACAGAATTAATGGTGTCATGGCCTACTTTGAGATTTGTTCTTTTCATTTTTTGGCACATGAGTGTATGTCAAAGCTGCATTTTTCGAATTTTTTGATACATATTATTATTCTTATTGTTTTTGCCGTCAACTTTCATCCCTTTAACTTTTTTTCGAATCTCCTCAAATAAGGAAGCTATAACCGTTTGTGGTTTTCCTATTTTTACAATATATCTCACAAAGTAGGCTATGGATTCCAAATTTCTTTTTGCTGAAATATAGCTAACAGTACTATGATTCCATTTGAAAAAATTCTGTTTTGTCTCATAAATTCTACTCGTTCATCTATAAATTTGGTTTAATGTGACCGATTCATTAAAATTATATAACAAGTAGATTGTCCTATTGAAATATATAAATCGTCTTATCCTAATCCAGGAAACTAAAATTAACGGGACGTGTACATACATTTTGATATCCATACGGGTTCAAAGCTGACCGCTAATGCTTATAACAAAGGGTATATGGCTGCATTTACTGATATAGTAAGTACATAATGGGGTTTCCCAACGTTTTTAATTTAATATGCACCCAAATGTTTGGAAGCTCTTGTCGGTTTCAGGATAATTATCAGGAAATTGTAACTTTAAAGCTTTATGCAGAATATCTAATAATGCTTGATCCTGAGCTTGTCAAAAACACCACATACACATAAATAACATATAGTGGGGTAGATCTGGCATTAAACATGGCTTGAAACGGAATCGTTTTTTTCGATTTTTTTTTTGTAATATTGTGAAGGCGGACCCCTCTATCGTCCGGAAAATTTTCCGGTCAAACTTTTCATGAATTCTCTTTCAAGATTTTTTTACTCCGAAGCTTTAACTTCATTAGGGCCTGCACGCGCGCGTAATACATTTATAAAAACGAGTGCGGAAATTCAGCAGCTGTGCAGCGAGATGCCGGGGGAGGAGCCTAGCGCTCCCACTTCTCTCCCTTCTCTCTCACAAATACACGTCCCACTCCGCTCATTCGTTTACGGAATTCAGTTTACGCGCATTCGCGAGCCCTTCATTTTATCGCTTTTACACTTTTCTATCCGAATCAGACTAAACGAGTTATGTCCAAAAAACTGATTTTCCCTATCTTTACATGTAAATTACCCCCCTTTCTCGTGAAAAGTTCAACAGGAAAATTTTCCGGACGATAGAGGGGTCCGGCTTCATAACATCACAAAAAAAATTCGAAAAAGCGAGTCCGTTTGCAAATCCAGATTGACCCCATAGCACAGCGAAAAAAATATAGACATCTTAATATTATCTTTGAAGGTTTTGACAACGTTGATCAGGTGGTGAAGTTAGTTTCCTTTTAGCAAGTTCATTATAATACTTCAGTCTCGCTCTTTTTATTTTTACCCATTGTCTGAATTGATCTTTAAGAATGACTAATTCCTCAGAATTGAGTGTCTGATCGTTAACTATATTACCTTTTCTTTAGCATTTTCTCTTTTCTTCAGAACTTGGTTGTATTTATTACCGTTCTAGTATTCAGATCATATATCTGCTTCTGTTTTTAAAATATCGATGACCTTTTAGATGCGCTTCTTCCATTTGGCTCTGTTCGTTCACCATTTGACTTTAGTTTTAAAGTGTAGATAGACTATGTTGCCTGTTTAATTCAATTACGTTACTATGGAATAATATACTCATAAATCTAATAAACCTACATAAACATGTTTTAAGTCTTGATTACAATTATCAGCATTTAAGAATCTGATGAAAATTACAGTAATTCATTATTTTATCGAATATAAAACTGCAATAAATCGCCCCATTACTATTACTCCTCCATGTTTTGTTTTTTAAACTGTACGAAGGTCTCAACCCTCAGTCTTCAATTAAGAAAAGTTGAATTGAGAGTCTAGCTGTATTGATGAGGAATTTTTTGTTTATTTGTACGCGGCGTTCAGTTCACTGTTTAAATCAAGGAAAAATGGAAATTATAAATTTTAATTTTCTGCATAAGGTAGTCTATCAAATCATAGAAGAGCAATTTAATATAAAACATCACAATATTCCCTGGTGGTTCATTACGATGAACAGTATTTAACAATCTGCTCCGCAGAATAATCTAATGTTTACATAAAAGTTATACAAAATTAGTGCATTCTTTTCACAGTTATAAGGAAACATCATCGAAGAGGTTGTGTTGACTATGCAGCGCCACTATTGATTAGGACAATCATCAGTATTTACGAACCTCCTCTGAAGAAATATCTAAACTGCATTCTGCATTAAAATTTATAACACTTCGAAAGCTTCATTGAACATATCAGATGTAGGCTATTCTAATATCCTAATAACAAACAAATATATGTTGATTTGAAGATAAATTAGTTTCTCTTCCTTTATTCATCTAAATTATTGGCCTAATATCCAACAGTCAACACGACTTTAACTGTCTAATAGAAGTTATAACACTATCTTTAGTGATAGAGTTTGACATACGACCATTTAAAAACGATACTTGAAACTTACACCCAAATAGAAAATACGCATTTGAATTTGTCGATGTTTAATGAACTTATAGAGGTATGTCTCCTATCCATGCTGATGTACTCTTAATTAACAGATAATAAACATGAAATTATCTAATTAATATATTGTGACGCGTTTTTCTCCACCTCGCACGATGTCGTGGAGAAAAGGGCGCGAACCTTCTTTGACACACGAGCCCCGGTAACCAGTTTTCGGTTTGCTCGGGCGCCAGTACTAGTTTAAGTGATAGGACGCACTACCCTCCAGCCGAGTACGCGAGGCTGAGTAGCACAAGTGGAGAAAGTTTACTCCAGAAGGTCAATGTATGGGAAATTAGACGTTCACACACAAACAGTCAAACTCACTGTTTTTCAATAAAATCAGTATATTACGATAACCTAAAATTACAACTCTAAGTACTTATTATGAAAAATCTATATAAAAAAAACTATAAGTTGTTAAGGATCGGGAGGGAGGCAAGTGTAGCAACGGAAATACCTGCAGCACCAGATGACTCAGGCGACCGGGGCAGCAGGCTGTAACACACAGAAAATACGGTTAGCAAGAATAAACAGGGTGCAGACTAGACACTAGGCAAGTGAAACAAGACTACAATTATATACACAAATATATAAACTACAGTGCAACAGTTTATCAAGTACTTGGCTAGTGTGGGCAGATTAAGTTGTCCTGAACAGTTAAGGTATAATATACACAAATGCAACTTTTCAGTACTCTGAGAACCCCAGCGTATGGTATCGAGAGTACCTACAAGATGCAAAACGGCTGAAAAGGTAAAGTATGATTAGTCCATAATGTTACAACTTTTCAATACTCTTGAGACCCCCAGCGGGTAGTATCGAGAGTACCTACAAGATGCAATTCCTCGTGGCAGCAACTGAAAAGACCAGGTATGATTAATATACCCAAATGCAACTTTTCAGTACTGAGAATTCCAGCGGGTGGTATCGAGAGTACCTACAAGATGCAATTCAGCTGAAAAGGTAAAGTATGATTAGTTCCTAGTGGTTGCAACTTTCCAATACTCTGAGAACCCCAGCGGGTAGTATCGAGAGTACCTACAAGATGCAATTCCTCGTGGCAGTAGCTGAAAAGACAAGGTATGATTAATATACCCAAATGCAACTTTTTAGTACTCTGAGAAACCCAGCGGGTGGTATCGAGAGTACCTACAAGATGCAATTCGGCTGAAAAGGTAAAGTATGATTAGTTCCTAGTAGTTGCAACTTTTCAGTACTCTGAGAAGCCCAGCGGGTAGTATCGAGAGTACTTACAAGATGCGAAACGGCTAAAAAGGTAAAGTATGATTAATATACAATGTTTGCACTAGCCAAGTTTCCTTATCCAGTTATCTCTCTCCTCTATGGTCTTACTTACTTCTTGGTCTGAACTCAGGCACGTCCGCTTGCAGGAACGGTCAGATCGGACTCGACAGCTCTCTCAGGCCAACAGGAACTTTTCTAATCAGCAAACAGCTTACAGCGGGAGTGGGAGTCGGCGTCAGATGAATAAGCTTCTGGTGGATGACGTAGACTGGACTTGGCCAAAATATTACGGCTCGACTATGACAGCTGGCACCTGGGTTCGCTTCTCGGAGTGGACACGTCTGATCCCGATGAGTCGCCTTGGCTGACTCACCTCTTGGCTTCACAGGAACTCTTCTATCAGCGAAACCTCTTACCATAGGAGTGGAAGTAGGCGCTAGACGGATGCGCTGCTGTACGATGACGTAGGCTGGACTTAACACAAATTCCGCGGCTCGGAATTTAATATATTACAATACCTTAGGTTCAAATCTCGAAGGTAACACGTCTGTTTACTTCGAGTCGCTCTCGCTGACTGCCAGCACGGTATAAATTCAATTACTTCCTTCAAATATGAAGGAATGGGAGAAATAGCAGAAATCAGATGCGCGTTGGGTCACTGTGACGTCAGACTGACTGCGGATTAATTAAATTATTCCCATGTACTGAAAGAGTGACGTCGCACGGGTGACGTCAAAAGGACTTGTAAAGTATTAATATTTTCGGAAAAATAATGCCACTGCGGATTTGTGACTTAGCAATTTACCTTAATCTGGTACCACATGACGGAGAGCTCTGCACATCTAACGTGGTCGGTAGCTGGGAAGGCACTGCTCCTCGCGTGGTTTGGCTTACCTGAAATATAGACACTCTTCTCGTCGTTTCCTCACCCAAGTTCATCTGTACTTTACAATCTGGTATATCTACGCGGTTTTTCTAGAAATTAATTAATTTTAAACTAATTCGCCTACGGCGCCGGCGGTACAGTAAATTTACAAATATAAATGTAACAGAACAGTTACTATATAATATTTTCCAGAAAATAATGATATTTTATACATATTTCGGTAACCAAAAACACTTCGTTATAATATAAAATAATGCCGTGTATTATATTTGCGACCTTTTAATAAATGTATTGGTGTGATTGCAAATTCCAATCCCATGAGATTTAGATCCCTTCCATTGCTCCCGAGTTCAATATCCACGCTGGGAGATAATTAATCGAAAATTGTGTTTAACACTCGACCTGTTAAATGACAAGGTCGCTGAACCGAAGGGTCATAACGCATTTCTGTATCTTCGGAAACAACAACTGAAATTGTATGAAGTTTTTAAACAATTTAAATTAAAACACATGGACAAATCTATATATAGACCTAGAGCTAGCGACAGTTCGGAGGGTCATGATGGTTTACCGTTCGTAATATCTGTTTTTTTATTAAATCATATGAGCTGATTTATTACGTCTTTAGGTACACGACTAGGGTATCTCCTAATGGGGGAAAAGTTGATTCAAATATGTCGAATTTTTATACGATTCTTTTTATTTTTTATACATTTATTTAACGTCGGCCTATTTCCGCTACTGAGGCCTAACACCGACGCCTGTAGACGAGCTACCCCCAACCAGGAATTTTGCCGAACCTCTTCCCTTAAGAAGAGTAGGGATCTTTTACTTGCCTAACATTTAATAGACAAGGGACCGACGGCTTTACATCCCCTCCGAAGGATGGTATATCTCCTATACAACCCTCGCCTAAGGTTGTATAGCTTCCGCGCATACACTGATATACAAGCCGCTGGAAGATGTGTGAGGCGAGAACGCGGTTTCCGTTGGAATGGTCACCAATCCAAGTACTAACCGCGCCTGTCGTTGCTTTACATCGCATACCGAAGTATGTACATAGTAAAGACGCACCTACGCTCGCCCCTGATTCTTTTTATTATTAACCAGTAAATACCATATTGTATGCACTCTGAACATGATATGCAAATGTCTAATGAAAACGGCATATAAATTAGTTGAATAATACATCCACTTTTAGTGGAAAAAATCGGCAGCTACTGGAAGCAGCTGGAATCTCCCCACCCGGTGGATCTTTGAAGCCGAAAAGAGCATTAAATTGTGTGCCAAAACGGCACTAAACGTAATCGGATTTCATCCAAAACCCTCAACTTGATGGAATTTACAACACTCGCCTGCAGTTCGTGCTGCAAATTTCATCTACGCAAGTTATTACCTATATTATTATCAAAGAACACACCAGAGACCCTCGAGACATTTTTATAAACCACAACGAAATCCAACTGCACGGGGCGTAACGTCGCATCGGCCACCGACAGTTTAGCAACTATTATGAAGTCCAACTTTTACTTCCAAATAAACCGTCTTTTTCTGAACCGACGTTGCGATGCACTCAGAGCTGGGTAAAGTGCTTTGAGTACTATGCTTCAATTACTTTTAAGAGAGATTATTTGGTACTTGACATTTGAATTACTTTGCATAAGTAATTAAGGATTCAATTACTTTCGAAAGTGCGTCAACTACTTTAGAAAGTGCGTCAACTACTTTCGAAAGTGCTTCAATTACTTTTAAAGTAATTGAAGTCCTTTTTAGTACTTCAATTACTTTGAAACGTAATTGAAATCCTTTTGAAGTGCTTGAAGTATTTCTAAAGTACTTGCAAGCTCTTTTTAAAGTTCATTCAAAGCCTTTCTGGAAAAGTCTTATCATGAATTCTCCGGAACACAGGAACTAATAGAAGGACACAGCAGCTTGTGTTCAGTGTTTAATCTCGTTATCTGTGGCCTGTGCATTATCTGTACAAAATTTGGTACATTTTAACCTCACCACAATAAAATTGTGAGAGGTTACTAAAATTGATTCAAAAACGAAAATTGAGATAACATCAAATCTTTATGTTTTGAGGTCCTAGGAACCCAAAAAAGTGATTTTTGAAAAATGTGTGTGTGTATGTGTGTTAGCATGATAGCGTCGAAGCTACTGAACGGATTTGAATGAAACTTTGCATGTTAACTAAAAAAATATTCCTCTAAAATCTAGTAAAATTACTGAAATGCAAGCAATGTTTATTTAACAAAGAGTCATGAGCGATCGGTTTGCAATGAGCAAATTTTGTTGATTGTCGTTTGTTCCCCGCGCTATGTTTTAGTAGTGTGTCATCCGATACGTTGGTGTCATGTCACATATATTTCGGCATATTTGCAACTTTTAGTGACTGTGTACAAGTGGATTGTCACAAACTTTAAAGGTAGGTGTAACAATAGCAATATCATATGCTTTTATTATAGATTATCACTTTACCTTTGTTACTTTACGAATCTGTAATGTTTATGGTACCTAACTAGACTTTCTTAGTTGTTCAAGTGATGTTAAACTAATTAATATGATAATAGTATATTATTCAACGATCGATAATGTAGTAAACTGAATACCTACTATATTTTATCTACGATTATAACAATTAATATTAAATTGCACGTATACAGAAACATTATTTACAAAATAATGTCAACAGTTAAGCATCAAACTAATCAAATATGTCAAATCACCTTCCTTTCCTCAATAATAATAAAGTATCGGAAAGTTGATTGGCTATATCTAGTGAATTATGCAACTCCTGTTGGGCATCCAACTGTGCTTTTTGGGTTTTTGGTGATAGTAATGCGATTACACTTGTGAAGGAAACTAATATTTTTATTGTGTCACTAAACAAACAACATGTGCACTGCCTCGCTTACTTGAACGTACTGACTGCACGCAGCCTCACAGAAAAATAGTACGTAGCGACATGCAGCGCCATCTAGCAAAAATACAAATAACAAATCTTAAAGCTTATAAACTATATGATATTCATCTAGGGCTGAACAACTCCCGCTTATAATCCACGTTATTTGTTTATGGATACTATTACTTGTTCAAAAGCAGTTGATTAGTGAATATATTATAATCAAATAGATAAAGAGACATAGTTTCAAATAGATTATAACCATATTAGAAACTAAATCAGTTATTAACTTCTGGATGTGAATGAAATAGTGTGTGCGTGTGTGTGGGTGTGTGTGTGTGTGTGTATTGTGTTACCGCAATAGCGCCAAAACTACTGAACGGATTTGGATAAAAATTTGCATGAGTTTAATGCTCCAGAAGATCTGAAAAGGTTTTGGTTGAGATCGAATTACATTTAGTGCCGTTTTAGCACACAATTTAATGCTCTTTTCGGCTTCAGAGATCCACCGGGTGGGGAGGATCCAGCCGCTTCCAGTAGCTGCCGATTTTTTTCACGGAAACAAAATGGAAAGGATGGAAGTGTGATATATCGTTGAAATCGGAATTTTAACTGCTTTTCAATGGTTCGATTGAAAATTGAAAGTAAGTATAAAATAATAATAATAATAATATGTCTTTATTCAAAGAAAGGGCGAAGTTCAGTTTGGTAAGCCTTACGCTGACCATCTGCATAAATGAGTTGTTGCGCTAAAACGGCACTAAACGTAATCCGATCTCAACCAAAATCTTTTCAGGTCTTTTGAAGCACTAAAGAAACTCCCATGCAAAGTTTCATCCTAATCCGTTCAGTAGTTTCGGCGCTATCCTGCTAACACACATGCAGACACATAGACATTTTTCAAAAACAACTTATCTCAATTTTCGTTTTTGGGCCAATTTTGGTAAACTCTCACAATTTTATTGTGGTGAGGTTAAAAGCGTGTAATTCAAGCAAACCAGGAAGAACAATTAGATAAATAATGCAGTCGATCAATTAGGTAAAAGTTATTCCAAAATCCAACGTACGTTAAAAAATATTAACTACAGACCATATAAAATTTTACCCGTACAAGTTTTAACAGAGCTGGACTTTTGCCGCCAGATGATTCAAAAGTTGGATGAAGATCCCGATTTTTTTATTAAAATATTATAGACTGATGAATCGTCCTTTTCTACGCCAGGAGTTTTTAATAGGAAAAATCGAAGGTAGCGGGAAAACAAGCACAACGAAAAAGATTGGCAAAACAAATAAAAAAATCAGGAAGGAAAACTGTTAGCAGTTGTCGTGGAATTTTCAGAAACAAAACTGTTGGGCCTATATTTTATGATAATACTTTAACTGGAGTTTCCTATCTGGAAATAATTATCCCAGAAGCAAAAAATATTCTTTTGCATAATTTTTTGGAAGCCGAACTTGATATTATACTTTAGGTCCGATTTAAGGTATGAAGTAGTAAAACTTTGTTGTCTAGAATATCTAGAGCAGCTATGGGTAAAATTTACTATTAACAAAAAACAAATTGTAGTGTGTAATATATAGAGCACCAAATAAAAGCGTTTTAGGTTTTCTAAGCAATTTCGAGGACACTATATCAGAAATAGTATCTAATTGTAATGACGTAATATGTGGCGGAGACATAAACATCGATCTGTTAGATCATAATAATAGAAAAACACTACTTTTTGCAGAATGCATTGAATCTTTTAACTTAAAACAAATTATACATAATCCAACTCGTATTACTAATAACTCGGTTACCTTATTAGATATTATATTAATTTCAAGTAATACGAATTATAAAAAATTTGGTGTAAATACTGTAGCCAACGTCTCTGGCCATCTTTTAGTATCCTGCATGTTAAAAGACAAGAAAAACCGACCACAAGAAATAAGTGTAAAATTTTGCAACTATAAACGCGTTGATTTGGAATTACTAAATAATCTGTTACAATTAACACCATTTCAAAATATAATACACATGCAAGAAGTTAATGCAAAAGTAAATTGCTTTAATACCCTGCTAATAGGAATATTTGATACAGTTGCTCCTGAAAAAAATATCAATATTAAGAAACAGAAGCCGCCGTGGTATACTGATAATATTAAAATAATTACTTCTCTACGTGATAAGGCTCTCAGTTTATATGAGAAATCAAAAAAGAAAGAACATTGGGATTAGTACAAAACTTTGAGAAATAAAGCAAATATTGCAATTTGCAACGAAAAAAACATTACTTAGAACATGTAATAAACAATAATAGTTCTGGCAAGGGACAGTGGAAAAATTAGGTAAGTTAAATGTATATATGTCAAGTAAGAAGGCAAAACTACCAGATCTCGTAAATGTACCTAATGATGTAAATGATCATTTTCTGCAACATGGTATAAATAACTTTGTTCCAAATAATGACCTAGAACACTTTTACAATATCAATTTAAAAACTAATTTTGATATGTTGATAACTTTTGAAATGGTTACAGAAAATGTTGTTTATAAATAATATCTACTAGATATTAAATCAAAAGCGTCAGGTGCAGATCAAATTAATATTGATATGCTATTACTATGTTGTCCATGCCTATTACCCTATATTACCAATATTATAAACTTTTGTCCTGCTAATCATGTTTTTCCTGATGCTTGAAAAGTTGCCAAAGTAATACCGTTACCTAAATGTGCTGATCCAAGTAGTTCCAATCAACTGCGTCCCATAAGTTTACCTTCGACACTTTCAAAAATCATGGAAGAATTATGAACTTTCAAATTCGAAACCACCTAAATAATTACAACAGTCTATCCACAAACCAGTCAGGATTCAGAAGTGGTCATAGTTGCACGACTGCTTTGTTGAGAATAACAGATAATATTCTAACTGCAATTGATCAAGGTAAAACAACTGCTTTGATTGAGCGTTTGATAGAATCAGTCATGAGTTACTTATTCCATATTACATTTTATTGGCTTTTCCGAAAATTGAATAACTATGATAAACAATTACTTACAAAATCGTATACAATTTGTGGAAACTACGAAAAGCAGATCTAATGACGGCAATATAACATGTGGAGTCCCACAGGGATTCATTTTAGGACCGATATTATTTTGCTTTTACACCTGCAACATTACCAGCGTTTTAAAAACTTGTGATGCTCATATGTATGCTGATGATACCCAAATTTACTACTCATTTAAACACACGGATACTTATAATGCTAATACCAAAATAAACGACGACTTAGTATCTGCGCTTCACAAGTTACAGACAAATCCATCTAAATCTAATATTGTAATCTTTGGGAAAAATAGGGCCATAGTAGAAAGTAATATTAATGTTAAAGTAAATGATAATGTATTAATACCCACCAATTGTGTAAAAAAAAATAGGCGTCGAATTTGATGTAGACCTACGGTTTAAGAAACACATTTCCAAATGCGTGCAAAAGGCAGATTTGCATATTTAAACTTAAAATTTTTATATCCATATCGTCACATATTATCTAAATCCATGAAAATGAAATTAACTGATACATTAGTCCTATCCCACTTTAGTTATTGTGATGTTTTATACGGCCCATGTCTAGATAAGATGCATACAAACAGACTTGAAAAAGTACTAAAATCATGTCTTAGGTTTATATATGGAATAAGAAAATATGAAAGAATATCTTACAAAATTAAAGAAACCAATTGGCTAACAATGGCAGCTAGAAGACAATTCCATTCACTAACACTTTTTCATAATGTCATTGTTAATAAGAGTCCTCCATATCTTCATAATAAAATAAAATTTCGGTCAGCTTTTCACACTTTGATGTTAAGACATAGAGGACAACTCTCACCATCTCCTCATAAAACCGCCATTTACCGTAGATCTTTCTTTTACAATACTTATTGCTTATATATAAGGTTACTTCAAATCTATAAACATCTGTTTACTGCTAGCTTTAAAATACGAATAAAAACATATCTCTTAGCTAATACTAATTAATAAGAATTTGAACAACTATTTATAGCCAAGGAATACCACATATGTAATTTCTCACTCTTTAACAATTAATTTAATTATTATGTATGTATATCAATGTAAAATCATAGTTCTAATGTGCTTTTAGAGGTCGGAATATTAAAACATAATATTTTTAGTCGCAAACTTCTGTATAAAATCCTTATTGTACTATAAGAAAAGTAATCAGACTGCAACCAACAGCGACTCTCCGGCGCACTAAGTGTAATAATTACATATTACCATTAAAACGCTAATGCTTCGATTGTAACAAACACCAGCCGAAAGACTAATTCTACCTAAAGGAGCTGTCGTGCCAGTCGTCCCACACCACTTGCAGACTGCAGTTTCGAGCTATTGGCTTTCGTCAGTGCAAGGTAGGCATGTGGCGGCCGACACGAGGATCACATGACCATTTTGTAAATTTCGGTATCCTTAGGATAGCGACATGTAAAATGGTCAGCAAGCGCCATCTAGCGCTCCCAGTGTCTCTTGCAATCGAAAAATGAATAGCCTGACTGAGCTTAGCATAGTTCAAATGTGTTTTTAGAGCGAGAGCTCCTTTAGGTAGGATCAGTCTTTCGGCTGGTGTTTGTTGCAATCGAAGCATTAACGTTTTGATGGTAATATGCAATGTTTACACTTAACGCGCCAGGCTTGTAACTTGTAATTCACCGCTCGGCGGGGCACATAGTCCGGAGAGTTGCTGTTGGCTGCAGTCTGGTTACGTTCCTTATAGTACAATAAAGATTTTATTAAGGAGTTTGCAACTAAAAATATTATGTTTTAATGTAAATTCATGTTACTCAGACCTATCGTAAATATATTATAGTATTTAGATAAGGCTAAAACTAAGATCAGCAGTCTACTTGTAGGATATGCTGTTTCTAACCATTTTTTTAGGATATGTGTTAACTGTTCGTTCTCCCTTTTGTAAAATTATTGTAACCGCATATCTGCAAATAAACTTTATTATTATTATTATATGATTTGGATGCAAGATGGGGCAACTCCGCATTGTATCCTACCCGTTCGAGATCATTTGAATAATATATTGCCAATATGGATAAGAAATAATGGAACAATTAAATG
Organism: Leptura quadrifasciata; assembly: GCA_963675555.1. Taxonomy (NCBI): domain Eukaryota; kingdom Metazoa; phylum Arthropoda; class Insecta; order Coleoptera; family Cerambycidae; genus Leptura; species Leptura quadrifasciata. The sequence continues at coordinate 152,877,374 of OY776673.1, read as the reverse complement.
GTCATTAAAGACAGGATTCGACTTGAAATAAACAATCTGAATGAAAATAATGAAACCATTTTCGGTGCAATTATAAATATAAGAACCCGTTATCAATTATGCATTAACAATACTGGTGGACACATCGAATATCTTTTATGGGTTATCATTTATTTATAGTTAAATTTCCTAAATAAATCTTTGGTTATCTACTTTGTATAATTTTTTTTCTTCACTGTAAACCATTTTGATTATTTCATAAAAAAAATGTCACTTATCAAACAAAATAGTTGTCATTTTCATAGCCCACTTTAACAATGTTAACTTTTCCATATTATTTACAGTAACTACCGTAAAACGGGGTGAATCACAACTGCCTGGCAAATCACAACGAAAGTCGGTAAAAAGAAAAATAAGTTGGCTACACTGGCAAAGTCCCGCATATGCCCAATATTTTTGCAGGGATCAGTGGCTTAAACTATAGGCTTCTTTCAAGTTCAAATAGATGGCGCCAGCAATAATAAGCAATACGTTTCAGTTTTTATTCGGTAAGCGAGAAATTGGAGGGAAGTTTTCAGTGCCTAAAGAAAACCAGTTATTTAAAGAAAACAACCATAGTGTTGGAAGTGGTTATAATAGAGGTAAGTCGTGCCATAGTTGGATCAAGTCCATTTGGTTTATTAATCCAGTATGGTTAATATTTTTTAGGATTGAAAAAATTTGGAGACAGGCGGGGTGAATCACAACACCATGCCACGTATATATAAGCCCGATCCACATGGTAAAAAACATAAAAAATATGACATAGATAGGATTCAAGCGGTCGTACGGGAAATAAGGGCGGGAATGAGCTTCAGAAAAGCGGAACTAAAGTATGGTATAGGTCATACGGTTCTATATCGACATTACAAAAAGGGAGCCAATATAAAAACGAAGGGAGGACAGACCGTTTTAAGCACAGCTGTTGAAGAAACATTAGTAAAAAATATTATAACTTGTGGTAATGTTAAAGAACACGCTAAAACCCCGATGTACTTTTCGACGTTGTAACAAAATCCGACTTAGGAAATACTTCGTATGAAAGGCGTGCTTCACGTAAAAATATCGTGGAAGAGGTTTTTAATATTTGTAATCATATTTTCACTCTACGGAGCGATTTTTATGCAAAATTTTCATAACTCCTCAAGGAGCGTCATTTTAGAAAGTGTAGCAAATGTCGCTGCACAGGGACGTAATGTCGCCCCGACACCAAAATTTTATAAACTATAACAAAATTTTACTTTAGCTTCGGAATTTTCAAAATTAAAAACCCTTTTACGAATCCACGTTGTCAAGGACTGCAACTCATACGAGGTCTTGAATATGAGGACAAGTTAATCCAGCGACTATCCAAAGTATATCGTGAGTTTTAGCGAAAATAGCCCTTAGCGGCATGGGACCCCCATCATTTCCTAGCAGTCGATTTTGACGGGGAAATGATGAGTTTTAACGGGGTTTGCCCTAAACTGGTTCCTCAGTGATTCGGTGTCAGAAAAGTATTATTACCATGTACTCATATGTGCATGGGAACCGCCTTGCCTGAACATAAAATTTTAATTGCAGAATACAATTCGAAGTAGTAGCGCTTCAAGCATTTTTAAGCTCTGAGGAGCGACCAAAATTGGTATTGATATAAAAATACGTTTATAAGACAGGCAAGCAAAAGCCCACCAAATTTCAGTAACATTGAACTTTTCTTGAATCTTTTTGTGCATCGTTAGCTTATAAAACCGCATATTGGATGGTAGTTGGTACATTATAAATCGTTCTGTTCCTCACCATGTGTTGTACACGGGCCAGACTATTGTTTGTTAAACATTTTCTTGAAAATTGTTGTAAAAACATAAATTTTTGAAGATTTAATATATATTTTTTGAACTTTATATTGTCTTTTAATTGTGTTTTCTGACTAACAAAATTCCCTTTCAGGTATAATTTTAAGAAAGTGTTATATACTTCCAGCGCAGCGTTAGGTTTATAGTGTTACGACGTCCAATAGATACCATCAGAGCAGCAGTTAAGCATAAACGAACAGTAAGTATAGATTTTATATATTATTCTCCGTCTGAAACAGTCGTGTTGAACCCTAAATTTTGTGAACGTAAATATTCATTTTGAAATAGAAATAGAGTAAGAAAAAAGAAAGAAATTTTTTTTAACTTTTTTTCTAAGATAGAAATATAAGTCCTTCAGACACCCTAAAGATGGATCGTTCACAGTAACTGGGGATACCCTCTGGACACATATAACTTAAGGATGTTGGTCAAAACATATCTGGATAAAATGGTCATTATTCAGAAGCGTTTTAAAAATAACTTGCCAGGAAAGGAATTTGCTGCATGTTTTATTCGGCGCCACAAAGTACGAATATCGGAACGCATGTGTCAAAACATTAAGCGAGCACGTGCTGGAGTGTCACCAGCTACCATAAACGTTTATTTTGATAACCTCACTGAATCTCTTAAGGACGTACCCCCATCTAATATAATCAACTATGATGAAACTAATGTTACCGACGATCCGGGTCGAAAAAAAGTTATCGCCAAGAGAGGCACAAAATATCCGGAGCGAGTACTAAATCATAGTAAATCCGCCACCTCTCTTATGTTCGCGTGTTCTGGAGAAGGAAAGCTACTGCCAATTTATGTCGTCTATAAGGCTTTACATAAGTACGAGTCCTGGACAGTCGGTGGCCCCAAAGGGACACGGTACAACTCTACACCGTCAGGTTGGTTTGACTCAAGGTGTTTCGAGGACTAGATAACCACAATCGTATTGCCTTTTTGTAAAAAACTAGTGGGGCCAATAGTTCTCATAGGCGACAATTTGAGCTCGCACTTATCAAATGACTGCATAAAACTTTGCCAAGAAAAAAATATTTCATTTGTGTTCCTGCCGTCTAATTCCACGCACCTTACCCAGCCACTAGATGTGGCTTTCTTGCGTCCACTAAAAATAGCTTGGAGGGATATATGGACCAAGTGGAAGAAGTCGGATGGCAGGAAAGCGCCGTCAATACCAAAAACAGTCTACTGAAACAGATTTTTAATGCACAAAGAATATAAAAGCAGGATTTGATAAATGCGGCATTGTGTAAGAGAACGAATTTGATCAATACTACCCCAAGATATTCAGCAATGCAATAATGATGACAATAATAATGAAAACATAATGAATGATTCCGTCGTAGAACTTTTAAAGTCTATGCGCTATGATGATACCCCGAAGATTCGCACAAAACGAAAGAAAACAGAAGTTGAAGCAGGGAAAAGCGTTAAAGGTTATGATAGCGAAAGCAGCAGTAATGAAGAAGAGGATGAAATTTTATATGACGATAGTTCAAGTGGTGAAGAATTTGAGCAGAATGAAGAGTTTGAACAGGAGAATGAAGAGTTTGATCAAGAAAATGAAGAGTATGAGCAGGAGAATGAAATGTTTGAACAGGAAAATGAAGAGCATGAGCAAGGAAATGAAGCGATTTAGCAGCATAATGAATCGGAAGAAATCCTGGGAAATTCCGGCCACCTTGATGCAGTACCAGGATGTTCACGGTCATCTGGTGTTTTCAAAAACGGAAAAATGTACAAAAACGTATTACCAACTTCCATGGAAGAAATTAAAGCATCTGATTTGTTATTTGTAAAGTTAGAAGATAAGTACTTTATATGCCAAGTGCTCTTTACATCTGGAAGCACAATTGAAGCAAAATTTACAAGGTCAAAGTCAACTAAAACTGTTGTTGATGATGGCTTTTTATACGTTTTTCCCGATGTTGAAGATGCATATACATTCCCATTTACGTAAATTATTGGTGCAGTGGAGGCCCCAAAAATAGAAAGAAGAGGTGTCATGAGATTTTTGTTAAACTCTAAAGTTGTTTTGTAGCAATATCTCTTTTAAAACTGTTTTTTTTTTAATTTTAAGTCAAATTTGTATTTCAGTTTTGTAATAAATCGTTGAAAAAAGCTAGTTTTTCATTTCTGTTGTTTGTTTTAACTACATGTATATATTTTTTAAGTAAAGTCGCTGTCATTCAACTTTCGCTGTGCTAAATAGCGACTAAGAGGTAAATTAAATGCTTGATGTGATTGACCCCGACTGGCGGGTGAATCACAACACTGAACATTTATAAAAAAAAAATAATTTCAACTACAACAAAAAATTCATAATTCTCAGGGATGATGGTGTAGGTTAGATAAGACTTTTGCATGATTTTGAGATTTTGTATGTCAAACCGTTTTCAAGATATTTCATTGCAAAGGTTGAAAAGTGTAGTGATTCACCCCGTTTTACGGTACTTGAACTAAGATATTCGACATTTAATAACTCAAAAACGGTATATGGTAGTGGTGACATATGGTATATTTTTTAAATCAGGAAAAAAGGACCATTCCAAAAACTTAATAATATATGGGGTATCCCATTTTTAAAAATTTATTATTTTTTTGTATCCCCTGAAATCTGTACGCTACTGTGCTTTTGATAGCATTTTAACAAAATTCAGTCATAACCACACAACTTTTATTTAAAACTTTTTTTCTATGGGTAATAATAACGATGATAAGAGGTGGGTAATTTATAATGAATAACTCTGTATTTGCGAGAACTTTTCTTCGTCAAATTACTCGAAGAACTGTCTGAAAACGCCTTGATTAACATGTCTATTTTATTATATTTTTAGAAATATCAGCTGGTTTACAAATACAATAAATAGGTACCTACTTATTCCCGAGGAGCGATTGGTGTCTAAGATATTTAATAAAACATTTCAACTAGTCTGAGGAATTTAATATCTCCTAATTTGAATTTGAAAAGATGAGTAGAGTAGAATGTACAAGTGCATTTCCAGTGCAGCTTTGAAAGTAGGTTACGGTTATGGCGCTTTCCCTGTTCACTTTTCGCTTCCCTTCCTATGTAACCATTTCCGGGCAACCCAATTCCTGTTTCAGCGGTATGTAATTGGTTATTGAAAGTGGGTCACGATCACTCCACAATCTGTTATTTTACTTAGTGAAACAATATGCGGCTTGAACGCCGATTAATTCAGTAATTACGTTATAAACTAACAATCTCGATTCGATAATTACCTGGACGAGTTGATCAAATTAATGCAGCGAGCATTCCAATGTTCTGAAATTTGTTATTATGCCATTATTGAAAAGAGAGCCTTATTATCTAAGTTTTATATTCTACCGACTTGGCAATATTAAGGGTAAAACATTAAGAAAAGATTCGGTCGACATTTTATCCAAAACTGAACTGAAATAAATGCATGCAAACTTTATAGTCAAAATTGTACAGGACAAAATTGACTTGATTTACCTGCGTACGGTAGGCATTACTGCCACTGCTGTAAAACATTGAGTCGTGATATTATGGAGTTTTTGTATGCAGAGTTTTTTTGCGTTTCTGTTTCCTTCGTTTCTGAGTCCAGCAGCGCATATATAATTATGATTTCATTACGGTATTTTCTTTTTTCTTGCTGTTCACTTCCAGTATGCTTAGCCCTTTCCTAATTATACGGCCATTTCGATTGTTTCTATCTACGTGTAGCATGTCTTTCAATTTCTAGTTTGTCGCTATACAGCATTAGCACCTTCTTTAGTAGGTGTGTTAAGTACCCTTTTTTTTGGAATTGTCCCCAGTATTTGTATAATTTTATAGTTGTTTTCACATCACATTAATGTTGACGTTTGCTTTCGCTTCTTTGGTTTGACCAGGCCAGTGTGCCTTATTTTTATGTATTGTATATTGATAATTTTATCTTCTCTCAATTTTAGACGTTCATCTTACGATTCATTATTTATTAATTCATTTCATTTATTATTATCCTTCTCCTACCAACCTTTTTCCGCCATCTTGCTTTTTTCAGACCTATCATAACAGATTTTCTAACCTCAAAAATATTCATAACCTCAAAATATATCTTCTTCCTCTTCTTACATGTATATATATATATATATATATATAATATATGAAGTGTTGTTGTACTTCTGGGTGCTCTCGATGATGATCGACTCCTCCAGGAGTCACGGTTGTCTAAACGACGTTTCGGCAGAATCTCATCTGCCATCTTCAGGTTCTCACTGAAAGCTGCCTACTGCTGCTTCTCGTTGCTCGAACTGAACTCAGTTCGCAGTAGGCAGCTTTCAGTGAGAACCTGAAGATGGCAGATGAGACTCCGCCGAAACGGCGTCCAGACAACCGCCACTCCTGGAGGAGTCAATCATCGACGAGGGAGAGCACCCGGAAGTACAACGACACTTCATTTAACACCCGCGAAAACCTAAAAAACAACATATATAATATATATATATATATATATATATATATATATTGATATGAAAATACAGTCCTTATAATGAGGTAGTAGTAATGAAATAGGTTAGGATTTGTTAATAATCTATTTGTAGAGAAATTTGTGATTGGTATTTTGAGAAAGATAAAGATAGAATTTGATGGTGTATTGAAATTGTTGTTCAGAATAGTATACAAAATTGAAATTTAGATCAAGGATATCGAATAGATCAGGTATAGAATTCGGATGATAGAAAATTGAAGTTATTATTATTATTATTATTATTATTATTATTATTATTAGCCGTTACTCGAGTCCGAGTATAAAAATGTTACAGTCGATAAATTGTGTACAATAAAAAACAAGTAAAAGGTGTAGTCTATTGTAATTCCCATTCATCTACGGTGCACACGACTATGGCTATAGAGGCCAATTCGGGAGAGCACATGTCGACCGCAGTCAGGACAAACATAGACCTGGTTAGGTCTTGGATTCAGCCTTCTTGCAGCAACATGTCCTTGATAGCTGGCCACAACCCCTCGCCATTCGGTTCTGTCCGCTGCAAGTTGTTCCCATTGCTCGTCTGCAATACCGCAGGATTTTAGATTTTCATGGAGAGCGTCTTTGAACCTCTTTCGTTGACCACCACGCCTTCTTCTACCGCTTAGCAATTCACCATAAAGTGTACATTTAGGAAGGCGGTTATCATGCATACGATGAACGTGACCTGCCCATCTTAGGCGTGCTCTTGAAATAAGCACCTCAATTGGAAGGCTGTTTGCTCTCCTGAGTACTTCCACGTTTGATATGTGATGGAACCAACGGATTTTCATCATACTTCTGAGGTGTCTTTGCTGAAAACGTTCTAATTCTTTCACATGACGACGGTATGTGACCCAGCTTTCACATCCATATAGCAGTGTTGGAATGACAACTGCTCTGCAGACAGCCATTTTCGTTGACAAAGCAAGGTCGTGGTTGTCAAATACTCTCTCTCTAAGTCCCCAGAGCGCTCTAGATGCAGCGTTAATTCTATTGCGAATCTCGCTGTCCATGTTTGCTTTGTCATTAACAACGTTGCCTAAGTAATTGAACTGATCCACCACTTCAAGAGAATTTCCGTTAAGTGTAATGTCTATTTGGTTCACTTGATGAGGAGTTGACATAATCTTAGTCTTTCCAATGTTGATTTTAAGTCCCAAGGAATCATAGCTCTGGGCACACACATCTAAAAGTTCTTGAAGCTCTTCCGGCGTAGAGGCTAAAAGTGCACAGTCATCCGCATACTGGAGATCACAAATGAATCGTGTGCGTGTTTTCGTGAAAGCTCTAAAGCGCCCTATGTTAAAGAGACCGCCATCAAAACGGTATCTGAGACCTATTCCTCTGACTGTCAGTTTGTTGTCAACAATAATTGTTAGAGCAGTGGTAAACAAATTAAAGAGTAGGGGTGCCAGGACACATCCCTGCCTAACTCCAGTGAGGGTTTGGAAAGGTTCGGTTGCCTCATTATTATACATAACCTGGGCGTTGTTGTTTGTATGTAGACTGCGACATACTTCCACAAATTTTCTAGGGATACCTAAGCGGAGCATAATTTTCCAGAGCACTTCCCTGTCCACCGAGTCAAACGCCTTGGTTAAATCAATGAAGGCCATGTGAATTTCTCCTTGATGTTCGAGTGCTTTTTCTTGAAGCTGTTTAAGTGTGAAGATTAGGTCCGACGTGCCTCGGTTTGGTCTAAAGCCACTCTGTGTTTCAGGAAGTAACTTTTCCATAACAGGTGTTAGCCTATTTGCCATCGCTTTAGTGAGTATCTTCCCTCCAACAGCCAGGAGAGCTATACCCCTGTAATTTCCACAGTCCGCAGCGCTCCCTTTGTTTTTGAAGAGGTTGATTAACAGTGTATCACGAAACTCCTGCGGAGCTTGACCACTTTCCCACACGACATCAAACAGTTTTTTGAGGTAGGGTATGAGCTCTGACGACACAGCTTTAAAGATCTCAGCTGGGAGTGAGTCGGCGCCGGGAGATTTGTTATTTCTTAGCTGCCCAATGGCGGTTAAGATCTCTTCCGTTGTTAGTGGTTTATCTAAGTCTTCGAAGGTGTCATATTGAGGGATAAGATTTATAATATCGTGATCGGCTTGACTTTGCTGGTTAAGAATGTTAGAGTAGTGTTCTTTCCATCGGGCTCTTATTTCCTGGTCTTCTTTGAGGAGATTTCCATTTAAATCTTTAATAGGGCACATATTTTTCCGACTGGGGCCGTACACTGCTTTTACTCCTTGAAAGAAATTCCTGTAGTCGTGTGAATCGGCGTACCTTTGAATTTCTCTGGCCTTGCTTGCCCACCACTCGTTCTTTATTCTTCTGATTTCGCGTTGCGTTTCATACTTAGATTGGGTAAAAGCTTCTGCTTTTGTTGAGTCGTTGGGGTGGTTGATAGCGTTTTGGAAGGCAATATGTTTGCGGTCAAGAAGTTCTTGTATAAAAGCTTCATTATCATTGAACCAGTCCTCCTGTTTTTTACTTGCTGCAGTGCCAAGAATTTCCTCACTCGCACTTTTTAAACTGTCTTTAATTTGTGTCCAGGTAGCAGCGATATCTACAGAATTGGTTTCTTCTAGTGCACTCAAATTCTCTTGAACTTTTTGCTTTAGCTGTTCGACGGTTTGTTGGTCACGCAATTTATTAATACAGAGACGGAGTCTACGTTTTACTTGAGTTCTTTGGTGTTTGGGTCTCATAACAATTTTCATTTTAGAGACAACAGGACGATGATCGGTCCAACATTCGCTATCAATGCGCGCCTTTGTAATTTGGACGTCCTTGAGATGCTTCCTACGTATGATAACATAGTCCAGTAGATGCCAGGTGCCTTTAAATTTATCCTTTTGTCGGAAAATGGTGTTTGTTATAACTAGATCATGTTCGGTGCATTTAGTTAGGAGTAGTTGACCGTTAGCGTTCATGTTGCCTAAACCGTTCTTGCCTATGATGCCTGGCCAGGTGTCTGCATCTCTCCCTACTCTGGCGTTAAAATCGCCAAGAATAACGAGTCGTTCCGTTTTAGGTATTCTACAGAGGGTTTCTTCCAGCTGTCGATAGAAGCTTTCCTTGGTTTCGTGACTTGCATCCAGAGTGGGAGCGTAGGCGCTTATTAGATTTACCGCGTTGCCATCTGATAGCTCATAGCGTAGCAGCATTAGACGCTCGGATAGGCCTTGTGGTACTTGTGTTAAGTTGGATACAAGTTGATTCCGAACGGCAAATCCTACTCCATATTGTCTTCTTGAATTGGTGGGAAGACCTTTCCAATAGAAGGTGTAGTACTTTTCTGTGAGAGAGCCTTCCTCCAAAAATCGAGTTTCGCTGAGAGCTGCAACGTCAACATTGAGTCGGTGAAGTTCTCTATCTATTAGAGCAGTTCTTCTTTCAGGCCGATCAGTGCGAGTGCTGTCGTTCAAGGTACGAACATTCCAAGCGCCGTAGATGAAAGAATTAGTTTTGTTGGATTTAACTTGTCGGTGTTTTTTCGACATTCGATGAGGTGTCCCTGTGGGCACCCTCCCCCGGAGATCCGATCGGGAGGGTATTTTACCTCCGGATGATTTTGTCCCACTTGAACGCTCCATCATTTTTTTAAAGCCTTAATCGACTGAAAACGAAGCTGCATTTGAAGTTTTAGCTGGAGCAGGTATGCAACTGCCCAGCTCGGTTGCGGAAGGCGAGTGGTGTGGTCCCATGGCACAGAAGTAGACTGCGACGATGGGGTAACCAAACGATTCCAAAAGCAACTTTTGTGTGCGGTGGGTTATTTTTACCGCACTCTTCGTGAGAAGGTGGATGTGCTCACGGCAAAAGGTAAGGGTTATTCCGCCCTTACTCGGTCGTTAGAGCCTCGTTAGTGAAAACAGGGTGCACCAAGTTCAAATTGAACTCATCGCGAAGGTGAGGTTAACAATTGAGTAGGAGAGGCTATAACTTGCGCTTCACTACCCCATTACACCCCATTACAAGTTATTATAACAAATAAATGTCATGTGTAAAATCTTCTATTATTTTATTAGTTATAAGTTGTTGGAAATAGTTGGTTATATATATATATATATATATATATATATATATATATACATGTAAGAAGAGGAAGAAGATATATTTTGAGGTTATGAATATTTTTGAGGTTAGAAAATCTGTTATGACACGTCTGAAAAAAGTAAGATGGCGGAAAAAAGGTTAGTAGGAGAAGGATAATAATAAATGAATTAATAAATAATGAATCGTAAGATGAACGACTAAAATTGAGAGAAGATAAAATTATCAATTAAGTAAAGGAAGAAAGAATTAAATAAGTTTTAAAACTATATAGTATAAAGCAGAGGAGCTCTGAAGACAATAAAAGTACTTCTTTCTTCCTTCAATTGGATTTTATCTGGCCTTCTCCTTATAGAATTTCTAACTACCAATCCCTCGATGTCGTTTCTTTACCTTTCTTTCCCCTCTGGCTTAAAATTAAATAATAATTATTTATTTATTACTCTTATTCTTTCCTCAGCTTGTCAGTTTCCTTTTATTTAATCCTTTGTTGAAATTATTTAATATTTCTGAGTCCATATTAATCTGTATTACTCTTTTAAAATATTTACTTCTTTCATGTCATAAAATTAATTAATTAATATCCTTATCATTTTCATTCCTTAGCAACCTTTTCTCCGCCATCTTCCTTTTTAACAACTGTCAAGCAAACTTTTCTAACCTCCAAACTATTCATAACCTTTAAATAAATCTTCTTCCTCTTTTATTCATATTTCTAACCTTCAAATCTTTCTTAAATTATTCACAACCTTCAAATGTCTTCTTCCTTTTCTTTATATATATCCAACTGTTTCCCACCAACTTATAATTACTAATATAATCATATTTTGTACGTGGCATTTATTTGTCACAATAAACTACAATATTTTGTCATCTGGCATCTCTATTCCCGATCTATCCCATGTAATTGATCTAAACTTCAATTTTGTATCATATTCTAAACAACAATCTCAAAATAGAATCATATTCTATTTTTACTTTTCTCAAATAAACAATTACAAATTTTTCTCTTCATAATTCATTGTAAACAACTTAAAACTATTTTATTATTAACTTATTATAATAGGTGTATAACATTGTATGTTAATGTTTCATTAACAATCTCAGACGCGGTTCAACCCAAGAACCTAGTATTTTTCATACCAACGACCGCTCAAGCTTCTCAGAATATATATATGTAAAAGCGTAACATTTCAGTCACAATCTCCTCTATAAGGTCCTTATTTTTAGTATATAAGTAACGTAACCAAACTGCAACCAACAGCTACGAGGATCCTTCGACTATTTGGTCAGTCGTCGGTCGTGTCGGTCTTCTCAGCCCACTTTGCGCTGATGAGAGCCAACAGCTCGAAACTTCAGTATGTAAGTGGTGTGGGACGACTGGCACGAGAGCTCCTTTGAGTAGGAATTAGTCTTTCGGCCGCTGTTTGCTGCAAACGAAGCATTAAGCGTTCTGTTGGTAATATATGATTATTACACTTAACTCGTACACATAGCCCGGAGAGTAGCTGTTGGTTGCAGTCTGATTACATTCCTTACACTAAAAATAAGGACATTATAGAGGAGATTGTGACTGAAATACTACGTTTTTACTTTTAATATTCTGCCCTCTAAAAGCACATTTGAACTCATGCTAAGCCGAGTCCAGGCTATTTAGTTCGATTGCAACAGACACTGAACCGCTAGATGGTACCTACCGACTATTTTACATGTCGCTATCTTAAGGATATCGTGATGTACCAAATGGTCGAAGGATCCTCGTGTCGGTCGTCTCAGCCTACCTTGCACTGATGAGAGCCAACAGCTCGAAACTGCAGTCTGCAAGTGGTGTGGGACAGTGGGACACGACTGGCACGATAGCTCCTTTAACTAGGATCAGTATATCGGCTGGTGTTTGTTGCAATCGAAGCATTAGCGTTCTGTTGGTAATATGCAATTATTATACACTTAACGCGCCAGGTTTGTAATTCAGCGCTCGGCGGGGCACATAGCCTGGAGAGTAGCTGTTGGCTGCAGTCTGGTTACGTTCCTTATAGTAAAATAAGGATTTTATAGAGGCGTTTGAGACTGAAATAAAATGTTTTAATATTCTGCCCTCTAAAAACACATTTGAACTATATTCATTGCGCGTGTTGCGAATTAAACTATATGTACAGCATACTGTATAGAGGTAAAATAAAAGATTCATTAAAACACCGCACAGGAAAAAATATTGATTCTAATTTCAAAATTGCCTATAAAAACCGTACTTCACACACATTTTTCCCATTTATTTCCTACACATACTAAAGTGTGAAATTGGATTCGCGCTCTTGTTCGTTCGCCGTTTATTATCCTCCCTTCGAATGCAAATCAGCATTTGCATGGAGAAGCAACTTCCTGTGATATTTTAGCATTTTGATAAATGACCAGAATCTAAAAACGAATACATAATGCATACATTACCTGAAAAACTACTGAGGATAATTTCACTGCTAACCATGCTTTCGGAATATGATTGAATAGGCATTAATGTTTTCCTCGTAGTGCTTGATGTAGGTTTAATAAAATTGGCGTTAATTGTTACTTTTAAAAAGAAATGATGCAGGTAACTGACGGTAATTTTTACTTTTCTGTGCCTACAGCAGGTTGCAATTTAAATTCAATAAATGTTGACGTAAATGGCTTTAAATTTAGAAAATAAGCAACATGGCATAGTCCGCTGTTAAAATATAATATTACTACTAATAAGCTACTACAGAAAAAAGAAAGATGGGAGTGTTTTCCAATTACATGAGCAAGAAGTACTTGAGATAAGTAGCATTTAGACACCTTCCCTCTATTTAAAATGTAGATTCTACTTCAATTTCCTAGCTTTTGTACAGTTAATTCTTAAAGAATCCTCATAGATAAAATACAATGTTATCCTGCCAAATCAAGTAAATGTTCACTAGATTTTATATTTCATTGCGTCGTTTTTCCGTGCTGCGAAGTATCCCATTAGGACCTCTAATAAGTTTCGTTAGATACTATCACAGTGATTGTTTTCTGATGATTTACCAGCACGGCACAGTAGCTCAGTGGGCTGGAGCGCATTATGTACGGTAAATTCGCTTTGGTCAGACTCTGTTGGGTTCTGGGTTTGATCCCCACATGGGCACTGACAATGTCGGTAGGTAATGAATGTTGTTGACGCTTTTTCAAATGTGTAACCTCCTTCCGGACAGCCCTTGGCTCTGAATTTGGGGGTTTTCTATTATATGTCGTCTGTTCGTGTTTTATACAATGTGTTGATATGCTTGTAATATATACGGGGTGTTCCAAAACTTCTCGGCAAGAATTCAGACGAAAGTAGATGTGATCAAAAAATAGAGTTAGAATAGATTGGAGCGGTCATGAAATACAAATTTTGCGGTAGGCGTGGCTAAGCGTAGTATCAATATGATTGTCTTGCCAGAACTGAACTATTTTAAATTTAAGTACGTAAATAAACTGTTTTAGGCCATTGAAGGAGTCAGACGAACTGCCGAATGTTGGCGCCTCGAACAAGACAATGCCCCCACCCCCTTGTTTTCGAGGGTGCTGAATCGATTCTTGGCGTCAAACCAATTTTTCCACCTCGGCAACCCTCTCAAATTGGCGTGTTATTTAAAGGACAATAAATATATATTTACTTAGATATGTTTTGTTTCATTTAAGTATTCACAAATATATACCTTGCACTAATTTATTTTATTGAAAAACCTGCATTTATTAAAATAGTCCATTTAAAGAGTCGGGATTTATGACGAAATTACCGAATGTTCGCGCCTCGGACTAGACAATGTCCTCCCCTTCGTTTTCGGGGGTGCTGAACATTTCCACCTCGGCAACCCCCTCAAATTGGCCTAAAGCCATCCCCAAAGTCCCCTTTTCCGTGAACCCGTTTATTTTCCTCAGTTTTCCGAGTAATTATTGTTCCCTCGAATAGAACAGAAGGCCCCCTCAAAGAATTTGACCTCAGCTAGCCCTACTCCAGGCTTCCAAACCTTGTAGGTGGTGAAAAATTGATATTTGTTTTAGTGAGAAAGAAATTAATATTTTGTAGGAGGCGTTTCTTTGAGGAAGGTGGTAGGTGACCAGGATTGTGTAACCACCCCCAGGAGTTGTCTTCGCCTTTCAAGGGGGTACAATTTTTTTCATCTATAATTGAAAAATAGTATAAAAAATATATTTATTGAAGTGTTTTTATAAATTGATTTGGCACCCCTTTGAAGTCTGAAAACAACCCCGGGGCCGGTTACACAACCCTAGTCGCCTACCACCTTCCTCGAAGAAAGGCCTCCTATAATTTTTTTTTTTTTTCACAAAAACAAATATCAATTTTCTACCCTCTACAAGAGTTGGAAGCCTGGAGTGGTGGCTGAGGTCAAAGGGATCTCCCGTTCTACTCGGGGAAAAAACAATTAGTCGAATTTTTGTGGTACTTTTTAACATATTAAAAGTCCCCACACGTAGTCTCCGGGGAGAAAATAGGTTAAAAAAATCTGTTTCTCAAAAAAAATTTGGAAAGTAGATATCAATTTTACTGTAAAATATGTATACATGAAAATTATAGGTAATAAAAATCCACCCAGTTTTGTTTTTTTTTTTTAATCTTCGTACGACCTATTGGAACCGAGACAGAGTTTTTGAAAATTTTGCGATGCAATAGAAACGTGCGCGTTCTTCGCCAAAATCTCAAAAATGGTCGCCCGGATCGCAAAATGTTTCAAATGAAAATTGTAAAGAATTCGATTACGAGCAATTTTCTTTAATTTCTCATTTCCATTCGATCAATATTGGCAGAGATATGAATTTTTAAACATCCTTATAGCACGCTATGAGAACGCTTGTTTCATGATAAAATCGATAAATACTCGAAAACGATAGATCGTACGTATATAGTGTATCTAATGAAAGTTAAAGATAATCAAATTTTGAATATGTTGGTGTATGTACAAAAAACGATAATTATCATTTTCAAGTGCATTTTGACAAATAGTGTTTTTTATTGGCTTTAGGCAATAATGACACTAAAGGTTCTTTGAAGAGAATTAAATTATATGTAAAATGAGCTCCATGTGGCCTTCATACGATGAATGGTTCATGAGTTACAGCTGTTTAAAGCTATAAGCAATTTTTTTTTTATAAATTAAGATTTTCCTGCAAGAAGTGTGCATAACAATTCTTTAAAAATTTGTTTTCGCCGCTTTTTATTTGTTTATATACATATGAAAGTAATGCAACGGCATAAGTCGTTCGCAAGGTATATTTTCTTTAAAAAGAAGGTTCTTTGTTCAGAAAAATTGAACCAATATTATTATCTAATTCCTTTTTTTGTATATATCATCGGGTTTTTTTTACTTTACGACAAAATTTCATAAGACCTAAATGAAAGATTATAAAATTAACTACAAAAAACACTTTTTCGTGTATGATTTTCAATAAGTAGCGACAAGGAACTGACGATTGAAAATGCGGCTGATTTTTAATTTTTAGCAAACAGGCAATTTTCGCCACGTTTGAAGTTCAAAAAAATACATTTAATATTTTTTCACTTTTTGAAGTATAAAAAGTTATTTTGTGGGCATTTCTGAGTCGTTTCATACTGGTCCCATATTCTTAAAAAATTGTTAAGCACAGTTCTTGCAGGAAAATCTTAGTTTATAATAAAAAAGAGATTTTTGCTCATAAATTTAAACAGCTGTAACTCGTGAACCATTCATCGTATGAAAGTCATTTTACAGATAATTTAATTCGCTTCAAAAAACCTTTAGTGCCATTATTGCCTAAAGCCAATCAAAAAATAGCTATTTCTCAAAATGCACTTGAAAATTACAATGTTTCATGTTTTTCCCTTTTATCTCCATTCACTCGTTATCAAAACGATTTTGTACATAACCAACATATTCAAAATTTGATTCTCTTTAACTTATTAGATACACTATATGCGTGCGATCTATCGTTTTCGAGTTTTTATCGATTTTATCATGAAACAAGTATTCTGATAGCGCGCTATACCTAAAGATGTTTAAAAATTCATATCTCTGCCAACATTGATCAAATAGAAATGACAAAAGAAAATTGTTCGTAATCGAATTCTCTACAACTTTCATTTGAAACATTTTGCGATCCGAACGACCATTTTTGAGATTTTGGCGAAGAACGCGCGCGTTTCCGTTGCGTCGCAAAACTGTCAAAATTTCAAAAAAATCTATCTCGCGCGGTTACAACAGATAGTACGAAGTTAAAAAACAAACGAAATTGTGCGGATTTTTATTACCTATATTTTCCATGTGTACATATTTTACAGTAAAATTGATAATTTCCGAGTTCTTTGCGAAAGACTGATTTTTTTTACCTATTTTCTCCCCCCACCCCTCCGCTGGCGTCTAGAACTGGGGACTTTTGATATGTTAAAAAGTACCACAAATAAGCCTGTTCCCAAAATTTCAGCCCGCTCTGAATTATTTCATCCAAATCGACAAATTTCGTCCCATTCTATTGGGATATTAATAAATGCAGGTTTTTCAATAAAACGAATTAGTGTAAAGTATATAATATGTGAATATTTAAATAAAAGAAAACATATCTAAGTAAATATATATTTATTGTCCTACGTTTTTTTTTTTTGTTCTTATGCCTAATGCTTTGGGACATATTGTTATGTGCTGCCCTCTAACGGGGAAAGATGTGATTAAGTCCCTGTTCAAGGTGAACGGAAACATGTTATTCTGTTACTCCCTGACTAGTAGGGTGGCGCCGTCTATGAGCCAATTGACGAACAATCATCTAGTACATAGTAGAAAACTATGGAGGATTCTAGAATAGAGTTCTGGAAATTCCAAGTGTGTATATAAAGAGGTGAATCTAGCAGATGGGGGAAGAGAACAGTTCAGTTTAGTATCCAGTACAGTTCTGGTTACAGAGACAGTTTGTAGGTTGGAAGAGTTCAGTTCAGTGAAGTAAACAGACAGAGAGTTTTTAGGTTGGACAAGAGTTGGCAAGTTTAGGAAGAAAAGTACATAGTGTTTTAAAAGTAGTGAATTTATATTAGATTAAGTTATTATTAGTTGTGTGATTTTTAAGTACTTACTAGTGTAATTTTAGTGATTAATAAAATAGTGGTTAGTGAAAATTCTTGTTGCAGGTATTTGAATCCACAAAGTGTTTACTGAAAACTGTAAACACGTAACAATTGGTGTCAGAAGCGGAATTGCAACAGAATTTCTGAAGAATTCGACGAAGTTCCATAGTATTCTATTCGTAAACCACTGGAGATAGTGCAGTGAGTCGAACTGGAAAGTAATATAGACATTAGACAAGACTAATTTGTGCTATATAGTGTGAGAAAATTTATAGAACATTCTATTCTGAATATTGTGAAAATAATTTACTTGTACCTGGCATAGACTTTAAACAAGACTTGTTAGTGTTGGTTGTTAGTTTTTGAATGGAAACAAGAAACATGGCTACTGAAAAACAAATGCAAGACATGTTCGAGCAGTTTAGAAAAATGATGCTAGACCAAAAAGAAGAACAAGAAAGACGTCAAGAAGAAAAAGAAAGACGACGTCAGACAGAAAAAGAAGAACAAGAAAAACGACGTCTAGAAGAGAAAGAAGAGCAAGAAAAACAGCGTCTAGAAGAGAAAGAAGAATTAAGGAAAATTATACAGGGGCAACAAGATGTTATCCTTTCAGCCACTGAAGACCTCAAAAGCAAAATTGAAGAGGATATAGGCAACATAAAGACTGAAGTAAGTGAAATCAAAGGAAAAGTTACTGGCGTCGAAGGGAAAGTTACCGATATAGAAGGAAAATTTCAGGCAGTTCAAGGAGAGGTAGAACAACTTAAGCGACAGTTAAGAGCGCAAGGAGGCCAGCTAATATTATCATCGTCAGGTCCGCGAGCCATCCTTTGATGGTCAAACTTCTTGGTCAACCTACAAAAGACAATTTGAGGCAGCGGCATACGCAAACAAATGGAGTAATGAAGACAAAGCTATGGCATTGGTGCTAGCATTAAGAGGTCAAGCCTCAGAGTTGCTTCAGACTATCCCAGTGACGCAGCAACGGGATTTTAAAGTTTTGGAGGCTGCACTAGATCTAAGGTATGGCGACCAACACCTCGCCCAAGTATACCGGACTCAGCTCAAATCACGCACACAAAAGGCTGGGGAAAGCTTACAAGATTTTGAAGCAGCTGTTGCGCGACTGACATACCTGGCTTACCCGGATGCGCCCAAAGAATTCCAGGAACAATTAACAGTTGGTACTTTCATTGATGGCATAAGAGACGAGGAGATCAGGCGAGTCCTTAGATTATCTCGAGATAAGACTGGTAGTGAAGCCTTGATCCGTGCCCTTGAGGTTGAAGCCGCTTACAAAGAGACTGCACGTCCGAGAGTACGAGCCATGAAGGTAGAAGAAGAGGATCATTTAGAAAAATCAAAGATGGAATCTTTGATGGCTGACATGCACAAAATGATAAGCCAGTTGATGGCCAAATCAGATGCTCCAAGGAAGCAGAAAAGAGAACAGAGCGATGAACAGTCAAGGAAGGTGATTCGGTGTTATAAGTGCGGCAAACCAGGGCATATTAAGCGAAACTGTCGGCAGCGGAGCCCTGAGAGAGTAAATGCCGCAATGACTGAAGAGCCGCAGGAAAACTAAAGATAGCCAGCACCTTGGGGGCTGTGCTGGCTGGTGAACACGGTGCCCCCAGAGAGATACGGGTTTCCCAGATTAGAAGAGTCCCGAGTAGTCTGCTGTTGGATGGCTATGTAAACAAAAGGAGATGTATCTTCACTATCGACACAGGTGCCACGTCATCAATAGTGCGACCCGGATTTTTATCAGGAATAAAAGTTGATAAAAGCCAAAATGGATTGGTCGTTCGAACAGCCACAGGAGACAGGGTAAGGGTTTATGGAGAAGTTGACCTAGATCTGCAGTTTGGACGCCTGTGCTTTAGTCATAGGGTTATTGTGGCTGACATCATTGATGATTTCATTTTGGGGCTGGATGTTATGGGAGTACAAGATCAATTTATACTTGACGTGGTAGAAAGAGTCCTAAAGATTGGAAATGAAGAATTTATTTTGTCAATAGCAAATGACCGATTTCAAAAAGTGAGGCTACTAACGGCTGAGACAATCAAGATTCCTGCCCGTTCAGAACAAATAATCGAGGCCATTCTGGAAGCAAACTCTGGTGGATACCGTGTTGGCCTTGTTGAAAAAGATGATTCAATTAAGACAGAAAATGTAGTCTTAGCAAGAACTCTAACCCGGACAAAAGACAAAATTCCAATTAGAGTGGCTAATTTAAATTCCCACTCAGTGACTTTCAAGGAAGGCGAGGCAATAGGATCCTACGAACCAGTCCAGTGGATAGCAAGGTGCGAGGAACAAGGGGAGAAATGTTCGTCAACCAGCGTAGACAGGGAAGTTGTGACTTTGTTGAGTTCCCAGTTTGAACACCTATCTGAGGATGAACGTAGAGAGGCAATCAAGTTTTTGGAGAAAAAAAGTGCGGTGTTTGCCAAAAACACAGACATCCTCACGAAAACTGATATAGTACAGCATCGGATAGACACTGGTGATTCAGCCGCAATCCGCCAACAACCTAGGAGGTTGCCACTAGCTAAACAGAAAGAAGCTGCTGCGATGGTTCAAAAGATGCTACAAGATGGAGTAATTGAGGAATCAACCAGTCCCTGGTCATCACCGGTAGTTTTAGTTGCCAAGAAGGACGGAACTTTGAGATTTTGTGTCGACTACCGGAAGCTGAATGATGTTACGAAGAAAGACAGCTATCCACTACCACGAATTGACGATACATTAAGTACGCTGGCAGGGTCACGATGGTTTTCAACTCTAGACCTTCGAAGTGGGTATTGGCAGGTGGGACTTCACCCTGACGACAAGGAAAAGACTGCCTTCTCAACAGGTAGTGGTTTATATTAATTCACCGTGATGCCTTTTGGACTTTGCAATGCGCCAGCTACTTTTGAAAGATTGATGGAATTTGTACCCCGAGGACTAACTTGGAAGACGTGCTTAGTTTATCTTGATGACGTAACGGTTATGGGACGAAACTTCAGGGAACATTTGGAAAATCTTCAAGAAGTATTTGGGAGAATCAGAAATGCACACCTAAAGTTGAATCCAAAGAAGTGTCTACTATTCCAAACAGAAGTGAAATTCCTTGGACATGTCGTATCTTCGGAGGGAATACAGACAGACCCCGACAAGATCTCTGCCGTACCTGATTGGCCAAGACCTTCAAATGTACACGAATTACGAAGCTTTCTTGGCCTCTGCACTTACTATAGACATTTTGTGGAAGGATTTGCGGATATAGCAAAGCCACTACACCAGCTAACGGAGGAAAAAGTTAAATATCAGTGGACACCGGAGTGTGAAATATCGTGGAAGAAACTGAAAGCAGCGTTATGCAGTAGTGCTGTGCTAGCATATTCCCAACAAAAGGGCCTCTATATTCTTGACACGGATGCTAGCAACTCCGCAGTTGGATGTGTACTATCTCAAGTTCAAAACGGAGAGGAAAAAGTAATCTAGTATTTCAGTAAGGTACTGTCCAAACCGGAGAGGAATTATTGTGTACCCAGGAAGGAACTATTGGCCATTGTTAAGTCCGTGGACCATTTTCACAAGTACCTCTATGGCCAACATTTCAAAATCAGGACCGACCATGCTGCATTAAAATGGCTATTGCAGCTGAAAGCCCCAGAAGGTCAACTGGCTCGCTGGATAGAAAGACTGCAGCAATATGACCTCACAATCGAACACCGACCTGGAAAATCCCATAAGAATGCAGATGCTCTGTCAAGAAGACCGTGCAAAGATGACTGCAAGCACTGCTATCGGGTTGAAAAAGCACAGGGCACGGTAATAGTAAACACAGTGCAGGTAGATGTTCCAGACGATTGGACAAAGAAAGTTCTAAGACGAGAACAAATGGATGACAGCGTAATTGGTCATATATTAAGGGCGAAAGAAAAAGGAACGCGACCGGAATAGAAGGATGTTTCGGACAAAAGTGTGGAGCTGAAGGCATTGTGGGCACAATGGGACTCCCTTAAGATTATAGATGGACTATTAAAGAGAGCATGGGAATGTCCAGATGGGAAGGAAGTTACCATGCGTCTGGTGATACCCAGCTGTCGGATCCCAAATGTACTTCAGGAAATACATGATGGAGTGTCCGGGGGACATTTTGGTATGAATAAGACATTGGCTAAAGTACGGGAACGATTTTATAGGATAAACAGCCGTCAAGATGTGGAGGCTTGGTGCCGCAAATGCAAGGCTTGTGCAGCTACCAAAGGGCCACAGACGAAGAGCAGGGGCCAAATGAAGCAGTATAACGTCGGAGCCCCTTTTGAGAGGATTGCTATAGATATAGCGGGCCCATTCCCAGTGACAGATGATGGTAATAAATACATCCTGGTCGCTATGGACTATTTTAGTAAATGGCCGGAAGCCTATGCCATTCCGAATCAGGAAGCAGTTCTGGTGGATAACCTTGTATGCCGATTTGGTGTACCCCTGGAGCTACATTCAGATCAAGGGAGAAACTTTGAGTCGGGGGTATTTCAGAAAATTTGTGAGTTGCTGGGCATTCACAAGACTCGGACAACCCCTCTTCATCCCCAGTCAGATGGAATGGTGGAACGACATAATAAAACCATGAAGAAACATCTTTCTAAGGTGGTTCACAAGAACCAGCGAGATTGGGATCGACATATACCATTTTTCTTAATGGCATACAGGGCTGCCATTCATGAGACTACTAAGCAGACACCGGCTCGTATAATATTTGGACACGAGATCAGACTGCCATGTGATTTGACGTTTGGTACACCAGATAAGAAGCCACTGTCCGTGGATGACTATGCAGACGAAGTTAGTCAACAGCTGAGGAATGTCCACGAGTTGGTTCGAAACCAAGTTAGCATAGCTAGTGACAGAATGAAGGCTCGCTATGACCGGAAGGGGACGTCAGCAGGATTCAAGGAGGATCTGGTTTGGCTATATAACCCACAGCGAAAGAAGGGAAGATCTCCGAAGCTTCACCCACCCTGGGAAGGACCGTATTCTGTCATCACTCGGTTCAATGACGTTGTTTACCGGATTCAACGTAGTAAGAAGTCCAAGATGAAGATCGTGCACTTGGATAGGTTGGCGAAGTATGAAGTATGTTGGGGAATCTGAATTGCCTGACCGGGACGTTCAGGCTTAAGGAGGGGGCAGTGTTATGTGCTGCCCTCTAACGGGGAAAGATGTGATTAAGTCCCTGATCAAGGTGAAGGGAAACCTGTTATTCTGTTACTCCCTGACTAGTAGAGTGGCGCCGTCTATGAGCCAATTGACGAACAATCATCTAGTACATAGTAGAAAACTATGGAGGATTCTAGAATAGAGTTCTGGAAATTCCAAGTGTGTATATAAAGAGGTGAATCCAGCAGATGGGGGAAGAGAACAGTTCAGTTTAGTATCCAGTACAGTTCTGGTTACAGAGACAGTTTGTAGGTTGGAAGAGTTCAGTTCAGTGAAGTAAACAGACAGAGAGTTTTTAGGTTAGACAAGAGTTGGCAAGTTTAGGAAGAAAAGTACATAGTGTTTTAAAAGTAGTGAATTTATATTAGATTAAGTTATTAGTTGTGTGATTTTTAAGTACTTATTAGTGTAATTTTAGTGATTAATAAAATAGTGGTTAGTGAAAATTCTTGTTGCAGTTATTTGAATCCACAAAGTGTTTACTGAAAACTGTAAACACGTAACAATATTTATTTTATTTTTACTGAAATAGTAATTGGAAATAGTACTGTCGTGATCAGAAAAATCGTACCGTTTATTCTCCACTTTCTTAAAATGTTACACACCGAATTTTTGTCAATATTATAACGCAGTGCAATTTGTCTAATTGACCATCCAACTTCTGCTTTAGCAATAACTCCAGATTTAACTAAATCGCTTATATGAGGTATGTTAGTTTTTTGCACACTTGCAATAAATTATGGCAACTAACTGACAATGTCACAAAAATTAAAGTTAGATGTACACAACTAGATTTTAGCAAAATACTGTTATAAGACTTGTCCTTTTTTTTTGCTCACGACCGTATGTTTCCGCGCCGCCCGAACTGAGTCACATTGCACTAGCGTACGCTGTGGATTCGCCAGCGGACGGTATAAGGAGCCTAGTCGAGCTGCCGCCACTAAGAAAGCCGGCTAGCTTCCCCGAACTGAACTGCGTTGTAGACTGACTATGCTATAGATACATGGGTTCATTAAATGATTTTAACGTTACAATTCTACTGTAATAAGCTTATTTAGATAATTATTTACAGTTTTAATTAAAGAGATTTAATTTACAAAAATAAAGTAGTTTCTGACTTTTTATCGGGGTTCGAATTTACTGTATTATAGATAATGCCTGAATTGAAATTTTCTCCAAATTAAAAATTTTAAAAAATGGCATTACCGTGATATTAGTTGGCATTACCACTTCAAGTGATATGATATTCGGATAAAATTAAAATTTTACGCTAGTATATTTGCAAAATTATAATTTTGTTTTCCGTTTAAACCGGAAATGGTTTTTAAAATATACATGCATCTTTTTACTTCTCTTTAATAGCCGGTTAAGAGAATGCAAAAACCGCCATTTTGAATTTTTTTATTAAATTGGTTTTTCAAGTTATATGTTTTTCTTTGATGCTTAATTGTCTGTTTGTTGGCGGCATCGGATTCATTGAAAAAAAACTATGTCAGACGGACTTTTCAACAAAAAATTTACCGCACTTCCGAGAAAATTGAGCATAACACGTTAATTGGGCCCCTTAATATTGGCCTGCTTTTATGTCTTCAACTACAAATTAAAGGCGGTTCTAGGCTAATAATCTGGGGAAGGGATAGTACGACTAAAATACCTTTAATTTATTAGTGAAGAACATAAAGTTTATATTATATATCCTTGTGAGAAGCGCGAGCGAATGCGGGAGTAAAAGTAATTGCACCGGCCGTCGGGCCTAGTAGTTTGCAATTATCACAGTTGCATACAATTTCTGTTAAAAAAAAATTATCGTCGCTCATATAAGGACATTTATTACCGCTGACCTCCTGTTTTATAAATAATTCTATAATTCTTAAATTTAATGAAGTTTTTGCCTCAACAAATATTTTGTTGCTTCGTTTTCTAAAAAGTTTTAGTGCTAATGAATTTAAAGCACTTTTTCAGAGTGCTTAGTAATCGTAAGCACTTTACAAACAGTGCACTATTTAGAAGCTAAATAAGAAGTCACTAGAAGGGTGAAAAAATATTCAAATAATTAATGATAGTAGTAAACATTAGAAAATAAAATTTCAGGCAGTAGCTGGGTTAATAGGACCGTATTAACAGCTCGTAATAACCATGTACTGATGATAAAGTATTACAAGTGCCTATAATAGTTAAAAGTACATAAATCCCAAATACAATTTTTGGAACAGTAAGAAAAAATGTAATAAAACTTTTATGAAAATTAAAAATAACCCCAAACTTATAGGGACGCTAAGTTAGGGAGGCCAATTATTAGAATGACTAGAAACAACACAAGCTGAAAAGGGATTTATTTTCAATGAACCTCTACCTGTAGCTATGGTTACAAATAGGATTATAAAGTGAATTCAATTCATGTAATAAACAGAAATGTTAGGTACATATCTAATATTTATTTATATTTTGTATGATGATTGATGCAGCGGTTCAGCTGCTCAAGAACGCATAAAGATTTTTTTTATGTATAAAGTAATGCCACCTAAACAGAAACTTTCCACTCGACAGAGTAAAAAGTTACGACTCTTTTGGTTGGTAAGGCAAAAGATACGCTCGAATATGTGAACAAAATCAGATACTAATTAAAGTAATTATTTTTCCTTTACCTCTTTCTAACTGTTGTGTGTTATTAGCAGCGAAAGTAGAACATAAGGTACTAAAATTAGATCTGTCAAATTTACTAAATTTAAATACTAATATAGACATTGTTGGTTGTAAAATATTATTTAATTATTTTAATGTTTTCATTTTTGTTATTTATATTCCGCCGTTCGTTTCGCTTGATAATTTCAATTTGTTTATGGAAAGTCTGTCATCATTGGAATTTGTGCAAAGCAAAAATGTTATCATAATTGGAGATTTTAACTGCCCATATTTTAATCTTGACGCGAATAACTCTAAGAATCAAACACTATGCAACTTTCAGGAATTTCTATTTAAAACAGTTTAATACAGTCTCAAATCTAAATAATAGATTTCTCGACTTATTGTTTAGTAACCTAAGGTGCACTGTTAGTAGAGGGGATCTACCACTGATTGGTAAAGATGCCCATCATCCTTGTTTCAATTTTAGTGTTCCGTGTACTTTGAACCATTATACCCAGTTTAATCGTAATAATTCTGCCCAGAAAACCTACAACTTTAGGAAAGCCAATTTTCCTGGCTTATATGAGTCAATAATGAACATTAACTGGGCTGAATTATATGATAACACTGACGTAAACACAGCATGTGATTTTTTCTACAGTTCACTTAATACATGTTTTGATAATCACGTTCCGCAAAAAATTAAAACGTCTCGTAGATACCCGCCATGGTATAATAAAGATATCATAAACAATATTCGAAGAAAGGAATATTTTTTAAAAAGTGCAAATTATCCAACTCTGATGGAACACTTGAACGAATTCAAAACCCTCCGGGCAATTATTAAAGAGCAAATTAAAGCCGCACATGTAAAATACATAAACGATACTCAGAACAATATATCTCAGGATCCATCGAACTTTTGGTCTTATATTACCAGTAAAAAAGCTCGTTCCAGAATTCCAGGAGTTATAGTAAATAACGACAACACTATCAGTGATCCTCAGTTAATTGTCCAAGCTTTTGGTGAATACTTCCAAAGTGTCCATCATATTTCGGATATCTTATTCGCTGAAAATTATGGAAACATTTTACAAAACGACTCATCTCTATATATAAACACCATACATGGATATTATTAAAGCATCTAAGAAATTAAAAGACAAACTTACTTCAGACATTGATATTCCTTGCTTTTTTGTTAAAGATTGTTGTCATGCCTTGTTAGAACCCCTACTTTTCATTTATAATTTAATCTTGAGAACAGCTACATTTCCCGATATGTGGAAAATCGCTCGAATCATTCCCGTGTTAAAGAAAGATGACCCAGCTGTACTCCAAAATTATCGGCCTATTTCTATTTTATGTAATTTTGCGAAATTATTCGAAATAATACTATATAATTGCGTTTATCCTAATGTTAGACCATATATTTCCCTGCACCAACATGGATTCTTAGATAAAAAATCTACGATCACAAACTTAACCTGCATAACTCAGTTTTCCTCGGAAATTCTCGATAAGCAAGGACAAGTAGACACAGTATACATGGATATTCAGAAAGCCTTTGATCAAATCGATCTATATTTATTAATAATGAAATTACATAACTTTGGATTTTCCGCAGGCTTAATTAATTTATTTACGTCTTATTTATTTAACCGCAAGCAGTTTGTCGAGTACGAGGGTTTCAGTTCGGATTACTACATTAATGCATCCGGAGTCCCACAAGGCTCCAATTTAGGACCACTTCTATTTCTCATTTACATTAACGATATTAATGATGTTATTAGCTGTTCAAAATTAATGTTCGTGGATGATTTGAAAATTTATAGAGAGATAAGAACGATAAGTGATTGTAGAATGATCCAGAATGACCTTAAAGCCGTATCTGATTGGTGTAGTGCGAACCATATGTGCATTAATGTTCAAAAATGTTACGTTATCTCTTTTTCTCGGAAAAATAAATCTGCAGAATATGATTATAAAATAAATTCAGAGAGTATAACCAGATGTACAAAAATCAAAGATTTGGGTATTATCTTCGATAGCCAGTTAACATTTCGAGCTCATATTAATAGTGCTGTATTAAACTCATACAAAATGCTAGGCTTCATATTAAGAAACTGCAAGTGTTTTAGCAAAACTTCTAGCCTAATGTTGTTATATTACGCATACATTCGCTCAAGATTGGAATGTGGTGCCATCATATGGTATCCGTGGTACACATGTCACGTGAATAATATTGAGTCAGTTCAGAGGAAGTTCCTAAAATATTTGTTTTTTAAAGAGGATGGCATTTACCCGCCGAGAGGAATTAATACGTCCATTTTAACGAACCGTTTTAAAATCGTTTCATTAGAAATTCGTCACGAAATAATTCCCATTAAATATTTATTCAGTTTAATTCACAATACTATTGTTTGTCCCTTTTTTGTTAGATAAAATCAATTTCCACATACCCAGATTTGAAATCCGCCATCACACAACCTTCTATGTCAGGAACTATAGGACAAATATTATGGCGAGATCTCCAATTTATATAATGTGCAATAATTTTAATAAAATCTCCCATCTATGTGATATTAATTTTGACAGTCTAGGCAGTATATTAAGTCATATAATTATTACTGAATAGTAGGTTTAATTTTGTTTGTAACTTAAGTGTCAATATTATTTTTCTTTTTTATTCGCTATTGATATATAAATGATATGTGTTTTCATGTATTTCCTGTAATTGGGTGCTTACCTGTTGGAAATAAAGAGATTATTATTATTATTAACTCTAAAACAGAATAACGAACACTGGTCTTTCTATATTTACTGAGTCATTACCACACATATTTATTGACAAATATGACCATTTAATCTTATTTGAGTATAGCAAGGGGAAACTTTTTCAGGTTTCCTGATCACAAAAAAGTGGTTTTAAAAAAATGTCTGTCTGGAGCAGACCTGTTTCTAAGCACTGTGCTTAGTACTCTTCTAAGCAATTTCAGCACTGTGCTTAGGAGCACTTTTTAAAATGAATGCTTAGTACTTTGAGCGCTTCGCGAAAGGGCTTAGTGCTTATAGTAATTGAGCAAATTACTCGCATGCACTCCAAAAACTCCCAAGCACTTTATAGATCGTGAACACCTTGCTTTCCAATAATTGTGAAATAAACAGCTATAAATCATCGTGTACCTACCTTAATTTTGTTATATAGGCTAAGAAGATTGTCAGAATTAGAACTTACCGACATTTTGTATTGCTAAAACGGCCCTAAGGTCAAATATCCTCATTCTTATTTTATACATATCTTAAAAACTAGCCAACAGAATTCAGAATTGATTTCATTATGTAAACTAGCAAGCACACTTAAGACAAGACCTACTATATTTTATATTGTAATCCTAGTTAAAATTAAGTTTCCAAAATTTTCTCCTCCTTGATTATTCAACGCGAACATACCTACCACTCATTCGTCCTAAATTCACCATAAATTTTTACATTAAATATTCAAATAAAATATAATAGGATGTAGTATAAAATATTGTTACGTGCTTATAATTTCCAGTAAACACAATAACTTGCAACAAGAATTTTCACAAACCACTGATTTATTTAATCACTAAAATTACACTAGTAAATACTTAAAAATCGCACAACTAATAATAACTTAATCTAATATGAATTCACTACTTTTAAAACACTATGTACTTTTCTTCCTAAACTTGACAACTTTATCTAACCTAAAAACTCTGTATTGCCTACTTCACTCAACTGAACTCTTCTTCCACAAACTGTCTCTGTAACCAGAACCACAGATTACCCAGAACTGTACTGGATACTAAACTGAACTGTTCCTTATCCTTCACTAAACTGTACTGTACTGTTCTCCCATCTGCTGGCTTCACCTCTTTATATACCCACTTGGAATGTCCAGAATATCATTGTAGAACTTTCCAGAAATATACTGGAATTCTCTATAATTTTCTTAGGCACTACTAAATGGTGGTTCGCCAGTTGGCCCACAGATGGCGCCACCCTTCTGGCCAGGGAGTAATTACAACTCTCCTCTCTGTTAGAGGGCAGCACATAACACTGCCCCCTCCTTAAGCCTGAACGTCCCGGTCAGGCATTTCAGATACCCCAGTATACTTTGCCAACCTGTCGAGGTGCACGATCTTCATCTTGGACTTCTTTCTACGTTGAATCCTATAAACAACGTCGTTGATCCGAGTGATGACAGAATACGGTCCTTCCGAAGGTGAGCGAGGCTTCGAGAATCCTTCTTCATTCCGCTGTGGGTTATACAGCCAAACCGAGTCCCCCACCTTGAATCCTGCTGAACTGGCATTGCGGTCATATCTAGCCATCATTCGATCACCACTCCCTGTAGGTGACCTCTTGGCAGCCACATTCGCACAAACCTTGCAACTGCGACACCAAGCCTCTACATCCTGACAGCTATTTACCCAGTAAAATCGCTCCCGTACTCTAGCCAAAGTCTTATTTCTGCTAAAGTGCTCTCTGGATATTCCCTCGTGCACTTCCCGAAGTACTTTTGGTACTCGGCACCTGGGTATCAGCAACCGCATGGTAACTTCTTTCCCATCCGGGCTCTCCCATGCTCTCCGTAATAGTCCATCTATAACCTTAAGTGAATCCCATTGCGCCCATAAAGCCTTCAGTCCAACACTTTTACTGGAAACGTCCTTCCATTCCGGGCGGATTCCTTTTTCTTTCGCCTTCAACATTGGTCCAATTTCATCGTCGTTCAGTTGTTCCTCTCTTAGAACTTTCCTTGACCAGTCCTTCGGAACCTCTATCTTAACTGCCTTCACTTCTGCTATATCCTGCTGCTTCTTTACATTCTCGGCATTCACTTCCTTAGGGCTCCTCTGGCGACAGTACCTCTTGACATGCCCCAATTTGCCGCAATTATAACAGCGGATTCCTTTTGTCAGACCTCCAGCACTTCGCTGCTGCTTCGGCTCCTGTTTCGGCGGTTGCGGTTCCTGTTTCAGCTCCGGTCGCGAACTTAATTCGTTTAATACTTGTGCGACCATATTCTGTATGTCTGTTAACATAACAATCAATCTCATCTTATCAGAGCGGACTTCCTCTTTCTTTGCAGTGTTTACTTCTCCAGGATTCCGTTCTCGACACTGCCGCATCATATGTCCTGGTTTGCTGCACTGATAACACCGAATCAACTTCCTTGGCTGTCCATCGCTCTGTTCTCTTTCCTGCTTTCTTGGAGCATCTGGTTTTGTCATCAACTGGCTTATCATTTTGTGCATGTCAGCCATCAAAGATTCCATATTTGATTTTTCTAAACGGTCCTCTTCTTCTACCTTCATGGTTCGTACTCTCGGACGTGCAGTCTCTTTGTAAACGGCTTCAACCTCGAGGGCATGGATCAAGGCTTCACTACCAGTCTTATCCCGGGATAATCTAAGGACTCGCCTGATCTCTTCATCTCTTATGCCATCGATGAAAGTACCAAGTTAATTGTTCCTGGAATTCTTTGGGCGCATCCGGGTAAGCCAGGTATGTCAGTCGCTCAACAGCTGCTTCAAAATCTTGTAAACTTTCCCCAGCCTTTTGTGTGCGTGATTTGACCTGAGTCCGGTATACTTGGGCGAGGTGTTGGTCGCCATATCTTAGATCTAGTGCAGCTTCCAAAACTTTAAAATCCCGTTGCTGCGTCACTGGGATACTCTGAAGCAACTCTGAGGCTTGGCCCCTTAATGCTAGCACCAATGCCATAGCTTTGTCTTCATTACTCCAATTGTTTGCGCATGCCGCTGCCTCAAATTGTCTCTTGTAAGTTGACCAAGAAGTTTGACCATCAAAGGAAGGCGGTTGTAATCGAGGACCTTATGATAATACTAACTGGCCTCCTTGCGCTCTTAACTGTCGCTTAAGTTGTTCTACCTCTCCCTTAACTACCTGAAATTTTCCTTCTATATCGGTAACTTTCCCTTCGACGCCAGTAACTTTTTGCTCAACGCCAGTAACTTTTTCTTCGACACCAGTAACTTTTTCTTCGACTGTAGTCACTTTTCCTTCGACGTCGGTAACTTTTCCCTTAATATCACTAATTTCTTCTTCGACGTTACCAACTTTTTGTTCAACTTTATCTACTTTTTCCTTGACTTCATTAGTGGCTGACAGGATAGCATCTTGTTGCCCCTGTATAATTTTTCTCAATTCTTCCTTTTTTTCTTGTCGTTTTCTTTCTTTTTCTTCTTCACGTCTCTCCTGTTCTTCTTTTTCTTCCTGACGTCGTCTTTCTTGTTCTTCTTTCTCTTCTTGACGTCGTTTCTCTTGCTCTTCTTTTTCTTCTTGACGTCGTTTCTCTTGCTCTTCTTTTTCATCTTGGCGTCGTTTCTCTTGCTCTTCCTTTTCTTCTTGACGTCGTTTCTCTTGCTCTTCTTTTTCTTCTTGACGTCGTTTCTCTTGTTCTTTTAGCATCATTTTGCTAAATGCAGCTAACATGTCTTGCATTTGTTTTTCAGCAGCCATGCTTCTTGTTTCCATTCCAAAACTAACTAGCAAGTCTTATTTAAAGTCTATATGACTTCTCAGTTGAAAGCACTTAAAAACTAGACTAATTTCTAAACAGAATGTCCCAAAAATTTCCTCACACTAGCACAATAAATCTGGTCTAATGTCTATATCACTTTCCAGTTCAACTCACTTCAATATCTCCAGTGGTTTCCAAATAGAACACTATGGAACTTCGTCGAATTCTTCAGAAATTCTGTTGCAATTCCGCTTCTGACACCAATTGTTACGTGCTTACAATTTCCAGTAAACACTCCGTGGATTCGAATAACTTGCAACAAGAATTTTCACAAACCACTGATTTATTTAATCACTAAAATTACACTAGTAAATACTTAAAAATCACACAACTAATAATAACTTAATCTAATATGAATTCACTACTTTTAAAACACTATGTACTTTTCTTCCTAAACTTGACAACTTTATCTAACCTAAAAACTCTGTATTGCCTACTTCACTCAACTGAACTCTTCTTCCACAAACTGTCTCTGTAACCAGAACCACAGATTACCCAGAACTGTACTGGATACTAAACTGAACTGTTCCTTATCCTTCACTAAACTGTACTGTACTGTTCTCCCATCTGCTGGCTTCACCTCTTTATATACCCACTTGGAATGTCCAAAATATCATTGTAGAACTTTCCAGAAATATACTGGAATTCTCTATAATTTTCTTAGGCACTACTAAATGGTGGTTCGCCAGTTGGCCCACAGATGGCGCCACCCTTCTGGCCAGGGAGTAATTACAACTCTCCTCTCTGTTAGAGGGCAGCACATAACAATATTATGAAAAGAAGTGAAAAGTCTGCATATATTTGCTCCTATTAAAGTATTATATCGAATATGTATATGTTAACTTTGGTGTAAAATAATAGTTGGGCGTTTTGCTACTACATTGCAAAAGCATAGCGATGACATTGTATGCAAAAGCAGGGTTGGGCTCATAATTTGTCATTTTTAGTGTTTGAAATAGCATTTAATTATTTGCTCATATTAATATTAAGACAACCTTGTCATTAAAACTATTGCTGATTATATATTTTTTGGGATTAATTACTTTTTATTTATTAAGATTGACAGTACTTTGATCTCTACCACAATACGAAAAAACTTGTCGAAATAAAGTAATGGGTATTTATATATCCTTTTTATTTTTTCCCTGTTTCTCTGAAGAAAAGCAGGAATTTACTGTGTTTTTGATGATTAAAACATTTTATAATAAAAAAATTTCAAAAGATGCGCAAGTTGTATTAATTATATTAGAATGCCACTATTTCATTCAAACTTACTGAACATTCCCGAATTAATATGTGAATAATATATTAAATCTTGGAAGGAATTAAGGTTACAAATTATGTACGATCGTCGATTTTAGTAAAACTGATACTGATATTAATTTATTTTTGTTATTTTCAGTAACTATATCTGTTGGTGACACTGCTATTAAATATTACTTTCTAATAAATGGTTGTACTGTTTATTAGAAAATACCAGTACTATACACAGTGTGCTATAATTATACCAAGGGACTAAGTGCATTTTTTATCACCGAGGGTGAAGGATCAATTACAGGAGCAATTAAAAAGCCTTCGCTTTGTGGTATATTGGTACAACTACTTAATTTTTTACACTCCACAGTCTAACAGTGCTCTATTGCTATTGTAATAATCATTTTTAGGGAGTAAAGTACAGATTCCTTTTACTCCTTGAGGGACAGACCCACTTTCTACACTTCAGTTCTCGAAAATGACAATTAAAATAGCACTCTTAGGTCACAGTAGAACCAATAAATCAGTAGGTGAATTTTCTGATTGGTGTTTGAGCAATGGTTTTGTTCTAAATGCTGGCAAAACATTTTGTATGTCATTTTTGCCCAAAAATGTTGGTCACAATTCAAGTGTTTTAGTTAAGGCTGGTCATCAGTCAATTGTACAAACAGATGAAATAAAATTCTTGGGACTAAGGATAGATCACAAAATGACATGGGAGAAACAAACTGATGATTTATCAGAGAAATTAAGTAAATCCTGCTTCATTATTAGATATCTAAAATCCACTGTATCACTTAATATGCTGAAGCTAGCTTATTTTGGTCTGGTTCAGTCTAAGATATCTTATGGATTGATGTTCTGGGAAAACCCTCCACATGCTTCCAAAGTTTTTGTAGCACAAAAGAAAATTATACGGTGTATGCTTGGTTTACCTGCTCAGACTCACTGTAAAGAGGCATTTATAGCACTATCAATTTTGATGTTACCATCTCTGTACATATTCTTAATTACAACAAATATAAAAAAAAGGAAAATATCTTTTTAAAAAATAATAATGTTCACAGCTATGTTACTCGCAGCAACCATCAGCTTCGGGTGCCTTTCTCGAGACTAAGTGTGGGCCAAAATTCTCACATCTTTCAAGGCATTAATTGTTATAATAAATTTACCCAACTGTTTGGCCCATTTGATAATTTTAATTTATTTAGAAATGCCCTGCTTTTTATTCTGTAGATGACTATTTACACTCTTAGTTTTATATTTAATTTTAAAGTATAATATATTGTACTTAATATGTTTCAGTACTGTATGTCATATTGTTGTTATACTTGTATGTTTTATTACTGTTATTATTGTCTGTTTTTTACCTGTATGTATTATTTACCACTGACTTGTCTAATAAGTTATACCATGTGTGTAACTTGATATGATGAATAAAATATATTATTATTATAGAATACTAAAACATTGTTTTTGAGATGGAAAATGCTCAAAGATAATTTTTTTATTTTCCATTGTGGTATAGTCTTATTAAGGGTGTACAGAACAGTTTCTACATGGTTCACTAATTTCCTCTTTATTAAATAACTATAAACATTTAAGTATTATACATAAACATGAATAAAATCTGTACATTTCCTGGTGTTCTAAATACCTACGTATTTATTATTCAAACTATACTTATATCAAATTATACCACAGCAGTTTATGTGTTCCTGATAGCTAAATTCGGTGATTTACTAATGTTTCATCTTTTATGCCAACTAAATACACGCAACCCACAATACTTTAAGATGTTCTGTGTGTCACCGAGGTTTTGAAAGAATTTGTTGTAACCGGTACATATAACCATGAAATCGCGCCGCGATTATAGTTCGAACGGTTCTGTACGCCGCCTAGACTGGTGTGGCTTCTGTGGACAATGTAATTCGATTACTTACAAATTTACTCGCGATTGCCTGGCATATGCAAATGCACTCTTAAGTAATATATATTATGAAGATCTTGAATATGTTTAATAAATTTTCAAAAATGTATTTGCGAGATATATGGATTTCAAACTAAAAAAGAAACAGACGAGTTGAGCATCGACAGTGCTCATTTTGAATCGTTTCTTAAAAGTTATAGAGATGACAAAGAACTGTTCAAAGTTCGATGCCTCGAGCTTACCACCATGTGAACGAGAACTCAAACAACATTTTTTGAGAACGTATTCCATTACAAAAATTTGGTCGAACGCCGAAAAAAAGATCCATTATTGATAGAAAATCCATTGATCTGGAGAAAACCATCGTTTACTACCAACGGATTTTGGTTGGGTTCTCGACGAGGAAAATAATTCCTACCAATTCAAATGGTTCGATGGACCGTAATTACTCGAGTCGGTTTGCCATATTGGTATTGAAAGCGGCTGTAAGAATTTTATTTTTATTGTTTTAATCTTTTATAACAATACCAAATGATTAAAGCAAACTTTTTCTTTGTTACAGCTGAAACTGACGTCAGTGAAGATGATGGTGGAGACAACAAAAAATACTCAGATGCTGAAAACCAATTTATTTTTTAACTTTTTTGAAAGTGCAAAATGCAAAAATTAGTTTTTATCTATTTTATAATAATGTTACGTGTTTACAGTCTCCAGTAAACATTCTGTGGGTTCAAATAACTTGCAACAAGAATCTCCACTAACCACTATTTTATTAATCACTAAAATTACACTAGTAAATACTTAAAAATCACACAACTAATAATATCTTAATCTAATATAAATTCACTACTTTTAAAACACTATGTACTTTACTTTTTTTCTTAAACTTGTCAACTC
Organism: Leptura quadrifasciata; assembly: GCA_963675555.1. Classification (NCBI taxonomy): domain Eukaryota; kingdom Metazoa; phylum Arthropoda; class Insecta; order Coleoptera; family Cerambycidae; genus Leptura; species Leptura quadrifasciata. The sequence continues at coordinate 152,841,370 of OY776673.1, read as the reverse complement.
TTGTCTAACCTAAAAACTGTCTCTGTATACCAGAACTGTACTGTATACTTCACTGAACTGTTCCCCCATCTGCTGGATTCACCTCTTTATATACACCCATAGAATGTACCAGAATCCTATTCCATAACATTCTAGAATCCTTCAGAGTTTTCTATTATGCGCTAGGCGACTGTTTGTCAATTGGCTCATAGATGGCGCCACCCTACTACCCAGGCAATAATTACACTCTCCTCTCTGTTAGAGGGCAGCACATAACAATAAATATATTCTATTTACATGTTTTATCGAATATTAAATAATTAATTAAATAATAGGATAAGATTGTCTATTATATTAATTTTTGCAGTAAATGGAAATTTTGTTTCTATATATTAAAATAAAATGTGTTTCTGTTGTACTACATTGAAGGCACGAGATCGCAGCTGGATTGCTAAATTGCAATTTCAACCCTGCTTCCCACCCCTCTCGCAACTGAATTTTTGCTTCGTTGCCAATCGGGCAACATGTTTAAAATAATTTGTTAAACATCCTGCTAAATTGGCAAGCATGTTTATTTTTTGCGAAAAAAGTGCAACTTCAACCTGCTTGCCATATCTTTCGTGACTGAATTTTCTCTTCTCAACATGTTTAATATACTTTTCAAAACATACTGTTAAATTGGCCAAGCATGAGTCTCACAGATTGCAAAAATTTAAAATTTTGCACGTTCGCCGCACACCCACCCACGCTCGACGTGTATGAATATTCGCTTCCATTTCGATACGATTTTATTCTAACACAAATTAATCTTTTTCGATGAAAACTAGACTTGAGACTTGCCAACGAGTTTTTTTGCTGCGGGCTCAAGGTCTAGAAGTATGGGATAAGATTAAAGTACTTAAGCATAACAAGTGAAGTTATAGGGTTGTTAAAATCATAAAAACTATAAATAGAGCATGTTAAATAAAAAATATAGTTTTATTAGTACAATTCGGTGATTTTTTATTGATTTAAAACAAATAACAAAATATAAAATAATTATCACTAATGTTCACCTCTCAGTCCACATGTCAGATTCAATCATGTTTATTTGAAGCTTGATTGTCTTCACACTAAAATTATCACAGGTATGACAAAATTTGTATATATGAAGGGTGTTTTTGGAATACATTCTTATATTCAGATCCCCCAAATACTCTTCCTGATATACACACAAAGTTATTTATTTATGAAAATGCCCAACTATTATCATGTGTGCCAATGGTATTGTTCGTCTTCCTAATAACCTTGATCATCAGCACATGTGCCATAACAAACAGAATGCAACAAAGTAGACATTAAACAGTAGCTAATGTATTTTATGTTCTAAATGTAACATGCACGTTTACTTTTACTGCAGAAAAATACATTACACGTAAGTAGTCACAGCAAATTATTTTGTTTTTACACTGTGCCTTGCGATGTGGCCAAAAATTCACATGTCTCATGTATTTTATCTGCAGTGACTACCTAATATACAGGGTGTCCCAGAATTGAGTTCCCGAACCTAGGATTTCTTAGTTCATATTGGGCCCATATAACCTAACTTACCTTAGTCCAAAAATGCATCCCTGAGGAACTATATCCTCTTAAATTGAGACAGAAAGCTTTTTCCCAATATAGATTTTCTCCGTTATACAGAAGAGAGCTGCCTCTAAGTACTCTATATAAACTTGATAACAATCAAATATTTTTTATTTCTCAATATTTTTTCATAATAATCAATATTTGAATGGCGGCTGTAATTTTTTAATCACCCTGTAAAATTACGGAATACTTGAACATTTTTGCAGAGCATTGAAAAGGCTACAAAAAAGATAATCTTAAAAATGTTTGTAATATTAATCAAAATACAAGAAATCATTGTTTTTTCCTCTATTTGTATTTAATATTTATTTGCAACTCTAGAACAAAATTTTGTAATAATAGAAATGTATAGCTTACATTACAATACATACAAAAATTACATTCATAACAAATGCTCCACATGACGTCCACCTATTTCAGTACACAAATCAATTCTCTTCCTCAACGATGAGTGAATTCGTTGGAAAATACGCAAATTTCCTATAAATTCATTGCATGCGTTCTGTACACATTGCCAAAGCTGTTTCCTAATGCATGAACCACAAATTATGTTGTATTTCCAAAGGTACATCATCGAGCAGATCGAGCACAGGTAGTAAACCATTTTGCAAAAAGTGTAAGTAGTCTATAACAATATCTTTATTAATAGCTTTAGCTAAATTTACATTTACGAACAAAGCTTAAATACATAACAGGTAAATAAATATATGACAGGTAAATAATAATATGATAGGTAAATAAATATATGATAGGTAAATAAATATATGACAAGTAAATACATGTAGACTCCCATTTACAATACAAGCTCTTGTTTCATAATTATGGATATCCTGGACAAATGTTAGTTCTTCCGTTAGGTGGTGCGGCCATAATCCATGTTTCATTTTATATATAATAACCATGGTGTTAGTGAAGATGGTCTGTCTTACACTCAATAGTTTGGCCTGTTCCGACATATATTTGATGCTTGGATATCTATTACATTTTAAAATGATTCGTAGTGCCTGGTTCTGCTTTTTTTGTATGTCATCTGTCTGTGTTTAATAAATATAATATGGAAGCACAAAAATTTAGGTGTGGTAAAGCAATCATTTTATATATTACATACATCACATTCCATTCTGAGGTTATGTTTTGTAAAAACATTAATTTATTGTGTTGTCTATGGCTCCTATTATTAATTTATTACTTTAGACCAAAGATCTATATCCTATTTTTGTTTTAACACACACGCAATAAATAATATCTAGTATTAACTTGAAAAAATTACTTGTAAAATTTTGCCCATGTGCTCTCACAAGTCTTGTCCATTTAGACAGTTTGGTAATTTAACTGGACCTATGAGTTGATCGTTAACTATACCTGTTCACACATTTATTGAGAATTTCTGTTGTTGTTTCGTCTGCTTTATGACGTGAGGATTTTCATGAACAGATGACCAGTGATGAGCATTATGTAGATTAAATATTCAATCCCTCGTGAATGCTGCTTCATAGGTGAATAATATTCGGGAAAAGAAATTTTGATCTCAGTTATGTTATGTTTCGTAATCACTGTGAAAACTCCAATCGAGGTGGAAAATATCATTCTAATAAAGTCTTGTACTTTTTGAAAATGAAACGGGTACAGTTGTTGTTTATTTATAATTCTTCAAATAGTACCCTTTGAATGCCCCTGATGCATTGCCGCTAACCTACTGATACTTACTTCAGGATTTTCATCAATAGAATTTAAAATCATTTCTTAGTAGTCGGGATTTACTGCAGAAGTCCCACCCCTAATATTATTTAAAGCACACACTAATCCTGTGTCCCTTAAACGTTGATGAACAGCAATAAACATTTTATGACATGGTGTTCTTTGGTTTGGGTACTCTTGCCTGTGTATTCGCTCAGCGGCTCGAGAATTATACTTCATTTCTCGATATATCAAATGCATATCAGCATACAAACTTCAACTCGTTTCTGGTAAATTACCGAAATGAAACTTATACTTGTTATTTTTTGACGTTACTAATGAATTAAGTTTTATAGTGTCATGAAAACGCAACAGATTTTCTGATTCGAGAGCACCTATGACTTACAGAGGAAAAACGATAATTCTTGATTTATGGTTGACCCTACACAAAATTTTAAAAGTATTAATTTGTGTACTGAAACAGGTGGACATCATGTGGAGCATTTGTTATGAATGTAGCTTTTTTAAAATAAACTTACTTCTCTGTTATTACAAAATTTTGTTCTAGAATTGCAAATAAATGTTAAATACAAATAGAGGGAAAAAAACGATAATTTCTTGTATTTTGATTGACATTACAAACATTTTTAAGAGTACCTTTTTTGCAGCCCTTTCAATGCTCTGTAAAAATGTTCAAGTATTCCGTAATTATACACGGTGATTAAAAACTTACAGCCAATCAAATATTAATTATGAAAAAAAAATTGAGAAACAAGAAATATTTTGTTTAATTCAAATTTACATAGAGTACTTATAGAGAGACAGCTCCCATCAAAATTTTATTTTCTATATAACGGAAGTTATTGGAGAAAAAAATTCTGTTTCACTTTAAGAGGATGTAGTTTCTCAGGGATACATCTTTGGACTAAGGTAAGTTGGGTTATATGGGCCCAATATGAACTAAGGAATCCTAAGATTTCAGTCTGGGAAATCAATTCTGGGACACCCTGTATAGTGGGTAAATATAGGGGGTGCAATGGGTGTGGCGTATCTCTAAGCCAAAATAGAATCATTTTCGTAATCTTGCACAGGGGTTTCATTCATCCGAGTTATGCCACGCGACTGTTAATATATGTGTTCCTGATAAATGAACCTTTGAGTCAGCTGTCCAACATTTAAAGGGCTATGGACTGCTACCGTTTTTTCAAAAGCGGGTGATTCCATGCTATGAAGAGCTCAAGAATGTATTATACATTCTTAATGTATTGATAATGGTTGACTACACTTAGCACTTTAAATAAAATGTCAACTTTGTGTATATTCACACAGTTTTATTAATAGTTTGATAATTTTGTACTTGACTTGGCAGCTGTAATTAAAATAAATGACCTATGTTGTAGGCATCACAAGTAGAGGGAATAGGTGAATAATTTTTTTATAAATTAAAACACTAAAATGTACGGATGTATTTCAAAAGCACCCTGTAAATACTAACCTCTCTATTTAGTAGCTGACTACTTAATCTTTGGCTCATTACCCTATACTGTAACTTAACCTTTTCTTGAAATTTCGATGGTATTACAGAAATAGTTGTCAAAGTATTTCCAATAAATAATATGAAGAACATAAGGCTTAGAACAGGTACCTAAAAATGTAAAGAAAAAATTATATACAATAAATCAAAAAAAGTTTGGCATTTTGCAAATCATCGATTTTTCAATTTCATTTTTTCTAATGTAATTTTTGTGTTCATTCAACCTCACACTCTCAAGTCTAAACCACCCACCCACATAATGTTTGTTACACTCACACAGGGTGCTGCAAATACGATTTTTTGAATTTTGCTCCTGGTTCAATGAATTTTTTTGTTGTCAATATAGATTTCAGTGTGTCTCCTGTTTGTAATACTACCCTAACATCAAATTTATTTTTGTCTATATGGCTTAGTTTTCCCATAATCTGTATACATAAGGAATTAATATTGTGTAACGATGTTCATGTCTTTGCCGTACATGATTATTTTAATTTTCAATATTTACGAAAGTTCTATCAACAAAATCTGTATATTGGTTGTTTATTAAATAATTTCATCTAGTAATGAAATATTAAACAACGTGAAACGATTTATCAAAGAGGTTCTAAAAAACAACCAATATTCTGAAATCTCTGTTGATGGTAATTTCATAAACATTGAAAATAGATTTAATCAAATACGGCAAAGACATGGACGTCGCTACACAACATAAATTTCTTATGTATACGCATTATTGAAAAAAACTAAGCTGCATAGGTCATAAATTTGATGTTAGTACAGTATTTGAAGCAGGTAACACTCTGAAACTCTAAATAGTTGGGACTCTAAAGCCCTTTCAGAGGGCTTCAATTACTTTCGATAGTGCTTCAATCACTTTTAAAATAATTGAAGTCCTTTTGAAGTGCTTGAAGTATTTCTAAAGTACTTGCAAGCTCTTTTTAAAATTCATTCAAAGCCCTTCTAAACAAGTTTCATCATGAATTATCAGGAACACAGGAACTAACAGAAAAACAAAGCAGTTTGTGATCAGTGTTTAGTTAGCCATAGTTATAGTTGGTGAGGTGATGCAAGTGTGTGATTACCATTCCTGTTATTGTGTATCCTCCCCAAACACTTTTTAAGAAATTTATTTTTACTCCATGCCCCACTATTAAGTATAGGTTTTACTTTTTTAGATATTTATTTTATATGAAATGTTTATTTTAATTTTAATATGTACCTACTATGTATATCATTGTTTACCTACACTACTTAGTATTCTAAGTAATGAAGACATCAATAATTTTCTATTAGAGCGTTTATTTTCCCTGAATGTTTCATGATCCTTATATCATAAAGGTGTAAATGATGTGGGTGTGAAAATAATATTGAATTTGTTTTTTAATCTCATATTACCGCTGATTCGTAGGTATTGTTACGTGTTTACAATTTTCAGTAAACACTCCGTGGATTCGAATAATTTGCAACAAGAATTTTCACAAACCACTGATTTATTTAATCACTAAAATTACACTAGTAAATACTTAAAAATCACACAACTAATAATAACTTAATCTAATATGAATTCACTACTTTTAAAACACTATGTACTTTTCTTCCTAAACTTGACAACTTTATCTAACCTAAAAACTCTGTATTGCCTACTTCACTCAACTGAACTCTTCTTCTACAAACTGTCTCTGTAACCAGAACTGTACTGGATACTAAACTGAACTGTTCCTTATACTTCACTAAACTGTACTGTTCTCCCATCTGCTGGCTTCACCTCTTTATATACCCACTTGGAATGTCCAGAATATCATTGTAGAACTTTCCAGAAATATACTGGAATTCTCTATAATTTTCTTAGGCACTACTAAATGGTGGTTCGCCCACAGATGGCGCCACCCTTCTGGCCAGGGAGTAATTAAAACTCTCCTCTCTGTTAGAGGGCAGCACATAACAGTATTATATTCCCCATTTCAATAAAGGAACTTTTACAAATTGGATAATAAACAGATTAGAGTTTTTACTTAAATATTTGTACCTTTGATAGTACTTGAAGTACTTTAAGGGCTTCAAGTACTGAACCAATAGTACTGTGTACTTTATATTCATATCTCTCGGGACTTGGTACTTGGTGCTTTACTTTTTCAAGTACTGTACTTGGTAATTGATGCACTAATTATTGTAACTAAAAGCACTTGATACTTCATGCTTTAAAGCACTCTAGCTAAGTGCTTAGTACTTGAAGCATTTTGTCAGAATCCTTTACCCAGCTCTTTTTACAATATCCCATGTAACAAACAATATGGGTGAGTCGTCCAGACATTTCTGTGTATGATTAAATAAACACAAAAATTACATTAGAATAAATTAAATTCAAAAATCGAACATTTGATAAAAGCTTGGGAAAACGCACATTATTATTTTTTACTTTTTAGTACGACTTTTTACAGAACAGCAAACATTTTTTTATTTAAAGCTTCGTTTTGAGAAAATGGATGAGGAAGAAAAGGAAGTAGCAAAATGACATAATTTTACCAACACCTCTAATAGAGATGAGCGTTCACAGTTGGAAATCTACATAAGAGAAAATGTTTTTTTTTTACTTGTACTTTATTATATCTAAATGGCCACAGATATCGTGTCCAAAAGTTGGCAGAATATAGGACATGATGTTGGCTATCCATTCATGTTAAAAAAAATAAAATAATGAATGGTGCCCTTTTGCACAGGACGATTTTTGAGTGAATATGTATTTAGGCCACTTTGGGCATTAGTGAGCACTCTACTATAAACAATAACTTATTTCTACTGATGTTATTTTTAAATTTCTGTATGTAGTGAGATTCAACTAAATTAACACTACACTGCATGTAAATGAATAGTGGGATGTCCTTGTAACTTCTACGTTTGTAAAGATGCCGGGATGAAATTTTGTATGGAGAAATTTAGCGCAACTTTTAGAGACCTATATTCACATATTTACTTTCTGTGCAATTTCAAACCACATTTACATGACGACTCTGGCGTGAAGAAGATAAGAGAACCCATCTAAGTACTAAACCGCGCCTAGTGTTGCTTTACATTAATAAGAGAACTTGTTTATATATTTTCTATAATACCAACAAAAAAAATAAAGGAAAATACCCCATTATTGCAGGTTATGTTGAACAGTGTATCATTTACATATGTTTTATTTTATTCTATTTTTTTTTTTTTCATTTATTTAACGTCTGACTATTTCCACTATTAAGCCCTAACACCAATGCCTGTAGATGAGCTACCCCCAACCAGGAATTTTGCCGAAACTCTTCTCTTTTGAAGGAAGGTATATCACCCCTCGCCTATGATTGCATAGCTTCAGTGCATACATTGATATACAAGCCGCTGGAAGATTTTGAGGCGAGGACGCGGTTTTCCTTGAAACAATCACCCATCTAAGTATTAACTATGCCTAACGTTGTTTTACACCGCGCATATCGAAATATGAATATAGTAAAGACGCATCTACGCTCACCCCCACATACGTTTTATGTTTTCTTAATTTTAAACAAAATATTACAAAATTGTACTTACATGCCAAGTTGTAGTGGCATTATAACTTAACCAAAATAGTGTGTATGCATTATAAAGTTGGAATAAATAGCCAATGAATAAAAATGGCAACAGAAAGCTTAACCCTCTCCACATCCAATAGTGAAATCCTTCAATTGTGATGTCCATATTATGTCTTTCACCTAGTGCTTTCAGTCTATATAATACTCCCCTTTGATATCTAAATTGTAGATACTGTACCAGACCTGTGAAAATAAATAATTCGTTAGTTTATATTTCTCCACATTCATAATTTCACTGTAGAAAGCAATTTAACCTAACAAATGCACACTTAGGTGCCCTGTATTGAAAGTGAAGCATTAAATCATAATAGAACGTGAAATATGCCATCAGTATTAATACTTTGAACTGTGGTCGTAATTCAAAGTTCCGATATAATATAATCCAAAAGGCTGACCGAGGTAAAATTGTTCCAAATTTCAAAATAACTGGTTCATAAACAGAAACTATATAATCCTGAGCTAAATCTTGTAACCACTTGGTACACAAAATCATCGTTCAATTTCTTTTGGGAAAAATGATGATTGAAAAACTGTTTTATTGCAGCAACTTTAAGCAAGCATTAAAAAATTAAAAATATATAAACATTCTAATCTAAGAGGGTCATGTCAAATAAAGGAAATTTTGCTCTTAAACAAATCAGATTTATTGTTTATTGAAAAATGAATTAATACAAGCTTATTTGACATTTGCTATGATTACAAGCTTTTGGCTTTCTGGCCATATTGTTATAACGTTATCCCTTCATTTTTGTGTCTCCTATTTCTTTTAAGCTGCCATGAGAACTTTGGTATGAGTTTATGAATTAAATCTACTTCTGGTAGTAATCAACGCCTTCTCAGAATATGATATTCACACAATAGTGCACAAAGGTGATACGACTGGTATCATCACCATTCATAAAAATCAGATTACCCTCAAAATACCACCAGTGGATCCAGAGAACCTCTTAAGGTGGGGGTGAGGGTAGCGCATTTCTCAACAGACTGAAACGATATTTGGCAGGAGTATACTGTGGCTTCATATCTGGGTTAAGTTTGAAGATAAGCTAAATCGGTTTCAAAATGGCGGCACTTCAAAATTTGGAAAAATTTTATTTCTGACCAAATATGTACATGCGATATATCGTCGGATGTGGCTCATGACTTTTGTCTGAAACATGTTTTACTAAAACACAGGAAAAGAAGGAATAACCGAGAAAGGTTTTTAAGTTTGTTTTTTTTTTTAGAAATCTACCTTTCCAACAGGCCTCTGCCTTCGGAGTTCTTTATAATTATTTTCTCAAATTTTTCATACTCTTTAAACCATCCAAGGGAGAGCCCTGGTCCCCTGGATACTCCGATGCAAAATACTTATTCCATTAATGAACATGTTGGAGCAGTTTTATCTGAATGTACAGATCTACATTCAATACTTCTGAAACCCAGACGAAAAATCTTTCCCCAATCATGATCCCTGCACAAAATTTCTCATTTCCATCTTCAATACAGATATAATTCAAGGCAAACACAGGCTTCTCAGACAAGTTAGTAAAACACACTACGATTTCTCTGTTCAAATGTGCTATTAGAGGGCGGAATATTAAACATAATATTTTTAGTCGCAAACTCCTCTATAAATCCTTATTTTACTATAAGGAAAGTAACCAGACTGCAACCAAAGTTACAAATCAGTAGTAGTAGGATCAGTCTTTCGGCTGGTGTTTGTTGCAATCGAAGCATTAGCGTTTTGATGGTAATATGCAATTATTACACTTAACGCGCCAGATTTGTAACTTTGGTTGCAGTCTGGTTACTTTCCTTATAGTAAAATAAGGATTTATAGAGGAGTTTGCGACTAAAAATATTATGTTTGATTTCTCTGTTCGTATAGTAATAATTGTCAAGAAGCAATTTCTTCAAGCAATAGGATGATGAAACAATCTGATTTGGTATTCAGTCAACTGAGTCTTCAACGACAATAAACTTTGACGAAAATAAATTATGAAAACATTATATTCTAACGATTAACTTTTCTCCAGTTACTTTTGCACAACCCTCATAAAACTAATAAAATGAGAGTTCATATTATGAAATGCAATGTTACATGGTTTTTTGAGGAGTTAAGTAATGAACTTGTCTCATGTTGTTTTGATGTACATTACTAATTTCTTTCAGAATACACTAACTACATTTATATTTTATGTGTTTGCATAATTAATTGAAACATGTCATGTTACAGACGTAAGTTATAGTAGAAGTTTAACTACCTTACTTAATTACTGAAAAAGTCTAAAATGATTTGTTCTTAATTAAATCCATAAGCATTACCCAAAACTAAATAACACTAAATTAAAATAAATGCAGTTATTGTATGACTGCAAAAAATGTGTTATTTACAATAATAAATAGAAAATACCTATAATATATTGCAGCTTAACTCGTGTATTTTATACCGCATTTTTAGTTATTTACAGATTTCGTAAATATTGTGGGTTACATCCCAGTGCCCATTGAGGTATGTTCAAATGACTATACTAGGTCACACAGTTTGTAGGAATCGTGGTTTTTAGCGGGTTCTGTCAGTTGTAATTGAAGTTTGAAAGTGGAAGGTTCTAAATTGCGGTACTCCGTGCCGTAGCGCGCCTCTTATTATAAGTAAAATCCCGTCTGATTTTTTGTTGAGTTTCATGAATTTTATAACTTAAATTTAATGTAAAACAATTTAAAAATTTGCTTTTATTATTTTAGGAATAGAAAATTGTCAAGAAAATACCTAACGCCTGAAGAATTAGAAGAAATTGCTAATAATTTATCAGAATCAGATATCGAGGAAAAGGAAGCTGACTTTAGCGATGTTGATGAAGAGGATGGAGTTGAAGGTTTCGAAAATGTAGAAGAACATGTGGAAATAGTCGAAACAGATTACCAGTTTTACATGGAATCATTTTTTACAATTATAACCAACGATATGTATGATTGACCATATCGTTACCTGTACCAATTTATTTATTACAAATAGAAAACTAAATGTTCAATATCAAAGAGATTCCTTATTCCAGTGAAAAAAGGAAATCATGTGAACATTCAGGAACTGTGGTCCAAAGATGGGATTGGAATGCTTATATTGAGAGCTGTTTTTAGCTTTTTCTTCCTCTTCGAGCCCTTGGCTTCGATATTAGAATTAGAAAAAATCGTGAAAAGACTGACAAATTAGCTGCTATCAGATATTTTTACACGAGTTTTGTAGATAACTGCATGAATAATTATAATTTGGGACCATTTGTCACAATAGATGAAATGCTTCATCCCTTTCGAGGTCGATGTGAATTTGTACAGCACATGTCACTAAAACCAGCTAGATATAGTCTAGATATATGCACTTTGAGATAGCAGGACGTATTATACATGGAACTTCGAGATATACTGTGGAAAATAACGGGATGGACCTTACAATACATCTAATAAGCCGTTCGATATAGTAAAGAGATTGATAGACCCTATAAAAACTATGGAACTTGACTATGGATAATTATTATAAGAGTTATCCTTTGGCCGAATATCTCCTTAAAAATGGAATTAATTTTTGGGCACAATGAAAAAGAACAAAAAAGAAATTTCGGGTTGGATTACTAGAAGATGGCCTCTTGCAATTTTTTTTCGAATACTTGATATTGCCGGAATAAATTCAGAAATTATATTCAATAATACTAAGCCATTAGAAGATGGAAATTTCTTACTGAATTAAGTTTGGAACTCCTAGAACATCTAAGAAGTTTTCCACAGAAATTTAATGGGTGTAAAAAATCAACAAGTAAAAACCTCTAATTTCTTAAGTTTATTTTTGAATTTTGTACTTATTGCTCAATAAATCGAAATGGTTTCAAAATAAATGGCGATAGAGATGTACATACTCAAAAAATGCTGGTTTTTCATTCCTACATCATATGGTGATAAAGTGCCCCATGTACCCATTTTGATTGACACACAATCTGAGTCTTTGAAATGAAGTTTCTACTGTTCTACAATTCAAAATATGAATGAGAGAATAATAATATAACTGCTTTTCGATTGATCCGACCAGCAATTTTAGAAACAGTAGAGACTTCATTTCATAGACCTTCAAGGTCGAGAGGTCAAGAAACGGTATAATCTTTCAATATATTTTATTTTTCAATCGGGTTTTTACATTACTTATCTATCCCTTTTGAATTCCACAGATTTTTACTATTTCTACTGAATAACATGCAAAGCCAGCAGTAAAATTTATTTTTTATTTCACTTCCAGAAAGCCATAATCATTTACGTCGCTCTAATTTAGTTAAAAAAAATTTGTCATCATAAGTTAGGGATGCAAAACTATTTTCTAATAAAAAAAAAAATAATAATATTAATAATTAGTCACTTGTCCACTCATCACACTTTTTTCTACTAAAGTAAACAATTCCTAAATACCGATAAAGATCACAGATTATAAATTAAAAAATTTGAGCGAACATAGAAACATTCTACAAACAACCAAAATATTCCAATTCCAAAACAATGATTTCCAAGCTCTGAGGTTTGCGCATAGTGATCCGTGATCCACATGGCTGAAAATGAAGCAATACTTTGCGAGATATTACGACTACAGGAAGGGAAGAGATGGGGGCTGGCATGCCAGCCTCATCCCTGACAGCCAATGTCAGTGTCCACATTCCACCGAGTGCAAAATCGCATACTTGAATTTGCATTTATTTCATTTACATATTAATATTTAATTTCATAATGTCACATTTAAAACTGCTAAAATAAAATTAAATATTATTTTAGTACTTTTTGAACAATATAAAGGCACATGTATACTAATAAATTACACCTTAAAACACAAAGAAAAAATAATATGTGTAGGTAACTATATGGCACCACTGACACGTATTTTAACTTCTTTTTGTTCCTATTTATCAAAATGAATCCTGCTTGATATCTGAACATATTCTATTCAATATTCATATTGTTTATCACAAGTTTTGCTTGCGGGGTGGCTTGCCCACTCTGGGTTGTAAATCGCTTAAACGAGCAAGGCGTACGTCTCGTTTTGATGCATATTACAGGCATAAGATCGAAGTGAAAGACCAACATAAGCGTAGACATAATATAATTGAAATCACGATTTCAGAGAGAGGCTAGCCTGCTCTAGCTTGGCGCATGACATGGAATTCTACAGTATATGTGGACTTGTACAAGGTGGATTAATATGTAGTAAAAATAGTATCATAAATAAAATTAACTTTTTGAATTTCAATGTTACAATTAATTAACCGCAAAATTTTATTTGATAATTTAATTACAAAGGTATATAAAAATATAAGTATAACTTTATAAATACGGCTTATGTAATTTGGTGGGCACTGCTTACCCTGCTATCCTTGACGAGCCGCCACTGTCTCTAAGGGGCATAGCAGCAAAACTGTAAGTTGCAATAATTACTTGTATATCCCCCAATGGACGAAGACATTTAAGAAAAAGGATTTTATTTTGAAACATTCATTTTGCTTATTTTGTAAGGATTACATTTTATTTTTGTACCCATCTCTGCAATAAATTTTGTTTTTTGGAAGTATTGCGTAAGTTTTCCAGTTTGCGGCATGAAATGCCGTAGTACAATCGATCTTGAGATTTTACAAGGTATGAGCCTGCCCAAGGGTTAAATAAATAATCAGCTATATGTGTAAAATGAAAGTCGGTATGCCCTTGCTGAGTTTTTAATTAACAGTTAATTAAAAATGCAATATAAAACATGCTCCTATATAATTTTATTGTATTTTTCCTATTTATTTGTAACTTGTTTTTAAAATTCTAATGCTTTTTACAATTATTTTTTTTTAATTTTAAATAATTCATAGCAATTCAAAATACTGGAGTAAATATATCCCTAAGTAAATAAGTTTCAAGCAGATTTTTGACCTTCCAAATGCAATATACTATTGCGGCCGAGAATAAGTAATCAACTGATTTTCTCATTGTAAATATGGTTCTCACCAGTGACGCATCACTTATAATATATTTTATGATTTTTATTAATGTCATTGCGATACCCACCAATGATTTCTTGTCAAAATAATTTAATTGATATTACTGACATAAAAATCCCTATTTACAGCACACTTTTTTTGCAACTGTAGTAGTGACATTGACATTAAGTTTAGATGCTTCATTTTTAATATTATTATAAAAACTCAGCAGCAACCAAGCTCGGTAGGTGCTCTAGTAGGTTAGTTATACCAATACCTTCATCCCATATTATTGCCAACTGCAATAAAATCATATACCCATATTGCCACCACCTCCAACTATTGTAATTTAGACACTAATTATCACTTTTAACCACTATAATTCACTACCTAACACAATACTTTTCACTAGTCTGATCACTTGTTTCTTTTCTGATCTGTTCACTTTTCTATTCAATATCTAACTGCATTGAGTCCGTCTCTCTGTTTCTTTTATTCTCGAAGGTAGGCATTCTGAACTGTTCTAAATGGTTCTGGATCGTACCCGATCGAAATCTGGATAATTCTTCACACATCAATGATTTTCAATATCAGTAACGCCACCTATAGGCCGATTGTCCAACCATCATTATAAGAAACAATTTTTATTTATTTCGTCTCGCAATAAAAAAATTTAGTGGGGGTTCTTTGACCCAAAACTCCACTGGATTTTTCAAGTGGGTTTTATTTTTTGCTAATGTTCTAATTAAATTAACTAGGTAAAACAACTTACTTATATAAATATTAAAAATCATAAACTGATTCCTAAAATGCGACCAAGTTTCATTATCTGGCCAAATTAATAATATCCCAGCTGCCACTGTGGACAAAAAATGATGTAATCTCCACCAGCCTTTAATTCTTGACCCATTTACTTTTAAAATACTTTCTCTTATAGTTAAGGTACAATAATACCAGACCAACAAAAATATGTAACTGAGTTCAAGCGCTCTAAATCTCACAGAGAAATTAAGTATAGCCATAACAATACCAATCATGCTGAGTATTAACTTAAATTTTTCATATTCATCTTTGTACTTGAACCTGAAACAAAAATTAAATAATGTTAATAAAGCTTCACTATTTAATGATTTTGTAAATCATGCATGTAGGTATTAGGAGTTTTCATAATTATTATCAAATAGTGTATTTCTTTATTTGTTTTAATTAGAATAGAGTTAGCCTCTGGAAAATTGTTGTAGGTACCGTTTTGTTGTGTGCAGAAAAAAGTTACTTTATCGTTCTTGTTACAAGTAGCACACTTATACCTTAATAAACATGAACAAATTTAAAATTATATTTTGAAAAATAAAAAAATTAATTAAAATAACCTGAGTAATAAATGGTACGAGTATTAGACTATCAGGCAGAAACCTGCACAGGTTAAATGCTATTCGATAGATTGTACAATGCAAGCAAAAAATGTAATGTATATAATGTAATTCCTATTTATTTGTTTGTTATAGGTACTTAGATTCCAAACATATAAATAACCTGTCGGTTTAGCTGAAATCGTCTTCAAAAAAATCATTTAAGTTATAGAAGACTTTGAATTTTAAAATGTTTTTCAACTGCTTTTTAAATAGATTTAAATACGATTTACGCTGAACTGTTTCTGATAGATGATTAAATATTTTTACACCTATACAGTAGGTCGTCCTTGAATTTCATTTATTAATTCAGCGATATCTGTTGAAATTTATTTTCCACAACAAAGTTGCCAGACAAATAAACGCACAGTACAATATTTAAAAGAAGTGGTAAATTTGGCTGCAATAAGGCACAAACTGCTAGAAAAAAACCTGTAGTGTGAACAGATCTATTATAAATTATATAACCATGTGTTGTTTGCAGCAATTAAAAACGACTCGGCAGGTCAGCTAAACGATGGTTAGCGCTGTGTGGATGCCACTTGTAGTCAGAGAAAAATGGCCCTGCCCCGTGTGTTTTAGCTTATACATTTACCCTAAAATTGAAGTACCTGAGGACTAGCCGGCATATGATTTTGTTGAATTTATAATATTCCCTTATCTATTTTGGTTTCAAGATATTACTTCCATAATGACAATACTCTATACTTATCTATCAAGAAACTAAATGTAAACATTATAGGCTAGATCTAATTTGATGCTAAGGATTAAGTGCTATGTACAATATGGTGTACAGACATGTGGAATACTTACAAAAAAAAAGAAAACACTAAAAAACAAAACGTACATAAATTTGACAATGAGGTGCTTGAATCAATGTGAAAATTTCAAGTGAAATAGATTGTACATTATTTTTCCCAGCAGTTGACCCCTCGCCGCACATCAGATATACTTACAAAATTTAAAGTCAGGTACTTACTTTTCTTCTTTATTTAGTATAGATACATTTACATTTCCTAAAATTATTTTTAAATAAATGCCATTGGGTTTTGGTAAAGTCTGTTCAATTTCATATAAATTGGCTTTCCTTTTCATAATATTATTTTTTAATTCTGTTATTTTTTCTTCATCTACATTCTTTTTATTTAACCTTAAACAAAACAAAATAAAAAATAGTTTTAACAAAAGCACAAATGCATAAAATTCTATAGTAACTGTGAATAACCAGATAAGTCGGAACTGCATTATAATAGTCCAATAAAGGGGACTTTTAAATGTCCATTCGTACTCCATGGCTGAATTTTTTACCAGAAATTAGTTTCCAGATGTACATTAAGCATCCGTAGTCAAAAAGTAGAAATTGATGTGCAGGGGTTGTAAAAAATATATTTAAGGGTTAAAACAGCGATATGTCAAAAACGCAAAAATTTTCGACAAAAAGTTTTAGACAAAAGTTGTAGAGGAAAAAATTCTGTGTAAAAAAGCTACTTAACTTTTTTTTTCTATAAGTGACCCGCGAGCCGTGAAATTCGATTCAAGTTTTTCAACGATTTATACAGTCAAATACACCATTGGCGCGTATGCCCTCTCCTCGCCGTCGCTTTTTTGACAGAACACAATGAAATATCATCAAATTGAAGTACTAGACAGGGTGATATTTTGAAAAGTGACATGAAATGTTGCTGTAGTAAGGCATTTTAATGAAATTTTTCATAAAAATCCTTGTAACTCCGAAATGGATAGATATCGAGATCATATTTGGCACGTAGGTTTAATACAGATCTAGGATGGAATTCAAATGAATTTGCAGATGGAAGATGGATATAAGTCCCACATAATATGTAATCACAAACATGAAAAATCCTTATAACTCGAAAACGGGTAGACATATCACGTTCATATTTGAGATGTAGATGTTACTATTGAAGAGAGACGGAATCCAAATGATCCTGCTAAGTGATTGGATTCATATCGGGTCAGTTTGGGTTCCACTGTTTCTTATGGTGTTTTCTAAGACTTTTTAAAGTATGATTTCAGATATTCTGATGGTTTTCATGGGGAAAAATCAATCAATTGGATTCATATCGGGTCAGTTTGTGTCAGACAGCCTCTTAAAGTGTTTTTAAGTATTTTACGGTGTTTTTAAGGATTTCTTTTATGATCAGTAAAGGGGAATTATAATTGTTTAATCATACTCCATGTCTCAATTTTTGCCCAAACTTTTAAAATGTGTCCGTATAATGGACGCAAAATTACATTCAGTGATATTTTCTTCCAAGAATATTAATAAGTATAAGAATGCTTTTGTAGTTATTATAAAAAAAACTTCTCAAAAATCGGACGTAAAATACATAAGACTTCAAAGTAGCGGAGGAGAGTATATTGTTAGTTCAAGCATGTACCACCCAGATATCTCTACAAATTGTATATCGATATACATTTAGTTTAGTAGATGTACATAGTAGGTTAGTTTAGCAATTGTATCAATTTTGCGACTCTTTAAATGGATTCTGCGTTATCGATTCTATCTTTTATGAACCCATTCCTAAAGATAGATAATAATAAAAAGAACGGTGATAATAATTTTTAGAAACAGTTGTTTTTCATCAAATATAACAAATATTATTTAGCAAATCAATATAATGTGAATTTAGTGAACACAAATGAGCGTATGTAAAAAAGTACAAACACATTTAAGAAATCAAGTATCATCTGAAAAAAACAATGTTTGTGTGGTATTGTCGATCAGTTTAACGCCTGAATCCTAAAATTTATGTTTATCAAGAAACCCGCTCAGGTTTCACAGCTAATTTTTGAGTGAAACAGGACCTTATCCATATACAGCAAGATACTGCTTTCTGCGCCATCTGGATATTTTCTTTTATAAAAAGAACATAATCATTTAATATTGGTAATTGCATGTGAAATTAATTGTTTATCGTTTCATCTTTCAAATAAATGCCTGCCTTTAACTTCTCATCCTATTACGGCATTGCTATTGATGTTTGAATTTTAAGATCTGTCATTCCGGTTATATACGGAAGTACGTCTTCAAAAACGGAAGTATAACGTCGACGGATACGGAAGTCGCTTAATTTAATCCTGTGACAGTGACATTTATAAATAACGTGAATATAGACACAAACAAACTAGTATAAACATAACCTACATTTTTTTTAAAAGACATATAGGTAAGTTAGGCGCGAGTGGTTTCTCTAACCTAAAAATCGAATATTTAAGTAGGATTAAGTAGGAAACATTAACTGTACATGATTTCAAGGATTTATAATCTGTAATATTTTGCTTTTGGTTATCATTATCTATTTAAAAAATGCATTTCACAATGAATTAGGTTTAAAACAAGCTCTACACGATTTCCTAAATTTCTAATCTGTATTTTACTGCTAGCAAATAATATAATAATACATTATATTCAACTTTCATCTACATCTACATCACATTATGCAGAAAATGCAATATTTATACTTGTAGTCCATTAAAGGAGTCGGACGAACTACCGAATGTTTGCGCCTTGGACTAGACAATATCCCCTCCAGGTTTTCGAGGGTGCTGAGTCGATTCCCGGGGTCAAACCAATTTTTCCGCCTCGGCAACCCCCTCAAACTGTTCAAAAACCACCCCCAAAATCCCCTTTTCCGTGAACCCGTTTATTTTTCCCAGTTTTTTTACTAATTGTTGTTCCCTCGAGTTAAACAGAAGGTCCCTCAAGGGATTTGACCTTAGCCACCCCTACCCAGGCTTCCAACCTTTGTAGGGGGTGGACAATTGATATTTGTTTTTGTGAAAAAAAAATAATATTTTGAGGAAGGTGGTAGGTGACGAGGATTGTGTAACCACCCCCAGGGGTTGTTTTCACCCATCAAGGAGGTGGAAATGTTTTTTCCATCTATAATTGAAAAATAGTATAAAAAATATGTTTATCAAAGTGTTTTTATATGTATATATTGGTTTTCCACCCCTTTGAAGGGTGAAAACAACCTCTCAGGGCCGGTTACACAACCCTGGTCACCTACCGCTTTCCTCAAAGAAGCGCCTCTTATAAAATATTAATATTCCCCCTAGAAAAAAACATCTATATCCCTTTGAAGGTAAAAACATCTCCCAGGGGTGGTTACACAACCCTCGTCACCTACCACCTTCCTCAATGAATCACCTACTATAAAATATAAATTTTGATCTCACAAAAACAAATATCGATTTTCCACCCCCTACAAGGTTTGGTAGCCTGGGGCAGGGGTGGCTGAGGTCAAATCCCTTGAGGGAATTTCAGTTCTACTCGAGGGAACAGCAATTAGTCGAAAAACTGGGGAAAATAAACGGGTTCACGGAAAAGGGGACTTTAGAGGTGGTTTTTGGCTAATTTGAGGGGGTTGCTGAGGTGAAAAAAATGGTTTGACAGAATCGGTTCAGCACCCTTGAAAACGTGGGGTGGACATTGTCTAGTCCAAGGTGCAAACATTCGGTAATTTCGTCATAAATCCAGACTCTTTAAATGGATGGCTATTAATCGAAACCCATACTTGGAAAATAAAAACATTTTAAATGTTAAAATCGCAAACAACACAAAACATCATTCGCCTCATGACGTTTTCACTCTAGACACATTCTGTTACACTTCTCTCTCTGGCGATGAGTAGAGGACATATGCGCCAGCGGTATATAGACTGTGTATCGTTCAAAAACTTGAAACGAATCTCACGGCTCGCAGGTCACTTGTAGAAAAAAAAAGTTAGGTAGCTTTTTTACACAGAATTTTTTTTCTCTACAACTTTTGTCTAAAACTTTTTTCGAAAATTTTTCCGTTTTTGACATATCGCGGTTTCAACCCTTCAATATTTTTTTTACAACCCCTGCACACCAACTTCTACTTTTTGACTACAGACGCTTGATAATTTCTGGTCAAAAATTCAAGCATGGAGTACGAATGGACATTTATATGTCCCCTTTATTGGACTAAGAGTACAAGGTAATGAACTTGCTGACAGCCTTGCGAAAAAAGGAGCCGAAGCACCATTCATTGGACCTGAACTGTTTTGTGGCCTGGCCAAGGGACAAATAACGGAGGAGATCCAGAAATGGGAAAAGGATCAGAAAAAGTGCTACTGGAGGAATACTCCAGGCTAAAGACAAGCCAAAGAATGCCACAAGGCTTCTCGAACTTGAGAAGTCCGAATTAAAGCTGATAACAGGCCTTCTAACTAGCCACTAGCGGAATTAACACCCGAAGATACAGGGAAATTAGCCCCCAGGAAAATCAAGAGCTTTGTAAAAAGTCTTGGAATCCTAGGCAATAACTAGATGTAGGATAAATCACAAAAGATCTTTTAGGTCGAGATGAAGTAAGCCTACTCAGAGCCAAGCGACCCCTGAAACAATCTACAATCGCTACCAGAAAACTAAAGGCTAATATGACAATGGGACCAGACCTCATCCCAGCATTTTTAATGAAAGATTGTGCAGCGATATTTGCTAAACCCATTACACATATCTCTAATGTGATACTAAGACATCCGACTTTCTGAACAAATGGAAACTATTGCGAGTTTATCCTATCTTTAAAAAATTTGATAAGAACGACTTGTTCAACTATAGGCCAATTACTATAATTTGCAATTTTGTTAAAATTCTGGAAATTATTTTACACTCTGTTATTTATGAACATACATCCAGCATGACTTTGTCTAACCAACATGCATTTATGAGGTGTAGATCCACAGTAACCAATCTCGCTTCTATCACTCAATAGTTAGGTATGTGGAAAACTTGATCTGCCAGTCAGATTGATGTGATTTACACACACCTTTCCGATGTTACGATGTACATCGATACGATGTTTTACTTTCAAACATTGCCACATCGGTTTATTAGTGGATCAAATAAACTTAATTAAAACACATTTACAAAGATTGATCGTATTCTAGAAAGCACAACGTACTTTTCTATGATTATAATTTATAGGGTGTTGTATTGCACAGGTTAGAGTTTTTCAAAGATTTAGGAGTATATACTTTGATCCTAAACTTCATGTGCCTTTAAAGTGATAGGATTTCTCACACGGAACTGTAAGGGGCTTGTGAACATTCACACTGTCCGTACCTTATACAATACTGTTATGTGCTGCCCTCTAACGGGGAAAGATGTGATTAAGTTCATGTTCAAAGTTTTCCTCAGAAGCTTAGTTACTTCCCTGACTAGTAGGGTGGCGCCGTCTATGAGCCAATTGACGAACAATCATCTAGTACATAGTAGAAAACTATGGAGGGTTCCAGAATATTGTGTTCTGGTACATTTCTATGGGTGTATATAAAAAGGTGAATCCAGCAGATGGGAGAACAGTACAGTTTAGTGAAGTATAAGGAACAGTTCAGTTTAGTATCCAGTACAGTTCTGGGTAGTCTGTGGTTCTGGTTACAGAGACAGTTTGTAGAAGAAGAGTTCAGTTGAGTGAAATAGACTACAGTTCAGTTCAGTGAAGTAAACAGACAAGAGTTTTTAGGTTAGACAAGAGTTGACAAGTTTAGGAAGAAAAGTATATACATAGTGTTTTAAAAGTAGTGAAATTATATTAGATTAAGTTATTATTAGTTGTGTGATTTTTAAGTATTTGCTAGTGTAATTTTAGTGATTAAATAAATCAGTGGTTTGTAAAAATTCTTGTTGCAAGTTATTTGAATCCACAAAGTGTTTACTGAAAACTGTAAGCACGTAACAATTGGTGTCAGAAGCGGCATTGCAACAGAATTTCTGAAGAATTCGACGAAGTTCCATTTGGAAACCACTGGAGATAGTGAAGTGAGTCGAACTGAAAAGTGATATAGACATTAGACGAGACTTATTTGTGCTACTGTGAAGAAATTTCTGGGACATTCTGTTTAGAAATTAGTGTAGTTTTATTTAAGTGCTTTCAACTGAGAAGTGATATAGACTTTAAATAAAATTTGACTTGTACCTGGCAAAGACTTGTTAGTGTTGTTTGTTAGTTTTTGAATGGAAACAAGAAGCATGGCTGCTGAAAAACAAATGCAAGACATGTTCGCCGCATTTAGAGAAATGATGCTAGAAGAAAAAGAAGATCAAGAAAAACGACGTCAAGAAGAAAAAGAAGAGCAAGAGAAACGACGTCAAGAAGAAAAGGAAGAGCAAGAGAAACGACGCCAAGAAGAGAAAGAAGAACAAGAAAGACGTCAAGAAGAAAAAGAAAGACGACGTCAGAAAGAAAAAGAAGAACAAGAAAAACGACTTCTAGAAGAGAAAGAAGAACAAGAAAAACGACGTCTAGAAGAGAAAGAAGAATTAAGGAAAATTATACAGGGGCAACAAGATGTTATCCTTTCAGCCACTGAAGACCTCAAAAGCGAAATTAAAGAGGATATAGGCAACATAAAGACTGAAGTAAGTGAAATCAAAGGAAAAGTTACTGGCGTCGAAGAAAAAGTTACTGGCGTCGAAGGGAAAGTTACCGATATAGAAGGAAAATTTCAGGTAGTTAAGGGAGAGGTAGAACAACTTAAGCGACAGTTAAGAACGCAAGGAGGCCAGCTAGTATTATCATCGTCAGGCCCTCGATTACAACCGCCTTCCTTTGATGGTCAAACTTCTTGGTCAACCTACAAAAGACAATTTGAGGCAGCGGCATACGCAAACAATTGGAGTAATGAAGACAAAGCTATGGCATTGGTGCTAGCATTAAGAGGTCAAGCCTCAGAGTTGCTTCAGACTATTCCAGTGACGCAGCAACGGGATTTTAAAGTTTTGGAGGCTGCACTAGATCTAAGGTATGGCGACCAACACCTCGCCCAAGTATACCGGACTCAGCTCAAATCACGCACACAAAAGGCTGGGGAAAGTTTACAAGATTTTGAAGCAGCTGTTGAGTGACTGACATACCTGGCTTACCCAGATGCACCCAAAGAATTCCAGGAACAGTTAACAGTTGGTACTTTCATTGATGGCATAAGAGACGAGGAGATCAGGCGAGTCCTTAGATTATCACGAGATAAGACTGGTAGTGAAGCCTTGATCCGTGCCCTCGAGGTTGAAGCCGCTTACAAAGAGACTGCACGTCCGAGAGTACGAGCCATGAAGGTAGAAGAAAAGGATCGTTTAGAACAATCAAATATGGAATCTTTGATGGCTGACATGCACAAAATGATAAGCCAGTTGATGACAAAACCAGATGCTCCAAGGAAGCAGGAAAGAGAGCAGAACGATGAACAGCCAAGGAAGGTGATTCGTTGTTATAAGTGCGGCAAACCAGGGCATATTAAGCGAAACTGTCGGCAGCGGAGCCCTGAGAGAGTAAATGCCGCAATGACTGAAGAGCCGCAGGAAAACTAAAGAAAGCCAGCACCTTGGGGGCTGTGCTGGCTGGTGAACACTGTGCCCCCAGAGAGATACGGGTTTCCCAGATTAGAAGAGTCCCGAGTAGTCTGCTTTTGGATGGCTATGTAAACAGAAGGAGATGTATCTTCACTATCGACACAGGTGCCACGTCGTCAATAGTGCGGCCCGGATTTTTATCAGGAATAAAAGTTGATAAAAGCCAAAATGGATTGGTCGTTCGAACAGACACAGGAGACAGGGTAAGGGTTCATGGAGAAGTTGACCTAGATCTGCAGTTTGGACGCCTGTGCTTTAGTCATAGGGTTATTGTGGCTGAATCACTGATGATTTCATTTTGGGGCTGGATGTTATGGGAGTACAAGACCAATTTATACTTGACGTGGTAGAATGAGTTCTAAAGATTGGGAATGAAGAATTTATTTTGTCAACAGCAAATGACCCATTTCAAAAAGAGAGGCTACTGACGGCTCAGACAATCAAGATTACTGCCCGTTCAGAACAAATAATCGAGGCCATTCTGGAAGGAAACTCTGGTGGATACCGTGTTGGCCTTGTTGAAAAAGATGATTCAATTAAGACAGAAAACGTAATCTTAGCAAGAACTCTGACCCGGACAAAAGACAAAATTCCAATTAGAGTGGCTAATTTAAATTCCCACTCGGTAACTTTTCAAGGAAGGCGAGGCAATAGGATCCTACGAACCAGTCTAGTGGATAGCAAGGTGCGAGGAACAAGGGGAGAAATGTTCGCCAACCAGCGTAGACAGGGAAGTTGTGACTTTGTTGAGTTCCCAGTTTGAACACTTATCTGAGGATGAACGTAGAGAGGCAATCAAGTTTTTGGAAAAAGAAAGTACGGTATTTGCCAAAAACACAGACATCCTCACGAAAACTGATATAGTACAGCATCGGATAGACACTGGTGATTCAGCCGCAATCCGCCAACAACCTAGGAGGTTACCACTAGCTAAACAGGAAGAAGCTGCTGCGATGGTTCAAAAGATGCTACAAGATGGAGTAATTGAGGAATCAACCAGTCCCTGGTCATCACCGGTAGTTTTAGTTGCCAAGAAGGACGGAACTTTGAGATTTTGTGTTGACTACCGGAAGCTGAATGATGTTACGAACAAAGACAGCTATCCACTACCACGAATTGACAACACATTAAGTACGCTGGCAGGGTCACGATGGTTTTCAACTCTAGACCTTCGAAGTGGGTATTGGCAGGTGGGACTTCACCCTGACGACAAGGAAAAGACTGCCTTCTCAACAGGTAGTGGTTTATATCAATTCACCGTGATGCCTTTTGGACTTTGCAATGCGCCAGCTACTTTTGAAAGATTGATGGAATTTGTACCCCGAGGACTAATTTGGAAGACGTGCTTAGTTTATCTTGATGACGTAATGGTTATGGGACGAAACTTCAGGGAACATTTGGAAAATCTTCAAGAAGTATTTAGGAGAATCAGAAATGCACACCTAAAGTTGAATCCAAAGAAGTGTCTATTTTTTTTTTTTTTTTTTTATACATTTATTTAACGTCGGCCTATTTCCGCTACTGAGGCCTAACACCGATGCCTGTAGACGAGCTACCCCCAACCAGGAATTTTGCCGAACCTCTTCCCTTAAGAAGAGTAGGGATCTTTTACTTGCCTAACATTTAATAGACAAGGGACCGACGGCTTTACATCCCCTCCGAAGGATGGTATATCTCCTATAAAACCCTCGCCTAAGGTTGTATAGCTTCCGCGCATACACTGATATACAAGCCGCTGGAAGATGTGTGAGGCGAGAACGCGGTTTCCGTTGGAATGGTCACCAATCCAAGTACTAACTGCGCCTGTCGTTGCTTTACATCGCATACCGAAGTATGCACATAGTAAAGACACACCTACGCTCGCCCCCAAGAAGTGTCTACTATTCCAAAAAGAAGTGAAATTCCTTGGACATGTCGTATCTTCGGAGGGAATACAGACAGACCCGGACAAGATCTCTGCCGTACGTGATTGGCCAAGACCTTCAAATGTTCACGAATTACGAAGCTTTCTTGGCCTCTGCACTTACTATAGATGTTTTGTGGAAGGATTTGCGGATATAGCAAAGCCACTACACCAGCTAACGGAGGAGAAAGTTAAATATCAGTGGACACCGGAGTGTGAAACATCATGGAAGAAGCTGAAAGCAGCGTTATGCAGTAGTCCTGTGCTAGCATATCCCCAACAAAAGGGCCTCTATATTCTTGACACGGATGCTAGCAACTCCGCAATTGGATGTGTACTATCTCAAGTCCAAAATGGAGAGGAAAAAGTAATCGAGTATTTCAGTAAGGTACTGTCCAAACCAGAGAGGAATTATTGTGTAACAAGGAAGGAACTATTGGCCATTGTTAAGTCCGTGGACCATTTTCACAAGTACCTCTATGGCCAACATTTCAAAATCAGGACCGACCATGCTGCATTAAAATGGCTACTGCAGCTGAAAACCCCAGAAGGTCAACTGGCTCGCTGGATAGAAAGACTGCAGCAATATGACCTCACAATCGAACACCGACCTGGAAAATCCCATAAGAATGCATATGCTCTGTCAAGAAGGCCGTGCAAAGATGACTGTAAGCACTGCTATCGTGTTGAAAAAGCACAGGGCACGGTAATAGTAAACACAGTTCAGGTAGATGTTCCAGACGATTGGACAAAGGAAGTTCTAAGACGAGAACAAATGGATGACAGCGTAATTGGTCCTATATTAAGGGCAAAAGAAAAAGGAACGCGACCGGAATGGAAGGATGTTTCGGACAAAAGTGTGGAACTGAAGGCATTGTGGGCACAATGGGACTCCCTTAAGGTTGTAGATGGACTATTAAAGAGAGCATGGGAAAGTCCAGATGGGAAGGAAGTTACCATGCGTCTAGTGATACCCAGCTGTCGGATCCCAAAAGTACTTCAGGAAATACATGATGGAGTGCCCGGGGGACATTTTGGTATGAATAAGATACTGGCTAAAGTACGGGAACGATTTTATTGGATCAATAGCCATCAAGATGTGGAGGCTTGGTGCCGCAAATGCAAGGCTTGTGCAGCCACCAAAGGGCCACAGACGAAGAGCAGGGGCCAAATGAAGCAATATAACGTCGGAGCTCCTTTTGAGAGGATTGCTGTAGATGTAGCGGGCCCATTCCCAGTGACAGATGATGGGAATAAATACATCCTGGTCGCTATGGACTATTTTAGTAAATGGCCGGAAGCCTATGCCATTCCGAATCAGGAAGCAGTTACTGTTGCTCGAGTTCTGGTGGATAACCTTGTATGCCGATTTGGTGTACCCCTGGAGCTACATTCCGATCAAGAGGGAGAAACTTTGAGTCGGGGGTATTTCAGAAAATTTGTGAGTTGCTGGGCATTCACAAGACTCGGACAACCCCTCTTCATCCCCAGTCAGATGGAATGGTGGAACGACATAATAAAACCATGAAGGAACATCTTTCTAAGGTAGTTCACAGGAACCAGCGAGATTGGGATCGACATATACCATTTTTCTTAATGGCATACAGGGCTGCCATTCATGAGACTACTAAACAGACACCGGCTCGTGTAATATTTGGGCACGAGATCAGACTGCCATGTGATTTGATGTTTGGTACACCAGATAAGAAGCCACTGTCCGTGGATGACTATGCAGACGAAGTTAGTCAACAGCTGAGGAATGTCCACGAATTGGTTCGAAACCAAGTTAGCATAGCTAGTGACAGAATGAAGGCTCGCTATGACCGGAAGGGAACGTCAGCAGGATTCAAGGAGGGCGATCTGGTTTGGCTATATAACCCACAGCGAAAGAAGGGAAGATCTCCGAAGCTTCACCCACCCTGGGAAGGACCGTATTCAGTCATCACTCGGATCAATGACGTTGTTTTACCGAATTCAACGTAGTAAGAAGTTCAAGATGAAGATCGTGCACTTGGATAGGTTGGCGATGTATGAAGTATGTTGGGGAATCTGAATTGCCTGACCGGGACGTTCAGGCTTAAGGAGGGGGCAGTGTTATGTGCTGCCCTCTAACGGGGAAAGATGTGATTAAGTTCATGTTCAAAGTTTTCCTCAGAAGCTTAGTTACTTCCCTGACTAGTAGGGTGGCGCCGTCTATGAGCCAACTGACGAACAATCATCTAGTACATAGTAGAAAACTATGGAGGGTTCCAGAATATTGTGTTCCGGTACATTTCTATGGGTGTATATAAAGAGGTGAATCCAGCAGATGGGAGAACAGTACAGTTTAGTGAAGTATAAAGAACAGTTCAGTTTAGTATCCAGTACAGTTCTGGGTAGTCTGTGGTTCTGGTTACAGAGACAGTTTGTAGAAGAAGAGTTCAGTTGAGTGAAATAGACTACAGTTCAGTTCAGTGAAGTAAACAGACAAGAGTTTTTAGGTTAGACAAGAGTTGACAAGTTTAGGAAGAAAAGTACATACATAGTGTTTTAAAAGTAGTGAAATTATATTAGATTAAGTTATTATTAGTTGTGTGATTTTTAAGTATTTGCTAGTGTAATTTTAGTGATTAAATAAATCAGTGGTTTGTGAAAATTCTTGTTGCAAGTTATTTGAATCCACAAAGTGTTTACTGAAAACTGTAAGCACGTAACAATACATTTGTAAGACCCCATCTAGAGTATGCGCCGGTGATTTGGGGTCCCACTTACAATGTTCATGTCCTTCAACTCAAAAGGTACAACGTATAAAATGTTAAAATTTGCATGAAACATTAATAAAGAAATTATGTAATAAATTAACTGTTGTTACGGGCGTGAGTTGCACCAAAAGAAACGTATTGTTATGTGCTGCCCTCTAACAGAGAGGAGAGTGTAATTACTCCCTGGCCAGTAGGGTGGCACCATCTGTGGGCCAACTGGTGAACCGCCATTTGGTAATGCCTAAGAAAACTGTAGATGGAAGATTCCAGTACATTCTGGAAAGTTCTACAATGAGATTCTAGACATTCCAAGTGTGTATATAAAGAGGTGAATCCAGCAAATGGGGAACAGTTCAGTGAAGTATACAGTACAGTTCTAGTATACAGAGATACAGTTGTGATTTAAAAGTAGTGCATTTATACTAAATTAAAGTTATTAGTTGTGTGATTTTTAAGTATTTACTATTGTAATTTAAGTGATTAATAAAATAGTGGTTTGTGACGATTCTTGTTGCAAGTTATTTGAACCTACAGAGTGTTTACTGAATAAGACTGTAAACACGTAAAAGTATTTATATCTGGATCAATTTTTAAAAAACTATCCACATTGATGATTGCTTGTCTTCGATAGAAAGGGGATGTTTTACGTTTCCTTGCCAGTGACAAAACTAAATAGAAACCATTCTTGGACAATTCTTGCTCCATAATTTGTAAAAAAAATATTGAAAAATAAGTAGGGAAAAAACAGCAATTATTACTAATAATCGACAGTTGTATCACTACAAATGCGATTACACTAATCTATAAAATCAGTTATCTGTCACACGGCACATGTATCTGAACAATTTTGCCTCTGTAAATCTTACTTTGAATTATACTTCTCCAAATTCAAACGCTAATAGGATTTGTTGTACATGTTGATCAAGTGCAATCATTATTCGCCTCTATAATGGTTTGAACATAGTATAACCAGATTTTAATGTTGGGAGGGCACTCAAGAAATACATGCAAGATTTAGCTTACAATAATTATATATTCACTCATATGCGTGAAATCTGGGGGAAAAGACACATGCCCCAATCCCTCCCTAGTTACGCCAGTGTACCTTGTAACTAATTCGAGCACAATCATTAGTTAGACTATACTGTTCAGAAATATTTATTTCCATTTTTCAAAATAATAAAAGAGCGATTCTAGTTAGAGGTAGAGTAATAGGTACTTTGTAACTAATGCTGTATCCATTTTTTGGGGCAAATAAAACCTCGAACCTCAATGATCATATTAAAAGTAATTTCATTTAAAAATATATGTATCTGAATTCAGTGTGTTATAAAATGGAATTAAGCACAAAAATATTATCAATTTTTATCTGACTAATACCATTTGATTGAATTAAAGAAGTACAAAAACAATAAGATAGCCCTAAGATAGATAGATATAAGAATAAGAAAGCCATTCACAAATTTTATTTCTTAAATAAATGAACGATAATACTACTGTAGATATTATTAATTAATAATGCGATTATATTTCAACAGTTTTGATAAAAATTTTTCTAAATTTCCTCGAAAGTAATTAGACAAAAACGTTACACTTTTTATACAACAGAATAATCTAACTACTGCGCTATAGAGTGGACAGATTTTGCAAATACTTTCACAAAGAAAAGAAACAACAGTCTATTTCTCTGAGTGTTTCACTTATTGTCTTTAAGTAACAGTGAGAATTTTCTTTTCTTTTTAAAACGTATATGTAATATGTGTATAATAACACTTTTTAAAATACAAGATATTGTTAGAATGTATAGCTTATGAGTGAATGCTAACTGAAATGTTGTGAGTGTAATGGATATGGATACATAATTATATATTGCATCTATTGCTGATCATGCAATAGGGTGCCCACGGATCCCTCAAACAATAATAATTACAACTTACTCTTTTATGCTTTTGGAAATAATACCAATTCGGTATCGTTGGTGAGCAAGATGAGTTAAACATTTTTTCTGAATATTATTTAGTTCTTCCAACTGATTAAGATACGCTCTGTTGTCAGCCTAAAACAATTAGGTACATTTCAAAGCAACACATTTATTAAACAATTTACCAATAAAATTTAGAACTAACCTCCAATTCTTTAAAATCCGTAGTTAATTCATCCCATTCTTCTGAAATTTGTTCTGTCATTTTACCTCAAAAATAAAATATTCTGTACTGATTGTACAAAACTTTTCCGAAAAAAAAATTATTTTAAATATTATACAAAACAAATTAACAATATACAATGGAGAATAGTCTAGGCAGCTAGGCTGCGCGCTGCGTGATACGGAAATTGGAATTTTCCCTGTTAGCAAAAGTGCAAAACAAACATTTCATTGGCAAAACTAAAAGTATGTGAAGTTAGGCATGGTCACGTAATACGTAATCCTTGCTCGTGGGCATGGATCAAGGATTGTTTGTTTACAATCCTTGGGCATGGATAAGCGAAGAGCAATCTTAGGGTATTTCGATTGTGTAGCTTGCTGTAGCAGGTTAATAATCGTAAGTATACTATTGCGACCGAATTAAAGTAATAGATTTTTTATCAAGGAGAATGTTTTTTCAAAGGAAATCTGCTGTAAATATGGATTTTTATGTCAGTTATATCAATTATTTTATTTTAACAAGACATTATTGGTGTGTATCAGAATGATTGATGCGCGTCACTGGTAAGAACCATATTTACAACGAGAAAATTACTCCATTACTTACCTCCTAGATAACAGAGATATTACAATATAGTGTAGCCTGTACCGAATACGTTAGATTGGTGTTATCGACAAATTTGAATTGGGAAATTGACCATATCCTAGATGCACATCGACAATTACTGGCAGCGAATTTAGTGTTACCATTCGTAATATATATAGACCACGCGATGGTATAAGAAACTATGGGGACAACATATCAACGATATATTCTTTTCAAGCCATCTATTTCTTACATGTGATTG
Source organism: Leptura quadrifasciata (assembly GCA_963675555.1). Taxonomy (NCBI): domain Eukaryota; kingdom Metazoa; phylum Arthropoda; class Insecta; order Coleoptera; family Cerambycidae; genus Leptura; species Leptura quadrifasciata. Next base: position 152,809,539 of record OY776673.1, on the reverse strand, counting down.
CGTATAATTCGTTCTCTCTCTTCATTTCACAATGGTAGGAGAACTAGTCATGTTTGTATTACGATTTGCGTCCTCAAAAATGCAAGTTACCAAATAGCCACTTTAAGTAAATGCTCGACCTTCCAATCATAAAATCGGCATTATGCTGCTAAATGAGACGAAACTTACTAGACGAGACAAACTGCAAATCCGAGGATATACAGTACACCGTAAGGATAGGGCGGAAAATAACAGGGGAGGAGGGGTAGCCGTACTCATAAAGTCCGATATCGCACATACGCACCATTCTGTACGTAACACCACCGTGGAGAATATGTGTGTGACGCTGGAGGTTGGCATGAGTATCATTGCCGTGTATAATAGACCGTTGAACGGCTTCACAGCGGGTTGTCTTGAGAATTTAATGAACGCGAACCCGCGCTGTCTGCTCATAGGCGACCTTAACGCCAGAGATCGCAACTGGAACTGTCATCGCAACAACACGGACGGCAACACTCTGTTCGACTATGCAAATAGTCGAAATGTCATCTTGCAGTATCCGGACGATCCAACGCATTTTCTGGACAATGGCACAACGCCCTCAACCCTTGACATAGTGGTCAACAGGGGCGTGAGGAACTCCACGGCTCCCGTGGCCCTGGAGGAACTCACGTCCGATCACAATCCTATTGTGGTCGAGTTGAACGGTATGTCAAGGGAAGACATTACACGCACAGTCACGTGTTATAAAGACGCCAACTGGCGTCTCTATAAGGCACACATAAACACAAATTTAACATTCAACAACACGATCAATACACCCGACGATCTGGAGAATGTAGCAGGGGAGTTTACACGGTTGCTGCAGGATGCCAAGCAGACTATTGCCACCACTGTAACTATAAATCCGAACAGGGACCGACTCAACGAGGCGGTCATACGAGACATAAGGGAGAAAAACAGACTGAGGCGGCTTTGGCAGCGAAATCGCGATGTCAACGCTAAGGCCGAGATGATTAGACTGCAAAGGCAGATCAGAACCTCCATCAACACTGTCAAGAACCAGAAATGGGGGGACAAGCTGGCAGCACTGAATCCTCAGGACAACTCGTTGTGGAAGCTGACGAGGGCCCTTAAAAATACGCGGGAGGTTATACCCGCCTTGACAAATGCGAACGGACAGACGCCATTGACAGACGCGCAGAAAGCGAATGACTTAGCTGACCATTTCCAGACTATACATAACGCAAATATTCCCAACAATCCAGAACACGACCGCATCGAAAATGACGTACAAGAACTCATTGTTCATGACATACAATTGACGAGACGAGAATTTCTAAAGGTCATGACCAAGCCCTTGGAACTAGCACAAATTGTCAAGAACTTACCAAACAATAAAGCCCCGGGGAAGGACTGCGTCGAGTACAAGCTGCTCAAATATCTCCCGAGGAAAGGTATTGTACAATTGACGTTATATCGTTAACGCGATCCTGCGACTACAGCACTGGCCCAGCCAGTGGAAAGGCGCCGTGGTCATTCCCATCTTGAAGCCGAACAAGAACGCGAAGTTCGCCGGCAGCTACAGGCCCATCTCGCTGCTGTCGGCGATCTCTAAGTTGGTGGAGAAGGTCGTCCTGATCAGATGAACACTGTTCAGGAGGAGCTTCATATCGACGATTAGTCTCAGTTCGGTTTCAAGAAGGGCAGGAGCACGGTACAACAGGTCGTTAGGATAGTTAACGACGTTAAAGTGCAATACAACCTCGGGAAAAACACCAGTATGATGGTGCTCCTCGATATTGAGAAGGCGTTCGACACCGTCTGGATCTCGGGATTACTCTACAAACTTCACAATTATAATTTCCCCACTCACCTAACAAAACTTATTCACTCGTTCCTGACGGGCAGAACCCTGCAAGTCCGGGTGAATAACAAACTCTCAACACGGCGAGACATTCGCGCGGGAGTCCCGCAAGGATCGTGCTTGTCACCGAAGTTGTACGACTCTGATTTTCCAGAGTTCCCGAATACGAAGCTGGCCAAGTACGCCGATGACACGGCCATGTACGCACATTCGCACAACGCACAAGCAGCGAACATGCTGCTGAAAGCGCACATGACTCGTGCCACGGCTTATTACGACGAGTGGAAGATTCGGGTGAACGCTGAGAAGTCCGAGGCGATAGTCTTCACGCGTCGCTTTACTGAGAATAAAATTATTACTCCAATTTTGATCAGGGGAAGCAAAATTCCAACCTAAAGATGCGTGAAGTACTTGGGAGTGAGACTTGACCAAAGACTGACGTTCAATACGCACATAAATGAGACAGTACGGACGGTCTATTCCCTATCCAGGAGTCTGTATCCGCTCATGGTCAGGGGTAGCAGACTTAACAGACAGAATAAAAAACTGTTGTACACGATGATGGTCAGGCCGTCTATCACATACGCGGCGCCGGTGTGGTGCAGCATACCGGCCACGACAATGAGAAAACTTAAAGTGCTAGAACACAAATTTATGCGCCTCATTTCAAATTCTGGAAGGTACACATATATGCACGTTGCAACGACATAACCCCGATAGCGGATTACGTCCAACAGATCTCTCAAAACTTCTACTCGTTCAAAAATTTTCAACAACTATACTTTTCTCTAACCCTATCCACCTTTGGCTAGTATTTCATACCTTTCGCTCATCTCTACTTCTTTTCTGTCCCCCTTTTCGTTTGTGTATTTTTGTCGCGTTTGTTTGTTTTTCTTAGTTTCTTTTTGTACATTTTTGTTTCTAAATTCATTTCATATCAATCTTTTTCAGAAAGCAAACCCTTTCGAAATCAAAATTTTTAAAATCAAAGTTTAGGCCAGCCCTGCGCAGCCCCGCATTGCAGTATCTCGCGGAAGGTACCTCGTTTGAGTTGTGGTGCTTGCGTCCAGACATAAATTTTAATAGTGTTTTTTTGTGCGCGAGTTCTTTAAATGTAAGTGTAGTTTTCAGTTTTGTTAAGCTTGTTTTTTCAAGCATGGTTCAATGTTACTACCTATTTTAATTTTATATTTTTGTAAAGAGGAGTTTAGGTTTAGTTGTTTTACTTGTCGTCTTCGCCGATCCAGACCAGTTCCGCCCGATCCTGTAATCCTCCACCCGCGTCAACGCAGTGGTTGCACGATCGGCTCCGGAGCAGGTCCTGGAGAGGCAACTGTTTCTATGTTAATATGAATAAATATCTTTTGAATCGAATTGAATTGAACCTTCCAATCATTTTCCTTATTTACCGGAAGGTTCGATTATTACTAAGAGACGTCTATTTTATATATATATATATATATAAATCCTGTTCATTTTAGCCAAATTAGACAGCCTAATGCCCCAATTTCGAATTAAACACCCCTTACCGTACCTGACGTTACCGATTTTTCGGCAACCTCTGTAGCCAAGTTCACCAACTATAACTTCCGCTTACTCTATCCACCTTTACTGATATTTCATACCTTTGTCTAGATTAGATTAATCTACCTTTGTCTATCTTTAAATCTTTCCCTTTCCTCTTCTTCCTTTTTGTTTGTACAATTTTTGTCGCATTTGTTTTTCTCGTTTTCTTTTTGTACATTTTTGTTTCTAAATTCGTTTCCATCAGTATTTCAAAAAATTATAACTTTCTTGAAATCCAAATTTTTAAAATCACAGTTTAGGCCAGTCTATGCGCAGCCCGACGTTACGCACCTCGCAGAAGGCGCCTCATTTTAATTTAAGGTGCGAGAGTTCCCTAAATGTAGTGTAGTTTTTAAGTTTTGTTAAATCTGTTTTTTTTTATATTTTTTAATTGTATTACCTATTTTTTATTTTTCCATTGTACAAAAGGTGTTTGGGTTTAGTTGTTCCCAATTATTGTTTTCGCCGACCCAGACTGTCCCGTCCGATCCTGCAACCCGCCATCGCGTCAACGCGGTGGTTTCACGATCGGCCTCGGGGCAGATCTTGGCTAGGCAACTGTTATATACCAGTTAATTATGATAAATATATTTTGAATTGAATTGAATTGTTTATTTCAGCAATAACATCAATTTACGATATATTAAATGAAGTAGTCACATTTTCTTGGATGTTTCTTTGAATAAATTCCGTAGAAATTGATTTCAAGTTGAAATATTGTAAATAAAAAAAACTATGACTACCTAGTTGCAGATAATTGGTAAATATTTTAAAATACAATCCTTCATAATATAATTCAACTTCTTGTGGCATGTAGCTAGAATGAGATCGGTAGCTATTTTTAGTTTTTAGTTATTTATTTAGCTTATAAAGTTTTTTAAATATCTTTAACTAACTAGACAGATGTGTAAATAAAATAGGATTCTGTGCGGAAAATCAGAAACTGTTTGTTGTCGATTCAAGTTAAGACGAATGGCACCGATAAAAGATATAGTAGGGGGAAAAAATTATATCAGCGAAATGCGAGTGAGTGAGCGTTATCATGACATTCGGGTTAAAAACAGACAGGAAAAGTAGGCATTTTACACATGATGACACCCTACTTCTCGATAAATTTGCACGGGTCACTCGGTCTATATATATATATATATATATATATATATACGCTACGAGTCCGACTGACCGTCGCAGTCCAACCTGTCGCTTGATGTTTTTGGTAAGATTGTTAGCAGTATTTTATCAAAGATCTGATCATAGATCTGACGGCGTAATATTGGGCGGTAATTTGAAACTTAATTGGTTTGTTTATTGAATTGTTATACATAGATGGTGGGTTTTTGTATGCTATGTTAATGTAATCAGTTTTACAAATAAAATGTTTGATTATGAATATGGATCATAAAACAAAAACTGTTCTTTTAGCAATTTTCCAGGCGATTAGTGACCAAGGCGAAAATAATGACACTTTATTAATATCAGAATTGATAGTAAAAGAATTGCAGAATAATCTTAACATACCTTTGTTAAAATAACATATTCCTGCAAAAAAATCTATTTACTATTTCCAACCCTCTCAATCTCAGAGTTACTTAAAAAGCGTTTAAATGTAGACGGCACAGACGGCTTGGGTGCTCAATGGAAGAAGATTTAGGTTTATACGTAAATCTTCTTTGGCTCAATGACAACTTTCTGCATTTTTGCCATTTTACTGGATGAGTTACAATCACAATGATAAAACCGACAAAACCCAAAAATAATTAATGCATTTTTGTTTGGTTATGGGGTACGTTACAACATGCTCGACTATTCGCTTAACGATTTTGACCGCGGAAGTCCGACAATAAAACCCGACCGTTTCGCCCAATCAGCTCTGGATTAGTCAGACCTTATAATTTTACCGTTCACTTAACAATTTCGACCGGTCCAACCGCCCACTTAACGCAGGCTATATTACGAACTATAGTGCACTTTTTCAAGGTCGTTGCTTGGAGGGAAAATAAGTATTCAAGTTCTTAGTTGATTGTCTCTGCCGGTAAATAAAACAAGAATGCTAACTTCAAACCGATTAGTTATTGTTTGTAAAGTAAGGTTATTAGATATATGGTTTTCCCTTCAACCACCATGACTATGAATAATGAGACGTCGTGTCCGGTCCTTTCACCTAATTAATAGACTATTAATTATCAAATAAATCTTTCATCATTCATTGACTGATGGCAGACAATTGCTTAAAAGAGATATTGTTCTTAAAATAACAAACAATAAAACAGAACGTATAGTCAGCCAATGAATGATGAAAGAAATATTTGATATTCTATACCAATTAGGTGCGAGCAATATGACGCGTAATTTAAAACACTAGTTTATGTGTGTTGCCAGTATTAAATAATAATCTCTCTTCTCATGAATAGTAACACTGGAAACGCTGCTTATGGCCAAAACTTTCCCCTCGTATGGTAATAAAATGATTGGCAGCGCTTTCAGTATTGCCGTTCGTAAGAAAATAAATCTTTATTGGATACTACTGACAAATAAACGATTATTTTAAGTTATGCGACATTATACTGACACGTAATTTGTAGAATGGCATACCTAATTTGTTTATCATTCATTCATTTTAATGGCTATTTTTGTAATTTTAAGTGAAATGATATACTACTTTTTTAAGATAACTATCTCTTAATAAAAGTTCTAAAGAAAAAATAACGACAGCTCAATCGGCTACTATAGAGCGCGTGTTATGTGGCAAATTCGCTTTAGTGTGATCCTGTTGGGTTCCGGGTTTGATCCCCGACACTGACAATGCCCATTGGGTAATAGATAGATGTCTGAGTTTCTTCAAAAGTGTAACCCCTTTTCAGACATCGGGATAGCCTTTGGCTTTGAATTTGAGGGTTGTCTACAATGTAGTGTGTTTATGTTAATTTCAGATAAATGTCTAGGAATTTAAGGGTGGTTGACAGTGAAACTTACAAACTTTGAGATAATAACATAAATTTATAGAAATCGGATAACGAATACAAGATGTGTATAAAAGTTGCCAACATAATTCAATGTATCGCAACACTGAAGACTGAAGAGTGCTGTCAAATTGATCAATTAATGGGTTGGTTTTGCTCAAGGATGGTAAACTGGTTTTGCTCACGGTACACTGCGGTTTTGCTATACGTTTCAACGGTTTAAACCACTAGTACACTCGAAATACTCTAGCGCTGAATAAACCGTAATATATTAGCACAGACTACTGATATTAGGCAAAACGGAGCGTAACGTAACGTAAGTTTCTGAATCACAGAAGTTTGTGGCCGATCGGATCCATATTCCATAAATAAATAACATAAAAAAGAATTTAAAAAAATGTCGTTGCCAGGACCCCTGAGATTAATAGGAAAAAAACACATTGAAATTCTTTCCCAATGGTAAATATTGCATTTATTTCTAGAATACCAAATCGATTAACTTTCCAAATGTTATATAATTAATAAATAACCTCTACTTTTTTATTTAGGCTAGGGACAGCAACGGTTTATGGAACCACGGCAGGAATAGGCATTTGTTACTTTACTGATTGGAAAGTTGTGCTGCAGTATCTCCCTTACTATAATGGAAAATTTAAGCAAGAGCCTGAAGAATGATTGTATCATGTATTACCAAATAGTTACATAAGTAAAAGATTTTTGAACAAGAGAACTTTGAACTTACCTATGTGTTATTTACCTTTAGTTGTTTTTCTCTGAATAAAGTGAGAATAAAGTATGTTATATAGGTACGTCTTTGTTGTGAATTTGTAGCATTAGTTTCATTCTTTATTATTGAAAGGTACTAGTATTTAACTTTTCGCCATTGAAGTGTCATCGTATAATTGACAGGCAATCTTATTTTCTAACAGACAATCCATTATAACATGTAATTTAAATATCTTAAAATTCTTAGGGATTTCTATCATATTACATCTTTCGATCGGACAAAATAAAGAGGCGTGTATTATTGGCTTTTAGGCAAATGTAAGTAAAAATATTGTAGGTATTTTGCTGTGTTCAAAAAATATCACGTTGCCAGAGCAAATGGTAAGAGGTTTAAATTGATTTCTGTTAAGGCATATATCATATGATACAATAGGTTACAATTTATCTTACACGCCATTACATGAATTAATACAATTTTTTCCTTTACTGATTCAAAGTAGATGTTCTTCATAGACTGTTTTTTGACACCAATTCATGCAAAAGCGTTTCTAACAATATATTTAAAAATAAGCAAATTATTATGTTAACAATTCATATTTTAGTATATCCGTTAGTTGCAGAACAAATTATATATTTACGATATCCAGAGAGTAATATTTTACGGAATATTTCAGTTTGTATATAAGCTTTCAGGACAAGCCTCTTTTTAACAAAACCAAAAACATATTTGGAGACTGATCTGTTGATTTCTTTGATCTTCTCCACAATTCTGGCTTTATGATTGTCAATGAAAGTAATAGTATCTTGAGGCGATGCACACTAGCTATAAAAACAAACTACATGGAATAATATCACATCAGAGTTGTGTATTCACTTCTGGCATTAAGATTAATTAAACAATCTTGCAATTGGCTTGCAACATTTTAATTATTTCGTCTATTGAAAGGCAGTTCATTTGTTGGCATCAAGCTGATTAATCTGCCTTCGTGGTATCTGTGTTCGGTTAAAATTTCATAAAAAATAATTCTCTTATTATTATTAATAAGAGAATGCTGTGTGTCATTCATAAGTTGTTAATGACACACCGATATTCTGGGAAAGTAGAGATGCTTTAGTATAAAACACTTCTTGATTTTTAATACTCAATAAACTCTCATATTATAAGGTACATTACTATGCTTTTTTAGTAAGACATATGCATATATGGTAAATAAAATAGATTCGATTTGAAAAATATCTTTTGTTCTTGTAGATTTATTAGTAAAATGTCGAAAATCATAAAAATGTACTAAATTAAAGTTGATTACATATAGAAGAGTTCAAGTGTATGTACTCTATTGCTAAATTATATATAGGTACCTACAAATTACGAGATTTAGTAGTATATAGATATGAAAATTACTAGGTTCTTGGGTTGTACCATGTCTGAGATTGTTAATGTCTCGACGTTTCGGCTCCCGTTTTGGAGCCATTTTCAAGAGAAAAGGGGGACAAGAAAAAATTGTTAAAGAAAATAATGCTAGGAGTTCGTAGAACTGGTTCAATTCCGGGGCCTCAATCTGCCTACCCCTTTAGAGCGAACTCGCTGGCAGTGTCTTCTGCCACATCTCTGTTAAAATATTATTTGTTGTTAAGTAAGTATAGTAAATTTTAAAAAATGTTTCTTATTTGTTTGATATAAAATACTACTATTTACTGGTATTCAAGTCTTGTAATAAAATTACATGTTCACCTTTGAAAACAGAGTATTTCTTTATTTTAACGACCTCACACACACACACGGTTCTTAAAATATTCGGAATCATTTCTACCTTTCAGATGCTGTCGGAAACACAATCACACTCAGGAATTTCATTCAATAAATGTGTTATGCATAATTTCATATTTATTGATCTTTTGAAATATTTTTGTAAACTATGTACTATCACCGAACACAACTTTCATTATAAAACTGTTTTTTTTTAATGTTACAAAATTTACTAACGCTAAAATTTTGTATTCACCACCATCTATGACATTTTGAAATTATCGCCATCTATTATCTATATATGCACACATATTGACATGTTGGCAGCTCCGAATCTGCTCCGATACGATTCTGGATCATAATCACGTGCTCTGTCTTCTGGTGGGGTTATGGTTATATGTTTCATTTTTCCGTAATTCAGTTCATCACAGTTCATTAAATTAAAATTTGAGAGCTGGTAGTGAGTGGGATAAGTGTAATTTTTGACAAAAATCAAACGGTGAAAATGGCAGAATTGGTGGAAAGACATATGGAATCCATGACAGAAGAAATTGAGGAAATGAGAAGAACAAAATTGTTTTCAAAGGAGGAAACTAGGTTAGGGAAATATACTTTTAGTTGTGCTTCTTTTCTATTTTAAATTTAACTCAAGTTGACACGTTTAATTTTTGTATAATAGTATATTACACATTCAGTTTTCTTGCATTTATTATTATGGTCGATGGTAAAAAAAAAATTCGTTGTTAACATAAAATCGTTCACAAGGTCTTTCGTAATATTATAATTCATGGGAAAACTTCTTACTTCTTTTTGTATGTTTTTTTTGGTTCTGTAATATGTTAGGACATTTTTAAAACCATGTTGTTTAAATTACCTTAGGCGCGTACTGTGGGTGAAAAAGACCCTAGAGTTTAGCTGACTTTTAAAATTGGTTTTAATGAAGGTACGACCTGGTGCTCTTTTTAAATTATTTTCCTGGGCCCTAAAGATGTCCTAGCACGTACCAGAATAACCTTACAGAAAGCAGTTCAGTGACATTATCTCTACTCATCTAATTTGTTTAACACGTTCGCTACTATTGATATTGTTTATGGCTTTATCAGAGTCTATGGTAAAAAATAAAAATATTAATTGTTAAAAACCACTTCAAATAAGCCTATAAATAAAATAAGTAACAAAGATTTACTTGTTTGAACTAAAATTTATGCTTTGACCCAAAGGAGCGTCAGTGACATTATACGTACAATTTTGTAGCGGCATTCTACTGACCATGCATGGGCCGTGCATCGGTGACACATGAAAAAATGACAGGTATATGTACTAGTATGTCAGTGCAGTGGCAGCGAACTTGTTAACTTAGATATATCTTTTCAAATATATTAAACTAAATGTTATTAATGATACTTATTCCTATTATAGAGCTATATTGAAGAAAAGAAAACAGTTGGAGTATAAAATAAATGGAGTATCTAAAAATCTAGCAGATTTTAAAGATTACATTCAATATGAGAAAATTCTTTTGAAAGATATCAAAGTGAGAAGAAATAAATATAGAGTGGCTGATAGGAAAAATGGTATTGAATATAAGATACTTAAAAGGATAAAATATTTGTATGAAATAGCTTTTCAGAGGTTTTCAAATGACTTCTCTTTATGTTTATCCTACTTTAAGTTCTGCAAGGAATCTAACTATAATCAGGCCGCTCCATTGGTCATACAGAATATGTTAAAGGTATGTATTATTTATGAGAGTTTTCAGTTTTTAACTTCATTGTGAGCTACGTTCTTTCAAATTAAGCTATTTTCATCCATTTAGAGGCCTGTTTTACAGGGTTATATTGTTTTGGAAATAGTACTTTTTACTTAAGTATATACAATGTAAAAATGAGTCCAACCGAACTGAAACGGGAAAATTCAGCATAAAATTGAGAAAAATATTCTATACTTTTAATACCTAATAATAATAGAGGGACGAGGGGATGGCAATAACTGCTCCTTATTTCCATTGTGTGGGGAAGTATTAGAGTTGTTAAGACAATGTTATTTGCCTATCAAAATAATAACATGAATACTCGATTATTTAAACCAAAAGACTTAATTATTAGAACAAAAAACTTGATAAGGATTTGAACCTAAATCAACTGGGTGAGAGACAATTTAATTCAAAACAACTAATTATTATATATGGATGTCCTCTCCAGAACTCACCCGGGGACTGATAGTGCGACCAACATGAAAAGCGTGCCGGCGACTGCAGGACTAGGCGAGGTAGCTTCGTTTCATTAAAAAAGAAAAAATTGACAAACATAACCTGAATTCCTGAATATAAAAATAGATAAGAAGAGGTAATTAGATGAAAAGATTAAAAATACTGAACACTAAGAATGACAGTTTTGAAGATGCGCACTAATAAATTTTTCGGGTCATTCTGCAGTTTGTCCACTTCTCGACTTTTGAGTTTTTTTTTGTGGATACATTAATAAGGGAGTTGTATGAAGCGTTTTTGACTAATAAAATGTTGCACAAATGTATAATAATCGAAGAAATTGATGGGAAATTGGAGCAAATAGGAGTGCTGGGTGGGTAAAAACGAGTGAAACGATTAACATTGAAAAAGTAATTTTAGGGCAAGGGTGAACAAGAATCATGCATAATTTTGATTGTTTATTACTACAATTCATTGATTTCATTGAATCCTATCATGCCCTAACAAACATTTAAATTTTTCATGATGCTTATTTTCCATTGCCCTGAAATGACTATTTAAATGCTTTTCATGTGGAAGTGACCTGAAATTCTCGTATTTTTACTCCTTTTGGTCCCTTAAGTATTGGTCATTGCAAAACCCTAAATGAAAAATACTTGTTCGAAGTAGCTACTATGGGCTGCGTCCCGGCTGTGTAATTTGTTCTAATCCTATAAAGAAAGTTGTGATTTGTTTAGTTTATTGTTTAAGAAGATGAATTTAGAAGAATAAAATTACCAACAAAACATAGAACAAGAATGCTCTATCTACCAGCCCACTAACCTTTTTTATGGAAGTAAATTCTTCCTGGTACTAAACCGCAGAGTTGTGCGTATATTTTCAAAACATAGTAACTTCAAAATAAAGGTCAATACTCCAGTCAGATTAGTATTGTTACGTGTTTACAATCTCCAGTAAACACCCCGTATGTAGGTTCAATAATTACAACAAGAATCTTCACAAACCACTGATTTATTAATCACTACTAATTACAAGTTTCATCTACTATAGTCTCACTACTATAATTCATAACTTGATACTATTTCTTATTTCATCTTATTACTTGTCTCATATCAAACTGTCTCTAGTCCATTTGAATCCACTGTATATATACCCACGTCAAATGTACTAGTCTATTTTTCTGGTGCCGTTCTCGAATTTTTCATGATTCCAGTGGCGTAGTCGTGCACATAACACTGCCCCCTCCTTAAGCCTGAACGTCCCGGTCAGGCAATTCAGAGTCTCTGACATACTTCGCCAATCTGTTCAAGTGCACGATTTTCATCTCATTAATCCGGGTGACGATAGAATACGGCCCTTCCCAACGTGGGTGGAGCTTCGAGAATCCTTCTTCACACCGCTGTGGGTTGTACCAAACCAAGTCCCTCATATTGAATCCCGCCGAACTGACGTTACGGTCATATCGAGCCTTCATTCGATCATCACCCTTGTAGATGACCCACATCAGCACAAACCTTGCAACTGTGACATCAAGCCTCTACGTTCTGATGGCTATTTATCCACTAGAATCGTTCCTATACTCTAGCCAAAATGCTCTCCGGATATTCCTTCGTGCACTTCCCGAAGTACTATTGGTACTCGGCATCTGGGTATCAGCAGCCGCATGATAACTTCTTTCCCATCCGGACTCTCCCATGCTCTCCATAATAGTCCATCTTCAAGCCTCAGGGAATACCATTGCGCCCACAAAGCCTTCAACACAACTCTTTTATTCGACACATCTTTCCATTCTGGTTGTGCGTCTTTTTCTTTTGTCTTCAGTATAGGTCCATTTCCGTCATCGCTCAGTTGTTCCTTCCTTACAGCTTCCTTTGTCCAGTCCTTCGGAATCTCAATCTTAAACGCCTTCGCTTCTGCTACATCCTGCTGTTTCTTTAGATCCTCAGCATTCACTTCCTTAGGGTGCCTCTGACGACAGTACCTCTGGGTATGCTCCAATTTGCCACAGTTATAACGGATTCCTTTCGTAAGCCTTTCACTGCTTGTTTGCTGCTGGCTCCGGTTCTGACGGTTGCGGTCCCTGTTTCGGCTCTGGTCTCCGTTTCGGCTTCGGCCGCGAACTCATTTTGTTTAATACTTATTCGATCACCTTCTGTATATCCTTTAGCATAGCCATCACTTTTGCCCTTTCTGGGCTAATTTCCTTGCAGTATTTACTTCCCCAAGGTTCCATTGTCGGCAATCTCGCATCATATGCTCTGGTTTGTTGCAATGGTAACATTAAATACCTCCGTTAGGCTTTACACCTCCTTGTCGACTTTCCTGTTTTCCTGGCAAACTTGTCTTGGTCATTAATCGAGTAAACATCTTGTGTAAATCCTTGGTTTCGTTTCCTCTGATTGGGCTTCTTCCACAGAGACAGTTCGTACGCTGTGCGATGAGGAATCCATATAGGTGGCCTCTACCTCAAGTGCATGAATCAATGCTTCGCTACTAGTCTTATGCCGAGATAATCTAAGGACCCGCCTGATCTCCTCGTCTTTTACGCCATCAATAAATGCGTCAACTGACAGCCACATTCTACAGGCGACTTCTGGCCTCTCCACAGCCTAGATTTGGTTGTATGCCAACGGATTTGAGGTGTACCATTGTTGTCAGAGCCACTTCTCCTAGATATATATATCTAGTGGTGGCAGACACAGCATTACTTCCATAGCTCTCGTTGGCGTTGTTCGCGTAGCTCTGGTTATGCTTAGGCAGGCAACTCTCTGCACTTGGCTGAATTTGACCTTAGCTGTAGTCTGTTTGCTCTTAGGCCACCAAACCACAGCTCCATAGGTTATCATTGGTCTTATGACGGCAGTGTATATCCACATGACCACTTTGGGTTTTATTCCCCAGGTATTCCCCACGGTCCTGCGGCACTGCTCATAAGAGATGTAAGCCTTCTTTCGTCTTCTATCTATGTGAAGATTTCACGTTAGTTTGGCATCGAAGGTTACCCCACGGTATTTCACTTCTGATGCGAAACTTAGTGTTGTATCCAGGAGGGCAGGCTCCTTCAATGCTCCTAGTTTCCTTTTCCTTGTGAAGAGAACCATCTCCATCTCAGGGTGTATGTGTGCTGGTTAGGATGTAAAGGGTTGTCTTTTACTACAACATCCCTTATGTACCGTTCACACAGCTTCTCCATCGTCTTGAATAAGAACGAGGTTAAGCTAATAGGTCTATAGGCTTTGGGGATGGTATAATCCATCCGCTCTGCCTTTGGGATGAATACAACTTTCACTTCTCTCCATGTCTCTGGAATATAAAGGTGTACTAAGCACGTCCTAAATACTCCAACCAGGTGCGGCAATAATTCATCCAGTCCCCATTGCAGTAGGGCAGGATAGATAGCGTGAATGCCTGGCGACTTAAAAGGGGGGAAGCTCTGTATTGCCCATCTTATTCTGTCCTCACTCACTATTTGGTTGGCCATTTGCCAATCCAAATCCGAGGGTTGGGTGTCGACCTCGTTTGGCCACTCCTTCCGTTCTATTATCACCGATACCGGGAAGTGAGTCTCCATGAGTAACTCTAGGCTTTCACGAAAGTCGCTGGTTCTTGTACCATCACTTCTTTTTAATAAGCAGAGGTCATGTCTATAAGCCGAATCCAGGAGGTTCGGAATGATGGTAGGAATGTATGGTTTCTTAGGCTTCAATTTTTTTGCATGGCAAGATTTTTTATTAAACAATTACGGTGTGAGAAAATGGTTTTTTCGAATTTTAGAAAAACTATTCATTTTAGAAAAAAAGTGTTTTTTAAAAGTTGTGCGCCTTGAAAAACCTACAAAATGATACCTAGTTCATCGAAAACGGTTAATTTTAAATTGTTTATTTCCCAAGAAAAACAAACGAATACTTTTTTTACATTTTATTGAGAATAATATTTTTTACTTAATTCTTTAATAACAACATTTTTTTGTAATTTCTTATCGGAATATTATCCGCGTAATACATGTTTTTAATGGTGTCTGTTTTTTTGAGATTAAGACAATCTCATTTTCTGTACATTCATCACTTTCACTCATATCGTCTTCCTTGCTATTATTTTCATCGTCATTTAAAATGATTTCGTTATAACCTTCAGTCATATTTGTTTGCAAATAATCGGTAATTGAAATGTCACCCACACTGTCATCTAAATTGAAATTATCCGATACACCAATGTTCACATTCATTTCTTTGATATTCGAACAAGTTTAATGCTATGATGACTAATCTCAGTAGTCTCAATATTTTTGCTGCTTAAAATTCGCAGAGTATATTAAAAATATCGTTCCATTGCTTAATTATTTATGAAATAAACGAAAATGTGAATTTTGGTTAAATTACAAACTGCAAAAATAATTTTTGAAAGAAAATATGCATTCCATTATTCATATTTTGTCGAGATACCCCAATAAAAAAAAAATGAGGTTGAATATTATGACGCGTTTTTCTCGTTCAGTGTGAGAGATAGCTGTCACTTTGATACTCGAGCTTTCTTATTTGGTTACTCTGGCACCAGTCGAAGTTTAAAGTGATTGAACAACACTACCCAAAAGTCTGTAAGCTGCACTGAGCAGCTCAAATTAGACTTTTACAAACACTACAGTAAAACACAGTAGTTCCAAAAAATAACAAAGTATATTACTCTTCTCCTCTTTCCAATTTCACAGTGGGCACTGGTAGATTGGTAGTCGACTGCTCACTTCAAGTTCTGGAACCACTTCTGATTTTAATGACTGGGGCAGGCTATTTTATAGTTGCGCTTCCCTGCCATGGCATCACGAGAATCCCCACTTCTTAGAGTCGTGCATGGACCAGTGTAATTGCTACGAGATAGCGGGACGGCTGCTTTGAATTACTGAATGTACCGGTAAATTATTACTACGTGCATCAGTTAGTATAAACTAAGGATACTAGATATTGTAATGCCTAGAATCGATCTCAAATAATTATTCTAACCAACTGCGAAAAACAAAAACGGATTTAATCTGTTATAGATAGCTAATTATTAAATTAATCACTTCAGAGATTAAACAATAATTCCTAGTTTACAAATATTCTGACTTTAAATAAATGTTCAGATACTCAAATAATGAATATTGCCTGTTAGTATACTATCATTTGCTTAAGGCGGTACAATATATTTTATTTTAACAGAAAACAAGAAAATACTTTTCTAGAGGCTACAAATAAATATGCATATATATGCATATTTCTGAAACTAAAAACACTTCGTTACAATATTTGCCAAGAAAATGCAAATTTTTCCGGTAAAACGAATTTGAAGCGCCCGAGACTCGTTTTGACTTCCCCCATCACTGCTCCCACACTGACTATGGGAGCAACGGCAACTTTAAACATTTGCCACATCAACAATTTTTAAATAATCGAGTTGAAAACTTTTGCTAGGATTCTTTGAAAATTCCCCTGTAGATTCCAGCTAAAATCATCATTAATAAACAACGCAACAGCGATTTAAAAAAAAAAAATCTATCTCAGCTTCTATTGACTTTTTTTTTAAAATTCGTGAAAAAAATGTTAGCTATCAGATGCTTTTATCAGCACTTCGATACCGTGCATCGCCGAACAGATATTCTATTTGTTTATAACAAAAAAATTAATGCTAACTTTGAAAATTGTTTTCAACAGTTTAAAACCAATACTTCATTTGGTTCTTTTTTGATATTACAATTACAATTATTATTACAATTACAATTACAAATTGCAACTTACAATACAAAATAATAGAATTAAAAAAATAAAAATTTAAGGTGCACCTAGGTGAGTAAACACCTGTATGTGCAATATTAGACAGAATATCGTATATCCAATTACATTATTATTAAGATTATTTAAAGTAAGCAGGAATAGGAGAAAATAATAGAGGAGTTGAAGATGAAGAGAGTAAAATAGTGTAAGAAATAGTTACAAATTTTTATAAGAGGTTTTTAATGTAGTCCCTATTTTGATATATAAAAGTTTTACATTTTTTAACAAAAAAATTGTATTTAGTTATTGTTCTTATTTCATGAGGCAGGATGTTATAAATTTTTGGTGCTAAGATTGAAGCAAAGCGTTGGTTGGCATCGTATTTTCTAAATGGTATAACCATCATATTGTTAACATTTTGTCTGGTTTGATAACAATGGTTCACTAAATTTTTGTTTATCGATTTAAAGTAAAATATACAAATATTGAGATAATATAAGCATCGGACATTTAGTATTGATTCATTATATAGAAGGTTACTTGAGTACAGTCTAACAATGATACCATATCTAAGTAGTGCTTCCACTAAAGACTTGTATATTTGAATTAACAATTTTTTAGTTAAAATATTACGTATTAAGTAGAACTTATGAATTAAACGCCTAATTTTGTTGGTTAAATCATGTATATGGTCGGTCCATTTTAAGTTCTTGTCAATTGTGATGCCTAGATATTTTATAGAGTTAGTTTCTTTAATAGTAAGGACAGATCCGTTTAATTTAATGTAATTAAAATTCGGTCTATTTGCATCAGTTATAGAATACGCAGTGTAGAATGTTTTATCAGAATTTAAAGTTAATTTATTTTGGTCAAGCCAACATTTGACTCTTTCTAATCCTTTTATCACCTTATTTTTCACATTTTCCCATGTTTTATCCTCAAAGAATAAACAGTATCATCTGCATATGAAATTGAGGTGCCATTTATATTTAAATTCAGCAGTGAATTTATATAAGTAATAAAAAGAATTGGACCTAGTACCGTCCCTTGTGGTATACCAATCTTAATATCCAGAGGGTCACTAAATATGTTTCTAATTTTAACCATTTGTTTCCTATCAGCTAAATAATTCTTGAAGACTTCCAACACCGTACCCCTGATACCATTATGATTAAGAGTATCAATGAGCATTGTATGGGGTACAGTGTCGAATGCCTTTGCTAGATCTAAAGACTGCAATGCCCTTTTGGTTATTATCGAGGCAATTTTTTATATTATTTATGAGTTTGAACATAGCATCATTTGTACTGATCCCCTTCATAAACCCAAATTGGTTATCATTTAATAAATTGGTTGAAGTAAGATAATCAAGTAACCTTTTTTTTAGGCACTTTTCAAATATTTTTGCAAATGTAGAAATAACACTGATTGGACGATAGTTTGTAATATTAGTTTTGCAGCCCTTTTTAAATATTGGTGTTACAATCGACATCTTAAATGAAGAGGGAACTTTGCCTGTTACAAAAATAAGATTTATAATATGAACTAGAGGATCAAGAATGTATATATGGAACTTTTTAATAAGTTTTGATGTTATGCCATCTATGCCTGGTGCACTATTATTTTTTAAAGCGTTGATATGCATAATTAATTCATTACTCGATACCGGATTTAAGGCCATAGAATTCATTAAGTTAGGATAAACTATATTAACTTTAGAAATAGGTTCCTTTATCACTGAAGCCATGTTCACGCCTATATTTACAAAATAATTATTGCAAAAATTTGCCATTTCAGTATCATTTGGGAATTGTGTGTTATTATTATCAAGAATGGTTAAATTGTTGTTAGTTTTATTTTTAGTTTCATTGGCAGCGTCAGAGATTATCTCATAGATTTTGTTTATATTCTTAAGGTTTTCATTAATTTGGTTAGTGATATTGATGGTATAAATCATGAACTTTAATTTGCTCACTCACAAATTACTGTAGAACCGCCACATCGCTGAGAAATAAGTAAGCGTTAAAAAAAGTCAAAAAGTTATTTACAAATTTATTGTGTAAAAACCATTCGACCATTTGGCTCCCGATTGTGCGTGCCGTTTCTATGCTACAAGAGCCTTCTTTTCCTGAGGTAAGAAGTATATGAAACATGTTTTTCTATTGTTTGTTAACAATTGAAAAAAGGCGCAAAACTTTTAAGAAACACTTTTTTTCCCTAAAATAAATAGTTTTTTTCTAAAACTAAAAAAAACCATTGTCTCGCACCTTCATTGTTTAATAAAAAAAAATTCCGAGCATAAAAATTGAAATCTAAGAAACCTATATTCCTACCATCATTCTGAACATCCTGGATTCGGCTTATACCTAGAATTTTTTTTTTTTTTGTCAAAATGCTAATTCGACTGGAGTACTATTCAAATAAAAGATTGAAATCGGCGACTCCCCAGCTGTAAGTGTAACAAAAAAAATGTCTGTGTTTATGCAACAAAATTGGGTTTTTTCGAAGATCATATTTTATACATTATCGGAGGTGAGACCTAAGACCGATGTTTAACCAAAAATTAAATCAAATCGGGGCTCTTTCGAAGAATTTATTTATTAGTATGCATATGTATTTATGATTACATGCATAATCGACAGAACCAAACAATCCACAATTTTTAGATTTTTTGATACTTTTTGAAAACATTTTTCTGGGGTCTTGAATTAATTCACAAATATAAGCCAAAAGTAAATTAATATTCCATTCTCGAGTTATTTATTTCCGTACAAGGAATCAGTTTCATAAAGTTTAATGAAGTATATTGACAATTCTTTTTCTTTAATTTAAAACTGTTTGCGTCCTTTATTGTCTTTTGGAGTCCCATAGAAAAGTTATCCCTAGATTTAATTCATTTATGAAGTGAAACAAAACTAATTCTATAAATAAAATTACTTTTCAGACAAAATTTATGTGTTGTTAGTAGAATCTTGACAATTCTTTCTAATTTCCAGAACTTTTCTCACAATCCTGAAGTATGGCAAGTTGCAGCAGCGTGGTACGTTCGGAGGGATGTAAGCCAAGCATTAAATGTAATTCATAAAGGACTAATCATCCACAAAGATTCTCAGTCGCTTTACTCCGAGGCAATACAACTGGAACTTCTGAATAGAGAAAAAGATGACTGGCCCAAAGATGCCAAAGCACAGAAAACAAGCGATGATTTATGTTGTGAAAAAATCAAGGCCTATGTTATGTCGATTTTCAAAAACATCAATGATTTTCGATATCTTCTAGAAATTTTGAAGTTATTAGAGCCCCATAGTATTACACAGAATGTACAAGACCTTATAATCAGCAGACTAATGGAATGTCATTCTGATGAGGAACTCGTTTGGGATGCCCTAGCGCAGAGGGAGAAAAATCGTAAGTTCAGAAGATAATTTTATATTTAGAATATCGATGTGACGTATCAAATTTAAGGATCTCGTTGAAGATTTTATTCACTCATACCAAAGTTACCAATTACCACCAATATTATCTATTGTAATGTCGTGAATATTATATCTAATATAAAACTATGAAAATAAAGTTGTTAACCCAATGTAAATTTTGTACTAGAGTCGACCAGATGTATCCATTTCGAAGAACTGACTACATTTCTTTGTTGAATTTAATAATAATAAATAAATAAACACCATAAAAATTAGACAACCCCCAATTCCATAAGCCAGAAGCTTGTGCAGAAGGGGGTTACACATTGAAAAAACGCGGACATACAACCATTTCTACCGACAGTGCCAGTGCCGGAGCCAGGATTCGAACCAGGTGGCGCGTCACCCGTGTGATTAATTGCAATTGCCACCTTAACCCATGCTGCTATCGACCAGAATTGGTTTGACCTCTTAATACTAAGAATATATCTTTAACATTCTCATATAATCTAATTCATTCTCTTATTGATTCATTCTCACACTGTTGTGTGAAACCAAATTTAATGTACGAAGACTAACCACAAGACATAAATTAAAAATTAAAAAATTAATTAGTTACAATTGTTGCCATATTTCCTGTTGGATTAATTAGTTATATCATAATGATTTCATCCCAAATTTAGACTGCATATTAACTCAATTTGGAGATATAGGTACTTCCTAGACATATATTTTCATTCATCTTTATTTAAATATTAGGATGTATGCAAAATATTCAGCATAATGACAACTACTTATGTTAATACGTTTCTTTTCAACAGGTTGACACCCAATTACAGAAAATAATGAACAAAATATATAAAAATAACAATAATGAGATGAAAATTTACATTAATTTACATTACATTACATAATACATACATGCATGCATACATAATACATACATACATTATATTACATAATTACATTATTATTTATTAATTACAAATAAGATAGATAGATATTATAGATTAGATTGCTATAATTAGACTTAATCAGTTAGTGAATCTTTGTACATATGAATAATGTGGTTTAGACTATCATAGTTGAGGCCGCACATGTGATCAATTCCATTAAATATCTTGCACATGTTAAATATTGGGGACTTAACCTGAATGTTAGTTCTGCTGGTATTGACGTAAAATGCATTGTGCAGACGAGCGTTCTGCCTTGGCACATGAAAGTTAATTCTATTTACTAAGTGAATACAATCTAATTGGTTATGGTATTTTATATAACAATTGTAGTACTGTAGCGAGTCAAAATTGAATGAATTTAGTAGTGTATTGTGATCAAAGCCCTTAACGGGATAGGACCCATTGGATTTGAAATATTATATTTAAGAAATCGTCTTTGTACGAACTAAACTTGCATTTTAGAGTTTTGATAAACAGGTGACCAGATGACAGAAGCATATTCTAGTTTGCTTCGTATAAATGATATGTATATTAATTTCAGTGTTGATATCCGTAAAGCTGCCCCAGTTCCTTATACAATATCCGAGTACTTTAGAAGCCGAAGTAACAATTGTGCTTATATGAGTAGAAAAACTGAGCTTGGGATCGAATGTTATTCCAAGATCCTTAAAATTTGTACATTGTTCAAGAACGGTATCTTTAATCCTATATGCGAATAAAATGGCATTTTGTTATTGTAGGACATCATCTTACATTTAGATGTATTTAGTTTTAAGTAGTTATTTTCGCACCATTCGTTAACTGAGTCTAACGCTATTTGCAAGTCAGAACAGTCGTTTGGCTTGCTTACTTCAGAGTAGATTTTCAAATCGTCCACGAAAAATAAATGTGTAGAACTCATAGTGAGGGATAAATCATTAACAAATACTAAGAATAAAAGTGGCCCTAGGTTGGATCCTTGAGGGACTCCGGATGTTGCAAAAAAAAAGTTGCAAGAATTATATCCACTGTATTTCACGAACTGTGCTCTATTAAATAAATAGAATTCAATTAGGGATAGCAAGATATCTGACACTCCAATTGCATTGAGAGAAAGGAGTAGAAAATGATCGATTTTGTCGAAAGATTTTTGAATGTCAGTATAAATAACATCAACTTGGCCTTGTGTGTCCAATATATGATATACCTACAGCAAATAACACTGTTTTTGGGTTAGGTTTTCAAACAAAATTCTAACATAACTTACCTATGCACAATAAAATTTGCAAGAACTATAGAGGCAGATGTAAAATAGTAGCACTATTGGATTAGGGAGATTATGAATAATATTACTTATGATTGAGCCTTAACTCCTCGAATTTCTTCGGCGTTAAAACAATCATTTGAACAAATTAATTCCATCAGCATAAACGAATCAACATTGGGTAAATTATCACTTTGTGCTTTCACAAAATCGCTTTCTGCCACTACAATCTTTAAAAAACACTTCTAAGTTAATAATTGTTGTTTTATTTAATGTATATATTCGTTAAAACACCTTATAATAATCACAAAAGCTACATTTGCTTAAAACTAGTAAATATGGACACCCAAAATGAAATAAACAAGGGATCATCGTACATCAAGTACGGGTCGGGTGAACTCGTCAAAACTCGGCAGTTGCTCGTAAAAATTCAAATAATTTGAATTTCAATTATTATTTATTAATTATTGGATGGCTAAACAATTTATGTTATGATATACTTGACATTTTCAAACATAAACTATCCGTTAAAAACACTTTTGAATGTAAAACTGATATTCGTGTGTACCCTATTGTTAACCTATCGAAATTGGTATTGTAATTAATATTGTCACAATTGCTGTAAAAAGGAAAGTATGTTGATGTTTTTTTAAGACTGAGTTTGCACGCACCAGTCAATTGTGAGTAAATTTGTAAGTAATCGAATTACATCATCTTGTCGATAATATAGAAGCCACACTAGTCTAGGTGGCATACAGGACCGTACGAAATGTAATCGCGATTTTATGTTTATATATACCAGTTACAACAAATTTTTGCAAAATCTCGGTGACATACAGAACATCTTGAAGTATTGTGGATTGCGCATATTTAGTTGGCATAAAAGACGAAATATTAAATCACTGAATGTAGCTATCAGGAACACATAAGTACTGTGGTATAATTTGATATAAGTATCAGAAGTAGAAAACAGTTAAAAAATCGGTTTTTCGCAAAAAATTTGGGAAGTATCAAATTTACTGTAAAACATGTACACACAAAAGAAACTAATAGAAATCCTCACAGTTTCGTTTTTTTTTTAACTTCGTACGACCTATTGGAGCCAAGATAGATTTTTAATAATAATAATATAATAAATGAACTTTATTAAATTTTGCAGAGTTTTCAATACAATATTATAAAAAATGATTTATACTATATGTGTTATTTACATTATATGGGTAAAGTGATAATAATAATTTGGAAATTTGACTGATAATTATTCATTGTCGGCTAATTCTTGTAGATTTTCCAGGAGCGTATGTTCTAGGTTCTGATTCTTGGTTCTCGTCTGATATCAATCAATATTTCTCAATTATCTCCAAATTTAGTGGTCTCAGGGAGAATTTTTTAGAGAGGTTAATTAAACAATATTCTATCGGCATTATGTTGGTGAGCTGGTATAATAGAGGGTTCGGAGGGTTATGTAGAGGATTGAGATGATGTCGAATTTTTGTGATACTTCTTATTGAGGAAGTTTCTGCCACTTTTAGTTTTTTCAGTGCTGGTTTTTTACAGTTTAAAAACAAAACGTGTCCATATTCAATCATTGGTCTGTAAATTAGCTTATAAATTCTGCTTGCTGTTTCAACATTGATACCCTTCCTGTTATAAGTTAGATTTCAAAAATGATTAGGCCTAGAAATCATATTCCTCTTTTTAAGCTCAACATGAGCATTGAAGTTAATTTTGTTGTCGAAGTTTATTCCGAGATAGTTGACAGTAGTTTCAGGATGTAGGGTATGTTGGTACATATTTAGTGATGGTGAAGTCTCTGATGGGTGGTGGTTGAATAAAATAAAATGTGTTTTTACCGGGTTTGGTTGAAGCCTCCATTTGTTAAACCACCTACATATTGAGTTCACTAATGCTTGTAGATTTTCTGTAACTTTGGTGATAGTTTTATCATGCGATACTAGAGCTGTGTCGTCTGCAAATTGTAGAATGTATCCATTGTGGTCAAAGTGTTCGGGATCCTCATATTGCTAGTTATAAATATCAGAACAGTAAAGTTGTAAAGTATTGGCGACAGTGGTGAACCTTGTGGTAGCCCTTGTTCGAGGGTGAATTCATCCGAGTGACTATTTAGAATCTTATTTTCAGTGATCTATTGGTAAGTAGGTTTTTAATAAGAAAGATGATATATTTTGGGCAACCTAAAACATGTAGTTTAAATACACACAATTATCAAAGGCTTTATTGATATCGAGAAATACCGCTCCAGACTTAGACCTGTTAAGTTTGCCCGCTTCTATGTTATTGGTTAAAATTGACAGAATATGCATTGTTGAATGACCAGTCTTAAATCCAAATTGGTATCCTGGAATTTGATTTCCTATGGCTTGTTGTATCCTATTTTTGATAATTTTCTCGAAGTCTTGCTTAATACCGGCAGTAATGCGATTGGCACGTAACCATTTCTTTTAGAATGATCTAGGTTCGGCTTAGGGATAGTGATTATTGAGCCAGTTTTCCACTCGGTAGGTATAAAGTGGGTTCTTAGACAGAATTCATAAATTTGTTTGATATGCAGATGTACTTTTTTATCCAATCTCCTTAGTAAATCTTTAGTTATGTAGTTGTGGCCTGATGCTGTGCTTTTACCTTGATGTATTATATCAAAATATTCTTCACACTTTATATTAATGACTTGCTAGTACACTTAAGAGACAGTTTCACTATAATGTATGCCGACGATACAACAATAACTGTATCTGCTATGTCAATGAATGAACTGGAAAGAAAAGTAGACTCTGTGATTGATAGTATGAAGGCATGATGTGATCGAAATAAATTCATGTTAAATGATACCAAGACAGTGTTTATAAACTTTAATATGAGAAGACCTATAGCCTTAAAAAGTAACCCACTTTCAGAGATCACTAAATTTCTAGGGACCTACGTTGACAACAAATTAACTTGGGTATTCCAGGTTGAACATGTATGTAAACTGTTAAATAAATGTTATTATGCACTGTTACAAATGAAAGGTACCCTCAATGAATCTGGTCTGTTAGATATATATTATACTATGGCTTTCTCGCATATCTCTTTTAATATACAAGCGTGGGGGAAGCATTGTAGTAGAGTTTTTATTATACAAAAAAGAATACTGTGGTTATTATTTAACTTGAACTATAGAGAGAGCTGTCGAAATATTTTCATTGAAAAGAAGATTCTCACCACCCCTTGTATTTATATATATATAAATGCTTGTTATTTGTTAAAAATAATCCCCAAAACTTCACTAGTCTAAATAGTGGACACTTATATAATACAAGACAAGGTAACACACTGCTGATCCCTAGCCATAAAATGACAACGTTTAAAGATTCCCCTTATTACAACTGCGTAATATTATTCAACAGTCTGCCACATAGCATACGGGACCTCCCACCAAACACATTTAAGAAGGAAATAAGGGCAATCTTATTAAGAAATGGTTTCTATTCAATGAAAGAATTTTTAGACAAGCAAAACAATCGCTAGACTTGTTTTTATTAAGTGGTTTTTCTGATTTCCCCTCTTCCTTATTTAAGGATATGTATAACTGATTAGGACTCATTTCATACACATTGTATTTCATATATTTATTTCACTATGTTAATTTTCTAATTCCTTCTGACATTGCTCCTATAATGGACATTTCATAAATATAATATTGTCGCTGTTCTTCTTTTTTATGTACTTATGGTATTATTATTTACTTATACATTTATATGTGTGTGTTTGTTTTTTTATATGTATATACATTGCTCCCTTGTTTGTTGTTTATATGGACATGCCAAATGTACAAAATGTATCTATTATTGGTGAATAAATGTCTATAATATGTTCTTCTATTGGTGGGTTCTCCGAGAAATATGTCTCGTATCACTGGGTAATATTGTCGTGATGAAAGTTGTCAAAATTGTTATCTTCATTTCTTTTGTACACTTTTTCATAATGTCTGGCTGGGTTATATTTTCACATGCCCTTATCCATTTATATGTTCTGAATTGTTGGATTAATTCTTGTATATTTTTATTAAATCTATTTATTTCAGTTTTCATCTCTGGCTCTTTGTAGGCTTTATATTCCCTATACATTTGTATTTTCTTCTTTATGAGGCTTAAGATATAAGGTGGGAGTTCGTGTGTATAATAGGTACTGCTATTTTAAATGAAATTTTTGAGTCTGACAACGAGGAAACTGAAGCCTAACTTTATTAACGTAAGCACCTTTAAATAATGACAGAATAATAAACTATAGGTGCTAATGCATCAGCGGAAGAATTTCTATCCAAATTTTTAGCTGGGTAAAAAGTTGCACATTCGACAAAACACACCGACTTACTGAATGGTGAGATTTTTTACCGAGTGATGTTTCTGAATGGGTAAAATTTAGTTGATAATTTGCCCGGCGCCATTACTGAACTTGCTCCTGCTACAACTTATAACATAACAAACAGTTTTAATCAGTTATTGTAGATTTTATTTATTTCATTACTTGCATAGTTGAACTCTGAAGAAAGTAAAAATGTTGAACCAACTGAAATGTCAGTAAATAACTTAGTAGTTGTGTTTTAGTTCTACAGCTCCAATTCTTCTCAGTGTAGTACAATGGAGAATTAGTGTTTTCAGATCTGGACTTGATATTTTATTGTCTATTGCATATGGCAACTTTATGAGTTAAGAATAATCACATTCTCAACTCAACATGTCAAGTGTCAACCAGATAAGAGTTGATATACAGGGTAAGGCTATATTGCTTCCGACTTCCATAGCTGGAGTGTACGATAGCTAAAAATTAAAAAAAAAATCAGGTAAACTACATAAGAAGTCTATAACTGGAAATTTTTTTTCAGTATTTTTTTAGAAGCCTCTATCTAGACTCCTTTTACTCCTATATTATTATTGATCATTGCCCAACCATTTGCATGTAGCCCCCGTGTACATTTAACTATGTTTAGGTAAGTAGGTAGATGCACACAAAAATTAAGTACTTACCTAATTTAGTTTCATTTACACAGGGTTTTGGCATGGTTTTTTAAATTTAAATGTATGATTTAGGTATATCATTGTTTATTTATGAAAAAAAAAAACGGGCCGAAGAATAAACCAACACATATGCAATATATATATTTATTAAAAAAAAATTAAGTTATTAACAATAAACACATAACAATTAAATTAATATGTATTTCTAAAAACAAAAAGTAGAAACATTTCAGAGGCATAATTAAGCATTCCACAATAATTTTTAATAATAAAATGCGAAAAAAATCAATAACAATATGAAAAAATAGCTTATCTTTTATTTATTCATTTTTTTTTCATTCATGATTTTATATCAACCTTGTTACTGGTATAGAGTAAAACGAACCAAAAATGTAAGGGAATTAGTCTTGAATTTTGAATAGGTACTGCAAAAAATTATGGTAAATTAAAAGTTAGATATAGCATGTTGGAATAAATAATTTTCTATGTACTTATAATGAACAAAATAAAAATTCATGACTTTAAAACAATAAACAATAGTGCATAACTAAGAAGAAAAATCAAATAGTTGTGTAAAAAAAGGAAGTCGAAATTCCTTTAATTCCTTAATTTTAATTTAAATCAATTTTGAATTGTTTAATAAATCTAGATCATTTAGATAAATAATAAAGTCCTTTGTTTATTTATTGAACGCATAAACTACAGACACAATTCTCAACTAATACATGCAAGTTTACATTTAAATAACAGAATCACAAATCCCCATATAACTTTTAAGAATATTATGAAAAAAGTACAAATCTTAAATTATGTCCACTTTATCCTGGCTGAATCTTTAAAGGACCGTTTTAATGCCAAATATTCAGATTTCTTTATGCAGTTGCCAGCAACGAATCTACTATTTCTTTGCTCCTCCTCTTTGTCGCCCTTTTTTCACGGGATGCCTCTTCAGTTTCTCTTTGACCTCGATCTCCTAAACTGACTATGGGGCTGCAGTTTTTTTAGCATTCGGCGTGAAGGCAAACCTGCAAAAAACAAAAATTTTAATTAAAAACAAGTTTTTTAATTTTCCCTGCAAAGTTAATAAAGAAATTACTTATTCTTTAAGTTCATTTTGCAAATCTCTTTCATAGGCATTTTCAGTAAAATGAAAGAACAAACTGTAGAAGTGAATGGATTAAATATTTATCAGCCCTTTTGCAACGTTGCACCCATCCATTTCGCATGGTTGAAGACACCGAATCCTTGCCCTTTGGAAAAGAATGAAATGCTATGTTCAACCCTTTCTTTTTGAGTGTAGGTTGATTGCTTTTGCAAGAACCAATACCACAAATACGTCCAGGCATTGTGGTCTAAAAAATCAATAAAAAAGCCTTAAAATGATAATTATTATAGTTTTTGTGAAAACCAATTACATAAATTCCTGTGGAAACATGTGGAGCCTTTATTATAATTTTTTCTGTTCAGTTATTTGAAGAAACCTCTAATTTTCATTCTTGAATTTTGTACTTATTGCGCAATAAATCGAAAATGATTGCAAACAACCATAGAGGTATGCACATACGAAAAATGTTGGTTTTTCATTTCTACATCATATGGTAAAAAAATATACCATTAGAAAAAACTGACAAAACTCAATTAAAAAGTTCTAAATTGAAAGATCATTTTTGGCCACCCTGTATATTTTTAAGAAGTGAAAATGATTCAAAAACATCACACAGATATTTTGTAACTGGCATGTACAATTTTTTTTTCTTAAAATCCGTAATAGTGACTAAGTGATTTTTTTTTCAAAAGCATCTGCAGATGGCATTATTTCAACAACAAAAATCACTACATCGATATGGTTGGGAGATAATCAATAATAATATAGGAGTGAAATGAGTCTTGAAAGAGATTTCTAAAAATGTACTGACAATTATAACATTCCATTGGAAAAGAATGGTACTTGGTCCTGTTCACCTTGTATAGTATAGTATAGGTGGGCAGCTGTCTCTGTCTCACACATGGAATAAATTTTGAAATAGATGCGTGTTGTGAATGAGTCTTTTATTTTCAATATTCCTTTTTAATAATGGTAAAATATTGTTGTGCCTATGGTCGCTCAAATGAGTGGATTCCTTTAGGAAATAAAAAGTTTCACATTTGCATTAGGTTTTCTTATGAATATAGACAGTTTTGACAATTTAGCTATGCTATTTTTGACCAGAGCATGCATCCGATTACATGGAGGTTGAAATGATAATCCTAATGCTTTCCAATTAAGGTGGATTATGCGAAAATTGCCATTTAAGAATAGTATAAAACCTAGGTTAAATGCAAACTGTGTTGACAATGATTACATGATTCTACGCCTGTGTTTGAGTTTAGAGCTACAGAACGTATTGTTACGTGTTTACAGTCTTTAGTAAATACTCTGTAGATTCAAATAACTTGCAACAAGAATTTTCACAAACCACTATTTTATTAATCACTTAAATTACAATAGTTAATTCTTAAAAATCATACAAATAATGACTTTAATTCACTACTTTTAAATTACAACTGTACTTTACTTTTCTGATCACTTGTCAACTCTTATCTAACCTAAAAACTGTCTGTATACCAGAACTGTACTGTATACTTAATTGAACTGTTCCCCCATCTGCTGGATTCACCTCTTTATATACACACTTGGAATGTCTAGAATCTCATTGTAGAACTTTCCAGAATGTACTGGAATCTTCTGCAGTTTTCTTAGGCACCTGCCAAATGGCGGTTCGCCAGTTGGCCCACAGATGGCGCCACCCTAAGTAATTACACTCTCCTCTCTGTTAGAGGGCAAAACATAACAGTATGTTCTAGATCATGCATGACTATGATTTACCTGATGCAACAAGTACAGACTTAATTAATTTAATTTCGGTGTTGGATAAAATTTCACAGTCAGCTTTTCAGGAAAATATTTTATATTATATTGGCGGTTTTATCCTTAAAAATATGTTGCCTAAGAATTCATGTGGTCATTGCCAAGATATGATCAGGACGATCATTTGGTAAATATAGGTGATTATGTGAGTTTTACTAAATTCGTTTCAAGAGTAAATTATGTTTTTCTTCTCTAGTGGTATTTGAAATTATGGAATATGTATTGCGAAAAAGCTTTTAAGGCGGAAATTTTATTGGGATATATGGGAAAAATTGATTTTAAAAAGGATCATCATCCTAAGTGTGTGGTATTGTAATATTTTGTTACTAAGATAAAAACAATGTTTCTGCCAACCCACCCAGTTGTTAGCATTTTGGAACATTTGAATGAAGTGCAAATTGTTAAATATATAACGAATGCATATGCTGGCATGACATGCAAAAAAGACAACAATGCAAATTGTAGGGGCTGAAAAATTAACTGCAACACAGAAATTGCACAAAAGTGTGTTATTTTATCATATTTAGATTTAGAGTAGGTATATTGTATTTAGCATTTTAAGACTAGGCAGGCATTAAAATGTAAGTTGAGATCTCGGTTGATGTCTACTAATGCAATTTGAAATTTTGCCTTAAAAGTAAACATTTCTTTATTTCCTTTATAATAAAATACATACCTATTTAAAATGATCTTTAATTATTTTAAATTAGTTTAATTGAATCATAAACATCACTGTTAGTACAATATTATAATAAATGAAGACAGTCGGGTATGCGGCCGTTGCTCATACGAATTACAATGCGCTACACAAGGCAACTACCCCCCTAGCAGCATCAGCATTCCGGTATATCCCCTCTACCTCATTGGTGGTGACACAACTTATGCAACCAAACGTACTACTGTCAGAAATTTTGAACCCATCGAATAACATTGGAATTTGAACCTTATTACCTTGTTCACAAAGACTATAAAATATAATGCTAAAACATTGCTATACATTTTATTGAATTTCTCGGTTGAATGGAATATTTAAGAGCTTCCAGTGCCAATTTCATATACATAAGATATGTTCTATATATATAATATATATATATATATATATATATATATATATATATATATATATATATATATATATATATATATATATATATATTGTTATGTGCGGCCCTCTAACGGAGGGAGATGTGATTAAGTTCCTGGTCAAAGTGAAGGGAAACCTGTTATTCCGGTAGGTGGGGCGGCGCCATCTATGAGCCTATTGATGAACAGTCATCCAGCACATAGTAGAAAACTCTGTAGGATTCTAGAATGTTATGGAATAGTATTCTGGTACATTCTATGGGTGTATATAAAGAGGTGAATCCAGCAGATGGGGGTACAGTTCAGTTCAGTTCAGTGAAGTATACAGTACAGTTCTAGTATACAGACAGAGAGTTTTTAGGTTAGACAAGAGTTGAGAAGTTTAAGAAGAAAGTAAAGTACATAGTGTTCTAAAAGTAGTGAATTTGTATTAGATTAAGTTATTATTGATTTTTAAGTATTTACTAGTGTAATTTTAATGATTAATAA
The DNA here is from genome assembly GCA_963675555.1 of Leptura quadrifasciata. Taxonomy (NCBI): domain Eukaryota; kingdom Metazoa; phylum Arthropoda; class Insecta; order Coleoptera; family Cerambycidae; genus Leptura; species Leptura quadrifasciata. Next base: position 152,777,631 of record OY776673.1, on the reverse strand, counting down.
AATAGTGGCTAGTGAAGATTCTTGTTGCAAGTTATTTGAACCCACAGAGTGTTTACTGAAGACTGTAAACATGTAACAATATTTATATAAGATTTAATAAACCTTTAATTTTATTTTAATAATGCCAAATATTTAACAGCAAGTAACAGTTATCTCCAATGGGAATGAAGAATGTGAAAATTTAAATTTCAATACTCTTGTTTGCTTTCACATTTACAGTTCATAATGTAATCTTTCTTTCTGTAATCAAATTTTGTATTATTTTCAAATTGTTTGAACTATGGGTTTATGTTTTGTTCCCGAATGTGATCGTACTAATTAAAGTGGATGTAAAATGTGTAATTTTCCAAAGGATGCTAAGTTAAAAGATTACTTCTTATTAGGTAAGTTAGGGTTATTTATAATAATAATAATAAAGTACTTTATTGGTGACAACCAAATGGCTACCGACCGAGGTCCTTCCGCGAGTTGTACATTAATTTTTCTTTAAATATATATATATACATTATGTTCAATACTTAAAGTTGTGATACAGGCAAAAAAAAAATATAATTTTCTTTCAAACAAAAAAAAAGATTCATTTATTCTTAAGATTCTTAATGAGCTCTAGTATTGTTTTTTCTGGGTATTTATGTTTTGAACGATGTTGTCCACGTGATTTACAGAATGGTTCAATAGAGGTTAGAGTTAGTACATTTTTTGCAAATTTGATGGACAGGTGGTCCAGACGCTGGGAAATTGGTTTAATATTTGTTATTTGGTAAAGCCAGATTGTTTGGAGGGTTGTGTAATGGGTTCTCTGGATGTCGTATCTTGGTTATTGTTCGGATAGTGGAGGTTTCTGCGACTTCTAGGTTTCTTAATGCTGGTTTTCTACAGTTTAGGTATAGTGGATGCACATATTCAAGAATTGCTGGTCTGCGTATGGATTTGTATATGTGTGCGGCAGTTTTCTTGTTTATTCCCTGGTTTTTATATGTCAAACTTCTGAAGTGTTTTTCTCTAGTTATACATTGTTTCTTTAATGTCTTTGTGTGGTGGTTGAAGTTGAGTTTGTGATCTAATTGCACACCTAAATATTTAGCAGCAGGTTTACTTTTTAATATTTGTTCGTTTATTGAGATTATTGGAGAGGTATTAGTTTGAATGTGGTTAAATATAATGAGCTGTGACTTAAGCGGATTTGCTAAGTTAAACCAGGTTGTGGTTCTGTCATAAGTTGCAATTTAGTCACTGTTGGAGTAATCGAGCTGTTATGGGATACAAGAGCAGTATCGCCTGCTTATTGGAGAATGTATAGGCTTTTGTCGAATGTGTTGTCTTCATCTCCCTTAAAATAGTTGTATATATCATAGCAATATAAGTTGTATAATAAGGGTGAAAGCAGCGATCCTTGCGGAACTCCCTATTGTGCTGAGAAATTGTCTGAATATTCACTGTTAATTTTAACTCTTAGGTGGCAGTTGTTTAAATAATCATTTAATAAATATGATAGGTATTTTGGACAATTTAAAGAATATAATTTGTATAATAAACCTTATGCCACACACTATCGAAGGCTTTATTAATGTCTAGGAAGATCGAAGCACTGTGTTGTCCTGAAAGTTTAGCTGTTTGTATATTGGAGACCAAAATTGTTCGAGGGTGTACTGTCAAACGTTTTTTTTGAAATCCAAATTGGTATTTTGGGATTTTATTTCGTATGTGTTCACAGATAATGTTTTTTATAATTTTTTCTTTTTCAATGTTCTTGGCCAGCATTGACAACAGGGTTATTAGTCTATAATTACTTGCTTTACTGTGGTCTGTGTTGGATTTGGTGATGGTGATTATTGATTCCATTTGTCCGGAAAATATTATGTATTAAGGCAGTACTCATAGCATTTTATTATATGTAAGTGGATTTCGTGGTCCAGTTTTCTTATAATTTTTTTGTTATGTGGTCTTCACCCAGGGTTGTGCTTTTAATCCTTGGTTTATTATTTCAAAGTATTTTGTGGTTTTCGGTTGCCATGTCATTTTCAAAAAATGTTTTGTACCAACTTGCTATTTTATCCTCTTGATTTTGGTCGAAATTTATATCATTACTTCTCTGAAATGCATTTTCGAAGTGTTTTGCAAATTGTTCAGCCTTTTCATAATTAGTTGTAAATATTTGTCCGTTGTCCTCTAATTGTGGTATAACAAATTATTTTGTTTTACATCTGCTAAGTTTTCTGATTTGGTGCCACTAATTTTTTCCTTTTTTCTCGTTTATTTCATTACATGTTTTTATCGATTTACTTTCTTTATATTGTTGGATTCATTTTTGTATGTTTTTGTTGTAAGAGTTTAAATTTTTTTTCAAATTGACATTTTGATTTTGTCTGTACTGTCTGTACATTTTCCTTTTAATTTTTGCAGTCTTATTATGAATGGTTTTTGGGAAGTGTTGTATTATGGAAGCTAATAGTTTATTATTAAATTCATTGATTGTTTCTTTGTTAATAGGACTATGCTGGTTCTCAATGTAGTTTTTCATGTCAATGTTTACTTTTTACATATTGCACTTGTTATAATTTATTTTGAGCTCTTCCTTCGCATTTGCATTTAGTATCTTCAGGTCCAATACTAAATTGGATGGCTAGATGGTCCGAGCCTATATCAGGGTGAGTTTCGACTTGTATTATATTATTTTCTAAGTTCTGTGTATATAGGATTAAATCGGTTGTACTGTCAGGGTTGTTTTCCATAATAAATGTGAGCAATGTTATTACTTTTTTAAATGTTAAGTTTCCAATAAATATTTGTATTTGCTTCTCCCTTTTTTTGTTAACGTTAAAGTCCCCTATTATCAAAGCATATTTATATAGTGCTGCTTTAGTGAATATTGTGTCCTCAATGTTGTTAGATGAGTGGTGTATATACACTAAAAAGATAATTTGTCATTCTGCAATGGAATGGAGAAATATGTGACCTCATTTAGTGGATTATTGATTTTAGGTGCGTTTTCCTTTTTCATTTTTAAAGTAGGACATAATTGAACCAAACTTCCTCCACGGGCGTTGTTTATTATGTTTCCATTTCTTTGATTTATATCCCAGTTTCGATAGGCTGTATTACTGCCGCGTTTAATTTTCGTTTCGACAAAAAGGGTGCAATTGATATCATTTTGTTCGATTTTTTTGGTATGTAACTGTTTACGTTTGCATATAATATAATATTTCTCATATAAGTATTAATAAGTAATTAATAAATAAGAGGCTAAATTTATAATTAAACGCATGTATTCAGATCAAAATAAAATACAATGAATTTTTCAAAATCATTTCAGCTTCTTTTGAATTAGCATTTCCGTTGAAAAAAATTAAACTTAAAAATAAACGTAACAAATCATGGGTAACTCCTGAAATTATAAATGAATCGGAAGGACTAAAAGTAATTCATTGGCTCCACTCCTTAACAGGTAATGAAGAAATAAAACAAAGGTACTCCACACTTAAAAAAGATCATAAAAGAACTATCGTAGAAGCAAAACAATCTCATAATCAAAACATATTGGCAAACTCCCATAATGTTAGTAGAAGTACGTGGAATCTTATAAAAAAAGAAACAACCAGCAACTGTGAAAACGAGTTTATAATCAATACGAATGCTGTTGAAATTAATGATCTCAAAATAATAAGTCAGCAATTCAACCAGTTCTTTATTGAATCAGTTGAAAAAAATATACCAGTAGTTGTTCCCTATGTAAATAATTAGAAAAAATCACTAACCATAATTCATAATAATCTTATAAAAAAAGAAACAACCAACAACTGTGAAAACGAGTTTATAATCAATACGAATGGTGTTGAAATTAATGATCTCAAAATAATAAGTCAGCAATTCAACCAGTTCTTCATTGAATCAGTTGAAAAAAATATACCAGCAGTTGTTCCCTATGTAAATAATTAGAAAAAATCACTAACCATAATTTCTTTCTTATGCCAGTGTATACAATTGAACTAGTGGAGCTGATAAAAATTTGTACTAAGAAACAATCGGAGAGTCCTGATGGAATACGCTGTACGGTAATAGGCTACGTCGCCAATTTAATAATTATAATAATAATAATAATAATAGGTTTTTATTGGCATCTAGAAAGCACTATACAAAAATAAAAGGAACAACAAGTACTACTGCGCCAAAAGGCAGAGTTTGGAACTAAGTTCCATTCTTCCACTCAACCCTAAAGATACAAAATTTAGTAAACAAAGAGTAAGAACATGTTAATAATTACATAATTACAGTACAATGTGTATCGAGTGCATAAATATATGACTACATATAAAATACACGTAAAATAATATTGCAAGATATCACTTAACACGACTAGTTCACCAACTTATACTAGTACACAAAAAATAATGATATTTAATATTCACAAAACACATATTTACATAAAAAAAAATACAATGAATCTAAAATCACAATAAATCGAGACCGTACAATATAGCAGAGTTACAAAAAAGTTATCAGACCTTCGAGCAGCGAGTGTTTTAATTTTTTCTTAAAATTGATTAAAGACAGATCCTTTAAAACAGATGGAATTTTGTTATAATATTTTGCAACATAGTAGGAAAAGGAGCACTGAAAGAGTGAGGTTTTATGTGCTGGTATTGTCAGTATGTGTTTATGTCTAACATTAACATTATGTGCATCTGCCCTAAACCTGATTTTACTTAGCAAATACCGCGGATCACCATTTTTAATAATTTTATGGTTTAGAGAGCAAATATGCAAATCTCTTCTTTGTTTTACTGATAACCACTTTAATTCGTGAAATTTTGCCGAAATATGGTCATATTTTCTTAAGCCATATATAAATCGTATACAGGTGTTCTGTATCCGCTGCAGGCGAGTATGCTCATAGTGATTTAGAAGAGGCCCATACACCACATCTGCATAATTCAGATGTGACATAACCAATGACTCACTCAATATTATTCTATTTTTAATAGACAACAAATGTCTACTGCTATATATTAATTTTAGTTTACTGAATGCATTTTTAACAATATGTGTAACATGCTCCGAGAATTTCAACTTAGAATCTATAAAGAGGCCAAGATTTTTAGAAATGTTGCAAAGTTGCAAGTCCTGATCATTTATATTAATATGAATACTATCAGTATACAAACCGCATGATGCTCTGCGTCCAAATAGCATTACTTTGGATTTGGTGGGATTAATAGTTAGGCAATATTTTTCCGACATAGATACTAGTGCCCGTAAATCCTGATTCACTCGTACACATGCTTCATGACAGTCATTTTTTCCAAACGAATAATAAATTTGGGTATCATCTGCATAGAAGTGACTAGAACAATACTGTAAACTATCTTGGAAAGTCGATGTGTACAAAGTAAACAGTAGAGGACCTAATATGGAGCCCTGAGGAACTCCGGAGAACGTGTTTAATGGATTTGAAATGTTGCTACCTAATTTGACCATCTGTTGCCTATTTAACAAATAATTTTTAATGAGTAGAATAGCGTTTCCATCAAATCCCAAGTAATGAAGCACCGATAATAGAGTCTCATGATTAATCCTATCGAAGGCCTTGGAGTAATCAAGCAAGACCAAAATAGTTAAATTATCTTTATCGCACTCCAATAAAATATCATCAATAACCTTCAGCAAAGCTGTTGTGCAACTGTGATTTACTCTAAATCCTGATTGGTTTTGAGGCAATAGATCATACGCTTTTAAGTGATTTTTTATTTGATTATTTAGTATTTTTTCTAGGATTTTAGATATCACAGGTAAAATACTAATTGGCCTGAGGTCTCCAAGGTTACTAGGTTTACTTATTTTTGGAAAAGGCAGTATATATGCTATTTTCCATTTAGAAGGGAAGACACTAGTTTCAATGCAATAATTTATCAAATGAGTTATGAATGGTAAAACGGTTGGACAACAATATAAAAACATGGTTAAACAGATGTAGTCAGACCCGCATGCTTTAGATGTTACCGAAAGGAGCGTTTTATAAACTTCCTCATCAGTAACCATCGAAAAATGAAAATTTATTACATTGGGCTTTACATTATTTCTAAGAAATGAAACAGTGGGTTCATCAGCGTTGTCTGTAACTTGACTAGAGGAAACGAAATATTTATTTACATCGTCGACACTTCCTAAAGACGAAGGTATATCTCTAGAAATTTGGCGACTATAAATATTTAAATCACGAAAAGATTTCCAACAATTTTTTTTATTCTGTTGCAAAGAATAATTTAAATAGGCCTTTTTTTCATTAATAATAGCAGTTTTAACATAATTACGCAGATTTTTGTAATAATCCCAATGAGCAGGGTTTTTAGACTTTTTAAATCTTAGCAGTGCTCTGTCTCTCAGTTTACACATAAACTTCACATTATCGGTGAGCCAAGGGGCTTTCTTCTTAGTTATTTTAGCAGTTTTAAGAGAAGCATAAATAAACGTAAAATCAGAGACGAAAAATAGTCAACAATCTCGATATGTTCGCAAAAAGGGTTCCCTAAGTAAATTTAAATTGCCAATTTCACAGGAAATTAGACAGTGGTCAGCTATGAACGGCGCATCGGAAACTGTAGTATTTAAAACATTAAGGTCTGCTGAGCAGATTATTAAATCTAATAATGTACAGCCAGTGGGGCAATATCGTGTCGGTTTATTTATTACCTGTTGTAAGTCATAACTCTCCAAAATATTATAAAATCTTTCTACTTCAGGCCTGTCAACAGAAAGGAGATCAGTATTTAAATCGCCTGTCAGAATAATATGATCACTCTGAGGTACAACAACATTTAAGATATCTTCAAACTCTATAATAAAATTAGTGTTATGAAACCTCGGCGGCTTATACATCACACCAACGGCGTATTTTGCTTTGTTAGTAGCTACGGTTATCCGTAAATGCTCCAGTTCATTAGTCTGACAATCTAAAATAGTACTGTCGGAACTGCCTCGTTATAAAACTACCCGTTTTACACTAAGCACATGGTTCGGTTTTTAATAATAAAGGCCCAAGATCCAGAATAAACCTTTATTCACTAAAAGGCGGAGTTATTAGTCGATTTGGTACACATATATGGTGTAATAGACTCTATATAAAATTAATTGCAAAAGACAACTTCTCTAATTATTTTCTTGACATTGACACTGACATTATTTTTCTTCCTGCCTTGATTCATACTATTTACACAAAAATGTAAACATTCCTCAAATGGTAAGATCTTGTTGAGAATTATCAATTCCCAATTAAACAACGTTCTTTAATAATTAGTATGATAAAAATGGGGCTCTGACATCCTCCCACCTGAGGCATGTTTAGAACAAATAAGCATGGCTCATCAACTTTCCAGAGCCAAGAAGACAATCAGTAAAATTAGACGACTAGAACAACAAGTAAAAACATTAACTTAAATATAGCCTAAAAGTAAAACATGAACATCTATACATGTAGGTATTTGTCTAATGCTACAGAGAGTCAGAATATCTAACCGGAGTCTTAACTTTACGCCCACTTCGCGTAATTCTCACTTCCGATTCGGGTACTCTGCTTTTTGACACTCCCGTTTCCGCACTTGCACTTTCATTTCTTGAAGGCGGCTTCGATCCCATGCGGGAGTCCGAATTTCCATCGTTCTCCATCTGAGAGGGGTCGGTTGCACATTTCAATGGATACAGCCGCTGTACAGGTCTCAGAAATTGACCCCTTTCTGTAAGGACCTTGACTAGCCGAACCCGACCATCATTTCCAGGCAGGAGCTCGATTACCCGACCGAGAGACCAATTTACTCGTTTATCTTTATCGTTGCCCACAAATACTACTTCTCCCACTTTGACTTGGCTTTCTTTACTCCTTTTGGACCACCATTTTAATTGGCCCAAATATTCGTTTCGGAACCTCTTCCGAAGATCTTCCAACAACTTTTGTCTGTGTAACATCTTCTTAGATAGCGACTGTTTATCAACGACATCACAATCTGAAACGTCACCTGGTATCTGGTCTCTAAGGAACATCACTGGCGTTAGAGGTATCAATTCATTAGCATCTGAAGACGGGCAGGTAAGTGGCCTTGAATTTATGACTGATTCACAATCACAGAGGACAGTTGCTAGACTTTCATATTCCAGCGAAGCACGCCCTAACATTTTTCTTAAGAGTTGTTTCAAGACGCCCACAAGTCTTTCCCAAAATCCACCCCACCACGCAGCTGTCGGTGGGTTAAACCGCCATCGTATGCGTTCCGCACTACTATGCTCGGCAATTTTCTGAAAGTCTACTAGCGATAAAGCGTTTTCGGTACCGACAAAGTTTGTCCCATTATCACTATATATGGTTTTTGGACGACCTCGTCTGGCAATAAACCTTCGCAGTGCTTGCATAAAATCCGCTGCTGAGAACGAACTACATAGTTCTAGATGCACTGCTCGATACACGGCACAGGTAAAAAGGCACACCCATACCTTTTCTCCAGTCTTGAGGTACAAAGTACCCGCGAAGTCTACACCTGTTATTTCAAAAGCTGCTGCGTCTCGAACCCGATCCATCGGTAACGGCGGGGAACTTGCGACAAACGGCTTGGCATTGTATCTTTTGCAGACGACACAACCAGAAATCGCTGATTTTATCGCCCGTCGACCGTCTAGAATCCAATATCTCTCTCGTAAAATACTCATCAGCCCTTGGGCACCAACATGACATAACTTAACATGTTCCCTAAATACCAACCGATTTACCACTGAGTGTTTGGCAGGCAAAACGATCGGATACCGAAAATTTTCATGATCGTCTCGATTACTAATACGAGTTTTCAATCGAATGAAACCGTTATTGTCTTTAAAGGCATTCAGACCACGTAGTTTTTCATCATTTTCGTTCGCAAACGATTCTTGTATTAGTTTGAGCACCAAAATTTCTGATTTGTCACATTCTTCAGCACTCAGGTCTCCTTTATGCTTGTCATATTTATTTCTAGCATTATATATAAATCGAAGTATCAACGCGCACATTCTTAGAGTTTTGGGGTATTGGGAAAAATAGTATATATGCCAGTCATCTGACGTCATTATCTTACTCCCACTGTTAAACAATACAGTAACCAGTTTTTTCCTCTTTTCTTTATTAATCTCCTCTTCATTATAATGGAGGTTATCCCGAGGCCAATGCAAAGAGTCTTGATATAACCATGACGGGCCCTCCCACCATCTTGATTCGAGCAATTGTTTAGCAGAACAACCTCGAGATGGGAGGTCAGCCGGATTCAGCATACCAGGAACATGATGCCAATTTTTGTCTAAAGATGCTGTCCGAATTTCCTTCACCCGATTTCAAACAAATGTTGACCATTCTTCTGGTCTCTTAATCCAACTGAGTACCGTTGTCGAGTCACTCCAGAAAAAACTCTCTAGTTCAATATTGAGATTCCTTCTGCACATTGTGTATAGTCGAACTGCTATGACAGCTGCCATCAATTCGAGTCGAGGTATTGACAATGTTTTTAAAGGTGCTACTCTCGACTTGGCTGCCAAAATATGTATAAATACCTCGCTATTCTGCACCACCCTTAAGAAAACAACCGCAGAAAAAGCTTCCTTACTCGCGTCACAAAATGTATGCAAGGTCCATTGTTCTGCTTCTTCGGAGCCCTCATTTATCCATCTAGGAATTCTAATAGCTGATAAATACGGCAGCTCCTCCATCCACTTTCGAAAATGTGTTTCCGTTATAGGGTCGATCGGTGTATCCCAAGTCAGTTGTTTTTCCCATGTCTTTTGCAGCAACAATTTTGGTATTAGAGTTGTAGGACAAGTATAACCAATAGGATCGAACACTTTCTGAGCTTGTGACAGCATCATCCTCTTAGTCACTGGCTTATTTTCAAATTGCTCGGTGGTGTTATCATCTAGGTTTAGACTTAAGGTATCGTTCTGTTTATTCCATCTCATTCCCAACACGGGAGTGGAAATATCAAGGTTGCCATCTTGGACTTGATGCGTGTATTCCCACCCTCTCAGATCAAACTTACCTTCAGCCATTACGTTACTGGACTCTTCGACAAATGTTCTCAACTCTTTGTAATTTGCAACACTGGTTATACAGTTATCAACGTAAAAACCATCTGACAGTTTCATAATGGTTTCCTTTGAAAAAGGTTTGGAATCAGTTTCCTTCAACATCTTGGACAAATGATACTCTATTGTGGCCCCTAAGAGAAACGGACTGCTATTGATTCCGAACACCACACGACGATGGCGATACACTACTTGCCTACCTTCATTGTCAGACCATAAAAAACGAAGGAAGTCTCTTTCAGCTTCATGTATGCCAATCTGTAAAAAGGCTTTTCTAATGTCTGACACTACACCAATTTTCTGGCGCCTAAATCTTAGCAAGATATCAGAAATCAATTCAATTAAGTTCAGCCCCTTATCGAGACACTGGTTCAAAGAGGGGCTGTCTCTTTCTCTGGCTGAGGCGTCAAAAACAGGTCTTATTTTTGTGGTCACGCTGCTGGGTTTAATTACCGGCCTATGTGGTAAGTAGTGAGCCTCCTTTGTAGGCTGTGTCTCGAAAACTTCTTCGATGATATTTTCGTTCAGCCAATCTTTAAATACTTGGTCATAGGCTTCGAAATATCCGTCATTAATAACTTTTTTAACAGTACTCTCCAATCTCTTAGCCAGCTGATAGTTGCTTGGTAACGCCGGATGTCCTTCCAACCACGGCAGTCTAACTTCATACCGACCATCTACGTCAGTTGTGACGGTTTCCAGGAAGAGTTCCTTGGCTGCTAACGCTGTCTCTTCACGAGTCATTCTTTCAGCAGGATCCTTTATACCTAAAACATCTAGTTCCCAAAGATTAGTAATCGAGGCATTGTGGTCGAAAAGGGAGATAGAAGTCATGGACAAGCTTTGAGGTTTCTCCAGGGGTATCTTACCCATCAAAGTCCAACCTAGTAGCGTTTCGATGGCCACCAGCCCGCATTTCAAAATATATCTTTTTCCCGTGTACAGCTTTCCTGCAATATCGGAGCCTATTAAAAGTTCTATAGGGGTGTCGTCGCATGAATCCGATATCTGAATATTTAACAAGCGAAGTTCCTCCGTCCAGACACCATGAAATACAGCAGAAACTTCGTTGCAAATTACGGGTTGATCCAAAGCTTCAAAAGTACAACTATATTTGTCGCTGCTCGCTGTGACGTCGTAACAATCGTGCTTCTGAGATAACTCACTTCCGCCAAACAACCCATGAATAATGCTAATCTGTCGTTTAGATCTGTATCTCAAAAATTCAGCTGTGGACTTTAAAATATATGACTTTTGAGATCCAGTATCTATCAACGCGCGCACGTATCGTTTTCTCCCAGAGTGTTCCATTTTTACGCAGAGCGTTTGCATAAAAATATGTTGATTTGTACTATTCGCAAGTGCCTGATGGGTTTGATGGGTTCCCGTCAAGACTTCTTCCTTAACGTCCTTTTGATCGGATTTTCCGTTTTTCTGTCGATTCGTTGAGAGCTCCCGACACATCAGAGCTACGTGAGATTTGCCACAAATCATACATATTAATCGCCCTCGACAGAGACGAGACTGATGCCCAATTTTTAGGCAGCGAAAACAGGCCCCATTTTCCGTCAAAATATCCTTTTTTTGATCATAACTCAGTTTCTGAGCTTTAAAACATTTTGCACTCTCATGCAAATTCTGACAAAAAAGACATTTATTCGTGACCGCGGAATTAGTTAAGCCCGTTGCAGTATAAAGTTTGGGAGAATCTTCTTCGTGTCTTTTTGTTTTATTTTCACATCTAAAATCCTTATTTCTCCTATTGCTTAAATCGAAACCCTCGACTGCTAAATTAATATGCTGTTCATTGTCGACTTCATTTTTTAAAAACTTCATGAGGCTTCTGAGACGATTTTCTATTGTAGAAACACCTGCAGTCTCCTGTGACGCGGTGCCTATCGAAAGAGGGCTGTCCGGTAAACGTTGCCAAACTCTTACTAAATCTGACGGTAGACATGACTCGACCAAAGGAAATAGCATGGCTGCATATTTATCTGATGTAATGCCGAGTGTCTCTAACGCCCATAATTGCGACTCTAATTTATCATACAAGAAAGACAAGTCTATTTTATGGCCAGACGAAGTGTTATTTATAACTAATTTGAGCAATTCCCGGACATAAACTTCGATTTGCAAGTTCTCACGACCGAACCGAGAGAGAAGACAGTCAATCATTTTACTATAGTTACTTCCCGTAGCGGGAAAACTGTCAACGAGTTGCCTAGCTCTACTACCAAGCACCATAGCTTGAATCAAATACTCAACTTTATCGTTCAAGTCTATATCCGGATCATCATGCACTTTTTGAAACTGAGACCAGAAGGGTAACCAATCTTTAATATTCCCATCAAACTTCTTGAATTCTAACGTGGGCAACTTAAATTTACGCCTACCTGTTCTGCTGTTAACAGTTTCATCAGATATTACAGAAGATACCTCATTCTCCACGGCGCCTGTCCATTTGGGCTGCACACATTCTTCGCAGCGACTATTCAGATCCGCAAACTTCTTGATATAACTGTCACTGGCCTCCATCTCTGCTAACAAATCTCCTTTGTTTGCATCACCATCTAATAGAAGATTGTAGATTTCGTTGTCAACTTGTTTTAAATCTTCGATTTTTTGTCGCAGAATATCTAGTGATATCTTAATGAGTCGTAATTCGCCTTCCGGCGTCGATAATAACTCATCTAATTCTTTTGCTGACTTAGTAAAAGTGGTGCGAAGCACTTTCCGATGTCTCTTCTTTTGCTCCATTTTTCACTGCAAACTTCGTCAAACCACACGATTACCAAAACTTTTAAAAACGGTAGAAGTTTGTCCAGTGATCGTCTATACACTTCTATAACACCCGGTGCATCCACAAAACGACTTACTTTTTTACTTAAAAACTCCGATGTCCTGTCACGGTCGCCAAAAATGTCGGAACTGCCTCGTTATAAAAATACCCGTTTTACACTAAGCACATGGTTCGGTTTTTAATAATAAAGGCCCAAGATCCAGAATAAACCTTTATTCACTAAAAGGCGGAGTTATTAGTCGATTTGGTACACATATATGGTGTAATAGACTCTATATAAAATTAATTGCAAAAGACAACTTCCCTAATTATTTTCTTGACATTGACACTGACATTATTTTTCTTCCTGCCTTGATTCATACTATTTACACAAAAATGTAAACATTCCTCAAATGGTAAGATCTTGTTGAGAATTATCAATTCCCAATTAAACAACGATCTTTAATAATTAGTATGATAAAAATGGGGCTCTGACAAGTACAGTTGTAGCAGTTTCTTATGTATAACGCCACACCCCCGCCCCTACCAGCACGATTTTTATAGAACATGGTATATCCTGGCAGCTCATAGTTTTGTATAGCTAAATCATTAGAGAGCCACGTTTCAGAGAGTGCAATTATATCGTAATGGCTGTTCAAGAATTCATCTTTAAACGTTCCAAAATTGGCTACCAAAGATCTAATGTTAAGATGAGCAATGTTAAAACTCATGATATCTATATCTATAAGGTACTATCGGTAGTATGTATGTATAAACAGAACCTTGAGAAATAAATTTAAAAAATATTAGCTAAAAAAGATGAATTAAAATAGTTACATGATAAGACAAATAATTACAAGGCGTACAAGCATTAACATAGAAATAAAGTATGTAGCATAATGAAAAATGTAATTTAAACAGATCAAACAGTATTAATAACTAAATAAAAAATGTAAGGATATAATTCAAAAGCCAGAGAGTAACCATCAAATAATAACATATATGGAAGATAGCCTACTTTTTCAGTTTCTGTCGAGTGACAATTTGACTGGACAATGGCGAATCTCGAGACGCTGACCCGGTCCTCTGTCCAGAGGTGTTGCGCACAGCAGAGCGATCCAACTTTACATGCGGTGATGATTTATGGTCAGCTATTTCTAGTTCGACCACGTTGATTAAGGGATTGTTAACAAAAGTTTCAATAGGCGAATGACTAATGCGAGTAGGTGTAGATGGCGCGCTGGAAGGCCCGGCATTTATCTTCACTTTCTGTTGAGATTCTTGGCCATTAGTTCTTGGGTCACAAGATTTCATATTAACCAACTGTGCAGGCGTATAAAATTCATCATTAATCATCAGCTTATTACCCTTAATTCGAGCAAAGATGTTTTAGCCCTAGCTTCCTTCATATGCTCTTTCAAAATTTTCAAGTCTTTGCGATCTTCAATACACAAATCTTGTGCTATGTAGGTATTGGTTCCTTTAAGCTTATGTAATTTTTTTAGGATAGAAAACTTTTTTAAGAAAGAGGTGAATTCTACTTTCACAGGAGTTCCTCTTTCACTTTTAATTGTGTACAGATTGTTAAGATCGGACTCAACTATATCAACACCCAGAGCATCCTTAAAGAAAGTAATTATTAGTTTTAACAAGTTGTTTTCGTCCTTGACTTCTAATCCGAATATAATAATATTGTTTTTTCTGAGTCGTCTTTCAACAGAAAGAAAATTTATCTCCAAATCATTGCACTTTTTTCGAGTTCAGAAATTTTTTTATTTTGCTCCTCTAATTTCAGTAAAATGTTATCATTGACCTTATTCAGTTCATCTATTATATCATTTCTAGTAGACTCATTCTCCGTTTTTATAGCAGCCAGGAGTTTATTGAACAAGTCGGTGTTAGATAATTCAACACCTTTGCTCATAATTTGACGTCTAAATCGATATGGTAGGCCTATACAATAAATATCAATGTCGATCCAAATAAAAACTAGCAGAGCAAAAAACTTATCAGGATAATAGTAAGGTAAGCAAAATTCGCTCTAATATACAGCTTCTTAATATTCTTAGAACAGGAAAATGAGCCCAAAAGTCAACAAAGGACTCCTACCTTATTATATCTAGGTTCTCTGGTACTTAAAACACAACTTACACACTTTTCTTGAAATTAAAAGAAACAATTTACTGGGTATTAAATGAAAATTAGAATGCTAAACAGGCTAGACTGATACTCGATACTCTCAACATTCTTCAAAATTTTGTTGAACCACTTGCACACATCATCAACCAGTCATTCTTGGAAGGTGTGTTTCCTGATAAACTAAAAGAGGGAAAATGCATTCCACTGCATAAAACAGGGTCCAAAGATAATTTAGACAACTATCGTCCCCTGTGTCTCCAATCTGTGTTTTCCAAAATATTTGAAAGGGCCATGTTCAATAGACTAACTTTCTACATTAATAAATTTAAAGTTATATCTAATTCACAGCATGGTTTTAGACAGGGAAAATCTACCACTTCTGCGCTAATTGACACATTATCTTCAATAATGAATGCTATTGATAAACAATCGCAGACTATTGGCATTTATTTCGACCTGTCAAAAGCCTTCGATATTATAAATCATGATATTCTGCTAACAAAAACTACAAAACTATGGGATCAGAGGTGTAGCATTTCAGTGGATTAAATCATATTTAATGGGTCGCTATCGATATGTTCAACTGACAGGTAAAATAAGAAATGTGCATAATAGTAAAGTTAAATCTGATCTCCTAAAAAACAAACATGGAATGCCACAGGGAGGCGTACTCTCACCTCTTCTCTTTCTCTTATTCAGTAATGACCTTAATAACCACTTCCAGTCCATAACAGGTGTTGATGTATGTGAGTTCGCTGATGATACCTCCTTTATTGTCAGAGGTAACGAAAATACATCGGCGACTCTGTCCAACAAGGTGACAAATAGAATGTGGGAGCGGTGTGTGCAAAATGGGCTACTACTAAATCCAAAAAAAACTGTAATAGTACAATTTACAAATACATGCAGTAGGGCAAACCTATCAAGTCTCTTAGTGAGGTTACAAAATAGAACCATCTGTGTTGCCGAGCATACAAGATTTCTTGGAGTAGCGGTCGACAACCATCTTACCTGGAATCACCACATAAACTATGTAGCAGGTAAACTTAAACGTGCTCACTATGCAATTTCTATGTTAAAGAACTCGTTAAACTTACATTCTGTTCTTTTGTTCTACTATGCGAGTGTACACAGTCATTTAAATTATGCTATAATTGCATGGGGTTCCTCAAGTGAAACAAACCGATTATTTATCCTTCAAAAAATAATTGTAAGATTAATAGCTGATGCTAAATATCTAGAACATTGTTCACCGTTATTCAAAAAGCTGGGAATAATGACAGTTTACTCCTTGTATCTATACAATCTTGCACTCTTTGTAAAAATGAATAACCAATATTTTTTAACAAATGGAATGTTTAACGACATCACAGCAACGAGGTACGTAAATCGTTTGAGTGTGCCTAGACATCGAACTGCCTTATTCGAAAAGGGCCCTCACTATATGGCAATAAAAACATTCAACTACCTTCCCTCATATCTGCATGGAATTCAAAACCAAATAAAATTTAAAAAACAATTAAGGCTGTATTTCACCAATTATGCCTACTATTCTACTGACGAATATTTTAATAATATAATTTAAGACTTGTTATTTATTATTAGTATATGTCTGTTTGTCCGTTACCTTAAATGTGTTATGTGATATACTTACTATTTGTAATGTTATTTATTTACTGTATTGACAATACCTATACTCTGTATTGAGTCAAAAAGGAAATAAAGATTATTGTATTGTAATAATATGGTCATGAATGGTGATTTTTGCATGGATCTTGGTTTTTTCTTATGTCGTCTTTTATTTCCTGTGATTTCTTGTTGAAACATTTGATAGTAGCGTTGGATATAGCCCTGTTATAATCCTAATGAATGAGGTTGGAATTCCTGTTTCTCTGGCAATTATTCGTTTACAATATCTGTGTTCAATTCTGTGCTGCGTTAGATGTTCATTAATATTAATGTCTTGAATCTTTCGTTCGACTTGAGAGATAATAGCCGAGTATGATTCTTGCCTTTGGCCTGTTTTGGGTTTTTATATATTTGGGTTGGTTTCAGTGAAATTTGTGATTAATTGTTGTGCTTTTAAGTCTTTCAAGATGATTTGTCACAATTACTTTTGGAGAATTGGATTTTAATAGAAATCCTTTTTTGTTTGCATAATTATGTCTTTAGTATTGGGCTGTTCTTTTTCCCAAATGTCCGCCATTTGAATCCTGTTAGAGATTTGGTTTGTATTTATATAAAATAAATGATTGTACTGTTTGTTTACAATTCCTAGCATTCTGGCTGAGAAGTTTTTGTGTTTGTTTTTTGTTAGGTTGCCTTTTTGTGGTTGTTTATCAGTATTGATGTTTTGTTCAGTTGGAGGTTTTTTTGTGGGTTGGCTGATTTCGTCTGTATGAGATATTCCAGTTATATTTACATCTTCTCTTGATAACTCTTTTCTTTTTTTTTCCTGTTTTTTTAAATTTATTTCCTATTCCATTAGACCATCCTTGGTTTCACTACTACTCGTGTTTACTTAGTGTAGAAACATAGTGGAGTAGTTCACCTCGCTGCGCCACTCGCCGTGCACATCGCCACACGGCGATGGTGAAACAATTCAATAGGAACTTATAGGTAAAGACATAATGGGAGTTGCTCATCTCGCCACACACCTAGAAGTGCACCTTGCTATGCATTAACGAACAAAAATATTTGTTTTTCAGCAGGCAGCTGCCTGGAAGTAGCACCGTGATTGGTTCATTCAAGGTCATACTTCTTGCATTTTCCCACTATCGCGCTATCAAGGCAGTTTAAACCGTAACAAACAAGTGTAATGGCGAGATGAACTATTTCAATATGTTTTGCAACGGCGAGTATGAATGCACGACTACATGCGCGGCGAGTGGCGAAGTGAATGGCGCGGCGAATTGAACTACTCCACTATGTTTCTACACTTAGATTAAGTTCTCTTTATTCACTAAAATTTACTCACTCAATAATACACTGTTTACTCTACAAAGGTTGAGTTGATGGGTTATTTACATTTTACTTTTTTATAGAGTTTTCTGATAGTAAAATGTTGATTACAATAAGAGCACAACAGTACATGTTATTAAAATTTATGAAACATTTTCCTTTCTGTAATATTATTCCAGTGCCGATTTTGATACAAAAAATTACGTTAATTTTACTAATATCATTAAGTCTATACAAGATTTGCTATAAACTGTGTACCAGTTAATTTTATTTGTTCTATTTTTAGAAGAGGCGATAGGAAATCTAATAAGTTTTCATTGATCTGTTCTTGCTACGATGATGACAGAAATAATTTACCAGCAATATTTAAACCTAACGTTGGAAAAATGTTTACATATTCACCTCCACAAAGACTAATTCGCCTTGTAATATGTACCTCAACTATACACATTTTGTCTTTCATACTTGCTTGAACTTCTTCACGTATAGTATCCAGCTCATTATCATACTGCATTTTTTAAACATATCTCGAAGCTACAGAATTTTCCACTTTCCTTATGATTTTAGTTTCTTGGCAGAAGTGAAATAATGCACTCATACACGCAATTCTGATGCTTGGTTCCTTAAGCTTCTGCCAGAAACATGCTGGAAATCAGTAATTTTGGAAACATCGGTCTTTGAGACCGAAATTTTCAAAAATTAAAAAAAAAATATTTCATGTGCTCTGTAATAATTTTTATATTTTTTTTATTTATACTATAAATGCCTTTTAGTGAATTTTTACCACTAAATAATAGTTTTTTTTGTACAGAAGAGGTTGAGGAAAATTAATTCAAACCTTACGATATTTGAACAACCTGATTTATTTCTAAACAAAAACTCAAAAATAAAATAAAATTCTTTAAAAAATTAAAATACATAATAGTAATTCTAAGAAAGAGATCCAGAACTATTTGGCTTAAGTATTTCTTATAAGAAAGTGAAACTATGCTTCTGAGTCTTCCCCTTCGAAACAGTGCTCCAAACATAAAAATCGGTGACACATGAGACATCTGTACTTGGTCTTCTGATTTTTTTTTTGTGCTGATTCCACATCTCGCATGTATTTCATTTTCCCTTCCTGTTGGAACATTTTCGATTCCTCGGCCACATAATTGTATTAGACGTAGAAGCATTTCCCTCGGCAGTTTTGATATCGTAGCTCTTTGTAAAAGATGATCTTGCACTAGTTCTCTACCCATTTTCAAAAATTTTCGTCGTTTGAGCTTTGTTTGATGATTCAATTTATAAATGATGAATGCATTTACTCCTGCCACATTCAGAAGTTCATAAAAAATAACCATAGACCACTGACATGTTGCTCAAGCACAATTGTAGGCTTCGGACATTTTATCAAGTATATTGACCCCTCTTCTTCTCGCATTGTAATCAGTTATAATCACATGTTTTCCTCTTTCAGGGTCAATTTCATCATCTACATGTACCGTTGATAAAAGTAAAACATTGATAAAAGTAAAACATTTTTTTCAAGTTTTCTTGAAAACAAACATTAAGTTTTTTCTGGTCTCAGGTGAGCAATTTTGTCGGTATGTGTGGTTTATTTTTGCGAAATGTACAAATTATCGTCAATTTATAGCCTTTTAGAAGTTTATCAGTCAGGGGGACAGAGGTAAAAAAATTATCCAAAGTTACATTTCGACTAGACGACAAACCAGTGATAAATTTGTACTATCGAGTAAGTAGATGCTAGTACTCTAGGACACGAAACATGAAAATATCTCTATTGACTGGATGATTTAAATTAGTCAATCATAATTCGAGGTATCCTAAACAGTGCATGAAAAACAAATATGAGGTTTGAGCTTCATACATTTATTGTTTTCTGTATCTACATCTTATTTATCTAATGTAATATTAGTAATCATATAGCGATACTACAATTACTATAGCGCCACCATTGACTCAACTCAACAATATACAAGTCAGTCAAATACGAAATAACTACTACTAATATACTACTGTCTACCTAGTAGGTACGAATTATATCAATACGAAATATGAACCAGTAGTTTGTTAAGTTTCTTTTTTACAGCACGTGTTCTCGTTCGGTCAGTGTATACTCTATGTATTATATGATTCATCGGAAAGAGTCGTATTATTATACGATTCAGACGAATACGACCCATCACTATTAAGTAGACAGTTTTCTGAGTGCTTTAAAATATCCCAATTTTAATTTGTGGAATTTATATTAGAAAATCTTAAAGTACATTTTTACGTTTTGTTCATATATTTAGGCAAATTTTGTATGGTTGTTAATTCTGCTAAGCTGTAGGTATATACTAAGTTTTAAGTAGGTATTGGGAGTGAAATTTTTTTTGTTGAATTTTTTTTTATTGGAGGGCCATGTGCCATTTTTTTAATGAAAAATCGTTATTTTGGCTTATGGGGACACTACTGGAACACATACTAGAACTTAGACCGAGATCTGTACGTTTGCTGCAGTTATTCAACGTAACGTCACCTGAAGAACTGAACTGGGTTTTCTAGTATTATTTTCCACCACACCTTTAAAGATACAGAAGCTCGACTAATTACTTCTTAAATTCACTATTGTGATATCTAATGCAGAGCTAAATATTGTGTTTGAATATTTATGAATTTATGAATTACAAAATTGTAGGCACTTTTGAAAATCTTCATCAGATAATTCCTGGTGCATTTCAATATGATATGCATAAGATTCGACCCACAGACCGTCTACGTATTCCTACTAATGAGCTTACTTCTCTTTGACGACTAACATGGGGATTCTCAACCGTTGCCAGCACCACAAAAAAACTCATTTTCTTCGTTCACAACACATTTTAGTCTAACTTTTTTTATATTCGACAATTCCAGTTTCCAGAAATCTATCAAGAAGGTTTTGGAAGCTGCTAACATCAGAAATCCTTCTTTCAGGATAACGTTGGTGATAAATTCTATTGGCAAGTAAACAATTTCTGTCTGATTCGCCCAAAACAAAAGTCACGTCTCAAGTTTCGCTTTATTAAAATTCTTATTGTAAAATTCCAAATATTTTAAATTCAATACAAATTGTAACGACCGATAAGTGTGATAAATGCTCCTTTGTACACGACAATTTATACCAAACTGTTTTATTGCTTGTCGAATAATGAAAACAGCAAGAAAATCCACAAAAAAACATTACAGTAAAGGACCGGTTAAATAGTATTTACTCATTTCAATGGATTAGAAGAAATTGTCCCACTAAATGGCCTCATTTCAAAATTACATAAAGACGTGTATCAATCAAAATGGGCAACACATCGAATATCTATTATAAATTTTTCTAATGAATTATTTGAGGGAACCGCTTTTTTAAAGTTTATTCTTAAATTTGACACTTATTTATTTATAAAACGAAAATGGTTGCAATTAGCCATAGGGAAGTACTTACAAAAAATGTTCGTTTTTCATTTCTACATCAAATCGTCGAAAAATATACATGATGTTCCGTTTGAAATAATTGAAAAAATTCAATTTAAAATGTTCTTAATTGAAAAATAATTTTTGGCCACCCTGCCCATTTTTAGGAAATGAAAATGATTCAAAAATATTAATTAGATGTCTCGTAACTTGTATTCACATAAGTTTTTCTTAAAACCCATAATTGTGACTGTGGTGATTTTTTTTATATCCATTTGCAGATTGCATTATTTCAACAAACAAATTCATTACATCCAAGTGGTTGGGTGATATTCAATGCTAATATAGGAATGAATAAGCCTAGAAAGAGGCTTCAAAAAATGTACTGATATACATAGCATTCTAGTTAAAAAAAGACACTTGGTTCTGTCATTTCGTCTTGGCTCTCCCTGTATGTTCGAAAATAATTTCCAGTTATAGACTTTTTTATCTAGTTTACTTGCAATTTTTTAAAAAATGTCTAGCTATCGTAGAACTCGAGATATCGAGGTCCGACGCACTATTGCCCCACCCTGTATATTTTGCAACTATTTATTTTTCTTTTTTCCTTAAAATTTTTTAAAGTAAATACCTACTGAGTTTGATAATATTTTATGAGTGTGTCAAACGAATATTCAAGATTGGTGAAACATTAACTGAAATTACCTGATGCTCAACATAATTTTTGGCAAAATCAAAAATCAATAAAAATAAACGAATTTCACCACTGAAGTCTCTTGCTTGAGCTAACCGATTATGCTATTTCAGAGAATGTATGTTTTTGTTCTTTTCAGGTTCTGCTTATGGGACAACCAGTTCTGGCGAATTTCGATCTACAAAGTATTGCTTGAACAAATGTTTCCAAATATATCAAGAAGGTTTAACAAAAATATCAGAATCCAAGAAGCCTGCATTGTGGGCTTTATATCTGGATTGTCTGGTGGAACTACAGCAACAAAGTGATGTGGCAAATATAATTAAGAAAAATTCTCTAATAACAGCTTTGGAGGAAGCAAGTAAACAGATTACTCTGGATGAGAAGTATTTTTTGGTTTGGGTGAAATTAACAGATGATGAATCAGAAACACTTAGAGTTTTAGAAAAAGGTAATGATTTGGTTAGTTGGTCAGTTACAGGCTAGTACTGAGGCAAGTTCGTTTGTCAGATTTCTTCGATGTACGATGTACAAATTGTAGAGTTTCCATAAAATGTTGGTGAATTGAATTTTTCGAGCTTTAGCTGTTGAAAAGGTGCATTTATATTTACTCGGCTGTGATAATGAACTTAAAAGTATTCTTAAAAATATATATATATAAGAAAAAGCAAATACTTAATCGTGATCAAAATTCGAAATTGTATTGAAATTGGATGGAAGTAGTATCTTCCGGGTCTTGCCGTGGTTGTCGAACTTGACTTGACATTTTGCTGATCATCCTGTCAGCTTCTTCAGAAGGATTCTAAAGATTGAATTTGTTGTGTTACACTCCTCGTTATATACCTAGGCGCCGCTTCGCTCCGCTGGTCATTCGTCATGCTTGGTTCGCTTTGCTGCTCATTCGCCATGTTTGGTTGATCGTGACTTACTACGGTGCTGGTACTTGGCAATACCAGTCTCCACGTGTTACTAAGTCGATACCCATCCTCTCTGTTGAAGTTGTTGACATTTTTCATAATTTTCAGTGATTCCCTAATGATTCGCGGATAATAGCGCGTATCCCTGTCTAATATATTGACTTTCTCGTAATTGATTGTATGGTTCTCGTTATTATGGACATACTCTGCTATCGCCGACCTATCCGGGTATCCAAATCTGGTATTCCTTTGGTGTTCTTTGATTCTGCACTGGATATTCCGCCCTGTTTGTCCGATGTAGCTCGTACCACATGTGCACTTCAACTGGTAAACACCTTTGTTGGGGACAGGGTCTTTGATTGAGGGAAGCATCTGCTGTATTTTCTTCACTGTTCGAAACCGTGCACTTACTTTCTTTTTGATTAAAATCTTCTTCAGCCTACTTGTGACTCCTGCGACATAGGGTAGGCATGCCTACGTTGTTGGTTGTTGTTGTTCTTCTGTTGTTCTCCTCTGGTTATTTACTATTCATTGTATATTGCTTTGACTGTATCCGTTTTTTCTGAAGCTTGTTGGACTTTTTGTAGTTCCTCGGATTTGTTATCGTTTTCGCATATTGTGTTGGCTCTGTGGACCAAGGTTCTGATTAACGCTCTCTTCTGTTGTGGTTGGTAGTCAGATGTCGCATGTAGGAAACGATCGGTGTGTGTTTTCTTTCTGTAGACGCCGTGGGCCAGCTTTTCACTAATACATTTAAGAATGATAAAGCTCCATCTTGCTCGGTCTCCATTAAAAATTTGATACTTGGATGCTGTTTATTCAAACGGTCGAAGAAAACAGATAAAGGTAATTCTCCATGTGGCCATATGATGAACGTATCGTCTAGTAGCGTAGCCAGCACTTTGGTTTATTCTCACTGCAGCGTATAGCTTCCTCTTCAAAAGCTTCCATGAATAGATTGGCTATCACAGGCGAAAGTGGTGATCGCATGGCTGCTCCTTCCTTCTGCTCGTAGAAGTCTCCATTCCATAGAAAGTATGTTGTAGACAGGCACAATCGGGCCAGATCAGGTATGTCTTCTTTTAATCCTTTAGGTATAAGTTGTTGGCGGATCAGGTTAACTGTTTATGAGTCTTAGGCAGGCAGTAGAGTCACTTGGCAGCAGGCGGCGTTCTTCTTCTACTGGGATTAATGATTTCTTGATAGCTGTTCTCGTTTGTCTTTCAACCCTGCATTCTACCATTGTATTGAAATTATTTTTTAATGTTTCTTAAAAGTTTTTCCTACAATATTTACTCGTGAGGAATTAATTTCAGAATGATTTCCCACACTTTCTTCAGTTAAATTCATTCAACTTTAGTAATATTACATTGAAGTAAATTCTATCATAGAAATTGAATCCATTATTTACACAAATAATTAAAAAAATTGAAAATAATAAAAAATATTGAAAAATTCGTTATTCGAAAAGTCAGTTTTTGGTTTTTCTCATGAAAAATAAACCATCAACATATAAACCATTTTAAAGTAGACATTTCTAAGGTTACAATGATAGATAGAATATTTAAATCGAAACAAACACCAATAAAGCTTCCTGTGGAAGATTTTGGTTTTGTGATTAGGAAACAAATAAAAAAGTATGATTGTTTTAACTAAAAAAAAAAAAATATAGTCTGTTGTGATTTTCATTGATTATTTAATTACTACTTTTAGGTATCTCCGCCTTACCGACTTCCATAGATTTGTGGAAGTTAAGACTAAAGTATGCCATTATGAAGGATCAATCCAACGAAGTCAATCAGATATTTAAAAAAGCCATATTGAAGTTGAAAGAAAAATCTTCACCCGTTTGGTTAATGATCCTGAGGTATCATACTTTAATGTCTAGCAGTAAAATGATTGAGGCGATTTACAAAGATGGCGTTAAGCAACCTAGGGAAGTGTCTGACATACTAAAACCTGAGTATATACAGTGGCTTGCTTTGAGCAAAAATATTAAGGAGGCTAGGGAAGCTTATAATTTATTAGCTCAACAAAAACCATATTGCAAAGAATTGCACACAACGATGTTCAAAATTGAATCACTAGAAATTGATCAAGATGTCAGTAAAATGGAGGAAGTCCTTAAATTAGGCAGCGAACAGTTTGGCAAGGAAGATGTGGATGTATGGATAAATTTTGTGGAATTTTATTTACATAACCATAAAGCATTTGAAGATAAAACTCCATCTTTTGATGTTAACGAAAAAATTCTAGACATTTATAGAAGGGCCGAAGCTGCTCTAAAATCTTGCAGTGATGGATTCTTGCTCTCTGATTTTAAGGAAAAATTTGATTCAATCAGAAACTCCACGTCGATCTAGCGTAAGTTAATAACTCCTTACTTTAGGATTGAAATAAGCGCAATAGTAAGAAATTCAGAGGTAAAAAATTAAACTTTGATTACAGTTACACAGGCACACAATAGTATACTGTTTTATATGGAGTAAAAGTGACGTTTTTTGTAACGAGGAAGGACTGACGAGCAAAGCGAGTCCGGCAAGAACGGCCGAGACACAGAAATTATTTTACTCCTTATAAAACATGCTATTTTTTCTTCAAACGTCAAATATCAGTTAAATAAATATTATTATTTTTTCTTCAAATATTTTTGGTGTCACTTTTGAGCGGCAGTAAAAAAGTTTTACTGCCATTTAGAATGATGAGAGCAGAAATAAAAGGCTTCTACTTCTGCTCAGTTGAAGTGTCAGTTTAAGTTCACAAAATTTGTTATTAAAAGTCGCGTTCTTTTGACGTTTGAAGAATTTTTTTTTATAGGACAACCTACAGGTTCTAGGTTCTACCTACAGAGTGACCCATTTGGGCACCTCTCTAAAATTTGTATTTGTTGGCCGAGTTAAACGATATTTTTTCTAAATGACAGAGTTTCAATAACTCTATTGTGGTGCAAAATTTCAAGGCCTATTTCGATTTTTTTTTAAGGCCAAAAATCAAAAAAAATTGTTAGCAATTTTTTTATCTCAAATTTGACTACACCGGGTTTAGGATACCTTCAAATGGATGTGACCGAAATTTAACAAAAAAAATATTGGTTTTTAACAGAAATATAGCATAATTAAAATTTTTAAAAAAATTTTTTGAAAAAGCAAGTTATTTGTGGAATTTTTTTCAAATACTTATATTAGACATAGGACCTTTATACCTGGCTTAAGAAAACTTTTTAATATAATAAATCTTTCCACCAAATTTCATCAAGATCAGACTTTTAGTTTTGCAATCTAAACTTTGTTTTGAAATTTTGCAAATCTTCAAAATGCTGCTGAGGCTAAACTAAAGCATTTAGAAAGTTAAAAATTTTTGGACCTATAAAAGAACTCTCAAATTTTCAAATCCATTTTGAGATATTAAATCCGTTATTTAGGAGAGCTTAAGGAATTGTTTAAAAATTTGGCAAATTTTTAAAAGCCATACATAAATTTCAGCTTTAATACAATAACGTAAATTACACCATTTTTTTTTTGTTCTTTCAAAATTATCTGCCAAGAAAACAGGGAAAAAAAATAGAAAATAATTTTTTCTACTGGAGCGGCTCTTACCATTTTGATTAAATTTGACAGATAAATCTCTTAGCACCAGCATAAGATGGCATAGCTAGTTGCTCCCAGAAAATGCAGGGAGGGGTGCTGCAGGGGGGGGGAGGGTGAGCTTTAAAGGTTTTAATATATTTTTTTTAATCTATAACAGCTTTAACGACTTTGATCAAAACTAATACATGGCTACTTCGTTACTTTATGTAATATTCAATAGTGATAGTGAACTTTTCCGCTACACTATCGTGCCTTGTAGCAGTAATTATGGGAAAGTTTATCTGAGTTGTGTCAGACCGATTCTTTTACAACTTTAACACGTGAGAGACACCCAAAGAAACCTCCGGCCAGACTAACGAGTCTCCATTTAAGTATGAGAGAAAAGAAAACGTAAAGCTTTACAAAACACCGTAAGTCTGCCGACCACTGGCTTTTAGAGTAGTTGTTTTATTTAACAATTTAACAAGGTTGCCCATCGGCTCAAGTATTGAAAATATATACCTGGTAAACAGCCCTTATACCCTTCTAGTTTTATTGTGAATTGAGTTCAACTTTGGTCTATCATAACTCCGGTTCTCATTGTACTTTTTTTTAAAGAAGCATCTTTCCGAGTACTTTAAAATTATTTTCAGAAAATAAAAATCCGTTAAAAATTTATTGGTTATTTATTGGATTTGTTTATAAGCAAGAAAATTTGCCAAATATTTAAACAATTTCCTAGGCTCTCCTAATTAACGGATTTTAATATCTTAAAATGGATTTGAAAATTTGAGTGCTTTTTTATATCCTCTTCAGCCCCACGAAAAAAAAAATAAAGTTTTGTTTATTTTCTTTTGTTAATACGTTCATAATAATGTTACATAACTATTTATACTTTTGTTTTTTGAAAATTTTGTTTATTTAAAAAAAAAAACATCGTCCAGCTGGCTGGACAATGGGCTCCAATTTGGAATAAGGATACCATTAATTACAAAAAAAACATTGTATTTTCGTAATAAATATTTAATGAAACAAAAAAAATCTTATTTAGGAAAACGAATCATACAAACATGTTAGGAGTGAAACTCAAAAAAACATTGGCGTTGTGGCTGAATGCATAAAAATACTTCACAAGTACTACATTGGAACTACCTTCTGATGAGGACAACATTAACACCGATCTATTATCTATCCATTTGGTAACTGAAAGCCGTCCATCTTTTCTCACTATTTCTTGAAAACTACCTCTTCCATCTTTCATTAGATCTTTGTCAGAACGAAGTAGGTATTCTTTTGTTCATGATAGTTCCAACTGCGTGAATACCTTGATCTTCTAAATAATCAAGAAGAGGACAAGAAGTAAAATATCTGTCCATAAAAATAACACTTCCTGGAACTACATTTTGAGCCAGTCGTTTCACAACACTTCCTCCAATACCAAGTTCTGGTTCAGGCTTACCAGTTGGCCATGTGCTAGCACCTTGGTAAACAAAAAAATCTAGGACCAATCCCTGTGGAGTAGCCAAAACAAAATTCTTCAAGCCTACAGGATTTGGCTTGTTTTTCACATCTCGTCCGAAAAATTGTTCATTTTCATCATCAGAGTTTAGGTCTACATCGCTTTAATCCCATATTCTCCTTAGTTCATCATCAGTCAATGGTTTCCTCATATACGAACGATTATCTGAAAAGCAAGAAAAAATAAAAAATTACTTCACTAAAACCGAGTGTCCAGCCGGCGGGACCACAAATAAAGATGGTTTTAGGCATGAAAAACGTCAATCACAAAGTAGCAAATACGTTAGCTAACTCTAAAGGACCTAAACCTTACTAATGCCAACAATTTACTTTTATTTTTGAACAAAAAACGGAAAAAAACATTACTTACTTTTGTTATTGCTTGAGCTCGCCATAACCTCACTATGCGTTTACAAAAGTCGGGCATCTAATGAGCACAATGTGGCGCTGACTGCCTGATCGCAAGTTATGTGAGGTCAGCCCGCTGTACAATCGGTTTCAAGCATCAGAAATGATGCATATTTTATATTAGAGCGAAAATAAAAAGTGTCCAGCCGGCTGGACCGGGGGCCGAGGAGGTTATATTAAAAAATTTTCAACTTTTCTAAATGCTTTAGCCTCAGCAACATTTTGAAGATTTGCAAAGTTTTTTGCGAAGTTTACATTACAAAATTATTATGCAACATCTAAAAGTTTGATTTTGATGAAATTTAGTGGAAAGATTTATTATATTATAATAAGTTTTCTTCAGCCAAGTATGAAGGTCCTATGTATAATATAAATATTTGTAAAAAAAATCCCACAAATAACTTGCTATTTCAATTTTTTTGCGATTTTTACTATTTTTGTACTAGTAAAAATGAATATTCTTTCCTTTTATTTGGGTTTTCTACCACATGTATTATCCTCTTCAAAAACAAATCACCGAATCTACGAAATAATAGAATTATTGGAAAAAGCCTCTGCAGATTGTAGATTCGGAGATTTGTTTTTGAAGAGGATAATACATGTGGTAAAAAACCCAAATAAAAGAAAAGAATGTTCGTGGAATGCCACAATAAATTTCAGGCAATAGTAAAAATGAATTTTTAATAATAAGGAAAAGATCTCCTCTCTCGCCTCTTGTAATCCCCTGTAATTTTGTGTAAATATTAATTAGAAAACTCCATGATTTCATAAGTAAAATGCACACCAGCAGAAAGAGCGGAGCATGACAAACGAATCAGTTAAAGAAACGTTTGTGCTGGACTACCGGATTTGCCAAACGAAATCATTTCAAGGGTATTTAAGCCAAGGAATTTTGGCAATTGCAAGTCAGTTCAAGCAAGCATGTGCTCTTGTCCTACATCTTCTAGCGACTTGTATATCAGCGTATGCGCAGAAGCTATGCAGTCTTAGTCGAAGATTGTGTAATGGATGTACAGCTATCAGCCGCTGGAAGATGTAGGGCGAGGACGCGATCTTCCATGAAACGGTCACCCATTCAAGTGCTAACCACGCCTAACGTTGCTTTACATCGCATATCAAAGTATGTACATAGTAAAGACGCATCTACGCTTGCCCCCTATTTACTTATTATTATTGCTTTAATAATCTACATGCATTTTATTTTTTCAGATATGGTGCTGGAAACTTCCATATCTTTTCAGGAATTGAATATAGAAGATGTAACAGATCAACAAGGTATGTAATAAGATACAAAGAGAAGGTGTTAATGTTAATTACATTAAACTCAATGTGATAAAATACGATAGATGTAAATGATACAGAATAAATTAAGACTTAGTAGTAAGTAAAGTGATTGTGTTATTATTTATTGATGATAATAAAATACAAATAAAACAAATAAAAAAAAAACAATGTACATCTTGCACCCTAATGTTTAGTGCAGTCAAATTAGGACCTGAAAAATACAAAATGTGAATTTGTCTGGCTACCCAAGCAACACCAGATGGTTTAATAAACGTTTTGATTTCGATTATACTACTGGTATATATAGAGTAGAGTAGAGTAGAGTAGAGTAGAGTAGAGTTTATTGGTGTTATTGATTATACAATCATTACACAAGTCAGTAAAATACAATGCAAATAATGAAATACAGGTACACAAAATAAAATTAAAAGTACACAAATAAAATTACAAATATACTGATATATGACAACATATCACACTGAAGACAAACATTATAAATAAGGAGTGGAAGTTTACAGATCATAATTATGAAATTCATTCAAGCTATAGAATGCCTTGGAAA
Source organism: Leptura quadrifasciata (assembly GCA_963675555.1). Taxonomy (NCBI): domain Eukaryota; kingdom Metazoa; phylum Arthropoda; class Insecta; order Coleoptera; family Cerambycidae; genus Leptura; species Leptura quadrifasciata. The sequence continues at coordinate 152,747,288 of OY776673.1, read as the reverse complement.
TAAGAAATTTTTTTATCTTATTTTTGAATTGGTTTAGAGGCAGTATTCTAATTTGGAGAGGTAATTTATTGAAGAAAAAAGGCCCATAGTAATCAGTAGCATGTCTTGATTTTTTTAGTCTGAGATATTCAATAAATAAATTATTATTATTACGTGCGTTGTAAGTATGAATATTAAAAATGTTTACATACTTATGGATGTTTTTTTTGACATAGAGCAAACAGTGAAATATGTATAGACTCGGGACCGTCATGAAGCCAAGGCTAGTAAAATAATTCTTTACATCTTCTCTGTAATTTAAACTGAGTAGGATTCTGACTGCTCTTCTTTGCATACTAAAAATTCTTGCGCAGTGAGAAGAATGACCCCATATTAGTATTCCATAGCTAATGATAGAATTAAAAAGGGCATGATAGGCCATTATAGTTATTTCTTTTGAGGTTGTTTGAGTTAAATTTTTTAAAAGGAATAGGTTTTTAGCTAATTTACTACAAGTGTAATCTACATGTTCGTTCCATTTTAAGGTTGGGTCCAGCATAATTCCTAAAAATTTTACTCTGTTTGGGTTATTTATTTGTTGATGCTTTAAGGTAAATACCATTTTATCAGTCTTGTCCTCATTTAGCTTTAGGGAATTAGCTATAAACCAGTTAAGGGCTAGGTTTTGGGAGGTTTCCATATTGTGTGTAAGAATTTCATAATCACTATTGACATCTATTATGGTAGTATCATCAGCGAATAGCACGAAGTCACTACACAATCCAGCTGTGGGTAAATCGTTGATGTAAATTAAGAAAAGGATTGGACCAAGCAGAGAGCCCTGTGGCACAACATGATCAATCTTTTCAAGTTCGGAATATTTGTTTTTAAAGTAGGTTTTTTGGTGTCGGTCAGTCAGGTAGCTCTTTATTAAACAAAGGCTGTCATGTTGAAAACCATAATAAGTCAGCTTGTTAATTAGTGTCTCGTGAGAGACACAGTCAAAGGCCTTACTTAGGTCACAAAAAGCTGCCCCAACGAATTTTCCTGATTCAAAGCCCTCGACAATGACCTCTATCAAGTCATTTAAGGCATAAGTAGTCGATTTACCTAGTTGAAAGCCGAATTGATGAGAATTTATCAAATTATTTTGTGTAAAAAAATCAGTCATTTGATTTTTTAATAAATATTCTAAATATTTTGAAAGCACAGATATTAAAGAGATTGGCCTGAAATTATTTAAGTCCTGGGCAGAACCTTTTTTAAATACAGGTATAACTTTAACGATTTTAAAGCAACTTGGATATATTCCGTTCTTTATACAGATATTGAAAAGTTTAGTTAAAGGAGCAATTAGAATATTTTTAAGGGATTTTATTAATTTAGTGTTCAGGTCATAACAATCTTTGCTATTTTTTGATTTGACATTTTCTATAGCTTCAGCAACCTCCTCGACACTTACTGGTCTAAAATTGAAAGTTAGGTCATTTACCATGATATTAGAATTTCTCAAGAAATCTGCAGAAGTTGTGTCAGGATCGGGTAGATCTTTTATGATGTTAGGAGCAATATTTGTGAAAAACTTGTTGAAGTCACTCGCTTCCAGATTAACTTTGTTATGGGAAGATTTTTTATTTTTTAGTTGTCTGTTGTCATTTACGACATCCCACATGGACTTTACAGGATTCCCGGAATTTAATATGTAATCATCGTTTGCTTTTCTTTTAGATGAGTTAATTTGCTCTCGGTATTTTTTACGATAATCCTTAATTTGTATTAGTAAGTTTGGAGCCTGATATATTTTATACAAGTCCATAAGCAAATGTAGTTTATTTCTCATGTCCCTTAGTTTGTCGTTAAACCAATTTATTTTCTTGCCTCTAAGCATTACTTTTTTAACTGTGGGGAATGCTTGGTTCATGCAGTTCACTAAGATTTGCATAAATTTATTACTTATTTCATCACAATTTCTTTCTATGTCAATAAAATCCCAACTTTGGTTTTCCAATAGTTGATACATAACACTCAGCCCCTTTTGCGTTATTGGCCTACAGTAATTTATAGTATTTTGAGTTTGTTGTTCACCGATATCTAAGCTGATCTCTAAGGCTTTATGATCTGATATTTTTGGTTCGAAAACATTTGTATAATAATTAATGCTAAATAAAAAATTTACAAAAATATTGTCGAGGCAATTTGTCAGCCTAGTTGCTTCAAAAATAGTTTGTTCAAAACCAAAGGACGTTAAGATGTTTAAAAAAATGTTTGTATTCAGGTCATTAGTATTAAATTTAAAGTTAAAATCGCCATTAACAATCACTAGTCTACTTGTATTAAATAATATTTGTAGTATTTGATAAATAATGCCAAAAAAACATTCTAGATCGCCATTTGGAGATCTGTAAATTGTTACAATGATTAAGTTTATTGATAGAATTTCAATTGCAGAAATTTCACAGTCTATTTCTGACGAAAACTTAGTGATGTCACATCTCTCTCTGTATTCTAATTCTTTTTTACAAAATATTATTGTACCTCCATGAATGTGAGTTTTTCTTGTAAACGCTGAGGCCATCTTGTAGTTTTCGATTTTTATGCTCGCTATTTCATCATCATTTAAGAAATGTTCGCAGAAACAAAGGACCTGATAACTCTTCCCGTCAGCTTTTAGAAAACATTCTATTTCACCACATTTATTTTTTAGAGATTGGACATTAAGGACAAGCGTATTGAACTTATTTGTCGAGTTAAAACTTGTCGTATTGCTTACCACATTCACCGCACCCTCTATATTAGTAGTCGTACCCTTACTTGTACTTCCCATCACCTTTATTTGCTATGCTTGCTTTGTCTTCCTTCCTTCCAAGTTTATAATCCTCAGATAGCAGGGGCAGTTTGAATCAGTTACTGGGTGATTCGTCTGTAGGGATTTTCTAAATTTATTATTTGTTTCAGTACAGTTTATACACTTTGAATAGTTTGAGTTGCACTCAGTTGTTTTGTGGGGACCTGCACAGTTGAAACAGGTTAAATCATTTTCACACTTTGCCGCCGTATGCCCATATCTAGCACATTTGAAGCATCTGACTACTGAGAAGTACTCATGGGCTACACATCTTCTCCAGCCTATGTTAAGCTTTTCTAATTGACAAATTTTATTTTTTAAGTTTGTGTCGACACTGAGGATTATGTTTCCTTTGTTGATTTTATCCTTTTGCTTGTATTTAGAGTGCACGGCAAAAATTGAATCATCGGTCACATTCAGTTCGTTTTGATCTCGCAGGGCTTCAATAATTATCTCGTCACTTCCCTCAATGAACTCTTCTTCTACTCCTCGTATTATTATTTTAGGGTTTTTCTGTTTCCCATCAGCTACACTATATTTGGACCCTAGTTCTTGTTCTACTGTTTTTCTAATTTTTTCTTTTGAATTAATATTATTGCAATTGATTATTACTGATCCCTCTTTTCCTTCCTTTATATTTTCTACTGCAATAGCCATGCTTTTGGGATCAATATTTCTTTTTAGATCGTTCTTTGTTGTGGTACTCAATTGTTTTTCCTTTGGTTTAATCACCAGAACTTCACTGTTTTTATTTTTTGTTATATTTGCATATGATGAGTTGCTATTTACAATATCGTTCTTCATCTCCGTTACTACTGTTTCTAAGCAACTATTTTGTTTGGCACTCCTTTCTTCGAACTGCTCCACTTTTTGTGTTAGCACCTTCATATTTACTGAAAACATGTCTATTTTTTCATTTTGTTGTTTAATGACTGTTCTGAGTTTCTTCATTTCGTCCATTACCTCTTTGTTGATGCTTAGTATTTCGGTACATATCTTACAATAAAATTTCAGTGTTCTTTGTTTTTTTAATTCCAAACATTTCACTTCAGATGCTGATAATTTTGAACAGTTTGAACATATTTTTCTTTGACACTGGTCACATGACCATAATTGATCACTATCATCGGTTTTTTTACATGTCACACACACCGCCATCGATTTTTATCCCTCAAAATTTATTTGGGCTACTGAATATGTAGATAGTTTATGTTGATATATATATAATATTTATCGCAACCTATATTCAACGTTCGAATGTCCGCGCTACAAATGTATATATTTGTCATCATATATTAAATATAGGCGTTTAAAAAAAAACGTATATATATGGTACATCATATTCTAAATATATACATCTTAAGAGAACGTTATATTGTTGTCACATCATATATGAGATATATACTTTTATGTGGAACCTCAAATAAACGTATTCCATATACGTCGATAATAAGTATGATGTAAAAGTTTTTCATAACAGTGAGACTGTTATGAAAAACTTTTTCTGCAGTTGCTGGTATACGTGTAATAAATTTTTATTATCCACTTTAATTCATACATACATACGTAGGGTACCCCTGTATGGAATATCTAATACTTACAAACTTTTTTATTTTAAATTTTTTGAGAAAGTTATTTTTTATAGTATTGCTTCAGCTTATCAAACTTTTTTTGGCAATGCCAAAATTTAGGTAATATATTCAGAGAATATAAATATCTGACTTCGCGTAAGGTGAACATATTTCAAATTAAAATTATAGAAGTTTCAAAGCCTCATAAAGCTGGTGAACTATATAATTAAAAGGAAATTAGATGTAATCGTATATTATAATTGTTTTTATTTAAATTTTTTTCTTTTGAAAATCTGAACTTTTTCTGAAGAATTTAGTTTTTCTCAAAAAATTTAGAATAAAAAGATAGAAAATATCGAGGGATTTTTAAAGGGAATCCACCCTTGTATCTTTGTTAATAAATATACGCTATAAGTTCTTTAGACCTTTTTTTATATTGTTTTATAAACTAAGAGCTTATTTAATAAATGATTAAATAGTTTCCATCACTTTATTTTTACCAAAATTACCTTAACTTTCAAAATTTAAATGGGAAATTCTGTTATACAGTATTATAGACTAATCGATTTCAAATAACTTTGCAAGTCAAATCATGCCTCAGAAATCATTTGCTACTTATGATAAAATTGTTAATATATATTGCTGCATAACAATAATAAGATGACATTGAAACAAATTAATTTGTAAGTGCCTTATGTTGTAAAAATATTAATTTTTCTTTAATTATAATAGGAAAATTAGAATTAGAGTTTTTTTTGACTTGCGATACATTTCCCTTTGCAAAATTATTTAGAATTGATCGGTCTACAACACTATAAAAAAAGTTAGAAGGTACCTGTTTTTAAATTTGAAAGTTAATATTATAATCTCCAATTTTTTAAAAGTACATATTTTAAACCTCCTACCTATATATAACTACTGATATCAAGGAAAAATAATTCAATTGCATATATGTGTGCAGATAGTAGATTTATTATTTAGTACTAGCTTTATATTATATTAAGCTTTACCTATTCTGCGGGATTGGCTAAATACGTAAAACTATTTTATCATTTACTATTTCACTCTTGGGGACCTAGGACGTTTGACAACGATAACAAAACACAACATTGTTCATTACTCTTTACTAAAATACAAAAATAGAGTCTATTTATTATTATTATTATTATTGTAATTATAGCGGCTTTTGGCAAGCTTCTACCAATCTTGAATCGTCCCTCTAATTTTATTGTCACTGGTCTCACCCACGCCTTCAACGCTAGCCATGCAGAGTTTTACACCTTCTGTGATAAAAAAATGCAGTTACTATGAAATCGCTCAGATAAACAATAATTCTTACCAATCACAAGTTGGTTCATTCTTGTAACTTTAACGCACTACACCGTGATAACTCAAGGATAAGGGCGGCTCATCAACATAACACTTGTTGAATTTCAATCAAACAATATATACGCAAAAACAGACAAGTAAATATTCTTTGTTTTGATCACAAGGCCACACTACTAAGGTTGGCTACCACCACACATAACAGCAATTAACATGACGATCCGCGGTTGCTCACCAGCTATACTGTTGAGACAATGAGAGAAATGCATATATTTTATGAGAAATGCTTATGTATTCTGCAACAAAGACAACAATACTAACCCGGTTGCTGGCGACTGCGCAATCGATGCAGATTGATATACGTTTAAAAACCGTATATTATAAACTGCAATATTACTAAACAAATATTTTCATCCATCATCGATCTATAATAAATTTTGATTAATGTAAATATTTTACTCATATTTCCAGATATTGTTATAATCTTCGAACTTTTAGTTGCAATTGTTTATGACATGCCTATAAAAAATGTAGCGCAAATACATATTTATCGTATATATTTAAAAATCGCATATCAAAAACTATAATATGGCTGAAAAAATGCAAGTAGTGTCAATTTCACCAATTTTACAATTTAAACATTTGACGGAAGTGTAGTCTCAACTCTCAATTAATTATTTCTCAAATATTCTGCGTTACTCCAAAAATTTTTGGAGAAATACATTTATAATATACGTAGAAAAATTGTTAATGAAATAAACACTGGTCATAACGTAATTTAAACCATAATTTCATATAATAAACGTTTATTAAATTATCATGTGTTGCTTGGGTAGGGTTGTTTTCATATTTTAATTTAGTTGTTCCAAGTTGAGTTCACTATTCAGTATTGTAGTTTCGACGAGGTCGGCATATTGTTTATTTAAACAATAAAATTTTTTGGAGGGTGTTTTCCATCAATCCAAAAATCTGTTATGAATTGTACAGCAAATATGTATATATACGGCGCGTCTCACTTTTCACTTCTACACCCCAATATCTCGGCCATTTGTTGATCGATTTAGATCAAATTTGGTATACTTCTTTTGTTGCATATTGTGATTAAATAGTTATTTAAGGTGGGCATATCCGAGAGAGAGAGAGAGAGATCCGATAAGGAAATATTTATTATTTTTGGCCATAACTTTTAAGTGTAAGCCTACTTAAATGGAACTATGACAGGTGTAGTGATATGAATTTTCATTTAATAATTTCAGTTGGTTGCAAAATCAGTAAATTTAAATTAAAAATTAGTGCCAAAGTTCATAATTTGTAGTTTTAAATGAACTAATTTTGCAAATGGCTGAAATTATTGAGTGGAGATTCATATCACTACACCTGTCATAGGTCTACTTAGGTAGGCTTATACTTTTTGAAATATATGTATTAAAAAAAAGTTATAGCCAAAAATAAGAAATTCCTTATCGGACCTCTCTCTTGGATATGCCCCCCTTAAAAAATTTCTTTCGAAATTAAATACGCCTACTGTGATCAAAAGAAATTGGCAAAAATTAGGAATTTATATTAGTAATTGAGATAGGGTTTTCGTTTTTACAGAATTTTGTTCGGCATGACCTAAAACCCCTGTATATCAAATTTCATTAAAAAATATTCATTCCTTTACAAAATCATATCTAAGATTTCAATAATAATTATTATTATATAGTATAGTATTAAGTCTAGCAGCCATACAGAGTGGATGGATGGTTGTTTAGGCTCCTTTAATGTTAATTTTTGAGTAATTTAACAGTGTGAATTGCATTTTATCTGGTGTTGACATTTAGTGCATGTTGCCGTCTTCAAGTTCATATATTGTGTTATTGAATCTGTTATGTATTAAGAGAGCTGACTGCATTTTTATGCATCTATATATAGTGATATATGGTGTAAATAATAACACAAAAAACTCATCTATTTATATCTTATCAGTCTTTATTTTGCTTACTTCTTTTTTAAGTGATAACTGTTTATTATACTACTTCTATAAATTGTCCAGGACCTGACTTACTCAGAATGCCTTCCACAAATAAATGCCTTATTTGTGCAGGAATATGTGGTGATCCTAAAGATTTTGTAAGATGTGATGGTTGCAGAAAAATTGTATGTAAGGATTGTTCCGGTTTGGCAGAAACGGAGTTAAGGTGCCTAGCTCTAAAGAAGCATACACTTTCTTACTATTGTCAAAATTGTGAGAGAGGAATTGCCCTTATACCTGATTTACTAAAACAAATTGCAGACCTTCAAACTGAAATTTCGGAAATTAAGAAAACAGTTCAGTCAAACTCCCCAAAATTAGACGCTGAATCAGTTTATGCTGAAATTCAGGATAGAGCCATTAGATCTAAAAATATCCTTATTCATAACATCGATGAGTGCCCATCATCCAACTTCAACGAAAGAATAGATAATGATACTCGCAAATGTCGTGAGCTATTCACAGCTATGGAACTTGATGCTGGTGATTTTAAAGTATGGAGGCTTGGCCCTGCTAGTAATAAAAAAAGACCCATAAAAGTTATGTTTTCTGATAGTTCCTTAGCTCTTTCTTCTGTAAAGAATAGAAGAAAACTTATCCCCAGATTCTCAAATATTCGTATTTCGGCCGACCTTACTCCTGCTCAAAGGAACCATATCAAGTCCCTACACGAACAGCTGGAGGAGCGCAAGCGCAAAGGTGAAGACAATCTTATTATTCAATATAAATATGGTGTCCCACATATTACGACCAAGAAAGCCATTTCCTCAAAAACTAAATAAACATGTTTCAGTTTACTGTCAAAATATAGGCGGTATGAGAACTAAAATAAGTGAATTTAATTCTAGTGTGAATATTTGTGTTTATGACATAATTGTATTGGTAGAAACATGGTTAACTCAAGATTTTCTTAACAGTGAATTTGATCTCCATAATTTTATAGTATATAGATGCGATCGTTCCCAGCAAACTAGTGACAAAAAACGAGGGGGTGGTATTCTTATCGCTATACGCAAAGACATTGTTTCAAAACAAATAATTTTAATTGATTCTGTGGTTGAACAACTGTTCGTACAATTTACAATTGGCAATAACAAATACATGATTGGCGGAGTTTACATTCCTCCTCGCTCAAGTTTTGATTATATAATGTGCATGTAGAGAGCCTGTTTGAATTGATTAGATCTCACCCAGATCATGAATTAATAATCTTTGGTGATTACAACATACCTGATACCTTGTGGATTCAAAGCGATGATGGCTTAGAAGCAGTTTGCACTGATTCATCACCTGGAAAATTTATTTCTGATTCTTTCAGTGCGTATGGTTTGCAGCAATGTAATAAATTTCCTAACAACCATGGAGTGTTTCTGGATCTATTGCTTTCTTATCAAAAATATGAAGTTACGCCAGCGGTTGATTCTTTGTTAGATCGTTTACCATCATATTTCTTATTGCTTTTGTTTACCTATTAATAACACTGCTAAATCCCTGCAGTATGACATATGCTTTTATGATTATAAAAATGCCAATTGGGTCGGCATCAATGACTATTTTGCATCTGTTGACTGGTCTTCACTGTACGAATGTAAGGATGTCGACTATGCCTTACAAATTTTCTATGATACTGTTTATTACGCTATTTCAATATTTGTTCCTATTAAAAGATTTAAATCAAGTCATTTTCCTCCCTGGTTTTCTTCTGAACTTAAAAGCCTTGTTACTCATAAAAAAATTGCTCATAGAAATTTTAAAATGACAGGTAATGAATTCTATTATAATGAGTTTTCTGATCTTCGTCTTAGATGTAAAATGGTTAGTGATGCTTGTTACAGAGTATATCTTAATAGGATTGAGGAAAATATTCAAAATGATTCAAATACTTTCTGGAGATATGTTAATAATTTAAGAAACGTTAATTCAATACCTAACTCTATGTATTTAGATAATGTTACTTCAACTAATGGTTTGGATACTGTTAATCTTTTTGCTCAGTATTTCTCCACAGTATACTCTAATAATCAAGGACCCATCCAATCTATTCCTAAGGAGAATTTAGTTGATATACCTAATATTTCCATAAGTACAATAGATGTCTTTGAAGGTATTGAGAGTTTGAAAAATAAGTTTTTGCATGATCCTGATGGTATTCCTTCAGTCTTTTTAAAATCCTGCATTTGTACATTAACGCATCCTATTTTTTTCATTTTTAGTTTATCATTGCATACAAAGGAATTTCCAAGTTTTTAGAAGAATAGTTTCATTACTCCCATTTTTAAATCGGGTGACAGGAGTAATGTGGAGAATTACAGGGGTATCTGCATTCAATCCGTTTTGCCTAAACTTTTTGATAAAATTATCAGTGTACAATTATCATGGTTATGTAAAAATATTATCATTCCGCAGCAACACGGATTTAGTGCAGGTAGATCTACAGTTACAAATCTATTGTCTTACCAACAGTACATATTGAATGCCTTGGAGAAAGGTTTGCAAGTTGATTCTATTTACACTGACTTTTCCAAGGCATTTGATAGAGTCAATCATGCTCTTTTAATTGAGAAACTAAACTCTATTGGTTTTGGTGATAGTATTGTCATGTGGGTGTCTAGTTTTCTGTCTGATCGGACACAACAGGTTAGAATTAATAACTTTATATCCAATCCAATTAATGTTTGTTCTGGTGTACCACAGGGCTCCCATTGTGGACCATTGTTTTTTAACTTATTTATAAACGATATGTCTAAGATTATTACTTCTGCAAAATTTTTATTTTTTGCTGATGATCTTAAATTGTTTCATACAATTCGGTGCTTATCGGACAGTCAGGATCTTCAGAATGATATTGATCATGTATATAATTGGTCAGTTAATAATTATCTGAACTTAAATATTAGTAAATGTTGTAGTATATCTTTTTATAGATCTCATAGTTGTCTCAATTACGACTATAATATCAATGACGTCATCTTAAAAAATGTTGTTGAAGTTAAGGATTTAGGAGTTATTTTTGATCAAAGGTTAAATTTCAAAAGCCATTTAAACAAAGTTTCCTCAACCTGTAATAAAACCTTGGGCTTTGTCGTGAGAAATTCTAAACAACTATCAACTAATACCGTAAAAATTCTTTATTGTTCCCTAATACGCTCTTCCATAGATTATGCTTGTGTTATCTGGTCTCCGTACTATCAATGTGATGTTGATTTAATTGAAAATGTACAAATTAGATTTGCTCGTTATGTTCATTATAAACTAACTCCACATGAACAATTTTGTTATCCAAACATTTTAAGTCGTCTACACCTAACCAATTTATCTGTTCGTCATTTTAGGATTGATTTAATTTTTATGTTTAAAGTTGTTAACGGACTTTATGACTGTACCGAAATCCTGGATGATATAAAAGTTTTTGTTAGTCCCTATAATACGAGAAATTCTCATTTATTTGTGGTTAATTTTCACAACACCAATTATGGTTTTAATTCTCCTATATCTCATATCTTAAGGAATTTTAATAGATATAACATGGATCCTTTTTCGTGTTCACTAAGTAAGTTCAAATCTAATATTAGTAGTTTACCAATGTTAAATTAGTCATTACTTTATTTTATTGTTTTAACTCATTTTAATATGTATTCTTTTTCTTTCCTTTTTGTATAATGGTGAATCCGTATAATAATAATAAATAAATAAATAAATAATAATCACCCTACTATTCGAGTTATTTATTGTCAGATATTTACATAACTGGGTAGTCATGTGATGCTAATTAAGCATTATGACACATTTTTCCATTAAAGAAAATAAATAACTAAACTTTTATTTTTGTAAAGTCATTAAAGCTATTATTATTATTAAACAACACTTAAAATTATTATTTAAACAGAACTATAATTTAAAAAGTAAATATTAAATATAATCTTAGGGGCGAGCGTGGGGTGCGTCTTTACTATGTACATACTTCGATATGCAATGTAAAGCAATGACAGGCGCAGTTAGTACTTGGATGGGTGACCGTTCCAACGGAAACCGCGTCCTCGCCTCACACATCTTCCAGCGGCTTGTATATCAGTGTATGCGCGGAAGCTATACAACTTTAGGCGAGGGTTGTATAGGAGATATACCATCCTTCGGAGGGGATGTAAAGCCGTCGGTCCCTTGTCTATTAAATGTTAGGCAAGTAAAAGATCCCTACTCTTCTTAAGGGAAGAGGTTCGGCAAAATTCCTGGTTGGGGGTAGCTCGTCTACGGGCGTCGGTGTTAGGCCTCAGTCGCAGAAATAGGCCGACGTTAAATAAATGTATAAAAAAATATATATATAAACACAGAAAACACAACGAAGAGCAACCAAAATTCTCCCCCATAGGTTTTACAGCATACCAAGTATAGCATATACAGTATGAAGAACGACTGAGAAAGTTAAAATTACCAACACTGTTTCAACGAAGAATAAGGGGTGACCTTATAGAAACGTATAAAATATTAAACAACATATATAGCTGTCCACGTATAAATGACGTATTTACCCTTAGTGCAAATGTGCATCTCCGAGGACATCAAATGAAATTGTCCAAAACTCAATTTTCATCTAATCCTAATAAACATTTTATTGGCAACCGTGTCGTAGATCTCTGGAATAGGCTACCCAATGAAGTAATCGAATTGACAAGTGTTAATCAATTCAAAAATAGACTCGACTCATACCTGAACACTAATATTGCACAATAATAGATATTCACGCATCTCCACTCTTCATGTTTACATATATATTTACTTGTTTTCTTTTTTATTTCTATATTTATATGTATTTTATATATCATATTTATCTGTATACGTTATTGTTGTTAGTCCTATTTTTAAACACATGCACATGTTCTTATTATGAGGCATAAACAGCTCTAGGCTGCCTGCCTTCTATGTGGTATAATAATAATAATCTTTCTCCACTAGTCCTCCATCAATTCTGATACATTTTTCAATTCTCTTATTATTTTTAACAACTTTTCTTCAACTGTTAATTCTGTCACATAGTTCTGCTCTATTTCGTGGTTTATTTTTGTGGATTATTTTTTATGGTAAATAAAAATCTTCCATTTCTTCCAATCCAATGCATAGGGAAGTTGTTATTCAGCCAATTTTTAACTATTACTGTATTATGAATGGAAGCCCCGTCTGGTTGGAAATAGAGGTTTTATTGTATGGCTAAACGTAAACTTTGAACGGCATCTTGAAATTCATGTGTTAAAAAATATAGGAATTTCACACTATTTAAAGTGTCATCAAAGAAAAACGGTCCAATCAAGGTCTCATTTAAAATTCCACACCAGACATTTACTTTTTCGGATTATTGCCGTTTACAATTCATAACCCGGTGTGGGTTTACTGTTGACCAATACCTTGAGTTTTGCGATGAGACTACACCATTTGTTGTAAAAGTAGCCTCATCACTGAAAATAATTTTTTTCAAAAAATTTGTGTAATTTAAAAACAAACCCTGTGCCCAGAAGCAATATTCCAATCTCCTCTCTGCGTCTCCTTCTTCTATAGTGTGTAAAAGCTTGGGCTTGTATGGTTTTAAATTATGACATTTAAGGCACCTCCAAATTTTATTTCAGTGTACATTCAAGTTTAGAGATAAATCTCTGACACTAACACGCGGTTCAGCATTGACAGCATTTAATATTACTTGATCCAATGGACGATCAGCAACGCTGTATTTTTTTTTATCTAAGTTTGGATAGATCTCCAGTTCTATTAAATATTCTATTAGTTGAACCAACCGTGGTGTAGTGAATCTGTGGGCATTTTGGATGTCTCAAATTGAAGATACTGGCTGCATCTGATAAGAGTGTGCACACTATCACCAACAATTCTTATTATTTCAATTTTATCAGCAATACTTAATTGTTGTGCAGCTATGTTTAAGTTTAATTTGACATTCGATACAATTGTCAAATCCATTACAAAGCACTCCATGTTACAAAGTATGCCGAGTTCTAAGTATTTTAATAAATAGCTACCTATTTTCAAATATTCATTTCATAAAAGTGATTTGGATAAAAAATGTGTCCTAATGCTTAATTAGCGTCATTATTACACGTCTACCAAGTTATGTAAATATCTGACAATAAATAATTCGAATAGTAGGGTGGTTATTATTGAAATCTTAGATATGATTTTCTTTGTAAAGGGATGAATATTTTTTAACGAAATTTTGATCTAAATTGATCAGCAAATGGCCGAGATATAGGGATGTAGTGGTGAAATGTGAGACACTATATATAATCATGGCTTACTGGCTCGTTGTCATCGACTTTCAACCTGCAAGCGTCAGGAGGTTAACATTTGACCAGGTGGAAAAGTACACATTTTTCTATAAAATAAACCATGGTTAATTTTATTCGGCCGAGCACTGTGGTCGATTAAATTCATGTGTATTGCATATATAATCTTGCCTTGCATCAAACACATGGTATAATTTTCGTATTCTGCAACAAATAGTGCGCCGATTTCTATTATTGAAATGTTATTTACATTCTAATATAGAATGAACCCAGGTAGAACGTAATATTGGCTGGACCGTGGTTCAATATTGGATCAATATATAGATACGTTGAAATTGTAACAAAAATATTGAACTAATATTAATATATACTGGTATTAAAATATCAGTGTGCCTATGTTGATAGTATATTGTTTTAACACATTCCAATCCAGATATACGCAGACAATATTAATAAATATCTATTAATATTAATTTCACAACATTGAAAAGTGTATATTCGCGTTATATTGTTATTATATTTTTTGATAATATTGTACAAAAAAATATCGATTGATAAAGATTGACTCTAAAATACTTAACTCATATTTGTCAACTATGTGTAAAATTATATTGTTTAGGGAATATTTTCTAATACCAATAAGTATTGATTTTCCAATATTAGAAAGTGTATTATGTTGTTATTGAACTTTTTAGTAATATTGCACAACACACATCGACTGATAACGACAAATATTAATTTTAAAATATCGGGATATTCATATTGAGATTATATTGTTAAACTCTCTTTTAAATAATATTGTTTAACCGATTTATATCTATATTGGATAGTCATGCTGCGCCTAGGCTGATTGCAGTAAGTTGCATAGATGGCTCTCCTTGCAATATGCTTGTACAAGCGTACAATTTCGACTTAGGGTCCCCAGGCAATGTGATTCAATAATGACAAAGAGAAATTTACTGTGGTGATGCTCACCTAATCTGTACTAGCAAAGGCCCAAGATGCCTTTAGTAATTTTACAGATGATGTAGTTGTACCTACCATACACATATGGAGATGTATTTCAGCTGGAGGTTTTACTACAATCACTTCTAGATCTTGTTAGTGAGGTTCTTAAATTAATAATTATTCAAAAATTGTACTTTATGAAAGTTACAAGAAATAGGTTTACCATCTTTGGGCTAGGCTAAATTTTCATTAAATATTGGGCCAATATACGATTTCAAATAATAATTTATATTGGAACAAAACATTATATGATATGATTTTTAAATATTTGTTGAATATAGCTTAACCAATATTGAGTCTATATACAAAAATGTTCACATTTTTTATTGGTTCAATGTTCCGTTTTTACATTGAGCCAACGTTTTTGTAATATTAAACCAATATTGGTTCTATATTAGTATTCCACCTGGGAAAATGCATATCATCGATTTGCATTATTGGAATGTATTTAAATTCTAATTTAGAACGTAAATGCATATGTATTTAATTCTAAACGGAAATGAATCTATATTTTTATGTTAATTTTTAATGGGAAATACAATTTTCATTCTTGTTTGATGACTCACATATATTCTTATTCTATTTTAAATTGTTGATACTAATATAGAGACTAATAACACACAGAATAAAGGTGACAAAAAATTAGTAATGTCATTGGAAACTCTCAAGTCTAATAAATATTAATTTTCATGAAAATCTAAAGTCACTGTAGCATCTTCAATTGGCATACAAATTTAACTCATCATTAATATAAAACTCAAGTTTCTCTTGAAAGTATAAGACCAGATATAGAATATTTTAATTTTTATTTAAAACTTTTATTGAATTTTGCTCAGGCGCGGATCCAGTCCCAAATTAAGGGCCATACAAAATGTTAAGAGTAACATACAAACAGAATACTCTAAAAATATGACAAAAATCTTATTAAAGCAATTTTCAGGAAGCATAACATAATATGTATTTTTATTATTGCTTTAGAAAATAAAATCAAATATAATTCCTACTTATTACGAGGGTTTTTGTGTATCGCAACGTAAATGGGATACCCGATTAGTCATTTAAAACTATATGTGCAGCGCCGGGCGCTGAAAAATTGGTCGTTTTAATTTTTTTGTGAGCAAGGGGGGGGGGGACGTCAGCGACACCAAGAACCCCCATGATATAAATCTTAAATGAAATGCATTAATCTTTTCCTCTACTACAAATAATAATGAGGAAGTTGCACGTTATTTTTTTCCTTTTTTTTTTTGTTAAAATTGGGGGCTAAAAAAATTATTTATTTTGGGTGAATATGAAACCATTGAAATGCTCTCTCCGTGCCAAGTGACGTCGTATGTGCCAGATGACGTCACGTTGTTATTATTGAAATATTGAAACATCTTAAAGGAATGCTGTGGCTGTAGACTAATATGCTAAGCATCTTATGAAATCATTATCCGTCATATTAACCAATAGTTATTAACAAGATTAAGAATAATAACATGAATTTGCAAACTCAGAGCAAATCAGTGATGTCAAAATGACGTCAAGGCAATATCATAGCTTTTTTAGTCTCGTGGTTTCGTTTACATAAAAGCTCAAATTTTAATGTCGAGTATTTACGAAATGAAATTTTTCTATGAGTTTATTTCATTATATTATCAATTTATATAATGTTACTATGGAAAAATTATAAATTCAAACATTTTTAAAATGCATGCATCGTCCTCATTGAACGAGCGATTTTTTTTTAATTTAGAAGAAAAATAGTTTTTCTTACAGAAAATTGGGTGTCTAACATAAGCTTTGAAAGAAGAAGTTAATGTTCATATACAAACAGATATATACTCGTTTTTTTTAAAATTTCCTGGGGAATATTTGTATTTAGAATGTAAATTCAATTAGGAAGGAAAATACTGTCATTTTTAATGACAAATGGTCTTATCAATGTCGAATAAAAACCAGGATGGCTTACCATATTTCAGCATCTCATTTTTCCAAAATATAGTAATCCAGTCACATCAGGGGTTTCACCTTGGAATGAGAAATAATAAGCTGTAAATTTGTATAAACCTTTATTTTGGCATTCTAAAAGTTGTCTCAAAAGTCTCATAAAATACGTTCATTTTTAATAACAAATGGTCCTGTCAATGTCGAATAAAAACCAGGATGGCTTACCATATTTCAGCATCTCATTTTTCCAAAATATAGTAATCCAATCACATTAGGGGTTTCACCTCGGAATGAGAGATAATAAGTTGTAAACTTGTATATGTATATTTTGGCATTCTAAAGGTTGTTTCAAAAGTCTCATAAAATCTCGTTCCGCGTCTTAAGATATTCAAGGTCAAAGGTCACAAAAATCGGTTTTTCGCAAATATCTCGCTTCCTATGGTTTTAATGATATTTGCAACTAATAAAAATTGTAGAGCATAAAATTCTCTACAAATTTTGTTCCAAACATTTTTTTATACGCTTAACCATTTAAAGTAAAGTAAAGTAAAGTACTTTATTGCTATAAGGTCTACAAAGGACACAGCAACGTCAAAAATTTGGTCTTCTACACTAAAGAATAGTAAAAAAACATATCAAGTGTATAATAAAATAAAATATAGACTACAAACTAACAAGTACAACGAACATTAATAAAAAATAGTGTATAGCTAAAATTTCGCTGTTACCAGCAATTAAATGAGTAAAAACATTTATTTTCTAGATAATTTATAACAGATTCTCTAAATTTTTTTATATGTGCGATGTCTCTAATAAGCACTGGTAGTGATCTATATGCCTTAATTGCTGCATAATATGGCCCTTTCTCAAAGAACGTGGTTCTGTGAAAAGGAAATCTGATTTCATTGGCCTGCCGTGTAATTAACGACATATCATTTGAGTAAAACTCACTATTTGTTGGAAATAGCAATAAGTTTTTTTTAACAAACATTACTAGTGATAAAAAATACAATGAAGGGACAGTTAAAACTCCGAATTCAGTAAAAAAAGGCTTACAAGAAGTTCTTGTACAGACTTTCATGATACACCTTATTATTCTCTTTTGAGTTATGAATATTTTATCAGCGTTAGGTGACGACCCCCAAAACGTAATTCCATATTGAATAATTGATTGCACGTAAGAAAAATAGTAAACTCTTAGACTGTCGTTCGAAACCTGGTCTCTTAGACAACGTATCACCCCACAAATTGAACTGAGCCTTGAGTTAAGTTTCTCAATATGTATGTTCCAACTTAGATTGATGTCTATATAAACATCTAAAAACTTGATACTATTTAGATTTTCTACTGATGTATTTCGTAGTTTAACATAAAGCGATTCAGTTGGATTTCGTGGTCTGGGTTTACTGAAAAATATTAAGCCTGTTTTTGCTGTATTTAATTTAAGAAAGTTGTCATTACACCAGTTCACCATCTTGTCTGCTACATGTGATAACTCTCGCGATAGTCCGGGTATATTATGATCTGCCATTATCACAGATGTGTCATCGGTAAATTGATATACTGAACCAATGTTCAGACTAGAACCAAGGTCGTTTACATACAGCACAAAAAGAATTGGTCCAAGAATGGATCCCTGGGGTACCCCTTGGGTAATTTCTGTTGATTTAGAATAATAATGAGAACCATTACTATTTATACACACAGTCTGCAAGCGTCCAGACAGATATGACCTGATGAGTTCAAGGCAAACTCCTCGGATTCCGTAACCTTCCAATTTCCTTAGAAGTAGCTGGTGGTTAATGGTATCAAAAACCTTTGAAAGGTCAAAATACAATCCGGCTACTGTTTCCCTGTCATCCATGTTTTCGATAACATTTGATATGGCATTGAAAATAGCCAATTCCGTAGACATTCCAGCTCTAAAACCATACTGTTGTTTTACTAATATGTTATTTTGTTTTAGAAATGGTGTTAATCGGTTGTATATTATCCTTTCAAAGACTTTTGATGGAGATGGTAAGAGTGACACTGGTCTGTAATTATTCGCATCTAGTTTTGATCCTTTCTTGTATATTGGGATTACTTTTGCTACTTTTAGGTCATCCGGAAAGGTACCTGTTCTTAAGCACTCATTTATCATATCTGTCATAGGATCACTTATGTGATCAGCTATTTTCTTAAGAATGTAAGATGGAATGCCGTCTATCCCGCAAGAATATTTAGGTGGTAATTGAGTAATTACATTATAAACTTCATTACGTGTTGCGGGCTGTAAGAATATAGAGTTTATATTTTCTCTAACTGTATGGTAGTTGACACTACTATTTTGATTTGGTACAGTGAAATTACTACTAAAGTATTCAGCAATTTCTTCAGGATCAGATATAATTGTATTATTCTCTCCAAGTAGTGTTAAGCTATTATCTGATTGGTTGTTCCTTTTCATGTTATTGAAAATACTCCAGACTGTTTTTGATTTATTGTTTGACGCCGATATTTTACTATCATTAATTGATTTTTTATAAATTGATAAATATTTTTTGTAAGCTCTTTTTTCCTGTTTGTATTTGATCAGAACATTATTGCAATTTGTTTGTTTGTATAGCATATATAAATCCCTTACATACGCAGAATAATTTTTTATTTCATTAGAGATCCATCCCTGTTCACAAGACCTCGCTCTACTTGTAGTTAATGGAAAGGAGATGTCAAATTGATAATATAAAGTGTCATAAAAGATTTTATACTTCGTATTCACATCTGGGCTGCGATACACCTCATGCCACCTCTCAGAGCTTTGGGCTTCTTTAAAACGAGCAATACTTGATTCAGTATAAAATCTTTTTCTAGCATAAGATATTTTAGCATATATGTTGTTATTGATGTCAAGAATTTGACTAAAATGATCTGAAATATCTGATTCGAAAACTGAACAATTAATAGTGTCTTCCGGAATATTGCTAAATATATTATCAATTTGAGTTCCATTAGAATTATTCGGCCTGGTTGTGCCTGTAACATGTGAATAGAGACCATAACTTAGGAACAGCTGCCTTATTAAATTAGCTTCATTATTGTTTAACCCAAAATTAATATTAAAATCTCCGCATATTATGATATATCTCGAAGCTGTACATAAATGATCTAGAATATCAGATATATTTTTAACAAAGTTATCAATGTCGCCTGAAGGTGACCTATAAATACAAATTAAGTAACATATTTTTTTGTTAATGTCAAATTTACAACATGAATATTCTATTTGTTTTTCAATTGAAATTATAGGTCCATCAACGGCTGTGGTTTCCATGTCTTTTACTGCATATATTGCTGTTCCACCACCTCTCCATATACTTCTACAATTACTGCTAATTAGGTTGTAATTATCCAATGCCAACTTGTCGATTTCAGCTTCCCTTGCCCAATGTTCAGTTGTACAAAAAATTTGAGGAAGAGTCTCCGACAGTAGCACATTTACATCTAACAATTTATTTTTAAGACTCTGTACATTGAGATGCATTAACCTTATCTTGGTTTTTTGGCACTATATTGACATGGACTTGCCACACCTTGGCTTTTGTATTTTTTGCATTGTTTATCCACTTTAGGAACTTCCTCTATAAAAAATCGCCCCCGCTTTGTAAGAATTCCCGGTGTTTACTGAAATCGAACCTTTATTCCGACGCCAGCAGGCCAGAAGCTGGGTTCATACATCTCATCTTTCCTGTGAAGTGGAGCCGTGACCACAAAACATTTTAATCGCCTAGGATCTGATGGTAGGTCTCTTACCTCCACTGACTCGTCCTTGAAAGCAGCCTTTTTCTTGATAAAGTTGACAATCATCAGGAGTAACATGTCTTTTAACTCTATTAATATATAGCCATATTTTTCTATCTTCTCCTGCAAAGTCATTGTCTTTTTGTTCCTGTGTTACTATTCCTCTTCCAATCCTTTTCTTAGCACCTTTCCTCTGATGCCTCTGTTGTATGAAATTATCCTCAATTTGATCTACTCTATGGCTGCTATTTCTGGGACCTTCTGGATGGTCATTATTACTTACATTATTGTTGTTTTGGTTAAGTTTGGGAATGTCGGATTCAGATTGGCCTTTGGCCTTGTTTTGAGATAGAGTGCAGAAAGTGCACAGCACTTAGCCTTACCTAGCATAATGCAAGGTCAACCGTGAATCCCGGTAAGTAATATGTTGTTTGAAGTTAATTAATCACTAAAAAAATCCATAATTATGAATAATTTGCATTATTTGTTAATTACATTATATTTAATAAAATTTTTCATTTATCATATATATTCATTTAATAATACTTACCTACTGTGTAATTAAAAAATTGTTAAGTGAAATACTTTTAAGTATATTTTAATTATATTCTAATATATCTATATTAGATTTTGAGTAGAAAAGGAATAGAGTAAATATATTTTAATTGTATCTTTATTTAGCAATTGTACATTTACTACAATTGACATTCAAATGTGGGGAGAATTTACGCTTCTTCTTCCATCATCGTCTTCCGGTCGCTCGAAAATTTCCAATTCATTATCATCATCTTCGTTGTCAAGGATATTTGTCTGTAAATCGTCAAGGATTTCTGGGTCAAATGCACTTTCTTCCTTGAGACCGCTTTATTTGATATGACGAAGCATTGAGGCAAGCTTGCCCATTACACAGGCCACAAGCTAAAGAACATTTCCCCGATTTCCTGCATCCGCAGCGTGAACTACCACAACCATTCTTGCACTTGCAAAATTAAATATTGTGTTCAGTAGTTCATCTGGAGCTGTTGGTAATATTGTCGTTATCGGTTCCAAGAGTTCATTTTGCAGTAAACCAAGTTTGAATTTGATAGTATACACGGTTGATATATTGATGAGCCGCTGCACTTGCTGGTGACAGATTGGATAGCTGCACAGGTTTATTAAGCTTTGTTGATTTGATGAATTGCGTGTAGCCGAAGATGATCGATATTGTCCTCAGATTTTGGAGCATTATATATTGCCAACAAGATGCGTACTCCATTTTCATACAATGTTTGTACAGGGC
Organism: Leptura quadrifasciata; assembly: GCA_963675555.1. Taxonomy (NCBI): domain Eukaryota; kingdom Metazoa; phylum Arthropoda; class Insecta; order Coleoptera; family Cerambycidae; genus Leptura; species Leptura quadrifasciata. The sequence continues at coordinate 152,725,267 of OY776673.1, read as the reverse complement.
AGTTTTCTTATTGAAATACTTGAGCCAGTTGATCGAAATTGGGAAGTTCCTCTAATGTTCTAATGAAAATTTTTTTCCCTTTTTTAAATAGCGCAGATGTCGTGTCACATCCACTAAATGCATGCAAAAATAAAATGTGTTTTTTATAACTTTTAGAGGAGTATATTTGTATTCTGACATTCGCTTTGCCTACTTTTTTAAAGAAAATTAAGAGTTTGCACATTTTAAAGAAGAATTACTTAATTGTTTTTCTAATTAAAATATAATTAAGATATATTAGTATATAATTAAAATATACTTAAAGTATTTCACTTCACAATTTTTTAATTACACGAAGTAAGTAACTATTATTAAACAAATATATTTGATAAATGAAAAATATTATTAAATATAATGTAGTAATTAAAAGATAATGCAAATTATTCATATTCATGGATTTTTTAGTGATTAATGAACTTTAAACAACGTATTGTTTACCAGGACTCACAGTTGACCTTGCATTATGGCTAAACATATTGATCGTGGAACTGACACTTTCATGCGGCTGCATAGAACTTTATCTACCTCTACTGAGAATTTTCGCAGGGGAAAAAGTTGGAAGATTCGTCAAAACGAAGCAACTCGCGAAAATTCAGCCTGTTAGTAATCACTTTAAAAAAGGGGCGTCGGACCCAAGACCAACACTACACATGAATACACCACCCTATATGCTCTTACCATCATCAGGCGACGAAAAATATTGGTTTTCAATTTTAATCATTTCTTTCTGATACTGACATGGTTAGCGGAATGTGTGTCGAGTAGTGTATTCGAGTATAGTGTTGAAATGTGTTGGCGTTTTGTAAACATGGTTTTTAGACACCAAAGGTACTAAATTTTAGAGATTTATAAATGTCTTTAAATTTAGGTTAAATACGAATGGGATGAATATAATTTTATAACAGGAAACTAATGCTAATATGTCCTATCCGCAGCAACAGTGCACACTAGTTTGAACTCAGACTTGGTAGGAGAGGCAAAAAAGAGGAGAGTTACGTCACTGCTCCTATTCTACATTTATTATCAGATCCTGTATCAGGTTGTTTCGAAGATAATCTGTATGAATAACCGGTTGTCATTGTTAAGGACTGAATAACAATGTAAGACCGTGATATATTATAAAATAATTTGATAGTGAATGTGAATAAGTTATATCACAGTAGACTAGAGTTTGGTCACTGGATGGTTTTAAAATGACAATTTTTCATGTTTTTCCCTTTTATCTCAATTCACCCGTTATCAAAACGATTTTGTACATACCCAGCATATTCAAAATTTGATTCTCTTTAACTTTAATTCAACCAATACATGCGTACATTCTATCGTTTTTGAGTTTTTATCGATTTATCATGAAACAAGTGTTCTGATAGTGCGCTATAAAGATGTTTAAAAATTCATATCTCTGCCAACATTGCTCGAATGGAAATGAAAAATAAAAGGAAATTGTTCGTAATCGAATTCTCTACAACTTTCATTTGAAAAACTGTAAAAATTAAAAAAAAATCTATCGGCTCCAATAGGTCATATGAAGTTAAAAAAAAACGGAATTTTAAAAACAATTTTTATTACCTATAATTTTCATGTGTACATATTTTACAGTAAAATTGATATTTTCCGAGTTTTTGCGAAAACTCGATTTTTTTTTACCCATTTTCTCCCTCCCCTCTCCTCCGGCGTCTATGGATGAGGACTTTTGATATGTTAAAAAATACTACAAAATAAGCCCATTCCCAAAATTTCAGCTCACTCTGAATTATTTCATCCAAATTTTCCCATTTTACTGGGCTATTATGTACGTTGCAAACGTGCGTAGTTTTTCAACATATATCATTTGGAAATATCTAACAGCAGTGCCTACCTGAAATAATTATTTTCAAACAACTAACCACATCCAATGCAGTGATTTTGTAAAATTAATTGCTTTTTGTTGGAGACTTTTTTGTATATTTTTAGATATATTGTAATAGCATGTTCAACACCCTCTGGTTATTTTGTAAAATATTTTACTGATCAAATAAAGATATGTATCAATATCTGTCTATCTTTTTTATCTGTATTTTGTAACTATGCTAGTTTTGAAACAAGTCAAAGCCTTCCAGAGAACATTATTTGGTATAGAAGATTGTCTGAAAACCGAGTATGGGCGGTATAACCCTATTTTATCCATGGGACAGCAACTATCTGTCTCCGTGTAAAGAGAGTAGGAAATGGCTCTCCCAATATCCCGATCTTTGTTAGAGGCCCTGACGTCGCATAAATGCTCACCTCGCTTTCATCCAGTGTACATTCTTTCCTATAGAAGAGTTTCTGACAACCGAGTATGGGCGGTATAACCCTCTCTTATTGGGACAGCAACTATATGTCCCCCCATAGAGTAGGAAATGACTCTCAATATCCCAATATTTTTTAAGGGCCCTGTTTACGCTTACATGACCACCCCGCTTTCACCCAGTAAAGTTTTTCATAGAGAAGAGTCTCTGTCTTGCCATAGAGTAGGAAATGACTCAATATCCCAATCTTTGTTAGAGGCTCTGTATCTCACGTCTCTCAAAATATGTGAAATGTGAGCAGCCTTTACTTATCTTTTAAAAACTAATCGAGCTGCACAGCAAAGCATGATAATTGGGACAAAGTATTTTGAAGATAAAATACCCTCCCAATTAGATCTCGGAGTTATGGTGCATATCCGAACAATCCATCAAGTAAATATGAAAAATTGGCTTCAAATGGTTATACTACTTGATGTATACAAATAATTTTAAAAAACCGAAATAATCTCTAACCTCAAATTACCTGTCCTTGGGTTTCACACTTGCTAGAGGTTTCCTAATGTAATGGGAACATTCTCCTTAATTTTATCCGGTTGTTTGTCCGTCAATGTTGATACGGAAAAATATGTCTTCGTGCTGATCATGGTAATCATGATTACAGAATATGCCAATAGAAAATAAGTTTTTTAAAATACCCATTTTTCATTGGCCCTTTTGGTAATCATGATTACCATGATCAGCACGAACGAAAGCAGCAAAAGTTACCGACTACCGTAATCCTTTTTATCAGCTTGGCTCATTTCAGTCATTTATACGAATAAGACTGGGAAACTCGGTAATCGGGAAATTTAAAGTATTTATGGCCAGTTTCTGAAACGTTAAATAGAGTTAATTATTCGTTTACTGCCATAGTTACAATTGTGACAACAATTGTTACTATGACATTTATTAATAGATAACTTTATTTTACGTTTCAGAAACAGACCCTTAAAGGTTATAAATATATGTGATACGCGTTGAGAATGATTTTAAACCGAGTGCGCGTGGCGCCATCTATTGGATATATTAGGAACTGGCTTGCATTGTTTCTCATTATTTTTATCAATTTGGCTCATTTTTACGAATAAGAGATTGGGAAACTCTCAGAAATCGGAAAATTCAAACAATTTAAAAGTTATGAATAACTTTTAAACAATTGTTTAATGTCATCCTCTATTATATGATACAAATTGAGAATGGCGTTAAACCGAGTACGCATGGCGTCATCTATTGGGTATATTATTAGGAACTGGTTTGGATTTTCCCCATTTTTAGCAAAAGTCCCTATTCCAACATTAAAACGCCACCATCTATTGGCGAATAGTGTCACTTCAAGGACAACTAGATGGTTTGCTGTATAACTAGATATAGAAATTTTAATTGATTTTATTGGAATGATCTTTATTTATGTTCCTTGTGTGTACAAAAATGTTCATGAGAATTCATCTCTTCATTCGCAGACTAATTACCCAGACTGGCAACTTCCCTGAGAATTTTGTCCGGTCAAGGTCGAGCATAACGGAAGCCAAAAATTCAGATGTCGCACGTATTCAAATATCAATTCATTGTTTACTATTATTGTGCTGTGATAATACTTATATTTTGTAGAAACTTGGCTTTTTAGCATAGATTACTAAGTTTTTAGTTCCCTTTAAAATTTAGATTTCCAAAAGAAGAGGTAGGTGAATGTTATTGTGCAAATACACATTGGATCACAGTAATATTTTTCAGATTATCCATCGGCTTATTTCTCAAAATGTCTTCTGCTTTCTGCATTGTTTGTGGAACTAAGGAAGTTGATGCGTAGAAATTGCACTATTTCCCAGGAACATTAATAAATAAGTGTGCATTTGCTCTAGTCTATGTTTTCAGTTTTTGCACAGTGCAATATATGGGGTGTCAACTTGATAAATAAGTGCCTTAAATATTAATAATAATAATAAATTACCACGTAAAAATACAAGTTTTATGATGTAATTTTTAAAGTATCTATTTAGGTTAAAGATGTGTATTTTTAATACTTATGTTTTCTTTTACTATGTACTTTTTCCCTTGCCATAGTTTTTATTACATGTTTATTTATGTCTGATAAAATAAAGTTGTATATTAATGTATTACAAATTTGACTTTTAATTTTCCTATCGTGTATATATAATGTAACGTATTTGCCATTAAAATTTGTGATCAAAGTTTAAGCATGAAACGGCATTGCGCTTTGATCACAAATTTTAAACGGCAAATATATTCATAAAATGTAAGTTAAATTAAACAATTGATCAAATCTCCCGCGGCTGTAACTGTGGTGCCCTCTGAATTTGGCTTTCGAAACTCGGAGAGAGAGAACGATAGATTTCTGGACAAAAATTTAACATCAAGTTGCCAGTATGGTAAGTAGTTTGTGCTAATGTGCTTCAGTGCTGTACCAGGGTTGGTCAAGTAATATAGCTAAAGTTGTTCCTATAGAAAGTAGTTCTCGATCGACTCAAAAGATGGCTGATGCAGCATTGTAATTTAAGATTCCTATAATTGGAGGTGACATTTGACTGCATTTGACAGTTATGGCAAGAGTGACAGAGTCTGTGGTGACAGTTCGAATTTTTCTAAGAGTTTTTCAAACTTTTTATTTGTGACTTTTGTTGTTTTGTTTGTGGAGTACTAATCCGTGCGGGCTTTAATCAAATAAACTATCAACTGTGCTACCAAATAAATTATTATTCCTCTTCTACGGTAAGATAATACACAATTTTGGGTATAATCGCACTTAAAATGCGTTTTATAGAGTATGGAAACTAAAAGAGGCACCCACACCTGCTGTGTATTTGGATGTAGCAGCAAGATTTCAAACATGGGATTTTTAAAATCAAAATCGACCTGTCCAAAGGTTTTTGTAAACAATGTTTTGTTAATATTTTATCGAATTTATGCGGGACTTCATACGTGCACTATATATATATTATATCAACTATTAATCAACAGTCATAGTATAGTACCTAATAAAATAATGCCAAGGAGTTTTGAAATGTTTTATTCTATATACTTCACCTTAAAAACCCATTATTAGATGAGCTTTTTATGTTGCATTTCATAGTGAAACAGGAATATGTCTATTGTGTTAACACCTTGTTGTCCATGTATTTGTTAGTCCTTTAAGAAAATTTACCTGGCTGGGCTCTGTCTGTATTCCTGTTACACTTGTGAAAAACAACCAAAGTAAATAGCAAAAATTAAAAAAGCGGTTACTTTTGAAATTTCCGCCAGATATAGTACGTGATCGAACCGCTAGATGGCTCAATTCGGAAATGTTTATTTACAATTAAGTTAGCTTTCTATAGTGAGGGTCTTCTGTGGTGCTGTACATTTCTTACACAGTGAACGTGTCATCAGTTTAGCCTTAACTGCAATTATGTAATACTCTAGTTCATATGCATTCTTCATTGAATGCTGTATTCTCTACCCTAATTATTCTTATCTTTATATTTGATATAATATGGCTAAAAGTTAGATTAAGAGAAATAGTCAACTAATTAAGCAAAAACTGCTGCTCGTTCTGCTTGTTGTAAAATGATAGTACCTACAGAGGACAGCACCACGTACGAAATTAAACTGTGACCTGAATCAAGAGGATAAACAAATACTACTAAGGGCGCATTTTTCACTGGCCGACCCGATACCGACAATGTCATACCAGTACTGAAGAATAGCTGATATAAACGTTTCACCTTTTTCATTTAATGCGTACAACGATATCGTAGAGGCAGCACGGTTAAAATTTAGTCATGGCTGCTGTCAATAGATTATATGTACTATATCTTTTGTATTTGAGGCGGAAAAAAAGAAGTATTGTGAGAAAGTTCTGATTACATCCTATACGAAAGCTTAGATACCTGAAAGGTGCATTCTACACCTTATTTGCGAAGTTACAGGACGAACCCTAGACATTCTTCAATTATTTTCGCGTGAGTCAATAGACATTAATTTATATATTCATATAAATAATGTAATCAAATTTAAACATATACTTCCGCAATGTAATTTATTATGCATGTAGGTACAGCGCAAAATGTCGTTTCGATGTTGTGGGGATCACAAAGGTACAATCCGATATATATCCGCTAATAAACGATATCGGTAACACGGCGCCGATAAAACGGTATCGTATCGCCAGGTGAAAAAGAGTTCCATATAATGGGGAACAATCCAGGCCAGTTCCTAATATATCCAATAGATGACGCCATGCGTACTCGGCTTAATGGGTTTAATGTCTTTCTTAACTTGTATCATATATAAGCTTTAAATAGTTTAAATTTCCCGATTTCCGAGAGTTTCCCAATCTCTTATTCCTAGAAATGAGCCAAATTGATAAAAAGGATTACGGTAGTTGGTCATTAAATTGTTTAAAACTTTAAAAATTGCGCTGAGAAAAAGAGGTGCTATAGAGTTAACGGAAAAAAGCTGATTTGGTTGAAAGATATATAATTACATTTATGAACTTGTTGAATTTTTTGTTTATAAACCCTCTTTTATTCTAGATTAATCAATTATGATAATATTTTAGTTAGTACACTTGAAGATGAAAATATATTAATTACAATTTTATAACACCAGATTTATCATATAGTTGTCGGAAACGGTCATTTTTAGAAAATAAATGTCCTACTGTGTTACAGCACTTTGGTACACAGGAACAAGTTTTCATTTTACATCCTAATTAACTTTGTATATTCAAAGACATATTTTTTTGTATTGACATCGACGGACAAACAACCGAGTACAGCTGGTGCACTCTGGCGGATAAAATGAAAGAGAATGTTCCCCATTGTATACGTTTGTGCTGCCCCGATATCGTTGTATCGGTGTCGCTGACGACATATCGGTACCTATCGTGTCAGCCAGTGAAAAAGCGCCCTTACTATTTTTTGGGCTCTTGTTTACATGTGAAAAGACTTTTCTTGTGTCTTATATATGTTTGTACATATTTTAATAAAATATTAAGGTAAGAGTGTAATATTTACATATTTATACAAAAATTAAAATATTCGAACAATTGATTGCAGAAACAAGTAGTTATTTACAGATTGATAAAATTCATCAAGGTTTATGACAAAAATATCTCTGTTGGATATTATAGGTCTATACACACTTCGTTTAGAAGATTGTTTTGCGAATATAGAAGACTTTCCCAAAATATTATATCCTGACATAGTAATGTGTCTTGTATATTCTAAAAGTGCTTTTACGATGGACGAAATGAAAGCATACAAAAGTCTTGAGGCATATAATCAAGCAGTATGTGGTTGAGTGAAAAAAAAAATAGCGTAAAGCAGTTCGATTCAAAGGTTTATTTAGTTTTGAGAAAAGTAAGTATTGTACCCTTAGACCATTCAAAGTGTCGCTAAGCGTAAGTGACACGTTGAATGATCTAAGATGGTACCTACTTTTTATTTATAATGCATTTAAAAATAATTATCCTACGTTTATTTAATAAAATCTTTTTTATAAAATTTTGTTTCATTTAAATATTTACCTACCTCTATCTTATCACAAGTTAAATCTGAGTATGGACAAAAACATTATTATTTTAATTAAGATCATATTTTTGTAAATATTCATAAGTTATTAGTAAGAATGTTTTTGGCTGAGTAATAATCGGTTGAATAAGGCATTCATTATTGAATAAATAATTGGAACTTCTCATGCTTCTACTATAATCTGGGGATGCATCGTATTCACATTCAGAAATATCATTATTTATTTAGGAGAAATTTAACATATAAATACTTAAAAAATTCGTTTATTATCGACAAATTTTACTCCTACATCTCGTACTGCAATGGTACCACAGTTAACAGCACAAAAAGAAGGCATATTATTATACTTATTGATTATATTTCACCAATAATATAAACCTAAAAAATAAACGTAATAAATATAATTTTAACGTTAATAGTAAACCTTAAACACCGTTTGTTTCCACAAAAATACAATAGCTGCTTTCGTTCGGCCCTGAACATATAAACATGATTATGATTATCTAATCCGGTTTGGTACGAACGAATGCTACCAGCGAGCAATCTGTGTCCGAGGGCCTGTTGACAATCCTTGGTCTGTGTCAGCGAACGTAAACATAACCTCAGAAAGTTAAACGATGAGCATACACAAGGTAATTTTAGTATTTTTAGTTAGTGATGGGTAAAACTGATATTTTTCAATAAGAGGTTCGACCTATTATTGTTATTTTTAAATAACAGCTAGCCTAGAGTGTTGGTATCGCAGTAAATATTATTTTACCCTACTGCTATGCTACTGGCTGCCTTCACTCGTCAGCAAGGATGTTTTTCATAGCAACAATACGCTCTCTCGGCTCAAGGTTTGTCTCGGCTGCTGCTACTCAATACTCATTGATAGATGTTTGACAATCGCTCCCTATATTACGTACTTCTGTTTTCTGAATAACAATTTTCGCATATCTGTTATTTTAGAAGACAAATAACAATCTGCTAATGTTATTTGCAAATAACAGTTATAAAATAACAGATTGTTAAATAACAACACAGCTTTCATTTTAGTATTATTGAATAATTATATTTTTTTATAGACTAATTTGAATTATAATCTCAGAATATGTGCGTGGACAGTCTTCATCCTATAACTTCGTCATCGTCGAATGATTCTGACGAAAATATTGATGTAAAAGCAATAAATTTAAGTCGATTAAGAAAAACTAAAGTTAACAAGCACGTGGAAGACAAGTATAGTTTATTGGAATTCAAACAACACTTCCGAATGCATCGGAGTAGTGTTGAAAAACTAATTGGTATAATTTCTAATTTAAATGTTTATTTGTATATATGTATTACATATACTTATGTAGCTGTTATAATTTTAGTGACTTTTTTTTACATTTCAGTTCAATATGGTCTCCTAACGGAAAGTGAATATCGGAGGTTGGCCCGAAATAACCAACGAAAAAACAGTTTTAATGGCACTCTGGTATTTTGCGAATATTTATTTCAAAAATATCTCTGTTGGGTGTTGGGTATAGATCTATACACACTTCGTTTAGAAGATTGTTTTGCCGCGGATATAGAAGACTTCCCCAAAATATTATATCCTGATATAGTAATGTGTCTTGTATATTCTAAAAGTGCTTTTACGATGGACGAAATGAAAGCGTACAAAAGTCTTGAGGCATATAATCAAACAGTATGTGGTGGGGTGAAATAAAAATTGTAGAGCTGTTGGATTCGAACGTTTTAGTTTTAGGAAAAGTAAGTATTGTACCCTTAGATCATTCAATGTGCCGCTAAGCGTAAGCGGCATATTGAATTGTCTAATATTGCACCTAACTTTTTATTTATAATGCATTTAACAATTATCCTGTTTATTTAATAAAATATTTTTTATAAAATTTTGTCTCATTTAAACACCTACCTACCTATCTTATATGAGTTAAATCCAAATGTTGGAGAAAACATTATTATTTTAATTAAGATCATATTTTTGTAAATATTCATAAGTTATTAGTAACAACGTTTTTAATTGAGTAATAATTGGTTGAATAAGGCATTCATTATATTTTCTTTCTCAGAGTCTAGATTCAAATTTTACAGAACCAAAATTTTATAATTGATCAATAAATCACTATTTAAACGTATTGCTTTTCTAACCAAAACAGAGTCAAATTAACACAAGGTGAAAGTTCGGTTTATTAAAGAAAGATGACATATTATATAGGAAAGATATATTTAGAAATTCTATAACATGTATCTGTATCTGTATCTTAAACATGTATCATATATTTACGATGATCGAAATCATTGGAACTTCTCATGCTCCTGCTTGTGCTATAATCTGAGGAAGGATCACATTCAGAAATATCATATTATATATTTAGGAGTAATAAATTACTCCGAAATATATATGATATTAACATAACATAAACACAAAATTCGTTTATTATCGAAAAAATTTGACTCCTACATCTCGTGTTGCAATGGTACCGCAGTTAAAAACAGCAAAAAAAAGAAGGCATATTAATACTTATTAATTATATTTCACCAATAATATAAACCTAAAAAAATAAACGTTATAAATAACTTGAATGTTAATAATAAATCTTAAACACCGTTTGTTTACATCAAAATACTATGTCAGCAAAAGGTAAAAGGTTATAGGTTATTTTACCTCCAGGGTAGGTCATGTGTCACATCGTGCGCGTCACCTAATGGGAATTTGCGAGGTTAGGGTAATAAGTATAACTAAACAGGATTCAAATATTTAATCAGGAAAATTTTGGTTCTGAGAGGCAAGGGGATTACAGAGAGTTGGAATGGAATAGAGTAAAAGCGGGCGTGACAACTGTCCCCGAGACAAATTTGTTTACCTACTTGAAACAACAGCATCGATAGTATGTGATAAGAAGTAGGAATATTTATGTAGTATACCAAACAATTCAAGTAGACTGGTGTCTAGGGGCCAAGTATCACTTTCTATTTTTGCCTCCTGTGACTTGCGCAGATTGTTTTGCCACAATGCTGCTGTGTGTGTTGCCTATTAGCCCCTTGTCATGAATATCTATTGATATGATCTATTGATGATTTACTTTTAAATAAAATTCTGTTAAAGTCGGATTTGATAATCAGCATATTTTATCAATATTAAAATTTCAACACATTTGGTTGTTTATTATTATATATACATACGAATTTAAAATTTCTAGGTATTTTATATTTTATTAATTGCTTTAAATGAGAAATTAATAAAATAATTTTTCAGATTAATATCCATTAAATACTTGTAAAATTGTAATTTCCTTCTTTTGTGGAATTATATTCTTTGAAATATAAATAATATATATATTCATATTCAGTATTAATTAAAAACAAACATGTATTCTGTGTTTAAGTAATTTACTTATTTATTTACATATACGCGGGCGAACCCATATTGCTACAAATTAAAATAAGTGTAAGAAAATATGACAAAAGTAGTCCTACACAAGCATAAAAGTACAAAAAAATAAATAAAATAGTATAAGACTAAAGTGGACAAAATAAATGAGTGATAATGGATATGCAATAACTAGTTTCTTACAAATTAACAAAGTTGATGTTTAAATTCGACTCATTTAGGTTTGGTGTGTTTTTAAGTAATCGTCCAACGTTGATTAGACGTTAGTAACTGACTAAGTAGAACTGGTTAACTTATGGCTAACCTTTCATCGTCGGTTAGACGTTGGTAACCGACCTAACAGATTTAGTTCTTTTTAGTCATCTGCCAACGTCTCAAACGTTGGCGACTGCCTAAATAGGTCTTTAATTTTTCAGTAACCTATCAACGTCGGTTAGACCTTGGTAAAACGTTGGTAAGATATATTTTTCTTTCGTAAAAATTTGTTTAATTTTAGGTTATGTGTTATATTTATTTTTACATATGGTATGTATAGCAGCTCTAGATATATTTTGTGTTTTACTGTGTTAGTCAAAATAATGGAAATATTTATTGTGTCAAAGCGTCCGTATATTTATACGGACGCTTGTAATTTGTAATAGGATGCTGAATATTTATTCAGCATCCTATTACAGAAAGGTGAAATCACAGAACTGTAGGAGGCTGTGGCTGTGGTAATAGTAGAATCTCGGCCGCTCTTCTAACTACCAATGGTTCGGGAAGAATGTTTCGATTCATATTGGTACAAATTTCTGCACCTAAGCCTACTAATAGTCGGCAATAGTAGAATTTTCGGCACTTAACGTCGCTGTTGGTAAAAATATTTGCACTTGTCACAACCCTAAGTTGGAATTAGTGTATTTATTTGAAACTTTCACGACAAATAGTCAGATTAAATAAGTCGTAAATAATATATACCGACTTCGCCATATTTACTGATGCTATCGAAATCAAGAATAGGCGGCCATGTTGGATACACGTTTACAAAGGTTTTAGAAACATTAAATTTATAGTTTAAAAAATAAAATACACTATAAGAAGCACTTATTTATTCATTGAATTATATGTGCGATAGTTTTCAAAGTATTTTTTAACAAAAAAATGTTTATTTATTTTTAAGAAAATAAAAGTATCATTTTAATACTTTTAAGATAAACATAATTCTTGAAGGGTAACTATTTTTTTAGACCTAGCGGACATACATTTATCAATAAAATTTGTTTCGTTTGAATTTTGGTCTTCCCTTCACACGAAATTTCAAGTTGAAATTAACATATTATTCTAAATGGCAAACATATTTTATGATATATCCATGTTGTAAACAAATGATGGTAGGTTAGGTAGACAAATAGGTTGGTTGGTTTTACTAAATTCCGACTCTCTTGCCAGATTGAAGCCCGAATATTATTGACGTATGACGTAGTAAAGAGGCACGGACACATAGGTATCTTTATTGGTTCTATACAGTTGTCGATCCGACGGCAAAGTCGGATTTAGGTAAGTATTTTCAATTTATTCTGACGTAAAATTTGGTGCGAATTAGGTCGGTGATAGCAACGATGATAAGTCAGTCTCCGACGTTGTAGCAACCCATATTTTATTGACCAATTTGGTATAGATATGGGTTGGCACGACGTTTTGCATACATCGCACACTGACTTCTAGTTGGGAACCCCGACGTTGGCTCGACGTTAAAATGTTGCTTGGGTTACGAATCACAGTGTCGAACGAAAGCAGCTCATGTTAGTATATAGGTTATTTTCAGAGAGTTGGAATAGACTAGAGATATAATCCGTATATGGCGCTACTTGAATTGTTTGGTATGCCACATAAATTGAAATATATGGAGCTGCGGGGCGACGGCGGAATTATTTTCCTACTTCTTGTCGCATACTATCCATGCGGTTGTTTCAAGGGGCCAGTTGTTACGCCCACTTTATTACGCTATTCTATTCCAACTCTCTGGTTATTTTACTTCCAGGGTAGCCCAGCTGTCAAATCGTGCGCGTCACCTATCATGTCATTCGATATTTAAATGTAAGGCGATGGCAGTGAACTACACTAACTAGAGTTCACTGGGCGATGGTCATACATAACCTCATTACATTTAGTTAATGTTGCGTTCTGGAAACTCTTACCATTTTAAATAAAAGAACGTAATCTTCAATATATCGTTTATTTAAAGCCCCGCCCCTTAGACTATCTATATAATCGGGAAATATATATAAGTCGAAATCACGAATGTTGTTCACGTGATCATCCTTTAATTTCTGAAAGAAATTAACTCAAGGTCACACAGAATGTCACGCATGGCCGTATCAATAAACACGAAAAGTATTTTGTAATGAAAATATATGTACATAAACATGCAATTCAATAAATTTTAACAGTGTTTATTTACATTTGTTTTTGTTAAATATATAAAAATAAGAGTTAGAAAAAGTTTTTTTTTTGAGAAAGTTTAAGAGCACGACAAACTTTAATATGTTTGTTCCCCCATTCAATATTTTGTTTGATAGTAAAAGGATCACTTTATTTAGAGATTTAATTAATTAATTAGAAACGTACATACATTTGTAGCGCATACTTCATATTGATGATTAAATATAACACAGAGTATAAAATACCTTATTAATAATAAATTACCCTATTGACTATTGGAACATTATACTAAAGATAAAGTATATTTGGTATTAGTAGGTACTTACAGGAACGTGTAAAACTCTTTTACATATAACACAATTTTAATGATTTTTCACTTTCGGAAACATATGCAGTTAATTATTGTTTTTCCATTTCAAATAATTACATCGTTTCATATTTTCAGGAAGTTACAGTGAAACAAGAATACAATGAAACCTTTACAAAACAAAATTTTGGCAAATCAGTTTGACTGAGTAGTCTATAAAAAAGTCATCTATATTTCACATATTATATGTCTTTACGTCTCTCAACAAATTTAATTTCATTTTTAATTCGCTGTTTAACATTCATAAAATGAAGTACTGATTATAAATGAATTATTTTTTAATACAGCTAAAATGAATGCAACGAATAGTCAATAGGCCGCGAAACATTGTTAAGTGGCAAATAAAACAAATTAGTCAGAATCGCTCTCTGTGAAATCGTCATCCGAACTACTATCGTCCCCAACGTTAATAATCATTCGTAGGACATTCTCCAGAATATGCTCTCTCTTGAACCATATGTCAATTAAAGATTCTGTATGTTTGACAACAGAGCCCCATCTTTCCACAGTACATATCTGTAGAGATTTTCCCACATAGCCAGCACTTTGTCATCACTATATCCTTCTTCACCTATATGCGCGTCGCAGAATATTTTTTCTGTGTCCAGATTAATTTTATGGCATTAAATTGGCAGTGATACGATGACAGTCGCAATACCTCAGATATTCATCGACAATAACATATATCTATTAGGTTTTGCATGTGTTTTGGCTAGCGCTAATAATTAATTCTGCCTTGCACTTATTACTGTCCGCAGGTATATTATCTTGCAGCCATTGCATTGGACGCAGCACGCTGAAAGAAAATTAATTTTATATATACCCGTTGCCATAATTAATTTTACAATTCACCTCATGGACTGCTTGCAAAGGTAAAAGGGGACCTCCGTTACATTTTTCCTGGTTGAGGTACTCAACTAATTTCATAACCATACCTCTAGCTACTTCATCCAATCTTTTGCCGGGCATTTTGGTATTGCTTTTTTACAGTGTAAAACTAAAGTACTTACAAACTATTTTAAAAACAACAACAAAACAAACGCTAAATTTGAAACGCACGGTAAGAACACTAAAAACTTATAAAAAACGAATAGAAATAGAAATTTATTAAACTTGATAATAATATGTGCATCCAAAGCACGCCGCTGAATTGACAGAGAACTGACAGAATGTTTGAAGCTGATTGTGGCTACGGGTAGCGGCTTATTCATTTGTAAAACGCATCATTACGCGTAGAACTTCTGTCATAGCCCCATGAGACGTGATTTTCTGATTTTTAGCTCATATGCGCTTTGTATTTACGAAGATAGAAAATTTGCATGTCGTTGATAACTACTTACATTGATGACGTGAACGACAACATTCGTGATTTCAACTATATATTTTATTATTTTTATTAATGTCAATGTCATTGTGATACCCACCAATGATTTCTTGTCAAAATAATTTCATTGATAACCGACATAAAAATCCCTATTTACTCGATTTTTGCGACTGTAGTAGTGACATTGACATTGAGTTTAGACGCTTCGTTGTTGATATTACCATAATTACAGAAAAATTTTTATAATTTTTTTTCCAGAAACATTTCTCACATGTTAAATATTGAATTAGAGTTAGATCCCTGTATATAGAAACTATTTTCATATTTTTGTTTCGCCACCTTAACACGTATTGCTACTATTTATTTTCCATAATATAAATGAAACAAATTGTATTTCAATGCATAGATAATATTTTACATACATTCAGGAGTAGTTTGCACTTTTTTAACCAAAAACACGCGCTATAATAGAAAAAATTCACAAACGAATGTGAAAAATTTCGGAACCATTTCTCGTATATGCAATCGGGCTAGCCAAATATCGAGTGAGGTGGAACAGCAAGTATAAAACCTGGTTTACTGCTATTTCAATATTACACGCAGGAAATTCTGCTTTAGGGCACTATGTGAATTAAAACAGAAATAACGAACTTGATTTTCGATTTTTGGCCAGAATTTTGGGATTCTAGCCCACTGTGCGACATGATCTCAAATAATGAAGTTTTTCAGTAAAAATATATGTACAGCGGGACCCAAAAGTCATGGATAAAACGAAGGATACAGTCGAGTCAATGAAGGGGGGAAAAAGCCCGAATAAAAAAAAATGAAAGTACAATATACAAAGTTCCAATAATTCTATTATTTTGTAGATTCGGTGATTTATTTTTGAAGAGGACAATAATACATATGGTAGAAAACTCAAATAATAGGAAAGAATACAGTTAGCCCCAAATATTTCCTATGGTAACATGTTAGTTATAGTCCTCGGGCCCAGGCCTAAAATAAAAAATGATTATCTCACTGCTGAAACTTCGTAGGCGTATTGTTCTCAGCCAGTCGGACAACTTTTTCCTGTACGAAAAATTTCGGTAGCGGGGCGCTTTTTCGTGGAAGCGCTTCAAAATTATGGATTTGGTGAAAAAAAATATATTACGTCAGCATAGTTTTTCATTTTAATCGCATTTTTTTTTTATTTAAAAAAAGAAAAACATTGTGTCGGAAAAATGCATTGGGTCGTTTGACGCGTCCGACACGGGGAAGTTATAAAAAAAGAATTTATTACCTCACAGCTGATTTTTTCAGGATAGCTTATTAAAAATATTTTAAATCAAGTGGCAATATTGTCCCGACAAAAATCTTTGGGCAATTTCGTTGTCCGACAGCTTAAAGTTAAGGGTTCTATGCAACTCCTAAAGTTACTACCTCACATCTAACTTTTATATTGTACTTTTTGTAATGATGTATGCAATACATTAAATTATCTGTCCGACAAAAATTTTGGAGAAAATGCTAAAGTCGCTTCTAATTCAGCTGGAGAGCTGAAATTTGGTATACAAGCATATTTAATATGCCGAACAAAATTTTGCAAAAATAATTTGTATATTTTAATTCTTTAAACAAAACTTTTGTTCAATTTTATTGGACTGTCAGAAAGTCGTAAAATTTTTAAGATCATACTGATTTCTATACAAAAACACGTGCAGATGACTAAGATATATTTCATTAATCTTTTTTATTTTGTTTTTTTTTTTTGGAAGTACAACAATCTTCAGCGTTTTCCGATTCACTTTCCACTTCCGCTTCATCTTCAGTTCCCGATTCGGTGCTCAGTTCCTAATCATCTTCGTTGTTGGAATCTAAAATCAGTATTCTATATAAAAAATATCAATAATAATAATTCATGTCATCGTAGCTTTTGTATATTGCAGCAATTTTTTAAAACGTATGTGTACTAATAAATGTTTGTTTACCAGAAATAAAAAAGACTAATTTTTATACGTAAAATTCTACAATTTTGTATTTTTAGGCATGACCGCTTAGGAAAGACATATCTTGAATATTTGAAAGAGAGATAAAATATAAGCTAAATTATACTTTACCTGCATCAGATTTTGACATTTCTTTAAAGGTAGGACATTGTGCTCCATCGTACCAATAATACTCATATGCATTATCAATCTCCGTCCAGCCACAATCTTCTGGGTGTAAATTTGTTGGTAACCTCATGTGAGCATTACACCAAATACTGCTTATTATTTCTATACACTGAAATTATCATTGCATTTGAGTTATTATTTATTTATTTTTATAAATTTAAATTATTAAAGTCTTGCAACGTTGTAACTAGTTTTTAGAAAATTTTATATTTTTTCATTTTTTTCCGAAAATCCCCAAAATTTTTGTCGGACAGATGGTTCAATGTATTGCATACATCATTACAAAAAGTAAAATATAAAAGTTAGATGTGAGGTTAGTAACTATAGGAGTTGCATAAAACCCTTAACTTAATCAGCTGTGAGGTAATACATTTTTTTTATAACTTCCCCTGTTGGGATGTCGGACGCATCAAAGGACTCAATACATTTTTCCGACACAATGTTTTTCTTGCGATTAAAATGAAAAACTATGCGGAGGCAATAATTTTCTTTTTCACCAAATCCACAAGTTTGAAGCGCTTCCACGAAAAAACGCCCCGCTACCGAAATTTTTCGTACAGGAAAAAGTTGTCCGAGTGGCTGAGAATAATACGTTCACGAAGATTCAGCAGTGAGGTAAGCATTTTTAATTTTAGGCCTGGGCCCGAGGATTATTATATCCTCAGGATCATTCAGCCAACTGAAGTAATGGCTGCTGGCCATGCCCTTTTTTCTAACCACCCGTTTTTGACCAGTCAGGGTAGCATATAATTTTTTTATTTCTAGTTCATAAGAAAATACATATTTTGTCCCAAAAATAGGTTCCTTAGGTATTTTCGATCGCTGATTACGAATCTGGGTCAGTTTTCCGAAAAATTAACGTGAAAAGCGGAAAATGTTGAAAAATTTATCGTATTTCGACACTTTTGCAGTTTAAAGATATTAGTTCAAGTTTTATATCATTTTTTATGTCTTTTAATACGCCGATTGCGAATTTTGACATAAATAAGTGAAAATCTTGAAATATTCCTGGGAAATTGTGGAATCTTGGACAATGCGGCAAACTGTCACTACAAGACCGTGTAATATGTTGTTTTCGAGGTTTTTTTTGGTCACTGATAGTATATAAATATATGAAGTTAAAATGCAAGGAAATCTTTGGAAAATTTCGGAAAATATTAAGATAATGCAAATATAATCTAAAATGACTATGTAACGTATCAAATGTTATATTTTTTAAGTCGCTGATGACGTATAGAACATTATAAACGAAAAGAAAATTTAAACTTTTAGAAAAATTGCGGAAATTTTTATTTTATTCCAAGATTTTGAAGGTGCAACATATTTATATATATATATATATATATATATATATATATATATATATATATATATATTTCAAAGAACATCTTAAGCGGGTGTATTTCCAAGTTCAATCATGCATTGGTTTTTGTCAAGGTATAGCCCCGAAATTAAATCCTATAGATTGGGGGTGGAAGATTATTGATGGTGACCAGTTCAATTCAAAAGAGATTTAATAACACTAAAACATTAATAATACAAATAGCTGCCTAACTATGACCTGGGCCCTTATTTTTGAATATAATCGAATATATTCGTACACGATCAACCGTACACGGAATTATTTCGAGTGAAGTAGATAGTTTATTTTATTTTTTTATTTTATTTAACTTACACCATTCAACAGTATAACACCAATTACTGATTGGGTACAATACAGAGTTATGCTATTTATAACAATACTCAATAATCAGTAACAAAATAAATATAAAAAAAGAGAATACAAAAAGTGCTAAGAATTAAAAACTAAGTGCCGCTAAATTATTAGAAGTTCGGATATAATAAACGTCGGTACACATTATAGTTTTAGGTTTTTTTATCAAGGCCACATTGTAGTTGAACAAATCAAACTTGGTTTGGACAGAGTTATAATTGTTGCAAATTTGATGAAACGGTGAGAATATCAGTACATTAATACGGGATGTTTGGAGATTGAAAGTAGGAGATTGCCGTAATATTACATGGGGAATTGAGAAATTCAACTGGCTGAGAATCTCCTCACTGTCAATGTCATTAGTTATTAGATTGCGTAAGAAAACTAGTTGGGCAATAATACGGCGATTTTCAAGAGCGTCGAAAGAGTACCTAGACAGTAATTCTTTATGCGGAAATCCAATTGGTGGATATAAATTATCATTCTTGAAGCTGAGATATTTTAAAAAACGTCTCTGAACTCTTTTGCATATTTTGCACATGAATATTGTAGTGAGGACATCATATGATGGAGGCATATTCAACGCGAGGTCTAACAAGGGCGCAGTATAATAACTTGATGGTATTAATATCATTAAAATCGCGTGTATTCCGTATCACAAAGCCAAGAGATCTGAAGGAGTTTGTTACTATATCGTTTATATGATCTGTAAAGGATAGGTTAGAATCGAGAATTACGCCAAGGTCACGGATAGTGTTAGGTCTATGCAGGGAAACTTCATCAATGGTATAGTCATATTTTATGACGTTGTGTTTAAGGAGAGAAGGACATTACGTTACATTTGGAAGGATTTAGAGGCAGACTGTTTGATGTACACCAAATTATCAATTTTGTTTAATGCTAATTGTAGCTTATTACAGTCATCAGAGCACTTAATAGCAGTGTATATTTTCATATCATCCGCGTATAATAAACAATTTGCTTCCACCTCTTTTGTGATATCATTAATGTATATATTAAATAATAATGGTCCCAGTATATGCCCTTGAGGGACCCCAGAGGTGACAGATATCTCAGTAGATTGTTGGCCGCAACATTGTACAAACTGTTTTCTGTCTTCAAGGTAAGATTTGAAAAATATAGCAGATTTTTCAACAAGCCAAAAAGATCTAATTTGTCAAGCAAAATACCATAACTGAGTCTATCCACCTGCACCGGTGTCAAATGTATCAGCTATGAATTGCGTTATACAGAATAAGTTCGTAGTTGTGGATCTTCCCTTCATGAAACCGTGTTGTTTAGGTGTGACTTTGTTTTTCAAATGAAAAAAGAGGAAATCATGAAGAAGCATTTCAAGACACTTAGAAAAGTTATCGATAATAATAATGGGTCTATGATTTTCAATTTGGTTTTTCCCTCCTTTCTTGTATACAGGTATTACTTTAGAGAACTTCCATTAAGAGGGATATGTAGATGTGTTAATAGAGAGATTAAATATTATGATAAGATTTGTTGCAAAAAGTCATGCACAGTCTCGTAGAAAAAAAGCAGGTATTTTATCCGGGCCAACAGTACCTTTGGGTTTAAATTTTTTAAGACTATTAAATACTTCAGTTCAGTTTCAGTTGCATTTTCCTCCTATTTATGTTGCTTTCGTACGAACGAATCACGTTTCGTATGGGTTGACCCCATGCGATATAATTCGGCCGCAAATATCCGTGTACGTATGTGTTCACACATTTCGAAAATACTTATAATTCATTTTTTGTGCGAAAATACATAAAATTCGTATACGAAACTAATTCGTGTGGGTTCGAAAATAGGGCCCTTGCCCCGGTACTGATAGTGCAACCACCGCGTTGATGCAGTGATGGATTGCAGGATCAGGCGGGATAGTCCTGGATTAGCGAAAACGACAACAATAGACAATTAAACCTATACTCCTTTTTTAACAGAATTAAAATAGGTAGTGAAATTAAACAATTACTTGGAACAAGCTTAACTGAAACTTAAGATTACACAATTTTTAAAACACTAGCGCTCAACACTATTTAATTTTGGATCTGGACGCATGTACCACAACTTGAAGAAGGTGCCTTCCGCAGGGTGTTCTAATGTGGGGCTGCGCAGGGCTGGCCTAAACTTTGAGTTAAAAAAATTTTGATTTCGAAAAGTTACAATTTTTAAAAAAATTAATGGTGTAAAGTGAATTTAGAAACAAAAAGGTAATAAAGAAGAAAAACAAACGAAACAAAAATACACAAACGGAAAGGAAGAGGGAGACAGAAAAGATTTAAAGATAGTCAAAAGGTATAAAATACTAGTGACAGGTGGATGGTGACCTGTGTCCTATTAGAATGTTATCTCCACCGTCATTACGTGCTCCTGTAAAATTGGATGCGGACGAGCGTGTGGGTGTCGAAAGAGTGGCATGTTTTGCACATTAAGTTGCTCAGTTTGAAAGGAAATGGTTGTATGAATGTTCAGTCAAGAGACACACCTTTGATGAAGAATTAGAAATAATAAAAAAAGATAATGAGAACTAAGCAGATGATAACAATGATGAATATACAAGAGAACGTGGACAAGAAATTCCAATTCTTGAAGCTGAATCCGATGATGAAGATTTTTTAAATTGTCAGCTTAATTTTTTTCTATATTTGTGTACAAAATTGATTAATAAAATATTATTAATAATTTTTTGGAAAAAAAAAAAAATTGCTTAATTACTTTTACGTTTATTTATTTATGGGGTGTAATGGGGTAGTGAAGCGCAAGTTATAGCCTCTCCTACTCAATTGTTAACCTCACCTTCGCGATGAGTTCAATTTGAACTTGGTGCACCCTGTTTTCACTAACGAGGCTCTAACGACCGAGTAAGGGCGGAATAACCCTTACCTTTTGCCGTGAGCACATCCACCTTCTCACGAAGAGTGCGGTAAAAATAACCCACCGCGCACAAAGGTTGCTTTTGGAATCATTTGGTTACCCCATCGTCGCAGGCTTCTTCTGTGCCATGGGACCACACCACTCGTCTTCCGCAACCGAGCTGGTCAGTTGCATACCTGCTCCAGCTAAAACTTCAAATGCAGCTTCGTTTTCAGTCGATTAAGGCTTTAAAAAAATGATGGAGCGTTCATGTGGGACAAAATCATCCGGAGGTAAAATACCCTCCCGATCGGATCTCCGGGGGAGGGTGCCCACAGGGACACCTCATCGAATGTCGAAAAAACACCGACAAGTTAAATCCAACACAACTAATTCTTTCATCTACGGTGCTTGGAATGTTCGTACTTTGAACGACAGCACTCGCACCGATCGGCCTGAAAGAAGAACTGCTCTAATAGATAGAGAACTTCACCGACTCAATGTTGACGTTGCAGCTCTCAGCGAAACTCGATTTTTGGAGGAAGGCTCTCTCACAGAAAAGTACTACACCTTCTATTGGAAAGGTCTTCCCACCAATTCAAGTAGACAACATGGAGTAGGATTTGCCGTTCGGAATCAACTTGTATCCAACTTAACACAAGTACCACAAGGCCTATCCGAGCGTCTAATGCTGCTACGCTATGAGCTATCAGATGGCAACGCTGTAAATCTAATAAGCGCCTACGCTCCCACTCTGGATGCAAGTCACGAAACCAAGGAAAGCTTCTATCAACAGTTGGAAGAAACCCTCTGTAGAATACCTAAAACGGAACGACTCGTTATTCTTGGCGATTTTAACGCTAGAGTAGGGAGAGATGCAGACACCTGGCCAGGCATCATAGGCAAGAACGGTTTGGGCAACATGAACGCTAACGGTCAACTACTCCTAACTAAATGCGCCGAACATGATCTAGTTATAACAAACACCATTTTCCGACAAAAGGATAAATTTAAAGGCACCTGGCGTCACCCCAGATCAGGTCACTGGCATCTACTGGACTATGTTATCGTACGTAGGAAGCATCTCAAGGACGTCCAAATTACAAAGGCGCGCATTGATAGCGAATGTTGGACCGATCATCGTCCTGTTGTCTCTAAAATGAAAATTGTTATGAGACCCAAACATCGAAGAACTCAAGTAAAACGTAGACTCCGTCTCTGTATTAGTAAATTGCGTGACCAACAAACCGTCGAACAGCTAAAGCAAAAAGTTCAAGAGAATTTGAGTGCACTAGAGGAAACCAATTCTGTAGATGTCGCTGCTACCTGGACACAGATTAAAGACAGTTTAAAAAGTGCGAGTGAGGAAATTCTTGGCCCTGTAGCAAGTAAAAAACAGGAGGACTGGTTCAATGACAATGAAGCTTTTATACAAGAACTTCTTGACCGCAAACATACTGCCTTCCAAAACGCTATCAACCACCCCAATGACCCATCAAAAGCAGAAGCTTTTACCCAATCTAAGTATGAAACGCAACGCGAAATCAGAAGAATAAAGAACGAGTGGTGGGCAAGCAAGGCCAGAGAAATTCAAAGGTACGCCGATTCACACGACTACAGGAATTTCTTTCAAGAAGTAAAAGCAGTGTACGGCCCCAGTCGGAAAAATATGTGCCCTATTAAAGATTTAAATGGAAATCTCCTCAAAGAAGACCAGGAAATAAGAGCCCGATGGAAAGAACACTACTCTAACATTCTTAACCAGCAAAGTCAAGCCGGTCACGATATTATAAATCTTATCCCTCAATATGACACCTTCGAAGACTTAGATAAACCACTAACAACGGAAGAGATCTTAACCGCCATTGGGCAGCTAAAAAGTAACAAATCTCCCGGCGCTGACTCACTCCCAGCTGAGATCTTTAAAGCTGTGTCGTCAGAGCTCATACCCTACCTCAAAAAACTGTTTGATGTTGTGTGGGAAAGTGGTCAAGCTCCGCAGGAGTTTCGTGATACACTTTTAATCAACCTCTTCAAAAACAAAGGGAGCGCTGCGGACTGTGGAAATTACAGGGGTATAGCTCTCCTGGCTGTTGGAGGGAAGATACTCACTAAAGCGATGGCAAATAGGCTAACACCTGTTATGGAAAAGTTACTTCCTGAAACACAGAGTGGCTTTAGACCAAACCGAGGCACATCGGATTTAATCTTCACACTTAAACAGCTTCAAGAAAAAGCACTCGAACATCAAGGAGAAATTCACATGGCCTTCATTGATTTAACCAAGGCGTTTGACTCGGTGGACAGGGAAGTGCTCTGGAAAATTATGTTCCGCTTAGGTATCCCTAGAAAATTTGTGGAAGTATGTCGCAGTCTACATACAAACAACAACGCCCAGGTTATGTATAATAATGAGGCAACCGAACCTTTCCAAACCCTCACTGGAGTTAGGCAGGGATGTGTCCTAGCACCCCTACTCTTTAATTTATTTACCACTGCTCTAACAATTATTGTTGACAACAAACTGACAGTCAGAGGAATAGGTCTCAGATACCGTTTTGATGGCGGTCTCTTTAACATAGGGCGCTTTAGAGCTTTCACGAAGACAAGCACACGATTCATTTGTGATCTCCAGTATGCGGATGACTGTGCACTTTTAGCCTCTACGCCGGAAGAGCTTCAAGAACTTTTAGATGTGTATGCCCAGAGCTACGATTCCTTAGGACTTAAAATCAACATTGGAAAGACTAAGATTATGTCAACTCCTCATCAAGTGAACCAAATAGACATTACACTTAACGGAAATTCTCTTGAAGTGGTGGATCAGTTCAATTACTTAGGCAACGTTGTTAATGACAAAGCAAACATGGACAGCGAGATTCGCAATAGAATTAACGCTGCATCTAGAGCACTCTGGGGACTTAGAGAGAGAGTATTTGACAACCACGACCTTGCTTTGTCAACGAAAATGGCTGTCTACAGAGCAGTTGTCATCCCAATACTGCTATATGGATGTGAAAGCTGGGTCACTTACCGTCGTCATGTGAAAGAACTAGAACGTTTTCAGCAAAGACACCTCAGAAGTATGATGAAAATCCGTTGGTTCCATCACATATCAAACGTGGAAGTACTCAGGAGAGCAAACAGCCTTCCAATTGAGGTGCTTATTTCAAGAGCACGCCTAAGATGGGCAGGTCACGTTCATCGTATGCATGATAACCGCCTTCCTAAATGTGCACTTTATGGTGAATTGCTAAGCGGTAGAAGAAGGCGTGGTGGTCAACGAAAGAGGTTCAAAGACGCTCTCCATGAAAATTTAAAATCCTGCGGTATTGCAGACGAGCAATGGGAACAACTTGCAGCGGACAGAACCGAATGGCGAGGGGTTGTGGCCAGCTATCAAGGAAATGTTGCTGCAAGAAGGCCGAATCCAAGACCTAACCAGGTCTATGTTTGTCCTGGCTGCGGTCGACATGTGCTCTCCCGAATTGGCCTCTATAGCCATAGTCGTGTGCACCGTAGATGAATGGGAATTACAATAGACTACACCTTTTACTTGTTTTTTATTGTACACAATTTATCGACTGTAACATTTTTTTATACTCGGACTCGAGTAACGGCTAACGGCTAATAATAATTATTTATTTATATCTCCATTTTCCCAGCTTAAATTTGTAATCGTTCAACATTTAATATAATCTTGGAATGAAATTAAATTTTCCGTGATTTCTTTAAAAGTTTAAAGTTTCTTTTTGTTTATAATGTCAAATACGTCATCATCGACTAAATAAACATAACATTTGATACGTTACAGTCATTTTAGATTTTTATATTTGCATTTTTTAATATTTTCAGAAATTATCCAAAGATTTCCTTGCATTTTAACTTCATATATTTATATAGAGAAATTTTCCACAATTTTCCGGGAAAATCAAAAATTTGTCATCATTTTGAATATCTCATCAGTGACCAAAAAAACTCGAAATCGACATATTACACGGTCTTGTAATGACAGTTTTCCGCATTGTACTAGAATGTTTCACAATTTCCCAGGGATATTTCAAGATTTTCACTTATTTATGTTAAAATTGGCAATCGGCGTATTAAAAACCTAAAAAACGATATTAAACTTAAACTAATATCTTTAAATTGCGAAAGGGTCGAAATACGACCAATTCTTCACGATTTTCCGCTTTTCACGTTAATTTTTCGGAAAACTGACCTCAGATTCGTAATCAGCGACCCAAAAAACTTATAAGAACCCATTTTTGGGCCAAAATATTTATTTTCTTATGAATTAGAAATAAAAAAATAATATACTACCCGGACTGTCCAAAAACTGGTTTAAAATGAAGGGCATAGCCAGAAGCCATTACTTCAGTTGGCTGAATGATCCTGAGGGTATAACTAACATCTTACCATAAAAAATATTTGAGGCTAACTGTACTTTCATTTTTTTTATTCTCCCCTTCATTAACTCGACTAATACGTGTCCGCATTGATTGTTTCTTGGTGTAGGTGTGTTTCTTTTGAAGGAAATAAAGCGTGACAAATTTATCGTTTAAAAACTGAGTAACAGAGAATCAAAGAGAGCTAGAAACCTTTTATCTTTAAATTTTGTTATTAGAAAGCATGCTTTATGAAGCTGTATCAAACTCTGATTAAAAAGTATATGATTAGCCAATATACTCTAGCATGCACGTAGATATTTTTGATGGTTATAGTTTAGATATTTCTTTTACCTTTTACATCTGTCTTTTTTCAATAGAATTTTTGAGGTATCATCTGTGGGACCATAAAAATTTAAAAATATTATGTTTTTCGTATAGATATATATTTATTATGTTATTATCACAATGTATGAAAGTCACTGAAGTTGAAAATCTGCTACACAATTAATTTTAAATTTAACTAAAAATTTTTAAAAGAAAATGTAATTTACTTGTGATGTTTTATTGTCTTGTGTTTAATAATAATTTAATAAACCGTTTATGTTTATATTTTATTTACTGAAATATATACTGGTTACATAGTTAACATTTATTTTTACTATATTATTGACTTGTTTAAATATAATTTTATTGCAACCTTATTTACATTCGTTTTTATTACTTACATATTAATTAAATTAAACAAATAACATCGATATACATAAATGCTTAAAATACTCGATGGCTGTTTATCTGGAGCATAATTAACAGCCTGATTTTGTAAATTTAAACGATTCATAAATATTTTTAATTGATTTGACATATCCGTGAAGACAAACAAATTTATATGTCAAATCAAATTTATATATTTTACAGTTTATACAAATTATTAACAAATTCATTGGACTTATTGTGCATAACAGATTCACTAAAATGAGAAGTTATTTATTTAAATTGGCGACATTTGGGAATTATAACTTAAACGAAATTTAATCAGTAATTGAGGGTTTTATATTTAATATTTACAGTTTTGAAACTTCAGCCAGTAAAACTTTAAAATTACATCGGTGCTAGTGTATTACATGAAAGATATACATGACTGAATGGGAGCAAGACTCACCGGTGTGCCCTATCACCGATTTTTTTCCCTCTCTTGTCGTTTAATTTTTTCCCTGGGAAAGTAGGTGGCTGCAGAGAAGAAAAAGAACGTTTTCACCAAGATATCAAAGAAGTTGAACGTAGATACCAAGGAAAATTTTTGTTGGTTCATTAAAGCGGACAAAAACCAACAGTCAACAGTCACAAGAAGGGCTAAACATAAATCCTTCTCTTTCGGATGATATCCGGATCCTTATACCTCCTATTATCCTATTAATTAGGGTTCTTCATATAACATTTTTCAAAATACCCCTTCGTTTTCAAGTTATTAGGGCTGCCCATTACACTCCTTGGTGAAACGCCCCTTGGTGCACAACTCCTATGCAATAATAAACGTACACATTTTTAAAATCAAATTGACAAATATTATATTTATTAATGGAATAATATATTAAATACAAATAATAATATTAAATAAGTGAAACAATTTAAAAATTTATTAAAATTCCAAAACCAAAATATTTGGCACATCTACTACAATTATTGAAAGGCATCTTGTGAGTTATTTCATCCCCTTGAGTGTTTCACCAAGGGGCGTTTCTCCAAGGAGTGTAATGGACAAGCCCTAATAACTTGAAAACGAAGGGGTATTTTGAAAAATGTTATGTGAAGAACCCCAATTAATTTGGGCTAAGGAATCTACGGTTAATTTTTTTCCACTTTGTTTCCGGACACCCTGTATATCAGTAAATGCCTTTTGAGGTTAACTTTACGTTTGCTCTGATATGAACAAAAATCACATTTGTGCATTTTTTTTTCTGATAGGACACTTCTGGTGACTTTCGATTGTGGCAAAACAATATCATGTTCCAACCTGTTTAAGTCATGTTCTGCCGTTTCTATATCAATTTCTTCATGAAGTAAATATTTGTTGTCCTCTTCAATAAGGTTTTCGTCTTCATTTTTATTTTCCACATCCTTATTAGAAAGAATTTTTGATACAACAGTTTGACATAAACTGGGAATAGCTCTCTGCAGATATATTACAGGATGCACAGGTTACCGATTTCTTTCTTACCCTTAATTCAGCTGTGGAAGGCACTGTCCTATCACTTTCTCCAACATAAATTTCGTTTCTTCGACATCGAAAGATATAGATATGTACATATTCTAATTTCTGTGGTGTTTATTATATATATTTATATATATATCCTGGTCCTCTGGGACACCAATGTCAGATACATTTCCACTCAGATAATCTTGTAAATCCAGTTTGACATTGTCCTTGTTACTGAGAAATGAAGCTATATAATTGTGTCTGCATGCACGCTGCTTTAAAATGAAAGCATTCTATAAGCATTTTTTCGTAGTTTTCACACATTAGAAGTTCATTTGTTACAGTAATATTTGTTCCCATTACTTCATTATAATATGTGATGATATCCATATTTCCGGCTATAGCTTTAAGGGTCTCGCAATTGTTTATACAAAAAGAGCATACTCCTCCTTCAATTGATATTTTGTAATAATCATAGACACTAATAGATACAGACTGGCGAGATCCCGAGAGGGGTCATAAACAGTAAAAGGATATGTAATAGTGACCCTGACGACAGGGCGAGATGGGCCGGAATTGTCTGATGGAGCTAGAGGCGACTCCATATTTGATCAGATTCATTAAGAGCTACTTGGAGAACGGAAGGATTGGGTGGAAGGCGGAAAGCGTTGCACATTGAAGGAAGGCAGCCTACAGGTGTTGGTTTTAGCTCCAATCCTGTGGAATTTCATGTTCTACAGCTACCATTGCAAACTGAGTGACCAGAGTGGTAATCGAAACCATCAGAAGAATGGATCGGTGGATAGGTGCAACTTGAAGTGATCTTGAGACTGTATCATTTATCAGAAAAAGAATTATCTCTCTGCTCACAGTAACGGTGAGGCAGGTGGAGATCACCCTAAAATATCTAGAAGTGTGTTTAATTCCGCAGCAAACCTATGGGCTTCATGCTTTTAAACCAGCATAGAACATGGAGAAAACCGCCTCTGTCCTAGGAAGACTCATGAGCAACAGAATTCCGGTAGATGAATTTTCGACGGAGATACAGAGGAGAAAAAGAAGACAAGAAAGGATGCGTATTTAGGACTTGTAGTACGTACGGAATTGTAGTATCGTACTAGGTAGTTTTGGTGATGACGGAGATAGATAGATCTACTGGCCAAGGAGAGAAGAGATGCATTTGAGAGAATGGGGAAGCAGAAAGCAATCGAGAGACTTCCAGAGATTTCGAAGCAAGTAGAACAACCTTAATTAAGAAGAGATAAACCCATCGTCCAAGGCATAATAAGGCGGGTGGAGAGAGGACATGAGAAATTGAGCTTTCACATCACCCAGGCCCTGACGGAGTATGGTGAATTTGTGGAATATCTGTTTGATATAGTAAAGGTTGACGCACGGGAGTATGTATTGTGCGATAACCGGTGGAGGGCCGAGAAAGTAGAAGTAGACCATTGAAACCGTGATAAATTGCTTAGGTACATGCAAATGTGATAATTTTAACAATTAAGACAAAGGAAGAGGATCAAAGGAGTCTCCTTCCAAGCTCCTAATCGTGTTAATGAACGGAAAATCTAAGGAAACATATGGGAAGTAACGCTAGTACCATTATCTGAAGAATTGATAACGACGGCAGATGTAGGTTAAAAGAAAGATCCTTCGAATTTGTATTTTCAAATTAAATAAATGAATATAACAAATCTGTATGGTACATATGTGGCCGTGCCGCTATTACGCAGACATCAATGTCTTGGACTTACACTGAAATATGTCTTTGCTCCTCGAAGATCAACTGACATTTCCAATACTGTTCTTGATGGAGGACTTGACTTTGGTGAGGCAACTATCTCTACATACAAGTTCTATGAAATTAACGAAAATATTTGAAAATCACAAGGCAGTATCAAAAATGTAGTTCCGATGGATAGTCCTAAAACATGACGCGACGTATTTTACTGTCAGAACTGTCGAATTAAAGGTTTAGCTCGATTTGAGAATGATATAATTATAATGAGATATAAAAATCTCTCTTTATACAAACGGAGACAATAGCAACTAAGTGCAGTACCTCTCCAATTCTTATCTAGAAACTTTGATATACATACACACAACAACACAACTTCTGTTGTGATGTTAGTCGATAGGTCGTGTACTGTGTGATACTCGACGGCGACACTTTCATATGCTTGGGTCCAATTTTCGTGACCTTACATCATGTTTTTGGTGATGAGAAAAGTGATAAATTCGAAGTGTATCAATGAGCATCTATTTACAAGCGGTAAATTCTAAATAAAGCATTGAGCGTGTTTTAAGGTACATACCAATGTTGACGGATAAAAATCAACAAAAATTAACGTATATCACATGAAAAGTGATTTTGATGGGACGTTCCATTATCTCTTCTGTAACTTAATATGTTTCGCGGACATACGAAAGATAGAGAGAGGGTAGAATTTCAATAGGATCAAACTGGTGATCCGTGCCCTCATTCGTTCATGTTATATCGTCATAGTTTGAACGATTAAGACAAGTAATGAATATAAATTCATGTAAGGACAATTCTTGCCATTCTTCTTATAAATCGGTTAAAAGCAACTATTTGTTACGAAAAACTTCGATTGCTAAAGTCTACCTTATTGAAAACCGTACGAAAATTGTCAATATGCACCATATTTTTGCCTTTTAGGAAAAAATTGAGGGTGATGGGCAAATTTGCATATTATCAAATTTGTTTTCAGTACGTCAAAATGCATAACATATTCTGCTCAAATAACCTAGGGGTTCTTTTTTGGGATGGAGCGGAGGGTAACTGTATTATTCATATGAGCAAAAAATAAACGAGTGATTCTATACATATCTTGGAGTTCACCGTAGTACCTTACAATACACCAGTGGCAATTACAGTTTTACAAATTAATTTGTCAACTAAAGATGTCTCTAAAATTTGAAATGTCGCCAATGTAATAAAATTGACAAGATAGAGCATGTGAAAACATCAACAATAACAGCAACAACATTTTTAGCAACAACAATGTAAATCATATGAAAGTTATACAGACAATAATTCATTAATTATGAGGTAAAAGTAAAGCTTTTATTGATTTTGTTGAACACAGTCTGTGTAACTTTCGAGTTTTACGTATAACTTTTATGTCGAATATTCGCCTATCTACAAATGCATAATTTCGTTATATGCTAAATTCGAACCTACAACACTAGATTTATTATCAGTAAAACAATGAATTAATGTTATAATAGATAGTTCATTGTCTTCAGCTTGATCAAATCTTTGTCCATGCGCAACCTTTCAACAAGGGAGGAATGACAACAATCAATGTCCTCCAACTATATTTGAAGCCTATGCATATTAACCCGTAGTCTAGAAAATTTTTTTAGCAGTACTAATTCAGAATTCGGTACAATGTTCTACTAGCCTAATGCACATGATTATTTTAAACTGAATGCCACAGCTCCTATTATTTCCAGAAGATGATAGCCATTCAAGAATCAATTTTGTGTTCAGCAGTTAGCTAGGCTTATGCAATAAAAAGGAGAAAAGATTCGACACCAGTATAGAATAAATGTTTGTGACGCATCATCCAACGGTTTTATCGATGTTGTTGATTTCTCTCGTATATTTTGAACAAATAAATGAGTGAGACGGTTATAGAGAACCTCCTTTAACTATAAGAGTGTGTAGTCCTATTTAAGGAGACAACAATAGAGAGGTTCGGGTCCTGGCGGTGAGGGCGTTTTTGTTGATGTATTTAGTTCCGAATCAAATGCTTCGCTGTCTATTTCATTTTATACTAGAATTTGTTCATCAAACAAATATAAAAAGTGTGTGTTACTTGAATAAAACTCATCAGTTTTCGTATGAGGGTTATATATTTGGTGTGTAAAAACCACTTTTACAAAATATTTGAACACCACGCTTACGTGTACTACTTGGCGCGCCGTTCGATAACCATGTCAACATCATCAGGAGACGAATAAGACTGGTATTCAATTTTAATCATCTCACCGTAAAAGTTGAAAGAGGTTCTCAGACGCACATTGAAAAATCCGGTAGTCTTGATATTATTATAAAAGAGAATTTGAAATATGAATTTTTCTGAATCTGACATTAATATAATTATTAGTGATCGCATCAGTTTGGAACCTCTCGCTATATTCTGTGATTTATTTGCACATTTGTGATCACCAGGCTTTCCTATGACTTTAAATATTAAAGGACATTAACGCTGCATCTCTGATTGAGGAACCTGGTCTAAAGAAAACATATAACGTTTGCAGAAGGCTAAGTCAATTGATATTTAAAGTTAAGGGCGAACATCAATAAAATTAGTGCATCTGTATCTAAATCTGTAAATTATCTACGTAACGTTTACAGAAAATTGATCAAAATCGAAATCATAAGGCAAATGACAATTAAACACAGATCACATCCTAAACGTATAAGGAGCTCCATTCCTTGAAGCATAATCACGGGAAACGCAGCATTCAACAGTGTGGCGTTTAATTTTTTCGTACCCCACTCGGTTTTCTTTCCTCTGTTGTAGTTAGTAAGGCTTGGGACAATAGTTCTACCTCTTTGGCCACCTTCGACAACGTACCTGGCCACACTGGAAGTGTTTAATGGTGCTACACTAGCTTATTTCGACCATTTTACATGCAAATAGTCTAAAATCTAAATATGTGCAGAATATTTCGACATTTGACAAGCACAGTGGTTAACGCGCCTAGCTTTCTCTCAGAGCATACCTAGCGAAGCGGGTTTGAGCCCCACGGAAAAGTAATTTTCAATTATAAATTACCCCCCCCCCCCATCAAGTGGTTCGGATCCCACTATAAACAGTGTAGCCCCATCTCCTTTCTCAAACAAGTCTAGACTTGAGAGGGTCACTCAAGTGTTCTGGAAGGCGGTTAAAACATTTATAACATTTACTTATTTATACCATTGATAGAACGTCTCGATGAAACTGCTTTGCGGTAACAGATTGCGGTTATTAATGCCACTGTTTATTTCTTTCCAAGAACGTGAACCGTTACGTTCACATCTACAACTTTTCCAGCTGCAATTCAGATAATATCAATTGAATTTCAGAATAGTAAATTATATTTCAGAAATCGTCAGTTGTAATTCAGATTCCCCAAATGTATTTCAGAAAGCATCAATTGAAATTCAGATTAGTAAGTTATATTCCAGAAAGCGTCAATTATAATTCACTAATGTATTTGAGAAAACATGATTTGTAATTCAGAACTTACCAAGACAAAGTAGTTACAAAAGTATTTATTCTTAAATGAATACATTAACTTATTAATAAATTACTAACAAAAGTATTAAGTATTTAATGTCCTGCTGGCATGTCATTCACGGCTAAAGCCGCAGCATGGTGTGCAGTCGTACGTTGAGCTGCACGTGCACAATCGCCTGCGCAAATTGTATTTTTTGCCTCATCAGAAATTGCTTCCAAGTACACCAATCTCTGCTCAATAATATGAGGAGCTTCTACATGGGGAACTTGAAGATGAGTTTTAACATAACATTTTACTTTAGACCAAATGCATTCAATTGGATTTAGCATTGAGGAGTAAGGTGCCAATCATAAAAGATTTGCTGCCGTATCATTAATTTTCGAGGGTTGAATGACAAGCTGCATTGTCACAAACAATAATTAAGTCTTCCAGCTGATTTCCCATATCTTCCCACTGCTGTAAAAACCTCCTAATCCAAGCATTGGCTAAAACTGGAGTAAAAAATCCTCTTCTACACTCCATAGCTACTACACCTGTTGCTGATATAGCTCCTATTTGATGCACATGGGGACCGCGTGATGCCGGTGGGTGTTGAACCGCTCTGACACCAGCTCGAGCTCGACCCCTCGTCCGATGGCAAAATAAATTAAAATTAGTCTCGTCCATCCAAACAATTTGTTTACCTTGCTGTATGAATATGTTAAGAGCTCGAACATATTTCGCACGTATTATTTTCTTTTCTTCAGAATTCGTAGTAAGAGGCTCTTTGTGTACCTGCTTTACTGTAAAGAGCCTACCGTCTTAGTAGTTACCTATAGTAGAAACAGAAACATTTTTTTCAAAAGTCTGCAATATTTCTTCCTTTATTTGTTTCATCGTGTAGTAGCCTTTCTATTCTATCCATGAAATAATTAAGTCAATTTCGTCTCCAGTCGTAATCTTTACTTTTATACCACCTTTTGCTAACATTACATCTCTGCCAGATCGCACCCAATGAAATGCAGTTTTATACCTCACGCCCAAACTCGCTGCTCAAGCTACCCAATCGTCCCCTCTATTGGCACATATTACTATCCCCTGGCGATCCCGATCAGTATGTTGTCCATATCGTTGTCTTTTAACAGGTTCATTGTCAGTAACAACAACTCTGCACAAGGGGCAAATTGCATCTGGTATATTTATCATAGGTTCAGCACATTTGGTGTGGAGTAGGTATTAATTTTGTAACGGGATATCTTGCCATTGAAACTGGACAAATTGCACAATTATCTGTTAAGTTCATAATTATTCTGATTTACAATTTTTAAAAAGAGATAATGCTTAAGTCAGTTGATTTAAATAAGTTTATTTATGTTACTATGTATGTAGTTAAAGTATTTTCATAGATATGTTGATGTAGAAGTTGTAGTGCAATTTATGTAGAATATGGACATCTTAATGCTATCTGAAATTCACATCGCGTTTTCCCAATTACAAACAACACTTCCTCAAATACAATTATTCACAAATCTGAATTATAAGTGAACATTTCTGAAATTAAATTGATTAATCTGAAATACAATTGATGATTTCTAAAATACAATTAACTAATCTGAAGTACAGTTGATGCTTTCAGAAATAAAATTGATATTTTCTGAAATACAACTGGAAAAGGTGTAGACTGTCGCTTTGTAATCGGGCGAAGAATTGCGGTCTGGTTGGTTAGTAACAGAAAGCATAACCCATCGCGAGTGGTTAATTTCGAAGCTATGAAAGTTGTAGTTTTAGGAGCAGTTGCTTTAGAGGATCAACAGTCATTATCAGAATTATCTAGAGCATTATTTTGATCATTGGGGAATTGTGCAATTATCAAAGGCTAGTAGACCATGAGTACCAAATCTGCTAATTTCCTTGGACTAGTGGTGAAATAAAGTGCTAATGTTTTACGACACATTTGTTTGACATATATCTTTTCATAAAGCCCCTTGACAACCAATTATTAGTACGGGAAAAATAAATTTTAAAAATGAAAAAATTAGAGACAATAAAAATTTGGGAATTCGTAAGTTTCAGCGTTAATATAAAAAAACTGATCATGCCCTAATGCCAAATGATGTAGAAGAGTGATTTTAGATTTTTAAAACGTAAAAAATCTATATTCATCCTGCGAATATTTGCCGTCCTTCGATACGTATAAAAATACGACATTAGTTCTTCCTGACTTTTGAATTTCATGGGCACTGAAATACTGGAATCATTCTTTATAATTATCTTATGCGTTCTTTTAAGCTGTGAAGAGTGAATAATAGTTGTTTCTTGTCTTTTCCGAAAACTGAACTAGTGGCACAACGGGCATTAAAGGCAAGCCCCAAACTAACGAATTTTTAAAAATCGATGTACTGGTCGAAGGAAAATTGTTTGTTCTTTCACTTAATTTTTAATTAAAAAAAAATATATATATTGATGAACAACAGAGAGTTGTTGTTGTTCTAGAGTAATTTAGTTATGTTAGATCCATTTAGAATATTGAAAATTAGGACGAATGCTCATTTACATATGTTTATAGATAAGCTATAATTCTGCGCCACTAATAGACCAGAACTCCGCTATTTCATGAAACCAGTGCAATACCACAATCGCGTGGAATAGGGGGCCGCAATTGAAGCTCGGCAAATTTTAAACCCAGGCATTCTTATTCAGTTCTTGTCAGTCTTTACTTCGATTTTATACACGCCGCCCACAGTGGGGCATTTTCCCGAATAGCTGACGGAAAATTCAGAATATCTAGTGTGTGTATGAATGAATATGAATATTAATTTTAATATACATATTAGATTTTATCGGATAATATTAAGAATTAACTCTACAAACTCCTAAATTATCATTGACTTTCTAATTTCTTTTTTAATTTTTTTGATATCTTACCCGTGCTATGACAATAAATACAATATTATACAAACACTTTTTTTCGACAAGGACGTTAAAATCAGTCATCAAAGGGCTTTAATATGTGTTAACACTTTTTATTATTTTATACTATCTACTTGTGACATAGGTACGGTCATATTTATCCAAATTTACATCAAAATATATTGATATTCCTTATGTACAGTACATAAATATAGAGCAGTATAATAAATTTTAGACACCAAGATCATATAAAATGATTTATAGCAGAGCATCGAAATATTTCTTATACGTCATTTATAAGTTTTCGTTAGGGTGAAATTCATATTTCCTTTTATTATTTATATTTGTTAATAAATTGACGCATAACAAACGTTTATTGGGCTCTAAATACACCATAAAACAAACTATACTGAAAAGTAGTGTTCATTGTGGTTTTGACAATGTTTGATTTGGATCTGTTTCCATAAAATGTACGAAAACGAGTTCAATAATATAAGTGTGTGCACAGCGGCCAGGCGTTTGGAAAATTATTTCGGATGATTTTTTTCTAGTTTAGGAATTTCGTCTTGTTGATTGAAAAGTGCTAAGTGTACATCAGTAGCTAGATTCGACACTGTGTCTCTACTCCTTTATTTGTTATACATTTTTAAATGTTCATAAATAATTTCTTAAAATTAGATATTTTCAATCATGAAAAATAATATGTTATCACTAATTTTAACACTAATGACACGTGACACTTTTTTAGTATAATGTTCAAATGATTATCAGCAATGTGGTCTACTTCAATTTTAAAAATTCCTACAGGTAACAATAATTTCTTAAATCAATGACAGTGCGTCTCTCGCTACTGTTTAAATTTATCGTCCTCTCATTCACACTCCTTCATCCAATACACATAAGGTAGATAGATAGATATACATCTAGTAGCTGGCTGGTTGACCTTAACCACTGCGACCTTTTCAAATCTATCTTCCCTTATAATACCTTATACAGCTCTGTCTTTTGTATCAATCTCCATAGCTTTTCTCGAGAAACTACTCACTGAAGATATTGCCTTCAAGTGAGCCACTTCAGTAGAGTCGCACTGCCATGAATTAGTTTTTATAAATTTTACGATAATATAAATCATTCTTAACCGCGTTAAATTCTTTGATCAAAGACAAATTAACCCTCGTCTGTTAATAATTTAGACATTTATTTGTCAGTCCTTCAATCAGTCAGTCAGTAAAACTTGATACTAATTATCTTAAATTGGGGTCATTTTTTGCGCCACGTAACTTGGGTAATTAGGATTATTTAATCTGGTCTATATCATCTTTAACGAATTTATTTACTGTATTCATAATTTATTGAGTTGCATGTATAGTCTTGAATGTAAGTTAACTTACCGTGTTGATTAGTTTAAACTTTTCCCAATAATATTTTTCTGGGCTAGATTTAACCATTATTGTAAAAGCGTTACAAGCAGTACAGCTGTCCATTATAAGAGGACGGCAGCCGACGTTTCTATCCCTTGGTAAATAACCGTTTCCAATGACACTGCCATATGCTCTGTTATACTGCTGTTAAGAGGAAAAAGTGTGTTTCTGTATTCATATTTAGAAACTGACGCCCCAAGCAAAACCTATTTTTGCCTGGGTGCAAGTAGCAGCGGCGTTACAGTAATTATAAATTGCAAAATAGACTTATTCACAAATTTTTCGATATAAACTATAATGTATAAATTACGAAAATACTAATTTCAAGGTTTTACGAAGTTTTAAAAAATCTACGGCAACTAAAGGAGCAGAGATACTGTGCTAGTTCAATTGCTATGTATAAAAATTGATTCCTGTACCACTATACCTTCCACTATATATTTTTATTATATCCCAGTCAAGTCAGTAATTGAATGGGAAAAGATGATTAATAACCTGATTTTCATTGGACTGCTATCTATCTTGGGAAACTAAAACTCCCTTGATAGTTGCAAAATTTTCCAAAACTATTCTTGAAATTTAGTTTTTTTAAAGTTTTGCATTTCTGGAAAGTAAAAGCTTATTACAAAGAACGTAAATATTTGAAATGTTGTACACCATTTTGATTGAAATTATAGTTATTATTTTTTCTTTTCTTGTCTCAACTATTACGTTTTTATGGGCTCAAACTTAGGCGTTATGATCTTATAATTAGGATTTTTGAACATTTTGGTGCAATTAAAAATGACCTTCTGAAACATTTCTAGTGTATTAATTCCAGTTTGTAAAACACTAAAAATCTTGTCCTACAAATTTATGCAATCAACTGTACTATTGGGGCCGAATTAAAGTAATCGACTGATATTCCCTTTATAATTATGGGTATATTTGGTGATTGCATAAATTACATTTTTTTTTTCGTTGTCAATCTCATCGACATATTAAGTCAAAACATCTTTTTGTTACTTAATTATACGTTATTCTTTTTTAGCTTAGCAAAAAAAACTATATCATTGCAAAAACTGGAGAAGGGCGGTCTCAACAACGTATAGCAAATAAAATTAATTGTAGTAAAGATTATACAAGAAGAGATGATTTGAGTAGGGCAGTAGATTCTGAAGGGCTCAGGGAAGCAACTTCAGAGAACAACAATGCCCTGTAAGAAATATGTAAGGTGAAACCCATTTTCCAGTTCCATTGAAGTAAGAGGGGAAACCAATTTTTTCACGTCCATCAGGATGTCAAAAAAATGGTTGCGAGGGCAAGGTCTTTTTAACTGCGCCAATGGGAAATAGCTGCGACTAAAGTACATTAATAGCAGCAAGCCATTTACAAAAAAATTATCAAATATCAGATATTTCAGTCCTGCTACAACTGTCAACTGCGAATACATCATCCCAGGTGTCGTAAGCTGAGCACTGTTTTTGAAAATATATAAAAATGTGAGGAAATTCGAAACGTTCTGAACAAATTACGATTAAAAAAATAAAAACCGTGCACATCAAACGTAATTTAGTGAAAATTCCATGAAAATCTTCAATTTTGGCAGTTGTTATTTTTTAAGCTGACACAGGTTTACAAAAATATACGGGGTGTCCCGGATGGGGTTATCTATACCACAACCATAAATGGGCCTACATTTCAATTTGTTGACCAAAGGTGACTATAAAAAACTGTGCTTGATAAGAAAATAATATTTGTGGTAAGAAATTTATTTTTACAAAAATAATGAATGTGTAGTAAAATACATACTACGAAAGTCCAAATATTCCAGATTAATCCTAAACAAAGGACTGCAGTGCAGGACCGTTGTGCATCGCTAGCCGCAGACTAGTTTCGAGCTTGTTAGCTTAGGATTAATCTGCCTGCTGGGGGCTGTCGCAAGCTATAGGACATTATTTTCAGTCGTTTTGGAAACGCACATTGTGCACCTTGATGGGTGGTAATGAATTTATTTTCTTTCATAGGAAACTGTGAAATATTTGGACTTTCGTAGTATGTATTACTACAGATTAATTATTTTTGTAATAATTAATCCACTTTGGGTTGGCTTATATTTTTGTTAAATTTATTTTTTTATACAGGGCGTTCAAAAGTATTACATATTTTAACTAAGAATAAACTACCCTTATTTTTATTTCTAAGGAAAATGCCATTTTGAAAAAGTTGCTATAATTACTTTTTAGACATAATCCATAATTTAAATTAAATCTTGTTTATATTGTTTTCCCAATGCCGCAGTTCATTTATTTTTTCGTATGAAAGGAATACTACAATTAAAATACCTGTGAGGTTTTTGAACTGTCAGTATCATTGTCTTAATTACTGTGTTTATTTAAATTCAAATTCTATACAGCCACGAGCATATTTAGTAAAATGTTATGGCATATGAGACATTTCTTGTCGATATCGACATGCAAGAAAAGTATTTTTTTTACTTGGCCGATAGAGAATTAATCAACAAATTTGATATTTATTATTGGAGATGTAGAAACCTAAAGAAAGATTTAAGAAAACCACAGTGAAAATGATGCAGCAATAGTGCCAGTTTTGGATTCAATAACAGAAAATCCGAAAAAGTTGAGAAAAAGATGCGAGCGAAAAGAAGTTTAAAGCGTACAAACAACAAGAGAAGAAAAAAAATACTATCTTTTTTAGACGAGTCTACCTTTAACACAAATGGCG
This sequence comes from Leptura quadrifasciata, assembly GCA_963675555.1. Lineage (NCBI taxonomy): Eukaryota > Metazoa > Arthropoda > Insecta > Coleoptera > Cerambycidae > Leptura > Leptura quadrifasciata. Next base: position 152,684,281 of record OY776673.1, on the reverse strand, counting down.
TAGTATCATCTCATAGTTGTTGCTTGCTATAGTTTAGGATACAGATGCAAGGCCTAATCTTGAACACGAAATATACGCCTCGAATTTGAGAAATGGAATCTGAATGGATTTGAGGCGTTTTGTACACTTTTCAGAAGCACGCGTTACGTCGTTCAGCTTTCAGCGAATACCCTGTATGAATGTCGTTTTAATTTGTAGAGTAGTAGATCGATTTAGTAACAGAAAGAAAAAGTTAATTCAAACACTAAAATTCACAAAATATTTCATCCCACTCATTGGCCGACTCGGTTCCCTGACCGTGTATATTCAATTTCACCTAAGAACGCTAAAATTCTTTTATCATTTTAATTTCCACATAAAAGATCAAATTCAGAGTATTAGTTTTAAAATTTAGAAATACTTCCTAAAATTAGCTTTTTAGTAATTTTTACTTTTAATCGCTTTATAGAAATCATTTCTCCAATTAATCAGTTTAAAAACCATTTTGTCTTCACCTACTCAAATATATAACTAAATTCTGCAACAAATTTATTGTGGTATTCATTTTAGTTTCAAATAACAAAAATCATGAAATGTGTTCATCATACTTCCTAATCTATATTTTTTTGCATTTTCCAAACTATTTTTTACAGTACTTCCTAAACTCATTATTTGTACTTTTTACTAAACTACTTGTACTTGTACTTTGTACTAAAAAATTAAAATTCACTTGTTGGAACAAATTTAATTTAAAACCTATACTATATTTGATAGCAGTTTGATTAATAAATCTTATTATATTCCAAAATCTAACTTCAATAATAGTTTTCAGTACAACTTCTATTGTTATATTCTTTCTCTTATTTTTCAACATAACCTCAAAACTATTGAGAGAAACGCCAAAAATCAATTTTTTGGTTTTTTATTTCTATCCCACAAAAATGATTCGATTTTAATGAAATTTAATGAACACCAAAACAAAGATTTTTCAAGATCGATTTTGCCTTAATTGTCACGAATTCTTCATTGTTTATTGAAATGAAGTATTGAAAGTGATGCAAATTGCTATAAATGTCAATTTTTGTTAAAAAAAAAAATTTTGTATGCTTCATGGACAAAAATAAACGGAAAATAATGTCATTAAAATAAATATTTCAAATGATTGAAATGACGGGGCAGTTCTTATGCTGAAAATGGATTGAAACTAATAGCGTCTATTTATAAATATAAAAAAATATGTCTGAATGAATTAGGATTTGAAATGTATCAAACCGCAACGGTTGAAAGTGACAGAAAAAGAAAATTCAAGAAAGTTTGCTGAAAACTATCTGCTGCAGCTGTGAAACTGGTTGACAGTAAAAGATGCGGCTGTCGCAAACATGGAATAAAATGCTCCATTTTATGCTCCAATTGTCACGGGTCCGAAAACTGTTCTAACGTTGAAAGAGAACCGTTAGAGGAAATCAGCGATTCGGAGGAAAGCGATGACGAAGCAACTACAAATTTTAAAATTAATATTGGAAATAAAGATCTTGATGAACTTGAGGACTTTGACAATGTCGAAGACCTTGTTGAAGATCCTGAAGAAACAGAAAACTATGTTGAATCTGATGATGTAGTGCAGCTTTCCAAAAAAATTAGGTTAAAATAGATTTTTGATTTTATATTCCTACTTTGTGAAATGAAATTATTTTAAATATTTGTTTTAATAAACTTATTTTCAATTTACTTCTGTCCATGAAACATAAAAAAAAATTTTCTTGAACAAATTCTGGCAATTTTTTTTTATGTAAAACTACTGCTTAAACAATTTGGTTCTCAACAGCCTGAACCTTAAATGGTTAATCAAAGTTACCTTATTTGATATTTTGCATTACTTTCAACACTTCATTTCAATAAACAATGAAGAATTCGTGATAATTACGGAAAAATCGATCTTAAAAATCTTGTTTTGGTTTTTCCCATTTTTAAAATGTTTTTCCACAGTAACAGTATGATTTTTTTCCGCCTTGAAATTTTCAAAAATCAAAATTTTGTTCCTCAACTTTTTTGATTGAAAATTAGACCTTTTTTTTCAAATTAAATTCACATAAGATCAACAAATAAATATTTCGCTCCAAAAAAATTACATCTCATTTGAGACATAACAATGTCCATTTTCACCAAATTTCATCCAAAATCGAATCATTTCTGTGGGAGATAGAAATAAAAATTAAAAAAATTGGTTTTTGACGTTTGAGTAGTTTTGAGGTTATGTTGAAGAATAAGAGAAATAATATAACAATAAAAGTTGTAGATCTTTCAGTTATCTACAGCTTTTTCAATAGGAGGTCTAGTTTTGTAGGAAATCGTAACAAAACCACGTTTCACCCCTAAAAGCACACTCACACCCCCACTCTACTTCCGGTAATTTGTTGGGGGTCCAATCGATTTCCCCCCACTTTTATACCATTCATTTTGAATTTTCCGACCATCCATATACTGCTAAGATTTTTTTAACAAAAATTATCGATACTGGATACTATGGCCTATGCCATTTTTGTATTACCAGAATTATTCAATAACAGGCAAGTAAACAGAAATTATCCATTAAAGTAGTATTAAAAACGTTCCATTTTAATTAATCCTAGATTCCAGTTACTTCTCCCTTATCAAATTTCATGACTTCACAGTTTAATTGATCAATTTGACCAGATGAATTATCAGTTCATTTGTTAATATTTGCATATAAACTTTCCATTACAAATTAGTGTCGGTGTTTAATTAATCTTTGCTAAATTATTTTCAGTATTTAAATTATTTAAATAAACTTTATTATTCGTTCTACAAATCTTATCTCTTCAACCTGAAAAATATTGATTGATTGATTGATGTAAAATAGCATGCTCTGGTTAAGTACACTATCAGGCCTGAAATTATTATCCGTTTCTTTTCGTTCGATCAAAGATAAGTTCGCGTTTAGTTTAACGGCATGCGGTTACTTTCTTTGGGGATTTTTAAAAGAAAGGTTATAAATATGATGTTGGAATATTAAAAGAATGATAATTGAAGGTCGAAATATTCATTTGCGGCCAATTTAAAAGATAATTACAAAAGTATGTGAAAGTTGGTGAATTGAAACGTTTAGATGTTAATTAAAAAAAATTGTTTAAACATTTCGATTCTTTTTCTAAATCCAAAACTAAGGAACTAATGATAAGCAAGCAACCTTTTCAAATGGCATTCTCAAAAATGAAAAATAAAATTAGTTTACTCTGAAGTAAAATTCATATTTTTGAAATGGTTGAGTACCTAAATAGTCTGACGTTTGTTCAAATATCAAAATTTAGGTCTATTTGTGTAAATAACTTCATCTGGAGACAGAACTAGGGAAGGGCGTCGAATGAAGAAGAAGAAGAAGTTTATCGGCAGGAATGAGTTTATAAACCAATAAGTAAACTACCACCGATTCGCCGATCTCTGGTGATCGATTTTTATAACTGCAACTATTAATTCTTTGTTCCAATTTTAATAAACAATAAACGAAACAGATTCGTTGTATAGTGCATAAGGATATTATATTATCGGTGAATGGTTTCACATATGTTCTCATATTACTTGTATGTAAAAGTCTCTGGAATGTTATGGATGTTATACAGGGTGTTCCGTGAGTGACTGACCATACGCTGGTGAGGGGTACAGAACCCTATTTCGCAATGACCTTTATTATATCCCGAATGTCCCTCGTTTCTTATATACAGCGTGTTTTCTATTTTTTGCCAAAATGTAGATCGGTCGTATTTTTTTAATGGCTGTAACGAATTTAACCAAAGAGGTCTATATAATTCAGAACCTCAAAACGTCACCCTATGAATTTTAGCTAAGTACAATACCGATTTTAAAAATACTGTTATGTGCTGCCCCCTGACGGAGAGAGATGTACTTAGTCTCTGGAACAGAGTGACGAAAGACCTGTTTAGTTGACGGTCGGTAGGCTGGCGCCATCTCTGAGCCAACTTGCGAACTACAGAAGTACAGAATATATGCGAAGGGTCCCGAAACGCCGCGAAAAACGCTGGCTGATCCTAGAGAATTCGAGTACTTTTGCCACGGTATATAAGAGGTAAATCCGGGGCACGCGGGCAGTTCAGTATACAGTACAGTTCTAATATACAGAGTACATAAGTGATCATATGAAATAAAGAATAGTAACATGTTGTGATTTAAAGTAGTGAATTTATGTTAGATTGAAGTTATTATTAGTTGTGTATTTTTAAGGATTAATTGTTGTAGTTTCAGTGATTAATAAATCAGTGGTTTGTGAAGATCTTGTTGCAATTTATTGAACCTGCGTACAGGGTGTTTACTGGGGAGCGTAAATATATAGCAATACTCTAATAGTGTACCTAAACCATGTAGCTAGTTTTTTTTGTACACTTTTAACGTCTCGAGAATTAACAGCTGGATTTCACAATAAATCCATTAAAAAAATATTTGGGTGACTTTCTGTCACAAAAACATCAGTAACTACACGGGCGACTTTAGTTGTGTGAGGAAAGATTTAATTTTACTGTCTGTTTGAATTTGATCAAATACAATTACACAAAATTAAAACACACCTTTATTATAATTATTTATTTATAAAATAAATGTTTCTACTCCCGATCGTGGAAAAAATAGTATATACACCTCGGGAGAGACCGCCATTTTTCCCTCGATGTATTTGTTGCCCTCGGGCTTCGTCCTCGGGCCTCAAATTACACCTCAGGTACGATAAGATGTTTCTCTCCCTTAGTGTATAATGTACTATTATTAATGTTCTGTATACGTGGGAAAAATTTGAGTAGCTGTTGCGGTATTAAAATTGTAAATATTGATACCTAAAATTCCCATTTTAACATACTAATATCTTATAAATCCCATATTCACTTACGTTTTATTTAATTGCAATGGTAATTTCTTGACGAAATAGAAATCCAATAAAATCCGTCCATTTCTAGTAACATGTCATAATTCATCCAATTATTAATGGATTAAACTGAAAGCATTCCATGGGAGATTATCACTTATGTCGTTACGTTGCTATGCAACGAAAAATTTTTGACAGTTTTATAATTTATTTAAAATGTCAGTCACGATTTGGAAATGAGAAAATTAAATCAATCGATAGATTAATCGAAGAGAATATACCAAAAAATAATGTCCGAAGTAAAAAATATATTTGGAAATTATTTATGAACTTTTGCAGCGTCAGAAAATATGAACTCGATGGAAATCGCACTGTGGAAGAACTCTCACTGATACTCAAGAATTGGGTAGTTAATATGAAAAAAAAAGAGCTGGTACGGCGTTTAAGGAAAGTACAGTGAAAACAATATGGAATGTAATAAGTAAACTCTTAGAAGAGAAATATTACAAAGACTATAATATTATAATAGATACATTCAGAAGCGTCATATTTAAACAAGCTCGGGCTGTCCGCGATATGCGACACAGTACGCAAAAAAATACAATATGATTCTTCCAAACGTAAAATTAGCTCCGCGCCACTAAATTTATCCGAAATAAATAAAATGATGAACATCTGGAAGGGCTTCAACGAAAATTTTACCACATCGTCGAAGTGGAATTGGTTCGGAGAGGTGGCGAACCTGTTGCTTGCCTAGTTGGTTTTTTTCATATTGAAAAAAATAATGATGGTTCTCCAACCAATCGTGTAGAAGATAATCTAATATTTAGTAAAACCTGCCAGGGGGGTTCAAATAACTGCACTACAAGTAAGTGGTTAATTGAAAACAATGATGACAACGCATGCCCCGTCAGATTATTTAAAAAATTATTATCAAAAATGGGCTCAAATATTAAAACAAACAGATTATTCTAAAGACCAAACTCAACCCGCTACTGGAAGACTGAAAATGACAACTGGTATGACAATATTCCGCTAGGAAAGGATATTATTAACAATTGGACAAGAAACTCTGCTGAACTAATTGGTTTGGATACAAAAAATAGGAAAATCACCAATCATTCAAATAGATTGACTGTGGTCCGTCAATTGGCTAAAAATGGTGTTCAAAAACAATAATTAATAAAAATTACAAGCCATAACAATGCAAATTCTATAAAACCTTATCTAAATATTGATCGCGAACATCATAATAATATAATCAACAACATGCGTGAAAACACCTCAATAACAAAAACAAATACTTCGTCTGCTCCGTTCAATTTTACAAATTGTTCTTTTAATAACTGTATCATTAATTAATAATATTGTATAAGTAATTGTATTTCTTTTCGTTTTTAAAATAATTATGTTTCTTTTATAGAAACTACTATACTTTTAAATAATGGATTAAATACTTGTTCCTAGGCAATGAAAAATTATTGACAGTTTTATAATTTATTTAAAATGTCACATTCACTATTTGACATATTATTAGAATTTCAAAAAATTATCTCACCGAATTTACCACGTGCACTGATAAATCCTTATAATCTTTTCTAATAATGACCCTCAAGCTTGTTGCTTTAAGTAATTACCCTTCGCTTACGGCGTCGGGTATTACTAAGCAACAAGCTTTCGGTTCATTATAAGAAAAAAATTTCGCGTGATTATTAGTGCCCTTGGTAAATTACAGCTGATAATTTTCTTACGATTTTCTTCAAAATCTGAGAGTTATTGGAAGGAGAGAGGAATATTTTTCTCTAAAAAATTACTGCAAGTGGTATTCGTTTTTTGTAAAATATGTTGAAAATTCGTGACTTTCGGTCGCTCTCGGCTTGCCTCAGGTAAGTTAGTGAGCAGGAGTTCGCAACTTGGTAACATTGTAATTAACCGCTAACATTTAAAATGCTGTCAACGCACAGGTTATGTCAATAAATGCGAGTATTGTACAGATATTAAGAACATATGGATTATCGTAATAAAAGTTGATATTTATGGCAAATCTATCATTTTTTGTTTTTGAATACATTTTTTATATTTTATTAAAATGCACAAATATATTCTTAACCTCACAAAATACGATAATACACTCTAAATCAAAGCAACAACTCACGTTCTGATGAGTATAAAAACGAGACATTGCCAGATTGAGGCAAGCGACGCAGTAAGTTTAATTCTGTGCTTATGCGCAGAGGAAGTGGAGCGAAAAAGTGCAGTGCTTGTCAACAAGTTTTTATTGTAAGCATGATAGTTTACATAGGGGAGATCCTTTTGTAGGCTAAGAACGACTGCCTTTTGGGAACGTCTTAAATGGCCCCATAAAAAGTAATCCACCAGAGTCAGGTCTGGGGAATTTGCAGGCCAGCAAACTGACCATTACGACCGATCCACCTATTAGGGTAATGGTCATTTAAATATTGCCTCACCTCTCGTAAATAGTGAGGACCTGCACCATTGTGTTGGTAATGAAGTCCTCTAATATTTATGCCGTGTAATAGTTCTGGTAATATATCTGGCAAAAAAATAAAATACATTTCGCAAACAAAAATAAATACATTTCGCCATTCAATGTACGTACCCTCTAAGAATTGGGGTCCAATTAATAGTCCACACGAAGCATTTATAGAAATTTGTGTTGTGAATTTTTTTGGGATATGCCGTGAGGATTTTCCTCTGCCCATAAATGCAAATTTTTACTATTATAAATATCTCATCTGGTAAACTGAGACTCGTCAGTAAATAAAACTCTTGAAATTGTTCTTCTGTGGTTTAACACCCAACGACAAAACCCTTCGAGAAATTTCATTTCGTGCTTCAAGTCGTTGAACGATTTGTAAGTGGAGAGGATGCATATGGTCGTTTTATAAAGTTTTCCAAACTCTTATATGAGGGATTCCTAAAGCTACACGAACTCTTCGCGTACTAATTGAAGGATTTTGCTCCATTATCTCTAGAATTTCATTTTCTTCATTTACATCTTGTCGAATAGGACGTTTATGTCGCAGAGCTGAAGAAAAATTCCCGTGTTGTTTTGTATAGTCGTGAATAGAAGAATATGTTGATTTATTGGGAATTCGTTGATTGGCAAACCGTCGACGATATTCTCTAACGGCGGCCCTGGAGTTCCCATTACAAAGCCCATAAATGTAGCTATTGTCGACGTACTCTTCGTTAGAAGAACTTTAAAAAGTAGTTTCAGTGCTGTTTCAAACAATATCTAAACTTTTTGACAGGTACTTTGAGTATTTTCTGTGGCAGATGTTTATCATGACTCACGAGATTATTGAAATGGATTTATTGTTAATTCTCGAATCATTAAAACTGTGCTCAGGGGCGAGCGTAGATCCGTCTTTACTATGTAAATACTTCGATATGCGATTTAAAGCAACGTTAGGCGGTTAGTACTTAGATGGGTGACCGTTTCAAGTGTTATAGTATATTACCCAAACGGGAGCCAGAAAAAATGGCAAAAGTCGCAAAATTTGTCAAAAAATTAATTATTTCCTCTAAACTTGACACACTATGGTAAAAATGTCCTTAAGACATTTAAATTAACGAAAACCTACAATTCGTTAAGAAAAAATCTGAAAAAATTCACATAATCTCGATAATTCATATATAATCTAAATGTATCAACAGTACAGCTCAAACATTCATATTAGTCATTTTACAGTAAAAAAAGTTACAAACAACAGCCCTCAAAAATACAGCCCCCTCACTAACCCGATTTATATCACATTGATTTTACATACCTCGAACCGCAATGTTATATTTCAATTCTATAAAATTTTATAAGACATTTTTCTCTCAATTTCAACGTCCCATTCAAGTTTTCATTCGCACTTCAAAACGCTCTTCATTCACTTCCCTGAAGCACCAGATAGTCATTTATTCGACTTCCTTTCCGTTTCACGTGTTTTTGTAGACGACAAAATTATCCCCATTTCATTTGTTCCACTAACTGGCTCACAAATTTCAATGCTACTTTTCATACCCCCCTGTATAATATTCAACATCGATCAAACAAACTTCTTATAAATTATTTTTCTTTCAAATTTCGCTGGTCATTCATCTTCGTATTCAAATTTTCCACATACAATCAGTCGAATTACTCAAATAGACTACCGTTACTCTTGTCCTCATCAATATCAAAACTCACTTCCTAAAACATAAGTTATGTATCAAATTAAATTGAATCCACGTCATTCCATTCCAATTGAATCCACTTTCATATCTCAACTCTTCAACGCACAGACCTTCGGAACAACTTTACAGGGTCATTTCAATTTTCGTAAATGTTTTCGTTAATAACTCCTAAACCCGAATTGATTCAGACTGCACTCGTATATCAAAAAATTCCCCCTTTTTAGGCCGATACGGTGATATAATTTTCATTCCCGAATTTCACGTTTTCTTATGCACGCACGAAATGGGCGGAGACGCATACAGCCTTTTCCAGGCCTTTCCAGCTCTCTGCTCATCGGATCCCCGAAGAAGCGTATAAAAAGCTGAGCGCGATGAGTTGTTGAAATCAAGTTCGTCACGTGCGCCGCGATCCGAACCACTACAGCTTCTTCCTTGCTAACCCAAGTGTTTCATTCAAAAATCAATCTGCCCTCGCGCAACAAATAAAACTGAATTTTCAATCATAATAAAAATATCGTGTTAATACCTTTTAATCTTAATTTAAACGTAATTTCAGGGTCGAAAGTAACATTTTAAACCTGCGTAGAATAAATATTTTAATTTAAATTATAATAAATAAACTTATTTCTTGTTCGTTTAAACCGAGTGTTTTACTTCAAGAAGCACATAAAGGGGAGTCCTCTGTGTGTTCACAAGGAAAACCCCGTCCTCGTTTTATTTCGCAGCGGTTTGTATATCAGTGTATGCGCGGAAGCTATGCAACCTTAGGCGAGGGTTGTGTAGGTGATATACCATCCTTCGGAGGGGATGTAAAGTCATCGGTCCCTTGTCTATTAAATGTTAGTCAAGTAAAAGATCCCTACTCTTCGAAAGAAAAGAGGTTCGACAAAATTTCTGGTTGGGGGTAGCTCGTCTACAGGCGTCGGTGTTAGGCCTCAACTGCGAAAATAGACCGACGTTAAATAAATGTAAAAAAATTAAAATTGTGCAAAAAAAACTGACTATGTAGTTCAATTACATTATTCGGATATTGTGTTGAGGTTGGTGATAAATATTTTCAAAATTTGTTGTAATGTTTTTTCTAGTTATTTTTGTTCATTAAATTTTAGGTGTTTTATATTAATTTCATGTAATTGTATTTGATCAAATTCTTTTTCGCTTATTGAACTAAATATTTAAGAACATTCCGTATAATTATTACTCTTTTGGAGTTGTTCTAATAAATAAAAATTTATTTTGTTTACGTTTTAAATATTTTTTTTACTTTTGTTAACATTCATACATTTTTACTTGCTTTTATTTAACTCACAATGTTTCTGTTCAAATTTTGCACCCTTTATTTAACACACTTCCTGAATCGTCTTAGAGTTCTGTACCCCTCGCTAGCGTATGGTTGGTCACTCCCGAAACACTGTATAACAAATGGAAATTACTCTCTTTCATTTTTATATCGATCATTTTTTATGAAAATGCAAAAATCGAAAAAATTATGTTCTCCTGTAGGTAATCTTGAAGGCATTTTCCTTTACTGAATAAACCCATCCCCTGTAGAATAAAATCCAGCTGAAATTAATTTTTCTTTACTCTTTTTACCCAATAAGATTTACTAAATTGACTGTGATATTATAACTTAAAATATATGGATCTTATAAATAACAAATTATTCATTGCACTGGATAACCATTTATACATTTATTTTACATTTAACAACCATTATATCTTGACAGCGGTACCTTCAACCACTTTATTTTATGTAAATACTTTCAGCGAAATTCTGTAAAATCATTTAAAAACATGCATTTAAATAATAGGAATCAACTTAAATCAGTGTGTTACTGATAACTATGTGCCGTAATTCAGACGAACCGTTTTTTCTGTATTCTGTAGTCTGATAAATTTCTCATTGAAACTAATTAACAATGCACCACAATCATAAGAGTTTATTTTTGTTCAGGCTTTTAAAAAATTATTTTATGGGCATACTAAGCACGTGTTATAAAAAATGGGGTGCTTAGTACTTGGTGTTGTTCATAATATGTATATTTTCTTTCGATCACAGCACAGTTTCCATTTCTGCTATCTCCGTCCGGGGGCTGCAACAAAACAAAAACGTTAGAAAATACATTGTGATAAAGAAAGAAGCGTTTGATAACTGCATTAGTTGAGTGGTGATTTCAGGGAATATTCTCAAGAATATAATTAGATATAATTAGTAAAGCAGGAGTAAAAGCACATACAATGTGTTTGACAATAAAACTTAGTATTAGAATAGAATAGGTTTTTTAGTTAGTTTAAGCTATTTACAATACTAACATAATTTTGTACAGTCATCATTTTGTTCTAACATCTGTATATAGTTTCGTAACGTTCTTAGTAAACAGTTTTAAACTAACAGAGGATTTAATTTCAATGGGTAAAACATTGTATGCGCGTAAACTATCACAAAAAGTTGACTTTTTTGACAGTGATATTTTTGTATGGTCTAAGTTGTAGTTTTAGCAGATGTCACTAGATAATTGTGCTATTTAGCTCTTTTAACTAAGAAAGGTTTAAGATATATTTGCACTAAATTTTTGTCTATTCTATATGTTAACATTAAATTTACTCTTTCAATGCTTTCTTCTAACGAAATTCACCTCAGTTGATTTTAGATATTCGAAACAGCTGTAATCTGACAGAATTTAATATGACAAGCATTTCCTTATTATGTAACATTTGTAATATCTTAATATCTTTTATGCTACATGATATTAATAATGAGAAACAATAAATGTGGATAAATCATAGTGTTGTATATAATTAATTTTGGCCATTGCGTTTAATCTGTAGTCATTCTTTGGAAAAAGGATATCTTTTTGCCAATTTCCTTACATAAATAATCAACATGTTTTGAAAACGTTAACTGTTGATCTAAAATACTTCCTAAGTATTTAATTTCTGTTACAAATTCAACTTTTGTATTATTAATGTGCAGAAACTATTGACTATTTATATATTTCTGACAATTAGCTTTAGTTCCGAAAACCATATATTTATATTTTTCGTTATTGAGTTTTATTTTATTTGCACATAGCGATCTATATAATACAAAAAGCTCTCTATTCGTTATATCAGTGATTACAAAATGATCCTTTCCGGAAACAGAAATTAATGTGCTGCCGCAAAAATGTTAACATATACATTTTAACCTCACCGCAATAAAATTGTGAGGTTACTAAAATTGGTCAAAAAATGAAAATTGAGATAACATCAAATCTTTATGTTTTGATGTCCCAGGAACCCAAAAAAGTGGTTTTTTAAAAATGTCTGTGTGTGTTTGTAGGTGTGTATGTGTGTGTGTTAGCACGATAGCGCCGAAACTACCGAACGCATTTTGATGAAACTTTGCACAGGGGTTTCTTTAGTGCTCCGCAACAAGTTGTTTATTTTATAATTACTTACAATTTACAATGGAACTATTGAAAATCAGTTAAAATTCCTATTTCAATGATATATCACACTTGAGAGAACGAGGGAGATTTGGTAAGAAAATTTTAGATCAAAATTATTTGACAACAGAAAAACTTTAGAAATGTTTGCAAAACCTTGTAGGCTGGTGTGAACTTCTACTCCTTCAAACTGGGCGATAGTCCTCTAACAAGACACATAATGCATATCAGACAACATAATACCCCATTTCGGATTAAACACCCGCTACCGTACCAGACGTTACCAATTTTCCGGCAGCCACTATAGCCAAGTTTCACCAGCTATACCTTTCTCTAATCTTATCCACCTTTCACTAGTTTTTCATACCTTCCAATCACCTTTAATCTTTCCTGCACCGTCTTCTTTTCTGTTTGTGTATTTTTGTAGTGTTTGTTTTTAGTTCCTTTCTTATTGTACATTTATGTCTCTAAATTCATTTTTCCCATCATTAATCTCGTAACCGAACGAAAACCATTTTTGTATCAAAATTTTGTAAACTCACAGTTTAGGCCACTCCTGCGCAGCCCCTCGTTGGACCATTTCGCGGAAGGCACTTTGTTCAATTTGTGGTGTCAGCGTCCGATGCGAAATTTTAAAAAGTGAGTGCGCTAGTTATTCTAAAAATTGTGTTCATTGTTCAGTTGTGTTAAGCTTATTTCTTTTGCATGCTAAATCATATTACCTATTTTATTTTTAAGTTTTAAAAAAGGAGTCTAGGTTTTTTATATTGGTTTAATTGTTGTTTTCGCTGAACCGGACCTGTTACGCCCGATCATGCAATCCGCCACCGCGTCAAAGCGGTGGTTGCACGATCGGTCCCGGTTCAAACGCTGGGGATGCAACTTTTGTACCTTTTTAAATATTAATAAAACTCTTTTGAATTGAATTGTAGGCTGGTGCCGGTGTTCTATTTGATGCATAAATAAGATGGCCTTGACTGGCATTTTGACGTATTTCACTGACAGAAATTGTAATGGCGTGGTGTGAATTATTTTATTACCGTTTTTGAGAGAAATGTCGCCGTTTTGGACAGGAAAATACTGAGATGACCAGAAAAGAGGTAGACAGACTAATTCCAACAAATACGAAAAGATCTAAGGCAGCTATAGTCCATTCTTAAACCAGGAGGACTATTTCGAATTTGCCGTGCTAAATCATACACATGTGATTGGCTACGCGTTCGTCAGTTTTACACTAGGCCAAATCGTAAATTTTGAGATACATGTCAGTTGAATATTTCAACCAAATTTCGAAGTGTCTTCATTAATTATTTATCATCACTCATTCTCGTTTGTAGAAATTTGAGAGCAAAAGGAAACAGTTCTTTACAGAACTAATTATATGTTATTTATATTTATTTTATTATATATATATATATATATATATAATATATGGAAGTTTTTCAATATGGATGTTGTGGTATCAAATTCAAGTTTACTGGAAGTTGCACCAGTAAAGAAACGCAAACGATTAGATTTGGGTGCTTTAGCATTATCTGAGAAGCAATGTGTAATAAATATATATATATATACAGATGTTGAGTGGAAAAACAAAGGTCAAAATGTGTGAAATCGTATCTACAATTATGAATGCAGTGGGTGAGATATTAAACAATGTAAGATTTGTAACATACCTATTTTAAACACTTTTACTGTTAGGAATTGCAAGATCAACTGTATTCCGTACGATAAAGGAATATAGAAAGACTGGAAATATACGCAGGCCAAAAAAAATTGGAGGAAGACCAAGTATTATGCCCAGATTTGATAAAACGATGAAAAACTCTGTTCGACAAATAATACATAGTTTCTTCTACAAAAATGAAATGCCTGCCCTAAACAAAATTCTACATGAAATAAATAGTCGCCCAGATTTGCAGAAGTTTTCTCGATCCTCATTGTATTAATTCATGAAGGAAATTAATTTCAAGTAAGTTACATTTACATTGTCGTATAAAGTATAGTTATGACTGGTATTCGTTTAATATTTACAATATGATTAACATATGATGATTTTATTTTCAATAGTTTATTATAACTGAACGTTACTGCAGTTATGATACTAACCGTGCATTTAAAAAAAAAAATGTGCTCATGAAAATTATTCAACATTTGTATTCTTTTTGTAGATATGTAAGGCGCAACCGTAAAAGTATATTAATAGAACGTCATGACATCGTTATATGGAGACGAAATTATTTAATATCTATTAAAGAATATAGAAAGGAAAATCGATCTATTTATTATCTTGATGAGACATGGGTAAACGAGGGTCATACAATGGAAAAAATATGGGTAGATGAGAGCGTCAAAAATCGACGACAAGCGACGACATTGAAGGTGTATCTACAGGCCTAAAAAATCCTTCTGTTAAAGGAAAACGTCTGATAATTGTTCATGTTGGATCTGAATTGGGTTTTGTTGATGGAGGATTGTTGGTTTTAAAGGTATAAAAACTACAGATTACCATGAGGAAATGAACGCAAAAGTATTCGAAGAATGGTTTCAAAAGATATTACAACTATTACCTGACCATGCTATCATTGTAATGGACAATGCGTCATACCACAGTCACAAGGTAGAAAAAATTCCAACTACATCGTCGAAAAAAAAAAAAGATATGCAAGATTGGTTATCGTCAAAGAATATTGATTTTGATGTACATATGGTTCGTTCCGAACTTCTACAGTTAATAAACCTACACAAAGAGCGATATAATTTGTATGTAACTGATGAAATGGCAAGAAGAAATAATAAAGTTGTATTGAGGTTACCACCATATCACTGTGAATTAAACCCTATCGAGTTAATATGGGCTCAAATAAAAAATAAAGTAGCATCAGAGAATCGTACATTTAAATTAAAAGAGGTCAATGAACTTTTATTGCAAGCTATCAAAGATGTTAAAAGCAGTCATTGGAAAATTTGTGTTGAGCATATCATCAAAGAGGAAGAAAAAATGTACAAATTGGATGGAATCATGGACATAATAATTGAGCCGTTAATTACATACTTCATCTGAAAATTCGGATACAGACGCAGAATTAACTCTTCAGTGACTTCAGTGGTTAAGTGATAAGTGCTAAAGTATTTAAGGACTTATTCTAGAGGTGTTTAAGATGACTGATATATAATTAATTATTATTGTTACTTCAACTATATATTCTGTAAGTTCATAAATGTAGTGTTTATTACTTCTTTAAATATACCTACGTGGAATGTTCGATATTACCATTGATTAGATTTATTAAGTTTCACTTATACATTACTTTAAGCTTATTAATAATTAATTTTATGTATAACATGTATGGCTTGTTTTGTCTTGAGTGACAAAGTTATGTAGTAATTATTTTTTATAGTGAGCATATCATTTTGATATTATGTTAGCGATTATGTTTTTTAGGAATGTTTTCTGATATCTCTTGCAAGTTTCTTCTTGGTTCTTCTTGCAAGCAGTAATTGAACTCTGTGATAATAAATAGTTGTGTATTTAATAGGGAAATTTTGTTTTACTTTCATTCACACACTTAATTTTTTACAAGCATATAATTTAAAAATTAAACGCACTTTATATCTCAAAGCTTCCTCAGTATATGGCAAAATTGGACATGGAGGGAAAATTATATATATCATTGAGACAGCAATTGAAAATAATTAAATTTGTATTTTTTAAAATATTGTTTAATAAGTTTCATATACCAAATTAAATTTCAAATATCTCAATATTCTTTTTTGGAAATTTATTATTGAGAATGTGAGGAATCCCTAGATCCCTTTTTAGTAAGTATATTAGACTGCATACACCTATACTGCAGTCGTGTAACGTTGGTTGCTTAGAACTCCTAAAATATTCTAGTGTAATTTTCTGGTAACTTTTATAGTGTAAATTGGGATTCTACATTTAGTCCTCCTGGTTTAAAAACAGACTATATATGGAAATAATTTTTAGAATCATACAAAATTGAAGGCGAAACCTCTGTCATAGCCCTGGCTGCAATTTTGGAGCATTGGGGGTTGTCACAAACTTTAAAGGTAGATGTAACAATAGCAATATCAAATGCTTTCTGTACCTACGTTGGTGAATTTATTATAGATTATCACTTTACCAATTTTCAGTTTGTTACTTTGCGAATCTGTAATGTTTAGAGGGTAACTGGAATGTTTTTGAATTGGAACACACAATTTAGTGCATTTTCTGCTTCAAAGATCCATCGAGTGGGGAGGTTCCAGCCGCTTCCAATAGCTGCCGATTTTTTAGAACACGACTTCAACACACTGACCGCGGTACCCCATATGAGCTAGGAACTTTAGTAGATGTCCTATTATTCACTTTGGTGTTATGGTACCTATCTCCTAAATAACTCAATCATTGTTAAGGCTGTTTTTGTCACACCTTACTCATTTAACTAACCTACATCTATCAACAGTTTCAAATGCTCGCTGGAGGTCTACTCAAAACTACATTACCGTCATTGATCTCATTTATCCAATTCGCACACACTAATTGTAAACTTGTTTCACATGAATGCCTTTGCTTAAATTCCGATTGACCACTGCATAAAATGTATTGCATGTATTTTCTTCAAACTATTTCCTCAATTGTTTGGCTACTATGATTTCTAATATTTTATGCACCATCGAAAGTAAATTTATTGGTCTATATTTACTTGCTTGCTTCGGGTTTTGAATTTTTGGAACTGGTATTATAACGCTTGTTATTTCAGTCGGTATTTTTCCGATTGTCAGCGATGTGTTTATTAAATTTAATAATGGATATCCCACTCTGTCGAATATTTCCCCCAATAAGTTAATATTTAATATTTCGTCTCCAGTAGATTTATTCTTCAAACTAAAATAACATTTCTTAACTTGTCCATGTTTAATGTCTTAAATTCAAATAGTTTCGTGATTTCTGGCACCTTATTTTGTATCTCATCAGAGTTATCGTCAATACTATTGGCAATAGATTCAATACTATCAGCGTAATGAATGAATGAATGAAGCTTATTTATCTCAAGGATATTACATGACACAGTTTTAATTATAATAATAATAACATTTATTGACGAGAAAAATACAGAAAGTACATTTAAGTGGAAATATCCAACATAATTAAATAAATATAGCCGGGAGAGCCCATTTTGGTCCTTAGTTGGACCTGTCTATGGGCGTCTAGGAGTATCGTTCCCATCCTGCATTGCAATTCCTCTTTAAAGAAAAGCCCTCTAAGCGCGGCGTTGCAGCAAAGGAATGGAACAGTTATTAGGTAGATTTAAAGGTTTGTAAAAGTTCTCTTCAATAAGCTCTATGTCGTTTTCAAAAATTATATTGGTTCCTTCAAAATATTTCTTTTACTTGCTTTTCTTTAACTCACAATGTATGCACAATGTTTCTGTTCAATCTTGCATCCTTTATTTAATAAACTTCCTGACCTAATCAATTGATGATGGGGGTTAAAATTGTCTTCAAATATTGCATCCTTTAGTTAACACACTCCCTGATATAATCAATTGATGAAATTTTGCACGGTTACTAAGATCGGATGACAATACAGTATTCCACCGTTACCTATACTATTTTAGACGCTCTTGGTCTTCGTATACACACTAAATCCCAATTTAGTTTTTTACTCCTTTTAATAATAGGGTGGGGGTGGCAATGGGGTTGGTAGAGGAGGTGGCTAACGCCAAAATAAATTTTAGAGGCCCTTGGTTCTCGTACACACTAAATCCCAATTTAATTTTTTACTCCCTTTAATAATAGGGTGGGGGTAATAGAGAGGGTGGCTAATTGAAAACAATTTTTTGAGTCCCTTGGTTCTCGTATACATACTAAATCCCAATTTAATGTTTTACTCACTTTAATAATAGGGTGGGGGTGGGAGAGGGGGCGGCTAACGTCAAAAATTTTTTTGAGACATTTCGTTCCTGTATACAGGGTTACTGGTAATTCGATACATTCCTTTGGAGATGTGATGGGGCATGATCTAAGAAGTAAATTTAGCCCTAACATACATTATGCAAAACTCAATAGTTTTTGAGATATTTAATTTTTTTTGTTTTCTCAAAAAGTAGATTTTAATGTCATAAAAGTTAATTTTCGAAAAATCTACTTGACATTTTAAATTTTTTTTTTACTGGATTACTTGTCCAATATTATAGATATCCGTTTGGAATGAAAAATATCCGGAAACATTTCGATCATGTGAACATTTAAAATAAAAACTTGTAAAAATTTTTTTTTTAAAATCAGTTATGAAATTTACCTATTAGGTTTTTTCAAAAAAATATTAATGTAGCACGCGTACAAATTATTATAAAAACTTCCTTATTTCAATAGCTATCTAACAAGGTACAAATGTTCAATGTACCCTTAATAGTTCTAAGAAAATACTAGTAAAAATAACACAAGTAGTACGAATTTTATTTTTGGATAAACAGTAAAAAACATTTTAAAAGTAGAGTTTAATTCTTCATTAATTTCAAAGTTGTACTTTATTTTTTATATGTCTTGCTCAAAATGGGAGCCCCTATTCCGTATACAGACACGGCAGCGTCTTCTTATTTCCGTCCTTGTTACTCTGGTTGTCAGATTATGCAAAGAATTTATATATATAAATTCTTTGAGATTATGCCTTATGTGTTGGGCAGCATCGAATATCCTTTGTCTAAGGTTTTCTATAGTATTGACTGGTGTGGCATAGACCATCTCCTTCATATGACCCCATACGTAATAATCAAGGGGTGTTAAGTCAGGGCTTCGCGCTGGCCAAGGTATTGGGCCCGCTCTTCCAATCCAACGGTTAGGGAAACGTTGTTCAAGTAACTGTCGTACTGTCAGCCGATAATGTGCTGGACAACCGTCGTTCTGAAACATCATTCGCTGTCTGACGGCGAGAGGAACATTTTCTAAAATCACCGCCAGATCATTTCTTAAAAAATTTTCATAGATTTCCTCGTTTAAATTTTGAGGAAGAAAGTGTGGCCCTATTAAATAGTGGCCAATGACTCCCATCCACACATTAATAGAAAACTTCATTTCATGAAAATGAACGATTAGTCGTTTAATAAATTCCTCCACCAGCATTATCTTTACTAATTTTTTATTAAAACTATCAAGGGTACATTAAACATTTCTACCTAGTTAGATAGCTATTGAAATAAGGAAGTTTTTGTAATAATTTGTACGCGTGCTACATTAATATTTTTTTGAAAAAACCTAATAGGTAAATTCCATAACTGATTTTTAAAAAAAAATTTTACAAGTTTTTATTTTAAATGTTCACATGATCGAAATGTTTCCGGATATTTTTCATTCCAAACGGATATCTATAATATTGGACAAGTAATCCAGTAAAAAAAAATTTAAAAATGTCAAGTAGATTTTTCGGAAATTAACTTTTAAGACATTAAGATCTACTTTTTTGAGAAAAATAAATGAATTGAAATATCTCTAAAACTATTGAGTTTTGCATAATATATGTTAGGGCTAAATTTACTTCTTAGATCATGCCCCATCACATCTCCAAAGGAATGTATCGAATTACCAGTAACCCTGTATATATTAGCCGTTACTCGAGTCCGAGTATAAAAATGTTACAGTCGATAGATTGTGTACAATAAAAAACAAGTAAAAGGTGTAGTCTATTGTAATTCCCATTCATCTACGGTGCACACGACTATGGCTATAGAGGCCAATTTGGGAGAGCACATGTCGACCGCAGTCAGGACAAACATAGACCTGGTTAGGTCTTGGATTCGGCCTTCTTGCAGCAACATTTCTTTGATAGCTGGCCACAACCCCTCGCCATTCGGTTCTGTCCGCTGCAAGTTGTTCCCATTGCTCATCTGCAATACCGCAGGATTTTAGATTTTCATGGAGAGCGTCTTTGAACCTCTTTCGTTGACCGCCACGCCTTCTTCTACCGCCTAGCAAAGTGTACATTTAGGAAGTCAGTTATCATGCATACGATGAACGTGACCTGCCCATCTTAGGCGTGCTCTTGAAATAAGCACCTCAATTGGAAGGCTGTTTGCTCTCCTGAGTACTTCCACGTTTGATATGTGATGGAACCAACGGATTTTCATCATACTTCTGAGGTGTCTTTGCTGAAAACGTTCTAATTCTTTCACATGACGACGGTAAGTGACCCAGCTTTCACATCCATATAGCAGTGTTGGAATGACAACTGCTCTATAGACAACCATTTTCGTTGACAAAGCAAGGTCGTGGTTGTCAAATACTCTCTCTCTCTAAGTCCCCAGAGTGCTCTAGATGCAGCGTTAATTCTATTGCGAATCTCGCGGTCCATGTTTGCTTTGTCATTAACAACGTTGCCTAAGTAATTGAACTGATCCACCACTTCAAGAGAATTTCCGTTAAGTGTAATGTCTATTTGGTTCACTTGATGAGGAGTTGACATAATCTTAGTCTTTCCAATGTTGATTTTAAGTCCCAAGGAATCATAGCTCTGGGCATACACATCTAAAAGTTCTTGAAGCTCTTCCGGCGTAGAGGCTAAAAGTGCACAGTCATTCGCATACTGGAGATCACAAATGAATCGTGTGCGTGTCTTCGTGAAAGCTCTAAAGCGCCCTATGTTAAAGAGACCACCATCAAAACGGTATCTGAGACCTATTCCTCTGACTGTCAGTTTGTTGTCAACAATAATTGTTAGAGCGGTGGTAAACAAATTAAAAAGTAGGGGTGCCAGGACACATCCCTATCTAACTCCAGTGAGGGTTTGGAAAGGTTCGGTTGCCTCATTATTATACATAACCTGGGCGTTGTTGTTTGTGTGTAGACTGCGACATACTTCTACAAATTTTCTAGGGATACCTAAGCGGAACATAATTTTCCAGAGCACTTCCCTGTCCACCGAGTCAAATGCCTTGGTTAAATCAATGAAGGCCATGTGAATTTCTCCTTGATGTTCGAGTGCTTTTTCTTGAAGCTGTTTAAGTGTGAAGATTAAATCCGATGTGCCTCGGTTTGGTCGTTCTTGTATACACACTAAATCACATTTTAATTTTTTTACTCCCTTTCATAATATTTTTGATACCTTGTCTTTTCGAACGTGCCCTAAATTACCTGCTTGCTTTGCCTATTTACCGTTATTTACCCCCGAACCCTTCAACGGAATTGGATCAAAATATAATCTAGTTCCAGATTTCGTTAGAATGCATATGTGTACCAAATTTCAAGTCAATATCATAAACAGTTCCAGAGTAAACGTGCGCACAAAAAAAATTACAGACAGACCGACAAATTTTTTTGCTCAAATTTAAAATCCTTACGTTTAAGCCTATTTCAACAAAAAAATATATATTTTTTTTGCGTTACAATACTTCCACGTCCAAGTGGCCACCCTGTCTCTGTGTAAGTATATGTATTCATAAAACTACTTTTTGTGATGTTATCATATAATTGAAATAATTCGTGTTTGGCAATAAATTGAACATATAAAAAAGAATGTGAAAGTGGGAATGAGTTCCCCAAAACTGTCCAAATTGAGTTTAAAAATCGCTATTGACTTGAAATATTATTTGCAGAAAAGTGTAGTAATTCTATTTTAAAAGAAATGCTAATATTAAACAAAATTGTGTGTCATTTTGCAGAAGAAGACGAGATATTATGAAATCACATTATTAAATAAAATGGTGAGCGAGACATTTTTTATGATTGTTAATGTTTTCCGTGCCAGGAATTTACCAGGATATGAAAATTTAAGACGAAGTGTCTTAAAAATTAAAAAATGAATTATATTTAAAATTGTATGTACGCTCGATACTAGCTGCAATAATCCCTCTGATTTGAGAGATAAAATTTCCCATTAGCGTAAAATGCAGTTAAACTCGTTGGAGCTTATTTGAAACCTAGCTTAAATTGTCTCCAGGGCAATTTATAATTCCATTCTCTTGTTCTTATCCTTGTCGCTTAAGGGTAAGCTATGTAAACTGCTCCAAAAAAATTAAGGATTTGCAAGTAATATTTTAGAGTTTTTCAAGAAAATTTTCAGTCCCATGGGGCAGAAGTAAAGAGAAATTAATGGAAATATGCCAACAACAGTTTCTACAATCCCTATAAAATTGCACTCATTTCGCTTTCATCGCAATGCCATTTATCAGTATATTTTGTTAGTCAGTTATATCTTTTGAACAAATGTAGAGATATTGAAATGAAACTTTGTATGTATAATACATGAGGAGAATTGTATTAATGTGTAAATAATTAATCGCCAGCTATAATCAGTGTCTTAAATTTGGGATATGACGTTAACGTAGCAATAAATCATTCGACCGATGTTTGTCGCAATCGAAGTTGTAATATCAAAACACATTTCCAGAATCGTACGATATTTATCACATCAAATTGAATCCACGTCATTCCTTTCATCCAGCGCATACCGGTACACTTTCAATTCATTCCAATTTCTCAACGCACGGACCTTCGGGAACCCGTCGCGGGGCTATTCCAATTTTCATACAAGATTTTCGTTAATAACTCCCCGAAGCCGAAGCCCGAAGTGATTCAGAATTCATTCACATATCAAAAACTTCCCCCCCTTCAGGACGACACGGTGATGTAATTTTCATTTCCAAATTTCAAGTTTTCACTTTTCTGATGCAATATTGTGTAATCGATTAGTCATCCTCGCCCGCACGGAATGTGCGGGGACGCATACAGCCTTTTCCAGACCTTTCCAGCTTTCAGCTCGTCGTGTCCCCGATGAGAGTATAAATAACCGAGCCAAGCGAGTTCGGGCTAAGTCAGTTTCTTCGGTGTTACTCGCGATAAACGAATCCAGTGCCCGTACCACTTCCAAGGCCCTAAACCTTGTAAAAAAAGAGTATTAATTTTAAGTGAATTTGTCAAGTTTCAGTGTCGAAAGTAACTTTTTAATTAGTGTAAAATAAATCTTTTATTTTAAATCGTTACTAAAGCTGTATTCAGTGTTTCTTAATAAATTTATTCTTGTTCGTTTAAACTGAGTGTTTTACTTCAAGAATCGAATACAGGGTGAAGTTTTGGACCTTGCCAAAGACGATAAAATTAACTAAAGTGTTAATCAGACTTTTAGAGTGAAGCAACGTACTCCGGGGCTATACAGGCTGTAGCATTTGACCCTATCCAACGTTTTAGGTGTGACCCACCCACTCTTCATAAATTCAAAAAATAAAGTGCACGCAAGCTCCCATGGTCGCTCTCAAGCTCTAAGGCTCACAGCTCTGCCGAATATTTTTATTTTAAATAAAACTGGAGTCATTTGTGTGTTCAATAGTAAAAAATGTAACATTTTTCACAGACAGATAATTTTTTTTTTAAATTAATTTTCTGGAGTAGTTTATTTAGTAATGGAAAATGACTTTTTTCAAAAATACCTTAGAGTAACTATAAAAATTTAAATAATAAACTATACATACCCATATAAATCCATCTCACTTCCTCGATCTGGATTTAAACTTCTTAACCTGGCTCGAGCTTGCTCGCCGGAGACTATAACGCTAAAAAAATCAGATAAAATCAGTTTATCGATTAAGAAGACAGGTAATTTTTACATTTTTACTTAAATATTAAGAACAGTACATACAATATATATATTTTATAATAATAGACATAGTTTTAAGTCAAGTTCTGCAAACGTACGTCATGTCTGCAAGACAAACATAGCTCCGATAGTGTTGTGGTAGATCTTGTACTTGTAGTACTGTGTGAAAATAAGCCCAAAATATATCTTCGCTTGGTACATAATTTATTACATATTTTAATTTGACCACCGATTGGGCTTTTAAGAGGGAATTTTTTAAATTTTAATTCAGCTACAGTGTAGCTGCTAAAAACAAAATAAAAAGAAAAGTTGGGAATTGAAACAATTTTATTAACAAATAAATTCAAATAACATAAAGACGATTAGTTGTAAAAAAGCGATCCAGCTAAACTTAGTTCAAAATCCAATACTAGTTTACACGTTATTTGGAACGTTATACACGATTTTTTCTACTACCATTTCTTTATGTTAATTATACAGTAATTTACTAACGGTAACTCAGTTTTATTTTTTATGATGATGAGAATTAAGCAATTTTTATTATTTGAAATTAGAAAGAGGGCGTCAATTAGTTGTAGTCAATGTAATTCAGCTAAAGAACACATTGAAATCAATTTGAGTTATGTATTGTGAATAAAACGCATCTTATTTTATTCTGAGTAGAAGAGAGTTGCATGCATGTTTTCTGTTTTCATTTATTTGTTCTGTTTGATAAAATAAGTATTTTATAGAAGACTGATATTTTCAATAATTACATGCAATTTGTATATTTCAGCCATTAAAAAACAGTTTTTTATGTTCCGAGAAGCTTCCGTGGTCGTTGGTATGAAAAATACTAGGTTGTCAGGTTGAGCCGCGTCTGAAATTGTTAATGTCTCGACGTTTCGGCTCCCATTTTGGAGCCATTTTCAAGAAAAAAAAAGGGGGTCAAGAGAAAAAATTTGTTAAAGAAAATAATGCTAGGAGTTCATAGAACTGGTTCGATTCCGGAGTCTTAATCTGCCTACTCCCCATATCTTACCACGATCCGTCTCTAAGGCCTCAATCTGCCTACTCCTTAGAGCGAATTTGCTGGCAGTATCTGACGAAGTGTTATTTATACGAAAGCTGTCTGTGAGTGAGAGAGTGGTGGGGGATTGAGGGTCTGTTGATGGAGGCATCAAAGCAGAACGGCTGCTATCAGGATTATGAGATTGTGGGGCTAGTCTGGAGATCAATTATTTCCAAGCGACTGTAAGACGATGACCGTCATCCCTTTTGTTTAGACAATTGGGACGTTTTTCAATCTCAATTGCTTCGCGGATGATTCGCAGTTTCTGGAAAAAATGAGGGTGCTATGGTTATGGTGTTATCGAAGCCTCTATTATGGCCTGTTAGAAGGCGGTGTTGGGCAAGTGATGATGTGGGATTGGATTTTCTAACTGCAAGACGATGTTCGTATGTTCTATTGTTAATCCGTCTATTGGTTTGTCCAATGTAGATTTGGGGACAGTTTGAGCAAGGTATTTCGTATACACCGTGGGAATCATTAGGTTTTGGTCTTTTGGGGTTCTGATTAAATTGGAAATTGTTTGGTGTGTTGTGAATATCGTTTTTATGTTACCTATTGGATTTCGGAATTTTTGAAATTTTGTCTGTGACACCTTTGATGTAGGGTAGGAAGGTTCTTTGCTGAGGAGGAGTCTGCCGGTTGAATTTGGGAAGGATTTTGTGCTTTGTGTATGGATCGCATTATATGTCCTTTGTCGTAACCGTTTTGTAGAAGTGCTTTTTCTAATGTTTGTAGTTCGGATTGTCTGTTGTGTTGGCATGGAGCAATTATGGAAACAATATTCGCAGTTATGCCAATGTATAGAGGCCCTCCATAAAAGCGTCACTCCTTGCTCAGAAAGTTAAAATGTCTTTACCAATTAATTTAAGTATAATATCCATTTGTTTGTATTTCATGATTTCATTATTATTTCAATTATTTTAAAATAGTTGGCTATGAACAAACTTGACAATTTAATTTTTTGACAGATCATCTCAGTTAATATTTAAACTCTCACTCAATCACACTCCTTTAAGAATTTAGAATTTTCAAAAATGATTTTCACTAACATTGATCGTTATAATATGTTACATATTGCCAATGCAATTTTACTCTGGATTAGCTCAAGTAGAATATAGGAACAGATTTCCACAAGCACTACAGCCGAATAAAACTCTGTTCAGAAAATTAGCTACGAAACTGAAAAATAATGGTTCATTTTTAAAGAAGAAGACAACGTTGAACAGTGTTACTGATAATGGAAATAAGGTAAACCGAGTTATTAATTATGTAAGAAATAAAAATACAGAAAATTTGGAAACATCATTAAGAGAAATTCAAATTGCTTGTCATATAAATAAAACAAGTGCTAGAAATATTTTAAAGAAAAATGGCTACCCGTGTTATAAAGCCAAAAATGTTCACAATTTACAAGCGGGGGACAAACCAAGGAGGACAATTAGAAAGCCTGTTTTTAGCATGGCTATGTCTTAAGACGGGTTATTTATTATATCAAATATTATATTGTTTTGTACCTAGTCCTGTCACTGGGCTTTGCCTGCAAATGAGTAAATAAATATATACACTTTGAGCCTCTAAATCTAAATCAATTAATGTCCAATGGTTGTTGTTAAGAACAATGGTATTATTATAAACTTAATACTATCTGAAGGTTTCAAATAAGGTTTGAATTTAACGTGAACGTTAGCAAAAAATACAATTTGACAAGAAGTGGAGTAGATATAATAAATGTTGTGGCAGGATTTTAGTAAAACGAACGAAACACAATCTAAGCAACGGTCAGAAATCCATCTGTTTGCCAGGTTTTGTCTAAAGGAATATCTGAATTGAACATTGAAGTCAATAAAATATAATCTCAACTATCTAGTCGAATGATATTTCCATCATTTATAAGTACCCACTACGAAAGACATCGATGAACATTTTAGATAATAACGCTTGCTAAAAAATAATGCATTCTCAA
Organism: Leptura quadrifasciata; assembly: GCA_963675555.1. Classification (NCBI taxonomy): domain Eukaryota; kingdom Metazoa; phylum Arthropoda; class Insecta; order Coleoptera; family Cerambycidae; genus Leptura; species Leptura quadrifasciata. The sequence continues at coordinate 152,657,197 of OY776673.1, read as the reverse complement.
GTGCCCTTATATCTGGAAACTCCGAGTTGTTTGATGTATGGACAAATGACTGAGATTATATTATTTTCAGGGATACTATTGCCTGACGTAATGGATAGATATAGATAAACATATTATTACTATTTTCAGGGATACTTTTGACAGACGTGGTTGTTAACATATCTTAGGGCTATAAGAATTTATTCATTTGTATCACTGGTATTCATATCTACTTGAAAATTCCGTCCAGTTTTCTTCGCTTCCTTCAGAAATATGTTTTTATTTAATATCCTCAACTTTTTTTTCTAAATTGAACAGAGAAAAGCATTTATATGGTTTTCTTTCTGGCTCCATATTTCCTCTGAGAAAGGTCTAGATATTTCTCTTATAGCTGTACTTTCGTATTTTCTTTAAACCCTACGTCCATTTTTTTCTAGGGGTGTGTCCAATGTCAAGCTCTATGACTTTTAAGTCCGTTTCGATTCTCTCGCGGACAGCATCAATAAATTTTCCCACTTTTAAGGACGTATTATTTTTAAGAACCGGTTTCTTTATTTTCTTAAACTAGCACTCAACATTGGCATTGCTGTATCTTCCAGGTTTTTCGCTTAATAAATCTCTTAAAATATTACTCCATAATGGAGCAAATGGCATACACCATTTCAATACATATATATAATGCAAAATGCTCCGAATATAAGCTATTTTTATTATGGGGATCAGCACATTGAGTTTCTTTAACGTCTTTGTACACATTCAAGTATATTTTAATAAAATGGAAATAGTATGGAGATTCCATATACTTTCTTCTCGCTCATTCGTTCTTCGAAAGCCTCTACAGTTTCTTCGTGTAATACTTCGTTATAGATTGATCCCGGATTACCTTTAAAAATGCAAAAGCTGATTTAATGCTATCATTGTCGTAAGGATTTAATAATATTTGAACAAATAGCTTAACGTTATGTGACAAATCTTCCCGGTTCCGACAACCCATTAAAATTTTAATCATTTCTATTATAACCCTTCTGCTTTCTTACTTATTTTCATTTTGGCCAAATTATTGAAATGATTTTAATGAAATGAGAACAACAGGACGCAATTATTTATTGCATAAATATTGATACGTTAAATTTAAATAACTGTATAACGTCATTTCATTAAGGTCTAAACGTATCGCAGTGATTCTGGCAAAACTTTAGTCGAAAAGGATTGCTGAGAAAAGGGGCAATTTTCTTTTATGGGTCACTGTCACAAACAAATCTTTTAAAATATACAAAAAAATTAGCTAACGCTGCAGAACTATGACGCGAACTTATGAATTCGCATAGTATTGAAGAAACAACTATACCAGTTGCATCAAAATAAGCCGTCACTTTTGACCAATGCATCAATTCTTTATTCAGGTTAGAATTTAAAGAAATGCCTCCCCAAAACCAACTCCGGGACCAACCGTGCAACCACCGTGTGATTCGCGGTGGCGGATTGCAGGGTTGGGCGGATTAGGTCTGGCTTGGTAAAAAACAATTAACACTTAAACCTAAACCCCTTCTGTTAACAAACAGATTGAAAAAAGTGTTAAAAGTCCTATTTCTAAATGGACAGATTTTATAAAACTTAAAGACTTTAAAACCTTTCACTTTATCACTTTTTTATTTTCTCGCCGCAATGATGTTAATGCCACCCTCTAGCGTCACACACATGTTCTCTACAGCTGTGGTCCGTATAGAATAGTGCGTGTGCGCAGTATCAGACTTTATGGGCACGGTTACCCCGCCGCCACTGTTGTTATCGGCCCTATCTTTTCGATGTACCGTATACCCTCGGACTTGCAGCTTGTCTCGTCTGGTAAGTTTCATCTCATTTAGAAACATGATGTCAATTTGTCACCTATCTATCTATCATCCATCTCTCAGGGTATTCATTATTTAAATGTATGTGGATAGATACCGTGTGGTGAACTGGTGCGCCGTCGTGTAAATACCAAATTCTCTGTCTAGGTGGAATGGGTAATTGATTTATTAACTGCGGCTACTGATAATCCAGAAAATTTAGGTAGATCAGGCTCCTAACTCTTCCTTCAAAGAAATAAGGCCAATGACATAAGTTCCTATTATCCCGCCCCATACGTTTAATGATCATCTTGTCTGACTGGTTCTTGGCACACAATGTGTCGGTTGCATAATAATGAAAATTATGTCTATTGACAAACCCCTTTTTATGAAATGTTGCTTCATCAACGAATAATACATTATTAAAAAATCCTCATCTCGAAGAACTTGTTTCTGAGCCCATTCACAAAATAATAATAATAATAATAATAAAAAACGTCTTTATTGTTTTTTGTAATACAATACAATAAATACATAGCATCAAATAATTAAATAAAAATTTTGTTTATATTACAAAAAAATAAATGGCGAAGTTCAGTTTTCCACATAAAATATATGTGGTAACTGTTCTTCCACTTAACCAGACACTAATATAATTTTTATAATATGTTTATAGTGACGCTTATACATCTATAAAGTAATAGGATATATGGCACAGATAAGTAATAAGTATACAATTATATTCTTTAAGGTTAAAATGGAACATGTAAATATTAATTCATTGAATTAATTTAAATTTGATGACTCAGTAGAATTTTTTTATATTTTGTCTTGAACTGATGGATGCTTGTTTCCTTTAAATCATTTTCGATATTGTTGTAAATTTTGCAGATTTAATAGCTGTAAGACCGTTTGAAAAGTTCAAGTTGATGCATTGGAGGTGTCAATAATCCCTTGAATCTAATATTTAGAGTGTGTACATCCGTTCTGAATTTAATTTTTTTATACAAGTATGGTGGGGACTTTAATTTGATAATTTTGTGAAATACGGTTGCTGAGTGAAGTTGTCTCCTATTTTGCATGTTCAGCCAATTAACTTCTTTCAATTTATGTGATATTCTTTGACACCTTCGTATACCACATACTAGACGAAGACAAGAGCTTTGAACCATTTGAATTTTATGTATGTACAAATAATTTAAACAAGGTCCATAAAGTACATCAGCATAATTAAACAGAGATAGAACCAATGACTCACACAATATGACTTTAGTTTTTTGAGGTAAACAGTGCCTGTCGGCATATATTAGTTTAAGATTCGAATATGCTTTTGCAATAGTTTATTAACATGACCAATGAATCTAATTTCACTGTCCAAAATCACACCCAAACTTTTAGCTTTAGCAGTTTTTACCAACTGAATATTGTCTATGGTTATGTTTAAGTTATTTTAATGTTTTCTTTATGGTTTTTTGGTCAGAAGACGATAATATTTGATTTGCTTGGGTTGATAATTAGACAGTGACCCTTAGCTTCCTTGACAAAAAGATTGATGTCTTCATTTATCCGAGTACAGGCTAGGTCAACCTCTGATGGAGGAAAGGAGTAGTACAGCTGAGAATCATCAGCATATAAATGAATTTCACAATATTTTAAACAACTAATAAAGTGACTGGTGTAGATGGTGAATAGTAAGGGACCAAGAACTGACCCCTGTGGTACGCCAGTTTTTAAGGTGACAGCTTCCGAAGTTGAGCCATCTAAACATACTTTCTGCTCTCTGTTATTTAAGTAGTTTGCAAATAATTCTGTTGCATTTTCCGAGAGTCCGATATATTTTAGAATAACTAGCAGTATATTATGGTCAAGTGTATCAAAGGCTCTACTGAAGAACAACAGAACTAAAACAGTACAATTTCCTTTATCAGAGGCCGCAATAATATCACCCACTATGTGGAAAAGAGCAGTAGTACAACTATATCCAGGCCTAAAACCAGATTGAGTCAAGGGTAATAAGTTATGTAATGCTAAGTACTCTCTCAACTGTTGGTCAATGATTTTCTCAACTACTTTAGATAGAGTTGGTAGAATACTTATACCACGAAGGTCTTTAAACTCTGCAGGATTGGATTTTTTTGGCAGCACTGTTACTAATGAACTTTTCCACAATGCGGGAAAAATATTCTCGGTTAAGCAAACATTAACTATGTGGGTAATATGTGGGATAATATGAGGACAACACAACTTCAGATGTTTTGCGTCAACACCATCACAACCAGTGGCATTCGTGGATATATCGTTGATTAGCTTTGTAACTAAATTTACATTTACTGTTTGGAATTTAAAGTTATTGTTGTTAAGAGGGTTATTTCTGTAATAATTTAATAATGGTTCTGGTATAGACGAGTTTGTTGGTACATTAATTAGAAAATTATTTATTTCATCAACATTTTTTAAGTGGTCTGGGATATCGCTATTTTTATTTTGCGACAATATATGGTTGTTTCTTAAAAATTTCCAGTGTTCACGAGTAATAGTTGTATTAAAGAAATGCTTAAAATATGCTTTCTTTTCTCTCTTTATTGCTTGAGTGGTATAATTTCTGATTTCTTTATAAAGTTCCCAGTGATTTATATTTTTTGAGTTTTTGTAGCGCCTTAGTGCCTTATCCCGAATAGACATAATCTGTTTAATATTGTCGTTAACCAGGGCGCGAAAGATTTAGTAAATCTAGAGGTTACAAACGGTGCATGCAGATCAAAAAGAGCTACGATGTTGTGAATTAAATACGCAATTTTTTCATCTATGTTTTCCAAATAGAATATAGTGTCCCATGGTATACTAACAAGATCTGCGTGAAATGACTCATATATGAAACTGTTAAAATTTCTGTACTTGAAAATTCTCGGATTACTGCTCCCACTACTTACCTCCATTTTAAATGAAATCATTTGGTGATCAGATATATCAGTGTCCGATACACTATGGTTCAAAACTCTTACCTCGATTCTGTTATTCGGGTTGGCTGCTCAATTATTTGATTTAAACTAAATTGTTCTAGAAGTGAGAGTAAATTATTTGTATACATATTATCGTCATTTAAGATATTTATATTAAAATCCGCGGTACATATTAAATTATTATATTCTGGAGTAAGTAAACTAAGGGAATCCTCAAAATACATTTATTTCAAAATTTGGTGGTTTATATATAACACCAAGGGCAATATTTTAATTTTTTGTGTTTATGTTTAACCAGAGCTGCTCAATGGTGTTTTCTGACTCAATTATGTTAGCTCTAAATGATTTTTTAATAAATATACATAATCCACCGCCTCTTGTACCCCTATCTCGTCTAAATAAACTATAGTTATTTATATTCAGTATATTATCAGGTATACCCTCATGTAGCCATGTCTCTACTACACAAAAAATGTCAAAATTATTGTTAGGAATAAGTTCCTTTATTTCTGGTATAGTCTGTTTTTAAACCAGGAGGACTAAATGTAGAATCCCAATTTACACTATAAAAGTTACCAGAAAATTACCCTAGAATATTTTAGGGGTTCTAAGCAACCAACCTTACACGACTACAGTATAGATGTATGCAGTCTAATATACTATAAAGGGGTCTAGGGATTCCTCACATTTTTAATAATAAATTTCCAAAAAAGAATATTGTTTGAGATATTTGAAATTTGATTTGGTATATGAAACTTATTAAACAATATTTAAAAAAAAAAAACAAATTAAATTATTTTCAATTGATGTGTCAATGATATATATAATTTTCTCTCCACGTCCAATTTTGCCATGTATTGAGGAAGATTTGAGATATAAAGTGCGTTTAATTATTTAATTATATGCCTGTAAAAAATTAAGTGTGTAAATGAAAGTAAAACAAAATTTCCCTATTAAATACACAACTATTTATTATCACAGGGTTCGATTACTGCTTGCAACTTCTGCAAATCTGGGCGACTATTTATTGCATGTAGAATTTTGTTTAGGGTAGGCATTTAATTTTTGTATAAGAAACTGTATTACTGTATTACTGTATTATTTGTCGAATAGAGTTTTTCATTGTTTCATCAAATTTGGTAATAATTCCTGGTCTTCCTCCAAGTTTTTTTGGCCTGCGTATATTTCCAGTCTTTCTATATTCCCTTATCGTACGGAATACAGTTGATCTTGCAATTCCTAACAGTAAAAGTGTTTAAAATAGGTATGTTACAATTCTTACATTGTTTAATATCTCACCCACTGCATTCATAATTGCAGATACGATTTCACACATTTTGACCTTTGTTTTTCCACTCAACATCTGTTTATTCATATTTATTACACATTGCTTCTCAGTTAATGCTAAAGCACCCAAATCTAATCGTTTGCGTTTCTTTACTGGTGAAACTTCCACTAAACTTGAATTTGCCACAACATCCATATTGAAATACTTCCAGAATATATAAATAATCAATATAAATAACATATAATTAGTTCTGCACAGAACTGTTTCCTTAATGGGTGATGATAAATAATTAATGAAGATACTTTGAAATTTGGTTGAAATATTCAACTGACATGTATGTCAAAATTTAAGATTTGGCCTAGTGTAAAACTGGCGAACGCGCAGCCAATCACATGTGTATGATTTAGCGCGGCAAATTCGAAAGAGTCCTCCTAGTTTAAAAACAGACTATAGAGATGGTAAGATAGATCTTACATTTAAACTTGCAATGCATAATGTACTTGGCATCATGTATGGTAAATAGAAACAATACGTTACAAAGAATTATTCTTAATTATATTCAAATACTTAACTGATAACCCTAAAAAAAAAATAACAAATAAAATATATTGATTGCCAGGAAAGATTTTGTATGCTTATACCTATTATATCTGTGCCTACAAAAAAGAATCACAAAGAAGAAAAAACTTAGTAGATGAAATATAAGAAAGTATCTAAAAAAAAAACATAAATAGCTGTTTTTATACAATAGTTAATAAGAGATATATCATACTAATTTTAACGTACTATACAAGCTAAAAACGTCTGTTCTTCAGTTTGCAAATATATTTTACTTTTCCAATAAGCGTATATCTTCCATTGAATTGATTTTGTGGATTGCGTTATCTCCATTTATGGCCAGTTTCTGAAACGTTAGATAGAGTTAATTATTCGTTTACTGTCATAGTTACAATTGTGACAACAATTGTTACTATGACATTTATTAATAGATAACTTTATTTTACGCTTCAGAAACTGGCCATCAGTGTAGCAAATATGCAACCGTCACTTGTCCATACTTTTCCATTCTTATCTATTTTTTCTATGGTTAGTTTTAAAATTTTTACTTTATCTTGTGTCAGATCTTCGCGAACTACTATGCCTTTAGCGTTGAGACTTTTCTTTTCCCCATATACTAGTTTCTTGTCATTTAAATTCATAAAGTGTACAACAATAGGACGCATCTTCTTATCAATAATCTTTCCCGTTCTATAACAGTTTTCAATTTTTCCATCTAATTCGACACCCATATCATTCTTTATGAAATCTATTACCACTTGGGACACATCCTCTTTTTTCTTTTCTTTAATACTATATATTCTAATAGTTTTACTTCGAGATTGTTGATCTAGCCTATCATATTTGGTCGATAAATTTTTTAAAAACTTGTCTTGACTTAGTATTTGCTCCTTTAATTCTTTATTTTCGAGTTCCAATTTTTTAATTTTGGCCCCAAATTCTTCATTTATAGTAGATATTATAGTTTTTGCAATAGAATCAAGAAATTCATCTGATGTGCAAATTTTGTTGACCAACGTTTTTACCATGGTCTGTACCTCATTGGCATCTTCTGATTTCAGTTTCCCTTGCCTGGTAGAACTCATATTTAAAATGAAGTTTATTCAACAGAACAATCAATAGCCAGTTTTTTTTCACACAATTGCGTTACTACTTTGTGTTATAATTACTTCGATATATAAAAAGTTATTATTTAGTATGACTTTTCACTATAATTTATTAATTTTATCACAGCTCATGCACTCAAGACTTTACTCATATAGCGCCATCTATGATATCCGTTTTTCGAAATCCTCATCTAATAACTCTTGCACTAATTGTATATGGTACGGATGGAGTTTGTTTTTCTTCAAAATCCTGTGCACGACGATCCGGCTTATGTCAGTTTGTTTTATGTCGATTAAAATGCGGTTTTGGTTCTTTCTGTTTTTTCATACGCAACATTTCCCGTTCGGGTAAATCACTGTAGCAAATTTTTATAAGCTTCTTTCCTGGGCTGCCTTCTATCTGGGTACTTTTGTTTATAAATTCTTGTCGCAAGTAAACAATGTTTATCACTTACTCCCCATACAAAAGCCATATCTGTCAATCCTTCCGTAGAATAATTCGTTATTTTAAATACTGTATTACACTAAAATCCCTCAGGTACGAAATTATGTGACAGTAACTGTTGGTTTTATTGTAATATCATTACATTACTAACATCAGTCATATACTCTGTCATAATGAGTTTGCATTAGGAATGTGAAATGTCAAAATCATGGCTTACTTGCGAAAAGACGCAATAATTTTAAGTCATCAATTAAATTGAAAGTACCTCAAAAACTCTCAATTTTGGGGCCTAACATCACGATAACTAATTTGAAGGAATATAATAGTCGTACAAAATGGTGGAATGATATAGTGGGCGAAGTTTTAGATTCTTGTAGATTGACAAGTTGATGCCCCTGTATAAAATCGTATTTACATAAAAGTAAATGTTCGTTCTTCTCAGACATTTTATCTGACCTCTATCTTTGCACTTACTAAATAATTTATCTTAACTATCATTAACAAAAATTTTTTTTATATAATTTGTAATGTACTGTTTTTTCGTGAATTTTCATAATTTTCACAATATCTTGGTAAGTCCGCAAAGTTTTCAAATCAAAAATTAGTACTGAACGTAGAATTTTTCGCTGAAGTCAATGGTGTAAAAATATATGGGGTGCGTCTTTTAAAAAATTCAACCTTGAACCTCTCTCACTCTATAGGAACACCCTGTGCTTTTCAAAGTATTTTAGAATTAGGCGACAATGCATGCCATGTAACTTTTATTTAAAACGTTGTTTCATATTTCTTATAATACGGCAGATATTGGACTCCTTGCACTAATGGGCCACCCGCTATATTACAGTTACCAGCTGATAGTAAGAATGGTGGAAATTTTTTAATCCAGTTTGATTTCTAAATTATATTCTGGTCGATATTTCGGCCCTCACGATCATTTGAGATATGCTAAGGATAAAGCAAATTATACATACATATTACAATTATCAGCTGGTAGACAGAATGGTGGACAACGAAGGAATTTTTTTAAAAACAATTTCACTTCTTAATTGTATAATAGTCGATATTTCTGCCCTCGCGGTTATTTAGGATATGCCACGGATAGAGTAAATTAAGTATATCTATTACAATTACCAGCTGCTAGTCAGAATGGTAAACAACGAAAGGAAAAATTATTAAATCAATTTCATATCTTTTTAGTCCCCAGTACAGCGTCCTTTTTTGAAAATTATTACAAAAGTGGTAAAAATGGTCTTAGCGGCTTCATTTTAACGAGTCTACCACACTATAAAATCTTCAGAGTACGGGATGGGTGCTTTTCCGCACGCGCAGCACCTATACCGCGGTTACGATTTTTTATTACAAGATTCAAATTTTTTTATTTTAATTGAAAGATTATGCGTCAAATCAAAAGAAAATTTTTTGTCCGAAAAAAAAGAGGGCGCGATTGTCGAGTCCGACATCTGCAACATGTCACTCTAGCGCGGTACCGTTTTGTTATTGCACAATTTCCAATTCCAATTTCCAATTACAATTGCAATTGCTCATAATTGCTTAAAAAAAATAGTCCATAACTTGTCCGACAAATTTTCAGCCTCGTTTTTTCAATCTGACTACTTGAATACGTCAGTTCTGGCAGGTTACGTTTTGCGATTACAAAAGTTGTAATCTTAATATTTTTCACTTTCAAATAAAATATGTATATTAAAAGAAATGTGTCCGACAACAAAAAATGACGCAAACTTATAAAAACTAATTAGAAATTTTTTTTAAAAATTGTTTGAATTTTTAAAAGTAGTGCCAAAACTGTACTAAAGAGTGTGCAGGGGAAGAGCAGCTAATGAATTCATTGCCTCATGGTCCGCCAGGCTCCATTTTTATATATACGCTTTGCTTTGCCGGCTTCCTTCACGTTTTACTCCATGTGACTTTTATAAAAATCAAAGGGTTAATCTATTGTGTGCAAGTGCATTGCACAGACTCAGACATCCCTGTGATAATGCTTACCAATTTTGGATTTCGAAAAGCCGAAACAGAGATCATAATAAAAAACACATCTAAAAAACAGTTACACCTCGATATCAACAAAATACATAAAAAACTAGGTGATTTACTATCGCATTCCTTGACAGTATGCCACATTTTTACAGGAAATGATTTTAACCCTTCTTTCTTCCGTAAAGGGAAAAAAGTCTTTTCAGATTTTAAAGAAGAACATGGTCTTTCAAGAAACTTTTATTAATGTTATTCAAACCCCACCATCTGAAATAAATGTAGTGAGCGAGGTTTTTAAAACAATTGAAGAACTCGTTTGTAGAATGTATGGAGTAAAAACCAAAAGTGATGTTAACAAAGCTCGTTTTGAAACGTTTGAAAGGAGTTATAAAAACACTCGTTCTTCAGAGGAAGTATTAAAGAAGAAAAAGAGATATCTCGATGCCTCAAACTTACCTCCAAGCAAACAAGAGCTTTTACAACATGTAAAACGCACAATTTATATAAGCAGCATATGGTGTAATGCACACAAACTAACGCCAACGGAATAGACACCAAAGGAATGCGGCTGGGAATTAATAGATGGTTACGAGTTTTATTGGTTTGACGGTCTTCAAAGTCCAACGCTCCACGAAATATCTTTAGAAAATATAAATATACTATTGAAATCTTATAAAAAATCTTATAATAATTTTTAAGAAATATGCAACTTTATAGAACTTTTATTAACATTATTTCAGAATCTACTACCGATGATGAAGGTGGTTCGAGTAATGAAACTGACAAAGATGAAGAATGGGATAATGAAACTGATGATAATTCGAGTAGTGATGATTCAGTAATATAAATATAATATATAAATTAATTTATATACCGCATTAAATAACAAAAGTTATTAAGAACAAAATATGGTTTGATTATATTTCATAATTTTTTAAGTAAAAATAACTAAAATTAACCGATATATAATAAGTGTGTATTTATTTATTAGTATTTATTTACTATATTGCACAGTTTTGCTCTATAAGAGTATACATTAAATAAAATATAAGAGTTGTAATGAACAAAATTTGGCCTGATTACTTTTCATAATTTTTTTCACAAAGAAAACAAAAATTTACTTGAACGGAAAATCAGAGCTTTTGTAATATTTATTCATTCTTTAATTAGTATCTATTTATTTATTAAGTTGAATAATTATCTTCTCTAAAGATATGAATTTAATAAAATATAAAAGTTGTTATGAACAAAATTTGGCCTGATTAATTTTTTTCACAAAGAAAACAAAAATTTAGGTGAACTGAAAGCCAGAGCTTTTTTAATTTTTATTTATTCATTAATCAGTATTTATTTATTAAGTCGCATAATTATCTTCTCTAAATGTACGAATTTAATAAATGATAAACTTTGTTATGAACAAAATCAGGTCTGATCATTTTTCATAATTTTTTTCACAAAAAAAATTAATTTTATTTATTAATTAATTTATTAGTACTTATTTATCTACAATACATTGCACAATTATCCTGTATCAGAGTATAAATTAAATAAAATCATAATACAACATATCAACATTAATTTACATAATATTTGCAGCTAATTATATACGAAAATAAAAATTTGATTAAGGATGCATCGTATTAACTTTTTTTTTCTGTCGCACTGGTAATATGATCCACTATTTTTGTCGGACAGTGCTATATTTAGTTCAAAAACGTACCAATTTATCACGTGTGATTTTTGTCCGAAATTTTGCAATCGCAAAACATAACCTGCGATAACTGACATATTCAGGTTGTCGGACTGAAAAAACGAGGCTGAAAATTTGTCGGACAAGTTATAGACTATCTTTTTTAGACCATTATGAGCAATTGCAATTGAAAATTGGGTGTTGTGCAATAACAAAACGGTACCGCGCTAGAGTGACATGTTGCAGGTGTCGGACTCGACAGTCAAGCCCCTAATTTTTTTTCGGACAAAGAAAATTTCTTTTGATTTAACGCATAATTTTTCAATTAAAATAAAAAGTTTTGTAATAAAAAATCGTAACCGCGCTAGAACAAGAGGTTTAGGTGCTGCGCGTGCGAAAGAGCGCTCATCCCGTACTCTGAAAATTTTACAGTGTGGTAGACTCGTTAAAATGAAGCCTCTAAGTCCATTTTTACCACTTTTGTAATAAATTTCAAAAAAGGACGCTGTACTGGGGACTATTTGTTTGTTGTTGTATACAAATATTTTCTAGAAAATGGTGGAGGAGCCGGTGATACGCTAATAAAACATTTCATTTCGATATTACGGTCGTCATTATTTGGGATATGCCATGGATACAGTAAATTAAGTTTATCTATTATAATTATTGGCTGCTAGTCAGAATGGTGAACAGTGAAAGAGAAATTTTTAAAGTCAATTTCATTTGTAAATTGTATAGTGGTGGATACTTCCGCCCTCACAGTTATTTGGGATATGGCATGGCTACAGTAAATGGGCCTTTCCCGCATGACTGAGTAATATAATTTTATATCAATTTAGTTTCTCGCAATTTTTTATGTTCTACCAAATATTTACTTTACAAAATCAGTTTTATTTCACTTAATTTTTAACGAGTTCTAAGATGTGATGCTTGCAATGTCAGTCTGATTAGACCAATAAAAAGTCGTATTTTCAAAGGATGCTGTCTATTGTCAGGTGTATGTCTTTTTATGTGAACATCATATTTTCAATATCAACTGTCTACTTTGAACAGTACATTTTTTCATTACAATGTACTCTTCGTTAACCTGCTACTAAATAAAAGCAAAAGTTCTATCAACTTTTCACTGTCTGAGTCTAAAATCTATACATCATGTTTATATTCTATATTTTTGATCGTTTTGGTTCACATATGGTATAATATCAGTGTCATCTGGCAACGCTGTACTAAAATGCTCAAATCTTATTGGATAATCTCACTTTCTATTGTTTATGTTTGATACGAAATTTACGTAATTTTATTTTATAATTAGAAAATGCCGCTTACAAGGGTTTGTTTTGTACCAGTGTGTCCAAACACTAGTGAAAATGCTACCAAGTTATTTTTGCGCGTCCCAGCAAATTTGGAAATTCGAAAATTGTGGTGGAAAGTTGCAAAAGTTCCTGGTGTTGTTTATACTGCTCCTGGATTTTCCTGTTGTGAAGATCATTTTAACGTATGTGTATATTGTTATTAACTTTCTTTTACTGGGCTTGATTTTATACTTCATTTGTCTCTTTAAATTGAAGAAGATTCACGTTTTTAAAAGAATATTAACACCATACAATAACAATAAAATCACAACATTTACTTGTACGCAATGTCAATCGGGATCATAAACGGGCGTACTCAATTAAACGTTAGCACATTACGAGATTCTATTAATGTTTCCTTATAAGTGTACTTCAGGCACCAATAGAATTGCAAGATATCGTTTGGGAATGCACCTTTATAACCTCGTTTATAGCTGATTCTGGCAGCGGTTTAAGATCATATAATCAATATGTGGTGTAGTTTATGATGACGTCACATTGCCGCCCGAATGTTATCGTTCAAATTTGCTGTTGATTTGGGGAACATTTGCATATTTTCTGTAGTATTTTATACGTTCATAAAAAAAAATCATTTTTAGTAATATTTTCATAGGATCTTTCCAATAACACAGTAAAAAATATAGCGAGGAAGGCCCATTAAGTGGGCTGTGCAGCATCTCGGGCCCCCCTCCCTTAGAAAAAGTGTATCCCAACGCCGGTTTACTGTATAAATATACTAAATTTAACATTTGAAGTAAAAAAATAATTTAGTAGTATCTATACTACATTAAATATCTAACTAACATAGTCGCGATACAAAGAAAATGCGTATATTCAATAACACATGATTTTAAGAAGTAAACAGATAAAACATAAAACTATAATACTTTAATACATAATACATCATGGTAATGGTACTATTATTGCATTAAATTATCAAATATCTAAAAAATAAAACATTAATTTAAAAAACATCGAACAAAAATTGCACCTCAACAGTTTTTGGCAAAGTATGTACCAATGTACCTACGTAATATAACGGAGATTTGCGCGCCTTGCAACTTGGCAAATGATTCTATTATTGTACTAAAGTCACAATTTCTAGCTAAATCTGACTCAACAGCTAAGAAACGTAAATTTGACAAGCGATCTTGAGTCACTGTCGATCTTAATACATTATTAATACGCGCTAAGAAACTAAAACATCGTTCTACTTGAATGGGTATAGTTCAGAATACTCAAGACAATTTAGTATACGTAAATAAAAATAAAAGCATATAATAGGTGAAATAATTTATAAAGTTTTTATATTACGTATGTGCACTCCTAATAGTGTTAGGAACAATACCCCAAAAAGTTCCCATCTAACCAGTGTCCGCGACATCCCTTATTTTGGTAAAAACCTCCCTCCGGTGGTGCATTCTGGTGGCTTTTCTTAATTTTCTCGTAAACCGTTATTCAAACGTAAAATGTTGCCCATTAAATTCTACACAAAAACTGTTATATCAACATTTTAGCTATTCCTTACTCAATTCTCGCAAATGGCGTTCAAATTTAAGGGATGTTTTTAGCACGCTGTTTATAATATGTATAATTGTATAAGTCCAGCGATCTTACGAACTTATATAGTTATATATTACTCAGGCGATAGAAATCGTGTTACACGAAATGTTACGATCATATTTATTATATGCAGATATCAGAACACAAGTATTGAAGTGGGGGACTCAATTACATTGTGACACAAGTTTGTGGAATATGACGCGGTAATGTTTTACTGTTCTTTTTGCACACACGTTTAGTGGTTGTGAATGTTGTGATACCACCCTCTGCTTTTTTCGGAAAAGGAAAATCTCAAATAATAGGTATATTAAACAAGAGAAAGGATTTCGATGATGTTATTCATATTTTCAAAAATCCCGAATCTACTAAAGATCAGATTAAAAGTGCTGGTGAGAAATTCACACTTGTGTTATATAAAGCTGAACGAATGGAAACTTCTTTGAAGATTTACTTATTTAATAAGCTGGTTGGTCAATCCAAGCATGCTGTAATTTTATCTAAATTGCCACCTACATCTACAGCATTAAAACAACACTCTTACCGGGTTCAATCTTGGCTCGGAAAAAATATGCAGCCAACGCAGTGGGGTTGGAAAAAATGGGCAATATTTTATCACCAGTTTTTACAGAGGCGCCTGCTTCAGTTTTTATTTTAAAAGTTATATCGTGCAACTGTAAAAAGGATTGCGGTAAGCGTTGTGGATGTATTAGTGTTGGATTACGTTGTTCAACTATCTGCTCCAACTGCCGTGGACAAAGTTGCCCAAACTGAGGAAATGCTAAATGAACAGGATTCAATAAACGAATAAAGAATCGAAACGACAGTGGAGTAGGCACCACTTTAAAAAACGCACCGAGAGCTGTATCTCATGGGTGGTGTGAAAATGATGTCAAATTATAAATTAATATATACAATTCTATTTTTAACTCATTAGCATAAAGAAGACAATTCACATCTAAACCCATGACGATATCATTAGTAAATATATTGAATAGCAGGGGACCAAGAACAGATCCTTGGGAACCCTCGAAGTTGCAAAGTACTCAACAGACTTGAAGCCATTAAATACCACATATTGCTTTCTGTGAGACAGATATGAAACTAACAGCAATATAAGTGAGGAGGACAGTCCAAATAATGTAAGTTTTGTTAGTAATAAGTTATGG
Organism: Leptura quadrifasciata; assembly: GCA_963675555.1. Classification (NCBI taxonomy): domain Eukaryota; kingdom Metazoa; phylum Arthropoda; class Insecta; order Coleoptera; family Cerambycidae; genus Leptura; species Leptura quadrifasciata. Next base: position 152,641,269 of record OY776673.1, on the reverse strand, counting down.
TCAAGTCTATCGAATGCCTTTGAAAAATCAGTATAAACAACGTCAGTTTAAGCCTGCATGTCGATAGATTCAGAAATGAATTGTGTGACGACAACTAGGCTAGTCGCGGGGGATCGATCTTTCATGAATCCGTGCTGATACGGTGAGAGCCTATTGCTGACGTAATGATACGTACTACTGTGAAGTAAGAATTCGAAAGCTTTACTAAAATTGTACAATATAGAAATTGGACGAAAGTTCATTATATCATGTGGTTTAAAAATAATTAACTTTGGTTTAATTGTACTCGTGGACTGTATGGAAATTAATATTTAAAAAACAAAAACGACTTACCATTCGTTGGCGATCACTTTACTTTATTTTATGTGCATCACTTGAATAGCAAGCTGGGGAAGGGGGTGAGAATTGGATAGGATTGGGAATACACACTTTTAACCTCTCCACAATAAAATCGTGAGAGGTTACTAAAATTGGTTCAAAAACGAGATAACAAATCTTTACGTTTTGAGGTCCTAGGAACCCAAAAAAGTGGTTTTTGAAAAATGTCTGTGTGTGTGTGTGTATGTGTGTTAGCACGATAGCGCCGAAACTACTGAACGAATTTGAATGAAACTTTGCGTGTGCGTTTCTTTAGTGCCTCAGAAGATCTGAAAAGGTATTGGTTGAGATCAGATTACGATTAGTGCCATTTTGACGCAACAAGTTGTTTATTTTATAATTACTTTCAATTTGCAATGGAACCATTGAAAAGCAGTTAAAATTCTTATTTCAACGATATATCACACTTCCACCCTTTCGATTTGGTTTCCGTGAAAAAAATTAAAAACAAAGCAAATATGGCATATATCGCATTTCGCATGACATGATCGATGCGCGTAGCCGTTACGTCGTGAAACTCGTCACATCACGTGTCAATTCACGTGTGAGGGTTTCTTCACTGCTCTAGAAGTAGAGCGGATTACGTTTAGTGCCCTTTTTTAAATATAAATATAGACAAATCGAAGAATTAAACTACAAATATTCCTCTAAAATCTAGTAAAATTACTGAAATGCCAATGTTTCATTTAACATGTCGTATGACTGGTGGTCGAGAGGTGAGCGCACTTGCCTCTCACCCAAAAGTTCCGGGTTCGATCCCCGGTCGTGGCAGTGGAAAATACTGTGTGAGGGATTTTTCCACTATACACGGATATTGGGTGTGTGTCCCTTGTCTCTAAATGTGTAGCCCCCTCCCACACAAGGCTCTTCTAGAGCCTTCCGGGATAAAGGGGGTCGTAATTACCTGTGGTGTTATTTAAACAAAGACAGCCGCGAGCGATCGGATTGCAATGAGCAAATTTTGACGATTGTTATTGTCATAGTTTGTCATCCGATAACGTTGGTGTCATGTCATGTTAATAAGATTTCGGCATATTTGTAACTTTTTGTGGATTGTCACAAACTTTAAAGGTAGATGTAACAATATCAATATTATATGCTTTCTGTACTTTCGTTGGTGAATTTATTATAGATGATCATTTTACCAATTTTCAGTTTGTTGCTTTACAAATCTGTAGTATTTAGGATAACTAGACTTTCTTAGTCGTTCAAGTGATGTTAAAGTTGTTAATATCCTAATAGTATATTATTCAACGAGCGATAATGTAGGTAATAACTCGCATAGATGATTGTAAATTCATTAAGTTGAGGGTTTTTGTAGTGCCCCAGAAGATCTGAAAAGGTTTTGGATGAGATCGGATTACCTTTAGTGCCGTTTTGTTACACAATTTAATGCTCTTTTCGGCTTCAAAGAGCCACCGAATGGGAAGGTTGCAGCCGCTTCCAGGAGCTGCCGATTTTTTAATATTTAATCTTATTTTAATAGCTGATTAAATTATTTATGCACTGAAATACGGTGGTAACACTCGAATTGCCTTAATTAGGATACAAATTAACCATAAACAAACGGCCTAAATATCCTGCCACTTCGCAAAATTGAATGGTAATTCGATGCGAAAAGAAGAAAAGAAAAAAAAATGTGCACTTCTATCACTAGCTTGCTAATAATATAAAATTTACAAATTATGGAAAAAAAGAAAAAAAAGTATTATGACTGATTAGATAGTGGGCATAATTTTGCTACTGGTCGAGTGTAAGAACTATTCTTAGTTCTTACCAATGCTACTCTGGGTACTCCATCTTTACCCGGATATAATTTTTCAATAATAGCTAATGGCCACTGTAGTGGTGGGATATTATTCTGCATAATTACCACTATCATACCTATTTGGGCGGTATTAGCTGGAGTATTCCATTTTTGTCTAGCTTGGAGAGTGCTCAAGTATTCAATATGCCAACATTTCCAATAATGTTGTAACATTGAATATAACAATTTGTATCTGGTTAAACGATTAGGAAGCTCTGTGGATATATCTCCCGCTGGAATTAAATTTAGCCGAGATCCATATAAAAAATGTGCCGGAGTTAAAGCTATCGGATCCATGGGATCAGAGCTCAGCGGACATTAAGGTCTAGGATTAAGTAACGCTTCGATTTGGGTAAGTACTGTATTAAATTCTTCGTAATTTAAAATTTGGTTTCCAATTACTCTAGAGAGGTGAGATTTAACGCTTTTTATGTTTTCCTCCCAAATTCCTCCGAAGTGGAGGGCTGACGGAGGGTTAAATCTCCAATTTATTTTATTATTATTAAGTTCACGAGATAGGGCATCTTTATATTGCTGGGACTCAGTTAATTGATAAACTTCGCCAAGTCGGGCCTTTCCTCCTATAAAATTAGTACCTTGATCAGAAAACAAAGTGTTACAATTTCCACGCCTAGATATAAATCTTTTGAAAGCCGCAAAAAATGAATCCGTGGATAGACTACTGGCAAGTTCTAAGTGCACTGCCTTTGTAGTAAGACAAATCAAGAGACATACATACGCCTTTTGGCTTTTGATACCACGTCTTCTGCCTAAAGTTATAAAAAATGCTCCCGTAAAATCTACACCCGTAGATAAAAATGCTTTTGCTTGATTTACCCTTGGAGAAGGTAAGTCGGACATTATAGGGTAATTAGGTTTAGGGTTTAGTCTAAACTACAGCAATGATTGCATTTCCAAATGTGCTGACGTATAATAATACGAGCTGCAATAATTTTGTTGTAATAATGATTGCAACAAATGGACACCAGTGTGACAAAAATTTTTGTAGTTAAAATCAGTCAACAAATTAACAAAAGGATCTGACTTGGGTAGAGGTATCGTATGTTCATGATTAAAAGCAATATTGGCATTCGATAATCTTCCACCTACTCTAATTATACGGTCTTTGATAAACGGATTTAATTTCCGTAAAAAATGAGACTTTACGGGTTTGTTTTCTAAAAGAAGCTTGTACTCTTCAGAATAATTACGCTGTTGTACAACTCGAACTAATGCGTACTCAGCTTGGTCAAGGCCAGATTTACATATTTTATCATTACGATGTAGTATTTTAATAAATCTCAACACATTACGGTACAATGAAGGAGCTTGGTCCAAGTGGAAAAATATTCTATCAGATAATAGAACGGGGAAATTATTGTCTTAACTGCAAGATAAATTAAACTTTCTTCTTCGGGAATAGTGAATTCATTATCACTGAACGACTTAACTGGCCATCGAGAGGAGTTTAAAAGCAACCATTCGGGGCCAGAAAACCAACTGGGCTGATTTATCAAAGAAGCGGGAGAAATGCGCCTAGAGGCACAGTCGGAAGCATTGTATTTACCAACTACAAAATACCAATGAGAACTAGGTAGACAGTTTTGGATTTTGGCGACTCTATTTGATATACAATTTATTCCATCTTTTTGGAGAAGAATAGATCCAATTCAGTGTAATCATAGAATCAGATAAAGCAAATACTTGATTGATATCTTTTCGAGGAGAATATGTATCTCTAACATGTGATATAAATTTGAACAATTGTACTGCTGCACAAAGTTCTAGCCGAGGTAGGGTGATTTTAGACATTGGAGCAACTTTGGATTGTGCACATAAGAATTTTACACTGACATGACCAGTAATATCGGTGGATGAATATAAATTACGCTAGCATATACACTTGAACTAGCGTCCGCAAATCCAATAATATCTATATAGGAACTTTCGGAAACCAACAAATGGCGGAGAATTTGTAAATTATTCAATAATTTAAGCTCGTCTTGAAATTTCATCCACAAATGGACAACTTCTTTAGGAGCTTCTTTATCCCAAAAATTTGACAAAAAGTGTAATTGGTGCTAAGGAGCCTAAAGGATCAAAGATACGTGCTACTAACGATAACATATTTCTTTTGGTGCAAGTCAAGGTAGGGACGGAAATTTTAAAGCTAAGATTATCAGACGATGGGTTCCATTCTAAACCTAAAACCTTTAGACTTTCTTTGTCAAATGCAATAGGTTGATTTAATTGTAAAAGGGCAGGAATTTGTGATAATAGTTCACTAGAATTTGACATCCATTTTACCATTTGAAATCCGCCATTTTGAAATAATTTCACTAACTGCGTATGAGTGGTAATACCAGTTTTTTTATATCAGGTAAACTACAAATTAAGTCATCCATATACGAGTCACGATGAACGTAAGTCACGGCCTGGGGATATCGTGATGATTCATCGTCTGCCAATTGCTTTATGGTACGTAAACTTAAATATGGGGACGAATTTATGCCAAAGGTTGTGGCCTTAATTGATAAATCGAAATAGGACTACTGATATCAAACCTCCTCAAGATTCTTTGGTATTGTCGATGTGCTTCGACAATATTAATTTGTCGATACATTTGCTTGATATCAGAAACCATGGCTATGGGAAATAATTGAAAATTTAACAACATTGTGACTACGTTATTTTGTAATTTCAGTCCTGTGTACAAAATGTCATTTAAAGAGAGACCAGAATCTGTTTTCATGCATGCACTATTCTACAGGGTGTGGAAATACTTTGTTTGAAAATACAATGGTGAGGAATATAATAGCACGAAAGCACATTAATTTCTGACTTTGGTACTAAAGACATGCGAACTTGTTCAAGATAATCTTGGATAATAAAACAATAAGCGTTTCGAAGCTCCAAATCTTTTTCTAATCGTTTTTGTAACGAAAATAACTGAGCCTGAGCTAAACCAAACGAATCTCCTAAATGAATCGGATCATCTCTAAAGGGAAGAGCCACTGTATATCTCCCAAAAGAATTTCGACTAACATTTTCGATAAAAACATTTTCGCAAATGGAATCTTCAGATGTAGGAACACTTGGAGTAAAGTCCTCTAGCTCCCACATTTCTTCAACCAGGGATTCAAAATTTGAAAAAGAACAATATGATTGTTCGAAAAAACATGCTCGAAGAGGAGGAGCAGGACCTATAATTATGTATCCCAATGTAGTTTGAATGGCAGCAGGTGTATTAACAATTCCTATTACTTTATGTAAACCTAGAATTTTTGTGAACATCGACGCTCCCAAAATTCCGTCAATTTTCCCTGGTATGTGGAGAGTAGGGTTGACCAAATGCAAGCCATTCAAATGATTTAATAGGTTTTTATTTATGGCAACTTCGGGTAAAAAATTAGTGACTTTGTCGACTAACAAAACTTCAATATTGTATTTAATATTTGAATCAAAATTGAACTGAATTATAAGGCTAGTTCGACCTTTGAGGGGTTTTATTGTATCGCCAATTCCTATAATATGCGAGGACATTTTATAAAATGGTAAACCCAATTTTTTACAACAGTCAAATGTTAAAATATTAGACATTGCACCGTTGTCAATTAAAAATGTAAGATTTTCTTTATTATTCCATTTATCCGAAACTTTGACTAAGGCGGTACTCAATAATACAACTTGGGGTTTATCGATTTCACTATTTATTTTGGCACACAATGAACTATGAACTATGTCACTTTGACTGGTAGATGGGACATTATATTCTGGATTATTATTGACGCTTAGATTACCACTAACAGTAGGTTTTATGTCAATGTTACGATTAATTTGATCATTTCTATGTAACAGAGTATAGCGCTTAGACTTGCATTTAATACAACAAAATTTAGAAGGGCATAAAGAAACTTTATGTTTATTCAAACAATTGATACACAAATTATTTTCTTTTATTGATTTGAATCTTGTTCGTGAGGGCTATCTTTAAAAATTTTGCAGTCTTTTAATAAGTGCGCATCCTTATGACAAGCAAGGCATTTACGACCACCCTCGTTCGTGAGAAAAGTTTTGGAGTTAGTATTTTTTAAAGTGTTATTATAATTTGTGTATTGTTGTACTGGACGAATTTTATCATGTCTAACCATTACCTTGCTCTGTTGGTGTATAAACTTAATTACCTCGTCATAGTTAGGCAAATCTTCCTTAGAACGTGCTAATTCGAAATAATGGACAATTTCGGGGGTAACTTTAACATAGTAATATGGGTTAAAATATGATCATCTAAATTCTCTAACATTAATCGTTTTAGAGCCTGAACATTTGTATCAAATTTTTCAAGAAAAGTTTGCAAGTTTCCAGGGTTATTTTTGTTTAAACTACGAAAATGTAGCAATCGGATCAAATATAAATTTAATAAAAATTTCTCATTTCTCAAATAATTTCATAATTTTCTGGAATCGCTTCATGTTTTTAGAGCTTTACCCTCTAAACTACCCAACAAAAAATGCAATTTTTCGGCTTTAGAATACTCAGATTTAACATGAACTAAGTGTTTAAAATTTTCATGAAATAGAGGCCATAACGTTAAATCTTCCCCATTAAATTGTACTAATTGAATATGAGGCATTTTTAGTTTTGGTGTATCACTATTACTAGAATTAGGTAAGGAGTTTGGGTTGATAAATTGTTTAGCGAAATATTCAATATGGCTACATAAATCTTTAGAGGCGTCAAGGATTCCATAATTCGGTGGCTCTTCGGGGTTAAGTTCTTGTTTAACTTGAACTAGCTGTTGAACAATTTCTCGATATTCTAACATTGTTTCGGATAATTTTTTTGTAATAAATGTTAAAACTTTCTAATTTGGTCACATTTTGCCTATCGGTTTTTGAAGCCTATCCAGCATCGAAACAACGCTGAACTCGCCTAAATAGATTTTCACGTTTAGCAGATAATCTCTCTAATTTTAATTCTGCAGCCTTTTTTGACATATTGCCAATAGTTTTACAAAATTGGCCAACAAAAATGGAATACTTATTTAAATAAATATATTAAACCTGACAAATTATTTTTGATGGTAATAATAGTAGGTTAAATAATATTCTAAAAGGCAATACACAATAGGCAGGTAAGTATTTATTCTCTGTAGGGGTGACATATAGCTATTTATTTAGAAAACGGACGACCCGTATGAAAACAAAATGATTATGTTACTTTTATTAGCAACCCAGTGTAAATTCTGCACAGTTTCAATTTTAGATGTAACCAAATAATGCTATTTTCAAAAAAACTTAATTGTAAATTTGTAAATCAAGATATCCCTTTTTAAAATAAGAGACCAGAGGATAAAGCAGGAGGTTAGATTTATATGCGATAAAATTTAGGTTTCTAAATACACTTTCTTGTGCTATAAAATATCAGACAGTTTTTTTAGGTAAACGAAAAAATAAACGATAATTATGTTTCTATAGAAATGAAAACAAAATTTATATCACTATTTATTAATCAAAATCAATTAGTACATCAAGAAATATTCAGATTTGTTTGGAAAAAGTAAATTTGTAATAAAAATTATTATTTATCTCTATGCATAAATATGGTACTAGGTTATTATCAATTTTTCGAATGAAAAATGACACGAAACAAAAAATCAGCCATTAAATAGTTGTGATCAACAAATAATTCTCCATAGAGAAAAAATTAGTCAAACCCGGCTCGAATGGAACAAAAAAATGGTTTAAGGATAATTAACTTTGGTTTAATTGTACCCGTGGACTGTATGGAAATTTATATTTAAAAAACAAAAACGACTTACCATTCGTTGGCGATCACTTTACTTTATTTTATGTGCACCACTTGAATGAAAGGAAGCTGGGGAAAGGGGTGAGAATTGGATAGGACTGGGAATACACACTTTTTTATATTTAATCTTATTTTAATAGCTGATTAAATTATTTATGCATTGAAATACGGAGGTAACACTCGAATTGCCTGTTAATTTCTGCGTCGCGCTCCTTGCCACCTAACAAAAAAGAACAACGTTTTTGTTGCAGAAATTCTCGTGTTTAATATAGTGTCTACTATTAATTAGGATATAAATTAACCATCGAATATAAACAAACGGCCTGTATACAAGTTAAATAAAATTATCGATGGGGCGGCAAGCACATAAGCGTAGTCCCTAACTAGCTAGGAAAACTGGAACTACATCAGGTCCGTTCGTCATCTTAGGTTTGTTTAATCTGTTTTAGAGCAGTAAGCGCACATCATTGAACTCAAATTCCCTTATGCGCAACTGTGAATTAAGCACAAACTCTTTACCATCTATAGATATTTCATGTGAAAGTGTAAACGATTTACGAAAAAAATCAGTATAGGAATTTAGAATATCTTTGAGATTATCAAGTTTTAGATCGCCATAGAACATGCTGCTGGAGATATTGGTTGACTCTTTTTTATTTTTATAAAAGCCCAAAATTTATTTGGGTCACGCTGTATACTGTTTTCGACTGAGCGTATATAGCTTTCATAAGAGGTACTAACTAATATCTAGTTTTATTTTATTCAGCAATCTCTTAAATTCCTCTAAAGTATTAGGGTTATTATTATGCTTACAATTATATGAGCGTTTAGGTTTCAGTTTTATATTTTTAATTATCTGATATGTAAACCATGGCAAATATCATTTTTTTCGTTGAGAAGCAAATTTAGGAACATACAGATTAAAAATATTATATAACTGATCGTAGAAATAGGTACGTACAAGCATCCTCAACCTTGTGAAAAGTAGACAGAAAACCCCAGTCGATGTTAGAAATAGATTCATATAGCAGTAAATAATTGGCTTCCTTAAAATGGCAACGCACAGCTAAATATTTTATCTTAACTTTTTTATAGTTAATCGACGTTTGAAGAAAATGTAACCTGTCTTATTCGGAGTAAATGTCACTTTTACTCCTAATAGAACAATATACTAAAATCATCTTGTGTTGTTACATTTACATTTGTATAGCGGCGAAGTAGGCTTCATTCAGCTTCTTGCATACAATATCAATTTGGGATGCTCAAGAGAAGCGTGTATCCAAAACAACTAAAAATTTAGTTTTATTGATAAAATTGAAGTTCTACAGCTATTGTAAAATATAGAATCAACTTCGAGTTTTTAATTCAGTCATGCCGCTGTTGATTTTCCTTCTGACCTAGATACTATAAATAGGTTTTCAATTTTATTCTACAAATACAATGTCATAGCTTGTAATAAAAGTAAAAGGAATATTTTCGTCCACGATGTGTAATCATATTTGCTTCGGCAAAATTCATTCTTATTTTACAAACAAAATATATCTTTATGTTGGAAAATGTAACGATAAGGGAAGCAATAAAACTACCTCATATGCTAGCCCGGAATCACGTATATGTAGCAGAGAATGTCTTTTTTCTACGTCTATTATGTGATATGAGAATTATGATGTCGATTTTAATTAAGAAATGACCTATTTTCCAGTGGCTGATATATAATATTTATTACATGCCTTTGGAATGTAACAAGCATAGGTGGCGCCATCCAGTAGTAGTGTAATACTGTTTGCGTTTCTGTTGGCAGTTGACGTTTCTATTGACACTTAACCTTTCACGTTTCACCGTTGCAGTGGTAAAACAAATAGACATATAGACACAAATAAACCTAATTTATAGGCGTAGAAAAAGTATATTCTGTAACTCGTTTGGAATGGCAAATTTTGCGTTCGCGGACCGTCCCCCTCGCTTTGCTCGGGTGACAAACTTCCGCTCGCGCAGAATATGCTTCATTCCAAACTTATTACAGAATATACTATTTCGTTAATGTGATTAACTGTTCATTAAATTAGAGTGTTAACCAGAAATCTGTTTGAGATAAGCAACAATTAGATTCCATTTATTCCGCTTCTGCTCCCAAATGTGATATAATTGAATATCTGTTAATGATGACAGGAGACGTTAATCGAAGTTATGTATATATCAACAGATGGGAAGTGGCTTTAGATTTCAGATATTTAATCACAGCATTTCCTGTTGGGGTGTATACGTATAGAGCCGATAGACTAATTGTTGGTCTTTAGTTTTCTTGTCGATATTATTAACAGGTTTGTAATATGGACTATAACTTTTTTAATACGTGTTTTGATTTTAAATCATTTTACAGCTTTAATAGAGGAAATGAATGTAAAAAAAAGGTATAAGTTCTTAATCGTTACTAATTCGGTATAAAGACTTGAAACCTTTTACATTATGTTAAGTTTCGGCAACATAAAATGTATGCCTTTGAAAATTAGTGCACTGACCCCGGGAGGGGGGATCAGCCCCCATTTTACACCCTAAATTCAATAACTTGCAAAGTTTCAACGAAATCAGCTAAAATTCATATCATAGAGATTTTTTGGGGACGCTGATTATGAATCCGAAGTGAAATTTGGAAAATTTGAAATAGCGGACTTTAAGAATTAATTCCTGATTTACGCCGTTTCTACTGATTTTACTAAAAATATGTAGAGTAAAAAAGTGTTCAGAATGCTATTTTGCATAAGAATACACCATTTTGGTAATCACATTATTTAACCCTTTCACTTCTCCCTCGTGGAAAACCTCTACGCCTGACCCTTTCTTTTGCAAAAATTGCGATAAAAACTTTAATTTTTTTTTATTATAGTTTGATAATGTTAAATAAACACCACAGAAATTAGAATCAGATTGTCTAATTTCTGTGGTGTTTATAGTTTGATAATATTGAACTAATAAACAAAAAAAATTAACCCTAATCGTTTCAACCCTTTACTGGGGTTGAACATAGAGTGAACTCCCAAAAAATGCGATTTGTCCTAAGTTTTTACTGCAAACTGATGGGAGAAAATATGGAAATATTACTAATATTGTTTATTTTTATCAAATTATGTAGGACGATTTAAATAAGGCACTATCGTCTAGCACAATTTTATTAAAAGAAGTGACAAGAAAAAAAGAAACAACGTAAAACACTAGAATTAACGAATAACTTAATTATTTGAGTCTTGGCAGTCGCATAAAAAACGCGCGGAAACCTGACAGCCCGTCATGTATTTTTCTGCCTTGATTATTTTTTAAAAGTTCCCATTGTCAACCCCTAGGCAGATAGCAAGGGTACCACTCGGGCTACACAGTGGCTTGCGAAAATAAGGCTCGCTACAATTATTGGTAATAATGGATATACATCCTTAAAAAATAGTTTAAATTGTGTTTAAAAGGTAGAAAAACGCACAATTTCGTTTTGAAAAAAAAAAAAAATGTTTTTGGTTACCAAAGGAGTGAAAATCAATTTTTAGGTCCGTAAGGTTTATGTGTAATTTCTGCATTGTTGTTGAACGTGTCAGGGAATTTTCAACATTTTGTTTAATTTTTTTAAGGGTTAAATGTGTGCTTTTTGAGAAAAATATAATGATTTAAAAAATGTTTGCAATACGTTTTTGCATAAAAATACATAATTTTAAAAATATTAGTCCTCAACCTTTTCGTTCTGTCCTCGTGGGTAATCATGGTTGTCAAAAAATTATATTTTCAAAATGCGAATATTAGCCCAGTTGTCAGAGACTACTAATTTTGATGAAAAGTTAGAATTAACTGTTACCTCGCTAATTTTTTCATGAAAGGCTAGTTTTTTGCTACTAGAAAGTGGCTCAAAAAAGTTTACCAAAATCTACCGCAGCGGACTTTTATAAACAACCCTCTGAAACGGAAAAATTCAGTTTTTTTGCTAATATCTCGAAAAATAATAATAAAGAAACGGATAGCACTACGCGAAAGAGCGGAAAATTTGACATAAAAATAGTACAAAAGTCTTTTTAAGTAAATGTTTCCCTTAGCATGAGAAATTATTATAGTTCGCTAGTTCGGCTCAATTTTTCAAGCACGTCGCACAGGGAAATGAAGCATTTCTCGACCGCCGCTACATAATAAAGACAATTTGTACCCATTAAAAATGAAAAAAACAAAGATGGCATTTTAAAGAGGAAGAATTCAGCTTTCCAATGGTATACTTTCTTTTAATTTTTATAATTTTTATTTCTTATAAATTGCACGGGAAAATTAAGCTTTATCATTTTTTCCACTCTATATTAAAACATAAATATTAAATAAAATACTAATTTAAAAATAATTCTTGTAGATATAGCCTGTTTATACCTTAAACTTCAATCTAAGATTAATTTTTATGCTCTAAAGTATCCAGGGTAAAAAAAATTAACTTTTAAATCATTGGTATTTTTTCCATTTTTTAGGGTTGGCAAATTTCCACTTGAAAACTTCACTAAAACGGTCAAAAAAGGCTTGTAAGTGAACAAACCTACCTTTTTTTACCTACAAGCCTTTTTGACCGTTTTAGACAGGTTTTCAAACTATAATAAAAAAAAATTAAAAAGTTTTTATTTTTGAAAAATAAAGGGTCAGGCGAAGGAGGTTTCCACGGAGAGAAGCGAAAGGGTTAAATAATTTGGTTACCAAAATGGTGTATTCTAAATGGATTCTAAACACTCTTTTACTCTACATATTTTTCAGTAAAAACAATAGAAATGGCGCAAATCAGGAATTAATTCCTAAAGTCCACCATTTTGAATTTTAAAATTTGCACTTCGAATTCGTAATCAACGTCCCCAAAAACTCCCATGATATGAATTTTAGCTGATTGTAGAAACATATAGTGGTCCATGTGTAATTTGGTAAGGGAAAATGAGGTTTCATCCAACTATGTCAAAAGGGGACGTATATGTGTCACATTTTTATGCGTAGTGTTACTCCAGTAAAATAAGCGTTTATTTGGGCTTATAAAAAGATTTTTGGGGACTTTGATTTTTGCTTTTCTTCACAGCATTTGGGGTCTAATGAACGGAAAAACTTCGAGCAAATATCTTTGGAGTTCACCCTCAAATTCCTCCCCAAAGAAAAACAACGCATATAAATTGTGATTTCCCGATAGATTTAGATATCTATTAGTATGTGTTGGTGCTTATTTCAATTTTATTATTTACCCCCTTAATTAAAACATCTAAAAACGGTAGTTCATTCCTACTTTCTACTTCTAATGTGAATTTAATGGTTTAATCGACACCATGAGACCAAATTGCAAAGATGTTGTCAACATATCACCACCAGACAACCGGTTTGTTTATACAATTTTTAACGTGTGTGTTCTCAAAGTTCTCCATAAATATGTTGCCTAAAATTGGTGATAATGGAGACCCCATAGCCATACCAAAATCCTGCTGATAGAACTCATTTTCCAATTGAAAATAGGTTGTTTTATACACATTGTTAACAGTTCCATTATGCTATTTACATTTATTTAGTTCTAGTTTCCAAATTATTATCATCCAGCAACCTATCTTTAACTATTTTTAAGGTTTCATCTACCGGAACATTGGTAAAAAGACTAACTACATCAAAACTAACCATCAGGTGTGATTCTTGAATATCGTTTTCATAAATTTTTTTATAGTGCAGTTGAGAATCACTAGATTTGCTAGCACCAGAGACCGGTGTCGCGAAAACTAGTTTTCCGGTAATTTTTGGGATACGATAGTGCGCCAGGAGTGATATAATAGTCACCACATTACATGTGTGTACAAGTATTTTCAGCTCTAGGTTTGCCGGCCTTAAGCCATACAGAACATTCTGCAGTGAACGAATAAACTGTTTATAATCGTTATCGGTTCTTATCAGAAATTTCCTCAGGTGTAACCCAACTGCACAGAGGGAGAAATTTATAATCAGTGCTCCAAGAAAAAATGTTCCCGGCCCGGATCAGACTATGACATATTTAGTCAGCCCTCATTACAATCAATAAACCCTTCACAGAACCAACCGACAATTCATATTCAACAATTACCATTAAATCCACAATTGCCACTATCGTACATGAATCAACTAGTAATTCCTAACTTCAATCAACAACTGAACGAAATGCAACCTCTGTCCACACATAAATAGTAATTCAACATCTGGCCATGTGAACATAAACCGTCATGGTATCGAAGCCAACGGCAACAACAAAACTCTACATCATTTAACGTTGATGATTCAATATCCAATGAAGAAGAGGAAGACACGGGAAAACATCAATGGCAAGTTATAGGTAAAAAGGGGAAAAGAACAATGCATCAATCATCAACTGAAACTTTTTCACAAATCAAAACAGCAAATAAGTATCAATTACTCGATGTAGAAGATTGCAACGAAAGTCAAACAGAAATAAATGTGTCTGCTACTAAGACTACTACTACTGTAGTTAAGGACCCAAAACTACCTCCCATTTATATCTATGGAGTTAAAGATTACAAAGCGATGGTTGCAAATCTAGCGATAGTTGCTGAGGATGAGACTTATTTCACTAAAGCTTTACCCAATAACACAATAAAAATAAATCCCCAAATATCTGACACCTACAGAAAACTTATTCACCACGTCCGTGAGGAAAAAATAATACATCACACTTATCAAATGAAACAAGAAAGATCTTATAGGATAATCATTCGAGATCTACATCATTCTATACCGTTGTCCGACATAAAGGAAGAGCTGGAGAAGAAAGGGCATAAAGTAAGAAACATCATTAATGTCAGACACAGGGTGAGTAAAGAACCACTATCTATGTTTTTCATTGACCTAGAACCACAAAGTCACAAACAAGGAAACATTTACAACACTGTAAAACTAGAATCGAACCGCCGAGAAATAAAAGTAACATTATACAATGCACAAGATGTCAGGATTACGGTCATTTCAAAACATACTGTATGAAACCACTCAATTGTGTTAAATGTGAAGGACCACATGACTCCAAGACATGTAAGAAAACTAGAGACACACCAGCAACGTGTGCCCTATGTAGCGGCGATCATCCCGCTAACGACAAAGGCTGTTCTGTCTATCGAGATCTGGTAAATTCAAGAAATAAAGACAACACGCAGCATTCAGTCAGACAAAATTTAAAAGCACAAACTAATAATAATGCCTCAACACAACAGATAATACATAATTTACAACCGCACAAATAACGGCAGGAACACCAATCATTCAAACAAACAACAACAATAACGCAGATATAACAGATATATTAACAAGCTTCTTCAATGAGTTTAAAAATATGTTCTCTCAATTAATTAACTAAAATAGCATGATTTTAACCATTCTTACCACCGTTATAAATAAGCTAACGAAGTAACTTCACTAAGGATAGCAGTCTGGAATGCCAACGGGATAGTAAATCACATTCAAGAAGTTACACTGTTTTTAAAAATAATCAAAATTGACATTCTATTAATCTCTGAGAGTCATACAACAGAACGAACCGTTATCAAAATACCATATTATGCAGTTTACTATGCAAACCACCTTGACGGAACAACACATGCGGGCTCGGCTATTATAATTAAATCATCTTTAAAGCATTACGTATTGAAACCATACATAACAAATAAAATTCAAAGCACAATTCTAAAACTGGAAGGCCTTTCCCGATCCATCACAATCGCTTCAGTCTATAGTCCACCACGTCACATCTCTCCGGAAGAATACCAGGACTATTTCCTCGCCGTTGGCTCACACTTTATAACAGCAGGTGATTGGAATGCTAGAAATATTGCATGGTGATCCAGATTAACCACCCTAAAAGACAGGAATCTTATGAAATTTATACATCAAGGTAATTTTAACACTTTATCAACCGGAGAACCAACTTACTGAATCTGAAATTAGCTTATGTCTCTTTATATATGCTGTCATTCTGATTTTAATAATTTTTGTAATATTTTATTTAGATTTGAAAGCAAAGAAATTGGTCTGTAGGTTTTTTATAAAAGCTTAATTTCCACTTCTATAGATATAACCATTGCTTCTTTAAAATGATCTGGGTATATTCCTGTTTCGAAGATATTATAGATATGAGAAAGGTGTTTTGTTATATATGGTTCCAAATCTTTAGCAATTCTGCAGTCAACTGATCTTTTTTTGCTGCTTTTTGGTTTTTCAAGCTACTAATTATGTTCTTTGTTTCAAAATCATCAATTGGGATCGAGAAGAAACTAGAGTTTACCGAAATATATTTATCACGTTTTTTAATCTAACTAGCTAATGATTTTCCTACATCTATATAGTAATTATTAAAGGCATCTATTAGTTCTTTTTTGTTTGTGATATATCTATTTTGCAATAAACTATCCTTAAAAACTAGAATTTTGTTTTTATAATAAATGAATTCATAGAATATATCTTGAATAAACTTAGCTTTTAAGCAATTTGAGGGAGCTCAATTAATTTGTAAAAGAAGAGACCTAAACCTGAAGAGAGATTCTGATGCTGGATATTCGATTCTGACACTCAGTTTGTACATTCAAGTTATTATTTACTTTATGAGCTCATTATTAATGCCGGTGATCCAATCGGTATGGTGTCATCAAACAAGCCGACGTACGTTAAAAACCCATAAAAATAATTAATTCAATTTGCGGCGAAATAGCACAGAAAGTAATGGTATTTTAATGAGGCCATAAAGTTTTTGTTGCGTTTTTTATTTGAACGGTGTTTTTTAACAATTTTTTTTGTTTGTTTTTTAACCTATTTTCTCTATTTTAGTTTTTCCGCTTTGCTCAATAAATAATAAATATTTACTGTTTTTATTGGTGGCATAAGTAAATATTATTTCTCTAACTATGTAAATATTATCCACGCCGTAATCATTTTAGTTCAAATTCGGTCTGGTAGTTCAAGGGGGTCACGACCCACCGCGAAGAAAGCCGAAGAAAGGATTCGCGTAATGATAACCGCGAGCTATGCACGTATGTGTTCATTCTTTGCAAAAATTTAAATTAAACCGATAATCGCAACTCACTCTCAAACTTACTAAAGTATTTATGTGTATCTGTCAATTGCCGTTACTTTTTTAATATATTTTTTTGAATGTAGATTTTTGGTAACTTTTTTGCTTGCTATAGGAGAATTATTTACTGGTGGTAATTTTTCTTTAACATCACCTCAAAAATTTTAGCGAAATTAATTTAAATTGAGTTTAAATTAAAAGAATTGTAAAATTTTTGCTCGACACTTTCTATCACTTGGATATATTAATTACAATTTTAAATTTTACTTTCCACATTAGTTACAAAATAAAAATCTCAAAAAATTGAGTCCCGGCCGAGATTTGATCTCTGAACTCTCGAAAATGGGATTGCTAACCACTTGACTATGTCTAAAGCACGGTACTTAAGGTGATAATATCCAAGAGAGAGAGAGGTCCGATAGAGTAATATTTACTGTTTTTGACTATAACTTCTTATTCTAAAATACATATTGCAATCAAACTATAAGACTACCTAAGTAGAACTATAACAAGAGTAATGTTATAAATGTTCACTCAATAATTTCAAACATATGCGAAATAGTTAGGTTTAAAAGGAAATACGAAAATTTAAAAAAAGTTATGGCCAAAAATAATAAATATTTCCTTATCGAATCTCTCTCTCTCTCTCTTGGACATGCTCACCTTGACTGATTAGTCTTGTTATTCATGGAAAAATTGTAATTGTTTATTTATTAACTGCTAGAAACTTTATTCTCGTTTGTGTGTGTTATTTTAAGAATATGTTTATCAAATTTGTCTAAAATATGGCCTATACCAATGTTGACAAAGTTTGTATGTTATTAATTTATGGACAATGCAATAAAAATTCAACAGTAGTACCGCTTGTATCCATTAAAATTTAAACGGTGTGTCATTTTTAGAAAATGAGTTATCAAGACTTTTACGAGACGTCCCCAGCAACAGAGCTGAAATAATGGTTTCAAAAATGGTGTACCACCCCATTTCTCTAATATTGTTGTAAATTATTGGAATAACGCGTTTCCAAGGTGATGGATAGGGACTCCAGGTCCGCGTGCTCTCCGGACTTGATCCCTATAAACTTTTTTGTGTGGTGATGTTTAAAATGGATATTAAGAGACAATAGAAGATGTGGCAGATTTATACAATAAAATCTACGCTTGCGCTGACTGATACAATTAATAGACACACATATCATGACCTAAAGACAAACGAGGTCCCAGATATTACGAATAGAGAGAAATTAATCGATTTTTATGGACTTTTCGATCATTAACTATCTTCATGCTATCATTTTGTAGACAATTTTTATACACTAATTATAATAATAGTTTATATTTTAGATTTCTATGATATACACGTCTATTTAACAAACTGGTATATTTTCCTAGTGAAATTAACGGGTGGTGATATCTATCGCTGAAAGTGTAATTTATTACTATGATTAACGTGTTAATCTACTAAAATCTTATTTATACATGTTACTATTCAATTGTGGAAACCAGCGAAAGATGGCATGTCACAATTATTATGGACATGTAAAGAGGAATTGTATTGATATGTGTATTCAAGCAAACGAAAGTAATTTCGAGCATCTATTGTAAATATTATTATCAAGGCGTATTGTTCAAAAGTAAAAGTACCTTATTTGTTGTTTTTCCATTTATTTTTCTCGATTTAAAATAATTTCCGGTAAAATCGGAAGTGATATTAAAAAAAAAGTACCACCAGTAAATAATTCTCTTATAGTTGGTAGAAAAGTTGCCAAGAACCTACATCGGAAAATGGATATTTAAAAAATAACAACAATAAAAAAAGACAACATTACAAAGTTAGACAATGAAATTAAAATATTCCAAAAGTTACTACAAATCTGACTTCATCGAATAATAACAATTTTTCTTAAAATTTATAGAGCAAGATCCCGTGAACGCCAGACCTACGTCATTTTATAAAAGCTGAAAATTTTTCTACGGAAGTACACTACTACTACAGGGAAGAAAGATTGGCTACTATGAACAGTCGGTTACGGTGGCTTTGACAGGTAACAGGTAGCAAAGGTGTATTGAATTGCTGCTCAAAATCATCATACAATTAAGCGTGAATTTTTGATATTGTTTACGAGATACTATGATAATTCACGTCCTCTACTGCCAGACACTTTGTATGGTGGTAACCCTCGCCAGACCCCTTTAAAGTATAATAAATTGTAATTGTACTTTTGTTCTTTTATAAAATCTGAATATTATACCTGTTACTTGGGCAACTATTTGAAGGCGTTTCCCAAGCAGCCAGACAGGTTAGAATGTTCCAACCACCTACCAGACATAGTTGAAGGTCAGCTGTATGCGAGTGCAAAGGTAAGGCAAATGTATATAAAAGCGAGTACGAATGCGACAGTTAGATAGCTTTATCGGATAATTCAATTATATAGAAGTTATTTAAATAATAATAAATAAATAAACATTACAGAAATTAGACAACCCCCAATTCCAGAAGCCAGGGCTTGTGCGGAAGGAGGGGTTACACATTGAAAAAACCGCGGACATACAACCATTTCCTCCGACAGTACCGGAGCCAGGATTCGAACCTGGTGGTGCGATGTCCGTGTGGCGATCGAAAAATACATTTTTGAATAATTATTTGCCATATTTGATCAAATATCACGTCAATTCTCGATGCATGCAATTGAGTAACCATTTGTAATTTTTTTAAAATATATTTCCAAATTTTTTGGAACATTTTTCATAGTGTGCAATAGAAGAAAAACATCAAATATTAGCACATCGACATGAGCTGGTGGCTCATTCTGGACCTCCTTTTCTAAGCACTTCATCAGAGCAGATTTATCGGTCTCGCAAATAGTACCATCTAAATGGCACATGGACAGAGGCACTGAAGTAATTGGGTAAGATAAAATTTTGGAAATATCTACATTATAATCGGTTGAAATACCAAGTATACGTCCAAATAAATCGCGTTGAAATTTACCCCCTTGAATTTTACCATCTATTTTAACTTTCTTCTTGTTTTGATAACCTTTCGAAAAATTGTCAATACATGATTTTTTTATACTTTTTATATATACTTGTTAATATACATTCAGAAGTAAACGTTTTACGTATACAATCGCCATTTTTTTCAGTATTAAGAAGGAATGTGTGAGGAATACCTCACTAAACAGCAGATATTGATCAAAAGAACTTTTTCTACTTCCATCTTTAAAATGGCGTTTATCGTATACGTTTCCATGACGCTAAATAATCCTTTAAACACGCTTTCGACAAACCGTGACTTCGTGCATTTTAGTCACGGGCTGAACTTAGCAACGAGATATTAGTCACGGCTGAGGTTAATTCTAGATATTTTAATGGCAAAAATCAAGTTAGTTTTCCGTAATTCTTGTCATCAATCTGTCAAAATAAATCGACGCGTTGTGACAAGAGACAAGTAATTTTGTATTTTTTGGAAAAAAATGAGCCTAAACGACAGTGAAAGTGAAGAAGATGTTTTCATGGGTACTCTGCCCGAAATTACTCAAGCAGCGGCATCGGCAACTGCTAGTTTGCTGCCAGAAAAATCTAAAAGTCAATACGAACGTGCATATAAACTTTTCCAAGATTGGCGTCAAGAAAACCAAACAAATTCATTTTCTGAAAATGTATTACTTGCTTATTTCCAAAATTTGTCGAAAAAGATGAAACCGTCCTCTTTGTGGGCAATCTATTCAATGCTGCGGACGACAATTAATCTAAAAAACAATGTTGATATTAGCAAGTACCCCAAATTGTGCGCATTTCTGAAGCGTAAATCAGACGGTTACAGATCTAAAAAGTCGAAAATATTGACACCCCAGCAAATTAGAGAATTCTTATCATCCGCTCCAGACGAAGAATACCTATTTTCAAAGGTAATAGTATAAAACCAAATTAAATAAAAATAAACAAAATTATAAATATTTTAGGTAGGGTTACTTTTTGGAATAATGGGAGCTTGTCGGCGGGAAGAATTGACGAAAATTCAAACAAGTGATGTTGAAGACCTTAACACGGCCCTTTTAGTTCACATTCCTGACATGAAAACAAAAACGGAACGTCAGTTTGTTATTGAAGGTAATTTCTATCATACATGCAAGAAATACATGGAACTTCGACCTCCAAACCTGACAAGTACTACCCGATTTTTCTTAAACTACCAGCGAGGAAAATGTAGAAAACAGCCAATTGGAATTAATAAATTTGGCAGCCTCTCTAGCGTAATAGCAAAATTCTTAAAATTACCTGACCCTGCTGCTTATACTGGTCATTGCCTAAGAAGGTCTCCAGCGACGATTTTGGTGGACTCGGGAGAGGACATCACAGCATTAAAGCGTCATGGAGGGTGGCGATCCACAGCTGTTGCAGAGAGTTATATTGACCACTCGTTAAACAATAAAATTGAGACCGCTATTAAAATCATGAACACTGTTCAAAATAATGCAATGCAAAAAAATAAAGAGAATATGGATATTGCAATTGCTCAAAGTTCAAGCATTGATAAAAATGAAAGTGGACCAAGTATTAGCTTCAATTCAAATCATGAAGCAAATTTAACACAGTTCGATGGAACACATTTAGGAAAATCACTTAGTTTTTTTAGCAATTGCCAAAATGTTTCCAATGTAACCATTAATATACACAATAAGTAGAACAATAGTTTAGTAATTTTTTACTGTTACCATGTTATTGATACGTTAATAAATGAAATATTAAAATAACTTCCAAATTTTTTATTTAGATATTTGCTGTCGTAGAAAAAGTATAGTATGCAACACGTTTTATAAACTTGTTAGTCACTCATTTTATTAAATACTCGCTCCGCTACGCGTCGCTCGCGATTAATAAAACTCGTGACTAAAATGACGTTTATAAAACTTGTTACATAATATACTATTTTTAAAGTTATGCACAAAAAACAGATTGAAGAACAAATAATAGTAGTTAAACATATAAAATAGATACGTAATCTTTTACAACTTTGATGTAAACTGAATGAAAAATGACAAGTACACACGAAAACAATCAAAACTCGACTACACGTAATATTTGACCATTTCTGACAGTTAACAGTTCAGAGCCATAGCCGTATATAGGGTTGGAGTTACCGGTACATAGTGGTGCACGCACAGTCACAATTTTACTTTTAACAGAATGCTTCTACCTAATCTGACGAATCAATGAACTGATCGAAGGTAATGAAAAATTTTTGCAATTGTTTGATTGTTTGTAATCCTAATTCCTGATAAACTTGGTAATTATTGTTGATCTTACTTCGTGATTTCGGACCCATCGTTGATGTACTGAATTTGTGAAATGATTACACCTGTATGTAAGCCTTCTAGCAGCATCCGCGTTTATAGTTTGCTCCAATACCAAGTCATTAGGTTGTCTTGAAAACGGTTTGGTGGTCCTTTTAATACCAAAGCAATCTAGTTTGAATCCTTCATATAAATCTGGATGAGTTTCTCCAACATTCAGCAAATTATCATAATATTTAACGATCCATCGAGCAAAATTTTGTTGATTACATATAAAAAATATACTTGTAATTTTCGGCAATATTTATTTAAAAAGCTGGAAATCTCCAGTCCAAATGCTTCATAATAGGCTTAAGCAATTAATGTAAATCAAATAAGATTGTGGAGTTTTACCTAAATTGCCGTTTAGAGTTTGTTGTTTGTGTATACTGTAGGCGTTCATTAATTCCTTCAATTCTTTATTTTCTGTTTAAATGATGATTCTTTATATTTTTGTAATCTTTTCACTTCTAGTATCATATCATCCGTTAATGCTATATTTTTAGTTTGTAAACATGATTTAAAATGCAGTACTTCTAATCCTAATGCCACCAAAGGATGCAATCTCTTGTAGAGGTTGAAGTGTTTCCCATCAAGAAATCCATTCAATGAGCCATTTGCCAGCAAATTCTAAATCATTACATTTGTTAAACCATAATCACTTATCACTTTACCTACTGCTTAAAAATAAGCCATCATAATCTGAAACGGTCCTAAATGGATAAATAAATTATCAAATTTAAGTTTTTCCGTTACTTGGATTTGAACTGCTGCTTTAGCTATTGCGAGATCATATGTAAACTGTTTGGAAGCTGATTTAAATTTTTAGCTGTTTTATTACTTTGATTCATGATTTTCAGGAAGATAGATGTACTAGTTGGAGATCCAGAGTGAGCTAACAGCTCATATCTATGTGCTAATAGTTAACAGTCTTTTTCTATAGCACAGTATGAAAAATTTGGAAGTATTTGCAAAAATATGTTACAAATGGTTACTCAATGACATGCATCGAGAATTGACGTGATATTTGATTAAATATAGTAAATAATTATTCAAAAATTTATTTTTGATTTATAAATAATTTCTATATAATTGAATTTTCCGATAAAGTTGATTAACTGTCGCATTCGTACTCGCTTTTATATACATTTGCCTTACCTTTGCGCTCACATACAGCAGTCTGGTAGGGGGTTGGAACCTTCTAAGCTGTCTGGCTGCTTGGGAAATACCTTCAAATAGTTGCCCAAGTAACATGTATAAAATTCAGATTTTATAAAAGAACGAAAGTACAATTACAATGTATTATACTTTAAAGGAGTCTGGCGGGGGTTGCCGTCATACAAAGTGTCTGTCAGTGGAGGACGTGAATTATCATAGTCAACAATATCAAGAAATCCCGATATATAGTATGATGATTTTGAGCAACAATTCTACACACCTTTGCTACCTGTTACCTGTCAAAGCCACCCTGACTGACTGTTCATAGTGGCCAATCGTTCTTACCTGTAGTAGTGTACTTCCGTAGAAAAAATTTCAGCTTTTATAAAATAACGTAAGTCTAGCGTTCATAGGATCTTGGACTATTAGTTCTTAATCGAATGGCATATGTTTCAAACCTTTGATCGAAAAATATTTTTAAACTGCAGCGCCATCTCTGGTATTAATGTTATGATAGTAAATTTTACTTCCTGGAGAAAGCATTGACAATAAAATTCTATACCGTTTACAGAAAAATATATTTTTCGAGAGGCTGTGGGAATGTTAACTGAACCACCCTCTATATTCTCGACAGATAATACCAAAAGCGTAAGGACCTCAACTCAATAATGTAAGGAGCGAGGTAAGGAGCGCCCCACTCCCTTATTAAAAATTATTTTATACTTTTTTGTTTGATGAAAGTGTTTTTTAAGTATTTTTAAATTATTAATTTATTAGATTTATAATTTAAAATGCTACAATTTAAAGCAAAAAAATCCGAGATCCAAAAAAATGTTTGTTATATAAATGGTATATATTATTAAAACAATGAAAATTGGAGTTTTCTAATAATCACGAAATCATTTTGATACATATTGTATCGATGTATAGTACACAGTAAAGATATAACAGACATAAAAAATAATCAATGAATGTCGACAGTTGTTATATCCAGGGTTGGACTAGAATTTTGATATGTAGGCCTAGTTATGTACAAAAATGATGTATTTTAAAATGCACAGAAGGCACATTTACGAAGAAAATTTCGTAGGATTTTTTTGTTTATTTTTCTTCAAGAAGAATAATATTTGTTAGCAAAATATATTTGCTTACTTTTATACCTAATATGAAAATAATGAGCTAAATACAGAGTCGCTGCCATTTTCCCATGGCCTGAAAAATGACATATTCACTGATAATCTAACAATATTATATTGGTACGCAACTCAAATATTCCGGTAAGATTGCATCTGTTGACGCACCCAAGAATAGAAAAATTTCTTAGTCCACCTCTGTATCTAGGTACATAAAACGATAATTGAAAGGTCCAATTAGGAGAGGGTAATGTAGGAGTGATCGGGAAAACAATTACAGAATTTTCTTACTTGAAAGCTAATACAAGTAATAAATGAATATTGTTACGGACCTCTAGCGTATGCGACCCACCATACGCTTTAGCGTTTTGTGGGCCGCATTATAACAACTGCTACACGTCCGAAACACATTTCGCTATTCTCCACGGGAGGGCGACACGTGAACAGCAGAGAGCGGAAAACGAAGGGAACCATTTTTTTGGTTGGCTTGGCTTGGCTTGTTGGTTAGTTGTTATTCTGTGAACCTCGATTTTATCCAAGGCATCCGGGTGGATTTTAGAATAATCAACTCAAGCAAATTTTCTCAATCTGTTGTTGTTCCGTTTAGCGGAATATTTTGTGTTTGTGAGTAAATTTTATCTGCAGAAGCAGGATATTAAATTACACAAGGTAAGCTAACCTCTTCACGCCATCTTGCCCGTTCTCTACCCACGTGTTTCGCAAATTTGCAGGCCTGTGGAAATATCGTGCCAACCTGAAAGGCGGACTCGATCCCATTTATCCGACTGTGGCTTCCAGGAGTTTTGGTGGATTGTTCCCTCATCAGTGAGGTAAATTATGTTTCATTTGTAGGTTATGTCAGAATTACTCACATTAAGCACGCTTCACGTGCATTTCTGACTGTGAATTAAATCGTGATATCTTTAGGGTTCTACGGACGGGGCTTCTACACACGTCAGTGAGAGTTCCACGGACGCGGCATCCACACACAGTGGAAGGTGCCAGGGCTGGTGAGGCTGCCATCAACCCCATCCTTGGGTCCATTTCTTGTGTCCCGAAGGCAACTCCGTAGGGCTACAGTTCCTCCACGTCCGGACTCGGTATCGTACCACCCTGAATAAGTGTTGTGTGTTTATTATTTTTACTTACCGGCGACCACCTTCAGTGGTTCGGCTGGATTTAAATTCATACTTTTGCATATTTTTAACTTGTACATATTTAGAGATTTTATGCATATATTTACATATATTTAAGGAGGTTCTTTAAATCAAACCTTTGTGGCAGAATTTGAGAATTTGTGACAATTCATGATCATATTGTAAACCGATGTGTAGCTACACGAGGCATTTTATGAATGTTATAACTTATTAATCGTGAAATATTGGCCACAACTGTGAACATCGCCAGGTTATACTCTAGAGAACCAATTTTGTAAATTGCTTAATATAGCGCATTTCATCTTTAAAGAAAGTGTCATTATTTCGTCTGCGACCACTACATATGGAAAAACTCAGTGATTTGTTAAGTAAGTAAACTAATAATTTATCATAATTTATGTAAGCTTGGGCTTAACGCCCTGAGATAGTCTGAGCTAGAGAAATTTTATCGTAGGCACGTACATCACTTTCCGGGTAAGTCAGTGCCTGCGGTATCTGTTACGCTACAGTAGCCCAAGTGATTTCGTTACGTAATATCTGATAATCATTAAGATCCAACGTATCTATTTGTTTATGTACGTGTAACTCGTAGCAATATGATGGATTATGTGAATATTCACGTCAATACAATACGATTCAATAATTATTCCGACTTATATTCAGTAAGATTTAGACAATTAATGATCTTTGGTATAATAAAAATTCAAAGATATATTTGCCCCACTTACCCTCAAAGTACATTTCTTTAATCCGCGGCGCGTGTTGTCAATAAATTTTTTGTGTCCGTTAAATATTTTCGGTCTACTGTATCTAATTCATTACTAAAGAACTAAGAAGTATACTAAAATTTAAATAAAGTGCCGTTAATCACTATAAACTAAACATACATAGTTACCTTCTATTGTCCCTATGAAGACATACTCTATCATATGTATTAACTTACTCTAGCCGCCAGTCATTCAGTATGCAGTGGCACATAAAGGTTGGAATAAATCCCTTAAAATGGTTAGAAAAATTCTCCCAGACACGTCTATTTTTAAGTGCATTTCTCAATTTGTTTGTGTAAAAAAATCATTTACAAGCATTTTATTAAAAATGTCATTTGATAGACCACATTTTTCTACATAGAGTACGTTAAATTTTATGGCATATTGCATGACGAAATTATCGGGAAAAAATCATTTAACATTAGTAGCACACACGTGCATTACTTGTGATCGAACCTTGGTAGAGGAACCTTTTTACGATTTGCGCTTTTTCGGCATTTTTTATTTACTTAGCAACGCGAGCCTGGCTGTAACACGTTAGTTGTTGCGTGTCACATTGCGTTTAAAGTTCTGGTAATGAAAAGTTTGAGGCAGACACAACGAATTGAAATTTTGATGATGATTGGCTATGGAAACGGGCCTCGAACACAAACTCTGGTTTGTGAGTTATTTAATGGTAAATACCCTATTCGATCTATTACACAATCAACTGTATCCAAACAGAACAATAGTTCTGAGATTGTGGTCACGTAAGAGATAATTTCACGAGAGGTCGTCGTGAAGTCCCAGCAGAGTAGTCAATTAGTCAGTCGACAGTTTTAAAATATTTGAAAAATAATGAATGGCATCCATATAAAGCATATTTAGTTCAAGAGATTAACAAAAACGATTTCTACCGCATTTTTTCTTAAGTCGAGTACTTTTCTCTGATAAGGCTGTTATAGTATATAGGCAACAGGGAAATTTTCAAAGTTCTAAGAATGTTCAAATTAATTAATTAATTCACCTCGTATAATCAAACTATGATAAAAAAAAGTCCACCTAAACAGCTCTCATTTCATTTTATATCAACTGCGGAACCTTTCGAACAAATATACGGAGTCCATTCAATAAATAATGAAATTCTTCAACCTATTTTCGTCGATAACTTTTTAAATCAAATCAATTCAAACTTCATTGAAATATCAAACGATTTCCCTTCTAAGGCCAAAACGATAGTATACTTTTCAAATCCGAATTTTAATTTTTTACATTTATGATGCAATATTGCGCAATCGAAGCCCGCACGGAATGGCTGGGAATCTTTCCAGACCTCCGCACGTACCGTTTCCCATTAATATCAAAACTAACTTCTGAATACATAATCTATGAACCAAACTGAATTGAATACAAATCAACATCAGTCGCGCGGACCAAACAGCACTTATTTCATTTCATATCAACTCTAAGTGCGGAACCTCCAGAACAAATATACGGGGTCTATTCAATTAATAATGAAATTCTTCAACCTATTTCGCCAATAACTTTTTAAATCGTTCGTATACTTTTAAAATCCGAATTTTAACTTTTTTACATTTATAAGGCAATATTGCGCAATCGAAGCCGGAATGGCTAGGGACCTTTCCACACACAAGTCCCCAACGAGGGATATACATATAAGGCAGAGCTCAGCACGCTCTAGCTAAGTCAAGTTTTCGGTTTACCTTGAATTAGTTTCTGTGTTCCGCGAGTGAAGTCTCTAAACCTACAGGTGTTTAATTCTCCTTCGGTCAACGCTTACATTCTAACATAAACAAATGACCAAAATTTACTTCCTTGGCCGAAACCAAGTAAGAACTAGTATTAAATCAAATTGCCCTCGCGCATCAAATTAAACCAATTGCCTTAGCGCATCAAAATAAAACCTATTACCATTGCGCATTAAAATAAAAAGTGAATTTTTTCAGAACATTAATTAATTAATAAATTTTAAATACATTTTTTCAAATTTCCCAAAGTCGGAATTTCAGCGTCAAAAATTCTTTGCATTTCAACTGTTGTTAGAAATTAAATTTTAAGTTAAAAAAGTTAACAGCTGTTCTGTTTACTGAACACAAATACAATTTGTATTTTAATTTGCTTTAAAACAACGTGTTATTTCCTTCAAGAAACTCATATACAGGGTGCTCCTCAACCCAGTCACAGACATTAACTTAAACCATTATTTCTCAATCGCTTTAAAACAAGTATGTTTATTCAGAAATTCATATACAGGGTAAGGTGCTCATTCACTTCTGTTACAGAA
This sequence comes from Leptura quadrifasciata, assembly GCA_963675555.1. Lineage (NCBI taxonomy): Eukaryota > Metazoa > Arthropoda > Insecta > Coleoptera > Cerambycidae > Leptura > Leptura quadrifasciata. Next base: position 152,612,366 of record OY776673.1, on the reverse strand, counting down.
ATTAAACAAATTCATATTCTCATTCGTTTAAAATAAAGTGTTTATCAACTCATTCAATTAAACTCAAGAGACTTCTAAGCTCCTACGCTTGATATACAGGGTGTAGCATTGGACCCTACTAAAACATTAAATTAATTTAAGCAAATTCGAATCAACATAACTATACAAAGTGTACCAAGAATTCAAAAGGGACTTATACGGGGTGTAGCAGTCGATCAAATTTTGTGTACGTACAGCCCCCAAGAATCTCTACAAGCTTCAAAGCTCCAATCTCAGCTCCAAATTTTTTTATTTTTCGTGTTGGACATGTTCAAGGCCACCTTCTATTTGGAGTTGCTCCAACAAAACACAATTCCAGATCTTGCCGCACTGTATCTATATGGCAAAAATCCTAATGTACCGAAAAATTCCTTATGGTTTCGACAGGATGGTGCATAATTAATTGAAATTGTTCCACACAGATGGATTTGTAGACTCGGATAAGTAGAATGGCCAGCTAGATCTCCAGACTTAACTTAATTGGATTATTTTTTATGGGGTTACCTTAAATTCAGAGTTTGTTTTAATAGACCGAACAATGTTGAGGACTTAAAAGACAGAATTAGTTACAAAATTGGAACTAACGTTTTGCAAGAATTTCAGTTTCAGCTTGTACATTATCAAGAAGCAAATAGCACGCAATTTGCACATTTAATTTAATTATTTTTTGTTGTGTTTATTAATTCTTGTATTTTTGTTTTAGCACATTGTTATAAGTAAAGATTTTTTTTTCTGGAATTTCGTTATGCAATATGTCAGAATTTACCGTAGGGGACATTGTTGTACATTGAGTATAGTGTAGCTTGGAATATTACCCGGTTTGGACTGGTTGCGCTATCTATCCTACAATAGTGAAAGTATATAATGGGGAAGTCTAAATAAACTTCATTAAATGTATTTTCGGTAATTCAAGTTGTTTGGTGTCGTCTTGAAATAACTTCGTTATTTTTTTACGTGGAAATGGCCGGATATTTGTTTTTGTTGTGATTTTTCATTCCTGATATAACAAAAATAGAAAATATCGAATTGGTACCTAGGATACACATTTTTATGGTGGGTAAACATGCATATTATTTTTTAGTTTTGACATAACCTATATGAGCTAGGCCATTTCATTTCATACAGTATACCCTCGTGTACCATAAAGAACTGCATTTTGCACCTTGAAAGGTTGAGATAAAAAATGCTAAAAAGTTGCCGTCTCTTTCACAGGTTGGCAATGACACGGAGTAAAGTAGGTCATAAGAGGTCTTCGGAGGATGCCAAAATTTTAAGCAAAGAGGTAGCTGCCGTCTCATGCGATAAAGACAAGAAAATTTGTTTGCGTGAAGCCTGCAAGATATATAATGTGAAACTCGCCACTCTCTCTCAGCACCTAAAATATTTTAAGGAAAGTGGAGATAAGAACTTCACTTACAAAGCAAAAATGGATGTTAATAAAGTTTTTAATGAGGAAGAGGTAAATTTACTAAAATACATGATTCATATTTCAAAAATGCAATATGGTCTTAGCAAAATGGGAGTTCGAGAACTTGCATTTAAATATGCCAAGGCAAATAGAAAAAAAAACTTCAAAAGCATGGGAAGAAAATGGCATTGGTGGAGAACACTGGATGCGTCTATTGACGAAGAGGCATAATCAGTTTTCTATCAGGAAGCCCCAGGCTACTAGTCTCTCCAGATGAACAAATTTTAATCGGTTGAATGTGGATCAGTTATTCGCGAACTTAAAGCAAGTCCATGACAGGTATGGCATGATATCACCAGTTGAATATGGAATAACGATGAGACTGGTTTGATAACTGTTCAAACTCCTGCTGGAATTGTTGCTCCTAAAAGTATCAAGGAATTAGGAAAGGCTACGTCAGCAGAGCGTGGCACATTAATCACAGTAATCAACAATTAGTGCAAGCGGCAACCACATCCCGCCTTTAATGATCTTTCCGCGAGTTAATTTCAAGGACTTGATCAGGGGCGCAGCACCAGGAGCAATTGGTGGTGCTGATCAAAACGGTTGGTCAACTGAACAAATATTCGAACAATTTATGACTCATTTCATTTCCTATGTTAAACCTACAAATGAAGAACCAGTTTTATTCATTCTCGACAATAGTGGGACACATTTATCGGTTGCGGTGCTTTTGATATGGCTTTAGTGGCTGGAGTTATCACGGTTTATTTTTCCTCCATATGTCACATAAACTCCAACCCTTGGACCTAACTGTGTTTGTACCACTGAAAACATTTTATGATCAGGCCATGGCACATCAGCCATCCAGGTAAAACATTTATTATTTATTTCGTTGCCGAACTGTTGGGAAGCATCTATCCGAATTCGTTTGCCATGAAGAATATTGTTAGTGGGTTTAGAGCGGCTGGCATTTACTCATTAAACAGGGGGATTTCTCTGATGATGACTTTGTGCTCTACTGTGACAGACAGATCATTAATAGAAAATTCTGAAACTCCTAGTTGCTCAAACATTCCAGTGGTTCAAGAATCATCGGATCTGCAATACCATCGACCAGTCAAGAAGTTTTGTCAATTTTCCGCATACTCCTGACATCAGAATAAGTCCAGCCATGTGAAAAGCTGAGCTCAGAAAAAGATCCAAACGAGGTCGAAAGGCAGATAGTACCAGAATTCTGACAGTTACCCCCATAAAGGAAGAAATAAAACGCTAAAAATTAGCAGCACTTGAAGAAACAAAGGAAAGATCAGATCAAGAGTGTTAAAAGAAGAGTCGCTGAAGAATTTGATGGTGAGCAAAAAGAGGAAAATAAGATCGGAGAAAGCTTGGGAGAAGAATGTGATGAAGTAAGTGGTAAAGAAAGCGAAATAACATTGATCAGTTTAAGTGAAGATTTTGATACAAAAATTTTTAAGAAAGAGCACTAGATTTTTATAAAGTTTGAAAGCAAAAATGAAAAGACCTACTACTACGTGGATAGAGTTCACAGAGAAATATCAAATGGATTTTTGAAAAGAATGTTCACTAGTAACAAATTCATCAACGAATCAGAAGAAATATTTGGTGTCGAGGTTGAAAATATTGCAATGGCACACTCGACAACCACTCAAAGAAATGGTTCAATTAGATCAATTAATTTTCAATGTAGATTTCTCCAACTTCAATGTTAAATAGCTTTGTCGTCCCCTTTATTTTCATTCTCAATATTTTAAATATTTTTCTATATTCCATTAAAGTTAGTTTTCATAAGTAATGACATTTGACTAATTTATCTTACACTACCGATATTCAGAAATAATATTTTTCAGGTTCTATTGAGACATACGTGGGCGTTCCAAGGTTCATGAGGATGTGTTCCAGGGTACATGAGCACAATGTACCAGGGAATAATTATTTTTAAAATTTCAAAGTTGTGTAAATTAAGGATATTGTTCTAATTATCCTTAAAAAAATTGATTAGTTGTCTCAAAGTTTAATACTTGATATCTGATTTCTACTTTCTGAAAAATTGATTTATACGCTCAAAAAAAATTAAAATCCAAAATTGTTGCAAGATACAACAGTCTGCGTCTCAATATGCGAAAAATGTACTCTTTCAAATGACATTTTTAAAAATGGGGTTACCACTTAGGAAACTTTAAAAAATGTTTGCTGAAAACGATTTTTATATAAACAAATTGAGAAATTCATTTTAAATTCGCTCACGTCGAGAATTTTTGTTACTTGCTTTGTAACGATTTTAAGGAATCTATGTCAATATTTACGTGCTGATTGTATAAATTCATCAATGGCTCCAACATTGCTATATACATTCTATACACAGTGTACCCCCGGCCGGATGGGGTACCGCACTCTTGTAAACTTTCTTATTTTTGATTTACCGAGAAAAAGTCTTTTTTTATAAACTCTTTTGCTTGTCTTAGAAAGTCATAAACAGTTGTAAGACATAAGATAAATTATGAGGCATTTTAAAAATTACAAAATATGAAATCGACCGTGGCGGTACGTCAGTCTGGCGACAACAATAGATGCCTATGTATGTCTAGATAACCATAAATAACACAATAAAGGAAGGTGTTGCCAGGTGACTTTCCCTGGTTAGGTACTTAGATGGGTAACCATATACTGGCTTCTGTGAGTCGGAAAAAACCTCGAAAAAAGAGAATATTTTCTAACGCAACGAAACTAGTTACCCCCCCGTTTTCGAGGATGCTGAACACGATGGCTGTAGTTTAAACTCTTTCTGAGTTGACCGTCACCCCCAAGCGGCCAAAAACAACCCGCAAAAGGGGTGAAACGCGAAAACACCGTCTTATATTGAGAAAAACTGCGTCACCCCCCGTTTTCAAGCATGCTGAACAAGACGGCGGTGCTTTTGAATTTCTCCGAGTCAACCCCATCCCTGCGTCAATAAAAATGTATGGTATGGATATATAGTGGATATGTAGTTGTATGCGTCAAGGAATCTGTTTTATTTTTATATATATAGCAAGTAAGTAATTGTATGCGTCAAATACACATGTTCATAAGTTAATATAATAAAATATATGAAATTTACCACTGATTCCATACAGCAGATTTCCCCGCCTGAAAATCACCAAATAACCTAACCAGACCCTATATATGCGCCTATTTTTTAGGGCAAGAGATCAGTCAACAAACGAGGAATCATCATCCGGTTTGTATTCAATGGTCTGGTCGATAGCCGAGTGGGTTAAGGCGCGAGGTGGCAATCGCGATTATTCTCACACGGACATCGCACCACCGGGTTCGAATCCTGGCTCCGGTACTGGCACTGTCGGAGGAAATGGTTGTATGTCCGCGTTTTTTCAATGTGTAACCCCCTTCCGCACAAGCCCTGGCTTCTGGAATTGGGGGTTGTCTAATTTCTGTGGTGTTATTTATTTATTTATTTATTTATTTGTTATTCATTTTGTCATATCGGAATTTTCTTATCCACTTCATAAGGCAGGGTCTCACGGGGTAGTTTTGTCCGGTTCAGGGGTTGCTTTGCTTCGGGGAGAAGATCCAGAATCCCCATCATGTTCCGCATACTCGAAAACGGGAGGTGACGCAGTTTTTCTCGGTATAAGGCAGTGTGTTCGCGTTTCACCCCTTTTAGGGGTTGTTTTTGGCCGGTGGGAGTGACGGTCAACTCAAAAAGAGTTTAAACCACCGCCATCGTGTTCAGCATCCTCGAAAACGGGAGGTGACGCAGTTTTTCTCGGTATGAGCCGGTGTGTTCGCGTTTCACCCCTTTTGGGGGTGGTTATTGGCCGTTTGAGGGTGACGGTCAATTCAGAAAGAGTCTATACCACCACCATCGTGTTCAGCATGCTCGAAAACGGGAGGTGACGCAGTTTTTCGCGATATAAGACGGTGTTTTCGCGTTTCACCCCTTTTGGGGGTTGTTTCTGGCCGTTTGGGGGTGACGGTCAATTCAGAAAGAGTCTATACCACCACCATCGTGCTCAACATCCTCGGGAACGGGGGGTGACGCAGTTTTTCTCAATATAAGACGGTGTTTTCGCGTTTCACCCCTTTTGCGGATTGCTTTTGGCCGTTTGGGGGTGACGGTCAACTCAAAAAGAGTTTAAACCACCGCCATCGTGTTCAGCATCCTCGAAAACGGGGGGGTAACTAGTTTCGTTGCGTTAGAAAATATTTTCCCATTTTTCCGACTCACAGAATCCACTAATAGACGTCTTCACCCAAACGCATAACAGTAAACACTGTACCGCAATAATCTGTTTTGTAATAATTTCTTCTGACGCAAATATTTAATTGGTAGCAAATAGCTACATCGACCTGTTTAACAGTTTTAATGAAAATTTTATTTAACGGTTTTTTCAATTATAAAAAACTTAAATGCGAAGTTTAGTTGCAAAATAAGGAGAACTTCTATTCAAAAAGAATAACAATTTATTCAACTAAGTTGAACACTATTCTACTTCTATTAAAACAAATTTTTCAAATCAGAATAATGTTCAACCTAGTTGAATAATATGTTTTTTAAGAGGTTTTCCTTCTTACAACTTGCCAAGACAAACAAAACTTCTTATAAACAATGGCTTTTTCTCGACAAATCAAAAATGTGAAAGTTTACCCCCATCCCGAGATACACTGTATACAAAGTGGTTCCATTTTCGAGTTGACAACATTATCATTTTGGAAACGGTAAAAGATCAAGGTAAGTTGAAATATCAAGAAAACACTTATCACTTCTGGTTTTATAAAATAAACAATAATTTCATCATTATTTGAAACAATTTTTCTAGAATAGATAGGCGTAGTCGAGTAAAATTTCGAATGTATATTTAAAATTATGTAACTTGTTCTGTTCTCAAGATGCTAGCTACAGTTAACGTTTCTTTCCTATAGACGCCGCCTTGGTTTTCGTTGTTGGTTATTTAATACAATACTGTGCGGTAGCATATTGGTTAGCATGTCTGGCTTTCACTCTGAGCATACCTAGCGAGGTGGGTTCGAACCCCATCTACTGCAAAGTAATTTTCAATTATGAATTACCCTCCAAGAAGAGGTTCGGGTCCCACAATAAACTGTAGGGCCCCGTCTCCTTTACTCACACAAGTCTAGGGTTAAAGAATCATTCAAGTGATCAGGAAGACGGTTAAATCAGAATAACTTTACCATGAGATTTGCTTTTGCTAAATTTGCCGTAAGTATTAGAAAGCAAAATATATCTATACAAATCGTTAAATGTTTTATACAGCCGTGATCTAATGAACACTTTCAATATTTAAGAGACTAATATGACTTATTTTAAAAACTGCTGAAAAATTTTATATTAGAGTCAATTTAGACGTAAATAAAAAAAGATAAATTAACGACTACATGTAAATCCCCTGCGAGTGGTAATTCATGTAGAAAGAGAAGCAAAAGACTTTTAAAAAATTCATTAATAGCTACCGGCTTCGTGAGCAATATCGCTTCACGTTCTTAGGCAACTGGATTATAACTGGAAACTGTATGATCAAAAATATTGTAATGTTAGAAGATTTTCTCAAAAAACATCTGACGGGTAAACACTTTTAATGTAACAAAAATGTGAAGTGGAATCCACTTCGATGCACTTAGTGGACAATACGCATTCTCTACTGCGTCGATGGATGTATGGGTTTCCTTCTGACGAGAGAATTCATCGGAAATGTGTCTTACGTTCGAAGCCCTGTAATTAGAAACTGGAACGAAAACCGATATTTTTTAAAATAGCGTTACCGCATTGTACGGCAGACCTATACAAAGGATCTATTGTGTCGAGTGACGTACCGATTCGAGTTTGAACAACTAAGGAAAATTTGAAGGAGTCCTTTGCGAAAGAATGCAGGGGGCCCTAAAAATAATTGAAAAATGATGCAAAGTCAATCCCAGGAAGATGGAGATGGTTCTCTTAACAAGGAAAGGGAAACTAGGAGCACTGAAGGCGCCTGCCCTCCTGGATACATCAGAAGTAAAATACCTTAGGGTAACCTTCGATGCCAAACTAACATGGAATCTTCACATAGATAGAAGGCTTACATTTCCTATAAGCAGGACCGTGGGGAAAACCTGGGGAGTGAAACCCAAAGTAGTCATGTGGATATACACTGCCATCATAAGACCAATGATAACCTATGGAGTTGTGATTTGGTGGCCTAAGAGCAAACAGACTACAGCTAAGGTCAAGCTCAGCCAAGTGCAGAAAGCTGACTTCCTAAGCATAATCGGAGCTATGTGAACAACGCCAACGAAAGCTATGGAGGTAATGCTGTGTCTGCCACCACTAGATATATATCTAGGAGACGTGGCTCTGACAATAATGTTATGCCTTAAATCCGTTGGCATACATCCAAATGTAGGCTGTGGAGAGGCCAGAAGTCGCCTGTGGAATGAGGCTGTCAGAAAAACGCCTCTTCTACAGGCGTGCACTGATGGCATTTCTCTCCGGTTTGTCTTTGACAGACCCTACATAATACAGATGAATAGTGAGAATGAGGCTGCTGGCGAAGGTGTGATCAAGCACTTGTGGGTGCCTCCATCATGAATAACATACTGGTATGCTGGGTGAAAGGACAGTGCACAGACAGACTGGCCAAGAAGGCAGCAGGCTTCCGATCACGGCGATAACACAAATAATTAAAGAGAACAACCACAATGAATTCAAGAAGTTGTGGGATGAAACAAACAGCTGTCAGCTTGCTAGGTAACTACTAAGATATCCCAACAAGAGTACAGCAATGAACTACCTGTCAATGACCAGAAGGAACCTACGTTTTATAACGGGAATCCAGACTGGACACTGTCCGTTAAGAAAACATCTACATGATATGGGATTAAGCGAAACACCTCTCTGTAGAGGTTGTGAACAAGAAGATGAAACGGTTCAACATGTACTCTATGACTGTTCTGCCGTCTCATCAATCAGAGAATCAATTTTGGGAGAACGTTGGCCTACTTTGGCCGATGTAAGGGAGATGCCCCTAGGCAGCATCACCGCCTATTTCGCAAGATTAGGTTGGTTGGAGGCCCATGCGAGGGTCTGCCTGCAGGGAGGATGTACAAGGGGCCCAATGGGGCCTAAGTGCTGTGGTTCAATAATTTTTATTGACCACCCTCCCAGCCAATTCCAGACTCTTGTGTGTGTGGTATGGGATCAAGGAAATATTTGTATCAATTGCATTATTTAAAATATACACAGATTATTCCTTAATGCGTGCTCATATTTCAGTGTATGATTCCTTCGGTCATTTTATGAAGAAAAGTTCATATGAACATATATCCGCAATGGCTTACATTTTTTGCTGCAGGGTGTTGAATTTTTTAAAACCTTTATTTTTTAATATCTTAGAAAGTACTTTAGATATTACTTTCAACTTTGGTATCTGTTAATAGGATGTAAAACCACATATTTTAGTTGAAAAGTAATTTTTTTTCCCCACCAGTGGCGTCCCTGCAAACATGTCCTCTGATATTGTTTTACAAAAAAAGTGGTACACCACTGACATCTTTCCATGTGGATCTGATTAGCCTAGTCAATTCTACATAAAAACGGTCTCTTGTGTTTTTCTCCTCAAACGCACAGTTCTTGATTAAAACATTGATGGAGCGATAAAATAACTTTTCTAACTAAAATATGAGGTTTTATATCCTATTAACACATACCAAAATTGAAAATTATATCTAAAGTACTTTCTAAAATATTATATAAAAAAAATGAAATTCAACACCCTACAGCAAAAAAATTAAGCCGGTACGGATATATGGTTATATGAACTTTTAAAGTAAGGTAACGTTTTTCATATTTCACTGTATGTACTTTAAGAAACCTAACAGACCTAAAAACAAACTAATCGATATGAATTTATTGGCAGATTTTGCAAAATTGAAATTGCAGTTAGTTCTTTGGGATATTTCAAGAACCAAATAAGATGTTTTAATTTTTCACTTTTTGAATCTGTACTTAACTTTGAAATAAGCAACTTTTTTTTAAATTTAAAGTACTTTGGATCCTTTACCGTTCGCAAGGTGATATTGGTGCAGACTCGAAAATAATATGATATAGTTCTAATATCTAATAAATAAACAAACTAGTTTTATACATACCCGCCACATTCCAGCATTACACTAAATATACGTAAGCAGAAACAACATAGACTATATTAAATAACACTGCGTATCCTAAAAACAAATGAAGGTAGGCGTCTATACATTAAAAGCTCGGATATTAAGTGACCCTTATGAACTCATTTCATATCTCTAATGTTAATGGCATATCTCTGTATTAAATTAAGGCATTTACCACTTATATTTCTATATTGCACGGCACTATATGAAATTAACATTTCTTTCCCATGTTAAAAGTAAACTATGACAAATAAAAACACTTCATGATAAATAATATGTTAATTTGAATTTAACTCACATTCCAAAGCTTCCTAGATTTTTCATGTAAAAAATAAGACTTTCCTCATGTCTCATTGAGGTTACTTAATATCGAACTTTATGAAAAGCTCAAATAAATAACACTTACACAACACCCATGAGTTGCAAAACTAAATCTAACAAAAAACACGTAAGTCGTAGACTTACTCAGGTGACTTAGAAGAACCCAGACAGGACGTAAGACAGTTGGTGCTAGGACGTTGACGCCTACCATTACATAATGATTATCAAAGTGATGAGGGTGTCAATACAGCAAAAATAGAAATATATTATATATTACGTCTTACTACTACTATTCTACTGTGCAAGCCTTTCAAATTATTGTCACTATGCTCGGAAATAACAAATAAAAAATATTTAACAAATAAAACAAAATTAGAAATTTAAACACCCTGTATCCCATTGTATTTCAAATTTACGCAAACGTTATTTTTTTACAACGATTAAACTGAAATGATTAGTAAATTGTATTGTACAATTAAATCAATTACAAATGTACAGCAGAGTTTCAAACGCCTATAGGTACGTATGAAAATATTGATGCATATTTGATAGTTTTAAATAAATATAAAGTTTTACGTGTCCCATAACGTTTAAAAAATCTCCTGTAGAAAGAGATGTTAGTCCTTATCTAAATCATGTTAATGTCAGCAGACGATGCTATTAGCATAAAATAGAGGTGGTATACCGTGTGCTCATTGATGCTTAAGATTCCACAAGAACTTTTGCTGTTCAAATCATCGTGTGAGGTTTCTCACCGGCAATGTATCTAGTTTTCTATGATTTAACTATCCGTTACTATAAAAATTCAACGACTACAAAAATAGTCAGGTTGACGGTCAGTTCTTGGACGGTCATACACAATTTGATAGTTGGCGTTTGTGTAATTAATTAAAGGGGATTTTCTCAGCATTCTATGACCATTTAGGTGAGTGTAAACTCTCATTTACAATTAAATACATATGATCGTATGGCGATTGCTGCAACTCTAATTTCAACCAAAATAACACGGAGATTCGATTGTATAACATGGTTATTTTTATTTGCATAACCAATCTGAACTATATACAGTATGGTCATTATTATAGCAACGTAAACTTTCCTATATAATATTTTGACAATTGTCTTAAGTATTTGGATTGTTTAACTTCATGCTTGGCTATTTGGTGCAACAATTGTTATAAAATAAAATGGTTTCTGTGACTATTGTCCCAACTGTAAAATATATATATTAAAACGATTTTTGCTTTTTCTCTCAATTTTAACTTTCTGGAAGTAATAAACTAAATGAGCGCTAATGATTTAATTTTAATCTTCTAAAATGTGAAACAAACTTTAACTATAAATTCACAATGTAATCTTGAGTAATAAAATAGAAAATAAATAAATGCTTAGTTAGGATTCTCAATCTATAAACAGTGTGTTAATATTTATGAGGTATTTGAATTAAACAGGTGATTAATTTTCTAAAGTCATAGGTAATTAATATAAGATCTATTAGGGAACCGTGATATCAAACTTTGCATAAAGAACTTGGGTACATATATTTATTATATTTCCGCTACTGAAGCCTAACATCAACGCCTGTAGACGAGCTACCCTTAATCAGGAATTCTTGCCGAACCTCTTCTCTTTCGATAAGTAGGTATCTTTTACTTGCCTAACTAATAGACAAGGGACCGACGACTTTACATCCCCTCCGAAGGATGGTATATCCCCTACACAATCCTCATCTATGATTGCATAGCTTCCGCGCCACATACACTGATATACAAGCCGCTGGAAGATGTGAGGTGAGGACGTGGTCTTCCTTGTGAACACACACGAGCCTTCTGTGATTGAAAAAATAGAAAAGGTTGGTGTGGAGAGCTTCAGTTGAGACCCCAGAGGCTGTGTGTGCACTATATTTTTGTTTATTTGAAGATGGGGTGGTTAGCTCTTAAGAACCTGAAACGAGCCTAATGCTTCGCCCTGTATATGTTTCAGAGCTATTTTTCACTTGAAGTTATTATATAAAGTCTGACTAGCACATTTGTTAAATTTATTTTTATTGGCAGGGTCAATGACTACACCCTGTATGCACTTCTTGAATTAAAACACTTTGTTTTAAATTTTAAATGAAAATGAAAAATTATTTTATTAAGCGTAAAATAACAGAGTTGATTACTGTATAAATTAAAATTGTTTTTCACGAGATAAAATGGTTAACTTAACAACACTTGAAATTTAGTTTTAGAACGATTTTATTTTTAGTTTGGTTTATTTAAATTATTTCATTCTGAGAAAATTCAATTTTTGTTTTTTATGCGCGACGGCAGTTTGATTAGATTGATATTTTTTATGCGCTAGGGCATTTATAACACTTTTTTACTAGGGTCTGCCTAGGAAGTAGCACGGGCACTGATTTGTTTATCGCGAGATACACCGAAGATCTGACTTGCTTTGGGTTTGGCGTGCTCCTCTATTTATACGGATGATGGGGACTTAGCTCGCAGAAGTCTGGAAAAGTTGTGAAATATTGCGCAATTAATGTTGAAAATTGGAATTTTGAACTGAAGAATATACGATAATTTTAGCGATGAAAAATAGGATTTTTCGATATATGAATGAGAGTTGGATCAAATTATTTTTAGAAATATGAACGATAACTGTCTGAATAAAGTGTTAAAATTGAATGATTGATCCCGTGAAGTAATGTTGGAAGTCGTAATTTAATCCTTATTGATGCTATGTTAAGATCATATTGAGAGTGTTCCATCGCCGGCGTTGAACGGAGTGGAAGTAAGTTTTGGAGCATTGAAGTGAAGATAGCCGCGAGTTGCTAGCAACGCGTAGGGACCATGTAAACTGGACTTATGCTTGCATGAATGGTTTGTGGGCTATCGAGGCACGAAGGATACAAAGGAAATGAAAACTCAGATGAATTTGCTAGAGGAGGCGCGCTTAAAGCCCTAATAGGACCCGAAATATTCTGCGGCGTGGCCAAGCCATGCATACGAACAGCCAATAACGAATGGGTGCAAAATCAATCTCTAGATTGGTGGAGGAACATCCGAAGACAGAGACTGACCAAAGAGTTCATTAAAGGACCATCGGCCAAATTTACGGAAAATAGGGCTATTAGGATAATGGTAGGTCTTCTAACTGGACATTGCCGGCTTACTAGACGCATGAGTCTAATGGGCCTGACAGAGAACGCAACATGCAAATTCGGTCAAAGGGAGGAGGAAATCTCAGCTCGTATACATTGCCACTGTGAAGGCCCAGTGAAGTTGAGGTTTTAATTATTTGGAGAGGAAAACCAAGGGCAACAGCTAAATTAAGAGCCCTCTATCAAATCTATGATGTCTGATATAAAGGACAAAACTCGGTGAGGTATTGTAGGTAAAGATTCTTTGGGAGTGCCACAATAGATCTGAAAAGATCGCAGTGGTAAAGGCCAATCAGCCAGCTCCTATACTTATATCTGTCTATCTATCTACTACCAATCGTAACTATAAAATTAAACTCTAAGTTTCTTTTCTTAGATTTAAGAAATGCATTATATTATAAACTATTTAACGAGTACTGAGGCCCAGTAAACACTGATGGATTAAGTAGAAGTTATTTACTCAATCAAAATGAAGTAATTTTTTAATTAAGTGGTATCCATATTCCATAAAGAATATCGTAAGGATTAAAAGAATAGTACCTTATAGACAAAAAGGTATTATCAACATTATACAATTTCTGTGGTTGTTCAAGTTATCTATTCGATAGCCGGTTTGGTTAAGGCTCGAGGTAACAATCGCGATTAATCGAATGGGTATCGCGCTACCGGATTTGATTCCCGGCTCTGGCACTGGCATTGTCGGAGGAAATAACCATATACAACCGTATGTCCGCGTTTTTCAATGTGTATCCCCCTTTCGCACAAACCTCTAGCTTCTGGAATTAGGGGCTGTCTAATTTCTGTGATGACTATTTATTATTATTTTTTTAGTAAAATCAGTGGTCCTTCTTCCTGCCTCCGTTACCAGAGAGGGTCCGCTGGTAGCGCCAATAACCACTCTCTACAGGGTAGAGTCAATGATCACTGGTTCCGTGACTCGTGTGCCCTGAGCAGACGCAATGAACCAAGGATGACAGCCTTCTGCATTCTCCCGGCAAGGACCTCTGCCGATTTTCGGCATGCCGGTATGATCTTCAATTCTGAAAGCAGCGTATGTCTCGTTCCACGGGAGCTCCTATAATCAGTACCACCAGCTTAACAGTATGATCTGGATACAGTCTGCGGAGTTCGAAGAGAAGGTCTCGATATTTTGTCCGTTTTTCTTCTTCCTTCAAGACAATGTTGTTCTCCGTGGAAGCGGAGAACTCTATGACGAACATTGTCTTGAGTTAGTGGTCTATGACGACTATGTCAGGCTTGTTTGCCTGGCCGTGGGAAACGAGTAGTTCCAATAAATTAAACACCACTCATTCCCCACAACGGATTCAGTATCCCCCGAAGCATAAGGCAGCACTAGTCTCGTCTATGTCATACGAGTGCCTGTGGTAAAGCACTCGTAGTGTTCCGTCGTGCCTCTGGATATAGGCGGAGACTGCGTATGTCGGGTAGGCCGACAACAAGTGTATAAGCATCTCCGGCGCTCTGCGGCAGACCCTGCAGCTGACGTCAGCGACCTCCATACCCATGACACGACTTCGATAGAGGAAGGTGTTGAATACACCATCCTGGCAGGCCTATATAAATTCTTCGTTCTCAGATTTCACCCCGGCTGACCTCAAGAAGGCGAAGGTCAGTTTTTCGGATAAGCCAAGTTCTTCTATAGAAGTAGTATAGTGGCTTATCCGAATGAAGTTGCGGGAAGATGGCTTGTTCTGCAGCTTTTATTTGGACTTTCCGGCGAGCGGGTTCCAACTCGGTGACAGAGTCTGGATTATCCCGCTCAACGTCGAAGATAAGACCGAGTTCATCGGCTGCTCTGCGTGCTGTCTTGAACAGAAAAGCTTCTACCCCTACATTTTCATGGTCTCGAACCATGCAGAGGAGGGGATCCGAACTCCTAACGTCCTTACAGGCTCCATCCAGCACCATCCTTTTGTGTAGACTCTCCAAGCTCAAGAGTCCACGGCTTCCCCGATGTCGTGGGAGATATAACCGTGGAACGGACGATTTAGGATGCAGGCTCCTATTGAGGTGCACCTTTCTCCGGGTTCCTACATCGAGTTGACGCAGCTCCTCTCGAGTCCACTTCACTACTCCAAAGGAGTAGAGAAGGATTGGAATGGCAAGCATTTTAGTAGTAGACACCTTGTTCTTCCCTGACAGTTCTGAAGACTAGATCTATCGGGTCGATGCTGATACTTGCCGCGGAGAGCATTTTTCACTACACTCACTTCTTGGGTGGAGCGTTGCTCAACATCCAAGTAAGTGTACGACTCTCCGGAATCTAGGTGGTGTAAGATGCTTCCGTCTACGAGCTGCGCGTCCTCTCCGTACTCCCCGCATCGTCCTCTCTTGAGATGAACCAGTGCACATTTGTCCAACCCGAATTGCATACCGACAGTCTGCGTGTACTCCTGTACCACCCTGAGGGATTGTTGGAGATCCCTCTCTCCGGAGGTTTAAGGTCATCCATATAAAATAGATGAGTGACCTTATGGCTCCTGTCGCCGGGGGTACCACAGTTGTAACCGCGGGTTTTCGGAGCGAGACGGATAATGGCAGTAGTAAGATGCAAAACAAAAGGGGGTTGAGGGAATGTTCCTCAAATACTCTCCTTCTGAACGTTACCGGCTCTGTCTGGACTCTATCATTACCAGATGTTATGGTAATGCGAGTCCTCTGGAGCGGCATCAGATCTCCAACACATCTCACTACGGGACCGGCGACCGCAAGACATCGGACCAAGTGTACAATAAGCTCATGAGATGTCATGTCAAATGCCTTGCGGTAGTCGATCCAGGAGTCCTGCGTGACACTTCTGCCAATCAACATGTTCTCCTTGCAGTCAGCGACATCTCTCTTCGACCCTCGTTGCTCATATATCCGTGCGTAAACCGGGTTAATTGCTTGGAGTACCCGCATGTACAAGATGCGTGTGAATGTGAACGATTCATCTGTACACGCCTGAAGGACTTTTATTATACTTTCCAAAATGGATATTAAACGTTCACAAAGAAGGGTTCAAAACGACTGTTTCAGACGGAGAATAATGCAAAATCTATACTTACGGTTCGTTTTTGCTAAACTGCTTCACTGGACGTTAAATTTAAACCTGAAAAGGAATTTTGAAAACACAAGAAAAAGACAATATTAAGTTCAAAAATATATATTAAATCTTTTAAAAAATTATGTTTTACAAAAACGTTCAAGAAAAATATATTGACAAACTATAGTCTGGCCCGTGTACAACACATAGTGAGGAACGGAACGACTCATAATATAACCAACTACCATCCAATGTATGGTTTATAGCTAACGATTATACAAAAAGATTCAAGGAAAGTTCAACGTTTATAATTTTGGTGGGCTTTTGCTTGCCTGTCTATTTACGTATTTTCAGTTCAATATCAATTTTGATCGCTCCTCGGAGTTTAAAAATGCTTGAATCGCAATGACTTTGAATTATATTGTGGCAATTATATATTCATACGTTCAGGCAGGGCACATCTGAGTACATGGTAACTATATTTTTCTGACATCGAATCACTGAGGAACCGGTTTAGGGCAAATACGCTTAAAACCCATCATTTTTCTGTCAAAATTGACTGTTAGAAAATGAAAGGGCACTCTCGACGCTAAGAGCAATTTTCGTTAAAACTCTCGAAATACTTTGACTAGAGTCTGGATAACTTGTCCTCATATTTAACATAACGCATGAGTTGCAGTGCTGCACAACGTGGATTCGAAAAAGGGTTTTTATTTTCAAAATTTCGGTTTTCGTTATACTTTCTAAATTTTGTGGTCGGGGCGACATTACATCCCCGTGCAGCGACATTTACTACACTTTCTAAAATTACACTCCTCGATGAGTTTCCAAGATTTTGCCATAAAAAACGCCCCGTAGAGCGAAAATGTGTTTTAATGTATAACAATTTCTTCCAACGGCAATTTTACTTGAAGCACGTTCATCTAGGATTTTGGCATGTTCTCTTACATAAACACCTTGTAACATGCGTGGACAAATTGCCGTTCTTGGGGATCAGTACTGTCTACCCCTCAACAACCCAAGAAGGAATTTGCTGCTCTCCATTTAACCAAGCATTAAAAATCCTGGCCAAATGGTGGTGGGTACTGGTTAACTTCCTCCACCAAAAGTTATTAATCCCATCTGGATCTGGAACAGCAAATTTCTTAGAGCCTTCAAGAGCTCTTCAAACCTCTTCTGGGGTTATTGGTTGGCACACCTCCTGTGGTAGATGAAGCCTTTGGCAAAAGGCTTCAATAAAGTGTGCCAGGGTCGGAGCGAAAGCCTCTGTTCGTACAACGTTTTCCAGAAGTTTTCCACCTGATCCACGGTCGGCGGATTGTCAGCAACACGCTGAGGCGGTTCGAATAGGCGCGAAGGCTTTTATTATTATTATTTTTTACAAAAAGCCAATCACCCTACTATGTGGCTCCGACCCTCACAGAGGGGAGCTGGTAGTACCAATAGCCACTCCCCACGCCCGTGGGGTGAGTGACTAACGGGTCCGCGAATCGTGTGCCGAGGATGACAGCCTTCTGCATTCTGCCGGCTAAGATCTCTGCCGAATTTTGGCACGCCGGTATGTTCTTTAGTTCTGAAAGCAGCGTCTGTATCATTCAATCGAGGACCCCAATAGTTAGTACAACTATTTTAACAGAATGGCCTGAATAAAGTCTGCGGAGTTCGAAGAGCAAATCTCGGTATTTTGTCCGTTTTTCCTCCTCTTTCAAGGCAATGTTGTTCTCAGCGGGAGCCGAGAATTCCACGACATACCTTGTCTTCAATTGGTGGTGTAGAAGTACTATGTCAGGCTCGTTGGCTTGTATTTGCGTGACGGTGGGAAACGAGTAGTTCCAATAACTTACACACTTCTCATTCCCCACAACGGACTCAATATCCCCCAGAGCGTAAGGCAGCACTGGTGTTTCGTCTATCCCATACGAGTGCCTTAGATGATAATAAAGCACTCGTAATGCTGCGTCGTGTCTATGAATGAATGAACATCAGTCTTATTTTTATTTTTTTTTTTACAAAAAGCCAGTCAGCCTACTCCATGGCTCCGACCGACTCTCACAGAGGGGACCTGGTAATAAATACCAATAGCCACCCCACGGTGAATGAATACCGGGTCCGTGAATCGTGTGCCCTGAGTAGACGCAATGAACCAAGGAGCTTTCTGCATTCTGCCGGCTAAGATCTCTGCCGAATCTCGGCATGCCGGTATGATCTTCAGTTCTGAAAGCAGCATCTGTCTCATTCCACCGAGGACCCCAATAATCAGTACCACTATTTTAACAGAATGGCTTGGATAAGGCCTGCGGAGTTCGAAGAGCAAATCTCGATATTTTGTCCGTTTCTCCTGGTCTCGGATTATTATTATTATCTAGGTGGCGTCACAATAATGAAGAAATGAAGAGGTTGTACAATAGCATAGCCTGATTTAAAGGAATATTTAAGTAGTAAGAATCGTGTATAAAACAGAAATTTTGGCTAAATGCGCCTTAAAACTTTCTATCGTCTTATCTTCTGCATCCCCGTTACTTTACATGAAAGCTTCTAGGGTCAATACAAAAAACTTTTACAGTCTTAAATTATTTAAAACCGTACGAATGAAACTCCGCCTGTGCCTGGTAATAAATTACGATATAAACGAACTCCTAAATCAGGGTTTTAAAATTATCTAATTCGTTAAAATAAACATGTCTTGCGGTCGCTTTTGGTTCAACTTTGAATACGGGATACAACTAGAGAAAGGCTGTTTATATGGACGTCACATTTTTTCACAGGATCAAATAAATACATCGAGATAGAGAGCGAATTGATCAATTTAGCCCATCCTGGCCTATAGTTATTTTATTTATGAGGTGAAAAAGCTCAATAAATCCTTCGCTCACGTTGAATTTAATTCAAATAAAATATCAAAGTTGGAAAATGTATTGCTTTGATAAAATTTTAAATTCAAGCCTATTGAATTCTGGAGTTATATACATTTATCACTAATATGGGACATCATATTGGACCATTTATCATGATTCGAAACGATAAAAATCAACAATTTATTGTACATTTATATCAAAAGTTTTCTTTAATTTTGGAAAATTCTAATTGTTATTAGCTGCATTCGTTAGAAATTGTACAAAGGCATAGGTGGGCTATTTTTCTTTATAACGGGTCCGGCGGATTGAACTATCCATTTTAAATTGAGTTGTTTTTTATTAATAGCTAAATTTTTATTTAAAACTTGAACACAAAGTTCTTGAGGAAACACGGAAATTTTATTTTTTAAATATTACATCAGTCAAGTGACCTCCTCCTCACTGCTGACACTCTTGAAGCCTAGTACGAAAGTTTTTCATCACCCGCTCCAACATTTCAATTGGGATTGCATTGATCTCTGTCCGAATATTATATTTTAGTTTTTCCAAAATTTGCGGTCGACTGGAAAACACTTTTGACTTTAAGTATCCCCATAAAAAGAAATCACACGCTGAGAGATCCGGTGACCGTGCCGGCCAGTTGATTCCCCCAAATTTCGAAATGACATGACCAGGAAACATTCTTCGCAAAATTGTCATAGAATCTCTGAGCAGTGTGGGTGTGCTCCGTCCTGCTGAAATCATATTCTTCGATTATCCACACCAACAATACGAAATTGTTGGTCAAAGTTACGCAATACTTGGTGATAACGTTGTGATGTAACAGTAACTATCAAGTCAGTTCCCCCAAAGGAATGACTCAAAAATTTCAAACGCGGACACTGCACACAACACAGTAACATTTTTGCTATGAAGCGCTACTTCGTGCAATTGCAGAGATTTTCCGTCGCCCAAAGTTTGTTAACATATCCGGAAAAATGAAAATGAGCTTCATCTGACATCAGCAAGCAATAACGATATTCGGGTTTTTAGCAAATAGTCCATCAAAATTTTGAGGCAGAACTTTTTGCACGACTTGAATTTTGTAGGGATGGAAGTGTAAATGTTTCAGAGTGCTAATGCTTGTCGTTTTGCAAATTGTTTAGGACTTCGTCGTACAGCTGTTTTTATTCCTTCAGTATTTTCAAGTGTGCATACAGAACGAGTTCTTCGTTTTGGTTTTTAAAAGGTGCTTAATTGAACTCATATGCTGGCCAGGAATCCATGCTATGCTCACACTTGGCTGCAGGAGGTCGTAAGTCCAACTTGAGGTTTCGGAGTAGCGGGAAACCTACAATATATAAGAAAATTTATAATTTATTTACATGTAGCATGCAAAGCAGCACATATTATTAAAGAAAAATAATTTAGGGTCTAAATAAAGTAAATTCTATCGATATTGAGCAATTAAATAAACTTTTGGACAATAAAATACATTTAAGACTTATGGCATTTCAAGCCTCAGAATAAACTTTTGTGCATAACTTTAATAGACCAAACAAAAATGAAACTTTTTTCATGCAGGCACTTGGGTACATACCTTGTGTTACTCCTGCTTACTGTAGCTCTGGGATTTCTGTTTCATGGGGTCTCCAGTGACACTTTTAGGCGTAGTACCTCACAGACGTGGTAAATTCAGTGATAAGACATAGATAAAGAAAACAAAAAAGATATTAGGCAATTTATTAGAAAAGGCATAAAGAATCCATATATATAGTTTTTGACATTTAAAATTTCAAAAATCCAGGAGGACAAAATCATAAATTTTGGTCATATCCATGGTAACAACGTTAAAGTAGAGTAATTTTTCAATTTGAAGAGTCCGCACGCGAAATTTTTCCTCGCAATTTAACCTCAATTCTCAAGTCAAAAGTTATAAAACGTCAAAGTGACGGAGAGAAAATAAAAATTATCATACTTTAATAATTGTTTTCACACGCGAATTACAGATACTAAAATTTTGAAACTCATTAAGTAATTAATTGTTTGTTTGCAATTATTTAAAAAGGGGGTAAACCCGAAAATAACTTTGTACTTACCGTGCCGATTATTTTGTTGATAATCCAAACGTAAAAATAATACCAAATTGTGTGTGCTTCGAAAATTAAATCAAAGTGTTCGTCGCATCACTTAACAACAAGAACTTCACCGGATTATCGAAACAATAACAACTAGAAGCCATCTTGAGGAGCAACAGTTGGCTGGACACTGGACAAGATTCACAGCGCAAGTGCATAGATTAGATAGTTTGTAAACCAATAAAGAGCTCAATACCAATATGGTATACTATTTTTATAATTTTAAATCGATTGTTTAATGGATATTTCACTGATTGATATGTCAGACACTTCCCGAGGTTGCTTAACGTCATCTTTGTAAATCGCCTCAATCATTTTATTGCTAGACGTTAAAGTGTGACACCTCAGGATCATCAACCAAACGGATGAAGATTTTTTTTTAACTCCATATGACTTTTTTAAATATCTGATTGACTTCGTTTGATTGATCCTTCATAATGGCATACTTTAGTGTTAACTTCCACAAATCTACTGAAGTCGGTAAGGCGAAGATACCTTTTTTAAAACTCTAAGCGTTTCTGATTCGTCATCTGTTAATTTCACCCAAACTAAAAAATACTTCTCATCCAGAGTAATCTGTTTACTTGCTTCCTCCAAAACTGTTATTAGAGAATTTTTCTTAATTATATTTGCTACATCACTTTGTTGCTGTAGTTTCACCAGACAATCTAGATACAAAGCCCACAATGCTAGCTTTTTAGATTCTGATATTTTTACTAAACCTTCTTGATATATTTGGAAACGTTTGTGTATGAAATACTTTGTAGATCGAAATTCACGAAAACTGGTTGTCCCATAAACGGAACTCAACAAAATGAAGTGGGCACATAAAAAACAATCAGGATCCAGTAGCTTCGTTTTTGACCTTTCTAGAAGCACTAAAACAACTATAATCAACTTCAAACAGCACAACATACAAAAATATACTTTTTCCAGTATACACTACAGAAATAAAATTGGGATATTTTAAAGCATTCAGAAAAATCTCTCTCTAGATTGGCTGGTGAATAATAATCGGTAGAGCATGAGACTCTTAATCTCAGGGTCGTGAGTTCGTGCTCCACGTTGAGCGCCAAATTTTCTTGTAACCTACACCTGATCAATGGCTCAAAAATTTGAAAATAACCTTAGAAATAAAAGAGAATAAGCTGAAATTTAGCTAAGAATGTTATCCAAGGTTCTAACCTCACCTAACTAGATTTAAATAATATGATACTGATCCAAAAATGATTCAACTCGATTGAATAATAAAAAAGTTATCGCGAAAAATCGATTTTTAACCTTCAACTTCAAGAGCGAATATCATCGTAGGGGTACCTCGGGGGATAGAAACATATAGGAACTTGTGACCTTATTTTCACTAGTTCTACCCAAATCCGAGAGATTGCCCACCATTTTCGGGACACCCTGTATATCACCAGCCAAAGTATTTTTTTAGAAATTTGGTTGCGGCAGCCAGGAATCAAAACTTTAGTATACGTAGTGTGGCATATAACGTCTAATAAAAATTATTATGACTAAGGCAGGTAAAATAGTAAATCATAAAATAATTTAACCTTGTTATAAGCCCCCGTCGAATGAGCCTAGAAATATAATTTTATCTGAATTTTTCGAATAGCATGAAATTTAAGTATATTGGAAGACACATTAAATAACACATACTTTAGTTGTTATTAGGCTCTTTTTCCCTAACAATTAACGAAAGTATCGTGGTGTTCGGCATCAGACTTAAAATACCAGCATTGCCGCTTTTTGGTTCAACAAAAAAGAACTTCTCTAGGTTTTTCTATTTCAAAAAAAAATTATTATTTCTGCCAACTTAAATTTGGAATTAATAGAACTTACTAAGGATTAAATTCAAATTTGAAGGTAAAAAAAATAACAATTATTTACAGATAATAAGTAATTTGTCTGCTTTAGCTGTAAATGATACTCAATATAAAAATAACTTGCAAATGGTTGTCTCTTATTATTAAAATAAGAAATTCAAATATCTGTCTGAAAAATACAACACTAGTTGAACATCAAGGTTAATCAGACAGTGTCGCTTCAAAAAAGTAACTGTTACAAATAAATACTTTAATTTCAATCGTTTCTTAAACTTGTTCAGTGTTATTAAATAAACTTATTCTTGTTCGTTTAAACCGAGTATTTTACTTCAAGGATCGAATACAGGGTGAAGTTTTGGAGCCTACCAAAGAGTGTTAAATAGACAATTGCAAGTGCAAAAACATACTCCAGGGCTATACAGGGTGTAGCTTTTGACCCTGTCCAACATTTTATGTGTGACCCACCCACTCTTCATAAATTCAAAAAGATAAGTGTACGTAGGCTCCGAGGATCTTTCTCAAGCTCTAAGGCTTCAAGCTCTGCCGAATCTTTTTATTTTTCATAAAACGGGAGTCCTCTGCGTGTTCAACCTACGCGTCACGCTGGGGCAAACATTATTTACCCGTTGTTCAATTTTTGTCGGTTATTAGCATTTAACATTTAACTTCACAATTAAACGTCTCTGGCTCTTGTACATATTGTATATAATAAATGTACTTTTTGTTGAAATTTGTTTTTAATGCTTGCATCTCTTTGATGATATTTGTCTCTTTTAAAACGAGTAATTACTAATTTTCATAGTTTTCAGTATTTAAGTAAGTATAGTTATGCAATTTTGCCTTCTTGGCCGGACAAAATTGTAAGTGACCTTTCATCAACCAACTGGCGCCCTCTCATATCCACACTCCGTATTCACGCCCGTTGCTCTCACACAAAACACAGCTGCCGTACGCAAACGGGACCATTTTATACAAGGGGGTATATAAACGGTAACACAGGTAACCAGCCTCCCTCTCTCACCTTACAGGACAGAGGGTGCTAAAAGGGGCAGGGGGCAGGTATACCAGAGTTAAAGTACTTAAAAAAGATTTGACATCAGAAATATTTCTGTTCGGCAATTTATCTTTATAACATTTCAGAGCTGCATTAGCGTTACCAAAACATTAACCCAAAGTCAAAACTACGTCTGTTAATTCAGATAACGTGTAATCACCCATCTTTAAACGATATCAACAATTAAACCGGAATTGTTTCGAAAAAAAATCTAATAAATAAATAACAAAAATGTCAAAATAATATTTTAAAACATTCTTCATGTGTAAAAGAATTTATTAATAAAATGTTGTAAATGCACGTTGTTTTACTTCCACGTCCAGTGGAAGTATAGTAACGGAATGTTTTTTTTATTGAAATAGGCTTAAAATGTCATGAAACGTCGAGATTTTAAATTTGAGCGAAAGAATTTTCTGTCTGTCTGTAACTTTTTTGTGCTCACATTGTAACATGTCTGTTACAAAAATTTTGCCAAATAGGTCAAAATTTTAAATAAATCCATAATTACTACATCATCCTGTATATCATTCAATATATGTATACTGCAGTATTTATTTATAATTCGTTGCTCTAACTATTTGTAATAATTATCATAATTAAGCAAAATATTTTCTGAAATGTTCACCTGTAAATTTCAGAGAATAAAGTTTTCTTCTTACAATTACTTTCTTTGCAGACAGTGTGGCAGACCTATGCTAACTTAAACAATATTGTTTACTTACAGAATTCTATTAGAAAGCAATGTTTTATTCCGTATTAGAAATTTTACTTTTTAAATCAATAGTAATGAAACACCTATTATTTTAAATTATTCCGCCTATTGACACACAGATGGCACATAATATTTATTTCAGGTCCGTTGGTAGTTATTTGAATTAATTTTAATTGGTTGGCTTCCCTGACATAAAAGTTACCTTGTAAATTAGAAACAACATAGGATCCATTTTACTTTCTGAACTGCCAGAGAAAAGTCCGTTTTGTTAAGTGCGATTTTTTTTAAAAAAGACATTGTCTACCTCTAAAATCGTGTTGTTTCTCAGCCATCAACCAACAATTAGGTAATTTTTATTTAATAATATTGATTTCAGTATTCTTGTTTTTTTACATTAACAATATATTTTTAAATAAACTTTTATGCTTTCTATTTGAATCTCTGTAAGTGAATTAATTTTTTTTCTTTCTTTTTGTCCCGTAACGTTATAGTTCTGGCAGCTAAATGAATTGATTTTCAAATGAATTAATTTCTAGATGAATTAATTATCTAATGAATTAATTTTTAAATAAATTAATTTTCATCTAAATGAATTTTCTAAACTAAACTAAGAGAATCTTCAACTAGACGAGTTTTCATCTAAGGCATTTTCCGCCAAATAAATTTTCAATTAAATGAATTTTCCGCTGAATGAGTTTTCAAGATAAATGGATTTTCAATGTTCAACTTTAGTTTTCTTTGGCTCCACAAAATAAACAGAACTATTCCGTACGTTAGGCCCCGCTCCCACTGTCAGCCACCGCCTCACCTACCAGCGAAGCGAGACCCGTTGGCCACCTTGAGCAACAAAGAAAGGAAATTGGTGAGACATTTCTAAAGTAAGATTTATAATAAAGAAGAGTTTTATTTATCCCATTTATTTATCTATATACCTATATATAATATATATTATTTGTTTAATTGTGAGACACTATTTGACTACTATTAGTTTATTATTAATTTTTGGACCAACTATACGCCCTGTTGAAGTGTTAAGGGTTAATTTGCCAACTTGGCACTCCATAGTTTTATCACTCACTGTATACACTGTGTTATATCTGAAATTTATGTCGTAATAAAAAGATTTGTCGTAACCTAAAAGAAATTTTTCAATATGTCCTTCCACAACTCATCTGTAGGAGTTGACAAGGTGAGGGGTTTAAGATTCATGATACAGATTTTGCTACAGATGGCGCCCGTAAATTTAATTTAATACTTTATTCTCAACCCCCTCACTTTGTGAGAAACAATATTTACTCGAATGTGGATGCTACTAAAAATAATTCCCACAGTTTTAATTTCCGTCTTACCAATTTTTTTAAAAACCTAAAGTGTCTCTGCTGATGAGGAAACCACCAACAGACTTGTCACGGTAAGTTCCCACATCTCTCCAAGCTAGCACGTAACAACGTTTACTCTGGAACCGTTTATGATACTGACTTGAAATCTGGTACACTTATGTATTATAAGATCTGGAACTAGATTATATTTTGATCTAATTCCGTTGAAGGATTCGGGGGTAAATGGGGTAAATAGGCTAAGCAAGCAGGAAAGAGTCCATAAAATTGCAATTTAGGGCATGTACAAAAAGTCGAAATTTTTTTGGCATCAGCCACCCCCCACTATCACCCGCAAATCACCCTCACACTATTTTGAAAGGGAGTAAAAAATTAAATTGGGATTTAGTGTGTATACGAGAACCAAGGGACTCTAAAATTTATTTTGGCATTAGCCACCCCCCTACCACCACCATTGCCACCTCCATCCTATTGTTTAAGGGAATAAAAAATTAAATTGGGATTTAGTGTGTATGCGAGAGAACCAAGGGCCTCTTTATTTTTAATGACCTGAAAATTAGTTTTTTATAATAATTTTTAGAAATACGGCAAAACTAAAATTTATGAGGAAAATACTGACAGTCACCCCTTAAAACTATCCCTTAAGCTGAAGAGAGGGGTTTGTTTGATACCAAGTAAACTAGTGTCCTGATGCTCTATGACTAATTTTAAAATATAAATTTGATATTTTGTGGCAGCCGGAAGATATTGCAGAAAAACTGAAATTAATTATCCCCCTTTTAAGGGGTATATCTCCCTTATTATTAATTTTCGGAAATAAGTTTATATAAAAGACTACTGCAGAAATATCGGGAGACAATTTTGGATTACCTTGCATAAGAACTATTCGGAAAACATGAAAATATAAAGTAGTACAAGAGAACGTTTGAAGCAAAGAAAAATCTAGATATGATGCTTTCTATCTAAACAGCTAATTTTGTATCATTAATTACTAAACATATTTTCTTTCATTTCTTTGGTAGACTCATACTTTGGTAAAAATATCAAATTTCCCATCGGAAATTCTTCATCTCTACTGTCTAATATTATTTGCTTTTTTTCTAATGCCACTAATCATATTCATATTGCACTTAATAATGGCTCCTTAACACACAAGCACTGAGAAATGGTAAATAACATAATATTGTTTTATTTAACGGCTTAAAATGGCAACACCGTAAATTCATTATAGAGTGCGCCACTAATTGACCACGCCTACGATTCCACAATTTGGTGTAACCAACATGCTTTAACGCATATTGTGGCTACTTATACATTTTTCAGCATAAGGCGAATTCTGTGCATAGAATGAAAAAATGGGCCAAAAAAATAAGGGAAACATGTTCTGAGGTATCCCTCTATAAACGACGTTTAAGAAAACCGCAAAATACGTCTGCATTGTTAAAAATAATGGAAGCTGGTTTTGGAAGCTGCCACAGTACAGGATATTTCCTACACAAGTTGCCATAAATATTGGGTAGCCGACACCTCTATAAATACATACACAAACATAAACACGCATGATAGTTTAAAGCACTTTTAACATATTGATTAAGAAACAATAAATTTTAAAAATCCATGGTAATCTATTCCAATTTTAAAGTGGAGCTGTAAAATATTCATTTACGTTGTAGAATACATGCTTATGCAAAAATATTTATATTTTGCATTTAAAAGCTTTGCAGTTCAATGATTTTAGGTGTGCAGGAAGTTTATTGTAAATTTTCATTCCAGATTATTAGAAATCCTTTCTAGTTCTGGTGTAATTATATTTTGGTAGCAAGTAATCTTGATGTGTTGTCGGGTAATTATGAATGTTACTTGGTGTATTAGAGAATCTTTATTTTTATGAATTAAAATACAGAGTTAAATATATAAATTTTTGAAGGTAAATATTTCTATCTTTTTAAAATAATTTCTACAAGACTCTCTCTAGGGGATAACTCACATAATAACCTAATTGCTTTTTTTGTACCAAAAATGGCTGCTTGGAGTTACTAGCCCCACCCCAAAATTCAATTCCATATAGTAGCAAACTGTGAAAGTAAGCGAAATACACTATTTTTGCTAAGTCAAAATCAACATTTTTTTTTAAATAGTCAATATCGCATATATAGCTTTACTTAATTTCGCTTTGAAGTTAGTTATCTGTACCGACCAAGTCAGTTGTGAGTCAATGTGGATTCCGCGGAATTCAGAAGAGCTAACGGCAGGTTGTATTTCTTCATTATTCAATTTAAGAATAATATCTGTTTTGCCCTGTAACTGGAAACTTACGTTACTTGTTTTACTGCAATTGAGTGTAAGTTTAGTTGCAAGAAACCAATCTGATATGGACTCTAATGAAGTTCGTGCTTTATTTATTAAATTATTTTTTTCTTTGTCATGTATTATTATGCTAGTATCATCTGTAAATATTGAAAATTTTACTTCTGGGAAATTTGCTACTACGTCATTGATGTATATCAAGAATAATGTTGAACCGAGAATAGATCCTTGTGGAACTCCACTCTCAACTGCAGCAAAATCAGAATAATTTGTTTTTGTTACGTTATTACTTGTCTTGGTTATTGCAACGCACATCTGTCGTTCATGTAAATATGATTTGAACCAGTTGTTTTCGCCATCTTGTATTATTTTATTGTATATTGTTTTAGAAAAGGATGGTAATAAAGATATACCTCGGCAGTTAGTGGTAAGTAACTTATCTCCATTTTTATAAAGAGGCTTTGTTACTGCAAATTTTAGAGATTGTGGAAAGATTCCATTTGTCAAGGACAGGTTAATTAGGTACTCCAAAGGTTTAGCTAAAATATCCACAGTTTTCTTTATTATTGTTATTGGAATATCGTCATAACCAGTGGACATCGTTGATTTTAATGCACCTATCGCTTTTTTTATTTCACATCTTGTAACATGTTCAAAATGAAATTGGTTTGCGTTGTTAATTGCCATGTTAAAAATATAATTTTCGCTTGATTTTTTTGAATTAGTGTTAGGTAATCCCGATTTTGCAGCGTTAACAAACTGTGTTTTAACTTCGTTTGCCACTTCAGAACCGTCTGTAATTATATTGTTATTTATTTTAATAACTATAATCCCATTTTTTTCCATTGTCGTCATGCGTACTATTGAAGTGTTTAACCACTTTCTAAGTTGATTTAATTTTGTTGTCTGAATTTACTATCTTGCTTTTAAAATAATTTTGTTTTGTACGATAAATAACCTTTTTTAGTATATTAGAACAATTATTAATAAAACTTAGTATATTATCATTATCAGTATGTTTTTTTGATATGAATAGAAATCTTTTATTTTTACAAGAAATTTTAATACCTTTAGTGACCCATCCTCTATAGACTGGTGTACATCGATGTTTGATATTTTTGAGAGGAAAAGCTTTTTCAAATATATCATTAAAATATAAATAAAATGTATTGAATGCTATATTAGTGTCATAGATATCATACAATGTATCCCATCCTACGTTGCTTATGAGTTCGGATATTTTCTTTTGGTTATAAAATGCATTAAAATTTCTTTTTCTTTAAATCACATTTTTAAGTGCTGCGACAGTGTCACTAATAAATATCTGACACTCCGATTCCTGCTGCTTCTACCGAGTATTCAACATTAAAATTTATTATTATGTTATCGATAGTTGAAAATGATGCTTTGGTTACTCTGGTAGGTTCATAAATTGTAGTTTTTAAATTCAACATATTCAATAGGTGGTTGACAACTGTCTTAAATTTCCATTTATTGCGAAAGCATGGACTTGATTTACATTTATATTTCATTACATTATGACATGAATTAACTTTGAAAATGGATACTTCATTCTGCCGGACCCGTTATTTGTTATATCTCGGAACTCCGACGTAAATCTAGAAATTTCGATTTTAACTTTCTACATTGATCCCAGAATTCCAATTTTATTTCATATCAGTCTAGATTAAAATTAATAATTGCCATTAAAAAAATAAAAACTGATCAGAAATTTATAAAAATTACCACACATCACATGTTCAAAAATTCATCCTGAATCAATAAATGTAATAATATATGTGTGTCCATTTGAAAATCATAAGTTAGGGTCATTTCCGGCGAAACCGGAATTACTTCATATGTCAAAAAATGCGATTTTCTGAATGGCTCTAGACTCCTAGGTTCATTTCGCTATGTTCAAAAATGAATACATATGTATATACAGGGTGTCTCGCTTAAATGTGGAACAAGCCTGTAACTCATTTGTTTATTGACCGATTTTAATTTTTTTCTCAAATTTAGTGCAAAAAAACTCTATTCTTCAATAACACATATGATTTCTGCAACGCAGAACGTGACCTACTGCGGGACATTTTCAAGTTCAAAAATCAGTCATTAATATTATAGTCTAAGAGCACCCAACGTTTTCGAGAGAGAATTTTAAGAACGCTAATTTTTTAATATCCCCTCGTTTGCACTATCTGGGTAGGCATGAGGGTAGTCTGGCTGGCGGGAGACGTTGCGTTTACGTGTGCGTCTAACATTTGTACAGGTACAAATTTTAATTTTTAAAATAATGTTAGGTACAGACACGCGGTTGTAGGGACGGCGGCGACGACATTTTAAAAACTAGCAGCCGCAGCCGTACCAACTGTCACTGCCTACCTCTCGCGCTACGAATGCATAATCGACTACTTTTATAGCACACTTGCTTTCTAGCCTCCCCGACAGAAATCGGTCTGGCTCCTTTTATACAATCGAATTATTGTCTGGTAACTTAATTTGAAATATTTTTATAGCGAAATTACAGCATATAAAAATTTTAGCAATACTGAAATTCTTTAATTTTTTTATTATAAAATTGTATCTGGTAGGGTTTTACCAATGACGAAAATGTCTGTCAATAATAAATTTGTGTTCTTAAAAGTCAACAAAAACCAATGAAAAAAAATTATAAGTACCTAACATTATTTTAAAAATTAAAATTTTTACCAGTATAAATTAGGCGCACAGGTAAACGCAACCTCTCCCGCCAGCCAGATCACCCTCATGCCTACCCAGATAGTGCAAGACAGGAAATATAAAAAAAACTAGCCTTCTTAAAATCATCGTTTTGGTGGTGTTGCTAGCTCTCATACTATTAGAGATATTTTTTCAAAAAACTGATTGCATATTCTCTTCACCGTTCCTCTAAACGTTGTCGTGCAAAGTTTCATAGAAATCGATCGTTGCTTTTGGCTTTTATTAAATTTTTTAGGAATCAAAATTAGTAATTAAATGAAACCCAAAAATAATTAATTTTTGAATCCAGAGGGGGACGGTAGCTCAGTGTGTTAAAGCGTATGGCTAGCAAACTGAGTTGCCTAGCGAAGTGGGCTCGAAACAATTTTCATTAAAAAAAATTGCCCCAAGAGTGGTTCGGAGTCCACATTAAACTGTAGGGCCTCGTCTCTCTTTACCTAGCATAAAATCCTTGAGATCTTCCAGGGAGTTAGTTCGGTAACTTGAGAGGCGGTTAAGAAAACAAGAAAACATTTAATTTTTTTCCCATAGTGAAAAAATAAGTAATATTACATCAAGAGCTTGGGGGCGAGCGTAGGTGCGTCTTCACTATGTACATACTTCGGTATGCGATGTAAAGCAACGACAGGCGCAGTTAGTACTTGGATGGGTGACTATTCCAACGGAAACCGCGTTCTCGCCTCACACATCTTCCAGCTTCAGTGTATGCGCGGAAGCTATACAACCTTAGGCGAGGGTTGTATAGGAGATATACCGTCCTTCGGAGGGGATGTAAAGCCGTTGGTCCCTTGTCTATTAAATGTTAGGCAAGTAAAAGATCCCTACTCTTCTTAAGGGAAGAGGTTCGGCAAAATTCCTGGTTGGGGGTAGTTCGTCTACAGGCGTCGGTGATAGGCCTCAGTAGCGGAAATAGGCCGACGTTAAATAAATGTAATAAAAAAAAAACATCAAGAACATATGAATATGAATATAAGGAAAACGAACACAACAAATTATTATATTTTAAATCGAATAACAAAATAAAAAAATGAGCAGTAGTAATATTTCACTTATAGGAATATAACACAATTTATCTAACTTAAATATTTAAATAATTTAAATTGTAGTTCCTCCCACTGGCAAAAATGCATGTTTCTACTCTCCTTCTGTTGTCGATAACAACTTTTCGAAGTTGCTGTCAACTAATAGCACGGGAAGCAGCGGTAATAATGTTTATTAATTCGTCTACGGTAGCTGGGCGATCCTTGTATACGTTTTCTTTTAACGTACTCCATAAGATATAATCGAAATGGGTGAAATCTGGAGATCGAGGTGGCCACCCGATGACAGGGCTGTTACGCCATTTGTTAGGAAAATTCTGGTTTATCCAATTTCTCACAACTACAGAATAATGTATGCAGGCTCCGTCTAACTCGAAAGAGAGACAGATTATGTAATGCTTCCCAAGAATCGTTTTAGAGGAATTATAAAAATTAATTTCAATTTAAATTGTATTGCAAAAATACAGTCCAATTAACGTTTGGTTTAAAATCCCACACAAAACATTAATTTTGTGTGAATACTGTCTGCTACAATAAACAATCCAATGTAGATTTTCATTAACCTCATCCCAAAAGCGAGAATTGTTTGCGCAAACTATCCCATTTGTATTAAATGTAGCTTCATCAGTATACAAAATATTTTTTATAAAAGTTGGATTATTTAGGAAGTTTTCTTGAAGCCACAAACAATACTCCATACGTCTTTGGATATGTCATTCTAACGTATGTAGAAGTTTGGGTTTGAAAGGTACAATTTTACTTTTATCAATATTTAAATATGTACTTGCTCTTCTGATACTTGTTTGAGGATGTTCATGGAAATGTGCTAAAATTATTTCATTTATCCTGTTTCCGTTTTCTTCCCATCTTGAAGCTAACCCCCTCCCCTTTCTTCAAAGAGTCTTTTAATTCCACACACTGTTGAGTGGCTTATGTTACGTCCAGGATTTAAATTATTAAATTCTTTTGCAACTTGCCGTGTTGTACGTTCATCATTTCCAATAAGTTTAATTATTGAGACCTTTTCTGCTACAGTCAATTGTTGTTGGCCCATTCTACAATTTAAAAACGTTAACAAGGCTGGTTGTGCTGTATAAAAATACAAATGTACAATGTTTGACACTAGTCTAATAATTCAGTGCTTCAATTGTTTTCAAAGCTCATTACAAATTTTGAACAGTTTTATAACTTGGAAATGATATGATGATTTTAAAGTAAAAACAACATAAAAATTAAAAGTGATACAAAATGTTTTATTGCTTATTACAGAAGGGTGTTCATATGAAAATAACATCAAAACAACCGATTTCATTTGTTTATGATCTGAAGATAACGTCCTTTAAATGATATCCTTCTTGGACCAAGCATTCTTCCAGTCTTGCACTGAAGCTGTCGAACACTTTCTCTAAAATTGCAGGAGACAGAACCTTAGGACTATGCAGAGGACGTTCATGCAGTTCTCCAGGATTTGTAGCCGACCAATAACGAAAGTTCTGTTTGTTTACATAACCGTCCAGATGAAAATATGCCTCGTCGCTCATCATGAAATTTTTTTGATCAGTCATCAAATCAATCATTTCCTCTGCAATGCTTTCCGCTTTGCATAGTCATCAGGCTTTAACTGCTGGACAATAGTCATTTTGTATGGGTATGGGTGGAAATGTAGACCGAAACGCAATATTCGTCTTACCGAGCGGTCAGACATGTTCAAAGCAGTAGCTTGTTTACGAGCCGGCCGCCGAGGACTGGTTTCCATACTCGATCGATATTGTCTGGCGTCCGGGCTGACCTTCGACGGCCTGTCGACTTCCTGTTTTAACGTTGAACCGGTAGCTCTGAAGTTGCTCACCTATATCATAATTGTGTTACGAGCTCTTCCTCTCGGACCCACATTAAAACGCCTACGGAACTGCCGCTGAACAGCAACGCAGGAATCGCCACTTTTAAAAACGCCGCGACAACAAACGAACGGTGCTCAGCCGACCACTGCTGCATGACTACTAAAAATGTGCACGTGTGGGCTCTGGAACGCGCATATCTCATATAATGTTTAATAAAAGACTATTTCAGGAAAAGTGTCACACTGAAAACATAATATTAAAAATTTATTATTTTTGGATTTTATTTAATTACCAATTTTTATTCCTAAAAAAATTAAAATTCAAAAGCAACGGTCGATTTCTATGAAACTTTGCACAACAACATTTAGAGGGATGGTGAAGAAGAATATGTAATCAGTTAAAAAAAAAGCTAATATTAATGACTGATTTATGACCTTGAAGATGTCTCGCAGTAGACCACGTTTTGCGTTTCAGAAATCATGTGTTATTGAAGAATAAAGTTTATGTAGCCACTACATTTGAAAAAAAAATCAAATCGGTCAATAAACAAATAAGTTACAAGCTCATTTCGCAGTTAAGCAAGACACCCTATATATATATATATATATATGTTAGATAGTGGATTACTTGAATAACTTTTTAAAAAGGAACTTTATTTATTACACTGGAGTCTACGTTGACTCTTTAGAAAAATACAATAATAATTTAGATGAGGTTTATTCGAAAGTGAGTATAAGACTGATTACAAAAAGGTTGTTAGTAATATTTATAATGTTTCAAGAACAAAGGAAACAGTGTTGCTGATTCAGCACAATCAGAATTACTGAGAATTGAAATATAATGCTCATGCAGCGTGAGCGGTTATTGAGAAGAGCTGTTACGCAGTATGTAATACGATACGTTTGAGAAGGTTAAGCCTGTCTCGATAATATTATATATCATAGTATATTTCTAATATAACAGCTTCCCCCTTATAAAAAAAGTTGGTGTTTTATGCAGCAACTTTTGAAATGAATATAAAATGTATATAAAAGGTAATGGTACAATTTGGAAAAATATAAGAGATACAAAAATGTTAAATCGTAAGGTTTAAAATACAGAATATAACCTTAGCGTCTAAAATATGAAATGCAAGCACAATAAGCTTGATTCATAAAATAAAATAACATAAAAATGTTAGAGTTAAAATATAGCTTTAGCAAGAAAGCGTAAAATACAAACATACTAGGTTTGAATTGTAAAATAGGATAAAATATTCCTAAGGTTAAAATATAGCTTTACTGTGAAAGCATAAAATGTAAGCATGATAGGTTTGAATGAAAATGACGTAAAAATGTTAATAAAATTGAAATTAACAAATGATAGAAAAATAATGAAATATAATGATTAAACAAATGAAATAAAATTCACTGAAGAGTCCAGCACTAAAAGTCAGTAAAAAGGCACAAAACAGTTTGTCTTTATGTAAGTTCTATGTCTTCGGCTTCGTTGTCTTCTCTTCTTAAGGTAGGTCGTCTTCGTGAAGGAAATAGGTTAGCAAATGTCCTGTAGGGTTTGCTAGGCCTCGGTGGAGATGGGGGTGATGCAGAAACATCGATGGCTAGTCTTCGTCTTTTTGTTCTGCACTTACAAAATACGTACAGAAATAACAGTCCAAATATTAGCACAATGATAAAATAGGTGAACCAGGATATGTGTTTTGTTATAAAGGGTTCGTTGATCAAATCATCTAAATCTCTGGAGTATTGGTCCAACTTGTGTTTGGCAACTTCGAGGTCTTCCGTATTGAGATTGTTTAATTTTAGTGGTTTAAGATTTGGAGCTCGGATTTTGTCTGGAATATGTTTACAACATTTAAATGGAATTTGGATTGGATGAGTGTCGTCTTTTACATCGGTTACTTCATTGGTACTGGCTTGAATTTTTGTGATGCCTATGAAGGCGTAACAATTTGGTTGTAATTTTACTATTGAATTTTTGTAGATGACTTCAGTTTTTGAATTTCTTTCTGGACAGTTGATGGTTGTTTGTAGAGGTTCTGCGTTAATAACTAACCATGTGTTTTCGTCTATTTTTTGGACGTTGTAGCCTTGGCTGATGATAAATGACGTCTGGCAGTTTTCTGGCAGAGTTTTGAGGTTCTTGAAGAGACGGGCTTCGCATATGGCATTGTTGTCAATAGGATATGCAAATAAATTTGGACATAATTTGGTGTTGAAATAAAGTGGTTTCAAGGTTCGAGATAGGTATGTACATTAATGAATCATCATCTCTCGCGATATATTTTTGAGAAGTTGATAATACATGATATAAACCAGTTCTATTATCCAAAATAGGAATAGGGTATAATTGAAATACTGAATATGTTTGAGGGTCTATTAAAGGTATGTCTAACACAAATATTAGATCCGAATTTGTTTGAAAAGCTTTTAGTTCTATAATGTCTAAGTACTGTGCAACCTTTGATAGTTTGATTGGAAGCGGTAAATTGTTCCTTTGTAGGTTTTGCGAAATTTCCTGTAGAGAATTTACTAAGTCCTTTGGATTTATAATTGACGTGTGAATTATTTTAAGCCTCGCGAAAGTGATGGAATTTAGGATGTCGTTTAGGTTATCCTCGATAAATAAATAACTTGCCATAAGTTGTTCGCAGATTTCGATAAATTTCAGTTTTGCATGGACGTTTTCTATGTCCTTAGTCATATCTAAAATTGAGGTTTCAATTTCTTTAATATCCTTATTGAAAGTTTCTTCGTCAACTTGCAATTTTTGAATAGTTGCGTTGAAATTTTTGATTACTGAAGTTGTAACGGATATTTGGTTTTTAATTAGGTTTTCGAGTTGGTGTTCGTCATTATTCAATTTGTTGATACAATCAGAATAATACTGACCGTCTTCTGCGTCTAAATTTCCGGTTATTGATTTGAAAATCGTTCCGATGCCATTTAGTATTCCTCGTTTGTATCGTTTCGTGTCAAGGTAAATTTCGTCAAATTTTGATTGTATTGATTGGGAAATTTGCGTCAATAAGCTAAGGTGAGTTTTTACATCTCCTGAAAAGACGTTCATGTAATGATATGCTGGGTCGAGTGTGTTGTATAGTGTCTGTAAGATCTTGTCGTTTTTGTCG
The DNA here is from genome assembly GCA_963675555.1 of Leptura quadrifasciata. Classification (NCBI taxonomy): domain Eukaryota; kingdom Metazoa; phylum Arthropoda; class Insecta; order Coleoptera; family Cerambycidae; genus Leptura; species Leptura quadrifasciata. The sequence goes on along the minus strand of OY776673.1, from coordinate 152,575,253 downwards.
AAAGCTGTCTTAAAGGTAGATATGTTTTTGTGTACCAGTAAAGTCCATTTCTTGTGAGAAATCACAATGTCCGTGTCTTGGTGATAATATACTCCGATCGTATTGTTAATAGGTGTTATTTTAAATTGAGCAAGTGCTGATCCGATCAGCAGGAGAAACCTGAAAATAAATTTAATCTTCAGTATATGGTTTCATTCGATCAAAATTTACTTTGGTTGTTTGGTTTGTTTCGAGATTTAGTAATGTTGCAGAATTTTGAGAAGTTTCTAAAATTTCGAAGGGGCCGTTAAATTTGTTCTGTAATTTGTTTTTTATTTGTGATTCTTTGACGTACACTTTGTCGCCAATATTATATGTGTGTCGATTTTCGGGAATGTTTTTGTCGAATCGAACTTTGGCTTTTTGTTTTTGTGCTTCTGTTCGACTTCGCGCAATTTTGTAATAGTGGGATATCCGGTTGTTAAGGTCTCTAACGTATTTGGTAATCAGGTCTTTCTGGTTATAAAGGGTTTCGGGTGGTCGGTTAGCTGTATGTCCGAAAATAAGCTCGTATGGCGTAAAGCCATGAGTTTTGTTTACCGAGTTGTTATAACATATTACCGCGTATGGTAATATTGTGAAAGGATGTTCGTTCGGATTCTCTGTTTTATGTATTCTGATCATTTCCGCTAGGGTGGCATGGAATCGTTCGATAGATCCATTGGATTGAGGGTGTCCTACGCTGGAGTATGTTAATTTTATGTCGTAGAGAGTACAAAGATCTTTTAATAAATTATTATCGAATTCACCGCCGTAATCACAATGAATTCTTAATGGGGTGCCATAGTGTTGGAAATATAGCAACAGGGTGTTTACAACCGATTTTGCACTTTTGTCTGGGACAGCATAAGCTTGAGTAAATTTCGTTAACTCGTCGCGGAGGGTTAATGCATAGTTTCGCGTGGGAAATTCGAATAGATCGATATTAACTCTCTCAAATGGAGTTTTAGGGGTTTCGGTGATTACTAAGGGATTATTAAGGTTCTTACGACAAACTTTTGTTCTTTGACATGTTTCACAGTTTTTTATAAAGTTTTCGACATCTTTTGTTAAACCTTGCCAATTATATTTATTTTTGATTCTACGTATTGTTTCGTTTATTCCACGATGTAAATTATTTTTTCCGGTGTGATGCTGGTCGAGAATGATCGGACGTTGGTCTTCATCGGGAGTTCGTAATAAATTTTGACAAATGATTAGTTTTAAATCTTTTTCTGCAAAAATAAATGATAGGATTTCGAGAATTGGAAAGTCTAGATTGTTTTCAACATGGTAAGTTTTGGAAAGGTCTAATTTGTTCCGGTGTTTATATAATGTTAAAAATAAGTGTTCTACCACAGACTCTGGGTCGAAGGGTAGAGCGATAATGTAATAATTTCTTTGTCGGGTCGATTTACTGGAAACGATATTGATTGTATTGTTATAGAATTCGGGGTTTTCTTCGAAAATATCCTCGATAATTTGATGGTGAAGGTCTGTCAAGTTGTTTTGTTGGAAAAAAGTTATGATGTTTTTATTTTCTCGATCTAATAGTTGTTTATTTGTGATTTGAATTTTGGAATAGTCTATTAGAGATTTGGTTTTGTAAAGGCGGGAGAATGTGTCAAATTCTCGGGCAATTTGTTCGTCAGTGATCTCGTCGTCGTTGTCTGAGGTTTCATCTTCGTCTGAGTCTTCGTTTGAGTCTTCGTTTGCGGCTAGAATTTTTGAATAAAATTTGGAACATTCTGAAAAGTGATTGATTTTAATTCTGGACAACGCGTCCGCGTTTTTATTGATTTTTCCGGGTTTGTATATTATTTCGTAATCGTATTCTTCGAGTTTTAAGCGCCAACGGGCTAGTCTACTACCTGGGTCTTTTATGGAAAATAACCAAGTGAGTGGTCGGTGGTCGGTGACGAGTTTGAACTTCCTTCCGAATAGATATGGCCTAAAATGCTTTACACTCCAGACCAAAGATAAAAGTTCACGCTCAATGGTTGAATACTTAGTTTCCGCGCCGCATAAAGTTCGAGATGCGTATGCGATTGGCAAATCTTTTCCTATACTTCCTTGTGAAAGTACAGAACCTATTGCAAATGCACTAGCGTCTGTAGTTAGGACAAAAGGTTCATCAAAGTTGGGGTAGATCAATATCGGGGTAGTTGTCAAAGTTTGTTTTAGGGTTTCGAATGAATTTGTACAGTCATTGTCGAAATTGAAAGGTATATCCTTTTGTAGCAACTTAGTTAAGGGTTTTGAAATTTTGGAGAAATTAGGAATGAAGCGTCTATAGTAGCCTGCTAGACCTAGAAAAGATTTAATTTCTTTCTGATTTTTGGGTTGAGGAAAATTTAGAATTGCTTCGACTTTGGCAGGGTTCGGTTTTACACCATCCTTTGTAATAAGATGCCCTAAATAGGCGACTTCCTTCCGAAGGAATTCGCATTTGTCTGGCTGAATTTTGAGGTTGGCTTTTTGTAGACGTTTGAAGACTTCTGTTAATCGGGAAATATGTTCATGGATAGTAGGGGAATAAATAATAATATCGTCCATGTAGACGAGACAGCGTTCATTTTGGATGCCTAATAGAATATTGTCCATGACCCTCTGGAAAGTGGATGGAGCATTTTTTAGACCGAATGGCATACGTACAAATTCGTAGTGGCCATTCTCTACCGTGAAAGCTGTTTTTTGGATGTCCTTAGGATCGATTTCAATTTGGTGGAAGCCAGAGGCCAAGTCTAGAGTCGTGAAATATTGACATCTGCCTAATTGGTCTAGAAGATCAGAAATGTTGGGCAAAGGATACTTATCACCTATCGTTACTTCGTTTAATTTTCGGTAGTCAACTACGACGCGCCATTTCTGTTTACCAGAAGCGTCTAGTTTTTTGGGGACTACCCAAACTGGGGAGGACCAGGGAGAAATTGAAGGCTGGATAATGCCTTGGTCGAGCATTTTCGAGACTTGTGATTTTACCTCTTGTTTATGAATTTGGGGGTAACGATAAGATTTAGTGAAAATTGGTTTAGAATCGTTAGTGTCTATTGAATGTTTGATTTCATTGGTAAATGTCAAGTTGTCACCTTCTAAATAGAATATGTCTGAAAAGTCTAAACAGAGTTGAGTAATTAGTTCACTCTCCTCATCGTTCAAGTGATCTAAGCGTAATTGGTTTCTTATTTCGTAATTTCTGTCTATATATTGGGAATCCGGATTTTGAAGATTTACATTAAATATTGACCTAAATTTTTGGACGGGTTCAAGTTTAAGATTTGAAAATTTTATTGTTTTCGGAATTGCATTTGAGTTTATTACTGTCGTCAAAAATTCACCATTGTTGTCTATTTTGACAATGGCGTTCGGTAAACGTACCTTTTCGTTTTCCTGGGCTATTAGTATAGCTTCGGTATTTTGTAAATTACATTTAAGCTTAAAAATCTTTTCTGTGCGTGGTTCGATAGAAATTACATTTTGGTTTTTTGTTTCGTTTAAATTTTGATTTTTAATCGGGCTCCAGAGTGTAGTTAATATATTATCGGTAACTTGATACAATGGTACGGTTTTGAAATTAGTGATTAATTGTCTGTTTTTAATGTCTATTAAGCAATCGTAATGGTCCAAAAAGTCGGCACCTAAAAGTCCGTCAAATTCTATATCTAGATTATGAATGTAAACTTTGTATGGATCATTCGGATTGAAAGGTATGAGAGCAGATTCAGTGATATTAATTTTTTCGTCTGTTATACCTTGTATAATTACATTTTCGTGGGATCGACGTTTATAGTTTTCTGCCGTTTCGGGTTTGAATATAGAGATACCTGCGCCTGTGTCTATCAAGATTTTGAAACGTTTAGTGATGTCTTCTATGTAAAATAAATTTTTGGAGTTTACGATATTTAGTTTGTAGCGGGGTGTTTTTACATGAATTGATTTTCCGGGAAGTTCAGGTTTGGGTCGAAACTGTCCTGGAGGTTTATCGCTTGGACTTGGCGAGAAATTTGGTCTAGCTCGTCCGTTTGTTGTGTTGGAGTACTCGTGGAATACTCCGGGCCTATGCAAAAATCCGGAGGATTAGCAGTATAATCCTCGTGCTGTTGAGGTTGAGAATTAGCAGTATAATTCTCGTACTGTTGGGGTTGAGAATTAGCAGTATAATTCTCACATTGTTGGGTTTCAAAATCGTAATCATAATTGTTTTCATTAATTTCGAAATTATTTTGGTATTGGTAATTGGGAGAATAACTTGCGGAATAGTCTTCATATTGATTTGAGCTATCGTAAAATTCTTGGTTCAAATGATGCGTTTTTTGTTGATTGAACCTGTTGAAATTTGGGTTTGGCTGAATGGCAGAAGGTCTCTGCTGGTTGAAGTTTGGATTTGGCCTGATAGCTGAGGGCCTGTTCTGTTGAGAATAATTTTGTTGCTGGTTAGAGAAGTTTTGTGGTCTATGATTATATGTACTTTGGAAATGTGGCCTTGGAGGCTGTGCTTGATTAGAATAAGCATTTGTTGTGAAATTGGGAGATGGGGACTGATAATTTTGCCTTGTGCGGCATTCGTTAACATGGTGCCCATTTCTTCTGCAGAATGTGCAGAATTGATGAGAATTTGGGCGTCTTTGAACATTTTGGACAGGGTTTTTGATTGGGGCCTTAATGGAAAATTTTTGTGATTCGAAATATGACAACTGTAGTTCTCGTTTGATCCTGTTTATGGCATCTAGCATGTTGCTAGGATTACCAGCCCTAATGATTTGGCCTAATTTGGGTTCTAACCCGGTCAATAGAGTGGTCAATGTCATGTTTTCAATCAAATTTGATTGAGCCGTTTTTTCTTCAAGGGTTAGAGTTTGTTTTTGTATAGCGGCGTGCATTTTCGCGTTGTGTGTCTGCAACCTAGATACAAATACCAATGCAGTTTCGTTAGATGATTGGCGAATCCTCTGTAGATCCTGAATTAGTGCTGTCAGGTCACGAGAATCACCAAAATGAGCTTCAAGTAAGCTTTTGATTTCTGCCCATGTAGTAGGGTTTCGGGAATTTATTAATTCTGCGGCTTTTCCGCGTAATTTATTTTTTATGTGAAGCGTTAATAAGACGCGCTGATCATCAACAGCGATACCCTGAGCGGTTATGCAAGCTGAAATAAATGTTTGCAAGAATATGGGGTTGCCGTCAAATTCGGGCACTATGGAAAATATTTCGCTTAACCTATAAGGTTCAATATTTATTGTTTCGTTCGCCGTGATTGAATTGTTTGCATTGGAATTGCTTACGTTTGTAGCCATTTTATTTATATTATTTAGATAATCGAATAACTTAAAACACCTTTTCAATTTGAGCTAGTACGCTACTGATAATTGGCAATTTTTTATTATATGTAAAACAGTGTGCTGTTTATTTTATAATATTTCAAAATTTAATTACAAGGATAATTGGATTAATTTAAAAAGTGTTTTTAGTTGGGAATAATGTCACTGAAATTTTATATACTAATGTGTATTTAAACAGTATAGAACATGTGGGTTTTATTTTATTTCACAGTCAAGTAAGGCGTAAACTTAACCTTTATATGATATATGATATTATGATAAAAATAATGTTAAGATAAAAATGGTATGTGATTGTAGTTAATTAGATAAATTCGCACTTGAGGAGTATATGATATTACCATAAAAATAATGTTACGATAGGAACAGTGTATGATTACGGTTATTTATATAGGTCACACAAATTATAATCAAGATATTTTGTTTCAAGTTTAAATAAAATTACTATTTTAGATATTAGAACTGTATGTAGCAATGCAATGTATTTTAATAAAATATAATGTAAAATTATGTCGTTGAAAATCAATAATTGCGAGACGATTCAAAAATGACTTACCCTAAATTTTTCATTCCTCGTGGTCCAGTTGAATGCGACTTCGTGAGCTTAGCTTCACCAAAGGTCTCTCTCTGCCAGGGGTGTCACTGGGTGTTCCTTCCACAGGGTTGCCTTTGATGCCGAAGACACCAACGATGGGACGGGATGAAATTCTTACTTGCTAATTGTTGAATCGTGTTGATTTGAAATGTTGCTTTGCTTGTATTTCTTGATAATTATTATTGTTTCGCTTCTGTGCGTTTGAGAATAATGTAGGTTCTTCTGAACAAAGGATTGGGATCCACCACTACAGCTAAGAAGTTCTCCTTGTTCCAGAAGCTCTTTTCGTCCGGTTAGGCACCTTTTTCAGATGGACTCCTTGTTCCCTCGGATATGTTTGCTACTGGTTAGGCTCCCGAACTGTGTGTTTTTCAGATCCGCCACGACTGCGCCAATGTTAGATAGTGGATTACTTGAATAACTTTTTAAAAAGGAACTTTATTTATTACACTGGAGTCTACGTTGACTCTTTAGAAAAATACAATAATAATTTAGATGAGGTTTATTCGAAAGTGAGTATAAGACTGATTACAAAAAGGTTGTTAGTAATATTTATAATGTTTCAAGAACAAAGGAAACAGTGTTGCTGATTCAGCACAATCAGAATTACTGAGAATTGAAATATAATGCTCATGCAGCGTGAGCGGTTATTGAGAAGAGCTGTTACGCAGTATGTAATACGATACGTTTGAGAAGGTTAAGCCTGTCTCGATAATATTATATATCATAGTATATTTCTAATATAACATATATATATATATAGAACATATCGAAATGATACTAGGAGGTCTAGAGCCATTCAGAAAATGCTGACATATTCGTCGGAAATGACCCAAACTTTTGACACTGTTCTAAATAATTGTAAAAATTGCATGTGTAAGTAAATTATGTGCAGCAGAGGCCCTGATGGACACCTTGATCAATCAATTCCACATTAGATCTATGATAATTCAGTGAGACATGATAATGTCTTTCTGAAAGATAGGAAGCCATTATGGAGCAGGCTCTATCTCCAAACTCCATGAAGTGCAAAATTGCGATAAGTATATCGTGGGTCAAAATATTTTCATTTATTTATTTTTACTTTATTTTAACGTCCTGACGGAATTTGGCATTAGTTATTCCGTCACTCAATCAGGACACATGCACATAGACAGTTATACAACGACCATTCCCTATGACATTGCCATCTACCGTAGTTGAGACTCGAACTCATGAGTGGTACAGCAACTAGCCTCGTTACTTCTCACACAACCTCATCTAGTCCACTACCACCAACTCAGTAACTCATGAGAAATACCACTAAACACCCATGCCCTAGCCAGGATTCGATCCCGGGACTCCTTGGTTGCAAACCTAACACGTAAGCGTTGAGCCACTGAGCCGGTATACCGAACGCATTAAGGCGCAGTTACACGGTGCGTGGTTCGACGAACCACAAACCATAAGCCGTCTGACATAGGTGGTTCACTATTAGCCCGTGATTCGCGGTGCGTGCTGGCGCGATCCATCGGCTGTCAGTAAATTTATACAGATCAAAGGACCCGAGCTCGTCGATTCGTGCAAGGTTCGTGTAGGTTCGTACAGTTTATATATAGCCGTGATTTATGATTTTTCGGTGTTGTTCTGGTATTCAGCGAATTATGGCGTGGTCTACCTTTAAAATTCTAGAATTTATAGAAGATCTGCAATTAGAAGAGGCTATATGGAATACAAACATCAACGAACCTCAAACTAGTTCACACCACTTGAAAGCCTGATTTTTTACCTACCTTCCTCTACTTTTTAAATGCGACACTATCCACCACCTCTTTTTACGTTTTTCAATGCGACAACAATCCAGAATAAACAATACATAAGGAAGAACACGCAATAATTTGTTGCCTAGCATCCATAATCGTCAGTGCAGACACTAGACAAATAATAAACAAGGTTCCAGATTTTTGTACGAACCAGATGCGTCCCAAATCTGAACCAACTACGTACCGTATTGACACCTTTGGTTTGTAAACAGGCGAACCATAGCGAAACACACACCAGGTCCCTGGTCCATCGAACCATGCGCCGTGTAACTCTGCCTTTAGAATAATCTAGAAGAATAAGCGCACAAGGTTATTATTATAGAAGGAACAAAAGATGTCGGCCAGGGCTACGGCACAAGAATAACCTGATCTAAAGCTGGATTGATTTTTGGGTAGAATTAAAACTTATCGGTATGAGATCTTATTTGCCACTCTAAAATTTTTTCTAAAATTTTCGACGGTGTCGGAAGGATGCTGATAGACCTAAGATGATTTAATTCAGTAGGTTGATTTATTTTCGGAATAAGTACCACATAAGCAAGTTTCCAACATCATGGAAATAAAGATTTAGCTATGCATTCATTAATTATGTGAACGATGTAATTTCCAATAAGTGGACAACCTAAATAAATCAGTGTAATATTAGGTTGGTCCGATCCAAATGCTTTGGATTTCATATTTTGAATAATAGCCAACACCACAGCCTCGGTAGTGGAAATAAAAGAGAAAGTTTCAGTTATATCAATTTTTATATTATTAAGGTAAAAATTTCGAGTTTCATCTCAGGCTTTAAGAGCACTCTCAGAAGAAGTAACAAAATAATTATTTAATATATTGCCATCCTTTAAATGATGAGGAATTTCTCTATTTCTAGATGTGAAATATTCCGTTTGCGAAGCTCTTTCCATTTATTATTGACATTACAATTCCCGAGTCTTTGTGATAAATATGCAGTTTTTCCTGTATGAATTGACGAAGAAGTTAAATTGCGTATTTGTTTGTAGCAATCCCAATGACCGAGCAGTTTAGTATTTTTCATACTTTGTCTCGCAATATCTGTATAAACTTTATATTGTCGGTTATCCAAGGGGCATATTTGGATTTCCTTGAGGTGCAAATTATTTACAGGAGTAGAAACATCAAACATTTGTAAAATACTGTTATTGAAGAATAATATTTGATCGTCTAAATCATCGATAATGTACAGACAGAGTATCTCACTGAATACTTTCCAAATCTATTTCAAAATTGACTAGATTAATGTTGCTTAGATCCCTATAAAATATATTTTTTGTATTAGTATTATTTCGAGTTAACTTACAAAAATTAAAATGTGGTCAGCTATATTTGCATCTACAACTCCAGAATTGCAGAATTCTATGTTTGTCAATAAGAATCATACTATTGTCAGATATTTGAGTTGGTTCCTTAATTTGTTGTTCAATACTAAACATATTAAAAACTGAGAGGCGATCAGTAGTATTTGGGGAATCATAATCTAGGAGATTCATGTCATCCATGCATCATATTCCGAAAAAAATTCGAATGAAAGTGTCTCCAAGCTCATTTAAGGATCATGCGCAGTTGTTATTAGGAGGCCTATAAATATTTCTACGTAAATTTCGTTATGTAAATTAAGTTTAATCCAAATTTGTTCTAAAAAATCCGATTGCTCACGGACTAAAACATTAAACTTTAAATTATTTTTCCACCATTTTTTAATTAGCGAATATCCCTCAAGTCAAATATCTTACGTTTACATGAGCCACTTTGAATGACATATTATAAATCGTTAATAGAGATTAATTTAGATAGGTATCCTTTTATAATAAAAAAGATAAATATGTGTTTAATATTCAAAATGATAACATGAATTTTAGAAATGTATCCAGTTCTCTGGACACCTTTTTTCTTGCACATTTCCATAATTTACGCGACTTCGGTATCTACTGTATCCATTTGGATTATAATTATGTATTTGGTTATTGGTATTAAAATTTGCGTTATTTGAATTATAATTATTTATGTTGTACGGTTCCACTTGGGCTAGTGCAATTCCGAGCGTATAAGTGTATTGTATAGTATGGTATGTAGCAACTACATCCCACGACGAACTGCGGCGATGGATATCTCGAAAAGTAGACATCGGAAAATTTTGTAGTAAACTAATGTCGATGGGGGCAACTCGGCTAAAATATTTTCAAGATGGTGGAACTTCCGGTTATACCGGAAGTCGATACCAACTTGCTTATTTTAAATGGAACACCCTATATATTATTACATTTTTAGATTGTGCGCAAAATTCTAGGCCGATTTTGTGTATCATGTCCTATACCTAGGTCTCTCCGCTTTTGAGATATTTCAATTTTTATGTCAAAAATGACATTTGCGGGCTCTAAAAGAATTATCAATTTTTCCTATAAGGAAGCCTTTATTATCTAATTTGGGTTCGATTCTTTGTTGAAAAAGACCTACTTTAATAGAGTTTTTATAATATTTTGATAAGTATTAATACTGAGTGTTCAAAAAATGAGAATAAAGATGAAATTGAGAAAACTGTCAAAAATCAATTTTTTCAAATAGAAACCCCCAATTTTTATAATCTTATCTTATTCGCCATTAAAAATAAGGGTAAGTTTGTATATGGATGTCTATTCCGAAAATTTTTAGTTTTCGAGATATTCCCAATTCAATATTTCTATATGGGGATTTTGCTATGGATTTTAAGTTCTATTACTGTTAGTTGGCTATGACGGCGTTGAGTGCTAAACAAATGTATGTAGCTGTCACTTACCAATTGACAAGTATTAATTATCATGCTGGGGCGCTTAAATTATGCACACGAGGATTACTTAAATTTGTTTATAATCTATGGAGAATGTTACAAAGTATTATCAAAAACATGTGAAATATTTGCTAATATATATCCAGAGAAACAAAAACCGTCTCCGAACAGTATTTAATGAATAATGGAGAATTTCAAGAAATTTGGCGCAACAGTTCATAAAATAATTAAACAAATGTAACTTAGATACAAAAGGTTCTTACATAAAATGCTAACAGTATAACTACGTATACTCAGGAAAATATTTTATTTTAATAAGTGTTCAAAGTGTCCACCCTGAACTTCCAAACATTTTTTACACCTCTTGATTAGGTCGTCATGGGTGGCCGCTCTAATAGAACCTGGAGATAATCTTTCAAAAGCATTCCTTACTCTTGCCTGACAATCTTCCATTGTTGTGACTGGATTAAAATAAACCATATCTTTTATTGTTCCCCATATATAATAGTCTACGACAGACAGATCAGGAGAACGGGGAGGCCACAGAAAAGGTCCATTGTTAGCAATCCACTTATCGTAAAAAGTTTCTTCCAAGAAGTTGTTAACTATGAAGCTGCTGTGTGATGGCGCGCCATCGTGTTGGTAAAATATTTGCCTATGTTCAGCTAGCGGTAAATGGTTCAAATATTCATTATCCAAATCTTGTAATATATTCAAATATCTTTCACCTAAAAAAAAAGTTGATACGTAATTTGAAAAACAGAAACTATTTAAGTATTAATTCATTACCATTTAAGTTTTCTTCATAAAAATTAAGTTTTACGACTCCATCATTTCTCACAGCACAGTACACATTAAATTGCCAGGTTTCTTGATAATTTCGCAATCTCACGGCATGTGGATTTGAATCACACCAAAAGTGGGAATTATATCTGTTGAAAAGTCCATTTTTCGTAAATTTTCCCTCGTCAGTCCAAATTATGTTGTCCAAAAATCGAAAGTCGCCTTGTAACATTGTTAAAATAAATTCGCAAAAGTGAACTCTTCTGGTCAAATCGGTGTCCTTTAGGTGTTGAACCATAGAAATGGAATAGGGATGAAATTTGTGTTTCAAAGGAATTCTATGAATAGAATTCTTGGAGATTCCTGTTTGTAAGGCCACTTGTCTTAAGGATGTCATAGGATATGCCGCAAAATATCCCAAAATAGCAATTTCGATATTTTCATCATCGACAATTGGTTTTATTTTATGAACTGTTTCCTTAACGGTGCCAAAATTTTTGAAATTCTCCATTATTCGTTTAATACTGTTCGGAGACAAAACCGTTATCTGGATATCTATTAGCAAATATTTCACACGTTCTTGATAAAACTTTGTTACATTCTCCATAGATTATAAAGAAATTTAAGTAATCCTTGTGCGTACAATTTAAACGCCCCGGCATGATAATTGATACTTGTCAGTGGTAAATGACAGCTACATTCATTTTTTTAGCACTCAACGCCGTCATAGCCAACTAAGAGTAATTTAACTTAATATCCATAACAAAATACCCATATACAACATATATTGAACTGGGAATATCTCGAAAACTAAAAATTTTCGGAATAGACATCCATGTACAAACTTACCCTTATTTTTAATGGCGAATAAGATAAGATTATAAAAATTGGGGGTTTCCATTTGAAAAAATTGATTTTTGACAGTTTTCTCAATTTCATCTTTATTCTTATTTTTTGAACACTCTGTATTAATACTTATCAAAATATTATAAAAACTCTATTAAAGTAGGTCTTTTTCAACAAAGAATCGAACCCAAATTAGATAATAAAGGCTTCCTTATAGGAAAAATTGATAATTCTTTTAGGGCCCGCTAATGTCATTTTTGACATAAAAATTGAAATATCTCAATAATGGAGAGACCTAGGTATAGGACATGATGCACAAAATCGGCCTAGAATTTTGCGTAAAATCCAAAAATGTAATAATATATAGGGTGTTCTATTTAAAATAAGCAAGTTGGTATCGACTTCCGGTATAACCGGAAGTTCCACCATTTTGAAAATATTTTAGCCGAGTTGCCCCCATCGACATTAGTTTACTACCAAATTTTCAAAATTTCCCGATGTCTACTTTTCGAGATATCGATCACCGCAGTTCGTCGTGGGACACCCTGTATATATAAATTATTCTGTTTCATTTACTAAAGATTAGATAAACTGTCTTTATTTAAATATATAAAATCTAAGATAGCTAGACATAAAAAAAAATAAGCAAGAGAAAAACTACAATAATTAACAAAACACGAATAAAAAAATAGTGGTAAATGCTAAAAAAATAATATTTATTTATCAATCTCGACGACAATTTTGGCCCTTGTTTGTCTTTATGAAGTTGCTGCTACTATTGGACCTTCCTTAAGTTTTTCTTTTCTGCAGGTGGTAAGAAAGGCAATACCAAAGCACGAGATGATTAAAGTATAATTCTCAAATTCAATAACTTCGTCGGAAACGGGTTTAGGTGTAGTGGAAGCACTACTCGCTTTGTGAAGCGTACTGTCCGTAGACAAAATATTATTCAAGGTTCCTCTTGCTTCCAAAGTTATATTTTATGTCTGGTCGATAGCCGAGTGGGTTAAGGGGCGATGTGACAATCGCTATTAATCGCACGGACATCGCACGACTGTGTTTCAATCCTGGCTCCGGTACTGGCATTGTCAGAGAAAATGGTTGTATGTCCGCGTTTTTTCAATGTGTAACCCCCTTCCGTACAAGTCCCTGGGTTCTGGAATTGGGGGTTGTCCTAATTTCTGTGGTGTTTATTTATTTATTTATTTATGGTTACTGAGCAGTGGAAATTTCCCCATTAATAATAGAGTTTGACCCTTGATTTTGGAATAATAGTTTTTCTATTTGGCCAACTTCATATGTTGTAGTAACATTTTCTGCGTTGCTCTTTCCTCTATGTACATGTCGTTGGCTATGAAGATATTTGTACCCTTTAGTTTCGAAATGTTTTTAAATATGTTACTGATGTCAGATTCGCTGAGATCAATTTCATCATCATCAGAATATTCCCAATAAACAAACTCTTAACATATTGAGAAAAAAATTCATTGACTAAGTTTTGCTATTGGATATATATTTGTTTTTTTTTTTATTTAATTGGTAATCATATTATGTCTGATATTAATGACTGATAAACTTTTCACCTCATTAGCCCTAAGGAAGACAATAGAGATTGTCGAAACATCGACTCTAAATAGTAAATAAAGTTTGCTATTATTTTATCAAATTACCGACGAAAGACCTGTCTAATAATATAAAAATTGTTTCGCTATCCCTCTCTGTATTTTGTTTTATTACTTCTGTATTTCTACAGACATAAATAACAGCCCTTTTATTCAATATATTATTTTTTTTTTTTATACATTTATTTAACGTCGGCCTATTTCCGCTACTGAGGCCTAACACCGACGCCTGTAGACGAGCTACCCCCAACCAGGAATTTTGCCGAACCTCTTCCCTTAAGAAGAGTAGGGATCTTTTACTTGCCTAACATTTAATAGACAAGGGACCGACGGCTTTACATCCCCTCCGAAGGATGGTATATCTCCTATACAACCCTCGCCTAAGGTTGTATAGCTTCCGCGCATACACTGATATACAAGCCGCTGGAAGATGGGTGAGGCGAGGACGTGGTCTTCGTTGGAACGGTCACCAATCCAACTACTAACCACGCCTAACGTTGCTTTACATCGCATATCGAAGTATGTACATAGTAAAGACGCACCCACGCTCGCCCCTATTCAATATATAATATTTATTAGATTTCCTGAGATAAACTGGAATATTTACTAAATTATACACATTATACAGTTTTATCAAATATTTCAATTTGTCTAAACTAATAACTGATTACTAAACATTCATTTGTTAGTAACTAAATCAAATTCACCAGACTCTATAACTTTCCATTTCAATTTGAATGGAAAAAAATTTGTTAGTTCATTGCATACACTATTTAACTCCATAATAATGGAGGCACTCCTTCCTATATTATTCTCATTTTGACCTAATCGTCCATCATTATGTGATAAAGTCTCTGAATTTAAGAAATCAGTTTCGCTATTTTAAATCATTTCTTCCAACCCACCAGTGCTGACTACTTTTGTTTTATAATCATTATCCATATGCCCACTCATTGTATTCTAAAGAAGGCGAAGAAAGGGAAACTATCCTGGTTGTAAAGGCAGCGAGTGTTCTAAAATCAGTTCTACTGGGGGGATTACAAGATGGAAATTCATTTAACAGCCCTAATAAAGTTTCTCCACCTCCATTAATTAATTTCAAGTACTGTTTCGAATCCCTAGGTAAACAAATTTCCTCCAGCAGTTTCATTTCTTGAAAATCTTTAGTAAATTGAATCAGGTTTTTTAAAAACACTTTCTTTGAAGGTCTTCTTATATCTAAGTAAAATTTTCTGTGTTGCTCTATTATACTCTACGCACAGGTTGTTGGCTATAAAGATTTTTGTAGTTCCTTTAGTTTCATAATGTTTTAAATATGAGGCCCTTCATCAAGTAGGAAATAAACTCAACTAGCCTTATCAGATTTAATAATAAATATGTTGTTGATGTCAGATTCCCTGATATAAATTTCCAATAGAGAATTAACTTATTTAAAACATATTCAATCAAGCTGATGCCATGATTATCTATATATAATCCAAATATAATTATAATATTTTTTCCTATAGTTCTGCCAAGATTTAGACATCAATTCATAAGGTGATCGCATTTGTTTTGAAGGAAGGTGATATTTTATTTTGCTGCTCAATAATATCTCTTAATTTATTATTATCTTCTTTACTTTGAAGCAGGAAACGTCATAATAGGATGTAGAATAGATGACCACATTTGTATGTCCACAGACATAAATAACAAATCTTTTATTCAATATATAATATTTATTAGATTTCCTGAAATAAACTGGAATATTTACTAAATTATACACAGTATACACTTTTATTGAATATTTCAGTTTGTCTAAACTAGTAACTGACTACCTGAACATTTATTTATTAGTAACTAAATCAAATTCACCAGACTCTATATCGCTTCCATTCCAATTTGAATGGAACAAAAATCTGTTAGTTCATTGCATAGCTGTCTTCGTAATCGTCAAGATGCGGGGGCAGATGAAGAGGTGGCGGAGATAGTGATGTAGAGGAGGAGGGGTAAATTGTTGGGGTGTAGAGCGCAGAGAACGTTGTGTAACACGCAGTCAGGATTCACGTACTCAAATCTAGTCGATCTGGCGATGGACAGATTGTAAATTCTGGAGGAAAGTTGGCTAGATCTTGTTATAGCACATTCCATTTCCTATAAGTAAATACAAACCGCAAAATGTCAAAATTAGCCAAAAAATTCAACCATTTGGTCTAAAAGGGCAAACCCCGATAAATAAAGTCACCTTCATTTCCATTTCAAGCAAAAACCACAAATAAGTGACCAAAAAATCTGAAAAAATTCACGAAACATCGATAATTCCAAAATAACCTAAAACAATGGAAAAATACGTTACAATATTCCATTCATCAATTTTACAACATAATTTTTCTAAATCACTCACCTAAAAAATACAGTCCCCATATAATAGCATTCGACACCCAACACACTTTTCGTACCTCCAGTATAAACCTTCAATTCGTATCCATAAATTTTTTGCAACTTTTCTATTTAATTTCAATTCTATTTTTCTCGAATTGCTCCTTGACTATTTTATCTATTTCATATCAGTCCACATTTCCAAATTAATGTCACGACTTATTCTCGTTCCCACGCACTAACACACTCTCAACTCCAGATTTATCGCCTTTAAACATCATCACGTGTGACAACTCCAATACTATATTACGTGCGTGCGTAAAGTATGAGCATTGACTATACGAGGAAGGTTCAATATATTCAACTTCTTTTTCGTGCTATTATCTCCTAAACCAAAACGGATTCGAATTTCATTTAATTATCAATTAACTTCCCTTTCTATTGCCTAAATAGTCGTATAATTTTCATTTCCAAATTTCCACTTTTTGCAAAGATGATGCAATATTGCCCAACCCTCGCCCGCACGGAATGTCGGGATCCATCTTTCAAGAATATAATGGGTGTAAAAACCTTCGTGCATGACTCATGGGGCACGACAAAGGAAACAATAGCAAACAGTATAAAAGGCTGAGCTCAACAAGTTTTCGGCAAGTCAGTGTCGGCACTCGAATTTAGTAATTCTGCATCTTGCCAGCGTAACTTGTGTTCGCGCTCATTCCAAGGCCGGAACTTAGTAAAAGAGACTTTTAATCTGCCACAGCGCACCTAATATTAAGTGAATTTTGACATTGTTTTATACAAACTCCACCGAATCAAATCTACCAAGCCGGAATTTATTCGCTGTCCAAAAGTTACAAACTAGTAACTGTAAAAAAGAATAATACTTTAATATTATTTAAACCCGTGTTCGTTTTAAATAATAAATTTTATAATTCGTTCTAAAAGGTTTTAATATACAACGATTGCATACGGGGTCATCCTAATAAAAGAAATTTAAATTAAACAAAAGTGCTTCAGCTTAAATCTTGCACACAGAAGTATTCTATCTTAAGAATTACATACAGGGTGTTGGAAAATCACCAGACAAAAAGAATAAAATACAGTTTAAAGCAAATTTAACTTCAGAAACTAACAGATTACATTATAAACAATCAGCAGGACTTATACAGGACGAGCCATTTATCCTGTTTAAACCTTTATAAGTGCAACCCCCCCGAAACTTCACTCTTTCATAAGTTAAGTGCAGGCAACGCCTCAAGGGTCTCTATTAAGCTCATAGCTCTTATTGTTGTCCGTATTCACGACGCCCAACGTAAGGCATAAACCACAACAAGAGGCTTTTTAACGTGTTCAATCTCTGTCTGAGTCTAAACGGGGTTTATACGTAGGTGGAACCTACTTATGTTCTAGCATATTCCAGTCAATGCTTTTAAAGAACTGATGTCCAGTAATTTCAATAAAGACCTCAGATCTGTAGCATCCCAATCTATCGGCCGGATTTTTATTTAAGAATCCTTTAAGCACATTAGCAGCTATTACGCTCAAAGACCTAGGGGTAAGAATATTTTTTTCTAAAATAACTTGGAATAAATAATCTTCGGTGTTATTTTTAACATTACTACTGAGGCCTGTAGATGAGCTACACCCAACCAGGAATTTTGCCGAGCTTCTTTTGTTTCGAAGAGTGGGGATCTTTTACATGCCAAACATTTAATAGACAACGGACCGACGGCTTTACATCCGCTCCGAAGGACGGTGTATCCCCTATACAATCCTTGCCTAAGATTGCATAGCTTCCGCGTATACACTGATATACAAGCCGCTGGAAGATGTGAGGCGGGGACGCGGTCTTCCTTGAAAGGGTCACCCATCTAAGGACTAACCGCATCTGACGTTGCTTTACATCGTATATCGAGGTATCTACATAATAAAGACGCACCTACGCTCGCCCCTAAAAATGAAATATCTACAACACCACCATATACACATTTTAAATGCTCTAAGATATTTAATTTACTTTGTCTATTTATAAAAAGAAAATAAGATATAAAAATAGTTTACTTTTTGACGGCAGTAAATGTCCTTTTCTTACAGCAGCATTGATATAAAAGTACAAAAACAGGAATAAATATTACCCCTCAGTGGGTGCAACATTTTCTCTGGGCCTTTAGTTGGAGCGCCAAATTCTCTTGTAACCTACACCTGACCACAAAATCAGGAGCTTTTTTTTACTTACTAATAAATCTCAAAATTTATTCTGCATCATTTACATCTATTGTAACTTTTATTACATCGAGTTTAATGTAATTATAAACACCTTCTCTTTGTATCTTACATACCTTGTTGATCTACATCTTCTATATTCAACTCTCGAAAAGATATGGAAGTTTCCAACACCATATGCTAGGTAGAAGTGGAGTTTCTAATTGAATCAAATTTTTTCTTAAATTCAGAGAGCAAGAATCCATCACTGCAAGATTTTAGAGCAGCATCGGCCCTCCTATAAATATTTAGCTAGAAACATTAAACGATGGAGTTTTATCTTCAAATGCTTTATAATTATGCAAATAAAATTCCACAAAATTTATCCATACATCCACATCTTATTTAACAAAGTGTTCGCTGCCTAATTTAAGGACTTCTTCCATTTTACTGACAGATTGATCAATTTCTAGTGATTCGATTTTGAACATGGTTGTGTGCAGTTCTTTACAATACGGTTTTTGTTGAGCTAATAAATTATATGCTTCTCTGGCTTCTTTAATATTTTTGCTCAAAGCAAGCCACTGTATATACTCTGATTTTAGTATATCAGACACTTTCCTAGGTTGCTTAACGCTATCTTTGTAAATCACCTCAAATCATTTTATTCCTAGACGTTAAAGCGTGATACCTTAGGATCATCAACCAAACTGGTGAAGATTTTTCTTTTAATTTCAATATGGCTTTTTTAAATATCTGATTGACTTCATTGGCATACTTTAGTCTTAACTTCCACAAATCTATGAAAGTCGGTAAGGCGGAGATACCTTTTTCTAAAACTCTAAGCGTTTCTGATTCCTCATCTGTTAGTTTCACCCAAACTAAAAAATAATTCATATCCAGAGTAATCTGTTTACTTGCTTCCTCCAAAGCTGTTATTAGAGAATTTTTCTTAATTATATTTGCTACATCACTTTGTTGCTGTAGTTTCGCCAGACAATCTAGATACAAGGCCCACAATGCTGGGTTTTTGGATTCTGATATTTTTGCTAAACCTTGATATATTTGGAAACATGTATTCATGAAATACTTTGTAGATCGAAATTCACCAGAACTGGTTGTCCCACAAACGGAACTCAACAAAATGGAGTGGGCACATAAAAAACAATCAGAATCCAGTAGCTTCGTTTTTGATCTTTTTAGAAGCACTAAAACAACTGTAATCAACTTCAAACAGATCAACATACAAAAATGTACTTTAAGATTTTCCAATATAAACCCCACAAATCAAAATTAGGATATTTTAAAGAATTCAGAAAAATCTCTACTCGACGGCGAAACGACGTATTGGTGAATAATAGTCGGTAGAGCATGAGACTCTTAATCTCAGGGTCGTGGGTTCGTGCCCCACGTTGGGTGCCAAATTCTCTTCTATCCTACACCTGACCACAAAATCAGGGGCAGGCCGAGAATGCCTGACAGCCTCTTTAGCGGAGAGCGGGTGTGGTAAATTCGTGAGATATTATTGCTTTTGTTTTGGGGACTCTATATTAAAAGCAAGCTAGTGGGCGCCCGCCGATTATTCAAATCGACAAAAGTGGATAGGCAAAATAAATAACTTGATAAGAATAATAAATTTACTTACAAGAAAAAATATTAAATTGTTGACATTAAATCTACATTAGTTAAGTGTACTTATAACTATTTCAATGTAAAACAATAAAATTAGCAAAAAAATTATATATATTAAAACAAGAAGACGCGTGTATATATGTGGTGTATGAACTGTGAAAACAAACAAACAACAGGAAGATACTTATAGAAGTATATGATGGGGGTAACTTGAAATTATGAATAATTACACATTGGTTCATCGGACACTACTGGCACCGGTGATTTATGCCAAGTGACCGTCGAGGCACTTGCCCCTTAAATCTAGTTACCTAAATCAACAAGATCACCTAATGTCATGAACTGTTATTGGAATAACCTCAAATAAACATATGTACTGAAAATATGCACATACTAATAATGAATACTGTAATTTACACACTAATATTTCACCAAATTAAATTAACTACAGCAAATCAGCATCTAGTACCTAAAACATTTCTAAGGTAGATATATTTATATATTCAATTTGAATTGCCTTGTAGCCAGAAATGTAGTTAATGAAGATTTATTTTAGTAACAAGTTGGACAGTGATACTATGGAATTACTCGTCGAACGGCCGTTTATCGAGTTTACATAGAACTCAAGATATTATACAAGAAATTAACAGTATATAATAAAATACTGGCTGTAATAAAAGTTATGACTGGCAGACGTCAGTAACAGAATATATTCTATATTTGACAGTGCAGAGAATATTAAAATGCTCGATTATTTAAATCTCTTCGTACATGAATATCAATTAAATCTTATTTGTAGATGTGGCGATATCTCCCTTCGTTGCATGGGTTACGACAACAATAAATTATAAACGACTTACATGTGTTGCATCGCATGAGTAAATAGGAACCTGGTATACTTGCTGCTTAGGTGGACTCGACATAGGACAACAGATAACGGCAGTGTATCTGAAAAACTGTACATTTTCCGACCTTATGGCCATGAGGACTTTTGATCAGGAGCTCAAGAGGAATAACATATATCGATTCCAGCGAGTTTCACCGGGGGCCATTTCCCATAAGAAATATGCGGAGTTCTTTAATTATCTATTTTTTAAAAATAATTTCGTTAGCATCGCCGTGCTAGGTGGAATTTCCATCCTCTTCTTTACATCACAGGAAATCTGTTAATTGTCTTGAATAACTAAAATTTTCCCTCCTTGCAGGTTTCATAGTAGGTCTTACACTAAATGTGTTTATGGGACTTGATGGTTCGTTCAAATATTTCAATGTCAAGACATTGGCTCTACGCAGTAATTTCGAATTATTTGATGTTTAATGCGTGTTGAGGTATCCGGATCCATTCCTTTGTCTCGCTGACTGAGAGAGGGTCTTATTGTAAGGATTTTGCTCAAATTAACATTTATAAGTCAACGGGACATCTTGGATGGATTTATAATCCTGAAAACCGATCCTCAGTACCTGGATATAAGAACCTTATGTATATAAGATTTTTAAATGCAAATTCTTAAATAATTCTAAAATACAAATTATTAAGGTTTACTTCTTATAACCAAAACCTTATTTATATAAGCCTATCGGTGGTGGGTAATTGTTCCCTCACACCTTATTCACTAGAATGGGCGGCCTGACTCCTTGTGAAGCTATGCCATTTTTTAAGTAGAAGAACTTGGTTTGGACAGAAACACGGAACGTGGTGACCATTTGACTATTGCTTTGTTGCTTTTGGCGAGAATAGAGCCATCTCCTTCATCGCTGGAACGAATATAAGATAAGTAATGTGAATATTGATCCAATTTTGTCTGCCTTCGTTCATAGAAATGACCCGCTTGAACATTTAATAAGAGGTACTAAATTACACCGAGATAACTTTTACCTCCATTTTGTGAGATTAATAATTTTTTTGGTAGAAAATTGAATTCATTTTTAATGTGTTATTTAAGTGAGTGACTGACTAGTAAAGAATGACTTTTTTAAATTCCTGTACCTTATGTGTTGTGTACGTGGTTGTCACTTTTTACCTATATGGGGTTATGTAAGAGTATACCAAGATAGGTATCTAACCATTAACCCCTTGGTGTAGGAGCCGCGGCCAATTACTCGGATCAGCTCAAAGTCGTTAAGGGAGTATTGATGCTGGGATCCCGGCACTAGGTCCTCTAACAGTTTATTTGGATCTTCTACTGGGACTGATTCAGCTGTAACCTCTGGTGGAAGCTCCGGGAAGTCCCTTTCCCTAATATCTGGTATAATTTCATTAACTGGAGTGCTAATTAGAAATCATCACATCACAGAAATTAGACAACCCCAATTTCCACAAGCCAGAGGCTTGTGCGGAAGGAGGTTACACATTGAAAAATGCGGACATACAACTATATCCTCCGACAGTGCAAATGTCGGGGCCGGGATTCGATTATACATTAAATCTCTGTCGGCCGAGGCCCCAGATTCAGTCGTTGCAATAGGTACAGAACGCCCTCCTGTTAAACATCTGCTGTGTTCTGTTGTATTCAGCGGAAGCGATTCGTTTTTTTTCTTTTGGGAGAGTGTTTTTTGCTCGGGTGCGGCTCCTTTCTTTCTTTTTTCGGCTGACTACCGGCGAGAGTACTTGGAGTCATTTTGGCTATATTTCAAGCTTCGATCTTTTTGATCATCCGCAAGGGATTTATGTAAATAGCCTTTCAGGTGTTATTCTCCACCATTCTGTGTTGCTGTTGGTAAATTTTTATGTTTATACATGGAGAGAAACTTATCTTCGTGGGATTTTATGGTTTGGGTAAGGGACATGCCCACTCCACTTTCATTAATTAGTCCTAACACCGCAATTATATTATTTTAAGCACTCGAAATCGCTCACTGCCGTTTTATATAAATAGGTTATAATACGTATGTCCTGGCGTCTACTATCCGTTTTTCATAGTTACGAAGCTCAAAACCCCAGAAGTTGCAACAGAATTATTAGAAACCTTAGAAAAAAGGTAATAACGAACCTAATTACTCACTATTACATAAATAGTGCCAGGCATTGCTTACAAAATGTATTTTCCTCTTAATTAGGGTTCATCTTTTGGGCCAAGAACTGAAGACCTGATTCCGGATGGAATTTTTTATATAAAATCACTACGATGGGGAAACATATGGAACCAACCCCTGGAACGCAAGTAAATGAGCCTTCAGCTTTTATTATAACCTTTGTTTTTTTTTATTCTAATCATTAGCCCCGTTTGTTGATTTAACTTAACTTTAAATTGAACTTTCAAACTTTTACTGTATGAAATAAAATACCCCCTTTTAAACATAACCTGTAACCCATCTGCAGCTATACCTGGGAAATTTGTAAGTGTTTTTTTAGCATTTTTTATTACAATGAAGTAGTTAATTTCGTACCTGTACTTATTTCTTTGGTCTTAACTTTAAAAATAGTAATAGTCTGCACTCCTGTATCGGCTTCCCTGCGTGGAGGGAAAGTATAAGCACTAAAATCTAGTAACATTAATTTATATATTGTATTAGGTGCCCTGTGATACTCCAAAAAATTTTGATACAGTGAACATTTTTGTATTTGCTCTAGGTAGTAACGCTGGTCGTACCTAGACCCTGATGTCCTTCAAAGCTAGCCGCACGCTCTACTTTGGGGCACTTATGTGTGGTAGTGTTTGTTCCTTATCCCTTCTTGCTGCCTACCTCAAGTCAAATCCCATAAGGTAGACAATAGCCTAACAACTACTCGACTATCCTAGTGCTGGTAGCAAATTCGGAATCTCGGTGTATTTTGTGCAAGCGAACAGCCTCGTCGAGTTCCATTTGAGATAATATCGTGCAGGGATCGCCTTCCTCATCAACCCACTTCATTATGAACACTTGTTCACTTGAAAAACGGCATCTTAAACCATCTAATTCTAGTGACTACGATAACATATCAAATAATTTATTGAAAAACACTTAATATTTTATCTGTCAACCCTTATCGTATTTGATAAATCTATCTCTTGAGCAAGGAATATTTCCTGAAAAATTGAACCTCTTAGTGGTTTGCCCTTTATATAAGAAAGGCGATGCTAACCTGTATGAAAATTATCGAGCTATTACATTACTATCAAATTTCTCCAAAATATACGAGTCAGCCTTAAATGGTTAGCTAGCAACCTTTTGCATACGTAATAAAATAATCTCACCAGAACAACATGGTTTTGTAAAAAACAGGGTTGTGAATACTGCCTTAAGCAAATTTCATATAGAAATTGTAGACCATCGATCGCTCTCATAAAAATGATACAGGTATAGAATCAGAGGGCCACCACTAAAATTTATAAACTCATACCTAAGCAATCGAGATCAAGTTGTTCAAATCAATGATGTCAAAAGTGAACCTAGGAAGGTAACCCAGGGTGTCCCACAAGGCTCCGTCCTGGATCCTCTCCATTATATTATTTGTGCTAATGACGTAGTTTATTTTTTAAAGCCAATTAAGAACATACAAATAGTATGTTATGCTGATGATACTAATTTCTTAATCACAGAAAGCAGCGGGACAGAAGCAATAAATTTGGCAGAGAATATATATAAAAAATGTATTGTCTGGTCTGAAAAAAATTTCATTAATTTAAATAAACAAAAAACCGTATCAATACTTTTCAAACAATAAATGTCACAAGTAAATTTAAACATACCCAAAACTCTGACCTTTTCCATAAACATAACTCGGGTAAAATTTTAGGTGTCACTTTTGACTCTTGCTTAAAATGGGATATTCACATTGACATACTGTGTAATAAATTACGCACTTATTGCAATACGTTACGGTCACTGGCAAACCACTGTAGTTCGAACATTGTAATTAGCCTATATTATGCAAACTTTCACTCTCAGATGCGATATGGTATTATAAACTGGGGAATATTGCTCTCAACGCGTTTTCATTTTACAAAAGTATGCATTGCGAATACTAACTAAGATGTCAAAAAGAGACTCTTGCAGAACAGCATTCAAAGAATTAAAAATTTTAGCAGTAATCAGCACATATATTTATGAACTAGGCTGTTTTGGTTACAAAAATTTTCCTACATTTCAAAAATATCTCACTGACCACAATCACTCCACCAGATTTAAAAACTATGTTATACCCAGTCAACATTCGACAGCACTTTATCAAAAGAGTATATATTTTAATGGGTGCCGAATATTCAATGCTTTGCCAATTGAGATAAAAAATTCTCAAAACATTTTCATTTTCAAAAAAGGCTTACAGCCTTACTCATTGACAAAAACTGTTACTCTCTTGAACAATTTTTCTCCAAATAACTTTTAACCTAAATTACATCTTTACCGTAATTGTTTCTTTTTTAGATGTATAAGCATATATACATAAATATTTTAGTCTGTTTGTTTTATTTTGTCTTTTTGCTTTGTGAAATGATTTTATATATACCTACCGGTGTGTATGCTGTATAAAAAGTGTATGTATAATATACAATTATCTGTAAATGTAACTGTTTTTATACAATTTTATGCATGTGTATACTCTACAATTACTTGTATTATCCTTTTTTGTACAATTAATTGGGAAGTAAAGAATTATTATTATTATTATTTCTCTAATTTCTTGACACAACTGTTCTAAGGTGATACTTTTATCTATGTAAGTTATTAACACTTCACCATTATATGCTATTTTGGCTCTGATTTCATTGGGATTATTGTCACCAAATTGTGTAAGCATCTTAAAAGATTAAAGTTGTAAATTCTGTAAACTGGATCTTATTTTTTCACCGATTAGGACAATAAAGAAGCCAAGACAACTTTTAAACTATCATAACGATTAATACGGCAACTAATATTAATTAAATAGAAAAAAAATTAAAATTAGTTTATTATAACGTTAAATGACGCTGATTACGATAAGCTCGATAATGCATTAATTATCTCCATAATATTGGAGGCACTCCTTCCTATATTATTCTCATTTTAACTTAATCATGCATCATTATGTGATAAATATGGTAATGTCTGAATTTAAGAAATCGGTTTTACTTTTTTAAATCATTTCTTCCAACAATCCAATGCAGATTCATTTTGTTTTATAATCAATATCTACAACAAAGAAAGCTATATGTAACGCATTGTTTTCTAAAGGAGACGAAGAAATGGAAAAATGTCCTGGTTATAAAGGCAGCGAGTGTTCTAAAATCAGCTCTACTGGGGGATCACAAGATGGAAATTTATTTAACAACCCTAATAAAGTTTGTTCATATCCACTAATTAAATCCAAATACTTTTCGAACCTTTTGGTAAACAAATTTCTTCCTGCAGTTTCACATCCTGAATATCTTTAGTAAATTGAATCAGGCTTTTTAAAGACACTTTCTTTGAAGGTTTTCTTATATCTATGTAAAATGTTCCTTGTTGGTCTATTATACTCTATGCACAGGTCGTTGGCTATAAAGATTTTTGTAGTCCTTTTGGTTTTTAAATATGAGTTAATAATAAATGTGTTGTTGATGTCAGATTCCCCGATATCAATTTCCAATAGAGAATTTAAGTTATTTAAAGTATATTCAATCAGGCTGATGCCATTATTATCTATATATAATCCAAATATAATTATAATATTTTTTCCTGTAGTTCTGTCAAGATTTGGACATCAATTCATTAGGTGATCGCATTTGTTTTGAAGAAAGGCGATCTTTTGATTTTGCTGCTCAATAATGTCTCTTAATTTATTATTTTCTTCTTTAATTTGAATCTTTATTTCTGCAGCTGTTTTGTTGAGCCTACGGGGATAGCTCCACCCCTTTTTAGGGGTGACTCGCTTGGCGCTCGACCTGGAATGTTTATTTTTAGAAGCCGGGGTCGCCATTGCTTTGGCGCCCTTACTAAATTGAATTGATATATTACACTAATAAACTAAATTAATAAACAAAAACCAACTTACATTAACTAAATATTCCAGCTACCAATTCCTTGGGTGGTGGCTGAGCTAGGACACTTGAACGGGGGAGGAAATCAATACTAATCGTCGGGTTTCACCCTTTCGGGTCTTTTCTCTTCTTTCGAAGATCGTCACCCTATTCGCCTTTTATAGGGTACGCTACGCGAAAATTAAATATCCTCCCGGATTGCGATATTCAGAAACTACCCCTTACTGAAATTCACTTGCCTCTTCCGAAGCTGTCCACCCACTCCTCTATTCCCCTATTAGTTCAGGAACTCCTGGAATTCCATCTATTCCTTGTGGTCCACGCTCGCCTGCTGTTCCAGGACCTCTCTCCTTTAGGACTGGGGAATCCTTGTGGAGCAGGTTCTCCTTTTTGTCCCTTAATTTGTAAGTCTCCGGGTAGTCCAACTATCCGGGTAAACCAACACTTCCTATTATACCAGGTGGGTTAATTGGACCAGACAGCCCTAACCTTCCATCGAAACCTCTATCGCCTTTCGCTTCTGGAATTCCTGGGAAGCCTTGTATATCAGTTCGTCCACGCTCTCTTTTTTTCTCCAGGTGTAGACCTGGTGGCCTCCTAACTCCTTTTTCTCCCGAGTACCCAGATGGTCCATCAATTCCAGGTCGTCTTGGAAACCCTACTGGGCCAATCGGTCCAGGGGCACCATCGACGCCTCGCTCTCTTTTTTGTCCTTGTAGTCCTAATGGACCTGGTGGTCCTGGTGGTTCTTTATCTCCTGTATTCTTACCAAATCAACATCACCGTTAATACCTGGAAAACCATCCGGTTATACCAGGACCTGGAGGACCAAACGGACCTCTCTTGCCCTTTTCATCTGGAAAACCAACCTCTCCCGGCATTCCAATTAAGCCCTGAGATCCCGGAGGCCCCGAGAAGCCCCTTTCTCTTTTTCTACATTGAGATCCTAGAATTTCAACCATGCCAGGTGCACCTCGTGCTCTTAGTCTTCCTAACGTACCTTTGAACCTTTAGCTCCTGGTATGCCTGGAACACCATGTTCCCATTGACGCCTGAAAATCCTTGCAAACCTGGTCTTCCAATTTTGCCTTTCAATCCAAGTAGTCCTGTTGATCCTTTTGGACCTGGCCTACCAGGAATACCGTCAGAGAGAATACTCGATCACCTCTGTCTCCTCTTTCGCCGACTCTACAGGGAATTCCTACTTCACCAGGAATTCCTTTTTCTCCTTTGCTACCTTTGGCTTGCATTATTATATTTTGTGGTCTACAATTTACTTCTGGACCAGAATTTTCTTTCGATCCATCAATTCTACGCTCTCCTTTGTCTCCTTTAGGTCCGAGATAACCAACGTCTCCTTTTACACTATCTTCTTTTTGACACTTTGCTCCAGGTATACCTCGTTCACCCAGTTTACCATCAAGACCTGGGAATCCATTGTATCTTTTGTCTCCTCTCTCAAGAGAAAAAACCTGGTAAACCGAAGTCTCCTTTAGACTTCACTGGTCCAGGGAAATCCTTCGGTTCTGTTATACCTAAAATAACCCTTTCGCCCTTCTCTCCCTTTTGTTTTTTCAGTTCTATTATCTGACTCCCAGATATTGCAGGTTTTCCTCGCAATCCTGGGGTACTAGGTGGACCATCGTTTCCATCTTTACCCGGTCTGCCTGGTGGTCCATCACTTCCGGGTACGCCATCGAGACCTGGTGGCTCTATAAAAACCAGGAGATCCTGGAGGACCTATAGGACTAATATCACCATCCTTTCCATCAAAACCTCTGTCGCCTTTTCTCCTCTAGCTCCAAGCAGTCCAGTCTATACACCGACTGCCAATCTCTCCTTTTCATTCAAGGATACCTGGACTTCCGGGTATTACCTTTACCTTTATCGGCCTTTGGTTTTATAGGCCCAGGTATACCTGGTATTCCATTTATTGCAGCTTCTGAGGTACCTCTAGGATCAGCGAACCCCTTTTCACATTTTGTTCGCTTTTTTCCATGTCCTCCAGGCTCTCCATCTTCTCCTTTCGGCCCTATTATTAATAGTTTTTTTTTTACTAGATATTCCTCGTGGGTCTTGCGATCCCAGAAGTCCTGGAAATCCTCTTGGTCGATCACACGGAAAAACCGATTGACCCGGATTCTTCCTTCCGCCCTTTTTCCGTCCTGGGTAGCCTGGAAACAAGCCTTGTGGTCCTAGTGACCCAGCATATCCTCGTGGACCTTGCGGACCAGGAGGCCTGGGACAACCTTTTCCGCCCCCAGGTGACCTCGAGGACCTGTCAAACCAATCAAACCTGGGGCACCATCTCTACGAAGCTCCGCTTCTGCCCCTTCGACCTTCTATACCTTGATCTCCTTTTTGTCTTGGAGGCTCTGGCGGTCCAGCAAAACCATCTCTCTTTCTCGGTCCAGGGGCCCCAGGCAAACCTTTTTCTCCTTTCATACCTAGGGAATACAAGTTGTGGTAATATATAGTAACACGCCTGTTACATTTTAAGTGGCAGTTTTGCAGCAGTATTTTTATTCAATTGTGACACTCTTGGTGATGTTTCATGCACGGCCTATGTTGCATCCTGTCAGATCAGCGATATGGAAAGAGAAAAGTTGCATAGGAATAACAGTCAAAACTCCTTGTAGGCTACAGTTTTAGGTTCAAGAGATTTATATCTGTACATCAAAGTTTGCTCTTCATCCTCTTAGGGGCTAGGGTATGGACGTTTAGTGCAGTTTTTAATATGTTACCGAGTTGGTGGTAGTGGACTTGACGGGGTTGCGTGAAAGACAACACAGCTAGTTGCTGTACCACTCCTTAGTTCGAGTCTCAGCAGATGGCAATGATCATTGTGTAATCGTCTATGTGTATGTGTCCTGGTTGAGTGGTGGAAGAGCCAATGCTAAACTCTATCAGGACAACAATCTAAATAAGACTTAAAAAATGGGTTTCCCATTACGAGCAGTAATCTGTTGTAGGGCGTTCATGTACTTATTATAAACAGGGTCTCTCATAATAATTATCATTACATGCATAGCTTCATCAGTAAGAGCAAGGGGATCGTACTTCAATTCGCCAGTCATGATTCTCTCATTCTGCATATATATTATTTCTTTTACTTTCAAGGCATCTTCTAAACAAGTGGTATAATTGAAGCCACGACGCATGAGAAGCAGATACTTCTTTTTGTAAAGATCCTGGGCTAGTACCTTCACCTGTTCATCCAACTTCAAAACTTGTCACCACAGTGTGATTCTTCTGCAAATCGAACTGCCAACAGTACCTAAGTGCCATCAATGTATCACCAGTTTCACCTGATTGTGAAATGAAAAAACATACATCGTCTCTGAAAACTAGTGTTGTACGATCCAAAAAGTCACTAGCAATTTCTACCATCACAGGTTGATTCCTCCAAAAGCATCCTGTCAGATCAGCGATATGGAAAGAGAAAAGTTGCATAGGAATAACAGTCAAAACTCCTTGTAGGCTACAGTTTTAGGTTCAAGAGATTTATATCTGTACATCAAAGTTTGCTCTTCATCCTCTTAGGGGCTAGGGTATGGACGTTTAGTGCAGTTTTTAATATGTTACCGAGTTGGTGGTAGTGGACTTGACGGGGTTGCGTGAAAGACAACACAGCTAGTTGCTGTACCACTCCTTAGTTCGAGTCTCAGCAGATGGCAATGATCATTGTGTAATCGTCTATGTGTATGTGTCCTGGTTGAGTGGTGGAAGAGCCAATGCTAAACTCTATCAGGACAACAATCTAAATAAGACTTAAAAAATGGGTTTCCCATTACGAGCAGTAATCTGTTGTAGGGCGTTCATGTACTTATTATAAACAGGGTCTCTCATAATAATTATCATTACATGCATAGCTTCATCAGTAAGAGCAAGGGGATCGTACTTCAATTCGCCAGTCATGATTCTCTCATTCTGCATATATATTATTTCTTTTACTTTCAAGGCATCTTCTAAACAAGTGGTATAATTGAAGCCACGACGCATGAGAAGCAGATACTTCTTTTTGTAAAGATCCTGGGCTAGTACCTTCACCTGTTCATCCAACTTCAAAACTTGTCACCACAGTGTGATTCTTCTGCAAATCGAACTGCCAACAGTACCTAAGTGCCATCAATGTATCACCAGTTTCACCTGATTGTGAAATGAAAAAACATACATCGTCTCTGAAAACTAGTGTTGTACGATCCAAAAAGTCACTAGCAATTTCTACCATCACAGGTTGATTCCTCCAAAAGCAGTCTTGTAGCAATAGCACTATCGTAACTAGTACCGCAACCAATTCACCTCTTAATATCTGGAATTTAGTCCTTAATTTCTCACAATGTAATAGTCCCTGTTTCAAAGTTTACACGACCTCTCATAATGTTAATAACTGAATTGGGTTCAAAAATGTCTGGCATAAAAAAATTGTAGTTACCCTTCATGATTTGTTGCAATTCCATTTTAAGGGTGGTGATTTCACATTTGTGTGGATCATACCACCACACCTCAAAATATATGACAGTTAGTGTGTTCAATAACGGCAGAGGCACCACTTGTTTATCTTCCAATGGTTTGGTTTCGGGACTGGATCCAGTTCTGGGGAGGGTAGGATAGTCACTTCTTCCATGTGATCTGCGCTCCTTTCCATATAGGATAAGTATGTAATCTGTTGCTATCCTAGTGGCAGTTTCTAGTACCAACCATGATTGAAGAACCACGGCGAGTGCCGGGGAAATAATTTGGACTTGAAACATACGGCGAATACACCTTCCAATTGTTGAACAACATATTCAACAAGCTCCCTGAAAGAGTATGTCGGATGTTGCAAGTAGAAGTGGTAATGACTTCAGTATCTGTTTCACTTTAAGATACTTTCTTTTCAAGGAAACTTCCTTATGGTTAATAATTATTTCATTGTGGACCACAACTAAACCATTTTGAGGATCGGAACAGATTGGATAGCTATTTACTTCATTAGGTGCACCATGAGTGGTCCAACGAGTGTGTGTTATACCACAATGAATATCAACGGAGCTTTCCACATCGAGTGCATTGAGTTTTTTAAATTTCTTCTTGAAACAAAGCTACCTTTCCAGTTTTATTGATAATGGTCATGTCTTTGCCGCCAACACAATCATAACCACAATATTCCAGTTGCTTAAGTGACTAACAATTCTAAAATTTGTGAGATCTTCTTTGATGTAAGATAATTCAGGTACGTAAAAATATGTACCAGATTAAGCGGACTCTTTTAATTTAACTCTGACTCTTTTAACCTTGCTAGCAGACTGTATGGAAATTAATTTTTAAACAACTTACCATTCATTAACTACAGTTGTACTTCATTTTATGTGCACCATTCGAGTAGATGGAGAATAAGGAAAGAGGTGCAAATTGGGTAGGATGGAGAACACACACATTTTTATATTTAACCCTATTTAATTGCTGATCAGTACATATGCATTGAAGAATACGGCGGTATCACTCTAATGCTGGCTTATCAATCCATTCTCCGCGCTCCTTGCTCTTAACAACAAACAAAGTTTTTGTGGCAAAAACTATTGCGTTATATATACTCTGTACAATTATTACTTATGGTGCAAATCAATAATGTAATATAAGCGGCCAAAACACGGACTATAATTTCTCTATTTTTAATCGTGATTTATTAATTACTAAAATATTACACGTGAAATTTAAGGAGCAAAACAATGGATTTTCCTGTGGTACTGCTCTGCACCGGGATGGCTTCTCTGTTGTAACCTGGACACCTAAATCGCACACACAAAGCAAAAAAGTTTATAATAAAACTGGAGAGTTTAAAAAGAACAAAACCACCAAATTCAACAGTCTCTTTTCTCGTCATTGCTTCTGCTGTGCCTCTTGGCCGTCCTTCGTCTGTGTACTATCCCAGCCGCAGTTGGCTATTTCTGCGTCGTTCGTATACGTAATTAATAAAGGCTGTACTTGCCTCCAGCTTTCCTGCACTTCTCCGCAACAGCACATGTTGTGAGGGTATCAACTTATTTCGTTCCATATCCAAAATAACCACCAGAAGGCCATGGTTTTCTTTCTAGTTCTATAGCCGTATCTCTACAGTTGGAAATACGTCCACACTTACCGTCCTATTCCTTCTGGTGTCTTTTTGGTTAATATCTATAAATCTCGTTATGGGGTCGTGTTTGGATTTGGTTCCAGGTTTGGGGATATTCTTTACCAATATCCTTTGGAAGTGCTCGTTTCCAACTTTCGTCATTAGTTTTACGTTTTTTCTTGTTAACGTGAGCTCGACCGCTTTCAGTAGTTCTTCTTACGGCAAACTGGTTACGTCAAATTTTGATAGAACTTTGTGAAAACCAGGGAACCTCTCGTCTATCGGACTTTCAGTACGTGTGAAACTCCTCACAATATTGGTACTCTTCGTGTGGAATCCCTTTCTTGATATGCACGTTGTATCTACAGGTAAACTCGTTTGTTTCTCGTACAGCTGTCTCTTGGAAAACCACCCAAAAAGGATCTGTCTATTTTCAACCTCCTTATAACACCAAAGGTTGACAATAGGTTTGCTTCTTCTTCTGCTAGCACTTTTTTGGGTAGATTGAAGGGCGATGCCAGGGGAAAATTGCACTGTCCTTGGCAGTGGTAGACGTCATCGCCAGGAGGCACTATGATCCAATCACTCTGAAGTCGACGTACATTTGTATCTTCTGCATTATTTGTCGTAGTACAAAATATATATAGTATAGTATAAAAAAATATGTCTGAGATTAAGCGGTCTATAATTTCTTGTTTTTTTAATTGTGAGTTATTAGTTACTAACATATTATACGACACGTAAGATTAAGGAGCAAAAAACTAGTTTACCCTTGTGGTACTGTTCTACACTGGGATGGCTTCTCGGTTGTAACCTGGACACCTAAATCGCACATAAAATTGACAAAGCAAAAAATGTTTATAATCAAATTGGAGAGTTTAAAAACAAAATCAGAGCACGTGAAAGCAAAGCCAAGAAGTTCAACACTCTCTTTTCTCGTCCTTGCGTCTGTGCCTCTTGGCCATCCTTCATCTGTGTATTATCCCAACCGGCTATTTGCTTTTTGCGCCGTCCGTATACGTAAATAATAAAGGCTGCACTTGCTTTCAGCTGTCTTCTTCTTCATCTGCGCTTCTCCGCAACAGAACATGTTGTGCGGGTGCCGACTTATTTCGTTCCATATCTAAAACAACCACCAGAAGGTCGTGGTTTTCTTTCTAGTTCTATAGTCATATCTCCACGGCTGGGAAGACGTTCACATTTACTGTCCTGTTCCTTCTGGCATCTTTTTGGTCAGTATCTATTGACCTCGTTATGGGGTCGTGTTCTGGATTTGATTCCAGGTTTAGGGATAATTTTTACTAATATCCTTTGGAAGTGCTCGTTTCCAACTTTCGTCATTAGTTCTATGATTTTTCTTATTAACGTGAGGTCGACCGCTTTCAGTAGTTCTTCTTACGGCACACTGGTTACGTCAAATTTTGATAGAACTTTGTGAAGACCAGGGAACCTCTCGTCTATCGGACTTTCAGTATGTGTGAAACTCCTCACAATATTGGCACTCTTCGTGTGGAACCCCTTTCTTTGTATGCACGTTGTATGCATAGGTAAACCAGTTTGTTTCTCGTACAGCTGTCTCATTGTTTTGGATTTGTCTATTTTCGGCCTCCTTATAAAGCCAAAGCTTGACAATAGGTTTGCTTCTTCTTCTGCTAGGACTTTTTTGGGTAGATTGGAGGGCGATACCAGGGGAAAATTGCACTGTCCTCGGCAGTGGTAGGCGTCATCGCCAGGAGACACTACGATCCAATCACTCCAGCCTACTTAGCTGAAGTCGACGTACATTTGTACCTTCTGCACGATTTGTCGTAGTGCAAAATATATATAGTATAGTATAAAAAGTATGCCTGAGATTAAGCGGACTATAATTTCTTGTATTTTAATTGTGAGTTATTAGTTACTAAAATATTATACGACACGTAAAATTAAGCAAAAAAACTGGGTTACTCTTGTGGTACTGTTCTACACTGGGATGGCTTCTCGGTTGCAACCTGGACACCTAAATCGCACACAAAATTGACAAGGCAAAAAATGTTTATAATAAAATTGGAGAGTTTAAAAACAAAACCAGAGCACGTGAAAGCAAAACCAAGTTCAACACTCTCTTTTCTCGTCTTTGCGTCTGTGCCTCTTGGCCATCCTTCGTCTGCGTATTATCCCAACCGCAGTTGGCTATTTGCTTTTGTCCTGTTCCTTCTGGTTTCTTTTATTTAGTGTCTATTAACCTCATTATGGGGCCGTGTTTGGATTTGACTCCAGGTTTAAGAATATCATTTACTAATATCGACTTTTCTTGTTAACGACCACTTTCAGTAGTTCTCCTTGCGGCACACTGGTTACGTCAAATTTTATTAGAAATTTGTGATAACCAGGGAACCTCTCGTCTATCGGACTTTCGGTTTGTGTGAAATTACTCATTGTATTGTTACTCTTCGTGTGGAACCCATTTCTTCATCTTATGGCTTCGGGTATAATCACTTTGGATCCGTCTATCGTCGGCCTCCTTTTGAAACCAAACGTTGACAATAGGTTTGCTTCTGTTTCTGCTGCCATTTCTTTGGATATATTGGAGGGCAATGTCCTCCAACAGCATTGCAGGATAGCGAGTGCCATCGGCCAACAGAAATTGTTCACATGCATGGTAGAGTCAGTCCTTATATTTAAAGTAAAATTACAATCACAGACGTAAAGAGAAGACAATCCATTGCACGTCTTAGTGAGTTGAACCCGGTGCACTAATACGGTACATATGTAAATTTACTGGGACAGTTGTTCCCGCTACGGTAGATCACAGACACGGTTACAGGACACTACTATAGGGCACTACCGGCACCCACAACCGTTCGCAACAATTTTTTTGTAGTTTTTCAAAACCACTTTATCCTCTACGTCTAAATGCAACATTGATATCGCACTTAGTTGCGTATACACGCAGTACGGTTTCGAAACCTTAGTTGGCTTCACAGAATTCATCAGTGTCTGTATAATGGCGTGATACATTTGGATATTCGCAAAAGGGAAATTATGCCCTTTCCATTGCA
The DNA here is from genome assembly GCA_963675555.1 of Leptura quadrifasciata. Taxonomy (NCBI): domain Eukaryota; kingdom Metazoa; phylum Arthropoda; class Insecta; order Coleoptera; family Cerambycidae; genus Leptura; species Leptura quadrifasciata. The sequence continues at coordinate 152,539,222 of OY776673.1, read as the reverse complement.
TGTTGTTTGAACTAGTTATCACGTGACGGATAAATGTGCGGAATAACGGCTGCAAAAAAGTCGCTATGCCGAAGGATTTGTATCAGGATAAGGGGTGGCACAGGTACTGTTTTGAGATCTATTATTCAATCGCTATCCGATGGCGTATATTCCTTGAATATATGTCATGATTACTAGATGAAATAATTAGGGTATCTTGTCCACTACACTTCGGAATAATATATTCTCCCTTTCATCATCGTTCAAGATCATCATTCTCTTGTTTTTTCTCTTGCAAGTTACTCTATTTCAAATTAGAGAACTATTTTTTGAGCGCATCTCATTTCAGGAAGAATTCTTTTGTGTTATTGGGTTTGTAATTTTATCACTTTGCTCAGGATCGTGATTAGTACAGGTGCCGTTCGGTAAAATACATTGCATTTACATGCCTTTGACGTAACCAGCGGATATATCGAGACGCACATATGTTGCTGTCATTTTAGGCGATCGCAGACCAGGATTCCGATTTGTCACAACATTAGATCGCCTCCTACAAGATTCTGTGTTGTATAGCTTACCTCTACAGGGGCATACTTTTATTTAACATTAAATGTACAAAAAAAAAATAGATATATACTTCAGGGGAATCTAAGAGGTGTCCCTTTGAAGGGACAGACATACCGAAATGGTTAATATTTACATCGTTTACTTTGCATTAACTTCAATTTGCTTGAGCCTTCAAAACTAACTTTCAATTTTAACATTCGTTCGCTTTTAACCTGCATAACTTCCACCATTTTGTCTTGCTTATTTTGCACAATAATAATAAATAATAAATACACCACAGGTAATGACAACCCCCTTTATCCCGGAAGGCTCTAGAAGAGCCTTATGTGGGAGGGGGCTACACATTTAAAGACAAAGGACACACACCCAATATCCGTGTAAAAAATAGTGAAAAAAATCCCTCTCACAGTATTTTAAACTGCCACGACCGGGGATCGAGCCCGGAACTTTTAGGTGAGAGGCAAGTGCGCTCACCTCTCGACCTTCAGTCATTCTCACATCATTTTAAATCATTAATAATGATCTCCAATAGTTAAAGTGATTAATTTTAACGTCAAACTACTTAGCATTTCCCCGTACTTGTATAGTTAACTTGATAATCGAATAAAGTAATTAACATGTTGATTTGTAGTGCATATATATATAGCCCAAGCAGTATTTGTTTTGGGTTGGATGAATCAGGTAGTACGGCAGATTTTTGGCTTAATCGCGCCTAAAAATCATAAAGATAATTTCACTTATGCGCTAGTTTGAAAACGTGGGCGTAATTTTTTTATTAAACAAAATGTGGAAAAATTCCTAAATATTCCGTTTTTTCCCCTATTTTTTCATATATCTCGGTAACTATTGCTTTTAGAGAAAAGTAATTGTCAAATATGTAAAGATAATAAACATAATATTTTAAGTCGTAAACTCCTCTATAAATCCTTATTTTTCTATAAGGAAAATAACCAGGCTGCAACCAAAGTTACAAGTCTGGCGCGTTAAGTGTAACAATTGCATATTACCATCAAAACGCTAATGCTTCGATTGCAACAAACACCAGCCGAAAGACTGATCAGTCTTTCGTGCTAAAAGCACATTTGAACTATGTAAAGATAATGTTCATCGAGCCAAACATTAAATTAATTGTGTAAGAAGTGTAAGGGTCCTGTGAAAGAAAATGAATGGGGAGCTGCAGGAAACTATAAGGAAGGGAATTGGAATAGACAGGCGAAGAGATAAAATGTAAATAGTTGCACTTTATATAAAATTACACTGTTATATTTTTCGCAAACTGTGTGTTTGATTTACTGTTGCATGAGCGAGCGGAATCTACAAATGTCACGTCCGTTACGTCCCCAAAGTCAATTTGTACAGTTCTGAGGTCCTTTTAAAGGGCTGGGCATGACATTTGGTGGAAGCGTCGGGCAACTCGTAGATGTAACGTTGTTTTCATTATAATTTATGGGATATATATGGTTTGTTGATCGTTAGTGGAAGGAACTAGGTGAGTGGAATTTATAGATACAAACACTTCTGCCAATTGCTGTCGTTCGGGTTTGAACCAATTAAAACCTCTCCCCACCTGTTTGTAGTAAGTTAGGTCTTCGCCGTGCGCTAACAATCCATCACCTAGCGTCGTCTTAAATCTGAACTGTATGTCATAACCTTCTTCCCCGCTAATATTGAGAGTTACCAAAGAATTTCCTGACAAAGACATGGTCGTTGTCATCTCGCAGGTATGTCCGTGAAAACCGTTATGGCAAGAACAATTAAACTGGTGTTCGATTTCGTTATACAAATAAGGTCTGCATTGCACATCGTTCTTGCACAGATTGTTCACACAACCAGTAAGCTCAACGGAGCAATTCTTTCCTCCATATTCGGAATCACGACTGCAGTAATAGTTGATCTATACAGGTGCCGTGCAAGCAACACGACTGCAGTAACAGTTGGCGATTTTAGCTATACAGGTGCCGTGCACGCAAGGACTATATTTAGTGCATTCGTTGATATTTATTTTACAGTGCTCCCCCTTGTATACCTACTCGCATTAGCAAACATAACCTCCGATATTATTGAAGCACGTTGTGGCCCGTTACGCCTGGCACGCAAAGGTCGGAAGCATCGAAATAGTCAAATGGTTTGTTGATAAGGTAAATTGCCGTTATAGCATGAGGTCAAACTCGGAGAATAGAGTGTCATGTTTGACCTTTCCAGGCAGGTGCCGTTGAACTGGCACGGATTGCTCTCGCACTCGTTGGTATCTATTTCGCAGTTTTTTCTGAGTAACCTCTGTAGCACTGACGATCATAATCATTAATCTTGTCAATGCACTCAACATCGTTAATACAAGGATCTCCCTTACAATCGTCTATTTATCCTCACAATGCAGTCCCTCGTAGCCGGTGTTGCTACAGTCGCAGGTATAACTATTCAAACCGTCTCTACAGTGAGCTCCATTGAGACAAGGCGACGGTTCGCAATCGTCTATATTGATATCACACAACGTCCCCGTCAGGCCAGGTTGACATTTTCATTTAAACTCATTAATGCCATCGATGCAGGTCGATCCAGACGTACACGGCATAGGATCACATTCGTTTATATCTAAAGAACAATCCTTCCTGTCATAGTCAGGGTGACATCTGCACTCGTAGTTGTTTGTAAGGTTGACGCAAGAAGCATCGTTGCGACACGCCATAGACAGTCACTCGTCAAAGTCCAAGTTGCAACGTTCTCCAGTGAAGCTTGCATACAGTAGCACTAAAAGCTGCCTTTGGTGTTGACGCAGATGCCGTTGTTGATATCTTGTTGTCAGACGCTATACAGTCTATATCTTGGTCACATAAAACACCTGTGTATCCAGCATGGCAATTACAGCCAACCTGACAAGCACTGGCACGTAAACTCGTGTTTATTATGTGATGAGGTGTAATTGACATCGTTTTTCCAAGGGTTCAGTCCGCAGGCAACATAGGGCTTGTCGTATATAGCACCCATCCAGTAATCGGTGCAATTGCAGAAGGATCCGTTGATCATGTCGAAGCAGGTAGCTCCGTTAGGCAAGGGTTTGACGCGCACTCATCGATATTTATTTGGCAGTTCTTACTCGCAAAGTAGGACAAATACAATTATAATTTACTTTGTAAGTTGCACAAATCCCACCAATTAGGCAAGGATCATTTGCACATGCAGAGTCCGTACTGCAGTTGGGATATTCTCCAGGATATTCCGGTTTACACACACGCATTGTCTTTGTTGACTCTGCTCTACCTCGCAATGGTCACTTAGGAAACCTGGAAGACAGCGGAATTCGTAACCATCTGAGTGGCTGACGCAGACACCTTTGCTGAAGCATGGTTGAGATGAACATTCATATATATCATACTGACAATTCTTCCCTCCAAACTCAGGTAAACATTGGCATAGGTAGGAGCCATACGTATCGAAACAAATTCCCTGGTTCAAGGAAGGGTTCGCTACATATTCATTACTGTTGGTTTAGCACGTCCTGCTTCTGTTGTTACGATTTAAATTCGCTCAAGATAAAAATTATTTAGAGACTATTATGATAAACGTAAGCCGAGAGATTGGTTGCCTATCCGCTAGCGAATTTGACTCTGACAGTAACTTTAGTCGAGAACCCCTCGCCGTTCCGCTTCTGCAAAATGTAGTTCCTAAATATGTATGCGTTTATTAAATAATTTGATGGTATAAGACGATATTATTAATATGCTACTTGTATTCGGCGATTATTTTATTGTTATTTTTTTTCTGACTTCTTTAACGTCTTTTTGTTTTAATAATGTTTTTTTGTGTTCCCGTTGAAATTCGTGCTCACTTTCTGTTTCGTCTGAGGTGTCGAATAGGCATGTTTCGAGCTGAGTTATTTTGTAGTTGTTATAAAGTTCCATTAATTTGGGAGTAATATTACAAAGTAGTGAAGTTTGTGAGGAGTATATTCTATGAGAGAATTTGTGTGTTTTTGGCTCCTGCAATTTTCGTTTTATACGGATTATTATTAGCTCACGGTAAGTTTTTTTTATCCGCCATCTTAAGTGGGAGATTTTTAAATGATTCCCTTTGCTCTATTTCAGTACCTATGGTATATCGAAATCATCAGCCCTCAGACAAGTCTATGTAAAGAAACCTTCTACAGGGCGTAGAAGTGAGTACTGTATTTTTTTTGTGAAACTGGTTATGTAATACTTTTCATTTTTTTTTTTGTATTTACTTATTTCAGGGTTTTTTTTCCTCTTTTCTTCTTGTCTACTTTCTTGGTAAATTGGTGTTCTACTTTGTAACTGGTGGACTTATGTAGGCAACGTATCTCGAACAACCGGCCTGAGAGTTTGAAAACGAAGGTGGGACAGTTTCCAGCCCAGGATTTGGCGTGGCGTGCCCTCACCATACAAAATAACCCAGCTAAGTGCTAAAAATTGTGTAACACCATATATATCTAATTTAAACTGAACCATTTTATAGAAAAATCTATTAGCGTTGAATTTCTCCATATTACTTTATTCGTAGCTGTATAGCATGTACTTTTAGTGTTTGGTCATATTTTGACATTTTATTATATTATGTTATGTAATTATATAAACGCCTGAGACGAAAGTGATCACCTTCGATCTACGGTTACCTTGTATACGATATAATTTTTGTTAACGCCTGTAATTTTGCGATAATTACGCCATTTACACGTACATATTTATATAACCTTTTTAATAGTGTATATTTTAATCATTTTGTTGTTCTCTATTTTGTTTTTGCTAATTATTTGTTAATACAGCTACTAATATTATTTAGTCATCTTTTTTTTACCACTCAGTATCTCCCAGTCAAATCAGTCAGTTAAAAACGACCACCTTTCTTACTCACTCCCCCGCCGACTAGTTGACCGGAGTGCGTAGCTCCCATCGCTACTCACGAAAAACAATTTTTTTTCTATTACTGGTCTGGCGGCCGCGTTGATTGATATAAATTTGATAGATATATTTCACATTCTCCTTTGTTGGTTAATTTTTTGTTAAAGATATACATATTATATTTTTATCGTTTTGCCTTGCTCCGGTAATACTGTAACCCGTATGGCTACAGTCACATGTAAAATTATTGAAACCGTCTGAACACAAACCTCCGTAGAGCAAGGATTCGGATTATATTCGTCTATATTTATTTCGCAATTTGCATCGTCATACCCTGGCCTGCAGTGACACTCGATCTGGTAATTTTTCCGTTGACATCGCAGGTACCTCCATTCAAGCAAGGGTTATTTTTACACTTCGGATGGATCGTAATCTCAAATTTGCAGCGTTTGCCCGTAAAGCCCGGACCGCAAACACAAGAAAAGTCGTCCTCGTTGTCGGGTATGCACGTTGCTGAATTTTTACAGATCGACGGTCTTGGATCATAAGGGTTACCCAGGTCGATTTCACAGTTTTTGCCTGTGTAACGCGGCAAATAGGCACATGTATACATCATTTGGCAACTCAGGCATGTGCTGTGGCGCATGCATGGGCTCCGTTTGGCAATAATCGATGTCGACAGTTTTTCCTTAGGCACGCAACTGTCATAGGGGATTGGGCATGGATCGAAAACCACATTGTGACTAGAAGAGATGATATTGGGGTCAAAAATTATAGATGGTCCTTCCAAGTGGCAACCGTTAAATTCTTTCCCGTAAAGAAGTACAGTGGCTCCTTCGTTGTATAGACCAGGACATACTAAGGTCATTCCGATAACTTGAGTTGGCTATTAGCTGCGTTTCTCTCAATTGTTAAATTTCCTGACCTATACTATAAATAAACGATATGCCATTTATTATTCAGGAATTTTAAGGTCATACGTTTTTCCGGTCGCTTTGGCTAAAAATACAACCCTCTGAGTTTACGGACAATTTCACCAGATCCTCATTTTGTGTCTGGGAAAACAAAGTGCCACCATAGCAAGTTCTAAAACTCAGTCCGGTATGTTTCCTTAAAAAAATTGTGGTTTGCAGTTTTAGATATGCTAAGCCATCGAAGTAAGTTTCGGATTGGTTTGACGGGCCAATATTTAGGCCACTGCTATACGTATTTACATTCGATTTGTAGAACACTATATATAGAAAATAAAATCTAAATCTCGAGTAACTTAGCAACTACATTGTTTGGGATTTTATATGTTATTTCTAATAAAGTAGTTAGAATAAAGGCTGCTAAAAAGTCGCTATGCCGAAGGATTTGTATCAGGACAAGGGGTGGCACAGGTACTGTTTTGAGTTCTATTATTCAACCGCTATCCGATGGCGTATATTCCTCGAATATATGTCATGATCATTAGATGAAAAAATTAGGGTATCTCGTCCACTACTCTTCGGAATAATATATTTTCCCTTTCATCATCGTTCAGGTTCATCATTCTCTTATTTTTTCTCTTGCAAGTTACTCTCTTTCTAATTAGAGAATTATTTTTTGAGCGCATCTCATTTCGGGAAGAATTCTTTTGTGCTATCTGTTTTGTAATTTTATCAAATCGCGAAATTTCGAGCACATTATCGAACTGGAAGTGCTATTGTTTTAATCACTTTGCTCAGGATAGTGATTGGTACAGGTGCCGCCCGGTAAAGTACATTGAATTTACATGCCTTTGACGTAAACAGCGGATATTTGGAGACGCACATATGTTGCTGTTATCTTAGGGGATCGCAAAACAGAATTCAGTTTTGAGAACAAGTTTCTGTGTTGGTTGTAGTATACATAAATGACTACAACTCCAAAGAACAGAGAGATCTGTCAGCTTGGCCACCATATGAGAGTTTACTGTGTTTTTCAAAGCAAATCCTCATTTTTTCGATTTCGTCCTCACTTTGTACATAGGACACTGGAAAGGCTATGTCTGCATAGAGCAGTACCGTACCATATGGGTTTCAAACAAACTCATAAGTTCCATATAAACTTAACATAGGATTGGGGCATTGATTTTTATGAGTGAAATGCTCTATTTTTCATTGTTTCTGTGAAGCACTACACTCGACACTTTCCCACTTGTAATCGTTTTCTCCACCACTTCTACAGTAAAATGTTTGGTTGGTAACAATGGAGGTACGGATCAACAGGATCAATTTTCTAAAATAAAATTTAAATCCTCCACACTTTCACAATAGTGAATGACACCCGTAGATCTCCCTCTTTTTAAACAGCATTCAATTTGATAGGTGGAATTTACACTTCGGTAACAATTGATATGCAATTAGCACCAATAATTTTACATTTTATCCTTGGTTCTTTCACCATATACTAACATTAAATCTAAATTAATTTGATTGTAGCATCTGCTTGCTTTTACAGAAATTAATCCTTTCAGTTCAACTTACCAAAAAGAAAGAACCCTCATGGTATATCTGTCCCTCTTTAGGGACACACTTTTGTGCAGCATTACATTTACAAAAAAAAAAAAAAAAAAACAGATGTATACTTCAGGGGTACCTAAGACGGTGTGTGTCCCTTTGAAGAGACAGACATGCTGAAATGGAACCAATTTTCGATTTTTGCATTCGCTCGCTTTTAACCTGCGTAACTTCCACCATTTTGTGCTGCTTTCAATGTGCCTATTTTTCCAGTAAAATGTATCAGGTTATTTTCAGTGTAAACTATGAACGATCTTGTGTCTGTGTTTTTCATATATTTATATGAAAACACAGATACAGGACACGGTATTTACTCCTTAAATGTATATTTCCGTGCTTCATAACTACACAAAATGATTCTTATTGAAAAATCGAATGTTAGAAACTAACGTAAATGCTAGAACATAATGTTACTAGGTTTCTAAAAGTATATTGTGCTGTTAACTGTGTGATAAAAATTGACTTTTGCCAGTCAGTTGCAAAACTGCAAGCATTCTGGTTGTATTTGTAGGTGAAGGGTGAATAGTAAAACATATTCTTAAGAGTAACATATATAATCTTGGGGGCGAGCGTAGGTGCGTCTTTACTATGTACATACTTCGATATGCAATGTAAAGCAACGACAGGCGCAGTTAGTACTTGGATGGGTGACCATTCCAACGGAAACCGCGTTCTCGCCTCACACATCTTCCAGCGGCTTGTACATCAGTGTATGCGCGGAAGCTATACAACCTTAGGCGAGGGTTGTATAGGAGATATACCATCCTTCGGAGGGGATGTAAAGCCGTCGGTCCCTTGTCTATTAAATGTTAGGCAAGTAAAAGATCCCTACTCTTCTTAAGGGAAGAGGTTCGGCAAAATTCCTGGTTGGGGGTAGCTCGTCTACAGGCGTCGGTGTTAGGCCTCAGTAGCGGAAATAGGCCGACGTTAAATAAAACTATAATATATATATATATATATATATATATATATATATATATATTGTTATTATACATGATTTGCAGGAAACAACTACTCCGCGGGCAAATACCCCGACCTGCATTGAATTATACCTTACAAATCATGAAAGATTGGTAGATTGGTATATATATATATATATATAATCTTACATAAAGCAAAATAGCTAGTAAGATATATAGTGTAAATTCTTAATTGATTTTTTAAAACACACAGCTCAATCATGCAAGAATAATACCTCGAGAAAAAACCTATTTCATTACTTGATCAATAGCGTGTGTAAAGTACTCAACGTTTTTCGATGTGACACCAGCCATTGAAATACGACCATCCTTGGTCAGGTATACACTGTGTTCCTTCGTTAATTCAACTTGATATGGCTTCGTCCCAGCGAAGCAAAACATACCAATTTCATTGGTAAATGTGTTCCCAGTTGCGTGTTAATCCTTTCAAATTATCCCGGAGGTATTGTTCGAACGGAAATAATTCTATCGGCCATTTCCTTGACTTCCTTTAACCAATCACATCTAAGTTTGACATCGCTTAAAATTTCGTTGACGATCCTAGCGCCATTGATGGGTGGGTTGGAGTACGACGCTCTAATAAGGATTTTAATTTGAGACAACCACCTGTCCATTTCCTCTTTAGAGCTTATAGGAAACACCGGCTCTCTCGCCATATAGACCTATATTTTTGGCATAGCCTTGTGCCAAGGTGATCTTGTGCCCGTCTTTGACGAAAAGGCGGACAGTAAAGACATCATTGTCGACGCTACCAGTAGCAAAACCTTGATAAGCATGTCGAAAAATGTAATAAGATTTTTTTTCTTTGATCTGTATTGGGATCCACCCCAGCAGGATTATGAGCACAGGCATGTAGGAGTATAATGGACTTTTCGGGTAATTTAGAGATATCTGCCGACGCTCCATTTAAGAAAGCGGCACCACTCTTAAAGATTCTATTCCAGAAATACCCTGTACGGTTGCATTTAAACCATTTGATACGACATACGAATCTTCTCCGAGGACCAATGCAATGCTACGTTTACAAAAGTCCACTGTACCCGAAATCGGGGCATTCTCTTTATCTAAATTTTTAGACTTAAGCTGGTCCTCGGTTTTGCGGACACAAGGAAGAACGTATGGTTTACTCTTATCATCTCGGTATGCTCCAACACTCAAGTTGATTTTGTTAGAATTGGTGTCATGTCTGAAGGCCTCCGTTATACCAAGAATAGCATCAGGAGGTCCCATTTGAACTCCAGACCACCACGAACCCGCTCTTTGCTTAACCGAATTAAATCCATTTTTGCTTTGCAAAAGCATTGCAGATTTCTTAAGAGACATATTACAATGTGTAAAAAATACTAAAGTTCTTATCTGACCTTTCTAACCTCTGTTATGAAACACTTGTTTAATAGAATTGGAAATACTTATTTTCAGAAAACATTTAGTCATACTGGCGGCAGTGCAGAATTGATGACGGTCGATGATCGTTTCGACCTGACGATGTACCGCCTGATATTTTTTTGCGAAAGTCGTTTCAAAGGTCACACGATCAGGTGCTTGAAACGTCACTAAAATCTCAGAATGCTCAATATTATTTATTAATTTATTATTATTAAACCACTTATTTCTGCGCAATAACTATATTGTTAATTGTTCACAGTTTACAGCAGATATGTAAATTGATCTATTGATCATTAGGTTGCATGCGCATAGATTACGTTAGGAGGACTATCCTTCTTTAGATGTCGATACATGTTGAATGTTTTTTGGATTGGTTGATATTTTGTTATTCTGTACCGATTTAGTTATATCTTTCGAAATAATGTTATCTTGTTTCTTATTCATTATATCATTATTAATACTGCATAACAACCTGCTTACAGTTTCTGTCCCAGTTGGGATATTTTCTACAGGATGTTATCTGTTAATAAATTCTGTTGCTTGCTGTAATTTGTTGATTATTTAATATTTTTCATAGAGGAAATAACTAGTGTATTGGCTGATTATCCAGGATCTGGCGGATAATGTCCATCGTTATCTATGACCATTTTACAGTTGATATGCTATAATATTACTAAACTCCTTGGGTTCTGTCTGCTTTGAATACGCCCGATTCGAATGAACTCTCTCGTATTATTGTGTACTCAAAAGTTTATCTCAGAAAAAGGTACTCTATTTCTATTCCTCCTTACTTTTGTATTTTATTAAGTATTCCACCCTCTTTGGTACCTCCAATTTATATTATTTCAGCTAGTCGTTTTGTAGGATTTAAAGCTTTGCGGTTTTACTTTTCTGTTTACTTTGGTTTTATAACTACCACTTCCCCGCTACAACAGCATAACTTTTTTTTTTTAGTGTTATGGGATTTTAGCTAAGATCTTCCATTTATTTTTTATGTTATTAGTAGAATCAAAGTAAAAAATACAAGAATTGCAAAACCACTTAATGTTTCTGTTCTTTTATAATTATACCAATTTTATCAGTATTTAAGTTGACACAATCTGGGTGGAAGCTTTTCTTACAGGGACGGTCATATTGCGCTGAGTTTTGTTTGATATTTCCTTTGCATTTTTCACATTAATCAACCATTTTCAAACATTTATAGCTATATTAAGAGTTTAGTGTGACTGTTGTTTGCGTGTTTAATACAGATATTTATTTTTTGGTGGTTAGGCTATCGCCCGCCGCTAGAACGTTCAGTGTCCAGCAAACTTAACCTTATCACCAAGTTTTTGTTAATTTACACATCGATTTTATTGTATTAATTAAGTTATAATTTATTATTATTGACTAATAATTCATACAATTTATAGAATCTTTTTTCATTACATCATTGTTCATTACTTTAATAACTGAACGCAGTAATTTAAATAATTTACTTTGAATTAAACACAGAATACATATACGTAGCGGCAATGTATATTGACTGTCTAACTCTAAGCTGTGGGTGTTGTGGCGGAAATGGGTGCCTGACACAATGACAAAAGGCACAAACTTCGTAACAGCATGACACTGCCTAGGCTCATTCTTCCTACTCTAATCTAGTAATACGACAGTATATATATGTATATGACTGATGTTGCAGGAGCTCGAACACGGGTTTAAGGTCTAGTGTCGTCGATACCGTGAGTACTCCAGATTCACGCATCAAATTCTTTTATTGAAATTTGGGAACTTCTTAGGTCAATTCATTAATGGCTTGCTACCGGCAAGATCTTTAAACCAGGTTTCTATATGAATCTTCGTTCTAGTAGACGCTGGCTGAAACTTATCCTTAGAATTAATTTGTTGTCTTTTACGATCAGAATCTGGTAGTATAGACAGTTACTTCTTTCGAACTATAATTGCATTAAAGTAGGCACCAACTTTGCTTGCGGTAACATTATAATTTCTAGCAGTTCCAAATTCAACGCTAAGATGGGTCATCATCGGAAAGCCATGTTTTACATTAATACAAGTAAGTTCATCTTATTTCGGTTTCGGTTCATGTAGATAAACATTTGGAGGGCATATTCGAGGTTCCTTGAGAGGCCTCTTCTCATATAATAAACTACTGTTAAAACAACGTTACAGGTAAAGGTCAATCACCAAAATTTAGGGAGATGTTTGCTGTTCTTGACACTAACTTTACATTTTCATTTGGTTTTAAACTATTGTCTATTAAGTACAGCATATTAAATAGTTAATATGCATTTAACAGAACTGTTAATTAATAATAACAATACATCAAACGTCACATTTACCTACTACATGTTTTTTAGTAGGACGCATAACTTTGCGGTTATATCTACCTTGGCGGCTCAGCACGAGGCGAGACAAAGAGTCGCATTGAACATGACGTATTTTTTTATACTTTTACGTCTAGGAATTAGCGTTTTTATTTTATATTTCTTTATTAAAATTTTTCTATTAATAAAAAATAATAAAACTAAGACAAATAAAAGGCGTCAGGAAAACACAGAACCACAAGCGGTGAGGAAACACATTTCCCCCTTAAATTTTTCCTCAAGAAAACAGTTTATATTGCAAGTCAATAGTGAAGTTGACCTTAGCTCACTCGAACCAGGACGCAGTCTAGAATGTGTCCTGCAAGGAGTTCCATAGTCGAAGGCACAAGTACCGAATCGGGTGTGTAAAAAATTTTTTCATCTTCTTCTTTCTGGACAATTTTAATTCAACCAGAGCAAGTGATTGGGTTATGATGCGATGTTGCTGAGTGATTTACGCTAGCGGTCATCGTAACGCCACTAGATGAATGACACAGTAAATAGCCGACTACCCAACACTTCTTCAATCAAAATTATAATTTTCTTTATTCACTTGTATACGTATAAAACAGAAATATAATTACCCTCGGTATATGGAAAGCACTAAATTCTTTTTTGGAACAACAAAAGGTGAACTCGCGATAAAGTTGAAATTTTTGAGAATATACAACATAACATTTAAGAGACATTGCCAAAAGAGTAGCATGCACTAGGAATTAGAAAGTATATTTACAGGAATTGGCCTTATCTAAGTAAAATTTGGACAAATATATAAACAAATAAATACATTCAAGTACTTCTTGCTACTAAAAGAAAAATTGTCAAGTTTAAAGTGAAAGATTAATTTAAATAAATTTTTTTGTATGACAATAAATAGATAATGTTGCACCCAGCTCCCCTAAAAATAAGAATTGTTTGATATTAGACCTGACATTGAAACTAACTAAATTGAATACATTTAAGTGCATTGAGTACAAATTGAGTATATTTCATGGTTAAACATTAACTATATAAATATAAATTACTTGGCGCCCCTAAAAACTGAAACTATTTCCCACGCCTTAGCACAACCGCTAAACGAACCAAGGGCTTATACATATAATTTTTAATTTTTATTCGTATTTTAGCCAAATTCACGTAACAGTATTGCCAAACATGTGTGTCAGTTTAATTAAGCAATTGCATATACTGCAATAATTTTGAGGAACATGTCATAGCTAAATTTTCAATCATTCACGTTTTTGGCTTGAGACAATGTAGGTGTAAGTAAATAAAAAATATCTCCTTGGCCTGATGGAGTGCTGGGTAGTGATAATTATGTAAGTGAGATTTTTCGTTTTCATTAGTTTTAAGTTCTCCCATCATTTATATTGTCTTGAATCAATATATATTTTTTTAAATTGACTTTTCTTTCCTGCCATTTGTGTTACCCCCTAGTGCGTATACGGCCTAAAAAAGGCCAGTACGTAACAATATCAGCACCATTTTCTAGAAGTGCCGCAACAATTTCAGGTTGTTTACTCATAGAAGCACAATGGTGTTATGCCATGCTTATCAATAGATTTAATGTCTGCACCAAAATTTAAGAGAGTTTTAATAATTCTCAGGTCCACCGAGTCCACCCACCCAGCAACAATTTTCTCCAATATTTTAAGAAGGCACAAAGCAAGGCAAATAGGTCTGTAAGAGTCGGCTTAATTCGATGGTTTATCGTTTTTCAAAAAAGGACATACTAAATAATTGTTCCAGCTATCCGAGTATTTGCCAGTTTTCCATATTTCATTTAGTACTTGCAAAAATATTTCTCTTGCCTCTGAAGGAAGGTTAACCAACATTACGTACTGTATTTGATCCATCCCATGGGACAGAATTCTTAGTGTATGTACGTACCAAGTTTCACTCTATCGAACTGAACTTTTTGTTTAGGAAATGGTCATCCTCATTATTGTTAATTTTATCAATATTTATTTGATTAACTGAACACGAAGCCAATTTAGTGATGAAATTATCTATCCATTCGCCTCTTTGCAATAATTGTTGTTGTGTTTGTCCAGTAAGCATTTAACTTTTTTCCATACATCTTTCAAAGGCACAGTTCTATTTAGATCATTGCAGTATTCTTTCCAGTTTTTTTTTGTACTTTTGAAAATTTGTTTACATCTGGCGTCCTGTTTTTTGTATTCTAAAAAGTCTCTTAAATTGGGTTTGTTTTTATATATTTCATATAATTAATTCTTTTCTGTGCTTTACTGTATTTTCACATTCTTGATTCCACCAGTGATGTTTTTTTGAATTTCTAGGCCCTGCTTTCATTTTCGGTATTGTTTGAGAAATGCATTTCAATTCAGTTTGGAATGATAGCCAGTCTGCTTTTCGTGTATTCCATGTAAATGTAGGCATTTTTTTAATGTTTGGAAATGAATATTGCAATTTTACTACTATTGGCAGGTGAGCCATTCCTAGAGGTTCTTATTTCACTGTTCACTGCGATATGAGGGAGATATCCGAGGAACAATTTGTTAAGTCTATAGCAGATACATTATTATTTGGCGGATTAATCAGTGCGGAAGATCCATCGTTTAATAGCACCAGGTTTAAATCTAATATCGAATCTAGTAAATAAAAACCTTTTTGGTCATTAAACACATCCCCAGCACTGCTGATGGCAGTTAAAGTCACCCATAATTGGGTAATTATGTTTTGTGGTGACAAATACAAAGATACTATAGTTAAATATTTGTTGTTAGTAACTTTGATTTTTATAGCAACAGACATAACATTATTAATATTATTGGTAATATTATAAATCTGATAAGGAATATTATGCTTAACTAATATTACTACACCCCAGTAGCCATCTTGTCTTATCATATTAAAATCTTTAAATTTAATTGTTTGTTTGGGTTTAAACCTTGTTTCGCTTAAAGCAGCATTACTTATATTATTTGATTGTAAAAAGAATTCTAGAGCGGATTTATTTGCTGTGGCTGATCTATACATTCCATTGTAACAAATTAATACCTTGTGTTATGTTGTTTTTTAACGAATTGAACGTAAACTATTGTTTATTATTTTATAAATTGTTTTTTGTAAGTTATCTACATTTACTGAGTCTATATTGCCTTTACATTGATATACAATTGAGTCAAACAATTGAGTGAAATTTGTGATTATAGCTTTCTCCATATTAGTTTCTTTAGAAATTTATACGGATAAGTATAATTGTGACTTGCCTTTTTCTGATAAGTTTTATTATCAGTCATTGTCTGAGAGGTAGACATTTCAGGATTGGGAATATACTGTTTTTTTTAAATATTTTGTTTTTTATATTTTTATTTCTTATAACTATTACCCGTTAGAGCCTGATTTTGCTTCATTATAGCTTGTTTTTGGTATTCTGGGCATTTTTTACTAATAGATGTGTGATCTATTCCGTTACATAAAATACATATATTTTGAGTGGATTTACATTCCTTAAATTGATGTTCACCACCGCATTTTCCACAAAGAATTTTTGCTTTACATTGATTGTTAGATGTCCCTTCTGGGACTCCTATGCCTTGTGATATCGTGAACACTACACTAATAAAAAGTTCTCTGTTTATACACTTCTTTTATAAATATATATATATATATATATATATATATATATATATATATATATATATATATATATATATCAATTAAAATTATTATAAATGAAAAATAATTTAACTCCAACTACCAAGAGCACTATTTTACGTATACACTGTTCAACAGTCGACCGCAGAATCTCCTGAAAAACTGTATCTTTTAACGTTTGTGGTTTGTATTCTTCTAGCTAACTAAACACTCAGAGATTGTTGACGGAGACTACACTAAATGTTACAAGCAGTCGATCCATAATATCCTGAAACACTGAAAATTGTACTTCGTCAGATATTCGAGTTTCTGTAGGACCTGGTTGGGGCTGCTGTGCATTTACGATTTGTGCATAATTGGTTTGCATTGCTCATAACGCAACAACTTCTTTTCTTAATGCATTTCTCAAAAGATTTTTTATATGGCAACAGCTATTTTCTCGCCACCCTGTATTTCAAACCTCATACACACCCTGCATATAAAATCTTGTATCGATTTGAACTGCTTAACTTTAGTGAAATTTATTATCTACCAATCGATCTTCCGCTTTTTTG
Source organism: Leptura quadrifasciata (assembly GCA_963675555.1). Lineage (NCBI taxonomy): Eukaryota > Metazoa > Arthropoda > Insecta > Coleoptera > Cerambycidae > Leptura > Leptura quadrifasciata. The sequence continues at coordinate 152,522,394 of OY776673.1, read as the reverse complement.
CAGAAATTAATAAAAAGCACTAACCAAAAAAGCTTCTGCAAAATGATACCAAGATTAAAACCTACTTTATCAATAAAATATCTATAACACCACCATATACAGTATACAGAATTTAAATGCTCTAAGATATTTAATTTATTTTGCCTATTTATAAAAAGAAGATAAGATATAAAAATATTTTACAAATATGACCCCTCAGTGGGGGCAACAATTCTCTCTGGCCCTTTAGTTGGAGCGCCAAATTCTCCTGTAACCTATACCTGATCGAAAAATCAGGGGTTTTTTGTTTACTTACTACTAAATTTTGAATTTATTCTGTATCGTTTACATCTATTGTAACTTTTATCACATCGAGTTTAACGTAATTACAAACATATTCTCTCTGTATCTTACATACCTTGTTGACCTACATCTTCTATGTTCAACTCCCGAAAAGATATGGAAGTTTTCAACACCATATGCTAGATAGAAGTGGAGTTTCTAATTGAATCAAATTTTTCCTTAGTCAGACAGAAAGAATCCATCACTGCAAGATTTTAGAGCAGCTTCGGCCCTCCTGTAAATGTCTAGAATTTTTCATTAACATCAAACGATGGAGTTTTATCTTCAAATGCTTTATGGTTATGCAAATAAAATTCCACAAAATTTATCCATACATCCACATCTTCTTTAACAAACTGTTCGCTGCCTAATCTAAGGACTTCCTCCATTTTACTGACATCTTGATCAATTTCTAGTAATTCGATTTTGAACATGGTTGTGTGCAGTTCTTTGCAATACGGTTTTTGTTGAGCTAATAAATTATAAGCTTCTCTAGCTTCTTTAATATTTTTGCTCAAAGCAAGCCACTGTATATACTCTGGTTTTATTATATCAAACACTTCCCTAGGTTGCTTAACGTCATCTTTGTAAATCGCCTCAATCATTTTATTGCTATACGGTTTAATTGTGATGCCTCAGGATCATCAACCAACCTGGCCAATATGGCTTTTTTAAATATCTGATTAAATTCGTTTGATTGATCCTTCATAATGGAATACTTTAGTCTTAACTTCCACAAATCATGGAAGTCGGTAAGGCGGAGATACCTTTTTCTAAAACTCTAAGCGTTTCTGATTCGTCATCTGTTAATTTCACACAAACTAAAAAATACTTCTCATCCAGAGTAAATCTGTTTACTTGCTTCCTCCAAAATTGTTATTAGAAAATTTTACTACATCACTTTGTTGATGTAGTTCCATCAGAAAATCTAGATACAAAGTCTACAATGCTGGCTTTTTGGATTCTGATATTTTTGTTAAACCTTCTTGATATATTTGGAAACATTTTTTCAAGAAATACTTTGTAGATCGAAATTGGTCAGAACTGGTTGTCCCATAAACAGAACTCAACAAAATGGGGTGGGCATATAAAAACAATTAGGATCCAGCAGCTTCGTTTTTGACGTTTTTAGAAGCACTAAAACAACAAATATACATACAAAAATGCACTTTAAGATTTTCCAATATATACCCCACAAATTAAAATTGGGATATTTTAAAGCATTCAGAAAAATCTCTACTCAACGGCGAAACGACGCGCTGGTGAATAATAGTCGGTAGAACATGAGACTCTTAATCTCAGGGTCGTGGATTCGTGCCCCACGTTGGGCGTCAAATTCCCTTGTAACCTATATCTGATCACAAAATCAGGGGCAGGCCGAGAATGCCTGATAGCCTCTTCAGCGGAGAGCGGGTGTGGTAAATTCGTGAGATATTATTGCCTTTCTTTTGGGGACTCTATATTAAAAGCAAACTAGTGGGGGGCAGCCTATTATTCATATCGAGAAAAGTGGATAAGCAAAATAAATAATAACATTAAATCTACTTTAGGGAAGTGTACTTATAATTATTTCAATGTAAAAAAATAAAATTAGCAAAGAAATTGTATATATTAAAACAAGAGGACATGTGTATATATGTGGTGTATGAACTGTGAAAACAAACAAATACAGGAAGATACTTATAGAGGTATATGACGCGGGTAACATGAAATTTGAACAAACTTATTATCAACAATTACACATTGGTTCATCGGACACTACTGGTAGCAGCGACTTATGCCAAGTGAACATCGAGCCCCTTATATCTAGTTACCTAAATCAGCAAGATCACCTAATGCCATGCACTGCTATTGAAACAACCTCAAATAAGCATATGTAGTGAAAATATGCACATACTAGTAATGTATACTGTAATTTACAGACTAATATTTCACCAAATTAAATTAAGTACAGCAAATCAGCATCTAGTACCTAAGCATGTGTACGGTAGGTATATTTATATATTCAATTTGAATTGCCTTGTAGCCAGAAAATGTTGTTAATTAAGATTTATTTTAGTAACAAGTTGGACAGTGACACTATGGAATTACTCGTCGAACGGCCGTTTATCGAGTTTACATAGAACTCAAGCTATTATACAAGAAATTAACAGTATATAATAAAATACTGGCTATAATAAAAGTCATGACTGGCAGACGTCAGTAACAGGATAATATTTTCTGAGGTGATGAATATATTCTATATTTGACAGCGCAGAGAATATTAAACTGCTCGATTATTTAAATCTCTTCGTACACGAATATCAATTAAATCTTACTTGTAGATGTGGCGATATCTCCCCTCGTTGCATGGGTTACGACAACTTTAGCATACGTAGTGTGGCATATAACGTCTAATAAAAATTATTATGACTAAGGCAGGTAAAATAGTAAATCATTAAATACTTTAGCCTTATTATAAGCCCCTGTTGAATGAGCCTAGAAATATAATTTTATCTGAATTTTTCGAATAGCATGAAATTTAAGTATATTGGAAGAAACATTAAATAACAGATACCTTAGTTGTTATTAAGCTCTTTTTCCCTAACAATTAACGAAAATATCGTGCTGTTCTGCCCCAGATTTAAAATACCAGCATGGTCGCTTTTTGTTTCAACAAAAAGGAGCTTCTCTAGGTTTTTCTATTTTAAAAAAAATTATTATTTCTGCCAACTTAAATTTGGAATTAACATTTCTTTCATATTCCTACTTCTTTTTTTTGCAAATAAATATTGAATAAAGTCAATTGATTTTTGGAGTACAGTTGCCTTAGTAAGTTTTTACCCATAAACTTCCGTTTGCTGGCATGTGGGTATCAGTTCATGTAAAGTATCATATCCTTTTTTAATTGCATCTCTTCGATTTTGTTCTGCTTGGGTATGCGCCTCACTACGTCGTTCCTTATAACTCATTGGTGAAGATTTATTCTCTACATCATCCTCCTCATCTGAACTATTACTGCAATATTTAATATGTTTACAAGGCATTCTTTATTTTAATTAAAATGATGTTATATTTTATACAATATTATATTGATATTGGATATTTAATTGAAACGTTTAAAATGACTTGGATAAAAGCTAGAGCTTTAGGGTTTTGAGTCAGTTATTCTTTATTGAATAAATCATTAAACTCATCTCCGGAGAGACTTTTTGCTGGATCTTTCTTTTTTGCGTTTTTTAAAACTGATTATATGTATAAAACATCGGCATACGTTGCAAACATTTTTTCATTCGATTCCAATATTTCCGCCATACAATTTCGACATATTTGCCTAATTTCCATCTTGAAGGCATTATAATATGGTTTTAAGTAATCAATGGAGTCAATTTTTTGTAAATAAATTTTTGTTGCAGATAAATTTCCTGCCTTCATTTTTACTAGGTCGAACAAGAGTGCCAATGGTTTTGTTCTTCCCACGGTATTTCTCATCGGCAAGTGCTGTTTCATAGTTTGCGCCATTCTGTAGCAGCCCTACATACTTATGCAATGCAACACTAAGTATTCATATATCTTCATATATCTTAATAGTTAGAAATCATGAAAAAACATTTAAAATATAAAACATTTTTAAATTAAGACTTATGATTCTCTTATCAATTATTGCTCAATGTTCTTCAAAGTCTCATGTAAATACTCATGAACTGCAATTTCATATAAGTTGTCTTTACCTATGTCCTCTGCAGTTCTTATCAATGTATCAACTAAATTTTCACAAGCTGCTGTCTTTCTCCCACTTATGAAGCTCTCCTAAAATAAAATAAGTATTTTTTTCCTCTAACGCACTCCCTGTCCGATTGCTTTGCAAGCAGCTGCGACAGGGCTTCAATGAAGATAAGCCTTAGATATGGTTCTTCCTATCGCAACTCGTCGTCTGGTAAATATTGCAAATCTAAGGGCTTATCGTTATCTTCTTCATCAAACAACGGACAACTTGTCCGGCGGAAAAATAGGAGTACTTTTTCTCAAGCTGGCAAACTGACCTTCCCTCACATTAGCCATAATACGTAATCGTAATAATCGAACTGAGGTACCGGGTACTGAACCGATGGTAACCGTCTATCATTGTTGTAATTTTTGTCATAATCCTTGAAGTATCTCGTGCCGTCATTTTGGTGCGTGGAGGCAATGTCTTTCTGTAGATGATATGAGTGTATATTAAAGACACTTGGATTGTCTGAATGCGATAAAATAGTCGGCAGGTATTTCTCACTAGAATTTGTTAAATCCATTATTTTGGCGGGCGTGTATTGTTCATATTCTGAGGAAGAATTGGGGAATGATAAATCTCTGACACCGGTGACGTCGAATCACTTCGGGTCTCAAACACGCTACTTAGCATTTATTTTTAAAACAACGCTCTCCACTTTATCAATCGACACAAAAATTTTAAAGGGACATTTTTGCTGTAACAAGAGATACGCTACTTTATAAAAGGTAACAACTTTTGAATAACGCATTTCTGCTTATAACATATACATGCCCACTGGATGACTTTGTGACAAATTTGACAAAACCGGCCCTAGGTACTGCAACTTGACTTCATATTTGTTGTACATTTTTCGTGAAGATTTTCATCAAAAGTTTTACTGCCCTTTTCGATAATGTCAATAACTCCTATTAAATGAGACGGTCTAGTTAAATTAGATAAGATCGTTCAGCACTGATGAGCAGTGTAACTTTCGGGATTAAATATACTGTTTAAAGTTTGGTTTACAATGTTACCAGGTGGTGACTGTAAAGGGTGACAATCTTTACTTACATCTATATTATTTAAAGCCACAGCATCTTTTTCGTCGCAGATATATTTATCAAAGTTAAGATTGCATATTTTTCAACCGGTATATTTTTGTCATCCAAAATACTTATTAAAGAGAATAAATTTATTATAGCATTTAGGCCATCGTCGGTGCTAGACAAGCCTAATATATGTTTCAAAGCAGCAACCTTTAAATCTAACCTAGCTCCAATTTATACAAATTTTGTCAATTCTCTTATTACTTCTCCCATAATTTCGTCTTAAATAAATCCGTAAATGATAATAATTTGCACTAATTCATATCTAGACGGATTCTCCGCATCTTATTATATTTCGCCTATTTTTTTAATTGTTGGAACATCAAAAACATTACTTAATATTTCATATCGAAAATAGGTTAGCTACAGATCTCATATACCTTAATAGAAGGCAGAATTCATAAAAAAATATTTAAAATATAAGACATTGACATGAATATGAATTCTCCTATCAATTTATTGATCAAGGTTCTTAAAAGTCTCATGTAAATACTCAGGAACTTCAATTTCATGTAAGTTCTCTTTACCTATGTCCTCTTCAGCTCTTATCAATATATCAACTAAATTTTCACAAGCTGCTAATGCTTTTCCGTCCTTCCCCCACATGTGAAGCTCTCTTAATATAAGTATTTTTCCCCCTATCGTACTCCTTGTCTGATTGCTTCGCGACTAGCTGCGCCAAGGTTTCAATCAAAATAAAGCTTATGTCTGGATCTTCCTATCGCAACTTATCATCTAGTAAATATTTCAAAGCTAAGGGTAACTTGTCGTTGTGTTCTTCATCGAATTCGTCATTACCAGCTAAAGGTAAAAGTAGACGAGGTAATATATCGACCTCTTCACCAAGCAACCACTCATGAAACACAGTTTCAAAGCAACAGTTTTAAAGTACCTTTAATCTCAGCTCTGCGCACCAAAAAATCTTTGTATTCAGTAAAAGGCAATAATTTTCAATAAGGTATTTGTGTTTATCTAAAATTTACTACATTCTCACTCGATGACTTTGTGACAAATTTGACAAAACCGGTCCTAGGTAGTGTAACTTTGTTCCGTTTTTATTGTACTGATTTTTCGTCAAGATATTTATTAGTTCATCAAAAATTGAACCGGTCTTTTCGATAATATCAGTAACTTCTTCTATTAAATGATACGGTCGAGTTAAATTAGATAAGATCATACAGCGCTGATGAGCAGTGTGACTTTCAGGATTGAATATGCTGTTTAAAGTGTGTCTAAGTATACTGTATAAAGTTTGGCTTACAATGTTACCAGGTGGTAATACCAGCAGCTGCGGTAACAGTCGACACAAAAACTTAAAGGGACACATTTTCTGTAACAATAGATACGCTATTTTGTAAAATGCAACAACCTTTGAATAACGCATTTGTGCTTAATTTCGTGTAACTTGGTTCCGTTTTTGTTGTACTGATTTTTCGTGAAGCAATTCATCAAAAGTTTTACCGCCCTTTTCAATAATATTAATAACTCCTTTAATTAAATGAGACAGTGGAGTTATTAGTGTACAGCACTGATCAGCAATGTAACTTTCGGGATTAAGTATACTGTATTAAGTTTGGCTTACAATATTACCAGGTGGTGATTGTAACGGGTGACAATCTTTACTTACATCTACATTAATTAAAACTAGAACCCATTTTTCGTCGCAGATATATTTATCAATGTTAAGCTTGCATCTTTTGCAACCGGTATATTTTTGTCATCCAAACTACTTATTAAAGATACCAGCAGCTGCGCTAAGTTTATTATAGCGTTTATGCGATCATTGGTGCAAGTCAAGCCTAATATGTATTCCAATGTAGCAACCATTAAATTTAACCTACCTCTTATTTTTAAAATTTGTATCAATTCTTTTATTGCCTCTACCATAATTTCGACTTAAACGAATTCTTAAGTGATAATATTTTATAAGAATACGGTGACGCGTAGCGTGATCACGACTCGGACGGCGAATTTCTTCAATTTGTTACAAAATAAAAATAAAAAAATCAATGTTTTGGTAAATGATATGTTATATTGCAAACAGAATACTACCCTTTTACTAATAAATCAGTGGAAATTACGGTATGATTTTATTGTTCGCCACCGCTACTCCCCGATCTACCATATTCACCATTAACCACGACTCCTGAAAAATCTAGGTAGTTAGTGTGCCTATCTCTGCTTATATTTCATTGGCTCCAAAGTGAGCAAACTGTAAAAAACACTTTGTGACTGGCTACCGTACAGAGTAGCTTAGGCCCTGATTCGCTATAACGACGGAATTTTAACTCAAGCCGGAATTGTCGGATTATAGCATGTAGATTGAAAGTGGGTTGGCAAAGCACGATAAAACAACCTGATTTTCTTAGGTTTTTGAAATAAGTGGAATCTTGGTACATAGGAGAGATGGTTTAGCTTGGGTAATTTTGATCGTTCCATTATTCAAGACTGTAATAAATTAATGAGTTTTTAGAATTAACTTAACACTGGATAATTGGAAATATAGTTTCAAAGGAAGAGCCGTTGCAGTAACAGATTTCAATGAACATAGTTCTAGGTCACATGCAGTTACTAAAATATATTTGCATGGTGCAAATAAACAAATGGCAGTATCCTATAGTGGTTCAATCAATCTAGTTGACTTGGCTGGTTCGGAAAGCGCAAAAACTAGCACGGATGAAAGACTAGTAGAAACTAAACGTATCAATAAAAGCTTGTTGACTTTTGGAAGTGTATTGTCGGAGTTGCAAAATAAGGAAAAGCATATCCCGTACTGGAGTTCTAAACTAACTTACTGCAGTCGTCGCTAGGTGGTAATTCAAAGACTTTAATGGTGGTTAATACTTTGCCAACCTACTTTTATTCTACATCCTGTAACCCGACAATTCCGGCTCGAGTTAAAATTCCGACGTTATAGCGAATCAGGACCTAAGTTACCCTGTACGGTAGGCAGTCACAAAGTGTTTTTTACAGTTTGCTCACTCTGGAGCCAAACAGTCAAAAACAGAAACAAAAATTTTTAAATTTAATCAAAAAATCATATCGATTCATGCACTATGGCAAACTATATAAAAAAGTCAACCAGATACAGTTTACATCAAAAAACTACATTTAAGGTCACAAAAATCTAAAAAAATTCACAAACACTCGATAATTCTAAAGTAACGTAAATTCATTGATATCCAACTTTAAACATTAATTCTAGTCATTTTACAAGAGATTCATTACAAAAAACACCCTTTAAAAATACAGCCCCCGTATATTCATCGACAAGACCAAAATTACTATCCGTACCTAAGATTTCAACGTTTTACTTCATTTCGTTAACTGAAGTCAACATGTTATTGTTAGGAATCACATTCACCATTTGTGGACTCCTTGAAGCATGTTCGTCTAGGAGTCGGACAATGTCGTGGTGTAGTCTCTCGCTTGTAACATCATGCGGAAGTCTGTCCATATGGTTTGTTATCTCTCGGTTTGCATAGGATTCCAACAGCGCTTTACAAGCTTGAAAGGAACCTTCATGTGCGGCTAAGAACAGGGGAGTTTCATCGTTGTCGTCTTGGGTGTCTCTGTTTGCTCCATGAGCTAACAATATATTGACAGCTTCGACGTTGTTAACTGCTGCGACCCAATGCAGCGCTATCTTGCCAGAATTATCGACAGCGTTAATATCCGTCTTGGCACTAATGAGATCTTGGACCATCCCCTCGATGGCCAATCTAGCCGCCAGGATCAGCGGAGTTGTACCCTCATGCATTCTAGCATTAACGTTGGTGGCTCTGTTTCTAAGTAATATTTGGAAGACTCCTAGAGGGTCAGCGGCAGCAGCCGCATGAAGGGGAGTTCTGTCAGTATTGTCTTGCGCATTGGCATCGTCCCCTGCATCCAATAATCTCTTGGTAGCGTCAGCTCGAGCATACTGTGCGGCCAAATGTAGAGATGTTTGTCCGGTTTTGTTCATGGTCGCGTTCAACTTGGCACCTTGGGCTACCAGATCTTGAATAATGGCTCCGGCACCGTTGCCTTCATCTTCATCGATACCGGTGTCCATTCCTCCGCCACGAACTGCAGCTACCATTATAGGAGTCATTCCGCAAGGCCCTCGAGATCTGAGTGTTCATTGCCTTGTGGACGAGTAAGCATAGGAGGAGGTCTAATGTCGGCAACCTCCAGATGCTGTTGGGCCACCGAGGTTCCGCCTCCTCGTAATCCGTTATGGCCGTATGATCGCTCGAATATCCCAAATCATTTCCTCTGAATCGTTTCGGTTGAGGCATATCGCTTTCATCATCTGACCACTGAGGCACGTGTCCATGATGATCGTTTGGATCGATTTCCATGCCAGGAATTGAGGGATTTTTGCTGAGGTTTCGTAATTCTTTTCCCGCAAGGTCACGCCTTGGAGACCTCCTCCTTGTGCCCGAGTTTGAAAAATCCTTCACGGAACCAAGTTATGCCGGTGGCACGTTTCCTTTGAGTTTGGATAACGACAAAGATGACTGTACTCAGACAGATGACCAAGAAGATGCCTATCAGGACATATTTGGTATTCGCCGGTGGATTTTCGTTTTTGTCGGTGACTATGGAACCGTTTACTTTGTAAATAGGAAACATTTTCGACAGAGTGTGTTTCGAGGCCTTGGCAGCCCAGTACTCGGCCGCCGCCTTGGCCGTTTGGAAGCATTGCTCGGAATTTTCCGACATCATCGTACTTTTCCTGTTGTCGACTTTGAGGAAAACTTTAACGCCTACCGGCTCTGAAAATGAATGCTATGTAGTGCTTTCGCTTGAAATAGTCGCCTTGTAAGCCGTTAGAAGCGGGCCCCATCCAGTGATAGATAATATCATTACCGAGTTGATCTTTTTTCACTCGGACGTTTGTTCGTAGGTCGTGACTGGTATCTCTCAGGAACACCACGAGGTTCTCCTTGAATTGCACCATGTCCACCAGTACCACCATGGAAATGACGCCCTCGGCTAGGTCCGGCAGCTCATTTTCACAATCCAGATCATCCCAGTTACATTCCGGATTGTTGTGTCCGTAACCACAATGTCCGTTGGCGCAGTGTTGTTTACAGTAATCCTCGTAAATGGGGTTACATGCCTGCAATTTAGTTTCGCAATCTCTCCCATCAAACAGACACTGGGGATTGTTACAATCCTTATTGCACACGCTGTCCATAAAGACCTCCTAACATTTGGTGGGTGCCATACAATTCGCCCAGGGGTTTATCTCGAGAGAGCAGTCGTTTCCGTCAAAGTCGCAGGCGTAGGTGTTACATTCCTCCTCGCAACGCATATTGCCACGCTTAGACGAACAATTATTTCTTAAGCATTGTTGGCGTTGTATGTTCAAGTTATTATCAATTTGTTTTGGAAAATGACGTCAGGATGCCTACATGGATTGCTACTATACTCATTTATCGAATCCACTTCACAGTTAACCCCGGAGGTGCCGATCGGGTAATCGCAAACATAACCACTTCCGTCTGATATTCGGCAGACTCCACCATTCACAAAGGGATCGGAATCGCAGTCGTGGCCACTAAACTCGCAGTTCTTTCCAAAGAAGCCTTAGAAAGATACATTTGTGTTCAGAGTGGATGGTAGTGCAAACTCCGCCATTCTGGCAGAGCGAAGCTGCGCAGAAATTAACTTTTCGTTCACAATGTCGTCCCATATAGCCAGATTTACAATTGCAATGATAATCATGAACGCAGTCTAGGTTGCCAGGGTTGGAACATGGATTTGATAGGCACTCGTTGATATATCCTTCGTAACGAGGTCCGACAAAACTGGCTGGACATTTACATTCGAAACCCCTTATCAATGCATGAGCCATTGTTGTGACAAGGATCTAGACGGCAGTCGTCGATGTTGATGTTGCAAATGTATCCGAGAGTACCAGGTGGGCATGAGCAAAGGAACTTATCAACTAAATCGTGGCAAGTTCCGCCGTTTTGGCAAGGATTTGGCTGGCAATCAGCCACATTTTCGCAGTTCTGTCCCTGAAAACCCTTAGGACAGACACAAGCGTACAAGCCGATTAGGTCTCGGCAAGTAGCGCCATTTTGACATGGAGCCAACTCACACTCATATATCTCTTTCTGGCAGTATGAACCGATATATCTCTCTTTGTAATGACACCTGTGGAAATTTCCGATGGTTTCGCAAGTACCGTTGTTGCAGAACGACTTCCAAGCCTTTTCTGGCGGCTGCATCTTTACATCTAACCATTTCTATATCACATACTTTGCCGGTCCATCCTGGCCCAAAAGTGCATTGATATTGACTTTGATTTGTCTGCAAGTGGAGTAGTTTGACAAGGATTCGTGGCACACCAGTCAACATATTAGCCGCAGTCCTTGCCGGTGTAGCCGTAAGGACAGTGACAAGTGTAGTGGGTGGTATGGTCTTGGCAAGTAGCGCCATTTAGGCAAAGGGAACTATTACATAGGTTTATCCGGTTCTGGCAATTTGAGCCGGTGCATCCAGGTTTGCAGGTACAAACATACGAATTTATTCCATCGATACAAGTTTCCCCATACATGCAGCTACTTTCCGTACAGTCCTCATCGTTAGTTTGACAGTTGATACCGGAGAATCTAAGAGGGCAAGTACATGTGTATAAGTCGACATACTGGTTGCAGGTGGTGCCGTTTTGGCATAGATTCGAATAAGACTCGTCTATGTCTATTTCACATTGTTTAACTTCGAAACCATTGACGCAGGGGTACATGAATTTACCAATTTCATCTAAGCAAGTGTCTCCATTATGGTAAGGAGATGAAGTACAATCGTCGGTGTTAATAGAGCAGTCCTTTCCTTCATAACCTCTCATACGAATGCAGTGGTAAGAACCATTGGTGTTTCTGCACGTGGCGCCGTCTCGACAAGGCTTAGAAACTACACACTCGTCCACATCTTGCTCGCAAAATCTACCCATATTATCTACACTGCAGCACCAGGCAAAATCCAAGTAATTCATGTTAGATGTACATTTAGCATTATGTCTGCAAACGTTCGGTGAACAACGATCCAACTTGTTTTGGCATTCTCTACCTGTGAAAGGCAACTCACACATACACTTGAAATCGTTGACTAGATCTATGCAAGAGCCGCAATTTTTGCAAGGATTCACGGCACAATCATCTATGCTAGATTCGCAATTGATTTCAGAGTAACCGGCAAGGCATTCAAAAGTGTAAGAAGCCAGGTGGTCGTGGCAAATGCCTCCATGTTGGCAGGGGTTGGAAGCACATTCATCGATATTAGTCTCACATTGCTTTCCGCCATATCACGGCAGATAGTGGCAAATAAATTGGTTGACACCATCTTCGCAGCTTCCGCCGTGTTTGCAAGGATTGGATTTGCATTCATCAACATCACTCAAGCAACGAACATCGAAATAGTCCCTCGGACAATCACATCTGAACCCATTCACTAAATCAATACAGACGCCACCATTTGCGCAGGGACTTGATGCGCATTCATCTATGTCGTTTACGCAGTGTCTTCAGTGAAACCTGGTATGCACTCGCATGTGTAGCTGTTGATTCCATCGACACATCTAGCGCTGTTTCTGCAAGGATTGCTGTAACATTCGTTCACATTAATTACGCAGTTAGGTTCTGAGGTGCCCGCTTTGCAAAGATACGTATATCCGTTGACTAAGTCCTGACATCCTGAGGCTTAGATTCGCACTCGTTGATCAGATGTTGGCACAGGTTTCCTTCGTATTCAGGATGGCACGTGCAGTTAAAAGAGTTTTCTCCATCTATGCATTCCCCATGGAGGCAGGGAGACGATTGGCAGCCGTTGATGTTGGTTTCGCAAGATAGGCCGGATAGGCTGGCATTCACATGTATAACCGGCTATGGGGTCGTGGCACAGACCGCCGTTTCGGCAAGGGTAAGAAATGCAATCGTCCATATTTATTTAGCATCTGGATCCGGTGAAACCTGCGGCGCAAGTGCACTTGAAAGAGTTGATGAGATCGTGGAACTGCCGCCGTTTAGCCAGGGTTTCTCTTTGCATTCGTCTATGTCGACTTCGCATTACGTGCCAGTAAAACCTGGCATGCAAACGCATCTAAAAGTTCCGAGGTCATCTAAGCAGGACCGTGGTTATGGCAAGGGTGCGATTCACATTCGTTGATGTTTCTTTCATCGAGGGCCTGTAAAACCTTGGGTGCAGTTGCAGGCGAAGCTCCCGGGCGAATTTACGCATATACCACCGTGTTCGCAAGGAGATCCTTGCTCGCATTCGTCTATGTCCTCGGAACAGTCAATGCCTTTGTAACCCGAGGCACAACTGCAAGTGTAGGAGCCGTTTATCGGGCTTGTGCCGCATATCGCATTGGCATGGCATGGATTGCTCGTGAAAGCGTCGTCCAGGTGGCATAGGAGACCAGTTTCTCCAGGTGTACATCTGCAATAAAAGCTCCCGACTCTATCGATACAAATGGCCCCATTGAACCAAGCGGCTCCCGCTAAAAAGACGAGTGAAGATTTTTCTCAGAAGACAGAGAAGACCGAAGTTAAGAAGATGCAACCTACAATACCACTGGAAGGAAATAAAGATAACGCTAAAATAGGAGAAAACGAGTGTGAAGAATTTGCCAAGTACAGAAAAAAACCAGAGGTCTATTTTTAGGATTTGTGTGATAACATAGAAAGGATTTCCTCATAGTGCGGGAAAGCTTAAAACACCCCAGAAAATTGGATATTTGCAGTGATACAGACACGTTTAAATCAGACATTTAGTGAATGCGATTGCGAGATACTGATACTTGGACTGTCAGAAAAGCGGGACAATAGTAAATGCCAAATTCGATCACTGGTTGGAATGTTTTTGTGCAAAATTGACATTTTAGTTGGCAACAATTGCTGACCGGAGAAATAGTGGTTTTTTATCATATGTAAAACCAGGGACGACACCAGGGAGGGGTGCAGTGACTGATCGCCGAACTTGTAGACGGTATCGCTGTTAGTATTCCTGTGATGATGATGATATGAAGATTAAACCTTCGTTTCCCAGTTATTATTTTTGTACGATTTTAATTACTCTTATCCATTATTATTTTTCATAAATTGTATTGTTTTAAGTTTATTATATTTAGTTTGCAGTCATATTGTATTTAATTTTTTAGAAAACAGAAATTTTAATTAAGTTATATTAATATTATATTAGGGCCAAGATTTTCTGCAGTTCAGTTCTCCTCCAGCACTCACCGGAAATTACATTGGGGGCCAATGTCTCGTAGGAGGGCGGAATATGTCAAATAAATATGTAAAGATAATGTCTATCGACCCAAATATAGTTATAAATACACATTAGAAAGAAGTCGCTCGTTTAGAGGAAGGTCGAAGGACATTCGGTAAAAGGATGGTGGTCAGGAGAATCGGGAAAAAGAAGGGTTTAAGGTTATGGTTAAAAAAAAGTGAGTGGGGAGCAGTGGCCGCAGGGAATTGTTAAGAAAGGGAGTTGAAGGATTAAACGAAGAGATAATGTAAGTATTTCACTTTACATAAAATTAAATTGTTGTGTTCTTGCAAACTGTGTGTTTGATTTATTGTTGCGCCAAGCGGGTAGAATCTACCAGTGTCATGTTCGCACAAGTTCTAAGGCCCTTTAAAAGGGCTGGGCGTGACAATATTTAATCCCGAAGGTTACATTGCTGTTCAGTGCTGTATAATCCTATTTAATTTAACTTGACCGTCTCATTTACTAGAAGGAGTTTTTAATATTATCGAAAAGAACGGTACAACTTTTGATGAATATCTTCACGAAAAATCAGTACAATAAAAACAGAGCCAAGTTACACTACCTAGGACCGGTTTTGCCAAATTTGTCATAAAGCCATCGAGTGAGGATGTAAATTTTAGATAGGCATAAAAAATGCGTTATTCTGCCTGAAATCGATTCGATCGATTGTGAGCAATTACACGCTGACTTCCTATTGTATAAATACATCGAGAGCTAAGTATACCATAAAATATTTGTCTGTAACATCTATTACAAAAGCAATAATCAACGCAACTCGCTTGCTAAGTAAAGCTTGAACATCAGTCTAAAGGTTATTTATAATATTTATATCTTACATCCTTGTTATTCTTTATCGTATTCATCTAATTATTATTCACGTTAGAATTAGGGTTAGCTGTTTAGCCGCTTCTAAATTTAACTGTGTATCTGGTTGTATGAACTATGTTCTGATGCCATTAAAAAAATCTTACATGTAGTTATATATTTTTAAGTTTATAATAGAGTTTTTGGATGTTTTCGTTGTATTTTTTTATTGTATCCAAAGATATAGACAGATTCTTGCAAGGATGGAGTGCACGATTTATTAAAATATCTGTACACACCACTATCTATGTATGTCGATTAATCGTTTACAGTTTAAGGTTTAATGTTATTGTTTTTCCATCATCAGACTTGACAACTTGGAATTATATTTATTGGTTTGTTGTCCGAGTTACACAAATTTTAGTTATGGTAATATTAGTTTTAAACCACTTGGCGCCCCTGAGTATTCACGGAGTAGGCAGGGGGACGGTTGAGACAGACAGTGATGTCACAGTTACGTAATCATCGTTAAGTATAGGGCCAACTCAGAGGCGAACAATTTAAGACTCGACTTAACAACGAAGATTTAGCACCTCATCTGCCACCCTCATCCCCTCCTTCCCCGGCCCGTTCTCTAGGCCCCCTTTACTGTAGCGATCCCGATGATGCCTATGTTGTGAAAGATGTGAGTGATAAGTATGACTCATATTTTCTGTTTTTGCTTATAACTTGAGAACGAAGGAAAATAGCTGAAATCTGTAACATGTCTTGATTCACAAATATAAAACTCTATATGTATGTTGCCTCGAGTATTAATAATAAAATGTCCTGCGCTATACACGAATATAAAGTACATAATATAAAAATATGAAAAATTTAAGCAACTACGTTTTCTAATTTTCCGATGCCTTGAATTTGGGTTCTATGATATCACCTCCTTCAAATGAGTTGGAGGATTCCTGGAAGCGCTTGCACCCGCTGAAGTTCCAGTTAAAATGATGTCTCCTGGATGCAGTGTGACAATTTGTGATAAATAAGAAACTGAAGAGTCAATTTTAAAAAATGATCGACGTGTTTCACATTGCTTAAGGACTCCATTTACTCAAGTTCTAACGCTTAAATTGTTTGGATCAATTTTGTTCTTGGTGACAACTGCAGCGCCTAAAGGTCAGAAAGCTTCTATGGCTTGCCCCAACAAAAATTGTCCATTGTTCTTTTGCTTGTGTCAGTCCCTTACTGAGATATAGTGGGCTACAGTGTTATTCAAATATGTAATCGTTTACTTGGACCTGTCTTATGACTTTTCCTTTTCTTCCCGTTACAACCGCTAGCTCAGCTTCCCAGTCGACGTTATTTGTTATCGGTTGTATTAATACGTTATCGATAAATGATGAAAATTTACTGAAGGACATTGGTTCTTTTCGTTGTGGAACATTTTGCTTCACACAGTGGCCACTGTAGGCGAAACCAGCATGTGCGCTACTTTGTTCGGTTTTGTAATTGGGAATGGTAAATCGACACTGTCCAATGATGTAACTGATTTACCAGCTGCTATTATCCTTTTAGCCCTATCGTATATACCACCTACATTCGCCAAAAATTTAATCAGACAATTGGGGTTGGAGGAATCAACAGCATTGATATCGAAAATGTTACCTTCGGTGGAAATACGCGCCCCCAACTGCCGTGGTTCACCCGTTTTTAATTTATATTGAACGAATCTTATTTTCTCTTAGCTGACAAGCTGAACTTCCTTACATTATATAGAGATGAATAATTGTCATTCACAAACTTTTCAAACGCTTACTTACTTATTAGTTTTGTCGAATTTTAATTAAATTTATGTACTCATTTCTACGGAATTCTTGTGTAGGACGTGCTCAAACCATCTACGTTAAATGATAAGGAGATAACGATTATAAGAATCTGAGACTTATGCAATCTGCTAATACATAGAAAGATTATTTGTTTAAGTTTTTATTTAACTTACGCTTATGATGTGGTCCATGCGGTTGTTGCCGAAGCTAACAACTAAATCCGAATCCCATTAGAACACATTATTTAACTACATTAAAACTATATAACCATACTATAACTACACATTAAATATATATTTTTTAGGATCAGTCTTGAGTGCATTTTTATATATGTCTATTTAAATGCCTATATAAATCACAATTTAGCAAAATTTTGTGTAATACGACTTCGCTCGTTACAAAGAGGTATCTCTAGCAATTTTACACAACCCAATAATAGGTAGCATCATGCTCCAGTGATGCATTTCCTTATGATTCATAGGGCGCGCGTTCACTTATCTCGCCTGCTCTGATTTTCTGTATTATAAATGGATATTAAATGCCTTATTACCTACCGTCACTGAGATAATTAAAAACTATTTGTGTCAAACTAGTCAACAATATTATCACCAGTAGAAGCAGGTAGAGGCACAATTAGCCAATTTTGGCTGCTGTGCCACCGGAACCATTAATTTGGTACGCGGCCCTGAGAAAAAATTGAGCACAATATTTAAAGTGGGTTTCTTCTCTTGAATTCGATTAAAAAAAAATTATCCAAAAGCTTATTTTAAAAAAATTATTACCGTCTTAAAATATTTCAGCATCTAGATTGTATATCTTAGGAGAGTAAAACTTTTATAAAAAATAATTTTTCCGAAAAGTTCATAATTTAAACGATTTTACTTCCTGCTACTTTAGTAAAGCCCTCAGCTTTTCTTTGCATATTTTATTTTATAATTCATTTTATACAGTTATGATAACATGCTGCATTTCGTCTTGCGATAGAGTTTCACAATTTCCTTTGTTTAAATTCTTAGTATTACATATATAGTTGCAAGCATATTCAAATTGCTGAGTTTTGCAATATTTGAAAACTGTCTTTGTTACCAGAACGTCAAAGTGCAACAACATAATTTCTTATGATTGGTTAAAAATTGTGTCACGTTAAGTTCTAATTGGTCCGTTTGTATTAATATAACCCTACCGTTGACGTCGCTGTCAGCTTCCACAAAACAGAAAGTTTTGCAAACATTTAGCTAATTTCACTGAAAGTCACATTATTGCTATTTGTTTAATCCAATACATTCATAAATA
Organism: Leptura quadrifasciata; assembly: GCA_963675555.1. Taxonomy (NCBI): domain Eukaryota; kingdom Metazoa; phylum Arthropoda; class Insecta; order Coleoptera; family Cerambycidae; genus Leptura; species Leptura quadrifasciata. The sequence continues at coordinate 152,504,053 of OY776673.1, read as the reverse complement.
TATTCAAATTTATTACACATAGGAGTAGTAATGTACATATTAATATGAATTAAGCAGCATGTGCCCTTCTATCACGTAAGTCGCAATTGTCATAAACGGTGAATATTTTGTTATATATCGGTGCATTATAACACTTTTACATCCGATACAAATCCATATGCAAGCAAGCATAATATCAAATTAATTGACAAAAATATATTATGAAATAACGTATGTATATTAAATGACATTAATAAATTTATTATATGCATGCTTGCGAGAATCCTATTTTATAACCAATTATAATCATTAAGTTCCCACAGTCATCAATATTTTGCCACGCTCAAGTGGGGCATGATCTCGTATTCTCTGATTGCCAAAAACATTTCAGGGGTGGGCCAATTGCTGAAAACATTTTGGGGTGCACCAATTGCCAAAAATAAAAAAGTTCCCACGGTCATTAAAATTTTCCCACGTTTTCATTTACAAATTATGAAATATTAAATTACATTAATAAAATTATAGATACATATTATACGCATGCTTATGGTTACAAGCAACAAGAATCCTATTTTTCAAATGACTTATGTGGCTTCCTATATTTTGGTAATGTAATCATATTATGTGGAAGATCTAAATCGAACTGCCAATATTATGATGAGAAATCCAATTATGAGTACCCGCACCATCCACCAATCGATTAATCAGCGCGGAGATCCTCCCACCAATCGACCGGGATGAGGAGTGGGGGGGGTCCAACGGTGGTGGGGGTCCTGGACCCCTCTCATATGTACCCTACTTATACTTATGATCCTCACGTCGAGATTCAAAATTCATACAACTGCATCTTATGCCTGTAATTTTTAACTTAATTGTTTCGGCATTATTATTACCAAAATTTTAAATTTAATGTTAATAAATGCCAAATGAATTAAACTAAAATCTGTGTCTAAGATTGTCTATATTAATGACTTCATTTAACACTCCCTATAAAATTGTTACGTAACAATATCGGTATTTAATTCAGTCCAGGCACGTAAATAATTTACCGCTCACTAATTTTAGCACTTTCAAGTTGAATAATTAATTTAGAAACAAATGTATATTTCCGAGCGATAGTGACAAGAAATGCTGTGGCAAAGTATTTTATGCGGCATATGTTCATGCTACGTGCGAGCGAACATGATAGAATGATAATGAATTGTAACAGAGTTAAACAAAGGTTAAAACTTACCGCTTGCAGGGTGGGGGTGGCTTGATCCCGTGAATTTCCATTTCCTTCTCTAATTGCTTTATTCTCATTTGAGCGATATCCAACTCTCGTTTTACTTTCCACAAATGGGTGTCACAAATTGGATCCCTGCAACGATGATTCTTAAGGATATCTTGAGCTTCGTATACGGCACCTCGAAATGTTAAACTTTTCCCCATGGAGAGACTTATTAAAGCGCAACAGCCACCTCTATCCGTTTTCGCTAAATGTTTTCGAACATACTTAAAATATAAATGTTCTAAAAATAACAAGAGCGCCGCAAGCAATATGCCTGCCATTAATAATAAGAACGCAGATAAAAATTGTTCTAAGGCTAAAGGATCTGAACTTTTGTGTTCTTGTTTTCCTGGTTTACAGACGCCCGTCATCCAGTATCGACGCAGACGTTCTAAATCTCCGTTTTCTCGGAAATCGAGCAGTCTTTTGTTGAACATTTTTAAATACTTTGAATTACGTGGGAACGCTAGTCCGTATCCTGTCATAGCGTACCAGGATCCCACGGTGAGCAATCTGCAGTCTTCATCTTGCGAAGTCAAGTAATCTAATACTGTTCCGTCGTATATAAATGCATCCATTTCACCACTGAGTACATCGGCAACTCCCTGGAGAACAGTGGTTTTATTAAATTGCCTCATGTAGGAATGCATCTCTTTGAAATATTTAGCTAAAGTCGAATCGGTGTGTGACCACGGTATTGTCCCAAATTTTATCGTTGGCTTATGTGAATAAGGTCGTGATAAACGATGATCGTCCACACCTGTAAAAAAATATATTTTTTTACTAAAGACACAGATACAAATAAGAAAGACTAGCATGGTTATCATCAAGTAATTTCTTCACATCTTAATAGTCCTATAGGCCACGATAATAGAGCCTATCTCAGAGAATACCTTCATAGAATTTGCAATTTGGGTGGGAAGTATACTCGTGAACATTGGATCAGTGCAACATTTAAATCTCGTGACGAACGTGTTTTTAATTAAATTAATTCGGAACTATAAGGTCATAGGCTGGTGCCAATATCTTTTACCTCTTAGCAGAAAATTTACTTTACAAAAGTTGTAGATAATAAAAAAATATAAAATTTTCAAACTTTATTGGTGTTTTTTCGATTTACATATTCTATGCTGGCTCATTGTAATCATTGAAATGTCTACTTTAAAGTGGTCTATTTATGTTGATGGTTTATTTTTCATGAAACCGCTTAAAATTCAGAAAACCCAAAAAAATTACTTTTTGAATCACGAATTTAATTGAAGAAAGTTACGGAAGCCATCCTGAAACTTTGAAATAAATAACAAATTAATAAAAAAAAATTAAGTTATGCACATAAACGTGGTAGAGAAATTTACAAAGTTGTGAATTCGGAAATTTGGCAAGAGAACGATACTATTGAAGAAATTGTAAATAAATATTTTAATTTTGTGTGAACTAAAAAATAACAACAATAACAAAAAGGAAGATAATAATAATATATAATAACGAATATTATAGATTATAAAATAACAACCATTTTGATGATATATTAAATAAATAAATATATTATATATCCCAAAAGATTTATTTATTTTATAGTGTAACCACTATAAATTGGTGACCCCGAATAAAACAAGAACCCTTTTGACGTCGACAGATAATTATTGGCCTTCAGTTCTATTCAGTTCCGGCTTTCAGACCTTCCCCAGAATTCATAGCAATATACGGCTCGTGACGAGATTAGGCTGATTATGGATTATGGATTGACTATGGATCGATCGCCCAATGAAGAGATAAATAAATTAATTCCAGATTTCCCCGTACTTTCCAGTTCCTAGTTTGACCCCATTTGGTATTCAATTGATTAGAAGGCATTTCATCAAAACTTTCAGTCATTGCTCAACGTAGTTAAGTAGGTACCTTGCATATATATATATATATATATATATACTTCTTTCAATCAACCAATTAATCAATCAGTCCAATTATTTAAAACGTCAGTAAATTTTTATCAATGGCCGTCCCGCCTCCGATCGTACCAGTTGAGTTTGAAAATTCAATTGACAATCCCAGTCATACATCAACAATATGTCGCATCATTAAAACATTAAAACTTTCCCCCTTCTGGACATCAAAACCAGAGATATGGTTTACTCAGATAGAAGCCCAATTTAACGTTGCGCGTGTAACTTCATACCGCAAGAAATATGATTATATCATTTCAAATTTGCCAATGGACATAATTAATAATATTTATGGCATTATTGTCGCGCCACCAACTGCTAATTTATATAATGTTTTAAAAGATACAATTATATCACGACTTTCTTCCGGCGAGGAGAAACGTTTGGACGACCTCTTGTCAGGATCCCAAATGGGCGATAGTCCCTTGTTGGGGATTGTCGGTGGCACCGACATGGTTAGTCAAGCTACATTAATAAAATTGTGGAAACGTCGCTTACCTAAAGCGATTTACTTAGCTTCAGGAAAAACAGATATTCAAGATATCATCGACATTGCTGATAAAATTTGGGAATAGTGTTAGAGTACTGTAGTATCCTCTTTCCAGTCTCACGTTACCCCCGTTATTGTTTCCGATTCAGTTTCGTCCACATCATTATCCGATTTATCAAACAAATTTAACGCGTTTTCCACAGATTTTCAAATGACGTTAAACCAGGTTTTGCTCAAACAAATTTCTCTAGAAGCTCAAATATGTTCATTACAAAGTACGTAGTAAGGTATTAATCGCCAGAGTCGTCCTTCTACCTCTTTAACTAATCATAATTGTACATGTTTTCACGATAAATCCCGTACGCGTTCCAGATCTTCTAGCAGCAGAAATAAGTTCAACCCAGCTAATAATACCATCTGCTACTATCACCAGGTATGGAAGGATAAGGCTTTTAAATGCGGTGGCCCTTGGTGTACCTTTTATAGTAATAAAGACATTTAAAAAAACTAATCGACGCTAGTGTATTATCTGCGGATACTAGTGATTTTGACAGCAGATGTCGACTTTTCATTTATGATAAGTCAAACAAGTTACGTTTTTTAATTGACACTGGTGCAGATTTGTCAGTTGTTCCTAGAAACTTGTTTACAGATTTTAAAAAGAATCCTCATTTGTTCTTAACCGCAACTAATAATACTGTGATTTCTACCTACGATAAGAAACTTATAAAAGCCAATTTTAATTTACTGTCGCCGATGTAGACATTCCTATCATAGGAGCTGATTTCATAAAGCATTTTGGTCTATTAGTAGATTTAAAAAACAAACTGTTTATAGATGACAAGACAAGTTTATCAATTAATTGCTACGTTAATAATGTTTCATTTCTCCCAAATTATTTTCCATAGAAAATCAATATACCGAACTTTTACATAATTTTCCTCATTTGATTAGCACGCCGGATTATTATATACCTATTAACCATTCCGTGATACATTATATAATCACAGATGGACATTTATTTACCTTTTAGTAGTCCACGATCTTTGGACGCGCTATAGGATTTAATATAGCAAAGAGTGAGTTTGACCAGATGGTCGAGTTAGGCATTTGTGAACTCTCTTCACCATCTGTTTCACCCCCGCTACATATGGTCGCAAAGAAGGAGTCCAACGATTGGCGTCCTTGTGGCGATTACCAGCAGTTGAACACGGTAACAGTTCCTGATCGCTATCCCTTACCACATATACAGGATTTTAATGCCCAATTATATTGTTGTTCAGTGTTTTCTAAAGTAGATCTAGTTAGAGCTTATCATCAGATCCCTGTCAACGAAAGTGACATTTTCAAGACCATTACCACTCCGTTTGGCTTATTTCAGTTTAGACGCACGCCATTCGGGTTGAGAAACACTGGACAAACGTTTCAAAAGTTTATGAACGAAGTCCTGTCACATTTGAAATTTGTTTCATATACCTAGACTACATATTAGTCGCAAGCAAAGATCATGATGAACATTTGAATCATTTACCAATCCTTTTTGAACGTTTAGGAAGTTACGGAATAAATATAAAACCATCTAAATGTGTTTTCGACACGAGTGAATTATCACTTTTAGGACATCATATCTCCTCTAAGAGCATTGCCCCCACCAGTGAACGCATTGACGTTATCAAAGAGTTTCCTTAACCTACAACTATTAAACAGCTTCCGTGGAAGATTTTGATTTTTTTTCCGAAAAATGTAAATATCTCGGAAACTAATTGCTTCCCAGATTCCAAAAAAATCCATATAAATGAATTATTTTTACGAGAGAAAAATAAAAAGCCGATAAACCGGTTTTCCGCCGTTTTCTCAGAAAATTTGAGGTTTTGTTGAAAAATGCCTCATTTGAAAGTTTTAGATTTTTTTTATTATCTACAACTGTTGTAAAGGACATTTTCCGCTAGGAGGTTACGTTTCGCCGAAAAACGTAAGAAACCGCTTTCAACCCCTAAACAGCACCCTCATTTCACAATTTCACTTTATCTCGTGTTCAGTTTTTGTTTTTTCTCTTAATTATAACCTTAACTAAATTTTCCGGGCTGGTTCTTGCCTGTTATTAACTTTTTCTTTTTAATATTCAAAATCCGCTTTGGCACCAGCCTATGACATAAAAATGTATCAGAAAATGATAAAACATGAAAATTTGAACTATATTTTATAGAATTTGCCACGTTTGGCGGTAATAGTTTTATATTAATTACATTCATATCTTATTTGTGATCACCTTAACATTTATCTCGGGCGCAACTTTTGGTAAACTATTGGCTTTTGTTCTAGTTACGCATTGTTTTAAAACCTGCTTGATTTTTAGTTACAAGGAGGCGACTAAGGTGAGAAATTCTCGGCAATCTTTTTCCCATGTAAACAAGAATGTTTCGGATGCCATTACTTTAATAAATAAGCATAAAATAAAGGAAAAAATTAAGTCCTAATGGTTGTATGTACGCGTTTCTTCAATATGTAACCCCCTTCCGCACAAGCCTCTGGCTTCTGGAATTGGGAATTGTCTAATTTTTGAGGTGTTTTTTAATTATTATTTACTATCATCTGATAGACCGAAACTACAGGTAAGTCGACTGATCTCTAATGATTTTGATGAAATTCTTTACTTCTTATTAAGTACAGTTGCTAAATATATTGTGGATCCTTTAACACGTTTAATTCACTCAAATTTTGAAACGGCTCCTTCCCAGAACATCTGAAAATTACTGTGATTATTCCCATTTACACAAGAGGATATTCTTCTAATCTACAAAATTATCAACATGTGCCTATCATTTTCAAAATTCAAAATCAGCGCTTTTTGCCAGACTATCTTTTCTTTTTGTCAGTTGTAGTTACTATCTGATAGACAGCATGGTTTCACCAAATATCGTTTAGTCCAAGATGCAATTTTATCATTGTGTGATAAACTGCTTAACAACTTTGACGAACTAATTTCTGGTGGTCTTTTTATGATTTGGAGAGTTCATTTGGTACCATTCATCTTCAACTTCTGTTGCAGAAATTGTACTCTTATGGCGTCAGGGGACTGCATTGTAATGAACTATATCACTTTTGAGTGAAAGGTATCAGTTTCTTCGAATATTTCATGAAAGCAAGTTTTGTTATTCAAATAATATACTTATCAATACAGAAATTCGGCAGGGAAGTATTTTGGAGTTTTTTTTGTTTCATATTTTTATTAATGGTATTATAGCCTCTCGATGATCCAGTCTTTATATTATTTGCTGATGTCATATCCACCCTCACAATATTTGAAACATTATAAATAATTGTCAATTCCTGTATTCAAAGTATGTATTGATGTCTGCCAAATGGTCTTGTATTAAATATTCCTAATATATATATATATATATATATATATATATATATATATGTTATATTAGAAATATACTATGATATATAATATTATCGAGACAGGCTTAACCTTCTCAAACATATCGTATTACATACTGCGTAACAGCTCTTCTCAATAACCGCTCACGCTGCATGAGCATTGTATTTCAATTCTAAGTAATCCTGATTGTGCTGAATCAGCAACACTGTTTCCTTTGTTCTCAAAACATTATAAATATTACCAACAACCTTTTTGTAATCAGTCTTATACTCACTTTCGATTAAACTACTTCTAAATTATTATTGTATTTTCTTAACGAGTCAACGTTGACTCCAGTGTAACAAATAAAGTTTTTTTTTTAAAAGTTATTCAAACAATCCACTATCTAACATTGGCGCAGTCGTGGCGGATCTGAAAAACACACAGTTCGGGAGCCTAACCAGTAGCAAACATATCCGAGGGAACAAGGAGTCCATCTGAAAAAGGTGCCTAACCGGACGAAAAGAGCTTCTGGAACAAGGAGAACTTCTTAGCTGTAGTGGTGGATCCCAATCCTTTGTTCAGAAGAACCTACATTATTCTCAAACGCACAGAAGCGAAACAATAATAATTATCAAGAAATACAAGCAAAGCAACATTTCAAATCAACACGATTCAACAATTAGCAAGTAAGAATTTCATCCCGTCCCATCGTTGGTGTCTTCGGCATCAAAGGCAACCCTGTGGAAGGAACATCCAGTGACACCCCTGGCAGAGAGAGACCTTTGGTGAAGCTAAGCTCACGAAGTCGCATTCAACTGGACCACGAGGAATGAAAAATTTAGGGTAAGTCATTTTTGAATCGTCTCGCAATTATTGATTTTCAACGACATAATTTTACATTATATTTTATTAAAATACATTGCATTGCTACATACAGTTCTAATATCTAAAATAGTAATTTTATTTAAACTTGAAACAAAATATCTTGATTATAATTTGTGTGACCTATATAAATAACCGTAATCATACACTATTCCTATCGTAACATTATTTTTATGGTAATATCATATACTCCTCAAGTGCGAATTTATCTAATTAACTACAATCACATACCATTTTTATCTTAACATTATTTTTATCATAATATCATATATCATATAAAGGTTAAGTTTACGCCTTACTTGACTGTGAAATAAAATAAAACCCACATGTTCTATACTGTTTAAATGCACATTAGTATATAAAATTTCAGTGACATTATTCCCAACTAAAAACACTTTTTAAATTAATCCAATTATCCTTGTAATTAAATTTTGAAATATTATAAAATAAACAGCACATTGTTTTACATATAATAAAAAAATTGCCAATTATCAGTAGCGTACTAGCTCAAATTGAAAAGGTGTTTTAAGTTATTCGATTATCTAAATAATATAAATAAAATGGCTACAAACGTAAGCAATTCCAATGCAAACAATTCAATCACGGCGAACGAAACAATAAATATTGAACCTTATAGGTTAAGCGAAATATTTTCCATAGTGCCCGAATTTGACGGCAACCCCATATTCTTGCAAACATTTATTTCAGCTTGCATAACCGCTCAGGGTATCGCTGTTGATGATCAGCACGTCTTATTAACGCTTCACATAAAAAATAAATTACGCGGAAAAGCCGCAGAATTAATAAATTCCCGAAACCCTGCTACATGGGCAGAAATCAAAAGCTTACTTGAAGCTCATTTTGGCGACTCTCGCGACCTGACAGCTTTGATTCAGGATCTGCAGAGGATTCGTCAGTTACCCAACGAAACCGCACTAATATTTGTATCAAGACTACAAATGCACAACGCGAAAATGCACGCAGCAGTGCAAAAGCAGACTCTAACTCTAGAGGAAAAAACTGCTCAGTGTAACCTCATTGAAAATATGACATTGACTACTTTGTTAACCGGATTAGAACCCAAATTAGGTCAAATCATTAGGGCTGGTAACCCTGGCGACATGTTAGACGCAATAAACCGCATTAAACGTGAATTGCAATTATCCTATTTTGAATCACAAAAATTTTCTAATAGAGTTCCAAATAAAAATCTCATTCAAAACCCACAAAGACGTCCAAACTCCCCACAATTTTGCACCTTCTGCAAAAGAAGCGGACACCATGTTAATGAATGCCGCACAAGGCAAAACTATCAATCCCCATCTCCCAATTTCACACCAAATGCTTATTCTAATCAAGCACAGCTTCCAAGGCAACATTTCACATCTAATCATAGACCGCAAAATTTCCAAAATTTCTCTAACCAGCAGCAAAATTATTCTCAACAGAACAGGCCCTCAGCTATCAGGCCAAATCCAAACTTCAACCAACAAAGACCTTCTGCCATCCAACCAAACCCAAATTTCAACAGGTTTAATCAACAAAAGACACATCACCTAAATCAAGAACCTTATGATAACTACACTGATAGCCCAAACCAATATGAAAGTTATCCTGTAAATTATTCTACCAATTATTCTCCCAATTATTCTAACGAAAATGATTATGATTACGATTTTGGAACCCAACAATGTGAGAATTATACTGCTAATTCTCAATCTCAACAGCACGAGGATTATACTGCTAATCCTCCGGATTTTTGCATAGGCCCGGAGTATTCCACGAGTACTCCGACACAACAAACGGACGAGCTGGACCAAATTTCTCATCAAGTCCAAGCGATAAACCTCCAGGACAGTTTCGACCCAAACCTGAACTTCCCGGAAAATCAATTCATGTAAAAACACCCCGCTACAAACTAAATATCGTAAACTCCAAAAATTTATTTTACATAGAAGACATCACTAAACGTTTCAAAATCTTGATAGACACAGGCGCAGGTATCTCTATATTCAAACCCGAAACGGCAGAAAACTATAAACGTCGATCCCACGAAAATGTAATTATACAAAGTATAACAGACGAAAAAATTAATATCACTGAATCTGCTCTCATATCTTTCAATCCGAATGATCCATACAAAGTTTACATTCATAATCTAGATATAGAATTTGACGGACTTTTAGGTGCCGACTTTTTGGACCATTACGATTGCTTAATAGACATTAAAAACAGACAATGAATCACTAATTTCAAAACCGTACCATTGTATCAAGTTACCGATAATATATTAACTACACTCTGGAGCCCGATTAAAAATCAAAATTTAAACGAAACAAAAAACCAAAATGTAATTTCTATCGAACCACGCACAGAAAAGATTTTTAAGCTTAAATGTAATTTACAAAATACCGAAGCTATACTAATAGCCCAGGAAAACGAAAAGGTACGTTTACCGAACGCCATTGTCAAAATAGACAACAATGGTGAATTTTTGACGACAGTAATAAACTCAAATGCAATTCCGAAAACAATAAAATTTTCAAATCTTAAACTTGAACCCGTCCAAAAATTTAGGTCAATATTTAATGTAAATCTTCAAAATCCGGATTCCCAATATATAGACAGAAATTACGAAATAAGAAACCAATTACGCTTAGATCACTTGAACGATGAGGAGAGTGAACTAATTACTCAACTCTGTTTAGACTTTTCAGACATATTCTATTTAGAAGGTGACAACTTGACATTTACCAATGAAATCAAACATTCAATAGACACTAACGATTCTAAACCAATTTTCACTAAATCTTATCGTTACCCCCAAATTCATAAACAAGAGGTAAAATCACAAGTCTCGAAAATGCTCGACCAAGGCATTATCCAGCCTTCAATTTCTCCCTGGTCCTCCCCAGTTTGGGTAGTCCCCAAAAAACTAGACGCTTCTGGTAAACAGAAATGGCGCGTCGTAGTTGACTACCGAAAATTAAACGAAGTAACGATAGGTGATAAGTATCCTTTGCCCAACATTTCTGATCTTCTAGACCAATTAGGCAGATGTCAATATTTCACGACTCTAGACTTGGCCTCTGGCTTCCACCAAATTGAAATCGATCCTAAGGACATCCAAAAAACAGCTTTCACGGTAGAGAATGGCCACTACGAATTTGTACGTATGCCATTCGGTCTAAAAAATGCTCCATCCACTTTCCAGAGGGTCATGGACAATATTCTATTAGGCATCCAAAATGAACGCTGTCTCGTCTACATGGACGATATTATTATTTATTCCCCTACTATCCACGAACATATTTCCCGATTAACAGAAGTCTTCAAACGTCTACAAAGAGCCAACCTCAAAATTCAGCCAGACAAATGCGAATTCCTTCGCAAGGAAGTCGCCTATTTAGGACATTTTATTACAAAGGATGGTGTAAAACCAAACCCTGCCAAAGTCGAAGCAATTCTAAATTTTCCTCAACCCAAAAATCAGAAAGAAATTAAATCTCTTCTAGGTCTAGCAGGCTACTATAGACGCTTCATTCCTAATTTCTCCAAAATTTCAAAACCCTTAACTAAGTTGCTACAAAAAGATATACCTTTCAATTTCGACAATGACTGTACAAATTCATTCGAAACCCTAAAACAAACTTTGACAACTACCCCGATATTGATCTACCCCAACTTTGATGAACCTTTTGTCCTAACTACAGACGCTAGTGCATTTGCAATAGGTTCTGTACTTTCACAAGGAAGTATAGGAAAAGATTTGCCAATCGCATACGCATCTCGAACTTTATGCGGCGCGGAAACTAAGTATTCAACCATTGAGCGTGAACTTTTATCTTTGGTCTGGAGTGTAAAGCATTTTAGGCCATATCTATTCGGAAGGAAGTTCAAACTCGTCACCGACCACCGACCACTCACTTGGTTATTTTCCATAAAAGACCCAGGTAGTAGACTAGCCCGTTGGCGCTTAAAACTCGAAGAATACGATTACGAAATAATATACAAACCCGGAAAAATCAATAAAAACGCGGACGCGTTGTCCAGAATTAAAATCAATCACTTTTCAGAATGTTCCAAATTTTATTCAAAAATTTTAGCCGCAAACGAAGACTCAGACGAAGATGAAACCTCAGACAACGACGACGAGATCACTGACGAACAAATTGCCCGAGAATTTGACACATTCTCCCGCCTTTACAAAACCAAATCTCTAATAGACTATTCCAAAATTCAAATCACAAATAAACAACTATTAGATCGAGAAAATAAAAACATCATAACGTTTTTCCAACAAAACAACTTGACAGACCTTCACCATCAAATTATCGAGGATATTTTCGAGGAAAACCCCGAATTTTATAACAATACAATCAATATCGTTTCCAGTAAATCGACCCGACAAAGAAATTATTACATTATCGCTCTACCCTTCGACCCAGAGTCTGTGGTAGAACACTTATTTTTAACATTATATAAACACCGAAACAAATTAGACCTTTCCAAAACTTACCATGTTGAAAACAATCTAGACTTTCCAATTCTCGAAATCCTATCATTTATTTTTGCTGAAAAAGACTTAAAACTAATCATATGTCAAAATTTAGTACGAATTCCCGACGAGGACCAACGTCCGATCATTCTCGACCAGCATCACACCGGAAAAAATAATTTACATCGTGGAATAAATGAAACGATACGTAGAATCAAAAATAAATATAATTGGCAAGGCTTAACAAAAGACGTCGAAAATTTTATAAAAAATTGTGAAACATGTCAAAGAACAAAAGTCTGTCGTAAAAACCTCAACAATCCCTTAGTGATTACTGAAACCCCTAAAACTCCATTTGAGAGAGTTAATATTGATCTATTCGAATTTCCCACGCGAAACTATGCATTAACTATCCGCGACGAGTTAACCAAATTTACTCAAGCTTACGCAGTCCCAGACAAGAGCGCAAAATCAGTCGTAAATACCCTGTTGCTTTATTTTCAGCATTATGGTACCCCACTAAGAATTCATTGCGATTATGGCGGTGAATTTGATAATAATTTATTAAAAGACCTTTGCACCCTTTACGACATAAAACTAACATACTCAAGCGTAGGACATCCTCAATCCAACGGATCTATCGAACGATTCCATGCCACCCTAGCAGAAATGATAAGAATACACAAAACCGAAAATCCCAACGAACATCCCTTTACTATATTACCCTATGCGGTGATATGTTACAATAACTCGGTAAACAAAACTCATGGCTTTACGCCATACGAGCTTATTTTCGGACATACAGCTAACCGACCACCTGAAACTCTTTACAACCAAAAAGACCTGATCACCAAATACGTTAGAGACCTAAATAATCGAATATCCCATTATTACAAAATTGCGCGAAGTCGAACAGAAGCACAAAAACAAAAAGCGAAAGTTCGATTCGACAAGAACATTCCCGAAAATAGACACACATATAATATTGGCGACAAAGTGTACGTCAAAGAATCACAAATAAAAAATAAACTACAAAATAAATTCAACGGTCCCTTTGAAATTACAGAAATCTTTCAAAATTCCGCTACATTACTAAATCTCGAAACAAACCAAACAACCAAAGTAAATTTTGATCGAATGAAACCATATACTGAAGATTAAATTTATTTTCAGGTTTCTCCTGCTGATCGGATCAGCACTTGCTCAATTTAAAATAACACCTATTAACAATACGATCGGAGTATATTATCACCAAGACACGGACATTGTGATTTCTCACAAGAAATGGACTTTACTGGTACACAAAAACATATCTACCTTTAAGACAGCTTTCGACAAAAACGACAAGATCTTACAGACACTATACAACACACTCGACCCAGCATATCATTACATGAACGTCTTTTCAGGAGATGTAAAAACTCACCTTAGCTTATTGACGCAAATTTCCCAATCAATACAATCAAAATTTGACGAAATTTACCTTGACACGAAACGATACAAACGAGGAATACTAAATGGCATCGGAACGATTTTCAAATCAATAACCGGAAATTTAGACGCAGAAGACGGTCAGTATTATTCTGATTGTATCAACAAATTGAATAATGACGAACACCAACTCGAAAACCTAATTAAAAACCAAATATCCGTTACAACTTCAGTAATCAAAAATTTCAACGCAACTATTCAAAAATTGCAAGTTGACGAAGAAACTTTCAATAAGGATATTAAAGAAATTGAAACCTCAATTTTAGACATGACTAAGGACATAGAAAACGTCCATGCAAAACTGAAATTTATCGAAATCTGCGAACAACTTATGGCAAGTTATTTATTTATCGAGGATAACCTAAATGACATCCTAAATTCCATCACTTTCGCGAGGCTTAAAATAATTCACACGTCAATTATAAATCCAAAAGACTTAATAAATTCTCTACAAGAAATTTCGCAAAACCTACAAAGGAACAATTTACCGCTTCCAATCAAACTATCAAAGGTTGCACAGTACTTAGACATTATAGAACTAAAAGCTTTTCAAACAAATTCGGATCTAATATTTGTGTTAGACATACCTTTAATAGACCCTCAAACATATTCAGTATTTCAATTATACCCTATTCCTATTTTGGATAATAGAACTGGTTTATATCATGTATTATCAACTTCTCAAAAATATATCGCGAGAGATGATGATTCATTAATGTACATACCTATCTCGAACCTTGAAGAATGCAAACCTCTTTATTTCAACACCAAATTATGTCCAAATTTATTTGCATATCCTATTGACAACAATGCCATATGCGAAGCCCGTCTCTTCAAGAACCTCAAAACTCTGCCAGAAAACTGCCAGACGTCATTTATCATGAGCCAAGGCTACAACGTCCAAAAAATAGACGAAAACACATGGTTAGTTATTAACGCAGAACCTCTACAAACAACCATCAACTGTCCAGAAAGAAATTCAAAAACTGAAGTCATCTACAAAAATTCAATAGTAAAATTACAACCAAATTGTTACGCCTTCATAGGCATCACACAAATTCAAGCCAGTACCAATGAAGTAACCGATGTAAAAGACGACACTCATCCAATCCAAATTCCATTTGAATGTTGTAAACATATTCCAGACAAAATCCGAGCTCTAAATCTTAAACCACTAAAATTAAACAATCTCAATACGGAAGACCTCGAAGTTGCCAAACACAAGTTGGACCAATACTCCAGAGATTTAGATGATTTGATCAACGAACCCTTTATAACAAAACACATATCCTGGTTCACCTATTTTATCATTGTGCTAATAATTGGACTGTTATTTCTGTACCTATTTTGTAAGTGCAGAACAAAAAGACGAAGACTAGCCATCGATGTTTCTGCATCACCCCCATCTCCACCGAGGCCTAGCAAACCCTACAGGACATTTGCTAACCTATTTCCTTCACGAAGACGACCTACCTTAAGAAGAGAAGACAACGAAGCCGAAGACATAGAACTTACATAAAGACAAACTGTTTTGTGCCTTTTTACTGACTTTCAGTGCTGGACTCTTCAGTGAATTTTATTTCATTTGTTTAATCATTATATTTCATTATTTTCTATCATTTCATTTCTAATTTCAGTTTTATTAACATTTTTACGTCATTTTCATTCAAACCCATCATGCTTATATTTTATGCTTTCACAGTAAAGCTATATTTTAACCTTAGGAATATTTTATCCTATTTTACAATTCAAACCTAGTATGTTTGTATTTTACGCTTTCTTGCCAAAGCTATATTTTAACTCTAACATTTTTATGTTATTTTATTTTATGAATCAAGCTTATTGTGCTTGCATTTCATATTTTAGACGCTAAGGTTATATTCTGTGTTTTAAACCTTACGATTTAACATTTTTGTATCTTTTATATTTTTCCAAATTGTACCATTACATTTTATATACATTTTATATTCATTTCAAAAGTTGCTGCATAAAACACCAACTTTTTTTATAAGGGGGAAGCTGTTATATTAGAAATATACTATGATATATAATATTATCGAGACAGGCTTAACCTTCTCAAACATATCGTATTACATACTGCGTAACAGCTCTTCTCAATAACCGCTCACGCTGCATGAGCATTTTATTTCAATTCTAAGTAATCCTGATTGTGCTGAATCAGCAACACTGTTTCCTTTGTTCTCAAAACATTATAAATATTACCAACAACCTTTTTGTAATCAGTCTTATACTCACTTTCGATTAAACTACTTCTAAATTATTATTGTATTTTCTTAACGAGTCAACGTTGACTCCAGTGTAACAAATAAAGTTTTTTTTTAAAAAGTTATTCAAACAATCCACTATCTAACATATATATATATATATATATATATATATATATATATATCTAGTCAACTTGCAATATATATATATACAGGGATATGCCCGGTCGATAGCCGAGTGGGTTAAGGCGCGAGGTGGCAATCGCGATTAATCACACGGACATTGCACCACCGGGTTCGAATCCTGGCTCCGGCACTGGCACTGTCGGGGGAAATGGTTGTAAGTCCGCGTTTTTTCAATGTGTATCCCCCTTCCGCACAAGCTCTGGCTTCTGGAATTGGGGGTTGTCTAATTTCTGTGGTGTTTATATATATATATATAAACTTTAACTTTTGAACGGGGAGCATTTTTGGGATCTGGGGACCATAATCGAAGAAACTATAGTGAAATTTTTCCGAAATCGTGACATGCTGTACTCTGCAATAGGTAGATGAAAAATCTACCTAAAAATTAATTATACGTGCTATATTTAAACGTACCCTATTTAAGCTTATGCTGTCCTATTTTTTATTGATGGTTTGTACTTCGACGTAATATAGAAGTTTTACATAATCGTTAGCAGTTTACGTAAAAAATTGTTTATTCATAAACAAAATATTTTAAATCCAAAAAAGCGGTTGTTAAATAAATAAACACCACATAAATTAGACAACCCCCAATTCCAGAAGCCAGGGGCTTGTGCGGAAGGGGGTTACACATTGAAAAAACGCGGACATACAACCATTTTGTCCGACAGTGCTGAAGCCAGGATTCGAACCCGGTGGTATGATGCAAGTGTGTTAATTGCGATTGTCACCTCGCGCCTTAACTCACGTGGCTATCGACCAGATCGACCAGAATATAATTAATAGTAAAATAGAATATAATTAAAAAATACGTTCTGCCATTTAAACGTTAATTAAGTGAGGTACAACGAAAGAAACATTGCTCCTTTCACGAAAGAAAGAACATGAAGTTTCAATATTTATATTTTTACAATATGTTCAATTTAGGCGCAACAACTGCAATTTTATTCGTCATTTTATTTGCAATAACTCTCCAGTTTTTGATCATAGTCATGTGCAGAAGATACTTAATATTTTACTGCAGGTATTAAAAGGTGAAAGGACTCGTATTTTCCAGAGAAATACGAGTTACATGGCATACAAATTTCAATCATACATATTGGAGAGAGGAAATACAATCCCATGTATTTAAGCAATATAAAGTTCAAAAACCTAGTCGATATTCCTTCAGGGAAATTGGAATTTACAAGAATAATATTACCTTATATGGAGCCATTTCAACGACAACGAAATAGGATACTATTTTGTATAAATGAAACAAGTTTTGAACTGAAAAATTATATACAATTATGGTGTCATTGTCGTAGTCTATAAATAGGGTCATTTTTCTGTCCTTAATTTAAAATTTATTCAGTATAATTTGAAACTGTGTAGGATACTGATTGAACTCATTACGGTAACAGTAATAGTAATAGTAACAGTAACATTAATAGTAACAGTAATAGTAATTGTAATAGCAATCGTAATTATAAAAGTAATAATAATAGAAGTATTGTAGATAAAATCAACAAATATACGGAATTGGCAATAAAAATCAAAAGAAACTGAAAACAAGAAAAAGTAGGTATTGTACCACTAGTCATGTTCGCAACAGGAGTAATGCCAACATGCTTCAAAGACTCATTCAAGCAAATTGACTTACCAGGGTTACAAAACATCATCCAAAAATTTGTGATACTGAACACGTATAGCACTGTCAGAAAACATCTTGCCCGATAATATTTCTTTCTGGAACACCGAAATATTATATTTACCGGTAGTGCGAGAAAAGGAAAATAATAATAATAATAATAATAATAATAATAATAACTTTTGGTGGAAAAAGTTATCGAGCACCCACCACCATTTGGCCAGAATATTTAATTCCTAGTTAAATGGGGAGCAGCAAATCCCTTCTTGGGTTGTTGAGGGGCGGACAGTGCTGATCCCCAAGAACGGAGATTTGTCCAACCCAAAGAATTACAGACCGATAACCTGTCTAAACGCATGTTACAAGGTGTTTACACGCATTTTGTACATGCGGGTGCTCCACGCAGTTGAACCGGTTTACGAACGGATATATGAGCAACGAGGGTCGAAGAGAGGTGTCGCTGGCTGCAAGGAGAACCTGTTGATTGACAGATGTGTCACGCAGGACTCCATGCAGTATAAGCGGAACCTCTCTATAGCCTGGATCGACTACCGCAAGGCATTTGACATGACATCGCATGAGCTCATTGTTCACTTGCTCCGATGTCTTGTGGTACCCGGTCCTGTAGTGAGATGAATTGAAGAACTGATGCCGCTCTGGAGGACTCGCTTTACCATAACAACGGGTAACGATAGAGTCCAAACAGAGTCGGTGACATTCAGAAGAGGAGTATTTCAGGGAGATTCCCTCAGCCCCCTTCTGTTTTGCATCTCACTACTGCCATTATCCGTCTCGCTCCGGAAAACCCGTGGCTACAACTGCGATACCCCCGGCGACAGGAGGCATAAGGTCACCCATCTATTTTATATGGATGACCTTAAACTTTATGCCTCTGGAGAGAGGGATCTCCAACAGTCCCTTAGGGTGGTACAGGAGTACACGCAGGCTGTCGGTATGCAGTTCGGATTGGACAAATGCGCACTGATCCATCTCAAGAGAGGACGATGCGGTGACTATGGAGAGGACGCGCAGCTCGTGGACGGAAGTATCTTACACCATCTAGATGCCGGAGAGTCGTACACTTACTTGGGTGTCGAGCAACGCTCCACCCAAGAAGTGAGTGTAGTGAAAAACACTCTCCGCAGTATCAGCACCTACTTCGACAGATCTGGTCTTCAGAACTGTCGGGGAAGAACAAGGTGCCTGCTACAAATATGCTTGCCGTTCCGATCCTTCTCTACTCTTTCGGAGTAGTGAAGTGGACTAGAGAAGAGCTGCGTCAACTCGATGTAGTAACCCGCAAGAAGATGCATCTCAATAGGAGCTTGCATCCTAAATCGTCCGTTCCACGGTTATATCTCCCACGACATCGGGGAGGCCGTGGACTCTTGAGCTTGGAGAGTCTCCATAGCAGGATGGTTCTGGATGGAGCATGTAAGGTCATCAGGAGTTCGGATCCCCTCCTCTGCATGGTCCGAGATCATGAAAATGCAGAGGTAGGAGCTTTTCTCTTTAAAGCAGCACGGAGAGCAGCCGATGAACTTGGTCTCATCTTCGACGTCGAGCGGGTAAACCCCGACTCTGTCACCGAGTTGGAACCCGTTCGACTAAAAGCCCACATTAGAGCTGCAGAACACAACATCCTTCTGCAGCTCCATAAGGATAAGCCATTGCACGGGGTCTTCTATAAAAATATAGAAGACCTCGGCTTATCCGAAAGGCTGACCTTCGCCTTCTTAAGGTCAGCTGGGCTGAAGTCTGAGACCGAGGGATTCATAATGGCTTGTCAGGATGGTGTATTTAACACTCTCGTCTATCGACGTCGTGTCATGGGTATGGAGGTCCCTGATGTCAGATGCAGGGCCTGCCGCAGGGCGCCGGAGACTGTAATGCACTTACTGTCGGCTTGCCCGACATACGCAGTCTGGGCCTATATTCATAGACACAACGCAGCATTACGAGTGCTTTAGTATCATCTAAGGCACTCGTATGGGATATACAAAACACCAGTGCTGCCTTACGTTCCGGGGGATATTGAGTCCGTTATGGGGAATGAGAAGTGCCCAATTTATTGGAACTACTTGTTTCCCACCGTCAGGCAAATACAAGCCAACAAGCTTGACATAGTACTCCTCGACCATCAACTCAAGACAATGTATGTTGTGGAATTCTCAGCTCCCGCTGGGAGAAACATTGTCTTGAAAGAGGAGGAAAAACGGACAAAATATCGAGATTTGCTCTTCGAACTCCGCAGGCTTTATCCAGGCCATTCTGTTAAAATAGTGGTACTGATTATAGGAGCCCTCGGTGGAATGAGACAAACGCTGCTTTCAGAACTAAAGATCATACCGGCATGCCGAGATTCGGCAGAGATCTTAGCCGGCAGAATGCAGAAGGCTGTCATCCTCGGTTCATTGCGTCTACTCAGGGCACACGATTCGCGGACCCGGTAGTCACTCACCCCACGGGCGTGGGGAGTGGCTATTGGTATTACCAGCTCCCATCTGTGAGGGTCGGAGACACAGAGTAGGGTGACTGGTTTTTTGTAAAAAAAAAAAAAAGTTTATTTACAATATTAAGGAAAACATTATATTATGATGCTATTAATAAAGAAATGTAAATAAACAGCAAAACCCTCTAAGGCGAACCTTGTACGTGGGTTTGGACCTCGCTGTGAGGTATAAAACGTATTATTGAATTTATCAATTACACTAATAATATAGGTATATAATATAAGAAACAATACATATAACAAAATGAAAATATCAATGTACTTAATCTAAAGTAAACTTTCATTAAAACATCGATTGGTTTAAAGATACTGAGACTCTGAATTGGACAAGTGCAGTGCAGTTAAAAGTGAAAAAAAAAAAGATAATACCCCAAGGTGGCATAATACTGAACAGACCTCCTGATATTACTACCATTGCCCCGTTCTGATTAAGCTAAGATGGCTTAGTTACTAAGGTGTTTGATACTTCCATTTTGAGTAAAACCAAATCCCTTTAACTATGTTAGAACGAGTTAAATACGTAGGTTTTCGAACAGACCCACATCGAGAAATTATGTTGGCTTTCCCTGGCTCCCCTGGCGAATGATGGGAAATAGAGAAATGATCAATTTCTGTTTAGGACAGATATTTTAGATTTTACAATTTTCTCGCCCCACAGCCAAAAATAATTGGGGTGCCTTCCAACAACAACAGATGTAACTCTAAAATTGCCTTCTATCTTAACAGTATATAATTAATAAATATTATCTATTTAAATAAAGCAAGCAGTGGCGTGCAAAGAACACGTAACTGCGTTAGAAACTCATTTAATAATTTGTTATTTTCTATACAAATTGTGAAAAACATGGACTGCATTCTTTAAAAATTATTTCATATTTTTTTGCTTTATTTACTATTTTCCCGTGTGGAGGAGGGCATTCTATCTATAATAAGAAGTTCTCGGCTGTCACTAAAACGACTCAATAGTTTAGGCATAATTTATAAAATATTATATTACACTTTCTATTGATTGGTATATGATTTATAAATGATATTTAAATAAAGCTCTAGTGGGCCTACTCAGACATGTAGTTGCACTAAATCTACTTAGTAATAACTTATGAAAGACTAATATTTTCTATGTTTTAATTCTGTAAAAGATTAACAAAACAGTATTTGAATAATTACGTTTTTCAACCGTCAGGTTTTTTGCCCAATTCGCTGCATTCAACACTAGGTCAATATTATAGTAAATTACTATAATAGACTTTGCGACCATTTTTAAGTACTTATTATTTGACTGATTACATCTCGAAGGGAATTTCAAGTTTCTCAACACTTCCTCTTTCCTCTTCCAAAAAAGGAAGAAGCGAATGGAAAAAAGTGAGAGCAAAATATATTTTTTTAAAGTCGATTAGGATATCCTTAGATATTTGTTTCAGATTCTTTCCAATGCTAAATTCAATCCATGTCCTGATTCCCATTTTTGTACTGATAAAAGAGCGAGAGTACCAACAAGTCTGTATCCACAGTCTTTATCAATATTCTATTCAAATTATTTTCTAGCGTAGGCACGAAAATGACATTTTTGTATTGTCATGGGGTGGGTTATACCAAACATTATCGTCGTTACATACAATAAATTTATTTTAAGGTAGTGAAATGCTGCCAAAGTAGGTAAAAATTGGGTTGGAAATCGTACCAATATTTGGAATTACTGTAGCTAATCTAACTAATTTATAGCCCTTTTCTTCTCTAGTTTGTTTCTTTAAACTTCTTTCTAAATAAGTATCCTGAATAATACCTTATTGGTTACTCATTTTAAAATATTAAATATGTAAGGCTTCAAATGTAATAATAGAAATTTGAACAGGCCATAGGTTGAAAAATATGCACAAGAGCAGCTCCATCCAATAGTACAGTAATAAAATCTTTTAGAATATTCCCATTAGTAATATGCCTATCACGATATCGTAATATATCAGACTTATTTACGTGGTACGTTTACCCAAGTTAAGCGGGAGAATGTGGATATGAGTGATTTCCAAATTTAAAAAAAGGTTTTCCAAGTCTCCATCCCGATTTTGAGATATTTCTGTCCTGATATTTCTCTGGTTATGTTTCTCAGGTTTTAGTGCGCTTATAACAGCTTTGATGGTAGTCCCCTCTTTTGTCAGTGAAAATGATCAGCCTCTTTACTTCTGGATGCACTATGTCTTCACTGTAGCTATATCGTGCCTCTATCATCTTGGTGGCGGAGAAAGAGGCGTTTCTAGACATTACAGAAGCTTACCCTCGAAGTCAAACCCTTTGTAATTAAAAAGGGTGCAAATTTGCAAACTGAGAAATGTGCATCACAAAAGTAGTTTTTGATGATATTCTAAATTTTGGTATTTTTATAATGTGATACTTTCGCATGACGTCTCAGTCAAGGTCCAGGTCTGAAACACGTAGAAGTCTTTTTTATTTGTTGGTAGTGGTTGTACATTATAGGTAAAGCATAAATAGTACAGAAAAAAGATAATATGTAAGTTGGTATCTACAAATTTGCTTAAATTAATAAATTATATAAATTAATGTATTTACATAAACAAATACAAATTAGAAGGTAAAAATTAAGTTAACTAATATGACCTCCTCGGAAAATTTTGTGGTAAATTCAAGTAGTAATAATGGAGTAATTATTTTAAATTAATTAAAAAAACAAAAAAGAAAGAGAAAAAATGTAATTAGATATAACCAATTAATTATAAAAAAAATACACAAACAGAATTATAGCTTACGATATACAGAAAAAAAATATGTAAATATAAAATCAGTTCTGGTTACTCAGAATTATGCAGTTTCAATTCAGTCTTGAACTGAGATAATTTTGTGTTGAAAATGTCATCCACCTTACTGCAGTCATTTAGATGTTTACTCAATCTTGTTATGTCACTGCGATGTCCGTAATTTGTTCTATTAAATAGTATGTGGATCAAATCTCTAGATCTAGTATCATGAGGTGCTACAATTAGAGAAAATAAACTTGAAAGATGGGGGCAATCTGCAATGCAGTAGCATTGTTAGAAAGTTTAAACATAAATATTTGGTTAGTATTAACCCTACGCGTTTCAAGAGATTCTATACCCAACATGGAAATCTTTCTAGGATAAGGAATTTCATAGTCGGTTAAATTCAGCTTAAACATTAGGAATTTCACAAACTTTTTATTTGTTTGTTTTGCAGCTGATTTATATGACATTGATACGTGAGACCATACGATACATCCATATTCAAGTATGCTCCGTGACAAGGAATTAAATAATAAAATAATAGCTTGAATGTTCGTAAAATGTTGACATTGTCTAATGACAAAGCCACACGTTCTGTATGCCTTATCTATAAAGCGGTTTATATGTGGTATAGAAGACATTCTTTCGTCAAATCACTTTCAATCATAAGGCAATCGTTGATTGACGCCACTGATTTAAATAATTTAAGGTCATCCGCAAAAAGTAATACATTACTAAACTTTATCACACTCGATATATCATTGATAAAAAGCAGAGCAAAAACTAGACAGAAGTGCGAACCCTGAGATACACCTGAGGATACATTTAGTTTCTTAGATTTATATCCTTGGACTACTACATATTACATACGATTTATTAAATAGCTTTTGAACCAGTCAAGCAGGTTACCTCCTATACCATACAGTCCCACAGTTCGATTTAGCTAGGAAGGGCTCGAATTCGAACTGCCTACTCTGAAGTTCAGCTCCATCCCATATATTTCGCACGTAGATATTATATGGTTTATTTGTAAGTCTCTGAAGCTTTTCAATACTACAATTTCAAATCATATGCTAGACAAATGTTTTACAATGGCAATAAATATATATTGCTCTCAGACGGATTTTGAAGAATTTGTATTATATACGAATGCTACTTTCTATACACATTTAGAGCTGAAGAAAGAAACAAATATCTCACAGGATTCATTTTCGTGCTGAAAGCAAATTTATATGCAAATTTGTTTTGTATAAAAGTAGTATTCGATCTTTTACTTTTATATATTACTTTAGTGTAAATTTCTTTCTACAGTAGAATAAACGAATAAGCTGGAGCAAATAGGATTACTTCACTTACAATTGAAAAGGTTCTAGTTTCTAGCATGCAAATACATATGACACGTGTATAATATGGTTAACTCAATTCTGTTATTGTAGAGAGGTGCATAATGTTATTATTCAACAAAAATAAATGAACCGCAAAACTCATAAAAATTGAGCAATAGAACGGCTTGTTTATTTGACAAATCAATCAATAGTAACTGGTGTTTTTCAGACTGCCTAATACTGCCATTTTGTCAGTAAAGAATGGCGGTTAAGAGCTACTGGCATTTTAAATAGCCTTCTGATAGCTTTCTTCGACTTTTATGGTTCTTAGTCATGTTTAAGGAGATTGTCCTAAGCTGAGTCTGAGTCTGAACCATGGAGGCGTTTTTGTATCAGAAGTATTTTTCACAAACCAATGCCTTTGTTGTCTTAGAACTAACCGCTTTCACAAAACACCAAAAAACTTGAACACTGCACTCGACGAGCGTTTCGCTAACCATATTAACTGGTTTTCAATTTTAAGCATCTTCTGGTGATTCTAACATGGTTAGCGAGACACGCCGAGTAGTGTATTCTATTCGAGATGTTGCTTTGTGAAAAATTATTTTAATCCGAAAACTCTCTCACTTTCAGGATCCGCACCCAATGCAGGGTTATCTCCTTAAACAGGACTACGTGCCATATAAATTGAAGAAGGAAGTTTTTTTTTTCAAAACTTTAGTAACTGTTCGTCTATATCTACATAGATAATTGCAGGCAGATTTTGCTTTCTAAAATACCTGACTGATGTCAATAATTTTGATACCTTAAACAATGAATTAAGTGTATTAAATTCGAAAGTTCACAAAGGTATATGATGTCTTAGATCTTACTAATTCTTTCAGCGAGTCAGAAATAATAAAAGAAAATAGTTCTAATAATACCATTCATTGCACAATAAAATATTAAAATATGCAGTACCTAAGCAATAAGTCGTATATGAAAATTTTGTTTCATTTGTGTCATACATATTAAAAATAAATGTACAATAATTATGGCTTCCAGTTATATTGAATTTTTCACACTATGCGGATCCACTTGCCATCGAACAATCTGACAATTCTATCGAAGTGGAAGGCACATCATTGAGTTACATTTTTTTGAACATTTCAACTTTTTGATTAATGGACTCGCCCATATAAAATTCTGCAACCGCTCTGGTGCTCTTCGCCCTAAGTATTTAACAATTTTTTACGTACAGTGCCCAATAGTATGCTGACCGCCATTAAGGGAGACGCATTTGCCATTACAATAGATTAAATGCAACCGTAGATTCTTCTGTTTGAGAAGGACAAAGAGCTGCATATTTTTTATACAAAGCAAAAGTATATTAATCATCTTTATAATAAATCCTTTGGACGTGAAATTTTTTGTGTTACCGTAGAATGACAATAATATATTTCCCAACATCCTCTACATCGTCTAGAGTCAGAAACAGAAGCTGATCACATCTCCAAGTACCAAAAATTGTGATAACCTTGGATAGTGACCAATGGCCAACAGGAGCTTCGACAACAAATTTTTCCACTTCCTCTTTGAATAAAACCTCATTTTTTTGAAATCTAACGTTCATTTCTTCTCTTCAACAACGCAAATTTTATGAAACCTGTTAATATCAATATTCTTTTAAGCTGGAATTTAGAACGGATTTTTGCATATAACTGGTTTCTTTACCATTTTGTTTGAAATTGTTATACTCGTTATAAAGGCATATACAGAGTGTATTAGTAATAGTATAGGAATTCTCACAGTATGTCTTAGAGCTGATCACATTGAGGTGAAATATGGCAGCCAGCCATCTTAATATTTCGGGGAATGGCGCTATAAAAAGTAAACTAGTTTTAACTTTTTTATTGTCTAAACTATTTTCAAGACGTAAATTGCAAAGCCATTTTTTTTCTTCTGTTTTTTGCACTTGTATATTTTAAATTATGCATTTTGTAATCTATTTAGTTCCATTTCATGTGTCTGCTGCGAATGATATGTTCTGATTTTACCTCAGTTTCACAAAAGCATAATAATGCTTTTAATTATCAATTATTAATAGATAACTATCTCCTCAATTCGTTGTTGGTCCACAAAATAAAAGGGAATCTTTTGCTCTTACTCAGTTTTGGTTTGCTTCGTACTTCGTCACTTTTTCGATCGCATATGTATAATTTATAATTTTGTCGTTTAAAATAACCACCAGTAGCTTCTGCTAATACTGATGCAATTTCATTAGTTAGTCTTTTAATAATTCTGAAGCGCTTTTGAAAACAAAGGACTTTTCTTGACGGCTTTTCTTATTTGGACTTAAAATCCACATTGCAACAGGCCAGTATGTGACAGAGTAGCATGACGAGTATCTGAATGGACACGACAACTTTGACGGTAATAATCCTTTTTTTCATCTTTGTGAGCAAAGATCTATTGATAAGATTCTAAGTTACTGTATGTAACACTAGTCTTTGTAAACATATGGACTGTGCATTGCTTTCTTTCTGTACGGAACGAAACTAAAAGATTCTTCCCCTTACCCCCTCAAACTAATGTTGAAAAACGAAAAATAATCTGTGTTCTTTCCTCGATTCTAATCGATTAATTGTTGTTGCTAAAAGATAGTAATTGTTTTTGGAAACAGGTAATCCATCCTTTCCTAATCGAATTCCGACTTGTCTCAAAATAATTCACATTCATCCCAAGTTTTGCCTTTTAACTCTTTTATAGTTTCATATACTCAGTTTTGTTTTACTAGAGGGGTCACGTCGTCGAAAGTCGTCAAAATCCTCAAATAACCCATTCTGGCAAGGTAAATAATTTTTGAGTGTATATATCGAAAGAAGGTTCTTAGATGCATCAGAAATACATTGTTGGACTTTTGTTGGTTCTTGCACAACTTCTAAAAAAAGACGGCGGAATGGTAATTCAAGAATTCGTGTTTTTAAACGTTTGACTTTCGCTAAAAAATTAACTATTTGCGATATCATTTCTCATTTTACTTCCACGTTCAGTGGAAGTATAGTAACGCAAAAAAAAATTGATTTTTTTGTTGAAATCGAGATTTTAAATTTGAGCGAAAAAAAATTTCCTGTCTGTCGGTCTGTCTGTCTGTCTGTCCGTCTATCGGCCTGTCTAACTTTTTTGTGCGCACGTTTACTCTGGAACTGTTTATGACATTGATTTGAAATTTGGTTCACTTATGTATTATAACGAGATCTGGTACTGGATTATATTTTGATCTAATTCCGTTGAAGAGTTCGGGGGTAAATAAGGGTAAATAGGCAAAGCAAGCAGGTAAGAGTCCATAAAATTGCAATACCATCCTCACATTATTATTAAAGGGAGTAAAAAAAATAAAATGTGATTTAGTGCGTATACAAGAAGGAAACGTCTCAAAAAATTTTTTTGGCGTTAGCTACCCCACCCCCACCCTATTATTAAAGGGAGTAAAAAATTAAATTGAAATTTAGTATGTATACGAGAATCAAGAAACTCTAAGATTTTTAATAATATAATAATAATAATAATAATAATAATAATTTATTGGTAAGTAGGACAATCCTAATATATAGATCTATTGTTACATGGCTTGTTAACATTAATACTAATTTATCTACATAAATCTCATAACCATAAAACTAATAATAATGAATAATAAATAAATAAATACTGTATTTATTTAACAGAAAAGTTTAAAGTAGGTAACATGCAAACAAATATCTATAGTTCGATAATTGTAGTATCAATTTACATACAGAAGTTTCATAAGAGTGCGACTAGATACTTATTAATAAACAAAAGAAAGATCCTAAAATAGGTAAAGTACAATAATATTATAGTGAGACCAATCTACACAAAACACCATGCCTAGCAATATAATAATACTTGAATTATAAAATTAAATTTAATTTTTGATATACTTTAGAATATTTCTTTTAAATTCTGGTAGATTATTTGATTTTTTTTATATTCGTTGGAAGTTTGTTAAATTCATTAAGACCTTTATAAAACAATCCATTCATAGTTTGTGAAAGATTCTGCCTGTTTATATAAAAATTATTGTTAGTTCTCGTGTCGTAGTTATGTACTTCATTGTTATAAATTATAAATTGATCAAAATAAGGGGGGTAATAATTTATTTTTAATTTTAAATATAAAAATCATGGAAAAGTAGTATAGTCTATCCGTAACTGATAACCACTGAAGAGAAGCCAACATAAATCCTATTGGGACATATCTGTTGCACTTCAAAATTATTCTCATCCCTCTGTTTTGTAGTTTTTGCAAAACTGATAATTTGTTAGACCCTAGCGAGTACAGTAAACTGGCGCAGTAGTCAAAATGAGGTTGAATTATTGTGTTGTATACAGTAATGCTTGTTTCAACTGTCAAAGTGGATGCAACACTTGAAAAAAATACAGTTTTTTTGAAATTTTTTTATATATGTAGTCAAAGTGTGTGGTAAATACTAAATTATTGTCCAAGTAACATCCCAGGTACTTAAATTCAGTAACTACTTCAATTTCTGTATTATTCATATACAGTTTGACCGTGTTAAAGTCAATACTTTTATATTTATACCTAGTAGTTATGACCATTGATTTTGTTTTTTGTATATTTATTTTCAATTTATTTTTGTTTAGATATACCATTATTCTTCTAAGTGAAGTATTCATTTTGTTAATTGCTACGTCTAGGCTGTTATTACTGACTGATAAAAGTGTGTCATCTGCAAATAAGTTTATAAAATCACTATCATGGCATTCATCAATATCATTAATATATATTAAAAATAACAAAGGCCTAATGACACTCCCCTGTGGTACTCCGAAATTATTGATTTTTCGTGATGAAGTTGCATTACCAATTTTAGTTACCTGGTATCTCTCAGTCAAATAGTCCTTTATCCAATTTAATACACTACCTCCAATACCATAACTTTTAAGTTTGTTAATTAATATACTTCTATCTATGGTTTCAAAAGCACGTTTTAAATCCAGAAATACCGCAACTGTAAAATTTCCCTTATCAATACTTTGCTTCCACTTAGTTAAAGTTAACTGTAAGGCAGATTCACAAGGGTGATTAGCCCGAAAACCAGACTGGTTTATAAAAAATAAGTTATTTTTGGTAAAATGAACAATTAACTGATAATAAACTGCTAATTCTAACATTTTCTCTGCACTAGGTAGGGTGTTAATTGGTCTGAATTCCCAGGATCTATTGGTATTTTTAATTTTTTGTATCGGAGTCACTGTACTTGTTTTGAGGCTTATTGGAAAAGTCCCCAAGTAGGGTGCTTATACCGGAGCTCACTCCTCCCCCTACCACTTTTCTGTGACGTCACAGGGGGCGTGGCCGGGGGCGGGGCGCGGGGGGCGGGGCGCGGGTAATTAGGGTGGTGGGGGTAATTAGTGTGGTGGGGGGCAATTAGTGTGGTGGGGGGTAATTAGTGTGGTGGGAGGTAATTATGGTGGTGGGGGGCAATTAGGGTGGTGGGAGGTAATTAGTGCGGTGGGAGGTAATTATTGTGGTGGGAGGTAATTAGAATGTTGTGATGTAATTGTAGTGGTGGGGGGCAATTAGTGGAATGATGGGTAATTAGAGTAGTTGCATGATGGTTAATTATTGTGGTGGGAGGTAATTAGAATGTTGTGATGTAATTGTAGTGGTGGGGGGCAATTAGTGGAATGATGGGTAATTAGAATGGTGTGATGTAATTGTAGTGGTGGGGGTAACTAGAGTGGCCTGATGTAATTGTAATGGTGGGGGGCAATTAGTGGAATGATGGGTAATTAGAGTAATTGCATGATGGATAATTATTGTGGTGGGAGGTAATTAGAATGTTGTGATGTAATTGTAGTGGTGGGGGGTAACTAGAGTGGCCTGATGTAATTGTAGTGGTGGGGGCAATTAGTGGAATGATGCGTAATTAGAGTAATTGCATGATGAATAATTATTGTGGTGGGAGGTAATTAGAATGTTGTGATGTAATTGTAGTGGTGGGGGGTAACTAGAGTGGCCTGATGTAATTGTAGTGGTGGGGGGCAATTAGTGGAATGATGGGTAATTAGAGTAATTGCATGATGGATAATTATTGTGGTGGGAGGTAATTGTAGTGGTGGGGGGTAACTAGAGTGGCCTGATGTAATTGTAGTGGTGGGGGACAATTAGTGGAATGATGGGTAATTAGAGTAATTGCATGATGGATAATTATTGTGGTGGGAGGTAATTGTAGTGGTGGGGGGTAACTAGAGTGGCCTAATGTAATTGTAGTGGTGGGGATGACTCTACTAATATAAATAGAATGCAATGCTTCTGCATCACACAATTAAAACCTATCGCCGATAAGTCAAGAGCTAGCAAGTGAATGTTGTGCAACTATCCGAATTATTTCAAGTGAGCAATATTTTATATTACTTTCTGTAATTCTTTCACTGTATACATTCGATTTAATTATGGCAATTTCTGATTACGACTTATTTGCACTTAATGCAATGATCAATGAATCTACAGAGGTCTTAGAACAAAAGTCTATTTCATCATTAATTTTACATAAACCATATATCATTAAGAAAATTTCTGCTGTCAATACGCGATTTGGAAAATCAATAGTAGCACATTTATTTGAGGAAAGCACAATTACATCTTTCAAATCATTTCTACCAAAACGAGTTGGTGAAATTGTGAGTGAGGATCTTATGAGCAAAATCAATTTATCTGGTAAATACACACTGACATATCTAGGTCAGAGTTCTCCGGTGTATAACGGTGCAAAACCCAGTGTAATGTTACGTTTTGGCTGTTAGTTGAGATATTGTATAGTTGCGTTAGTTATTAATTATTAATTTTATATTAGTAAAGAGCATGGTTGCGTTAGTTATTCATTTTAATTTTATATTAGTAAATGGAATACAGTTGAAAGTATGCTGGGAGTAATATTGTTGATTCACTTGCAAATATATAAAATAATTGTTATATAGTAAATAATAACAAATGGACTTCTACTGGCACAATGTGGATACAATATTCAGCTCAACGGTGGGTACGGGCAGAAGACATTAAATCGGCCATTGAAAGGTTGTCTTGTGAACTAAGTGACTTAATCAAGGATTCGCAGCATTCATTAGTTTATGATACAAATGTCTTCTACGATGTTGAAGAAACAAGACGCGTTGAAAAAGATTGCAGGATGTATGCTGCTGGTGCAAATCTATGTTACAAATATTCAAGAGGCTTTTTAAATTTGGACGAATTTTGTGAGCATATGGTTAGAATAGAACTAAGACACCTTCTATATGACATAGTAAAGTACCTGCCTAAGGAACTTATTGAAAAATATCAACTGGACCAGTCTGATGATGATACAAGCAGTTAAATAATTCTATGTGTTGTATTTATTATTAGATATAAACAATTATTGTATTATTTTATTATGCAATATACAATTATAGTATCTTAAAATTTTTCTTTGTATTTTCGTACTACGATGAGGTTAGAAATAAAACAAATATTAAAATAATACGTGTATTTTATTACCTATTCTTGATTACATAACTAAAAGATATACCTTAATAAGCCTAAAGAGTTTTTATTCCAATTTTATATTTAAATCTACAATACATTTGTAAAGAAAGTGAACATTTGCGAGAGCACAATGACAATTATTATAATGATAATGTTCCAGACATTCTGGTATAGTCAATGATTTAAGATTAGGTAGAGGCGGTGAATAGTCATTAAGAACTAAAATTTTATTCCACCGCAGATATTGTAGTAGGAAATTCTTCTTCGTCACACCTTTGCATAGTATTATTACATTGTTTAATTGTAAATTATGTCGATAGTTGTTAACAGCATTCTGACTCCATTTTAAACCATGGAAATTATTTTCCAACCACTGGTATTGCACCTTTTCACCACGTGCTAAATGAGAATGTATATGGTGGTTTGAAAATATAATGTGCTTGTTGTTTAGTGTTACAGCAGACAGCAGCCAATTCTTTCACTATAAACTCATTGTCATTATATTGAAAACTTTGTAAGTCAATGATCAAAGTAGGAAATGTACTACTTAAACGCACCATATTATAGTCTTTTACTTAGCACCAATAAAGCCGTTCTGGACTGAACCATCCAATGCGCTGTACGTTAAATAAGCATCGTGAAGTATAAGAGCATATACTCGAGTTTGTTCGGGGAATTTCGTTTTTCGTGTTTCAAATTCTATTTTTATGTCGACAGTGGATGATTTAATTGCGTCCGGTTGACGAGAGCAATCAATAACAAACAATGGATTTTTTCTGAATTCGCTAAGATCCATCATAGGTTCACCCATATCTTTATCATAGTAACTACGTTGAAAGTTTTCATAGGCATAGTAGGTTGCAGAGTCGAGTTTTTTAACGAAATTTAAATTCCAACGTTCATATGGAAATACTTCAGCGTTCAGATATAGTCGAATATTACTAATATCTGCAGGTATAAACTTTGTGGCATCCTGGTTCCTATTATTGGAATTGTCATTGTTTTAAAATCCGATAACGATGTATCGAGGTCTCTCAAGACTGCCAGTGGTTTTAACAGCCCATATGTCAGAAGCAGTATCGCGTAAAGTAGGTAACTCATATAAATCCCACATACGATAAGCCATCTTAATTTTAGCATTATTACTGCTCTTATTGATGCGGCTTAATAGTTTAAGCCTTTGTCTATCTTCAGGAACAATATGTCTAATCTTCCACTCAATTTTGCTAATTTCCAGCTCTGCATCAACTTCACCAATATAACAATCGTTGAAGGATCGAGAAATGATTAAAATTAATTCTTGCTTTACATTTAAAATACCTTTGGTATAATCTTCTGCAAATCCCATGAGATATTTAAGAGGAAGCCTACCACTGAACACGTGACTGGTAGTATCTAAAATATCCTGCTTCTGTTGGGTGAGACCCCAACCTGTGGTTAACAGGGATCGGAGATGTGTTTGCCCATATGATACCATCGTTTTCATTGTTGTAGTGATACCAGGCTTTCTAACGACGGCCACTTGTTCTCCACCCATTTCGTATCTGATCTCCTCAAAGAGAAAAGCTAGTGCATTATTAGATAGATAGCACCGTTTGGTAATGTCGCTAGGTGTAAATTTTCCTTCTATATAAATATAACTGTCTGCAATGTCAAGTATGAGATCTTGAAAATTAATAGGAATACGTATTTCATCAGAGTTCCTATAATATGGCGATCCATATGGTTTATACGTATGCTCATGTAAACTGACAAGAGACTGATCAAACACAGGTTCGTCGAACACGTCAAGTTTATCACTAGATGTAATAGTCGCCATTATTTAATCTTCTCTCAATTTTAATCCAACGGACTGGAGAAATATGCGGTCTGCAGCCGACAATCTACGTCTTACGTGTTTAAGATGTACACGCTGAATGAATCGCTTTTCACACTCACTATTCTTTTTATCGTAGATCACATTACGCCATTGTTGGTTATATCGGAAACCCATTTTCTTGACAGTTAGATCAAAACTGCTTCAATTGTAGCTTTACAATAATCTTCTCACCCCGAAAATTAATTAAATCACCATTGTCATCCAATATGCGTAGTGTAATGTTATCGATGTACTGCCGCCCTTCGGGTGTAACAGGTAAATATATGATGTTGGCTGGCTCCCTAGTAAGTTTGTAACCAGGTTCAACATCTATGTCAAATTCGAAAAGAGTGTGGGATCTAATGGTGTTTAAATACGCTCCAGAAATAATATTGCAATCCACACGTATCATCCTTACTTTCATAATATCAACAGGGAGTGTTGATTCATGGTTCTTGTTTGGATTTAAGTACGTCGGTTCAAATCCCAACAAACTACCAATAGAGTTTTTTTGTGAAAAGTCAATCCCATATTTTGACCAAATTTCACATTTCAACGTATTGTTGTTTGCTTGTAGCCGAAACAACTTTTCCTTTTCTTCCTTGCTTTTGCCATTTGGCATAGCTTTCAGTATTGCCCGGTATATTTCATCAATTTCATAGGCTCCGTATGGTATGTGGAGAATTGTAGGGGTTACTTTTGGTCCAGTTTTATAACAGAAACTATTATTTGTCTCGTCAACATTGAATATAGAGTTGTACGAATAGAATCCAATTAATCCCAGTCCTAATCGGCTACCCATACTTAATTAAATTGGAGGATAAAATTCTGCACTGAGCACGCTTGAGCGGCTCGATAGTGTAAAAGTGTGCGACATGACTGATGTTATTTAGGCATTGTTGTGTGAATTTATTGCGGTTTACAGCAATAATTATGGTATAATTTTCTTTTCTTGAGTGGTGATGGAGATATATCATTATTTGACGCTATATTCACATCACGTATTTTGCAGTAACAACAAAATATTTTTCGGGGTGATGGACCATCATTAACATCAACATCTTTATCATCGCTCGAATAATGCTCTTGGCAGTATTGATATTTTAAGATATCAATATCATTTTGAAGATGTTCGGGAAGTTTATCCCATACTAACGCAATTTCATGTGCAGCACACCCAATCATTACCTCTTTAGGCATATCTGAAAGTTGTTCTTTGCTCATCTTCAACAGGCTGCGTAGTCTAGAGAATGCAATCAATGAGTGACCCATCCGTTTAATAGTATCTCGATCCATTGATGGTGTCACAGAAGCCATTATAGAGTTTTATTTAAATTTTGAAG
Organism: Leptura quadrifasciata; assembly: GCA_963675555.1. Taxonomy (NCBI): domain Eukaryota; kingdom Metazoa; phylum Arthropoda; class Insecta; order Coleoptera; family Cerambycidae; genus Leptura; species Leptura quadrifasciata. The sequence goes on along the minus strand of OY776673.1, from coordinate 152,468,753 downwards.
AAACAAACTTTAAACACAAATGACCACGCCACACTGTGTTGAAATTTTGTAGGCGCTCGTAATTATAGTGGATTTTATCGGTGAAATTTGGACTCTTGCGCAAGTATAAAACTAATTCTCTAGGTGGGGGTAAATCACCAAAACTATCGAAATATGTCATTATGCTACCACGTTTTTTATATGCCACCCAGTGTGTTCCAGGACCAGTTATACTATCCAAATTTATGATGATGGATTCATTATAACGTGGTCCTGATTTTGGAAGATTGTCGCGCATAAATATACCTCGAAAATAGGGCACACTCAACCTCTCAGCATAATATTTAAGGTCGTAGTTGGTGAGAGGCTTTCGAGGCAGGGTGTCTAATAGTTTTTTGAACTTTGTGGTTTCAGATAAAGACCTAATCCTTTACGATATGGTTTCAAGTATAGCCCTTTGCCAGTTTTTCCTATTGCAATGGCCTCCATTTGTTTGTTATGTCGATTTTTTTCAGCCAATTCCTCTCTGCTTGTTTTAACATCATTTACAGCTTTAGCTATACCCGCCGCAGTTCCAGCCAAACTACCTAACGCCGATAAGCCAGCAAAAATAGGTATTAAAGGAAGAATTCCACCAACTTTCGGAATCGGTATGATTCTAGGTGTACGAATATTCCGTTTCCCACCAGAAGCCCTCATGTGACGTCGCGCTGCTTGAAGTGCTATTTGTGTAACTTTTCTCGTGTCCTTAGCAATAGACCGCCTGCCACCGGCTTTACGCAGGTCATCCCGCACTTTGTGCACTATTCCAGCACCGAAAGCCACCTTTCTCATCTTCTTCTCACATTTCCTTTTATTTTTAGTATTTTTTCTTTTTATTACACGGGATGTTGTTGACCCACAACCCATGCCGAGACGCTGTTTTCCTTTCATTATGGTGGTAACCAACCACGCAGCAGCCTTCTCTTTAATACTTGCGTCTTTAGATTGAACTCTTTTCCAGGCAGCGTGTTCAAGTTTATGGTCTGCTTTGTGTCTGGCAGTTAAATCACTCGAGTTTTGATCGTATGCAATATCGTGCTCCTTGCATGCAGTATCGAGCTTGTTTATACCTGGATCACCTCGAGCTAACCTTTTTTTAATTTGGTGCCTGGACCACAATACTGATAACCTCCCGGTAAATGCAATTCAAAGGGAAGTTTATTTATTAGTGAGTTTACTATCCCTTTACCTGCCTTTAAACGATGACGTTGGCAGTTTTTAGATGTGTGTTGCTTGACTGACAATATTTAAATAACTATTGCATTACGTACATTCATTTATATATTATTCAACCGTGTTACAATGCGCATTGTGAAGCAGAGACAAAAATTTTCTATAGACAATTTGGATGAAAAAGTTGGAAGTGGGTTACAAACCGAACCGCGCCATGGTCCGTTACTTCCCTCAACTATTCGCGGTCTATTAATCGGTCCAAGTGCCTGTGGCAAAACAAATTTACTTATATCTCTGCTTACTCACCCCCTTGGATTACGCTTTGCAAATATATATTTATATTCCAAGTCTCTTTATCAACCCAAGTATGAGTATTTGCGTAAGATATTAGAACCTATTAAGGGACTAGGATTTTACACCTTTAGTAATAATGCAGAAATAGTGCAACCATCCGACGCTAAACCTGATTCTATATTTATATTTGATGACGTTATATGTGAAAAGCAAGATGTAATTCGTGCGTTTTTCTCCATGGGGCGCCATAAAAATGTAGACTGTTTTTATTTAGCGCAAACATATTCTCGCGTGCCTAAACAACTGGTAAGGGACAATAGTAATTTCATAGCAATCTTCAAACAGGACGATATGAATTTACATCACATTTTCTCTGATCATGTATCCCCAGACGTACATTTTAAGCAATTTCAAGATATGTGTGCAGAATGTTGGAAAGAAAAATATGGATTTCTTTTAATTGATAAGGAGAGAGAAGTGAATGAGGGGCGATATAGGAAAGGTCTTGATAGTTTCATATATCCGTAATGTATTTTAATAAGGACTTCAATCGATCTGAAGACAGCATCGGGATTACTTCGCCGATGATTTATAAGAAATGAAGATTACTGGTGATATGAAGCAAAACACTCATATGGATAGAGACATAGGAATTGAAATAAATATAAAACGTCAACTAATTGAGGCTACCGATTCTGTACGTAAGAAATTCAATTCCCTCAAGAATAGAGATGTGGAGAATACATTAACGTTGGAGAAGATATTTGAGCCCATAACGAAACCTTTAAAGGTCATATCATCCGCTTCAGAAGTAAAATCACAAGAGAATTCGCCAACACAGACCCAAGAGGGTGTAAGAGCTAGTACCAGTGCAGTGCCTGAAACTAGTGATGAAGTAACATATTTTATGGATACACCACCGAAATCATCGTTAATGAGCACCCCAAGTACAGCAAGTTCCACTTACCGCACAGAGAAACAACACGATGTACTCAAAAATCATTTAGAAAATCTAAAGTCTAACGATCCCAAATATGATACAGTATACGGTGTTCGTTTAGACCCTCAGACAGGTAAACTACGTATAGGTAATAGTGAAGTACGCTTTGATAATGGAAATATCATTTTGTGGCGTGGCGATAAGAGACTGGGAATTTACCCTGGCAGTCCTGAGTTGTATGATATAATATTTATGAAATATCCATCAATTCTACGTACTGATGTAGCCACTACTGACGACGAAGAGCATAAAATATACGGGACAATATTAAAGAAAACAAATGCACCATATATAAATTATGATTCAAAAGAGGGCTTGAATAGGAAAAAATGGAAGAAATTCAATGATATTATAAAACCGTTGGTATCTTCCACAGTAACGACAAGATCTAGGGCTGGATCGGGCTTTCCACAAATGCCTACTCACAAACTATACAATAGCAAAGGTGTGGACTATGTCTACTGGAACAAACCGAAAGAATTGGTTGATCGTTTGCGTCTGCTCTATAGTTCAAAAATGGCAGGTAACAACAATGTCGACAACGAAATTGTTAGTTTAGTCCAGGAACTTCGAGAAGAGGGAATAATCTATTAGCAATATTACTTTTAATCTGACTGCTCCCATAACTAGTATATAGAACGCCGAAATGTCGAAATTATCTCAAATGCAAAGAGAAATGGCAGCTGTAAACACAATTGACAAGTTCGGGAGACGAAGAAGTGCCTTAAATAAGTCAATGATTGTACGTGGACCACCAGGCGTTGGTTTTATTATAACCGTAGACAATCACTTTGATATTCAAAATGAACGTTTAAAAAATATTGGAGAGCCAGTGGATAATCGTGATGGTGTAACTCGTAATTATGTAGAAAAATACATGAAAGAGTTACATAGTGCCTTTTTCGAGAACCAACAGACTTTTGTACACAACAAAATTACCGAGATGATTAATGAAGTGCGACAGTATATCAACACAGAAATTTCAGATGTTAAGAAATTAGTTGAAGACAATACCAATGCAATAGAGAAGGTATTCAGCACTATTCAAGAATCCCGTCTGATAAGCGCACCTTCACAAACCAAATCACTTGATGTTAAGATGGTGGGTGCTGATAAACAGCAGATGATGGATGAAATTGCGGACACCGCTGCTGCATTGGGACATATTAAAAATAAAAAAGGATTAACTATAAACAAAGTCCATTAGTATATTAGAAGAATTGACTTATTAAAAATTAGTTTACTTGTGAACACCTACCAGTCAGGTACTTTATGATGGAGTCCAGTATTATAAAAAGAGCAGTCGTTGAGGAGCTACACAAACCAGTTCGTAAAAATTTCCGTAGAAGGAGAACAATAATAAAAGGGTATGGCGATTTATGGCAGATGGACTTGATTGAGATGCGACCATATGCTCATGATAATAAAGGATGTCACTATATTCTTGTCGTGATAGATTGTTACTCCAAATATGTGTGGACTAGACCTGTAAAAAATAAAACAGGTATGGAAATTACGAAGGGCATGAGAGACATATTGGAAGAATCAAACTATTCACCTAAAAATCTTCAAAGCGACCAAGGTACAGAATTTTACAATACAAAATTTTCTGCTTTAATGAAAAAATACAATATAAATCATTACTCTACGTATAGTACGAAAAAAGCTGCTATCGCTGAGAGAGTAATTAGAACACTAAAAAATTGGCTCTATAAAGAATTCTCAGCTAGAGGTAAATACAAATGGGTTGACATTCTGCCCAACATTACAAATATGTACAATAATAAAGTACATCGTACAATTGGTATGAAACCGACTGATGTGAAACCAACTACACGTTTAAAAGCATATGATCAAATTAAGATTGCTTTAAAACCTAAATTTCATGTTGGCGACATAGTTCGAATAAGCAAATACAAAGGTGTATTTGACAAAGGATATACGCCAAACTACTCAACTGAACTGTTCAAAGTTGTTAAAGTAAACGTGAGCTATCCGAGGACTTATTTAATTCAAGATATGCATGGTCAACCAATAAAGGGATGTTTTTATGAAATGGAACTACAAAAAGCTAAGTACCCAGACGTTTATCTGGTCGAGAAGGTTTTAAAAAAGAGAGGGAATAAGGTTTTTGTCAAATGGTTGGGATTATCTGAAGAAAATAACAGCTGGATTCGAAATACTGCTTTTGTTTAAAATTATTTACTTTCTTTAATAAAAATATATGCATAGATTGATGATGTATTTACTTATGTATAAGAAAATGAATAATAAATGTGCACTCCATTAATGTTTGTTTTTATTTATCTCCTTAATATTGCATGCACAACAATAATATAAATTAATTCAAAAAACGTAAAGAGACATTTTAGAAAATTTAATTTAGAATAACCTATGTCTGTTATAATTTTCTCACAAAATCAATAGACAAGTCGTTATTTAAGAAAGTTCGATTTTTTTTTAGCATTCGCTTTAACTTTAATATTTAATGGAATTATTTATTCTAGAAGCCTAGTATCGAAGTTTCAGAAGCAGTTATCCCCTCAGGGATACGTTTATATGTAGCGAATTCGCATAAGTGTAAAAGTCATTATTCTTACATATAAGGTACTAAGATGGAATTTCTGACTTTTGCGCCCCTTGCCCGCGTAGCGGCATACATAGGTTTTATTGATAGGATGTTCACCTGAAGGGTTTAATACGACTGATTCGGACAAAAATTACAAAATTTATACTTACTCTTTAATTTGCTTAACTGCTTGCACGTCATGGCACTGTCTTAAAGCTAACACTCTTACTTAACTAACACTTTCTTAATCTAGAAATCATTTTTTTTTTGTAATTAAATCATTGGGGTAGAGATCTTGCAATAAAATAAACATTTCAATTGTTATTTTTATTACATTATTTTGCAGTTAGTACATACAGAAAAAATAAAATGATAGAAATATCATACATACAACTAAAAAGGAAAAAGTAAATACTTAATATTAAAAATTGTATAGGAAAAAATTATATAGAAAAAATATGTAAAAAAATAAACTTAATACTAAAAAAATGTAAAAAAATTATATAGAAAAAGATGTATAAAAATAAACTTAGTGCTAAAAAATTTAAAAAAATATATACAAAAAAAAGATGTAAAAAATTTAACTTAATACTAAAAAATACATACAAAAAATGAAAGACATACATACAAAAAAAAAAAACAAAAAAATTTCACCTTGCCTTTCACCGTTTATCGCGCTTTAATTTAATTTTTTTATTTTCCGGACAATACCATCCACCATCGCTTGCGACTCTGCCAAATCGGCGCGACGCGTCTGTATATTGGCCAAAATTGTGCCAGCCTCTGCTACCATTGCATTAGCTCTTGCAATCATGGCCTCACCCTCTTCTATCATCGCCCTAGCTCTAACGTCTTCCTCGCGGTCGTTTTGGCAGGCCGCAACATTTGCCTCATGTAAATCGTAATATTTTTTGTATATTCCTGATAGGGACATAAGAGCCATCCGCATGAGCTCCCTGTCCTCCATGTTCTTCAAAAAATCCGCGTCAGAAGAATCATCGGAGCTCTGGCTGCACCCGGGGACCGGTGTCAACCCGGACAATACATTTGAAGCATTTGCTGCTTCGGCATTGGCGTTGGCGTTTCTGGCCTTATTGGCACGACGACCATCTCCAGATGATTTTTTGTTACCTCTGGCCATCGTTTCGCGACAATATACAAGAAAATACAAATGAAAAGAACACAAGTCGAATGGAGCACAAGTCGAAAAGAATTAAAAAACCCAGTGAGGTGCAGAAATCACGGAGAGTACGGAGAACAAACTACACTCGACGACGATGAAAAGCAAAGAGAATGTTTGGCAGAGTCTTTCGGCTTTGCTAACCAGGCATACCCCCACTCGAGGAGTGGGGATGAGCGTGGGGGGCGGGTGTGGTTCATCCTCATTGCTTTAAAATTACAAACTGAAACTTACAAATTATTATATACAAGTAGAAAAACATGTACAGTATAATTTCAAGAAAACCGTAAAAATGAAAAAAGAAATAATTAAAAAGTCGATGTGCACAAATTGACAAGTCAATGAGTTCTCCAGTTGATCATATAATTTATTTATACTGTTCTGAACCTTTGCGTTCAATGTACATATATTTTATTTCATTCTTTAGTTAGGTGGATTTAACTCCGCCATTGTTGCGAGTAATACATCTAACTTATCGTTTTCTACAGAACTACGCTCAACATCATTTATGGCTGCCATTAACCACCGCATGTTTTGTTCTGGTTCGGTTTTAAAAAATTGTATATCAGAGTGACCCCATGGTATGGTTGTATTGGGAATAAGAAAACGTTTATCGTCGTGGTAAGACAAAGCTACTTTGTTCTTCATTTCTGTATAAATATCATGCAAAACGCTGCGAAACGTGTTCATTTTTCTAAATACTACACCACCTTGTTCAACAATTTGTCTGTAATCATGTGCCGATAGCTCTTTTTGAATAACTGATCTTTTCACGCCTTTGGCTTTCTTTAGTTCTTTACCTACAGATTGTACGTAATATGCTTTTGCTCCGGTGCCATAAAAACTTATTATTGGATCTGCCGGGAATTCATCTTTAAAATTTCCTAAAATTGATGGACCCTTCGGGATATTAAATATATTTCCTTCTTGATAATTTGAAGTATCGAATTTGTCCTGGTTATCTACTATAAAGTCATAAAAATTTTCTGTCATTATTTTTAGAATCAAACTGTCAGTATCACAGTATAAAAGAGACGCCTTATCCCCAAACTCTTTTTTGATCACGTTATACAAAAAGTTGTACAATACCGTCTTTGACAATTCCAAGATACAAAAACCTACATAAATTGGTTTGTTATAAACTACCTTTTGCTGGCCCATATGGATTGCCACAAAATCCTCGGTAAATATTGAACAAGTTTTAAAGTTCGGTCTACATATGAATGCATTTGCCCCCATACTACGTCTAATGCTCTCCCAATGAGTTACCAACTTTATATCCAATCTATTGTCGACATTTTCCATCGTTTTACCAAACACCGCATTATTCATTAATTTATAAAAATCTTTTTCAAATTTATTTGTTGCTCTATTTCTCATGTCGGTGTTCAAATCGATGTATTTCTTTAACCATGCCGATTGATTGAATTTAAGAACTCTATGTATTTTCGTAATTATCAGACCATTATTAATAGCTTGCTTTAGATTTACGTAGTGTACCACGTACATTCTCTTATCGTTAAGATTTGGTATCAGCTTTTTTAATTTTGATTCGGGAGGGGCAATGCTCTCAACTAAAAAGGGGAGGTCTGAATGCAAGTCGTGTAAGTGTTGTGGATAATGTATGTCAATCTCAAAAACGTACCCTTGGGGACTTTCATCTGAAATACTCATAATGTCTAAATCATCGATTTCTATTTCGGACAACCATGCGAAGCCCCCTGTTGGCAGTACTTTCGACATACTATTTCCATATAAGTTCGTGGCATCTAGATATGTTATGAATGACGATGGTTCATTCGGATCGTAATTTGGTAGAAATTTATTATTTGCAATATGTTTCCTTTCCGAACATTGGCTTATTCCACCACGTATGCCTTTCTTAAAAAAGTGAATTATATCTATTTCAGTTAGCAATTCAAGCTCTATCCCGGTACATTTTAACATAGCGTCCCACGATAATCCAGGGGCTGTGTAATACTGTGCTGCATCTAATTGATATTTATCTAAACAAATTCTACGAAAATTCTCAAAAACATCACATAACAGAAGCACATCTGATTTTAAGTAAAGATCTGAATAATCACCCAAATTGTCACATTCGAATAGATTCCACACTTGGTTAGCACGCCGATAGTCCTCATCTGATATATGTTCTTTATTTAAAGTGTCATAAAATTCCTCTTTTGTTGGTAATTCCGTTTTATTTAATTTATCTAAACTATCCATAAAACTATATGGGAATACACCCTTTTGCCTCATTAAATTAAACTTATCGCTATCGTTATAAAAACTCCGCGTTGTCTCCATTTGATCATCGCTTAAATTTGCACCTAAATTTTGTAATGATGCTGATAAGAATTTAAAACTATCGATAAATCGTAGTTGTAAATATTTCATTTTTATTTCACCTTTATTATTGACATAGTCGTGCATATAAATATGTTTTGTAAAAGATATATATTTTTCTTTATTTTGTGCTATTACACTAATTTTATCCTTATGTTTGCACAACTCCTTGATAAACAGATGACTATCGTATCCACTCATATTGTGGAAAATTATCGGCACAAAACTCGGTAACTTGTAATTAAGATTGCAGATGGAATGTGCCGCACCGAACCTTACTTTACCCGTTAAGTGACAATGGTCTCTAACTTTTACGTCCGCTTCTTCGAAAGATTTTGCACATATACCGCATAGGGTCGCACTTTCAAAATCTTGCCTTTCTTGTGCTGTGAGTGTATCCATTGGGACTATATCTTTCATATATTGATTATATATATTTCGTAAATCTGCCTCTATATGATTTACAAAAACTTGAGATGCATGAGTCCCCCGGTACAATTCAAATTTAGATAAAGAATTGTCAAAAGAACACTTAATATAATATGCGAAAGAGTAAGATTCATGTATAAACGTTTTATTCGTGAAAGAGCGTTCGGGGTTTGGCTCGCAGGTGGCGATAGGTTTTAATATTGACTCAAAGTCGGCATATACCACGAATGGTACTTGCATTTGTTTTTCGATATTCTCAAATTTTAATATATTTCCAGGTACATCCTTTCCGAACTTATCAATACGTATATTTGTTGTGGGTGTTGTTGTGTAAATATGGTTACAATCGTTTCTCTGATGTTGAAATAAGTGACGTTCAGTATTAAAGTATAGTAAACAACCATCGCAAAAATGTTTTTTATGATCGCTACCGGAAACTTGACTTGAAACTAACTTGGACAAATCTCTGATCCAACAATAGTGACTATTCGCACAATCTACGTTACAACGGTGATTTTCATCAACATTACATTCACCAGAAATTAGTAGTAAATTTACATGTCTAAACAATTTCCTCCCCGAGTAACGCAAAGGCCCAACTATTTCATATATTACTTTGTTATTTTCAAATTTTTCTTCTAACCCATATACGTTAACCGAGATATTGTTCAATTCCTCAAATTTTGAAATATCTTTTAACTTTACTGGAAAACTCATACCTGTTATGTTTAACACTGTTGAAAAATGTGGATATGATAATGTCAACGATACATGACCAGTTGGGAGGTACAGCGATGATGTTACAGCCCAAACAAAACAGCATTGATCCTGATTTTGTACATTTACCACTGCTTTCTTATTTTCGATGAACTTCGGCAATTTGATATATGATGAGCCACGAAGAGGACTATACTTATTAACGTTTATTTCTACAAAAGCAATTCGTTCGAGGGCCCACCCTAAAAATGATATAATCATTAATTTTTATCTTTATAATTTAACAAATGAAAACATACCTGAATCACGTTCTTGAAACACTGAACTTTGCGTGACCATAGAATCCACAAAGCTATCCACAACATCGTCTAGATTCACACCTTCATCCAAAATTATGTTGCAAGTATTAAATGACTTCATATCGCTCACGTCTTGCGTAGGTAATGTATACCTAGCGAAAGTTTCCATATTTACTTTAACTGCTCTATGGACACTCAATACTTCTTCGAGGAGATTTATAATTTTCGGTCTGATTTCGTTGAAGAACAATATGAAATCTAAATAATTATTTTCGCTGTGCACTCGATACGTGACAATTCTATTCTTGAATGCACTTTGGACAATAGACACACCATCCACCCTTGTAACACATGAATTATTTCTATGTTGTAGAGTTCTTCTATGTGAATTCATCTGTGCTGTCGTTAAAGTCACATTACAGTCATTACATGTTTGCATGTTTGTAGGCGTTGAATCAACTCTAGGTTGCTTTGCAGGGGGCCCTTCATTCTGTGACCCTAGACATGACTGCAATTGATGGCGCCGCAAGTTGTCACTACGAGTAAAATTTTTACCACAAAGCGTACACAAATGCATACTGAATATAGACAACTGGTCTATTCAATGACAGCAATTTTCCTCCTCCTTCGCTTTTATCTGAATAAGCTTATCCCCACCATAACAATTACCCTATTCCAATACTTACACAGCACTACATCTAATTACCTATTACCAGCCTAGTTACCTCCCACCACTCTAATTATCCGCCATTCTAATTACCAACCGCTCTAATTACCCATCATTCCACTAATTGCCCCCCACCACTACAATTACATCACAACATTCTAATTACCTCCCACCACAATAATTATCCATCATGCAACTTCTCTAATTACCCATCATTCCACTAATTGCACCCCACCACTACAATTACATCACAACATTCTAATTACCTCCCACCACAATAATTATCCATCATGCAATTACTCTAATTACCCATCATTCCACTAATTGCCCCCCACCACTACAATTACATCGGGCCACTCTAGTTACCCCCCACCACTACAATTACATCACAACATTCTAATTACCTCCCACCACAATAATTATCCATCATGCAATTACTCTAATTACGCATCATTCCACTAATTGCCCCCCACCACTACAATTACATCAGGCCACTCTAGTTACCCCCCACCACTACAATTACATCACAACATTCTAATTACCTCGCACCACAATAATTATCCATCATGCAATTACTCTAGTTACCCATCATTCCACTAATTGCCCCCCACCATTACAATTACATCAGGCCACTCTAGTTACCCCCACCACTACAATTACATCACACCATTCTAATTACCTCCCACCACTCTAATTACCCATCATTCCACTAATTGCCCCACACCACTACAATTACATCACAACATTCTAATTACCTCCCACCACAATAATTAACCATCATGCAACTACTCTAATTACCCATCATTCCACTAATTGCCCCCCACCACTACAATTACATCACAACATTCTAATTACCTCCCACCACAATAATTACCTCCGACCGTACTAATTACCTCCCACCACCCTAATTGCCCCCCACCACCATAATTACCTCCCACCACACTAATTACCCCCCACCACACTAATTGCCCCCCGCCACCCTAATTGCCCCCCACCACCCTAATTACCCCCACCACACTAATTACCCCCACCACCCTAATTACCCGCGCCCCGCCCCCGGCCACGCCCCCTGTGACGTCACAGAAAAGTGGTAGGGGGAGGAGTGAGCTCCGGTATAAGCACCCTACTTCCCCATTTCCAAAGATGTATTTATGAAGTTAACCAGACATGACTAATAACTTCAAATGTTTCTTTTATTAATTTGCTACTTAACACTTCATAGCTTTTGTTGTCTAATGAATTTACAATTTTTCGAAGATCTCTAAAGTTAATCAGATTAAAAGGTTCAAATTTATCGATATTAAATGCCCTATTATTTGTACTTGTATAAGTTAGATAATCAATACTATTAACAATTTCCTCTATACTATCTATAAAATAATTATTGAAATATTCAGCAATAACAGTTTCATCTCTTACATTGACAATCTGATCATCTATTTCAAATTCAACACCATTAGTGTAATTGTTGTGATAAATCTTCGGATTAATAAGTTTTTTAGGGTTTGCCACATTGCATATGGATCATTTCTATGAGTGTCTATTTTTTCATAATAATAATGTTGTTTTTTGATTTTCATTAAATTTACTACCTCATTACGTAATTTTTTGAAATCTTCCCAATTTATTTCTTTATCCACTACTTCTTTTTTGAATTTTTTGTATGCTTTGTCCCTTTGTTTACTTTTTAGTCTAATTTCATGATCATACCATGGTAAATCGCAAATTTTAAATTTCACCGTTTTTAATGGAGCTATATTTTTTAAAATAGATTCAACGTTATTTAATAGGTTTTCATATATTAAATTTACATCTGTATTATTAAGCAAAAATTACTATCAATTAAACTAAGGTTTATAGAGTGTAAGTTATTTTCTGTAAGACTTCTAATTACTTTAAAGAATTGTTCATTAGAACTTCTAGTAGCTACCTTCATAGTACCCAATATATTAGTAATGTTTATTGAAATAGTTGAATGATCAGATATTTTTGGCTCATCATGTACACATGTATTAATATTATCGAAATTGCTTAAGACAAAATCAATCAAGGTGTTACTGGTATTAGTACACCTTGTAGATCTTTTTACATTTTGAGTAATACCATAGATATTGAATAAATCTTTAATTTTTTTTGTATAGAATTCATTGCTTAAATAGTTCAAATTAAAGTCACCTACTAATATGCTAAGAATATTGTCACTATTGCAGAATACGTCCTCACAGATATTTTCTAATCTATCCAGAAATGTAGCAGTACTAAAATTTGGAGAGCGATATAGACATCCAATTTGCCAATCAAAACCAAGGTATTTCACTTTTATAAATTTACACCATAACTGACCTTCCAATACGTATTCTCTATGTACCAAAAATAAAATATAGATTTTTTGGCATTAGCCACGTCCTCTACCACCCCCATTGCCACTCCCACTCTATTAATAAAGGGAGTAAAAAATTATATTATAATTAGTGTGTGTACGAGAGCCAAGGGCCTCTAAAATTTATTTTAGCATTAGTTACCCCCTCTACCACACCCATTGCCACCCTCACCCTATTATTAAAGGGAATAAAATATTGGAATACTGGGATTTAGTGTATATAAGACTTGGATACAAAATATGGATGTGGAAGTAGTGATTCCTTGGGCAGCGGTTTTTTATACTCATATACTAAAATGATGAGCACCTGTATCTATACTAATATAATTTGAAAATCACAAAGTTTTTTTCAAATAAAACCTAATATCGGAGGAACAAAGTGTGTGTAACTATTTAAAATTTTTATACATTATAGAAATGAAATGTGGTCCAAAGATAGAAAGAGTTTTTGAAAAAAAAAATTAGCTCTATATCTCATATTTTGCGAGTTACAGATTTTTAAATAGACCGTACTTTGCGTTCGCGGAACTTCTATTACAACGTTTTCTGGCGCGCTAACATCTGGTTGATTGCAATGCATTAAGATAGTAGATCCAAACATCTTTTGAGATTATGTTATTATCTTTGGCATTTTCAAGTTTCTTGGGCAGAATCTCTCGACAATATACAAATTTCTGTCTGTCTGTCGTCTGTAACTTTTTCTTGTGCGCACGTTTACTCTGGAACCGCTTAAAATATTGACTTGAAATTTAAGTACACTTATGTACTATAATGCGATCTGGAACTAGATTATATTTTGATCTAAATCCGTTGAAGGGTTCGGGGGGTAAATGGGGTAATAGGCAAAGCAAGCAGGTAGGAGTCCATAAAATTGCAATTTAGGGCATATACGAAAAGTCAAGGTCTCAAAATTTTTTTTTGGCATCAGCCGCCCCCACTATCCCACCCCCACAGTATTATGAAAGGGAGTAAAAAAATTTAAATGTAATTTAGTGCGTATACAATAACGAAACGTCTAAAAAAATTGTTTTGGCGTCCGTGCCCATTACTACCTCTACCCCATTATTAAATGAAGTAAAAAATTAAATTGGGATTTAGTGTGTGTACGAGAACCAAGGGACTCTAACATTTTTTGGCATTAGCACCCCCATTGCCATCCCCGTTCTATTATTAAAGGGAGTAAAAAATTAAATTGAGATTTGGTGTGCCTTTAAAATTTATTTTGGCATTAGCCACTCCCACTACCACCGCCATTGCCACCCCCACCTTATTATTAAAAGGAGTAAAATATTACATTGAGATTTAGTGTGTATAAGACTTGGATACAAAATATGGAGGTGCAAGTCGTGATTCCTTGAGCAGCGGTTTTTTATCCCAGCAGCTTTATTTTACATATCAAATCTCAAACATTTAGCAGCTAAAAATAAATCAGGGCGTGTTTTTCCATCGTTAACAAAAATCTGGTCTTCATTATCAGAATCTTCCGTAATAGATTTTTTCAGTTCTTTTAATTTTTTAAAAAACTTTCCAATAGTTATCTGTGGTCAACACTACAGTTTTTTCTCCTTTTTCGGAGAAAAATTGAATGCTAGTACCAAAATAATTAGTTAAACATTTAATTATATTATGTGTTGTATACTTTTCCGCAACATTTTCAGTAGCAACTGTAGTTAAAATACTTCTGTATCGATTACCAATTCCAGAAACAAAATATATACATTCAGATTATCTTACAATCGTCCTCAATTTGTTGTACAGCACGCTTCCACATTAAAAAATTTAAGCATGAAGTATGGTACCTGAAGTCAGCGGCTATCATATCTATGGGACAATCTCCAATACCCTGAATTTTCTTCTGTGGAAATGAACGGTTTCGTTTTTTATCTCTAACTTTAAGACAAAGAAAACACACTGATTGACGATTACCCCGATTAGATTTTCGTTCGCCTACAGGTTTTCACATTAAATACTGCTAGAGCTTATTCGGACCAACATTCCAGATAATATGTTAAAGAACGCTATAACCCCGATATACTTTTCGACGTTGTAACAAAATCCGACTTAGGAAATATTTCGTAAGAAAAGCGTGCTTCACGTAAAAACGCCGTGGAGGAGGTTTTTAGAAAGTATACTAAAATTGGACTTGAACTTCCAAATTTCCAAGATTAAAAACCCTTTTACGAATCCACGTTGTCAAGCACTGCAACTCTTACGAGGTATTGAATATGAGGACAAGTTAGTCCAACGACTATTCAAAGTATATCGGAAGTTATAGCGAAAATAGCCCTTAGCGACATGGGACCCCCATCATTTCCTAGCAGTCGGATTTGACGGGGAAATGATGCGTTTTGACGGGGTTTCCCTAAACCGGTTCCTCAGTGATTCGGAGTCAAAAAAGTATCTATACCATGTACTCACACGTGCATGGGATCTGCCTTGCCTGAACGTAAAATTTGTTATTGCATAATACAAACAAAGTAGAAACGCTTCAAGCAATTTTAAGCTCCGAGGAGCGACCAAAATTTATGTGAATTAATAAATACGTTTATAAGACAGGCAAGCATAAGCCCACCAAAATTTCAGTTACATGAAACTTTTCTTGAATCTTTCTGTGCATCGTTAGCTTATCAAACTGCATATTGGATGGTAGTTGGTACCGTATGAATCGTCCCGTTCCTCACCATGTGTTGTACACGGGTCAGACCATTGTTTGTTAACATTTTCTCTGAAGAAGTTGTTGTAAAAACATAAATTTTTAAAGGATTTAATATATATATTTTGAACTTTATATTGTCTTTTAGTTGTCTTTTCTAACAAAATTCCCTTTCAGATTTAATTTTAAGAGAGTGTGAAACAGACAGTGTTAGATTTATAGTGTTACGACGTCTTCCAATTGATACCATCAGAGCCGCAGTTAAGCATAAACGACAGTAAGTATGATTTATCCATTATTCTCCGCCTGAAACAGTCACGTTGAACCCTAAAAATTTTGTGAACGTAATATTATTATTTAGAATTTAGGAAAAGGTTGAGGAAAAAGAAAATTAATTTTTTCTTTTTCCTATTTTTTTTTAATTTTTCTAAGTTTTCGAGCAGAAAATACGTCCTTCAGACTTCCATCAAAGCATGGATCGTTCACATGGCGCCCGAACAGGGACCATGTCGTCCCCAAACCCAACTAATCCTTTCTCATTCATGGCGGAAGACTCCGAGGGGTCGACCCCAAGAGAATTTTACGAGCGAGTCACCGCACCGCTCGTCGACGACGGTTCTAGAGGGATAGAACCACAACGACTGTTTCCAGAGGGAAATAATCCAAATTTATCTGCTTCACAGCCACAAACTGCTAATTTGATGGAAAGTATGTTTCTGAAAATGGCAGAGGGCTTCGTGCAGGCGATACAGAACGTGTCGACCTGTACGCCCCATGAGAGACAAAGATGTCCGAACGTGATGTTCCATGGGCTTGATCATGAAGATCCAGAAGCTTTTCTGAAAATTATGGAGGAATATTTCGACAGAGCTCGCATAAGCCACGACTATGATCGCCTCCATAAGGTAACCGGCCAACTCAAGGGCGAAGCTCAACGATGGTCCGAACAGTTTAGGACGTTGACAACTTCGTATGCCTTATTCAAGGAAAGATTCCTTACGAGATTTAATTCTCCCGACATACAGTCACGAGCTATTGCTCAACTGTATGCCACCAAGCAAACGTCTTTAGACGACACGGCAGTGTTTATCACAAGGAAAACCTGCCTTTTCGAACGTATTGATCCCTTCAAATCCGAAGCCATCAGAGCTCGGGTCATCATGGACCAACTGCGTCCAGAAATTAGGTCACGCTTGAGAAGCAGCCTAATTTCATCCACAGAGATGTTAATAGCAGCGGCTACTAACGTCGAGCGGGATTCAGCTGACGAACAGACGTCGCTAATCCAGCTAATCGACCAACGTCTGTCCCGCGCGTCTTACTATCAAGAGCCGGGACGTTTAAATCAACAAAATTCAAGTATAAGCATTTCCGAGAGGATGTCTCTCGACAGGACGGTCCAGGTAGAGCACCTGGTCGTCCTTTTTTTATGCCTAATTCTTCAAGCGGATTAGTGAATCCTGACCGCAGGCAAAACAATTTTAATGGCGGAGCGGGGAAATTCCAAGTACCCGACCGACCGGCAACCCCGTGCCGATACTGTACAGACACAGTGCAGTGGCACTTCCATAGCCAATGCCCGAATAACCCTCATCTCAACAGGAGACCGGGAAACTTTCGAGGGGCCAGAGACCCAGGCCAGGGTCCATCTGCAAGATCCCCGGCACAACGGCCGAACCAAGGCGGCAGCAATGTCCATTAAACATTTCTAATACTCATGACCATTACGACGCTCCTCTGCACAAGACGAAGGAATCAATAAATTATATGAGCGAAGCGTTCCCTTTGCCTCGTATAAAAGTTCAAATTAATGAACATGCGGTCGACGCATTGATTGACTCAGGCTCGACACGAAACGTTATCCATCCGAGGATGTTGGATAATTTTAAAAATCTCACGACACGTCGATCATTTGCTATGGCGTGCGGAGATCGAATGGTGGACTCTCTTGGAACGACAAAATTAAAAGTAATAATTTCAGGCACTTCTTTTGAAATTGATTTTCAAGTAATCGAAAATTTGAACGAAACGATAATATTAGGATCACCATTCTTATATATGAACAATGTCGCATATAATTATGGCTGAAAATGCCTATATGCCGGCACGGAAGAGCGTATTACCGTCTTTTGGAATCAAGCTTCTCAGAGGGAGAGACAGCAGGCAAAGCTTCCTGAAGAGC
The DNA here is from genome assembly GCA_963675555.1 of Leptura quadrifasciata. Lineage (NCBI taxonomy): Eukaryota > Metazoa > Arthropoda > Insecta > Coleoptera > Cerambycidae > Leptura > Leptura quadrifasciata. The sequence continues at coordinate 152,450,840 of OY776673.1, read as the reverse complement.
TTGTTATTAATGACAAATTTCTACGGCCGCTGTTCGAAGAATTTGTCGATCTGTTCACTGCGGAACCGACTCAAGCAACCACAGTGACTGTTAAACACAAAATTATAGTAAAAGATACAAAACCATTTAATATCAGGCCATATCCGATGTCTCCGAGTACTAAGAAAATTATGTACGACCAAATCGAAGAGTTGTTGAAAGCTGGCGTCATCGAACCTAGCACTGCCCAATATAGTTCACCACCCGTGATAATAAAACGCTCAGACAAGAAACCACGTTTTTGCATCGATTATCGTCATTTGAACGAAATGACTGAAGACGAGGCTCCCGTCTTACCAAAAATACACGAAAGTATTAAAGATTTAGGCAATTCGAAGATTTTTTCTGTGTTGGATTTAAAGAATGGATATTGGCAAATACCGCTCGATGAAGCATCAAAAGATTTCTCGACTTTTACCACTCCTGATGGGGCAGCTTACAGATTCAATGTCATGCCTTTCGGCCTCAAGACAGCTCCCTGTACCTTCCAGAAATTCATGGCAAAGGACGTTTTAACGGGTTACCTGCACCATTTCTGTAAAGTGTACTTAGATGATATAATCGTTTACAGCGTAAACGTGAAGGAGCATATGTCCCACTTGAGGTTAGTCTTTGAAAGACTACGTCTGCACAATCTAAAAGTGTCACCGGAAAAGTGTGTAATAGCGACGAATGAAATCCAATATTTAGGCCACACCATTAGAACTGATACTTCCCAACCATTAGAAAAACATGCCTTACAAATTCAAAATTATCCCGTTCCAGCCACCAAAAAGCAGCTACAAAGTTTCTTAGGACTTTGCAACTGGGTAAGAGAATATCTACCAAATGTTGCGATGATCACGAAGCCGCTAACGAAACTTCTTTCGAAGGAAAATCGTTTTCATTGGAACAATACATGCGATGAAGCTTTTAGAAAATTAAAAGATTTATTATCCGGACCGCTGGAACTCCATCGGCCGGATTTTTCACGTCAGTTCATTTTGCAAACAGATGCATCCCTACAAGGCCTTTCGGCCGTATTATATCAATTAGGCGACAACGGCGAAAAATATATAATTTCGTATGCAAGCAACACGTTATCTCCGGCAGAGAGACGTTACCACATAAACAAGCTGGAATGCTTGGCGGTGGTGAACTATATTAAAAAGTACAAGATGTACTTAGCAGACAAACCGTTCTTGGTGAAGACGGACAACAGGGCGTTACTTTGGTTAAACAAACATAAGGACGACAAAACAAAATTTACACGATGGTCATTACTATTGCAAGAATATGCATTCAAAATTGAACACTGTCCAGGAAAGGAGAATTTATTAGCAGATTTTCTCAGTCGTAACCCACAAAATCAGTATGTCGAGACAGACGATGAAGAGGAAAGAATGTTCCTACCAAATTATAAGTGTCCAGAACGTATTTCTGTTTTAACGCATTCAGAAATATACGAAGATATCGTACAGGCTCAATTGAGTTCAAGAGATATTCAAGACAAGATCCGCCGTTGGAATGATCTATTTCAACAGGAACAACGTTCCGATGCGGATCTTATTTTTATGAAAAATTTTCACGTCCAAGACGATGTACTTTTGAAAGATTGCGATCGAAATTTTAAATTGATAGTTCCAAAGAGGAAAATAAAGGAATTGATTTACCATTATCATGACCAAGATGAAGCATGTCATCCAGGAAGAGACGAGACTCTCAGGAAAATAGCAAAACGCTACTATTTCAATAATATGGCCAGGATCGTAGGCAAATATATAAACGACTGTCTGATATGCCAGTCTGTAAAGACAAGACAAGCCCAACCCAATGCTCCACTCAGAAGTCATGCACCACAGAATGCATTTGAAACCTTGAGCGTCGACGTAATTGGCCCGCTGCAGAGGACTAAAGACGCCGAAAACAGATATATGATTATCGTCGAAGACGTTTTCAGTAAATGGATAGAGGCAAAGGCATACATTCAGGTCGATGGCAGAACGATAGCCAAATTTATAGACGAAGAGATAGTAGCCAGATTCGGAGTCCCTCGAGCGACGGGTTCAGGAGTGCAAAAAGATATTAAATACTCTCTTATTTAAAAAGCCAAACGACACTTGGGATCGCTACGTGCATCAGATGACTTACATCTTAAGAAATCGTAGGAACGCCGCTACAAATCAAACACCTAGCATGATAGTGTTAGGATATGACCCAGCCAAAAGAGGCGAATGGGATTTGTATGCCTGGAGGCAAGAAAGAGCTAAGCAACAAACGCTTCCACGATACGAGCGAGTCAAGGAAGCCCGTCAGGCTCAACAAAATTACAAGCAAAAATATGCGCCGAAAGAGGCCGTCACTCCAGTCGTATTCAAAGTAGGAGACAGAGTCATGAGTAAAAGAAAAAGAAAGGTACATACCTTCACACCGTCTTGGTCAGGCCCAACCAGAATCTTAAAGAAGTTTTCAGACGAAGTGTATCTCGTGCAAAAGGGAAATGTAACGACAAGAGTACATGTAAATGATTTGAGACCAGCCCCGCCAGAGGAGCACAACTTGGAAATCGAATCTTCCGATGAAGAAAATGCTAGTCCAGGTGGAACATCACTCGATGGAAATGATTCCCCGTTCTCAGACGATTCCACAGAACCTCCACCGCCGGAGCAAACGGTTGTACAAATCCATGCACCGCCACGAGATGCTTCCACTTCTGATTCAGAATCAAGTTCTGGAGATTCTATTATATTTTTATAATATTTTTCAACCTAGGCTAAGTTTTAACTTAGTGCTAGGTTTATTTTATATCAAAATTTCCATACCAACTTCTTGTCGCGTCTGGCAAGAGTTGGTATTTTTTATGCATTTTTTTCAAGTCATTTTCATTGAGGATATTGTATCGACCATACAAATCTTCCAAATTCACTGCAGCAACTCTGACCGTGTCCGGCAGAGTTGGTATTTTTTATAATTTTTTCAAAGTCCTCATATGTTAACAAACATACACGTCTGTAAGCAGAGTCCGACCCAAAGGGTCCAAACAAATGTTCCATTGGCACGGCATGGAAAGACGACGACTCTGACGCAAGGGCGCGATTCAGATGAGTCTAGCAACTCAAGGGCGAGATGCCGCCACGTCTGCTGGAGGGGCAGATGCAACGATCCGGCGGATGCAGATTCTGTCGCAGATTTCTCCTAAGAAGAGATTTTAATAAAAACGGAAACCATTTCAATCAGCATAAGTCCACAAAATTCAATGTTCATATTCTCAAAGACGACGATGTGATATCGGTCGCAGATTTCTCCCAAGAAGAGATTTTAATAAAAACTATTTCAATCAGCATAAGTCTACAAAATTCAGTGTTCCTATTCTCAAAGACGACGATATGTTATCGGTCGCAGATCCCCAGACGGGATACAAACAAACATTTTACTAAAATTTTGTTTTATATTGTTTCATATAAACTGAGCAGAGCCATAGTATAGCTGGAGCCAAGCAGTCCGAGGACCACCTAAGCTGTTCCAGAAGGCAGTTCGACACCGAAGGTGATCGACGAGGCATAGACACGAGGAGGAGCAGACGCAAGCCCGCATTAGTGGAAGAACACTAAGAAAGATAAGTGCGTCGAAAGTGTTTGTGTTGTGTCATCGAGAATCTGAGGATTTTCGATTTTTTCTTTTTTTTATGCCATTTTGAAACACAATGTTCAATTATTCAATCGAATGCTATGCATCGATATATGTTCAAACTTATAATCATTTTTAGATTTGCATCTATGTTATGTTCAGATAGGCCGGTCTGAACTATAACCGAATACAACACATGGGGAGACTACATCCAATGATCCATTTTCTTTTCAAAAAAAAAAAAAAAAAAACAAAAAAAAAAAAAACCAATTTACCAAACGTTGCACAAAAAGATTCACGGAAAGGAGGGGAGTGTTAAAGAACGCTATAACCCCGATATACTTTTCGACGTTGTAACAAAATCCGACTTAGGAAATATTTCGTAAGAAAAGCGTGCTTCACGTAAAAACGCCGTGGAGGAGGTTTTTAATTCTTGGAAATATATTTTTGCTCTTCGGAGCGTTTTTTATGCCAAATTTTCGCTAACTCTTCAAGGAGCGTTAATTTGGAAAGTGTAGTGAATGTCGCTGCACAGGGACGTAATGTCGCCCCGACCACCCAATTTTAGAAAGTATACTAAAATTGGACTTGAACTTCCAAATTTCCAAGATTAAAAACCCTTTTACGAATCCACGTTGTCAAGCACTGCAACTCTTACGAGGTATTGAATATGAGGACAAGTTAGTCCAACGACTATTCAAAGTATATCGGAAGTTATAGCGAAAGTAGCCCTTAGCGACATGGGACCCCCATCATTTCCTAGCAGTCGGATTTGACGGGGAAATGATACGTTTTGACGGGGTTTGCCCTAAACCGGTTCCTCAGTGATTCGGAGTCAAAAAAGTATCTATACCATGTACTCACACGTGCATGGGATCTGCCTTGCCTGAACGTAAAATTTGTTATTGCATAATACAAACGAAGTAGAAACGCTTCAAGCAATTTTAAGCTCCGAGGAGCGACCAAAATTTATGTGAATTAATAAACACGTTTATAAGACAGGCAAGCATAAGCCCACCAAAATTTCAGTTACATGAAACTTTTCTTGAATCTTTTTGTGCATCGTTAGCTTATCAAACTGCATATTGGATGGTAGTTGGTACCGTATGAATCGTCCCGTTCCTCACCATGTGTTGTACACGGGTCAGACCATTGTTTGTTAACATTTTCTCTGAAGAAGTTGTTGTAAAAACATAAATTTTTAAAGGATTTAATATATATATTTTGAACTTTATATTGTCTTTTAGTTGTCTTTTCTAACAAAATTCCCTTTCAGATTTAATTTTAAGAGAGTGTGAAACAGACAGTGTTAGATTTATAGTGTTACGACGTCTTCCAATTGATACCATCAGAGCCGCAGTTAAGCATAAACGACAGTAAGTATGATTTATCCATTATTCTCCGCCTGAAACAGTCACGTTGAACCCTAAAAATTTTGTGAACGTAATATTATTATTTAGAATTTAGGAAAAGGTTGAGGAAAAAGAAAATTAATTTTTTCTTTTTCCTATTTTTTTTAAATTTTTCTAAGTTTACGAGCAGAAAATACGTCCTTCAGACTTCCATCAAAGCATGGAGCGTTCACAAATACAGTGTTTTTTTAGCAATAAAATTGACATCAATAATATTTTTCAACAGTCTTTTCGAATAAAAATAGCATTTTTAATATTTCAAACCCCCGCTCACTTAATCTACTTAACACTTCGGAAGATGCACATTGATACATGATGCAGTTTTTTAAATCTAAAGATTCGGTCAATTCGAAATGTATTTATTACATTCAATCTTCATAATTTCTTTAGTATTTTACACGTTTAGATATAACTACATAATAAAATAAATATTATAGTTTAGAACTACATATTTATAACACATAAATTATTGTTTAATTACATTCAAGCGAGCAGTGATAAATATCAATATAATAAACACTTAATACACCGACAGGAAAGCGTTTGTACTTACGCCTGACGTAAACTTGCCTGTTCGTACCTATACCTAAAATGTATCGTATCGAGCCGAGTAATGGCGCTTCACTTTAAAAATCTGTAATTCGAAGACAGTATAAGATATCGACTTGATTTTTTTTAACTTTTTCTATCTTTGGACGATATTTCATTCACATCTGGTATATAAAAATTTTAAACATTTAATATAGTTGCCCACAGGTCGAAATTTTCAATACTTAAATTTTGTTGCTAAGACTTTAGGATTTATTGAAAAAAAACATGTTATTTTCAAATTATCTTAGTATATATAGAGGCGCTCATCGCTCTAGTATATAAGCCTAGAAAATGAGATCGATGTCGCAAATAGTTAATTTTTTAGCGAAAGGTAAACGTTTGAAAATACGAATTCTTGAATTTCCATTCTGCCATCTTTTTTTCTTTTTTTAGAAGTTGTGCAAGAGCCAACAAAAGTCCAACAAGGCATTTCTGATGCACCTAAGGACCCTCTTTCCCAATTCGTTCAAAATTTATTTACCTTGTTGGAATGGGTCATTTAGTTTTGGAAAGCTTTAGACCCCTCACTATATGTACTATAAACTATTTTTTTAAGTATTTGGAGGCACATATTCCATTCACCTCTAGTAATTGATAGACAGTTCTGTTAAGAGGTCGCATCCAACGAAATTAAAGTATTTGCATCTGAAAATCCCAAGTTAAACGCATTTTCTTCTGGGAAATCTTTATCTGCCATCATAGTCGTCATTATTGTTATTTTTATATATTTTGTTTATTATTTTCTGTAATTGGGTGTCAACCTGTTGAAAATAAACGTATTATTATTATTATTATTATTATTATTGTCCATGTATGATTTAACTCCTTAAAAGTGTCTATCATAAGTCTATTACTTTCGGGATCTTCTGGCCTAATAGACAGAACGCAACTATTTCGGTTTGACCATCTTCAATCAAAAAAACATAGTTCTATTTGTCGATCATAAATATAGTCGAATATTGGAATGTTTCTCCATCTAACCAGGCACATAGCAACTGCGTGAACAAATTAAGTGAGTATCGCGCTTCCCGTTTTCATGAATCTCAAATTGTAACAGTTGCAGATAAGGCGGATTCTGGGTCCTCGGTTATCGAAGAAATGGGTGTTAAATAATTGTATATTGGAAGTAAGTAAAGTCCCGAGTTCCGATATTTTCAAAGGGTTTCGTAATGCTTTAATAAAACGGAGAAACATTGGCAAATATTCATTCAACAGTAACCTCACTGAACAGAGGCAGTCAAAACTAGATTAAGAAATTCCCTGTCAATGAAAAGTGAGATTAAATGTCTGCTTTGTGCAAATTAGACGCAAAAGAGAATAATAAGGGAATGAGTAAAATTTGAACATTGACTAATAATATGATTTCGTTTCCATAACGACCTTAAATCATCTCTCTCATAGAATACTGTGGTGTTCAATATTAAATAATATAGTTATTGTATAAAATTTGTCTCAGCTCATTAGTCTTAATTGTTCGGAGCTGTTCCATAATAACGTTGCCACAGGTCGAAATTTTCAATACTTAAACTTTGTTGCTAAGACTTTAGGATTTATTGAAAAAAAAAACATGTTATTTTCAAATTATCTTAGTATATATAGAGGCGCTCATCGTTCTAGTATATAAGCCTAACTCCTTAAAAGTGTTTATCATAAGTCTATTACTTTCGGGATTTTCTGGCTAATAGACAGAACACAACTATTTCGGTTTGACCATCTTCAATCGAAAAAACATAGTTCTATTTCGTTCACGTTCGACGTTCACGTCGGCTCTTCAAAACAACTAATTATCATAGGTATTAAATGAAAAACTTAGATTTATTTTTACGTGTGTACAAAAAGTGAGCAATAGTGCATCGATACATAATATTGTCGTACAGGTTTCGAGTGAAATGGCCTTTGAACAATGAGTGAAAAGTGTGGTATATGCAAAGCGAAGATTAACAGTCGTTCGAGCACGGTTTCTTGCGGAGGTCTATGTGGTCAACTATTTCATTCCAACTGCTGTAATATTTCTGCTGATGTTTTGAAAGTTATCGAAAAAACAACAGGTCTTATCTGATATTTTTCAAGAAATTAATCCGGTAGATGAGGAAATAAACATAACCAGCGCAAAATCTGTAAGCAGGGGTGGAATAGTGTTAGGATGTAAAAATGCAGAAGAAATCTCGAAATTAAAAGATCTGGCCAATGTTAAGCTAATGGATAAGTATGATGTCAAGGAAGCAAAAAACCTTGATCCAAGAATTAGGGTAGTTGGCATCTATGACAAGATGGACGAAGGGAAGCTATGTAGTTATATAACATTTCAAAATAAAGATGTAATTAAAGAAAGTTCTGATGTAAAAGTAATTAAGTTTTGGGCAACAAAAAAAAAAAAAAATGTTTTCCAAGCTATTCTGCAGGTTGGTGCTGCTACCTACTGGAGTATTATGACGAGGGGTAATGGTAAATTGTTTGTCGGATACAATTATTGCGATGTATATGATTCAGTTCAAATAACGAGATGCTTTAAGTGCAACAGTTTTAACCATATGAAAAATAATTGCAGTAGTAGTGAAGCTTTCTGCCCTAGATGTGCTCAGCAACATCAGTCAGGTAAGTGAATGTAATGCCACTGAATTAAAATGCATAGACTGTTTGCGCCTAAAAGAAAACGGAAAACATACTGAAATAGGCATTGACCATGCAGCCTGGGACATTAATAATTGTTACTGTTACCAGCAGAAAATAAGCGAGTTCAAAGGCAGAATTTTCAATGCATAGCAACGACTACAAAGTGTAAGCTTCGAGGCACGCGCGGGACATTCCTCTATGCTCGGTGCTCCTATTAAGTCTGGGCTAAGGTTTACCAACGAATGCGGTGGTCGCAAGGTTCTCTCACTGGATGTTGATGGAAATCAACACCCTGCGCATGCCGCAGTTAATAATCCATCTCAGTCTCAATCGTATAATTCGCTACTTGGTTATTACCAAAATGTACGAGGTTTAAGAACTAAGACCGTCGATCTATTCAATGCGTCTTCAGCTAGTCAATATGATTTGATAGCACTTACGGAAACCTGGTTAGACACTCAGATTAATAATAGTGAAATATTTACCAATGAATACAATATTTTTCGATCAGATCGTAAATTCTCGAAATCTTGCTCAAAAGGTGGAGGAGTTCTTCTTGTTGTTAAAAGACACTTAATGTCGATTGAGTTAAACTTAAATCTGATGCGCTCGGAACATGGCCTAATTGATTTTTTGGGTGTTAAGATTCATAATGGTCACACCTATTTTTATGTTTTTGTCATCTATATTCCTCCGGCGTTGACACACATCCATTATAATAACTTTTTTGATTCACTGCAAGCATTAGAATACTTATATAATAGTGATATTTACTTTTTAGGCGATTTTAATGTATCTAATTATAAGCAATCACCAGAAAATTATTGTTACACTTCAAATCTTGCAGCTTTAGAATCCTTTATAGAATTCTATGAATTAACGCAGCATAACAACATTGTAAACGTGAATAATCGTTTACTTGATCTCATTCTTAGCAATAATAATAATAATATAATGGTAGATAGATCACTGGATCCTTTGGTGAGGGAGGATGCTGAGCACCATCCTTCTTTACTTTTGGAATTCCACGCTGTAAGCACTAAAGTAAGTAACAAATTTCCTGTCAAATGTACAAAGGCATATAATTTTCGCAAAGCTAACTACCCAGAATTGTACAACCAACTTAGTGCAGTTGATTGGAGTGTCTTGGACTCATTTTCTAATGTTGATGATGCATGTGAAAAGTTATATAATGTTATATACGAAATATTTGATAATTGTGTTCCGAAAACAGTGTTTCTGTCCAGAAAGTATCCGCCTTGGTTTACATGCTCCATTATAAAAGATATTAAGTACAAGAACAAGCTGAGAAGAAAACTCAAAACAAATCGGAATAATCATGTTTATGTAGAATTATGTAATCTAAGATCCAAAATAAAAAAGACATTGACACCTCTCATAAGAATTATTTAATCAATACACAAAATAATATCAAAAGCAACTGTAATTTGTTTTGGAGACACATCAATACTAAAAAACAGACCTCAGCAATACCGGATAACCTTACGTATAATGATTTAGAGCTTACTAATCCTAAACATGCTGTAGATAAATTTGCTACTTTTTTCGAAACTAGTTTTTCAGTTTCTAAGAAATCACCTACGTATACTAATAACAGTCGTATCGGTAATGTACTTCACGCATTTTCATTCACAATTGATGACATAACCAAGGCGCTCAAAAAACTTAAACCTAAATTTACTAAGGGACCGGACGATATTCCAGCTTTCATAGTGACTGAGAGACTGAGAGACTGTGCTTACGTTCTTGCGAAACCACTTACTTTTATCTATAACTTATCTCTAAAACTTTGCACCTTTCCGAAGATCTGGAAGCTTTCTCGTATCTGCCCCGTATACAAAAAAGGTGAAAGAAATAAAATTGAAAACTACCGTCCGATAACCATAATCTGTAGTTTTGCTAAAGTGTTTGAGATAGCCCTGCATGAACCACTTTATTCTCACGTAAAAGAACAGCTTACACCAAGTCAACACGGCTTTATACACGGGAGATCAACAGTGACCAATCTCTGCTGCATAACACAATATATCTCTGAATATTTGGATGCTAATGTTCAAGTTGACGTAATATACACCGACTTCTCGAAGGCTTTTGACAAACCAGACCATGGAGTTCTCTTAGAAAAATTAAACAATGTGGGACTGTCGTCCTCACTTCTTGCATTTTTTGAATCCTATCTTTGTATGCGGAATGTTGAATACTGTAGTCATAAGTCCTTTGAGATTTCGGCGACTTCTGGTGTGCCGCAGGGCTCTGTTCTGGGCCCTTTATTGTTTGTTATCTTTATAAATGATATTGTAGACTCGATAGACATACCATGCTTGTTATATGCCGATGATCTAAAATTGTACTGGCGTACAGAGTCCTTAGAGGACTGTCAGAGAATACAAAATAACCTAAATAAGCTTCATGAGTGGTGTAACAGTAATACTCTGCCATTAAATGCTACCAAATGCAAGGTTGTCTCATACCATAGGAAAAAGAATGCTTTTGAGTTCGCTTATCAACTGAGTGGAACAATTCTTGAACGTCCTGAATACTTTTGTGATCTTGGAGTAACATTTGATCATAAGCTGTCATTTTCAAAGCATATTGAAAATATTGTATCAGCATCTTCAAAGAACCTTGGCTTTGTCATTAGAAATTCATATGGCTTTACAGACACTCAGGTATTATGTATGCGGTTTAACGCGTTTGTAAAATCTAAGTTAGAATATGCGAGTTTAATTTGGTACCCAGGGTACTCAAAATATAATGACTCCATTGAAAATGTTCAAAGGAGATTCTTAAAATTTCTGTGTTATAAAATCGATGGCATATATCCTCCAATTGGAACGGTACATAATGTACTTCTCGGTAGATTTTCATTTATCAGTTTGGCCGATCGCAGAAAGCTTCACTCCTTAATATTTCTGTTCAATATGGTACACAATAGATATGACTGTGCTGAAGTTTTGTCGAATCTGAGATTTCGCGTGCCAACAATCGGAACTAGATTTGAAGGAATCTTTTACCTCTCGACTCCTCACACAAACTTATTGAAATGCTCTCCGTTGCATATCATGTGTAATAATTATCACGGCCTGCAGGATAGTCTAGATATATTTAACTGTTCGATAAGGGACATTACGAATTTATTTTCATAATAATCTATTATGTATCTATTTTTTTATTTTTTTAAAATTTTTCCTTGGTGTTTGTTAATTTTCAATGAATTTCTGTATTTGATTGTTTTATACATATGTTATACATATATTTTTTCTATGTTATATTATTTAAATATTGTAAATTTCCCATCCTTTAATTGGCGAAAGCTGTTGGATGGTGTATCCTAAATAAATAAAAATAAATAAATATAGTCGAATATTGGAATGTTTCTCCGTCTAACCAGGCACATAGCAACTGCGTGAACAAATTAAGTGAGTATCGCGCTTCCCATTTTCATGAATCTCAAATTGTAACAGTTGCAGATAAGGCGGATTCTGGGTCCTCGGTTATCGAAGAAATGGGTGTTAAATAATTGTATATTGGATGTAAGTAAAGTCACGAGTTCCGATATTTTCAAAGGGTTTCGTAATGCTTTAATAAAACGGAGAAACATTAGCAAATATTCATTCAACAGTAACCTCACTGAACAGAGGCAGTCAAAACTAGATTAAGAAATTCCCCGTCAATGAAAAGTGAGATTAAGTGTCTGCTTTGTGCAAATTAGACGCAAAAGAGAATAATAAGGGAATGAGTAAAATTTGAACATTGACTAATAATATGATTTTGTTTCCATAACGTCCTTAAATCATCTCTCTCATAGAATATTGTGGTGTTCAATATTATATAATATAGTTATTGTATAAAATTTGTCTCAGCTCATTTAAGTCTTAATTGTTCGGAGCTGTTCCAACGTTACTAAATTTCAAACTCTGTTGTTGCGCCCTTTTATTACTCGCTAATTATACAACCAACTAGTCTATATTATTAAATTAAAAACCGGGTACTATAACGCTTCAAGCTGTACTTAACCTACCAAACAAGTTTTGTGTGAAATTTCTTTCTACGTAAAATTATCCTCTATTATCTAAACTTCCGACTTTGTTACGATTATGAGCCTGCTTCCATAATGTCTATGAATACAATCACAATGTAAGAATTCAGTCCATTATTTCAAATTAACCTCGATTATGATCTAAATAAAATTAATAAATAATATATTCATTCATTGTATTTTAAAGGTTGAAGATGTAATATAATTTATATGATTATACACCAAGAAGAACTATCAACTATTTATATGACATTATCACTTATTTTATACTCATTGTTGAAAATATTATATCGACGTAAGTGACATTACATTTTTCAACATTTATAGGTGACTTATCTTTACTAAGTACACCAGTTTTATATATCTTTCAAATCTCACGCATAATTCCCTATAATTAATGCAGTTCGTGTTATAGTGCATTTTTAAGTCAACGACATAAAATAGGTGGGTATACTATAAGTTTGTAACCATATCATTGATAAAGACATTGAATGAAAGTGGGCCAAGAATTGACCCTTGAGAGACACCCGACACCCATGGTAAACGTATCGTAATATATTACATAAATATGAAGTAAAAACAGAAACAGACTCACACAATAATCGATTATTTGCCAACTTCTTTATTAAGATACTGTACCATGGAGTGACCAGAGATGTTAATATAGACAAAGGTAAACCGGGCCTCTGCCAGCTAGCATATCAGGAGGCGAGAGTCAGGGTAATGTTTACGGTAATCAGTAGCTGAGTTATATGCATTTTGTTGTAAATATTTGAGTTGATGTGAAAAACAGAAGATCAGGGCGCCAAGTCTTATAGTAAAATTAGAAAGATAAAACAGATAAAATACAATGATCTATAAAACTTGACACTTTGTACACTAAATAGTTTCCAATTACATATACTGGTATTACTAGCCAAATAAATAATCCGGCAATAAAATAGGAACGAAAACAAAAAAATAATGTTAACGGCAATAATATTTGTTGAAGTAAATATTCTTTCTTGAACAATGTTATGTTACTGCGATGTAAAGGAACGAAATAATAGTGCTCTCACTAATGACTAGATGATAACCTCCTCTATCAACACACAAGTCACTCAAATTGTTAGATATAACTGCACAAATTTTTTTTAGATAATGTTACTTATAATAAATGATGTGAAAAGCAAAGTTAATATGGGTTTTCTGATCATATTAACTTTGCCTTTGCTTTGAAATTTAAATAATTACTATCACCTAAAATTATTATTACTATTCCAAAATAGTATACCAGCCAAAAAATATGCAAAATAGTGGCACCAGCCCAAGTAAAATACACAAACTAGTGACCGGTCCAAAAGTACACACTACTGGGCAACACAATTTTAAAGATAAGCAGCACTTATAATAATAAGTAAGACGCACGCCACAAAAAATTGTATCAAAAGTAGAGCTAGTAACGGTACCGGTAGAATATAATTGTCATACTTTATATGACAAATCGGCAATTAATAATAAAAATGTAAAACTCAGAGATTATATATACAGTGCAAACAAGTTCTGGTTCTGCCTGTCACTTTAATTGATAACATGTATAATAGTATAGATACTATTTATCTTGCAAATATGCAGAGGCTATAAAATTTGTTGGAAGGATCTAAAAGCGAAAAAATAAATACTTAGCTTAAAGTAATGTGTATGAAAAATACTAGTTTCTAGGATTGAACCGCGCCTGAGATTGTTAATGTCTCAACGTTTCGGCTCCCGTTTTGGAGCCATTTTCAAGAGAAAAAGGGGGGGTCAAGAAAAAATTGTTAAAGCAAATAATGCTAGGAGCTCGTAGAACTGGTTCGATTCCGGGGTCTCAATCTGCCTACTCCTTAGAGCGAACTCGCTGGCAGTATCTGACGAAGTGTTATTTATACGAAAGCTGTCTGTGGGTAGGAGTGTGGTGGGGGGTTGAAGGTCTGTTGATGGAGGCATCAGAGCAGAACGGCTGCTACCAGGATTATGAGGTGTGGATGAAGATTGTGGGGCTAGTCTGGAGATCAATGATTTCCAAGCAATTGGAAGACGATGACCGTCATCCCTTTTATTTAGACAATTACGACGTTTTTCAATTTCAGTTACTTCGCGGATGATTCGCAGTTTCTGGAAAAATGAGGGTGCTATGGTTTTGGTGTTATCGAAGTCTATATTATGGCCTGTTAGGAGGTGGTGTTGGGCAAGTGATGATGTGGGATGCAAGACGATGTTCATATGTTCTATTGTTAATCCGTCTATTGGTTTGTCCAATGTAGGTTTGGGGACAGTTTAAGCAAGGTATTTCGTATACACCGTGGGAATCATTAGGTATTTGGTCTTTTGGGGTTCTGATTAAATTGGAAATTGTTTGGTGTGTTGTGAATACGGTTTTTATGTTATTGGATTTCAGGACTTTTGAAATTTTGTCTGTGACACCTTTGATGTAGGGTAGGAAGACTTTTTGCTGAGGAGGAGTTTCTGTCTGTTGAATTTGGGAAGGAATTTTCCACCCATTTCATTGATCTTCTTCAAAATTACTCTATTTCCCAGAACGACATTCTAGTCAGTTTCGATATTGTGTCATTAATCACCAATATCCCACTCACTGAAGTCCTAAACGTTCTCAAAACTAAATACAATATTTCTCCCAGCACTTTGGCCCTTCTAGAATATTGTCTGTCCAACACCTATTTTCTCTTTCAAGGCAACTACTACAAACAAGTGAGAGGAGCTCCAATGGGATCACCTCTGTCCCCCGTCATAGCCATCATCTACATGGACAACTTCGAAACCCAAGCCCTGAATTCATCCGAACTGAAGCCTACCTGCTGGCTAAGATACGTAAA
Organism: Leptura quadrifasciata; assembly: GCA_963675555.1. NCBI lineage: Eukaryota > Metazoa > Arthropoda > Insecta > Coleoptera > Cerambycidae > Leptura > Leptura quadrifasciata. Next base: position 152,435,667 of record OY776673.1, on the reverse strand, counting down.
TGACATCTTCGTTATCTGGCCACATGGTAGAGATTCTCTAAACAACTTCCTGTTTCACATTAATCATATACACCCTCAGATCCAGTTAACTATTGAAATCGAAAACAATTGTTCCCTCCCATTCCTAGAGATCCTTATTACAAAACAAAACAACAATCAATTCTCCTACTCTGTGTATAGAAAACCAACACACACCAACCGTTACCTTAATTCAAAATCACATCACCATCCATCAGAAATAAATTCCGTTGTCAACACTCTTGTAACCAGATCCCACAGACTAACAGACAATCACAACAGACAATCCGAACTACAAACATTAGAAGAAGCACTTCTACAAAACGGTTACGACAAAGGATATATAACGAGATCCATACACAAAGCACAAAACAAAATTGTAACGACTGTGATGCTATTTATTTCGGTCAAACTGGTTGAAACTTGAAGAAACAATCAGAGGAACACAAGAAATCCATTTTGATCGGTCTATATAGCACAGGTATGTCAACACACTGCATATTAAAAAATCATTTTATGAATTTAAATAACGTTGGACTATTACACTCAGAAACAGTAGGGAAAAAAATGGATTTATTAGAACAATTGTAAATAATGAAAGCAATAAAAAATTACAAAAATGTAACTAATGAACAACAAATTTTCGTACATCATAACATTCTAAGAACTATTATTTAAATCCTAAGAATATCTCTGTTTATTAGTATAAGATTAGTATTTCCTGAATTCTTAAGTAGTTTATTATCATAATATTAAGATGTCTATTGTAATTATTGTTATAAAAGTATCAAAACAGAAATTTGTAATTTAGTATCCACTTAAAGGCCTAATAAGCCGAAACGTGTAGAGTTTTAATAAAACTTTTCGAAGCATTTAAAAAGCATTCTTTAATTGTACTCAAAATATTTAAATAATTGCCATAAAATTTTCAATATTTCTATAAATTTTCTCAAAATTTTCAATCCAAAATCTTCCTCAAAAATTTTTCTCAAAATTAAAATATTCCTCGAAATTTCCATGAAATGTTATCGCAATTTCCAGAAAAAAAAGTAAAACTAATGCCTTATTTATTTTTTAGATATGTTGGGTTTAGTCAATTTCTTGTCACTAACCTTGCTGTTATCGATTTTATTTATGTGAAGTTTTTACATACTGGTATCTTTAATTTGTAATTTAAATATAAATTCAATTTATTATTAATATTATCTCCCAACTCTAAAGTTCTGATTTAACCTCTATGTACAAAGTATGTTCGACTAGAGCATGTTGTGGGACTATCACACTTGACCAAAATGAATGTCGTTTTCACGGGTTCGATCCCCAGCTCCAATACTGGCAATGTCAAGATATTATGGATGTCGCTTGAGCTTTTTGAAATGTGTAACCTCGTCTTCTTTCAAGACTGTCTGGTGCATCTAGGGTTGTTGAATACTATAATAAACCTACTATTTTTGGAACACGTGTATAAGTGTCATTGAAACTAATTCATAATTTAGTAACGTGATCATGTGGTCAATATATAAAAATAACACCACAGGTATCTAAAATTATAAAGTGAAAAGCGATAGCTCAGAACCCTTGAATTTTTTAATCTTCCTACAATTGCATAATGCTCCAGTAAAAGTAGATTTAAAAAGAGCAAAACTATAAGAAAAAAGTCTCGTTAAGATCAATAATTTATGTGCATACTTTTATTTTGATGTTGTAATCAAATCCTTGGGGTTTTTAAGGGGTAAAAGGTGGGTAAATTATAATTCTTTACCATTATCTCAAAAACTATCATTTTTTTATTATAAACATTGTAACTCATAAAATTAACTGCAAAGAAGGTCATTATATTTCTTTTCGTAAAACTAATCGTTTTTGAGTATAATTCGTGGTGAAGTTGCAATCCGTAAAAATACGTACTCCTTTCTACACCAACGCCGGCGCCCGGATAGAACATCATCATATTCCTAGTCGCAAGTTGGACTGAGAGATCCTTGGACAATAAAGAGTCCATCCTAGGTGTCATCATAGACATAGAAGGTGCGTTCCACATGACCACCTTTCCAAAAATTATAGCAGCCCTAGTGGAGAAGAATCACCCTACGATCATGGGAAGATGGATATCCGACATGATATCGAAGAGAGCTGTACAAATCATTGTGGGAGATGCTTCTGTACGAGGAATGGTCGCGAGAGGCTGTCCACAGGGAGGTGTAATATCACCACTGCTATGAAACCTCGTTGTGATAGCCTCTTGTGCCGCCTCAATTCTGAAGCATTCCACACAATTGCCTCCGCAGATAATTTAACAATCATGCTTAGCGGAAAATTCGAAGGAGTCCTTTCTAAAAGAATGCAGGGTTGACTAAAAATAATCGAAAAATGGTGCAAAGAACACTTCCTGTCTGACAATCCCAGGAAGACGGAGATAGTTCTCTTCACAAGAAAAAGGAAACTAGGAGCACTGTATGCGCCTGCCCTCCTTGATGCAACACTAAGTTTCGCATCAGAAGTGAAATACCTTGGGGTAACCTTCGATGCCAAACTAAGATGGAATCTTCACGTAGACAAAAGCCTGAACAAGGCATACATTTCTTATGAGCAGTGTCGCAGACCCTTGGGGAAAATCTGTGGAAAGAAACCCAAAGTGGTCATATGGATATACACTGCACTCATAAGACCAATGATAACTTATGGAGTTGTGGTTTGGTGGCCTAAGAGCAAACAGACTACAGCTAAAGTCAAGCTCAGCCTAGTGCAGAGAGGTGCCTGCCTAAGCATAACCGAAGCTATGCGAACGACGCCAACGAGAGCTATGGAGTTAATGCTGTGTCTGCCACCATCAGATATATGCCTAGGAGAAGTGGCTCTGACAACAATGGTATACCTCAAATCCGTTGACATACAACCAAATGTAGTCTGTGGAGAGGCCAGAAGTCGCCTCTAGAATGAGGCTGTCAGAAAGACGCCTCTTCTACAGGCGTGCAAATCCAATATAATTGGGCTATGGATGGGCGAGCCAGCGTAGCATAAACGGAACTGGCGGGCATAACCATAGCTGCAAAAAAGATTGTCGGTAGACAAACTACGGGCAAAACAATCTAGATCTGCACAGATTGTAGACAATCATTACTAGCCCTGAGAAGTTACAAAATTACAACAGGAGCAGTATGGGAATATCACCAAGCACTTGTGGCTGCCTCCAACATTAATAATATACTGGTATGCTGGGTGAAAGGACATGCACAGTGTGGTGGCAACAAAGTAGCCGACAGACTAGCCAAGAAGGCAGGACGCCTAAGTATCTTTGGACCAGGCCCGGCTAGCCTGTTACTGATCACGGCGATAGCATAAATAATTAGAGAGAACACCCACAATGAATTCAAGAAGCTGTGGGATGAAACAAACAGCTATCAGCTTGCTAGGGAACTACTAAAATATCTCAACAAGAGCACAGCAATTGACTATCTGCCAATGCCCAAAAGGAATGGTCGGGTATAATAACGGGAATCCAAACTGGACACTGTATGTTAAGGAAACATCTACATAATATGAGATTAAGCAAAATACCTGTATGTAGAGGCTGTGAACAAAGAGATGAGACGGTTCAACATGTAACAGGGAATCCGTTTTGGGAGAATGTTGGCCTACTTTGGCCGATGTAATGGAGATGTCCCTAGGCAGCATCAGTACCTATTTCGCAAGATTATGTTGGTTGGAGGCCTAGGCGAGGGTCTGCCTACTGGGAGGAAGTACAAGGGGCCCAATGGTGCTGTGGTTCAATAATTTTCATTGACCACCCTCCCAACCAATTCCAGATTCCACTATTCCTAATCCATATTAAATATTCGGTCTCTTCCCTACATCCATTCCATTTGGAGCTTCATCATCTTCCCCAGTGGTTTCATCAATATGTTCTTTCTTGTCTTGCATTAATAAAGCCGTTGGTGATCTATCTCGTCGTAAAAATGATGATTGTACACGGCAGTGCCCGTGTCTCGCAGAACAGCTAAGATCTATTTTTTATAGGTACAGCTCACATTTTATTGCAAAATATAGTATTGAGCAACAGTCCAGGAGCCGGTGGCAAAATGGTATGAATCCGTTCCAAACTATTGTTAGCAATCGTCCACCCCCATTTTTCTGGATTTAAATCATTATCAAGCCGTTTTTGAACTTTCAAATACACTCTAAGTAAATGTTGCTATATAGTAGAGAAAATGAATGCACTTGAAACCTTTTGCATTAAGTTGTGTCAGCAATATATGAAATATATAACTTTGAAAATTCCTGCGCCCACCCCAGTGGGGGCGAGTTGCAGTCCCCATTTTACACCGCCAATTCAATAACTCTCAAAGTTTTCAATCAAATCGGCTAAAGTTCATATAAGGGTAGTTTTTGGGGTCGCTGATTACGAATCCGAAGTGAAAATTGAAAAATTGAAAACGGCGGACCTAAAATGGCCTTTTGCAAAAATTGCGATAAAAACTTTTTTTTAAATTAATTTATTACAGTTTGATAACATTGGACTAATAAAGTTGAAATAACAAAAAAAATTACCCTAACCGTTTCAACCCTTTACTGGCGGTGAACATAGCGTGACCTCCCAGAGTACACAATTTTTCCTAAATTTTTACCACAAACTGATGGGGAAAAATCTTTTCTCATATGCAAAATCGCATTCTAAACATTCATAAAATTTTTCATGAAATCAATAAAAACAGCTCAAATCGTGTATTTATATGAATCCTTATAAACGAAAAAAGTGATTCAAAACGATAAAATGGAAGGGTTAATTGATAGTAATTTCAAAATTTGTATTTTGATACAAAATGGCGTTCTAATTATTTCTTTTCCTGTGCAGTCATTGAAGCGAAAAATAGGGTCTTACCTCCGAAATATTTTACTACGAACCGATTTACATGAAATTTTGGAATTAGGCTTATCTTACCCTTAACTTCAAAAGCGATATTGCCCCGACCTCCGTTTTTTATTTTTAAGGGGTGAAAACGACCCCTTAATGAAAAAATTGACATTGAGCCATTTTATCGCTAGAAAACGTATTTAATAATAAGGAGTGAAATCGTAAAGTGTTCTCTAACACAATTATCTCATGTTTAACCCATTTTCAAACCCTAAAAATCTTTACAACCCCTGCAAACGACCCCTAAATTGAAGAAAATTACAAAAAATACTTTTGTATAACTTAAAAATATTTAAATATAGCGTAAATATTGTTTTACGTTCTCTACCTTAATTATCGTATTTTTAACCCCTTTTCAACCCTTAAAAATAACCCTTCAATTAAAAATTGCATAAAAAAATTTCTTTTGATGAACTCAAACTGATTTAGATGTTGTTCAAATGTGCTTTTAGAGGGCGGAATATTAAACATAATATTTTTAGTCGCAAACTTCTCTATAAATCCTTATTTTACTATAAGGAACCTAACCAGACTGCAACCAACAGCTACTCTCCGGGCTATGTGCCCCGCCGAGCGCTGAATTACAAGTTACTGACGAGAGCCAACAGCTCGAAACTGCAGTCTGCAAGTGGTGTGTGACGACTGGCAAGGGAGCTCCTTTAAGTAGGATCAGTCTTTCGGCTGGTGTTTGTTGCAATCGAAGCATTAGCGTTTTGATGGTAATATGCAATTATTACACTTAACGCGCCAGGCTTGTAACTTGTAATTCAGCGCTCGGCGGGGCACATAGCCCGGAGAGTAGCTGTTGGTTGCAGTCTGGTTAGGTTCCTTATAGTAAAATAAGGATTTATAGAGGAGTTTGCGACTAAAAATATTATGTTTGATTTAGATGTTGTTCCACGTTCTCGAAAATGACTATCATATGTTTAGCTTTTCAACCCTCAAAACTACCCCCAAATTAAAACATTGAAAATATGTGTTTATACAATTAAAAATAATTTAATTATAGAGTAAGTAATCAGACACTTTTTATTGAATAAAATATAAACTTACAAGTTATCTGGAAATGTACTAGATTAAATTAGTAATTAATTATAAAAAATTCTGCAACAAGAGCATTACAATACATAAAAAAACTATTACACCAATCGTTCATGACTCAATATCGGAGTTGCTGTCGTAATCAAGATCTTCTTCTGGGTCAATTGGAGGGCTATTCTGGCAGTTATCTCCACTGCATGTTCCACAAGTTACATTGCAAAACAGCCCGACTCTTCGGCATCCGCAAGTGGCTCCGCAAACTTTTTGCAGTTGCAAAAAATTATTTTAAGTAAATCTTGTGGTGCAGGTGGATCTGCAGTTTTTATTGGATTGGATTGGATTTTATTGGATATACATATATGAACGTTTGTATGTATTCGTGCGTATGTTTCCGATATATATGCCATATATGGATATATATATATATATATATATATATATATATATATATATATATGTATATATATATGTTAAATAGTGGATTGTTTGAATAACTTTTTAAAAAGGAACTTTATTTGTTACACTGGAGTCTACTTTGACTCTTTAGAAAAATACAATAATAATTTAGATGAGGTTTATTCGAAAGTGAGTATAAGACTGAAGGTACAAATGTCTGTTGGTTGTATTTATAATATAAGAGAACAAAGAACATTAAATTGGCAATTCAGCATGATAAGGGATTACCAAGAAAGAAACATTAAGCTCAGCCAACGTGAGCGGTTATTAGAGAAGAGCTGTTGCGCAATTTGTAACATGATATGTTTGAGAAGGTTAAGCCTGTCTCGGTGATATTATATATCATAGTATATTTCTAATATAACAGCTTCCCCCTTATAAAAAAAGTTGGTGTTTTATGCAGCAACTTTTGAAATGAGTATAAAATGTATATAAAAGGTAATGGTACAATTTGGAAAAATATAAAGAGTACAAAAATGTTGTCGTAAAGTTTAAAATACAGAGTATAACCTTAGTGTCTAAAATATGAAATGCAAGCACAATAAGCTTGATTCATAAAATAAAATAACATAAAAATGTTAGAGTTAAAATATAGCTTTAATATAAAAGCATAAAATATGAGTATGATAAGTTTAAATGAAAATAACGTAAAAATGTTAATAAAATTGAAATTAACAAAGGATAGAAAAATAATGAAGTATAATGATTAAATAAATGAAATGAAATTCACTGAAGAGTCTAGCACTAAAAGTCAGTAAAAAGGCACAAAATGTCTTTAGTTAAGTTCTATGTCTTCGGCTTCGTTGTCTTCTCTTCTTAAGGTAGGTCGTCTTCGTTGATGAAACAGGCTAGTGATTGTCCTGAGGGGTTCACTAGGCCTTGGTGGAGATGGAGGAGTCGTGGAAACGTTGATGGCTAGTCTTCGTCTTCTTGCTTTACACTTACAGAATAGATACAAGAATAAGAGTCCGAAAATTATCACTATGGTAAGATAGGTAAACCAAGAAATGTGTCTCGTGATGAAAGGTTCCTTGATTAGGTCGTCTAAGTCTTTTGAATATTGGTCTAGTTGGTGTCTGGCGACATCGAGGTCTTCGGTGTTCAGATCACTTAGTTTTAGTGGTTTCAGGTTGGGCACTCGAACTTTGTCCGGAACCTGGTTGCAACACTCGAACGGGATTTGTATAGGGTGAGCGTCGTTCTTCACGTCTGTCGTTTGGCCTGAGCTGGCTTGGATCTTCGTGATACCTATGAAGGCGTAGCAATTTGGTTGTAATTTAATTATACAATTTTTGAGGATGGTGTCGGTTTTTGGGGTCTCTTTCGGGCAATTGATAGTCATCTTTAGTGGCTCTGTATTGACGATCATCCACACGTTTTCGTCTAGTTTTTGGATGTTGTATCCTTGGCCGATGATAGTTGACGTTTGACAGTTTTCTGGTAGAGTTTGTAGATCCTTGAAAAGGCGGGCTTCGCATATGGCGTTGTTGTCAATTGGATATGCAAACAAATTGGGACATAATTTAGTATTGGTATGGAGTGGCTTGCATTCTCTGAGGTCAGCAATGGGTATGTACATCAAAGAATCATCATCTCTCGCGATATATTTTTGAGAAGTTGACAAAATATGATACAGACCAGTTCTACTATCTAAGATAGGAATGGGGTATAATTGGAAAACGGAGTACGTTTGAGGGTCTACTAGGGGTATATCTAATACAAATACTAATTCTGAGTTCATTTGGAAAGCTTTTAATTCAATAATATCTAAATACTGTGCAATTTTTGAAAGTTTAATTGGGAGTGGCAAATTGTTCTTTTGTAGGTTTTGTGAAATTTCCTGCAATGAGTTTACCAAATCTTGGGGATTAATGATAGACGTATGAATTACTTTGAGTCTCGCGAAAGTGATCGAATTTAAAATATCGTTGAGGTTGTCCTCTATAAATAGGTAGCTCGCCATGAGTTGTTCACAAATTTCCAAGAATTTTAATTTTGTTTCAACTGCTCGTACGTTATACGTAATGTCTAAGATTGCGTATTCGATTTCTTTTATGTCTTTGTTGAATGTCTCCTCGTCTATTAGTAGTTTTTGAATTGTCGTGTTAAAATTTTTAATAACTGAATTCGTAACTAATATTTGATTTTTCATCAAATTTTCTATCTGACGTTCGTCTTGGTTTAATTTATTGATACAGTCAGACTAGTATTTACCGTCTTCTGCGTCTAAATTTCCGGTAATTGCTTTGAATATTGAACCAATTCCGTTTATGATTCCGCGTTTGTAGCGTTTCGTGTCGAGATGTATTTCGTCAAATTTAGTTTGTATGGATTTTGAGATTTGTCCTAGGAGGCTTAAATGCGTTTTAACCTCACTGGGTATGCTGGGTCAAGGGTAGTAAGGATTGTCTGTAAAATTTTGTCGTTTCTGTCAAGAGCTGTCTTAAAGGTCGATATATTTTTATGTACGAGTAATGTCCATTTCTTGTGTGAGATGACAATGTCCGTGTCTTTGTGATAGTAAACACCGATAGTATTGTTTATTGGTGTTATTTCGTATTGAGAAAATGCTGATCCGAACAGCAGTAGAAACCTGAAAATAAATTTTAATCTTCAGTATATGGTTTCATTCTATCAAAATTTACTTTACTTGTTTGATTTGTCTCGGGATTTAACAAAGTGGCAGAATTTTGGAAAATTTCTTTGATCTCGAAAGGGCCGTTGAATTTATTTTGTGACTTGCTTTTGATTTGGGATTCCTTTACATATACTTCGTCTCCAACGTTATACGTGGGGCGATTTTCTGGGATATTTCTGTCGAATCTGACTTTAGCTTTTTGTTTTTGCGCTTCAGTCCGACTGCGTGCAATTTGGTAATAGTGGGATATCCTATTATTTAAGTCCCTAACATATTTAGTTATTAGGTCTTTTTGGTTGTACAGGGTCTCTGGTGGTCTATTAGCTGTGTGTCCAAAGATCAGTTCGTATGGCGTAAAACCATGCGTTTTACTAACCGAATTATTGTAGCATATTACTGCATACGGCAATATGGTAAAAGGATGTTCATTTGGGTTTTCGGTTTTGTGAATTCTGATCATTTCGGCTAAGGTAGCATGAAAGCGTTCTATAGAACCGTTAGATTGGGGATGTCCTACGCTAGAATATGTCAATTTTATATCGTAGAGGGTACAGAGGTCTTTTAGTAAGTTGTTGTCGAATTCACCGCCGTAATCACAGTGAATCCTCAGTGGGGTACCGTAATGTTGAAAATATAACAATAGGGTATTTACCACAGATTTTGCGCTTTTATCCGGTACAGCATAGGCTTGTGTGAATTTTGTAAGTTCGTCGCGGATAGTTAGAGCGTAATTTCGTGTAGGAAATTCGAATAGGTCGATGTTAATTCTTTCGAAAGGCGTCCTCGGAGTTTCAGTGATTACTAGAGGGTTGTTAAGATTTTTTCGGCAAACTTTAGTCCGTTGACAAATTTCGCAATTTTTTATGAAATTTTCAACATCTTTGGTTAGTCCTTGCCAATTGTATTTATTTTTGATCCTACGCATAGTCTCGTTTATTCCGCGATGTAGGTTGTTTTTGCCGGTATGGTTTTGGTCAAGAATTATCGGTCTTTGGTCTTCGTCAGGTATTTGTACTAAGTTTTGACAGATAATGAGCTTTAGGTCCTTTTCTGCGAAGATAAATGACAGAATTTCGAGTATGGGGAGGTCTAAGTTATTTTCGACATGATAAGTATTAGAAAGATCTAATTCATTTTGATTTTTGTATATTGCTAAGAACAAATGTTCTACTACAGATTCAGGGTCAAAGGGTAGAGGAATGATATAGTATTTCCTATGTCTAACCGATCTACTGGAGAGGATATTTATTTTGTCGTCGTAAAATTCGGGGTTTTCCTCGAAAATGTCATCAATAATTTGGTGATGAAGATCTCTTATGTTATTTTGTTGAAAGAAAGTTATGATGTGTTTGTTTTCTCGGTCCAAGAGTTGTTTATTTGAAGTTTGAATTTTAGAGTAGTCAATTAAAGATTTGGTCTTGTATAGTCGGGAGAAAGTATTAAATTCTTGAATTAGTTGTTCGTTTGTGATTTCATCGTCATTGTCTGGATTTCCGTCATCGTCTGTGTCCTCGTTCGCGGCTAAGATTTTGGAATGGAATTTAGAACATTTGGAAAAACGGTTTATTTTGATTCTAGAGAGGGCTTCTCAAATAAAAAATATATATTTTTTGAACATTTTGAAGAATGTTTGATTTTCAGTTTCTGAAATTTCTTCTGAACGTTTGTGCGTTTCTTTCAGGGTTTACGAGTAGTTCAATTATTTAATTTGGAAAAGGTATGTCCTGATTTTAAGTTTTAATTAAATTCTGAAAAGTTCTTACTGCATATTATTTAATTTTTCTGCCCTTGGTATTAATTATTATATAGTTAACAGCTGTTATTACTTGTGCTTGTAAAGCGTTTATATTGGTGTAGGGAGAAATCATAATGAGTGCAATGCGATACTATGGTGCTGGATATCATGCAATTCTTATTAATATGTTTAAGTCCATAAATATACAGGACGTGCCTCTGTGCAAAAGTTCAAGGTACTGTTATCAAAGTAGTACTACTATTATGAGTTCTTTGAATTATTTGTAAATATTTTATGTGCATTTATTTAAATGAACAAAAATATTTCGTTATAATTAAGGTTTTGTTTCATAGAACAGAATTTATTACATGAGAAGTTTCCTAGTGATAGAGAAAAGGAATAAAATTATTTACATAAGAAGTGTTTTGATAGTTAACTAGTTTGTTATACAATTGTTTTTCGTAAAATTTTCTGGTAGTATTAATTTAGAAAGGTCTAAGAAAAATGGAAAATACTTTTAATATAAACTGTTAATTTTTTTATAATAATTTTCTAAAAGATTTAGTTTAGGCGACTAAAAAAAATATTTGTGAGATAATTTTGAAAGTAATTTTGGGTTGCAAATTTTTTGTAACTGTTTTATTTGCAGGGTCGGCATATAGTTGAGACTGAAATCGGTATTATCGTTATTAATTAAGTTTAAATATAGATTTGAATTTTTGAACTGGTTCAAATTTTAAATTAGAAAATTCTACTATTTTCGGTATTGTTTTTACCGGGGATAAAAATGAATTTCGTTGGTATATTTTTCTGATTGTGTGGGGTATATAAATTTTTCCTTTATTTTGATTACGCAAGATCGTATGTGTGTTTCCTGGATTATTCTTTACTTTATTTGTTTTTCGAATTTTCGATTTCCTGAATATTTTATTATTAATTTTGAAAACTGTTTGCGAAATAAACATTTTTCTGTTTAATGTTATTGTTTGTTTCGAATTGTTATTGGACATGTTTGGATTTAAGGTTGTCAATTTAAATTTGCCTGTAGGAGATGATTTTGTTTCTGAAAGGTTCATTTTTTGTTGGTTAACCGTAGGGGTTACATTTGAAATTGTTTTTGTTTCTTGTACCTTATGTTTAATTATTTCTTTGATACGAGATTCGGTAAAGATGAAATTTTGGTTTTTGTCTTTACAGGAGATGTCTGAAAGTTTAGAACTTTTGTCTATTTGATGGGAGTCTGAATTTTGATAGTTTTCATCAGACGTTGTCTCGAAAAATTCGCTTTGTATGTTTGTCTTTGCAAAGGTGTTAGGTAAGTGTATTTTTTCTTGTTCCTGAGCTAGCGGTATAGCGTCAGTGTCACAATAAAATTCAAATATTTCTTCAGTGTCTGGTACGAAAAAAATAAGATTTTGATTAATGGTGTTATCTGAAAGGTGATTGTTAATATTTTCGTTTGAATTTGTAACTGGTTGGAAAGGTAAGTAATCGTTAACTTTAAATAATGGTATATTTTCAAAATTGGTAATTAGTTGATTGTTTTTGAAATCTATAATGCATTCGTAATATTCTAGAAAGTCGTTACCTACAAAGCCATCGAAGTCTGTATCTAAATCGTATACATAAACTTTGTGTGGATCGTTAAAATTGAACGGTATAAGAACAGATTCAGTGATTTTAATTTTTTGACCTGTTACTTGTATATTTAAATTTTCGGGGTGTCTTAGGTTATAATTTTCTGTTGCTTTGGGTTTGAAAATGGAAATATCTGCACCTAAATTGATTAGAATATTAAATTTATTTGTTGGGTCTTTCATGAAATACAGGTTTTTCGAACTTATTTGAAACGGAGGGTTAGATGGTGATTTTACATGAAACACTGTTCTTGGGGATTCGAATGTGGGTCGGAATTGTCTTTCAGGTTTAATGTTTGAATTTGGTTGAACATTTGGTCCACTTCGAAATTTATTTCCTGGGTTGGAGTATTCATGGAATACTCCGGACCTAATGGAAAATCCTGAGGAGTAGCAGTATAATCCTGCGACATCTGAGAATTAGCTGTATAATTCTCATTTTGGTATGGCATGTTATCGTCGTCATTTTGCGGGAAATGGGGGTAATCGTCATAATTTACTTGTGGCATGTTTGCCATATTATCAAGGCTAGAATTAGTTTGATAGTTTCCGAAGTTATGGAATTGCGGGTCACTGAAATTATCAGTTTCATTGTAAAAATTAGTATCATAATTTTGAGAGTCGAAATGATTGTCAAAATTAACGTGATGTGTTCTCTGCGGGTTTTGTCTGTTAAAGTTAGGATTGAAATTTGAATTTTGTTGATTTGGGGATCTCTGAAAGTTCGGATTAGGTCTTATTACAAAGGCCTATTCTGCTAAAAATCTTGTTGCGGCGTGAAATTTCTTTGATATTGCTGGTAGGGAGAATTTTGGAAATTCGGTCTAGAAAATTGTGGAGGACTGGCAAAATTGTTTTGTCTAAAGTTCTGATTTTGTTGTGAGAATTGTAGTCTTGTACGGCACTCATTAAAATTGTGCCCGTTACGTTTGCAAAAATTACAGAATTGTTGGGAGTTGGGACGCCTCTGTTGGTTCTGGATGGGGTTTTTGTTGATAGTTTGTTTTGGGAATTTTTGTGACTCGAAGTAGGACAGTTGGAGTTCGCGTTTGATTCTATTAATTGCTTCTAGCATGTCGCTGGGATTTCCGGCACGGATTATTTGTCCAAGTTTGGGTTCTAGTCCGGTAAGTAGTGTTGTTAGAGTCATGGTTTCAATTAAGGATGATTGGGCTGTCTTTTCTTCCAACGTCAAAGTCTGTTTTTGCACAGCAGCGTGCATTTTGGCATTATGTGTTTGTAAACGAGATACGAATGTCAGGGCAGTTTCATTAGGTAGTTGGTGAATCCGTTGTAAGTCTTGTATAAGGGCTGTCAAGTCGCGTGAATCACCGAAATGCGCCTCAAGTAGGCTTTTAATTTCTGCCCAAGTGGCAGGGTTCCTCGAATTTATTAATTCGGCAGCTTTTCCGCGAAGTTTGTTTTTAATATGCAGGGTGAGTAAAATACGCTGGTCTTCTATGGACATACCGTATGCGTAAACACTCGCGGAAATAAAGGTTTGTAGGAAAATGGGGTTCCCGTCGAACTCTGGAACTATTGAGAAAATCTCACTTAACCTGTAGGGTTCTATGGTAAGGGTTTCGTCAGCGTTATTGGTATTATTTGCTGTAGTATTTGGTTGGTTCGCCATTTTGTATTATTAAGATTTGTATATAAATTTCAGATAAACAAACAAAAATTAATTTGGTACACACAAAAAATAATAAAAATCAATTGTAAAAGGTGCAAGAGTACGCCACTGGCAATAATAATGAATAAAAGGAAACGAAATTGTATTCTTTTCTGTATAAAGCATGTAACAAATTATTTTTGCGATGGTATTTGCACTTATTCAGATATTATAGTCATATGGTATAAACAATACGTTAACCTTTATTAGTAGTAGTAGTATTAAATTGCAGTAAAAACGTTACAAGATAAGGATTAAACTTGATATATGTCAAATTAATATATTGATTGCAATGAAAATATTTATGTGTTAAAATAAAATAAAATATCGGCTAAAGTAATACGATATTTAGATAATATATTCAACTAAATTAGATTGCAGAACTGTCGTGGGTTTAATGCAAATGTGAATGCAATGTACGAATGATAAAATATAAATGTTTAGTGCAGTTTGAAATAGAAAATAAATCGAGATGATTCTTAAATTACTTACATTACTATCTTCATGCCTGGGGTCCAGATGGAAGGTCGAATGCGGTTTCGTAAGCGTTGCTACACTGGGATGTACCGTCAGGGGTATCACTAGGTGTTCCTATCCACGGTGACGTGTTCCAAGTGCCGAAGACACCGACTTTCAGGGGCCAGGAATGTTTCTTACTTGCTAATTATTTCTCGATGTGTATATGATGCTTCTTGTGAGCTTGTTGAGACGTTGCTTGTCTGCTTGAAATTGTATTTTTCTTGTTTCTCGTAGATTCTTTGCTGATTGAAGGATTGAAATCCACCACCTCTGGGTTACAGGGTGTTTTTCAGATCCGTACGACTGCGCCAATGTTAGATAGTGGATTGTTTGAATAACTTTTTAAAAAGGAACTTTATTTGTTACACTGGAGTCTACTTTGACTCTTTAGAAAAATACAATAATAATTTAGATGAGGTTTATTCGAAAGTGAGTATAAGACTGAAGGTACAAATGTCTGTTGGTTGTATTTATAATATAAGAGAACAAAGAACATTAAATTGGCAATTCAGCATGATAAGGGATTACCAAGAAAGAAACATTAAGCTCAGCCAACGTGAGCGGTTATTAGAGAAGAGCTGTTGCGCAATTTGTAACATGATATGTTTGAGGAGGTTAAGCCTGTCTCGGTGATATTATATATCATAGTATATTTCTAATATAACATATATATATATATAAGACAATAGTTTTGGGTTCATATTATTCTTTACTTTCACTCTGCTCCAAATTTTTGTGCTCCGAAATTTTCATTTTACTAAATAGAAAAAAAAAACGTTTAGTTTTTGGACCATAACTCCTTCAATTTTAAAGCTATCACAACTTAAAAAAAAACGATTTTAAAGATAATTGAAAGAGCTACAACTTTTTTTATTATGACATGTAGTGTAAAACCCTTCATTTTGAAACGGTGAAGGGTCAAACAGCTCGAGAGAGACTGTGATTGCGCTACTACCTACATTTTTTATCATTACAGTTTTTTACGTATCTTTCATTATTTTTGAAATATTATGAAAAAAGGTGTTATTTTAAAAAATAAAAAAAAAATTTCTTCTTAAAATCGTGGTTTTTTTGAAAAGTATGCATTCCAAAGCAGCCGAACGGCTGGAATCCAATAAACTCTTCATATTAAAGTTAAATCTAGACGGAATACGATTAATTTTAATTTTGATGGATATGGCACTTATGAAACATCGATTTAAAAAAAAAATATTAGATGTCTCTCTTTTTTTCATTACAACTCACTCACTTTACATGCAAAAGACTTTTAACGCTGCTCATTTTAAAGATTATTTTAAGCACTATAAAAAAGTTTCTCATTGTCATATGGATAAAATGTATCCGTTGTCCGCTAGATGGGATTGAATACATCGATTAAAGTTCAGGCAAAAAAAAACGGCTTTTATCTTCAATATCTCGCTTAATATTGCACTTAGAACACTCTTTAAAAAACCAATTTGTTCATTTTTTTACCTTCTACAATTTTTTTTATTATAAAATTATCGTTAAAACGCATATTTTTTTTGATATTTGCAAAAAACCGTTGAAAAACGTGGGAAAATTAGGAGTTTTCAATCGCCAATAACTTGAAAAGTATTGAGTTTTTGAAAAACCTTTATAGAACACTTTTTGCTTAGAATTGGGTCTTCTATCGATCCCCGAGGTTATTTTGACCAAAAAATTTCCACTAACGAGAAAGGGTGGCAACCACTCCCAGGGTAAGAACGGAGGTCGGGTCAATATCACTTTTGAAGTTAAGGGTAAGATAAGCCTAATTCCAAAATTTCATGTAAATCGGTTCGTAGTAAAATATTTCTGAGGTATAAAGCTTGAATAACTGCACTAATAGGGTAAAAATCAATCCTAACGGAGATATTCGCGTTTTGAAAAAGTAATTTTTTGACTACCATGATTACCTACGAGGGCAAAACGAAAGGATTACGGATTAATAGATTCAAAATTATGTATTCTTATGCAAAAACGTATTCTAAACATTTTTGAATGATCATATTTTTTTTAAGTAATAGAAACAGCGTATATATCTTTTGTTCTAAAAAAAAAAAAAAAAAAAACGTTTATGAGGACACATTTAACCCTTCCATAAAATTGACCAAAAATGAAACAAAATATTGAAAATTTCCTGACATGTTCAACAATAACACAGGAATTACACACAAACTCTACGGACTTAAAAAATGGTTTTCACCCTTTTGGTAGCCAAAAAACATTTTTTCAAGACGAAATTGTGCACTTTTTCGCCCTTTAAGCACGATTTAAACCATTTTTAAGGGTATATATCTGTCATTATTGATAACTTGATAAAAGTAGACACCATTAGTAATATTTCCATATTTTCCTCCATTAGTTTGTAGTAAAAATTTAGGAGGGAGGTCACTCTATGCTCATCAAGGTTGAAACGATTAAGGTTTAATTTTTTTGGTTATTTCCATTTTATTAGTCCAATATCATCAAACTATAATAAAGAAAATTTTAAAAAGTTTTTGTCGCAAGAAAGGGTCTAGCGTAGGAGGGTTCCCACGGGGGAGAAGCGAGAGAGTTGAATAATGTGGTTACCAAAATTGTGTATTCTTATGCAAAATGGCATTCTAAACACTTATTTACTCTGCATATTTTTCAGTATAATCAATAGAAACGACGTAAATCAGGAATTAATTCTTAAAGTCCGCCATTTGGAATTTTCCAATTTTCACTTCGTATTCGCAATCAGCGATCCCAAAACCCCCATGATATTAATTTAAGCCGATTTCATTGAAAACTTTGCGAGTTATTGAATTGGGGGTATAAAATGGGGGCTGCAACCCCCAATTGCACTAATTTGTAAAGGTATACATTTTATACGTTGCCGAAACTTAACGTAATGCAAAAGGCTTCAAGTCTTTACATTGAAGTAGTCACGATTAAGAACTTATATCCCTTTTTGCATACATTTAATAATGAATCGAATGTGGGCGATATATTCGATCATTTTACGGGCGTATTTAGACTAGTTAGGTACAATTGAATAATATCTGTGAGAATCAATAGATTTTTCCTTCTGTGGAACCAGAATAAGCGAATCCCATTTTTAGATATTGCTTCTCGAGAACTTTGTCATATTTTAAAAACCTGAGTACAATCCAGTAAGTCCTTGCGAGTTTCGAGCAACTTAGTAACTTTTCATAACCAATCCATTCACATACGCTGGTAGCATGAATCAATACAATGTAATTCTTACTGTTCTTAATATAGTCAAAGTTTTTGGATGAGAATACATTTGCTTCAGCTATCCATTTCCCTACTTTTAATTCTTGATCAGGTGAAGTTCTTGCAATTAATGAATCAATAAATCAACATTCTGACGGAGATGTTTGCAGTCTTCAATTTTTATTGTAATATAGAAATAAATGTACTTTTGTTTTTCGCTGCTGAAAAATTTATCTTGTTTTATAAGGACATTCATGAACGCATCAAACAAGAACATTTGTAGATCTAAGAAATCGTGAATATCAACGACGTTCCTCCATTAATTTTATACTTTTTGCGCCTTATATTCACATATAGTAAGTACTATAAGTGGTGTGCTTATTTTCTCTTTAGACCTAATTCATTTATGTCTTGAAAACTTCCGATTCTATGTAAAAAACTATAGGAACATTTTTTTGTACAAAATTTTATAACTTCCAATTCCATAATATCTATCTTTCTCGAAACATTGATGCTTTTGGAGATGATGGTAAAAATTTAAATATTTACCCCCCACAGATCAAATTAAGGGTACTCCTCAGGATTTCATTACATCAGAATAAGTCGGAATTGTTATAGAGTCAAAGCCTAATTTTACTGGAGTATAAAAGAGAAACAACAGATGTCTAGTAATATAAGTATTTTGTTAAGCACATGCTTGTTAAGTCTTTACAAATAAATGGCAAAAACAACACTTACAATATAAGAAACTTGTACTACGTCTATAAATATTTCTAGTTGGCAACGTTCGACAACAATTTTTATAAGTTAGACCTTTATTCAATGTGTAGAACTTTTACGAAGAGAAAACGAAACTAGATTAACTCGATTTTATTAGGCGTGAAATATCAGTTTACTATAGGTTTTGTTGACTTTGATAATAAAAACCATGGCAAAAGTTGAGAAGTGCGAAGTCTACATTAATGAAGCTCTAAAAAATCTAATTTTACAGAGAAAGTACAAGAATGTGAGAACGCTAAACTCGATGTATTCTGAAAATCTTGTAAATCCGACCTCTGAAAGTAGATTACTGAATTCCCTGAACTTCCTGTTTATATTTAACACGCTCTACATGCAAGTTGCAAATAAACAATTACATTACATTAATACATAATATTTTTAGTCGCAAACTCCTCTATAAAATCCTTATTTTACTATAAGGAACGTAACCAGACTGCAACCAACAGCTACTCTCCGGGCTATGTAATATCCCTACTCTGCGAAAGAGAAGAGGTTCGGTAAAATTCTCCGTTGAGGATAGCATCGGTGATAGGCGTCAGTATCAACAATCAACAAATTCAATAAAATGTCGTTTCTGTTGTTTCATCCAATTTTTAAGAATATGTAAGGTAATTGTTCAAATGTGCTTTTAGAGGGCGGAATATTAATACACAATATTTTTAGTCGCAAACTCCTCTATAAAATCCTTATTTTACTATAAGGAACGTAACCAGACTGCAACCAACAGCTACTCTCCGGGCTATGTGCCCCGCCGAGCGCTGAATTACAAGTTATAAGTCTGGCGCGTTAAGCGTAATAATTGCATATTACCATCAAAACGCTAATGCTTCGATTGCAACAAATACCAGCCGAAAGACTGATCCTACTTGGTAATATGCAATTATTACACTTAACGCGCCAGACTTGTAACTTGTAATTCAGCGCTCGGCGGGGCACATAGCCCGGAGAGTAGCTGTTGGTTGCAGTCTGGTCACGTTCCTTATAGTAAAATAAGAATTTTATAGAGGAGTTTCCGCCCTCTAAAAGCACATTTGAACTATGCTAAGCCCAGTCAGGCTATTTATTTTTCGATTACAACAGACACTGGACCGCTAGATGGTGCCTGTTGACTATTTTACATGTCGCTATTGCAAAAATACCGGGATGTAGAAAATAGTCAAAGGATCCTCGTGCCGGTCGTCACATGCCTACCTTGCACTGACGAGAGCCAATGGCTCGAAACTGCAGTCTGCAAGTGGTGTATGACGGCTGGCAAGAGAGCTCCTTTAAGTAGGATCAGTCTTTCGGCTGGTGTTTGTTGCAATCGAAGCATTAGCGTTTTGATGGTAATATGCAATTATTACACTTAACGCGCCAGACTTATAACTTGTAATTCAGCGCTCGGCGGGGCACATAGCCCGGAGAGTAGCTGTTGGTTGCAGTCTGGTTACGTTCCTTATAGTAAAATAAGGATTTTATAGAGGAGTTTGCGACTAAAAATATTGTGTATTAATATTCCGCCCTCTAAAAGCACATTTGAACAATTACCTTACATATTCTTAAAAATTGGATGAAACAACAGAAACGACATTTTATTGAATTTGTTGATTGTTGATACTGACGCCTATCACCGATGCTATCCTCAACGGAGAATTTTACCGAACCTCTTCTCTTTCGCAGAATATGGATATTACATAGCCCGGAGAGTAGCTTCTTCTCGGCAAAGGTCACGTGATCTTTCCTATTAAACGTGAATTTCGTAAATTTGGCTATTGAGATATATCTAGGTTGAGTATATATTTGATTGTTATTAGTTATTTGTTTGCCAGAGATATTGATTAATTTATAATTTAGAAAATCTTAAACAATTCAGATAGGACCGACGGCAATTCAAATTGTAATTCATAGAGCTTTGACATTGTTGCACCCATAGGCGTGTGCTAGAAACGAAGCACTGTGAGCTTTTTGTTATGGTAACTTTAGGTTAGTGGAAATTTATTTGATTCTATTTAGTGTGGTGACTGAAATCTAATGGAATATTAACGTGAATTAATGAAAATAATAAACTATACAATTTTTGCAAAGCTTTTAAATTAATTTAGAATTTATCGTTTTCTTGAAATTTTAGGAACTGAAATGAAATATCAGTTACGCCAAAACTCTCGATAAAATCCGACATTTCGCATGATAAGCGTGCTTCACGTAAACATGCCGTTGGAAGACGTTTTTATATTTTAAATCACATTTTCACTCTACGGGGAGCGCTTTTTATGTCAAAATCTTGAAAACTCATCAAGGATTGTAATTTTAGAAAGTGTAGTAAATGTCGCTGCACGGGGACGTAATGTCGCCCAGACCACCAAAATCTAGGAAGTGTAACAAAAATCGAATTTCGGAAATTTCAAAATTAAAAATCCTTTTACGAATCCACGTTGTGCAGCACTGCAACTCATGCGTTGTGTTAAATATGAGGACAAGTTAATCCAGTCTCTAGTCAAAGTATCTCGAGAGTTTTGGCAAAAATAACCTTTAGCGACAAGGGTGACCATTCGTTTTCTAGCAGTCGATTTTGACGGGAAAATGATGGATTTTAACGGGATTTGCCCTAAACCGGTTCCTCAGTGACTCGGTGTCAGAAAAGTATCTTTACCATGTACTCAGAACGTACATGGTACCGCCTTGCCTGAACGTATGAATCTATAATTGCAGAATATAATTCAAAGTCATTGCGATTCAAGCATTTTTAAGCTCCGTGGAGCGACCAAAATTGATATTGAACTGAAAATACGTCAATAGACAGGCAAGCAAAAGCCCACCAAAAAATTATAAACATTCAACTTTTTACTGAATCTTTTTGTGTAATCGTAAGCTAAAATCTAAACATTGGATGGTAGTTGGTACATTATGAGTAGTTCCGTTCCTCACTATGTGTTGTACATGGGCCAGACTATAGTTTGTCAATACATTTTTTCGTTTTATAAAAACATAATTAAAAAAAAATTAATATATATTTTTGAACTTTATATTGTCTTTTTCTTGTGTTTCAAAATCCTTTTTCAGGTTTAAATGTAAGAAAATGTTAGTATTTACTGTGTTAGATTTATAGTGTTACGACGTCCAATTGTTACCATCAGTGAAGCAATTAAGCAAAAACGAACAGTAAGTATAGATTTTGTATTATTCTCCGTCTGAAACAGTCGCTTTGAACCCCTCTTTGTGAACATTTAATATCCACTTTGGAAAATATAATAAAAGGATTTCAGACGCGAAAAGACGGATCGTTTCCAAAGGCAGCGACAAGCGTCTACAGATGTTATAATTTTGAAAATTAGTAAACTTGGAATTTGTTATTTATTATTTTGAAAGATCCGACGTCGGCAAACTAACGTCGGTGAATTCGTAACTATATTAAAAGTGGTGGAAAGTTATTTGTGGCATTCTACGAATATTCTTTCCTTTTATTTGGGTTTTCTACCACATGTATTATCCTCTTCAAAAATAAATAACCGAATCTACAAAATAATAGAATTATTGGAAAAAAGCCTCTGCGCCTGTGACGTTTACGTGAGAGCAACAGGCAGAGGTTATTTTTTACAAATAATATAAATCGGAAGATAATATAATTTGCTGACGGTTTCGAAAAGTAGCCTCTTTCCGTTTTCAAAGTTTTTTCGAAGAACTCTTATTTGTTGTGTATGTCAAATACCCAGCTTTAATATTCTGTTTATGTTATTTCCATAGATACTTACTACTTACACATAACTGATGATTTTCTTTTAGATAATGTTGAGTTTGTTAAGTTCCTTTAACATTGGTAGCCAGGTTGTACAAATGTCTACAGCACAATTCGATACGCATTTATCTTCATTTAATAAGATTATTGCTGATTATTTAATTTTTCTTTTTTTGTTATCTGCTTCTTTCGTTAAAATTTTTGCCGCGTCTCAGTTTATTCTATGTCCGTTTTCCCAAGAATGTTCACAAATCTTTGATTTCTGAATTTCATTGTTTCTAATGTAATTCTTGTGCTCATCCAATCTCACAATATCCTGTGCGAATGTGATAAATATCAGTGGGTGAGTTATCCAGACCTTTCAGTGTGAGGTTGGATGAGCACAAGAATTACATCAGAAAGAATGACATTCAGAAATCAGAGATTCAGTGAATTACGCAACCAGTGTTTGTTTTAGTTTTAATTGTTCTAAATCTCTTTTGATATTTCCAATTTTATTGCCTATTTTAATTTGTTTTTAACAGGAGTTAGGCCTAGGTTACGTTTTATGTCACGCGTTTAGATTTCTCTATGTGCATACCAAGCGAGGTGGGTTCGAGCCCCACCTACTGCG
The DNA here is from genome assembly GCA_963675555.1 of Leptura quadrifasciata. NCBI lineage: Eukaryota > Metazoa > Arthropoda > Insecta > Coleoptera > Cerambycidae > Leptura > Leptura quadrifasciata. The sequence continues at coordinate 152,412,730 of OY776673.1, read as the reverse complement.
AAGTCATTTTCAAATATAAATTTTCCTCAAAAGGTGGTTCGGAACCCTCTTTAAACTGTAGGACTCCGTCTCCTTCACTCAGACAAATCTAGATCTCCTAGATTTAAGAGGGTCACTCTGGTAACCTGGAAGGCAGTTATAAGCATTTACTTAAGCATTATTAATTTTCTCGCCCCATTTGAAAATTAATGTATGGTTAGTTAATTGAAATACACTCCAGAAAGCCTTAACGGAGATATTTATAAAGCTGGTGAACGTGTGAATGTTAGGTAATGGATGACGCTACTTAGATTTATCTATGAATTTCCAGCAGGTAATTCATGCATAGTTATTACAATGACACTGTTACCGTTTCTGTGAGATTCAAAACGTGCTCAAGGATAAATTGAGAAAAATTAATGGAGTATTTCGCTAAAGATAGCACTTTTCAGAATATTTGTGCATATATGAATTTATAAAGTGTGCTCCCAAGAAGTTTCTAAGTTCTAAATAATAATATATGTTTATTTTTTATACAGTACGATGTTACAAAGAAGAAATGGCAGAGTTCATGCTTTTTCATACAAGTATTAATGTTATATAGTTATTATGTGAAAAATAAATGTCATACAAGTTAATGATAAGGATAAAAGAATTATTTAGTATACGCTATTCATAAACAGGTTTCCTTTCCCTATAGCCTAGGTCGAATTTTTAACGTATTTACTAACAGATGCAATATGTTGGAAATCCTCGATATTCTTGGGTATATTATTAAGCTGTCGTCATGTTTGCGCCTTCGCCGTGAGATCTACAGTTATCGTGGCGTTGTTGGCGCCGCACCGCCAGAATTATTAAATACCTGAAGTCCGAGGTACCGCAACTGTATCTAATTTATATAATTATGTTCCGGTTATTGTTATAGTACATCTCACGTACTATTAAAAATTTAACTTTAAAAAATTCTAAAAATCACTTCTCAATCTAATATTTCATCTCAATCAGTCAAACTAGGGAAAAAAAGGAATGTTCAATTTTATTGTGGCAAAAACAACATTTTTCTAAAACAAATTCTGAAAGAATTCTGTTACTCGATAATTCTCAAATAATCATAATCCGTCAACAAATTCATGAAAAAGTTTGAAACATAAATTTTACAGCCCCGATGTTATAAAATAATCACCTAAAAAATACCGCCCCCGTATATTCAAAGATCACCTTCACTATACTCTCCAAGTAACCGGTTAGAATATTTTTAATTCCCTTAAAAAATTTTTTACTTCCTAGTCATCTTCCTTATATAACATCCGCAACCTTACTTTCATGACTTATATTTTCTCACCGCCCCCGTATACAACATTCGGAGCCTTTCTAAATTCTTAGCAAATTCTCATGGCCCTTACTTTCTCATAGTCCCACGTATACAACATCTGTAACCTTCTCAATTCTTAAAACATAGTTTCCGTTCGCCTCGTTCAGCCTACCGGCATCGGTACTGAAACTGTATCCACCTTAATAGTACGTGCGTAGCTTTAATGCTGCATTACGGGGTAATCCAAAATGTTCTCAATTTATTTGATATAAAAACCTTCAATAAATCTTTAACCCAAATCGATTCGAACATAAATCTTATATAAAAAAAATCGTCTTTTTATGCCCAACACGTTCACATATGTTTCCTTTCAAAATTTCAACTTTTTTACAGTATTGGACAATATTGCGCAATATTACGGAACGATGAGTCATCCTCACCCGCACGGAGCAGCGATATTCAGACTTTTCCAGACTTAAAACGGTGGTAAAAAAGTTCGTGCGAGACTCGTGGCGCGCTAAAAACGTAACAGTCACAAAATCAGTGTGTTAAATTCAATACGAACGGCGAGTGCATTAAGCTTGTTTCTACGACACCAAGGCGACGATTGGGTGCGCGAAGAGTATACCTCGCGACGGGCGAGCTTAACACTCAAATCTGCGAGGTAAATATACGCGCAAATCACCCAGCGTATCCATACACCAACCCCTTTGAGATCGTTTGGAACCAGGTCTTGTACCGTACAACTTAAAGCCGCTAGAAAAAATCTCGTGGTGATTCCCCGGTTCCACTGAATACGACCAAAATGGTCTTATGTGTATGTGGTAAGGAGTTTGTCTGACCTCCCGACTCTCTTTTCCACTCGAAATATCCACCATTAATGATAATGAATAGGTCTATCAGTTCTGTAGAAAGTAATACGAACTACGAATTGAATAAACTTGATTTTATTATATTTATTTTTCTTAAATGATCCCCCTAATGATTTTTAATAGTTGTATGAATGCATAATAGTACGGCAGCCCGTAACCAAAATCAACTGTTATCACCTAATGCTAATTTCGATCGCCAGGCTGTAGTTTATTACAATACAAAACCGATTTTCCTCTGACAAAAACTCCCATAACGCTGCAGTAGTCCGTTAAAAAAAATACTTTATTTTAATCCCCAATGTCCGTTCTCGATGAATTCTTTTTATAGATGTTGAATGAAACAGGAATTAATACAGAACGAAAATTTTATATGTTGCACAATTTCAATGATAACAATCAAAATTGTATTAAAAAATGGTATAAAAAAGTTTGTCCCTAATGACTGAAACCTTTTTTAAATTATAAAATATGGTTTAAATAATCGAAAAAAAAATGAACGGACATTTTCTATTCTGTACAGCAGCACGGAATGTAGTGCGTTTGCATCCTGACGCGGCGGATAACAGTTTGGGGATAGAGTGTTTACCAAGGGTGTCACAAAGGTGTTTACCAGTTGAAGTGCACATGTGGTAAGAGCTACATCGGACAAACAGGATGGAGTATCCAGTGCAGAATCAAAGAACACCAGAGAAATACCAGATTTGGATACACGGATAGGTCGGCGATAGCAAAACATGTCCATAATAACGAGAACCATAAAATCGACTACGAGAACGTCAATATATTAGACAGGAATACGCGCTATTATCCGCGAATCATTAGGGAATCACTGAAAATTATGAAAAACGTGAACAACTGGTATTGCCAAGTACCAGCAAAGTAGTAAGTCACGGTCAACCAAACGCGACGAATGAGCAGCGAAGCGAACCAAGCACGACCAATGACCAGTGAAGCGAAGCGGCGTCTAGGTATATAACAAGGAGTGTACAACAAATTCAGTCTGTAGAATCCTTCTGAAGAAGCTGACGCGAAACGTCAAGTCAAGTTCGACGACCACGGCAAGACCCGGAAGAAACTGCTTCATTAGAAAGCGGCCGTGGAAACCTTCATTCTACTAAGTTTTCTGTTGTTGCGGGCGAAATCGTGAGAAATATTGAAGATAACATGGATTGCGCGTATCACGAAGAGGCAGATACCAAAATGATTTATCATGCTTACCAAATCAAAAGAAAATCCAACATTTCCATAAGATGCAGTGATACAGATGTTTTAGTGTTATTATTGAGCAACATGCAGCATTTACAGGATAGAAATTCAGATATTTGGCTAGATATTGTTGTTGGAAAATTCAGAAGATGGATAGATGTAACTGCTTTGTATAAGACAGTGATCCCTCTCGTAGCTCACTCCCTAGGAGCTTTTCGTGCATTTACAGGCTTCGATCAGAATCCTGCTTTCTATCGCAATGGCAAGGTTCGACCATTCATAATCTGGGACATATCAGAAAGATGTCAAAAAGCCATTGTTACACTTGGAGAAACTCAAGCGAAGACGCTTTCCAAGTCTTGGAACAGTATGTATGCGATTTAGTCAACGAGAAAAAATCAATAATGTCAACGAAGCAAGCATGAGCATTTTCCAATGTACATACGACACACAGAATATGAATGAACAGCTGCAAATAGATATTACAAGTTATGACGCCTGTTTATTGCCATTTTGAAAATCGGAACTTCGACAACATTTATTGCAAACCAGATATAATTGCTAAGGTATGGGCTGGGGCTTATTTGCGCCGACCGAGCAACCTATCGCCAACTAAAGCCGGATGGATCGAGGAAAACGGGAAATACGCATTCAAATGGTTTAAAGGTGACCAACTTCCTGTATGTGCTGATCGTATAATAGATAGTTCTACAACAGATCTGTCCACAAGGTAAATATTTTCGATTTATTTAGGCCTACTTATTAATCTGTTTCTCATCAATTTCAGACCTTGAAGAGGAGGAACGGAAAGAAAATGAAGAAGAAGCGAATTATGGAGACGAGATAGATATTGAAATCAATATTGAAGAATACTCGTCAGAGGAGGACGATTAAAATGAATTCGATTGTATCAATAAAACGGACAATTTTTATATTTTATACGAAAAAGCCCTCTTTTATTCCTCATGTATAGCCTCAATTGTAGTTTTTCATTGCAATTAAAGCAGGAGTACATACAACCGACAATCGCAGCCTTGGAGGATCAAGGTAGTATACCATTACTAGTTTCCGATTGCGTTTTCAGTTTTTTAACACGAGTAGAACCCCAAAAAATGATAAAAAACTACCCGATCAAAAGTTTTTTTCACCAGCCGATGACACCTCTATTGGCAAAAAAGTCTTATAAACTGGGATTTTTACGAATATCAAAGCGCGAATCGGTCCCTTTTTAGTTGAGGAAATGATTCCGCGTTCCTAACAACGAAAAATCAGTTTGTACTTCGACATTAATGAATCTTTCGTTTTAGGGCTGCTTTTTTGCCCGAAGGGGTGCGTGCGGTGGGTGGGGGGATGATTTTTTTCAACATGTCAAGTTGAAAATTGTTCGTTCATATTTTTCATACATGTTTTTTGATATACAACATAATTTCCATTAGAGAACGGACTCGTAGAAAAACTTTAGAAATAGACGAAAATTGTCGAAACGGACATTAGACGACGACAGGAATTTCCACCTGTAGCAGTTTTCAGTACTTAACCGTCGACATCTTGACACGACACTAAAAATTTCCGTTGCCCTGAATTTTTTTATCCTTTTTCAAAGAAATGAGCATTGGCGGGAGAATTTTCCATTAGGGGATAAGTCAAAAATATTGGTTACGGACTGCCGTACTATAAGTATAATAAATTATTCATAGATATATCTAAATATAAAATAGTGGACATATTATATATATTTTAACAAAACACGACGATGGATTTGAGAAAGAATTTAATAAATCTATTATTGTTTTACTGATATATCGTGGTTATGAAGGGGATGGAATAACATATTTATGCGGTGAATATATGGAATTTTCATTTGGTGAATAACTAGTTAGCAAGATAATTAATTAAACTAACTATACCAAAACACAAAATTTGTTGCATTTCACAAATTACATAGTAAAATATACTAGAATGTTGATTTAAAAGTTTTAAAGTCGAATTTCTATTAATTAGTGCTGCAAATCACGTTAACTTTGTTTTGGGCGTAACTAAAATAACACAATATAACACATGCACATACATTTTTATACGTAATTTTATCTTAAACATAAATAAATGGAAGTCAACCAATACAATTTTTATATAAATTGGCTTATCCTAAAGGATGAACTAGAATTTGCTTGGAACAACATATCATAAAAGTTAAAGGGGGTTCTTAGAGATTTTCAAAACGTCAGTAACTTTTGGTCTACATGTAAAATGTCTATTTATAATATACTAAATCCCACTTACACTTGTATTGTTATCGATTTTTAAATTATAAGTATTTTAAACAATTGGTATTTCCAACCATCATAATTTCATTCAACAATTTACAATATAGCGTTTGTCAATATGGAATGCGGAAAACTAAAAAGTCGAGTTTTTGTGATTTATTTTCTCCAAATCACTGATAAAATTAATCTTGGCAATAAAATACACGTCGTAGATGATGTGTTTTTACTTGGCGTCAACAAGAGACATTCATTCATTTCTATCCTAGTTATTCATGTAGCATATATTCAAAAGTATTATAGAGCTAATAGCATCATTGTCTTCGACGGGTACCCTACCGATGCATCTGATAAAAGCACAGAATCTGCTGAGATTCAACGACGAGCTCAAAGAAATATTCCTGCAACCATAAATTTTGACGAATCTATGACAGCAATAATGCAACAGGAGAAGTTTCTATCAAACGATCAAAATAAACATGGGTGTCTCCCTATTATGTTAAAAGCTTACCACTGCAGGTTTTGTTGTTAAGGAGGCTGCTGAACTCAACGATAGTTATATCACCTCATTACGATTTGGTAGTTATAGTTGGTGAAGCCTTTTAATTCTTATGATAGGATTATCCACACGTTGTTCAAGCATGTATTTTATGAAACCAAGCAAGAGGGAAAAAAGACGAACGAATTTATTCGAATTCTTTTAAATACCTAAAAGAAGTTGCGGATAGAATATTATTCCTCCACACATTCAGTGAATGTGATGCAACTTCTGCATTTTTTAGGCTAGGCAAATCAAAATTCGTTAAATTATTACAAAGATATGCAGTATTACAAAAAAACGTGTAATATTTTAAAGATCACAATTCTCACCCTGATGTTATATAGCAGGCTAAAAGTCATTTTAGCTCTTTACAGTGGAGAACCCGATCAGCATTCTTTGAATGAATTCAGATACAAATGCTGATGCCAAAAATGCCATATTATGGACTCTTGCTTGCTTGTTTTGTCTATTTACCCCATTTACCCCCGAACCCTCCAACGGAATTAGATCAAAATATAATCTAGTTCCAGATCTCATTACAATACATAAGTGTACCAAATTTCAAGTCAATATCATAAAAGGTTCCAGACTAAACGTGCGTACAAAAAAGTTATAGAGAGACCGACCGACAGACAGGAAATTTTTTTCGCTCAATAAAATCTCGAGGTTTCATGACATTTTAAACTTATTTTAACAAAAAAATAATATTTTTTTTTTGCGTTACTATACTTCCACTGGACGTGGAAGTAATCGATAATAAATGTATTAACTTAAACTAAAACTGCAAATTAAACGCAACAGCAAGTAGGAAGCGTAGAGATATAGAAAGGTGTAGATATACAGAGCGAATGCGATATAATGCTTGACCTCTCTCGCCTATAAGAATATTAATCTTACGTAAAAATCTGTCTGAACCATTTCGATAAAGAACTTACTTATCTCTAATTGTGATAACTACCTTTTTTGTTTCGTAGGATCGTTCAAAACCGAGATATTGGCAAAAAAATGATTTTTGAGCGATATTGTGCCAAAGTTGCGGGTGTTCCGGGGGGACCGACGAGGAGCAAAATTAGTATGTCTAAAAGGGGCCTATAATGAACTGGTTCCAATAATATAATCTTTCGCCGATTTAAAACGATGTTAATCTGCCTCGCCTAAAACTAGTTCGAATCTTTATTAGAGTTATTGCAACCTACACTGTACCCATCTTAATAAAGTTTTCGTTTATATGACACATTTTATTAAAATACAGGCTGTTACGGACCTCTAGCGTATGCGACCCGCCATACGCTTTAGCGTTTTGTGGGCCGCATTATAACAACTGCTACACGTCCGTAACACATTTCGCTATTCTCCATGGGAGGGCGACACATTTGTGACACGTGATCAACGGAAGCAGACATTTTTGGTTGGCTTGGCTTGGCTTGTTGGTTAGTTGTTATTCTGTGAACCTTGATTTTATTCAAGGCATCCGCATGGATTTTAGAATAACCAACTCAAGAAAAATTTCCTCAATCCGTTGTTGTTCCGTTTAGCGGAATATTTTGTGTTTGTGAGTAAATTTTATCTGCGGAAGCAGGATATTAAATTACACAAGGTAAGCTAACCTCTTCACGCCATCTTGCCCGTTCTCTACCCACGTGTTTCGCAAATTTGCAGGCTTTCCTGTGGAAATACAGTGTCAACTTTAAAAGGCGACTCAACCCCATTTATCCGACTGTGGCTTCCAGGAGTTTTGGTGGATTGTTCCCTCATCAGTGAGGTAAATTATGTTTCATTTGTAGGTTATGTCAGAATTTCTCACATTAAGCACGCTTCACGTGCATTTCTGACTGTGAATTAAATCGTGATATCTTTAGGGTTCTACGGACGGGGCTTCTACGCACGTCAGTGAAGTTCTACGGACGGGGCTTCTACGCACGTCAGTGAAGTTCCACGGACGGGGCATCCACAAACAGTGGAAGGCTCCAGGGCTGGTGAGGCCACGATCAACCCCATCCTTGGGTCCATTTCTTGTGTCCCGAAGGCATCTCTGCAGGGCTTCAGTTCTTCCACCGGACTCGGTATCGTACCACCCTAAATAAGTGTGTGTTTATTATTTTTACTTACCGGGGACCACCTTCAGTGGTTCCGCTGGACATCAATTTATACATTTTGGCATTTTAACCTGTACATTTTAAAATATTTTATGCATATATTTACATATATTTAAGGAGGTTCTTTAAATCAAACCTTTGTGGCAGAATTTATGACAATTCATGATAATATTGTAAACCGATGTGTAGCTACACGAGGCATTTTATGAATGTTATAACTGATTAATCGTGAAATATTGGCCACAATTGTGAACACCACCAGGTTACATGCTAAAGAACTAATTTTGTAAATTGTTCAATATAGTGCATTTCATTTTTAAAGAAAGTGTCATTATTTCGTCTGCGACCACTACATATGGAAAAACTCAGTGATTTGTTAAGTAAGTAAACTAATAATTTATCATAGTTTATGTAAGCTTGGGCTTAACGCCCTGAGATAGTCTGAGCTAGAGAAATTTTATCGTAGGCACGTACATCACTTTCCGGGTAAGCCAGTGCCTACGGTATCTGCTACGCTACAGTAGCCCAAGTGATTTCGTTACGTAATATCTGATAATCATTAAGATCCAACGTATCTATTTGTTTATGTACGTTCGACTCGTAGCAAGGCAAAGAAATTTTTTTATTTAAGTGCTTCTATTTTGACAAAATTTAACCTATATATGAAGCAAGATAATCGTTACAATAGCACTCCTAAGAACTGAATAAAAAGTTGTAATACAAGATACTAGATACTTTATTTGAAGATTCTTTTAATAAAGTAAATAAAATAAAGTAAGATTTTTACACATCGCAATAACTCTCTAATTATTGTAATTAAAAGTATATCGAATCTTTATTTATTTTATCGCCAACTTATGTATTTGCAGTAGACATTTGATGTGCAGTTCATTCAAATCTTCAATTATTTTAGGCAAACCTTTAATTTGTATTTTTCTATATAGAATATTGTAACAAAATATATACTTATATGTATTTGTACATATACGTATGTATGTTTTGTACTGTAAAATTGTGTATATTTAAAAAAGATCATAATAAATTCAGAAAAATATTTAAAATATAATATTTTCATAATCGATTAGTAAATATGACTAATGGTGTCTGTAACCGTAGTTAACAAATCTCAAACACGCACACAGTTTCTTGTATTATATACTACAAATATGACTAATGACAAATGCGATATTGTAATACAGTACCTGAGAACTCGAAAAATTCTTCTCTCGTAATCATGAAGGCGGCGAGGTTGGCAGTGTAAATGGCAAGGAAGACGACAGCAAACATTGCCCATACGTTGGTCATAAATCGGGCTGTAAAACCTCTAGGCGAGTCGACATGCACAGCGGCTTGGAAAAGTACAGCCCAAACTAACCAGTAAGTTCGAAATAGTGAAAATCTATGTGAGGCAGATGGACCCTGCAACAAATTATTCAGTGTTTAAAATAAATAAGATATTAAAATGAAAGAAAAATATATCTCAACTCAGCAATTCAAAATGTTGTAATGAACTTCTGAACGAAACTCACTCTGATACACTAAATTCTAATTTATTAATACTTAAGTTACTATATATAAAAACTAGTAGTGTGCTGTAAAAAGCAGTCTGAACTGTACGAGAGTTGGATGATGATTCTGTGTCTTAACTAGGTATAGTAAATCCCTTTTCGGTTTCTAATTTTATACCTAACCTAACAAGGATAATAAATGTACTAGGAACAATAAATATAAAATATCCTTAAATATAAGAGATAATAAAACATTTAAATATTGAATTTGGTGAAATTGTAGAGATAAACAGATAGTTTATAAGGGTTAGTTATTATCCTATTGCATGGGGTTTTAATATACAGGGTGTTGGTACATTACAATGTTGCACATTGGTAAACAATACAGAGATGTTAAATATTTCACAGCAGTCAATTTAAGACTAAGTATTTTATTGAACAAAAATTATGTGAAAGTTTTTTGATAATTTTCCATTTAGTGATTTAGATCCCCTTTCATACATTATACAGAGTGGGGTAATCTCCCAACCATTTGCATGTGTAATGGACTTCTGAATGAAACTCACTGGTACACTAAATTCTAATTTATTAATACTTAAGTTACTATATACAAAAATTAGTAATGTGCTGCAAAAAGCAGTCCGAACAGAACGAGAGTTGGATGATAAGTGATGAACTACAGTAAAATTCCTTTTCGGGTTCTCATTACGTACCTATCCTAACAGGGGTAATAAAATATACTAGGAACAATAAATCCATTGAAAGTATCTGTCCCCTTCTGCGGGGGTACGTCGGCTATCCACCCGAAGGTGCTTGCCGCAGGATAAAAGAGTTTAAAACATGTCGTGCTCATGGCTGGCTGGTGTATGAGATGATGTGTGGCATGCTTGTGATGGTACGTGTGAATTTGGATGATATGAGTTAGTATGTGTATTATTGTTAGGATGTTAATTAGTGCTGGTGTGGTATTGGCATCTTTTGATCTAAACGAATCATAAATTAAAACGGCTCTTTTCAGCTGATTCTGCCTGAAGGGCATAGTAATATAGTAATAATGAAAGTATTATTTTTTTTGTTTTTATATGTTTTATGTTTTTTTTGGTTGATTTTATTTTCCGTGAAAATTTTTTTGGTTTTTTTTTGTATTTTTTCAATTTTTTCAAACAACAAGTACAATTATTTAGGGAGTGAAAATGTAATTTAAGGATGGATATTTAGGGGCGGAATGGAATTTAGGGGTGAGGGGGTCGAGGAGGGTAGGATTGGTGGAGGAAACTAAAGTGTTCCCAAAGTTTGGCAGTAGCCTTTTGAGAATGAAATCGGAGAGCATTGGAGTGCCTGTAATATTATGGAGATCGGTGTTGCGAGTGCAAGAAGGTAAATGCAATGAAATTTTTTGTATTTTATTCTGAACAATTTGAAGCTGGGATTGTAAGTATGGGGCAATTAGGGGATACCAGATGGGAGAGGCGTAGTAAGCCATCCTTACCTACGCCCCATGGGCGGAGGTAGGATTTGTAGATTAAAGTAGCTACGTGGGATGGGGAGTTTTTAAGGATGGGGAATAGGGGAGAGGTACGCCGCCGGCATTTCCCTGTGACGTTTGAAACGTGCTTTTTGAGGTATAATTTTCTGTCAAGAGTGACACCGAGATAAGTGATGTCCTCTTGCCAGGGGATGTTGTGGCCATTCAGTGTTAGGAAAGTGGTGACTGGTTTCTGCTTTTTGCAGAAATAGATGGCCTGTGTTTTTGTGAAGTTAGTCGTCAGTCCCCAGTCTTGGTAGTAGGTTATTGTGGCGTCCGTCTGTCGTTGTAGTAGGTTTGTCATGACGGCAGGGTTTACGGAGGTGGTGAGGATGGCGGTGTCATCTGCATAAAGGCAGAGGGTAGTGCGGTGATCTAAGGGAGGGGGTAAATTGTTGATGTAGAGGTTAAATAAGACGGGACCAAGGGATGACCCCTGGGGGATGCCAGATAATATGGGGGTGGTTGGGGAGTAATCCTTATTGACTTTGACTCGGAATTTGCGATTAGATGTATATGATTGCATCATTTTTATGATGCGAATCGGAATGTTCGCGACATGGAGTTGATATAAAAGTCCAGGAACAATAAATATAGAATATCCTTAAATATGAAAGAATTTAAATATTTAAATATTGAACTTGGGGAATTTGGTTTATTACGGGCAGGGTTAATGGTTTAAGTAGTCGTATTATCCTATTTCTAAATCTCCCGGCGCCGACTCACTCCCAGCTGAGATCTTTAAAGCTGTGTCGTCAGAGCTCATACCCTACCTCAAAAAACTGTTTGATGTCGTGTGGGAAAGTGGTCAAGCCCCGCAGGAGTTTCATGATACACTTTTAATCAACCTCTTCAAAAACAAAGGGAGCGCTGCGGACTGTGGAAATTACAGGGGTATAGCTCTCCTGGCTGTTGGAGGGAAGATACTCACTAAAGCGATGGCAAATAGGCTAACACCTGTTATGGAAAAGTTACTTCCTGAAACACAGAGTGGCTTTAGACCAAACCGAGGCACATCGAATTTAATCTTCACACTTAAACAGCTTCAAGAAAAAGCACTCGAACATCAAGGAGAAATTCACATGGCCTTCATTGATTTAACCAAGGCGTTTGACTCGGTGGACAGGGAAGTGCTCTGGAAAATTATGTTCCGCTTAGGTATCCCTAGAAAATTTGTGGAAGTATGTCGCAGTCTACATACAAACAACAACGCCCAGGTTATGTATAATAATGAGGCAACCGAACCTTTCCAAACCCTCACTGGAGTTAGGCAGGGATGTGTCCTGGCACCCCTACTCTTTAATTTGTTTACCACTGCTCTAACAATTATTGTTGACAACAAACTGATAGTCAGAGGAATAGGTCTCAGATACCGTTTTGATGGCGGTCTCTTTAACATAGGGCGCTTTAGAGCTTTCACGAAGACACGCACACGATTAATTTGTGATCTCCAGTATGCGGATGACTGTGCACTTTTAGCCTCTACGCCGGAAGAGCTTCAAGAACTTTTAGATGTGTATGCCCAGAGCTATGATTCCTTGGGACTTAAAATCAACATTGGAAAGACTAAGATTATGTCAACTCCTCATCAAGTGAACCAAATAGACATTACTCTTAACGGTAGTTCTCTTGAAGTGGTGGATCAGTTCAATTACTTAGTCAACGTTGTTAATGACCAAGCAAACATGGACAGCGAGATTCGCAATAGAATTAACGCTGCATCTAGAGCACTCTGGGGACTTAGAGAGAGAGTATTTGACAACCACGACCTTGCTTTGGCAACGAAAATGGCAGAGCAGTTATCATTCCAACACTGCTATATGGATGTCACTTACCGTCGTCATGTGAAAGAATTAGAACGTTTTCAGCAAAGACACCTCAGAAGTATGATGAAAATCCGTTGGTTCCATCACATATCAAACGTGGAAGTACTCAGGAGAGCAAACAGTCTTCCAATTGAGGTGCTTATTTCAAGAGCACGCCTAAGATGGGCAGGTCACGTTCATCGTATGCATGATAACCGCCTTCCTAAATGTACACTTTATGGTGAATTGCTAGACGGTAGAAGAAGGCGTGGCGGTCAATGAAAGAGGTTCAAAGACGTTCTCCATGAAAATCTAAAATCCTGCGGTATTGCAGACAAGCAATGGGAACAACTTGCAGCGGACAGAACCGAATGGCGAGGGGTTGTGGCCAGCTATCAAGGAAATGTTGCTGCAAGAAGGCCGAATCCAATACCTAACCAGGTCTATGTTTGTCCTGACTGCGGTCGACATGTGCTCTCCCGAATTGGCCTCTATAGCCATAGTCGTGTGTACCGTAGATGAATGGAAATTACAATAGACTACACCTTTTACTTGTTTTTTATTGTACACAATCTATCGACTGTAACATTTTTATACTCGGACTCGAGTAACGGCTAATAAATAATATCCTATTTCTACATAAATGGGTTTTTTCCCAACGTATAATTTACGACAAGGTTTGAGCGTATCAGTTATATAGATTAAAACTTAAATAAAATTTTTCATTAGTAATCCAAAAATAATATACAGGGTGTTGGTACATTACACATGTAGTGATTTTTTTGTTGAAATAATGCTATCTGCCATATAATATAATAATAATAATATTTATTTGCCCATTTAGCGTGTAAAATTTTTTATATACAATTATATGAAGAAATAAAAAAGCAAATAAATAGGAGAAAAACCATAAAAAAGTGAACTTTGCCTGTGGTTATTCGTACTCCATTTTCTTGCTTAGATATTTGTAATAAAATTATCTGCGAAGAATAGAAAAATTATTATAATTTTATAATACACTTAATGACTTAATTATATTTGCGGCTTTACATTAAGGTAAAAATATTATGTCTAACTTAACACATACTAAACTAGTCAGATATCACGTTCACCCCCATATTACATGCATCCATATACACAATCATATAACCATGCCCTTTTCAAATAGACATATACATTTAACTTATATTTTTATATCTTTTTTAATAACTATATGTGTTTTTAATATCAATTAACTGATGAGCTGATGAGCATATATTCTATTTAAGTTCAATAACCATTTTTTTACTTTGTTTTTAAATATTTGTATGGAATTTATGTTTTTTATTTCATTTGCAATTATATTATATATACACGTGGTCCCAGGTAAGTGAAACATTTTTGCGTAGTTTTAGTTGCCTTTGGAATATCTGGTTTTTATCTATTATTAATTATTTGTTAGCATTTGCTTCTTTCTTGTTCTAGGACTATGATATAACAATAGAGCTGTCTGACATCTAGAATATTAGCTAGTTTATATAAAGAGTCGGCTGGGTAGGTTATTTCTTTTTTATATATAATTTTAATAATCCGTTTTTGCACAAACTCCAAACCTTTCATACGGCAATTGTACGCCCCTCCCCAAGCTATTATTCCATATCGTATTTGGGATTCTACAAAAGCTTATAAAGTATGCAATTACTTGATATCTAAGATTTGCCTAAAATATTTAAATTTGGCAAAAGTAGGCTTCTTACTTTCCGACTTAAGTTGTTGATATGTTTATCCCATTTTAAATGATAGTCTACAGTTATGCTCAAATACTTAATTTCATTAACTGATTTGATTTCAGTTTTCTTCAATTTTAAGTGAAGGAAGCGTATCTACTTTGTTGATTGAAAACGGCACGTATTTGGTTTTAGTAGCATTTATTGTTAGGATTTTTTAATCGAACCAACATTTCCCTGAAATCATTTTCAGCTATTTTCGCTACGGCCTCCCAAGTAATGTCCGTCTACAATACGGCCGTATCATCCGCAAAACGAATTATCTGGCATATGTAACTTTGCTGAAACAAATTATTCAGATAAATATTGAACAGTAAGGGCCCGAATACTATTCTTTGCGGCACCCCGTATTCAATTTCTCTTATTTTACTAAGACTTTTATGTATTATTACTTGTTGCTTTCTTTCAGATAAATAACTTTCCATAAGAGCCAGCCCTGTACCTCGGAAGCCTATTTTCTCGAGTGCCTTGAGTAGTTTGGAATGGCTAACAGTATCAAAAACTTTAGTGAGATCTACAAAGATACATATTGTTAGCTTACTTTCTTCCATAGCTTTATATAATTTTGTTGTTAAAAAGCCAATTGCATTTTCAATAGACCTGGCTTGTTTAAAACCATATTGAGCGTCATTCAATATTTCATGCTTTTCTAAATAGCTAGTGACTCATATTATAATTTTTTCAATAATTTTTGATACATTAGAAAGTATTGAAATTGATCGATAATTTGAACATTCCAGTTTATCACCACTCTTAAACAAAGGTTTGATTAACGCCGTTTTCAGTGCTCTAGGAAATATTCTGCTGTTTATTATATCATTATTAATTATAAAACACACCGGTTTGGTAATATGGTCTAATATTGCTTTCAGTGTACTCGACTTTATTCCGTCAATCCCGAGTGCTTTATAAGGTTTTAAATTTAGAATAATTTCCCTTACTCCTTTTTCAGTTGTTTCTGATAGGTAAATAGAATTTTGCTTTTTCCGTTGATGATCTATTGCCTTATCTTTTTTTTTTTGTTTGTTTTTTTACCAAATTCTTGCCTATATAATAATAATAATAATCTTTATTTTATACATTATACATCATACATTATACATTATCAGTCTTGTAATTACAATAATAATATAGATGGTAGGAAGAATGTGCTAATAAAGAGAAGGACCCCAGAAGTATCTCTAAGATACTTGTACGGGTACAAAATGTGTCATCGTATATACAAATGACATGGCATAATTAATCTATCCTGGTGGCAGTTGTTTGTATTCAATTTTAGCGATATCCATTTAATATTTGTGAGTGTTTATAGATGAAACTGGCAGCAAATGCTCATCAGATATTTGGCAGCTATAGAAACTTATCAATATGTTTTACACAATAAACATTCTTCAACAAAGTTATACGTAACGAATATTGTCCAAGATTGTTTTAACTAAGCAATGTGTTCTAAAATATAACGTAAAAACTGGAATTTTCTTTTCACTTCAAAAGTTTACTCTTTCAAGGTGATCTACCTTAGATTTTCTGCCTTTGCCTTTGCTGCCGCTAGGCTATTTTCTATCTTAGAAACTATAATTTTTACATGCTAATAATTATGTAACTATACGAAAATGAAAAGTAATATAAGGCTAAATGCATCATATAATAATTTTACTTATACATTGTTTTTTTTAAATCTATTTTTAGATAATAATTTTCGAGGAAAAAGTATAAAAAATATATGTAATGAAATCTACAAATGAGTTAGAAATGTCCTTTTCATTTGAAATAATTTCATTGTTTATATTTTTTATTCCTTTTATTTCCTTTTCACTGTTTTTTTCCGAACTTAAACTTTTTACAGTGCTCCATAGTACCTTTGAATTATTTTTATTTTTGCTTATTATCTTTATATAATAACTAGTCTTTGCTTCCTTAATTAATATACTTAATTTATTACGATATTTTTTAAAGTCTTCGAGTCTTTCTAAATCGTCTCTATTGTTTTGCTATTTTTTGTAGAGTAAATCTCGATGTTTTATAGACTTCATTAAACCTCTCGTTATCCATGTTTTTTTCTTATGCCCTTTATGATTAATTTGCTTAGAACTCAAACTTATATAATTTTCTAATTTGTTAATAAATAAATTAGTAGATTTCTCGACGCGCCAATATCCATTGGCTGGATGTCGGTCTCGATAACTAGGGCCGAGTAGGACTATTACTCTTTGCACCTAGATTATCTCTGTAGACCTGGACCGGCCTTCGTGATAGGTGGGCCCGCGTACTTCTACCAGACCCAGCTCACAAATGTGAGATGTGTCGTGGTATTTTCTGCGGACCTCCCCTGGTCCTGGCTGTTGAACCTCGCTAGCTGAGGTCTCTTCTGGTGCTCTTCTTGTCTTGACAACTTCTTTCTTCGCCAGCTTGTCACCCCCGGGGGTAGTCATCGGTCAAGTTGGGTTTGGGAGTTTTGGTTGGGACTGACTGCCGGTACGTAGGACATCAATTGATATCCTACCCCGGATCGTCGGAAAGGTAAGGATGAGCTGTGTAGCTCGGGAGTGTGGAGACCTGATTTCTCGACATCCTCACTAATATAAACATCAGTCCATGTTTCTGTTAATAGATACTCGTTTAATTTGTCATATGCAATGCTATTTGTTATTGTGTAATTATTTATTTTATTTTGCCTATTATTTGTTATGGTAAATTGAAAAAGTATTGAGAAGTGATCTGACAAAAGAGTTTTTAGCAGTAATGACTTAGGTTCAAAAGTAATATTTTTTATAAAAAGTTGATCTATGCAAGATTGTGATTGTCCCTGAATTCTAGTGTGCTTATTTATACAAGAAATAAAGGCTTCCTCATTTAGTACATTTAAATAGGTTTGGCTATCATCTGAATCATTTAATATATCTATATTCATATTCGAAAATCATTATTAGCGTGTCCTTTCAAACAAACTTTTAAATGGTTAATGAACTCTTTACTGTCTAGCGAAAGTGATCTATACAGGCTGTCCATTTTATCAGGGCCCTCGAGAATATCTCACTTAACATCGGTCGTACAAAAAAAATTATTTTTACGAAAATTGTGCCGATTTATATAACCTACAAAACGGTTTATAGACATTTCAAATCCATGGCCTACTTTAAGAGTTATGGCGGAAAATATCGAAAATGCGGAAAACGTCTAGGCCAAATATCCCCGTTATTTGAAGAGATACGAGAAAAAAAGGCGAATTTTTTTTGAAAAACAGAGTGTTTCAACGAGGTTTTATCTAAATTTTTTTAAAACCGTTGTATTTTGAGATTTACTCTTCAGATGCTAAAAAAATTATTTTGAAACGGGCGGGAAATGGCGCCATTAAATAGAGTATTTTCCTCCCTTTTCAACGATATATCACATGCCATATTTATTCACTGGTACTACGTTAGTAATTATAAAAACATTTTTTTTAACCAATAATTATTTTTTACAAGCATTACACTTGCCGTGGAGAAGTATGATTAAATGAAACGATAAAATAATTCAATAAGTTGTTCAAATCTTTGCTATAATAAAACATTAACACAATTAAGAAGAATAAAGTAAATTCAGGTAACAAAAACAAATTAATAATAAAAAAAAATACAGCACACAGAACATTAATATGTATCTAATCCTCAAAATCATTTTTAAGATATCATATCAAGTGTTCAAAGTGTCCACCGCGATTTCTTATGCACAATCGAGCGCGGCGAGGCACTGCGTTTAAAACATTACTCAGCATTTCGGGGGTAACTGTAATACATACCTGTTGAATTCGAGCTTTAAGTCCTCTACATTTTGCGGTATCGTCGAAAACACCTTATCTTTAATATACTCCATAGAAAAAATCCATTGGGGTTATATCTGGAGAACGAGGGGTCCATCGAATAAATGCATTGGTACCTATCCAATGTTGAGGCAAAATTTCGTCTAAATAATCTAGGCAAATTGGGAATTGTGGGGAGGAGCTCCATCTTGTTGAAAATATTGAAAGTTGTGTTGATTCGCTAAAGGTAGATCATCTAAGAATTCGTTAAATTCATTTCTCAAAAAGTTTAGGTACCTTTGACCACTGAGGTGACCATCATAAAAATAAGGACATATTAAATTGGTACCTAAAATACTTATCTACACATTTATTGAAAAACGATTTTGAAACCCAGTCGATCTATGCCAGTGTGTATTTTCAGAAGTCCATTTGTAATGAATATTGCGATTATAAAGTCCATTATTGGAAAAATTTACCTTGTCGGACCAAAGTATTTTACTACATATTAATGGATTGGCACGCTTCTTTTCCAACAGCCACCTACAGTCGTCCTCCTTGGTTTGTCCCCCGCTTATAAATTGTGAACTTTTTTGGCATTATAACACCGGTAATCATTTTTCTTTAAAATTTTTCTAGCACTTGTTTTATTTATATGACAAGCAATTTGAATTTCTCTTAATGATGTTTCCAAATTTTCTGTATTTTTTTTCTTACATAATTAATAACTTGGTTTACCTTATTTATATTATCAGTAACACTGTTCAACGTTGTTTTCTTCTTTAAAAATGAACCATTATTTTTCAGTTTCGTAGCTAATTTTCTGAACAGGGCTTTATTCGGCTGTAGTGCTTGTGGAAATCTGTTTCTATATTCTACTTGAGCTAATCCAGAGTTAAAATTGCATTGGCAATATGTAACGAACATATAACGATCAATGTGAATGTTGCATAATTTTAGTCCAAGCTTTTCGTTTAGAATATTCAGTGTATTTTCCAAAATGTTTTCATCATTTAATTTAAGTCCAAAAACGGCAATATTGCTGCTTCTAAATTTTCTTTCCAATAACTCTACTCGCTTAGTTAATTGTGTATTTTCTGTTTGAAGTTCTGCAACTGTTAAATTTAAATTTAAAGCTTGGATCTTATTGTTCAATTCTTTATATTGACCATCAATCTTTGCATTTAATTGATCAAATCTCTGGTCGATTTTGCTATTTATTAACTGAAGTAATTGAACGTTGGTTAAGTCTTGGCCTGCCATTATAATATGTATGTATACAACATGTATTGCATATAACGAAAGACAAGAACGAACAGAGCAGTGTATAATGAAAATAAGATTCAGGCGGCTAGGGTATGCATCAGAAGAAAAAAACGAGTAGCGATAATGCAAAAATACTGCGGTGTTGATATAGTGTTGTAAAGCCATCAGCTTTACACCCTATATTTCATATTGTTTCATATTAATATTTTATAATATTTTATTTTATTCTTTAATTTAATTTCATAATAACTCATATTAAAATATGACATCATTGCGTCATGCGATATAGTTTCGCAAATTTCCTTTGTTCTATTGTTTTAAGTTCCTAGTATTACATACACCGTCAAATTACTGAGCTTTCAGTTTTGCTTTCTTTGTTTCCTCTGTCGCTTGGACTCAAAAGTGCAAATAAAGTAATTTATTGTGATTGGACAGAAATTGTGTCACGTTAAACTGCAATTGGTCCGTTCTTTAATGCATCCCTCCCGGTGACGTCAGGGACTGATTTCATAAAACTGAAGGTTTGCCAATTTTAAAGGTAATCTCATTACTATACTAAAGCTACTCGTTTTCTAAATTGTAATATATTTCGGCCTGTTAACCTCTAATTTACTATTTCGGTGTAACTGTGTAATTGTAATTTTTCCCAACATTTTTAATAAACCTGAGTGAAAACTTAAACTACTGGTGTAATTATTAAGCAAACCCTTACCAGGATTCCGCATACTACAATAGCAGAAATGAAAACAGAAAATTCTACGAAAGAACTAAAGGATAACACACAAAAATTCAGACCGAAATGTAGAGATAGAGAAGGACACTTGTTGACAGAGCAAAGTGAAATAATGCACAGGTGGATATAAGAGTTTTAATATACTTAACAAACTACGAAAATGATACTGAACTGCATGTGCTGGTACGCTGCCCTACAGTCACTGTTAATCAAGAGACGACATCACAAGCAGACGCAGTAAAATATCTTGGACTCCACCTAGATAATAAACTAAATTGGAAAGAACATATAAGCAATAAGAGAAAACAAATTGATTTAAAAATCAAAGGAATATATTGGCTTATCGAGCGAAAATCATAACTATCAATAGAAATTAAATTGTTAATGTATAAAACTATTATTAGGCCCATACCTATGCAGTAGAACTTTGGGACCATGCAGCTAAATATCACATTGCCATTATGCAGAGAGCCCAATCAATAATCCTTCGTATCATAACAGATGCACCATAGTATGTAGAACCATACATTACATACAGACTTGAACATTCCCTACATAAGGTAAGTCATCCAGGATAAAATTTACAAACATCACAATAAACTAGAAGTTCACACCAACCCACTACTAGAAGCGCTACTACAACCGATGTTACATAACAGAAAACTGAAGAGATGTTGGCCATCACTTAAATGGACACTGAGGTGACTTCATTGGATTTTCACCTCTTCACGCCACCAGTGCAAGTAACTACAAGCACTTGCACAAGACAACACATTAGCTAAAAGATGTATCTGATTGCTAATTAAG
This sequence comes from Leptura quadrifasciata, assembly GCA_963675555.1. Classification (NCBI taxonomy): domain Eukaryota; kingdom Metazoa; phylum Arthropoda; class Insecta; order Coleoptera; family Cerambycidae; genus Leptura; species Leptura quadrifasciata. The sequence goes on along the minus strand of OY776673.1, from coordinate 152,391,272 downwards.
TTATTTAAAAAATGATAATTTCATATATGAAAAGTTTCTTTAATCGGTATTGAAATAGAAACCTGTGAATTGTGCCTCCCACTCCGCTGAACATCATTGCTCAGTTCTTCCACAGCTCTGAGGTTGGCAAATGGATACATTCCTTGAACCAATAATGACCATGAAAATGACAGCACGAAAGGAATACGAAAAATGATTGTCTGAAATTGCAAGAACGATTGAGACAAAGTTTGCACTTGCAGAAAATCTTGATTATTGTGTACATACGGTAGCGTATGGTCCCTGCTCCAAAAATAGCTGCAATAACTTAGTTACAGATAAAGATACATCGTTAATTATCTCTGGCAATGAGGACAATCTCTCATTCTTCGCTACTGCGCCGGAGCTAATCGGCAAACAAATCTGTTGCATGTCACTCCACTTATAGATGGTGCACATATACGCGCCGAGAAGTATCTTCAATGCTAAAAACGGATAAAATATGTTGTTTTTTAATTGAATCGTTTAAGCGATGACGCCGATGTTGCCGACCTTGCCCAATGCCCAAAACTTACAGTTCTATTTATTTATATGTGCATTTCATATTACACCAAAAAATTCCTCTACTAATACGTTTTCTTTATTTCGATCTTTAGCTTTGCCTTCAAACCACTAAATTGGTAATTATTTCTAAAATAAATATATAGTAATACTGCCAAGTTTTTTCCGCAATCGCTCGTTGTTCTAATTTAACTAATAATAACTCATCATTTATTCTACACCGATGTGTCATGTAAAGATACTGAATTATTAATTTAATCCCTAAGCATCAATCAAGAGTCTAATTATGACTCTCGGCCTAAAATCCCTTCGAGTTGGCCTCACAAAATTTGGTATACAATATTAATTTAACAGCGAGACGTAAGGAAATATTCTATAGCTATTATAGACGTTGAATCTTCATACATCAATCAAGAAAGTAATTTGACTAAGAACGTCAACTTAAATTTGAACTTTTCGAGTGGTCCACGTCTTACACCATCAACGTTTTATATAAAATTGATGTTTTTAGATGGTGATACGAGGAACTCTTTGCCTAGACAGCGTGCAATATCGATATTTTACTGCCAATATCACATTTTATAATGTATTGAAAAGATTAGGTATACCAAATTGAAATTGAGAAATATTAAGGTCTTTATTTTAAAAATTGTTTAAGGGAAGTAACGTGGTATTTATTAAAGATTATTAGTTTACGGCAGAAATATATTAAAATCTAAAAAAATATATAAGCTAATACAAAGTGGATAAATTATTACAAAAATAATAAAAGTGTAGTAAAGTAAAAATATACCTACTACGACAGTCCAGTATTCCACTATTTCCTATAAAAGGAAGTTGATTCATTGCCACCAATCAAGGTGCATAATGTGCGTTTCCAAATCGAATGAAAATAATATTATATATCGCAAGTTATAGGACATTATTTTCAATTGATTTGGAACCGCACATTGTGCACCTTGATTGGTGGCAATAAATCAATTTCCTTTCATAGGAAATAGTAAAATACTGGACTGTCGTAGTAGGTATATTTTCACTTTACTACACTTTTATTATTTTTGTAATAATTTATCCACTCTTGTTGGCATATATATTTTGTTAAATATATACTTAGTCCGAGTTTGTTGCCAACTTGATTGCAATAAGCCGTCATCAGATGGAGCTATTCGCAAGTTGCGGACACCTCGTGTCTGTAATTTGATGACTATAGAAGGCAGTGTTGCTCCTCTTATTACAATTGTACTAGATCTATTACATTTGACAAATTTCTATTACGCTATTACATTCGTACAAAATCTATTACATTTTCCTTTGGTTGAGCCATTTATTTGAATGCATCAGGAACAACAAACCAAACAATATTCTTATAAAAATAATAGGAAACAACATAAACAATAACAATAAATAAAAAATATAAAATAAACTATACATCGAAAAAAACCAACAAAATAAATATAAAAATATTATCAGCCTTTAAAATGTAATAGGAACGGTTTCAGTCTCATCCTCATCATTTGTCGTTGCTGACAGTGCTGACACCGGGGCCGTTAGAGGTTTTCTGCTCAGTAACGACGGAGAAGGATTGAATTCATAGCACGTGCTACCTCGCAACATTTCTTTCGTATGCAACAAAGCGTCACAAGTTTTAATATGTAGTCGATTTCGGTGCTTGGTTTTCATTAAACTCAACTGCGAAAATATTCTCTCTGCCGCAGCCGAAGAATATGGCAGACATATTAATCCAGATATAATATTTTTGAGCGTTGGAAACATCGGTTCATCTACACCATTTTTCAACAAAAAAGCTTTTCTCCAAAATTCCTCAACAGAATCAAAGTTCAGTAAATTTTTGCTTTCTTTAAGCAGACGCCATTCTGTGTTAGCCTTTTCTATATCTGTATCTTTACATAACAGTGGCAAACGGTGAATAATAGGAATGATCGATGGAAATTCTTCGGAAAACACTGTAGTTGGACATAAAATTTTAGCAAATGTTAACACTTCGTCTTTAAAGTCAAATCGGATCTTGATTTGTTTAGCTAGTTCTATGTAGAACTCTAGACATTTTAATCTAAAATTTTTTAGGTCTGTATTATCTACAGCATTATTTAAAAGAAAAAGTTCACATTGTGCTCCAAAATACATATTTTCGATCTTTAAAAAAATGTCTGGGGTTGTTGTAATGCACGCTATTGAGATCATCCGTAATGCATTCCCTTTTAATAAAAATTTTTAAAATTGTTTTATATAATGTCGTTACCATTTCAAGCACATACTGGACTTTTATTTCTGCACTTTGAAATTCCTGATTCAATTCATTGATTAAGTCTAAACTGTAACTCAAAAATAAAAAATATAATTTATAAATCGGATTTTTCAGCGCTGACAAGATCAAATCTGCATTGTCCGAATTTAATTTATCGGCCAAAGCATTATCACTGCACTGTGCCGTGAAAAATAAAATTAGTGGTTGCCATTGTTCTAATATGCGGTTTACTACAGCTTGCATTCACAACCATCTAGTTTGGCTTAATCTAAGCATACATGTGGTTTAGTTTTGCAAAATTCTTGGTATTCGGTCAGTTTTTCTGTTCTTCCACTGCTATGTGCAAAATAATTACACACATCTCTACAAAATTTTTCTACATTCCTCGGAAGTTTAGTGCATGCTGCAGATGAACACAAATTAAACGAATGACAAACGCATCCCAGTATGAAAATATGTGGTATTAACTTCATAAATTTTGCTCTCAATCCAGTTTTATTTCCCTGCATTACCGATGCGTTGTCTGCAGCAAAGCCTAACATATTGTGGTGATTGATGTTATTTAGTCTGAAAAATTCCATTAACGAATCATATAAACTTTGTGCCGAGCCATCCTCGACTTCAATGAGACATAGATAACGGTCGACTACCTTATAGCCTTTATAAGGCTATATAAGTTGGTTCCCTTCTTTCTTTGGCATTCCGCACTTTTGGCTATTGTAGAATCTGGGCATGCAGAAGCAAGAAATTTGCCTAAATGATCCAGCAATGAAAACGGCAAGTTGTGATCCGCAAGAAACATGACCATTTTTATTTCAGCAGATTTAATTTGTTTAGACAAAGCTTCCTCTTTTGGATTGATTAATAATTGATCTATTCTTGTGGATGGCATAGCTTTAGCTGTTCCTAAATTCTTGCAGTGTGTGCCTTTCAATATGCGTGATGCCACCTTTTATAATTTTAGTGCATACCTTGCAGTAAGCTGCATCTCCTTCAGTAGAAGTGATCCAACTCCCAAATCGTTTTTCCCACTCTTTTTTGAACTTTTGCTTATAGGATTTCTTTGTCTTTTTCTTTTCAACCTCTTTTTTATTGCTGTTCATTTGATCATTTTCACTTTCCTCGCTGTCACTTGAAATATTGTCAATTGCAGTAGAAGTACCTGGAATTGCTTCTTGTTCTTGAAGCCGGGCTCTCTTTTCATTTTCTGTTTTTGACTCTTCCTCATCTGTTTTTTTTTGGGTTTTTGTCTTCCTCATTGCGCCTTTTACGAATTATATATCTAAAAGTGGGCATAGATATAATACACGTACTGATAATTTACTTCATATATATTTTCTAATACTATAATAACACATGTATTAATCAACGTTCATAATATAAATTCTTACCTATTCATTATTCTGTTATTTTAGTTTAGTAGTTTTAGCAGTGCGCTATGGCGATTCAAATTTTTCTTGGCCCTTGGAGCGAATAAGTCATATTCGTTAAGAATGGAACAAGTCGATAATACAGCGCTCGCTTCTATCTTTTGAGTTTATTTGCTATTCAAGTAGAAAATTATTTACGGCGCCATCTATTAACACGTGGCCTGTAGTAAAAGAAAATTCGTATATGTTACAGTTTTCTGTGAAGTAGAATTGTTTACAGCATCATCTATTAATGCATAGAGGGTAGTCAAGCGAAATGCGAATCTATTACAGTTTCCTGTAAATCTGTTACATTTTTCTAAGAAATTTGTTACAATAAATTTAGAGTCGAGAGCAACACTGATAGAAGGCCAGTGAAGTGATGTTGTGCATTTGCCTATGTCGCACTGATGAGAGCTAATAAGCTCTAAGCTAGTCTGCGGCTGGCGATGCACAACAGCACTGTACTGAAAATCTGCCTGTTGGGGGCTTATTGCAATCAGCTTTTATTTTCCGTTTTCCGATTGAAGACGTAGTATGTCGCAAGTTATAGAACATTATTTTCAATTGATTTGGAAACGCACATTGTGTACCTTGATTGGTGGCAATGAGTCAATTTCCTTTCATAGAAAACAGTGGAATACTGGACTCTCGTATTAGGTATATTCTTACTACACTTTTATTATTTTTGTATATTAAAATCGTTTCACGTCGATAGTTGCTAATGCTACATGTCAGATTAATATTTTAAAATCTGATTTTATGTTTAATTTAGTTTTTTTGACGGAAACATACAATAATATAGAGAGACGAACCGTATTATATGATCAAAGATAAGAGAATCCAAAAACAAACGGTTAAGCGAACAATGCAAGGAGGCAGAGGAACTACATGCAAAACACGACTCTTTCCATTTCCATAAGAAACTCAAAGAAATAACATACATATTTCGACGAGGAAACATATCAAAAATAACAAACAACAAAATTGTAACCGACACAAAAGAATTAAGCAAAATTTGAGAGCAACATATACAAAGCACATTTGAAGTCAACCGCACTCTACAAATGGAATAAGCAGAAGATCTCAGCGGTCCACCAATACTTGAATCGGAAATATCCTATGCACTGACCCAACTAAAAAATTGAAAAGCACTCTGACAAGACAACATCTTGAAGCTAATAAACCCCGAATAACTGGACAAACTATTTAATACGATATACAATACAGGTAATATTCCAAAGGATTGTCTAAAATCTATTTTCGTACCAATACCGAAAAAGCCAAATTCTAAAACGTGCGAAAAACACAGACTCGTTAGCCTTATGTGCCACACCCTTAAAACTTTTCAATAGAATCAACACGAAATGCGAAGCAGTAACTGGTGACACGCAATTTGGTTTCAGGGACGGACTAGGAACAAGAGAAGCACTTCTGTGCATGAAACTACTAATCCAGAAATGTTATAACCAGAGAAAAGATGTACTCATTTGATTTATTGATTACCACAAGGCCTTCGATAACGTTCCTCCTGATGTGCTGTTACCAATATTAAAAGATATAGGTCTAGATGACAAAGACCTAAGAATAATACACAATCTATATTGGAACCAAATGGCAGATCTCAGAATCAATAAACTCACTATGTACAAATGAAACATCAATAATGAAGGCAGTCAGAAAAGGCTGTATCTTCTCACCTCTGGTATTCAATATATATGTTGAAAAAATCTTTCAAATAGCATTTGAAAATGAACATCGAGGCATTAAAGTAAATGGAACACCAATTAATAACTTGAGATACGCCGATGATACAGCAATACTCGCAGATAATCTTGAAGATCTCTGAATATTTATCAATAAAATTAACAACGTCGGAAAATATTATGGCCTTAATATTAACACTACCAAAACCAAATTGAACCTTCAAGTAGACCACAACTCAATCGAGAGAGTGGAAAAATTCAAATACCTAGGCTGCACTCTGAACACAAACTGGGACTGCGACGAGGAAGTCAAACTACGCGTAGCATTAGCTAGAAATCCCTTCATAAAATTCAATCAATACCTTCTTCACAGAGAGACTCCGTTAGTTACATATGGCCAATTATATTATACGGAGCAGAAACGTGGTTATTAAAAATAAAATCATTAAGCCAGATCGAAACGTTTGAAATGTGGACCCTAAACGACTTCTCAGAATTCCTTGGGTAGACCACTCACCAATGAGGAAGTCCTACGAAGAGCTGACACTCAGAGAGAAATAATCGAACTAACGAAAAAAGGGCTTTCCTTTTTTCGTACTTTGGTCACATCTTAAAGGGTCCAAAATATAAACTCCCCAAGAAGATCCTAATGGGCAAAATATAAGACAAAATAGGACCAAGCCGCAAGTAGCATTCATAGGTCCAAGACATCCGAAGAGCAGAAGAAGGTACTTTAGATATTATATAACATCTTCTACAGTACATGACCGCCTACGCGCTATAAGGCGCATGGCACTCAAAGAAGAAGACGATAACTAAATGCAGGGTGTCCCATAAATAATAGTATAGTCAAATTTAGTCAAATTTAGTCAAATTTAGTCAAATTTATCTTGTAGATTGTTTCAGGGGTCGCTTGGCTCTGAGTAGCGTTACTTCACTTCTAAAAGATCTATTGTGATTTACTCTGCATCTAGCTGTTGCCCAGGATTCCAAGACTTTTTACAATGCTTGTGAATTTCCTGGGGGTTAATTTCCCCTATGTCTTCAGGCGTTAATTCCGCCTGCTCTAGGAACCTTAGTTTAGTGCGGATTAATACCTTACATTCACAAAGTATATGTTCCGCAATTTCAGTTGTAGTATGGCAATATCTGTATTTGTCATCTACTGACTTGTCCATATTCTTGAGATGATATCTCAAGGGGCAGTAACCAGTTAGAAGGCTTGTTATCAGCCTTAATTCGGACTTTTCAAGTTCGAGAAGTCTTGTAGCACTCTTTTCCGAATAAATTATACACTTTTTCGCTTGTCTTTGGACTGGAGTATTCCTCCAGTAGGACTCATTCTGATCCTTTTCCCACTTCTGGATCTTCTCCGTTATGTGTCCCTTGGCCAGGCCACAAAACGGTTCAGGTCCAATGAATAATTGTGCTTCAGCTCCTATTTCGCAAGGCTGTCAGCAAGTACTCCCTCATGCCCTGGCACCCACATCAAGATAATCTTGTCGTAGTTGATCAGTTGGATTTTCTACATTCTCAGGCAATTTTAGACTCGAAGGTATAGGACCTTAGAGCTTTTAATGCTGCCTGGTTATCTAAGTGAGTATATAGGTCTTTGTCCTTTGAATGCCTTTATTTAATCATTCCTAGTCACTCAGATCTATAGCATGAATCTCTGTCTGGAAAATGGTTGGGATGTTACCGAGGGCTCTGCTACGTCCACTCCTACTCCTTCAGTTCATCTTACCTTAGATACATGGTGTCAAAGTGAATTTTTAAATAGACAATATTTAAAACAGAATTTTGCAGATACAGTTGATATATTTTTTGAAATACATTTATTTTATTCCTTAGCTGGGGGTGAGTTTAACCAAAATTTTATAATTAGTCGACTGTAAAAGCGGCAAAAATGTTTCAAAATTTTTTGTTAAGATATAGCCATATGGGACCTTTATAGAATAATAGGTTAGACCCTTGGCCATCCCAAATGGCCAATTACAACATTTTTTGGGAGGTCCAACTTTTTTTATTATGAAAAATGTCATAAATCTGTCAGAATTAATTTTTTCTACTTCTTCACACATCCCTCACGATATCTCCGGAACCAATTGAGATAAATAAAGATTTTTTAGTCGATAAAGGAAACGTGAGCGGAGGTCACTCAATTAATTTAGTCTTTATGGAAAACTTAGATTTTTGTAAAATTAAGTAAAACTTTAACATTTATTTTTCTTGCAGCATTTTTTTCAGTAAGCGAAAAACTTTTTTGTTTTAAGGAATTTTGCCATATTGTATGCTTATGAAATGAAGCTAACACATCAAGGAAGTTTTTGAAAAAAAAACGCAGTACTCTACGACTTATGCGTTTCAAGTTATTGTTATTTGAAGTTAAGTTTCTGCGGGCAGGGTACTTCATGAAGCCTCGCTCGCCCAGTTCTGCTGTACTTTAATCAATGTGCATGCGTGTTGTAGGTGTATATGTAAATTATTATTTTTGACATATCTTTAATATAAATTTTATTTTCATAAGCACTTAGGAGGATTTACTTATCATTATTTATGTTGCACATTATTTAAAATCCATTATATTTATGCATTAAAACTTAATATTTGAATTTTAAAAATACGAGATAATTAGTTATTTTAAAAAACCATGATACAAATTTTAGCAGGTGCATTAATAACTTGATTATAAAACTCTCTCTGGTTTATACCACCTAGAGTAGCCTGGAGTAGAAAAATAACTTTTTGGGTTTTTAAACTCTTTAATTTTTTTCTTTAAGGTACCCGCCAGTTTGTATAAAATTAGAATTTCGTTTTCTCCAAAAGTCTGGAAATTCCCTTGATTTTATTTGTAGAAGGTTCAGAGTCAGAGCTGATTGTCTCTGATTCTGATGTATCACTTTGATTTTTTATTGATTGGAGAGTTGTGGTAGCAGCAGACTTATTTTGACAAGCTTTGATATTTCGTTTGCCTATGTAGCGACAATAATAGCTTTTGTGATATTTAGTATTATAGGCAAAGACATCTTCGTAACTGGCTAATTTACAAACCATGTCAATATCTTGTCGGTTTTGGGCAGCTTCGATTATATTAGAGGATGTTTTCCCAGTCCCTAAATAAGAATAAAAATTGTAATAACAGCGCTATACATTATTATTAAAAAAAAATTAGCAAATTAGAAGATATCAAATCATCGTGCGCTTTATTTAAAAAAAATATCATAAGACAAACAATTTTTTTGCTTAAATAGTGATGTTGCTACGAGTTTCACGTACATGAACAAATAGAAACGTTGGATCTTAATGATTATCAGATATTACGTAACGAAATCACTTGGGCTACTGTGGTGTAGTAGATATCGTAGGCAAACTTGACCCGCAAAGTGATGTACGTGCCTACGATAAAATTTCTCTAGCTCAGACTATCTCAGGGCGTTAAGCCCAAGCTTACACAAACTATGATAAATTATTAGTTTACTTACTTAACAAATCACTGAGTTTTTCCATATGTAGTGGTCGCAGACGAAATAATGACACTTTCTTTGTTACGGCTCCGATAGCCGTTATGTTGTGAGCACAAGAATGGACTTAGCGTAAAATAAATTATTATTAAAAATGTCAAAATCAATATCAAAAAAACACTAGCAAGAAAAAAATGTATAACTTACAATGCCGATTGTCGTCAACAAATCTTCGTCTTCCACACACCCTGGCTTCTTCTCAGAGCTCTTGGACCAAGGTTTTCACCATAGACATGGAATATGTAATTTGAAGTTCAATAACTAACTCGACTGGCGGCAATGTTCATTAGCACAATGTTTATCGCGAAATTAATATTATGATTTAAATAATAATTATTATAAGCAAGGGTTCTTCTAATTTTTACCATTAACAGCGTACGATGCGAATGTCTCTCCTTGACGGTTTTTTTCACACCGCGTTGTACAAAAAAAGAGGGTTTTTTCAATGGTCGCGTTATCAACCATTTGAAAATAATATTAATAATAATACACGAACATTCTCCCCCGCGAAAATGCGTATAAAATCAAGCATTTTGTAAAATTGAATAAGTTTGAAATTATTAAACAAAAAAAAATCCATGAAAATAATAAGTAAACTAACTTAAATAACTAAAATATATATATACAGATTAGTCCACTGGAAGTGGACACAGTTTAACTAATGGGCGTTTTACAGTTTTTACCGTTGCCACACGAGCTACGCCGTCTCCACCAGGATGTAATTCTATAATTCGACCCATGTCCCATTGTAAAGGTGACGTGAGATTATTTTTTATCAACACAAGTATACCAGTTTTTACAGGGGAGTTAGATGAATACCATTTACTTCTTTGATGTAAAGTGTGCAGGTATTCGCGGTTCCAGCGTTTCCAAAAATCGTGGTGTAAACGTTGTAAAAGTTGCCATCGTGATAGACGATTTATCGGAGCGTCAGTAATATTTTGTTCGCCTGGAATACAGCAAAGGGGCTCCAGGGTTAGAAAATGACCTGGCGTTAAAACTGCGAGGTCGTTAGGGTCCGAACTAAGTGGAGTGAGGGGGCGCGAATTCAAAAAGGCTTCGATTTGTGTCAAAACAGTATATAATTCCTCATATGAAAGGAGTTGATCACCAATAACGCGGTGAAGGTGAGTTTTCACGGACTTCACACCACTTTCCCATAAACCTCCAAAATGCGGAGCGGAAGGAGGATTAAAGTGCCACTGAATGGCTTCACTTGTGACGGCTTGCTCCATCATATCTAAGTGATTGGCAGCACCCACAAAATTAGTGCCACAATCAGAATAGATGTGTGAACATCATCCCCTTCGTGCGACAAATCGGCGAAGGGATGCTAAGAAGGCCTCCGTTGACAGATTGGAAGCCAATTCTATGTGTACGGCTTTTGTCGCGCAACAAACAAAAAGACATATATAAGCTTTTATAGACTTAGATCCGCGATGGCGACTCATAGTTATTAAAATGGGGCCGGCGTAATCGACCGCTGAGTGAGAAAATGGCTTTATTTTAGAAATGCGACTCAAGGGCAGATTTCCCATGGGAGGTTGAAAAGGTTTAGGCTGGGTGCGGAAACATTTAACACATTTAGACAGAACAGACCGAATAGCTCGCCTGGGAGACAATATCCAGAATTTCTGGGACAATAAAAACTGGGTGGTGCGTAAGCCAGCATGAAGAAACTTTTTATGAAAATAGTCCATTAACAACTCGGTTAGTCTCGAGGAACGAGGTAATAAAATGGGATGTTTTTCGTCCCCCAACTCGCAAAATTCCTTTATCTATGAAAGCATTCAGTTTCTTCAAAGGTTTTGAGAACAATTTACTTTCTAACTCCTGCGAAAAGGTTAATGCTTGTGTGTGTTTAATAAGCATGAATAAAGCGGCTGAAAGTTCAGAGGAAGTTAGGGGTCCGGATCGTTTTGTCGTGGCCTTAGAAATGTTAAATTTAAATCTTAAAACATATGCCAAAATACGTTGAAGAAAGGTGAAGGAAGAATAACGATTTAGAAGATCATCTAACAAATTATTGTCGATGAGAGCAACAAGAGCAGATGTGCGTTCTTCTTCGTGAATTTTTGGAGAAGGCATAAATTGTGGAGTAACGGGCCAATGAGAGTAAGGAGTCTGTAAAAAGGCCGGTCCTTGAAACCACAGCTGATGGTTAATCAATTCTGAGGGAAAAAGTCCTCGTGAAGCGGGATCGGCAGGATTATTTTGCGATTCAATGTAATACCAACAAGAAGCAGGTATTTTGTCTTGAATCAAAGACACTCGATTGGCAACAAACGTCTTCCAACGATGAGGCGACGATTTGATCCACGCCAAAGTAATCTGTGAATCTGACCAGGCAAAAATCTTATTAAATTTTAGTTTAGACTCGAAAATGTTAGACACAAAAGCGATCAATTTGGATAACAATAAGGCAGCGCAAAGCTCCAGACGAGGAATAGAAACGCGTGTTATAGGTGCTACCTTGGATTTGGCACATACAAAAAATGTCTAAAAATTACCGAGTTCATCAGAAACTCGAAAATATACTACCCCTGCATATCCCCCACAAGCGGCGTCAGCGAAACCATGTATTTCAAGGGAAGCGTAATCATCAGTTATTAAGCGGCGCGGCAACTTAACTTGAGACAGAAGTGGCAACTCAGATTTGTATTGATTCCAAGCTCTGAAAATATCCTCAGTAGGGGGGTCATCCCATTCAAGTCCTAATATCCACATGCGTTGAATGAGACATTTCGTAAAAAAAGTCAATGGTGCGATAATTCCTAGCGGATCATAAACTCTTGCCAATTCTGAAAGAATATGACGTTTTGTACAACTGCGATCTAACGGTTCTATATGGAAAAAGAAATTGTCTTGAAGAGGACTCCATTGCAAACCCAAAACCATCAATGAGTCAGATTCTGGATTAAATGATAAAGGATTCATAGAAAGGTGCGATTGCGGAAAACCTGACAATAAAGAAGGGTCATTAGACGACCACTTGCGTAATTCAAAACATCCGCGTTTTAACAAAAAAATTAATTCATCCCGAAGATTAATCGCTTCGGAAAGAGAAGAATGTCCTGTAACGACGTCATCAATGTAAATGTCATTCTGAATAACTCGAGCTGCTGCTGGAAAATCCCCTCCATCTTCATGAGCAAGTTGGTGTAAAGTTCGAATAGCAAGAAATGGAGAAGGAGCTAAACCATACGTAACGGTACGTAATTTAAAATCTTGAATAGGCTGGGAGGGCGAAAACTTCCAAATAATTCTTTGGAAATCCCTATCATGAGAAGAAATCAAAATCTGGCAGTACATTTGGCGAATGTCGGCCGTGAAACAAACTTTGTGGATGCGAAAATTCAATAAAATAGTTAAAATATCATTTTGTAATTTTGGGCCAACATATAAACAATCATTTAGCGAAGGTTGGCTTGGAAGGCGAGCTGAAGCATTAAAAACCACCCTCAGCTTAGTCGAAACACTATTTGGTTTAAGAACACAGTGGTGCGGAATATAATAATGATGATCGGGGAGATGCGTGTTAATGGCAGCTTCCATGTGTCCCAAGTCCAAGTATTCCTGCATAAAGTTGCAGTATTCCTCATATAAGCCAGGCTCTCTTAATAAACGGCGTTCTAGCGAAAAAAATCGTTTGACAGCAAGTGCGCGTATTTCCGGAAAAATTGGATACAATTCGCGAAAGGGGGTTGAAATAATAAATCGGCCATTATTATCTCGTTGACAGGACTCTACAAAAAATTGTTCACAAAATTTATCTTCAGGAGATAACGGATGCGATTCAGGTACATTTTCAATTTCCCAAAATTTTCTTATAGAAGATTCTAAAGGATTTTCTTCAGATGTAGTAAGAAAAGAAATATTAACATTTGAAGCGGGTGAACGCATAATTTTCCCCAATAGAACATAACCAAAAATAGTGTTAAGAGCATATGGATCTCCAAATTTACCTGAAACATGACCATCTAACAAAAGTTGAGGATAGATATCTGCGCCCAGCAGAATATCAATTTCATTTGGATAGTGAAATTCAGAATCGGCCAATTTTAAATTGTGTAAATGGGACCACTCTGAAACTTTCAGAGGCGAAGAAGGTAATTTGTCACAAATTTCTGGCAAAATTAAAGCGTCACACAGAAAAACTGGAGATTCTTGTCCTATAGGCTTCAAATGTAATGTGACAGCACCGTTATTACGTATAGGAATGGTTTGCCCTAAACCCTTGACAGAAAAGGACGGACGGAATTTTTCTAAAGTTAAGCGGCGATAACAATTTTGAGAAATAATAGAAATTTGAGAACCCGAATCTAGAAGTGCCTTACACTTATGGTAAGTGCCATATCTGTCACGAACTTCTACAAGTGCCGTAGACAATAACACTCCTGAAAAAGGGGTACTTATAACACTTGTCAAACTCGTTCGAGACGTAGAGGGTTGAATCTCGTCTAAAGGTGATTGTGAAACGGCGGGCAAATTTAAATTAGTATTGTTCACTACACCAGTATTGGATTTGCCCAGATGTAACAAAGTGTGATGGCGCATGCCACATTTTTTACAAGTGATGACAGAATTACAATTTTTCAAATCATGAATGTGGCTTAAACAATTGAAACACAAATGTAACCTTTTACAAAAGTTAAATCTTTCAGATGGCGATTTATTTATAAATGTAGGGCAATTATATAATAAATGATTAGCGTCGCACAAACTGCACTTCAAATTGCAATTTTCGGTGCGTGACAAAAATGTTTGTTTAATGTTACTGCGATTAACATTTGTAGGAGCTGGTGAGGCGTTGATATTAGGCCTCTTAAATTTACTTGTTTGCGATGAAAAAGAAACAGTATTTAAAGCGGTGTAATTTTTGTTTAAAAATTCGAAAAGAGTTTTATACAACGGTACTTCAGTCGAGTTATGCGTTAATTCAAAATTTTTTGCAGCTTCAGAATCAATTTTTCTGATTAACATATTAACTAAAATAAAATTCCATTTATCAATAGGAAAATCAAGGTTCTTTAAAGCCGACAAATTTTCTTCAAATGTATCTAATAATTTTCTTAAATCTTGAGCGTTAGAACAATCAATTTTGCGGCAATTTTCAATTTCTGTCCAGTAGGCATTCGCTAATAAGCGAACGTTCGTGTACCGTTTTACCAAACTTTCATAGGCTGTTATGTAATTATCAGCGACCATCGGTAAACATTTAACTAACGAAAGCGGTGGTCCTTGCAGGGACGAGATTAAATAGTTAAATTTTTCGATATTTTTTAATGAATTATTATTATGCACTAACGCATCAAACATATCTTTATACGTGGGAAAACATTTCAAATCCCCACTAAATTTTATTAATTAAATTTTGGGTAACTTTGCATGCGAAAGTACAGAGGAATTTGCACCGGATTGAACCACAGGTTGATTACTCTCCGATTCAAAAAGTTCTGTATAAATTGCTTTGGCTGAGTAATAAGACTGATAAAACGTTTCTTTAATTTTATCTTCAGCATTAATATCTGCAGTCTGATCGCTAGAAAGAATTACTACAACATTAGAATGTCGCGAACATGTTCCGCATCATCAAACCGAATTTTAAATAAAATTCTTTGCGATCTTTCACTTCGCGCTTGCAAAGCCAAATTATTTAGCGTTTGAATTTCGTTAATACAACTCTGCCTGATAGCCTGATAACGTCTCAGTTTGTCAGCCATACTAATCAAAATTAAATTAAAAAAGTAAGTGCGGTAATTATTAGCGAAAAATGAAAACAATGCGTAACTATAATAAATATTCTCTGGCAAGATTCGGCTTAACTGCCTGGACAGCGGTCAGAGTGATAATGTGTTTCCCCACTCTACTAATTTTAAGTGGAAACAGCGCAGGACGTGTGTCCTAATCCCTACTACGAGACCGTAGTTAAGGTGCTCTATGTGGTTCACAATTTAAATGGCGAAGAGATTAAATTAATTATTTGCGAAGTTATCGTAAACTTTTTCAATTTTATTTTGCGTAAAATTAAGCCTAAATGCTTGATTTTCAAAGGAGAAGTAAGCGTAAAAGTTCAAAAAACGATCGCGGATCGAAGGACCAATGTTACGGCTCCGATAGCCGTTATGTTGTGAGCACAAGAATGGACTGTATTTACAGCGTAAAATAAATTATTATTAAAAATGTCAAAATCAATATGAAAAAACACTAGCAAGAAAAAAATGTATAACTTACAATGCCGATTGTCGTCAACAAATCTTCGTCTTCCACACACCCTGGCTTCTTCTCAGAGCTCTTGGACCAAGGTTTTCACCATAGACATGGAATATGTAATTTGAAGTTCAATAACTAACTCGACTGGCGGCAATGTTCATTAGCACAATGTTTATCGCGAAATTAATATTATGATTTAAATAATAATTATTATAAGCAAGGGTTTCACTTCTAATTTTTACCATTAACAGCGTACGATGCGAATGTCTCTCCTTGACGGTTTTTTTCACACCGCGTTGTACAAAAAAAGAGGGTTTTTTCAATGGTCGCGTTATCAACCATTTGAAAATAATATTAATAATAATACACGAACATTCTTTAAAAATGAAATGCACTATATTAAGCAATTTACAAAATTGGTTCTCTAGAATATAACCTGGCGATGTTCACAGTTGTGGCCAATATTTCACGATTAATAAGTTATAACATTCATAAAATGCCTCGTGTAGCTACACATCGGTTTACAATATGTGCATAAAATTGTCATAGATTCTGCCACAAAGGTTTGATTTAAAGAACCTCCTTAAGTATATGTAAATATATGCATAAAATCTCTAAATATGTACAGGTTAAAATGCCAAAAGTATGAATTGATGTCCAGCGGAACCACTGAAGGTGGTCCCCGGTAAGTAAAAAAAAATACAACACACAACACACTTGTTTAGGGTGGTACGATACCGAGTCCGGACGTGGAGGAACTGTAGCCCTACGTAGATGTCTTCGGGACACAAGAAATGGACCCAAGGATGGGGTTGTAGGTAACCTCACCAGCCCTGGAACCTTCCACTGTGTGTGGATGCCCCGTCAGTGGAACTCTCACTGAAGTGTGTAGAAGCCCCGTCCGTAGAACCCTAAAGATATCACGATTTAATTCACAGTCAGAAATGCACGTGAAGCGTGCTTAATGTGAGTAATTCTGACATAACCTACAAATGAAACATAATTTACCTCACTGATGAGGGAACAATCCACCAATACTCCGGGAAGCCACAGACGGATAAATGGGGTCGAGTCCGCCTTTTAAGTTGACACTGTATTTCCAAAGGAAAGCCTGCAAATTTGCGAAACACGTGGGTAGAGAACGGGCAAGATGGCGTGAAGAGGTTAGCTTACCTTGTGTAATTTAATATCCTGCTTCCGCAGATAAAATTTACTCACAAACACAAAATATTCCGCTAAACGGAACAACAACAGATTGAGGAAATTTTCTTGAGTTGATTATTCTAAAATCCACCCGGATGCCTTGGATTAACAAGGTTCACAGAATAATCAGCTACCCACGCCAAGCCAACAAAAATGGTTGCCTACCCGTCTTTCGCTCTCTGCTGTTCACGTGTCACCCTCCCGTGGAAAATAGCGAAATGTGTTTCGGACGTGTAGCAATTGTTATAATGCGGCCCACAAAACGCTAAAGCGCATGGTGGGTCGCATACGCTAGAGGTCCGTAACAACTCCCCCTTTACTCGCAGGAAAAAAAAATCGAAGATCGAAGATTTTTTTTTTCTTACTAGCTTCTCACCAGAGGATGTATAATTGGTGGGGAGACTTAATATGCACGGGGATGGCTAACCCGTCTCCCAAGTTACCATCAGGCATAACAACACAAGTAAAAAAAAATACTTAGAAAAAAAAAAAGAGAAGGGAAAAAAAGAACAAAAACGCATAAGGACTTAACAGCTAGGAAGTAGCTCGCCCCAAGGCTACTCCACCAGCAAAACAATGAGGTGCGGGAGTGTTCCCCGTCACACCACGACGACCACCCTTGCTAAACAACGAGGTTAGTCTGAAGCCCAGTAGTGCCTACCCGGGTAATGATAACCAGGCCTAGACCAGGCTACCTCCAAGCAGCACCTCCCAAGCTCGAGCCCCTCCAAACGGATACCTTTAAAGGCAGCTGCCAGCAATGTGAGCGCCCCCAACGAGACGGAGTCCCTCAAGACGCAAGCGCCACACAAGACCATTTTTGGGGACTTTTACCCCTCGCAGGTATGCCGGTGATGGTATTCGTGCATCCCCCATCACAGGGATCCAAACAAAGACACTTCCTCCCGTGAGGCGGAAAGAGGTGAAAATTTACTCAGTGGGTTTCAGCCACCTGAGCAAGACCAATGAACCAGAAAAGCAAATGATACTACCAAATTAACGACACAAGTGACCTAAAATATGTGTCATTGCCTATTCGGATGCCTAAGTACGTCAACGGAACTAACAGACAACAACTAGTTGTCATCGGGAGGGTGTGCTTTCAGATCTTTTATGTGCCACACCGAACGTTTGCCGTCAGAATCTTCGAGCTCATAAGTCCATGGTGAGATAATTTTTCTGATCGTGAAGGGACCCACAAATTTAGGTGCTAACTTTGCCGTGAAGTATTTAGAGGCATCAGACTGGGCGTGAGAACGTCTCCAGACCTTTTGCTTCAAAACAAACTTATCGGGTCGGCGTCTTAGGTTATAATGTTTCTTACTAGATTTATGGGCCTTTAATATTCTACTCTGAACATCCTTATAAATCTTAGTGAAAGCAAGCTTACGGTTTTCAGGGTTTACAACTGGGTACTCAGACTCAGAAGGTACGTACTTGTCACTGTTACCATCTAATGAAATTTCACGACCAAAATTGACAAAATTATTCGTTAGGCCTGTAACTTCATGTTTGGACGATCTAATGGCGAAACCTATTTTCGGCAAAAATTGATCCCAAGCCCTGTGATTATCCTTTACGTATGCAGATAACATAGTCTTAACAACACGATTTACCCTTTCAGTCAGGTTGCATTGAGGGTGGTAATTTGCAGTGTACGCTATTTCAATGTTGTAGGTTTTCGCAAGATTTTGGAAACGGTTACTCTGAAACTGACGACCATTGTCTACCACTATAGACTTCGGAGCGCCAAATAAGAGAATTACATTATCCTCAATGACCTGCGATATGCTATTAGCGGTAGCTGACCTCAACGGAAACACCATGGTAAACTTACTAAAATTGTCACACACGACAAGAATAAACTGATAACCCTTGGCCGTCCTGGGTAATGGACCCATCAGATCGGCACTAACTAGTTGCCAAGGTTTTCCAACGGTAGGTGTCTTACTCAACAAATTTCCCATAAGCGACTTCTGTTCGGGTTTAGTACTTATGCAAATCTCACATTGCCTAACGAACTTAGCCACATCGGCCTTTAATTTCGGCCAATAATACCTATTTCCCACTCGAGCCACAGTCTTATGGACCCCTGCATGTCCACAACTCGCATCACAATGCAACGACCTAATTACATCTAGGCGTTTCTCTTTAGGTAAAACCAGTCTCCAAGTGTCGGCAGGATCTGCTAACTCGGGATAACGCAAACGTACATACTTGTACAACTGGCCGTTCTGTATACGCCATAAGGGATAACGCATAGGAGACCGTTCGACTCGCTCCAGCATTCTCAAACACCATTTATCGGTGGGAGAATCGGCATGGTCCGTGACCGAGAATACCTCAACGGATTCCACCGTTACAGGTACTGAACGAGGCAGAAAATCAGGGACGGTATGTTCAGAGCCCTTGCGATGAATCAGTTCAAAATCATAAGGCTGCAGACGAAGTGCCCATCTGGCCAATCGACCTTGGGGATCTTTTAGCTGCTGCAACCATAGCAAAGAATGACAATCCGTTATGATTTTGAAGTGGAAACCTTCAAGATAGTAACGTAGCTTCTCCACTGCCCAAATTACGGCGATGCATTCTCTTTCGACCGAGCTATATTTGCGCTCCTGGTTAGTCAAAGAACGGGACAAATAGCAAATTACCTTTTCGCCATCATCAAATTGCTGCGTGAGCACGGCACCAACACCGAATGCTGACGAATCTGTCTGCACATAAAAGGTACGCTCAAAATCAGGGCAGGTCAAAATAGGTGCAGTAACCAAACACTCCTTAAGAAGTTTAAAAGATTTCTCACATTCAAGTGACCAACACCAACTAACATTCTTCTTTGTGAGGTTCGTCAAAAGAGCCACTATTGTAGAAACCTGCGGTACAAACCTTCGATACCAAGATGCTGTGCCTATAAATCTACGAATTTCCCTAACATTTTTCGGAGAAGGTACACTCAAAATCGACTCTACTTTCGCTGGGTCAGGACGTAAACCGTACTTATCAACAACATATCCCAAGTACTTAAGCTCAGGACGGCAAAATTGACACTTGTCAAAACTAACTATCAGCCCAGCAGAATGCAAGCGATCAAAAACCTTCTGCAACGTTTCTAGGTGAGATTCGAAATCCTTTGACACTACCACGATGTCATCCAAATAAACCAAAACCGAAGGCTGCAAATCAGCTCCAAGCACGGTATCAATAAGACGCTGCCAAGTCGTAGGCGCATTTGACAACCCAAAAGGCATAACTCGAAACCTATACAAGCCATTAGGAACAGTGAAAGCGGTATAGTCTCTGGAAGATTCAGCAATAGGAACTTGCCAATATGCACTCTTAATATCTAATGAACTTAGATATTTGGCATCCCTCAACTGATCTAATATGGAGGAAATCAGCGGCAGAGGATAGGCATCCTTTTTAGTAACAGCGTTAAGGCGCCGGTAATCTACACAAAAACGCAGAGTTTGATCCTTTTTCTGCACTAAACATATTGGGGAAGACCAAGGACTTTTACACGGTTCGATGATATTTAACTCCAGCATTTTCTTAATTTCATCATCAATCAGTTTTTGTCTGGCAGGCGAAACAGGATAGTATCTCTGTTTGATAGGTTTGGTATCTGGGAGTAACTCGATCTCATGAGAAACGAGATGTGTACGACCAAGGGAAGTACCCATCAGTTTCCGGTTTTCGTCCACCAAACTATCCAGAGCTAGTTTCTGTGATACACTTAGAGAAGTTTCGTCAAGGACACTGTTAACCTCAACGAGTGGTTCCTGCTCAGAAAAATGCCAAACATCTTGTCGTAAATCTGGTATAATATTCATCGCCACCCAAAAATCTATCCCTAGAATTAACTTATGCGGTATTTCTGGAACTACTAGGACATCTATTACATGAACCTTGTCACCCAAGCAGAAAGGAACAGATACATAACCTATAACGGAACAGACTTGCCCATTAGCCACTCTGCACTCATTGACAGAAGGCTTCAAACTTAATCCAATCTGCTGGAAGACCTCAAAACCAGATGATCCTACCATTGTCCTGGTAGCACCTGAATCCAACAAACCCATCATAGGAAAATCTAACACTGAAAGTTGGAAGTAAGGACGCTGATCACCAACCACATGAGAAATGACATAATCGAGAAAAATTTGTTGTTTTAAGTCAACAACATTGCTGGTCGACTCACATACACCGGGAGAAACTGTTCGACCAATTAGCGTGTCCCTAGACAGTTTTCCGAACGCGAACACTTAGGACAGGACCTAATAGTAACCTCTGCTTTACCACATTTATAGCAGAACTTCTTCCTAGGAGCCTGACACTCCCGATGCCCATGACCAACTTGACCACAATTAAAACATTTGATTCCAGAGTGTTGGACTTCATCCACGACGAGACTAGAACGAGAGGTTGAACGAGAAGTAGTAGAACAAGTAGATGCATAAGCCAACTCTGGTGTAAGAGATTTACTCTTAGGTGGAGGAGGAACATACGACTTAGCCAATTGCCGTTTGGAGTCAAGCATACGACAACATTGTAGGAGTTGCGTGACAGAAGTTATGTTTTCAAAAGCAAGAAAAGGATTATAGTATGGATCTATGCGCTCCAAAATCATTTCGAGCTGGGTCTCCATCGGTATTGGAGTGTGTATCTTCTTAAACAACCCAATCATACTAGCGATGTACAATCCTATACTTTCCTGACTACCTTGAGTACGTCGCTTAATCTCCTCAAACAAGTCGCGGTCAAAAGACTCTGGCATGAACTGTTCCCTCATTGCCTCCACTAAGGATGGCCAATCGGTGGCCCAGTCTTTCACCAGATTATACCAATTGTAGGCATCTCCCTCAAATAAGTCAACTGCATCTTTAAATAATCGTGCCCGTGAAATACCACGAGACCTCCGTTTCTCCTCAATACTTTCTAAAAAAGTTGCAAAGGACATCTCGCCCTTTCAGCCAGTAAATTTCAAGCCCCAGTCTCTAACCGGTACGGGTTTAGGTTTCGCAGCCTCCTCCTCATCTGAACTAAAATCAGTAGCTATTGCAGAGCTATGCGCATCAGGCTGAACCTGAGCCATGGCATTATGCAACACCGACATATCGAGGATGGCTGACTCTTTAAGCTTACGATCCCCGCGGGCCTTATCCTTAAGTTTATCAAAAGCTAACAATAATTTGAGCCGAGTATTGGACTTCACACCTTTTTGCTCGTCATTAGTTGGAATGGATCTATTAACACGACCCAACGCATGAGCTATCTTGGAAACAATCCCCTTATATTTACTATCGTGCTCGCTACCTACAAATTCATCGATATGTTTTTGAATAGCAGCTAGGGATGCCGTTAGAGCTTCAGAATCGACAGTGAATTGGTACGGGTATGGAGGACTTTTAATAGCCAAAGTGGTTTTCTCTAAATGTATGGCTTCTCTTAAAACAGTGCGCAATTCTGCCACAGTAAGATCACTACCATCTCCTAAGCCACGTACTTGTAATTCATAAACAAGCTCATCCCTAACTAACCTATTGATATCTAACTTAATTTGTGAACTGGCCATATTGAATTTTCAATCAAACACACAAAAAAACGACAAAATCAGGTAAATTAACAAAACGACGCTGGGCGTCGGTACGTATATAGACACAAAAAAAACTTACCAACACTAACAAGTACTTAGTAATGAGTAAAAACGACAAAATCAGGTAAATTAACAAAACGACGCTGGGCGTCGGTACGTAAAAAAAGTTTACAAACACTAATAAGTACTTAATAATGTATAAAAACCACAAAATCTAGAAAATTAGCAAAACGACGCTGGGCGTCGGTTCCTGTATGGACGCAGAAAGAGTTTACTAACACTAGTAAGTACCTAGTAATGTGTAAAAATGACAATATCGGGTAAATTAGCAAAACGACGCTGGGCGTCGGTACATATCAACAACAAAAAAAACTGTTGGCCACACTTAGGAATCTTTCCAATGACTTATACGTAACAACTATTGTTTACTAATCCGCTCATGAAATAGTAAGACAGAAAAAACGAAGTCACCCCCCTACCAAAAAAAAGCGAAGCGATTACGCTGAGGCAAAGTAACCCCCTTTTGATGTGTGTCACGTACGTTACTATGTATCTGGCTATTATTTCATATGCAAACCACCAACAAATGGAACACTCAATTTATCACCAAAAAAAAACTTAATTAGGGGCGATACTGCTATCCCCTTGAGATAACTGCACTATTTAAGTTGGGCGCCACTGCTACGAGTTTCACGTACATGAACAAATAGATACGTTGGATCTTAATGATTATCAGATATTACGTAACGAAATCACTTGGGCTACTGTGGCGTAGCAGATATCGTAGGCAAACTTGACCCGGAAAGTGATGTACGTGCCTACGATAAAATTTCTCTAGCTCAGACTATCTCAGGGCGTTAAGCCCAAGCTTACACAAACTATGATAAATTATTAGTTTACTTACTTAACAAATCACTGAGTTTTTCCATATGTAGTGGTCGCAGACGAAATAATGACACTTTCTTTAAAAATGAAATGCACAATATTAAGCAATTTACAAAATTGGTTCTCTAGAATATAACCTGGCGATGTTCACAGTTGTGGCCAATATTTCACGATTAATAAGTTATAACATTCATAAAATGCCTCGTGTAGCTACACATCGGTTTACAATATGTGCATAAAATTGTCATAGATTCTGCCACAAAGGTTTGATTTAAAGAACCTCCTTAAGTATATGTAAATATATGCATAAAATCTCTAAATATGTACAGGTTAAAATGCCAAAAGTATGAATTGATGTCCAGCGGAACCACTGAAGGTGGTCCCCGGTAAGAAAACAAATAACACAACACTTATTTAGGGTGGTACGATACCGAGTCCGGACGTGGAGGAACTATAGCCCTACGTAGATGTCTTCGGGACACAAGAAATGGACCCAAGGATGGGGTTGATGGTAGCCTCACCAGCCCTGGAACCTTCCACTGTGTGTGGATGCCCCGTCAGTGGAACTCTCACTGAAGTGTGTAGAAGCTCCGTCCGTAGAACCCTAAAGATATCACGATTTAATTCACAGTCAGAAATGCACGTGAAGCGTGCTTAATGTGAGTAATTCTGACATAACCTACAAATGAAACATAATTTACCTCACTGATGAGGGAACAATCCACCAATACTCCGGGAAGCCACAGTCGGATAAATGGGGTCGAGTCCGCCTTTTAAGTTGACACTGTATTTCCAAAGGAAAGCCTGCAAATTTGCGAAACACGTGGGTAGAGAACGGGCAAGATGGCGTGAAGAGGTTAGCTTACCTTGTGTAATTTAATATCCTGCTTCCGCAGATAAAATTTACTCACAAACACAAAATATTCCGCTAAACGGAACAACAACAGATTGAGGAAATTTTCTTGAGTTGATTATTCTAAAATCCACCCGGATGCCTTGGATTAACAAGGTTCACAGAATAATCAGCTACCCACGCCAAGCCAACAAAAATGGTTGCCTACCCATCTTTCGCTCTCTGCTGTTCACGTGTCGCCCTCCCGTGGAGAATAGCGAAATGTGTTTCGGTCGTGTAGCAGTTGTTATAATGCGGCCCACAAAACGCTAAAGCGCATGGTGGGTCGCATACGCTAGAGGTCCGTAACAATGTGTGATATCAAATAATATTATTCAATATTTTCAGTAAAGAATTCATCACTATAAATATATAAAATACATAATCATAGTGAGATTTTCTGCAGGCATAACTCCATTTCTCTCTCTTTGTTAAATAAGTCCTATATTATATTTATTAACAAATAAAATCGCCGGCTCCGCGCATATCAAAGAGATTCTGTAGGGTATATAAACTAGAAATGTACATTAATTACTTATAAGCCGGATGTATATTTACTGGGCAGTCAAAAAACGCAACAGAAACTTTACGAGCTAATTATTAACGCCAGTGAATCATTCGACATCGTCTTATCAAACAAGCCGACGTACATTAAAAATCTATAATGATAAGCGATTCAATTTGCGGGCGAGTTATTACAGAGAGTAACGGTATTTTAATGAGGTCGTAGAGTTTTTGAATTAACGCATAACTCGACTGAAGTACCGTTGTATAACACTCTTTTTGAATTTTTAAACAAACATTACACCGCTTTAAATACTGTTTCTTTTTCATCGCAAACAAGTAAATTTAAGAGGCCTAATATCAACGCCTCACCAGCTCCTACAAATGTTAATCGCAGTAACATTAAACAAACATTTTTGTCACGCACCGAAAATTGCAATTTGAAGTGCAGTTTGTGCGACGCTAATCATTTATTATATAATTGCCCTACCTTTATAAATAAATCGCCATCTGAAAGATTTAACTTTTGTAAAAGGTTACATTTGTGTTTCAATTGTTTAAGCCACATTCATGATTTGAAAAATTGCAATTCTGTCATGACTTGTAAAAAATGTGGCATGCGCCATCACACTTTGTTACATCTGGGCACAACCAATTCTGGTGTAGTGAACAATACTAATTTAAATTTGCCCGCCGTTTCACAATCACCTTTAGCCGAGAGTCAACCCTCTACGTCTCGAACGAGTTTGACAAGTGTTATAAGTACCCCTTTTTCAGGAGTGTTATTGTCTACGGCACTTGTAGAAGTTCGTGACAGATATGGCACTTACCATAAGTGTAAGGCACTTCTAGATTCGGGTTCTCAAATTTCTATTATTTCTCAAAATTGTTATCGCCGCTTAACTTTAGAAAAATTCCGTCCGTCCTTTTCTGTCAAGGGTTTAGGGCAAACCATTCCTATACGTAATAACGGTGCTGTCACATTACATTTGAAGCCTATAGGACAAGAATCTCCAGTTTTTCTGTGTGACGCTTTAATTTTGCCAGAAATTTGTGACAAATTACCTTCTTCGCCTCTGAAAGTTTCAGAGTGGTCCCATTTACACAATTTAAAATTGGCCGATTCTGAATTTCACTATCCAAATGAAATTGATATTCTGCTGGGCGCAGATATCTATCCTCAACTTTTGTTAGATGGTCATGTTTCAGGTAAATTTGGAGAGCCATATGCTCTTAACACTATTTTTGGTTATGTTCTATTGGGGAAAATTATGTGTTCACCCGCTTCAAATGTTAATATTTCTTTTCTTACTACATCTGAAGAAAATCCTTTAGAATCTTCTATAAGAAAATTTTGGGAAATTGAAAATGTACCTGAATCGCATCCGTTATCTCCTGAAGATAAATTTTGTGAACAATTTTTTGTAGAGTCCTGTCAACGAGATAATAATGGCCGATTTATTATTTCACTCCCCTTTCGCGAATCGTATCCAATTTTTCCGGAAATACGCGCACTTGCTGTCAAACGATTTTTTTCGCTAGAACGCTGTTTATTGAAAGAGCCTGGCTTATATGAGGAATACTGCAACTTTATGCAGGAATACTTGGACTTGGGACACATGGAAGCTGCCATTAACACGCATCTCCCCGATCATCATTATTATATTCCGCACCACTGTGTTCTTAAACCAAATAGTGTTTCGACTAAGCTGAGGGTAGTTTTTAACGCTTCAGCTCGCCTTCCAAACCAACCTTCGCTAAATGATTGTTTATATGTTGGCCCAAAATTACAAAATGATATTTTAACTATTTTATTGAATTTTCGCATCCACAAAGTTTGTTTCACGGCCGACATTCGCCAAATGTACCGCCAGATTTTGATTTCTTCTCATGATAGGGATTACCAAAGAATTATATGGAGGTTTTCGCCCTCCCAGCCTATTCAAGATTTTAAATTACGTACCGTTACTTACGGTTTAGCTCCTTCTCCATTTCTTGCTATTCGAACTTTACACCAACTTGCTCATGAAGATGGAGGGGATTTTCCAGCAGCAGCTCGAGTTATTCAGAATGACATTTACATTGATGACGTCGTTACAGGACATTCTTCTCTTTCCGAAGCGATTAATCTTCGGGATGAATTAATTTTTTTGTTAAAACGCGGATGTTTTGAATTACGCAAGTGGTCGTCTAATGAACCTTCTTTATTGTCAGGTTTTCCGCAATCGCACCTTTCTATGAATCCTTTATCATTTAATCCAGAATCTGACTCATTGATGGTTTTGGGTTTGCAATGGTGTCCTCTTCAAGACAATTTCTTTTTCCATATAGAACCGTCAGATCGCAGTTGTACAAAACGTCATATTCTTTCAGAATTGGCAAGAGTTTATGATCCGCTAGGAATTATCGCACCATTGACTTTTTTTACGAAATGTCTCATTCAACGCATTTTGATATTAGGACTTGAATGGGATGACCCTCCTACTGAGGATATTTTCAGAGCTTGGAATCAATACAAATCTGAGTTGCCACTTCTGTCTCAAGTTAAGTTGCCGCGCCGCTTAATAACTGATAATTACGCTTCCCTTGAAATACACGGTTTCGCTGACGCCGCTTGTGGGGGATATGCAGGGGTAGTATATTTTTGAGTTTCTGATGAATTCGGTAGATTTTCGACATTTTTTGTATGTGCCAAATCTAAGGTCGCACCTATAAAACGCGTTTCTCTTCCTCGTCTGGAGCTTTGCACTGCCTTATTGTTATCCAAATTAATCGCTTTTGTGTCTAACATTTTCGAGTCTAAACTAAAATTTAATAAGATTTTTGCCTGGTCAGATTCACAGATTACTTTGGCGTGGATCAAATCGTCGCCTCATCGTTGGAAGACGTTTGTTGCAAATCGAGTGTCTTTGATTCAAGACAAAATACCTGCTTCTTGTTGGTATTACATTGAATCACAAAATATTCCTGCCGATCCCGCTTCACGAGGACTTTTTCCCTCCGAATTGATTAACCATCAGCTGTGGTTTCAAGGACCGGCCTTTTTACAGACTCCTTACTCTCATTGGCCCGTTACTCCACAATTTATGCCTTCTCCAAAAATTCACGAAGAAGAACGCACATCTGCTCTTGTTGCTCTCATCGACAATAATTTGTTAGATGATCTTCTAAATCGTTATTCTTCCTTCACCTTTCTTCAACGTATTTTGGCATATGTTTTAAGATTTAAATTTAACATTTCTAAGGCCACGACAAAACGATCCGGACCCCTAACTTCCTCTGAACTTTCAGCCGCTTTATTCATGCTTATTAAACACACACAAGCATTAACCTTTTCGCAGGAGTTAGAAAGTAAATTGTTCTCAAAACCTTTGAAGAAACTGAATGCTTTCATAGATAAAGGAATTTTGCGAGTTGGGGGACGATTAAATTACTCGCATTTGTCGTATGACAAAAAACATCCCATTTTATTACCTCGTTCCTCGAGACTAACCGAGTTGTTAATCGACTATTTTCATAAAAAGTTTCTTCATGCTGGCTTACGCACCACCCAGTTTTTATTGTCCCAGAAATTCTGGATATTGTCTCCCAGGCGAGCTATTCGGTCTGTTCTGTCTAAATGTGTTAAATGTTTCCGCACCCAGCCTAAACCTTTTCAACCTCCCATGGGAAATCTGCCCTTGAGTCGCATTTCTAAAATAAAGCCATTTTCTCACTCAGCGGTCGATTACGCCGGCCCCATTTTAATAACTATGAGTCGCCATCGCGGATCTAAGTCTATTAAAACCTACATATGTCTTTTTGTTTGTTGCGCAACAAAAGCCGTTCACATAGAATTGGCTTCCAATCTGCCAACGGAGGCCTTCTTAGCATCCCTTCGCCGATTTGTCGCACGAAGGGGACGATGTTCACACATCTATTCTGATTGTGGCACTAATTTTGTGGGTGCTGCCAATCACTTAGATAAGATCATGGAGCAAGCTGTCACAAGTGAAGCCATTCAGTGGCACTTTAATCCTCCTTCCGCTCCGCATTTTGGGGGTTTATGGGAAAGTGGTGTGAAGTCCGTGAAAACTCACCTTCACCGCGTTATTGGTGATCAACTCCTTTCATATGAGGAATTATATACTGTTTTGACGCAAATCGAAGCCATTTTGAATTCGCGCCCCCTCACTCCACTTAATTCGGACCCTAACGACCTCGTAGTTTTAACGCCAGGTCATTTTCTAACCCTGGAGCCCCTTTGCTGTCTTCCAGACGAACAAAATATTACTGACGCTCCGATAAATCGTCTATCACGATGGCAACTTTTACAACGTTTACACCACGATTTTTGGAAACGCTGGAACCGCGGATACCTGCACACTTTACATCAAAGAGGTAAATGGTATTCATCTAACTCCCCTGTAAAAAAAACTGGTATACTTGTGTTGATAAAAAATAATCTCACGTCACCTTTACAATGGGACATGGGACGAATTATAGAATTACATCCTGGTGGAGACGGCGTAGCTCGTGTGGCAACGGTAAAAACTGCTAATGGGACTGTAAAACGCCCATTAGTTAAACTGTGTCCACTTCCAGTGGACTAATGTGTATATATATTTTTTAGTTATTTAAGTTAGTTTACTTATTAATTTCATGAATTTTTCTTTTTTTTTATAATTTCAAACTTTTTCAATTTTACAAAATGCTTAATTTTATACGCATTTTCGCGGGGGAGAATGTTCGTGTATTATTATTAATATTATTTTCAAACGGTTGACAACGCGACCATTTAAAAAAAACTTCTTTTTTTCTACAACGCGGTGTGATAAAAACCGCCAAGTAGAGACATTCGCATCGTACGCTGTTAATGGTAAAATTAGAAGTGAAACCCTTGCTTATAATAATTATTATTTAAATCATAATATTAATTTCGCGATAAACATTGTGCTAATGAAAAATGACAGGACTGACATTCAATAATATTAAATTAAAACGCGCTGACAAAGTTGTTCCTCCTTTAGCTATGACTAGTACCATAAAAGTTCATGAAGAAAAAGTAACTATTGACCCTGTATTATTGTTCCAACGCATGAGCATTACTGCAGCATTTCAAGATGAAATAGAAAAATATTTTGAACATGAATTAGCTCCCTACCCTTTATCGTTGTTTGATGGCATCGGGATGCGTAAAACACAGAAGTCTGACATTTACGATTGTTTTGAAAAGGTAAATATCGATATTAACAACACTAATGCGACATACATCATTGACGGAGGATACTTACTATACCGCGTTTTGTGGGATAGCGAAGAAACATTCAACGTTATCTTAGATAAATACGTTCAGTATGTACGTCGACATTTTGGTTCCAGAGTTACTGTCGTATTTGATGGCTATGATGATTGCACGAGAAATATCAAAGCTGCAGAACAACGTCGTCGAACTTTAGCAACATCTTCATCTTCATCTTCTGATATTTTATTTGATGAACTTATGACAGTTCCAACCAGTCAACAGAAATTTCTTACAAATACTCACAACAAGTCTCGGTTCATTTCAATGTTGAAAGAAAAATTTACTGCTGAAAATATATTGGTAAAACAAGCTAATAATGATGCTGATGTATTGATTATTGAAACAGCAATAGAGCAATTCAATTTGACAAATACAACTATTGTTGTTGGTGAAGATGTAGACTTACTCGTATTACTCACTGCTCGAAAATTTTGTAATTGGCCATTACAGATGGCCAAGGATCTAATCTATCATGTTATGAAAGCCCCATGTGGTTGTACCAAAAAATTATTTTCTTTTCAGGAATGAACCTACTTTTTCTCCGTTTTACGGTGCACTAAATACTATTGAGGAATTGTATGACGAAACCTTTAATCACAAAAAGTCAAAAATAATTTTTTTGAAAAAGTCTAATTGAGCTAACAGTAGTTAATGCGTTTTACTAAAAATCGCTTATGTTTAGGGAATTATTTAAGATGAACCTTTAATCATGTTGTGTTATTTGTTTTTGTTGAATAATTTTTCACGATTATAACATTAATTTTCTAGTAAACAGACATTTCTCACTCGTTCCATAAGGATGTGTTTCACCAAATATTGACAATGGATAGTTCAACAAGATTTATTTACACGCGTTGTGATATGTAATTTTAACTCAGTCACAAAATAATTGCAAGGGAAAAATATTCTTCTCATCTTATCAAATAAGGGCACTAGAACACCTGAAAGCCTCCTACAAATAGCTCGCGAGCCGCTTGTAAAAGGCTCGCACGCCCATCCAAATATTGCGAACTTGTCACGAATCGTGTTTGTTGCAGGCTTCTCTCCTATTTGATGAGCCATGTGTATACACCTTTAATCAAAATAGTATATTTTCATTCATTCTAGTTTAGTATTGCTACCAACAAAACCAGCAACGGTTTTATATCAAACCCAAAACATGATTACCATACACTCTTACGTAGATGTAAGAAATGAAAAATGACCTAGAAAATATTTTTCGTAGTACCTTATCACTAACTTATTTGTGTAACTTATAATTCAAGAAGAAAGTTACTTCATAACGAAAATAAATCGTTTTAATATTATAATCTTCTGCCCGTTATTTTATTTTTATTTTATGGAAATGTGTATGTTTATATTACGATACAGCGCAAACTTTTAGATAAAAACTGACAATGGACAATACCCTTAGGGACCAAAATGTTCGGAAAGAACCTTGTATCAGAAAACAAGCGGAATTTTTAAAATTTATTTATTGAAAAGTCGTATTGTATAAATCGTTTCTGTTTTCATCCCTCATTATATGTATGTATTGACAAATGCGTACATGGGTGAGTATGTTTTGCTTGTTTTCTCTTTAAAATACGCACAGTAGCATCAGCCATTTATTTCGAGAACGGATTGAGGTAGAAATTAAAACTTATGGGGAATCAAATTAATGAAGAAGTACTATGCATAAATGCTTGTTGATATATCCTGTGGAGTGAATATCAGGCGCGTCTCTAGGTGGTGAATTGAAGATCGGTCAGGCGACTGAGGATTCATATCCAGGTAACTTAGTTGGTGACAGTTATAAGAGGACCCACCTATAGTCCAGTAACTCAGGATTTTTACCTACAAAAATTATTAACAGCAAACAGAGGTATGTAAAAAATCGGAAATTTTTCGTAGAATTCAATGTACTTAAAACAAATGACGAACATGCGTCCTTTTCAAAATGGCGACCAAAGTTGGCGAAAAACAAAAAAACTTGGCGTAGTACAAAAAAAAGTTACATGTCAAAGTTGTATGACTTTTTAATACGGATCAAGCTGGCCCGATCCGATCTCAAAAATTGCAAGGAAACCGCTAAAAATCGCAATTTTTTGAAATACCTGTATCTCCGTGAAAAAAGATATTTTTTAACAAAACTCGGTGAAAGCGTAGTCCAATATAAGTCGAATAAGAGCGTTTTTATAGATCGATTTTTTCTAAAAAACGCGTTTTTTTCAATATCCAATAGCTCATACGGGCCATCATGTTTTTATATCGGACCAGTCCGAAAAGTTTCTTTAACAGTTGCGCTAACATGTGCAATTATTGCTCATATCACGAAACGATTGCTAATATGCGACAAATCGGTCAAAAAATCGATTTTTTTTTACCCAAGAAACCTTTAATATCTTGAGATTTTAAATTATATTGGAATGCCATTATTGCCAATCGATCACTGGCATTTTTCTACAAATTTACAAAAAAAACTTGCTCTCCGATCTTCTGGAGCGGAGATATATTTTTTTAATCGTGTGGCGCCATTCTTTAATATAAAGAAATGAAATTTGCAGGGGTTATTGTTTTTTTTTAATACATTTATTTAACGTCGGCCTATTTCCGCTACTGAGGCCTAACACCGAACCTGTAGTCGAGCTACCCTCAACCAGGAATTTTGCCGAACCTCTTCCCTTAAGAAGAGTAGGGAACTTTTACTTGCCTAACATTTAATAGACAAGGGACCGACGACGTTACATCCCCTCCGAAGGATGGTATATTCCCTATACAACCCTCGCCTAAAGTTGTATAGCTTCCACGCATACACTGAGATACAAGCCGCTGGAAGATGTGTGAGGCGAGGACGTGGTCTTCGTTGGAACGGTCACCCATCCAACTACTAACCGCGCCTTACGTTCCTTTACATCGCATATCGAAGTATGTACATAGTAAAGACGCACTCACGCTCGCCCCGGGTTATTATTGAATACTTGTATTTTCAATAAAAAATTTCCGGAACTTGATCGGCCGTTGCTGAACATTTCAAAATCAATTAAGCCCGGAGCTCGCTGCTGCGGCGCGCGTTTTCTACCGCTAGCGGTGAAGTGGGGGAAAGCCAGCTCTGGGGTGTTTAAAATCGATTGCGCTTGAAAAATCTTCATTATGTTGACTTCTACTCAAATGATTATTTTCATATTTCTTTATTGGGGTAGCTCGACGAGATAGGAGTTAATGACGGTAGTAAGGTTAATAAATATAGAAAATATATAGCAAAGAAACATTAAAATTTTATTATTTCACAATTATCTATTCAAATTGTTTTTGTAGAATACGTTGCATTACATAATATTAATTTTTTTTTTGCTTTTTAAAAGGAGACTCGTCTTCATTATCAGTACTACTGTCACTGTAAATATTATTAACATCACTTGAACATTCATTTCTTTCTAGCTCAGTCTCTGTGATATTTCGCTCGGCTATTTCATCGTTGATATCACCAGCGATAACTCTGTCCTCCTCAATATTTGATCAACTTTCGTCTTTACACGTTGAACACACGTTTGAACATTATATGCCGTGTTTTCGGTATCTGCAGGTGTTTGTTTGCAGCCGCTTACATACCTACAAGCTATTTTCTTCATGACATCGTCGGGAATCATTGGATGGGTACTCAATTTTGGCAGCTAATTATTTCCACGAAAAATGGGGTTGGAAAATTGATGGCAATAATTTGCTGCCAAAATTGAGTTCTCATCCAATGATTCCGGATGATGTTATGTAGAAAATAGCATGTAGGTGTGTAAGCGGCTGCAAAACAAACACCTGCAGCTGCCGAAAATACGACATGAAATGTTCAAACGTATGTTCAACGTGTGACGATGAAAGTTGCTCAAATATTGAGGAGAATAGAGTCATCGGTGATGATATCGACGAAGAAATAGCCGAGTGAAATATCACATCCACTGAGCTAGAAAGAGATGAATGTTCAAATGATGATGATGATGACTGTGGTGACGATAATGCCGACGCATCAAATATAATATTAATAATAACATTTACAGTGATAGTAGTACCGGTAATGAAACGAGTCTCCTATTAAAAAGCGAAAAAAAATAATGTTATGGAATGCAACGTATTCTACAAAAACAATTTGAAGACATAAATGTAAAATAATGAAATTTTAATGTTTCTTTGCTATATATTTTTCGTATTTATTATCCTTACTACCGTCATTAATTCCTATCTCGTCGAGCTACCCCAACAAAAAAAAAAATGAAAGCAATCAGTCGAGTAGAAGTCAACATAATGAAGATTTTTCAAGCGGATTTTTTTTTAAATATATGTACTCAACAATAACCTCTGCAAATTTTAGTCTTTTATATTAAAAAATGGCGTCACGCGATTTAAAAAAAAATTATCTCGTCTCCAAGAGGTTGGAGAGCAAAAGTATTTTTGTAAATTTGTAGAAAACTGCCAGTGATCGATTGGCAATAATGGCATTCCAATATAATTTAAAATCTAAAAGATATTAAATGTTTTTTGAGGTAAAAAAAAATCCGCGACCGTTTCGTGATATTCACAATAATTGCACATGTTAGCGCAACTGTTAAAGAATGTTTTCGGGCTGGTCCGGTATAAAAATATGATGATTACCTGTATGAGCTATTGGACATTGGAAAAACGCGTTTTTTTTTTAGAAAAATCGATTTTTGCAAAAAATTTGCAATATTTTATTCGAGCTATATTGGACTACGCTTTCACTGAGTTTTGTTAAAAAATATCTTTTTTTCACAGAAACACAGGTATTTAAAAAAATTGCGATTTTTAGCTGTTTTTTGTAATAACCAATTAATTTTGCAATTTTTTGAGACCGGACCGGGCCAGCTCAATCCGTATAAAAAAGTTACACAACTTTGCCACGTAACTTTTTTTTGTACAACGCCAAGTTTTTTTTAACGTAAAATACTGTTTTTCGCCAACTTTGATCGCCATTTTGAAAAGGAACCATATTCGTCATTTGTTTTAAAAATAGTACATTAAATTCTACGGAAAATTTCCAATTTTTTACATACCTTGGTTTGCTGTTAATAATTTTTGCAAAAAAACACGTTATTCTCAACAGATTTCTTGGACTACTAGCTTAGATTGGCTCTTTGAAGGCTGCCACCGCTGACCATGGAAGCTATCGTAATGTAACGTGTTTATACCCTCTAGTAAACACCCCAAGCGTACGTTCAATAAACTATCGAACTATCATTATATTGGTACCTTCTCTCTACTAAAGGATTAAATCTCTCTTCGTAAGAGGGCATGCACATAACAGTAACCCTGGCTGCATGGCACTGGGAGAGCTGTGTCGCGAATGATGCCCTTGAGATACCCGGCGGCTTTCCATTGTAAACCTTGCCCCCACATGGGCTCTGTGGGGAGGTCAACTATTGTTTTTAGATTGCTCGCGGGGCCAACAATGGTCTTCAATTTAGTAAAACTGGAAAACAATTTCCTGCGTCGAGGCTGCTTCGATAATTTCATGTAAGAGATCCAAAGAAAAAAACATAGGTGGTCGCCCTCCTGCAGGAGCCCTGGATCGTCAAGAAAATACCGGTAGGCCTGAACCCGCGACAAGGTAAATTATTGTACAATACATTATCTACCAGGCTATCTACGTGTATTGTACAGAGTTAACTGTATATCAATCCCGATGCTTTGCACATATGATTTCCTTACAGCCACTCTACCAGCATCGACGGAAGGAGAAACGAAGTGTTAGGTCATATGGATATATTCTCTCTCCTGTAATTAGTGGGAAGAGGCATCTTCCACTCATAATCGAATGTGAAGCCAAAACACACCATACATTGTGGGGAAGCACCGACATCAATATAAGGAGTGACTCGTTATTATGTTTCTTCCGAGGTGAGAAGTTATTAATAGTCAGTATAAGCAAGAAACCCACCTTTGTCACTTGAGTGCGCCTTAAACTTAACTTTATGTACGAATAATATAAATATTGGGCATGTGTCAGATGAGTCGCCAGGCTTCGATCACCGACACATTAGATTTTATATTACGACTGGCCAATGAGTTCACAAAAGAAATGGGCTAAATTTACGGAAGATGGCTTAGTAGACACATAAGTCTAATAGGCCTGGCTAAAATTTATAAAATCATATTAGCGATTTTTTTACGTAAAATCTGAATATATCCCTGTATTGAGCTTCCTCCTAAATGGGTATGTACCAAATTTCATAAAAAAATACTAGTTAATAAAATTCTTGCAGATAAATTTAAAAA
Organism: Leptura quadrifasciata; assembly: GCA_963675555.1. Classification (NCBI taxonomy): domain Eukaryota; kingdom Metazoa; phylum Arthropoda; class Insecta; order Coleoptera; family Cerambycidae; genus Leptura; species Leptura quadrifasciata. Next base: position 152,354,989 of record OY776673.1, on the reverse strand, counting down.
TGAAAATATTAGTACGCATTTATTATTGCAAACATAATAAGTCATGAAATAAACAACAAAAACAGACAACAAAGTTAAATCTAATAATAGTACTGATTAATTAAAATTAATAAGATTGATAACTTTGACGTACGGTAATCCTCCATTGTATTTAATTTGAGGTTCAATTTTCGTGAATGATGAACAGTCTTTTCCCTTTATAACCACTTCAGCGATTTTAGAAAATAATTTTTTTGGGCTTTATCATGAAACCGGTAGATAATGAGTGTCACATAATCCCTTTTTTTTAAAGAAAGTTCTGCTAATTTGTTGTTCTAGACTTGCAAGCGAAGTTATTATTTTCTTTATTATGCTTTAAGTTGGCCATGAAACGGCAATTGTAGAAACAATAAAAAAATATTGTTAACTGTTTTTAAAGTGTGAATAAGTTTTGTGTGCCAAATATTTGTAAAAATAAGTGATATTATTTGTTATGGAATAAATAAATTTGAGGCACAAAATTGAAATAGTTCGTCTGGTTGGTGATAATGCTCGTTCGATAAGAGAAGCAGCTGATGAATTTAATGTTAGACATCCCAATGGACCAAACATCAATAATGCATACAATATAAATAAAGTTTTCAGTGACACGGGTGCCGTATCAAAACATATTATCAGAGGCAGATATCACGAACATTTTGTAGTGGATGGGTTCATAAGATTGCTGCAGGATGCCAAACAGATTGTTGCCAATACTATAACAATTAACCCCTTGAAAGTCCGACTTGACGAAGCGGTCATATGAAACATTTATGAGAAAAATAGACTGAGACGGCTTTGGCAGCGAAATCGCGATGTCAACGCCAAAATTGAGATGAGCAGGCTACAAAGGCAGATCAGAACCCCCATTAACACTGCAAAAAACCAGAAATGGGGGGACAAATTGGAAGCACTGAATGCGCAAGACAACTCGCTGTGGAAGCTGACCAGGGCTTTACGAAGTAGACGGGAATCCATTTCTGCGCTGACAAACGCGAACAGAACAGCAATGACGGACTCGCAAAAAGCGAATGACTTAGCTGACCATTTTGAACAGATACACAATAACAATATACCGAACAATCTCGATCACGACCGCATGGAAAACGACATTAACCAAATCAGAAATTGTCAAGACTTTACCTAACAATAAAGCCCCGGGTAAAGACGGCGTTGAATACAAGCTACTCAAATATCTCCCGAGGAAAGGTATTGTGCAGTTGACGTATATCGTTAATGCGATCCTGCTTCTACAGCACTGGCCAAGCCAGTGGAAATGCGCCGTGGTTATTCCCATCCTGAAGCCAAACAAGAATGCGAAGTTCGCCGGCAGCTGCAGGCCCATCTCGTTGATGTCGGCGATCTCTAAGTTGGTGGAGAAGGTCGTCCTGGTCAGGCTCGATACTGTTCAGGAGGAGCTTCACATCGACGATGAGTCACAATTTGGTTTCAGGAGGGGCAGGAGCACGGTGCAGCAGGTCGTTAGGATAGTTAACGATGTAAAAGTGCAATACAACCTCGGGAAGAGCACCACCATGGTGCTCCTCGATATTGAGAAGGCCTTCGACACCGTCTGGATCCCAGGTCTACTCTACAAAATGCACGACTACCACTTTCCAACTTATATCATTAAACTTATTCACTCGTTCCTGACAGGTAGATCCCTGCAAGTCCGAGTGAATAATAAACTATCAACACGGCGCGATATTCGCGCGGGAGTCTAGCAAGGATCGTGCCTATCACCAAAGTTGTACAATATTTACGTATCCGATTTTCCGGAGTTTTCGAATACTAAGCTGGCCAAGTACGCCGATGACACAGCCGTGTATGCGCATTCGCACAACGCACAAGCGGCTAATATGTTGCTGAAGGCGCACATGGCTCGTGCCGCGGCTTATTACGGTCAGTGGAAGATTCGGATAAACGTCGAAAAGTCAGAGGCGATAGTTTTCACGCGCCGGTTCACTGAGAACAAAATTCTGACGCCAATTTCGATCAGGGGACACCAAATTCCAACCAAACGGTGCGTGAAGTATTTGGGGGTAAGACTGGACCAAAGTCTTACGTTTAACACGCATATAAATGAGGCAATATGGACGGTCTACTCCTTGTCCAGGAGTCTGTATCCACTCATGGTCAGGGGTAGCAGACTTAACAGATAAAATAAAAAATTATTGTACACAATGGTGATCAGGCCGGCAATCACATACGCGGCGCCGGCGTGGTGCAGCATACCGGTCAACAATGAACAAACTGAAAGTGTTAGAACACAAATTTATGCGCTTTATTTCGAATTCCGACAGGTGCACCTCCCTCAGAGATCTCTATGCACGCTGCCACGACATAACACCAATAGCGGATTATATCCAGAATATATCTCAAAAATTCTATACCTTCAAACTGGGTGATAATCCTCTAACCCAAAATATAACACAAATTAGACAGCATAATGCCCCATTTCGAATAAAACACACTTTACCTTACCAGACGCTGCCCATCTTCCGGCAACCTCTATAGTCAAACCTTCACCAACTATAACTTCTTCTTCCCCTACCTATCTGTACTGATATTTCATAACTGTTAAATCTTTCCCATTACGCTTGGTTTATGTTTGTACATTTTTGTTTTATTTGTTCTTGTTTGTTTTGTTTGTTATATAAATTTATCTCTAGTACATCGTAAAATCAAAATTAAATTTAGACCAGAAATTATAGAGTACAAAAGATTCAGCAGTAACAACGTCTGCTCGCCATTGGAAATTTTGCAACGGGATTTTATTGTTAACTGTTTTCAGCTACTTAGTGGTGTACAATTATTTTATTACTCATTTTAAATTTTATCTGTCAATAGGAGAATGAGTGTGTTGATTGTGTCTTGAATGCATCACTAAATGTATTCAAGATACAATCAACAAGGTTATATAAATTGAACCAGTACTGTTCCGCTGGACCCTGTTACCACCAACGTGACAAACAATATACGTTGGTCACAGGGTCAAATTTGAGGTAGATATCTGGTTAGATATTTGTGTAATAATATGAATAAAGTTGTTTTGATTGATTGATTGACGAACATTTTGTAGGTAGACATAATAATCAAATTTTGGAATATTTTCGTAATATTTCTAATTCCAGCTTAAGAAGTGCCAGTCTAGATTTAAATATTCCAAGAGAAACTATTAGAATATGTCTTGTAAAGAACCATTTGAAGCCATATATACCAAAGTTTTTGAATACTGAGCCCAGAGATGAAGATAGAAGACTGGAATTTTGTTTATGGGCTCAAGGAGAATATCTCAATAATTCTAATTTCATTAAAGAAATATTATATACCGACGAAGCCACTTTCACCACCAACGGTACTTTTATCCCGAAACTCTCGCTACTGGTCAGTAGAAAGTCCAAGCTTGATTATCAATTGTAAAAGACAATATTCACTAAAAGTAAATGTTTGGCGCGGGATAAAATTATTGGTCCATTCTTCTTTGAAGGAAATTCAAATAGATTTCAATTTTTGGATGTTAAATTTTCGGAAGCACTAGACAGTTTACCCATTCGAACTTAAAATTTCAGTTAGATGGGTGTCCTGTACATAATGCAGTGATAGTGAGACAGTAGTTAAACAATCATTTTCGAAATCAGTGGATAGGTCCTAACAGCCCTCTAATTGAATTCCCACCTAGGTCACCGGATCTAACACCAATGGATTTTATTCTTTGGGGTACTATTAAGGAAAAGGTATAAAAATCGAGACCCCAGACAATTGAAGATCTCCGAGCTAGAATAACGAACGCATGTCTAGATATTACCCCTACATAATTAAGAAAAATCAAATAATATTAAAAAAATATATGAAAAATGTTACATTGAACGGTGGTTTGCTGGAAGCTTAAAAAAATTAGATATTTCTTTACAATATTCATTTATTACATTAAATTTATTGTTGTTAATAATTTTTTTTTAATGTTTCTTTGTTACAATTATTTCATGTCATTGTTATAATAACATGTTAATTTTGCGGCGTGATTAGCGTCATTATGTTTTTATTGCTTCTTAGATTTAACTTTGTTGTCTATTTTTGATATTTATTCCATAACTTACATGCCAGCAATAATAAATGCGTACTAATATTTTCATTTTTAAATTTATCCGCGAAAATTTTATTAGTTCGTATTTTTTTATGAAAATTGGTACATGCCCATTTAGGAGGCAACTGAATTCAAGGATGTATTCAGATTTTACGTAAAAAAATCGCTAATACGATTTCTTAAATTTTAGCCCCTAGAAAAATCGCGGTAGGTCATGATTTAAAAAAATAAAATATGACGTTTTGTCCAAAAGTTCAGTTTTTGGTATTGCATCTTTAAAAAGAACCCGGTCAAAATCGATTAATAAATACGATTTTTATGAGGGTGTCAAGGTTTGAAATGGGTCGCATTGTATACTTAGATGACTAAGTATTTTTTTGTGAGTTTTAAGAAAATACGTACACAGTGAATTTGTGAAGCGGCACCACCCATTTATTTCGTGAATAGGTAAAAGTAGAATTTGAAAATTTTGACAGTTCAAATTATGAATGTTTCTTATTTTTTTCATTTAGCCCGTCACATATAACATATCACAACTATTCCTGTGTACCTCGATATCTTTTCGGTATAGAATTAAATATTGAATATTTGTCTACAAATTATTATTTTCGTGTATATTGAATCTTTCTCAATATTTATTTAGACAATAAAGACAATGGGCTTCATTGAAAAGAACCAATAGACTGTAATCTTGTGGTCATGCAGGTTTCAATGCTGGCCATTAAATATGGACAATTTAAATAATAAAGTTAAAATATTTGTTAGAAACTTCAAGTTGAATGTATCCTTTTATTTAGGTAACATTATTTAGTAAAGTAACTGTAACCTTGAGGAAGTTTATTACATAGTGAAACAAAACGATGCAAAAGAGTAAAATTGGACTATTACTATGACCTGATTTAGACTTTAATCCCATCGATTATCAAAGATCTACTATTTATTCAACAGACTGGTTAGTATTTAAATAATTATCACTCACCACGTATTATTAAATAGAAATAGTTTTATATTATATTTACAATTATTTACCTGATGATTAAATGAGATTTTCATGTTGAAACCGCTGGGGGATAACCATTCAAACAGGAATATTGTGAATGTAGCTGCCTGAATTGCAACAACCCCGACCAACATCCAGGATGCAGTATCGAACGGTTCCAAGAATGCCGTGGGCGAAATTATCCCTGTTCGTTTGGCCACAACTATCGCAATCCCAGTTTCCATATATGGTACGCTAAAGTCAACCTACAACAAAGAGATAGGATTAAATATTATTTGTTTAAAATGTTGGTTTTTTATACGGTTTTTGCAAAAGTTAAGTTAGTATCTTAATAATAATGATAAACAGTCTTTATTTTTTAAGTGAAAGACAATATAATTCAAATTAAACGAATTGAAAAAATGTCGGGGATCAGATGGATATGCATAAGGAAGTCCCTGTTTTTAATTTCTAAAGCTTGTGTATATGAGATATTATGGCAAGAACAGATTATTATGACAAACTAATGAAAGTTTTACGAGTAAAATTGTTTATTTCAATTGTCAAGGGTTCTTAAATAATAAAGGAGAAACTTACGTCGTTGTTGCTGAAAATCAACATTTATTTTTACCTTTATAACATCAAATACATTTTTGGCCACCCTGTATATTTTGTTTAATTAATAGATATTATATGGTTGTACATGCCTTCCGCAAGAAAATTTAACGGGTTATGTTCTTATTTATAAAATTCAATAACGACGTCACTATAACACTGCGGACGACTTAAATTATGTATATATCAAGAGGTGCACATTTAAATATAAAAAACGACCTTTTTCTGTTTCTTTTAAATCATATGCCTATAAAATAATTAATTTATTCCATACATTTCCACCATACTAAATATTGTGTATACCGGATGATTCAGTTTGATATTCGCATCCCTGTATCTTTTTTACTTCAACAATAAATTGCAACAAATCATATACAGGGTGTTATTTAAGTACGTGGCCAAACTTCAAAGGGTAATTCCTTGAGCGATTCTAAGACGAAAAGTTTATATAAACATAGGTCCGGTAATGCTTCGTTTTCAAGATACACCGGGTGTCAAACTTTCTTTAAAAAATCTTTTTTTCCCTAAAAATGTTAATAATCCTTTAGCCGATTTTGTTGAAACTTGGCAGTGTTATTTATAGTAGAAAGGGATGAATTTTGTCCTAAGTAGATTAAAATTACTAAGTCCAGTGGCCTCCAAAGGGCACCTTAACCTATTTTTGACAATAAAATGTGCGCCACTGATTTTATTAAAACTGTTATAATTTTTATCGCATTAAGCAACTAAAGATAAAACTTTTTGTTTCTTGAATTTTTATCGTATCTTGCTTCGTTTTCGAGAAAAAAATTAAAATCACTTTATTACGTGTCCCTGGGACAACATAATAAAGAACTAAAACTACCAACTATCAGAAAGTGTGGTGTAACTGTTATTTGTTTCCATATCAATAGTCTATTCTAGTCTTAGAAATTGTTATAAAATTTAATGCTAGCTAAAAAATTTTTTTTGTTTTATTAATTATTAATTTTTTTTGTTGTCCGTGGACATGCAATGAACTGATTTTTATTTCTGATTAAGCAATTAAAATTACACTAGCCATCTTTTGAATTTTTTCGCTTAGATAAAACAAATAAGCATAAAATGCATAACTTTATTTATTACTATAATATTTGAAAGTAACAAAAAAGTAAGATTGCCGTGGAAGGAAAATCAATTGATCAAACAAATTTGACTTTGATATAACTGACATAAATTTAAACAGTGCGTATGTAATTATTTGACCGTAATTATTTGAAGTGTTTTTAAGAGTTTTAAGCTATAAAATTTGTTACTGATATTAGAAAATGGATCAATTTACAAACGCGGAAATGGCCGATATGCATTTTGTTTATGGAATGGCCCAAGACAATTCCAGAGCGGCTAGACGGATTTATCAAGAGAGACATCCTTATCGTCTTGTACCAAATAGACAAACATTTGTAAGAATACATCGAAAGCTGTGCGAATCAGGCACTTTTCAAAGGTCGGCTGCTATTGGGAGACCTACAACAGTGAGAACAGTGGAGGTAGAGGAAGCAGTTTTACATGAAGTTGAGCGTAGCCCCGACACAAGTACACGCAGAATTGCACAACAATTAGGCATTTCTCACTTTTCTGTATGGCAGATTTTTAAGGGAGAATCAAATGTATCCTTACCACGTACAGCGTGTTCAAGCGTTATTACCTGCCGATTTTCCCCAGCGAGTTGTTTATTGTACTTGGTTTTCGGAACAACAGGTAGCATCTCCGACATTTCTATCTCGTATTTTGTTTACCGATGAAGCGTGTTTTTCCCGAAATTCAATCATGAACTTTCATAATAATCATATCTGGGCTGGGGGCGAGCGTAGGTGCGTCTTTACTATGTACATACTTCGGTATGCGATGTAAAGCAACGACAGGCACAGTTAGTACTTGGATGGTGACCATTCCAACGGAAACCGCGTTCTCGCCTCACACATCCTCCAGCGGCTTGTATATCAGTGTATGCGCGGAAGCTATACAACCTTAGGCGAGGGTTGTATAGGAGATATACCATCCTTCGGAGGGGATGTAAAGCCGTCGGTCCCTTGTCTATTAAATGTTAGGCAAGTAAAAGATCCCTACTCTTCTTAAGGGAAGAGGTTCGGAAAAATTCCTGGTAGGGTACGCCGGGAATATTTCAACGTGTCCGGCAATCGATGTTAAAACGAGCTAATGCTTGCATTCAAGTCGAAGGAGGACATTTTCAGCAACTATTGTAAGTTTTGTGTTACTTATTATTAAATGTTTTTTTAATAAAAAAATTGCGTAAAGTATATACGATTGGAATTGAAACTGGTCAGTTTTAAAGCACAGGACCGTGCGTACTGAACTTGATATTTTGTCTTATATATTTGGCAATGGTATTGAGATTCAAACGGTAGTTGAAACTGTGCAGGCAAGTCCGAGACTGGCAATGTAATCAGCCTGAATGAACCATCTACGACTGCACTGGTTTAAAGGTAATAAACCGGACAGGCCTACTAGCACAAAAAAACTCGTAAATCGTTTCTTTATTTTGGAATGTGGAATTCTAATATCGTGCTGTCTATGTGCTAGTGCAGCGCATAAATACCTATTATAATATCAAGCATAGGAGTTTAGTTAGTTACTGTTCATATTTACAAATATTGACTACTGTATAAAAGGTAAAATATTTTAATTATTTACTAATTTACCATGGCTTTCTGGAGACCATTTGAAACAGAGGATAATACAATAACGCCCGAGAAATCTTATCATTTTGTTATGACAAGCATTTCTATTTACCTCCGCCCATGTACAATAAAGAGATGCCGACTGTTTTTGCCGGCTTTTAGTTTTTATACGGTTTCAATTCCAATCGTATATACTTTACCATTTGCTCAAGTGTGATTTTAATACTTAATTAATAGAACAAATTTTTTTTTTAGCTAGCATTAATTTTTATAACAATTTCTAACACTATTGATATGGAAACAAATAACAGATACACCCCACTTTCTGATGGTTGGTAGCTTTAGTTCCTTATTATGTTGTCCCAGGGACATCTAATAAGGTGATTTTAATTTTTTTCTCGAAAACAAAGCAAGATATGATAAAAATTCAAGAGACAAAAAAGTTTTATTTTTAGTTGCTTAATGCGATAAAAATTACAACAGTTTTAATAAGATCAGTGGCGCACATTTTTGTTGTCATAAATAGGTTAAGGTGCCCCCTTGGACGCCACTGGACTTAGTAATTTTAATCTACGTAGGGCAAAATTAGTCCCTTTCTACCATAAATAACACTGCCAAATTTCAACAAAATCGGCTAAAGGATTATTAACATTTTTAGGAAAAAAAGATTTTTTAAAGAAAGTTTGACACCCTGTATCTTGAAAACGAAGCATTACCGGATCTGTTTATATAAACTTCTCATCTTAGAATCGCTCAAGGAATTACCCCTTGAAGTTTGGTCACGTACTTAAATAACACCCTGTATATTTGTAAATCGCTTGTCAAGTTCTATCAAATGACGTCCTTGAAACATCTCTGTCATTACATATGCCAAAGTAGCGATAGTCAACTTTTTTTTTAAATGGTATGCTATATTTTTTTGCTGATTATTGTAGAGATTTTATTTCTGCATGCAAATGTGTAAAAAAAATATACACTTCCATAAGAAGAATTTCGAGAAAATTAATAAAATATGATGAAACACATTCAAAGGTTTTATTTCTGAATCAGCATAGATAGCCATGGAAACACTTGAATTTTGACATTGTTAGTAACGTCAAATTGAAATTACAGTTATTTGTGCTGTTCATTAGTAATTGTGTTTTCCGTTTTTGTTTTATGCTATACTTTTAAATAAATTTATATAATGGTATCTTATACTAATGAAGAAAAATTGGACATGATAATTATTTATGGAAAGTGCGGGAAGAGCAGTAAAGCAGCCAAACGTTTATATCGTGAACGCTTTCGAAATTGGCCAACGCCATCAGATAAAATGATTGTAAAATTGGCAAAAAATGTGGGCGAAAATGGAAGTTTTGAGAACAAGGAAACGTTTTTAAACCCAGAACCGCACGAGATGAAGAACAAACAGTTGCAGTTTTAGCCCGTGTTTTTGTAGACCCGCATATTTCTATTCATCAATTAGCAACTGAAACTGATATTTCATATTTTTTGATTCAAGGAATTCTGAAACATAATAAACTGCGACCATAAATACATTTATATCAAGGTTTAGTTCTTGAAGATTACGAGAGACGTCTAAATTTTGTAGCATGGTTGGCAGTTGCTCAAGAAATGAATATCTTAGATCGCATCATGTAGTCAGATGAATCCCGTTTCCATAATAGTGGAATTGTCAATCGACATAACTGCCATTATTGGTTTCAGGATAATCCTCACTGGCTTAGACAAACTAGTTTCCAAAATATCTGGAGAATTAATCTATAGTGCGGAATTCTTAACGGACAAACTATAGCATCCAAGTTTTACGAAGGTACACTTGCCGGAGAAATATATCTACAGTTTCCAAGAGAAGAATTTTTAAATTTCATAGAAGACGTTCTATTACATATTAGGCATAACATGATATTACCGCAAGTTGGGGCAGCTTATCCAGGTAGATTTTCGGATTTTACACCGTTGGATTTTTTCCTGTGGCCCTATCTAAAAGAAAGACTTTACTTTACATCTATAAATGACGTCGAAGATCTTAATAATAGATTATGAATTGAATGTCGCAGATTAAATGTTGAAGTTCTTCAACATATATGTATCCTGTTATAATACATCTCACGTACTATAACAAATTTAACTTTAAAATCTTAAAAACCACTTTTCAATCTAATCTTCCATCCAAAATAGTCAAACTATGAAAAAAGATAATGTTCAATTTTATTTTGGCAAAAAACTACATTTTTCTAAAACAAATTCTGAAAAATCCACAATTACTCGATAATTCTCAAATAAACATAATCCGTCAGCAAATTCACAAAAAAGTTTGAAACATTACAGTCCCGGCGTTATAAAATAATCACCTAAAAAATGCCGCCCTTGTATACTCAAAGATCACCTCCAATATACTCTCCGAATATCCAGTCAGAATATTTTTAATTACTTTCAAAAAATTTTTACTTTCTCGTCGCCCCCCATATATAACATCCGCAACTTTATTTTTGTAAGCCATATTTTTCATCGCCCCCCGTATACAACATTCGCAGCTTTCTCAATTCTTAGTTAAATTTTATTATCCTTACTTTCTCATCGCCCCCGTATGCAACATTCGCAGCCTTTTTCAAATCTTAGTTAATTTTTATTATCTTTACTCTCTTATCGCCCCCGCATACAATATCTGTAACCTTTCTCTATTCTTAAAACATAGTTTCCGTTCGCTTCGTTCATCCTGCCGGCACCGGCATTCAGATTGTATCCACTTTAATAGTACGTGCGTGGCTTTAACGCTGCATTACGGGGTAATCCGAAATGTTCTCAATTTATCGATATAAAAAACTTTCAATAGCTTTTTAAACCAAATCTATTCGAACATAAATCTTATATAAAAAATTCGTCTTTTTATGCCCAACACATTCAATGTGGGGTTCCTTTCGAAATTTCCACTTTTTTACGGTATTGCACAATATTGCGCAATATTACGTAATGATGAGTCATCCTCACCCGCCCGGACCGATATCTAGACTTTTCCAGACCTAAAATGGGGGTAAAAACGTCTGTGCGAGACTCGCGGAGTGCGAAAAACGCAACAGTTCCTAATCATATAAAAGTCCCTGCAAGCGTATGCAAGTTTTGTTCCGGAAGTAATTCATGTGTTGTGAAGTATCGCGACTGAAACAGTTTCCTTTTAAACTAAATAGTGTTAAAAATTGTAATTAGTGATCATATTAGAATCTCCGGAGATTTCTGAAATAACTTTTTTTCGGTTTTCAACGGCTAGTTAGCTTCCTATTTTTCGCGTTCTATTTTATTGCCAGAAAAACTCCGAACGGTTTCCTTGGCTGAACCAAGAAAGAAAGCCATAATTTTAATTGTTAACCCAACTCTACCATCGCGCAAGTGAAACTTCTTTGGAGGTCCTTTCAATCAATAAATATTTTTTGATAATGTTATTTTTACATTTAAAAACAAATTTCCACTATTAAGATACATACTATTTTTTGCGATTTTTTTAAATATTACCTTCTGACGAGTGAACTTTTTTAAATTTTTTTTTGCCAGAACATAAACTGGTCACGAACAAAATGTTAGCTGAATCGAGTTTTGCTAGTATTTTGCTCTGTGTCTTGCTGACATTTCGTCCCGTATTCAGGTTGCCGTTTACCTCGTATTTAGCTGTCATTTTGCCCCTTAACCAGCGTACATTGTACCCCTTATGCAATAAATAAGTATTGAATTTTGCCACTAATGAATTTTGCAAGAGGCTTTTATTTTGAAGTTCCGCCACTGAATAGGGTTGACATAAGATCAAAATGTCCCTTGTTTGGATATATTCTATTACTCATTACTTTCTTAGAAATTACAACAAATTATTGTTATAAAATTTTTGAATTCAAGGTTTGTGGAAGCTCTTAATGTGTGGGGGCCCGGTTTCTCCGCCGTCTATCTATGAAAAAAAAATATATATATAATCACTTTGCTTATAATTTATCGTTACCGCATACAGTTTCTGTAAATATGGAAAACTCGATGTTTTTTCATGAGGTTACAAAATCAGAATTGATTGAAATTGTCAGGAAGCTAAAAAATAAAAGGTCATCTGGTCTGGACGAGTTAACTGCACATGTAGTAAAAAATAGTAGTTTGTGCAACAAGAGTGGATATGATAGCCATATCGCACGAGAAAGAAAATTGAGCACGACGCCGTAGGCGGAGTGCCTCAATCTTTCGAATGCGATATGGATAATCCACTCGAGTTGTACAGTATACTTTTTCTACGACCGGATTAAGAAAAAACTACAAATAATAGTTTTAATCAAATTTTAATATACAAACTTAGCTACTGCTTAATCTTATGCTCTAGGTGAAGACATTTTATAAAAGCGGCAGTAGCCTAGTGGTTTTATCTATGCTTCGAAAAGCAAGAGATAATTGGTTCAATCCCCCCATATAGCTACTTTTTTTTGTCATAATATACCTCTAAAATTTTTTTCTGTATATAATAATTTCAATAAAATTTTAGGTGGTATACCGTTTATCGATTCTTCACTGGAATCACTCATTTTAAATTATTTTCTAGCCCAAACTGCACGAATATACACACTGACAACTACTGACAATTACTTTGACAGCTTACGCACCAACTTGAATTTTTTAAAACGAATAGTTGCCTGTACTTAATACATGAACTGTGATTGGTCGATTTCATATCCATCCTAGAACGTATATGAAATATATCCGTTCAGTTAACTGGAATGGCCCACTTATCCATTCTACAGACTGTACGGAAAACAGCAAATTTACATAAGGGAGTAGAAAAAATAATATTAAATATAATTGACCCCTTATTATACTGTATTAATAAAGCTATCATAAATGGATACTTTCCAGATGCACTTAAAATTTCATCAGTTAGTCCAATATTTAAAAAAGGTTGTGAAACTGACATAGATAACTACCGACAAATTTCTGTACTGAGTGTAATATCAAAAATTATAGAACAAATAATAAATAACCGTATAATACAATTTTTAGAAAAATATAATTTATTAACAAACTCTCAGCATGGTTTTAGAAAGGGTAGATCGACTGAGAGTGCATCTGCTAAAATGTTTGAGTTTGTTTACAGGGAATTGGATAACGGGAGGTATGTTGTATCTATCTTTTTTGACCTTTCTAAAGCCTTCGATTCGGTTAATATAGACATTTTAATTAGTAAGTTAGAGGCAATTGGCATAAGAGGTCATATACTAAATTATTTGATTTCTTATATGCAAGACAAGAGTCTTAATGTAAAATATAATGAAGTGCAATCTGGCCGTTTCGATATTATTTTAGGTGTCCCTCAAGGATCTGTATTAGGTCCGTTACTATTTCTGATATATATCAACGAACTTCCTATGTCTATTAAAAACGGATATACCATCATGTACGCGGATGACACTACGGTAACGGTATCGGCTAGGAATCCGGAGGAACTTTATAATAAAGTTCAAATTGTCATGAATGAAATGAGTACCTGGTGTGATCGTAACAAGCTAATACTGAATGAAAATAAGACAGTATTTATGAATTTTAACCTTAGGCGTCCTGTTGTCTACCTGGAATTTCACTAAGTGACTGTTCAAAGTTTTTAGGCACTTTAGTTGATAGTAACTTATCGTGGGAAGAACATATTAATTTTGTATGTAGTAAGTTGAATCAGGCTTATTTTGCCTTATTACAAGTTAAGGAAAATTTAAATGAAAGAGGACTTGTAAATGTGTACTACGCTCTGGCGTATTCACATTTATCTCTTAACATATTTATTTGGGGTCGATCTTCCTATATTAACAGAGTATTTATCTTGCAGAAAAGATTAATAAGGTTATTGTTTAACTTAAATTTCAGGGAGAGCTGTAAGACCACATTTATAAATAAAAAAATTCTTGCAGTGCCGAGTATTTATATATACAAATGCTTGCTTTATGTCAAGAACAATTTAGAAACATTTGAAGGTTTATCGGACCATCACCTATATAATACGCGGAACAAAAATATATTATCCATCCCCCTACATAGGACCTCCACATATAAAGATTCACTTCAGTATAATTGCATTGTATTATATAACAAGTTACCAAGTAACGTGCTACGAGTTGAACGTACATAAACAAATATATACGTTGGATCTTAATGATTATCAGATATTACGTAACGAAATCACTTGGGCTACTGTAGCGTAGCAGATACCGTAGGCACTGACTTACCCGGAAAGTGATGTACGTGCCTACGATAAAATTTCTCTAGCTCAGACTATCTCAGGGCGTTAAGCCCAAGCTTACACAAACTATGATAAATTATTAGTTTACTTACTTAACAAATCACTGAGTTTTTCCATATGTAGTGGTCGCAGACGAAATAATGACACTTTCTTTAAAAATGAAATGCACTATATTGAACAATTTACAAAATTAGTTCTTTAGCATGTAACCTGGTGATGTTCACAAGGTGTGACAAATTTCACGCTTAAAAAGTTATAACACATTCATAAAATGCCTCGTGTAGCTACACATCGGTTTACAATTTGATCATAAAATTGTCATAGATTCTGCCACAAAGGTTTGATTTAAAGAACCTCCTTAAGTATATATAAATATATGCATAAAATCTCTAAATATGTACAGGTTAAAATGCCAAAAGTATGAATTGAAAATCCAGCCGAACCACTGAAGGTGGTCCCCGGTAAGTAAAAATAATAAACACACAACACTTATTCAGGGTGGTACGATACCGAGTCCGGACGTGGAAGAACTGTAGCCCTACGTAGATGTCTTCGGGACACAAGAAATGGACCCAAGGATGGGGTTGATGGTAGCCTCACCAGCCCTGGAACCTTCCACTGTTTGTGGATGCCCCGTTAGTGGAACTCTCACTAAAGTGTGTAGAAGCCCCGTCCGTAGAACCCTAAAGATATCACGATTTAATTCAGTCAGAAATGCACGTGAAGCGTGCTTAATGTGAGAAATTCTGACATAACCTACAAATGAAACATAATTTACCTCACTGATGAGGGAACAATCCACCAAAACTCCTGGAAGCCACAGTCGGATAAATGGGGTCGAGTCCGCCTTTTGAGTTGACACTGTATTTCCAAAGGAAAGCCTGCAAATTTGCGAAACACGTGGGTAGAGAACGGGCAAGATGGCGTGGAGAGGTTAGCTTACCTTGTGTAATTTAATATCCTGCTTCCGCAGATAAAATTTACTCACAAACACAAAATATTCCGCTAAACGGAACAACAACGGATTGAGGAAATTTTCTTGAGTTGATTATTCTAAAATCCACGCGGATGCCTTGAATAAAATCAAGGTTCACAGAATAACAACTAACCAACAAGCCAAGCCAAGCCAACCAAAAATGTCTGCTTCCGGTTTCCCTGTTGATCACGTGTCACAAATGTGTCGCCCTCCCATGGAGAATAGCGAAATGTGTTACGGACGTGTAGCAGTTGTTATAATGCGGCCCACAAAACGCTAAAGCGTATGGTGGGTCGCATACGCTAGAGGTCCGTAACAAACGTACAAAATATGACAGTACCAAAATACAAAAATACTGTTAAAATTATATTATTGAAAAATGGTTACTACAATATTGGCGAATATCTGACACAAGAATTATTATAACAGTTGTTTTATTTATACTGAATGTTGTTTGTTTAACTTTTTGTTAGTGTTAATTTGTTATTTTTATATATTCTATTTTTTATCTAGTCAAATGACTTTACATTTACATGTTGCTTAAATGTTGTTTGTCATCCGTTTTTATACATTGTTAGTGTTATATTTTTCTCATTGTTATTTATCTGTTTATTTATTTTATTACTTTTATTATGTTTATTGTACTGACTTACCATATATACTTAAATGCATCTTCTCTAAATGGTGAAATATTTTTTTTTTTTTTTTTTTTTTTACAAAAAACCAGTCACCTTACTCTGTGGCTCCGACCCTCACAGAGGGGAGCTGGTAATACCAGTAGCTACTCCCCACGCCCGTGGGGTGAGTGACTACCGGGTCCGTGAATCGTGTGCTCTGAGTAGACGTAATGAACCGAGGATGACAGCCTTCTGCATTCTGCCGAATCTCGGCATGCCGGTATGATCTTTAGTTCTGAAAGCAGCGTCTGTCTCATTCCACCGAGGGCTCCTATAATCAGTACCACTATTCTAACAGAATGGCCTGGATAAAGCCTGCGGAGTTCGAAGAGCAAATCTCGATATTTTGTCCGTTTTTCCTCCTCTTTCAAGACAATGTTGCTCTCAGCGGGAGCTGAGAATTCCACGACATACATTGTCTTGAGTTGGTGGTCGAGGAGTACTATGTCAGGCTTGTTGGCTTGTATTTGCCTGACGGTGGGAAACGAGTAGTTCCAATAAATTAGGCACTTCTCATTCCCCACAACGGACTCAATATCCCCCGAAACGTAAGGCAGCACTGGTGTTTCGTCTATCCCATACGAGTGCCTTAGATGATAGTAAAGCACTCGTAATGCTGCGTTGTGTCTATGAATATAGGCCGAGACTGCGTATGTCGGGCAAGCCGACAGTAAGTGCATTACAGTCTCCGGCGCCCTACGGCAGGCCCTGCAGCTGACATCAGGGACCTCCATACCCATGACACGACGTCGATAGACGAGAGTGTTAAATACACCATCCTGGCAAGCCATTATGAATCCCTCGGTCTCAGACTTCAGCCCAGCTGACCATAAGAAGGCGAAGGTCAGCCTTTCGGATAAGCCGAGGTCTTCTATATTTTTATAGAAGACCCCGTGCAATGGCTTATCCTTATGGAGCTGCAGAAGGATGTTGTGTTCTGCAGCTCTAATGTGGGCTTTTAGTTGAACGGGTTCCAACTCGGTGACAGAGTCGGGGTTTACCCGCTCGACGTCGAAGATGAGACCAAGTTCATCGGCTGCTCTCCATGCTGCCTTAAAGAGAAAAGCTCCTACCTCTGTATTTTCATGGTCTCGGACCATGCAGAGGAGGGAATCCGAACTCCTGATGACCTTACATGCTCCATCCAGAACCATCCTGCTATGGAGACTCTCCAAGCTCAAGAGTCCACGGCCTCCCCGATGTCGTGGGAGATATAGCCGTGGAACGGACGATTTAGGATGCAAGCTCCTATTGAAATGCATCTTCTTGCGGGCTACTACATCGAGTTGACGCAGCTCTTCTCTTATTATTATTATATTTACAAAAAACCAGTCACCTTACTCTGTGGCTCCGACCCTCACAGAGGGGAGCTGGTAATACCAATAGCCACTCCCCACGCCCGTGGGATGAGTGACTACCGGGTACGCGAATCGTGTGCCCTGAGTAGACGCAATGAACCGAGGATGACAGCCTTCTGCATTCTGCCGGCTAAGATCTCTGCCGAATCTCGGCATGCCGGTATGATCTTTAGTTCTGAAAGCAGCGTCTGTCTCATTCCACCGAGGGCTCCTATAATCAGTACCACTATTTTAACTGAATGGCCTGGATAAAGCCTGCGGAGTTCGAAGAGCAAATCTCGATATTTTGTCCGTTTTTCCTCCTCTTTCAAGACAATGTTGCTCTCAGCGGGAGCTGAGAATTCCACGACATACATTGTCTTGAGTTGGTGGTCGAGGAGTACTATGTCAGGCTTGTTGGCTTGTATTTGCCTGACGGTGGGAAACGAGTAGTTCCAATAAATTAGGCACTTCTCATTCCCCACAACGGACTCAATATCCCTCGGAACGTAAGGCAGCACTGGTGTTTCGTCTATCCCATACGAGTGCCTTAGATGATAGTAAAGCATTCGTAATGCTGCGTTGTGTCTATGAATATAGGCCGAGACTGCGTATGTCGGGCAAGCCGACAGTAAGTGCATTACAGTCTCCGGCGCCCTGCGGCAGGCCCTGCAGCTGACATCAGGGACCTCCATACCCATGACACGACGTCGATAGACGAGAGTGTTAAATACACCATCCTGGCAAGCCATTATGAATCCCTCGGTCTCAGACTTCAGCCCAGCTGACCTTAAGAAGGCGAAGGTCAGCCTTTCGGATAAGCCGAGGTCTTCTATATTTTTATAGAAGACCCCGTGCAATGGTTTATCCTTATGGAGCTGCAGAAGGATGTTGTGTTCTGCAGCTCTAATGTGGGCTTTTAGTCGAACGGGTTCCAACTCGGTGACAGAGTCGGGGTTTACCCGCTCGACGTTGAAGATGAGACCAAGTTCATCGGCTGCTCTCCGTGCTGCCTTAAAGAGAAAAGCTCCTACCTCTGCATTTTCATGGTCTCGGACCATGCAGAGGAGGGGATCCGAACTCCTGATGACCTTACATGCTCCATCCAGAACCATCCTGCTATGGAGACTCTCCAAGCTCAAGAGTCCACGGCCTCCCCGATGTCGTGGGAGATATAACCGTGGAACGGACGATTTAGGATGCAAGCTCCTATTGAGATGCATCTTCTTGCGGGTTACTACATCGAGTTGACGCAGCTCTTCTCTAGTCCACTTCACTACTCCGAAAGAGTAGAGAAGGATCGGAACGGCAAGCATATTTGTAGCAGACACCTTGTTCTTCCCCGACAGTTCTGAAGACCAGATCTGTCGGAGTAGGTGCTGATACTTGCCGCGGAGAGCGTTTTTCACTACACTCACTTCTTGGGTGGAGCGTTGCTCGACACCCAAGTAAGTGTACGACTCTCCGGCATCTAGATGGTGTAAGATGCTTCCGTCCACGAGCTGCGCGTCCTCTCCATAGTCACCGCATCGTCCTCTCTTGAGATGGATCAGTGCGCATTTGTCCAACCCGAACTGCATACCGACAGCCTCCGTGTACTCCTGTACCTCCCTAAGGGACTGTTGGAGATCCCTCTCTCCAGAGGCATAAAGTTTAAGGTCATCCATATAAAATAGATGGGTGACCTTATGCCTCCTGTCGCCGGGGGTACCGCAGTTGTAGCCACGGGTTTTCCGGAGCGAGACGGATAATGGCAGTAGTGAGATGCAAAACAGAAGGGGGCTGAGGGAATCTCCCTGAAATACTCCTCTTCTGAATGTCACCGACTCTGTTTGGACTCTATCATTACCCGTTGTTATGGTAAAGCTAGTCCTCCAGAGCGGCATCAGTTCTTCAATACATCTCACTACAAGACCGGGTACCACAAGACATCGGAGCAAGTGAACAATGAGCTCATGCGATGTCATGTCAAATGCCTTGCGGTAGTCGATCCACGCCATAGAGAGGTTCCGCTTATACTGCATGGAGTCCTGCGTGACACATCTGTCGATCAACAGGTTTTCCTTGCAGCCAGCGACACCTCTCTTCAACCCTCGTTGCTCATATATCCGTTCGTAAACCGGTTCAACTGCGTGGAGCACCCGCATGTACAAAATGCGTGTAAACACCTTGTAGCATGCGTTTAGACAGGCTATCGGTCTGTAATTCTTTGGGTTGGACAAATCTCCGTTCTTGGGGATCAGCACTGTCCGCCCCTCAACAACCCAAGAAGGGATTTGCTGCTCCCCATTTAACCAGGAATTAAAAATTCTGGCCAAATGGTGGTGGGTGCTCGATAACTTTTTCCACCAAAAGTTATTTATCCCATCGGGACCTGGAGCAGCAAAGTTCTTAGAGCCCTCAAGAGCCCTACGAACCTCTTCTGGGGTTATTGGTTCGCACACTTCCTGTGGTTGCTGAAGCCTTTGACAAAAGGCTTCAACAAGTCGCTAGCATCCGTATCCTGTCGAGACAGTGCTGTTTGGTGGTTCGCAGCACTGCCTCATTGAGTGTGTGATGGACGCGTCTTAGGTTGGCGGCTAATCGACGCACTTTAGGCGTGAACGGCCTGTTGGCCGCCATATAGTCCATCACACATTGGATACGGGATGCGTGTTGCCTCGCCGACCGGATCTTGGCTTCCATCTTTTGTATGCGCCGCTGCGCTCTCTCCTGTGGGGAGGAGGTATTTCCCCACTCCACCTGAGAAGAGCGTTGAGCAGCGGCATACACGGCACAATTTATGTGCCAGATGTCAGCCTCTTCTGGTAGCGCTGTACGAAGTTCAGCGTCCACTCTGGCCAGGTCTTGTGGCCCGGGGGTTTTCAGATGGTGTAACCCCCTTCTGGTACTGAGGCCCTCTGGTATTGGCGGAACGAGGAGTGCTACGTCCTCAACCGGTGATTGTGGCGGCTCTTCGGCCACCTCATTCACCGGTCCAGGAGCAGCCCTCACGTAGCCCCTACTACGAAGGTGGGATACATAGTCACGCAGATTTTGTGGCGTGAAGGCGCTATGCTCTGGTAGCCTCTCACACCACAGAGCATGCATCCGCGCCATGTATCCCCTCCGCGCGGGCTCACTGCTTTCATAGCAATGCAGAAGTTCATCCCTCAGTTCATTTGTCCACTCAAAGCGTCCTTGGACATTGCCAATTTCGTCAACGGGCGGTCCGTCCGGTTGGGCCCCACCACCTTGCCCTTGCCCTTGATTATTATTATTATTATTATTATTATTATCCGACTCTGATTGTCTAGTTATTAGTGTTCTTTTATAATTTTTATATTAATAGGTTATTGTATATTTTTCTCAGATTTTCTGTGTCTGTTTTATGGTGTATGATATTTCAGTGTTTTTTAATTTCGACCATTTCAATTATTTCCCGCTTTTTGGTGTGTGTTTCTGTAGCTAGAATTTTCGTTTTATCGAAGGTTCATGGTCTGTGTATGTTTAGTAAGTGCTGTTTTGTTTAATTTGTAATAATTTCAACGTTAAGGGGGAATACCTAACTCTCAAATAAAATGTTTTAATATTGTCTACGTTAGCTTTGATTTTGAATAGTAATTTTTTTATCAATTTTAAAGTAATAGTCTAGATTAGATTAGAAAAGGAGCTGGTTATTTAGCCTTTACCACCGCGAGCTGTTCAGGTCTATTTTGATGCTCCCAGAATGTCTTCCTTATAGTACCTCATCCAGCTTTGTCCTTTGCACTAGACTCCACAGCTTTCATAAAGGCCCTTTTGTTTAGCTGTCCGCCCCTGGCTTTTCTTCTCCGAGTACTTGGAATCTCAGTTTCGCCAGGCCTTCCCAGTGGCACAATACATGAACTGAGGTTTCCTCTTCCTCTTGGCAGAATCTGCATGTTGCGTCCTCTGCCAGGCCGATTAGACTCATGTGTCTATTGAGCCGGCAGTGGCCAGTTAGAAGGCCTACTATTACTCTGATGACCTTCCTATTCTGGCTTAGTAGATCTTCCGTAAATTTGGCCGAACATTTTTCAATGAACTCTTTGGCCTGTCTCTGTCTTGAGAGATTCCTCCACCATTCTAGATATTTATTTTGCACCGATTCCTTAATGGCTGCTCGTATGCATGGCTTTGCCACACCACAAAAGGGCCGGGTCCTATTGGGGCTTCAAGTGCGCCTTCCTGGGCTAGTTGGTCAGCCTTTTCGTTTCCTCTGTGTCTCGTGTCCTGGTACCCATGCTAGGGTCATTCTGTTCTGACTTCCCAGCTCTGTAAGGGCCGTCAAGCAGTCCCACACCAATCTTGAGTTGATTTGCATGGAACTGATTACTTTTATTGCCGCTTGGCTGTCAGAGAAAATGGCAATCGACTGGTTAACAGGACCTTGTCCTATTATCTCCGTTGCGCAACAGTGTATGGCGATCACTTTAGCCTGAAACACCGTTGCATATTTTCCTAGACTTATCGGGATACTGGCTTTTGACCTTGTCCCGTAAATCCCGGGCTCCGACTCGTTGTCCTACCTGTCTGGTGGACTAGCTTAGTGGATACTGGAGTGAAAGGTAATTTATTCTTAGATAAAATTGAGTGAAATTATCATCTGGAACCTACTTTGGTCATTACACAAAAAAAGTAGTAAATAGTAAAACTACTTTAAATATCTACCATAACAGTTCGGCATTCAAAATTTTTTACATAATAGATATTTTCTCTATGATGCCTGCCACAATTTTAGTGAAGGATTTATTTAATCACAAAGTGTTTTAAATTCGCGTAAATCACAAAGGAACTAAGCTTTTTCAAATAAAGTTACAAATGCTACAAAATTAATTAACAGTATTCATATTTTACCCGAATCAATTAATATTCCCTTAGTGTGAAACAAACAAATTTGATGAATTTACTATCAAAATCTGCCAGCAATACCACCAACAATAAACATTTAGTGTTAAAAGCAAAAATTATAAACTTTTATTCTTATCGTAGAATAAGTGATTTAAAACTTAATAATGATATTTGCGAAAGTAATCCCTGTACCTGTTAATTTTACTCGTCAATAGAAAAGCCGGTAGTAACATAATATTACAGTTAAAGGTCGGTATCTTTAGTATAGGACTAAGTACCTAACCAGGGCAAGTGACCTGGCAATACCCTTGTTTATTGTCTTACCTATTTACGGATGTCTAAATTTAAATAAAGTGTGTTGTTTATGATTACCTAGGCTCAAATAAGTATTTATTATTGTCGCCAGATGGTCATACTGCCACAGACCAATTAATTATTTTAAAAATAAAAAAATACACTCTTAAGTTATGCATACAACAGCATTTGATCGCCGTGCATTTCGACGTAATTGATACGTAGAGAAATAAGTAGCAGCAGATTTAAATTTACTCAGGGCTGAAATCGTTAATAACTCTATTATTAAATTACAAACTACACTTAACTCTACTATTCTTGCCAATACATTTATTTGCAGTATTTAACGGTAGTGTTTTCTATATTAAAACGAATACTGGCATATAAGAGTATGTGGAAGCATTCCCTTTGAGAAAACAAACAGAACCGACAAAATTGCTGTAAGCAATGAAGTTTTCATTCAGCAAAACTGAACGATAAATATGACGGTCCATTCGAGATACCGCAAGTCCTTCCAAGTGATAGAGTTGAATCGAAAAATCTAGCAACATGATAAGAATATGCCAAACGAACTTTGAGAAGATTCCAAAAATACATCAAAATTAAATATGTTTGAAATTTATAGTAGAACGCCATTGTAAACATTCTTCTTCTTCATCATAGCGGCGCAATAATAAATCGCAGCATTCAGGCCTTGTGGCCCATTGTGCATCCGCTAGCTGGTCAATGGATGTTCCAATCCAGCCGGACTCATTGGCTATTTTCGCACACGCGATTAGAAATAGATAAATTTGATTGGATTTCAATTTCGTCAAAAAATTTTCATTAAAATTCACTGAGATTACGTCCGGGCCCATCGACATTTTTTTAAAAGCAAACAACATTTTTGAGTCATTGAAAAGTTTATTTTTACTCGTGAAAGAAAAAGTATGTTACAAATTAAATACAAGTAGTTAATAAATTATCCATTCAAAGCTTTTAATCAAGCATACTTCTTTTGGGGAACATTATAAAAAGTGCGTTGCCATTTATGTAAATAAAATTATCATTGACCTTTATCAGATCAGAAAAAAACTGAAAATGTATTAAAAAAACCGATTAGTCGTGCGATTTCTTCCCAGTCGTTTGTAAAGATTTGCTATTCATATATAACGGACGCACTGTATTTTATAAATATTGATATCCATTCCTACTTTTGATCAATGAAGGGGATGAAGCCAAGCTTATTTCAAAGCGTTTTAAGACCCAATCCACAAAGATTTGAATTTCCTTAGGGGATGTCTTTGTGGCTTTTCAGCCGCCTTCCGGTTCACAATTAACATTAGAATGCTCATTCGTAATTAGAACACAAGCCTAGCTTTATATAAATCTCTATAAAGTTCTCGTATTGTTGACGGTGTATAATTATAAAAACATTAAATTTAGATATCAACCCTATTGCTATTACATACAGCGTGTGGAAAAATATTGAAACATGACCGTAACTTTTAAAAATATTAAATATTGATTGTATAAACAATGACCCCTGGACAGGTCGATTTTTATTTTCAATTACGCAACTTTAAGTGCAATTTATAATTATAAGTTTTACAACCACCCCCCTCCCCCCCCCCCCAAATCTGGCCATCACAACTTTTTCTTTCAAATAGCAACCTACCTACTGTGATACCACAAAGAAAGGTATTTTAATAGGTTATTCAACGGCGAAAATCAAAATCCGCCATTGAGATTTGCTTCCCTGTTATAGTACGTTTCACACATTAATGATATAATCAAGTTCAAAAGTACTATAATTTGATAAATAATTCCATCTTCAGGGTCACCAAGTCAAAACACAATAAAAAAGTTCTTCAGACACTCAAAATAATCAAAAACCACAATTTTTAAAAAATAATTCATACCACATTGATCATTCACAAATAACCTAAATTTATCAACAGAATCATTCAAACATCCAAATTAACCAATTTATAGCAAAAACCTTACAAACGACTGCCCTAAAAAATCCCGCCCCCTCATTATCTCAACTCAAATTAAAACCACTCTCCAAACCCCAAGTCAAAATATTTTAATTCACTTCCGAAAATTTTCTATAAACTATTTTCTCTTCACATTTCACTTTACTTTTCTTTTCACTTTCCACTTTTAATTCAATCTTTGTTTCAGACATCAAATCACACTTCATTCTGCTTTCCAACAAGCCATCATCGTATAAATCAAAACTTTCTTCCTGATATGACGATATCAAAACTTACTTCCAGTTCGTTTCAACGCCGGCGATGAAACATTTCCAATATGTCATTAATATGGATTAAACTACGACTTCCAACATTACTTCATGGAACCAATTCAATTTAAATTCATTTTCAAACACTTTAATCAGACAGTTATCGCTCATATTTCAAAAACTAATTTAAATTCAACTTTCATTTTTTTTAAACATTTCTTTAACGTCGGTCTATTTCCGCTACTGAGGCCTATCACCGACACCTGTAGACGAGTTACGCCCAACCTGGAATTTTGCCGAACCTCTTCCCTTAAGAAGAGTAGGGATTTTTTACTTGCCTAACATTTAATAGACAAGGGACCGACGGCTTTGCATCCCCTCTGAAGGATGGTATATCACCTACACAATCCTCGCCTAAGGTTGCATAGCTTCCGCGCAAACACTGATATACAAGCCGCTGGAAGATATGTGAGGCGAGGAGACGGTCTTCTTTGAAACGATCGCCCATTCAAGTACTAACCGCGCCTAACGTTGCTTTACATCGCATATCGAAGTATGTACATAGTAAAGACGCATCTACGCTCACTCCTAGAGCTTTCATTTATATAAAAAAAAAATCCTATTTTTAATTGTCGTATTTATGATATATTTTTCAATCCTAAATTTCAAAACCATTGCGCAATATTTCACAATTTTGAGCCCCATAGACTGTCAGGAGACATATCCAGCTCTATCCAGACTCTCCATCGTACCATATAAATAGCGGAGCATGACGAGCTCAAAGTAAGTCAGTTTCGGGGTACCTCAAGTTAGTTTCTGAATTAATTTTCTCAGATTTTAAATCACAATTAAACTAAATAGAAAAATCTTTCTAAGGAAAAAATGTCGTTACGTTAAATAATATAACTTGGGTAGGTAATACAATTTTAATTTAAGTAAACTAAAATAATCAACTCTGTTCTTTACGCTTAATAAAAGTCTTTTTTAATTTTCGTTTAAAACAAAGTGTTTAGTTTCAAGAAAAGTATCTGCAGGGTGTAGCTTTTGATCCTGCCAATAAAATAAATTTAAGTAATGTGCTAGTCAGACTCTAATAAATAAATAAAAGTGTACCACAGCTCTGAAGTATATACAATGCGAAATTACCTACACTGCCTCTGGGGTATCAACTCAAGCTCTCCACACCAATCTTTTTTATTTCTTCAAACACGTTATGCTCGTGCGTGTTCGCCCGAATGCATGTAATAAATTTTTTATTTTAATAATTTTAAGAATTCCATGCACGTGGAGCGTCAGAAAAGTGTCAGAAACTAATCGTACGATAGTCACTGTGAATTTTACGTTATGGAGCGTTTAAGCGAACAACGAATTGAAATTTCAATCTTCGTGGAACTAGTAGCCGTAAAAAAACACGAGATGGGGTATGTGTTCTCTTTAATGAGCGTTATCCAAATAAGAATAGAATAAGTAGACGTAGTGTCGGGTGAAGTTCCGACAAACTGGTGACATTAAAAACTCACCAAAATCCGGTAGATCTATCACAGCAACTGGCGGTGAAAAGTCACTTAATATTATGCCGTCTATGGAGGAAAATCCAAGGCAGTCTTTAATGAAACTTGCTGATGATTTTGTTTTGTCCAAAGTTAGTGAGGAAGCCTTTCAAAAATGAGGAACTGTATCCATATAAGATTCATTTGTGTCAGGAATTACCCGAAAATATCTTTGATTATAGGGTGAAAATTTGTGAAATTATGCCAGATGTGACAATGATCCAACATTTTCTACTAACATTGTTTTTAGTGACGAAGCGACATTTTATTTAAATGGATTGATTCTTAGACATAATTGTCGCTATTGATCCAGAAACAAACCTCAATGGATGTGACCTTTGCATGCGTCATTTTATTGGATTATTCTTTATAGAAGGTAATTTAACATCCGTAATTTACTTGGACTTATTATAAACACAATTCGCTGCAATTTTTCCAAGTGATGATTTACCACAGCCGATGGCGCACGGTTCCAACAACATGGTGCTCCTCCACACTATGGAGTTTATGTAAGACAGTACTTGATGAGGGGTTTTTAGGGTGATGAATGGATAGGCAGAAGAGGGTCAGGCGATAGACCAGCTAGATCTCCTGACATTACACCCCTCGACTTTTTTATGGAGTCGTTTAAAGGGTTACGTCTATAACAATAGGTGGAATAGTTTGGAGGATCTGAAAGATAGAAGCGGGCGGAGATTGGTCGAATATCCCAGACGGCATTCGGTAACTGTTTACGACAATGTTAATGTGAACGATCCATGTTTACACGTCTGAAGGACTTTTATTATACTTTTCAAAATTGATATTAAACGTTCACAAATAAGGGTTCAAAACGACTGTTTCAGACGGAGAATAATACAAAATCTATACTTACTGCTCGTTTTTGCTTAACTGCTTCACTTATGGTAACAATTGGGCGTCGTAACACTATAAATCTAATACAGTAAATACTAACTCTTTCTTGAATTTAAACCTGAAAATGAATTTTGAAACACAAGAAAAAGACAATATAAAGTTCAAAATATATATATTAAATCTTTTAAAAAATTATATTTTTACAAAACATTCAAGAAAAATGTATTGACAAACTATAGTCTGGCCCGTGTACAACACATAGTGAGGAACGGAACGACTCATCATGTACCAACCACCATCCAATGTGCGGTTTATAGCTAACGATTACACAAAAAATTTTAAGAAAAGTTCAATGTTTATAATTTTGGTGAGCTTTTGCTTGCCTGTCTATTTACGTATTATCAGTTCAATATTAATTTAGTTCGCTCCTCGGAGCTTAAAAATGCTTGAATCGCAACGACTTTGAATTATATTCTGCAATTATAAATTCATACGTTCAGGCAAGGCGGTCCCATGCACGTTCTGAGTACATGGTAACTATACTTTTCTGACACCAAATCACTGAGGAACCGGTTTATTGCAAATACGCTTAAAATCCATCATTTTCTCGTCAAAATCGACTGCTAGAAAATGATCGGGCACCCTCGACGCTAAGGGCTATTTTCGCCTAAACTCTCGAAATACTTTGACTAGAGACTGGATAACTTGTCCTCATATTCAACACAACGCATGAGTTACAGTGCTGCACAACGTGGATTCGTAAAAGGGTTTCTAATTTTCTATACGTTCTAAATTTTGTGGTCGGGGAGACATTACGTCTCCGTGCAGCGACATTTACTACACTTTCTAAAATTACACTCCTTGATGAGTTTCCAAGATTTTGGCATAAAAAACGCTCCGTAGAGCGAAAATGGATTTAATGTATAAAACCTCTTCCAACGGAATTTTTACGTGCAGCACGCTTTTCATGCGAAATGTTTAGCATTTTGTTACAGTTCCGAAAAGTTCATCGAGGGTTTTGGCGTGTTCTTTAACATTAACAAAAACTTGCGCATTGCCCAGCTGTTAACGGAGCTCAATTTGTTTTCTTGAAACAAAATATTGCATACGTTCGGGAAGCAAATCGCATGGACGGATTTCGGTTTTCTTTACGCCGCGCCATTGAATAACCTATTAAAACACATTTCTTTTGAGGTATTAAAAGGGGTAAGTTGCTATTTGAAAAATAAGTTCAGGCGATTGGGAATGGGGGTGTTAAACTAAAAGTTATAAATTGCTCCAAAAGATGCATAATTGAAAATAAAAATCGAGCTGTCCAATTATTCCATCTATACTTTAAAAGTTACGGTTATGGTTCAATACTTTTTACACGCGCTGTATATAACATTAAATTAAATGATTCTGTTCATATGTTCTGTGATAACATCCCAATGAAAGTTGGTATACATACCGGTTGATTTTTTTAACATGGCGGTAAAAGGCTGCTATCACAATCTTTGAATTTTCTCTAGAGGTTTCACATTGGGAGATTAAAAATACCGTAATTTTTAAGAAAAATGTCAAATCGAGCTTCATTTACGTTTGTGATGTTATATTTTCCGTACATCTTGCAAACGAAATATTCCATGCAATTAATCTGCACATCGGTGATGACTTCAGAATGGCCAAAAGAAGAAAATACGTTTATTGTTTCATTATATTTTTGTAATAAAGCGAAAGGTTTAAGTTTTCCTTTCTAGCAAAAGCTGCCGTGTAGTCACACTTCGTCAAGGCATGAAAAGTGGGTAATGCCCTCGATATATTTTCGTCCAAAGACCGGTAAATGACATTTACATTTACGTATCGCAGAGTATTCTTCGGTATTAATCCTGTTTCGATCCACAGTGAAACCTTGTCAATGAACAGGTGCATATTTCCCAAAGCCACAATTAAAATGTCTGTGTCTGAAGTAGAATAACATTTATCGAAGTTTCGGAAAATGTAAATAATTCGCGTATCGTTTTCTTGGTGATCACAAAGAAGTTCTTTATCCTCTTCAAGCTTTATCATGCCACCTGTTACGGACCTCTAGCGTATGCGACCCACTATACGCTTTAGCGTTTTGTGAGCCGCATTATAACAACTGCTACACGTCCGAAACACATTTCGCTATTCTCCACGGGAGGGCGATATATTTGTGACACGTGATCAGCAGAGGAAACGGAAGCAACCATTGTTTTTGGCATGGTTGGTGTTAATTAGTTGGTAATTCTTCCAACCTCGGTTTTATCCAAGGCATCCTGGTGGATTTTAGAATTATCAACACAAGAAAATTTCCTCAATCTGTTGTTGTTCCGTTAAGCGGAATATTTTGTGCTTGTGAGTAAATTTTATCTGCGGAAGCAGGATATTTAATTACACAAGGCTTTCCTTTGGAAATACCGTGTCAACCTGAAAGGCGAACTCGACCCCATTTATCCGACTGTGGCTTCCAGGAGTTTTGGTGGATTGTTCCCTCATCAGTGAGGGTTCCACGGACGGGGCTTCTACACACATCAGTGAGAGTTCCACGGACGGGGCATCCACATACAGTGGAAGGTTCCAGGGCTGGTGAGGCTACCATCAACCCCATCCTTGGGTCCATTTCTTGTGTCCCGAAGACATCTACGTAGGGCTACAGTTCTTCCACGTCCGGACTCGGTATCGTACCACCCTAAATAAGTGTGTTGTGTTATTTGTTTTACTTACCGGGGACCACCTTCAGTGGTTCCGCTGGACATCAATTCATACTTTTGGCATTTTAACCTGTACATATTTAGAGATTTTATGCATATATTTACATATACTTAAGGAGGTTCTTTAAATCAAACCTTTGTGGCAGAATCTATGACAATTTTTGAGGACATTGTAAACCGATGTGTAGCTACACGAGGCATTTTATGAATGTTTTAACTTATTAATCGTGAAATATTTGCCACACCTTGTGAACATCGCTAGGTTATATGCTAGAGAACCAATATCTGTAAATTGTTTAATATAGTGCATTTCATTTTTAAAGAAAGTGTCATTATTTCGTCTGCGACCACTACATATGGAAAAACTCAGTGATTTGTTAAGTAAGTAAACTAATAATTTTTCATAGTTTATGTAAGCTTGGGCTTAACGCCCTGAGATAGTCTGAGCTAGAGAAATTTTATCGTAGGCACGTACATCACTTTCCGGGTAAGTCAGTGCCTACGATATCTGCTTACGCTACAGTAGCCCAAGTGATTTCGTTACGTAATATCTGATAATCATTAATATCCAACGTATTGTTTTGTTTATGTACGTGAATCCGTAGCACACCCTCTTCGTAAAAAATATAATAAATATCCTGAACATTTATTTTTACAACCTTGTCACCCAATATTCCAAAATTCTGGACTTGCCAGGAGTGTATATACCTACCCTAACACAATATTTTTCGATCACTTCTTTACGTTCAGCGAGGTGCATGATCAGCACTTATCATCGTGATTACTAAAGTTATCCATTTTTGTGAAATAGGTACTAATTATGTGATTTGGGTAGGATTACGAAGTTAATACTTATAGTCTAGGTACCCGCGTACAAAAAAATAATTTATACATATCCTCTTAAAACTTCTTGTATGGCTTAATTGCGCCTTTTTGCTTCTGCGAAAATTTTCGTAAACGCGGCTTTTCCCCTCTCGTGAAAAGTCGACGATTTCAACGCGTCAAACTGGAAAATCGGAAAACATGTTTTTCCGACAATTCTCCAAAAAAAAATTGGATTCTCCAAATTTTTATTAAACAATCCTGAAAAAATCAGCTGGTTATCAACTTATTTTATATTTTTTTCATTTTGATTTATCTTTTTTTTACATTTTGTTTTTTGCGAACAAAAAAAATATAAAAATATAAAATGAATGGATAACCAGCTGATTTTTTTTAGAATTGCTTAATAAAAATATGTCGAATCCAATTTTCGAATTGTCGGATAAAATATATTTTCCGATTTTCCAGCCCATGTCAATTTCCACGGGAGGGAAAAGCCGCATTTACGAAAATTTTCGCAGAGGAAAAAATGTTAGACTAAGCACAATGAAGCTATACAAGAAGTTTTAAGAGGTTATGTATAAACTGATTTTATGTACGCGGGCACCTAGACTATTACATATTGGTAGGTTTCATGCAGCCTGCGTCTGTTTGAAGAATATGACCATTCTTGAATGGCAGACAAAGTAAAACAGTAAACCAATGACATTTTCAATAATTTTGTTTCAAAAATTGGTATTTGTAAGGCAGGTCCGTCTGTTATTAATACATGCGTATTTATTTTTGAGCTTGTCTGCTCGTTGAATGCGACCGTCTGCCAACAAATGCTTTTTACAGATCAAGTAAGTACATCAAGAACTACGTTTCTGCAAAAAAAATTTAGTGATACCTCATGGAGAATTCATGAGTGTTTCTTTTTAACAATTTCATAGGCGTCTGTTCCAGACAGATGACCGCAAAACGCGGCAGACGCTTTGAATATACACGCAGCTTATATTTTTACTCATTTTCGCCCGAATTTTAAGTTGGTAGTTGTGAGGCAAAAATAAGTCAAAGTAATTAAAAATCAGTACGTAACGTGACCACACCCGGCAGGCAGACGAGCGGTTTGACATAGCCTGTGAAAAGTGCACAAATTTTAAAATGGCAAACCTTTGGTAACTAGTGGGGTGGTAGTCTAAAAATTTTTAAAAAAACACACACACTTTCTGCGAAGACATAACAGGTTCTGTATATATTTAGTATTAAATTACCTACCTACCTACCTAAAGACATTTGCATGCAATAACAACGAATGTTTTCATTGATCCCTAAGAAGGACTCATCCAGCCTTTATTCAAGTTTAAGTGCTTTCCTTCAACTCTAATTAAGTTTCCTTGGTATAGTCATAAAGTTTTTAGAAATCATTCTACTTGCCCTAGGTAAGAATTTTAATTAAAATTGACATCCCCATTTTGTAAGAACAGATTACTGGTTTAAGAGATAAAATCTTATTACTTCATTTAATTGTTTTCCTTGGTCCCAATTCTAAAAAGTTTTGTTAGAAATACTGTAAATTTTACAAAAGTGCTTTTGGTCCTCATTTTTGTTTAGTTTAAATAACATTATATTATAAGAAGTAAATATCCGTATTTTATTATTTATTATATTTGGACGCGTAGGGGAAGGTGTTGTACCTTGAGACCACTTTTGCAAAAATTATAGTAAAACTTCAGTAAGATGACTTTTTGTTAATTCGACTATTGCTATAATAAATCAGCCCAATTTCCTACACCACAAAATGTTGGTTTAGTGAAAAATGTTTTCTGGGATAATGATATGAATTTATGAAAAAAAAGTGAAATGTGGCTCAAGGTTCAACATCATGCTGTACCTTGTTCCATGTGGTAATGTACCTTGAGCCATGAAGTAAAAATACTCATATCAAAACAAATTTTTATTTATTAATTAATTCATATTATAGGAGCTAAGATCTACAGGAAATCTAAAATATGACTGCCGTCGAGCTGATCCCCCAGTGTTCATAGGAGGTGGTAATTTTAATATAACGTCACCTTCTCCAACGATATAAATGTTGTCCGAATCGAACAAAAATTTGTTTGTACCAAACACTTTCTTTAAATATATAACATTAAGTTCGATCTCTTTCTTCACAACCTTGACTGCATAGTACTGTGTGCTCTTTTTGCCAGACAATTTAATTAATAAGAAATCACCCACATTGATCGTTTCATTCTCTAACTGTTCTTCCAATTGTTTGGCGTCTACTTCATCAGTCAAACTTATATCGTCATCGGAATTTGACGACATTTCCATCCTATCTAATTCATCTGAGCTGGAGCTGGATAAATCAGTTCCAGGTGCTGATGGTGGAACTTTTTTAAACACGTCTCTCTTTACTGTAGGAACTTTCTTGTTTTTTTTCAAATCCTTTGCTAGTTGGATCTTTTCAAGTTCTTCTTTTTCCGGGGTGTCCGTTAGAATACGTGATTTTCCTTTCGGCCTACCTCGATTACTTGTTTTCCTGGGACCAGCCTTGGGAAAAGGTTTAACCGCCTCAGGGGTTACAAAACTGGAATTAGAAGAAGGTGGTGGATTTTCGAGTTCTGCTGAGTTTCGTCTATTGGACGGTCCAGCTTCAGCCACAGTGTTACCGTCTAATGTCTGATTTTTGTTTTGGTCATCTGACATAGGTCGGTCGGTAATACTTGATGGTAAAAACTCTTCATCGCTAAAAATGTCTCGATTGAATGGAACAATTCCAGTAACTCTAAATCCACTAATAATGTTCTTTGGTGTGAAACTCAAAGGATAAGCCTTCCCTACCATCTCAGCAATTTCGTAAATCGACAAAGGTTTGCCACAGCTTTGGGGACTTATCATCCAGTCATTTACGGAAGTATTATAATAGGTCTTAAAAGGTCCAAAGACACCTAGGTCTAATGGCTGCATTTTATGGCTTGTGTGTGGATGAAAAGTCAATAAAATTATACCGGCTTCTTTGCACTTAATTATTGCAGGAAGGGAGACGTGACTCTCGTGATTATCCATCAGTAGAAGCACCGGATCATCAGGCGAAGGCTTCGTATGTTTTATGAAGTGATTCAAAAAGGTGAGAAACAGTTGCTCATTTGACCATCCAGACAGATTAGCAGCACCTATTGCACCAGGTGGGGCACCTTTCATCATGTAATCTTTAAAATTCACGCGAGGGAAAATGAGCATTGGAGGCACACTGTTTCCAATTGCGCTGATTGCAGAAATCATGGTAACATTGTTTCCCCTTTCACCTGATGTCATGCTCCCAATTTGTTTCACTCCTTTTGGGGCCAGCACCTTGGGTGGAACATGAACTGTACTAATACCTGTTTCATCACAATTCCATATTCTCTCTGGCGCAAAAGATCTTCTTTCCAGGATTGTTTTGTAGTTGTCAAAAAATTTTAACACACTGGCTTTATTGAATCCTGTCGACCGTCCAAGGCTGGTGGCTTCCGGTTTACGTAATGATAAT
Organism: Leptura quadrifasciata; assembly: GCA_963675555.1. Classification (NCBI taxonomy): domain Eukaryota; kingdom Metazoa; phylum Arthropoda; class Insecta; order Coleoptera; family Cerambycidae; genus Leptura; species Leptura quadrifasciata. The sequence goes on along the minus strand of OY776673.1, from coordinate 152,320,560 downwards.
TCATTCTTGAATTTTTGTCTAAATCCTCGCAGCCATGACTTTCCAGCCATATTTTCCAAATTCCACTTCTCAGGATATTTTTTATTATTTACTTTTGCAGATTGGAAGGCCAGCGATCGAACCTCACGCAAAGTGAGACCATAGTGCAACCTTGCAGCATGTTTTAAGTACGAAACAAGTTCAGCTTCCTCATAACAGGAGAAAACCCTATTTACATCATAGTGCGTAATGTATTTAAAATTTTCTTTACCTAACTCACGATGTTTTCTAACATGCCTCATTAAGGTATGTCTTGAAACGTTGTGTACCTTAGCTGCTTCTCGAAATGATATTTTTTTCTTTAAAATGTCTTCAATTGCTATTTCAATGTTAATCTTTTCGACTAGAGGCCGTTTCACACCTTTTTTACTGCGAGGCATTTCTGAAATTAAATAATCAACCATGAAACTATTAATTTGTTGCATATGTTATTATAAAATAATATTATATTACAAAAGTGATGTACCTTGACCCGGTGCAAGGTACACTACCCAAAACTGGCTCAAGGTACAGCACACGTGACGTCAAGAAATAAATTGATGTACCAAATTTTTGGTTAGGTTATAACTAAGTGTGATATCGTCATTAGACGGGCAAAGCCACGCACTATATTATGCTGTAAAAGCTAAATGTGTTTAAACAGCAATTAACATGCAATTACACAGAAACTTACCTTAAATTTAGTTACTTTTCTGGCCAACAAACAAGTTTTATGTTATAATTTTTCACTAAGTTAGTCGAACTGTTCGATTTGTGGGTGGTAACATCTAGTGCATTAGGCGATAACTAGTAATTGTATACGAACGGTTCGCGACCAAAACTAGCGCTAAAATTGAATATGGCTCAAGGTACGAACCTGTGTAAGGTACATCACCTTCCCCTACTTTTGGTTTTATCAACGATTTTACAAATGTTCTGCATATAAAATTTTGATTAAATTAACTTATGGAAGTGATTTGCACAATAATATTTGGACATAAATTCCATAAACGTATTATGTGCAGTACTATTTAACCATTAACTTGAATGCAAATTGTAGGAGAAAATCGTGTAAAACTTTCTGCATTTACATTTCATATTTAGGACTAGATTTCATAACGTAAGTTTACACATTTGTACATAGTGACAAGGCAACACTTCAACGAAATTTAAAATAATTAGAGGCCACGCGACGAAAGCAGCCGGTAATTAAAAAGATGCGCATATTCATGCTACATTATATTTACTGAAACTTTCAACTTCTTTTACTATTTTGTAAACAACCTATGCTTTATGCTTTTGAGCTCGCAGTAGATCATGTATAAAACCTTCATTCAAATATTAAAGACGTACTACGAACTGATGAATTAAGGTTTTAATGTCATACTTTGTTATAGCTTTGTAAATACCGGATCCAACAGAATGAAGTATCATTTTCAAAGTTAATTTATGCCATAATATAATGAGATAAATTCAAATCAAGTCAACATGCTATCGCGGTAAATGGAAATTTACGACAGTTGTCAAAGCGTTTGCAAGAAATGCCAGTTTAGCTGTCAATATGGAGCGTTGATCAAATATATTCAACGTTCTTTTGCGGTTGAAGCTTATTTAGAAAACAACAACAACTATTATGTTGTAATCACCCACCGTTTATTTCGTCATCACTTTCATTTAAATCAACGAGCTCCAGGTCCTAGTCGAATAACGATTAATAAGTGGGTACACAGTATCGCAGTACTGCTTCACGTACCAGAGAAGAACGCACAGTACCGAGATCGAATGGTGTACACGTGATTTGTGAGCTCCAGTGTATTTGCTGTCTTACTGTGGTTTTAAAAAGTACAACTAAATAGGAATTTCTGAGAGCAGCAATAACAAGAACTCTAATTTTTCTTCGATTAAAGGTATTTATTTATGATTAGCGAATGGCAGTGATAAACTTTTAGTAATTGAATTACACACAAATTGGTTTTGGTGTATAAAATTAAAGTACCAACAAAAAATTAAATATTAAAAAGTACAAAAACATAATCTAATAAATAGTGTTACTTGAAACAAAAACCAGTTTTATATAGTTCTCTGTGAACAATATACCGAATTAAATTAGTGTGGGTGATAAATTGACAAATACAGAACTTTTCGATAAATTACATGAAGCTATTCAGATAGCAAGTAAATCAGTGAGGGATGAAATAAAGTCTGGAATCAAAATTGAAAACCAAAAAATATTAGACAGATTAGAGAATCAAACACGCAAGTTAAGTGAACTGGAAAGTAAATATAAACAACTAGAACTAAGATGCCTACATCTGGAAATAAATTATAGGAAAGATAATTTCGTTATTTTTGGTCTAGTTGTTCCAAAAGACGCTGATCTCATAGAGCACGTTGCTAGTACATTAACCGAGCTACTTGATATTAATATCTCTACAACTGATATAAATAATGTATACCAAATTAATAAAGAAGATATACCACCAATTAAACTAGATCTCGTACTTTGAAAAATCAGAAATTTTTAAAAACACGCATAAATTGAAGGGAAAAGAATATTCATAGCACATGATCTCTGCCCTGAAGATCGAGCGGAACATACAATCCTAAATAACCACCTTAAACTGGCTATATCCCAAAATTATTAGGCGAAGATTAAAGGTCATAAACTTATAGTTGGAGAAGACATGTATACTATAGAACAACTAAAACGAATGGACTTAGATCAAGCTTCTCAAGGAAAAGAATGTTCTGAAGAAATAGTAACATTGCCGTTGTCCAATAGTGCTCCTAACACCCTCCAACAGCATCGTCTACATCTTTTAAGGATCTATTTGATAATAGTACTGGCGACAACACAGTGGATGATCAAATACCAAAAAAGAGGAAGCTCTAGGAAAGAATAGCTGCGCAAGTCAATTCAAAATCTCTGGAAAAAAACAAGGAACGAGCCCTGAACCCACAACAAAATAAATTAACAAAAACTAGTTATAAAAGACAACAAAAACTTAGAAATTGGTTTTATACTAAATATTGCTTCCCATTACGCTTTGCTCATATATAATAGACTCAAGTAGCTCTAATCTGTGTAAAATATTACAGCTATCTATCATCCATATTACCCCTCTATATTAACATATCTGTTATGTCTTATACAGTATATATCTACTTAAGAGACATTTGTAAATATATTGTATATTTATAATGGATCCCCATATTCGTAATTTCAAGGTCAATTATATAAAAACTGAATTTGTACTTACGTGTGAAGAATGTGATCAGGTGATAAAAACTAATAAAGAACATCCAAATTTTAAAATATTACATAATAATACACGAAGTATAAATAAAAACCGCGATGAATTTGAATGCTACCTGAATCAATTTACTTATAAACCTGATTGCATTATTCTCACAGAAACATGGCTAATTCTACATTTGTATAGTAGCTGCATATAAATCCCCATCCACATGCTTTACAGAGTTTGTGGAAGATATAAGAAGCTACCTTATTGAAAGTAATATAAATAAAATATTATTTGATTTTTGCTGGCGACATTAATATAGATATATCAAAAAATACTGAGAGTGCTATTGAATACTTAAATACTATGAATGAATTTGGACTTGTCTCGACAATAAATGAATATACTAGGTGCAAAGAAACCAGTAACTCCTGTGCTGATCATATATTCATAAAAACAAAAACAGATCTAGAACTGCTGCTTCCCATAATAATAAAAACAACACTTACTGATCACTATTTTATATGTATACAAATTATAATACAAAATACAAGTGTAAAGAATGACTGCCAATATTATAACAATGAAATAAAAAAAATTGATACAATAAATTAATATCGTGTCTGAACAAAATACACTGAGACATAATTTACCAAATAAATGATTGTGAAGCTGCAACAAACATATTTATTAATATACTAAATAGTGAAATCATGAGATGTACGAAAACAACAAAAGTAAAAAAAGAAAACGTAAAACATGGATCACTGGGGGTTTAATAACGTCAATAAATGAACGGGGTCGGATGTATCGTCAACTCTTAAAAGAACCGAATAACAATATCCTCAAAGAAAATTATTTAGCATACAAAAATAAGACAAATGATTTAATTAGAAAAACAAAAACTGAGTAGTTTAAAAATAAAATTAATGCTAATAAAAAAAGACGCGAAAAATTTGTGGGATACTATAAAGGAAATATGCACACACAAAAAAACACAATATAGAATAAACACAATCCTTAGTAATGGACAGGTCATAGATTATATTACATCTATTACAAATTTGTTCAATAACCAATATGTTGCAGTCGGAAAAAATCAAGCTGATCAGATAAGTCCTAACCCAAACTGCACCGAAAAATAAAAATATTTCGAACACTATGTTTATAACACCAACCAGCTCCGTAGAAGTGAGAGAAGTAATTGCATCACTTGACGGATTAAAAGCAGAACTATTGAAAATTATATCACCAATAATACCAGAAACTTTGGCATATATTATAAATAAAGATTTCGAGCAAGGCTACTATCCCTCTGCTTTCAAAACATCAATAATTGTCTTACCCATATATAAAAACCGAGACCGACAACAAATAGTAAACTTCAGACCTATATGTTTAATAACAACTTACAAAGTATTTGAAAAAATTCTCAAGTAAAGACTCTCCCACTACATCAACAAATATGATATTATATCTAAATAAGACGCCATTCTTCAACTAACATCTAAAATGTACTCTACCTTGGATCGCAATAAAGTATCGCACTGTGTATTTATAGACCTATCCAAAGCCTTTGATACGGTGAGCCACACTCTACTCATAGACTCACTAAATAACATAGGGATTAGAGGAATTCCTTTAAATCTATTTAAAAGCTACCTCACAGACAGGCACCAATATGTAAAAATTAATAACTGTGTTAGTGACGTCAGAAGAGTGGAGTATGAAGTATCACAAGGGATTGTGCTAGGTCCCATCCTTTTTAACATGTATCTAAATGATTTATTTTCTGTCCAAAGCAGAGGGTAGCATAATAACATACGCAGATGACACTAATGTTTTATACAAGTGATAGTTGGCTGACTTTAAAAATAGTTGAGGAAGACATAAAGAAAATCAAAGAATGGTTCGACCACAAATTACTCACGGTAAATTTTAATAAAACATATTTCTTGCCAATTTGCACAAATGCGAAAAACTTACCACCGTCCACAACCTCAGTATCTCAAATGAATTCACAATAGCTCGGACAACTGAATTTAAATATCTTGGTATTATTATAGACTCCTATGTAAAATGGGACAAACATATAAATTATATAAGTAAAGAAATATAGTCACTAATATATAAAATGAAAATACTACGTCACGAGCAGCATCGCTAGCCGCTACCACTTCGTAACCAGTAGTTGCAAGCATGACATATGTCTGTCGTTGACTTATCCATGAGATACCTATTCCTCCATAAAGGCTAATTACACCTGTTGTGGATCGACCGGTTTCCTTATCAACACCAAAATCGGCATCGCTATAACTTTCCAAACTGCAGCCCTTATTTCGCCTATACACCAAACCATAATTTTCAGTGTCTTTGACATAACGAAAGATTCGTTTTACTTTCATCCAATCATCATACTCTACATTCTCTAGTGATCTTGAAACCACATCAACAGCATACGCAGTATCTGGCCGTGTACTAGTCATTAAATACATGAGTGCTCCTACTGCAGATCTGTAAGGAAAATCTTTACCTTGCTTTGAACTCTAGTTCATCTACTTCCCCTAATTCACTGTTGGTAATAGGTGTGGGAACCGAATTGCAGTCGGACATGCGGAAGCGTTCCAAAATTTTGGTTGTGTAGCCTTGTTCACTAAGCTTGATTGAACCATCTTCGCCATCGTTGACCTCAATACCTAAGTAATAGTCTGCATTTTTTACAGTAATTTTGAATTCGTTTTTCAAACTTCCTATGAATTCTTGAGCATCTTCATGATATGATGTTGCAAGTAGCCCATCGTCGACGTACAATACCAACATGACTTTTCTTCCATTGCTATCACGAGTGAACAATCAAGGGTCTGCTTTACTTTGTATGAAACCAATGTTAAACAGGAAACTGGAAAAACGCCTGTTCCAGCACCTTGATGCCTGTTTCAGCCCGCATAGGATTCGCTTCAGTTTACAAACACGGTCAGATCCATCTTTATAACCACTTTGTTGATTCATATATGGGTCTTCATCAAGCTTTTGCGACTGGAATAAACGTTTGGTTATGGTCCAAACCCTTTGTTTGTGCAAAATCTTTCACCACAAGGCGTACTTTGAATTTTTCCACTTCACCAGTTGAAGTTGTTTTCACTTTATACACCCACCTAAAGTTCAATGCCTTCTTGCCTTTCGGGAGAGAAACTAAAGACCACGTGTCATTCTCTTGAAGAGATTGATATTCAGCATCTATTGCCTTGATCCATTGAGTTCTTTGAGACCCGTTAACATCATCCTGATGTGTCTCTGGTTCAATAATATCAGTATAGACAGTCAGCATATAGTCATCACTGCGAAGATGAGCTGGTGATTGTGACTTGGTCCTGTCTCGAAGCTGTCTGTCGTTTGTTTCAGATAAACTCGATAGAACTGACTCTTCTTCCTCTGACTCAGGAAATCTGTCAACCTCACAAACAGATTCATCGTGCTGTTCTTTCTCGTTACCATCCAATTCGTTTTGATTATTCTGTTCATTTTGCTTGTTAGAACTTGATAACATAAGTGGTCTGAAGCTTACGCATGGTGTTGTAATTTGTTCCTCTTGCAAAATTACATTTCTTGAACGTATGACTTTGCGTTTTTCCAAGGACCAGAAACGGTAACTCATCATCATTGTCACCTCCGATTAATTTGCGTCGCTGAGACTTCTTGTCCATTTTGCGACGTAGCTCCTTCGGAATGTCAACGTAGCAAATTGTTCCAATGACACGGAGATGTCTTGTTGATAGAGTATAGGCGTACCAAATTTCGAATGGTGTTTTATCGTCTATTGAAGAAGGAGCAGTGCGATTAAGAACATATGTTGCAGTATTTATCGGTTCAGCCCACAGGCTCTTGGGTAGATCACCATGAGGGTGCATCATTGATCGTGCTACTTCAACAGCCGTACGATTTTCTCGCTCGGCACAACCATTCTGCTGTGGCGTATATGGCATCGTAATTCATTGTTTTATGCCATGTCGGTTAAGAAGTTGTCGTATGTCTGCGTTATCAAATTCGCCGCCTGCGTCACAACGCAGTTCCTGAATCGCGTGACCAGTCGTAATAGTCTCATCGATAAATTGTTGTACACGTTCTGAAACATCAGGTTTATTTCTTATAAATTACACGATTCTGTTCGATGAAAAATCGTCTTTAAGAAGCAGAAAATACTTTGACCCCCCAACAGATTCAACAAAAGGCCCACAAACGTATGCATGTATCAAGTGACCAGGTTTTGTAGCACGATAAGAACTGCGGCATCCAAGCTTTAACCTATGAGCCTTTTCATATGCACATCCTTCACACACTTCTCCGTCTATTGGAAGTCAAATGTCATATTGACGTTTGACAAATTGTTGAACGTGTTTCTTATTTTGGTGACATAAACGCTCGTGCCAAAGTTGTAATTGTCCAGTACCAGTTGTCATGTTGATTTCAATACTAGTTTGTTCCGTTGCTCGAATGTCCAACTTGTAAAAGACTCCGTTTTTCTTTCGATAACCACCCAAGGTGACATGCTTACCTTCCTTCTTACTCAGCTTGCACTTTTGCGAAGTTGACATGAATTCACTCGGTGGATTTCTGTCTTGGGCTGCCAATGTTGAGAATAGATTTTTATTGATAGACGGAACAAACCAAACACTATGAAGAGTTGCAGGTTCCCAGGAATTTCCCACTAGAACTTCAATTTGAATGGAACCCTTTCCAACAGCCTTGGCACGATCTCCATTTGCGGCAATGATGACGTGTGAACCATTAAATGGTTGAAAATCAGCGATAATACTTGTTTGATTTGTAACGTGATGGGTAGCTCCGTTGTCAACTTACCAATCCACATCTTTCGATGCAATTTGTGAGTTGTTAACTTCAAAAAGTTGTTAATTTTTCGTTTCGGATTTTTTGATTTATCTTCCATCCTTGATCCACTTTCCTCAAAAACGTACAATATTACCCTTTTTAAGACAATAATTGCATGTGACGTTCGTTTTGTACTTCCTTACAGTTTTGTTTGATGAACTTTGGTTTGCAACATCAGATCAACATCAGTTTGCGAAGTAAGGTACCGTCATTGGTTTAAGCGCTGAGACCTCGATCGGCGAAGTTAAGCAGCTGGTCGAGTGAACGGCATCTCATTTCGCCGTCCTGGTTGAGTGGAAGAGTAGCTGTAACTAAACTCTGCGAGGATGTAAATATAAACAAGGCATGAAAATAAAAAATTTCGGTGGCATACCTTTCACCACTAATGTCTCTGTTTCATTACCTGGCTTCTCAGGTGTAACTAGAGACCTCTCGTATGCACAAAGTTGAATTGCTAGACTATCAATGGTACGTTCAGTCTTATTAAGAAGCATTAAACTTGACTTAAATGAAAAATATGATTCTGGTAAAATATCAAAAATTTTGCAGATCAAAAGTAAATTGGGAATTTTACGGAATCTGTTGACGTCGAAAGTTTATTTTGTAGATCACAAAATCAAGTTTTTAACTCCGAAATCATTGTTACGATCGACTTTTCTGATACAGTATTATATTCGAAAAACTGCTTGCACAAATTGTAAGCTTTATCCTCAGTGTCGCCGTCAAACAAGTGGTGAAGTTCCAACCAAATATTTCGAGCAGTAGTGAAATGCATTACCTGTTTCAGAACGTTTTCTGGAAGACTATTTGTTAATACCAGCATAGCATTATTTTCACCAGCGTTGAACTACAAATATTTCTGTTCACAATCAGCTACGTCCTCAAGGGAAGTAGTATCTGTAGACTTATCTAATTTTATGAGTTTACCCTCGACGATTTCATACGAAGCAATACGACGATACGATATTTCCATGTTGTCCAATTTGTCAAACCCTCCAGCGGTTTAATTTTCCACTTCGCATTTGTCTCCAACGTTTAGAAATCAAACACACGTTTCTACAATGACGTTTCTTCACGGCGAATTTTCGAAAGTCACAATAAGGTACAAACATTATTTGCACAGAGAAGCGGACATGAACCCATAACCTGTTAAGTTTTAAACGTTTTATATCGAATATATTACAATTTGCAGAGTATATATAACAAATTGAACATGAAAAATAGAGAAAATCAAAAAACTGTTACATTGCCAACTAATTATACATAGGAAAAAATATATCTAAACAAACCAGAAACAGAAAACTTGTATCTTCAACAAGAACCTATTTCTTAAATAATTCAATATTTTGAATGCTTATTATATATTTTTGTTTCCATATAGGCAGGGATTACTTACAGTTGTTATATTTAGATTGTGCAGTGGTACAGATAAATCATTATTTCTGCTGGTATTGTAGTCATCAAAACAACTATTTGAATGAAATTAGTGAAGTACCCTGTATATACCCCATATATAAATTTAGTTTTTTCCTATTTATTTCCAAATTCAAGCAATTATTGCAGTTAATTCATTTCATTTATAAATTTGAACAAAGTAAAGTTACCAGTATGCATTTTAAAATTATATTCTTTTAAAGCAAAGTTAAACGCTACAATTTTTAGACAGAATTTACATAAAATCTAGTTGAGTCGCAGGGTTTGTTTATCGTATATTCAGATAAACGTCAAGTACTTCGTGTATTCCCATAGTATGGAATCACCTACACGTTTCTAGCTTAACCATAGAAAAAGATAGAAAGTTGAGCGTCACTCTAAAGTGCTGCACCGTGTCGAATATTATAATAGCGTTAACGTAAACAATTCCCACGTCCGACTTGGGGGACGCTTAAACTGTGGCGTCATTTTACAATATAAAAGAAACTGCAGGGCCCATGAAAAGAGGTAATCAGACTCGAGCTACATCGCAGGACATTGAGTTCGCTGTTGCTCCCTGGAGATTACAATTGCACCACCTCTTGGGTACATCGCTGAACATTGAGTTCGCTGTACTTTGGAGATTGAATTGAAGCATGCCTTAAGTATATCGCTGGACATTGAGTTCGCTGTACTGTGAAGATTGAATTTAAACATACCTTAAGTACATCGCTGGACATTGAGTTCGCTGTACTGACGCCGCAGACAACCATTCTTTGGCGTACTCTTTATGAAGTGCCATTTTAACCTCTCTGTTATGCTCGACGAGTGCGCTAGACATGAGGAAGCTGGGGAAGAGCATTCACAGGCGATATAACGCTATACAGGGCGCACAGAAATTCAGCTGGCATAAATTTCTAAAGGTGATTACTTTCTTATTTCGAGACTCTACTTTATTATTTACAATTGTATTCATATCCTGGTTACGGGATGTTTAAAAAAGGTTTAAATGACGCATTTGTGGTACTAAAAGAATATTAGTTTTTTTATGAAATACTAGCTTTGATTTTTAACTATAAAGAATATTATATTACCAGTTATTCAGTTATGATTTCATTCACAAATTTAATTCATAAAATTTCACTTTCTGAATATTTTACTAGGGAAATTTGCGTTTGCAAAATAACAAGTTTATATTCAAGAACTATATATTTTCTGCGTTTATGCAATGATCAGAAACTTTCACTTCCATTATTTTTCATTTGATGTACTTATTAAGGCTACTGTGTGCCAAATTTTGGACATGTCAAATGTCATAGTAATGTTTATCTTTCAAATGATTATCTGAGATTTCTCACCAGCGATCTATTTGGTTTTCTATGATTGTTTAATAACGATCCATCCACTTAATTACCTTGCGCTCACAAACTGTACAGGCCATCGGTCAGTGCTGGGTTAATTAGCCCGTACACCTGTTCGTATTAGGAAGGATTTACTTTTCGTCGAGTACTGAACCGGGACGTCTCGTCTGTTTGATTTACATCTACCCACCTTGTTTCACGTTGTTGGACAGTCATACAAAATTTGGTAGACTGCTTGTTTTAATTATAATCAAAGGATTTTTCCTCAACATTCTATGATCTTTTACATGAGTATTTAATTCTCATTTATCAACTTAATTTTGATAATGTATAAACATGACATGATTCTTGTCCTCTGTTTTGCATTCGATTCATTATTTGGCTATTGCTAACAACTTTAATTATAAATAATTATTATCTAGCGATTGCTAACAACTTTATTTAATTATAAATCATTATTACCTATCAATTGCTAACAGCTCTATTATAGATTATTATTATCAGGCCATTGTCACAACCCTAATTACTATTAAAATAACACAGCATACTTTTGTATCTCAGTTCTTGTTATTGCATTAAAACACTCAGTATATCTATAGTATGGTCATTACTATAGCAGCGCAAGTTTTCCTATTATAATATTTAGACAATAATTGTCTCAAATATTTGGATTATTTTTGATTTCATGTTCGACTATTGTTGCATCAATTTATATAAAATAAAATGGTTTTATTTTACTATTTTTTTCCCATCAATTATTGTCTTTTCTTTCACCTTTACCTTTTTCGTCATATAAGTAATAAACTAAATAAATGGTTTTGTTTCAAAGAAAAATTGAAAACAAACTTCAACTATAAATGTACAGTGCAATCTTGAGTAATAAAATACTACATAAATATCATATATAACTAACTAGGTCACTCAATTAATAGACCGTGTGTTTAAGTTTACCAGGTATCTCAATTAACAGAGTGATTAATTTTCTAAGTTATATAGTATCAGACAGAAATAAGTAATATTAAACTTTATATAAAAGAACCTAGGGTAGATTAAAAAGGGTTACTACACACACACACAACGAAATTTGGATCCTACACTAACAAAACTAAACGATCACGCAAATGACCAATCTTATTTGTTTATCCTTCAGATAAATAAATAGTACTTAGTTTCCTGTTGACAATAATTATCAGGACTTCTTTTAGTAATTAAACAGGGTACCTCATAAATGGTAATTCTTAACAAACAATACAGTTTCCAAAATATAAATAACTGTTAGAGTCAATAATCTTAATTGTTTAAATAATTTTCTGCAAGGAGTCAATGCTTGCAATATTAATTAATATTAGTAAATCATAATTAAGGCACCTAATAAGTGATTCTATAATTTTACACATTAACTATCAAATCACGTTTTATTTGCTTTTAGTTTTATTTTTTATAATAATTAACAAAATTCTGCATATACTGTTAAATTAACTTTTCTTGCATACACATCCACTCGACTTGACTCGGTGGTTGGCCTCAGGAGCAACAAGATGTAAGTTCCATTCTTCTAACCATTCCTTAGTATCAGAAAGGCCAGGTGAATTAACCAACTCTGTTACCTTTTTTCACGAACGGCACAATTCAAGCTGTGGCTTCTACCCATTTCTCCTTGGTTAGTCTTAAACAGTTTAATTATTGCTTCTGAATTGCTTCGGGGGCTCACAAAATCTTTAATAACTCACCTCTAAATACTTAGTTATGTCTAATGACTAATTAGATATTTGGGAGATCCACATTTTACTTCCAAATGAAGAAACTGGCTAATTTGATGAATGTATAAAATACACACTCTGTATGTTATAGATACAAAAGTACAGATTTTCTATTAATATTAAAATATTATTTCTATCATTCCATCCGAATTTATATAGAAATTATTTACAAAGAGTTTCTTGGTTGATACTGTACTTAACGAAGCAGAAACATTTAATTAAATCCAGTTCCTTTTAGGTGATCACATTCTCTTTTGTTACAGAAAGGACTGTTGTTGCTCTGAAGCACTTTGGTTTGATGGTAGCTTCGATAACCTTTCTCTTAGCTTTGACAAACCCTTTTTGAAGCCAATTTCATATTTACCCCTTGTCTCTTACGTAATGTATCTTGATAGTAGAATATTTTTAGAACTATTTACTTAAGCAGTGCGATTACGTAAAAATTATTTTGTGTATCAGTGACAGATTTGTTAGTATGTAAAATAGATATTAATTGTCACAATTGTTTCAGATACATACAGGGTGTCTCACCGGGAACTGAATCGATCGATATAGAGAAAAGTACGTCAGAAAATTTTGAAAAATTAGATAATTACTAATGTCGATGTGGCCAATCCAACTGAAATAATTACAAGCAGCTGGCACTTCTGCTTATACCGGAAGTCGATACCAATTTGCTTATTTCAAACGGAACACCCTATATATTTTAAGGCTTTCGAAAAGAGCATAAAATTCTGAGTCGAAAATATGTAGCATATGCTATACCTATACCTAGGCGTTTCAGAGATATTTGACATTTTAAGGAAAATTTGACAGGCTCAACGGTTTGTAAGAACCGTTATAACTTTCTTCGTGTAAAAGATCCTCATTTGATTCTTGTCACGTAAAAAGAACACAAGGAGAACGACGTTCTACAACTGAAATAAATTCAATAATATAATACCAAGTGTTCCGTTTTTCGCGTTACATTTTGTCAACTTCAAACCGCGAAAACTTGTTTAGGTCAAATGGAATACCCTGTATTTTTTTACGTCAAGTTGTATAAAATTGATTTCCCTTTTTTCTGATTTAGCATTGTGGGGGTTAAAGTTATAACTTTTTGAAATATTTGCGATTTTATTAGAAATTCATACATTGTTGTAATCATTTCATCAAAATAGCCATGATTAGAAACAATCAGTCATTATGTCAAAAAATGCCAGCACATTTAAATTACACCCACGAAGACTATTTAAATTTGTTTATTATTAATGGAGAATGTGATAAAGTAACATCAAGAAGTTGCAGCACATTTGCTACTCGATATCCAGAAGCTAGGTTAGGTATAGAATATGCTACATATTTTCGACTCAGAATTTTATGCTCTTTTCGAAAACCCTAAAATATATAGGGTGTTTCATTTGAAATAAGCAAGTTGGTATCGACTTTCGGTATAAGCGGAAGTGCCAGCTCCTTGTAATTATTTTAGTTGGATTGGCCACACCGACATTAGTAATTATCTAAATTTTCAAAATTATCTGATGCATACTTTTCTCTATATCGATCGATTCAGTTCCCGGTGAGACACCCTGTATATAATTACTTCTTAACTTGACGTACATTATTAGTAAGTTTTAATAAATTAAAAGTAAAATTCATTTCTGATTTAATGTTTTGGATTATGTTTTAAAAATATAAAAAGACACATAGATAATTCATCCAAAGTTAAAACAGGACATAAACGATATCTTAAAACCTATGCTCAAAATGACTCTCTATGCAATTGTATCTTTGAAACAAACACTCTTCGGTACATTATACAGTATTTTATTTTAATATACTTACAACACTGTTCATGTCTGCACCCCATAAATTTTATATTTATAGGGCTCTTCCTAGCAAAGAATAAATAAATAATAAAATAGCTATTTATATTATAAGTGCTATATGAGGACCTAAACAGTTGAGTGCTATGAAATACCTTATATAGCACGTACATTATACAAGATTTTATCTACTCTCGACTTATTAATTTTTTTTATACATAAAAACTACTAATTAATCAATATTATTTATTATCAACACACAATATCTACAAGTGATAAATAATCAACACTACTTATTGTAAATATTAATCACACAATTTTGAAAATCTATTAAATTAACTCAAGATTGGCAAGACGTTGCCTTTGTGTTGACAGTGGCACAAAAATCCAATTTGTTTTGTGATGCTGATGAAGCACTCTCATCTAATATTTTAATTGCAGTTTTCTTTTTATTTTCTTCGGAGGTTTCAATGTACCCCACTGCAATTGCATTACTTTTCCATCCACCATGCCTTTTTACCGTTAAAAGGTCGGCTTCAGCATTTGCTAGTATTGACGTTGAAGAGCGTCGGAAACAGTGTTCAGTATACTGTCTAGGGTTGGATAGTTTCAAAAAATTGGCAATTTTATAGGGTACTGCCCCAATTGTATTTATACCAATCAGAGTCCTCAAACTCTAGTAAAAAGTCGTCAACAATTTGCGTCCAACTTTTTTGCGCATTTTTCCTATCGTCGGTATATATTTTATAACACAAGTTGGCGCCTCCTTCTAAAAAGGAGCCCAAATATGTGATTTTCAAAATATTGTCCCACCCGTTGGCAATAGCTGTTCTTTCGTAATTTTTTTATAAAATTACTGACATTGCCCTTACTTGGGTGGAAAGTTTGGGGGCTTATAAATGTGGGAATTGCGGGATTTTTCTGTGATGTGAATACTTCTGAAATTGTAGTGTCCATATTTTATTTTTTCTGTTCTATGCTTCCTTCCGGTTCACTTTCTGCTTTATCTTCGACTTCTTTTACTGGCGTTTTCTCTTCTTCTTCTTTGGATATAATAATAATAATAATAATCGACTTTTATTTGTATAGTAATAAATATATCAATAACAAGATAAAAAAAAATAAATAAATAAATCATTATAAATCATTATCACAATCATAAATCATAATGCTAATGATATTAACTATACAAATGAGGCGAAGTTTAGCTTAATGCTATTCTTCCACTTAACCTCGAGTAGAAATATTAATTACAATAAGGCACACATACATACTATACACATACATCTGCAATGTTAAAAGATCATGCATTACTGAAGTGCGAGAATAGAATAACCAAGAATTACGATCTTATTAACTAATAATGTTACGTTTCTAGGTTTAACAGATATTTTATATACTATATATACACATATACACATATATACACACATACATATACACACATATATACATATTTATATACATATACATATATTATTGTCGTTCAAAGAAATAATATTTTACCTTTTTCTTGAATTTTAACAAAGGAAGCCTCTTCAAGTCCATATGTAGAGAATTGTACATTTTAACAGCATTATATGTAAAGCATTTCCGAAACATGGCTGTGCGATGCTTAGGAATATGAAGCGTATGGGTACCGCGAATATTCACATGATGCAAGAAATGGCGACAGGTGAGGGCATTTTTCAGATAGGCAGGGGTGGAGATAGTGAGAATTGTATGTACAAATGTTGCTAAATGGAAATTTCTTCTATTAGACATGTTTAACCAACTCAGCTCATTGATCTTATGAGTAATATGGTCAAATTTCCTCAAGTCATATATAAATCTACAGCAAGCATTTTGCATCCGTTGTATTCGTACTTTATCGACAACATCCAGACAAGGACCGTATACATAATCACTATAATTAAAGTTAGATAAGACTATCGATTCAGTAAGATTTTTTCTTAATTTAATGCTGAGAATAGATTTGTTTGCGTAAAGCAATTTTAATGTGAAGTATGATTTTTGGATTAATTTGCTGACATGATTAGAGAACTTTAATTTTTCATCAAGGATTAGGCCCAGATTCTTACATTGAGAAACTATAGGTACCCTCGTGTTGTTTATAGTAATAGTCATATTATTTTTGTTTAAAGCCCTGTGTTTGTTGCTACCAAGAATCATAACTGCTGATTTGGTAGAGTTAAGTTTTAAATTGTGCGATATCGATATATCATACAGTTTTTGCAAATCGGAATTTATTAAAGCCTCCGCTTGTCTATGTTGATTAGGCATAAATGTATAGACTAACTGTGTATCATCAGCAAACGCATGGCAGTGACAATTATTGAAGGATTTAATTATGTCTGTTGTATATATAATGAAAAGTAGTGGTCCAATAACTGAGCCCTGTGGAACGCCAGCCAGTAAGCTAATACTCCTAGATATTTTGTCAGTAATGTACACTCTTTGAGTGCGCTCAGTGAGGTACGATTTCATAAGGCCAATAGAACGTTTGCAAAAATTCTAATATTTCAATTTAGAAATTAATACATTATGGTTAATGGTATCAAATGCCTTGGAGTAGTCTAATAGTATTAGGGCAGATACTTCACCAGCATCCCAAGACTTAATCACCCTGTTTAATACATCAGAAAGAGCGGCACTAGTCCCATGACATTTACGGAAGCCTGATTGGTGTAAAGGTAAGATATCACTTGCCGTAAAATAGTTGATAATTTGATTATGCAAGATTTTCTCCATGATTTTAGATATTGTTGATAAAATGCTGATTGGTCTTAAATCAGATATGGTTGAAGGATTCGAAACTTTAGGCATAGGATTTACTACAGCTTCTTTCCAACTGTTTGGAAAGTAGCCTTGTAATATACAACAATTAATAATATGAACAATATATTTGTCAAGATAAAATTAATTAAATTAAATTTAAATTTAATTTTCTTTCGTGTTTTTCTGGGCTATTGGGCTCGCTGTCCTGCTTAAATTTTTGTGATTCCTTGGATGTAGATTCTTCTATCAGTTGCCCTGCATTTAGTTTTGCTTGGTTGTGTGTTTGGGACCTAGTTATCCTTTTTTCCAAGTCCAATAATTCCGGTAAAGAGCTGGACGAAAATTTTCTGTCTGTTCTTTGTGGTATTGGTGTTAGAGGTGTCCGGATTAAAATCGCTTGTTGCAGGATTTACTTGTAATGTCACTTGTATACCCATCTTTGTTATATTTTACCGCATTTTTATGTATTTTTATTAATATCCGTGAAAAATTCGATTAATGTAGATAGATTTGTTTAAAAAATATATATGTTTAGTAGACAGAGAGACTCAACATGAAAATTAAATTAAAATGTTTAGAAAAATGGTCATTAAGAATAGTTAAAGTACGTTAAAAATGTAATCGAAAAAATCGTACGAAATAAATACTTGATAAAAAAAAATAATAATGATAAAAACGGTAAAAAATAATCAGGAATAACAATAATTTTCCTTCTCCAGGAACTGCAACCCCTAATTTAAACAAGAGAGGAAAAAGAAAAATAGCGACCCCTCGTATTCCACAATTTGTGTAAAATTTAAAAAGTTAAACTCTCTAATCATTTTAATGCACAGATTAAGGCACCTCTCAAAAGTCGCAACAATAAGTATTTTTTAATCTACCAAAAGCAAGCAAGTCGGCGCCTCCACCAAATGTCGAGCCGGGGGTTAAACTGGCCCCCTTTTTAGGGGCGGCTCGCTTGGCGCTCGACCTAAAGCAGTTTGTTTTAAGACGCCGAGGTCGCTTGTGCTTTTGGGTTAGATTATTCCACTCAATCTAATATAATAAAAAGACTTTTAACCTTTAGCTATATATATAAAAAATAAAAATAATAAACACCACAGAAATTAGACAACCCCCAATTCCAGAGGCCAGGGCTTGTGCGGAAGGGGTTACACATTGAAAAAACGCGGACATACAACCATTTCCTCCGACAGTGCCGGAGCCAGGATTCGAACCCGGTGGTGCGATGTCCGTGTGATTAATCGCGATTGCCACCTCGCGCCTTAACCCACTCGGCTATCTCCAGAACTAATGATATGCAGTTAACGCAATAGACATAATGGTTTTACTTACATGGTTAAATACAAATACATCTTCCTGGGATGGTGGCTGAACCGTCGACTTGGGGGAAGCACTCACACTATTTTTACGCCTTCACCTTTTCGGGCCTTTTCTCTTCTTTTCCGGAAGTCCCCCAAAGTAATGTCGGCCTGTTACGCTATTCGCCCTAGGCCGGATCGCGGTACTTAGCAACTGCCCCTTGAGGAGATTCACCGTCCAACTCAAACTTGCCTCTTGTGAAGCTGTTTATCGGCTCCCGTACCCGTTCATTCATTTTTTCATTTTTCCACTCATTTCCGTTGGCCCGATATCCGAGTCAGCAATATTCCAGTATGACACTATTTTATTAGAATGCTAACTCGCATATCACGCCACCGCAAATCTCCTATTGCCGTCGCCCGTGGAGTTATTTGTACAGGTTATAGTATAAAATTGAATATAAAAATATGTATTTATTTTAAATTTAGTAATAACTCCACGGCGACCTTCCCCATTCTTTTACAGAGTGAGACCCTTGAGTGTCTTCTGACAATATTAACACATTTCTTATTTCTATATGTAACGAAAAATCGATTATGTGTACAATTTGGACGTCTCATTTCAGCATACTTTTTTGCAGTTTCTATCATATCATTATCAACACTTTCTATGTCTCCCGGGGTTATAATATATTCTCTATTAATTCATTGTCGGCTACTTGTAAAAATGTTGTTATATTTTTTATTTACAATTTTAGATTTTTTCGGCTTATAACCCTCCGATTTTCTTTTAAGCATGGCAAATAAATTAGCACATTTTATTTTGTCTACGTTTTTTCTTATTGACAGTTCTGTCTTTAACGTGGAATAATAACTCCATAATGAAGTAGGTTTATCATCCTTACTTAGTTTGTTGAAATATGCTAGTAGACCTTTTTCACCAGTTATGTCTTTAATTTTCTTTTTATTGCACTATTTCTCATATCCCTCAAATACTAAAGCATACTGTACGCGAGAATTCTGTGGAATAAGCGCTAGAATTACTTCAGATGCACTTTCTTGGATATCTGCAGGCAAATCTTCGAAAAAACTCATTTTTATAGAATTTATTTTGATTTCAACATTTCCAATACGTTTTTGGTAATAACTAAGTTAATAACAATAGCTGTTTGTTGATATCGCCCTAGCAACTGAACACGAACGAGCCCTCTGCGTTGAAAAAATAAAAAATGCTTCAGAGGTGAGTTAGAGCTGAGATCCCAGAGGGCGTTCGTGCTCTTAATTTTGATGTGAGAAGCCTTTTGGTTCGATTTCTGTAGTTGTAGTTAGGGTCAATTGCTACACCCTGTATAATATGGTCTGGAACTGTTGTAATACTTTGTTTTAAAATTTACTTTTCTTTAGCACTGTATAGTCTTTTTGAGTTCTGACAGGGTCAATGACTACACCCTAGGGTATATGGTTTTCTTGAAATAAAAAACACTTGATTTAAAACGGAGCGAACAAATTATTTATTTAAAATATATAACTGGACAGAGTTTAAAATGAACGGTATTTTATTTAACAAATTTTTATTTTAATAGGTGTAACTATTCGACGGCATAAATTCAGTCTGTAGAATTCTTGAACATATTTATTAAATGCCTGTCTATTATTCTTCTGAAAAAACTCACTTTTTGTTTAAAATTGTGTGGGCCGCGAAGGCGAAAAGGTTTTCTTAAAATTAAAAGGGGCCACTTAAGGCGAATACTTAAAACTAACTCTTTTTAACCAGGTTTCGGCCTGGGAAGCTAGATTGAACAGCTGGTCACGAAAAGTATGCAGGGTCAGGGTTTAAGAAAACCTAACTAGACGGTGGGTATCTACAACTTTAGTTAAATAGTAACCGGTCCGGAAGCACTAGCAAATCAGCTTATTACATTTAAAATCACTTTTAAATAACTTTTTTCACTAAACCACTTCGCGAATACCTAACACAAGAGTCACCGTCAAAACTAAACTTGCCTTGGGCTTGCTATGCTCGGGTATTTATATGTTTAGAATGGTTGCGTTTTTCGTGCCCCATTGAGTCTCGCGTCCCGTTTTAAAATGTCTGGAAAAGCTGGATATCACTCTGTGCGGGCGAGGATGAGTCATCGATTGCGAAATACTGCGCAATACTTGAAAAATTGAAATTTTGAAAATTAAAGTTATATGGAAAAATCGGCAATGAAAAGGGGAATTTTTTGATATGAAAACGAAGTTGATATCGAATCGGGTTTGGGAATTATTGAAGTTTAATTGAAATTATTTGAAACGACTCCGTAGAGAATCACGGAGGTCCGATGTTTACTTAGTTGAAACGATATGAGAATATTGTCTGAAAGTTATTTGTGGTATTCTACGAATATTCTTTCCTATTGTTTGCGTTTTCTGTCACATGTATTATTATCCTCTTCAAAAACAAATCACCGAATCTACAAAATAATAGAATGATTGGAAAAAAGCCTCTGCGCCCGTAACGTTTACGTCAATGGAACAGTCAGAGGTTATGTTTTGCATATAATATAAATCGGAATAAACACAGAAATAATGTATTTTGCTGACGTTTCGGAAAGTAATCTCTTTCCGTTTTCAAAGCTTTTTTTGGAAGAACTCTTATTTTGCTGTGTATGTCAAATACACAGCTTTAAGATTCTGTTTATGATATTTCCATAGATACTTACTACTTACACGGAACATAGAACTGATGATATTTTCTTTTAGATAATGTTGAGTTTGTTAAGTTCTTTTTTTGACATTGGTAGCCAGGTTGCACAAATATCTACAGAACAATTCGATACACACTTATCCTCATTTAATAAGATTATTGCTGATTCTTTAAATTTTCTTTTTTTGTTATCTGCTTCGTTTGTTAAAATTTTTGCCGAGTCCCAGTTTATTCTATGTCCGTTTTCCCAAGCATGTTCACAAATCTTTGATTTCTGAATTTCATTCTTTCTAATGTAATTTTTGTGTTCATCCAACCTCACACTGAAAGGTCTGGATGACTCACCCACATAACATTTATCACATTCGCACGGGATATTGTAAATACAGTTTTTTGAATTCTGCTCCCTGTTTATCGGTTTTGTTTTTGTTAAAATAGATCTTAAATTGTTCCCCGTTTGAAATATCTTCCTAACAGCAAATTCAGGTTCAGGTTTTTGTCGTACTTGATTGCCCCTATTTTGAACATTTATGAAAACTCTATCAACAAAGGCTTCAGGGTATTGATTTTGTACTAGAACCTCTTGGATGTTGGTATGGCTATGGGGTCTCTATTATCACAAATTTTAAGCAACATATTTATGGAGAACTTTGAGAACACACATGTTCAAAATTGTATAAACTAATAGGCACGGGTCGAGTTTGAGCGGAGATATCGGTTGCATGGGGAATCGAGATATTGTATGTAGTATTACGAGGGGTGATCAAATCATGGTGAAATTTAAAATAGCAATCGGGTTGCAAGAAATTGATGAGACTAAATAGAACGTTAAGACTCGTGGTACGGAACGTGGTTTAATGTATACGGTGGTTGTCAAAAAGTAATAAAATTTGAAATGCGAACTAGTTGCAAGATTTCTATGAAATGAATTAGAATGTTAAGTTTTAAGGTACGGAACGGTACGGGTTGTCAGAAAGTAATAAAATTTGAAATGTGAAGAATTTCATGAAATGGTTCAGAATATTAAGATTGGAAGTACGGAACGTAGTTTGAAGTATACGAAGGGTTCTCAAAAGTAATAAAATTTGAAATGTGAAGAAGTTGACGAAATAATTCAGAATATTAAGATTGAAAGTAGGAACGTAGTTTGAAGTATACGGGAGGTTCTCAAAAAGTAACAAAATTTTTGAATGTGAAATGGTTTATAGAAAGTTAACGAAATGAAGTAAAACGTTGAAATTTTAGGTACGGATAATGGTTTTGATCTATTTGATGACTATAGGGGGGCCTGTATTTTTAAGGGATGTTTTTGTAAAGTTTCTTTTTTAAAATGACTAGAATGAATGTTGGGAGTGTACTGTAAGTGAATTTACGTTACATTAGAATTATCGAGTGTTTGTGCATTTTTTCTGATTTTTGTGACATTGAATGTGGTTTTTTGGTATAAATGATATCCGGTTGACTTTTTTATGGTTTGCCATTGCACATGAATCGTTATGATTTTTTGGTTAATTTCAAAATTTTTTGTTTTTGTTTTTTGACTTGTAGGGTAAATACCCTACAACACAACCTGTGGTGTCGGTCGCTTCATCGACCAGCCAACTATACCGCGGGGTGTTACGTCTAATCCAACAGTGACAGACATCATAATTAATGACGTTTGTCAGTGTTGGGTTGGTGAATAAAATAAGCGTCGATTTTATTATTTTGTTTACAATATAAGTGGCAAAGTCTAATTAATTTAATTACTTGCAGTATAACTACTACTGATTTCTAAGTCAAAAATAGGTGGATTAAGTTTTATTGCAGCATACAATTGCGTGCTTTTTTTATTAAATGCGTGCGATAAATATAAATCGCATTAGTGCTATAAACAAGGTCATTATGACATTGAAATGGTTGTCATATTACTGTCAATATATGACGAGAGTAGATAAAAAATATTTTCGAAATCACAAACAGACAATTTTTTATGAATTTGTTTTTATTTCTGTATCAAACGCTATAATCGTTACTTGTATTTTCAAATTATTTAACTTGGATTGTTAAGATTTCCCGTATCAATGTTTGATTGACAGCTGGCTTGCAATTTACTATTTGTAATTTGATGGACAAGTAATCAATCGTTGTGGTTAGTTCCAATAAAATGTAACTAACGTGAAAAGTAAAAAACAACTTGGAATTGGATTTGTGTATTTTGTTGTAGGATATTAATCAACTTACCACAGCTTCCCTTTCGGCGTTGATCATGAGCGATGTCAGAACCATGTCGGTTTTACGATTGACGAGATCTGCAATTAAACCATTCCATTTCCCATTTTCATTTGTTCCCCATTTTCCATCCTCGACTCTAACGAGTTCGTATGTGAAGCCCAACTCTTCTGAAAACTTCTGTAGCAAGTCTATGCAAAAACCCGAACAACACTGATAATAGCTCCCATTTCTGTGCGCCTGAGACATGTCCACTCTGCAACAATTACTGAATTTCAGAACAAGCGGATATGATAAAACTAGTTATTTTTTGAGACAGACATTACATTACTGGTTGAAACCCATTTTAGGATATTAAAGAATTATACATTTTCCTTGTCAGATATATATTTTTCGCAATGGTCAAAATCTATTTATTTATTAATTTTATTTTGTTTTTTACATTATTCAACAGGGCGTGCGACCCAACTACAGAATAGGAGAAATATACAAAAAAAACTGGAAAAAAATTACACTTAATAAAAAAATGAAAATAAAGAAAAATAAATTGACGGTATATTACAAGACATAATATCAAGTGAGCAATTTAAGTTGTCATAATTGTTACACATATTGTGAAGAGGAGATTACTTTTTTATATTTGGTCGTGCAGTTGGCAGATAAAATAGATTTGTCTGTCTTGCCTCAGCTCTGGCAGACTAAAAATTTAACATACATACATTTTCTGAGCAGTTTATGTTGTTATGAATTATCTTGTGTAATAAGATCAGATAAGCTTTAGTGCGCCTGTGTTCGAGTGAGTCAAAGCCGAAATTTATGAGAAGTTCAAATTCGGGAAATCCTATAGGAGGACATTCCCCTTGCTTTCTAAAATGAGCATATTTAAAAAATCTGCACTGTATTCCTTCCAAATTATCAACATATGTTAGATTAGTTAGGACACCGAATAATAGATGCATATTCTAAATTATTGCGAACGAAGGTGGTATATAATAGATTCAGTATATTAATATTCTAAAAGTTGCGGCTGTTTCTGGTAATAAATCATAAAACTTTGTAAGACTTTCTGGCAATGTACGTGATGTGGTTGTTAAATGACAATTTTTTATCAAAAATAACACCCAAATCAAAAAATGTTTCGTGTCTTGAGAGCGTGTTATTATCAATAGAGTAATCAAAGTGGATCAATGATTTTTTAGTGGAATTAGACACTGCGTTCCATTTCTGCATATTTAAAAGTAAGTTATTTATTAAGCACCAATCCTTAACGTCAGGATCGGATGCAGGGGCATAGGGGCTCGGAACAATGAGGAAAGTAGGGGGCCCTTTCAGTCAATAAATATCTTTAGATAATTTAATTTTTACGTTTAAAAAACAAATTTGCACTATTAAGATACGTACTATTTTTTGTAATTTTAAAAAAATCCTTATTACCTTCTGACTAGTGATAAGGAATGGGAAACAGTTGGTAGACTTACTATACTTAAGTAAAATACACTTTACGGGCTTCTTTAGAAGCAAAATCATTAATGATTTCTCCCTTGTTTGCATATATTTCATTACTCGCCCCGGTTATCCCGCCGTGCATCCAGCTCTGCTTAATGTGAATTAAATTTTGTTGAAGTACAAGATAGTCGTCGATACTTGCAACCTTGCAAAAAAATTTTAAGTCGTCAGCATAAAAAGACAAGGTGCTGTCAGGCTCTCAACAATATCATTAATGAATATGATAAAGAAAGGAGGTCCTAATATTGATCCCTGCGGTACTCCCGATGTAGCAAATATTTGGACAGAATTGCAACCACAATGTACAGCATGCTGAAACCGAAATTAGTCAGTTTATTCAGTAGAATACCGTCGTCAAAAGTATTGAATTTTAAGGACAAATCAACAGTTTAGAAAGTGGTTCTGCGAATATTAAGGCGCAATCACGTAGTAAGAAAGCAATAATTTCATCAGGCCCGCTCGTAAGCCTAGGCCTAAACTTCTTTAAACAAGTTATAACATCATTTTCAGATATAGAGGGTGCATTAAGTTGATGACAATTAATTACAATCTTGCACAAAGTGCTGGCTGTTGTTGGAAGACATGCTATAAGATGAGTCGCCTCTTCTGGAGCTCCTCTCTTGTCTTTCTTTACGCCTGTATGTCTGTTCCCGGAAGCGTCATGGTCGCAAACGAGGATAGCTGTTACGGCTCTTGTCTTGGGGTGGTTTTGTGGATAGGAGTGACTGCCGGTACACAGGATACCACGTGATATCCTGTCATCCGGATCATCAGTATGATAGGAGAAAATATGTTTTCAAACTAGTCCCCCTATGAGCGAGACGGCACCCCATTTAGTCGATGAATCGAAGTGAGAGGACCAACGTATGGAAACATTCTGTATTCTTCACAAAAACTCTTGACTTATTTAATAGTAACAAACAGCGTATCGTGTATTGTGTCTCGTTTATCAGCACCATATAATGTCCAAAGATGAAGCGATCTCTTACGTTAAAGTATACCTCTCACAGCAAGTCTAGAATTTCATCATACTTTTAAAATAATAGCATATTATTCAACGAGCGGTAATGCAGGTAACAATTTACGCAGATGAAGTTGCAGCACGAGCCGCAGGCGAGTGATATAAATTTACCAAGTGAGTTATTACCATTATCGTAAGTTGAGTACTATACTTTATCTACGATTATAGGCTCCTTGCGTACGTTTAAAATGACGCCACTAGCGTCAACTAGTGGCCAGACCCACAAGTTTAGGCAGGAAAAATTTCAAACTGTCAACGCAAAATCTATTATTGTCAATATGTAGTATTAAAGTTTTATCAAAACGTCCGCATATTATTCTTAAAATGGCAGAGATTATCGTTATACAACGTGGATTTCAAGCGATCTGCTCATCAAACTTTCCTGATAGCAGCTTAAGAAGGAAAAACATTTATATGAAAGTGGTGACGTCTTGAACGTGCGGGAATTGCAATACTGAGATTGAAACGTAATAACTGCAAAAGTTATTCGATAAACTTCGAAAAATTTGCCCGGATATTCAGTAAATATTGATGTAATTCTCATAACTATCGGTAAAGCCGATAATTGAAGACAAATTGTCCAGTTATAATTTTTTAAATTGTTTGGTTACTGTCTATGAGTAATTTTTGATTTTATTAATTTGATTATTTTTTTAACTAGCTAAACACTGCCAGAGGAGAAATAAGCCATGCATATTGTGCATGTGTAGCCGGCTCCGGGGAGCGCTGGAAGCATATAGCGGCTAGCGGCTGTAATTCAATATATTAATTGAGAATCGGACACGTACAGATTTGTGCAACTTGCTACGCAAAACGATGTATTTCTGCGACGATGATCTTTATGCGACTCTAAATTATTTGACATTTTTGAAGCGTCAACGACGTTGACATAACCTAAGCAAATACTTATTTTCCTGCCGAAACTTAAGGGCGGCACCGCAGGTGTCAACACTGTTCTCTACGCAAGGAGCTTATAACAATAAATAAATGTTAAATTGCAAGCATACAGAAACAACACTATTTACAAATCGACATTGGCTACCAATTTTTCATGATTTGTAAGGTATAATTCAATGCAGGTCGGGGTATTTGCCCGCTGAGTAGTTGTTTCCTGCAAATCATGTATAATAACAGTATATGGGTTAAGTCCACCAAGGGCTGAAGGTCACCGCTCTCGGTACTTGCAAAATGGCAAGTCGCTATGCACCATGGAGACATCCATGATGTCTGGTGTATAGTAGCATTAGACCACATGAGAGGATTCACTTACCTCTCACCACTACACCATTTACATTAGTCTGTATAAGACTAGCAGGTTGGCCACTGTCATTTGTCTGCTCCATGACCTATGGCATACTGATGAGAACTAATAAGTTCGAAACCGGTCTATGTCTGGTCAGGGAGTTGACAAATGACATTGGCTACCAATTTTTCATGATTTGTAAGGTATAATTCAATGCAGGTCGGGGTATTTGCCCGCTGAGTAGTTGTTTCCTGCAAATCATGTATAATAACAGTATATGGGTTAAGTCCGCCAAGGGCTGAAGGTCACCGCTCTCGGTACTTGCAAAATGGCAAGTCGCTATGCACCATGGAGACATCCATGATGTCTGGTGTATAGTAGCATTAGACCACATGAGAGGATTCACTTACCTCTCACCACTACACCATTTACATTAGTCTGTATAAGACTAGCAGGTTGGCCACTGTCATTTGTCTGCTCCATGACCTATGGCATACTGATGAGAACTAATAAGTTCGAAACCGGTCTATGTCTGGTCAGGGAGTTGACAAATGACATTGGCTACCAATTTTTCATGATTTGTAAGGTATAATTCAATGCAGGTCGGGGTATTTGCCCGCTGAGTAGTTGTTTCCTGCAAATCATGTATAATAACAATATATATATATATATATATATATGTTCCGAGCAGCTTCCGCGGTCGTTGGCATGAAAAATACTAAGTTCTCGGGTTGAACCGCGTATGAGATTGTTAAGGTCTCGATGTTTCGGCTCCCGCTTTGGAGCCATTTTCAAGAGAAAAAGTGGGTCAAAAAAAATTGTCAAAGAAAATAATGCTAGGAGTTCGTGGAACTGGTTCGATTCCGGGGTCTCAATCTGCCTAGTTTCGATATTGTGTCATTATTCACCAATATCCCACTCACTGAAGCCCTAAACGTTCTCAAAACTAAACACAATATTTCTCCCAGCACTCTGACCCTTCTAGAACATTGTCTGTCCAACACCTATTTTCTCTTTCAAGGCAACTACTATAAACAATTGAGAGTAGCTCCAATGGGATCACCTCTGTCCCCCGTTATAGCCAACATCTACATGGACAACTTCGAAACCCAAGCCCTAAATTCATCCGAACTGATGCCTACCTGCTGGCTAAGACACGTAGATGACATCTTCGTTATCTGGCCACATTGTAGAGATTCTCTAAACAACATCCTGTCTCACATTAATCATATGCACCCTCAGATCCAGTTCACTATTGAAATCGAAAACAATTGTTCCCCCCCTTTCCTAGACGTCCTCATTACAAAACAAAACAACAATCAATTCTCCTACTCTGTGTATAGAAAACCAACCCACACCAACCATTACCTTAACTCAAAATCACACTACCGTCCATCACAAATAAATTCCGTTGTCAACACTCTTGTAATCAGATCCCTCAGACTAACAGACAATCACAACAGACAATCCGTTGATGATGATGATTAGTTGTAGTAGTGTTATGTACTTGAGAATAATTTTAAAACGACAAACATACAGCATGTGTAAAAAGTATGGAATATAGAAATATATAAAATGTGGAACAGTGTATAAATAAATAAATAAATAAATAAATAAATAAAACCGAACTACAAACATTAGAAGAAGCACTTCCACAAAACGGTTACGACAAAGGACATATAACGCGATCCATACACAAATCACAAAATCCTTCCCAAATTCAACAGACAGGAACTCTTCCTCAGCAAAAAGCTTTCCTACCCTACATCAAAGGTGTCACAGACAAAATTTCAAAAGTCCTGAAATCCAATAACATAAAAACCGTATTCACAACACACCAAACAATTTCCAATTTAATCAGAACCCCAAAAGACCAAATACCTAATGATTCCCAGGGTGTATACGAAATACCTTGCTCAAACTGTCCCCAAACCTACATTGGACAAACCAATAGACTGATTAACAATAGAATATATGAACATCGTCTTGCAGTTAGAAAATCCGATCCCACATCATCACTTGCCCAACACCGCCTCCTAAAAGGCCATAATATAGACTTCGATAACACCAAAACCATAGCACCATCATTTTTCCAGAAACCGCGAATCATCCGCGAAGCAATTGAGATTGAAAAACGTCCCAATTGTCTAAACAAAAGGGATGACAGTCATCGTCTTCCAGTCGCTTGGAAATCATTGATCTCCAGGCTAGCCCCACAATCTTCTTCCACACCTCATTATCCTGATAGCAGTCGTTCTGCTCTGATGCCTACATCAACAGAACCTCAACCCCCCACCACTCTCCCACCCACAGACAGCTTTCGTATAAATAACACTTCGTCCGATACTTCCAGCGAATTCGCTCTAAAGAGTAGGCAGATTGAGGCCTTAGAGACGGATTGTGGTGAGATCTGGGGAGTAGGCAGATTGATACCCCGGAATCGAACCAGTTCCACGAACTCCTAGCATTATTTTCTTTGACAATTTTTTCTAGATCCACTTTTTCTCTTGAAAATGGCTCCAAAACGGAAGCCGAAACGTCGAGACATTAACAATCTCAGACGCGGTTCAACCCGAGGACCTAGTATTTTTCATATATATCGATAGCCGAGTGGGTTAAGGCGCGAGGTGGCAATCGCGATTAATCACACGGACATCGCACCACCGGGTTCGAATTCTGGCTCCGGCACTGTCGGAGGAAATGGTTGTATGTCAGCGTTTTTTCAATGTGTAACCCCCTTCCGCACAAGCCCTGGCTTCTGGAATTGGGGGTTGTCTAATTTCTGTGGAGATATATATATATATAAGTAAGGAATTGATATAATTGTATTCTTCGAAAATAATGATCTGTCGATTGAAAAATATACAACCATTAGCATATAAATTGCATTATAAAATAAATAATCCAAGACATAAGGAAATATATTAATCAAGGAAGGGATTTCAGTAAGCCCTGGATCTCTTATTCCGAGCAAGATTGATATTTGTCTCCTATCGCTTCACAGAGAATGAATTAAATGAGAGATTTCACTTAATTGCTTTGAAATAGAAAATAATACAATAAATAGTTTCAATACTAGTTACTTTCTTTATGTAACGATTTATTATTATTATAAGATAATCTAGGAGTGGTGGTGTATGTATATTCGTAAAAAACTCTTATGCTACGTCACTAATTTCTTTAAATAGCAACGCTATTGAGCAGCTTTGGATAAATCTAAAAATTAAAAATGAAAATATTGCTATTTGCGTTGTATATAGACCACCGTCTCAAGATGCGGCGTTCTTTCTCTCGGAGTTTGAGGATACCTTAAGCTTAATATTGCCTGGCGTTGAAAATATTGTATGTTCCGGAGATTTGAATCTAAATGTATACAATTTTAATAATTTTAATGTGCAAAATCTTTTCACTGTTTTAGACCAGGATCACCAATGTCACTTCTACATTAATAGATCTTATAATGGTCTTAAATGAGGAATCTGTTTTAGATAAAGGAGTTGTTGACTATGACCTCTCAGATCATCAACTGGTATATTGTGTAATAAGGGCGTGTGGCAGCAATAGTGAATCCAGAATGGTAACATATCGAGAATACAAAAATTTTAATTACACTTCTTTTGAGCAGGATTTATATGCTATACCATTTTATAATATTTTTGATCTTAATAATATTGATGATAAGGTATCATTTCTCGTTGATAACTTAATTAGCTTATTTGATCTTCATGCACCTTATGTAACAAAAAGATTTACTAAACCTCCTGCACCCTGGCTGACTGACGTAATAAAGTCCATGATAAAAATTAGAGATAGGGCACTTACCAAATTTAAAAAATCAAACAATCACAACGATTTTATATATTACAAACAGATGCGTAACTTTACATCCCAAGCTATTAAAAGAGAAAAAAAGGCATTTTTAACTCATCAGTTAAATAACTCTAGTGCTCATGAATGTTGGAAGATTCTTAAAAATAACTTAATTTTTCAAAACAAAAATAAAAACATTCCTGAAAATTTAAAAAACGTAAATGATATAAATAATTTTTTTGTAAATTCTTTACCGTTTGCAGATGCCTCTGATGATATTCTTAACCATTATAAAAATAATTTATTATTTGATTCAATTTTTAATTTTGCACTTGTTGATGAAACGACAGTTTTAAAAACAATTCTACAGATACACACGAATGCTACGGGGTGTGATAAGGTAAATATAAAAATGATTAAGTTATGTTGTCCCCATATTATTCCTTATCTGACGCATATAATAAATTGTTGTTTACAAGAAAATGTTTTCCCATCCATATGGAAAAGTGCCGTGATAACTGTGTTACCGAAGAAGAGTAACCCTGAAGATTTTAAAGACTTACGTGCTATTAGTGTTTTGCCTACATTTTCTAAAATACTTGAAAAAATCATGGAAAGTCAACTTAGGCAATATGTATCGGATAAGAAAATACTACCTAAAACACAATCGGGTTTTAGAGCTGGACACAGTTGTACTACGGCACTTTTGCAAGTGGTTGATGACATAATAGGAGCATCAGATGAGGGTTTATGTACAATTTTAATCTTATTAGATTTTAGTCGGGCGTTTGATACGCTTAATCATGAAATACTCTTATCAATTTTGTTACATATAGGTCTTACGAAGGAAGCAGTTAATTTATTTAAAAACTATTTAAAAAATAGGCGACAAAAAGTCTGTATTGAACACGATTCCTCAGAAGACTTATTATTGAGATCAGGTGTACCGCAAGGTTCTATTCTGGGGCCACTACTTTTCACACTGTATACCAGTCAGTTTATTTCATGTTTAAATCACTGCCAAATTCATTTATATGCTGACGATACACAGCTTTATTACTCATTTAATGCTTCTGAGGTTGATGGTCCATGTTTACATGTCAATGAGGATTTAAAATCTTTTTTAAAAGTAACAAAAGAACACTGCCTTATCATTAATGCCAGCAAGTCGAACGCTCTACTTTTTGGTCCAAAAAAACTCTCGTCAAATTATTAAAAATCACATTCATATAAGTGTAGATCAAGAAAATCTTGAATTGGTTGAACATTCAAAAAACCTGGGTGTTATTATTGACAGTGAGCTTCGGTTTGAAAAACACATAAATAAACTTGCACAAAAAGCATATAAGTCTATTAAATTAATTTATGGAAATAGGCATTATTTACCTCAAAAAGTGAAAGTGATGTTATGTGAAAGCCTGGTGTTGTCTTTATTAGATTTTGCCGACTGTTTATATGGCCCCAATTTAACTACTTTATACAAAAATAAGATTCAAAAAATTCAGAATTCATGTCTTAGGCTAATTTACGGTATTCGCAGACGTGAAAGAATATCATATAAGCTAAAGGACGCGGGTTGGTTGAATATGGAGAGTCGCAGATTGTTTCATTCGGCATGTTTATATCATAAAATATTAGTTAAAAAATCTCCCGAATATTTATATAATAAATTAAAATTTAGGACCGATGTACATAACCTCAATTTACGTTTCAAAGGTCTTTTAACTCCACCTATCCACCGAACAGAACAATTTAAGCGTTGTTTTAGGTATCAGATCTGCAAAGTTTATAACCCTCTACCTGAAAACTTGAAAGAAATGAAATTAAATTGTTTCAAAAAAAATTTAAAAGTATTGATTTATAATCGTCATAATTAATACTATTAGCCCCCTAGTTTAATTTAAAATTTTAGTTTAATAAAGTTAATGTTTTATTTTTGTTATTAACCATAGTAAATTTTTTTTTCTTATTGTTTACATTTACATTAAGTACAATTATTTTCTGTGTAGTCTCACTGAATGTAGTGCGCGGATTAGGTTAAGTGGAAGAGCAGCTAGTCTTTAAGAATATCTTTTTGTTTTGTCAATATTGTAAATCCATTGCTGAACTTCGCGTATTATTCCATTCAAATGTGTATATAAGAGGAAATTGTAAGTAAATCTTTTTAAGTGGAAAATAAAGACGCTATTATTATTATTATTATTATTATAACAAGTGAACAGACAGTTATAATTCCTTTACCTATCGATTTCCTTTATTTACTTATTCCAGTATTTACAGAAGAAAATACAAAGCAGATAACCATTATTAAAGACCAATTAAATTGGAAAAAAAATTATATAAATTTTAATAATTTTCATTCTTCGTTTTGGGAAATTAATTTAGTCCATAGTCATATTTAACGAAGAAATTTTGTGTTCGTTATTATTTATGATAAGTAGAATCATAAGGCCGTTTTTTTTACACAGCACATGAGATGTTTTTATTAAAGCTTTAAAAAATGAAACAAATTCCCTTTTCCGAACCGTCGCGTCGGTGGAATACATTATTTTTAGACTTATTTTAATTTACATTATTTTTGTTTAAAAAAATTCCATCTGACTTTTTGGCGTAAGGGTCACAGGCGTAGAAGTTATTTCTCAGTAATACAATTCTATTGCTTGCTAGATTCCTGTTTTTTTAGTATTGAAATTATTTCTGGACGTATATATGGAGACCGTTTAAGTAGAAATGGAGCGCCTACGATGGATTTGTTTGACGGCCAGCGCCCTCGAGGCAGCCGAGAATGAGAGAGAGAGAATCGCTGAAGATAGATTTTGTTCGACCGCAGTCAACGCCAGTGGTCGGTTGAATGGTTTCGTTCGTATAATTCCTTGTTAGTTATGGACTGTATATTTCTCTTTTTGTTGAAAAGATTGAGAATAAAATTAAAAGACGAAGGTCCAGTTGTACAATTCAAGCTTAAGTCTAGTTTTTTGTTAAGCTGACTGTTCAGTGTATTGGATTTGCACAATCGAAGTTTCGCGGATTAATGGGTTTATGTATGTGGTTTTATTTAGCTTTCAAATTTGATGGTTTAGCAGATTATTTAAGTAAAGCTACAGGCAACAAATTGTTTGTTAATTTAATGGTGGAAAATTTAACGAATAATTTAGTATATTTATTTATGGAACAGATGATAAGGAGTTCCTGGAACTAGTGAACAAAATTCACCCTCAATGGCGTTCAAGAACATATAGACCAAGAGAAAACCATTTTAGAAATTGGAGCACTGATGGATTTACTAAACAATGTCCGTTTACAAAAGCAGGCGTTTTCAATCACACGCTGTAACCTATTGCCAGTTGTTATGTGAGCATGGTTTGTTAGAGTCTGCATAACGAGTAAGCCGTGAGTCACGCATGTGCCTCTCTATGCAGACTCTAACAGACCATACTCTTATAATAACTAGCAATAGGTTACAGCGTGTGTGAGCCGCGCTTGGCTGTCCCAACAAACCGTTCCTTAAATCGGACAGTGCTGCAGATCATTAAACAGTACTGCCTAGATAGGATTCTAGCACTATGGGCAATTAAAAGAGCACTGGTCAGACGAGGTCAGAAGTCGGCGAAGACGCTCATGTATTTACTATATGCATATCCGGTTTATGTGACTTCGACCTACATCTATAGACATAATGCGGCATTACGAGTGCTATATTACGGCACGCGTGCGGAACATTGCTGCTGCCTTATATCCCCGGAGAGATCCAGTCTGTGCATAGTCGAGAACGAGAGGTGTCGAATTTATTGGACCTTATCGTTTCCGACCATCAGGCGAAGTCAAGCCAACAAGCGTGACATGAGCCCGCCAAACCAAGATGTCGCAGTTCATCGAATTCACGGCACCTGCCGAGAAAAGCATTACCTTGAAGGAGGGGGGGGGGGGGGGGACAGAGAAAATACCTCCCAGTATTTAGTCCGTTCTCCTCTGGTATTAGTTCCAAGTGCTCTACCCAGACTACTAGGTCAAATGGCCGTCCTACTGGACGGAATTAGATCTACACTGCTCTCAGAATTGAAGACAATACTGGCCTAACAAAAAGTCAACCGAGTGGTTGGCAGGCCAAATACAGAAGGGGCAGTTGGGGTCCCTTCGGCTGCTTGGAGCACACGATTTGGGAATTTACAGTCACTTACCCTGCGGGGTGTGGGGAATAGCTGTAGATAATTCGCTAGCACTTCTGCCATAAGAATGCCGGATACACGGCGGAACTGCCCAGCACTGCTCTCGCGAAAATAAAAACAAGAAACACGAACAGACTGTTTGATGTAAAAATGCCAAAAGGACTTTAGGTTTAACTATGTCTAATTTCAACAGAAAAGGATCTAAATTCATTAAAAAATTAACTAAACAAAATTACAAGGGAGAATATTTTTGATATTTGGTCACCTGATGATGCCCACTTAATAAACAAAGTGAATCAGTTCCATGGAAACCTTTCATGATTCTGATCGAAGTAAAATTTTATGTGCACAAGACTCTGGTGTCATCTTTAGCACCCCTGCACCTTCGCGCGTGACAGAGTTGTGCACATCATGTGACCGGGTCCGTTATATTTGACAGGATTTTTAATCTCATTCGATATGTTAGGTTTAAAAATTGTTATAACATAAGCCAATTGAAAGTGGTGGAGTACGGAGTTCCGCAAGGAGTCGTGCTTGGCCCAATATTATTCAACATCTATTTAAAAAAATTTATACGAGATAAAAACACAAGGAATCATCATCAGCTTTGCGGCGATCTTTTATAAAGGGGATAGGATACCTGGCAACATTTGATCCAAAAAGTAAAAGTTAACTTTATCGAAATAATCTAGTGGTTTGATTCTCGTCTACTAACAATAAACTATAAAAGCGTGGAGAGGAGGTAATAGAGCTACCACTTGTAAATGAAATGAACTATCAGAAGTTACGATTGATAGTTCACTAAAATGGAATATACACATAAATAATATAATTATAAAAATAAGAAGTATAAAGGAGATAAGAAGAAGAAGTCTTCTTTTTAATGTGAAGGTCCAATCCTGAAGATAGTGGTGAGAGGTAATTGAATCCTCTCATGTGGTCTAATGCTACTATACACCAGACATCATAGATGTCTCCGTGGTGCATAGCGACTTGCCATTTTGCAAGTACCGAGAGCGGCGACCTTCAGCCCTTGGTGGGCTTAACCTATATACTGTTATTATACATGATTTGCAGGAAACAACTACTCAGCGGGCAAATACCCCGACCTGCATTGAATTACACCTCACAAATCATGAAAAATTGGTAGCCAATGTCATTTGTCAACTCCCTGACCAGACATAGACCGGTTTCGAACTTATTAGCTCTCCTCAGTATGCCATAGGTCATGGAGCAGACCAACCTGCTAGTCTTATACAGACTAATGTAAATGGTATAGTGGTGAGAGGTAATTGAATCCTCTCATGTAGTCTAATGCTACTATACACCAGACATCATAGATGTCCTCTGTGCATATGAACAGGCGCTTTTGCCTGGTAAATATCGATGCGAAGAAATAAAAAGTCTGTGTTCCAATTAATAGTAACGTTAAGCAGAACTCTGTCGACGTCGTTGCACAATTTAGTTTAATTTTGAATTTACCCCTAACATTTACTAGCTAACACAAATAAATAATATCGTTGAACGGTTGAAAGTCGCGTCGCGTTGACGGATATGGTCCTTCTCCTAACGCCAGCAGGGTTCAAATACAGTGCAGGGACTGGTATCTGAGACGCCGTACTAGGTATCGGTTCGTCGGATGAAGTTCTGGAAGAATTGTTGAAGTTCTGGTAGACTGCTTGAAGTTTACTTGCTGATGTTTACTCGTTGTAGGCGTAGACTCGACTTGTAGTTGTTATCTCGTTGAGTGCTCGGAGTGGACTGACTCATTGAGTACCGGAACTGGACTGACTGCTGCTAGCTCTAGTATCATGCGCCCTCGGGCTGCTTTCGGTGTCCGCCTTCTTGGCGCTTACCGAGGTATGATATTGTTTGTTCTGTGTTTTCTCTGTTGGGTTGTTCTATGGTGGGGTATGGTAAACTTGGGATTTGGATGTTGATTAATTAGGTTTTTTTTTTGGTGTGGTGTGGGTTAGATGGAACCCGGTGACGGTGACGGCAGACTCTCTATTTTGACAGTTTTAATTTTGATTTTGGGTTAATTTGTGTTGGTTTTGTTTCGTCGTCAGGTGCGTATTAGTCCGTATTCGTAGTTTAGGGATGGGTGGGGGGGTTTGTATGGGAATTTTTGTATGAGGGGGAATTTTAGGAGGGGGTTGGGGTGAACGTGGAGTTGTTGGGCGAATTTGGGGATCAGCTGGAAGTGCACGTGTTCTTCTATGGTTGGGGTGCCGGATAGGTTATGTAGGTAGGGGATGGGGGTGGCTCTGGGTTGGTTGGTGGCAAGGCGGAGGTGGTTATTTTGTATGATTTGTATATTTTGTTTGTCTTTTTTGCTTGTTAGGGGGTACCATACGGGGGATGCATACGTAAGGATGGGGCGGATATAGGAACGGTACAGGAGGGAGGCGGGGTGGGAGGAGGCTTTTGCTATTACACCGCGGATCTGAGCCGAGCGAACATAGGCCTTTCTTTTAATATTCTTGACGTGTTGTTTAAAGCTTAGTTTACTATCAATAGTTACACCTAAGTAATCAATTTGTTTATTCCAGGTAATTGCCGTGTTTTTGATATGAATTTTGTCCGTCGGTGTGATGTTTTTTGTTCGTTTCGTAGCGATGAGTGCCTGCGTTTTGTCGGGGTTGACTTGCAGGCCCCACCGCTCGAAGTATGTAGTCACTAGGTCCGTCTGTTTTTGTAAGAGTCTTATTACTTGGTCTGCGTTTTTGGAGGTAGCTATGAGCGCCGTGTCGTCGGCGTAAATAGCGTACGTCAGTCTATGGTCTTTGGGGTTAGGAATGTCGTTGATGTAAAATAGGAAGAGGGCGGGACCAAGGGAGGACCCCTGGGGGACGCCAGCGAGTAGTGGGAGGGGGTTGGAGCACCCTTGTTCGACTGCCACTCGGAAATGGCGATTTGAAAGGTATGATTGTATTAATTTAATAATACGAATCGGAATGTTCGCGATGTGGAGCTTGTACAGCAGCCCGGGGTGCCAGACTTTATCAAACGCCTTCTCGAGGTCCAGGGCTACCATCCCTGTTAGGTGACCCCGATTGACCTTTGTGGTCAAAATTTCGCCGACCCTGAAGAGTTGCTGGGTGGTTGAGTGCTGTGAGCGGAAACCGAACTGGAAGTCGCATAGGAGTTGGTCGTTCCCAGCTTCTTCCAGCAGGTGGGTTAGGATCAGGGAGTCTAGGATTTTCCCCAAGACTGACAAAAGGCTAATGGGACGATAACTAGTCATCAGGTTCTTAGGTTTGTTAGGCTTAGGTATGGGAACTATCTTGGCTGTTTTCCAGATGGAAGGGTAGTGTGACAGTCTGTAACAGGAGTTAAATAACTTTGTAATGAACAGAATAGTTTTAGGAGGTAAGTGCCTTAGTGCAAAAGGAGGTATATTGTCTAGTCCTGGGGCTTTTTTAGGGTTCAGGTTTTTTATCTGGGTAATGACTTGGGATGGAGAAATGGGAATTGGTTCGTCCGTGGAGTCGAGCCTTGCTGCCGAGAGCCATTGCTCGTATTCCACGGATTTCCCCTGGTATCTATGGAATATTTGGTTGGGAGAGAATTGTTTGGAGAAATGGAGGGAGAAGGAGTCCAGCTTCTCCTCATTGGTTTCGGCGCGACCGGAGGGAGTTTGGAGTGGGGGTATTAAATGGGTTTTATGCCGGAAGCGTCTAGGTAGAAAATATGGATCGTCAGGGTGGGAGGTGATTGCCTCAATTATCTGTTGGTTTTTATGCTCTGTTATGTCTATTGCGATCTGTTTTTTAATGTGATTAATTTGGATTTTAGTTATAGGGTTTCTTGTTTTTTGGAAATTTTTCCTAAGTCTATTTTTTTCTTTTATGAGAGCAATCACCGGGTAAGGAAGTTTGTTTGCATAGGTATAGGAGGGGGTTTTTCTCTGGCTGAGGAGAAGGGCTTCGGATATAGATGTGGACAATAGGGTGGCTGCTTGGTCGACTTCATCGGGATCGTTGCAGGAGGGGTTGTTAGGTAGGGTTTGATTTAGGATTTGGGCAAACTTCGTCCAATCGTAATCTTTTTCTTTGATTCTGTTTTTTATATGTATAAAATCTGGAGTTAACTCTATTTTAGTGTGTACAGGTTCGTGGTCGTTGTTTAGGGCGACCACTACCTCCGTCTTGGTTGAGCAGTATATATTGTTGGTAATTACAAAGTCTATAATGGATGAAGCGGGGATGGGTCGTGTGGGTTGGGTGTGAGCTAGGATGTTGGTGGAGGGATTTGCTACTAGGTACCTGAACAGCTCCGCCCCCGATGTGTTGGTGGCGGGGCTGAACAGGTTCCAGAGGGGGTGTTTGGCATTGAAGTCGCCAAGCAGGAGGAATTTGGGATTGAGGTCTGTGTTACAGTTCAATTTAACATTTATACATTATTTAAAAAAATTTCTAAATCATTACTTTATCTCTTACGTTTAATGTCTAACGAATTCGTGTTATCCGTCGTCACGCGTAATATTTATTATTTAGTTGTCTATATGAATTCGCAATTGTAAGGAATTGTTGCAGGTATAGGCATGGCTTTATACATTTTGTTGTGTAGCGTGTTGCATATACTTAAGCTCTCTATTTCTGTAATTCTTAAGCTAGGAAACCAATAACTTTTAATTAGTTTATAGGTAGATTCCTATAACCGACTGACGATCGGTAACACAGATTTATTTCTTCACAATAGTTTTTGGCTTAGGTTTTGTCTTCCGGTAGTCTGTCACTTTTCACGTGTAATTCGCTCGAACGCTTGGCAATTTATTAAGTGGTATTTTTACGTGCTCGTTGCGATTTTTGAAACAAGTAATTTCACCATTTTGGGATATATTCGCAACGTTTTATTTTTCGGTTATCCATTTATGTTTGGACGAGTGCATATTTTTATGGTATTGGAAATCGATTGTCTTCATTGGAAGGATCTATACGTAAAAGCCATTTTTGCCAAATTTACACGAGGCCAAGGACATCCAAGGTCAACAACATTTCTCTAGGAAAACCCTCCGAAACGAGGTAATTATTTTATTTTTATATTCAAACTAGCAAAATATCACTTGTAGTAAATTGTTCAATGGTAAAAATTTATTTTTAGGGTTTTATTTTCACCTACGGTTTCGTCTAGGATTTCGTAGTTTTTCATACGATTTTTTTTTGTCTCCTGATACGAACGAATAACTTTTTTCCACTGGTCTACACGTACTTATGTTACTTCTCCTTACTGGACTGGAATTTCTTTTTTGTGGAGAGCCATCCATTTTTTTGGGTTAACTGATAGGCTGGAAGTTGCCCATTCCTGAAAATTGAGCCGAAGCTGAAGCCCTGCTGCCTGCAGTTTGTATCCTTCTTGCGCCATATATACATTGAATTTTTCTTAAAAATATATTATAAATTTTACTAAAAAAATTTCACCACTGTACCTATATACATATTTTTTTAAATTTTGCTAAACATTTTATGAAAATATTCTGTCAACTAATTATAACATCTATGATATTTGTTGGGGGTTTAAGCACTTACGTAAGACGCGTATACCCAGTTAGATATATTTTTTTTTTGTGTGAATTTGTCTACCATCCCCTACGTTATTGTACTCTTGAATGTTATAAAGTTACTTCGTTTATTGTTATTAAAAGATAAAACTGAATTTGAATTTTTCATTATCGTCTCGCTAAGTAATTTATTTAGTAAATTTAAGGTTACATTGTACTTGAGCTGGTATTTGGAGAGGAAAAATTTACTTGGCGCCCTGATACATCATAGTAATTTAGAACCCCGACCATCTCCACTGTTAGTCGGCCGGCAAATACCGTTATGTCAACAGACAACGACCAACTAGTTACGTCAGATTGAGTTTTAAAATTTGACGTAGCATCTGTTATTGTTTTTAGGTCTTGTCTGTCAAGTGTGGTACGTGGTCCGCAGTATGCTGAGGCTATTAGTATGTCTTGTCCTTGTGATGTTAATGTAATTGCAGTGGTTTCTAATGTATTGAGTCCGTCTATTATCGTTTCCCTGTGCTTCAGTTCCCGCCGGACGATCAGGGCCGTGCCGAGGCCCCCGTCCGTCCGGTAGACCCTGTAGCCAGGGACTGACTGCTGCTGAAACCTAGCCGCGATCCTGTAGACATCGGGGCGGACGGAGCTCTGAGCGTTAGGTCGGCTGGTGTTCTGAACGTTGTGCGCCGAATGAGCGGCTGGGGCCGCCTGCTGCATCGTGTCGTCCCCGCCCAGTCATGCCGAGGCGGACGGGATCCTGAACGTTGATATAGTCTTGGAGCGTTTATTGCGTCGTATTTATTCCGCGCTGTGATGTTAATGTATGAACATGTTAAAAAATATAAATTGTGACTTTTTTAATTAATTTAAAATTATTTTTGCTGGCCTTTTTTGGCTTCGACAACAAACTATAATCTTGAAGTTTCTTGGATCACACAATTACAAAAAAACGCACAGCACTGGTAAAGCAATGTAGCAACGTAGTCTTTGGTCAAGCTTAATTTTCGATCGTTAAACTTATAAACAAACAATCCACGCCCCATGATATTGTCGATATTAAACATAAACTATAGATACACCATTTATTTAACGTATATTTATTAGACCCGAATTTTAGTAGGTACCTATTATATTATATGTAATTCAAACTAAGTGTTAAATGCTAACTAACCATTTCAGAAAAGTTTACCAAAATTTCACTAAATAAAATATTTTTAGGGCACTCGTCGCTCGTCGTCGGCACTTTGTTATTTGTCTATTAAAAGTGAACCGCCGATACGTGTTATTGATGACAAATTGTGCACACTGCACATTTTTATGATATACCTATATTGGGTTAATTTCATATCCGCCTGTTACAGCATCATGCTTGGGTCAATGGTTAGCAAACTAGATTGGCGCTCACAAACTGTATTAAAATAATGTATTGGAGTTTCCAAATGGCCGACAATCTGTATTTTATATTTTTACGACTAGAAATGGCCTACGGCCATTTCTAGCTCTTGCAGAGGCATTCGCGCTTCGCGCTCATAGTGGCGCCTGCGGCGCCACGCGGGGATGCTCCCTCCGGTCGCATCCCCGCAGTTGAGGACGCATGAAAGTCGGAGATATGTTCAAAATTCTAGGATCGGTCCTCGGATTAGCCTCAAAATTCTAAGGAATTGTCCTTGAATGCGCCTCAATATTAATCATTATTATTATCAATATCAGAATTAAAATCAATATCAAAATCGACATGAAAAGATGTCGAAATGAACATGAAAGAATATCAAAATCAACATCAAATTCAGTATCAAAGTCAATATTAAAATCAATATCAAAACCGTTATCAAAATAAATGTCAAAGTCAATATTCAGTATTTCATTTTTCAGCATTTCATTTTTCAGGATTTCATTTTTCAGTTTTTTATTTTTCAGT
Source organism: Leptura quadrifasciata (assembly GCA_963675555.1). Lineage (NCBI taxonomy): Eukaryota > Metazoa > Arthropoda > Insecta > Coleoptera > Cerambycidae > Leptura > Leptura quadrifasciata. The sequence continues at coordinate 152,277,922 of OY776673.1, read as the reverse complement.
TTTTCATTTTTCAGTACCTATTTCATTTTGCAGCATTTCATTTTTCAGTTTTTCATTTTTCAATATTAACCGAACATATATTTTAAGTTCGTATACGTTATAAAATATTGAAACGACATTCCCCGAATCGTTCGAGGCACGAATTCATGAAAGAAATATCGATAAAATGTAATGAAAGATGAGGAAAATCTATTTAAATTTTTTTCTACTCCCTTGCGTAAATTTGCCGTTTGCCGAACAGTCTATAGAATGGGTATGAAATCAGTCAATCACAGCTAATCTTCCCAAAAAACAGTATATCACTGAAAATATTTTTTAAATCATTATACAGACAAAATGTTAGATGTACGGCAAAAAAAGGAGCTGTGGGTGAGGATGGAACCAATTACCAATTAAAAGCTTTTTTTATTGTTTTATAAGTACAATTCATTCTATTTATATTGATTTTTCCCTGAACTAACGTTTTTATAAACCTGCACAATGTGCATACAAAAACTAATTATCCTGTTCTAAAATAGGTAGTTCCTCATAGATACAGGTTGGCTGGTGGTAGCCGAAATCAATATGCTTTAGATTTATTTATTGTTGTTTTAATTTTTTCATTTCTTAACATTTCATGATATTTTTTATTTTTTCTTTATGATTGATTATATTTTATCTATTATATTGTGTAGGAAAATTTATTCAAACCTACTTAAATTAATCATTAGTTCTAAAAATAAATAAGGGTATTCTATCTGTTATATACATAATAAGGTTAAAAATTTAAAAGACAGAAATAAAGATGAATTTTCAATTAAGATAAAATGTACGGCAAAAAAAAAAGAGCTGCTGTGGGTGAGGATGGAACCAATCAATCAATACAACTTTATTAAGAATTAAAATTTACATCTGCCTCCCCAGAACCCACTCCGCGACCCACCGTGCAACCACCGCGTTATTCGCTGTGGAGGATTGCAGGGTTGGGCGGAATGGGACTGGTTCGGCTAAAAGACAATTAAAATAGTTAAACCCAAACACCTTCCATCGCAGATGGATTAAATTAGGTTATAAAATTAATATATCTGAAAACAGATTTAATAAAACTTAAAACTACACCTTTTAAAAACTCACGCACTGTCACTTATCAAATTTTGATTCTGACGCAGGCACCTCAACTTGTACAAGGTGCCTTCCGCGAGGTATGTCAATGCTGGGCTGCGCGTGGCTGGCCTAAACTTTGATTTTAAAAATTTTGGTTTTACGAAATTTTGGTTTGGTGAAAATTTTTATGTGAAATGAATTTAGAAAACAAAAATGCACAAAAAGAAAATAAACCAACAGAACAAAAAGAAACAAACATAAAGAGAGAGGGGGGCAGGAAAGATTTAAAGATACAAAAGGTATGAAATATCAGTAAAGGTGGATAGGGTAAGCGGAAGTTATAGTTGATGAAGTTTGGCTACAGAGGTTGCCGGAAGATCGGTAACGTCTGGTATGGTAGGGTGTGTTTAATCCGAAATGGGGCATTATGCTGTCTAATTTGTGTTATGTTTCTTGTTAGCGGACTATCGCCCAGTTTGAAGGAATAGAATTTTTGAGAGATTTCCTGGACGTAATCCGCTATTGGGGTTATGTCGTGGCAAAGTGCGTATAGGTCTCTGAGGGAGGTGTACCTTCCAGAATTTGATATGAGGCGCATAAATTTGTGCTCGAGCACTTTTAGTTTTTTCATTGTCGTGGCAGATGTGCTGCACCACACCGGCGCCGCGTATGTGATGGATGGTCTGATCACCATTGTGTACAACAATTTTTTATTTTGTCGGTTAAGTCTGCTACCCCTGACCATGAGTGGATACAGACTCCTGGACAGGGAGTAGACCGTCCGTACTGTCTCATTTATATGCGTGTTAAACGTCAGTCGCTGGTCCAGTCTGACCCCCAAGTACTTCACGCACCTTTTGGTTGGAATTTTGTTTCCCCTGATCGAAATTGGAGTTATGATTTTGTTTTCAGTGAAACGGCGCGTGAAGACTATCGCCTCGGACTTCTCAGCGTTTACCCGAATCTTCCACCGGTCATAATATGCCGTGGCACGGGCCATGTGCGCTTTCAGCAGCATATTCGCTGCTTGGGCGTTATGTGAATGCGCGTACATAGCTGTGTCGTCGGCATACTTGGCCAGCTTCGTATTGGGGAACTCTGGAAAGTCAGAGACGTACAGGTTGTACAACTTTGGCGACAGGCACGATCCTTGCGGGACTCCCGCGCGAATGACCCGTTGTGTTGAGAGTTTGTTATTCACTCGAACCTGCAAGGATCTACCCGTCAAGAACGAATGAATGAGTTTAATGAAGTAAGTCGGGAAGTTATAGTCATGGAGTTTGTAGAGTAACCCCGGGATCCAGACGGTGTCGAACGCCTTCTCAATATCGAGGAGCACCATGGTGGTGTTCTTCCCGAGGTTGTATTGCACTTTGACGTCGTTAACTATCCTAACGACTTGTTGCACCGTGCTTCTACCCTTCCTAAAGCCAAATTGGGACTCATCGTTGATGTGAAGTTCCTCCTGAACAGTGTTGAGTCTGGTTAGAACGACCTTCTCCACCAACTTGGAAATCGTCGACAGCAACGAGATGGGCCTGTAGCTGCCGGCGAACTTCGCATTCTTATTTGGCTTAAGAATGGGTACGACCACGGCGCACTTCCACTGGCTAGGCCAGTGTTGTAGCCGTAGGATCGCGTTAACGATGTACGTTAACTGCACAATACCTTTCCTCGGAAGATATTTGAGAAGTTTGTAATCGACGCTGTCTTTTCCCGGGGCTTTATTGTTCGGTAGGTTTTTGACAATATCTGCTATTTCCGAGGGCTTGGTCATGACCTTTATAAATTCTCGTCTTGTCATTTGTACGTCATGACCAATGATTTCGTTTATGTCATTTTCGATGCGGTCGTGCTCAACATTATTAGGAATATTTGCGTTATGTATGTTCTCAAAATGTACAGCTAAGTCTTTCGTTTTTTGCGCGTCTGTCATCGCCGTCTGTCCGTTTGCGCGTGTCAGCGCGGGTATAGCCTCCCGCGTATTTTTCAGGGCCCTCGTCAGCTTCCACAGCGAGTTGTCCTGTGGATTTAGCGCTTCCAGTTTGTCCCCCCATTTCTGGTTCCTTACAGTGTTGATGGAGGTTCTGATTTGCCTTTGCAGTCTGATCATCTCGGCCTTAGCGTTGACATCGCGATTTCGCTGCCAAAGCCGTCTCAGTCTGTTCTTTTCTCGTATGTCTTGTATGACCGCTTCGTCGAGTCGGTCTTTGTTTGGATTAATCGTTATAGTGGTGGCAACAGTCTGCTTGGCATCCTGCAGCACTCTTGTAAACTCCTCCACTGCATTTTCCAGCTCGGCGGGTGTATTGATTGTGCTATTTAGGGTTAAGTTTGTGTTAATGTGTGTTTTGTAGAGGCGCCAGTTGGCGTCTCTATAAGATGTCATTTTTTGTGTGATGTCTTCCCTTGACATATTGTTCAACTCTAGGACGATCGGGTTATGATCGGACGTGAGTTCCTCCAAGGCCACTGGGGTCGTGGAGTTCCTCACGCCCTTGTTGACCACTATGTCAAGGGTTGTAGGTGTTGTACCGTTGTCCGGAAAATGTGTGGGATCGTCCGGATACTGCAGAATGACATTATGACTATTTACATAGTCAAGCAGAGTGTTGCCGTTCGCGTTGTTGCGATGGCAGTTCCAGTTGCGATGCCTAGCGTTAAGGTCGCCTATGAGCAGACAGCGCGGGCCCGCGTTAATCAAATTCTCCAGACAACCCGCTGTAAAGCCGTTCGCTGGCCTATTGTACGCTGCAGTGATGCTTATGCCGCCCTCCAGCGTCACACACATATTCTCTACGGTTGTGTTTCGTATAGAATGGTGTGTGTGCGCGATATCGGTCTTTATGAGCACGGCTACCCCGCCGCCTCTGTTATTGTCGGCCCTATCTTTTCGGTGTACCGTATATCCTCGGACTTGCAGCTTGTCTCGTCTGGTAAGTTTCGTCTCATTTAGAAGCATAATGTCAATTTTATGCCTCAGTATAAAATTAATAAGAAAAGGAATTTTGTTACCTATACCATTGGCGTTCCAGGAACAAAGTTTAATTTTTATCTAGAATGCATTCTCTGGAATTGCTTCCAGGAAATGATGCATAACAAAAAATTTTTCGCCTGCATTGACGCACCTCTCCAGCTCGTCGTTCAAGTTGCTGTATAAGGTCAGAAGTTTGTCGAGATCTATCAGAGAAGACATCCTTTTCTGCTGCTGTCTTAACTTTTCTATTTTTTCGGCGGTGGTGGATTCGTACCTTAATGGAGGGGTGGGTAGTAGTGCCGGTCTCCGTGGTTCTTCCGGTTTCTGATTGTAGGCCTGGCTGGGTGTCGCTGATGTCATTTGTTGGGTTTGTCTGACCTGTCTTGCCCTTTCTTCCCATGCGTTTGTTTTCGGCTGAGGGGCCGCCACGTATTTCATCTCGGGCTGTGGCCTGGTTCTAATATTCCGCCGCTCGATATCCTCTATTTTACGCTTGTAAATTATGCAGGTCACGCTGTTTGCTGGGTGTGGCCCACCACAATTCACACATTTAGCCGGTGTTTCACGTGATTTGGTACAGGTTCGAGTTAAATGTTCTCCTGCGCATTTTAGGCAGTTGGGGTCCGCTCTGCAGTTCGTGGTTGCATGCCCCCACTGCTGACAACGGTGGCACTGGATAATCTGCTTAGAGTTCACGTGCCTCTCCCATGAAACTGCCGTGTAGTCCAGATACCTCACCCTGTTTTGCAGGTCCTTGAGCACAACCTTATTATCGGTGATCAACATGTATGTGGGGTATCTGGTGCCCTTCATCGTGTATAGCTCCCTTGCGATTATATTGTGAGAAGATTTCAGCTCTTCTTTGACTTCCTCCACCACAATGTCGTGGTGGAGGCCCCTCAGGACGAAAGCGTGCGTTTTTTCATCTTTCAAGGTGTATGTATGATACTCGACTTTACTTTGTTTGAAACATTCGTTTATAGTTTGCCAATCCTCTTTCGTGCTTACTTGAATTGATGTGTTGTTTGTTGTGTGTTTCCAAAAATATTTATTTTTTAATTTATTGCGTAGGAAGTCGTTTACTCCCCGGTGATTTTCCAGATGTCCATGGATTACGAGGGGAGGGGGTCTTCTTTCATTTTTATTCACTTCTTTTTGTTTTTCGTTCTCGTTAATTGGCTGAGGCGTGGGTGTGACATCCATATCGCTCGGAATTGAGACTGACCCTTCGAACCTGTTTTTGGTTGTAGTTTCTTGGGGTTTTGCTGTGGTACTTAGGTGCTTTTTGCTACTCCCTGGGTGTGTGAAAGCGGGATTGCTTTCATCTTTGAGTACTAACTTCTGCCTCTTCGGCTTCAGTTTGAATATTTCGACTTCTTGCTCTTTGATTTGTGCTGCCTTTACACTACTCTGGCTCGTTTCAGAAGCGCTGCCCTGAGACATCTTTGAGGGAGAGGGCTGCTGTGTTTTTCTTTTTATTTTTCTGCGTGCAACCTGTCTGTCCAGGCTTACGCAGCTGCGATCTGTCTCGCTACCGGAGAACTGCTGCATTTTTTGTCTGTTTTTGGCTATAGATGATGTTGCAATGGGAGTGAGGGCTCCCCCTATGTAACTATAAAACTGGTCCTTTGGGTCAGTTGCCGCTGTTGTGGTAGCCTTACTCTGCCCCTCCACTGCCTTGCTTGTAAAGGTTTCAATTAAAATTTATGAAATTATAAATTTGACTCTTTTAATTAAATTAGTCTTTTTTCTCGACCGGTTCCGACCGAAGATCTCGGTATTGAAACACCTCGCACTTGCGTCTATGTTCACTATACTTTTTTAATTTTTTAGGTTAGAATTTCTGAAAAAGTTCAAAAGGGTTGCCTGGTAATTTAAAATTATTTGTGTCTATATTCACTTTTGTTACTAAATGTCACTGTCATACACTTACTTTATAATTGTTTTTTGGGGCCGTCCCGGCCTTCAGGGCTTCACCTTACCACTTGTGTAACACTTACTGCCTTAAATTTCGTTTTCTCAGCTTTAGAAGTTTTAAATGTTGCACTTTTTTGAAATTTTACAAATACGAAACGATGCACAGCAAACCGAATGACGAATGAGGATGGAACCGGGGACCTGCCGCTTGGAACACGTCGACTATTACCGTCCGGCTACCGCGTCGCCTTTACAAAATGTTTCACGTACATCATGAGATTCAGAAGGAATTATTTGACGGCAACAAAATATTCCGTTTTACTATAAAGTAGCATTTTCTAAAGGCCACAACTTTCTTAATATTTATAGTAGAGAAATGAAACTCTGCATAGCGGTAGATAATTTATTTAGCTTTATTTTCGTTAGGTACGAACATTTTCGCCGAAAACGGCCTATTTGCCGAGATATTCGGCTTTTAACGAAAACGCTACGTATTTTGGCCACCCGACGTCGTTTCCTTCAAAACGCTCTAGCTCGAAAACGGTTCGTCGAAGGTGATATCTGAAAAATGGAAACGATTCCTCATTAAATAATCTTGTCCTTTGGGAGTTTTTATTTTTAAGAAATTTCCAGCGGTTTAGAAGTTATTGAAGGAAAACCGAAAATGTGCGTATTTCGCCAGAATCGTGAAAAACCACCAAACACGCAATTTTTAAACGCTCATATCTGGCGAAAAACACCTCGCAGACGGCCGTACGATGTCGATATGGAAAGTACATGAATGGCAATGAAAGCAAATCGTAAATCCCACCGGCATAATCGAATTATAAGGCCGCCAGGAACGAAACAAAAACGGAAATTTTTTACGTTTACCAAAATAAGCGGGCGCCTACGTCATCAAAAAGGAGCGACGCAAATTCATTTTGAGGGTCGCAAAAGCGTGTAGGGAAAGAGATAGCCGACATTATTAGCCTAATTAAAAATATCAACCCCGAAAGGCACTCGTCGCCAATATGAACTTGGGACGTAGTTCGTCCTCCCGCTTCCGCTCGTCCCGCTCCCGACCTCTGGCTCTGCCGCAAACCGGAGAATATGCGCCAGCAAAATTGCAAAACGCAAGGGGCACGCACCAACACGATTTTAATATTTTTACGATTAGTTGAAAATTCAGAAAATTTTAGAGGTAACTATTATTATTTCTCCTGGCATTATGGCATATTATCAAATAAACGAAATACTAAGAAATTATACAACAGAAAACGTGTTATTAATGTAACCCCTAGATATTTAAACTCATTTCTCGTCTTCATCTCTGTCCTCGGCTAGTATAACCTGATTTGCTTACTTATTGACTTAAAAAAGGATTTAAGGTTTTTAACATTTTTTTAAAGTTTCAAATTAGAAAACTAGAAGCTGTGCGAGGTATTTTCAATACGTTTACTATACTTCTGTAAGATTCAAGGTCTGTGATTTTGTTATTTTTTAGAACAGAATGCATGTAATACAATTCCCAAAAAGAGAAAAGTATAATTGAGAAAATACCGGTTAATATATAGACAATATTCTGACAATTCATTAGTATAACATGGCGTACCTCAAACCTATTTTAAATTATATATTATACAACATATCTCCAACAATAATGTAATAAATTTTGAATGTAAAATAACATTTTGGAAACAAGAAACTACTGCTAAGTTTCATGGATATAAAATCCATCGACAATAGATTAAAGTTTCATGTAATGAATCTAGGTAATAAATCAGCATTATAACAATATCTAACCAATTAAGATAGCGTACGGTAAAGGCAAGCTTAGTTATCGAACAGGATTTAATTTAAAATACAGGAATCTATTCTGGTGATCACACGGTCAACAGTTCTTTACGACAGGCATATTTACACAATAACTATTATATATTATGTGTCTTTATATGTCAGCAATGTATTGTCAATAAGAAATATTATTCTCTTTTTATTACTTATCTTTATCACTAGTATTTGCAACTTTAAAATACATAGATCAGCTCAATTTTATAAATCTATTATAACTTTTTTGAAATATATCACAGTGTTTGCTTTATGTTGTGACATAATAAACATTGTTTTTATAAATACTCTTTCCCAAAAGTCCTACCAAGATTCCGCGCACACGAATATCACAGTGTGTACTAAGCTGCTGTGTATTTAAAGTGGATGTTGTCAAAATATGGTCCATTTTTGAATTGCTGCGTTTTTTGAAACGAGGTGGTTCATCTTGTTGGAGTTTCTTTTAAGCAAAATTTGCTGATCATCGACCGTAAATTAGACTTATCATTATCTCCTTTAACTACAGAGTAATTACCCAGGCATTTACATTGTTGTTAAATGTCATCTCCCTCTTGAATTTCCGGAAACTTTGTTGAATTTTATTAACGTGTTGATTATAATTATTATTGTCTGAAAGTTATTTGTGGCGTTCTAAGAATATTCTTTCCTTTTATTTGGGGTTTCTACCACATGTATTATCCTCTTCAAAAACAAATCGCCGAATCTACAAAATAATGGAATTATTGGAAAAAAAGTATCTGCGTCTGTGACGTTTACGCCAAATGAACAATCAGAGGTTATTTTTTACAAATAATATAAATCGGAATGAACACAGAAATAATGTATTTTGCTGACGTTTCGGAAAGTAGTCTATTTCTGTTTTCAAAGCTTTTTTCGAAGAGCTCTTATTTGTTGTGTATGTTAAATACACAGCTTTAAGATTCTGTTTATGTTATTTTTATGGATATTTACTACTTTCTGTGTTTATTCCGAGTTATATTATTTGTAAAAAAACAACTTCTGGCTGTTCCTTTCACGTAAACGTAAACAGAAGCTTTTTCCAATAATCCTGTTATTTTGTAGATTTGGTGATTTGTTTTTGAAGAGGATAATACATGTGATAGAAAACCCAAATAAAAGGAAAAATATGTGTTGATTATAATTTATGCACAACACGAAGTCAGTCACCTCTATTATTAAACAAGAGGAACGTGAATCACACATTTGTTTTATTTTATACATTTATTTAACGTCGGCCTATTTCCGCTACTGAGGCCTAACACCGACGCATGTAGACGAGCTACCCCCAACCAAGAATTTTGCCGAACCTCTTCCCTTAAGAAGAGTAGGGATCTTTTACATACCTAACATTTAATAGACGGCTTTACATCCCCTCCGAAGGATGATATATCTCCTATACAACCCTCGCCTAAGGTTGCATAGCTTCCGCGCATACAGTGATATACAAGCCGCTGGAAGATGTGTGAGGCGAGAAAGCGGTTTCCGTTGGAATGGTCACCATCCATGTACTAACTGCGCCTGTCGTTGCTTTACATCGCATACCGAAGTATGTGCATTGTAAAGACGCACCTACGCTCGCCCCCGTACACATTTGTTGAAATTATAAATATTTACAGCAGTCTAAGGTATGAATAATACTGGTTACCCTTTATGAATAATTGACCTACTGGAAATATTTCCTAGTGTTGAATTTGGGAAAAAAAATCTGTAACATTATTGGGTTGGTTAATAATATCCTTAATTCTTTGCGTACTTCTAAAACATATTTAGCTTCTGTCTGGCATAGGCATAGTAGGAATATATATGTATATATACAGGGTATCTCACCGGAAACTGAATCGATCGATGGTTAACGTACAATATTAAACAGATGATGTCTATTCGGGATAAGGCACTAAGGCGCTACAAAAAATCAAAAAATATAAATCACTGGGAATTTTATAAAGAAATCAGAAATTATACCACTCAAGCAATAAAGAGAGAAAAGAAAGCATATTTTGAGCATTTTTTTAATACAACTAATACTCGTGAACACTGGAGATTTTTAAGAAACAACCATATATTGCCGCAAAATAAAAATAGAGATATCTCAGACCACTTAAAAAATGTTGATGAAATAAATAATTTTCTAATGTACCAACAAACTCGTCTATACCAGAACCATTATTAAATTATTACAGAAATAACCCTCTTAACAACAGTAACTTTAAATTCCAAACAGTAAATGTAAATTTAGTTACAAAGCTAATCAACGATATATCCACGAATGCCACTGGTTGTGATGGTGTTAATGCAACACTTCTGAAGTTGTGCTGTCCTCATATTATCCCACATATTACCCACATAGTTAATGTTTGCTTGACCGAGAATATTTTTCCCGCATTGTGGAAAAGTTCATTAGTAACAGTGCTGCAAAAAAATCCAATCCTGCAGAGTTTAAAGACCTTCGTGGTATAAGTATTCTACCGACTCTATCTAAAGTAGTTGAAAAAATCACTGACCAACAGTTGAGAGAGTACTTAGCATTACATAACTTATTACCCTTGACTCAATCTGGTTTTAGGCCCGGATATGTACTACTGCTCTTTTGCACATAGTGGATGATATTATTGCGGCCTCTGATAAAGGAAATTGTACTGTTTTAGTTCTGTTGGACTTCAGTAGAGCCTTTGATACACTTGACCATAATATACTGCTAGTTATTCTAAAATATATCAGACTCTCGGAAAGTGCAACAGAATTATTTGCAAACTACTTAAATAACAGAGAGCAGAAAGTATATTTAGATGGCTCAACTTCGGAAGCTGCCACCTTAAAAACTGGCGTACCACAGGGGTCAATTCTTGGTCCCTTGCTATTCATCATCTACACCAGTCACTTTACTAGTTGTTTAAAATATCGTGAAATTCATTTATATGCTGCTGTTTCTCAGCTATACTACTCCTTTCCTCCATCACAGGTTGACATAGCCTGTACTTGGATAAATGAAGACATCAATCTTTTTGTCAAGGAAGCTAAGGGTCACTGTCTAATTATCAACCCAACCAAATAAAATATTATCGTCTTCGGACCAAAAGACCACAAAGAAAACATTAAAAATAAATTAAACATAACCATAGACAATATTCAATTGGTAAAGACTGCTAAAGCTAAAACTTTGGGTGTGATTTTGGACAGTGAAATTAGATTCATTGGTCATGTTAATAAACTATTGCAAATAGCATATTCAAATCTTAAACTAATATATGCCAACAGGCACTCTTTACCTTAAAAAACTAATGTCATGTTGTGTGAGTCATTGGTTCTATCTCTGTTTAATTATGCTGATGTACTTTATGGGCCTTGTTTAAATTATTTGTACATACATAAAACTCAAATGGTTCAAAACTCTTGACTTCGTCTAATATATGGTATACGAAGGTGTCAAAGAATATCACATAAATTGAAAGAAGTTAATTGGCTGAACATGCAAAATAGGAGACAACTTCACTCAGCAACCGTATTTCACAAAATTATCAAATTAAAGTCCCCACCATACTTATATAAAAAAGTTAAATTCAGAACGGATGTACACATTCTAAATATTAGGTTCAAGGGATTATTGACACCTCTAATGCATCAACTTGAACTTTTCAAACGGTCTTACAGCTATCAAATCTGCAAAGTTTACAACAATATCGAAAATGATTTAAAGGAAACAAGCATCCATCAGTTCAAGACGAAATATAAAAAAATTCTACTGAGTCATCAAATTTAAATTAATTCAATGAATTAATATTTACATGTTCCATTTTAACCTTAAAGAATATAATTGTATACTTATTACTTATCTGTGCCATATATGTATACTATTACTTTATAGATGTATAAGCGTCATTATAAACATATTATAAAAATTATATTAGTCTCTGGTTAAGTGGAAGAACAGTTACCACATATATTTTATGTGGAAAACTAAACTTCGCCATTTATTTTTTTGTAATATAAACAAAAATATTATTTAATTATTTGATGCTATGTATTTATTGTATTACAAAAAATAATAAAGAGGTTTATTATTATTATTATTATATAGAGAAAAGTACGCATCAGAAAATTTTGAAAATTTAGATATTTACTAATATCGGTGTGGCCAATCCAACTAAAATAATTACAAGCAGCTGGTACTTCCGCTTATACCGGAAGTCGATACCAACTTGCTTATTTCAAATGGAACAACCTATATATTTTTGGGGTTTTCGAAAAGAGCATAAAATTTTGAGTCGAAAATATGTAGCATATCCTATACCTAAACCTAGCCGTTTCAGAGATATTTGACATTTTATAGAAAATTTGACAGGTGCAACGGCGTGCAAGAACCGTTATAACTTTCTTCGTGTAAAAGATCCTCATTTGCTTCTTGTCACATAAAAAGAACACAAGGAGAACTATGTTTTACAACTGAAATAAATTCAATAATATCATACCGCGAAAACTTCTTTAGGTCAACTGGAACACCCTGTATTTTTTTACGTCAAGTTGTGTAAAATTGAATTCCCTTTTTTCTGGTATTAGCATTGTGGGGGTTAAAGTTACAACTTTGTGAAATATTTGCGATTTTATTAGAAATTCATGAATTGTTGTAGTCATTTCATCAAAATAGCCATGATTAGAAACAATCAGTCATTATCTTATGTCAAAAAATGCCAGCATGTTTAAATTACACCCACGAAAACTTTTTAAGTTTATTTATTATTTATGGAGAATGTGATAAAGTAATATCAAGAGCTTGCAGCACATTTACTACTACACCGACATTAGTAATTATCTAAATTTTCAAAATTTTCTGATGCGTACTTTTCTCTATATCGATCAGTTCCCGGTGAGACATCCTGTGTATATATATATATATATAAAAATAACAAATTTTTCAACATGCAACGATTTCATCAACAACAACATCAATCAACAACATATGAAAAGAAAAAAAATTAAACATGATGAGAATGACATAGTAGGGGGCATGTAAGTCCCAAAGGAGTAACCAGTATTATTCGTACCCATATAACACAGCTCCCAACTCCCATCAATTTTTAATATCTCAAATTTTTTATTCAAATTTCTTTCAGTTGCAAATATCATAATAATAAAAACAAAGAAAAGATCCGAAACCATTTCGCAAATATTATTTATTAATCCTAAAATTTTGAGGTAGTTTAGATCAAATCAAGTCAAAAAAAGGACCATCAAAACTATTCAAACCATATAAATATAAAATATAATTTGTTACATACAACGGTTAAAGTTGAATGACAATATAGTAATACGTAATTATAATATCACATGTATTTACACGAAACTGAAGTAAATAAATATGCAGCTTAAAAAATTTGGAAAATATGATTTAGAATTTCGAAAAATGCACATACACAACACAGAAATTTATGAAACACTTTAGTGATTTAGATGTCTATTATCTGTCAATTGTGTTTAGAAATGACAATATAATTGTACATGGAAATACAAAAGGATAGCATTAAATGCTGTTATATTTTGTTTTTCTTTATCTACGAAATACCATTGCCGATATGTTCGATGTTTTTCATTTTATAATAAACTCAATCACATAAAATGTCCCCAATATAATAACAAAACCAGCCTGCAATGAATTTTGTTTTACGATTGCCCATCAGTATCGGAAATAAGATGAAATGTATTGTCTTTAAAAAGGCATTGAAGCTCCAGATAAGAAATTCTAAAAGGAAGTGAAATTTCAACCATTTAAAATACTAGCTTATATATTGTCGTATAAGATTATTATTTGTGCTAACAGTGTGAAACGATCTAAAATATACAAAACTCCTATGTGGTAGTTTTTAAGTTCACTTTTTACCGTAAAGTATTCGCTTTTCTTTAAATTTCTGTATATACAAATTAAATATGAAATTATTATTTATATAATTTAGCAGTATTATTATTTCATTATTTAGTGCTTCATGTTCACAATGTTTTTTAAAAAGTTTTGTGACCAATGCGTTATACTAGCTGGCTTCAATTTATTATGAGATCACGCTAACTGTTGCTGTTATGTACTTGACGTACGATATAATTCACTCGCCAAACATCCAAAATGCAATAGAAAACTCAGGAATAATTCCGAAAATTAATGAAGATCAGATGTCTGGGTCTTTTCAATCCTGGAAGCTTAATCTACTAGTTTTGAAAGAACCATTAGAATAACAATTGGGAGCCGTCATGATGATTTTAGACGCAACGCGTAACAGCTAGGAGAAAATGTGTTAGGGAAAATAGAAGTCAAGTAAGGGAGAGAAAAAACGTAGGTCTCCAAGATACCGAGGAGCAAGGTAGACTCAGAGATGCGATAAAAAATCCAAAAGGGATAAATGGAGGGAAATGTGTTATTGACAGAAACGTGTGCGACGTTAGTAGTCTGAGGAGGCTGAAAGTAGCTCCCTACTTGTGTAGAGAGGTACTTGGAGAGTAAAGATTTGGTGAGAGACAGAGATTGTTACCACCGGAAGAAACTGACCTGTGGGGTATGACAAGGATCAGTTTTTGGCCCTACCCTATAGAATGTGATGTTTAACAACGTTCTATAGCTGCCCCTGGCTGGCAGCGTTTTTTTGGCAGAATATGCTGATGACTTAGTCATAGCGCCTACATGAAGCTGGGTAGCTCGGGTGGGAACCGGAGTAAATGAAATCATTAGGAAAATGGAGCGGTGGCAACTAGAACGGGCCCCAAAGAAAACATAATGCATCATTATTACTAGGAAAGGATTTCTCCCACCGTTCACAGTAAACGTATGGCAAGTTGAGATCTGAGCTAGGAGCTACCTAAAATATCTAGGAATATGGTTAACTCAGGCGTAACCTAGGCCTACATTTGAAGACAGGGGAAGGGGCGGGGAAAGTCGCCTCTACCTTAGGAAGACTTAATGGGCAACACAAATGATCCAAAGTTCAGAAAAAAGGGAACTGTGCAGTATGGTGTATTCTACTGTACGCAGTCCCAGCATAGGAGAGGTCGATGGAGATACAGAGAATAGGAGATTAGATAGGGTAAAATATAGTGCTGTACTTAGAGTTTTGTACTACATGCATAACTATGTCGTACGAGGCAGTCTTGATTCTGGCAGGGGTACCCTATAAATCTACTGGCCAAGGAGAGGAAAAATATATGAGGGGATAGGGAAGCAAGAAGTAAAGGAGAGACTCTTCTAAAAATGGCAGACCGAGTGGAGCAACTCAACTAAAGGGGGATGGACAAGGCGCCTCATTTTGGACATAAGAACGTGGGTGGAGAGAGGTGAGTCTCGCATCACCACGGTAGCTTTGTGAAATATCTGTGGTATAGAAAAAGTTGACACACGGTAGTGTGTGTTTTGTGGGTAGAATGACAACGCAGCATACACAGTGTTCTACTGCAACCGTTGGAGGACCGAAAAAGTATAAGGAGACCATTGGAACTCGGGTAAAAGTTAGCAGTTGCGATAAATTGTATAATAAGGACAAAGAAAGATGATAAACTAAACCTATCTCTGAATTCACCATCGTTTTATCCGGATTTGGGATGTAGAAGAACGTGTAAAATAGCGCTAACATTTTCATATTAAAAATTACTCTTGTTCTAATGGAAAACAAAATCAGTTCTAGGCCACGTGTAAACACTGATCCAAGAGGGGTTTTAGTTGGAGAAATCCGACACTACCCGGTGCGGTAGCTCCTAGTGCCAGATGAGCATGAATGATATCCCTTTCACTAAAAAAAATCATACTCTATTTTCATACTAATAATCCTTTATATGTTTTAAACTTCCTAACAACGGTGGTAGTTGCCGCATGCATAGTTCAATTAAGTCTAGAAGTGCTAATTATTTAAATACATATTTCCTTTCAGATACCTTCCAAAAATTTCATCTACTCTGAAAAATCTTCTTCTTGGCTGAAAACTAAGGCACAATGTTTATTATTTATATTAGTTGTTCTGTACACATGAAAGCAAAACTATATTTTCATCAGTCTTAAAACTACTACGCTTACTGACATCGGTGTTATCGTTGATAGGTGATAACTAAACATAAAAATTATTTTATTATATCTTACTAATTATTAAAACTACAAGCAGTAGTGTTAATGAGAACTGATGTATTAGTACATTTCTTTTAACTTATAGAGAGAGCGTCATTACATGCATATTATTTTCTTTTCTTTTGCTATATAAAATACTGCTTTATTTTATTATCTCAAAGCTTTGAGATTTTCCCTTTAAAATAAATCGGTTTATGAAAGAAAATGTCCTCACTATAGAAAACCTGTCTGTAATGGAATTTTCTTTCACGCTTGCCTTGTAGAGTCAGAAGCAATGAAACATATTTTAAACTTATAACGTAGATAAAAGCTTTTTATTTTTAGATGAACAAAGGAATTTTTATCAAGCTTTAACGTTTTAATTATAAATTTAACAACATATTCCAACCATTAATTAAATTATTTAAAAATAGTTTGTTACTTGAAAATATGCCTCTTATTTTTAATTAATAATAATAATAATAATATTTATTGGTGTACAGAACAAAATTGTTTTACACAAGTCGAAACATAAAAATAACCAACAAAATTACAAAAAAGTATGAATATAAAAGATAACATTATAAAAAGTAGAAATATAATATATACTCAGTCATTAAAATCTTAATATATTTTTATTTAAAATTTATTTCCACATTTAAAAAAATATAAACACAAAAAAATGGAACACGTCGCATCGGTTCTTAAAACTACTATAAATACAGCAGCAAAACATTACAGTTGTCAACAAACAAAATTAAAACACTTCATATGAATAAGTTACACAACACAAGAAAATGGTGAAAAACTGTATCAAACAAAAAACTCTTCTAGGGTATAACAAACTTTATTTACTAAAACATGTTTAAGTTTTACTCTAAAAATCTTAATATTTGGTGATGATTTAATTTCATTTGTTAAAAAATTTAAACACTTACAGCCATTATATATAAAACTCTTTTGATACATTGCTATTCGGAAGAACAGTATGAAGCTATTCCTTATGTCGTGTTTCGTACCCATGACTTATTTGATTGTTTAAGAACATAGACTTGTTATTTAAACGTATGTACAAATCTCCAAAATATAAATACTAACCAAAGTCAAAATTTTAAGGCTTTTGAAGGCGTTTCTGCAAGTTTCCAAACTTTGCAATCCTGCAATTATGCGTACTGCATATTTCTGTAGTATGAAACTTCTACTTGTGAACTATTTCTCCAACTGATTATACCATATTTTAGACGCGAATGAAAGTTGGCATAATAAAGAGTAAGTAAAATATCTATGCTACAATGATTAGACATAAATTTTAGTCTGTAGCAGCTGCTTTTCAGTTCCCCATATAGTGTTTCAATATGTGTATTTCATTGTAGATGCCTAATAACTTAACGGATTCCGTAGGAATTATTTGAAAATTGTCAGTGAAACGCAATTTATCTTGGTTTCCCTTTAAGTGAAACACTATTGAAAACGTCTTATTTTTATTTAAAAATAATTTGTTTTTTCTGACCATTTAATTATTGTATTATAAACTCTTTCGGTAGTAAGTTTGAATTTTTCTAAATTGTCTTCTACTATAAGAATATTAGTGTCATCAGCATAACAGATTGTGAGAACATTAGGTATTTTACTTAAATATAGGATTAAATCATTCGCAAAAAGTATAAAAAGGAGAGGCCCAAGTATAGATCCCTGTGGAACTCCTTGCTTTACCTCTAGACTTTTGCTGGATGCACCGTTGGGGACTCGTACAATTTGTTTCCTATCCTTTAGATATGAGGACAACAAATTTAAAGGAGTGCCTCTAACTTCATACCTACAAAGTTTAGCTTTTAATAACTGGTCAACACAGTCAAAAGCTCGAGAAAAATCTATAAAAAGCCCTAACACATACTTTTTGCTATCTAGTGCATTAATTATTTTTTGATGAAGAACACATAATGCTCTCTCGGTGCTTTTATTACTAGTGAAACCGTGTTGTGAATTGGAGAGCAAGTCATTTCGATACAAAAGTAAGCGGTTCCTTTATAGCTAACTCAATAAATTTTGCTACACTCGGTAGAAGACTTATTGCTCTGTAATTTTCACACATATTCGGGTCTCCTTTTTTAAACAATGGCTGAACTATTGCTAACTTTAACATTGTTGGAAAAATTCCTTCCTCAAAACAGAGATTTATAATATGGGCTAACGATCTACGGAGGAAGTATCTACATTATTTTAGTATATTATTTGAAATATTATCAAAACCGCTGGAATTTGAAGGATGCAGCTACAGGAGGTAAAAAATATATTTTGGCAGAAAAAGGTACATTTGACATAAGGAAATTATAGTTATTCGACAAATTATTATTGTTTTGAAGGGTAGTAAAGTACAAGTTAAAACCATTTGCTACTACATCATCTTGTATTTTTTCCCCGTCCACCCTTACAACTATATCCGTTACTTTTATATTCTTGCCCTGTATTTTTCTAATAATGCTCCACATGGCCTTTGATTTATTCTGTGAAATACGAATGTTCTCATCATAATATTCTTTTTTGGTTTTTTGGAGTTTAAACCTATACTGTTTATGCAGATATTTACTGAAATCTTTAAAGATGGGATTATTTTAGCAAGGTCACTGTATAGTGTAACTGTGTTTTTTAATTCGAATAATTCCTCAGTCATCCAATTTTCCCTACTAGGTTTTTTATTTAATGAACACCTTTTAATAGGGAAACTAATGTCAAAGTAATACATTAATGTATTATTAAAATATTCAAATGCTGCTTTCGGATAGTTTAGAACAAATAAATCATGCCAACTTTCATTCTGCAGGAAATTCTGAAAAGTTAAAATATTATCGGTACTAAAGTACGTGCGAAACACATATTCATTTTTATTTATATAGTCCATTTAACATTTATATTTATAGTCTGGGAAATATGATCAGACAGGTGTAAGTCACAAGTGAAAACTTATATCTAATAGAGCTTGAGTTCAATAATATATTGTCTATACAAGTGCTAGATGTAGGGGTCACTCTAGTTGGAGAACTAATAGTGGATATAAAGTTATAACAAGCTAATAAGTCATTAAGCATGCGACAAGAAATCAATATTAAAATTACCTCCAATAGTAACCAAACACAGAAAGTCTGCCAAGTATACTGCTAAACAGTATTAAGAATAAATTTAAATCACCAGAGGAAGGTCTATAAATTACTAATAATATAATTTTACGTTGTATTAATTTAACACCACAGCATTCCAAAACTCCCTCTCTACAAAGATCACTTACAGGAAATAATTCTATATTATTTGCGGCTTGATTTCTTTGATAAATGGCTGCTCCACCATGCTTCAGACACGACCGACAAAATGAATTTAAAAGCGTAAAATTGTTTAATTGTATAACATTCAATTGTTCTATAGTTTGCCAGTGTTCGCTGAGCAGCAGTAAATCACAGTCTTGATCTTTAAGAACATCGTCAAGATTTACAATTTTGTTTGATATACACTGTATATTTTGTTGAAGAATAATTATAGTGTCATTACACACGAAAAAATTTATCAGAGTCCCGGTTTTTGTCAAGAGATATGCAGGATACATCCTCAAGGTTTTCTATGCCTTGTGTTGGAACACTGTTATTTAACACTATTTAACCTGACACTACCATGTAGCCATCAACACTACTGTCGCTACTAACTGAAAATTCATCTGGCTCAATCCTGGTAACACTTTGTAAGCATAAATTATTTGTAATATTAACAAATTTCAAATTTTTTGGTAAATATGTTTTACCAGTTAACTGACTTATTAACATATCTGCGATCACTATGCCTTTATTCTGTTTGTCAGATTTTGAGTTATTTATTTCTATATAATTGATTTGTCCCTAAGTAAATTTATTACATCTGAATAGGAAATCATTGAGTTTATTATTATATTTATAAATATAATTATTTTTGAAATGGTTCTTTTCATAAGGTATAGACGCAAACAATATATTAGTATGGGAATATACCTTTAATTTGTTGCAAATTACTTTAAACGATGGTGCTTTTCTTCCCTCTAAATTGTTTGAGCCTGCCATAACTATAATTTGGTCTTGAGAGGTTAGATCCGTTGCTAAACATTCAATATTTTCAATGACACTCTCTAAGTATGCTCCAGGTTTAACAAAAATAAGTGTATTATATATATTGACATCCATTTTTTTCCTAATAAGTCTACTTGATTTTTTCTCATTATCATCTGTTAATATTAAAAGTCTTTTTTTCTTTACATTATTATGTAATATTTTGATCATACGCTCACTATTCCTTTGTTTGAGTTTTTTGTTTTATTATTTTTTAGACTCAGGTCAGGTGCAATAATGTTATTAGAAATTCTATTTATTTTTTTGTTATTAACACAATACTTTTCAGTGTAAACTCCAGCATTTGTAGTTTTTGTTATTTTTGATGAATTTTCTTTGAAAAGCACGCCACTGGTTTTGTCAAATAAATTTTCTACAGAAGTAGATTTGTTTCTTGTATTTTTTATACAGTTTGTTTGTGTACTTATGGTATTTAATCTCCTATTTATTGTTGTGCTTTTTTTCAATTCCCTTATCTGTCCTTCCAATTCCTTAATAATTGCCTCCTGTTTTTGTATTTCCTCATTCATATCTTCTTCAACTTTAATGGGCTCTTCGATAAACAATTTGTTTTCATGTTTCAGATTCTCTATATATTTGTTTTTTACAGCACTATCCTCATTGAGGTCACTGATTGTTTTTTCTAACAGACTATTTTCTTTGATCAAGTCACTTTCGTTATCCTGTTTACAGCAAACAATCTTATTGTCCTTTATAAATATAATTTGACTTCCAAAACCCGACAAACAACTTTTGTGAAACACATTACCACATTTTGTACACACAAAATGAATAAATTGTTTTGTTTTACAACACTTAAAGGAGTTAATGAGAGAGCTACTAGCACCGGACATGTTGTATTCTCTATCTGTATTTCGATCACATTGAATAAAGAAAACTACTTGAATATAATGAACTTTTGAATATTGTACATGAGTTAGCAGATGGAAATGAGGTCACATGATATCCTGTCGCAGTAATATTTAGTAAAAATTAAGAACATATGAGTATCCCCAAGTAAATAACATACGACTATAAATCGGCTTTTCTTGGGCTTTTCGTCGGAGAAAGAGATAGTTGCAGCAGTTTGATGGCTGCGTTGGCTGAAGCGGTCATATTCGTCACCGGAATTATTCTAGGGATCATGTTTAGTCCTAAAGTGAGAAAACTGATCTGTGGAGATGTTTTGACGGTGGGGGTGGTTGTGGTCGTCCTAGAGGTAATAATAATAATAATAATAATAAAAATGTTGAAAAAAAATATATATATAAAAAAATAGACTCATACACTTTTCCAAAAGGAAAGGGCATTGCATAGCATTTTTAAGCCCTCCCTTAGATACAAAAAACTTAAAACTTAATACAAATTAGCATAAATTTACAGGAAATATCAGAATTGTAATAAAAAAAAAACAAACACAAAATACGATGTAGAGACTTTTTAACATAGCATAAGTTGACAGTAATTAAATTTTTAATTTTCCTTTTGATTTTTTAACGTAAGCGCCTTAATTTTGTTTTTGAAGCTGTAAGGTGTTTTGCTGGACGTAAATACATTATTATATTGATTAAAAATCTTTGGACCTAAGTACAAAAAACAAGATTCAAATTTCGCAGTTCTGTGTTGAGGAATGGTAAACATGTCTATGTTTCTAAGAGTGACACCGTGTATCTGTGACCTAGGTATTAGACAGTCATATAGATAAGTTGGCATTTTAAATGATATAGTTTTATATATTAATGTTGCAAATAATATCATAAATCTATTTTCAATTTTTAGGATGTTGTACCTATTATAGTAGGGTGTAACATGTTCACTTCTGTCAATATTATATGAATATCTTAGACAGCTATTTTGTACAATTTGTATTTTATTTTGAAAATATTTTATTAAATGGGGATAATAGACACTACTACAATAATCAAAGTTACTTAATATAACAGAATTTACCAGGTTCCATTTAGTATCAGCTGGCAAAATGTATTTAAATTTATACAAACATCAAAATCTGGAATATGACTGTTGGCATTTCTGTATGACATGACTCTCAAAATTCAAATGTTCATAAAATATTATACCTAAATTTTTAACACTATTTTTGAAAGGAATTTCACTTCCATTTATTCTAATTTCACTGTTTAAATTAGATTTAGCTTTTGCACATTGAACACTAGTTCCTAAGCATAAAGCAGATGATTTTTGGGGATTGATGGTAAGACCGTTATCTTTAGACCACTGTGAAATCACTAATAGATCACTGTTGAGTTTCTCAATAGCTTCATTGCATTGTTGGGGATCACAGGAAATTTCAAGTTCGGTGTCGTCGGCATAAAGATGAATTCTACAATATGAAGTTTTTCCAGGCAACTCAGCAGTAAATATCGTAAAGAGCAACGGACCTAGGATACTTCCTTGTGGTACACCTTGTTCAACTAAAAGTTCGGTAGATGTTATTCCATCTAGTTTTACCATCTGTCTACGTTGGGAAAGATAATTTTGAAACCAGTTGAGCATCAAGTCATTTACTCCATAATAGTGTAACTTAGCTATTAATAAGTTATGATTGATCAGGTCAAATGCTTTGCTGTAGTCGAGGAGAACTAAATACGTGACTTCTGAGTTGTCAATCGCAGTTGTTATATTATTGCAGATATTAAGTAATGATATAGTAGTACTATGATGCTTACGAAATCCAGATTGAGACTGTGGCAATATGTTATTACTAACCATATGGTAAGTTAACCTAATGCTAATAATTTTTTCCAGTAATTTAGACATAGATGGCAATATGCTTATAGGTCGTAATTGTTGTAGTTCAGTTGCATTAGAAACTTTGGCCAGGGGTGTAATTACTGATTTTTTCCATATGGTTGGTATTATACCATTTTCTAAAGAATGGTGAATAATATGTAACGATGCATATTTACAAAACTGAAAAACACCTTTTAACATTTTCAGGTTTATAGAATCTACTCCATAGGCGTCGGAACGTAGCAGATTTAGTGCATTTTCAAGTTCTTCTTCAGTAACATTTACAGCAGCAAGTTCAGTAGGGATATTAGGCATTTTATTCTGTTGTAAAAAGTGTAGCGAATCTTCATTTATTTCGAAACGTGAAGTATTGGCAAAGTAATTGTTAATTTGGTTAACATCCTTAATACTTTCTGATATGATATTATTTATTTTTTTGTGTACATTCCAATTTTCCAAATTAGCCCATAACTTTCTCGGATTATTTTTACTTTCATTTATTTGACGACGAATATATACAGTTTTTTCATTGCGTATGGCTATAGACAAGTAGTTGGAGATGTCTTTATACAATTGCAAATGAATATTAGATTTTGTTTTCCTATATTTGTTATATGTGGAATATTTTAAGCGAATAATTTCTTTTATTGTGTCGGTAATATAGGGTTTTGATGGTTTTCTTTTATTTACAGTTCTATATGGTGCATGTATATCGTAAAGTGTTAAGATGGCTTTATTGATGAAATCCAATTTATCTTCAATATCAGGTAAATTTTCTATAAACATCCACTGTATAGCTGACGCATCCTTAAAAAATTACTGTTCGTTAAAAAAGCGGTAATCTCGAAATGTGATCTTTTGGGAACGTACTTTTGCAACTGTGTAATCTAGACTACAGTATATTAATAAGTGGTCGGTCATATTAAGAAGGCCCATAGTACCATGGTTGATTACCTTTTCTGGTCTATTAGTGCATATAATATCTATTAGTGTGGAAGTTGTGTCACCAATTCTTCTCGGCTCGTCGATAATCTGCTTTAGGGAAAAACATTCAAGAATATTTGACAAGTATTTTAAATGGCGGCTGTCATATTTTAGGAAGTCCACATTAAGATCTCCAGTGACTATAATGTCATCTGCCATGCTTATTACATTTGTAAGAACTTCTTCAAATTCCGAAATGCACGAAGTAGGCGCGTGTAGAGATTTATACGCTACACAGATTGCAATCTTGGTCTTATTTATTCTAACTAATACCCAAAGCTGTTCTAAGTCCTCTTTCGATATATAGTCTGTAGATATAATGGAGAACATAAGGTTACGTTTTATATACATGCAAACTCCTCCACCCCTCGTTGGTCTATCAGCTCTAATGAAGGTATAGTCAGCTATTGTGTAGTTATGAGATGAATCTTCTTTAGTTAACCATGTTTCAGATAAAGCGATAAGGTCGAAATTATTTTCGAAAACAAAGGCAGCAAAATCATCGAAACAAAAATTAAGAGATCGAACATTAAATTTAAGTTATTGGTTTCTTGTATATCTGTTTGAAAATCTTTTTCACTAAACTGGTTAGACTGTGTTGATTGCTATATTGTATAGTTTCTCTTGTTCTTTTCAGTTTGAATGATCATTTGATAGCTGGGATAGTTTATATCGCTCACCTTGTGATTACAATCTAATTTTAAGTTTAACTTTTCACATCTGGTTAGGCAATTAATGCATTTATATACATTTGCTTGACAATCTTGACTACGATGGTTGCCTGCACATTTTCCACAAGTAGTTTCATACGTGCAATTAGTTATCTTATGAGAATTTCTATTGCATTTAAAACATCGGACACACCCAAAATATTCATTGACATGGCTGCGTTTCCATCCAATCGACAATTTTGATTTTTTTTATTAAAATGTCAAACATTTTTGAATCGACTTGTACTATAATATTTCCATTATATTGATTTTTTTCGTATTTGGTTATTACATCGATATGCATTTTGTCATATTGTGCAATAAAATTTTGTTTGAGTATTTTGTCATTTAGTGCATTATTATCTAAATTTAAAATACTGTTTTCTACATCCCTGATTTTTACTTTTGGATTTTTCAATGTACTTTCCTCAACTTTGTATTTATTACCTAATTGTTCTGTAATTGTGGCTTTCATTACTTCACGAGATATAGTATTTTCACAAGTTATAGCCACATCCCCATCTCTTATATTTCTTAAAGTTTTTATACCTACTGCCAAATTACTAGGATCAATGTTTTGTCTAATATCGAGTTGTGTTTCACTGCTTTTTTGTTTAGTTTCTAACGTAGGTTTTATTATAAGTACAGGTTCATTTTCTTTCTTTTTTGTTATCTGTGAATATGTTGGTTTAATACTATCAGACTTTGAGTTACTAATCAAGTCAGTTAGTTTATCTATATTCTCAGGTTTTTTTATTTGATTATCTTGAGTGATAAGTTTTTCATCTTGTTTTTCTAATTTCTAGTATAGTTGTCTATAATTTGCTTTAACTCATCAAATTTGGACGAGACATTCAATAGACCACATTCGTCACATAAATATTTGAAGTTTTTCAGTTTGGTTAGCGTTTTAAGTTCATCGTCGTCGATCTTTAAGCATTTGCTATGAAAACTTGTTTTGCAGTACAGATATTTGAGATTCTTTTCATTGCGTTTAAAATCGTTGCTACATATAGGACAACTGGCAGGCATTGGCGCGAGCTAACAGTGACTAGCATACGCCAGTCAATATGATCACTCACTAGATATCGAGCAATATAACCTCTCTAATAATTCAATCAATGTTCACAATAGTTTTTAATAATCTTTGGATCAAAACGAACTAATTCATTCATTATCAATGTCCACACAGTAAATAACACATTTTACCACTAAAACAATTATATTAATGCATTTAACTAGATTTAAATCAGTTGTAAACATAAGCACTAATACACTCACATACACTTAGACACACATGGTAGTAGTCGTGGTCGTTGTGGTGGTAGTGGTAATTATGTTACATATCGTAGTAAGTGGGGGTGGATCTAAATCAAGTAAAAGGAGATTAATCAAGGGCTGTTTCGAATGCTGTGTCGTGGGGGCGGATTGATTGGAGAGATGAAAATCATGAATGGGGAAGAGTGAACTGTGGTTCTTAGATACATTTAAATCTATTAGTGCATTAGTATCAGGTTGACTAGGGTTAGTATAATGTTTAAAATTTTCTAAGAATGCAGTATTTATTGTTTCACCAGATAAGTTTTTGCCTGTGCTTGTTGTTGCGTTTTTGTGTATGTGCCTGATACTGTGTGTTCGCGTGATATCTGGTGGTATCTTGGCCTTTCTGTTTTGCGTGGTATTATAGAATGTGTTCGTGTATGTGTTTTGAAGGGTTGCTTTTTGCAACTGTTTTATTATGGTTTGGTTGTGGAAGTTAAGACGAATGCGTCCGTCAACGGCAATAGCTTGGGATCGACTATCTGGGAGAGTCAAGTCTGCCTGTAATGTTTATAGTAAGATCGAGCGCGTTTAGGCGGCCGGCGTTTGGGTTGATGTGTCAGAATCCTTGATCTAAACTGTATTGCCGGGCCTCTCAGAATAATGAATTTGTGTAATGTCAGAGTAGAATTTTGTCGTTTTTTAGTCAAACTATAGATACTAAGCTAATTTTTGTTAACAGATACTGATAATAGACAAAATTCTGAACCGAATGTTAATGACTTACCTAAATTTGGAGGTTCGAACAATATACATATTTAACCAATTTCTCCCGACTAAAATTTTGCTGCCAATTAACATCATAGTCAGCACGTCGAAACCTATAACTTTAAGTACAAGTTCTTCTCGGAAAAAACCTATTTCGGTTGGACAGTACATAAGGATAACCACGAGTCTTGTTCATAGAGGTCGTTATTATTTTATCTTTGTTACTAATAGTAGTCAATACTATCTGTGCTATTACTTATTAAAGTTATTACGTACTTGATTACGCTTTTATTTCATAAAGAGCTGATAGTAACTAAAACTTATTTCATGTTTTTTTAAAACATTCTTGGAGGCGTTTAATTTTTTTTTCAAAAATAGTTTATCTATTAATAATTTAAAAATAAATTAACAAACATTTATAGCATCATCAATAATTTCGCTGAGTATTCTAAGCAATGTTAAGAAGTGCAGATATTGTTTCAGTAAGTAAATATTCTGTAGAATCTAAAACAATTTTGTCCCAGAGATAATGTCTGGCGTATAAATAATACATAATGAAAACGGACGATTTGTTTTTATACCCTTTGTTGCTTCAACGACCGTTTTATCGTGTAGGACTACAGGTGATTGATGTTAGGCCACAAATGTTGGCTAAAAGTGCTGATCGATTTAGATGTTACATTAAAAACAACAATCGCCCTTTTTTCAAGCCAATCTAAAATCAGTTTCAGTGTCAACGTTATTAATGAACCCCGTTTGTGAAGTGAAAATAATTGGATATTAGATAAGATTGTTAACTACATTCTCTAAGATGTATAGTTTTTTTGAAGTCACTTGACTTATTTTTAATATGTAATAGATTTTTACCTATTACTAATTTACGCCATTTTTATTATATTGGTAAGAAATATAATTTTTTAAGTACTAAAATATTAGATCAAACGGTGAATTGTGACACAATTGTAAGTTTTGAATATATATTGAATTTTAATAGATATAATTCCATGAATGAAAATTAGATTTTTCCTTTTTTCAAAAAACGAACTGAAATTTTCACCTTTCTGCCACATCTGATCTTCTTTATATGTTCCTCGCTATTACATTCCGGAATACTGATTGTGGAATCTTCGGTAAGATTTTCCTTTTGTTTTGGTTGTGATGCTGGTTTTCTTACCTCTTTCAAATGTATTTTGTTGCGCGCGATTCTACTACTATCGTTTTCTAATATAAATGATCTCTGTTTCTGAGCTTTTGCTACCACTGGGTATTTTTTATTTAAATCTGTCACCCATACATCCGTACCAATCTGAAAATCAGCTCTTTCTTATGTTCTATGCCTTTTATCAAAATTTGTGTTCTGTCTCTCTTTTAACATATTTTCTCTTCTTCTGAACTCTCTATAGTCTGGCAGCTTTGGTTTTAGTTGGTTTTCCACGATGGGGACTGTTGTTCTAAGTTTCCTACACATGCATAATTCGGCTGGAGACCAACCTGATTCTAACGGAGTATTTCTATAGTTAAGAATTCCCAAATGAGGGTTACTTCTCTTCAGAATATTTTTTTTCAAGTAAATATAATGTTTAAAACTTTTATTACCAACTTCTTAGAACATGCGTTCCAGTTAACCACTTTGGTTGGACATAAAAGAAAATAAATTGATTTCTTATAAAGGATCACCTGCTGCATTAAATTTTTGAGGCCGCAATGAAATTCGAATTTGTAAGTACCCACTAAAAGTCCATTTTACCTCAAAATAGAAAAATCGGAAATACACAATCTTCAATATCCTCAAGTCATATATTCGTTATTAAAAAAGTTATCAAGCTAGTGTTTTAGGGTGTTATCAATTTTTAATTTTAAAAATAAAATTCCAACTATTTCTATATTATTATTATTTTATAAACAATCTTTATGCATTAATTAACTATAATTTATACTTCGGTAGAAAGTGTTACAAAGTATTAGTTTTAGATGTACCGGTCAATTGGAAGGGTGACACCTGTTGGCCAACAGCGCAACTACAAAACAACCCTACCATTGATTTTTCGCGACTTAGAAATCTTAAATAATACATTCTTTTAAATTTGGAATGTTACATTTGTTAAAAGAAAGGGTGTAAAACGTCACTTTGGCATTCGAGCTTCGGAAACATCACGTTGCGGTACGGTTGTTCTTGTGTTGTATTCTTGTGTTGGAACAACATTAACTAATCAACCGGTTATACGGCGCTAAGCAACTCAAATGGAATTTTGTTTATATATGTTTAGGTATGCTCCGTATATTATTATGAAATATTTTTAATGTATTATAATATTCAAGTTGTTTACACTTTGAATTATTACCTACAATAAATTGGAAAGAAAACGAGATTTTTCTATCGAATATCATAATTTATCCTCAGATTGCTTATTGTACCTCACTCTTGATATCTTGTAACAAAGATACAATAAATCGAATGCAAATTTTATAGAATAAATCTATGACAATAATTCTTGGATGCAGTAAATATACAGGGTGATTCGCGAACAATGTGCCATAGCCTAATAGCAGATAGAGCACTTCAGTGTAAGTCTAGATCAACAAGGAAAAAATTATTTGACTAGTGGTTAAGAACATACAGGGTATTGTATGCATTTGGTCTGAAAATTCAGTGAGCTATATCTCCAACGGTTGGATGTAATCGGATGCAATTTACCAGTAATATTCCTCAGCTGGGACTTGTCAGAATAGCCTACTTGATTTTGAAAAATCTATGGACGGAGTCGGGAAAATCTGCCCTCTCCGTTTTTTACAAAAAAGTACATTTTTCTATCACATTTCTGGAAAACTATTAGCGGATTCGGAAGGTTAAAAAAAATGCTATCAGAATAGTGATTCAATTTTGACGGTACCCACTACCACTAACACTTTGACCGGGCATTATTTATGGACCAGTTCTCGATGGACTCTATTCAAATGTTTCAGATCCATATCCTTTATCCCTCTTAAGACTTCACATAATACATAGCAAAGACCATACCTAGCAAGGAAAATACAATGTTGCACTTCTGATTTCTTTTAATAAACCATAGGTAATTCTCCACAAACTTAACATCTTAATATTAGATAAGAAATGCTTCATTTCAAACTAGATGAGATTCTCAAAATGTTCTCCCCCAACTTCGATGCATTTCCTGCACCGCACCAATAAATATCGTATGACATGCGACTTCACCACCTTGTTGGAGACGCTGTATCTTTTGGATGCGGTGAGGATACAACCGTTCCGCTTTTAATGCTTTCCATATACCTGTTTGAGGAATACCTAGCTCGTGTGCTATTCTTCTAGTGCTTATCGAAGGATTTTGCTCTGCCATCTCAACAATATTTACTTCAGCCGGTCTAATTATTCGTTCTACATTTCTGTGAGTTCCAGGAAATCTTCTATGTTCCCGAGAGAACTGAAAAACTCTATTGAAGGCGTGGCGAGACGGTACTTGTCGCCCAGGAAATCTTCACCGATATTCCCTAATGGCAGCCCTTGTATTTCCATCGCAAAACCCATACACATAAATGATATCAGCGAATTCAGCGTTAGTGAATTTAATAGGCATCTTTAAAATATGAATAAATCGAGGAACTATTAGAACACCAAGTTGTCTAAATAATTATCGATAAATACAAAGATTACTGTTCTTTTCAATTTCAAAATAAAACTGTGTAGGATGTTAGCGCCTAGCTCTTGCAATGTAGTAAGCAGTGTAGAGGCCTCATGATCTGGAAGATGGAGGTTTCAATCCTTTTTCTTTTCATATTTCGTTGAAATACCCCAATTAAAAAAAATTAAGGTTCTAAGTTCGATATTTGCCAAGGAAATGCAAATTTTTCCGGCGAAACGAATTTGATGCGCCCGAAACATATATAATCGAGGCAAGAATTCAAGCGATGCACGTCACAGATCGATTCTATAAATAAGACAATACTGCTAAGAATCATGAAGCCCCATTAAACTTTACCTATTTCTGAAAAAACTTAATAACTGGGTGTCAAGAATTAATCTTTTTAACGTAATTAACGATTAAAAATTATGTTAGTATTAAAATTTCGTTAATGAGATCACTCGTGACGTGCATCGCTTAAATTCTTGCCTCGACTTTACAAGTTTCTCGGGACCATAAAAGTGGACCCAAAAACATTGTAACATCTGAAGGTGATAAAACTGCGTCGGCTAGTCAGCAATGCAGGGATTACCGGCAGAGTCTAGAAACAGGGAAAGGCACAATAAGCCAATTCTGGCTGCACTGCGAACTGGAACCGAATTCGGTGTACAGCCCTGAATACAACGAAAAAAAAAATGGATATACAAGCACGTTTAAAATTGTTTCATTCTGCAATTATATTTTAATTTCAAAACTAATATAATAAAGTAAACTTATTAAAACATTTAATAATATGGTTTTGTTTTATTCATTTTCAATTTAATTGGTCTTCGAAACTCAATGCAATTTTAACAATCAATACGAACAAATTAACAGTGTAATTGACACGTATTGATGAATCTGCTCTGGAATTTGTGATTTCGTTTCGATAATTAGATTTTACTAGAATTAAATATTACTGAACGTTCTAAATAAAGGCTGTTTAATGTAAATAGCAAATGTTAATTAATATGTTAATGATAATATATGCAACAATATTGCAATTAGTGTATATTATTAGATAACTCGTAATACAGGTTTTATATAGTACAGGGCTAAACGGTTCTATTTCCAAAAAATGACCATAATTATTTTTTCAGATATTTAAATTATTTTTAATTATATCAAAATTTAGTTTTCAAAAGTTTGAAAATGTTGATGCTAAAGAATAAAAGTCAAGCAATTGCTTTAGGAGATTCCGTAGCAAAAGTGAATGCTAAGGTATAGTCGGCTGTATATTTACTGGGCAGTCAAAAAATGCAACAGAAACTTTACGACCTTATTAAAATATTGTTACTCTCTGTACTAGCTTGCCTGCAAGTTGAATCACGTATCTTTATAGGTTTTTAATATACATCGGTTTGCGTGATAAGACCATGCCGAATGGTTCATCGACGTTAATAATTAGCGCGTAAAGTTTTTGTTGCGTTTTTTGACTGTTCAGTAAATATACACTCGCCTATAGCAATAATTGATTTGATTTACCAGCATACAGTAGGCATTACTGCAAGTTTCGGAAAACATATCGCTGGGTAGCCGGCCTAACGATCTCAACTCAACTTTGACTGTAAAATGTCCGCGAGTGTACAACTAGGAGTGCGTCATTTAACAACAGAAGAATCCGATAAAGCAAAAAATCGTGGCTATTTAAAGATGGACTGTCGAAGAAATAATAATAATAATGTTTCTTAAAAATAAAGATAGTACAATGCAATTGACAATAGACATATTTTCCAAATAAACATTGAAGTCTCACAGAAATATTCTAATAGATACTTGTTTGTGAGTTTGATAGTGTGTTTAATTGTATATACACACATACATACATATACACACATACTATACTATTTTTACCCATACATACAGAGAACATCACTTACTAGATAATGCAATTAGGTACATAAATACCAAAAATATAGTAGATAAATAAATATAAATTAGATATACAATTAATAAATATATACACATTTTTATTTAACAAAAATTTAAAAAGTTGCCTTGTAAGATATTATTTATTTTTTCCCTAGGAGATTCCAAAATCCATTTTTTTAAACATAAATAAGTTATTTAAATTTCGGATTTTATCAGGTAGGTAATCATACAATTTTACAGCCAAATAAGTGTGATTCTTTATACCAACTGTTTTAGAAATTTTTGGCTTTGCTGTAACTATTTTTTTTTTGATCTGGTATCATCATGTTTTTTAAAATCAATGTTTTTGGTTTTTTGCAGGAAGAGAGCATTCATATAATTGACGAATATCCATTACAGCTATTTCTGTGAATAAATTATTACTTGAATAAGTCAACTCTTTGTTTAATATAATTTTCAGGAACCATTTTTGCAAAACAACTAATTTATTCAAATAACAATTTACTACCGCTCCCCAACCTATTATTCCATATGTCAGGTGAGTTTGTATTAATGCAAAATATATTATTTTTAATTGGTCAATACTTAATATTGCTTTAGGTATTTAAAACGTGATAATAAGCCTCTAACTTTTTTCGTAACGTAATTTACTTGTAAGTCCCAACGAATGTGTTTGTCAATTACAATGCCCAAGTATTTCATTGACTGTGCTTCCTCGATGGCTAAACTTGGAGTTATGTTCAAAGGACCAAAATTTGGGAGATTATTCACTAAGGATATATATGGTAGGTATTTTGTTTTTGTATTATTTGTAGTCAGCCTATTTGCATCAAACCAGTTTTTAATCTTCTTAAAATCACATACTACTCTCTGTTTTAGGTCTTGCCACCCGTCTGCACTATAAAGTATAGCGGTGTCATTAGCAAAGCTTAGAATTTCAACTGTTTATGTAGACTGTAAATAAAACCGACCCCCTGAGGAACGCCCCATTTTATAATTTTTTGATTACTTATACTTTCCTTTATTTTTACATATTGAGTCCTCCCTGTAAGATAGCTTTTATAAGTTGGAAAACATTTCCTCTGAAGCCTAGTTTTTGCACCTTTGTCAATAGATGTTTGTGACAGATAGTGTCAAACGTAATTGCCAAATCTACAAAAATACACAAGAATGGCTTATTGTTATCTAAATTCTTGTAATTCAAAGCTGTTAAATAGGCAATAGTATCTTCTGTGGACTTTTTCTCCCTGAAGCCAAACTATCTGTTAGAGATAATATTGAATTTATCTAAAAATTTCACAACTCTAATATTTATTATCTTTTCCAACAGTTTGGCAACATTAGAAATAAGCGTAATAGGTCTGTACTTAATTAATTTTAGCTTATCACCATTTTTATATAGGGGTTTTATAACTCCAACTTTTAATATACTTGGGAATATTCCATGTTCAAGTGAGTTATTGATTAAGTATATAAGTGGTTTGTTAATTTCACTCAAGGTCCGTTTCAGGGTTTCGGCTTTAATACCATCATAACCAGGTGCTTTTTTTTTCAAACTATTTGTGATCTCTTCTAATTCAGTTTCATTAGTGGGTTGTAAAAATATCGAATTTTCAAGATTTATTTCATTATCCATAACTAAATCATTATTTTGTATTTGCTTTGCTAATGTTTCACCCATATTAATATAGTGCTGATTTAAGTCATCGGCTATATCTTTTTCATTTCTTATATTTTTACCATCTGATTCAATTTCATTTATATTAGTTTCGCAATTTATTTTATAAAAATTTTGTTTACAGCACTCCAAAGTTCTTTTGTACAGTGCTTATTTTTCGTGATAATACTATTATAGTAATGCGTTTTAGCATTTTTTATTAGTTGCGTTCATTTATTTTTATATTTTTTATATTGACTGGCTAGTTCTGTATTATTTGGATTTTGTTTCAGTTTGTAATATAGAGAATTTTTCTCATTTACAGATTTGAGGAGTCCTGGCGTTATCCAGTCTTTTTTCCCTTGGATATTGTTTGTTTTTTTTACACTTTTTGCATTTTTGTTTATAAGATAAGTAAATTTATCAAAAAATAATTCCCACTGTATATTAATATCTTCCTTTTCATATAAATCTGCCCACTGTTTATTTTGTAAATCACATTTTAGCTTGTCATAATCAATGTACCTTTTTATTATGTTATTTTTATTTACTATTGGATTTATATTATAATTTGTTTCAAAATACAGTAAAATTGGATAATGATCTGTAATTGGTGTTTGCCTGATAATAGGGAGAAATATATTTTCTCTTTCAGTGCTCTTTATAAAGCAATGATCTATAATGGATCTTTGTTCATTTTGTACCCTAGTGGACTCTTTTATATAGGACCCATAATCATGTTCATTTAAAATATTTAAATATTCTTGGCAGAAATCGTCATCAGACAAAATATTGATATTTATGTCTCCAGTTAATATATGTGCGTAATATTTATTTATCCCCTTTAGATAATACTTTAATGACTTATTGAAACTATATGGACATGTACTAGGAGATCTATACAGGGTGTTGCATCATGAGAGGGACATAGCTTAATAGGAGGTAGAGAACATCAGTGGTAACCGGAACTTCTCCCATAGAAATGTCTCATTGGGCCTTCATTACGAAGTTACAGGGTGTTAAATAATTTTTGGCCAAACCTGTTTTTTGTCATAAGTTTGACAGGGAATGAAATAACGGATTCATATTTGGTACGGCTAATGTACTAACGAGCCCCAAGAGGTACATGTATAAAAAAATATATATCCAGGTCCGGACTCACTATAATTTATGTTTCTTCTTTGCATCAATAAAACATCACCCTGTATATATTTTTTTGAAATTTCGATACGATATTCGAAAAGAGCAAGAAAAAACAAACAAAATGGCCTATTTCATTTTTTTGTTACACCTTCGTGGTTATTTAAATACGTTGTAAAATGTGCAAGAAAATGGATTACAGAACCCTATTAAATGAGAGGCACGTGAAATAAATAGTTTTATAACTAAAATTTGCAAAAATTCTATTGAGCCTAGGTGGTCTGGGTGAATCCTAATTCCGGCACGTTTTAAAGGTCCATTTTGGTAAAAAACTGTGGTCCTAATAAGTAATCGGGTATGAAATAACAAAATTTTTAATCAATCACAGTAGGCTTGTTCAAAGAATAAAAGTGACAGATAATTTAAACCATTTAGGCCTAAGCAACCAGTTACTTTGATCAAGAAAATCATCAACATTTTATACTTAATAAAAATTGGAAAAGAGAACAAACTAAAATCTAAATAAATAAAATATTTTCCATTCAATTAACAATAAATAACAAAACAATAACTAAATGTGTTTAAAAATAAAACGTAATTGACACTAAAGTAAATTTTCAAAATGTCCTCCCCCACATTCTGTGCATTTTCTTGCGCGTTTAGAAAGGTCACCAATTGCTCGACGTATCATTTCTGGATTATTCCGTATTTCGTCGCAGGTTGTAACGATGCGCTGAATTAAATGTTGTCTACTTTCAATTTCAATGCTATAAACCTCGTTTTTTAAGTGGCCCCATAAAAAGTAATCACAAGGGTTACAATCAGGAGATCTTGGTGGCCATTCATGTGGACCCCCGCGTCCAATCCATCTATTAGGATACACATTGATTAAGTGTTCTCTTACTTGAAGGTTAAAATGTGGTGGGGCCCCATCATGCTGAAACAACATGCCTCTTATACCGATATTTTCTAACATATTCGGTAAAATGTTTTGAAGAAAATCAAAGTAAATTTCACCATTCAATCTTTCTTCAAAAAAATGTGGCCCTATCAAATGTCTATTCACAAGTCCGACCCAAACATTTACAGAAAACCTGTGTTGCGAACGGCGTTGGCGTACCGCATGTGGGTTTTCCTGTGCCCATTTATGATTATTTCGTGAATTGTTTACTCCATCCCTTGTAAATTGTGCCTCATCCGTAAATAAGGTTCTGTAAATGACTGGGCGATGGTTAGACAACCAATGACAAAATGCCAGGCGGGGGATATCGTCGCCTTGTTGAAGACGCTGTACCTGCTGGATATGATATGGATGGTAACGTTCTCTTTTTAGGGTTCTCCATACTCGCCAATGAGGAATACCAGTTGCCAAACTGATTCGTCTAGTGCTCATATTTGGGTTTTCTTGAACTACGTTTATAATATTGCTTTGTTCCTGCACACCTTGTTGTAAAACACGCTCCACAACTGCAGAATTAGGAAACTTTCCGTGTTGTCTTGCATACTGGAACACCGTACTAAAGGTTTTATGATTAGGGCATCGACGACCAGGAAAACGCAGCCGATATTCTCTTTCCGCCGACCTACCATTTCCATTACAGAAACCATAGATGAATATTATGTCAGCATATTCCACGTTTGTAAATTTTACTGGCATAGTTAAAATATTTTCACAAGTTTTCACTAACTAAATGCGGATTATTGACACATTAAATTACTAACAAACAATTATTCAACTGTTTAGGAGATTTCTTTTTATTATCTGTCACTTTGAAGAAGCCTACTGTGATTGATTAAAAATTTTGTTATTTCATACCCGATTACTTATTAGGACCACAGTTTTTTACCAAAATGGACCTTTAAAACGTGCCGGAATTAGGATTCACCCAGACCACCTAGGCTCAATAGAATTTTTGCAAATTTTAGTTATAAAACTATTTATTTCACGTGCCTCTCATTTAATAGGGTTCTGTAATCGATTTTCTTGCACATTTAACAACGTATTTAAATAACCACGAAGGTGTAACAAAAAAATGAAATAGGCCATTTTGTTTGTTTTTTCTTGCTCTTTTCGAATATCGTATCGAAATTTCAAAAAATATGTACAGGGTGATGTTTTATTGATGCAAAGAAGAAACATAAATTATAGTGAGTCCGGACCTGGATATATTTTTTTTATACATGTACCTCTTGGGGCTCGTTAGTACATTAGCCGTACCAAATATGAATCCGTTATTTCATTCCCTGCCAAAGTTATGACAAAAAACAGGTTTGGCCAAAAATTATTTAACACCCAGCAACCTCGTAATGAAGGTCCAATGAGACATTTCTATGGGAGGTTCCGGTTACCACTGATGTTCTCTACCTCCTATTAAGCTATGTCCCTCTCATGATGCAACACCCTGTATATCAAATTAATAAAATATTATTATTATTCACGTTTACGTCAGCTTCTAGTAAGTTAAATTAATGATACCGTTATTATATTTTATGTTTTTTAACTTATGTATTCTGTGTTGGTATATCAGACATTTTTTAACTAATACTGTTACTCCATCATTTTTGTTAACATTTCCTTCATTATACAGGCTGTTATATCCATTTATATTAAATAATGTTAGATCCTGAATTTCAAATGTTTCTGTTAGAACGATGATATCGAAGTTTTCTGTAAAATGATCGAGCAATAATAAAAGTTCATCGAAATTCTTTTGCAAATTTCTAATGTTGGTTTGAAAATTTTTTATATTTGTATTTAAATTTTATTTTGATATCAAATTATCATGTTCAGTTACATCTTTCGCAATATTTGTTTTAATATTTTCATAACTGTAATGTTTTATATATGGGTTCATTTTTATTTTTATAATTTACATTCCTACAGTTCAATAATATATTTAATATACATTGTATATATAGAAGGTAGGTAGAGGTATATATAGAAACATATAATTCTGTTATACAAAGAATATTGGCTATTTCCTAGGTAATATATAAATTAATTTCTTTTTTCTTGTTATATTTTTCTTCTTTTTCCTCTGTGTTAGGTCTTATCTTATCTAAGGCTTTTGCGACGTTGCTTGAATTTTGAATGTTACTTCTTAGATTCCTTCCTTTTCTATCTTCTTTATTAATTTTCTCAAAGTTTGCGTGAAACTCGATATTTTCTTCATCTTTTTCTGTACAAAGGAGTGTAATCGGAGCACTTCGCGTAATATTGTTTCCACTTGTTGATGCCCCTAGGACACTACAGTCAGTAACTCTTAATATTTGGTCTTCACCACCTAGTAGATTTTCTATGCTATAAAATT
This sequence comes from Leptura quadrifasciata, assembly GCA_963675555.1. Classification (NCBI taxonomy): domain Eukaryota; kingdom Metazoa; phylum Arthropoda; class Insecta; order Coleoptera; family Cerambycidae; genus Leptura; species Leptura quadrifasciata. The sequence goes on along the minus strand of OY776673.1, from coordinate 152,239,793 downwards.
CTCCATTTATAATCAGTTTATTTTTATAGATTTTTGCATTATAGTGTTTTTCCCTTGCTTGTTTCAATATTTCTTGATTGTATTATCCACGAGCTCACGTCCTTCACCGGAAACACTTTTATTTAATAACTGGCCCAATATTCAACAACGAAATTGACAATGTACTTCAAACGTACATTGAATTTTAGAACTTAGAACCAAGACGCGGCATTTGCTCAAGATTTGGTGAAAACCAACTGCAAGGCTTCCCACGATTAGATTTAGAGTATAAACATTTAACAACAGGGACGTATTACTTAAGGTTTGGTGCCCAACTTAACTGATTCCATACTAAATTGCATTGAATGGTCAGGTAACAGATGGGACCCATATAACGACCAGCTAATAACTAATATTGAGAACTAGGACCCTCACATAGCACTGAACAAACACACTCCCACAAACCCATCCCACGTCCTTGTCGTTGATCCTGATAAAATTAAAGAGCACAACTTTATGTTTTAAATAAATTTACATTCAAAGAAACACCACATTGCCTTCCCTGATGTGGATAGTATACGCTGATTCCCCGTGATGTACGCGAAATAATCCAAAAATCCTTAGGCCAGTCACCACGGACTTGACGTGAAAATTTAGACAAAAATTGCTAAAGTTTTCTAATTTAAAGACAGCATTGGATGAGGTAAAAAAATAACAAATCCAGTTTTTGCACCCTTTACCGCGCCCCGGAACGTTGTTAAATCAACAAAAAACGTAAATTTATAATAAATTTTTGGAAAAAATCCGAAATTTTTGCAAACCTTGAAGAACGTTTTAATAATTAGTTTATTAGACATCTTCTATCAAGTTTACAGCCTGCTACGATGACGGGAACTTTGCAAATAGTTATTCATTTACTTTATTTTGTCGATTAAAAATTGTGAAAGTTATGAAAATTATTGTTTATACGGCCAAAATATGTGACGTAATCCATGTAGCTAACTTGTTTAGCGGAATGCGCGTAGAGTAGTGTATTCGACTGTAGTGTTCAAGTGCTTTAGTGCTTGTGGATACTACGCCAAATTTATACATCAAAGGTTGCAGCTCTCTCCAGGTTAAGTAATTCGGAACCCCAGGGAAGTTTCTATTTGATATTTGAGTTCAACATGCCTATTTGATTAAATCAAATAAGTATAATAATTACCATTTATTACCATTATCATTACAAATTACAGAGGTTAATAGGTTCGTCTTATCCTTTTTATCCCGCTGTTGCCGATATTTGTTTACATAAAACCAAGATGGCTGGATACTAAAACTATTTAATATTGAAACAGCGAGATAGCATGTGGTACTTACTTGTAGACTTTTCTCATACACTTTTATGGAGACATCTTTATTTTTGTAATATTAAACCCATATAAAGCGCATTATATAAAATTTTGTTTATCAAAGACAATTGCACCATGTAAAGTGAGTTACATAACCTTGGTTTCGAAATATTCGATATACCGGACGGCCACGGGGGTATCGCCTGCGAAATAAATCGAGTATTATGAAAGATAGGCTTCTGAATGTAATGCTCTTTATATTTTCACATTTCCTTATTCACCATGAGTTTCTGATTTCAGTGATATATCATATGTTAGTATTTGCTTAAAGGCGAATTTACAAGCGTAAAGTAGCTAAAGCAAGTTACTAAGTGCTTACTGCGGGTCTACATTAACTTTTAGTATTCTTGTTTGGAGTTGCTTTTTAAACATGGCGGAATGTACAGTTATTCGAACATCAATACAAAAATGCATATTTATATATGGTGAGTTAGTAGAAATAATTGCGGAAGAAATGAACAAAGAAAAGCGTTGTTGGGTGAGAGAATGGTTGTCTCAGAGAGAAAGTCATGATGCTTCTGCTATGTTATTATAAGAGAACTTGCAAATGAAGATTTACCAGAATATAAAAATTGTATGAGGTTGTCCAAACAACAGGTCGAGATACTGCTCACACAATTTTTCCCTAAAAGAGAGAGTTGCTATTACGGCTAGATTAAAATTGGAAGTAACATTTTCATATTTTCCGTCTAAGTTGCTGGTAAACAGAGTAGGGGAAACCACTTGCTCAAGTAAATAAAAACCGTTTCTATTCATTTGACTAAGCAGTTTACTAAATGCGTCACTTGTTCAAGTAACTACTAATTTGTACTAAGTCAAATTATTTACATGACACAAGTAACTAAATTTAGTTACTTGATTTAGTAACTTGATTTAGCTACTTTAAAATTCGCCTTAAAAAATGGCATCTTAAATGTGGACAAACTTAATAACACAAGTAATTTCTCGCGGCATTTTACTTTCAAATTTTGTAACGAAACATTTTTCGTTACTGAAATCTGCATAAAATTTATATTTAATTGTACTTTATAGAATTATGTTTCTTGTTTTCGGTACCGCCTTAAGCGACTTACTGTATATTATCCGAAAATATTCACTATTTGAATACCTGAGTATTTATTTAAAGCAGCAAATATTTTTAAACAGAATTATTGTTTATTGTTTGGCGTAATTAATTCAATAATTAGTTATCTGTGGCCGATTAAATCCGTTTCTTTTTCGTAGTTGGTTAGAATAATTATTTGAAACCGATTCTGTACATTACAAAATTCAGAATACTTTATTTATACTAACCAACGCACGTAATAATAGTTTACCAGTAGTTTAATAACTTAATATAGCCGTCCTCGCTGGCTTGTATTCAATACAGTGGGCCATGCGCGATACTAGAGCACGTGGGACTCCTCGCGCTAAACCGAGTGGGAATCTGGCTATAAAACTGACCGAAAACTCCTGTAAAATCAGAATTTGTTCCAATTCTCGAAGCAACCAGACGTCTGCCAGCTGCCCAGGGTCCACCGCTGCTACTGTAAAGAGTAAGAAAACTTATATATATTTGGCTAGTGCATTTATTATTCCGTATTTATTCTGATTGAAATTTTTATCCTGTTTGAATATTTTTGGTATTTATTTCATATTTACTGACTGATAATTTTTAACTCTGTCACCGGGATTTTACTGCTTATATTCTGATTGAAATTTTTATCCAGGTTGAATATTTTTGGTATTTATTTCATATTTACTGACTGAAAATTTTTAACTTTGTCACCGAGATTTTATTGCTTATATTCCGATTGAAATTTTTACGCTGCTTAAATACTCTACTATTTATTTCATATTTAGTGATTGCCGTTTTGACACTTATTAAATTTCACTGTTTATTTTCTGATTGAAAATTTTATACTGTGCATCCAGAAGTCTGTTACCTATAATTCGGTTTCAATTCATATTTAATTAGTTGAATATTTTCATTTTAGTATTTTCACCTCGTGACTACCTTTTTACCCTTACTTGTATCTCTAAGGATCTACAAGTTCCTGAACTTGCCTGCCTTATGACCTGCGTCTGGCTAATCCTTTATTACTTGTACTCGGATTTGCGTCCCTACAAGTTCCTATTTTCCCCCTGTATTTTAGGACTGGCTTCCCTACAGGGATCTCTCACCTTTTTTTTTAGTCACATTATTGTTTGCTCCGAACTAAATAAACCTTAGTAAAAGGCTAGTTTTAATTAAGCTCTTGTTTGCACAGTGTATTGAGTTCATGACAGAAAAATTTGCTCACTCTGCCGATACTTAACCTCCGGTACTATTAACAAGCACTAGCCAAATTTTCGGTCTGTTTTATAAACTGTTTTATTACTATAAATAATTCTGCTTGCTTCGCATTTTCTGGTATCCGTATACTGACTGTCTGCTTAACAACCGTTTTTTTTTAAACTCGCTAAATTCACCGCTTACACGCTTTTGCCGCTAATATTGTTTCATTGCTTGCTACTCTCCCTCTACTGTTATTGTTTATATATATATCTGTACATGAATTTGTGTTAATTGTGATTTTTTTGTTTATTTAGGACTGTAACCACAGGTCTACTTTAATATATACTTAAACATTATTGGAACTTCTGCGTTTTACTGTTGTGTTTGTGAAAGTCTATTTTTCCCTATTGACCCACTGGAATTAACTGATTTCTTCACTGAGCTGCTTAGTCTCGCTCATTCGACTTGTGGGTAGTGTTGTTCAAACACTTTAAAATTTGAACTGGCGCCCGAGTACTGAATAAAGCTCGAGTATCAAAGTGACAGCCTTAGTTCTCGCATAGTACGAGAAAAAGAGCGTCACAAACTTGGCGCCCGAGCAGGGACCGTTTTAAAGGGAAATTAAAATAGACTATACAATACGCATTCGGCAGTCACCGAAGACAACTGAAAAAGTTCCAAAGAGGGTTGAGACCCGTGCACGGGGTCATTTTCGACTAAACTGACCACGGGGAATTGATTCCGATCATTCCCGAACTGATCCGATTAGTCCCGAAGGCGTTATTAATTGTTTTATTAACGACTAGGGTAATTTGGAAATAAAAGCGAGTTACTGTGGTGATAGTAGCTGAAGAAGCTGCATTTTTCACCAAAAGTTCGAACTCCACCCGAGTGCTTCCGAAGCCTCACGAAGGGACCCGAAGGTCTACAAGGCCTGGTGGGGTATCAAATCTAACTAAACTGACCGTGAGGAACCGATTCCGATCATTCCCGAGAGGATCCGATCACTCCCGAAGGCGTTATTCACCTTTTTATGAAGGAGGTGACGGATTGAAAAAACGAAATCGGTTTCAGGGGAGTAGTTACGCGTGAAAGCTGGGGTTTTGAGCAAAAACCCGAACTTCACACGAACACTTCCGAAGTTTACCGAAGACACCAGAAGCCCTGCGAAAGCACGGGAGGCGTCGTTTTCAGCTAAACCATACACGAGGAATCGATTGCGACTATTGTCGAATCGATCTGACCAACGGTTCCGGGAAAAAGTCTGCTGTGGCCAGACTAAAAGTCCAAAGTGGATGAGAAGTTACTGGGGGCTAACCAGGACCTCAACACAGCTTTTGCACCACTTTTGACCGACGGCCCAAATTTTGGCCGGGATACCTAACGACTTTGGAAAAAGAGTTGAGGGCAATGCGACCCCTCGTTTTCGAGTAACTCGAGGACGTAGAATCTATTGCCACCGGTTTCAGTTCGATACGACTAGCCGTTGCGGAAAACGTGCACTGTAGCGACCTGGGAGGTCGAAAGTCGTTAGAACTGAAATAAATACGTTGCTAGACACCGTCGAGAATTGTATTAAGGGACACACCGATTTTCTGTACTCCTGTCCAAAAAATGGACTCAGCAAAGGAGGATATCGAAATTTTTTTTTTGTAGCACCGCCGGGACGCGGGAACAAACACGCATAACCGTGGGCGGTTAGAATAAAACGCCTAGGCGCCGGAATAGAACATTTTGGTCTGAAGCCGTCGATCTGTGCAGTTCACTTCAAGATATCAGTTCTACCTGTTACCTGACTGTACCATTTTAACAGGAGAAGTTGTGCTGATCTGAAGCCGTCGACCTGCACAGTTCACTTCAAGACACAAGTTCTATCTAGCATCAGACTGTACCGTTTAATAGAACAATTGGTTTGAAGCCGTCGAACAGTAAGGTTCACTTCCAAATACCAGTTCTATCTGTTACCAGTCTGGTGTTGCGTGTTCGCGTCGTCGTTCGTCGCTACAGCTAGGACAAGTTTGCTTGAAGATTTTGAACAGTTCGGTTCACTGCAGGAGACTAGTTCTACGTGTACCGGGAAATACCGATAAAACAAATGGCTACCGGAGATCAGAAAATACCAGCTGAAAGCCTCAAGCCAGAGACTCTTAGTTCTGAATGGACGGACATAAAACTCAGCTGGATATACAAGCTGAAAAAGGAGGAGCTAGATATAGAGCTCCAGAAATTTGGATTGAGTTCGGCGGGAACAGTGGACGAGAAAAAACGCCGTTTAGTAGGTTTCATGAAAGAAGGAAGTGCATCACCTAGAGTGAGGATGCCACCTGCTCTGTCTCTCGTTATCCCACCTCCACAAAATACCGAAACTCTGCCTCTAACCGGGCCATTCCCGGCTCCAACGCAAGAAGTGCGAGTGGATCCGCTGGAAATTCGAAAGTGGAACATTCACTTTAATGAAAAGGGCGACCCTGCTGCTTTCCTAGAGCGTGTAGAAGAAGTCTGTGCGTACACCGGGATTAGTCAGGATAGACTGCTGCCGGTACTGCCCGAGTTATTGCAAGGACAAGCCTTACTGTGGTGCCGTAATAATCACTCACGCTGGCGAACTTGGGATGACTTCACCAAAGAGTTCAAAGTCTTCTATTTTCCGATTAATTACCAAGAGGAGATAGAGGCGCAAATCAGTCGCCGTCTCCAGAAGCTTGAGGAATCTGCTAGTACCTATGTTACGGACATGCAGACCCTCATTCGCCGCCATGGCGATCTGTCTGAACAACAGGAACTCCGCTGGCTGTATCGTAACTTGCTCCCTGACTATAGGCAGTATATTCCAAGATCTGAACTGACTGACATCGCCGCTTTGACGGCCAGGATCAAGCAATTTGAGGCGCTACGTAAAGAAGTCCAGCAAGTCTACGGAAACCATTCTGCTGCAACGTATTTACGGCCTAACCGATCTGTCACCAGCATAAGTCATCACCGACCACAGAGGCCGACTCAGACTGACCGACCATCTACGCTGTTTCCTCGTAATAACCAACCACCGTCACCTTCGAGAATGGACCAACTCTCCATCACTACCGTGCAACCACTACGGGAAACTCCAAGGCCAATGGAACCAACTCCATCGCCCACAGTTAGCCCAGTGGTTAACAATGAGAGTGGACCGTCAATTTCCTCCATCACTAGCATCACCGACCAAACTAGTATCTGCTGGCGGTGCGGGAAATCTGGGCATTATCGTAGCCAATGTCGTTCTCGACCGAAATTATTTTGTTCACGTTGTGGCCGAACCAATACCTTAACAAAAGATTGTTCATGCCACAGAACGACAGAACGAAACCGAAGCTGTGCCAGTACAAAACCTGCGTTGTCTGCTGACAAGCCTACCTCGCAAGATACTGTCCACAGAGATATCCGACCCCACATACAACTAAGATTGTATGGTAATCAATTTACTGCCTTAGTGGACACAGGATCTGTTCGTTCCTACATAGGAAACCGGGTTCAGGAGTTCCTCACTCAACGAGGGAAAGCTCCAATTACCGTATCCACTCTGTCCACCCGGCTTGCCAATGGGACTCGTGTAACTATGTCAACCGCGTATGACGTGGAATTCGAGATAGATGGAAGTCATTTCAACGAACGATTCCTCTATTTCGCGAATTTGTCCGCTGATATTGTACTAGGAATGGATATCCTAAGGACAAAAACGTTTCACGTAGACCTGCCTACTGCGACTATATACTTGAATAACCGTCTCATTTCGTCATCGCCTGTAACTGACCCGCTGGGAGGAATTGCTTTAGCCCTAGCTAAATGCGAAGAAGACAAATCACAAGCTTTCTTGGAAATACGAAATTTCCAGGATATCACTGGTAATTCGAAATCGCCTCAACACTACACCCATCGCTCGACGCCTAAACCAAGAAAACTAAGACGCCGAGCACGGAACCCGAAGACGCCGGAAATATTCAAGAAAGAAGTTCATAGAATCATCGAATCGTCTACCAATGCAAGGAGTTCTCCGGTGGTTCGTAAGATCCAGCCTCTGGAAACTGCTAGCAGGCATCGTGAACCCTCCGAGAAAGTCCCGACTTATTTACCAATTGGTCGAGGGGACTTATGTTGGCGATGTGGGAATCCAGGGCATTCCCGTCAATTTTGTCGCCGAAAGAGGCGACTGTTCCGTTCTCGATGTGGTTTACAAGGAGTAATGTCAAGGGATTGTAAATGTACTCCACAACATCACTCACCGTTGTACCATTGCCCGCTATTTCGGCAACGAGCATCTGTCCGTAATCTGTTATCAACTCGTTCCAACCGTTTTTCCATTTCTCGAGGTAACTATCACCTCCCAAGGAATCCAAAAGAAATCCGGGAACCACCGGGCGATGATACACTGTATCACCTGGATCGACGCAGCTCCATGCGCAAGATGTAGGCGTCGGAGTGCATAACAAACAGCTGCTCGATCTACTGCTTATTTCTGTTTATTTTTCTGAATTTATTTTAAATTTTTCCTGTTGTTACAGACCTGGGTAGAACGTAACTAGTATTTCCGATCCTATCCAGAGACTTCTGGGCAACCAAGGTCTGGGAACCCAAAACCTGCTGAAGGATTTCGGCCACGACGTCACTAAGTGAAGTTTCGGGCCTAACCAATTCTGTACCGAAACAGCCATCCTAATTTACTGTTTTTTTGTTGGCTGTTTGTTTTTTTTATTGTTATTTTACTTTGTCCTTTTATGAACATATTTTAATTTTTCTCTCTGTTATAGACCTGGATGAAAGGTATGCTATATCTGAGTTTTTCCAGTGAGCCAGGCGTCTCCAGGTCCAGGTATTTTGGGAGAGAGATTTCAAAACCCAGTGCCGCCGTCCTGTCTAAAGCCTCCGCTGATGTTTATTTCTGGCCAACCGGGACGTTGGATTCTGGCCTGAAGAGAACCTTTCATTTCTTTTACTTTTAAATATCTGTCCTGTTTGTAAGTAGAATTTTGTTTTGATTCTAGATTGTAAAAGGTGTACGTACTTACCTACCAATAAAGTTCGTAGAGGGGGTAAGCGTCTTTTTCCGTTAGGGAACTGAACCGTAACTTTTGTTTATTTCTATTTATCATGGCTGATGGAAGAAGCCGAAGAAGAAAGAAAAAAAAATTCATTGCATTTAAATTTTTTTTTTTGTGAAGTAAGAGGGGGATGTAACGAAGCATTTTTCGTTACTGAAATCTGCATAAAATTTATATTTAATTGTACTTTATAGAATTATGTTTCTTGTTTTCGGTACCGCCTTAAGCGACTTACTGTATATTATCCGAAAATATTCACTATTTGAATACCTGAGTATTTATTTAAAGCAGCAAATATTTTTAAACAGAATTATTGTTTATTGTTTGGCGTAATTAATTCAATAATTAGTTATCTGTGGCCGATTAAATCCGTTTCTTTTTCGTAGTTGGTTAGAATAATTATTTGAAACCGATTCTGTACATTACAAAATTCAGAATACTTTATTTATACTAACCAACGCACGTAATAATAGTTTACCAGTAGTTTAATAACTTAATATAGCCGTCCTCGCTGGCTTGTATTCAATACAGTGGGCCATGCGCGATACTAGAGCACGTGGGACTCCTCGCGCTAAACCGAGTGGGAATCTGGCTATAAAACTGACCGAAAACTCCTGTAAAATCAGAATTTGTTCCAATTCTCGAAGCAACCAGACGTCTGCCAGCTGCCCAAGGTCCACCGCTGCTACTGTAAAGAGTAAGAAAACTTATATATATTTGGCTAGTGCATTTATTATTCCGTATTTATTCTGATTGAAATTTTTATCCTGTTTCAATATTTTTGGTATTTATTTCATATTTACTGACTGATAATTTTTAACTCTGTCACCGGGACTTTACTGCTTATATTCTGATTGAAATTTTTATCCAGGTTGAATATTTTTGGTATTTATTTCATATTTACTGACTGAAAATTTTTAACTTTGTCACCGAGATTTTATTGCTTATATTCTGATTGAAATTTTTACGCTGCTTAAATACTCTACTATTTATTTCATATTTAGTGATTGCCGTTTTGACACTTATTAAATTTCACTGTTTATTTTCTGATTGAAAATTTTATACTGTGCATCCAGAAGTCTGTTACCTATAATTCGGTTTCAATTCATATTTAATTAGTTGAATATTTTCATTTTAGTATTTTCACCTCGTGACTACCTTTTTACCCTTACTTGTATCTCTAAGGATCTACAAGTTCCTGAACTTGCCTGCCTTATGACCTGCGTCTGGCTAATCCTTTATTACTTGTACTCGGATTTGCGTCCCTACAAGTTCCTATTTTCCCCCTGTATTTTAGGACTGGCTTCCCTACAGGGATCTCTCACCTTTTTTTTTAGTCACATTATTGTTTGCTCCGAACTAAATAAACCTTAGTAAAAGGCTAGTTTTAATTAAGCTTTTGTTTGCACAGTGTATTGAGTTCATGACAGAAAAATTTGCTCACTCTGTCGATACTTAACCTCCGGTACTATTAACAAGCACTAGCCAAATTTTCGGTCTGTTTTATAAACTGTTTTATTACTATAAATAATTCTGCTTGCTTCGCATTTTCTGGTATCCGTATACTGACTGTCTGCTTAACAACCGTTTTTTTTAAACTCGCTAAATTCACCGCTTACACGCTTTTGCCGCTAATATTGTTTCATTGCTTGCTACTCTCCCTCTACTGTTATTGTTTATATATATATCTGTACATGAATTTGTGTTAATTGTGATTTTTTTGTTTATTTAGGACTGTAACCACAGGTCTACTTTAATATATACTTAAACATTATTGGAACTTCTGCGTTTTACTGTTGTGTTTGTGAAAGTCTATTTTTCCCTATTGACCCACTGGAATTAACTGATTTCTTCACTGAGCTGCTTAGTCTCGCTCATTCGACTTGTGGGTAGTGTTGTTCAAACACTTTAAAATTTGAACTGGCGCCCGAGTACTGAATAAAGCTCGAGTGTCAAAGTGACAGCCTTAGTTCTCGCATAGTACGAGAAAAAGAGCGTCACAATTTTGCAGAAAGTAGACGTCTGATTTGACGCATTGGTGTATTTTTGTCACTCCACTTTCGCAAAGTTCTACAGATTTTATTAAACATGTTACATTATTTTTTACTATTGCTAATGTAAAGAAGAAGTTCACCATCATATTTAACACAATGAGACACCAAAAGTCATAACAAATTTTTAAAATGCATACTTTCAGTTTGTATGAGTTTATCAATTTTCGAGCTATTTCTTCGTGATACATTCATTAGCATCTCAGGCGTAATTTGTTGGAAATTTTGTCAGATTCATTTTTTTAAAACCTGCAATGTTGTAGGTTGTCTGCAGTATATTTGCTCTTCAAAATGGCCATAAGAAGAAATCATATGGAGTGAGATCCGGCGATTTTGGTGGCCGCTTTATTGGACCATGAGTTAATTCTTCGGATACATTTTGAACGTTATTTTTCATTGTTAGTTCGTTGTGCCGTGGGGCGTCATCTTAATGAAAATACAATGGATTCATAATTTCAGAAGATAAATTATCAATCAAATGTGAAATTTCATTTCTGGGTACGTGTAAGTATCGTCGTCCAGTTAATTGTCCTGGATATTGATCCAATAACATAAGGGTCCGCTATTTCGCTCAAACATATACACCAAATCTTTCATGAAAGATATTCTCCCTAAATAATCGATTATTTTGACGAGTTTAGTGCCTCATGTTGTTCCGATTAAATATCCCATTATTTGCGAATCTAGACTTATCGGTAAATAAAATGAATGGTTCAAATTGGTGATCCCGTTGACGGTTGAGCCAATAACAATATTCGGTAATTCAGCATCATTTTCACATAAATGCTGATATAAGTAGTATGTGAGTCCTTGAATCCTTTTTTCTTCAAAATTTTCCTGTGTTTTTGCTTATACCAAGTTTTGAAGGTACTTGTCTAATAAATATGCTATGATCGTACTCTAGCAAAGCTAATACATATATTGTGTCTTTGTTAATAATAGAGGTTTGTTCTTCATATCGAGCTCACTACATAATTTTGTTTCAATCCACAGATAGTATTTTCTTCTTGATTGAATTCGATTTGGATATCGTTCTAAACACAAACATTCTGCAGCATATGCATTTTTCTTGCATTTTCCATAAACCAGCAACATATCAATCTGTTAATTGGTAGTAAATTGCTACATTTTAAATTCACAAATTTTCACTTATTACAAAAACATAATAAATATTGCAACAGTAAATTTCAAAACACAAAATCTGCGTTTATTTAATTATGAGTAACCTTGGTATACGGAGTGACAAAAATAGGTTCATGCATGAAATCCACAGTTACTTTCTATCAGATTTGAAAATAAAATTCTACATGTGTTTATATGTATTTTCACATTTTTTAAACAAATGCCGGCTTGTGATATATCGCTCAAACCACAATTTCATGACCAATAAGATAATGTAAAAATATGGAGGGCATTTCGTATAAAATAAGAAAATTGGTTTCACTTCCGATTAGACCGGAAGTAATATTTTGTATACAATTGTTCAGATTGTGGTTTTAGTGGCCTATTATCCATGTGTTAAGTTGATTTCTTGTAACAGTTAAAAGATGACCTCGGATAATGATAATACTCTTGATCACCTCACCACACCTCGGCTGGTACCTCCTACTCTTGTATTTGGGTTTCCGGATTCAACAAGTGAACTTGGCCTATCAGTTGGTGGCCTAGGTTAAGAAGTAACAAGTTAATAAAAATTATTATTCAATAGATAAATTACCTCACCAAGTGGTTCAAAATTAAAAAGACTATTAATATGTACAATATGAGATTTCTAACTTTAAAAAATACTCAAATTTATTTAACCAAAAGGATAGGTAATTCTGTTTTCACCAAATAATGCAATTGCATGTAAATTACATATACCACTTTATTAACCCTATAAATATTTACATCATAACCAGACTTGAGGTCTCGGTTAATGAACATTTTACTCCAACCTGATATAGGTTCTTAAGATGGGTACTCACAGGCGAAGTGTACCTGTAACTGAAACCGTTACTGCAACCAAAATTTGTCAATGTGGAGGCGTTGCGAATCGAGCTCGCGAGGCTACTTCATCGCAGCGAACCACCAGTTGTCGGTTTTTCTGCGAACACAAAGAGGCTCACAGTTGGTTCGTGGACGCACTGGACGCTGCATGCTGATTCGAAAAAAATGGACGAGTGGGGCGAAGAAAAAATTTCGCTTTAATGGAGAACTATAAAAATATGCCAATAATATGGGATCCGAAAAATAAAGAATATTATTTAGATATACGAAACAAATACTGCAGACTTCTTGTAAAAGAATCGCCGCGCCGGTGACCAAATATCTTAATGTCACTGCTAATCTGTCTTGTACTGGAATTGTTTCTCTGCAATTAGTATTTCTTCTTTGAATTCTCGGTCCAAGTAAATTAATGAAGTATTCAAAATTTGTTGGACGCATTCCACTAATTGTTTGAAATTTTAAAACAGCAAGTAACGAATATCCACTTCTTTCTTCGACATAGTATGATGCCACGATCGTCGGGGGTGTTTATAATTTTTAATAACTGTGTCAATTAAAATATATCCGTCACTGACAATCATTTCTCTTGAAATCGACATGTCGTCGCGAGCTCTATACGAACACTGCGGATCTAAAGATTTGTGAAAAGAAACTACATTAAAACATATTAATGAACACACCAAAATTTGATACAGTAACCGTTGCAGTTACAGTCACAATTCGCCTGTGAGTACCCGGCTTTAGACTGAACTATATTTCTCAAACTCCAGTAATAAAATAAAATGTATGTATGTATACTAGATACTACTTATTATAGTTAAAACAAAATGTTTAAAGTTGAAGAATAAAATTATTATTGCATATAAACGAACCTTCATATAAACCTAACATGGGGTTTATAGTACATTAATAATAAGCCAGTCGTTATAGGGTCAAATCTGGGGGGGGGGTACCTTAGAAAAATTCCGTACTCAATGTAACTTTGGAATGTTGTTTGTTAGTGTCCAGTAGTGCTACCATCCAATTTATCCAGCAAAAAAGCCCTGTGGAGTTTTGGGGAGGGGCGAAAATCCCGAATATTTTTGCGCTTTTTTCGGTTTTTCCAAATATTTCGAAAACGGTTAATTTTAGCGGACAACTTCAAATTAGTAAATTGTAGAGGTTTAAAGGATTAAATTTCCTGCAATTTGCATGGTAAAACGTATTTTTTGACCCTGTAAGTACCGAGATACAGAGTTTCGAAAAAGTGCAAAATTTCTCAAAATCGTAAAATACTGCTAAAAAGGCTGGTATTCCATATTTACTTTGCATTTATCAACATATTTAATGGACTTGTGGTATCTACTTCAATTTGCATAGGTTCAACTACCCCCCCCCTCCCCTGGCAACCGCCACGAACGTCCTCCTTCTATAAGATGTTCATACTATATAGTGTACATGTAAGGTTTGAAAGAGCATAAAATAACCCAAGCTCGTCTTTCCACTAGTAGATGTTAATTCGGTTGAAAAATAGAACATTAAAACACAAGATTTTGTATATTAGTATATTATAGCGATTATACTGCCTAATAAAATAAATTTGTAAGGAAAATTTTAAAGTAGGGAAATGTAAAGTAAATGTTATTAAAGCAAAGTTAATATTTTAGGCGTTTGGCACCATACGGAGTTTCATCTTCTTCACGCTCTTCTTCATCATCTAGCAGTGCGTCCATAATCATTTCTTCTTCGTGCTCTCCTGCTTCCTCGTCCTGGAGATCAGGCTTTGGTGAATTTTCGCACGCATCCCGAGCAGTTCTTGCAAAGCACCGCAGTTCTGCTTTCTTGCAGCTGCAGGCTGCATTGCTACACTTCGAGCTACACTCTTTCTTTCATTAACAAAAGACGATGTTCAATATGTTGTCTAGGACTGCATTACGTGTGGTTCTGATGGGGACGACAGCTTGTTTCGCCAGCGACATCCCCCAAACTGACGGTACAATGTCGTTACCCAGCCATGTTTGAACCTGGAGATATGCTCGGAAAACATGGTGGGTGGCCGCGTCTTTGGTAGGTGGCAGTCTGGCCAATTTGAATTTAGGTTTGGCCACCTACTTAGTAAAAAGTTGGGATCGAAGGTTGCCGAGATAATCTGTTTCCATGTTTCCTCCATACAGTGCCACCAGAAACTTCTCGTCTGCCTCGGAAATCTGGTAGGGGGTGGCTTCCGGGTCTTTGAACACAGCTACTAGGTCATGTAGGGAAGTGTTCTTCTCGTAAATTCTGCAGACCTTCTTCTTCCCTTATCCGAAGGGGGTTGAAGTGGTGTCGCACTTACTTACTGCATGCAGAAAGAGAATATCTCGTGGGTCGATCTTGCATAAAGCTGCTGAATATAATAATGATGGGGTATTACCTCTCCCACTCTTCTCGAAATAGATGTTTTTGTGGGAAGTGGAGGCTAGGGCTGTCAGTAACATGAGATCTACATCTTCACCTGTAATAATTACACCGTCATATTCAGCAGCCTTCGATGTTACTGTGTGTACGATCATCATGTCAACATCTTCAGTAGCCTGCTTCACCTCAATCCCCTTCGCTGTCATTTCTTATCAGCATTGTGATAAAGTTCCTTTTGTTAGTGTCGTTTGATAAGAATTTATCTTGAGCCATTGTCACTGAAGTTGATGCTGAAAATACAAATTTGGTGGATTGGTGGATTCTGCGGCTTTGGTGCCTTGATAGGAGGTGTCGTTAGGATATCCATCATCATCCTGTGGTATTGCAACCGTTTTTGTACATAGTCCACATAGGTCTGGCACGCTGATTGTAACGTGGGTGTTGTGGTCTTACTCCATACAATATTATGGAGTACGAACCCTCCATCAATTACTGCATACTTTCTGCAACCAAAGTTTGCTTCTCCTTGCATAGGGGTAAATACTGCATCACACAATGTTGACTTTGTGCCCTTACGCATTCCTTCCTCAGTAAAGAGCCGACATTGGGAAGGGTGCAAGTTCATATTTGAACAATTCCTTGAGGTCTTCGTCAGACTGCTTGGCAATTCAACCTCGCTGGAATAGAGTCAGTGGATCAACTGTAACACTTTGTCTGCAATTTGCAGTTATGAGGGGAGGGGAGGGGGTAGTTAAACCTATGCAAATGGAAGTAGATACCACAAGTTCATTAAATATGTTGAAAAATGGAAAAGAAATATAGAAAACCAACCTTTTCAGCATTTTTTACGATTTTGAGAAATTTTGCACTTTTTCGAAACTCTGTATCTTGGCAAAAAATAGTTTTACCATGAAAATTGCAGGAAATTTAATCAGCTACAGTTTATTAATTTGAAGTTGTCCGCAAAAATCAACCGTTTTCGAAATATTTCGAAAAAACCGAAAAAGTGCAAAAAGTTTAGGGATTTTCGTCCCTCCCCAAAATTCCACGGGGTTTTTTTGTTGGATAAATTGGGTGTAGCATTACTGAATACCCACAAATAACATCTCAAAGTTTCATTAACTGGACTTTTAAAATTTGAAACATGAAAATAACTTATCATTTAATAATCCAAGAGTAGTACGGTATGAATTTCAATGCGAAACCATAATTTTCAAAAGTTGATACTAGTATTTTAGTAGCTGCTCCTTAAAATCTTCTTAGTCTCGTCGACTACTAATAAATAACCTTTATGAACCAGGTCGAATACGGGCTTATGATGTAAATCAACATAGCTTAAAAGTTAACAATATCGATTAATAACTATTTGAAACTAAAAAGCACAATCTTCCCATGTATAGGGCATTTTTGCAAATATGAATCGTGCACAATCCAGCAAGAGCTAAATATTATCAATACATTATCAACGCGAAGAACTAATCCCAACGAACTACTAAACAGACGGTGATGATTCAACATTACGAAAATTTAATTGGATTTAATTATCCTTTCAGCCATCACAACCGTATGTGAAAAATAATAGGTACGCCTGTATCTTCAGACAGCCATCAACGAACAAGAGAGGGATTACCAACGATTTGAACAGATGTTCCTTTACTCAAAAGCAAGCGTACTGACTGATACCAAGGTCTGTTAGATTTTGAGAAGTAATGACAAACTAATAAATTTCCCAACCTACAATGAAACTTTTCAAATAATAATCGTTTAATATGTAAAAGTGAAAGATTATAATGTGAAAATACTAAAAGTTAATTTATAGAAAACAATCTCTAATTTCCAAGTTAGCAAGTAGGCCTTGTAATATAGATATCGCTCACTCTAACATTCGACAGCAGCTGTTGGTTTCGACTTCTTACAACACCGTTTAAAACTACTTATTTTTAGTCGTCCCTATTATTTTGATAATTCGAACTAAAAAAATATTCGTAGAAAACGACCTAATAAGTATTTATATGAGATATGTCCGGGATATTTCACGCGGCTAGGCCTTTACTTTAAAGCCAAAGTAATTTCAGATCTATTATAAATCGCATCCATCAAACTTGGCAGCTCAATTTAGAAAACAATTGTTTTATTCTAGCCAGCGTCTGAGAGTATGTTTACATGTTTCCGATAATTGTCTATTCCATAGATTTATAAAAATGTTACATTTATGTTTTCTAAAAGAATATCGTGTCTGTGTATTGTTCTATGATGAATTTTGAATGAAGTTTCATAATTATTTATAATAACAACCTAGTTTTAACGTTGATTCTATCATGATTTTTACTTATAGGTACTTTGCTATGAAATATTAGTGCAGCATGGTCAGATAACCCATTCTCAGAGATTTTACAATCAAAATTAAAATAACTATTGTCCATGTCAGTGCACATATAATCTATCCCGGTTGCAGATGTTAAACTATACCTAGTAGGTTCATTAATATAACGTGATATTATAAGAAAAACGGAGATCAACCAGTTGATACTTACTAGCTGTATTTGTCAAAAAGTCAATATTCCAGTCAGCACACAACACTATTGACGACTTATCGTTTGATACATTGTTTACAATTAATTCTAATTCTTGAAAGAAAAAGTTTAGATCACCAATAGATGATCTATATAGCGCTATAATTTTGAAACAACAGTCATTCATAAATTTTAATTCAACACCAACGATTTCAAAATTTTTGTTAACAGATTTTTCCTTAATTTGAATTAATTCTTTTATATTAATATTCAGTGCAGATCTATGAAAAATAATGACTCTAACACTAACTCTACAAAATGCTGTAGTTATGGTATGCCCTTTTATATGAATAGAGTTTAATTCATATGGTTGAAGCCAATGTTCAGTGAAACATGCAATGTCAACATTTTGTAAATTTAATTCAATTTCAAATTGATCGATTTTATTCCTCAAACATTGTACGTTTTGGTAATTTTTTAAAAATTTTATAACGTTATTGTTGTTGATTAATTGCTATTCATCACTGATATTTTATTTATTTATTTAGTTACTGTAACAAAGTTAACAAACAAAATGTCTTAACCTAATTTACATAAAGAACAAGGAGACCTCGTATTGTGTCGAGCATTATTTACATTATCGTTTATTTGTCCTAATACATATAAATAAATATATATCTAATAATTTTAAATAATTTGTAAAACAGGATATAAATTTAATTGAAGTATAAGTCGATAATTAACAAGGTGGTTATAGAAGTGGTGTGAATATTTTTAGGCTGTGTAGGAAGAAATGCAATAATTTACAGACAGAGCTAATATTTCTGCGATGGGAAAAAGATGGACATATAAAAAGAGCTGTGAGTTTTACGGTACATTACGACTATTGTATATTATTAATCTATATAATACATTCACGTTTATAATTTAATTTTGTAGAGATATTAGCCATAGTAAATAAATAATATGTGGCGTTTTTGTATTGAGTTATGCTAGGATGAACAGGAGAGTAGTGTAGTTCTATTCGAAACCGTTTTTTCCTTATTTTTTTAATGTGTGATGGAAGTTTATTAAGAAGTTTGGTTCCATTGTATTTAATGCATTTTTAAGTGACAGTTTTGGTATGTAACGGTACTGTATGTGTTGTTTGTGCTAGCCCTTGTTCCATATTGGTGTTCAATAACAGATCCAATGGTCTCCTTCTTGTTATGTGCGTAGGATATGGCAGCATGCATGTATATACCCTTCATGTCAAGCAATTCTTTTTCGATAAAGATATCTCTGCAGCTTTTTTTGTTAAAAATTATTCTCAAAATATAGTTTTGTGTTATTTGCAGAGGTTGTAAAGGTGCTTTATAAGCTGAGCCTCATACTGAGACACCATACCTAATTATAGATTCAACTAAACTGTTGTACACGACTCGGGAGAGTTTTATTGTTTAGTATGCTCTTCAGGCTATAAAATTTATAGATTAGTTTTCGTATTCTTCCATTTAAATAAGCGACGTGACTTACCCGTTTCATATGCGGATCTGGGATCAACCCTAAATATTTTATGGTGACGGCACTATGGATTTATTAACGACTATAGGTTCTTGCATTTGGGGCATTCCAACTTTTGTTGGGGAAAAGGACATATATTTACTTTTCGTAATAGTTAGCTACAAATCATGTACTCTCCCTCTGATGCCTATTTTTTTTAGCTTGTTGAGTAGTTAAGTATGGGATACTGTGTTAAAAGCCTTTTGCAAGTCCAAAAAAATGGCTAAAACTTTCTTGTTCGATCCGAAATTTTTAAACATAAGATTAATAAAGTAAGCAATAGGTTTACTGATGTGTTTAGATATGAGTTTTAAGATTTTTGTGGATATACCGTCTTTTCCCCGTGAGGCGTTATTTTTCATTTTAGATATTACCTCTTCTATTTCGCGGTCACTCACGTCCTCTAGGAACATTCAACATAGGAACATTCAACATAGGAACATTCAACATAAGATTTTCGTTTAGACTTTCGTTTCCTAACATGTTTTGTATTTATTCGGGAATATCTCTTGTGATTTGTTCGCCAATTTCGATGAAAAAGTTGTTGAAAGCGTGAGCTATCTCTTTTTTATCAGTTATTTGCTTATCGTCCTCAATAATTTTGTCAATACTATCCATGCATTTCTTATTTAGATTTGTAACTTCATTGATGCAATCCCAAATTTTTTTGTAGTTATTTCCGGAGCATTGGATTTTTTCTTTGTAGTAGTTATTTTTCAAAGCTCTAATTAGCATTGTTACGGTATTTCTATAGTTCTTATAGTACTCTTTTAGTTGTCTATTTCCTGAGTGTCCGCTTTATTTTGTCACGTTTTGATATGAAATTTAGTATCCCTTGTGACATCCGTGGTTCAAGTTTATTGTTTCTGTTTGTTAATTTCACTATTTTTGTTGCGTCTTCTATTTTTAAATTTATATTGTTATAGAATATATTAGCCGTTTTATCGGCTTTGCTTTCTTTGTACAATTCATCCCAATTTATTTGTGCAACCCCGTCCAAGAAATTTTTTTCTAAATTTTTAATTTCCTCTATCTTTTTTGTTTTTAGTTTTTCATTATTTTCAAGTTCTACATTAAAGATTATTGGGCAGTGGTCAGTTATATTATTATGTAATACCGCAGCTACACTATTTACTTGCGTGTTTGTATTTATTTTAGTAAAAATGTGATCTATTACCGTAACACTGATATTATTTTCTCTAGTAAGTACGATTTGTGAACAAAAGCCATTATGCTCTAACATATTTACATACCTTAGGACAGGAAGGTCTGATAGGTCCTTAATATTTATATTTATATCTCCAACCAGGATTATAATATTCACCGATTTTACATAATCCTCAATATCATCGATAAACTCGTTTATACTTGTGGGAGGAGGTCTATAGATACCAGTAATTACGGTTTTTATATTACTATAAGTACATTTGCATTCTAGGATTGTTACCTCGGTAAGTTTAACAACCCTAACATCTGCACACAGGTCATTTCTTACAAAGATAAATACACCATCGTTCTTATTGTACTTTGCTTCATTATAATAAGGTTTATAGCCTTCTATAAAGAAATCATTTACGTCTGCTATGGATCAAGTTTCTAATAAAACAATGGCCGCTACATTTCTGTCACCATTATTTATTTCCATTATACTAGCACAAAGTTCATCAAAGGTTGCTTTAATGCTCCTTATATTATAATGTACTATGAAGCAATTATTCACCTCTTCTCTAAAGTGTTTTTAAGTTCGTCAAGACCATTGCATTCTTTAGTTTCAATATTGTTATAATTTTCTAATATATTCATTGCCATTTCTACACCTGACATGCCTATATACTTTATTATTTTATTTTATTTATGCTACTTATATTAATTTTTTATTGAATATTTATTATATTTAAACACTATATCTAAATTTATATTTATAAATAAATAAACACCACAGAAATTAGACAACCCCCAATTCCAGAAGCCAGGGGCTTGTGCGGAAGGGAGTTACACATTGAAAAAACGCGAACATACGACCATTTCCTCCGACAGTGCCGGAGCCAGGAATCGAACCCGGTGGTGCGATGCCCGTGTGATTAATCGCGATTGCCACCTCGCACCTTAACCCACTCGGTTATCGACCAGACAATTTAGGTATTTAAGTACTATATCTAAAATCAATTATTTCGCATTTGAATCTAAATACCTAAATTGCTGCCGCTCTGCTGCCAGGTCTGCGTTACTGTATTTGGTCCAGATCTTCTCCACTTTTGATTATAATTTTCTTCTGGTCTAGTCGCACTCGAATTTCCCCTCCAAATATCCATACATTTTCCTTGCCAAGCATTTGTTTAGCTTTAGAGAAAAGCGCATAGTTTTCGAGGGTGACATCTTCTGTTATGAAGATGCCAGTTCCTTTAAGTCTGCCTCGATTTTGCACCACACTGTTTCTGATATTTTCCCTTATAAAGCTGACTAAGATAGACCGTTCCTTGTTTCCCTGTTCTGAAGTATGTTTCGATCTCTTCATTTCTCGTGTCCAAATTCATTTTATCTCCCACAACTTCTAGGATTTTCTCAGCTACTTTTTCGTCTTTACTTTCAGGTACTCTGTGTATTCTTATAGACTTCCTCTTTTGTGCTGCTCTAACATTTCCATTTTGTCTTTTAGGACTCTCTTCTGTTCTCTTCTTTGAGGTTTAGCACTTCCACAGTTAGTTCGTGTACTATTTCTTGCGTTTTTTCTATTTCTAGTTTCTCCTGTATCATTTCCGCTAGGGCGTTTAAGAAGTCCTTGTCACTTACTAATTGCACAATGATTTCTTTAATTATAACCTATAAGTCACTAATTTTGTCGCGGGTGAACATGCTTTCGGCCGATAGTTTAAGGACGAGCCAGAGAGGTTTATGACCACTATTTATTGTAACTTGTTTAGAATTTACCTGGTCAGAGCGCGCAGTGCGTCTTACTCGGATAACGGCATGAACGAGAATGAGAATATATATTTTTTTGTTTTTGAATTTCTATTTTCTTTTGAAATACAGGACAATTTAAATCAGAAATGGAATGACGAATATTAAAATTAGCATTAATAGTTACATTAGCTTCAATACAGTTTTGATATTTGGAGATATCACTGTTAAATAAATCAGTTGTATGATCTCTTGCTGTACATTTAAGGCATCTAGAATCACTACTACATTGCTCTTTTTTGTGACCAAAAGCACCACATTTAAAACACCTTAGAACATTTACATAATCGAACACTCGACATCTTGCCCAATCCAAATAGATAAACTCTACCTTCATTACTCTTTTATACGACTCCGGATCGCATTCTAAAATGGCCATATATTTAATTCTCATTTTTTAAAAACTTTTTCATTTAAGAAAAGTGAATCATGGTTAAGAGAGATATTCTGTCATTTTAGATTCTTAATTAATTCGTCTATTGCCATTTCTTTTTCAATACCCATGATTTTAACAGTAGGATTTTTTGGGCATCTATTTTGTAGATCTTCCCAAGCTTCTTTTCAGTTGCTGTTTTAACTTTTTTTTATTTCCGTTTTACGTTTTCCGTTGCATTTGATAACAACTCCTCCTTCTTTAGCATTTCTTACTTCATTTATACCAACTTCTAATACACAAGGATTTACGCACAACAGCTTGTAAAGTTTTCATACTCTCTTGATCATTCATTGTTTTCAGGTTTTACTATTACAACTTCACTGGCTACCTTACCATAAGTTTTAATTTCACTATTATAAAAGGCATCATTAAGGTTTGGCTTAATGCAATTCAGTGATTTTTTTATTTTTTGATTTTTATTTGAAATATTTCGGAGGTCAATTGGTCTCTTAAACAACAAAGTTCATTTTTCAAATCCCAAACATAATTTAATGTTAGATTACAGCTATCGCAGCACCATATCATACCTTTACATTTTTTAGTACCTTCCAGATCTAATTCACATATTTCAACACATTTTAAATGAAAATTTTGATTACATTTACCATAACACTTAATAATCAAGTCTTTGTTTTTGAGTTTTACTGCACATTTCCCACAAACAGGTTCATCCATTGTAAAACATGAAAATATAACACTATGTGTAACAACAACCGATGGAAAGGAACAACTTTCACCGAATTGTAATTAACCAATTTCTCTATCAATGTAAATAATAACCTTGACTGTTAAAAATGCATAAGATGCAAGTTCCTGTGACTTCACTATATGAATTAGCAGTTAAAGTACATGCCCACTACGTTACAATTTTCCAAACTATATTACCACAACATAATATTTTTAGTCGCAAACTCCTCTATAAATCCTTATTTTACTATAAGGAACGTAACCAGACTGCAACCAACAGCCACTCTCCGGGCTGTGTGCCCCGCCGAGCGTTAAATTACAAGTTACAAGCCTGGCGCGTTAAGTGTAATAATTGCATATTACCATCAAAACGCTAATGGTTCGATTGCAACAAACACCAACTGAAAGACTGATCCTACTTAAAGGAGCTCTCATGCCAGTCGTCACACACCACTTGCAGACTGCAGTTTCGAGCTGTTGGCTCTCGTCAGTGCAAGGTAAACATGTGACGACCGACACGAGGACCACTTGACTACTTAGTACATTTCGGTATTTTTGGGATAGCGATATGTAAAATAGTAAGCAGATGCCATCTAGCGGTCCAGTGTCTGTTGCAATCGAAAAATAAATAGCCTGACTGGGTTTAGCATAGTTCAAATGTGCTTTTAGAGGGCGGAATATTAAAACATAATATTTTTAGTCTCAAACTCCTCTATAAATCCGAATTTTAGTATATGTATGGTTATGGCATATTGTGGAATTTTTATAACATCTCAGAACCTATACTTGAAAAAAATAATTGTTACAAAAGTTGGCCATGTCTTTATTACTATTGAAATTATTGTTGGTGTCATCAAGAACTTGAAAATTATTGTTGCGTTTTTTTTTATCTCATTTGTTGACTCACATTTTTTTAACATCGTTAGTATTTTCACCTATTTTATATTGGTAATAATTGTTTTTGGCATATTGATTTTTTTTTAAATTATTTCGATACGCCCTATATTCAGCTTCTTTGGTAATTGTAAAGTCTTTTAATAGTTTTTTTCAGTTTATCTCGATGTTTTATATAAATAAGTATTCCGTTGCTTGTTTTGTAATTAGTAAAGTAGTTGATTTCTCTAGTATTTCTCGCAACTCTGTTATGAATTTTTCGGTAGCTAGCGCGGAATCATTTGCATTTAACGCACTTACCCAACTTGTTTCTTTGACTATTTTCTGTAGTTTGATGAAGTCAGTTTTTATTATTCTATTCGAAAAATGGGTACAATTTTCTGTTTGTGTCAAAACAATAAACTATCAGGTTAAAGTTTGGCAATATTTTTCTAAATAGATAGGTAGTAATCAAATATTCATTTTAAAAGACTATTCTTTTATAGAAATTTTATTTCCATTTTATTGCTTAAGAGGGGAGTATTGAAGAAATATGTCATTCCCTAAAAATGTATTTGTTTAATACTCATTTTTCAAGCAATGAAATGTAAAAAAAATAATTATTTAATTTTGAAAACAAAAAATAAATAATAATGTAGTGGATTGTACAATGTGCATGCAGGCTGCTTTTAAGATTCACAAACTTCTCGCACTCATCCGAGTCAGATCTTGTGAACTTTGCTCAAAAACACCCTCTATATGAATTCTTGTAAAAAAAGGTTTCCATCAATAATATAAATTATCATAAAAGTGCCAAGTAAACACAGTAGGCAAGAAATTTAATTAAATTTTATTGACTGATCTTTTATACAATTTTCACCCTCAGCGGTTTCAGCATTTATTCAATCATAAGCGTTTTAAGCACGTTCCTACTTATTTTAGAATAATATCTTTCCAGGACAGTAACTTTAGTCCGTTGATGTAGAAGGAATCATTAAATTACACGGTCAATAGTTAACTCATATGTTTTTCTAGCGTGTTTGCATTTAGCATTTATTGACTGATGAGCCGCGAAGAAGAAATTTTCACTTTAATAAACACCAATGGGAAGTTCTTATAGAACAGATTGTGGTACATTTTATGTGTAATATAATAAATGACTATCTCAAGACGCACATTTTTATACGAGAAATAAACTGTGTGCCGTTACTATCAGTGAAGCTTTCATTATATAATAATAGTAGTATATTGACTTCAGCCTGCTCTTACACTCAACCGTATGGCAAAACATAAATAATTAGCAAAAATAGATATGTAGTAAAATACATAGTCTGATAGACCAAAAATTCCACTATTTCCTATAAAAGGAACTTAATTCATTGCCACCCGTCAAGGTGAACAATGTGCGTTTCCAAAACGATTGAAAATAATGTCCTAAAACTTACGCCATAGGTACTACGTCTTCAATCGGAAAACGCCATCAAAATCAGATTGCAATAAGCCCCCAGCAGACAAATCGTAAAGAAAGGACTACAGTGCAGGATTGATGTGTATCACCAGCAGCAGACTGGTTTCGAGCTTGCTAGCTCTCATCAGTATCGCCATTTGATAATATAAGCAAACCACTTGGCATAGGTGTTAAGGACGATATTTTAATCGATTTGATACGAGACTAGTAAAAAAATTTCCCTTAGAACTCGAGATTCCGCCATTCTAGTGCGGTGAATTAAAAAAATATATATCTCAAGGCCATATGATCTTGAAATAATTGATTTGAAGGTAAAAAATGTCACATTGCATCATTTTCTCTCAAAAACATTGTTAAATGGCAGTTTAAAGTTATAGACTTAAATATACATAAAACGAGATTTGAAATATGAGAGAAAATAGAGACTATTTACTTTTTCTAAGTAAAATAGACCGGTCAAAATAGCCTAAACTTGAAAATAATTTCAAAATTTTAACTAAATGAATGCATGCAATAAAGTAGTACTATGCAAATTTAACTAGACGAGTTTTTGTATATTTTCCTGATCACCTTGACTGACCATGACTAGAATCGAAAAATACTAAAATAGTTATTTTCACATTGTATTGCAAATGAAGTAACTTTATTAAAACATCTCAATTAACAAAATATCGAAAAGGAAAGGACGGAAATCTAGTTTCTAATGACTTGCATTATGACATACATCCCTACAATTACTGCATGTGAGTGTGCAAGGGAGCTCCAGTCGACGACATGAGCACCTCATACTTTCGCATATTTTCTTACTGATATCGTACTTATCGGCCTATCTCCAACACAAAAAAAGTATTTTCCGTAATATATTGATGTCAGTGATATCGGTGTTGATGTCATACATAAGGATAGCGAATTTTTCCAATACTTCTAGAACACCTTTTACTTCCCAAGTATTTAAAATCGGAAGTGAACGGTTCCTGCCAAGCTAACCAAGCTCTTCGTTTGTCTTTATTTGCAAAAAATGAGACAGTATAACAGCCTGTGTAAGCATAGAGGCCCTGCAGTCCTACCGATTTATCAAGTCCTAAATTCAATGCTATACTGTGTGCTGCAATATACCTTTGAGTTTTGCCCGAACCAAACAAGAACCACAACTCTTCTAGACCTAAAGCTTTCAGGTCATGGACAACAGACATTCCAATGACCAGAACATCCGTATCTGAACATCTTACTAAAACGGATTTGGCTCCATTGACAATCATGTCTTTTACGTGAAGTAGTATTCGTCCATCAGCCTCTTCTAATGTTGTATAAGAGATCCCATTTAACTCAGTTTCACAGTTGACTACGATTGAAAAATAAATAAGCACATAACATCTCGCTCATTAACCCCTTCAGCTACATGTTGCCCAAGATGGCAACAAATTCATATTGCTTTTGTATACCAAGTTGCCATATATGTATTAAGCTTCTTATATAATACTGGAATAGTTTTGTAGGTGTTGCTTTAAGCATGTGTTATGAAAAAAATAATAATACAAAAATGTTTGCATTTCAAATAAAAGTTAACATTTATATCGACTACAAATCTACGCCACTGTCTTTTTTACCTAGTAGAAGAAATTCAGCATTGTGGAACGATAAAAAGTACAATACAAACAAAAAATATATATTTTTTTAAATAAATAATCTAAAAAATACACTTTTTGGGCCCTTGTAGCTGCGGCTCTGAATTTATTTTATTTTTTTTTACAAAAATGAGTCCTTTATCATAGTGGCGCAATGAAAAATACTTAAAAGAATAAAAAAGACATTTTTTTCACCTAAGCTTGAAACTAAGCTTGAAACACTCTTATTCAATCTACCAACTAAATCAACTATTGTATTAGCTGGAGATTTTAACATTAATTTTAGCGACAAAGAGTCAACCGACACAATAACTCTAACAAACCTCTTAACTTGTTTCAATCTCAATATGCATGTTAAATCTTATATTCGCGTCTCTCAGCACTCGTATAGTACAATTGATTATCTCTGTAATAATTTAGAGAACCAAAATATTTCCTGCTCAGTGATTTCACCTGGCTTTTCTGATCATGAAGCTGTCTACTGTTCTCTACAGATAGACTCAAATACTTCTAAATGTAAAGAAAAATTTGGACGATTGTACAGTAGGACAAATTACAATAGGTTTTTTCAATACTGCCTACAGTCTGATTGGAGAAGGGTCTTTACTAGAGATGAACCTTTTAATGCGTTTTATGAGTGTTTAATGCACGCTTTCAGTAGGGCTTTTCCCATTCAAAAGATTAAAATAAAAAATAAAAAACCTTGGATAACTAAAGGCATAAAAACCTCTGCAAAAAATATACGAATTTTACACTACATACGAAAGTACACAAATGAGGCATTCTTCTTTAACTATTACGCAAAATACCGTAATATTTACAAAAAAGTTATTAAAGCGGCAAAAGAAAACTATTACAATAGTAGAATGGAACAAACAAGTAATGTAATAAGTCCAAAGTGAGTGGGGCAATTATAAACGAGCTTAGAGGTAAAAACCACCGTTCAATAAAAACAACTATAAATTCGAATGACCTGAATAGCTATTATTGTTCAATTGCAGATAAATTAACTGAAAAAATAATCCCTTTAAAAGATCCTCTGAGTTATATGATGGAAATAAATAATAACCAAATACTACATTTGTACGATACTAATATAGTTGAATTGACAGAAATTATTAAGGACATAAAAAATAAAAATGCTTCCGGTATTGACGAAATGTCTATAAAAATATTTGAAAATCTACCAGAATCTGCTCTGGATGTACTGGTTTGTCTTATAAATAGCTCTTTTCAGTCAGGAGTTTTCCCATCTTTTTAAAAACTTCTCTAGTTATCCCACTATATAAAGGCGGGGATGTAGAAAACCCATCCAACTATCGGCCCATATCATTAATTTCCACGCTAGCTAAAATTATAGAAAAACTAATAAAAAAAGAGTTACTGAGTTTTTGTTATCTGTCAATCTGCTTAGTGACAATCAATTTGGCTTTCAACGCCATAAAAGCACTAACGACGCAATGTTCTCCTTTCTAAATACTGTTTACACGAAACTAAATGAAGGGGAGGTCGCCGCTGCCATATTTTGCGATCTGTCAAAAGCCTTTGATTGCGTTCAACATGGAATATTGTTGCAAAAATTGAAGCGCTATGGTTTCAGAGGCATTACTCTTGAATGGTTTAAATCATATCTGTCAGGCCGTAAGCAAATTGTTCAAAATCTAAATAGGTCTGATGAACTTTACATAAACTGTGGGGTACCTCAAGGCTCTGTTCTTGGTCCAATTCTATTTTTACTGTATATTAACGACATAACTACTATTAATATCACAGGAAAGTTTACCCTATTCGCCGACGATACTACAATATTATGGCATAGCAAGGAAAAAAATATTCTGCATGAAAGCATATGCAACGTCATTAAGAAAATCAAAGATTGGTGTGATTCGAACTTACTGTCGTTCAATATAGGAAAAACAAACATAATAACTTTCAAATGTGATTTGCCAGATATATCCCTAGGGAACCATGTACTTGAAAACAAAACGTGCTTGAAATTTTTAGGATTAAATATTGACTGCAAATTAAAGTTTAGAGAACATATTATTGGTTTAAATAGTAAACTAGCATCTAGATGCTACGCAGTCAGGGTGGTTTCAAATGAATTAGGATATTCAGCTGCCAGAGCTGTATATTTTTCATTAATCGAATCACATCTGAGTTATGGGATTGCGTTTTGGGGCGTATGTAGTAAATTTCTCTTGCAACAAATACTTGTGTTACAAAAGCGTGCCGTTAGATATCTTTGTAAGGCTAGGGCTCGCGACTCTTGCAAAGAACTATTTGTAGCCAACAGAATTCTAACTGTGATATCTATTTTCATATTAAATACAGTAGTCTTAATTCATAAGTACAAAAATAATGTTTATACGACCTCAACATATAGCACTCGACAAGTAGGTAATATTACACTGTCAGTCCCAAGAACTACACTTGTCCGGAATTCTGTGGTTTACAATGGTCCTAAAATGTATAATCACTTACCGAGCCATATTAGGGACATCGTTTCCAATCAGGGTTTCAAAAACGCAGTGAAAAATCTACTTATTGATAAACCATATTATGAAATAAAGGAATATTTAGATGATACATTCTGATGTAGATATATATTATGTTTTTAATGTTTGACCAAAAAATGTGATTTGTAGCTTGTTTTATTGTATGATCTTATGTTTATAGTTTTATATATTTGTATTTTATATAAGTTATATATGTATAATTTTATTTGTTTTATGCTTTGTCAACAAGATTATTCTTCTGGACAATAAAGTATATTTTGATTGATTTGAATGTGGTATTACATTGCAGCCCATAAAGGGTGACTTGGAGCTGAAGGGGTTAAGAATAATGAATTACCACATGACGTCATTTTATCTTTAATGTTGATTTGACATGGGGTATCCATGGACATTATAAGTGTTTCTGCTAAATAGGAAAATAATTCTTCTTTGTTCAAACTGCTCTTAAGGTATTTCTTCCAATTCGAGGACAGCTTGTCTATAAGTAGAAAAAAAATATGATAATGATCATATTATAAAAGAACTTTATAGTATGAGACAAACAGAAAGCATACGAATATTTATCTTTATTTGGTAGGTCATGTTGCCATAGTCATGAACCACTGTATCTCGGTTGGTATTTTTAAGGCTCATATCATCATATAAATCCCAAGCCACATCAATTCTTCGTGCGTTAACATTTTTGGAAATGTTGTCTATATATGCTTTCAGTTGTTTTTTTTAAATATTCAAAAAATGTTTTGATCTGTGATCTAGGCTTTAGCAAATGAACTAAAGCTGGGCCTTCAAATACCACTCCATCACATGAAGAGTGTGTAGTAGTAGATTGTCCAGATAAACTTTCCAACAGTGGAATCAAAATAGCTTTATTTCCAGATCTGATCGACTCATTGACAGATACAAATGGTGGCGAATTTTGATTTTCATATTTGAAAAATTCATTCAGAACAAGATTCCTAGCCGTGCTGATTGAATAATTTATAAAATAGTTGTATATCTGTTTGAAAGTTGCAATCGTAGAGTTAGTGGTAACTTTCTTTGGTTTAGTGAAGATTCTGTTGTTAACTCTTGGGATTTTGTCATAAACAGATTTGTTGTTTATGTTTATTTGTTCAGCGATAAACTCCTTTTGCATAAGTACACACTCCTCTTCCAAACCATATAAAATTTGTATTCCCTCATCGTCGGCCACTGTATGACTATCCAAGCTTACGAGTTCTTTGTTTAAAAGGTTAACTCTATACACTGCCATTTAAGAATATTTTTGAAAGACAATGATGCAATATTCCATTTTTTAAACTTTAAATCAATTATTTCAAGGTCAACGTCATATGACCTTGACATATTTTTTCAATTCATCGAATATGGAAAAGAGTATAATCTCACCTATATTAGGTAGATGTAAATTTTGGTGATTTTTCGGCGGCCATTTTGAAAAATTGGCGGAATCTCGAGTCCTAACGAAAAATTTTTTACTAGTTTCGGGTCAAATCGATCGTCCTTAACAACTATGCCAAGTGACTTGCCTGTATCAACAAATGGCGTTTTTTCGCAATATTTCGCCCGAGGGCCATAGACTGACTCTACAATGTTTCTCCAATTTATCATGTTACAGACGAAATGCGACCACAACTTGTCGAAGGGCTCCATCTTGTGGCGAGTTATTGCAATCTGAGTTGGCAACATACTCGGACTAAGTTACATTTAACAAAATATA
The DNA here is from genome assembly GCA_963675555.1 of Leptura quadrifasciata. NCBI lineage: Eukaryota > Metazoa > Arthropoda > Insecta > Coleoptera > Cerambycidae > Leptura > Leptura quadrifasciata. Next base: position 152,208,340 of record OY776673.1, on the reverse strand, counting down.
AGACCAACGCGAAATTGATTAAAATAAATAAATATGTAGTAAAATACATAGCATGATATACCAAGAATTCCACTAATGGCAATGAATTAGTTCATTTTATAGGAAATAGTGGAATTTTTGGCCTATCATGCTATGTATTTATTTGTATGTAGTTAAGGAGTTTGCAAAATCATGTCATAATATTTGATGGCATATTTACGGTTATTTTTTAATAAATTTTCGAACTAGTTGATTGACCAAATTTTAAATTTTGCAAATAAAACTAACGTCGATATATTATTAATTTCATTTAAATAACCTATAAAAGAACTTACTATTTGGGCCATATTTAAACTTCTTTGAGTTTAAATTTCCATTCAAATTAACACCTTCCATTTCACTCACAGAAAAAAATTAGAAGATTTGTATTAACATATGCGATTAAAATCCGTTTCGTTAATACATTTTTACCGGTTGAAGGACATTTATTTATATTAATACAACAAACTTTATATTAGGTACCTACTACTTATATTGCAGGATGTGGAATACAGTAACTGGTACATATGTTATTATGTCACTAGTGGCACATTTATTTTTCTTCGGTTGAAATAAAAATGCTTTTGAGCTTAAACTAAACGGACAAATCCACAGGAAATCTTACCTAGACCACGCTCCCACAAGGGAATTTGTCGAGCACAGGAAGCGACAGCCATTTAGATGCTGTTGATAAATGTTATCACGAAAGTAAACTGAACATTTATTTGTAGTACATGTAAGACGTATAAACGTTTCTAGACTTTTCAGCAGAATTTCTTACTAAGAGTTTAAATATTGCGCCGTCGGATTTCGTAAAGTTTGAATATCGAACAGTTCGCATAGTTAGGGATCCAAAGACGATTTTCTTTCAGTCCTATGCAACTTTTGGACATATTTCTGAATTTTTAGTGATCACAAAATGATTCGATCTTGCGTTTATCCCTTATACTAATTTTTCACTTCTTTTCGGTGGCAGGATATTTGTAATCAAGTAGTTTCCTCTGAACTTTGTCGTGGTCGTCGGACTTGACGTTTCCCTGACCATATTCTCAGCATCTTCAGAAAGATTCCAAAGGCTCGCGCTGCTTTTCTTTGTTCCTCATTCGTTATGAGTGAAGTGGGTGAGTAAGTAATTTATTCAAAGACAGATTTTTACAGAAGAAAGTTACATATTAGATTTTTTTGACATAATCATTGGTACGCCTAAATCTAATATAGATTTGTATGCGGACCATTGATATATTTTTTATACAACATATTTTCATATTACAACACAATAAAATATAATGCAACACGTTTGTGAAAAAAAAAAAATAATAATCAGTACACTTCAAAAAGAAGTGTATCAACAATGTTACTTTATTTACAACCATAAATGTAATTGTAACGCCACTACGTCGGTTTTGCAACTTGCACTTTATGACAAATACAAGAGGATTTTGCCTCGAGTGCCTGTTTCAGATTTAAAATGTAAAAACACCACTTTCTCCATCACTAGAGGCCCCTGATAGAATCAGTGGAGACGGTTTATTACCAGGGGTCGAAACTTAGGCTGTCTTTCTTATGGAACAGCTGTAATGATTTTATGTTTATAACACTTTTACTATTTCAGAGAAATACAGATTAGAGACGAGACCCAAAATAAGGCACACACAACGTTTTAGTAATATATTGACAATATTCACGGGCCAAAGAAAAAAATTAACTTAATATATGAAGTATTTCAAATTACGTGTATTACATATTTACAATAAAATAACTAAATAATACAGGTAGTTTGGTATTCAAGTAAATTAAAATTATAATTACCCAAGTATCAGCACTGTATTAAACTTTCTAATTTTTAAGCAATAATCTCTACTAAGATAGTGAATTAGGTTTCAGTACAAAAATGACAGCAAGCAAATAAGCGATGATATATCCATGCAACAGAAATGAAAGCAAATTAGACGATATGACTAGCAAAGCAAAATGGTGACTAGACACGTGCAACAGTAGGTAGTTTGGACCAACGTTTGACAGTTAGATAGTTATTCAAATTTTAAAGTTTCTAACAAAATAAAGTAATTTGTGAATATTACGAAAAAGATAGATTTTCGAACTTGACGTTGTAAATCTTGTGATGAAATGTTTAATTGCTAAACAAGGCACGTCTCAGTTGGAGCGTCCCACTTAAAGGTAGCGTCCCCTACTGAGAATTTCACGGAAAATAACCCGAAATCTAATTTAGAAATGTGAAGCTACGGTGCGTCTCAATTGGAGTGTCCCACTTAAAGCCAGCGTCCCCAAATTAGAAATTTCACGGGAAATTTACCCAGACTCAAGTTACAATACGGCGTCTCAGTTGGAGTATTCCACTTAAAGGCAGCATCCCGAACTGAAAATATCGCGGAGAAATCCCGGTGTAAATACTAGTGCATAGAAAATTTATTTAACAAACAGATTCGGACGTCAAGTTTTATTTCACCAGCTATTAATTGATCTTTACTTATCACGATCGTGTATGATAGTCATTTATTTCTTGAGCAGTTTATCATATAAAAAACAGTTCGACTCAATTGGAGCGTCCCACTTACAAGCAACGTTTGCCAAAATAAAATAAAAATAGCAATTCAAAATATAGAACTTCAGCGCGACGCCCATGAAGTGTCCCACTGAAAAGCAGCGTCCCCAGAAGGTATTACACGCGATAATATCTCTTCCCGGACTGGTTAATTGAAAGTTACTACAAGTTTTTGAAGGCAGAATTTATCGAAATATAGCAGACAAATTCAAATTTGTTCGACGAAAATACCGAAAATATTCTAAGCCCAAAATTACCACAAAATATGTATGAATTGAAAATAACGAATTCTTACCAAATAATTGACTGGTCAGGTCGAGCGCGGAAAACCAGAGAGACCCTTAGCAGCGGACCGTTTCAGGTTTCAAGATATCCCCGTGCAGGTGTAGAATTCATCTTGTCTAGCGCACATTGCGCGATCACATATGAGCAGTCATCAGTCGACGGTATAGCAGAATGTTTATAATAGGTAGCGTCAATTAATATAAATAATAATTTCTTGATAGGTCAGAATCGCTTGCAAATAACCTATTTCTAAAAAAATGAATTTAATAGCCCCAGTATTAACAATTATAACTATAGATCAAATGGTTATTTTTGAAGCCGGTTTGTATTGATAATTTTTTGACAAAATAGAAATCCAATAAAATCCGTCCATTTTTAATCACATGCCAAAATTCATACAATTATTAAATGATTACACTGATAATCTCCCTAGGGAGATTATCACTTATGTTGCTATGCAACGAAAAATTATTGACAGTTCTATAATTTATTTAAAATGTCACATTCACGATTTGACATATTAGAATTTCAAAAAATTATATTACCGAATTTACCGCGTGCACTGATAAATCTTTATAATTTTCTCTAATAATGACCCTCACTCAAGCTTATTGCTTTAAGTAATCACCCTCCGCCTTACGGTGTCGGGTAATTACTAAGCAACAAGCTTTCGGTTCATTATTAGAGAAAACTATCGCGTGATTATCAGCGCCCTTGGTAAATTACAGCTGATAATTCCGAGCGTTAACTAGTTTAAATAATAAATTTTCGCTTGCAATCGGTTTGAAATTAAAGCTTTACCTGGTTACAGAAAAGAACCGAATTTAATAATCCCTGGTTTAGTAGTTATCGAAAGAAAATAAAAATATATTACTTCAGACATAAAGTTAAACTGAAAACATATACCAAATGTCCCATTTAAAATTATCTTCATTACATAATGTTGAAATTACTGACTTTGTTGAAGGTTTGGAAGTGTCACGTTACATACCTTTACTCTCCACCCTCATTTCCCACCCTCGTTCTTAACATGGTATATATTGCCCACAAGGTTGATGTTTTCTTTTGTTTGCTTTGCTCTCCATTAGAACATTTCCCGAGCTCAAATTCTTTACTTTTTCACTTCACATCACCCGCTATACACCGCAATGGCCTCTCGGTACTGAAGCTTACTATTTTCAGGCACCAAGACCTGTAACACTACATCAGCGGATCCCCTTATTTAAAAAGGAATACAGTCAATCGAGTCATCGCCTGATAGCATTTTCTAACGATATTCACGGTTTTACTCTTTCGAACGCAAAAAATCTGACTTAAACTGACGTTTGTTTATTTCAAGCAAGCTTTGTTTTTCTCCCTAATGATAATAACCATTGGGAAAAATCTACTCTTGGTTGGAAGTCTCTGGGTAATAATTCTTGCACTCTAGTGTGGTGATAGGGATGCAACTGCCACACAGAGGATTGGCGAAGTCCCAGTTGTAGATCCAACCTTCGAGTGCTAATTTGGGGATCTTCCTCAACTGCCTCCAATACCGCCTCTTCAACCTGTGGGGTTCGGATATTCCTTGCCTTTCAAATCTAGGCGTCGTTATTAATATTTGTCCGGTTCCACGTAACCTTCTTTCAACCCCAAGAAAAGTTCTTAAATTTGTAACACGACGGTTGGGATATCGTCTTACTGCACCTGCTGCATTTTCTTGGCGTGATGTCAAGATAAAAAACATATTGGTATAATCTTCGGCAGTATAGCGCACCATTTTTTTTATAAATAATTCATAAAAATTGCACTAACTTGATTAGACAACTCAAAATCTGGTAACTCAGAATCTGACAAACGCTGCCTTTGTTTATCGATAAAAATGTCAATAAAATTGCTTCAGTATGCTTCTGATTTTTTTGCAATTTGCAGCCTAACTGGATGAAAAATTTCGAGAGCCAAAAAAGTTTCTAAATTCAATAAGATATCCAATACTTAATAAGACAAAAAATATTTGACCTTGATCTTTGCCGGACCACCCTATACAGGACATCTTACAATCTTACAGATCAGTACGAATTTACTCTAATGAACATGTAGCCCATCAAAATAAAGACCCGGATCCACAATTTGATCATCGCACGTCAATCCGCTTAAAGGTTATTAGGAGAAAACTGGTTGCCAGGCACCCACTTTAAAAGGCTGTGACACGGTTGGTAGGCGTGGTAGGAAAAAAAAATATTAAGATAATCTTCATTTTTGGGGCGCCCCAATCAACAGGTGAATTCAATGTACTTTCTTTTGAATCGCCCTGTTATGATTAAATTTTTGAAGCCTATTTCTAGCTTTCTTCCACTTCAATATTATTATTATTGACTCTCTTCCAATCACCTGGTTGTATTGATTTTCTTTAGTTGAAATAATTGCAGTAATTGGGTGTTTGCGGAAACTAACGTCTGTGCTAGTGTCGCATCAAAGGTTTCAGCAATATTTTTTTTTATAATCACAGACTTTATTGGAATAAGATATATTTTCTTGTGGATAGTGAAAGTGTTGCTTTTATATTCATTATAATACAAAGGGAACTTAACCAAAAAACTATGCTTCGTTGGATTCCTTTGCTTAGTGAAAATTAAGAGAAACACCGGAAATTGCCTGTGGAAGGAAGGAGATTAATATTATTTCTTAAAAACAAAGGCAACCGGGAATATTTAATTTAAAACCATATAAATAAAATTAAACTGTGGGTATAACAGCCCGCTTTATTCTTCTACTTTGTTCTTTATTAAAACATTCACTGGTGTATATAAAATCCTTTGTACATAATTTTAATTTGTGTTTGACTTCTCTTTAACTTTTCTATATTTACTCGTCAAATAAAAGGTAATGGTTCTGTTTAAAATCCGCAAATATTTTAATGATTATAATAAGTAATTATTACATTACAATGCGTATCCATTGAAATAATAACTATTTCAATGGAAAGCAGATGTATACAGGGTGTCCATAAATCGAATTTGAACTTCAATTAGTTTAAGAAATATGGAAAAAAATGCATATAAATATGTGCCCGGAAATGCTTCCTAATAGAGGCAAGGCCCTTTGAAAATGATGCCCTCGAGTAAGGCTTCAGGTTCGTTATTTGAAACTCATCCAGTGTGGGAAGGAGAAATATAAAAATTTCTTATTCTGCTTTTAAAATTTTGGTACCGGAATGTGGTTTTCGGCGTAAAATAATTTTTAATGTGTGCGGCAGGGCTGTAAGACAACTTGTTAGAATATTTTGTCAGGCCTACTTATAGGCTACATACAATACGTTAGTGGTGTTTATCAAAATGGACAACGTATCGGTTAAACTGCCAAACGTTAAATTTCAATGCAAAAGATTTGACCTATAAATTACAACAGGTTTGGGCATTTTAAAAAAATTTAATACACTTTCAATAATTACTGTATGCTATAATTGAATGGAGGGAACATCAAGAGTTTTTTGGTGATAATTTTTTGTATCGAAGAAAAAAGGGGTAGGTCGTATTACTAATGAACATTTTTGCTGTAACCCTTGACTAGACACCATCTGCATTTGCAAACCAAAGAAGATCTAAGGTCGGTAAATGTTAAATTGTAGCATAATAATTTAAATCAGATATTTTCTTGCACGTTGCTATTTGCATAAATTAGCATAAAGTTGAAAGCTACGAAGGCTAATTTATACCTAGCATAATTCCCAGTTTGTAGCTGTATGTTAGCCTAATTCCCAAATTATCTTCCTCAAATGCGAGTACAAGAACTTGTACTCACTATTAATTCTCATTCATTGAAGTAATAATTGTGCTGTTATAGTACATTTAAAAACAAGCTGACATAATTAAAATTAAAAACGTAGAAACTGTCAAATAAATTCACTATACTTGTCACCTATCTTACTAAGATTATATTAATAATCCACAGATATAGTACACGGAAATTAGCAAAAATACAAGAAAATTATAATAAGCTGATATTTTCTGAATCTACAGTCGATAGGGGTAGGATACAGGATCAAAAAGTTCCCATTCCTAACTGGTGAACTTCATCCCTTTTTCACCCTTATAATGACACCGTGCTGATTTTTCAATAATACTTTAGAAGTGCGATGTTCTACTGCAAAACTAGAGGTATTGAAAAATATTCAGAATTAAATTTTCTACAAAAAAATGTCCTATAGGTAGGTTGTTTGCAGATTATTAAGGGTGTTTACGTTAATCGACGGCAAACTTAGGGGTAGGTAATAAAAACGCTTTTGGATGGAAACACAATATTTATCCAGCCTTGTAATATTCTGTACTGTAGTATTCGGTTTCAACAACTTTTTATAAACTATATTGAATTTAATTAAAAAAAGAACCAAAAATAGTCATTAGCAATTTCTAAATGAAACTCGTTTCCACACCACCCAGGAGGTAGAGTTTGTCGGTGCGTTCTTTTTATGTGGTTTCCCCTTGAGGCCTAGTCCACTAAAGACTTTATTCTTGCTCAAATTCAATTTCGTCGGTCTGTTCCACATTAAAGCATGCTTGTCCGTTATAGTTCATACACATAGCCGAACATTTTAAATCAACCTTTAAACATCCGCATCGCTTTCCGCAGCCCTTATTGCAGGCACACGAAATTAGCTCTAAAATTGATAAGAGAGCTGCTCCTTCAGTAGTCAAAACAGGTATTAAAATATCACCTGATTTCTTTCATCCCCATTCTTCTGGCTCTAAGACATCCCAAGTCTGAATTTGGTGGTAAACCCGCAACGAATGTTGTTGCAAAGCTGCAAAGCCTTGCCAATGTAACCGTTTGATTAGAATTGCCAACTGAGGTGTTAAATGGAACACACCTCTGATGATTTATTGACGTTTCATTTTCTTGTATTTCATATAGTGCAAGAGCAAATATTTCCCCAGCCTCAGTAATATCCTGTTTTGTAGCATTTGGTTTGTTAAAGGTTTTAACAACTTCTTGTAAATTTGTTTTCGAGTTTAATACATTTATAGTTTGGAGTTTGCCTTTTCCAAAAAAAGCAGACGTTGTGTCACTACCACTAAATGCATGAGCGAAAAGAACTATTTTTCTTGAGTTGTTTCTGTAAATCTTTAGATTTAATAACATAAAAAATAATAGAAATATCATTACATAACACAAACCTTTTTGTAGAGAATTTTGTGACAAACCTTTTTCAATACTTATGTTTTTTCCCTAAGATAAAGCGTTTAAAAATATTGTAAAAAGCCAGTGCGGTGTCTATAAAGGGGGTGAGATAGGCATGAAGCTTACCTCTTAGGGGTGGGAACTTTTTTGATATGTATTCTCACACACATAAGCTAACTATTATAGATATTTCAGCTTATTATAATTTTTTTCTTCTATTCCACATAAATTTGCCTAATTTCCGTATATTAATATAGCCAAATTCATTCCAAAATTTAACAACAGTTACTAAAAAGCCGCATTTTATCATAGATATTCGATTTAGTTACAAAAACTTACTTGACGCTATTTTGTAGTAATTACTGTTTTAAATTTAAAATCCAAAATTAGTTTAACATAACAAGTTTCAAAAATATTCACTCAATTGCATATAACGTCATTTTATATGAAATCGTAAATTACCAAAATTAAGACATTTCTTCCCAATACCGAAATTCATTGCAGTTACTAATTTACAGAAAGCTTGTCAATGACGGGCCTCTTAAAACCATAAATAACGATTTCAGACTTTACAAAATTATCAAACTAGAATCACTTCACTTGTCAGACAGCCCATTAACAAAATTTCATTTCGGTTCCTAACATCACATTTTTATTGCTGTTATCAACATTTCAGGAAATCTTCATAAATTTCAAATTCGTTTAAAAATCTTTGTAAAATTATATATTTTTCATTAGTTCATTACTTAGTCTTAATGTCCACGTTATGTGGGATATCCCTTCGATTTCAGTCTGTCCCATTTGAATTGGGTTTAAAATTGTAAAAATACTCAAATTAATTAATATCTGGCAGGCAAATAGAAAATATCAATGATATTTATGGTCAAAATATGAATCTCTTAATTATCTCATGCTGGATATGTTTCATTCCCAAAATTTCATGATTTCATAGAAAAATTCACGAGTAAAGCAAAGTGAAGTGGCAGCGAGCCTTTAGGATGGCAGGGGCACGTTTAGCGCAGTAAAAGTTTTTCCTAAAAATCACGCCAAACAGAATATCAAGGACGAACTTGACAAATTGGAAAGGATCTCGAGTAAACAAGTATTTACTATAAATACTGGAGCAAATTTTGTCTAACAACTCAGTTGCTTCCGTGATCTCTTTATGGAACACCTGTAGCGCCATGTACAAAATTATTTTCTTTGAATGAAAGTGAATTTTTTCATAGAATTCTAAAACAAAAACTGAATTTTAATTTTTTCAGCATTTATTTTTCAAACACAATTTTAAATTAGTTTTTACGTGAATTTCTGCTGCCGCGCCGTACATATTTAAATTTAGTTTTAGCGTTGAAAATGCTTATAAGATCACGAGTGCAATGAATAGGTCTCGATTCGTAGTTTTGTATTGTTAGGGATATGCGACCGACTACGGTTCAAAGTCCAATTATTAAGAGAATCGTAGAACGGTGGGATTAAAGTACGTAGTGAGGGTGCCACCGCTTGCCGTAGCGCTAAAGCTGCTCAAGCATCAAACTGGCTAGTGGGTGAGGCTTCGTTGTATGAAACATAGTGAAATAGGTACTTATGTAGTGATTAGAGATCGTAATTTAGTTGTTAAGGTTGTCGAATGTGCCTGATAATGCAATGGGATTATAATTTTTGTATAATTCAACTAAATTTGTTAAAATAGCAAAATTTGAGTGTGGACAGAGATGACCCGTTATAAATACAAGAATAATAATTTACGGTTGAATGAGCGTATACAAAGGGATTCGCTAAATTCTCATGGTGCAAATAACGGTATCATTTTCAATGTACTCCGATGGATGCAATGGTTGTGAAATCTGAATTTTTTTTCTAAATAATTTTATTTCGTATTTTATTTAATCCTCCAAAATTTAGTATATAGGGATGACCAGTTAAATAATACACAAGAAATTGTGGACGGATTTGCAAGATTTTTCAGTTCTTCATTTACTAACCCCAGAGCAACAAATAATGATTCGTTTAATAAATCGTTTAGTCAATAATAGTAATTTACATATTGATAAATTTTTACAGATGATGTCTTATCTGCCTTGAAAAAGTTAAAATCTAAATTTACAAAAGATCCTGATGACATAACAGCTTTTATTGTTAGAGATTGTTTACAAGAAGGGCGAAAAAACAATGTAGAAAACTATCGGCAAATTACTATAATTTGTAATTTCGCAAAACTTTCTGAAATAGCTCTACATAACATGCTCTATCCTCATATAGAGGGGCAGATTAGTATGCATCAACACGGATTCGTTAAAATAGATCCACGGTCTCAAACTTATTAAATGTTACGCAGCATATCGCTCAATGTATGGATCTAAATGGCCAAGTAGATGTTATTTACACGGACTTCTCCAAAGCCTTTAATATAATTGACCACAATATATTATTACATAAGTTAGATAGAGAAATCATTCCCAATATCAGTTACATCAGGGGTTCCCAGGGCTCCGTTCTAGGGCCTCTCTTTTGTATGCTATTTAATTTATGAGGATGACACGAAATTATTTTGCAACATTAGCTCTCAGGCAGACTGCGAAAAATTGCAAAACGATTTGCAAATGATGAATGATTGGTGCTCTACCACTAATTGTTGAGAAATGCAATGTGGTGTCTTACTATAGAAAACGAAGTCCACTACAAGAAGATCTTGGAGTCACCTATGACAGTGAATTAATTTTTAATATACATGTCAATAGCGTAATGCAATATTTTAAAAATTTTGGCTTTATAATAAGTAATTCAACCAGCTTTACTGACGTGAACACGTTAAACACTGCTATTTAATTCTTTGGTCAGATCAAAACTTGAATAATATGCTTCACTAATATGGAATCCCAGTTATTTGACCTACATCGACAACTTAGAGGCAGTGCAAAGACGGTTTCTTAAGCGTTTATCCTTTAAGGAAGATAAGTTATGAAAAAAAACATGAACATTCCCCAAGCTCCACAAACTACACCTCCAATAATACTACCCGATTCTGACTCACTCAACCTCCCTTTCTCTCAGTCAGAACTTATCTTCGCTCTTTCCTCCTGTAAAAATTCTGCCGCAGGTCCGGATGATATTCCCTTCATTTTTCTAAAAAAGCTCCCTGTAGCCAGCCTAAACAGACTTCTTGAATTATACAACAATATTTGGATAAACCAAGAATTTCCGGCCCTGTGGCGACAGTCCATTATATTATCATTCAAGAAAAACGATGTCACCTCGGTCCATCCAAAATCATATCGGCCCATTTCTCTGACCTGCACGATGTGCAAATTGCTGGAAAAAATGATTAACAAGCGCTTGCTCTGGTATCTCGAAAAACACAATTTATTGGACCAGGCACAGTCTGGATTTAGACATTATCGTAGCACAACAGATAATTTAGTAGCTCTTCAAACTGAAATAGCAGACGCTTTTTCCGTCAAACAAGATGTGTTTGCTGTAATTTTCGATATAGAAAGTGCTTTCGACAGTGTCTGGAGACCTGTCATCCACAATAAATTAAAGGAAATTAACCTATCAGGAAATATGTTATCGTTTCTGAAGAATTTCCTAACAGATAGGTCATCTAAAGTTGCAGCCAACGGAAAAGTCTCTCATTCATTCATCCTGGAGAATGAAGTACCCCAGGGCTCCGTCCTGAGTACCACTTTGTTTATCCTAGCCCTAAATGATATGTGCTCTATTATTCGGCCGCCTGTTAAGTACGCTCTCTACGCAGACGATCTTATTCTTTACTGCTCAGGGAAAAACACCACAACCTCGTGCAACCTACTCCAAAATTCCGTAAATGATCTAATTGTTTGGTCGAGATATACTGGATTTAATTTTTCTACCTCAAAATCCAAAGTCATCAAATTTAGCAGAAGGAGATGTAACCAAGTACCACATATAATCCTAAACGGTACACCGCTAGAAGTGGTGAACCAACACAAATTTCTGGGTCTAACCTTCGACAGCAAATTAACCTGGAGACAACACATACAAGATGTTAAGGGAAACTGTGCAAAGCGTATAAATGTACTAAAAACATTATCGCATCACCATTGGGGAGCCGAAGAAAATGCTCTCCTTAGGATATACAGAGCTTTAGTGCGCTCAAAACTAGATTACGGCAGTATAATCTATGCTTCTGCTAGTAAATCTAATTTAAAAAGCCTGGATACAGTGCACACCTCCGCACTTCGTATATGTCTTGGAGCCTTTAGATCTAGTCCTATTGAATCTCTTCTCTGTGAGTCACATGAGCTCCCTCTTTCGTTACGTCGTCAACAACTCCTCCTGTCATATTCGACCAGAGTATCTGCTAACCCTAACAATCCAGCTTTTGATATTTTCAACTCTACCCAAATACAACCACTCAACTTTCCAAAAAGACTCTACTCAATCCCACAAATTTTAAAACCGCTATTAGGCGACATTAATCTCGTTAAGACATCTGCTAACCCCATCTCAGCTATACCGCCATGGGTTAAAACGCTTCCTTCCATCAATACTACGCTAAATAAACATATGAACCACGAAACCCCTCACGCCATCCTGAAACAAACATTCTCAGAAATCACCAACAGAGAAAAGTTCGATAACATCCTATATACCGACGCATCAAAAGCCGAAAACGGTGTCAGCTGCTCAGTTACCACACTAAATTCTACTATAGCGAAGCATCTACTCCCCAACCATTGCAGTGTTCACACCGGAGAATTATACGGAATTTTAATGGTGCTTAAGACAGTAGCAGCTGCTAACGAGACAGTGGCAATCTGCACTGATTCACTAGCATCTATCCATTCTATAAAGAACTTGTATACCCAAAATCCTCTTGCCCAAAACATTCATGAGACCTGTCACCTACTCGCCGCTCAAGGTATTTCTAGTACTATCGTCTGGGTACCATCACATGTCGGGATCACTGGCAATGAGAGAGCAGACCAAGCCGCTAAGGCAGCCTTGGAGTCCGATTTACCCATCGAGGAGGTCCAACTTCCTAAAGATCTAATAAATTATATGAAACGTTTGATCACAACTAAATGGAAAAATATGTGGAATCAGTCTAATACTAAGTTACATATGATACAACCAAGAATAAATTCAGACAATCTACCAGCCATGAACCGAAATGACAAAATAATAATCCGAAGATTAAGAATTGGACACACCCGTGCCACACATGGCTATCTGATGGAAACAGGTAACGTGCCACTATGCGACCATTGTAATAACCACCTTACAGTGAAGCATATTCTCTCGGAATGCCCCCTGTATACCGAAGCCCGTCAACGCCACAACTTTAAAGAAGATCTTCGCCCGCCCAACGATTTCAGTAATATAATTAATTACTTGCATGTTATCAAAATGTACCATCTTATATAGACCCTTTACAGTTACTACCTTTGTACATACTTTTGTATCTATGTGCCAATGGCCATATGCAGTCGAGGCACGTAAAGTTGAAATAAATAATAAAAATAATTTGTAATGTATGATATTTGTTCATAATTCTGTATTTTCCCATCCAGTAATTGGTCTTGGCTGTTGGATGGTGTATGAGAATAAATAAATAAATACATAAATAACTCAGTGAACCAGTGCCAAATAAATATGTCATTTTACCGTTTTAAATCAAGATCAATTGAAATAACAGGTCTGCTCATTGCACGTAAATTCCCTATATCAAATTTTACAGGTGGGGTGATAGGACTTCGGTCGGTAATGGTCACGTATTGGTTGCCATAGCAACGCTGACATCTGACGGTCAGGTATGCATTACATCAACAAGTATGCGTTTATTTGTTACATTCTGTGTTTCTATAACCACAGTATAGAATCCTCTTTCACTGTGAACGACTATATTGTGACTCATTCAAGTTGTTTCTTGTGGTTTTATTTATAAAAGCCTCTGAGTGAGTGAAGTCCTATGATATCTGACGGACTGCAGCATGAGCAGGCCTATTTTACAAATTTATTTTCAACTGATCTTGGTTTAAATCAGTCTCTTCAATTATTTCTGAAACACTTGAAATAATATACTGAGTGACTCTTGAAAACGAAGCGAACTGCAACCGTGTTCTAATTTGGGCATGAACAGGTCAAAAAAGAATCTCAAGTCAAGTGATTATTTTTATTTCTCCTATATTAAGACCATCGTTCGTGTTCAACTCCTTCCACTTTATTCTTAGGATAAAAATGAAGTAATAAAACGGTGCTGATACGTGAGATTGTGAAAACATATCGGTGGTTGGGATTAGCACGTTTCCACAAAAGTTTTCTGCACTATGTGAAAACGTCTCATTGTAGTAGAAAGCAAACTTAGAAAACCCTCTGTGGTAGATATATGTAATTTTTCCATATATAAATATGTTTGTTCTTTTATGTCCACTCTCTTCTATTAGATATTGTTTCTTTAAATTACAGTTCTTATTAACAATTTTCAGTTTCCTCCATTTTATAGAAGTAATTTAAGTAAGTCGCTCATAAAATAATGTAATCTTAGAGAATGCGCCTTTTACACAAATAATAAGTTTATGGATGGAAATTGAGCCACAAAACAAAGATGTGCTGATGGTATGCAAATTCTTTTATGCCTCAGCTAATTTTCAAATATAAAATTTCTCTCGGAGACTGGTTGCGTCGAATGACTTCAAATCCGAACTTTATTTTTAATAAGAAAAGCATAATACGCTGTTATAACTTCAATTCGTATGCGGAAACTTTATACGTTGCCAAAGACAAATAAAAGAAAAAGGTAATTAAAACCTGTTGACATTTTGAAATAATTTACTTGGGTATGAAATAATTTCATTTATTAGAAAATGGAAAATGGTGTAAAATAATTTAATTTATTAGAAAATGGAAAACTTGACAGTTGAGCGTTATAAAATATATTTCCACATTGGCAAAAATGGATTTCTTCTATTCTTTAATTCTTTTGCACAGGGTGTTATACTTGACTGATACTTCTTCATAAAAATTCCATGGTGTCAAGCCCTGTAGAATTTCATTTCATGTTTAAATTTCGTACGAAATTTTGAATCTAAAAGTTAGCATACCTAAATCGGATGGTTTTGGAAAGCCTCTGAATTTTTCAATGAACGTCCGAGAACCTCCTTCAACTTTATGCTGCGTAATCCTGTTTAAAGAGACAACGCTATGCTGGGTCCGGGTCCTGGCGGTATGGACGTTTTCACATGAGGGCTATTTTTCGGAAATAAATATCTTTGATGTGTGAAAACTACTTTTACAAAACTGCAAACATTTGAACACTACACTCGAATACACTACACAAGGCGCTTTTTGATAGCCATGTCAGCATCATCAGGAAACCATTAAAGCTAAAAACCAGCCTTATTCATGACCAGATGATAACATGAAGCAACAAGTCATGTCATGTCATGTCATAGTGAGACTGTCAACAAACATCATTTAATTAGAAAATTTTTTAAATTTTAAATCTAGCAAACATTCAATTTTGATGCCTTCAATACTATACATATTCAAACTACAATAAAAAAGTCTAAAGCCATTTTATATTTGCATTTGTAAATCTCCGATTAAGTAAAAATCCTCATTACAGTAAAATTTTAACATAAATCCATTAATAAATCTATGACGCAGTCTAGTTCTAGGAAGCTGGCCGGCATTTTTCAATAGCAGCTTTGTTAAGCTCCTCCCATCGTGCTACAGTGTACAGCAACTCAGCTCGGGCGGCGCAGAAAACTATAAAAGCGCGCGAAAATCGCCTCCGAGACACAGTCTTCAAACTTCAGTCTTCCTCCGGTGTTCATCGACGTAACTTCAACCAGCCACAGCGCCTTCAACAACATTCAGTCCACCGCGACCATTTTAAATACGACATCCTAACTAGTAATGCTTCTTAGCTACAGAAAAGTGCTGCTATAATTCAGCTGTAACTAAATAAAATAAATCATTTCTTTCGTTGCGAATATTCTAAACAAAGTGTTAATATAGGAACTTTTGGAGAACGTGACTTTTAATTCGTCTGCGATCGCCTACACCTAGGGAAAACATTATAAGAAAACTCGCACCTCACTCTAGGGACACCTACCCTAGCAGGGATCTCTTCCCTGAAATCTATTAAGAAAGAAATCGCATGACCATCTAGGGACATCTTCCCTAACAGGGTGAAAGTAAAGTAGGCATCATCATGGACACTTTTCCTGTCTTAAACCTAAAGCTGCTATCTAAACCAAACACGCTGAAACTGGGCGTACGAAAATTCTCTCTCTCTCTCTCTATATATATATATATATATATATATATATATATATATATATGTTTTAGAAAGGTAGTCTTGACTGACTAACTTAAGTTAAATGTTTTATTTATAACAGTAGGAGTGTAGCTATATGTGTGGGATCGACCACTAGTTACGTGTTAAGAAATTTTCCTGCCATGTGTTTCGACGCAGGTTTATCAAATTAACCTCAAGTTAATGTCTTGAGAAAGCTAATAAACATTAGCGAAAGCTTGACAATAACAAAGAGTTTTCTTTTTGTATTGGCCAAAATACCTTATCACTGACTGCAACCTCAATAAATTTTATGTTTATATATATATATATATATGAAGAAATAATTCCCTGGTCTCACAAACAAGAACCCAATCCAAAGGGAAAACGCCCTGAGATACAACGCAGTTCGACGCTGGTGCTTCAATGAATTCCTGGAGTCGGTACTGGCGCCCACCAACATCTCTAAGAAATTTATATCGAACTCCTGACGACATCCGTCATAAGGGTGAAATTTTCATCTATCGAACACCAGTCCTGTTGACAGTACTAACGGAGTTCATATGGATTAAATTTAATGAGTTAAATTGAGGTTTTGGAGAAAATAATTATTTAATTTTTTAATCTCTGTCACAGCCTCTCCCTGCATTTTTTTGAGGGGAAAAATATTTAATTCTTTAAACCACACCCCTCCCCTGCTACATCCCTCCCTGAATTCTCTGGAAGCAACTAGTCATGCCATCTTACACTATTACTAAGGAAGCATCCATGTGTCAAATTTAATCAAAATCGTTAGAATGATTTTGGAGAAAGGGAATATTTAATTCTTTTAATCCAGAGCTACGTCCCTGCATTTTCTGGGGAAATGGGTCATCTCTAGTACTAAAACTATCCATTTATTGATCAAAATCGTTAGAGCAATTTTAGAGAAATAAAATGTTTAATTCTTTAAACCACACCACCTGCAACATCCCTCTCTGATATTTCTAAAAGCAAGTAGTTTTGTCTTTTTATACTGATACTAAGGAAGTATCCATATGCCAAGTTTGATCAAAATTGTTAGAACCGTTTTAGATTTTTTGAAACTATTTTAACTTTATCTCCACAACCACCGTCTCTGTACTTTTGGGGGGAAACGAATCA
Source organism: Leptura quadrifasciata (assembly GCA_963675555.1). NCBI lineage: Eukaryota > Metazoa > Arthropoda > Insecta > Coleoptera > Cerambycidae > Leptura > Leptura quadrifasciata. The sequence goes on along the minus strand of OY776673.1, from coordinate 152,190,890 downwards.
TGTCATCTCGTACTAGTACATAGGCAGTATCAATGCGTTAAATTGAATCAAAATCTTTAGAGCCGTTTTTGACAAAAAATATTTTACATATTTTATTGGTTCTTAGAGGTTAACTCGGCCTACATTTGAGCAAAATCGATCGTGTAGTTTGGGTACTAGGTGTAACCACAGGTCACAAACAACAGACGGGACACAAACGTTTTTCAAAAACCACTGTGTAAATTCACCACAAACTCAATATCGACTATTTTCGCAAACACAATACTTTCCTATTCACTACGTAAGTATAAGGGAAAGTAAAAAAATCAAGTCAATGGACTAATGGACAACACAGCGTGGCGAACTTCGAGCTCAAATTTGAAACTTAATATAAATTTCTATGAATTTTAATATCGTGAAACATAATCCTTACAATATATTTTTAATATGGATTTCTTGTAAAAGGGAAGCTAATTTTTTCGAGAAATTTGACCGGATTTTGTTACATATATTTATTTTGTTGTTCAAACGTTCGATTTTGATATTGCGTAATAATTATAATAATGTGGTATTAACGTGGTCTATTAAGTCCACCAGTTTGCCATGTGGGGTAATGACACGGACGTGCGTATTGTCATGATACACTATTATACCAAGCCTTCTAACAATATGAGAATTATCACGAGACATTACATAATGCGGTGGCACTTGCTGTTGCAGTAGATAACGTTATATGTATTGTTTTGAGAGATTTGATTAGCATTAGTTTTATTTTCAAGCTATTGATCCATATCGGTTCGATTTCCAATTTTCTCTTTCTATAAAGCGGTAAAAGTTATTCCAGTATGGCTATAATTAGCTTATTGTTTCATAGATGTTAAATTGAAGAAGCTTACTATATTTTTATAGTTTAAAATATACAGGGCGATTTACCTGAATATGCGGAAAATTAATTGGTGTACCAGTCCTCTATATGGGAAAGCCATTGCAAAATTATAGACCAATCAAGGTGATTTATTATATTTTTTTGCATTAAAACCTGTAGAGATACAATACTGAGTCGGTGAACTTCGAACTCCCGTAGTAATGTCCTACCAACCCCGTCGGTTCACCCATCCTTTATTACGCTCTCAATTGTTCATCCGCCGCTTCCTATAATTATTGGTTAGTGTATTTGCGATTTCCATTTAGGGCGTATCCTTAAATTTTGATATTCTTTTCGTAGATCGATAGTAGTCAATACACCAGCTTTTACGCTGCAGAAATACTGGGATGTGATTATACCATATGGTGCAGTGGATGAATCGTGGGGCGTGTGTACGAGTATATGGGAGAAAATTTCTCAACAGGCAACGGCCCATCGAAAGATCAATTTTGGGTGTAGTGCAACGGTTTCGTGACAGCGAGTCTTTTACCATCAGGCCAAAGAGAACCTGCAGTAAATCGTCTTGTTGCCGTTGATGCAAGAATTCTAGAATTACTAGATGAAAATCTTTCAATAAGTATCCGTGTTATCAATCATCGGTTGAGGTCAATGCAGAATATGGTATGGTGCACTATACCAGATAATTGTTTTCATTTATACCACATAAGAAAATAACATATCCTAGAGCCAAGAGTACACTCGACAAGATCCTCAATTGGCAAGAAATATTTTATTGACATATGAAGCTCCATTTACAAGAGACGGGATTTTTAATTCAAGAAATAGCCAATTTTGGATCCAGGAAAACCCACATGCATTTCGGCCATTTAGATCTCAGCAACGGTTTTCAGTAAACATTTGAGCAGACCTATACAACAACAGTGGAGGAAGATACCCGAAGGCGGCTCCCTCACCACTTGACCTTGATTGTGCATTGTGTTATTTGCCTTCAAGGTCACGGCGCATCCATAGCCCGGCATACCAGTTGCCGTGGCCTTGACATTGGTCGCACTAAATGGATTTCGGCTTCATGGTCGAAGTGTGTCTATTCCTCAGAACGATCGCTTGTGGTGAACTTGGTCTTGGCTTGCACCATTAGAGCATGAGTTTCAAGGACGGAGCTTCCTCTTTGCAAGCATGACAGGCATACCAATATTTATTAACGTCCAATATTTTTTTATAGTTTTAATATTTCTATATTCGCACAATCAGATTTCAACCAATATTTGTTTTACTTGTGAGTAATTATATTATTAAACTGCCATATATGTACGCCTTAATGTAAGGAGAACTGGTTTGGTACAGCTTGTTAGTTAATAATGACGCCGAATAAAATGGTTTCGACAAACAATGAGGGCACTGCACGTACATTTCGCCAACCATATAGGATCCATCTGAAGATGAATTATAATCATATCATGCGTTTAATTTTGACCCGTCCATCTCTATTATAATAAGCATGAGCACGTATTAAGTTCTTCGGATCCGGATTGTTTAAATAACGGTAATTTTGTTGATAGTAACATGAGGTAGGTCATACCCAGATAAATTATAGTACGCGTCTCTGCTTGATTCTGCTTACTCCAGTCTCTGATATACTTTCCCAATTTGGTAATTCAGACGGTCACCATATATTGAAAATATTGCTGAAATTTTCCGATAGATTAAAGACTTGAAAATTTTTGCTCTACTTTTATTTCTTGTATATGTCGTTAATTGGCATACACCCTCTGTCTTAAGATTCCGTAAAATGGAATATCGGTATTATTTATTTTTCTATTTTTCATTTTTTGATTTCTTTTTGGCAGTTATGATAATAGTATATTAGGTCAAGTATGTTTCGTTTACAAATACATCGTCTGCCATTAATTTTACCACTTGTTTGGGCAATAATCTCAGAGCAGTTTGTATGTTTACTGTCTGTTGCAAAGCCAAGCGCTGTAAGATTGCATTACTAGTTATACTAATATCACTGCAATTCTGTATAAAACAATTTCGACAATTCATTTGTAACCTCTTGCACAAGCAATATGCTGCTATGCTGTCTCGTCATATGTATTTTTGAAGTCAATATCGGCAGCGAATTCGATAAGAGTCTTGATCCCTGGCATGTAACGCTTAGTGAAGCGGCGTCTGACCGTCATGAGCCTTAAAGTTAACTTTTGCACCATATTTTATCAATATACGTATAATAATTGCGTTGCGCCTCTCAGCTGTTATATGAAGTACAGCTCTTCGGTTCGCTCCATTTGTATTTACCATAACTCCTTTTTTTAAAGCATATGAGTAATTGCTACACGTCCTTCTTCAGTAGAAATATGTAGTGACACATTAAGTACTGTTACATAAGTGTTATATTTCAAAAAATTTTTAAGAATTATGGAATCCATATTAATAGTATTTTGCAATGGATGTGTTTCATCTTTCATATTAGCTATATTATCCAACAGTAATTTGAATATATTCGAATTAAGTCCTTTTATGGCGTAAAATATTGGAGTTCTTCTGTATGCATCGTTATTGATACACATGGTAATGTGTTACCTACAATTATTTTAAAAAAGTTATTTTATCTTTTTTGCGTTTAATGATAAAATACAATTGGGTGAGGAATAGGATTTCTATTTTTAGTATTTATTAAATATTATTCTATTTTCTTTTGCACGTTTTGAGTTTCAAAAGAACTATTAACATTTTGTCATTATCATTTACTGGACATACGAACTCGTCCACACCACACCTTCTTTCGTCTTTTTTCCAGGTCTTACCAGCTAGTACAACTCACCACAGAAGAACATGCCTCATTTTTATCACTATCTTGGATTTCAAAGGAATCATTTTCTCAATAAAATTTTTCACGATTTTTTTTCCAGACATGAAATAGTTGTAATCCCCTGATTATTTTCAGTTTTATTAAAACCTTTTAACGTGGTAACACCAACATTTTAAATTTTGGTGGTGTAGTACCTAAGGCATCTGGCATAATAAAGATGCTACTTCAATAATGTTGGTGGAATCTCTTTTTCCATTGTTGCTAAATTTTAAGTTTTGTTGGTACAAGGCACTTAAGATAAGAAACAATATTGAATATTTCCTTGTTATTTTCATCTCTAGCTCTGTATTCTTGTGATTCATTATTCTGCGATTGAGACCTATCTGTAATTCTGACTATGTCTTCTACTTTAATATGATGTAGACAACAAGTCTACTCTCATTATAATTGAATCATTATTAGACCGTCAGCCCACTATACCCAAATTGACAACGATTGTAAGCAGTATGCCTTTCAGGCTTATGATATTTTGACACATAACTGATTGTGAAAAATGAAAATCAAAATGTCTCCGTGGACCATTCGCTGTAAAATATAATTGTTATTTTTGTACTATAATAACCGTTTTTGAAACGATAATAGTCAGTATGCCAAGCATACCACATGATATTTGATTTAAAAAATCGGCAACTACTGGAAGCGGCTGGAACCTCCCCACCCAGTGGTCTTTGAAGCCGGAAATTGTGTGTTCCAATTCAGAAACCTTCTAGCTACCCTAAAATATTACACATTCGTAAAGTAACAACTGAATATTGGTAAAGTGATAATCTGTAATAAATTCACCAACGTAGGTACAGAAAGTAATTGATATTGCTATTGTTACACCTACCTCTAAAGTTCGTAACAATCCAATGGTGCACAGTCACATAATTAAAACTTTTTTAATACGCATGAAATATTATTGAAAAAAATATATTACGACGTAAGTCGATGACTGAAATGTGTTGCTGGTTTCAAATTGAATTTGAATATACTGGAGGCGCCTTGAAAAAATTCAAATTCGGATTGTAGTAAAAATGCAGGTCTTGAAGTCGGACAATAACAAATATATCCGAACTGACATCGTTGTGTGTCTGTCAATCTATTTGTCTGACAGTATATAAGTCTTTTCACTCTGAATAATAAACGTAAATTATTAATAACTAAAGTATTTAGTATTATATATTTATTTTAGACAATTATTTACATTTTATTTTACTAGAACGCGGGGAAAATGAATGAACGTAAATTAATAATTAATTTTTTTTATAATATAATAACAATGTAACAAAAATAAGCGGATTAAATTTCTTAAAACGTAATTTTACTTAACAAGTAGATATTACTTCGACACTTATAATTATTGGAAATATTAAACACAATAATTGTTATAAATATTAATCGGATGTATTGTTGATTCTTGGCGTTGTTCAACTTCTGTGGATTTGTTTTGCCTATGGCTTTGACGGAGGCTTCGAATGTTTCATTTTTATCCCATACTTTTACAATTTTATTATACTATTCATTAGTAAGAGCAGCAGCACTGGTTATTCTTTTTGTGGGATCTCTTTGCAATTGCCGGCGTTTCGCATCATGCGCAGCTCTTGCTGTAACAAACTCAACGTCTGAGAAAGGATTAAATTTGAACTGATATCTGATGAAGCACATTTCTTGAAGTTGTTTTGCGGATAAATTCCACATTACCTGAAATAATATTACATTTGTGAATTCTAACCTCTGCATCTAACAAAAATATTTTAATGGCATATTAGTATTTAAAATAATCAACATTTTTTAGACCTTCACAACAGATTCTTTATAATATTCGGAGTTTGTTTTCTTCATATTAAACCCCAATCCTCCAAAATTGTAGCCAGGACTATAACGGAGGATTCTCCTTCAATTTTGTATGATTCTAAAAATTGTTTCCATATAGTTGCCTTAGATCTTCTCGTATTTGTAGCAATTAGTATGTCCACCTCTTTTCTGATTATCTCAGTATTTTCCTGTCCAAAACGCGACATTTCTCTCAAAAGCGGTAATAGAATAATTCACAACACGCTATTAAAATTTCTGTCAGTGAACACCTACAAGGTTTTGCAAATATTTCTAAAGTTTTTTTTTGTCAAATAATTTTGGTCTAAAATTTTCTTACCGAATCTCCTTCGCTTTCTCAAGTGTGATATATCGTTGAAATCGGAATTTTAGCTGCTTTTCAATAGTTCGATTGCAAATTGTAAGTAATTATAAAATAAACAACTTGTTGCGCCAAAACGGCACTAAACGTAATCCGATCTCAACCCAAACCTTTTCAGATCTTCTGCAGCACTAAATAAATCCCCACGCAAAGTTTTATCAAAATCCGTTCAGTAGTTTCGGCGCTATCGTGCTAACACACATACAACACACACACACACACACACACACACACACACACACACACACACGCACGCACGCACGCACGCACACACACATACATTTTTCAAAAACCTGGTTCCTGGGACCTGAAAACGTAAAGATTTGATGTTATCTCAATTTTCGTTTTTGGACCAATTTAAGTAACCTCTCACAATTTCATTGTAGTGAGGTTAATAATTCAGGAAAATGATCGGCATACAGGTAGGGTGAGACTTAAGGGCACGTATCGGCCTTTACATGTGTAAATAATATATAACATTTTGAATGATAATAGTCAGTATGCCCTTTTGAAATTGAGAAGATTTTGTCATAACTTGCACAATGAAAAATCATATTATTACCCTTTTAAAAACGGTTATTATTGTATAAATAACAATTACATTTTCCAGCGAATGGTCCACGGAGACATTTTCATTTTTCATAATCAGCTATGTGCTAAAATATCATAAGCCTGAAGGGCATACTGCTTATAATCTTTGCCGATTTGGGTACAGTGGGCTGACGGTCTATATGGTAATGTCTCTCTTTTGTTGGAAATACGTATATTTTCGTATAGCAATTTTTTTTTTTTTTATACATTTATTTAACGTCGGCCTATTTCCGCTACTGAGGCCTAACACCGACGCCTGTAGACGAGCTACCCCCAACCAGGAATTTTGCCGAACCTCTTCCCTTAAGAAGAGTAGGGATCTTTTACTTGCCTAACATTTAATAGACAAGGGACCGACGGCTTTACATCCCCTCCGAAGGATGGTATATCTCCTATACAACCCTCGCCTAAGGTTGTATAGCTTCCGCGCATACACTGATATACAAGCCGCTGGAAGATGTGTGAGGCGAGAACGCGGTTTCCGTTGGAATGGTCACCAATCCAAGTACTAACCGCGCCTGTCGTTGCTTTACATCGCATACCGAAGTATGTACATAGTAAAGACGCACCTACGCTCGCCCCGTATAGCAATTTATTAAATATATTTTCCATTTCCTTTCACCAATATTCCAACAAGAACATCTTGCGGCATTATCAACGAAGGCTTCTTTGCTTATAGAGAATATTTGTATTTATGGCATGCCTTCGCGTCTCGTATTTACCAGTCTTGTGGACTGATAAGACTCTCGTTGGAAGAACACTCAATATTATCGCGGTCTTGGATATCAAAAGTACTGTAATAATTTAATTAATTTAACAACTTTTATGATTCTTTCTTAAAAATAAAATATAATCCGGTTTTATTAAAACTTTCAAGTATTTTAGCATCAACAGCCTTTTGTTGATATAGTACCCAATGTACTTAATATAAGAAACATTGTTGTTGATGAATGCTCATGGAATATTTCCTTATTATTTTTATCAGTGGCTTTGTATTCTTGTGATTCGTTATCTCGCGACTAAGATCTATCTGTAATCATTTTGATCTCTTTATAGATTCATTTAATGTCGACATATTTCCGAGGCTGAGGTCTATCACCAAAATGGCAGCGAAATAAGCTAAGTTTATAAGGGAAAAATCAAACGTGACTTGTAAATGCATTTATTTTAATGTTGTTCGCTACGTTTTTTCTATCTTCGATTTGGACTGTAGTGGTTCACAGCGATGAGCAAAAAGCAAGTTCAATAATTAAGAAAAAAAATAATCTAAAGTCAGCAATGTGAATAGTTTGTATTGAACACGTGCGTAAGTTGTCTATAAATATAGGTGCCGAGAGCACACATAGAATTTTTTCAGCCTAGACTTTGCCTAGTTAACTTCTTGTTACCAAAGTGTAAAAATAATTTGAGTGCAAATAATAAATTTTGTTAAGAATCAAATTTCAATTCTTTTTTAAAAAGCCTTCCGTTCGTCGACGATTCTTAACTGGCGCAGTCGTGCAGATTTCTTCAGTTATTGCCAAATAATAGCAGTAACGTGCGTTTCAACGCTTGAGGAGAAGGAACCATCAATTCCAAACTGCCTGGATTGAGCAGGGTAGTTGAGAAGACATCTCCAAGTACAAGGCTAGTTAGCCTTTGATTTATGGTGAAAGAATTCCACGGGGGCATCGCGCTTACAACACGTAGGAGTCCATCGAGGTCCGCCGGTTGAAAAACCGTCCTACAACGTTTAGAATACGGCAGCATCGTGCTGACATCAGGTTGGAGTCATCGGGACTTTCGTATCGTCAATACGGTACCCACCAACGATTATTTTAGGGTAGAAGAACCACTGGCATATCTACCACGTAGGATTAAGAAACAAGAAGCAGATGCCACAAGTGCAACGAAGCAAATTTCATCAATTGTTCACATCATTTCATTTTTTATCATTTTTCAATCATTCGCTAACAATTAATTTTGTTTAGATTTTTTTAAAAATTATCCTCAAGATCAACATCGGTAAGAAAATCAAGAAAAGAAGAGGATAAACCAAGGGTCTAAGAGAAAATATAGTAGATTACGGTGAACACAGAGCTGTTCAGATTGCTATATTCGCTGAATCTTTTCCTGAGAACATCAGCTGAGGCTTTGCACCTAACTTTTGAGTAGTCGAAAAGACTCACTAGTTAGAAGCCCTACAAGCAAACAAGACAAGGTACTCCACTTTCAAAGACTGGGTGCAACCCCAAGTCGCTCATAGAAAGTGTTGACCGAAATAAGAAAACATCTCTAAAAAAAACCATCGAGAACCTTAAAAGTTTTAACATTTATAAATTTTACCTGAAATTTTATACTTGATATCTTTTTATAAATAATAATCATTAACGTAGACTTGTTGACAAACAGACAAAATTAATTTGAATATATCCAATTCAGTAATTTTATCTATTATTACTTTCAGGTTATTGAAACAGCGTTATTCTATAAAACTCTAGTAACTCGTGAGATGGGAGAAATTTCATTAATTTATTTTATGTAAGTAAAATAAAATTTAATGAGCGATAATTTTGTTGATGACATACTATCAGAATTGCTTAATACTTCACTTTCGCTTTCTAAAAATCCACTTCCTCAACCTAATCCGTTGCCTATTAACGAATATTCAGACAATATGGCTGTAAATGACAATGGACCACAAATTTGCGCTAGAGATTATTTAGACTTGGTACCTCAATTTGACGGAGATACATCTAATTATCAAACTTTTTAATGCTTGTGAAAATGTATTATTACTCATGGCACCTAATAATGAAGTTACGAGAATATCGTCCACTTTATTACATATTAGAACAAAAATTGTAGGAAAAACTGCAACATTATTAGCCTCGCGAAGTTATAAAACACTTCCCGAATTAAAAGAGATTTTATTAAGTATTTTTGGAGATCAACGCAATGAAGAGTTCTTAATATCCGATTTAACAATATTAAAACAAAAATCTAACAAATCATGTTTACAATTCGCAGATAAATGTATCAATCTAAGAAGTTTACTTTTAGACAAAATTGCTTGTTCAGATTTAGCCACTGAAATAAAAACGACAAAAGTAAATATGTATAATGCTATGACATTACTTGCCTTTTTAACCGGACTTAATGGCAACATGAGTCACCTATTACGTTGTAAATCACCAAACACAATCGAGGAAGCCATACATATGGTTACAGAAGAAGAAAATATAAATTATCATAGACAACAATTAAACACTCCTAGTAATAATTTGATACCTACACGAAATAATACACAAATTAAAATTGCGAACACTTCTATTAGACCAATTTCTCAATTTCAACGTCAAATACCATAAATACAAGCGAAAATATCACACCCTGTACACCATAAACAATTACAAATTCCAGGACAACAACGTCAATTCTATACTCAATCAAAATTCCCATAACAATCTATTAATATTCAGTCAATACCAATAAAACATAATTTTCCACAAATAAACAAGTTTTCGGTCCTCCCCAAAATTTATTCAAACCAACTAATAAATTAGCAATAAGAAATTACGAACCCATGGATACGGCATCGTCACATTTTACACAATTACGCTCAAATCAATAAAGACAATTGCCACAACAAAATCAAGCAAGAAAACGGTTTTCTCAAGTGTTAAATACACACGAAGTCCTTCCAGAAGCTGAACAAACGGAAGAAGCATCATTCAGTCCTTATGACGAAGACACTCTCTCGTACGAAGAATTCTTGGAATTACAGAATCAACATTATCAAGAAGAAGAAAATTTTATTAATACTATTAAACATTATATTAAAACAACTGATAATATTCCTGTTTATACCAAATCAAATACATAAAGAAGAAATTTCACGTCAAATAAATAATATGCAACGACAAGGTATAATCAGTTCTCCATGGTCCTCCCCACTATGGATAGTACCAAAAAAGATAGATGCTAGCGGACAACGTAAGTGGAGAATTATAATTGATTACCATGAATTAAATTCAAAAACGATAGATGATAAATTTCCAATTCCTAATATTACTGATATTTTTGATAAATTCGGAAAATGTAATTATTTTACAACGCCAGATTTTGCATCTGGATTCCACCAGATTGAATTGGCAGATGAAGATAGAGAAAAAACAGCTTTCAATACTGACAAAGGTCATTACGAATATATACGTATGTCTTTTGGGCTTAAAAATGCACCGGCTACATTCCAACGCGCAATGAATAACATTTTAAGTGAACTTAGTTGAACAATTGAACATCTTTATTTTACACTCATTCTTAGTTGAAGGAAGGTACCTTGAAATCTGATTTATGGGCAAAGTTAGCATGGTTGACCTTGACAGCGGAATCGTTCTAATAAAACCATTCCTAGACTTTTCCTGGGGCTTATGTCACGACCTTCACACATCGTTCAAATGTCTGTGTGTTAACTAGGAATGCGAATATCTTGAATGTTATATCCCAATTAAGGACTGAGTTACTTTGAATATGTGATTTAATCTCATCGTCACTGATATCTTTTAATAATGGGGGAGAAGATAAATCACAATCCATTCAGTTAATTATTTCCGAGTAGTGTTGAGCCTTGAAATTGAGTTTTGGCAGCATGAATGTTCTGATAGTTTTTCTCTTTTGATCTAACTGTCTCACTTTTACAATACGTCGAAGTCCGAGCTCTCTTATGTGTTTTGTATTATCTTGTGTCATGGCTATCATTAAATATTCTGGATGAGCGAAAAAGCCATTTCTATCTGCTCGATATCTTGGCTTACTAAGAACATTTCCTCCGATGTGGTGTGGTGTGGTGAAAACTCCAAATTATAATTTCTTTCGTTCTGATAGACCAAGCAGAGGAGGCGGTGTGGGCGTTTATGTAAGCAATAACATTCCTTGTGACTTAATATATTCAAATTAAAATATTGACTTAGAACAGATATGGGTTAAATAAAAATATCCAGAAAACAATACCGTAGTCGATGTAATCTATATTAAATAAATCAATCCAGAATACCATTTCAGATATTTTACCCACCGTAGATGAAATGATATGCATGGGTGATTTTAATCTTAACTTTTTTGAACATGATAATAATGTCGATAAAATGTGTAGGATAATGGAGTCTTTTGGTTTTACTCAAACAATTAATGAGGCTACAAAAATAAGTAAAACTGCACTGTCAATTATTAATCAAATCTTTGTCTCATCTGAAAACCTGGTTAAATATTCAGGTACATTAAATGCAGATGTCATTTCAGATCATAAATGAACTTTTACGGAACTGAACTTTGAATGTGTTGATAAAGTGCCAAAATTTTATACATTCCGTGATTTCAAATATTTCTCTTGTGACATATTCTGCAGTGATCTAATTTCTACTAACTGGAATAGGCTCTATCAAATGGATTCCATTGAAAACAAAACAACATTTTTAACTGAAAATATAATTAATCTATTTGATAAGCATGGTCCAATAAAAACTGTATGAGTCAGAACCTAAAGCTTCGTGGCTAACAGATGTGATTAAAATCTTGATGAAGGATAGAGACGAAGTCAAAAATAAATATAAAATTAGTAAATCACCTGAAGACTTTGATAATTACAAGCAGTTACGTAACCTCACATTAGGAGCCATACGTAGAGAGAAAAGGGCATATTTAAACTTCGTTTGTAATAATAAAGGTAACTCAAAAGACACGTGGAGAATACATCGTGATCTCCATGTTATAATCTGAAATACCCTCGTACATTGCACGTGATATTTATGGTATTAATGGCTATTTTTTGGCCGCGGCCGCTAATTTAAACGAGGATTGCCTAGAAATGATTGAGAAATATGACTTCAGCCATTTTAATACCGATATTTAGTTTGGTTTTCATTTAGTTAACCCTGAGGACGTACAATAAATTATTGGTAAATTAAAATCAAATGCCTTTGGGAACGACGGTATTTCGCTAAATATGGTAAAATACTGCATGCCTACTCTTATATTGCCCATCACGCATATGGTAAATTTATGTTTGGAATCTGTTTACTTCTCTCATGCTTGCAAACGGAGGTAGTGCGACCTCTTCCTAAATGCTCACAGCCAAAAGGTTTTTCTTATTTACGCCCAATAAGCATCTTACCATTATTTTCGAAAATACTCGAAAAAATCGTATATAAACAAATTCTTAATCACCTGAAAAAAAACTCGGTAATACTGCAACACCAGTCAGGATTTAGGGAAGTTTACAGTACGACCACCGCCTTGACAAACGTATGCGATGATATTCTGGAAGAATAGGATAAGAGGAATCTAACCGCTTTAGTTTTATTGGATTTCTCTAAGGCATTCGATACAATAAATCACCAGCTCTTATTCTCAAATTAAAATTTTATGTTGTTGGCGAAGCCGCTCACTCCTTTTTTCAACAATTCTTAACTGGTCGCAGCCAAACCGTTGCCCTTGAGAACCGCCAGTCAGCTTCCATCAATGTTACGAGTGTTATACCTCAGGGTTCAATACTGGGCCCTTTACTCTTCATACTTTACACTGCAGATCTGTGCAAATATTTAAGTTACTGTAATAGCCATTATTATGCTAATGATAGCCAGGTTCTCTACAGATTTCATCCAGAGGATGCTGATGATACCAGCACTCTTATCAATACTGATTAGAATAAACTTATTCGTATGTCGAAGCAACATAATTTACACATTAATCCTGCTAAATCATCCCTTCTAGTTTTTGGCAATGAGTGCTTTAAATCCAGAGTTGAAAATAATATTAACATCAAAATATTAGACGAAACACTTCAGTAACTCCCTCGGCGAAAAATCTTCGCTTAGTAGTTGACTCTAAATTAAAATATTCTGAACACATTAGCAAGTGCTTACAAAAGCCATATTGCTCGCTCAAACGAGCAAATCGGTTCATACTTAACCAAAATTTAAGACAGATATTGTGCAAGCAACTTGTGCTCTCATATTTTAATTATTGTGATGTAGTATATGGGCCTTGTATTGGATTCCTTTGATACTTACAGAGTGCAGAGGATGCAAAACAATTGTTGTCGTCTCATCTTAAATTTAAGGAAATATGATCATGTGTCGAGAGAAATTACTAGTTTGAATTGATTAAACATGAAAAATCGTCGTTTATTGCACACAGCTACTCTACTGCACAAAGTTGTTACAAATAAATCTCCTCTGTATTTGTTTAATAAAATAAACTACCGTTCTGAGGTACACGATGCCAATATTCGTAACCCATATGAATTACATATTCTCTAGCACTCAACAAAAAAGTTTCAACAAACGTTCTCCTACCAAGCACCGCATATTTACAATAACATCAATGATCACCTAAAACTCCTAAAACTGTTGTCCATAAACTCCTTTAAACTAAAATAAAAAAAAAAATCTATTGACTAAACAAAGTGAAGACATTAATTACCAACAATAACTACTATTTTTTTTACTTTTTACAGGGCATTTGTTGTCTTAACTTGCTTATTGAATTTCCCTCCCAGTTGGTCTTGTAACAATTACACACATTATGAGTTATTTGTTTCAGTTATTGTTATTTTAGGTTAAAGTGTAGGAACAGCTTATAACTAAACTTTCGCCTAATAAAGTCCATTTTTTTTAACAAAAAACCAGTCACCCTACTCTGTGGCTCCGACCCTCACAGAGGGGAGCTGGTAATACCAATAGCCACTCCCCACGCCCGTGGGGTGAGTGACTACCTGGTCCGAGAATCGTGTGCCCTGAGTAGACGCAATGAACCGAGGATGACAGCCTTCTGCATTCTGCCGGCTAAGATCTCTGCCGAATCTCAGCATGCCGGTATGATCTTTAGTTCTGAAAACAGTGTCTGTCTCATTCCACCGAGGGCTCCTATAATCAGTACCACTATTTTAACAGAATGGCCTGGATAAAGCCTGCGGAGTTCGAAGAGCAAATCTCGATATTTTGTCCGTTTTACTCCTCTATCAAGACAATCTTGCTTTCAGCGGGAGCTGAGAATTCCACGACATACATTGTCTTGAGTTGATGGTCGAGGAGTATTATGTCAGGCTTGTTGGCTTGTATTTGCCTGACGGTGGGAAACGAGTAGTTCCAATAAATTAGGCACTTCTCATTCCCCACAACGGATTCAATATCTCCCGGAGCGTAAGGCAGCACTGGTGTTTCGTCTATCCCATACGAGTGCCTTAGATGATAGTAAAGCACTCGTAATGCTGCGTCGTGTCTGTGAATATAGGCCGAGGCTGCGTATGTCGGGCAAGCCGACAGTAAGTGCATTACAGTCTCCGGCGCCCTGCGGCAGGCCCTGCAGTTGACATCAGGGACCTCCATACCCATGACACGACGTCGATAGACGAGGGTGTTAAATACACCATCTTGGCAAGCCATCATGAATCCCTCGGTCTCAGACTTCAGCCCCGCTGACCTTAAGAAGGCGAAGGTCAGCCTTTCGGATAAGCCGAGGTCTTCTATATTTTTATAGAAGACCCCGAGTCGGGGTTTACCCGCTCGACGTCGAAGATGAGACCAAGATCATCGGCTGCTCTCCGTGCTGCCTTAAAGAGGGAAGCTCCTACCTCTGCATTTTCATGGTCTCGGACCATGCAGAGGAGGGGATCCGAACTCCTGATGACCTTACATGCTCCATCCAGAACCATCCTGCTATGGAGACTCTCCAAGCTCAAGAGTCCACGGCCTCCCCGATGTCGTGGGAGATATAACCGTGGAACGGACGATTTAGGATGCAAGCTCCTATTGAGATGCATCTTCTTGCGGGTTACTACATCAAGTTGACGCAGCTCTTCTCTAGTCCACTTCACTACTCCGAAAGAGTAGAGAAGGATCGGAACGGCAAGCATATTTGTAGCAGACACCTTGTTCTTCCCCGACAGTTCTGAAGACCAGATCTGTCGGAGTAGGTGCTGATACTTGCCGCGGAGAGCGTTTTTCACTACACTCACTTCTTGGGTGGAGCGTTGCTCGACACCCAAGTAAGTGTACGACTCTCCGGCATCTAGATGGTGTAAGATGCTTCCATCCACGAGCTGCGCGTCCTCTCCGTAGTCACCGCATCGTCCTCTCTTGAGATGGATCAGTGCGCATTTGTCCAACCTGAACTGCATACCGACAGCCTGCGTGTACTCCTGTACCACACTAAGGGACTGCTGGAGATCCCTCTCTCCAGAGGCATAAAGTTTAAGGTCATCCATATAAAATAGATGGGTGACCTTATGCCTCCTGTCGCCGGGGGTACCGCAGTTGTAGCCACGGGTTTTCCGGAGCGACACGGATAATGGCAGTAGTGAGATGCAAAAGAGAAGGGGGCTGAGGGAATCTCCCTGAAATACTCCTCTTCTGAATGTTATCGACTCTGTTTGGACTCTAACGTTACCCGATGTAACGGGGCCTGGTACCACAAGACATCGGAGCAAGTGAACAATGAGCTCATGCGATGTCATGAAGTCCATTTATTATTATTATTATTATATTTCCATGACAGTAAAGTCGGGAAAGTGTAAAGAGGATTTAGGTGTAAGAGATCCTGGCTCCTTGTCACACTAGAGGTGGTTGACAACAACAAATCGAACTCTCCGTTTATTTTAGTCTTTACACCAATTAGGTCGACTAAGGGAACTGGAGATATCAGCAATAATTTTCGAAAAATCCAAATCTTTGTGTTTAAACCTCTCGTACTCTGATAGAATAAGGAAATAGCATAATCAAGGGATGGAATTGATGTCTGTTGGTTCAATATTAGTTTTTCCTAGGCTCAACAACACTCTTTTGTAAACCATTAAATATAGTACTGATATAGTACTACGTTGTAGTTATTGAAAATGTTTCCAATACATACCGCATCGTTCTAAAGATAGTAAAAAATAGTGTTTATTAAACAATTAAACTAGCAGTAGTAAGTATTTTTTCTAGATAACTGGTCCACAATTTTTGGCTCCGTAGTAATCTACAATTTAGCGTATATTTCACATATTGGGCTAGCTCCTCGTCTAGCTGATGGACTGATATACATCTGAGTTAGTTTTTTTGAGACTCTCCCTCCACCCAGTACCCCTCGAAATCATCTGTGTTGACATGATGCAAGACGAGGTACTGAATCATTCATTCAATTGCTCGTGCTACTAGTATCATTGCACTATCTGATCAATATCTGAAATTAAACCGATGATCGTACTTCATCACCTAATTAAACTAGATGTGCTTAATTTTAAGTAACACTAAAAGCACTACACTTTTTTGCACTTTAAAAAGCTGGGAGATATAATGGAATATTTGTTTTTATAAGTAAAAGTTTTGTATTATTTATTGAGTGTTTTGTTCAAAACACAATCGATATTTCACCACGTTTTCAGAAGTTATTTAAGAAATTTAAAAAAAATAGATTCTTTGTTTTCTGTTTATCATTTTTTATTGCAAAATAATATTAGTGTGGTGTTCCATAATACTGTCCAATTACGGTTGAAGGGTTTTTTAATATTGTCGTAAAATGACTTAAACGATGTGTCTGCATCAAAATTTATGTAAGTTTTAAGATCCTATGAAAAATAAACTTTTATTGTATATAATTCATGAATATAAGATATTCGACATGTCGCGGTAGAGTCGTTATGAATTTATGTATAACAAGTGATAATAAAACTATCCTTTATTATCCTTTAACAAATGGTTGCTTTTAGTGCTTTTTTTAGATGAGTGCATAAAACGAGTACTTTTAGCATCTCATGTAGAAAGTGGACTGAAATTCGTTGATGCTTTCAATGTGTCAAGTCGTAGAAAGACTTTTTTAATGCATGTTTTTACATGTACTTTAGCCACAATTTAGTATATTTCTAGGGCATCTGCTTATTTTTCATTTTAAACAAATTGATATATGACTTTATATAATCAAAAATCAAGCATAAAGAGTTAGTGAAGAGTATGCATAAAAGCAAGATTTATAAAAGGCTAGTCTAATGTAAATAAGTAAATTGCTATTTTTCCTTAAATTGTGTATTAAGTGCTGAACTATTCATTGTATTAATTAACTTCTGGCTAGGATATTGAAAGGGTATTTATCCAAAAGAAAGTCGTATAGCTCGTATAGGATTTAAATCTATACTCTGCAACTGAAAATATGTGTAATCATCAAATCGCATTGTCAAAACTGCATATAATTCGATACAAGTAAAAAGTATTTACATAAATCGGATGATTCGAAATTTCTACAAATTTCGGTAGTCCTTATTTTTTAAAAGTTCATCACAGACTTTCTAAAATATATGAGCATATAAGAATATCCAAAGGCTCTGAACATATGGTATTAAAAACCAATTAAAAGTGTGTACATAAGGTCGACGATTCAAAAAAAATTCAGTTTCGACATCGCATATATTTTTTTTAAATCTGAATTCTTATTTTCGAAAATATATAAATATTGTAACGTGTTTACAATCTCCAGTGAACACCCTGTACGTTGGTTCAATAATCTGCAACGAGACTTAACTACTGATTTATATTCTGAACACATTAGCAAGTTCTTACAAAAGCCATAGCTCAAGCGAGCAAATCGGTTCATACTTAACCAAAATTTAAAACAGATATTGTGCGAGCAACTTGTGCTCTCACATTTTAATTATTGTGATGTAGTATATGGGCCTTGTATTGATTCCTTTGATCCTTACAGAGTGCAGAGGATGCAAAACAATTGTTGTCGTCTCATTTTAAATTTAAGGAAATATGATCATGTGTCGAGAGAAATTAATAGTTTGAATTGGTTAAACATGAAAAATCGTCGTTTATTGCACACAGCTACTCTACTGCACAAAGTTGTTACAAATAAATCTCCTCTGCATTTGTTTAATAAAATAAACTACTGTTCTGAGGTACACGATGCCAATATTCGTAACCCATATGAATTACATATTCTCTAGCACTCAACAAAAAAGTTTCAACTAACGTTCTCCTACCAAGCACCGCATATTTACAATAACATCAATGATTACCTAAAACTCCTAAAACTGTTGTCCATAAACTCCTTTAAGCTAAAATTTAAAAAAAATCTGTTGACTAAACAAAGTGAAGACATTAATTACCAACAATAGCTACTATTTTTTTTTTACTTTTTACATGGCATTTGTTGTCTTAACTTGCTTATTGAATTTCCCTCCCAGTTGGTCTTGTAACAATTACACACATTATGAGTTATTTGTTTCAGTTATTGTTATTTTAGGTTAAAGTGTAGGAATAGTTTATAACCAAACTTTTGCCTAATAAAGTCTATTTATTATTATTATTATTATTATATTTCCATGACAGTAAAGTTGGGAAAGTGTAAAGAGGATTTAGGTGTAAGAGATCCTGGCTCCTTGTCACACTAGAGGTGGTTGACAACAGTAAATCGAACTCTCAAATTGTACTTAAGTGACGAAAGTCCCACACCTCAACTTCAAGAATGGTTGTATTTATTTTGAAATCATACATGCCAATGTGGTTTGGTATTAAAACAAGTAAATACTTTACAGAAGGACCAATCAATAACATCTTCAATGAAGATTTACGTTATTTGTAAATTTTTTTCAAAATTCCATTATCTTTGAAGGCAATGCGTAACCGGAAGATGTTGATGGATTTGAATAATATATAAACATTATTTTCTGTGGTTATGCTATATAAGAATTCGAGCTATTACATTCGGGAGGAAGAGGCTAATTTAAAAATGTTAAAAATTATCGTAATAATGTGAATTTTTCCAATTTCGTCAAACTTTAGAGCACATGCGCGACTGGTAGATATGCACCGATTTTATTTCTTTTTTTTAACCCCTTTTTAGTATCCCTAATTAGCAACTTTTCCGTGGTATTACGACTTGAAAAAACATTTTGAATTTTTTCGGCCTGCCCTAAATTGTGCATCCTTCTAGACAAGCGGATCCATGCCATGAACTAAGGTCATATTTACAGAAGGTGAAGTGATAATTAAATCCAATAACACTGTATTGGAATTAAGTATATTATTACATTAAGTACTCAGTGAAATTCAAGAAGTCTAATAATGGCTTAGATTGCCATTCGGGAATATTGAAATCGCCAGTTATAATGATATGCTTGTCAAGCTTTAGAGAGGTTTCCAAGTAATCAGATACTGTGTTATATCGTGGCTAGAGAGGGTTGGTGGTATAATGTACATGACTTTATTGTTTATTTTAGTATTTACACCAATTAGGTCGACTAAGGAAACTGGAGATATCAGCAATAATTTTCGAAAAATCCATAATCTTTGTGTTTAAACCTCTCGTATTCTGATAGAATAAGGAAATAGCATAATCAAGGGATGGAATTGATGTCTGTTGGTTCAATATTAGTTTTTCCTAGGCTCAACAACCCTCTTTTGTAAACCATTAAATATAGTACTGATATAGTACTACGTTGACGCATAGTTATTGAAAATGTTTCCAATACATACCGCATCGTTTTAAAGATAGTAAAAAATAGTGTTTATTAAACAATTAAACTAGCAGTAGTAAGTATTTTTTCTAGGTAACTGGTCCACAATTTTTGGCTCCATTTTACGTAGTAATCTACAATTTAGCGTATATTCCACATATTGGGCTTGCTCCTCGTCTAGCTGATGGACTGATATACATCTGAGTTAGTTTTTTTGGGACTCTCCCTCCACCTAGTACCTCTCGAAATCATCTGTGTTGGCATGATGTAAGACGAGGTACTGAATCATTCATTCAAGTGCTCTGTGTTACTAGTATTACTGCACTATTTGATCAATATCTGAAATTAAACCAATGATCGTACTTCATCACCTAATTAAACTAGATGTGCTTAATTTTAAGTAACAGTAACTAAGCACTACACTTTTTTGCACTTTAAAAAGCTGGGAGATATAATGAAATATTTGTTTTTATAAGTAAACGTTTTGTATTATTTATTGAGTGTTTTGTTCAAAACACAATCGATATTTCACCACGTTTTCAGAAGTTATTTAAGAAATTAAAAAAAAATAGATTCTTTGTTTTCTGTTTATCATTTTTTATTGCAAAATAATATTAGTGTGGTGTTCCATAATACTGTCCAATTACGGTTGAAGGGTTTCTTAATATTGTCGTAAAATGACTTAAACGATGTGTCTGCATCAAAACTTATGTAAGTTTTAAGATCCTATGGAAAATAAACTTTTATTGTATAAAATTCATGAATATAAGATATTCGACATGTTCCGGTAGAGTCGTTATGAATTTATGTATAACAAGTGATAATAAAACTATCCTTTATTATCCTTTAACAAATGGTTGTTTTTAGTGCTTTTTTTAGATGAGTGCATAAAACGAGTACTTTTAGCATCTCATGTAGAAAGTGGACTGAATTTCGTTGATGCTTTCAATGTGTCAAGTCGTAGAAAGACTTTTTTAATGCATGTTTTTACATGTACTTTAGCCACAATTTAGTATATTTCTAGGGCATCTGCTTATTTTTCATTTTAAACAAATTGATATATGACTTTATATAATCAAAAATCAAGCATAAAGAGTTAGTGAAGAGTATGCATAAAAGCAAGATTTATAAAAGGCTTGTCTTATGTAAGTAAGTAAATTGCTATTTTTCCTTAAATTGTGTATTAAGTGCTGAACTATTCCATTGTATTAATTAACACTAGTTCTGGCTAGGATATTGTAAGGGTATTTATCCAAAAGAAAGTCGTATATCTCGTATAGCTGGATTTAAATCTATACTCTGCAACTGAAAATATGTGTAATCATCAAATCGTATTGTCAAAACTGCATATAATTCGATAGAAGTAAAAAGCATTTACATAAATCGGATGATTCAAAATTTCTACAAATTTCGGTAGTCCTTATTTTTTAAAAGTTCATCACAGACTTTCTAAAATATATGAGCATATAAGAATATCCAAAGGCTCTGAATATATGGTATTAAAAACCAACTAAAAGTGTGTACATAAGGTCGACGATTCAAAAAAAATTCAGTTCCGACATCGCATATATTTTAAAAAAATCTGAATTCATATTTTCGAAAATATATAAATATTGTTACGTGTTTACAATCTCCAGTAAACACCTTGCACATAGGTTCAATAAACTGCAACAAGACTTAACTACTGATTTATTGGATAATTAATTACAATAATTAAGTCCTTATACACATTAGTACACACTAATTTCAAGTTCCATCTACTATATGTTCACTTGTTCTTCTCATATCAAACTGAACTCCGTGCGCTGATCCACTCCCTATATCCACTGCGATTATTCTAGAATGTTCCAGTCCATCCTTCGCGGCGATTCTGGGCCCTTCTCGAATTTTCTATGAGGCAGTGGCGTAGTCGTGCACATAATATATAAGAAATTGGAAAACTGAATAGATTATTATTAAAAAACAACTAATGGGTTGCATACATAAAGCCGATGGATCAAGATATTCATAAAAAAAATTCAGCCGCGTTACAAATAATTTTACATATTACAATACGAACAAAATAATACAAAGCGATGAGAATGAATTTTAACTAATTAAAGATTTAGTTATCTAATGGCAAGTGCCAAAAGGCAATAATATTTCCCTCCAGAAGGCACACATTGTATTACTGTTCAAAGCAAGGGGAAATGTTTATAAGAAATTGTGATACTGTCTTGAAGAAATATCTTTTTAGGTAATAAATATATTTCAACGGAGTGCAAGTTGCGAAATTGCCCACAACGAGGAAAAAATTACTTAGAAAGTAGGGTAAAGTAAAGTAGGTAAAAAATATTTTTTTTCGATTATCAAACGGTAGTACCAAAAGATAATACACACCTGTCATCCACAGAGCACACGTTGCGATACTGCTCACAGTTGCAAACCATTACTGAAGAAGTAGATATCTTATATGTATATATTTTCTTTAATTATCGAATGGCAAATACCAAAAAGCAATATTATTGCACTCCGAAGAGCACACGTTGTTGGCAAGGGAAAATATTTTTAAAAAAAATATGATACTTCTCACAACGGAGAAAAATTAACATAGGAAATAGATATTTCATATGGGATTAGAATTTTCGGGCAGCAACTACTAAAAGGCTCTACAAGGCGATGATAATATCATCTGTGCTATTTAGTCCGTCTTTACTTGTATGAATACGTGAAGTATTATTTGTCATCAATATTTCATCACTTCGTCATTTTTCATTTGTTTGGGAGGGTTTTGATCTCTGTATAGAAGCCCTCTTTGAAACAGGATCTGGCATCCAACCTTCTTCTTCTTCTTAGCGGTATGGCGAAAAATCGCTGCACTCAGGCCCTGTCGTCCATTGTGGAACACCATCCGAGCTTAGGTTATAATCTATTGAATATTTATCCTCCCTAAAATAACCTGAATTTCAAATCCATAAAGATCTGATCTACTTCGTTTAATACAACGCAAATAGGTAATCACATTTAACTTCTGATATATAAATATTTGACTTTTGCGGATATTGTACTAATTTAATGGGCATAAAAAAAATCTCGTTTATACAGAGGCATTACGGTAATCCTTATATAGATAATAAACACAATAGATGTCAATAAATCATATTTTATTTGATTCTAAATAACGATATAATATATAATATCAAACGTTGCATTTCATCGTTCGCAGTAGTCGTGAATTTCTAACAAAAAAGAGCCTAAAGTTCTTTATTTCTCCCTAATTAAATCCAAACTGGAATACGCGTCAATTATCTGGAACACCAATCATGGCAGTCATATAAATATCCTCGAAAGGGCACAGCGTCGATTTCTAAAATATTTTAGTCATAAAAGCTTTGGCGCCTAACACCCGACTGGTTTCCACTACGAGGAGTTGAATAGATTTCCTATTGAAAGCGTTGGGATTTTAGTTTTTCTATGAAATAATGAATAATATTGTCCGGCAGGCAGCCTATTTCCATCTCTCAACTCCAAGGCCAAATATTTTAAAACACTGTCCAATATGCCATAACACTATGAAATGCTCCAATGCATTATATCTGTCACACGTACAATATCCATTAATATAATTTTAATATTTTTGTGGTGCAGTTGTAGTTTTTTATTTTTTTTATTTTTATGCATTTATTTAACGTCGGCCTATTTCCGCTACTGAGGCCTAACATCGACGCCTGTAGATGAGCTAACCCCAACCAGGAATTATGCCGAACCTCTTCCCTTAAGAAGAGTAGGGCCGAAGGATGGTGTATCCCCTATACAACCGTCGCCTAAGGTTGTATAGCTTCCGCCCATACAATGATATACAAGCCGCTGGAAGATATGTGAGGCTAGGACGCGATCTTCGTTGGAACGGTCACCCATCCAACTACTAACCGCGCCTTACATTGCTTTACATCGCATATCGAAGTATGTACATAGTAAAGACGCACCCACGCTCGCCCACAGTTGTAGTTATATAAATAAATTTTAATTGAATATCCATTTTATATGTATCTACCCGCATTTGACTTTTCACTTTTCCATTTACTAATACGGACATTAAGGGATATAAATAGTCCTTACCTTGCATTTTGTAAAGAAAACATGCCACTGTTATTAGGACCCTATTCTTTATATTCCGAATGTAGTCAGTCATGCTGAGGGAGCGTGCATGGGCATATTCCGGCTTGCTTACCTTTCGGGCGTTGTTTTGAAAAATGGCACTTTGTCAGTCTCTCTGCATTTAGGAATCAACTCGTTTGGCAAAAGATATCATACAACATGGACTAATATATAACATAAGAAGAAGCCTACCTTTCAGAGCGAAATTACTTCAATTGCATGAGAAACTTTGATTTTTTTAATAATAACCCAAAGTTTACAAAAGTACGTGCATATACGAATTTATGGATATCAGAGCATTTCATATTTACAGGTGCTAAGCATATTAAATGCACGACGATACAAAGGAATGTAAATGGTGTGGGCTCGATCGAGACAGCTGCAGCTTATCGCATGCTATATGAAAATACTTGATGATGTCTTCTAATGGTAAATTTATGACCGCATAGGTATGGTCTGAAGTATTTAGTACTCCAAACTAAATAGGGCAATTCTTTGTTGGTTATGGTGTTTAATTCCGGTCTCGTTTAATGTCTTACTTGTATAGGCGATAGGCAAATCCTGGCCATTATACATTTGTGATAAAATGGCTCCAAAGGCCATGTTTGAGGCATCTGTAGTTAATATGAAGGGTTGTTCGAAATTTAGGTATTGTAGTATTGGTGAGTCAATGACTTTCGAAAGCTTCGAGGAAATTAGGTGTATGTATGAATTTTGCGTTCCTTTTGAGAAGTGTCATTGGTTTAGTTAATTTTGCCATATTTAATATAAACTTTCGGTAATAACTTACGAGGCCTAAAATTTTATTTCTCTTGGTGTCTTGTGAATTGGAAGCTCTTTTATAGCTGTTATCTTATTTTATTTATTTAGTTATTTATTTATTAATCACTACTCCGTAAAAACGATGTTCCCATTTGCAGAGTTATATACACATAGACAATTTACAACGACCAATCCCTACGACATTGCCATCTGTGGCAGCTGAAACTCAAACTCTGGAGTGGTACAGCGACTAAACGTGTTGTCTCTTACACAACCTATCCACTGCTACCAACTCGGCAACAGATGAAAAACGCCACAAAACATCCATACCATAGCCAGGATTCGAACCCGGAACTCCATGGTTGCAAGCCTAACACGTGTACATTGAGTCACTGAGCCGGGTTAGGTCTTATACCGAGAGGTGTAATTAGATGGCCTAAGTACTAAGTACATCAGTTCTGGTTTTAAAAATTCAGACTTGTCTAACTGAACTTTTAAATGTGCCTTACGTAGTCTTTCGAATACTTGACGTGGGCGGGACATATGTTCTTGAAGACTGGTGGCAAAAATTATTATTTCATCAAGATATACCATACATATGTTAGTAGTTAATTCTCGTAGAACATTATCTGTAACCCTTTGAAATGTAGAGGGTGCTCCCTTTAAGCCAACAAGCAAAATTTAGCTTTTTGTCTGCGGCGGGTTTATTCTAAGCTGGAAGCCAACTTGTGTGGTTATTTGCGATTTGACAGTTTTGAGAAGTGGTAGCTCAAATTTTAATGCTGCGGTAGTTGACGTTTTTTTCTTCTATTACAATTTGTATTGACTCTTCTATTGTTGTTGGTTTCTTGCATCTTAATAAATGAGACAATTGTGCATATACGCCGGTAATGAACGCTTATAAATATTAATTTTTGTATCTTGAGCAACTTTTTCTACTTCTTGGCATGATAATGTTGACAATAGTAGACATCTAATACTAATGCATCTATCTGCAAATTGATGAGGAGTTTCGTGAACTCTTTGTTTTAAGGTATTTAAATTAGAAAGTAGGGGATCCTCCATTTCTTTGGTCACCAAACAAGATTAACATTTCTTTTCCTTCTGGGACGTTTTAAAAGTTCAGGCTGCTGTTAAATTTTCTGCTTTTCCCACGGGTTATTCTTGATGCGTCATTGTCTGGGGCCACTATAGGAAGAACTTGTTCACAGGCGTTTATGAACGTTGACAATTATGTTAGATTGACATCGCAAGGTGGAACCAACTCCAGGTAATCTTTTACAGAAATTTGTGGTAGAGGCATATTTGATAAATTATTAGTTGATTGAATGTTGATTTTTCTTTCCGTTGGAAAATTTGACAATTGTCTTGCTAATTCGTCAATTATTATCCAAGCGAGGTGTTGTTTCTAGTGCAGCTTCTACCTTTATAACCTGGGTTGCTAGATATCGGAGTCAGCATCTTTGCCCATGTATAGTGCCATAACTTGTGTTTCCTTCGCCATTAGCACGTAATGCGTGCACTCCTTTTTTCCCGAATTGGGTTGAGTTCCCTCAACTAAGACCGATTTTGCCATTTCTCTAAAACGGCTATAACGATTTCGATCAAATTTAACTCATGAGATGATATAATCCGTTACCTTTAGAAAATTGAGGGATGGAGGGTGTGGCGGGTAAGGTTAAAGAAATTAAATTATTTTTTCTTCTGAAGCGGCTCCAACGATTTTGATCAAATGTGGTACATGGATATTTACTTAGTACCAGTACAAAATGGCAGGGCTAGTTACTTCTTGAAAATTCGGGGAAGGGCGTGGTTTAATCGATTCAATATTTTTTTCCCCTAACAGAGCTTTAACGATTTTTAATAAATTTGGCATATGGATGTTTCTTTAGTTCCAGCATAGGATGACATGATTATTTGCTTCTAGAAAACTAGGGTGTGGTTTAAAGACTTAAATAATTTTCTTCTCTAAAAGAGCTCGAACGGTTTTGATCTAATTTAACATACGGATACTTCCTTAGTAGCAACACAAGACAGTATAACTGATTGCTTTTAGAGTACACAGGCCGGGAAACTGTGCTATAAGATATAGGGAATTAAATAACTTTTTCTCTAAAACACATTTAACGATTTTGATTAAATTAAATTAATTAATCAATGGAAAGGCACTCCCTTACTACCAGTATGAGACGGCATGAGTAGTTGCTCCAAGGAAATATAAGGAGGGAGGGAGGCTGCGTGAGGTAAGGATAAAGATTTTTTGTATTTTCTCTGAAACAGCTTTTACGATTTTTGAAGTTAACACACGTAGACTACTTAGTGCCAATATGATATGAAATGGGAGAACTAGTTGCTTCTAGAAGAAACAGTGAGATATGCTGTGGGGACGGATAGATTTTTACACTAGATTTTTTCCTGAAACGGCTCCAACAATTTATATCGAATTGGGCACTGACATACTGTGTATCAGTGTGAGATGGCAATTAGTCGTTACTAGAAAATGTAGGGAGTTGCGATTAGCAGGGTTTAAAGAGATAAATAGTTGCTCCCCTCAAAACAGCAATAGCAATTTAATACGTAGATACTCCATTGGTACCAGTATGAGAAGACAATACTTAATTCCTCCTCCTAAAAAATGTAGGGGGAGAATCTGTGAGAGGAAGGGTTTAAAAATTAAGTGAAAGTAAAAATAATAAAACTACAGAGGTCAGTGCAGAAATAAAATTTAGTGGCTTTTAAAAACTAAATGCTTAATATTTCATCAATATTGGTAGAAAAATAACGGATTTATAAATTTTTTAATAGCAAAATTTATTTATTATTTGTGAATGTGAGATCGGATGTATTAGTTCGATTTATTCCTAAAATGACGAAGTTTGCCCAAGTTGTGTCGGACCGATTTTTTAACTTGTCAACTATTGATATGTATGTTTTTCACATTTCAACAGCGCTTTTCTTTTGTTGTGCTTAGGATATTTTTTTAAGTGTGAAAACTAATTTTCAATATTTTGTTTATATCCGTTGTAACTCACCTGATATTTTTTAGGTATATGAGTAAAAATAATTTAAAAGAAGTATGGTAACCAATCAGTGACATTTTTATTTCCGACTTGTGATCTTTGAAGAACCTACTTGCTATTTCCCTTGTGTTAAAACTAAAATTAATCAAGCACGATTCATTATATAAAAAAATAACTCGATCTCAAGTTCTTAGGAGCTTGTCACGCCCAATTAATTTTCACTTCATGTTCATGACAATATACAAGATAACTACTGTGCTCGGTCGGAAATATATCTTTCTGATTTTTTTGACAAAATAGATTGACATACTTTTAATTAACTTCTGAAATGGCAAGGAAAGCTGTCGTGACTGGAAATTTTACGTGTATATAAATGCCACAGGAGGCTTGCTTCCTTAATCTCTAGATATAATTGTGTGTAACAGAGAACGAAATGACATGAGTAATTAATCATTGTTAAAGTACGATGATGAGTGAGTTCCGGGTCAGAGGATAGCACCTTTGAATACGAACACTAACACTACAGTATCCGGAAAACCAGTTTCCATCGATTGTGAAACAGTGATTTTTTGGTTTACCAAGAAGTAAAATAACAATATTTATTTATTTAGTATAATTTACATCAATATTAAGCAATATAAATAGTATTTAGGTGCCGTACGTAGACAATGTAATAAAAAATACACATTTATCACTAAGTTTAGAACTTATTAGACAATCTTGAATGTTGAGGTATCAAATTTATATCTAGTAAAACTGAGTTGCAGATTATGTCCATTTATTTCAAAAACATAAAAAATACAGATTTTCTTGTTTATAAGTGAAGTAAAGGAGATAAGAAGTGATAAAAAATAATTGCATCATATTTTATATTATAAAAAATAACAACTGGAGCAATTTTTATTTGATTTTTGTCCAAAAGTGAGCCTTTTATCCTTAACAGAAGTAATGGTGATATTTATTTAGAAATTATAACATGTTTTTATAAGTTAATGTACCACCATTTTAATTAATATTACTTTCGCTATTCTTGTATAAGTCAATGAATTTCAAATTAATTTTAGAGTATTTTATGTTTACGTTGAGGCAATTACAAAAAAAAAAAAATTTGTGAAGCTCAACTTTCAGATAACACTTTTCCCAAACTTTTAATATTTCTGTGAAAATCGCTTTTATTTTGTATGTTAATCTCTCTCACGTAATAATTGTCCATTGTATACAGATTTCAGAAATAAGTGGGCTGAAAAAGATATAAATTTTTGGAATATCTGTATCCCAAAAGAAGGAAAGAAGACAAAAATATTGTGCTTATTCTGTTAAAAAAAATTTTAAAAATATATATTTTGTTTAATTTGTACTAAAGAACCTCAAAACCGCCATTAAACTGCTACAAATAGTCATTAAGTAATCCACTATTGTAGAATTTTTTGTAGTTGGCGGAGGTGACAGATAAAATGTCAACATAAATGTTTCATTGCTTGTGATATAATTATTGTATTGTTACGTAAGGAGTATTCATATTTGAGGAGAAAGCTACAAAACAGCTTTAGTAGGTTACATATTGATACAAATTATTTTTCCAAATTCTAAATTGATATATTTTGCAATACTATTAAACAAATATTGAGAACGTAACCTGACATTAAATTATTAAAAACAAACAATAAATACGAACTTGTACTCAATAGGTAACCTGATAAATAAGTATGTAGTAGAATTATAAATTCGAATTTTATTAACGCGGGCGACAGTCGAATTCTTTAGACAGTCCTACTCTTAAGTATTAAGAAGTGCGACTCCTTATCCTAACGCATCTCCCCACATCAGTGATATTGGTAAGGGCCCCCATTTGTTACTATTGTTGTTGTGCCTGTTGATACTGTGACACTGTTTGTTGTTATTTTGTTAATAAATTATATTTGTTTTAAACTCGTCTTCTACTTTGACTACCCAATCTCCCTCTCTCACAAGCCAAGTGGCCGTCAGTCGCGGCTTCCCGAAAGGGGGGTCGTGACGTGTTGTAATAAAGGATAAGAAAATAGTTTTCTAAATTATTCGTCTATACTAATAGTCGAGTTAGTAAAGCGTTAAAATTTTTGAAACTTCTTAGTCCTTAGAGACAGGTCAGATTTTGATGATTTTTTTAAATGTTTGTTTTATCATGAGTGAAAAACAGTGAAGTTCGTACAAAAACAAACAAAAGTAAATGTGCTACAAAGATTGTGAAAATAAATTTAAAAAAAACTAGTGAATATATAATGATGTAAAAAACTGGTGAATATAAACATTAACATTTCATTAACCTAAAACAACAATTTTTCTTATCAACAATTTTGCCACTAAACCTTCATAAATTAATAACCTGAGGCCATCTATAATCCAGAAGTCGCATAAATATACATATATGCATTAGTGTAATAAACGACTAAAATTCAGTGAGACCAAAAGCTAATATATAAATAGATATCTGCAAGTTATATTGTATTGCTATGGGAGATACTGATAGCGCACTAAACGGAAAAATATTGAAGCTGTTACGGGACATAGCATCACAGAATAATGAAATAAAACGAGATATTAAGGAAATAAAACATGAATTAATGAAACACACCGATATAATAGAGAAGTTAAAAAGTAAAATAAATAAATTAGAAATAGAAAATTCTGAAGTCAAAAAGAAATTATTTATCACTCAACGGAAAATAAAAAAAATATATATATAGTTGTGTTTGGGCTAGTGGCTGATGAGGAAACGGATATAAAAGTACAAGTAAAAAATCTAGCTACAAATAGACTTGGTATAACACTTGAGGAAATTGACATTGACAACATTTACCGAATTGGAACTAAAAAAGGCGATAAACCATGTAGCGTTTATTTTTGCTAATTTAAGTATTTAATTTTCTCAAGCAGCGATCCTTCGGTATGTAAATAGGTAGGCAACTGACAATTCAGAATATCGGTTTAATATTTTGTGTAGCAGAGTCGTCGCTTAAATATAGTTGGCGCAGGGTTGTTTTCTCTGATCAGGAATATTCTAGCCGGACACCATGAGAATTTCGTTTCGTTCATTTGACTTGAATCCCGTGTTAGACACAGCGGAGCAACATTTTCGGAAATTTTAACCCTCTGTGCTAGAGTTTTCCAAGAAACCACTTCCATCCAGGTAACAATCCTAACTCAATTAATTATACGAGGGTATAATGAATAGGGATCGTTGTTGTTTTTTTTGTAATTTTTTTTTGGGAATACTTTCTTAAAAATACGTTTCTTTTTAGGCTTTAAAAAACCAGTTAGACATACCAGTTTAATATTACCAATTTGAATACGTAATACCAATTTATTTCAACTTGAAATAAAAACTTAAGTCAAACCTTGGATCAGACTATCTATATTTTGGGGTTTCGGTATTTCGTTTGGACACCATCAAATCTCTGAAAAAATCGTACGTGGCGTACTGAAGTTTCGAGACCGCCATTTTGTCAGGATCAGGGCACGAGGACTTTTGAGATGAGGTAATCCTGTTTCTTTTGGTTATTCGCTGCCGAGGTGTTTCTGCAATAATTCAGGGATATGGAAACCATATACAGTTTGGACATCTACACACGAAAAATTTGGTAACTTCTTTATGTACTTACGTAACATCAGAAACCTAAATCGGTAATAAAAGTTTTACGTAATTGTTTAAAATTAACAGGTATTTAATAAAGTATCACATTCAGCACTATTATTCAACATATCAATGTTTTTTGTTCTCTACACGTGGACTTAGTATTATGAACATATTTTTGTTATTATTATTTCATGGTTTACTCTAAAATACAAAGACAAATTTATTTTATTACGATGGTGTCATCGATATATCTGGCCATTTATGCGAAGGGTTAAATCTTTTATAAACATTATATAAAATTTTAATCATATCCTTCACCTGGTATATTATTTTGTTGTTTTTGCTTTTATTTGTTTCATCAAAAATTGGTAAACCAGTGTACATAATATGTTATTATATAACCTGTCTATATTAGTCAATATATTATCAGGTGATAAATCTGAATTTATTACATATTTAACCTCTGTACATAAAAGTTTCTTGTCATAAGTTGGGGGCAAAAAAACTTATTACAAAGACATCTCTTACTAAATAAAATTGTATATGTTTCTTTTAACTTTTCTTTCTTTTAAATATATCAGTACAATTAAATCAAATATCCTTCCTGGCTTAAGGTTGTCAAGGAAAAGTTACGTAATATAAAGTCAGTGGCGCCCTGGACAAGTAAAAGAGTCTAATTAATGATTAAATGACATCTTAAATCAAAAACTATAATCATTTATAACACACCGAACTCACCCATTCTCTCCAAACAAAAGAGCTGCCGTTCACCCTGCGTGTAAAAAGGTAAGTGTGGCCTTATAAACATTACAACCAAGACCTGTCATAGTCGAATTTGTGCGCAATATAAAAAACCAAGAGATCTTTAAAAATGTGAATAAATTAAAAGGATCAGGAATTAGTATTTCAAATGACCTCGCTCCTGAGGAAATAGAAGAAAAAAAGATCTTATTGAGACATCTAAAATTGGCAAGAGAGAAAAAATACAACGCAATAATCACAAAAAATATGTTAGTTATAAACGGTGAAAAATATACAAGTGAAGATCTGAAAAATATAGATTCCGAAGACCCAACGGAATTTTATAGGGACCGTGGTCATCATATTAACAGCAACAGTGCTCCCGCTACCCCTACTACAACAATAACTGCTGAAATAAAAGATCCTAAGAGAAATAATAAAGAAGAAATTATAAAGATAAACAAAGGTATAGAAGCCAAAAACGAAAATAAGGACAGGCAGATTAGAAAACAAGTAACCACTACAGAGTTTATGAGTACAAGATCCATGAAGAAAAGTATTAGTGATACTAACACATCGACATTATCTCCTTCAGCCAAGAAAGGAAAATAAAAAGATCTATTAATAGGCCTTACAAATCCAGAATCCAGGACCAACAAAAGGAAGGAACAACCAACAGACTCCGAAAATCCATTAAAGAGATCTGCTAGATTAATGAAAATAAACGACGGAAAATGTACCTAAATTTTTGCTATTTTCGTATATTTGAATCTTATTTTTACGTATATAATTTGTCTTATTTTAAAATAAACTATTATATTTAGAATTCTTTTTTATGTAAAATATAAATAGTATTCATGTAATATACAGTGCTCAACCATAGTAGTTAATTATTTATATAGGTTTTATTTTAGTGTAGTAATGAAACAAAATTTTATAGAACTTGGCCATTTAAATATTCGCACACTGGTTCCAAAATTTTTTGAACTTAAAAATTTTATTCTGTTGAAAAAATTTGATGTGTTTGCACTCTCTGAAACTCGGCTAAATAACACAGTCAGTAATGAATCTATCAAAATAGAGAGATACAATTTAATTCGCGTTGATAGGGCTTCTAGGGGAGGGGGCGTTGCAATCTATATTCATGATACATACAAATATAAAATTATTAGTACATCCAGCGCTAATGAACAATTATGGATTTCTGTTTGTCACAATAATACATCCTACACAATTGGTGTCTGTTATAGGCCACTCCAGACAAATTTAAAAAATTTTGTTGATCAATTGGAAGACTCAATATCAATAGGTATGCAACATGGAGAACAGCTGTATTGCTTTGGAGATATAAACATTGACTTATTAAAAGTAGACTCACCTGGTTCTTTATATTTTTCCTCGATGATAGAATCTGTTGGTGTACATCAAATAATAAATCAAGCCACCCACATTACAAATAACTCACATTCATTAATTGATATTATAATATGTAACAATCCTACTCTAATAGTAGAATGCAGGTTTTCACGGCCATTGTCTAATGAAGTAGATTCTTCCGGGTCTTGCCGTGGTCGTCGAACTTGACTTGACGTTTCGCTGATCATCCTGTCTTCTGAAGAAGCTGACAGGATGATCAGCGAAACGTCAAGTCAAGTTCGACGACCACGGCAAGATCCGGAAGAATCTACTTCATCAATCCTACTCTAGTTGTTTCTTCTGGGGTGGGTAGTATTAACTTGTCTGACCATGAGAATATATATTGTAAAATTTCAAGTAAAAAACCGAAAAGTGAACCTTTTTATTATACCTATCGTGACTTCAGATCCTTTGATGAGTAGAAGTTTTATTTGGACTTACAGCAATTACCTTTAGAAAATATATTACTTGCTAATGATGTTGATATTAAGGTAGGTCTTTTAAATCAATATTTACTTGCACTGTTTGATAAACATCTGCCATTAAAGACCGTTAGAATAACAAAAAGTAAGGCGCCATGGCTAACGGAAAACATTAGATTTCTTATGTCTCAAAGAGACAAGGCTAAAGCAAGACATAGGCAAACTAAATCTCAGGCGCACTGGGAATACTATAAAGAGTTAAGGAATTATACAAATCATGCGATTACCAGTGAAAAAAGGCTTATTTTAATCATGTATCTAAAAATAATAATTCTAAAACTCTTTGGAAGGAACTAAAATCTTTGAGCATAAATAATTCTACACCTACTCATATTCCCGTAAATTTACAAAATCCAAATCTGATTAATAATCACTTCATAGACAGTATTCCAAATGATTTAAATGACAATATTTTAAACACACTCAACTACTACCAGCAAAATAAAGTTTGTCAGGCTAATTTTACTTTTAGCCTTGTCTCGTAAGATCACATATTGAAGGTTCTTAAAACATTGAAGAATGAATACCTCTCCTGGATCTGATAATATAAGTATAAATCTAATTAAATTATGTTGCCCTTGGATTCTCAAATTTTTAGTACATATAGTAAATAGTATAATTCTTCAGTGCAAGTTTCCATCGAGTTGGAAAAATGCCTTGGTAACACCGATTCCCAAAAAAAGCGAGGTCTTAACATATTCAGATCTAAGACCTATAAGTATTTTACCGGGCCTGTCAAAGTTAATGGAAAAAAATCATAGAATTACACATACGACGTCATTTAGATTCAACCAATATTTTACCTACTGTGCAGTCGGGATTTCGGGCGGGCTATAGTTGTTCTACAGCTTTGTTAACCGTAACTGATGATATTATTCAAGCGTATGACGATGGAAAAAGTACAGCTTTGGTATTACTCGATTTCAGCAAGGCTTTCGACACCATTAATCATGATATCTTACTGGCTATTTTACAATCTTGCGGTGTTGATGTCGAGGGTGTTCTGCTATTCAGGTCATACCTAGAGGGTCGCAGTTAAAAGATTAAATTGAATGGTACTATGTCTGATGTAAGATACTTAACAAGGGGTGTTCCGCAAGGCTCTATCCTTGAACCATTGCTGTTCTCGGCCTACACCAGCCAATTTCCTAAATTTGTGGAAGACAGCGCAGTTCATATGTATGCCGATGACACACAAGTGCTCTATTCATTTTATCCCACTGAATATCATAGTGCTGTAATAGCAATTAATAATGATCTAGAAAAATTATCAAACGTGTCATCACAACATTCACTAGTACTAAACCCGTCAATATCAGCTGTTAGCTTGTTTAGCAAAAAAACAGACTATGTTAACCTTCGATAAGTTATCAATGTTAAAATCAATGATATACAAATTAAAATAGCTGATAGCGCAAGAAACCTTGGTTTAACTCTAGATAAGTCTCTTAGATTTCGAGAGCAAGTTACTAAAAATATTCAAAGGGCATATGCAGCTCTTCGTTTATTGTATCCACATGTTTTTAAATTGTGAGGCAAAAAAAATGTTATGTGAAACATTGGTATTATCTCAATTTACTTATTGTGCTCCTGTCTATGGGCCCTGTTTAGACCAAGATTGTACAAATAGAATACAGCGTGTTCAAAACTCGTGCATACGTTTTATATACGGCATTAGAAAATTTGACCATGTGTCGCATAAGTTAGTTGAATTGAAATGGCTCAACATGAAAAATCGATTTCACGTATACGCTTTGTCCTTGTACCACAAAATTATTACAACAAAAGTACCATCATATTTATTTAAAAAAATATCATATCGCACTGATGTTCACAATATTAATGTACGGAGCAGAGGATTGATGCCACCACCTCCTCATAAAACTGCATTTTTTGAGAGAAGCTTTAAATTCACGATTTATAAGTTATATAACTCTATTCCTACTGACTTTAAGACTTTTAACGATTATAAGTTCAAAAAATATATTAGGAAATTTTTCATGAATAACAAAATCTGGGTTGAGTATGTAATATTTTAAAATCTGTTATGATATAGTGGTTTACCAATTTTAATTTCTTACACAATTTCTTGTTGTGTTAATTCTATTTTGTTTTCTGTTGTTCTATGTTATTTATCTTATCGTTTGTTTATTCATCCACAAGGGTTAAGTGGTAGAGCACTCATTGAGTGAACTTCCCCTTGTTTCCCATTTAATTTTATTAAGTATTATTTGTATTTCTTTTATTGTTGTTTTTTTGGGAAATAAAGACATATATTATTATTATTATTATATATTATTTGAAATCAGAAATATTTCAATGTCCGCAATTAAATATTTATATTGTTTAAACGATATAAACAAAATTTATGCAGAAATTAGTTTTTTTCACTATATTTATAAAATTTTAAATAGTAAAGGGTTTATTTTTTATTTTATAATTATTAAAAGCTGTAAATTATATGAGAATTTTCAAACAAATTTATAAACAATTATATATGCTTTTTTATTTATTTTACATTTGAATATAATAATAACAATAATAATATGTCTTTATTTATTATTGAATATAATAATAAAAGGGCGAAGTTCAGTAGAGTGAGACACTCTCTGCTCTTCCACTTAACCCTAACCTTAATATGACAATATATTTATATATTATTTTATATTTTTTTAAAAATTCGAAATTGTTTAAATATATATGAATAATTTAATAATTCATACAAAAAAGAATAGTATTTAATTTTCGTTAGAATAATTATAAATATTCAAAAGAATAGTTATAATACGCACTTGGTTTATTGTTTCATTAGTTTTTTCAGAATTTCTCTGACATATGTTTCGGCCTTGCGACCATTATCAAAGAGTCTTAAAAACTGACCTGAAAGTGGTGGTTCACAGTATATATCTTATAAATCCTCACCCACCTAGAGGGGGATAATAACTTGATTTGCTATTTCTTAAAATTTAACAAAACAGGCCGGAACTACGAACTTAATTTTATTACTGTACAGGATTGTTTATAAATTCTGTTTGTGTATTTGTCACGTTTTTATGGTTTCTTAGGGCCTTCTTAATTTCTAAAATTTCAAGCATGTCTAGGATTTTACCTTTATTAGCGTTATGCAAAAGTTTAACACTACTACCGTTAAAAACGTGATTTTGCTCAATACAATGTTCGGCGAAACCAGTTGATTTTTTATTATATAAAATAGACTGTTTGTGTTCTCTTAACCTCACATCCATGCTACGGCCACTCTGACCTATATATATGGCATCACTGTCATCACACTTTATTTCATATAATTTGTCAATAAGTGACTCATTATAGCCATTGTTTTTTGCGTTTTTTAAATTAATAAAAAATAAACAGAGAAAATTATTACAAAAACATTTTTATAACGTACCAAATAGAGAAAACAAAAAGTGGCATAGTATAAATTATGTAAATAAGGTTAGCAACTCAGTATGTAATAGATTAAATAAATTAGGTATTAATACAATATCAACGAATAGAAAGAATTTAGGTCGCTTGTTGGTTAATAATAAAGAAAAGACAGAAGACATTAAAAAATCGGGGGTATATGAAATAAAGTGTGATGACTGTAATAAAATTAAGTTCGTAGTTCCGGCCTGTTTTGTTAAATTTTAAGAAATAGCAAATCAAGTTATTATCCCCCTCTAGGTGGGTGAGGATTTATAAGATATATACTGTGAACCACCACTTTCAGGTCAGTTTTTAAGACTCTTTGATAATGGTCGCAAGGCCGAAACATATGTCAGAGAAATTCTGAAAAAACTAATGAAACAATAAACCAAGTGCGTATTATAACTATTCTTTTGAATATTTATAATTATTCTATTGAATATGTTTCATCAAGAACCTACCGCAGACTCCATCCAATTAATTTTAATTTTCATTCCCACATGGAACGTTGGGGACTTCATCGGTTACTCGTTTCATTACTTCGTTTAATTTAATCATGATATTTAGTATAAGCGTCATAAAACTTCTCACAATTTTCACATCGAAAATTTAGTCTACATTTCTTTAAAGCTATAGATCTAAATTTAGTTTCTGAGACGCCCCTAAAATTCTTTAGGTATCTTTTACAATGGTCTTTGGAAATACTAGTTGCCTATTATGCTTCAACGAAATTAATTCTAATAAAGTATGTATATTTCGAAGTTCTTATTAATCTGTTTTTTTGACACTTCATAAGAAAAAAAGGCAGCAGCCTCACTAAACTTAATGGCGAATTGGTAGCCGATTACCGTCTTGTGAGACAGCAAGTAATTTAATTTCATCCCCTTTTTGTAGATTTTAGTGTCAATGGACGGTGTCGGATATTAGGAATCTTACAGGGCATGAGGGTCATATCCGTTAAGTTTTTTTAGGAAAGCCTTAACACAAACACATAATACGTAATTTATCGACATCATTTCTCTTACCTTGAATGCGAAAGAACATATTGTATATTGAAGTTTACACCATATAGAGCTTTTTCTTTCTTTCCTATAATAATTCGTATTTTGCTGAGAGTTATACATGAACAGAAGACCGTTTGCACTTGTACGGCAGCCCTTGTATACCCACTGTTCATGTTTTAGGGGGAGGCAGCGGATTGAAGAAGCAGTGAAATCAACAGGTAAGTATTCTGTTCTTTTTGTTTATTTTTTGAAATTAAATGAAGACTCCGGCGAAAATTCTGAGTTGCACGAGAAATTGTAAGAAATTCCTCATCTAACTCTACATGAAATATAAGTCACACTCCGAGTGCCAGTGATCTCGTTTTATATAAAACAAGATCTTCTATGTTGTCTATGTTTTTATGATGCATATCTGTTTGAAAGTTATTCGGCACAAGTATTATTTACTTAATTACATGAGATAAGACCACATTTCCCATGTATATGAAATGCAACTGTAACCACACTTGCGGATCAAATATGTTGAGACATTTAGTTTCAGATTTCTCGAATGAGCGTTACACGTCTTGCCATTTTTTTATAATATATCTTTCTATTTTTCCACCTATCATAGTGTTGAATACTATCCTTACCTACCCCAGAGATGGCTGAGCTGAAAAATTTTTGTTGTGGAAGGTTCAGAGCGGCCCAGAAAAGCGAAACATATGTAAAATATATGCATATATTTTATAAATATACATAATATATATGCATTGCCTTTGTAACAATATGTTTATTATCTTTTGACTGATATAGTTTTTGTCATTGGCAGGGTAAGTCTTTGTCTCTAGTTCTATGTACTATCTTGCATCAAGCCACCAAATTTGCAATTTTATCAAATGAATCAATACAATGCCAAACATAAATACGTCTACTAATTCAAAAATAATATGCTGGATATTTCCATATCGAATAAATGAAAAATTTTCCAAAATTTTGGCTCGGGTGGTAGTGGGTTTCCTTTTCCAGGTGTAAAATAGTTGATATGCATTAAATTTATCATATATATATATATATATATATATATATATATATAATTTTATAAAATTACGATACGAAAAATGACACCCCCATTGAGATTAAAACTGTGAATCTCTGGGAATAGTAAACACTGAGCTACTTATCACATAAGTACATTAGAACTCAATTAATATAGATAAACAAAGAAAATGCGTACCGGAAGTAGTGATTATTCGCATTTCCGGCTAGAGTAAGTTAGGCATACCAGCGGTTTTATGGTAAGTGAATACTCTACTATTGATTTAAATTTGTTTCATATTGTCATCTGATTACGTCCTCTATGGTTACGGTTACCGCTCCCATCTATTATTTCTATATTAGATATTAACAATAGCGATATGTCCATAAGTGATAATATTAATTCGCAAAACATGTAATTGTTGTTTTTTTTCTATTCCCAATAATAATGAATATAAGAGGTGACCTAAATATAATGAATAACCCTATATACACACGCTACTGTAGGAACATGCTATTTTTTAAATTTAGTCACTATTTAGTAAAATCGTAAACGATGCGAAGCCTCTAAGGAAAATTTGAAAAAATAAATAAGTGGCATTTTTCTGTTTTATTAAAAATATGAATATTGGTGTTGCCAAAAATCTTCAAAAATACCAGTAGTAGAAAACCGAATACGTTAGTGCAACCTATCTCCAATTAACACATGTCCTTATTATTAATTCCAAAACAACATTGAATAAAATTAAAGCAATAAATAATTTAAATAATACAACACAGCAAAAGCATCCAATCAGATAAACAAAAAATGTAAATGATCCGCATATAAAAGGTAGAGTACTATGGAGTTACGTCACGCAAAGTGTAGGCGATTTTTAGAACGTATAAATAAACTCATTGTATCGGTTATATATTAATACCAGCGCTGTCGCTGTGACAATTTGGCGAAATATTTAAAAGATCAAGAGGACTGAAAAAATGTAGAAAAACAGTGCTATTGGTATTTGGCTAAACAGTCCTCCTGAATGAAACCGCATTTGTATTATTTCAGTTTCTTAATTAAACGTAAATTTTTAAGACATAAATACAAAAATATACTTTCACAACTCATTTAAAATAATTTTAAAAATGTGTAGTAGACAAAGATATCTGTATTTTAAGCCAGAATTAAACAAACCAGCCAGTTGATTGATTGCTAGATTAGGAGAATTACCTTTAAGTTGTCGGGACAATGGAATAATTCTCCTATATTCATTAACAAAGATTAGCATTAGTACCGAGTTGATTTATAGCATACAATCATTTCACCGTTTATGTATAGTAAGTAAAACAATATTTAGCTATTTATTTCTTTGTTTCTTTGTATTGATAAAAAACAACATAAATTGCCTGTAAGAATCCAAAATACATTTCCAATATCTAGTACTAGTCTAGAAGCCAACTCCAGTTACGTATACACTGTTATTTACCCGTAGTTTGTCTTCAGATACTTCATATGGGGGTCCAGATTTGTAAAAATCTTTGGTCGCATTTTGATCACTTGGGTGCCACATTAGATTCAAACTGGCGGAGCATAGTTTTTGTAATAACTTGTTTCTCGGCCATATATGAAATAATTCTCTGTTTATTGTTTGAAAGATTTAAAAAAGGGATTAATTTTTTGTTGTTTTTCATCTTTTTAATAACTGATTTTCATTCACTTTTTTATTTGAAAGGTATAATAGAGGTCTCCAATTGTTGTCATGAATCTTTCGGACAACTGGACGGTTTATCTATAAATATGAAACAACTGAAGCGAAGAAAATGTGGTTATTTATTTCATCCATCCATACATATTCAAAGTCTTAATTTAGAAATAAAACGTTTTTATGCTTAAAAACTATATTTCACTTGTATACAATGGTGTACTATTGAAAGAAATATAAAATAAAACTTGCACTGTTTAAAGTCAATCTACTTAAGAACGCTATAGGTATCCTCAATCATCATGATAATGTGGATTATTGCAAATGAAAGTTTCACATACTTTCTGCCCTTCTAATCTATTGAGCCTGAATCTATTATCTTCCGGAGAGAATTCATTTTTTTCTCGCGTCAGCATGGATTTCCGCACTGCTCGATGTAGTCTTTTCTCGACTGGATATGATTTTCATCCGGAACTGTAACAAAATGAGAATTCATGATGAAGAGAATATTCATTTTCTTCCACTAGCCCTCCTATCTGTTACAGATAAGATCAAGGTCAGCCAAATACAGGGAGTTGCCTGCCTAAGCATAACCGGAGCTATGCAAACAACGCCAACGAGAGCTATAGAGGTAATGCTGTGTCTGCCACTCCTAGATATATATCTAGGAGGAGAGGCTCTGACAACAATAGTATGCCTCAAATCCGTTGGCATATAACCAAATGTAGGCTGTGGAGAGGCAAGAAGTCGCCTGTGGAATGAAGCTGTCAGGGAGATGCCTCTTCTATAGCCATGCACAGATGGCATTTCTTCCCGGTTTGTCTTTGACAGACCCTACATAATGAATTGTGAGAACGAGGCTGCTGGTGAAGGTGTGATCAACATCTTCACAAACTGATCAAAATGGAAGGAAGAACAACCCTTCCAATCAATTCCAGGTTCCAGGCACCACTAACATAGAGCTCCCAGTTTCTATCTCAACAAGAACCTAAAAGGTCTTAGAGCACAGGAATCAACCGATTCCAGTATTTAAATGATGAGCTCCTTTCAACACCTTCTGTGACATATTTATCTAACTGATTCTGAAGTTTCCACAGTAGCCTTTCCATAGCCTTTGCCAACATAAACAGCCCCTCAAGGATGGTGCATAGTGTTTGTCAGTAAGAATGCTCTGAGCTATTACAGGTCCAAAAACGCCAGTTTCTGTAAACATACAATCTGCGCCGCTATCTACTAGGTATGCACCAATACAAATGAGTACCTATATATATCTATTTGCTCGTATAGGAATATCTGAAGTAAACTGAGCCATATTTGATTATTTATATGTCACTAAAGAAAATGTTACATTAAGACTTTACATTTTGCATCAATTTTAATATCACTTACGTATTAGCTACGTATAAAGAAATATGGCTTTTGATACCTTCAGGGATATTGCAAAATATGGGTCATGCGTTTGTCAGACATGTATTTATTTGATATGTTACGGTTACTCAGGTAAGCTTCCTTTGACACATGGCAGGCATATGTGTGTTTACTGGATCGTTTGGTCATGGACTCAAAATGGACAAATCCGTAAGTGATCAACCAGATCTCCTGGTTTGAATTTAAGTGGCTGATGCAGTCTTAAGGCACCAAGTGCTGCCTCCTTCCTCACGTGCAAATGCAGAGGAAGTAGGTTAAGCATTGCCTCCATAGCTGTTGTGAAACACGAGAGTATTGCTCCTGTATCCCTAAGCAGGCAAGTCGTTGCAATTTTCGCAACTTTCCTTGTGTTAATTTTTTTCTGTTTTTGGCCACCATACATATGATCGTAGGTCACCATAGGTCTGACAACCAAAAGGTAGGACCAATGTATCATTTTCGGCTTTAGACCCCAAGTCTTACCAAACCGTATCCAAATGCATGTTCCAGGTAAGTTCTTGATCCAGGATTACTCCTAGATACTTAACTTCACTCGAGAAGTTCAGCGTTGTTCCATTAAGAAGAGGAGTTCCAAGATTGAGTTTTCTCCTTTTGGTGAACGGCACAATAACTTTTGGATTGACATTAAGCCCCTCTGACGAGTATCATTTGGATATTGCAAAGCAATTTTACCCTGCCCTAAATGCAAATAGCCTGGATTAATAAATTTCGATGCCCAAATTAATTTTCATGTGTATATGTACGATCTTGCTGAATCATTCTCGGTGTATACTTACAAAATTAATTATTACGAATATAATCTAGTAAATAGTAGATAATCAAAAATTATCTTGGGATTGTCTACATTTGCAGATATGATAGCTTTTTACTTTGATAAAATATATTCAAAGCTATAAAATCTCAATCTATAATTTAATTGAACAGTTGTTCTGAAAAAAATGGCTCTTCTTGTTGCAAGTGTATTCGCTGCACTTTTAGCAGTTAGTTGCTATGGTAAGAATAAGCATTTATTCAGTAGTGACATCAAATTGTATGTAAAATATTAATGTAAGATAAAGTTTTGATGTAGAATCATACGTTGCTTCATGTAGGAAAAAGAGATTTATATCGATTTTCTTGCCGTTTTCAAATATTTTCAGATGTATTACATATACTAAAAATGTATGAAATCTTTCGCAGTATAATCTCGAAGGTGGGCCTTAAGTATTCTGAAATTAAATCATTGTGAGCTAATTCATTTGTGTATCTTTAAACTTAAGGTTTTAATATATAAATTTTGGCTACATCAGCAAATATATTTATTACATTTTTTTATTTTCGGTCATAAATAAATTATTGTATCTCTTCTGTTCTGTTCTTTAAGTGCATCAGTTACCAAGTTATTAATTCTATTTTTTTCTTTCTTCTTTTAGGAACACCGATTGAAAGAGTCGTTAATGGAACAAATGCTGATATAAGTGAATATCCGTATATGGTAAGAATATTTCTTAGTAAACAGTATAGTCCCGTAATTGGAGGTGATAAAACTTCGGAATATTTCAAACAAGAATCTGCTTGAAATCATTTACAATGTTACTTAAAAAACATAAATTTTAAAGTTTTCCCATTATGAAAGTGTGCACTTCAAAACCCTCTAATAAATTCGAAAAAAATGGATAAAATATTTAACAATCGTGTACACCAATCAAGAATTACACAGTTTAATGAATGTATAAGTAGTAATGATTAATAGTAATAATTATTGTAGCGTTAATTTACATTAAAGACATACATGCATACTAACCTTGCAATCCGTATTGAAAACGCAGCGTTTTTATTTTATATTAATGTTTTTTATTATTTTTATTAACTATAAAAGAAACTGAAATAGATCACATACTGCAATCTGTCATAAATTTTGCTAAGAAAGGTTGGATAAAATATTGTAAAAAAGATTTTAATTTTGAACATTTTTATATTATTAGAAATTACCTCACTATTGAAAATGATGTGCAGTTGTGGAACTAGAGGAATGTAATACTATCTAGTTTAAGAAGTTGCCTCTTACATCAATTACATGAAACATATTTAGGAATTGATGATGAAAAAAATTGCAAGATCACATTTTGTTGGCTTGGAGTTAACGACGATATTAAAAATGTTGCGAGGAATTGTGAATATTGTTCTATTAATAAGGCTAGTCTTCCAAAAATGAAACTAAATTCATAGATACGGCCTGAAGAAATGCTTTCTAGAATTCATATTGAAG
Source organism: Leptura quadrifasciata (assembly GCA_963675555.1). Taxonomy (NCBI): domain Eukaryota; kingdom Metazoa; phylum Arthropoda; class Insecta; order Coleoptera; family Cerambycidae; genus Leptura; species Leptura quadrifasciata. Next base: position 152,145,936 of record OY776673.1, on the reverse strand, counting down.
CGCCCCGCACCGGGGCTACGAAACTCGTGACAAACGGGCTGAAATCATTGATGGGAAGCTCACTTAGGACCTATTTTCGAGCCCTCTGATTTTTCTACCAATCTTACTTCGACCGCCGATCCATCTTAGATTTGCGACGACTGGTGGCCCCGGAGTATCTGTTCGAACGCTCACACTGCAGATAACCCGTCGGCCGCCGATTTAGTTCCGCTCTTAGAGTGGTGACGACTGGTGGTGGCCCCGGAACATATACTAAGTATCATAACATGGTTATTTCTCTGCGCTAATGTTAAAAAATTGAATTTGCATTCTGGCTTCGGGTGTGAAATGGGTAATTTGCGTGTTTGTGGCACTAAAAGAAACATTAGATTTTATGAAATATTAGCTTTGATTTTTAACAAAAAAATAGGATAAAGTTATGTTACAATTTGCTCAATTATTATTTCCAATAATAATAATAATAATAATAATGAGATTAGATAAAAGTTCACCTGATGAATATTTAGTAGGGAAATTTATGTTTGCTAAACCACAAGTTTATATTTTCGAGCTGGATATTTTCAGAGTTTATGCAATGACAAACGACTTTAACTTCAATTATACTTCAGTTAATGCAATACCAGTGGTTTACCGTGTGCCGTGTGTACGATTCAAATTATTGTGTGAGGTTTCTCACCAGCAATGTATCTAGTTTTCTATGATTGTTCAATTATGGTCCATCACTATAATTATTCTACGAACTACAAACAGGTATAGGCCAGCGGTTAGTGCTTGGGTCCCCGTGGCCTGTACATCTTTCTCAAATTAGAGAGGGTTACTTTTCGTAGAAGCTCTGAACCGGGACGTCTTGTCTGTTAAATTACATCGTTCAACAACGGTTTACGTTGTTGAACAGTCATACACAATTTGCTAGTTGCTGTTTGTGTAATAAATTAAAGGATATTTTTCAACATTCTATGATATTTTACATCAGTATTTAATTCTCATCTACCTCTTAAATTCGATGATGCATGAACATTGACATGATTATTGTCCTCGGTTTTACATTAAGTTTTATTTTGTCGTAGCGATTGCTACTACAGAAATTTTAAACAAACATGCTACCGACCATTGCCGCATATTTAATTACAACCAAAATAACACGGAAATACTATTGCATAAAATTGTCATTGTTATTTGCATAACTAAATCTGAAACATACAGGATGGTCATTACTGTAGGAACGTAAACTTTCCTACGTATATTTAGACAATTGCCTTAAATATTTGGATTAATTAACTTCATGTTTGGCTATTTGCTGCAACAATTGTTATGAAATAATATGGTTTCTGTGACTATTGTTCCAACGATTACTGTTTTTTATTTCAACTTTACCTTCCTGGGAATACAAGTAATAAACTAAATAAATAATAATGATTTAATTTCAATGAAATAAAATCTGATAACAAACTTTGACTATAAATTCACAGTGCAATCTGAAGTAATAGAAGATAAATAAAATAAATTATTACTTAGGATTCTCAACAATAAACAAACATCGTGCTCAAATTCACAAGATATTTAAATTAAAACAATGATTAATTTCCTAAGGTAGATAATATCAGATAGGAAACCGCAATATTAAACTTTGCATAAAGAACTTGAGTAAATACAAAAAGTTACTACAAATACAACGTAATTTGTGACCAAACTTTGTAAAACTAGACGATCACATAAATGACGAATTTCGAACAGTTTGTTTATTTATCTTAACATAAAATTGTGGTAAATAATTACTGGGTGGGATTAAGTATGTTTTTGATTGCTTCACGATCAAGGATTTTTGTTATTAACTAACAGACGGGAGGTTGGGATGTTTCAATATTGATTATATGGGTAATTTTTAAATAAGTATTTTTTGATTATTGTAGATGGTTATCCCAAATGAATAGAGGTTTATCCCATCGCGAATATGATGACACATTTGATATAAGCATTGCACAACACATTTGCAAGGCATGATTTACCTACTTAAAGCAATAGTATCGGATAATACCCGGCATTTCTCTGAATTTAAAATATTTGTAGAAAAATTAACGACGTGTAAACTAGATTACAATAGTTTCTTTTGAAGTAAATAAGATAATTGATTTAAAATTATATGTACTTATATACTTAAATATATTACAATTATGCATATTGTAGCATTGGAAAACCTCAGAGGCGTTTTCTTAAATATCTTTTGTCAATAGTTCTGGACATTATCAAGAGATAGAGGTTTTCCGCATATAGATCATTGCGCAAATTTGATACAGATGATTTTCACTTGTCATGTATAACACTCTCTTTTATATTTCTTTTAGATTTTAAATGACTCTGTTGGCTACACTAATATTTTTCGTAGCACTAGATTTCATGTTACCAATTTGCAGATTTGTTCGCATTCATCTCCATTCGCCTGTCACAAGAAACAGATTTGCTCTTGTTTGCAAAATGAATGTAGAATTTTCTCCCAAGTTAAACTTATATTACTGGACTATAATTGTTTATGCACGTTGTGCAAAAAGTTCGAAATATAATTATAATAATTATTACTATATCTTTAGATTTCTCTCCTATTCAATGGTAGACACACTTGCGGAGGTACCATTATAGATGAATATAATGTACTAACTGCAGCACATTGCTCCGTACGGTCAGTATTAATAATATAAAATATGAAACTTCTATACCGTATGTTTTTGTTTCAGTGCAGTGTCCAGTTATTCGGTGAGATATGGCTCCACATTAAGTACTCTTGGCGAGACTATTCCAGTAGAAGCTATAACCGTACATGAACGTTATACAGGAGTTATGCCTATATACAACGATGTGGCTCTAATTCATGTAAATTGCACATACAACGAAATGCCTTTAAAAGTAATTTCATATAATTTTAGCTCAGTTCCCCGTTGCCTCTTGGTCAAAACGTACAGCCTGTTACTCTTCCAGAACCATTTTCCCCTACTCCAGAAAACTCGCCCGCTGTTTTAACGGGCTGGGGATTAGAGCAGGTACGTTGAATAATGGTATTAATAAATAATAAGCCCCGGTAGATTTATTATAAACTTACTTTCGTGTTACATAAGTAGGGATCTAATATGGATAATTATACATACATTTCAGACAAAAATAGGCTGATTTGAGCAAATTTACCTCTAAATAAATCTTTATTGGTTCATAACAAAATCTTTTAAAAAAAGTTCCTAATTTCTGAAAGATAGCTGCTATACATATTATTTAAAATTATAATAATAAAAATCAAATAATTTTGTCCACATTTGAAATTAGTAAATACATACATACATACATACCTCCAGTTAATGGTACATAATGAAAATACATATACATATACAGGATGTCCCAATAGTGCTGTAGATATTTTAAGAAATGTCGGTACATCATCCGAAAATCGTCTACAGAAATGCATAGAGTTACTGGGAGGCCACTTTGAACAGTTTCTATAAATACCAGGTATTATTTATTTTATTAAATTAGGTTCAAAATAATTTTGAATTTTTAAAATAGTGCTAATTTTTGTATTATCGATCGTATCGTATTTTCTGTTTCTATTATTTATCTCAACTTTTTTGTAATCTTAAACGATTGTTTGTAAATTTTTAAGATAAACTCAAATGTTTAAATAAACTGTGAAAAAATACTATTGAGGCAACCAAGGCGCACCCAGAAAAAAAAATTAATACTACTTTCAATTACTCTCACTTTATGTCAAAATCATGGCTACTAGATCAGTTCGAAATGAAAAGTATTATAATTTAACGGAAACTATCTCTGGAAATATAGATTTTTAGGTATAAGATATAATTCCCAAAAATCGCAGAGAATTAACGTACCAACTCAAAAATACAATAATACAGAGTGTTCCATTTGAAAAAATTGAGAAAATTCACTTTGAAATGTCCTGAATTAGCGCTAGTATAAAATACACCCTGTATAATTATAATAAATATTTGGAGGTCGTTGGAAATGTAATTTTACAGGGAATTCATAAATGTAAGAATATACAGGGTGCTCCATTTAAAAAAATGACCTCGAAGATGCTCCGCTGTAGCGGTCACCCTGTATATTTAAAAATATTTTTAAAATGTGCGCCCTTTGACACTATACCACTTCTAATAAGGCCGATATTGGACTTTGGCACCCTGTATAATAAATAAAAATACACACACAGCTCCTATATTGGTTTATTTCTAAAAAAACAATCAATGGGATAGAATATTTATAAAAACAGATCTGTTCTCCTTTACATACTCTGTGATTTTTTTTGTGAACAAGTTTATGTTATTATATTGTTTCATATGAAATGGTAGGAGATTATAAAATTTGCGCCCATAATAAGTACCTATTGAAACGTAGTGCAGTCATTGAAGCGAAAAATAGGGTCTTACCTCCGAAATATTTTACTACGAACCGATTTACATGAAATTTTGGAATTAGGCTTATCTTACCCTTAACTTCAAAAGTGATATTGACCCGACCTCCGTTTTTTATTTTTAAGGGGTGAAAATGACCCCTTAATGAAAAAATTGACATTGAGCCATTTTATCGCTAGAAAACGTATTTAATAATAAGGAGTGAAATCGTAAAGTGTTCTCTAACACAATTATCTCATGTTTAAACCATTTTCAACCCCTAAAAAACTTTACAACCCCTGCAAACGACCCCTAAATTGAAGAAAATTACAAAAAATACTTTTGTATAACTTAAAAAGATTTAAATATAGAGTAAATATTGTTTTACGTTCTCTACCTTATTTATCATATTTTTAACCCATTTTCAATCCTTAAAAACAACTCCTCAATTAAAAATTGTATAAAAAATTTCTTTTGATGAACTCAAAATGATGTTCCACGTTCTCGAAAATGACTATCATATGTTTAGCTTTTCAACCCTTAAAACTACCCCTAAATTAAAACATTGAAAATATATGTTTATACAATTAAAAATAATTTAATTATAGAGTAAGTAATCAGACACTTTTTATTGAATAAAATATAAACTTACAAGTTATCTGGAAATGTACTAGATTAAATTAGTAATTAATTATAAAAAATTCTGCAACAAGAGCATTACAATACATAAAAAAACTATTACACCAATCGTTCATATCGGAGTTGCTGGCGTAATCAAGATCTTCTTCTGGGTCAATTGAAGGGCTATTCTGGCAGTTATCTCCACTGCATGTTCCACAAGTTACATTGCAAAACAGCCTGACTCTTCGGCATCCGCAAGTGGCTCCGCAACCTTTTTTGCAGTTGCAAAAAATCATTTTAAGTAAATCTTGCGGTGCAGGTGGATCTGCAGTTTTTATTGGATTGGATTTTATTGGATATACACATATGAACGTTTTTATGTATTCGTGCGTATGTTTCCGATATATATATGCCATATATGGATATATATATATATATAAGACAATAGTTTTGGATTCATATTATTCTTTACTTTCACTCTGCTCCAAATTTTTGTGCTCCGAAATTTTCATTTTACTAAATAGAAAAAAAAAACGTTTAGTTTTTGGACCATAATTCCTTCAATTTTAAAGCTATCACAACTTTAAAAAAACCATTTTAAAGGTAATTGAATGAGCTACAACTTTTTTCATTATGACATGTGGTGTAAAACCCTTCATTTTGAAACGGTGAAGGGTCAAAGGGCTCGAGGGAGACTGTGATTGCGCTACCGCGCGCTCTTTAAACAGTCATATCTCCGTCAATTTTGGTCTGACAGAAAAAAAAAACTAAAATTTTTGTCAAAAAAGACCTACATTTCTTATCATTACAGCTTTTTACGTATCTTTCATTATTTTTGAAATATTATGAAAAAAATGTGTTTCTTTTAAAAATGGAAAAACATTTTTTTTCTTAAAATCGTGATTTTTTTGAAAAGTAGGCATTCCAAAGCAGCCAAACGGCTGGAATCCAATAAACTGTTCATATTAAAGTTAAATCTAGACGGAATACGATTAATTTTAATTTTGGTGGAAATGGTACTTATGAAACACATCGATTTAAAAAGAAAATATTAAGATGTCCTTCTTTTTTTCATTACAACTCACTCACTTTACGTGCAAAAGACTTTTAACACTGCTCGTTTTAAAGATTATTTTAAGCACTATAAAAAAGTTTCTCATTGTCATATGGATAAAATGTATCCGTTGTCCGCTAGATGGCATTGGATACATCGATTAAAGTTCAGACAAAAAAACGGCTTTTATTTTCAATATCTCGCTTAATATTGCACTTACAACACTCTTTAAAAAAAAACCAATTTATTCATTTTCTTACCTTCTACAATTTTGTTTATTAATTATCGTTAAAACGCATATTTTTTGAGATATTTGTAAAAAACCGTTGAAAAACGTGGAAAAATTCCGAGTTTTCAATCGCCAATAACTTGAAAAGTATTGAGTTTTTGAAAAAACTTTATAGAACACTTTTTGCTTAGAATTGGGTCTTCTATCGATCCCCAATAAAATTTCCACTAACGAGAAGGGGTGGCAACCACCCCCAGGGTAAGAACGGAGGTCGGGTCAATATCACTTTTGAAGTTAAGGATAAGATAAGCCTAATTCCAAAATTTCATGTAAATCGGTTCGTAGTAAAATATTTCTGAGGTATAAAGCTTCAATGACTGGACTAACGCTGGGTTGTTAGGCTGTGATATGGAATTTGAACAAAATTTCCATATTAGTTTACGAATGTTATTATTTAGTAATTCTATGTGTTTTGTACACTTTAGATTCTGATCTATATTTACGCCAAAGCACTTAACATTTTTTTAAATTCTTAAGTTCGGAATTACATTTGCAGTTAATTTTATTTTCCGATAAACAGATAAAATTATGAAATTTTAAGGTACTGTCATAGTCCCTGTCATTTATACTAAAACACATGAATTTTGTTTTTGTAATATTCACGAATACTGAATTTTCGGAAAGCCACTGGACAATGTTTGAAAATTCGATTTGACATTTATTGACATGTGTTTCCCAAGAGACGTTTTCTACCAAAAGAACAGTGTCATCACCATATGTTATAAACTTTGTGGAATTATTCATATACAATAATTCATTTAAAAATATAATATGTTAAATAGAATAGGTCCCAGTACGGTCCCTTGTGGTGTCAAGTGACTGTATCAAATTTACTTCATGATTTGTTAATTTTACACACAGCTTTCTCTCAGTAAGGTAACCTGTAAATAAATATGCCACTTATAAAGTTCTAATTTTTCAGGAGTTTATTATGTGATACACTATCGAATGCTTTGGCTAAATCTAGAAAATCATTTTATTTTATTTTCAAAGAAGTTGTGTACTATAATTTTTGTTACCTCATGAATTACATCTTCTGTATTTTTACCTTCAACAAAACCATACTGTTTGTCTAATAAAATTTAGTTATTTGAAGATTGCCTTTTCAAGGCCTAAATTAAGAATATGAGCTTGGCTATATAATTTTTAATAAGTTTTAAAAGTTTTAGTTGAGATATTATCTATACCAGGAGATGAGTTATTTTTTAATTTGCCAATGTTTCTTATTATTTTCTTCTCTGGTATAAGTTTAAGAAATACATTTTTATAATTAATATTCTTTTTTCCAGTATTTCATTACATTGAACATTGTTGCTAAAATAATTATTAAAAATTTCGGATATTTCCTTATCCTCAGTTACATTCACAAACTTTATCTTGCCACTCCAGATTTTTTTATATGATTTCTATTTTCGTTAATTTTTTAAATATAATATTGTTTTTTAATGTCAAATTGTTAGTTTTGTTTCTTAGTAGTAACTGTTAATTATTTTTATTTATGTCAAACTCTAACTTGTCTCCTTCTCTTGTTGAAATAACTAAATCTTTAGATATCCAAGGTTTCAATTTCTTTTCACTTGATTTTACACGAATAATGGTAGTTGATTGTTGGATTTTAGTAGATAAATTATTTATAAAATTGTCATACGCCATATTTACATTTGCTGTTTGATATATATTTTGCCTATTTCATTTTCTTTTAGTATATCTAGTATAACAAATACATACAACCGATACATGACATGTTAAAATTGAACATACGTCAATACTCATTTATAGAATAATGAGCTTTATTTATTATTAAAAAATTTTAGCACAGCACTTCTAAATAAATAAAATTGTCAAATGGGCGAAAAAGTTGGGTGAATTTATTAAACAATTGATACCTTGAATGATGGGAATTTTGGCCCACATTTAGTCAGGAAGCAGTTATCCGACGCTGATTGTTGCCTCCAGTATCATAATAATGAATCATTATTTTTCAAAAGGATATTTTGTTTTTTTATATACAGGCTGTCCATTTTATCAGGGCCCTCGAGAATATCTCACTTAATATCGGTCGTACAAAAAAAAAATATTTTTACGAAAATTGTGCCGATTTATATAACCTACAAAATGGTTTAAAGACATTTGAAATCCATGGCCTACTTTAAGAGTTATGGCGGAAAATATCGAAAATGCGGAAAATGTCTAGGCAAAATATCTCCGTTATTTGAAGAGATACCAGAAAAATTCTAAGGCGAAAATTTTTTGTAAAACAGAGTGTTTCAACGAGATTTTATCTAATTTTTTTGAAAACTGCTGTATTTTAAGATTAACTCTTCAGACTGTTAAAAAAATTATTTTGAAACAGGCGGAAAATAGCGCCATTAAATAGAGTATTTTCCACCCTTTTCAACGATATACCACATGCCATATTTATTCATTGGTACTACGTTAGTAATTATAAAAACATTTTTTTAAAACCAATAATTTTTTTTTAACAAGCATTATACTTGCCGTGGAGCAGTATGATTAAATAAAATGATAAAATAATTCAATAAGTTGTTCAAATCTTTGCTATAATAAAACATTAACACAATTAAGAATAAAGTAAATTCAGGTAACAAAAACAAATTAATAATAAAAACAATATAGCACACAGAACATTAATATTTATCTAATCCTCAAAATAATTTTTAAGATATCATATCAAGTATTCAAAGTGTCCACCGCGATATTTTATACACAATCGAGCGCGGCGAATCACTGCAATTAAAACATTACTTAGCATTTCGGGGGTAATTGTAATACATGCCTGTTGAATTCGAACTTTTAAGTTCTCTATATTTTGCGGTGGCGTCGAAAACACCTTATCTTTAATACACCCCCATAGAAAAAAAATCCATTGGGGTTATATCTGGAGAACGAGTAGGCCATCGAATAAATCCATTGGTACCTATCCAATGTTGAGGAGCTCCATCTTGTTGAAAATATTGAAAGTTGTGTCGATTCTCTAAAGGTAGGTCATCTAAAATTCATTAAATTCATTTCTCAAAAAGTTTAGATACCTTTGACCACTGAGGTGACCATCATAAAAATAAGGACCTATTAAATTGGTGCCTAAAATATCTATCCACATATTTATTGAAAAACGATTTTGAAACCCAGTCGGTCTATGCCAGTGTGTATTTTCAGAAGTCCATTTGTAATGAATATTGCGATTAAAAAATCCATTATTGGAAAAATTTACCTCGTCGGACCAAAGAATTTTACTGCATATTAATGGATCGGCACGCTTCTTTTCCAACAGCCTCCTCCTTGGTTTGTCCCCCGCTTGTAAATTGTGAACTGTTTTGGCTTTATAACACCGTAACCATTTTTCTTTAAAATTTTTGTAGCACTTGTTTTATTTATATGACAAGCTGTTTCTCTTAATTTTCTGTATTTTTATTTCTGACATAATTAATAACTCGGTTTACCTTATTTACATTATCAGTAACACTGTTCAACCTTGTCTTCTTCTATAAAAATGTACCATTATTTTTCAGTTTCCTAACTAATTTTCTGAACAGAGTTTTATTCGGCTGTAGTGTTTGTGGAAATCTTTTTCTATATTCTACTTGAGTTAATCCAGAGTTAAAATTGCGTTGGCAATATGTAACGAACATATTATAACGATAAATATGAGTGAAAATCATTTTTGAAAATTCTAAATTCTTAAACGAGTGTGATTGAGTGAGAGTTTAAGTATTAACTGAGATGATCTGTCAGAAAATTTAATTGTCAAGTTTGTTCATAGCCAACTATTTTAAAATAATTGAAATAATAGTGAAATCATGAAATACAGACAAATGGATATTATACTTAAAAGGTAAAGACATTTTAACTTTGTGAGTAAGGAGTGACGCTTTTATGGAGGACCTCTATACATTGGCATAACTCCGATAACTCTTTCCATAATTGCTCCATGTTGCTTTCTTGATTATTATTTTGTTTTTGTTACCTGAATTTACTTTATTCTTCTTAATTGTGTTAATGTTTTATTATAACAAAGATTTGAACAACTTATTGAATTATTTTATCGTTTCATTTAATCATACTTCTCCACGGCAAGTATAATGCTTGTTAAAAAAAAATATTGGTTAAAAAAAATGTTTTTATAATTACTAACGTAGTACCAATGAATAAATATGACACGTGATGTATCATTGAAAATGGAGGAAAATACTCTATTTAATGGCGCCATTTCTCGCCCGTTTCAAAATAATTTTTTTAACAGCCTGAAGAGTAAATCTCAAAATACAGCGGTTTTGAAAAAAAAATAGATAAAACCTCGTTAAAACACTCTGTTTTACAAAAAAATTTCGCCTTAGAATTTTTCTCGTATCTCTTCAAATAACAGAGATATTTGGCCTAGACGTTTTCCGCATTTTCGATATTTTCCGCCATAACTCTTAAAGTAGGCCATGGATTTAAAATGTCTTTAAACAATTTTGTAGGTTATATAAATCGGCACAATTTTCGTAAAATTGTTTTTTCTTGTCCGACCGATATTAAGTGAGATACTCTCGACTGCCTTGATAAAATGGACAGCCTGTATGTAACGAAGAATATATAAAGAGAGAAAAGTTGAAATAGTAGTGCTATAAATGCTTCCTTAAAATAGGTCTAAGCAGATAAACAAGCATACACCGTATTATTTTCTTTAGCACTATGAAGCTTTTAGAAGCGTGTCAAGTGTTTCCCCAAAATATTAATCTATACGATGAGTTAGTCTCAACCAGACTAAAGTAAACTAACTTTAACACACTACTGGTAATTTCACCAGATTCTTTAATTTTATATTCAGTAGTTGATTTTGACAGTTTCTAACGTAATTGACATCTAAAAATTATCCGTAGGTACAAAAATCATATTCTCATACAAATCTACTTTGTATAATTTAATTTTTTCATTGAAAATATAAATTGTCTTTGCGATACACCATGAGTGGCTATAAATATACCTAAAAGATAGTACTAAATACTGAAAGAAAAACGAAATATCATAATTTGCAGATGATACATAAAAATCTATGGGATAATTTGGTAAAACGTCAAGCTGAAAAGAGAAGCTCAACAAAGTAACAGCAGACATCAATATTGTCAACTAGGTCCTTTCTTTTCTGCTTAATTACACTTAATGAACGTGAAAAGACACAAAAACATTGTATACTTTCGTATCCCTAGACTATAAGCTTAAATAAGATAGTATACACATAAGTGAGTTCTTTATACATTTTGAGGTCATTAAAGTTTCCAATTGTTCAGATTTTATTATATTACCTCGTTAGTTTCTCAGTTTTTGTCTATATTTCCGTACCGTCAGGCAACTTGCAATTGAATTTCTCAACGAATTTATCGAGCTATTCCGCTGTAACTCAGACCGGAGGCTTTGACTTCTCTACTTTAACGATTTCTCACTAGACTGCGTTGAAGTGAACAGGGATAAATTTCTTACTACCATTATATTTCTATAATTGTCATTCTACCTATAATGATGATGGAATGAGTTAAACATATTGTTGTATCTTATTCTAAATAAAAATTCTATACAGGAGTGATTTGAAAAGAAGGTGCGTAAAATTTTATAAATCATATTTATGAATTATCGAATAATATTAATAATAAAGGCCTTATATTATAAAAAAAGATATAAATTTAGAAAATAATGAACAATTAATTTAGGCGAGATTCAGCGAGTAGCCTAGCAAGTAGACTAGTCCTGTTCTCTCACCTAACCCCAATAAGGTCTATAGAAAGCGCATAGGTATCACCAATACATTTTTGCATACCTTATACCACTATGAATAAGTAAATATTAGTGGAATAATATTAAGCCAAAAATGTTTGAAAATGGATGTAGCTGATAAAGGCGATTTTTTTAGTCATTAGCCGATATCCATGGGTCATGAAAATGCTATTAATTTTGGTCGGAAGTCTCTAGGGCCACTTTTATACAAAATGGCCGCCGTGCCTGGTTTTCTGAATTTATTTTTTAAATAACTGCGGTTCTATTGGTCCTACCAGAGCGGGTAGGTCTCAAAATATTTATTTTTCAAAAGATAACAAAACTATTTACTGATTTTAAAATTACCGGTGTGATCGAGCGAAAAGCACTTATTTTTCTTTCATATTTTGAATTATAGAACAGTAGAAACTTCATTTCAAAGGCGCATAAAGATGTGTTTCAATCAAGATAGGCAATATAATTTTTTCTGTTTAATTATTTGAAAAAAAACCTCTAACTTTTTGAGGTTACTTTTGTATTTTGTACTTATAGCTCAAATTAAATAGTTACAAATAGTCATAGGGAAGTACTTACAATAAACGTTTCTCATGTCTACATCACGTCGTCGAAAAGTATACAGGGTGTTCGTAGAACTTGAGATATCGAAGTCCGATGCACTATTACCCCACCCTGTATACTGGTGAATATATTTTATTATTTTACTCGATATGCCTTCTGGACCTGCAGCAGACTTATTTTTTAGGTTTGAGATAATCGATTTAATTACATTTTTTGTGGTAGGATGAAGAAATACATTTGAATATACTACTATTCATACCGTCTGTCTATTTTACGAGGGCCACAGCAAATAACTCGCTTAATATCTATTGTAGAAGAAAAAGTTTCAGAATCAGTTATCCCATTCTTTGGGAGCTATATTTCAGTAAAAAGAAACTTGAAATCCATAGCCTACTTTGTGAGATATATTAGAAAAACCTGAAAAAGAGGAAAACCACAAACGGTTATAGCTTCCTTATTTGAGAAGATACGAAAAAAGCTAAAGGCATGAAAGTCGACGGCAAAGATCATATTTAAAGAAACTTGATACAATCCATGGTATAGGTCTGCGGCTAGCTCTAGGGGCTTTTCGAACTAGTCCACTAATCTCATTATTTAGTGAAACGGGAGTTCCTCCATTACATATAAGAAGATCTCGCCTTCTGTTAAATTATGGGACAAATATATGGGCCCAACTTGAACACCCAAATCATACCGTATTTTTCAATGAAGACAACGACGAAATATTTGAGGTTAGACTTACCATCACAAGATCAGCAAGGATACGAATAAAAGAATATCTCAATAAAATTGGCTACAGCTTTCCACCAGTATATCAGTTAAGTTTTAATCAACTTCCGCCTTTGTATTTGGTTCTCCAGTATTTCATCTAGATAATATAGTACATAAAAAGAGCGACACAAATCCAATAATTTACTGTCAAAATTTCACGAAATCATAAACGAGTATCCCAATTCAATGGTTATTTATACCGGTGGATCGAAAACCGATCAAGGAGTGGGAAGTGCCATCTCAAACCTCGGAGAAACACATGCACGGACCCTCCATCACTTGGCCAGTATCTTCACTGCCGAACTATATGCAATATGGCAGGGGCTGATATTCTCTGAACGATCTGTACTTAATACGATATTAATATGCATGGACTCTTTCAATGCCATACAAGCGATCAAAAATACATTTACATTTGACCCGCTAGTCCAGAAAATTCTTATACAAATAAACAGTTTGCAAGAATTGGGGAAAAAAAGTATATTCATTTGGATTCCAAGCCATATTGGAATAACTGGCAATGAAAGAGCAGACCACGCAGCAAAGAATGTAATAAGTGAAGAGCGAGATGAACACATAAAGATAAGCCCAACTGATGTAAAAGCCCACTTTAAAGCCAAACTGAAGGTAATATGGCAAAATGAATGGAACAGGGAAGAATCTAAATTAAAAGAAATTAAACCATCCATAGAACCATGGTTTTTCCCCTGTAAATTAACTCGAAGGGAAGAAGTAGCCATTACGCGAATGAGAATAGGTCATACCCACCTCACATCTAGCCATCTGCTTTTGGGGACAACACGGCCCAGATGCCAAACCTGCCATTGCAGATTAACAGTGAAACACATACTCTTGAACTGCCCGGACCATAATAATATTCGCGACCAACTGCAAATACCAGGTTCACTAATTGAATGCTTGACCAATGGAAGAAATATGATAAAAGGGATTAGTTATCTAAGACAAACAAATCTATTGCGTAAAATATAATCATCCAATAGGAGAGCAAAACGGCTAATGATCAAAGATGTCGATGCCGATAAAAAAAAATTCATATCATTGAATCGCACGTAAATCAGCTATGACATGATTAGTGAAAAATAATGTAGGTATGCAGTTATTACCAAATTGGACATATTGTTACTGTTGTATGTTGCGTTGTCGAGTTCTAAGACAAGTTTTATATCAGTAATTATGGTGTACACCAATAATAACAAATTCGATATGATTAGCATTTATTGTCAGTGCAATTTTGACGCTGAGATGGCAATCACGGTTTACGGAGATAGATTTCCAGATGCAGACGCAGCCAAATGGAACTATGTTTAGGAAGTTAGTTCAAAATCTAAAAACGTATGGTTCATTTTAAAAAAGTAGTAAGGCGAGGGCATGTTGTGGATAATGTAAAAAACGTGAAGAGATTATTGAGTTATGAAACTGTGGCATGAAAAAAAGACGGGGCAAAAAAATATATTAAAAAAAACGGATTTCAATGCTATAAAATGAGGAAAGTTCAACATTTAAATGAGGGAGATAAGCCGAGAGAGATTTTGTAGATGGTTGTTAAATAAAAAAGTAGTGACCCGCTGATATGTAGCAAAATTTTTCTAATTATGGATTTTTCAATAGAAATAGGGATTATAAGTGGACACGAGAAAATACACATTGGTGTAGAGAGACTGCTTTCCAAGAAAGATTTTCTGCCAATGTTTGGGTGGGTTTTTTAGGGACTAAAGTAATTGGGCCTTATTTTTATGATGGCAAATTAACCGGTCGTAGATACCTTAATTCCCTGCAAAACAAATTTCAATATTTTCTTTATGAATTAACAGTGGGAGAAAGATTAAATTATTCGTATTTTCAACAAGATGTTGCTCCACCTTACACTGCTGTAATATGTACAAATTATTTAAATCAAGTTATGCCAGATAGCTGGATAGACACCTATGGACCCATTCCATAGCCAGCTCGATCACCAGATATTACTCTCTTGGATTTTTTCGTCTGGGATTACATTAAAGACAAGGTATTTCAAGCTGCCCCTAAAAATATTGAGGACATCAAAACCAGAATTAGAAATGCATATGAGGCAATTACTCCTGAAATGCTCCTAAATGTAATGCGAGAGATGTCTCGTAGAACACGTTTGTGTATTAGAACGCATGGTGCGCAATTTGAGCATTTGTGGTTAGAAAAATAAATACACACATTTTCTTTTCAGTATTTCAGTTTTCGTTTTCTTGGATGTTCATTTTGTACTTGTACTTTTATTTATGAGGTATTTGCTTTAAATTGTAGTAAATAATTACTGCATTATAATTATTATAAAATGAATTTTTACTATTATGGCATAGCTGATTTTTACGATTCGATGATATGAATTGTGATTTTCGTAAAATATTAAATATTGACACCATCAGTTAAAATTTTTGTGACGTGTTTTATATCGTTGGAAAGAGAAAAAATAAACAGAATTAACGTTGTCATGGTCTTTTGAAATTTGTCTTTTCATTTTTGCACAAGACCGTATGTCAAGGCCAATTGCGTTTTTCGAATTTTTTGATACACATTATTATTCTTATTGTCTTTGCCATCAACTTTCATCCCTTTAACTTTTTTCGTATCTCCTCAAATAAAGAAGCTATAACCATTTGTGGTTTTTCTATTTTTCAGATTTTCGTAATATATCTCACAAAGTAGGCTATGGATTTCAAATTTCTTTTTACCGAAATATAGCTCACAAAAAATGAGATAACTGTTTCTAAAATTTTATTCTTCTACAATAGATATATTAAGCGAGAAATATCACCACACCAAGTAGTGTGTAAAATGGACAGGTGGTATACTATACTGTTTTATCGTCAACAATGATTTCCGGGCTTTCGTTATTTTTTTCTATTTTTGTTGCTATTTTATCACCGGGTTTATGAAATATTCGCTTATATAACTAGCTTTAGCGATGTTAATGTTTATTTGTTTTCCGTTTAGATTGTTTATATTATTATTGGAAGTTTTAGTTTATTGTTTCCCACATTTTTTTATAATTTCCATTTGCATATTTTATTTCGTTGGCATATAAGCTTGACATGTCAGTTTCTTGCCAAGTGAATATGATACATCTCCATGAGCAACACTGTTTCGATCAGACAGCCGCCCGCAACTTATTAAGCAAGTTGAGATTTTTGTTATGTTCGTTAAACACAATTCCGCCGTTCTTTTAACTCTTTTTGACATTAAAAACTTCGTTCCACTGCCAGCTGTTTGTATATACGACTGCAAATATTAAATATAACAACTTAATCTAATTATTCTGTTAGTATGGGCTGCTACAGATTCCAGAACTCACATCATCCGAGTTATGAAAAAGTTATTAAATATTGTATATTTTATAATTAGCCACCCGTCCCGCATTCATTCGACGTCATTTCAGGCGGTCTATGACAGTAAAGCACTCTATTATAGTACCTCTTGAGTGCTACATCTCTCACATTCATGGTTTTTATATATTTCCTACATAGTACGGTGGCTACTGTCATGCCATGGCGGTTTTAATGAAGGATGTATGGCACTAGGCTGAAATTACTTCCTATACCATAGTTAGTAAAACCCCCAAGATAGAGTTTCCAACTCCCTCTGTCATAAGCGCGCAATGAGGGGGGGCTCTTTTGGGTCCCCTAAAATGAAAAGTTTTCCTGAAAATATCAAAAGTGTTCTGCAGTAATTCAATTTTAGGAGAAAAACATCGGTAATCAGTTGCGGAGAAGTTACTTAAGCCGCGCTTAAGCGAATTAAAAATTTATTTGTCATATAACCTTTATTTTTATAAACAAATATTGGGAAAATAGATCTTCTATTAGGATGAAATACACTAACATATTTATAAAGTTGAAGTTGTCTCAAGTATGGAATTAGTGATGTCTTTGTAGGTGGAAGCAAGTTATTAGTAATGTTTCTTCTAGAATAACTGCCACCGAAGTGTTTCGATGCATGTGACCTTAGTTCTAGGACAGAATACTTGACATACAAATTCCTCTAGTGCAGAAACATTTTTACCACTTATAGTATTCTCATTCTGAAGGCATCTGAGTGCTGCTAAAATATCTTGATCTGCATTAAGTAAAGCTGTCCAAAAGGTCTTCTGTCCCTTTTTGTAAAATGTGCCGGTCGTATCTGAACTCGATATTGCATGGAATCCAAGCAATGCAGCCGCTTTGCTTGGTCCAAGCGCTTTATACAGGGTGGACAATTAATAATAGGCCATAGTTCATGGATAGATTCTTTGGGCCAAAATATAAGAATAGTAGTAAAAATATTGCCGCGGAAAAAGATACAGGGTGTCAAAGTTCAAATTATTTTTTCGTTTTTTTGCAATAACTCAACAGCCTCTTGACTGATCTCCAAGTTTGCCAGAGGAACTTTTTTTATTCTAAGAAACAATAATTTATGTATTACATCACGTTAGATCATAGAGGCCGCCGCAGGACCTGTATCTGATGACTAATTTTATTTCATATTTTTTTGACGAAACGTTGTGGTACTTCTGACCAGAAAATTTAATGAGGGCGTCATTTATACGTATAAAAGGCATACTTGGTAGAACTTGATAACTCCAACCGTTTTCGAGGAAAGTACCATTAAACATTTCAATAATTTTTTGAAAGACAAATTCAAAATTAATGAAACAAAGTGTATTTATTGAAAAAAAGTACAAAATGTAAGAGAAAACGAAATCGTAATAACAGCGTAAACTCTTTCTCACTTTCTTATGAACTAATGCATTATTTTCGTGGTATTGAGATAAATACATAAATCAAAAGATTGTCTAAAATAAGGATCTAATCTTATTAGAAGACTAAAAAATAACGTAAAAGTTGACTTAATGACATTATAAACCTTCCCCATGCAAAAACCCCATTGCTGGTTGGTCTCTACCTACTTCTATGCCTTTTCTAATTCTATTCATAAAGGATTTTTTTACATTGAAAAATATATTTTCCTGTCCTCTAATAAAATTCGCTGCGTTTTGTGTTTTGTCCCACAGTTCTTCTCTCGAGTCGATAATGTTCGTATAGACTAAGGACTTCATATGTCCCCACACATAATAATCCAAATGATTATAATAAGGACTCCTTGGTGACCAAGCAAACTCACTTCCTCGACCGATCCATCTGCGTGGGAAAGTCTCAAGATAATTTCTGACTTCAATGGAGAAATGATGGGGAGCTCCATCTTGCATGAACCACATTCTGTTCCGTATGTCTAGCATGGAAGCATGTAATATATCAACAAGAGTATTTTGAAGAAAAAACAGAAAAGACTGTCCATTCAAATTTGGAGGAAGGAAAAATGGCCCCAATGATTGATCGTCGATGATACCACACCAAACATTAATTTTAAATTCTTGCTGAAAATGCCTTTCTTCAACGGCATGAGGATTTTCTACTTCCCAGTAATGGGTATTTCTCCAGTTAAAAACGCCTCGACGAGTGAAAGTTGTTTCGTCGGTAAGTAAAGTGTTGTTAACAAAATTTTGATCCCTGTTGTACTTATTTAGAACAAATTGACAAAATTGTAGCCTTTGTGGAAGATCCCTTCAAAGTAAGTTTTGTACAGGAGTGAGATGATATGAGTGGGTAGAAGCGTTCTTTACATAAGACTCTTGGGCAGATTATTTATTCACCCCTGTTGTCGCTGCTAAACAACTTAAGCTGACTTGAGGATCTTCATCTACACGAACTAAAATTTCTAGCTCTTCCAAACGACGAAACAGATCTTTGAAAGTATTATGGTCTGGCTGTATTCTATTTGGATATTGCAATGAGCATCTCCTCGCTGCAGCGCGTCCGCTAAAATTATTTTGTGCGTAAAGATATATCATAACCCTCATTTCCCTATTCTGAGTTAAAGAAATTAACTCGAGGAACACAAGAACAAAATAAAATGATTAAATGACGTAAATGACGGAACTAAAACGTGACCAAAGCACACTTTTCAATAAATACACTTTGTTTCATTAAATTTGAATTTGTCTTTCAAAAAATTATTGAAATGTTTAACGGCACTTTCCTCGAAAACGGTTGGATTTATCAAGTTCTACCAAGTGCGCCTTTTATACGTGGAAATGACGGTCAGAAGTACCACAACGTTTCGTTAAAAAAATATGAAAAAGATTCATCATCAGATACAGGTTCTGCTGCGCCCTCTATGATCTAACGTGATGTAATCCATAAATTATTGTTTCTTAGAATAAAAAAGTTCCTCTAGCAAATTTGGCGAAGATCAGTCAAGAGGTTGTTGAGTTATTGCAAAAAAATGAAAAAATAATTTGAACTTTGACACCCTGTATCTTTTTCCGCAGAAACATTTTACTAAAGCGTATTTGGTTATATCCTCATATTTTCTCCCAAAGAATTTACGCCTGAACTCTGGCCTATTATTAATGAGCCACCCTGTATATGGGAGTACGTGGAATCATCCTATGCTTTTCTCCAACCCCAGTAATAAGCTCCATTGGAGAAGTGTTCACACAGACTTAAAGCTATAATAAAGACATCGGTATCTGGTGAAAATATGTGAACACACTTTTTTGCTTGGCCAAAAATAAGGAATGGAACAAAATTTTGATTCAGCTTTCTCTTGATCGATGACCAAATCAGAATATTCAGTTTCAAAAGATATTAAAATCTCCTTCTTCAAAGAAACTACGACTTTTTCTTACTTACTTACGAAGTTTTTCTCTTGTGTAACAGATTTTTTTTTTTGCCAAATAACCGATCAGTTCAGTTTTAGTCTCAATATAGGATAAAAGTTTTCTCATTGGAATTTTCTTAATTTTCATTGTGGGTATGATGTAATAGCTGCATTTCGATCCTTGTAAGCATCAAACACAATATGTATCTCACTGTACTTCTTGTATCTGGTAAATAATTTATGGCAGAAATTTTTGGCTAAATCAGTACACGTCGACAACATTTCCGTCTGAAACCTTGGAGTTCTGCCATAACATCATTAATTACAACATCAACGGCTTCTGACGAATGATTTTTAATCTCAACATTTTCAGTAGGGAAGTTTTCAAACAAATTCAGCAATTCACATTTTTTTTAACAAAAGTGCAACATACCTTGAGAATTGAACGTCGATCGAGGTACTGGAGAGAGTTCATATTTGCAAATAATGTTTCTCAAGTCGATTTCGGGACGTGTTCGGCTGGCAATGAGAATTCTAGTGTGGTTGTTGTAGCACCTACTTTCAATTTTTTCAAATTATTTCTGCATAACTGGAGATTGTGTTTCTTCATTGTGGCCTAAATATCACCTTCAAACCCAATTACAATTCTACTATTTACAAAATCATCATAAGACGTTTGCCCAATTTCCCCCATTCTATCTACATCATTTTGAACCTTCTCCAGAAACACAATAATTGAAGTTGACAAGCAGATTAGATTTCCTTCATATGTAAAAGGGTTACAGGTTGATTTCAGTGCAGAAAGGAACTCCTTAATATTTTGGTGGTGTCTTTCAGTATGAAATCGCTTCAGATGATGTTTAGTTTTTTCAGTACCTTGTGTCATAAAAATGCAGTGAATGGAATGCTAGATTTATTTATAACCCAATTATCTTTTATGTCTTGCCATAACAATTCGTTTGATGACTTCAGCTCATTTATTTGATGTAAATACAATGGTATCATAAATGCATAATTTAGTTGATTCATTGCAAAAAAATATTTACAAAAATCGTTGAGTGCACCTATATACAGATCCCAATCGCATGATTGTACAGCACGAATAAACAGCAACAGCATGTATTGACGTATCATACAGAATGTTGGTTTGTTTTGTCCATAAACCTTGCCAATACCAATATAATAAAATATGATAATATGAAATATAGCATGTAATATTTACGCAAAATAAGTAATATTGCTGTTATTAAGCAGCATGCGGCTATATGTAATGCGGAATATGATAACCTTAGAAAAAAAAACCGGTGGCCAGCCTCAGACTAAAAATCGACAACTCTATCTTTAAGTAGATAATCTACTAACCTTTCTTAGCAAATTGAGGTATGGCAGATACTTCCCTCTCGAAAACCGCCACGGCTCCCATTTTTTAACACAAACAGGGCACTAACAGTTTTAATGGAGCATCGAGCATTTTATGCATCAACAGCAATTTTTCTTTGACTTATTGCACGTTTTTTGGGACTGGTCAGCTCTCCAAAGGCACATTGTAAATTTTTATACACCTAAATTTTGCGCAAAAATACGATTCAGTATTTATCAAGACTAAAGTGTTTATACAGAGAGAGGCAAGCAAGCATGGCTATACCTTCTATACTATGTATGGCAGTGGCATCATCATATATTAAAACATTATTTAGATCGGCATTCCAACTATAATAGCTTTTTTTATTTGCAGACTGGAGGCAGTGTACAAGACATCCTGCAAGAGGTCGACATATTTGTTTACCCAGATAGTCAATGCGAGTTCTTACACAGATTTACTGGTCCAACAGACCGTACTTTTAACGTTTGTGGTGGGGTGCCGCAAGGAGGCAAAGGGCAGTGCAATGTAAGTAAAAGGCATAAGTACTCTTATTTCTTTTATAATTATCTTAATATTACCATGAAGGTAAGTAGGCCGCTGTATGGAGCCGGTTCTAAAAAGCATTCTGCAAAAAATCGATGAGTCTCGATATGTTGCTTTATGCACTACGTTGCTTTTTTGTAAGTATAAGAAATATTTAAATTTAAATGGAATTTACTCAGACAAATCTAGATCTCTCAGACTTAAAAGGATCACTCATATGACCTGAAAGGCGGTTAATAAACATTAAAAATTTGGTGAATCGACAATTTCGAAATTTATTAAAGAATAACCGTAAATGTACCTTCAAATATTAGGACATTATTTTATACACTGATCCATTATCTCTTAAAATGTATAGTAACATTTTCCAATAAATGAGGGTGTTGTAATATTTGTACCAAATTTCATCCTAATATGTGCGACTGTTCTGATAATATGGGCGGTATAAATAGGTTGTTAAGATTCATAAAACACCTAGGGAACTCAAAATGTGCTCTATTTGCCATTTCACTTTGTCCGTTTAGATTTGAGGCACTTGTATGGTGTTTTATTACTATTTTATTATCTCTACTTTAAATGTAGGTATATTTTCTATTCACATATTATGTAAGAGGGCAATACTTAGATAAATTACTTTAGTTAAATTGGGCTATTCACATTAGTTTAACGACCAGTAGGACAACTTCTATCTAAGCTTCATTATGGACAGTCCTGAACAACAGGGACTGTGAAGCTAAAGAAACGCTAGAAGGGAATAGCGATCCGTGCCTAACATCAGAAGAGGTCGACCAGAGATTGTCAACTAAACGTGAGTAAACCAAAGAATTTATAGGAATACACTTTATCAAATCCAATCTCACAAACGATGGCCCTGTGGGTCTGCGGCAAGGAATTCGCCACAGCCGATGGCATCAGGGATCGTATTAGAAGACAAAGGTGTCGAGGGCCACCTCGCGAGGACAGTAACACCTGCCCGGTGTGCTCAATTCATTTCCGACTTATGCCGGTATGCGACAACATCTAAGGCGAGCACACCCTGTCGAATATAACAGGGAGCTTGAAGATAGATACGAGCCCCAAGATGCTGCGAGAGGTGTAGTTTGAAAGGATTGCATCAAAAAGGCTGGCAAGGAAGCCGGCTTTAGAAGCAGATTTATTAACCACAATCTATTGACGGTATTTCCTGATAGAGCCTTGAATTTTATTAAGAGCACAAGGCGAGATCAACACTGTAAGGTTGTCATCAGACGGCTATCAGAATAAGCTGATAACGAACCGCTTCAAGACCTCATCGGGCAGATGCAGGAAGAGGCGGCCGCTGAGCTGGAAGCAAGGACTGTCAACAAAGCACAATTAACACTCGAGGAAGTATCTATCTATCTCGCAATAGAAGGCGAGCTGGTGAGGGAGCACCAGCCGCGATCAATAACAACGCGCAACCTGCTGAACCTATTTTAAATCGCAGGTAGCGCCAAACTCTGCTATACCGTATGGTGCAGCAGTGGCTGATTTTATAATAAACAACAAACCTCTGATTGACTCTGATGAATGTCCCAATATTGCAGTAACAGAGCGAGAGTAGAAACTACTATTCGATAATATTTCTCTTGATGACGATGAAGATATAAGCGATCCCAAGGAGGGCGCAAATCGTCTACTACTCTCGTCAATAATCGAAAGCAATAATACTGAGGCCATCTTGGGTATTAAAACTACGCAAAGTCCCACTAAAGAAGTTAGTTCTTCTGTACAACTGCGTGTTGCTTCACACATTCATACCATGGGACCTTAGGCGCAATATGATGAAGTTGGCCGCTCTAGTCCTCAATGATAAGCTCATCAGGGAGCCTGATCAGACTCCCGGCATCGATATGGTCACCGGGGAATATCGCGGCATATTCTCACGCCTATTATCTGCAGATGAGGAACCTATTGGTGGCACGAAAGGGGAGGCCACGGGCCTCCCGTCACCTAATAGGTTCGAGCTGTCTAACCTAGTGATCCTATTTAATACGATGTTCCTCCACTCAGTTACGTCGAACAGCTTAAAACTGAACCAGTCGGTCCTCATTCCTAAGGGTGGGGACCCTCTTCAGCTCAACAGCTGGTGACCTATTACTATTTTGTTCATCCTAGTCCGTCTGTTACATAAGATCATGGGGCTCCGGATGCCCGTACTGGACTTTCTCCCTTAGCAAAGAGGGTTCAGGGAGATTGATGGGGTTCTGCTCAACACGATGACCCTTCACGGGGTTATCAAAAATTGTAGGGAGAGGAGAAACCTCTATGATGTTTTAACGTTAGACCCGAGGAAAGCGTTTGACTCAGTCTAAAAGATGCCATCAATAGAAGCATGGTTAGATTTCGAGTCCCTAGTGACCTCCATGAATATATCATGGAGAGTTACACCGCCACTGGCATCAATATTGGGAACGAGTCTACGTCGGAATTAGGTCTGGCGAGAGGTGTAAAACAGGGTGACCCGTTACCTCCCTACCTATTTAACATGGTGACGGACGAAATGATAGTAGTTGTGGAGGAATAGTTCGGAGGCATTGAGCTCGGTCGTAACTCCAAGATGACGGCCGTGGCCTATGCAGATGGCGTTGCTCTTCTCGGGAAGCCCTCTCGCGTGCGCGTCCTTGCCAATCGAGGAATGGCGTTGAACGCGAACAAATGTATGGCCTTCTATGTGAAACTAATAAGGCAAATAAACATCTATATACCTTTACAAGACCACAGGGCAGGCTGCGACAGAATTAAGTCGCTGTCACACATTCTGCAGAAATGCCCTGTAGCACATTAGTTCCGGATTGTCAGGCACGACAACCTTGTCAGGCATATTCGGACTATTGTAGAGAGGAAATGGTGGCGAGTCAAGGTTGAACCAAGGATACGTATGTTAAAGATACTAGATATAATACTTAAGAAAGCGGATAGGGTAGTGGTGTGTGAAATTGGTGTTGCTTGGAAAGGTCCAAACCCACTGGAGGCAACTTACCAGCATAAGAAAGCCATCTATTCTGATCCTGAGTTCGTCGGTACAATCAGAGAAAGACATCCAAACAAAATAATAACCACATGTCACTCCTTATTGTTGCCGGGGGAATGTATTTTCCTTGAACATCTTTTGAAATTCCTATTTTTATTTTAGTCTTGTAGCCTGAGATGACCTAGTAATACTGGTATAGCAAACCTCGAACTCAGTTGCTGTAATATAGAGTTTTTGTGAAAGAAATACTTTTTATTTATTTTAAATTCATAGTAAATGGACTCCGCTCCTCAATGGAATATTTTTAATATCCTATATTTCAAATTCAAATCCACTTTGTATGCTTATAAAAATATATATGTTTTAGGGAGACTCAGGAGGTCCTCTGGTTGTGAATGGAGTAGAAATTGGAATTGTATCTTGGTCAGTTAAGCCCTGCACAGTTGAGGGATATCCAGGAGTTTATACTAAAGTTGCGACTTATGTTAACTGGATAAGGAGTCATTTGAAAACAGTATGAAATAGAAGTGTTAATAAATAAATATTTTATACTGACTTCATTTTTTATTTATTTGATGTTTATGTATTTGTATTTACGGAGATGGATCAACCACTGTTGAAAAAATTGGTAAGCTATGGATTTGCATCAATTATTTTGCTTTGCATCGTCAAGAGATATCTAAGTAGTTTGAATCTGAATTTCTATAATTGTAAGTGTGAAATATTTTTTATAATTGTGAAAACAATTGATTCAAGTTGTAATATAATACTTAATTGCGTCGGAGTCACACTTGGTGCATCTTGTGAAGAATATGAAATTATATGGCTTGAATTTTTTCGCAGAATCACTCCTTTAAACCTTACAAATAATACTGATCTACAGAAAAATATGTTTTTATAATTATGGTATAAACTTGTGATTATAAATTCCATTATAGCTTGTAATACAAACATAATAATAATAATAATATCGACTTTATTTAAAAAAATGCATGATATAATAATAAATACTTATACATTTATATACTTATATACTTATAAAACAGGTGAAGTAATGAACAGTGTTAGTGCATTAGATAATTTACGTATTAAATACTAATTTATAATATACAATAGCATGAAAATTGCATACAAAATAAAGATATACGAATTTGTTATTTTTGTGACGTTATGACTGCTATATCAACTATGAGAACGTCAAAAGGGCAGCAATGCACATTATTGTCCAAGAATTATTGGAAAATAACTAGAAGTTAAGAAGAACAAGAACAATTTCTACAGGGAAGGCGACTATCTACTGACTAACACGTGGAAGCTGGTTTTAGCAACACCAGTGGTTTAAACGGTGGCAAACAGCGCGGGGCCTGTCCAAATAAAAGATTATTCTTTGGAATCCCTCTGAAGAAGCTGACAGCACTATAAGCGAAATGCCAACACAAATTCGACGACAAAGGCAGAACCCGGAAGAAACTACTTTATTGGACAGCGGCTGTGAAAATTACATTCTAGTACAATGTAAATAGTATCACGAAAATTCATTCAGTGGATTCACTTCTTGGAGATAATTTATAATTAAAAAATATTTCGCCATAGATGGGTTCAAGTCCATTTCACCAAGTACGCTCAGTGAGAACATCACCATTTACAATAATTATTAAAATACGAAAATTTATAAAAAGCCCCAGTAGAGTTATGCATACTTTGTATAGTACTAAATAAATAAATAAATAAATAATTCATTTATTTCCAACAGGTAAATACCCAGTTACAGGAAACATAAAATTGTTACAGAGAACATGAGAATATAAATTACAAAATATGAGAAAATATTCTAATGCAGAGTAAGCCTAAAATTATAAAATAGTATACATTAAAAAAAATGAGAAAAACAATAAAATACACAAGTGAGCAGAACATTATGAAAAATAAAAAAGATAAAATTCCAAATAAAATGATGAACAATGTTAGGGTCCAAACATTGTACATCCTATGTATTGGACATAACAAAAATCTAAATAAACGGCCTTAAAATGCAGTAAGCCATGCATGAGGCAGTAAAGGTATATAAATTTAAAATTAAAATTGACAAAAAAAAAAAGACAAAAAACATAGTATCAGAACGCGCATAGTAGACAGGTGAATATGTATTATGAGTTGTTTCTTAGATATAAGTCAATTACACTATTTAAAATTGAATTGAATACCTTACACATATTAAACATTGGTTATTTATACATAAGGTTGGTACGACTAAAGGGGATATAAATATAATCACTATCACGAGAATGCAATCGAGGAACCAAAAAGCAAAGCTTATTAACAAGAGATGAACAATCGATATCATTGTTAACTAGATTGTACAAAAATTAAAGAGAAGCACAGTTCCTTCTTTCACTTAGTGAAGTCATATTAAACATATCTAATATGAGGTTATTATCAGTGCCTCGCTGTGGAAAAAACCGTTAATTTTAAAAAACACGAAGATTACAAATTTTCTCTGGACAGATTCAGTTAATAAAATCAAATTTTGATATATAAGAGACCATATGAGGGCGACATATTCCAGCTTGGATCTAATGTATGTGAAATATAATATTTTCAAACTTTCAATGCTAGAGAAACAGCTCCAGTTTCTGACAAAGAACCCGAGCCACTTAGCTGATTTCGTTATCTGATTAATATGGCTAGAAGAACTAAGTTTGTAGTCGAAAATCACACCGAGATCTTTAAATTCCAAACAACGGTCGAGTGGAAAACTGTTTATGTTGTACTCAAATTGTATAGAACTGTGCTTACGAGTAAAAGTCACGACTTTGCATTTGGAGATGTTTAATTTAAGAAAGTTGTTAGAACACCACGTACAAGCGTTATTTATTTCTGTTTGTGAGACTATTTATATTTGTAAAAATTTTGAGATCGTCTGCAAAAAGTAGATGTTGACAGCTAATTACTGATGTTATGTCATTTATGAAAATTAAAAATAGCAGAGGCACCAAGTTGGAATCCTGAGGGACGCCTGACGTTGCTATATAATTAAAAGATCTGTGACCGCCGTGTTCCACAAATTGTTTCCTTGACAATAAGTAAGATGTGAAAAGCAAGGTTAATGTATCCGAGAATCCAAAAGCTCTTAACTTGGGTAATAATAAATAATGATCGAAAGCTTTTAGATATCCATGTATATGGCATCCACCTGCCCCCCTGAATCCAGACATATGAATTGGGCAATACACACCAGATTTGTTATTGTGGATCTTTGTGCCATGAATCCATGTTGCATGGGTGATATGGACGATTATATTGTACTGTAAATATGGCTATACAAAATTATTTCCAGTGCTTTCTCAAAATTGCATAAAACGGCAGTGGGTCTGTAACTGATTATGGACGATGGATCGCCAGCTTTTAAAATTTGACATATTTTTGTAATTTTCCAGATATCCGGAAACTTGGATGCGGTAAGTATCATGTTAAAAATAATACGCAGAGGAGTAACAAACACCGCAGCACAGTCTCTAACTACGACGCTGGGAATGTGAACGATCCATCTTTACACATCTGAAGGCCTTTTATTATATTTTCCAAAGTCGATATTAAACTTTCACAAAGAAAGGTTCAAATCGATTGTTTCAGACAGAGAATAATACAAAATCTATACTTACTGTTCGTTTTTGCTTAACTGCTTCACTGATGGTACAAATTGGACGTCGTAACACTATAAATCTAACACAGTAAATACTAACACTGTCTTAAATTTAAACCTGAAAAGGAATTTTGAAACACAAGAAAAAGACAATATAAAGTTAAAAATAAATATTAAATCTTTTAAAAATTATGTTTTTACAAAACGTTCAAGAAAAATGTATTGACAAACTATAGTCTGGCCCGTGTACAACACATAGTGAGGAACGAAACGACTTATAATGTAACCAACTACCACCCAATGTTTAGTTTTTATCTAACGATTTCACAAAAAGATTCAGTAAAAAGTTCAATGTTTATAATTTTTTGATGGGCTTTTGCTTGCCTGTCTATTGACGTATTTTTAGTTCATTATCAATTTTGCTCGCTCCTCGGAGCTTAAATATCCTTGAATCGCAACGACTTTGAATTCTATTCTGCAATTATAATTTCATACTTTCAGGCAAGGCGGTCCCATGCACGTTCTGAGTACATGGTAACTATACTTTTTTGACACCGAATCACTGAGGAACCGGTTTAGGGCAAATACCGTTAAAACCCATCATTTTCCCGTCAAAATCGACTGCTAGAAAGATAGGGCACCCTCGACGCTAAGGGCTGTTTTCGCTAAAACTCTCGAAATACTTTGACTAGAGACTGGATTAACTTGTCCCCATATTTAACACAACGCATGAGGTGCAGTGCTTAAAAACCTGAATTCGTAAAAAGGTTTATATTTTCAAAATTTCGTTTTCGTTGTACTTTCTAAATTTTGTGGTCAGGGCGATATTACGTCCCCGTGCAGCGACATTTAGTATACTTTCTAAAATTACACTCCTTGATGAGTTTCTGATATTTTTGTATAAAAATGCTCCGTAGCGCGAAAATGTGATTGAATGTATAAAAACCTCTTCCAACGGTATTTTTACGTCAAGCACGCTTTTTATGCAAAATGTCGGATTTTGTTACAGTTTCGAAAAGTTCATCGAGGGTTTTAGCGTGTTCCTTAACAGGAACACCGCCAATACCGGCTGTCATTTTATTTTTCAGTTTTTTGATTGCTTCAAAGGTTTAATTTTCTGTGATACAGTTAATGTTTATCAATTCGGATGGGTTATCATTTGTGACTTGGATCCGAAAGAGAATACACATTCGGGGGAAAGTTTGCAAAACCGTTAACTATCATTTGTGGTGTATCCAGTGTTTCATTGTTATAAGTGACCGCGCCCGGGATTCTAGGTTTACCTCTTTTTTACTGAGCAAAGGACCAAAATTTAGTCGGATCGTGCGCGATTACATTTTCGACGACTGAAACATAATCTTTATAAGCAGATTCAATTTGTCGTTTAATAGTGGTCCGGGACGCCTAAACCGGTAATAATCTTTTTTATAGTTTTTGAATTTTTTCTTATGAGCCAGTTCTTTGCACCGAATATTATTTTTAATTTCAGCATTATACCAAGGCGGGAAATTACGGCTTGACTTAAATTTTGGTACACATTCTTCAAAGATACTGTTTAAATGCGCCGTAAAACGCATCGCATGACTCATCGACATCACTATAATATTCTAAGTAAGACCAATAAAATAGAATAGAAATAGTTTATTATCGTTTTTCATTAAAATTTTCAAGGTTTTCCACATTTTTCTAGTAAATATATATTTTTTTATTGTCCAATAAAAATCCCACCTGATTTCTAAATATTTTATACAGATTCCAGAAAAACTTTTCCGTCTCATATTTTAAAACTTTTATGTACTTGGTCTGTCAATAGAAAGCAGGAATACGAACTTCACTGCCATACCAGGGTAAATTATAAAATTGACATGACTTATCTTTAATTTGACAAACACTAGTTAGTTATCATTTGTGTAGTCTCACTAGTTAAAAAAATTAATATGTTTTCGGGGCTGTTACTTAACATATTCTAGTTAATGTTTTGCTAATTCTTATAATTTGATGCACTAAAATTTCTATACGTTACAGAATGATTGTTATTGCTTGTTGAATTCCTTATACGCACTGAAATTACTGAATGACTTGCACTCTGGTAAAGATGTTTCACATTATGAAATGCTTAGTTTATTTGGTCTCGTTAGCATAGTAATAAGATGGATAAATTATCAATCATTTCACTTATCTTTAGAAAGTAGTACATGGTTTCATGTGCTAATATTTTCTGCTAGAAATTTTCTTACGTTTACATATAAAATGCCTCGTACTAATCAGTACCAGTTTTTTCAATTTTTCCTTGTGTCGGGGTTATAGTCACATTCACAATATCGATATTGTCATCTCGTAAATATTTCTTATTAGAATAAAATTAACTTTTATCATATTTCCTATAAAAGAAGCTTTTCAAAAATTTATTAAAAATTAAATAAGTCATAAAACCAATTTTAGACAACTGTCTCAAAAAGTAAAATAAAAATGTTTTTAAAATTGTTTCATATAAATTACTGTAGACATGGACAAAATTTTGCAAGAAGGCTACTAAACTGACAGTTTTAATTCGTTTTCAACGAAAACAAATGAAAACGTCACTAGAT
This sequence comes from Leptura quadrifasciata, assembly GCA_963675555.1. Lineage (NCBI taxonomy): Eukaryota > Metazoa > Arthropoda > Insecta > Coleoptera > Cerambycidae > Leptura > Leptura quadrifasciata. The sequence continues at coordinate 152,114,661 of OY776673.1, read as the reverse complement.
AGTTTATTGACAAGCCGCGAGATATTTCAAATAGTGATGATCGAGTAATATATGCGGCCGTGTAGTAAAAGCGGCTAAAAAAATAAAAAGCAGCAAAAAAAGTAAGATTGGCAAATAAGTACAAAGACATATATACACTATAGGAATGCTGTCATTTTTTGTGACAGTTGCCTAAAAAACCAATTCCATAAATAAATTCTACATTATTTCTAAATTAATTTTTATCATTCATTTATTTACAAATAATATAAATACTGCAAAATCAATACACATGCTCAATCGGTAGCCCGCACAACAAGCATCTCCCCCAAATGATGAACTATACATTTCTATTGTATTATTTTGAGTTCTTGTTTCTTGTACTTTATTTTCATTAATATTTGATTTATATAAATGTTTTATATGCTTTTGTAAAAATAATTATTTTAATCACGCGTCCTAAAATAAATTATCTTCATGCCAAGCACCCACATTACGGACTGTGGTCGTGAGAACTGGTGGAGGCGCCGGGCATTTACATTATATGAAAAATTCACTTAAGAACCAGTAGTAACACAACAATGGTACACTTATCAATAGAAAACGATAATGATAACTAACGTAACGCTATAGTTAGACATACAAAAAAAGCCAAATCAACTCTATAGACATAATTTTAACTACAAAAAGCGTACCACGAAGAAATAAAAAATTACGTACACAGAAAGAAAATGTCCTATTAAAAAAGGTGAATGTATAATAATATAAAACTTCCAAAAGCCGATCCAAACTAAGAAAATAAACACAACTAAGCCTCCAAATAAACAATCTAGGGAGACAGAAGAAAACTACTTCCAAACATACATAAACTCTGTTATTGGTTACGAAAGATGAAAATGTCAACTTACAAGAAACATGCATGAACATTTTTGACCCCTCAAACAAATATTCCTTAGTTTTATTAGTAAAAAATAAAACCTAAGTGTCCAATTGTCGATTATTCTTTGTAATACGTTTATTTATGAATTGTTTTAGTTTCTTTTGTGGGGAAAAGGAAAGAGTAGCAACGAGCATATGCATATTAAAACAGGACAAAGTGGTTGCTCCGCAAGTAATGCATAAACTGAGGTATATATCGCTTTAGGGCAAAATATACATATAAAAAGGAAGAAGATAATGATTTGGATAATGAGGTGTCTTTGCATCATCGGAAACAAAGTTGTTAAAAGATAACGGATATGCTGAAGCTGAAAAAATACGTGATCCTGAAAATCACAAAAGAAAAATGTAGTGAACATATTTCAATAAAATAAATGTTTAAATAAATCTTGTTATATTATGAATACCACACTTTTTATAGTAAAAGTGCGTAAAACACAAAGGTAATAAGAAATATGATTAGAGTTCGGATCGTAGCTATATAAATTTCAGAGACGACTTTTCCGTAGATATAACAATGCATTTCGATGAAAATTATCCATACTAAATAAATTTTGATGTATCGATTTCTATAGATAAATAAGAGTATCCTGGCATAACCAATGAAACAATACTATTTAAAAAATTTATATATTTAAAACAACTTATAACAAGAAAAATAGTGGAATAGATATACAGGGTGTCTCACCGGGATCTGAATCGATCGATATAGAGAAAAGCACGCATCAGAAAATTTAGATAATTACTAATGTCGGTGTGGCCAATCCAACTAAAATAATTACAAACAGCTGGCACTTGCGCTTATACCGGAAGTCGATACCAACTTGCTTATTCCAAATGGAACACCCTATATATTTTAGGGTTCTCGAAAAGAGCATAAAATTCTGAGTCGAAAATATCCTATACCTAAACCTAGCCATTTTTTCCCTTTTTTCTGATATTAGCATTGTAGTTACAACTTTTTGAAATATTTGCGATTTTATTAGAAATTCATGAATTGTTGTAATCATTTCATCAAAATAGCCATGATTAGAAACAATCAGTCATTATCTTATGTCAAAAAATGCCAGCACGTTTAAATTACACCCACGAAGACTTTTTAAATTTGTTTATTATTTATGGAGAATGTGATAAAGTATAGTCTAGTATAATTTAACTTGGCGTGTGTATGTATGAGTTAATATTTCCGTACGATTTCATTTCCAGATCCAGAAATATTGTCTACGTAGACAATGTTTCTGGACTATCGCTTTAACTTTGTGTACAATATGGGAGAAAATGAAATCGTACGGAAATATTAACTCATACTTACACACGCCAAGTTAAAGTATACTAGACTATAATATCAAGAACTATCCAGAAAAATGGAAACCGTCACCAAACACTGAAAAACGCATACTGAAATTTTTTTAAAATTATGGCTCTGTCAAGGCAAAAATGCAAACAAGAAAGCCTATTGTTGATGACGAAAACATTAAAATAGTCATTCTGGGATATTTTCATGCATTTCCAGGATGTCATTAAGACGGAACTATGCAAGGATTCAATTCACAGAATCTTATTAAAACATAAGTTTCACCCGTTTTCATTCCATATGGTTCAAGGATTAAAAGAAACAGATTTCCTAAGAAGACAGAATTTTTGTGAGTTTATTCTAATAAGGTCTGAGGGTTACGATTCTTATTTGGTAAATATTATATGGACAGATGAAGCAAAATTTACTAAAAATGGACTTTTTAATAGACATAATTCGCATTATTGGAGTGACTCAAATCCTCATATGTTCAGAGAGCGAAACTTTCAGGAAAGTTGGCAGTTCAATGTTTACTGTGCCATAAGAAACGATAGAGTGGTGGGATTACAATTTTATCAGGAAAATTTAAACGGTAAATTAAATTTTCTCTTCTGCTAATATGTATAGGTAAATTTTTGTTTTTTTTTTTAGGTGAAAGATATCTGAATATCTTACAAAATTTGAATAATAACTATTTAGAAAATTTACATCTCGCCGAACGTCGAAACTTTTTTATCAGCACGACGATGCTCCCCCACATAACGCATATTCTTGGTATTACTTTATCACATTCTAAATAAATAATAAACAAATTTAAAAAGTTTCCGTTGGTATAATTTAAACGTGTTGGCATTTTTTGACATAAGATAATGACTGATTGTTTCTAATCATGGCTATTTTGATGAAATGATTACATCAATTCATGAATTTCTAATAAAATCGCAAATATTTCAAAAAGTTGTAACTTTAACCCCCAAAATGCTAATATCAGAAAAAAGGGAATTCAATTTTACACAACTTGACGTAAAAAAATATAGGGTGTTCTATTTGACCTAAACAAGTTTTCGCGGTTTGAAGTTGACAAAATGTAACGCGAAAAACGGAACACTTGGTATGATATTATTGAATTTATTTCGGTTGTAGAAAGTAGTTCTCGTTGTGTTCTTTTTATGTGGCAAGAAGCAAATGAGGATCTTTTACACGAAGAAAGTTATAACGCTTCTTGCAAACCGTTGCGCCTGTCAATTTTTCTATAAAATGTCAAATATCTCTGAAATGGCTAGGTTTAGGTATAGGATATGCTACATATTTTCGACTCAGAATTTTATGCTCTTTTCGAGAACCCTAAAATATATAGGGTGTTCCATTTGAAATAAGCAAGTTGGTATCGACTTCCGGTATAAGCGCAAGTGCCAGCTGCTTGTAATTATTTTAGTTGGATTGGCCACACCGTCGTTAGTAATTATCTAAATTTTCAAAATTTTCTGATGCGTACTTTCCTCTATATCGATCGATTCAGTTCCCGGTGAGACACTCTGTATATATATATATATATATATATATGGTACAGTGGTGAGAGGTAATTGAATCCTCTCATGTGGTCTAATGCTACTATACACCAGACATCATAGATGTCTCCGTGGTGCATAGCGACTTGCCATTTTGCAAGTACCGAGAGCGGCGACCTTTAGCCCTTGGTGGACTTAACCTATATACTGTTATTATACATGATTTGCAGGAAACAACTACTCAGCGGGCAAATACCCCGACCTGCATTGAATTACACCTTACAAATCATGAAAAATTGGTAGCCAATGTCATTTGTCAACTCCCTGACCAGACATAGACCGGTTTCGAACTTATTAGTTCTCCTCAGTATGCCATAGGTCATGGAGCAGACAAATGACAGTGGCCAACCTGCTAGTCTTATACAGACTAATGTAAATGGTATAGTGGTGAGAGGTAATTGAATCCTCTCATGTGGTCTAATGCTACTATACACCAGACATCATAGATGTCTCCGTGGTGCATAGCGACTTGCCATTTTGCAAGTACCGAGAGCGGCGACCTTTAGCCCTTGGTGGACTTAACCTATATACTGTTATTATACATGATTTGCAGGAAACAACTACTCAGCGGGCAAATACCCCGACCTGCATTGAATTACACCTTACAAATCATGAAAAATTGGTAGCCAATGTCATTTGTCAACTCCCTGACCAGACATAGACCGGTTTCGAACTTATTAGTTCTCCTCAGTATGCCATAGGTCATGGAGCAGACAAATGACAGTGGCCAACCTGCTAGTCTTATACAGACTAATGTAAATGGTATAGTGGTGAGAGGTAATTGAATCCTCTCATGTGGTCTAATGCTACTATACACCAGACATCATAGGAGACATCACCACGGAGACATCTATGATGTCTGGTGTATAGTAGCATTAGACCACATGAGAGGATTCAATTACCTCTCACCACTATACCATTTACATTAGTCTGTATAAGACTAGCAGGTTGGCCACTGTCATTTGTCTGCTCCATGACCTATGGCATACTGAGGAGAACTAATAAGTTCGAAACCGGTCTATGTCTGGTCAGGGAGTTGACAAATGACATTGGCTACCAATTTTTCATGATTTGTAAGGTATAATTCAATGCAGGTCGGGGTATTTGCCCGCTGAGTAGTTGTTTCCTGCAAATCATGTATAATAACAGTATATAGGTTAAGTCCACCAAGGGCTAAAGGTCGCCGCTCTCGGTACTTGCAAAATGGCAAGTCGCTATGCACCACGGAGACATCTATGATGTCTGGTGTATAGTAGCATTAGACCACATGAGAGGATTCAATTACCTCTCACCACTATACCATTTACATTAGTCTGTATAAGACTAGCAGGTTGGCCACTGTCATTTGTCTGCTCCATGACCTATGGCATACTGAGGAGAACTAATAAGTTCGAAACCGGTCTATGTCTGGTCAGGGAGTTGACAAATGACATTGGCTACCAATTTTTCATGATTTGTAAGGTGTAATTCAATGCAGGTCGGGGTATTTGCCCGCTGAGTAGTTGTTTCCTGCAAATCATGTATAATAACCATATATATATATATATATATATATATATATATATATATATATATATATGGTTACCTTACAAATCATGAAAGATTCGTAGCCAATGTCATTTGTCAATTCCCCGACCAGACATAGACCGGTTTCGAACTTATTAGTTCTCATCAGTATGCCATAGGTCATGGAACAGACAAATGACAGTGGCCAACCTGTTAGTTTTATACAAACTTAAGTAAATGGTGTACCGGTGAGAGGTAAGTGAATACCCTCATGTGGTCAAATGCTACTATACACCAGACATCATAGATGTCTCCATGGTGTATAGCGACTTGCTATTTTGCAAGTACCGAGAGCGGTGACCTTTAGCCCTTGGTGGACTTAACCAATATACTGTTATTATACATGATTTGCAGGAAACAACTACTCAGCGGGCAAATACCCCGACCTGCATTGAATTATACCTTACAAATCATGAAAGATTCGTAGCCAATGTCATTTGTCAATTCCCCGACGGTATAATTCAATGCAGGTCGGGGTATTTGCCCGCTGAGTAGTTGTTTCCTGCAAATCATGTATAATAACAGTATATTGGTTAAGTCCACCAAGGGCTAAAGGTCACCGCTCTCGGTACTTGCAAAATAGCAAGTCGCTATACACCATGGAGACATCTATGATGTCTGGTGTATAGTAGCATTTGACCACATGAGGGTATTCACTTACCTCTCACCGGTACACCATTTACTTAAGTTTGTATAAAACTAACAGGTTGGCCACTGTCATTTGTCTGTTCCATGACCTATGGCATACTGATGAGAACTAATAAGTTCGAAACCGGTCTATGTCTGGTCGGGGAATTGACAAATGACATTGGCTACGAATCTTTCATGATTTGTAAGGTATAATTCAATGCAGGTCGGGGTATTTGCCCGCTGAGTAGTTGTTTCCTGCAAATCATGTATAATAACAGTATATTGGTTAAGTCCACCAAGGGCTAAAGGTCACCGCTCTCGGTACTTGCAAAATAGCAAGTCGCTATACACCATGGAGACATCTATGATGTCTGGTGTATAGTAGCATTTGACCACATGAGGGTATTCACTTACCTCTCACCGGTACACCATATATATATATATATATATATATATATATATATATATATATATATATATATATATATATATTTTTATTAATTTATTTATTAGCAATCAGATACATCTTTTAGCTAATGTGTTAACATGTGCAAGTGTTTGTGGTTGCTTGCACTGGTGGCGTGAAGAGGTGAAAATCCAACGAAGTCACCTCAGTGTCCATTTAAGTCTGTTGGCCAGCATCTCTTCAGCCTTCTGTTATTCATCAACGGTTGTAGTAGCGTCTCTAGTAGTGCGTTGGTGTGAACTTCTAGTTTATTGTGATGCTTGTGAACTTTGTCCTCGATGACTTCCCTTATGTAGGGAATGTTCAAGTCTGTATGTAATGTATGGTTAGATACATACCATGGTGCATCTGTTATGATACGGAGGATTTTTGATTGGGCTCTTTGCATAACGGCAATGTGAGACTTAGCCGCACAGCCCCAAAGTTCTATTCCATAGGTCCAAATGGGTCTAATAATAGTTTTATATAATAGCAATTTGTTTTCTATGGATAGTTTTGATTTACGCCCAATAAGCCAATATATTTCTTTCACTTTTAGATCAATTTGTTTTCTCTTTTTGGTTATATGTTCTTTCCAATTAAGTTTACTATCTAGGTGGAGTCCAAGGTATTTTACTATGTCTGCTTGTGGTATCGTCTCTTGATTGAGAGTGACTGTAGGGCAGCGTTCTTTTCTAAGAGTGAAAGTTATATGTGTTGATTTTGATTCATTTACCTTTATCTTCCACTTTTTGAACCAGGATTCAAGTGTTCTTAAGTGTTCTTGAAGATTGTGTGATGCGGTAATTGGGTTTGTATTTGTTGATATCAACGCTGTGTCGTCTGCGAATGTACCGGTGGTTATATCCTCTGATGTTGATAAGTCAGATGTGTATAATATATACAAGAGTGGGCCAAGTATACTTCCTTGGGGTACTCCAGAAAGGATAGGAAAACGGTTAGAAGTTTCTCCATTGACTTTGGCTAGTTTGCTTTAGCGGAATAGTCCTCGGCCTCGATCTCGGTTCTGAAGGAAGTTCTAGTGTATGGGGTCAGTTCACACAGTTGGTGCTTGTGACTGATTCTTGCATATAAAATATTATTGCAACCTAAAGTCAGGTCAAGAAAAGAGGTCCCAGATATTACGAATTCTTATAGCGTAAGTAAAACAATAAAAAGAACAAGCACAAACAAATAAAATTTATTATAACAATATGCAAAATACAAAACAAAGAAAGAAAATTTAAAATCACACAATAATATAAATATAAGGTTTCTTCCTCAGCTAACTCTAGGACAAGAATTGGAAATTTAAACGATTTTACAAGAAATATAATATACAGGAATTACATAGCTTTTACAAAATTGGTGATTTTCCAGGCGCTCTAAACGTGAAGGTTTTCTCTTGTCGATCGAGATCCCTGCTTGGTAAAAATCTTCACAAATAATTAAATAGGGTTTTTCTCAATCGTATAGTGTAAATAAGGGCAAAGTCGAATACCAAAAATCGTGTGCCAAAGAAAAAGAATGATCTAAAAGTTCAAAATAATCAAAAACAGAATAGTTGGTAAGTTCTGTGTCTAAATCTAGGTGTTCCAAATCGTTTATAATTTAATTTACGAAATTAGTCTCAAAATTAACCTCTAACGTGAGCACATGTCTACAGGGTGTTGCATCATGAGAGGGACATAGCTTAATAGGAGGTAGAGAACATCAGTGGTAACCGGAACCTCCCATAGAAATGTCTCATTGGGCCTTCATTACGAAGTTACAGGGTGTTAAATAATTTTTGGCCAAACCTGTTTTTTGTCATAACTTTGACAGGGAATGAAATAACGGATTCATATTTGGTACGGTCAATGTACTAACGAGCCCCAAGAGGTACATGTATAAAAAAAAATATATCCAGGTCCGGACTTACTATAATTTATGTTTCTTCTTTGCATCAATAAAACATCACCCTGTATATATTTTTTTGAAATTTCGATACGATATTCGAAAAGAGCAAGAAAAAACAAACAAAATGGCCTATTTCATTTTTTTGTTACACCTTCGTGGTTATTTAAATACGTTGTTAAATGTGCAAGAAAATGGATTACAGAACCCTATTAAAGCACGTGAAATAAATAGTTTTATAACTAAAATTTGCAAAAATTCTATTGAGCCTAGGTGGTCTGGGTGAATCCTAATTCCGGCACGTTTTAAAGGTCCATTTTGGTAAAAAACTGTGGTCCTAATAAGTAATCGGGTATGAAATAACAAAATTTTTAATCAATCACAGTAGGCTTGTTCAAAATGACAGATAATAAAAAGAAATCTCCTAAACAGTTGAATAATTGTTTGTTAGTAATTTAATGTGTCAATAATGTGAAAATATTTTCACTATGCCAGTAAAATTTACAAACGTGGAATATGCTGACATAATATTCATCTATGGTTTCTGTAATGGAAATGGTAGGTCGGCGGAAAGAGAATATCGGCTGCGTTTTCCTGGTCGTCGATGCCCTAATCATAAAACCTTTAGTACGGTGTTCCAGTATGCAAGACAACACGGAAAGTTTCCTACTTCTGCAGTTGTGGAGCGTGTTTTACAACAAGGTGTGCAGGAACAAAACAATATTATAAACGTAGTTCAAGAAAACCCAAATATGAGCACTAGACGAATCAGTTTGGCAACTGGTATTCCTCATTGGCGAGTATGGAGAACCCTAAAAAGAGAACGTTACCATCCATATCATATCCAGCAGGTACAGCGTCTTCAACAAGGCGACGATATCCCCCGCCTGGCATTTTGTCATTGGTTGTCTAACCATCGCCCAGTCATTTACAGAACCTTATTTACTGATGAGGCACAATTTACAAGGGATGGAGTAAACAATTCACGAAATAATCATAAATGGGCACAGGAAAACCCACATGCGGTACGCCAACGCCGTTCGCAACACAGGTTTTCTGTAAATGTTTGGGTCGGACTTGTGAATAGACATTTGATAGGGCCACATTTTTTTGAAGAAAGATTGAATGGTAAAATTTACTTTGATTTTCTTCAAAACATTTTACCGAATATGTTAGAAAATATCAGTATAAGAGGCATGTTGTTTCAGCATGATGGGGCCCCACCACATTTTAACCTTCAAGTAAGAGAACACTTAAACAATGTGTATCCTAATAGAAGGATTGGACGCGGGGGTCCACATGAATGGCCACCAAGATCTCCTGATTGTAACCCTTGTGATTGCTTTTTATGGGGCCACTTAAAAAACGAGGTTTATAGCATTGAAATTGAAATTAGACAACATTTAATCCAGCGCATCGTTACAACCTGCGACGAAATACGGAATAATCCAGAAATGATACGTCGAGCAATTGGTGACCTTTCTAAACGCGCAAGAAAATGCACAGAATGTGGGGGAGGACATTTTGAAAATTTGCTTTAGTGTCAATTACGTTTTATTTTTAAACACATTTAGTTATTGTTTTGTTATTTATTGTTAATTGAATGGAAAATATTTTATTTATTTAGATTTTAGTTTGTTCTCTTTTCCAATTTTTATTAAGTATAAAATGTTGATGATTTTCTTGATCAAAGTAACTGGTTGCTTAGGCCTAAATGGTTTAAATTATCTGTCACTTTTATTCTTTGAACAAGCCTACTGTGATTGATTAAAAATTTTGTTATTTTATACCCGATTACTTATTAGGACCACAGTTTTTTACCAAAATGGACCTTTAAAACGTGCCGGAATTAGGATTCACCCAGACCACCTAGGCTCAATAGAATTTTTGCAAATTTTAGTTATAAAACTATTTATTTCACGTGCCTCTTATTTAATAGGGTTCTGTAATCCATTTTCTTGCACATTTAACAACGTATTTAAATAACCACGAAGGTGTAACAAAAAAATGAAATAGGCCATTTTGTTTGTTTTTTCTTGCTCTTTTCGAATATCGTATCAAAATTTCAAAAAAATATATACAGGGTGATGTTTTATTGATGCAAAGAAGAAACATAAATTATAGTGAGTCCGGACCTGGATATATTTTTTTTTATACATGTACCTCTTGGGGCTCGTTAGTACATTAGCCGTACCAAATATGAATCCGTTATTTCATTCCCTGTCAAAGTTATGACAAAAAACAGGTTTGGCTAAAAATTATTTAACACCCTGTAACTTCGTAATGAAGGCCCAATGAGACATTTCTATGGGAGGTTCCGGTTACTGTTAAAGAACGCTATAACCCCGATATACTTTTCGACGTTGTAACAAAATCCGACTTAGGAAATATTTCGTAAGAAAAGCGTGCTTCACGTAAAAACGCCGTGGAGGAGGTTTTTAATTCTTGGAAATACATTTTTGCTCTTCGGAGCGTTTTTTATGCCAAATTTTCGCTAACTCTTCGAGGAGCGTTAATTTGGTAAGTGTAGTAAATGTCGCTGCACAGGGACGTAATGTCGCCCCGACCACCCAATTTTGGAAAGTATTCTAAAATTGGACTTGAACTTCCAAATTTCCAAGATTAAAAACCCTTTTACGAATCCACGTTGTCAAGCACTGCAACTCTTACGAAGTGTTGAATATGAGGACAAGTTAGTCCAACGACTATCCAAAGTATATCGGAAGTTATAGCGAAAATAGCCCTTAGCGACATGGGACCCCCATCATTTCCTAGCAGTCGGATTTGACGGGGAAATGATGTGTTTTGACGGGGTTTGCCCTAAACCGGTTCCTCAGTGATTCGGAGTCAAAAAAGTATCTATACCATGTACTCACACGTGCATGGGATCTGCCTTGCCTGAACGTAAAATTTGTTATTGCATAATACAAACGAAGTAGATACGCTTCAAGCAATTTTAAGCTCCGAGGAGCGACCAAAATTTATGTGAATTAATAAATACGTTTATAAAGACAGGCAAGCATAAGCCCACCAAAATTTCAGTTACATGAACTGTTCCTTGAATCTTTTTGTGCATCGTTAGCTTTTCAAACTGCATATTGGATGGTAGTTGGTACCGTATGAATCGTCCCGTTCCTCACCATGTGTTGTACACGGGTCAGACCATTGTTTGTTAACATTTTCTCTGAAGAAGTTGTTGTAAAAACATAAATTTTTTTAAAGATTTAATATACATTTTTTGAACTTTATATTGTCTTTTACTTGTGTTTTCTAACAAAATTTCCCTTTCAGATTTAAATTTTAAGAGAGTGTAAAACAGACAGTGTTAGATTTATAGTGTTACGACGTCGTCCAATTGATACCATCAGAGCCGCAGTTAAGCATAAACGACAGTAAGTATGATTTATCCATTGATCTCCGTCTGAAACAGTCACTTGAACCCTAAAAATTTTGTGAACGTAATATTTTATTTAGTATTTAGAAAAGGTTGAGGAAAAAGAAAATTAATTTTTTCTTTTTCCTATTTTTTTTTAATTTTTCTAAGTTTTTCGAACAAAAAAATACGTCCTTCAGACTTCCATCAAAAGCATGGATCGTTCACATGGCGCCCGAGCAGGGACCATGCCGTCCCCCAAACCCAACAAATCCTTTCTCATTTATGGCGGAAGACTCCGAGGGGTCGACCCCAAGAGAATTTTATGAGCGAGTCACCGCACCGCTCGTCGACGACGGTTCTAGAGGGATAGAACCACAGCGACTGTTTCCAGAGGGAAATAATGTTAATTTATCAGCTTCACAGCCACAAACTGCTTCGATGGAGAGTATGTTTCTGAAAATGGCAGAGGGCTTCGTGCAGGCGATACAGAACGTGTCGACCTGTACGCCCCATGAGAGACAAAGATGTCCGAACGTGACGTTCCATGGGCTTGATCATGAAGATCCAGAAGCATTTCTGAAAATTATGGAGGAATATTTCGACAGAGCTCGCATAAGCCACGACTATGATCGCCTCCATAACGTAACCGGCCAACTCAAGGGCGAAGCTCAACGATGGTCCGAATAATTTAGGACGTTGACTACTTCGTACGCCTTATTCAAGGAAAGATTCCTTACGAGATTTAATTCTCCCGACATACAGTCACGAGCTATTGCTCAACTGTATGCCGTCAAGCAAACGTCTTTAGACGACACGGCAGTGTTTATCACAAGGAAAACCTGTCTTTTCGATCGTATTGATCCCTTTAAATCCGAAGCCATCAGAGCTCGGGTCATCATGGACCAACTGCGTCCAGAAATTAGGTCACGCTTGAGAAGCAACCTAATTTCAAACACGGAGATGTTAATAGCAGCGGCTACTAACGTCGAGCGGGATTCAGCTGACGAACAGACGTCGCTAATCCAGCTTATTGATCAACGTCTGTCCCGCGCGTCTTACTATCGAGAGCCGGGACACATAAGTCAACAAAATTCTAGTAACAGGAGCAATGGAAGCCCAACTCCGACAGCACCGAGGGTGCATTTCCGAGAGGACGTATCTCGACAGGACGGTCCAGGCAGAGCGCCTGGTCGTCCTTTTTTTATGCCTAATTTATCAAGCGGATCAGTGAATCCTGACCGCAGGCAAAATAATTTTAATGGCGGATCGGGGAAATTCCGAGTACCCGACCGACCGGCAACCCCGTGCCGATACTGTACAGACACAGTGCAGTGGCACTTCCATAGTCAATGCCCGAATAACCCGCATCTCAGCAGGAGACCGGGAAACTTTCGAGGGGCCAGAGACCCAGGCCAGGGTCCATCTGCAAGATCCCCGGCACAACGGCCGAACCAAGGCGGCAGCAATGTCCATTAAACATTTCTAATACTCATGACCACTACGACGCTCCCATGCACAAGACAAGGGAGTCAATAAATTATATGAGCGAAGCGTTCCCTTTGCCTCGTATAAAAGTTCAGATAAATGAACATGCGGTCGACGCACTGATAGATTCAGGCTCGACGCGAAACGTTATCCATCCGAGGATGTTGGATAATTTTAAAAATCTCACGACACGTCGATCATTTGCTATGGCGTGCGGAGATCGAATGGTGGACTCTCTTGGCACGACAAAATTACAAGTAATAATTTCAGGCACCTCTTTTGAAATTGATTTTCAAGTAATCGAAAATTTAAACGAAACAGTAATATTAGGATCACCATTCTTATATATGAACAATGTCGCATATGATTATGGCAGAAAATGCCTATATGCCGGCACAGAAGGGCGTATTACCGTCTTCTGGAATCAAGCTTCTCAGAGGGAGAGACAGCAGGCAAAGCTTCCTGAAGAGCTTGTTATTAAAGACAAATTTCTACGGCCGCTGTTCGAAGAATTTGTCGATCTGTTCACTGCGGAACCGACTCAAGCAACCACAGTGACTGTGAAACACAAAATTACAGTAAAAGACACAAAACCATTTAATATCAGACCATATCCGATGTCTCCGAGTACAAAGAAAATTATGTATGACCAAATCGAAGAGATGTTAAAAGCTGGCGTCATCGAACCTAGCACTGCCCAATATAGTTCACCACCAGTGATAATAAAACGCTCGGACAAGAAACCACGATTTTGCATCGACTATCGCCATTTGAATGAAATGACTGAAGACGAGGCTTCCGTCTTACCAAAAATACACGAAAGTATTAAAGATTTAGGCAATTCGAAGATTTTTTCTGTGTTGGATTTAAAAAGTGGATATTGGCAAATACCACTAGATGAAGCATCAAAAGATTTTTCGACTTTTACCACTCCTGATGGGGCAGCTTACAGATTCAATGTCATGCCTTTCGGCCTCAAGACAGCTCCCTGTACCTTTCAGAAATTCATGGCAAAGGACGTTTTAACGGGTTACCTGCACCATTTCTGTAAAGTGTATTTAGATGATATAATCGTTTACAGCGTAAACGTGAAGGAGCATATGTCCCACTTGAGGTTAGTCTTTGAAAGACTACGTCTACACAATCTGAAAGTGTCACCGGAAAAGTGTGTAATAGCGACGAATGAAATTCAATATTTAGGCCATACAATTAGAACTGATACTTCCCAACCATTAGAAAAACATGTCTTACAAATTCAAAATTATCCCGTTCCAGCTACGAAAAAGCAGCTACAAAGTTTCCTAGGGCTTTGCAACTGGGTACGAGAATATCTACCAAATGTGGCGATGATCACGAAGCCACTAACGAAACTTCTTTCGAAGGAAAATCGTTTTCACTGGAACCATACATGCGATGAAGCATTTAGAAAATTAAAAGAATTATTATCCGGACCGCTGGAACTCCATCGGCCGGATTTTTCGCGTCAATTCATTTTGCAAACAGATGCATCCCTCCAAGGCCTTTCGGCCGTATTATATCAATTAGGCGACAACGGCGAAAAATACATAATCTCGTATGCAAGCAACACGTTATCTCCAGCGGAGAGACGTTACCACATAAACGAGCTAGAATGCTTGGCGGTGGTGAACTATATTAAAAAGTACAAGATGTACTTAGCAGACAAACCGTTCTTGGTGAAGACGGACAACAGGGCGTTACTTTGGTTAAACAAACATAAGGACGACAAAACAAAATTTACACGATGGTCATTACTATTGCAAGAATATGCATTTAAAATTGAACACTGTCCAGGAAAGGAGAATTTGTTAGCAGATTTTCTCAGTCGTAACCCACAAAATCAGTATGTCGAGACAGACGATGAAGAGGAAAGAATGTTCCTACCAAATTACAAGTGTCCAGAACGTATTTCTGTTTTAACGCACTCAGAAATATACGAAGATATCGTACAGGCTCAATTGAGTTCAAGAGATATTCAAGACAAGATCCGCCGTTGGAATGATCTATTTCAACAGGAACAACGTTCCGATGCGGATCTTATTTTTATGCAAAATTTTCACGTCCAAGACGATGTACTTTTTAAAGATTGCGATAGAAATTTTAAATTAATAGTTCCAAAGAGGAAAATAAAGGAATTGATTTACCATTATCATGACCGAGATGAAGCATGTCATCCAGGAAGAGACGAGACTCTCAGGAAAATAGCGAAACGCTACTATTTCAATAATATGGCCAGGATCGTAGGCAAATACATAAACGACTGTCTGATATGTCAGTCTGTAAAGACAAGACAAGCCCAACCCAATGCTCCACTTAGAAGTCATGCACCACAAAATGCATTTGAAACCTTGAGCGTCGACGTAATTGGCCCGCTGCAGAGGACTAAAGACGCCGAAAACAGATACATGATTATCGTCGAAGACGTTTTCAGTAAATGGATAGAGGCAAAGGCATACATTCAGGTCGACGGCAGAACGATAGCCAAATATATCGACGAAGAAATAGTAGCAAGATTCGGAGTCCCTCGAGTCATAATATCAGACAACGGTGGTCATTTCAATTCCGAATGGTACATCACATTTTGCGAAAGGAATGGTATCGAACGATATTTAATTCCAGCATATCACCAACAGTCCAACCCCGTGGAACGACGGGTTCAGGAATGCAAGAAAATTTTAAAGACTCTTTTATTCAAAAAGCCAAACGACACTTGGGATCGCTACGTGCATCAGATGACATACATATTAAGAAATCGTAGGAACGCCGCTACAAATCAAACACCTAGCATGATCGTGTTAGGATATGATCCAGCCGAAAGAGGCGAATGGGATTTGTATGCCTGGAGGCAAGAAAGAGCCAAGCAACAAACGCTTCCACGATACGAGCGAATCTAGGAAGCCCGTCAGGCCCAACAAAATTACAAACAGAAATATGCGCCGAAAGAGGCCGTCACTCCGATCGTTTACAAAGTAGGAGACAGAGTCATGAGTAAGAGAAAAAAGAAGGTACATACCTTCACGCCGTCTTGGTCAGGCCCAACCAGAATTCTGAAGAAGTTTTCAGACGAAGTGTATCTCGTGCAAAAGGGAAATGCAACAACAAGAGTACATGTCGATGATTTGAGACCAGCCCCGCCAGAGGAGCACAACTTGGAAATCGAATCTTCCGATGAAGAAAATGCTAGTCCAGGCGGAACATCACTCGATGGAAATGATTCCCCGTTCTCAGACGATTCCACAGAACCTCCACCGCCGGAGCAAACGGTTGTACAAATCCATGCACCGCCACGAGATGCTTTCACTTCTGATTCCGAATCGAGTTCTGGAGATTCAATTATATTTTTATAACATTTTTCAACCTAGGCTAAGTTTTAACTTAGTGCTAGGTTTATTTTATATCAAAATTTCCATACCAACTTCTTGTCGTGTCAGGCAAAAGTTGGTATTTTTTATGCATTTTTTACAAGTTATTTTCATCTGAGGATATTGTATCCACATACAAATCTTCCAAATTCACTGCAGCAACTCTGACCGTGTCCGGCAGAGTTGGTATTTTTTATAATTTTTCTAAGTCCTCAAATGTTATTAAACATTCATCTGTAAGCAGAGTCCGGCCCAAAGGGTCCAAACAAATGTTCCATTGGCACGGCATGGAAAGACGACAACTCTGACGCAGAGCGCGATTCAGACGAGTCTAGCAACTCAAGGGCGAGATGCCGCCACGTCTGCTGGAGGGGCAGATGCAACGATCCGACGGATGCAGATTCTGTCGCAGATTTCTCCCAAGAAGAGATTTTAATAAAAACTATTTCAATCAATATAAGTCAACAAAATTCAATGTTCCTATTCTCAAAGACGACGATGTGATATCGGTCGCAGATTTCTCCCAAGAAGAGATTTTTTTTTTACCACACGGAAACCATTTCAATCAATATAAGTCGACAAAATTCAGTGTTCCATTCTCAAAGACGACGATATGTTATCGGTCGCAGATCCCCAGACGGGATGTAAACAAACATTTTACTAAAATTTTGTTTTATTGTTTCATATAAACCGAGCAGAACCAATGTATAGCTGGAGCAAGCAGTCCGAGGACCACCTAAGCTGTTCCAGAAGGCAGTTCGACACCGAAGGTGATCGACGAGGCATAGACACGAGGAGGAGCAGACGCAAGCCCGCATTAGTGGAAGAACACTAAGAAAGATAAGTGCGTCGAAAGTGTTTGTGTTGTGTCATCGAGAATCTGAGGATTTTCGATTTTTTCTTTTTTTTATGCCATTTTTGAAACATAATGTTCAATAATTCAATCGAATGCTATGCATCGATATATGTTCAAATTATCACCATTTTTTAGATTTGCATCTATGTTTTGTTCAGATAGGCCGGTCTGAACGATAACCGAATACAACACATGGGAGACTACATCCAATGATCCATTTTATTTTCAATCAAACAATTTACCAAACGTTACACAAAAAGATTCACGGAAAGGAGGGGAGTGTTAAAGAACGCTATAACCCCGATATACTTTTCGACGTTGTAACAAAATCCGACTTAGGAAATATTTCGTAAGAAAAGCGTGCTTCACGTAAAAACGCCGTGGAGGAGGTTTTTAATTCTTGGAAATACATTTTTGCTCTTCGGAGCGTTTTTTATGCCAAATTTTCGCTAACTCTTCGAGGAGCGTTAATTTGGTAAGTGTAGTGAATGTCGCTGCACAGGGACGTAATGTCGCCCCGACCACCCAATTTTGGAAAGTATTCTAAAATTGGACTTGAACTTCCAAATTTCCAAGATTAAAAACCCTTTTACGAATCCACGTTGTCAAGCACTGCAACTCTTACGAAGTGTTGAATATGAGGACAAGTTAGTCCAACGACTATCCAAAGTATATCGGAAGTTATAGCGAAAATAGCCCTTAGCGACATGGGACCCCCATCATTTCCTAGCAGTCGGATTTGACGGGGAAATGATGTGTTTTGACGGGGTTTGCCCTAAACCGGTTCCTCAGTGATTCGGAGTCAAAAAAGTATCTATACCATGTACTCACACGTGCATGGGATCTGCCTTGCCTGAACGTAAAATTTGTTATTGCATAATACAAACGAAGTAGATACGCTTCAAGCAATTTTAAGCTCCGAGGAGCGACCAAAATTTATGTGAATTAATAAATACGTTTATAAAGACAGGCAAGCATAAGCCCACCAAAATTTCAGTTACATGAACTGTTCCTTGAATCTTTTTGTGCATCGTTAGCTTTTCAAACTGCATATTGGATGGTAGTTGGTACCGTATGAATCGTCCCGTTCCTCACCATGTGTTGTACACGGGTCAGACCATTGTTTGTTAACATTTTCTCTGAAGAAGTTGTTGTAAAAACATAAATTTTTTTAAAGATTTAATATACATTTTTTGAACTTTATATTGTCTTTTACTTGTGTTTTCTAACAAAATTTCCCTTTCAGATTTAAATTTTAAGAGAGTGTAAAACAGACAGTGTTAGATTTATAGTGTTACGACGTCGTCCAATTGATACCATCAGAGCCGCAGTTAAGCATAAACGACAGTAAGTATGATTTATCCATTGATCTCCGTCTGAAACAGTCACTTGAACCCTAAAAATTTTGTGAACGTAATATTTTATTTAGTATTTAGAAAAGGTTGAGGAAAAAGAAAATTAATTTTTTCTTTTTCCTATTTTTTTTTAATTTTTCTAAGTTTTTCGAACAAAAAAATACGTCCTTCAGACTTCCATCAAAAGCATGGATCGTTCACATTACCACTGATGTTCTTTACCTCCTATTAAGCTATGTCCCTCTCATGATGCAACACCCTGTATAATAAATCTAAGAAATTAAAACTTACCCAGAATACCCTTGGACGATACTCGCTAATTAAATACGAAATAATCGAAATTTGAATTAAAATCATCCAAAATATTAATTGAAAATATGTGAAATCTAGTTTATGATCCGGTGCCAAACCGACTAGCAACCACGTGCCTTTTAACCTAAATTAATCACTTAATAAAGTTTTCTGCTTAATTTCTTTATAGATGAGGGAAGTTTGAAGGAACTTGAGTGATATTTATAACCATTAAACCCACAAAAACAAAAGAGAATATGACTTAAACTGACAGAGAACTATCATAGAGTACCAACCTAAGATACTTTAAAACTAATTCAACAAGTTGTGGACGCCTTTCACCTATAATTTGATAGACGGGATTCACCTATGCCGTACTGATGAGAGCAACAAGCTCGAAACTAGTTTGCAGCTACTGGTACACAACACCTCTGCACTGTAGTCCTTTCTTTGGAGTTAATCCATTTGATGGGGGCTTATTACAATCAGATTGAAAAAATTGAAATCTTATAATTTGATTGATTCTAACAGTTAGCATACAAATAACGATATAATATAAGATAATACAAGCTAATGCTGGGCGCCACGCTACCAATATAAATATTAGCTTCGAATTTAAACTGCTAAATTCTACAAATCAAGATGAAAATAATTTCATTGGTGGTTTAATCTCTGAAATTTCAAATTCACAAGCAGAGAAATAAAACTAGAATATCTCAAAGTGACATTTCAAACTTCAATTTTTTTTATAATATAATTTTTAGTTTTTCATTTAAGTGTGCCATGAAGGTTCCGATTTATTCTAAATGACTCGTTTAATGCTACAAAAATCGAAATCCCGTTAAAAACACTAAATTACGTGATTTATGAGCAAATAAAATTCACCAAAATTGTTTTTGGGGCAAAACTCAATTTTTTCAATTGGAACTATATCAGTACCGTGGTACCAGTTATTAGTACTATTAATAAGAAATTTATTCACATGTCGTATTAAAATGTGCGATAAATACAAATAAAATTACAGCTATGAGAAAATACAATTTTATTCTAATTACCTTGTTACACATATGGTGGTTTTGTAATACAAAAAATTAACAAAAAACATTACAACAGTTGTTCAAAATGCTGTCCATTAACGTCAATGCACTTCTAAACTCGCATAGCTGTTTCTCGAAAAACGTTCGCCAATTGTTGGTCCGTTATGCTATTAATTAATTGCTCGTCTTACTCGTAGCTCCAGGTCTTCACGGATTGTAATGGCGGTTGCATAGACATATTTTTGAAATGACCCCAAACAAAGAAATCAACCTCACAGGACCATTCGTACGTTTTCTCCGAATCTCCGTTGAAGGTTATCAAGTACTATCCTTGCATTATGGGGCGGAGCGCCATCTTGTTGGAACTACATTCCCTGTCGTAAATCTATAGGTAATTCATCTAAAATGTCCTCAATCTCATTTTCCAGGAATCTCAAGTATCTGACACCGGTCAGAGGTCCTTCATATATTATTGGACCAATGATTCTACTACCGATTATTCCAAGCCAAAAATTGAAACCGAACCGCACTTGAAAGTTACCCTCCCGTAATAAATTTTGATTTTCTTGTGACCAATATTTTATATTTTGTCGGTTAAATAATCCGAAATTTGTAAACCTAGACTCGTCCGAAAATAAAATCACTCCCAAAAAATCATTGTTTGTCTGCACGTTATTATACAAAATCCAATTGCAATATTCCATCCTACGTTCGTAATCACGCTCGTGCAAATGCTAGTGCAATTTGTATTTAAAAGATTTATAATGGTATTTGTGCAAAATTCGGCTTACTGTTTGGTGACTGATGTCCAATTCAAATACAACTTGCCTTATAGAAACAGTCAATCAACTTCTATTCGAGCCAAAACATTAATTTCCATTCCTTCGTCAATAATGAGGTGTTCTTTGGGATCATTGTTGGGCTCTCTTCTTCATAATTTTTCGCTGGACATTGTCTATCAGGATATCGTTGGGCATAAAGATCGATAGCCGCAACTTCATTTTTTTTATATTCTCAATAAATAATTAACAAGTCCACTTTTTTATCTCTTGTATAAATTTACGGCATTTTCAACCCAAATAGCAAGAATTTAAAATAATTTTTAGGGACACAATAAAAACACCGTTAAACCAACAAATGTTTGACAAGCTAATTATTTCATTGTTTTCAAAGCCACCTTAGTCACTTCTTAATATTTAATTAGAACAAAATTGCATTTTCTTATTTTCTTTTAGCTGTAATTTTGTTTGTAATTATCGCACATTTTAATACTACATATGAACAAATTCCTTATTAATAGTACTAACAAATGATACCACGGTACCGATATGGTTCCATTTAAAAAAAATTGAGTTTTGCCCCAAAATCAATTTTGGTGAATTTTGTTTGCTCATAAATCACGTAATTTAGTGTTTTTAATGGGATTTCAGTTTTTGTAGCATTACACAGGTCATTTAGAATAAATCGGAACCGCCATGGCACACTTAAATGGAAAACTAAAAATTATATTATAAAAAAAATTAATGTTTGAAATGTCACTTACTTGACATCATTGGATTTGGAAAATTATGCAAAATTCAAAAATGCAATTGTCGCTTATTATGTACGTAGTATATCCTAAATTTCAATCAATTATATTCAAAACTAAAGGAGAAAAGTGGGGTATACCATGTTCCTGTTGCACCCGGTATATTACAACAATGAAATGTGGAACAAATATCACAGCAATTTAAAGTAAGTACATTAAAAATACAAGTAAAATTTAAAAAATAACAAAATTACTTCTATTTCAATTAAGTGAATAAGTGAACGAAATTTAATTCTAGTGAAAAGTTATGATCAGATGAAATGTACATAAAAAGTAAACTAATGAAAAAATGATGAAAAGTACGAGAGATTTACTATTAGTTCGGTAAGCAAAACAAGCTTAACAATGAAGTGGTAAATTTATTAGCTAAGACCTGGTGAGTTCTGAGTCCACATTAAACTGTAGGGCCTCGTTTCTCTTCACTTAGCACCTTGAGATCTTCCAGGGAGTTACTTCGGCAACTTGTCAGGCGGTTAAGAAAACATTTTAAGAAAACAAAAACAATTTAGCAACAGACAGACGAACATATATTTGCTGGTAGTTGAGGTGGTAGGTATAATCTTCCAAGTGATGGTTTTCCGGACAAGATGGTGGCACATTAGCTAATGGCTGTCCTGGAACATTCTCCAAATATAGGTATTGATGACCTCTAATCCTCCAGACAGGAAACCTTCGTCTTAGTAAGCTGAACCCTCTTCGTGGTCCCGTGCATAGAAACATAAATATTATCAGTCAAATATCTTTTACAACAAAAGAAAAAGAAAATATGAAAAGTTCGTGTTGCCAACCGAACAACAAAGCAAAAATTGTTAGAGAAAAAATAATAAAACAAAATTACAACCAGAATGTAATCAAAAGCATTTATTTTGATCCAAGATTGATCAACAAATATCAAGATACTATATTAAGATAATTTTCCCAATTACTGAAATAAATTCCCTCTAAAATTCTTCTGTACATGAACTAAATAAACTAAAAATAAGAACATTTGTAAAGAAATGTAAATAAATTCCCCAAAAAGTTATTTGCAAAATTGGAGAAAATAATACTTGAAATGTATCCGATTCTGTTGTTTTACAGAAAACCAAGAATGAAGAAAAAAATTAAATTTGAAATTTTGAGTTATATATAATTGAATTTCCAAAAGAGGATATTTACAACAAAATATAATTTCCTTAGCAAGAAATTCTGGTACAATGAAAATAATGACTGGACTATACGAAGTTAAGACAAGTTTGAGTAAATTATTATTGGAGAACGATAACAGATAATTAAACGTGTTTAAATATGGGAAAACGAATAAAATATTATAATCTATTAAAACACCGGAACTATATTAATTATAATCTCAAATGCAGGGAAGCTACCCCAACGAATTTAAATAAGTTCTACTGATTATAAATATATAACCGAGCCAGCCAATAGACAATAATTTAAAATTAGGCAAACGATTTGGAAATATATTCCGAATTTCTCAATGAGTATGATATTAAAATGTAGGCAACTTCTCCCCGTGGAAAAGCAAATAAAAAAATGACAGCAAGTGAATTTTATGGTGAGTTTGACGTACAGGTGAGTTATTGTACGGCACTATAAATGCCAGGTAAAAGTTAAGGAAAAGATACGATATAAATACGACCATATATCTGCAGACACCATGAATTTATTTAATATAACGAATTTGACATACAGCTGCTAAATATGGCGACTAGGCCGGCGCGGCGTAACTATAAGTACTGGATGCTCGTGGTTCGATAAAAATCGATAATCATCTCCCAATAGGAGTTGAATATTTTAACTTAAATCAAATATTCGTAGGATCTACTAGGATATAATCTAATTTATATTACTTAAACAAAGATAATTATGTTAATTATAAAGATAAGGAAATAACTCACCTACCTCTAACACACGTAAAAACCGAACGCGAACTCTTCTATTTCTGCCGTGACCTTTTCCGGACGCGTCAGCGCGGTGGCCTAATTCATAGGGTTGCGTTCCGATATTAATTTATAATCTGGAAAATGATGTAAGGAGATTTGTAAAAATTATCGTTACACATTTTTCTTTTTATTTTACTTTTGTTCATTCATGTTTTTGCTGATTTGACCTCTAATTACCTACTTGTAAAAATTCACATACTTACCAAAACACTGTAATTAAGGGAATCCATGTAATTTAATATTTCTCACGAAATAAATAGGATATGATAAAACTGATTAATAGCTTTTAACACTGCAGAGAAAAGAGGAAAACCTACTCGTATATCACATATAATGCCCAGATAATATTAGCTGTTCCCCAGCCATATATTCTTAGGTTTAGGATTAAGTTCAGTTTATAGGGGTTTAAGCCATAAGGCAAGAAGACTTCTGCAGATATTTATATGTCCATTAAATGTAGGTAAGCTTTGGAGATTAATACAGTATAAATCAAATGTAATGGCTATTTTCTGCTATAACAAAAAATGTCGATAAAAAATAATATAAAATGCCTTAAAATGAAACAAGAATATGTGTGTGTGTAGTCACATATAAAATATATAATGTAATTACAATACTTTATCTTAAACTGCACCAGTTCAATACCTACGCATTATATATACATAATTGGTACATGGATAAATGTAATTAAAACATTTTTTAGAACATCAAAAATATTTTTCTTTGGACCAGAATAAAAAATGCCAATTTATGATGATGTGGGGATTCGATTCAAGTACGTAGCGACGTTGACTGCTTTGAGGAGAAGGGGCAGGAGAGACAAATTTGGCTCCCCTATTCGATTTTATCCTTCTATTCCATATGGCTGGAATTTGAAAAGCAAGGGGCAGTTAGATTTAAACCGTCGCATTGCAAATATGATAAACCAATTCAATCTTTAATTTAAATTCTGCGCAGCGGGCGATTTGCAACTTTTAGGTGGACCAAGTACATTTTCAAATGAGCTCAGAATATTATTTAGAACACCAAAAAAATAACGAAAAAATTCTAGGTGTCATGTAGGTGGCTTTGAGGGGGTTGAATTATACGTTCGTTACGATTTCCTAAAACCTTGTCAATATATTAAATTACCTGTAAAGACTAAAAAATAATTTGTTTGGTTGTTTGTATAAACAGGAGCTGAAGGAGGTTCTCAGAGGACCTCTGAAAAATATAGTAGCTCTTAGTATATAATGCCCTTTTTTAATCATTAATCATGTATCATTGCGTGTAAAATTAATATCACTGAGATTAGAATTTTTCAATTCCATGATACATGGAATGGAAAACTTGATACAATATGTTGATGGGATCATAATTGAAGTAATTAATCACTAATTGGTAATAAATATATTTATTTTTATTGAATAAAAAGAAACACATATCCTCTTCAGAGTGGAAAAACGTATAACGCTCTGTCTTCAATGCAAACTGTCGGAAACGGACGCGGGCCGAGGCGAGCATGAGCGGATTGAAATGACCAACTCAAACACATAACTAAATATAATAGTAGTTTGTGCAACAAGAGTGGATATGATAGCCATATCGCACGAGAAAGAAAATTGAGCACGACGCCGTATGCGGAGTGCCTCAATCTTTCGAGTGCGATATGGATAATCCACTCGAGTTGTACAGTATACTTTTTCTACGACCGGATTAAGAAAAAACTACAAATAATAGTTTTAATAAAACTTTAATATACAAACTTACGTACTGCTTAATCTTATGCTCTAGGTGAAAACATTTTATAACAGCGCCAGTAGCCTAGTGGTCATATCTTACGCTTCGAAAAGCAAGTGATCATAGGTTCAATCCCCCCATATAGCTATTTTTTTTTGTCATAATACACCTCTAAAATTTTGTCTGTATACAATAATTTCAATAAAATTTTAGGTGGTATACCGTTTATGGATTCTTCACTGGAATCGCTCATTTTAAATTATTTTCTAGCTCAAACTGCACGAATATACACACTGACAACTACTGGCAATTACTTTGACAGCTTACGCACCAACTTGAATTTTTTAAAACGAATAGTTGCCTATGTAATTAATACACGAACTGTGATTGGTCGATTTCATATCCATCCTAGAACGTATATGAAATATCCGTTTAGTTAACTGGAATGGCCCACTTATCCATTCTACAGACTGTACGGAAAACAGCAAATTTACATAAGGGAGTAGAAAAACGTCTTTATAGGCCCAGACCTACTCAATTTTTCAATGAGCGAACTCCTTCAACTTATATGGAGCGTAGTGCTGTTGAAGGGGACAACTCTACGCTGGTTCCTGGCCTTGGCGGTGCGGGCGTCTTCATATAACGAACGCTTTCTGTAAAAATTAATATTTGAGCGTCGGACAACTACTTAAAATTTGTAAAGAATTATTGGTCAGCTAATGGAGAGTAGATATCAGCCATCTAAAGGAAAATCCAAGGGGGCGGGCGCAGTGGGGAACTATTAAACCAAGCGCAAAAAAATGTGTCTGAGAACCACTTAAATTTGGTTTCATTATCTTCACATGAATCAAAACGGCCAAGAAATTACGTTTGGAGAATTTTTTTAGGGAACCAGTTAATTGTAAGCGGCGTGGCGTTTGACGCAAAAATGACCTTATTTCATTTTTTTTCAAACCGCCGAAAAAATTTGTTTTCTGGCGTCAAAATTCTGTCAAATGGGCTTATAGTAAAATATGGACATTAAATAGTGGAAAATCCCGTTTGAAGGAATTTTAGCCATACTTACTACCCTCTAGACCAGCTTAAATAGGTTAATAAATACGATAATTATGTAGTTCTTAACAGCCTTCATTATACCATTACAAATTAATATATTTAAACTTTTTCATGTTTTCGGTTACTTGACATATCCTATAATACAATGATAACCAATAAAATGTTATTTTATACCACCCTCTCTCTTATCAGAGGATTGAAATTTCGTAATATTGTAACAATTAATTCTTTTTGAACGTGAACATAGGGGATGGTAGCTCAGTGGTTAGCATATCTAGCTTTCACTGGAAAGTAATTTTCAATTATAAATTAGCCCCAAGATGTGGTTCGAATCCCACTATAAACTGTAGGGCCTCGTCTCATTTACCCATACAAGTCTAGACTTAAGAGGGTCATTCAAGCGATCTGGAAGGCAGTTAAAAACGTTTAAACATTAAAAAAAAAACATAGTAAATTACCCTGAGGGGATCATAATTAGGAAATTAATTTAAATTAAACGTAAAAATGTTTTCAAAAAATTAATAAACGCACGCAGTATTTTTTAAACTCCTTGTCAACCCCTACAAATTAGCTACTCAAAAGTAGTCAAAGTAAAACAATTTAGACTGTAGGTAGCAACATCGCGCATAACCACATGAGGTAGATTAATATCCCATCAAAATACACACTTCGTAAGGTGACACGTTGCCATTTTTAACCCCTTGGGGCTAAATCAAAATAAAACTGCATTGTGATTATTTTCAACTAAGTAATAAATATTTGATAATAATCTAATGAGTATAGAAGTTAAATGGATGAGTACCTACTTTTTCATTTTCAACATATTTGGTAATATATTTTAATTTCATTAAATATAATTATTAATTTACGATGCGATTAGGTACACTATTTGTTACATTTTTTGCTTGTTTGAAAATTTGTTACGGCAGGTGGCCGGTGCCGGTCACGTGATTTTTTCACGACCCATATTTTTAATTACGACATTAAAAACTACACAATTTTTAAAATACGTAATAAAAAGTTTGACCAAATAAATCGACCTAATAAATCGTAAAAAAATTTTTATAATAATAATATCTCTTTCAAAAAAGATGAGCTCATTTTTATTGTAATGAATGTTTTGTGTATATTAGTACTTTCCATTAGCCGGCAATTTCTTGCCTCCTTTGACATTAGTCCGTTTGTTTAAGCACGCTTTACAGTTTGCAGTTTTTATTTCCGGCAATTTTTATTGCCGACAATGTTTCTTGTGACTTGACTTTACACTTAGCAATTCCACGGAATAAAGTGGCAATTGTTTTAAAATATATCTTTGAAATAAACAGGTATACCATCTTAAGAGACAGAAACTGATGTTAGGTTTGATTTTCTTTTGGCAGCTGTTAGGAAGAATATTTAGGTTATCTGGTGTTGTGATTTTGCAATGTTGATCTTGAATAAAACAGCAAAAGTAGCAGCACTAGCAAGTACACTAATAGCCTGTTCTGCAATATTACTATAAAAAAATGGAGAGAAAGAAGTTGGTGGGTGAAACCTCGGTTAAGTCGAAAAAGGAGCAATATTAATTTACCCGAAGAATTTATACGTAGCAATGATATAAAATGTTACCAAAACTTCTCCGCCAATTCTCTAATTTCTATAACATTGGCAACATAAAAATCACCAAAAATATCACCAGAATTGCAACCGCAATACAATAAAATTAGGACAGGTTCTAATTTCTGCAATGCAAGGAATATTGCCACAGCTGATCAAAACACGTAGTAGTGCGCAAACTCGCAAGAGTAATTATTGCCGGCAAGAAATTGCTGGCAATAAATTGCAAACTGTAAAGTGGCTTTTTACAAATCCTCTTCAAAATAACAATTACAAAATTTTGGCATAAAACAATTTTATAACTATAAGTTTTTCTTAGTTCTGTAATAAAAAAATCGTGTACTTTTCTAACCCATCAAAGTCTCCATTTAAAACAAATGATTTTACCAGTCGTTAGACGTAACATAATTTCAAATAATTCGAATTTTGAATAATATTGCAAATATTTAATCAAATAAATTTATACTTAACGTTTAAAAAAATCAGGCAAAACTAGTAGTACAAGATTTCTATAATTTTGTAATACACTATATAAATATGCCAAAAATGCTTCTACTATACCAAATTTGATTTTAAAAAATAATTCGCTTTAAAAAAATTTCAAGAAACCAACATTGTACACAATTATTCTAATATATACCGCCATTAGATAGATCATTTTTTGAAAATAAAAGCTTTCCAGATCTTGGTCTCTTGTTTGTCTGAGTATGAATATTATTGCCATAGTAGTGTCTCTACCAACAGTGAAATATTTTTTGTGTGTCGTAGGTCGTATATGGCCGTAAGTTATTTAATTTCACATCCTTTTGGACATTGATCTATTCGTCAGTAATTTCATCTAGTAATTAAATTTACTATAACATTTTGTTTACCTGTTACTGGATTTTAATGTGCCTGTCTATCTGTAGGGTGTCTACGAGCTATAGTATTTGATTAGTTAGGTTTTCTTTCTTGATTTCAGGATTTATTATAACTTACTTAGCTGGCTGGAACCCACTAAGTAAGGTGTCATTTTTTTTTAACCTCTGTGGTGAGGGGGTTGTAAAAAGAATTCTACCACCATGGGATTGTCCTATGTGGGGTAAAAGCCCCCTGAACGGCCACTTAGTTTTTTGTTTTTGAATACTTAGAGGGACTCCGATCTTGCTGGGAGCGGTGACATTTCACTGGCTGTCTTAAATGGCAAACCGGATGCCATGGGGTCAGCCATTGAGTTGGGGATCAGCTTGCCATGGGTCTTCGTTTTGGTTGGCTTGGTCGAGGTCGGTCAACACTATGTCAAGTCCCTCAGTGCGATGCTCTGACGTAACTGTCATCTAGTTGCTGGTGGAAGGGTGGTCGCTGTGGCAGACTGGAGAACACTCCCGCAAGTTTTGGTTGCAAGTGGGTTGACTGTGAGGTGAGGTAACCCTAAGCCTCATAGTGTTAAGTTGTATATATATGGTTGTGCGTATGAATTTATTGTGTGCGTCTTTTATTTTTCTTTCTTTTTGGAGAAATTTACGGGGTAAATTCCTTTGTAAGGGGGGTGGTTGTTACAGTTCAATTTAACATTTATACGTCATTATAAAAAAATCTCTAAATCATTACTTTATCTCTTACATTTAATGTCTAATGAATTTGTTTTATCCGTCGTCACGCGTAATATTTATTATTTAGTTGTCTATATGAACCCGCAATTATAAGGAATCTGTTGCACTTAAGTGTAGGCATGGCATTATACATTTTATTGTATAGCGTGTTGCATATACTTAGGCTTCTATTTCTGTAATTCTTATAAGCTAGGCAACCAATAACTTTTAATTAGTTTATAGGTAGATTCCTATAACCGTACTAACGATCGGTAACACAGATTTATTTCTTCACGATAGTTGTGGTTTTGGCTTAGGTTTCGTCTTCCGGTATTCTGTCACTTTTTCACGTGTGAGTTCGCTTGAACGCGGCAATTATTAATTGGTATTTTACGTGCTCTTTGCGATTTTTGAAACGAGTAATTTCACCATTTTGGGATATATTCGCAACGTTACATTTTTCGATTATCCATTTATGTTTGGACGAGTGCATATTTTTATAGTATTGGAAATCGATTGTCTTCATTGGAGGGATCTATACGTAAAAGCCATTTTTGCCAAATTTACACGAGGCCAAGGACATCCAAGGTCAACAACATTTTTCTAAGAAAACCCTCCGAAACGAGTTTTTTTTTCCACCTACGGTTTTGCCTAGGATTTCGTAGTTTTTCCTACGTTTTTTTTGTCTCCCCTGATACGAATAACTTTTGTTTTCCACTGGTCTACACGTGCTTATGTTATTTCTCCTTGCTGGACTGGAATTTCTTTTTTTGTGGAGGAGCCATCCATTTTCTAGGTTAATTGATAGGCTGGAAGTTGCCTATTCCTGAAGTTTGAGCCGAAGCTGAAGCCCTGCTGCCTACAAGTTTGTATCCTTCTTGCGCCATCTATATATTGATTTTTAAAAAATATATTGTATATTTTGCTTTAAAAAATTTCACCATTATATATATTTTTTAATTTTGCTAAACATTCTATGAAAATATTCTGATAATTAATTAAAACATCTATGATATTTGTTGGGGGTTTAAGCACTTACGTAAGACGCGTATACCCAGTTAGATACATTTTTTTTAGTGTTGAATTTATCTGCTATACCATACCCTACGTTATTGTACTGTTGAATGTTATATAAGTTAAGCTACTTCGTTTATTGTCATTAAAAGATAAAACTGAATTTGAATTTTTCATTATCGTCTCGCTAAGTAATTTATTTAGTAAATTTAAGGTTACATTGTACTTGAGCTGGTATTTGGATAGAAAAAAATTTACTTGGCGCCCTGATACATCAAAGAAGTTTAGAACCCCGACCATCTCCACTGTCAGTCGACCGGCAAATACCGTTAGTCAACAGACGACGACCAACTAGGTACGTCAGATTGCAGTTTTAAAATTTAACGCAGCAGCTGTTGGCTCTCGTCAGTGCAAGGTAGGCATGTGACGAACGACACGAGGATCCCTTGACTATTTGGTACATCTCGGTATCTTAACGATAGCGACATGTAAAATAGTAAGCAGGCGCCATCTAGCGGTCCAGTGTCTGTTGTAATCGAAAAATAAATAGCCTATAGGACAGAAATATTAAAACATGTATTTTGACCATGTATTAATATTATTATTATATATACTATTGCAATAGTATTTTGCTATAAATGTAAATGTCAATTCAACGAATAATAATCGTTCAGCATAGATTTCACATCTACAGGGAATTATCTAGTGAAAGTTCGGAACAGAACACAGAAATAGAACTTTCATTCAAATGATATTTTTATACCCTCTCTTGGCATTTCTATAACTTTCCAAATAACAATGCACGTGAAATTGCAAACAAAGCGTCAAAACTCTTCAAAGCTGAGAAGTTAGAGTCCTGAAAAGTTGACAACTCAAAACTGAAATAAGAAAGAAACTAGCAACATCGTGCTTGTACAAATTGGTTATTTCTTTTCAAATTAAAAGATGAAGAGTTATGAATGAGGCAAGAACTATGTAGAAACGATTTATTTTCAAATGCAACAAAAGAATTATATCATGAAGTATTTTAATTAGTTACACTTTGACTGGACAAAAAAATTATCGTAAAATAGGGGCTCGTTTAACTTATAGTAGTATATACCATTTTTCGCGAAAAATGAATGTATAAAAATAGAACTGCGATTTATTAAGATTCTGAAATAAAATGAAGTAGTACTCGCTATAATAATAATCATAATAATAACAATTTTTTTGGTGTTATGTATACTACAAATAGTATTTCCACAAGTCGTAAAAAGAGACAATAAACATAATATATTAAAATGTTATTACAATTATAAACAGTTATATCACAGACATATTACACCAATATTAAACTAATAACATTAGGTAAATTTAGTTTATCAAATTTTGTACGTATGAGTTCGTCATAGTTATAGAACGAACGCATTGTCTAAAAAGAAACGTTTTAGTGTAGTTTTAAATCTTTTTAAATCCAGGTTTCTAACTTCAGTAGGTAAAACCTTATAAAACTTGACAGCATGATAATTTATACCATTTTGTAGTTTATTAAGATGTAAATAGTCTAAGTTAATATTTTCATTATTACTTGTTGGGTAACTGTGAACTTCTGTATATTTGGTGTAGTGGGAAATATTTGTTTTAATATATAAAAGACACAGAATATATATACATGACAGGGTTAAAATTTTAAATTTTTTAAAAGCATCTTTGCAGTCGCTTCGGAAATTTATTCGAACAATAATGATTCTTATTGTCTTTCCAAGTGTGGCAAACACTGACGAACTATGAGCTAAATGACCCATTGATAAAATTGCATATGATATTTTGGAATGTATAAGGCCGTGAATAGCATGTTTTTCCCATGTTAGCTTAATATCTACGTAAACCCCTAAGAATTTAACACTTGTCCCATTAACATGATTATCGCTTATTTTTCTAAGTGAAAATATCATGTTTTCCGTCTTCAATACATTTAAAGTTAGTTTATTTGGCAAGAGCCATTCTTGAACTAACAAATCCATGTCGCTTACATTCGACAGTAGATTATTAATGTTTTTATTTCTAGATATAATTATAGAATCATCAGCAAATAAGACAAACTTGGCATTTTGAGAAATAGTATAGATATCGTTAGTGAAAATGAGAAAAAGTACGGTATATATATATATTAAAACATAATATTTCAGTCGCAAGCTCCTCTAGCTACTCTCCGGGCTATGTGCCCCGCCGAGTGTTGAATTACAAGTTATACGCCTGGCGCGTTAATTGTAATAATCGCATATTACCAACAAAACACTAATGCTTCGATTGCAACAAACACCAGCCGAAAGACTGATCCTACTTAAAGGAACTCTCGTGCCAGTCGTCACACACCTCTTGCAGACTGCAGTTTCAAGCTGTTGGCTCTCGCCGGTGCAAGGTAGGCATGTGACCACCGACACGAGGATCACTTGACTATTTAGTACATTTCGGTATCTTTGGGATAGCGACATGTAAAATAGTCAGCAGGCGCCATCTAGCGGTCCAGTGTCTGTTGCAATTGAAAAATAAAAAGCCTAACTTAGGCTTAGCATAGTTCAAATGTGCTTTTAGAGGGCGAAATATTAAAACATAATATTTTTAGGATCAGTCTTTCGGCTGTTTGTTGCAATCGAAGCATTAGTTTGATGGTAATATGCAATTATAACACTTAACGCCCCAGGGCTGTAACTTCTAATTGAGCGCTAGGCGGGGCACATAGCCCGGAGAGTGGCTGTTGGTTGCAGTCTGGTTACGTTCCTTATAGTAAAATAAGGATTTTATAGAGAAGTTTGCGACTAAAAATATTATGTTTTAATATTCCGGCCTCTAAAAGCACATTTGAATAATAACAACAAACGAAATAATTCACAGTAACCGTAAAGGCTAAATATTACACTCATATTGTAACTGCTTAGATATATCCAGAGATAAGCAGCATACAGAAAATTTGAAAATTAGTTTCACCGTTTTAAATTTAGTTCGATGCCATCAACCGTTAGATATGCAATGAAAAATAGAACGTCGCATTTTCCTGACGGCCCGTGTTATTTACATCTGTTCCTCGAATTATGATTTCTTCCACGAATGATGAATTCGCTGCTAATGCAACCATGATATGATTCAGTTGTAATCAATTTTTTTTATTAAAATCCACAACGTATTCTATCAACATTTCCTGTATTTTTATATTTTTTTGCGTCAAGAGCCTTCATAAAAGGCATAGAACCTTTCCAGTCACGATAATTAGTATCAGCGTGATAATATATGTAATGTCACGGCCATCGACTGATGATGGCCACAACGAGGGGTTACTTGCCATGTGAGAAGTCTTAGATGGAGAAAATTAAGAACCCAATTAAAATAATGATATTTATTAATACATATCGCTTGGCTGCAAATGATTAAAGGCCGGTTTATCAATACAGGATCAACACTTAACTATATGATAAATGTCAAACGAAACAATGGGTATCTATTTTTTTGTTTGACATTTATCCTTTGGTTACGAGTTAACATTGCATTGATAAACCGGCCCTGAGTCAAGAATCAAAAAGTGTTACGAAGTCAAAAAATATAAGTAAAAGGGTTCTTACCCTAAGTGGATAACAGCAGGAGATGTGTCTGCTAACAGGGCCCAGATTGAGCTTCCCCTCTCTATTGACTTGTAGATTATTTATAATCTTTTTGAATGCATGGCCAGCATATTCTACATACAAGTTGTTCAGTGACTATTATTGAGTAAGGTAATTGTTTGGCTGTTAGAAATTATTATTTATAAACTGTATGTTTTATCACGTGAAAAGTAAATTTAGTTTAACTTTGATTATTTGTTTACTAGCTTGGAAGTGAAAATGATTTAATTATGTTATGATATGTACATTTGTATATAAGAAATTTATCAATAGTTTATTCTATTCATTTATTAGTACAGAAAATTAATTATTAATATTTGGTGCCTGTGACACATCTCCCCCCGCTTGGAAGAGAGGTTACAGAAAAAAAAAACAAATAGGCAAGTTCAAAGAATAAATGGTTATAACAATAAAATTTCTACTAACTATGACAATAGTTGCAATAAGGTATCGCTAATAAAGGTTTGTTTATTAACTTTTATGATTTATGAATTTATTATCGAATTTGACATTATTTTGATTTTGGCTTATTAACGCTACCCCTTGCTGTAAATTAATATATACAGGAATATTCAAAACAAAAAATATTCAATGTATTTTCTATAATGTCATGATATCACATCATAAGATTATGAACACACATTGTTTGCAATACTGAAGCGCGGCATTGTTCAATTGCACATTTCGTTTACATTTTTATTAGTTATTTTTTACCTACACAATGGCAGCCCTTCTATCTGTCACTCGCGTGAATGTTTATGGCATCACATTTAACCTCCATCTTTGTATGTCGTTGTAAGTTTTGAATGTGATAGGAATCGGAAATATTGGTTGAATTGTGTAGTGAACATCAGCTTAAGGTGATCGGGAATCCAGAATTCTTTGAGATGTTTACCAACAGTGGGCAAGGAACTTGTGACTCAGGTGATATCCTGCAGAAAGCATAGGTTAAGCATTCATATCCTATTTTATATTTAAGCATAGACCGCATTATCCCTTTATTATTGTTCCGACGATGACCTGGTGTGGTAGGATATTTTAAATTAACAGATGGTTTTGATTAAATATCTGTTAGCTTCTCGTTATTTATATCTATCTCATATTAGTTTGAGGACCTACATCCGAACCTTGGATACTAACAAGAGTGTGGAATTAATCCTAAAAGTTGAGTTATTCGACCTGCTGCTAGCTATTTTATAAGTGTTTTGGGCTCCAAAGAAATATTTCCCTTCCTTGATTTTGCATATTACTGGAGTTATGTATATGCGTGCAATGCTCCTAGGACAGTTGCTGCTTACATGTACTTGCTCAGCATGACCCCATGTGGTTGACATGAAAAGAAAATCATACTCATTAAAAGTTCTTAAATTTTTCTATATGACTTGGATACTTCTGCGTTTACGCTGTTTACAAACTTGAGTGCAGTGTTTTTAGATTTAAATTATGTCTTAATACTACTTATTAATTATTTATAATTAGTATTTTGGTACTCGCAAATATAGTTCTGGCTACGTCTGTAACCCAGTGTAGTTAAACATTTAATTGCATGTAAACATGCATGTAGTTTTATCATAATAAAAATTTCCAATTTTTAAAAATTAGATATTATTCGATGTGTTTAATAACAAAACTAAAAAAACAAATCAATTTTTTCCTTTTTTCCCTTGTTTTCTATTTTAATCGATTTACAGGACACATCGGCCTCAATATTTTTTCCGTGCAAGATTCTATTATTTTTTATGATTTGACCCTAAATGTCATTTGCTTCTACAGAGGAAAACCATTAATTACCTAGTTTCGTTCATATTAAATTATATTAATCGCATTAATCTATCTCTTTCAATCCACCTTTGACAGTATTCCACAATTCTGAATATTTTTCAACCAGTGGGTAAGGGCTTATGTCAAAATTAATGGCCCCAAGGCACATGGTGGCCGTTACCAGCTGAAAATCAGCTATGGTAGTACATTTGTTCCAAAATGTTTCAAATACCCTTTGAAATTATCCAGAGCAATTTAAGTTTTCTTCAGAGACAGTTGAGTCATTGGCAATCAAAGTATATCGGAGCCATTACATGTCCCGAAATGTATCTGTAATATGTACCAAGATTAAAGTCCAATCTGTGGTTGACAATTGCTCGGGCTTTTGAATCCTTTGGGTACAAAGTGTCATCTTTCCCATACTGTTCTACCAGATATTGAAGGATAGCATTGCTTTGACTTTAATAAAATCCGTTGTCATTAATGGCAGGAATCTCCTTCTGGGGATTTTTCTGTGAATACTTTTCAGTCATATGCTCTCCTCGTTCGTACTTTGAACGACAGCACTCGCACCGATCGGCCTGAAAGAAGAACTGCTCTAATAGATAGAGAACTTCACCGACTCAATGTTGACGTTGCAGCTCTCAGCGAAACTCGATTTTTGGAGGAAGGCTCTCTCACAGAAAAGTACTACACCTTCTATTGGAAAGGTCTTCCCACCAATTCAAGAAGACAACATGGAGTAGGATTTGCCGTTCGGAATCAACTTGTATCCAACTTAACACAAGTACCACAAGGCCTATCCGAGCGTCTAATGCTGCTACGCTATGAGCTATCAGATGGCAACGCGGTAAATCTAATAAGCGCCTACGCTCCCACTCTGGATGCAAGTCACGAAACCAAGGAAGGCTTCTATCAACAGCTGGAAGAAACCCTCTGTAGAATACCTAGAACGGAACGACTCGTTATTCTTGGCGATTTTAATGCTAGAGTAGGAAGAGATGCAGACACCTGGCCAGGCATCATAGGCAAGAACGGTTTGGGCAACATGAACGCTAACGGTCAACTGCTCCTAACTAAATGCGCCGAACATGATCTAGTTATAACAAACACCATTTTCCGACAAAAGGATAAATTTAAAGGCACCTGGCGTCACCCCAGATCAGGTCACTGGCATCTACTGGACTATGTTATCGTACGTAGGAAGCATCTCAAGGACGTCCAAATTACAAAGGCGCGCATTGATAGCGAATGTTGGACCGATCATCGTCCTGTTGTCTCTAAAATGAAAATTGTTATGAGACCCAAACACCGAAGAACTCAAGTAAAACGTAGACTCCGTCTCTGTATTAGTAAATTGCGTGACCAACAAACCGTCGAACAGCTAAAGCAAAAAGTTCAAGAGAATTTGAGTGCACTAGAAGAAACCAATTCTGTAGATGTCGCTGCTACCTGGACACAAATTAAAGACAGTTTAAAAAGTGCGAGTGAGGAAATTCTTGGCACTGCAGCAAGTAAAAAACAGGAGGACTGGTTCAATGATAATGAAGCTTTTATACAAGAACTTCTTGACCGCAAACATACTGCCTTCCAAAACGCTATCAACCACCCCAACGACTCATCAGAAGCAGAAGCTTTTACCCAATCTAAGTATGAAACGCAACGCCAAATCAGAAGAATAAAGAACGAGTGGTGGGCAAGCAAGGCCAGAGAAACCCAAAGGTACGCCGATTCACACGACTACAGGAATTTCTTTCAAGGAGTAAAAGCAGTGTACGGCCCCAGCCGGAAAAATATGTGCCCTATTAAAGATTTAAATGGAAATCTCCTCAAAGAAGACCAGGAAATAAGAGCCCGATGGAAGGAACACTACACTAACATTCTTAACCAGCAAAGTCAAGCCGATCACGATATTATAAATCTTATCCCTCAATATGACACCTTCGAAGACTTAGATAAACCACTAACAACGGAAGAGATCTTAACCGATATTGGGCAGCTAAAAGATAACAAATCTCCCGGCGCCGACTCACTCCGAGCTGAGATCTTTAAAGCTGTGTCGTCAGAGCTCATACCCTACCCCAAAAAACTGTTTGATGTCGTGTGGGAAAGTGGTCAAGCTCCGCAGGAGTTTCGTGATACACTTTTAATCAACCTCTTCAAAAACAAAGGGAGCGCTGCGGACTGTGGAAATTACAGGGGTATAGCTCTCCTGGCTGTTGGAGGGAAGATACTCACTAAAGCGATGGCAAATAGGCTAACACCTGTTATGGAAAAGTTACTTCCTGAAACACAGAGTGGCTTTAGACCAAACCGAGGCACATCGGATTTAATATTCACACTTAAACAGCTTCAAGAAAAAGCACTCGAACATCAAGGAGAAATTCACATGGCCTTCATTGATTTAACCAAGGCGTTTGACTCGGTGGACAGGGAAGTGCTCTGGAAAATTATGTTCCGCTTAGGTATCCCTAGAAAATTTGTGGAAGTATGTCGCAGTCTACATACAAACAACAACGCCCAGGTTATGTATAATAATGAGGCAACCGAACCTTTCCAAACCCTCACTGGAGTTAGGCAGGGATGTGTCCTGGCACCCCTACTCTTTAATTTGTTTACCACTGCTCTAACAATTATTGTTGACAACAAACTGACAGTCAGAGGAATAGGTCTCAGATACCGTTTTGATGGCGGTCTCTTTAACATAGGGCGGTTTAGAGCTTTCACGAAGACACGCACACGATTCATTTGTGATCTCCAGTATGCGGATGACTGTGCACTTTTAGCCTCTACGCCGGAAGAGCTTCAAGAACTTTTAGATGTGTATGCCCAGAGCTATGATTCCTTGGGACTTAAAATCAACATTGGAAAGACTAAGATTATGTCAACTCCTCATCAAGTGAACCAAATAGACATTACACTTAACGGAAATTCTCTTGAAGTGGTGGATCAGTTCAATTACTTAGGCAACGTTGTTAATGACAAAGCAAACATGGACAGCGAGATTCGCAATAGAACTAACGCTGCATCTAGAGCACTCTGGGGACTTAGAGAGAGAGTATTTGACAACCACGACCTTGCTTTGTCAACGAAAATGGCTGTCTACAGAGCAGTTGTCATTCCAACACTGCTATATGGATGTGAAAGCTGGGTCACTTACCGTCGTCATGTGAAAGAATTAGAACGTTTTCAGCAAAGACACCTCAGAAGTATGATGAAAATCCGTTGGTTCCATCACATATCAAACGTGGAAGTACTCAGGAGAGCAAACAGCCTTCCAATTGAGGTGCTTATTTCAAGAGCACGCCTAAGATGGGCAGGTCACGTTCATCGTATGCATGATAACCGCCTTCCTAAATGTACACTTTATGGTTAATTGCTAAGCGGTAGAAGGCGTGGCGGTCAACGAAAGAGGTTCAAAGACGCTCTCCATGAAAATCTAAAATCCTGCGGTATTGCAGACGAGCAATGGGAACAACTTGCAG
Organism: Leptura quadrifasciata; assembly: GCA_963675555.1. Lineage (NCBI taxonomy): Eukaryota > Metazoa > Arthropoda > Insecta > Coleoptera > Cerambycidae > Leptura > Leptura quadrifasciata. Next base: position 152,075,193 of record OY776673.1, on the reverse strand, counting down.
CGGACAGAACCGAATGGCGAGGGGTTGTGGCCAGCTATCAAGGAAATGTTGCTGCAAGAAGGCCGAATCCAAGACCTAACCAGGTCTATGTTTGTCCTGACTGCGGTCGACATGTGCTCTCCCGAATTGGCCTCTATAGCCATAGTCGTGTGCACCGTAGATGAATGGGAATTACAATAGACTACACCTTTTACTTGTTTTTTATTGTACACAATTTATCGACTGTAACATTTTTATACTCGGACTCGAGTAACGGCTAATAATAATAATGCTCTCCTAACCTAAAATAAACATTTACCAGCGTATATCTTACAGCTAAAGATGGAGGTCCACCAGACACAGAATACAATGTCAAATGCATAACTTTATATTGTGATAAACACAAATAAGTACCTATTTATAAATATTACTAAAGTATTATTCTAAATGTAGGGACAAATTGTATTCAGATCAAGATCCCGGAAACACCATACAGGGCCAAGATTTATACACTAGAATATATAACAACTTCCATTTTAATGAATTTAATAGAATATATTTCGTACTAAAAAATCACATAAAAAAATTAGTACATACTAGATAGTAACAAATAATTTAAAAAACACAGTACTACAAAAATAAATACATTATATAATCACAAACAATCCATATATTAATATAAATTTATAAATACGACTAATAGAAAGAAAACTATTTTACTAATTAGTTAGTATCTTCATATATTAAATAATTGTAGACTTTTAATCACATAGGAATATAGCACTGTTTATCTAGCATCTCAATTGTATGGTTCCAACTGTTCCAATAGTTTTTTACCGTTTTTATAATATTTGTTTCTTTTAAGTGCATCGGGATGCAATCATACACCGTTTCGGACAATTATAATAACAGCCCTTTTCAAGAAAAATAATCTTGTGGAGTGGGTACCAAAAATTATCTTTATGCCTATTGTCATATTGGTGGTCTATCAGAGCATCTTTAAAGATTTCTCTTTTATTATAGACAAAACAGAGACTTTCGTATAGTTGTCACAGTTAAGATGTTTAATACTCTAAATACAACTCGACATGATTCACTCACTCTGCGGCCTGTCTCTCTTTTTTGTATTTTGAATTTATTTTTGGCTATTCCGTAATCGCCTTTTTGGATCTTCCCCAAATAAAATCTTCTTTCTTGGTCGCTATATGTAGTGGTCTAGCAATACTACAGACATTTTGTATAAACTTCCTATAGTAATTGCAGAGACTAATGAAGTTTTGAATATTTTTTACTGTTCGTGATTCTGGGAATTCCATAATAGCAACTAGTTTATTTTCATCAGGGGCTAACCCATTTTAGCTTACTACACACCCTAGAATGTTTCCTTTAGATTTTATGTAGACACAGTTATTTGGTTAAGTGTTAATCCTGCGTTTCGTAATTGTTAAAAACCTTCTTCAATTTATTTCAATGTTCATCCAGGGTCCATGAAAGGATTTTGATATGGTCAAGATATATTAATGTATCTTTCCATTTCATTCCCTGAAAAACTCTGCTTGTTCTTGAAAAGTAGCAGATGCATTACATATTAAATTCATAGAGTCTATGGCCCTGTGCTATAAAAGCGGTATATTGTTTCGAGCCCTCTTGAATTTTCACTTGCCAGTTACCATTAAATCTGTCCAACGTAGTAAAATACTGTGCGTTGCCCAGGTACGTAAGGATGTCATCGATAATGGGATTTGGATACATAGATTTTTTAGTTACATTATTTAACTTCCAGTAATCCACATAAAATCTAGTGTCCCGGTCTCTCTTTTTAACCAGTTCCACCGAGCTCGACCAAGGCGAGTGTGATGGTCGTATCATCCCACTTTCCAGCATTTCTTCAATTTGTTTATCAATTATAGCACTTTCTTTTTGTGATTCTCTATTAGTTCCGCGCCATAAACATAGAAGAAACCCTTCTGTCTCTAAATTATATATTCTGTGGTATCTAACTGTATGTTCGTTTTCAAACTTCTAGTTGTATGTATACCATACTCGATGTTTGGCTCCAAAATATAATCTTCTTTCGAAGTTACCTTAATAGTTCTTAGGGGAACATCCAATGTATTATATTCCCCATATAACGATTTTTTATACTTATGGTTTCCTGATCGTACTCGTGTATAATTATTGTTTCGTTTTCTTCATCATTCGATTGTTTATGTGGTACATTACATACTAAAATGTCTATTTCCATGTTGCTAAAGATACAATGAAGCATGGTTTTTACCATTTTCCAATTTGGTTTATCGAGGCCACAACCTATTCGTGGAATTGCTAATTTTTTGACGTTTTTACATTGTAGGTGAAGCTTTAATTTCTGTAAGCAGTCCCACAATGATTTCAAAGTAGGTTTATCCCAAAATAAGTTTTTGGTAATCAAGTGATATATTGTACTTCCAGTGTGCTTGGTTAGTGTTACTTCCCCTTCTCTCAGGGTCTGATTACTCAATTGTCTTTTTACACCAAATTTTTCTTCGATTGCTTTAACGAGGCCTTTACCCATTTTTATATTGGCCGAAATGCAGTGAGCTGGCGAATATTCACTTGCTGTGTCTAAAATATAATTTTTTCCCTCTATTCTTACTTGTGAGCTTTCCACTTCATAATCAATCTTAAAAGTCATAAACTTTTGGAAGTCTTTTTCCCTGTTGTCTGTAAGTTTCGCCTTGTCAGATTGAGCGACCTGTTTGTTTGGAACTGGATTATCATGTTCTGGGTGAGTGATTTCCTCTCTTGGTTTTGTAGCCATTTGCTTTTCGTTACTTATCGTTACACCGTGGGTCTTCCTTGTTTCATTTTCCCTAGAGGTTGGGCCGTTATGTTCACTGTGGGGTCTGATAAAATTTTAAAAAATATATTTTTTCGACATTCTTCGTGGTAAGCTTTTTATAGTTGAAATAATTTTTGCGTTGATTTTTCGTGGCATAGAATGGGACTTTTGATATATTAAACGTGTTCGTATTTATTTCTTTGATTTTCTGTCCAACTGACAATAAGACGGCTGTTGGTTTTGAGGTATATTTTCATAGCATCTAGATCTATAAATTATTTGTATCTTTTTAAAAATTCCATTCCTAGTATAAGTGGGACTAGTAAATTTTCGATGACAATGGCAGTGCAACTGGTAGTTAAGTCTCCTACTGTAAGGGTGAATTTCGTCTCCCCTAGAATCTGTATTCTATACCCTCCTGATATTAAGAGGCATTATAACTTTTCTTGAGCGAGAAATGTTTTAGCAATCCCCTTGTTATTACATTTTTCTCTGATGCTGTATCGAGGAGTGCTGTTGTTTCATAGTTATTGATGTTTAACTACTAAAACGTTATCTCCTGTGCCCGTGCCCCGTTTTTGTGCAAAGACGACGCCGAGCTTAATTGTGTCGTCCCGTTACGTTCGGGTGTTGGTTCTGGTTCGCCCTGCACGTTCCGTTCAGAATATCCAATATGGTTACATATGTAACATTTTGGTTTCCCATCGTGATGTTGTGTGTTCGGAATGTGTTGGGGGTTGGTATGATTGTGCCTTTGAATTTGATTTGGTGGTTTAACATAATCCTGCCCCCTTTAAATATTACAATACCAACTTCCGTCCATGTATCTTCCCTTCCATCTCTATAAGATTCTCTAATCACTACTTGTTCAGAAGGTCTTGCTGCTTCCGCTTCGTAAATTAAGAACTTTAGACTAGCGGTGAAGTACTGTTGTTTGGGAGTATAGCAGTTCCTGCCTGTCGTGTGCTCCCTACATCTACATTGATAATAATACAGAAATTATCGTAAGAGACACCAGGATCGCAATCATACAGTTGGCAACAGTGTTTTTTGTCTGAAAGCCCTCACTACTCCGACAAACATTGATTACAATCCATCCCCGTGACATATCACCTACAGCTACATTCTCTGGTGTATACGTTACAACCTTGGTTGTCGATAGTCCCAAATGTATTACAGGTACAATCTTGACAACCAACACGTGGATTGTCATCAGTGAAGTTCCAAAAACCATTTTTACAACCATCATAACGACGCCTCTCGACGTTGATTTTACAATGGCAACTTCTCGCTACTAAATTAATAAACGCATCCGTGATGGAATCACAGATGCCTAGGTCTAAGGATCCATGAGGGTCGCAGATATAGGGCCGACACACTTCAGTATCTTGAATGTCTCTTTGTGGATCTATGTAGTAGAATGATTTGCACTGTTCACAATTTGGACCCCTGGTATTATGTTGGCATCCATCGCCAACTCCTCCGCTTACATGTCCTGTAACCTCCTATAAAACCCCGTCAAAATGACAGCTTGCTGCGTGATTATTACAGTTGCACCGTTTCTATGCGTTTGCTTGTTTTCCAATGGCAGATCCCCACGGCAGGTCATTAATGAAGTCTTTACATTTCTCACAATTCCTCCCTTTCGTGTTATCAATACAATTGCATCTACCATGTATCATATCTGGTTTAGGGTTAATTTCTGGCAAAGGTAGACAGACATTTGCATTGTAGCACGAACACAAGCCACGAACGACCATGTCGGTAATAGCATAGTGATACTTCACTTGAATTTCCTCACACCTGTCCAGGAGGCCGCCTCCAAGAGAGTAAATTAATCCTCAACCCACCAAATGTGGCACCTATGACAGTATATTTTCTAGACAAGCCATATCGACGGCAATATGTAAAGCTGATTTGCTCTTTACATTAGCTGAATCTAGATTTACATTTATTGCAAGATTGTCTAGTTTTGGAATCGTTATAACAAAATGTAGTGGTGTGTTTTATAAACTGTTGGGATAAGGTTCCTGGGCTTCAATTTTCCATCCATTGAGTTCTTCTAAGCAATTATCTTTTCTTTGAATAATGATTCTAAGGGGCCATCTTAAGTTATAACTATTAATAGGCAGTAGATCTTGATCACTAGGACCAATATATGAAACAAGAAGGGAAATAACTTTTGAATTATGCAAGCGCTCACTAAGGTCACAAAAATCTTGGCTGCAAATGTCCGAACCTCCTAAATTCAACATCAAATTTATTTTTCATTTCTATTTTGATGATTGTTGACATCAGCACCAAGAAGAATAAGCCTTTTGGCCAAATCATTTTTACGGGATCTAATTGCTTTTAATAAAGGAGTTTCCTCAAGGAGATTGCTAGTATTTATCTATCCTAAGTTCATTAATAAACAATCCACTAATGTCGAACTGTAAAAAACTCATAATTAATGTTATTGTATGTACATTTGGGGAAAATAGGTACATGTAAAATACTGCCAACACAACTTCCTTTCGATCATAAAAAAATTGAGCGCAAATTGCATTTAAATTTTTAAAATGGTTAATTATATCCGTAATAAACAAATTAATCTGGCAGCACTGCTTCAGTGATTGGATAAGGTCACACAGAGGTTTTTGTGTTAAGCAGTCATATTTTACTATTGATAGCGGTAGCTCCACGCTGTGCATTTGACATAAAATGGGGAATTTTTCATTTTATATTACAATTGATTATTATAGATGCAAAGCCCCATCATATCCCGAAGAAGTGTCATCAAATGTAGCTTCAGTTAAATCTACAATTTCATCTGGATCATATTTATCTTCAGGATTGGAACCGAGTGTAGTGTTAGACGCGCTAGATAATTGAGAGTTCCTAGTAAAGGTAACCCTTCTTACACGCTCCTCGCTTCTCTAGTTTGCTAGATTAACAGTTATTATTAGGTTTGAACTATTAGCTACCATTATATCCGTAACTTGATCTAAAGTTTTACCAGAAACTTCAATGCCATTAACTTCCAGAACCTCATCATTTGCAACCAATAATCCTGTAGATTCAGCCAGACCGTCAGGAACAAGTCTTGAAATGAGTACTCCTGAAATTTTGTCTAGCCCATTTTGAGTAACTTTAACACTAGTTTCATTACGCATATAAACTCCCAGGCTTATAGAACCGTGCTTTAACAATCGAATTCTTCTACATATTTGGTATGATATAGGTAAGGTTTTTCGCATTTGCAGGTGTTCCACCTAGTACACTGAATATAAGGTTCCTTGGCTTCAATGTTCCATATCAATTGAGTTCTTCTAAGCAACTACCTTTTCTTTGAATAATGATTCTAAGTAATGGTTTAGCATTAATAAGGGGCCATCTTAAGTTATCATTATTAATAGGCAGTACATCCACAAAAATCTTGGTTGTGAATGTCTTTCAGCACCGAACCTCCTAAATTCAGCATGAAATTTATTTTTCATTTCTATTTTGTTAGTGTCAACCAAATACGCTTTCATAATAATCTTGATTTTGGACATTTGCATTATGCAAAAAATTATTCCCTGTAACATAAATAAATTAATATTGTCTAAGGCATACTCATGGGTTTAATAAACGACATATTGTCTACAAAAGCAATAACTTGAAAGATGATAAATGGTCATGCTTTCTGGTTTCCATTAGATATTAAGTTATGACCATAACAGGCTTCGTCCTCACCATCAGATACGCCAGCAACAACAAATTTAATCCCTTTGTACTCCTTTCACTATCTCGGTATACAGAATTACCATTAATAATAATTTTTCCTTTTCAAGGAAATTGATCGATAAAATCATTGATAAAATCTCCAGCTTGGAAGCCAAATTTTTAATGCTTTCAGGTTCTATAATACTTTTTCGTCTGCTTTCATTGGGCAAAGAGGCACGAACTTTGTAAAGTACTATTTACGGATCGCAACCGACTATAGTGACAGACTGATGAGACTCACTAGATAATTCAGGGTTTCCACTAAATCTACCTCATCTTACAGTTGCCGCTGTTCTCTGGATAGCTTGCTTAACAATTACTATTAGGTTTGAGCTGTTAGCTTCCATCATATCCGTAGCTTCATCTAAAGTTTTTCCAGAAAGTTCAATATCATTAACTTCCAAAACTTCACCATTTACAGCCAATACTCCTGTAGACTCAGCTAGACCACCAGGAACAAATTTTGAATTGAATATTCCTGGAATTTTTCTAGGGCAAAAAAGCATGAACTTTGTAAAATACTATTTATGGATCGGAACCGGCTGTGACGATAGACTAATGAGACCCACTTGACAATTGAGGGTTTCCACTAAATTTACCCATCTTACAGGTCCCACTGTTCTTCGGTTTGCTGGCTTAACAGATATTAGGTTTAAAATATTAGCTACCATCATATCCGTAGCTTGATCTAAAGTTTTTCCAGAAACTTCAATACCATTTACTTCCAAAACCTCAGCATTTACAGCCACTAATTCTGTAGATTCAGCTAGACCACCAGAAACAAGTATTGAAATGAATATCCCTAGAATTTTGTCTGGGCAAAAAGGCGTTAATACTTCAATTGAATTTCCTTGCACCTGTCCAGGAGGCCGTCTCCAACAGAGTGTAACTTCGTGAAATTAATCTTCAAATAGGTGATTTTCAATATGCCTTGAACTTGTTCGGAATAAGGGTTGTTGACATACAAATTCGGGGGCAGCACCCTATAAATAATTGCACCATCTGTAGATGGTGCCACTTCAGAATATCGCGATTCGCATAGTACGTCACTTAAATTCCTCGCAGTGTCTTTTCTGACTCCTAGGGAGTTTTCCGTGCAATTATGGAAAAAATTCCTGTAAATCTGCCAAGTATGCCCAAAATCGTAAGACCTTTCTATGGGCATTGCGGCAGGCCCGAATGTCCTGAAAGTAATAATTATGTGGGTGAAATGAAACTGCCCTCTGCTTCCAAATCAAGCTGAATATAAACTTCCTTTTTTTTGTTTTCCGATTACCACCATGATCTTCGTTGAGTCCCATGATACATCTGATAAACAATATTGCTAATATTGTAATTATTATATAGTGGACTTGGTTTGGTTGATGGCCGGGAATTGCACCAAAGGCATTTCTTTCCCTCTTCGCCCAAATGAGAGACGATACAATACCGCTGCTACCTTTTAATCCACATGTCGTTGAGGAGCAAAGTTGACTTTCTCTACCTATTAATAATTGCCGGTTACTGGATAATAAGAGCTTTGCTCACAAGGATGTAATTTTTTTTGTTCGAAACCTCTAATGGGTAGTTGATTTTGTATCCTCTGCCTTGCTCCTATAATTGGCCACTAATTTCTATATTTTGTAATTAAATTGTTCAAAGAGTAGCCATAGTGCTATTGAAGGCTGGCACATGACTGGAGGAAGGTCCACCATTAAAATCTTAAAAAGGTTCCCTCGCTGTTTACCTGACATACATGTACACATCACAAAAATGAACCAAGCCGCCCAGTCCTATTTCACTTTATTCACACAATATAAAAAAGTGCAGAAAATGCAAAACATCACACACGAAGGCTATGAACATTAACAAACATACTTCGATGATTTAAATTCCACTCCGGACCGGTGGTGAATATTATCGCTACACCCGAGATGAGATACATGGCACCTCCACCAAATGTGGCACCTATGACAGTATATTTTCTAGACAAGCCATATCGACGGCAATATGTAAAGCTGATTTGCCCTTTACATTAACTGAATCTACATTTGCATTTATTACAGGATTGTCTAGTATTGGAATCGTTATAACAAAATGTAATGGTGTGATTTATAAACTGTTGGGATAAAGTTCCATTGAGTTCTTCTAAGCAATTATCTTTTCTTTGAATAATGATTCTAAGTAATGGTTTAGCATTAATAAGGGGCCATCTTAAGTTATAATTATTAATAGGCAGTAGATCTTGATCACTAGGACCAATATATGAAACGAGAAAAGAAATAAGTTTTGAATTATGCAAGCGCTCACTAACGTCTCAAAAATCTTGGTTGCAAATGTCTTTCAACACCGAACCTGATAAATTCAACATCAAATTTATTTCTCATTTCTATTTTGATGATTGTTGACATCAGCACCAATAAGAATAAGCCTTTTGAATATATCATTTTTGCTGGATCTAATTGCTTTTAATAAAGGAATTTCCTCAAGGAGATGATTGCTAATATTTATCTATCCCAAGTTCATTAATAAACAATCCACTAATATCGAACTGTAAAAAACTCATAAATAATGTTATTATATGTACATTTGGGGAAAATAGGTACATGTAAAATACCGCTAACACAACTTCCTTTCGATCATACAAAAATTGAGCGCAAATTGCATTAAAAATTTTAAAATGTTAATTATATCCATAATAAACCAAATATTCTGGCAACTCTGCTTCAGTGATTGGATAAGGTCACACAGAGGTTTTTATGTTAAGCTGTCCTATTTTACTATTGCATAGCGGTACCTCCACGCTGTACATTTTATATAAAATGGGGAATTTTTCATTTCATATTACAATTGATTATTATAGATGCAAAGCACCATCATCTCCAGTAGAAGTGTCATCAAATGTAGCTTCAGATAAAACTACAATTTCATCTTGATCATATTTATCCTCAGGATCGGAACCGAGTGTAGTGTTAGACGCGCTAGATAATTGAGAGTTTCTACTATAAGTAACCCTTCTTACACGCTCCACTGTCCTCTGGTTTGCTAGATTGACAGTTATTATTAGGTTTGAACTATTAAACTATTTGAACTTCATCATTTGCAACCAATAATTCTGTAGATTCGGCCAGACCGTCAGGAACAAGTCTTGAAATGAATATTCCCGAAATTTTGTCTAGTCCATTTTGAGTAACTTTAATACTAGTTCCAGGGGGACGGTAGCTCAGTGTGTTAAAGCGTCTGGCTAGCGAACTGAGGTGCCTAGCGAAGTGGGTTAGATTCCCGCAAGGCGAAACAATTTTTCATTAAAAAAATTACCCCAAGAGTGGTTCGGAGTCCACATTAAACTGTGGGGCCTCGTCTTTCTATCCCCAGCACAGGATCCTTGAGATCTTCCAGGGGGTTACTTCGGTAACTTGAGAGGCGGTTAAGAAAACAGTTAAAACATTACGTGTATAAACTCCCAGGCTTATAGAACCGCGCTTTAACAATCGAATTTTTCTACATATTTCTGATATAATGGCAACATATATGATAGCTGACGCTTGTCGAAAGTCATAAAGGTTTGATATAGGTAAGGTTTTAGCATTTGCAGTTGTTCCACCTAGTACACTGAATATAAAGTTCCTTGGCTTCAATTTTCCATCCATTGAGTTCTTCTAAGAAATTATCTTCTCTTTGGATAATGATTCTAAGTAATGGTTTAGCATTAATAAGGGACATCTTAAGTTATCATTATTAATAGTCAGTTGATCTTAATCACTACGACCAATATATGAAACAAGAAAGGTAATAATTTTAAATTATGCAAGCGCTCACTAACGTCACAAGAATCTTGGTTGCAAATGTCTTTCAACACCGAACCTCCTAAATTCAACATCAAATTTATTTTTCATTTCTATTTTGTTATTGTCAACCAAAGACGCTTTCATAATAATCTTAATTTTGGACATTTGCGTTATGCAAAAAATTATTCCCTGTAACATAAATATATTAATATTGTCTAAGGCATACTCATGGGTTTAATAAACGACATATTGTCTGCAAAAGCAATAACTTGAAAGATGTCATTGTTAAACGGCCATGCTTCCTGATTTCCATTAGATATTAAGTTATGACCATAACTTCGTCCTCACCATCAGATGTGCCAGCAGCAACAAATCTAATCCCATCCCTTTTGTACTACTTTCACTATCTCGGTATACAGAATTATCATTAATAATAATTTTCCCTTTTCAAGAAAGTTTATCGATAAAACCATTGAAAACATCTCCAGCTTGGAAGCCAAATTTTTAATGCTTTCAGGTTCTATAATAATTTTTCGTCTGCCTTCATTGGGCAAAGAGGCACGAACTTTGTAAAGTACTATTTACGGATCGGAACCGGCTGTAGTGACAGACTGATGAGACTCACTAGATAATTGAAGTTTTCCGCTAAATCTTCCTCATCTTACAGTTGCCACTATTCTCTGGATAGCTTGCTTAACAGTTATTATTAGGTTTGAGCTGTTAGCTACCATCATATCCGTAGCTTCATCTAAAGTTTTTCCAGAAACTTCAATATTATTAACTTCCGAAACTTCACAATTTACAACCAATATTCCTGTAGACTCAGCTAGACCACCAGGAACAAATTTTGAAAAGAATATTCCTGGAATTTTGTCTAGATCAAAAAAGCTTGAACATTGTAAAGTACTATTAATGGATCGGGACCGGCTGTGGCGATAGATTGATCAGACCCACTAGGTAATTGAGTGTTTCCACTAAAATTACCCCATCTTACAGGCCACACTGTTCTTTGGTTTGCTGGCTTAACAGATATTAGGTTTGAACTATTAGCTACCATCATATCCGTAGCTTGATCTAAAGTTTTTCCAAAAACTTCAATACCATTTACTTTCAAAACCTCAGCATTTACAGCCAGTAATTCTGTAGATTCAGCTAGACCACCAGGAACAAATTTTGAAATGAATATCCCTAGAATTTTGTCTAGGGCAAAAAGGCGTGAATATGCCACTTGAATTTCCTTGCACCTGTCCAGGTGGCCGTCTCCAACAGAGTGTAACTTCGTGAAATTAATCCTCAAATTGGTGATTTTCAATAAGCCTTGAACTTGTTCGGAATAAGGGTTGTTGACGTACAAATTCGGGGGCAGCACCCTATAAATAATTGCACCATCTGTAGATGGTGCCACTTCAGAATATCGCGATTCGCATAGTACGTCACTTAAATTCCTCGCAGTGTCTTTTCTGACTCCTGGGGAATTTTCCGTGCAATTATGGAAAAAAATCCTGTAAACCTGCCAAGTATGCCCAAAATCATAAGACGTTTCTATCGGCATTGCGGCAGGCCCGAATGTCTTGAAAGTAATAATTATATGGGTGAAATGAAACTGCTTTCTGCTTCCAAATCAAGCTGAATATAAACTTTCTTTTTTTCGTTTTCCGATTACCACCATGATCTTCGTTAAGTCCCAGGATACATCTGGTAAACAATATTGCTAATATTGTAATTATTATATAGTGGACTTGGTTTGGTTGATGGCCGGGAATTGCACCAAAAGCATTTCTTTCTCTCTTCGCCCAAATGAGAGACGATACAATACCGTTGCTACCTTTTAATTCACATGTCGTTGAGGAGTAAAGTTGACTTTCTCTACCTATTAATAATTGCCGGTTACTGGATAACAAGAGCTTTGGTCACAAGGATGTAATTTTTTTGGTTCGAAATCTCTAATGGGTAGTTGATTGTGTATCCTCTGCCTTGCCCCTATAATTGGCCACTAATTTCTATATTTTGTAATAAAATTGTTCAAAGAGTACCCATACTGCCATTGAAGGCTGACACATGACTGGAGGAAGGTTCACCATTAAAGTCTTAACAAAGGTTCCCTCGCTGTTTACCTGACATACATGTACACCTCACAAAAACGGACCAAGCCCAAGTCTTATTTCACTTTATTCACACAATATAAAAAAGTGCAGAAAATGCAAAACATCACACACGAAGGCTATGAACATTAACAAACATACATCGATTATATAAATTCCATTCCGGACCTGTAAATAGGGGCGAATTCCTAATGACTTGATCGCTACACCCGAGATGAGGTACATGACACCTCCACCAAATGTGGCACCTATGACAATATATTTTCTAGACAAGCCATATCGACGGCAATATGTAAAGCTGTCTAGCGATTGTCTAGTGTTGGAATCGTTATAACAAAATGTCATGGTGTGATTTATAAACTGTTGGGATAAGGTTCCTTGGCTTCAATTTTCCATCCATTGAGTTCTTCTAAGCAATTATCTTTTCTTTGAATAATGATTCTAAGTAATGGTTTAGCATTAATAAGGGGCCATCTTAAGTTATAATTATGAATAGGCAGTAGATCTTGATCACTAGGACCAATATATGAAACAAGAAAGGAAATAACTTTCGAATTATGAAAGCGCTCACTAACGTCACAAAAATATTGGTTGTAAAATAAAAAAAATCTTTCAACACCGAACCTCCTAAATTCAACATCAAATTTATTTTTCATTTCTATTTTGATGATTGTTGACATCAGCACCAAGAAGAATAAGCCTTTTGGCCAAATCATTTTTGCGGTATCTAATTGCTTTTAATAAAGGAGTTTCCTCAAGGAGATTGCTAGCATTTATCTATCCCAAGTTCATTAACAAACAATCCACTAATATCGAACTGTAAAAAACTCATAATTAATGTTATTGTATGTACATTTGGGGAAAATAGGTACATGTAAAATACCGCCAACACAATTTCCTTTCGATCATAAAAAAATTGAGCGCAAATTGCATCTAAAATTTTAAAATGTTAATTATATCTGTAATAAACAAAATAATCTGGCAACACTGCTTCAGTGATTGGATGAGGTCACACAGAGGTTTTTGTGTTAAGCTGTCATATTTTACTATTGTATAGCGGTAGCTCCACGCTGTGCATTTTACATAAAATGGGGAATTTTTCATTTCATATTACAATTGATTATTATAGTTGCAAGGCCCCATCATATCCCGAAGAAGTGTCATCAAATGTAGCTTCAGTTAAATCTACGATTTCATCTTGATCATATTTATCTTCAGGATCGGAACCGAGTGTAGTGTTAGATGCGCTAGACAATTTGGACTTCCTACTAAAAGTAACCTTTCTTACTTGCTCCCCTATTCTTTGGCTTGCTAGATTAACAGTTATTATTAGGTTTGAACTATTAGCTACCATTATATCTGTAACTTGATCTAAAGTTTTGCCACAAACTTCAATGCCATTAACTTCCGGAACCTCATCATTTACAACCAATAATCCTGTAGATTCAGCCAGACCGTCAGGAACAAGTCTTGAAATGAATATTCCTGAAATTTTGTCTAGCCCATTTTGAGTAACTTTAACACTAGTTCCATTACGTATATAAACTCCCAGGCTTATAGAGACGCGCTTTAACAATCGAATTCTTCTACATATTTCTGATATAATGGCAACATATATGATAGCTGACACTTGTCGAGAGCCACAAAAGTTTGATATAGGTAAAGTTTTCGCATTTGCAGGTGCTCCACCTAGTACACTGAATATAAGGTTCCTTGGCTTCAATGTTCCATATCCATTGAGTTCTTCTAAGCAAATACCTTTTCTTTGAATAATGATTCTAAGTAATGGTTTAGCATTAATAAGGGGCCATCTTAAGTTACCATTATTAATAGGCAGTGGATCTTGATCACTAGGATCAATATATGAAACAAGAAAGGTAATAACTTTTAAATTATGCAAGAGCTCACTAAGATCACAAAAATCTTGGTTGTGAATGTCTCCCAACACCGAACCTCCTAAATTGGGCATCAAATTTATTTTTCATTTCTATTTTGTTGATTGTTGACATCAGCAACAAGAAGAATAAGCCTTTGGCCAAATCATTTTTGCGGTATCTAATTGCTTTTAATAAAGGAGTTTCACGCTGTGCATTTTATATAAAATGGGGAATTTTTCATTTCATATTACAATTGATTAATATAGATGCAAAGCGCCATCTTCTCCCGTAGAAGTGTCATCAAATGTAGCTTCAGCTAAATCTACAATTTTATCTTGATCATATTTATCTTCAGGATCGGAACCGAGTGTAGTGTTAGATGCGCTAGATAATTTGGACTTCCTACTAAAAGTAACCCTTCTTACTTGCTCCCCTATTCTCCGGTTTGCTAGATTAACAGTTATTATTAGGTTTGAACTATTAGCTACCATTATATCCGTAACTTGATCTAAAGTTTTGCCACAAACTTCAATGCCATTAACTTCCGGAACCTCATCATTTACAACTAGTAATCCTGTAGATTCAGCCAGACCGTCAGGAACAAGTCTTGACATTAATATTCCTGAAATTTTGTCTAGCCCATTTTGAGTAACTTTAACATTAGTTCCATTACGTATATAAGCTCCCAGGCCTATAGAGCCGCGCTTTAACAATCGAATTCTTCTACATATTTCTGATATAATGGCAACATATATGATAGCTGACACTTGTCGAGAGTCATAAAGGTTTGATATAGGTAAAGTTTTCGCATTTGCAGGTGTTCCGCCTAGTACATTGAATATAAGGTTCCTTGGATTCAATGTTCCATATCCATTGAGTTCTTCTAAGCAACTACCAGTTATCATTATTAATAGGCAGTAGATCTTGATCACTAGGATCAATATATGAAACAAAAAAAGTAATAACTTTTGAATTATGCAAGCGCTCACTAACGTCACAAAAATCTTGGTTGTGAATGTCTTTCAACACCGAACCTCCTAAATTCAGCATGAAATTTAATTTTCTTTTCTATTTTATTGATTGTTGACATCAGCACCAAGAAGAATAAGCCTTTTGGCTAAATCATTTTTGTGGGATCTAATTGCTTTTTATAGAGGAGTTTCCTCAAGGAGATTGCTAGTATTCATCTATCCCAAGTTCATTAATGAGCAGTCCACTAATATCGAACTGTAAAAAACTCATAAATAATGTTATTGTATGTACATTTGGGAAAAATAGGTACGTATAAAATACCGCCAACACAATTTCCTTTCGGTCGTAAAAAAATTGAGCGCAAATTGCATTTAAAATTTTAAAATGTTAATTATATCCGTAAAAACAAAATAATCTGGCAACACTGCTTCAGTGGTTAGATAGGGTCACACAGAGGTTTTTGTGATAAGCTGTCCTATTTTACTATTGTATAGCGGTAGCTCCACGCTGTGCATTTTATATAAAACGGGGAATTTTTCATTTCATATTACAATTGATTATTATAGATGCAAAGCCCCATCGTCTCCCGTAGAAGTGTCTTCAAATGTAGCTTCAGTTAAATCTACAATTTCATCTTGATCATATTTATCTTCAGGATCGGAACCGAGTGTAGTGTTAGATGCGCTAGATAATTGAGACTTCCTACTAAAAGTAACCCTTCTTACACGCTCCGCTATTCTCTGGTTTGCTAGATTAACAGTTATTATTAGGTTTGAACTATTAGCTACCATTATATCCGTAAATTGATCTTAAGTTTTACCAGAAACTTCAATGCCATTAACTTCCAGAACCTCATCATTTACAACCAATAATCCTGTAGATTCAGCCAGACCGTCAGGAACAAGTCTTGAAATGAATGTTCCTGAATTTTTGTCTAGCCCATTTTGAGTAACTTTAACGCTAGTTCCATTACGTATATAAACTCCCAGGCTTATAGAGCCGCGCTTTAACAATCGAATTCTTCTACATATTTCTGATATAATGGCAACATATATGATATCTGACACTTGTCGAGAGTCATAAAGGTTTGATATAGGTAAAGTTTTCGCATTTGTAGGTGTTCCACCTAGTACATTGAATATAAGGTTCCTTGGATTCAATGTTCCATATCCATTGAGTTCTTCTAAGCAAATACCTTTTCTTTGAATAATGATTCTAAGTAATGGCTTAGCATTAATAAGGGGCCATCTTAAGTTACCATTATTAATAGGCAGTAGATCTTGATCACTAGGATCAATATATGAAACAAGAAAGGTAATAACTTTTAAATTATGCAAGCGTTCACTAAGATCACAAAAATCTTGGTTGTGAATGTCTCTCAACACCGAACCTCCTAAATTGGGCATCAAATTTGTTTTTCATTTCTATTTTGTTGATTGTTGACATCAGCACCAAGAAGAATAAGCCTTTGGCCAAATCATTTTTGCGATATCTAATTGCTTTTAATAAAGGAGTTTCACGCTGTGCATTTTATCTAAAATGGGGAATTTTTCATTTCATATTACAGTTGATTATTATAGATGCAAAGCCCCATCATCTCCCGTAGAGGTGTCATCAAATGTGGCTTCAGCTAAATCTACAATTTCATCTTGATCATATTTATCTTCAGGATCGGAACCGAGTGTAGTGTTAGATGCGCTAGATAATTGGGACTTCCTACTGAAAGTAACTCTTCTTACATGCTCCACTATTGCCTGGTCGAGAGTCATAAATGTTTGATATTGGTAAAGTTTTCGCATATGCAGGTGTTCCACCTAGGACATTGAATATAAAGTTCCTTGGATTCAATGTTCCATATCCATTGAGTTCTTTTAAGCAATTATCTTTTCTTTGAATAATGATTCTAGGTAGTGGTTTAGCATTAATAAGGGGCCATCTTAAGTTATCATTATTAATAGGCAGTAGATCTTGATCACTAGGATCAGTATATGAAACAAGAAAGGTAATCACTTTTAAATTATGCAAGCGCTCACTAAGATCACAAAAATCTTGGTTGTGAATGTCTCTCAACACCGAACCTTCTAAATTTGGCATCAAATTTATTTTTCATTTCTATTTTGTTGATTGTTGACACCAGCACCAAGAAGAATAAGCCTTTGGCCAAATCATTTTTGCGGTATCTAATTGCTTTTAATAAAGGAGTTTCACGCTGTGCATTTTATATAAAATGGGGAATTTTTCATTTCATATTACAATTGATTAATATAGATGCAAAGCCCCATCTTCTCCCGTAGAAGTGTCATCAAATGTAGCTTCAGCTAAATCTACAATTTTATCTTGATCATATTTATCTTCAGGATCGGAACCGAGTGTAGTGTTAGATGCGCTAGATAATTTGGACTTCCTACTAAAAGTAACCCTTCTTACTTGCTCCCCTATTCTCCGGTTTGCTAGATTAACAGTTATTATTAGGTTTGAACTATTAGGTACCATTATATCCGTATCTTGATCTAAAGTTTTGCCACTAACTTCAATGCCATTAACTTCCGGAACCTCATCATTTACAACCAGTAATTCTGTAGATTCAGCCCGACCGTCAGGAACAAGTCTTGAAATTAATATTCCTGAAATTTTGTCTAGCCCATTTTGAGTAACTTTAACACTAGTTCCATTACGTATATAAGCTCCCAGGCCTATAGAGCCGCGCTTTAACAATCGAATTCTTCTACATATTTCTGATATAATGGCAACATATATGATAGCTGACACTTGTCGAGAGTCATAAACGTTTGATATTGGTAAAATTTTCGCATGTGCAGGTGTTCCACCTAGTACATTGAATATAAAGTTCCTTGGATTCAATGTTCCATATCCATTGAGTTCTTTTAAGCAATTATCTTTTCTTTGAATAATGATTCTAGGTAATGGTTTAGCATTAATAAGGGGCCATCTTAAGTTATCATTATTAATAGGCAGTAGATCTTGATCACTAGGATCAATATATGAAACAAGAAAGGTAATAACTTTTAAATTATACAAGCGCTAACTAACGTCACAAAAATCTTGGTTGTGAATGTCTTTCAACACCGAACCTCCTAAATTCAGCATCAAATTTATTTCTCATTTCTATTTTATTGATTGTTGACATCAGCACCAATAAGAATAAGCCTTTTGAATATATCATGTTTGCTGGATCTAATTGCTTTAATAAAGTTCATTAATAAACAATTCACTAATATCGAACTGTAAAAAACTCATAAATAATGTTATTATATGTACATTTGGGGAAAACAGGTACATGTAAAATACCGCTAACACAACTTCCTTTCGATCATACAAAAATTGAGCACAAATTGCATTTAAAATTTTAAAATGTTAATTATATCCATAATAAACCGAATATTCTGGCAACTCTGCTTCAGTGATTGGATAAGGTCACACAGAGGTTTTTGTGTTAAGCTGTCCTATTTTACTATTGCATAGCGGTAGCTCCACGCTGTGCATTTTATATAAAATGGGGAATTTGTACATTTGGGGAAAATAGGTACATGTAAAATACAGCCAACACAACTTCCTTTCGATCATAAAAAAAATGAGCGTAAATTGCATTTAAAATTTTAAAATTTAATTATATCCGCAATAAACAAAGTAATCTGGCAACACTGCTTCAGTGATTGGATAAGGTCACACAGAGATTTTTGTGTTAAGCTGTCCTATTTTACTATTGTATAGTGGTAGCTCCACGCTGTGCATTTTATATAAAATGGAGAATTTCTCATTTCATATTGCAATTGATTATTATAGATACAAAGCCCCATCATCTCCCGTAGAAATGTCATCAAATGTAGCTTCCGTTAAATCCACAATTTCATCTTGATTATATTTATCTTCAGGATCGGAACCGAGTGTAGCATTAGATGCGCTAGATAATTGAGACTTCCTTCTTACATGCTCCACTATTCTCTGGTTTGCTAGATTAACAGTTATTATTAGGTTTGAACTATTAGCTACCATTATATCTGTAACTTGATCTAAAGTTTTACCAGTAACTTCAATGCCATTGACTTCCAGAACCTCATCATTTACAACCAATAATCCTGTAGATTTAGCCAGACCGTCAGGAACAAGTCTTGAAATGAATATTCCTGAAATTTTGTCTAGCCCATTTTGAGTAACTTTAACACTAGTTCCATTACGTATATAAACTCCCAGGCTTATAGAGCCGCGCTTTAACAATCGAATTCTTCTACATATTTCTGATATAATGGCAACATATATGATAGCTGACACTTGTCGAGAGTCATAAAGGTTTGATATAGGTAAAGTTTTCGCATTTGTAGGTGTTCCACCTAGTACATTGAATATAAGGTTCCTTGGATTCAATGATTATTAATAGGCAGTAGATCTTGATCGCTATGATCAATATATGAAACAAGAAAGGAAATAACTTTTAAATTAAGCAAGCGCTCACTAACGTCACAAAAATCTTGGTTGTGAATGTCTTTCAACACCGAACCTCCTAAATTCAGCATCAAATTTATTTTTCATTTCTATTTTGTTGATTGTCGACATCAGCACAAAGAAGAATAAGCCTTTTGGCCAAATCATTTTTGCGAGATCTAATTGCTTTAATAAAGGAGTTTCCTCAAGGAGATTACTAGTATTTATCTATCCCAAGTTCATTAATAAACAATCCACTAATATCGAACGGTAAAAAACTCATAAATAATTTTATTGTATATACATTTGGGGAAAATAGGTACATATAAAATACAGCTAACACAACTTCCTTTCGATCATAAAAAAAATTGAGCGCAAATTGCATTTAAAATTTTAAAATTTAATTATATCCGTAATAAACAAAGTAATCTGGCAACACTGCTTCAGTGATTGGATAAGGTCACACAGAGATTTCTGTGTTAAGCAGTCATATTTTACTATTGATAGCGGTAGCTCCACGCTGAGCATTTGATATAAAATTAGGAATTTTTCATTTCATATTATAATTGATTATTATAGATGCAAAGCCCCATCATCTCCTGTAGAAGTGTCATCAAATGTAGCTTCAGTTAAATCAACAATTTCATCTTGATCATATTTATTTTCAGGATCGGAACCGAGTGTAGTGTTAGATGCGCTAGGTAATTGAGACTTCCTACTAAAAGTAACCCTTCTTACACGCTCCGCTATTCTCTGGTTTGCTAGATTAACAGTTATTATTAGGTTTGAACTATTAGCTACCATTATATCCGTAAATTGATCTTAAGTTTTACCAGAAACTTCAATGCCATTAACTTCCAGAACCTCATCATTTACAACTAATAATCCTGTAGATTCAGCCAGACCGTCAGGAACAAGTCTTGAAATGAATATTCCTGAATTTTTGTCTAACCCATTTTGAGTAACTTTAACGCTAGTTCCATTACGTATATAAACTCCCAGGCTTATAGAACCGCGCTTTAGCAATCGAATTCTTCTACATATTTCTGATATAATGGTAACATATATGATAGCTGACACTTGTCGAGAGTCATAAAGGTTTGATATAGGTTAAGTTTTCGCATTTGCAGGTGTTCCACCTAGTACACTGAATATAAGGTTCCTTGGCTTCAATGTTCCATATCCATTGAGTTCTTCTAAGCAATTACCTTTTCTTTGAATAATGATTCTAAGCAATGGTTTAGCATTAATAAAGGGCCATCTTAAGTTATCGTTATTAATAGGCAGTACATCCACCAAAATCTTGGTTGTGAATATCTTTCAACACCGAACCTCCTAAATTCAGCATCAAATTTATTTTTCATTTCTATTTTGTTAGTGTCAACCAAAGACGCTTTCATAATAATCTTGATTTTGGACATTTGCGTTATGCAAAAAATTATTCCCTGTAACATAAATAAATTAATATTGTCTAAGGCATACTCATGGGTTTAATAAACGACATATTGTCTGCAAAAGCAATAACTTGAAAGATGTCGTTGATAAATGGTCATGCTTCCTGGTTTCCATTAGATATTAAGTTATGACCATAACAGGCTTCGTCCTCACCATCAGACACGCCAGCAACAACAAATCTAATCCCTTTGTACTCCTTTCACTATCTCGGTATACAGAATTACCATTAATAATAATTTTCCCATTTCAAGGAAATTGATCGATAAAATCATTGATAACGTATCCAGTTTGGAAGCCAAATTTTTAATGCTTTTAGGTTCTATAATACTTTTTCGTCTGCCTTCATTGGGCAAAGAGGCATGAACTTTGTAAAGTACTATTTACGGATCGGAACCGGCTGTAGTGACAGACTGATGAGACCTACAAGATAATTGAGAGTTTCCACTAAAACTACCCCATCTTACAGGTTCAACTGTTCTCTAGTTTGCTGGCCTAACAGTTATTAGGCTTGAACTATTAGTTACCATCATATCCGTAGCTTGATCTAAAGTTTTTCCAGAAACTTCAATACCATTTACTTCCAAGACCTCATCATTTACAGCAGTAATTCTGTAGATTCAGCTAGACCACCAGGAACAAGTTTTGAAATGAATATCCATGGAATTTTGTCTAGGGCAAAAAGGCGTGAATTTTGTAAATTATTATTTATGGATCGGAACCGGCTGTTGTGGTAGACTGATGAGACCACTAGATAATTCAGGGTTTCTACTAAAACTACCCCATCTTACAGGTCCTACTGGTCCCTGCTTAGCTGGCTTAAGTTATTAGTTTGGAATTATTAGCTACAATCATATCCGTAGCTTGATCTAAAGTTTTCCAGAAACTTCAATGTCATTAACTTCCAAAGCCTCATCATTTACAACCAGTAATCCTGCAGATACAGCTAGACCACCAGGAACAAGTTTTGAAGTGAATATTCCTGGAATTTTGTCTAAAGCAAAAAAGCATAAAATTTGTAAAATACTATTTATGGATCGGAACCGTCTATGGCGATAGCTTGATGAGACCCACTAGGTAATTGAGGGTTTCCACTAAAATTACCCCATCTTACAGGTTCTACTGTTCTCTGGTTTGCTGGCTTAACAGTTATTACGTTTGAACTATTAGCTACCATCATATCCGTAGCTTGATCTAAAGTTTTTTGATAAACTTCAATATCATTAACTTCCAACAGTTTATCATTTACAGCCAGTAATTCTGTAGATTCAGCTAGATCACCACGAACAAGTTTTGAAATGAATATCCCTGGAATTTTGTCTAGGGCAAAAAGGCGTGAATTTTGTAATGGATCGGAGTCGGCTGTTGTGGTAGACTGATGAGACCACGAGATAATTTAGGTTTTCCACTAAAACTACTCCATCTTACAGGTTCAACTGTTCTCTGGTTTGCTGGCCTAACAATTATTAGGCTTGAACTATTAGTTACTATCATATCCGTAGCTTGATCTAAAGTTTTTCCAGAAACTTCAATACCATTTACTTCCAATACTTCATCATTTACAGCCAGTAATCCTGTAGACTAGACCACCAGGAACAAGTACCACTGGACCATTCCATGTCAAACCAACACAGTAATTGTTTTTATAGTAACTCTGTATAATATGTTCCCTGCTTGCATTTCCAGCAAATTCTAATAAACAGGGTAATTTCGGCAAGGCGTTCATTTTTAAAGTCACAGAGCCGGTTTTGTTTTTTCTTTCATCTAATGCTTGATATGGGCCAAACCGTACATCATGCACGAGCCTCGTACAAATTTTATGTGGCACACAAATCCAAGAACAATTACTCTTAATTCTTACATCCACGGACAATAAGAAACGATATAATTCACAGTAACCGTAAAGGCTAAATATTGCGCTCATATCGTATCTGCTTGAGTATAGCCATAGGTAAGCAGCATACAGAAAATTTGTGCATATTTTTCTAGCGACAAATTTGCATCTTCACCATAAGCAATAAATATGAAGATCATCAGTAAAACAAATCGACTCAGCCGTTCGAGAAAATTTCGTTCTTTGTACAATGTGTCCAGCACTTGCTCAAAATGAGGTCGATCGGTTAGATGTAAATCTGTAAAGACACTCATTTGTACATTTATAATCAATATTATCTCAAATTAGTTTGACCGTTTTAAGATTAACTTCGAGGCTATCAACCATTGGATATTGCAATGAAAGATAGAACGCCGCATTTTCCTGACGACCCACGTTATTTACCTCTGCTACTCGATTTACCATTTCTCCCATGATTGATGAGTTTACTGCTAATGCCAATCCTAATATAGTCCGTTTGTCGTCTCTTTTTTTCATTTCAACAACGTACTCTGTCAAAATTTCCTGTATATTAATATTTTTTGCGTAAAAGGAACAAAACCTCTCCAGTCACGATAATTAGCATCGTCATTATGATATAGTACCATAGATATGTATACTTTCCAGATAAGGCATATCGACGGCAATATATAAAGCTGTTTGGCCTATTACATTAGCTGCATCTACATTACCACCGTATTTTATTAGAAGATAGGCCAATTTTGGAATCGTTATAGCACAATGTAATGGTGTGATTTGTAAATTATTGGAATTGTTGACATCAGTACCAGCAAGAATAAGCGTTTTCGCGGGATTTAATTGCTTTTATTAACGGAGTTTCCCCTAGGAGATTGCGAGTATTTATCTGTTCCATGTTCATTAATAAGGAATGCACTAATCTCGAATTGTAGAAAAATCATTAGTAATGTACATTTGAGGAGAAGATGTATATGCCAAATGCCGCCAACACAATTTCCTTTCATCATTCAAAAATTGAGCTTAAATTGCACTTAAAATTTTAAAATGACAATTATATCCGCGATAAATAATATAAACTGGCAACACTGCCTCAGCGATTGGATAGGATCACACAGAGGTTTGTGTTAAGTTTTCTAGAGTTAATTAACTATTATATAGTGGTATCGAGAGTGTACGTACGCCGGACTGTTCCATGTCTAACCAACACAGCGATTGTTTTTACAGTAAATCTGTATAATATGTTTTCTAGTTGGATTTCTAGCCAATTCTTACAAAGAGGGAACTTTCGGCGAGGCGTCCATTTTTAAAGCCAGAGAGTCATTTTTGTTTAATTTCAGATATGCATTCATTTATTTCGGATATAATAATAGTCTAATATCCTGAGCAAGTCTAATTTAAAGTATAAATACCTTCATTTACGATATAAACAATATCATCTAACGTTGGACATGGGCCAAATCGTACATAGTACATGAGCTTCGTGGGAATTTTATGTGGTACATATAGCCAAAAACAATTATCTTTAATTCTTACATCCATGAACAATCGCAAACGGTATAATTCACAGAAACCGTGAAGGCTAAATATTACGCTCATATCGTATCTCTTTGGATAGGTAAGCAGCATACAGAAATCTTGTGTATATTTTTCTAGCGGCAAATTTGCATCCTGCATATTGGTAAATAAAATTATGAAGATTGTAGGATATCAGGTAGAACACACTAATACCATCCCATAGCCATCTTTTGGTAACTGCGATTTTGGATGGCTGCCTGGATAAAGTGTTGATAGACATTATTATGATAAAAAAAGTTTCTAGATTAATTTTTGACCTTTAAGAAATTGTAACACGATTTTTTATTATGTGAATAAATATTTTACATCAAAGATAATTTTTATTTTAGAATTATGGATAAAACCCCCATAAATTGGTGACTCTAACGTGATGTCAAGGAGTTGTGTTCGTTATTGATATTTCCTACTGCCTGCTGTCCGTGATTTTTTCCTGTCGCCTGTTACCCATCCAGTTTCCTGCTGACGATTGATTTCCCTGCTGCCTATGGCACATCGTCCTCAAATTTCAGTTGACCTCACTACAAGCGCCCATACCGTCAAGCCCTTTTTATTGGATAACAATAAGGGTACTGCGCGAGTGAGTGCTCTATCTTTATACCTACATATATTTCCCCTTAATCTGAATTAAATAAACCAAGAAATCAATATTTGACAGTGTGTCAGTGCCATTTCTTCCTATTCTGTTCTACTTATCATGGTTGATCAACCCCCCGAATGGGTTCATTTGTTACCTTCGTCGGACCATCAGCAGCGTCAACAATACGCACAATACGCCACAGTTTTAAAACTTCCCTCGTTTTGGATCTCCAAACCAGATATATGGTTTTCGCAGGTAGAAGCTCAATTTAGTGTAGCATGTATAACGAATGATAGGAAAAAGTACGACCATGTCTTGGCTAATTTACCACTATAAATTATAAACAACGTTTATGACGTTATTTTGAACGCTCCGGAGCAAAATTTGTAGACACATTTTAAAAATATCATCATCGCACGTCTGACTTCGAGCGAAGAAAAGCGATTAGAAGATCTCCTCACTGGCTCGCAGATGGGCGACCGAAAACCCTCTGATTTTTACAGGCATATGTTAGGTATCGTGGTTCGCATATGGTTAGTCAGGAATTGCTAATAAAATTATGGAAAAGACGCCTGCCCAAAACTATTTATATGGCGATTACTGCTTCTGGAAAATCTGAAATCGACGATATTATCGATATGGCAGATAAAATTTGGGAATCTTGCCAAAACCCTCTCGCGTCATCCATTCAATCTAATTCCTTGACCGACCATACGCATATCCCACCTACGACCGCAGAGTTGTTAACAAATTTCAATACTCTTTCTGTAAATTTTCAATCGATGTTAAATCAAATTTTACACAAACAGCAAACTCTCACATCTCAGATGTCTGCGTTACGTTCCACTACTCCTTCGAACACTCAAATTTCTTTTCCTACTACCAGCCGCTCTGCCAATTGTCAGGGCCAATCTCGTTCATGCTCTCGCTCCGGCATCAAGCGTTTTGACCCGACAAGTAATTCTCTCTGTTACTATCATCAACAAAGACTTGAAATGTGCTGGTTTTTTATGCATTTATAACAAATCTCTTTTATATACTCCTAGTTTCGCAGGTTCCATTTCTACTAATTCAAAAAACTAATGGATGCTAGTGTTTTGTCACCAGACACTTAGCCTACTGAACAGCAAATATCGCCTCTTTGTTTACGATCAATATAATAAATTACGTTTTTTAATTAATACTGGCGCTGAATTGTCAGGCGTCCCTAGAGAACCTCTTATCGATTTTAAGGAAAATCGTAGTTTAATTCTTACTGCAGCTAATGGTTCTATTATAAAAATACTTACGGCAAGAAATTGTCACGAGTTTTCCTTTGTTTTGAATACAGCTGACATGTCATTTCCTATCATTAACGTTGACTTTTTGGCACATTTTGGATTGTTAGTTGACTTAAAACACTCCGTTACTCATAATATAGTACCAGAGGGCCATTTGCTCTGTTGCCATCCCCGTAGGGTAGACATTATCAAGTTCAATTTTGCCAGATCAGAATTCAAGCAAATGGTTGAGTTAGGGATTTGTAGAGGGATTTTTTCTCTTTTGCATGTGGTAGTAAAGAAAGAACCTAACGATTGGCGTCCCTGTGGTAATTATAGACAACTCAATACCATCACGGTGCCTGATCGATACCCGTTGCTTGATGTCCACGATTTTAAAGCTCAATTAAACGGTTGTACCTTTTTTAAAAAATTCTATTTGGTCCAAGCATATCATCAAATCCCTGCCTTTGCATCCGATATTTATAAAACGGCAATTACCACACCTTTCGGCTTATTTGGATTTCTACGAATGTCTTTTGGTTTATGGAATGCTGGTCAAACCTTCCAGCGCTTCATGATCGAAGTCCTTTTAGGTTTAGCATTCGTTTTTGCGTATCTCGATGATATTTTAGTTGCTAGCAAGGATCATGATGATCATTTGTCACACTTGCGTCTTGTTTTCGACCGCCTTGAAAATTATGGTATAAATGTCAAACCCTCTAAGTGCCTTTTTGGAGTGAACACCTTAACTTTCTTAGGACATCAAATCTCTTCTGTTGGTATTTCGCCAGGTCACGAGCGCGTTGATGTTATCATCAATTATCCTAAACCGTCAACACTCAAGCAACTTCAGAAGTTTAAATGAATGATAAACTTCTATCAACATCTAAATTTTAGTTCCCTTGCACACGCTTGTAACTCGATTGATTCGCGATAAAATTAAAGCCATTGATTTCTGGCCGACTGATTCTTCTGATAGTTTTCCAAGAATTAAACAAGCTTTGGTAAATGCGACAGTAGACTGCTCGAACGTGTCTATGGGTACGGTTTTGGAGCAGACAGTTGGAGATTTAGCTAGACCTTTATCCTTCTTTTTGCGTAAGTTGAACGATGCCAAAAAGCGTTACTCTACTTTTGACAAGGAGTTGCTGTCATTTTATACGTCAGTGGAATCAACAGAAGTAGAATGGTTATTTTCGTACGACCTAGCTGGAGTAGGAGTCACATCATTACTTCCCTCTCCCAAAGAAGTAGATATTGAATTATCTTCCTCTGGTTTCTCTCTTTTAATATCCGGTTTCATTATAGGTTTGTGTAAAGAAAATGCCACTTCTATTGATCCAGGCATAAACGGCGATAGGTACTCCCTTCTGGGTGGTTTCTCTTCATCGTCGTCATCTGAATCTTCTGGCAGTTCCTGTCAACATCTTTTCCCAATTAGATACGTCCACCTTTTCCCAAGGTGCTGTGCTTGAATTTACACAATGCTTTGTCTACATCAGACGGCGGACGGTGATTTACGTCAATAGTATTGTTAGATTCCATTGGGTGGTGCTTGAATTTACACAAAGCTTTGTCTACATGAGACGGCGGACGGTGATTTACATCAATAGCATTGTTAGATTCTGTTTGGTGGTGTTCGTCAAAATAGTTTTTCTGCGATGGCATCTAGGGTTTCGGGCGTGTTTATAATAATTTCTGGATCTGCGGAGTCATTCAAAGTGACAAAACAAAATCTTGGGGTAGACGGTTGTTGGAAATGCACGCTCTCGATGGATGAATGAAATTTGGAGATTCTATCCCTATTTAAATTCAAATCGAGAAACTTTATAATCAGCGATAGACTTCTATGCCTCTTATTATACTCTTTTTCGACCAGCAGAGCCCTCTTTGAGTCATTTACAGACCAGTATTTTCTTTGAGGAATATTCTGAGACAAAGCTATCTTCCTCTTTTTTTATCCGATTCAGATTGAGACTTCCTTTTTTGTCCTGTGTATCCCTGGGGACTGTTTATCACGTAGTGTCCGCCAACTGTAGCAATGTTGTACTGTCATGACGATGTGGAATACTTCAGGTTGACAGGGTACTGCCCAGTTGAGACAGTATACTATCTGGTTGTTCCGCTACATTGTCCAGCACTTGTGCCATTATATCTTCTCTTCTATTACGATACATTTCTGGTTGATTTGAGTTATAAGAAATTTGTAGTCTTTGATCTACTCTTGTGGGGCTTACAGGTGGTAGTAGAGGATTAGTATGACTACTATCTACTGGATAAGGTAGTGGAAGTGGCGAAGGTGACATCGTCGTTGACAGTAGACTGTTCAAACGTGTCTATGGGTGCGGTTTTGGGGCAAATTGTTGGAGATTCCGCTACACGTTTAGCTTTCTTCTCGCGCAAGTTGAACGATGTCCAAAAGCGTTACTCTACTTTTGACAAGGAGCTACTGTCACTTTATATGTCAGTTAGATATTTCAGGTATTTGTTGGAGGACCGTAAGTTTATTTGTTTCACGGATCATAAACCGTTAACGACAGCCCTAGTTTCTCGTTCCGAAAAGACATATTCGAGGTAAAGAAAACATCGCCTCTCCTACTATTATCGCTTTTTTGCTTTCGTTGTGAATTGTTGACAACATTCTCTTTGGAATAAACAGAGGTAGAATGGTTATTTTCGTACGACCTAGTTGGATAGGAGTCACATCATTACTTCCCTTTTCCAAAGAACTAGATACTGAATTATCTTCCTCTGGTTTCTCCCTTTTAATATCCGCTTTCATTATTCATTATAGGTTTGAGTAAGGAAAATGCCACTTCTATTGATCCAGGCATCAACGGCGATAGGTACTTCCTTCTGGGTGGTTTCTCTTCATCGTCGTGATCTGAATCTTCTGGCGATTCCTGCTTAATAAATTCCATATTCCTGTCAACGTCTGTTTCCCAATTAGATACGTCCACCATTTTCCAAGGTGCTCTACTTGAATTTACACAAGGCTCTCCCTCTACATCAGAAGACGGACGGTGATTTACGTCAATAGTATTGTTAGATTCCATTGGGTGGTGCTCGTCAGGATAGTTTGTCTGCGATGGCATCTGGGGTTTTGGCTCTCCTGGCATACCCACGGTCCCATTCAATCTTCGAAACCTAATAATTATATTTTTTGAATGCATCTCTGAGGCATGTATTTTATTGAAAAGCTTCTATAGAATCGTTTATATTCTTAAAAGTTACAAATGCATATCTGCCGTATTTCATTTTCTTGGCATATCCTATATCAATCCTTTTTTATTTGGGATACGTGGATATCATGTCATCCTTAGTTACTTCATGAGCAAGATTACCAACATATACAGTCAAAGGGACTATGTCTTCTGGTCCTATATTAAGTTCATCATCACGGTCCTTTTTGAATTCCGCAGTGATGTAGCCCCTACGGAATTTAGTTTTGTTTAGCGCGTTCATAACAATTTCTAGATCTGCGGAGTCATTCAAAGTGACAAAACAAAATCTTCGGATAGACGGTTGTTGGAAATGCACGCTCCCGATGGATGAATGAAATTTGGAGACTATATCCCCATTTAAATCCAAATCGGGAAACTTTATAATCAGCGATTGACTTCTATGCCTTTTATTATACACTTTTTCGACCGGTAGAGCCCTCTTTGCATCATTTACAGACCAGTCTTTTCTTTGAGGATATTCTGAGACAAAGTTTTCTTCCTCTTTTTATTACCCTTCTTTAAAACATTCGACTGTTCAAAATAAGGTCCATCGGTTAGATATAATCCCCAAGTATTTGAATATTTGTAGTCAATATTATCCCAAATTAGTTTAACCGTTTTAAGATTCAGTTCGAGGCCATCAGCCATTGAATATTGCAGTGAAAATAGGCATATACCAACTTACTTTCCATCATAGAAAAATTGAGCATAAATTGCACTTAAAATTTTAAAATGAAAATTATATCCGTGATGAATTAAATAATTTGGCAACACTGCTAGAGCGATTGGATAAGGTCACACAGAGTTTTTGTGCTATATTGTTTAGAGTTGTTTTATTATTGTATAGTGGCATCGAGAATATACGTACGCCGGACCATTCCATGTCAAGCCAACACAGTGACTGTTTGTGCAGTAACTCTATATAATATGTTTTCTTGTTGCATTTATCTTCTACTTTCGGCAAAGTGTTCATTTTTAAAGTCAGATAGTTTCCTCCTGCTCCTCGATTTATCATTTCTTCTACGAATGGTGAATTCGCTGTTAATGCCAGTCCTAATATAGCTCAGTTGTCTCTTCTTTCATTAC
Source organism: Leptura quadrifasciata (assembly GCA_963675555.1). Lineage (NCBI taxonomy): Eukaryota > Metazoa > Arthropoda > Insecta > Coleoptera > Cerambycidae > Leptura > Leptura quadrifasciata. The sequence continues at coordinate 152,044,460 of OY776673.1, read as the reverse complement.
AATCAACAACAATAATTTCCTGTTAGGATCTTAATATTTTCTGCATCAAGAGCCTTCAAAGGAGGCGTGGAACCTCTCTTGCCATGACAATTAGCATCAGCATTATAATAATATAGGTATGTATACTTTCTAGACAAGCCATATCGACGGCATTATGTAATGCTATTTGACCCATTACATTACCTGCATCTACATTGGCACCGTGTTTTATTAGCAATGTGCTAATCTGTCTACAGTTAAATCAATGCCGCTCTAGGATTAGATCAAATATTTTAAGTCTGTTTTTGTTTGAAAACAATAACCATTGACATCGTATCGAGGCAATGTCATGTCCATTCCTGGAATTTAATATAAATTATTAAGGCTCTTCAGGGTGTTGGGAACATATTTTGTGGAAAAAATAAAGATTTTATTATATTTAGATAAGAAGCAGTTATGAAAAAAAATCTGACTGCTAAAAAACTGATATTATATATCAAGTCAAAATACACTTCAAACATACTTCAAATTATCAGCACCAATGCCTACAAAGTCTAAATTCATTTAAATCGTCGTATATAAGAGAACGGACGTACAATGTACATACAGATTCGGCAAAAGTAGTTTTACACCGATTCGACAAAAGTAGTTTTATATATCCTGATGTAAACGAGTTTGAGAAACAAAACAATAAAAATTAGGAACAGAAAGTCGAATATACTACTCGCAGGATGCTACACACTTCGTGAAATATTGTTTTTTTATCACCTTGATGTATATCAATGAAGGGCATGAACACTAATACGCCTCTTCCGGTGGAAAAAATAATACATTTTGATTTAGATAGGTTGAGGCTGTCGATGCACTTTATTTGTAGATTTGAGAAGGTGCGGGGGTTGCACTTGAAGATGTTGGTCAAGACCAAAAACTATGCCCTGTATATTTAGTTTCGGTAAATTAGTTGCATTGACTCTAATTTCAAAAGTTTTGATTAATCACTGTATTATTAAAATGTGTTCGGGTGAAAATCAGTACCCTGTATATTACGCGTTAGGTGCTTTAGATACTTTAAAGTTAAGTTTAAAAGTCAAAAATCACTTTGGTTTAATGTTGAGTTCTTAGTCAGGTGAAATTCCAACACCCTGTATATGATTTTATGAAGTAGAACTGTTTTTGAATGTCAATAGTCCGTGAGCCAGTCAGGATATCACTACCGTTAGGTGGAACTAAGCGGCACCTACGTTTTTAGATTGTCCTATATGTGAGTTAAAAGAAATCACCTTCTGGACATTTCAGATTTCCAGCTAAATACGTTTTTTAGCCGCCATTTTGAAAATTTTTCACCTTTTTGACCCAATAATACGTGTAAAAATACTTTTAAATGAAGAATGAAATTTCACCTATAATTGAGAAGTTTTTATATCGGTTTAAGGCAGTTTAAGACAGTAATAGTTGTAAATAAAATGATTTTTTGAATGTTGTGTTTCTGGTTTTTCTAGTAATATCATTTTTAAAATTACGATTCCCCATTATTTGATTTCATTTCCGATTTGCCGGAATTTGTTGAGAAAATAGTTTGAAGTGTAAGGAAAATGAAAAGAAGGAAGCTAGAGGAAAAATTGAGGGGAAGCTGTATTATGTACGGGAAAAAGTCAAATTTTTCTTATACTTCAAACTATATTCTTAGTAAATTCCGACAAACCTGAAATTAAACCAAATACATACTTCGTACATACTTCGATATGCGATGTAAAGCAACATAAGGCGCGGTTAGCAATTGGATGGGTGTAGGGTATGTCCCCTACAAGTCAAAAAAACAAAAACAAAAAAATTCAAAAATTGTCAAAAAATCATATCGATTCATGCACCATGGCAAACCATATAAAAAAGTCAATCAGACACAGTTTTCACCGAAAAACATTCAAGGTCACAAAAATCTGAAAAAATTCACGAGCACTCGATAATTCTAAAATAACGTAAATTCACCAATATCAAACTTCAAACATTTATTCTGGTCAATTCATAAAAGATTCACTACAAAAACGCCCCTTAAAAATGCAGCCCACATATATTCGTCAACCAGACCCAAATCACTATCCATACCTAAAATGTCAACATTTTATTTTATTTCGTTAACTTTCTGTAAACCATTCCACATTCAAAATTTTATTACTTTTGGACAACCCCTCGTATACTTTAAACTACGTTAAAACTTAACATTTTAACTCATTTCATAAATTTCTTGCAACTACTTCGCATTTCAATTCTTATTACTTTTTGACCACCCCTTGTATACTTCAAACCACGTTCCGTGCTTCGAGTCTTAACGTTCTATTTAATTTAATCGATTTCTTGCAACTCGATTGCTGTGTTAAATTTCATAACTTTTGATCACTCCTCGTAATACAGCATACAATATCTCGATTCCTCTTGTAACCGATATCTCCGTTCAAACTCAACTCATACCCATTAGGAACATTCTCATATCTTATTTCCAGACACCACGCACCTATCGGGAACATTCGTATATCATTTCAACTCGTAAACATCGGACCTCCGTTAATACTTTACGGGGTCGTTTCGGATTTTGTCAATCAAACATTAATAACTCCCAAACTAAAATATATTCAAACTTCATTCTTATTTCAAAAAATTCCCCTTTTCATTGCCAATTTTTCCATATAACTTTCATTTTCGAAATCTTAAATTTTCAGTATTGCGCAATGATTCGCAATCGATTACTCATCCTCGCCCGCACGGAGCGATTTCCAGCTTTTTCAGTCGTTTTAAAACGGGACGCGAGACTCGATGGGGCACGATAAACGCAACTTTTCTAAACGTATAAATACCGAGTATAGCAAGCCCAAGGCAAGTTCAGTTTTGACGGTGACTCCTATGTTAAGTATTGGCGAAGTAGTTTAGTGAAAAAAGTTAATGAAAAGTGATTTTAAGTGTAATAAGCTGATTTGCTAGTACTTCCGGTCCGGTTACTATTTAACTAAAGTTGTAGATACCCACCGTCTAGTTAGGCTTTCTTACTCCCTGTCCCTACATACTTTTCGTGACTAGCCGTTCAGATCTAGCTTCCCACGCCGAAACCTGGTTAAGTAGAGTTAGTTTTAGGAATTCGCCTAAGTGGCCCCATTTAGTTTTAAGTAAATCGTTTCGCCTTAAGTGGCCCCATTTCATTTTTTCATTTCGCCCTAGCGGCCCACGCAGTTTTAAATGCAAAGTGAATTTTTTCAATAGAATAAAGACAGACAATTTAATAAACATTTTTGCTAAATTCCACAAACTGAATATATGCCGTCGAATAGTTACCCTCTAAAAGAAAAATTTTGTTAAATAAAAATACCATTCATTTTAAACTCTGTTCAGTTAAAATTTTAAATAAATAATTTGTTCGTTCCGTTTTAAATCCAGTGTTGTTTTTTCAAGAACTCCAAATGCAGGGTGTAGTCGTTGACCCTGTTAGAACTCAAAAGACTATACAGTGCAAAAAAATTTTTTTTAAAACAAAGTGTTACAACGGTTCCAGACCATATTATACAGGGTGTAGCAATTCACCCTAACTACCACTACAGAAATCGAACCCAAAGACTTCTCACATCAAAATTAAGTGCACTGCACGAACGCCCTCAGCTCGAACTCACCAATGCTCCAATTTTTTTATTTTCCAACGCAGAGGGCCGTTCGTGATCACAACGAAGACCGCGTTTTCGCCTCACACATCTTCCAGCGGATTGTATATCAGTGTATGCGCGGAAGCTATACAATCTTAGGCGAGTGTTGTATAGGGGATATACCATTCTTCGGAGGGGATGTAATGCCGTCAGTCTCTTGTCTATTAAATGTTAGGCAAGTAAAAATTCCCTACTCTTCTTAAGGGAAGAGGTTCGGCAAAATTCCTGGTTGGGGGTAGCTCGTCTACAGGCGTCGGTGTTAGGCCTCAGTAGCGGAAAGAAATGTATAAAAAAAACAAATAATCGGAACCGTAATTTTAAAAATGATGTTATTACAAAAATCAGAAACATAACATTCAAAAAATCATTTTATTTACAATTTATGTCTTAAACTGCCTTAAATCGGTATAATAATTTCACAGTAATAGGTAAAATTTTATTCTGAACAATTTTACTAAGAGATATTTTTCATCTAGGATCAATAATTTCTGAGATACAGGTATTGTTGTGTCAAAATGGTGGAGCTTGAGCTGAAAAATTTTCAAAATGGCGGCTAAAAAACGTATTTAGCTGGGAATCTGAAATGTTCAGAAGGTGATTTCTTTTAATTAACATACAGGACAATCTAAAAACGTAGGTGCCGCTTAGTCCCACCTAATGGTAGTCAACTCGATTTTTGTTAGACCTGGCTCATAGACTACAAGATTGGTTTCTGATTCATTTATTTGGAGATTTGTAAAATTTTTGGTTTTTGTAGACATTTTTTATTACTCTGTATATGGTGACTTATTTAGTAGCACTTGGTTTTAACGAGAATGACTATTTTGGTTAAAATTAATGAAAAACTTCGACGGATTATTTTTAACAAATTTCGATTTTTATTATAGTTACTAAAATGGTAACTCTTCGACAATAAGAATCCTGGCTTTCAGAAAATTTGTTTGAGTTTGTAGTTTTAAAAGTCACTTATAATTAACGCGCGGAGGCAGGTTTTGTTTGAAATTTTAATTAGATGCGCTGAGGCAGGTTTTGTTTAAAAAGCCTGAAAAAATTCACTTGATTTAATGCGCGAGGGCAGAATAGATTTATTTATTGAATGCTCTTAAAGCTAGGGCACGAAGTGCGAATTAAAGGTTTTTTTGCTTGGGGTCACCAAGGAAGCCGTCGCGGAGTTTTTCAGGAAATGAATTAAAGTGCGAAGTGGGAAGCTAACTAGCCGTCGAAAACCGAAAAAAGTTATTTCAGAAATCTTCGGAGATTCTAGTATGATCACTAATTACAATTTTAAACACTATTTAGTTTAAAAGGGAACTATTTCACTCGCGATACTTTACAACACTTTGAATCACTTGCGGAACAGAGCTTGCATTTGCTTGCTGTGAGGAGACTATTATATGCTTAGAAATGGTTGCATTTTTCCATGAATGTCGTATACGGGGGTCGATGAGAAAGAAGTATGGCTCAATAAAATAATGTTGCGGATGTCTTATACAGGGGGCAACGAGGAAGTAAAATGTTTTTGAAGGGAATTAAAAATATTCTGACCGAATATTTGGAGAGTAAATTAAAAGGTGATCTTTGAATATGCAGGGGCGGTATTTTTTAGGTGACTATTTTACAATGTCGGGGCTGTAAAATTTATGTTTAAAACTTTTTCGTAAATTTAATGACGGATTATGATTAACGGAGAATTATCGAGTAACTGTGAATTTTTTCAGAATTTGTTTTAGAAAAATTACTCTTGTTTGTTTAATTTTCGGCTAGTTTAGCTTTTCAGCGGGGGAGTGGATTCGAAGATTAGTGTTCTTCTTTAATATAATATTCTTAACAGAAACACAATAAAATAATAAAGAGGGGGCGCCAAATGATTCTGGCCCTACTGCCAAAAAAAAGAGGGACATCAGTGATTAAAACGATTAAGCATACACTAAATAATAAATAATAAATATGTAAACAACAACGACAAAACAAAGAAAATACACATGGCCATAATATATTCGGTTCAGTACAGGTTATCAACAAGGAGTATTATTACTATTACTATCTTTCTTTCTAATTGGAGTGCATTCACTAACCCTTGCAAGAGGTATCAGTTAGGATGGTTACTATGAATGTAAATTTAATTATATTTCGCGTAGAAGATCACATCCGTTAACCACGACAAAAATGTGTCGGAAACTATTCTTGTAGGTACTTAATTCTAAGTTAGTTAATATTGATCAACTGACAATCGTCTAATACTATTGGATGGTAGACAATAAATGAATATACTGATGTTTCCACTATGTGGTACTTAAGTTTGCTCCTTGGGTGTCCAAGTGGTTAAACGATACTCCCAGCAGTCCCAGCTATTTGACAGCGCTCGGCAACAACACGTACAAAATACCTCCAATACGCTGAAACCCCTAACGTACAGAAGGCACAAAAAAACGTCTTTAGGTTGACTGTTTAGGATTAAAGATTAGATCGAAAAGTGATTTTCAGGATTTTTTAAAGTTAAATTTCTTATAGTACATGGGATCTACTATAACAGGCATCGGTCTTGTCGCGGCAAATGGTATAGTAGAATGCAGTCGCGGTGAGACGGGAAGTCGAGAAACTTTCATTGCCGCGCTAATAATATAAGAATCATCTGTCTCGCTTTCACGTCAGGGATTTTTGTTTTCTTTCCCGCACTCGTTTACTTCTGGATATATAAAACTATTTTTGCTGAATCTGTGTATCTTCTGATGTATCATACAATCTATAACTGAGGATATAACTTAAGCTTATCGGCCAGTCATTAGAGTAAGATAAGGTGTGAAAAACTGCAATAGTTTTTAAATTTTGAGGCAACATTGGACGAGGTAGAAAAGTGACAAGTCCAGTTTTTGCACCCTTTTCCGCTCCAAGAACATTGTTAAATTAACGAAGGATCTATATTCTATATGACCGATTTTTTTCCTTTTTCCCTTAAAAATTCTCTCGAATTCCCTTTGCCATTCGAAATGTCATTAGTCACACGATGTAGTTTATCTATATAATATATGTATATCGAATGAAATTTTAATAGATGGCAAGCAAAAGAAAAATAACCAAGCTAGGGTTATGACTGACAGATTTTATTTATTTAAATCATGTTCCGTATTAGTAATGGGTTGCAAATTGATCTGAAGCTATATAACGACGTAATTAAATCACTAACAATAATAAATTTGCAACTTTTACCGGATTCTTTTTATGCGAATGAAATTTTATATAAAATGCAAAATATCTCGGGAGGATAGCATATTTTGTGAGGTTAAAAATTCACACGAACGTTGAAGCATAAGTTTATTGTTTAAATGATAGGTAATTTCATTAAGTTTCGGGACATTTACGAGGTTGCAAATTCAGATTGTCAGTTATTCATGTCACAAACATTCGCAACCCGATTTTAAGACTTTCGCAATTGTTTAGACCCCCAATTATTGTTTAAACCGTCAAAATCGTGACCGTACCACATAAAAAAAATTGTGAAATGATCTTCTGGGGTAAAAAAAGTTATGCAAAACAACAAGTGGGTTATGTGACCCTATTCTGGCGTATAAATAATCATTTGCATAACTTTAATCAACAAAATAAATAAATAACTTTTTGAAATGTTCCGGTTATCGTAACAGGGTGCAAACTTGATAGAAGATGTCTCATAATTATTAAAATTTCGAATTTTTTTTCAAAAGGTTACTACAAATTTACGTTTTTTGTTAATTTAACAATGTTTTGGGGGGTGGAAAAGGGTGCAAAAACCGAATTTGTTATTTTTTACCTCCTCCAATGTTGTCTAAAAATTTAGAAACTTTTCTATTTTTTATCTAACTTTTCACTATCGAAAATCCGTGACTGGCCTTGCTCGCAAGTTGCTTTTAAAAATTTTGTGTTTTGAAATATATAAATATTAAGTATACACATTAATACATTTTGATCTAATCGGTAAATTTCTACGTAGATTATAAAAAAATTACAAGCAGTGCCTCTCATGTTTATTAGATTTTTGTTTATTTTATGGTATTCATACGATTAATGCGGATGCGCGGCAGTACTATTGATTCAGAATTTTTTTTTAAATGCCAACCGTTACCTATCGATGGTTGTGAGTCGTGCATCTTTTGTATGCCTTTCAGAAACCAATTTTAACAAAGTACGTTTTATTCCACTGTTTAATATATTATTAAAATGTTCACATATTGTAACATTAAATTTAGAGCATGAGAGAAACAATGAATACTTACTTGAATTTAAAGATGGCAAGATGTAGGGGTGAATTACCGAAGAAATCAGTACTATCTAAAGTTTCTCCCGTATTTACCAAATCCAAAAAATACAAAAATTAAAGCAATATTTAGATGTTAGTGTACTATTGCTGAAATACTTTAACACGCAATCACTTCACTACGTACTTTTCTTTCCGATAAAACTTACGGAACTAAAAATCCAGTCTGACTGACTATCATCACTGTAGAGAATAGACCAGTAATTTCACTCCTCGGCGGTCCTTTTGATGTTTGTTGTATTCGATTTTATTTTTTTTTCTTCCACTGCGCATCCACTATTTCCATCCCACGCGCAGTTGCATGTACACTACTGGAATAAACAATAAACATCAACCCAATAACATCACTGCTGTTCCACTGCGTATCAGATAATTTAAGCCCAGGAGCATGCTTGCGCACTGAAAATCTTATCCTACTGTTCCGGTCGAGTGGGAATACTGGTCTATTCTCTACTGTGCTATCATCAACAGTATCCCAACTACCGGCCAATAGCGTGCATGCCCCACTACTCTCTATGCCGCAAGTATTAAGCCTCTTTCACAATTTAAATAACTACAACCAAACATAAGCATACGTTAACTGCGCAAAAAGCGCAGTAACGAGTTATCGTTTACCTCAATGCAGATGCCCGCATTGTCAATGTCTTCGGAATTTACCTATCTAATAATTGTTCCTCAACAACTATGTTTTATTTGTAATTAAATTTTCTACAAGCTTGTTTGGAATTAATTTTCATTTTTCCAACCACTCTTCCGCAATAAATGAAGAACAAAAAATATATATGTCGAAATATAATATGTGTATACATATACAAGGTGATTCACATATAACTCACCAGGCAGTTTCCGCATTAACGAAAAGAGGTATTCAATTTCTGTCAAGGCCAGTCGTTACATATTTTTGGTGGTTTTATTTTGTCGTTCAAATATTGCCAATGAGAGTGGCGTCCGCGACGTCGCGACGCCGGAAAGAATATTTTCGATGACTGAAACTTTGAAAGTATAATATTATTAAAGTTTGTTTCATTCTAAGTACATTTTGCAGTATACATTTTTCTATTAAAACCAGTGGTTTTCGAGATAAATCGAAAAAAATTATTCAGTCAAATATTTGGTAACTAGCAAAAAAACTAAAATTCGCTCAAAGGTAGTCACTACATACAATAGGTACTAAGTTTAAAGTGATTCGCAATCTTTCAAATGGTTGTACAAAGATGACATTGAAGTGCAAAATTATTTTTCGATAGCTGGAACATTGAAACATGGCATACACGATAAGGAACCAAATAATATACATATAATTTTGTAACGACATATTTTTTAAAAGGGGGCCAATCTAATATTTTCTATTTTAATTTTTTTTTTAAATATAATTTTCATTGACCCCTGTATTGTTTTGTTAATTAAATAAACTAGTGATCCTATGTCCAATTTAATAATATAAAGTCAAGTATGTTGTGTAGTAATTTATTTTGACGTCTGTTAATATACTATCAATTTTTATGATTTTGAATGTTTGTTATTACAAGATAATTCAGAAATGGTTGTGTACACCAACGAAGACAGATTAAATATGATTTTGATCTACGGAGAATGCAGAAAAAATTCCCATGAAGCCAAAAGGTTATTCCATTTACGTTTTCCCAATTTGCCTAAGCCAAATCGTAAGACCTTTATTTAACCAATAATTTTAAAAATTATGGAAATTTTAAAAGGCACCTAGCATAATAACCAGTTAACGGCTACAAATGATGTAAATACTGCTTTAGTAATTAACAATATTGTAAGTAATCCAAATATGTCTTTACGGAAATTATCGTCTGAAACAAATATTTCCTACTCTTCCTGTCAGAGAATTTTAAAGAAAAATAAGTACCATCCATATAAAGTGGTGATTTTCAGCGTCGCATAAATTTTATTGCCTAATTATCAGTATTACATGAAAAAAATCCGAATTATTTGAAAAATATGTTGCAGAGCGATGAGAGCTGCTTCCATAGTAATGAGCTTGTGACTACACAGAACGCTCGGTATTGGTCTCAAAATAATCCGAGGAGGGTACGAAGAACCAGAAATCAAACAGTTTTTAAAGTAAATTTATGGTGTGGAATATTGAACGGATACATGGTCGGATCTTATCTATTTCGTAAAACGTTAAATGGTGCTAGATATCTGAGGTTCCTACAAGAGGAGCTGCCAAATTTATTAAGAAACATTCCTCATGATGGGTACCTACATAATCTGGTTTCATCAAGACGGGGCACCGGTACATAATTCAAGAATAGCAGTTAGACACTTGCAACTAACATCCTGGAAGATGGATAGGAACTAATGGAGTAATCAGGTGGCCAGCACGATCAGCTGACTTAACTCCATTAGATTTCTTCTTAAGGGCGACATCTAAAAAATTTAGTTTACACTGAACAAATCGATGATATGGCTGACGTATACAACAAGATATATGCGAGAATTGCCACAGTCGATAGAAATACCTTATTGAAAATAACTGGGGAAGAAATAATTAAACGGTTTAGCATGCGTGTCCATGAAGGAGGAAACAATTTTGAACATTTACTCTAAAAATAAATACATACATATGCACATATTTTATTAAAAAGTCAAAACAAATTATTTAAAAAACTTATTTGACTTTATATTATTTCGATTTATCTCGAAAACCACTAGTTTTAATAGAAAAGTGTATACTACAAGAAGTACTTAGAATCATACAAACTTTAATAATATTATACCGCGACGTCGCGGACACCACTGTCATTGACTACATTTGAACAACAAAATAAAGCCACCAAAAAGATGTAACGACTGGCCTTTACAGAAATTGAATACCTCTTTTCGTTATTACGGAAACTGTCTGGGGAATTTTATGTGAATCACCCTGTATATATATACAGTGTATTATAATAGTCGAATAGGATAACAACATACTTTGTTTTTATTACTAGTTTACAAGAAATAGAATATAAAAGAGAGGGCATTTTGTTTCACATGAATGTACCTATAATATTTACATAAAAAGGATTAATAAAACTAACCAACGAGAGGGTTCGGAAAATTTCATGAATACAATTAGATATTTATGGTTTAAATACCTGGAAGTTAATAAAGGTTCAAATAGTTATTATTAAGGGTATAATAATCGATATATTCAGGTATGGTTTCCAAAGATTCTAGTAAATTTGATTCAAAGCTTTTGTCGTGACCCTAATACACTTTGTCTCTATGCTCTTTGTAATAGAAGTTCTTAAGAAAACGTATTTAAATGTCTTCAATAAGCATTATGGAAAGCATTTAAATAAATGTTATTTTTGATAAAAACAAATGTTCTTGTGTCATATACTTCAAATTATTAGCACCAATGCCTACAAAGTTTAAATTCATTTAAATAGTTGTATATAAAAAAAAAACTGACGTACATACAGATTCGGCAAAAGTAGTTTTATATAAATTCGGTAAAAGTAATTTTATATATCCTGAAGTAAACGAGAGGAACAGAAAGTCAGATATACTTCCAGCACGCTGCACTTCGTGAAATATTATGTTTATCACCTTGACGTATATCAATGCAAGGCATCGGTGTTGCCGCGGCAAATGGAATAGTACAAAGCGGTCGAGAAACTTTCATCGGCGCTCTAATAATATAACAATCATCTGTCTCGTTTTCCCGTAAGCGATTTTTTTTCTTTCTCGCACTCGTTTACTTCAGGATATATAAAATTAATTTTGCCGAATCTGTATATCTTCTGATGTATCATACAATGAGCTAATTTTAAATTTGAAATATTTCTGGTTTAAACTCGAAATAATATGAGGGTAATATAAAATGACATTTTAAAAACAAAATGCAGTGTACTTTTAAGTAATGAAATAACTTACATTTAATACTTGCAAGTTGCCTTTAAAGTTTTTCTGTTTTGAAATGTATAATTATTATATATTATATTATTTTAATGAGTATACACATTAGCACATTTTAATCTTATCGGTAAATTTCTACGTAGATTATAAAAAAAGAAGCAAGCAGTAGGTTTCCATTTATTTTATGGTTTTCATACGATTAATGTGTGGATGTACAGCATTACTATTAATTCACATTTTAACCTCACCACAATAAAATTGTGAGAGGTTACTAAAATTGGTTCAAAAACGAAAATTGAGTTAACATCAAATCTTTACGTTTTGAGGTCCTAGGAACCCAAAAAAGTGGTTTTTGAAAAATGTCTTGTGTGTATGTGTGTTAGCACGATAGCGCCGAAACTACTGAACGGATTTGAATTGAAACTTTGCATGTGCGTTTCTTTAGTGCCCCAGAAGATCTGAAAAGGTTTTGGTTGAGATCGGATTACGTTTAGTACCGTTTCGACGCAACAAGTTGTTTATTTTATAATTATTCTCAATTTGCAGTGGAACCATTGAAAAGCAGTTAAAATTCTGATTTCAACGATATATCACACTTCCACCTTTTCGATTTGGTTTCCGTGAAAAAAAATAAAAACAAAGCAAATATGAAGCATAGATCGCATTTCGCATGACATGATCGATGCACGTAGCCGTTACGTCGTGAAAGTCATCATATCTCGTGTCAATTCACATGTGAGGCTTTCTTCACTGCTTTAGAAGTAGAGCGGATTACGTTTAGTACCGTTTTTAAATATATATACAGACATATCGAAGAATTAAACTACAAATATTCCTCTAAAATCTAGTAAAATTACTGAAATGCTAATTTTTCATTTAATAAAGACAGCCGCGAGCGATCGGATTGCAATGAGCAAATTTTGACGATTGTCATTGTCATCATTTGTCATCCGATAACGTTAGTGTCATGTCATGTTAATAAGATTTCGGCATATTTGAAACTTTTAGTGACTGCACCAGTGGATTATCATAAACTTTAAATGTAGATGTAACAATAGGACTTTCTTAGTCGTTCAAGTGATGTTAAAGTTGTTAATATCCTAATAGTATATTATTCAACGAGCGATAATGTAGGTAATAACTCGCATAGATGAAATTTGCAGCAGGAGCCGCAGGCGAATTTTGTAAAGTTGAGGGTTTTTTAGTGGCCCAGAAGATCTGAAAAGGTTTTGGATGAGATCGGATTACGTTTAGTGCCGTTTTGACACACAATCTAAAATGCTCTTTCTGGCTTCAAAGGTCCACCGGGTGGGGAAGTTCCAGCCGCTTCCAGCCGCTTCCAGTAGCTGCCTATTCTTTTTATTTAAATACCAATTATTGCCTTTTTGTTATCGATGGCAGTGACTCGTGTATCTTTTATATACTTTCAGAAACCAAGTTTAACAAAATACGTTTTATTCCGCTGTTCCAGGTAGTACTAAAATGTTCACATATTGTAACATTAAATTTAGGGCATGAGAGAGACAATAAATACTTAATTGAATTTAAAGACGGCAAGGTTTCTCCTATGTTTACATACATACAGAACTAAAAATGCAGTCTGACTCTGAATATCATCAATAGACGCATCGATGTTGTATCCCAATTACTGGCCAATAGCGTGCATGCCCCACTACTCTCTGTGCCGCAAGTATTAAGCCTCTTGCACAATTTAAATAACCACAACCAAACATAAGCATAATCGTACTTTTTATGTTATGAATGAAAACTCGTTTCAACTGTATAATTAAAGCAAATAGTCCATGAAAAAGTTGAAAAAACCCCAAAAGTTCTGTTACGGGAATGAAACATGGGTCCTCCTACGTTTTTGAGGGTGCTGAACACGATGATGATTTAAGGTTCCCACCCCTCAGCAACTATCTCAAATATATCTTCGAAGTTGTCCATATAGATGTTGGCTATGACGGGGGACAGAGGTGATCCCATTGGAGCTCCTCTTACTTGTTTGTAGTAGTTGCCTTGAAAGAGAAAATAGGTGTTGAACAGACAATGTTCTGTCAACACTCTTGTAACCAAATCCCTCAGACTAACAGACAATCACAACAGACAATCCGAACTACAAACATTAGAAGAAGCACTCCTATAAAACGGTTATGACAGCCTTCCTACTCTACATCAAAGGTGTCACAGACAAAATTTCAAAAGTCCTCAAATCCAATAACATAAAAACCATATTCACATCACACCAAACAATTTCCAATTTAATCAGAACCCCAAAAGACTAAATACCTAATGATTCCCTCGGTGTATACAAAATACCTTGTTCAAACTATTCCCAAACCTACATTGGACAAACCAATAGGCGGATTAACAATAGAACATATGAACATCGTCTTGCAGTTAGAAAATCCGATCCCACATCATCAATTGCCCAACACCGCCTCCTAACAGGCCATAATATAGACTTCGATAACACCAAAACCATAGCACCCTCGTTTTTCCAGAAACTGCGAATCATCCGCGAAGCAATTGAGATTGAAAAACGTCCCAATTGTCTAAACAAAAGGGATGACGGTCATCGTCTTCCAGTCGATTGGAAATCATTGATCTCCAGACTAGCCACACAATCTTCATCTACACCTCATAATCTTGCTAGCAGCCGTTCTGCTCTGATGCCTCCGTCAACAGACCCTCAATTTTTTCTTGACCCCCTTTTTTTCTCTTGAAAATGACTCCAAAACGGGAGCTGAAACGTCGAGACATTAACAATCTCAGACGCGATTCAACCCGAGAACTTAGTATTTTTCATACCAACGACCGCGGAAGCTTCTCGGAACATATATATATATATATACAAACATAAAATTTATTGAGGTTGCAGTCAGTGATAAGGTATTTTGGCCAATACAAAAAGAAAACTCTTTGTTATTGTCAAGCTTTCGCTAATGTTTATTAGCTTTCTCAAGACATTAACTTGAGGTTAATTTGATAAACCTGCATCGAAACACATGGCAGGAAAATTTCTTAAAACGTAACTAGTGGTCGATCCCACACACATAGCTACACTGCTACTGTTATAAATAAAACATTTAACTTAAGTTTAGTTACACATATTAATAAAATCTGATTAAAATTTCATTTAAAATAATTAACAAAATGCTGAAGCCCAGAGATAAGAGGCTCTTATCTCTGGGCTTCAGCATAGTTTCAGCTGAGTCCATTTTGTTAATTATTTTAAATGAAATTTTAATCAGATTTCATTAATATGTGTAACTAAACTTAAGTTAAATGTTTTATTTATAACAGTAGCAGTGTAGCTATGTGTGTGGGATCGACCACTAGTTACGTTTTAAGAAATTTTCCTGCCATGTGTTTCGACGCAGGTTTATCAAATTAACCTCAAGTTAATGTCTTGAGAAAGCTAATAAACATTAGCGAAAGCTTGACAATAACAAAGAGTTTTCTTTTTGTATTGGCCAAAATACCTTATCACTGACTGCAACCTCAATAAATTTTATGTTTGTACCTTAACTAGTCAGTCAAGACTACCTTTCTAATAATATATATATATATATATATATATATATATATATATATATATATATATGTGTGTGTGTGTGTGTGTGTGTGTGTGTGTATATATATATATATGAACATTTGTTTATCCCCATTCTTGAGGGTGCTCAACACAATGGTAATATTCATTTCTGCCCCACTCTCCATCAAGAATCCCTGATTTGGGAGTGGTTGATAGAGAATGGGAGTGAAATAGTATTGAGACCGAGTTTAGCGCCCTCAAAAACGGGGAGTATCTATTTTCCGCTATTTTCTATTTTTTGGTGGATTTCAATGTTATGGGTGGTGCTAGCTCCAACCTCGAGGTTGATGGTATGTCTCGTCACTCAACTACCTATAGAATATCGAAATCATCTTAAAAACTCCGATCCAACGAATCTCCACATGCCAAGTATCAATAAATATGAAGAGGGAAAAACATCCTTGAAAACGGGGATAAACAAATGTTCATGCATTTTTATTTTCTTGGGGATATTTTAATATTAGGGGGTGATGGTAGTTTCAACCTCGGGATGGATAAGATATTGTACGGTTAAATTTCATACGGTCTACCCGAATCCTGCCTAAAAAATCGGTCCGAATGTCTACGATGGAAAAAACGCAAAATTGGGGTATTTCTTCAAGTTTAGGGGTAGTTGCTAAGGGGTGAGAACCTTAAATATATCACTATCGTGTTAAGCGCCCTCGAAAACGGCGGGGACCCATGTTTCATCGCTGTAACAGAACTTCTGTGTTTGAAGCCTTTTTTGCAACTTTTTCATGGAGTAAAAGCATTGCGATGGCTCCAGAGAATGTTGACGCATTGTGATTTCTATACAGCTCCCTGAATGCCAACGTGAAGAAATTCAAGCAAGCGCGGGTAAACGGCGGGAATAATTATGACTCTTTCTTCTTTATCATCCTCTGCTACTGTCTAGGGCAAGTCCCTCTTAAACCAATTAACCTCACGCAGACCAATTCTCACACCCCCTCGATCGACCAGGATGATGTATACGTGATTCACGCGCCCACCGCGACATCATCTAGTCCCGGCCAACACTTTTCCCAAGTTGTTGGCCCCTTTTGAGCTCTTTCCTAAACATTGAAAAGGAACCGACCTCCTCTTGCGCCCACCTTTGCCACATCAGACTCTGATGATTCTAATGCACCCCAGAGGCGACGTATAACTTCCCCTATCTCCACTGCCCCTGCTGTTCGCTCTTTAGCTTCTTGTTACGCATATTCCATCTCTAGCACTAGCCAGGCATCTATTCATCCCACTCTAGCTCGCAGTCTACCCGAACCACTGGCCGCTCCACGACCACAAAGGTTCCTATCAGCTCTGGACCTTTTCTCAGTTGCCGAAAAGGCTGCCCCAACTGAACAACTCGACCATCAGTTTCAATTCTATTTTTACGATCTGAGCGCATCCCCATCTAACAACAAAATGTACCTGAGGTGACTAATTAACAGGCCGCGACCAGGAGGTCTTATCTGCCCTTGATTCCTGGCTACGTGAACCAAAATAAATTATAAAATAATTAAAATATATTATTCCTAAAGATAATGAAAACTGTAATCTTTAATCTGTTGATGAGCGACTTAATTAATTAATTAATTTAGAAGTGCACTATAACCGAATTCCTTTTCTAGTTAGGTTTCTATTCACAATTAAATTACAGAACTGGTACAGAATTGCAAACTTAACCAAATAACTACCTATGAAGTGTTGACATTCCTCAAATTGTTAGATAGGTTTTCAAACTATATTCAGATGATCCAGTAAATACATTATATAACAGGTGTGCTTGGGCGAAGTTTTAGAGGTAAAAAAAGTAACTACATGTTATACAGAGTAAGTAAAGCAAAAAAATGAAAATTTAAATGAACATAAATATTTTCCGGATATGGAAGAGGCAATTAGTGACCTGAAGCGCTGTAACAAAAGCACATAATTTAGTGTAACAAAACATAATCATGTTAGGAACTCAATCGAGTTCCTAAGATACAAAAATAAATCAATGAAAAATGTGAAGTAATTTAGATACAAAGAAAATTCTGTTAGTTTGAAGTAGTCTCACTAACAAAATCTAAATCAAAATGCCATACAGATCGTGCTAAATATTAATATATATATATATATATATATATATATATATCAGTTATTTTTATATAGTTGTTAAATGGACACAGGCCATGTAACGGTTTCTACATCAGTTGTTATAAAATATGTATGTAAAAATGTGTCAAACTTTGTTATAATTATTTTTGTAAATACTTAATCTGTTACCGAGGTATTAGCAATGGGGTAGACCGCTTGTGAGAGACAATATGTCTAGTCACTGTTATTTCTACTGAGATCGAGCCACGGCTGTGGCTGATAGCAATGTCGTAGGGAATGGTTGTTATGTAGTTGTCTCTGTGTGCGTATGTCGTGGTTTAGTAGTGAGAAGATCGGTGTGGCTAAGCTCCGCCAGAAAGTTAATATAATATAAATTTGTAATTTTATTTGTATTATAAACTTTAAACAGATTAACTGCAAGGCGAGAAATTAGTTCCTACATATATAAGGTATTTTACTGTACCTGTTTGAATAACAGTAAATGCACATATATACGCAGTCGATAGTATCCTAGTGGAATGTTTATTGAAATGGAATTGACAGATTTGAACGAATCATTATACATAACGGTGGATGGATACTTGAATGGACAGTGGACACACAAAGGTAATAATTTGTTTAGTAGTCTTTTTGTCTTTAGACTGTAAAAGCTTCTATTTGTGTTCAGTTAAGTATTTTTTTATAGAGATTACGTGTTCCAATTCACACGGGAGTACCCAATTCAAACCGACTGCGATTGCTTTGCATAACATAAAAGTTAGTTTTCTTTTCTAGAGGGTCATATATTTTGCTTTATGTATCAAAGTCAGTAGAACATATTTTTGGTATTTAATATGAGAAAATAAGGTTTAACATTATTGTTACTTTTTATTTTCAATTTTTCAATAATATATTGTTTTAATGTTTATAGTTCAACAATATAACAATATACATCGGACAAAATTCATAAAGTTTTGAAAATTGGTGGAAATGTTAATGCATAATAATTACTAAATCGAAAAGTTCCCACCCCTAAATAGTGTGCTTCATCCCCTAGGACGCTGTTCCTACCCCCATTTTGAGGTTTTCTAGATTTTCTCGGAAATGGTGCACTTGTTGATAAAAATACTCGTATACAAAATTATTCCTTATAAAACTCTCTATCAAAAACAACTCTACACTTTTTCCTGAAATTAATAGTACTGTGGGAAATAAGACGCACACATATGGGTAGGTTCCGGTTAACACACTAAATTGTAATCTTTACTATAATCTACTTTAAAGTTCAATGCTTAACGCTAAAGCAGTAGCTACTAAACTCCACTTAAAATTATAATAATTGTACTGCTTCCACCATCTCACCCCTATAAAATAACGCGATTTTTAAAGAAGAAGGGAGAATAATGAGTATTGTACGTTTTTCCATGCCACACCAAAGGTATAGTATTTGGTGCATTTTTTTACGTGGTGTCCCCTAGGACTAATCCACTAATTATCAGAAGGTTTCCTAAATTAATTAGTCTTCGTCGTCGTCTTCCATATATTCGACATTCATGCATGGTTGTCCGTGGCAATGATAACACATTGTGGAGCAACGTAAACTTTTATAGTACATTCCATTCCCTATAAAAAATGCAAAACAAAAAATGTCAAAAATAGTCAATAAATTCAATCTTTCGGTCCAAAGGGACAAATCCTGATGAAAAAGTACCTTTCATTTTATTTCAAACAAAAACCACGATTACGTCACAAAAAATCTGAAAAAATTCACGAAACTTCTATAATTCTAATATATCCTAAAACAATAAAAAACCCGTTGATACTTACTTACTTATAATAATACTTACAAAGTTTCTAATGCATCACCCAAAGAGCGCAGTTGAACGACTATACATGCCAAGAACACAAGGAGGCAGGGGATTAAGCAGTGTTCAGAAGATGTGCCGAACGCAAGAGAAGAACATGCGCCTCTATTTCTACAATTCAGACAGGGTCCTCATTCGGAAAATAGTGGAAAGTGATAACAGATATACACCGTTAAACCTCAAAGATCGACAACACGAGATAATGATCCGAACGAACGAGGATATTCAAACAGCATGGCAGGTCAAGGTACTCCACGGAAAATATCCCAATGCCTTAAACAATCCAGAGATCGACAAGGAGGCCTCGCTCCAATGGCTTAAGGAAGGAATATTACACCCAGAAACTGAGGGATTCATAACAGCCATTCAGGATAGCATTATCCGTACTAGAAATTATGAGAAGTACATTCTTAAAGTCCCCGGCGTGAACGATGTGTGTAGAAAGTGTAAGGTAGCGGGTGAAACTATCGAACATGTCATTGGAGGCAGGCCGGCTTTGGCTACGGGGATGTATTTGGGAAGGCACAACGAGGTGGCGAAAATCATCCGTAGGGAATTGGCACTTAACTTAGGACTCATTACTAATCCACCGCTCTTCTATAAATATACACCTCAAGCTGTTTTAGAAGACGAGGGAACATTGCTGTACTGGGATAGACCAATACAGTCTGATAGAACCTTGGATCACAACCGCCCTGATATCCTGGTGATCAAAAAAGAAAGACAAGAAGGCCACTATTATTGATATTGGATGCCCCCTAACCAGCAACCTGCAGAAAACGGAGATGGAAAAGAGAAACAAATATCAGAATTTGGCTATAGAACTTAAACACGTGTGGACGTTAGAGAAGGTTCGAATTATCCCGATCATAATTTCGGCTACAGGCGTGATGACGAAGAAGTTCTTGAATTATTTGGAGAAACTTAATCTACCTAGAGGCATCGCGAAGATTATTCAGAGGACGGTGATTCTCCAGACATGCCATATTACCAAAAATTTTTTGGATGATGAAGGATAGAAAATCGAAATATCCATCGAATTAATGGGACGTGATGAATTTCATCCTCGTTAACCGAGCCGATCCCCAACAGCAATGGGCCCGGGACAGGCCCGGGTCCCCAGGGAGCCGAACACCCCAACGGCGCGCGTGATGGGTTGCTGAATTTTTTTCGGCTTCGGCCGAGAAAGTGCACGGCCACATAATAATAATGTTTATTTGGAGATAAAATTTTTACAAGAATTTACACACATTTAGGCATAGATTTTAATAAATATAATAAGATATTCATTACAAATATATATATAAGCATAAACATAAATAAAAATTTAAGAAAACATAAATAAACATAGAAAATTCCACTGAGAAGAAAATTCTGTGCGTTGAAAGCGAAATATTTAATTGTATCCATAATTTTAATAATGTATATTATAAATAAATTATATCTAATAGTTTAATTCTGGCAAAGAGTGTGACGTATAATATAAAAAATAAGAAAAGAAAAATATAAAAATGAAAACAGGTAACAAATATAATAAGTGTTATTATTTGACCTAGAATTAATAACATTCCAGCTATATAAACTAACTGTGCTTCAGTTACCGAATAGTTCAGGATTTACACAATATGGAGTTCAGTTAACATTCCAATAGCAATATATTGTTGGTGCCACTGGGTAAATTTTTTTTGTCATTCAATAACTATCAGGGTGAAATTAGTTGATGAATTACGGATCTAGGCGCAGCAATTATCCATTTTATCAATCTTTGCTTAAATAGATTTAAGGAATTCAAGGTTTTTAGTTCTTTAGGTATAGCATTATAGGCTTTAGGACTTAGATATGTAAAACTTCTTTGACTTACTGCTTTTCCCATTCTTGGTATGATTAAAGAATTTATTTTGAGCCTGGTCTGGTATTCGTGGTCAGCCACTTGGCTTTCAGATATATGTTTTTTTTATATATTATTAAAGCTTGAAAAAACAGCTGCCTGATGTCTAATATTCTAGATTCCAGATATAAGTGCATTGCTGGGGTATAGGTATTGTTTATTAAATATAATTTTTAAGATCCATCTTTGGATTACCTCCAGTTGTTTTAGATGGCAGTTCTTTACGCCTCCCCAGACGATGATACCGTATTGTAGGTGAGTCTGCACTAAGGTGTAATACATACACTTAAAGTGTTTGAGGTCAAATATATTTTTGAAATATTTAAACTTTGTAATGAGGCCTTGAATTTTTTTAACTATACTACTAACATGCGCGAGTCCCATTTAAAGTGGCTGTCAATAATAATTCCCAAGTATTTTATTGATTTGGACGACTCTAACTCGATGTCAGTATCGTTGTATTTTAGTTTGATGTTCGAGTAAAAGTAGCTAGTGAATGGTGGGTATTTGGTTTTTTTATATTTATGGTAAGTAATCAAAAAATCTAATAAAACGGGAAATTCCTGTTGAATAGTTTTTCCAAGTTTGTCCAGTTCTTATCTTTATAGAATAAAACTGTATCGTCGGCAAAGCTAACTATTTCACCAGTAATTGGGATATTGAATATTTCATTGACGTATATATTAAACAGTAATGGGCCTAGTACAGTTCCCTGAGGAACCCCAAATGTACTTTCTTCGAGCTGCTAACAACGTTGTCAATTTTGACACATTGCTCCCTCCCTTGCAAGTAACTCTTCAGTAGATCGAGGGCTTTTCCTCTAATGCCCGCATTCTCTAGGCTATCTAATAGGTCGGGATGGCTAACCGTGTCGAAGGCCTTGGCGAGATCGACAAAGATGCATATTGCTGGTTCCGAGCTATCCACTGCGTGACATATTTTAGACATTACCTCAGCAATCGCATCCTGTGTTGATTTACCCTCTCAAAAACCATATTGCTTGTTAGATAATACATTATATTTGTTCAGAAAGGTCAGTAATCGCTTTTTAATAACTTTTTCGTAAATTTTTGATAGGCATGATTACGACGAAATGGGTCTATAGTTATGGAGATCTAGCGGGTCACCGGATTTAAATATCGGTTTTACAGCAGCTGTTTTAAATGCCACAGGAAATATACCATTATTGAGGGATTTGTTAAAAATATATACTAATGGAGCAATTATAAACTCAGCACAATCCTTGATTGTTTCTGCCTTGAGGGTATCCACGCCAGGTGCCTTGTTTGCTTTTAAATCCTTTATGATTTGATTAATTTCTTGCTCGTTTGTCGGTTCTAAATAAATTGAATTGTTTATATGTGTTTTCGCGAATTTCGTTTTTACATTTAATTTTTCTTGCCAGACTGCAGGATTCTGCGATTATTCTTTTGTCAGTTATTAAGTCCCCCTGAGTTTTATTTTATTAACTTCATTATTTTGTGATTTATTTTCGATATTTTTAACGTAGAGCCACATGTTCTTCAGACAATTTTTACTTTTATCTAATAATTTTTTATAATAGTCTTCTTTCATTTTTTTGATAAGCTCACTTACGTTATTTCTATATTTTTTATATTTCTGCTGCAAATTAATGTCGTTCGGGTTTGACTTTAACTTTTTATATAGACAGTTTTTGAGGTTGATAGAATTAATTAAGCCACTCGAATCCATGGATTTCTTTTGAACTGGTTTCTTTTAATTTAATTTAATTTAATTTAAGATCATCTAAATAATACAATCTGCCACGGCGCACCTTAAATTTAAGTGAATTTTTTACATTTTTAAACAAATCTTAAATCGAATCAAATCTCCCAAGCCGGAATTTATTCGTTGTCGAAAAGTACAGTAAAAGAATGATAATTGAATTTTATTTAAACTTGTGTTTGTTCTAATAATAAATATTAAAATGTCGTTTAAAACAAAGTGTTTTAATTTGCAACAACTACATACAGGGTGTTCCAAAGTATTTAGACATCTAATTAAAAAAATGTAAATTAAACGAAAGTGCTTCTGCTTAAATCTTGCACACAGAAGTGTTATACTTTAAGAAATATATATAGGGTGTTGAGAAATCACCTGGCAAAAGAATCAAACTCAATTTAGTGTAAACTTAAACTTTCGAATTCAACAAAGTACATTCAAAGCATCAAACGCTTACTATACAGGGTGTAGCTATTAACCCTGCTACCAATAAGAAATTCAAAAAATCCGAAGTGCTAACTGACTTACCCAGTGGAAGTCAGTGAAAGCAATCAGCAGGGGCTTATACAGGGTGAGCAATTTATCCTGGTTCAACCTTTTTAAGTGCAAAACTTCATTCAACTACAAATTCACTGCACGATAAGCCTCAAGGGTATCTACTAAGCTCTAGCGTAATTATGGCACCCAACCAAGAGCCGAAAATATTAACGTCAGAGGCTTTTCCGTGTTCAAAACCTGCTCTTCTGCAACTACATCCGTTTTCGCACCTTAATTTGCATGAACAATAAATTAGTGTTAAAACAGATTCGGGAGCTAGTTCTTTTGTTGTCATCGTTGGGGTTGATATACCGTAGACATTTTTCCATCCCCAATCAGTAGTTCCTAGCGTAAAGTTTTTCCATGTTTGCATGTGGTAAAAAAACTCAATATGAGTGTTGCCAAGCAGCAGCAGAAGTTGGTGGTAGTTTTGATAACATTACAGTATTATTGGCTTTACCAACAAGTTTGTTAAGAGACATAAATCTGTATACATCTAGACTTTTTTATGCAGAGGTAGAGTTGTATAAAGCTAGAACAAATTGATCTCCTACGTCTGCAACTTTGTCCGACATATTACAATTTTAACTGTTATTTTACTGAATTATAATACCGTCTGTCTATTTTACGAGGACCACACCACATTCATATCATTGAATCGTAAAAATCAGCTATGCCATGATTGAATGTATACAGTTATTAACAAATTTGACAGATTGTCACTGTTGTATGGTGTATGTTCATGAGTTCTAAGATAAGTTTTATATTAGTAATTATGGTGTACACCAATAATAACAAATTCGATATGATTAGCATTTATTGTATTGAACAGAGTATTGAATTATGTTAACTAAAATGAAGAAACCTCTTCGAGACAAATTCAGAGAAATTGTCGCATAAAAAAAGACAGTGCAAGAAAAATATTTAAAAAAAACGGATTTCGGTGCTACAAAATGAAGAAAGTACAACATTTAATAAACGAGGGAGATAAGCCGAGGAGAGTAAGATTTTGTAGATTGTTGTTAAATAAAAAAAGGAATGACCCGCTGATATGTAGCAAAATTCTTTGGTCGGACGAATCAAATTTTTCTAATAATGGATTTTTCAATAAAAATATGCATTATAATTGAACACGAGAAAATACACATTGGTGCAGAGAGACTGCTTTCCAAGAAAGATTTGCTATGAATGTTTGGGAGGATCTTTTAGGGACTAAAGTAATTGGACCTTATTTTTAATATGGCAAATTAACCGGTCTTAGATACTTTTCCTGCAAAACGAATTTCAAGATTTTCTTTATGAATTAACAGTGGCACAAAGATTAAATTATTCATATTTTCAACAAGATGGGGCTGCACCACACACTCCTGTAATAGGTACAAATTATTTAAATCAAGTTATGCCAGATAGCTGGACAGGCACCTATGGACCTATTCTATGGCCAGCTAGATCACCAGATATTACCCTTGAATTTTTTCGTCTGGGGTTACATTAAAGACAAGATATTTCAAACAGCCTCTGAAAATATTGAGGACATCAAAACTAGAATTAGAAACGCATGCGAAGCAATTACTCCTGAAATGCTCCAAAATGTAATGCGTGAGGTGTCTTGTAGAGCACGTTTGTGTATTAGAATACATGGTGCACAATTTGAGTATTTGTAGTTAGAAAAATAAATACACACATTTTCTTTTCAGTATGGTAGTAGGTAGTATCGTTATACATAGTTTTTGTTGTTTTTTTTTGGATGTTCATTTTGTACTTGTATTTTTATTTATGAGATATTTGTTTATTTGTATTCAATTTTAATAAATAATTACTAAATTATAATTATTACAAAGTGATACACATTATTATTCTTACTGTCTTTGACGTCAACTTTGATCCCTTTAACTTTTTTCGTGTCTCCTAAAATAAGGAAGCTATAACCGTTTGTGGTTTTCCTATTTTTCAGATTTTTGTAATATATCTCACAAAATAGGCTATGGATTTCAAATTTCTTTTTACTTAAATATAGCTCACAAAAAATGGGATAACTATTTCTAAAACCTCATTCTTCTACAATAGATATTAAGTGAGGTATTTGGTGTGGACCTCGTAAAATTGACAGACGGTAAATGCATTATGAATGAATGGGGCATGATCTAAGAAGTAAATTTAGCCCTAACATATATTATGCAAAACTCAATAGTTTTTGAGATATTTAATTTTTTTTGTTTTTCTCAAAAAGTAGATCTTAATGTCCTAAAAGTTAATTTTCGAAAAAGCTATTTGACATTTTTAAATTTTTTTTCACTGGATTACTTGTCCAATATTATAGATATCCGTTTGGAATGAAAAATATCTGGAAACATTTCGATCATGTGAACATCTGAAATAAAAACTTAAATTTTTTTTTTTTTAAATCAGCTATGAAATTTAGCTATTAGGTTTTTTCAAAAAAATATTAACGTAACACGCTTATAAATTATTATAAAAACTGCCTTATTTCAATAGCTATCTAACAAGGTACAAATGTTCAATGTACCCTTAATAGTTCTAAGAAAATACTAGTAAAAATAACACAAGTAGTACGAATTTTATTTTTAGATAAACAGTAAAAAGCATTTTAAAAGTAGAGTTTAATTCTTCATTAATTTCAAAGTTGTACTTTATTTTTTATATGTCTTGCTCAAAATGGGAGCCCCTATTCCGTATACAGACACGGCAGCGTCTTCTTATTTCCGTCCTTGTTACTCTGGTTGTCAGATTAAGCCTTATGTGTTGGGCAGCATCGACTATCCTTTGTCTAAGGTTTTCTATAGTATTCACTGGTGTGGCATAGACCATCTCCTTCATATGACCCCATACGTAATAATCAAGGGGTGTTAAGTCAGGGCTTCGCGCTGGCCAAGATATTGGGCCCGCTCTTCCAATCCAATGGTTAGGGAAACGTTGATCAAGTAACTGTCGTACTGTCAGCCGATAATGTGCTGGACAACCGTCATTCTGAAACATCATTCGCTGTCTGACGGCGAGAGGAACATCTTCTAAAATCACCGCCAGATAATTTCTTAAAAAAATTTCATAGATTTCCCCGTTTAAATTTTGAGGAAGAAGAAGAAAGTGTGGCCCACACATTAATAGAAGGCTTCATTTGGAAACTAGTTTCACGTGTTAACTTGGGATTTTCCTCTGCCCAATAATGTAGGTTGTGGAAATTTGTTATACCCTCGCGATTAAATTTCTACTCGTCCGTCCATAAAACACTTGTTAAAAAATTTGCACTTTCTGCATCTGAATTTAACATAAAGCGGCAGAATTCCACTCTCCTTCCAGGATCACCTTCCTCCAAGCCTTGGACAGGGGTATAGCGGTAAGGATGACATCCAACTCTACATATCGTAGACCAAACTTTCCATTGTGACGGTCCGGTTAGTCTTGCGACTTTATTAGTTGAAATAGTTGGGTCTTCCTCAAAATACCTCAATATTTATTCCTCATAAACGGGAGGAGCACCAGCGTCACTTCTTCTACATTTCACGGAGCCAGTTTCAGCGATATTTCGATATGCCGTACTGAATACACGTGCATTTGGTAAGCGGCGGTTAGGGTACCAAAGGCCATATTCTTGGCGAGCTTCAGCAGCGTTGCCGCCACAGTATCCATAGACAAACAAGATATCAGCGTATTCTGCGTTGGCATACGCGGCCATGGCACAGAAAATACAATAACAACAATTAATAACAACAACTACGAGCAAAATCAAAATCTTCGATAACTAATCTAACAAGACCAACAAACTTAAGGGACACGGAGATAGAATGTCAGTTAATGACATATATGCACAAACGTCAAAGTCAAGGACTGACTGACTTAAATGAAAATGAACTATTAGTCGTTTAATAAATTCCGCCACCAGCATTATCTTTACTAATTTTTTATTAGAACTATCAAGGGTACATTAAACATTTCTACCTAGTTAGATAGCTATTGAAATAAGGAAGTTTTTATAATAATTTGTACGCGTGCTACATTAATATTTTTTTGAAAAAACCTAATAGGTAAATTTCATAACTGATTTAAAAAAAATTTTTTTACAAGTTTTTATTTTAAATGTTCACATGATCGAAATGTTTCCGGATATTTTTCATTCCAAACGGATATCTATAATATTGGACAAGTAATCCAGTAAAAAAAAAATTAAAAATGTCAAGTAAATTAACTTTTAAGACATTAAGATCTACTTTTTTGAGAAAAACAAAAAAATTGAAATATCTCAAAAACTATTGAGTTTTGCATAATGTATGTTAGGGCTAGATTTATTCCTTAGCTCATGCCCCATCACATCTCCAAAGGAATGTATCGAATTACCAGTAACCCTGTATAGTTTTTAAGTAACCCATATCCATCGTCTGTGTTAAATGACAGATACAAAATAACAAATTAATTTCGAACCAGACCCTCCAAATATTTCTTGGCTTTGAAATAAGGTTTTGAACTATGGGACATGAAACATCAACCCAGAAAGTGGCGCGTTATAGCTTCCAATATGTTATTACATTCTAAATGTTTCTGCAAACAAACGGAGACTTTGCTTTGGTATAGATGAAAGAAATTATTCATAAAATTGCCATTGGATATTTAGATATTTGAAATATAAAACAGGAAACACGTAACATAAAAGTTCTCATGAAATTAATTTTTTAAATTCACTGACAAAAATGACAAATTGTTTTCAAATGGAAATAAAAATTTACGTGGCATCGCTAAACACATACGACAGAGATTTACGATCTTTCCTAATTGAAGAATAACTGTCTACCTGACAGTTATTAACAATGCTTGTATGTAAAACTAAATTTAACCATATCTAGATATTAATTAAAAACGTTTCGGGCTCTTGAAGAGACAGTTAAATGAATTAGAGAAACTGTTTATATGTACAGTATTTTTGAACAAGTTACAGACATTTTACTTATGTACTCTTTGGGTTGTAGATAATTCGCGGGTTCCTAATATTCTAATGTATTATAATATTTTGATATATTTTAATGAGCAATTGAAAAACTAATTTAGCTGGAGCTCGTGGAATGACAGAAAATGTCATTTCCTAATAGTCCGGGCGAAATCAGTTATCGACGGGGAAAATTTTTCGGATGGAATATTTTTGTGCCATCTTGTTCAAAATGTACTCCTTTATAAGAAAGCACAGTTTGCCAGGTGGAAATTTGGTCAGGAATTGTTGAAACAAAGTTTTTTAAACAAATGAGAAAAATTGACAAAACAAACAAATAATGTTCTTACAGATTTTTCTCTAAAGTTGATTTCGAGAACAATATTCTTGGAATGTCAAAAAATGCAAAATTTCCGATTTTCAGGACTCAAAAACTATATGAAAATTTATGTTTTTTAATATAAAAAAATTGTATCTGTTCTTTGAAGCTTATACCACAATATACTGCAGATATGTTATTCTTCAACTTACGTGCTTGTTTTTTAACTGTTAAGTCGTGCGCGCGCGCGTCAGTCAGCGTAGCTTGTCACGTAGCAGCTGATACTTTAACGTACCCTGTATGTGATATTTTACCAGGATTACATACCTTGACTGGTTATGATAGTACGGGCAAGATAGGCTCGAAAAAAGCATTAGATCTAGTGAAGTTACAAAAGAACCGTTGATGCTCTCAAGTCATTAGGTATATAGTAGTGACTTAAATAGGACCAATTTAGTGCAATAGAAAGACTGTATTTACAATTTTTGGAGAAAAAAGGTGAAAGAGCTGATGATGCTAGAATAAATATAATAATAAATAATATCCCATGCACGTCGGACGCCTTATACCTTGAGAGCATCTGAGCGAACATATATTTGGAAAAATGAAATACTTTCCCTTACATTGAATTAGATCTAACACGTTTTGGTTCGAATATGAGGATAATATGCTTATACCTGTATTTATGACAAAATATCCTTTGCCAGATCACTTAATAAAAGCGTACGATGGTCGACTCCTCCAGGAGTCTGAACTGAACAGTTCAGTTCGACCAACGAGGAGCAGCAGTAGGCAGCTTTCAGTGAGAACCTGATGATGACAGATGAGATTTTGCCGAAACGTCGCTCAGACAACCGTGACTCCTGGAGGAGTCGACCATCGACGCGGGAGAGCACCCGGAAGTACTCATTTAACACCCGCGAAAACCTAATATATATATATATATATATATATATATATAATATATACAAGGAGAACTACGTTCTACAACTGAAATAAATTCAATGGTATCATACCAAGTGTTCCATTTTTCGCGTTACATTTTGTCAACTTCAAACCGCGAGAACTTCTTTAGGTCAAATGGAACACCCTGTATTTTTTTACGTCAAGTTGTGTAAAATTGTATTCTCTTTTTTCTGATATTAGCATTTTGGGGGTTAAAGTTACAACTTTTTGAAATATTTGCGATTTTATTAGAAATTCATGAATTGTTGTATGTAATCATTTCATCAAAATAGCCATGATTAGAAACAATCAGTCATTATCTTATGTCAAAAAATGCCAGCACGTTTAAATTATACCAACGAAAACCTTTTAAATTTGTTTATTATTTATGGAAAATGTGATAAAGTAATATCATCAGCACATTTGCTACTCGATATCCACAAAAACGCAAAATAACACTAACACTGTAACATGCGTATTAATCGAATTGAAGATATGGCATGAACTAAAATAGCAGAGATAAGATCAACTTAAAATATGATTTCATTTTAATTTAATAATTGTTCAAAATTCCGCCCTCGAACCTCGACACATTTTTCGCACCTTCGGATTAGTTCCTCATGGGTAGCTCTTCTAATTGAATCCTGTGATATGTTTTGAAATGCATTTCTTAGTCTTTGCATACAATCTTCAATGGTTGTTAATGAGCTTTTATAAACTTTATTTTTAATAGTACCCCAAATGAAATATTCCAGAACTGATAAATCGGGCGAGCGAGGAGGCCATAAGAATGGTCGATTATTGGGAATCCATTGATCATAAAAAGTTTCTTGTAAATAATTACTAATTAAATATGCGTTATGTGGGGGAGCACCGTCGTGCTGATAAAAAATGTTTCTATGTTCGGCGAGAGGTAAATTTTCTAACTAGTTATTATTCAAATTTTGTAAGATATTCAGATATCTTTCGCCTAAAAAAAAAAAATAAATTACCTATACATATTAGCAGAAGAGAAAATTTAATTTACCTTTTAAATTTTCCTGATAAAATTGTAATGCCACCACTCTATCGTTTCTTATGGCACAGTAAACATTGAACTGCCAACTTTCCTGAAAGTTTCGCTCTCTGAACATATGAGGATTTGAGTCACTCCAATAATGCGAATTGTGTCTATTAAAAAGCCCATTTTTAGTAAATTTTGTTTCATCTGTCCATATAATATTTCCCAAATAAGAATCGTGACCCTCAGACTTTATTAGAATAAACTCACAAAAATTCTGTCTTCTTAGGAAATCTGTTTCTTTTAATCCTTGAACCATATGGAATGAAAACGGGCGAAACTTATGTTTTAATAAGATTCTGTGAATTGAATCCTTGCATAGTCCCGATTCCAGAGCAGCTTATCTTAATGACATCCTTGGAAATGCATGAAAATATTCCAGAATGACTATTTCAATGTTTTCGTCATCAACAATAGGCTTTCTTCTTTGAATTTTTGACAGAGCCATAATTTTTTTAATTTTCCAGTA
This sequence comes from Leptura quadrifasciata, assembly GCA_963675555.1. Lineage (NCBI taxonomy): Eukaryota > Metazoa > Arthropoda > Insecta > Coleoptera > Cerambycidae > Leptura > Leptura quadrifasciata. The sequence continues at coordinate 152,013,213 of OY776673.1, read as the reverse complement.
TGTGTTTTACAGTGTTTGGTGATGGTTTCCGTTTCTCTGGATATCGAGTAGCAAATGTGCTGCAAGTTCTTGATACATTTGACCTAAACAAGTTTGAAGTTGACAAAATGTAACGCGAAAGACGGAACACTTGGTATGATGTTTTTGAATTTATTTCAGTTGTGGAACGTAGCTCTCTTTGTGTTCTTTTTATGTGACAAGAAGCAAATGAGGATCTTTTACACGAAGAAAGTTATAACGGTTCTTGCAAACCGTTGCACCTGTCAAATTTTCTATAAAATGTCAAATATCTCTGAAACTGCTAGGTTTAGGTATAGAATATGCTCCATATTTTCGACTCAGAGTTTTATGTTTTTTTCGAAAATCTAAAATATATAGGGTGTTCCATTTGAAATAAGCAAAGTTGGTATCGACTTCAGGTATAAGCGGAAGTGCCAGCTGCTTGTAAGTATTTTAGTTGGATTGGCCGCACCGACATTAGTAATTATCTAAATTTTTAAAATTTTCTGATGCGTACTTTTCTCTATATCGATCGATTCAGTTCCCGGTGAGACACCCTGTATTATAATCATTTTTTGATCAGATGTTATAGTTATGAAAATTAGATCTGGTTTGTACAAAGTTTTGAAGATACATAGGTATTTGATTATTTCCGATCTTGTATATCAATTCCATATTAGCCTTTTCTATACCACCTTAGCTGATTTAACATATTATTTATAGGACAGTATATATTACAATTTAATATTGCTATCATGAACTATTTTGTAACATCTGTAGCCTATTTATTTTTGGTTTGTTACATGAGATTAAGAGAGAACAGCAATACATGAAATGAGGGTGAATAATCGTGTTATATATTAACAGTTTACACCATTTTGATAAGTGATATGATCCAGAGATGCGTCGGAACTACCCTACTTTTTTCCCCATTTTCTTACAAATATAGTCAATATGATAATTGAAATTTAGTTGTGGATCTAAATACACTCCCAAGTATTTAAACTGACTAACATACTTAATATTTACTTCATTGATTTTTAAAGCTAAATTTTCTGCCAAGTTACCTTTGGATCCTAATACCATATACATTTAGTTTTTGAGCTATTTAGTTTTAATTTATTTATGTATAATCAGGCATATAAGATAGTGAGTTCACTGTTTAATGTATTTGTTGTATCCACAAATTCTTTTCCAGCAACAGAAATTAATGTGTCATCAGCAAATAAACTGACATATGAATTTATTAACACCATGTGAATATCATTTACATAAACAACAAACAGCAATGGGCCCAGTACACTCCCTGCGGAACCCCAAATATACTTGTCCCCTTCTTTGATGTTTTGTTATCCACCTTAGTACAATGATGCCTATTTGTCAAGTAATCCCTCAGCCAGTGCAATGCTCTCGCTTTAACACCGTAAACTTCTAACTTTTGCATTAAAATTTCTCTATCGATTGTTTCAAAAGCTCTCTGTAAGTCAACAAACACACTCAATATTATCTTACCATCGTTAATGTCTTTTCTCCAAGTCGTACACACATATTGTAGAGCCGATTCACAAGAATGCTTTTTCCTGAAACCCGACTGCCCAGTAACGATGATTTGATTGTTTTCTAGATAACTTCTAAACTGTTCGCATACTATTATTTCTATTATCTTAGTTAATGCTTGTCGTTTTGCAGATCGTTTAGGACTTCGTAGCACAGCTGCTCTTAGACTTTCAGCATTTTCAAGTGTGCGTACATAATGAGCTCTTCCTTTTGGTTTTTGTCTGGCACATGAAGCAGTACTGCGAAACTCGTGTATCCATTTTTTAATTGTTATTCGACTAGGAACTGGATCTCGTGGATTTAAATGAAAGTGACGACGGAATAAACGCTGGGTGATTACAACGGAATAGTTATTTTTCAACCGCTTCAACCGCAAAAGAACGTTGAATATTTCACCAACGCTCCATATTCACAGCTAAACTGACATTTCTCGCAAACGTTTTGACAGCTGTCTTAATTTCTATTTATCGCGAAAGCATGGCGACTTGATTTTAATTTATATATCATTATATTATGACATGAATTAACTTTGAAAGTTTATACTTCATTCTACCAAACCCATTATAATAAATCTGGTCTGCTTTTAAGTTTCCTTTATAACATAAGTTCTACTGGCGACACTCTTTTTTTTTTTTTACATTTATTTAACGTCGGCCTATTTCCGCTACTGAGGCCTAACACCGACGCCTGTAGGCGAGCTACCCCCAACCAGGAATTTTGCCGAACCTCTTCCCTTAAGAAGAGTAGGGATCTTTTACTTGCCTAACATTTAATAGACAAGGGACCGACGGCTTTACATCCCCTCCGAAGGATGGTATATCTCCTATACAACCCTCGCCTAAGGTTGTATAGCTTCCGCGCATACACTGATATACAAGCCGCTGGAAGATGTGTGAGGCGAGAACGCGGTTTCCGTTGGAATGGTCACCAATCCAAGTACTAACCGCGCCTGTCGTTGCTTTACATCGCATACCGAAGTATGTACATAGTAAAGACGCACCTACGCTCGCCCCCACTGGCGACACTCATGTGGTACAATGTGGCGTGTTACGATAATGCGCTGAAAATCTATACATTAAGTTCAAATCTGAAAAAACAGAACTCAACTGATTATAACACACTTAATTGTATTGATTTCACCGAATATTCGGTTACCCATTAGTAGCAGGGTAATAAGGTAAGGCTATGAACTATATTTACCCTAGTCAGTTTAAAAAAAATTTGTAAACTCTGCTGAAATAAACGACGTTGCTTTATCCGTGACTATACGTTTCGGTAAACCATACCACCATAAAAAAAGAGTCCTTAGTATATTTATGCTTGTACCGGAACTAATAATATTTACAACAAAAGCGTCAGATCACTTTGAATAGGTATCTATTTCATCAAAAATATATTTCCCAAATATAAGACCTAAATGGTTCAAACTATATCGAATTTATTCTGGTTGGTACTCGGGTTTACAGATGCAGATGTCTGATGATTTCCACGAATAGTGTTAACGTTATTTATACAACCTGTGTCAGCCTCAGGGTCGCTTTCTGAGTTTAAAGACGGTAAATTCTCAGAATCGATGTTTTTAAAATCTGCAAGTGTGAATGCTTCACGAGCAATTATGAGTTAGTTTTTTTAAATTTTTGTTTGCAAGTTTTTAGATTTAACTTTTTTCACGCATTCTATAATTGTCTCTCTCCTCCTCTCCTTCTTTTGAGGTATAAATATGGGTTTTTCTCTAATATGTTTAAGCTGACAATTATTTATATCCTCTACATACAAGACAAATGGTTGTGACACTGCCATGCGGAAAGCGAGAGGAACACTTTTGCAGTATTTTCCAAAGCAAATCCTGTGTAGCCTTTTACATAATATTATATTTATCTTGTTGGAACAAGAAGAACAAATAGTTCCTAGTTCCGGGCAGACCCTAGATGATCAAAGAGTATAAAGAATCAGCCGGTTCCAATATAATAATAAAACTAATAAACACCATTGAAATTATACAAGTTCCATTTCCAGAAGCCAGAGGCTTGTGCGGAAGGGGGTTACACATTGAAAAACGCGGACGTACAAACATTTCTTCCGACAGTGCCAGTGGCGGAACCGGGATTTGAACCCGGTGGCGCGATACCTGTGTGATTAATCGCGATTGCCACCTCGCACCTCAACCAACGCGACTATCGGCCAGACATGTGATTAAAAGTATTGCAAAATAGAATGTCAGCAGTTTATTTGCTCCAGATACACTATACAGACCAAGAGCTTGGTCTAATACAACGTCATCCGGGAAATGGTGTGAATGAATATTAATTCCCTTGGCGTAAGCGAAGTGCATTGCCCTGGTTTTGGCTTACATCATTAGAATGGTAAGATGTTTTACTACTCATATAGTAACAGTGATATTTCAGCAAACAGGCACAGAGTTGATATCCTTATCCAACTTTTTGAAAACCAATAGACATCAATGTAATTCCACTGAAGATAAATCGGATAAAGAATTGGAACAGTTTCGCCAACAAATTGATCAACCTCTAAACATGACCAAATGCGATAAAGACTTGTGTGACGCCTCTTCGTCTTTTTTGCAACTTGCACTTTCAAACTAGTGCAAGCGGTTTTTGCCTCGAGCGCCAGTTTCTGATTTTAAGTGTAGAAACACCACTTTCTCTATTAGCGGTATAATAGAGGCCCCAAATAGAATCAGTGAAGACGGTTTATTACCAGGGGTCGAAACGTAGGCCGTCTTTCTCAAGGAATGGACAGCTGTAAAGATTTTTATATTTGTGACACTTTTACTTTTCAGGACAGTCTAACTTAGAGAAGTGACTCAAAATAAGACACACAAAACGTTTTAATGATATATTGCAACTATGTACATGTCAAGAAGGAAAATCTTAAGATATATGATGTAGAAATATATTTACAACTTCTGGTACAGTTATCTACATAAAACTAATTTATACAGGTGGTTGACATTCGTGAAAATGAAAAGAAATTTTTAATTACCCAAGTTTTGTAACCCTAATGTTATGCAAAATTTCTATTCTTACTCTCTGACTAGATTTACTCCAAAATGAAATTAAGTAAGTATACGCGGCATATGCAGGGCAAACAGAAAAGTGAAAGCAAAATAACGGGTATGACTAGCAAAGCAAAACGGTGGCTCGACACGTTCAAATTGTGAGTAATTTAGGACTGACTCCACGACAGACAGACAAGTTACTAAATTTCTACGGATTTTAACAAAAGGAATTAATCTAGAATATTTCGGAAAAGCTAGAATTTACTACTTGACGTTGCGAACCTGGTTATCGGATTTTCTACTGAATGACACAGTCGGTATGGCTCAGTTGGAGTGTCCCACTTAAAGGCAACGTCCCCTAAAGAGCCTCAAAGAAAATAAACTACTAATCAAACAGGTTCGGACATCAAGTTTGTCAGGAATTAATTGGTCTTTGTTATTTGCGATCGTGAATGCCAAATGACTTATTTCATTAACGGTGTATTTTCTCGGGCAGAGTGACAGTGCGACTCAGGTGGAGTGTCCCACTTAAAGGCAGCATCCCCGACTGAGGATTTCGCAGTCACTTAGTTAATTTGCAAAAATGAAGTTTTGAAAAAATTACTACAAGTCGCTGAAGGCGCAAATTATCGCAATGTAACAAAGACAAATTAACGGTATTCAAATGGTTACGGCAAATATTCTAAGTCCAAAATTACCACAAATTGGATATGACTTTAAAATAGTAAAACCCTACAAAAGCCGACTGGTCAGGTCGAGCGCGGAAAACCAAAGAGAACCTTCGCAAGAGGCCGATTCAGGATCTCCCCGTGTTGAGCTAGAAATCAGAACGTTTAACGCAGAATGCGCGGGCACATCTCAGCCAAGTAGTCTTCAGTCGACGGCGAGGCAGAATGTTTATAACTAGTAACGTTAATTGATATAAATAATAATTTTCTGGTAATTTAGGTGTTCGGAATCGCTTGCAAATAACTTACTTATATTAGGGTTTTCTAATAGGAAAGAATATTCGTAGAATGCCACAAATAACTTTCAGACAATACTTATATTATTTCGGAAAAAGAATGAATTTAATAGTCCCAGTATTAATAATTATTAATCTAAATAATTTATTATTAATTCGTTCCCTAAATGAAATTTTAAACCTGACTTTTCTTTGAAATACTTTACTTCAAACAAAATACGGATATTTTAATTATGAAAGTATACCGGGTGTGCTTAAAGAGAAATAGAATTCTAGTTTTTAAGAAAATTAAAATAAAAGTAATAGTGCTATTTTCTATTCGAAAATAGCTTCATTACACAAGGAAGACTTTAATTCCGTGGTAGAAAAAAATCAAGAAGAACATGTAGCTGGAACATAAAATCTTCGACAATGAACCGAAATATGCAACAGATTGTTGCAATACTATCAAGAATATGGACGCTTGGCACAAACTGCACCTTAGATACTTGAAAATCATTAGAGATGCCAAGCAACACATTGCTTAAAAATAGAATACTCAAAGCAGATCTGACATCGCCGAAGCAAGGTACTGACGAAGCGTATGATAGCGTTTCAAAATGCGAAAGCGCCATCTGTCCTGAATCGCGTTCAGTTGGCCACGTTGTGTACTGTTTTTAACTTGTTGTTGTTGGTGCATTCGATTCGCTCATGGATGGGCTTTATTTCCACAAACTTTGCTGAAATCATTCCCTTTTATTGCAAAAATACCGAACTTCACGATCATTTTTGGTGTAGATTTTTTCAGAATTACATTGCCACTATTTTTGCTATTCCGATTCGATTACTAGAACCCGATATATTACACCGATAAGTATTAAATCCGTGAATGTGCATCAGAAAAATGTATATAATTTGTGACTTTTCGGAGAAAATTTTTTTTTCATAATCAGGTGGTCAAATTACATAAGGATCAACAACAAAATTTCCCCTAGAAAGTTGTCGCCGGTTCACATCAATTTTACTATACTATTATTATAGGTAGGAAAGTGATATAAGGAAACGGTTAGTTACCTTGTCAAAACCAGACACGTTTTTCATTAATTAAAAATTTTACGCTCTTAACATTTGTTTTAAACAGCTAATTTCATTAAAAAGAAAACTAATATTTAAAGTAGAAACTTTATTGTACGCCATTTTTTCAAGATGGTGGTCACAATAAGTAAAGGAAAAAATGGCGGCAAGTTAATTAATATTTCTTGTTATACCTAATACATTGTCAATGATTTATGGATTTAAATTAACATGAAATGTTAGACAAAGAAATTATTTGAAAAATTTCCACCGTACAAGGATTTCACGTTATGAAAAACTTCGGCTATTGAGTATTAATCAGTTCCATACACGAATCAATTTTCTTTAGAAATTGCTGAACAACAATAATGACAATACATGGCGCTTTTAAAAAAGTCACGTTGCAATTTATTTTGTTGTCACGATATATGGTAAACCAGAATGGTTTTATTTATAATGACAGCTTCTAATTACAATTGTTCATAAAATATAAAGTTGCTACAATTTTCTGTTCTGATTCATGTCATTTGTAAGTGACTTATGCAATATAACGGTTCTATTTCTACCTGAAACGATTTTCCGACTAATCTCTAGAACAAACCTAATAAGTTAAAAATGACTTACTCAGTAATCTCAATGTCACTTGCTACTCTGCACAGAACTCCACGATCCATCGAACATTTCCCGGTAACAGGGTCTGGCGGAGCTAAGTTAATATATGGCGGCTCTTCCAAAAAAGTTATCTTTAGATGAAACTTCTCTGGCACTCCCTGAGGGGGTGTATGGCTGTCCCCAGGCCACACTATATCTTTTATGTCCAGTCCTTCCTTTTGCCAGGATTTCCATACTCCTATCTGTAAAATAAAACATAGAAATTGAACTACTTACATATTATATCAGCTTTCCACATTGTACGTATTTTATTATTATAAGTTCATTATCAGTAACGTTCTCAGAAAGTAATCCAATTTCAGTACAGATAAATTCATAAATTATCTATTCCTTTTTATCATATTTGTAACATTATACGTCTGCCGTTTAAAGGTACGTACAGTTTTGAGTTACTCTGTGAAATGCAGAATACAGCAAACTGCTGTTAATTCAGTATTAAAAACATTATAAATATATCTAATGGCCAGTTTCTGAAACGTTAGATAGAGTTAATTATTCGTTTACTGTCATAGTTACAATTGTGACAACAATTGTTACTATGACATTTATTAATAGACAACTTTATTTTACGTTTCAGAAACTGGCCATAAATGGCATACGCCATTCAGTTAGCTAGTTACGGTGTCAGCAGTCACTCAGTGTTTTTCGTACATGGGACTCGCAATATTTCGAACCAAGTTATTTCATTATTTTCTACTGTATTAATATTGTTGGCTCAAACAGCAAATAAAATTATTTTTAAAAACTCAATCAGCGAAGTTAAAATACAACATACATACATAATTTGATAAAGTTGGTGGTAAACGTGGAGAATCGGGAATTTATAGATTGTGCCTATTATTGCTTTTTTGCCCCGATACCGATGGAGGTCTAATAAAATCATAGATATTATAGTCACATCTAGTAATGAAAATATTTCAGATCATTCTCTTGCTACTTGCACACATAAAATTGCTAAAGAAAGACAAAAATAATTTCTTCCCAACTATAGAGATTTTCGTAACTTTAACTATGACTCTTTTATGGTAGATTTAAAATCGATTAACTGGAATTATATATATTCTCTTCATGATGTTAATAAAATCGAGTTTTGAAACTCTAGGATAATTTTTTTGTATGATTTGCATGTTCCTCCGTACAAAACAATTAGGATAACAAAACCTCCAGCTCCTTTGTCAACCGATAACCTAAAATTAATGATAAAATTAAAAAGAAAGCACTTGTTAAATATAGAAAACTAAAAACCGTAAAGAATTCTTTTAATTACTATAAACAGCTTAAAAATTTTGAAAACTGTTCAATAAAAATGGAGAAAAAAGCTTATTTACAGTACAAATTTCAAACAAATCCTAAAGATTTCTGGAAAACTTTAAAATATTTAAATCTTAATAATAATAACAACAGTGGTCCTATTTCGACTGACATATTCGAACCAACAGTTTTTAATAATTTCTTTATAAATAATGTGCCGCAAGTAGTCAACGCCAACAATAATCCATATGTAAATAAAAACAATGAAATTCAAGTGAACGATATAGCTACATTCTCGTTTGAGGAAGTTTCACCTGAGGAAATTGAAAGGGCTTTTCGTTCCATAAAATCCAATGCCAAAGAATCTGATGATATTGTTCGTAGAATGTTAGAACTATTATTGCTAAAGCTTCGCGAAGTTTTCATTTTTATAATTAATAAGTGTTTGTTACATCTACTTTTACTAATGTGTGAAAATTTACCAACATTTTACCAATTCCCACAATCGGTAATCCAATGGCTTTAACTAATTTCAGTCCTATGAGCATTATGCCTACCATATCCAAAATTTTAGACAAAATTGCAGCGAAGCAGATTCATCAGTTTTTAGCAACAAAAAAATATTACCTCCTAATCAGTCTGAATTTAGATCTCAACACAGCACTACAACTGCTCTGCTGCATGTCACTGATGAGTTTTTTAAGAAGGCTTCTGATTCTAGTCTAAATACATGCTTAATTTTAGTCGATTTTAGCAAGGCATTTGATACCCTAAACCATGCTATTCTTTGTAGAAAGCTCAGATATTTTGGGTTTAAGGAATCTTCCGTAGTATTTTTTCTGTAATTACCTACGTAAATTTTTCTAATTTTGAACTGGTTAAGCAAAGAGTTTCACAGGGGAGCACTTTAGGACCTTTGTTATTCTCTATATATATATATACGTTGACTTCTATATCTGTCTTAAAACTATTGCAATAGTCATCAATATGCTGATGACACACAATTGTGTTTCTCTTTTCGTCTTGACGAACTGAGAGACACCGTTAAAAAAATTTATGCTGACTTAAAAAATATTTATAAAATCTCTGAGGATCATAACTTAATTCTTAATGAAACTAAAACCGTCTTGATGCTCTTTGAACCTCATAATAACGCTATAACAAATAATGATAACTTTCAAATTAAGCTTAACAATGTAACTCCGTATCTACTAAAAATCTTGGACTCTTAGATATCAGCTCGAGATTCTCTAAACATGTCAGCTATATTATACAGACGCCCTACATAAAATTTGAATTGGACGTGGAACTGAATCTATGTGAGCCCATAATTTTATCACATATTAACTACCGTGACGTGGTTTACTGGCCTGCCTTAACTGCGGGAGATAAGATTAGCTTGCAGAGAATACAAAACGCTTGTGTACGGTTCTCCTATAATCTTCGTAAGTCTGATCACATACCAAATTTCAGGAAACTGGATGGCTAAATTTAAATAGAAGATATGAAGTAGGTACACATGCCATGTCTTATATACAATATTATAAAAACGCAATGTCCAGAATGCTTATTTGCAAAGCTGGTAACTGGCCATGATGCCCACCAATGCCCCACTCGTTTCTGTAATTTATTCAGAGTATCTAAGCACAGAATGCTCAATTTGAAAGAAGATAGTGAGCTCGATTATTATAATATGTTCGGCATTTATCTTCGAGCACAGTCGGGTCCTTGATGATATACTTGCGACAATTTAAGGTAGGTAATACTTGATTTTGATTTGCCATCATAAAGCCCTCTTCTCCGCGAATAAGCTACCTTTTTCCAGCCATACTTTCGAGATATCGGTGTCAATCTGATCAAGGTCATGTATTATCAGTCATTATTTCTTGTAGGGGGTTGTATTCTTCATCTGCCAAGTTCAGGGGCGTCAGTCCTCTGTCTAATCTGACGAGATTACAGCGGTACACTAATGTCTCACTTTTCCGGTAGAAAATTTACAAAGCCCCTCATTGGCCATTCATGAGACTCAGTTAGATCCACAACACCTCTTCTTCCCTTTGATCTCGGCAAATAAAATCGTTCCCTGGAGCTCTTTGGATGTCTGGCCTACGTTTCGTGAACAGGACCCTTACAGCTCGGTTTATCTTATGAAAGTCGGTTTTAAACCATTGAACTATTCCGAAACTGTAAGTAATAAGGTGTTAATAAATAGTCTTTATTCCCTTTATTTTATTGGCAGCACATATTTGCGTTCTGTGGGTAGGCTTGACCATATCCATCATCCTTAGTGCCGTTTTCATTTTGGTGTTGCTTAAGCCCCGAACTTGATCTAATCCTAAGTACTGGTAGCTGTAGTCTATTCATAGATGCTATGACCTGATCAGGTTCCAGATGAAATCCCAGAGGTTCTTCCCATATTGCCCTCTTCATTGCGCTAATTTTACACTTGTCAAGACCGATCTCCATTCTTGTGTCCTCGCTATATCTTCTGATTGTTCTCAGTAGTGTATCAAGTCCTTTTTTAGTAGCTGATATTAATTTGATATCATCCATGTAGGCTAGGTGATCTATTTGTTGTTAGTTATGAAGTCGGAAGCATACTCTTTGCTTAACATTCTAGGGGGGGGGGGCGTGTGGTACAGTACCACAATGCACTCAAAGAATCTCTCTGGAAAATACCCCTCCTTATGCTCATTCTCTCTACATGAATGTTATTCCTTCCAGACTGTAGATGCAGGTTCGTTTTCTAATAGGGCATAAGATGTAGTAGAATAACAATTGATGGGCTTATTTTGTATATTTTGAGCATTTCAATGAGATAGGAGTGGGGTTACGCTGTCAAATGCATTTTTATAGTCTATATATCCGACGTATAGATCCTTTCCCATTTGTTTTGCTTCTTCACTAACTAGAGCATCTATAGCAAGTTGCTCTTTACATCCACGGCTTCCCTTTTGATCTTCGGGTAGTAGTTTGTGTCTATCTTAGGTGTTCGTAGATCCGAGTAAACATGACGGAGGTCAGTACTTTGTATAGAGTTGGCAAGCACGTAATGGACCTATGTTTTGCAGGATCTTTAGAGATAGGGGATGGTTTTGGGACGAGGTAAGTCGTGCCTATGCTAAGAAAGGTTGGCATTTGTAATGCGTCACGTATGGCTGTTGTTAATAAGCTAGCTAAGCGCTTCTGCAGCGCGTGAAATCTCTTGAGCCAGTAGTTGTGGATCCCATCTGGGTATGGCACCTTCCAGTTTCCAGTGTTACTGACAGCTCTTTTTACGTTTGCCTCGGTCACTGTGTTATAGACCATCATCGGAGTTCTATCTGCAACCATCTTCTCTTTCACAAGCTAACTCGCAATATGGTAATGTGTCCTCGGGTTCTCCCATATATCCGCCCAATATCTTCTGATGATGGTAACTCCCCTTTCCCATCTCGTTGAGGTTGGGATATGTTGCGACAGAAATGTTTTTGACTAATGTGAATGAGACGTTTCATGTTTTCTTCATGGACTCTTTGTATCTCTTCTGTCGGTTAGAGTACACTACTAGCTTTTACTTAAGTTTATCTAAAATTTATGGTGGTGTTTGACAATCTCGGTCTTCATGTTTTCTGATAGTTTGAAGGACTTTGTTGGTTACTGTTTTCGTTGATGTATCTGTTTGCGTGAATTGGTGGAGCTGTCATATCGCATGTCTTAAACTTTCGATTTTTCTTTCAAACCTTACTTCCCATTTTGGTTTCCTAGATTCTTTCTTTCTATCTGCTTTGATTATTTCTTGGCCGTGCATTTCCAGAACAGTACGAGTCCCGAATATATCAGATCATGGTAGTCCAGGATGCTGTTTATCTCATCTGCTTTGTCTGCCATTAGCTTATTTATTGCATCTAAGATTTTGGTGCTGTTTCTTTTAGTACTTAGACGAGGTACACCTGGTTTCCTGAGTAGGTCTAGTTCCCGGTAGAGGGTAAGGTTATTCGTCAAGCTCGGGTATTTCATCACGCTATCTGGGTAGGAAAGTCCTTTTAGTCGCCTTTTACGACAGGCAGAAATTATTATTATTTATTTATTTTCTCATTTCGCAATTTATAGCAGCACTGGACTCACTGAGCCAAAAGTACTGTTATTCGTGTACCAACATGGTGTTGATGGCTAAAGGTCCAAAGCTTTTCAGACTACGTTTGCTATTCCAAGCAGTCCAGCTTTCTGGTTAACTCGTTTGTGGTGATTACTGCGGTGTAGCTGGTTCATTACATCATTCCAGCTCTTGCTAACGAGATGATTTGCTGAGATGTCCACTGGCACTATATTCACAATGTTAAGGCGGTACATGTCTGTTGCTAATAGTTGGTATTTTCTGTTCTTTTCGAGTTCTGTTTGTGCGGTCTTTTTTCTGGATAAGACCGTATTTTTTCGCCAGTGCCTGATGGATCACTTTGCCGATTGAGTTGTGTATAACCACGTATTAGTCAAGAGCAAGTACTGGACATGCAGCCGCGAGATGTTGGATTGTCTCGACTGCGGTTTTACACAGTCGACATTTGTGACTGGTGTCCCATTTCATGACATGCTTCTTATATGCACGCATTCTCACGACTTGATCTTGTATCGCGAGAATAAATCCTTCTGTTTGAGCCAATAACCTGGACGTACGAAGCCACTCGATTTATTCTTTCACATCTATACCATCATCTGATAGCTTGCTAGCGAATCGTCCGTGTAGTTCTTTCCCTTTCCAACTACGGATTCTCTCTGCAGACGTCTTAATGTTAATTAGCCGATCATTTGCCAATTGCAGGGGAGTGTATTTTAGATCTTGGTTGCATACTGCTCTGTGTATTGGGCCCTTTTGTGATAGAAAGTATTCTTTCAGACTATTCTCTTGAGTTCTGCATAGGTTTTGTAGATTCAGCAGGCCCCTTCCCCCATTTTTTCGCGGCAGATAGAGCCGTTCCATGGAGCTTCGAAGGTGGTGCATTCTAATCTTCCTATCAAAGGCCGCGAGCTCAGTATCTGACTAGTCAACAGTTTCGAAGGTGTAGACCGCTGCTGGTATAGCCCATGAGTTGATAGAAGCTATTCTGTTTCTAAAGCTGATGAACGTTTCGTAGATCTTTCCAACTCTAGCAATTACTTTACGTTCAACCTGCCAGGTCTCAGTTCGGTGTCTCTAATACCAAGGGGCTGCTGTAGTCCTAACTACTTGTAGTTGAGTTTGACACCGGGATCCTGAATAGACCCTCCATTAGACGAAGTACCTCTTGTCGGTCACTGACTACTCCTCTTTCTGAATGTACTACCGCACATTTTTCTGCTCTGAACTCCATGCATATATCCTTACCAAATTTCGAAACTATTTGAAGTAGGCTTTGTAAATGATCTGATTTTGAGGCATAGAGCTTAAGATCGTCAATATATAGTTGGTGCGTAATTTGAGCTTTTGATGCTTCCTGTATACTCTATAGTATGGCCGAGTTCCGACTTTCGAATCATGTGGCTCAGAGGATTAAGGGCCAAACAAAACCATAAGGGGCTGAGATTGTCCCCCTGGAATATACCTCTTGCTATCCGAATTGCTTTAGTATTATATTGTCTATCTCCTAGTCCTACATATAGGTATGTATTCCATGATTCCATTAACTTTTCTAGGAGTAGTATAGCTGCTGAGTGAACTTTATAGAGGCGAAGCTCTTCGATCAACCAACTATGGGAAATTGAGTTGAATGCCTTTCTATAATCTGCCCATCCTATCCATGGTAAGTGTCCGGGTCATACTAGATGGGTCCTCAATGGCTTTGTTGAATAATCGGATAAGGGCTCGATGTGTGCTTTTCAGGTGATTCCACTAGAAGTTATGGATGTTGTCATGACCTGGAGCCTGCCAACAATTTTGTGTCGTCTTTACTGTCGACTTCACGTCGTCTAGGGTGATGTTGAATGGCTGCATTCCTGGGACATCTGCGTGTTCTGTCATAGCACAAGCTTTTGGTGGAGAAAGTTCATTGTCCTTTACATTTTGATCTAGCTTCTGATGGAATATGCTCTAATTATCTGCAAAGAGTTTTTTTTGTTGGAGGCGCTTTGCGACTTCATTGTAGCTTCGAATTCTTCCACTGAGAGCTGCGATCGACGCTGCTTAAGTTGCTCTGCCTTATTCTGTAGTTTATTTTCGAAACCTTTGCTAGTTCTCCTTATTTTTATATTTCTCTAGCTATGGTTTTAATTCCTCTGGTCACTTTTTTGCATGCATTTTTTGAATCTTTAAGATAGAGGGTGATGTGTGAGATGATGGTGCGGCGGGTCTGATTGATTTTTCCTCGATTCGCTCGGTCCATTGAGGTTTAATGTTTACTTCCGAGGCACGTGTAGGTTGTGAGGTTAATCGACTTCCAGCTTTGGGCTTTCCTAAAAGGATGCTGCTTGTAACTGCGCTAGCTGCACAGTATATGTAGATCTGTATATCTTCGATGGTAGACTGTGTATCGATATCATCCTCTGTGAGTAAATTGGCTTCTGTTGTAAGTTGACACACTTCGGCGCTACGACGTAACTTAGGCAACTGTGGGAAATTTTCTGGTGAAAAGCCTTGGTAACGTATTTTATTGACTTCATAGTGCAATTTTAGTTGTTGCGTCACTTGCCCACTTGATTCTTCTCATTCGTATTATTCTGTGCTTGGTCTTCTTGATTAGGGTTTTCTTTACTTTCTAAATCTTGATCTGGTGTTAATTGATCATGTTGGCCTGGGTCTTGCTGTTGTGGGCTCTATTCTTGTCTTATTTCTGTTTTGATGATTGAGCTGTTGAAGGTGCTTTACGAGTTATGATGTAACTTAGCGCCGATGTTGCAGACACGTTGTTCGTCAAGTGCAGTTTCAGGAAATGATTTTTTCCATTCGGTGAACATTCTAATTCGGTATCCCTGTTTGTTTTCCTGGACGTTAGTACTCCTATAGTATGCACGCATTATCTGGATGTTTAAATCTCTTGTCCACGCAATGCGTTAGCATGGTAAGCCAGCTACGGTGAGGGGTATTCTAGGTTCCCCTAACCATGGTCAGCTTGTGCAGCAGTAGGAGTTGCCTCTACTTCTGCGGTAGTCATAAGTGGCGCGGTGGCGCGGCGCCCGCAACTTTTCCTTTTACGGGTAGAAGATCCACCCACTTCCACTGGCATGGGTAGCTCATTTCTCACAACACAGTGCCAGTGCCAGAATCTGTTGCGCGGTCTTGCAAGGGCCGGTCGCTTGCGTCGTCTTCCATTTCATAGTCACTACTCATTTCTGTTTCTTCTCCAGTTTCCTGGTACTGGACGGCAGCCGAAGTAACCACCGCCTAGGTCAGTTTTGCTCCAGGTCACGTATTTTATTTCCCTGTTACCCTCCGGCATGGCGGTGAACATTTCATTATTCGCACGAGGACGCGCCCGATGGGGTTCTGACAACCCTACACGGGTTATTATTCTTGTTATTGTCATTGTCGTTGCCATTGCCATTATCATTATTATTACTATTAGATATTAACTTAACACAACAATCTTTTATTATTATGGGCAAACTTGTTTTTATTTCGATGCTCAGCTGTCAGTACATTATTTGATATTCCAAAATTATCTTCATTATTTATATTAAACATTAACCTTTCTATTCTGTAGTTGGGTTAGGTGCAGATTATTCAGCGACACTCCATAACAGGATACGGAGTATGTTGTTTCGTGGTAAAATAAAGTACTATAATTCAATTAAAAAACTTCCAGTCACGTATTATACTAAGGAATAAAGAATAATCTAGGGAATTAATTTACGGACGGAATCGAAATGAAGAGTATTTCATACAAAGTTAGAAAGAGCCTACACGGGATTTTCTCCAGCTTAAAACAGTATAGAATCACGGCTGAAACATTATAACAAAGGATTACCTTGTTAAATTACACCAAATCCTTTTATATTAGTGTGACCAAAACAAGCAGATAAAATGTAAACAATTTTTTTCATCGAAAAGGATTAAATTGGTTTTAACATCTTCTGAATAAAAATTGTAAATATTTATTATTTATTAAATTCAGATCCTGCAATTCCAAACCAGTTAATCATACAATGTTTTCAGTTTGATTGCAATAAGTAGCCACCAGATGGAGTTATTCGCAAGTTGCGGACACCTCTTGTCTGTAATTTGATGACTAGAGGAATAGTGAAGTGTTGTTGTATTCACCTTATGTCGTACTGATGAGAGCTAACAAGCTCGAAGCTAGTCTACGGCTGGCGATGCACAACAGCCCTACACCGTAGTCCTTTCTTTAGGATTAATCTGCCTGCTGAGGGCTTATTACAATCAGACTTTATTTTGCATTTTCCGATTGAAGACGTAGTATGTCGCAAATTATAGGACATTATTTTCAATTGATTTAGAAACGCACATTGTGCACCTTGATTTGTGATAATGAATCGATTTTCTTTCATATGAAACAGTGGAATACTGGATCTTCGTAGTAGGTATTTTGCGTTGGCTTATATATTTTGTTAAATAAAATTTTATTCGAGCTAAATATAATGCGCATGTATACGTAAAATTTGGTAATAATTTAAAAACAAGTGCCATGGATAGTGATGAATAGCTTGGGCCGTTCTTGAAAAAAATCTATAATACCAGTTCTTTTGATTTTTACTTTATTTCCCTTATAACGGTTAATTACACAAATAGTATTGAGTGGGTATTTGTAGATTAAGAAAAGGCCACTAGTTACGCCAGAATAACTTTATTATTTCTTCCGTATTTCAATACAATGCACGAGACAGTACTACCTTACAGGTTAGCTTCCACACTATCGCTTCTCGCTCGTCTGTCCCTCTATATCGCGGACTGTCAACCCAATTGCGTTACAGCTATCCTCTTCTGGTTCTTATTACTGTCCTCCGGCTAGAATCAGTCTTATGCGATCGCCCTCATTTCCTTTTCTCAGACACCGGTGGTGTCTCTTCTCTTGCAAACGGTGTGATCTCAGACACATGAAATTTTTCGGCAGATTCCTCAAATGTATTCAGAACATTAATTTCATAGGCACAGGACGTTATTTCCTTAACAATCTTATAAGGACCATCCTTATTTGGCGCAAATTTTTTAGTATATCCCTTTTCAGTATTACTCAAACTTTAAGTCTTCAACACAACAAGTATTTCAAGTCAACTCAGCAGGGACTAAGTTTCGGTCATTTTAATGCAGAAATAACTTTAAAATGTTAGAAAAGGAGTTCTTATTGACAAAGCTGTATGTATAAACATAACATATACAATCATAGTTAATTTTAAATAAGTTAAAACAAAGTAAGGTAGGAGTAGATGTCTAATGACAGAGGGCCGGTTCAGAATCAGGATAATGATTAGTGATCAGATTAGGAGTGGGGGTAATTAGAGTGGTGGGAGGTAATTAGGGGGCGGTACGTAAGAAGACGGGGCCTTGGAGTGGTGGTGGGGAACAATTGTAGTGGCTGTTGGTAATTAGCATAATGAGAGGTAATTAAAGTGGTGGGGAGCAATATATAAACATATCCCGATACTTAGCACCCTTAATTACTCTCAATTTTTCTGATTTCTTACCTAAATCACCCTTAATTATGCTTATATTTACTTAAAATTATTCTTAATTATCCTTATTTTTTACATATATTACCATTGGTTTTCCTTAAAATTTGGCCATAGGGACTTGGGGAGACTGACATGACTTGGACAATATCTAATAATAAATACAACATAATGTCTGTCTGTATCACTATCATCGGACTGATCGAATTGATATTTTTTCAATAACTTTCTTAGGCAGGTACTTCATCATCATCATCATTCCTTTCAATGCGTCCAACTTCAACATCGTAGTAGACATTTGTACCATAAAATAATGAATGATTAGGTCAATTAGTTCACAAGACAACCTTTCAATGGTCGATCTACCCTTGAGCTGTAATTTCAAACACGAAAGACGAAGTTCCCGAACAAACACGAGTATAAGTCTTATACTTCACGATGCGTATTTAACGTACAGCGTATCCGATAATTCAGTTCAGAACGGCTTTGGTGGTGCTAAGTAAAAGACTATAATATGGTGCGTACATTTCCTACTTTGATCATTGACTTACCAGGTTTTCAATATAAGGACAATGAATTTATAGTGGCTGCTCTCTGCTGTAATACTATACAACAAACACATTATATTTTGAAACCACCATCTCTCATCATTAACAAATTTCGAAAAGGTACAATATCAATGATTGGAGAAGAATTTTCATGGTTTAAAATGGAGCCATGGATATATTTAACTAAAAAACTTGCTATTAATCTTTGAGCAACTTTGTCAGCATACCGTTAACAACTATCAATATAACTTACCAATAAACGATGTTATAATACTACGCAAAGGTGTGATGAAGAAGAATTTCCTACTAAAATATCTACAGTGAAATAAAATTAAGACCTTAATGACTGTTCACAGTTTCTACTCTTGACTATTCCAGAATGCCTAAAATATTATCAGTATAATAATTGTCATTGTGCTCTCGCAAATGTTAATTTTCGATACAAATGTATTGTAGATTTAAATATAAATTTATTTAGTTATGTAATCAAGGATAAGTAATAAAATGTATTATACTAATTTTGTTTTATTTCTAACCTAATCATAATATAAAAATAAAAACAGTAGGGTTTTCAGCATTTCAAACTCGCCTCACTTGTGACTACATGATGTTTCTATACAGCTTTAAGTGCATAAAACTCATAGAGAGAGAGTAGCACGTTCAAGCCAAAAGAGACTTTGCTGTAGATAAAAGGGTACTGAAATGCACTGCAATATTTCACTAAAAAATAATAATGTAAATGTTCCCTTTCATAATATAACAAATAAACAAAAAACCATAAATTCAGTGATAATCTCGATAGACAAGACAGGCAGGTAAAATAATTTTTATCACAATTGTTCATCAGCATAAGGATGAGGCAGGTAAAATAACAAATGCAGACAAATGTAACTTTAGGTATATAATCAAGAATGTGTAGTAAAATGAATGTTTGTTACCTCACAGTAAAAAATTACATAGATAATATAATTGTGTAGTAGGAAAATATCTAATAGTAAATGGAACATAATTATTTAACTGTCTGTATACGAACGGATAGACGAACAGGTAGACATACAGATGGACAGACAGACGAATAGGTGGGCAGACGGACATACAGACGAACGGATGGACATACTAATGGACCATAATTGCCTTTATTACCCTTATTTTTAAATAAATTATATGTAATTATCCTTAGTTGTACTTTAATTACTCTTAATTATCCTTATTTTTAACTTAAATACCCTTATTTTGACCTAAATTATCTGTAGTTACCCTTATTTGTACCTAAATTACCTCCCACCACACTAATCGCCTCCCACTACTACAATTATTGCACCACTTTAATTACCTCTCATCATGCTAATTACCACCCACCACTACAATTTTATAGTAAAAGTTATATACATAGATATACACAAATATACAATAAATAAAAATAAAACCAATATAATACTATTGAACAGTAGATATTTCATAAATTTGTCACCATATGCACATCTAACATGTCATAGTTCAGAGTAGTCATATATAAAGAAAAATACGTAAAGAAATAGAATAAATTACTAGAAATATCAATAAAACACTTGCACTATATACATATAAACACATATATAGAAACATACAAGCACAAAAGGAAGGAAGGAAAGAAGAAAGAAACAAAAACACTTTAAAATGAATCGTCATAATACTCACTAAGATTAAAAATGGGTTTTCTGAATCAATGTGTCTTTCATTGTTTTTCAGGGAGACAGGGGTAAGTGGTTGTATATTTTTTTGGTTTTGTGTGTTACAGAGTGCTTCGTTAAAATTGATCTGGGGATAGATAGGGGCAGGATTAAATTTGGCCCTTGTTTATTCACCAAGTCAATTTGAGCAGTACCTCCCATATATTTCATGCTCAAAATATTTTTGCGTTATTTATCTTTGCAAATCAACTGCCATAATTATTTACCTAAAGTATTTTTTTGTATTTTTCTGTCAGTCTAATTTTATTGAAACTCATACAAATTTTTTTGAACTTTATATGCACTTGACGGTTTTCATGACGTCTTGAAAAGTTCTATAATTGTAAATTAGCTAGTGGAAATACGAAATAATAATATAACTACCATTAAATCAATGTTGGAAATCGTGGTATATTATAAAACTATGCTATAGTATAAAATATACTAATAATGGGCATAAATAAATTTGTATTGAAGTGGACGAAAACGCCAGCTGCCAAATTGGGATAGATATGAAGCTTATAAATAACAAATTACTCACATCGTTCAAGCATGGTCACTAATTCGGCAAAAGCCTGAATTAATGAATAGGAATTAATCAAGATTACAGATCATTCTTCCACAAATTCCATTAAGCCCTATTTGCAGATATATAGTTAATATTACGCAAATTTAGTTATCAATTTAAAAGTAGTCTATTAATCCAGAACTGTTGCGAACCTTCAGAAGAAACAATTATTATCAAAATTGTAGTTTTATAAATTGTATTATTACTGAATAGAATAGAATTGAATATTTATTTATTTATAAAAATTAATAGAGAAACGTGATGATTCATTTTAATATCTATAAATATAATGCAAAAAATGAATGGGTAAAAGCATATATTGTTAAGGGTTAAGTAAAATTTAAGACTTAATATTGCAGTTTTGAAAAGGGAAAATGTTCTGGAAATTAGGGACTTACGGTATTGAAATCTAAGAGACGGTAAAACGGTATTAAAGAACAACTTAGAAATATGCAGGGGATGTTAATGACAAGGCCTTCAACTATAATTTAGGATTGAGTATTACATTAATAATGGCCAGATTCGTAGATGACGCCCTCGATTAAAACGCCAAAATCCAACGGAGGAATAGGAAGACAGACATCTTTAAATATTAACAGAGGCTCCACTATGCCTCACAATTAGGTATTACATCAATAGGAGCCAAACTCAACACGTTCATGGCACACCTCAATGTCAACACCAAAATATATCAGCAGAACTGAAAAACAGACACAGGAAAATGACTATCAATGGATACCAGGAGGTCGGACTTAACTCGTCTAACAACCCCAAGGCACTAATAGGCATTCAGCAGTGCCCTATGATTTTATGTTACACCAACAATAGCCTCAAAACGCCGGCGGTTTCTATAATGAAAATTTTTACCGGTGTATTAATATATTCCACTTAAACCAGCATTTCAAAACCGGAGTATACGGAAATAATATAATCAACAATTTTAACTAAAAGAAAAATCTACAATATGCTGGTAAAAAAATAATTTCGTTATAGTTTGATTAATAGCCGGAATGTCGGAGAATGTAGAGATTAAGACGGGAAGTTCAG
This sequence comes from Leptura quadrifasciata, assembly GCA_963675555.1. Taxonomy (NCBI): domain Eukaryota; kingdom Metazoa; phylum Arthropoda; class Insecta; order Coleoptera; family Cerambycidae; genus Leptura; species Leptura quadrifasciata. The sequence continues at coordinate 151,991,249 of OY776673.1, read as the reverse complement.
GAAAGATATTCTTAATATTCTAAATCACAGTATGGGAATATTGGTTAAGTCATATAGTGCAGTGCAATCAATATGGTGTAAAAATTCCCTTGACCTGGGCAAAATTGCAACACAAATGATTCTTTTTGCATTCTATTGTGAAAAGTGTCTATTTTAACATATTCAAAATGCCCATTAATCCCGGCGCAGGAAATCAGTTAAAATCCAAGATAGCGACTGAACTTTGTATTTGTCCTTAAAAAATTCATAACTGTGTATAACTTTGTATTTATAAGGTGTAACTTGGCAAAAATGTTTAAAATACAAAGATAAAAGCATAAAATAGGTATTGAATAGGTAAGATAAGTATTGAATCAGTCAAATTGCCGATTATACATCAGAGAAAACTTTATTACACATTAGACTTACAAGAACAAAAAAACCATTATTTCAAAGTATGGGTTATTTTCCTTTATTGAACAAAAATTAAAATGATTTGGCTGTTTTTCACAATTCATCATAATCTTCATATCTTCATCTCTACTTTCCATTTCTTCATCTTCTATTCGCTGCGGACTATTTTCACAATTTGTTTCTTGACACTGATCACATGAACTGGTACATTCCAAACCATTCTTTCGGCAACTACATTTCATGGCACCACAGCTGGTTTTGCAGTTACATCTTACTATGCGTAATATATTTTCAGGTGCTGGTGGCAAATGTATTTTTTTCGGTACATACATATTATCATGTATACTCCATCCCCAGTCTGTTGGGTTCAAGCCTTCTTGCATTTGTTTCCATATACAAATTTGCAAATATGCACGGAGGCTATGGTACTTGACAGCTGATTCCGTTGGGGGAAGGGTCTGTGGCTGAACGAAACATTTTGCCTTCGATACTTTATCAATAATAGTTCTTTCTATACCTAAGTGTATTTAGTCTATCATCTGGATTTTCACCAAAAATACATACCATTATCTTCTTTCCAAATTCTTCAACCTGACTGGGATTAAGAATTGTTGAGCTGAACGATAGTGCAAGTTCACGAAAGTATTGATCTTCAACAACGCGTTTCAAAACTGATTGATTTCCAATATGGAATATTCTGGAGGTGCTGTTACATCCTGTGTACGAATGTATAAAGATAGACTGTTCGCTAAGTCATTTCCGAGCGAATATCTAATGGCATTAATATCATAAATGTTATTCTGTTTGGAAGGATTATCACTTCTGAAAAACAGCTTGTGGTATGCTTGATTACACCAATAAATTAGCAATACCAATAGGTCAGTGTCTTCTCCTATCACTGTTGTATTATTAATTTTTGAAGATTCCACTGCAGTTTTGACAATGTCAACATCAGCATCATCAACTGCATGAATTATTGAACATCCCTGTTGTCGTATTTCTTCAGCGATTAGAGTATTTTCTGCTTGTTTCCCTTATTAGAGAGAAACGTTTCCTTACTTCCTGTGAATGTCATATCGGGTGTGAAGTTCACGGAGGAGAAAATTGTATTTGTTCGGCAATTTATGGGTCATGTCTTTTATTGTGTATTCTGATGTATAACCATCAAAAACTACAGTTGCTTGCCCATAATTAACTGTCACAAACGACGCGTAACATCTTGCTATATCCCTGAATGTACTGTCATTATGCCATGGCAGGCGATGCAGTAAGTATTTTAAACATTTTTGCCAAGTTATACATTATAAATACAAAATTATACAGTTATAAATTTTTTAATTAAAAAAAAAATCAGCCGCCATCTTGGATTTTCACTGGTTTCCTGGGCCGGCATTAACGGGGATTTTGAATATGTTAAAAAAGACACTTCACGCAGTATAATGGAAAAAGAATCATTTGTGTTGCAATTTTGCTCAGGTCATAATTTATTTTTACTGCACTAATAATAAATATTTAGTTTGCAGATTTTGGAGATAATAGGTAATTGCGTGTGTTACATTATACTGCTATGAAATGGACCCATAATCGATTATGGAACGTATGTAGGATTGACAAAAACCGGTAGTGTACCAGTAGTGAGGGTGCCAAATAATGATTTTTACCCTCACTTGGAAGTAGGGTATAGTAAAGGTCTTTTGGGTGTTTTTGGTTCTTCAAAGGGTCAACATTACGATTCCGATTGATGCCACTTTGGCACCCTTGAGAATTTTGAGATATTCAAGATGGTAACTGGCTTATTGTGAAAAAACAGGTTTTTCCTAATATATCATTGTATGGGTGTGTGACACGTCCTTTTATATGTTTTTAATGTTGCTTCTCTAATTTATCAAGAGGGCAGCTGATTCGGAGAATAAATTAATTTTTGAGGCAAGAAAAACTAGTACCTAGCTTTGTTGTATAATCAAGTTAGGCTTTAAGAATGCGGATAACACCATAACCATAAAAGTGGTATGCGTGAGCAAGTTGAATGATCTTTTGAAAATATTGGTTAAAGGTCCTGTAGTTCAAAACAAGTAAAGTTTTGAAAAAATTAAACAAACATAAATTTAATATTATGTATTTTTTTAGGGTGTAAAGGCTTGATCATTCTTTATTTTATTTTATATTTTTTTATGATTTACATTACTTTTTTTGTAATTTTGTTTTTTTTAAAATTCTAATTGTAAAACGTGTAAACAACGAAATGTCAAAATCAACATTTAATCTTCTTCGGAATCTCCACTGTCAGGTGTTATATTTTCAGAAATTCTCGTATGAGGATTCTTGCTAGAATGTCCTGTGCTTATTTGCAGACACTTGCACATTAAACTGCATGACAAGCCATTAGCCACGCAGCTGCATCGTGTTGTGTTACACGGATTTATTGATTTGTATGAGAATTTTGCTAATGCCAAAATGTAATCTGGGGCAATTTGAATACCTTTTGGCAAGGCGATTTGACGTAATTCCATTTTATTCTCGTCAGCATGCCACCCGTGTTGAGTGACATCTATATTTGGCCAAGAGAAATCCATTACAGACAACCACAAAATGTTTGGAAATATGCCCTTTTTACGTTTTCTTGAAAATATTCAGTACTTGGTGGAAGAGCAGAGAATGGCGGAGCTTTTATTCGGACTTGTCTGACTTTTTTAGTCCAGAAAGTTCTAACATCAGTTATTTTGCAAGCATTGTTTACTCCATAGTACTAAGCTATAAAAATTGTACATTCTTGAAAAACATCTTCGATATTGCTGTTTAATTGATCCAAATGAGTTAAAACCCGACCATCCATTAAACATTGACTTTTTGAGAATAAGTTGCTATACCATAATGGTATCCCGTTCTTCATGTTGCGTCGCTAGATCAGCCCTCTCAGATATCACACCGCTTTGTAGCCGAAAGAAATTAGTTTGTAGTTTTGTAACGATTTGTAACGTTCATTTTTGCCTGGTTACATGTACAATTAAACCTCATTTAAGTAAATTTTATTGTATATTTTTGTGGAATTTTGCGAAGTTTTCTTCCATATATAATAATGGCTCTACAGCGCTGGCTTGGAAATTCCTCTCCAGAATTACTTATTTATGCTAGCTCATAGTTTTTAACAACGTAAGAACAGTATCTCTGGTGCATACTCTTTAATCACCTTTTGCTGTTGTTAACTGTTGATATATTTTCCAGAGGCCAACCTGGAAGTACCACCCGTTCTGTCTGTCGTCTGTTTTTTTCCAGCATATCTCTGTTCTTAATAATCCATTTAAATTTGTAAACATATAATTCTAAAAACATTCACCTAGCGATATCTATTAATTCACATGCAAAATACCTTACCAGTTACCATTAGATTATTTTATTATTTGGTTAACGCAGAGTAGTTATTCAATCAACAGGTTAAAGATCAAAATGACTATTATTAATTACTGTCATTGTTTGATTTATTGAATGAAGAGGGAAAGTTTAATTAAAAGTAAAAATTCTAATTAATCTTGATGTACCGGTGGTGACATTCATTTTCTATCGGTTGGTAGCGGTGTAGTTTTGCGCCGGAAGTTAGTGGCATATCAATTTCCACAGGCCACCTGCCTTTAGACCGTCGCCGACCCGACTCACCTGTTGCCTTGCCACTTTCTTTGTGAAACTCCGTAACCTGGGATAGATAATTAAAATCTTTCATTCTCATTCAATAGTCAGCATGTCAATGCGACCAAGGTCATTTGGCGAGGGCCAATTTTTTAGAAAATATTTTGTCGATATACAGTTGACTGTAAGGATGGAAATTATTAAAATTCTAGTTCAGTTCCAATAGAAACCACGTGGCGTAACCGGTAAGGATGTTAATGCTAAACTTTAAAAGATAAATAATTTTTTATATTTTTTTGATACTTAAAAAAACGTGTGAAAACATCAACGCAACATAGTTTGCCCTTGCTAATTTATAGCGGACGTGAATTAATAGATTGGGCCCTTCTAGGTGAATGAAGTTTTTACGGTGGAGTTTTACGGAGGAGTTTGTACGGAGATAATTTTTTTATGGAGAAATTAACCTTTTGAATTTGTATAACCCGGAGTGGCTTTTCTCGGAGTTGGTTTACTCATGGAGTCTTATGAGAGAGTTTTTGCCGGAGTAATTTTGTTACGAGGAGTTCCTCAGGGAAATTAGGGACTGGACACAACGTATTATGGACAGTATTGGAGAACCCAGGTGATTCCAGGGGTGGTGAGAACCAAATCAGCACAAGTTGTTCTGTCAAGTTGTGTGTATATTTAGCCTTCAGATTTTTACTTTTTACAGCCATCAGCTATTTGTTACTTAGCCTTTAGCTTTTCACTTTTATTAGAGCCTTCAGCTCCTACATATTAGCTTTCAACTAATTACTTTTTAGAACCTTTAGCGTTCCAATTTTTTAAACATTTCTTACAACCCTTGTAAGAAAATAGCTATTTTCAAATAACTTACTGTAAACCGTCATAGTTTACTGTGTTTCATGTTTTACATTGTATTTTCATAAATTATTGGTATTAATTATTTTCATATATATTTTCTTTTTTGTGATACCTATGCACTTTTAAAGGCCACTGAGTAGCCACAGTTAACACATTTTATTTAGGAGGAAGGTACAGCTATAGCTATATATCATATGGTTACTGGCGCCCTGTTTTTTTATTAAATAAATTTTGTAATTTTCTCGAGCCACGACCCAGCCTCCACTAATAACGTGAGAACCGGGTAGCATCTTCTCAAACCTACTTAGGGGCAGGAAGTATGTAGCAGATTAAACGATTTTTAAAAGCACTGATATACTGACTGATAAGATTAATCAGTTGTTTTTGTTATCAATGCTAATTAATATTTCCTTTTGTGGGGGAAGTAATGTCTGTTCTGATAAAACAAAGCGTCTTGTTCTGTGCTTTGCCCTACCAGCTCTGGTTGAGGATTTAATGCTATAACCGTAGTATCTATTAAAAATCAAATTTACGTCAGAGTCATGTAAATAAAATGATAGTTTCTGCATGAAAAGCTCTATGTATTCCTGAACAGTCCCTGCAACTGGCCAACGCACAATCCATAGAATGGCGCAGCCATCAATTATTATAAGTGATGGGTTAGTTGTCAATCTAGTCTGCTCGCATGTGGTAAATTAAAATTTTAAAAAAATTACGCCTTTAATAAGCCGTCATCTTGAATATCTCAAAATGCTCAAGGGTGCTAGAATGGCATCAACCGTATTCTTAAGCTAGGCCTACTAAAGTGAAGATAACAACAAAATAACCTCTACTATACCTTACTTCCACCTTTTTTCATTGACACTCTGACTACTGGCTGTGCTTTCTATCAAGTGTTAGCAATCATATTGAAGATATGAAGAAGCCTTCTAAATGGGTTATATTTTTGGAATATTATCTAGTAAATATGTTTAATGACTTTTCGATTGAAATTTAGACACCATGGTCAAAAAACTAGATTTGCATATGGCTTGCAGCAAAACTTAAATTAGAAACACAGTAATTATATTTTTTTCGTAGAAGATCGAAACAAAACTCATCAGCATACTGTACTATGTTACAGAAATGATGAATATAAGCATGGATATCAGCTGTATAAATATTAAACAGACTATGACTAAGTACTGAGCCCTGAGGCAGTCGAATTGAATTAAGTCCATACCTATTTTATTATTGTTCGAGTCTCTTAAATAAGCACACCCGTTACGAAAAAAATTAGTTATGATAGTAACAATTTAATCAGGTATAGGGAATTGTTTAATTTTATTACACAGAATATACATGTCTATATTATTATTTTAAGCCCAAGAAGATAGCTCCAAAGTAAACATATTTTTTTTCTTACTTTTCTTTTGCATTAGATTCTTTCACCGCGATATCCATATTCACCTATCTGCATGTACAGCGAACATTTCTAGTGAGAACAAGCTTTGCATCACAAGTGAAAGTGCTAACACGCGTTGTTTTTCCATTTTTTTTATGTTACCGCATTTTTTCTGTTATCAACCAAAATAAAAACTCACATCTGGAGCCAAGGGACATCCTTTCAATCCGTCAACGCCATCAGAGAAAGATAGGCAAACATTCGTATTTTTACTATTTTTTTTTATATTGCACCGCCATTCATAATTCATATATTTTAAAGTCAATTTCCGCAATGAACCAGATTACCAATTTCATATTACAGTCTACAGTTATCATTGAACAAATGTTTATTTAAATCTAATATAGTTTATGTGAATAAATTTAGACTTTTATATAATGTGGAACAGTCAAATCTCAATTATTGTGCATATTTACAAAAAATCCCGAGACACGTCGATTTTGGATTCTGAAATTACCTCCTGCAATGTACAAATGTCACTCCTAAATTCAGCCCCCTTCGAGTGGCAGTTGCAACCCTTAAATTTTTAAATGGGAAATAGGGGCCTCATTTGAAAAGTCTGTTCATTCTCAATTAAAAAGTGCTATGGTTTTAGTATTTGTTGCTAAAATTGACGGACTGCTTGACGAAATTCGCTACAAACAATGAAAAACAAAAATTTAAAGCGTTTTGTTCTTGCAAGCTAGCAAAAACAATTTCAGTGATCTTTTTAAACATTATAAAATAAAAGAAAGACATAAAAACATCAAAATTCCTCATAGCTAGCATTGCCAGTTTTATTGAAAACGACGTAGCGATTATATATATATATTGTTATTATACATGATTTGCAGGAAACAACTACTCAGCTGACAAATACCCCGACCTGCATTGAATTATATTTTACAAACCATGAAAAATTGGTAGCCAATGTCATTTGTCAATTCCTTGACCAGACATAGACCGGTTTCGAACTTATTAGTTCTCATCAGTATGCCATAGGTCATGGAACAGACAAATGACGGTGGCCAACCTGCTTGTCTTATACAGACTAATGTAAATGGTGTAGTGGTGAGAGGTAACATTGGCTACCAATTTTTCATGATTTGTAAGGTATAATTCAATGCAGGTCGGGGTATTTGCCCGCTGAGTAGTTGTTTCCTGCAAATCGTGTATAATAACAGTATATAGGTTAAGTTCACCAATGGCTGAAGGTCGCCGCTCTCGGTACTTGCAAAATGGCAAGTCGCTATGCACCATGGAGACATCTATGATGTCTGGTGTATAGTAGCATTAGACCTCATGAGAGGATTCACTTACCTCTCACCACTACACCATATATATATATATATATATATATATATATATATATATATATATCCATATTGCTATGATGTCCGGCTGCAATGACGGTTAAAATATTATACGATAATAATTTCTAATTTAAATCTTAAAGTCGTAAGTTCGGAACCGTTAAAAGTAGACACAGCTATAGAAACACAAAGCAAATGAAACAAATTCAAATCAAATTGAATAGTGTATTATGAGAACAATAATGTACGATACACATAAAAATAAATAAAATTCCCTATCTAGCTAAAATATAAATACGATATTAAAAATAAAATAATTTGGATAATGATTGTTGTAAAATAAAATTTCTTAATAAAAATAAATTAAGGATCGAAATTTTCAATTTAAAATATTTTCAATTATTCTCCAAATTATAAAAAGATATACAAGAAATGTATGTGAAGTTTATTACAACCTTTTAGTTCGCGTAGATCAATAAAAACCTCCAGCCGCACAGTATAACTTATTTCGATGTTCAGCTGCAATCTGCTAAGCTCCAACACAGGGGCGAGCGTAGGTGCGTCTTTACTATGTACATACTTCGGTATGCGATGTAAAGCAACGACAAGCGCAGTCAGTACTTGGATGCTGACCATTCCAACGGAAACCACGTTCTCGCCTCACACATCTTCCAGCGGCTTGTATATCAGTGTATGCGCGGAAGCTATACAACCTTAGGCGAGGGTTGTATAGGAGATATACCATCCTTCGGAGGGGATGTAAAGCCGTCGGTCCCTTGTCTATTAAATGTTAGGCAAGTAATAGATCCCTACTTTTCTTAAGGGAAGAGGTTCGGCAAAATTCCTGGTTGGGGGTAGCTCGTCTACAGGCGTCGGTGTTAGGCCTCAGTAGCGGAAATAGGCCGACGTTAAATAAATGTATAAAAAAAAAGCTCCAACACAATTCAAATTCGGTTCAACTAGGTGCGGTTCAACAAGTATCGGTTCCACTAGAAATCGTTTTCTGCACCTTAAAATAATGTATGATTATTTTTTTTCTCCAACTTGTTACAATTTTGAAAAATTAATTTTCTTTTCTTTGCTTCAAATTCATTAACTAGTTGTCTTCCTTCTTTTAACTATACTCCAATTTCACCAACAACAGTCTATTTTCTCTAGTAGTGAGACCACCTTTTTGAATTCAATATGGGAATTGCTTCTAGAAATAACAAGTTTTTATTAACATTTTCAAATTTTGTTGTGTGGGGATTTTAACTTGAATTTTAGTACTGAAAACAATTTTAAACATGAATTTTTCAATATATTAAATCAACTTGATATTATAGTTACTATTGATAAACCTACCAGAGTATCGAAAACGTCCTCAATTACTATCGACAACATCTTGATGAAAATTCAATAAAAAAATTGTTATAAATTGTGCAGACTTTTTAATAACAAAAATAAAAAAACATTTCGTAATGTACTGGAGTCTACAGACTGGACACAGTTATACCTTGAATATGATGTAAATAATGCACTTGAAATTTTTTATAAACTATTTAACTCGTCCTTGGAAATTAAGATTAATTTGATGAAAGACGGCCCGTGCAAACCATGGTTAACCAAAGGCATTCGGACATCTTGTAAATGTAAACGCAATCTTATCAAAAAGTACAGTAATGATAAAGCCACCACTGAATATGTAACAAAATATTGCAAAGTTTTAAGGCAATTAATAAAAATAGCTAAAGAAAAATATGTTATTAATGAGATAAATCAGTCATATAATAAAATTAAAACAATCTGGAAAATTCTAAGCTTATTATTAAAAAATAATGGAAAACAATAGATTATTAACAAATCCAGATTCTGTTGCAAACAAATTTTCTACATTTTCCTCTACCCAAGCTACAAATTTAACCGCATCATTAAAAAGTAGTACATCCTTTAACTGGCAAATTCAAAATTTAATAACTCTTCTTCCTTTTTCTTTCAACTCGTCACTGAAAACGACACAATGAGAATTGTAAAAATATTAAAACCAAAGAATTCTTGCGGTTTTGATGGTATCCCGATACAATAATAAAAGAAAATATTGATTTATTTAAAAAACCTCTAACCTAGCTTATTAATTTGTCATTAAGTACAGGTCCGTTTCCCGATAAATTTAAATTGGCAATTGTTAAACCATTAAATTCAGTTCAGAAATTCAGTTAAAATGCATTTTCTTTTTTCATGTTCTTTTTGTTATACATTTGTACATATGCTTCATTATTTGCACAATTTATTTGTATTATAATATATATAATTTTTTCTTTGTACTATTATTAACTTTTATTCTCTTGTCTGGAGACACGAAATAACTCTAACTGCTTACTGTTTATCTTTAACGTAGATTTGCATTTGTTAGTTATTTTTTAAATTTCTTTCTTGGGTAGATTTTATTTCTTTTAATTAATTAGTAAGAATAATATTTGTTTCCCTCATTTGGCATACATATTTAGAGCTCAATAAATTACTTTTTTTTTACTTTACTCTTTATATAACTGTATTAAACTGCAAAATCCGTTTGTTTAGTCTTAAATTCGTTAATATATACATATGTACGGTTGCCAAAAATAAAAAATGTGTTTGGTGCTTACTTATTTGTTTATTTATAAATGAAAATGGGACATTTAAATATTCGTTCCATGTTTACAGGATTCATTGAATTTAAAAATATGATAGAGACTAATGATTTTGATGTAATGATGGTCACAGAAACTTGGTTGTCTGATGATGTGAACCCTGAAAATTTTCATATTCCTGGTTATAATTTTTTTTACAAAAATCGGAGAGGCCGAGGAGGAGGGGTTGCAGCTTGTGTTAAGTCAACTTACGTTTGTGAATCAATTACTTTTGATTTTATGGTGAGTGATAAATTAGAACATATTTTTATAAAGTTTAAATTTAATTCTTTTACTCTGGCAGTAGGTGCATTTTATTTATAGACCACCCAATACCAACATTAATATTTTATAGATGATTTTGACAATATATTATCCACATTGTGTCCTACTTGTGATGAAGTTGTCTGTATGGGGGCTTTAAATGTTGATTTTTTTAATGTATCTAGCCCTGTAAGTCCTTGTTTTGAATCCTACAATTTTTCACAAATTTTAAATGACCCTACGAGAATTACTGGCAGCACTAGCACATTAATTGATCCTATTTTTATTACTAACATTGAAATTGTTCAAACCTGTGGTACTTTAAATGCTGACACTATTTCTGATCACATGATGGTATATTGTGAAATTTCAGTTAAACGTAAAAAAATGAAACTTGAAGTTGTCACGTTTCGTTGTTTTAAAAATTTTGACATACAATTGTTTAATCGTGATTTGGAGAACCTACCATGTTATTTTATAATTAGGGAAAATGATGTTGATAATAAAATTTCTGTACTTAACGATATGCTAACTTTTATTTTTGACAAACATGCGCCTCTTAAACGAGTCAGGGTAACAAAACCAAAAGCCCCGTGGCTTACTCACAACTTAAAGCTAATAATGAGGGAAAGAGACCTTGCTTTGCAAAAATATAAATCAACTAAGGCTGAAAATGATTGGGTGAGATATAAAGAATTAAGGAATTATACAGTTTCCATAGTTCGATCTGAAAAAAGGCCTACCTTAGTACAGTATGTAAGGAAAATAACTCTCGTAACACATGGTCAGCCTTAAAAAATCTAAGTATTCGATCTGATAAAAACTTTACAATTCCTGATCAATTTTCCAATCCTGATGAAATAAACAATTATTTTGCAACATTTTTACAGTCAATATCCAACATTTGTGATAATAAATTCGAATTTTATGACAATAATCTATTTGATAATAATAACAAATTTTATTTTCGGCTAACTACAATTAATGAAGTTAATAAAATCATAAATAAATTAGTCTGATGCTTATGGTATTGATGGTATTTCGGCTTCAATGTTAAAATATTGCAGCCCTTATATTGATAAGTTCCTAACTCATATAATCAATTGCTGTATTGAGAAACACTACTTTCCTGCTCAATGGAAATTGTCAATAGGCAGACCCTTACCTAAAAAAGCAAATGTTATGTCTTATTCAGATCATAGAATAATAAGTATATTACCTACAATGTCAAAAATATTTGAAAATGTGCTATATGATCAGATTTATGAGTACTTCGTATCAAACAGACTTATTCCTGACTCTTAATGCGGATTTAGAAAAGGCTATAGTACCTCAACTGCTATAGCAAATATTACAGATGATATCATACATGCCTATGATAATAAATTAGTTAGTGTGCTTGTGCTTCTAGATTTCTCCAAAGCTTTTGACACAATTAACCATCAACTTATATGTGCGAAATTTAAATATTTTGGTTTTAATGACGAATCCGTGTCTTTAATTAATTCTTATTTGTCAGGTAGATCTCAAAGAAATTCATTTAACGAATCACTCTCTTCAAGCTTATTATCAGGAGTGCCTCAGGGATCAGTTTTGGGTCCTCTTTTATTTATTATCTATACATCTGATATCTTAACTTCTGTTAAACATTGTAAAATACAAGCTTACGCTGATGACACTCAAATGTATATTCATTTTAATCACATAAATCACACTGAGGCATTCGACAATATTAATAGTGACTTAGCTTTTATTTTGGACTCTCTCGGGTACATGGTGTTTTGATCGCCCGGTCTTCTTCAGAGGCGAAATAAAGCCTCTGAAGAGGGCCGTCGGAGCGTCGTCTATTCGGGGTAGTCGGCGGGGGGGAGGACTTGAGAACTGTCTCGCAAATTATCAACTCCTAAAGCTATATAACCTAAATATTTCAATAAATTATTTGAATATTTTTTTTATATTATTGCCATGCACTTTATTCAATAGTTTAACGTTATGTTTAAAGGTTTAATTTTTGTGGTTAAGTATGAGTAGCTTTAAGCTAGACTTCGCCACAAATGTGCCTAATTGTTATTTTTTGCGAAAATTATTGTATTTTTTTTTTATAAAATAAAGCCGATTTTTTTTTCATAAAACCAGTCACCTTACTCTGTGGCTCCGACTCTCACAAAGGGGAGCTGATAGTACCAGTAGCCACTCCCCACGCCCGTGGGGTGAGTGACTATTGGGTCCGAGTGTCGTCTGCCCTGAGTAGACGTAACGATCCAAGTATTACGGCCTTCTACATTTTTCCAGCTAAGATCTCTGCCGAGTCTCGGCATGCCGGTATGATCTTATGTTCCGAAAGCAGTGTGTGTCGCGTTCCACCGAGGGCCCCAATAATCAGTACCAGGACCTTAACAGTATGGCCTGGATAAATTCTGCGGTGTTCGAAGAGCAAATCTCGATATTTTGTCCGTTTTTCCTCCTCTTTCATGACAATGTTGTTCTCAGCGGGAGCCGAGAATTCCACGACATACATTGTCTTGAGTTGATGGTCGAGGAGTACTATGTCAGGCTTGTTGGCTTTATTTGCCTGACGGTGGGAAACGAGTAGATCCAATAAATTAGACACTTCTCATTCCCCACAATGGACTCAATATCCCCCGGAGCGTAAGGCGGTGTTCGTCTATCCCATACGAGTGCCTTAGATGATAGTAAAGCACTCGTAATGCTGCGTCGTGTCTGTGAATATAAGCCGAGACTGCGTATGTCGAGCAAGCCGACAGTAAGTGCATTACAGTCCCCGGCGCCCTGCGGCAGACCCTACAGCTGACATCAGGGACCTCCACACCCATGATTATGATTATTATTATTGTTAACATTTAAAAAAGGTGGAAATTTTGAAATAAATAACTATAGACCAATCACTCTCTTCTTCCGACTTTTTCAAAATTTTTTAAAAGGCTGTGGAGGAGCAATTCGTAAATTATTTACATAAACACAGTATATTGAGTGCAGAGCAATTTGGCTTTCAAAAAGGGAAAAATACTAGTGAAGCCATATCCTCATTAATAAAAAAATATCTGAGACGCTGGAGGAAAAGGAAGTTATTTTAGGTATTTTTTGTGATCTGTCAAAGGCCTTTGACTGCGTGGACCATACTATTATACTTGAAAAACTTAATTACTACTGTATAAGAGGGATACCACTGCAGTGGTTTGAGCCTTACTTGACGCATCGCAAAATGTTTGTAGAAATTGAACATCAGGACAATGATTTTACTAGTGAAGTGAATTCCGTGGAAATATAGTAAAATGCGGTGTTCCACAAGGTACCATATTGGGCTCAATTCTGTTTCTGATTTACATAAATGACATTGTCGATAGTTTTCCCTACTTACATTTTTCTTTATTTGCTGACGATACAAGTATCATCTTAAATAATAAAAATTACGAGGACTTAATAAGACTTAGTCAAACATCAATGAATAAAATTATTGATTGGTTTAATGCAAATAAGTTGTTGTTAAATGTGCATTGACATGACATTTCAAACTTCGATAGAAAGGAACACAGACATAAGAACTACAAATGGCATCATCAGCTCTACAAATGATATGAAATTTTTGGGAGTTCATATTGACAAGCAACTGAAATGGGATGTCCATATTTTTTATTTAAATAACAGATTATTTACGCTATATTCAAAATAAAAAGCGAATTAGCTTACCAATGTGCACTTAATGTTTACTATGCATATTTTCATAGCTTATTACAGTATGGTCTGGAGTTTTGGGGTGGAACTAACTTATCACAAAAAATTTTAATAAGCCAAAAAAGGCTATTCATGTTCTTATGGGACTAAAACCACAAGACTCTTGAAGGCCATTCTTTAATAGTCTCGGTATACTGACCATTGTAAACCAGTACATCTATAAATTGACAATTATGAGATTTCGAAAGAGAGAAGTCTGGAGCGCCTGGAAACTCTCCAAATTTTGTAAAAGCTAAGTAATTACTGTATACAGGCTGTCCATTTTATCAGGGCACTCGAGAATATCTCACTTAATATCGATCGTACAAAAAAAATATTTTTACGAAAATTGTGCCGATTTATATAACCTACAAAATGGTTTAAAGACATTTGCAATCCATGGCCTGCTTTAAGAGTTATGGCGGAACATATCTACAATGCGGAATACGTCTAGGCCAAATATCTCCGTTATTTGAAGAGATACGAGAAAAATTCTAAGGCGAAATTTTTTTGCAAAACAGTGTTTCAACGAGATTTTATCTAATTTTTTTCAAAACCGCTGTATTTTGAGATTTACCCTTCAGGCTGTTAAAAAAATTATTTTGAAACGGGCGAGAAATGGTGCCATTCAATAGAGTATTTTCCTCTCTTTTCAACGATATATCACATGCCCTATTTATTCATTGGTACTACGTTAGTAATTATAAAAACATTTTTTTTAAACCAATAATTTTTTTTTAACAAGCATTATACTTGCCGTGGAGAAGTATGATTAAATAAAACAATAAAATAATTCAATAAGTTGTTCAAATCTTTGCTATAATAAAATATTAACAGAATTAAAAAGAATAAAGTAAAATTCAGGTAACAAAAACAAAATAATAATCAAGAAAGCAACATGGAGCAAGAGTATTCGCAGTTATGCCAATGTATAGAGGTCCTCCATAAAAGCGTCACTCCTTGCTCAGAAAGTTAAAATGTCTTTACTAATTAATTGAAGTATAATATCCATTTGTTTGTATTTCATGATTTCACTATTATTTCAATTATTTTAAAATAGTTGGCTATGAACAAACTTGACAATTTAATTTTTTGACAGATCATCTCAGTTAATACTTAAACTCTCATTCAATCACACTCGTTTAAGAATTTAGAATTTCCAAAAATGATTTTCACACATTGATCGTTATAGAGTAGAGTAGAGTAGAATTTATTAATGTAATTTACATAAAGTATTTACACAAGTCAATGGGTATAACATGAAAGAAAAAATATAAAAAATGTATATAAACATAGAAATGTATATAAACAATAAAAATGTATATAAACTAGATACCTGAATTATAAAGATATATACACATTATACACACAGTATACACATACACATATATGACATATATACAGCATAGTTACAAATAATTTCTTAAAAATTTTAAAATACCAACGAAGTCAAATACACAGAATGACTAACATACCACAAAAATGAAAAAACAACATATACTGAAATGGATTTATGCAGAAAAAAATCAAAACTAAGTTAAATAATCTTTTTAAAGTTCAACGGGCTTTGGTGCCTTTAAGTATTCATCTATTGAATAGAAGCAGTGTGCCAGAATATAGTTTTTTATTCTGTGTTTAAATTGAGAGACGGTTAAATTTCTTATATTTGAAGGTAAGATATTATACAGATTTGCATTCAAGGAATTTTTCAATGATTTTGTGAGCCTGAACCTGCCTGGAACAATTTCATCCGCTGATCTAGTGTTGTAATTATGAATGTCTGCATGCGTACAGAACAGTGATTTATTTTTATGTATTTCTAAGAGTTGATAATATATATATACCGAAGGAAGTGGCATTATTTTAAGTTTAATAAAAAGTGGTTTGCAGTGATCTCTGGATCCTGCACTAACTAATACTCTTACTGCGCACTTTTGGAGTCTGAAGACTTTCAGAGACTGCGATGAACTACCCCATAAGATCACACCATAAGTTAGATGCGAGTGAAATAATGAAAAATATGTATCATATAAAATTTTAGGGCTTAAAACCTTCTTTAGTTGTCTAAGGAGATAATTACAGCTTGACAGTTTACTACTTAAATTATTTAGATGAGCAGACCAATTTAATCCACTATCGAGAGTGATACCTAAGAGTTTAACATTATTTATATTGTTTCCAATATTATTTTTATTGCTCTTGTTTGAACCAGAGAAAAAAATCCTCTGTGTCTTATCTGGATTTAATTTCAAATAGTTAGCAGTAAACCATGTTTCAGTTTTATTTTCATTAATTTCCATCGTCTGGTTAAGATTAATCATATTTGGGGCACTATGAACTAACGTTGTGTCATCCGCAAACAAGATGCATTTTTCCGGCATTAGATAATATGAGAGATCATTTATGTATACGATAAAGAGTAGGGGCCCCAGTATCGAGCCTTGGGGTACACCATATTCTATCTTTTTAAAATCTGACTTATTTTCATCAATAGTAACACATTGTTATCTGTTTTTTAAATACGATTTTATAAGGCAAAGCGTTATTTCTCTAATACCGTAACGCTCCAGTTTATCCAGTAGCAAGGTGTGGCTGACGCAGTCAAAGGCCTTGCTAAGGTCACAAAGTGTAATAGCATTCTGCTTACCCTCCTCAAGACCCCCCACTACCTCAGCCACCACTCTAGCCACAGCCTGGACCGTTGAACAATTTTTACGGAAACCATATTGATTTTTATGCAACAATTCATCGCCCTCTATAAAAGTATCAAGACGAGTTTTTAGCAACATTTCAAAAACTTTTCCAAAATACGGGATTATTGAAATAGGACGATGATCATTTGGTGAGTTACTGTCTCCCCCTTTAAAAATTGGTACGACTCTGGTCAGTTTAAATGCATCTGGAAAAATCCCCTCAGCAAAACAAGCATTGATCAGTTTTGTTAGCGGAGCAGCAATTATAAAAACCGTTTCTTTTAATATTTTGGTATTTATGTCATAAATGTCAACAGCGCTAGAGTTTTTAAGAGAATTTATAGCATTTATAACCTCTGCTTCCGTAACTGGTTTCAGAAAAATTGACTTTCGATTTACTGGTATAAGAGATAATGTAATATTACTACTAGAAACATTTTGAGGAAGAGATTTTATGATGTTTTCAGCTATTGAAACAAAAAAATTGTTCAGAACATGTGGTTCAAGTTCAAAATCTGTACGGGTACTTTTTGCCTGTGAATTTCTTTCGAAATTTACCAGTCTCCACCCATCCCTTGCTTTATTATTTGAGTTTGACATAAAGTTGTTATAAGCAGATTGTTTACTATTTAAAACAAAATTTTTATACTGTGTTTGGTAGTTTTTATAGATTCTATAATCGGCAGGGTTTTTTGTAACATCAAAGATGGTTTTCATGGCAGATAAATTATTTCTCATGTTTTTTAAGTCATTATTGTACCAATTTACTGGACAATTTTTCCTAGAATAATTTTTTTTTTTCAGGAAAAATACTATTGATGAGATTTTGATATGTATTAACTAGAAATAATGATAACCCGTTTATATTAAGATTTTTAAATTCAAAAACACCCCAGTCCACAGCACTCAATGCAGTTTTAAATCTGGCAATGGCCGCCCCGCCAAAGCTCCTCCTCCAGATTGTTTTTGGGATTTGTTCATCTTTACTGACTATGACAATAAACTGCCCCGCATGGTCAGACAAACACGGATCAATGACACCTGCTTCATACTTGAAACCACTCAGGTTTAATAGAATAGTATCAATGCAAGTAGAACTAATTGGTGTCACTCTCGTAGGTTCAGATATGCTTACTTCTAATCCGAATTGGGTAATTAAACATAACAGTTCCTCTAGATTTTTTGAGTTACCCAAAAAATTTATATTAAAGTCTCCTACCAAAATAATTCTTTGGTATTTAGTAGACATATCTGTTAAGAGTTCCTCAATTTTTTCCAGGAAAATTTGAAAGTCACCCATGCCGGATCTGTATAAAGTTATTATTGCCGTGCCAAGGTTTACAAGTTCAAGCCCACAAAATTCAGCATCGAATTCTCTTGAATACATGTCCAAATTTAACAGTTTACACTTCATATATGATTTCATAAATATAGCCACACCACCATGTATGCCATTTGATCTACAATAAAAAGAACGTAAAATATAATTTTTTATATTAACCAACTTAATATTATCCGTGTTTAGCCAGTGTTCAGATAAACACAAAACTGAGTAATTATGATTATCTAAGAATAAAGATAATTCGTCAATCTTATTTGATAAACACTGTATATTAATGTGAAATATGCTTACATTTTCTAGGTATGCCTTGTTACTTCTATCCAATTTGGTATTTCCTGTATTTGAATTTATACTGGAACTGCCTAGTTCGGCGTTGGATATTTGAATCTCCGGTGAAAAAACTCGTTTACATGAGCCCCAGCTGGCCACACATCCGGATTTATAGCCTTATCAAAGTTGTCTTCTTCGATTTTTACCTTAAACGAGGCATAAAAATGTGGATATTTGGATTTCAATTTTTCGATCACTACTTCTGGAAAAGTATCCTTGCGAAGGGTATACATTTCTTCCACACTGGTCATCGGGTCGACCTTGTATACGTGTAAATATCTAACTGGAAGTGCTCCTTTTATATTACAAATGGAGTTTTTACCCACTATTTGCCGTGAAACTTTATTTTTATTTTTATAATTATTTTTATAATTGACTAAAGTAAATTCACCCTCATTCTCATCATTTAGATTTATATTTTCGTTAAGTTTTAACTTAGTTTTTGTTTCAAGAATAGCTCTTGACACATCACTATTTTTTATTTGTTTATTATTGTTCCCAGGAATGTTATTTTCTGCCATATTGGAGACACAGCTAGAGCTAGCGCTCGCAGTAGATCTAATTGTTTCATCCGATAAGGAAGTCGTCGTTTTTGGTTTAGTTTTATTCAGCTTACCAATGCTGTTTGGTTTAGAGTCCTTGCGGGCATGTCTACTAGATGGTGATACCTGCGCGATAGGATTTACAGTATCTGTATTATTGAACTTGTTATGATTTCTGTGATTACTTTCCAGGGTATTTATTTTGAAGGACATTAACTGAATTCTCTCCCTCATTTCGTCTATTAAACTATTCAGTAGAATATTTTCTTTACGTAGAAACATATTTTCTTGAATAACATGAGGTAAGTTTACCTCCGTGTCCGACTGGTTTATTTCAATCACAGTATCCGTAGAGCTGTCAAACACCGAGTCGCCTTGGCTTCGGCTGACATGTTGGTCCGAGCACGCCTCACAGTAAAGCGTTTGTTTAGCATTTTCCTCATCACTAGAAATTCTCTTTCCACATTTCACATGTACCGGAACATTACACACTTTGCACGAACTCTTTATTTTTAACTTATCATTGCATTTAATGCAATTTTTCGACAAATCTTCGGGAGCAACTAATCCCGTGTCTGCTTTAGTCAGCGCCATCTTCGAATATATGTTCGTTACATATTGCCAATGCATTTCTAACTCTGGATTAGCTCAAGTAGAATATAGAAACAGATTTCCACAAGCACTACAGCCGAATAAAACTCTACGAAATTAGCTACGAAACTGAAAAATAATGGTTCATTTTTAAAGAAGACAAGGTTGAACAGTGTTACTGATAATGTAAATAAGGTAAACCGAGTTATTAATTATGTAAGAAATAAAAACACAGAAAATTTGGAAACAACATTAAGAGAAATTCAAATTGCTTGTCATACAAATAAAACAAGTGCTAGAAAAATTTTAAAGAAAAACGCCAAAAAAGTTCACAAGCGGGGGACAAGCCAAAGAGGACGACTTTTTGTAGGTGGCTGTTGGAAAAAAAGCCGATCCACTAACATGTAGTAAAATACTTTGGTTCGACGAGGCAAATTTTTCCAATAATGGATTTTTTAATCGCAATATTCATTACAAATGGACTTCTGAAAATACACACTGGCATAGACCGACTGGGTTTCAAAATCGTTTTTAATAAACGTGTGGATAAGTATTTTAGGCACCAATTTAATAGGCCCTTATTTTTATGATGGTCACCTCAGTGGTCAAAGGTACCTAAACTTTTTGAGAAATTAATTTAATGAATTCTTAGATGACTTACCTTTAGAGAATCGACACAACTTTCAATATTTTCAACAAGATGGAGCTCCTCCCCACAATTCCCAGATTTGCCTAGATTATTTAGACGAAATTTTTCCTCAACATTGGATAGGTACCAATGGATTTATTAGATGGCCCCCTCGTTCTCCAGATATAACCCCAATGGATTTTTTTCTATATGGGGTATATTAAAGATAAGGTGTTTTCGACGACGCCGCAAAATATAGAGGACCTAAAAGCTCGAATTCAACAGGCATGTATTACAGTTAGCCCCGAAATGCTGAGTAATGTTTTAAATGCAGTGCCTCGCCGCGCTCGTTTGTGCATAAGAAATCGCGGTGGACACTTTGAACACTTGATATGATATCTTAAAAATTATTTTGAGGATTAGATAAATATTACTGTTCTGTGTGCTATATTTTTTTTATTATTAATTTGTTTTTGTTACCTGAATTCACTTTATTCTTCTCAATTGTGTTAATGTTTTATTATAACAAAGATCTGAATAACAATTAACAACAATTATTTTATCGTTTTATTTAATCATACTGCTCCACGGCAAGTATAATGCTTGTTAAAAAAAATTATTGGTTTAAAAGAAATGTTTTTATAATTACTAACGTAGTACCAATGAATAAATATGGCATGTGATATATCGTTGAAAAGGGAGGAAAATACTCTATTTAATGGCGCCATTTCCCGCCCGTTTCAAAATAATTTTTTTAACAGCCTGAAGAGTAAATCTCAAAATACAGCGGTTTTGAAAAAAATTAGATAAAACCTCGTTGAAACACTCTATTTTGCAAACAATTTTCGCCTTAGAATTTTTCCTCTATATCTTCAAATAACGGGATATTTGGCCTAGACGTTTTCCGCATTTTAGATATTTTCCGCCATAACTCTTAAAGTAGGCCATGGATTTCTAATGTCTTTAAACCGTTTTGTAGGTACAATTTTCGTAAAAATATTTTTTTTGTACGACCGATATTAAGTGAGATATTCTCGAGGGCCCTGATAAAATGGACAGCCTGTATATAATTTTCATTGTAAAATTGCTTAAATTAAATAATTGTTTTCCCTAGCGTAAGCTGAGCAAAAACCCTAGTCTTTGATATATCTGTTATATATTTTATTATAAGATTTTTATCTTTAAATTTTCTTTGTATTGTACATTGCATACTTATTGTATTAATAAATTTTATTCTTTTTACTCGTTCTTTTTTTTGTTCGCTCTTACTAAAGGATTCGTAAGATCTGGGACCTCGTTTGCTTGTCCTGACTTTAGGTCGTAACAACAGTTGTTGTGCTTTGCGTACATTCTAAACATGGTATATTTAAACGAAATGCATAATATAATAATTTTACAGATGGTTGATTACGGTGATAGCAAGCGACCGCAAAAGAAAGTTGCTCGCCTATTTCAAGAAAAATTTCCTAATTTGCCGCCTTATCCCAAGGTACAATTAACAAAATTGAACAAGTTTCGCGAAAATGGACATGTACGGCAGATAAAAAAAGGAGCTTCCAATATAATGAGTAACGATGCCAAATTAGATATACTGCTTGAGATTGAAGAAAACCCACATAATTCAAGTCGACTAGCAGCTTTAGCATTGAATATCCCCTATTCCTCAATTATTCGCATATTAAAAGAAAATAAAATGCATCCCTATAATCTGACCCCAACTCAACAGCTGAGTGAAGATGCTTTTGATAGAAGAACGTATTTTTGTGAACAAATGATGTAAAGGTTAGATAACAATGTTGTCCATTTGGAAAATGTTTTGTTTTCGGAGTCCACTTTTACTCTTCATGGATATGTTAATCATCAAAACTGTCGCCACCGGGCTAATAAAAATCCTCACTGGATGAGAGAATTACATACGCAAAATCCTAAAAAAGGTTAATGTTTGGGCGGGGATAATCGTAAACCATGTCACTGATCCCTTTTTCATTGATGGCAATTTGAGTGCAGATTATTTAGCTCTTCCCAAAATAATGTACTTTGGCAAACTTATATCCTGCTCAGGCAAACCCACAAGTTGCAACGGATGTACTACGGTTCCAGCAGGATGAAGCACCACCACATTACCGAATCGATGTCCGGCAATACCTCGACTTAACATTTCCAAATCGGTGGAAAGGGAGGCTAGGATCGCTAGAATGGCCAGCACGTTATCCTGATCTTGCACACTTAGATTTCTTTCTATGGGTATATGTGAAAAGTATGGTATACAAAACTAAACCACGTGATATAGTTGAAGAGGAGTAACGGATGTGGTTAAGTCGTTCACGCCTGAAATGTTGGAAAACAATAGGATATTTTGATTTACAATTAGGATGCTGCCAAGACGTTCAAAAAATTCATTTTGAACATTTACTACATTGAAATTAATTTTTTTTTTGTATGCTGTTGTTAATTACGTCAAGCACATGAATTAATTTTTTTACCGTTAATTTTTGCAATAAATATTAAATCCATGGCATTTTTGAATAGATAACGAAAAGACCTTTCAAATGAGGTATCACAAGCCCCTACTTCCCATTAAAGAATATGGGGGTTGCAACTGCCACTCGAAGGGGGTTGAATTTAGGCATGAAATTTATACGTTGAAGAATGTCATTTCAGAATCCGAAATCGACGTATCTCGGGGATTTTTATAAATATGCACAATAATTGAAATACTGAATTTATTCCATTTGGCTGTTCTATACTGTATTATAATATTTTACTGGATATTAAAGCATTATTTGAAGTGAATTTCTATATAGTGCAAGCATCCTATTCACTCATTTATTTGTTATAGATTTATTAGTACCGTGACAGGTGCCTCACTACTTTAGCGTGAATTTTTAACTTATTATTGATGATCGTGCTTGTAAAAACCGCTGCCCAAGGAATCACTACTTCCACATCCAGTTTTTGTATCCAAATCTTATGCACACTAAATCCCAATTTAATTTTTATTCCCTTAAACAATTTAAACAATAGGGTTTTGGCACTAATTTTATTTTAACAATTTGTGTCGTGAAAATGATATAATAAAACATTTTAATATTTACAACAATTTACTTTTCTAATAAGAATTATTTCTAAGAAAATATCATTAAAACAACTTGCTGATAATTTCACTGCTTTTTAAAACGGGCATTTTTACGCGCCAGAATTACGTATCTAGCCGGAAAACCAATGAGATTATGGATATAATTAGTTTGTAATAGATTCTAACTGTGTGTTAAAGAAAACTTCTCAGAATTTCAATTTGTAATGCCTGTACTGTGATTGGTCTAAAGCAGTGGACGTGAAAATATTGGCCAATCAGAATCCAGATAAATGCCGCACAAGTTATTCGTGAAAGCATCGGACGTTAATATTTTGTACTGTAGTTTAGGCTTAACCTTCACCGACATTACACATCAGATGACTAACCTAAAACGTCAAATTTATATTTTTATGTTTGTATTGTTTGGAGTGAAAATATTATTTTATCAGTTTCTGGTTTATGTTTTATTAATTCTACAATCAAAATGGAATCAAGTGGAAGAGGGATATGTTAAAGGTGCCGCTGATATTTTACCTAAAGTAGAAAAGTGCTGAGTGCTGTCAATAAATAGAGGTTATGTTATGTTAACGGAGACCAAGATTAATAAACAATCTTGAACAGAGACAACCTCTGTGATTGGATTTCAGGCTGTTGACGTCACGACGCGCCAATTTATGGCTGTTTAAAATGAACCCAATATTTTTCAAACTTCAAGTTTTTTTTTTGTTACTATTAGTAAAATTAATAAGATAAAAATTAATAATTTTTACGTGAGTTAAGTATTTCAGCAATAATTTTTTTTTCTGGGAAAACCCTATTTTAGAGGCCCTTTTAGACGCTTCGTTCTTGTATACACACCAAGTCACATTTTAATTTTTTTACCCCCTTTAATAATAGGGTGGGGGTGACAATGGGGGTGGTAGAGGGGGTAGCTAACGTCAAACAATTTTTTTAGACGTTTCGTTCTTGTATACACACCAAATCACATTTTATTTTTTTTACCCCCTTTTATAATAGGGTGGGGGTGGCAATAGCGTGGTAGAGGGGGTGGCTAACGCTAAAATATTTGTTTAGAAGTTTCGTTTTTGTATATACACTAAATCACTAATTTTTTAAATTTGCTTTAAAAGAACGATGATCGGAAAATTTCTTTTGCCATATAAGATAAGACCTTGTCTTGTCTTTATTTTGCTCAATACTTCCATGCCTTATGAGTTTATATAAATTATTGTATAGGAGGATACTAGTGATATTTTCACAGGACACTTGTATTTATTACAATTATATTTATCTTTCCGCTTGCATGGAAAAGAAATATATCTCAAGTAGAATGAAACTGATAAAAACTCTCAAAAATCACCAATTTATTAGCCTCGTAAATGATGGCAACTTATTTATTTCAAAATAAAAAGTAATAAAAATGTGAATCATCATATAATATATATTGTTAACATTAAGAAGTCTTCAATCTTTGATTTATTTACAGGATAAAGCTAATCTAGCTGAAGTTTCTGTCTCCATTAAAGTGTTTCCTACAGTTATTTTGTTTTACATTTAAATTTATTTTTCTCTACAATTAATTATACTGAGTTCGTCTTGTAAAATATGAAAACATATAAAAGCAAGTAAAAGGATACAGAATTTTCTCATAAAATATCTAGACAGACTTCTAATACAGCAGAGTCTATGATGCTATGATATAAGTGACATGCCTACGCACATAAATCGCTGTGCCTTTTCTAATTAATTACGTGATTCAGCAACACTGTCAATTTCAAGAGGTAAACATCAATGAATGACAAAAATTCACAGGCCTCGCATCTTACGCATTGAAAATGCATGATACAGCTGCTTGTTTTCTAATATGAAACTTATAAAGGTTGTTACGGTTCAGTTGCTGAACACGTAACGATTTATATAATATATCAATTCAGTACGCTATTTAGTATTCATTCTGTATATGGTAGCGCCAAATTAAGATCAGCGATGGGTGTATTATTGGTTGCCCAGCATTCGATACGAAAACGAGTAAAATTAAAATAAAATTCTACCCGACGATTGTGCTGGAACGCAGTGATAAGTTTTTCTGAGGAGGCCGCAAAAAACAAGATAAAATGAAAAGAAAGAAATTCAGGGACGAGGTTGGTGAGTTCGAGGAAGAGAGAGTTGGATGTTACGCCTTTTGTATAGTTTTATATATATATTGCGGCCCAATTTTGGGGATTTTTGGCGTGATCCAAGGGAGAGCAGGAATAATTAGTGGTTGGTGTATTATTCTGTTCCGATAGCAGTTGGCTAGATCTGGGAATCTCTTTTTGTCCTTTCTGAGAGTGAGACCACTGAAAAACCGTTTAATAACTTCAAGTAAGTCCGATAACTTTATCTTTTTACCATTCTTACTACTTCAATAATCTTCCTTATGTTCTTATGAGAATTATCTGATATCATACCTGCTTGCAGGGGTTTTTTTGACACCCCCCGAAAGTTGCCAGCGTTGAGCAGGTGTATATACGAGGGGCAATAACGAAGTATTTAGCGAAGTCGTTCCAGGCCAGGGTGGATGCTGAGACCGCGAGGCCGGCTTGGACAGTAAAAGAACAGCTAAGCATACACTTTTATTCATTTCTAAAAATTGTTTTTTTCCATCGATATTTTGGTCCTTTTTCCCGAACACCGTCAGTGAGCAGTATGACTTAATGTATTATTAACCTTGTTTTTGCCAGAAATTAATTCCCAAATAATTTAGTAACCTTAGTCTCCACGGGAAGTGATACATTTTAGCCCTTCGTATTATTTTTGTGAACATCTTGTACACCTTCGTGCAATAACTTTATACGGTTTTTATCTATATTAATGTCATATACCTACCTGCATGTTCAGAAAGACACACAAAATTTAATTATTAATATATTCGTCATTTAGCCGTGTAATATGTGTATAATTTTGTGTATTTTTTTTGTATGTATATATAATTTTGACCCCTTTACATTTTTAATAACTGTTTAGTATATAGTTTTTTATGTAATATTAATTACTTTCATTCATTTCGTAAATTCAGTGGATATACAATCAGGCTCATACCTAATCCATTGCCATGAACTCCAAGAAAGTAAAATTTTATATATGTGAATAATGTATCGATATTTAGCATTATCTGGTATCAATCTATTTGCATTAAAGTTCCATATATTCGGACCTTACTCTATTTAACATTCGCCTTTAATTTCACTTTTCGTCTTTTATTGTAATAAAACTAAACTTTTCCCAATTTTATTTATTTAAATTTTTCATGTTTCGCCTTGTTTACCCTATAATATTTGAACATCAAGTCATTTTCTCTAAGTCTCTTCAACACCCACAACTTTATTTCACATAGCATTACTATTTATAGACTAGTAGATGGTGACAGAAAATCAGAACTGACAGCCTACCGTCTGCAAATAATTTAGTTAGTATAATAAATCTCAATTTGGGGTACTTTCAACATTTGCACGCATGCACGGGATGTAGGAAATGATCTTCGGTTTGCATAAAAAAAACAATGTTTTCAACTAATAAATTACCATCTGTAAAGTTCATAATTCGAAATTAAAGAACAAAAAATATGTCGGAAGCGCATTTGCAGACAGTTTTGTCATGCGCCAAAACTTATACAGGGTCCCTCCCTAAAAGTGCATCAAATTTTAGTTAAAAAAAAATAATTATTTACCGTCTGCAAACAGTACAAAATGATAATTCTGGTTCATGAAAATCTTGGGGGAAATGTGCAGACGTTTACGATATGCACATCACCGTATCATGCGCATGTCAACTTGTTATTTTTTTACAACTTTGAACAATTGCTTACCATTTAATTATAGTTTTATTAGAAAATGTAGGTTGCAAAACTATTGTAAAAAAAATTGCAGACGAATCGAATATGCACAGTCGTCCATTAACTTGTAAAAAAAAGTAGGGTTACTTTTACCAATTATTTACTCTTTGCAACTTGGTACAAAGAAAGGTTATTGGTTTAAATACGTAATTAATTAATTTGCAGAGAATGCGCACATGTATGAGAGCCACGGTGGAGTGTCAAAATTTTGCGAAATCCGTTTGATATCTCTCCATCCGCGAAATGCACCAAAAACAACTCTTTACCGTCTGCAATACGAAATTGTGTGTGTTTTTTAGCATGGTCAGACAACATGTACACGACCCAGAAATTAGTACTGGTAATTCGCATAGTAGTTGGAAATATACTGTTTTATTAAAGTTGTAACAAAAATCTTATACATATTATTGTAATAATTATAATTTTTAAAAAAATTGTTCGTCCTCGGTCTCTTCTTCAACATCACCATCCTCAATTACTGACTCCTGGACGCTTCCTCAGTGAAATCGTACGTTTCTTCCTCGCTGTCATTAATATGTTCTAAAAACATGTTCTCATGAACTGAATCATCACCAGCATTGTTGACGGTAAGAATTATTTGCTCGCTATCCTCATCTACCACACTGTTATTCGTAATTGTGAATGTAATTTTAACAATTAATTAACAATTGAAATTTATTGGAATTGAAATTAAGAAAACTATTGTATTTTCGTATCGTTGTCGTTATCAGCTATACAAATTTCTTTGACGGTTTGTGGCATTTTATCTCCATCAAATCAGTTAAATTTAATATTGGAGTCCTCCAATTTGCACCAGCTATACTTCTCAACTCTTAAGCTTGATGTCTTAGGCAAAGATGCGTTGCTCCATATTTTTGCGACATATATTGGCCTACGGTGCTGTTGCTCCAATTTTCGTAAACATGGAGGGAGCATGCAAGATCAAATTTTATAAATTTTTTAAAAATTCTTTCGTATCATTGACAACAGTGAAGTTAAGCGTGAACAGGTGCAATCTGAATATAAAACATTATATATTTTTTCTTATTCTGTACAATAATTAGGTAGTAGATTAAATTAATAAAAGTAAGCAAATACAAACCTTGCTATATTCACATCAGAAGAGTGCTTCAGCAAACCATTTTGTTTTGTGCTATACATTTTGCATACGAAATTTTCAATGATTTCCAAATTTGCATTATGTTTATTGACATAGGTGATGTTGGAGAATGCATCCTGATATATCTCACTTTTCTGTAGTAGAGCAAAAGGTTTATTCTTTCTTTTTCGAAATAATTGTAATCACACCCTGTAAAGGCGTGAAACGCAGGTAATGCTGCGCAAACCTATGCGCCCTGCTTTGTGCCCTGAGCTTCAGAAATGTTATTAATATTTATAAAGTACTGGCTGTTGCCCACACCATATTCAATCCAAAGATTTAAGAGAGGATTGTAATTCTGGATATTCCCCAATAATATTATTATGATGTCTATCAGCACAGCGAATGACAGTAGTGATGATGTCACTTAAGGAAGCCATGAAATATATGGCTCTCGTACATGTCCGCATCGTCTTCAAATGAAATAATTGCGTATTTAAACCAGTAATCTTTCTTTGTGCCAAGTTGCAGACAGTAAATAATTGGTAAAAGTTACCTCCATTTTTTACACAAATACGTTCGGCGGCAAGTGCTTTGTTTAATCTATCTGCAAATAATCCTCTATCGAAGCTCTGTTTTTAAATCATGTTTTCTTCTTAATTGCAGACGGTAAACAATTGTTCAAAGTTGTAAAAAAAATAACAAGTTGACATGCGCACGGTAGGGTGATGTACAATGTACATATCATAAACATCTGCGCCTTTCCCCTACCCGTTTTCATGCACCAGAATCATCATTTTGTACTGTTTGCAGACAGTAAATAACCATTTTTTTTTTTACTAAAATTTGATACACTTTCGGGCATCCTGTATAAGGTTTGGTGCATGATAAAACTGTCTGCAAATGCGCTTCCGACATATTTTTTATTCCTTTAATTTCGACTTATGAACTTTACAGATAGTAATTTATTAGTTGAAAACATAGTTTTTTTTATACAAACCGGAAATCGTTTCCTACATCCCGTGTATACGTGCAAACCTTGAAAGTACCCCAAATTGAGCTTTATTATATATACATATATATATATATATAGTACTAACTAAATTACTTGCAGACGGTAGGCTATCAGTTCTGATTCTCTGTCACTATCTACTAGTCTATTAGTTATCCAACTAGTACATTCTGTAAGTTGGACGAATATGAATTTTTCTTAGCCTAACGGGACTATGCCTCCCCCCGCGTTTTCGAGGATGCTGAATAGGATGGCGGTGGTTAAATCTCTGTCCGAGGCCACCCTACCCCCAAACGGCCAACAACCAACCCCGAAAGGGGTAAACCGCATATCCGCTGTCTGTTACCAGCCAATCCTTTTTCGTGGATGCTGAGGACGATGATGATGTCGAGTTCCCTCCTGGACCCTCCGACAACCCCCCCCAAACAGTCAAAAACCACCACTGAAAGGGGTAAACCGCGTATCCGCAGTTTCCTACCAGCCAAACCTGTGTTACCCCTGTTTTCGAGGATGCTGAGCACGATGGTGATGTTGGATCTTCTCCTCGAGGCGAACCGACCCCTTAAATGGACAAAAGCTACTCCTTTGATACTCGGTTTTATGAAGTAAGTGAATAAGTTCACAGATCGTTGAATACGTACCGGATGATGATTACAAGTATCTTGATTGATTGTTCAGCTGAAAAAGAAATGGATGCATACTTTGTGTCTAGGTTTTAGATGGGAAAATCATGTATATGAAATCACTGGCACAATTTGATTTATTTTATTATATTAAATAATGAACAGTTCTATTGACGCATACATTACTTATTCACTACATATAAATATAAAACATCGTCATAAAATCACTTTTCAGTGAAACACTGATCCAATCAATATAACCTACGTCTCTTACAAGTAGAATTACAGGGTTGGTATTCCTCGAAATGAACATCACATCCCTCAACTTCACAGGCTTCTTCAGCCGTTTCGGTATCAGACTCGCTAATGTGAATTTCGGATATCAAATTAAACAACATACTGTCATGATATTTTTTTCAAGCTCAGTACCTTCGAGAACTGGGTGTAACATGAGTTTGGCCGAGATAAGACGGCCTATAAGCGTTTCACCCCTATCGGGGGTGGTTTTTGACCGTTTGGGGGATTGACGGGGGTCGAGAAGGGGCCTCGACGTCACTATCGTGCTCAGCATCCTCGAAAACGGAGGTAACACAGGTATGGCTGGTAGCAGATGGCGGACATGCGATTTTCCCCTGTCGGGGGTGGTTTTTGACCGTTTAGGGGATGGGGTGACCTCGGAGAGACGTTTAACCACCGCCATCGCATCAGCATCCTCGAAAACTGGGGGGTCATAGTCTCGTTATGGTAAGAAAAATTCATATGTTTCGAGGTTCCACCCTACTCCTAGAATGCACTAAAAAGCTATGTACAATCCATGACTAACAATAAATTATACATAATCATTAATAAACATAATTAACAACCAATCGCTACCTGCATGCCAGCAATCTATCTTTCTATCTCTTCTCATTCTCATCGGCTGTACCGTTGTCAGTTCCGCACACAAATCCGTCGCATGTCGGCTTTTTTAACGCTCGCATAAGTATTTTCAATAGTAATAAAAGCAATGACACAATTTGTAAAATTAGTACCGACCCTTATATGGCATGTTCAGATGAAAGAACGTCGATATAAGGAAAACTAGGTAGTTTCTTATCAGGTGGAAATTTTGTTTGAGTAATCCCTTAATTCCTAATATATTTCTCTAGTACTAATCTATCAAGCAAAGAAATGCAAGGAAAAAAATCAGTATTTTATTTCCACTCACAATAAATATGCGGCAACACAGAAATTTATAGGTCTCACAATTTATTTTTGACATTACAATGCAGTAAATTATCTACATTTATCAGCACAAAATAAAGTAATAAATGTAAGAATAAAGCTTAGGTCAGGTATTCTAAGCTATTTAGGATATAAAGCCAAAAAACTTTTTAGTTTCTTAGTATACAATTTGATGTTATTTACTTATAATTTTATTTGTTTATTTAAGAACAGAACTACTCTGACAGATGTAGTTGAAGATCAGAAAGTGTACGAATTTAATAATATTTTACTAAGTATATAAACATGCTATTAAATAAATAATATTAGAAATGGAAAAAATAAGACAAAAAAGTGACGATCATAAAGAGATAATATAGATAAACAGTATTTTATGTAAGTTTTTTATTAAGTATAAATGTTTACTTGAAAATACACTGTTTGTTAAAGCTACAATTAAAATAACAAGATTTGTGAGTAGTTACGTTTGGCCGAAACTGGCACCGCCTCCACGCTCCATGGCTCCCGTGGCGGGCAATAGATTGCAGGTGAATGATTTATTGTGCAAATTATCAAATGAGATGACAGTATTTTACCTCGTATATGTATATTAATTACAGATTTGCAGATGCAGATTAATTATTTCTATTAGGTTTAAAATTTTATTAACTATAAACATTCTTGATAACTAAAATTGAAACAAATTTTATATTTTATTTATCTTCAGAATGTTGGGGTAATTTTTATGTAAATGAACTAAGAGTATACGCATTAGTTCAAGAATTTTGTTATGACAATTTTTACACAGTATGTTACATTATGCCATATGTTTATTATTTATTAACTTTGTTCATTCTTATAATAATAATAATAAAAAAGAGTAGTTAACATGGAAATATTTTTATTTAGCATTTGAACTGTACAATTAATGAAAAATAATAATTATAAATATAAGTGATATTGATTAGGGTCTCAGTTAAACATCTTGCCCCTCGTCTCTCGAGATTGCATCTGCATCATCCTCCTCTTCAGCCTTTACGCTCTCCTCCTCCTCGTCTATGCCAGTCAAATATTCTTGTAGATGTGCTGGTAGAAAATTTTCTAGGTTGAATATAAATTTAGTTAAATGCAGTTCTTGCAATTTGCATACCAGTAAATCAATGTCAATTTTAGCAGTTAAATATTTCTCGCAAACATTATAGGCACGGTTGTAGCTTTCAGCGAGGTTTTCACATTCAGATATGGAATAAAATTGCTCCATGCCATACACCGCTTCATGTTCTGCATCGAAAGCCAAACGATTAAATTTACATTGTAGCGCGATGACTGCACTGTTTAAGTTATCAACTTCACTTTTACTGTCACTAGCTTCAGCGTATGCCATCCACATTTTGTAAACGTTTTGGTAGACTAACTTTAGACTTACCTTACTCTAGCAGTATATATCAGTTCGGTGGAGAAGTGGGAGAAATAATTAGAATTTAAATTTTGGAAAGTGTTTTCAGCTTTAGAGAGACTTGTTGACTCTTGTCAATCTGGTTGAAATATATAGACAATTTACTTAAAGTGTCTTTAGTCATTATGATAGAAATAAAAGTCATATTTATTGTTATTGCATTTAATTTATTGCCTATTCGTTACAATATTAAACTTATACTAACGTTAAGAATCTAACATGTAAATAAAATAAACTTGACAATAAGAATTAATTATAGTGATATATATAATTTCATCTTAAATAAACGGATCCATCTAAAGCATTGTAATTTACCAATGCATCGTGTAAAATTAGCGCAAAGACCTTAACATTAGAAGGAAACTTATTCTTCCTAGTTTCAAACTCTAACTTAATGTCGACGGTGGATGATTTTACGGCTTCTGATTGATGAGAACAGTCGATAACAAACAGAGGATTTTTCATAAAATTACCATAAGTTAGCATTGGTTCGCTCATGTCTCTACCGTAATAAGTACGTTGAAAGTTAATGTAGGCATAGTAGGCTGGACCGAATAGTTTTTTAGAGAAATCCAAATTCCATCTCTCATACGGATAAACGTTTGAGTTTAGGTAGAGACGAATATCACTAACATCAGCATTAAGAAAGGTCGAAGCATTCTTTGTTCTATCATCAGAATTTGCAGCACTTTGAAAGCCCACAATGATATAACGAGGTCTTTCTAAACTTGTACTAGTTTTTATGGCCCAAATATCAGACGATGTCTCTCGCAATGCAGGTAATTCATACAGATCCCACATACGATAAGCTATTTTAACCCGTGCAGCAGCATTTGAAGGAGATTTGTTTATGCGAGACATTAACTTTAGTTTCAATCTATCTTCGGGTACGACATGTCGAATTTTCCATTCAATTTTGCTAATTTCTAAAGCAGCATCTACTTCACCTATATAGCAGTTCTTGAACGTTCGGGCTATAATTAATATTAATTCCTGCTTTACATTGACAATCCCTTTTGTATAGTCTTCGGCAAATCCCATGATATATTTAAGAGGTAGTCTACCGCTAAAGACGTGACTAACTGCATCCAATACATCTTGTTTATCCTCATCAAGTCCCCAACCATGTGTTAATAATACGGAATTTTGGCTGTCTCCAAAGGAGAGCATAGTTTTCATTGTAGAGGTTATACCAGGCTTACGAACTATTGCCACCTGCTCACCACCCATTTCATAGCGGATTTCATCGAAGAGAAAGGCGAATGCATTATTAGCCAAATAGCAACTCTTACCGGCTTGAGAAGGTGTAAACTTCCCCTCGATGTATATATAGCTCTCAGAGATGTCCAAGATTAAATCTTGAAAATGAACTGGAATGCGTATTTCATCTGAATTCCTATATGTCGGTGAACCATAAGGTTTATAAGTATGTTCATGTAGACTCACAATAGAGTTGTCGAAAATTGGTTCATCAAATACGTTACATTTTTCACTTGCAGTTGAAAAAGCTATCGCCATTTTCGCTGACCTTGTCTATTGTCCGGAAAATAATAGTTGATAAGCGATTGAACAAATGTATAGTCTTCAGGTGAGAGCTGTTGTTGTCGTCGACTCACTGTTGACACTAATGGCTTTGTAGAACGACTAAAGTAGTTGTCGGATGAACTTCTTATTTTATAAGGATCTATATTTTCTTCAATTGCATTGTGTCGTCTATCATGATTAAGATTATTGCGCTGATAGTAATAGTAGGGATGAATGAGTTGACGATTATAGATGAATCCCATAGTGAATGAATTATGGTAATTTTTTCAACTCGAGCTTTACAATGATTTTTTCACCTCGAAAGTCAATTAATTCACCGCGATCGTCCAAAATGCGTAGAGTAATGTTGTCGATAAACTGACGTCCTTCTGGTTTGACAGGCATATAAATAATATTTCGAGGCTCTTTAGAAAGTTTATAGCCAGGTTCAACGTTTATGTCGAATTCGAAGAGCGTATGTGCCTCCTCTCCATTTATATAAGCACCTGAAGTAATGTTACAATCTATACGTATGATTCGAACTTTCATAATATTGACGGGTAGCGTTGACGTGTGGATTTTATTAGCAGCAAATCGTCTATGTTCAAATCCTAACAGGTCAGCTAAAGTGTTTTTAGGCGTGAAATCAATCTCATACTTTGACTGCATTTCACACTTTAACGTATTATTGTTGGCATGTAGAGAAAATAATTGTTTATTATGTTCTTCACTATTTCCAACAGTTTTTTGCTTGGCACGTTCACGTTCCTTGTTCAACATGTTTCGCTGTATTTCTTTGTGAATTTCGTCAATTTCATATGCACCTGGCTGTATCAGCAGCTCTATGGGAATGCTTTCTTTAGGTGATGTTCTATATAATAATCTATTATTTTTCTCATCAACATTTAATATGGAATTGTAAGAATAGAAACCAATTAATCCTAATCCATAACGACACCTACTGTCCAATTCAATCGATGGATAAAAGTCAGCACTTAACACACTAGTCCATTGTTCTGTTAGAGTAAAGGTTCGCGACATGATTGAGTCACTTGTTAATTGTCTTGGAATTAGTCCACACAACACTTTATCAATGTTTGCAACAGCAACTCAACGGATTTATTCGTCTCTTTTTTTTCTGTGGCAATTGTTCTAATGATGACGACGATGATGAGAACTGTGATGAAATGTCCACATTGTTTTCAGAAACGACATTTATATCGTTCATCTTGCAGTAGCAGCAAAATATTCTGCGATTTGATGGGCCATCATTAACGTCAGTAGCGGCGCCACTGCCACTGCCAGTATCATCATGATCTGTACAATATTGATACTTTAGTATATCAATGTCATTTTGAAGATGCTTCGGCAATTTATCCCAAACTAGAGCAATCTCATGTGGAGCACATGCAATCATGACTTCTTTAGGCATGTTTATAAGTTGTTGTCTACTCATCTTCAGCAAGCTACGTAGTCTAGAAAATGCAATTAGTGATTTACCCATTTGTTTTATTTCCTCTCGATCAATTGTTGGCGTCATCGTCTTCATGTCATCGCTTGACATCTTCGTTGTTGTATCACTTAAACTTTGAAAGAAACTTTAAACACAAATGTCCACACCACACTGTATTGAAATCTTGATGACGATCATAGTTATAGGTAA
This sequence comes from Leptura quadrifasciata, assembly GCA_963675555.1. Classification (NCBI taxonomy): domain Eukaryota; kingdom Metazoa; phylum Arthropoda; class Insecta; order Coleoptera; family Cerambycidae; genus Leptura; species Leptura quadrifasciata. The sequence continues at coordinate 151,955,335 of OY776673.1, read as the reverse complement.
TTGTTCTAGCAGGTGTTGGTCCTTTGTACAGATACCGTACCAGTTCTAAAGGAGGGGATAAATCGCCAAAACTGTCATAGTAATTTACTAAACTATCATTCTTCCTGTACGCTACCCAATGCGTACCTGTGCCATGTATACTATCTAGGTTAACTACAGCACCCTCTTTTCGCCATGGTCCATCTCTAGGTAATTTGTCCCGCATAAATACACCTCGAAAATTTGGCAATTGAAGGAATGTGGCAAATCGTCGAATATCTTGATCAGTGAGTGGTTTTCGAGGAAGCGGGACATCTAAAAGTTTTTTGAGTCGAAACCTGAATGCAATGGCGGTTTAAGATATAGTCCTAAGCCTTTGCGATATGGTTTCAAATGTAACCCCTTACCATTTTTAGTCAGTGCAATCGCCTCCATTGTCTTGTTGTGACGATTTGCCTCCGCCAGTTGTTCTCGTCCATTTTTCGCATCATGAACGGCTTTGGCTATGCTAGCAGCTCCGCCGGCTATAGTTCCCAATGCCGAAAGTCCAGCAAATATTGGTATTAGAGGTAGAATGCCACCCACCTTTGGAATTGGTATTACGCGTGGCAGACGAATTTGCTGTTTTCCACCTGTCATTTTTAAAGCATGTCTTGCTACGCGTAGGGCAAATTCAGCTGCCTTTAGAGGATTGTTTTTCAACATTTGCATACGTTTATTCAGCTCCTGACGAACTCGATACACAATTCCTGATCCAAATGTAATTTTTTTCTCTCCTCCTGTTCTTCTTCCTTTAGCAGTAACTTGTTTCCTCTTGACTTTCCTTTTTTGTTTCTTATCGATATTTTGCAACTTCTCTTGAAAGCCCATGCCAAGACGTCGTTTTCCTTTCATGATATTCGTAACCAGCCAAGCAGCCGTTTTTTCACCAGTATTAGCGTCTTTGGACTTAACTCGCTCCCAAGCTCTCTGTTCAAGCTCGTAGTCGGCCTTGTGTCTTGTCGCTAGATCCTTACTTAAATAGGCAATGTCATGGGCACGACATGCGGCATCGAGTTGGTTAATGCCTCGATGTCCTTTTTTAAGACGACTCTCTAATTTAGTGCCTGGCCCACAAAACTGGTAACCTCCAGGCAAATGAAGTTCAAACGGGAGCTTGTCTATCAACGAATTAACAATTCCTCCACCACTACACTTTTTTAATTTGCGAGGTGGAACGCGACAACTGCGACGAGTTCCTGCTTCGACGATCAACATTTAAATAAAACTGTACACAGCCATCAATGTTTATATATCATCTAAACGTCACAGAATGCGCATTGTGAAGCAGAAACAAAAGTTTACTATAGACAACTTAGACCACCATTTTAAAAGTTCTAATGGATTATCGATCAGACATGGTCCGTTTTTACCGTCAACTGTTCGTTGTCTCATAGTAGGACCGTCAAATTGTGGGAAAACAAATTTAATGATTTCGCTGCTCGTTAACCCTGATGGATTACGCTTTGCCAACCTATACCTTTACTCAAAGTCATTATTCCAGTCAAAGTATGAATATCTCCGTGATATATTGAAGCCGATTAAAGGATTAGGATTTTATGGTTATGATAGTAATGTCAGCATAATGGAACCTTCAGAAGCAAAGCCGGACTCTGTGTTCATTTTTGATGATGTGGTGTGTGAAAATCAAGACGTTATTAGATCATACTTTAGCATGGGACGTCATAGCAATGTGGACTGCTTCTATCTCGCTCAGACATACACAAGAGCACCTAAACAACTAATCAGAGACAATTGTAATTTTATTATTGTATTTAAACAGGATGAGACGAATCTTCGCCATATTTTTTCCGACCATGTGGCTCCCGATGTGACGTTTCCACAATTTCAAGAAATGTGTTCCAAATGTTGGGGAAATAAATATGACTTTATGACGATTGACAAAGATAGAGAGGTACACGAAGGACGATATCGAAAAGGTTTCGATGCTCATATATATCCCTAAGTTTTCCTCATTGTAAAGTCAAACGTTTATTAGACATCATCGAGACTGCAACGATAATAATAACAAGCGAAGATGTCGCAAAGTGTTAGTGGCGATGCTGAGAAAAGAAATGCAAATTGTGAGATGGAGTTAAAACGTAAATTGATTAATGCAACTGAAGCGGTTCGAAGAAAATTTGATTCTCTTAGACATAATCAGAGTGAAAGTAAGTTGGCACTTGAAAAGATTTATGAGCCTATAACGAAGCCATTAAAACATTTATCGAATATGACTGAAGAAGCAGTAAAGAAATCAAGCACTCATGTAATGACAGTATCGCCTTCGATAAGGAATAGAAGTAACAGTATTAGTAGTGCAAAGTCTAAAACATCATCATCAAAGACGAGTAAAAGCGACGATGACATACATGGTGACGATGATGTTTATGATGAGGATGATATGATTGATGATAATAAAACACAAAGCATTGTAATGGAAACACCACCGCCGTCATCTCCATCTTCCATAGCGTCATATTCTTCAGTTTTTAGTAAACCTTCTCATCTGTCAACTGCACACGTTGGATATTTAAAAGTAGATAAAGGAAAAGACAAGTACGATACAAAGTATGGAATTCGGATGGATCCTATTGATGACACTACAACTCTAATGGGCAATGCTGAAATACGCTTCTCCGATGATAAAATTGAAATTTGGAGAGGAAACACAGAGCTTGCAACATATAATGGTAGTAGAGAACTCTATGATCTCATTTTTTTAAAAAGACCAACTGTCTTTTTTAGAGGGACCATCAGTGATGCAGATATGCATGCATATGGTGAAATTCTTCATATAACAAATGCACCCTATAAACGTTATGATTCACAAAATGAATTAAGTGGTTCCAATCTTAAAAAGTATGTTGAAATTATAAAACCGTTAATGCAGAGACGTAACCCTGAAGGTGAGAGCGCTCTCTCAAGTAGAATAACTAGGACAAAATCCAAACATAGTGGAAGAGGAGTTGGTTTAGGTTCAAGAAAACTCTTTAGTAATAATCGCTCATTTGAATATGTGTATTGGAATAGACTCAAAGAGCTAGTTGATCGTCTTCGTCTACTATGGGCCTCAAAGATGGCTGGTCACACAGGTCATGAAAATGAAATAAAAGCCATTTTACAAGAAGTGAAAGAGGAAGGCATTATAAACTAAAACAATATCTCTTCAAGTATCAGTTGTATTTTAAAATGGCTAGTGTCAACAACACTATCGACAAATTCGGACGATGTAGAAGGAATGATCCAACGGCTGGAGCCCGTGGACCTGCAGGTGTAGGCTTTAAACTTGACAGTGCGGGAAATTATGATGTGAAAAGTAAGCGTTTAACGAAAGTTGGCGAACCTGTTAATGAAAGCGATGCCGCTACTCAGAGCTATGTGAATAAACGCATTAATGAAGTGGCTAAGTCGATTGAAGCAGTTATTCAGGAGTCCACTACACTACTTGTAGATACACTATATAAACACGTAGCTTATGAAATTAAAGCAGTAAAAAGTTTATTGCCAAGGTATCAAGAGGTAGAAGGCGCAAATCGAGACATATTAACAATTCCTTCTGATTTAATGGGAGAATTTCAAAGGGAACTTGACCATTCCTCATGATTTAATACCATAATTTGAACTTGGACAGTATGTGTTGAACAACATTAATCATGATAATTAGCAATGTTAAACGACAAATTGTTGATGAACTATATAGACCTGCTCAACGTAATTTTCCCAGAAGAAAAACCATAATCAAGGGCTATGGCGATTTGTGGCAGATTGACTTAATCGATATACAGTCTTATGCTAAGGAAAATAGAGCTTTTCGATATATTCTAGTTGTAATAGATTGCTACTCAAAGTATGTGTGGACTCGACCAATTAAGAGCAAAACTGCAGCAGAGATTGCCAATGCCATGCGGGTTATTATTCGAGAGGCTAATTACATTCCCAAAAATATACAAAGCGATCAAGGTGGTGAGTTTTACAACAAACCTTTCAGCGCGTTAATGAAACTTCACAACATAAATCATTACTCAACGTATAGCACAAAGAAGGCGGCTATTGTAGAACGTGTCATTAGAACTCTAAAAAACAAATTGTATAAAGAATTCGCCTTAAGGGCTAGTTACAAATGGCTTAATGTGCTACCAGATGTTGTCAAAAGGTATAACAACACGATGCATAGAACAATAGGAATGAAACCTGTCAACGTTGGACCTCATACAGAAATAGCAGCACTGAAAACAAGCAGTCGCAGAATTGCTCCTTCAAAGTTCAAATTCCGTGTGGATGATGTAGTACGCATTAGTGTTTATAAAGGTGTATTTGAAAAGGGATTCACTGCTAGTTGGAGCGCTGAGCTTTTTAAAGTGGATAAAGTAAATGTAACAAGCCCTCCGACTTATCTTTTAAAGGACATGGAAGGATCTCCAATCAAGGGATGCTTTTATGAAGAAGAATTGCAAAAAACTAGAAATCCAGACATATATCTAGTAGAGAAAGTTCTACGACGTCGTCGTCAACAACAGACAGATAGCAGTAAGGCATATGTAAAGTGGTTAGGTTTTTCTGATAAACAGAACTCGTGGATAAATGAAGATGATATTGTTTAATACTATACTGTTTTACTTTTACTTGTTCTTGTATGAGAAAATAAATGTTTCATTTTTTTATTATTTTTCTTTTCTAAAAATTTGATTTCCTCACCCATACTTTACCTGATTCTTGAGATAGGGAAAAAATGAAAAAAAATTAATATTACTTTAAAAATATAATGACAAAAATTTAAAGATCATTAATATTTACAATTATATGTATTATAGTCTAATTACAATTTACAACGTATTAAGAAGGAAAGGGGTAAACTAAAAATGAAAGCATTACAATAAACGTAGAATAAATTCTTTTTAGAATGGATTTTTCTTTTTTTTAGTTTACCTCCCTTTACAATTAACATTCAAACTGTATTAATTAGTTATAAAGATACATTTTTTATTCGATAATTGCCCCAAGCCAAAGTGTTAATACCATCTGCTAAAATATATCTCTTATCATCTTGATATGAGAGTGCTACTTTATTTATTGTTTGAGTGTGAATTACATGTTTAATAGATCGAAATATATTTTGCTTACATAACATAACTTTCTTATTAAATAAACAATTTTTATATGCTTCATGTTTGAGCCTTTTTGTAACACACTTTTTTACACCTTTAGCCTTTTTTATTACAGTATTATATCCTACAAGAAAATCGTATAGTTTTGCTCGAAGCCCTACAAACTCAAGCATTATTTTCCCTGCATTTTCATCTTTAAAAACACCCAATACAGCTTTATTAACCAACGGAATTCCATATGGATTATTCAAATCATAATTAGATGTGTCAAATTTGTCAAGATTATCTTTAATATTAACATAAATATCTTCTGTTTTTATACTGTATATTAGTGAATCGGTGTCACTATATAAAAGTTTAGCATTGTTATTACCATATGTTTTTTTAATGAAATCATAATGAAATGAATACATGACAGTTTTAGAAATATCAAGTACACTAAATCCTATGTAAACGGGTTTATTGAAATTTATTTTTTTTTGTTTAAGTTGAATCGCTATAAAATTTTCATTAATAATAGAAAGACTATGGAAACTCGGTGAAGATATTAAAGTTTCCGCACCTTTAAGTTTCTTGTAGTCTTTCCATCTTGTAATGAGTTTTACATTGACCCGTTTATCTACTGCTTCCATACATTTACCAAAAATTGCATTATTTGCCAATTTATAACAATCTTTTTCAAATTGATTTTTAGCTTCTTGTCTTTTCTTTGTATTTAAATCTATATATTTTTTTAACCAATCAGATTGCCGAAATGAAAGAATTCTATGAATTTTTGTGATCTGAAGACCGTGTTTTAAAGCCTGATAAAGGTTACGGTAATGAATTACATAATTATTCTTATCAAATAAATTTGGTATTAGCTTAAATTGACGACTCCCTTCAACTGGTGGTCTAATATTTTCCGGACAGAATGGAAATTCATCATGTAGGTCATGTAATTCTTGAGGATATACCATATCGACTTCCAATATGTATCCTATCTCACTATTAGGGTTGCTACAACGTACGTTGATGTCAAAGTGTTCTATTTCCTCTGATGTAAGCCATTTGAATTCGGAATGAGGTAGATATTGTGATAAGGCTAAACCATATAAGTTATTCGCGTCTAAGTAGATCAAATATTGAGTGTCTTCATCGGATTTATAAGAAAGATTACTTAGACAATCATCCACGTCCCTTGGTGGCATGTAGCGATTATTGGCTTTGGCATATCGATGCGAGCACTGTACTATACCACCTCTAATCGATGTTCTAATGAAATGCAACATATTCACATCTGTAAGTAGTTCTAATTTGACCTGAAAGAAAAAAATATAATTAGTTCTACTGCTACTTTTCTTGCAATGATGATTAACAAACCTTTGTATATTTCAACATCGCTTCCCATGACAGTCCGGGCAAAGTAAAGAAATGACAAGGATCTAGATCATACAAATCCATACATAACTTTCTAAAAGCTTCAAATATATCTGTTAAAAGAAGAACATCCGTCTTCAGATAGAGATCTGAATATTCTCCTAAATTTCGACAATTGAATGTATTCCATACTCTTTTAGCATGTTCATATTCTGTCTCTTCTATGCTCATCTCAGTTAGATTACTATAGAATTGCTCTCTTGTAGGAAGTTCTCGAGTTGTCTCCAATTTTTCATAGGAGTTCACAAACTCATATGGAAAAATTCCTTTTCTTGTAACTAAATCAAATAATTCATCATTTGGAAATGCTTTACGCGTTTCAATAAACTGATGTATTTCCAAATTTTTTGCTAAACTATCCAAGCTACATGCCATAAATCTGTAGGAATCTAGGAATCGTAAACTTATATACTTCTTTTCATTTCTTCTTTCTTCACTACCTTCATCTAAATCGTCATCATCATCGTTGTCAGCTTCAAAATTCAACGTATTATCGCTCACGTTTATTTTCGCAGAAAGTGAAATATATTTCTCCTTATTTGACGGTATGACATCGAGTGATTTTATTTGTGAAGCTAATTCTTCCATAATCAGATGTAGATCATAATTACTACCATTATGTAGAAACACTGGTATGAAGTTGGGTGTTTGATAATTCAAATTACATTTAATATGTGCTGGACCTCTATATAAACCTAAAAAATATAACAATATGTTATAAGATATAATTATGTATGTTAATCAAAACAAACCTGTAAAATGATCATGATCTCTCGTTTTAACCATGTTTAATTGTTCATTATTATGAATAGTAGTTGATTCATCTATGTCAGTGGAAAATGGTTCTCTGCAAATAAAACATGTTATAGCTGCTTCGTGTTTCGCAAGTTCCTCGAATGTAAGTGGTTTCATTGGAATAACATTGGAAAAATATTTTTTGTAAATGTTCCTTATGTCATTTATCAACCATTTCACATAAATAGATGTACAGTTTTTGCCTCTGTATTCTCTTAAAAATGATAGGGAGTTGTCAAAATGGCATTTAACATAATATGCAAAACTGTATGCTTCATGTATTTGACTATTTATTACATACTTCTTTTCAGGATTTGATTCACAGTTATCTATAGGTTTTAAAATGGCTTCAAAATCGCTGTATACTGTAAAGGGTATTGGAAAAGATTTGTGAAAATGCTTAAATTGTAGATAATTTTCCCCTGGTTTTGGTAAAATAGTACAAATTTTAGCACAATCTCCTCTTTTTAAATGCTCTTCTAGATCATTTTCTCTTCGAAAAGGAACTAAACAACCATCACAAATAGAAACGGCATGACCATGTTTATTTATCTGACTTCCCACTAATCTTGACATGTTTTTTATCCAACAAAAATGTCCATTGCTACCATTTTCTGCTTCTAAGTAAAGTAAATTTATATGGTTTTCCTTACGCATTTTAGTGTGATATAGAGGACCTATAATGTTATATTTTATTTTGCTGCTGCTACAACTAGTAGAATTCTTCTCCAAACCAAAAACGTTAATACTAATATGTTCATTTTGTTTTTCAAATTTATTAATATTCTGTAATTCCATGGGAAACGATAGGTTTTTAAAATTAAGTTCATTAGAATATGACTCATAGTTAGTGACCCTATCTGCATTATTTAATGATGGATGCAGTGCACTTAAACAAGCCCACTTAAAACACATTAAGTCCAAGTTCTTTACATTTACAATTGCATTTTTATGCTGAATGTCAGGTGGTAGAGGTATAAACGATGACGCATGTAATGGATTATACTTCAGCAAATTAACTTCAAGGAAAAGTAATGTTAATAGTGACCATCCAGACCCACTTCCCTATAAAAAAATTATATTATTCAATGTGATACTTTTTAAAAGGAAAAAATTTACTAACCTCAAACTCTTCCGATTTAGTTTTTAGGACATTATAAAAATGGGAATAAATTTCATCCAAACTTGTTGAAGTTGTGACAATTTCATACTTGCTATTGAATGACTTTACTTCATTTTTAATACTTGCTTCTTCGTCTTTTTTTGTGGAAATAACATAACAAGCAAATAGCTCAAAATTAATTTTTAACGGATTCTCTTGTAAACCCATAGCGATTAGTTTTTTTACTCTATCTTTGACGTTGGAGAAGAATAGTGAAACGTCTGTAATTGCACCATCGTCCTGACCATTATATTTGATTCTATAAGTTACAATGTTTCGTTTGAATGCAGAATTTACTAAATAAACTTCAGGTTCAATTTCTATGCATGAATTCTGTTTGTGGGTCAAGCTTCTCTGATGTGAAGAAAATTTTTCTATCGCTATATCAAGTTTGCAATTTTCACAAAATTTTATAGATGCCTCCTGTTTTGGTAGAGTTGTTTCACTTTTTTCATTGATGCTTCCATTATTTATTTGTTCAGAACTTGTTGATTTTTTACATTCTTCTATACCATGCACTCGTTTTAAATGTCTAATTACATTTTTTTTATAGGCAGTTTGCATTAAACATACAGTACATTTATACATTTCTTTTAAGAAGCTAGTCCTATTATGAATTGAAGATATGTGACGTTTTAAACTGTCTGATCGACTGAACGTCTTACAACAAATACTACAATTAAAAGCTTCCATTTCTCCAGTTTCTAAAACACTAGTTACATGGATACAACATGCTAGATTTCATAATATGAGAAGATAATATGCGTGTTGACAATATTAACATTATAAACTATATAGACAGGGCTACTACATAAATAGACGTTATTTTTAAACAATGTTTACATGGGTAATTATAATTTTACTACATTTTGTTACATTTTAAGCCATAAAAGTATGAAATTCATGGAATGTCGCTTATTATAATTATAAATGAAAATATGTTCTTAGAACTATTAACTATGAATAAAAAAAAGATAATTATTTTTGAATAAACATTTTATTTGAATTCATTCTCATCATATTGTCTTGAAAATCCATTATTTTTTTTATATTGGTCATAAACTAAATCGAAAATGCATTTTGGGAACTTATTATAAATATATCTTAAATCTATATTATAACTAACTTCATTCGCCGCTAACTCGACTAATCTAGCAGGTCTCCAACAATGTTTCTTGACGCAGCAAATTCGATCTGGCGTTACTTGACATCTATTCATTATTTTCGTTCTTCATGTATTAACAGAATGTTTTGTAAATAAAATCATAATTTCAGAACAAAAAAAGAGAAAAAAAAATGAACGACGCTACTGTATACATTTTACGACTGCTTGAAATGTCTAGAATTAACCCTTATAACTGTTAAAGCAGGTAAAAACGTAAAGAAAGAGATTTAGCCAGTGGTCTTACGATGCCGGGTGAAGTTAATTTTTATAGTATCGTGCATACGTATCTGTTCCAGTTAAGTTAGTGAAAAAAGGAGAGTGCTTCATTTTATTTATTCACGGACTTTTCTAGAAGTTAGGGTATGAACATAGAATACATATTAATTAGATACTTTAGGTGAATTTAAACATGAACTGAAAGCTATCACTTATTTGAATATATTTTAATATTCATCTCAAAACTTAAACTTGTTTAAATAAACGAATTCTACTGTTGGACTTGTAACTGTTTGTTTTTTCAAAGGCTTTGACTTTACCTTTATAAATCAAAGATAATTTTTTCTCATTAGATTTTATTTCTTTAATAGCATCGTCTGTTAAAGTACTTGAAATTCTTTTCATAACAAAACAAATGTACTTCACATTTTCAATTGTGTCCAGTAATGAAATTAGCACTGACCTACCGAATCTAGTCTTTAGAGATTTTAAATCTATAATAGTGTATTTCCCATCAATTCTTTCAAATTTTTCGTCTCGATTAAATTTGAAGACAATTTTGAGTTCATTTGTTTGACTAAATGTTAGCATTGACCTATCAAATCTAGTCTTTAGAGGTTTAGTAACTAAACTAAAAAATTATTTTACATTTATTCTATACATGTAAAACTTAACGTAATATATGATAGATTTACTTATATTAAAGGCTAATAAGTGACCAAAACTAAAAAGAAAATGTAAATAATTACGCGTTTGAATGAAATATCATGTTTAATTCTACTAATGGACTTGTAACGATTTGTTTTTCAATGGCTTTGACTTCGCCTTTATAAATCAAAGACAATTTTTTTCTCATTAGATTTTATTTCTTTAATAGCGTCGTCTGTTAAAGTATTTGAAATTCTTTTCATATCAGTGTGTGTCCAGTAATGAAATTAGGACTAACCTACCGAATCTAGTCTTTAGAGGTTTTAAATCTATAATACTGTATTTCCTATCAATTATTAATTCTTTCAAATTTTTTCGTCTCGATTGAATTTGTAGTTAATGTTGAGTTCATTTGTTTGACTAAATGTTCCATTTTAATATATGTATTAATAAAAATGCAGACGAAAAATCAGAAATAAATTTAAAAAAATGAAATAATTACTTTAAAGCGAAAAAATTACGGTAAGTAAACGAAAGCAATACTCGCATAAATTTCACTGCGCACTGAACTAATACTTATAGGTTATTAGTGTATAATACTGTTTACAATTAAATATTGAAAGTAAATGAGTTTGAAATTCTTTTCATAGCAAAACAACTGTACTTCACATTTTTTCAATGGTGTCCAATAATGAATGTTTTCTTCTCATTAGATTTTATTTCTTTAATAGCATCGTCTGTTAAGATACTTGAAATTCTTTTCATAGTAAAACAATTGTTTATTCACATTTTCAGTGGCGTCCAATAATGATATTAACACCAACCTATTAAATCTAGTCTTTAGAGGTTTAGTAACTAAACTAAAAATTATTTTACATTTATTCTATCCCATTTCAAACTTAAGCTTATCATAATATATGATAGATTTACTTATATTAAAAGCTAATAAGTGACTAAAACTAAAAAGGAAATGTAAATAATTATGCGTTTGAATAAAATATCATGCCTCATAAACGAATTCTACGATTGGACTTGTAACTGTTTGCTTTTCAAAAGCTTTGACTTCACCTTTATATATCAAAGACAATTTTTTCTCATTAGATTTTATGTCTTTAATAACATCGTCTGTTAAAGTACTTGAAATCCTTTTCGTAGAAAAACAATTGCACTTTACATTTTCAATTGTGTCTAGTAATGAAATTAGCACTGACCTACCGAACCTAGTCTTTAGAGGTTTTAAATCTATAATAGTGTATTTCCTATCAATTATCAATTCTTTCAAATTTTTCGTCTCGATTGAATTTGAAGTTAATGTTGAGTTCATTTGCTCGACTAAATGTTCCATTTTAATATCTGTATTAATAAAAATGCAGACGAAAAATCAGAAATAAATTTAAAAAAATGAAATAATCACTTTAAAGCGAAAAAATTACGGTAAGTAAACGAAAGCAATACTCACATAAATTTCACTGAACACTGAACTAATACTTGTAGGTTACTAGTGTATAAAACTGTTTACAATTGAATAATGGAAATAAATTCAACATTTTCAGTTTATATAAGGATGTTCCCCTCCAAATGAAACTACTTTAAACATTTCAGGTGACCGTTCTTATTGTACCATGCATACATTTCCCTATAATATTGAAAAGTATATATATTTAATTTGAGTTATTTATAATACAATTACTTCAGAAACTTTAAAAAGCTTTCAGTGTTTATTACATAATATTTAATTCTGATAAAAATCTCCTCAATGGTTTACATTTACATGAAAAAACTTTAAAAACATTTAGTTGTTAATAGATGAATAAAATTTAAATACAAAAATAATTTTCTTTAAAAGATATCTGCTGTCATAGTCCTAGACACTAATGGGGTTTAATGTTTTTATTGTATAATGTGCCTTTAATTTATACTTCTCTCGAAATAACTAAAGATGAGGTTATAAATTAAGTGAATGCTATTCCTATCAAATGGATACATCTACTTACAAAGAAGAAACTGTTGTCTGTAGAATAAAATATCCATTACATTTTCATGACATCAGACTAAACACAAAAACTATTTACAATAAATTTTTACTTAAATTAACTCGAACTTCGTTGTATAATAAAATTTTAGAGCTTCAATATGACAAGCTAATGCATTAACTATTTTATTTTCTCATTTTAATTTACATAGATATTATCCCAAATGGTCTAAACGATCAAACTGTAAAACTGTTTCAATTTAAGTTATCACGTTAATAAAATTTTATGACTTCAACTTTTGTTTCCACGTACCTACTCACATCTTACAAGAACGACGAATAATAATAAAGAAAGCCATAACAATCTATTACGCCAAATCTCTGTTAGAAATAATTAATCTGCATCTGCAAATCTGTAATTAATATACATATACGAGGTAAAATACTGTCATCTCATTTGATAATTTGCACAATAAATCATTCACCTGCAATCTATTGCCCGCCACGGGAGCCATGGAGCGTGGAGGCGGTGCCAGTTTCGGCCAAACGTAACTACTTTTGTGTGATTAATTTAATCATAATACAATACATTTTATTATTAATACTAATAATTCTTACAAATAAATATTTTTCTGAATACAAATGAAATTGCTATTGGCATGATTCTCAGAAGCAAATTTCTTTTTTAGTATAACAATTGTTGTTGTCAATAATATAATTACCATTAACAAAATTACTAAATTCACCATAAATTTGGTAAAGATTCTTCCAATCATATCATTTTCCTGGTCTAGATTTGGTAGCCTCGTATTTCGTAGATTACTGATTTGCAAACCTAAGTTTTCTACTTGATTATACTCCATTTCTATGATTGCTGGGAAAGTCACATAGCGCTGGTCACCGTCTTGTAAACTTTCCATTTTTAATGGTTTAAATGAACCTATAATATTCGTTGATATAACTTCAAGAGCTAAAATTACTTGTGTCTAAGAGTTTGCTCAAATTCGAATTACAATGTTCCCAAATGTTAACCTGTTTAAATAATCATGTTTCGTATGGTTGGAGGCGGGGCAGTGATGATATTTTCAGGCAAGTAGTAAATATTTTATTAAGGCTTGCATTTACCTACTATTAAGTTTTAATCCTTCACCCATCCTTCTTAACTATTCCAAGAACTTTTACAAAAGTATAATGTGTATATTTGGTTTACTGCAACGACTTCAATAGGACCACATAGTTTAATAATGCATTATTTATATACTGGGTGTTTATCGAAAATGCAGGAGATTGTTCGTTGAACTATTTAAGATACCATATCAATATCAACATATATCACAGTATAGAACTTCTTGAAAAAAAGGAGTTAAAATTTTAGAATTTTTTTATACAATTTCTTACCGTTTACCTTACAGATTTTAACTTCAATTTTTTGAAATACTTTTTATCGCTTCACTAACTGGCATTCATAAACTAAAAATAATTGTAGTCAATGACCTCGACATGGATATTTATGCATAAATGGAGGAATATCCAATTGAAGGCCACGACTAACAATAAATTATACATAATCATTAATAAACACAATTAACAACCAATCGCTACCTGCATGCCAGCAAAATTTATCTTTTTATCTCTTGTCATTCTCATTGGCTGCACCGTCGTCAATCCCGCACACAAATCCGTCCCATGTCAGATCTTTTAACGCCCGCAGTCCCTATATAAAGCATCGCATAAGTATTTTCAATAGTAATAAAAGCAATGACATAATTTGTAAAATTAGTACCGACTCTTATATGGCATGTTCAGATGAAAGAACGTCAATATAAGGAAAACTAGGTAGTTTCTTATCAGGTGGAAATTTTGTTTGAGTAATCCCTTAATTCCTAATATATTTCTCTAGTACTAATCCATCAAACAAAGAAATGCAAGGAAAAAATCAGTATTTTATTTCCACTCACAATGAATATACGGCAACACAGCAATTTATAGGTCTAACAATTTATTTTTGACATTACAATGCAGTAAATAATCTACATTTATCAGCACAAAATAAAGTAATAAATGTAAGAATAAAGTTTAGGTCAGGTATATGAGGCAGTTAAATATGCTACCCCAGATAAGGTTTGTGGTATTCTAAGCTATTTAGGATATAAAGCCAAATAATTTTTATTTTCTTAGTATACAATTTGATGTTATTTACTTATAATTTTATTTGTTTATTTAAGAATAAAACTACTCTGACAGATGTAATTGAAGATCAGAAAATGTGCGAATTTAATAATATTTTACTAAGTATATAAACATGCTATTAAATAAATAATATTAGAAATGGAAAAAGTAAGACGAAAAAGTGACGATAATAAAGAGATAATATAGATAAACAGTATTTTATGTATGTTTTTTTATTAAGTATAAATGTTTACTTGAAAATACACTGTTTGTTAAACCTACAATTAAAATAACAAGATTTGTCTGATTAATTTAAACATAATACAATACATTTTATTATTAATACTAATAATTCTTACTAATAAATATTTTTCTGAATACAAATGAAATTGCTATTGGCATGATTCTCAGAAGCAAATTTCTTTTTAGTATAACAATTGTTGTTGTCAATAATATAATTACCATTAACAAAACCACTAAATTCACCATAAATTTGGTAAATATTCTTCCAAACATATCATTTTCCTGGTCTAGATTTGGTAGCCTCGTATTTGGTAGATTACTAATTTGCAAACCTAAGTTTTCTACTTGATTATACTCCATTTCTATGATTGCTGGGAAAGTCACATAGCGCTGGTCACCGTCTTGTAAACTTTCCATTTTTAATGGTTTAAATGAACCTATAATATTCGTTGCTTATAACTTCAAGAGCTAAAATTACTTGTGTCTAAGAATTTGCTCAAATTCGAATTACAATATTCCCAAATGTTAACCTGGTTAAATAATCATGTTTCGTATGGTTGGAGGCGGGGCAGTGATGATATTTTCGGGCAAGCAGTAAATATTTTATTATGCCTTGCATTTACCTATTATTAAATTTTAATCCTTCACCCATCCTTCTTAACTATTCCAAGAACTTTCACAAAAGTATAATGTGTATACTTGGTTTACTGCAACGATTTCAATAGGACCACCCATAGTTTAATAATACATTATTTATATACCGGGTGTTTATCGAAAATGCAGGAGATTGTTCGTTGAACTATTTAAGATACCATATCAATATCAACATATATCACAGTGTAGAACTTCTTGAAAAAAAAAAAAAGAGTTAAAATTTTAGAATTTTTTTATACAATTTCTTACCGTTTACCTTACAGATTTTAACTTCAATTTTTTAAAATACTTTTTATCGCTTCACTAGCTGGCATTCATAAACTAAAAATAACCGTAGTCAATGACCTCGACATGGATATTTATGCCTAAATGGAGGAGTATCCAACTAAAGGCCAGAAAGCGTTTTACAAATTATATAAACATGTGAAGATACATTGTAAAATTCCTCTCTAAAGAAATTTACCGTAAGGTACAAAATTTCACATTTCTGGAATAGCCACAAATATCTTTGATTTTGTATTAAGATATACAGATGAAAGCTCGAAAAAATATCATTGGAAATAAAGTAAATATAAAAAAATTATACCATGGATTACCTCAGGCATCATAAAGTGAATTAAAATATGTATGTTAAAATAACTAAAAAAACAGGAATGAACAAAAATTTAGACAATAGAAGAATTGCTGGCAAATATATGACATACAGAAATAAATTAGACATATTAATAAGAAACAATTCAAGGTGCCACTACGCTTTAATGGACTACTATTACATTAGCGAAAACTGCTTTTACATTATGGAGATAGAAAATCCCAACTATCTACTTTTAGGCGAAAATAGTATGACGTATAAACTTTGGTCCAATCCTAACCACGTTGCCGTGTCTACGCATATTCCTTAACTGACGATGGGCGATGGATTTTAATGAAATTTGGATAAATAATATGCAGCTTCAGCGGCACTTTTAACAGATTTATAGATTGATAATGAAAAAAATTGAGATGATAAGCGTTTCGATCTAGTCTGTCATGAATGAAGTCATGATTCTCTGATATATGGTATTTTCAATATGTTAGTGTATTTTTTATAATAGTAAATTATATTTATTTTCTATGGTGTATTTTAACAAAATTTTTATGATGTTCCATTGTGTGCTGTGTTGTGTATTTTCAATTGGACATAAATTCAGTATAGAATTTCTGGTACAAATGAAACAACCAATATCGTGTGCTTAGTCTATATGTCATAATATTTTCAGCAGATTAGTAGCTATAATATACCGAATAGTATTGGCTGAAAGTTATTTGTGGCATTCTACGAATATTATTTCCTGTTATTTTTGTTTTCTACCACATGTATTATCCCCTTCAAAAGCAAATCACCGAATCTACAAAATCAAATCAAAACAGCGTAAAATAAATGATTATTAAAAATGTCAAAATCAATATGAAAAAACACTAGCAAGAAAAAAATGTATAACTTACAATGCCGATTGTCGTCAACAAATCTTCGTCTTCCACACACCCTGGCTTCTTCTCAAATCAAAAATGTATAAAAAAGCAAGATCAAAAGATATATGAAATATGGGTAAATAAGTAAAAAAAGATAAAAATAAAAAATGAAAGAAAAAAGAAAAGAAAATGGAGAACAAAATATGGATATGTATGTTATATAATAATATAATGTTATATAATGTATGTATACCTATAAATTATTAAGAAATTAGAATTAGTAATATTTAGACAATTTTTGTAATCACTTACCTCTCAGCAAGAAATAAATGTCGGTCATCATTGTGCTAATAGCTACCACACGCTCTAACCATATATTCGATGGAAAAAACATGCCTTGTCATGTGACTGTAGCCTCGTCAATAAAAAAGATTTCACTTAAAAAATCTGGAGCATTTTCTGTTCGTTCAAGCAACAATTCACAAAAATCAACTCTGTTTGACATATCATTAGATGAGGAGGTCCAAACAGACGTCATTTATATAGACTTCTAAAGCATTTGATCGATTGGACTACGAAATATTACTGTACAAACTTCATCTAAATGGCCTCTCTAATGGACTGCTTCAGTTATGTCATATCTAAGCAGTTCAACACAGCTTGTACACTACAATGACTATAAATCTCATGAAATAACAGTCGAATCTGGAGTTCCACAAGGATCAGTTCTGGGACCCCTGTTCTTTAATATATTTGTAAATGACGTCAATAAAAATCTTAATTGTAATACCCTTCTCTATGCCGATGACATGAAACTATTTACAAACATTCGAAACTCTAATGACTATAAATTTGCAAAGTAACCTCAGCAGATTAAATACATGGTGTGTAAACAATGGCTTACACCTTAATGCGATGAAATGTAATAGTAAAAAGTAAAAGTCCGAAAAAAATTATATTCGATTATAAAATTGATGATAAATCTCTCAACAGACCTGATACGTTTAAAGATCTAGATGTTGTATTTGATAGTGAATTATCTTTTGTTCCTCACATGAATCACATAATCCAGCAATCCTTCAAAACGTTAGGCTTTATATGCAGAACTTGTCGTAGTTTTACAAATATCGATACTATAGAAATGCTATTCAATACATTCGTTAGATCTAAATTAGAATACGCCTGTATAATTTGGAGTCCAGGATATGATTCGTGAAAAATTTAGAAAATATTCAAAGACGATTAATGAAATTTCTTAGTTTTAAAATTGATGGTTTTTACCCGGCTGTCGGAACACCGCAGGACTATTAGAAAGATGGTCATTTAAATTTTTGGAACACCGAAGAATTTATTTCATGTGTATGTTTCTCTTTAACACTGTAAATGGCAAAATAGACTGTTCAGAAATGCTCGACCAAATTAATTTTTTTTTATATATACATTTATTTAACGTCGGCCTATTTCCGCTACTGAGGCCTAACACCGACGCCTGTAGACGAACTACCCCCAAAAAGGAATTTTGCCGAACCACTTCCCTTAAGAAGAGTAGGGATCTTTTACTTGCCTAACATTTAATAGACAAGGGACCGACGGCTTTATATCCCCTCCGAAGGATGGTATATCTCCTATACAACCCTCGCCTAAGGTTGTATAGCTTCCGCGCATACACTGATATACAAGCCGATGGAAGATGTGTGAGGCGAGAACGCGGCTTCCGTTGGAATGGTCACCCATCCAAGCACTAACTGCGCCTGTCGTTGCTTTACATCGCATAGCGAAGTATGTACATAGTAAAGACGCACCTACGCTCGCCCCTCAAATTAATTTCAAAGTTCCATCTGTATCGACACGTAACCGCGCAACTTTTTACTCACCAAATGCCCGTACTAATGCTATGAACTTTTCGTCATTATATAAAATATGTCACAATTTTGACAATTTTTTTTCCAAGTATTGGTATTTTTCACAACAGCCTTAAAACATTAAAATCACTTCTATTAAAGTAATGTATAAATTTTCTTTTTCTACTTCTATGGTTTATATTAAGTACTTACTATATTGTTATTATGTACGTTGTTATATATGTTATATGTGGTATTTATGTATGTTATTTATGATTTTGCGGGACTACTTCGTGCTCTGTAAATGGATTGTTGTAATCTGTAGAGCAGTGTAAATAAATAAATAAAATAAATAAATAAATATCCTCAGGTAATAATTCTTCAGTTTCTTGGTAATGGAATGGGTACAATTGTTGTTTGTTCATGTAGTACTCTTAAACAGCTTTGGTGAGATATATCCATTCTTAAGCATAACCTTCTAATGGTTATCGTAAGATCTTCCATTACAATATCTAATATTTCGTCTTCAATAGTTCTTACGTTTATTGGACGGCCAGCATATCTATTTTTTACTTGAAGACTTCCTGTTTCCCTTAGTCGGCGTTCTGTACTTAAAAAAGAGTTTTGCCATCAGGAATACTACTGTTCGGAAATTTATCTTTATAGCATTTCACAACTGCACCAGTATTACCAAAACACTCTCCGAAAGTTAAAACTACGTCTGCTAATTCAGTGAACGTGTAATCATCCATGTTTAAATAATATTAAGAATTAAACCGGAATTATTAAAAAAAAAAAAAGAATTAAAGTCTAATAAATAACAAAAATATCAAATTATCTTTGTGTAAAAGAATTTATAAATCAAATGTTGTAAATGCACGTTGTTTTATAGATATAAATTACTCGAGAACGGCTTGGCTTATCGAAATGCAATTTTTATGTTTATCAGCCGCAGAGATATAGGGAAACAATTTTGGACCACCTTGTATATAAATGTAGAAAAATCGAAATACTCCAAACATTAGATAACAACGATATTAATACAACTACGTATGTCGCTAATCTAGCACAACAAGGTTATATACTATATATAAATATACCAACAAGGGTAACTGAAAATACATGTAGTGCTATTGACCATATCTTTGTTAGAGTGGGAGAAAAAAATTTTACAACAACAAATTTTAAATAGTAAACCGATTGTATTTGAAACTGCCTTAACGGATCATTATACAATATTTTTATCAATAGAATATAAAAAACAAAGAGAAATACCATCAAACAAGAAAATATTTACTCACAACAACAAATTAAATTATTATAATAAGCTAAATAACTTGTTACAAAAAGAAAACTGGTTTGATGTGATCCAAAAAAATGATCCTGAAATTAGTTATAATATTTTCATTACAAAATTAAACAATTTCATTAAAGTATGCTCAACTAAAATAAAAATAACTAATATATATTAAAAATAAAAGTTACGAAAATAAAACAGAATATACAGACTATAGAAATATATTAAATAAGCTAATAAGACACACGAAAAACGAATACCACAAAAGTAAAATAGAGAATGCACAAAACAATTATAAAAAAAATTGGAAAACAATAAATTAAGCCTCAAACACAAATAAACAACGTGCTGGATAGTAGTAAAAATGTAATAACTGATGACAAATTAAAAGCTGATCTGTTTAACAATTTTTTTTAAAATATAGGGGAAAATATGGCAAAAGACATATAAAACCAAATATAGCAATAGCTACAATACATGAGCCAGATATAAACAATTCGCTATATCTAAGGCCTGTAACAGAAAATGAATTCATTATCCACATAGTTTCTTTAAAAAATAATTCTGCGCCGGGTCCAGATGAACTATAATTTATAAGAAAATATCATCAATATCTGTCTAAACCAATATGTCATATAATAAATTTATCTGTTACCAGTTCATACATACCCTTAGCCTGGAAAGAGTCGATAGTTACACCAATTTACAAAGCAGTAAATAAAAAGTTATTAACAAATTATCGACCAATTTCTCTTATTAATAACTTCTCAAAAATCTTTGAGAAGTGTCTAAAACAACAACAATTTTTTAGAAAAAAATTAAATAATATTGAACAAACAATTTGTGACTTAAATAATAATCAAAAATGTCTTGCCGAGTTTTTAGATTTGGCCAAAGCGTTTGATACGGTTGATCAGAAAATATTAATAGAAAGGCTGGAGAAAGTAGGTGTTAGAAGTTCTGCATTGGATTTATTTAAAAATTATTTGACGAACATTCAGCAA
This sequence comes from Leptura quadrifasciata, assembly GCA_963675555.1. NCBI lineage: Eukaryota > Metazoa > Arthropoda > Insecta > Coleoptera > Cerambycidae > Leptura > Leptura quadrifasciata. The sequence goes on along the minus strand of OY776673.1, from coordinate 151,934,172 downwards.
AAAGTTAGAATTAATGAAATATTGAGCGATCCTTTAAAAATTACAACTGGTGTTCCTCAGGGCACAGTAATAGGCCCTATATTATTTTTAATATATATTAACAATATATCAAAATCTATAAATTCGAAATATGACATTGTATCTTACGCAACCGATACGGCCCTTGTAAAAACCTGGACTGAAGTATATTCCAATGCAGAAACTTGCCTTAAAAAAGTGTACTCATGGTTAAATGCAAGTCTTCTTAGCCTCAATACTACTAAAACAAAATCGTTAACATTTACCATATCAGCTGATGATCAACCGGAGAAAAATAATTTAACAATCCACAAAGATACGTGTAAAAATGAGGAAATGTGTGACTGTCCAATCATCAATAAAGTAAGTGAAACAAAATACCTCGATCTAATGATTGATCTTCATCTGATATGGAATGTGCACACCGAATATTTTACGAACAGGCTAAGAAGGCTTATATATAAATTCTATTATCACATATAAAGTCGAGGCAAGAATTTAAGCGATGCACGTCACGAGTAATCTCATTAAAGAAATTTTAATACTAACATAATTTTTAATCATTAATTACGTTAAAAATAGTAATTCTTGACACCCAGTTATAAAACTTTTTTCAGAAATAGGTACAGTTTAATGGGGCTTCATGATTCTTAGCAGTATTGTCTTATTTATAGTATCGATCTATGACGTGCATCGCTTGAATTCTTGCCTCGACTATATCGCTTTGGTTTAATCTATTATTCGGTATGGCATCACAGTCTGGGGTGGCCTTATTAACAATTCTCTGAATCATTTAGAAATAATCCAGAATACCGTACTAAAAATAATATTTAATAAAGAAAAACGGTATCCCATAGAATTATTATATAACGAAACAGATTTATATAGTGTCAGAAAATTGTATACCTATGAGTGACTATTGTGGATGTTTAAAACACCATCAAATGCAATAAACCACAACTATGGAGTCCGTTGGAATACAAATTTTTCCATACAAGTACCAATATTATATTATATTTTCTATTATGGTCCCAAACTTTATAATATGTTACCAGCAAATATAAAAAATATAAAAAGCAAATTTAAATTTAAAAAAAAAATTCAAAATATTTCTAAATTAAAATTACAATAAAATTAAATTAATCTTCCACTAATTCAACTACTAAGTTACCATGCTTCAATAGCATTTAAATATTTTCTTCATTAACTCAAAAATTACTATTTTATTTTTAAAATTTAATACACAATATATTGACTATAATTATTTCATATTCTGTACATTCTACTCTTATAATAAGCATGTTAAAACATAGTTGCGCTGCTGCTTATTGGCGAAAATCACACACAAATTTCTTGAAAGTTTAGGTGATTTCGTAAATAGAGTAGCGGCCATCGTTTTTTTATAAAATATATATTTTACTACCTTTGTATACTGTACAATACATACTATCATCTTCAAACTGAATAAATTCTATTCTATTCTATTTAACCTCACAGAAAATTTTCTAAAGTAATAAGTAACCTACTTGCCAGAGGAGTTTGCGACTGAAATATTATGTTTTAATGTATGTATGTATGTTGCCTGGTCGATAGCCGAGTGGGTTAAGGCGCGAGGTGGCAATCGCGATTAATCACACGGACATCGCACCACCGGGTTCGAATCCTAGCTCCGGAACTGACATTGTTGGAGGAAATGGTTGTATGTCGGCGTTTTTCAATGTGTAACCCCCTGCTGCACAAGCCCTGGCTTCTGGAATTGGGGATTGTCTAATTTCTGTGGTGTTTATTTATTTTTATCACTAACAGTTCTTGCGCCTGCTCCCAGTTTTCCTCTTCCACCGGTAGAACAGTGTCATCAACATGAGATATAATTTTGCCTTGTGCTTTAACGTAAAGAAGTTCATTAATATATATTGAAAATAATGTTGGTCCTAACACAGTGCCCTGTTTAATTCCATATTTTAATTGCGATGTTTATTATTGCCTATAAATTGTCCTACACTGCTCTCTGGGCTCTGGATAGCTACAAAATGATTCATTTTCTATTCCTTAAATACCATATGTCTCTAACTTTTCAATCAATTTTTTGTGACACAGTGTCAAATGCCTTGGTCAAATCAAGGAACACAACGATTTGTTTTTTGTTTTTATCAATTGAATTATATAATGTTTTAGTTGCTTACTAGCGCATTACATTTAGATTTACAAGATTATATATAGCCACGTGTAATATTACAGTTACAGTATATCAGTCGTTGTTTTTTGCATGTGTAAATTTTTATCATTATATAAAATGAAACTGAAAACAGAACAAGTGTTACATTTAGCTCGAATGCAGGCAAATCCCGAGGCCTATAAATTATGATTCCTGCGAGAATTTCAGACAGAAGAATTATAAATAATATATTTCTAGCTTCCTTACCTCTTCCCATACGAGCTGTTTGCTAACTCCAGGACGAAGATTCATTATTTTAAGCTCGGCGGCACGAAGTACTCCATCCTGAGTAAACTCTAAGTTAGGCCTGCCCTGCTCTGCCTCTACGCTTACGTTCCTGAGATAACGGAAGAAGCGGTCTCCTGTGTCCCATCGGGCGGCTCCCACCCCTTCACAGGAAAGCTGTGTGTTTAAAGATCGTCTGGAATTCGCCGGATCGTTAGTAAAATCTTCTACTCCATATGCATACACTTTGATGGCAGTCGTAATTTCGTTCACCAAACTCGAACTGGAGGTATCAAAGTGAACGCCTGAAAAGAGAGGATTATTTAATTATCGTGGCTGCTGCTACCTTTAAAGTAATTAACTGCTGCAAAAGCTCGATGCATTCAACTTATTTGTGAGAGTCATAGCACAGTAATTAGTTAATTGACGCTGTACAAAGAACAAACGTTTATATTTATTAATTATAAAGGTATAACTTATTTCTAAATAAATTATATAACGTTGAACTTACATAAAATTGTTAATTAAAATTAAAAAATTGTTTGTCATTAAAGTGATAAATAAAAAACACAAAATCTACTAATATAAAAAATAAAAGGCAGAAAGTAAGTTGGTATGAATAAATAAATGAAGATAATCATTAATTATTATTAATCATATACAATATATTAATAATAATAATCATAATAGCATTTATTTACATTACATACATATATGACATTATAATTCTTAAAAACGCAGAGTGGTTTTTGCGAGATGTTATGGAGGGCGCTTTGTTGGTAGAAACAGAGAATAGGAATATATAATTGAAAAAGAAAAAGTTAGGGGGCGAGCGTAGGTGCGTCTTTACAATGTACATACTTCGATATGCGGTGTAAAGCAACGTTAGGCGCGGTTAGTACTTAGATAGGTGACCGTTTCAAATGTGGTAGGGTACTTCCCCTGCAAGTCAAAAAACTAAAATTTCAAAATTCACTGAAAAATTACATTGATTTACACACCATGGCAAACCATGATAAAAAAGTCCTCCAACCACAAGAAACATAGAAAAAACATTCAAGGTCACAAAAATCTGAGAAAATTTACCAACAATCGATCATTATAAAGTAACGTAAATTCACCGATAACACACTTCCAACATTTATTCTAGTCATTTTAAAAAGCAACTTTACCAAAAACACTCCTAAAAAATACAGCCTCCCCATAGTCATCAAAAAGATCACAATCACTATCCGTACCTATAATCGCAACATTTTATCTCGTTTCGTTAACTTTTATAAACCACTTTGCATTTAAAATTTTACTACTTTTTGACAGCCCCTCGTATACGTCAACTACTTCAAATCATAACATTCTATTTAATTTCGTAAATTTCTTGCAACCGATTCATATTTCAAATTTCCTTACTTTTTGATCACCCCTCGTATATTACATTCACCTTTATAATTTGATAAACAATACTTTTCCGTTGCCCCGTATACGACAATTATCATCTTTCTCAATTTTTAATTAAATCTTCTGACTCTACTTTATCGGCCCGCAAATTGTATCCACTTTAATAGTACGTGCGTGGCTTTAATACTACCTTACGGGGTGATACGATATGTTCTCAAATTATAGAATATAGAAACCTTCAATAACTTTTTAATTAAAATAGATTCCAATATAAACCTTATATCAAAAGATTCATCTTTTTAAGCATAACTCGATCATGTGGGTTTCTTTTCGAAATTTCAATTTTTCAGTATTGTGCAATATTTCGCGCAATCAATGACTCATCTTCGCCCGCACGGAGCGATATCCAGACTTTTAAAATGGGACGCGAGACTCACGGGACAAGAAAAACGTAACCGTTTCGAAACGTATAAATACCCGAGCACAGCCAATCCAAGGCAAGTTCCGACTTTGACAGTGACTCCGTTGTTAAGTATTCGCGAAGTGGTTTTTGAAGTTTACTTATTTAAAGTGATTTTAAGTGTAATAAGTTAATTTACTAATGCATTCGGTCCGGTTTCTATTTAAGTTGTAGTTACCCACCGACTAGTTAGGCTTTCTTATTTTCTGACCCTGCATACTTTTCGTGACCAGGTTTTCAAATCTAGCTTCCCAGGCCGAAACCTGGTTAAAAAGAGTTAGTTTTAAATATTCGCCTTAAGTGACTCCCATTAATTTTAAGAAAATCATTTTCGCCTTAAGTGGCCCCAACATTTTTCATTCGCCTTCAAATGAATTTTTTTCATTAAATATATTTTAGCAGAAGTTTTAAAGACTGAATTTCTGTTGTCGATTAGTTTCTGTTTCCAAAAGGAAACCTGTTAAATAAAATAATCTCCATTTTAAACTCTGTTCAGTTACAAAACCTAAATAAATAATTTTTGTTCGTTTCGTGTAAAACAAAGTGTTTTAATTTCAAGAAAATCATAGGTGGAGCCGTTGACCATGCCAGAACTGTAAAAGAGAAATCAGTGCTAAATAAAAACAGACTTTAAATAAGTGTTAAAAGAACAATCCAAAAGACAATATACAGGGGGTAGCAATTGACCCAAACAATCACTACCAGAAATCGAACCCTGAGACTCTACCAAACCAAAATTAAGTGCACGAAGGGCTCCCGGAGTCTCTCTGCAGCTCTAAGGCTCCAAGCTCTGCCGACAATTTTTTATTTTCCAAAACCAGGGAGTTGTTTCGTCTTCACAAAGAAGATCGCGTCCTCGCCTCCATCTTCCAGCGGCTTGTATATCAGTGTATGCGCAGAAGCTATACAATCTTATGTGAGGATTGTATAGGGGATATACCATCCTTCAGAGAGGATGTAAAGCCGTCGGCCCCTTGTCTATTAAATGTTAGGCAAGTAAAAGATCTCTACTCTTCTTAAGAGAAGAGATTCGGAAAAATTCCGGGTTGGGGGTAGCTCGTCTACAGGCGTCGGTGTTAGGCGTCAGTAGCGGAAATAGGCGGTAGTTAAATAAATGATAAAGAAGAAAAAGTTATTCATTTAAATAAAACATAAATATATGACAATAGAAGTAGCTATATAAGCAACATACTATATATTGTTCATATTTAGTTATACATTTAATTGGATTTATTATATTAATACTAACTGTCACTAATAATTTAACTCAGTTATATTATCATCTGTAATATACCTAGAGCATTGATAATACCGAGATAATTTTGTCATAGAGACTGCTGAAAGCGTGTTGCTTGGTAATAGTCCGAGGCCGAGGGCCATTACCTTTAAGCAATGTTTGAGGTGTATTCGATAAGAAAATTTTTTGACAATTAAATTAAATTAAATTAAATTATTTATTTTAAACTATGTATTAATGGAACAATTATTAAAATAATTCATAAATTTACATTCAGATGTAATACTAGTAAACTATTTATAAATGGAACAGTTATTAAAAGAACAATTTATAAATTTACCGTAATTATTAACCATTGTTGTTCCGAAACTCCACTGTTGGCTCAATGTCTAACTGCAGACCTATTCGAATGGTTTATTATTTTGTTTTTTTTTTGTGTCCAAGCCAATTGCTGCAACAGAAGGTTTTGTCCATCCATTTAATGTATTTACGCCGATAGCCATATTCTCGTACCAGTTATCGCTTTCCATCTTCCAGTGACGATTTTTTTTTATACATTTATTTAACGTCGGCCTATTTCCGCTACTGAGGCCTAACACCGACGCCTGTAGACGAGCTACCCCCAACCAGGAATTTTGCCGAACCTCTTCCCTTAAGAAGAGTAGGGATCTTTTACTTGCCTAACATTTAATAGACAAGGGACGAGGATCCTTCGACTATTTGGTACTCTTTGGAATCTCGATATCATTGAGATAGCGACATGCAAAATAGTTAGCAGGCGCCATCTGGCGGCGCTAGAAATTAATCTTTTGGCCGGTGTTTGTTGCAATCGAATCATTCTATTGGTAATATGCAATTATTACACTGAACGCGCCAGGCTGTTAGTTGTAGTTTAGTTATGTTCCTTATAGTAAAATAAGGATTTTATAGAGGAGATTATGACAGAAATATTACGTTTTAGCTTACTGCCAGTGCAGCTCTTTGAATCGTCTTTTTTTTCCATGCGAAAAAAATCAACTAAGCAAGCATCAGCTTCGCCACCTCACCAAGCCTATTCCACCGCGACGATGTGATAAAATTTCCTCATCAATCCCTCAGGTATGTTTTCATCCCAAAAATTTATAATTGTATTTGTCTCACATGAACTTAATGGCACTGAACTTGACTAAGGTTTAGAAATATCTCATTGCAAGTTTTTACAAATCGCGTCGAGAGCATTGCGCGCTTATTTAAATATAATACTTTTGAATGGGTCTATTAAAATATTATATTCACTACTATTTTTGTTGTAATAAGCTTGTTACATTCCATATGGTTTTAATAGTAGCTTCCTTATAGTTGGTACCATCCACTTTTTCATGTTCACTGGCCAATCCTTCAGTATCAACGCTAGGTCTTCTATAGTACGATTTTCATCTAATTCATATTCTCTGGTAACGCAAAAGTCCATACATGTCTGTCATATATGTATTTTTGTTTCTCATTGTGTTTGTTGGTACATTTTCATCAATTATTTTGTCAATTTAATTAAAGTTGGAATTTCCGTAACGCGAATTTGATATTTTAAATAATTTTAATCACAACGTCATGGCACACCGTAACATTCTAATCATTTAGGACTTGGAACATTAGAATGGAAAGACAACGCGATAATCACATGGTAATGTATTTTTCAATGTAATGACGATTTCACTGACTATTTTCGCACGCGTGATTAGAAACAGATGAATTTGATTGGATTTCAATTTCGTCAAAAAAAATTTCAACTAAATATTAGATTTTATTTATTTCTTTTTTTTAACATATTACTGGGGAATATAAATCTAAATATTTTGCAGGAAAGTGATATCAGATTATTTGTATGTGTCAAGTGAGCACAATTTTATTTCTAAAGTCTAGTGAATTTTAACTTGGTGTGTATATGAACTGACACTACGCGTACGACTTCAATTCTCTTGTACACAAAGTTAAAGCAATAGCCCAAATATATTGTTCACGTGTATCCGCCAAGCTTCTCTCTTATCTAAAGACAAATGGAAATATGAAATATACACTAAATAGAGAGAGATAAATAATGTATCCTTCCATAAGTACAGATCAAACGTTGAAGATTTGTCAGTCGTTATTATGAACTATTACTTATTGAGTTTTAAAAGTCGTCTCATTCCAATAATTAACTCAGTAAAGTTATTTGCAATGTTAAATAGTGGATATTCGTCCGACAAACGAACATTGCCAAACCACTAAACGTTTACAATTTACTTACATATTACGCGTTTTATAGCAGAATTGTTGTGCTATTGTAACTCAGTGTGTAAAAATATTTGGATTGAAGTAGCAATCTTGCTGGCTTTATTTTCAGAAAATACAAGGCCAGGACCGAGTTCTCAATCACACGGTGTGAATTTAAACGAAATTTTTTAAAAGAAATCAAAACAGAGGGATCTCATGTTAAGAAATGAAGACAATCCTCCTTTCACAAAAACAATCAGAATGCCACTGGCATCTCCAGTATTGTCAGTACAAAATTTGTTTGAGAGAAAAGCGAAAATAGCAGAGGACATGGAAATGGTGCTGTCTCAGCCAGAGCCAGAAGCAGAAAAATAATCCAAAAACACCTTATTGGCAGAAGACCTCCACCAATAGTCATTCATGGCAAACTCGACAATGATAAAAAGGTCGACGCTGCTGAACACCGTCGAGTCCCTTTTGTGGGTAAAAATAATAGATTTTTGTTTAGACAGTTTAGCTTGAGATTCCTGAGGCCGAAGATGCACTTAATTTGTAGATTTAAGAAGGTGGGGGGATTGCAGTGAAGATGTTGGATAGGGCCAAAAGCTACGCCCTCTAGAATTTTCTGGAGTTTAATCCGTACTGAATCTAATTTTTAAAGTTTTTCTTTATCATTGTATTTATAAAATGTGTCCGGATGGAAAGCAACACCCTGTAACAGACCAGATGCTTATGGTGCTTTAGATATTACAAAGTTGAACTGAAAAGTCAAAAATCACTGCTTTAATTTTGATTTTTTTTTTCAGATGAAATTACAACACCCTGTATATGTTTTTCTGAAGGAGAACTGTGTTTGAATGTCTGAAATGGTTTCTGATTCACTGGGGTTAATTTATTTGAAAATTGGTAATGTTCTTGATTTTTGTATATGGTTACTTATTCAGTAGCACTTGGTTTTAATGAGAATGACTATTTTGACTCATTTATTTCGATTTTTGTTACGGTTACTAAAATGGTAACTCGTCGAAGAATTCTGACTTTTGGAAAAATCATTTGATTTCATAGATTGGTTTAAAAATCACTTAAAATTCTGCGCAGGCAGGTTTTAGTTCAATATTAGATTAGATGCGCTGAGGCGTTTTGTTTACAAAGTTTGAAAAATTCACTTAATTTATTTCACGAGGGCAGAATAGATTTATTTGTTGAATGTTCTTAAAGCTAGGGCACTAGGTGCAAATTAGACGTTTTTAACTTCGGGTCACCAAGGAACCCATCGCGGAGTTTTTCAGGAAATAAAGCGCGAAGTAGGAAGTGAACTAGCCATCGAAAATAGTTATTTCAGGAATCTCCGGAGATTCTGGTATGATTAGTAATTACAATTTTAAACTCTATTTACTTTAAAAGGAAACTACTTCACTCGCGATACTTCATAACACTTGAATTACTTCCGGAACAGAACATGCCGAGGGGGGACTTTTATATGATTAGAAACTGTTGTGTTTTTCGCGACCCGCGAGTCCCGCACGAACGTTTTTACTCCCGTTTTAGGTCTGGAAAAGACTGGATATCGCTCCGTATGGGCGAGGACGACTCATCGTTGTGTAATATTGCGCAATATTGTGCAATACTGTAAAAAAGTTGAAATTTTCAAAGGAAACCTATATGAACTTGTTGGGCATAAAAAGACGAATTTTTTGATAAGATTTATGTTCGAATCGATTTGGGTTAAAAAATTATTGAAAGTTTTTATATCGATAAATTGAGAACATTTCGGATTACCTCGTAATGCAGCGTTAAAGCAACGCTCGTACTATTAAAGTGCATACAATTTGAGTGCCGATGCCGGCGCGGCAGGCTGAAAAAAGCGAACGGAGCTATGTTTTAAGAATTAGGAAGGTTACAAATGTTGTATACTGGGCGATGAGAAAGTAAGGATAATAAGACTTTGAGAAAGGCTGCGAATATTATATACGGGAGCGATGAGAAGTAAAGATAATAAAAATTAACTAAGAATTGAGATAAGCGACGAATGTTGTATACGGGGGTGACGAGAAAGAGAGGATAATAAAATTTAATTAAGTGTTGAGAGACGCTGCGAATGTCGTATACGGAGAGCGATGGGGAAGTTTGGCTTATGAAAATAAGGTTGCGGGTGTTATATACGGGGGGTGACGAGAAAGTAAAAATTTTTTGAAAGGAATTAAAAACATTCTGATCTGTTATTTGGAGAGTATATTGAAGGTGATATTTGAGTATATAGGGGCGGTATTTTTTAGGTGATTATTTTAAAAAAAAAAAAATTTGTGTTTGAAGCTTTTTTATGAATTTGTTGACGGAATATAATTATTTGAGAATTATCGACTGTTTGACTGTTTGGGGTGAAAGATTAAATCGAAAAGTGATTTTTAGGATTTTTTAAACTTAAATTTCTTATAATACATGAGCTGTACTATAACAACGCCTGGCTGACCACGAGGCTCCGTGACAAATAATTTTAGAGGCACACTCCGACCGCCACCACGATGCAGGTCATAGATAGCCGTAACTGGTACAAAGTCACTCGGTGTTTTGAAGAGGCTAAAGCGGGATACCACACTTATACGCCCAAAAGAGAGGACCCACGCGTTTGTTATGGTAGGTCTATACCACGAAGTAGACTTAGATGAAGTAAAAATATAATTAAAAACCCAACATAAAATAAAATAATTGTATACCCTACGGAGTACAAGACCTCTCTACATGGTAATTACAGATAATAAGACAGCGGTGAAAGAGCTACAGGCGCGAGTCCGATACGTGGACTACACCGCTATTACATGGGAGCGTCACATAAATAATAAATCTATCATTCAGTGCCATCGGTACCAGCCATGCCACTTCGAACTGTAGGTCAGTCCTGAGATACGCCGGTGAGCACTTCGCCAAAGAATGCAAGAAATCCAAGGACGTATAGTTGGGAAGAAACATATACGAGACTGTTTACATTTCCATAATGAGCACAAAAAGTTAAACTGAAGCGTGCCGCTCAAAGTGCCTCGTTTTTTGCTATACCCACAAGCCGACCGGATTCCTAAAGCAAAAAAATGCGGCACTTTCAGCGGCACCCTTCAGTTTAACTTTTTGTGCTAATTGTGGAAATATAAACAGTCTCGTATATGTTTCTTCCCATCTATACCGAAAACTTGTGGTATATTGTGAGGGGGTACATTTGGAAAATAGCACGGCATGTACGATGTACAGGAGCAAACTGGATTATATAGAAAGAAAAAACGTCGGGGTTCCTCCTCCTGCGAAGATGAAATATGTGGCGGCGCCACCATCCAAGTCTAATGTGTGGGAAGACCTAGCCTGAAGGACTACCCAGCATCAACAGACTCAGCACTCACAGCCAACGATGAGTGGATAACATCCTAGAAGATGCCTTCTAAATGTAAGATTTCTTTGTGGAACGCCAATGGTATCAGAAACAACAAGTTTCATTTCTAATTAGTTATATTGTTATGTACCGTCCTTTAACGGAGAGAGAATTAATCAATCCCCGGTAGCAGAGTGAAAGACTAGTTGGCCGGTAAAACGGCGCCATCTCTGGACCAACTCGCGAACCGCCATTACCACAGATACGAGAAAAAAGTAGAATATAAAAGTAGAAATATCTCGAACGGTTAGCCCGAATGACAGAGTGAATTATGGAATAAACGCCATGGATATATTTAATAGCAGAGCCAACGCGTTGAGCACTGTACAGTTCTGAATAAGATAAGAAGGGGCCGGATAAGATAAAGAACAGTGAATTATAGTAGTGAGATTATAATAGATGAAAGTTATAACTAGTGTATTATTGTAAGAACTAGTTATTGTAATTTACTGACAATAAATCTGTGGTTAGTGAAAATTCGTGTTGCAATTTATATAGATTTCCTAGCACAATTACGAGGAGTTCAGTATCAGAAGACTTTATGAGAATTTTTGAATTTACTTTGCATTTGCTCATATGAAAAGTGATTCGCGTATCAGCTTCCTCGTGCCAGCAAAGCAGATCTTTTTCTTCGGCTTTGAAAATACGACCATCGACTGATTGGAAGGAAAAACTGCGATCATCCACAATTATGACAATTATATTATCGGCAATGATGAACGCAAAAATATAATTTTCCCAATTAAATGATTAGTCAAAATCTTTACTAGGAACTCTTTAAATTTATAATTTCTTAGACTTTTCATAAAATCGTTTGATCGAAACTGCCGGTGCCGGTTTTTGCGTTCGTTATCCTTGATTGATGGTGAAATATACCGCTTTGGAAGCGCAAACTTTTTTCAAAATAAGTTCCGAAATTTTACCAAACGTTTGCGGAAGAGACAATCCCAAATGGTGTAAAAAGTAAAAACCGTCAATTATTTCAACATCAATAACTGGCGGAGAAGAATGATCGATTTTACTTTTCAGGTAGACTTGCCTTATCAGTTTTGAAAACCTGATACATAAATAACTATCTGTGGCTTCCCGGAATAACCATTTAAATGTTCAGTTTTCATATTTTCGGCATGTGCAAAATGAACTTTACCTACACCAATATTTAACTATCACTAAATTGTAAAATTCTTCCTGACAGAACTGTAGCAGATTAAATGTAAAATCTAAATCGAAGAAGAAATAATTTTCTAAAAATATGGACTTAAGTGATTATTCTGGGAAGCCGCGGAATAGTATTGCTTTTCAAAATAAGCGTATTCATTATCGCTTACAACAACAAAATTTTTAAATGCAACACGATACGCTTTTTACTGTAAAAATTCTTATAAAAAAATTTTGGGCGGGAAGACATTTTTGTCAGCATAAGGAATTTAATAAGAAACGGCGCAACAAATTTTTGTGTGCCCGCAAAGATAAATTAATGAAAAAAAAAATTTTTTCGACATCAAAATAACAATTTTTGGCCGAAAATTTTCTTTTCCATAATGCTCTCGCACTAAAATTGTGCACACATTTTTCTACCAACCTTTGCATTTCTGAGTTCTTTTAGGTCCAATCTTTCATGTTATGTAGGTTTCAGGTTATGCAGCGGGATCTTGGACTATGCCTATAGGACTATACAGAAAGATAGGGCTTACAATAACCGAAGCGGAGCACGTATCTATTGAAAATAAAAACAAAATCTGTGTCTCACTCTATTTTTCTTTCGGATGATAACTTACTATTTAATCCGATATTAAATCGGTATGCAATTAATTAATCAAAATATTAATAGAAATTTTATCTCAGCCTAGTCTAAAATTTGGTAATCCATACCGACTAGCCAAAATCCGTCGTTTGACAAGGTTAACGTAGCCAAGTTAATATTTCGAGTTCTTAATTCAGAATGAGGAGAGGCTCACAATTTGGGAATGCTTATACACTTGTATTTCACAAAAAAATATTCGATTGTGAATAGAATTTAAGTTTTACAAACATAGAACAATATTACCAATTTCTATATTATGGACTTATCGATAATCTCAACTAATTTTATATTATTATCTTACAAACAATCTTTATGCATTAATTTATCAACAATAAATTATACTTATCATATACCTATTACAGTTTTTACATTTTATTTACACAATTTATAAATTAATCAACCCAGGTAACTGTCATATCTTGGAGGAAAGTGTACAATTCACACTTTTTTAAAATTGTTTGGGTACTATAAATTTCTAATGATAAATCGTGTTAATTGTTGGTGAACAGTTTTTGCATAACCCCAATAACGGACTAGATTCAGGACATCTCTCAAAAATTCTACTCTTTCAAGCTGGGCGATAGCCCGCTAACAAGAAACAGAAACACACCCTACTATACCAGACGTTACCGATCTTCCGGCAACCTCTGAAGCCAAACTTCACCAGCTATAACTTCCGCTTACCCTATCCACCTTTACTGATATTTCATACCTGTTGTATCTTTAAATCTTTCCTGTCTCTTCCTTTCTGTTTGTAACCTTTTAGTCTAGGTTGTTTCTTTTTGTACATTTTTGTCTCTAAATTCATTTTCATTCAAATTTTTCAAAAATCAAAATTTTTCGAAATCAAAAATTTTAAAAATCACAGTTTAGCCCAGCCTATGCGCAGCCTGGCATTTTCACACCTCGCGGAAGGCTCCTCGTTTAGGTTCATTGCGTCATTGTCAAAATTTAAAAAAGAGTTTAGTGCAAAAGTTTTATAAAAATGTGTAGTTTGTAAGTTTAGTTAAGTCTGTACAATTTTATGACCTAATTTTATCCATCTGTGATTGAAGGCGCTTAGGTTAAGCTGTTTTTAAATATCTTTAAGCCGGACCAGTCCCATTCCGCCCGATCCTGCAATCCGCCACCACGAACAACGCGGTGGTCGCACGGTCGGTCCCCGGGTGGGTTCTTGGGAAGCAGATGTACATTTTAACTGTTAATAAAGTAAAGTAGTATTGATAGATTGAGTAACCATTTACCATTAGATTTTCAGTTGTGATATTTGACGAAAAAGAAATCTTTAATTTTAGAGGCCATCCAGACCTATTTGTAAAAAAAAAACTAAGACAAGGGTGTGACCTATCGCCCTTACTGTTTAAAATATATCTAGAGAGAGGGTCCTAAAACAATGGCGTAGAAACTGCGGGTGATGGAGAAACCAATAAGGGACTTCTGACTATTTACATTAAGTTTTGCAGACCACCAAGTAGTGTTCGTCCAGGATGCATACGATGTGAAATTTATGCTACAAAGACTCTACCAACAATACAAGAATTGGATGCTAACAGTCAACAAATCCAAAGTAGAATATATGCTAATAAATACAACACATGGGCTTTCTGCATCAAGAGAATTTGCATTCGTGTAACGTAGAAAACTGTATCTGTTTTTTTTAACCTTGGAAAGCTAAAGAATATTGTAGAATTGTAATGAAAACTTTGTTTTCGGTAACAAAATTTAACGGAAAACATTATTTTAGACTAACTTAACTTCTGATTAAAGAAGCTGCCGATTATTAATCTTTAAGTCTCTATTTACCCTAAATTGTTAACTTAAGCGTGACCGAGTAGGTAGTAACACTTTATGATTAATTATATTGAATGCTTGCGAATTAGTAGTAATTAGTATGGACATATTATCATTGTCTTATGCTCTAACATATACAGCCCCTACATCTGTTAATGTTATGACACAACTGTGACTTTGCCTAAACCTTAATTGTTTTATTGGTAATATACTGTTAAAATTTAAATATGGTAGAAATCTGTAATACCAATTTTTTTCAAAACTTTTTATAGGCGCAACAACAATAAGCTTATATAGTCGAGGCAAGAATTCAAGCGATGCACGTCACAGATCGATTCTATAAATAAGACAATACTGCTAAGAATCATGAAGCCCCATTAAACTGTACCTATTTCTGAAAAAAGCTTAATAACTGGGTGTCAAGAATTACTCTTTTTAACGTAATTAATGATTAAAAATTATGTTAGTATTAAAATTTCTTTAATGAGATCACTCGTGACGTGCATCGCTTGAATTCTTGCCTCGATTTTAGATTAAATATGACTAAATTTTATAAGTGGGTTTATCTCGGAAGGGCTCCTTTCCATTTAGTGGTAGAGCCTGCGAAACTTGTAGTGAAAAATATAACATATATAACCTTTAAAATTATACTTAAATACTCCGTATAAAGTTTCATCCCGACAACTTTCAAAACGCGGAATTACAGGAATGGCCCACTATTTATTTACATGCAATAATAACGTGTGAGGTATTTAAAAAAGTTCACGATATACCAAACCCCGTATAATGAAAGAGGTAAACAGCAAATTATTCGTTAGTAAGGGACTTAACGTGCGGTTAGTCCTAAGTGAATACTTAACGTTGTCGCAATAACTCGCCAGGTTATTTTTTAGATACTTCACATTTACTCACTCAGTTTCTTCTAAAGCCACGGAATGTTCCATGCAGGAATGCCACAGGTTATATGCCGCATCGCTTGAGGGTAATAAAATAAGCCCCTAAATTCATAAGTATATAGTCTCTGCGGCATTAGGGGCATATTTGCTCTTCCCACCATGCTAAAGCATAAATAAAGCAACAAAAAATGTAACTCGCATGCCATGCTTTAAATGCACAATGGTAAAGAAAACTTTTATATACAATATTTCTATTAAATCTAAAGTTTTGTGCCTGCCACAATTTTTGCTAAATAAAATAAAATTTAATCTTTCGAGTAACATCGTGATTATTTTTCATACTATATGGTATGAGGTTTAAAAACATTTGAAATATGTAGGTACGACATAAAATGAAGGGAAAGTGTATTCAAGTACCTACATCATAACCTGTCATCGACTGTAAGAATTTAATATATCTTTTACTATTTATCTGATTATGTCCATCTAGAATGAAACGAAAATGATATAATTATAAGCGTAATTAATTTTAAGATAAAGTGCTCTTGACATTTGGAAATTCGCCAATCTCAAGTTTACACTCAAATAAAATGATTAAATGTTCAGTCCACAAATTCCTTTTGTCAACAGAGCGTAATTTATTTAGTGCTGTATGATACTCAAATTCAAGTGAAGACTGGATACGTAATAAAATCAGCTTCGGAACGGATATTTTTTTTTTGTACCTTCAAAACTTCTATTCTGTAATTATGGGGAGAGCGAGCATTCCTCCTGCGAAGCGAGAGCTCACATCACACGCATCTCACCCGACCGTCTTAGACTGTATTCTGTACGTGCAATGAATAGGTGGTGAACATGATGGGATTCAGCGAGAATAGATGAATTTACAACCAATTAGGTTGACGCAAAAGCAGTTTGCTGTTCAGTGCTCAGTTGTTGTCATAGTCATGTCACATATCATTAATTAAATTAGGTAAAAGGTGACAGAATAAATTGTTATTTATCAAAAATTCCGTAAGGATATACCTTCGTTATTGGTAATATATATATTTTTAAATATGACTATAATAAACTAAAAGAGTCGGTGTAGCTACTGAGGCCTAACACCGACGCCTGTAGACGAGCTACCCCCAACCAGGAATTTTGACCCACCCTTAAGAAGAGCAGGGATCTTTTACTTGCCTAACATTTAATAGACAAGGGACCGACGGCTGTACATCCCCTCCGAAGGATGGTACATCCCCTGTACAACCCTCGTCTAAGGTTGTATAGCTTCCGCGCATACACTAATATACAAGCCGCTGAAAGATGTGTGAGGCGAGGATGCGGTCTTCGTTGGAACGGTCACCGATCCAACTACTAATCACGCCTGACGTTGCTTTACATCGCATATCGAAGTATGTACATAGTAAAGACGCACCTATGCTCGCCCATTGTAATACTTGCTAAGAATTATATTGTTATTACCTCGTTGGTGATGAGCAAATCCGCAATGTCCATTCTGATTCACGGATTTGACAACAATAATTTTTGGCTGACGAAACTGTCATAAAAGTACGGTTAGGATCGCCGTTCTGCCGGGGAACTGGCGGGTTCCTTCACGATTTACCAGTCGAAGTTAAGTTCACGCATTTTTTGCACGATGTAGTTACACAATATATTTTTATATATTTTCAAGTGAACTCCGCCCATTTCTCACGGGAATGTCCTTTCACGCTATTACAGAATAGAGGTCCCAGTCTACTTAATAATAATTTTATTTTTACATGGCTCAAGGCTCCCTTTAGGAATGGTGAATACCATATTGATCTATGCGTAACGATATTCTCAAAAAGGAGTTAATAATTCCTTACTGTAAATTAAATAACTGTGTCCGTTGGACGAAGTTAAATGATCTCCCAACATTCCTTTAACAACTTCATCGCTATTTCTGTCTGCGTTATAGAGCATTCATACAACTACGAAGATGTGACCTGTTATTTTTTTCAGATAAGAATTTGTTTTGATCATGTTTTTGGCAACGCAACCATAATAAATAAATATGGATTAGTGAAAAGTTGCTATCTTGACTGCTATTGGTCGCAGAGGGTTAATTTTTTTTAAAATACGTCTTTTTCAAACGGCTTTTTAATGCGCTTAATTGCAAGGGTTTATCATAAAAATCTTCCTTGTGACGATTGTTTAAAGAGTCACTCTCTGGGATAAACAAAATGCAATTATTCATAAATTATCAAACCGATCTGGCTGAAATATCGTACACTTATATAGACCTTATAATCGCCTCGTCACCAAGATGTTATGTGTCACTTACTGCCATTATTGCAAAAGTTATTAATATTTATAAAACAGTGCAAGAAAGAGGGTTTTTTTGCCATTATCTCGATAATTTATTTATCGATTTTAACGCATAAAAAATGAAATTAAAGGTCTTTTTCATACCTACAACTTTTATTAATACAACTGAATTTTCTGACTTTGGTCGTTGTTTATAAAAAAATAGGGCACATATGGCTGTACAGCTATACGTATTTATCATTTATTAAGCCACAATCTTGAAATACCTGTATTATTTCTTTATGCGAAATCGATCAATTTTCTATATACAAACTGGATTACAGAAATGATAGGAATATTTCCAATATGCATTACTTTTGTGGGCTCTATATTCTAACAGTAGAATAAGTTTTACAAATATCAAAACGTATTAATACACAGAATTTAATCATATCCAAATTGTGTCAACTTGAATAGCGAAAGCTACATCGAGTGGATTGTCAGAGTTGCTATTTTAGTGTATGTATCACAATGAAAAGTCCCTATTCCTTCTGGATATGGCATTCAAGTACAATTTATGTTGTTTTTAAGTATCTCATAAAACTTTCTTTGTTTTAAAATAGACAGACGTGAATGTTGCGAATGCTTTAGAGAGAAACTCTGAAATCAATTACTGTCTATTGTTCAGTATTTTTTTTATTGTAGGGAATGAAGTAGATCAAGAATCAGTTATTTTATTAGCTATTTCTTATTGCATTTAGAATGAACGAATCGAAATTCAATTTAAATTCAAATAGCAATACGTGTACCCAAATGAACTCTTCCTGCATACATTTTTGCCTGCAATTTAAACACAGGGACTTTTTAAGTTTCTTGTTAGTTGAGTGGAATGCTAATTTCCATTAAAAAAATATAGTGCAATAATTATAGTTAGTACTATTATAAACTAAGAAATTCACTGTATTGTTACATGTTTACACCACTGGTAAATGCCTAAGCGTAGGTTCAATAATTGCAACACGAATTGTCACTAACCACTAATTTATTTAACACTAAATTATTTACAATAATTATTCCTTATAATTACACACTAATTATAACTTTCATCTACTATAATTCACAACTTATCACTGATCCCTGTTCTTTCTCTTGATCTGAACTGTATACAATCTGAATTAGAACTGCATTGGCACCCCGCTTCTTATATAAGTTAGTAAATCATATGATAATATTATTATCAGAAATTTAATTTATGAGCATTATTTGCTTTACAATTTACAATTTAATAGTATTGAACTTGCTTCCATGTGTATTGATTCCTATATTTAATATATTCTTGAAGGCCGTTAGTAACAGTAATTACTAAGGAAAGAGTAACTTGCTCTTCACCACTCACAACTCGCGTTATTGACTCCAGTGGGGCAAGTATTTTAGTAGGTTCATCAATGATAATTGTAAAATCTTAATTAGATGGCGTAGGCCAATGTACATTTCCAAGAGCAGCCAATGATTCCCGCAATATTTCTTTTAATTCTTTAATTTGTTTTCACATGTAATACACCGATTTCCATCTAATTGCAACTGATTGTATTAGTTTTTTGGTTGTTTTTTGTAAAAATCTAATTTATTTTTTGCGACTGTACTTCCTTTAAAATGAGAAAAAATGCGAGATACTTTAGCCAAAAGAGTGTCAAACGGGATTAACGCATCTTGAACAATTAAATTGATCATAGTGCTAAGCAGTCCTAATGTTTCCAGCGAACGCCTTCAGTTATTGCCTTCGTAATCTGTAGTAATAGTTACCGAACATACATCCTTAATCATTTCTTTTGTTTTTTTAAGTAGTTCCTCAAATCTTGCTGGTAACAATATTTTGGATAAAGTTTTTCTACTTGCTAGTGTGTAGGAAGGATTTAGCACATAATTACCGAAAAATAAAATCTCTTACAATTGAGAATAGTTGGAAATCTTTACTTATCAATTTTAACGATTTATCGACAATAGCTTTTTCTGAGAAAATCCTATATATAATTTTTGGTACTGTTACCTCCTTTCTCTTATTATTTATTTTTGAGAAAGAATTGAGGCAACATATGCGGACGACTAGCTGGTTTAAGTCGGAGCAGAGAGCCGTGGGTCCAGAGCATTCGTGAGAGTGGAGAAACTTACCCTTTCTGACATGTACAGCATAAGCGACAGATTTCTGTTTATTTCGAGAAAAGGAGACAAAGAAAAATTGATGTCAAATTGGGCACCATCTATAGTAAAATAAGCAAAATTGTCTCTTTCTCTCGAATAACCAGTCTACTATAGATCAGACTGAAATTGTTGGTAAGAGAAATAAAAAGATAGTTTAAAATGAATGTTAAAATATATTACATGAAAAATAGACAAGTCGGTTTGAAAGACAAATTGAAATTTAAAAAATATATATATATAAAACAAATTTATACCAGTATCCTAGATGGATTATGGTTGAGGTGACTGGTTCTGGGACAGCAATGCAGGCCCACAATTGTCTCTTGTTGCAAGAATGAATTCTATAGTTTCCTTGGCAATTTACGTCTCTCCATGAAATTGGGTGAAAGTTGTAGGAAAATGAACCAACTATGTGGTTTAATGTAAAGACAACGAAATTTTATCTATGAAAGATAAACTGTGCAAAAACTATGCAGGAATGTAGAAGAAGTATCTCAGAATTTAAATATCTAAGAATATAAGCACGTACAAAATTTATGCAAGTTAGCTATGCAAAATTTAAGCAATGTTAGCTATGCAAATTATTTAAATTAGCTGCACGAAATTAATTAAAGCTGGCTATACAAAAGCTGATTTCATAAGAACTATAAATTGCCAAAAAAATGAAAAGGAAAGAGAAAAATATTTTTAAAACCATGTGGTACATATAGTATTTTAACTACTTATTAAATTAAAAAGAATTGACTTTGAATTCAAATTTATTTTAAAAATAATTGAAATTATATCAAAGGCAAAATTTAAAGATTAATTAAATTTTTTTGAAATGAGTGATGAAATTAATTACCTGTATGTTTAACACTTTGTAACTGGGATATAAAAATTGTAATATCAATTACTGAAGTCCACAGTTGAAAATTATATACGTTTGAATCAGTACAAGGGCTGCAAGCAAATGACTTCCTGGTGAGTTTTACTGATAAGGTAAACTTTTTGTCCTGTTTACTGGAAAATAATGCTACCAAAAAAACTAACCTGACAAATTTAATTCCCTAATTAAATTGAAAGCCATAAAAATATAGAAATAGTACAGGTATGGCCATCTGTCAATGACCGAGTTAAGCGCAACAGCTTGCAGGTCGCAACTTTACAATTTCCTTCACTCACAACTAAAATAGTGGCATATAATCGATAAAAGGAATCTATAATAAAAGTTTTTGTTCCATACCGATGTCTTTGCCTCAGTTTGTAATTTCTATTTTATACATAACCACAAATATGAACAGATGTAAATAAATAGTAAAACGTATTGACTATGGTGTGAACTTAGTAAATATATTACATCTTATTGGATATACTAATATAGAATGAGAAAAGATAAGAAAAATAACCATATGTACTTCATAGTAAACAAAAATATAAAAATTGAAAAATAAATATCTGATGTAAATAAATGTATTGTAGACAATTGTCTCCTGGAATAATAATGCTGTATTACAATGGAAATGAGATACATAATAGTTAATAGAAAATGACGGAGTAGTAGTTATACAAGTAGAATTCTAAACATAATATTTTTAGTCGCAAACTCCTCTATAAATCCTTATTTTACTATAAGGAAAGTAACCAGACTGCAACCAAAGTTACAAATCTGGCGCGTTAAGTGTAATAATTGCATATTACCATCAAAACGCTAATGCTTCGATTGCAACAAACACCAGCCGAAAGACTGATCCTACTTAAAGGAGCTCCCTTGCCAGTCGTCACACACCACTTGCAGACTGCAGTTTCGAGCTGTTGGCTCTCGTCAGTGCAAGGTAGGTATGCGACGACCGACATGAGAATCCTTTGACTATAGTACATCCCGGTATTTTTACAATAGCGACATGTAAAACAACCAGTAGGCGCCATCCAGCGGTCCAGTGTCCGTCAGTCTGGTTACTTTCCTTATAGTAAAATAAGGATTTATAGAGAAGTTTGCGACTAAAAATATTGTGTTTAATATTCCGCCCTCTAAAAGCACATTTGATCTAAGTAAAATTCTGTTAGTTGAAAACAGTTTCACATACAAAAACTGAATGGAAAACTGTTATACAGGCCGTGCTAAATATCCACAAAACACTAGTTTTTAAATAAAACTGTTAAATGGACATAGGCCATGTAACAGTACACTAAGTGTTGTCTGGTGGATAGGTATCTACCTTTCTCAAATAATTGATTTTCTTCTTTTAACAAATTTTTTCATTATTATAAATCTAAGTGTAAAATTTTTATTTAAAAAATAAAATAAGAATTAGAACAATTCAATTCAGAAGTGTGCGAAGAAGTGCTTAAAGTTATATAAATCACACGTATCCAGTGAGCAATGGCAGCTGAGAGGACTCACCTTTGATATGAGAAGCTCGGTGGCTCAACGCTTACGCATTCAGCTTGAGATTATGAAGTCCTGGGTTCAAATCCTGACTAGGGCATGGATGTTTAGTGGCGTTTGTCATATGTTATGTAGTTGGCAGCAATGGATTAGACGGGGTTGTGTGAGAGGCAACATGATTAGTAGCTGTACCACTCCTGAGTTCGAGTCTCAGCTTCGACAGATGGTAATGTCGTGGGAAGGGTCGTTGTGTGTAATTGTCTGTGTGCATATGTCCTGGTTGAGTGATGGGATAGCTAATACTAAACTCCGCCAGGACGGTAATCTACAAGATGTGGTGGCTACTTAGTATACCCCTACATTATATTTTAAATCATAAACATTGGCCATATTATAATTGTGTTTTATTTTTCAATAGTCTCTCGGCTGATATCCGAAATATGCAAAACTACAGAACCTACGAAACCACGGTCAAAGATATTTTATTTTAAGGTAGTTTTTACAGCGTTCGAGATTTTTTGAGTAGAGAATCCCATAGTCCATGTTTATTTGTTTTTTTATATCCTTCTAACAATTTTGTGGAAAACTTAATAATTCACAGTTTATATTTCTTATATCCGTGACTATGTCATTTAAATATGTGTATAGTGTTTACTTACATGCTTTATATATAACTATATATTAAACTATATTTACTTAATTTTTTTTATCTTGTAACATGTTTTATATTTATGTAATATAATGTCAGTTTTCTGCAAATTACTTGCCGTATGTATATTCTTTATCTAAAATGTACAATAAATATTATTATTATTATTATATCAGCAATTCTAAAATTTATGCTCTCAGTTTACCTCATTAGTTCACAATATGACTAGTTAAGATGCTTGAGGTGCATTTTACGTAGTCTAGAACTGACATATTGGTAATATAATTTGATATTTATTCAATATGAGTAATTCGATATCTTAAAAATTGTTGTTTTATCCGTTGTTGGCATGTTGGCCTACTGTCACGTCCCATAACAACCATGTCAGTTGTGTTTGCAAATCAATTTGTTTGTGTCATCTCTCCGTGTTTTTCCCCAATCATCTCTAATTCTATCTGAATAGTTGACAGTGACATATTTTCTTACGTAGCTTATTCGTCTGTAAAAGATATTTTATAATACAGGGTCCTCCAAAATGTGATACACAAATTTAAAATTTAATTCTTGCAAGAACTTCGAGATATTGTAGCAAACCAAGCACTATTTTAATAAGAATTATGTGGAAAATAATTTCTTCATGAAACGATTGAGTTTTTTGTAATTATTGCTTGATTAAATTCAACTAAGCTAAGTCGCTTTTATCAATTTCAACATTTCTCAGTTAACTATCTATTGTTCCAGCGGATAAATCACTTATTAAAGGACTGTCTGTCATTTGAGTCCAACGCCATTTTTGTACAAAAATTAATATTAGAGCATACATAGTTTTGTACCGACTAAACCTGTTTTTGGATCGGAAAATTTAAAGATGCATCAGAAGGAACACAATGCCAGAATGGATCATAAGTGCATACATCGCAGCATATTTCAAAATTACAAGGTAATTTATACAGCGAAGCAAAGCAAATGTCACCTTGCCTTTATTCAAATTAATAAAAATTTATTAAGAGAAAATCATCTCTGCCCTAGAATATGAGAGATTTTATAACAAATACTGATTTTCTTAACCACTGATAAGGAGTATTATTTGTTTATTTATTTTAAATTATAAAATCCAACAAGACTAAGGCTCAATTACAGCATAAGGGAAAAATCAGATAATACATGTACGGGTGTAATATAATGGAATGTCAAATAAAGGAGCGTATTTCTCGTACAAATCTAAGAATATTTTGTCATACAAACAATTGTCGTTAGAGCCTTCGTTTACAAGATACAGGGCGTTGTAGTTTACAAAAATACAATTATTTCCCTAAATATCTTTTGAGCAAATATAGATATTTACCTGAAATTTTGTGCGTAGAATACATGATTAGTATTGTATTTAAATTTTAAAAATGAAGCCCCAGATTTAACCAGTGACGTAGATTTGGGGTATGTGGGGTACCTTTTTTCATGAACGTATGGCACACGCCACTGGATCAATTTGTTTTGTGCATATTTTGGATTTCAAATTTAATTTTAAACAAAAATATTCTCTTGACATTTTTGCGCAGCTAATTTTGTTATTGTCCTAATTTTTTCTAACTAAAACCGTGCCAAATTGAAGAAAAACAAACTTGTCAGAAATTTTAATTTTTAATTTAAATAAAAGTTAGCAAAGATAAACGAACCAAGAAATTAATGCAATAACTTTACAAGAGATGTACGAAGTGACGTCCATGTGTCTCAATACACTTTTGGGTACGTTGTCTCATAGATGTTCTTACTCTATCAAATATTCCAGGATTCTGGCGAATTTGCTGGCATCCTTCTTCTATCCTATGAAGAAGAGTTTGTTCATCGGGAATAGGTACAGGATAAACATATTGTTTTAAATGACCTCATAAATAATAATCTAGTAGATTCAGGTCTGGGAGCGGGCTGACCATGCTATAGGTCCTCCACGACCTATCCATTTTTTGTGATAAGTTTCATTGAGATATGCGGAGAGAGAGAGGAGAAATGAGGTGGAGCACCATCATGTATAAAAAAATACGTTGCCTTACGGCTAATGGAACAATCTCCATTAGAAGTGGCAAATTATCTCGAAAAAAATTTAGGTAAGATCGTCCATTAAGTTTTCGAGGTAAAACAAATGGACCAATTAAAAACTCGTCGACAATTCCAGCCCAGATATTAATTGAAAAACGTTGTTGGCGCTTCGACTCAATTATTCCGTGAGGATTTTTATCAACTCATAAGTGGTTATTATGAAAATTTATAATTCCATCCCTGTTAAATCCAGCTTCATCCGTAAATAATACAGAAGAACGAAATAAAGGATTTCGAATACATTTCCGTGTAAACCACTCGCAGAATCTCATACGTGGTACTGCATCCTCGGGATTTAGCGCGTGAACCCTTTATAAATGATATGGATACAATAAATTGGTTTTTAAAATGCGATGAACAGTCATGTGACTCACACGTTCCATTGCCGCAATTCTTCTTGTGCTAATACTAGGATTCTCCTCAACTGTTTCTAGTATTCTTTCCTCCCGTTGGATCGTTGTTACCGTCGCCCTTCTTCCACCACCATGATTAGGTTTCAAATTTCCTGATTGCCGTAGGCGCATATGAATATTCATAAACATTCTTCGATCTAGATGACGTCGGTTGGGAAAGCGTAGCTGCTTCTACATTATTACCATTAGAAAGCCCATAACACATGCACATAACGCATATTTGTCAATTCTACAAAAGAGTAAACAATTTTTTAAATTTAAATTGACAATTCAGATCAATAAATTTGACTGGACGCTAATCAGATAAACACTGATTGACAGATGCCTACTTGTTTTTGTAAGATACAATTGGCGCATTATTTTATCTAACAATACATCACTACGGTTAAACTTTAATAATTTTAAAACGGTAAAATATGCGCAAAAATGTCTAGAGAACATTGTTGTTCAAAATTAAATTTGAAATCCAGAATACGCACAAAAAAAATTGCCCAGAGGCGTGCATAACTTCATGAAAAAAGGTACCCTACATACCTCAAATCTACGTCAAAGCTGGGGCTTCATTTTTAAAAATTTAAATACAATACTAATCATGTATTCTACATACAAAATTTCAGGTAAATATCTACATTTGTTCAAAAGATATTTAGGGAAATAATTGTATTTTTGAAAACAAAGGCTCTAATAACAATTGTTTATATGACAAAATTTCTTAAATTTGTGAATTAAATTATTGAATAGGCTCTTTCATTTATGACATTCCATTGTGTTACACCCTGTATATAAAAATTTAGAAACACGTAAAAAAACAGAACATATAGGCTCAGTCTCACTGATTACAGATCAGAAAAATATCACTTAAATATAATGAATAGAATAGGCAAATGTATCAACCCTTCTTTCATACATATGATAATACTGAAATGGCGACACAATCAGTAAATTAGCACGGGTTGTAGGTAAGTGGAATGTTCCTCTAAGGACATTATATCAGAACCTTGGTACAATTGATTCTGAGCTTACTGCATTATTTATGACTTTGCGATTTAATCATATGTATCTTACGCCTATGATATAAACTGCTTAATTCAAATCTGGCCAATAGTGCATCTTGGGGTACACCAGGGGAGGAAGGGAGATAAAATTTCATTCACAACATAGTGTAAAATTTTGAGGTATCTAAGCTGCATTTTCTCTAATTACTGAGTTTGACGCTTTATAAAAGGTAGTCTTTTATATAAACTTATTTTCGAAAATGAATAATGAGGGAGATATACCCCTTAAAAGGAGGATAATAAATTATAGTTTTTCTGCAATATCTTTCAACTCCCTTAAAATATAATATATATTTTAAACTTAGTCATATGTCATCCTAGCTACGTGATATTAGTCCCCCCTCCGCTCTGATTAAGGGTAGTTTTAGGGGGTCACTTCCAGTATTTTCCTTACAACTTTTTAATTTTTTTCTTATTTCTATAAATTATTATAAAAAACTCATTTTGGAATTATTAGAAATAAAAAAGTTTCTCCTATTGTATTTCGATAAACCAAGCAATTCTCGAGTAATTTATGTTTAAGGAACAACGTGCATTTACAATATTTTATTAATAAATTCTTTTATACATAAAGAATGGTTTGCAATATAATTAAACGTAGAAAATAGCTAACAGGTCTGTCGACAAAAAAATTAATTTACATTAAAAGTAGTGAAAAATAAAGATTTTTACCCAATAATAACAATATTAGAACTGCGGTTGAAAAAGATTAATCAGAACAACAGCAGCGGCTATAGAAATTGTTTGCTTTATTTCAGTAAGATAAACGCATATGACGTCAGATGCTTGCAAGCTCGGCAGGCGCTAGATCATCTGTACGCTGCGTTAGGTTTATTCCGTATCGTTACTGTCGTCGTTCTCGTTAGAACAAAGTTTGAATTCATGGAAGTAACAGTGCCTTTACTATTTAGAACATTAAATAGAGTTTCTTTATTGTTGACAAATGTGGAGAGAGGTTTCCAGAAAGAAGATTCACATACTCTTCCGAACGTAGATGTGATTATGATATTCGATTTTCTTTCAAAGCCCAGATAAATACGACTATGACAAATATCATGACAATCGCTAAATTAACTATATCACTATAGCAACAGTATCACAGCATATATCGCATTGCGAGCATGTGACGTCACTCGCGCCAAGGGGGCGTTTTCTAACATCGACGCGTTGAGGTAATTTCTATTACAAATAACGCCGAAAGTAAATGACTACTTAAAAAAAACTTTGTAGGGGTTTATAACACCCATAAATCTATAATTTCCAATTAACAACTAAATTTTATGGACAGACCTATTATTAATTACAAAAAATGTCGAAATGTCCTCCATTTTCCCTTGTGCACAATCTAAGTCTTTTTTTTTAAGGAACGTCGAATACCCTGTAAAATTCCTTCATCATTCTGTAGCATTGTAAACTCTTTGATCAGTTTTTCTCTCAACTATTCCACACATTGCAATCAATAGGAGTTAGATCAGGAGACCGAGCAGGCCACTTATCTCTGCATCTGAACCCCGACCAATCCATCTATTAGGGTAGTGGCTGTGTAACCATGTTCAACATGTTCTTGTATAATTCGGTGTTGCGCCGTCATGTATAAAAAATATTCTCCATCGTAATGAAATTTTACCTAATAGTTCATGCAAGATGTTTTCAGAAAAATCATAGTACATATCGCCATTTAAATTTTCAGGAAATATACGGTATTGAACTAACTAATTCCCTAGAGTTGCTGCTCATACATTTATTTTGAAGGTGTGTTGAAAATGGGTTTGTATTGTTGCATTAGGATTTTCCTCAACCGAGAAATGCATGTTCCGAGAATTAAACATGCGTTGTCGTGTGAATGTAGCCTCGTCAGTAAAAAGTATTTTATTAAAACAATCTGGAGCATTTTCCGTTCGTTCAAACAAAAATTCAAAAAATCAACTCTTATTGGTTATCATCAGGTAATAATTTTTCAGTTGACTCTTTGATAATGGTCGCAAAACCGAAATATATGTCAGATAAAACTGAACAAATTTCATAAAACAGTAAACCAAGTGTGTATTATAATTATTCCATTTAATATATCTTCTTCAATGTCAACAGTTCTTGCATTTCTTGGACGATCAGCATCTCTGTATTTCACTTGAAGACTTTCTGTACTTAAAAAAGTTTTAGCATCAGGAATATTTCTGTTCGGGAATGTACCTTTATTACATTTACTTTATTTCACAGCTGCACCAGCACTATTAAAATATTCAGAGAACGTGTAATCATCCATGTTTAAATAATATTAATAGTTAAAGAAACAAAGTCTAATAAATAACGGAAAGTCAAAGTAATATTTCAAAGAATTCTTTATGTAAAAGAATTTATTATTAAAATATTGTAAATGCACGTTGTTTTTTAAACATAAAGTACTCGAGAATGGCTTGGTTTATCGCAGGGTTTCCCAAAGTGGGATACGCGAACCTTGTTGTAGTGTATATAACATTTAATCAAAAAATTAACTCGAAAATATATCAAAATCTGTCAAAATACTCGATCTATCCGCATACAGTGCCAAAACCCATAAAAAGTACGCTGGCATTTTAATTTAACAAAAACCACAATTTTCAAAATAAAATTCCAGAAAAATTTAGCACAGGCCGTAGTTCACTCAATAATATCGCATATCGTCAAAACATTCAAAATTATCAACCTTAAAAATATTGCCCTGTATGTTTTCATTCCACTCATCATACTCTCCACAATCCCCAAATATCAAATTTTAATTCATTTAAATAAAAAATTTACATGCATTCCTCTCCACGTTCAGATGCAAGCTCTGGCAAGTCTAACCGTAATTGCGTAGTAAATAAATAACAAGCGATTTATTTATTTTCTGCACGTCGACCCACAATAGCGTATCAGTACCTACTCCTACTGCCTAAAACATTCAGATCGACCAATAAAGGCATAAGGAATCTACGTCCCATAATATCTAAGACATACGTCCATCTCCGTGAGGATTAATATAGTACAGTCGCTTAGCGAAATCTTAAAATTCAGGTTTTCATAAAAATTCAAATACCTCCCTTAATAAAAATAATCATCAAAAAACCAAAAAGCGTCAAATTTTAAGCTCTATTTAATAATATCATTTTCAAATAGTATTTCCAAAGATTTCAATAATTACGCAGATACGGGAGTGCACGGAATGGCTGGGGCTGGCGACCGGTTTTAGACCAAGCCCACACGCAGTCTGGGAACAAATCCAGATTGCAAAAAAAACGTTTCCGCCTGACTCGATGAGGCAAGCTTAACGAAATCTCACGAGGGTATATAAGCTAGGGCGAGACGGAGCTCGATCAAGTGTAACGGGTCAAATCTGATAAACTATAAAAGAATATATGTAAAAGGATATCTTAATGGCAAAGTAAGTAACGTTACATCTAATATTGTACATATGTCATCTGACCTCTTTCAGTTTCGTAAATGATAGGTTATGAAATCTATTCTGCCGCATCCAAGTATCGCAGATCTGTAAAACTAAACAAATTATACGCTATTGTAATATGTAATTAATGTCAACTAAATTTAAATAACATATTATAGGCTACCTGAACACTTTAGTGTTGTTTTAAATCCATAAAAATCACCCCAGATGGTTTGTTTTGATTTTAAAATGACAAATGTCAAGTTATCATTTAGGGGCTTTTTAATTGCCTTGACGCAAATTCCGGTTTTTTATTCAAAAAGAACAAAAAGGGGGCAGACATATTGAGACTTCTGGAGGGAGCAGAAGATTGATAAAAAAACCTAATAAAATCTAAGGTCAGTAATTAAAATATTTTACATTGTTTGAAAACGTATTTAATATTTTGTAAGTATATAGATTTTTTGAGCATATTCAGTCAAGTATAAAAGTTTTCAGGTTTCTTTGTTACCCCTGTCCGTTGCCCTGCTTGTTATTCTTTTTGATTGCCGTTGCCCTTTGGCATTTGAAAATTACCCGCCTGGTATGTGTAAAATACATAATATCTTGTGGATCGAAGCCATATATGAGCGCTGTGTTAAATCGTTGTCGCATGGTAGATGATTAGTTGAGGAGCTGCCCAGAACATTTTTAATCCATCGTATAGGCATGACATATCGATATATGGTTAACTGCGTAAGAATTTCCAACATAGAGTGAGTTTTGATTTTTATTCCAACGTAGGAGCTACATCACACCGCAGAGGGAGAAATCAAGTCAGCCTTCAGCTTCAAATTCTCAATATTTTACATATCGTACTTTGTTGTACGCATTCATATCTATGGTATATTATTATTCGCTTGACTTTACACATATGATATGTGGTTCTCACCACTTGCCATTTGATCATAATTAGTATAGCATGTGCATTTTTATAATAATTGTTGCTAAGCGATTTGTGCACATAACAATTAATTAATTTTAACGTCTTTGAATGTAATACCATTATATGTGTATTTGTGTGTACTTTTGTACTTATATATGGAATATTTTTTATAATATTGTGAGCCAGAAACAGCTGCTGTTTGCGGTCCTAAAATAACATTTTTTATATTAATTTCATCAAATCATTATATACTGGTTAGACACACGAAACTGATTTTTTTACCTGTTTTTATACACATTCTTGGGTTGATAATCACTGCTATCAATTAGAGCTTTATATTCGTATTGTACAGTTTTTTACATATATTTTGTTTACATAAAATTATATTCATTTCTATTTTAGTTTTTTTCTTCGGATTTTGTTTGTCTTGTTCTCTGTCCCCAACTCTCTGTCGGTTAATTTCGGCTGGCGCCCCAAGCTTACAAACTTTTAGTTTTATTTATAAATTTCCAACTCTTTATACGAGGTTAATTTTTGTTGTTTGACAATTTGATGACATTTGTAAACCTAACCCACGATCCCTCGCGGCCGACTGAAGAGCTACCGACAGGCGAATTTTGATAGTCATTCAGACTGTCCAACTTTTGGTTGTGGCGAAATTGACGTCCCACAAGTTCAGCCTGTGGTGTGTTCTATAACCGTACTCGTGTCTTCCTTGGTGATTCAAGTATAACATCCATAATCTCTGCCCTAGTGCACCTTTAATATTTTATAGGGGTTTTAATTAATATTTAACCGGCTCCTTCGCCACAAAGTGAATTTTTGAAGTTCTTTAAAACAAACGAGTTAATTTTTTCTTTTCGTAGTTGAAAAGTTACCCATTTATCAGAATTTATTTTCAGTTATTTCATAATCATTTCTAAAACCTTGTGAAGTAAATTTAAATAAATATTTTAGTTCGTGTTTAAGACAAGTGTGTTTTAATCAACGAAGGTATACAGGGGGTTACGAAAGTGCCCTACCTACCTACCTACCTACCTAAAGTGACTTTATCAAACTTTTAACCAAAGCCTAGTGCTCCGAAAGCTTGTACAGGGTGAATCCTTGACCCTGATACCGGCGTATAGTTATTTCTCTGAAACAGCAACCGAAGTTCCTACAAATAAATTAAGTGCACGAAAGCCCTCCTGAGTCTCAAACGAATCTCTCCGACTAGCCGATTTTTATTTTCCACACTGGGAGGTTCGTTTTCGTGTTCAATCCCCAGGGGTCCGCCAATTGATTGTAGGGGGTTCGCGACAAGATTTACGTTAAGGCAACTGGCTAGTCACCACCTTATCAGTGGATGCCCAAATAGAACCAGATATTATTCTTCATCTTTCTCAGCTCTCTGAGGAACTGAAATGGTACTTTCTAGATATCGGTAATGCTGGATTCGAAACCCATTTATGCTCACAACCGAATGCTGGTTTGAGCATTAAGCAACAGGAATCATTGCTGGATATGTCCACAGGTCAAACTCTGCAAGCTGATTATAAAAATGTGTCTTCAATTAATTTTTGGGCAGCAAGATACGGAGAATGTCCTGACTGAACTATTACGCAAAACAATTTTTATTTGCTCTTCGTCACAATTTATGTGAGAGTAGGTTTTCACACCTGGTTATGATAAAAACGGAATACAGACATTGACTTCATTCTGAATCAGAATTAAAATTGAAATTAACCAAAATTGCTCCTAAAATAGACTCAATTTGTGACAAGAAACAAGCATACCCGTCACATTAATTAACAACATATTATTGCTTTTTGTGACGGTATTATCTTTTACTTTAATAAAAAATCTTGCTTCCTACTATAGCTAGATTTTTTTAAAAGGGGTCCGCAGTTGTCTGGGAAATTTAATAGGGGTACGTGGGGCTGAGAAACCCTGATTTATCGAACTGTTTTTTATTTTTAATGATCTGAATGACCGATTGACAGTCACCCCCTAAAACTACAGCTTAAGCAAAAGAGAGGGTTTGACTGAACCCATATAAACAAACTAGGATAGCCTATGATTAAGTTTAAAATATGAGTTTAACGTTTTAAGGGAGTTGGAAGATATTGCAGAAAAACTGAAATTTGTTATCCCTCTTTTAAGGGGTATATATCCCTTATTATTAATTTCGGAAATAAATTTATATAAAAGATTACAATTATTTTTGGATGTACTATTTTGGACCGCCTTGACGATCGCCCAACTAAGTTTAATAAAGTCGAGGCAAGAATTCAAGCGATGCACGTCACAGATCGATTCTATAAATAAGACAATACTGCTAAGAATCATGAAGCCCCATTAAACTGTACCTATTTCTGAAAAAAGCTTAATAACTGGGCGTCAAGAATTACTCTTTTTAACGTAATTAATGATTAAAAATTATGTTAGTATTAAAATTTCTTTAATGAGATCACTCGTGACGTGCATCGCTTGAATTCTTGCCTCGACTTTAATGCCATAACTCAAATAATTTTTTACGGTCGTTCTGTTAGTATTATATTATATTATTCTTTTTGTTACCTCAGTTTCAAATTTGAGGGTGCATCTTCCTTAAAATTTTTAAGGATCAAATCTAACTCACTTTGTATATTTCGGTATCTATGGTTGTATTAATGAATAATTTGAAGCTGTAACAATCGGAGTACCGAAATCGCTACCTAGTCATTTCACTGAATAAACCAGTTATAGGTAAATACAGATGTCTATTGTATCCAATGATAATAGAATAGTGAGGCAATTAATTAATATGTCAAAATAAAGGTGAAAACGTATAACCCATATCACTTTACATGCCTTTAGTGATCTCTTACTCTAAAAGGACAGAGAATATTAAAGACTTGCGGCGTAACAGCTCACATTTAGTACTAAATGTATGGTTACTAAATGTATGGTTAATCATAAGTGTATTTCTATTTATGCACTAGAGAAGTATAATAAATTTTTAAAAATGTCATACTTTTACATTTAATTTTTATCTAAATTTTATACAGGGTATACCAAAAGGCACCGTCATCCCCTGGAGGGCTGATAGGTCAGCTCATGACTGAGCAGAATAACAAAATAGAGCTTAGTAAAAAGTTGTTAGTTTTTGAGATATTGGCACTTTTATGAATTTCGTGAAAATTGACACCTTAGATCAGTCTATCGAGTGTCACAGCTACAAAATTCTATACTTTAAGATTCTAATTTTTGTTACCAATCCTGAATTGCCCTGCTATTGATCACAGTCCAAAATAAAATTAATAGTGTTACATCTTTGGAAAAGAAAAAATTTTTGCCTGATTCATGAGTTAATTTTTTTTTATTATCTAACTTAGACTTTTCATAGTGTAAAAAGGTACTAAGCTAACCTGGCAAGTTATTTCAAAAAATTGCCTATTTAGTGTATTTTTTAAAATGGTATAATATTTTCTGTTTTACGTTAGAAAAAAAGATATTGCTATTTTATTGCAAAGGGAGCAGGCAAAGTGGCAGGTATTTATTTAAAACTAACCAAAACACTAAATCCAAGAATGCGTTCTAATTGCCTGTCACCAATTCGAATACAAGAGCGGCATCTTTTTAAAAAAGATCTTTTATCCGGCTTGCACTTCCTACGACATTTATTTATTGTGTGGCTTTTCGATGTCTCAATTGATTTACATTATTTATTTGTTTTGCATAGACGTTCTCCTATATGCAACTCCTATAGAAGAAATGTAGTGGATTTAAATCCGGAGACTGGTGAGGCCACAAGATGAAACCAATAGGGCCGATCCATTTCTGAGGACAAGGTTGTTCCAAATAATTTCTCACTCCTTGTGCCTAATAAGCTAGACAGCCATCGTTTTGAAGCCACATTGTCCTGCGTGTGGCCAAAGATGCATTTTGCAAAAGATTTGGCAGTTCATCTTCTAAGAAAAGGTGATAAATCTCCCCGTTTAGAGTTTCAGGTAATTCAAAGGGGCCAATTATTTGACCGTTCGAGATGTCAGTCAACAGATTTACTTTGAAGCGATACTGTAATTTTTGCTCTAGCATTGAATGTTGGTTTTCAAGAGCATAACTATGAAGGTTGTGTATGCTCATGAAGCCATCTTTTTTGAATGTTTCATCTGTCCATCAAATTTTATCTAGACACTCTAGGTAGTCCCTATGTTTTACAGAATTCTTCGGCAAAATTGGACACGTTTCGCGTAGTCACGA
Source organism: Leptura quadrifasciata (assembly GCA_963675555.1). NCBI lineage: Eukaryota > Metazoa > Arthropoda > Insecta > Coleoptera > Cerambycidae > Leptura > Leptura quadrifasciata. The sequence goes on along the minus strand of OY776673.1, from coordinate 151,898,883 downwards.
GGAAGCAACACTTGCGCACGTTGCACGTGATATGTGAGGTACTGATACCATCGTATAATTCTGTTTACACTGGATTTCTGGTATATCTGAACGTGTTTCAATTGCTCGCGCTGAAGTAGTCGGATCACTGTCACTCTCTTGTAAGATTCCTTCATCGTAATTCTTACGTGGTCTTTCGGTCCCAGTGTCAATGTAAGGCATTCTGCCTTCCACATATGCTAGGTGAAAATTTACGAACACGCGATGATCAGGATGTTTCAAAGCATTCGGGTACCTTTCGCGATACAGAATAGCTGCAGCAGCATTGTTTTTTAAGTAAGGGATAAATTAATTGTCTACGTAATTAACAATTTATGAGTAGAATCCTAAAACACGTCAATTTTTAATTCTAAAATAACATTTTTTTGAGCATAATTTTATACCTTCCGGTTCAACTCGGACAGGTACCCCTTCAAAAATTTTAAAAGGTTGCGTGTGATAGCTCATTTGAAAGCTTTATTAATTATTTATCCAGCAATTTAAGATTTTTTGAATTTATCTAATTTTTTTATTGAAAAATATTACATTTTTAATGTTACTAGTAAACAACATGAAACATGAAACAGTTTTAATCAAATGTTCAAACTGGGCGCCGGTAGCTTCTTGACAATAATGGAGCCGTTGCTGAAATTCTTCTAAAACATCGTTTCTGGGGTGACTTGATTAATTTCTTGCCTTATTCTGTCTTTTAAAACATCGACGTTATTTGGTCTGTAGAAGTAGACTTTTGATTATAAGTAACTCTATAAAAAATAGTCAAGCGAGGTTAAATCGGGAGAACGGGCAGGCCACTCAATTTCACCGCGTCTGCCGAACCACCTATTCGGAAAACTTGATTGAGATAGGCTCTTACATCCAATGCAAAATGTGGTGTAGCTCCGTGCTGCTGATACCAAAATTTCTATCAATTTCATTAGAATTGTCATCATCTGGGTAAAAGTATTCTTAATTCTGGAACTATGAAATTTTGCAAGAAATTCAAGTAACTCGGTCCAGTTAATGTGCTATCTAAAAAATATGGTCCGATAATTTGAGAATTTACAATTCAAGCCTAAACGTTCACCTTCTCAAGATATTGAGTATTGGCCTCCACATCCAATGTGGATTTTCTGTACTCTCTCGTTTGTTAACTGTTCCATTTAAGATGAACACTGCTTCATCAGAACAAATAATGTTTTTTTTATAAATAACGGACCATCTTGGCATCTATTTGCCTTGATTTCGCACAATTCCAACCGGTTTTCAGTGTCATCGTCGTTAACTTCTTGAACCAATTGAGTTTTATATGGGTGGTATTTTTCATTCTTTAGACGACGCAATATGGATGTTTTACCAACATCATTATCGGCGGCAACTTGTTTTGTAGGTTTATGTGGATTATCTTGAATATCTAACAAAATATCTATTTTCTTTTCATCGTCTAAAATGCGTTTCTTATCAGATTTAGGAATACCTGTGACTTTTCCAAATTCGCGAAATTTGTTTTCTACCCTTCTAACCATAGATTGGGAAATACGACGGTCAGGATACTTAGTATTGAAGATTTCGCGTACCTGTTGCTGCGTTCTTGTTTTATCACCACATCCTAATAATATCAGTATATCAATGCTTTGGGTAACCGAAAGACTCGTTGTTAAAATAATGATCAATTTGACAATCAGCGATAAATAACTAGAATCATAATTGTACAGATGTAGCAAATAAAGAAATTATATATTTTTTTTTATATAACTGCGTATCAGAAAAAATTACACATTTAAATTGAATGTTATGTAACAAAATTAATTAGAAAAGTCAGATTTGATAGATATTTGGTACATAAAATAGTTTATGATACATTTGATTGTATACATTTCAAAATTTTCAAATTTAATTTTCTTGATGAAGAATATTCAAATTCAAAAACCTGATATTGCTGGATAGAGAATTAAAAACCCTTTCAAATGAACTATTAAGCACACCCTCATTCCATTAAAAAATTTCAAAGAGGTGGCTGTCACTTTAGGGAGTTGAACTGGGAGGTGTAATGTTACGCTTTTTCTCTGTTCTGACCAAAAGAATGCTCAAAACAGAACAAAAGCACAACACATTTGCGAACGGCTAACTGGTATAGTACGGGAGCTTAAATGGGCCGTGATCAGGGAAAAATCAATTTTTATTTTATGGAAAATATTCTGTGTTAATCAGTCTAAATTTTGTCAATAAAAAGAGAGCAATTTAAGGTAAATTATTAGTGATATTGAGAGGGCGCCATCTATAGTATATTCCGGGCTGCTCTTTAAATTTTCAAAAACAAATTTCTATAGACAAATATGAGTTATCTGAAATGTTCAATTAAAACGAGAATAGTTTAAAATAAATGTATATTAAAAGAGAAAATTGATGATTGCTATAAAAAGTATGTACAAGAAAAAAATATATTTTAATATAATAAATTCAAGTCGTTGAAATTAATTTAACAATGAAATAGGTATTACCAAGTCGCTAATCGGGAGTTGGTTGATTCCGGCAAGGAGTTCCCTAGCAGTTCCAGCTTCCAGCAGTCTTGGTCCTTTGTTCTATATCTAGCGGTATGGGATCAGTTCATATATAACCAATAGTTCTTAGGCAAAGCATAAATATTTTGTGGCACTTTATTTGAATAAAATTTGAACAATTCCACTGGGGAATTTAGATAATTACGTACTCCAGCAATCATAAGCTCAATTATGATGATCAAGCCTCAAGGTATTCTTATAATTATATAAGACAAGATGAATCACGAAGGTAAATTCTGATTTTCAATTCGGATTAAATCTCAAATTTAAATTTAAAATAAATTGTAAATTAAATTTTGATATTATTTAAATTAATCTGGATATTATATAATCTGGATATTTATTTAATCTGGATATTAAATAAACTGGATATTTAAATAAATTAATCTGGATATTTTAAATAAATTGGATATTTTAAAATTGGTATGAACTGAAGCCATAAGAAAAAAAAATAGATTAGCTACACTCATTGATAAACGTGAAACTATATAAAAAAAATACAAATATAATACTTTAAAAAAAAACGATAAAAAATATATGTTGAAATAATAGTTACTAAAATTTTAATTAATAAAAGATTTACCTCTTTCTGATATAAGCACACTATTAAATTTACGACCCAAAGATGTAATCTTGAAGAATTACTATATTTCGTAAATGACTTCAAAAGTGGTCTGCCAATCTCAAAAGTCGAATTGAAAATGACCGTTCTTTAGTTCTATTTGAATAAAGAAAACTAATTTCGTACCAGAAAAGAACTTTATAAATCTAAAGGAACTAAGTTGAAATAGCAGCATTTTGGTAAATTCGCAAAAGTAAAGAAACCTAATTTTAATAGCTAGTGTTTATACCAATTGTGACTTTAGAAATGCATTCTGTAAAAGATAGCGCCACCTGGTATCGAATTATGTAAGCACCACCACAATACAAATAAACGACTATTAGTTTCTATACCAGTAGAGGTCAGTGCTTTACATTAAGTTGTTAATAAAGTCTGCTATAATGTTTGACAAACTGATTGTTACGATTTATTGGAAATTGTCATTGGATAACCTATAAATCATAGAGGTAAGTAATTATTTAACATTAAAACCTAAATATTATGAATAATAGAAAGTATGAATTGACATATTATATACCTGTATAGTTTCACATTAATCATTAAGTGTTAACTGTAGTTAAATAAAGTTATGTTTTAGGATGAAACTGACTGGAAGATTGGAAACTGTACAAAAAATGATAAAATGAAATAAAATATAACTAAACTATGATTAATATACAAGACTTATTAAAGTACGGCATTAACAATAACATTACAAAATTGTTATACACTATATTTAACAAATAGTTGCAATCTTCAGTGAATTTCAGCTACAAAAATCCATCCATGTGTTATAAACGGCGTGTGAAGCATAAGAAAATATGGGGAAATTTGAATAAATGGTAAATTTGATTATTCAAATGTTACAATAAAATTATGCTAATTAAAAATTGGCGTGTTTTAGGATTTTACTCATAAATTATTAACTACGTAGATAATGAATTTATCCATTATTTATCGACCTCAGTGTATATGTGAAATTAAATGAGAATTTACAGTGAACGATTGGTTGATCTAATTACTGCCATGCTACAAATCCCTTATCAATCTAAAATCACTGCACAGAGCGTTAGTCTGTAAATCGAATAGTTTTGATAAGTGCATCTGGGAGCTACCTTATCTTGTTTCCGTTAGTTTACAAACTATGTGGAATCGATTTACTTCAAGCAAACTAACGCCAACAATCCTGAATAGGTAAGTTTCTACAAAACCTTAGTTAATATGATGCCTTAGGCACTGTAATTGATTATTCGATGTCCTCTCACACAATGGAAGGAGAGATATAAATAACTATGAGAACGTCTTGAACTGAAAGAGAATTAATGAAGTAATGAGCTCTATTATGCTGTTCTCAATTATATATCAATTATTCATTTATCCCTCCCTGCTGCTGTGGATGTCATTTATTAATTCAGTATACTATATTTTATAACAAATGTGGCAATTACTGAATGAAACAGAAAAACAGATCACGAAATAAAAACAAGATTCATAGTATTTACATTTATTAATTTATTGAAATGAAATTGAATACAATTACTACTAATCTAGGCGAATTTCTAACAGGCCAAAGGACTTCAATGTAGGCAGCATATAATGTACGTTTAATCAGAAGCGATAAAAATATTTTGGTTTAGTCTAAGTGATATGCAATATAAGGTTGTCCATAAATGCAATTTTTTATCATATATTGATAATTACCAAACCTATTGATAGACATATACCAATCGCTTTGGAGAAAGGGGAACGTGAAATTCTCACTTGTCTGGTCTACACAAAGCTTTTGATTGTTTGAATAATACATATTTTACTAGACAAATTACTTAACTATGGTGTTAGGAAAGTGGCATTATTATTGAGAGATTGTATTTCAGAAGCTGAAAATCTGGTGAACTTGAGATATTTAACAAATGTATCGATTGATCCAACAGACCTGCAAGCCCTCACGTCAAACCATTTCGTTATAGGCTTTTACTGTGTTAATAATGTTACTTCTAGACCTGCAGAAGTACATTCGAATTGTCTTCAAACAGAATGGAGGAAGCGAGTCCTATTTTGCTTGGAACCACCCCCATAAAAGATTCGTTTAGTGTTCGATTTAGATCTTTTTTTAAATATAAATCTTTGAATAGCGTGTCTTTGTGATATATTAAATTTTACAAAACATAAAAGCGTGATTTCCTAGGTTTTTTTCGGGTCAGAAAATGGTGAAATTTTATTAGCAATATTTCCATTTCAAATCCGAGTAGGTACGCCATTGGATTTGGCAAACCCTCAAATGTGTTTGTACCAAATTTCATTGAAAAAATCGTATTTTTGCGTTGTTCCGGAGAGAAGTAAAAATTCAGAAATTTGTCCAATTTTGCTTGGAACCACCCCAATAAAAAGTTTATTTTTCTAATTTTGACATATAAAGTGACACTTTTTAAAACTGATTGACATTATGAAACGTCTTACTTTTTGTAACTAGTTGCATAAAGTAAAATTTTATGCAATTGGTGACGAAAAATGTATTTCAAAATTAGTGACAAAAAGAATTATTTTATTTATTAAACTGTTATAATACAAGTTAAAAACATAAATTATAAATTAATTAATTATTATAAATATTGATAACACAATTATTGCAATTATTCAAATTAATTCCCGACGACATATTTTTTTCATTGCTCGAACTTGCTGTTATTTGGGAAGTGGCGCACATTGCTTTAGATGTTTCACCAAATATTTCTTGCGCTATAAGTTTCTTATTATTCATAGAATTTTCGACATATCCCTCCGCAACAAAGCTAGATTTCCAACCTCCGTGCCTCTTTAATTTTAAAATATCAGCGCCACTGTCTGCTAGAAAAGTGGCAGAGCTTCTTCTAAAGCAGTGGCCAGTATATAGAACAGGGTTTGAAAGACGAAGAAATTGTGCAATAACTTTTGGCAGACTGCTAAATGTGTTAATTCCAACAGGATTTCTGGTACATTTTCCATTCGCATATTTTACAAAAAATCTGTTGTGTTTAAGAACCTGGGGACGCAACTTAATATATTTTCTTAATATTTCAACAAGATTCGTATTTTCAATGTCTCCAGTGGTAATTGCAAACTGCCGTATAACTTTTGTTTTTGAAGGTGGGATATCAACATGAAAATAGCTTCCTTCGTCTATAACATTTTCAACTGGAAGAAATGTTAATTCTGCTTTTCTGCATGCTCCTGCCATTCCAATTATCATTGCAACCTTAGCCATTAAGTATTCTTTGTCATCAGCTTCCACTAAAAATTTGGCAAAATCTTCTTTAATAAAAACTTTTGACTTTTTAGCACTGTACCCGTCCGCTTGACTTTTAATATATGCTACCAAATTTGTATATTTTTTAATATCAATATTCCTTTTCAGATTTAGTTCAGACCTTAACATTGAGTAAAGTGTCCATAATGTGGAAACTTTTAGATCTTTCTTACCCTCAAAATATGCAAGTAAAACTTTCTCATTAACATGTTTAATTTTCTTCTCATCACACCACGTAACAAATTTTTCGTATGCCAAATCATAAACTGCCTTTGACTTTTTGGGAATTACTGATAATAGACCATTACCTGCTGCCTCTTCAATATCGTTTGGTAGCTCTTCAGAACTTGAATTACTCATTTTAAAAAAATAAAATTAAAAATATATCAATCTCACTAAAAACCTTCCGTCTAGACTTTTTTACAAAATGTCAAACTGACAACTAACATGAAGTAACAGCAACAAACTAAATTTATGTTTTCCAAATTTTTATCAATTATATTAAATTTAATTTTTTTATTACTTTCTTCAAAATTAGAAAAAATCTTGTATGCAATACGTTACGAAATGAAATTTTGTGTAACTTGTGAATTTTTGCGAAACTCACTTCGTTCGTTCCGCAAAAATCTCACGCGTTACACAAAATTAGGCATTTCGTAACTGATGGCATAAATAGCTATTATAATGTCCAATTTAGATCAATTTCTTTTTAAATATATTTGTTTCCAAACCGCGTCTATGCTTTTTTTTTTTTATACATTTATCTAACGTCGGCCTATTTCCGCTACTGAGGCCTATCACCGACGCCTTAAGAAGAGTAGGGATTTTTTACTTGCCTAACATTTAATAGACAAGGGACCGACGGCTTTACATCCCCTCCGAAGGATGGTATATCTCATATACAACCCTCGCCTAAGGTTGTATAGCTTCCGCGCATACACTGATATACAAGCCGCTGGAAGATGTGTGAGGCGAGAACGCGGTTTCCGTTGGAATGGTCACCCATCCAAGTACTAACTGCGCCTGTCGTTGCTTTACATCGCATACCGAAGTATGTACATAGTAAAGACGCACCTACGCTCGCCCCCCGCGTCTTTGCGCTATATTAAATGTTACAAAACATAAAAGCGTGGCCTACTAGGTTTATTTCGGGACAGAAAATGAGTCTTAGCGATTTTTCTATTTCAAGTCTGAGTATGCCACTGGATTTGGCAACGCCTCAAATGTATTTGTACCAAGTTTCATTGAAAGAAAGAGAGAAATAAAAATTTGGAAATTGCCAGGGAAAATTAACTTGCATGGAAATATGTATTGGCCTTGGCTGAAATAACTGCCAAATGAATGATTCATTGTTATTGAATTGATATTGCTTATTTATATTCGTGCTTATAATCATAATTATGGCCGTCCAAAGGTTAACTTATCGAAAGAAAATAGAGATTATTAAAATTGTTAGTGATAATGTGGGATCGACAAGAAAAGCTGCCCGAGAAACGATACTGGTAGTGTTTCAGAAACAAATTCTAGAGGATCTGGCCACCAGAGGCAGCTTAATGATCTCGCTATTTTGGCATATTTTGACGAACATTCACGTTAACGCTTGAGGAATGCTGCTCTAAATTTAAACATGTCTCGAAATACCATTTGGACGTGCCTCAAACATCATAACCGGAAACCGTACAAACCCAAATTTTTGCATACTTTGGAAGTAGGTGACGAAGAAAAGTGTGAGTATTGCTTGTGGACCCAAGAGGAGTAATTGAATGACTCAGATTTTTTAAAGAAAATTATCTATAGCGATGAGGCTACATTCACCACAAGCGGTGTGGTCTCTACACAGAATTGCAGATTTTGGGCAGCAGAAAATACCAATTGGGTAATCAATTGCTTAAGTCAATCTTTACAGAAAATAAATATCTGATGTGGCTCTCTTTCTTTTTTAATGAAAATTTAAACAGTTTAAAGTAGTATTGGTTCATTGATAGCCTGGCCGCCAAGATCAACGGATTTGACACCCTTGATATTTATTTGTGGGGTACTCAAAAGCAAGGTAGATAAATCTCGACCACAAAATACGCAGGAACTATATAACAAAATTATACTAGCTTGTCAAGAAACCTCCAGGGAAGGACTTAAAAATGTCGTTCGTAATAATCGTGGATAGATAAGATAGAAATTGAAGGAGGCTTAACAGAGAGAACCGACATTTAATTGTTCTATTAGTGGAGTAGATCGGGCAGAAAAAAGATCTTCAATTTGTAGTCCTCAAATTGATTTTTTTTCCAATCGATTAAGTCGGGTCTCGGCATTGTATCCCCACTTACGTTCTATAGATCTGAGGGTCTAGAGGGGGGGAGGTGACCACTTAAAAATACGGGAAATCGGTTTTTCGTCAATAAGTCGGCGGGTGTTGATTCCACAAAAAAATATACTTCCCAAAAATGAGGAACTTGGCAAAACACGAAATTTTGGTTCTCGCCCTCTTCGACGTCGGACCGTTATTTAGCGAGATATCGCGAATTAACGTTACAGAAAAAAAAATTTCAACTAATTTTTTCTCGGCTCGACATCCATGACTTTTATTATATTCTTCATAGAAGGGTAATGTCACTCATTTTAAGAGGCCGGAGGCTGGGGGTGGTGGGACAATTAGGAGGGGTGGGAGAGAGGGAGAGCAAATTTCTTTTAAATCCCGATAACTCGTGACTGGAGAGGTGGACCGCAAAAAATCAAAGTCGCATTTCTTCAGTTTTCACGTAAAACTAAATAAAATCGCCTTTTGCGAAAAATACGCGGCTGGCACGCGAAAGAAGTTTTGACCTTTTTTTTTAAGAATGTTTTTGTCATGAAGGAAAGAGATGGGGGGAATGGTTTTTGTCAATCTTTTTTATTTTTTATGTTCAATTTTCGCCCAACTAGACCGCAATCCGATAATTAGAAAGGGAGAGTGCAAAGATTTTGCTGGACAGCGAGAGACCGGAGAGGAGTGGGGGGGATCCAGCAGGGGTCAAAACAGAGGGAAAACATTTTTCTTTTTATTTATCCTCTTTTTAATTTTGCTCTGTCTTGCCCGCCCGCGCGAGTTATAATTAAAAAATCGAATGGAAACGGGCGAACGAGTCAGACGACGGAACGACGAGCAGCCGGCGGCGGAGCTTACTCTCTCCACTTATCTCTTTCCTGTCCGACTCACACACGCGTATACTTACTCCGATTGTCATAATTCTCCTGTCATTAATTAAGAGTCACGTGAGGACCAGATAGAATCGCTCTTTCCTAATATTCTAACAAATAGCAATCTGGCACGCTCTTTTTGCAGAATTACTGGTATATGGTTAAGCGTCCATGTACAGTTTTGGATTGTAAACGAAATTAATTTGCCAAAGTGCTAGTTTTCCTTTGCCGTGTTTTTTGGTACTGTCGTGAGTAGAAAAAAATAGGACAACTTTTTTTATCTAATGTAAATCTGTCTCTATTTGAATATGTAATGAGTAGCTGAAATAAAACAGATATCACTTTTAATTTATTTTTTATTTTAATGCTGTAGTTATTGCTATAGTAAATGATGGATGGTTAATGAGACAAATTGCACTGCGTTATAACATTAACAAAAATTTGGTGTGTAACATTTTAAGAAAGTGGAGAATAAACGGTACGATTAGTAGAAATCCTGGATCAAAGGACAAAGGATATCCTACTTAACAAGAAACTAACTATTAATATTTCGTTATTGCACCATTTCTATTTATAACTTCCTTAAGTCTGTTTGGCATAGAATTAAATAACTTTATATAATATCATTAGTAATAATATTTTCCCATGCATTATTTACTATTTCCAGTAATTCTTCGGCATTCCGTGGTCTCACATTTCGTTTTTGGATACTTCCTACGAGTAGTCCCCATACTTCTTCCACAGGGTTAAGATCTGGACTATGACTGGGCCAGTTAAGAACATTCATGTTGTTATCTTGAAACCAGTTAGTTACGGTATGAGCAGTATGAACGGAACAATTGTCTTGCTGAAATATGAACTCATTATTAGGAAATAATTGTGACACAGAAGGGAGCATAATATTGTCTAAAATCCTAATATACGTTTCACTATTAAATCGTTCCTCAATATGCCACAAAACACAAGGACCACGTGCCGATATCCAAGCCCACATATTGACGGAAAATCTACCACTTTTATCATTGTTAGATATATATTTCTCATCGAATCGAGTATTCGGAGGACGGAAAATACGAATACGACCGCTGTGTGTTGACTGGAAAGTTTTTTCGTCTGTAAAAATTACATTGTTCCAAAAATTTACATCATGCGCTAAAAATTCAACTGCAAATCCTACTCGAGCTTCTTTATGTTCAGCTTTAAGTAAATATTTCTGGGCTGCTGCGTAGCTCCGATTTTCTTACTTGCCGGCGACCAGTACTACTCGATCCAGGAAAATTCGTTTCTTCAGCAGCCTGAATAATTGAGTAAAATGGATTTTCTACTAAAGCATTTACCAATTGCAAATCTTGTTGTTGAGTTGATATCCTTCGTCGCCCTGATCCAGGATTTCTACTAATCGTACCCTTTATTCTCCACTTTCTTAAAATATTACACACCGAATTTTTGTCAATATTATAACGTAGTGCAATTTGTCTCATTGACCACCCATCTTCTGCTTTAACAATAACTCCAGATTTAACTAAGTCGCTTATATGAGGCACATTAGTTTTTTGCACACTTGCAATAAATTATGACAACTAACTGACAATGTCACAAAAATTAAAACCAGATGTACACAACTAGACTTTAGCAAAATGCCGTTATAAGACTTATCCTATTTTTCTTTGCTCACGACCGTAGTTGCAGCCCAGCACTTTGAAACTAAAATATGAGTAAGCACCATTGTTTCTTGGAACACTCGCCGTGAACGCAATGTAGTTTGCGAATAACACGTCTCCATTTAACGAATCTTTGTATAAGGCATCGTAGCTTCGGATTTTAATTTTTGTATTCTTAATTAAATAAAAAATAAAATCTTGTCTCAGCGGTGTGATCCAGTCGCCCGATCGCAACTGGCACACTTCGATAAATATTATTTGATAGTCGTGTTTTATATTCAATTATTGTACAATATTATGTATCTCTAAAACTAATTGTTAGTTCCATTACTTCACCATGTCATAATTTAGAGTTCTTCATGAAAAATTTAAGAAAGGAAACAGATTTCGTTTCTGAAAAGTCAGCAAAATACGTTATTCATGTTTTTACTCTGATTTATATTGTTTGGCAATAAACAACCTCTGACTGTTTCTTTACCCTAGACGTTCCAGGTGTAGATGTTATTTAATTTATCAATAATATACTGGGTATTTTTATTATTTCGTATATTCCTTAGTTATTTTTATAACGAAATCCTAAAAAGGAGGAATCAACATAATTTAAATAAAAATAGCCGTATAGTCATTCTGAAACAAAATAGAACACACATTTTTATATTGAACACGAACGGTACCTCTAGTTTGGAAAAAATAAAATATTTTGGGCTGGAGAGCTTTATATGAGACTCTAAAGGCTTTTCGTGCACTTTATTTTGATTGTTTCGAAGTCGGGGTGGTTAAACTTGAAAATCTGGAATGGGCCAAATGCTTCGCCCTGTATACTCTCAGAGCTGATTTCCACTTGAAATTAATTTTATTTATTTCAGCTGAGAAAATTTACTTAAAAATTAGGGCTACGAAGGCGATTTGAATTGGAGCACTGGTTAAAAAAGTACTTTTTTACTAGGATCTGCCTAGGAACGTGTACGGGCACTGTGTTAAATTCGCGGGATACACCGGAAGACACACTTGGATTTAGGCTCTGGGGCGACCAAAGTAGTAACGCGGGCACTGGATTTAATTGTCACTAGATACGCCGAAAACATAGCTTACCGGGGACTTGGCGAGCTCCTTTATTTATACTCATGATGGGGCACAACGCTCTGTGAGAGCTGGAGAAGCTGGAAGGGGCGCCAGACTTTCATATGGGGCTCAAATGATGAAATATTGGGCAATACTTGCTGAAATTTTGGAATCCCGGGATGAAAATTATGCCAATAAAACGGCGATGAAAAATGGAACGTTTTGATATAAAAATGTTAGTGGAATCTATTTTAGTTTTAGGAATATTGAATGATAACTGTCTGAATAACTTGTTGAATTGAATTGGTCCTGTGAAGTAATGTTGAGAGCTTGTACTTTAATCCATGTTTAATATTATATTAAGTCATGTTAATGTTATATTAAGCCATATTGAGGGTAATGTATTGCCGGTGTTAAATGGTGCGAGAGTAATTGAAATGAAGATAGCGGTGGGTTGCTAGCAACTCGTGGGGAACATGTAAACTGGTCTCATTTTGAGACGAATGGTTTATGAGCTGACTGAAAAGATGAAGAAAGGTGTTTTGAGATATGAATAGAAGATTGAGTTTGAAACGATTTTGAAGAGAAATTTGTTTATAGAAAGCTTTTAAAAGTGATTAAAAATATTCTGACTTGGGGCTTGGGAAGTGGTTTAGAAGTGAATTGAGTTGATGTGGGGGCTGTATTTTTAGGGCGATCTTTTGTAAATTTTTTACTGTAATTTGGCGAGTTTTGATGTTGGGATGATTTTAATGACATATTCGGATTATTTGGGAATTATCGATGTTGCATGAATTTTCTCAGAATTATTCGCTGGAAATTGGGGTTTTGGAGTTCCCCGAGTGTCTTAATGACTTTTTTTATGGGTTTTGCCAAGTTGATCGCAATGATTGAATTATTCCACAAATTTTAATACTTTTTTCGTCGGCCATATTGTTAATATGGAGAACGTACATAACAATATATATATGTTAGATTTGAAGTTAATTGATTGATTTTTTAAAAACAATTTATTTAAAAATATTTACAATTATTATTATTATCATTGTTTCACAATATTCACTTAAATAACTATGTTTGGTAACGAAGCGTACAAGCTTATAAAATTAATACTTTGAATAAAGAAATTATTAAAAATGTGGATCTCGAATGAGAAACACTGAGTTTAACGGTAATCTGTTAACTGGCCGGCATATGTCTTTTGCATGTTTTTATAATGTTTTAAATGTAACTATATTTCATACAGAAAACATCAAAGTAGTGATTTCAAAACATGAAAAAATAATATTTTATAATTCGATAATTTATTACAAAGGGACTTTGTGTATTAGAACTTCTAGCTACATCAAGTATGTATCAAATTACACCAAAAAACCATTTAATAAATTTATTTTAACATTCTATATTTACTATGTACATTTCATTTAAGTTTGTTTTACTTAACTGGTTAAACAATGAATGATCTCTACGTCTGAAAAAGGCAATAGATATAAACTAAAATATCTATCTTCCCATCAAATGGAATGAGAAAATAAAATGAACAATAAGATAATATTAATAACGATTCAGGACATACAAAAGTTTAAAGGGGAAAAAACTTACGACTGACAAAGACATAATCTAAGATATTAAAATTTCCTGATCAGAAAAGACCCTTATTTTTATTTCTATACACATAGAAACTGGTGCTGACTATACAAATAGGATCTAGTAAAATGTAAGTTGCTATAAACCACGCAAATCCTAACATCTTGAACGACAAAGTGAGCTAAATTCTCGGTATACGAAATCACTTATTCATGAAACGTGGCCAACCATAAACAATCCCTGTGTAATCCCTTCTTTGTCAAATAATTACTAACTTCAGAATAAACATTATCAAAAGATTACGTACTCAGCCAAATCAGGCAGGACAAACATTCATGCTGCAGTTATTTATTTTTATGTCCTGAAAAGAGATCGGAAGACACTTTTAAATCCCAGAAACAATGTATGAAGAAGTTACCGATACCCTACAGATTTATTATTCAACGAATCGGAGGTGCACATAAGGCAAATTAATAGTGAAACAAGACTAAATTATCATTATAAACATTTTGCCAGAAGTCAAATTATCGATCATATTCATAGATATAACATATCAAATTACTTTGATGTTTTGTTTAAACAATATTTACATATTGCACAAAAAACTATTGGAATGAAAAACTACGCATACTTGGCACCTTGACTGTTTAACATTATTCCAGATGACATACAACATATAACTTGCTTTAAAAGTTTAAAATATGAAATTTAAAAAATGGCTACTCAATCAACATTATTAAACAAACAGAAAGGTTTATTGATACTAGACGTCTCTAATGAAATAAAATTTATTAAATTTACCTAGGTAGGTGTTTGGATATATGTATGTGTGTGTATGTGGATGTGTGTGTATATATCTATATATTAATTTGATGAATGTGTTTGTAAACTTTTACTCTAATTGCCTAAAGATACTATTAAACATAACTACAAGAAGGTATATGTATGTGTATGTGTGCACATATGTGTATATGTATGTATTTGTGCATATGTGATATAGTTTCGGAAGCATTAGTTCGAGGCTGAGCCACATTTGTATGACTGCCATAACTACTACAAGAAGAAGTACTACATTTAAGTCATATTCACTTTAACTTTCGTAATATTGAACTTGTACACTAATCGAAATAAAGTAAATGAAAGGAATGTTTTCTCGTTATAAGCTCTTCGAGTCTACACGAGATCTTATTTATTTATGACAATTACTAAATTTTTGCCTTGTGTCTATTACTTTGTATTTGTATTTAAATAAATAAATAAATAAATACAATGCAATCCAGTACAGTACAATTACAATACAATACAATACAGTACAGTATAGTACAGTACAGTACAGTTCAGTTCAGTTCAGTTCAGTTCAATTCAATTCAATTCAATTCAAGACAAGACAAGACACAAGACAACACAAGACACAACACAACAAAACAATACAATACAATAAAATAGAATAAGTTTATTAATTTCAGAAAACAACGTACAGAATACATTTGTTTAAAAAATTACGTCAAAAAGGTTACAATACAAAAATATTCACATAAAAAATTATCGAAAGTGAATAAAAAAAACTGGTATAAACCAGTGAAATACAGTCAGCTCACATTAACATATTATATATAAGACACCTATATACACAAACTTTAAAAGACTGACATAAATTTCTCCGCTGTATAACAAGTGTTATCAGTAAGTAGCGCTTTCACAGCACTTAAAGATATTTATATATTTTTAATATGGTCTGGCAATTCATAGAATAGTTTACAATCATCAAACAGAAGGCTCTTTTGAAATAGCGTTGTGTCATGTTTAAAAGGTAGCATATAATCTTTATTCCTTGTATTATATTGATGGTTAATTTTATCATCATCAAATTTATGTTTATTTTTATATACAAAACAAACTGCTTCATAAATATACAAAGAAGCTAAAGTGAGAATATTTTGAGATTTAAATACTCCTCTATATGATTTATCATATTTTAAATTGGCAATGATACTCACAGCTCGTTTTTGCAGTACAAATAATGTTTGTGCTTCAGATGAAAGGCCCCAGTGTACAATACCATATTTAGTAGTGTTATAGAAACATCTAAAGTACAATTTCCTGACAATCGCCTACTACATTGTTTAGCTGTTACAGGGAATGCAAAACAATACTTGGCCAAATTAGAGCATACATTCTGAATGTGACTAGATATTTTAAATGACACTCGATTGTTAAGCCCAGCATTTTAGATTCAAAAGAATAAATAACAATATTGGAAGTGTCAAATGTTATGCTACTATCAGAAACAACGTTTGATTAAGCAGTCTTGAAAACTACACAGTTGTTTTGTCAGTGTTAACAGATAACTTATCTTTTGGACCCATACCGTTAGTAGTTGAAATATGTCTACGGCTCGGTTCTCAGCATCGGTGAGACTGTGACTTGTTATTAATATATTAGTATCATCTACATAAGACGCTATGATAATAAGTGGATTTTCAATGTAACTTAGCATATGTCTATTTGTCTTGTCGATAGCCGAGTGGGTTAAGGCGCGAGGTGGCAATCGCGATTAATCACACGGACATCGCACCGCCGGGTTGGAATCCTAGCTCCGGCACTGGCACTGTCGGAGGAAATGGTTGTATGTCCGCGTTTTTTCAATGTGTAACCCCCTTCCACACAAGCCCTGGCTTCTGGAATTGGGGGGTTATCTAATTTCTGTGGTGTTTATAATGTAACAAAAATAACCAACCCCCCCGAACCCCCCGAGGTTTTGTAGCAAGTACTCAGGATATGGTGTAACTTTAGGTATCTTTTTTAAACTAGGTTATCAAGGGTGTAGAGGAACTAAAGGTACGTTATTATTAATAGTAAGAAAGAAAGGTAATATTTATCACAATGTTGCCTGTACTATATGTCTGTTGTGAACAAAGTTAGTACTCAGAAAGACTATAATTTGATTCTTATTTAAAATTTCGTACGTTTAATAATCTGCTATAAGAGAGAGCATGTTTTTGTAAGCATGCATAGGTATTTTGGCATATGAGACCCTTCGAGGAGATAAAAACTAATGTCTAGCTAGACATTGAGAACGGAAGCAAGCGGATTTTGAGCTTATCTTATCTTGTTTGAGAAGTGAATAAAACGCAAATTCCCAGTTACATAGTAGAGACGTAATTATCGCTTACCTAATGGTTTTTCAAAGTCCGAAATGATTGAAATGAAACATACAGCAGTATCTGCGGGTAAACGGTGGAACTAGCCCATTGAATGTTATCGACTAAAATTCATGGCTGCCCACGGGACTATATGCTGTAAAGTCAGTCGTTATAGGGGACTTCGACAACACCAGAACAGTAGCTAATATCGAGCAGTATAGGTCAAGGATTACCAGAGAGACCATAGAGATCGAAAAAAGACCACAAAATCTTAATAAACGGGGTGATACGCAGAGATTACCCAGTTCCTGAAAGCCCGCTCTTGTGGGAAAATACGTAACCGAAAACACACGACGATCCACCGTAGATGAACCAATCACGAGGAGGCATGTTCAAGTATTGACAAATAGTGAAGAAGCACAGCAACCTGCCCGAAATGGACCTATCACGAGGAGTCAGAGCCGAGCGCGGACCAATCAAGGAGAACCACGGCATTCTGCGGCACCGATTGGACACGAGGATAACCGACCACCTGCCAGAAGTCACATGGAGCGTGACGTTTCAGCGAGGCCACTTGTCGGGTTGGCTTAGGCGCCCGCCACGCCTACAACAGGTGGTGGGGGGCCGGTAACACGTAGCCAAATGCGCAGGAGCACCCTAGACTGGAGCATATATAAGGACCCGCATAACATCAGTTCAGTTCGAGCAACGAGGAGCAGCAGTAGGCAGATTTCAGTGAGAACCTGAAGTTGGCAGATGAGACTCTGGAGGAGTCGATCATCGACGCGGGAGAGCACCCGGAAGTACAACAGCACTTCATATATATATATATATATATATATATATTAGACCACATGAGAGGATTCACTTACCTCTCACCACTACACCATTTACATTAGTCTGTATAAGACTAGCAGGTTGGCCACTGTCATTTGTCTGCTCCATGACCTATGGCATACTGAGGAGAACTAATAAGTTCGAAACCGGTCTATGTCTGGTCAGGGAGTTGACAAATGACATTGGCTACCAATTTTTCATGATTTGTAAGGTGTAATTCAATGCAGGTCGGGGTATTTGCCCGCTGAGTAGTTGTTTCCTGCAAATCATGTATAATAACAGTATATAGGTTAAGTCCACCAAGGGCTGAAGGTCGCCGCTCTTGGTACTTGCAAAATGGCAAGTCGCTATACACCATGGAGACATCTGTGATGTCTGGTGTATAGTAGCATTAGACCACATGAGAGGATTCACTTACCTCTCACCACTACACCATTTACATTAGTCTGTATAAGACTAGCAGGTTGGCCACTGTCATTTGTCTGCTCCATGACCTATGGCATACTGAGGAGAACTAATAAGTTCGAAACCGGTCTATGTCTGGTCAGGGAGTTGACAAATGACATTGGCTACCAATTTTTCATGATTTGTAAGGTGTAATTCAATGCAGGTCGGGGTATTTGCCCGCTGAGTAGTTGTTTCCTGCAAATCATGTATAATAACAGTATATAGGTTAAGTCCACCAAGGGCTGAAGGTCGCCGCTCTCGGTACTTGCAAAATGGCAAGTCGCTATACACCATGGAGACATCTGTGATGTCTGGTGTATAGTAGCATTAGACCACATGAGAGGATTCACTTACCTCTCACCACTACACCATTTACATTAGTCTGTATAAGACTAGCAGGTTGGCCACTGTCATTTGTCTGCTCCATGACCTATGGCATACTGAGGAGAACTAATAAGTTCGAAACCGGTCTATGTCTGGTCAGGGAGTTGACAAATGACATTGGCTACCAATTTTTCATGATTTCATGATATATATATATTATATATATATATATATATATATATATATATATTGTTATTATACATGATTTGCAGGAAACAACTACTCAGCGGGCAAATACCCCGACCTGCATTGAATTATACCTTACAAATCATGAAAGATTGGTAGCCAATGTCAATATATATATATATATATATATATATATATAATATATTACTATGAAAGATATTAATTTTACTATTATGCCTTTACTGCCCCACGTTCAGGGCCAAAAAAAAATGCTATGAGAAATGTTAATTTTACTATTATGCCCCACGTTGGGAGTCGGTTCGATCGACACAGCGAACTGGAAACAATGAAAGTCGGCAAGCACGACGAACAAATTTCATTTACGATGGTATCTGGCTTGTGAATATACACACGTGGACAATTTTTTTGCACAGTCAACTTAAAACTACTAATATACAATGGAATAGAAAAAGGTAAATAGGAATAAATAAAAACAGAGCTCTTTGAAAGCGTAATACGTTTGCAAACGATACCTTTATATATACGGCGTAGAAGAGAAAAAGGGGTCAAGACAATTTTTTCTTGACCCACTTTTTCTCTTGAAAATGGCTCCAAAACGGGAGCCGAAACGTTGAGACATTAACAATCTCAGACGCGGTTCAACCCGAGAACCTAGTATTTTTCATATATATATATATATATATATATATATATATATATATATATATAGTGTAATGGGGTGGTGAGGCGCAAGTTATAGCCTCTCCTACTCAATTGTTAGCCTCACCTTCGCGATGAGTTCAATTTGAACCTGGTGCACCCTGTTTTCACTAACGAGGCTCTAACGACCGAGTAAGGGCGGAATAACCCTTACCTTTTGCCGTGAGCACATCCACCTTCTCACGAAGTGTGCGGTAAAAATAACCCACCGCACACAAAGGTTGCTTTTGGAATCGTTTGGTTACCCCATCGTCGCAGTCTCCTTCTGTGCCATGGGACCACACCACTCGCCTTCCGCAACCGAGCTGGTCAGTTGCATACCTGCTCCAGCTAAAACTTCAAATGCAGCTTCGTTTTCAGTCGATTAAGGCTTTAAAAAAAAATGATGGAGCGTTCAAGTGGGACAAAATCATCCGGAGGTAAAATACCCTCCCGATCGGATCTCCGGGGGAGGGTGCCCACAGGGACACCTCATCGAATGTCGAAAAAACACCGACAAGTTAAATCCAAGAAAACTAATTCTTTCATCTACGGCGCTTGGAATGTTCGTACTTTGAACGACAGCACTCGCACCGATCGGCCTGAAAGAAGAACTGCTCTAATAGATAGAGAACTTCACCGACTCAATGTTGACGTTGCAGCTCTCAGCGAAACTCGATTTTTGGAGGAAGGCTCTCTCACAGAAAAGTACTACACCTTCTATTGGAAAGGTCTTCCCACCAATTCAAGAAGACAACATGGAGTAGGATTTGCCGTTCGGAAACAACTTGTATCCAACTTAACACAAGTACCACAAGGCCTATCCGAGCGTCTAATGCTGCTACGCTATGAGCTATCAGATGGCAACGCGGTAAATCTAATAAGCGCCTACGCTCCCACTCTGGATGCAAGTCACGAAACCAAGGAAAGCTTCTATCAACAGCTGGAAGAAACCCTCTGTAGAATACCTAAAACGGAACGACTCGTTATTCTTGGTGATTTTAACGCTAGAGTAGGGAGAGATGCAGACATCTGGCCAGGCATCATAGGCAAAAACGGTTTGGGCAACATGAACGCTAACGGTCAACTACTCCTAACTAAATGCGCCGAACATGATCTAGTTATAACAAACACCATCTTCCGACAAAAGGATAAATTTAAAGGCACCTGGCGTCACCCCAGATCAGGTCACTGGCATCTACTGGACTATGTTATCGTACGTAGGAAGTATCTCAAGGACGTCCAAATTACAAAGGCGCGCATTGATAGCGAGTGTTGGACCGATCATCGTCCTGTTGTCTCTAAAATGAAAATTGTTATGAGACCCAAACACCGAAGAACTCAAGTAAAACGTAGACCCCGTCTCTGTATTAGTAAATTGCGTGACCAACAAACCGTCAATCAGGTAAAGCAAAAAGTTCAATAGAATTTGAGTGCACTAAAAGAAACCAATTCTGTAGATGTCGCTACCACTTGGACACAAATTAAAGACAGTTTAAAAAGTGCGAGTGAGGAAATTCTTGGCACTGCAGCAAGTAAAAAACAGGAGGAGGAGGATGATAATGAAGCTTTTATACAAGAACTTCTTGACCGCAAACATATTGCCTTCCAAAACGCTATCAACCACCCCAACGACTCATCAAAAGCAGAAGCTTTTACCCAATCTAAGTATGAAACGCAACGCGAAATCAGAAGAATAAAGAACGAGTGGTGGGCAAGCAAGGCCAGAGAAATTCAAAGGTATGCCGACTCACACGACTACAGGAATTTCTTTCAAGGAGTAAAAGCAGTGTACGGCCCCAGTCGAAAAAATATGTGCCCTATTAAAGATTTAAATGGAAATCTCCTCAAAGAAGACCAGGAAATAAGAGCCCGATGGAAAGAACACTACTCTAACATTCTTAACCAGCAAAGTCAAGCCGATCACGATATTATAAATCTTATCCCTCAATATGACACCTTCGAAGACTTAGATAAACCACTAACAACGGAAGAGATCTTAACCGCCATTGGGCAGCTAAAAAATAACAAATCTCCCGGCGCCGACTCACTCCCAGCTGAGATCTTTAAATTTGTGTCGTCAGAGCTCATACCCTACCTCAAAAAACTGTTTGATGTCGTGTGGGAAAGTGGTCAAGCTCCGCAGGAGTTTCGTGATACACTTTTAATCAACCTCTTCAAAAACAAAGGAAGCGCTGCGGACTGTGGAAATTACAGGGGTATAGCTCTCCTAGCTGTTGGAGGGAAGATACTCACTAAAGCGATGGCAAATAGGCTAACACCTGTTATGGAAAAGTTACTTCCTGAAACACAGAGTAGCTTTAGACCAAACCGAGGCACATCGGATTTAATCTTCACACTTAAACAGCTTCAAGAAAAAGCACTCGAACATCAAGGAGAAATTCACATGGCCTTCATTGATTTAACCAAGGCGTTTGACTCGGTGGACAGGGAAGTCCTCTGGAAAATTATGTTCCGCTTAGGTATCCCTAGAAAATTTGTGGAAGTATGTCGCAGTCTACATACAAACAACAACGCCCAGGTTATGTATAATAATGAGGCAACCGAACCTTTCCAAACCCTCACTGGAGTTAGGCAGGGATGTGTCCTGGCACCCCTACTCTTTAATTTGTTTACCACTGCTCTAACAATTATTGTTGACAACAAACTGACAGTCAGAGGAATAGGTCTCAGATACCGTTTTGATGGCGGTCTCTTTAACATAGGGCGCTTTAGAGCTTTCACGAAGACACACACACGATTCATTTGTGATCTCCAGTACGCGGATGACTGTGCACTTTTAGCCTCTACGCCGGAAGAGGTTCAAGAACTTTTAGATGTGTACGCCCAGAGCTATGATTCCTTGGGACTTAAAATCAACATTGGAAAGACTAAGATTATGTCAACTCCTCATCAAGTGAACCAAATAGACATTACAAAATTCTCTTGAAGTGGCGGATCAGTTCAATTACTTAGGCAACGTTGTTAATGACAAAGCAAACATGGACAGCGAGATTCGCAATAGAATTAACGCTGCATCTAGAGCACTCTGGGGACTTAGAGAGAGAGAGTATTTGACAACCACGACCTTGCTTTGTCAACTAAAATGGCTGTCTACAGAGCAGTTGTCATTCCAACACTGCTATATGGATGTGAAAGCTGGGTCACTTACCGTCGCCATGTGAAAGAATTAGAACGTTTTCAGCAAAGACACCTCAGAAGTATGATGAAAATCCGTTGGTTCCATCACATATCAAACGTGGAAGTACTCAGGAGAGCAAAGAGCCTTCCAATTGAGGTGCTTATTTCAAGAGCACGCCTAAGATGGGCAGGTCACGTTCATCGTATGCATGATAACCGCCTTCCTAAATGTGCACTTTATGGTGAATTGCTAAGCGGTAGAAGAAGGCGTGGCGGTCAACGAAAGAGGTTCTAAGACGCTCTCCATGAAAATCTAAAATCCTGCGGTATTGCAGACAAGCAATGGGAACAACTTGCAGCGGACAGAACCGAATGGCGGGGGGTTGTGGCCAGCTATCAAAGAAATGTTGCTGCAAGAAGGCCGAATCCAAGACCTAACCAGGTCTATGTTTGTCCTGACTGCGGTCGACATGTGCTCTCCCGAATTGACCTCTATAGCCATAGTCGTGTGCACCGTAGATGAATGGGAATTACAATAGACTACATCTTTTACTTGTTTTTTATTGTACACAATCTATCGACTGTAACATTTTTATACTCGGACTCGAGTAACGGCTAATAATATATATATATATATATATATATATATATATATGAAGTGTTGTTGTACTTCCGGGTGCTCTCCCGTTCGGAAGAGCACCCGGAAGTACAACAACACTTCATTTAACACCCGCGAAAACCTAAAAAACAACATATATATATGTATATTTTTTTAACTTAATGACAACCATTGTCATGTTTTATTTATAATTGTTATTTTCTTCTATCTATCTATCTAAAAAAAATGGCAACTAATATATTCTACGAGTAAAAATTAGTTTAAGATATAGAACGTCGGCAACGTCTGACTGCAACTTTTGCTAATTTAAATTTATATGGATTGATATATTACTGCTATATATTTACAAGGTAGTGGAACAAGTTTAATAATGTGGCAGTGAACAAACGTGTTTTCTTTGAAAACGAGATTAAAAGAATATTTATGGTTCCTTTAGAAATGTAAGAACTTTGAATGTAAATCTTCTTACTATACGAAAGTTTGGATGTGCTGTACAGATTATTAAGTATATGATGAGAGTTTAACTTTATATATTGTTATATATTATGTTATTCCAATAGTAGAGTGTATAACAAATTCTAATTTGCAGCCGAACAACCTACGAACTTTAAGCCATCCAGAATTATACGACCCAGAAACAGCTTCTAAAAGGCTTTTCAAAGTTTCAAAAGAATGACAGTTTACGAGGATAAGCCTCAATGTGCTTGCCAGGGAAATGTCAGGTCTACCTAAATCTTACAGGTTTTTATTTTTACTTTGGATTTAGTGGCGAAAATGGAACTTTTTTGTAAGGCAAGTTAATTTAAAAGTGAGTGACTGATCAAAAATGTTTATGAAAACTAAAACAATAGTACCTACTCTAGTGTAATTTTATATTTCTTTTAATTTTCTGCAACTCAAAGATCTTCTGACGAATAATAAGAAATATAAATATACACGTTCACGAAGGTTGATTCTAAAAATGGAACGACAAAAATGAAAAAAGATTTTTTAAATATTTTAAATCATACCTTCTTGCTACTAAAAGTGACATTCAGTTGCTGCAAACACCAATGATTAGTTGCCCCTAAAAGCTACATTTTGTCAAACGACGCTTGTCCAGTTCATCTTTATTTTATTTCATTGCCTAGCAATGGCTTATTATTATTTATTTTATTTATTTATTTATTTATTTATTTATTGACAACATTATATCATAGTACATTTGAAGTCACAAATTTATTAGTGCATTTTCACTGTTGAGTGAATTCAATGAACTCTTGCACAGTGTACAAACATTGCTGCTTTAACAATTTTTTTGCCTTAATGACAAACTCATTGTAGCTCAAATGTCTTGTCTCACTAAGATAATTTACAAAGTTGTTATAAATATTTACATCTAATTTATTTAATTTCGTTGTCCTTATACGAGAATACGGCTGCACTAAATTCTCCGCTGCCCTCGTATTATATGCATTGGTCTGCGGGATGCATCGTACGGTGCTCCATAGAGTATGCGCACAGCCGCCTTCTGGTAGACAAATACCAAGGTTTGTAAAGTAAGATAGGTAGCATGGTAACTCGACCAATCAGAGATCACTATTTAAAATGCGGGAACGCGTCACTCTGCCTGCTCATTCGAATGTCTTCTGGCATTCAAACCATTAGTATAGAAGTATAATTAGTTATTAATTTGATTTCCGTATTTTGTATTTTTTAATGCACAAGCACAAATTAATAAATTGACTTTTTTGATTAATGATTATTAACATCGATAACGTTTTCCTTGGAATTTAAAATTGACATTACTATATATCAAATTTATAACTAATTAATGTATGCAGTTAAAGAAGTACATTTTATATCAAGGGACTGAATGAAGTAGGTTCTCTTAATCTTGTGTGCAATTTCTTGCCCGAGACTTCAGTCTTGATTTCATTGCTTTATATAATTCTTAGCGAATTTAATAAGTTATAATATAGATGAAGAAACATACATGATACTAATTTTCGCCTTAATGAAAAGAGTTACTTAGAAAAGTTTCTATTTTATGACGTACTGAGTAGAAATTTTTCCCCAGGCCAACCTTTACAATTATGTAGTATTAAAAAATTTTAATGCAAATTTTTTATTAGAATTAGATGTGCATACAATAATTTATTAATAAAATTTAACAAGAGGGCCATTAAATTTTATCATGTCATATTAGACACAGCAATTAATAAGAAAAAATCACTCATTGGTTTTTTCTA
Organism: Leptura quadrifasciata; assembly: GCA_963675555.1. Taxonomy (NCBI): domain Eukaryota; kingdom Metazoa; phylum Arthropoda; class Insecta; order Coleoptera; family Cerambycidae; genus Leptura; species Leptura quadrifasciata. The sequence goes on along the minus strand of OY776673.1, from coordinate 151,873,312 downwards.
ATATTTCTTTGTATCATATGAAAATAAATTTTATTTCCTGTATTAAGTAATTTTTTGGGGAAGGAAAAAACATCAACATCTCACCACTCTCTTTTGCCTTTTTTGAGTTGTTTTTGCAAACAGCTACACTACAAACCTTTCCTCCAGTCATCTAATAATTGTATGTAACATTGTTATTTGTTATTATTATGAAGTGAAAATATTAAAAACTGTTTACCTTAAAATTATTTCTGTAAATACACAGGTTACAAACTTCTATATACTATGAGTCTTTTATCTTTAACAGTAATTGTTCAATTAGATTATACACTAAATAACTATAACTGCACGATTATAAACACAAAAACAACAAATATTTCGAAATAACTCAACAAATAAGCGCAACGTCTCAAAAAATGCATATGTACAATTAAATTTCAGCAGGCACGATGACGCGCAAGATGGCCACCTTCATCGTAACCCCTCCATTCCGTTCAAGTTACCATGATACCTATCTTACTTTACAAACCTTGGACAAATACTTTATCGGCTTTTACTGAGTTTCCCCAGAGATGAACACCATATGTAATGTGGGAGTGCACGTTTGTGTAGTACACCATTGTTAAGACCTCACTTGTTAGACAATGCTTCAACTGTCTCATTACAAATACCTGGGAGGCTAGCTTTGAGTAGAGGTAGTCTACGTGTGGTATCCAATTCAAAAAGGTATCCAGGACGATGCCTAAAAGTTTAACTGGCTCTGATTTATTTACCTATCTACCCGAAGAGATTTGTAGATAGTGGGTCTTTCCTTCATTAAGTTTTAGCTTGTTGGCCGTAAACCACGATTTCGCTCTATCTAGACTATCTCTATTCAGATCTAGCTCCCCCCTATTTAGCAATGTAGTGTCATCTGCAAATAAGATGCACTTACTATATCCATTGAGTGGTGATGGCAAATCATTAATAAAATAAAGGAACAGAATGGGACCCAGCACGGAGCCCTGGGGAACACCATTACTGACCGACAACATATTTGATTCCTTGTCGTTGCAGACAACGTATTGTTTCTTGTTAGACAGGTATGAGGAAAGTAATGCCATAATATTCTAGTTTCAGCAGTAATAGCTCAATGTTGACGCAGTCGAAAGCCTTCGTAAGGTCGCACATTGTTACAGATGTGCTTAGACCTTCATCGAGACCCTCAATTGCATCATCAATCAAACTGGTTACTGCCTTAACTGTAGATTTATTTTTCCTAAAGCCGTATTGGGAGACATTGAAAAGTGCTTTACTTTTGGTATATGAAACTAGATTAACTTTCAGGATTATTTCAAAAACTTTCCCAATTACCAGTACAATGGCTATGGGTCGATAATTATCTATGTCTTCCAAGTCACTTTTTTAAAAAGTTGGTAGTATTTTTGTTATTTTTAATGAATCTGGCCAATTACCTTCCTCAATACATCTGTTAAACAAAATTGTGAGTGGCACAACCAGAGATTCGAGGGAGGCTTTAAGCATAGAGCTATTAAGTCCGTAGAAATCTAGACAAGATGAGTTTTTGAGGCTGGTTATATTAGTTCAATAGATAAAAGGCATTATGATAGTATTGTAATATAAGTAACCAGTCCCTTATGACAAATTATCAAAAAAGTTATAACAACAGTCATATCTTCACTCCCAAAGAGAAATATTCACAACATAAGCCTGTCAAACTGGCATCATCATTAGAGGCGCACACTATAATTTTCCTTTCCTGCATTTATGTGTATCAATAACAAATTTTTCAGACTATACAACATTCACGAAACTTAATCGTCTATTTTGTGCTTATATTGATATACTTAAACACAAAACACATCAAAAAATGCAATTTATTTATTTTCTTTTGAATGTCGTGGCATCTTACTAAATTCTGTGTAGGCGGTGTCTGCTTAAAGTCACCTATTCGGGTGGTACGGCAGATCTTTTGCTTAATCACTACTAAAAATCATAAGAAATGATAATTTCACTATGCGCTAGTTTGAAAACGCGGGCGTAATTTATTTGTTAAACAAAATGTGAAAAAACTCCTAAAAATTCCGTTGTCTTCTTCCTAGTTTTTCATGTATCTGAGTAACTATTGCTTTTAGAGAAAAGTTATAGAAATGAAAAAGTTGTGCAATTAAATTTTAAATAAGATGCAGTTGGTTATGAATCCAAAAATTCATTTTTACTATTGCATACATAATAAAAGTCGCAAAATAAAATTGAAATTTGTGGATTTTTTTCAAATACTTATATTATACGTAGGAATCTCATACTTGGCTAAACAAAAAATTTTTTAATATAGTAAATCTTCTCACCAAATTTCATCAAGATCGGACTTTTAGTTTTTGCTTAATAATTTTCCAATCTAAACTTCATTTTGAAAATAGGCAAATTTTTAAAATGTCGCTGAGGCTAAACTAAAGCATTTAGAAAGTTGCAAATTTTTTGACATATAAAAGAGCACTCAATTTTCAGATCCATTTTTAGATATTAAAATCCGTTAATTAGGAGAGCCTAGGGAATGGTTTAAAAATTTGGCAAATTTTTGCTTATAACGAAATGCAATAACTTTGAAAACTTTTAACGAATTTTTTTTTAATATATTTTGAAAGTACTCAGAAAGACTCTTCTTAAAAAGAAACACGATGATTCGTTTATTAGAACCGGAGTTATGGTAGACCAAAGTTGAACTCAATTTACAATAAAACTATAAGGGTATTGGGGCTGTTTTTCGGCCAATAGCTTTATTTATCCAAGTACTTACCAGGGATATATTTTCAACACTTGCGCTCATGGGCAACCTTACTAAATTGTTAAATAAAACAACTCAAGCTTACGCGAAATCCATGAGAAATGTACGAAAGGGAAGCAGAGAGCGCGGCCCGTCTACCATCTCGAAATTGAAATCTTGCATTCAAACAATCGACGAGTTTAAAAATTTTAATTTTCTCAACTTCTAGTGGGCCAATTTTGATGTTTCTTTTTTAAATCGATGTCTCGCAAGTTATTACGTTTAATTATTATATTTTCAAACGCGTGTTATTGTTTATTTTCGACCTTTTAACGTACTAATAATTATTTATTTTATAAATTACTTTAACAATCATGTCTACTATAGGCCAGTCATTACGGACTTCGATAATAGAAACTTCGACAATAATTGCAAAAGTTTTTAAATTTTGAGGCAACATTGGAGAAGCTAAAAAATAATAAATCCAGTTCTGCACACTTTTCTGCTCCCCGGAACATGTTAATTAAATTAACAAAAAACGCAAATTTGTAATAATTTTGTGAAAAAAATATCGAAGTTTATGCAAATTTTGGAGAACATTTTAATAACTATTAGAGATTTTCTATCAAGTTTGCACAGATAGAAATTTCTTCCACATCATCCGCGATGGAATTATCAGTTTCATTGCAATCCTCTTCGTCCTCGATTTCATCATTCGTTTGCTCGAGAACAGTTTCCGTTTCTTCTTCTTCATCGCTATCTTGTGATGGAACTTACGAATTATCACAGGTACTACTACAATTCGTGCATATAACAGAGCACTTTAATCCAGCCTTCTGCATCCACAAACTCTCTCACATCCCTTCTTGCATTTGTAAAAAATAAGTTTTAACAAGGTTTCCGGAACTGGGGGCTCGAGTGTGGTGACAGGAATTAGCCCATTCTTGTTTCTTTTCCATCCCCATTGCTCTGCATTTTGTTCATTCCTATACCACTGCTGAACCTGGTGATAGGTTCTGAACGAATGTTGTCGTGCTGCTGCTTCTGTTGATGGTAGCGATGCAATATAAAATTTATTTTCATATGCTGATTTTGTGAAGCATGCATATCTATAGTTGTTTAATGACATACTTTTCATACTTTACTACACCACTGTAACCGTACAATGCAAGAAGGAAGCGTTCTCTGGATCTCTGGATCGGCATTTGGGTTTTTGAATACCTGGATAACTTCGTTTAAATCTGGATTTTTTCGGAGTACATTAATACATTTTATTTTTCCTTGATTAAAGAGTGCGATGTTTTATCACAGCCACTGATTCGAAGGCGTGCAAGAATAATATATGATCTGCGGCTGTTTTATCTATGATACTTTTTGTTGAATACATTTGTTGTGAAATTTTCCTTTTCCTTGTTTGAGAATATATGTTTGAACCCATAGATAGAGCCGTGAAAAAATAAGAAGATCTACATCTTCGCTGACAACTATTACGGAATCAAATGTCGATGAAACGCTGATTGCGGTATTGATTGTTAGCGTATCCGCATCTTCCGTGGCTTACTACCTCATCGTGGTATGAAAATGAGTTTTTTGGCCAAAACGCATGTTGGAGTAGACTTTGCGGCGCTCGTACGCTAAAATTAATCATTTTACAAAAAAAAAGTTATTACTTAAATTATTGGGAATTTCTAGTTTAATTTATTATATAACTGCTCTTATCGTAAAATGAGTCGGAAAGGAGATATTGTCAAAAAACTGTTTTTAGGTGCTATTTCTGCAATATGGCGGCGCGAGGAGCAAAGATACGAGGTGGCAAAGTAGACATTCGGAACGTTCCACATCCAAGGCAAATTCCCCTTTTCAGAGGAAATTAGACCCTAGAGGGAAAGAAAAAGGGGAACGACTGAAAAGGGGAAAGTTGAGGGGAAACTATAGAAATAGTTGTCTATCTTCCTCCATTTGAAAAAATCAATAATTGTTTTCTTTCAGATTTATAGAAAGGATTTTAAGAACTAATAATATTATCGTGCAAATACTTCAAAATTCAAATATGTATATATGCCAAAATTGACGTTTGCTTTGTGTAAAACCAGCGAGGCGGCACTTTCAATATTCATCGGTGTAGATGAGAGCCAATCATAGCCTGTTTGCATTGTCCTTAGCCAATGATGTAAGATATTGAAAAAGCCCCTAGGGTATAGCCATTTACAGTTACAGGTGTAAGATTTAGCGCGGTAAATTTGAAATGCACTTCTTACGTTATTTATTTTCATTATCATCATTTAATCTCATTCTTTTTGACTGACTTGCCGTAGCATTGGCTTGTACTTATTTCAAATGTGGCACTTCAAATTCGTTTTCCATTAACTGTATTGAAGTTTTTCCCGTCCTTTGCAATCCATATTTTACGCATAGGATTGATCCCATGGTTTCATTGTCTAATATATTTCTCTTGTCCGTTTTTATGTTCTTTAAAGAACTAAACAGCCTTTCAATCGCTGCGTTTGAGAAAGGTAGTGCCATAAAATAGTTAACCAATTTCGGAAGATGCACAAATTTTACTCTACAACATCTGCAGTAATATCAGAATCTGAATGAAAACTTTGGCTTCTCCACTCCTTGTCGAGTTCTGTGGAATCCACATTAATATGAGGAGGTAAATGTTTTTTAGCAATTATATACAAAGACGTAGGCGTTAAATCACTAGCATTTTTGGGATATATGAAAGAAGAATCAACGTGTAGGTCTTCAAATACAAATCGTTTCTTTATCTGAATGATTGCTTCAATATAAAACATTTTTGCTGAATCTAAAAGTTTTTCAACTTCAGCCTGTTCCTTATTTTTAACCTCCAATAATAAATTTGTCGCATCTACGCCCAAATATACACGATTTAATTCAATATATTTTTCTTTAAGATAAGGGTCAATTTCGTAAGCAGGTTTTTTTTAAACATAATTGCTTTTCATAAAATTCAGAGCTAATATCTTGATCAACTCCTCGGTTTTAGTTTTTAGTTCTACGAATTGGGGATAATCAGCTTGAAAAAAACAAATAAAATCGTTAAATAATCCAAGACTATAATCAACAAAATGCATTAGACATTTTATTAAAGGGTTTTCTAGTGTTTGTAGTATATGTCGGTTTGCATGTGTTGGATCATCGAAATTCAATACCCTCCAGTAATGTCTCAATGATTCCCATTGCTCTAATATCCTTCTAACGCATGCTTGGAGGGACAGCCATCTGGTTTGGCAAGGCCTCAATATTTTATGCGGTTTAACTTAAAAAAATGCTTGATATTCTATAAGTGCCGAGGAATGTTTGGGGCTCCTGCTAAAGTGACTGAATACATTACGGCATAAGTCTTCTAGAGAGTTGCTAAGCTTTGTACAGGCATAGCTAGCTACCAGATGGATCATGTGACAAGCACACTTTGACACAAATACTTGTGGGTAGTTATCTTTGATTAGCTGTGACAGAGTTGTGTTGTCCCATCATGACTGAGGTCGTGTCAGCACAAAAGCCAATCCAGTTTTGTAGTGGTACATTATTTTCCTTTAGGACATGAATTAGTTGAGTGTACAAAGCAATAGCAGTCCCATCTGGACAATCAACTACATCAATCACGTCTACTTTGGTTTTAAAATTTTCGCTGTAGCTGACCATTATTGCCAACTGCTTTTTAACGCTTACATCCGTTGTTTCATCAATGTAAACAGAAAAAAAAATGCTGTTTTAGTTCATTGACTAGATCTTAAAAAATGTTTTCTTAAAATGTTTACTTAAAATGTTTTCTTAACCGCCTCTCAAGTTACCGAAGTAACCCCCTGGAAGATCTCAAGGATCTTGTGCTAGGCAAAGAGAGACGAGGCCCTACAGTTTAATGTGGACTCCGAACCACTCTTGGAGCAATTTTTTTTTAATGAAAAATTGTTTCGCCTTGTGGGAATCGAACCCACTTCGCTAGGCAACTCAGTTTGCTAGCCAGTCGCTTTAACACACTAAGCTACCATTCCCATTCTTGATTAAAGAATGGTCTCAATCCATTTCTAATGACGTTAGTGTTTTTTTGTTTGGCTAAAGAGATTTTTGATATGACATATTTCTCTGGTAAGGATTTGATCAGGTCAACCAGAGGTTCCACAGAAGAGATGGGAAGATTGTTTTCTACTATATACGAGCAAATTGCAGCTTCTGCATTTCTTGGCTTAAATTTTCTGAGACGAAATTGTCAATATTTTGCTGACGTTTGGTGGTCCCTTTCAACAGTTCCATATTTTTTGTGTAGTTTTTTCCAACAGCGTGTTTTTTAAGTTCTGATTTGCCCGCCTTCATTGTTATATTACATACAAATGGCATTATCTTTACTATTTCCTTGCAGCAACCATCCCTTAAATTCCGGTAGGTTGAGCCAATCAAAAATGAACTTCTTTTTAAATGTCTTTTTCCCTCCCTTGATTTTTGAATTAATTTTTGTTTTTTTCTTTTCAGAACAGTGGCCCATCTACAAAAATAAGAGTATAGTAAGGCTACATTCGATTGACGGGTAGACAACGGTCGGACCATATTAGACTACTGGTCGAGACAAAAATTTTAAAACTAAATATTTAATTATCAGATCCGTTTGGGTATGTAATATCAGGCTAACATTTTGAAATAGAATCAAATAAAGAAAATAAATGGATGTTGTTACCGATTTCAAATTTATTCAAATTGAGTTGGTGTTAAATTTAAAGTACGTTTAACAAAGTATAAAATCGATGGAACGAATTTGGCATATTTTCATCGCATTCTAAATTAACCATTGGTGTGAGGTGGACATACCCACATTAATCACAAGTCGAACATATATTGTAAAACTAGCTTTCCGTTTCGCAGCGCTGCATTGCTCGCGAGTCGCGACGTTTTCTTTACTTTTCAGATCTTTAAAATTGATGTTAACGATGCCGACCTATGAATCTATGATACATGTTTCATTGTTTCAGTTACGTTCTAGAACGTTAAACTAAACAGCAGTTAAACATTCATTACAGTTTAGTAGGATTAACGCGATGCAAAACCAAACTAACAAAAATTTTAAAAAATAATATGATTATTGTAAAATAACAATAAATTATTACTTGTTCATTCACATTTTCAAATTCCATTTGATACAATAAATGGCCTTCCCGTTGTTCATCATCATATCTGCTTGTACTGGGTTGCACTTCATCAAGATTTGTAATGCAGCTATTTAATGAAACCGACGATGTTTCTTCTTGTCCATCATTCTAAAGTAAATCATAGCTTATGAATCTCGCTATATTTATTTAGGACGTGGCTGATAAGTGATAACTAAAGATATTTTCATTTATATTTAAAAAGCAATGAAAATTCCGTTTCACAATCATATTTGTTTAAAATATTTTTTTATATTAAAACTATACCTGAAAAATACTACTTACCGATGTTTTGGAAGCTTTAGAAGCAGTACTATTCCTTGTTATTAACCAACGATCCATCTTGGTCTAGTACACCTAATACATGTAAAACACAACACAAAGCTTTGTTCAATATCGTTCTCAATCTCCTAAGGCTGAGCATATACCATATATCTACTATTTTATTTTTATTCACTGTTCTGCTAAAAAGATACCACAGGCAGTTGTGCGTTGTGCTAGGATGACTGTGCAAATAATAAGTAGAACATAGAAAAGTTGCACGATCTGACGTCACCGCTATGTAGAATGTTATGTATACGCCATAGATTATAGATTATTATAATCGCTAGAGTGTAGACAGACATATGTGATCTGTGGTATAGGCCAGTGGTCAGTGTACGTTTGGCTTTGCTGCTTTAAAGGAAGTGTTTTAAAACTGTGAGGAAAAAAGGGGAATTCTTTTGCTGAAGCTTAGGAAATTAAAACTAGCGAAGTGGAACCACTGATTCGGAAAGAGCACACCGAAATTTATAAAATCACCAATTTTCAAAACTCCCGGAAAACTTTCCAGGTAACCTCTTGTTTGAGTACTAAATGACTGTAGTAATACTGTAAGAAACAGAATCTCTACAACTAAGTATTAATGTTCAGCAGATCAACTTAGTAGTAGTATGCATGTATTGAAAGTGTGTAGTGTAAGTGAAAGAGAACAGAAATGAGAACCGTTGAAATCTCGACTTTCAGTTTAGTTGTGACTATTCATGTTCCACCATCTATTTTTGAATTTCATGTTCGTGTGAGCAAAGATCAATCAATCAATCAATCAATCAATCAAAATATACTTTATTGTCCAGAAGAATAATCTTGTTGACAAAGCATAAAAAAAATAAAATTATACATACATAACTTATATAAAATACAAATATATAAAACTATAAACATAAGATCATACAATAAAACAAGCTACAAATCACATTTTTTGGTCAAATATTAAAAACATAATATTTATCTACATCAGAATGTATCATCTAAATATTCCTTTATTTCATAATATGGTTTATCAATAAGTAGATTTTTCACTGCGTTTTTGAAACCCTGATTGGAGACGATGTCCCTAATATGGCTCGGTAAGTGATTATACATTTTAGGACCATTGTAAACCACAGAATCCCGGACAAGTGTAGTTCTTGGGACTGGCAGTGTAATATTACCTACTTGTCGAGTGCTATATGTTGAGGTCGTATAAACATTATTTTTGTACTTATGAATTAAGACTACCGCCATTTTTAAAGCTGTACTGAAAACGTGTTGGTTTCATTATTTATATAGGTCTGTACATATGTAAATGAAATAGTTTTATAAAAATTATATTCTTAGGTCAATGCTACCCTCAACCATTTCTGCAACAGAACAACATTGCTACAGAGCTTACTATCAAGTTCAACAGTGGCTTGGTAATAACTCAAATCCATTAAGGTGGGGTTGGAAGCTTACTAAGAATGGCTTAGAGCCTGTAAAACGACATACCCATTACTTCCTGAAAATTTATTAAAAATTATAAGCTGTAGTTGTACGAAAAACTGCTCAAAATCATGCAGCTGCGTTAAACATGGTTTAAAATACTCTGATTATTGTGCCAACTGTCAGGGTCAATTTTGTAAAAATATTGATAATTTAAGAGCGGACATAGTTAGATTACCCAGAAGATTCTCTTGAAAAAGAAGATTTCGAGCAAGAAGAAAATATTTTTCAGTTACAGGATGAAAATTTAGCAGATGACGAGCCTGCTGAAGAAAATGAAATACTTCCAGTATCTAAAAAACCTTGAATCATTTAAAATATTTTAGATTATTGATATTGTTGCTGTCACTGAAACTTGGCTGTCGGATGTTTTGGCCACGGAGACTGTCAATATACCGAGTTTTACTTTTTACAGAATCGATAGGACAAGTAGAGGTGGAGGAGTTGGAATATACGTAAAGAAATCTATTGTAAGTCAGATAATAAATTTTGATTTCAATTTAAATAACTCATTTGACCACATATGGATTAAATTTAAAATCTCCCAGAAAACATTTATAATTGGCACAGTATACAGACCTCCCTCTATTAATGTCAGGGATTGCGTAGATAATCTAGATAGTATACTATCTTTTGTATACCCTACTGTAGATGTTGTGTTATGTCTTGGTGATGTTAATGTAGACCTTTTTAAAGTTAATAATACACTTTCTGAGTGTTTTGATTCATATAATCTTACTCAAATAATTAATGGACCTACCAGAATTGCAGCCAATACTAGCACGTTGATTGATCCAATATTTATTAATGATACAAAATTAGTTGTGGACGTGGGGACAATTAATGCTGAGGTTTTGTCTGACCATTTGCTGGTGTTTTGTAAACTCAATACGCGCGTTAACAAACAGAAACAAAAAACTATTACAATAAGAGATTTATCGAATTTCAATCATGATAGCTTCCTTCAAGAACTACAAAATTTACCATGGCATAACTTAATTGTGGATATGGACATTAACCAAAAAGGAAATACTTTCAAACAATTCATTGTCACATCATTTAATAATCATGCTCCTTTGAAAACAATTAGAGTGTCCAAACCCAGGGCACCCTGGCTTACTGCTAATTTAAAGCTATTGATGAAGGAAAGAGATAATGCACTTCGAAAATATAAACGGTCAAAGCTATTAACTGACTGGGAATATTACAAACAGTTGCGCAATTTCACGTTATCTAATGTTAGATCGGAAAAAAGAGCTTATATAAATTATGTTTGCCAGCAGAATAATTATAAAAAGACGTGGGCTGCTCTTGACACTTTCAATATTAGAAATAAAAACAAATACAGTGAACTACCCGGTAACTTATCTGATCCGAATAGTATTAGCGATTTTTTTTCTACTATATTACAACAGACTAATAATAATTGTGATGAATGTATTCAGTTTTATAATACACACGCATATGATAATAATATCAGCTTTAATTTCGGTTTGGTTACCGTGGAGAAAATTCACGAGTATTTATTTACCATTAAATTCAATGCATATGGAATAGACAATATATCGGTCATTATGCTTAAATACTGTAGTCCGTTTATAGATAAGATCCTTACATAACCCATATTATCAACTGCTCGATTGAGTCTTGCATATTCCCGGACCTATGGAAGATTGCCGTTGGCTGTCCTCTCGCTAAAAATTCTAATCCTCAAGACTTCTCGGATCTTAGATTAATCAGTATATTACTTTGTATATCAAAAATCTTTGAAAAAGTTTTGCATGATCAAATGTATGAGTATATAAATGAAAATAAATTTTACCATCGTTTTAGACAGGCTTCAGGAAACATTATAATACATGCTTAAGTTTAGCTCAAGTTATCGACGAGATTATAGCAGCTTACGATGAGAAATTAGTTACGGTGCTTATATTACTTGACTTTTCGGAAGCTTTTGATACTATTAATCATAGCCTTATTTGCACCAAGTTAAAATATTATGGATTTCGTGAAACATCAATTTCTCTTATGTCATCGTATCTCACAAATAGGAAGCAGAAAATAAAAAGCAACAATAATTTTTCTCCTTATTGTAATGTTAACTGTGGTGTTCCTCAAGGGTCCATACTTGGACCTCTTTTATTTATATTATATACTGCAGACATATTAAAGTCTATAAGCTCTTGCAAAGTTCAAGCGTATGCAGATGACTCTCAGCTATTTACTAGATTCTCGGTGGACCAGGCGCAGCAGCATATTAATAATGACTTAAGTTTATTGTATACCACGTGTTTAAAGCATAATCTAAAACTAAACTCTAATAAATCACAGATCATGATTTTTGGCCCTAAAAACATAATAAATGAGGTAAAAAATATTATTGACATACAAGTTAATAACACATCCTTACCTATTGTGACTTCTGCAAAAAATTTAGGCTTAAATATTGATGACGACTTACGATTCAAAAATCACATAAGTAATCTAGTAAAGAAAATCTACGTAGCACTGAAATTAATATATTCTAATAGATATATTATCAATTTAAATTTAAAAATTGTTCTGTCGGAATCTCTCGTACTATCGCTATTTAATTATTGCGATTTTATTTATGGCCCTTGTCTAGATAAAATTCATGAAAACAGAATTCAAAAAGTACAGAATATGTGTTGTTGGGAATATGTGTTGTCATATTTTGGCAGAAAGAATCTACCCCTGAACTATGGCCTATTATCAATGGTCCACCCAGTATAGCTAATATAAAGTTGTTTTTTCTAATTTTGCTCTTAGAGAAACTATTCAGTTTTATTATCGCCAATAGTGCTAACGCGGCAAACAAATTTTTCTTCCATCTTTATATTCTTTACCTCATATTTTTTAAATATGATTGTGTTGTTACACTCTGTAGAAGTCGATATATTTATTTTCATTTTATTCATTCATTCTTTTTCCATACAATATATAATAGAGACCCACTGACTAAAATTAAAGAGTTACATATTATACAGTTAGTTACATAAATTAAATAGAATTTAAACCAGCATTTCAAGATAACTATCTTCTGCCTCATTTCAAGCGTAAAATATCCCGTCCCTTTAACACGTATTGAAGCCACTTAGGACGTGCTGGTTTACTTTCATGGTTATGTTTTCCTTTAGAACCGTCTAAATATCTTTTCCCAAACGAAAAAGCCATTGTTGTGTATATCACGAGAAATAGTAAGAATTTAATCCAGAGCAGTGTGCCATTTTTCGCATCAAAACGGCTTCTATAGAACAGATTTCTGTTTTAACAAACTTTAAACATTTAAGATAATATTATCTCTTAACAGATATTACATTGGCTAAAATATCACTAAGGAATTTGTTTTATATCAACTTTGAGAAGCACTATGAAAAGTTATTTATAAATAGCGACTGATAGTCATTCAATAACCTCCCATTATGTGTTAAAAAGTGTAATAAGATGCCTTATTATAGAAAGCTAAGTCCGATATTAAATGTACATTAATTAAACAGCAGCATATTATACCATAGGCATATGAGGGATCTTAGGGTATTCTATATTAACTTTTAATGTATATGAACCTCTTCTCTATCGAAGATTAGGGATCTTTTACTTACCTAACAGTTAATAGGCAAGGGAGGACAGCTTTACATCCCCTCCGAAGGATGTTATATCCACTATGTATTGTGATCCTCGCCCAAAGCTGCATAGCTTCTGCGGATACATTGGTATACAAGCCGCTAGAAGAAGGGACGAGGACACTCTATTTATTTGTGAACACGCAATAGGATCTCGTTCTGAGGGCTTATGCTATCACCCTGTATGTGGAACTTCTAGGATTTTAATTCGAAATGAATAGATTTGATTTACAGCGAAAATAAAAACCTTTATTCAATACCAATCCACAACAAAAATAATGAGATAAATATACACAACTTTTTATTTTAACTACAAAACTGCAAGAATTCGTCTGGGAATAAATTTTAAGTTTTAATTTTGAAAAAAATGCCAAAAATAGAGATTAATTTAGACACTGACTGATTTTAGCACTTTGCTTGTAGAATTTCACTGTATATAGAAGTTGAGGGGAATTGTTAACATGATAAGAGCTGTAGAGGCAGAGTTTTACTAGTGCATCATATCGGGTTATAGTTCAAAAGTTGTTTACTACTTTGACATCACTTGATATCCAGAGTCTCTCGGATCACTATCACCTGATCCTAACATGATATTTGGAGGCAGTTATAAACATGCAATTTTAACAAGGAAATCATGAAATTTGCGAATAAGAATCTATGGGACATCAAAGTTAGGTTACTTTAGAAGGTTTTAATCATATTTTTATTAATTTAAGTTGATTTGCTTGCTTGTAATTTAAAGGTATATCAAACGGGTCGAGATAAAATAACCTATGTTATGGATAGACATCGAGCTTTGACTAAAAGTTCTTTGAATAGGACTAGCTCGATATTAATTTGATCAGAGCTTTTTAGTACGGTACATTCGAGTTGGCTGCACAAATAATATTTGTCAGAGAAATTTTTTATTTTGGTGGAATTTGACGTTACGTTAATAAAAATGATTTACCGAATTTTCCATTAAAAAAGTGATAAAACTAAACAAGCTGTTGGAAAATCTATATATTAGTGGGGATGGCAAGCAAATGTGCAGTTTTGTGTACTGCTTCGAAAAGTGAATTTTCGGAACTAATTCGAAAAGAGGCTTTTGAAATTATATGAAAATATGATTTCGGCAGTATCTTAAAATTTTATTTTAGGAAGTATACTAAACTTTGAAAATTTTATTTTGGACAGTAGACTAAATGACTTAGAAATTAATATTATGGGCAGTATTGTGAAAAATGACAACAAATCATGTTTAAATTCAAGTTATATTAATTTCCTTTAGTTAGTATTTTTTTAAGCATTGGTTTTCTGAGATGACAAGTGTGTTGAATTGTATAATGAATTGTAAATGTTGAAAATTTTCTTGGTTTCTAAATTTACTCTAATTTTCATTTATTTTATTGCTCAGGGTTTCACTTGTAGGTATCTGATTTGAAGAAGGGTATACCGGCTCGCCGCTTTCAGATTTAGTTTTCCTAAATTTAAGTTAGGCAATGGACACTTGGTTAGGCCAGAAAACGTAATTTCAGTCCATTTCTTTGAGTTGCATACTACTGTAAACTGTTATTTACACAAATTCTGTTGTTTCTCTTATAAATATAGTTCATATGGGTTTGCGCAATCTATTAACTCTATCATTTAGTTACTTTGAGCCTGAGGAAGAAGTCAAACCTGGTTATAAGGTCCAAGTCCAAATGAGAACGAAATCAGCCTCCGTTGTTAGATGGTTAAGGTATTATATCCAATCCACATATGATTTGTCCAATGTTAAATGAAGTTAATAACATAGCGGAATCCAAATAGTTAAAAGTGTGAAGTAAGGTACCGTCATCGGTTTAAGTGCTGAGACCTCGATCAGCGAAGTTAAGCAGCGTTGGTCGAGGCCGTCACTTGGACGGGTGAACGGCATCTTGTTGTAGGGTATGTCCCCTACTAGTCAAAATAAAAAAGTAAAAAATCCTAAAAATTAGCAAAAAATCAAATAATCTTATGCCACCTGGCAAACCATATATCAAAAATCCGTAATTCAACTCACAAAAATCAGAGAAAATTAGCCAATCATCGATAATTCACAAATAACCATAATTCATCAAATTCAGACATAAAACATTCATTTCCACTCATCCGTAACCAAATCATCACGAAAAACAAATTTCAAAAATACAGCCCCCGTATATTCTTTAACTTAGTCAAATTCTTCATCTAAACACAAATTCTCATCATCGCCCTTAATACGTCCCGATTTTATAAGCAATTCCCCTTTCCAAAAAATTCGAACTTCTTGACCACCCATTTCAAACAATTTTCCATTTTTACTTTCTAATCAGCCCCTGTATACGTCAATTCACGTTCAGTGCCTCGAGTCCCAAAAGCCCGAATATCGTTTCACCGAATTTGCCCAATCCCACTGCTATTATAAACTTTCCTCTTTTCAATCACCCCCGTATAACAGCAGACACCCATACTATATCTCCGTTCAGCTCGATTCATACCCGTATTGTACCTTGTTAATATCTTATCTTTTTATCTGACGCACGAACTGGATACCTTTTAACGGAGTTACAGCCTGTTAACAGCGGACCTTCGTGATACCTTACGGGGTCGAGCCAGATTTCGCCCACAAAACTTTAAATTCTCTCAAACTCCCAAACGAAAAATGATCCGACCTTCAGTCAAATTTTAATCGATTCCCCTTCACATAACCGATCTGTCCATATAAAAATTATTTTTAAATTCCAAAATTTTCAAGTATTGCACAACATGATGCAATCGATGACTCATCCGTGCCCGCACTGAGCGATTTCACGCCTTTCCAGCTCTCTGCGAGACTCGATGGGGCGAGAAAAACGAAACATTTGCAATTTAGTATAAATACCGGTGCATCGCAAGCCGTAGCCAAGTTCAGTTTTCGGCAGTGACTCCAAAGTTTAGTTTCGTGACGTGATAAAGTGGGACAAGTTTCCTTGTAGTGTAATAAGTGTGTACTAGTGCTTCGGTCCGGTTAATAATTAAATACCCACCGTCTAGACAGGCTTTCTTAACCATCCATCCTAGCAACTTCTCGTGACTAACTGTTCCGATCTAGCTTCCCAGGCCGAAACCTGGTTAAAAAGAGTTAGTTTTAAGTATCGCCTTTAGTGCTCCTATTTTTATTTTATTTTAATATTTCTATTTTTCGTCCAAAGCGACATTTCAATTCTCACCGACCCGGCCACGTTAAAATTATATTCTCTAGTGAATTTTCTCAGATTTATCTACAATTTTAAATAATTCTAAAAGCAGTTTAATTAAATTATACTGACAGAATTTATGTTGTCGAATAGTTTCCACCAAAAAGAAACTTTGTAAAAATAATTAACTTTTTTCAACTCTGTTAATTAAAAAACCCGAAATAAAAATACTTGTTCGTACCGTTTAAACAAAGTGTTAATTTTTTCGAAGAATTATTATACAGGGTGCAGTCATTGACCCTTAACAAAAAACATTTTTAATAAATCATTGCTTCGACTGTTCCTGAATACCACTATACAGGGTGTAGCATTGACCCAAACCTTCACCACAGAAACAAACCAGAAGACTTCTCACAACAAAATAAAGTGCACGAACGCCCTCAAGGGTCTCAGCTCTAACCCCCAGCAGTTCCAATTTTTTATATTCCCAACCTGAGGGCCCAACTCGTGTTCAATCTCTGTTATAGGGTATTCCCCCTATAAGTCAAAAACAGAAATCAAAAAAATGCAAAATTAACAGAAAATTCATATTAGTTCAGGCATCATGGCAAACCATGATAAAAAAGTCAACCAGACCTAGTTTACTACAAAAAACTACACCCAAGGTTACCAAAATCAGGAAAAATTCACGCACATTCTATAATTCACAAGTAATGTAAAATCCACAACCCCCTCATAATCATCAAATAGGTCAAAACCACCATCCGTACCTAAAACCGTAATAGTTCATTTCGTTTCATTAACTTTTTACACCACTTTTACGTTTAGAATCTTATTACTTCTTGACGACCCCTCGTATACTTCAACTTACCTTCAAACACACCATTCAACTTCAATTCATTCAATTCTTGCATCCATTTCAAATTTTAATCTTTGACAACCCCCTGTATACACCAAATCACATTCCCCACCTCGAGTTTTCATATCTAATTTAGTTTCATCAAATTCCAGCGCTTCAATTAATATTTCAAATTTCATTACTTTTCAATCACCCCTCGTATAATTACATACAATATCTCGATATCTACGCTCAAACTCGTTAGGACCATTATCATATCTTATTTCCAGCCACCTCGCACCTATCGGGAGCATTATTATTTCATTTCAACTGTTAAACGTCTGACCTTCGTGACACGTTTACGGGGTCCTTTCATAACATTAAAATTTCCGTCAATTAAACTCCAATATTTCCAAAACCGGAATCGATTCAAATTTTCTTTTTATATAAAAAAATATAAGTTTCAAAAAGTGAATTTTTGTGTAATAGTGTAATAGCTGATTATGCTATCGAACGGGTTCGGTTACTATTTAACTAATGTTGTAAATACCTCCGTCTAGCTAGGCTTTCATATTCCCAGTCCCTGCAATCTTTTCGTGACAAGCTGTTCAATTCTAGCTTCCCAGGCCGAAACCTGGTTAAAAAGAGTTAGTTTTAAGAGCTCGCCTTAAGTGGTCCCACTAGTATTAAAAAACACTTCGCCTTAAGTGGCCTCCTTTTTTATTTTTAATTATAACAAAACACTTCGCCTTAAGTGGCCCCTTTTTAATTTTAATTATAACAAATTACTTCGCCTTTTCTATTTTCCCTTCGCCTACGAGGCTCAATCGTCATAGTGAATTTTTCCCAAATTAATTATTTTTCAACATTTTTTTAAATATATTTTAAAGCAATTTAAGACAAAATTTCTGTTGTCGATTAGTTTCAACTTCAAAAGAAACATGTAAAAATAAAATAAATTCTTCTCAACTCCGTTCAATATCCGTTAATAAATAATTTTGTATTGTATTTTGAAAACCATGGTGTTATTTTTTTTTCAAGAAAGAATAATAATATACAGGGTGTAGCTGTTGACCCTGCAATAGCTATAAAAATCAAATCAGTGCTAATTAAAACCAAGTGATACAAAATAGTGCGAAACACAATATACAGGGTGTAGCAATCGACCCGATCAAGCACTTCGAGAAATCAAACCCTGAGACTCTACACACGAAAAATAAGTGCACGAACGCCTCTGGGGTCTCAGCTCTAAACCCCCACCGTTCCAGATTTTTTATTTAACAAACAGAGGGTCGTTTTCGTGTTCATCTTATTTCGCCGTCCTGGTTGAGTGGAAGAGTAGCTGTTGCTAAACTCCGCCAGAACGTAAATATAAACAAGGCATTAAAATAAAATAATAAATTATTAAATACCAATAGAGGTCCAATTAAACTCGAACACTCCAAACTCTCTAGATTGACGAATTTTTTCCAAGATCGTTATTTCAAAAATCATGGCTATATTTTACAAATACGTATTACACATTAGCTTTGCTAAAATGACGTAGGTCTGGGGGCTCTGGGATCTTGTACCATTATTCTTTAACCCTGCTTTTTTATTATTTTTAATCAAAGATTTTTAAATACATGATATTTTAATATTTTTGTATTTCAGGTGTTTTTCTTTAAGTTTCGTGCAGGAAACATTAGAAAATAGATTTGTCTTATTATGTACAGGAATGTTTATTTACAGTTAAAATTTGTAATGAATTCTAGTTATTCAAAAAAGCAGAAAGAACAAACACACTGTTATTTTCAGGGGTGCATAACGGGCGCAATCTCTTGCGTCAGAAACACATCGCAGAGCACAGCTTTTCCTTTATCAAGCACATCGTAGGTATCATTCGTTAGATACATTATCACGTCCTCGGTTGTTTAAAACCAAATATTTTTTCAGATATTAGCTGATGTTTATTTAGGTTTTACATAATCCGTTTTTTGTTATTTTTACTACAGAAATTGTAAGATTAGAAATCTATTTATTTAGGGCAGCACGGTAGCTTATTCGGCTAGAGCGCGTTATGTGGAAAATTCGCTTTGGTCAGACTCTACTGTGTTCTGGGTTCGATCTTCAGCACCAGCAATGTCGGTGATTAATAGATGTTGCCTGCGTTTCTTCAAATCTGTAATCCCCTTCCGAATATCTTATGGCTTTGTATTTGGGG
Source organism: Leptura quadrifasciata (assembly GCA_963675555.1). Taxonomy (NCBI): domain Eukaryota; kingdom Metazoa; phylum Arthropoda; class Insecta; order Coleoptera; family Cerambycidae; genus Leptura; species Leptura quadrifasciata. The sequence continues at coordinate 151,853,782 of OY776673.1, read as the reverse complement.
ATTATCTAGTATATGTGGTGTATGATTTCTTTGACATTATCATTTTTATCTAATGCCACTGGTTTGGATGCTGCTTTTTTAAACGCTTCTGGAAAGTATCCAGTCTCTAAAATTTCATTTACAATATACGATAAGAGATTATTTTGTATATCAAATAGGTTTAATAAGACGTAATATTTGATTATTAAATTCAGTAGCGCTATGAAACAAATATTTGCTTTGGCGTTAGTGCTGAGTTCAAACAAGATATACGATTAAAACAACAGATGCTAATGAAATAAGAAAATCGATTAATTAAACTCTTGACTATAGCAATAATCTTAAACGAAGCATATTGCAACATTGTATTAATTTATATTATTGATGGGTACGAAACGAAATCTATTTCTCTAATAAAATAATCAAAATTCAAATATACTTCAATTTTTATTCGAATGCATCAATACAAATTGAATTTTATTTTCGCAGAATAGAAGCCTCCGAAATCATCTCAAAGATTCAAGTACATGCTTGAATTGAAAATAAGTTCAATTGCAAACATCGTCTCAAAGGTATTGATTTGAAATGTAATTGGAGATTTTACGACTGAATTATATTATATAAAAATATTATAAAATATCTTTCGCTATATGATTATATTTTCATGAAAGACACTGTGGAGTTAACCATAATTAAAATACTTGTTATACTCTCCCATTTTAACAAAAGATATAAAAATGGTAGAAGTATAAAATTTTTATTAGAATATGTACAGGATGGGCAACTAATACTGGAGGCCGGCCATATCTCAGAAAACAATCATCGCATAAGTTTAGGGAAAAAATAACCTTAGTAAAGCGACCCTCAAAAATCGCTGGAAAATATTTTCGAGTTGCTAAAATGGCCGCAGGTGGAACAGCCATGACCGAACAGAAAATTAAGTTCTTGTCCCTATTTCGCTGAATTAAATGGTATTGAAAATATATGCATCGCAGTCCTGAGGCAATTTCGAATCTTGTTAGGTTTCCATTTTTTCTATCTTCAAAAATAAAGCGGCTGGGAGATGCCACTTTTTTAAATGTCGATTGCTTCGATTTTCCTTAACGGAATTTTACAATCTATCGAGTGCTTTGCACAGATTTCATTTGGTTATTATCGTCGCCGCTAGAGGGCGTTATTTGACATGTCAACAAATATCGCGCTTTTCATAAAAAGATTTAAATGGAATGGTATGTTTATCTTGGCGACGGAATCTGCAAAGTAGCTGTTGAAAACAAGTAAGCTGTAAAGATGACACAATATAAGCTAAGATTAAACTAGGATAGATTAAGTAAAGCCCAGAGCCAGATGCAGGGGTATGGGGGGAAATGAAGAAAGCGGAAGCCCTTTCAATCAATAAATATCTTTCGATAATTTTAGTTTTACATTTAAAAAACAAATTTTCACTATTAAGATACTTACATACTATTTTTAAATTTTTAAAAAAATCCTTATTACTTTCTGACGAGTGATAAGCAATGGGGAACAGTTGATAGGCTTACTATATTTAAGTGAAAGATACTTTACGTGCTTTTTTAGAGGCAAAATCATGGATGATTTTTCCCTTGTTTGGACATATTTCATTATTCATTACTTTGTTAAAAATCAAAAAAAGTTACTATTATAAAACTTTTTAATCCAAGGTTTGTGGAGGCCCTCAATGTGTGGGGCCCGGGGGCTCCCGCCCCGATTGCCCCGAAGCACTTCTGGCTCTGGAAAAGCCCTTTGTAACAGGACCAGGTTTATTAAATTCCATTGAGGCAAATCGGAGTAATCGACATTTAAAAGAAATTTTTTTTGGCATCTCTCTGCCACTTTATTTTTGAAGACACTAAAAAAATTGAAAACTAATACAATTCGACATTGTCTCAGGAAAACTTAATTTTCGATTCGGTCATGGCTGTTACGTCCCCTAACGGCCATTTTAAGAACTCGAAAATGTTTTCCAGCAATTTTTTTAGGGTCAATTTACCTAAGGTAACTTATGTGACGATTGGTAATTTTTTCCAAACTTATGCGATGATTGACTTCTGAGATATGGCAGGCCTCCATTTTCAGCTATCCCCCTGTACAGTGTATTTCATAAAAAAACGGAAGTGGCGTAATGGCAGATAGAGGACACCAACAGTAATTAGAATCGCCCATAGTGGACACTCTTCGATGAAATATAGTGTGTTTTATGCATGTTTTACAAAATTTATTTTGGTTATTACTTTGTAAAGGAGTAGTTTATAACACTAGTGATCCTAAATAAGGACATGTATGGTACAAAAAAAATCAGATCCAAATTTGGGAAGAAAATGTTTGTTGTTTTTCTACGAGAAAACAGTACCCCGTATATGTTTTCTTTAAAATTTCAATATATAATTCGAAAAGTACAAAAAAACTGAGCAAAATGATCAGTGCTTTTCACACACATAGGTATGGAAGAATTCTGTTAAAAACAATTTTACACATACCACATTTAATTAATTCAATGTCTTGAACCAGGCGATGAGGTCAACCACCCGATTTTTTGTCATTGGGTGTCAAACAATCGACGAATAATAACTTTATTTATGGCGAGGCGCAGTTTACAAGAGATGAAATCAATAATTATTGAAATACTGCCCCAGGGTCCAGGAAAACCTGCATAGTCCACGCAAATTAGGCATTTTAGAAGAAATAGTTTATGAAGAAATAATATTTGAGATGCGTACTCTTGATAGAATTAGAAATAGATATCCTAAAAGTTCCCACCCCATTCAGGAACGGAAAGTCCCTTTTTGTGCAAAAAAAACCACCCCTAACGGGGACTTAACGCTGGTTTTCACTTTTATTTTGTAAACCGTTCGTTGGAAGAGAAAAAATTATAGAAAGTAAAAAAATCTCTATGAGATGCATGTCTAGCGCACGTGGTTTTTATTTATTTTCCCCTTTTTTTCACAAAGATGCGTTTTCTTATTTGAACTCTTTCCCAAACCACCCTTGAGGTAGAGTTCTCGGTGCTGCGATAAGTCCCGTCAAGGGTGTTTTTTTTTTTGCAAAGGGTTCTTTCAGTTCCTCAATAGGGTGGGAACTTTTCGGGTCTATTTCTAACCCTATCGAGTGAACACATCTTTAAAATTATTTCTCTATAAATTATTTCTTCTATTCACAATATAATTTGCATGTACTAACACGCAAAACTTGAATACCGTCCACATCATCCATCTAATATTTGGGTTAGACTTATAGGCGGTCACTTTTTAGTTCCACATTTCTCTAACGCATACTTACTAATAATGTTTATCCTAATTTTTTACTACGCACGTTACCGAATCTAATAAAGAATGTATATTGCTGAGACATATGGTCAAGGGTCCGACGCTCCTTTTTTAAAGTGATTACTAACAGACTGAATTTTCTGAGTGGCTTCGTTTTAACGAGTCTTGCAACTTTTCTCTCTGCGAAAATTCTCGGTAGAGGTATGAAAAGTTCTAGGCCGCCGCTAAGCATGTTGATCACGGAACTGGCTATTTCATGGCGTAGGACGGGAGAACCTGCTAGAAAATTTGTAGGACAATTTGACCATTCGATTTCCAAATATTAGTTAAACAATAATGTAAAAATCAGCCCGTTAGTGTAAAAAAACAGGGAGCTGCGCAAGCGATGGGTTGAACCAGTGAGTTCTCTGCCTCAATATTTAAAAATAACGAGGTCTGAGATTAGTAGTGATTAAATGAGAGGGGTTCGGTTCAGGAGCAGGAGCAGTGTTCAGTTTAGGGGTGGGGGTCAGGGGGCGTGACCAGGGGGGCGTGGTCGGGGGGGCGGGACGTTAGAAGGCGGGGTCTAGGAGTGGTGGTGGGGGTAATTAGCATGGTGGGCGGTAATTATGGTGGTGGGGGGTAATTAGTGTGGTGGGAGGTAATTAGACTAATATGATGTAATTAGAGTGGTGGGAGGTAATTAAGGGGCGGGGCTTAGGGGATGGGGCGTTAGAGGGCGGGGCCGATGAAAGGTGGTAGTGGTGGGGGGCAATTAGGATGGTAATTAGATTAGTGAGAAGTAATTAAAGTGGCGTGATGTAATTGTGGTGGTGGGGGCAATTAGATTAGTAAGAAGTAATTAAAGTGGTGTGATGTAATTGTAGTGGTGGGAGGTAATTAGGGTGATGTGATGTAATTGTAGTGGTGGGAGGTAATTAGAGTGATGTGATGTAATTGTGGTGGTGGGGGGCAATTAGATTAATAAGAAGTAATTAGAATGTTGTGATGTAATTGTAGTGGTGGGGGGCAATTAGTGGAATGATGGGTAATTAGAGTGGTGGGAGGTAATTAGAATGGTGTGATGTAATTGTAGTGGTGGGGGGTAACTAGAGTGGCCTGATGTAATTGTAGTGGTGGGGGGCAATTAGTGGAATGATGGGTAATTAGAGTAATTGCATGATGGATAATTATTGTGGTGGGAGGTAATTGGAATGTTGTGATGTAATTGTAGTGGTGGGGGGCAATTAGTGGAATGATGGGTAATTAGAGTAATTGCATGATGGATAATTATTGTGGTGGGAGGTAATTAGAATGTTGTGATGTAATTGTAGTGGTGGGGGGCAATTAGTGGAATGATGGGTAATTAGAGTGGTGGGAGGTAATTAGAATGGTGTGATGTAATTGTAGTGGTGGGGGGCAATTGTAGTGGTGTGGTAATTAGAGTGGTGGGTAGCAATTATAGTGGTGTGGTAATTAGAGTGATGGGATGCAATTAGAGTGGTGGGAGGTAATTAAAGTGCTGTGGTAATTAGAGGACAATTACAGGTAATTTAGGTAAAAATAAAGGTAATTGCAGTAAAAATAATGGTGATTAAAGCAATTATGGTCAATCCATCCGTCTAGCCGTTCGTATGCAGACAGTTAAATAATTCTCTATTATGTTGTATTGTCCTATTGCACTTTGTATTTTTTTTTACGATGAGATAACAAACATTCATTCATGATTATATAGCTATCACTTTATTTACCTGCCTTATCCTTATGCTGATAAACAATTGCGACCTATCTATCTTATCTTTATGTCTATCAACAATTATTTTACCTGTCTTATCTTTAGGGATATCTGTCTTATCCTATGCTGATTTATGAGATGTACATTTACGACCTGCCTGTCTTATCCACCGAAATTTTTATCAGTGAATTTCTGAAAGGAGACATTTGGATTGTTATTTCAGTACATGCAGCGTACCCTCTTTATGGCTTTTGTGTACTTAACATCTTGACATCACAAGTGAGGAGAACGTGTAGCTGTTTATTTTAGTTTTTTTTTTTTTAATTGAAACACATGATTTACATTTTCTTATATTATTTATTATCTATTCTGTCACATTACTATTTTCATACTATTTATTGCCTATTCTACTACATTACTAACTAATTGTCTTTTCATTTTATCTTGCACCAAAAAATCCACCTTGAACTGATCCATCCAATGCATTATAGGTCAAGTAGGCATCGTGAAGTATAAGTTCAGGGAACCTTGTTTTTCGTGTCTCAAACTCTGTTATTATGTCAACTCTATAGTGTGGTAATAATTAGAATGGTGGGAGGTAATTGCATTCTTCTGATCATGCGTGGTGAGAGTGACTACTAATATAAATAGAATGCTTCTGCATCACACAATTAAAACCTATCGTCGATAAGTCAAGAGCTAGCAAGTGAATGTTGTGCAACTATCCGACAGTAAACAATAATAAATTGACAATATATTTTCATCATCACATTTTGTGTAAGTTGATAAAAAAAATTATCCTTTCTGAATATGTATGATTAATATGTTTGTTTTATTTTATTTATTTTTTTATTTTAGTCCAACTGACAATGTGGATGCAATATTCAGCTCAACGGTGGGTACGGGCAGAAGACATTAAATCGGCCATTGAAAGGTTGTCTTGTGAACTAAGTGACTTAATCAAGGATTCGCAGCATTCATTAGTTTATGATACAAATGTCTTCTACGATATTGAAGAAACTGAACGCATTGAAAAAGATTGCACGACGTATACTGCTGGTGCAAATCTATGTTACAAATATTCACGAGGCTTTTTAAATTTGGACGAATTTTGTGAGCATATGATTAGAATAGAATTAAGACACTTTCTATATGACTTAGTGAAGTACCTGCCTAAGGAACTTATTGAAAAATACCAACTGGACCAGTCTGATGGTGATACGGGCAGTTAAATAATTCTTTATGTTGTATTTATTGTTAGATATAAATAATTATTATATTGTCATATTGCACAATTATAGTATCTTAAAAAAATTTCTTTGTATTTTCATATATTATGGTGAGATTAGAAATAAAACAAATATTAAAATAATGCATGTATTTTATTACCTGTCTTGATTACATAACTAAGAGATATACCTTAATAAACCTAAATAGTTTTTAATCCAATCTTACATTTAAATCTACGATATATTTTGTAAAGAAAATGAACATTGCAAGAGCATAATGACAATAATTATTATTAAGAAGCCAGTATACAGTACCGAACACGGTAACTCGGGTAATACCATCACCATCTATTAGACCCTACAATAGTGTACCTAAAGTGTGTTTACTTTAAGCAGAAATCCGCCTTACTTTAAATTTACTTCATCTTATGTAGTTTCAAAACCTCATGAGCTTTACCTTCATATGCAAAGATACATAACTTCGGCCATCGCGTCGGTCGGCTCAATTACATGAAAAACATTAGATTTATTGTGTATCCCGAGCTCTCGCAGAATACTGATCTCCGGTTATGTGTTGTTTTAAATACAGTTTAAAGACTATACGCATACTACTGTATTGGTATTAATCACTATAATTGAAACACATAAGTAATTTATTTTGTCAAACTTATGTAACGAGGTATATGGTAGATAACTGAGTAAATGTTTTCAAAATGTACTCATAACGGGCGCATTTCATGGGAGTTTTGAAAGCACTCTACTACATCACTAAATAAATCACGTTCAAACAAAGTTAGGAATTAGAAAAGAATATATTTGTGCCATTTTGTTTGATACCTGGTAGACGATGCATAAAGTGATAATAGTATGTGGTGTATAGTTTTCAATACGTAGGGTTAGAATTACTATCCCGTAGAAGTCTAGAAAATAAATTATTAAAGGTTTTAAGTATCAACTAAATTCGTGTACATCAAGGCAATTTGATTAGTATTGAGAGCTCGTTACATTGGTACGTGTTTATTTATGCCTACGTACGCCTGTGTTATTTTACACCACCACGTACATTACTCCTTAAAATCGGAGACATTAAAGATTTAGATTGTTGAAATGGCGAACAAAATAATGGGGTCCCATAAGCCCCTCCTATCTATTGAAAACAAAGAAAACGTATATGTTTACAAATAATTTATTTAAAAATAATGAAGTTATCTACAACGAAGCCGCGAACGGCGTTATCGGTAAAGAGAATTTCATCTGTTATAATAATTTTATAATAGTTTTTTTACTTAGCATTTACTAACATAATTTTGTACTGGTCATTATTGTGCTCTAACATCAGTTTTGTAACATTCTTAGTAAATAGTTTTAAATTACCAGAGGTTTTAATTTCACTGGGTAAAACATTGTATCAGCGTAAACAATCACTAAACGTACGCTTTTTTTATAATTTTCAATAGACCCCACTGGATAATTGTGCAATTTAGCTCTTAACTAAGAAAGGTGATTAAGATAGGTGTACTTGATTTTTTGTCTATTTTATACATTATAACGCTAGTAAAAACTTTACTGATAGCTTGCGACAAAAATAAGTGAAAAGTACTAAGCTAAAATACTTCAGTACCTCTGCTGTACTTTAGGCTAGAATTAGAAGGACAACAGCCATAACAAGCAATAATTGCAAGGCGGCTCTCTACGGTCTGGTAAAAAAGTTGAAGTTTTGCATTTAACGAGTAAAGAGAATTTACTCAATAACTCCAAATCTAAAATGTTATACTTCACTTAACACCCATTTACAATTTGATTTTGTATGTACTTCTTTATATTTACTATTTAAATCCATAATTAGAGGGCAATAAGTATATATCTAACTCGCCAACAGAGGTACCTCATATTAATGACATTTCAAAGCCGTCCATGACTACTGGTTCACTGCTGTCAATCTTACGTATTTTTAATTTGTTAATGTATTGCATTGCACTATATTTTTATCCCTTTACCTTCGTAAAGATATGGTAGTACTTTATACCACGAAACCAGTAACCGCCTATTATAGAGTTTGTGAGATAAAAGACCTTTAAATTTTTCTAATTTCGAACCTATAAAAAATTGTACCTACCCGTAATTTCGTTTTAAGTTGCATTTAAAATCGCATATAATGACAGGTAACACTGTAACAGTTGGGATTCTCTGTTGTTAAATCCTAACATATAAGATCTGTTTACTGCCAGGTGATAGATAGAATATCCTTGAAATCAAATAACAATGTTTACGTATCTCTTTGCGGTCAAAAATTTACTATAACAAATAATCTACGTCGACACTAGAGATTTAGCTGTAATGTAAATTCGCAACAAAACGATACATTTATGTCAAATTTATGTAATAATACGAAAAATAAGTTAAGTAAAAATTTGTTGCTCCGCATAAACGACAGCCACTTACAAAAAGCTATGTACTATGTGATAGAGTCGACGTGATCGCGCAAAACAAATAAAAATATATATCATTTACAAAACACCTTATATGCACGACTATGTTGGTAGGCAGAGTGAACTGAGAAAGACATAAGACGTCTGATATACTTATAATATATGAATTGAAATGGGAAAGAAAAAAAAAATAATGGCTTCATATGTCCCATCCTATCTACGGAAACCATAGAAAACGCAAGTGTTTAGAAATAATTTATTTAAAAAAATGAAGTTCTACAACAAATGAAGTACGAAGTCCTAAAAAGCGTGTGTTATAATTTTAGATTAGAATAGATTTTTTATTTAGCATAAGCTATTCACAATAGTAATATAATTTTGTACCTAGTTATTATTGTATTGTAACATCTATTGTATATAGTTTTGTAAAACGTTGTACGAGCGTAAACAATCACTAAATGTTGACAATTTTTATAGTTTTCAGCTGATCTCACTGGATAATTGTGCAATTTAGCTAGGTAGACACTAGATTTTTGTCAATTCTATATATTGGAGCAAAACGAATACAGTCCGTAGGTAAAGAGTTAAAGAAAGCCAAGTAGCTTTGTCAACGATAAATGTTTTTGTTATTCCCAATACAACAAAGGCTTTACCGTGGTACCACAATTTTCTTTAGTAGTATATCAGACAATATATGCGGCGATTGTCTAAAGGTATAAAAATTCTTTAGTGCAACAAAGCCTTTCTTTGTAGTTCCACATATTGTTAAAAATTGTTTTGTTTCTGAGAAGCTAATTAATACTAAGTCAATTAATTTAATATGGTAATTACTTTTACACAATTAATATCGATATAATACACTAATTTATCGCTCAATTAAATCCATTATTGTATATTGCATTAAAAATAGCTTCTTTTTCTGTTCTATGTACTTTCAAAATTTTTAACTGTATCGAGACTGCCAATATAGAGGTCGATGTAAGTACTATTTACAATAGGTATATGAAAGACATAGTGTCTACACTAACAGATCTAGAAAGATAAGACTCTCATGCTATCTATATAAGTAACGAATCTTGGAAATAAATAAATAACACAGAAATTAGCCAGAGCTAGTGCGATGTCCGTGTGATTAATCGCGATTGCCCTATCGACCAGACCAGACAAATACATTTATATATAGAACAACGTTGATTGTGCGGCATATAAACTAATGTTAGTATTATTAGAAAAGCAATCTAAGACGACGAGACAAATATAAACTTAGTATATACCTACATAAATCTTTTTACACAAAAAGTTTACTAAAATGGGTCAGCAAAAGGTAGTTTATAACAAACCAATTTATGTGGGTTTTTGCATCTTGGAATTGTCAAAGACGGTATTGTACAACGTGATCAAAGAGAGTTTGGGGATAAGACGTCTCTTTTATACTGTGATACTGATAATTTGATTCTAAAAATAATGACAGAAAATTTGTATGACTCTATACTAGATAACCGGGACAAATTCGATACTTCAAATTATCAAGAAGGAAATATATTTGATATCCCGAAGGATCCATCAATTTCAGGAAATTTTAAAGATGAATTCCCGGCAGATCCAATAATAAGTTTTATGGCACCGGAGCAAAAGCATATCACGTACAATCTGTAGGTAAAGAACTAAACAAAGCCAAAGGCGTGAAAAGATTAGTTATTCAAAAAGAGCTATCGGCACATGATTACAGACAAATTGCTGAACAAGGTGGTGTAGTATTTAGAAAAATGAACACGTTTCGCAGCGTTTTGCATGATATTTATACAGGAATGAAGAACAAAGTAGCTTTGTCTTACCACGACGATAAACGTTTTCTTATTCTCATTACAACAAAGGCCTTACCGTGGGGTCGCTCTGATATACAATTTTTTAAAACCGAATCAGAACAAAACATGCAGCGGTTAATGGCTGCCATAAATGATGTTGAGCATAGTTCTGTGGAAAACGATAAGTTAGATGTATTACTCGCAGCAATGGCGGAATTAAATCCTAAAGACCTAGTAAATAAAATAATATTTATACAGATATGTCTTAAACAGAAGGATAATTTATTGAGTTAGATATAATAGAAGAGAAAAAATTCTTGTAAATATTGTTATTTATCACAATTAGATAATAATTTATTAGTGTCAGTATTACAAGCAGCAAATGACGTAATTTCCCCCGAATTCTTTGTTCATGGGTGGAATCAATATTTTTTATTAATCTGTATATTCATGTAATCAAAAAGTCATGAGTACTTCATCTCTTTTTTTAATGTCCTCTTGGAGCCATAAGTTAAAAAGTTCTTCTATGGTAAAACGATACATGTCTATAAAAAAATGTGTATCTAAATTACAGATTAGCATCTAAGGATTTACTAAAGATGACACCATTATACTTTTAAATGGATGAGCCCGGTTGTCAAAGGTAGACAATTAAAGAATTTTATGGCATAAAAATTTATGACTACGTGATTTTAGAAGTTGTTAAAATTAAAGCAATGGTAATGGCAAAATTCGAACTTATTGTCCTTGAATACAAAAAACAAAATATATCACTTTCTCGCCGAATACAATGGGTCAAACCAATATAAATATCACATACCATGACTGCAACAACATATTAATTTGTAGAGAAAACAGACCAAATCAAGTATTTAGGTATTCACTTCCATCAGCTTTTAAAGTGGCATCAACACGTAGATTTCTGAATAACAAATTATTACATAAATTTTATCAGCTCCGAAACATCTTTAATACAAAAACTACAATTAACGTTTACAAGGCATTGATTGAATCAATAATAAAAGATGGAATAGTCATTTGGGGGATCGACCTATGATACGACTTTAGACAAATTAAAACATAATTCAAACGCAGTTTATTAAAATTATTCTCAACCAATCGAAACAATATAGTACAAAATTACTATTTGAAGAGTCAGTTAGATATTGATACCATATATAATCTTATCTTTGAACTATAAAAAAATTGCGAAATGTCCATCCACATTGAAATATCTATATATCTGTTTGAGAAAATATTTTAAAATTTAAAAGTATTATACCTCTACCTCCATATTCAAAATGTAAGTTGTAAAATCAATCTTTTTTCTTTTATTTGCGACTATTTTACCTTATTCCCCTTCACATTGTGTAATTTATATTAGCTTACACAAAACAAGCGTGTAATTTAAACGTCTTGGCATTTTTGACATAACAGAATGACTGACATTAATTATTGGTTTTTTCATAAATTCCCAGCGGCTCGTTTTTATATCCATCCTATACAAAACAATTGGGCTACAACACAAAGCTTACGCGTTCGCCGAAGAAAACAGCCAAACACATATTTGTATTCAAATGTAGGTCTACAAAAGCATGCTTTGTTCCGAATTTTATCTATTTTCTTACAAAATGACTTAAATTCTGTACCACCGCTTTGAAAATTAACCATTGCTTTAATTTTAACAACTTCTAAAATCACGTAGTCATAAATTTTTATACCATAAAATTCTTTAATTATCTACCTTTGACAACCGGGCTCATCCATTTAAAAGTATAATGGTGTCATCTTTAGTAAATCCTTAGATGCTAATCTGTAATTTAGATACACATTTTTTTATAGACATGTATCGTTTTACCATAGAAGAACTTTTTAACTTATGGCTCCAAGAGGACATTAAAAAAGAGGTGAAGTACTCATGACTTTTTGATTACGTGAATATACAGATTAATAAAAAATATTGATTCCACCCATGAACAAAGAATTCGGGGGAAATTACGTCATTTGCTGCTTGTAATACTGACACTAATAAATTATTATCTAATTGTGATAAATAACAATATTTACAAGAATTTTTTCTCTTCTATTATATCTAACTCAATAAATTGTCCTTCTGTTTAAGACATATCTGTATAAATATTATTTTATTTACTAGGTCTTTAGGATTTAATTCCGCCATTGCTGCGAGTAATACATCTAACTTATCGTTTTCCACAGAACTATGCTCAATATCATTTATGGCAGCCATTAACCGCCGCATGTTTTGTTCTGATTCGGTTTTAAAAAATTGTATATCAGAGCGACCCCACGGTAAAGCCTTTGTTGTAATGAGAATAAGAAAACGTTTATCGTCGTGGTAAGACAAAGCTACTTTGTTCTTCATTCCTGTATAAATATCATGCAAAACGCTGCGAAACGTGTTCATTTTTCTAAATACTACACCACCTTGTTCAGCAATTTGTCTGTAATCATGTGCCGATAGCTCTTTTTGAATAACTAATCTTTTCACGCCTTTGGCTTTGTTTAGTTCTTTACCTACAGATTGTACGTGATATGCTTTTGCTCCGGTGCCATAAAACTTATTATTGGATCTGCCGGGAATTCATCTTTAAAATTTCCTGAAATTGATGGATCCTTCGGGATATCAAATATATTTCCTTCTTGATAATTTGAAGTATCGAATTTGTCCCGGTTATCTAGTATAGAGTCATACAAATTTTCTGTCATTATTTTTAGAATCAAATTATCAGTATCAGTATAAAAGAGACGTCTTATCCCCAAACTCTCTTTGATCACGTTGTACAATACCGTCTTTGACAATTCCAAGATGCAAAAACCCACATAAATTGGTTTGTTATAAACTACCTTTTGCTGACCCATTTTAGTAAACTTTTTGTGTAAAAAGATTTATGTAGGTATATACTAAGTTTATATTTGTCTCGTCGTCTTAGATTGCTTTTCTAATAATACTAACATTAGTTTATATGCCGCACAATCAACGTTGTTCTATATATAAATGTATTTGTCTGGTCTGGTCGATAGGGCAATCGCGATTAATCACACGGACATCGCACTAGCTCTGGCTAATTTCTGTGTTATTTATTTATTTCCAAGATTCGTTACTTATATAGATAGCATGAGAGTCTTATCTTTCTAGATCTGTTAGTGTAGACACTATGTCTTTCATATACCTATTGTAAATAGTACTTACATCGACCTCTATATTGGCAGTCTCGATACAGTTAAAAATTTTGAAAGTACATAGAACAGAAAAAGAAGCTATTTTTAATGCAATATACAATAATGGATTTAATTGAGCGATAAATTAGTGTATTATATCGATATTAATTGTGTAAAAGTAATTACCATATTAAATTAATTGACTTAGTATTAATTAGCTTCTCAGAAACAAAACAATTTTTAACAATATGTGGAACTACAAAGAAAGGCTTTGTTGCACTAAAGAATTTTTATACCTTTAGACAATCGCCGCATATATTGTCTGATATGCTACTAAAGAAAATTGTGGTACCACGGTAAAGCCTTTGTTGTATTGGGAATAACAAAAACATTTATCGTTGACAAAGCTACTTGGCTTTCTTTAACTCTTTACCTATGGACTGTATTCGTTTTGCTCCAATATATAGAATTGACAAAAATCTAGTGTCTACCTAGCTAAATTGCACAATTATCCAGTGAGATCAGCTGAAAACTATAAAAATTGTCAACTTTTAGTGATTGTTTACGCTCGTACAACGTTTTACAAAACTATATACAATAGATGTTACAATACAATAATGACTAGGTACAAAATTATATTACTATTGTGAATAGCTTATGCTAAATAAAAAATCTATTCTAATCTAAAATTATAACACACGCTTTTTAGGACTTCATACTTCATTTGTTGTAGAACTTCATTTTTTTAAATAAATTATTTCTAAACACTTGCGTTTTCTATGGTTTCCGTAGATAGGATGGGACATATGAAGCCATTATTTTTTTTTCTTTCCCATTTCAATTCATATATTATAAGTATATCAGACGTCTTATGTCTTTCTCAGTTCACTCTGCCTACCAACATAGTCGTGCATATAAGGTGTTTTGTAAATGATATATATTTTTATTTGTTTTGCGCGATCACGTCGACTCTATCACATAGTACATAGCTTTTTGTAAGTGGCTGTCGTTTATGCGGAGCAACAAATTTTTACTTAACTTATTTTTCGTATTATTACATAAATTTGACATAAATGTATCGTTTTGTTGCGAATTTACATTACAGCTAAATCTCTAGTGTCGACGTAGATTATTTGTTATAGTAAATTTTTGACCGCAAAGAGATACGTAAACATTGTTATTTGATTTCAAGAATATTCTATCTATCACCTGGCAGTAAACAGATCTTATATGTTAGGATTTAACAACAGAGAATCCCAACTGTTACAGTGTTACCTGTCATTATATGCGATTTTAAATGCAACTTAAAACGAAATTACGGGTAGGTACAATTTTTTATAGGTTCGAAATTAGAAAAATTTAAAGGTCTTTTATCTCACAAACTCTATAATAGGCGGTTACTGGTTTCGTGGTATAAAGTACTACCATATCTTTACGAAGGTAAAGGGATAAAAATATAGTGCAATGCAATACATTAACAAATTAAAAATACGTAAGATTGACAGCAGTGAACCAGTAGTCATGGACGGCTTTGAAATGTCATTAATATGAGGTACCTCTGTTGGCGAGTTAGATATATACTTATTGCCCTCTAATTATGGATTTAAATAGTAAATATAAAGAAGTACATACAAAATCAAATTGTAAATGGGTGTTAAGTGAAGTATAACATTTTAGATTTGGAGTTATTGAGTAAATTCTCTTTACTCGTTAAATGCAAAACTTCAACTTTTTTACCAGACCGTAGAGAGCCGCCTTGCAATTATTGCTTGTTATGGCTGTTGTCCTTCTAATTCTAGCCTAAAGTACAGCAGAGGTACTGAAGTATTTTAGCTTAGTACTTTTCACTTATTTTTGTCGCAAGCTATCAGTAAAGTTTTTACTAGCGTTATAATGTATAAAATAGACAAAAAATCAAGTACACCTATCTTAATCACCTTTCTTAGTTAAGAGCTAAATTGCACAATTATCCAGTGGGGTCTATTGAAAATTATAAAAAAAGCGTACGTTTAGTGATTGTTTACGCTGATACAATGTTTTACCCAGTGAAATTAAAACCTCTGGTAATTTAAAACTATTTACTAAGAATGTTACAAAACTGATGTTAGAGCACAATAATGACCAGTACAAAATTATGTTAGTAAATGCTAAGTAAAAAAACTATTATAAAATTATTATAACAGATGAAATTCTCTTTACCGATAACGCCGTTCGCGGCTTCGTTGTAGATAACTTCATTATTTTTAAATAAATTATTTGTAAACATATACGTTTTCTTTGTTTTCAATAGATAGGAGGGGCTTATGGGACCCCATTATTTTGTTCGCCATTTCAACAATCTAAATCTTTAATGTCTCCGATTTTAAGGAGTAATGTACGTGGTGGTGTAAAATAACACAGGCGTACGTAGGCATAAATAAACACGTACCAATGTAACGAGCTCTCAATACTAATCAAATTGCCTTGATGTACACGAATTTAGTTGATACTTAAAACCTTTAATAATTTATTTTCTAGACTTCTACGGGATAGTAATTCTAACCCTACGTATTGAAAACTATACACCACATACTATTATCACTTTATGCATCGTCTACCAGGTATCAAACAAAATGGCACAAATATATTCTTTTCTAATTCCTAACTTTGTTTGAACGTGATTTATTTAGTGATGTAGTAGAGTGCTTTCAAAACTCCCATGAAATGCGCCCGTTATGAGTACATTTTGAAAACATTTACTCAGTTATCTACCATATACCTCGTTACATAAGTTTGACAAAATAAATTACTTATGTGTTTCAATTATAGTGATTAATACTAATACAGTAGTATGCGTATAGTCTTTAAACTGTATTTAAAACAACACATAACCGGAGATCAGTATTCTGCGAGAGCTCGGGATACACAATAAATCTAATGTTTTTCATGTAATTGAGCCGACCGACGCGATGGCCGAAGTTATGTATCTTTGCATATGAAGGTAAAGCTCATGAGGTTTTGAAACTACATAAGATGAAGTAAATTTAAAGTAAGGCGGATTTCTGCTTAAAGTAAACACACTTTAGGTACACTATTGTAGGGTCTAATAGATGGTGATGGTATTACCCGAGTTACCGTGTTCGGTACTGTATACTGGCTTCTTAATAATAATTATTGTCATTATGCTCTTGCAATGTTCATTTTCTTTACAAAATATATCGTAGATTTAAATGTAAGATTGGATTAAAAACTATTTAGGTTTATTAAGGTATATCTCTTAGTTATGTAATCAAGACAGGTAATAAAATACATGCATTATTTTAATATTTGTTTTATTTCTAATCTCACCATAATATATGAAAATACAAAGAAATTTTTTTAAGATACTATAATTGTGCAATATGACAATATAATAATTATTTATATCTAACAATAAATACAACATAAAGAATTATTTAACTGCCCGTATCACCATCAGACTGGTCCAGTTGGTATTTTTCAATAAGTTCCTTAGGCAGGTACTTCACTAAGTCATATAGAAAGTGTCTTAATTCTATTCTAATCATATGCTCACAAAATTCGTCCAAATTTAAAAAGCCTCGTGAATATTTGTAACATAGATTTGCACCAGCAGTATACGTCGTGCAATCTTTTTCAATGCGTTCAGTTTCTTCAATATCGTAGAAGACATTTGTATCATAAACTAATGAATGCTGCGAATCCTTGATTAAGTCACTTAGTTCACAAGACAACCTTTCAATGGCCGATTTAATGTCTTCTGCCCGTACCCACCGTTGAGCTGAATATTGCATCCACATTGTCAGTTGGACTAAAATAAAAAAATAAATAAAATAAAACAAACATATTAATCATACATATTCAGAAAGGATAATTTTTTTTATCAACTTACACAAAATGTGATGATGAAAATATATTGTCAATTTATTATTGTTTACTGTCGGATAGTTGCACAACATTCACTTGCTAGCTCTTGACTTATCGACGATAGGTTTTAATTGTGTGATGCAGAAGCATTCTATTTATATTAGTAGTCACTCTCACCACGCATGATCAGAAGAATGCAATTACCTCCCACCATTCTAATTATTACCACACTATAGAGTTGACATAATAACAGAGTTTGAGACACGAAAAACAAGGTTCCCTGAACTTATACTTCACGATGCCTACTTGACCTATAATGCATTGGATGGATCAGTTCAAGGTGGATTTTTTGGTGCAAGATAAAATGAAAAGACAATTAGTTAGTAATGTAGTAGAATAGGCAATAAATAGTATGAAAATAGTAATGTGACAGAATAGATAATAAATAATATAAGAAAATGTAAATCATGTGTTTCAATTAAAAAAAAAAACTAAAATAAACAGCTACACGTTCTCCTCACTTGTGATGTCAAGATGTTAAGTACACAAAAGCCATAAAGAGGGTACGCTGCATGTACTGAAATAACAATCCAAATGTCTCCTTTCAGAAATTCACTGATAAAAATTTCGGTGGATAAGACAGGCAGGTCGTAAATGTACATCTCATAAATCAGCATAGGATAAGGCAGATATCCCTAAAGATAAGACAGGTAAAATAATTGTTGATAGACATAAAGATAAGATAGATAGGTCGCAATTGTTTATCAGCATAAGGATAAGGCAGGTAAATAAAGTGATAGCTATATAATCATGAATGAATGTTTGTTATCTCATCGTAAAAAAAAATACAAAGTGCAATAGGACAATACAACATAATAGAGAATTTAACTGTCTGCATACGAACGGCTAGACGGATGGATTGACCATAATTGCTTTAATCACCATTATTTTTACTGCAATTACCTTTATTTTTACCTAAATTACCTGTAATTGTCCTCTAATTACCACAGCACTTTAATTACCTCCCACCACTCTAATTGCATCCCATCACTCTAATTACCACACCACTATAATTGCCACCCACCACTCTAATTACCACACCACTACAATTGCCCCCCACCACTACAATTACATCACACCATTCTAATTACCTCCCACCACTCTAATTACCCATCATTCCACTAATTGCCCCCCACCACTACAATTACATCACAACATTCTAATTACCTCCCACCACAATAATTATCCATCATGCAATTACTCTAATTACCCATCATTCCACTAATTGCCCCCCACCACTACAATTACATCACAACATTCCAATTACCTCCCACCACAATAATTATCCATCATGCAATTACTCTAATTACCCATCATTCCACTAATTGCCCCCCACCACTACAATTACATCAGGCCACTCTAGTTACCCCCCACCACTACAATTACATCACACCATTCTAATTACCTCCCACCACTCTAATTACCCATCATTCCACTAATTGCCCCCCACCACCACAATTACATCACATCACTCTAATTACCTCCCACCACTACAATTACATCACATCACCCTAATTACCTCCCACCACTACAATTACATCACACCACTTTAATTACTTCTTACTAATCTAATTGCCCCCCACCACCACAATTACATCACGCCACTTTAATTACTTCTCACTAATCTAATTACCATCCTAATTGTCCCCCACCACTACCACCTTTCATAGGCCCCGCCCTCTAACGCCCCATCCCCTAAGCCCCGCCCCTTAATTACCTCCCACCACTCTAATTACATCATATTAGTCTAATTACCTCCCACCACACTAATTACCCCCCACCACCATAATTACCTCCCACCACACTAATTACCCCCCACCACCATAATTACCTCCCACCATGCTAATTACCCCCACCACCACTCCTAGACCCCGCCTTCTAACGTCCCGCCCCCCGACCACGCCCCCCTGGTCACGCCCCCTGACCCCCACCCCTAAACTGAACACTGAACACTGCTCCTGCTCCTGAACCGAACCCCTCTCATTTAATCACTACTGAGATTGTATTACTTCTACTTTAAATTTAGCCTGTTAGTAATCACTTTAAAAAAGGGCCCCGGACTAATATTCATTCAACTTAGATACCATTTATTAAATGATGTATATGGAGATCCTCATGCATGGCTAGCAATGTCTCCGGCTTTCGACAATACTGACTATTTTTATTGAACCGAAGACTGCAATATCGACATTGATTCAAATGATTGTTGAATGCTGTGACGAAATTAGAAATATATGATATTCAATCGATCGTCGTGTTAACCGCATCAGAAAATGCACTTAAGTTGGGATAGGACATTTTGAACATAAAATTTAATTACAATTGTAATTTGTATATGCGTTTTATCACAATATCGATATTTTACATTTTTTGTAGAATTATTCAGCAAATAGTTTGCTGATCTTTTGTTATTACGCGGTTTGTTGATATGCAGTGTTGTTGCTATCATTATTTTTGTTGCTAATACTTATTTAATGTTGCTTTTTACTAGTTTTTAATAAATGAGGATAATGAAACAGATTCTTGGTTCAGTGAACTCTATCATTTATTTTTATTATTTATTTTACCATCTAAATTGGTAAACTAATAACTACCTATTGATAAAAGTAGTATATTTTTCGCGCTTCCACAACTGAATTAGGTTATTAACTAATTCAGTTGTGGAAGCGCTTATGTTATTTAGTGGAATTTATTCCTAATACAGTGTGTAAAAAATTTATGAAACTATTAACTTCTGTTTTTTATGTACTTGTACATTATATCGTTTTCTTGAGTGACAACAGAAACTAATTTTTTCAGGTACGGACCTGGATTTTTTGCAGTCGAAAATGTGCTAATATACAGGCTGTCCACTTTATCAGGGCACTCGAAAATATATCATTTAATATCGGTCGTACAAAAAAAATTATTTTTGCAAAAATTGTTCCGATTTATATAACCTACAAAATGGTTTAAAGACATTTGAAATCAATGACCTACTTTAAGAGTTATGGCGGAAAATATCGAAAATGCGGAAAACATCTAGGACAAATATCTCCGTTATTTGAAGAGATACTAGAAAAATTCTAAGGCGAAAATATTTTGCAAAACAGAGTGTTTCAATGAGGTTTTATCTAATTTTTTTCAAAACCGCTGTATTTTGAGATTTACTCTTCAAGCTGTTAAGAAAATTATTTTGAAACGGGCGGGAAATGGCGCCATCAAATATAGTGTTTTCTTCCCTTTTCAACGATATATCACATGCCATATTTATTCATTGGTACTACGTTAGTAATTATAAAAATATTTTTTTAAAACCAATAAATTTTTTTTAACAAGCATTATACTTGCCGTGGAGAAGTATGTTTAAATAAAACGATAAAATAATTCAATAAGTTGTTCAAATCTTTGCTATAATAAAACATTAACACAATTAAGAAGAATAAAATAAATTCAGGTAACAAAAACAAAATAATAATCAAGAAAGCAACATGGAGCAATTATGGAAAGAGTATTCGCAGTTATGCCAATGTATAGAGGTCTTCCATAAAAGCGTCACTCCTTGTTCAGAAGTTAAAATGTCTTTACCAATTAATTTAAGTATAATATCCATTTCTTTGTATTTCATGATTTCACTATTATTTCAATTATTTTAAAATAGTTGGCTATGAACAGACTTGACAATTTAATTTTTTGACAGATCATCTCAGTTAATACTTAAACTCTCACTCAATCACATTCGTTTAAGAATTTAGAATTTTCAAAAATGATTTTCACTCACATTGATCATTATAATATGTTCGTTACATATTGCCAATGCAATTTTAACTCTGGATTACCTCAAGTAGAATATAGAAACAGATTTCCACAAGCACTACAGTCGAATAAAACTCTGTTCAGAAAATTAGCTACAAAACTGAAAAATAATGGTTCATTTTTAAAGAAGAAGACAAGGTTGAACACTGTTACTGATAATGTAAATAAGGTAAACCGAGTTATTAACCAAGTTATGTAAGAAATAAAACTACAGAAAATTTGGAAACATCATTAAGAGAAATTCAAATTGCTTGTCATATAAACAAAACAAGTGCTAGAAATTTTTTAAAGAAAACCGGTGTTATAAAGCCAAAAAAGTTCACAATTTACAAGCGGGGGACAAACCAAGGAGGAGTAGGTGGCTGTTGGAAAAGAAGCGTGCCGATCCATTAATATGTATTAAAATGCTTTGTTCCGATGAGGCAGATTTTTCCAATAATGGATTTTTTAATCGCAATATTCATTACAAATGCCCTTCTGAAAATACACACTGGCATAGACCAACTGGGTTTCAAAATCGTTTTTCAATAAACGTGTGGATAGATATTTTAGGCGCCAATTTAATAGGTCCTTATTTTTATGATGGTCACCTCAGTGGTCAAAGATACCTAAACTTTTTGAGAAAGAATTTAATGAATTGTTTGATGATCTACCTTTAGAGAATCGACACAACTTTCAATATTTTCAACAAGATAGAGCTCCTCCCCACAATTCCCAGATTTGCCTAGATTATTTAGACGAAATTTTGCCTCAACATTGGATAGGTACCAATGGATTTATTCGATGGCCCCCTCGTTCTCCAGATATAACTCCAATGGATTTTTTCTATGGGGTATATTAAAGATAAGGTGTTTTCGACGACGCCCAAAATGTAGAGAACCTAAAAGCTCGAATTTAAGAGGCATGTATTACAGTTACCCCCGAAATGCTGAGTAATATTTTAAATGCAGTGGCTCGCCGCGCTCGATTTGCATAAGAAATTAGCATCACCTCACAGCGGTGCTAGCACAGATGCAACAAATGTGCTCAGCGATGAGTGCATTTTTTGCTCAAATGCCAAACTTTACTAATCTGTAATGCCTTTACAGATTAAACCGGAATTCCTGCAGATGGCGGCCTGGAATGTAAACGGCCTGCAACAAAGGAGACTTGAAGTCGAAGAGCACCTGACCAGGTACGATATAGACGTCATGGCACTGCAGGAAACCAAGATGACCCCGGCCAAAGAGATCAACTTCCCAGGATACCACACGTACAGGATGGACTGGGTAAACATACCTCAGCGACCCGCAAGAGGAGTGGCTCTACTCGTTAAAAAGAACATAGCCCACCATCCGACGGTACTGCCTGAGCTAGAAAACATGAATGCCACCTCCGTAGTAGTGTCCACAGCACGAAACGGCGACGTCCAAGTGATTTCATGCTACCAGCCACCCCGCAGCACGCTTACCGAGAGGGATCTGGACGCAATTCTGCCCGCCAGGACACAGGTCGTCGCAATTGGCGATTTTAACGCCAAATCCCAGCAATGGAACAGCGGCATAACCAACACTCGAGGACGAGAACTGCTGCGGTTCCTGGGACAGCACGCCGGCGAACTGATGGTGGTAGGACCGGACCAGCCCATCTTCGACAACGGCAGACACAGGCCAGACGTACTGGACATAGCCATCCTAAAGGAAATGACCTTCGAAGCGGAGATCACTACCAGAACGGAGGGATCTACCAAACACAACCCGATCTTCCTAACTCTAGGAGGACAGGCGGGTGATGACAACGCTACCTTCACGAAGCGACGAACGGACTGGGAATCGTACCGGCTGCACCTGCAGCAGTACATCGCACAAATTCCCAGACTAGAAACCGTGGAGGACATTGAGAGGGCCGTCATTACCCTAGAGGAGCAAATCCTGGGAGCAATAAGGGCCAGCACGACAGAAACAGAAGTAAGAAGACACCCAGCACCGATGGCGAACCTACCAGAGGTCACCAGGCAGCTGATAAGGGACAGAAGAAGCGCCAAGAGACGGGCTCAGAGGACGAGACTCCCCGCCGACAGAAGGGAGTATAACGTCCTCAGCCGAAGAGTGAAAGCCGCCCTCCAAGAACACCGCCAGGAGGGGTGGCAACGCCACCTTGAGTCACTCGATCCACAGGACAGAAGCATGTGGAATACCCAACGTGCCCTGCGAAACCGGAGGAAGCCTATGCGCCCGATTCACGGAGAGCGAGGGATCGTCTACACTAACCAGGAAAAAGCCGAGGCGTTTGCCGACAGCCTAGAACTGCAGTGTAGAGAGAACGAGCTCGATGACGAGGACGAGGACGAGGACTGGGTGGACGACGTCGAGCGCAGAGTACGTAGGATCCACCGCCTGCCTGATGACGACCACATCCGCCCGACTACCCCCGAGGAAGTCAAGGAAATCCTTAGGAGCCTAAAACCGAGAAAGGCTCCGGGATGTGTCAAGATAGGAAACATCGCTCTCAAAAAACTACCCAGGAAAGGAGTAGCGGCGCTAGTCAACATCGTGAACGCGATGTTAAGGTTATGGCATTTTCCAGCCAGGTGGAAAAAGGCCGACGTCATTATGATCCCTAAACCAGGGAAAAAACTAATTTTCCCGTCTTCTTACAGGCCCATCAGCCTCCTCCCAGCCATGAGCAAGGTTGCAGAACGGGTCATCTTGTAGAGGCTTACAGAAAAGACAGAAGAGCTGAATATCATCCCGGATTAACAGTTCGCGTACCGAACAGGACATTCCACCGAACTCCAAGTACTTCGCCTCACCGAGGAGATTACTAAGGGGTTCAACCAGCGGCAAGTCACCGCGGCGCTGTTCCTAGACGTTGCCAAAGCGTTCGACAGGGTCTGGCACGACGGCCTCCTAGCTAAAATGATGAGTATGGGTTACCTCATCGAACTCGTCAAACTAGTGAGGTCCTACCTGCACCGCAGACAGCTAAGGGTGAAAATCTCGGACCAACTCTCCACTTACAGGACTGTGGAGGCGGGAGTCCCGCAAGGTTCGGTGCTGTCACCGCACCTGTTCGCTATCTACACCTCAGACCTCCCCAGGACCGACCACACAGCCCTGGCCCTGTATGCAGACGACACAGCAATAATTGCCAGATCCTGGAAAGCCAGGAACGCAACCATAAAACTCCAGGAAACGGTCACACTCCTGGAAGAATGGTGCACGAAGTGGAAAGTCGCCGTCAACGCCGACAAAAGCCAAGCCATTCTCTTCAGACGAGTGCGGAAAGAAATTCCCACAGGACACGTCTCCATGAACGGCGAGGACATCCAATGGCACGACACCGTCAAGTACCTTGGCGTGGTCATGGACAGAAGCCTAACGTGGAGACAGAACACGGACGCTATCAAAGCCAAGGCCCGGCTCACGAGAGCCCTCATCTACCCGATGATGGGAAACGGGAGCCGTCTCAACTTGAGGAATAAGCTCACGCTTATCAAGACCCTCATCAGGCCGCAGCTGACGTACGCCTCGGAAGCGTGGGGCTACCAGGCAAAGTCCTACATGAAAAAAATCCAGGCAGTGGAAAACATCGCCCTCAGGGCGGCAGTCGACGCCCCATGGTACGTGAGAACCGCAGATATCGTCAGAGACCTGGAGTACACCACGGCCACTGAAGTCATCCGGGAACGACCGAAGAAGCTGTACGCCCAAACCGAGGAGCATGGGAACCCGCTGATCAGACAGGCCACTGATTATGACCTGTTCGCTATCTACACCTCAGACCTCCCCAGGACCGACCACACAGCCCTGGCCCTGTATGCAGACGACACAGCAATAATTGCCAGATCCTGGAAAGCCAGGAACGCAACCATAAAACTCCAGGAAACGGTCACACTCCTGGAAGAATGGTGCACGAAGTGGAAAGTCGCCGTCAACGCCGACAAAAGCCAAGCCATTCTCTTCAGACGAGTGCGGAAAGAAATTCCCACAGGACACGTCTCCATGAACGGCGAGGACATCCAATGGCACGACACCGTCAAGTACCTTGGCGTGGTCATGGACAGAAGCCTAACGTGGAGACAGAACACGGACGCTATCAAAGCCAAGGCCCGGCTCACGAGAGCCCTCATCTACCCGATGATGGGAAACGGGAGCCGTCTCAACTTGAGGAATAAGCTCACGCTTATCAAGACCCTCATCAGGCCGCAGCTGACGTACGCCTCGGAAGCGTGGGGCTACCAGGCAAAGTCCTACATGAAAAAAATCCAGGCAGTGGAAAACATCGCCCTCAGGGCGGCAGTCGACGCCCCATGGTACGTGAGAACCGCAGATATCGTCAGAGACCTGGAGTACACCACGGCCACTGAAGTCATCCGGGAACGACCGAAGAAGCTGTACGCCCAAACCGAGGAGCATGGGAACCCGCTGATCAGACAGGCCACTGATTATGACCCTGCCGACGCCCCGAGGCATAAACGGCCGAGGGTACAGCTACTGGGCAACGGGTAAATATAACTTATATTTCCCGCTAACCGATCTGTTTCAGATACCCCAGGACGGACCACCACTATCAGAGACATGACGTTTTTCTACCCTAACCCAACTTCCTTGCGGGCGTTGGACAACATACCGTCCAACGCCCGTTGTCGCACCTGCTCTGTGGAGTCCGAAAGTGCTAAAATAAGCACTTAGGGTCTCCACACTCCCGAGCTACACAGCTCATATCCTTACCTTTCCGATGATCCGGGGTAGGATATCAATTGATGTCCTACGTACCGGCAGTCAGTCCCAGCCAAAACTTCCTAAACCCAACTCGACCGATGACTACCCCCGGGGGTGACAAGCTGGCGAAGAAAGAAAATATCAAGACAAGAAGAGCGCCAGAAGAGACCTCAGCCAGCGAGGTTCAACAGCCAGGACCAGGGGAGGTCCGCATAAAATACTACGACACATCTCGCATTTGCGAGCTGGGTCTGGTAGAAGTAAGCGGGCCCACCTATCACGAAGGCCGGTCCAGGTCTACAGAGATAATCTAGGAGCAAAGAGTAGTAGTCCTACTCGGCCCTAGTTATCGAGACCGACATCCAGCCAATGGATATTGGCGCGCGCATAAGAAATCGCGACTTTGAACACTTGATATGATATCTTAAAAATTATTTTGAGGATTAGATAAATATTAATGTTCTGTGTGCTATATTCTTTTTATTATTAATTTGTTTTTGTTACCTGAATTTACTTTATTCTTCTTAATTGTGTTAATGTTTTATTATAGCAAAGATTTGAACAACTTATTGAATTATTTTATCGTTTTATTTAATCATACTTGTCCACGGCAAGCATAATGCTCGTTAAGAAAAATTTTATTGGTTTTAAATTTTTTTTTTATAAATATTAACGTAGTACCAATGACACTCTGTTTTGCAAAAGAATTTCACCTCAGAATTTTTCTCGTATCTCTTCAAATAACAGAGATATTTGGCCTAGACAGACGTTTTCCGCATTTTCGATATTTTCCGCCATAACTCTTAAAGTAGGCCATGGATTTCAAATGTCTTTAAACCATTTTGTAGGTTAGATAAATCGGCACAATTTTTATAAAAATAATTTTTTTGTACGACCGATATTAAGTGAGAGATACTCGAGGGCCCTGATAAAATGGACAGCCTGTATACAGTAAAAAGCTTTCAAATCGTCGCTTACCAAACCATCAAACTTTTACCGCTCTTATGACACTTCTTCGTTTTGCTCCTGTAACTATTAATTATGGAAATGCGCATATGATAACTCCTAAGATTGAAGAAGAAATATTGGACTGGGCTGCAGAAAATCAAAAATTAAGCACAGAATGCTTAGGAACATCTAGAAAAGTCATTCATAGAGTGCTACATCTATATCATATTCAATCAGTACGAGATCCTTTAACTCTTGATTCCAATCAAAGCGCGAGCTTTTGCTAGTCCTATCAGCGAGTAGAAAGCCCAAAATTTCAATTTCTCTAGATTTATTCACCAATGAAGTTTGTTTTACAAGTTGGGGTGTAACAAATTTTCTCAACGAATATCTTTATATTGATGGCAGTCCCCATTTGACAAATATACTTATTATCAACGTGAATTTAGTATTAACGTGTGGGTAGGAATCATTATCAATTATATTAGCCTTACCCTGTCATCGAATGTATTAAATAAGGAGATTTATTTAGAGCATCTTCAACATCAAATATATGGTTCATGCATGATGGGACAATCTACATTTCACTTTAAATATCCTTAACCATTTAAGTCCGCAATATCCAAATAGATGCATCGGCAGAGGAAATGATACTCGGGTAAATAAGCTACCACCGCGCTCTTCTGACATGACGTCGTTGGATTTTTATGGGGAATTATAAATACTATTTGCACTTGATTGTATATAAATTGGTAAATAAATATATCATTACTACAATTCTTGCCTAGAGAAGAACTTTCTGGCCAAAAAATTGTTCAGTAACGCAAGATTTTCAACACGATTTTAAACATTGGACAGTATTTGTACAACTGTACTATCAGTTTTACTAATAAAATCTCTAGCGCAAGTACAGGAACACTCGTTCAATCTTCTGCAAAATGAAAGAGTAAATGTCTTATTGTTTACCTTACTTTTTTCAAATGTCGTGGGTAAACTAAACTCACTGTTGTAGCTAAATATTGGTCGTCTGATGAGAAATTGAAGTGCCTTTAGAGTCAAACAGTCGGTACTTTAATACTGAGTTGGAGATAGAATAAATATTTATCGATTACGTTTCTGTAAACTCATTTTCGGCTTAAAGGGGATATGTTTGATTGCAATTTTATTAAACTGACTATGGATTGTTGAACATACTACACAGCGAATGTGAAGTACGTTTTATACTCCCATTACCTTAAAGTTTGTAAACACAAAATAAACACAATTTCAGTTTATTTCAGCATGAAATTGGTTTATATCTTAAATAGTGGAGTAAAATCGGTCCATAATTATGACGTTTTTTTTTTAAATTAAGGTATAACTAAATGCGACCTTGGGGGCGAGCGTAGGTGCGTCTTTACTATGTACATACTTCGGTATGCGATGTAAAGCAACGACAGGCCCAAGTTAGTACCTGGATGGGTGACCATTCCAACGGAAACCGCGTCCTCGCCTCACACATCTTCCAGCGGCTTGTATATCAGTGTATGCGCGGAAGCTATACAACCTTAGGCGAGGGTTGTATAGGAGATATACCATCCTTCGGAGGGGATGTAAAGCCGCCGGTCCCTTGTGTATTAAATGTTAGGAAAGTTAAAGATCCCTACTCTTCTTAAGGGAAGAGGTTCGGCAAAATTCCTGGTTGGGGGTAGCTCGTCTACAGGCGTCGGTGTTAGGCCTCAGTAGCGGAAATAGACCGACGTTAAATAAATGTATAAAAAAAAAATGCGACCTTCGCCATCTTGTAGAACATAATTTTGGTCATCCGAAATGGAACATTTCAACTTCTATTAGTAGGGCAGAATTTCGCAAGATCAAATTTTTCATGCCTGATAAGTAATTGGAAAATTTTTTTTTTAAACATACATCGTGCTAAGACAACGGTGTGAACAACGATTGTGAATTTTTGTAAATTTACTCAAAAAACTATCTCGCCACTAGCAAATCCGTGCATTAAAAACTTCGCTACGTTAGCAAGTATGTTAATTATTCAAAATGCGTATGATGAATATATGAAGTCAAATGTAGACAAAACTATAGAAATTTAAAAAAAAAAAGGTTAAACTCGCTGGGTCTCATAGTTTCCAATTAACTGAATTTTTAATACGCCTTATTTCCATAGTGTCATTTGCGCTCGAACTGCACGAACAACCTGCCTGTAGCGCGGCGGGGAATGCAATAATATTTTCGCAAGATGGCATGTATTTTATTATTATTACTTACCCCTATACTGTTGATAGACCTTGTAAGTTGAATTTTCCGCATTGTTCATTCGTTTCCACAGAAAACAAAATTTGTAGTGCTGTTATAATTATTATTCTCAATACGATACACGTGCGATTGTCAATCGAATGAAAATCACACATGATTGCTAACACTGGCATGTATAAAATTTGCTCCATTTTCGTTCATTGGTTCTAGCCCATATGGGATATAAATGTCTTTCTCAGTACTCAACCCGTGTTTGGTCAAAACTGTTGTCATATCTCTTATATAATAATAATAATAATAAAAACGTCTTTATTCAGGAAAATGCCATTGGCTACTCTAACACTTAACCTTGTTATATATTATAACTAATACCTATTATAATAACTAATACGTACTATAATAATAATAATAGTAACAATACAATTTATTTAAAATATAAAAGTGAAGCTAAAGAAGAAAACTAAAACAGTAGAAGTGTAAATCTAAAAGCCTAAAAATAATTATAAAAGATGGAAAATAAAAATATGTACACACATATATTATTCGTTAACTAATAGTTGAGATCTTAAACTATCGCGAAGTTTAGCTACAGAAAAATGTTTCAAGTTAGTATCCATATTATTGTAGTGTTTAACAGTATTGTAAGTGAAAGATTTTTGAAAAAAAGTTGTTGAGTGTTGAGGCATTGTAAAATTGTTAACGTATCTAATATCGCGCGAATGCAACGCGTTACGTGGCATCAGTTTGTCTCTCAGGTATTTCGGTATAGATGTAGTCATCAAGCGGTGTACAAATAGCAAGAAATGAAGTTTCCAGATATTGTTGATCTTCAGCCAATGAAGCTCTTTAATTTTAACACTGACGTGGTCGTATTTACGCAAGCCAAAAATAAACCGACAAAATGTGTTCTGAACTTTTTGAATTTTGTTCTTATTAACCGAATCCAAAAATGGAAAATACATAATTAGGCAATAATAAAATATTTGTAGAACGAGCGTTTCACATAATTTCTTTCTTATTTTAAATGATAAAAACTGTTTGCTATCATATAGCATTTTTAGACAAACGTATGATTTCCTCAGCAAGCTATTTATATGCGGTGTAAAAGTGAGATTATTATCGAAGATAACACCTAAATTTTTTGCCTCTGTTACTATAGGAAGAGTAGTATTGTTAATTTTAATTATCATATGATTAGCTAGGTTTGAGTATTGATACTTTGGAGAAAATAATAAAACTGAGCATTTGGAGGCATTTAAAGTTAAGTTATGGTTCGCGCTATACGTAGAAATTGATGTAAGGTCGCTATTGATTTGATGCAAGGCAAGCTCCCGTAAGTCAGGAGGAAAGGTAAGATGCAGTTGTGTGTCATCAGCATAGCTTTGCATGGAGCAGAACTTTACGTGTTCATATATGTCCACAGTATAAATGAGGAATAGCAGGGGACCCAATACGGAGCCCTGTGACACTCCTGCTCCTACAGATTGGGCAGATGACATTCCAATTTTGGTACGTACTCTCTGGTATCGGTCTGTGAGGAAGAATCCTTGAGGTACATTATCAAGCCCGTAGAAGTGCAGTTTAGTACATAACAGCTCGTGGTTAACAGAATCAAAAGCCTTTGAATAATCCAAAAGAATCAGGGCCGTAGCCTTTTTGTGATCGACTGCATGTACCAGGTTGTCACATACATTAACAAGGGCAGTTGTGGTGCTATGAACTACTCTGAAGCCAGATTGATGATTTGGAAGTAAATTTTGTTCAGAGAAATATTTTTCGAGATGAATATAAACAATCTTTTCAAGTATTCTGCTTAAGACTGATAAGAGACTGATAGGCCTCAAATGATAAAGCTCAGTAGGATTATTAATTTTTGGTATAGGAGAAATTAAGCTTTCCTTCCAGTAGGTCGGAAAGACACCAGATTCAAGACAAACGTTAATTATGTGTGTTATATAAATGGATATGGCTGGAAGACAAAGCTTTATCATTTCTAGGGTAATTCCGTCCTTTCCACATGTATTAGACTTAAGATTTTTGATAATTTTTACAATTATGTCCGGTTCAACAAATGAGAAAGCAAACCTGTATTCAGGATTGTTAGTGTTGTTTTTATAACGTAATATTGTATTTACATCAGCATTTGTTGTATTAAATGCCTCCAAAAAACTGTTATTAATTTTCTCGGGATCAGCTAAACTTTCAGGCAATTCAATGTTTCGTTTAATTCGAATATTCATATTTCCCAAAGATTTTCAAAACATTTTACTATTATTTGTCTCCAAACTATTTAAGTACATAATTAGTTTAAGGTCGCCTGACAGCCACGGAGCGAAAGGTTTACTCATTCGGGCTGTCCGGTAAGGAGCATGTAGATCAAATAAAGCAATTATGTTGTTGGTTAAATAACTCATTTTATCTTCAATATTATCTAGATATAAAATACTATGCCACGGGGTAGAAAATAAATCATTGTTGAAAAGCTCGTTATTAAAATGTTTAAAATCCCTGTACGTGTGCAATTTGAGTTTAGCGTTACCCGAGTAAGGAATCATAAAATTACAATAAACCATTTTATGATCACTGGTTCCTACATGAATGGTACCGCTGGTACAGACATTTTCAATATTTAAGAAAATAGGATCAATTAACGTAGGCGAAAATTCACACGAGTCGGCTCATTTATTACTTGTGAAAATCCATGTGCGTCCATACACTGTGACAATGGATTGGTCAAATTAAAGAGATTTATATTTACATCACCCGAGATAATATGTTCGTACGCTGGTATTAATTCTGATAAGATGCTATCAAGAAAATCAATGCACTGTGTTACGTTCGACTGCGGTGGTCTATAGACCACTCCAATGGCCGTGTTAAAATTGTTTAATTTAACCTTTATCCACAAGTGTTCAAGCGCTTTATTTTGTTGTATATCAACAGAAATCATTTCACAAGTGTATGAACTTTTTATAAAAATTGCCACCCCGCCATCTCTACTAGGGCGATCCCTTCGGAACAAACGGTACCCAGGTATATAAATGACATCATTAGAGATCTAACGATGTTTCACTTACCAAGAAGACATCAAGTGAGTGTTGCATAACCATATTGGATATATCCGCAAATCCTGCAATTAAGGATCTAGTGTTTAGATGGCCAATTTTAAACATAACATTTTTAGTTTTGTTACCCATAGTTTGTTTTTGGTTTTAATAGATCTATTTCCTTTTTAAAAGCAAAGCAAATGTTAGAATCCTTAGTGAGATGATCCGTGGGAATATCTTCCTGGTTATGCTTACTTTTTAAATTGCAACAGTTGATACATTTTATTAGGGATGATGCACAATCTTTCTCCTCGTGATTCTCTGCACATTTAGGACAATTAGGACGAGCTGATTTGCAATTTTTTTTTTATGTACCCAAAACGTTGACAACGATAACAACGCAAGACTCCGAAGTAATCTTCGATTCAACACTTGCCCCATCCAATATGCAGATATCCTTTGGTTATTATGATATTTCTTACGTCAGGCAACACTTCAATTATTACGTTTTGAGTATATTTGCGATTTATTTTGTAACAACCTTGATGTCATTGTCGTTTGCGTTCTTTAAACGTTCATTATTTAAAATATAGTCCACTCTTAGCTTGTCACTGTTTAGATTTTTATCAACACTTTTAATTAGTAATCTAGTAATCATTGTAAGAACACGAAAATCCCATGTTATATGGATGACCTATTATTTTTTTGCTTCTGACGTTGTTATAAAAAAAAATCTAAACCCATCTGTAAATTATTTTTGGAAAACTGTTTTGAGTAAAAGGTCATGATAATATTAGAGAGAGTTAGATAATCCGTATTATCCCTAATCTCATAGGGTGCTTTTAAAAGCTATTTTGATAACGTCAATAGAACATCAGAAACTTGATTTTCAAATTAATCTTTTGTCATTTCGTTAAGAGAGGGGAAGACTTTTCTTGTTGTCATATGGTCAGATACAGCTCCTTGCAAAATTTCAACAGCTCTATGAAGAATTTTATTGTCAGAGAGGTTTAAAGAAAAGTATCCTGTAAAAATTCCTCATCTGACTACTAGATCTAACATTATCAGCAACTTTATCTGAAGCACAAATTCTATTGGACTTTTGTCTAAGCAGCTATATTATTATATGAAATATACTTGCTGTAACATATTTTGTGGTATTCCGCGTCATACGCAAAAAGATCGTTATAATTAATAAGCTGTGAGATCATCTCTGAATTATCACATTTATTAGCAGCGTCTAAAATTTTTGCCAGTCTTGATTGTCCTGTATCTAATTGATTGAAAATATTAATTAGAAATACGTGATTACAAAACCATATAATACAGAGGCTCTAACAGAAAAAAAGTGCTGTTTCAGTAGACCTTAAAAAACATGATTTCTTTTGAATTTTGTTTTGCACTCCAAAAATAGAATTTTAAAGAAATTATTAGAAATTATATGTGTATATAGGTGGCCTATTTCAATCCTTAAGACCCTCATAAAAGTTGTATTTATTAATCGATTTTGACCGGATTTTTTTTTAAAGATACAACACCAAAAACTGCACTTTTGAAAAAAATGTCATATTTTTGCAGATAAATTTAAAAATGAAAATATCAGTACGCATTTATTATTGCAGACATAGTAAGTCATGGAATAAACATCAAAAACAGACAACAAAGTTAAATCTAATAATATTACTGATTAATTCAAATTAATAAGATTGGTAACAATGACGTACGGTATTCCCCATTATATTTCTTTTGAGGTTCAATTTTCGTGAATGATGAACAGTCTTTTACCTTTTATAATCACTTCAGCGATTTCAGAAAATAATTTTTTTGAGCTTTATTATGAAACTGGTAGATAATGAGTATAAAATAATCCTTTTTTCAAAAAGAAAGGTCTGCTGATTTTTTGTTCTAGACTTGCAAGCCAAGTTATTAATTTTCTTTATTATGCCTTAAGTTGGCCATGAAAAGGCAATTGTAGAAAGAATAAAAAAATATTGCTAACTGTCATTTAAGGTGTGAATAAGTTTTGTGTGCTAAATATTTATAAAAATAAGTAATATCTGTTATGGAACAAATAAATTTACGGCACAAAATTAAAATAGTTCGTCTAGTTGGTGATAATGCTCGTTCGATAAGAGAAGCAGCTAATGAATTTAATGTTAGACATCCCAATGGAGCAAACGTCAGTAGTAGCTCTATACACAATATAAATAAAGTTTTCAATGACACAGGTGCCCTATCAAAACATATTATCAGAGGCTGAAATCATGAACATTTTGTAGGTAGATATAATGATCAAATTCAAGTACTTTTTAGTACGACTTTTACAGAAAAGAAAGTTTTTAAAATTTTATTTTTTACTTTTTAGTTATGCTTTTTTGGGGGTTTACCCCTGCTCAATAAAAATTCGCCTCTTAAAGATTTTATTTGATTTCTCGCTCCCTCGCTTTCTCTCTCCTTCGTTTTGCAGATTTTTCAATCCACCCCCGCGCCCCCTACGGGTGAATATTTGCAAAAGTAATGGTGAAATATTATATTGTATATCTTAGTAACTGTGCAAAAGTTCATCAACTGATTATGTCAGGAAGTGTGTTAGATAAAGGATGCAAGATTTGAACACAAACATTAATAAAACAAAACATTGTGAGTTAAAGAAAAGCAAATAAAGAACATATTTAAACAAAATACTCATCACACTTTAAACTACAAGGTCAAGTGAGCGAACTTAAATTTTAGCAAATTTCACACTCGATGGAGAATATTGCTAAGTCGTTCAGGCGATCTTGAGATGTTGCCGTGCGTAAATATTGTTTTATTAATTTTAATTTTAAAAATGAACTTTCCCCACTAGCACTTAACGCGATTGCTAGATTTGGAAATTCAGATATAAGTCCATTTTTAAATACTAATTTCAGCGAATCTTTGGGAGAAATATAAGTTTCAATGTGAAAGAAGTTTATTATGCTCTGTAACTTCTTCTCTCGGAATATCTTTAATATCGCTTAAATTATGTAAAAAGGAAAATTTGTCTTTATATCTATTTATAAGCTCAAAACGTTCATGAATACCAACTATTGATATTTTATTTGGGTTTTCTACCACATGTATTATTATCCTCTTCAAAACAAATCACCGAATCTACAAAATAATAGAATTATTGGAAAAAAGCCTCTGCGCCCGTGACGTTTACGCCAAAGGAAAAGTCAGAGGTTATGTTTTGCAAATAATATAAATCGGAATAAACACAGAATAATGTTTTTTGCTTAAAGCTGTGTATTTGACATACACAGCAAAATAAGAGTTCTTCCAAAAAATAGCTTTGAAAACGGAAAGGGATTACTTTCCGAAACGCCAGCAAAATACATTATTCTGTGTTTATTCCGATTTATAGCATTTGCAAAACATAACCTCTGACTTTTCCTTTGGTGTAAACGTCACGGGCGCAGAGGCTTTTTTCCAATAATTCTATTATTTTGTAAATTCGGTGATTTGTTTTGAAGAGGATAATAATACATGTGGTAGAAAACCCAAATAATAGGAAAGAATATTCGTAGAATGCCACAAATAACTTTCAGACAATACCAACTATTGATGTATCTAAATCTTAATATAATAAAAATTATTTTGACTTTGTTTTTAGGATCGTTAATTGTCTCATCTCAAGATTCGTAGTTCAACGTCCGTCGTTTTTATTGCCTAACCGCAGTAATTTCTGGAAAGTTCGGTTCTATATCAAGTTTTTCAACTACTTTAGTTGCTTTTTGAAGTAAATTTGTAAAATATTCTTCAATTTTGAATATTTTCAACTTATTATTACACAATTTTGACACATGATCAGTTGGCTTTAAAATGCTAAAATCAGTATCTTTGACTTGCCCGATTGATGTCACATCAAATAGTAATAAAGTCTTAGGGCGCTGTCATGCTCTTTAGCAGTGCCCTGCCCCCCTACACGGTACGGTATAACAGTTTAATGAAAATGAAAAATAAATAAAAACTGGGTAATTATTTGGCATGTAACTTAACATATATTTTCTTAATTATGAATATTTCCCGCCTCTACCACGTTACCGACTGTCTGCGAGGCACCCCTTGCACCCCGGGTAGGGACGGCCCTGAGTACACTGTTGAAGTTTTAGTAAATAGTAGAGGGTTAGTAAACTTTTCTGCATGACAAGTCAATTTTTATATTCGTACTATCTGAAATCCTCTTACTCCTAAACGAAAACAAATTAAGAACAAACTTGGAAGACCTTAAACTGCTCAATTTCAGTAAATCGTGTAACAAAACCAAATGGCGTTTAAGCGCAACGCATTATGTTATAGCGTAAAGTAGGTTAAGTCCGGATTACCGATAACCTGTAAGATTTAGGGGTATCGTAAATGATGCGAAATAAGGATATAGGTATATTAATATAATGTATTAACATAGTATCTAACAGGAAGAGATTTTGTACGTAAGCTCATCTACCAGAACACATCGGCGTTCAGTTTGTGATTCTGTTCACCGGTTGAAGTCCCCTCTGAAGAGGTTTGAAAAGGTGAAGCTTCTACTTAATAATTCGGTTTTATTTTTGATTTGTATTTATTTCGATTGGATTTAAAAAAAATTATACTACTGTTTTATTCTTGGCATTTTGAGCTCGTCTATTAAATACAACGTTTGGTTAAGTTCTTTGTCGTCTTTTTAATTATTTTTAATTTTCTTTTTAACATTTATTTAACGTCGGTCTATTTCCGCTACCGAGGCCTATCACCGACGCTTGTAGACAAGCTACCCCCAACCAGGAATTTTGCCGAACCTCTTCCCTTAAGAAGAGTAGGGATCTTTTACTTGCCTAACATTTAATAGACAAGGAACATACGGCTTTACATCCCCTCCGAAGGATGGTATATCACCTACACAACCCTCGCCTAAGGTTGTATAGCTTCCGCGTATATATACAAGCCACTGGAAGATAAGTGAGGCGAGGACACGGTCTTCTTTGAAACGGTCGCCCATCCAAGTACTAACCGCACCTAACGTTGCTTTTGTTAATGCTTTTTTGGTATTGTACTGTATTATTATTCTATGGATAAGTCTTTTTACTTTTGTGCAATGTAAGTTATTATATTCTAAATTTTAAATTAAACCTTTCTACGACGAGTATCTTATTTAAAAACATTTTTATATTTAGTCTTGATACCTGAAGATGTGGTAGTACTTAGTGTACATGATACCAAGAAACCGATAGCAGAATATAGTTTGCGAGATAAAGGATCTTTATTTTTCTAATTTCCAACCTATGAAATATAGAACCATATATTAGATATATTAACTTCCATATTTTTAGATATAATTTTATAATTCTCATTTTTGCTCCTAATTTATTGTTATTTATAAAAAATATCTTGTCATTGTTACAGTCATGCGGCCTGGTGATGAAGTGAAGAAAATTTGTAGTTCACGAAACCAGTCGCCTTAAAAAATATATAAAAATAATTTAGTGAGATAAGACTGTGTTTTTTACTCAGTATGAACAACTCACTTAGGGTCTACTCTGTGGAAGAAAAAATTATAATAAGTGCTCCATATGTTGCTCATTTTAATTAATACACATCTCTATGAATCTTTGAAATGAAGTTTCTATTGTTCTTCAATCCAAAATCTGAGAGAAAGAATAATAACTTCTTTTCGGTCGATCACACCGGCAATTTTAAAAACAATAGAAAGTTCATTTCAAGGACGCATAGAGATGCATGTCAAACAAAGTGGGTAACATGTGGCGCACTTATTATAATTTTTTCTGTCCAACTAACCTCTAAGATTTTAAGTTTATTCTTGAACTTCGTACTTATTGCTCAATAAATCGGGAATGGCTACAAATAGCCATAGAGACGTACATACAAATACTGTTGATTTTTCATTCGTACATCATATGGTCGAAAAATATATTTGATGTTCCATTTGAAAAAATTGAGAAAATTCAATTCAAATAGTTCTAAACTGACAACCAAAAATCCATAATGATTTCTGCAGTGATTTTTTCAAAAATGCATCTGCAGATAGCATTATTTCAATAGAAAAAATTCATTACTTCCAAATTGTTGGGAGACAGTGGATAATTGTATAGGAGTGAAAGGAGTCTAGGAAGAGGCCTCTAATAATGTACTGATATTTGTCGTCTAGCCGATAGCCGCGTTAGTTAAGGTGCCAAGTGGTGTTATAGTACATTCCATTTCCTATAAGTAAATGCAAAACAAAAAATGTCAAAAATAGTTAAAAAATTCCAGTCTTTCGGTCCAGAAGTACAAAGCCTTATAAAAAAGTGTCTTTCATTTTCATTTCAAGCAAAAACTTCGATTACGTCACAAAAAAATCTGAAAAAATTCACGCAATTCCGATAATTCAAAAATATCCAAAAACAATCGAAAAACACTTTACAATATTCCATTTGTCAATTTTATGAAATAAACTTTCCAAATTATTCACCTAAATAATACAGCGCTCACTTTTCGTACCGCCGGTATAAATCTCAAATTAATATTCATAAACTTTTACAACTCATCTTCTATTCAATTTTAGCCTTCATTCGAATTGCGCCCTAACTATTTTACCTATTTCATAAGAGTCCACACTTCTAAATAAATGTCACAACTTATTCATGTTCCAAAGCATCAGCACATTTTCATTTCATTTCAACTCCATATTTACCCCTTTCGAACATCGACACGCGAGACCACCCAAAGTCCATATTACGTGCGTGCGCAAATTATGATTCTACGAGGACGAATCAATATATCCAACTTCTCTTTCATGCAATATCTTCTAAACGAAAACCGATTCGAGTTGCATTCAATTACCAAACGATTTCTCATTCTATTGTATAAACAATCGTGTA
The DNA here is from genome assembly GCA_963675555.1 of Leptura quadrifasciata. Lineage (NCBI taxonomy): Eukaryota > Metazoa > Arthropoda > Insecta > Coleoptera > Cerambycidae > Leptura > Leptura quadrifasciata. The sequence goes on along the minus strand of OY776673.1, from coordinate 151,814,617 downwards.
GTTATCATTTTCAAATTTTAACTTTTTGCAAAGATGATGCAATATTACGCAGCCCTCGCCCGCACGAAATGTCGGGGACCAACTTTCTAGACAAACGAAACGATAGCGAGACGTTAAAAGGTCGAGCTCAACATGCTTTAAGTAAGTCAATTTCGTCGGTGTAACTCGTGATAATCTAAATCCAGTGCCCGCGCTGCGCTTCCTTGGCCCACCAAGTAAGAAATAGTTTAATTTTGAAGTGAATTTTTTCAGACATTCTAATTAACACAATCTGTCACCGCGCACCTAATTTTAAGTGAATATTTGCAATTTTTAAACTATTTTAAATCGAACAAAATCTCCCAAGACGAAATTTGTTCGTTGTCGAAAAGTTACAAACTAGTAACTGTTAAGGAACAATAATTTAATTAAACAAAAGTGCTTCAACAAACATTGCATTCAAAAGTATTATACTTTCATAACTATATACAGGGTGTTGAGAAATTACCTGACAACAGAGTCAAATTTAATACAAAATTCAACTTTTTGAATTTATGAAGTCAATTCAAAGCATCAAGCGCTTCATATACAGGGTGTAACTATTGACTAAATCAGAAAAATCCAAGGTGCTAGCTGAATTATCAATGTTAAAACAGCGAAAGCGACCGACAGAGGCTTCTTTAGGGTGAAGCAATTTATCCTGTTCCAACCTTTTTAAGTGCACCCCCCCCCCCCAAACCTCGTTCAACTAAAAAATAAGTGCACGACTAGCCTCAAGGGTCTCTACCAAGCTCATAGCTCTTATTCTTGTGCCTGTTCACAACGCCCAATTGGGGTTCGAACGCTAAATATAAGAGGCTTCTGCGTATTCAGTGGCAATCGCGATTGATCAAAACGGGTATCGCGCTTCTGGGGGCTCCGGCATTGGCACTGTCGGAGGACATGGCTTTTCGATATATAACCCCCTTCCGCACAAGCCTCTGGCTTATGAAATTGGGGGTTGTTATTTATAGCATTCCAATTTATAAAATCGCACTTGGTCCTGTACAATCGTCTTGGTTCACCCTGTATATTCAAAACCTATCTCACATTAACTATATGTGATAAATTTCTTTGGAAAGAATTACTTACTCTAACTTAATTTTCATTTGTTACTGGCGTGAACTAGCATAAACGTGCGATGAATAAATTCTACACAAGCTCGGTGAGAAGTAGATAGGTAGTAGGCAGGTAACATCGATTTATCTGCGTCAACAGTGACCGAGAACTTTATTATTGCGGTCATGATCTACAGTAACGGTAACGAAAATATGTCACGAGATGCCAAAATTTATGCAAACAATGAAACAAATATTAAAATTTGAGATTATAATTAAGAAAATTTTTAGGCATGAACAATGGCAAAAGATGAATAAAACAATATATACATTAATTCATTACTATTTCATTTACAGATGACACTGAAGATATGAACGTTGTATGAAATTTGCGCCTTCTCAATTTTTTCAGTCAAGTAAAACTTTATTATTTAAATAATAATTGATTTCATTAAATTTTGGAACATTTACTTGGTTGAAAATTCAGATTATATCAGTTATTAATGTCACAAACATTTGTAACCCAATTTTAAAAGTTTCGCAGTTATTTAAGCACTCATTTATTGTTTATACCGTCAAAACTGTGGCCGTTCCAGATAAAAAATTGCGAAAAAAGTCTTCGCATAATTTTCGCAAATTTTAATCAACAAAACAAAGTATAATAAATGTTTTTGTTAATTTAACAATGTTCTAGGGGGCAGAAAGGGGTGGAAAAATTGTATTTGTTATTGTTTTACCTCCTCCACTGTCACCTGGCCGATAGCCGCGTTGGTTAAGGCGCAAGATGGCAATCGCGATTAATCATATGGATATCGCGCCACCGGGTTCGAATCCCGGCTCCGGCACTGGCACTGGCAGAGGAAATAGTTGTATGTCAGCGTTTTTTCAATGTGTAACCCCTTCCGCACGAGCTTCTGGCTTCTGGAATTGGGGGTTGTCTAATATTTGTGGTGTTTATTTATTTATATGTTATTTATTACATGCTTCTCTAATTCTGTCACATAGTTCTGCTCCATTTTGCGGCCTATTTTTATAGGCTTTATTTTTTATGGTACCCCAAAAATAAAAATCCATACGGGTGACGTTTGGTGATCTAGGTGGCCATGCAATTAAATAACTATTTCTTCCAATCCAACGTATAGGGAAGTTGTTATTCAGCCAATTTTTAACTATTACTGCGTTACGAATGGAAGCCCCATCTAGATGGAAATGGAGGTTTTGTTGTACGGCTAATGATAAATATTGAACGGCCTCTCGAAATTCATGTGTTAAAAAATGTAGGAATCTCACAATATTTAAAGTGTCTTCAAAGTCTCATTTAAAATTCCACACCAGACATTTACTTTTTTGGAGTATTGAGGTTTACAATTTATATCCCAGTGTGCGTTTACCGTTGACCAATACCTTGAGCTTTGCGATGCGACCTTGCCATTTGTTGTAAAAGTAGCCTCATCACTGAAAATAAATTTTATCAAAAAATTTGTATCATTAAAAAACAAACCCTGTGCCCAGAAGCAATATTCCAATCTCCTCTCCGCGTCTCCTTCTTCCACAGTGTATAAAAACTTGGGCTTATATGGTTTTTAATTATGAGGTTTAAGGCACCTCAAAATTTTATTTCTGTCTACAATAAAGTTTAGAGATTAATCTCTGATACTAACACGTGATTCAGCATTAACACCATCTAATATTACTTGATCCAACGTTGTATTTTTTTGCTCAAAGTTTGGATACTTCTCGTTACTTCTCGTGTCGTTCTCGTTAGAATAAAGTTTGAATTCACGGAAGTAACAGTGCCTTTACTATTTAAAACATCAAATAAAGTTTGTTTATTGTTGTCAAATGTGGAGGAGAGTCTCCAGAAAGGAGATTTACATACTCTTCCGAACGTAGATGTGATTATGATATCCGATTTTCTTTCAAAGCACAGATAAATACGACTGTTACGACCGCACCCTGTATATATATATTTAAGTTTACGTTAAATTTAAAAATTATTTATTCTTGTCATATATTTGTCCTCGTGTAATTTTATTGCTAAGATTCTTCAATTTAAATATTCGTGCGACATCTGTGGGCTGGAGATGGGACGGCTTGCCATTCGGTCGACAGAAGTCACGAAGTTCGGCAGCTCCGTAAACCACTAAAATATTCTGAATTTCATTAATTGGTTTAATTCCATAAACCACAAAAATATTCTGAATCTCGTTTATTATTTTGTTTAACATATATGTGTGTGTGTGTGTATATATTCTCATTCAATACAGTCCATCGCTCAGCGTTCAACAAGGAGTGGAAAACGCATAGGAAAAGGTGAGTCAGTACTATTTTCCAGCCCTCGCGGTTACTCTTTGTTCTTGCCCATTCATTTAATGGTCCTTTAACGAGCCAAATTTTCAATATAAAGTATTTAGTTTCTAATGTAATAAAATAAATGTCTTAGCAATAAAAATTATATTTTCGTTCATTTTAATACGTATAAAATTCAGTTATACCTATTTAATATACTATTTATTATAACGTTTCAGTTTTTTGCGCGACCTCTTTATCGGTTTAGTTTTTATTCTACAAATACTTTCTTTCAAACATCACATTTATTGAAATATTTTTCGATTACTCAATAATTATTCTTGATTAATTTGTGAATTAATCAGTCAATATTTATAATAAATTCTCACGAAAAAAAAAAAATAATAAAAATAAATAAAAATTGGAATACTTTTACTTTCTGAATATTTCAGTATTGGGTTTTGTTCACAATTCAAGTGAATTTTATATACAGGGTGCTAGTGTTATTAGTCTTTATTCGATTTTCATAATATAAACATACAGTTTGTTATTGTTTAATGCGTTTTATTGATGTAATACGTCACTAAATAAATATTTTTTTAATTTGTAGCGAACTTTTGCAAAATAAAATAGTAAATCAAGATAGTTTAATTCTTGGTATCCGATTATAAAGTAGATTTTGCTCAATTTAGATATTTAAAATATTATTTAAATCAATTTCACATTTTTTATTGTTGCCAGTTTCATCATGACGACTAACGCTAATAAAATAAAACAAGCTAAAGCTTTGCGTCAATTGCAAATTGATCATATTGATGATATTTTGGTACTTGCTCAGTCGGCAATTACAGACGAGAGCCTTCACGTTAGATTTAAAGTCAGATGTCAATGTTTAGAGAATATTTATGATGAATTTCAGAAACAACACGATACTATTATTTTGCTTTTGTCGACTACAGAAAATCCGGAATTGGAAAATGAAAAGATTGTTCGAACCACTTTTTTCGACAACTATTTTACAGTCAAAACAATTTACACTAATATTTTCTGTGCTCAACAGTCTAAGGAATCTAAAGACGATTTAACTACATCTCCAAATGTCAAACTGCCACAAATATCGTTACCCGTTTTTGACGGGAATTTTAAAAACTGGTTAAATTTTCATGATCTATTTTCAGCTTTAATTCATAATAATAAGTCGCTATCTAATATTGAAAAGTTTCAAAACTTGTTAAGCTCACTTACATCACACGCTCTTAATTTATTAAAAGGTATTCCTGTCACAGCTCAAAATTATGAAACAGCCTTTAAAACTTTAACTGATAGATACGAAAATCGCCGGTTACTTGCAAATTCTTGTTGGCAGGCTATATTTAATGCTCCTAAATTAAATAATGATTCTGCGGCGGGACTTCGTCAAATATTAGAAACCTTCAATGGAAACTTAGCTGCCTTAGAGAATTTGAAATCACCGGTTGATAAATGGTGTTTTATTCTATTCCACATACTTATACAAAAATTAGACGCCTCTACTATCAAACGATTTGAATTACAAGAAGCGTCTACTGAAATTCCATCCTTTTCTAAACTCAAAGATTTTCTTTCCAAACAATGTACAGCTCTTGAATCTGTTGCTCTTTCCATCTCTAATCAAAAAACAAATAAAAATGTGTCAGTCTCTCAAAGCTCTACTAAAGCAAATTATAATAATTCAAATCGTTTTCGCTCAGCCTTACCCAAAGTTAGCTCTTCTCTTCTTGTTCATTCTAACCCTGAAGCTAAAATAAGTACCTGCAATTACTGTAAATCTGCTCATACTATTTATCAATGCTCTGCTTTTCAAAATCAAAATTCTTCAAAAAGGTTATAAATTGCCAAAGAAAAAAAATGGTGTACGAATTGTCTACACGCTGGTCACCGTATAAATTCTTGTAGCTCTAAATTCACTTGTCGTGTTTGCCAAGCCAAACATCACACTCTTCTTCATATTTCTCCTGAATCATCTTTGCCCTCAACCAATCCGGTGGAAAATAATGCAAACGGTTTTTCTTCTTCTTCATCTTCTGAAATTACAGTTGCCCAAGTACATTCGCTAACAAACTGCATTCCATCAAATACTGTGGTACTACTCGCTACCGCTAAAATAGAAACTCTAGATGCTTGGGGTAATTATCAGTCTGTTCGAGTGCTCCTCGATGGAGGTTCACAAGCCAATATAATCTCACAAAAGTGTGTACAAAGACTTGGTCTCACTAGTTCAAAAATTTCTCTGTCAATTCTCGGTCTAGGTCAGACTTCTTCGTCTGCCACCAGGGGGATATCTTGTACTATTCGCCCAACGGGGCAAACTTCTCCCACTTTTACCGTGGACTTTGTTGTTCTCCCTAAAATATGCAATCCTATGCCAACTTCAGTAATTTCTTCTATAGACTGGAAATATTTAAATAATCTCAAATTGGCCGATCCTCAATTTCACATACGCAGTGAAATAGATATGTTAATGGGCGCAGATATTTTCTCCCAAATTCTCCAAGACGGTAAATTGTCAGGTAACAATAATGAACCTACAGTAATAAACAGAATTCTGATCAATCTTTCTTAAATTCATTCGTTTCTTGTGTCGATACATCATTAGATTTAACAATTAGACGTTTTTGGGAACTGGAAGAAATACCCGACATTAATACCCCTTCCCCTGAGGATGTTTTATGTGAAAAATCATTTTTGGAAACCTATAGTCGGGATTCCACCGGTCGATATAGTGTAGCTCTTCCATTTAAAGGGCCTGAACCTTTATTTGGAGACTCTAAATCTGGAGCCCTACGTCGATTCTATTCTCTTGAGCGCCGCCTCCTTTCTGATAAGTCCTTGCATAGTTCATATCACGATTTTATGAAAGATTACTTAGAGAGCGGTCACATGGAACTTGTCACCTCACCATCACTATGTTCTGGAAAATTGTTCTATATTCCTCATCACTCTGTCATAAATCTCAATAGTTCGACATCTCCTCTTAGAGTTGCTTTTGATGCCTCTGCGAAAAGTGCCAATGGTATATCTCTAAATGATAGTCTTCTAGTTGGCCCGAAACTCCAGAAGGACATTGTCACTTTGCTTTTACACTTTCAGTGTCATTCGTTTGTTCTTACAGCCGACATAAAGCAAATGTATCGGCAGATATATCTTCATTCGGACCACAGAGATTATCAGAGAATTGTGTGGAGATTCTCCCCCCATGTTCCTGTTCAAGAGTTTCGACTCAACACAGTCACCTATGGTATTTCTTCAGCACCATTCCTTGCTCTTAGAACACTTCAACAATTGGCTAAAGATGAAAAAGAAATGTTTCCTTTAGCTGCTGAAGTAATTCGTTCTGATATGTATATAGATGACATAGTTACAGGATGTTCCACTCTTCATGAAGCAATGAATCTTAAAAGCCAACTTATTTCTTTATTACAAAAAGGAGGATTTACTCTCCGAAAATGGGCCAGTAATAGTACCGCCTTTCTAGAATCTATTCCCGACGATCTGCGACAAACCCAGTCTCTTTGTTTTGCTGACGGAAATAATTCAGCTATAAAAATTCTTGGTCTAAAATGGCTTCCTTCTTCTGATGTTTTCTGTTACTCTGTCGAAACTTTAAATCGCCCTTGTACGAAACGTACAATCCTCTCAGATGTGGCCCGAATCTTCGATCCTCTTGGATTTTTGTCACCTCTCACCTTTTTTACCAAGCATTTAATTCAGTACCTCTGGACTTTAGGAATTGATTGGGACCAAGACCCTCCTCCTGATGTGGTACATCGCTGGAACAAGTATAAATCTGAGCTTCCCTTGTTACAGCATCTGAAAATTCCCCGGTGTTGTGTCCCACAAATATTTATAAATTGTCAATTGCACGGTTTCTGTGATAGCTCCGAAAAGGGTAATGCTGCAGTGATCTATTTGCGTTTTCAAGTCAATACTAAAGTTTATATTTCCCTGATTTGCGCCAAATCAAAAGTGTCGCCCCTTAAGCGAATTTCCCTTCCCCGTTTAGAACTATGCGCAGCTGTTCTTTTATCTCGGCTTATTTCGTTCGTAGTTGAAATTTATTCAGGAAAACTTTCGTTAAAAAATATTTTTGCTTGGTCCGATTCATCGGTGGTATTATCCTGGATCAGATCTTCTCCTCACAGGTTTAAGACTTTTTTAAGCAATCGTGTGACTCAGATTCAGGAACGAATTCCTCCTAATCGCTGGTTTCACATTTCATCCGCTGATAATCCTGCCGATTGTGCCAGTCGAGGATTACTTCCTTCTGAATTAGTAAATCATTCATTATGGTGGGCGGGCCCTGAATGGCTCAAGTTGCCCTGCAATGCCTGGCCCACAAGTAATTTCGATATTTCTAATCACCCTTCTTTAATAGAAGAAGAACGAAAAATCGTACTTTCTAATTTCATTCTTTTAGATTCTATAGACACTCTTTTGGACAAATACTCTTCACTTTCTAAAATAAAACGTATATTTTGCTATTCTTTGCGTTTCATTAAGAATGCTAGCAATCCTCGCACTAAAGCCTGTAAAGCATTCACTAACAAAGAATTTAATGAAGTTTTATTTATATTAGCCAAACGTGCAAACGTGTTCAGTATTTATGTTTTTCGGATGTCATTGAAAATCTTCAAACAGGCAAATCCCTTCCTAAGTGTTTTCGAAAATTGAGCCCATTTATAGGCGAAGATGGCGTTTTCAGGGTGGGCGGCCGTCTGACCCATTCTGGATTGCTTTACGACCAGAAACATCCGGCTCTATTACCTCGCAAACATCGCCTTACCGAGCTTATAATCGAAGATGTAATAAAGAGAATCTTCATGCAGGGCTACAAACGCTTCAATTTCTACTTTTTCAACATTTCTGGGTTCTTTCTCCTAGGCGAGCTATTCGCCACACCCTTTCCAGATGTCTCCGTTGTTTTAAGGTTAAACCTAAACCATACCAACCCCCCATGGGTAATTTACCTTCAGTACGAGTAAATCAGGTGAAACCATTTCAATGTGTAGGGGTAGATTTCGGGGGACCGTTTTTCATAACTTTGGGGAAATCTAGAGGAATCAAATCTCGAAAAGCGTACTTGTGCTTATTCGTCTGTTTCGCTACCAAGGCAGTTCACCTTGAATTAGCCTCAGATTTAACTTCTGAATGTTTTCTTGCTGCCCTAAGGCGTTTTATCTCTCGCAGAGGGCGCTGTACTAACATTTTCTCTGATCAAGGGCGAAACTTCATTGGAGCAGCAAATGAGTTGATTGAACTTATGAAACAAGCTTCAGAATGCGACAAAATTTCCTGGGCATTTAATCCACCCTCAGCACCTCATTTTGGGGGGCTGTGGGAATCAGGAATCAAATCTGTCAAATCATACCTTATTCGGGTCGTAGGTCAACAAATATTGACTTATGAAGAATTTTACACAGTTCTAGTTCAAATCGAAGCTCTCCTAAACTCCCGTCCTCTCTGTCCTCTAAGTTCGGATCCTCATGATCTTTCTGTTCTAACACCTGGACACTTCCTTACTTTGGAACCTCTTAATTCACAACCAAGCCCAGATCTCTCTCACCTTTCACTAAACCGGTTATCTCGGTGGCAATTACTCCAAAGGCTGCATCGCGATTTTTGGAAACGTTGGCATCTGGAGTACCTTAATACTTTGCAACAACGACAAACGTGGTTGGACTCTGACTTTTCAAAGGTTTCTCAGGGTACACTGGTGCTCATTAAAGACGAACAAACTCCGCCATTAAAATGGCGTTTAGGCCGAATTGAGCAAATTCACCCGGGTGCAGACGGAATATGTAGAGTTGCTACTGTACGCACTATTAACGGCTTCATGCAAAGGCCACTGGTAAAACTGTGTACTTTGCCTATTTCCGAATATTAATAAAATGCATTAAGCATTTTAGGTGGGTGGTTATGTTACGACCGCACCCTGTATATATATATATATATATATATATATATATATATATATATATATATAAATTATTTATTCTTGTCATATATTTGTCCTCGTGTAATTTTATTGCTAAGATTCTTCAATTTAAATATTCGTGCGACATCTGTGGGCTGGAGATGGCAGTTCGGCAGCTCCGTAAAGCACTAAAATATTCTGAATTTCATTAATTGGTTTAATTCCATAAACCACAAAAATATTTTGAATCTCGTTTATTATTTTGTTTAACATATATGTGTGTGTGTGTGTGTGTGTGTGTGTGTGTATATTCTCATTCAATACAGTCCATCGCTCAGTGTTCAACAAGGAGTGGAAAACGCATAGGAAAAGGTGAGTCAGTACTATTTTCCAGCCCTCGCGGTTACTCTTTGTTCTTGCCCATTCAACGACTATGACAAATATGACAATCGCAAAATAAACTGCATCACTATAGCAACACCTAGAGTATCGCAGCGCATATCACATAGCAAACAAGTGATGTTACTCGCCTAGCCTCGCGCCAAGGGAGCGTTTTCTAGCCTCGACGCGTTGAGGTAATTTCTATTACAAATAATGCCGAAAGTAAATGATTACCTACTTTTTAAAAAACTTTGTAGAAGTTTATAACACCCATAAATCTATTATTTCCAATAAAAAAACTAAGTTTTATGGACAGAACTATTGTCAAATAAATTCCAAAGCAATTCAAGTTAACAAAGATATTGGTATGAGGAGTTCAAAATATTTAGAAATAAAGCTACCAATTTTCAAATATTCATTTCTTAATAGTGTTTTGCATAAAAATGTGTCCTAATGCTTAATTAGCGTCATTATGATACGATTATCAAGCTATGGAAATATCCAACAATAAATAACTCTAATAGTAGGGCGACTATTATTGAAATTTTAGATATGATTTCTTTATATAAAGGACGATAGCTCAGTGTGCTAAAGCGTCTGGCTAGCAAACTGAGTTGCCTAGCGAAGTGGGTTCGATTCCTGCAAGGTGAAACAATTTTTCATTTAAAAAATTGCCCCAAGAGCGGTTCGGAGTCCACATTAAACTGTAGGGCCTCGTCTCTCTTTACCTAACACAAGATCCTTGAGATCTTCCAGGGGGTTACCTCGGTAACTTGAGAGGCGGCTAAGAAAACATTTTAAAAACATTTTTTTAATGAATATTTTTTTACGAAATTTGGTATACAGCTGTTTTAGGTCATGCCGAATAAGATTATGTAAAAACAAAAACCCGATCTCAATCGATAATATAAATTCCTAATTTTTGCTAATTTCTGTTGATAATAGTAGGCGTATTCAATTTTATGGCCGAGATATTGGATTGTAGGGATCAAAAGTGAGGCACACTGCAGATAAAATTTGATGTGCGTAAAAGACTTCAGTTAAGCCTAGCCGAGCATCATAAAAGAAATGAAAAAAACATATTGTGGTATACTCTCCAATCTGAAATAAATGATACTTTTCTCTACTGATTGCCCCGCAATTTCGTAGGTGTACAGCACAGAATACCTTGAATTTTCGGGTGCAACGTGCTCGTTGGATCTCTAACTGACGTACATAGACTTTGTATTTCCCCTTTCATACAATCATACAAAGTGGTTAGGCTTTGCTTTTTTTGCAGTCATACACGAAAAATTAATTTTTACTTTTTAGTACGAAAAGCAAATTTTTTATTTTTTTTTATTATCTACTTTTTGGTCATACTTTAATTAAATTATTATCATACATGAATATTGTGACGGCCCCCATAGAAATGTCTAATCAGAAGAGGAGAAAAATAAATTGTATTCTACGTTTTGCCGGAGGTGCCGGTTGAACAGTATATTTAATCCCCGCGCGGATATTTACAAAAGTAATGATGGAATACTGTATTGTCATCCGATTTTAGTAACTGTAAAATGTCAACAATTGATTATGTCAGAAAGTGTGTTAAATAAATGATGTAAAGTCTGGACAAACATGAAAAATACTACATTGTGAGTTAAAGAAAAGCAAGTAAAAATAATTTTCGTCGGCGGGAGCCGTCAGTTTTATTACAAATTAATAATAGGCCATAGTTCTTTGGACCAAAATATGAGGATATAACTAAATATGCTTTAGTAAAATGTTGCTGTGGAAAAAGATACAGAGTGACAAAGTTCAAATTATTTTTTCGTTTTCTTGCAATAACTCAACAGCCCCTTGTCTGATCTTCGCCAAATTTGCTAGAGGAACTTTTTTATTCTGAGAAACAATAATTTGTGTATTACATCACGTTAGATCATAAAGGGCGCCGCAGGACCCGTATCTGATGATGAATTTTTTTTCATTTTTTTTTACGAAACGTTGTGGTACTTCGAGGAAAGTGCCGTTAAAGATTTCAATAATTTTTTGAAAGACAAATTCAAATTTAATGAAACAAAGTGTATTTATTGAAAAAAGTACAAAACGTAAGGAAAAACATAATCGGAATAACAGCGCAAACTCTTTCTCACTTTCTTATGAACTAATGGATTATTTTCATGGTATTGAGATAAATACATAAATCAAAAGATTGTCTAAAATAAGGATCTAACCTTATTAGAAGACCAAAAAATAACGTAAAAATTTACTTAACGAAGTTTTAAACTTCCCCTATGCAAAAACCCCGTTACTGCAACTCAGAGTGAATGTTCGATACGGTCTCCACCTACTACCTTTTCTAATTCTATTCATAAAAAATTTCTTGCATTGAAATTTTTGTATTGTATTTATATTTTCCTCTCTTCTAATAAAATTCGCTGTGTTTTGTATTTTGTCTTACAGTTCTTCTCTTGAGTTGATAGTATTTGCATAGACTAAGAACTTCATATGTCCCCACACATAATAAACAAGACTTCTTGGTGGCCAAGGAAACTCACTTCCTCGACGGATTTATCTGCGTGGGAAAGTCTCATCATTCCTGACTTCAATGGAAGAAATGAGGGCGAGCTCCATCTTGCATGAACCACATTGTATGTCTAGCATGAAAGCATGTAATATATCAGCAAGAGTAGTCTGAAAAAAATACAGATAAGACTGTCCATTTAAATTTGGAAGAAGGACAAATGTTACCAATAATTGATGGCCGATGATACCACACCAAACGCTAATCTTAAATTCTTGCTGAAAATGCCTTTCTTTAACGGCATGAGGATTTTTTACTTCCCAGTAATGGGTATTTCTCCATTTAAAGACGCCTCGGCGAATAAAAGTTGCTTCGTCGGTAAATAAAGTGTTCTTAACAAAATTTAGATCCTTGTTGTGTTTATTTAGAACAAATTGACAAAATTGTAGCCTTTGTGGAAGATCCCTTCGAAGTAAGTTTTGTACAGTAGTAAGATGATATGAGTAGAAGCGTTCTTTATGTAAGACTCTTACGACAGACTGTTTACTCACCCCTGTTTCCGCTGCTAAACGACTTGATTGAGTACCTTCATCCACACGAACTAAAATTTCTAGTTCTTGATCTGGAGTAATTCGTTTCGGTCGTCGAACATCGTTTTTATTAGTCCAGGGAAGTTAGGAGAAATAGCGGAAATTTTTAGGCACAGCAGATATCGAGATGCGGTTTTCTGCATTGTGTTCAGGAAGGTCCCAGGAAACGACTCTACATAGTCTGGTTTAGCCATTTTTTGAAAAATGCCTTCTGGGCCGGAAAATGCATTTTCCAATTGCATCATTACTTGCACCATTATAGAAACGACTGGAAACTCGGAAAAATCGCTCGGAAATCGTTACTCGGGGGTTTTCGGGGCTGCCGAACTCGATTCTGGCATTAGAATTACCCGGGGGTACACGGGGGCGGCTCTGTGGGGGTGCGCGGGGGGTGAATTTGGGGAGAAATGGCAGCGTGCATGAAAATCGCTCAAAACTCATTACTCGGGGGTTTTCGGGGATGCCGAATTCAATTCTGGCATTGGAATTACCCGGAGGCGGCTCTGCGGGGGTATCCGGGGGACCATTCTGGGGGGGGGGAAATTCTATAGTCCATGAAAATCGCTCCAAACTCGTTACTCGGGAGTTTTCGGGGATGCCGAATTCATTTCCAGCATTAGATTTCCCCGGGGGCGCTCGGGGGTCCCTCTGTGGGGTTATCTGGGGGTCATTCTGGGGGGGGAAATAGCATAGTCCATGGGGAGCGCTCCAAACTCGTCACTCGGGGGTTTTCGGGGATGCCGAATTCAATTCCGGCATTAGACTTCCCCGGGAGTATGAATAATAAAAATTTAGATTGAATATTAAATAAATAAATATTACACATATTATAAAAACAATTGCTTTGGAAGTCTTTTGTGCCTCGAAACTGGATTTGAAAAAGGCGCCAAAGCTATAAAGAGAGTAGAGTATCGTTACCACGGGGACCGGTGCGACCAGAAATATTCTGTATCGACTGAAGAGAAAAAATATGGGTCCAGTTCCCGCGCGCAGTCGGCGTCTGTGTGGCATCAGTATTACATCTGTCGTTCAGGACCACGTTGCTTTTTCGTCGTATTTAAATACAGTGCTGCAGTAATCAAGTTTCTTGGATTTTGGGCCGTTTTTTGGTGTTTAGTATTTAAGTTAAAAATTGAAGTTTATAATGAATAATTCAACATTAATAAAAACTCCTATTTGTTATTTGAATAAAGTATTATTTTCATAATTTGCGATTTTTCACTTTCTCCTTTACCATTTCCCACAGAGCCACCCCCGAGCACCCCCGGGGAAGTCTAATGCCGGAATTGAAATCGGCATCCCCGAAAACCCCCCGAGTAACGAGTTTGGAGTTCCAGTCGTTCCTATAATGGTGCAAGTAATGATGCAATTGGAAAATGCATTTTCCGGCCCAGAAGGCATTTTTCAAAAAATGGCTAAACCAGACTATATAGAGTCGTTTCCTGGGACCTTCCTGAACACAATGCAGAAAACCGCATCTCGATATCTGCTGTGCCTAAAAATTTCCGCTATTCGGGCGATTTTGATCTAAATGCCCTGGACTATATAGCGAAATGAACCCGTTTCTCCCAAACAACGAAACAGTTCTTTGAAAATCTTATGGTCTGGCTGTATTCTATTTGGATACTGGAATGAGTATCTCCTCGCTGCAGCACGTCCGCTAAAATTATTTTGTGCGTAAACACATATCATATCCCTCATTTCCCTATTTGAAAAATTATTATATCTAGCTATTTTAAATAAAGAAGTTAAAGAAGTTAGCTCCAGAAACATAAGAAGAAAATAAAGTGATTAAACGACATAAATGACAGAACTAAAACGTAACCAAAGCACACTTTTCAATAAACACATTTTGTTTTATTAAATTTCAGTTTATCGTTCAAAAAATTATTGAAACGTTTAACGGCACTTTCCTCGAAAACAGTTGGAGTTATCAAGTTCTACAAAGTGTACCTTTTATACGTTGAAATAACGCCCTCATCAGATTTTCTGGTCAGAAGTACTATAACGTTTTGTCAAAAGAAAAATATGAAAAAAATTCATCATCAGATACAGGTCCTGCGGCCCCCTCTATGATGTAACGTGATGTAATGCATACATTATTGTTTCTTAGAATAAAAGAAGTTCCTCTAGCAAATTTGGTGAAGATCAATCAAGACGCTGTTGAGCTATTGCAAAAAACGAAAAAGTAATTTGAACTTTGACATCCTGTATCTATCTTTTTCCACAGCAACATTTTACTGAAGCATATTTGGTAATTTCCTCATATTTTAGCAGAAAGAATCTACCCCTGAGCTATAGCCTATTATTAATGGTCCACCCTGTATATCTCACAAATCAGTATCAAAAGAATAATAATGGATGTAATTATTCATTTTTTTGAACAGAGTAAACATTGTGTACTGGATCTAGGTGTTGGCCAGCCTATCGTACTAGTCATTAAACGTATCTCATTAATTTTTTGTTACATTATATATAACATAATATATTATAATCTAATGAACATGTTACTATTATCATATTTAATGATCTATGACCATGATCATAAGAACACTATGAAATATCAACTCTAAAGCAATATAATAGAATTTTTTATTAAGGCTGTCAATTTTAATTTTTTGTTATAAAATATTGACAATATTTATTTTCTGGTAAATGTCACTCTTCCATATCAAAGTTCTTGTTTGTCTCCTCTAACTTTCGAAATTTTTCCTTTCCTTGAAAGTTAATCTTAGATTTTATCTGGATCGAGTACCAATAGATTTCTAGGCGCATACGGTGTGTCTCATATAAGATGAGTGACACTTCGATATTTTAGTTATTCTTAGTACTGGAACTTTTCAGTTTTGCATAATCCTAGAACCTTTTGAGGTAAATCTTTCGAGTTGTTCAAATCAAATTTCACTTACAAACCCAGCCTTCTGCGACCTCATGGATAGGGACAATTCTCGGTATATTGCTTCACGTACGAGATACTGAAAAATGTTAATAAAAAAAATTGTTCACAATCTACTGTAAACCCTATCAATGTACCAAGTTTCATTACAAAATTCGCATTTTAAATTTTTTTGCCAAGTCGGCAGTTTTACTTTTCATCTTCAATCTTGATTAGGTTTTCATGGAATCAAATAAAATAGTAAATAAATGTCAACTTCAATTTTTATAATAAACCCCAAACAGTTGGTTTAGCTAAAAAATGATTTTAAATCAATTTTTGTAAAAAAACGGCTGGTCGTACGTTGTTTAACAAACATAACCTTTTGTCTGTAATATAATTTAAAAGTTTTTGGATTGCATCTTCCTTTTCTTTACAGCACTTTACCTTTGGTTAGTATCACGAAATAATAACCCTTATTACTGTAACAAAAAAGGTTCTTGAAATATTAAAGAAAAACCTACTCTAGGCCACCACTTTCAAATGGCCCTAAGTCCCTTAGAAAGAATTTCTGAACTCAAGCCTATAGATGTTTTTAAATATTTTGATGTACTATCTTTGTCCAAAGTTTCAGATGATAGGATTTTCCTAACACTCTGTATACTTCATATGAAATGGCTTCGCCCGGGTCACGCAATCTCCCGCGTGCCAACGATATGTCGTTGGATAGTACTCATCTAACCCTACAACTTTTGTATATAAAATTTTTTGGTGAAACGCATAGGAAAGAATAAAAAAATGGCGGCGGTTCAGTCTTAAAAAAAATTCTTAAAATTTTATTTCGAATCAAATATGTACATGCGATACATTGTTGGATAGTACTCATCCAGACCTACAACTTTTGTCTAAAACATTTTTCGCTAAAACACATAGAATTTTTTTTTAAAAAGCGTGATTTATTTATATTTTGAAGACCATCTACGTGCAAATAGTTCATAAATCGATGACAATAAATTGAAGTTGGGCAGTTCTAATAAAGATGTACTTAATTACATACTTAATCACTTATTTACTAAAATAATAGAGACCTAAATCAGTGCAAAACAGTAGAAGACGCAATCGACCTTTCCGACTGGCCCCTGCCATCGAGTTTTTTTTGAACTTCTAGTACTATTTTAATAGATTTAACTTACGAAAATGAAAATATAGACATTTGTAAACAACCAGGGCAAATTGAAACTCAAGTAGCTGATTTGTTTATTAACAAACTATTAAAGTTATGTTCTGTGCATTGTACAGTCCATGTACGTACACTCTTGAACATTCATAAAGGTAAGCAGAAACATGTATTTCCGAGCACCACCATGAAATGGAGATTGCATAAAATTTGGACCTTCCGGGCACTATATCTCAAAATTCTGTTGGTAAAATTTTTTGTGATCATGGAGACTTTTGACAAGCATGACATAAACTACCTAGTCTAAATTCTGTGCCCATCTGATTGAAACCCAATTTCCCAGAAATTTCCAGAACCCAACTGCGGGGTTCTTTGAGCAATAAAATAAAAATTATTGAATTGTTTAATCTCAATTATTTAATTACACTGTAAACCTTTATCGGATTGTAGTTAATAGATTATTGGTTCTACATTGAAAAAAATAAAATATCAGTTAAAAAATAACGTATATAAGTGAACGATAAACTGTTTATTTCAATTACTTAGTTCTCTTCTTATAAAACATGTCAAACCTTTGACGGGCTTTAGTTCATAATTTATTGGTTCTACAGTGAAGAAAATAAAATAAGACACAGATAATGACGTATTGGAATGAACATTGAACTGTTTAGATCATTTTAAAAAATATAGTTTTTATAACTTTGACGAGCTGCAGCTCGTAAATTGTTTTAGCCACAAAAAAATTGAAATAAGAATTGTGAGAAATTTGATGCTTTATATGGGGCGGAAGTCGAAGATCGTAATTTACGTCAGGTTGAAATAAAACCCTAAACCGAATTTCTCCGGGTGGATGGGAACTTAAAATTTTAGAGAAAACTTGCATTAGATCTACGGTTTTGCCGCGACACTAAACATCGGAATTTAGGTTGACATAATTCAAAAGTCGGAAAAGTGGGAATTTGGCTCTAAGTAGGTATGGAGGGGCTAGAGAGAAATCGAAGATCTTAAAGACGTTGTTCTCTAGAATGTGACGTTTGCATGTGAATCGAAAAATTATATGTTAAAATCTCTAATAAACGTCAGTCACAATTATGGATTTTGCCGGATGCGCCAGGACGAATTAAACGATCTTGATTTATTTGTAATACAGATCGCACTTTAGTGCATAACCTCCAAAGCTTATCTGAAAACTTGATTTAATTTTATAATTACACATTTATTTAATGTTTGTACATTGCATATAAAAGTAATTCAATTTTGATTTGTTTCAAATATCAATGTGGAAGTATAGTACCGCAAAAAAAGTAATTTTTTTGTTGAAATATGCTTAAAATGTCATGAGACGTCGAGATTCTAAATTTGAGCAAAAAAAATTCCCTGTCTGTCAGTCTGTCTGTCTGTAACTTTTTTGTACGCCCGTTTACTCTGGAACCGTTTATGATATTGACTTCAAATTTGGTACACTTATGTATTATAACGAGATCTGGAACTAGATTATATTTTTATCTAATTCCGTTGGAGGTTTCGGGGGTAAATGGGGTAAGTAATGATAAATAGGCAAAACAAGTAAGAGTTCATAAAATTGCAATTTAGGGCACATACGAAAAGTCAAAGTCCCAAAAATTTGCCACTATCACCCCCAATACCACCCCCACACTATTATGAAAGGGAGTAAAAAAAAATGTGATTTAGTGTATATACATGACCGAAACGTCTCAAAAAAATTTTTTGGCGTTAGCGTCCCCCTCTATCACCCCCATTGCCACCCCCACCCTATTATTAAAGGGAGTAAAAAATTAAATTGGGATTTGGTGTGTGTAAGAGAACTAAGGACCTCTAAAAAAATTTTGGCATTAGCCACATTCCCGATTCCCTAGAAGGGTCGTTCACGCATTATTTTGCATTATAGTCGTAAATGGCAACTTTCATAATACAACACGTAGGAAAACCTCCTATTGCCCACCATCTTCAAAATGATTTAGAAAATGCAAGAAATTATGAAAATTTCATAAATCATGAGGTGAGGGAAAAAAGTGTTATTAAAATGTCTACGAAAATAAATAAAAATATAATATCTAAATACAATCCTACAAATTTCGTCATATTTAAAAAAAAAATCCAAGTAGGTGTTAGAGGTAAAAGAATATATTCTTAAGACATCTATGAAAATACATCAAAAATATGTCTAATTAAGACCAAAAATGAACATAAATTTCAGGGATATTTAGATCCTATAAAAGCATTCTACTTTCTGACGATTCTGTTTATCTTTAGATGGTCTTTCTGACATCTTTTATATATTTTTTTGACATCTAGATGTTCTTTAGGAAGTTCCAATAAATGTTCTATAATGTATGCGACACTTCATATGACTTAGAAAGGACAATAAAAAAGGACGCCTATTTTCGGACAGTCGAGTTTAGAACCAAATTATCTGCTAATCTATGATGAGAAAATAATCACAGAATAAGTTTACATTAAGAATACGATTAGTTTCAGACATATTGTCGCCCATCATTAAGAAATTATGGTACTTAGATTTTTACTGCACCTTGAAATATTTATTTTTTCACGACTTGTTGCAATTAATCTGTATTGTACTGCACAGTGTTGAAATAATATCCATTACTCAAATTTATTTCGAAATAATGTATTATTATTTAGATCCATTCTTAAAATTTATATTCTTTATTTTTTTATAAGGAATACCTGTTTTTGTACATTTTAATACACTTTCAAGAAACATTCCGCAGTTTGTATTGAATGAAATGGAGATATGTTTATACCCGTATAATGATTTATTATCTACTAACTAAATTAATTTTCTTAAGGCAATCTTGCAGAGCGCACTACTAGTAATCAATGTTCCGTAACACACCTATTTATCACAGTTTTCTTATCAATGTCTCCAGACGACCTTGTGGAGTAAGTAGTTGCTACGAGATTGCCTCATATATAAAGACAAGCCAATGGTCTCTGTAATGTTTATATCCATCTTATTTTTATTACGTTTAGAATTACGTTCACCTTGTTAACTCTCAGGGTCAGACGTGTTGAGCAGCTATGGAGAGTAACCCAATTCTAAGAGCTTACTATGTACTTATATACCCTCAATTATCATGAGTATGTGTGGGAAGGATCACAAAAATTTAGTTCAAACAATCTTAACGCATAAATGTAATGTGCCTCAAATGTATGTAACGTATACTTTATACATTTGTGATTATTCTGAAGTAATATTGAAATTTTTGTTATTTCAAAAATAAGTGTCAAAGTCAGTATTTTCTTTATTGCCAGCATTTGTTTTCTGATTTTCTGATAGGGAGTCTGATTTGAATTCCAATTAAAATAGATATTATACCCCTGAAAATGAATGATTTTCGAGATACGGGACTGTCCTATGATTCTTGTCCAATTATTCATACCGCCATGTTTTCAGTAATGTTACATTTGTTTAGTTCAATCAAATGTATAACTTATTAGGAAAAAATTCCAGAACCGGACTCATTTTCTTTAAATGTCGCTCTCAGTGTCCCGAAAACCACCCTGTATATCATTTATTAGAAAGTGTTGATAAACATTTAAAAAGATAATAAAGCAATGTATGAAATAATGTCAAAATATTTGTCGGCACACTTACCGTTATTATTTAATAAATTTTCGAAATTGTCGATTGACCAAGTTTTATAATTTAGAGATAAAGTACGTAGTCAGTTAGCTAACATCATTATATTGTTAATTTCACTTAAATAATCTACAAAAGGACTCATGACTTGTTTTTCTGTATTTAAGAAAAATTAAATTTCCATTAAAATTAACAAATTTCGCCATATATGAAAGCTTGTATTAACATGGTACTCTGACCTATGACGATAGAATTGGGGAAAGAGATTTTGAAAAATTACTAAGCCCTTAATTAGGGGTACCAAAGATGTTTCGCTGTTCACCATTACGTTAGGTTACAAAATGTTTATAGTGCGCTCCTGATGAGCTGACATTTCCTGGCTAGTCGTATAGCAATCGGGGTGGGCTGTAGAAGGGGACAAAATAAAATGCGAAGTAATAATTTAAAATTTACAAAAAATGATGGTTACGATAAGTATATACAAAACCGGAACAAAGTAGAAAAAAATTAACTGTAGATTCCTTACTCAAAATCAATTGGGGTTCCTCATGTAACATTTTTCAAAATATCTCATTGTCAAGTTACAGCCCCATTAAAGGGTACGTTAAAAACCGTTTTCATTTTTTTACTCAAGAAATAAAATTCCAAAAAACGAAATATTTGGTATATCTACTACAATTATTGAAAGGCATCTTATGAATTTTTTCATCCCCTTGAGTGTTTCATCAAGAGATGGAATGGGCAACCGCTATTTTTAAATTGTTTCACTTCTTTAATATTATTATTTGTATTTAATAAATTATTCTTTAATAAATATAATATTTGCCAATTTGATTAAAGAAATATGTACATTTATTATTGCATAGAAGTTATTAATGAATATTTAGATTATTTGATTATAACAGCCTATTAAAACTTTAAAAACATTATCGTTTAGTTACGATTGAAATGAACTCAATTGCATGAACGTAAATTTAATTTTTTATCACGAAGACGGTTGGTAACAGAGCATTCTTTAAAGAGAAAAAAATATTTTAGAATTAACAAGGGAATCAAAAAATATTTTATTCTGAAATATAAAATGAATGAATTTTAAAAATATTTTTAGAAATATGTTAGAGGTTAGGGGTTGCCCATTCCGCCCATGGTGAAGCACTGAAGGGGATGAAAAAAAATCACAAAATGCCTTTCAATAAGTGTAGTAGATGTGCTAAATATTTTATTTCTGGAATTATATTTTTTGAGTCATAGCCCCTTTAAAGGGGCCTTTAAAGGGGCCATGACTTGAAAACGAAGGGGTATTTTGAAAAATGCTATCTGAAGAACCCCAATTAATTTGGGCTAAGGAATCTACAGTTAATTTTTTTCTACTTTGCTTCCGGACGCCCTGTATAATAAATATAAATACATATAAATTTTCCAAAATATGACACGTGGGCAAGTAAAAAAATAAGTAATTAACTAAGTATAAGACGAATAAAATTACAACTATTACTGGGACGGGTCTAATTATAAGGCGTAGGCACAGCTGATCGGCGTAGCGACAACTTATGGGCGAAAGTTACCTGCTTTAGCCAGGGTCGGTTATCAGTATCAAAGTGCCAAAAAGCATACGGTCTGCGTATGCTACGTATGCTCACACCAACTGACTTCCTTCGGTCTAGTCGACTGGTATGGAGATTGCTATGGGGACTCCTAAAGGGGACTTCACCAGCGTCGTTGGTCCTCTTCCAACCACCACATACGAGGGTGGCCACCCAATATAAACATCTCAACTCACGCCATTCAAAAAGTAAAAGCACGTGCAATATAGCACATAACTTTAGCTCTCTTCAAATGGTTCCTTTCTGGAAAAAAAACCTCTGGCTTCAGAGACTAAATAAGAGAAAGGAACAGGTAACGATTTTAAATAAAGAGCTGTTGCCTTCTGCTCTACTTAAAAAAAAGCAGCGACCTGGCGTCCTAATTAAAATCCATTCAAGGTACAAGTTATATTGAAAATACCAACCTTAATCTACAAGGCAGACAATAAACAATCGGGTAACTCGAATCGATGATCGTTTCTCAGAAATCCAAAATAATGGTGAAACTCCTTAAAAGGGAGAGTACAACTCTGCCAAGCATTTCTCACAAGCACAACTTACCATACCCGTAAGCTGAACAGCTATAATCTACTTATACGAATTAGAAATCGCAAATGCGTTTACGGAAATATGACTACTATGCGTGACAAAAATGAGGCCTATCACCGACGCCTGTAGACGAACTACCCGCAACCGGGAATTTTGCCGAACCTGTTCTCTTTCGAAGAGTAGGGACCTTTTACTTGCCTAACATTTAATAGACAAGGGATCGACGACTTTATATTCCCTCCGAAGGATGGTAGATCCACTACACAATCCTCACTTAAGATTGCATAACTTCTGCACATACACTGATATACAAGTCGCTAGAGGATGCGGGGTAAGGACATGTGTTCGCTTGAAACGGCTATCTGTCCAAGTACTAAAGACGCCTGACGTTGCTTTACTTCACATATCGACAAATATGTACAGTAAAGACGCATCTGTGCTCGCCCCTTCCTATGGTATTTTAAAAATTTCCAGTCCATATATTGATTGTTCGTCGCTTTAGTAGTTGCAGCGAGTTCGATTCAAAATACTTTACAGTAACTTAATACGTAGTCTTGAACCAGACTGGAACTCTTACTGAGTTTATCCTCTATTATTGTAACATGTATTGGATCAGAAAAAAAAATCAACGAGATTGCTAAAAAAATTAAGGAAATCATTGACTGTAGAGAAAAACTTAATTGAACTATATTTTAATAATGTAAAAGTACAAGAATTAAAAAAAAAACAATTCGTTAGGTCTAGCGGTTTTCAAGATATAAGTCAATAATGATCTGTAAGCAATGAGCACTTCCTCCCACTCCCCTCCTTCCCTGAAGCCTCCTTAAAACCCACTTAAAGGAGTATTTAATAATAAGTTTGAGTACAACTGACAAAAAATAGTAAAAGAGTTTTTTGAGGTATAGATTGCCTATTTACATATATTACTTTTATGTTTGCATACGCTTTTTAATATGGCTGACAAATCGAATTTTACTTCTAATAAAGCCCCCAAACTTTTTGCTTCTCAAATGTAATAATTTGAGAGTTATCTATGGTTATATTTATTTCATTTTTAACTTCCTCCCTGTATTTCCTTGGTCCAAAAACAATTACATTGGATTTGACTGGGTTAAATATTAGACAATGTTTCTTGACCTTCACAGCAAATTTGTTAACGTCCTCATTTACACGATCGTTGGCAATGCAAACATCTGAAGGGGGGAAAGAATAATATAGCTGAGAGTCGTCTCATATAAATGAACCTGACAATATTTCAAGCAATGAACTTGGTGACTGGTATATATCGCAAACAGCAGAGGGCCAAGGATGGATTCCTGTGGTAACCCAGTTCTTAACACCTCAGCTTCTGACATTATGTTTATCCAGCCGTACCTTCCGCTTTCTATTACTTAAGTAATTTCTAAACATTTCAGTTGCATTTTCAGAAATACCGATGTGCATCTCCCATAAATTTCCTCTATAGGAGATGTTTATTATAGTATAATATCCATGAAATTAGAATACAAAATGTTTCTTTTAGAATATTTATTCAAGACATCATAATGGTATTAACATTTTTTAGAAAAATAAAAGTCTTGTTATTTTTATTACCATGACGCTTATGTATTATATAATAATAACATAAAACAAAGATGACTGAAGTAGCCTGTGAGTGCGAATACGCTCCATATACTCCCCCTGCAAATGTGGAAATCAAACCACCAAAGCATCAATATCAACATGAACTTTTTTAAAATCCGATTTGACAGGTAGGTCTATAACAATATTTAATAAATAGGAAGGTTTGACTCGATCAATACTGACAGTGAGGTCTTCCCTTTTGTTTAATAAATAATAAGTAGGAGTAAAAATGATAAATAATAAATGTAGAAATGAAATTAGGTGTCTCTGAAAGCTATATGCTTTAAATTTCATAGAGATCGGCTGAGAAATAACGAAGATTTAACGATGTAAAAATTGGATAAGGAGAACAAGGTATATGATATACGCGGACAGGCTAATCGCCACGCATCCATCATTTCTTTATAGAAAGTTAGCTCGAGTTGTGTGGGACCGTTTATTTTGCATCCTTCCGAAAATAAAATGCTTTTGCCTGTTTCGAACTCTTCCTGGATAAACAAGCTATAAATTTATGAGTAGTTATTAATAATAAAAAATACGATCCTCTATTGATATAAATTATAAAGTTCTTTATGGCCAATGACAAAAACTATTACAAGGATATTCTCACAGCATTTGCAATTAATACAGGCTTACTAACATAAATCGATTTGAACGCAAACAAACTTACCTAACATGCCAACAGGAAACTGGTAAGGAGCTTGGAGTGGGTTCTCAATAACACTTTGCGTTACAACCCAAACATAGTTCTCCCCTGTCAGATGTAAGTCTCTAGCGGCCGTGAGGATGTCGATGGCTTCCTCCCGAGTACAATATAAAAGCATGACTCTTGCCTCGGAGTCTACAAGTGCAGCCAAGTCACCTCGGTTTGCCACGAGTACAGCGTTCAATATCGTGAATTTAAAACGGTCCTGAAACAAACCTAGTTTAAATGCTCGATCAAGTACATGCGCCTTTATTTATAAAAACATGGATATCATTCGTAATACTATTATTTCTGTATAAAGTTCCTGCATATAAAACTATTAGGAACTTGTAGCTGCTAGGCAAATTTTAAATTAGTGTACAAATTCAGCAATTTTTACGTATAAAGTATAAAAATAAATAAAATTAGAAATTTATTTTTAAATGTTGGATAGATTCCAAATTTAAATACAAGAAATATTTAAAGCAGTAAATGGGGGCGAAAAATAGCCAACACTCCTTCAAATATTCTTTAAAAAGTAAACATTTCAAAAGTTGCTCATTAAAAATTATATGCTTCAAGAAGTTTCTAAAAACTCGAAGATACGTAATTAATGAAAAATGTGAAAACGCTATGATTGGTACCTATAATGTAAGTAAAGAAATTGCGAAACTCATAGTATGTTCAAGTACACTTCGTGAATTTTGTATCTTAACTGAAATATTAACAAATACGGTCGTCAGATCAAAGCATGAAATTTTATAAAAAATAATTAAAAATCCCATAAAAATATAATAAGTGTTTTTGAGTTTACTCGTCATGAATTGGTGGTCAAAAGTGAAAAATTGTATAGTTCTGATCAAACGTATGAGCTTTTACTAAATTACGTTGCAGATATCAGTAAACTTTGCGAATTATGAAGTTGAGTATTACAATTATACCCTTCAATAATAAAAGTATTTTACCATTTATTTGTAGATTAAGAGCATATCCTAAAATCCTACGTGTCCCAAAATAAAAGACGTAATTGTACCTCGGGATAGATGCGAATTTCTTCTAAATATTGAAACATGAACATGATGTTTTAATATTTTTTCTCACACAGTAAAGACCATAGGCTTCTATTCGAGACAAATACCTATTGACTTTGCAATACAATGAAACTGTTAAAAATAATTAAATAAAATTGTCCCAAGGTACAGTACAAACGTCTATGTTACTGCAAAGGTTGAACCAACCATGTATTTTTATGTAATTACACCACATTCTTGAATTTGTTTCCCGGAAAAATTATAACTAGAGGAAGATAGCACATATTAGTTAACGATATCAGTAAATTAAAAAGTTGTCGATTGCAATAAAATATGCAACAAGGAAAGCTGCAGCTTTCTCCGTTATAAACAAATCATAGTCAAGAAATTCGTAAGTACTCACTCATATCTTTGTCAGATACACGAACTGAAGGAGAGAACCAATCCAAGATATTCTTAGGATCACAGGTACGGACATAACTTGCTCAAAGCGACCTGGTTTAAAAATACAAAAACGTTGAGCGCGGTCTTATTAAATGAAACCGCGAGTTTCACTATTTAGTCTTCTTTTAACTCTGAAACTATACAAGTCCGGACCTGAGTAAAATCCCACCAGCGACATCAAGCAGTTTATAAAGCGATACAAAGTACACCCTCATATTCTCGCTCTTCCTCAGGTACACGGTAAAATATAGAACACTTTCTAGGACTTATGTGATTTATTATTTTACTCTGTGGGGGGCGTCCAATATATGTTCTCATTAATAAGCTTGTTGCTTTTAATTTGCATGAAGACGGAGAATATCGTGTAGTTTTCTTTGTTGCGCATTTTAATGCGGTCGAGGACTTCTTAAATAATCTGTGCTTATATTATTTGTTATACCTGTTATGTTCAGTTTCCATTTAACTAGAAAGTGAAAAGTGTGCTCCTTGTAAGCACCTGCTGTGTTATAGGAATTTTAAATTGGTATCCACTAATGAGCCAAGATTTTTTGCAGATCTAGTATTTTGATATTAATACTACTTTCAACTCTGGACTTAAAACTCTCATTGCGAAAAACTAATAATGGTGGTATAATAGGATAGTGTAGGTAATATCGTTCTAAAATATCAATTAGTTTATTTAAGTCATTATTTATCGGAGTACAAGCATGGGTAGAAACTTCTGGAGAGAAGATGGCTAACATCAGTATACTAGTGGCTATTAGAATAAGATAGATAAATCGGCGGTATATAGTATGAAAAGTAATGGACCCAGTATTGAACACTGAGGTACACCTCTTGTAATCTTGATAGAAGTCCAGTAGCTGTTACTAAGGACAACAGTTTGGCTATGACCAGTCAAGAACTGTTGAAGAGAGATCTAAGCGTTTCATCAAACCCATAAAATTTATATGATTTTTTTCAACTACTTTAGAAAACAATGACAAGATACTTATAGGACGTAAATCTGAAAAATCTTTAGGTTGGGAGCATTTGAGTAGAGGCAGGCAGCACTATCGTTTTTTTCATATTTAGGGAAAATTTCCTGACTCTAAACATGACTTTACTATGTGTGTCATAAGTAGTACAAGAGTCGGCATACAGTACTTAACATATTTAATGACATACCGCCATTCCCAAAGACATTTGGTTTTAGATTATAAATACTTTTTTTACTTCCTCTGGATTAACCAAATCAAGAGCAAAATCAAGATCAGCATTAAAACAGAATCACAATCTTCAATCATTTCCGAACAGAACAATCCTCGCTTAAATTAGTGGCAGCAGGCAACTTCACGTGCAATGTACGGAGGTATCTCAAATCTTGTTAGACCTAACATGAAGATCTCTAAATGTTTTCCACATACCTTTTGAATTGGTTTTATTAATATAAATGAAGTTTAAATATGCCCTTTTCTCACTACGAATGGCGCCAATGTAAAATTATATAACCGGTTGTAGTTTTCAAAATTCCTAGATAATTTGGTAATTTTATAATTATTTTTGCCTTCATCTCTACGTTTCATTAAAATTTTAATAATGTCAGTTAGCCATAGTGCTTTTGGTTTAATAACTGGAACAGTTTCAGTTGAAGGATGCTGGTCAAATAAATTAGTTATATATTACTAGTTAAGAAAATATTTTGTTTTCTATAGTATCTATTTGATTAACTCTATTACAGTTAATAGAAGTTAAATCAGCATAAAATGCACCGCGAGAGAAATATTTAAAATCACGAAAGGTGTAGAATTTGGGACTTTATCAAACAATTCAAAATTGAATTCTGTATAAGTTAATTTACGATCTATACGATCTAAGATATCATCTGCATTTATCGTCCCAGTAGATATTACAGAGGTGAAGCAAAGTACAGTTTTATAAAACACTGAAAGGAAACAAACAAATGTACGTCTTTACATATTAGTACAGATTCCTAACTAATCTTTTATAAAAGGTGACCAAACGAAAACTTGACATGGGGTTTCTTGGTGATAATAGCGTAGATATAAAGAAACGCTCGAACAGGTCACTTTCATTTTGGATGAGGGAAAATTGGTATTCCGAATTTCAACATCATCACTTCAACCCCCGGGCAACGAGGTGAACAATCTCTAAAATTTTAATAGGGATGGAAGGCGAGACTTGCATCATTGGAGAGCCCTTTGAATTCTCTAAACAGTGGTATGCAATTTATGGAATTTACACGTGCTGTTTATAAAAAAATGAAGATTTCTTCACTGAAAAATAACTGTGAAGTACAATGTAGTTAATTAAATTATCACATCAGTTAATGCTCGAACTGCCAACCTCCGTCTTCCATTCAATACTACAGATTTTGTTGAAAACATTCTCGCACATTTTGAAGCATTTCTGAGGTGATTTGCTGATATTGGTTTGTGATTTGTTGATCTACATCTTCCGGTCGAGCGTAGGTGCGTCTTTACTATGTACATACTTCGGTATGCGATGTAAAGCAACGACAGCCGCAGTTAGTACTTGGATGGGTGACCATTCCAACGGAAACCGCGTCCTCGCCTCACACATCTTCCAGCGGCTTGTATATCAGTGTATGCGCGGAAGCTATACAACCTTAGGCGAGGGTTGTATAGGAGATATACCATCCTTCGGAGGGGATGTAAAGCCGTCGGTCCCTTGTTAAATGTTAGGCAAGTAAAAGATCCCTACTCTTCTTAAGGGAAAAGGTTCGGCAAAAATCCCTGGTTGGGGGTAACTCGTCTACAGGCGTCGGTGTTAGGCCTCAGTAGCGGAAATAGGCCGACGTTAAATAAATGTATAAAAAAAAAATCTACATCTTCCAATGAAGCAGGCGGAGAAGAATAAATTTTGCTTTTCTAGTGACCCCACAGAGTGAAGTCTAATGTAGAAAGATCTGTATTTGTGTGGGTCATTCTATGGAACTTCTTCTTCCAATCCATCTAGAAAGTGTTGATTCAAATACTGACAAACAGGCAGAGCATAGTGCGAAAGAACGCCATTTTGTTGAAATGTCAACAGATCCTCCAAGTAAATTTGATCATTGTCAATAATGTCAGTCACCAAAAATTCCAGTGCAAACGTTCAATTTTTGGAGACGTTGAGTATGTACTTCATGAAATGTTCGAAGATTAGAATCAGACCAATAACGATCATTATGGTGATTAACCGTTTAAAAAGACACTCATCACTAATTCAGATGTTCCAAAGAAAATGTGGATTTTCCACCGCTCGCTTACTTACTGCAGATCGCCATCATCTTCATTCAGTTCTTGTGTGAGAATAATTTTATAAGGATGAAATTTGTTGGTTTTTAAAATACGTTGAATACTAGTTCGCCAACTTTCTTGTACTCAACGTTGGCTCAAAATTACCTCTTTATTAATCGTTTATTAATCAATTGAGGAACTGAAACTAAAATTTTAATTAGTTCTTCAAATTCGTCATCGGTAGAAAATCAATAAAAAGTTTGGTGTTTAATAATAAAGAGAATGCATAAAATGCAAATCAATTATACAGTGATATACTAAATGTTTGTAGTTCGTAAATATCAAACTCGGAAAACCAGTTTTCACCTTTTCAAAATAAAATTGACCTGTCTGAACGTTTCTTTATATCTATGATATTATCATCCAAAAAACCCATGTCAAGTTCCTGTTGGTCCACCCTGTATATGCTACAAATTGTAGTTTTAAATTAATTCGTTAAGACATTTTTTTAATATTCTCCGAATTTTCATTATGTTGGGAAAGTAAAATTTAATTTAGAATTTTTTTACGAAATACTGAAATGTTTCATCTATATTATTGCGTACTACAGGTTCTTTTTCATTTTAATTAACTCAGTAGCACATATGTGTAAAATGTTTTTTAACACGGGCACCTGTTACCAAGCTTCCTTTTGTGTAATTAGCCAATAATAAATCCCTTGAACGTAACTCAGTGAACCGAAAAGGTTAATTTCATTTCAAAGTTTTTGTCAATTACCACATAATGGGAGCAAAATTCATAACCTAATAGAGGTTTCCTGCACTTAACGCTGATTTAATTTAAGGATACCTAGTAGGCGTTGCAAGCAGCATGTTAATTTACACAAAACAAATATTTTATTTAAAACTGAATTTAGGGCGCCATTTAATAAAATTTACAACTTTAGTAAACGATCATATTATGTGCGTTATCAAAATTTTATTCACAGAGAATGACAGTAAATGCCCTGTTAAATTTATTACTGCTATTAAATATGTATTAAATTGTATTGTATGGAATTTGTTTATGGAACTAACAATGACTGTACAGAAATATACGGAAACTAAATTTAAAATAAACAAAACACACCACAATAAATATAACAAATAGATATTATTTCTGCATGAGAATGTCTAGTCTATAAATAATACTTATATTTTCAGCAATAAAATAGTGTGCGAAAAAAAAAAACTAGTTTTTAAAAAAGAAAATATCAAGCAGTCTAGGGAATTTGAGGGTATGCCTTAATATTAAGGAGCCGATGAGTCTCTAACTCTAATATTTGTAGACATATTTTTCGGTGTGGTATTTTGCTGACTATACGATTAGGTACTTTACAGCTTATTAAAAATTATGTCTATGTATGCGGGTTGGAAGTACGACATGTATACATGTGCAGGTGTGATTGTGTTATACATGACCATAAAAAAAATTTAACTTGAAAATTGCGCCATCTTCTTGTCGATAATCTATTAACTTAAGTTGATATATTTTTGTTTCGTATTAGTTTACTGTACTGTCATATATTGTTTTTATACCTCTCATGTTTCAAAATCAATATTTGTCCAGATCTATTCATTATTTGATTCAGGTTTAAAGATCTATAATTGCCAACAAGTTAAACTGGATTCACCCAGATCTCAACAGATTATGCGCCCAGACTTTCATGGTAAATAATGATGTCTGATTCGTCACATGTAATTGAAGAACCGAACAATGACAACTACAAGTATTAGAAATGCAAGGTGGAGTTAATATTAATGAGAGGAACTGTGCGAAATAGTGACTGAAAATGTGCCTGAGAATCCGACACCAGTTTGGACAAAAAATGGCACCAAATCTAGCTCGTGCAGCGATACGCCCCATGGTAGAAGATAATTAGTTGATACATGTAAGAGACAAAGAAACTGCAAAAGACATTGGAATGCGCTGAAGGCGTATCAGCAGAAGTGAACGTTGTCGTCTAAGGTGACCTTACTGAAAAGTGGTTAATCAGCGGCTACAAGAAAGAGGTGATATGGAAGTGTATGTAAATGAGATCCTTGTCAAATTTGGCAAGTTGGCGGCACTTGTGCAAAAAATTGATGCCAGCCTGCAAATTGCCTTTTTACTCTCAAGTCTTCCGGATTCCTATAGGATATTGGTTACGGTTCTTGAACCTTGTCCTGAAGAGAATCTCACGCTGACGTTGGTGAGGGGTAAAATCATCGATGAGTATAAGCGTAAAAGAGATTCATGTGAAGATGGTCAAGAAGAAGTCTTTGTCAAACAGCCAACAGTGAAAAGTTTCCTTACAATCGCTGACAATATATATGATTCAGCCAGGCGGATTTCGTCATCGAGGGCTTGAACGTAAGGTGTGTATTGTTGAAACTGGTGAAACAGGACAACACAGTTTACTTGGTAGTCTACGTTGATAATTTTCTTTTAGCCTGAATCTATTAACAGAACAGAGAAATTATTAAAAGATATTTTCACAATTATAGGCCCGTCATATTTTACATTAAAAACGCAAAATGCGATGCAAAGCTGAATTTTTGGTATGTTATTTGGACTCATTAGAGAAATGTCAAAATATGTTTTGCAATCAAAAAAAGTTATGCAGCTGTGTAATACTTGAAAAACTGCGAAATATTCGGACTTTTTTCATTTTTTGCAATTTATCTCACAAACTATGAATTTTTTTGACATTAGTTGTCATTATCGCTTTTAAAGTATATTAAATTTGTGACAATTTAAGCCCACCCACAGTTCCGTATATCTAATAATTTTTGAGATATAGCTCTTCAAAAATTGGCATTTTTTCCAAAAAATGAAAATTTTGAGTTTTGCTTTTTTTTCAGCCAAATATCGGTACAATCGCTCATCCGACGAGAGAAATTATAAGAAACTAAGTTTTAGCACATTTAATTACCTTTCATATAAGCGCAAAACAGGGTCAGTAGACCTTATAAGTTCTTTTGCAATCGCTAAAAAAAACAAAAATTGCGAAAATAGAATTTTTAAGATACGATCCAAACTAAACACTTATAACATGAAATTGAGGGCATTAGGTGAAATAAAAAGCCAGATAAAAATTATGTCTAATGATATTTATTATGTGTGTCTATTTACCTATATTATGTATAGATTTATAAATAAAAAGTTACTCTTTATTTACACCTTGAAACTGCAGAAAGGTTACGTCGGTATGCAGCTTCATCATGCAGTCTGGTCGATAGCCAAGTGGGTTAAGGCGCGACGTGGCAATCGCGATTAATCACACGGACATCGCACCACCGGGTTCGAATCCTGGCTCAGGCACTGTCGGAGAAAATGGTTGTATATCCGCGTTTTTTAAATGTGTAACCCCCTTCCGCACAAGCCCTGGCTTCTGGAATTGGGTGTTGTCTAATTTCTGTGGTGTTTATTTATTATTATTATTTAGTTATCAAGCAGCGACATTATATTTGAAAATTTAACATTGATCAAACGATAACAACAAGCGGCGCATGATCGACTTCCTCTGCTCAGGATTGGAAAACGAGGGAATCCAAGCAAAGCAAGCTACAGAGGACACAGACGGCACTATAATGAGATCAGCGCTAGACAAGAGCATTTTCTACGAAAAAGTAATAATAGTTGGAGAGGATGTGGACTCTTGGTACTCCTAAATTGGGATCTAGTATGGACAATGTGTTCTTTCAGTAAAGTGGCAGGGGTGAATCAGGCTCTCTGCAGTTTTCCTCTACATCTTTCAATCATGGCGAGTTATCATTTCCCCCTGGATTTGTATAATTTTGCACGCCTTCTCCGGTTGCGTCACTACTTCTGCCCTTTTCTGGCATGGAAAGATGTTGGGCGTCATCCAAAAATATCCACGGTTGATTGATATGGCTACCATCTTCTTGCAGCCTGATGCTACGCAGGAAGAAATAGCCGCTGCTGGAAATAAACTCACGAAATCTCACGCGATCAGCTGCCAACGCCAAGGTCCACCTGGCTCGTCTGCCCCCAACTGAAGAGATTACAGCTCAACATGCATATCGAATATACCACCAGGTTCGGGAGTGGTTGGGTGTAAAAAAAGAACCAACCAACTGGAGCTGAACCACTAACCGGCAGGGGCTGTTACTCGTGACTTCCACAAAGGACCCAAACCCACCTAAAATTCATATCATGCAAGAGCCGCAAAGGGTGCACTGGACAAGGTCTCAGGTGCCAGAAACCAGGGTTAAAGTGCTCTGTCGAAGCAAGTCATGCCAAAATATCCCCACAATTGGAATAGACGACTCCGACAACGAAGAATACATCGACAAATCTTTACCTTTGGAGATGTTGTCTCAACAAGAGTTGTCTCATAAGATGATCAACCTGAACCCTCAAAGAAATGTAAAATTAATTTTTTATAACATTTTAACTATTTTCTGTAACATAATAAATGTCAATAGACATAACAATTTTTTACCTGGCTTTTTCTTTCGCCTAATGCCCACAATTTCATATTATAAGTGTTTAGTTTGACCCACATCTTAAAAATTCTATTTTCGCAATTTTTTTTTATCGATTGCAAGAAACTATAAGGTCTACTGGCCCCGTTATATGAAAGGAAATTAAATGTGCTAAAATTTGGTTTCTTGTAATTTTTCACGTAGGGTGAGCGGTTGTGCCCATATTTGGATGAAAACAAAAGCAAAACTTAAAATTTTCATTTTTTGAAAAAAATGCCAATTTTTGAAGTGCCATATCTAAAAAATTTTTAGATATACGGAGCTGTGGGTGGGCTTAAATTGTCACAAATTTAATATACTTTGACAATGACAACTAATGTAAAGAAACACATAGTTTATGAGTTAAACTGCATGAACTGATAAAAGTCCTAAAATTTTGCAGTTTTTTACGTATTACGCAGCTAGCACAACTTTTTTTTGTTTGCAAAACGCAGTTTCCCAAAGTTTTTAATTGTAAAATATGATTGGCTTGTTGTAGCTCTTGGGGAACCGAAAAGTTTTTGCGCTTCAGAGTTAAGAGTGATGACGATTCTATTTGGATCACCAGACTTAAATCGAGAACGTATTGAAAGAGATGAAGATGGGAAATGCCAGAATATCGTGTGCACCTTTTGAATTAAGGGGCCATATTGCTAATGAGGAGTACAAATATTTTGAAGACAAAACACAGTGTCAGAGTTTAATAGGAAAATTATTATACGTGGCAGTCAACGCTCATCCAGATATCATGAGCAATGTTTGCATTCTTAGTCAATATAATGCAACACCAACTCAAGCAGCGTGGGCTGAAGCTAAGCGCATACTAAGATATTTAAAGGGAACATGCGGTCATCATCTAAAGTTGGGAAAATTACAAAGGAAGTTCCGCCAGCATTAATAGAATGTACAGATGCAGACTGGGCGCAACGCAACATAAAAAAAAATCAAATACTGGATTTGTAGTGCAATTGCACGAAGCGACAATTTTATGCGGATTTAAGAAACAAGCATGCGTTGCTCTATCCACAACTGAGGCAGAATATATTGCATTATCGAAAACATGCAAAGAAATTTTATGGATTCGGCGAGTATTAAATGATCTTGATGAGGGTCAAGATGAAGACAATCGAGAGTTCTTTCAAGTTACTTGAAAATCCAAGTGTGAGCAACAGAACAAAACATATCGATACAAGATTCCATTTTGCCCGACATTGCATGGACAGAAGGGAAATCAATTTGAAAACTGTCCTACTGATATGGTTTCACAGTTAGTTACGCAGAAGCACCGCTACGCGGCCATCGAAGATGATCTACCAGAACATGCCGACATCTATCAAATCCACTGTGCTCCATACGCGCCAACTTCTGCACCACACGAATCCTACTAATGCTTCATGCAGAATCGAGAAAGCTATATACCGCGTACAAAAATCTAAGGCAAAATACAGGCTATCAACTAGTAATGGTTCTTAGAAACTCCAAGAAATAATTATTGTCGAAGACTCACCGCTACGATAATGATTTGGAGGGTGTTTTATAATTAATTTATTAATTTATGATGTCGACAATCCTCCAGAATATTTCGTTCTTAATAACTTAATTAACGCTATTACTTAAAATTAGTAGGGTTATTAATAATTTTATTAGATAATATACCTTTAATTTTATATTCGTTAGCAGTGTTATAAAATCCTGTGACAATAACAGTTTCAGGTAAGCTGAGAATACAGCAAGATACATATATATCGCCTTACCACATTGTAACAGATTGAATGGGCAATGAAATTTTTTTATTAAAACCAGCCTTGATGAAGTATATACAAAGTTATAGCGAACTTTATAGAAACACTTCCCTTCGAATATAGTTACGCCTATCGTAAATATGCTTTTACGGTGACAGTAAATTTCCTAATATAATTTATAACTCTCTATAGTTCACGGCTGACTAATATTTTTAACAAAAGAATATCGATAGAAACTAATAATTTTCAAAATAATGTTCAATGAAAATCTTGATTGATTAGGATTAAACATAATCATTATGAAGGGTGAACTATTAACAAACTGGACTGTAAGAATATGTATTATGTAATGCTTTTTGCCACGTCTTTTTATACCCTATCGAAAACGGATACAAATCATTAGCATAATAATAAAAGTTCCAAAAGTGACAACTTATAAGGTACCTAATTTTAAAAATAGTTGTGATGCATTAATTTCACTGTGTACATGTGTCATTACTACATTTTTTACCGGATGTCTACGATATTACTAGCTAGTCTATAGATTGTCTTGTAAGAGAAAGATATCGATTTTAAATTTTGAGAAGACGAATGACTGAACTGGAATAATTTATGATCGATATATTTTCTCGAAAAATGCCAAAGATAGAGGCAGGGCGCACTATATGCTTTGTGCTTGGAATTCCAAATCTAAATTTGAATAATATACATGGTCCATTAAACATAAAATTTTTTACTATTTCCGGTTAAACCGGACATCAAAATCAGTTCATATAATAAACATGAATAAAACTCTTCGTTAAAAGATATAAAAAAAATTTAGAATCTTGAGACTCTGGAAAGCCAATTCGTGCAGTCTTTGAGTTGAATTAATTTTTTAAGATGGCTTGGGTTTTTTAATCACCCTGTATGTCTAACTTTCTTGACTGTTGGAAATAACAATGCAAGAATAAAAGTAAAACTTAAAACCCTTTATTTAACCCTAGATATACTTTAGTTTAACGAAATTTAAAAACTAAGATACTTCCACAACTTATTATTTTAACTATACGGTATTCGCGAGAATGGTTGTCGTGGCACAGACTTCGGTAAACTAACTTATCTTGCCTTCGCTTAAATAATCAGGTTGATTCACAAACGTTGGATGGTTTCGCGGGTCTTGCTCAATCGTTTTTCATATTTCGTTTGTCGTGCCCCCTTCCACTTTTCTCAGCATGCGATTCAATGCCGTTATTTTAAACTGTAATTTTATATTGAATTCACGAATTTGACTGATTGAAGTATATGCGGATCGAAAGATCAGTATAAGAAAAATGTTTGTTCAAAATTTGGCTTACTAATTATTGCTGGTTTTCTGAATATTTTTCTGAATATTTATATTTTTATCCAATCGTCATCGGAAAGACTTGTAGCCCACCGAGCTTGGACATTAATGCTTTTTATATGCTCTGTTACAAATCATAAACATCGAGTTAACGTTAAGATCTCCTACATAAATAATATCATCAACAGTGGGCCAAATTGTGGATAAAACACTTTCTAACTGATCAATACATAGTTGTAAGTTACCTGCTGGAGTTCCAAATGACAAAGTTTTATTTTTTATTGTAGTTTAATCCATATTTGTTTCAAATTTGCATTTGACCAATGATTAATAGAATCTATAATCTCATATTTTAGGTTATTAGCAGAAACTGCAACGCCTTGCCTGTATAGGGACTATAGGAGCAATGCACTCGTGTCCCGCAGCAGCTATGGAGGCTATGCTTGACCTACTTCCATTGCACTTGCATGTAAGGGAGGAGGCAGCACTGAGGGCCGAATTGTAGGCAATCCAAAGCCCTCGGTAACACCCCAACCATCTTTCAGGCAGAAATTTGTGCCATAGATCTGTGTGCCCAGGTATGCCTAAATAAAGGCATCCGAAAAGCAAAGATCTATATACTATCAGATAGCCAGGCAGCACTAAAGGCTCTAAGGTCCTATACCTTTGAGTCTAAAATTGCCTTGGAATGTAGACAATCCCTGAAGCAACTGGCTAATAACAACAAGGTTACCTTGGTATGGGTACCAGGGCATGAGGGAGTACAAGGAAATGAACTTGGTGATAGACTTGCAAAAAAAGGAGCTGAAGCACCGTTCATTGGACCCGAACCGTTTTGTGGCCTGGCCAAGAGGCATATAGCGGAGGATATCCAAGAATGGCAAAAGAACCAGAAAAAGTCCTACTGGCCAAAGACAAGCGAAAATATTTATAACTTATTCGACAAGGAATGGCACAAGGCTTCTCGAACTTGAAAAATCCGAATTAAGGCTAATCACAGGCCTTCTAACTGGCCACTGCCCCTTGAGATACCATCTCAAGAATATGGGCAAGGCGGTAGACAATAAATTCAGATATTGCGATACTGCAATTGAAACTGCGGAACACGTACTTTGCGAATATAGTCCGCACTAGGCTAAAGTTCCTAGAACAGGCGGAGTTAATGTGAACGATCCATGCTTTGATGGAAGTCTGAAGGACGTATTTTCTGCTCGAAAAACTTAGAAAAATTAAAAAAAATAGGAAAAAGAAAAAATTAATTTTCTTTTTCCTCAACCTTTTCTTAATTCTAAAACGTTCACAAAATTTTTAGGGTTCAATACGACTGTTTCAAACGGAGAATAATATAATAAATCCTACTTACTGTCGTTTATGCTTAATTGCGGCTCTGATGGTATCAATTGGAAGACGTCGTAACACTATAAATCTAACACTGTCTGCATCACACTCTCTTAAAATTAAACCTGAAAAGGAATTTTGTTAGAAAACACAACTAAAAGACAATATAAAGTTCAAAATATGTATATTAAATCTTTTAAAAATTTATGTTTTTACAACAACTTCTTTCAAGAGAAAATGTTAACAAACAATGGTCTGACCCGTGTACAACACATGGTGAGGAACGGGACGATTCATACGGTACCAACTACCATCCAATATGCAGTTTGATAAGCTAACGGTGCACAAAAAGATTCAAGAAAAGTTTCATGTAACTGAAATTTTGGTGGGCTTTTGCTTGCCTGTCTTATAAACGTATTTATTAATTCACATAAATTTTGGTCGCTCCTCGGAGCTTAAAATTGCTTGAAGCGTCTCTACTTCGTTTGTATTATGCAATAACAAATTTTACGTTCAGGCAAGGCAGATCCCATGCACGTGTGAGTACATGGTATAGATACTTTTTTGACTCCGAATCACTGAGGAACCGGTTTAGGGCAAACCCCGTCAAAACACATCATTTCCCCGTCAAATCCGACTGGTAGGAAATGATGGGGGTCCCATGTCGCTAAGGGCTATTTTCGCTATAACTTCCGATATACTTTGAATAGTCGTTGGACTAACTTGTCCTCATATTCAATACCTCGTAAGAGTTGCAGTGCTTGACAACGTGGATTCGTAAAAGGGTTTTTAATCTTGGAAATTTTGAAGTTCAAGTCCAATTTTAGTATACTTTCTAAAATTGGGTGGTCGGGGCGACATTACGTCCCTGTGCAGCGACATTTACTACACTTTCTAAATTAACGCTCCTTGAAGAGTTAGCGAAAATTTGGCATAAAAAATGCTCCGAAGAGCAAAAATATGTTTCCAAGAATTAAAAACCTCCTCCACGGCGTTTTTACGTGAAGCACGCTTTTCTTACGAAATATTTCCTAAGTCGGATTTTGTTACAACGTCGAAAAGTATATCGGGGTTATAGCGTTCTTTAACACTCCCCTCCTTTCCGTGAATCTTTTTGTGCAACGTTTGGTAAATTGGTTTTTGAAAAGAAAATGGATCATTGGATGTAGTCTCCCATGTGTTGTATTCGGTTATATTTCAGACCGGCCTATCTGAACATAACATAGATGCAAATCTAAAATGGTAATAAGTTTGAACATATATCGATGCATACCATTCGATTGAATAATTGAACATTGTATATGAAAAAGGCATAAAAAAAAGAAAAAATCGAAAATCCTCAGATTCTCGATGACACAACACAAACACTTTCGACGCACTTATCTTTCTTAGTGTTCTTCCACTAATGCGGGCTTGCGTCTGCTCCTCCTCGTGTCTATGCCTCGTCGATCACCTTCGGTGTCGAACTGCCTTCTGGAACAGCTTAGGTGGTCCTCGGACTGCTTGGTTCCAGCTATACAATGGCTCTGCTCAGTTTATATGAAACAATATAAAACAAAATTTTAGTAAAATGTTTGTTCATATCCCGTCTGGGGATCTGCGACCGATAACATATCGTCGTCTTTGAGAATAGGAACACTGAATTTTGTAGACTTATATTGATTAAAATGTTTTCCGCGTAGATAAAATTCTCTTCTTGGGAGAAATCTGCGACCGATATCACATCGTCGTCTTTGGGAATATGAACATTGAATTTTGTGGACTTATGCTGATTGAAATGGTTTCCGTTTTTATTAAAATCTCTTCTTAGGAGAAATCTGCGACAGAATCTGCATCCGTCGGATCGTTGCATCTGCCCCTCCAGCAGACGTGGCGGCATCTCGCCCTTGAGTTGCTAGACTCATCTGAATCGTCGTCTTTCCATGCCGTGCCAATGGAACATTTGTTTGGACCCTTTGAGTCGGACTCTGCTTACAGACGTGTATGTTTGTTAACATATGAGGACTTTGAAAAAATTATAAAAAATACCAACTCTTGCCAGACGCGACAAGAAGTTGGTATGGAAATTTTGTTATAAAATAAACCTAGCACTAAGTTAAAACTTAGCCTAGGTTGAAAAATATTATAAAAATATTATGGAATCTCCAGAACTTGATTCTGAATCCGAAGAGGAAGCATCTCGTGGCGGTGCATGGATTTGTACAACCGTTTGCTCCGGCGGTGGAGGTTCTGTGGAATCGTCTGAGAACGGGGAATCATTTCCATCGAGTGATGTTCCGCCTGGACTAGCATTTTCTTCATCGGAAGATTCGATTTCCAAGTTGTGCTCCTCTGGCGGGGCTGGTCTCAAATCATTTACATGTACTCTTGTCGTTACATTTCCCTTTTGCACGAGATATACTTCGTCTGAAAACTTCTTCAAGATTCTGGTTGGGCCTGACCAAGACGGCGTGAAGGTATGTACCTTCCTTTTTCTTTTACTCATGACTCTGTCTCCTACTTTGAAAACGATTGGAGTGACGGCCTCTTTTGGCGCGTACTTCTGTTTGTAATTTTGTTGAGCCTGACGGGCTTCCTTGACTCGCTCGTATCGTGGAAGCGTTTGTTGCTTGGCTCTTTCTTGCCTCCAGGCATACAAATCCCATTCGCCTCTTTCGGCTGGATCATATCCTAACACGATCATGCTGGGTGTTTGATTTGTAGCGGCGTTCCTACGATTTCTTAAAATGTAAGTCATCTGATGCACGTAGCGATCCCAAGTGTCGTTTGGCCTTTTGAATAAAAGGGCGTTTAAAATTTTCTTGCACTCCTGAACCCGTCGTTCCACGGGGTTGGACTGTTGGTGATATGCCGGGATTAAGTATCGTTCGATACCGTTTCTTTCACAAAACGTGATGTACCATTCGGAATTGAAATGACCTCCATTGTCGGAAATTATGACTCGAGGGACTCCGAATCTTGCTACTATCTCTTCGTCAATAAATTTGGCTATCGTTCTGCCATCGACCTGAATGTATGCCTTTGCCTCTATCCATTTACTGAATACGTCTTCGACGATAATCATGTATCTGTTTTCGGCGTCTTTAGTCCTCTGCAGCGGGCCAATTACGTCCACGCTCAAGGTTTCAAATGCATTTTGTGGTGCATGACTTCTAAGTGGAGCATTGGGTTGGGCTTGTCTTGTCTTTACAGACTGGCATATCAGACAGTCGTTTATATATCTGCCTACGATCCTGGCCATATTATTGAAATAGTAGCGTTTTGCTATTTTCCTAAGAGTCTCGTCCCTTCCTGGATGACATGCTTCATCTCGGTCATGATAATGGTAAATCAATTCCTTAATTTTCCTCTTTGGAACTATTAATTTAAAATTTTGATCGCAATCTTTCAAAAGTACATCGTCTTGGATGTGAAAATTTTTCATAAAAATAAGATCCGCATCGGAACGTTGTTCCTGTTGAAATAGATCATTCCAACGGCGGATCTTGTCTTGAATATCTCGTGAACTTGATTGAGCCTGTACGATATCTTCGTATATTTCTGAATGCGTTAAAACAGAAATACGTTCTGGACACTTGTAATTTGGTAGGAACATTCTTTCCTCTTCATCGTCTGTCTCGACATATTTGTTTTGTGGGTTACGACTTAGAAGATCTGCTAATAAATTCTCCTTTCCTGGACAGTGTTCAATTTTGAATGCATATTCTTGCAATAGTAATGACCATCGTGTAAATTTAGTTTTGTCGTCCTTATGCATGTTTAGCCAAAGTAACGCCCTGTTGTCCGTCTTCACCAAGAACGGTTTGTCTGCTAAGTACATCTTGTACTTTTTAATATAGTTCACCACCGCCAAGCATTCCAGCTCGTTTATGTGGTAACGTCTCTCCGCTGGAGATAACGTGTTGCTTGGATACGAAATGATATATTTTTCGCCGTTGTCGCCTAATTGATATAATACGGCCGAAAGGCCTTGCAGGGATGCATCTGTTTGTAAAATGAACTGACGTGAAAAATCCGGCCGATGGAGTTCCAGCGGTCCGGATAATAATTCTTTAATTTTCTAAATGCTTCATCGCATACATGGTTCCAGTGAAAACGATTTTCCTTCGAAAGAAGTTTCGTTAGTGGCTTCGTGATCATCGCCACATTTGGTAGATATTCTCTTACCCAGTTGCAAAGTCCTAGGAAACTTTGTAGCTGCTTTTTGGTGGCTGGAACGGGATAATTTTGAATTTGTAAGACATGTTTTTCTAATGGTCGGGAAGTATCAGTTCTAATTGTGTGGCCTAAATATTGGATTTCATTCGTCGCTATTACGCACTTTTCCGGTGACACTTTTAGATTGTGCAGACGTGGTCTTTCAAAGACTAACCTCAAGTGGGACATATGCTCCTTCACGTTTACGCTGTAAACGATTATATCATCTAAATACACTTTACAGAAATGGTGCAGGTAACCCGTTAAAACGTCCTTTGCCATGAATTTCTGAAAGGTACAGGGAGCTGTCTTGAGGCCGAAAGGCATGACATTAAATCTGTAAGCTGCCCCATCAGGAGTGGTAAAAGTTGAGAAATCTTTTGATGCTTCATCGAGCGGTATTTGCCAATATCCACTCTTTAGATCCAACACAGTAAAAATTTTCGAATTTCCTAAATCTTTAATACTTTCGTGTATTTTTGGTAAGACGGAAGTCTCGTCTTCAGTCATTTCGTTCAAGTGGCGATAGTCGATGCAAAAACGTGGTTTCTTGTCTGAACGTTTTATTATCACGGGTGGTGAACTATATTGGGCAGTGCTAGGTTCGATGACGCCAGCTTTCAACATCTCTTCGATTTGGTCGTACATAATTTTCTTCGTACTCGGAGACATCGGATATGGTCTGATATTAAATGGTTTTGTATCTTTTACGATAATTTTGTGTTTAACAGTCACTGTGGTTGCTTGAGTCGGTTCCGCAGTGAACAGATCGACAAATTCTTCGAACAGCGGCCGCAGTAATTTGTCTTTAATAACAAGCTCTTCAGGAAGCTTTGCCTGCTGCCTCTCCCTTTGAGAAGCTTGATTCCAGAAGACGGTAATACGCTCTTCCGTGCCGGCATATAGGCATTTTCGGCCATAATCATATGCGACGTTATTCATGTATAAGAATGGTGATCCTAATATTATTGTTTCGTTCAAATTTTCGATTACTTGAAAATCAATTTCAAAAGAAGTGCCTGAAATTATTACTTTTAATTTTGTCG
This sequence comes from Leptura quadrifasciata, assembly GCA_963675555.1. Taxonomy (NCBI): domain Eukaryota; kingdom Metazoa; phylum Arthropoda; class Insecta; order Coleoptera; family Cerambycidae; genus Leptura; species Leptura quadrifasciata. Next base: position 151,770,836 of record OY776673.1, on the reverse strand, counting down.
TTCCAAGAGAGTCCACCATTCGATCTCCGCACGCCATAGCAAATGATCGACGTGTCGTGAGATTTTTAAAATTATCCAACATCCTCGGATGGATAACGTTTCGTGTCGAGCCTGAATTAATCAGTGCGTCGACCGCATGTTCATTAATTTGAACTTTTATACGAGGCAAAGGGAACGCTTCGCTCATATAATTTATTGCTTCCTTTGTCTTGTGCAGAGGAGCGTCGTAGTGGTCATGAGTATCGGAAAAATTTATTGGACATTGCTGCCGCCTTGGTTCGGCCGTTGTGCTGGGGATCTTGCAGATTGACCCTGGCCTGGGTCTCTGGTCCCTCGAAAGTTTCCCGGTCTCCTGTTGAGATGAGGGTTATTCGGGCACTGACTATGGAAGTGCCACTGCACTGTGTCTGTGCAGTATCGACACGGGGTAGCCGGTCGGTCGGGTACTCGGAATTTCCCCGATCCGCCATTGAAATTGTTTTGCCTGCGGTCAGGATTCGCTGATCCGCTTGAAGAATTAGGCATAAAAAAAGGACGACCAGGTGCTCTACCTGGACCGTCCTGTCGAGAGACATCCTCTCGGAAATGCACCCTCGGTGCTGTCGGAGTTGGGCTTCCATTGCTCCTTATACTTGAATTTTGTTGAATTAAACGTCCCGGCTCTTGATAGTAAGACGCGCGGGACAGACGTTGGTCGATTAGCTGGATTAGCGACGTCTGTTCGTCAGCTGAATCCCGCTCGACGTTAGTAGCCGCTGCTATTAACATCTCTGTAGATGAAATTAGGTTGCTTCTCAAGCGTGACCTAATTTCTGGACGCAATTGGTCCATGATGACCCGAGCTCTGATGGCTTCGGATTTGAAGGGATCAATACGATCGAAAAGGCAGGTTTTCCTTGTGATAAACACTGCCGTGTCGTCTAAAGACGTTTGTTTAGTGGCATACAGTTGAGCAATAGCTCGTGACTGTATGTCGGGAGAATTAAATCTCGTAAGGAATCTTTCCTTGAATAAGGTATACGAAGTTGTCAACGTCCTAAACTGTTCGGACCATCGTTGAGCTTCGCCCTTGAGTTGGCCGGTTACGTTATGGAGGCGATCATAGTCGTGGCTTATGCGAGCTCTGTCGAAATATTCCTCCATAATTTTCAGAAAAGCTTCTGGATCTTCATGATCAAGCCCATGGAACGTCACGTTCGGACATCTTTGTCTCTCATGGGGCGTACAGGTCGACACGTTCTGTATCGCCTGCACGAAGCCCTCTGCCATTTTCAGAAACATACTTTCCATCGAATTAACAGTTTGTGGCTGTGAAGCAGATAAATTTGGATTATTTCCCTCTGGAAACAGTCGTTGTGGTTCTATCCCTCTAGAACCGTCGTGGACGAGCGGCGCGATGACTCGCTTGTAAAATTCTCTTGGGGTCGACCCCTCGGAGTCTTCCGCCATGAATGAGAAAGGATTAGTTGGGTTTGGGGACGGCATGGTCCCTGCTCGGGCGCCATGTGAACGATCCATGCTTTGATGGAAGTCTGAAGGACGTATTTTCTGCTCGAAAAACTTAGAAAAATTTAAAAAAATAGGAAAAAGAAAAAATTAATTTTCTTTTTCCTCAACCTTTTCTTAATTCTAAAACGTTCACAAAATTTTTAGGGTTCAACACGACTGTTTCAAACGGAGAATAATATAATAAATCCTACTTACTGTCGTTTATGCTTAACTGCGGCTCTGATGGTATCAATTGGAAGACGTCGTAACACTATAAATCTAACACTGTCTGCATCACGCTCTCTTAAAATTAAACCTGAAAAGGAATTTTGTTAGAAAACACAACTAAAAAGACAATATAAAGTTCAAAATATGTATATTAAATCTTTTAAAAATTTATGTTTTTACAACAACTTCTTTCAAGAGAAAATGTTAACAAACAATGGTCTGACCCGTGTACAACACATGGTGAGGAACGGGACGATTCATACGGTACCAACTACCATCCAATATGCAGTTTGATAAGCTAACGGTGCACAAAAAGATTCAAGAAAAGTTTCATGTAACTGAAATTTTGGTGGGCTTTTGCTTGCCTGTCTTATAAACGTATTTATTAATTCACATAAATTTTGGTCGCTCCTCGGAGCTTAAAATTGCTTGAAGCGTCTCTACTTCGTTTGTATTATGTAATAACAAATTTTACGTTCAGGCAAGGCAGATCCCATGCACGTGTGAGTACATGGTATAGATACTTTTTTGACTCCGAATCACTGAGGAACCGGTTTAGGGCAAACCCCGTCAAAACACATCATTTCCCCGTCAAATCCGACTGCTAGGAAATGATGGGGGTCCCATGTCGCTAAGGGCTATTTTCGCTATAACTTCCGATATACTTTGAATAGTCGTTGGACTAACTTGTCCTCATATTCAATACCTCGTAAGAGTTGCAGTGCTTGACAACGTGGATTCGTAAAAGGGTTTTTAATCTTGGAAATTTTGAAGTTCAAGTCCAAGTCCAATTTTAGTATACTTTCTAAAATTGGGTGGTCGGGGCGACATTACGTCCTTGTGCAGCGACATTTACTACACTTTCTAAATTAACGCTCCTTGAAGAGTTAGCGAAAATTTGGCATAAAAAATGCTCCGAAGAGCAAAAATATGTTTCCAAGAATTAAAAACCTCCTCCACGGCGTTTTTACGTGAAGCACGCTTTTCTTACGAAATATTTCCTAAGTCGGATTTTGTTACAACGTCGAAAAGTATATCGGGGTTATAGCGTTCTTTAACATTAACACCTGAAGACATAGGGAAATTAGCTCCCAGGAAAAGTACAAGCTTTGTAAAAAGTCTGGGAATCCTGGGTAACCACTAGATGTAGGGTAAATCACAAAAGATCTTTTAGGTCGAAGTCAAGTAAGACTGTTCGAAGCCAAACGACCCCGTAAAACAATCTACAATGAATGAAGTTTATTTATCTCAAGGACATGTCACAGTTTTAATTGAATATTATATACTTATATCTAACTTGAATCTAGTGTTACATACTTATGTCTACAGTCTGCATTCGCAGAAAATAACCTACTTTAAAGAGCTAAGTTTAGTTTTGAATACTTTTACAGAACTAGCATTTTTCATATTATTATTTAAAATATTATATTGGATGAGACCAGAATGGAACAACTGTTCATTGAACTGGTTTTAGAAGTTGTATTAATATAAACGTTATGTTACTATATTGATGGACATCACGTATAAATTTTATTTGATCTTTTAAGTAATTTGGTAGTAAATTATTAACAATCTTATAAGTAAAAATCATTGTATGCATCTAAAAATAAGTTTTAATGTCAAACCAGTTTAAGACATTTAGCATCAGATTAATCCCTGTATCTTCGCCCCTGCTTATATGATCGATCATTGCGAATAAATTTGTAACCTGGTATATTTCACTCTTCTTTGTATAATTTCCTCAAATTTAAATATTTATTTTCACTTATTGTTAAAATTAAATTGCCTTTTTTACTGCTTCCTGTATTAAAATAATTTGATGTAATAATGGAGAATACCTAGATATCCATTTTGATATAAAAAGTATTACAAAGGACTGCAATCGAAGCATTAGCGTTTTGATGGTAATATGAAATTATTACACTTAACGCGCCAGGCTTGTAACCTGTAATTCAGCGCTCGGCGGGGCACATAGCCCGGAGAGTAGCTGTTGGTTGCAGTCTGGTTACGTTCCTTATAGTAAAGTAAGGATTTTATAGAGGATTTTAATATTCCGCCCTCTAAAAGCACATTTGAACTATACAAAGGACTAGTTCAAATGTGCTTCTAGAGGGCAGAATATTAAAACGTAATATTTCTGTCACAAACTCCTTTATAAAGTCTTTATTTTACTATAAGTAACGTAACTGTAGCGTATTAGTTAGCACGCACTAATACCGCCCCATAGCCATCTTAAAGAAATGGAGTTCGAGATGGTTGCCAGGAAGCAAAGAATAATAAAATAATTAATATATAAAAATCAATTACAAAACACAAAAAGTCAACTTGTAATAGTTCCAATTGTAGTCAGTTGACTTGACTACAAAATAAGTCAACAATGTGGGATAGACAATAAAAGTAATTTATTCAAACTATCACAAGTTGAATTTTTGTGTTTGGTAATTGATATTTATATATTAATTATTTTATTATTCTTTGCTTCCTGGCAACCATCTCGAACTCCATTTCTTTAAGATGTCTTGGCGACCGCGCGGGTCGGTCCGAATCATCGGTCAATAAATAGGCCGGTTTAACTCTGTCAATACTGACAGTCGTCGCTATTCCCCGCTTAAGGATGGTGATGATTTTATCGGAACGTGAAACCACCTCGTAAGGTCCTTCAAACAAAGGTGAGAAAGCAGGTTTAAGACGTGCTTCTCTAAGAAAAACAAAATTACAAGTGTAAACATCAGGACTTACGAAGGATTTTTGAGAGACATGGCGTTTGGGATTTGTAAAATTTATTTAACAAAAAATTCTCCAGGTTTGACCGAACACAAGTTCAGCGAATGAACAATGTAAGTCAGTCTTAGGCATAGCCCTCAAACCCAACAAAATTATTGGGAGTTCTACGATCCAATTAATCGAATTAGCCCTCGCCAGTGAGGTAGTTTTTAACGTCCTATGGAAACGTTCCACTAAGCCGTTACTTTGCGGATGATACGAAGTCGTGCGAATCCGATGGAACCCCAAAAACTTTGAAAATTCCTGAAATAGTTCCGATTCAAATTGCACGGCTTGGTCAGTAGTGACATGTATAGGAACGCCAAAACGAAATATGTAATTTTGAAATAGCGTTTTGGCTACTGTCACAGCAGTGCAATCAAAAATTGGGTAAGCTTCAGGCCAGCGCGTGAAACGCTCAACCACTGTAAGAATGTAAGAATAACCTTCTGAAAAAGGAAATGGTCCTACAAGATTAATGTGGATGTGTTCGAAGCGGCCCTTAGGTATATCGAAATTACTTATTGGAGTGTTTGTATGCCGATTTATCTTTGAAGTCTGACAATTCAGGCAAGTCTTTGTCCATAATGTGCAATTGGAACTCATTTTTGGCCAGAAATATTTATCGGTAATTAGCTTTTTTGTAGCTCGAATGCATGCGTGAGTCAAATTATGAAATATATTAAAAACAATACGCCGTAATGTTTTAGGCACGTAAGGGCGGCATCTAGAATGAGAGATGTCACACCAAATAAGATCTTTAATAGAACCAATATTGATTTGTTTTAAAAAGAAATTCATTTTGTTATTATTACATTCCTGTGATTGCAATAAAGAGGTAAGTTCTGAATCAGTCGAAATGGAGTTCGACATGGTTGCCAGGAAGCAAAGAATAATAAAATAATTAATATATAAATATCAATTATCAAACACAAAAATTCAACTTGTGATAGTTTGAATAAATTAATTATTTTATTATTCTTTGCTTCCTGGCAACCATCTCGAATTCCATTTCTTTAAGATGGCTATGGGGCGGTATTAGTGCGTGCTAACTAATACGCTACAGTAACCAGACTGCAACGAACAGCTACTCTCCAGGCTATGTGCCCGAATGTTGGATTACGAGTTACAAGCCTGGTGCATTAAGTGTAATAATTGCACATAACCAACAGAACGCTTAATATTTCGATTGCAACAAACACCGGCCGAAAGACTAATTCCTTCTTGAAGGAGCTCTCGTGCTAGTCGTCCCACACCATTTGCAGACTGCAGTCTCGAGCTGTTGGCTCTCGTCAGTGCAAGGCTGGCATGTGACGAACGACACGAAAGTCCCTTGACTATTTGGTACATCTCGGTATCTTTACGATAGCGACACGCAAAATAGTAAGCAGGGGCCATCTAGTGGTCCAGTGTCTGTTGCAATCGAAATAAATAGCCTGACTGGGCTTAGCATAGTTCAAGTGTGCTTCTAGAGGGCAGAATATTAAAACGTAATATTTCAGTCACAAACTCCTGTATAAAGTCCTTATTTTACTATAAGGAACGTAACCAGACTGCAACCAACAGCTACTCTCTGGGCTATGTGCCTCGCCGAGCGCTAGATTACGAGTTAAAAGCCTCGCGCGTTAAATGTAATAATTGCACATTACCAACAGAACGCTTAATGCTTCGATGCTTACAAAAACTCATTTTTTGCAATATAATTAATTATTCATTCCATTAGTTTTCGAAATTTCATTAAAATATCTTATACCTGATTGGAGGTTCTTGAAAAAACAAACATTTTTTAAATACTTTAAAACCGCGTATTTTGGAAATGAAATATCTTTGAACCTATGTCCATATATTTCTGTCTTGTTAATACAATCTACCTATGAAATTACTCTGACATATCCCGTATAGTAATATGTATTTCTGTTATTTTTTCAATTATAAATTATTTCACTCAGAAAATTGTACATTTCCCGTCACAACTGATCATTTTGCGTTGACCAAACACATACACATCGAAACTTGAGCAGAACTCCAATATTCCCCTTTTACTAAAAATTTCCTTCTGGTTTGATATTTCGCCATATATGTTATATAGTATTTGAGCCACTGTATATAAGACGATACGTGACTTTTGCTTCATTTCAGATTATCATATAATATCATATTTCAGCTACGTGCAGATAACAAATTCCCGCTATCATTTATCGCTTACAAAGTATCACATTATATTATATTACATTTTAACTTCTCACGATTATGCTGAATCGCTTGCTTACTTTTCTTTGTTCATCATTTAGATGACACTGCATCTAAATGTCATAAATAGAACCACGAGACATTTCTGTAACCAGTTATCATACTCACTTCAAATTAAATACTTACATTTTATTACTGTATTATTTCTAAGAGTCAACGTTGACTCTCTACAAATAAATAAAATTGTTTTTAAAAACTTAGCTACGAAACGCGAGCTATAACATTGGCGCAGTCGGTAGGATCCGTTAAACATCTCTGGAACAAGAAGCCTAACTTGTAGTGAAACGTTCGAGAACAAGGAGAACATCTCAACAAGGGTGCCTAACTAGTGCGAGTGATCTACAAGAACAAGGAGACCTTCCTCACCAGTGGTGGCGGATCCCAATCCCTCGACGGAGGAAAGAACCTACATATGAAGATATTTACGTAAGTCATTTTTAAGAATCATCACGTTTTATTACTGCTATTTTTATTTTTCACATTTCGCAATTTATTTAAGTGTATTATACTGCTAATACATCCAACGAAAACGAAACAGTTCTGCTATCAATTTTATCCTTATTATTCCCCAAACGACATAATTAGTTTTATTTCATACGTATTATACCGTTAATACGTAATCGTGTGTATTATACAGCTAATACACTCACCGAATTCCATTTTATTTTAAAGCGACATCGAAGCGTATTATACTGCTAATACGTACTTGTGTGTATTATACAGCTAATACACAAACAGACAAGAAAATCTTTCAAATTTAACTTCAATAGTTTGTAACTAAAAGCAACAAAATGTCAGAACAAGAAGCCACCGTTCAAATCGAAGAACAAATTGAAGCTTATAAACTTTCGGAGATATTCTCGATAATACCTGAGTTCGATGGAAACCCCATCAACCTACAAACATTTTTAAATTCTTGTACATATGCTCAAGGAATGGCAATTAATGACCAGTTGTTATTATTGACTATTCATATCAAAAATAAATTGCGTGGCAAAGCTGCCGAATTGATAAATTCTAGAAATCCGGCTACATATGCAGAAATAAAATCCTTATTAGAAGCGCACTTCGGAGATTCTAGAGACCTAACATCTCTAATCACTGACCTACAACGCATCCATCAATTACCTAACGAATCTGCGTTAACCTTTGTATCACGGTTGCAAACGCACAATGCAAAAATGCATGCCGCAATCCAAAAACAAGCTTTGTCCAAAGAACAGAAGAAATCTCAAAGTGATTTAGTCGAAACTATGACGCTAAATAATTTATTAACAGGCTTAGAACCAAATTTAGGCAAAATTATACGTGCTGGCAATCCACAAAATATGTTGGAGGCTATTAATCGAATTAAAAGAGAACTACAACTCTCTTATTTTGAGTCACAAAAATTCTCGAGAAATAGCCAAGCTAAAAACCCAATTCCTCCCCAACAAAAGAGACCAATTTCAACTTTCCAACAGAAAATGTGTTCATTTTGCAATCGCATTGGGCATACTGTAAGTGAATGCCGTACTAGGCAACAACAACAATTTATGCCATCAACGTCCCAAAACTTTCAAAGACCAAACTTCCAAAGAAATTCAAACTTCCAAAATTTTTCGCAAAATAATCAATTTACTCACAGGCAATTTCCACAAAATAATCAATCTAATCTTCCACAGCAAAATAGGCCTTCAGCCATCAGACCAAACCCGAATTTCAATCAGCAGAGACCATCTGCAATCCAACCAAATCCAAACTTTAATCGTTACGATCAACAAAAGGCCCATCATTTGAACTATGAACCTTATGATAGTTACATTGATAATTCCAATCAATATGAGACCTACTCTACCGATTACTCCCCAAATTACCAACTTCAACAAGACAATTGTGAAAATTATAATTTCGAAACCAATCAAAGTTTCCCAGAGAACTATAATTCTCAGTCTGAACAGTATGAGGATTATACCGCTAATCCTCAGGATTTTTACCAAGGTTCCAACCAATTAACTCATCCTCCCAACCAGGAATCCGAACCAATTGCAGAATTGGAAACTCAGATCCAAACGATGACTCTAAAAGACAGTTTCAACCCATACCTGAATTTCCCGGAACACAAATTCATGTAAATATTCTTTCGCATGCATTGCTAACTGTCAACTCAAAAAATCTCTATTACATGAAAGACATAACCGGTAAATTTAAAATTTTGCTAGACACAGGCGCCGGTATTTCAGTTTTTAAACCTAGGACAGCTGAAAACTACAGGCGCCGATCTCCTGAAAATGTGATTGTTCAAGGTATAACGAACGAAAAGATTAATATTAATGAATCTGTTCTCATACCATTTACCACAAGTGATCCTCATAAAGTTTATATTCATGATCTAGACATAGACTTTGACGGACTTTTAGGCGCGGACTTTTTCGAACATTACGAATGCAGGATAGATTTTAAAAATAAACAATTAGTGACGAATTTTAAAACCGTACCGATATTCAAAGTTACTGATATTTTACCATCGCAACCAAGCGTAACCCGCGGTTTAAACACCATAAAAAATCGAAACTTAATTTCCATTGAACCGCGCACGGAAAAAATATTCAAATTAAAATGTGACCTACGAAATACCGAGGCTATACTGGTAGCCCAAGAAAACGAAAAAGTACGCTTACCCAACGCTATCGTCAAAATAGACAACAACGGAGAATTTTTAACATCTGTAATAAACGCAAACGCTATTCCAAAAACTGTAGATTTGTCAAACCTTAAACTCGAACCAATAGAAAAATTTAGGGCAATCTTTAATTTAAATTGTCAAAACTCAGACTACCAACAACAAATAGACAGGAATTTCGAAATTAAAAATCAATTACGCTTAGAACATTTGAACGAAGAAGAAACCGATTTAATAACACAACTTTGTCTAAATTTTTCGGACATATTCTATCTAGAAGGAGATAACTTGTCATTCACAAACGAAATTAAACATTCTATTGACACCAACAATGCCAAACCGATATTCACAAAATCTTATCGTTACCCCCAAATTCATAAGCAAGAGGTAAAGTCACAGGTTTCAAAAATGTTAGCCCAAGGCATAATCCAGCCTTCGATTTCTCCCTGGTCCTCCCCAGTTTGGGTAGTCCCAAAAAAACTTGACGCCTCTGGCAAACAAAAATGGCGAGTTGTAGTCGACTACAGAAAACTTAACGAACTGACTATTGACGACAAATATCCCCTTCCGAACATATCTGACCTTCTTGACCAACTAGGAAAATGCCAATACTTCGCAACCCTAGATTTGGCCTCTGGGTTTCACCAGATAGAAATTAATCCCGAAGACGTCCAAAAAACTGCCTTCTCTGTAGAGAATGGCCACTATGAATTTCTACGCATGCCATTCGGTCTTAAAAACGCCCCATCCACTTTCCAAAGGGTTATGGACAATATCCTACTAGGTATCCAAAACGAACGTTGCCTCGTCTATATGGACGACATCATTATTTATTCCCCAACGATTCACGAACATATTACCCGACTAAACGAAATATTCCAACGCTTAAGGAAAGCTAACCTTAAAATACAGCCCGACAAGTGTGAGTTTCTTAGGAAAGAAGTTGCCTACCTAGGACACCTCATCACCAAGGACGGTGTAAAGCCAAACCCTGCTAAGGTTGAAGCAATCCTAAACTTTCCTCAACCCAAAAACCAAAAGGAAATTAAATCTTTCCTGGGTTTAGCAGGCTATTATAGACGTTTTATCCCCAATTTCTCTAAAATATCAAAACCTCTGACCAAATTACTACAAAAAGACATACACTTTAATTTCGACAATGATTGTACGAATTCATTCAAAAACTTAAAACAAACCTTGACAACAACTCCGATACTAATTTACCCGAACTTCGACGAGCCTTTCCTATTAACCACAGACGCGAGTGCATTCGCCATTGGTTCCGTGCTTTCGCAGGGCCCCATTGGTAAAGATTTACCTATCGCTTATGCCTCCCGAGTTTTATGCAATGCCGAAACTAAGTACTCCACGATAGAAAGAGAGCTCTTAGCTATTGTGTGGTCAGTAAAGCATTTTAGACCATACCTGTTTGGCAGAAAGTTTAAACTAATCACCGATCACAGACCACTTACCTGGTTATTTTCGATAAAGGACCCGGGTAGCAGATTAGCCCGTTGGCGCCTCAAACTTGAAGAGTATGACTACGAGGTCATATACAAACCCGGCAAAATAAACAAAAACGCAGACGCCTTGTCCAGAATCAAAATAAACCACTTTAACGATTGTTCCAAATTCTATTCTAAAATTTTAGCAGCTAACGAAAACACAGACGATGACGAAAGCCTAAATGACGAAAACGATATAACTAACGAACATATCGCTCAGGAATTTGACACATTCTCTAGACTATACAAGACAAAATCCCTAATAGATTACTCGAAAATCGAAATTACAAACAAACAATTATTAGATCGAGAAAATAAAAACATAATTACGTTCTTTCGGCAAAATAACTTAACAGATCTCCATCATCAAATTATAGAAGATATTTTCGAAGAAAATCCCGAATTCGACAACAGTACAATCAATATTGTCTCTAGTAAATCAACCCGACATAGAAATTATTATATCATCGCTGTACCTTTCGACCCCGAATCTGTAATAGAACACTTGTTTTTAACGTTATATAAAAATCAAAATAAACTAGATCTTTCCAAGACCTACTATGTCGAAAATAATCTGGACCTCCCAATACTCGAAATTCTGTCATTCATTTTTGCAGACAAGGACCTAAAATTAATCATTTGTCAAAATCTAGTGCATTGCCCCGACGAAGACCAACGCCCGATAATCCTCGATCAAAATCACACCGGAAAAAATAATTTGCACCGCGGAATAAACGAGACAATACGCAGAATCAAAAACAAGTATAATTGGCAAGGGTTAACGAAAGATGTCGAAAATTTTATCAAAAACTGCGAAACATGTCAAAAAACGAAAGTTTGTCGAAAAAATTTAAGTAGTCCACTAGTAATTACAGAAACACCAAAGACACCGTTCGAAAGAATTAACATTGACTTATTTGAATTCCCTACGCGCAATTATGCATTGACTATTCGCGATGAATTGACTAAATTTACACAAGCTTACGCAGTCCCCGATAAATCCGCCAAATCTGTAGTAAATACGCTACTGCTTTATTTTCAACATTATGGTACTCCATTAAGAATACATTGCGACTATGGAGGAGAATTCGATAACAATTTATTAAGAGATTTGTGTAGATTATATGATATAAAATTAACTTTTTCAAGTGTAGGACATCCCCAGTCAAATGGTTCAATTGAACGATTTCACGCCACCTTGGCCGAAATGATTAGAGCTAACAAAACGGAAAACTCGAATGAACACCCATTTACCATTTTGCCATATGCAGTAATCTGTTATAATAACTCTGTAAATAAAACTCACGGATTTACCCCATACGAATTAGTTTTTGGTCATACATCTGTTCGTCCACCGGAAACGTTATACAATCAAAGAGAGTTAATCACCAAATACGTCCGAGATTTAAACAATCGCATTTCCCACTATTATAAAATAGCTCGAAGTCGAACTGAAACTCAAAAACAAAAAGCCAAAGTTCGGTTTGATAAAAACGTGCCCGAAAATCGCCCCACATATAATGTTGGCGACAAAGTATATGTTAAGGAATCTCAAATAAAGAACAAATTACAAGATAAATTCAACGGTCCGTTCGAAATTAAGGAAATTTTTCAAAATTCCGCTACGCTACTAAATCTCGAAACGAACCAAACAACCAAAGTAAACTTTGACCGAATGAAACCATATACTGAAAATTAAATTTATTTTCAGGTTTCTGCTGCTGCTCGGATCAGCACTTGCCCAGTATAAAATAACATCGATCAACAACACGATCGGAGTGTACTACCACCGAGACACAGACATAGTAATTTCTAACGAGAAATGGACTCTACTTGTACATAAAAATATATCGACTCTTAAAACAGCATTTGACAAAAATGACAAAATCTTACAAACCCTCTACAACACACTCGACCCAACATACCATTACATGAATGTCTTTTTCGGCGATGTAAAAACGCATCTCAGTTTATTAACTCAAATCTCTCAATCGATACAATCAAAATTTAACGAAGTTTACCTTGACACAAAAAGATACAGGCGAGGAATACTAAACGGCATCGGAACGATTTTCAAATCGATAACTGGAAATCTAGACGCAGAAGATGGTCAGTACTATTCTGATTGCATCAACAAGCTAAATAATGACGAACACCAACTCGAAAATTTAATCAAAAATCAAATATCTGTCACGACTTCAGTCATCAAAAATTTTAATTCAACTATTCAAAAACTACAAATCGACGAAGAAACTTTCAATAAGGATATCAAAGAAATCGAAACCTCAATTCTAGATATGACTAAGGATATCGAAAATATCCACACAAAATTAAGATTTTTAGAAATTTGCGAACAACTCATGGCAAGTTATTTATTCATTGAAGACAATTTAAACGATATTTTGAATGCCATAACATTCGCTAGACTAAAAATTATACATTCGTCAATAATAACTCCTGACCATTTAGTAACAGCATTACAAGAGATTTCTCAGAGTTTACAAAGAAACAATTTGCCTCTACCTATTAAATTATCAGCAGTCGCTCAGTATTTAGACATTATTGAGTTACAAGCTTTTCAAGTAGATTCTAACTTAGTATTCGTTCTAAAAATACCTCTTGTCGAACCTCAAAATTACAATACCTTCCGCCTATACCCGATCCCAATTCTTGATAACAGAACTGGCCTTCTGCACATTCTATCTATTTCACAAAAGTTTATCGCGAGAGACGATGATTCTTTGATGTACATACCAATTTCAAATTTAAATGAATGCAAACCACTATACTTTGGAACGAAACTATGCTCAAACCTGTTTGCATACCCTATCGATCAAAATGCCATATGTGAAGCCAGAATCCTGAAACAATTGACTAAACTCCCCGAAAATTGCCAGACATCCTTCATCATTGGTCAAGGATACAACGTTCAAGAACTTGAAGACAACACATGGTTAATAATAAACTCCGAACCACTCCACATCACCATCAATTGCCCAAAAAGAGATTCAATAACAGAATTAATCAACAAAAATTCAATCGTCAAACTACAACCCGGATGTTACGCCTTTGTCGGAATCACCAGAATACAAGCTAGTGCCAAAGACTTTTCAGACATTTCTCATCCCATCCAAATTCCCTATGAGTGCTGCAATCAAATGCCCGACAAAATTAAATTACCAAAATTAAAACCTCTCAAGTTAAACAATCTAAACGTAGAAGATTTGGACATTGCCAAAACCAAATTGGAACAATATTCGAAGGACCTGGATGATCTTATAAACGAACCATTTGTGAACAAACATGTATCTTGGTTCACGTATTTTACAATCACATTCGTTGTTTCCCTAATTCTACTTTACATATTCTGTAAGTGTAGGAAAAGACGACGTGGAATGCTGAAAATCCAACACTCTTCAGATGACGCCCCTTCACCCTCTCCAGGACGAAGCAAACCATTTATGAAACTTCCCGGTTTCATCCCTCCAAGAAAGCGACCCGTTATCAGACCCCAAGAAGGAGATGGCATCGAGTTAACATAGACTTTCACTTGTGATTTATCATTCGAATTATTAACTTAACCTTTGTATATTTTTACCTTTATCTTTATTATTTTGTATTGTATTCACTCACTATTTTATTATCTTTTCAATTTCAAAAGTTCCTGTATAACAGCAACTTTTTCGTTAAGGGGGAAGTTGTTATATAGTATTTGAGCCACTGTATATAAGACGATACGTGACTTTTGCTTCATTTCAGATTATCATATAATATCATATTTCAGCTACGTGCAGATAACAAATTCCCGCTATCATTTATCGCTTACAAAGTATCACATTATATTATATTACATTTTAACTTCTCACGATTATGCTGAATCGCTTGCTTACTTTTCTTTGTTCATCATTTAGATGACACTGCATCTAAATGTCATAAATAGAACCACGAGACATTTCTGTAACCAGTTATCATACTCACTTCAAATTAAATACTTACATTTTATTACTGTATTATTTCTAAGAGTCAACGTTGACTCTCTACAAATAAATAAAATTGTTTTTAAAAACTTAGCTACGAAACGCGAGCTATAACATATATAGTACATCCAAAAGGAAAACCCTTGTTAGGCCGCCAGGCAATATACCAACCACCATTTACGATCCATTTATCTTGATATTCATGATTATGATGAGCTCGTACTCATCTTTTATAAACCCAAACTCCATCAAGCTATCAAATAACATTTCATAACAAACCAAGTGGATATTTTCCATTAATTCTGGGAGTACGTTTGAAAAAATCTAAAAATGTGTTTTCATTTAATGTATCATGTAACCTTAACAATATAATTACTTAATATTTATGTTTATACGATAAACAGATGTTTACTGTTCCTTTCTAATATTAAGTATTCATCTTGCACATAACAATAATGTATTATACGAGTATTTAAAAGAGTAATTTTATTCTGTGAGGAGGGAAAGCAACATAAAATCACTATTAACGCGTATACCATGCAATATTTTTTCTACGACTGTATATTCCTGCATTAAAGTCAAAATAATAATTTAGATATTTTAATTCCGTTTGTCAGTTTTAACAGCCTATTCGAACATTTTAACTCTTTGTAAGAATGACGTGTTTTATGGCTGGGTAAATCTTTTTATTCTGCACTAAGAATGTAGCAGTTTTATACATTTAGACTAGGGGTACGGGCGCTGCCGTATCGAATTAAATTCAGATTCGATTTTTTGCTGGAATCAGTTCAGGAGATAGTACTGATTATGAAAATTCATGTTATCATACGGTAACCTAGGTAGTTATTTTTTAAAACAATTTAATAGAAAAATAGGAAAAAAAATTTTCATTAAACATTTTTTTTCTATGTTTTTTTTATCGATTTCCAACAAGAAAATTGAACATTTTTCATAAAGTTGATATTTTCAGTGTTATAAAATTTTTAAAAATTGAAAAATTGACAATTTCCCGTTCTTTGGCGCTCTAAAAGTGGAATAAAAAAATGATTTTTTATAATACATAATTCTTTATAATATCTTTATTTAGACTCTCTATATTAACTTCCAATGAAGAAAATTGTCGATTTTTAATTCGTTATAAATATAAAAATTGTTTGTTTTTACCCGCGCGCACGTGTCAGCTGTCCTCATTTTACTTCCTCGTCCAGTGGAAGTATAATAATGCAAAAAAAAAATAATTTTTTTTAGGCTTAAAATGTCATGAAATGTCGAGATTTTAAGTTTGAGCGAAAAATTTCCTGTTTGTCGGTCTGTGTGTCTGTAACTTTTTTGTGCGCACGTTTACTCTGGAACCATTTATGATATTGACTTGAAATTTGGTACATTGTAAATTTGGTATATCGTAACGAGAGGTGGAACTAGATTATACTTTGATCTAATTCCGTTGAAGGGTTCAGAGGTAAATGGGGTAAATAAGGGTAAATAGGCAAAACAAGCAAGTAAGAGTCCATAAAATTGCAATTTAAGGCATGTACGGAAAGTTAAGTCCTCAAAAATTTTTTTGGCATTGCCACCCCCACCATATTATTAAAGAGGGTAAAAAAAAATAAAATGTGATTTAGTGTGTATACAAGAATCAAGGACTTCTACTTTTTTTACATTAGCCACCCCCTCTACCACCCCCACTCTATTATTAAAGAGAATAAAATATTACATTGGGATTTAGTGTACATAAGACTTGGGTACAAAATCTGGATGTGGAAGTAGTGATTCCTTGGGCAGCGATTTTTTAATTTTAATTATTTTTTGAGGAATGTCTAGTACAAGTCTGTCATAGAGAGATGTTAACCGTAATAGACCAGCAAACCAACTAACTGCGCAAAAAGTTGCCACGAGCGTTGTGTAAAAGTTCGAATTCCATCTCCACGAAGAGTCGCGCAACGTGGGGATCAATCGTTCTAAGGGCTGGCAATAATTCTGCTTAGGGCTGTGCACCTGACAGATGTCCCATAGGCAAACGGCCGTAGCGATTAAGTGCGATTCTTTGAGACATCTTGACGGGTGGGCTTAGAGCCCGTGAGGTTAAGAGAATACAAAAATCCCTGCCAACCGTAACCAACCTCAGTTGAGGTCGTTAGGAGCGAAGTCAATAAACTGTAAAAATTAAAATCGTTGGGAATATCTCTGTGATTCCCTCGCACGTCCTTCCACAATGGTTAAGTGCGTGTATAGTGTATGTGTATGTGCTGCGAAGACTCTGATGTCTGGGACCTCCCTAAGCAGAAGAAAATGCCTACAAGATTTTCTCTAAGAGGCCCAACTCGTATGCGGGGTTAAGATAACAGATGCGTCGGACTTACCTCGTTGAATACAATCAAAGCCTCAAGGATCGGTATGAGCTTGTTGGGGCGGCTATTCCTGATGGACTGATGAAGACCATATCGGGTTTATTAACCAACATCTCTTGCTCCTGTTTCCCTATGGTAATATTCATTTCATCAAAAAGGTTACAAAGCCCTGGTCTCTCAACTAGCAGAGAAAAATAACAAAAAATCGTCTTAAGATATCCGAGAGGAACTCAAAGCAGAAGCTTCTGCCCATCAGATGGATGACGACATACCCCACATTACCATCGAGGACTTACTGATACTCGAGGCTCCAGTTGTTAATGATGTAAACGGGTTAAACCCATAGGCGTCTATCTTTGTCTCTGATAAGTCCCTCCAAGATTAGAATGAGATCCGTGCCTACCTGACAGAGTACACCAACTCCTATGCCTGACGCCTTAGGAACGGGTTCCTTCAAATGGTCCTCAGGCCCAAACACCAAGGATGAAGAATTGAGGTCATAGAGATCATGGAACTTTACTTAGTTTACTTGTACTCCAAATAACAACTTCGGGGTTGGCAATAACGCAAACGACGCTTACCCGAAATTACGTTTAGGAATCGAAAGGGGCGCCGATATTACTTGTTTAGACCAACTTACTGCATATGCAGAACTGGCCGACCTGATCATTGATGACAAACCGCCTTCTCCTGCGGATGACAAAACCATCAGTGACATGAGGGAGAAGCTGAGGATCTCACTGCTCCAATTAAGAGGAGGATACATCGAAATCTATTAACTATACCAAATTCAATGCAGCGGACCACGATCGGTTCAGGATCACTGATTTAAAAGGACCCAACTGAAAAATCTTGTGACATTTATTAATACAACGATACTCTGCTCATGTACGTCTAACAGCCTAAAAAGAAACACAACGATCCTCATACTGAAAGACGGAAAACCGCTTGAAATAAATAACTGGCACCCTGTCACTATTTCGTCTATACTAATTCGAATACTGCATAAAACCGTGGGACTTCGGAGTCCGCCCTGGACTTTCACTCTAATCAGAGGGGGTTCAGGCGTATAGACGGAGTCCTGGTCAGTACGATGGTACTGCATGGTGTCAAAAACCGTAGGGAGAGAAGAAAACTCTATCACATCTTAAGGTTGGACCTAAGATTCAGTGTCCCAAAGATCCATAGATAGAAGCATAGTCAGTTTCGGAGTATCCCACGGCCATTATACCAATGTTAAGCAAATAAAGCAATTCCAACAAGATGGTCTTTTTAAATACGTGGAAGGAGATTCAATTATATTGGGAAGTCTGGTACGGCGATAGAAATACTTAGATATCAACTTTGAGGGACACAAGGCTTATCTAGAATCCCAACGAAAGATCACATTTATTAATATCTATCTTCTTCCAAAATATGTAGACCTTTTACAGAGCCAACTGTCACCTAAAGAGTCTAAAGGAAACCGATAAAATCATCAGAACGGGCCTGAGAAAGATCCTACACTTGAACAGAGTATGTACCGATGCTCTCATTCAAGCCCCTCTCAGGGACGGAGGATTTGGCATTGTGGCATTAAGACACTATATCCCAATGCCTTTGCTGGGACGTCACACCCTAAAATTAAATTAAAATTACGAAATTATTAAATTCGTAAGTGAATCAAAATTTCATAGTTTCTTATAACTACTAATTTATTTTTTAATAGAATAGGTTAAAGTTATGAATATTTGAAATTGATTTCAATTATAATTTTTAAAAAATAATTTTCCTAAAAATGCTAAAACCGAAAAATGGCAACTGCAATAAAAATACATAGTCAAGGGTGTGGGTTTTGGAAAGTATTTTGAAGTAAGAAAAAAACAACTGCAGTTGATATTGGTTAGGTGCTTTGGATCTGAAATAAAATAGTTACCCCCTTAATATATTCTGAGTTTTGCAATATGATTAATGATATTTAGGCAAAATGAACTTTAATTGTTTTCACGAAAATTAAAGGGTACGTTGACATCCATACGTAATAATATCATAAGAATTTACACAAGTAAAATGTTAATTAGTCGTATAACCAATTATGCAATAAATACTTGTGTGTTAAAATGACGACATGATGCCATGGGCTGAAAGAATTTTCTTTTAGAGATATGAATAAGTAATATACGTTAATCTTTAGGTGAATGATAAAGTGCCCCAATTACTTCCAACTATATTACAAGATGTTATCATAGAAAAACTACAATTATTGCATTGTCAAATTCTCCAGCAGTGTTGTTTAGCATCAATCTTAATGCTAAAGTTCAATATGTGGTATAGTGGTTACAAATTCCTTAGGTATTCTAGAGTTGACATTTGGGGCTTTAGTTTTCTTGGTATTTATTGATGACCTGTAATATAAAATTTCTTGTGAAACGTATCCTGACGGCTTGAAATTTTCTCATAGTAAACGCATCCAGAGTTCTCTAAACCACTGAAACCCTTACCAGCATAATCTGCAGTAAAATTGTACAATAAATGCAAAGAGCCGATTCACATATCCTGAAGATCACAATGCCATGACCAGCGGGTAAGCGATCGCCTCCTGTCTGCAGTCTACGGTTACCTCGTAATTCATAAGACGATGAATCACTTTCTGCAAATCAAGATGATTGATAAATACTTTTGGTGTCATTTGAATAGCAGAGCATTCATTCAGAGGTTAGCTATTCTTGAGTTGCGCGATCAACGTTCTCATGAGAAAGTGGGCGGAGTTCACATGAAAATTTGACGCACAGCAAAATTGCTATTCTTGAATCGGGGATGAACCGGGGAGGGAATTTATTATACGGCGTCTTTATGTCGAGATTTAATGAGAGTAACACGAGTAGAATTTTTAAGGGCTTCTTGACAAACCATAATTCAGTAACATCCAACAAATGAAACAATACCAGCAACAATGAATTTTTAAAATTTCGTTATGAAAACTCTTGACAACTTAACCTGCTTATTATTATATTTAATACAATTACATTTTGTAAGAATATCCGTAACTATAGCAACGTATTTACAGACAATAACGTGCCGCATTTAAATCTGATCCTAATTGGTCCAAATGCCAGATTAAAAGTGGCAACCATGTACATTTCATTCTCACGAGCACAGGGAAACCATCGGATGGCATCAAAGTGACAGTTGTTTAAGAATACGCACTTTACCTGTGAAGAGAACGCCGTCTGGTGCGATCACATCGCGTCAACTGCAAATTCATTGCATCACATGAACTCAAGGATAGCTACCCTGGTTAGTAACTGGGTGGACTGGCACACAGACAATAAATGTTTTGAAAGGGGCAAAGTTCACTACTATATTTATACATTAGAAGACAAAGCTCCCGCATTCGTGTTGAGAGTTCTCTACCATACGGTAGACTAGCTGAAATCAAAGAGGACCTCAAAGAAGAACGCAAAAAGTGCGTGAGTTATATACACTCCGGAGGACGAGGAACCCCACTTTATATGATCATCTAAGACAACAATGAAATGTTTAAAGGAACTACGAAGTAAGATCCGGAACGTCGATTATATGGCTGTGACGTGGAAGAAGCAGCATGTCAGTAACAAGAATATTATCCAATGACACAGTGGGAGCACGCAATCTGTAATTGTGGAGCACCTCCCCTCCCAATACCTTAAGGATTTGATTATTTCATAGAAAAAACTATTTTAAAAGAGTTGGTTTTTGAATATATCTGACTACAAAATGTCTCGCACCTAAAAATACATAAACTAAATCAAAATTGTAAATAATGTTAATTTACTCATTACATAGTAATTTATAAATAGAAATTAAAAGAAACGTACAATTATTATTCTCTAATCGTTCTTAAAACTTAAAAACGTACTTGTTTTGTTTCTTCGGAATTGTGAACTAATACCATTCTATAAGGAACTTCCGGTTTCATAAATCCTAAGTCATAGCTCAGGGCTTAAATAAAATTACGACATGTGGAAAGGCATTAGAAAATGACAACCTTCACGCTTTCGCTCCATATTTTAACGTACGAAATAATATTTCACTTATGACGGATAATACATTGTATCACACGACTGTGTGTAATTTATAAAAAAGAGTCTAGATAATCTTTTCAACTCCACAGTTCCTTATACACCAAGCACTTTTATGGGCAGTAAAAACGTATGCTGTTAAAAAATTTGTCATTCTGTCAATGGCTCTGGTTATTGATGGTAAGGTTGTGTTATTTATAGGGTGATGATTTTTAAAATAAATCTTTTTAAATGCCGTTTTCAGAGGAAATTTAACAAATTGGAGTGATCTGGGTGTGTGTGTAGAGAATAGTTTTAATATGGTATCAAGGTCACAATATATAGACACCTGAAATAAATATAAATCACGTGTGTAGTTAAACATGATTGACATAAAAAAGATGGTTGTTATTGACAAAATAAAGATAGTTGACAAACTGATTTTTAAGAATTTAAAATATAAATCAGAACAGAAGTAAGATAGCAGCTGAAAGCTAAGTTATAAATATTAAAAAAAAACCTTACCTGTGATTGAGTTACAGATAGCTAAATTTTTGTATATACCGGATCTCTACGATATTAATAGTTAGTCTATAATTTTCTTGTAAAAAAAAAGTATTGATTTCAAATTTTGGGAAGATATATAATTGAATAAGATACACATTTTGATTGTTCTAACACCTGATTTTTATTTCTTGTTCAACTGGAAACAGTATTAACTTTGTTATTTTTAATGGACCGTCCTGTATATTATTCAAAATTTAGATTGATCATGAATTTCTAAGTACAAAGCATGTAAGATAACCTTATCTCTACATTTGCGAGATTCCGAGAAAATGGCGACTGATCTTATTATATTGATCATCAATTTATGCCATTTGCACATAAAATAACTGAATGTATGAAAAATCTATTACTCTTATTTAAGTATTTTGGTGAGGAAATTTGATAAAACCATAACAATTTAATTTCCGGCTGAATGAGAAGTACTGCAAAAAACTACCTTCAGACTCACATTACTTCGATACTTTGACTCTTCCGAATTTTGAATTCCCTATTTTGATCTATACCTAATCAGTCCCCATATGGACGTGTGGTACACGCAGTTACCAAAGGGTCAAGCAATTCTTGTCATGTGATTATTCCGTTGTGTTTCGTGCTATTTAGTGGTGGATTTAGTCATGAAAGAAAAAATTTGGAGTTAAAATTTTTTCTTTTTATTTTTGGAGGGAGGTGGTGTAGCTTTTTAAAATACCACTGTGAAATTTGTGAGGCCATGAGTATGCAACCAGGTGTACACTCAAGTGTACCTAATGTTGCATTACTCATAAAACGACAAGATCAATCGATAAAAGTTTCATAACAATTATTTCAATTTCACACTGTTTATTTCTTCAGTATCATTAAAATTTGTTTGGCAGTAAGGGTAGTTTTCTCTTTTATGCAAATATATTTCCTCAGTGGTTGGCAGGAGGAAGTCTTCTGAGGTAAAATTTAAGTTGGCAGCACTGGAAAGTCGTCAGATTCCCGGGGGAAAGATGGCGAATTTCTTTCTTTGCCGGGACACGTGTGCGAATTAAGCTTCTCTTTTCGTTGAACTCAACCCAGTTTAGTTTTGAGCATTTTGAGAACCAAAATTCAGTATTTCTTTTGTGTGGAAGCTTAGTCAGCTGTCACATGAGAATTTTATTTTTGAGAGGCCTCCTGATTTTTTTAGTATTTCTTGTGAAATTCATGTGCTACTCTCTACTTATAGGGGTGAGTTTTACTTTTATGTTTTATTAGGTTGTTCCTATACTTGTAAAACTTACAGAGTGTTTGGGACAGGCAATTTTTTTGGATTAATCTACGTTCAAGTCAATTTTTGTGATCTGCCGATGTTATTATTATTAGCCGTTACTCGAGTCCGAGTATAAAAATGTTACAGTCGATAAATTGTGTACAATAAAAAACAAGTAAAAGGTGTAGTCTATTGTAATTCCCATTCATCTACGGTGCACACGACTATGGCTATAGAGGCCAATTCGGGAGAGCACATGTCGACCGCAGTCAGGACAAACATAGACCTGGTTAGGTCTTGGATTCGGCCTTCTTGCAGCAACATTTCCTTGATAGCTGGCCACAACCCCTCGCCATTCGGTTCTGTCCGCTGCAAGTTGTTCCCATTGCTCGTCTGCAATACCGCAGGATTTTAGATTTTCATGGAGAGCGTCTTTGAACCTCTTTCCTTGACCGCCACGCCTTCTTCTACCGCTTAGCAATTCACCATAAAGTGTACATTTAGGAAGGCGGTTATCATGCATACGATGAACGTGACCTGCCCATCTTAGGCGTGCTCTTGAAATAAGCACCTCAATTGGAAGGCTGTTTGCTCTCCTGAGTACTTCCACGTTTGATATGTGATGGAACCAACGGATTTTCATCATACTTCTGAGGTGTCTTTGCTGAAAATGTTCTAATTCTTTCACATGACGACGGTAAGTGACCCAGCTTTCACATCCATATAGCAGTGTTGGAATGACAACTGCTCTGTAGACAGCCATTTTCGTCGACAAAGCAAGGTCGTGGTTGTCAAATACTCTCTCTCTCTAAGTCCCCAGAGTGCTCTAGATGCAGCGTTAGTTCTATTGCGAATCTCGCTGTCCATGTTTACTTTGTCATTAACAACGTTACCTAAGTAATTGAACTGATCCACCACTTCAAGAGAATTTCCGTTAAGTGTAATGTCTATTTGGTTCACTTGATGAGGAGTTGACATAATCTTAGTCTTTCCAATGTTGATTTTAAGTCCCAAGGAATCATAGCTCTGGGCATACACATCTAAAAGTTCTTGAAGCTCTTCCGGCGTAGAGGCTAAAAGTGCACAGTCATCCGCATACTGGAGATCACAAATGAATCGTGTGCGTGTCTTCGTGAAAGCTCTAAAGCGCCCTATGTTAAAGAGACCGCCATCAAAACGGTATCTGAGACCTATTCCTCTGACTGTCAGTTTGTTGTCAACAATAATTGTTAGAGCAGTGGTAAACAAATTAAAGAGTAGGGGTGCCAGGACACATCCCTGCCTAACTCCAGTGAGGGTTTGGAAAGGTTCGGTTGCCTCATTATTATACATAACCTGGGCGTTCTCTGGCCTTGCTTGCCCACCACTCGTTCTTTATTCTTCTGATTTGGCGTTGCGTTTCATACTTAGATTGGGTAAAAGCTTCTGCTTTTGATGAGTCGTTGGGGTGGTTGATAGCGTTTTGGAAGGCAGTATGTTTGCGGTCAAGAAGTTCTTGTATAAAAGCTTCATTATCATTGAACCAGTCCTCCTGTTTTTTACTTGCTGCAGTGCCAAGAATTTCCTCACTTCCAACTGTCTTTAATTTGTGTCCAGGTAGCAGCGACATCTAGAGAATTGGTTTCTTCTAGTGCACTCAAATTCTCTTGAACTTTTTGCTTTAGCTGTTCGACGGTTTATTGGTCACGCAATTTACTAATACAGAGACGGAGTCTACATTTTACTTGAGTTCTTCGGTGTTTGGGCCTCATAACAATTTTCATTTTAGAGACAACAGGACGATGATCGGTCCAACATTCGCTATCAATGCGCGCCTTTGTAATTTGGACGTCCTTGAGATGCTTCCTACGTACGATAACATAGTCCAGTAGATGCCAGTGACCTGATCTGGGGTGACGCCAGGTGCCTTTAGATTTATCCTTTTGTCGGAAAATGGTGTTTGTTATAACTAGATCATGTTCGGCGCATTTAGTTAGGAGTAGTTGACCGTTAGCGTTCATGTTGCCCAAACCGTTCTTGCCTATGATGCCTGGCCAGGTGTCTACATCTCTCCCTACTCTAGCGTTAAAATCGCCAAGAATAACGAGTCGTTCCGTTTTAGGTATTCTACAGAGGGTTTCTTCCAGCTGGGAGCGTAGAGTGGGAGCGTAGGCGCTTATTAGATTTACCGCGTTGCCATCTGATAGCTCATAGCGTAGCAGCATTAGACGCTCGGATAGGCCTTGTGGTACTTGTGTTAAGTTGGATACAAGTTGATTCCGAACGGCAAATCTTACTCCATGTTGTCTTCTTGAATTGGTGGGAAGACCTTTTCAATAGAAGGTGTAGTACTTTTCTGTGAGAGAGCCTTCCTCCAAAAATCGAGTTTCGCTGAGAGCTGCAACGTCAACATTGAGTCGGTGAAGTTCTCTATCTATTAAAGCAGTTCTTCTTTCAGGCCGATCGGTGCGAGTGCTGTCGTTCAAAGTACGAACATTCCAAGCGCCGTAGATGAAAGAATTAGTTTTCTTGGATTTAACTTGTCGGTGTTTTTTCGACATTCGATGAGGTGTCCCTGTGGACACCCTCCCCCGGAGATCCGATCGGGAGGGTATTTTACCTCCGGATGATTTTGTCCCACTTGAACGCTCCATAATTTTTTTAAAGCCTTAATCGACTGAAAACGAAGCTACATTTGAAGTTTTAGCTGGAGCAGGTATGCAACTGACCAGCTCGGTTGCGGAAGGCGAGTGGTGTGGTCCCATGGCACAGAAGGAGACTGCGACGATGGGGTAACCAAACGATTCCAAAAGCAACCTTTGTGTGCGGTGGGTTATTTTTACCGCACTCTTCGTGAGAAGGTGGATGTGCTCACGGCAAAAGGTAAGGGTTATTCCGCCCTTACTCGGTCGTTAGAGCCTCGTTAGTGAAAACAGGGTGCACCAAGTTTAAATTGAACTCATCGCGAAGGTGAGGTTAACAATTGAGTAGGAGAGGCTATAACTTGCGCTTCACTACCCCATTACACCCCTCTGCCGATGTACCAGCCAACTAGATGTATAGAATCATGTGCAGCCAGTGGAACACCAACTATAACAGTCCGGGACATCATAATAGCCTCCTTACTTGGTGTCATGAAGATGACCAGGCCATGCTGCACCTCAGGGACATTCTAGCCATGCTGTAAATGATCAGTGCTGGAGAAAGTTTTGCTGGAACAAGCTTTTTGTTGAAACAGGTTTAATCTTTCCGTTATGAATCTTAATATCATTTCATTACTTAATTTTATCATCCACTTTTTCTAAATATTTTCACGTCAACAGCTTTACCATATATTTTGAATTTAATTTTTAATTTGAGCTATGTAATCCATAGCATGAG
Source organism: Leptura quadrifasciata (assembly GCA_963675555.1). Taxonomy (NCBI): domain Eukaryota; kingdom Metazoa; phylum Arthropoda; class Insecta; order Coleoptera; family Cerambycidae; genus Leptura; species Leptura quadrifasciata. The sequence continues at coordinate 151,744,456 of OY776673.1, read as the reverse complement.
TAACTTTTTGTATCTTTGAGAATATAAGCTTTCTAAGGCAGAGCATGGCCATGCAAAGCTCTTAACAACATCGTAGATACACGATACTCTTGGATAAACATTATTTCCACGCTATTACGTATTGTTCACTTTTTGTTATTAGCATTTAACTTCATAATTAAACTAACCCTCTCTGGCCTGTGTGTATATATTGTATATAAACAATTTAAACTAAACCTCTCTAGCCTGTGTGTACATATACACAATATGTAGAAAATTTTTTGATTTTAGGTATGACTTTTACTGGAATTTTTCAAGAAAACTATTGCGTATACGAAAAAAAGACCTTTTTTATAGAGAATTTCCATAGCTTTCTTTTTGGCCTGATGTATTTTTGTCGTAGGGGCAATGAAAACCGAGATATCTCGAAAAATTCGTTTCAGAGCACGTTTTTAACCTTTTAGAGCGTTGCTAAATTGTATCCTTACACTCCCACTTCGGGACTTTTGAAACCTTATTCAGGGTACCATAACCTACCTAAAAAACCATCAGTTGCTTTTGTATGAATTGGTCTGAAGATTCGGCTCATTTTTCACTAAATGCGGTGGATTCCAAGCCAAATGAACCCTATAGCATATTAGGAAGCTGGTCGCCAATGTAAAAATAACACTTAAAGATAGTTTAAAACACGCAAAATATATTCACATGAAACGACAGTTCAGTTCAGTAGCGGATCAGTAGGAGAAGAAAGCTTTAAGCTAAATTCATTAAAATTCATAGGAATTATCAAATCAGAAAAAGAATTGAATAATAATATATTCTTTGTATCTGTTTAATATTTATCGTCAAAATTATCCCAATTTTGGTTAATATACCTACTAAAATATAAAATATCCGTCTTCCTTTGTAAATTTATTTATTTGAATCGTTTGAAAATGGCACGCTAATGTGCCGAAACTGCAGTAACGTTAAGGTTATAACAAATTAGTGATGACAAGGAGAAGTAAAGTGTCTTTCTTGTATCGTCGTGATGAATTGTCACAAAGTAACGCTTTCCATTTCTTGTAGAACCCCAACTCATTTTTCTAGTTGATTCACTAAATCACTTAGGAATTGTGCTTTAGTTTTATACTTTTCCTTAATAACTTTGCCCTGTATAAAGCATCGCTGTGTGGGAAAGTTTATATCACTGATATCATATGAGTCATGGAATATATTAGTTTCAGTATTTTAAGCTGCACTTTTAGGCACTAGATGAAGTTTATTTCTTAAATCACTTGAAATTTTATTTAAGGTGCTTTTGTGGGTAATTTTTGCAATGTAATTAATTCTATAATCTCGATTTTCTTTAATTTATCGAACTCTGCGATTAATAGAAGTTTATTTTATTGTACTTAGTACTAGATTAATAATTTTGTCTATTGTATTTATTTGATTGAAATACATGAATATTAATAAAAAGAAAGTTGTAATAAACAATTGAATGAGGTGAAGTTGTAAAATGTTCAAATATCATCAAAGCGTTTTCGCCTCCTTGATAACAATATAGCGTGCTTTAAACTAAGTTTCTATAGGAAAGATAATATAAGACTATAAAAGTTACGGCCTCAACAATAAGACCTGCTATATTACTGATAAGACTTTTGGGATAAAAGGAAACTGGTTGAATTGAACTGAAACGTTTTGTGTTATATCAATCGGAAATCTCGCACGGCTGTTTCGGCAAATCAGAAAATTGTAAAATACACGTTTATCATATTACGAAGCACATATGTTTTCCGGCAATAGATTCTGAAATACTAAAGAGACAATTAGTAGAGTAAAATATATATATATATATATATATATATATGACATTGGCTACCAATTTTTCATGATTTGTAAGGTGTAATTCAATGCAGGTCGGGGTATTTGCCCGCTGAGTAGTTGTTTCCTGCAAATCATGTATAATAGCAGTATATAGGTTAAGTCCACCAAGGGCTGAAGGTCGCCGCTCTCGGTACTTGCAAAATGGCAAGTCGCTATGCACCATGGAGACATCTATGATGTCTGGTGTATAGTAGCATTAGACCACATGAGAGGATTCACTTACCTCTCACCACTACACCATTTACATTAGTCTGTATAAGACTAGCAGATTGGCCACTGTCATTTGTCTGCTCCATGACCTATGGCATACTGAGGAGAACTAATAAGTTCGAAACCGGTCTATGTCTGATCAGGGAGTAGACAAATGACATTGGCTACCAATTTTTCATGATTTGTAAGGTGTAATTCAATGCAGGTCGGGGTATTTGCCCGCTGAGTAGTTGTTTCCTGCAAATCATGTATAATAGCAATATATATATATATATATATATATACAGGGTTACTGGTAATTCGATACGTTCCTTTGGAGATGAGATGGGGCATGATCTAAGAAGTAAATTTAGCCCTAACATATATTATGCAAAACTCAATAGTTTTTGAGATATTTAATTTTTTTTGTTTTTCTCAAAAAGTAGATCTTAATGTCCTAAAAGTTAATTTTCGAAAAATCTATTTGACATTTTTAATTTTTTTTTTACTGGATTACTTGTCCAATATTATAGATATCCGTTTGGAATGAAAAATATCTGGAAACATTTTGATCATGTGAACATCTGAAATAAAAACTTTAAAAATATTTTTTTTTTAAATCAGCTATGAAATTTACTTACCTATTAGGTTTTTTCAAAAAAATATTAACGTAACACGCGTATAAATTATTATAAAAACTGCCTTATTTCAATAGCTATGTTCAATGTACCCTTAATAGTTCTAAGAAAATACTAGTAAAAATAACACAATATGAATTTTATTTTTATATAAACAGTAAAAAACATTTTAAAAGTAGAGTTTAATTCTTCATTAATTTCAAAGTTGTACTTTATTTTTTATATGTCTTGCTCAAAATGGGAGCCCCTATTCCATATACAGGCACGGCAGCGTCTTCTTATTTCCGTCTCTGGTTGTCAGATTATGCCTTATGTGTTGGGCAGCATCGACTATCCTTTGTCTAAGGTTTTCTATAGTATTGACTGGTGTGGCATAGACCATCTCCTTCATATGACCCCATACGTAATAATCAAGGGGCGTTAAGTCAGGGCTTTGCGCTGGCCAAGGTATTGGGCCCGCTCTTCCAATCCAACGGTTAGGGAAAGGTTGATCAAGTAACTGTCGTACTGTCAGCCGATAATGTGCTGGACAACCGTCGTTCTGAAACATCATTCGCTGTCTGACGGCGAGAGGAACATCTTCTAAAATCGCCGCCAGATCATTTCTTAAAAAATTTTCATAGATTTCCCCGTTTAAATTTTGAGGAAGAAAGTGTGGCCCTATTAAATAGTGGCCAATGACTCCCATCCACACATTAATAGAAAACTTCATTTGGAAACTAGTTTCACGTGCTAACTTGGGATTTTCCTCTGCCCAATAATGTAGGTTGTGGAAATTTGTTATACCCTCGCGATTAAATTTCGACTCGTCCGTCCATAAAATACTTGTTAAAAAAATCGGCAGCTACTGGAAGCGGCTGGAACCTCCCCACTCGGTGGATCTTTGAAGCCTAAAAGAGCATTAAATTGTGTGACAAAACGGCACTAAACGTAATCCGATCTCATCCAAAACCTTTTCAGATCTTCTGGGGCACTAAAAAAACCCTCAACTTAATGAATTTACAAACATCTATGCGAGTTATTATCTACATTTTCGCTCGTTGAATAATATACTATTAGGATATTAACAACTTTAACATCATTTGAACGACTAAGAAAGTCTAGTTAGTTATCCTAAATACTACAGATTTGTAAAGCAACAAACTGAAAGTTGGTAAAGTGATAATCTATAATAAATTCACCAACGAAGGTACAGAAAGCATACGATATTGATATTGTTACATCTACCTTTAAAGTTTGTGACAATCCACTAAAAGTTACAAATATGCCGATATCTTATTAACATGACATGACACCAACGTTATCGGATGACAAACGATGACAATGACAATTGTCAAAATTTGCTCATTGCTATCCGATCGCTTGCGGCTGTCTTTGTTAAATGAAACATTAGCATTTCAGTAATTTTACTAGATTTTAGAGGAATATTTGTAGTTTAATTCTTCGATTTGTCTGTATATATATTTAAAAAAGGCACTAAACGTAATCCGCTCTACTTCTAGAGCAGTGAAGAAACACTCACACGTGAATTGACACGTGATGTGACGAGTTTCACGATGTAACGGCTACGCGTATCGATCATGTCATGCGAAATACGATCTATGCCATATTTGCTTTGTTTTTAATTTTTTTCACGGAAACCAAATCGAAAGGGTGGAAGTGTGATATATCGTTGAAATCAGAATTTTAACTGCTTTTCAATGGTTCCATTGCAAATTGAAAGTAATTATAAAATAAACAACTTGTTGCGTCAAAATAGCACTAAACGCAATCCGATCTCAACCAAAACCTTTTCAGATCTTCTGGGGCACTAAAGAAACGCACACGCAAAGTATCATTCAAATTCGTTCAGTAGTTTCCGCACTATCGTGCTAACACACATACACACACACAGACATTTTTCAAAAACCACTTTTTTGGGTTCCTAGGACCTCAAAACGTAAAGATTTGATGTTATCTCAATTTTCGTTTTTGAACCAATTTTAGTAACCAACTCACAATTTTATTGTGGAGAGGTTAAAATTTGCACTTTCTGCATCTGAATTTAACATAAAGCGGCAGAATTCCACTCTCCTTCCAGGATCACCTTCCTCCAAGCCTTGGATAGGGTTATAGTGGTAAGGATGACATCCAACTCTACTTATCGTAGACCAAACTTTCCATTGTGGCGCTCCGGTTAGTCTTGCGACTTTATTAGTTGAAATAGTTGGGTCTTCCTCAAAATACCTCAATATTTCTTCCTCATCATCTGGTTCATAAACGGGAGGAGCACCAGCGTCACTTCTTCTACATTTCACGGAGCCAGTTTCAGCGATATTTCGATATGCCGTACTGAATACACGTGCATTTGGTAAGCGGCGGTTAGGGTACCAAAGGCCATATTCTCGGCGAGCTTCAGCAGCGTTGCCGCCACAGTATCCATAGACAAACAAGATATCAGCGTATTCTGCGTTGGCATACGCGGCCATGGCACAGAAAATACAATAACAACAACTAATAACAACAACTACGAGCAAAATCAAAATCTTCGATAACTAATTTAACAAAACCAACAAACTTAAGGGACAACGGAGATAAGAATGTCAGTTAATGACATATATGCACAAACGTCAAAGATAAGGACCGACTGACTTAAATGAAAATGAACGATTAGTCGTTTAATAAATTCCGCCACCAGCATTATCTTTACTAATTTTTTATAATAATTTGTATGCGTGCTACATTAATATTTTTTTGAAAAAACCTAATAGGTAAATTTCATAACTGATTTAAAAAAAAAATTTTTACAAGTTTTTATTTTAAATGTTCACATGATCGAAATGTTTCCGGATATTTTTCATTCCAAACGGATATCTATAATATTGGACAAGTAATCCAGTAAAAAAAAAATTAAAAATGTCAAGTAGATTTTTCGGAAATTAACTTTTAAGACATTAAGATCTACTTTTTTGAGAAAAACAAAAAAATTGAAATATCTCAAAAACTATTGAGTTTTGCATAATGTATGTTAGGGCTAGATTTACTCCTTAGCTCATGCCCCATCACATCTCCAAAGGAATGTATCGAATTACCAGTAACCCTATATATATATATATATATATATATGTGAAGCGTTGTTGTACTTCCGGGTGCTCTCCCGCGTTGATGATCGACTCCTCCAGGAGTCACGGTTGTCTAAACGACGTTTCGGCAGAATCTCATCTGCCATCTTCAGGTTCTCACTGAAAGCTGCCTACTGCTGCTTCTCGTTGCTCGAACTGAATTAGTTCAGTTGCTATGTATTCGCATATTGGACGATTACGAAGATTGCATGTTTGTGTTATTTGCTGAATCAGGGTTTGAATTTGTTTGTTTCCTTCACATGGTTTTCAAAATTTATTTAAATTAGCTAAAGATCCGAAAGGTATGTATTCTAGAATGTTAATACTTGTTTCGAGTTGTTTTAATAGTTTTTAAGTTTTCATTTGATGTCAACAGTAAGTTTGATACTGACATCTATGTTAGTGGTTATTAAGTTGTAGTTGAAATAATTTCTGACATTTAAGTCATTATGACATTTCTTTTAAGTAGGAAATTTTATGTTTATAGTTGGTAAATGTTTTCCTGGAGAAAGACAAGGAGGTTTAAGTTAGGTTATGTTTGGAATGAAATTAATCAAAATTCATGTGGTGTTTTGTTTTGTTTATTTTGGGTACTTTGATATTTAGTGATATAGAACAACAAACAACAGATAAAAGAGAGGTTGCAAAATTGGAAAAACAAATTTTAAAAAAAAGAACAAGTGAAAAATTAGGGAGTGAAGAAAAATAATTAATGATTTGAAATTGAATTAAAAAGTCAGAAATTGTGGAGATCAGCGAAGAAGAGTAAAAATAGACTGTAAATAAGAAGAAAGAGGTGTTATTCTGGATAGGAATTGCAGAGGAGATAAGGACGAGATAAGGTGAAGGATTAATGAAAGGAGAATTGTTGGATTTGGAAAGAGAAGAGTGTAGCTACGAAGAAGGAAGGTTTTTGTGTGTTTAATTTTGGACAAAGTTGTATATATTAAAATTTAAATAGCGCATTAGACTTTCGAACCTGTTATAAAACTGCTAAATTATCTAAATATCAAGGAAAATAAATTACTTATACCAGATTAAAAATTTTACTTTAATAAAATTTCATTTTAAAACAGGAACTGAATTTCAACCTGCTCCTGAGGGAAAAGATAAGCTAGCCGGCCCATTAAATAAATTTGACATACTTTCGGATCAAAAGGTAAGAGATTTTAATTTGATCTTTTTGGTTTATCTATTGGAAATAAACAAGTTAAAGTTTGATTAGTACTGCAAATTATTAAGTTCAATAAAAGTAGAACAGTACAATATAATATAACCAACTATTCGTGCACAATAAATTCATTATAATACGTTGTTAAAGCAATTAATATTTGGCAAGAATGCCGCAAGATTTGTTAATATAAAATCTTGTAAGTTCTGATACATGCGACATGTTGATTTATTCTTATACGGAAAATAGCTATTATACTATAAAGGGTAAAACTAAGGTCCGTCGTACACGAAGTTACTTATTTGTGATAAAACTGTTTAGAAACTTTAATTTTAAAATGTTAGGATACTGTATTCTCGTACACGCAGAGACGCAAAAGTAACTTTAAATAAATAAATATTATATTTAAAGCTTATTTATTTATTTTATTTATTGTTGAGTATTAGTGCAAAATATAAACAGTTTACAGCAAATGTAGCCGAGAGACTGACAACCCTAGTCTCTTGGTGATTTATCACTAATCAGTAATATACCGATTAGGGACTAGTTGTTTTACCTATTTATTTCCCTTTTTGTTAGAATGGCAAATAAGCGAAGCAACAAATGCGAACGATTAGTTGGTTTAAGCCGAAGCAAAGAGTCGTATGTTTAGAGAACTTTCAAGATGGTGAAACTTACCCTAGTATATGTGGTATATAAGACAAATTTTGCTTTGTTTGGGTAAAAGAGACAATGAAATATTGACGTTAAGTGGACATCGTCTATAGCAAAGAATGTGTAGAATTGTCTCTTTTCCCCTTAAAATCAGTCTCCTATAGATGAGACTGAAATTTGTTGGTAAGGAAAAGAAATAGTTGTTAAAGTAAGTTTGTAAAAGTGGAATTTAAAAGTTCATAGTTGTGTCACTGAGCCGTATCATGGCCAGTTTAAAAGGCCCCAGAGTTAGCAAAAGAAGGACATTGGCCTCGGTGATTTACTCCGGTACTCTCTACGGAGCACCAATATGACAGAAAGCTTTACGTATGTAAAAGTACATATTGTTGGTAATAGCAAACACCCCGCCAATCGACCGACTCGTGGAAGAAAGAATACAATTACATGAAAGAGAAGGGGCATCGCGGAAAGAAATAAGAAAGGAAATTGTGGAAAAATGGCAAGGAAGATGAGATCAACTCACAGAGAGAGAACAATGGACCAAAAGGTTAACACAGGACATTCATCCTTGGCTAGACCGAAAACACGGGGGGGTAAATTACTTCATCACCCAAGTAATAATTGGACATGGGGATTTCCGCCACTACCTACACCATTTTAAAATAACTGAATCGGGTAGATGCTGGTACTGCTAGGAACCAGACATTGCAGAACACACCTTCTTCGAGTGTATTAAAGGGGACAGGGAGAGACACGAAATGGAAACCGAAATCAGAACGAGAGTCACACCCTACAACATGGTTGAAATCGTATTTAGGGATGAGTGATCGTGGAAGATCATCACGAACACGATTAAAAAGAAGAGGATGATAGCACAAGGTGAAATGCAGCAGGATAAGCAGGAAAAGCAAGAAAAATGGGAAATGTAAAAAGAAGAAGAAAGGGAATAATTATTCACCTCTTTTGGTATCGAAATAACAATAAATTGTGCGACACGAATAACATCTAAAACGACGCACTACGTGATAAATAATGTAAATTTACATCTGTCTGATCAATCTGTCCAATTTCTATATATAAAATTAAATATAAATATGACAACTAAAACATATACCTATGGAAGGAAAATTAATTCAAATAATATTCTTAAATTTTGCAATTATTTAGAAAGAGAAACTTGGGATGATGTTTACTTAGAGAGTAATTGGAATTCTACATTTGAAACATTCAGTAATCTAATTGTTTATTATTTTGAATTGTCGTTCCCTATGATCCGCTTTGTACATAAAAAGAAAAATTCTAATCAAGTTCAACTATTTTCGGATCTAGCAAATAAATATCCTGAACTAAAAAACTATAGCAAACACCTAAATATACAATACAACGAGAAACTACGTTTAGCTAAACAGGAATATTTTGATAAAAAAGTTAGTCGAATAATAAATCAAAAACTATGTGGCATATTATAAAAGAAATACAGGGAAAACAAAACTTCAGAAGGGAAATAAATATTGTGGAAAATAATATTAAATTAAGTGATGATGAAATGGCAAATAATTTTAATAAACATTTTGCGACCAGTTTAATAACTAACAATCAAAAAAGAGATTTTGAGTTTTTGAATGCTAATGTGCCCCTAGGTAATACTTCCCTTTTTCTCGTACCTTTAAGTGAACAGGATATAGTAGCCATAATAAATAATCTTAAACCTTCTAATTCTAGTGGCTACGATAACATATCAAATAATTTATTAAAAAACTCTAAATATCTTATCTGTCAACCCTTATCGTATCTGATAAACCTATCGCTTGAGCAAGGAATATTTCCTGAAAAGTTGAAGCTCTCAGTCGTTTGCCCTTTAGATAAGAAATGTGATGCTAACCTGTATGACAATTACCGAGCTATTACATTACTATCAAGTTTCTCCAAAATATATGAGTCAGCCTTAAATGGTCGGCTAACAGCCCTTTGCATACGTAATAAAATTATTTCACCAGAACAACATAGTTTTTTAAAAAACCAGGGGTGTGGATACTGCCTTAAGCAAATTTCATATAGAAATTGTAAATGGGCTTGACAAAAAAATATGCCCACTTGGTCTATTCGTTGACTTTTCCCGCGCATTTTATTGCGTAGACCATCGATTGCTCTTAGAAAAATTATACAGGTATGGAATTAGAGGGCCACCACTGAAATTTATAAACTCATACCTAAGCAATCGAGATCAAGTTGTTCAAATCACTTGCAAACCACTGTAATTCGAACATTGTAATTAGCCTATATTATGCAAACTTTCACTCTTAGATGCGATATGGTATTATAAACTGGGGAATAAGTAGTTGCTCTCAACGCGTTTTCATTCCACAAAAGTATGCATTGCGAATACTAAGTAAGATGCCAAAAAGGGACTCTTGCAGAGCAGCATTCAAAGAATTAAAAATTTTAATAGTAATCGGTACATATATTTACGAACTAGGCTGTTTTGTTTATAAAAATTTTCCCACATTTCAAAAATATCTCACTGACCACAATCACTCCACCAGATTTAAAAACTATCTCATACCCAGTCAACATTCGACAACACTTTATCAACAAAGTATATATTTTAATGGGTGCAAAATATTCAATGCTTTGCTAAAAAATTCTCAAAACGTCTTTATTTTCAAAAAAGGCTTAAAGCCTTACTCATTGATAAAAACTGTTACTCTCTTGAAGACTTTTTCTCCGATAACTTTTAACCAAAATTACATTTTTACCGTAATTGTTTTTTTTTTTTTTTTTAGATATATATGCATATATACACAAATATTTTAGTCTGTTCGTTTGTTTTGTTTAGTCTTTTCGCTTTGTGTAATGATTTTATGCATGTGTATATTGTGTAATGTTTGTGTTTTTAAATGTACTTGATGCTCTCTACAATTACTTGTATTATCTTTTTTTGTACCATTAGTTGAGAAATAAAGAATTATTATTATTTTTTTTTAAAATGAGATTTCTTAAAATGACCCTTACCTGCATTGCCGAGACTCGCTCCCTTACAGCTTGTATAAAATCGTCATGACCGGCAATAAGACTAGTAACAACGGAAAATTGATGCCACTTATATCTTTCCAATATACTGAGCATGGCGGCGGTTTGATGCTCTAGAGATGGGGCTAACTGAAGTTGAAGCGACGATTGGGAGGCTCTCCTTTCCAAGCCGGAGTTGTCGGCGTTCCATGCTATCACAGGTATTCCTAAATAGCCAGCAAGTTGCAGGAAATACTGCGCGGAAGCCGTGCTTCGCCCATATTGTTCATAGTTCATCAAGTAGAGGATGGCGGAAACATTGAATGAAAGGAATTCCTTGCAGAGGGATTTCAGGATGGCTGAAACGAAAAAGATTTCAGTTAGACAAAAGCCAATAAATTTTCCGTTTAGTAAATGAGCATTATTGCTATGTAAAGACAACAAAAGTGAGCTCTTATAAAATATTAATTATCCATGTTTATTGCTAGCTTTCACAGGGAAAATTGAATGGCGATTGATGTAAAAGGGAATTTAAACAATTAAATTCGGAAGAAATTTGAGGAATGTTGTAAACTGAGAAATATATTAAGAAATAAACTTCTTACTGTGAAGGTAAATTTTTATATCGATCAAATTCAATTTAACTCGATTATTTATATACAAGGTGATATTTCTGCCGATATTTCTGCGGTTGATAGTACATCCAAAATAACGGTAGTGCTTTATACAAACTTATTTCCGAAAATGAACAATAAGGGAGAATATACCCCTTAGAATGGGAATAATAAATTTCAGTCTTTCTGCAGTATCTTCAGACTCCCTTAAAATATCAAGTTCATGTTTTAAATTTAGTCATAGGTCATCCGGATACTAGTTCTACTAGTAGTCAAGGTATTCTGTTTATATTGAAATTATTCCAACCAAATGTATCGTGAAATAGGAGAAGCCAGTGAAACGTTATTATATCCCATCCTCTTTGAGAGTGCACTATTTTAGCAGCCTCTTTTGAATTTTCACTAGATTTTGAATGTGGGATTTTTATGAGAAGTACCATGCGCTTGAAGTGTTTTCTATTTATGATCCTACAAATGCTCAGAAAAGAAACTTTAATGTACTATTATTGAAGTTGTTAGAACTTCTTACAACGAATACCAGCAATCGGAAATTTCTGGGGAATTTATTTCTGGCGCATCAAAGATTGATACTACATAGATCATTTTTCATAATCTTCTGTGCTTTTGGTAACACAGTGTAGTTATATGCATGCAGTATAAAAAAAATAATTTTAAATCAGTAATGACGTCATCAATAAAGGAGTCCCAGGAGGATCCTGTTTGGACCCCTGAGAAACGTCTGATATTGCTGAAATATCAACAGATTGTTGACCAGAAGATTCATGATTCTTAAGACACGATTCAAAACATTTTAATAAGCTCATTGAGAAACCATGAATCATTTTATTTATTTATTTTGTTTATTTAAAATACAATACCCAACGGGACTAAAGCCCAATTACTGGATAATGACAAAAAGTAGATACACATAAATATATATAAAGAATTGTAAAACTTAAAATACAAACAAAAATGATTAAAGACAAAAATTTGCAAACCCGCAATCACAAATAAATTGAACCATTAAAAACTTATAATAGTATACAATATTACATAAGTTCACAAATCAGACAAACAGTGTTTTAATTATGTGAATAGAGCAAGCAAATATATCAAGTCTTTCTTCGTACGTCTGGTAATTTTGAATTATTTCATAAAAAAGTGAAGCAGTGAATAAGTTAGTACGGGCTGTAGGTAAGTGAAATATTTATTGAGTTGGATCTTAAATTTGCTCTAGGCGCGCGATATAAATTTCTTGACGTAATTGACTCTCAACTTACTGCATCGTTTATGATTTTTTTAAGAAAAATAATCAAATGCATAATACGCCTCTAATATAAACTGCTTAGTTCAAACCTGGCCAATAGCATATCCTGAGGTATTCCACGTGGAGGATAAATTCCATCAACAACAAAGTATAAAGATTTGAGATATTTACGCTGAACTTTCTCTAATTGAGTCGTATACGTTATATACAGGGTGATTTATGTAAACATGCGGAAAATAAAATATAGGAAAGCCTCTGTCAAATTTTAAAGCGATCCGAGGTAATTTATTATATTTTTTTGCATTAAAACCTGCAAAGATACGCTTCTGAACAGGTGAGTTATGGTATCTCGACGCGTTCATACACGTGTCGCTTGTTTGCTAGCAGGTAACATCAGTTGTCTCAGCTGTCTAAGGTCAGTGCGCCACGCGTTCACTGTTCAGTTCAGTGACTCTTCGACTTCCGTTTAGAGCATTTCCTATTTTTGTTAAATTTTAAACTGTATTCGCAAATATCGATTATGCCAGAGTTCACGTCGTAAGAGTACTGCGACATGATATTAACCTATGGTGCAATGAATGAAAGTCTTGCAGGGGCTGTACGAAAATACGGAAGAAAATTTCCCCATAGGCGCAAACCTAATGAGAGAAAAAAATTTAAATGCAGTGCAACGCGTTCGTGACACCGGGTTTTGCTTACCAGGCGACAGAGAACGTGTAGTAAATCGTCCTGTTGAAGCAGACGAAGAAGTTCTAGAATTACTAGAACAAGACCCTTCAATAAGTACCCTATACGTGAGAATCGTTTTTACCCATACCGCATAAGAAAGGAAGTGATTTCGTTGCACCGTATTACGTCCGATTGGTTAGTCATAGGCGGCGCACTTCTACAAAAAAAATAAGGTAATTATTTTTCCAAATTTTTTTATTTCTTAATTTTTTAACTCCTTTCAGTGGGGACAACCCACTGAATAATTTTCCGCATGTTTAGGTAAATCACCCTGTATAGAGGACTCCAAACCACTGAAACGTACTCCAGTTTGCGGCGGACAAAAGTAGTGTAAAGTGTATTAAGTTTTTATATTGTTAAATTCTTTACCATTACGCAAAACAAATCGGAAACTTTTAGTGGTTAGACGAATGTGTTCATCAAATGACAACTTGCTGTCAAAAGTGACACTAAGGTCTTTAAATTGAGTTACTCTTTTCAGAACGACATTGTCAAGCTGATAGTCAAATAACTCAATGGTTTTACGGCGAGAATAGGACATAATGTTGCATTTACTGATATTTAAAGGTAGATGATCATTTAATTTGACCAAATTATCCTGTAACTTCGAACAGTCTGGAATAGATTTAATTTCAATGTAAATTTTTAGATCGTCCGCATATAGTAAATAGTTGACATTAAAAAGCTGTGTTATGTCATTGATAAATATAACGAAAACTAACGGCCCCAAAATCGAACCTTGTGGAACTCCTGATAATTGCCAAAATTTTTCAGATTTGAAACCACGATACTGGACAAACTGTGACCTGTCATTAAGGTACGATCTAAAAAGATTAAGTTAATTAATAGAAGTACCGAATATATTCAGTTTAGATATCAACAGCTCATGGTCGAGACTGTCAAAAGCTATAGAGAAATCAGTATAGATAACATCTACCTGATTTCCCTCATCAAGTACCTCAAAAATTTGCTGAGTTATCTCAACAAGGTTCGACGCAGTGGATCGTCTAGATATAAATCCATGCTGATGTGGGGATATTAAGTTTTTTGTTGGAAATATACATGGCAGTGTGGAATATATTTTTAAAGGTTGGGAAAATAGAAACACAGTCTATAATAAAAATGCTGGGAAATTTAAATTCGTAAATTTTTCTTTTAGTTTTTTTTTAAAATTTTATAAACATCTGATTCATTAATACTGAATAGAAATTGTCAGCAATTTCGACGTTATGCTTAGCTGATATACCTAATTGTGTGTAAAAGTATTGGATGGATCTGCGAATTATTAGTGATTTTTTCTTGTTACCTTCGACGTTAATATCATTGTAAAAGATTGATGTAGGGAACTGTATTCTAGAAACAATGTCATCTGGCGTAAAAATATTAAAGCACATAAATTTGGCAAATATATCCTGCAAACGGTAAAGCTTTAACGTAAATAGGTAAAACTGGTATTTTATGCCCTCGTCTGGGCGCAAAGCCTCATAAAGTATTACACAATATAATGTAGTTTCGCCTCTTGGCCAGCCCTCATAAGACGCAAGAGAGCCATGTAATAAGACTATAAACGGTTCATATCGCACCATGACAGAAAATGCTCGAGATTAATGAACATGTTTTTCATATTTTGTTTTGCACGTCAGATACTTTTATAGTATAAAAAAGTCCTCATTCAAATCCACTCTATAAGTATTACAGAAATCAATGAATTTGCATTAATCTGCGGACGTGTTTTTTTTATTGTTGGGAAGGGTTATGTACAGTCTAAATCCAGATTTTCGGGATTCAAATCCCGTTGTGTTGACTGTCATCTTGTATTATAAACAAATAAATGTTTATTAACCGCCTTTCAGGTCGGTCGCCTGAATGACTCTCTTAAGTCTAGGAGATCTAGACTTGTCTGAGTAAAGGGCCCTACAATTAATAGTGGGATCTGAACCTCTTCTTGGAGATAATTTATATTTGAAAATTACTTCGCAGTAGGTGAGGTTCGAACCCACCTCGCTAGGTATGCACAAAGAGACATAGTGGTCGGCGAGCTTATCATCGACTCCGTTAAGAAACCGGGTTGGATAGTGGATAGGTGCATGGATGTTGCGATTTATCGTCGAAACAAAAGCATAGAGATGAAAAAGACAATTAAGAGGAACGGTTATGTATGTCTGAAGTTAGAGAAGATCAGTCTCTTTTGTTGCTACTGCTCTCCAAATATTCGGATGGGAGCGTTTAAGGAGTTTCTGGAGTCGCTGGGAGAGGACGTGAAGTATATTTAGGGTGGAAAAATTATTATGGGTGATTGTAACAGTAAATATCACCATTGAGGTGAGATGAAATTGATGGTGGTAAATCGAGGTGGTTTACCCACCTTCCAAAGAGGGGAAAGTACATTAGCTACTGAAGGAATTGCGAGGAAAATCGGTAGCTGGGAAGTGCGCCTTAGTGACCACCGATATATTACTTTCGAGATGAGAGGGACAGGAATGAGCTGCCACGATGGCAAGGAAAGTAAAAAATCCTCATGAACAAACGGAGGTTCTAAACCGAGATTGGGGTGGGCATGGAAAGACTACGGGACAGAAAAACTAGCCCAGAACAGTGCGTAGAATGCGCTCAAAACGCGAGCCTGATCAGAAGGGGAAGAGGGAGACAAGCCACACTTCCCTTTTGGTGGAGTCTGGAGATAGAAGAGAAAGGTAAGGGTTGTATTGCTGCTAGGAGAGCCTTAACATTTGGAGAGACGGCTATAAGATAACTGTCAAACGCTTTGTTAAGTATCAGTCCGTGGATGTGACAAGGAAAAAGAAGGATATGAACATATTTTCCCAAAATACGAAGAGAGGGTGGGCAGACTCCCTCCTGTAGAGAGTCCTCCGCTTTTCACCCTGCAGGAATTGAATGGGGCGGTAGAAAAAATGAAGAAGAGCACGGGTCCGAGGTTAGATGGGATCCCGGTGGAGACGGTGATGGAGGTAGCGGAGATAGTGCCAAACCTACTTTTGGAAACATGCAATAAATTATTAATAAATCAGGGATTCCCAAACAATGGAAACTGGCCAGAGTAGTGCTGATTTGGAAGGCGGGCAAACCCTTAGAGCTGGCGCCATCGTATTGGCCGATATGCCTGCTGGACGCACTCGGGAAATTATACGAGCTACTAATAAGAGAAGGACTCCATGAGCAGTTAGAAACAGGACAGCGATTATCGGAATGGCAATTTGGTTTCTGGAGAGGAAGGCCAACGATACATTCGATCCAGCAGGTCATTGACACGGCCAGGGACACAGGTGATATGCACTGGTAACGTTGGATGTCCAGAATGCATTCAACTCAGCGCATTGGGGTTTAATAGTGGAGGAACTGGGAAGATTCGAAATTGTGGAGTATATGATAAATACGATATCCAGTTACCTCAGCGAGAGAAACAACATGGCGGCCCAGGAGATTGTGCCGGTGTATGCAGGCGTTCCACTTAGTACTAGGTCCCACTCTGTGGAACATTTTCTATGACGGTATCTTATAAGGCGATACAGGTCGTAACCGGTATTGTGCCGATCGGCCTTCTGATCTAAGAAAGGCTGTACATGTGTATATGTACGTGGTGGGAGATGGTCACCTTCAAGAGAACCGAAAGGCTTCGAGGGAGAGGACGCTAGATTTGTGGCAGCAAGAGTGGAACAGCACGATTAGGGTGGCCCAGTGAAGAAGACTAATTCCGGATCTGGGCAGATGGATAAACGCTCCATTTCGAGAATAGGACTACTTCCTGATCCAGTTCCTTACGGGCATACGTATACAAGAAGAATTGGCAGAGAGGAGGATGACGGATGTCTGTACTGTGGTGCCATTGACACTGTGGAGCACACAATTTTGGTGTGCGACAGATGAGAGAAGACTAGAGAGGCGGCCCTCCTAGAGCTTGGGGAAGATGTGACTGTCGATAACATCACGAAAATCATGATAGGAGATAGGAGGAGCTGGGAAACCATTACGAGCATTATTAGTAGGAACATCATGAGGCAGAAGAAGGAGAGCGGGGAAAGGGAAGACCAACAGGCCACAGCACCAACATCAAAGAATGGGAGACGTAGGCGAGTGATAAAGGACAATCCAGCATCCTAAAGTGTTGTGGTACCAGGATATTGGGGGGAGCATGGAGGGGTTTTAGTCGGTTAAAGCCCAACAAAAAATTGAACGCTAGAAGTGCTGACCCGCTTAGCTCCCGTCCCCATTGAAGGGTTCGCTTTAGGGTGAAAATGATAATAACCAACTTGTAGACAACCTAGTTAATTAGCTACAGTTTTGGTTATTAATTATCATATTTTTGAGTTACATCTACAGTAAATGGAAAGAAAGTGTTAATAAATTGTCTATCGTTATTAAGATGTTGGTCGACAACTGCAAGGTTTTTTACGACTCGCGCAAGAACAACATACTTTTTTGCCTGTTAATAATGAGGAAAAACTTTACTATTTCCTAGCGTTTGCAAAACTATCGTTCTTACTATGGGGCAAATTTCAATTTTGACTAGTGTGATTGGAAATTCAAACTCGTACAAATCGACGTTTACTCTGTAGGTACAAAAATGACTCTTGTAATAGCGTATTTCATCCGGCACATTCTACCTCGTATTCCAAAGCTGTGACGTCACAGTTTTTTATTGACATAGAGAAATATTTTTACGAGCGCTAAAAATCGTACTTTTTGCATTCTTATTAAAGGGCGAAAAAGTACGTTTTTCTGGAGTGCACTGTAAGCAATCATGTAATTAGTTGTCAAAGAACAAATTAATGGTTCGATAAACAATTTTTTATACCCCTTTCCCTTTACCGTATACGTAAGTCCGAAAATATTGATCCCAGGAGAAAACGATGAGAACCAAAGTTATAAGGAATTTCATTTTCGACAAGTTTGCTCATCGTCGTTTCGTACGCTAACGTTGAAAGTAAACTGGATAATGCAATAATAAAATTTCACCACACATTTTCACGTCTAAGTTCAAAAATATGGGTGCTATGAAAATAACCAAACTTATAGAGAATTACATTTTCTACACATTTAGTTATTACCATTTTCATAGTGGAAAATACATCTCAGCCGAAGTAAAAGTCTTGAAAAGAATCTGATTTATCTAGTATTATTCCCTCTTTCTCACACCATTTCTACATTTAATCTAAGTGAAACCGTTTATTAAATTTTAATAATAATAATATTAAGTATAAACATGAATATAAATGTCGTTTTTGTAAACAAGTATTTTAACTACAAATGAAGGTTTTATTATTTAAAAAGTAAATATTTATTAGCAATTATTGCTGTCATTATACTACCCTACAGCTGCTTTTCCAGGAGTATGAGAATTAAAATGGATATGATTGACATCCGAAACAGAAGGTAATATCAAAATGCCATTCCATTCCATTGTTTCTTTTGAACAGAAATCGATTTATTGCCACCAATCAATGTGCACAATGTGCGTTTTCACATTTTGTTAAATAATAAAATAAACGTTTTCTTCTTCGTTGTACATCAAAATTTTTACACAAAATTTACATTCTGTTCTGACCAATTTTACTTACTGTAAGAGTTTGGCCGTCTGGTTTTTGAACACCCTGTATATATCAAGAGAGTATAATTTTTACAAAATATTTCTCTGTTTGTGTAATAATACCTCCGCTGTTACTATTAGTAAGTATTAACAACTCTAATCTCTAAACCATTTACAATGAGAATTGCCATGAGGCTCATTGTCATAATGGTTGGCTGCAATCACCCCAGAGCATGATTATGTCCCTGCGGTAATAAATTGGCACTGCAGAGAGTTACCATTATGCTTTAGCCTGCGATACCTCTAATGAATGTTATAAAATTATTGCGGTATTTAAACGATAATAAACATTTCTTATTTGTGAAAAAAATGTAACAGTAATTAGTTTTAAAAATATACATTATTTCCCTTCTCCGTATAACTAATTTCATTTTAATAAACTGAATATATTACAATTTTTAAAACGAAACTGGAATTCTCGTAAAACGTTAGTAATTGTTTGGGGATCAATTTTTCCAATTTCGTAACAAATTCTATCTTTCAAGTGCTCAATATTGCTGCTCGGTCTATTAAAATAGACTTTGAATTGAAGGTAGCCTCATAACAAATAAACCAATGGGGTTAAGTCCGGAGATCTAGCTGGCCATTCGACAGATCCGCGTCTACCAATATTGAAACCATTTGTAGTTTCCCGGTACATTAGTGTTTTCACCATTTTTATACAGTGCAGCAAGTCCTGGAGTTTCGTTTTGTTGGAGCAGCTCCAAATATTTTTCAGTGCCTTCAATAAAAAAGGACCCAAAATTGTAATCCCAACAATTCCAGCCCACACGTTAACTTTCTACGGAAACTGGATGTCTATCTATGCAGTGTGGATTTTCATGTGACCAATATGGACAATTTTGCTCATTTATAGCGCCATTTAAACAGAAAGCGACCTCATTAGAGGAAAGTGCTCGACTTAAGAAATTTGGATTGGCCTTCCATTGTTCCATCATGGTTTCGTAAAATTCTGCTTTGCGATCGAAATCATCTTCGTTAAGCTTTTGAACTAAATTCACTTTATATGGATGCCATTTATTCTTCTTCGAATATTTTAAAACGGTCGACTGACTAATTGGCTGCTTTGTTCCGACTTCGCAACATTGATTTGTGATGATTATCCTCCATTATCAGTAAACCATCTAACTGTTTATTTTCTGTAGTTGCAGGACGACCTCTCGTAATCTTATCCAGTTACTAGTTGCACAATGAACTGTTAGCAAATAGAAAAGAAATTCGGAGATTGTGGTCGTTGATAAAATATAGTTCTAGTTATGGTCCGATACAGAATTAAAAGTAACATAATTCAAGTCTAAATAAAATTGTAAATTTAATACCCAGGAAAAAATAATAATCAGTAGCAAAATTAAAATAAAAAAGTTTTATAACACTATTATGAGGTGGAAAGCCAAAATTCCAACTACTGTAAAAAGTTGGAAACACATTTGTGATCCTCTAAATATAAAAATTATCTCTGCCCAATGAAAATTTGTAGTATAAAAAGCAATTAATGACGTATATCCCCACTGGAAGCAAATTAACTAAACATAATTTGATAATTACTGCGAAATTTTGAAAATGAAAATGAAACTTGTGTAATGAAGTTGTGAATATTCTAAAAAATATCAATATTAATAATTTTCAAAAAGATCTAGGAATCTATGCCTTGGTATCTAATATGCATTGTAGATAGTATTGATGAAACAATTTCATGTCATAACGATTATTGAGCTATTTAATTTTCTAATGCAAAAGTTAAGGGACAAAGCATTAAAAAAATATATACAAACAGGTTCACCTAAATATCGGAAGTACTACAAACAGTTAAGAACTTGAAAAACTCTGCCATAAAAACGGAAAAATAGGTTTATTTGAGATTTAAACTGAAAAATTCCAATACTAAATACAAGTGGAAAGAAAGAAAAAAACGTAATATTGCTAAAAATAAAAACTGATATATACTGGACAACTTAAAAGTATCTGATGCAATTAACCACTGCTGTATTAATTCTGCCGTCCATAATTCCTTGCCTGATGATAACTTAATAAACGTTTATTTGAACAATGTAAAGAAGGATGTGTCTGGTTTATTTTCTTTCGAACTAACAAATGAATATACCGTGGCTAACAAAATAAAGAATATGAAGTCAACAACAGTCGGATTAGGTATATTAAAATAACCCTTATTCAATTTTGCTGTCCTTTTATAATCCTATTTATCGCATACATCGTAAATGCATGCATAAGAACTGAATATTTTCCCGTGGAATGGAAGTTAAGGTTATACCTCTTCCGAAAGTCATCAATCCGACTGTTTTCAGTGATCTGAGATCCATAAATATTTGACCTGTTTTGTCAAAACTATTTGAAGAAGTTATGGAATTACAGATAAGAGTACACTTTAACACCAATAATATATCACCATCTAAACAATCCGAGTTTAGGCAGGGTTATAGTTGTGGATATAACAGATGACATTATTAAAGCCAGCGACGAAAATAAGAGTAGCATTTTAATTTTATTAGACTATTCCAAGGCATTCGATATGATAAATCACATCATGTTAATATCTATGTTGCATTTAATTGGATTTAATGACAGTGCATCCACATTATTTTCCACTTTTCTAACGAATACGTTTCAACAAGTTCAGTTTCACAACAGCACATCAGAACTATGTAATGTTTTAGCAGATATTCCTCAAGGGTGTATCATAGGTCCACGTTTGTACACAGCACAGTCTAAAATTTTGTAAATTTCACTTTTATCACTTAGAGCAACCAAACCAACTAATCAACAAAGATTTAGACGCGATTTTTACCACTTCAGTTAACCAATTGTTGAAGATTAATCCTAGTAAATCCTGTGCCGTACTATTTTGTACTGAAAATATGGAATAGAATAGAATAGAATAAATTTTATTAACCATAAATCATTGTTACAAGAACAATATCGGTTTTGTCACATCATATGTAAAAAAAATAGTAAACTAATATAAAAGAGTCTATAAAACGAAACAGAAACAAGTAAACATGATAAATAAGAAAGGTATATAACACACATGTAGATAACAATGTGCTTAAA
Source organism: Leptura quadrifasciata (assembly GCA_963675555.1). NCBI lineage: Eukaryota > Metazoa > Arthropoda > Insecta > Coleoptera > Cerambycidae > Leptura > Leptura quadrifasciata. The sequence goes on along the minus strand of OY776673.1, from coordinate 151,722,565 downwards.
TATAGTATACTAATAATATGGGCATATAACCAACTATATATTTATGATACGCAAATTCAGGTATTACTAATAGTGATTGTTTCTTTATCGATTGAGAAACTCTGTCATGTTATAAAAACAATGCTCAGTCAAAAATATTCTAAGTTCATTTCTAAACAGTTTGAAAGAATCTGCTAATTTTATTTGTGAAGGGAGTTTATTAAATAGGTATATAACTGCCAGCATAATATGGAGATTTTTGTACTTACTTAAATTATAACTTTTAATATGTAATTCTTGAGCTCTCCTAGTAGGGTAATTATGAATGCTGTTATTCGCATTTAATTTATCAAGATTTTTATATATGAAACACGAGACTTTAAATATGTAAATACATGTTACCGTCATTAGCTTTTTTTGTTTTAAACATATTTCTACATGACTCTCTATATAGTCGAGGCAATAATTCAAGCGATGCACGTCACAGATAGATTTTATAAATAAGACAATACTGCTAAGAATCATGAAGCCCTAATAAACAGTATCTATTTCTGAAAAAAGCTTAATAACTGGGTGTCAAGAATTTCTCTTTTTAACGTAATTAATGATTAAAAATTATGTTAGTATTAAAATTTCTTTAATGAAATCACTCGTGACGTGCATCGCTTGAATTCTTGCCTCGACTTTAGCTAAAGTTGATTAATATGCGAAGGATTCTTTTTTGCTCTCGAACTCTGCCTCTGTCCCCATATGCTTATGGTATAGCTGATAACTGAGTATGCTAAAGAATAATAGCTTGTTAACAGCCCACTAGCATTTAGTTCTTTTTTTAAATTCAAAATGGCACTACTATCTACTTGGGGAGAAAAACTTAAAGTTGCATCAATGATAGAGCCTAAGAATGTTGCTTCTTTACTTGTCTAAACATGTCCTATTTTAGGAATAACTTTGGTGGTTGTTATATTCGTAAAATACAAGAAAACCGTTTTTTTCGAGTTAATTATTAACGAGTTTTTGTTACACCACACCTCAAAGTGTTCCATGACTCATGACTTTCATCGTTTTATTTTCCAGTTCACTAATTTTATCACCGTGAATTATAACAGATGTGTCGTCTACATACATAACGACATCCCCATCTGCTATATAGTCAGATAAATCATTAATAAAAATAAAGAACAGAAGTAGATTAATAATCGAATCTTGGGCAACACCGATTTCCATGTCATATACATTAGATGTTGAGTTCATTGAGACCATAATTTTCCTATTTTCAAGATATGACATTACCCAATTTAAAATATTGCCACAAATGCCAATAACTTACTTTTTAAAACCTCGGATTGACCGAGTCGAAGGCAGCAGTTAAATAAAAAAAGAGGCTAACTACTTTTTCGCCTTTATCCACGTAGTCGTAAATTTTTTGGACAAATTCTATAGTTGCTATGTCTGTAGATTTGTTAGCTCTGTAACCAAATTGGCTTTTTGTAAATAAGCTCAAATATATTCTATTAGCAATGGCTTTTTCAGGGATTTTAGATAAATAAGTCAGTAGCGTTATAGGCCTATGACTTTCAATCGATTGCGGATCTCCCTTTTTATACAATGGGATTATTTTACCTAGTTTCAGTATGTCCGAAAATTGCCCAAGATTTATTGACAGATTGGTAAGATATGCAAGGGAGTCTGAAAGAACGCTTTTGCAATATTTTAAAAGCTTTATAGGAATCTCGTCAAACTCTGTTGAGTTTTTATTTTTCATGTCTTCAATAATTATTTCATCCCCTGTGACTGGTTCTAATGAAATAATTGTATTAATCTATCTAGATATATCTAGCTATTAGATGTTTTATTTCCAAAGTGCATGTCCATTTTATCTTTGACACAAGTAGAGAAGTTTTTAGTAAATATTTCACATATTCTTTTTTTATCATTTACAACTTCATCATCCACTTTTATAGCGATTTTCTTGTTTTGTTTTTCTCGACCCAATCTGCTATTAACGATTTGCCATAAGGTTTTATTTTTATTCTGAGAATTTTTAATTTTATTTGTATTAATTTCAGTTCTTATATTAGCTATTTTATTATTAATATTTTTCTTATGATTTCTGAAAGATCTCATCAGTACGGGATAACCAGAGTTTTTGGCAATATTACAAAGGTATCTTAAGTTACCCAGTTCTTGTCTTCTTATATCAGTTTGGGGGCTGTTATTTTTGTCTGCCATTACTTTCTTTTACAACATATATCTAGACACCATTGAATGTGCGTCAAATATTCACTATAATAGCCATTAATATTATTATAATCCTTACTAAATCTGTTGAAGTTGTTATAAAATAAATGAGCAAAATAGAAATGTTCTGCTCAGAAAAAATTCTACATGTTCTATTACTAATTAGATGAGGATTAGTACAGTCTTTATCCGTTAAACTATAACTAATTAACTGGGCTTTATGATCAGATATGTGTGAATCAACTATTGTCAGTTTATAATTTTCTGTTAAGTTGGTGATAACGTAATCCAGAGCTGTATGTGAATTGAAGCCGTCTCGCAAGTCGATTCTTGTTGGTTCATTTACTAAAGAATACATACTATTTAAATGATCTTAGTTTGCTTATTGGAAATTACATAATACCGTTTAAAAATTATTCTAAAAGTCTATAGTTGCTAATAAACTTCGAATTAAAGAACATGTTACAAGCAAATTGCAGAATAATATATACACAGCGCCACTTTCTAGACCATGATATTAAAAAAATATGTGCAACTCTTTTGTATTATCCCAATTCAACAATTGTGATAGTGTTTACAGACCCTGTTGTGACGCTCTTTTTCTCGTACTATGCGAGAACTAAGGCTGTCACTTTGACACTCGAGCTTTATTCAGTACTCGGGCGCCAGTTCAAATTTTAAAGTGTTTGAACAACACTACCCACAAGTCGAATGAGCGAGACTAAGCAGCTCAGTGAAGAAATCAGTTAATTCCAGTGGGTCAATAGGGAAAAATAGACTTTCACAAACACAACAGTAAAACGCAGAAGTTCCAATAATGTTTAAGTATATATTACAGTAGACCTGTGGTTACAGTCCTAAATAAACAAAAAAATCACAATTAATACAAATTCATGTACAGATATATATAGAAACAATAACAGTAGAGGGAGAGTAGCAAGCAATGAAACAATATTAGCGGCAAAAGCGTGTAACCGGTGAATTTAGCGAGTTTATAAAAAAAAACGGTTGTTAAGCAGACAGTCAGTATACGGATACCAGAAAATGCGAAGCAAGCAGAATTATTTATAGTAATAAAACAGTTTATAAAACAGACCGAAAATTTGGCTAGTGCTTGTTAATAGTACCGGAGGTTAAGTATCGGCAGAGTGAGCAAATTTTCCTGTCATGAACTCAATACACTGTGCAAACAAAAGCTTAATTAAAACTAGCCTTTTACTAAGGTTTATTTAGTTCGGAGCAAACAATAATGTGACTAAAAAAAGGTGAGAGAACCCTGTAGGGAAGCCAGTCCTAAAATACGGGGAAAATAGGAACTTGTAGGGACGCAAATCCGAGTACAAGTAATAAAGGATTAGCCAGACGCAGGTCATAAGGCAGGCAAGTAGGAACTTGTAGGGACGTAGATCCTTAAAGATACAAGTAAGGGTAAAAAGGTAGTCACGAGGTGAAAATATTAAAATGAAAATATTCAACTAATTAAATATGAATTGAAACCGAATTATAGGTAACAGACTTCTGGATGCACAGTATAAAATTTTCAATCAGAAAATAAACAGTGAAATTTAATAAGTGTCAAAACGGCAATCACTAAATATGAAATAAATAGTAGAGTATTTAAGCAGCGTAAAAATTTCAATCAGAATATAAGCAATAAAATCTCGGTGACAAAGTTAAAAATTTTCAGTCAGTAAATATGAAATAAATACCAAAAATATTCAAACAGGATAAAAATTTCAATCAGAATATAAGCAATAAAATCCCGGTGACAGAGTTAAAAATTATCAGTCAGTAAATATGAAATAAATACCAAAAATATTCAAACAGGATAAAAATTTCAATCAGAATAAATACGGAATAATAAATGCACTAGCCAAATATATATAAGTTTTCTTACTCTTTACAATCGCAGCGGTGGACCCTGGGCAGCTGGTAAACATCTGGTTGCTTCGAGAATTGGAACAAATTCTGATTTTACAGAAGTTTTCGGTCAGTTTTATAGCCAGATTCCCACTCGGTTTAGCGCGAGGAGTCCCACGTGCTCTAGTATCGCGCATGGCCCACTGTATTGAATACAAGCCAGCGAGGACGGCTATATTAAGTTGTTAAACTACTGGTAAATTATTATTACGTGCGTTGGTTAGTATAAATAAAGTATTCTGAATTTTGTAATTTACAGAATCGGTTTCAAATAATTATTCTAACCAACTACGAAAAAAAAACGGATTTAATCGGCCACAGATAACTAATTATTGAATTAATTACGCCAAACAATAAACAATAATTCTGTTTACCAATATTTGCTGCTTTAAATAAATACTCAGGTATACAAATAGTGAATATTTTCGGATAATATACAGTAAGTTGCTTAAGGCGGTACCGAAAACAAGAAACATAATTATATAAAGTACAATTAAATATAAATTTTATGCAGATTTCAGTAACGAAAAATGCTTCGTTACACTGTTTAGACGCCATTGATGTCCGACACATACAGAAACTTCAAAGGTCTTGTTTTCGTCTTATTCATGGAATTAGGAAGCGCCACCGAATACCTCATAAGTTATTAAATGGTTAAGTATGTATAATCGGCGGCAACTTCACATTACCTGCTTATTTTTCAAAATTCTAAAATTGAAATCACCACCTTATTTATGTGATAAATTAAAATTTAGAACTGATGTGCACAATATAATTTTTTTTTTAATACATTTATTTAACGTCGGCCTATTTCCGCTACTGAGGCCTAACACCGACGCCTGTAGACGAGCTACCCCCAACCAGGAATTTTGTCGAACCTCTTCCCTTAAGAAGAGTAGGCATCTTTTACTTGCCTAACATTTAATAGACAAGGGACCGATGGCTTTACATCCCCTCCGAAGAATGGTATATCCCCTATACAACCCTCGCCTAAGGTTGTATAGCTTCCGCGCATACACTGATATACAAACCGCTGGAAGATGTGTGAGGCGAGGACGCGGTCTTCGTTGTGAACACGGATTAGACCTCTGGTTCGGTTACTTAAAAATATTCTGGTAGTGGGGGTTTAGAGCTGAGACCCCAGAGGCGTCCGTGTACTTAATTTCGATGGGTTGAGTCTCAGGGTTGATTTTAGTAAGTGCAGTATCGGGTCGAATGCTACACCCTGTATAATTTGGTTTGCACTGGTTGTTATCACTTTGTTTTAAATTTCACTGATTTGACTTTTACAGCTATTTTCGGGTCAACGGCTACACCCTGTATGTTGTATTTTTTTTTAAATTAAACACTGAGGTTTAAAGGGAATACAAATATCTTTTATTTATTTTAATCGTCTTGAACAGAGTTGAAGAAGGATTATATTTTATTTTTACAAGTTCTTTGAAATTGTAACTAATCGACAACAGAAATTCTGTCTTAGATTAATTTGAATGTGTGTTTGAAAAATGCAACAAAAATTAATTAAATCATTTCACTTTATGATTGAACCTCGTAGACTGAGGGAGAATTGAAAAGGGGGCCACTCAAGGCGAAGAATTTTATTTAAAGAAATATAAAATGGCCCCCTTTTATAAGGCGAGGGATTCCTAATACTAGAAAGGGGCCACTTACGGCGATGTCTTACAAACGAACTCTTTTTAACCAGGTTTCGGCCTGGGAAGCTAGAAATGAACAGCTCGTCACGGAAAGAATGCTGGATCTGGGACTAAGAAAACCTAGCTAGACGGGAGTATCTACAACATAAGTTAAATAGTAACCGAACCCGTTCAATAGCATCAGCAGTTATTACACAAAATTCACTTTTGAAACTTATTTTTTCCCAAGAACACTACGCGAAAACTTTACACTAGAGTCACTGCCAAAACTGAACTTGGCGTGGGCTTGCTGCACGTCGGTATTTATACTGTTTCGAGAGAGTTTCGTTTATCGTGCCTCGTCGAGTCTAGCATTGACGTTTTTGCCCCCATTTTAGGTCTGGAAATGGCACCGTCGAGTCTGGATCGGCACGATTGCATCATATTACGCAATATTGCGCAATAGTTTACTAAAACTTGAAATATTGAAATGAAACTTGGATAGAAAAATCGTCGACGAAAAGGAGAATTTTTTTATATAAAAAGAATATTTGAATCAATTCAAGTTTTGGAGATATTAGAGTTTGATGGACGGTTAAATTTGACGTTATGAAAGAGTCCTGTAAACGTGTCCCGAAGGTCAGACATTTAACAGTTGAAATGACATGATAATGCTCCCGATAGGTGTGAGGCGGTTGGAAAGAAGATATGATAATGCTCCTACCGGTTACGAATCGAGTTGGAGCGGGGATATCAGTTGAAAGGGGAATCGAGATATTGTATGCATTTTACGAGGGGCGATTGAAAAGTAATGGAAATTGAATAATTGATTGAGACACTGGAATTTGATGAAACTAAGATTGATATGATGACTCGAGGTGGGGAATGTGATTTGATGTATACAGGGGGTTGTCAAAAAGTAATAAGATTGTAAAACTGAAACGGATGCGAGAATTGAATAAATCGAAGTTGAATGGGGAGTTTTAAGATAAGTTGAAGTATACGAGGGGTCGTCAAGAAGTAATGAAGTTTATAATGTAAAAGCGGTTTAAAAAGTGAATGAAACGAAATGGACTATTGCTGTTTTGTGTACGGATGGTAGTTTTGACTAATTTGATGACTGTGAGGGGGTTGTATTTTTAAGGGATGTTTTTCGTGAAATTTCTTTTACAGAATGACTAGAATGAATGTGGGAAGTGTGTTTTCTGTGATTTTACATTATTTGAGAATTATTGATTGTTCGTGAATTTTTTCGGATTTCTGTGACCTTGAATGTAGTTTTTCAATGTGACTTAGGTCTGGTTCACTTTTTTATCATGGTCTGCCATGATGCTTGGATTGATCTGAATTTTTTACTAATTTTGCATTTTTTATTTTTTGTTTTTTGACTTATAGGGGGAATACCCTATAACAGTTGGAACGGTCACCCATCCAACTACTAACCGCGCCTTACGTTGCTTTGCATCGCATATCGAAGTATGTACATAGTAAAGACGACCATTCCTCAACACCGCAAAGAAATTTTGAAAAGGTCGTTCTCAAATAAAGTTGAAAAATATATTAATAAAATTGGTGACATAATTCGGTCAAAATTAAACTTAAGAAGCATTTACTGCAAAACCAGCGATCATATTAACTCTTTAAAATTTTTATATTATTTTCCTTCCTTCTTTCCGCTCTTTCTATCTTTTTTTCTTCATTCCTATTCCTCCATCATTATAAATTGTATTTTATAATTTATCAAGTATTGGCGGAAGAGCAGAATCTGTTATTTGAAGAATTCTTAACCTATATCGTTTATTTATTTTATTGTAATTAAATTTTATTTTGTATGCTTATTGATAAATAATGAATGAGTTATTATTATTATTAAATGCAAAAATTGTAATGATCTTTTTGATACTATTATGCACAGAATAAGAAATGTAGAAACGCAGAAACATTTACATAGATGTAGATGGATAATAAAATTGCTAACAATTGTAATGCAAACTTAAACAATTATCATATTTTTAAATTTATTACAGTGGTGTATTTTTGGCTTTAAACTTGAATCTAGAAAAGAGATTTTAATAATTTTATTAATTGTTTATTAAACAAATAATAAACACAAATGTTACTAAAAAATATACACTTTTTAAGAAGACATACACGAATCTAAATAAATAGTTTGTATAGAATGAATATGTAGTTTGAAATAAAACATTAATTATGTTTATATAGTACAGATATAATATTTTAAGTGCGAAACAACCTGTATCAAATATGTAAAATGTTCTCCCGTTTATGTAATGTTTTCATCTTGCAATAAAGTTTAAAAAAACCATCCAGTTATATAGAGGCTAGAAAGTTTTAAAATACTGAGCCGCAGCCGTTTAGAAACAAAAAATTCGTCTCAAAAATTGAGGGATATAAATGGATCGTCAACATGCCTAAAGTTATTGTACAAATTTTTTTTACATTATGTGACAAATAATTCTCGGACCCATTTTATTAAAGTCAAAGTTAATTGGTATTGTAAGCACTGGAGAGTTCATTGTTTTTGTCATACTTCCAACTCCCGGCACAAAGACCATAAAACACATAGACAAATCAGGCTTGTGTGAAAATTTATCGCTCTTGTTTTGGATTGAGGTCAGCAAGCTTAGTTGAATCAGTGGTTATGTCTATGGTTTTGTTGTAATTGAGTTTAAATCGATTAAAAAAATATCAGGCAATGTAATCGCGGAAATATAGTATTAACCAAATTTACATATTTCATTTAGTTGTTTCTTATGAAATTTGCATTTAATACACCTATATATAACATAAACAGAAAAATCAATTCATTAAAAAAATGTTCTCCATTTTGAACTTTCAATGGTGATATGAAATGTATCTTCGGTACGGTTAGTCGGAATGTCTGTATACATTTGCAATGAGCATGTAAAGGTTGGAATAAATTGTGACAAAAATTTGCTCAGACACGTCGATTTTTAAATGAATTTTTCAATTTGTTTATGTAAAAAAATTCTACAGGTATTTTGCTGGATTGGGTTATCAGGTTCTATGTTACAAGATAACCGTTTTGAGAAAACGGTCTTACTAGATTTCAGTATTTGAAAATCGTGTCTAATTTAACTGAAATGGCGGTTTGTATACTTTTTGAACTTTATGTCAGTACCTAGAAACAACTGAATATATGTAACTATTTTTGTTTAAGATAAACAATAAAACTTATACAATGCGACATAGAACTTATTAAGTCACAAAATTCAGGAACTAACAGAAATGGATATAAAATTTAGGATTTATTTTAACAACTAAAACTGTAACAGAATACAAAAGAGAAAACTAAAACCTAGTAGATATTCTTCGACAAGATATTATCAATTTTTTCCAGCTCCGCTTCTAAGGTTTTGTCCTGATCTGCTCTTGAGGTTTGCTCTGTTTTCTGAGGTTTGTCCTGGTGTGCGTCTTGGAATTTGCGTTTTTACCCCGTTTTTTATCGTTTGGGTTTATTTTCGTGGTCAGATTGAGTATAGCTGCTTTGACGTATTCCTGACCAATTTTGAGCATGTAAGGTAGCATAGATTTAATAGCTTCCCTCTTTGTCAAAGCAAATTTTTACTTTTTTTATGTGTATCTGAGTATAATTAATTATTTTATCAGTATTATGGATCAATATATTAGGGACTTCAACCTAAACACTGTTGAAACATATACTCTATCAAGTTGTACGGAAGCAAAAACAGTTTTAAATGTAAATAGTAATGTGAGCAATTTTAAAATACTACATAACAACATACGGAGCCTAAATAAAAATTTGGATGAATTCAAAATATTGCTAAAAAATTTAGAAGTAAGCTTTGATTGCTTAATTTTAACGGAAACATGGCAACTTGAAGACCCAAATTTATTTAACATAAATGACCATGATATGATCTATAACCATGGTGATCTGAATCAAAATGAAGGAACAGTGGCATACGTCAGATCTAATTTAAATTATAGTTATGAAATAAAACAATTAAATAGTATGAAGTTATTGCAAATTGTAATTAAAGTAAACAAAAATACAAATTTTATCATAATGGCCTTTTACCGATCTCCATCAACAGATCCATATGAGTTCAATACTCATTTACAGAACTACCTTCAGTCCATGAATTTCAAACAAAATAACTATTATGTATTTGTCGGCGATATAAATATAGATATTTTGCAAATAAATGAGTATACATGCGGATATATCAATGTGCTGAGTGAATTCGGTTTTACGTCTACTATAAATAATGCAACTAGGATCAATAACAACCATAAGTCATGTATTGACCACATTTTTATTAAAACTAAACATAGTAATACTGATTCTTTGATACCTATAATAATAGAAACCGACATCACTGATCACTACGCAACAGTACTGCAAATTGTCTTAAAAAATACTCAAAATGAAAACCCAAAATCATTTATTAAAATTATTGATGATAAAAAGCTGAAGACAAAATTAAGTACCGTGATCTGGGACGAAGTATATTCCGCACCAAACATTGATTGTGCAACAAACAAATTTATTGAAATTATATCTCAAATAATAAATGACTGTACCAAAACAAAAAAATATGTAAGGAAAAATACTAAGCAAGCTAAGTAGATAACAACTACAATATTAATATCTGTAAATAAGAAAAATGAAATGGCCAAAAAACTGAAAAAAGACCCTTATAATCTTGAGCTAAAATCTCAATACAAAAATTACAAAAATGCGTTAACTAAACTCATTAAAAAAACTAAACAAAACTATTATCAGAATATCATAAATGTTAATAAACATAACTCAAAAAAATTGTGGAATGTAGTACAAGATATTACAAAATCAAAAAACCGGAATAATGAAATATCATCCATAAAAGACGAGGGGGGACTAATATTAACAGATGTAAAACAGATATCAAATCAGCTTAATAAAACATTTGTAAACACGGGAAAAACACTAGCTGAAAAAATAAATATAAACAAGAACATTAAATTTCCAAGAGCATCCAAATTACATTCACTAGTATTGTTACCTACAGATAGAAATGAAATTAAGGACATTATTAATAATCTGAAAAATAACAAATCACCAGGTTTAGATAATATAAGAGCTGAACATCTTAAACCAATATCAGAACATATAGCAGATCTCTTAGTTTTTATTATTAATAAGTGCATGATATCAGGCCATTGGCCTCAAGTGTTTAAAGACTCCCTTGTAATACCTATACACAAAAAAGGCGATACTAACATAGTAAATAATTATAGGCCCATTTCTCTAATAATGAATTTTAGTAAAATTTTCGAAAAAGTTATAAAAATTAGATTAATGTCTTATTTAAATAAATATGAAATACTCTCCAACAAACAATACGGTTTTAAAGAAAAAACGTCTACTCATGATGCTATTTTAGACCTAACAACAAATATACATGCTTCTCTAGACAGAGGTACACCTTGTCTATGCGCTTTTATCGATCTCTCTAAAGCTTTCGATACAGTTAGCCACTCTCTGCTTTTACAAACCTTGGAGGATATTGGAATACGGGGTGAATGTTTAAAATTATTTAAAAATTATTTATCCAATAGAGACCAATGTGTAAGAGTTGGTGATGTATGCAGTAACAACTTAAAAATAGAATATGGTGTACCTCAAGGTACGGTTTTGGGGCCTGTGCTATTCCTTATATATATAAATGACTTATTCTTCTTACCTAGTATGGGGAGTATTATAGGATTTGCGGATGATACCGCAATTATTTACAAAGCTAAAACATGGAATGAATTACAGGTAATAGCAGAGAATGACCTAAAATATATTAAAAATTGGTTTGATAATAAGCTACTAACGTTAAATCTAGAAAAAACAACATACCTGTCTTTCAGTTGTAATAGATTAAATTTACCACCCTTTAAATCACTGAATATTGAAATCCAGGGAAAAAAATACAGTATAATGCCTGAAGCAAAAGTAAAATATCTAGGTATAGTCATTGATCAGCACTTAAGATGGGACTTACACGTGCAATTTGTAATAAAAAAACTTCAGTTCATTTTGTACAAATTTAGGCATTTATGTAATGTCCTTGATCAGAAAAATGTGAAAACTATATATTATGCCTTAGTTCAGACTCACTTGACTTATGATATTTTAGCGTGGGGAGGAGCGGCTAGAAATCACATTAAACCACTTGAAACTTTGCAAAAAAGGTTTATAAAACTAATGCTACATGTAAAACTTACGTACCCAAGTAACCTCGTGTAAAGTGATGCAAATGTATTTGACATAAGACAACTTTTTTATTTTAACAGCAATATAAAATATCATAAATGTAAGGAATCCTTGTCAAATCGTCATGACTACAGTACGCGTAATAAATGTCAACATGTATCCCCATTTATGGCAAAAACTATAGGACAGAGATTTTTTGCATTCCTAGGCCCAAAACTGTATAATACTGTTCCTGAAGTAATAAAGCAGGGGACCATCTCTTCTTTTAAAGCCAAATTGAAATCGTTTATTCTATCCACATCTAGAGAAATAATTCATAATTATATCGAAATGAAAATTAACTAATCCATTAAAATATTATATGTGTATGTGTAAGTATGTGTGTATATACATGTGTATATATGTGTATATGTGCACATATATATGTATATATATGTTGTTATCGTTACATGAAGTGTTGTAATATAGGCGATATAAATTATATGATGAAAGTTAAAAAATTTGGTAATCTTACTAGGTATTCACCATAATATCAATATTTTTCTCTGTACTCAATAAATCTGTTTTTGCTTCCATTTATTTATTTATTTTCCACTTATTCACCATTTATTTAAATGTAATATATTATTATGCTTATGGGTTATTATGGCTCATATTTTATGCTTGTGGTGTTTACTTATATTTAAAATGTGAGTGTATTTATTTATTTTGCTCTTCTCGAAACAAGTGTTCTATACACTTATCGAGTATCTTTATTTATTTACTATAATTTATTATATTATATATAGGCAATATATGTGTATTATGCAATTTATGTACGTTATCTGTTATTTATTTATATATATTTATGTGCATATCTATATGTATATGTATTTACCTTTACCTTATAATTTGAAAATAAATAAATTATTATTATTATTATTATATATTATTATAAATTCAATTTTTACTTTGCTAGGTTTTGGATCGGGAAATACTAAACATCTTATTTCTTCAGCTGTTCTCGTATTACACTTAATATTAAGTATTTTAAAATCTGTCATTGTGTGATGTTTTGTAACCAATATTTAGAACGCCTTTTCTGATCTGTAGTGCTGAAACCTTAGTATAAGGAACTTCATTGTAGATTAAGACTGGTAATCAAGGAAATCGGAACTTTTCATCTGGATTACAATGTAAAGTTTCTTGCTGTTTACTACTACTTATGAGAGAAATCGGAGAATAGTATTCTACTTTCCTTAAAATTCTTTCGATAACCTGTGCACCGAATCAATTTCTTTTATGTCTTAGAGTTGAATATTTCATGTTATTGTTTCTGATTGAGTTTGTTTTATAGTATGAGCAATTGCATAGGAAATAGCAGAGTTTCTATTTTGTGGAACACATCTATTACTCCACAAATTCAGTTCCTTTACGTTGGGATAATCCTCAATTATTCGATTAAAAATATTCACGAAGGAACTAGAAATATCATTACCCTTCCTAACCATCATAACGTCAGATCAAAGAGCGCAATATTCTTGGTTATTAAGAGAAAGATATACTGTTAAGTTATAAAGTGACATTTTACTTTTATAGTAAAACGAGAGGTCTTCTGCTTTACACATAATAAGATTTTTTGAAGGTCAAACGTTACCACAGCTTTGCGTATGGTGGCCAAAAACAGAGGAAAAAACAGCACAGGGAGAATTGCAGAAACTTCAACGCTTTGCCTGTTTAGGGACTACAGGAGCAATGCACTCGTGTCCCACAGCAGCTATGGAGGCTATGCTTGAACTACTTCTCTTGTACTTACATGTAAGGTAGGAGGCGGCACTCAGTGCCTTATGACTGCACCATGCGCATAAATTTAAACCAGGCGATCTGGTTGGTCACTTAAGGATTCTAGAGTTAATCCATTTGAAGTCCATGACCAAACCCACTGACTCAATGCCAATCAAACAAGACTTTGACTGCCCGTTTGACGTGCTAATTGAAAGTCGTCAAACGAGCAAGATGGAGTCACTGCGATTAGAACAGAGGTCACTTATCTGGTATACAGATGGATCTAAGATGGCTGAAGGGGTAGGAGTGGGAGTAGCAGGGCCGAATTGTAGGCTATCCAAAGCCCTCGGTAACACCCCAACCATCTTTCAGGCAGAAATTTATGCCATAGATCTGTGTGCCCAGGTATGCCTAAATAAAGGCATTCGAAGGGCAAAGATCTATATACTATCAGATAGCCAGGCAGCACTAAAGGCTCTAAGGTCCTATACCTTTGAGTCTAAAATTGCCTGGGAATGTAGACAATGCCTGAAGCAACTGGCTAATAACAACAAGGTTACCTTGATGCTAGTGCCAGGGCATGAGGAAGTATAAGAAAATGAACTTGCTGATAGCCTTGCAAAAAAAGGAGCTGAAGCACCGTTCATTGGACCCGAACCGTTTTGTGGCCTAGCCAAGGGACATATAGCGGAGGAGATCCAAGAATGGGAAAAGGATCAGTAAAAGTCCTACTGGAGGAATACTCCAGGCCAAAGACAAGCGAAAAAGTTTATAACTTATTCGACAAATAATGCCACAAGGCTTCTCGAACTTGAAAAGTCCGAATTAAGGCTAATCACAGGCCTTCTAACTGGCCACTGCCCCTTGAGATACCATCTCAAGAATATGGGCAAGGCGGTAGATAATAAATGCAGATATTGTGATACTGCAATTGAAACTGCGGAATACATACTTTGCGAATGCAAGATGTTAGTCCGCACTAGGCTAAAGTTCCTAGAACAGGCGGAATTAACTCCTGAAGACATAGAGAAATTAGCTCCCAGGAAAATCACAAGCTTTGTAAAAAGTCTGGGAATCTTGGATAACTACTAGATGTAGGGTAAATCACAAACGATCTTTTAGATCGAAGTGAAGGAAGGGTGTTCGAAGCCAAAAGACCCCGTAAAACAATATACAATCTACCACAGCTTTGTTTTCATTTTTTCTTTCATTATTCATATCTTCTCTTGCTGCATATTTTTCTTTTACACGTTCCAAGTACTCCTCTTCATGTAGATTATCACTCTCTTCAGCTCTTTCAAGTTTTTGTAATTCACAGACATTGCATCCATTTTTAGGTTTATGAAAATAAATATTAAATTATTTACAAAAATATACCTATATTGCGATAGCTTAACTAGCGATACATTTTTTGCTCGGTCAACTGTTAGCAAAATAGAAAAGAAGTTCCGAAATTGTGGTCATGTAAGAGATAATTTCACGAGAGGTCGTCCTGCAATTTAGGAAAATAAACAGTTAGATGGTTTACTGACAATAAAGGACAATCCTTACAAACCAAGTCGCGAAGTTGCAGCAAAGCAATCAATTAGTCGGTCGACACTTTTAAAATATTTGAAAAAATAATAAATGGCATCCATATAAAGTGGATTTAGTTCGAGGACTTTTGCGAAACTATGGTGGAACGATATAATACTAATCCACATTTATTAAGTCTAGTACTTTTCTCTGATGAGGCCACGTTCTGTTTAAATGGCGCTGTAAATAGGCTAAATTGTCGATATTGTTCATATGAAAATCCACACAGGATGATGGGTGCACGTACTTTCCACGAAAAATTAACATGTGGACTGTAACTATTGGGACTGTAATTGGGTTCATTTTTTTATTGAAGGGTCATTGTACTTAACTTATTAATTATTAGAAGAGGATGACGATGAGGATTTGACCATTAGAAATTATTCTTCTCGAAAAACAGAGGGAACCTATAACCTAACAACCTAAAGGTTATTTGAAACTAAAAAATTCCGAGAATATTTCAGACTTTCCCAGGAGCCATTTGAGATTGTTCTATTATTTATACGAGATGATATTACAAACAATACAACATAAGCAGTTATTCTATTTCCCCTGAAGAAAAACTAAGCATCAATTTAAAGTAAGTTTTTAATTTTAACTTTATTAAACCTAGTGTTTATACTGTTCAAAGTGGCCTTCAAGTACATCTATGCATTCCTGTAAACGATTTTCGAATGATCTACCGACATTACTTAAAATATCTACAGCAATTTCCTGGAAAACTTTCCTTATTCTTTCTTTCGTATTTTCTTTTGTAGTTATAGGAGCTTTGTACACTTGCTCCTTAACATAGCCCCACAAACAGAAGTCTATTTTGGTCAAAACAGGGCCTCTGGCAGGCCAACTATGGGGTTCTCCTCTTCCTATCCAACCATTTGGAAAACAGTTGTTTAAATGTTCGTGAATAGCTGCAGTGTGGTGCACAGGTGCCCATCATGGAGGTACCACATTCTTTCCATATCCCTGGGGATATGACTGGTGGTCGAGAGCTGAGCGCACTTACCTCTCACCCGAAAGTTCCGGGTTCGATCCCCGGTCGTGGCAGTGGAAAATACTGTGAGAGGGATTTTTCCATTATACACGGATATTGGGTGTATGTCCCTTGTCTCTAAATGTGTAGCCCCCTCCCACACAAGGCTCTTCTTGAGCCTTCTGGGGTAAAGGGGGTCGTAATTACCTGTGGTGTTATTTATTTATTTATTTATTATATCCTCCAGTAATTCCTCCAAGCTGTCTTGCAAAAATTCCATTCCATTCCATTTGTTCGTGATCGTGAGATGTAAGGATTGATTGTGTCATAATAATGAAAATTATGACGACCAACATGTCCATTTTTATGAAACGTTGCTTCATCGGCAAATAAAACAAAGTCAAAAAAATATCTTTGTTTTTTGTTTTGCCCATTTAAAAAATTGTATTCGGTCTTCATAATCCTTATCAATAAATTCCTGCATTAGTTGAACGTGGTAGGGATGAAATTTGTCTTTTTGTAGGATTCGACAGACTGAAGATCGGCTTATATCGTTTTATCTGGCCAATTCTCTTATATTGCGATGAGGATCTTCAATCACGCTCAAAAGTATGACTGTTTCTTTTCTTCGTTCGTTTCTCTCATACTCTACTTTCCCCGTACTGTCAAATCATTCTATCAACCTCTCAAATGATTTTTTAGAGGGCTGTCTTCTTTCTGGATATCGTTTCTTATAAATTCGAGTTGATAGCAAACAATTTTTATATCTCTTGTCTCGAAAAATTCATTATTGGAAAGTGCGAATTTTAAACCAATTTACAACTTAAAATAAGTGTAAATACTTTGTCACAATAATTAATAATTAAACGTCAATAACTTTCAATTATTCTCACTTTATGTCACAGTCATACTAGATCAGTTTGAAATGAATTATAATTTAACGGTTTTTAATGAAAAAGTAAAGATATCTCTGGAAATATCAATTTTAGGTATAGGATATTATTCACAAAAATCGTAGAAAATTAACGTGCCAATTCAAAAATACAATAATATACAGAGTGTTCCATTTGAAAGAATTGAGAAAATTCACTTTTAAATGTCCTGAATTAACGCTAGTATAAATATACCCTGTATAATTATAATCAAGATTTGGTGGTTGTATCGTACATCGCTTTTCTATATATTTTCATAGGAACATGTGATAAGTTTTCCATTTTGTGATGCTTGTTTTGCTCGGGTAGCTGGTTTGGAGATTATTCCAGGGTTCAATGTTAATATTAATTAAAATCCAGATCCAAAATAAGACATTTATTCTCCTAATAATTATATGTACAGTGTGGCCGTATCTTTTATGGCTTAGGTTGCGACAATCTTGTTATTACATAAGTACATCATAGTAATCGGAGAGAGAGAGAGTGTAACATATTTCCTCTATGTACGTCGTCGTAACCCCAATTCTCTAATCGAAGTTCCAGGACATAACAGACGCGACAAAGAAATCTGTTTCAGGAGAGATCCAGTTCAATACACTCGAATCAATCTGAGAGGAGGTCCAGTTCAACGCACTCGAATCCTCCCTAACAGATACTTGGCCAGCGGCTGCCACGGCGCCGGAGAAGCTTGATCTTCCGGTTATCCCAGTTCTATACACTCGAGAAAGGTGAAAGCCAAGCTCTGAATTTACTGGTTTCAAAAATCACGGTCACGTGGTTTGCACACGGCACGCAATGCACACGGCACGCAAGTTGCGGCCTGGTGAAGTCAGAAATAGTCAGTTAAAAAAAGAACTAATTAGGTATTGAACTAATCTAAAACTGAACTACTTGATCCATGCATAATTAAAATAAGTTAAACTGGAATGAAAGTATACAGTATTCCTGTAGTGTTGTATATTTCATTACAATTTCTAATTTATAAATTAGATTCATTACCTCGGCTTTGGCCCTTGCCTGTAGTCGATGTGAAATGTTGGAAACTGTAGCTGCAATACTTTGAAAAAACATAGCTACAGCTGTGTCATCGTTGACTTTATGGGTTTGTGAACCTAATAATTCCCGAATCATGTTGTTTCTCCCTATCCCACCTATTTTAATCTCTTGAATAACCATATTTCTGTCATTTGTTATGCGCCCTCGTTTTTTGGGACGTGTCGCAATGGGTGGAGTCCCCTCATTTTTTTCATTTTCGCAGTATTCCCTGTTTATTGTGCTCAGGATGCAGGGTACATCTGTATTCGGAATTTCTGCTCCTTGAATTATTTCTTGCGATATCTCACCGTTTTCAATTTCTACTATCTCATCGGGTATATTGCAATCTGAACGACTAATGTTTGAATTGCCGGTTTTATCAACGCTGCTGATTGATATGAATATCACGATAACGTTTAGCTTTTAATTTAATTGCGACATAATACCAGGATTCATTACTTTCTTTCTACTAGGGAGGTATTTTCTAAAAATTGTAAGTTTTGAATTTATTGGAAAAAACATCGTTGTCTCTTTGAGAAACAGTTCGTTTCACAGATTCTGTCTTCCTTTGGTAGTCGTCTTTTATACTTTTCCAATTTACTTGACATCTTTTCCTGAAAACAATTTTTTTTCTTGTCACTAAAAAATATTTTGTGCAGAGATGCATGGCCACCGGAGAATTCTGATTTCAACGATATATCACACTTCCACCCTTTCGATTTGGTTTCCGTGAAAAAAATTAAAAACAAAGCAAATATGAAGCATAGATCGCATTTCGCATGACATGATCGATGTGCAAATTTTGACGATTGTCATTGTCATCGTTTGCCATCCGATAACGTTGGTGTCATGTCATGTTAATAAGATTTCGTCATATTTGTAACTTTTAGTGGATTGTCACAAACTTTAAAGGTAGATGCAACAATATCAATATCATATGCTTTCTGTAACTTCGTTGGTGAATTTATTATAGATAATCACTTTACCAATTTTCAGTTTGTTGCTTTACAAATCTGTTGTAGTATTTAGGATAACTAGACTTTCTTAGTAGTTCAAGTGATGTTAAAGTTGTTAATATCCTAATAGTATATTATTCAACGAGCGATAATGTAGGTAATAACTCGCATAGATGATTGTAAATTCATTAAGTTGAGGGTTTCTTTAGTGCCCCAGAATATCTGAAAAGGTTTTGGATGAGATCGGATTACGTTTAGTGCCGTTTTGTCACACAATTTAATGCTCTTTTCCGCTTCAAAGATCCACCGAGTGCGGAGGTTCCAGCCGCTTCCAGTAGCTGCCGATTTTTTTAAATTATAAAATATTTCATTCGAGCGTATTGCTGGTGATTATTGGTGCTCGTGTAGATTTGTAGTAGTCGATGTAAGTTCTTATGGACGAGAAGGGGATGCAAGCATATTTGACAAATCAATTGTGGGACAGCAAATTCAAGATGGCTGTTTCAATATTCCTCCTGCAGATTTTCTTCCTGGTACAGAAACCTGACAACACTTTGTTATTTTGACATTACATTTACATTACCAACTGCGATAATGAAACCATATCAAAAAAATCAAGCGATTCATGATCATTTAAAAGTGATGTACATTTATAGATATAGTCAAAGTATTCGAACAAAGTAGGCGAACTTCAGAAAACGCATTTGACCTATTAATTACGTCAATATTTCGGTGTCTTTTATACGTCAATAGCCATAACTGCAGAGGCAACTGACTCTTTAATATTTTCGGCATATACGCTGTACAGTGCATAATATACTTCGAAATTTAAACATCGCATGCCCCAATTAACAGACCAACCAAAACACACCTCAATTGCCAAAAGACAATTTGCTTATATTTGCCCCAATGTCTACAAGAAGAGCAAGCTTTCAAGCTATTGAGGTCAGGGACACTTTCAAAGAATATTTTAATAGTGAACATGGGTCCTTGTCCTGGCAAGATAGATGGGTGCAGCGAATTAACTAATTTGTGTGTTATTCGAACTATCGTTGAGTACAGACGTAAAAAGTGTCTCTCCCGGTAAATTAAATTACCAATGGGCAGCACCTGTAAAATAGTGAAAAATATCCACCACTGAAAGTTTGGGATTAACACCTGACAAACATTTACTAAGTTTATTGGTACTATAAATGTACAGACTGAATTAACAATTAAAACCACCTGTGAATAAGACGGAGTATTTGTGACTATCCCAATTGGTATACCAATTGGTACGTACCTTATTAATAATATAAACTAAATAAAGCTATATACACAAAAATATGGCTCAATATAAATGTTGTGCTACTGTAGTTAACGACTCTAAGACAGTTACCTGTGTGATATGTAAGAGTACATAATAATCCAGAATGCGCCAATTTAACAAATGTAGATATTAAAGTCTTGAGATCCAAAACACTTACAAAATAGAATTGCGAAAGTTGCTCTAAAAAGTATGATAGCTGGTTTGCAACAAGAAATTAGAAGCTTAAAATGTCAATTTAATGACGCAAATAAATTGCAATCTGACCTGTCTCATGATAATGTGAGGTGATTATTAATGAAGTAAACGCTATACGTTCGCGTGAAAACAACATTGTTATTTTTAATGATACTAATGAAAATAATAATTTATATAATAATTTTCAAGTAAAATAAAAATAAATCTAATTCAGTACTACGGCTATTTCTTTCCAGCTATTATTTTTTACTATTAAATCTTTGTAGGTTCGTTTTTTTATTTGGTATAAAGATGGATTTTGACGAACTAAATCAATCAAATCTCATCTTCACAAAATGAAAATTTTCCACCAATTTTAGAATGATTTATTAAAAACCAAATAAACAAATTCAGACCGGAGGCTGCTTTCTAAACTGATGCATGTTGATAATGGCGCACATTAAGCTGTGAGTCACGCACGCGCTTCTCTATGCAGACTCTAAAAAACTATGCTCATATAATAACTAGCAATAGATTACAGCGCGTGTGAGCGACGTTTGACTGACTGTGCACCTTGCGCGGCGCACTGTTCTAACAAACCGTACCTATACATACTGATAATGGCGCACAGTAAGCCAAGAGTCACGTACGCGCCTATCTATGTAAACTCTAACAAACCATGCTCATATAATAACCAGCAATAGGTTACAGCATATGTGACCGGCGCTAGGCTAATGGGGAACAATCCAAGCCAGTTCCTAATATATCCAATAGATGACGCCATGCGTACTCGATTTAATGTCATTCTCAACTTGTATCATATATAACGTTTAAATAGTTTAAATTTCCCGATTTCCGAGAGTTTCCCAATCTCTTATTCGCAGAAATGAGCCAAATTGATAAAAAGGATTACGGTAAGTGGTCATTAAATCGTTTAAAAGCGGACCTGAGAAAAAGAGGTCCTAGAGTTCATGGAAAAAAACTGATTTGGTTGAAAGATATATAATTACATTTATGAACTTGTTGAATTTTTTGTTTATAAATCCTCTTTTATTCTAGATTAATCAATTATGACAATATTCTAGTTAGTACACTTGAAGATGAAGATATAGATTACAATTTTAAAACACCAGATTTATTATAGTTGTCGGAAACGGTCATTTTTAGGAAATAAATGTCCTACTGTGTTAGACCACTTTGATACACAGCAAGAAGTTTTCATTTTATATCCTAATTATTAACTTTGTTTATTCAAAGATATATTTTTTCGTATTGACATTGACGGACAAACAACCGAGTACAGCTAGTGCACTCTGGCGGATAAAATAAAAGAGAATGTTCCCCATTGTGCGCCGTGCACGGCGCACTGTCCTCCGTACCTTTAAACGTATCAAATGTACATAATACTTGTATAAACAAACAACGAATAAATTGATAAATAAATATTCTATTCTGCTCTGTTCTGTTCTGTTCTCTTCTCTTCCCTTCTCTGTTCTGCTCTGCTCTGCTCTACTCGGCTCTGCTCTCCTCTGCTCTGCTCTTCAATTCCATTTCATTCTATTTTGTCTATTAAAATTCCGTTGTGGTATATGTCACCCTTTACCTTTTTTAGGTTTAAGAACGAATAGGAAATCAACAAAACATTTCTACCACCCTGCCCCTAAAGAGCTCCAAATCTGAATATGGTACTCGATGCTCCCTCGCAGAACTCGTCGAATCTGCTACAGTGGCAATGGAGTGAATGAAGTGTAAGTCGAAGATGAACCAGAAAAAATCTAAGAAGGCTACCAAAATTTATTACATATTTAGCATTTCATCAAGATGCCGGTATTGAAGAGTTTAGGGCTTAGGATTTAGGATGTTCATATCACGAAATATAACATTTCTACCAATTTGTAGATTTACATTTTTTCAAGATTCTTCTGTCTTCGTCTAAGACATACCTTGATTTCTTTGAATAATTTTCTTATTTTATCGCCTTGTTAGATTAACGTCCTGGCGGAGTTTAGCACACGTAGACAATTATAACAACGACCATTTACTACGACATTACCATCTGCCGCAGTTGAGACTCGAACTCAGGTGTGGTACAGCAACTAACCGTGTGATCTCTCACACAATCTCGTCTAGTCCACTGCCACCAACTCGGTACCACATGGAAAACACCACGAAATATTAATACCCTAGCCAGGATTCGAACCTGGCACTCGTTGGTTGCCTAACACGTAAGCATTGAGTCACTATGCAGATTATAAATATAATATAATAATATTAAATTATATCATAAAGTGAGGCAAATATTAACCGAAGTCTCTAAGAACTTGGATTTTAATTTACTCTTTTACACACAAGTCTAAAGGAAATTGGGTACAGATATGATAAATTTAAAAACATATCGTTAATTTACTAAATTACTCTCCGATTTAATTAAATATCGAAAACAGGAAATTATTTAGCTCAGGAAATTGCTAATATTTATTACCTTGACGTCGACAGCACCAGTAACTGTTTTATATCGATACTTTTAATTTATTTTCGGAAACACTTCATTATCAATAACCTATATAGGTTATTAAAGCTGAAACTTTATTTTCCCAATATATTTTAGAACAGATTCAGGGCTCTAAAAGCTAGAAAATTAAATAAGGGAAATATTTTAACGAGCAGCTAATAAATTTAAGAAATCATAGCTATGATTGTATTTTGTAAAAGTTCAACTAGAGACTATTTTCATTTTAAGTGGACTTGTATAAGACTGGTGTATATATTTGTTGACCGGTATAGTACCTCAGTCGGCTGGAGAAGTTTATGTGACGAACTCGCTTGGTCAGACTGTGCTGTATTTTAGGTTTGATCATCAGTACTGACATTAGCAATGCTGGTGAGTAATAGATGTTTTAAATGTAAACAGATAAGACATCGCTTGAATGTGAGAAAATTTTGATGACCGTTGGGCCCCCCATCACTTTTTTATGCCGGCATGGGAGAGGGGCGAGGGGAACGAAGTGGGGTCTCGTGGTCGGAGTTTCGGAGTGGGGGTAATTGAAGCGGTGGAGGTAATTTTGGTGGTGATAATTAGAGTGGAGATGTTACCTACTTTCCCTTATTGTATATTTTTGGGAAATAATCGAGGCAGCATATGCGGACGACTAGCTGGTTTTAGCCAGAGGAAAGAGTCGTGGATTCAGAGAACTTGTAAGAGACGTGAAACTTACCCTCTTTGAATGTGTGACATAAAAGACAGATTTCTGTTTTATTCGGGAAAAGATGACAATGAAAAATTGATGTTGTTTGGGTACCATATAGTTAATTATTAGTTGATTTGTCTCTCCTTCCCATAAAACCAGTCTCCTATAGACGAGACCGAAATTAAAGGTAGGAAAATAAATAGAGAATAGGATGAATGATAAAATATATTACAGAAATAGATAAAGTTTATAATTTGAAGTTATTTAGAATATAATTTTAGGTGAAATTTTATGTTAATAAAATTGTATGAGAGAAGAAGGATAATTTAATACATAAAATAATACTTAGTGAATATGATACCAATCTCCTAGATTTCTAGGCTGAGTATGGTTGAAGGTGGAAAGCTCTAGTACTGCAGGTCAAGCCCCAATTGTCTCGGAGAGCATCAAATCTAGATATATTTTTGGCAACTTATTCTTGCAAGACGGCGTTTGATTTAAAGGGAGTTTAGGTGTAATGATTGGAGAATAGTCTCTAATCTATTTGATTCATGTAGTTAATACAAGATCGAAGGCTTAAACGCCTTAACAAAAGTAGAGAAATATTATCAAACCATGCGGCTTGGAAAATTAATAATCGCAAACGTAAAAGCAAAATTACGCAAAAGTAAAAGTAAATTCTAAAAGACTGAAACTGCTTACTACGTAAGACTGCTTGATACGTAAAAAATTTAGTAGCAAATTTTAGTAGTAAATTTTAGATGCTGATTTGCAAACTGGTAGTGTTAAACACGAAACTTGGATATCAATGTAATATAAATTATTGAGGATCGCACAGGTGATGAACGTTTGTACCCTCAATCAGATCAAATTCGGTAGGCTAATGATCACTTCGTGATTTTAATTAATACAGTAAACATATTACAATCTGAAATACGGTACGAATATACAAACTTGAAAAATCTACTTTTACTAATAAAATTGAATGCTACAAAATTGTACGTATGTTGCCATTTTTTGATGGGCGACTTAAGCGCACAAATGGCATTTATTGCAAATAAAACCTAAGAATGAACTGCCATAATAAATAGTAATCGTTTACAACTGTTTTGTGAGAATAA
This sequence comes from Leptura quadrifasciata, assembly GCA_963675555.1. NCBI lineage: Eukaryota > Metazoa > Arthropoda > Insecta > Coleoptera > Cerambycidae > Leptura > Leptura quadrifasciata. The sequence continues at coordinate 151,697,520 of OY776673.1, read as the reverse complement.
AGTGTGAGAGTAAATACATTATATCATATAGGATACACTATATAACAGGAGAATGAGAAAGTTTCAAAGGTAAGGAAAATAAGTACATGTAGATAGTAAACAAAGAATAAAAATGAAATATAAATTAATGTAAATGTTTTGCAGGCTTGGCATAGACAATTGGATCTGAAGTGTTGTAACAGAGATAGTGTTAAAAAACATTACTGAGTTCCTAAGATACAAAAATAGGTACATAAAGCAATGTGAAATAACTTATCAATTATGCAAAGAAAATTTCTGATAGTTGAAACAGTCTCACTTACAAAAACTGAATCATAATGCTATACAGATCGTGCTAAATATAAGTAAAATACCAGTTATTATATAAAATTGTTAAAATGACTAAGGATATGTAACAGAGGGAGTAATTCGAATGATGTCGGTCATTGGAGTGGGGATAATTGGAGTAGTGGGGGTAATTAGGGTGGGAGTAATTAGAGTAGTGGTGGTAATTAGAAAGTAACATCAAGTAATGATATCTCCAATAATTTTCCATCAATACTCAAGAAAAAAAATTATACTACAATTATTGCTGTAAATTGCAATAAATTGACGTAACGATCTTCAAATAACCTCAATCATGTCGCACACTTTTACAATATCGATCCGATCAGTGCAAAATTTTATTCTCCTATCAATTAAATATGGGTAGTCGGTAACTACTGGGATAGATTGGGTTCTATCTTTCAATTCTACATTCAACGTTGACGAGAGAAACTATAATTTTTTTTATAAAACTGAGCCAAAAGTAACCCCTACAATTCTCCACATACCTGTGCCTATGAAATTTATAAAATATATAGATCAAATACTGAAGTTATGCCAATTGACAAAATAGACGAAGAACAGGAAACATTATTTCGGCTACAAGCAAACCACAATACGTCAATTTGGTCAAAATATGGGATTGATTTTTCACAAGTAAACTCTATTGGTAGTCTGTTGGGATTTCAACAAAAGTACTTACAACCAAACAAGAACCATAAATCAACACTGCCTGTTGATATTAAGAAATTCAGGACGATACGTGTGGATTGTAATATTATTTCTGGAGCGTATCTGAATACAATTAAATCCCATACTCTTTTCGAGTTTGAAATAGATGTTGAACCTGGCTACTAACTTACTAGGGAGCCAGCTAATATGATATTTTTGCCTGTTAGCCGTTGGTTGTAGGGTAATTCACAAAATATCTTTTAGGTCGAAATGAAGCAAAGCTAACTCAAAGCCAAGCGATTCCTTAAACAACCTACCACCATATCTATCACCATATCTACCACCATATAAATTAATATTATTAATAAAATTCCTACTCACAATTTATAACTCGTTTTGGTAGAAAATATTTGAAGGTTGTAATTGTGCTTTCCTCAAATAAATGTGCCACTATTTTCCAAATCGCGTACTAATCACTGACACTTTCTTAATGATATATGGCTTATGTAAAACAATAATGAAATAGGCCTTTGCTCTAAGGCCTCTACTCATTGATCATTGCATTATGTGCAAGTAAGCCGAAATCAGAAATTGCTATAATTATATCGAATATTTACAGCGAAAAAATTGCAAAAATATAAAATATTGTTCAATTGAAATAATTGGGATAATTTCACAACACTTACTTTCTAGCTCTTGACTTTGTGTCACGCAGAAGAATTGCATTCTATTTATATTATTAGAGTCATCCCCACCACTTTAATTACCCCACTTACTGTAATTATCCGACAATCCTAATTGCCCTCACTCATAAGCCCCGCCCTCTCCTTCAAGCACCGCCCCCTATGACGCACCAAAAGTGGTGTTGGAGCATCAGTTTCGGTCATCAAAATTTTCCCACACTCAAGCGACGCTTTACCTACTAATGTATAACCCCCATTCCGGAGAACTTTGGCTTTGGATTTGGGGATTGTTTACTATATGTCGTGTTTATGTTGGCAGAAGTATGGACTTTTATTGGGTAATTTATTTAACATTGTATTAGAGAATACGTATTTTTTATTCTTGGAAGTTTGCTGGTTCCGCAAATATTCCCTCTTTGCACAAAATAGAGTCTTTCGTAACTGATTATATAAACAAATATTTTATTCCTGAATATTTAATCTAAAACGTAGATTTTCCAAGATATCGGCTATTTTTTCAAGCAATCTAAGCAATACGGTTTTATCATAAGATTAAATTTTAATAAAAATCCTGTTTACATTTAAACATATTTGTTACAAATTGAATATTTACCGTATAAAATAACTATAATATAAAATTATTCCAATAATTGTTTTATTTGGGAGTGTAGCTTTAATAAAAACAAGAATGTAAATAAAATAAAAAGGAGAAAACAATTTGAACAGTACAGCAAAAATAGTATGAATTATGCTATAAAAATGAAACATTAATCAATTTTAAATTTTGTTTTCCGTAATGCTTGTGAACAAAATGTAAAGTTGATAGAATACGTGAGCCTTGCAAATCACATAATTTTAAATCGTGAAACAGTTGTTCAGTCGGAAATGTGTTTGGTTTATTTGATTTAATTTTAATTAAATATTTTTGAATTATAAATAAACTCCTAAAAGTTGATCCATAAGGTCCTTCCCGTATCAAATTTTCTTCGTTTACCTGTTAAAATATCATCATATTAAAACATATTCCATTTTAAAAATCGATCTATATGCATAACGGGGTAATTTATTTGTTCTGATGACACAATATATTTATTACAGCTACAAATTACTATATTTTAACAGACACGATGTTTTATTTTATTTAAATAAGTTGGAGTGGAGTTGTACTTGGAGGAAAGTTTACAGATTTAGTTTTTTCTGTATTTAATAATAGTAAATTTCGTTTTAGCCAGTTTGTTACTAAATGCAGACTAGGTGGCACCAACAAAAAATAATACAGAAACGTCAGCTTATGCAATGAAGTTCATAAATAATTCCAATGGAACTCGAATGACTCGTTAAAATCTAAACAAATTCACAAATTATCAAAAGACGCTTTTCCATATGTTCTAATAACTTTTCATAAAAAACTTCACTAAATGCAAAGCCCGTCGCGTCTACCACATCACGATTTGATTGATGTCCACGTAGCACCGAGCGTAACTCAGTAAGAGAAAGCAAAAAGCTAGACCAGAAAGCAAGATTCTTAAACTCGATCCGATCTACTCGGCACCTCCGCCACATTCTACACACATCAAACTAGGGTGCTTGCATTCGTACGATAATAATGCTCTAACTTTCTTATACATCAGAATTTTGACATTCAGCAGAAGTAACGTATAGGTAATGAAATAATATTAAAAGTTTACAATCTAGTTAACATACGTTAAATAAATGTGTATAAAAAAAAGTGAGACGAAACAGTCTGACTTTTATTTATACACATTTATTTAACGTATGTTAACTAGATTGTAAACTTTTAATATTCTTCAACATATTGTCACCTTTCAGTATTTATTTTAATATTATTAGAATACTACTATCGTCCTAAAACAGTGAAATTCCTTAACTATTCATTTATTTCTGCACTCTACGTTATGTAATTGAAAACATGGAACCATTAAAGAAGTAAACTACTAAAGTGGTCTACATTTACACTTAAGGGTCAACCCCAGCATTCATAAGATACTACATGCTACTTGTGTTATTCTTTAAAAGCATCTTGTTACTCTCCTGAGAACTATTTCTTTCACTAACATGCAATTTAAAGGCGTTCTTGTGAAATAAAAATGCTTGTTGAAATGTCTTATTTCAAGTCATAAAATATAACGGATTATAGAAGATTATAGTGAGTTTCCGATGTATTCGGTAGTTTTAAGTGTAATTGTAATTATGAAATAGTAGACAACACAAGGGTATGGTAAATATTAAAAAAGGAAAATTTATATCCATTTCCATCAAATATTGCCTTATATTTTTTAAGGAAGGGTAACTGGTGAAGTTTATTTAACCTTCCTAAGCGATATTTTTGGGAACACATGGGAACAGTCATTAGAGAACATTTTTAATGTATGTGATGGTATTAAAAATAACCCGCAAATAATTATTAATAGATCAATAAAAAGCATTAAAACGTTTTCAAAGAGTCTTAATGCTGCAGGTGTTCATTTTGAAAATATATTGCAATTCTAGTTAGTTTTTTGAGAAAGAATTGGGGCAACATATGCGGGCGACTAGCTGGTTTAAGTCGGAGCAGAGAGCCGTGGGTCCAGAGTATTCGTAAGAGTGGAGAAACTTACCCTTCTTGAAATGTACGGCATAAATGACAGATTTCTGTTTATTTCGAGAAAAGGAGACAAAGAAAAATTGATGTTAAATTGGGCACCATCTATAGTGAAAATAAGTAGAATTTTCTCTTTTTCTCGAATAACCAGTCTACTATAGATCAGACTGAAATTGTTGGTAAGGGAAATAAAAAGATTGTATAAAATGAATGTTAAAATATATTACATGAATAATAGACAAATCGGTTTGTAAAGACTAATTGAAATTTAAATATATATATAACAAATTTATACCAGGATCCTAGATTGATTATTGTTAAGGTGACTGGTTCTGGGACAGCAATCCAGGTCCACAATTGTCCTTTGTTGCGAGAATGGATTCTAAAGGTTTCCTTGGCAATTTACGTCTCTTAACGAAATGGAGTGAAAATTGTAGGAAAATTAACCAACTATGTGGTTTTTGAGCTGTGCAAAAGCTATGCAGAAATGTAGAAGCTATGCAGAAACGTATACAGAAATGCATAAGTATATACGTGCATAAACATATAAGTACATAAGTACATATAAATATATAGAAATATATAAGTATTTAAGAATTTAAATAGCTAAGTATTTAAATATTTAAGTATATAAGTATATACAAAAGCTGATTTCTTAGACTAAATTACCAAAAAATGAAGAAGAAAGGAAAAAAAATATTTTTAAAACCATGTGGTACATATAGTATTTTATCTACTTATTAAATTAAAAAGAATTGACCTTGAATTTGAATTTATTTTAAAAATAATTAAAATTACATCAAAGACAAAAATTGAAGATTCATTAAATTTTAAATGAGTAATAAATGAAATTACCTGTATGTTGTTGTTAACGCGGATATAAAAAATGTAATGTCAATTATTGAAGTCCACAGTTAAAATTTATATATGTTCGAATCAGTACAAAGGATGCAAGCAAATGATTTTCTGGCGAGTTTTACTGATAAGGTAAACTTTTTTGTCCTACTTACTGCAAAATAATGCTACCGAATAAACTTGAGAAATCTAATTCCCTAATTAAATTGAAAGCTATAAAATATAAAAATAGTACAGGTATGACCATCTGTCAATGGTTGAGTTAACCGCAACAACTTTTCCTCAGTTTGTAATTTCTATTTTGTACATAACCAACAATATGAACAGCTGTAAATAAATATTAAAAATGTATTGTGATAACTCAGTAAATATATTACATCTTATAGGATATACTATATATAGTAACGAGACAAGGTAAAGAAAATAACCATATGTACTTACATAGTAAATAAAAATATAAAAATTGAAATATAGGTATATGATGTAAATAAATGTTTTGTAGACAAATTGTTTATTGTTTCCTGGGATGCTGTATAGAACGGAAATACATAATAGTGTAGAAAAACATTACTGAGTTCCTAAGATATAAAAATATATACATAAAACAGTGTGAAATGGTTCAGCAGTTATACAAGTAAAATTCTGTTAGTTGAAAACAGTTTCACTTACAAAAACTGAATAAAAAATGATACACAGATCGTGCTAAATATAAACAAAACACTAGTTTTTATATAAAACTGTTAAATGGACATAGGCCATGTAACAACTTGTTATGAATTGTTACTTAATAAACTATTTTTTAGGCAACTGTCGCAAAAAATAACGTTTATCGGATCTGGCAGCACCTAACAGTCTCTTCTCATCTCTTTATACTCGTTTGTCAATCTTATTCTTTTGGCCGCATGTATTATTTGATCATCATTAATATTTGAAATATGTTACGATTTGTCAATAAACTATCGAGTGACGTTTTATTTGTTTTCGTTAAGTTGAAAAGGAATTAAAACTGTCAGCCTAGTAGGATTCTTGCAAAATGTTGTCCATGTTTCCAGTATTTTGTACGAAACAATTTTAGAAATATTTTATTTTACAATTGCCTAAAAAATGTTGTGTGCATCTCGGCCAAATGATCTATCTCGGCCTTATCCGAAATTTGCTTGGCCTCGGTTGTACCTCCGCCGCAAATTTCGGATTCAGTCGAGAAAGATCCACTTTACGACTTTGATACACAAATAACTATTTTAGGCAACTGTCACAAAAAATAACGTTTATCGGATTTGACAGTATTCCTAAAGTGTCATCTCTTTATACACATGTGTCAATATTATTTTTTTGGCCGCTTTTACTTCACGGCCGCACTTCACGGTCTCATGTACTACTTGATCATCATTAATATTTGAAATATGTCACGGCTTGTCAATAAACTATCTAATAACGTTTCCATTGTTTTCGTTATTAACTTGAAGATGAACTAAAACTGTCAGCCTAGTAGGCTTCTTGCAAAATACTGTCTATGTTTCCAGTAATTTGTACGAAACAATTTTAAAAATATTTTATTTCGCCCTTTGACTTATCTAAACATTTATTGTACACCTCGGTCAAATGACCTTTGTCGGACTTACCCGAAGTTTGCCTGGCCTTGGCCGCAAACTTCGGATTCGGCCGAGAAAGATCAACTTTACGGCCTTGATACACTAATAACTATTGAACGGAAATTTAAACTTAAGAAGCTTAATTATGGTCTATCTACAGAAAAACAAATAATAAGTTCTTTTATAGGTTATTTAACTGAAAGTAACAACATAATGACGTTGAATACTTCATGTTTTGTAGAATTTAAAGTTCGGTCAATCCATAATTTCGAAAATTTATTAAAGAGTAACCATAAAATATTATGACATTATTTTAAACTCTCATTTATTGTCTTTTTAAAAGTTTACTAAGATTTTCCAATAACTGGTATGCAGTATGTTGCTCAGGGACCAAGGGCAAACTTTAACAAAAAACGAGTTCAGGCTTGGATGTTTTCCCAAAGAAATTATGCTTTTGGTTAGACTAGAGAAGTGTAATTAATATTTGTACAAAATTTTATCCCGATAAGTATGACCGTTCAGAAAATATGGCGGTATATATAATTGGTCAAGAATCATCTTAAAAACAATTCACTTTCAAGGCTAAGCGTTGGTGTGTTTTGAACTCAGCAAGGTGTGCTCTGTCTTCTGTTTTACTGTGTCCGTCTAGATTTAGGACACTCTGTATATGTTACATATTTCTGTTCCTGAGAAGTGCTGAAACACAACATCGTTACCTTTGTAGTTGTACTGTTTTTTTTTTCAAAAAACATTTTGTATTTTGTTCAATCGTTTAATTAACCTTTTAAAGTAAAATATATCGATACCTATCCCATTAATAATAATTGTCCATGATATTCATGACGAATTATAACTTCATTAATGTTACACAACGTTAATTAGTGTATATTTTATTTACCTACTGTCAATTTAAACGTGCAAATTAAATGAATAGCATTGACGTATTAATATTTTATTTATTTCAAACTGAAATTATAAGTTATATTTATAATACAAAAGCATACGAAGGTAAGTATTCACATGAAACTCCTTTTCAAAGTAAGGTCTTTACTCATGCGATATTGCGAATTAAAGCAGTATCTCTTTAAAACTCATTCGTGCGTGCTGTCAAAGGAAATATAACCTAACTTTCTAACTCCGTTGAAATGATTTTGAGATTGTATTGTTTTAGTTAATAAATTCATCTACGACTTCAGTAATATGGTGCTTTATCTTTACTGTTAATTTTATAATACACCTACCCTTTAGAATAAATGAGAGCGTGACAGGTATGAAAATTAATAAGATTTTAATGAAAATATGAACATAAAAAAATTTTCTTGCCCATCTTCTAGAATGAATTTCTGATTATATAAATAGAGAAAGAATCCCAAATAACTACTGGTTAATGCGTAAGGCAATACATATTAATCACAATAATTCTCAGCAGAAAAATATTTATCCATGTGATCCACTACACCAATTACATACTATATTTTTGGATTATTAAACGTTGTCATTAAGATGTGCGTGAAATGCCAAGAAGACATAAAGATAAAATATCATGGCTATGGCTATATCAAGGTGATTAATTTTAAAAAAATCTTGACAATTAAAAGAATATTATACAGATGGATGACTGAAAAAGTCACAAACGAAATTAAGGAAAATAATGATAATAATATCCCGTCGCCTTAAAGAGGAGGAAAAATCGACCAAACACCGAGATCTCCGGTATGAACTCCTAGTGTTCTACCCAGGCTACTTCTTAACGACGGTTGTCCTTATACTCAGCGTACTCAGAGGTATGAAGCCCATGTTGTTTTCGCAACTAAAAACCATACTGGCTTATCAGAAATTTGCCAAAAGGCAGCAGTCCAAATGCAGAATGCTAGAATGGGATAGGATAACTATCCTGAGATAATTTTGTGTACTTAGGGCACACGATTTGGGTATTTACAGTCAATGACCCTGTAGGTTATGGGGAGTGGCTATAATTACTCGCCGGCGCCAGCGGGATTTCCGTGTGGTACCGGAGGCCATAAAAGTCTTGTCCAGCATCGGGCAACCGAAAAAAAAATATATAAAATATACAGCGTGTCCCATTTTTTGCTTGAAACCACCCCTATAAAAAATTTATTTAATATCCGATTTAAATATAGATAGATATAGGATATTTTAAATATAGACCTTTGAAAAGCGCATCTTTGTATTATATTAAATTTTACAAAACATAATAGCGTGGGCTACTATGATTTTCTTTGGGTCAGAAAATGGTGACATCTTATTAGCGATTTTTTATTTAAGTCTGAGAAATAAAAATCCCACAAATTGTCGAAGAAATTTAACTGTTGCATGGGATTGTGTATTTATGAAAAGAGTGGCTTGATTGAAATAACTGTCAAATGAAATATTTATTGTTGATAAGTAGATATTGCTTATTTATATTCCTGCTTATTATCATAATAATTATGCCGGCGCGAAGGTTAACTTTTCAATAAAAAAGAGAAGCTGTCCGAGAATTTAATAGAAGAAATCCAAATCGACTGCCGCCACTTAATGACAGCACCGTTCAAAAAATAATAAAATGTTTTAATGATACCAGTAGTGTTTCAGAAACAAATTCTAGAGAATCTGGCCACCAGAGGCAGCTTAATGATCTCGCTATTTTGGTATATTTTGACGAAAACCCTCGTTCAAGCTTGAGGAATGCTGGTATAAATTTAAACAAGTCTCGAAATACCCGAAATAGTTACAGTTGTTCAAAGAGAACAAATTTGTCAAATTGTAAAAAATAGCAGAAAAATTCAGGTTTTTGCCTTATAACTTTTGTTTTTCAACATATCCATGTATACTACACATACTATGTATGCCTCTAACCCCCTCTGAAACCAGATTACCAATAGCACAGACAACGATTAAGAGGAACAATTATGAACGTGTTACACACACCTCGTTTGGTCAAGGTCTAGCTCTATGCTGATGGTCGTTTGCGTTGAGTCCCTTCATTTCCTAGCCAAGCCTGCACTTGGAGGTACGTCCTATAGGAGTAATATTTGGCGGCATCTCGTGTAGGTGGCAACCTGGCCAGTTAGAATTTTGGCTTTGCCACCACAGTAGGAAAGGTGCGGTATCTCAGGTCATCCAGTTTGTCAGCGCCCACATTCCCACCGTACAATGTGACCAAGAACCTCTCCCCAACTTCAGCGATTTGGTGCGGCGTTGCATCCGGATCTTAAAAGATGGTGACTTCGTCTGACAGCCATGGATTTTTCTGGTATACTTGCATTACTTTCTTCTTTCCAATGCCGAAGGGTGCTGATGTTGTGTCATATCCATTAATCTTGCAAGAATGGGATGAATATAAAATGCTGGGAATATTGCCTCTCCCACTCTTCTGGAAGTAGATGTTGTCCTTCGAAAAGACTAACGCTGTCAGAAATAGCAAATGGTCGATATCTTCTCCCGTTATGATGACACTATCAAAGTCCCCTGCTTGTGAGAAGGCTGTTTCTACTATTAAGACATCGGCATCTTCTGTTGCCTGCTTAACCTGAATCCCCTTTGCATCATCAGCAGGGTGTTGTCTTTGTAAACACAAACTTCGTGGACGAGTGCAGTAATAACAGCCGATATTGTTCAGTTGCTTTGGCAGTTGAGGCCAACAGGATACCCATCAAAAACTGCTATGAAGCTGCTCCCAAAGTGTCGCTGCACGTAATTTACCCAAGAAGTACACACGAAATCAAATATGGCTTCTTTTGATTTCTTCCATATAACCTTATGCAGCAGGTGCAGTGAGGCAAAAACCTGAATTTTTCTGCTATTTTTTACATTTTGACAAATTTGTTCTATCTTTGAACGGCTGTACCTCGGTTATTATTGGATCAAAAAATACATTTGATCAGTAAAATGTGAAGGAAATTTAATGCTCTACAACTTTGTATATAATAGTAGAACTCGAAAAACGCATAGTTTACGAAGTTATAAGCGAAAAACTGAAGAAAGTCCAAAAATTTCGAGGTTTTTCGGCTCCTCCCAAATTATCACAGGGTCCTCGAGGTGGAAAACTCGGATTTAACATCCCCAACCATACCCAAACAATACCCAAACAATACCCCAATATTTAAATTTTGTCCAGGTAAAAGTACCTGTCCTCTGGACTATAGTGGCAATTCTCTGTTTCTAGTTTCAAATTCACGTCGAAAATTCAAGAACACCGCTAATATTGCGTGATTGTCTTCTAAGGATTTATTACTTATACAGGGTGTTGCATCATGAGAGGGACATAGCTTAATAGGAGGTAGAGAACATCAGTGGTAACCGGAACCTCCCATAGAAATGTCTCATTGGGCCTTCATTACGAAGTTACAGGGTGTTAAATAATTTTTGGCCAAACCTGTCTTTTGTCATAACTTTGACAGGGAATGAAATAACGGATTCATATTTGGTACGGCTAATGTACTAACGAGCCCCAAGAGGTACATGTATAAAAAAATATATCCAGGTCCGGACTCACTATAATTTATGTTTCTTGTTTGCATCAATAAAACATCACCCTGTATATATTTTTTTGAAATTTCGATACGATATTCGAAAAGAGCAAGAAAAAACAAACAAAATGGCCTATTTCATTTTTTTGTTACACCTTCGTGGTTATTTAAATACGCTGTTAAATGTGCAAGAAAATGGATTACAGAACCCTATTAAATGAGAGGCACGTGAAATAAATAGTTTTATAACTAAAATTTGCAAAAATTCTATTGAGCCTAGGTGGTCTGGGTGAATCCTAATTCCGGCACGTTTTAAAGGTCCATTTTGGTAAAAAACTGTGGTCCTAATAAGTAATCGGGTATGAAATAACAAAATTTTTAATCAATCACAGTAGGCTTGTTCAAAGTGACAGATAATAAAAAGAAATCTCCTAAACAGTTGAATAATTGTTTGTTAGTAATTTAATGTGTCAATAATCCGCATTTATTTAGTGAAAACTTGTGAAAATATTTTAACTATGCCAGTAAAATTTACAAACGTGGAATATGCTGACATAATATTCATCTATGGTTTCTGTAATGGAAATGGTAGGTCGGCGGAAAGAGAATATCGGCTGCGTTTTCCTGGTCGTCGATGCCCTAATCATAAAACCTTTAGTACGGTGTTCCAGTATGCAAGACAACACGGAAAGTTTCCTAATTCTGCAGTTGTGGAGCGTGTTTTACAACAAGGTGTGCAGGAACAAAACAATATTATAAACGTAGTTCAAGAAAACCCAAATATGAGCACTAGACGCATCAGTTTGGCAACTGGTATTCCTCATTGGCGAGTATGGAGAACCCTAAAAAGAGAACGTTACCATCCATATCATATCCAGCAGGTACAGCGTCTTCAACAAGGCGACGATATCCCCCGCCTGGCATTTTGTCATTGGTTGTCTAACCATCGCCCAGTCATTTACAGAACCTTATTTACGGATGAGGCACAATTTACAAGGGATGGAGTAAACAATTCACGAAATAATCATAAATGGGCACAGGAAAACCCACATGCGGTACGCCAACGCCGTTCGCAACACAGGTTTTCTGTAAATGTTTGGGTCGGACTTGTGAATAGACATTTGATAGGGCCACATTTTTTTGAAGAAAGATTGAATGGTGAAATTTACTTTGATTTTCATTTTACCGAATATGTTAGAAATTATCGGTATAAGAGGCATGTTGTTTCAGCATGATGGGGCCCCACCACATTTTAACCTTCAAGTAAGAGAACACTTAAACAATGTGTATCCTAATAGATGGATTGGACGCGGGGGTCCACATGAATGGCCACCAAGATCTCCTGATTGTAACCCATGTGATTACTTTTTGTGGGGCCACTTAAAAACCGAGGTTTATAGCATCGAAAGTAGACAACATTTAATCCAGCGCATCGTTACAACCTGCGACGAAATACGGAATAATCCAGAAATGATACGTCGAGCAATTGGTGACCTTTCTAAACGCGCAAGAAAATGCACAGAATGTGGGGGAGGACATTTTGAAAATTTACTTTAGTGTCAATTACGTTTTATTTTTAAACACATTTAGTTATTGTTTTGTTATTTATTGTTAATTCAATGGAAAATATTTTATTTATTTAGATTTTAGTTTGTTCTCTTTTCCAATTTTTATTAAGTATAAAATGTTGATGATTTTCTTGATCAAAGTAACTGGTTGCTTAGGCCTAATGGTTTAAATTATCTGTCACTTTTATTCTTTGAACAAGCCTACTGTGATTGATTAAAAATTCTGTTATTTCATACCCGATTGCTTATTAGGACCACAGTTTTTTACCAAAATGGACCTTTAAAACGTGCCAGAATTAGGATTCACCCAGACCACCTAGGCTCAATAGAATTTTTGCAAATTTTAGTTATAAAACTATTTATTTCACGTGCCTCTCATTTAATAGGGTTCTGTAATCCATTTTCTTGCACATTTAACAACGTATTTAAATAACCACGAAGGTGTAACAAAAAAATGAAATAGGCCATTTTGTTTGTTTTTTCTTGCTCTTTTCGAATATCGTATCGAAATTTCAAAAAAATATATACAGGGTGATGTTTTATTGATGCAAAGAAGAAACATAAATTATAGTGAGTCCGGACCTGGATATATTTTTTTTTATACATGTACCGCTTGGGGCTCGTTAGTACATTAGCCGTACCAAATATGAATCCGTTATTTCATTCCCTGTCAAAGTTATGACAAAAAACAGGTTTGGCCAAAAATTATTTAACACCCTGTAACTTCGTAATGAAGGCCCAATGAGACATTTCTATGGGAGGTTCCGGTTACCACTGATGTTCTCTACCTCCTATTAAGCTATGTCCCTCTCATGACGCAACACCCTGTATATATTATATTATATTATAAAAGTTCCAGAATTAAATAATATTCAATGGAATAGTTATTTAAATTGAATTAAAAATATAACTTTCTAGAATCAAGTTACCTGATGGTGACAATATGGATCTGTTACATCGGAACATGCCAGTAGTTTCGCTACATTTTTTGACGATAATAAGTTAGATGAAACAGAAACAAATAATTATATAGTATCTTTTCGATGAAGATGTATTGTTAAACCACCAGAATGTCTAGAATCTAGCAAATTATAATTTTTTTTGTTTAAGTATACATATGTTGTTTTAAGGGAAGATATATGCGATATATTAATTTAAATATTAAAAACTGCATGCGCGGTCTTTAGTTCTAACTAACGCAAAGTACTGACTACAGTACTCATGGTTGACAATGATAAAACGTACTTGCAAGAAGTAAATATATATTTTATTAGTTTAATAATAATAATAAGTTGCTTATTTATTGTCTGAAAAATATTTGTGGCATTCTACGAATATTCTTTCCTTTTATTATGATAATATATATTATTATAATATGAGTTGTTTATCATTTCATCTTTCAAATAAATACCTGTCTTTAACTTATCATCTTGTCACAGCATTACTATTGATGTTTGAATTTTGAGATCTGTCCTTCCGGTTATAAAAATGTACTAGACGGAAGTGACGTCGGTCGGCGGATACGGAAGTCACTTAATTAAAACAGTGGATAACTAAATACAAGTGAATGATTCTTTTCTTTTACAAAAAAAAAACATAATAATTTAGCATTGGTAACTACATGCGAAATGAGTTGTTTATTGTTTCATCTTTCAATTAAATACCTGTTTTTAACTTGTCATCTTATCACAACATTGCTATTGATGTTTGAATTTTGAGATCTGTCAAAATAATACGAAGTATTAATTACACAGTTTTGATTTCGGATTTTTGGCTCAATCAAACACCAAATACGAATTATGCTAACTTTAAAAATATACACAATAACAAATTTGTAATTATTTTTTTTCTATATACATTTATTTAACGTCGGCCTATTTCCGCTACTGAGGCCTAACACCGACGGCTGTAGACGCGCTACCCCCAACCAGGAATTTTGCCGAACGTCTTCTCTTAAGAAGAGTAGGGATCTTTTACATGCCTAACATTTAATAGACAAGGGACCGACGGCTTTACATCCCCTCCGAAGGATGGTATATCTCCTATACAACCCTCGCCTAAGGTCGTATAGCTTCCGCGCATACACTGATTGACACGCCGCTGGATGATGTGTGAGGCGAGGATGCGGTAAGTATTACACATATTGTTTTACAGATTTTTAGGGGATCGTCGATAGAGTTTACGTTTGCACCCGACATTTACGTAAGTGTAAAGGTTCAGTTCTTTTTACATTCGGATTTCTTTTTCATTGTCAATATGGACAAATAATTTGTGTGCAGAGAGTTAACAAAAACAGATGTCAAAATTATCAAAGAAGGTCAGTGGTTCGAAGATTCTCACTTTTCCGTTGTCGTAACATTATACGTACAAATGCTCATTACGATATACGAATTACAAATTATGTGGAAAATTATAATGCGGTTCAACCTATCCCACCTGGAAAAGACCATATACCAAATTCTGCATCGTTCAAATCATTGGACATGCAGTTATTATGATAGTCGCACTGTGTATATTTATTACTCCTTACATAATAAAGCTGCTGTAAAATTTCTAAAGTCCCAGAACCCGTTTCAGTTCATCGTATGACGTATAGAGTAATGAGTGCAATATTTCACAGCGGCGAATAATATGTGCATAATAGTAAATACACAATTTTACTTCAAGATGGAAAAGCCGGTTGGCAATATATAGAAGACGAAAAGGTAACTAAAGTAAAACGGCAAAATAAAATGCACATGCCAGATGATGCTTCCATCTGTTGACCATATTTAACCAGGATAGATCTTTAAACTTATTAGACATGTTATCATATTTATGCAGGTTGTAAGGAAGTCTACAACAGGAGTTTTCAACTGGTTGAATGCGAGCGTTATCGATAGCATTAAGGTGAGGTCCATAAATATAATCTCCATAATTAAAATTAGAAAGCACCATAGTTTCTGTCAAAGTTTTTTTGAGACCGTGCTTTAATCACCAAATTGTAATAATTTTGAATACTAGACAAAATATAGTACATGACAAACTTAAATCATTGTAGGGATAAAGATAAAAAATTTAATAACATTTTAATACATTTATTTAACGTCGGCTTATTTCCGCTACTGAGGTCTATCACCGACGCCTGTAGATGAGCTACCCCCAACCAGGAATTTTGCAGAACCTCTTCCCTTAAGAAGAGTAGGGACCTTTCACTTGCCTAACATTTAATAGACAAGGGACCGACGGCTTTACATCTCCTCCGAAGGATGGTATTTCCCTTATACAACCCTCGCCTACGGTTGTATAGCTTCTGCGCATACACTGATATACAAGCCGCTGGAAGATGTGTGAGGCGAGGACGCGGTCTTCATTGGAACGGTCACCCATCCAACTACTAACTGCGCCTGACTTTGATTTACAACTACAAAGTTAAATTAGCAAAATTAGGTACAAAGGCAAATGTAGAAATAAAATTAGGTGCCTCTGATATTTTAATTGCATCAACATCTGTTGAGTAAAACGGAGATTATATTTTTATTTTTATAATTTCCGAGGATGTAAATTAATTAACAATTTTCTGATATAATTAACAGCACCTTTTAAAGGCTCTTTATTTTTGTATCTAAAATAAAGAGAATAAATATTAAAGAAATTTTAATCGTTGATAACATAAGCAGTAAGCAATTAAGAACTTTGGGCAATTCATAAACATAATCGAATTGAGAAATAAATATTACTGGCTATATTATTCGCGATTTTGAAAAATTGAAAATATTTCAATATCAGGTACATTACTTCAATAAATTAATTGAACATTATATTACGCATATACATTTCATTTTCATTTAAATTTGTGTATTAGTATTCCTTGACCGAAGTGTACTGCTTTGATATCTAATTAGGGCATAATTGCAAGTACTGCGTATGACAGGAATTCAAATCAACTGTCTTTAGCATGCCGGAATGTGTAAAACACATTTAACCGTTGAATGTTTGCGTAATTATTATTTTTGTTGTCCCTAAAATCAAGCTATTTTTAACTTTTAAATATATAACTTCAACATAACATTTATTTTTTAATGAAGTGACTGAAATTTTGTTCCTGCCTGCTTCTTCCCAAAAGCTATCAATTTTCATACACTTTACATTTTTTATTAGTAAAATGGAATTCAAGGGGAAATAGCAAAGTATAGTTAATTTGGAGACATTAAACATTCAACTATTTCATATTGTAATGAAGCGTTTTTCGTTACCAAAATATGCCCAGGATTTATATTTATTTATACTCTCTATATAAATATCTTCTTATTTACTGTTAAAATAAAATATATATACTGTACTGCGGCCGATTAAATCAGTTTCTTTTTCGTAGTATTTGAAACCGATTGTAACTATTACAATATTTGGAGTACTTTGTTTACACTAATTAACGTCCTTAATAATAATCTACCGGTACATTCAATAATTCAATGCAGCCGTTGTCGCTATCCCGTAGCAGGCACAACATTTGATGCACGTTCATAAGGAGTGTCAATTCTTGCAATTCTATAGATAGTGCAGTAGAAAAAGCATTTTTTCTACTTCCATCTTTAAAATGGCGTTTATCGTATACGTTTCCATGACGCTAAATAATCCTTTAAACACGCTTTCGACAAACCGTGACTTCGTGCATTTTAGTCACGGGCTGAACTTAGCAACGAGATATTAGTCACGGCTGAGGTTAATTCTAGATATTTTAATGGCAAAAATCAAGTTAGTTTTCCGTAATTCTTGTCATCAATCTGTCAAAATAAATCGACGCGTTGTGACAAGAGACAAGTAATTTTGTATTTTTTGGAAAAAAATGAGCCTAAACGACAGTGAAAGTGAAGAAGATGTTTTCATTGGTACTCCGCCCGAAATTACTCAAGCAGCGGCATCGGCAACTGCTAGTTTGCTGCCAGAAAAATCTAAAAGTCAATACGAACGTGCATATAAACTTTTCCAAGATTGGCGTCAAGAAAACCAAACAAATTCATTTTCTGAGAATGTATTACTTGCTTATTTCCAAAATTTTTCGAAAAAGATGAAACCGTCCTCTTTGTGGGCAATCTATTCAATGCTGCGGACGACAATTAATCTAAAAAAACAATGTTGATATTAGCAAGTACCCCAAATTGTGTGCATTTCTGAAGCGTAAATCAGACGGTTACAGACCTAAAAAGTCGAAAATATTGACACCCCATCAAATTAGAGACTTCTTATCATCTGCTCCAGACGAAGAATACCTATTTACAAAGGTAATAGTATAAAAACAAATTAAATAAAAATAAACAAAATTATAAATATTTTGGGTAGGGTTACTTTTTGGAATAATGGGAGCTTGTCCTCGGACCTCCCCCGGACCGACCATACAGCCCTAGCCCTGTATGCAGACGACACCGCCCTGATTGTCAGATCCTGGAAGGCCAGAGACGCAACCAGAAAACTCCAGGAAGCGGCCACACTCCTGGAAGAATGGTGCACGAAGTGGAAAGTCGCAGTCAACGCCGACAAGAGCCAAGCCATCCTCTTCAGACGAGTGCGGAAAGAAATTCCCACAGGACACGTCTCCATGAACGGCGAGGACATCCAATGGCACGACACCGTCAAATACCTTGGCGTGGTCATGGACAGAAGCCTAACATGGAGGCAAAACACGGACGCCATCACAGCCAAGGCCCGACGTACGAGAGCCCTCATCTACCCAATGACGGGAAATGGGAGCCGACTTAACTTGAGGAACAAGCTCACGCTTATCAAGACCCTCATCAGGCCGCAGCTGACGTACGCCTCGGTAGCGTGGGGCTACCAGGCGAAGTCCTACATGAAGAGAATCCAGGCAGTGGAGAACATCGCCCTCAGGACGGTAGTTGACGCCCCATGGTACGTGAGAACCGCAGACATCGTCAGAGACCTGGAGTACACCACGGTCACTGAAGTCATCCGGGAACGAGCGAAGAAGCTGTACGCCCAAGCCGAGGAGCATGGGAACCCGCTGATCAGACAGGCCACTGATTACGACCCCGCCGACGCCCCGAGGCACAAGCGACCGAGGGTTCAGCTACTGGACAACGGGTAAGTATAACCTTTATTTCCCGCTAACAGATCTGTTTCAGATACGCCAGGACGGACCACCACTACCAGAGACATGACGTTTTCAACCCTAACCCAACCTCCTTGCGGGCGTCGGACAACATACCGTCCGACGCCCGTTGTCCTACCTGCTCCGTGGAGACCGAAAGTGCTAAAAGAAGCACCTAGGTCTCCACACTCCCGAGCTACACAGCTCATCCTTACCTTTCCGACGATCCGGGGTAGGATATCAATTGATGTCCTACGTACCGGCAGTCAGTCCCAGCCAAAACTTCCTAAACCCAACTCGACCGATGACTACCCCCGGGGGCGACAAGCTGGCGAAGAAAGAAAACATCAAGACAAGAAGAGCGCCAGAAGAGACCTCAGCCAGCGAGGTTCAACAGCCAGGACCAGGGGAGGTCCGCAGAAAATACCACGACACATCTCACATTTGTGAGCTGGGTCTGGTAGAAGTACGCGGGCCCACCTATCACGAAGGCCGGTCCAGGTCTACAGAGATAATCTAGGTGCAAAGAGTAATAGTCCTACTCGGCCCTAGTTATCGAGACCGACATCCAGCCAATGGATATTGGCGCGGCGGGAAGAATTGACGAAAATTCAAACAAGTGATGTTGAAGACCTTAATACGGCCCTTTTAGTTCACATTCCTGACACGAAAACAAAAACGGAACGTCAGTTTGTTATTGGAGGTAATTTCTATCATACATGCAAGAAATACATGGAACTTCGACCTCCAAACCTGACAAGTACTACCCGATTTTTCTTAAACTACCAGCGAGGAAAATGTAGAAAACAGCTAATTGGAATTAATAAATTTGGCAGCCTCTCTAGCGTGGTAGCAAAATTCTTAAAATTACCTGACCCTGCTGCTTATACTGGTCATTGCCTAAGAAGGTTTTCAGCGACGATTTTGGTGGACTCGGGTGCGGACATCACAGCATTAAAGCGTCATGGAGGGTGGCGATCCACAGCTGTTGCAGAGAGTTATATTGACCACTCGTTAAACAATAAAATTGAGACCGCTACTAAAATCATGAACACTGTTCAAAATAATGCAATGCAAAAAAATAAAGAGAATATTGATATTGCAATTGCTCAAAGTTCAAGCATTGATAAAAATGAAAATGGACCAAGTATCAGCTTCAATTCAAATCATGAAGCAAATTTAACACAGTTCGATGGAACGCATTTAGGAAAATCACTTAGTTTTTTTAGCAATTGCCAAAATGTTTCCAATGTAACCATTAATATAGACAATAAGTAGAACAATAGTTTAGTAATTTTTTACTGTTACCATGTTATTGATACGTTAATAAATGAAATATTAAAATAACTTCCAAATTTTTTATTTAGATATTTGCTGTCGTAGAAAAAGTATAGTATGCAACACGTTTTATAAACTTATTAGTCACTCATTTTATTAAACACTCGCTCCGCTACGCGTCGCTCGCGATTAATAAAACTCGTGACTAAAATGACGTTTATAAAACTTGTTACATAATATACTATTAATTTTCACAGTCTGGTAACAGCAAGATTATGATTTTATCCTGTTTTGGGTATCAGCCAGAGTATATTCCTAAGTTTTGGACCTTGAAAACGTTGTGCTAGTTTTTTATAAATAATTTTTTTACCGCTTTTTTCGAGTTTAAAATGTTAATAACTCCGGTTCTATAAGTCGAATCGGGGCAAAATAAAAACCAGTCTCTTCGTAATAAAATTGCCAATAAATCCTCATTGGTTTCAAGTCTCTGAAGTACGTATATAACCTACAAAACTGAAAAAACGAGAAAAAACAGTATTTTTTCATTTTAGTGCCCAAGGCCGTAGACTAGACCAGTTTGCATAAAACTTTCAGAAAATATACTGTTTGATGTAATAAAAAGACCTTGAACAGTTGGTGTCAAAATATTGAACCCATTGGCCAAAGTTGCATTTGTTATCTAAAATTATTTTTTCAAAATGTAGATCTCGACGTCAGCTTTCGGATGCTATTAAAAATAAAAAATTTTAATGTAATTTTGGTTACTATTTTACATTTTTTTATACCTCAAATAACAACAATTGCATGTTTTCGGCCATTTTGAAACAAAATTAAAATTTTTTTAACTGATCTGGTAGAGAATTTTGGGACCTTTAATATAAAAAAAGAAAGTTCATTTTTGTTAACGTGAACTCAAGTATTTAATTTTTGCATTTTGGCCAATTGTTAATTAACAAATTTTGAACTAAAATTTGGACTGTATCATTTTGAAACATTCATTTCATGTGATAAATTCAAAAAAAATTAAGTTTCATAGAAACTTATTTACAAGCATTATAATATAAGTATTGTTAATTGGGCTAAAAAGTGATTTAGTTGCAAAATGCAATAACTTGTTTCTTAAAATTCGGAGGACTTTGTTTAAAATATGTTATTTTTTCCATAGCAATACGGTGAGAAACTTAGTTGTTTGTGTTTTTTTATTTAAAATTTGTTATTTTTTAAACTTTTTCATAGAGCTTAGTTGCAAAATGCAATAACTTCCTTGTTTTTTAACATACAGAGGACTTTTTTAAAATATGTTATTTTTCCCTCGCAATGCGATCATCAACTTAGTTTTTTGTTAATAATGAAAATGACTATTTTTTATTTCCACATTCATATGTACACATGTACCAACGATTGTTAACGTATAAACCTGTATATAAAAAAAATTTATTACTATTTTTCTATATAAATATGAATACTTAGATTAAATTTATATTGTCTTTAAATATAATGTTTTAAGTTTGATTTAAAAAAGAAAATAGTAAATATTGTAATATAAATACTTGTTAGAAAAAGTTTTAAAGACGAGAATTAGTAGTATGGTAAAAACATTTTATTATTTAAGAATAAACATTTTAATTCTTATAAATGTACAAAATCGTAATCGAGTGGCATGGAACTGGTGAGAAATAAGAGAAAGAAAATGTAAAAATTTATCCTGATTTATAAGCAACTATTCGCTCCGCAGGTATAATCCAAGTAAGGACTTCCCTACACTCAAAAAATGCAACAAAAACTTTACGACATAATTATATCGCGAGGGGCCATGGCGCCATGCTCGTCCTCAAATGACCCGACGCACATAAAAAACCTGTGAAGTAAGCGGGTCAATTTGCGAACAGCAGTACAGAGAATACCGGCATTTTAATGAGGTCGTAAAGTATTTGTTGCGTTTTTTATTTGCCGGGAACTTATTACTTCAACTATACAGTGTATACGAGCATAATTGAAACCGTATAAAAAATAAAAGCCGGCGAAAACAGTCAGCATCTCTTTATTGTATATGAGCCGAGGTAAATAGAAAAGCTTGTCATAAGAAAATGTTAAACTTTTTTGAAAATTGTATTCATTTTTATTATTTTTTGTTTGTTAGATACCTATATTTATCCATTTCGCCAATAACATATTTTTAAGGTATTACATTAGTTTTAGATATAAATCCTAAATATCTAAATTTATTATATATTATAATAGGTATTTATGCACCGCACTGGAAAACCATTAAAACACACTGATAGCACATCTCACAAGACCACGTTGGCTGTTTAACAGTTGGCATCTCTTTATCTCTTAATATGTATGTTCTCTCTGTTAAAAAACATGGAAGTTATTGCATTTTGCAACCAAGCACTATGAAAAAATTAAAAAATAATAACAAATTTTAAATTAAAAAAAAAACAAAACTCAACGCATTGCTAGGGAAAAAATTACATATTTTAAAAAAAAGTCCTCCAAATTTTAAGAAACAAGGAAGTTATTGCATTTTGCAACTAAATCACTTTTTAGCTCAATTAACGATACTTACATTATAATGCTTGTAAATAAGCTTCTATAAAACTTAATTTCACTTTAATTTATCACATGAAATGAATAGGTTTCAAAATGATACAGTCCAAATTTTAGCTCAAAATATGTATTTGTTAATTAACAATTGGCCAAAATGCAGAAAGTTAAATATCTCGAGTTCACATTAACAAAAATGAACTTTCTTTTTTTTATATGAAAGGTCCCAAAAATCTCTACCAGATCTGACAAAAAAATTTATTAATTTTTTTAAATTGGCCGAAAAATGCAATTGTTATTATTTGCATTATAAAAAAATGTAAAAAAGTAACCAAAATTACATTTAAAAAAATTCTTTTTAATTGCCTTCGAAAGCTGGCGTCGAGATCTATATTTTGAGAAATATTTTTCATTTTGGACTTAATGGCACAAAATGGCGGGCATTTTAAATTTTAGATAACAAATGCAATTTTGACCAACGTGTTCAATATTTTGACACTAACTTTCAAGAGTATTTTTATTACATCAGAAAGTATATTTTCTGAAAGTTTTATGCAAATTGGTCTAGTTGACGGTCTACTCTCGTTTTTTCAGTTTTGTAGGTTATCTTCGTACTTCAGAGACTTGAAACCAACGAGGATTTATTGGCAATTTTATTACGAAGAGACTGGTTTTTAGTTTGCCCCAATTCGACTTATAGAACCGGAGTTATTTACATTTTAAGCTCGCAAAACGCGGTAAAAAACTTTAATTGTTTATAAAAAAAAGTAGCACAAGGTTTTCAAGGTCCAAAACTTGGAATATACTTCGGGTGATACCCAAAACAGGATAAACTCATAATCTTGCTGTTACCAGACTATACCTATCTCTTCATTTTTTTGGCCTTTTTTTACTGCACTAAGAAGGGAACGTGTATATTTATTTATTTATTTATTTACATACACTGCTCAACAGGTAAACCCATTTAGAGAGCAGGACAAATATACAAATTAGCATTACATAGCAGTATGGTACAGGTACAAAACAAATAAAAAAAATACATATAGAAAAAGAATACAAAAAATACACAATACAAAATACAAAAAAGTACAAAATGAAATTACCAACCAAGGAAAAGCAAAGGTTCAAGTAGGGTTAAAGAGTTTTTTAATATCATTGATTGAGCTGTGAAAAATGTCAAACAGTCCACAGTTTTTGTTGTAATTGTTACACATAGTATGGAGAGGAGATAATTTTAAAACGTTAGAATGTGGGATGCCGAGGTAAAAAGTTTGTGAACTTCTGGAATTCAAATTCGGAACGCGGAAATTTAATTGACTTAAAATGTCTTGACAGTGTACATTGCTGTGAACAATATTGTATAAAAATACGAGAGAAAAGTATTCGCGTCTGGTAACGAAAGAATTTATAGAAAATCTAGCTAGGAGTTCTTGTTGCGGGAAGCCAACCTCCGGGTATACTCCATCCGACTTAAACCAGAGCAATTTAACAAATCGTCTCTGCACACTCTCCAAGGCGTCAATGTGAATATTGTAATGGGGATTCCAGACGAGAGATGCATATTCTAGTTTAGACCGGACAAAAGCAAAATAGAGGATCTTTAGTCTACAAATGTTTGAGAAATCTCTGCTCATTCTGATTATAAAGCCCAGTTTTAGAAGATTTGGCTACAACATTGTTTACATGCGGTACAAATGTAAGCTCTTTATCGAAGATTACGCCAAGGTCTACAAGGGTATCAGGTCTCTGAAGCACTGCGCCATCTACATTATAGTCGAAAATAACCGGCCTTGCACTAGTTGTGTAGGTAATGACATTACATTTTGACACGTTTAGATATAATTTGTTTCTAGTACATCAGTTACATATGCGTGCTAGACTATCCTGCAGTATGACGCAGTCCTCCAGAGATGAGACTGTATTAAATATTTTAAGATCGTCAGCGTACAGCAAACAGGATACTTGAATACAATTCACGATATCATTTACGAAGATGTTGAATAGCAGGAGTCCAAGAATTGATTCCTGCGGAATACCAGATGTTGCACCGTATTCGACAGACCGAAATCCACCATAAGCAACATATTGCTTCCTATTTGACAGGTAGAAGTGTAAAAATGAAATGAGTTGAAAAGAGAATCCAAAATCAGACAATTTATTTAGCAATATAGTGTGATCCAGTCTATCGAATGCCTTAATAAGAAGTTACGTCCGTTTGCTTACGCTGGTCAATGGCTTCAGAGATATCTGGGTGAACAAGTTAAATTAGTGGTAGTGGAGCGCCCTTTCATAATGCCATGTTGATACACCGATAATTGGGCACTAACACTAAAGTAAATAGTATCATGTAGTAAGATTTCAAGAGATTTACTAAAATTGCACAGAATAGATATAGGTCTAAAATTGGTGATGTCAATTATATCGCCTTTTTTGAAAACTGGGCACACTTTTGAACGTTTCCAAAAATCTGAGAGAAAGCAATTTTTCATACACAGATTGAAAAGTATATAAAACAGACACAGATATAAAACAGCAGCGATGATAGCTCTGCTAAATCAGTTGATGTTCCAGCGCTCCAACCGACCAGTCGAATACCAGTCTACAAGTATCCACCGCCGAAGCAGGAGTGAGTAAGTTAAAAGATATTTTTATACTTGGCTAGTGCAATTTTATTTCGCGGTTTACTGATTTATGTTTTGTTTATTTCCGTGATATCCTCCCCCTGTGTCAGGCCTTCACGGCTTTGCGGGTTCCTTCCACCCCTACCCTGTGCCAGGCCTTCGCGGCATCGCAGGTTCCCTCTACCATTACCTACCTCTTGTCACATTACTGTTTAGTCTGCGCTGGTACTGATTAGTTGACCGTATTGTATTTTTGCATATTTTAGGTTGTTTTACACGGGACTTAGTACACGCTAATTAGATTAAAAACAGTGAATAAAAGAAATAGTTTGTAAAGAAAAAATTTTAGAGATGCGTACTCTCGATAGGATTAAGAATAGAAAGTTCCCACCCCATTCGGGAACGGAAAGTTCGTTATTTTGCAAAAAAAAACCCTACTGGAGACTTAACGCTGGCTTCTCACTTTTATCTGATAAACCGTTCGATAGAAGAGGAAAAAGTATAGGAAATAAAAAAATTGCCGTTAAATTCTGTATAAAAAATGTCATATTAACCTTGTAGCTTATCCCCACCTATTTCGCAGTAACAGCGTCCAAACTGAGGGGTAGTTTGGAGTGCACAGGTAAAAATCGATCTTATACGAAGTTTCACAGTGAGTATTTCAAAACCGGTTACTTTAACGAGAAAAATGTCCAAGAATGAATTTATTGGGCTGAATTTTCTTCATAAGATGCATGTCTAGCAGATTTTGGCGCAAGTTATTTTTATTTATTTTCCCATTTCTTCCACAAATTTGAGGTTTTTATTTCAGCTCGTTTCCAAATCACCCTTGATGTGGAGCTTTTGGTGCAGCATTTTTTAAAAGTGATTTCCCCTTTAGGCCTATTCCACTAAAATTCTGTACAATTTTACTCATTAGGGGGTTCTTCATCGATGAACTGTTCTTCAAATTCGGAATATAAACATACTTGCCCATGGAAATTAGAGCACATTGATATTGGGTGCTAAGGTACTTTGTTCCATCCCCATTCTGCTGGTTCCAAGTTTTCTCCTCACCAAGAGTGAATTTGATATATATATCCACTTTAAAAGTACGCACCAAGAGCTCTATCTCAATGGTGATTTGGAAATCAGCACAAATTAAGAAAACGCATCTTTGTGGAAAAAAGTGAAAAATAATTAAAAATCACTTGCTTCAAAACCCGTTAGACATGCATCTTATAGACAAAATTCCGCTCTATAAATTCGTTCATGGCCATTTTTTTCATCAAATCAACCTGTTTTGAGATATTCGCTGTGAAGCTTCGTGTAAGATCGATTTTTACCTGTGCGCTCCAAACTACCCCTCAGTTTGGACGCTGTTGCTGTGAAATAGGTGGGGATAAGATACAAGGCCAATAGGAAATTTTTTATACAGAATTTAACATTTTCTAAAATTTTGTATACTTTTTTCTCTTTCAACGAAGGGTTTACAAGACAAAAGTGAAAGACCAGCGTTGAATCCCCGTTAGGGGTGGTTTCTTGGAAAAAAAGGCTTTCCCTTCTTGAATGGAATGGGAACTTTTTGGATATCTATTTCTAACCCTATTGAGAGTACACATCTCAAATATTGGGGCGAGCGTAGGTGCGTCTTTACTATGTACATACTTCGGTATGCGATGTAAAGCAACGACAGGCGCAGTTAGTACTTGGATGGTGACCATTCCAACGGAAACTGCGTTCTCGCCTCACACATCTTCCAGTGGCTTGTATATCAGTGTATGCGCGGAAGCTATACAACCTTAGGCGAGGGTTGTATAGGAGATATACCATCCTTCGGAGGGGATGTAAAGCCGTCGGTCCCTTGTCTATTAAATGTTAGGCAAGTAAAAGATCCCTACTCTTCTTAAGGGAAGAGGTTCGGCAAAATTCCTGGTTGGGGGTAGCTCGTCTGCAGGCGTCGGTGTTAGGCCTCAGTAGCGGAAATAGGCCGACGTTAAATAAATGTATAAAAAAAAAAAAAAAGTTTTTGTTGAGTTTTGTTTTCAGAGAAGCTTTGAGCGATACTATACCTTTAGTTCTAACCGAAACACCTAGAAAACCTTTCCCAATGTTATATATGGACCTTTTCTTTTTCGATAAATATCTATTATAGACAAATTTACAAAATTCGGCCAAGCATTTCCATGTAATAGAGGCGCCATATTGGTACAAGGAAAATTAATCCTCTATTTTTCAATCTGCGGTATTCCAGAGGCTATAGTCATGGACAGCGGCACTGAATTAAAAAATGAAGCAATTAGGGACAGAACTTTTAATCTTTACTGCCCCAAAACATAAGAAATCTAAATCACCAGTAGAAAGGTTTCGTTTGACACTCATTGAACATTTACGAATTTTAAAACAAACAAATAAAGATTTTACACCTACACAATTGATGCCCTAGGCGCTTATAGCTTATAATGATGCAACCCATTCTTCTACCCAATATACACCTTTTGAACTTAGATTCGGACATACCAATCTTAGAGACCCATCAAACAGTTTATATAAAATTGAGCAAAAGATCAAAAAGTAAAAATAAATAGAATAAAATTTGTCTGTCCCTATAAAATAATCGAATTCCTTACATATAATAGAGTCAAAATAAAAACACTTAAAAAAACAATAAAACTTAAATTATGCATCTAAAGAATTAAAGAAATCCCATAATATTTCAGGTTCCTCTTCCTCGAACCAGGAATTAACCAACCAACCTATCACAAAATAGAAAAAACTTCGGACTATTATCAATACGACTAGGTTGTACACAAATAACTAACACATACTGGTCTTTTATACAAATATTCGACAACCAATTGTTAACAAATTTTTTTAAAAATCATCAGTAAAGTCTAATCAAACATACTATAAGGAATATTTTAATTCATTCATTCATTCTGGGTTCAACATTTAGAATCTAAAATTCTGCAACAAATTATTTATCAGTTAATCCCAATATCTATAAGACAAGGAAGAGGAATAATAAGTAGTGCAGAGTGTTAGGATTAGTATATCCGACTTTATGTTCCTAATTTTTGTTATTTTCTTGAGCTAGTTTAATTCAGGATATATAAAACTACCTTTGCCAAATCTGTATATGAGAAAGTTAGTTCGAAAACTGTCAGTGGTTTGCAGTTGAAAACTATTAAAAACCGTTCGTTTTTCAGCGAGTCGCAAATAAACTAGTTATTATAAAGATAATGAAATCGGTCGGGCGGCTCGGAAATCATGTGTAAATCACCAACGACCACGTACCAATCAATGTCTATTTATTTATTATAAAATGCCCTCTGGTTTGAAATAAATCACAGCAGAACTCATATGAAATTAAATTAAAAGTTTCTGTGCTACCAATCATTGCCTGCCTGTATAACCTAATTACAACTCAGTCTTCATTTGCAGTTGCATCTAAACATTTGATTAATAGGACAGATAAAATGTCTCCTAATTAACTCTGGGAATAGAGTTCCTATTAGAGTAAATTACAATAGTGTCTGACTAAACAAAGGATAGTTCACGGAGACTAAACCTACAGAATCTGTGCAAAATTTTGTGTAGTTTAGAAGTCATTTCATAAATTAATTAATATTTATAGTTCAGATTCAGCAATAGCCACTTACCTGTGTTTGAAAACGATGGTTAACGAGGAAATTTGAATCAGAATATGTCTGTATAACGTGATAACCCCAACGGCAAAGGCAAGATTAGCATATTCATTGTATTTTTCAAAGTAGAAATGCCCCCTTAATTAGAAGCATTTGCATTTTACAGTAAATAATTCGTATTTTTACCACAGAAAGAGAGTTCCTCTTTTAGAAATATTTTTAAAGCGTGAATTTAAATTTCATTCAGAGGCAAAGATAAAGGAGTTATTGCTAAATAATAAATTACTATGTTTTTAGTTGCTAGTTTGGAATGACTTAGCGAAATTTATTTAAAGAAAAATTACAGCATAAACGTAGTTGACCGAGATTCAACAGTTCTACAAAAGAGATTAATTGAAAATCAGGTAGCAAATATTTATACAATAATTGTTTATGATTGCTATACAATGATCGTTTATTACATTTTAAAGTTAAAGTGGGCACATCCAAGAGAAAGAGAGAGAGATAGATCCGATAAGGAATTATTTATTCTTTTTGGCCATAACTTTTTTTAATACATATATTGGTAAAAAAATATAGGTCTACCTAAGCAGTATTATGACAGGTGTAGTGATATAAATTTTCACTCAATAATTTCAGTTGTTTGCAAAATAGTTAGATTTAATTTTATTATGTCAATCTTCGCATTTCCTAAATTTAAATCTAGCTATTTCGCATATGTTTGAAGTTATTGAGTGAAAATTTATAACACTACTCTTGTTATAGTTCTACTTAGGTAGCCTTACAGCTTGTTTGCAATATGTGTTTTAGAATAAGAAGTTATGGTCAAAAACAGTAAATATTTCCCTATCGAATCTCTCTCTCTCTCTCTCTTGGATATGGCGACCTTAATGTAAAAAACTTTTATTTATTCATATTGTCATCACATATTTCTTCCAAATTATTTAAATACAATATACATATAGACCAGGGCCAATCCTGTTTGAGGCAATAAAAATTCTTAGCAGTCTACGAATGGTCGGAAAATGTAGCTAATGGTGTAAATAATTAAGGAAAAATCGTCCAGACTGAGTAAAAGTTCGGGAAGGGGGGTTGGGGTGGTAATATATACATTTTTAAGGGTTGGTACTCGTTTTTTGCGATTTGCGGCTAAACTATGCATCCTATCGGATAATGCTGAGTATAAAAATTGTAGATAATGAAAAAATCTAAAACTTTCTTATTGACCATTATTGACCATAACCTCAAAATTATCGAGAAAAAATGCAAAAAACCGTTTTTCTGGTTTTTAATTTATAACTATCGCAAAAATATTTATATTTTCATAAAAATTGGTGAAAATGTTCTTTTTTGTGCTTCAAACAAGCCCAAATTGTTTCAAAGCGAAATATTTAATTTTCGATGTTTTATGAAGAAAATAAAAAAAAGACCCAATTTTCAATCGAAAAATTTGGTTAGCAAATTTTCGATTAATGAACTTTACTAGTGCTCATTTTCTTCGTTGAAATCTCAACTTTAATATAGAATTAAAATACAATATTTTTTATGTACAAAAATACCGTTAAAAAAGCGAAAAACTGAAAAAACTACTTTTTAAAAATCGAGTTTTCGGTGAAAATCATGAATTTCTTTTTCTTTATTGTAAATAAACGTTTACATTCATAAAAAGCGTTAATTCTCATACAATACTATGTTATACAAGTAATGTACATGTACCCAACTATTCTCGGCTTTCAAAGTCCTGAAAACATTATTTAAACTGCAACTGAATAGGTAAAAATTCAAAAAACACAAAGGCTGTAAACTGAGAAAATTTGTTAATTATTTCTTGTGATTCGTAAGTATTTACAAATTATCACGTCAAAGTCTTATATTTGATTACAAAATACAAAAATTAAAAGTAAAATAATTTTATTGAAATCTTTTATTCTTCGTGGGCAATTTTCATCGCCAGAATCGATCAAACTTTCGATTTCTTCACGTTCATTTTCTATATCTTCAATTTCTTGGAATTCTTCTGGATTGTCCAGTTCAGTATCATTATTTTTATTATTATTTATTAGACAGTGGGTGGGTACTGTCTTCGTCTTCGATGTCCTCGAGATTACAATTTTATTCGTACAACGATTTTTCGGCATTAGAACATTTATCAGAACCGTGACAATTTGAGCACAAATTTGTGCACTTTAAGCCATGCGTTCGACACCGACATTTATTTGTTATTACCGCATCCTGTTTCGCAGCTGCAGCAGATAACTTTCAATAAATTTTCAGGAATTAATTCTTGTTCATGCCATTAACGTGATGTTTCCATCCCCAATCTGTAGCTGTTAATTGATTACCAAGCCAACTTTGTATTTGAAAATACACCCCGTAACAATGTTGCTTAGCTGCCCCTTCAGTTGGAGGTAATTTTTTCAAATGAAATGAAGATTTAACAGTAACCGTTCGGTAGAGTTCAAATCTTTTGTAAATAGAAGCTATTATTTTTAATCCATTTTCGGTAATCGTTTGTTTGTCTGCAT
Organism: Leptura quadrifasciata; assembly: GCA_963675555.1. Lineage (NCBI taxonomy): Eukaryota > Metazoa > Arthropoda > Insecta > Coleoptera > Cerambycidae > Leptura > Leptura quadrifasciata. Next base: position 151,666,088 of record OY776673.1, on the reverse strand, counting down.
TTGTATTGTAAAAAATTTCTGCAAGATTAGGTAAATGTTTATCGGCCAATAATGATTTTATAATTGTTTTTTTTCCTTTCCCAGCAAAACTTTAAGTTGTATCGCAGCCAGAAAAGCAATGCAAAAATGCTACAATATGTTTATGTGATTTATGTTTAAAACTATTAGAGGTGTAATAAGTATCATTAATATTTCCTGCATCAGGTTTGTGGAAATAGATATTCAATTCATGTGAACTGAATTGATTTAAAAGAACTAAAAGATCTATGTCTTGACCAACAACTGCCACTGTTTTATCTGAGTTTTTTGCTACTTCAAGGGATGTATTGATAATTAGGAAATCTGCATCTTCTTCATATAACTATTTTTTGTGTAGTTGTTTTGTACATAATGCAAATATTTTTGTGTTATATCATTAATTGTATCGTTTTTTTGTCAGATTACTTTGTGTAAGAGAAACCCGCCACCAACAACGTGTACAATATTGCTCGAAGTTGGTAACGAATCGATGCTCGCAAATTCTGTATATAAATGTGGCTTAACATTTTTTCTGAAGCCATTCTCTGTAAACAACGACACAGGAAATGGAGCAAGCTCGTACTGCAAATAATTTTTCATATCATCTGTGCTGCTGATATTTCGCGAAATTCTCTGAAATAATGGTAATGGATCAATTGTAACAGTTTCGCCTCAGTTAGGTACATGTACATTACTTGTATAACATAGTATTGTATGAGAATTAACGCTTTTTATGAATGTAAACGTTTATTTACAATAAAGAAAAAGAAATCCATGATTCTCACCGAAAATTCGATTTTTAAAAAGTAGTTTTTTCGGTTTTTCGCTTTTTTAACGATATTTTTGTATATAAACAATATTATATTTTAATTCTATATTAAAGTTGAGATTTCAACGAAAAAAATGAGCATTAGTAAAGTTCATTAATCGAAAATTTGCTAACCAAATTTTTCGATTGAAAATTAGGTCTTCTTTTTTATTTTCTTCATAAAACATCGTAAATTAAATATTTCGCTTTGAAAAAATTTGGGCTTGTTTGAAACACAAAAAAGAGCATTTTTACCAATTTTCATGAAAATATAAATATTTTTGCGATAGTTATAAATTAAAAACCAAAAAAGCGGTTTTTTGCATTTTTCTCGATAATTTTGAGGTTATGATTAATCAGAAAGTTTTAGATTTTTCATTATCTACAACTTTTATATTCAACATTTTTCGATAGGATGCATAGTTTAGCCGCAAATCGCAAAAAACGAGTACCAACCCTTAAAAACATATATATTACCACCCCAACCCTCCTTCCCGAACTTTTACTCAGTCTGGACGATTTTTCCTTAATTATTTACACCATTAACTACATTTTCCGACCATTCGTATACTGCTAAGAATTTATCGTCTATTACGATATTTTAAACGGTTTGGCTATGGTCTAATATTACAACGCAGTATATAGAATTGAAAATTTTGAAATTATGTCGTATGTAATGATATTTTTACGAGTGATTATTGTAGTAAATACTATCTTCTCCAGTTTTATATGATTCCGATGCTTGCTCTTGTTAAAACTCCGTCCTCTACCCATCTGAGAGTTTTCTATCAATAAATTTATTATTACTACTTAATTTCGCAGTTTTATTAAGGGATTTTGCGTCGGTGTAAATAAAAAGGATAAGAATTCAAAATTTTACGCGAAAATTATACAGGCTGTCCCAAAATTACCGGTGGAACTCATAATCACAGATTCTTTACAGCATTCTGAAAACCTTAATACAATTATGTCAAGGCTTCAACCGTTTTTGAGCGAGACTCCATTGAAGTTTCTTAAAAAATTTAATAATATCTGTCAGTTGTGTAGTTACTTTTGTCATCCTTAATTTATTTTAATATCAAAATGAGTTACACTTCAGTAGAGTATTGCGAAATAATAATAATTTAGAAAGAAATCATCCGAATGGGAATTTTTTTTAAGACTGCTAAATCGTGCAAGAAACACAGGAAATTTGGTTCCGTCGAATAAAAATGTAGCTGGTCACCCACGAACGGCATGAACCTCGGCAAATGAAGATGCTGTGATTCATGCAATTGAAGTAGATCCAACGGATTCTGTACGAAATGTAGCGCGAATGTTGAATATTTCAAGAAGCTCAACACAAAGAATTTTGAAGGACAGCAGAGGTCATGCCTATCATTATACGCGTGTACAAAATCTTTTACCGCAGGATTATCAGGCCCGTATAAATTTCTGCACTTGGATAGTAGAACAAGAAGAGATTGATCCAAATTTTTTGCTTAAGGTACTTTTCACGGATGAATTCAATTTCCCGTGCGAAAAAGTATTTAATTCATACAACTGTCATATTTAGGCCAATGAGAATCCACATGCTTTCAGACCCACAAGTTTTCAGAATAGGATCAGTGTAAATTTATGGACGGGCATTTTTGGAAATTCCTTGGTAAATAAATGATTACAAAAAAAAGAAGGTAATATAAATTTTTTCTGCAGATTGGACCCTTTGAACTTCCTGCTCGCTTGAACAAACAAACCTACGGGACATTTTTAACAGATGACCTACCGGAACTGCTGGATGATATGCCAGTATTTCAACGTTGGAACATGTGGTTTCAACTTGACGGTGCTCCATCACATTATGCGTTGCACGTACGAGCAATTTTAAATATTTGGATAGGTGGTGGGCCTATAAACTGGCCTGCCGGATCGCCCGACTTAAACCAATGGGGCTATTTTCTTTGGGGTCATTTAAAACAAGCGGTTTACAGTAGGGGGGGGGGTTATTCATACCCTGGAAAACCTACAGCACAAAATAACCGAATCAATAGCGACGGTCACTCCAGAAATGGTGCAAAGGGCTGTCCTGGATTTAAGCCGACGAGCACGTCTCTGTTTGCAAATGGAGGGAGGCCATTTTGAATATTTAGACCACTCAAATGGAATAGGGTTACTCAAAAAACCCGATGGCGAATACACAGAGAGTCAGCAGGAAAACATAAGAGTGCTTTTAGGTACTCATTTTCCAGGCTCTCCCATAATTCAGGGTGAACTTCCACAGAACTATCTGGATTGCTCATCGTCCTACCAGAGAAGGAAGACGCCTGGCTAAAAAATATTCACCCCCAACAAAATTAAATGGGCGGAATCTACCTTTAAGCCTTTTAAATCACCGGGCAGAGATAGCATCTTCCCTGCCCTACTTCAACACGGAATTGAGGAGCTTATCCCATGCCTGAGAAGTGTATCTATAGCAAGCTATATACTTGGGTATATTCCCCAAGCTTGGAGGGAAGTTAAGGTGGTGTTTATTCTGAAAATAGGCAGACGTCCACCAGACGAGTCTAAGTCATATCGCCCCATTAGCTTAACCTCATTTCTCCTAAAAACAATGGAGAAACTTTTAGATCAGTATATTAGAAGCGAAATACTTACAATCCGAGCAAAACAATTATTATCCGTTCACTAAAAGGAGAAAACTCAATCTTAGGACTCCTATACTGAATGGAGCGATACTAAATTTTTCCAGTGAAGTCAAGTATCTAGAAGTAATCCTGGATCAAAAACTTACCTGGAACTCACATCTGGAAAGCGCTCTTACTAAATCAACAGCGGCAATATGGACGCCGTAGGCTGTTTGGTAGGACTTGGGGTCTAAGACCGAAAATGACACATTGGTCTTATCTTTCTGTTGTCAGACCTATGTTGACCTAAGCATCATGCGTATGGTGATCAAAAACAGAAGAAAAAACAGCATAGGAAAAGTTGCAGAAACTGCAATGCCTTGCCTGTATAGGGACTACAGGAGCAATGCACTCATGTCCCGTGGCAGCTATAGAGGCTATGCTTGACCTACTTCCCTTGCACTTGCATGTAAGGAAGGAAGCAGCACTCAGTAACTTACGACTGCACCAGGCACATAAATTTAAACCAGGCGATCTGGTTGGTCACTTAATCCATTTGAAGTCCTTGACCAAACCCACTGACTCAATGTCAATCAAACAAGACTTTGACTGCCCGTTTGACGTGCTAATTGAAAGTCGACAGACGGACAAGCTAGAAGCACCGCGATTGGAACAAGGGTCACTCATCTGGTATACAGATGGATCTAAGATGGCTGGAGGGGTAAGAGTGGGCGTAGCAGGGCCTAAATGTAGGCTATCCAAAGCCCTCGGTAACACCCCAACCATCTTCTAGGCAGAAATTTACGCTATAGATCTGTGTGCCCAGGAATGCCTAAATAAAGGCATCCGAAGCAAAGATCTATATATTATCAGATAGCCAAGCAGCACTAAAAGCTCTAAGGTCCTATACCTTTGAGTCTAAAATTGCCTGGGAATGTAGACAATCCCTGAAGCAACTGGCCAACAACAACAAGGTTACCTTGATGTGGGTGCCAGAGTGGGGTGATGGAGTACAAGGAAATAAACTTGCTGACAATCTTGTAAAAAAAGGAGCTAAAGCACCATTCATTGAACCCGAGCCATTTTGTGCCCTGGCCAAAGGACACATAGCGGAGGAGATCCAAGAATGGGAAAAGGACCAGAAAAACTCCTACCAGATTAATACTCCATATCAAAGACAAGCGAAAAAGTTTATAACTTAATCGACAAGGAATACCACAAGGCTTCTCGAACTTGAAAAATCCGAATTAAGGCTAATCACGAAGATGGGGGTCAATCAAGAAGAGGTGCCGACTGTTTTTGCCGGCTTTTAGTTTTTATACGGTTTCAATTGTGCTCGTATACACTATAACTAGTAATCACCGGGTCAGAACTAATTAACATTACCAATTCAGGGGCAAGGGAGTCGATATTAGAACCGATAAGGCAGGAAGGAGAAGCAAAAAATAACATAGAAGAATGAACTAATATCAATAAAAGATTTAATATTAATATAATAAAATCTAAAAGCAATGATATTTATTTGTGTTATTTTTGTGTTGTACTTATAACGAGAGTGCTTTTCCTAACGTGTTTTATGTAAGTTAGTTTTGATAACTAATTGATTTAAAGCTTGTAATCGGTATATTCACTTATAAATTTGATAAATTTTAGAGGAAATTAAGTAAGCGAGCACACTGGTTTCACTGGTTTTGCGTTTCATAAATTCAAACTGCATATGTCAAAATTGTTATTAAAATCTGAAGAAAATTTTAAGCAGTACACATGAGTACTGGGATGACTTTAATTTTTAAACTAAAATAGTTTACCTATAATAATACATCAAATTCACAATGTGGACGTATGTGGAAGTAAACTTTTCCTATGGTTACAAAATATACAAAATATATTGTAGTTTATTGATATATTTGCATAGATTTGTTTTTGAAATTATAATTACTATATAACTTAAACAATTATAGTAAAATAAGGTAATATATTGAGTATATACCTGACGGTATTGGGTTCATAGTAATTTAAGTCAAAAACTACAGATATAAATGAGTTTATCCCCTTAAAAGTAATATCAAATTTAGCGCATCGATCATACGCAAATATTACTTAACAATAACTGTTTCATGGAGGTAGTAGTAGGCGAGGTGGCCTTGGGTGAAGTTAGATAGTGGTGCAAACAATACACTTATATGCTCTCTTGCCATATGTCAACAACATATAGTCCTTTAGCTCGTTTCATTTTACGATTAAATGCCACGTTTCCGAATTCCTGCCCCACTGTGCGCCGTCGCGAATAGTTTTTTCACACAGTGAGCTTTATTCAGTGTTAGTTACACTTTTCTATGTTTTTTTTCATTTTCATTTATTATTTCGCTTCTTACTATTTTAATTTATGTACAAATTTCTGGTTGTCGAATAATCTTATTCACAACTTGTTTAATGCAATATTTAGTGGTAAAATATATTACATAGTCTGTTTAAATTACTTTAAATAAATTATGTACATTTCGTTCAATTAAAAGTTTTGTAATTTCGAGAAGTTTCAAAAAAGCTATATGCAGGTTGTAGCTATTGGCCCTAACCAAATTGCAAAAAATCTCAAAACAGTGTTTTTTGACTTCTTCAGCTACATAAAGGGCCCGAGATACTGCAAGAGCCTCAAAACCACCCTCCAAAATATATTATCGGAGTATTCCTCGTGTTCACAAAGAAGACCGCGTTCTCGCCTCTGATCTTCCAGCGGCTTGTATATTAGTAATGCAATCTTAGGCGAGGATTGTGTAGTGGATATATCATCCTTTGGAGGGGATATAAAGCTGTCGGTCCCTTGTCTACTAAATGTTAGGCAAGTAAAAAATTCCTACTCTTTGAAAAATAAGAGGTTCGGCAAAATTCCTGGTTGGGGATAGCTCGTCTACAGGCCTCAGTAGCGGAAATAGGCCGACCGACGTTAAATAAATGTTAAAAAAAAACATGAGCAATAAAGTGTAGTGACAATAGAGTATACCACTTATTCCGTAGTCAGATTATTTTTACAAGAAATGAAACGCATGTTAGTAGTGAAATTGGAAAAAGGAACAGTTAAGCAATCATTACCAGCAAAGCTGGCGGCTAAGATGAACATGAACATATATGTATACAGGCTGTCCATTTTATCAGGGCACTCGAGAATATCTCACTAAATATCGGTCGTACAAAAAAAAATTATTTTTACGAAAATTGTGCCGATTTATATAACCTACAAAATGGTTTAAAGACATTTGAAATCCATGGCCTACTTTAAGAGTCATGGCGGAAAATATCGAAAGTGCGGAAAACGTCTAGGCCAAATATCTCCGTTATTTGAAGAAATACGAGAAAAATTCTAAGGCAAAATTTTTTTGCAAAACAGAGTGTTTCAACGAGGTTTTATCTAATTTTTTTCAAAACCGCTGTATTTTGAAATTTACTCTTCAGGCTGTTAAAAAATTATTTTGAAACGGGCGGGAAATGGCGCCATTATGTAGAGTATTTTCCTCCCTTTTCAACGATATATCACATGCCATATTTATTCGTTGGTACTGCGTTAGTAATTATAAAAACGTTTTATTTAAACCAACAAATTTTTTTTAATATACTTGCCGTGGAGAAGTATAATTAAATAAAACGATAAAATAATTCAATAAGTTGTTCAAATATTTGCTATAATAAAACATTAACACAACTAAGAAAAATAAAGTAAATTCAAGTAACAAAAACAAATTAATAATATAAAGAATATAGCACACAGAATTTTAATATTTATCTAATCCTCAAAATAATTTTTAAGATATCATATCAAGTGTTCAAAGTGCCCACCGCGCGATTTCTTATGTACAATCGAGCGCGGCGAGGCACTGCATTTAAAACATTACTCAGCATTTCGGGGGTAACTGTAATACGTGCCCGTTGAATTCGAGCTTTTAGGTCCTCTACATTTTAAGGTGTCGTCGAAAACACCTTATCTTTAATATACCCCTATAGAAAAAAATCCATTAAGGTTATATCTGGAGAGCGACAGGCCATCGAATAAATCCATTGGTACCTATCCAATGTTGAACCAAAATTTCGTCTATATAATCTAGGCAAATCTGGGAATTTTGGGGAGGAGCTCCATCTTGTTTTAAAAAAGTTGTGTCGATTCTCTAAAGGTAGGTCAGCTAAGAATTCATTAAATTCATTTCTCAAAAAGTTTAGGTTCCTTTGACCACTGAGGTGACCATCATAAAAATAAGGACTTATTAAATTGGTGCCTAAAATACCTATCCACACATTTATTGAAAAACGATTTTGAAACCCAATCGGTCTATGCCAGTATGTATTTTCAGAAGTCCATTTATATAATATAATAATATTGCGATTAAAAAATCCATTACTTTAAAAGTTTGCCTCGTCAGACCAAAGTATTTTACTACATATTAATGGATCGGCACGCTTCTTTTCCAACAGCCACCTACAAAAAGTCGTCCTCCTTGATTTGTCCCCCGCTTGTAAATTGTGAACTTTTTGGCTTTATAACAACGGTAACCGTTTTTCTTTTCTGCACTTGTTTTATTTATATGACAAGCAATTTGAATTTCTCTTACTGATGTTTTCAAATTTTCTGTATTAATAACTCGGTTTACCTTATTTACATTATCAATTCAACCTTGTCTTCTCCTTTAAAAATGAACCATTATTTTTCAGTTTCGTAGCTAATTTTCTGAACGGAGTTTTATTCGGCTGTAATGCTTGTGGAAATCTGTTTCTATATTCTACTTGAGCTAATCCAGAGTTAAAATTGCATTGGCAATATATAAAGAACATATAACGATCAATGTGAGCGAAAATCATTTTTGAAAATTCTAAATTCTTAAACGAGTGTGATTGAGTGAGAGTTTAAGTATTAACTGAGATGATCTGTCAAAAAATTAAATTGTCAAGTTTATTCTTAGCCAACTATTTTAAAATAATTGAAATAATAGTGAAATCATGAAATACAAACAAATGGAGATTATACTTAAATTAATTGGTAAAGACATTTTAACTTTCTGAGCAAGGGGTGACGCTTTTATTGAGGACCTCTATACATTGGCATAACTGCGAATACTCTTTCCATAATTGCTCCATGTTGCTTTCTTGATTATTATATTGTTTTTGTTACCTGAATTTACTTTGTTCTTCTTAATTGTGTTAATGTTTTATTATAACAAAGATTTGAACAACTTAATGAATTATTTTATCGTTTTATTTAATCATACTTCTCCACGGCAAGTATAATGCTTGTTAAAAAAAATTATTAGTTTTAAAAAAATGTTTTTATAATTACTAACGTAATACCAATGAATAAATATGGCATGTGATCATTGAAAAGGGAGGAAAATACTGTATTTAATGGCACCATTGCCCGCCCGTTTCAAAATAATTTTTTTAACAGCCTGAAGAGTAAATCTCAAAATCATCAAAAAATTTGATAAAGTCTCATTGAAACACTCTGTTTTGCAAAAAATGTTCGCCTTAGAATTTTTCTCGTATCTCTCCAAATAACGGAGATATTTGGCCTAGACGTTTTCCGCATTTTCGATATTTTCCGCCATAACTCTTAAAGTAGGCCATGGATTTCAAATATCTTTAAACCATTTTATAGATTATATAAATCGACACAATTTTCGTAAAAATAATTTTTTTCTACGACCGATATTAAGTGAGATTTTCTCGAGGGCCCCGATAAAATGGACAGCCTGTATGTGTATATATAAAATTTAATAATTGGCTCCCTTTGTTGCCTTACACAATTACACATCTTACTATGTAATAATCATATAGGATGACAGCAAAGAATGAACTGATTCAAGATGTTATCCGTAATGATTGTTATGTCCCACCCTGACCCCTGGCAGTTCTAGGTGTATCAGGTACCTCAGATAAAGCAATAAAACGCCTATATTTAAACGTTTTTGTGCTATTCTGCATGTTTTAATACATACTGCTGTACTACAATCATTACAGACAATTCGAATAATTTGGATCGTTATTCTTACAGATTACCAGTTTGATCAATCCACTAATTTTGTTTATTCTAATCGTACCTAACTTTAATTACCTAGTTTAGTTTAGTTCTTTAATTATAACTATTTTTTAGTTTTTTATATTTATAAAACGCCTGCCCTATAATTGGATTCCTGTCTGGGTAGTTGTAGCCTACTGCGTATCTTGTTCCTCTCTGTAGATTACATTAACGTTACAAACAATTGCCGTTCATCATCTATCTGCAGGGTATTTAACAAACATAATCCGGCTTAACAAACATCGTTCTACTGGTAAAAACCCTTTACTCAGTTAATTCTCACTTATTTTCAAATTGTAAAGATTAGTATTTAGTGGGTAGCGACTAAGTAAAGTCGTGGTGTATACTGCTAAAATAGCTTAAACATAATCGTTTCTGAAAAATTCAAATAATCGGATTGTGACGTGTGGAGGTAGAATGATTAAAAATGCGTTACCGATGATAGATTGCCATATTCACTCACAAATGTCGAATGAATACAATTCCGACATGCCTAGTTGAAAAACTAATAGCCAAACATGTAGCACCCTTCAAAAACTTACGATATGTACAATTGAGTGACTATACCACAACACACTTCTGCCTTTTATGAAAGCTCTTTCTCTTGCTATGCGACAGTCGAGTACAATTTATTGAATGTTTAAAAATAAAAAATGTTACTTCTCAATGAAGACAGAGACCTTATTCAATTACATTCATTGATTTGTTTAGGTTTACTTACATAGTGAAAAAACCACAATGTAAAACACATAAAGATGCTCAATGTGTTAAAGTGGTTAATTCTGCAAAGACGGATTCTCTCCTCGTGCACCACTCAGAAGGAAAAATCGCAATCCCCTCCTGAAATTGACATTTCATCTTCTCAGGTCTATCTACTTGACATCGTAGTAGTAAAATTCCCTGCTATTGACCAGCCAATGAGAAGTCGCAAAAGAAAAATATTCGCAATTTAAAAGAAGCTTGAATTTTTTATTGTAGTACTTCGAAAGGTTAGTATATATCTTATTTCACATACACTGTTTTCAAACTCTCATAATAACGTGAGATATATGAGACATTGGAGACATCATCAATGGAACAAAGAAGTTAGAACGATTCTAGTTTATTCTCTTAGAACAAATCGAGAAAGACTATTATGCGCAATATACCCGACACTCCTTAGGGTTGTATAAGTTGGAAACTATTATTTCACTCAAAGTGCATAGAACATTAAGATGAAAATGTTATTCTCTCTTTACAGTCTCTACTAAACATTTAAAATACAGTCTGGTGACTATGTAGTACTGAAATTATCTATTTCATTTTTATAGTAAAATATTTATCTATTTAATAGAAATTTGTGCCTACAAGAAAAATAGACATAATTGAGATTTAAATAGATGAAATATTTTACCGCTAAATGATATATAAAGCAAAGCTTATATTTGATAAAAAATGTACTAAATATGTGACTTTGGAAAGTGTGTTCGAGAGCATGTTCAAGTGTTTTGGTGTTTATCGAATCTACATCTAATACGGTGTTATATCAAAAGTTCCAATTCCTTCTGGGACCCGAGGACCAATGACTTGAGGACTAAGAATTTCAAGGCCACGTGGCATGACCAGCTTCTCCTAGAAAGTGCAGGGGGGTAGAGGGTTTAGGTATGGTTAAACCATATCTAAACCATGTCTCGCTTTATTACACACAGATAGAAAGAATATAAAGATATGCCCAATTCAACTTCAATTCAACAAATCTTTATTCAAGTATAACAACAAACAAATATCTCCCCAGAACCCGCCCCGGGACCGACCCTGCAACCACCGCACTCGTAGTGGCGGATTACAAGGCCGAACGGACCGGGTCTGGTTTGGTTAGAAAACAAATTTTTAATCTTTACCTAGACACGTTTTAATTAACAATATCTAATACAAAAAGATTTTAAAAAACTTAAAACTACACACGGGACTTTTTACTTTACACTTTTTTTTTTAAATTTTATCACCTCAGTCCAGACGAGGAACCCTCTGAGAGATATATAAATGCCGAGCTGCGCAAGGTTGGCCTAAACTTTGATTTTTAGAATTTTTGATTTCAAAAGATTTTGATTTGATAAAAGATTTTGTGACGAGAAATGAATTTAGAGACAAAAATGTACAAAAAGAAAACAAGAGAAAACAAACGCGACAAAAAAGTTAAAAACAGAAAGGAAGAGGGGGACACTAAAGATTTAAAAATACAAAAGGTATGAAATATCAGTAAAGGTGGATAGGGTAAGCAGAAGTTATAGTTGGCTACACAGGTTGCCGGAAAATCGGTAACTGCTGATACGGTAAGGGGTGTTTAATCCGAAATGGGGCATTATGCTATCTAATTTGCGTTATGTGTCTTGTTAGCGGACTATCGTCCAGCTTGAACGAGTAGATGTTTTGAGAGATGTGCCGGAAGTGCCTTCCTGAATTTGATATGAGGCGCATAAATTACACTTGTTACTGTAGTTACTGTTACTTTTAGTTTTTTCATTGTCGTGGCCGGTATGCTGCACCACACCGACGCCGCATATTTGGCGGACGGTCTGACCACCATTGTGTACAACAATTTCTTATTATGTCTATTGAGTCTACCCCTGGCCATAAGCAGTCTTTGGTCGAGTCGCACCCCCCAAGTACTTCACGCATCTCTTTGTTTCCCCTGATTAAAATCGGTGTTATAATTTTGTTTTCGGTGAACCGACGCGTGAAGACTATCGCCTCAGACTTCTCAGCATTGATCCGAATCTTCCACTGGTCGTAGTATGCCGGGTCATGTGCACCTTCAGCAATATATTCGTTGTTTGTGCGTTATGAGAATGCGCGTACATGGCTGTGTCATCGGCGTACTTGGCCAGCTTCGTCTATACTCCAGTCGAATTGCGGGGTTGATTGTATTATTAGTTACTGGAACAAAATATATTTTAAACCAAGTCTTTTTGGTCCCTGATTACGATCCAAAAGTTTCGCTCGGTGGAAATTCCAGAAATACCCCTTTTGGGGCAAAAAAAACATCTCTTTTTGGGGGTTTGTCGCAATATTCTGAGTATAATTTTTAAGTTATCTTATAAAATGCATTTTTTCTGGTACCCAAAATGTTTTTTGGGTCACTGATCACGAATTTCGGGGTCCCATACCCATAAAATGGGTCAAACACCCTTAAATGGGTAAAAACACCCTTTACAAGGGAGTTGTTTCGCAGTATTCTCAAAACAAATATGAAATTATAAAAAAAAAATGTTTTTTTGCACTTATAATTGAAAAACTTATTAGATGTTATAATTTGGTATCATTAATGGTATCATTAATGTCATTCTCGATGCGTTCATGCTCTAAATTATTTGGAGTGTTCTTATTGTGAATAGTCTCGAAATGCGTAGTCACTCGCCCTTTGAGCGTCTGTCATCGACGTCCGTCCGTTCGCGCCCGGCTACACGGGTATAGCCTCCCGCGTACTATCTAAGGCCCTCGTCAACTTCCACAACGTGTTGTCCCGAGGGTTCAGCGCTACCAGTTTATTCCCCCATTTCTAGTTCTTTGCATCGTTTATAGAGGTTCCGATCTATCCTTGCAGCCCTATCATCTCCACCTTAGCGAAGCCATCTTAGTCTATTTTTCTTCCTTATGTTTCGTATGACCGCTTCGTCGAGTCGGTCTTTGTTCTCATTCACAGTGACTGTAGTGGCAACAGACTGCTTAGCATCCTGCAGAACTCTCGTGAACTCCTCCGCCGCATTTTCTAACTCGGCGAGTGTTCTGATCATGTTGTTAGTATTATGTTTGTGTTAATGTGTGCGTTATAGAAGCACATATTAAATAATAAATATCTTAGATTGATAACATTTACAGTCGAAGGGAAAGTGTAAAAATGTTTCAATTGATGTATTTAATAGCTTTATTGACCATATAAGCCCTGAATAAACTCTATTAAAGTCGCTTATTACATAAGGAGAAATGTGGAGTTTATATTACACTTGGTATATCAACTAAAGTAATCGCTATTATGGATGCAATTATTTATTTAATATAATTTAAGTGTAATGTGCTAAAATTTCACTAAACTTTATGAATGCCTAGAAGCCTCCTTATGTCTAAGTCATTAATATTTCATTTTAATTATTTTTAATACACACAATATCTTATTATTGTTATAGTAAACCAGAGGAAAATTCGCCTGATAAAAATAATAATATAGTAATATAATAATGTAATAATATAATAATATAATGTAATAATATAATAACATACTACAATAATATAATAAAATAATACGATAATACGATAGTACATTAATACGATAATACAACAATACACTAATACAACCATACAATAATACAACAATACAATAATATAATAATACAATAATATATTATTTAAAATGTGTAATTGGGAAATATAAAATGTGCTTACAAAAACAACAAACTTGTAGTAAGTAGATACTATAGTAAATTGACCAAAGGATAATTTGCAAAATTTGAGGTATTATCACCAGAATAAAGAAAGATGGTATTGTTGAGATTATTGACATATTAATTTTATTTCTTAGTTTAAATGGCCTTCATATTATTTTCATCTACAAGTATTGAAAAATGAATGTTATATGCAGAATAGAGGCGAATTTTATGAAAAAATTTGACCTAAACACAGTTCAGACTTAAAAGGGCAGAAACCCGCATCCCTCAAAAGATTTATTTACTGATACTAGATTATGCAATACTATTGAGCTGTTCTTAACAACGTCTATGGCATCTGCTAGAGATGTTGAATTATTCGAAGTAACATATGTAACTTACAACTTATCTGAAAGTATTATATATCGAGTACTGCATCGAGAAATCTTATACATTTTTCATTTACTTGTGCAAATATTAATTCCAGGCGATGTTCAGCAAATGTGTATATTTTGCATCAAACCCCAATTTTCTCCAGAGTTCCATCTGCAAAGCACATGATCGATTACGGTTGGGTAGGCGTCTCGTTATCGGTCAATGTCACGTGGATACAATATCTCCTTTGAATGTGGCTTATACTTGAACTATGAGTAGTAGTTAGGTGTAAATTATTGTTTGTGTATTTTGTAAATATATTAATATCATATGGAAACCAGATTAATTTTATTTATCTAGTTAAGAGTGATTGAGAATAGCAGACATTTTTAGTTTAAATCTATGCCTTTTAATTTAAATTTAAAACATAATAGCTCAGAACTTGAGTAAACTAAAAAAATATCTCCCAACTAACAGATCTGGGGCGCAATTTCATTATGCTCAGAAAACGCGTATTAGAGAAGGGTCGGTAACGATGTAATGAAAATTCTCAATTTTTTACCACCCTTCTCTAATTTTATTTGTTATTCACTTGTAAAATGGCGTGAAGTATGTTTGTCAAAACAGTATACAAACATTGGAAATCACTTTTAAATTGCTAGCTAGTGTAAAATTTTGTTAACATTAGAAAATTATGTTTTGTAACCTTAAAGCTGCGCTCGCGATTTCATCTAAAATAACTTCTGGCGCATTTATATCAGTACAATTAAAAACGATAAGCTTTGCAAAAGCAGTAGGTACTTATAAAAGTTATTTTTTAGGCATACATATCACTCAACTACTTCGTGACGTTATATCGGATATTCTGCTTTGAGAAAACACTTCTGCGCTTTCAGCGAAACTACAATCCACGTTGTTGACCTCCGCAGTCATATATTTCTTTTTCTTTTCCTGACTAATATCAATTGCGCCACGAGCCAATTTTCCACGAACCCACTATCAGATTCTTGGAATAACCAATTTGGTTCCTCCCACCATTTCGATTCGAGTTTTAGGGTGCAGCCACATGAAGACAAATAAATCAGTTGGGTTCTCTGAGTACCTGGCATGTGCCTCCAATTCTTAATAGACGTGAGCGTGCGAATCTGAGCCACTCGGTTCCATGCAAATGTATCTCGTTTTTCCTTCCTCTGGATCCATGCTACGACAGTTGAAGAATCATTCTAGAGATATAATGCATCTCCCTCCCTTCCTTACATCAGCATATAATCTAGAACCAATCGTTGTTGCTAACGGTTCTAAACGAGGTATAATTAATGTATGTAATGATGCAACTCTCATTTTCGCAGCCAGCAAATAGCAAGTCTATTCCGCACCACCTCTGATAACTCTTAAGAAAATTACACATGAAAAGGGGTTTTTGTTTGCGTCACAAAATGTGTGTAGGCCAGGATGTTACATCTGATTACTGCTACCACCTATCCAACATTGCATATTATCCCAAAAAGATATAGCAATTCTGTAACCCAGTGTCTAAAGGCATATTCAGTTTCATCATCCACTGGGTCATTCTATGGTAATTTCGTTGCATCAACAACTCGGGCATTAATGTGGCAGGGCAAGTGAAACACACCGGATTGAATGTATATTGAGCCGTTCAATCTTTGCCACAATATACTATGAGCATTAGCAACTGTTGATGGATATCCTCCTAAGGTTGAAGAATGCATTGCTGGCTTTACTTTTAGGCTCTCACTAACATTTCAGAAACCTTTGATGAACTCGTCAAGATGGTCTTAAGCCGCTTTCCAAAATGCAAAAGGATAGATTTCGCGAGGAATACTTACTTAAAGACGTATCTATTGAAAACATTGAGAGATTAAGAAGGGGTTGTGGAGATACATTTTAAATAAAAGGGCCTAAGACCAAGATTCCTCGGGATTGGAAAAAATTCTTCAGTAATGGCAAGAATAATAAACAACTTGTCAACCTTCTACATAATGAAAGGAACCAAGATAAATATGCCCACTACTTTCATGGTAGAAACCTTTACTTATCACATAATGATCAGCGTACACTATTTACTAGCGAAGACGGTTCAACTGTACTGTACTATGTAAAAAAATCTCTTCAGAGGAAGCGGGTATCAAAATTATATTACATTGGTTCCATGCTTCTCAATCATGTCAAGACAATTTGCCTATAAGAATTAGGTCATCAGATATTTTTATGCTGTTAAGGTACTCCAACGAAATTAAAAACGTGTCACTATTTGACACAGGAACTGGAAACAAACGAAGGGTCATTAATGTTACTATCATTCTCGGTATTTAGGTGTAGCAATGATCCGTGATATGTTGAATATGCTTACATTATCCGGATGCGATACTACCAGCCCTTTTTTGTCGTGGAAAGTTGTAAGTGAAACCTAAATTTCAGAAGTATTCAAAGTTCGTGCCTATGATAAGGATCATCACTTACAATTACAGATGTTACTGACAGGCCTAGAGGAATTCGTCTGTTCATTGTACAGTAATAAGGGATACACAGATATGAATAAGCTACGGTACGATTTGTTCACAAAAATATTCTCCCACAATGACATTTGCACTGCCAAAAACAGAAGGCGTCGAATTGAATCTACTGCCTCTTTGCAAAGTTTCACATGAGAATGGCATCAGCCGTGGAAACTACCAGTACTTCACATGGAACAATGCACACATCGCTAAACCCATAATACCACTCCAGTGGGACATGGCTGGAAGTTAGAGAATGGACAACTTAAGCTTGATTGACCTAAAGGGGACCCGTTGCCAGGCAAACTAACCGACGTTATGGAAAGCTTTGATCGAGATGAGTTTGACGATGAAGATGAGCCAGAACTAGATAACTCAACCGATATGCTAAACAAGGATGAATAAGAAGACTGCTACTCCTGGACGAGAAGCGTGTAACCCTCGTGTATCCTTCGTTTGGTATAAACATTTACATTAGATATGTGGTTGGATAGGTTATCGATTTTGCGATTAAATGTTTTAGTTTATAGTCATATAATAAGAATAGCGAATCAGTAGTATATATATTCTCTACAAATATTTTGGATTCCAAAATAAGCGATTGAAGTAAATTCTAAATTATTTTATTTACCTTTTACCTTAAAGCACAAAAAAACACAAAGTTTTTTTTCGGTTTAGTTTTTCTTTACATGAAATAAAATTAATTTTTTATGCCAAAATCAGAAATTCGATATCCTCCAAATGTTTATATTGATAACGCCAGAACAAATTGTAAATCTGCAGTATACCTGTATAAAAATTTAAATATATATTTAATTGTCTTATTTATACATAAACTTATAGTAGGTGAGGAATGAAAGGGGTTCGGTTCAGGAGCAGGAGCAGTGTTCAGTTTAGGGGTGGGGGTCGGTTCGGTTCAGGAGGAGGAGCAGTGTTCAGTTTAGTGGTGGGGGTCGGTTCGGTTCAGGAGCAGGAGCAGTGTTCAGTTTAGTGGTGGGGGTCGGTTCGGTTCGGGAGCCGGAGCAATGTTCAGTTTAGTGGTGGGGAGTAATTAGAGTGATGAGATGTAAGTACGGTGGTGGGAGGTAATTAGACTAATATGATGTAATTAGAGTGGTGGGAGGTAATTAAGGGGCGGGGGCTTAGGGGATGGGGCGTTAGAGGGCGGGGCCTATGAAAGGTGGTGGTGGGGGGCAATTAGGATGGTAATTAGATTAGTGAGAAGTAATTAAAGTGGCGTGATGTAATTGTGGTGGTGGGGGGCAATTAGATTAGTAAGAAGTAATTAAAGTGGTGTGATGTAATTGTAGTGGTGGGAGGTAATTAGGGTGATGTGATGTAATTGTAGTGGTGGGAGGTAATTAGAATGGTGTGATGTAATTGTAGTGGTGGGGGGCAATTAGTGGAATGATGGGTAATTAGAGTAATTGCATGATGGATAATTATTGTGGTGGGAGGTAATTAAAATGTTGTGATGTAATTGTAGTGGTGGGAGGTAATTAGAATGGTGTGATGTAATTGTAGTGGTGGGGGGTAACTAGAGTGGTCTATGAAAGGTGGTGGTGGGGGGCAATTAGGATGGTAATTAGATTAGTGAGAAGTAATTAAAGTGGCGTGATGTAATTGTGGTGGTGGGGGGCAATTAGATTAGTAAGAAGTAATTAAAGTGGTGTGATGTAATTGTAGTGGTGGGAGGTAATTAGGGTGATGTGATGTAATTGTAGTGGTGGGAGGTAATTAGAATGGTGTGATGTAATTGTAGTGGTGGGGGGCAATTAGTGGAATGATGGGTAATTAGAGTAATTGCATGATGGATAATTATTGTGGTGGGAGGTAATTAAAATGTTGTGATAAAATTGTAGTGGTGGGAGGTAATTAGAATGGTGTGATGTAATTGTAGTGGTGGGGGGTAACTAGAGTGGTCTATGAAAGGTGGTGGTGGGGGGGCAATTAGGATGGTAATTAGATTAGTGAGAAGTAATTAAAGTGGCGTGATGTAATTGTGGTGGTGGGGGGGCAATTAGATTAGTAAGAAGTAATTAAAGTGGTGTGATGTAATTGTAGTGGTGGGAGGTAATTAGGGTGATGTGATGTAATTGTAGTGGTGGGAGGTAATTAGAATGGTGTGATGTAATTGTAGTGGTGGGGGGCAATTAGTGGAATGATGGGTAATTAGAGTAATTGCATGATGGATAATTATTGTGGTGGGAGGTAATTAAAATGTTGTGATGTAATTGTAGTGGTGGGAGGTAATTAGAATGGTGTGATGTAATTGTAGTGGTGGGGGGTAACTAGAGTGGTCTATGAAAGGTGGTGGTGGGGGGGCAATTAGGATGGTAATTAGATTAGTGAGAAGTAATTAAAGTGGCGTGATGTAATTGTTGTGGTGGGGGGCAATTAGATTAGTAAGAAGTAATTAAAGTGGTGTGATGTAATTGTAGTGGTGGGAGGTAATTGTAGTGGTGTGATGTAATTGTAGTGGTGGGGGGGTAATTGGAGTGGTGTGGTAATTAGGGTGATGTGATGTAATTGTAGTGGTGGGAGGTAATTAAAGTGGTGTGATGTAATTGTAGTGGTGGGGGGGTAATTGGAGTGGTGTGGTAATTAGGGTGATGTGATGTAATTGTAGTGGTGGGAGGTAATTGTAGTGGTGTGATGTAATTGTAGTGGTGGGGGGCAATTAGATTAGTAAGAAGTAATTAAAGTGGTGCGATGTAATTGTAGTGGTGGGAGGTAATTAGTGGAATGATGGGTAATTAGAGTGGTGGGAGGTAATTAGAATGGTGTGATGTAATTGTAGTGGTGGGGGGTAACTAGAGTGGCCTGATGTAATTGTAGTGGTGGGGGGCAATTAGTGGAATGATCTGTAATTAGAGTAATTGCATGATGGATAATTATTGTGGTGGGAGGTAATTAGAATGGTGTGATGTAATTGTAGTGGTGGGGATGACTCTACTAATATAAATAGAATGCAATGCTTCTGCATCGCACAATTAAAACCTATCGCCGATAAGTCAAGAGCTAGCAAGTGAGTGTTGTGCAACTATCCGAATTATTTCAAGTGAGCAATATTTTATATTACTTTCTGTAATTCTTTCACTGTATACATTCGATTTAATTATGGCAATTTCTGATTACGACTTATTTGCACTTAATGCAATGATCAATGAATCTACAGAGGTCTTAGAACAAAAGTCTATTTCATCATTAATTTTACATAAACCATATATCATTAAGAAAATTTCTGCTGTCAATACGCGATTTGGAAAATCAATAGTAGTACATTTATTTGAGGAAAGCACAATTACATCTTTCAAATCATTTCTACCAAAACGAGTTGTTGAAATTGTGAGTGAGGATCTTATGAGTAAAATCAATTTATCTGTTAAATACACACTGACATATCTAGGTCAGAGTTCTCCGGTGTATAACGGTGCAAAACCCAGTGTAATGTTACGTTTTGGCTGTTAGTTGAGATATTGTATAGTTGCGTTAGTTATTAATTTTTAATTTTATATTAGTAAAGAGCATGGTTGCGTTAGTTATTAATTTTAATTTTATATTAGTAAATGGAATACAGTTGAAAGTATGCTGGGAGTAATATTGTTGATTCACTTGCAAATATATGAAATAATTGTTATATAGTAAATAATAACAAATGGACTTCTACAATATATTTTCATCATCACATTTTGTGTAAGTTGATAAAAAAATTATCCTTTCTGAATATGTATGATTAATATGTTTGTTTTTTATTTTTTTAGTTTAGTCCAACTGGCACAATGTGGATGCAATATTCAGCTCAACGGTGGGTACGGGCAGAAGACATTAAATCTGCCATTGAAAGGTTGTCTTGTGAACTAAGTGACTTAATCAAGGATTCGCAGCATTCATTAGTTTATGATACAAATGTCTTCTACGATGTTGAAGAAACAAGACGCGTTGAAAAAGATTGCAGGATGTATGCTGCTGGTGCAAATCTATGTTACAAATATTCAAGAGGCTTTTTAAATTTGGACGAATTTTGTAAGCATATGGTTAGAATAGAACTAAGACACCTTCTATATGACATAGTGAAGTACCTGCCTAAGGAACTTATTGAAAAATATCAACTGGACCAGTCTGATGATGATACAAGCAGTTAAATAATTCTATGTGTTGTATTTATTATTAGATATAAACAATTATTGTATTATTTTATTATGCAATATACAATTATAGTATCTTAAAATTTTTCTTTGTATTTTCGTACTACGATGAGATTAGAAATAAAACAAATATTAAAATAATACGTGTATTTTATTACCTATTCTTGATTACATAACTAAAAGATATACCTTAATAAACCTAAAGAGTTTTTATTCCAATTTTATATTTAAATCTACAATACATTTGTAAAGAAAGTGAACATTTGCGAGAGCACAATGACAATTATTATAATGATAATGTTCCAGACATTCTGGTATAGTCAATGATTTAAGGTTAGGTAGAGGCGGTGAATAGTCATTAAGAACTAAAATTTTATTCCACCGCAGATATTGTAGTAGGAAATTCTTCTTCGTCACACCTTTGCATAGTATTATTACATTGTTTAATTGTAAATTATGTCGATAGTTGTTAACAGCATTCTGACAAAGTCGTTCAAAGATTAGTGGCAATTTTTCCAGTTGAATATATCCATGACTCCATTTTAAACCATGGAAATTTGTTTCCAACCACTGGTATTGCACCTTTTCACCACGTGCTAAATGAGAATGTATATGGTGGTTTGAAAATATAATGTGCTTGTTGTTTAGTGTTACAGCAGACAGCAGCCAATTCTTTCACTATAAACTCATTGTCATTATATTGAAAACTTTGTAAGTCAATGATCAAAGTAGGAAATGTACTACTTAAATGCACCATATTATAGTCTTCTACTTAGCACCAATAAAGCCGTTCTGGACTGAACCATCCAATGCGCTGTACGTTAAACAAGCATCGTGAAGTATAAGAGCATATACTCGAGTTTGCTCGGGGAACTTCGTTTTTCGTGTTTCAAATTCTATTTTTATGTCGACAGTGGATGATTTAATTGCGTCCGGTTGACGAGAGCAATCAATAACAAACAATGGATTTTTTCTGAATTCGCTAAGATCCATCATAGGTTCACGCATATCTTTATCATAGTAACTAAGCCACGCCTCCTCTACAATTGTATTAACAATAGATGAAGTATATTATTGCATTATTTTTAGAGGACTTTATATTTCTAAACGTATATTATGTATTATTTTATAGAATATAAGATTAAAACCAGTCATTTGTGTTTTTATTATTTATTTCATCATACTACTCATAAACATTTAAAGTTATAAAAAATTACACAAATTCATGAAAATATTATATTATAGAAGTTTTATCGATCCAAGTATTATGACTATTTGGGAGTCCAAGCCATTTCACAAAAATCTTCTTTCCTCTCTTTTTTAAAACCTTCTCCACCAGATACACATCCGAATACTTAGCTTTTTGCAATTCCATTTCATAAAAGCCGCCCTTTATCGGTTGACCCTGCATATCTTCGATTAAATAAGTCCTGGGGTAGGTCACATTTACTTTCAAGACTTTGAACAGTTCAGTTGAAAAGTTAGGTGTATATCCTTTATCAAATATACCTTTGTATTTGCTTATTCGAACTATGTCGCCAATATGAAACTTAGGTTTTAAAGCAATCTTAATGTGATCATAAGCTTTTATGCGTGTGGTTGGTTTCACATCAGAAGGTTTCATACCAATTGTGCGATGTACTTTATTATTGTACATTATTGTAATGTTAGGCAGAATGTCAACCCATTTATATTTGCCTCTAGCTGAGAATTCTTTATAAAGCCAATTTTTTAGTGTCCTTATTACTCTCTCAACGATTGCTGCTTTTTTTGTACTATATGTGGAGTAAATGGTTTATATTGTATTTTTTCATTAGGGTGGAAAATGTTTTATTATAAAATTCTGTACCCTGGTCACTTTGGAGATTTTTAGGTGAGTAGTTTGATTCTTCCAATACGTCTCTCATGCCCTTTGTAATTTCAATACCAGTTTTATTTTTTACAGGTCTAGTCCACACATATTTGGAGTAGCAATCTATCACGACAAGAATATAGTGATATCCTTTATTATCATGAGCATATGGTCGCATCTCAATCAAGACCATCTGCCATAAATCGCCATACCCTTTTATTATTGTTCTCCTTCTACGGAAATTTTTACGAACTGGTTTGTGTAGCTCCTCAACGACTGCTCTTTTTATAATACTGGACTCCATAATAAAGTACCTGACTGGTAGGTGTTCACAAGTAAACTAATTTTTAATAAGTCAATTCTTCTAATATACTAATGGACTTTGTTTATAGTTAATCCTTTTTTATTTTTAATATGTCCCAATGCAGCAGCGGTGTCCGCAATTTCATCCATCATCCGCTGTTTATCAACACCCACCATCTTAACATCAAGTGATTTGGTTTGTGAAGGTGCGCTTATCAGACGGGATTCTTGAATAGTGCTGAATACCTTCTCTATTGCATTGGTATTGTCTTCAACTAATTTCTTAACATCTGAAATTTCTGTGTTGATATACTGTCGCACTTCATTAATCATCTCGGTAATTTTGTTGTGTACAAAAGTCTGTTGGTTCTCGAAAAAGGCACTATGTAACTCTTTCATGCATTTTTCTACATAATTACGAGTTACACCATCACGATTATCCACTGGCTCTCCAATATTTTTTAAACGTTTATTTTGAATATCAAAGTGATTGTCTACGGTTACAATAAAACCAACGCCTGGTGGTCCACGTACAATCATTGACTTATTTAAGGCACTTCTTCGTCTCCCGAACTTGTCAATTGTGTTTACACCTACCATTTCTCTTTGCATTTGAGATAATTTCAACATTTCGGTGCTTTATATACTAGTTATGGAGGAAGTCATTTTGCTAATATATTATTTCTTCTTCCCGAAGTTCCTCGACTAAACTAACTATTTCGTTGTCGACATTGTTGTTACCTGCCATTTTTGAACTATACAGCAGTCGCAAACGATCCACCAGTTCTTTCGGCTTATTCCAATAGACATAATCCACGCCTCTACTATTATATAATTTTTGAAGAGGTATGTGTGGAAAACCCAAACCAGTTCTGGATCTCGTATTTACAGTAGAAGACATTAGTGGCATTATGAGTTCATTAAACTTTTTCCATTTGTTTTTATTTAAACCCTGCTTGAAATTAAAATCCTTATATGCCGCCTTTGTCTTTTTTAATATATCTCTATATATGTGACACTCTTCGTCATCAATAGTGACTTGATCACGGCGCAGAAATGATGGATACTTCATAAATATTATATCATACAACTTAGTACTACCGGGATACGTCCCCAGCTCCTTGTTACTACGCGACAATGTGATATTTCCACTAGAAAAGTGTATCTCGGCATCACCCATTTGTAACTTGGCTGTTTGAGGATCTAGGCGTACACCATACACAGTATCATATTTATGATCACCAGACTTTAGATTTTCTAGGTGTTGCTTGATTACATCACATTCTTTTTCTTCACTGCTAAGGAAATTTTCTGAATCTAACGATGATCTCGGCGGTGTGTCCATAAAATATGTTTGAATTGCACTTTCTTCGTCACTAGTTTCAGATGCCGCTTTTACACCCTCTTGCGGTTGTGTAGGTTTTTGTATCTCTGTAGTTGGCTGATTGTGTAATTTTACCTCTGAAGCGGATGATATAACTTTTAAAGGTTTTGTTATGGGCTCATACAATTTCTCGAGAGATAACCGAGTATTTACATTCTTACTTTTCAACGAGTTAAATTTTTTACGTATAGAATCAGTAGCTTCAACTAGTTGACGTTTCAAATTTATTTCACTGGCGTCCTTCATTGCCAATATTTAATTTCACTGATGTAATCTCGGCGCTGTCTATAGATCGACTAATGTTCTAATTATGGTGCTTTATGTATATATGAAACTATCAAGTCCTTTCCTGTATCTGCCTTCATTCACCTCTCTGTCTTTGTCAATCACAAGAAACCCATATTTGTCTTTCCAACACTCTGCACACATATCTTGAAATTGTTTAAAAGATACGTCTGGCGAGACATGATCAGAGAAAATGTGATGTAAATTCATATTGTCCTGTTTGAAGATTGCTATGAAATTGCTGTTGTCTCTTACCAGTTGTTTTGGCACGCGGGAATATGTTTGTGCTAGATAAAAACAATCTACATGTTTGTGACGTCCCATTGAGAAAATGCACGAATTACATCTTGTTTTTCACATATAACATCATCAAATATAAATACAGAATCAGGTTCAGCGTCGGACGGTTGCCCTATTTCTGCATTATTACTAAAGGTGTAAAATTCTAGTCCCTTAATAGGTTTTAATATCTTGCGTAAATATTCATACTTGGGCTGATGAAGAGACTTTGAATATAGGTATATATTTGCAAAACGTAATCCGAGGGGGTGAGTAAGTAGAGATATAAGCAAATTTGTTTTGCCACACGCACTTGGACCGATTAATAGTCCGCGAATAGTTGAGGGAAGTAACGGACCATGGCGCGGTTCGGCTTGTAACCCACTTCCAACTTTTTCATCTAAATTGTCTATAGAAAACTTCTGTCTCTGCTTCACGATGCGCATTGTAGCACGGTTGAGGACTATATAAATGAATGCACATCATATAATCGTTATTTAAATGTTGTCAGTCAAGCAGTGCACAAGTAAAAATCGCCGTCATTTAAAGGCTGGCAGGGGGGTAGTAAATTCCCTTATAAATAAGCTTCCATTTGAACTACATTTACCAGGTGGTTACCAGTATTGTGGTCCAGGCACCAAATTACAAGAAAGATTAGCGCGAGGTGATTCGGGCATAAACAAACTTGACGCTGCATGTAAGGAACACGACATTGCATACGATCGAAACAGGAGTGATTTAGCAGCCCGCCACAAAGCAGACTATCAACTTGAACAAACTGCGTGGAAACGAGTTAAATCAAAAGACGCCAGTTTAAAAGAAAAAGCCGCTGCTTGGTTAGTTACATCTATAATGAAGGGAAAACAGCGTCTTGGTATGGGATGTGACTCAATTGTACCTCATTCTAAAAAAAGAAAAAATATTAAAAAGAAGAACCCTAAAAAGATAGCATTTGGTGCAGGAATAGTTCGTAAAGTGCGCGATGACTTACGAAAAGTTGATGACAAACGGTCTATAGCTAAGGACCCAAGAAAAATGACGTACATTGCACTTCAAGCAGCGCGACGTCACCTGAGGGCTGCTGGAGGAAAACGCAATATTCGTACACCTAGGATCATACCAATCCCGAAAGTTGGTGGAATTCTACCTTTAATACCTATTTTTGCTGGATTATCTGCATTAGGTAGTTTGGCTGGCACTGCGGCGGGTATAGCTAAGGCTGTAAATGATGTTAAAACGAGCAGAGAAGAATTGGCCGAAAAAAATCGACATAATAGACAAATGGAAGCGATTGCAATAGGAAAAACTGGTAAAGGGTTATACTTGAAACCGTATCGCAAAGGATTAGGACTTTATCTAAAACCACAAAGTTCAAAAAACTACTAGACATCCTACCTCGAAAACCTCTCACCGATATAGATCTGAAATATTATGCTGAGAAGCTGAAAGTACCATATTTTCGAGGTATATTTATGCGCAACAATCTACCAAATTCAGGACCGCGACATAATGAATATGTAATCATAAATTTGGATAGTATAGATGGTCCTGGTACACATTGGGTGGCATTTAAAAAACTTGGCAATACAGCCACATATTTTGATAGCTTTGGTGATTTACCTCCACCTAAGGAACTAATTCTGTACTTGCGCAAAGGCTCAAATTCTACCAACAAAATCTACTATAATTATGATCGTCAGCAAAATTTCAACACAGTCTGGTGTGGTCATTTGTGTTTAAAGTTTCTTTCTACAAAGCAGACATAAGACACTATGGAAATGACATCTATGACTCCTGCTATGGATCAAGAAAGCATTAAGCGAATGGGTCATTCATTAATCGCATTCTCTAGACTACGCAGCTTGTTGAAGATGAGTAAACAACAACTCGCAGATATGCCTAAAGAAGTAATGATTGGTTGTGCCGCACATGAAATTGCATTAGTATGGGATAAACTACCCAGACATCTCCAGAGTGATATCGATATTTTAAAATACCAATACTGTCAAGAGCATTATTCTAATGAGAGCGCAAGTGACGTTGATGTTAATGATGGACCATCACCTCGAAAAGTATTCTGCTGTTACTGTAAAGTACGTGATATAAATGTAGTATCAAATAATGAGACACCGTCACCCAACAAGATGAGAAAGTTAATCCACGATGATTGCTGTAAATCACAATAAATTCATAGGTCAGTGCTCAAATTCATCAGTTATGTCGTACACCTTTACTCTGTCGAGTCACACAAGTGTGCTTAGTGCAGAATTTTATCCACCCATTGAATTAAATACTGGTAGTCGATATGGATTGGGATTAACAGGATTTTATTCCTACAACTCCATATTCAATGTGGACGAGACGAATAATCGATTTTGTTATAAAACTGGATCGAAAATGGCTCTCACAGCTCTCCATATACCATTCGGTGCATATGAAATTGATGAAATATATCGCACAATACTAAAGGCAATGCCGAATGATAAAAGAGAAGAAGAAAAAGAAAAATTATTCCAACTGCGAGCCAACAATAATACGCTGAAGTGTGAAATTTGGTCAAAATATGGAATTGATTTTACACAGCCAAATTCTATTGGAAGTCTATTGGGATTTGAATCGATATATTTACATCCGAACAAAAGACATGAATCAACGCTCCCTGTTGATATTATGAAAGTACGAATGATACGGGTGGATTGTAACATTATTTCTGGAGCCTATTTAAATGCTCTTAAATCCCATACCATATTCGAATTTGATATAGACGTCGAGCCCGGCTACAAGCTCACCAGGGAACCCGCCAACATCATATATTTGCCTGTTGGACCTGAAGGACGTCAGTTTATCGATAACATTACGCTGCGAATATTGGATGACAACGGACATTTAGTCAATTTTCGAGGTGAAAAAATTATTGTAAAACTAGAATTGAAACAATTTTAATATGGGAGGTTTTCAATACAATCAACAAAGACCCCGTCTCCAATATAATGCAATCAATGATAAAAAGGAGCGTAATCGTGCAAAGCGAATCATTCAGCGTGAGCATCTTGATCAGTTCAGACGTAGATTGTCAGCTAAGGATCGTGCATTTCTTCAGTCCGTTGGATTAGAAGTCCGAGAAAATTAACAATGGTGCTTATTACATCTAGTGAAAAACTTGAAGTGTTCGACGAACCTGTTTTTGACCAGTCAATTGTTAGCTTACATGAACATACGTATAAGCCATATGGTTCGCAATATTATAAAAACTCTGATACAGTACGCATTCCTATTAATTTCCAAGACCTAATACTTGACATTGCAGAGAGTTACATATATATTGAAGGCAAGTTTACTCCTAGTGACCTCACCAAGCGGTGTTATTTATCCAATAATGCACTAGCCTTTCTATTCGATGAGATAAGATATGAAATGGGTGGCGAGTCAGTGGCCGTCGTTAGAAAGCCTGGAATCACCACAACAATGAAAACTATGGTATCATATGGGCAGACACATACGAGAGCACTACTAACTGCAGCTTGGGGTCTCACCGAAGAAAAGCAGTGTATTTTAGATACTACCAGTCATGTATTCAGTGGTAGACTACCTCTCAAATATCTCATGGGTTTTGCGGAAGATTATACAAAAGGTGTTTTAAATTCAAAGCAGGAACTAATTTTAATCATAGCCCGCTCGTTTAAAGACTCTTATATTGGTGAAGTTGATGCAGAGCTAGAAATTAGTAAAATTGAGTGGAAGATTAGACATATTGTACCTGAAGATAGACAAAAAATTAAGCTGTTGAAGAAAATTGATTCAGGCGGTAATAATGCCAGAATTAAGATGGTTTACCGTATGTGGGACCTTTATGAACTACCAATTCTGCGTGATACTTCTTCTGATGTATGGGCTGTTAAAACCACCAGCAGTCTTGAGAGACCTCGTTACATCATTATTGGTTTTCAAAACAATGCCAATTCCAATAATAGATCCAAAGATGCCACAAAGTTTATTCATGCAGACATAAATAATATTCGACTATTTCTAAATGCTGAAGTATATCCATATGAGCGTTGGAATTTAAATTTCGATAAAAAGCTGGACTCCGCAGTATATTATGCATACGAGAGCTTTCAACGAGGTTATTATGGTAGAGACATGGGGGAACCTATGATGGATCTTTAAGAATTCAGAAAAAATCCATTGTTTGTCATAGACTGTAGCCACCAATCCGAGGCATTGAAGACATCTACGGTTGACATAAAAATAGAGTTTGAGACACGAAAGACAAAGTTCCCTGAACAAACTCATGTATATGCACTAATACTTCACGATACCTACTTGACCTACAATGCATTGGATGGATCAGTTCAAGGTGGATTTTTTGGTGCAAGATAAAATAAAAAGACAATTAGTTAGTAATGTAGTAGAATAGGTAATAAATAGTATGAAAATAGTAATGTGACAGAATAGGTAATAAATAATATAAGAAAATGTAAATCATGTGTTTCAATTCAAAAAATAAAAACTAAAATAAACAGCAACACGTTCTCCTCACTTGTGATGTCAAGATGTTAAGTACACAAAAGAAATAAAGAGGGTACTCTGCAGGTACTGAAATAACAATGTAAATGTTCCCTTTCACAAATTCACTGATAAAATCTCGGTGGATAAGACAGGCAGGTAGTAAATGTACATCTCATAAATCAGCATAGGATAAGACAGATGTCCCTAAAGATAAGACAGGTAAAATAATTGTTGATCGGTATAAAGATAATGTAGATAGGTCGCAATTGTTTATCAGCATAAGGATAAGGCAGGTAAATAAAGAATGAATGTTTGTTATCTCATCGTAAAAAAATACAAAGTGCAATAAGACAATACAACATAATAGAGAATTATTTAACTGTCTGCATACGAACGACTAGACGGATGGATTGACCATAATTGCTTTAATCACCATTATTTTTACTGCAATACCTTTATTTTTACTTAAATTACCTGTAATTGTCCTCTAATTACCACAGTACTTTAATTACCTCCCACCACTCTAATTGCATCCCATCACTCTAATTACCACACCACTCCAATTACCCCCCACCACTACAATTACATCACACCACCTTAATTGAGTCACCCCCACCACAATAATTATCCATCATGCAATTACTCTAATTACCCATCATTCCACTAATTGCCCCCCACCACTACAATTACATCAGGCCACTCTAGTTACCCCCCCACCACTACAATTACATCACACCATTCTAATTACCTCCCACCACTACAATTACATCACACCACTTTAATTACTTCTTACTAATCTAATTGCCCCCCACCACTACAATTACATCACATCACCCTAATTACCTCCCACCACTACAATTACATCACACCACTTTAATTACTTCTTACTAATCTAATTGCCCCCCACCACTACAATTACATCACATCACCCTAATTACCTCCCACCACTACAATTACATCACACCACTACAATTACATCACACCACTTTAATTACTTCTTACTAATCTAATTGCCCCCCACCACTACAATTACATCCCACCACTACAATTACATCACATCACCCTAATTACCTCCCACCACTACAATTACATCACACCACAATTACATCACATCACTCTAATTACCTCCCACCACTACAATTACATCACAACATTTTAATTACCTCCCACCACAATAATTATCCATCATGCAATTACTCTAATTACCCATCATTCCACTAATTGCCCCCCACCACTACAATTACATCACACCATTCTAATTACCTCCCACCACTACAATTACATCACATCACCCTAATTACCTCCCACCACCACAATTACATCACGCCACTTTAATTACTTCTCACTAATCTAATTACCATCCTAATTGCCCCCCACCACCACCTTTCATAGGCCCCGCCCTCTAACGCCCCATCCCCTAAGCCCCCGCCCCTTAATTACCTCCCACCACTCTAATTACATCATATTAGTCTAATTACCTCCCACCACCGTACTTACATCTCATCACTCTAATTACTCCCCACCACTAAACTGAACATTGCTCCGGCTCCCGAACCGAACCGACCCCCACCACTAAACTGAACACTGCTCCTGCTCCTGAACCGAACCGACCCCCACCACTAAACTGAACACTGCTCCTCCTCCTGAACCGAACCGACCCCCACCCCTAAACTGAACACTGCTCCTGCTCCTGAACCGAACCCCTTTCATTCCTCACCTACTACTTATTATCTTCTTTTACTTTGCACTTACTGGAATTAGATGTAAACCTGTCGGAAATAAAGACCTATCTATCTATATCCCTTTCATCGATACATTAAAGAGTAGGAGTAAAGGCTCTCTCCCTGCGGCAGGAACACACATCGTTCGTTATTGATGATATTGCCAGTTTTTACCAAAAGGCTTGCACATATAGGAGAAGGCTCTAATGGGGTTGTTTCTTATGTGTACAGAACTACTAATTTGGATAGTGAAATATACGAGGATAACATAACATAAATTAAAATTACTTTGATATTTTGTTAATTATTTATAAATCCATAAGAGTAAAAACAGCCTCTTTTTTAATCCTACAACAGTTGAAGACCTCAAACACCAACGGTACCAAGGATAGCAATTTTATATGTATTATAAAGTAGGAATAATCAGCACCTATATTGCATAAAACTTTTAATGAAATAAAATGACCAACTATTAAAGAGAAGTTAATAATTTCATGCGCATAGATATGCTGATAAACCACTAGTTCTATGTCTAATTCTTATACCTGCTATGGGAGAACAAGAAAACAAAAACATCGCAAATAACGATTTATTTTCATTATTAAAAACAATTCAAAATCAGATAAATGATGTAAAGCAAGACATAAATAAAATAAATACAAAATTTAATAAGCAACGGATAGTTATTCAGGAGTTAACAGAGAAAGTTAATTATTTGGAAACCGAAAACCAGGAACTAAAAAGGAAGTTGAATAAATGTGAAAATGAAGCTAGAAGCAATAACTTAGTTATTTTTGGTCTTCAAGAACAAACAGACCACAGCTTGATTGAAATTGTCTCTGATTTTACTCTTGCACATCTAGAAGTAACAATAACCTGTCAGGATATAAATAATATTTACAGAATTGGAAAAAATCCTCAAAACGAGAAACCCCGTCCTCTGATGCTACAACTTATATCAAACATTAAAAAGCAAGAAATTTTCAAAAACTTAAAGAAATTAAAGAATTCTGGTATCACGATTGCTAACGATTTATCTGAAATACAGCGAAACAAACAAAAAGTATTGTATCAACATTTGAAAGAGGCGAAAAGTAAACAATATAGTGCCAAAATATACAAGAACACATTAATAGTAAACGGAGAGTCATTTACATACGAAGAATTAATTAAAAAAGATAGTACAACCCCAATAGAACAACAAGTCCCTGCAGATCTTCCCAAAAAAACGTTAAATAGTGCTCCGTCATCTCCATCAATCCAAGGATCATCAAATAGTTCCGAATATATTGACAATGATGGACAAGAACAGGAAAAGATTAATATAGGTGATACGAAAGAGGAAGAAGGAAAACGAAAAAGGCTCAAAAACAGCCCTCGTTTTACAAAGAAAACCAGATCAGCCACCAAGTAAAGTATTTACCATTATTTGTAATTTCTACATAATTATGTATTTTGTTACTACTATTCGTATAAAATTAAACTAAATTTTCTTATGTATTCTGGAGTCCTTAATATAAAACTATACCTAGTAATAATATTAAAAAAAAGAATGGATAGCTATATACGTGATTATACTCATAAACAAATAGAAACAACAATAATACAAAATTTTGTAGATATAGGCACGTACAATAATGATACCAACAACTTGAAATTGTTACATACTAATATACGCAGCATTGCAAAAAATCTAGACGAATTAATTCTGTTTATAAATAAAACAAACATAGAGTACGATATCATAATCCTGAGTGAAACTTGGAAGGTGGACAATTTAGGTCTACATAATCTAAATGGCTATAATATATATTATAATAATGGAGACACGAACCAAAATGATGGTGTAATTGTATATATCAAAAAAGAAATAAAATCAAAATGGTCTATATATCTTCTGCCAGAAATAAATAACAAAATTTTAAAAATAGAAATAGAAATAAATGAGAAGCTAGTCCTTATATCTGCCATTTATAGATCCCCGTCAAGTGATATGCAAAAATTTAATATTCACTTAAACGACTATTTAAGAAGTATAGAAAAAAAAAGGAATTGATTATTATTTACTGGTAGGAGATATAAATATTGACATACTTAATGATAATAATAAAAATACTGATGACTATCTAAACATTTTAAGCGAGTTTGACTATCTTTCTTACATAAACAAACCCACAAGAGTCGGGGATAACTCAAGTAGCTGCATAGACCACATTTTTCTTAAGTGTAAGAACTCGGTGCATAAAAAAAATAAGTCATTTATATATGAATACCAAATAACAGATCACTTTCCCATTGCACTATTTTTTAATATAGAAACTACTTTAAACAACCAATTGCAAGCAAAAAATAAATCATATATAAATTATAACCTCTTAGAACGTGATTTACAGAAGGAGTCTTGGGATATTATTTATAAAAATGAGAAAACAATTAGCAACATTACGAATATATTTATTGATTCAATTAAGTTTTACATTAAAAAAAATACTTATACAATCACTATTACAAATAAAAAACATAGCAAAATAAAACGACCATGGATAACTAAAGGTTTATTAAATTCCATCGACATAAAAAATACAATGTACAAAAATCTTTAAAAAAATAATAGAAATAATGCCTTCCTAAATGAACAATATAAAAATTGTAAAAATAAATTGCAAATGTTACTAAAAAAATCTCAAATAAAATATTTCAAAGAACAAATACAGCAAAATAAGGGCAACACATCTCAGTTGTGGAAAGCTATTGAGGGTATTTGTCAAGAAAGAAAAAGTCATGAAATAATATCTTGCATTAAGGATGGTGACCATGTATTAACAGATCCAATACTAATAGCAAATACTTTTAATAAGTACTTCTCAAATGTAGGTAAATCTCTTGCAGATAAGATTGACTGCCCGCAGGAAAACAATGCTGATAGTGCTATTCACAATGCAAACTCCATATATATTAGCGAAGTCACAGATCTTGAAATATTAGATGCGATTAGAGAACTAAAGAATAATAAACTTCCTGGAATTGATGGCATAAAATCTGAAATAATAAAAAAAATAGCCCCATTAATTCTAAAACCCTTTTCTTATATTATTAATCGAATAATCAATGAAGGAATTTGTGCAGAAATCTTCAAAATAGGCATTATCAAACCTCTGTTTAAAGAAGGAGACAAAGAGTTGGTTAGCAATTATAGACCTATTACTCTCATCTCAAATTTCGCTAAAATCTTCGAAAAAATATTTAAAAAAAGGTTAACTTGTTTTCTCGATAAATACAACATCTTATCTGATATGCAATATGGTTTTAGGGAAGGCAGGTCTACGCAAGATGCCATTTGTGATCTAACATCTAGAATTTATGATTCTCTAGATAAAAATGAACCAACATTGGCTATCTTCGTAGACCTCGCCAAAGCTTTCGATACAGTCTGTCACACTAAATTACTAGACAAATTAAATGCGGCTGGAATCAGAGG
This sequence comes from Leptura quadrifasciata, assembly GCA_963675555.1. NCBI lineage: Eukaryota > Metazoa > Arthropoda > Insecta > Coleoptera > Cerambycidae > Leptura > Leptura quadrifasciata. The sequence goes on along the minus strand of OY776673.1, from coordinate 151,631,351 downwards.
GAAAGCTCATAAACTACTAAAAAGCTATTTAGAAAATAGAGTAAATTATGTCTCAATTGAAAACATAAGCAGTAATCCTGAAAAAGTATGGTATGGTGTACCCCAGGGAACAGTTCTGGGACCTCTATTGTTTTCTCTCTACATAAATGACTTACTAAACATAAATAGCGCGGGAAAAATCATTAGCTTCGCAGATGACACTGTGGTTCTTTATAAAAGTCATTCTTGGAACGCATTAAGGTCATTGGTGCAAAGTGATCTATCTAACATATTTCAGTGGTTCCAATCTAATGTTTTAACACTCAATTCTAAAAAGACTAAATATATCGCTTTCAGCTCCTACAAGGTAAATATTCCACATTACACTTCAATCGAGATTACAGTAAATAAAAACAAAATTAAACTATCGGAACATGACAATATAAAATATCTGGGGGTCATGATTGATAGACATATGAGATGGGATCAACACACATCTTTAATTGTTAAAAAAATCAGAGGTATAATACCAAAATTAAAATATCTCAAAGAGTATTTGGACTTGTCCGACCTGAAAATAATTTATCATTCACTAATACAGAGTCATATTAACTACGGCATTCTCGCTTGGGGAGGGGTCAATAATAATTATTTACATGCTCTTAATGTAATACAAAAATGGTCACTAAAAATTATATTAAATAAAAATTATACCTACCCAACCGAAATGCTTTTTAGAGAAGCAGGTGTTTTAGATATTCGTCAATTATTCGGACTTGCTATGTGTCTTCAAATTTACAAAAACAAAAGCCTCCTTCATTTTAACACACATGAATATAATACCCGGTCAAAAACATCTCGCCTACCTAAAAATATAAAATGTTGTAAAACTATTGGCCAAAGACGCCACACCTACCTGCGGACAAAAATGTATACAAGTTTACCTTCCAATATTAAACAGATTAATTCCTTCCACTCCTTTAAAAAACATCTGAAAAAATGGATACTTGAAAAACCTAGAAATGATATCCATGCTATATTAGAAAAAACTTGCAATTAAATGTATCAAAATATTGTTGCTAATCAATATTATTAAGGATGCAAAACAAACAAATAGTGAAATTGAAATAATTGAACTACTTTTTGTATTAAATATAGATTAAGGATAGTTTAAACTAACACTATTGATAATAAATAAATAATTGTACATAAATTTATGCTAACATTAACCGTTAAATGGTAAATACGAATTATATTAATTATCTTTTATATCGTACTTATTAATTGTATGTTGTAATATCCTCTTATATAACATAGTGAGCTTACAAACAAGTACCCCATAGTACTTCGTAAGTTCACTATGGTAGAGAGTTATTATTGCTCTGTACTTATAATTATATTATATACACAAATCACAAACAAGCAGCATAATATATTGTATATTATGTAATGCTTCGTGAGTTTTCTACGTTTATTATTCATGTATTTACAACTTTATACTCAAAATTGATATATTAAATAAACGTTATTATTATTATTTTTTTTTTTTTTTTTTTTTTACAAAAAACCAGTCACCCTACTCTGTGGCTCCGACCCTCACAGAGGGGAGCTGGTAATACCAATAGCCACTCCCCACGCCCGTGGGGTGAGTGACTACCGGGTCCGCGAATCGTGTGCCCTGAGTAGACGTAATGAACCGAGGATGACAGCCTTCTGCATTCTGCCGGCTAAGATCTCTGCCGAATCTCGGCATGCCGGTATGATCTTTAGTTCTGAAAGCAGCGTCTGTCTCATTCCACCGAGGGCTCCTATAATCAGTACCACTATTTTAACAGAATGGCCTGGATAAAGCCTGCGGAGTTCGAAGAGCAAATCTCGATATTTTGTCCGTTTTTCCTCCTCTTTCAAGACAATGTTGCTCTCAGCGGAAGCCGAGAATTCCACGACATACATTGTCTTGAGTTGGTGGTCGAGGAGTACTATGTCAGGCTTGTTGGCTTGTATTTGCCTGACGGTGGGAAACGAGTAGTTCCAATAAATTAGGCACTTCTCATTCCCCACAACGGACTCAATATCCCCCGGCACGTAAGGCAGCACTGGTGTTTCGTCTATCCCATACGAGTGCCTTAGATGATAGTAAAGCACTCGTAATGCTGCGTTGTGTCTATGAATATAGGCCGAGACTGCGTATGTCGGGCAAGCCGACAGTAAGTGCATTACAGTCTCCGGCGCCCTGCGGCAGGCCCTGCAGCTGACATCAGGGACCTCCATACCCATGACACGACGTCGATAGACGAGAGTGTTAAATACACCATCCTGGCAAGCCATTATGAATCCCTCGGTCTCAGACTTCAGCCCAGCTGACCTTAAGAAGGCGAAGGTCAGCCTTTCGGATAAGCCGAGGTCTTCTATATTTTTATAGAAGATCCCGTGCAATGGCTTATCCTTATGGAGCTGCAGAAGGATGTTGTGTTCTGCAGCTCTAATGTGGGCTTTTAGTCGAACGGGTTCGAACTCGGTGACAGAGTCGGGGTTTACCCGCTCGACGTCGAAGATGAGACCAAGTTCATCGGCTGCTCTCCGTGCTGCCTTAAAGAGAAAAGCTCCTACCTCTGCATTTTCATGGTCTCGGACCATGCAGAGGAGGGGATCCGAACTCCTGATGACCTTACATGCTCCCTCCAGAACCATCCTGCTATGGAGACTCTCCAAGCTCAAGAGTCCACGGCCTCCCCGATGTCGTGGGAGATATAACCGTGGAACGGACGATTTAGGATGCAAGCTCCTATTGAGATGCATCTTCTTGCGGGTTACTACATCGAGTTGACGCAGCTCTTCTCTAGTCCACTTCACTACTCCGAAAGAGTAGAGAAGGATCGGAACGGCAAGCATATTTGTAGCAGACACCTTGTTCTTCCCCGACAGTTCTGAAGACCAGATCTGTCGGAGTAGGTGCTGATACTTGCCGCGGAGAGCGTTTTTCACTACACTCACTTCTTGGGTGGAGCGTTGCTCGACACCCAAGTAAGTGTACGACTCTCCGGCATCTAGATGGTGTAAGATGCTTCCGTCCACGAGCTGCGCGTCCTCTCCATAGTCGCCGCATCGTCCTCTCTTGAGATGGATCAGTGCGCATTTGTCCAACCCGAACTGCATACCGACAGCCTGCGTATACTCCTGTACCACCCTAAGGGACTGTTGGAGATCCCTCTCTCCAGAGGCATAAAGTTTAAGGTCATCCATATAAAATAGATGGGTGACCTTATGCCTCCTGTCGCCGGGGGTACCGCAGTTGTAGCCACGGGTTTTCCGGAGCGAGACGGATAATGGCAGTAGTGAGATGCAAAACAGAAGGGGGCTGAGAGAATCTCCCTGAAATACTCCTCTTCTGAATGTTACCGACTCTGTTTGGACTCTATCGTTACCCGATGTTATGGTAAAGCGAGTCCTCCAGAGCGGCATCAGTTCTTCAATACATCTCACTACGGGACCGGGTACCACAAGACATCGGAGCAAGTGAACAATGAGCTCATGCGATGTCATGTCGAATGCCTTGCGGTAGTCGATCCAGGCCATAGAGAGGTTCCGCTTATACTGCATGGAGTCCTGCGTGACACATCTGTCAATCAACAGGTTCTCCTTGCAGCCAGCGACACCTCTCTTCGACCCTCGTTGCTCATATATCCGTTCGTAAACCGGTTCAACTGCGTGGAGCACCCGCATGTACAAAATGCGTGTAAACACCTTGTAACATGCGTTTAGACAGGTTATCGGTCTGTAATTCTTTGGGTTGGACAAATCTCCGTTCTTGGGGATCAGCACTGTCCGCCCCTCAATAACCCAAGAAGGGATTTGCTGCTCCCCATTTAACCAGGAATTAAAAATTCTGGCCAAATGGTGGTGGGTGTTCGATAACTTTTTCCACCAAATGTTATTTATCCCGTCGGGACCTGGAGCAGCAAAGTTCTTAGAGCCCTCAAGAGCCCTACGAACCTCTTCTGGGGTTATTGGTTCGCACACTTCCTGTGGTCGCTGAAGCCTTTGACAAAAGGCTTCAAAGTGTGCAAGGGCAGGAGAATCTCGGTTGAGTGGAAGCCTCTCCTCGTACAGCGTTTTCCAGAAGTTCTCCACCTGATCTGCAGTCGGCGGATTTTCTACAACACGCGGAGGCGGTTGGAAAAGGCGCGAGGGCTTTTCGCGGAACAGTTTATTTTCCGCAAGCCCTCTCGCCCGCCTCACTAATGACTTTTTGCAAGTCACTAGCATCCGTATCCTGTCGAGACAGTGCTGTTTGGTGGTTCGCAGCACTGCCTCATTAAGTGTGTGATGGACGCGTCTTAAATTGGCGGCTAATCGACGCACTTTAGGCGTGAACGGCCTGTTGGCCGCCATATAGTCCATCACACATTGGATACGGGATGCGTGTTGCCTCGCCGACCGGATCTTGGCTTCCATCTTTTGTATGCGCCGCTGCGCTCTCTCCTGTGGGGAAGAGGTATTTCGCCTCTCCACCTGAGACGAGCGTTGAGCAGCGGCATACACGGCACAATTTATGTGCCAGATGTCAGCCTCTTCTGGTAGCGCTGTGCGAAGTTCAGCGTCCACTCTGGCCAGGTCTTGTGGCCCGGGGGTTTTCAGACGGTGTAACCCCCTTCTGGTACTGAGACCCTCTGGTATTGGCGGAACGAGGAGAACTACGTCCTCAACCGGTGAATGTGGCGGTCCTTCGACCACCTCATTCACTTGTCCAGGAGCAGTCCTCACGTAGCCCCTACTACGAAGGTGGGATACATAGTCACGCAGATTTTGTGGCGTGAAGGCGCTATGCTCTGGTAGCCTCTCACACCACAGAGCATGCATCCGCGCCATGTATCCCCTCCGCGCGGGCTCACTGCTTTCATAGCAATGCAGAAGTTCATCCCTAAGCTCATCTGTCCACTCAAAGCGTCCTTGGACATTGCCAATTTCGTCAACGGGCGGCTCGTCCGGTTGGGCCCCACCACCTTGCCCTTGACCCCTATCCGAACGGGGTCGATCGTGGGGGCCCTGTCTTCGGCCTATTGGAACCAAAGATTAGGGCCTGTGGGTGGTTAGCCCAGCAGGCCCACGACCGACACCAGAGGGGAAGATGCTTTCCCCTCCCGGGTGCACTAGGGCTGCCGGTTCGGTTTTGCACCCCTAGCTGGAGTAAGTGGTGGCGCTACTCACCAAAGGCTTAATAGATGGAAGTTAGCCCCTCCTGCTTATATTATTATTATTATTATTATTATTTTTTTTTTTTTACAAAAAACCAGTCACCCTACTCTGTGGCTCCGACCCTCACAGAGGGGAGCTGGTAATACCAATAGCCACTCCCCACGCCCGTGGGGTGAGTGACTACCGGGTCCGAGAATCGTGTGCCCTAAGTAGACGCAATGATCCGAGGATGACAGCCTTCTGCATTCTGCCGGCTAAGATCTCTGCCGAATCTCGGCATGCCGGTATGATCTTTAGTTCTGAAAGCAGCGTCTGTCTCATTCCACCGAGGGCTCCTATAATCAGTACCACTATTTTAACAGAATGGCCTGGATAAAGCCTGCGGAGTTCGAAGAGCAAATCTCGATATTTTGTCCGTTTTTCCTCCTCTTTCAAGACAATGTTGCTCTCAGCGGGAGCCGAGAATTCCACGACATACATTGTCTTGAGTTGGTGGTCGAGGAGTACTATGTCAGGCTTGTTGGCTTGTATTTGCCTGACGGTGGGAAACGAGTAGTTCCAATAGATTAGGCACTTCTCATTCCCCACAACGGACTCAATATCCCCCGGAACGTAAGGCAGCACTGGTGTTTCGTCTATCCCATACGAGTGCCTTAGATGATAGTAAAGCACTCGTAATGCTGCGTTGTGTCTATGAATATAGGCCGAGACTGCGTATGTCGGGCAAGCCGACAGTAAGTGCATTACAGTCTCCGGCGCCCTGCGGCAGGCCCTGCAGCTGACATCAGGGACCTCCATACCCATGACACGACGTCGATAGACGAGAGTGTTAAATACACCATCCTGGCAAGCCATTATGAATCCCTCGGTCTCAGACTTCAGCCCAGCTGACCTTAAGAAGGCGAAGGTCAGCCTTTCGGATAAGCCGAGGTCTTCTATATTTTTATAGAAGACCCCGTGCAATGGCTTATCCTTATGGAGCTGCAGAAGGATGTTGTGTTCTGCAGCTCTAATGTGGGCTTTTAGTCGAACGGGTTCCAACTCGGTGACAGAGTCGGGGTTTACCCGCTCGACGTCGAAGATGAGACCAAGTTCATCGGCTGCTCTCCGTGCTGCCTTAAAGAGAAAAGCTCCTACCTCTGCATTTTCATGGTCTCGGACCATGCAGAGGAGGGGATCCGAACTCCTGATGACCTTACATGCTCCATCCAGAACCATCCTGCTATGGAGACTCTCCAAGCTCAAGAGTCCACGGCCTCCCCGATGTCGTGGGAGATATAACCGTGGAACGGACGATTTAGGATGCAAGCTCCTATTGAGATGCATCTTCTTGCGGGTTACTACATCGAGTTGACGCAGCTCTTCTCTAGTCCACTTCACTACTCCGAAAGAGTAGAGAAGGATCGGAACGGCAAGCATATTTGTAGCAGACACCTTGTTCTTCCCCGACAGTTCTGAAGACCAGATCTGTCGGAGTAGGTGCTGATACTTGCCGCGGAGAGCGTTTTTCACTACACTCACTTCTGCATTCTGCCGGCTAAGATCTCTGCCGAATCTCGGCATGCCGGTATGATCTTTAATTCTGAAAGCAGCGTCTGTCTCATTCCACCGAGGGCTCCTATAATCAGTACCACTATTTTAACAGAATGGCCTGGATAAAGCCTGCGGAGTTCGAAGAGCAAATCTCGATATTTTGTCCGTTTTTCCTCCTCTTTCAAGACAATGTTGCTCTCAGCGGGAGCCGAGAATTCCACGACATACATTGTCTTGAGTTGGTGGTCGAGGAGTACTATGTCAGGCTTGTTGGCTTGTATTTGCCTGACGGTGGGAAACGAGTAGTTCCAATAAATTAGGCACTTCTCATTCCCCACAACGGACTCAATATCCCCCGGAACGTAAGGCAGCACTGGTGTTTCGTCTATCCCATACGAGTGCCTTAGATGATAGTAAAGCACTCGTAATGCTGCGTTGTGTCTATGAATATAGGCCGAGACTGCGTATGTCGGGCAAGCCGACAGTAAGTGCATTACAGTCTCCGGCGCCCTGCGGCAGGCCCTGCAGCTGATATCAGGGACCTCCATACCCATGACACGACGTCGATAGACGAGAGTGTTAAATACACCATCCTGGCAAGCCATTATGAATCTCTCGGTCTCAGACTTCAGCCCAGCTGACCTTAAGAAGGCGAAGGTCAGCCTTTCGGATAAGCCGAGGTCTTCTATATTTTTATAGAAGACCCCGTGCAATGGCTTATCCTTATGGAGCTGCAGAAGGATGTTGTGTTCTGCAGCTCTAATGTGGGCTTTTAGTCGAACGGGTTCCAACTCGGTGACAGAGTCGGGGTTTACCCGCTCGACGTCGAAGATGAGACCAAGTTCATCGGCTGCTCTCCGTGCTGCCTTAAAGAGAAAAGCTCCTACCTCTGCATTTTCATGGTCTCGGACCATGCAGAGGAGGGGATCCGAACTCCTGATGACCTTACATGCTCCATCCAGAACCATCCTGCTATGGAGACTCTCCAAGCTCAAGAGTCCACGGCCTCCCCGATGTCGTGGGAGATATAACCGTGGAACGGACGATTTAGGATGCAAGCTCCTATTGAGATGCATCTTCTTGCGGGTTACTACATCGAGTTGACGCAGCTCTTCTCTAGTCCACTTCACTACTCCGAAAGAGTAGAGAAGGACCGGAACGGCAAGCATATTTGTAGCAGACACCTTGTTCTTCCCCGACAGTTCTGAAGACCAGATCTGTCGGAGTAGGTGCTGATACTTGCCGCGGAGAGCGTTTTTCACTACACTCACTTCTTGGGTGGAGCGTTGCTCGACACCCAAGTAAGTGTACGACTCTCCGGCATCTAGATGGTGTAAGATGCTTCCGTCCACGAGCTGCGCGTCCTCTCCATAGTCACCGCATCGTCCTCTCTTGAGATGGATCAGTGCGCATTTGTCCAACCCGAACTGCATACCGACAGCCTGCGTGTACTCCTGTACCACCCTAAGGGACTGTTGGAGATCCCTCTCTCCAGAGGCATAAAGTTTAAGGTCATCCATATAAAATAGATGGGTGACCTTATGCCTCCTGTCGCCGGGGGTACCGCAGTTGTAGCCACGGGTTTTCCGGAGCGAGACGGATATTGGCAGTAGTGAGATGCAAAACAGAAGGGGGCTGAGGGAATCTCCCTGAAATACTCCTCTTCTGAATGTCACCGACTCTGTTTGGACTCTATCGTTACCCGATGTTATGGTAAAGCGAGTCCTCCAGAGCGGCATCAGTTCTTCAATACATCTCACTACGGGACCGGGTACCACAAGACATCGGAGCAAGTGAACAATGAGCTCATGTGATGTCATGTCAAATGCCTTGCGGTAGTCGATCCAGGCCATAGAGAGGTTCCGCTTATACTGCATGGAGTCCTGCGTGATACATCTATCGATCAGCAGGTTCTCCTTGCAGCCAGCGACACCTCTCTTCGACCCTCGTTGCTCATATATCCGTTCGTAAACCGGTTCGACTGCGCGGAGCACCCGCATGTACAAAATGCGTGTAAACACCTTGTAACATGCGTTTAGACAGGTTATCGGTCTGTAGTTCTTTGGGTTGGACAAATCTCCGTTCTTGGGGATCAGCACTGTCCGCCCCTCAACAACCCAAGAAGGGATTTGCTGCTCCCCATTTAACCAGAAATTAAAAATTCTGGCCAAATGGTGGTGGGTGCTCGATAACTTTTTCCACCAAAAGTTATTTATCCCATCGGGACCTGGAGCAGCAAAGTTCTTAGAGCCCTCAAGAGCCCTACGAACCTCTTCTGGGGTTATTGGTTCGCACACTTCCTGTGGTTGCTGAAGCCTTTGACAAAAGGCTTCAAAGTGTGCAAGGGCAGGAGAATCTCGGTTGAGTGGAAGCCTCTCCTCGTATAGCGTTTTCCAGAAGTTCTCCACCTGATCTGCAGTCGGCGGATTGTCTACAACACGCGGAGGCGGTTGGAAAAGGCGCGAGGGCTTCTCGCGGAACAGTTTATTTTCCGCAAGCCCTCTCGCCCGCCTCACTAGTGATTTTTTACAAGTCACTAGCATCCGTATCCTGTCGAGACAGTGCTGTTTGGTGGTACGCAGCACTGCCTCATTGAGTGTGTGATGGACGCGTCTTAGGTTGGCGGCTAATCGACGCACTTTAGGCGTGAACGGCCTGTTGGCCGCCATATAGTCCATCACACATTGGATACGGGATGCGTGTTGCCTCGCCGACCGGATCTTGGCTTCCATCTTTTGTATGCGCCGCTGCGCTCTCTCCTGTGGGGAAGAGGTATTTCGCCTCTCCACCTGAGAAGAGCGTTGAGCAGCGGCATACACGGCACAATTTATGTGCCAGATGTCAGCCTCTTCTGGTAGCGCTGTACGAAGTTCAGCGTCCACTCTGGCCAGGTCTTGTGGCCCGGGGGTTTTCAGATGGTGTAACCCCCTTCTGGTACTGAGGCCCTCTGGTATTGGCGGAACGAGGAGTGCTACGTCCTCAACCGGTGATTGTGGCGGCTCTTCGGCCACCTCATTCACCGGTCCAGGAGTAGCCCTCACGTAGCCCCTACTACGAAGGTGGGATACATAGTCACGCAGATTTTGTGGCGTGAAGGCGCTATGCTCTGGTAGCCTCTCACACCACAGAGCATGCATCCGCGCCATGTATCCCCTCCGCGCGGGCTCACTGCTTTCATAGCAATGCAGAAGTTCATCTCTCAGTTCATCTGTCCACTCAAAGCGTCCTTGGACATTGCCAATTTCGTCAACGGGCGGTCCGTCCGGTTGGGCCCCACCACCTTGCCCTTGACCCCTATCCGCACGGGGTCGATCGTGGGGGCCCTGTCTTCGGCCTGCCGGAACCAAAGTTTAGGGTCTGTGGGTGGTTAGCCCAGCAGACCCACGACCGACACCAGAGGGGAAGACGCTTTCCCCTCCCGGGTGCACTAGGGCTGCCGGTTCGGTTTTGCACCCCAGCTGGAGTAAGTGGTGGCGCTACTCACCAAAGGCTTGATAGATGGAAGTCAGCCCCTCCTGCTATTATTATTATTATTATTATTATTATTATTATAAAAACTATTATATATTATTATTATTATTATAAAAACTATACCGCGGTGTTGACTTTAGGTTAGTGTTGATGGTGTTAGATAGATATATTATTCCGCTAGTAGTTTTGCGTAAAATTAGTTTTTAATAATTGAGTCTAATTTTGTTGCGGCTAGTAGTGAAAATTTGCCTGTAGTGAATTATATTATGATTCACCAATTCTTCGCGAAAAATATGAATTATCTGCTTGTTGAGTTTAAGAGTGAGTTCAATTTGAGGTTAATTTTATGATTTTGAGATTAAGAACTTTCTTAAATTTGAGTTATAATTAGAATTGTTATGTAGAGTATATTCACATTTGAGTTTCATTCATTTTTGAATTTTAGAAAACTATAATATAGCTTTAGTAGGTTACATATTGATACATAGTGTTTAACGCGAACGACCGGAGTAGAGAACTAGAATTCATCTCAAGACGAGTGCCGGTTCGGTACGGGTAGTGAAAAGTCCCTAGTGTCCATTTTCCCTCATCATGGAATATTATTGGTAAGAACCCCTTTATTGTTAACTTGCTTATTTGTTTGTTATGTCGATTGTTATGCCTGTTGGCTATTGTTGCTTTTGGTAAATAAAACATGTTTATCACACTTCCATGTCTAATTTCACAACCCAATCCCCGTCTCTCACTAGCCAAGTGGCCCCTAGTTACAACCCTCCGAAAGGGCGGTTGTGACAATATAAAGTATATCAATTTATATTAATATATACATTTTTTCCAAAGCTTCTTGAGCTAGTTATGGCGATGATGGTGTAGGAACTGTGCAAGTAAAGCGAGAAGGAAATTTGTGCTGTGAAAGGCTGCATTGTTCTAGAGAAAAAGTGCTCAGTGAAGTCTTTGAATTCTATTTTAAGCCATCAATGCAAAAAATGTGTAGAGTAAAAGTTATCATTAACAATCTTGAATTATCGCGCTTATAATTTATAGACCACCTAATATAAGCAGCAATAACAATGCCTGGCTTAGTATTTTTAAGCATTATTTTAAATCATTTAAATAGAGCTTGTAACGATTTTAAAACTAGTATTTTATTTAACAAGGTCGGAAATAAGATAACTATTCGACAACCAGAAATTTGTCCATAGAATAAAATATTAAGAAGCGAAAAAATAAATGAAAATGAATAAAACAAAACTGAAAAAAATTCACTGTACGAATTTACCTTTCACATGAATTGCGCGCCGGCGAAGATGTCTCGATAACCTATCTTGGTGAATTCACCTTTTTCATGAATTACTCGCCGGAGAAGACGCCTAGGTGCGTTTTTTACTTGACCCGCACAAGGATGCAGCTGGAATCACGGTTACAGGGAAATTCACTCACGACGACGAGGTGTAGGTAGGAACAGATAGCTGACTAGTCACAAAGAGCTAAATAAGCTTGCTCACAATTTACTAATATATCACTTCACTCGTAAGAGTTTTAATACTGCCAAACTTAACGCGGAATCCACTTCTGACGAAGAGGTAGTGAATAGTAGGAACAGAAAGTTAACTAGCCAGAGAGTGCTAAATACTAATATTTAACCTGTTCACAATTTAATAGTATATCACTTCACTTTTAAAACTTTTAATACTGCCAAACTAACACTTGAAGGCATGGAACGTATAGAAGTCGACCGCGAAGTGACTTGCTGATGTGTAAAAATTTCGGCCCTATATAGGTCAGGTAGCGTTTCGTTTAGACGGGGACTGTGTCTCACCGGATCATTGATCCCAATTTTTTGTTTTCGTTTATCGTGCACCGTCCAGTCTTTTCGGGGAGGGAGCGATTTTTGCATAAAAAATGGAATAAATTGAAACTAAAAATTATATGGAAAGTTAGGCATTGATAAGGGGTATCTTTTGAATAAAGATTCAGAACTCTAGGTGAAATGGGTAATTAATTTTTGTTTTTTGAATAACAGTGTTGGTGTTTACATAATAAATTTGACTTGTTGGCTAAATCCAAGAGTCTGCTATATACAAGTTTTCCAAGCACCTTTGAAATTTGTAATAAGAGCTACTGCTCTGTAATTATTTATAGAGTTTCTGTTACTCTTTGTAAAAATTGGTATTGTATACGATTTCTTTCATAATGGAATGGTTTGTCGCTCCACATTTTCAGACAATTGTGATATATCTCTAAAAGAATTGAAAATTGTGCCAAGAAATGTAGCCTGCGTTCATTATCTCCTGGTCTTAAACTAATGCAACAAATAAACTTTATTTACGGAAAATTTAGGTTAGTAATACATTTAACTGCCGTAGTGACGTGTGGGGATTATTTTTTATTGTGCTGATGTGCTTTCTTCATTTCAATCTATACCTGCGCATGCGGAACCATTAGCATCACAACTTTTGAAAGGGACTCCTATTTTCAAATTATTAACTGAATTTATAATTACACAGCATTTATAAAAAATGCCATTAAGTATGCTTAGTGGTTACAAGTCCTAGAATTCAAATTTTATGAAAATACAAATTATGAAAGAATCTCATTACCTGCATATAACTATGCAGCATAGTGCTATTATTAATTGTAATATACGGAAATAATGTTTTCAATTCATTGTATAGCGGATAAAAATAAATTACAAATTATACTCAACGTATTGCAACTCCCAACATTTGCGTATATTTTTTAATATATGGAGATATGGTAAATGTGTACACATGATATGTGGCTGTATGTATAATTTAAATTAATTTGAAGCTGGGAAGCAATTATCCGTGTGTCATGAGCATTATTAATTATACTCATCCTCAAACATTTAATATTAGATAATATCACGAACAAAGAGTAAATGAATATCAACCTAAATAATTTAAATTCAAGCTGTGTGCAAGATGGATTTAAAAAGCAAGGCATTTACAAACCACTCACGAATCCCACTAGAGCAATTTTCATGATGTATTAAAAATTAAAAACGCACTCACTGAGAAATTTGTCATCACAAACTTTAATTTTTTAAAAATCATGTGTAAGTCAAAGAATTTTCTCGTCTGCTCTCCAGTCAATACTTACAGCTTCATCTGCTTTAAAACTGGCAAAATGCAGAGGTAAGAACACAGTGTGACGTGACATGTATTCATGTTCTTTTAAATCTTGCATTGCATCTATTGCAGTAGACACTTAATTGAGAATTTCCTAGAAAGGAAGGCGCTTTTCTATGTTACAGTTTTTTCATTTACGTCGCATAACAAAGAGTAATTTTGTTTTGTTGTATTATAAAATTGCGCTATTAAATGTAATACTGTTGTGTTTTTGCAAATTTTAGACAAATTTTCTGTTCAACAAATAAATTTATATTTTATGAGACGTCATCAAAAATTCGCATACAAGTCATTGAACCTAAGAAGTCGATCTTTCGGCATCATTAGAATGATATTTTTTGATACATTTGCAACTACCACGCCGAAATGAAAAATTATAATAGCATCAGGTATTACTGGAAGTAATGAATGACGGAAACTGGTTCTCAGCCATCGAATGTGATTTCAAAATACTTTATAACAAAGTGTATACATCTGCAAATACCCACATAATTTCCGATTAAATGGATTGGTGAAGGATGTTACATTATATAGCCAACATAGTCGCCAGACCTTACATCAAACAATTATTAATTTCCTCAGGGGTTATGTCATAAGTAATGCAACTTATAGTGGTTGCACTGAAGTTGGTTGGCGTCATTTTTTGTAAGTGTTTGCATTAAAGCTGTATAATCATATGAAAAAATTAGCTGGAGATATTTTCCACTGTTTTTATTTTGTTTTCAATATTATTTGTACGCTGCATTTTATGATAATTTTCCAAGAGATCCTCTCCTGTGTGTTATACGGTTTCTGTGCAGCTATGAATATGTAAGTTTTGACATTCATGGTTGTATATATTGTGCAATGCCATCTTTCGCTGGTTTCCACTTCACATAATAAACAATTTTTAGTCAATGAATAGTCAATCATAGTAATGAATTACCTATTCAGCGATAGATGTCACCACGCTCTATTTTTCTATCCAAATTACCATCTTTAAGCTTGTCGTCTACAGATGGCTCACTAGATAAAGTTTTACCAAGTTATAAAATATTATGTATGCCATGGAAATCTAAAATATAAATTATTACTATAATTAGCGTATAAAAATTGTCTACAAAATGGTATTGTGAAGATAGTTGATGATCGAAAAAGTCCATAACAGTCGATTTAGTTTTGAAATTTTTCAAATTGGTACTCTGACAGCCGAATTGTCGATCTGTCAGTTTAAGCCATTTCTTCTTGTTTTTGTAAGTTAAAATGGTTATAAATCAGATCAGATTCAGTTGCTGGTAAAAATGGTGGTCCTGTTTTGTTGGGCAGTCTTTTTTATAAATTTTAATTTAACATTAAATAAATTATAATTTAAAGATATTGTTAAAATTTTGTACATAAAATTTAGGTATTTAGTAATAAATTAGGACTATTTAATAACGGTTATATAAAGCTCGAGCCAAGGGATAATGCCACTCTCCCATCTATGTTCATCCGAGGCTCCTACATTTAGCGATGAAACAGAAAGTGAAACAAGAAATAGATCGCCTACTTTCGTTAAATATTTTAAGTTCCTATTGACTGGGGTACTCCTATAGTTCCAACATTATAGAATAATGGTAGTCTTAGATTATGTGACAATTTTAAGGTAACTCTCAATCCAGAATTTCAAGGTGATAAGTTTCTCTTGTCTCGCTTAGAGAAATTATTTGTAGAGAATTTACCAAACTTGATCTTTATCAAGTTTATCAACAAGTTGAACTAGATCATTCATTGTGGACCCTCAAAATTTCATAAAATTATTGAAAAAATATTGCAATGTTTGAAAGGTTTAGATTACTTTTTATATAACATCGTAATTACAGGAAGGAATTGAAAGGAATAAATATAAAGGGTTAAAGCGGTTTTAAGAAGATTACAGAACAATGGAAAAGACAAAATGCGATTTTTTTAAATAACTAGCACCCACGAATGCCACTGAGTTAAAAAGCTTTCTGGGATTAGTAAACTATTACCATAAATTTATTGAAAATAATTCACAAATTTTAAAAGCTTTGTGCTCCTACGGGAGGTGCTATATCTGACAAGATACTACAATTTAAAATATTTTTATCAGTTTAGCTTAAATTTTACTAAAATGCATATGTTTACTAAGTGGAGCGAATATTACAACCAGTTTAAAAACGACTACCCAGACAATCGGTATACCCAAATTGAAGACAATGTAAATAAAAATCCGTGGTTCCAACACATAGAAGAACGTAGAAATTTTATTACCATCACCATTTCTAGATCAACATGTGGTCATGCTTGCTTTCCACAATATTTGAAGAGGATAGAAGTGGTTTATACAGATATATGCATATCATATGGTGTCCCTTCTGACTTGGATCACATATTTTTTGGGTGTCCGTGCTATATGAGAATTGCAAACGATTTTATTAATCAGTTATTAGAACTGAAGATATCTCTCCCAACTAATCTCCTACATCTGATGTCTCTGAAGAATGTACATATATACAAGGAATAATGCGTTTCCTAAGTTATACAAATCAACGATTATATGATACTATAGGTTTAGAATTGTTCCATTGCGCTTTTTAACTCTGTTTAATTAATTACCTTTTATCCGTGGTCTTTAACCTATATGTCTTTACGAATGACCTGATAGACCCCTAAGCGAGAAGAAGATATCCCTGTCTTCTTCCCTATTGTCTGTAATTTTTCTATTGTATTGTTTAGGTTAGCTTTTAATATATGTTTTGGCTAATGGATCATGTCCAATGCCACAAAAAAAGCTTTGTGTAATTGATTTAAAAATAACAACAGATGGAATGGGATGAAGAATGTGAAAATACATTTCAGGAAATATAAAATAAGTTAGCACCTTCACCCGTACTTGTTCATTATAGCAAAAGCGACATCTATAATATACGATGCTATGGATAACAAGAAAGCATGTCTGGGTGTTTTTGTTGATTTAGCAAAAGCCTTTGACACGGTTAGTCATGGACTTTTGCTAGAAAAACTTGAAAACTTTGGAATTAGAGGTAATGTCTTAAAATTATTTAAAAGTTTTTTGGAGGAAAGGAGACAAAAATGTCTTAAGCAAAGAGCAAACTGTAACCTATGGAGTACCACAGGGTACAGTTCTAGGACCTGTGTTGTTTATTATATATTTAAATAGCTTACTTAAATTGAATTCTTCTGGAACAATAATATCATTTGCTGATGATACAGTTATTTTGTATACTGGGCATACCTGGGATGACATGAGACATTTGGCTGAAAGGGATTTAAAGAAAGTTTTTGATTGGTTTAGTGTGAATTTGCTAACAATAAACGTAGATAAAACTAAAATTATTCCCTTTACGTCTTACGAGAAATATCTACCTGACTACAGCACGATATCAGTAAATAATCTTTTAATTTCATTAACTCGATCTATTAAATACCTCGGTATTTTTATTGACTCGCATTTAAGATGGAATATACATGTAAACAATACAATAACAAAAATTCGGGGCTTAATCTTTAAATTTTATCAATGTCGACAGATGCTACCCTTGAATCATTATCATCAGTATGGCATAATTGGTTGGGGAGGAGTAAGGAAAGCATATCTGATACCCCTGGAAATTATTCAGAAAAAAATTCTAAAAATCATATATTTTAAACCCTTCCTATACCCCACGGAACAATTATTTTCGGAACTTAATATACTAGATTTGCGGCAGCTTTACGCTAAGAATATCCTGTTATTTTTGTTCCGAAATAAACAGTACATTAGTAGGATAAATCACGAACGTAATACCAGAGAACTAGAAGCGGCTCACTTTATTATACCCAGGACTCATAAAAGTATTGGTCAAAGATACTTTGTTTACATTGGGTCGAAATTACTTAATATTTTGCCGATATCTCTAATAAACATAAAAACAAAACATCTTTTCAAGAAAAAAGTATTAGCGTGGATGACTTCAAATGATGAAAATATGCTCTATAATATTATTGATCCCATGTAGTTACTAAATTAACTATACTTTGATTATGCATATCTCCATGTGAATATTAATTTAGATATTTTCTGTTTTCTTAGTGCAGTTAGTAGTTGTATAGTGTCTAATCAAATTATTAAAGAAGAAATTATACAGTTATATGTACAATTTAGTTTCTGTTCTCTCTCTTGTTTTACAATCACTGTTGTTCAGTTATTTCTCAGTTTATTTACTCTTTCTTTGCATCTTAAGGAGGTGTAACCCATAGACAGGCTTAAATAAGCCTAAATGGGTCTTCCATATTTATTTGCAAATGGAACCTCAAAATTGCGTATAAAAATAATGTATATATTGTATAATATTGTAATATATTGTATAAACATAAATGGTTAACATATTGTACTCAAAATGAAATTTTAGTTAAGATAACTTATTGATTATACATACCTGTAATTTTTGTGTGTACTCATTTGTGAATAAATAAATTATTATGATTATTATTATTAAAAATTATTATTATAATCCAAAATTTCCTGTACAGTAAACTGTTGATGCTTCTGCATAAGCCATTGGTGCTTTTATATCTCATACAATAAATTGTTGGTATGCAGCGTCCTATTGCCTTTGAGTCAAAAACTTTAACGAACGGTGACACTAATTGGCCTCAGATAGAAAAAGAGACCCATACTACAATTTTTCAATATTTATATAACAAGAAATTAATACAAATCAAAGACCTCTATGTATATTTTTTTTTGAACATGATTGTATACTAGTTTTTGCAGCAAATCGGTTGCAATGCTGGGCTTTACTTTATCAAATTTTAAATATGGTATTTGCTATATAAAATCAGATAATCAGGAGAATTGTATGTCTTGTTTGTCAATAATATAACATGAAACTGAGGACGACGAAACTCCTAGGCATTTAAATTACGTAAAAAGTAATAATGATGTTTTACTAAATTTTGAAATGGTTTAACTTGAAACAGAAAAGAATTAATACAAGAGAATAAAAAAATATGATCCAGTTTTAAAGAGTTGTTATATAAATCGTTATTTGTTTTCAGTTCTTGGCAATATATTGATGCGGGAATTTGGTTATTTTTTTATTGAAAGTTAAAATTATTTGATTTTGTTTAACCTGTTTATAGAAATAAAAATATATTTAAATCTTATAATCTGAATAATAAACAAATATTAATACGAAATTAATTACTATAAATATTAGAAACATTAAAAACACAATTATTGCGTTTTAGGTTGGATTTGATTTGAATTGGTTTGGACCTCAGTACTTTCATGGTTATGCATTCTGATATTGGATTATGATTAAACTTGCTGGTAATATGCACAGTTCATCTTATGACTTCAATTATACCTCGATAACCATATCCAGTTATAGGTAAATTTTTATTAACTGGCTAGTACTGTGTCCTGTAATCTTATTCGCCAACTCAATTTTTGGCCAGATTATATACAGCCGACGGTCTTGCGAAACGGTTGGTCACTTTGATTTTTTAGTGCCAATCCCTAAAAGAGAGGCTCCTGACTTAAACTAGGAAGTTATAGTATTCTGCCCTGTGGGACAATTTTTGTACCGGCCGCTTAAATTTGACTAATCCCAGTTTGGATTTAGGGTTAAAAATAATTTATCAGTTTTGATCCCGTTTCCACTTTTTTCGTTTAGCTTCTTGAACAACCGGCATTTTCGTTAATTTTCGTTAACCACTTACTATTAGCCAGTTTTTTGGAACCCGCTTGAGTTGTTTTGGAGAAAATTGGATTATACTAGATGCGGCGTGTTAAATTTCCGAATTGTTTATTTGAAAAATTTAATGCATGACGAAAATCCCTCTCTTCCCCTCCAAGCTAGCTCGTGTGAAGTGCGAGTGTTTTCATCCCATATTTCAAAAATTCCGAATATAATTTAGGCGCTAATGAAAAATATTTATAAATGTTTCGATTAAATGCCTGTACGCCCTCAGTTGATCTCCTTTTAACAATTTTGGACAACAGATTCATAACTATTTACCTTATATTTAACAAAGTTTTTATATTATTTTTAATATTAATTGAATATGGCTACAAAACTGAATTTCAGTTTTCCTTTTATAATTAATATTTAAATATCTCTTCTTTGCTTTTGGCAATTTATTGCTGAATTAAGGCATCTAATTATAGAACTTTTTATAATTAGTACGAAATTTCTGTTAGCAAAAACCAGAATAAAACTTAACATAATTTCAGAATTCAGCCTCTCCGTCTGTGAAAATTTTATTTTACTGCCATTACATTGTCAATTAATCCAACTCCTTTAATTACCCACCGCTCGCTATTCTCTTAAAAGATGAACATTAATTTCTTCGCGGTTTAATTGCATCATCAAATGGATTGCTTCTTATATCATTTACCAAAGCACTGTCTGCTTGGGTATAAATTTTAAAATAAGATAATGGTGCTCTATAATAAAGTGACTTTAATTTGTATGACCTATTAGAAAAGTATTGTAATACAATACTTTATTTAAACGTAATTTTTTTACGTAATACTGGGGCAGAGCAGTAACTCTTTTTATATTTACATAACATTGACATAATACTAAAAGATATTAATATAAAGCCGTTGCATAAGTCTTATTATAAATAAACACCACAGAAGTTAGACAACCCCAAATTCCCGAAATCAGAGACTTGTGCGGAAAGGGGTTATACATTGAAAAACGCAGACATACAACCATTTCCTCCGGCAGTGCCAAAGCTGGGATTCGAATCCGGCGACGCGATATCCGTGTGATTAATCGCGATTGCACCCTCGCGTCTTAAGAGCGCTCCGGATATAAGCCGGCAAGACGCTTCGATATACTGTCATATAAATCAATATTTTAAAAAACAGCTTTCACTAAAGGAAATTAAAAACATTTTACAATGTGGGATGATGAGAGAAAAAAAAGTGTAAGTATATAAAAAAATTTAAAAAATTTCTTCTATTTTCGATTTGCAAAAATAATTCTTATCAATCCACATATGTATTATTAAAATAAACATTTTACCGTTTGTAGAACTAAAATAAAATTCCCTCATGTCCTCAGGAACAAACAGAAATTTAAAGATTAGGTATAATAAATTTGTACAATGTCATATTCTATTAGATCTCTATCTCTCTCTTTCTAAGCACACCGTACTTTCGGCTGCGTGATTTTATTGACGTGAAGTTATTTACAATAAAAATGGGAAGCTTGGATGAGTAATAGACTCCGGAGAGATCTTAACCGACGCGGCAATCGGCTAGTCTTATGTAATAAATAAATGAAACAAAATACTCCATTAGTAATATTTTTACAAAATATTTTGGTGCGAAATGGTATATATTTATATAAATTATTTACTGTAGCAATGAGGAAGATGCATGGATTTTAAAAATGCTTAATTTTATTATTTTTCCATAATATGTACTATATAAGTTGATAATATAATAAAAGAAACTCATAGAAAAATTTCGCTTCGTAAATATGCCACATTAATATTTGAACTTTTGTGGAAACTTAAAACGGTATAATGTTGCTTTGACTAATTGGATCTGAATTTGCTAATTTACGTTGTTATTCTTAATCTTGTTATTAATTATTGGTTAATATGACGGATAATCATTTTATAACATCCCTAACGTGTTTATCTATAACCACAGTTTCCTTTTTAGATGTTTCAACGTTTTAACAATAACAACGTGACGCTACAGGTTACGAATGACATAAACATTTTTTTTACCCTCAATTTTAACAAAAAAGAAGAAAAAATAAGTGGAAGCATATTTTGCTGTCGTTGATCTATCTTTGATATAAAAAAAATCTTGCAACTTCCTCATTAAGTAAGCACATAGTGAAACTATAGTAAAAAAGCATGGAGCCTGGAGCGGATATGTATTGTAATCATTTGCAATTTTATCGTGCAAATAAAAAAGGCAACAAAAACTTTACGACCTCATTAAAAGACGTTTTGTACTATTCCGCCCTCAAATTGAATCACTTACCTTTATAGGTTTTTATGTAAATCTAAATAATGAGAATAAACAGAAAAATGATGTAGAAGAAGAAGTACAAAAAATGTAGAAGTAAAAGTTAAGTTAACTTAAAGCAGGAAGGCGGTTCAAGTTATAACAACTGTGAGATATTTGGGTACTGTCCTAATGGAAAAGGATAAAATTTTTAAAAAATGATTCAATGTGAACGAGACTTGCAAAAAAAGTGCTCACAGAATCAAGGTCTTTTGGCTTAAAACTGAATAAGTTTACTTTATAGATTTTGCAATATTGTTGTATGTTTTCCATTACTTACTATATATTTAATGTAAAAGAACATTTATTTTTCAAAATTATTAACTTAGTTTACTATTTCATGAGTTTTATTCAGTTTTACCTGACACATGTTTCGGTCTTGCGTCCATTATCAAAGGTCTTGAGTCTTAAGCACTAACCTAAAAGTGACCATTTACAATACATTTGAGTTACCCTACGTTCTTACAAAGGGATAATGACTTAATTTGCTATTTCCTTTAAATTTAACAATACAAACTGGTATTATGAGCTTAACTTTATTGTAGTATCTATTTTAGGGGTATTTACAATTATTTTATCTTGTTTGTTATTTTTATGGTTTCTTAGAACCTTCTTAATCTCTAATATTTCCAGTATGTCTAGGATTTTTCCATCGTTTACATTATGTAAAAGGTTAACACTATTACCGCTGAAAAAGTGATTTTGATCAATGCAATGTTCGGCGAAACCAATTCATTTTTTATTGTCTAAAATAGACTTTCTATGTTCTCTTAACTTCACGCCTATACTGCAGCCACTCTGACATATATATATATATATATATATATATATATATACGGCAACACAATCGTCACGCTTTATTTGATATACCCCGAGTTTTTAGTATCTTCTATTTTTTCTTTATTATTAACCAACAAGCGACCTAAATTATTTTTATTCGATCGTATTGTATTGATGCCTAATTTATTTAATCTGTTAACCCTATTTATATAATGTATACTATGCCATTTCTTGTTTACTGTATTTGGTGCGTTATAAAAATTTTTTTGTAAAAATTTTCTTTGCTTATTTTTTTGTTACTTTGTCAATAAGCAACGCATCATAGCCATTGTTTTTTACTATTATTTTAAGATTTTTAACTTCTTTTTCAAAGTTAACCCTATTTAAATTTAGCGACAATAATCTGTGGACATAGCTATGTAATTTTACATTATGTAAACAAAGGAAAAATGCCAGACATGCTGGAAATATTAAAGACCATAAACTATCAAAATGTTACAAATACACAGAATTTGTAAGTACCCCTAAAATAGATACTACAATAAATTAAAATTAAGCTAATACCAGTTTGTATTGTTAAATTTAAAGGAAATAGCAAATTAAGTAATTATCCCTTTCTAAGAACGTAGGGTATTTCAAATAAGTATATTGTAAATGGTCATTTTTAGGTTAGTGTTTAAGACTCTTTAATGATGGCCGCCATACCGAAACATTTGTCAGGTAAAGCTGATTAAAACTAAATGAAACAGCAAAATAAGTGTGTATTATAATTACTTTAAAAATAAATAAATAAATAATAAATAAATAAACACCATAGAAATTAGACAATCCCCAATTCCAGAAGCCAGAGGCTTATGCGGAACGGGGTTACACATTGAAAAAACGCGGACAACAATCATTTCCTCCGATAGTGCCGGTGCCAGTGCCGGAGCCAGGATTCGAACCCGGTGGCGCGATACCCGTGTGATCAATCGCGATTGCCACCTCACGCCTTAACCCACGCGGCTTTCGGCCAGACAAATAATGAAGTAGATTAACAATTTGAAACTTTTTTTTTAATTGTGGGCATCCTATAGTATTATAACGTCATGTTTTGCTTTTCATTTTAGTCGAAAAGTCAAAGAGTAATGTTTATAATGGGAAAATTTAGAATAAAAAAAAATGCGTTTTCATTAAAAAAAATCACAGATCTTGCATCTTACGCAAGTGTATTAAGGTGTACTGAAAATACCAGACACAACTTTTTGTTTACTGTAATACAGTGCTTGATTTGTTAGAAATGATTAAAATAATCGGTCTGACACATCTCAGACAAACTTTCCCATAAGTATTTGTCTACTATATTAGCGTGACCAGATTGAGATACCAATACACAGAAAGTAAGTAATTCCGTATTAATTAAAAGGGTTGTGATTTACTTAACGCATAAATAAGGTGACCATTTTTTATATCTGAGTGAAATACGGGACACATAAGTAAAAGCGGTGGTAGAGTGATAGAAACTGGAAAAAATAATTCTTAAAACTAATATGCCTATTTTCATATCATATAACAATAGCAAAACTACAAAATACCAAATGTGTCGAGCGCTTAATATCTACTTTATTTGCTACTGCTAATATGCCAATGTTAATTGCAAACGAGAGACAGGCGACAGATCGCCTGCCCGGAATAATATTGTCCTAACTCCGCCCATAAAAATTTTACAGGAGACGCAAATCTCGGATGGTAGGTACCTGTGTTCCTAGACATCTTGGATCCAGGTGGTTGGGTTACTGAACTCTAAGTGTCTCTGGTAGTTATAAGCTTTATTGGATAAAATTTGTGTGACAGCAGGGTAGGCAGCCGAATTAAGAAATAAATCAGATTCTTCTGCGGAGTTAGGACACTGTTAATTAAAAAAAAAACGATTATTCTTTTTAACTCCATGGAATTACTGTAATACATTATTATCAAAATTCAAATTAAAACTTAAGAAACATTGTTTGTAATTTTTTAATTCAGGCAGATTTACTTTTCTTTCGGTTTCTGAGTTTTTCGTGCACACTTTTTTTTGCATACTTTTTGTTTTGTTTTGGCTGTTTCTTTGGACTGCTAACTTTGTTTTCGTGCGGCATCGTTTAATAAAGCGTTCCAAAATTGAATATTAATTTGAGAAAAGTGAGGAAAAAGTCTTCTGTTTGCAGTAATTTTGTCTTCAGACAATGTAGGAGTCATTTTTAATTATTGAATCGCAGGAAAAGCTTCTGGTGTACCAGTTGTGCGAGTTTTAGTTGTAACTGGAGCCAGCAAATCCACTTCTTCCCAGTTTTCAGATGCTAATGAATTTTGGAATTTGGCTGTTTGCGAATTTTTTGTGTAAATAATTTGTTTAATTTTTGTATATGGTACTTTTTTAAAAATTTTAAGTAGAGCGAATGGCTAGAAGCTTTTGCACTTTTTAATGGACTATGTATTTCGTCTCTTGAAAATGCTTTATCTATTACTCTGTGAATCGTGTCCACCTCTTGTACACAACTGTGGCCTGGTTCCTGAAATTTTTGTTCTATTGAAATTAAATTCGCATGGTCGGAATTGTTGAGAAAATCCATTAATGCCATCGACATTAATGAATTTTTATTTTGGGGAACGCAGGAGTCAGACCAGAATTTGTGTTACATCTGGATTGGTTGCCAGAACTTTTCTCATAAGTTGCACAATGGCAGAGGCAATATAATTTCCTGATCTTCCACCTATTGCCTCATTCCATAGAATACAATAACCCTGTTGATTTTGAATATCGCATGCAGTAAGGTTAAACAAATTCAGCTTCTGCAAATAATATGACCTTGAAACGTTAGTTTGTGGGCAATTAATAACGCGTTGAAGATCAAACGCAATTAGTAATCGCTCTTTATTTTTATCTTCTTTGTCAAAATTTTTGTTCTTGCCTAGCAGCATTCTTTTCTTTTTTATGGGCAAGAAATTTTATATTAAGTTCAACGGAAACTTTACCATAGTATTTCATTTGGTTGTCATACTCGTGACAATGATCACATTGATCCTTTTTCGGAGTGTAAAACGCAATATTAAATTATTCGTTAAAAATTTTTTCATACAACAAAAACTTAACAATTTTCTTTTTATGTTCTTCACAATAATTAACGTAGAGATCATACATCTTTCTTAAATTAAGGCCAAACTCCAAATACTGTTTTTGGGTATTTTGTCGACAATAATGTCCAGGAACTCGGGGAAAGTGATTAATATGTTCCTTAAAATGTCTCTTGAATCTTGGGTTATTTTTTTCTTGTTTTTATCCCTCTTAAATCTTTTTGAGGAGTACACGTAATACCTTCTTTTTTATTTTTGTGAAAATACTGTACTCTTCGTGAACTTATGCCCAAAACATTTATGTAAAAAGCCCGACATACTCTTATTTCTTTTTTCTTTATAATAAAAAAATATTTGATACTGTATGTACGAGGCTTGACTGACTGCGTGTTTTCTTTTCTTACTCTTTGTTTTAGAAATTGCTTTGTAGTTTTATCGTAAAAGTTAAATTTTTCGTTATCGGACAAATGCCAAAAATCTGAAAAAATATTTTCAGCAGTATCAACATTAATTTTTGTGGAACATTTGAATGGGCATTTTTCGCAAGTGTAGGCTTTAAATACAACTTCTAGGTGGACTTTTTTTTTTGTCTATATATTTTTTACCGGATTGTCTAAGTGCTTTTCTTTCATTCACTTTCCACTTTTCTACATTTCTCATTCGTTTACGGCTTCGCTTTTTCGGCTCTTCTGTATTCCTTTCTTCATGCACCTCACTAAAACAATAATAAATCTTTTTCTCTGCTAACTAACTTTATATAGACTTACTTTATAGGGGTTTGTTCCATTATTGGAACACTTTCGTCTTGAGTTACACATGCTGATGGTGTTAGCTCAAGATTTTTGTCGAGATAGTATCGAGATTTTTCTGTTGACAATGTTCGTCATTTGGGCCCCAGATTATTAATTCACATTTATCCAAATTAAATAATAACGACTGATTTGGATCGATATTATTACTCACTGTATCTTCGGATGACCTAGTATTTAAAAAAAATTGTAAAAACCAGCCTTCTCTGTTCGTATTGAGTGATTAGAATTTTTTTGAATAAGACAAAATAGCAAGTGTAAGAACTTACATATTGTTTCCTGTATCATCATCCGGTTGTAACTCTCCATTATTTGTAACAACATAGGTTTTAAAATCAATATTATGTGCCATAATTCACAATAAAATCTAACAATATGTCGCATTTAATGTATTGGTAAAAGTTAGGTTAACCGCATTTTACGTCTTAAATAACAATAATAACACTGTACTAACTCCAATTTGCGAGCGCGTGTATAGAGTAATATTGTCATTACTCCAAATACGCGGAGTTAGGACAATGTGTTTCTGAATGTTTGGTGTTTAATGGACTTAGTACATAAATAAAACCATCTTTATTGTGGAGTTAGCACAAAAATATCAATATTTAACTCAGTTCTACGTATGACTTGACCTTCCAGTCAAACTGATGGATCTCTAATAATTAGTCTATCCTTCAAAAGTGATACCATCGTCTTATGGGTTGCAACTTTCATTTTATTTGCAACACACCACTCGCTTAAGGATCTTTTCTCGAATCTCCCTTTAGCAGTATGAGGGAGGTAGTCCGTGTATCTTTGAAAGGTACTATAATATTCTTGGTGACCACCCTTCCGAGTACTCGCCGTGAATACTGTCGTTATACTTTTCGTAGTGTCATACAAACAGATCCGCGCTCGTCTCAGGCTGTATATTTAAGATACTTAATAAATGAAAACACCCGCTGACTTTTTCCTATAATGTAAATGTCACAGGTGTAGAGGTAATTTTATAGTAGCATACTGGATATTTCTGTTATACTGTAGATTCCGTGGTTATTTTTATATGCGGATATATGAGATAGATAATCCCCCAAAAAAGGAATAAATAGTAGTAAACTACCTTTATGTGAATTTTCCGAGGAAAGCTATTAGTGGCACATTGTTCGGTTTGTAATGTACTATTATTGTCAACTTTCAAAATATGATTTGTATGTTATTAAAACGACCGATTAGATAACTCCTTCAATTTAAATCAAATACGCTTAACTTAACAATGAAATGTATTAAATGATTGTTTTTGGATTTAAACAAAAATACATACGGAAATGCTTTATTGCCAATTCACACCGCTGTTCTCCACACACAATAGAGACCATTAATTTTCTTGTTTATCGTTTATTAAGCCGCCCTTAATAAAGAGAGATGATTTGAAAGAGAAATGAAATTTATTTTGGTTCCGGCTAAGAACAAAAGTTACAATGTAGACTTAGTTGAAAGAATAATTAGGAAATAAGGACTTAAGATGGCAGCATTCGGGGAAATTCTATAGAAAATGATTGGTTGTTTGAAATAAATGGTTATTTTTCGCAAAGTAACTTGTTAGCATAACTCAAGTAAAACTTTGGGGTCGATAAATGGGAAACTGAAAAATATTACCAAACTAACGCCAAAAGACGTTTCATTTTTGTATACACACTAAACCGCATTTTATTTTTTTACCCCCTTTAATAATAGGGTGAGGGTGGCAATGGGGATGTAGAGAGGGTAGCTAACGCCAAAAAAATGTTTTAGACGTTTCGTTCTTATATACATACTAAATCACATTTTAATTTTTTATTACCCCCTTTAATAATAGGGTGGTGGGTGGCAATGGGGTGGTAGAGGGGGTAGGCTAACGCTAAAAAAAATTTTAGACGTTTCGTTTTTGTATATACACTAAATCACATTTTAATTTTTTTACTTCCTTTCATAATAGTGTTGGGTGATAGTGGGGGGGGAGGGTGTAAAAAAAAATTTTGAGACCTTAACTTTTTGTACATGCCCTAAATTGCAATTTTATGGACTCTTACTTGTTTGTTTTGCCTATTTACCCTTATTTACCCCATTTACTCCCGAACCCTTGAACGGAATTAGATCAAAATATAATATAGTTCCAGATCTCATTACAATACATAAGTGTATCAAATTTCAAGTCAATATCATAAAAGGTTGCAGAGTAAACGTGCACACAAAAAAATTACAGACCGACAGACAGGAATCATTTTCGCTCAAATTTAAAATCTCGACGTTTCATGACATTTCAAGCCTATTTCGACAAAAAAACCTTTTTTTTGCATTTCTATACTTCCACTGGATGTGAAAGTAAAATGTCCCGTGTGCTGGTTGTCTTATTTCAACCTCGTGGCCTTTGCAAGGGGTGGGAATACAATAATTTAGCTTTAAATGTTTTACTTCTTTTCAGCGCCCATTTGACGGATCGCTTTGTAATTTTTGACACAAATAATATTAGTTAGTTAATTTAATTAAAAGAAAATTACTCTTCTATGATGATTTTATGCATTACAAACTAATTAACAATTTTTTTTAATAGCCTAAAGGGTAACTACCCTTTTTGACATAATTATATTTTGATATAATACCAAAAATAATCAATTTTTATAACTTCCTTGAAACTAATTGAATTTTGTTCCTAAAATTGTGTTGTATAACATGAATGTTAATAAACTAGCATTTAATTAATTTAAGGACAGTGTTAGGGACTGGCAAGCAGACTTTCGTTACTCTCCAGTTATGTGATGTAACTGTCTGTGCTGTCGGTATGTGTCATGGCATCAGGAGGCGCCGCTCCTGGCGCTCCGGGCCCGAGGAGACCTGGGTGGAATGCTTCAGGCGATAGACCTATTGAAGGTGATGGTAAGTTATATCCATACATCTGATAGACGAGATGCTGAAAAACAGGTTGGTGAAGTTGCTCGAGATCTGAGTGGAGAGCGAAGTCTGAGAGTGCCCTCCATGGCCGTTGGTAAGCCTGGACTTCCAAGGGGTGAACTCCAATGAGTTAGTCATGATGTATTGGAGAAGATGCTACCATTGGGATACCTTGCATGGCACCATATCCCAGTTTTCGGCCATCCTACGAGTAATACTTTTCCTGCTGCATCTGCTGCTTCATTAGGATAGTTCTTGCACCTCTTATTTACGTTTAAAGAACTTTACTAAGTTGAGTGGTAAAGGGCTTTGGTGAGACCACAATTATACTTATAACAGGTAATCGTGACAAAGGGTATAATACTATTAAACTTACCATATAGTAAAGGGAGATCAATTAGAATTACTCATTGGATATAAGACATATACGAAGACATTGTGGTTGAAAGGAAAGGAGTGTTATTAAACTATGTATCACGAAATTAGTTTGTATCACAAAATAAGATTTTGCACTAATTTAGCAGACATATTGAACATTGTTTTTTCATTTCATTATTTGCATGCTCTAAAATGTATCACAGTCATAGTAGCGAAACAAACGTATAACATGACAACTTTTCAAAAGAAATTCCGGAGGTAAAATTTATGGTTCTATGTATATATGATGTAAACCTATCATAAAGCACATAAACCGTTTCAGTACAAAAACGTTGGAAACGAAGGGGACTTTATGATAACTTCCTTTTGACATTTCTCTGGAGAAAAGGCCTCAAGCTTAGATTAATTCGTCCATTATTATACTTGTTTGAAATTCCACACGTTGCTTGAGAACTAAGTTTCAATGCATACACAAATATAACACATTTCCTCGTTAAAGAAAATACACTTCGTTAAACGCATTCGTCTTGCAATTTTGCGTATAAAATTCACAAAGCTGCTAATATCAAGAAAGAAGGTACCAATATGAATTATTCATTTGAAAGTAAAATTCAAAGTAATGCCAAATTTACAAGGTAATTTCAAATAATCATGCAGATTTAAATCATCGAGATAATTTCATTCTGACTAAAATGGTTGTGACATGGCAGAAAAGCGTTTCATATTCAGTCGGATCTTTTTAGATACTCATGTTCAAAATTGTATAAACAAACCGGTTGTCTGGTGGAGATATGTTGACGACATCTTTGCAATTTGGCCTCATGGTGTTGATTTACTAGATAGTTTTTTAGAAAATATAAATAGTAAGGAACCGTCTATTAAATTCACATTAGAAGTAGAAAGTAGGAATGAACTACCGTTTTTAGATGTTTTAATTAGAAGGATAAATAATACAATTGAAACAAGCGTTTATAGAAAACCAACACATACTAATAGATATCTAAATTTTAACTCAAATCAGTCAATAAATGTTAAAAGGGGTGTTGTAAAATGTTTATACGATAGGGCCAAAATAATTTCATCTAATAATGAAATATTAAATAACGAGAAAAAATTTATCAAAGAGGTTCTAGTACAAAATCAATATCCTGAAGCCTTTGTTGATAGAGTTTTCATAAATGTTGAAAATAGGGACAATCAGGTACGACAAAAACCTGAACGTCATTATACAGCAATAATTCCTTATATGTATACGGACTATCGGAAAAGCTACGCCATATAGGTGACAAATTTGATGTTAGGACGATATTTCAAACGGGGAACACTTTAAGATCTATTTTAACAAAAACAAAACCGATAAACAGGGAGCAGAATTCAAAAAACTGTATTTACAATATCCCGTGCGAATGTGATAAATGTTATGTGGGTGAGTCATCCAGACCTTTCAGTGTGAGGTTGGATGAGCACAAGAACTACATTAGAAAGAATGAAATTCAGAAATCAAAAATTTGTGAACATGCTTGGGAAAACGGACATAGAATAAACTGGGACTCGGCAAAAATTTTAACAAAAGAAACAGATACCAAAAAAAGAAAAATTAAAGAATCAGCAATAATCTTATTAAATGAAGATAAGTGCGTATCGAATTGCTCTGTAGATATTTGTACAACCTGGCTACCAATGTTAAAAGAAGAACTTAACAAACTCAACATTATCTAAAAAAATATCATCAGTTCTATGTTCTGTGTAAGTAGTAAGTATCTATGGAAATAACATAAACAGAATCTTAAAGCTGTATATTTGACATACACAGCAAAATAAGAGTTCTTCAAAAAATAACTTTGAAAACGGAAAGAGATTACTTTCCGAAACGTCAGCAAAATACATTATTTTTGTGTTTATTCCGATTTATATTATTTGCAAAACA
Source organism: Leptura quadrifasciata (assembly GCA_963675555.1). NCBI lineage: Eukaryota > Metazoa > Arthropoda > Insecta > Coleoptera > Cerambycidae > Leptura > Leptura quadrifasciata. The sequence goes on along the minus strand of OY776673.1, from coordinate 151,600,100 downwards.
TAACCTCTGACTTTTCCTTTGGCGTAAACGTCACGGGCGCAGAGGCTTTTTTTCCAATAATTCTATTATTTTGTAGATTCGGTGATTTGTTTTGAAGAGGATAATAGTACATGTGGTAGAAAACCCAAATAATAGGAAAGAATACTCATGTCAAATCATAACTATAATCAATTATTTTAAGCAAGTATATTTTACGATGTAAATATTTGAACGCTAATTTATTCATTTCTGTATTACCTGGTTTAAGTGTCTGTGTTCGTATTATTATTTAATGTTTTTCTTAGCAAAAGTCATAGTCCATTTAAACCAATTCTTCCTGTTATGTCTTAACTCTTCAATTTAAATATTAAACTTAACTATTAAGGACCCATAGACAGATAGTCGTCATATTACTTCCGCTTGTAACTAGCAGCTGTCAGATGACAGGAAACGAGTACTTGTCGGTCATATTAGTGGAGATGGGAGGAGTTAAAAAAAATGATGTTAAAATAATGGGCGCCAAAAAATTATACAATGCCCCATATACTCTGTAGTCCCCAAAAGCCCCCAATTTACTAAACAGAGCTTTGGCATCCACAAAAAAAAATGACAGGTCTATTTTAAAACACAATGATAATTTATTACTAAGTAGCTTTGAAATTGAGGAAGATGCATGGATTTTAAAAATGCTTAATTTTATTATTTTTCCATAATATGTACTATATAAGTTGATAATATAATAAAAGAAATTCATATAAAAATTTCGCTTCGTAAATATGCCACATTAAAATTTGAATTTTTGTGTAAACAAAACCATGTGACTTGACGTCATTTTGACGTCACTAATTGGATCTGAATTTGCTAATTTACGTTGTTATTCTTAATCTTGTTATTAATTATTGGTTAATATGGCAGATAATCATTTTATAACATCCCTAACGTGTTTATCTATAACCACAGCTTTATTTTTAGATGTTTCAACGTTTTAACAACGACGTGACGCTACAGGTTACGAATAACGCTATTCGTTAGGGATAGAGCGTTTTAATGGTTGTAAATTCTCAGCCGAAATAAATATTTTTTTTCACCCTCAATTTTAACAAAAAAGAAAAAATACGATGAAGCATATTTTTCTGTCGTCGATCTATCTGTGATATAAAAAAAAATCATGCAACTTCCTCATTCGATTTCAAATTTCAATATTCACGAATTATATACAAATATATCAAAAGCATATGAACATAGTAATGAACAAAATCATTACCTGTATGTAAGCTCATGAAAAATTCTACAATTATTATTTTAAGGTAAAATTTGCCAAGTACGTTGTTTTGAAAGTATTTACAACTGTTATTCAATCGTCATATCAAAATAAAACACATACTGGTGAAGTTGAATATTTATTAGTATTATATATATATTTATTAGTATTATAGTAGTATTATATACACCATAAGTATATCCCAAGATAACAAATTCATCTGAAGCTTGTAAATAATAGTTAAAGCTGAAAAGAACCCTCATAAAAAAACCTTTTAAATCGAAAGCATTTGGTTTTTTGCTGATATCTCGAAAAATAGTGAAGAAAAGGATAGCACCATGTGAAATTTTACAATATTTCAAGCGCGTCGCACAGGGAAATGAAGCATTTCTCGACCGTCGGCGTCGCTACATAATAAAGACAATTTGTACCTATTAAAAACGAAAAAAAGAGTACAATTTTAAAGAGGTAGAATTCAGCTTTCCAATGGTATACTTATTTTTAATTTTTATTTCTGATAAATTGCACGTGAAAGTTAAGCTTTATAATTTTTTTCCACTGTATATTAAAACATAAATATTAAATAAAATACTATTTAAAAAAAATCCTTGTAGATATAGCTTGTTTATACCTTAAACTTTAATCTAAGATTAATTTTTATGCTCTAAAGTATCCAAGGTCAAAAAAATACTTTTATTTCATTGGTATTTTTTTCATTTTTTAGGGTTAGGAAATTTTCACTTGAAAACTTGTCTAAAATGGTCAAAAAGGTTTGTAGGTAAAAAAAAAATTGTAACGTGAAAAGTAGGATATATATATGTAATTATCATTTTATTTTCAGAAATATTTTTAGTTCATTTTTAATGTATGAAAATATTTCTTGGAAAAAATTTACTTTTTTCTATTTGTGCTCCGTATAGGTTGTACCTAAAAAATAGTGTACGCTTCAAGAGTACTTTGGAGCACGTTGTTGTTTATATACTGTACATAAACATAAATCGGAGTTGTTTACAAAATAAATTAATTTTGATACTGGTAGGTTTTTTTAAATATAAATCATCGAATAATATAAATTAATATATTTTACGTGTTATTTATTATTATTTTGCGTCTTACTTTTATATATTAATAGTTCAATAGTGGAATAAATGTTAAAAATGTTAATATGTAAGTATATTCTATTTTTATTTCAGTGCAAGTTTGGATAATAAAATTAGTTACATTAAAGAATCAGTGACAATTTATTTTTAATTAAAATTTGAAAAACATTTTGATGAAAAATAGTATTATAAATATAAAAACTCCAGTTGTTCAAGAAATGAAAAATAACCTGATGTAAGCATTTTAATATAAATATATTTTTTATTGGATGAAAAATTTAAAAAATATTTTAGTGTCTAAAAAAAGTTGCAGGGATAATGACAATGAAGATTGTACTTTACCGACAGAAACTTGTTGTGACTCTGAAAAAGGAGATGTCGAAGATGAAATAAGTTAATTTTAATGCCTTACTCAACTTTTAATAAATGTTTTTTATAAAAAAAATATGATAATTTATTTATTTACCTATTGTTACATATTTCTTATTTACAATTACCTTTTTTTATTTAGAAAAATTATTTTTTAATTTATTTAATTATTTTTCGAGATATTAGCCGTATCAGAGGGTAGTTTTTGGGGGCAGCTGGGGATCAAATTACGAAAACTTTTCATTTCTTTCATAAATCTGTTTATTTTATTGATACCTGTAATATTTTACTCATTAATATATATATATATTAAAAAAATTATGTAATTTTCGTTATTTTTTCGAGGAGGTGTTTTTTAAATTTTTTCTTTAGGGCTAAAATAACTTTAAAAAAATACATACTAATTTTTTGTAAAATTTACCGCTCTTTCACGTGGTGCTGAATTTTTCCGTTTCAGAGGGTTTTTTAGAAGGGTTCGGTAGGAAAAATTTTAGTAAACTTTTTTGAGTCATTTTCTACTAGCAAAAAACTAGCCTTTCATGAAACAATTAGGAGGTACCAATTAATTCTAACTTTTCATGAAAATTGGTCTCTGACAACTAGGCTACTAATAAAGCAAAGAAGAATAAAAATTATTATGATCAAATATAAATAAAATGAGAAAAGAATCCGAATACAAAATGGAAGAAAAGGTAAACAGAAAAATAGGTAAAAGTCAAACTTGAAAGAAAAAGTTGGCTGGTGAAAATAAATGGCAGGCATGGAAACCTAATTAGTTGTTTTTGAACGCTCTAAGGAAGCACTAAACTAGGAATAGAATCCAAACTCGAGCTGCGAGAAGCAGTTCGTATAACAATTTGGTAACCGATGATTTTAGGGGTTTTCGACCACTCTGAATTCGAAATGCCTGTTGCCATATCGAAAAATAAACCAGAAGCTCGTTATTCAAGATGGCGGTAATTTTTGAAATATTACTAATATGAACTTATAAAAGGAATCCAGTGCGTATCTGGGAGTTGTCGACATCGCTAAATCCAAATTTGATAATACCGTAGTCATATGGCTAACCAAAAATAAAGATGGTGGTCAACATAACGGCCATTTTTAAAATGTTGCAAATATGTACTTGTAGAGGGATTGCAGGGCATATTGGGGGTTTTCCATACCGTTAACACTAAATATGACAATATCACAGTCAAGAAACCCACTACGAGTCAATAATTCACGACTATGGTCACACGGCCATATAACCAAAGAAAGGGCACGACTCCGCCTCCATCTTGAAATTCGTGAAATTATTGAAACTGAAATTGGAAATCGGTCGAAAATTAATATTTATATTGAATTTACAGTTCCCAGAAGAGAAAATATTTGCAGCCAAGGATCCTGAGAAAGTAAACTAGTACCTTTCAAGTAAGGAATTTAAGTAACAGAGTCAAAAAAGAGCAGTTACATATTTGGTGTAAAATTATGGCCCTTCAGAGCGAAGCCATCATGAGAAAGCATCTCTGTAGGGCATTCCAGAGCGAAGTTCCATCATATAATTCAAGTGATTAGAGTAAAAAACATATAAACATATTAAACTTCGACATTTTTTAACATTTACTTAACGTCGCCCTATTTTCGCTACTGAGGCGTAACATTGGTGCCTGTAGACGAGCTACCCCCAACCAGGAATTTTGTCGAACCTCTTATCTTTCGAAGAGTAGGGATCTTTTACTTGCGTTACATTTAATAGACGAGTGACCGACGGTTTTACATCTCCTCCGAAGGATGGCATATCCCCTACACAATCCTCGCTTAAGATAGAATAGCTTCCGCGCATACGCTGATATACAAGCCGCTGGAAGATGTGAGGCGAGGACGCGGTCTTCCTTGTGAACACGAGGGACACTCCGATAATTTAAAAAATAATAATTGAGAGCGTAGATATAGACTCTTAAAGCGCCTCGTGCACCTTATTCAGATTGGAGAAGTCTAGGTGGTTGATTCTGAATTTTTGACCAGGATCAATTGCTACACCCTATATATATATGTTTCTGGAGCTTGGCATGCACTGTATTCAGTTGTATGATTTTAATTAACACTTAATTGTTTTTTAATGTCTTTGTCAGGGTCGAAAGCTGTATATGTATTGATGAAATTGCAATACTTCGATTTAATCGGAAATGAAAGTATTTATTTATAATAATTAAGCAGAGTTTTTAAAACTTTTTTAACTTGATATTTGATTTGACAAGTTAGTAAAATACTGAAAAAATTCATCAAGCGAATTTTGTGCGACGGCGATAGAGTAAGTCTTTTTTCTTGGCCCTCACAAGGAAGCAATCACAGTAACTCGGTTACAGGGAAATAAGAGCTGTGCGGTGGCGGAAGTAGGAAAACTAACTATGTCGACGGCACTAAAATTTTGTTATTTAGAAACCTGACAGAAAGAGTAGTATAATCATTTATTATATTTAAAACACTTTATTTTAAAAAACTACTAAATACTCCACTAGCGAAGATAAATAACACTTAATGAGCTACCAGGACTGATTTGACTTTCACTTCTTGACTGACTTACTTGCTCGAATGACTTGAGCTTGGCGTTTCGTTTAAACGGGAACGTAGTCATGCACGGACGTTTTTTCCTATTTTTTAGTTGGGTTTCGCGTGCCCCGTCCATTTACTTCGGTTCGATTTTGCAATCATTGCGCAATCACATAGAAAACATACTATTTCGGGATTGAAAAATATATGATAATTTCGGGCGAGTATTTTTGACATATAAGTGAAGTTTGAATCTAATTCGGTTTTGGAGTTTTTTCAAATAACTGGATAAAACGATTAATATTGAAATGGTCCGGTACGGTATTACGAATGTCTTCACAGCAGGCCGGAACCGTATTGGGGGAATAACCGCGAGGATGTTCTCGATATATCTGCATTGAAACGGAAGTAAGTTTTGATAGTGGTAGAGCTGGCACTTTGGAAGTAAGTTTTGATAAGCATTGGGGACTGACGGCGATGACACTTCAATCAAATATTTCTTAAAAATACGTGAAGCAGGCTTTGATATTATCATAATAAAGGATGTAAAATCGAATTCGAAGTTGAATTCAAGGCAAAGATAATTAATAAAAAATTAACAGAAGCAAATTAAAATATTGTGAATGGGGGTGGAAAATAGTTTTGATATCATCGAAGTTACTATGGTGGCGGTATTTTTTAGGGTATCATTTTGTAACGATTGGCCTGTAAAATGGTTGTTTTGAAAGTTAGAGATTTGAGTTATGTACGAATTATCGAAGATTTATAAATTTTTTCAGATTTTGTCTAGAAATATTGTGGTTTTTTAATTAATCTAAGTTTCTATATGAATTTTTTTATCATAGTATGACATGGTGAACTCATTATATGGTTTATTTTGAAAATTATGAAACTTTCTAATTTAATTTTTTCATATATGTATGAAATTTACTATAACACCCATCTCAGTACTGACCGCGCCTGACGTTGCTTTACATCACATATCGAAATATGTATATAGAAAAGACGCACCTATGTTTGCCCCCCTAAACTTCTATTTATTTAGTAATAAAGTGTTTGGTAATCCAAAATTATGAACATAACCTAAATAATAATAATAAAGATTGAAACATTTCACTTAACATGATAACAATTTAAATAAACTCACCATTTTGATATCCAATTCCAGAAAGAGTACATTTCATTAATACGTAATTTTGTATAAGAGTTATTTATATAGAATAGTTACCTAACTCCCAAGCTATAAGATATTTGATTTGCTTCTGCAAGCAGCTATTTTTGGAATAAATTATAAAGTTTAGACTGACTCATTATTTTTGGGATATGCGCCCCAAGATACCTGGATGCGCATAATATAAAATATTACATCTTTTCAATTCAAAACAAATATACTCATCATTCGGTGTAAAACAACTTTAGCCAATTTGAAGCCCTGAGATAAGAACAAAAATACAAACAGTAAGTAAAATAATATAATTTAGCTGACGCATTGTTAATATAAAACCATAAGTATAAAGTTTATATTTCAATTTAAAATTGAGGGGCGAGCGTAGGTGCGTCTTTACTATGTACATACTTTGATATGCGATGTAAAGCAACGTCAGGCGCAGTTAGTAGCTGGATGGGTGACCGTTCCAACGAAGACCGCGTCCTCGCCTCACACATCTTCCAGCGGCTTGTATCAGTGTATGCGCGGAAGCTATGCAACCTTAGGCGGGGGTTGTATAGGGGATATACCATCCTTCGGTGGGGATGTAAAGCCGTCGGTCTCTTGTCTATTAAATGTTAGGCAAGTAAAAGATCCCTACTCTTCTTAAGGGAAGAGGTTCGGCAAAATTCCTGGTTGGGGGTAGGTCGTCTACAGGCGTCGATGATAGGCCTCAGTAGCGGAAATAGGTCGACGTTAAATAAATGTATAAGAAAAAAATAATTTAAAATTGAATAATAAAGCGTACTCAATAATATATACTTATACGTCATAAAACTCTGCTGATATATCTAAGATATCTATTAAACAAAACTTATAGTACGGCTTAGCTGTATTATTTCTAATCTCGACTGTCGGTGGTTATTATATGATACTCCCAGTGTGGGTTTATACGGTACAACTATGGCGTCGCGTTGATGGTGTTGATCAAAGAAAAATCTAAACCATATAACCATAAATCCGTTACTGACCTGTGGTATGGCCTCTCAAAAAAAAAAACCTGAATAATTTAAGAAAATTACGTTAATGAAGTTCCATAAAAACACTTGGTCACGTACCTTCAGCGAAGGGTCTTTCTATATTCCTAGAGTCGCACAAAATCTCGATGCTATACAAATTCTCACAGCGAATAGCAATACTGTATAAAACAGTTCAATGGCTTAATGCTACAGTAAATGAAAGACCCTCAAGGAAAGAAACTACGAAACCATATTATAACTAAATATACTTACGAATTTGCCAACTTAATAGGTGAAATATAATACTTTTTGCCAAATAATTTTCTTTATATTTACCTAACTTGTTCCATTATTATTCAACTAGTTGCTTATGTACCTTTTCAGAAATTTATTTGTTTTTCCCTATGAAGAGTCGACTATGGAATGACTCAGTCAGTAAGGATGCAGTTATACTGGATTATTGTACTGTAGGACTGTATTATTTACTCACGTCATGTATTACAGAGAGTAAGTCTTATACATTAAGCAAAACTATGGTCTCATTTGCCATAAGCTAAACAATATCTTAAGTAACTGTTTTAGGACCATCCAGGATTACGAAGAAATCCAAAGAAACGTTTATACATTAAATCGATGTCCATTTATGTATCTACCTTTCAAGCTTTCAGTAAGTATCCTTAAATAATGCTAAAATAAAATATAAGTTAAAGGTTTACAAGATATCTATTTTCTTAATGCCAAGAATGTAATAATAGTAACATTTACAACGGAAATATATTGTATAAGCTGACTGAAGAGTATAAGCTGACTGAAGAATCCTTGACCCGAAATATGAAGATATAACCTAAAACAGTTCCTCCTTACTGAGATAAAAGGTATTTTCTTTCAAATTAAAAAAAATAGATATTCTTACCAATAATTTCTACAACCAAACCGTTCTGAGCTTATTTGTAAACATTTTAAGTCTATTTTTTAAATTTATTCTGAGAAAGTGAAATCTGAATATAACTTTATTTTCCGTCTCTAAATAAATACGTCTTTCTACCTGTCAGACATCTTCGACGATACCACGTGTTCAAAAAACAATCTTAATCACAGCAAGCTTGCTCCTGGAAGTGCAAGAAGGTCGCCCTAATTCACAATTGTTTTTATTTTTCAAAACGAAGGCATTATGTGGTTACGGACGTAACACGGATTAAGCTTTCTCTGGTGCCGAGTGGATGTATCTCATTATCAACTGTTAAAACCCACGCCTCTTCACTCCTTTCCCTAGAAAGTCAAATGGAAAATGTAAATTATGTTTGTAACTTATTCATTTTAATTTTAATTTTGTCATTGATTTCATGCTTGTAATCGTTGACGCAACTACTGCAGCATTTATTAAAATATTTTTATAACTAAAAATCACAGTACAAAATGTTACTGAGTTATTACAACATTAATTGTCTACAGACCGCATGTTAGAATATCCGACATCATAATTAGAGGGAACTTTATTACATCAATGATTTTTGTTCCTGACTTCCCTAGGACAAGAACAGGACATTACTTATGGTCTGATCTGTACTCTATAATTAATGCCTTTAAATTAATAAGGGTTAAATTTTCAGAAGCTTACGGGAAATCAGGTCAAGACCTCCAGCGGTAGACCGAACCCTTTTATCAATGTATTCAACATGAAACAGGCTCATATAATTCCAGGAGAGCTGCCGCAGGCATAGAAACTTTGCGCAGTGATAAAGGCTATTAGCACTATTATCGTAGACCTAGAGAAGAATTGATATAGTCGGGTGTATATTTATTTAGTCAAAAAACGCAACAAAAGCTGAACGAGTTAATTATTAACGACAGTGAACCATTTGGCATGGTCTTATCAAACAAGCCGACGTGCATTAAAGCCTAAGTGATTCAATTCGCAGGCGAGATAGTACAGAGAGTACCGGTATTTTAATGAGGCCGTATAGTTTCTGTTGCGTTTTTTGACTGCCCAGTAAATATACATTCGACTATAACATAAGATATAAAAGAGTATAGAGGTTATCAAAATATACATTTCAAAAAGAGAAGAAATACTTTGTATAAAAGTAATTAATAAACATGTTCGTGAGTTCCAACAATTTCAAATATGATATGTCTTTTTTCTTCAAAAATCAAGAAACATGGCTTATGGCAAGTTTTTTGAACTCAAACTCTCACTTTTCTGATACTTCATCTAAGCGGACGTAAAAGTCTTTTACTTCCATCCTCGTCATTCTAAAAGGCGGTAAAAGTATTTTACTGCCCCTCACGAGCGACACTAAAACCATATGAAGAAAAAATAACAAAATTTATTTGATTCAAGTTCGAAGTTTGAAGAAAAATAGCATGTTTTATTCATAAGGAGTAAAGTGATCCGCATTTTTACAGAAATCGGAAACCATCCGCGAAGCAGTTGAGATTGAAAAACATCCCAATTGTCTAAACAAAAGGGATGACTGTCATCTGATTAAAATTTCATTTAAAATAATTAACAAAATGGACTCAGTTGGAACTATGCTGAAGCCCAGAGATAAGCATAGTTCCAACTGAGTCCATTTTGTTAATTATTTTAAATGAAATTTTAATCAGATATTATTAATATGTGTAACTAAACTTAAGTTAAATGTTTTATTTATAACAGTAGGAGTGTAGCTATGTGTGTGGGATCGACCACTAGTTACGTTTTAAGAAATTTTCCTGCCATGTGTTTCGACGCAGGTTTATCAAATTAACCTCAAGTTAATGTCTTGAGAAAGCTAATAAACATTAGCGAAAGCTTGACAATAACAAAGAGTTTTCTTTTTGTATTGGCCAAAATACCTTATCACTGACTGCAACCTCAATAAATTTTATGTTTGTACCTTAACTAGTCAGTCAAGACTACCTTTCTAATATATATATATATATATATATATATATATATATATATACACAGAGACGAATATTAGACGACTGTCTAAGTTAAAAACAAAAATTTTTAATTTCCACCAGGGATACAGTCACGGGCTCAAAAAAGAAAACTCTTTTTTAAATTCAAGCTTTCGAAACTTTATTGTTTCTTCCTCAGGAATTCTACAAAAATTTTTAACTTATTATAATCAAAATTATTTAATACAAGTGAAGGGTACTTACTAAATTGAGGTTAAAAAATGAAATTGACAAGTCATCAAGACAGAACCAACACAACTATTACAAAAAATAAATCACACTTGTGGACTACATTTATATTTAATTTAAGTTAAAATCAAAAATCTTTAATCTAAAATAGTTTCAGCCACCTCGAAAACTGAACAAGAAGCAGTCAACTACGTTATTTCTTATTCCTCCGAAAAACATCGGAATGTGAGATTAAAAAACTGTCAAAAACAAATCTGAAGCAGAGAGAGAGAGAGGGGTCATGTCAACCCCCCCTCTCTCTCTGCCTCAGGTCCGTTGCCAACAAAACACCAAACCCAACAGATCAAAACTTACTAATTTTCAAAAGTATTGTACAGGGTGTTATTTCTGTGACTACCATTGGCATGTAAATGCAACAAATAAGTGTATAATATACTAAGGCCCTCAATGTCATTTCTGGCATTCATAGCTTCCGGTTCATTAAAAATATGACACATTTCTAGAAAAGTTCTTTTTTGAACGTTCTTTTCAAAATCCAAAATCTTAACCTCGTTATAGTTGAGGTTATGGTTGAGTGATAGAGCGTGTTTGGCTAACATTGAAGATTTGAGACCTCATTAGGGATTTCGTTATTAGTTAATATACGATTACATTGTAATATCTCAAAAAGAAAATTCTTGGCACTTATTGCCTTTTTATTTGACACTACGGTGTTCGGTTTTAACGAGGTCATTTATAAACAAACATTAGGTATGCCTATGGGGAGTCCTGTCTCACCCATACTCGCACAGTACGCTATGGACGACTTGATTAATGATTGTCTGTTGCAACTAGAGGTTGAGGTACCCTTTATAAAAAAATATGTGGATGATATCATCCTTAGCATTCCCAATGATGGTAGAGAACGCCTACTAGAAGTGTTCAATAATTACAACCAACGATTAAAATTTACAACAGAAGAAGAAGACGAAAATGGCAGAGTCCCCTTTTTGGATACCCAACTAACAAGAAGGGTAGACAATAAGGTTATAACGTCATGGTATACTAAACCAGGTTCATCTGGACGATATCTACATTATGAATCGTTTCACTCGGAACGACAAAAGATTAATGTATTAGTGGGAATGAAAAACAGGGTTATTAACACCTCACATACCTCGGTTGTAACAGGCAACCTAAGAATTTTGTCAGATTTATTTATGAAGTGTGGTTATCCACCAGCGTTAATAAAAAAAAATCATAGCCAGCAGAACTGTTGCACGGGACAATGTAGTCAATGAACGCCCTGACGTAGTTGTGCAGAGGGTGGGTGAAAACCAGGAGGCTCCTAATAACGCTTTTTATTTTTATTTCTCTATACCGAACATTCCGCAGGTGACGCTTAAATTTAGGAAGTTGTTTTCAAGTTTCACTAACATCAAATTAGCCTTCAAAAATAAGGTGACGATTAACAATCTTTTTGCTAAACTGAAAGACAAAGACGACTTGATGAATTATTCAAATGTGGTATATTGCATCTCTTGTAATGATTGTGAAAAAAAGTATATTGGTCAAACGAGTAGAAAAATTAAAGATAGTATCACATCACACAGAAGCGACGTGAGGGTTAACAAAGAATCTTCAATGTTAGCCAAACACGCTCTATCACTCAACCATAACCTCAACTATAACGAGGTTAAGATTTTGGATTTTGAAAAGAACGTTCAAAAAAGAACTTTTCTAGAAATGTGTCATATTTTTAATGAACCGGAAGCTATGAATGCCAGAAATGACATTGAGGGCCTTAGCATATTATACACTTATTTGTTGCATTTACATGCCAATGGTAGTCACAGAAATAACACCCTGTACAATACTTTTGAAAATTAGTAAGTTTTGATCTGTTGGGTTTGGTGTTTTGTTGGCAACGGACCTGAGGCAGAGAGAGAGGGGGGGTTGACATGACCCCTCTCTCTCTGCTTCAGATTTGTTTTTGATAGTTTTTTAATCTCACATTCCGATGTTTTTCGGAGGAATAAGAAATAACGTAGTTGACTGCTTCTTGTTCAGTTTTCGAGGTGGCTGAAACTATTTTAGATTAAAGATTTTTGGTTTTAACTTAAATTAAATATAAATGTAGTCCAAAAGTGTGATTTATTTTTTGTAATAGTTGTGTTGGTTCTGTCTTGATGTCTTGCCAATTTCATTTTTTAACCTCAATTTAGTAAGTACCCTTCACTTGTATTAAATAATTTTGATTATAATAAGTTAAAAATTTTTGTAGAATTCCTGAGGAAGAAACAATAAAGTTTCGAAAGCTTGAATTTAAAAAAGAGTTTTCTTTTTTGAGCCCGTGACTGTATCCCTGGTGGAAATTAAAAATTTTTGTTTATATATATATATATATAACACCTCGTTATTCAGAATCATTTCCTTTGGTATTCCAATTTTATTACTATTTCTTGTCTCCAAAATTACTTCACATCCTGTTGGATAGTATTTTCAATATTTATGATATAGTTCTTATATGCTACTTTGATATATTTTTTTAATTTTAGATCTTAAATTATTATAATCAATTTTACATTGTTCTATTTCGTGTTTTTATACAAATGCCTATTTGGTTTATTAGCTTTAATATCTCGTTTAATTTCAGGCGTGTACCAGGGAGGAAATTTATTATTCTTAGTCTTTACTTTCGGAACACGCTTGTTAAATATATTGTATAATATTTCATAAAATCTATCTAATGCTTCATCTATGCCAGATATTGAATTTAATACATCCCAGTCTGTTTGCTCCAATTGATGAAAAAGATCTAGAAAATCTGCTCGTTTAAAATTATAACATTGTGTATAATTATTTATGTTAGATGTGCCTGAATCTGGGAGTAATTTGTTCCAATATCTACTTTCAGACTTGGATGATTGTCATCTTCATTAATAAATGGTTCGTGATCTCTTTCTAGTAAGCGTTGCTCATTACAACATCTAGTTTCCTACCATTTACGTTAGTGATGCTATTACATTGCGTGCAGGTTTCGGTCGTTGGTATGAAAAATACTATAATATATATATATATATATATATATATATATCCGAAAATGGTACAATTGATAATGAAGAACTAGAGCTATTGAATATTAGGCAGATCTCTGATACTGGTGTCATCATGGCAATAGATAAATAAAAACCAAAGATAATAATGGGACATGATAATATACCAAGTTATGGAAATTAAAGAAGAAGCATTGGTTAAGCCATTAGCATTAATATTTAATTTAACTAAAGTGGAGATCGAAAGGAAATTATAAATTATCATCCCACTGCTATATTGTCAAATTTATCTAAGACATTCGAGACCATTATACAGTGTGTCCCAAAATACCCGCATTCCCCTTAACGTGCTGATTCTACGTTCAAATAATAAGAAAACTTCTTGTAAACTTTTTTCCGAAAATGCTTCGTAAAAGAGCTACGGCCCTCTGAATATGGGGCCTAAATGTAGTTTTTATTGATTATCTCGGAAATACTTTCAGATAACTTTATGAAACTTTATTCGCCATTTTACATTATTTAGGCTTACATTTGTACAATACTGACACAAATTTATTTCTCCCATAGGTGTAGATACGAAGGATAGTTACTCTTCCTTTTATATTATTTTTCAATATTTTTATTTTTTTAAGACTTTATTATGATTATCCGGATAATATTGCATAAAAAAGCACGCTTGACAATTAGCCGTACGACAAGCCGTTGTCGAGAAAAAGAACTTCAAACGAAATATTGACTATTTGTTTCGTTATTGAACAACAAAATTAATATTTAAAATTATTTAATGAAAATAAATAAAGAAACAACCTCAAATTAAAAAAAAAAACATAAAAGCTGCTCAAAATGCATTCCTTCTTGCTCGATGCATGCCTCAGCAATCCGAACAATATTATTTGTGGCCCTTTGTGTCATTTCTGGAGTGATTGTTGCAAATGCCGCTACTATGTCTGCTCGAATGTCGTCCTCACTAATGGTATCGTTGAAGTATACTATATTTTTATATGACCCCATACAAAATAGTTCATCGGATTTAGATCCGTAGATCGAAGAGGCCAACTTATTGGGCCATTTCTTCCAATCCAGCGGCCTGGAAAAACTCTATTTAAATGACGTTTCACCATTATACTGTAGTGCGCTGGAGCCCCATCGTGCATACGAATCATATTCCTACGGCAATGTAGTGGAATTTCATCTAACAAATAGGGTAGTTGCTGTCGAAGAAAATTAATATAAATCTCTCCATTAAGTCGTGGAGGAAGAAACACTGGACCAATCTACAAAATTAATAGTAAATACATGATTTTAATTTAATTAAAATCATATTTACTTGGTTAAAATTATTTTAATTTTTGTTTACTTTACCATTAGATTTCCTATTGCTCCTGTCCAAACATTAATGGAGAACCGGTATTGAAAATGTCCCTGCCGAACTATGTGAGGATTAACATCGAACCAGTACACAAAAATTCTCCGAATTAAATACCCCATTTGGAGTAAATGTCGCCTCATCAGTCCACAATATAAGATCAGTAAAAGCAGGGTCGGCCAACTTGTTCTCCAAAAGATCTGTGAAGTTATGGAATTAAACTTCGGCCAACAGCAACACGTACTTTATTATGTTTTTGAATTTGAATGCGGTAATAAATGCACAAAATACATATGTAATTATAATTGGTAAAATATTTTTGAATATTAGTGATATTAAAAACCTATCACATACATAATGTTGAAAATAATTTTTCTTTAATTTGTCATATGCTGCATAAATAATGAAACTTACTTGTAGAGAAGATCAATCGTGGTTCACGATCTCGTGGCAAGAGTTGTTGACTCTTCGATAATTATAACAGTGTCGATCAATGCGTCGAAGAGTTCGATGAACACGGGCTCTAGTAGCCCTCAGCTGGCCAGCAACCCGCCTAATATTCAATGTTAGTTGTTCGAAGAATGCATCCAGAATTAATTCTTCTTTAGCTACTGGAATAATTATGTGGCGACGGCATTTCTTCCATTAGGTAGTAAATTTCCAGTGTTCCGTGCGCGATCGAGACAGCGCGTGATAACATTCGCGTCTGGAAAACGTTCTCGTTGCGGGAATCGCAACGCATATGTTTGTGCGGCTGGTATAGTTTGTTGATTAGCTATACCATAGCAGATAATCATGTCTAGAAACTCTTGTGACGTGTATCCTGCCATTTTAATTAATACATGACATAATGTTACATGACCTATGTCCATTTAATAGTTTTATATAAAAACTATTATTATGGTTATATTTAGCACGATCTGTATAACATTTTTGATTCAGTTTTTGTAAGTGAAACTGTTTTCAACTAACAGAATTTTACTTGTATAACTGCTAAACCTTTTCACACTGTTTTAAGTACTTAGTTTTATATCTTAGGAACTCAGTCATGTTTTTCTAAACTATTATGTATCTCTGTTTCGCTGTAATACAGCATTATTCCAGGAAACAATTGTCTACAAAACATTTAGTTACATCAGATACCTATATTTCAATTTTTATATTTTTGTTTACTATGTAAGTACATATTTTCCTTACCTTTTCTCGTCACTATATATAGTATATCCTATAAGATGTAATATATTTACTGAGTTATCACAATACGTTTTTACTATTTATTTACAGTTGTTCATATTGTTGGTTATGTACAAAATAGAAATTATAAACTGAGGCAAAGGCAAATCAGCTGTAGTATAGAAGTAATAAAAACTTTTATTATAGATTCCTTTTATCGATCATATGCCACTATTTTAGTTTTGAGAAAAAGAACTTGTAGTATTTGCGACCTGCAAATTATTGCGCTTAACTCAACTATTGACAGATGGCCATATCTGTACTATTTTTATATTTTATAGCTTTCAATTTAATTAGGGAATTAGAGTTCTCAAGTTTATTCGGTAGCATTGTTTTCCAGTAAGTAGGACAAAAAAATTTACCTTATCAGTAAAACTCACCAGAAAATCATTTGCTTGCAGCCTTTGTACTGATTCGAACGTATATAAATTTTAACTGTGGACTTCAGTAATTGATATTACATTTTTATATCCATGTTAACAAGTGTTTAACATACAGGTAATTTCATTTATTTCAAAATTTAATTAATCTACAATTTTTGTCTTTGATGTAATTTCAATTATTTTTAAAAATAAATTTAAATTCAAGGTCAATTCTTTTTAATTTAATAAGTAGTTAAAATACTATATGTACCACATGGTTTAAAAAAATATTTTTCTTTCTTTTTCATTTTTTGGCAATTTACAGTCTAAGAAATCAGCTTTTGTATATACTTATATACTTATGTATTTAGATAGTTAAATTCTTAAATACTTATATATTTGTATGTACTTATGTACTTATATGTTTATGCACGTATGTACTTATGCATTTCTATATACGTTTCTGTATAGGTCCTACATTCCTACATAGCTTTTGCACAGCTTATCTTTCATATAGATAAAATTTCGTTAACTTTTAATAAGCCACATAGTTGGTTTAATTTTCCTACAACTTTCACTCCATTTCATTAAGAGACGTAAATTGCCAAGGAAACTTAGAATCCATTCTCGCAACAAGAGACAATTGTGGGCCTGGATTGCTGTTCCAGAACCAGTTCCTGGATTGCTGTTCCAGAACAAGTCACCTCGACAATAGTCAACCCAGGATCCTGGAATAAATTTGTTATATATATATATATATATAAGACTAGCAGGTTGGCCACTGTCATTTGTCTGCTCCATGACCTATGGCATACTGAGGAGAACTAATAAGTTCGAAACCGGTCTATGTCTGGTCAGGGAGTAGACAAATGACATTGGCTACCAATTTTTCATGATTTGTAAGGTGTAATTCAATGCAGGTCGGGGTATTTGCCCGCTGAGTAGTTGTTTCCTGCAAATCATGTATTATAGCAGTATATAGGTTAAGTCCACCAAGGGCTGAAGGTCGCCGCTCTCGGTACTTGCAAAATGGCAAGTCGCTATGCACCATGGAGACATCTATGATGTCTGGTGTATAGTAGCATTAGACCACATGAGAGGATTCACTTACCTCTCACCACTACACCATTTACATTAGTCTGTATAAGACTAGCAGGTTGGCCACTGTCATTTGTCTGCTCCATGACCTATGGCATACTGAGGAGAACTAATAAGTTCGAAACCGGTCTATGTCTGGTCAGGGAGTAGACAAATGACATTGGCTACCAATTTTTCATGATTTGTAAGGTGTAATTCAATGCAGGTCGGGGTATTTGCCCGCTGAGTAGTTGTTTCCTGCAAATCATGTATTATAGCAGTATATATATATATATATATATATATATATATATATGTTTTAAATTTCAATTAGTCTTTACAAACCGATTTGTCTATTATTCATGTAATATATTTTAACATACAT
Organism: Leptura quadrifasciata; assembly: GCA_963675555.1. Lineage (NCBI taxonomy): Eukaryota > Metazoa > Arthropoda > Insecta > Coleoptera > Cerambycidae > Leptura > Leptura quadrifasciata. The sequence continues at coordinate 151,582,100 of OY776673.1, read as the reverse complement.
TTTAAACTATTTTTTTATTTCTCTTACCAACAATTTCACTCTGATCTAGAGTAGACTGGTTATTCGAGAAAAAGAGACAATTCTACTAATTTTCACTATAAATGGTGCCAAATTTAACATCAATTTTCCTTTGTCTCCTTTTTTCGAACTAAACAGAAATCTGTCATTTATGCTGTACATTTCAGAAAGGGCAAGTTTCTCTCCACTTTTGCGAATACTCTGGACCCACGGCTCTCTGCTCCGACTTAAACCAGCTAGTCGTCCGCATATGTTGCCTCAATTCTTTCACAAAAATAAATAACAAGGGAAAGGAGGTAACAATAAGCCTACTTCGACAAATCATAACGCGCCTTAAAGTAACGAATCGTCAATATTTCGTTTGAAGTTCTTTTTCTCGGCAACGATTTGTTGTACGGCTAATTGTCAAGAGAGCTTTTTTATGTAATATTATCCGAGTAATCATAATAGAGTGTTAAAAAAATTAAAATATTCAAAAAAGGAAATAGTAACTATCCCTCATTTCTACACCTATGGAAGAAATAAATGTTTATCACTACTGTACAAATGTAGACCTAAATAATGCAAAATCGTGAATAAAGTTTCATAAAGTTGTCTGAAAGTATTTCCGAGATAATCAACAAAAACCTAGGAAGCATTTTCGGAAAAAGTTTATATGAAATTTTCTTATTACATTTGCACGTAGAATCAGCACGTTAAGGGGAATGCTGGTATTTTGGGACACCCTGTATAACACTACCTTTATGAGCACGCTACTAAGAATAAAATATCAAGCATTCAATATGGGTTTCACAATAAAAGATTGGCAAATGGAAATCTAGTGGATTTTGTGAACTCTGTGACGGATGCTTTGGCAAATAAGAATCAAATGGATGCGATCTATACTGATTTTACCAAAGAATTTGATAAAATTGATCATTGTGTATTGCTAAATACGCTTAAAAATTTCTCCATCTTTATTGATTCAACAACATTTATACCTAACTACCTGATAAATCAGCAACAGTATGTAATGATAAATAATTTCGAGTCGGATTACTACACATCAGATTCAAGGGTTCCACAGAGTTCAAACCTAGGCCCACTTCTGCTTTTAATTTTTATAAATGATATTGTAGATATCGTAAAATATTCATCAATTAGCCTATTTGCAGATGATATGAAAATATTTAAGCAATTAGAAAATTACCAAGACTGCTTGGAAATTACAACATGACATCAAAGAAATATTTAATTAGTCTGCTGGAAATCAATTGTCCTTTAATATTAATAAATGCAAGGTAATGACTTTCACGTTACGTAAAGATTGATTATAAATATGAAATCGGAAACAAACAAATGTTTGTTTGTGTTTGTTTGGGTACTTCCAAGTAAATGCGAATTTATTCGAGTATTTATTTATATTGCGCTTAGATATTTTTGCACCGAAATAATGCCTTAGTACTTTGTCAATCTCACAACTTTAATGAGTAGTAGATGCTGAACTAAAGTTATGCCAGCATAACAGCTATTTTCCTAACTAATGCATTTTAAAGAGTAGACTATAAAGTTAAACTGCATTTATTTTGAAACCCTACATTAAATTTACTATTTAAAATATTCTCTTGAATTTAATCAGTGCCTGCTTTAGACCTTTTGAGAACAATTAAAGATACTGAATACCAATTAAAAAATTTAAATGCTAATTCATTAATTTTATTTTAACTGTGGCTAATTAAATATCAACTAAATTGCCTCTTAATGGCTTCTTTAGTATATTAATTGTTGGTTATTCAGGAGACGTAGTAAGGGTTATACTGTGCCATTGAAGACCTGTCACAAGAAACTTTAAACTTTACTAAAATATTTGCTGCGTTTTATAACCAGCAATAAAAATTCAAATTTCTGGGTCTAAAGGAAATGGAAAGATATTTCATAAAAGTTAGTAATCCATTACCGAAAATGGTTTTGCAAATAATATATGTTTTAAACTTTTCTTTTATATATCAACATCAACTTATCCCTCATTATATATCATCTATTAGATGAATATCTGTTAGCTTAATAGAAAGTGATTTAATAATTTATATAGAATTACGATTAAATATTTTTAATTTAGTTTCTAGTTTAGTTTAAGAAGTGTAAGATAAATAGTTTATTTGATATTATATACTATTGGATATAAAAATCCTTTCATGACAAAAAATAATTCTAAATATACTGCTGGAAAATAGGTTGGAATAATGCGAATTTCTGAGGTAACATTGAAGTCTTCTAAAACACAGCAAATCCCTATAAAATATTTAAAAAATTTGCAGTAGTAACAATTAAGTGGGCTGGGAATTGTAACAATCATGTCACCTTTGGATGCTTCGTTTGATAATTGCTAATGTGTTGATAGTTTTGGTTGAAAAATATCGTTTTTTCATAATAAAAAGAAGTTTATAATGCCACGATTGACAACAAACGAAAGAAGAAACTATACTCGCATATTAAATAAGGGTCTATCTTAACAGATTCTTGCCTATATATACAGTGTTACATAGAGTATGATTCAAAAGTTGAAAAGGAAGTTTGAAGAAACAGGAGACTTTTATTTCATAGAGGGCATTAAAAAAAAATTGGAGCGCAAGAAGAAAGAATTTTGCTAAGTAATATACAAATAGGACACATAGTGCGAGAAAAATTAACGCTGCCAGAATTTTAATTTCAAATCGTACAGTAACAAGAACCCTTAATATCAACAACTTAAGGTAAGGTGCTTACAACAGTGTGTCGTGTGTTTTTGTTTATAGTTTATGCCACTGCGTAATTCTAATATCTTAATACCCAAAATTATTTTTTTAGAGCCAGATGTCGAGCAAAATGTGTACGAATTGGCCTGCAAAGTCATCCGATCTAAATCTCATTGAAAACGTTTGGTCGTATCTAAAATTTTTGGTAGTTCCAAGACCCAATCCACATGAAACAGGATCTGGTTCAAGCCATTGAGGAGCAATGGGAAAATTTCCCACTACATTACATTAATAACCTTTAGTCCAGTCAAGTAAGACATTGATCCGGACATTTGAAATAAAAAGCTGAAAATTGTCGGAGATATTGAGGATGATGTCCTAATTGAAATCCTGAAAGTCCCAAACAATTCCACTTGAGGAAAATCCGCCATCTTGGGTTTTTGAATTTTGAGCATAACGACTGAACCAAGCGTCCGATATTATTCATTTAACGTGTACTGTCACACTTTCCTTGTCATTAAGTAAGGCGGCAACGCCATCATTTCTTTCCTGACTTATAAGGCGAGGGTGTGGAAGCCCCATTTCACATCAAATTCACCACTTTCACGATCTTTGTACAAAATACATGACGCTGTGTCCGTTGGTTCCATGGTTGAACATCAACAGTCACAAAAACTAAGAACTTGCACCCAAAAATGACCAATTTTTACACTGAACGTAGTTTCCAGTCCTATACTCTACCACGACACACACATCGTCGTTGCAGACGATATTTCACAAGTGATCAGAACACATAACAATGCCAATTTTTAACTTTAAGGTACACACTTCAAACTAGCACTGTCACCATGTCCACCTTCTCACAACCATATCAATAATTTAGAGCACAATGTAACACGACGGTGATTTTAGACGGCGAACTTGAATCCCGTACATTTGCGTTTGTGTGTTATTTTTTGCCTGAGAAATGCACTGGATATTTATAAATAACAAAGACGTTTTAAATGTTTTTTCCCCTTTTCATTATGGAAAAACTAATTAAATGAGTAGCATTCAATGACAGTCAAAATATTCGACCTTTTTTTCCCCCACTACATTTTAACCCATTACAATCGCTGTTTTTAAATCATCAATCAAAATTTCAATTCACAACTGTTTTTTTTCTCGAAAACGACTTATGACAAACCATGATGTCTAATAAAAATATAGACTACAGTTTTGTGTTGTTTTATAGGGATTTGCCGTGTAATTACAACGAAATTGGGTCGATCTGTAAATATGGTAATAGTCAACCTATCAAAAAAAAAAAAATGTTTTCGGGATCTCTTCGCAGTTTAAAAATTTTAAAATTATTATTCATTTTAATTATACAAGGCACTGCAAAGAGTTTATTTAAATTTACAGATTCTTTGTGACAGACGCTTATTAAATGTATTAATAAGCACTGTGTATAAAGTCGAAGCAAGAATTCAAGCGATGCACGTCACGAGTGATCTCGACGTCACGAGTGATCTCGACGTCACGAGTGATCTCGTTAAAGAAATTTTAATAATAACATAATTTTTAATCATTAATTACATTATAAAGAGTAATTCTTGACACCCAGTTAATAAGCTTTTTTCAGAAATAGGTACAGTTTAATAGGGCTTCATGATCCTTAGCAGTATTGTCTTATTTATAGAATCGATCTGTGACGTGCATCGCTTGAATTCTTGCCTCGACTATAAACAATTACAATTCTGGGTACTAAGGCAATTACAAGTACGCAAGTTTATGTGATAATAAGAAAAAAATTATTAATTAAAAAAAATTATTATTTGCTTTATTATTAAAAAGTAACAGGTACATTTAAAAAAAAATTCTATTCAATAAGAAGCCCGTATAATAAAAAATAAGCAAGATATACATCGGCGGAATCTGTTTTTCCAGTTGGTTCATAGATTCTTCTGGTATAAAAAGTTCAACTAGATTTTAGTTTTCTTAAATCTACGTAAGAATGAAATTTTGACTTTTTGTAAGTAAGTTTTGTAAGTTTTAGTTTATACCATGCCTAGGTATGCCTATTTTGAGCACAATGGAAAATTGATATTCAGACCAGTTATTGTCAATGAAATTTACAAAAAAGTCTTGAAACCGCAAGTCGATATTCCAAATCGTTTAGAAGACATATGATTTCAAAATTACCTTAGAAATTTGCAATATTCCTACCTATTGTCCAGCTGCGTATTTAGTGCTCATATGGATATGTGATAATTGATTAACAACATCTAAGGAATATTTATAAAGTTAAATTAATCATATCCATTAACTTACCAGGAGTGTCGTTGGCACTGCACCATAAACTAACAAACAAATAATTTATAAATAATAATACTTTATAATCTGCAAATCTAAGGTGGGAAAATATCGATTATTTTTACGAAACAAGTGCGATAACTCTCTAATAGCAACAACGTTATCGCAATTATTTCGTTAAAATAACCGATACATTCAAATGAAATCTGTATGAAATGTGCATATGCAGAAAATTTAACGTGCCTATTTGCGCATTGGCTACCTGATAGCTTAAATTTAATTGCGGGTTAGAAGCGCATTTGTATCGATGGCTAAAAAAATTTAAAAACAAACGATAAGGCCTATTTCTGAGGACGATTTATTTATATCTTCTGTGAAAAGTATGTGAAAAAAATCCTCTTGATGGGCCAATTATTAACCATTGCTGTGGTCTTTAGGCATATTTATGTTTTCTTACTTACGCCCTTACAGCTGACAACTATAGCGCAGAACAGCAATAAGCTGAAAAAGAAATGCTTCCCTAAATTATAAAGGATTTACTACGCGAATTCAAAAATATACCGAATGAGAACGAAGGCCACGAAGTAATAGATATAAAAGTTCGATATTACACGAAATTGTAACATCCTCTGGCTCAATAATTGCAAATCACTAAGATCCAAAGTAACAATCTAGGAAAGGATACATAAAATGACATTTCATTACTTCTATTAACTTATTTTATTTAATTACAGGTATCACAGCTGAATATTATCAAATCTCATTCTTCATTTACCTCATTAATGTATTGTAACAAATACAAGCATGGTAAGGCACAAGTTGGTGACTATTTATTGAAATAAGTATAAAAGAGGTAAAAATGATCTATATTACGCAGCAATAATTAATAGGAATATGGAGAGACAAATAAATAGTTATTTACTTTGACGCATGGAATGATATTTTTTATATTCACTCATATGTGTACATATTAGTATGAGTATTTGGTGGTATTCTTGTTTGTTTAAATATAAGAATCTTAGTAAATTCTAGTGTAGCAGCTCATTTGCCCACTCACCTCAAATTCCTACGATTACAACGATGTTTGTAAGTGACCAGTGATGTTAACCATAGGAAGAAGAATAATAAAAATGACGATGTACAATATTTTTGATTTTAATTTAGCATTAAAAATTTATACAATATGATGAAAACCTTGATGATTTATATAATTATATAGATACTGCTATATATTGGTGACCCTGACGTCTGATACTGTATATTTGTCCCCGTAAAAAGACGGTAGCCATGGTTATTGCTACATATTTTGGCCCCCACAGAAGATATATGGATATGTACGGTCGTTTGAGGAGCGAGGAAGACGTCTACCGCAAGGATATATTTTAGCTAATAGTTTATGGTAAGTGAGTCGTGTCTTCATCACCTCTTATTAGACGAGACAGAACAATCAGTCATTCATAATGGCACAGCCCACAAATGGAACTGTAGTTGATAATCCCGTAGTTACGGCTCACGATCAGTATGTCGCGACCGCCAGGATTCTACCATTTTGGGTCTCAAAACCCGAGGTTTGATTTGTTCAAATTGAATCTCAATTTGCCGTGGCTCGTATTAGCAACGATCACAAAAATATGACCAGGTAGTAGCTAATTTACCTTTAGAAGTTATAAACAATGTTTACGGTATTATAGCTAACCCCCCTGAAAGAGATTTGTATGTTAGTTTGAAGCATACGTTAATTTCACGCCTGTCGTCTAGTGAGAAAAAGCGTTTGGATGACTTGCTCTCTGGTTCCCAGATGGGAGACCTCAAACTTCTATGTTAAGCGTTGTAGAAGGATACCATATGGTTAGCCAAAAGTTGCTTATAAAATTATGGAAAAGGCTACTTTTATTGCAATTAGCGCCTCTGGTAAGACAGACATTGAGGAGATAATAGATATTGCGAATCATATTTGGGAATCATGCCAGAACTCGATGGTGGCATCTGTATATTCCCGAGGTATGATGGAAGTTCATCAGTGTCGCCTTTTAACGTGGATCGGTTTTGTTACCAATGTTTACAAAATTTTCAGCTACTTTTCAGAGCACTTTGGATCAGGTCTTGCAGCAGCAAGAAGTTTTTAATTCATAACTACATGCTATTTAGTCCAAAGTCACTTCTGTAAGTTCTGATCTACCAGCCCCTTCTTCATTTTGTAGCAATTGTAGAAGACGAAACAACTCTTAGGGCCAGTTCCTCGAACCGTAATAATGCCTGTGATAATTTTGATCCTACAAATGACGCAGTTTGTTATTGGCATCAACTCTACAACGAGAATGCTTTTTGCTGTGGTGGGATCTGGTGTACTTATAATAAAAATACACGTAGCACTTTAGTTAATAATTCAGAATAGCTAGAGCTTGCTAATGTTTTGACACCTTACGTTAGCATATCTGACAGTAAACGTCGACTTTTTGTCTATGATTGGTCAAATAACAAGTTTTTTAATAGATATCTGGAGCTGACTTATCTGTTGTACCTCGCAAACTTTTTATAGATTTCAGTAAAAATCCAGATGTGATTTTGACCGCAGCTAATGGCTAATGACATATGGTAAAAAATTGTTAAGAGTTAATTTGAACCTACGCAGTGTTTTTTCTTTTGTTTTTAATATTGATGACATTGAATTGCCCATCATTGGGACCGATTTTTTGTCCCATTTTGGTTTGGTAGTTGATTTAAAAAAAGCACGTTTAATTGATAACACAATTAGTTTATCGTTCAATTATTTGCTACAAGGACCAGTAGATTCTCCTAAATTGTTCCCTCTGATGAACGAGTACAACAAACTGCTTTTACAATTTCCCAGTTTGATAAGTTCACCAAATTACAATTTACCGGTAGAACATCAGTTATGCATAATATTATAACAGAAAGTCATGTGCCATTTTCACGTCCACGTAGACTAGACAATATTAAGGTCAAAGTAGCTCAAAATGAATTTAACCATATGTTAGAATTGGACATATGTAAACCTTCGTCTTCTTCCGTCTCTTCGTCGCTTCATATGGTAGCTAATAAAGAGATTATCGGCAATTGTATATGGTTTTGAAATGGGGGTATCCCTTACCTCACATTCACGATTTTAATTCCCAATTGTATGGTTGTACTATTTTTCCAAGATTGATTTGATCCGTTCGTATCATCAAATACTCGCCACGGAGAGTGACGTTTTTAAAACAGCTATAACCACCCCTTTTGGTTTATTTGAATGTTCACGAAGGCTATTCGGGTTACGCAATGCGAGTCAAACTTTCCAGAGGTTCATGAATGAAGTGCTTTCCGGATTATCATTCGTTTTCGACTATTTAGAAGATATTTTAGTAGCAAGTACGTCAAGCTTACAACATTTCAAACATTTAAAAATAGTTTTTGAAAGATTAAACAAGTATGGCATGAAAGCTACTAGAAAATTGAATACAAATATAATATTTCTTGCCCAAAATGAATTCCGACTGTAACTTGTGGGCAAAAGTATGCGTCAACTGACAGACTGCTAGAGTCATCCGTCATACAAAAAGTCCGGTAAGTCAATTTGCTATACCTAAGGGGCAATTCGATCACATTCATATAGATTTAGTTAAATCATTACCCCCTTCCAGAGGTTATTCTTACATATCGACTGTGATCGAACGTTTTACCCAATGGTCGGAGGCTTATCTGCTCTCAGATATTACGGTTGAAACAGTAGCACGTACTTTATTTTAGAATTTTGTTTGTCGCTTTGGCGTACCGTTATATGTTACTACTGATCAAGGCGTTCAATTTTAATTAAAATTATTTAATGAATTTGCGAAGTTACGTACCACCACATATCATCCCCAGAGTAATGGTATGGTAGAAAGGTTTCATAGAATTCTTAAAACTGCATTAATAGCTAGGGCTAACACGCCATATTGGGTAGGTGAAAGTCCTGTTGTATTATTAGCTTTTAGAACTATCCCCAAAGGCGATTTGCAATGGCTCTTATGCTGAAGATGAACTCGTATTTGGTCAGAATGTAGGGCTACCTGGCGAATTTTTCACGAAATCGTATAACTGCCCCGATACTCCTTATTTTATCGACAAGTTATGTACTTATTTTGGAAATTTAACTTCGTTTTCTCCATTTCACCACAGTAGTCAAAAATCATTTGTCAGTCTTGACGTTTTGACCTCTGCTTATGTTTTTGTTCAGAGACAATGCTTTAAACCTGCCTTATCTCCTTTGTACGAGGGCCCATTTAAACTCTTGTCCTGTACAGATAAATTAGTCACTTTTGATAATGGGACTAAAGTTGTAACTGTCAGCATTGACAGGTTTAAACCAGCGTTTTTATTAGTTAACAAGTGCCACGTCCCAGTCGTTCCTATTAAAAAAGCGCGTTTTGCCATAGACTGATTGTTCTTCTCTTTTAACGGGGGAGTGTATGTAGCAGCTCACTTGCCCACTCACCTCAAGTACCTACAACTACAACGATGTTTGTAAGTGACCTGTGATGGTAACAATAAGATGGAGAATAATAAATAAATTAATAGTAAAAAATTTTTTTAAAAACAAGCTTTTATTTCAATGCTCTAAAAAGAAGATAATTAACTTTGGAAAAAATCAAACCGATCATTTTGTTACATCATATAATTTTTTTTATGATATAAAACCTTGTCGCGAGATTTTCCTGTGTAAAGGAGATTGCCCAAATTGGTATGGAGGAAAGGCCCCCAATTCTTTCATTTGTCCATTTAGAATATACAATAATTTTTACATGAATGGTAAAAGAAACCACATAGCAATTAACTAGATCTATCGCGGTAGCTACAAATCTTTTTTTTTTTTTTCAAAATTACCTGATTTGGTTGATTTTCTGAACAAAGTATCTAACATTTTTTAATAAAGTTGATAACATAGCATAATTTAAAGGTATTGCGATAGAATATAAGTAATTTAAAAAAACGTTGTATTATAGCGAATTGATTTTGAGGGAATCTCCTTTCTTTTAATTACTTTTCCCAAGATGTATTCTCGCGAAAAGCTTTTATATAAAAAAATATATATAATGTAACAAAATGATGAGTTTAATTTACTTCAAAATTTATTTTCTTCTTTTGTTTTTAAAAATGTTTTTTCAGTATTAATTTATTTATTATTTTTTTAGTTTTCGCTGGACATGTTTCAAAGTCTGTTCAATTCAATTAATGCGTTATTGTTGCACGGTCGCTTGCCTGTTAATTTACTTCAGTCTAGTTCTTCAATAAGGAGACCTTCTAGTGGCTTAACCCTACTTAAAGCCACATATGTTTGATCAGCAACGAAGAGCTTTGAGCCTAAATAAAAAACGGCATGGTCGACAGTACTACCCTGCATTTTGTGTACTGTGCAAGCCCGGCATAATATAATTGGCAACATTCTTCGTTCAGCAGTGCCGTGACTATATTTTGCCGGAAATTGCACAGATTTGGGCTGAATAACGTGAACACCATCTTTACCCAAGTCGATGGTATGTCAGTTTCGTACATTTGTGCTCTCAGGAAGCAGGGCCATACGATTTCTGTAATGTGTCCAATGGTACCACTCACCAGACCTTTGGTCATATCTACATTATAACGCAATATGACCTTGGCCCCAAGGAATGTTTCTAACTCCTTAGGTAGCCCTTCTGTCTCGTTTATATCGGATATATATATGTATTATATTATTTAGATCTGTACTGTCATTTTTCGAGTACAATCTATTAGACTATTTTGTGCTATTATTTTGTTCATACTTACACCACGAGTACGAAAATGTTCAAGGACAGTTTGATTATGATTGTATACTTATTGATTAGTTGGATAAATTCGCAGGGCCTTTCTAATTGCAAGTTCACCAGTTGTTTAGCCAACTTATTAAAATAGCAAAATGTTGTGACTGAAGTTCACCAATTTGTAATGCATTCAGAAGGTCTTTAAAAGTAGTGCTGCCCTGCTGTCTCATGTTTTCTTCAATTAACGAGAAAGAGAAGCCATAGGTGTGTTGCTGGGATAAATCTAGTGGGTTGATCAATCACTTGATTTTCTCGTACGGGAGGTAACTGCATCAAATCTCCGAATACGCAAATATTTATACCACCAAAGAGACATTCGTTGTCCTTAAGTTGCTTTAGTTGGGAATCCACCATACAAAGCATCTCATTTCTTCTATAAACAAAAATTCTATGTGTTGTCATTGTTGCCGCATCAATCGCAAGTAATTACCAGTAAGAATAGGCATCTGCACTATTCCTCCATCTTTTTGTACAGGCAATTTTAGTGCAGAATGCACTGTAGATCCTTAAGCGCGCTGCTACCTCTATTAGTGCTCTCCCGAATTGGCCTCTATAGCCATAGTCGTGTGCACCGTAGATGAATGGGAATTACAATGGACTACACCTTTTACTTGTTTTTTATTGTACACAATTTATCGACTGTAACATTTTTATACTCGGACTCGAGTAACGGCTAATAATAATAGTGCACAAATTTAATAACTTTCTTGCCATAACATCGATTTACTCGATTTTTCTACAACACAGAGGAATGTTTTTCCAGTTCCAGCGTTACCCGTTGTGAACAAACTTAGACGCTCATCGCTACCATTATTTAGCTGTTCTGAAATACTCTTTGTTATATATAAAATGCATCCTTCTGTCCGAGATTCATTGCTCTTCCAGCATTAATAAGCTTGCCATCGGTCATGTGCTGCTTTGGTATCTCCCTCTTCTTCAAAGTTTTCCTGTTGAGCTTCTTGATTCAAGACTTCAAACTATAATAACTATAAAAGACCTCATATACTACTTATAAAATAAATAGCTATACTAATTTTTGTTTCATGTCCTTCAAATGAGAGACCACACTTCTTAGCTCACACAGAAGCCACTTGAACATGCCGTCCCCCCACTGACCCATCCAACGACGTCCAGTAACGGTTACAAGGATATCTTCCGAGCTATTAAGTGAATCACGAACTACTTCAATAGGAAGATAGCCTCCCATGGATGAAGTCGAATCGTGACGTCTAGAGCTTGTTCATAGTAGATCGTTTTGTTCTTTGCAAATCTACCTCTCTTACACATCCCGAGGCATAACCAATAAGGGTTTTTTCAGTTGGTTACTTTTCTCAGCAAATGCAAAAATTTTCATCATCTATTTAACTGGCCTTGCCTAAGAAGGCATAAAATTCCTTCTACTTTCTTTCTATTTCGAGTAAAAACCCCATGAAGAGATATCCTTAATGCCGATGCCACCCAGTTGTGGTTTTACTACGAATTCACCACTTAGACCTACATGGTCGGAGCCAACCTACTAATCAAAGAGCAACAAGTTTGGTTGGAATGAAATGCTGCAAATTGGGGTTGGATCAGCCACAGGGATTAGCGAAATCAGTGACAGTGTTATTCGAAACTTAATACTTGTGCTCCCTAAAACTGTAATAAGTGCGTTGGAACTCTCAAAGACTTTATTATACCATAATTTGTAAATTTGGGTTTTCAAAAGCCGGGGACTAGCTTTCAACGGGCGGGGGAGATTTATCAAATCTAATTCTTCATTCACCTCATTAATATATTATTGTAAAAAAAATATGTCAATATTATTAAAAATAATTTTTTTTTATTCGTTATTCTTCAAGTACATTTATGTTTACAAACAAGCATTATTGCTGATTCTACAAGGTCTCGTTTAGTAAACTGGCATTGCTTGCATTTGAAAAATGTTTAAACGAACTTTACATAGCACTTGTGCAAAATAGCTGTGCTTCTGGTACGCCGTGTATATGTGGGTTAAAAATATATCGACTCGAAAACATAATAAATATGTATCTTGTATATTAAATGGAATTATAAAGACAATTTGGTAAATAACTATAAAGTAATCTTCTTATTGACAATATTGTTTTATATTTCCATCCTCCGTATGCCGTGAGTTGTCGATTTATATCACATTGGAATTGTAACCTAGGATACTGACAGGAGATTTTATTGAATGTAAAATATTTTTCCAATCTAAAAAGTAGAGTGTTGGTTTTATATTGTGAACCTGAATAGAAATATAATATATCCAATATACTTTACAAATAGACACAATCATCAAAAAGTATGTTAAGGATTATTAAATTGATTCTGTTGTTTTTCATAGTAACGAAAATAAATATCATGTATGTAATTTTTCACTTGTCAAAAAAGTTTATTCTAATTAAACGATTTGAAATTTATCCTACAAGACTTTCATTGAAATAATAAAAGGATACAAGAAGCATTACACAACATATTGGTCCTTCCAGGCAAAGATAACCAACGAAAAAATTGAAAATCACAAGCATAAATTCCAAAGCGCAGTGTTCAAACTCGTCAAAATAAGACAGCTATTCCTTACAAAAGTAACAGGCACCAAAACTGTGAGTCCGTATCTTTCCTTTCTTTTCCTTTATTCTTACCTAATAAAATACGAACTAAATTTCATAGAGTAAATTATTATTATATGCGATTTTCATCAGCATTTGTAAGCATATTTCATAGTGATTTACTCTTCGATACTTTAGCTGAGGTTTGGTGATTTTCATTGCTCTTTTTAAATACAAATAATATTACATATCTTTAAATATGATTGATGAAAATTTATATATAAAAGTCTTTACTCCTAAACGTGGGATTATAAAGGGTCAGCTCACTCGATTCAACAATTTTGTTCAGAATTTTGATGAAAGTGAACCATTGGCGGAGTTAAAAGCGTTTGAAAATAATAGAAGACAATATTTGGAAAGAGTTTAATACCGTGCAATTATCTATTGAGTTATTAGATCCAGAGCAGGATGTAGAGCGGAACGAGTTTGAAAACAAATATTTCGAGGCCGTTGCGCGGACAGAAAAAGCAATTTCTGATGCTGTTTTGCCTTCAGTCGTTTAAATTCTAAATAAAAATGAAAACATGCCAATTAATAATACAGTCAGACTTCCAACTATTCAACTGCCCACTTTCCAAGGTTCACATGAACAATGGTTAGAATATCATGATACATTTGATTCACTTATTAACAAAAACAAACAGATAAATGATATTCAAAAATTTCATTACTTGTAATTTATGAAACTGCCAATCAATGCTCGAACAGAGAAAGCTAAGAAATTAAACCTATGCTTGAATTGTCTAAATGGAGATCATTCAATTCAAGAGTGCAGGTTTGGTACATGCAAAAAATGTTTATCCAAGCACAATTCATTGTTGGATTACGATTATTCAAGTACAAGTACAGTTAATTCAAATGAAACCGTACCTCTTTCAAATTATCTAGCAACCAAAAATCAAACACTCTTGTCAACAGCGATTATTCATGTACGAAATTCTCGTGGTGATTTGCAAAATTGCAGAGTACTTTTAGATTATGCATCCCAGTCTAATTATGTCACATCCGAATTATGCAACGCTTTAGGTTTAATAAAATCTGACGCCAATGTGTCTATTGTCGGGATATCACAAATATCTTCATTCATAAAATCAAAATGCGACACTCGCATATCTCGACACAATGCATTTTCAGCGACTATTTCTTGCCTTGGCATCCCAGAAATACGCAGGGAAATACCCAGTCGTAAGCTAGACATCACTTCATTAGATATTCCAAAAAATGTAACCTTAGCCCAGCCAGGTTTTTACATTACCTCCAAAATCGATATGCTAATCGACGTTAGCTTATTCTGGCAATTACTTTGCGTGGGCCAAATTAAACTTGGTATTAGTAAACCAAAAACAAACAAAATTTGGCTGGCTGATATCGGGGCCACCCAATAATGTTTCCTATTGTAATCTAAATCGGGAACTCGATATTAAACAGCAGCTTTCTAAATTTTGGGAGATAGAAGAATACCCAGTTCATAGGTCATATTCAACTGAAGAGAAAGCATGCGAAAAGCACTTCATTTCAACATTTCTAAGAGATAGCATTGGTCGATTCATCGTCACAATTCGCTTCAAACATTCTCTTAGTAGCCTTGGCGAGTCGAAGCAAATCGCGCAAAAGCGTTTTACAGCCTCGAACGTAGACTTCAATGCAATACGCCGCTACGTGAAGGGTATGTTGAGTTCATGAACGAATTTCAGACCTTAGGTCACATGTTTGAAGCAAGTGATAGTATCGATTTAGGCGTAGAATATTTATTTCCTCATCATGGTGGATCCTGTCCTATTTCATCAGGTGTTTCGCTAAATCTCCAAATGGCCGGTCCCACTATCCAAAGTGACCTATTTGCCATTCTTCTTCGATTTAGGCAACATTATTACGTGGTAACGTCAGATATTTGCAAATTGTATAGACAAGTTTTAATCACTCCCTCGCAAAGACCTTTAAAAAGCATAATTTGGAGATCAACTCCTTCTAGTCCATTGCATACACTTCGCATCAACACTGTTACATATGGTACTGCGGCTGCCTCTTTTCTAGCCATAAGGTGCCTGCAGCAGCTGGCATACGAAAATGCCGAAACCCATTCGGTTACATCTCGAATCATAGCTGAGGACTTCTATGTTGACGACACGCTAACGGGCGCAGAAACTATGGAAGAAGCCTACGAAAATTGTCAACAAGTCTCAGATATTCTAAAGCAAGGTGGCTTCATTTTGCTCAAATGGGCGTCCAATGACCCACAAATCGTAAAAGATATTTTCAATTCAAATTCCGCTCAAACTCATCATGAGCTGGGAAAGCACAAAAACATTAGGCCTTATATGGTTGTGCCAGATCGATTGTCTCACCTTCCATATCAATACTTCCAATGCTCAATGTCAAATCACGAAAAGGTCAATCTTGTCCGCGGTAGCACAGATTTATGATCCGTTAGGCCTTCTCAGAGGTTGCACAATTGTGGCACAAATAATACTACAACAACTTTGGGCTGAAAAGGTAGGCTGGGATGAATCACTTTCACTTGATCTACATACGAAATGGATTAAATTCCGGGATGAGCTTTCAGAATTGAACAATTTGCAAATACCCAGGCATGTGAAGTGTCAAAATCCTGTCAAATTGCGAATTCACGGTTTCCCTTACGCCTCGCTGGACGCCTATGGCGGCAATATATATGTTCAAAGCATAAGTCAACTAGGACATTCTATGGTTAATCTACTGTGTACAAAGTCACAGGTTTCTCCCCTCAAATCAATAAGCATACCCCGTCTGAAGTTATGTGGAGCCCTTCTAGCTTCGCGGTTTTACGATAAAGTCATAAAGTCACTGTCCTTTCATGTTGATGATTCATTCTTTTGGACCGATTCCACGATTGTGTTTGCATGGATCTGCACTCCTTCGAATCTTCTCAAAACATTTGTATCAAATCGGGTAAGCGAAATTCAGAGCAAAACAGATCAGTTTAAGTGGTTTCATGTAAGTACAAAGGACAATCCAGCCGACATATTGTTTAGGGGAATAAATCCTAGCATTCTTAAGACCTGCAACTTTTGGTGGCATGGACCGCCATGGATGTCTCAAGGCCCCAACGCGTGGAGGAAATACCAGAAATCAGAACTATGGTTTCGCAAGTGACTATTGATTTTCCCTTTCAGCGCTTCTCAAACCTCAACAGGCTGCAACGATGCGTCGCCTACTGCATACGCTTCATATCAAATTGTAAAAAACCAAAAAATACGCGCACCTTTGGCCCATTGTTCGCGGAAGAACTGCAGAAAGCTCATCTCCATAATTAAAATTGTACAAATTCAATGTTTTGATTTACAATACAATCAATTAGCGGAAAATCGCGTAGTGTCTCAAAAAAGTAAGATTCAAAATCTTAATCCCCTTCTGGATTCAAACCACATAATCCGGGTAGGCGGAAGGTTGAGAAACTCTCAATTTGATTATAGCAAAAAATACCCTATTTTAATTCCTAATGGCCATCATTTTAAAAGGCTAATTTTCAGGCATGAACATTTAATTACTTCATGCTGGCCCACAGCATTTGTTGGCCTCACTTCGGGAAAGGTTTTGGCATATCTTTGGCAAGATTGCAAAAAAACGGTACACAATTGTGTGACACGTTTTCGGGCTAAGCCATCTATATCTGTGAATTACGTATTCTAATAACACAAATATTTAATAATAATATTTATTTGCAGCAATAACTCGTAAGATATTGAGATATAGGATGAAATGATGTTCTGTAATGAAGAATCTGAGTTCACCTCGGAATCGATTCATACTGTTCTCTCCTCAGTAGCTGAATATTTGGATGAATATGACCTTTTCGTGGTAAGTTACAAAGTTTGTAATGTATAGGAGACTACCATGATATGTAGAAATTTCACTAAAAATAAGTGTTAGGCGATACCTTCAGGTAAACGTAAACTCATCATAATGAACAATGACATTGAAATCTTAGAATCAAATTCAGTGCTCATTTCAGATAATATATATATGATCATAACTTAATTTTTTCTGTACTTAAAATACCTAAAATTAAATCGGATCTAAAACATATTTATTATAGAGAATATGATAAAATTAATACGAAATCTTTTGAGGAAGACTGCAGTAAGTTAAATTGGGATGCAATATATTATGTTAAAAATGTAAACGAGAAGCTAAATATTTTCAATAACAATGTTTTGTATTTAATTAATAAACATGCTCCGCTAAAACATAAACTGATAAAAGAAAAGCCTTTTACACCATGGGTTACTGACAACATTAAACTTCTTATGAAAATGAGAGATAAAGCTAAAGTAAAATATTTAAAAAACAAAAGTCACCAGAATCTAGAATATTATAAACAACTGAAAAATTATACTAATAATGCCATACAACGGGAAATAGACACTAAGGGAGAGAAACGTCTTATTTTTCGTGAGGTGTAATTTGAGGCCCAAGGGCAACAAATACATCCAGGGAAAAATGGCGGTCTCTCCCGAGGTGTATATACTATTTTTTCCACGATCGGGAGTAGAAACATTTTGCACTGGAAGGTAAAATAGCTAAAGTAAAATATTTAAAAAGCAAAAGTCACCAGAATTTAGAATATTATAAACAACTGAAAAATTATACAAATAATGCCATACAGCGGGAAATGGACACTAAGGGAGAGAAACGTCTTATTTTTCCTGAGGTGTAATTTGAGGCCCGAGGGCAACAAATACATCGAGGGAAATATGGCGGTCTCTCCCGAGGTGTATATACTATTTTTTCCAGAAACATTTTGCACTGGATGGTAAAATACATAATTAGTAATTTACCTATCTAGGTCAAGTATTGAAAAGTCCAGCACAGCTCTACAGGACAGCTTGACAGGAAAACATTAAGTAAGCAAAATACGTTGTAATAATTAACTAATAATTTAGGCTGTAAAAAACATTAATTATTAAGCAGTTGGAAGATAAAGCATGTAGTTAGTAAACAAATTTTATATAAAACTATATGGAATACTTATTTGTGGAACCAAGAACCGAAGGATATTACATGGTGATCCTGCCAGTCCAGTCAAACCACTTGAAGTTTTAATAATAATTATGGATGGGCTGGAGATGAAAGATTAAAATAATATATTGGATATATTGGAAATAGTGGAAATAGTTAAAGCTGAGGCAACTGGAAGACATTTATTTTTAGATATTATTTTAGGAAATTGGTAAAATGGGAGGAAGTGAATCGAAAGAAGAAGTTATTATAAGCCAAGCAGGCAATAGTGGAGGCGCAACGACACGTATGGATAATGGATATTCATTAGTAGAGAAATAAAACTATATGGAATACTTATTTGTGGAACCAAGAACCGAAGGATATTACAATTTATTTCATAAATAGGTAAAGAATTATAATAAATTGGAGCGAAATTACAATATTTAGAAGCCTTTGGGATATTTCCATTCAACGTATCATGGTAACAGATATTTGTTTAACTGTTGGGCATGAAATAAAAACTCCCCTAGGGAAATTATTGTCTTATTTCGTCCCTAGGGAGTAAATGTTTACTTCTGTCACAATTTTGATGCCATAGAAATCGATTTCTACTCCCGGTCGTGGAAAAAATGTGCTTATTTTGATGCACTGTCAAAAAATTAAGATTCCAAATTATTCTGGACAGAGGTAAATAAATTAAGTTTAACAAAAAATAAGACTAACAATAACATTCCAAGTGCGCTTGCCGATCCAGAAAAAATCAATAATTATTTCATTTCGTCCATAATTCCCGACAATGATCCTTCAAATGAAAAATATTTTTTTATAATTCTAATTTACATCAAAATTATAAAGATACATTTAATATTTAATTATTAACAAGGAATGATATCTACAACATAATTAGTAATATAAGAACTTGCAGTGTTGGCGCAGATGGTATTTCTGTTAAGGATCTTAAACTATGTTTGCCGTTTTGTATAAATCATCTCATAAATATTTTAAACACCTGTAGACTTGATGGAGTATTCCCATACTGCTGGAAAAAGGCAATAGTTAAGCCTCTTGCAAAAATAGCTAATCCTATCAAATTAAAAGATCTCAGACCTATTAGTATCTTATCCTCTACTTCTAAAATTTTGGAATGACATATTCACAACCAAGTTTTTCCTTATTTCAATGAAAATTATTTGACTTCCTCGACACAATCAGGCTTTCGTAAAAATCATAGCACTTCCACTGCACTTATAAAAGTAACTGATGACATTTATCAGAATTCAGATAAAATAAAACTTGTCTAGTTCTACTTGATTTTTCTCCAATAATTGCATTATTTTTTAAAAATCTTATGTAACTAGCAGAGAACAATGCGTAGCTTTGACAATAGATAATAACACTGTAGAATCCAAATTTGCTTCATTACATCAAGGTGTACCTCAAGGGTCCATCTTAGGACCCCTGTTATTTTTAATATACGTTGCAGACATGAATGGCGAAGTTCAATATTCTAATGTAATGCAATATGCAGATGATTCGCAATTAATTCTCGATGTTTGTCCAAATAATAAAATATTTGCACAAGAAAATATTTCATCAGATTTACAGAAAATTTAAAAAATTTCTTTGGATCATACCTTAAAAATTAATGCTTCTAAGTCTGTCTTATTGATAGCAGGCTTAAAACATTCTAGAGATAAATTGTCTGATTTTGTTGTCAAAATTGATAATGATGAAGTACCTAAATTGAGTGAAGCAAAAAATCTTGGCGTAGTCATGGATGACGCACTTACATTTGTGTAACAATCGTTCTCTCTATTCTTGATTACGGTGACATAGTATATCATAATTTTATCAGTGCCGCTTCCTGTCGTCTAATACAAAAAGTTCAAAATGCTTGCATGCGCTTTGCGTACAATATTCCTTTAGAAATCACATCACTCCCTACTTAAATCAAAGTTCTATCCTAAATATGAAAAATAGGCGTATATTACACACATACAGTCTTATTTATAAAGTGATGACTACTGGTGAACCTAGTTACCTACGAAGCAAGTTCTCTTCTTATAATCACGATCAAAATACCAGGCATATGCGAGATTTTAGAATACCTAAGCACAAATCGTCAGCTTATCAAGTCATTCACGTTTAATGCAATCCATTTGTGGAACAAGGTTGACTCGAGCATTAAAAAGTTGTCTCCAAAAGCATTTAATAGTAGAATAAAAAGTATGCTGCTTGCCAATCAAAACTTTGCCACCAAGACAACAAGACCCTACCCGTGTATGCATCACTTAAGCACCTATTTATATTATTTTGGTTTATTTTCATTGATCCCCCATCTTGCACCTTCAGCGTTACATCGTTGTAAAGTCTTTCTTATTTTTATTAGGTTTGGGATTTAGTTAATTGGTACCTATTTACCTTTGTACTATTTTTTATGATAAAGATTTATTTATATATTTATATGGTTAAAAGAGTACAAATTTGTTAAACTAAAATGAAACAATAAAAAATAGCCCTTTGCAAATGATGTTCCATTGTAGATTCATGGATGAAATTTTAATTGAATGGAATGAAATTGATATAAGCTAATATTTGCAAATTTTTTAGATATATAACAATAAATCGAATATCAAACAATGCATGCAAGCAATGCAATTTCATATTAATTATATTGTTAAAAATTCCTTTGTTAATGCCAGCAAATGAAATTGTATTAGAATAGTATGGCATATTTAATCCTATGTAGCATGGTGACGATGCAACGGCATGTAAAAAGATGACATCTATAAGATTGCATCGAAATATGTTGAGCTAGAGCTGTTTTCGAATTATGGTGGAGCAAATATTCAGACATTCGAGCAAAAATTCTGAAGTACGGTTTCTGGCTTCTAAATTTATAATGAACTTACAATCACAGATTTATTTGAAAATATGTTAGTTATGATTTATAAACAATATTACCGAAGCTATTTTGGATTTTTTAAATTATCTCTGTTATTAGACGAATTATAACGCTTTATACAAAGTCGCATAATTTACGATTGAGAGAAACTCGAATGGCTAATTTGTTGACGTCTTTAAGACATATGGCAGCCTGAGGTGACACACTGGTATGGATAATACTAGTCACCCTTACTGTGTATATCAAGAGTTAAAGATCATCTACGCTATCCAGTGGTGTCACTTCAAAAATAAAATTAAAAATTTCGATCCTATACGAAATATTTCTCGTATTCCAATGATCCAAAAAGGGTGATCAGTTTTATTCATATTAGTATATTATAGTACCAGCGATGGGCGACAGAGATGAAAGTGTTACATATAATTTATTTGTCAAATCAGATAATGAGACTCGAAAAAAATCTACCGAGTAGTCCTAAAAGAGATTACAGAAAACAAGAAGTGTCCCAGAAATTAAAAAAGACTACATCCTCGGTAGATTACGTGAATTAGCAGTGCTTGAACCCTTAAGTGACAGTGATAGAAATGCTAATAGCAGCATCAGTGAAAGAGACAGTGACAAGGACCCATCTTCAGACCTAATTAAAGCACTTTTGTGTGTGTGTGTGTGTGTGTGTGTGTGAGAGAGAGAGACAGACTGCGTTTCAAATACCATCTAGTAGTAGTGAAACACACACTACTAAACCCACTCTAAACCTTTTCCCCATAGATAGTGCAACTTCAAGTGCAAAAAACACAAATAAACTTCCTCCAATGCGTTCCATAACAGAGAGTGCGAACGTCGCTGAAAATTGTGAGACAAATAAAGATACTTTATGTATATTAAACAAATCAATAAGTAGTTCAAATGTGCTTTTAGAGGGCGGAATATTAAACATAATACTTTTAGTCGCAAACTCCTCTATAAATCCTTATTTTACTATAAGGAACCTAACCAGACTGCATGTCGTCACACACCACTTGCAAGTGGTGTGTGACGACTGGCAAGGGAGCTCCTTTAAGTAGGATCAGTCTTTCGGCTAGTGTTTGTTGCAATCGAAGCATTAGCGTTTTGATGGTAATATGCAATTATTACACTTAACGCGCCAGGCTTGTAACTTGTAATTCAGCGCTCGGCGGGGCACATAGCCCGGAGAGTAGCTGTTGGTTGCAGTCTGGTTAGGTTCCTTATAGTAAAATAAGGATTTATAGAGGAGTTTGCGACTAAAAGTATTATGTTTAATATTCCGCCCTCTAAAAGCACATTTGAACTATGCTAAGCCAAGTCAGGCTATTTATTTTTCGATTGCAACAGACACTGGACCGCTAGATGGCGCCTGCTGGCTGTTTTACATGTCGCTATTGTAAAAATACCGGGATGTACTATAGTCAAAGGATTCTCATGTCGGTCGTCGCATACCTACCTTGCACTGACGAGAGCCAACAGCTCGAAACTGCAGTCTGCAAGTGGTGTGTGACGACTGGCAAGGGAGCTCCTTTAAGTAGGATCAGTCTTTCGGCTGGTGTTTGTTGCAATCGAAGCATTAGCGTTTTGATGGTAATATGCAATTATTACACTTAACGCGCCAGGCTTGTAACTTGTAATTCAGCGCTCGGCGGGGCACATAGCCCGGAGAGTAGCTGTTGGTTGCAGTCTGGTTAGGTTCCTTATAGTAAAATAAGGATTTATAGAGGAGTTTGCGACTAAAAGTATTATGTTTAAATCAATAAGTGTCGATGTGAAGACGGTCGCTAATAGAACACTAAAATCTAATGAGTGGCAAAATATTGACTCGATGCTATGCCCATTTTATAAAACAATCTACAAAAACCTAAACAAAAACCCTCAATAATTTGAGGAACACTAAACATTCCAAGTTCGCAAGGTATTCCGTCTTAACTCCTCAAGCGAGTAAGTCGAATAAGAGCAGCACAGAAAAGAAAGGCCAATAACATAGTGCCGACGCTGTCAGTTGAGGGCATGCGGCATCTAATTATCATAGACAGGTAAAATGTGCAGAGTGCGTAGGAGGACACTGGACACATGAGTGCACTGAGTTGAAACGCGCATCCTAAATGTTCAATCTGCGACGGACACCATATGGCTTGCAATACTGAATGCCCAGTTTTTCTATTCAGGCTACAACTACCTGAAGCCACCAAAGTGGCACCAAAACAGAGTATATGTGGACGAAGAGACGTGCTGTCCGTGATGTCTAAAACAGAGAGGCGCCAACCCTAGCCAACAGAAAATAAGATCAACGCCTAGGACTGAAGCCCCATTTAGCCAATCGGCCGCTGCAATGTCTACCCATTCCGCTACATTTAAAGAACTGGACCTATTAAACAGCAAAATTAATTTTAGCGAAACTATTGCCACAATACAATATCTCAATATCCTATTGGAAAACATAAATGAGCTTATGCGAGCGATTCTCACTCTACTTCTCTTAGTATGTCTTACCAAACTATAACATTTTAAAAGGTGGTAAAAGGTGCATGGAATGCGAACTTACATATAAATAAAATACGAAAAGTCCAATTTTATTTGGCGGTAGAGAATATTTTAATCATCGCAGAAACTAAGTTAAAGTTGTCAGATAAAATTGGACTTCTAAATTAAAAATGTATCATAAAGAGTACACAATAGAGGCGGTGGAGTAGCTATGTTCATTAAAAATAACATTCCAGTCCACGGCCTTGATGACATACAGGCAGAAATAGACTGAATTCTCATTAAGCTTGAAGATGGGACCATTCTGAGGGTTTACAGCTCCATTTACTACAAAATTGCCAGACACGAACTTATGCGTCTTTTCGATGAGAATGTGGTTATGCTAGCTGGTGATCTTAACTCGAGACGCACAAGTTGGTATAGTTCAAGCAATAACACCAACGGCTATGTGGTACAAGACTTTGTGGAGACCTAGGGGGCTTGCATTTATTGCACCAGAGACTTCTAACTCCGCCTCCCTCCTAATAATTCCACTTCCTCCATCTTAGATTTTATTATAAACAAAAATTACCTCCACCGTACAATCCTGTCCACTTCTATCTTAAAGACCACAACACAAATAATACTGATAAACTATTTTACAACTACACACCGACCATGCCTATATGATCTTTTTGCTGTACGTTTATTTTTGTAAATTTGTATACAAGCAAATATTTGGACTTTTTCTTCCTTACTGTAAACGATTTTGATTATTTCATTAAAGAAATGTCACTTATCAAACATAATAGTTGTCATTTTCATAGCTCACTTTAGTAATGTTAACTTTTCCATATTTGCAGTAACTAGTTGAACTAAGATTAAGATATTCGACGTTTAATAACTCAAAATATTTATTTGTGTATCAAGGCCGTAAAGTTGATCTTTCTCGGCCGAATTCAAAGTTTGCGGCCGAAGTACAGCCGCGGCCAATCAAACTTCGGATAAGATCAAAAAAGATTATTTGACCGAGGTGCACACAACATGTTTTAGGCAACTGTCTCAAAAAGTAAAATAAACATATTTTTTAAATTGTTTGATATAAATTACTGGAGACATGGACAAAATTTTGCAAGGCTACTAGCTTGATTTGTTTTCAACGAAAATAAATGAAAATGTCATTAGATAGTTTAATGACAAGCCGTGACATATTTCAAATATTAGTGATAATCAAGTAATTACGGCCGTGAAGTAAAAGCCGCCAAAGAAATAAGATTGACAAATGAGTACAAAGAGGAATGCTATCAGATCCGATAAACGTCATTTTTTGTGACAGTTGCCTGAAAACGGTATATGGTAGGGGTAACATATGGTATATTTGTGAAATAAGGATAAAAAGGATCATTCCAAAAATTAAATAATATACAGGGTAGGGGTAGGTGGCTATGTGAGACAAAAAATACAATTTGATTTTTTTTAATTCAGAGGTTCAATATACAAAAATACTCTTTAGGCGGTCCACTAGAGGCACCCATTCGCTATGTCATGAATACATCAGATACACTAAAAGCCTTGATGCAAAAGTTCAGTTTTCTTTTTTCTTAAAGCATGCAAGTGTCTCAGTTGGTACCGTCTCTAGTACTAACTGAGACAGGCATAGGTTCAAAGTGAGACGATTCTACAGATAAACAAATAAACGTCCGATATTTTTCAAAAAATATTTATTTTCAAAGGAAAACTAATTATAATTCAAATTAAACATTTTAATTTAAACCTACAGATTTATTCTTTGGGATAGGTATTGGTTATTACACTGAATTTATCAAAAGAAGATTTAAAAAAATTTAAATCAACGCACGTCCATGTTATCCAAATGCAGTTCAATTTTTAATATTTGTGATTATCCCTTCAATCCCTTCCCAGAACTGGATCAGGTAGTATCATTTTTATGTCATTAAAATCGATTGCAGAAACATCCGGAACATTGAGGAACAAAAAGCTATTTGGGATCTTGGAGCTTCTTCGAAGGAATGACACTTCAAACTCCTTCTGTTTTGAATTGATACTTGGAACTTTGCCAATTAGAAAACATTCTTCTGGAATTTTACAAGAACAAATTTTCCTGGTAATATATTTTCTTCATTTATTTCTTGCATAATATCCACTTGGTGCTCTTCGGGAATCCACGCTTCCACTTCAGATTCCATTTCATATTCGACATTTTCATCTTCACTTGTTGCTGAAGGGGGGTGTGGAGGCTCTTTTTTCTTCAATTTTTCTGTCATTCTCTTTTTGGTCTTTGGTCGGTCATTTTCTTGCAGGGACTGTATATTGGTTTTGGTTTTTTGTTTATTTTCTCCTATTTTAACTTTTATTTCTCTAGTTTAAGTTTTTTTTCCTCTTCAATAAATATTTTTTCGGCTACTTATGATTGCGCTTCTACCTTTCTGCCTGGCTTTCCTTACTTGCTTTGTGGGTGCGGTTTTTGGAAGGTCTTTTATTTCTTCTGGTGAAACAAATTGCTATGGGGTCTTAAGACCTTGTACACTTATATTGCTGTTATTTAAATTGGGTAGAGGTATCACTTATTTTTCCTCACCGCAATCACAATCGTCATTTGAGTCATTGAATATAGAAGTACTGCATCTTGGCAAACTATCATTGCTTGTTGTGCCGATGTTCAAGTTTAGAGGGTTTGTAACATTTTCCACCTCCCTTTCTGGATCAGTGACGTTGTCCACAGTATTTGACTTGTTTTGTAATGGATGAGGGCAAGAAATCAGTGTCACTAAAAATGTCCGAATTATAAGGCACTATTCCACTCTTTCGGAAGCCTGCCATTATATTTGTTGGTGCATAGGCTTTATTAAAGGCTTTAGCAATCCAACTCCCTATATGATTGATCGTTAAAGGGTGCCCAGAATTGACCAGTCATCGCAAGCTTTATTAAATAAGCTTTAAATGGACCTAGAACGCCCACGTATAACGGCTGAATTTTGTGACTGCAATGCGGAGGAAGAGTTATATGTGCACACCAGCATTTCGGGCTCTTTGCAGAACTCTGATCGAAATATGACTCTCGTGATTATCGTAAATTAGAATTGATGGATTGTTCTGTGATAAGTTTGAATGTTTGACAAAATGTTCAAACACTTTTACAAACAGGTCGGTATTCATCCAACCAGTGGGAGCTGCTAAGCCCAAGGTGCTTCTTTTAACATGTGGTCCTTATAAAATTTTCGCGGAAATATTATAGCTGGAGGCAAAATAGTACCCATTCCAGATATAGTTGAGCACATAGTAACTAGTTCACCCCGCTCCATACTTGTTCCTTTATGCACTTGTTTGACTCCTTTTGGTGTAATTACTTTTTTTTGTGCTTGCACCGTAATAGTTCCGGTTTCATCCAAATTGAATATCCTAGAACCATCACCTAAATTTGGAAAGCGTTGCAAAACTGACTTTAAATTGTCGAAAAACATTTTAACATTATATCTGTTGAACGATGATAATCTCCTCAGACTACAAACTTCTGGTGCTGAGATCTTTATTTCCTGCCAATTTAGTTCGTGTCCATGATTCTGGCATGGGCAAACCATTTTCAGCTGCAAGCTCATAAGCAAGTTTTCTCAAATCTTCAGTGTTCAGGCCATATGCCATTTTACTTCAGGTTTTCAGATATTCAGCGAGATTCCTTTCTTGTTCTTTATTAAATATCGTCCGGTGTTCATAATTAGGTCTCATAAGAATTTCATTTTCAGTGCTCTTTTGTTTTTTGACATATCGTGCCAGCATTTGAAATTTTACTTTGCAAATCACAGCAGCTTGTTTTATGTTTTATAGAATATTTTTCTTCTAACACCATCTTAACTGCCATTTTCAGCGTTTCCTCTGATGCATTTCCGATGCTGTGGGGTTCGACTTTCGTGGCATCTACAACAATTAATTTAGATAATTGACGTTTTTACGAATGAAGATAGTCGGTAGTACTAACTGAAACGCATCTCACTTAGTACTCTGGTGACTGTCTCACTTAGTACTATTTGGCAATGTTTTTAATTCAATAATTTTAAATTTTGCGAGACTGACTTTGAATAAATCTCCTTGGAGGTTAGAAAACAAGCCCCACAGAAACAAGAATAATACCAAATAGCATCAAAAAATTTAATGATATGGACTCAATTCACTCAAACATTACTATAGAAGTAATTCCTTACCTTGAAAAACCGTTTTTTTTTCTGTTATTTTGTCAGATATAACCACTCCTCACAAATATTCAGCTATAACACCGGGCTAGAGCAACAATACTAAACATGAAGAGACGTGAAAATATCGCGCGTAATTTAAAAGTTATTCGCCTCTGTCTCACCTAGTACACCGTCTCACTTAGCACCACCTTCTTCCCTACCCCATTAAAAAATATATTAATTTTTGCATCCTCTGAAATCTGCACGCTACTCTACTTTTGATAGCAACCACACAACTTTTCTTTTTTAGGCAATAATAATGATGATAAAAGGTGGGTAATTTATAATGATAAACCCTGTATAATATGTACGATGTGTGTGGTAATTCGAAGCAGCCTCCATTTAAGTTGAAAGTATTTAACTCAGCTACCGGCAATAGCAAAAGGCAAATTAGAATTGTTGAAAATTTAAAAATTTAATACATATAATTTGTTTTATAAGCTAGAAATATGGTTAATACCTTTGCCAACGGTGAAAAATATACTGCCATGCTTCATAGTTGAATCTAATAGACGTTCTTATAAGGGCGCTGGAAATAATTATTCATTTAGAAATTGTATGATAGTTTATAAAGAAAGTTGAAAAATAATGGAAGTAATTTAGCTATCACAGTTTGGAGTAAAATTATGCAAAGATTTATTTCCTAAGAAATTTTATGAGTACAAAGATAAACGAGTTACATGGTTTGAAAAATCGACTTTATAAATGAGTAATAATCTTAACTGCTGTAAAGCAGGAATTTACTGTATTATAGCATAATTTTACAATGCTAGCGAAAATCTCCAAAAGGTAAACATCTTTTCGTGGCCGTCATAAAACAGCGAAAGGATTGAAGGAATAATAGGTTCTAATTTAGCCCCCTTGAATAAATACGTTATCCTGACTGTTCTATGCTGAGTACATCCATTTTCAAGTCTAATTATTCGAAGAAAATTAATGTTGGAAATCTGCGATCCTTATTGATGTTAAGAATAGATTACTGTTAATGATTAATGTTTATTATTAATTGTTGTAATTAACCGCGGAAACCGTATAAGTTGCTCAGGTGATTGTTACATATGCCTATGTTACTATAAAGAAGCTTATAGCCATTGAGGTTGCGTTATTTTTTTAAATGATCGCCTCATCAGGCAGATGTTATTAATTTTGATAATCTTAACATACAAAACAATTAAGCCATTTAACGAGTAGAAAAAAGGCCAAAACATCAAAACTTTATAGGATATCTTTTGCAATACATTTCTTTTCGAAGGTGAGAAAAACGATGGTGACGGTTTCAAGCTTTGAAACCCATGCGTACTACCCATATCAAGGAAAAACCATCCCTATTTCCGGATTTTTGATCTCGGGCTTGCGAGGGATCGTCGGATCGGGTTTTTTTGGAGGATAATAACAAATTCAGTAAATTTACATTAGAGTACCCCAGAGCGACCACCTCGACTCGACAAGGTTTTTATGGGTTTTCGAGGGCAGGGATCATGATGGAAGTGCTATTTTCACCCTACCCTCCCGCAACTCATCCTTGAAAACAGAGGGGGGAAAATATATTGCAAAAGATCCTACAAACTTTTGATGTTCGGGACCTCGTTAAATGGACTAAATATTGACAACTCCTGCTGACACACTATCCTGTTTATCAAGTCATCATCGGTGCAAACATCTGAGGCACAAATGATTGGTTCTGTATAAAATATATCTTTTTAAATTTTTAGGGGTGATAATTGAAAATATCGTATTCGATGTTAATACAGTGTGTTCTTAAGAAGCCATAGTTCCATTCTGGGCCCCCTTTTGTTTGTTTATTCATTAATGATATAGTGGATGATTTGAAAGTTAACATATTCTTATATGCTGATGATGCTTAAAATGTTTCCACAATAAAATCAGTTACTAGCCCTCTCCTCAATATACATAAATGTAATGTAATGTCGCACAACAGATAAAAGTTCCTATCCTTTATGAATATAATTTAGACAATATCGGTGTGACTCGTCCCGAATTTATGAAAGACCTAGTCGTCAAACTGCCATTTAACAAGTATATTCAAATTGTACAATCTCTACATAAAAACTTGGATTTCATTCATAGGAGCTTCTAAAGGTTTTACTGATGTTAGCGTATTTTCATTGCTTCTTAACATTTTCGTAAGGTCAAAATTGGAATATGCATAGTTAATTTCGAATTCTTGTTATAAAATCTACATAGATTTGCCAAAGAATATTTTAAGACGGTTTCTAAAATTTCTATCGTATATAATTAATGGAATATACCCTACAGTAGGATTCCCTCAGTGGAGCCTTCTAACTAGATTTAGCATAGAATGTCTCGAAGTCCGAAGCCTTATTATACTTTTTCCCTTTGTATTTTATTTGCAATATCTACAACCATCTGCAGGGCGGACTTGATATATTTAGTGTTCGATTCACGAGGTATATTTGAAGAATATGTGTCATATACTCAGAACTAATGAGAATATCGGTGGCCTGAGTATGAAAAAATGGCTGTCACTTCTGGGTGTTGTGCACTCCACGTTACTCTGCGGCACGCCGGTGTGGCAAAAGATCCTTACAATCAACAGACACAGACCTAGACTCACCAGTACGCAAAGGAAGTGTAAGAATTACTAGCGCATATCGAACCACAGGAATCCCCCTCATAGACCTACTCATCTAGGGCGGAATCTACTATATGGAGTAAACCCGGGCAAACTGGCGGAAGCTAGGAAGGGTATAAGATAGAGAATACTAGATAAATGAGAAGAGTCATGGAGATCAAATGTCGAAGTTTTAATCCCAAACATTAAGAGTTGGGTGGAATGTAAAGACATTGTTATTGATTACTCCATAACGCAAGCGTTAACGAGCCCTGACTCTTTCCGATCCTACACTAAAATAATTGGTAAGACCGAGGAAGACCTTTGCGTGTACTGCGGAGAGACAGATGACGTAGAGGATACAGTGTTTGTGTGTGAAAGGTGGGAGGCCATCAGGCAGGAAGTGCAAACCAAAATCGAAGAGAATATAACGGCAGACGGAATGGTGGGCCACATGCTGGAGAGCAAATAGAAATGGAAGGTTATAACCAAGATCTGGTCGATAGCCGAGTGGGTTAAGGCGCGAGGTGGCAATCGCGATTAATCACACGGACGTCGCACCACCGGGTTCGAATCCTGGCTCCGGCACTGTCGGAGGAAATGGATGTATGTCCGCGTTTTTCAATGTGTAACCCCCTTCCGCACAAGCACTGGCTTCTGGAATTGGGGGTTGTCTAATTTCTGTGGTGTTTATTTATTTATTTATTATTATTATTTAAGATGCTGACAAGAATTTTAGGCCAGAAGGAAAAGGAGGAAAGGCCCTCTTCAAGGAGAACAAGCGAGACTCTAATCACTTCAGTGGACGGAACATGTAGAATATAAGAAACAAAATAAGCAAAAAACAAACAAATGGTCCTGCACGCGATGTGTATTCCATAGGGATAACACCAGAATGTAAGACGGATTCAAAAAGGTCTCTTGTCCAGTTAGCTTTGGCACTGGCTACGCCTGAAAAAAGTTAAGTTACGTTCCTCTCCAAAGAGCTGTGAGCCGTTGTCGTTGGTGTATTCAGAACAGTGTCATTTGAGACGCTGCAGGTCATTACTGGAATCCCTCCGATTAATCTATTGGTGGAGAAATGGAGAAATCTACAAGGAGCTGTACTGTGACAAATGGCAAAGAAAGTGAAACAGTAACCATAAAGTGGGACAGTGACCAAAAAACTGATGCCAGATATAAGATGGTGGACGAAATGTAATCATAGAAATCTGAATTTTCATATGACTCTAATTTTGAGGGGCAGAGCGCAAAGTAGATATATGAACTTATAATGAGGACCTGGATACATCAGAACATACCTTACTTCGGTATAACAACAGATATACGCTTGAGTTAATGAGGCTGGGACAGGAACTAACTAAAAATAATATGGAGGAGGTAATGGTGGCGAACTGCTAACACTGGGCGAATATCCAAAGTATATGTAAAAAGAACATGAGGAATAAGGAAGAGGATGAACATTGTCTGCAGCAACAGCAGCGACAACAAAAGCGGGAAGACCCATTCGAAAAAAAGTGGACGAGTGTTCGGAATTCCTAATCACCGTAAGGTGGAGGCAAGACGTAGGAAATATGAAAGAGTGAAGGATGAGATCAGTAAAGGAACCCATACCTACCGACGCATGTCATAGACTGAAAATTCCGGAGGTAAAAAGAGGGGTGTTCGCACTCGTGGGACACTAATGGATATTGATGAACGCAACAGGCCGGAGGAGCTCGCTACATCATAGCCCAGCGAGGATTAGGAACTCTTCTACTAGTACAGAAAAAATAAACGAGGCAACGATGGGGCCAGAAAATGCAAAACTGCCGTTGACAATATTACTTGCGAGGACGCTAGGAAAGTACAAGAGGTCCACGTCACAGCAGGCTGAACACATAAACCAGATGCGCAGGTGCAATTCCTTATGGACAATTCCATAGCTCTCCAACAAACTGTTCAAACAGCCAGAAGAGATATGATGGGATATAGAGTACTCGGAGCTACCTCCGCCCCCGCAACGGCAGAAGGAGTTACTAAGGCTGCCTGTTAGATTAAAACTAAATAAGACACCGGGCCCGGACGGACATCATTGTAGCAGGCGACATGTCCCGGAAGTGGAAGGAGGCCACAAGTACTGGTACCTAAGCCAGGCAAGCCGACAGGAACTGCGACAAGGCCAATCTCCTCATGGGCACTACCGCTAATGTGCTGAAGCGCATCGCTACTGGACTAACCAAGGAACTCAACTCTAGAGGAGGCCCCCTCAGTAAATCAATACGGCTTCACAGAAAGCAGCAAGAATAACTGTAGAAGACGTTCAACTAGACAAAATCCATAAACTCCAAAAATATCAACAACAATCCAGACAATCCAAATTTGTGTGTGGTGAAAAATCATAGACAATTTATTGGATAATACCAATTATATTATCTTAGTTTAGATCGGACTTTACCTACATATATAGTGGACAGAGACTTGAGACCCCTACTGTGAGTGAGTGAAGAGTCCCAAGCAAAAACGTGGACATTTTTATCTTCATAAAATGTACCTCGAATTAAGGATGGAGGAGTCATGTTAGGGCCACCCTGTAAAAACTATGATATCTAACGAACGCTTCCAACCTCTTATCTAACTTAAGTGTTGACAGTATATGTTCAATGCTTCTTTCATTGTAACATATTCAATATTTAGTCTTGATTTAACTCTGTAACGGGCTACTTACAATAAAATTTGTTAAGCTTAATTTCCGTTATTGGAAAATCATTGCTTTTTAAAAACTGGTTATCGAGTCCGACGTATTTTAGTCGTATCAAAGAAATAACCCTCATAATGTTTATTAAAGCCCTCCATATTTTCTATGCACGCACTTATTCATTTGTATTCTCTTTTTTTTTGTCAATAATTCAGTCACTTTGCTTTTATATCTACTAAACCGTTTAATTGACATTTTTACGCTTTTATCATTATTTAAACTACTTACATTACTTAAAGTAAATTATGCTTTTTCTATTTATTATAAAACAAACTTTTCTATTACATACTTCCTATTTATTTTTAATTTTGTTTCATAATGATGAGAAACAAATATTTATTGCACGAAACTAGTACAGAAAAAAATTAGTAACAGATTGTCGTCTCGGATGTAAACATAAATCTTCTTAGAGTAACATCAGCCAATAAATAAATTTGTCTTTCGCATTTTTTCTTAACAGTAACACCGGCTAACTAAAGAACACAACGAATCTATTTTAAGGAATGCAGACAAGTTGTAGCATGTTCTTTAACCAATAACTCGGCAAAGGGAGCCATCTAGAAGACATCGTGTCACTTTACAAATTGATTTTTCCTTTTTAGTGGATCGATCCAAAGTGTGTTCCTTTTGCATAATCCAGGCGCATAAAGTTAAGCTCATGAAGCTGAATAGAAAATAATAAATTACAAGTGATATAAATCAATCGAATTTTATGTGATTTATGCTACGATAATACAACAGGGAATTTGACTTACCATAAAATAAAAACCGATTCACTCATTTTACGCCTTACCTGAAACAAAAGGCTCAAATTAATACAAGCATAAAAATATTTCATTGTTTTTTCATTATTTCACTTTTATTGCCAAGATAATCCGTATAAAGGGCTTACGAACAGTTTTCACTGTTTTAGTCGATGTTATATAGGTGCAGTTGTCTTTATCACCGCTATTCCAATTAGAATTGCTACAACCCCAAACTAACAGCTTTGCCTGAGTCCAAGGACTAAGGTTACCGTAGGGATAGTATAATGAAGATAAAAACTTTATTGTAAATTACATTGGAAACTGACAAAAAGACTCACCGCTTAGTGGTTCAATCATTATTAACGCGAAGTATGTAGGATATGCTGTTTACCACTATAATACAAGGTGAGGCATGTATATACTGAACCAGTTTTTCGGGGTGCTCTCAAAATCAACTCATTAGTTATGCATAGAGGAAAGGTTTAAAGGCTGTTCCTGTCAATTTAGATTTTGTGACGGTTTTTGTCGATTGAATCCAATAAATACCTTTAGAGCTGTACCAAACAGTATTGATAACATCAATAACAATGCATCAAACGATACCGCACTGTATGACATATAATGAAATAGGTTTACAATCCTAGAAAATTATAAAATTATCAATGTTTGTTAGGGTTCTTTTTTTTCCCCAATGGCTTTGGGTCGTAAACCATGCAGCCAATAACAATTTGAGTATGCAATAAAAAAAACAAAAAACAAAGAAAAACAATTTTTTTGTACCTAAAACTAAACCTAACTCAAACCGACAGAGATATTACTTAAAAACGACAGGAAAAGATAGGGTCACACGTTTCTCGTCCAGGTGTCGATCAGGACATTATTGTAACTTAGACAAGACTGGGTAGACCTCGGTAAGTAGGGATAACCAACACAGGGAAAAACATACGGTGTACGAATTTAACCTATAACTTAACTTTGGTTTCTTTTATAAAGTCTACAATGCAGTTACAACTAGATCTTATTTGATCCTATCACCAACAGGCTAAGTAAATTAAACGGAGCACAATTTTTAATAATATTTTGGACAAATTTCGTAGATGCATCTTTATACTTAACACAGCCAAAAAAACACGCGATCTAGGTCTCCTATTACATTACAGTGTTCGCACTTATTCTAAGTAACAATTCCAATTTTAAATAAATAAGGTGGGTAGCAAGCGTGGCCAAATTTTAAGCGTATCAGAGTATTTATATATTTTCTTTGGGCAGGAAGTTCATCGTGAAAAAATTTTGTCGGGATGTCGGTATGAATGGAAGTGTACCTCGAAGGATTTGTGAAACAGAGTTGTTTCCATAAACCAGACAATTTATTTCTTGACTCTAACTTTAACACGTGGAATATGTCACTTATGAGTCAACTTTGTTGTCATTTTATCATGCTCAATTCGTATCACGTTTACGGTGTGGTTTATTGTTTTGGGGCGCATCTAGTCATTTAAACAGAGTTCTTAAAATACAGAAAAAGCACCCAGAATTTTGGTCGGTATATCCCAGAGAATGTCATGTAAACCATTTTTTAAAAAATTAAAACTTCTAACTCCGCCGTCTATATTTATCTATGAAATATTGATTTATGTAAAGAGTAATCTAGATGAATTCGCACTGAACAGTAATTTCCACAACTATGAAACAAGATCGGGATCCTTATTGTCAATTCCAGGTCATAATTTGTCATTGTACGAAAAAAGTACTAGTTATGTAGGTATTAAATTATATAACAAGTTAATGCCTGATATTAAAGATTTAGAGAATATTAAATTGTTTAAGAGAAAACTGCAAATATTTTTACAGGATAATGTTTTTTATAGTATTTCTGAGTATCTTAATAACTGATATGCCTATTTCATATTTTTTATTTAACAACAATAATGCTCTTGCTGTTTTCTATTATTATAATGAGCTTGCTTTGACTTCCTTATAAATTTTAATTTTATTTTGTTCACCTGTCATTTATGTTTTATACCTTTACTTTTCCATTTAAGGCAAAACTGAAAATAGTTTTGTGAGATATGTTTTCTATAATATTTTGAACATCTTAATTACTAATACACCTACCTCATACATTTTATTTTTAACTTTTATGTAACACTATATAGTATGCTTCTTGTTGTATTTTATATTTATTTTGGGCTATTACTTTGTCACTATTGAATATTTTAATTTTATTTGTTTGTTTGTCATTTATGATTCATATGTTCGCTATATTGTACAAATTGTTAACTTATTGTCCCTGTATTTTCTTTTCTCTGACTTTTCCTATACTATGTACGTAGTCTACTGGAATGAATAAACATTTTTTTTTTTTTTTTTTTTTTTTTTTTTACAAAAAACCAGTCACCCTACTCTGTGGCTCCGACCCTCACAGAGGGGAGCTGGTAATACCAATAGCCACTCCCCACGCCCGTGGGGTGAGTGACTACCGGGTCCGCGAATCGTGTGCCCTGAGTAGACGTAATGAACCGAGGATGACAGCCTTCTGCATTCTGCCGGCTAAGATCTCTGCCGAATCTCGGCATGCCGGTATGATCTTTAGTTCTGAAAGCAGCGTCTGTCTCATTCCACCGAGGGCTCCTATAATCAGTACCACTATTTTAACAGAATGGCCTGGATAAAGCCTGCGGAGTTCGAAGAGCAAATCTCGATATTTTGTCCGTTTTTCCTCCTCTTTCAAGAACATTATTATTATTATTATTATTATTATGCATAACTTGTCATCCAGAGAATATTCCAAATTGCAGCTTTCCTTAGCCAAGAGGTCAACCTGTTCGTTATGCTCAAGTCCAACATGAGCCTTCACCCAAACAAAGTAAATGTTCCTCCCAGTTGATATGATTTGAAATATTATTTGTTTTATTTTGTACAAATATGGATTGCCTTTATAACTAAATGAGCATGTATTTTTAATTCCATTGAGAACCGAAAGAGAATCAGAGAGAATGACCGAGATTTTTGAGGTTGCGTTCTCAACGTTAGGGTGCTTAAAAGTTGTTACTATAACTTGTGGTTTTATGATGGAATTTTTATTCTAATAATGTCAAGAACAAAATTGGCTATAAGTTATGTGTTAGTACTAAAAATACTTTTATGCATATATGACATAATATATCTTACCTTGAGTATGAAAGCTGAATGTTAATGTTTAGTTGAACTTCTGTGGCAAATTAAAAATAGTTACTGACTTTTTCCAGTATACTTCGAGTTTGTGGATGAATTTAGCAATTTTTTAGCAAATTTCATAATATCCAACGCTAAATTATTATAAACACTTCTTAAAGAGGCCAAAAAAACGAAGTGTGGATACAACACAAACACGTCTGTTTTTAACTACCAACCACAAGAGTAAGGGTATATTACTAATAATTTTTTTGCTGTTATTTGTAGAGGGTGCCACCGACGCTAGTTTGCGTGCCGCTTACGTCATATATTTGGCTTTTTTTCAATTCTTTTAAATTTAACATTCTAAAAGTAGCTACGAGTAACCATTTTCGAGATATTCAGTATTAAAATATTCAACGCAACCTATTTAAATTCTGATTTAGGAATGTACAATTTTTCAAGATAGGCTTTGATTAAAACAAAAACAACAAGAGACGCTTTCAAAATTAACATCTCTCAAACCTACTTGTTTAAAAAAAACAAAATAAAAATTTAACTTTGACACCCTGCATCTCTTAAAACATAATATTTTTAGTCGCAAACTCCTCTATAAAATCCGTATTTTACTATAAGGAACGTAACCAGACTACAACCAACAGCTACTCTTCTAGCTATGTGCCCCGCCGAACGCTGAATTACAAGTTACAAACCTGGCGCGTTAAGTGTAATAATTGCGTATTACCATCAAAATGCTAATGCTTCGATTGCAAAAAACACCAGCCGAAAGACTGATCCTACTTAAAAGAGCTCTCGTGCCAGTCGTCACACACCACTTGCAGACTGTAGTTTCGAGCTGTTGGCTCTCATCAGTGCAAGGTAGGCATGTGACGACCGTCAGGAGGATCACTTGACTATTTAGTACATTTCGGTATCTTAGGGATAGCGACATGTAAAACAGTCAGCAGGCGCCATCTAGCGATCCAGTGTCTGTTGCAATAGAAAAATGAATAGCCTGACTGGGCTTAGCATAGTTCAAATGTACTTTTAGAGCACACAGTGCTCGGCGGGACTCATAGCCCTTAGAGTATCTGTTGGTTGCAGTTTCTTACAGTAAAATAAGGATTTTATAGAGGAGTTTGCGACTAAAAATATTATGTTTTAATATTCCGCCCTCTAAAAGCACATTTAAACTATGCTAAGCTCAGTTAGGCTATTTATTTTTCTATTGCAACAAACACTGGACCGCTAGATGGCGCCTGCTGACTGTTTTACATGTCACTATTCCAAAGATACCGAAATGTACTAAATAGTCAAGTGATCCTCGTATCGGTCGTCACATGCCTACCTTTCACTGACGAGAGCCAACAGCTCGAAACTGCAGTCTGCAAGTGGTGTGTGACGACTGGCATGAAAGCTCCTTTAAGTAGGATCAGTCTTTCGGCTGGTGTTTGTTGCAATCGAAGCATTAGCGTTTTGATGGTAATATGCAATTATTACAATTAACGCGCCAGGCTTGTAACTTGTAATTTCAGCGCTCGGCGGGGCACATAGCCCGGAGAGTAGCTGTTGGTTGCAGTCTGGTTACGTTCCTTATAGTAAAATAAGAATTTTATAGAGGAGTTTGCGACTAAAAATATTATGTTTTTAGATATTCAAGTTGTTGATATTTTATGTTGTATTTTGTATTTAGGTCTGAAAATGTTGGTTTGTTTAGTAAGTTATTTTTTTGGGAAATCTTTGATAAAACAGGAAACTGGTCGGTTATATCATTTGTTAATATTGACGGAATTATGTTAAATTAAACAATTTTCTTAGATGGAATTTTTTGGAAAGCAATGGTCTAGAAAGGATTCACTATTTTTTCCAACTCCAGTCGGTGTATTTATGAGTAGAAACCGTGTATTGCCAGCGTATTTAAATATTCATTACTTCTCTCATTTTGTTTGTGAATATTAATATCGCACCTATTACGAATTGTACACTTTCATTATTGTTATTTACTTCTTATCGCAACTATTCTATAAAATTTTGTAAATTTGTCGCGAGGGTAAGCGATAAACTGCTATTAAATTTATTGAAATATAATTTTTTAAACTGTAAATTTGTGAAAGTATTTTCTGTATATTTACTTGTCCTGAAAACTTGATTAAATATGTCATATACATATATCTAAACCTCATTTTGGCAATGGCACCGATTACTATAAAATATATTATATCCTTTAATGCTCTATTAAACTAATTTTCCAAGTTTTTAAAGTCTCTAATAATATCAATAGATTATCAAAGTTTTCATTCATACTTCTGATATTCATATGCAAAATATTTAAAAAAGAATTAGATTCGCTGTTATTAATCTTACAATAGTCATTATAGTCACCTATTAAGTGTGTGTTTATTTCCGCATAGTTAAATTCTACTGGATTCATATGATATATGAATATATGAGCTGTGTTGATATTCTATTTATATATAAAGCAACAAAACAATGTAGAAAAACAAAATTCTTAAACTTATCTACTAAGGAAGAATAAAAAAAGAATAAAGAAATATATAACAATTATAATATAGGTATGTAAATTACGAATGACAAAAGAATTATAGATATTATTTCAGACCAATAATGTACTATGAAATTATATGATTATTTAGCATACGAGTAATACATTAAAAATTGATTGACTGAATCAAAATATTAATAATAATGTTTTGTTCATTTTTACCTATTGATTTAATTGCTATTTAAATAGGGTGTTTTCACTATATGTAGTTTAGCTCTATTGGTAGTAGTAAAATAAATTACTTGTTATATTAAAGCAGTTCTCTACATTTAAACAGCAGTCTATCATTTACCAAATTAAAATGTATGATAATAAAAATGCAAATTTTGAATAACTGAACGCGTCTGCAGAAAAGGATGAGGCGTCAGAGGTTGCATCGATGATGATACATGTAGAAACAATCACTGGTATTCTATATAATTTACACTAATATAAAGAGAAAAGATTTGATTGTTTGTTTGTTTGTTCCGGATAAACTCAAAAACTACTGAACCGATTTTAAAAATTCTTTCACCAATAGAAAGCTCTATTATTAGCGAGTAACATGGGCTATATTTTAGTCAAAAAAAAAACAATATACAGGACGAACAAAAATGACCGAATAAAAAAACACGCACTGAGGACATTTGAAGAGACCTTGACGTTTATCCGAGTTGCAAGCTGATCCAAACGGGAGATGCGCTATAAATGGGCATTATCTTTCGATTTAAAGACAACTTGAATTTTGTGAAAGCATCTCATTCCATAAATTCTCATCATTATACCCATATCATGTCAATAAATCTGTAACGTAGTGTTGTAGGCGGGAAAATTTATATTCAAATTTAAAAACGTTTGTTTTGAGAAATTAATGAACTGATTCTGGAAATTCAAGTGTCTCCCACTCTAAATATGTTTTATCTTTCGA
The DNA here is from genome assembly GCA_963675555.1 of Leptura quadrifasciata. Lineage (NCBI taxonomy): Eukaryota > Metazoa > Arthropoda > Insecta > Coleoptera > Cerambycidae > Leptura > Leptura quadrifasciata. The sequence goes on along the minus strand of OY776673.1, from coordinate 151,541,336 downwards.
GTTAAACAAAATTTGCATTTTATGAAAACACCCTACTCCCCATCGCTAGTGTTTGAAAACTACTGCTCTAAGTAAATGACTAAAGTCGAGGCAAGAATTCAAGCGATGCACGTCACGAGTGCTGATCTCATTAAAGAAATGTTAATACTAACATAATTTTTAATCATTAATTACGTTAAAAAGAGTAATCCTTGACTACCTTTTTCAGGCGTTCATTTACTTATTGTTCCTCTAAACTGTATAATGCTGTACCAGCTGAATTTAAAAGTTATAATCATGAACGTTTTAAAACATATATGTATAATATTTTACTTTCTAGGCAAACTCAGGTATAATTAATTGATTATTATTTAATTTTATGAATTTCTGTTTTATTTTTTTAATGTTATTTCATAACCTACTGTCATACTGTTTACATACTGTGCTATTCATACTGTATTCACTGCATATCGTAAAAAACTTATTGTTATTATTTTATTTCATTTTGTATTTTCTAAACTCGGTTAAGTAGAACAGGGTGACCTGGACTTCGCCGAGTATAAAATAAAGACCATTTATTATTATTATTAAGTTTTTTTCAGACATAGGTACAGTTTAATGGGGCTTCATGATTCTTAGCAGTATTGTCTTATTTATAGAATTGATTTATGACGTGCATCGCTTGAATTCTTGCCTCGACTATATTGCATATTTCTATTTCTCCTAGTTGTAATATAATCATTTACAGGACAAAGAAAAGAAATTAAGGGAAAAGAATCTATAGATCAAGGTGCTGCTATAGGCGGCGAAGCTATTGATGAAGATGCTACCGATAACGAAGTAATAGATGAAGAAACCATTTCATTATCCTCATCAGAACTTTCAGATAAACTTGCTTAAAAATCGTCATTAACTATTGCATAAAAATTATTATTATTTAAGATTTCTGAGAATTCTTATCATTTAAATACATTCTTCCATCTGTAACGAGAAATTAACTAATATTTTTTAAATTTTTTTGTGTACAAATTTATGAAAATTTTCAAAGTAATAAAACTTGGAGAAAAAAATTAATTCGATTTCTTTTTTTTTTTAATGCCTTAACCGCGTCCTGCATTTAATAAGTAGTAAATAAATCAAATTGGCTGGATTAGCTTTGCAGTAAGAAGTATAAATAGATTTATCTAATTTTGTCGACACTTTATTGCGATTCACAACAACCAAGGTTTACTTGCACTCGCTAGCGTACAGATCATACCTAAACTATTTTCTTTAAAATGGTACACAACTGTGTGTATGTAAATGACAAGGAGCTAAATTTAAAGAAAAAAAATTCATTTGAATACATATGTGTAGTAGGGAGGAGAGAATACCATTCTTTGGTCCTAGTGGGGTAGGCTGTATATGTGCCGTTCATGTATTGTTGGTGTTTGTAAAAACTATTTTGGTGTTATTATATCAAGTATTTATCTAGAAAACGATCCGGATATACCATTCACGTCGACAAAGTGAAGTAAACATTTTTTTCTATTATATACAGGCAGCAAACCGATGGTTTTGAGTTATGGAGGGTGGGGAAAAATCGAAAAAAAAAACTAGTAGACCGTTTGGAGTTTTTGGTAAGCTTTAGTATATGTATTTGAAATACTGGAAACGCCATGGTCAGAAAAATCTCATTGGAGGTTCGCAAGGCCGGGAAATTTCGAAAAAAAAAGAATAGAATTGGAAGCAACCGTACCAAACTTGAAGCAAATTATTTATTTCAACGTGCATTTTGTAGAAAAAATTTGGTCAGAAGTGAAGGGTTTAGTCACTTTTTAGTAATTTGACCCAATTTTTTATATTTTGTTGTCGAATTACTAAGAAATGGCTAACCCTCCATTTCTGACCGTATTTTTCCGACAAAATACATGTTGAAAGAAATAATATATGCCAGGTTTAGTACGGTTTGCATTCAATATATTTTTTTCAGAATTCCCGCCCGCGCGAACCGCCAATGAAATTTTTTTGACCGTAGCGGTTCCTGTGTCTGGAATACGTATATTAAGGCTTACCATAAACTCCAAACGGTTTACTTGAATTTTTTGTTCGATTTCCCTCCTCCGCCACCCTCCATAACTCGAGAACGGCTGCCGCTTATATATGATAGAAAACACAAATGTTCCAAATCGACTCAAGTAGTCGAATACCAAGTTTACTCCACTTTGTTACGTGGACGGTATATCCCTAACTAGAATTGTGGCATCATAGAAACAAATTAAATCTTTACCTGCAAATGAGAACATGAACTAAGGTCTTACCTATCTGGTATCCTCTATAGTTTATTGTAAATTGCTGATCCCTATACCGACTTCAAACTGATAGTGAACAATAAAACTGGATATGTAAAATCCACATAAATGCTCTATCTTTCTATGACTGGATTAATTGTGTATTACTGATTCATATTAATTCAATTCATATAGAAACCAGTAGAAAAATTAACGCATATTCCTCACAGAAACCAATACTTTTTATTTTCACAAAAATATACAAACTTATAGCCTGGCATACGTTATAGTTAATTGTTTATTGCTGATACACTAACACAGTTCTGGCAGATAGAAAACGTTAAATATAGGTAAGTAAAATTCAATTAAATACTGTTAAATTGCATATTTGTATGTTACTACATAAATTGTTAGGAAGCTGTTGTGGACAGTTGATTTAAAAAAAAAACTGGTACAACTCTTGTAATCGAAAATCTTAATAGTTTAGTTGTGTGCATATGTCTGTAAATAGGGCTGGCCAGGCATGTCAAGAGGGAGGGCGGAGAAGAGGTGATTTACCCCGGACCTGGGTTTTTTGGAGAAGACTGATTTTCTTAGTGTTTTTAAACTTATTAAGCCTTTCTTTTTAATTTTATTCAAATGGAATTTTAAAAAATAATTAGAAAATAACTTTTTCAAAACATTTTCAAGCCTGTCATATTATTGTTTAAAAAAATAATATTTGTTACGGATAATTCTACTAATGGTTGTAATTAAAATACTAACCGATTAATGATAATTCTATTTTTAAAATAAGAACACAGAAATACATACCACTTGAGATTATAAAATGTAAACAATGCAGACTGAACACAAAAATACAATAAAAAAATAAAATAAATGAACTTCAACTACGTAATACAGAATTAACTAATATTTTGTCATTGCTCCATTAGCGTCTAAAACTGTCTGAAGTCTTGCAGGCATGGATAAAATCAGATTTCTTGCAAGGTCAACTTCTTGCGACAAGTTCTCCCAAGCGTCCTCAATTATTCCTTCCAATTATTGGGCATTATTTGGATGGTTATTTAATTTTTTTATATGTTTCACCATTAATCCCCAAACATTTTCAATTGGATTTATATCCGGACTTTTAGATGGCCACGGTATCAACTCTATGTTTTTATTAAGAAATCATTGGCTGACACGATGGGCCGTATGTATGGAGCAGTTGTCTTGTTGAAAAATAAAATTATTTTCGGAAACACCTCTATTACTGACGGCAACATAATATCGTCCAATATTTCAATATATTTAATGGAATTGAGATGACCACCACTGTTCCAACACACACCTAACCCATTTAGGCTCATCCAAGCCCAGATATTGACTGAAAACCTTCCTGATATTTGTGGATCTAAAGTATATTTTTCGTCGTATCTAGTGGAAGGAGGCCTATATACGCGAACATGTCCATCGTTACAGGATTTAAAAACCTTTTCATCAGAAAAGACAACTTGTTCCCAGAAGTTTTCATCATCGATTATATAGTTCCGTGCAAAAATAATCCTACCCTGTTTCTTTTCTTCTGAAAGTTTTTATTTTTTAGCAGCTGAACAACTCTTCAATCCGCTTCCTAGTTTTATTCTTCTACAAGCAGTAGGTACCGAAGCAGGGAAATTTGTCTCTGAAATTGCATTTACTGCAGCCTGAAAAGGGTTTTCTCTTAAGTAATTTATAAGATTTTCATCTTCTTGATTACTTCTCTTTCTGGGCCTACCGGAACCAACTTTATGGGATACCGTTTGGTTAGTTTCCCATTGTTTTTAACACTCATTATCGTGGTTTTACTCACATTGCATTCAGTAGCAAGTCTTCTTATGGACCAACCGTCTTCAATTCGAAGTTTTTGAATATCTGTTAGATGTCGAACCATTTTTAATAATGACGCCACTGATTAACGTCAAAGTGACATTTGTAAGATTATTAATATCAATAAAAGAACGAATGATTTACATAGCTAAAAGAAAGTGTACCAGTTTTTTTTTTAATCAACTGTACTTTCAACTATTCAATAGTAAACTATCGTTTCACAAACCAATTTCAAACTTATATAATTTTTTTTATAAGTCTATGTGGAATTTTCAGCAGGGATAATTAATTTATTTAATTAAGTAAGTTAAAAGCACTACTATTACATCTATAATTTGTATTGGAATATCGGCTGTGATTTCATCTTTGCTAGGGGCTTTGCTTAACTTTAACTGCGAAATAGTATTTTTTATCTCTATTATGTCAGTTGGTGCAATAAAAATTGAGTTAGGGCTATCTGCTGTTACACTATTTAGTTCTTCTGGAACTACTATTTTATTGGCTAGATTTTTTCCAACGTTAGCATAATGTGTTGCAAAAGAGTTTGCTATTTCTATATCTATTAAAACTGTACTGTCTTGAAATTTGACTTATTCTATGTTGTTTTCATTAGAGTGCTACAGATGTTTTTTACACATTGGTATAATTTTTTTTGGGATGTTCAATTTTTATTTATTTGCATTTTGTAGTAGTCAATATTTGTGTTTTTTATAAGTAAATTGAGTTTATTGCGATATGTTTTGTATTTTATTTCATGATCTCTATTATCTGGGTTTCTTTTCATATTTGTATACATAATATAATTTTTTGTTTTAGTTGATTTAACTATGGCGTTCGTTACCCACGGAGTTTTTTTTAATGTGTTCTTTTTTAAATTTAACTTGCGGCGTGACCTTATCCACATTGGTTTTTATTGTTTATTAACAAGTCTGCTGCAATATTAACATTTTTCGCCAAATAGAATTCCTGCCAGTTTTCATTTGTTAGGTTTATTTTAATTTGTCATCAATGTATTTTTTGTAGTTTGTTCTATCTGTTATTATTTCTTTCTGTTTATCTAAACTATAGGGGAGAATGATAGGATAGGTTGTGATCGGTAATTTTTACATCCCAGATTAGTGGTATAAATTTATTATGCTTTTCTTTTTTTTTTTTTTTTTAATTTAACGTCGGCCTATTTCCGCTACTGAGGCCTAACACCGACGCCTGTAGACGAGCTACCCCCAACCAGGAATTTTGCCGAACCTCTTCCCTTAAGAAGAGTAGGGATCTTTTATTTGCCTAACATTTAATAGGCAAGGGACGGACGGCTTTACATCCCCTCCAAAGGATGGGGCTATACAACCCTCGCCTAAGGTTGTATAGCTTCCGCGCATACACTGATATACAAGCCGCTGGAAGATGTGTGAGGCGAGGACGCGGTTTCCGTTGGAATGGTCACCCATCCAAGTACTAACTGCGCCTGTCGTTGCTTTACATCGCATACCGAAGTATGTACATAGTAAAGACGCACCTACGCTCGCCCCTTGCTTTTCTTTTGTTTTTATAAAAATGTGATCGTTACAGGTCTTCGCGTTATCTTCTTCTCTTGTGTGTTTGTGTTACGAAGCCCTCCTCGGTGATTATAGTTAGGTACTCTTGCGTATATTGTGTTTCATTGTTATTAATATTGATGTTTATGTTCCCCACAAAAATATTAACATCTTACATCTTTTTTGTACTTATTATTTTCTAAGAATTGTTTTAACTCATTAAAAATATAAGGACAAGTAGATGGGGGTCTATAAACAGGTAAGATATTTATTTTAAAAATGTTTAAAGTTTTGATAGCTCCGATATTTAATATATTATATTCATAAGTTATCTTAGTTTTTATATAAACTACAACTCCATCATTTTGGTTTATTGTGCCCTCGTTATATAATACATCGTAACCTGATTTATTAAATAATGTCAAATCATGGATCCTCTAGCATTCAGTAAAAACTAGTATATCATATTTAATGTCATGGTAATTAAGAAACACCTTGAATTCATCTAAGTTTTTAGCAATGCTTCTTATGTTGTTATGGATAGTATTAATGATTTGTTGCTATTTGTGATTTTATTATATTCCTGACTACTGCTTACTACTAAAGTTTCTATAGGTTTATACTCTAAGTCTCTAATGTACGGATCCATTGTTTATGTTTATTTATAGAACCTCAAGAGAGACATGGAATATAAAGAATTGAACTTATATAAGAAATTACTAAGCCTAGAGGTAAAGAGTAAAGAAATAGTTAATTTGATAAAATTGCTACTTCGCTTTGTATGCAGGATTTTTTGTAGATCTGGTGCTTATGGTGGAGCTTGTCATTGGCATTTGCTTAGGCTCTTTTTGTTCTCTTCTTCTGTCTTCTGTGTAGTTTTCTATGCTCTCTTTGTCTTCCCTTTTGTTTTCATTTTTCGTCGTGGCGTATTTTTTGTTCTCATCTATTTTTAAGTCTTCATATGAATATATTTTACCGATTATAATTAATTTGTTTTTGGAAATCCTGGCGTTGTGGTTATTTTCCCTTGTAATTTTAGGTGATGGTATAACACTTTTTGTTGTTCTCGTTCATCTGGTGTTAAATCATTCGCGATACTGATTCCTGAGCCTTTTATTTGTCCAATATTTTTGAAAATGCACACTAATGCATATTTTAACTCTGAATAATATACAACACACATATAACGTAAATTTTTCCCACATTGACTTATTTCACTTATCTCTTAGACAAGTAAAAAATAAAGCTTTTCAAGCATTGAGGTTGTAATAATGTAATAATTTAATTTTGAACAATTTCAGCCATGTATAAAACTTGTATAAAGTTGATTTTATCAGCATGTGAAATTACAAATCGTATGAATATTTTTGTTTGAATTGAGTGCGGTTGGATATAGCTCGGGAGCTGTGCGGGACGGTCGTTCGCGTACGGTCTCGCTCGCGGCGTGTATGGAGTTATCGGGGTGGTGCCGAAGAGCAGGTCAGACTGCGCGACCGGCTTCTTGGCGTTACCTCGGTGACTTTGTAAATGGCGCGTGTGGGACCGTGCGCGGATTGTCTGTTCGTGCAGGTCTCGGGTTGGGTCACATCGCGCTTAAATTTATATATTTTCTTTAATATTTCTCAATGTATTTTTTGGTACTCGTCGTCCCTGTGTTCTTTTTTGTATTTCTTTTCTTGCGTTTTCTCTGTATTAAATTGTTATTATTTACTGTATTTGATTAAATAGTAGGTCTGTCTGATAGTGCGATTGTCTATGTTTACATTTTAATATTTTATAGTTATACATAGTATTGGCTCCCTCTTTTAAGGGCCAATGAAATATTTGAATCGGTGTATGCAGAAGCGACACATGTCCAAAAAAGCAATTTTCAGGAAAATGTAAAAAACATTGTAATATTATTCGAAATTCATTTTGTTTGAGTTTACCAGTTTAAAATAATAATTATAAATAATTCTAACTCAATGAAATCTGAATTTTAGTTTAAAACTGAAAATTTTATTTTCTAGGGGTTTTCAAAAAAATGGACATGTGCTCTTTCTGCATAACCTGAGTTAAAATCAATACAAAAATAGTTATTTCACTAGGTATCTATATTTTAAAAAAGTTACAAAAAAATATTTAGTTCCTACTTAGTGGCAGTTGGCCAAAAAAATTTTGGTATTCTTCATCCACAAATTTTACACATTTCCTTATATCTTCCATTTTCTTTGGTTTTATCGGAACTTTTCCTAGTGGATAGGCCAATGCAGATGGTAATTCCATCATATTTTTACCTGGCTGCTGCAGTTTAAATGTGTGTTTGAAAACGCCATCTACAAACTGAGAAACCTCAACACACCCCTTTTTTTTACTATCGTAAATAAAATGTGAATAGGTACTGATGTTAAAATACACCTTTGATTTTCGTGGTATACTTTTGGAAATCGTTTCTTGAGATATGCAGTTCTTTTTATACAGTTTTGGCCACCAATCTTTGAAATTTATTACATCTTCTGTATTCACTTCTTTTACCGTAAATTTTCTTGAGGTGCTGCTAGTTACGATAAGTTCAGTTATTCGGTGAATAGTAAAAATTCTATCGCACTTCCTTAATTTTCTTTTCACCATTGCGAAGTCCCTGTCGCATGGAAGGAATGAATGTCCCCTGACTGGAAAATAGTGTATAATTTTTGAAAATCGAGCACTGTCTGTTAATGCAAGAAGCATACGGATGAGAGTGTGGTTTTTATTTTGCCCCCAACAGTTATCACTAAATAAGTGGATTTCGTTTATATTTTCTGGTATTTCCTTTAAGTAATCTAACAGAAATGAACAAATTTCATTGGAAGTCTTTTTAGCTTCCCCTTCATGATATATATATATATATATATATATATATATATATATATATATATACATTCTAGCAGTATTCTCTTTAATGTTATGAATACAGAACACCGAAACTGTTAATTGTTGGTAATAGAAAACTTCACCTACTGGCGTTTTAGGCAGCTGAATATTCTGCATGAAATCGAAACATAGCGCTAAAACATTATCGCTATTAGTGGATCCATTACTTTCCTCTTTCAATTATGTATAAAATTTTTTACTTCTGCGTTTGTGCACCAGAAGCTCTGCCACTGCTGCTCGTTTTGCATTTTCATTTAAATTTTGGTCTTTAATTTTATTGTTCAAAGTTTCACACACTGAACAAACATCAACTTGCGGACGACCAAATCGTAAAGAAAAATTTTCTCGAAAAAATCTTGTGTAGTAAGAATAACTTACTTTAACTTCAAGGTGTCTCTCCTTAAATAAGTCAAATATTAATTTAGTGTTCAGCTGACTATCTAGGTATTTAATTTCTTTTGCATAGTGACTTATTTTAACTTGAAATGATTCAATGTGCTGTCGAACAGCAAGTTGAACATCTTCACTTAGTTTATTTATACTTGAATTTTGGCCACGAAAATCTCTCGGAGATTTTCCAAGTACAGCAAAATCTCTAAGTCTTCTAACTCGGCTTGAAGGAATGGCATACACAGAGGTGAAAGCATTTAAACATACTTCAATTTTAGCAGCCCCTTTGTATATGTAATATTTAAAAACATGTGACTTTGGTTTATTTCCTACTTGAACCCTCGCGCGACGCCTCTGAACATTATTAACGTTTATGTGTCCTTGTAAAAAATACATCCTAGTTGTCTTTATTTCCAAGGGAATAAAAACGTGTAAAATTTTCTTGCAATTCCTCGTTGGATAATTTATTGAAGCATTTTGCTCTGCAACTGAAAACAAAATAAAAAAATAAAACTCACCTCGAAAAAACATCCTTCTGTTAAACAAAAAATCAAGTCTAAAACAGACTAACGAAATAATAAACACTTTTAATATACCTGCAAGGGGGGCCTATTATTTTACCAGGAATGTTATCGCCCTTGGAATTTTTATAAGGTTCGCCTTTTACACGTGATTTTTTTATAATATTTCGTTGGTAATGCTCGGGAATTGCCTTTCTTTTTTCTTGGGAGGGATTATCTGCATTGTTTTCCATCTTCACTATTAATTAATCACTTAAACAAGTTACTACAGGACACAACACATAAATGAATAATAATATTAATTTGATGAGTGTAGAAATCTCTCCCACCAGTTCGACTAATCAGCTGATTGGTGTAAAAGTGCGCATACAGACATTTTTTTGACATTCGCTTAGCAAAAACGCACATGTCCAGGACATGTGTCGTTTCTTCATATTATCTCTCAAATTGCACGTTGTTTACTACTACGGGGATATAGGGACATGTGAGATTTATATGTAGTACGATACATTTACCTATAAAGACTCAATTTCTGACATAACCCCATTTTAGGCAAAAATGGACATGTGTTGTTTCTGCATACACCGATTCATTTATCAATCGATTTTTATTAGCTTTATGTTTTTCTTGTTTTTTGCTAGTTTAGTTTAAGTTGCTTATATCCTTTATATTTTAATTATTGCACAACTACTGTACACTAATTTATAATTTGTGTCAATCTAGTATTGGAATCTATGTATTCTGTTGAATGACCTGTTCCCTAAATAAATAAATAAATAAAATGTCTTTTTTTTGGTTTTTCTTACTAACTCTAGTATACACGCTCTTGGTTGTTTAGATGTTTCTTTGCCCACTCTATATATATTGCTTACATCTGAGTTTTCAAGATGCACATTAAGTTTTACTTATTGTTTCCTTAACTTTGTTTTTTGTATCTAGGCCAACCTCTTCTGGTATTCCAAATAAAACTATGTTGTGTTTCTTGAGTTTTTTTCCGCGATTTGTACTTTTTCTTTTAGCTCTTTATTTTTTGCTTCTAATGGCTAGTTTCTAAAACGTTAAATAGAGTTAATTATTCGTTTACTGTCATTGTTACAATTGTGGCAACAATTGTTACTATGACATTTATTAATAGATAATTTTATTTTACGTTTTAGAAACAGGCCCTTATTCGTTTACTCTGTTATCCAGTTCTTGTAGACGTTCATTATGTTGGGATAGGTCTGCTTTTATTACTTTCACATTTGCTGCTCTCTTTCAATCTCTCTCTCTCTCTTTCGAAAAATAGTTATCGATACGTCTTTTGAAAATTGACCAATCTGAATTTGCAGGGTCGAATTTGTAGCATTGCATATGCTACATTTTTGATTTATAATAAATTTAAAAATTAAATTAGTGCATAGTAAGTTAGGCCACTCAGTATGTGGATAAATGTATTACTGGTTGCCGTGAAAAATATCATAAAAAGGAATTTATTAGACAAACATAAATATTTTTTTATTCTTTCTTTCCTGCAAAAACATGCTTCACATGCAGTAAATATCTAAATAAATAATAATGAAAATAATGCGGCACCGTTTCAGACAATTAACACTGCACATAACTTGTTCAGGTTGAAAAGCACTTGCCACCTTATTTTGGATTAACACCGAAATATGGTAAACACACGACGTCTTCTCTTCCTGGCTGGTTTAACAGCATGTTTTTTATGTACTTGTTTTATTTATTCCTTCAGAAACACATAGTAGCACACTCTCTATTTTAAGGTTATATTGTTGTTATAAATTTCAATTTATTGTCTCCTCTTCTTCTTCTTATCTTTCGATTTTGCCAAGTGCATAAGTTTGTGACTTGGGTTTGTAATTAAGACCTGCGTGTCGGATCGTTTAGTTTTTTTTAAATTCAGAAGACCACGTTAGGAAGCCTAGCCATCTTGGCGTCCCTTTCAGGTGGGATCCATTGAAGGAGCAGGTTGTGTTTAGGCTTGGGGCTGTAGCCTATTTATTAAATTTTGTTAAGCCGTAATTTTTTGATTCACGTCATAAGCTTAGGCTTATTGTCGAAACTGAGCCCCCACAGGTCACTTTGGGGTAAGTCTTGCGAATTGATGTTTTAAATTCATTTTTGTAAGGTGTATTTTTTTCATATGTTAGGGTTGCCAGTATCCCTCATATGAGGCAATTTTTTGGTGTGAGATAATTGGTATATCATCTTTCTGATGTAACGGCCACATATGCATGGTCATGTTTTAAGAAGAGATGTCAATAATTGAAGGAATCTGAGTCGAGTCGATTTTTTTTTTTGACCACGTAGACAGTGGAGACGAATTTGAGAGTGGAGGCAGCGTGTTGCAGAGGGGTCCTTGCAGTAATACCTGATTTTGAAACGAAGCTACACCAGGGCCTTCTGTTTGGTGGTATTGTTTATAACATTTTTTGTTGATTTAAAATTTCACTTTTCATATATTTTTTTAGTCTTGTAAGAAATGGTACCATTTTAATTAAATTTAACGTTTTCAAATATTCATACAAATTTTCACATTAATATTTTTACCTGTAATTTTTTTAAATAAAACTTGTTAAACCTTGGTCATAATTTAATATATTTTTTTTATTATCAATCATTCAAATTTTAACTTAACTCAATTTTTTTACTATTGCTTATTAAATTTATTCAACTGTCCCATTATCAAATATTAAAGTCAACTTATTATTAACATGTGTGTTTCCTTTCTTTTACTCATTTAGCTGGATATATATTATTGGTGAGCTTATTACACAACTTAGGTACTCAGTATTGTTTTTCTTAGCTTTCACAATACTCCTGGTTCATATAATAAGTTAAGGTGGCGCACTGAACATCTATTTTTTTATGTATATTTATATTCACTATTTTATATATTTTTTTATATACAGCAAATTATCAAATTGAGTAAATATCGAACCACGACCTCGCTTTCCCATAACCCAGAGCTGCCGTTCGCAAAATTGAAACACTTCCTGGTTTTAAGCCAAGGGGTGTTACAAATTCTCGCAAATGTCCTACGTATTCTGAATGAGCTGCCATTTTTGCACTTTTCACGTGGGAATTCTAACCCTTCAAAATTTAATTTGAAGTTTCCAATAGTCAAGTCGAAAAGCCCTCGTCGCCACTTGTGATATATTTACACTTTTCTTTTGATATCTGGCCCAAATAAATAAAAGACTTGTTCACCCAACTAAACATATATACAAATGCTTAATCCATTTTACAGGTAGGTATATTTCAAGTAATAAGTTCCTGATACATAAAAAACGCAACAAAAACTTTAGCAGGCCATGGCGGAATGCTGCATCAAACGACCCAACGCACATTAAAAACCTATAAAGGTAAGCGAGCTGATTTCCGGTCGAGGTAGCACAAATAGTAATGGTATTTTAATGTGGTCGTAAAGTTTTTGTTGCGTTTCTTATGTCTCGGGATATTTCTACTTGAACTATAACAAAGAAACTACTGAAACACGCCACAGGTGCCTTCTACTGAGCGTCACAGTTGCGCATTTAAAATATGAATACATTACAATGTGGATGATAGAAACAAAAGAATATAAAATATAAGTTGAAAACTAGAATCACGGATAACGGTTTATTAGATTAAAATAAGTTTTCCTGCGTCTAATTACGAGCTTAAACTAGTTTCCACTAATGCACTAAAATAAATAAACAGCAAATTATTTAACGTTTATAATTATGCAGCTAACCAAAAATCAACACAATTACGTCTTTCGTCTGTGAAATTTATCAATTGACGTTGAAGTTTCTATTTAAGTTCCTTAAAGCATGCACAGAGAATTACTTGTAAAGTAAATAGTTGGAAAACTTTATATTCTCTACTTGATTTTACCACATTTACTCAACTAGTAACTATGCTGAGTAAATATAACCGCTGATATGATTGATTGCGTGCCAAAGTTGATCGTTAATTTTAATAATTCGCGAGTTTAATTTATGTATAATAAAAGCAGCGTGATGGCGACAGTACAATTAACAGCTAATTTCTAAATATCGGCGAATAAAATTAATAAAGTCATTACTGGAAATCTACAGACAATTCAACAATAAATTCGAACCTCAAAGTATAAATTGCATGACGTATTTTTTTATTGAAAACCTTATAATGTGCTAATGTTTCACTACTATCACTATGAATATGAAATTTTACATAGTTAAATGCTACAAATACTAGAATACAATTATGGTATAAAAGAATATATTACACTTTCATAATATAGTAATAGAAATCAAGAGATTGTAAATAAATTGAAATTTTTATTTTATTTAAATGGTATCTATTAACAAATTTAAAAGCAACAAAGCACCATGAAGCACTAACCTGTCTACTAAAGTACACCAAAAATATGTCAATGCCTTAATTATTGTGATACATAGTGAATTAACTTTTACCAGGATCACTTATTTTTATCATAATTCTTTACTTCTATTATCAATGTTTACTTATTAATTATAACAGGATAACCATTTTTAAGATTCTAAGGCAATCTTCAATGTTGAATGATCCATCGAGTCACTTAAGAGGGTATCATATAATCAAACTGTGACATTCTAAAACTTTAAAGAATTCTAATCCATCAAGAACCTCTATAGAAAACCAATAAATGGGACGGTTACAAAAAAAAGGTTGTCAAATAGAAATTGTTTTGTTACGGTTATGGTTCTGTAAGCCCAATAATCAAAGATTTCACTTTTTTATATAATGGAAGTAGTGTGGAAATGACAGAGGGTCGGAGCAGGAGCCGGAGCATGTTCAGTTTAGAGGTGGTGTTACCTCCTTTCCCTTATTATTTATTTTTAGGAAAGAATTGAGGCCACATATGCGGATGATTAGCTGGTTTAAGTCGGAGTAAATCACCGTGGATTCTGAGTATTCGTAAGAGTGGGGAAACTTACCCTTTTTAAAATGTACAGCATAAATGACAGATTTCTGTTTATTTCGAGAAAAAGAGACGAAGAAAAATTAATGTTAAATTGGGCACCATCTATAGTGAAAATAAGTAGAATTCTCTCTTTTTCTCGAATAACCAGTCTACTATAGATCAGGCTGCAAAGTTACTCAAAGATTAGTGGTAATTCTGTCAGTTGAATGATTCATGACTTCATTTTAAGCCATGATAATTCTTCTCCAACTATTGATATTGTGCCTTTTCACAATTTCTTAATGATGAGAATGGATATGGTGGTTTGAAAATATAATGTTTGTTGTTTAGTGTTACAGCAGACACGAGTCAATTCTTTCACTATAAACTCATTATCCTATACTGAAAACCTTGTAAGTCAATGATCATATATCATATGAGCATATTGCATTATTATTGTTATGTAACATTAATTTTTGGGAAATAAAATCTAATCTAATCTAATCTAAAAGTAGGAAATGTATGCACCATCTTTCACTTAGCATCAACAAAGCCGGTCGGGGCGAGCGTAGGTGCGTCTTTACTATGTACATACTTCGGTATGCGATGTAAAGCAACGACAGGCGCAGTTAGTACTTGGATTGGTGACCATTCCAACGGAAACCGCGTTCTCGCCTCACACATCTTCCAGCGGCTTGTATATCAGTGTATGCGCGGAAGCTATACAACCTTAGGCGAGGGTTGTATAAGAGATATACCATCCTTCGGAGGGGATGTAAAGCCGTCGGTCCCTTGTCTATTAAATGTTAGGCAAGTAAAAGATCCCTACTCTTCTTAAGGGAAGAGGTTCGGCAAAATTCCTGGTTGGGGGTAGCTCGTCTACAGGCGTCGGTGTTAGGCCTCAGTAGCGGAAATAGGCCGACGTTAAATAAATGTATAAAAAAAAAACAAAGCCGGTCTGGATTGACGCGCTGTAGGTTAAGTAAGCATCGTGAAGTATAAGCGCATATACTCGTGTTTGCTCGGAGAACCTCGTCTTTCATGTTTCAAATTGCAGCTCAACGGTGGGTATCAACGGTGGATCAACCAGTAAAAGGTTGTATTGTGAACTAACTGACTTAATAATTTATTAGTTTATGATACAAGTGTCGTATTGGATGCATTGAAAAATATGATGAAGTAGCTACCTAAGAAACTATCAACTCGACAGTCCGATGATCGTGGTACAGACATTACGTTGTATTTATTATTAGATATTGTCCTACTGCACAATTATAATAGTATCTTTGTATTTTTATTTGTTTCTCAAGTCCTGTCAGTTTCCCAAGTCCCCGTGGTCAAATTTTAAGGATAATCGATGGTAATTTATGTAAAAAATAATGATAATTTAGGTAAGAGATCAGGACAATTACGGGTATTTAAGGATCTGAAGTGTTGTGATATTCTTATTTATTACTATTAATTACCCTTATCCATATCCATATCTTTACAAATACAGAGGGAGATTACAGAATGCGGTGGGTTATACTAAACTGTAACGCATATGTATGTGTTATTAAATGAGTAAATAGGTTTAAATATTTTAATCTGCCTTTAAAAATTAGGTTATTTTACTATTAGTACTATAATTATTATTTGTATTATGTCGATATTTTATTTCTAATTTAACGGTTGCGTTCCCTCTCATTATATCTCACTGTTCCACATTAATTAAGAAATACGTCCGCGTTTTCGAAATATCGCTTTATCCCTCGTGTAGATTTCTCACTGAATACAAATATAGGGCAAACGCTATTTCAAAAACTCACGTTCTATTATCCACTACCACACCAGCTGCCTCTAGAGAGTGTTATTGACAGCCGCCTATTGATGAAAAGTCTAACCTAGAGGAGTAGCTTATGATAGAATACGTATTGGAATTCGTATATTTGCCTCCTTTACATTCCACTTCGCCAGAGAATGTTTCAGCATCCCATTTGTTATCATATGTTCCTTGAATTTTATAAAATTGACAAAACTAACATTACCAATATAATTAAACAGAAAATAATTAATAAGTTTACTAAACATTCTCGTTAATTAAATAAATGTATATTCCTATAATTTACGCAAACTTAATGTGACGGGATATTAATAATAAAATATGTCGTCGTATTGACTTTCTAATATTTTTATTAGGATGTGCGTTCTGAATGATATTTTAGTGATCATATACTAGAAACTATGACTGATGGTCGAGAGGTAAGCGCACTTGCCTCTCACCCAAAAGTTCCGGGTTCGATCTCCGATCTCCGATGGCAGTGAAAAATGCTTTGAGAGGGATTTTTCACTATACACGGATATTGGATGTCTTCTAGTGCCTTCCGGGATAAAGGGAGTGTTCTAAACGCAATAAAGAGTTTGTAAGAAATGCCAGTAAAGAGAGCTGTGTTTAAATTAAAAAAGTCTTACTACTTTGATAAGTGTTCACAGTGTTGGTTTCGAGCTTTGTGGCTCTCATCAGTGCAGCAAACCCGGTCACTTCCGAGCGGTCAAAGAGTACGCTGACGCATAGGGCTCTCCGTCCTCTAGATGCTTGCCCTGGATTGATTTTTTAAAGTCTACGTGCTCTGAGACTGGTGTATGTTTGTGAGTTTGATTAGGTGTTAGTGGGATAATTGATACATCTTTTGTGATGTTTATTGGATGTTTTACTATTGTTTGGCGATTAGTACTGGGTTTAGTATGTATATGGCTCTTTTTGTTTGCTCGTATTGGCTCTTTTAGACAAAACGGTTATTTTTCTTTGTTAATGTAGTGAAGTGATCCTTAATTTGTTTTTGTGTCGTTTTTTGATTTATTTTGATTTTTTTTTTTTTTTTGATTTTGTTGTTTTAGGTATATTTGGTTTTTGTTTTTATCTTTTTATTTTATTGTTTCAACATATTATGGTTTACAATGATTTGTATATAGTAGTGTACAAGGAGTGAATATGTAGTTCGAGGATGGATGTTTAGAAGCATTAAGGAATTTAGGGGTGAGGGGTTTGGTAATAGATGGGTTGTCTAGTTGGATTAGAGAGTTGGCCAGTTTAGGGAGTAGGGCCTTTAGTAGCTGGATATGGTGGTTTTATCTGATAAGTCTTATATTAGTTGTATGGGTATATAGGGTAGGTTGTTGGCAATTCGGAGGAGTTTGTTTTGCGTTTGCAGTGCGCGTTGATATATAGGGGCTATGAAGGGGTACCAAATCGGGGAAGCAAGGGTTAGGATGGGCCTTAGGTAGAGTTTGAATAGTAGGGTTGCAAGTTGAGGTAGAGAATTTTTGAGGGGTGAGTAGAGGGTTAAAGTACGCCTCCAACATTTGGTTTTAATTTTTTTTTAGGTGTTTGTAATATAAATAAATAAATACTACAGAAATTACACAATAATAATTTTCTGTTTAATGTAACCTAAGTATTCGATACCATTATACCAGTGTAAAATGTGTCCGTTGACTGAAATTTTAGATTGTATCGAGGTTAACTTTTGGTGATATGTATTGGTTGGGTTTTCTCTGGATTGACTTTGAGTCCAATGTTATGGTAAAATTTAATCGTTATGTCTGTTTGGCCCTTGCTTTGGGGGAAGCCCGAACGTATAGGAGATGTGGGAGAGCAGTCCTAATTGACTACCATTCGAAATTGTCGGTTGGAAATATACGACTGAACTATTTTATGATTCGTATCGAAAAGCCTCCTAAATTGAGGATGTAAAGTAGTCCAGGATGCCAGACTTTGTCGAAGGATTTTTCGAGGCCTAAGACGATTAGTCCTCGATTGAAGTTGATTGTGATTATCTCGCAGACGCGACGCGATACTAGACACGAACAAGGATTAGGACATTGTTACATGGCCCATGTCCATTTAACAGTTTTATTTAAAAACTAGTGTTTTGTGGATAGTTAGCACGACCTGTATATTTTTTGGATTCAGTTCTTGCAGGTGAAACTGTTTTCAATTAACAGAATTTTACATGTATAACTGCTAAACCATGTCACACTGTTTTATGTACTTAATTTTATATCTTAGGAACTTAGTCCTGTTTTTCTATTAACACTATTATGTATCTCATATCCGTTGTAATACAGCATTATTATCCCAGGAAACAATTTGTCTACAAAATTTAGTTACATCAGATATCTATTTTTCAATTTTTATATTTTTGTTTACTATGGAGTACATATGGTTATTTTCCTTACCTTCTCTCATTCTATATATAGTAAATCCTATAACATGTAATATGTTACTGATTTATCAATAATATCAATACGTTTTACTACTTATTTACATCTGTTAATATTTGTTGTTATGTATAAAATAGAAATTGCAAAGGCAAAAATCAGCTGGCATGGAAAATAAACTGTTATTATAGATTCCTTTTATCGATTATATGCTACTACTTTAGTTGAGTATGGGAATCTACAAGGCAAGTTGGTGCGCTTAAATTAACCACTGACAGATGGCCATACTTGTACGATTTTTATATTTTATAGCTTTCAATTTCAATAGGGAATTAGATTTCTCACATTTTTTTGGTGGCGTTGTTTTCCAGTAAACAGGACAAAAAAAGTTTACCTTATCAGTAAAACTCACCAGGTAGTCATTTGCTTGCAGCCTTTGTACTGATTCAAACATTATAATTTTTAACTGTGGACTTCAGTAATTGATATTACAATTTTTATATCCCAGTTACAAAGTGTTGAACATACAGGTAATTTCATTTCATTATACTCATTAAAATATTTTAATTAATCTTCAAATTTTGCCTTTGATATAATTTCAATTATTTTTAAAATAAATTCAAAGTCAATTCTTCTTAATTTAACAAGTAGTTAAAATGCTATATGTACCACATGGTTTTAAAAATATTTTTCTCTTTCCTTTTAATTTTTTTGGCAATTTATAGTCTAAGAAATCAGCTTACTAGTGCATAGCTAATAATAATACTTGTGCATAGCTAATAATAATTCGTGCATAGCTAATAATTACTAGTGCATAGCTAATAATAACTCGTGCATAGCTAATAATAACCCGTGCATAGCTAATAACAACTCGTGCATAGCTAATAATTACTATTGCATAGCTAAAATTACTTTTGTACTGCTAATCAGATTACTTTTGTATAGCTTAAATTAATTTCCTGCAGCTTTGTATAGCTAGCTTAATGTTTCGTGCAGCTAATTCAAATATATTTTGTACAGCTAACTAGCTTATATTTGCATAGCTAACATTGCTTAAATTTTGCATAAATAACTTGCATAAACTTTGTATGTGCTTATATTTGGTTAAATTTCCTACAATTTTCACCCCATTCATTGAGACGTAAATTGCCAAGAAAAATTTAGAATTCTTGCAATAAGAGACAATTGTGGGCCTGGATTGCTGTCCCAGAACCAGCCACCTGACCCATAAACCACCTAGGATACTGGTATCAATTTGTTTTTATATATATATATATTTTTTTCACATTTCAATTTGTCTCAAACCGATTTGTCTAATTTTTTTGTAATATATTTTGTCATTCATTTTAAACTATCTTTTTATTTCTCTTACCAACAATTTCAGTCTGATCTATAGCAGACTGGTTATTCGAGAAAAAGAGACTATTTTGCTTATTTTACTATAGATGGTGCCCAATTTAACATCAATTTTTCTTTGTCTCCTTTTCTCGAAATAAACAGAAATCTGTCGCTTATGCTGTACATGTCAGAAAGGGTAAGTTTCTCCACTCTTACGAATGCTCTGGACCCACGGCTCTCTGCTCCGGCTTAAACCAGCTAGTCGTCCGCACATGTTGCCTCAATTCTTTCTCAAAAATAAATAATAAGAGAAAGGAGGTAACAACATCGAGGAATTTAGTGAGTGTGCATATTAAACTGACATGACGGGCCTGTAGCTAGAAGGAATTTTTTTAATTTATTAGGCTTGGAAATATTGATAATTTTTGCGATACCCCAATTAGTTGGATAATACGGAGATCGGAAACAAGAGTTAAATAACTTGGTAAGAAAAAGAGAGGGAGGTGTTTTAAGGTATAGGAAGGGATGTTGTCATGTCCATGGGCTTTTCTTGGTTGGAGCTGAATTATTGCGGTCCTTATTTCAGACAGCTCGAATAATATCGGGTCCTCGCCAGCCTTTAAGTTTGTTTGGTTAAGTGCCTCAGCATAGGTGTGTGCTAGGTTTTGGATGTGAGGAGGAATGTCATTGGGGGTGAATACGGTGGATAGGTGTTGGGAGAGGGATGCAGCCATCTCGAAGTCGGTGACAGTCAGAATAGCTTGAGTTGAGAGTGGGGATATTTGAATGGTTTTTTTTTAGTAAATAGTCGTGCAAAAATTGGGATTTTCTGAATGGGATGGAATTAGTTTCTGTATAGAATTATTTTTAAATTCCCTTATATCACGGTCTAATTCCCTTTATAGTTTGTTGAGTTACGATAGAAGAGTTGGATTTCTTGAGATGGACTATCTTTTTCTCAGTCGATTTTTATCTTTGATTTTATCGACTAATTGCGGCGGAAGTTTTAGATGATAGGAATTGACAGGGATGTGTTTTTGGGATAGGAGTAGTGCGTCAGTTATATGTTTGGTAATCAAGTCAATTGTTCTGTTCATGTCTGCAGGTAGGGTTTTTAGGAAGTTGATGGTGGATATATTGTGAGTATACCAACCAGTCATAGTCTTGCTCTCCCTTTTTTGTGGCGCGCAGTGTCTGTTGCATTGTAGCGTATGCAGTACTGGATAATGATCACTGTTTAAGATTACTACTGGCATGTTTAGATTTCTTGCGAGAGCAAAGTCTATGATTGGTCGGCCTATATGGGAGCGGGTAGGTTGAGCAATAAGGGAGTGGGTTGAGATTAATATAATCATATAGGACGGTTTCAGAGATTATAGATGTTTATTTCGCTGTATTTCTTTACAGATAAGTGCTGTTTGATTTGAGTTAATAGCAATGTTAGTTTTCAATTTTGTTCTACATTCTGAGTTAGTAAAACATTAGTTGTGTACTTATGATCAATTAATATATATTAATCTATTACTTCAAGTCCAATATGCTTCCTTGAAGATGAAGAAAAAGAACAGACAAGTATTTAACTTGTAATCATATTTTTTTCATCTTGATTCTTTAGTGTTAATTTTATTTATAACGTATTAATTAATAGAGATAGGTTTTGTTTTTAGTTACAGATTTATTAGTGCGATACAATCGTGGTAAAATTACATGCGCAGGATTTTGAAATGATAACAATAACTCGGAAAGTAAAATCAAATCACATTCTATTTTTAGTTAGCCGAGAAACTGCAATGCTCTCAAAATGGATGCAATGAATAATTCATTGAACTGCCCTAAATAAGTGACCCGCTACCGGTTCTATATATAAATTAATCAATAAGTGGTTACATTATTTTCATATAGTAAATATGCAAAATAAGAAAATTGAAATATTTTTATAATACACAATAGTGATCTTCGAAATCCAATTATAACTTTCGTAGGCTATATTACTTTAGATATACAGGGTGTTTGTAACATTTAATGAGTCTGTACCCGCTCAAGGGTAGCAGACTTAACAGAGAAAATTAAAAAAATATATACAATGGCGATCAGACCTACCGTTACATCTGCGGCGCTAGCGTAACAATGCTCCGTTTAAATTAAAACATACCCTACCTTCCTACCTTACCAGACGCTGCCCATCTTCTGGCAATCACTATAGCCAAACTTTCACATACTTTCACTTTCACTTTCAAACATTCTTCTTGAAATACCACCTTTAACTGAATTTTCATATCGTTCGCACAAACCAAATCCGACATTGCCAGTAAAATGAACCCTATAGACTAATTTAAAAAAAATTTACGATAAAAAATATGCGTAACGGTGGCATTTTGATAGGTTGTAATAATGCTGAAAGTGTAAGTAAATTAAAAGAAATGGCTGATCAAAACTTACTTGAAAAGTACGAAATAAAAGCAGTTACAAGAGCCAATCCTCGACTAAAAATTGTGGGCATGTCTGATAAACACTCGGAGGAACAGATGCTGAAGTTTATAAAAGTGTCAGAACAATGTGCTAAATGAATCAAGTGAGTGCAAAGTGGTGAAAATATGGCCAACTAAAAAAACGTAGTGATACTTTTCAGACCATCCTAGAACTAGATAGTGAGGCATACTGCAAGGTAATGAACACCGGCAATTTATTCGTAAATTTTGATAACTGAACGTTCTGGATTTAAAAATCTATTATAGATGTAGTCGATTAAATCATCTTCAATGCTACTCAAGCTTGCCCTAAATGCGCATTAAGCCATTCTGTCTCTGAATGTAAATCTACTAATTTAAAATGTATCAACTGTGTTAATATTAAGTCTAATGATTGTAACCACGCTGCATGGGATACAACTAAATGTCCCGTTTATAAACAAATACAAATCATCATTATTTGCAGTCAAATGGCAACTAGAGAGAAATGCTATCGAGTCTGATATCGCGCTAAATAATGTTAGTGAATATTCGAAAATTAGGCAATTAAATATATATTGTCAAAATGTCCGTGGTCTAAAAACAAAAACTCGTTGCTTGTATAATGCGGCTCTCACATGCAACTACGACATAATAACCCTAACTGAAACCTGGCCAGGCTCTGATATTTTTGATGCTGAGTTATTTGCTTCAAATTACACAATATTTAGAATAGATCATAAATTTAGTAAAATAAATGTTACCAGAGGTGGCGGTGTAGTAATTGCTACGAAAAATCTATATACAGCCATTTCAATCAGTCTCAATTGTTCTATTCCTAATATTGATATGGTTGGTGTGAAAATTGCTTTACGAAGCAACTATGTATATATTATTGTTTTGTACATACCACCAAATCTTGTCGTACAATTTATGAAACTTTGTTTGATGAAATGGCCAGCCTTGAATTTATTACCGGTGAAGAACAAGTTATTATTGTAGCTGACTTCAATATACCTGAATATGCTAATTCTCTTACTAATAACTGTAATAGCAATAACATCTCTATCCTAAATAAGTTTTGTGAATTCTCAAATCTTAGCCAGTATAATAGAATAGTAAATACAAACAACCGTATCTTAGACTTAGTCCTCAGTAATCATAAAATAGAGATAAATAATTCTATTGACCACTTACTACTTGAGGACGATCATCACGCTCTTCTGGATATCTATTTACAAGTACAACAAAAACAAAATAAAAATTCTGTTAATTCTTCTCCCATGTATAATTTTAGAAAAGCTAATTTCCAGAAGCTCTACGAGGACTTAACTAATATTGATTTTGCTAGTATTGATCAATGTAAAGATGTGAATGAGGCATATGATATATTATATTCTATCCTGGACTCTGTTTTCATTGATAGCGTCCCAAAAATTTTAGGCTAAACTAATAAATACCCACCTTGGTTTAATGGTAATATCATTCGCAATATAAAGACAAAATCAAAACGCTGGCGCAACTTAAAAAAAAAGGTAACTCATATGAATTGAACCAATTTAAAATTCTAAGAGCAAACATAAAAATCGATATTGAAAACGCGCAAAAAGAATATCTTATCAATATTGAGAACCAAATTAAGTCCAATCCAAATCACTTCTGGTCATATGTAAACAACAGAAAAAATATATCCAGTATTCCTAGCGTTATGACCTATAATGATTCAATATTAAACGAACCACAAGTAATATTTGACGCATTTGCTAATTACTTTCAAGAGTGATATTCCGCATCTACAAACTTTTCTTATGATATAAATAGCACTCATTGCAATACGCAGGCACTTAAGAAAATCAAACTCAAAAACACTACAGGTCCTGATGGTATTCCGGCCTTTCTCCTTAAAGATTGTGCCATTTTATTTGCAAAACCGCTAGCTAGTACTTACTTTTAATTTGTCTATTAAAACTGCTACTGTCCCAGAGGTCTGGAAAATATCTAGGATCTGTCCGGTATTAAAAAAAAAAATAATAGATGTGCTATTGAAAACTATAGGCCAAGAGTAATATTGTGCAATTTTAATAAATTATTTGAGAACGTAATATACGATATTCTCTTTAATCACGTCAAATCTCAAATTTGCCTCAATCAACACGGATTCATGCCAAATCGCTCTACCACCAGCAATTTGGTGTGCATTACTCAGTTCATAGCTGAACATTTGGATGCTGTAGGTCAAGTAGATGTCATTTACAGAGATTTTTCTAAAGCCTTCGACAGACTGGACCACGAAATTTTTCTGAACAAATTATCCGAATTTGGACTAACTGAGCACTTCCTAAACGTTTTTGAATCCTACTTGGTAAATAGACGACTAAATGTACAATACCGTGGATTTTGGTCTATGGATATCTCAGTGACATCAGATGTTCCCCAAGGTTCTGTGCTTGGGCCTTTGCTCTTTAACACTTTTATAAATGATATCGTCATTGGCCTACACTGCAAAACATTAGGTACTTTATGCCGATGACATACATTTTTTACATCTATCACTAGTGCAGAAGACTGCGTTGATTTGCAAAACGATTTTGTACAATTATGATCTTGGTGTAGCGTAAACAATTTACAGTTAAATATCTCAAAGTGTAGTTTTATGACATACACTCGTGTATAAAATCCAATAAAATGTATCTATACAATTAATGATGAAGAACTGAAGAGGTGTAGTCATTTCAAAGATCTAGGAGTTATATTCGATCCAAAGTTATCTTTTATTAGCCATATCAATCAAATTACCGCTAATTCCTTCAAAAATTTAGGTTACATTATCCGTAATTGTAAAGAATTTAACGAAAATGCACTGAAATTTCTCTTTAATTCATTTGTGAGGTTAAGATATGCTTTAATAATCTGGAGTTCCGGTTATGAAAATCATAAATATAGCATTGAAAAACCTGAGGCGTTTTCTTAAATACCTCTGGTTCAAAAGTTCTGGGAATTATCCAGAGAGAGGTTTTCCACATTGTGACTTATTACTACCGACTACGACTACGTCGGGAGTATCACTCTCTTGTATTTTTTTAAAGATTTTAAATGGTACTGTTGACTGCCCTGAAATTCTTAGTTGCATTAGATTTCATGTTCCCAATTTTCAGACTCGCCCGCATTCGTCTCTATTCTATTTGCCTGCAC
The DNA here is from genome assembly GCA_963675555.1 of Leptura quadrifasciata. Classification (NCBI taxonomy): domain Eukaryota; kingdom Metazoa; phylum Arthropoda; class Insecta; order Coleoptera; family Cerambycidae; genus Leptura; species Leptura quadrifasciata. Next base: position 151,515,812 of record OY776673.1, on the reverse strand, counting down.
CAAGAACAAATTTGCTGTTATTTTCTCCCCTGCACCTTATGTGTTCCAACTATGATTTTTTATATAATAATATAGATATTTTTAATACTAGTATATCCAAAATGCAAAATGTTCTCAATTCTGCACAACAACTGTAGCTTGTAAAATATTAGAGCACAACTTTTAGGACTATATTAATCATAGATTTATTTTGCTAATTTTTATTATCATTTAATTATTTACTTTTTAGTTAAGTTATTTAGTTTTAGTTGTTATTTAGTTTTCTTTTTATGTTTGTAAAATTCCTGCCCTATAATTGGATTTCTGTCTGGGCAGTCGTAACCAAAATAAATAAATAAATAAAAAAATTTGAAGAAGGTTCTCAGAAGCTCATTGAGAAATTCCGTAGCTCTTGGTCTATTTATTGCACGAATCTAAATGGTACATATCATAAATATACGAAAGTTGATGTTCAAAATGAATATGACACTTGAAGCAGAATAAGATAATTATATTTACATTTCACTTGCCTATAATTTGTTGTTTACTGCTTGGATACAAGATATATAAACAAGGCCATTATACCCTAGGGCCAAAAAGAGCGGGCGTAATGATTACGCCCGCTTATTATGCCCTCCAATACTCACTTTTGAAAAACATTTAAAAAGCAATTTTAATAAAGATGTTTCGTTTAAGGTTATTTTGATATTAGCTAATACAGGTACAAAATTGAAATTACAATAATAAATACGTACCAATTCGTGAAAATAAGCCGTTAGAACTGTCTCGCTGACAGTTACAGAATTTTTGTTAGCCCATTGTTGAAATTTTTCATATTCTTTCTCACACAGTGATCTGGTTTTTTTTTTTGGTAGCAGTGCCTCATTTGCTTCTGTGGACCTTTGGACGAGAATTTGTGGAATTTCTTCATCCTGCATGACCACTATTAGAAAGGTTTCAACACACTTTATTATATCACTGGCAGAAATAAATAAAATAATAGTCGCATCGTTATGGATACAAAAACAAACGCAAGGACCAGCTATCTATTTCATAAATTATTAAATTCATTTATTAAATTTAAATTAGGTAGGTATCTAAAATAGAGTGAAATATAAAACGTTGTATGCACCACTGGCGTATAGGATATTTTTATGCCCTTGTGTGACTTCTACCCCTCGAGCCAAGGCCCTCGGATAGAAATTCGTTATCCGCGAGCATAAACATCTCTATATCGCCTTCGGGATATAAATGCTATTGCCTTTAATTTACATTTTTTGTCATTTTGCTTAATAAGTAAAGCACGAGTAGTTCTATAGATTATTCTTTGAGCAAAGCTTAGGTGTACGCATTATATTTAAGGGCTGAATAGTGCAATAAATTACTATTGATACAAAAAGCTCGATGGGCAGCCAAAATTGTAGGCAATATATCAAAACGATGTATAACATAGTAGTTCCTAAAAAGTAGTACAAAAAGATCCTTTAGGCCTGCCATAATTCAAACTGACATCGAGCGAGGCGGGGGCAGTCATTAATATTGTATTACAACATGAAAATGAGAGTATTAAGTAAATGGATTTAATGGACAAATAAATATTCATCTTCATTTAATCAGTATAGATATCAATTAAAATTTACATTTCGCATTTTTGAACGTAAATATTGCTCACAATATAATTAGAGCTTCACAAAAATACCATTCCGCTATTTCTGTTCATTAACTCGCAATTAGTATTCATACTACACTTTGCCCGACACTTCTTTATACTGAGGTAGGAAGTTTTAATTAATACCCCTTTTTGTCAATTTTGAGAGCCCTTGCTCTTTAAATATAAAAGAGAAAGCACTAACTAAAGGCGGCTTGTAGGCAATGAAATAAATGAAACAGTGAAATGCTCTTTGTAAAACCGTTCTGATACTAATTTGTCTTATTCGACTACTTTGTACTTGAACACGATCACAACAGCATATTAGTTTTAACGTATCAGCCGGAAATGAGAATTTTTTATTTACTTACTTTTGTATGTATTCTTACATTTTAGACAATATAATACGTTTATTGAAAAATTGAACACTGCAACTACAAACTGTTCTAAAAGGAGGCGTATCAATAATGTTCTTTTTCAATCCTCCCAGAATGCAGAAATATATATTTAGAAATCTGATAATTAGGGGGGCGAGCGTAGGTGCGTCTTTACTATGTACATACTTCGGTATGCGATGTAAAGCAACGACAGGCGCAGTTAGTACTTGGATGGTGACCATTCCAACGGAAACCGCGTTCTCGCCTCACACATCTTCCAGCGGCTTGTATATCAGTGTATGCGCGGAAGCTATACAACCTTAGGCGAGGGTTGTATAGGAGATATACCATCCTTCGGAGGGGATGTAAAGCCGTCGGTCCCTTGTCTATTAAATGTTAGGCAAGTAAAAGATCCCTACTCTTCTTAAGGGAAGAGGTTCGGCAAAATTCCTGGTTGGGGGTAGCTCGTCTACAGGCGTCGGTGTTAGGCCTCAGTAGCGGAAATAGGCCGACGTTAAATAAATGTATAAAAAAAAAAAATCTGATAATTCGTATAAAGAAGTTTTTAAGTACGGCAAATTAACGAAAATATTTTCAACTTAGTGTCACTTCCGCTTATAACGGAAGTACAACCAAATTTTGTTATTTTAAATGGAACACCCTGTATATTATTGCATATTTGGATTCCTCATATAATTTTAGCTTGGGTTTGTGTATCATAATGTACCCTTAAACCTACTACTTTCCGAAATAATTTACAGTTTTGAAAAATTTTGACGGTTTCTATCCGGTGGAAAAAAATTGATATTCTTTAACCAACCAGTTTATACAGGATGTCTTTAAAAGGTATGTACAAATTGCTACCACATATTCTTTAGACCAAAATAACACGATTTAACCAAACTTACCTCTATCTAAAAGTGTTTGGTTAACGAGCTACCAAACGACTTCTATCATGTTCCAGAATAAGAAATTTTCTTTTCAAACTCATACAAGTACCCTACGGTCTAACTAAAAGTGTCCTTATGTTTTACAATTTTATACAGGGCGTTTGATTTTCACAGTTGAACATTATTTTTAGGGGAACCCCCTATACATTTTTACAGAATCTAATAGATTATTGAATTCTGCATCGATTGATATTATAATTTCCTATACATATCTCTTTTAGTTTTCTCATCATAGACAAATATTTGTAAAATGCACAACATCAACCCTGTTTCAGAATATCATCTAGTAGGCTGCCAACGTAAAAATATTTTGTTTTTACCAATGTCAACACCATAGTACTGTTGTCTGCGTAGCGTCACTTACGCGAATTATTAGTGGAAAATAATGGCAAACATTTATTCAAATGCTATAATATTAGATTTGTTTTCTATTTATGAAAATAACAAAATAATTAATAGACCGTGCAGAGAATTCAATGAGAATACCAACAATTACTACTAATGACAAACAATAAATTCCGGAGAATCAGGTCAAATTTTCTAATATTTTGCAAAGTTAAAGCCGTAAAGCCAGTTACAGATAATGAAGAAAATGGAATTAATGTTGGGCTGGCTGGCTTACCTTTATGCAAATCCGCAATGATCTATTCCTGGTGCTAGTTGGGGTTTAGGAATTTTATATTCGTCTATTCAACGTATTATAAAGAAGGACAAGATGCATAATTTTCTGTATCAAAAAGTTACTATCATCGAAGTCCGAAGATTTTCAAAAAAGAACAGATTTCTGTGAGAAATCCTGATTTTTTAAAAAAGAATTATTTGGACTGATGAAGCTAAATTTTCCAACAAACTCCTCATATGGAACGGGAATCGAATTTCCACACCAAATTCAGTTTTAACGTTTTCTGCTTATTAGTAAATAACACTTCTAAGTATCATATCAACCAGGAGAATTTAAATAGTAATAAATATATGGAAATCTTGAGAACAGTAGTTGACACATTTATTGATAGTTTACCGCTAAATAATTATAATTATGTGTCTTATCAAATGGATAATTAACACGGGAAGTGTATGACGAATTAGTGGCGTTGTTCGAAGATGGGTGGTTTGGATAATGGATACCAAGAGCCTTGGAGATGGCCAGCAAGGTCCCCTGATTTGACCCCCTTAGACTTTTACCTTTGAGGTAAAATCAAAAATATTGTATACAGAGTACAAGTTGCATTTCAGCAGTTAGATAACCACGCAATTCGCCGAGCTACTTTAAGTGCCGTAAATCGCAGAATATTGGCTTGTTTGAAGCAAAATGGAGAACATTTTCAGTTGCTGCATTAAATATTTAGTCAATGTGTTCTTATATTTTGTAAAATTTTTGTTAAGAATTATTTTTTATAAATTTAATAATAAAATGATCTTTTGTTTTGATGTTTATTGATTTTATTTTTTTGATAACTAACAAACAATTTTCAACTATCCACATGATTGCACATGACAACGTGGCGTATATCCAGCCTAATCCTAAATTGGCATGTGTTTGATTGTGTAACACTATCAGACCACCATTGGATACACTTTGAAATTAATCTCATCAAGGCAGCCAAAAAACTATTGCGAGATCCCCGAAGAACTGATAGTAATAAATATCGATGTCAACTCAGAGAGAACTTAGAAGAAGTTAATAAGAGGGTGCCCAGAACGAGCGGCGAAATAGAGCAGTATGTCAAAATCTTACAAACTGTCACGAGACAAAAAATATTAATTATCTCGGGAAATAGTAGATTTAAGGGTACATTATTTACCCTTGTGTATTGTCTATGGTAAATAAAGATATTATTATTATTATTATGGTACACAAACCTAAGCTAAAATTTTATGAGGAATTCAAATATGCAATAATATACAGGATGTTCCACTTAAAATAACAAAGTTTTGTGATACTTCCTGAATACGCGGAAGTGACAAAATGTTGAAAATATTTTCGTTAAATTCGCCATACCCAAAAACCTCTTTATTCGAATTTTCAAATTTCTAATCCCGATAGATCCTTAGAAATGTGTAATACCCACTTTCCGTGAATAACCCTGCATATATACTATATATTTTCTTACACAAATGTCGAGACCATTAGTTTTATTCAGGTTACCATAGCGAATCAGATCACGGATTTCCATTTATAAATTAATACATCTTGTTGGATTATTTCTATGAAATTTTTATCGATGCTTTTGCTGTCGCTATGAAAGATATTCAAATAAATGCGTTGCTTTCTTTAAGGTTAAAGGTATATTGTGGTCAACAAATATAAAAAAATAATAAAGCTTTTCAACGTTACTATAGCACGTGAAGGTACAACGAAACGGGAAGTGAATGAAATGATTACCATCAGTTATTGACTGTCCCCAGAAAGGACCAATTTTCGGAGACATTTCTCAGAGAATTTAATTTGTCCTACCTCTTGATACATCTTCCACATTTACGAGTCGGATTAACCTTAAGGAGACTTTTCTATGTCCCTAAGTTACCAGTCTTAATGATAAAATGTAAGGACATAAACATTAGATATTAAGCTACGTACAATAAATATCTTTATCATATAAAAAAAACTACAACGCGACACTGATTTAAACAATGCTTTATATGCCTTCCTTTAAAGATTTAAAGTATAATAACAAAATGAACAATGAATTTTCATTAATATGGCAAATAATTTTAATTAATCTTAGTCCAAGAATCACACCAGGGTTCGTAAGAGTCTCAGATAAGTCATCGTGAAGGATTGTGTGATGACATCATAAATGTTCATTCCACTCTGTTATGTATAGCTGAAATATGTTGTTGACGTCATCAATTTATGTATTTATCAACGATATGCAATGTTTCTATCTTTGCAAATACAAAGCGCATAGGATGTGAATAAAAGAAAGTCACGTCTGTTGAGGCTAACAACGATTCCTTTTGCAAATGAATATTGCAAGCGTTAATCGTAGCCGCAAACAACGTTGAGCATTCTGTCAGTTCTCTGTCAACTCAGTAGCGTGCGGTGGCTAAAAGACTGAATGAAGTATCCAGAGACGTGGTGCTGAAATTAAGCGAGTGCTTTAATCAGGAAAAACGTAACGGATGTTCCCTTTTACCTAGGCAAGAAATCTATAAAGTGAATGATAAAATTATATGTGGCAACGGATGTTAAAACTCATTGTATAGCATACTATTATGGTTGGAGGCCTAGGCGAAGTACAAGGGGCCTAATGGGGCTTAAGTGCTGTGGTTCAATAATTTTCATTGACCACAATCCCAACCAAGTCCAATGCTATTATTATCCAGATATTTTCATCACAAAATACTTGTCATTTGCATACGTTGATACGTCCATGCGTGCAGCCTGTGTGACCTTGAGTTGATTTGATTCGGAAATTGAAGGATGATGACGTGAACGACAACATTCATGATTTGAACTGTAACTCCACGTTCAAATAAGTTTAATTTTTATCCATTCATATTGTCGAAATGATGATTTTTCTGGAATATTTCAAATTGAATAATAAATACATTTTGTAATTATACATTCTTGTTAAGTTTGATTATCACAACTATTCTTACACTTAACCTAAAACGCACAAAAAATATAATTTTAAAAAATATACGAAATATAAATCTTCTAAATTAACACATAAAAGTGCAGAAACATAAATATTCTACAAATGAGTAGGTAATATGTTAAATTGCAAAATCGCACTAAACAAATCAGCAAACGGAGGACAAATATAAAAACATAATTATTATTACAAATAAAACATGTATCATTACACGAACTTAGTAATACACAAATCTGTAGAAAAAACTTGTCATAATTATTGTTCATTTAACATGATTTTTTTAAGGCTTCTTCTAAAAGTACGAAGTTCAAGATTCTTCAAGCTTTCATTAACACCATTAAACATATTTAGCGCTTGATATGAAAAAGAAGACTTGAAAAAATTTGGTTGTCGAACGTTGAAAGAATATTAAATTGGTTAGAATTGCGAGTATTGACACTATGCAAAGTACCACAATATAATAATTTATCATATAAATATTGAGGATATTTAATTTTATAATTTTGAGAATGAGTGCCGAGAGATGAAATAACTGTCGATTTATCATATATAATCAATTAAGTTCAGTTAACTCAGACTTACACAATCAAATTTTCTCAAACTGATTATAAAACGAAACGAACAAAAACTTTTAATCGTTGGAATGAAAATTATAATTACGGTAACGAACGGAATGAACTATCTGGCGTGTATAGATATAAAAAGTAACAGCCCTATTATCGATCTTTGGGGAACACCCTCAGAAGACGCGATTGCGAGGACATATGAACTTAAACTACTTTTTGTTTGAAGAATTGTTTGAAAAAACCCCGATGGCAAGGACCAGTCGGAAAGGTAGATTTCGTGCTATATCGCATGTACATATTTGATCCGAAATAAAATTTGGAGGGTTTTTTGAAGACTTTGAACCGCCGCCATTTTTTAAATTTTTCCTATGCGATTTAGCAAAAATGTTTTAGACAAAAGTTGTAGGTATAGATGAGTACTATCCAACGGTGTATCATCGCATGTACATATTTGATTCGAAAAAAAATTTTGAGAATTTTTTAAAAATTTTGAACCATCGCCATTTTTTAAAATTGTTCCCATGAGTTTTAGCAAAAAATGTTTTAGGCAAAAGTTGTAGGACTGGATGAATACTATCCAATGATGTATCACATGGACATATTTGATTCGAAATAAAATTTTGAGAATTTTTTAAAAAATTTTGAACCTCCGCCATTTTGAAACGAAGAAGGCGATTTGGCTCATCTTCGAAAATAACCGAGATATAGACCCAAAGTATATGCCTGCCATATTTCGTTTTGATCCGTTGAGAAATGCGCCCTCTAGATTGTTCACAAATTTCGTTATATAGCATATATATTCCGTGATGTTTAATTATTATTTAATATATATATATCTTACAAATCATGAAAGATTAGTAGCCAATGTAATTTTTCAATTCCCCGACCAGACATAGACCGGTTTCGAACTTATTAGTTCTCATCAGTATGCCATAGGTCATGGAACAGACAAATGACAGTGGCCAACCTGTTAGTTTTATACAAACTTAAGTAAATGGTGTACCGGTGAGAAGTAAGTGAATCCTCTCATTTGGTCAAATGCTACTATACGCCAGACATCATAGATGTCTCCATGGTGTATAGCGACTTGCTATTTTGCAAGTACCGAGAGCGGTGACCTTCAGCCCTTGGTGGACTTAACCTATACTGTTATTACATATGATTTGCAGGAAACAACTACTCAGCGGGTAAATACCCCGACCTGCATTGTATAAAACTAACAGGTTGGCCACTGTCATTTGTCTGTTCCATGACCTATGGCATACTGATGAGAACTAATAAGTTCGAAACCGGTCTATGTCTGGTCGGGGAAATGACAAATGACATTGGCTACCAATCTTTCATGATTTGTAAGGTATAATTCAATGCAGGTCGGGGTATTTGCCCGCTGAGTAGTTGTTTCCTGCAAATCATATATAATAACAGATATATATGTTATATGCTAAATTAATATACTTTATATATTTGTCATATTCTAAATTAATATTAAAACATTACAGTAACCATTCAGACTAAATTATCAAGTAATATGATACCCTTATCGAGATAACAACTTCCTCGAACAACATGCACACATGTGCACATGTGAAACGCTGGCATAGCGTTAATTCCTGGAATGCCTATGTCAGCGTCTACAACCAATGTTATAAATACAGCCAAGACTGGCAGCAGAATCAGTTATGATACTCACGTCTCACATATAAACATATATTTTTATTGTACCAAGTGTATTTAACCATATATATATAAAACAATTGTAAAAGTTAATAATAAATGTTTTTAAAAAGTGAAAATAGTTATCAGTGATATAAAATTGGCGCAGTCGGTAGGATCTGGAAAACACCTGGAAGAAAAGCCTAACTGACGAAAAACTCCCCGAAGAACAAGGAGCACCCCCAAAAAGGGCCTAACTTCAGGAAAAGGATCGCCGGAACAAGGAGAACTTTGACAACAGGTGGCGGATTCAAATCCCTTAATCAGAAAAAGGACCAACGTCTACTAATGAAGATTTATATGTAAGTACTTATAGAATCATCTCGTTACTTAAGTGAAAATTAAATTGAATTAATAATCGTGCCATATTTTGCACGTATTGTGGAAAGAACAGTTCTGTTGTCTATACGCTCAAAGTAAAGCAAACCTAAGTTTTCAAATTTAAATTAGTTTATGCCAGTAACTACTAGAAATATGGCTCAACAACAACAACAGCAACATCAACCAGAACCAGAAGTTGTTGAACCATACAAACTGAGTGAAATATTTTCAATCGTTCCTGATTACGACGGAAATCAAATAAATTTAAACACATTTTTAAATTCATGCAAAACTGCTTATGAAATGTCAATTGGTAATCAAACAGTTCTCTTAACCGTTCACATCAAAAACAAATTAAAAGGTCGTGCAGCTGAACTAGTGAACTCTAGAAATCCCACTTCATGGGATGAAATTAAAACTCTTTTAGAAAATCATTTTGGAGATAGTAGAGACCTAACCTCATTAATACAAGATTTACAAAGGATGCGACAGCTTCCTAATGAATCTCCGCTCACGTTTATTGCGCGCTTACAAACACATGAAGCGAAAATGCATGCTTCTGTAAATAAACAACGATTAACAGTACCGCAAAAACAGGCTCAGACACAATTAACGGAAGGTATGGTCCTGAACACTTTACTTACAGGACTAGAACCTAAAATCGCGCAGGTTGTTAGGGCAAGTGATCCTCCAGATATGCTAACGGCAATAACAAGAGTTCGCAGAGAGCTCCAATTAAACTATTTCGAAACACAAAAGGTTAATCGCGGCAATAGTGCTACTACTACTATGCGCAACCCAAATTTATTCTCAAATGTAAAACAATGTTCATTCTGCAAACGCACAGGACATATTGCTAGTGAATGCCGTCAAAAGCAACAAAATCTTCGACCTCCAAATTTTGGTACCCCCCAAAATTATCCTAGACCTAACTACTATAACCAAAATCCTGGAAATTCGCAAAATTTCCAGCAACAAAGACCCAACTATTACAACCAAAACCCCGGACATTCACAAAACTTCCAACAGCAAAGACCACCAGTTATTACACCAAACCCAAATTTTAACAATGTAAGACCCCCAACGATTCAACCAAATCCTAACTATTATAAACCAAATGTAAATAGAAGGACGCTTCATTTGTACCCAAATGTCGAACCTGAAAATCTAGAACAAAATCAAAATTATTACGCTTCTGACAACCCCCACGAAAATATCAACGAAGGATACTATACTGATAACGACCCTTACGCGAGTCCGAATTATTATACAGCTAATACTTCGGAACATGACAATACTAGTGAGGACTATTATACTGCTAATAGCCCCTCCGAAAATTATTATACAGAGGAACCGACTTTCGATACAACCCCTGTGTACAATCGGGATTTTCGACCAGGCCCACATGCCCAGTCAGAGCCACCAGATTACAAAACCAGAGACTCCAACATGACAGTATTACAAACCCAATTTGGCCAAATGAACCTGGACGATTTCAACCCAAATCTCAACTTTCCAGAACAACAGTTCCTGTAAGTCCCTTGTTGTCTGTTAGATCTAAAAACTTATATTATATTTATGACGCTACTAACACGCATAAAATATTAATCGACTCAGGCGCCGGATTATCCATATTCAAACCTAGAATTTGTAAAAATTATAGTAGGCGATGCCCGGAAAATGTTACGATCCAGGGCATAACCAATCAAAAAGTAGTTATTAATGAAGCCGTCTTTATTCCGTTTGATGACAATGAACCATTCAAAATTTACATATGCGATCTCGACATAGAGTTCGATGGACTGCTAGGTGCCGATTTCTTGGAACACTATGATTGCATAGTGGATATAAAAAACAAAAATCTTATAACAAACTTCAAAACAATTCCGATTCATAAAGTCACAGACCAAGATCTACCAGACATACAAACTTACCCAAACCCAGACACTCAAGATGTTACTCGTGACATTTCAAATATAATTTCAGTCGAACCACGAACTGAACAAATTACCAAACTTAAATGCCATCTAACTAACACGGAAGCTATACTGCTAGCTACCGAAATAGACAAAGTAAGACTCCCTAACGCAATAGTACGAGTAAACGACAAAGGTGAATTTTTTACCTCTATATTAAATGCAAATGCAATACCCAAAACCGTCAATCTTTCAGAGATAAAATTAGAACCAATCCAGAATTTCTCGATAAACAAAATAGGCGAAGAAAACTCTCAAATTTATGTGGACAGACAATACGAAATAAAAAACCAACTCCGCCTGGACCATCTAAACGAGGAAGAAAATGAACTAATAACCCAACTTTGTTTAGAATACGCTGACATTTTTTATCTTGAAGGCGACCAATTAACCTTCACTAATGAAATTAAACACGTAATAGATACTAATGACGCGAAACCAATTTTTACGAAATCGTATCGATACCCCCAGATACACAAAGAAGAGGTCAAAACGCAGGTATCCAAAATGTTAGACCAAAATATTATTCGTCACTCTAGCTCCCCCTGGTCGTCCCCAGTGTGGGTCGTCCCAAAGAAACTCGATGCATCGGGGAAACAAAAATGGCGCGTAGTCGTGGACTACAGGAAACTCAATGAGTTAACTGTAGGAGATAAATACCCCTTACCAAACATTTCGGACCTCCTAGATCAATTGGGTAAATGTCAATACTTTACCACATTGGACCTTGCATCTGGGTTTCACCAGATTGAGATAGATCCAAAAGATATCCCGAAAAGCGCCTTCAGCGTAGACAATGGCCATTATGAATTTGTCCGTATGCCCTTCGGACTTAAAAATGCCCCTTCCACCTTCCAAAGGGTTATGGATAATATCCTCGTAGGTATCCAGAACGAGAGATGTCTCGTATACATGGATGATATCATCGTATATTCTCCGACAGTCCATGAACATATTTCCCGTCTCACCGAAGTGTTCAAACGCCTTCGAAATGCCAATCTAAAAATCCAACCTGATAAGTGCGAGTTCCTTCGTAAAGAGGTCGCATATCTAGGCCATCTCGTTACCAATGAAGGAGTAAAACCAAACCCCGATAAGATACGGTGCATCCAAAATTTTCCCCAGCCTACTAACCAAAAGGAGATCAAATCCTTCCTTGGGCTGGCAGGCTATTATCGCAGATTTATAAGTAACTTCGCGAAACTATCCAAACCCCTCACCAAATTGTTACAAAAGGATGTTCCTTTCGTTTTCGACTCAGAATGCAAAAAATCTTTCGAGGAATTAAAGCAAACTCTCACTTCAACCCCAGTTCTTATCTACCCAAACTTTGACGAAACATTCCTACTCACCACAGATGCAAGTGCCTTTGCCATCGGCGCTATACTCTCACAAGGCCCTATTGGCAAAGATTTACCGATTGCTTTCGCTTCAAGGACGCTTTGCAAAGCTGAAAGTAAATATTCCACCATCGAGCGTGAACTTTTAGCCATCGTATGGGCAGTGAAACACTTCCGTCCATACATATTTGGTCGAAAATTCAAACTCATAACAGACCATAGACCCTTGACATGGCTCTTCTCTATAAAAGACCCCGGAAGCCGTCTAGCACGCTGGCGACTAAAGCTCGAGGAATACGAGTACGAAATCGAGTATAAACCCGGTCGCATTAACAAAAACGCAGATGCCCTGTCTCGCATAAAGATAAACCACATCCGAGACTATTCTAACTTCCAAGCAGAATCCAAACTATTAACGTACCCCATTCAAGGACCCTCGACATCAGGAGAACCCGACTCTGACATTCAAAGTGACACGACAGACACAAATGATCAAGAGAACGCCTTAAAAGAATTCGAAACCTTTACAAGGTTGTATAAAACAAAATCGCTTATCGATTACTCTAAGATCGAATTTTCGAATGGACAACTTCTAGACAAAACCAACAAAAATATAGTGACCTTTTTCCAACAAAACAATCTCGAAGATTTGCATTACAAAATCCTTGAAGATTTGTACGAAGAAAACACAGACTTTCGGAATTTAGAATTAAATAAATTATCCAGTAAGTCGGTGCGGCATAGAAATTATTTTATCGTAGCTCTACCATATGACCCCGAAACAGTAATTCAACATCTGTTTATCTCATTGTACAATAGTCGCGAAGCATTCGAGGACTCTAAGACGTACCATATCGAAAACAATATAGAGCTCCCTATCCTCGAAATTTTGTCATTCCTTTTAGCAGAAAAAGATGTAAAACTTAAAATATGCCAAAACGTTACTAAAATACCTAACGATGATCAAATTCCCATTATTATCGATCAATACCATACCGGGAAAGCCCATCTCCACCGCGGAATAAATGAGACCATTCGGCGCATTCGAGAAAAATACAATTGGCCAGGATTGACAAAGGACGTCGAAAATTTTGTAAAAACTTGTAAAATTTGCCAAGAGACGAAAGTCTGTCGCAAAAACCTAGAAACCCCTCTAGTAATCACGGAAACACCCAAGTCCCCTTTCGAACGCATAAACATTGACGTTCTGGAAGTTCCTACAAAAAATTACGCGCTTACAATACGCGACGAACTCACAAAATTTAGCCAAGCGTACCCCATCAAAGATAAATCGGCGAAATCCATCGCAAACACTCTACTCGTTTACTTCCAACACTTTGGAACGCCTTTACGAATCCATTGCGATTACGGCCGTGAATTCGATAACGCAACTTTACGAGATTTATGCCTCCTTTATGACATAAAAATAACACAATCAAGCGTGGGACACCCCCAGTCAAACGGTTCCTTAGAAAGGTTTCACTCTACCTTGTTAGAGATGATCAGAGTACACATGACAGAACACCCCGACGAACACCCCTTCAACATACTACCTTACGCGGTAATATGTTACAATAACTCCACAAATAAAACTCATGGATTTACACCCTATGAGTTAGTCTTCGGACACACGTCTAGCAGACCACCCGAGACATTATATAATCAGGAGGAACTTGTCACGAAATATATCAGAGATTTAAATAATCGTCTCTCTTATTATTATAAAGTCGCACGCGCGAGAACCGAAACACAGAAACAAAAAGCGAAGGTTCGATTTGATGCCCATGTTTCAAAGGAAACCCCCGAATATCAAATTGGTCAAAAGGTATATCTGAAAGAGTACCAGATCACCGATAAGTTACGCAATAAATTTAACGGGCCATTTGAAATCCTTGAACTCCACAAAAACTCAGCCACCCTCCTTAACACAAAAACAAATCAAAAAACTAAAGCTAACTTTGACAGACTAAAACCATATTTTGAAGCCTAAATTACCATTACAGGTTCACCCTGCTGATCGGAACAGCCATGTCCCAGTACCAAATAACACCCATCAATAACACCGTCGGAGTCTACTACCACGACGAAACAAGAATAGTAATTTCCAACGACAGATGGACTCTATTAGTCCACAAAAATCTATCAAGCCTCGAAGAAGCCTTCACCAACAATAACAAAATTTTAGAATCAATCGTTAATATATTCAACCGCGACTCGCGTGAAACTAAAGAATTTCTGGTCAAAGTTAAAACGCACATAACGCTTCTTAACCAAATTTCAAATTCCCTTAAGGTAAAGTTTGAAGAAGTGTTCATTAACACTAAACGGTTCAAACGTGGTTTAATAAATGGAGCAGGTAGCATATTCAAAGCAATTACCGGCAATCTAGATGCTGAAGACGGGCAATTCTTCACAGACAGTATCAATAAACTAAATAACGACCAACACCAAATTGAAAATCTCTTAAAAAACCAAATATCTGTTACTTCTACCGTCATAAAAACCTTTAACGAAACAGTTCAGGACATACAAATTAACATGGAAACTTTTAACGAGGACATGAAAAAGATTCAAACCGCATTCCACAAAGTAAATGATAGAGTCGCACTGGTTCAAGCCGAACTAAAATTTGTAGAAACATGTGAAAAACTAACTGAAAGTTACCTGTACCTTCAGAGTAACCTAGATGACATTTTAAATTCAATCACCTTTGCCCGGTTGAAAATAATACACTCTTCAATTATTACACCTGAAAATTTGATTACCGCACTTCAGAAAATCTCTCAAAATCTAGTTAAAAATAATTTACCCCTTCCAGTAAAATACTCAAAAATTCCCCAATATTTAGAAATTATTGAATTAGAAGCCTTTCAGTCAAAATCAGATCTTGTCTTCATTTTAAGAATACCATTAGTAGAACAACAGCTCTATACTTTGTATCATTTATACCCTATTCCGATTCTAGACAATAGAACTGGCCTACACCACGTTTTGTCATTTTCTCAAAAATTCATTGCGCGAAACGATGATTCGTTAATGTACATCCCTGTCAAAGATCTGAGCACATGCAAACAATTAGATGCTCGCAAGAAATTATGTTCAGACCTCTACGCCTACCCGATCGACAGTAGTGCAGCATGCGAAGCCCAGCTACTCAAGAACTTCAGGAAAATTCCTGAAAATTGTGAAAGTTCCCTCGTCTACGGACAAGGATATAACGTTCAGAAACTACAAGACAATGTGTGGCTAATTATTGTGTCTGAACCTATCCATATCACTATAAACTGTAATCAAATGGATACAAAAATTACTAGTGTTAATAGGAACGCAATATTAAAACTCCACCCGGACTGTTACGCGTTTGTCGGTATAACAAAAGTGCAAGCAGAAGGGCGCAACACTATTAACATTACAGACAATTCACATCCAGTGCTTATACCCTATGACTGTTGTAGTGACATCCCTGAAAAATTCCAACTACCCAAGTTAGAACCCTTGCAGTTCGACCATCTAAATGTAGAGAATTTAGACATAGCCAACCACAAACTCGAACAATACTCGAGAGACTTGGACAAACTAATTAATGAGCCCTTTATAACCAAACATTTTTCCGTGAGTGTGTATATAACTATTGGCATCGCAATTTGTCTCCTCACTTCCTACATTGCCTGGAAATGTAAGAAAAGATGCTGTTGGTGCAAGAAATCCGAAGATACAACCCCTAATGAGATGCTAAAAAGAATCAACACCCTTCTGAGAAGAAGACCTCATCTACATACAGAGGAAGAAGAAATGACCGATTTTTCTCAAAAGTCAGTGAATAACACTGACTTTTCAAAAAAAGAGGGAGTTGTTATATGCTAAATTAATATACTTTATATATTTGTCATATTCTAAATTAATATTAAAACATTACAGTAACCATTCAGACTAAATTATCAAGTAATATGATACCCTTATCGAGATAACAACTTCCTCGAACAACATGCACACATGTGCACATGTGAAACGCTGGCATAGCGTTAATTCCTGGAATGCCTATGTCAGCGTCTACAACCAATGTTATAAATACAGCCAAGACTGGCAGCAGAATCAGTTATGATACTCACGTCTCACATATAAACATATATTTTTATTGTACCAAGTGTATTTAACCATATATATATAAAACAATTGTAAAAGTTAATAATAAATGTTTTTAAAAAGTGAAAATAGTTATCAGTGATATAAAATATATATATATATATATATATATATATATATATATATGGTACAGTGGTGAGAGGTAATTGAATCCTCTCATGTGGTCTAATGCTACTATACGCCAGACATCATAGATGTCTCCGTGGTGCATAGCGACTTGCCATTTTGCAAGTACCGAGAGCGGCGACCTTCAGCCCTTGGTGGACTTAACCTATATACTGTTATTATACATGATTTGCAGGAAACAACTACTCAGCGGGCAAATACCCCGACCTGCATTGAATTACACCTTACAAATCATGAAAAATTGGTAGCCAATGTCATTTGTCAACTCCCTGACCAGACATAGACCGGTTTCGAACTTATTAGTTCTCCTCAGTATACCATAGGTCATGGAGCAGACAAATGACAGTGGCCAACCTGTTAGTCTTATACAGACTAATGTAAATGGTATAGTGGTGAGAGGTAATTGAATCCTCTCATGTGGTCTAATGCTAATATACACCAGACATCATAGATGTCTCCGTGGTGCATAGCGACTTGCCATTTTGCAAGTACCGAGAGCGGCGACCTTCAGCCCTTGGTGGACTTAACCTATATACTGTTATTATACATGATTTGCAGGAAACAACTACTCAGCGGGCAAATACCCCGACCTGCATTGAATTACACCTTACAAATCATGAAAAATTGGTAGCCAATGTCATTTGTCAACTCCCTGACCAGACATAGACCGGTTTCGAACTTATTAGTTCTCCTCAGTATGCCATAGGTCATGGAGCAGACAAATGACAGTGGCCAACCTGTTAGTCTTATACAGACTAATGTAAATGGTATAGTGGTGAGAGGTAATTGAATCCTCTCATGTGGTCTAATGCTACTATACGCCAGACATCATAGATGTCTCCGTGGTGCATAGCGACTTGCCATTTTGCAAGTACCGAGAGCGGCGACCTTCAGCCCTTGGTGGACTTAACCTATATACTGTTATTATACATGATTTGCAG
Source organism: Leptura quadrifasciata (assembly GCA_963675555.1). Lineage (NCBI taxonomy): Eukaryota > Metazoa > Arthropoda > Insecta > Coleoptera > Cerambycidae > Leptura > Leptura quadrifasciata. The sequence goes on along the minus strand of OY776673.1, from coordinate 151,498,133 downwards.
GAAACAACTACTCAGCGGGCAAATACCCCGACCTGCATTGAATTACACCTTACAAATCATGAAAAATTGGTAGCCAATGTCATTTGTCAACTCCCTGACCAGACATAGACCGGTTTCGAACTTATTAGTTCTCCTCAGTATGCCATAGGTCATGGAGCAGACAAATGACAGTGGCCAACCTGTTAGTCTTATACAGACTAATGTAAATGGTATAGTGGTGAGAGGTAATTGAATCCTCTCATGTGGTCTAATGCTACTATACACCAGACATCATAGATGTCTCCGTGGTATTTGCACGCTGAGTAGTTGTTTCCTGCAAGTCATGTATAATAACAGTATATAGGTTAAGTCCACCAAGGGCTGAAGGTCGCCGCTCTCGGTACTTGCAAAATGGCAAGTCGCTATGCACCACGGAGACATCTATGATGTCTGGTGTATAGTAGCATTAGACCACATGAGAGGATTCAATTACCTCTCACCACAATACCATTTACATTAGTCTGTATAAGACTAGCAGGTTGGCCACTGTAATTTGTCTGCTCCATGACCTATGGCATACTGAGGAGAACTAATAAGTTCGAAACCGGTCTATGTCTGGTCAGGGAGTTGACAAATGACATTGGCTACCAATTTTTCATGATTTGTAAGGTGTAATTCAATGCAGGTCGGGGTATTTGCCCGCTGAGTAGTTGTTTCCTGCAAATCATGTATAAAAACTATATATATATATATACAAAACGATTGAACGGGGGACATTTTTGGGGTCTGGGGACCATAATCGAAGAAACTATAGTGAAATTTTCTCGAAGTCGTGACATACTGCACTCTGCAATAGGTGGATGAGAAATCTACCTAAAAGATACACTTACCTCGTTAAAACCGTAATCCATTAATTTAGAAAATAATAATTCGTGATTAAACCTATCAAATGCCTTTGAAAAATCAAGTAGGGTAAGAACTGTCACCTGTTGAAAGTAAAGATGTCGAGTGGTGCGAGTATATGTTAATCTGCTATAAATGCTATGAAAGCAAGCAGTTTATTCACTATGTGTCAAATGTTCTAATATATTTCATAAAACCTGTTTACCGAGATTCCAAAGGCAGATTAGCTTTAACAATAAAATAATTTGTTGTAAAACTGACAATGAGTGGCCAATTACAAGTGATTATGTTGATCAGAAAGCCAATCTATAAAAGACCCTTAGTGAACTCACGAAGGATGGATGCTGCGAAGACAAGTACATCTTAAAAATAAAATATGACCACGATACAATTATTCAGGATGCATTTAAAACTAAGGAAGACATGTTGGAATTAATCAAACAATAGAAAAAAACTAATATTTGAATTGAAAGAACATATCAGTAAACTAAGAAAAAAGTCGAACAAACAAATTTATTTAAATAACTAATGACAAATCTGCAGACACTGAGTCGCTTGATAGTACCAGGCAGTACTACTCTACACAAATAATATCTAATATGAATTCTAAAGGTACTTAAATTTAGTACCGTAGATGCAGGGTTGTAGAATTAGGAAATAAAATAACTCAGAATACTAGTATTCGTAATGAAAGCAATTGAATAAAATTATACTTCTCACTGACGATCTCCGGCTAGGAGTCAATGGGTATTATTAAAGCTTTAGAATATATTGAACACCATGATTGTCGAAAAGCATTAATTCTGTCTGATTCACTGTCTGTCTTAACATGCATCAAAAATAGCATTACTATCAATTCTCCATTCAGTAACCCCTATATTCTAAACATTAAATCAGTATTAAACAACTTGACTGAAAGAAATTACATAATTAAATTCGTCTGGGTGAAGGCTCATATTGGCCTTGAGAATAACGAAAAAGTTGATCAATTAGCTAAAGACAGTATCGCATCAGGAATACCCTTACATAACATACTATGTCTAGAGGATGTTATTGGTAAATGTAAAAGTCTATTAAAAAAACAGTGGTCTCATCAATGGAAGGAATATTGTTTCACTAACCCAACACGCTATACTCTTATTCAATAAGTAATTCCAAAAGAACATTGGTACAATAATGTCAATTACTCAAGAAAAAACATAACGCATATAAGAAGACTTAAATTTGGACATGGGTGTTATCCATATCATCTACATAAAATAGGAATAGTGGCATCAAATCTTTTCGAGCAGTGCAATGAAGTAGGAGATTTAGATGATATTTTTTTCAATTGCTAAAAATACTCTCATCAAACAAGCGAGTTGTATAAGAACTTAATAAAACTCAAAATAGAAGCTCCATTTAACCTTCTCCATCTTCTAGCATTAAATAATAAATCTGTAGTGGATTCCTTAATTTTATTCATTAATAAAACAAAAATTAATATTTAGAGTAGGTTTAGTCTTGTTACCTATGTGTCTGCCCTATTGTTTACTTACCTAACTTAACCGTGGTCTCTCTCTGTGTGTATGTGTAACTGAAAAAAATGCCCTGATCGACCCCTGGGCGAGAAGTGCGTGATCCCGTCTACTTCCTCTTGTATCACAAAATAATGTTTATTTTATCGAATAGATTAGAAGTAGGTTATTTAATTATTTAACAATTTAGTGCCTGGCTGTGGGACAACCGCCCGAATGCCATAAGGAAAAAAAATCTCCGGCTAGGATTAAATGGTCAGATGCGTAGTAACCTTACCCTTACTTCGTTTTTCAAACCATATGCACCTATATCGACAATTATAGAGATCCTAGACATAGTAGCTATAGTAGAGGAAATGAATGCAAAAAAGGGTATACGTTCTTAATCGTTGCTACTTCAATGTAATTTCTTGAAACATTCCGCAGTATGTTAAGTTTCGGCAATATATATCTTTGAAAATTAGTGCATTCACCCCGGGGGGTTGCAGCTCCCATTTTACATCCCCAGTTCAATAACTCGCAAAGTTTTCAACAAAATCGGCTAAAATTCATACCATGAACGTTTTTGGGAGACTTTAATAATTAATTCCTGATTTACGCCGTTTCTATTGATTTTACTGAAAAATATGTAGAGTAAAAAAGTATTTAGAATGCCATTTTCCATAAGAACACACCATTTTGGTAACCACCTTATTTAATCCCCCACGGAAAACCTAGGTCTGACCCCTTTTTTGCAAAAATTCATATTGAAATATGCGCCCTATGTTACAAACTGGACAGTTATTCCTTTATACAGGTCTCCGAACAGGCATATTAATATATTCGATAGCGTGGGTTAAGGCGCGAGGTGGCAATCGCAATTAATCACACGGGTATTGCGCCACCGGGGTCGAATCCCGGCTTCGGCATTAGCACTATCGGAGGAAATGGTTGTATGTCCGCGTTTTTTTAATGTGTAACCCCCTTCCGCACAAGCCTCTGGCTTCTGGAATTGGGGGTTGTCTAATTTCTGTGATGTTTATTTTATTATATTTATATACACGTTGCCCCAAACTCTCAGCATCGTCTTAAGTGGATCCAAATACATTGTCCTTTGTGGAAACTTTAACATCATCTGGGTGGCTATTCTTGAGCGCGAGAGAAATCGTTACTCCCTGGAGAATTAATTCCCTCGCCTTTCACTTGAAATTCCCTTATTCGAAAAACATGTATTCTTAAACAAAAGGAAAAACGAGGGAGCGATGAAAGTTTGAGGGAGAAGTCGACAGTGTTGTCATATTGTTCTTCACGGTATAACCAATCAGAGCTCTCCTATATCTGACTATTTCAGCTGTCAACTCGTGACGGCGTGATAGTTGACGTTGACAGAGGTTAATTACCTGATTCTTAATCTCTCCAATTCTGCAATATCTCTGGGAAACTGCACCCAAGTATTAAAAATATTTGGTGAAGTTAATGCAGTACAAACTTCTGTTATACAGCGACTTACACTGGCTTGGCTTACTGCAGTATAGTGATTGCTACCAGTTATTTCTTGGTAAGTGCCAGTAGCCAAAAAACGTAATGTAACAAATATCTAAAAATATGGTTTAGTTTTAAATAAAGTAGGTAGGTACTCTGTTCCATATACCTACAAAACTAAGCAATATGTAATGCACTTTAATCTAATTTACCTTTGTCTGCACGACAAAGCAATGGGTTTAAAATATCAATAAGATCCCTCACTAATGGTTTGGACAACCTAAATAAACGAACAAAAATTTGATCCGACAATTCAAAAGGATCAGTTTTTTCTAAAATTCGAATCTTTTTCCCATTTTCAAACTGTTCCTCCGCATCTTCTAAATCATTCAAAACTTGTGTATAGCCACTAAATCTTCAATGTCCATTATTTAAATAAAACCGAATTAATAAGGTGTACGTCTCCACAGGCACAATCATAACCTATAAAATACTTAAAAAATGTTTATTTTGCTTTCCCTCGACTTTCTCTCACTAAAAATAAGGGAATTAGTAAGGAGTGTTTTCGTCTATCTGGCCGAGGGAAAATAATTCAGGAATACAAATTTTACATAAGGGAGTAGAAAAAGATTACTTTCTCTTACTCATTCTACTCCCACAAGCTCAAGAATAGCCACCCTGTAATCAATCAAGTAACATAAGCACAAAGCTTTTAATAGATACGTTTAATTCGTTTGCGTTAAACATGTGCTCCGCTTGCAGTACCAGAATGTTTACCAATAGAAATAGCCATACTAGTTCTTCTTGTATACATTGTATGTTGACCAACTTAGAAAGCACGTGGTTTGATTGCAATTTAGTAAATTCGAACATAGCTGACCATTTTTCTCATTATCCTGAGGCTAAATTTTCTAAACACTATTCAGCCAACTGGAAAAGTAGTGCCTGTCTTTGTTAGACAACTTGGTACAAATAACATAAACGAATTTAGAGCTAGACTGGTTAATATTGTACCATGATTCTGCTACGCGTAGTATAATACTAAGAATCTTAAAAAATCATTTGTCTTTGTTGGGGTAAATAAATCTTTCCTGGTTCTTGGGCTATACCGGATGGTTCGGTTTGGTATTCGCGCCCCTATATCTCTTTTATACAACAATAAATTTCAACAAATAATATATATTTGTAAATCGCTTATCAAGCTCTATCAAATGACGTCCTTGAATCATCTCTGTGATTATATATGCCAAAGTAGCGGTAGTCAATTTTTTTGCCGATTATTGTAGAGATTTTATTTCTGCATGCAACTGGGTAAAAAAGTTACACTTCCATAAGAAAAATTTCGAGAAAATTAATAAAACATGATAAAACTACATTCAAAGGTTTTGTTTCTGAAGTTCTTCAACTTGTATGTATCCAAGGCATGATAAACAGAGAACAATGTTTGGAGCTAACGGAAGTCACTTCGAACATGTGAAGTAATAAATGTTTTTATTTTTTTAATTGTTAGTTGTTAGTTAGTTGTCTTAAGTATTAGCAATTTTTATTGGTAATTTTACTTTTAATTGTTAATTAAATATTATTATTGAGTATTATTATCATTAATTAATTAAAGATACGATTTAATTGTTTGTTTGTATAAAAATGAATTACATAGTTATTTAAAAACAAAACTTTCTTTAGTTAATACATCAAACTGTTTCGAAATTTTTACTTCTCATCAGTGCCGTATAATACGAGCCTCGATGAAATCACTCTCTTTCGAGTCGCGGATTCGCCTAGGTGGGACTAGTCACATTACTTACAATGTCAAATTTCAGTTGTTTCCATGGCCAACTATGCTGATTCAGAAACAAAACCTTTGAATGTAATTGTATTATATTTTATTAATTTTCTCGAAATTTTTCTTAGAGAAGTGTATACTTTTTCGGAAAAAAAATGTTAGCATACCATTTGAAAAAAAAGTTGATTATCGCTACTTTGGCATATGTGATTATGTTAAAGAACACGCCAAAACCCTCGATAAATTTTTCTAAACTATAACAAAATCCGACTAAAAGCGTGCTCCACGTAAAAACGCCGTTGGGAGAGGTTTTTAGATTTTAAATAACATTTTCGCTCTACGGAGCGTTTTTTATGCAAAAATATCAGAAACTCGCCAAGGAGTATAATTTTAGAAAGTATACTAAATGTCGCTGTATAGGGACGTAATGTCGCCCCGATCGCAAAATTTTAGAAAGTATCATGAAAACCGACTAATAATAAATCCTTTTACGAATCCATGTTGTGTAGCACTGCAACTCATGCGTTATGTTATATATAAGGACAAGTTCTCTAGTCTCTAGTCTAGTCAATATTTTTCGAGAGTTTTAGCGAAAATAGCCCTTAGCGTCGAGGGTGACCTTTCACTTTTTAACAGTGAGTTTTGGCGGAAAAAGTATGTGTTTTCCGCGTATTTTCCCTAAACCTCAGTGATTCGGTGTCAGAAAAGTATCTTTACCATGTACTCAGACGTGCATGGGACCGCCGTGACTGAATGTATTAATCTATAATTCAAAGTCGTTGCGATCCAGGCATTGTTAAGCTCTGAGGAGCGGCCTAAATTATCATTGAACTGAAAAATACGTAAATAGACAGGCAAGCAAAAACCCCCCAAAATTATAAACATTGCACTTTTTTACTGAGTCTTTTTGTGTAATAGTTAGCTACAAACCGCACATTGGTTACATTGTAAGTCGTTCCGTTCCACACCATGTGTTGTACACGGGCAAGACTATAGTTATCATACATTTTCTTGAACGTTTTGAAAAAACAATTTTTTAAAAGATTTAATATATATGTTTTTGAACTTTATATTGTCTTTTTCTTGTATTTCAAAATTCCTTTTTAGATTAAATTTAAGAAAGTGTTAGTAGTTACTGTGTTAGATTTATAGTGTTACGACGTCCAATTGATACAATCAGTGAAGCAGTTAAGCAAAAACGAAACAGTAAGTATAGATTTTTATATTATTCTGTCTGAAATCAGTCCCTTCGAATCCTTCAACTATAATATACACTTTAGGAAGGGTAATAAAAGTACTTCAGACATGTAAAAGTGGATGATTCACAATCACAGAGATGACTCAAGGACGTCATTTGATAGAGCTTGACAAGTGATTTACAAATATATATGATTTGTTATAGTTTATTGAACTTAAAAAGATACAGGGGTGCAAATACCAAACTGAATCACCCGGTATACATGTAAAGCTACAGTTGAAAATTTTCTAATTAAAAACATGCTCTTTGACATTAATCATCTGATTGCTGTACGATATTATATAATAACAGGCTGAAGTGTCGAAAAATGTATTACTTTTCCACATTTGTCAATGTAGGTACCTAAATAATTGATCGTCTGTCACTTAGAAGGATTTGTAAGAATTTTTCTTAAGCGAGTAATTGAAGTGCCTACAAAAAGGAAATAATAATGATCTGGTATTTAAAAAATATTAAATTATAAGTATAAGAATAAATAATTTATTTACTATTTATAATAAGATAGACATAATACCTAAACATAAACCTAACACAAGAATGAGATATGAATTATAAACTATAAAAGAGAGCTTACAGACATTAAAACTGATGCAAAGTGCCAACACTCGAAGTAGATGCATATACCCTAAGTAATACATTTTCAAAGAAATAAAAAATCTGAGTATTACAAATTAAATAAACAAGTAGAAATAAGTAATACACCGATAAAGATCACGGGATCATAAAAAAGAAAAGAAAATATTCAAGTAAATCTTTGATACAACAATTTCTTGTAAGATCTTTTAAATTGATATAAAGATAACGATTTTAGACTAGGGGGTATATTATTATAAAGCTAGTAAATGAAATAAGAGTATGACCTTCTAAATATAGCAAGCAGTTCGATGAGTCGCAGGTGAGATCAATCCACGAAAACGAACTTAACATTATGAATGTCGCTTCTATAAGTTACTTTCTAAAAGACATATGCAGGGATTTTGTACAGGGTGGCCGAATGTAATTACCGTCGAGATTTCATATCTAGCCAGTAGGCGTCTAAATTTACGAATGCCATATATAAATCTTAAGCATGACTTTTAAGTCTTCGCTTTCGCTGTCAAGGCAAGGGTCATAAACAACGTCGCAAAAGTTAAAATGACTGGACTAACGTATCTGATAATAAGACTTTAGAAGAACGTGGAATAATGTGGCGATTTGAGAATAACATTTTAAGATTACCTCTTTAAGCATTTAATAACACTATTTTAAAGCACAAGTCAGTGTCAAGCTCTAAACCTAGATTTCTTGCCACTTTCGTACAAGGCAACACATTGTCATAAACAGCAGTTCTCAACAGATCTTGAATAAAGTGACGAAATTTACCAAAGATTAGTACAGTAGATTTAGGCGGGTTGATATTAAGTTGATGGGCACTATATACGGCAACAAGACGCTTGAATTCTTGATTAATCATGCCATTGGCTAAGGGATAGTCCCGATAGTCAAAGGAATATTTAATTTGAGTATCATCGACATATAAATATGTTTTACCATGACTTATACATTTGAGAAAATCACATGTGCACAGCAGTGGCGGTTTCTCTGAGGAGGCAGAGGAGGCCGAGCCTCCCTACTTCTGATTTGCCTTTACAGTTACTTTACATATTTACATTATTATAAATATAAATATACTTTATGAAACGACAAATTTAAATTAACACATATTCCCTAAATCTGCGAATTTAAACTATTATTATTATAACCGGCAACGCTGCACAACTGTAACATTCTATCCATGGTGACTGGTGAGGCAGGCCTCCAAACGCTTCTAACATAGCTTTCGCGTTTAGAATGGTTCAATTTGAAACGTTTGAAGCTACCCATTAAAATCTGCTCTCAAAACCACGTGCCGGAGGCCAAGCTCCGGACCAATAGGAACAAAGATTAATAAACATCTGACTTTTATTTTCCCGCTTCCTGAGTCCAGACAGTCGTACCGTTTACCGTTTAGGTTAATTGAAAGTAAATGTGTCTGTGGTGGTTTTCATTTTATTAAGTGCAATAAATTCATTTAAAATTTTTGTTTAAATATTGATAAAACGTCAAAAATGGAATTAAACGTAAGTACAAGCAATAACAATGGTAATGTCAGTATCGGTGAAGTGTTTAAATCTGTAGATGATATTGTAAATTTCCTTTTGAAGAATGTTCATTTTAGTCAATTAACATATGATGACAAGATATTTATAATAAAAACTTTAAAAAGGCCCCAACCTACCATGCAAAATCTCATAGTAACTTCAAAACATAATCGTTCTTTTTGTGTACAATGGTATGATAAATGTGAGTGGTTAACTGGATGTCCAGTACAAAATAAATTATATTGCTGGTATTGTTTACTTTTTTCTAATGACCCAGAGAACACTGTTTGGTCAAAATTAGGATATAATGATTTAAAAAACTTACCCAGATCAATTGAAAGGCATGCTAGGTCAAAAGGACATTTAACTGCTTCAATAAAATTCAAGTTATTTGGCAAACAGAATATTTTAAATTCTATTGATGAAGGGCACAAACAGTCAATTGTAGATCATAATGTAAAGGTTAAAGAAAATAGAGACATCTTAAATAGACTAATTGATACGGTAATTTTTTTATGTTGTCAAGAATTGGCTTTTAGGGGACATGATGAGAATGTACATTCAGATAATAGAGGAAATTTTCAAGAGCTTATTTCTTTTCTGAGCAGATACGATGGCAAAATGGAACAATTTTTAAACGAAGCTACAGTTTTTTCGGGAACTTCTAAAGCTATTCAAAACGATTTAATTGAATCAATTAGTTGTGTTGTAGTACAAAAAATTGAAAGCGAATTAAATGAAGTACCTTTCTTTTCTTGGCAAGCTGATGAAACCACAGACATCAGCTGCTGTTCACAGTTATCGGTTGTTTTCAGATATGTTATTAAAGGGCAAGTGGTTCAACGATTTGCAGGTTTTTACAATGTTAGTTCAGGTCGAACCGCAAATGATTTATTTAATTTTTTAACAGAAAAATTTGGAAAATACGACTTAAAAAATAAACTTGTTGCTCAGACATATGATGGGGCATCAGTTATGGCTGGTCACTTAAATGGCTTACAGGCAAAAATTAAAACAATGGCCCCTCAGGCACTTTTTACACATTGCTATGCGCATACGTTGAATTTAGTATTGAGTAAAGCCTGCATAGATAGCATCAAAGAATGTAAAATTTTTTTTGCCAACTTGTCTGGATTTTCATCATATTTTTCAAAATCAACTAAAAGAACAGAGGTACTTAATACCATAGGATCTGACCGTTTACCGTCAAATGTGGCAACAAGGTGGAATTTTACATCTAGAGCAGTTTTTACAGTATTCAAAAACAGGGATAAGTTAATAGAAGTTTTTGATTATATTTTGACACATGATGATTTCAAACAAGATCAGCCAACTTTAAGAGAAGCTGTTGGCTTAAAAAGACATCTTAAAGATCCTCATTTTCTCTTTCTTTTACATACTTTTAAATTTATCTTTAAACACACCGATGTTGTATTTTCAATTTTACAAAATAAAAGCACAGACATTTCATACGCCAGGAAACGTTTGAATGCATTAACTATTACATTGCAAGATTTTAGAAATAATGAAATTCATTTTAATGATCATTACAACCAACTGTCTGAAGATTTCCAAAGTGGTGAACCGGCGCCAAAGAAAAGAAAGACAACATTAAATCTTCAAGATTTGAGACTGAATTATAAACAGATTTTCAATGAAATTTTGGATACAATAATTAATCAACTACAGATAAGATTTTCCGATTTAGATAAATTAGAATTTTTCGATTTAATAAGAAAAGATAATTTTCTCTCATATTCAAAAGAATTTCCAAATGATAAATTTGAATCATTATTAAAACAATATAACCTTTTTGATTCAATAGCACTAAAAAATGAATTAACAACTGTATACGCTGACAAAGAATTGTTTCAAAAGTGTCAAACCCCTACCGAAATGATTTCATTTATTTATAATAATGACTTAATTTCTTGTCTAACAGAATTTTATAGATTACTTACTTTTGCTGTTACAATTCCTGTTAGGTCTGCTTCAGTAGAAAGGAGTTTTTCCGCCCTCAAACGAATCAAATCATTTACTAGAAATACTATTGAGCAAGAAAGATTAAAAAATATTTCTATCATTTCTATCGAAAAACGGCTTGTTAAGGAACTAACACAGAATAATACATTTTATGACGAAGTAATAGATATTTTTGCCAAACAAAAAGATAGACGGATTTCATTAATTTACAAGAACATTTAGACATGTAGTTTTTTTGTTCAATTTCTTTTTTGTCTAAAATTTAAAAAACCACCACAGCAATTATTCTACTTCTGTAGATTGTAAGTATACTACCAAGTATATTTTTATTTGTGTTGTTTTTCAGTTTGTTATTATTTAATTAATTTGAGAATATTTTTATTTATGTTATCGTTTCAGAGTTTATTATTTATTTCATATTACTATATAATTGTTTTGATTGTGGTAGCATTTGTGCCATATTATTATTACTATTATTATATTAATAATTAACTCCCTCACCTATTAAAAGCACCCCTACCCCACAATCCCATCCTGGCAAGATATAATGCAGACCTCCACGTTGGTTCTTGCTGGACGGTAGAATTTGTTTTTTACTTTATACTTTGATACTTATCATAAAACAAATTATACTGACTAACATGAAGAGAAAATTACTAATATTTGTGTAATGGTAAAGTTTAAAAGTTCGATATATTCGCAAAATTTTCATCGCGGCGCACATGTGTATACCTCCCGCCCCTCGGAACCACCCAGGCCTATCTATCCCCTGCCTCCCCAGTTTAAAAACTGAGGAACCGCCACTGGTGCACAGCGATAACATAACGGGACCTAATATCAAATCCTGAGGTACGCCGCACCCAATTGGTTTTAAGGCAGAAACACCATTACGAGTCGCCACAAACTGCTTGCGATTAAGAAGATAACTTTCAAATAGTTTTAAAGAATATTCAGAGCATCATATTAAACACAATATTGACAGTAATATCTCATGATTAATAGCATCGGAATATTTCGAGTAATCAAGTAATATTAATGCCCCAGTCTTGTCATTATCAATATCTCTGAATAAATTATCTGTAACCTCTAATAAAATTGTGGTACAACTATGTCCTGGCCTAAAACCAAACTACTTTGCAGAGAAGTAACATGTGAATATTGATTTTATTTATTTCGGTAGCAGTGGATTTCATTTCTAACAAATATTTATAAACAACAGTTAAAATTTCCCTTAAAATTATTGTTATAAAAGCCAATTAAATTTGCATACGATGCAGCAATGTTAGAAGAAGACAGAAGAAAATTATCATTTATTAAAATTATTAAGATTATCAGGTATGGCAATAGCGGCTGATTTACTATAAATATTAAGTTCATTTAATTTTCGCCAGATAACTTTATCATAACTACCACAATGTTGAAGACAATACTCTAATTATCCTTTTTTCTCACTTCTGGACCGCATTATTAGTGATATTTTTTAAACTTCTATATTAATCCCAGTCATGTAGATATTTAGTTTTTCTAAAACTAGGCTAATGCTTTATTGCGAGGCTTCATCATCAATCTGATACTATCAGTGAGCCATGGAAGGTCTATATTTGCCTCACTTTGAATGTTGTGAATGAAAGCTAATACATCAAAGATATTCAAAATCATTGTATTGAATAGGTCGATAGCCGAATGGGTTAAGGCGCGAGGTGGCAATCGCGATTAATCACACGGACATCGCACCACCGAGTTCGAATCCTGGCTCCGGCACTGGCACTGTCGGAGGAAATGGTTGTATGTCCACGTTTTTCAATGTGTAACCCCCTTCCACACAAGCCCCTGGCTTCTGGAATTGGGGGTTGTCTAATTTCTGTGGTGTTTATTTTTTTTTATTTTAAATATTCCACTTTACCATTCATCGATAAGCATTATATTTTCAAAATAGGGACATTAGAAGGAAATTATCAAGAACATGTTTATTGATGTTTTTTAAATTCCTAAATTAAAAATTTCTACATGATTCTTTTCCTGCTTTTAGGTAAATTTTACAAAAGGTCAGAAGGTGATCAGATCCGTTAAGAACTTCTGTTACACCACTAGTACAAGACTTGATCTCATCAAAAATTAATAAACATCCAAAAGTGTAACAGTATTTTTTGTAATTGTTGTGGGCGAGGTAACAATAGAGTAGTAGCAGTGACGTCAGCATTTGACAGCCTGAAAATGGTTCAGTGGACTTTGAAGAATTTGACATAAAAGTACGTTTGTGATCGATTTAAATATTACTGGCGCATAATTTTAATATCAAATTTGTGTGGTGACATTTATTAACGTTTTTTTAAAAGCCTAGTTTGAGAGAAGTTTCTATATATATCGTATCAGTGCTGTTGTTGGAAAAAGAAAATTTGATATCAGGTTTGTTGACATCCCTGTTAACTCGTAAATTGTAAAAATAAACACTATTAACGCAAATAATTTTGTTTTTCGGTTTTTTTTGTTAAGTAGGTATATTGTATGACTTATTTGCTTAAATATTCATTTAATATATGTATTCATAGATTTTGTATAAGCCAATATTGACAGAATATAATAGGTTAGGTAGTAGTAATTTCTATTTACTAATATTGATGGTTTTATAAAAGATTAATATCCATTGCTGTGAAATATATATTTTCTGGCAATATTATTAATTCCCTGCCAAAAATGGCATATAGAAATATCTCCAAAGTAATTTAAAATATATACTTTTCAATAAGCATGGAGAGGATCTATGTAGATGATGAAACAGCTTTACATATGAGTTTCTATACCATTCTATTGCACAACGACTTCTCATCATATTGAGGAATAATATCTCTTGGAATTTTTATGGTTATTGATATGACTGTATGTGTAATCGACTAATTTCGTTCAAAAACTGATATCGGTCTCATAGAACCTTATAACTTTATTTTTGTCTGTTTCTATGAGCACTTTTTGGCAGGGTTGTACTTCAAGCTCAAAAGTTTCTGAGTTTGAATTTGTTACTATTTCAGAAACAGAATGTCGACGACGGCTGTTATGTGCACTAATCGATGGAATCGAAAAAAAAAACAGTCAGATTTTTGGGATTTCCATCTGCTCAAACCAGACAACAAGTAGAGCTTGCAAAAATAGAAATACGTATTCAGCCCAGCAGCGTTCTGTAGAGATGATTTTGTCGAATCGAAAATAAAAAATGCAAGAATATGTTCCAAACATTTTGTTATGGGTACCTATATGATAGTTTTTACATGATTTATAACATAATATGGCAATGTTGACAGTGAACTTGCCTATTTAATCAAAATAGGATGCATAAATGTTCTTAAAATTTCACTTAAAGTGTAGATTGTTCTTAAGGTGATATTTAACGTTTTCTTAGTACGCTTTACATATTATTTTAACATGTATTTTATTATATTGACTTGTGTAAAAAAGTATTCTTAATAACACAAATAAAACTGATTGAATATGTAGTTATATGGTTATTAATTACATCCTCCTCCAGTAACGTAACAGACATAGTTTTGGGTTGGTAAATGAAGGTAGGTTTTAAATTCAAATAAGATTTTAAACTGAGTGTACTAAACAATGCAAAATACATGGAAGAATGAAAAATAAAATCCTAACTTTTTGAAAAACTTCGTTGAATTTTCAATGTATCTGAACATTTTTAAATTCAGGAAGAAAAAACGATGAATATATTAAATGTAGATAGAGCAGCATAGAGCAAAATACTTTATTTTATAGCAATACCTAGTGGTTTTGTTGTTTTTATTAACATATTCTACATGTAAACTTAGGAAACATACATCTGTATATACATTATATAAAGCCATTAATTTCTTAAATATCATAACTGTATAATTTAAAAATGTATAGATTATATAAAATCTCTGTGAAATGCCAAAGCGCACTGAATACTCTAAGCATCTGGCCTTGTTCTTTAATACTACAGCCATAGCAATGTTCTTGTTACTGAGTTCTATTCAATAAGCCAATATATCCGTCACAGACGTATCCTCATATAACAATCCATGGCTTAAACGGTAATCTTTGAGAATGCCTAACCTAAAACAAAAATTACATACATCCTTAACCTGTTTTAATAATGTACAAATGTTGAAAAGCAGTAATTTGTGATTCGACATTACAGACATAAGCAGTATACTTTGATAATAAACCTTGAATTTCATATGCTCATGAATGTTGGAAGATTCTTAAAAATAACTCAATTTTTCAAAACAAAAATAAAAACATTCCTGAAAATTTAAAAAACGTAAATGATATAAATAATTTTTTTGTAAATTCTTTACTGTTTGCAGATGCCTCTGATGATATTCTTAACCATTGTAAAAATAATTTATTATTTGATTCAATTTTTAATTTTGCACTTGTTGATGAAACGACAGTTTTAAAAACAATTCTACAGATACACACGAATGCTACGGGGTGTGATAAGGTAAATATAAAAATGATTAAGTTATGTTGTCCCCATATTATTCCTTATCTGACGCATATAATAAACTGTTGTTTACAAGAAAATGTTTTCCCATCCATATGGAAAAGTGCCGTGATCACTGTGTTACCGAAGAAGAGTAACCCTGAAGATTTTAAAGACTTACGTGCTATCAGTGTTTTGCCTACATTTTCTAAAATACTTGAAAAAATCATGGAAAGTCAACTTAGGCAATATGTATCGGATAAGAAAATACTACCTAAAACACAATCGGGTTTTAGAGCTGGACACAGTTGTACTACGGCACTTTTGCAAGTGGTTGATGACATAATAGGAGCATCAGATGAGGGTTTATGTACAATTTTAATCTTATTAGATTTTACTCGGGCGTTTGATACGCTTAATCATGAAATACTCTTATCAATTTTGTTACATATAGGTCTTACGAAGGAAGCAGTTAATTTATTTAAAAATTATTTAAAAAATAGGCAACAAAAAGTCTGTATTGAGCACGATTCCTCAGAACACTTATTATTAAGATCAGGTGTACCTCAAGGTTCTATTCTGGGGCCACTACTTTTCACACTGTATACCAGTCAGTTTATTTCATGTTTAAAACATTGCCAAATTCATTTATATGCTGACGATACACAGCTTTATTACTCGTTTAATGCTTCTGAGGTTGATGGTGCATGTTTACACATCAATGAGGATTTAAAATCTTTTTTAAAAGTAACAAAAGAACACTGCCTTATCATTAATGCCAGCAAGTCGAACGCTCTACTTTTTGGTCCAAAAAACTCTCGTCAAATTATTAAAAATCACATTCATATAAGTGTAGATCAAGAAAACCTTGAATTAGTTGAACATTCAAAAAACCTGGGTGTTATTATTGACAGTGAGCTTCGGTTTGAAAAACACTTAAATAATCTTGCACAAAAAGCATATAATTCTATTAAATTAATTTATGGAAATAGGCATTATTTACCTCAAAAAGTGAAAGTGATGTTATGTGAAAGCCTGGTGTTGTCTTTATTAGATTTTGCCGACTGTTTATATGGCCCCAATTTAACTACTCTATACAAGAATAAGATTCAAAAAATTCAGAATTCATGCCTTAGGCTAATTTACGGTATTCGCAGACGTGAGAGAATACCATATAAGCTAAAGGACGCGGGTTGGTTGAATATGGAGAGTCGCAGATTGTTTCATTCGGCATGTTTATATCATAAAATATTAGTTAAAAAATCTCCCGAATATTTATACAATAAAATAAAATTTAGGACCGATGTACATAACCTCAATTTACATTTCAAAGGTCTTTTAACTCCACC
The DNA here is from genome assembly GCA_963675555.1 of Leptura quadrifasciata. Classification (NCBI taxonomy): domain Eukaryota; kingdom Metazoa; phylum Arthropoda; class Insecta; order Coleoptera; family Cerambycidae; genus Leptura; species Leptura quadrifasciata. Next base: position 151,481,324 of record OY776673.1, on the reverse strand, counting down.
TATCCACCGAACAGAACAATTTAAGCGTTGTTTTAGGTATCAGATCTGCAAAGTTTATAACCCTCTACCTGAAAACTTGAAAGAAATGAAATTAAATTGTTTTAAAAAAATTTTAAAAATATTAATTTATAATCGGCATAATTAATACTAGTAGCCCCCTAGTTTAATTTAAAAAATTAGTTTAATAAAGTTAATGTTTTCTTTTTGTTATTAACCATAGTAAAAAAAAAATTTTTTTTTCTTATTGTGTACATTTACAAATAAGTATAATTATTTTCTGTGTATTCTCACTGAATGTAGTGCGCGGATTAGGTTAAGTGGAAGAGCAGCTAGTCTTTAAGAATATCTTTTTGTTTTAATTGTCAATATTGTAAATCCATTGCTGAACTTCGCCTATTATTCCATTCCAATGTGTATATAAGAGGAAATTGTAAGTAAATCTTCATAAGTGGAAAATAAAGGCGCTATTATTATTATTATTATTATTATTATATTATTCATATAGAATCTACACTTACTTCACCAACAAGATATCGCTTGCTAATTTTTTTTGTATCCAGAAATTCTATCCATTTACAGGCAAGCTGAGCAAAGGCATCTAACTTGGTCATCATGGTCGTACGGCTCGTTCGAAATAACATATAATCCATCACCACAGTTTTAGAAATTTTTGGGATATCATTTAGCGATGCAGTTAAATCTTCTACTTTTATACTACTTCAACACCGTTAATGTACTCTAACTTAGAAATATAATTTGGTGACTACTAAAATGAAGTGTACAGATCAAATTTCAACAAATTTAACATTCCTAATTGTCAAAATTAACTCACCATTAGGAAAATAAAAAGTTTGTGACAGTACGAAAAAAACACGCCGGTTAAAAAACGCAAATAAAACACAAAATTAAAGCCAGTTCAACAAATCACCAAACATATTAGTAAAAGGGAACACTAATAATTAATTTTGCACAAAAAAAGCTTTTCAAAAAGCTCTAAAATACCTTAAAACTTGGTATAATTAAATGACTGTAAATATCACAAAAAATTTCGAGTGCACGTAACTGAAGTTGCAGCTTGATTGTGACGTCAGCTGGTACTACTCCATTTGTCCCATGTCAAATAAGTCAACAATATTATAAAAATTGATTGCATTAGAACACTCACCATCCATGAGATCAATATTGATATCACATCCACATATAATTTTGTTAATTTGTAGAATGAAGTTTGCTATATTTTCCTAAAGATTGTCCAAAAAACTAGAAATGTCTTTACTGGGAGGTACATAAAGCACCCCAGAAATAAATGAAGTTTTGTTAATGCTTACTTTGATCCAAAGTTGCTCCACCGAATCAGAAAAATTTACGTTCAACAGCTCAAAGTCAATGAACGATTTCAGATAGATCGCAAATCCACCACTTTGTGCACCTCCCTCCTTCCTAATGAAGTTATACTCGTTAATATATATTTAATCATTATTATCAATATGTTCGTTTGGCCATATCTCACTCCTACTAAATCATAATTTTCCTGTAAAACAAAAGTCTTGACATCAGAGAATTTATCAGTTAAAGCTTTTACATTATAAAAAGCTCAACTTAAATGTTTCACGAAAAAGATACTTGAATTAAGAGTAGTAAATACAAAATAAATTAATTGGCCACAAAAACCAAACACAAGGAAATTAATTTTTTCCTTTAATCTCTGCTGTGTTTATGTTTTAACAAAAAGAAATTAAATTTTAATCAAACGGGAATTTCCTGTTAAAGACACTTGCAAAAGTAACCTGGGGGAGAATGATGTGTTATTTTAAGATTCTTAAACAAAATTTACTTCCAACTGAGACAGGGGTTAACATCAGAGGTGGGTGATGCTAAAATACTGCAAATATTTGTTTTTTCCTGAAAGAATTTGGTAAAGTAAGACATTTCTTAATAAAAATATATTACGATGAATAGCATTTAGAATTAATGCAATAAGATGCTATAAAATATGGTGGAAATCTATGGAATAAATATATATATTGTCTGGTCGATAGCCGAGTGGGTTAAGGCGCAAGGTGGAAATCGCGATTAATTACACGGACATCGCACCACTGGGTTCGAGTCCTGGCTCCGGCACTGCCGGGGGAAATGGTCGTATGTTTTTCAATGTGTAACCCCCTTCCGCACAAGCCCCTGGCTTCTGGAATTGGGGGTTGTCTAATTTCTGCGGTGTTTATTTACTTATTATTATATTTTTTATTAATATATATATATATATATATGATATTACATATGATTTGCAGGAAACAACTACTCAGCGGGCAAATACCCCGACCTGCATTGAATTATACCTTACAAATCATGAATGGCAGCCAATGTCATTTGTCAATTCCCCTACCAGACATAGACCGGTTTCGAACTTATTAGTTCTCATCAGTATGCCATAGGTCGTGGAACAGACAAATGACAGTGGCCAACCTGCTAGTTTTATACAAACTGAGGTAAATGGTGTACCGGTGAGAGGTATGTGAATCCTCTCCTGTGGTCAAATGCTACTATACACCAGACATCATAGATGTCTCCATGGTGTATAGCGACTTGCTATTTTGCAAGTACCGAGAGCGGTGACCTTCAGCCCTTGGTGGACTTAACCTATACTGATATTACATATGATTTGCAGGAAACAACTACTCAGCGGGTAAATACCCCGACCTGCATTGAATTATATCTCACAAATCATGAATGGTAGCCAATGTCATTTGTCAATTCCCCGATCAGACATAGACCGGTTTCGAACTTATTAGTTCTCATCAGTATGCTATAGGTCGTGGAACAGACAAATGACAGTGGCCAACCTGCTAGTTTTATACAAACTGAGGTAAATGGTGTACCGGTGAGAGGTAAGTGAATCCTCTACTGTGGTCAAATGCTACTATACACCAGACATCATAGATGTCTCCATGGTGTATAGCGACTTGCTATTTTGCAAGTACCGAGAGCGGTGACCTTCAGCCCTTGATGGACTTAACCTATACTGATATTACATATGATTTGCAGGAAACAACTACTCAGCGGGCAAATACCCCGACCTGCATTGAATTATACCTTACAAATCATGACCTATGTCTGGTCGGGGAATTGACAAATGACATTGGCTACCATTCATGATTTGTAAGGTATAATTCAATGCAGGTCGGGGTATTTGCCCGCTGAGTAGTTGTTTCCTGCAAATCATATGTAATATCAGTATAGGTTAAGTCCACCAAGGGCTGAAGGCTATACACCATGGAGACATCTATGATGTCTGGTGTATAGTAGCATTTGACCACAGGAGAGGATTCACTTACCTCTCACCGGTACACCATATATATATATATATATATATATATATATATATATATATATATATATACAGGGTTACTGGTAATTCGATACATTCCTTTGGAGATGTGATGGGGCATGAGCTAAGGAGTAAATCTAGCCCTAACATACATTATGCAAAACTCAATAGTTTTTGAGATATTTCAATTTTTTTGTTTTTCTCAAAAAAGTAGATCTTAATGTCTTAAAAGTTAATTTCCGAAAAATCTACTTGACATTTTTAAATTTTTTTTTACTGGATTACTTGTCCAATATTATAGATATCCGTTTGGAATGAAAAATATCTGGAAACATTTCGATCATGTGGACATTTAAAATAAAAACTTGTAAAATTTTTTTTTTTAAATCAGTTACGAAATTTACCTATTAGGTTTTTCAAAAAAATATTAATGTAGCACGCGTACAAATTATTATAAAAACTTCTTTATTTCAATAGCTATCTAACTAGGTAGAAATGTTTAATGTACCCTTGATAGTTCTAATAAAAAATTAGTAAAAATAACATATTTTTTGATAAACAGTAAAAAACATTTTAAAAGTAGAGTTTAATTCTTCATTAATTTCAAAGTTGTACTTTATTTTTTATATATCTGGTTCAAAATGGGAACCCCTATTCCGTATACAGACACGGCAGCATCTTCTTATTTCCGTCCTTGTTACTCTGGTTGTCAGATTATGCCTTATGTGTTGGGCAGCATCGACTATCCTTTGTCTAAGGTTTTCTATAGTATTGGCTGGTGTGGCATAGGCCATCTCCTTCATATGACCCCATACGTAATAATCAAGGGGTGTTAAGCCAGGGCTTCGCGCTGGCCCAGGTATTGGGCCCGCTCTTCCAATCCAACGGTTAGGGAAACGTTGATCAAGTAACTGTCGTACTGTCAGCCGATAATGTGCTGGACAACCGTCGTTCTGAAACATCATTCGCTGTCTGACGACGAGAGGAACATCTTCTAAAATCACCGCCAGATCATTTCTTAAAAAATTTTCATAGATTTCCCCGTTTAAATTTTGAGGAAGAAAGTGTGGCCCTATTAAATAGTGACCAATGACTCCCATCCACACATTAATAGAAAATTTCATTTGGAAACTAGTTTCACGTGTTAACTTGGGATTTTCCTCTGCCCAATAACGTAGGTTGTGGAAATTTGTTATACCCTCGCGATTAAATTTCGACTCGTCCGTCCATAAAATACTTGTTAAAAAATTTGCACTTTCTGCATCTGAATTTAACATATAGCGGCAGAATTCCACTCTCCTTCCAGGATCACCTCCCTCCAAGCCTTGGACAGGGGTATAGTGGTAAGGATGACATCCAACTCTACGTATCATAGACCAAACTCTCCATTGTGACGCTCTGGTTAGTCTTGCGACTTTATTAGTTGAAATAGTTGGGTCTTCCTCAAAATACCTCAATATTTCTTCCTCATCATCTGATTCATAAACGGGAGGAGCACCAGCGTCACTTCTTCTACATTTCACGGAGCCAGTTTCAGCAATATTTCGATATGCCGTACTGAATACACGTGCATTTGGTAAGCGGCGGTTAGGGTACCAAAGACCATATTCTCGGCGAGCTTCAGCAGCGTTGCCGCCACAGTATCCATAGACAAACAAGCTATAAGCGTATTCTGCGTTGGCATACGCGGCCATGGCACAGAAAATACAATAACAACAACTAATAACAACAACTACGAGCAAAATCAAAATCTTCGATAACTAATTTAACAAGACCAACAAACTTAAGGGACACGGAGATAAGAATGTCAGTTAATGACATATATGCACAAACGTCAAAGTCAAGGACTGACTGACTTAAATGAAAATGAACGATTAGTCGTTTAATAAATTCCGCCACCAGCATTATCTTTACTAATTTTTTATTAGAACTATCAAGGGTACATTAAACATTTCTACCTAGTTAGATAGCTATTGAAATAAGGAAGTTTTTATAATAATTTGTACGCGTGCTACATTAATATTTTTTTGAAGAAACCTAATAGGCAAATTTCATAACTGATTTAAAAAAAAAATTTTACAAGTTTTTATTTTAAATGTTCGCATGATCGAAATGTTTCCGGATATTTTTCATTCCAAACGGATATCTATAATATTGGACAAGTAATCCAGTAAAAAAAAATTTAAAAATGTCAAGTAGATTTTTCGGAAATTAACTTTTAAGACATTAAGATATACTTTTTTGAGAAAAACAAAAAATTTAAATATCTCAAAAACTAAAACGTATCGTTATGTACCCCACAGCATTACTGGTATGTTGTTGAACCCGAAGATATATTTCACACATAGTGCAGCCCTCCATATATTATTTTCATTCAAGGTTATCTTTAGCTGTTCTCGCTGTTTTCGCCTTACACTGCAGATTTGGAGGTCTCAAATGATTCTATTTTTAAAAGCTTTTATTTAACTTGCAATGTTTGTCAGTCGGTTTAGGTCAAATCTTGCAATCAAAATTTCGATTAGTTCTAATTTAGCTAGAGCTTTGAAATTTTGCACATGTGTATAAGTCCGGTGACAGTACACTTTGACATTTTCATATAAGAAAAAAACAAGATGGCGGCTTCAAGATGGCGGACGACTTTATTGTTTATGATCCGATTCGACTCAAAATCGATATCTGGGGGTTTTCGAGATCGCCAATGAATTCTTTTTCAAAATTCAGAAATTCAAAATGGCGGCGCCAATATGGCAACGACATTTAGATCCAAATCGATCAAAATCGATATCTGGGAGTTCTTGGGGTCGCAGATTACGAATTTCTAATCAAAAATTTAATTCAATATGGCGGACGACTTTACCGTTCATGATCCGATTCGTCTCATAATCGATATCTGGGGATTATAGCATATCAAGAGACTAAAAAGTAAAAAATAAAATTATATAAAAAAATATTTAAAAAAAACTTTCATTTAAAGAACGCTCTAAAAAGTAGAAAATAAGCTTTGAAGTAAATCAAACCCATCATTTTGTTACATTATATAATTTTTTTATGACATAAAAGCTTGTCGCGAGCAATCTCCTTTACACAGGAAAACCTTGCGACAAGCTTTTATATCAGAAAAAATAATATAATGTAACAAAATGTTGGGTTTTATTTACTTCATAGTTTATTTTCTATTTTTAGAGCATTTTTTAAATGAAAGCTTTTTTTATATTTTTTTAAATCTTAAAATAACAACTCTGTTATTTAAATATTTCTGATAACAACTGCGGATACTGAATATATTTTAAATAACAAATTCGTATTTTTCCATATCATTTTTAGGTAGGGAATCTACACATGTGCTGTGCTGTACAGTCCACGACGTTCAAGCGTTTTTTATTTTCGTTAGCAAGCCGCTTTTAGAAAAATGCAAAAAAAGGTATGGACATTTTGTTAATTTTATGTTGCTATTTTGTATTGCTAAAATTAATTTCGTACCTTGAACCATTTTCGAGAAAACTAAAAATTATTACTAACGTTAATCAAACTTTAACAAAATAAAAATTCCGGTGTTAGAATTTGTCACTTTCAAAGTGCTTTCAGATGCCAATGATGTATTTTTGATTAGACCAGTTTTTAGCTAATAATTTTCCAGTTAATATTTAAAGAACCTTGAAAGGGTAATAATAAAACCACATTCAGAAAAATACAAAAAAATCATTGGACATGTTGGTACTTTCTCGTTGCTATTTTGTAGCACCAAAACTAATTTTGTAGCTCGAACCATTTTCGAGAAAACTAAAAACTGCCAACGTTAATCTAACGTTTATTTACATTACTAACTGCGGAAAATAATTTTACACAAGTTTCCCTATAACTTATTCTGGAACTTAGTCATCGGCGCATGCGGCATGTGACATGATAATCTATTATTAATGGCCGCTCGATCAAGTGCACTGTTGTACATTTTTTTCTTTTTTTTTGTTGTTATTACTGTTGTTGTATGTACCTCCAAAATTAATTCTGTGCCTTATTTTCTAAAAAAATAAATATCGCGATATCTCGGTTGCCATTAACGTTACATTAAAATTGCGGTGTCAGAATTTGTTTAATTTAGAAATACTTTTAAAAATTCTAGTTTTGTTACTTTTTTTGTTGCTATTCTCCACCACCAAAATTAATTTGCTATCTTGAACCGTTTCCAGAAAACACTGCTAACGTTAATCTAAATTTAAAAAAGAAACTGAATTTATCCCCTCCCTCATAATATTTATAAAAAAATTAAATTGGATAAAAAAAATAATAAGGAAAATATAAATAGTTGCAGCACTACTACAATATTAGCAAGAAACAGTAATTAATGCAGATACAAATTTGCTAGAATTCTTAAATAGTAGAATAACATCTGAGAAAGTTAATTCGTAAAAATATTTTTTATCATCTATAAGTTTTATTTACTAAGTTTATAAAATCGAGTTTTCAAATAGTTTTTTTATTATCTATGTTATTAACGCCTAATGTAACAAATATAACTTTAATCAATTAGTACGTTTTATATAACTTTATATTTGATTGTAGATGGATTAGATTCTGAATATCTGCATTACAAGTTAATAGAGCAATTAATAAAACAAGAAAATGGTTTATAGTAACATCTTTTTTTGATCACTTTTTGCCTATTCATTCTCTAAAATCTGAGGTAATAAACCATTTATTGTTAGCCATTATGTTGTTAAAGGGAGACGTATTCTTGTACTACTCTAAAGTGAATTACACTCCTTAAACTTTACCGGGAAATCAATATTTTTTGCAAACCACACCGCGATTTTGCTCGTTAGTAGAACAGAAATTAAATAAATGATACAAATTGATTCAATGTTTCAAATAGTAGAATAGCATCTAATAAATTAAAATGCACAAATATAAGTGCAGTTTGCTACAAGCAACAAAGAAGACCAAATTTAATGTAGGTATAAATATCGTAAATTTTTAATGTTTTCGTAGCACTTCACTCTCTGTCTCAAAAGTAACATGTATATTTTATTTTAAGGTTTCACATATTAAAGTACCGTCGCTGAAATTTAGTAATAGAAATAAGTTGAGTTTGGTACAAGTGAAATTATATGAATTTATAAGTGCACAGTGAGAGTTTCTTTATTTAGTATTTGTCTGATGTATTGATACACAAGAACATTTCAAATTCCAGATGTAAGACACGGATGCTTTCAGCAAACATGTGCCTAAAAAAATGATAATTTTTATGACTTCGTTTTATCTTAAGAGATTCTAGCTAGGCCGACAATAATACACGATATTTTTATTTTTGCCATTGTTCCAGCAAACCAATAAAAAATCTAACAATGGTATAAATGCAAACAGACCCCCAATTTTTTTTAGTATTTCTCAAAAGTGTACATTTGGTAAGTATTGATAATTTTTAGTAATTTTTAATTGATAATAGATCTGCCGCTTACATAAATGGGGGCAGTTTAATGAAAAATAAGTTGTAAACAGAGCTTTTGGATTTGTTGCAATGAAAGGAGGGTTAATAACTTGCTTGGTAAGCTAAAGCTTTTATAACACTTATCTAGTAAACTGAAGAGATAAGATAAAAAAACTCAAGAATAAAAGTGCAACATTATATTTTGCAAAGCAGTAAACAATATACAGTGTGTTCCAGTGTATTTGTTACACTTGATATTTTCTGTAAATTTTTAGATAAATTTTAGGTTGGATATCCAGCCTAACTTAGTACTTTCTGTGGAATATGATGCTAATTTTAATTGACTATAAAAGGGATGTAAAAACATACACGTAAAATTATAAATATCACTTCCGGTTTACACGGAAATGACGTTATTTTTGCCAAATAACAAATTAAAAATCGAAAAATTTTATTTTTCAAAAAGCCCATTATTAAATTGTTGAAACTTTTAAAAGATTTGGAAGAAAATAGGCATTAATATTTTTGTTATTGTTTAGCTTGTATTCCTGTATTATTGAAATATAAACGTGTAAAATAAAAAAAACTAAAAATCAGTTTTTTAAAAGTTTTTCACAAAATATCAATTTTAGGCGCATGGCACCTACCTTATCACTTTTTTTTTACTAGGAACTGTGCGATTAATGTGACGATACGAAAAGAAATGGAGCTATTTAAAAAAGAAACGAAATTTTTTAGATTATTTTCAATTTATAGCATTTAGCGCAGTCAAAATAGTACAATTTTCAGGATGTTTTTGTTAGAGTGAAAGGCAGATTTTCTGAAAGTTTGAATCTAATCTGTTCACCCAGCAGCTTTGGGCAGCAAAATGAAAAAAATACGATTTTTGGCCACTTTTGTAGGTCATGGTTGCGCTTCTAAGACCTACAGTAAACATAGATTTGTAGAATATTTAATTACAAAGATTTTGTTTTTTTTTTGTCCCAATAGGACCTATATATCACGAATTATTCACATTTTTAGGCTGAAAAACGCGGTTAAAAAAATTAAATTGTAAATAACAATTGAAGCACAGGGTCTTTGAAGTACAAATTTTTTTTTGATACTCCTTAACACCTTCCCAATAAAATTCAACCATAAAATTGCTTATAGAAAAAGTTCCACTTCAAATACTATTTTGACTGCATTAATTAGAAGGCGCGCTCGAATTAGCATTTCACTTGGAACATTGGATAAGTGCTTGGGTTTTCTTGAAATCTTCTGTGTTTGTATTATTATCTAAAAAAAAGCCCCAACTTCGGCTATGCCACTCTTGTTCAGAAATTGTTGTAAACAATAACCTTGTTGTTAATTTGCAAAAGACGAGCAAAATAAAACAATTTTCGTGTTTTTTGCTAAAAATTAACGATTTTTTACTCATTGAATTTTTGAAAAAACGCGTAGTTTCCGAGATACAATGAAATTTTTCAAAAAGGGTAGAACGGAACCCATATTATATAGGACATCCGAAAAAATTCATGTTAGCATATTTTTAAAATACAAAGCTTCTTTTCATTATCGGTTTTCCCATAAAAGCCATACCTGCATAGTTTTCCATTAATTTTAAACAATTTTCGTCTCTAATAATTTTTTTAAAAATGCATGTTTTTCGAGATTTGTGAGTAAAATAATTGTAACTTTTCCACCAAAAAATGCTCATATCTCGAAAAATATGCATTTTTAAAAAAATTTACAGATATGAATTGTTTGCAAATTAATGTTCTACTGTTATGAATTTTTTCTGATTTTTAAGAAAACAATCAGTGATTTTTTCTCAGTTTTTGCGATGGTCTTTGCTATTTCTATAGGTAGGTTGTTCCGAAAAACCTCACAGTTATGTTTTTTCTGGAAAAATCGGTATAGCAAAAAGTTTTTTTATTGTAAAAATATATTTACCTAAATTTGTTCAGATTTTTTAAATAAAATTTTGATTTCCTCTCCCTCTTTTCTGAAAAATTTTGAATTACTGAATCTCGGAAAATTTGCGTTTTTTAAAAAAATAACGAATAAAAAGTTATTCTTAAAGAATACAGAAATACGTATTTTTATGGTATTAGTTGGTATTACTGCATTTTTCGTGGAATTAATTAGTATTACAGAAATTTTCATGGTATTACTCTGGAATTGTGAAATTACTAAGATATTATAGTAGTATTACAATGCCAAAATGGAATTAGTGTAAATAATTTTGGCACCGGTTTACCCCTCGGGTATTTAACCATTGAACAAGTTAATATAATTCTTCTTTGTTAGGATACATGCACATTTTTGACTAATAAAAATATTTTTGCTTTATTAATTATACAGTTTATAACTGTATACTGATAGTATTTAATAATTATATTAAACAGTGATAAATAAAAATTGGTTAATAATAATAATAAAATTAATGTCATGCAAAATTAAGAAAAATTAAAATGTTGATTAAATTGATTCTTTAGATTAACGCCATGAATTCAAGAACAGGAAAAATGCTGGAATTGGTAACAAGTAAAAGTAAAAACTTACTAGATCTACCAAAGTATGACTCTACCAAGGGTACAAGGCAAGAAGAGCAATCAATCGCTTCGTTAGCACAAAATAATTTTTTACACTCAAATAGATCTAACATAAAAGACAAACAGGAACTGGTGATGAGAGAAACTCCTGGAACAGCAAAATGTACGGAAATAAAAAAATAACCAAATAGAAAATAAAAAACCAGTAACTAAATTGCAGAAAGTTAATAATGAACGGATAAGAAAGGATATGGACAACGAAAATGAAAGCGGAAGTTTGATCGAGGAAAATGAAAATAATGACCATTCGAATTCCCAGTCCAACACAAATGTCTTCAGGTAGTGAAGTACCCTTCAAGTTGTAAGATGAAATTGTCATTCTGCCTATCATTGAGAAGTCTTATTTATTGCCTCTAAATAACACAATACAGTATTATGTATAATGTCGCTATGGGCTAATCAACGAACGCGTGACGTTATGGGCTAATCAACGAACGCGTTCTAAATGGCGTGTATCTGTACCTGACGAGAGCGCTACCTCATGGGAATTCTATTGAACAATTCCATATTCTTTTAAGCATTGAACCGGTCATTATTAAGCCCTTCTGAAATTTTGTGGAGGGGTTCCTTATAACAATATGTGGCAAATAGTAATAGGATACACGCAAAACGCTGTTTAGCCCAAGGATAATGTCCGTTCATATGTCTACATATATATATATATATATATATATATATATATACAGGGTGTCCCAATAAAAACTCCCAGGCCGGATATATTCTAAACGAATAGAGATATTTTAATTCTGTAAAAGCCAGTTTGTAGAGCATGAAGATAGCTTCATTTTTGCATATAATTATTTTTTGAATATATCAGTATATAGATGGCGTTGTGCTCTAAAGAAATATTTCGATGGGAGAAACTTTGACATGGGGTTTATGTGAAAGAAAATGCATTTCTAAGCAGATTATGTTCTAAAAAAAAAATACCATAAAACTAACCGTTTTCGAGATATTTGAGTCCAAATGTTGGCATTTGCCAATATTGAATAATTGTAATCTCTTCAACATTTCAGTCCATTAAGTTGGACAATCTGTATTCAATTTACAAACTTTGGAAGAAAATATATAAAGAATTTTTCATATAATTGCTTTGTTATTAGGTTAGATTATAATTTAAAATATTTGATATCTAGTGAGTATAATAACCCTTATACCTTATAAATTAAATACAATTAAAGTTACCTTTGGAATAATAGTTTTGACATTTCTCAATTTCAATCACATTTTGTTTATTGGTATGTCAATAGAACTGTATTATTTTACCTAATTATTGTTTTCTTTGTGAATATTTATTATTAAATATGGTTTCTCATACAAATGGAGATAAATTAAATATGATTATAATTTATGGGGAATGTCGTAAAAATACTTCAAGAGCTGTAAGTTTATATGGAACACGTTTTCCTGACAAACCTTCACCAGATCAGAAAACTTTTGTAAGTTTGTGTTCTAATTTGAAAAATGTTGCTAATATTGCTAATATTGGCAAATGCCAACATATGGACTCAAATATCTTGAAAACGGTTAGTTTTAGGATATTTTTTTTAGAACATAATCTGCTTAGAAATACATTTTCTTTCACATAAACCCCATTTCAAAGTTTCTCCCATCGAAATATTTCTTTATAGCACAGCGCCATCTATATACTGATATATTAAAAAAACAATTATAATCAAAAATGAAGCTCTCTTTATGCTCTACAAACTGACTTTTACAGAATTAAAATATCTCTATTCGTTTAGAATACATCCGGCCTGGGAGTTTTTATTGGGACACCCTGTATATATGTATGTATGTATTATGATATTTTAGTCGCAAACTCCTCTATAAAATCCTTATTTTACTATAAGGAACGTAACCAGGCTGCAACCAACAGCTACTTTCCGGACTATGTGCCCCGCCGAGCGCTGAATTACAAGTTACAAGGCTGGCGCGTTAAGTGTGATAATTGCATATTACCATCAAAACGCTAATGCAACAAACACCAGCCGAAAGACTGATCCTACTTAAAGGAACTGCAGTTTCGAGCTGTTGGCACTCGTCAGTGCAAGGTAGGCATGTGACGACCGACACGAGGACCACTCGACCATTTAGTACATTTCGGTATCTTTGGGATAGCGACATGTAAAATAGTCAGCAGGTACTATCTAGCTGTCCAATGTCTGTTGCAATCGAAAAATAAATAGCCTGACTTGGCTTAGCATAGTTCAAATGTGTTTTTTCAAATTTTTAGAGGGCGGAATATTAAAACATAATATTTTAGTCGCAAACTCCTCTATAAAATCCTGCATATTACCATCAAAACGCTAATGCTTCAATTTCGGAGGAGGATTTCGATGTGGGACGAAATGATACGCAGAGGTTGCCCAGTTCTTGGAAACTCGCCCTTGTAGAAAGTTACGTAATAGAAAACACACGACGATCCACCGTGGACGAACCAATCACGAGGAGGTACGGTCAAGCATTGACAAATAGTGACAAAACACAGCAACCTGCCCGAAATGGACCGATCTCGAGGAGTCAGAGCCGAGCGCTGACCAATCAGAGAGAACCTCGGCATTCTACGGCAACGATTGGACACGAGGATGCCCAACCACCAACGAGAAGTCACGTGGAGCGTGACGTTTCAGCGAGGCCACTTGTCGGGTTGGTTCAGGCGCCCGCTACGCCTCCCACAAGTAGTAGGGGACCAGTGACACGTAGCCAGTCGCGCAGGCGCACTCTAGACTATAGCCTATATAAGGAGCTGCACAACGCGGAGAAAGTCAGTTCAATTCGAGCAACGAGAAACAGCAGTAAGCTGTTTTCAGTGAGAACCTGAAGATGACAGATGAGATTCTGCCGAAACGTCGTTTACACAACAGTGGCTCCTCGAGGAGTCGACCATCGATGTGAGAGAGCACCCGGAAGTACAATAACACTTTATATATTGTGCTGTTCTACTTTTTATTGTACTTAATAATTTGCAGTACTAATTAAACCTTAACTTGCTTATTTCCAATAGATAAAAAAAAACTTTAAAACCAAAAGATCAAATTAAAATCTCTTACCTTTTGATCCGAAAGTATGTCAAAATATTTAATGAGCCGGCTAGCTTATCTTTCCCTTCAGGAGCAGGTTCAAATTCAGTTCCTATTTAAAATGAAATTTTTATTAAAGTAAAATTTTTAATCTGATATAAATAATTTATTTTCTTTGATATTTAGATAATTCAGCTTTATAACAGGTTCGAAAGTCTAATAAGTACACTATTTAAATTTTAATATACGACCTTGTCCAAAATTAAACACACAAAAACCTTCCTTCTTCGTAGCTACACACTTCTCTTTCCAAATCCAACAATTCTCCTTTCATTAATTCTTCACCTTATCTCGTCCTTATCTCCTCTGCAACTCCAAACCACAATAACACCTCTACCTTCTTATTTACAGTCTATTTTTCTCTTCTTCGCTGATCTCCACAATTTCTGACTTTCAATTCAATTTCAAAATTCTTAATCCTTGTTTATTATTTTTCTTCTTCACTCCCTAATTTTCACTTGTTCTTTTTTTCTTAAATTTGTTTTTCCAATTTTACAACCTCTCTTTTATCTGTTGTTTATTGTTCTATCTCACTAAATATCAAAGTATCCAAAATAAACAAAACAAAACACCATATGAATTTTGATTAATTTCATTCCAAACATAACCTAACTTAAACCTCCTTGTCTTTCTCCAGGAAAAGATTTACCAACTATAAAATAAAATTTCCTACTTAAAAGAAATGTCATAATGACTTAAATGTCAGAAATTATTTCAACAATAACTTAATAACTACTAACATAGATGTCAGTATCAAACTTACTGTTGACATCAAATGAAAACTTTAAAACTATTAAAACAACTCTAAATAAGTATTAACATTCTAAAACACATATCTTTCGGATCTTTAGCTAATTTAAATAAATTTTGAAAACCATCTAAAGGAAATAAACAAATTCAAACCTTGATTCAGCAAATAACACAAACATGCAATCTTCGTAATCGTCCAATATGCAAATACATAGCATTTTATATATATAAGACAAAAAATTAAGCACCACGTAGGGTATCTTGAGGTTGCAGTCAGAGGTGAAGAGTTTACGGCCACAAAACAGAAAAAGAAAACTTTGTAACAAAGTAACAAAAAAGCTTTCTTTTTCTGTTTTGTGGCCGTAAACTCTTCACCACCATGACTGCAACCTCAAGATACCCTACGTGGTGTGGTGTTAATATACAGGATTGGAAAAAAATTATTTTATGTTGTAACAGTAACCATTGAAATAAATATTCAAATTGTGATTTTGAGCAATAATACAGTAAGACAGATGGGAAGTAAATTTCTATTAAAGTCACTAGCTGTTGTTAACTGACTGCTAAATACTTCTGATTAAGTGAAAAATGTAATTTTTAGTTTCCACTTTTCGTTTTATTTCTTGGACCTACTTAATGTAAAGACAACCTGTATACATCATAAATATGAAATGTGCATTGGTATAATAGTAAATGTGGAAAGAATGAACACTGCGAATAAAAATATAAATGGCTTAATGAGGTTTTTGCCATGTAGTAAACAAAAAGAGAAGATAATATATATCATGATTCATGTGGCTTAAAGTGACACTTGTATGAAATAAAATTATTTGAGCATACTATCTAGTAAAATGTGGTTTACAGAAAGAGAGAGAGAGAATTGGAATTCTTATTATGATTGGATGTGAAGATAAAATGCTAAAGGAAGAACAAGTGCTTGATTTTTTTAACAACATGTATCTAAATCGAGAACCAATTATTCAGTCATGTGTTATGTCCATTTAACAACTTAGTTGCTATTTATTTATATTTAGCAGTTTTTGTAAGTGAGAGTACTTCAAACGAACAGAATTTTCTTTGTATAACTGCAAAATTCCTTTATATATTTCATAGATTTATTTACGTAGAATTCAGTCATTTTTATTTAATGAAATAAATTATATACTTCTGTTATAGCACTTCAGGTCACCAATAGTCTCTACCGTACCTGGAAAACATTTATATCCATTTTCATTTTTACTCCAGCCAGTACAATATGTAGTTATATTTCTTATCTCTAAAACTTCTTCTAGGCAGACCTGTTATATAATATATTTAATTCATCACAATATAGTTTGGAAACTCAGTATTATTTTCAGGAATATATAGGTACTTTTAAGTTTTTACATTGATACCACAATTAAAATTGTAATATAAAAAGGTTTACCTTATTAAGATTTGAAGTAGCCATTTGGCATCCAAATTTGAACTGATTGACATCTACGAACTATTCTGTTGTGAGATCTTCGAGAAATAATTATTACAATCTATATCCACATTTCTTTCCATGTTAGAACACCATACAGATAAAATTTATTTATTTTTTTTTGTCAATTGCTTTATTAATGTGCTTTCACTATTTAAATAAAATTAGGTTCATTTTCTTTAATTTTATGTAACTAAAATTCTACATGTGACCACATGGTAATAATTTATTTTCTATTTCTTTTGTCAGTTTAGTTCGCAACTAGCTTATTATCTAGCGTTCTAGCTATTTACTTATCTGCATATTAAATAATGTTAAATATACTATTTATTAAACCGTTAGGATTGATAACTTTTTTTGGCTAATGCCAATATGCTTATGCCTTTAGTTTTCTTCTATTAATTATTATGAATTAATATCTGGTTATCGAAATAACCAAGAATCTATTAGAACATTGCATTAGATTTTTAGAGCTTTTCTATAATTCTTCAAATCCACAAGAGCCTATCATTTGGAATCATATGCTTTCTAACGATAGAACCAATTGAAGAAGAAATTGGTCTTATATGTTATACACATAAAAGGGTAAGTTTCACCAGTCTTGTTAGTTCTCTGAACCTGCGACCATTTGCTTCGACTTAAACTAGCTAGCCGTTAGCATTCGTTGCTTTGCTCATTGAATATGTTAACAAAAAGATAATAAAAAGGTGGTTCCGATAAAGGGAATCGTGTGCAATGTTAAATGTCTAGACATTTTACTTACATTTGAGGAGAATCCTCACACAAGCTCAAGGCAAGTAGGTTTGGACAAGACTATTTATCATACGAAGATTCTGAAAATATTAAACAAAGAAAAATAGCATTCGTACAAAGTGCATGTGGTTCAAGAACTCATTTTTTCAGACGAAAGAATATTTCAGGAATATGTACCACTTTAAAACTATACGGAATATTATAAAACCTTTGGATGAGAACTACAAAATATCAAGAGTTGTACTTATGAATAAGTAAATTTGAAACAAAATTGTAATCAAAACTTATAAAATTTATACTAATGATAATAAATAATAAACACCACAGAAATTAGACAACCTCCAATTCCAGAAGCCAGAGCTTGTGTGGAAGGAGGTTACACATTGAAAAAACGCGGACGCACAACCATTTCCTCCGACAGTGCCAGTGCCGGAGCCAGATTCGAACCCGGTGGTGCGGTGTCCGTGTGATTACCACCTCGCGCCTTAACCCACTCGGCTATCGACCAGACAACTATTACTATACTATTTAAACACATCAAACGTAAATGCAGCATAATACTTTACATATACGAGTTATAACACTTAAAATTCAGGAAAATTTGCAATTTTAAAACATACCGATAGACATTTCAAAATTCAGTAGAAGAAAGTAATTATAAAGAATCAAAACATGGGTAAAAACATAATAGAATAATAGAATAAATAGCTTTTGTAGACAAAATTTCACAAGTAAAAGATGAAGTGGTACCTAGTGGTAGAAAAGGGGCACCAAAATTGAACAAGTTTAGAACTTTGCAAAAACAGGTCAAATGTATGTAGTAGCTTTAAGTCATTTATAAAAATAAAATTGAACAAAATGAGTAAGTATATTCAAGTTTCGCCTGGAACTAAAAGGGCACGAGAGAAAGGTGTTAAATTTGTGTAGTGCCCGAAAGAGTCATGAGGGGCACATGGAAGATGTAACTTTATTAATAGACAACGTAGAGACAAAATAGTGGGATAGAGAGAAAGGTGAAAAAGCAGGGAGCAAGAATAGAGTCGAAAAAAGCAGATGGAAATAGTTAAAAGGCATAAACTGAAGTTTTGACAATTAATCCGAAATTATGTAACCGTGGTAGCGGACAGAAAAGTATAAAAGAGACGCCAGATTTGGCATTCAGAACGATAAAATTTATTGACGCGTTTCCATAGCAATTTTCATTTGTAAAATATTTCCTAGAAATGGTATTTTGATTCTATTTGACACAGTTGTTAAATACGGCGGTGAAAAGCCCAAGTTAAAGCTGTTAATAATCATTTTTCAAACATAGAATTTAAATCAACATATAAAAAATATATTTAACTTATCGACCAGTCTCTGGATTAAAAAAAACAATATGCTAGACGTTCGGAATGATTGGACAATAATTATGGATATAGACAGGCTCAAAAGGTTTAAAAATTTCGCGACTATTTTATATCAAAAGATCGTTAAGAGTCTAAACAGCATCTGCAGTTTAAAATTACATTTTGAACTAAAGCATTAATAAAACAATTTGTTTGTATGTCTGCCAACTGTTACTTGTAAGCACGAAACGTTTTTATTAGACGTGCAATTTATTAAACGTACAAAGTTAATCACAGGGAGAGCAAAAGTTTTATACGGCAATACCTATCTTAAAAGCTAGTTTAAAAATCACTCAATTAGTAACAAACATAAAGACGATCTACATCGAGGCATATTCTTAATAGGTAGTTATACACAGTCTGCAAATTAATATAATAATAATCTGTATTAACCACTTAAGATATATTACTTGTATGTACAAATTTTAACATATAAAAAATTTATAAAATTTAAAACACAGTGCATGTAAAAGAACGACATAACATACATAATATAAAACATAATCTACAAATACAAGTGTACAAAATACAAGCATACAAAATAGGAAATATAAATTGTGGAACTAGTCAATTTAGATTTAAAAAAAACTCCCCAAGACTATAAAAATAATCAGACAATAAAAGAGCAAGTTTTTTAAAGACTTCCATGGATTTAGCATTTTGAATTTCCAAAGGTAGCTTAAATTAGATTAGATTAACAAAGGAGCTGGTTATTTAGCCTTTACTACCGCGAACTTTTCAGGTCTATTGTGATGCTCCCAGAATAGCTTCCTTATAATACTTCATCCAGCTTTATCCTTTGTACTAGACTCCACAGCTTTGATAAAGGCCCTTTTGTATAGCTGTCCGCCCTTGGCTTTTCTTCTCCGAGTACTTGGAATCTCAGTCTCGCCAGGCCTTCACAGTGGCACAATACGTGAACTGAGGTTTCCTCTTGGCAGAATCTGTATGTTGCGTCCTCTACCAGGCCCATTAGACTCATGTGTCTATTGAACCGGCAGTGGCCAGTTAGAAGGCATACTATTACTCTGATGGCCTTCCTATTCTGGCTTAGTAGATCTTCCGTAAAATAGGCCGAAACTTCTTTAATGAACTCTTTGGCCTGTCTCTGTCTTGGGAGATTCCTCCACAATTCCAGAGATTTATTTTGCACCCATTCCTTAATGGCTGCTCGTATGCATGGCTTTGCTACGCCACAAAAGGGCTCGGGTCCTATTCGGGCTTCAAGTGCGCCTTCTTTGGCCAGTTGGTCAGCCTTTTCGTTTCCTCTGTGTCCCTCGTGTCCTGGTACCTATGCTAGGGTCACTCTGTTCTGACTTCCCAGCTCTATATGGGCCGTCAAGCAGTCCCATACCAATCTTGAGTTGATTTGCATGGAACTGATTGCTTTTATTGCTGCTTGGCTATCAGAGAAAATGGCTATCGACTGGTTAACAGTACCTTGTCCTATTATCTCTCTTGCGCAACAGGGTATGGCGATCACTTCAGCCTGAAACACCGTTGCATATTTCCCTAGACTTATCGGGATACTGGCTTTTGACCTTGTCCCGTAAATCCCGGCTCCAACTCCTTGCTATGTCTTGTAGCTGTCAGTGTACCAGACTGTTTGTGCTGTTATGGGAGGACCGTTTTTCCAGTCCTCTCTATCTAGTATAACAATCTGAAAGTTCTTGTTGAAGTTATAGCTTGGGACCATTACATCCGTAGGCATGCCTAGAATGGGATCTGCCCTTATCTCCGAGTATAACTTCTAGTACTCTGTCCCGTGTTGCTGGCTAATTGACGTTTGGCCTTGCATTAAAATGTGCACTTGTATGAATATGTGTAATGGTGGCAGATCTAAGAGAACCTCAAGTGCAGCCGTAGGAGAAATATATAGCTTGTTATAAAAAACTATGCTGACATATATAGCCTGGCGATTTAAAAAAATATTCATGATCGTGCTTAAATGTGCAGAGTCTGTTCCGACCTCTCGTATTGTGGGAAAGTTGCTTTTATTGCTATGTATGAAGGTCAACAATTTCATAAGATTGATAGAGGTTACAGTGAATAACTTCGAGTTTTTAAAGGTCTGCCTACATGATATCACGGTAGTTTAAGTTAAATATAAGTCTAATAACCCTTTTCTGATGGACGGACACTCAATCAATATCTATGGTGTCGAAGACCTTAGGGAGATCAAAAAATACACCACAGACACGTCCACCTGAATCCATTTTATCATAAACAAATTGGCTGTGATCTGTTATACTCGCTTCTTGTTGATAAACCTGGTCTAAATCCATATTGGCAATTACTTAAGATAGAGTTTTGATTGAGGAATTGAAAATTTTTATTTGCAACCATTTTTCTATCTCTTTAAAGATTACATTTAACAGATCAATAGGCCGATAATTAATAGTCTATGTTTTCCCTTGCCCCTTTTTTAAAAACAAGATATTAATGCTGCTTCCTGTAGGCAGTTTGAGAATGCACCTAAGAGTACCGATATATTAATTATGTTCGCAGGTATAGGTGCTAATTCATTTGAGCATTCTTTTACAAGTTTAATTGGAACTTCATCTAGTCCCGTAGACTATTTATTTAGTAAATTATTTATCATTAATTTAACACTATACGCGGACTGAAGGTCAGGGACATTTTTGTGACGTTCTCTTGTATAGTACATTTGGTGGAAAATGGGAGTCAAGTTTATCATGAATAACGGTAGAAAAATTATTACCAAAAATATTCGCAATTTCCTTTTTGTCTAAAACGTTAATATTATTATATCTAACGTATTCAATTAAACCGTTGCGGAAGTTTTTTCCGTTAAAATTATTTACAATACTCCAGATTGATTTAAATTTATTAGTGGAATGTTTAGTTTGTGAGTTACAGTATGCCTTTTTTTCATCCGTAATTTTTTGGTTAGTTTGATTTTTATGTTGTCTATATTTATTTTCAAATTCTTCATGATATTTTTGCTTATGTAGCCAGTTGAGGTATTTTAATACGTCAAGTTCTTTGTACGGACTGCTGGAAAAAGTTTTCTTGTTCTTATTAGAATATTTATTGTTTTATTTTTTTTTGTTAAATACTATAGAAAAACACCAGATGAAGTGATTCCAGAAATTGTCGAATATATAATCAACATCCAAGAGGCACACATCGAGTACATAGGGGCTAAATAAATATTTGAATTAATTAATTGTTCTTGCATTAATTTTTCTGTAAGTTAGGGAACACTCGCTTGGGATACTGTCATTTGTTTCCTACAAACCTTCCAAATTACAACATTCAAGATGACCGTAATGATCTGAGATTAAAATTTACACAATTAACACGATCAGGAAGATTAGTTTATTGTCGAATATACTGTGCCAGAGGGCAAATTAGCAATTCTTGTTATGTCGAAACAAGTGAGGTTAAGTTAAATGATCTAAAAAAATTTAAAATTTTAGCCATAAGGTATTTTGATTAATATTTAAGTCACCACATAGAATAATAAATTGGCCTGTACACGTTAATGATATAGAACTGCTTATTAAAAACTAATGTAGCACATTCAAAGTTCATTTCAATAGCAAATTGGTTAAGATATGGTATAGATTTACAATTCGATAATTCGATATCATTGTTGATAAAAATGGCATATCCACCATGTATGTGTGATGATCTGCAGAACTGACTAACAGCAGTATAACCACTAATGTAAGTAGAATTAAATTTATCAATCAGCCAATGTTCACAAATGTCGGATCATATTGACTCAGGAGTAATTCAACTAAGGGCGGTTTATCAATGCAAGTTTAACACTTAACTGACAAACCGGCCCTTAATTGACTTTATTTAAAAGACACTAAATGTTTAAGTGTAACACTATCCCTGAGGGATTGATTAACTGAGAAGTGATATCTCTTCTGGGGCGAGCGTAGTTGCGTCATTACTATGTACATACTTTGATATGCGATATAAAGCAACGTCAGACGTGCTTAGTAGTTTTATGGGTGACCGTTCCAACGAAGACCGCGTCCTCGTTTCACGCATCTTCCAGCGGCTTGTATATCAGTGTATGCGCGGAAGTTATACAACCTTAGGCGAGGGTTGTATAGGGGATATACCATCCTTCGTTCCTCGTCTACTAAATGTTAGGCAAGTAAATTGATCCCTACTCTTCTTAAGGAAAGAGGTTCGGCAAAATTCCTGGTTGGGGGGTAGCTCATTTACAGGCGTCGATGTTAGGCCTCAGTAGCGGAAATAGGCCGACATTAAATAAATGTAAAAAAATCGCTTCTAGGCATGGGTATAAAAAATTTAAAGATATATAATTAATTATTGAAATTTCAAGGTGTACTATGTAAATTTCCTTTCATTCAAAATGTTGATTTTATATCTCCCAATATATTTTTTAAATTTATTTTTTGCTCGTTCTTATATTATGAAGGACAATGTTTTACAGGTTTTGGTATTTTATGTTTTGGGTATTTTTGGGCGTTTTTACTGTTACTTTGTTTTTCATATTTTTAATGTTTAGTATTATTTCAACATTACTTTACGAAGTTATGTTTCAGGAAGTGTTATATACTTGAGAAAAAGATATTTTAGAGGATTTAGGAATTTGGGTGTTAAAGGGTTTATTAGGGTGAAATTGTCGGATTGTACAAGGGTAGAAGCGAAATTAGGAAAGAAATGATTTAGGATGAAGCCAATATAGGAATATCAATCATGCCATGTAGGACAGTAGTAGTTGTGTATCGGAGCATAAACGTAGAATTTTGTTTTGAATAGAGGGGGGTTACGTTGCAAGTGGGCGGAGAAGAGAGGATACCGCATAGGGAATGCGAATGAGAGAATAGGACGAATGTAGGATTTGTAAGTAACGGTAGATATGTGTATTAGGAACTGATTAGGAAAGAATCGAAGGGAGATGTTCGCCTCCAATATTTGTCTGTAACCTTGGAAACCTGGCATGGGAGATCAAATCACACAAATCATAGAATTTTCAATGCACGCCTAGTTAAAAACCTGTATGTCTGCAATTTGTAATATTTTTACAGTTACACTATAGGTATAATATGATAATTTCTGAAAGATAACTGTATATATAAAAATAATAATAATAAAAATAAATAACTTTGTACTCATTTGAAATTAGTAAATACATACATACCTCCAGTTAATGATAATACACACACAGCTCCTATATTGGTTTGTTTCTACAAACGAATCAATGAGATATGACTTTTTTATAAAAATATTCTCCTTTCTATATATATGCACCTTTATATGAAGTGGTAGGAGATTATAAAATTTGGAGTCATAATAAGTAATGAAACGCTGGGTTATTGTTAGGCTGTGATATGGAATTTGAGCATTTAAAGTAGCTTTATTCCTGGTATTATGGTTATGTTTAATGTCAAAATCAAGCAGTGATTTTCGATTGTGATCAAATACTAATATAGATTTTATACATCCATAATAATTTTATATCCAAAACATTCACTTCTTTGCATAGGTTTTCTATGAGGTACTGCTTATCTTTATGCCCAATTTTAAAAGGTATTTTTGAGAATTACAATAAAATATTTTTTTAAGATTTGTACGGATATTTCGTATCTCATAATCGATTCAGCAGAAGTATAATATAATGTTGGTAGGTATAAAACTTTTAAGCTGGTAAAATTTCCAAATCAGTTTACGAATGTTATTATTTAGTAATTCAGCGTGTTTTGTCTACTTTAGATTCTGTCCTACATTTACGCCGAAGTACTTTCAGTACAATTCATTTTATTTTCCAATAAACAGATAAAATTATGAAATTCTAAGGTTTTAATATAAGGCAGATCCCTGTATACTGAAACACATGAATTTTATTTTTGTAATATTTACAGATAGTGAATTTTCGGAAAGCCATCGAACAGTTTTTTAAATTCCATTTGACATATATTGACAACTGTATCCCAAGAGACGTCTTCTATCAAAACAAGAGTATCATCAGTATATGCAATGACCTTTGCGGAAGTATTCATATGGAATAATACATTTAAATAGATATTAAATAGGATAGGTTCCACTACGATCCTTTTTGGTATTCCACAAGTGACTATATCAAATTTACTTCGTGATTTGTTAATTTGTTTTTACTTCATTGGCTATGCGCGCGCCGTGCACAAGAGTGACTTGACAGGGGCTAGACGCTAGTGAAACATCCATCTCCAAACGCATTAGTAGATTCGCTTTCATTTACCGTGTATAGTTCAATGTAGAAGTATCTGCCTTAGTGCATTCTACAATTTATTACATTGTCGCCGTCCCAGAAGTCAACAGTAGATGTACCAGTGTGATCTTGTGTGTGTGATTGAAGTGTGATTGACCAAGGAAATCGTCCAGGTAAGCGTTGTTCTCTATTATTAATAAACTTCCTAATTTTCTTTCGATTGTCACGCCTAATAGTGGAGCAGATCTGGATGGCCTTGGAATAAGGAAATGTCCGATTGCGATTCTTTTGCCAATAAATATAGTTAGGTCCCCCCAACATTCCGACACATTTGTGCAGCGGATGTCAAATGTATGGGAAAATGGTTTTTCGACGATAACTCGGCGGCTTTTGATCTGACGAAAAAAAATCTTCAGAGCAAAAATGAAGAGCTCATGAGAATAAGAAAATTTTGTTCCTAACCTCATCGACGTCAGGCTATTCATTCGCGGATTATGGCGAATCCAAGGTGCAAAAATTAAAAAAATTGAATTAATTTTTTCTCATGAAGGAGTGGAGTTGAGGACTCAGTATTTTTTTTTTTTTTTAAGAAAGGTACTGTCAGATATTTTGTTGGGCCGGGGGTTGCGGGTGGTGAGATAATTATTAGGGGAAGGAAAGGGGGAAAACGAAAATAATTCACTGGCTGATCCTCGCGTAATTGACCTATCGCAATCAGACCGACGTACATTTTATATTTTTTTATTAGCTACAAGATAGCACTCATATAAAATGATTCTTTTTCGCAAACAAACGCTTGGTGCGCGAAATAAAAATTGCATGTTTTTTCAGACAGTTTCTATCTCTCTTCCTAATTATTTTATCGCAATCTGGCCTGGCGGAAATTAAACGTTAATAAAAAGCTACCATGTGGTGAAAAGGATTTTTCCCCCACCCTTTCACTTCTTGCCAAAAAGATATTTGAAAAAAATGTGCAATTTTTATTTCACGCGTTTGCGAAAAAAATCATTTTATACGAGTGCTATCTTGTGGCTGATAAAAAAAATGTATGTCGGTCTGATCGCTATGGGCCAATTACACGGGGAGTTATCAGCATGTGAAATATTTTCGTTTACCCCCTCTCTCTCCCCTCCTAATTATCCCACTGTCCCCAGCCTCTGGCCCGACAAAATATCTGCCAATACCCTTCTATTCCTTAACTCCACTCCTTCATGATAAAAAATGAATTAAATTTTTTAAATTATTGCGCCTTGGATTCGCGACATTTCGCGAAACAATGGTCTCACGTCCGCAACAAAATTTGTTTATTTTGATGAGATCTTCATTGTTGATCTGCAGATTTTTTTCCATACATTTAACATGTCGTTTCCCCGTCCCGCCTTTGACATCCGCAGCACAAATGTATCTAAATGTTGGGAGATCCAACTCTTTTTATTGACAAAGAAATGACGTTTCCTTATTCGAGTCTGGTTTTCTTCCAGATCTACTCCACTATAAGTGCCGGTGAGAGACAGAGAGCGTCATTCAGTTAGGGTTAAATGCAATTGTAAAGATTAGAAGGTTAAGACGCTATCTAGAGGATAATAGGTATCTAGTATATTTTAAGTATTTATTAACTCTGGTTACGAGTTAATCTTCCATTGTAATCGACTGAAACAGCGACAAAAATGTTTAAAAAATTTTTTTAAGGTACAACCACATAGGACCTTCAGAGAATAATAGATTAAGCCCTTGGTCATCTGAAATGACCAATTACAACATTTTTTGGGAGTTCCACCTTTTTGTTATGAAAAATGTCATAAATTTATGAAAAACCAATTTTTTTGTCAAATTAGGTAACACTTTAACGTTTATTTTCCTTGCAAAACTTTTTTCAGTTAACGAAAAACTTTTCTGTTGTAAGGAATTTGGCTATAGTATATGCTTATGAAATGAAGCTAACACATCAAGGAAATTTTTGAAAAAAACGCAGTACTCTACGACTTATACGTTTCGAGTTATTGTTATTTGAGGTTAAGTTTCTGCGGGACTGATTTTTAAGTGTATTTCGAGCTTCGCGTTAAACGTTATTTGCCTTTTAAATCAGAGAGTCAGTATATTAGCATTGGTTGTTCAGTTGTAGGTAATTGCAAGTTTAAGGTGGGCATATCCAAGAGAGTGAGAGGTCCAATAAAGAAATATTTCTTATTTTTGGCCATAACTTTTTTTAATACATATTTTGTTAAAAAAAGTATAAGCCTACCTAAGTAGAACTATGACAGGTGTAGTGATATGAATCTCCACTCAATAATTTCAGTCATTTGCAAAATTAGTTCATTTAAAGCTACAAATTATGAATATTTTTAATTAAAATTTACTGATTTTGCAAACAACTGGAATTATTGAGTGAAAATTCATATCACTACAGCTGTCATAGTTCCATTTAGGTAGGCTTATACTTTATTTTATCAATATATGTACTAAAAAAAGTTATGGCCAAAAATAACAAATATTTCCTCATCGGATCTCTCACTCTTGGGTATGCCAACCTTAATATGCTATGTTTAATTTGTACAATTTGCATTTTTTTTATCACAAATTACAGTTAGAGTGATTCTTAGTATTTCTTCAATTTGCTCAATGTAACTATATGGTGTTACTTCAGTGTTTAATACTTAACATTTGCCGAATTGTCACCACTTGGTATGTGTAATGTCAGTAATTTGTGCTTAATGTGAATTATTTTTAAATTTTTATTTTGTTACGTGCTTTTTTGAGTTAGTAAAAAATAAGCTATGTCCGATTAAATACACTGGAATCTTGAGTGAGTTTTTTTATTTGTTATTGTTATGTTATGTGAATATTTCAAGATATAAGGGCGTCAAGTAATTTTTATTCCACATATTTTACTTAAGGTTAAACTCAGTAAAACTTATTTCAGCAAAAAAAAATAAAGAATACAAAAATACCAATGGGCCTTCGTTGAATAATAGACAACCAAATTAACATACCGAAAATATTTTTTGAAACATATCCATAAAAAACATATCTTTGTAGGCAGCAATAAAAATCGACAGCTACTGGAAGCGGCTGGAACCTCCCCACCTGGTGGATTTTTGAAGCCGAATAGAGCACTAAATTGTGTGCTGGTAGACGTCGCGCTTTTCTGTAAGTACTAAACAAAATAAAATTTATTTAAATGAAATAACTGAGCACTTGTTCCAATTCAAAAACATTTGAAATTCAATGCGGCAGTAAAACTGAATAGTTGTTGAATAGATGCATGTGACGTGACGAGTTTCACGGCGCAATGGCTCCACGCATCGACCGACCGTGCCGCTCTAAAAGCGATCTTATGCTTCACAGTTGCATTGTTTTTAATTTTTTCACGGAAAACAAATCGAAAGGGTGCAAGTGTGATCGTTGAAATCGGAATTTTAACTGATTCTCAGTGGTTCGATTGCAAATTGTAAGTAATTATAAAATAAACAAGTTGTTGTGCAAAAACGGCACTAAATGTAATCCGATTTTAACCAAAACCTTTTCAGATCCTCTGGAGCACTAAAGAAACCCTCGTGCATAGTTTCAGCAGTAAAAACTCCCAAGCGTAAGATTTGGAAAAAAATATATATACATTTTAGTT
The DNA here is from genome assembly GCA_963675555.1 of Leptura quadrifasciata. Taxonomy (NCBI): domain Eukaryota; kingdom Metazoa; phylum Arthropoda; class Insecta; order Coleoptera; family Cerambycidae; genus Leptura; species Leptura quadrifasciata. The sequence continues at coordinate 151,452,717 of OY776673.1, read as the reverse complement.
CTGCAAAAGCCAATTGCTAGAATGTCTAAATGGTTTCAGTTTTCAATACAAATCGTTTTTTTAATGATTTTTTTTTTGGAGATCATGTCGTTTGGCAAGCCGTAACTTTTTTTTGTGATATATTGATAACCAACTAAATTTGCTATGCAACGATGTAAGATGTCGATGTAGTTGTACGATCGTGAGCAAAAAAAAAATAGGATAAGTCTTATAACGGTATTTTGCTCAAATCTAGTTGTGTGCATCTAACTTTAATTTTTGTGACGTCAGTTAGCTGTCATAATTTATTGTAAGCGTGCAAAAAACTAATATGCCTCATATAAACGATTTAGTTAAATCTGGAGTTATTGCTAAAGCAGAAGATGGATGACTAATGAGGCAAATTACACTGCGTTATAATATTGACAAAAATTCTGTGTGTAACATTTTAAGAAAGTGGAGAATAAACGGTACGGTTAGTAGAAATCAGGGCGGCGAAGGATATCAACTCAACAACAAGATTTGCAATTGGTAAATGCTTTAGTAGAAAATCCATTTTACTCAGTTATTCTGGCTGCTGAAGAAACGAATTTTCCTGGTTTTAAATTGCTCATCAGAAAAGTATTCCTCTTTTCTGCTAACTATAGTCCGGGAACCAGTCAAAGTTTATAGTGAGTAATTTCACAAAAGTTGAAATTTTTGTCTATGCTTCATTCGGCATTCCACGTAAGGGAATGGACCGTCAACTTGCGCGGTTGTGGGGGGTATAGCCGCAGCAGCCTCCCACACTTGTAAAATAATTATATAAAAAAAACTAAATACAACAGCTGAGACTTGGTCGACATGTTCATGATATTGAAAAGTAACTAAAAAACATAATCAGGTGGCTTTAGAGCGGTGGATTATGTTTCAGCTTTCCATGTAAACATGTGAAAATATGCGCTGAGTAAACTGATATACCGCAAAAGCTGAAAATTGCTAGAGTAACAGTTAATTTAATTAATTACACGATAAAAGTGGTCCGCTGAATGGTACATAAGTGCTCAGCTGACGAGTTAAAGGCACAGCGCATAATTATCTGCGCGCGCGCTTTACATGTTTGACTGCATCAGTTAAGCACTTTTCCCTCGCTTAATACGAAACGGAGTATTTTTTTCATTAACTCTCAGATGTCTATCGTTTTTTTTATCACTAAACTCAGCGCTTATTGAATCAATAATTGAAATCGATTATTAATTACTGTAACTATTGGGGGTCTTATATTATATCGTAATATAAGTTTTTGAATTTAAAGTGTCCCCGGAATACGTACTCCCCGCAATTTTGAGGCGTTCGTAAGAACATCGAGTTCTTTAAAAATTTTCAAATGGTTAGGTATGGAAAAATTTATTACTTTTTGACATCATGTCGTTTGGCAATCCATAACATTTTTTGTGCTCGATAACCAATTAAATTTGCTATGCAACGATGTAGTAAACTAATTAATTGAGGCGTTTCATATAGGAGGTACGGGCCGTCAAATTCAGAAGTACGAGGATTTCGCTCCTCGGACGACACGTCCACACTTAGAATGAAATTTTAACTTCATAAATAGGTATATATACGTTTTGTATATAAATACGAGAATAAATGTTGAATATTTTTATATAGTTAGTTGTCAAAACTATTTTTCTTGATTTTATATTATCCAAAAACTGCATGCACCCGCTACGTTTATGATAAAAAAAACAGCAAACATCTGATCGCAAAAGCTGAAATTTGATAAGACAACAGGCAAGTTAATAAGTTAAATAAAAAAATACTCCGCTTCGTATTGAACGAGGGCAAAGTGCTCAGCTGATGCAGTCAAAGATGCGCTGCGATGTCAGCTGAACACTTATCCATCACGAAAAATTCAGCGGACTATATTTTTTTCGTGTAATTTATTAAATTAGCTGTTACTGTACCAAATTTCAACTTTTGTGGTATCAGTTTATACTCAGCGCATATTTTTCACATGTTTACTTGGAAAGCTGAAGCATAATCCCCCACTCTAATGTCAGCTGATTATGTTTTTTAGTTATTTTTCAACATCATGAACATGTCGACCAAGTCTCGACTTTTGTTTTATTAGTTTTTTTTAATAATTATTTTACGTGTGTCAGAGACTACTGCAGCTAAGCCTCTCGTCACTTTGAAGCTATACATAACAATGACATACCTAATAATTTAGAGCATGACCGCTTTGAAAATGACCTAAACGAAATTATTGGCCATGACGTACAATTGACGAGACAGGAATTTCTGAAGGTCATGGTCAAACCCTCGGAAGTGGCAGAAGTCATCAAGACGTTACCAAACAATAAAGCACCGGGAAAAGACAGTATCGAATATAAGCTACTCAAATATCTCCCAAGAAAAGGTGTTGTGCAATTGACGTATATCGTTAATGAGATCCTGCGATTGCAACACTGGCCTAGCCAGTGGAAATGTGCTGTGGTTTTACCCATTCTGAAACCGAATAAGAACGCAAAACTCGCCGGCAGCTATCGTCCAATTTCGTTACTGTCGGCGATTTCCAAGTTGGTGGAGAAGCTTATCCTGATCAGACTTGAAGATGCTCAGGATGAGCTTCACATCGACGATGAGTGTCAATTCGGTTTCCGTAAGGGTCGAAGCACGGTGCAGCAAGTCGTTAGGATAGTTAACGACGTCAAGGTGCAATACAACCTTGGGAAGAGCACCACCATGGTGCTCCTCGATATTGAGAAGGCCTTCGATACCGTCTACTTTACAAAATGCACGACTACCACTTTCCGTCACACATAATCAAACTTGTTCATTCATTCCTGTCAGGCAGATCTCTGCTGGTTCGGGTGAACAACAAACTTTCAACACGGCGGGACATTCGCGCGGGAGTTCCGCAAGGGTCGTGCCTGTCACCAAAATTGTACAACTTGTATGTATCCGATTTCCCTGAATTGCCGAATACGAAGCAGGCCAAGTATGCCGATGACACAGCCATGTATGCACATTCGCATAATGCCCAGGCAGCAAATATGCTGCTGAAGACATATATGGCCCGTGCCACGGCGTATTACGACCGGTGGAAGATTCGGGTAAATGCCGAGAAGTCGGAATCCATAGTTTTCACGCGCCGCTTCACGGAGAATAGGATATTAACGCCAATTTTGATCAGGGGGAATCCCATTTCAGTCAAAAATTGTGTAAAATATTTGGGGGTCAGACTGGACAAAAGACTGACGTTCAATACCCACATAAACGAGACCATACGGACTGTCTACTCCATGTCCAGGAGTCTGTATCCACTCCTGGTCAGGGGTAGTAGACTAAACAGACACAACAAGAAATTGTTGTACACGATGGTGGTCAGGCCGGCCATGACATACGCAGCGCCGGTGTGGTGCAGCACGTCGGTGACGACAATGAAAAAGTCTTGGAACATAAGTTCATGCGCCTCATATCAAATTCTGACAGGTACACCTCCCTCAGAGATTTGTATGCACGTTGTAACGACATAATGCCAATAGCGGACTACATCAGAGAAATTTCTCAAAAATTTTATAGCACTAAGCTGGGTGATAGTCCGCTTACTAGAAACATTACACAAATCAGAGCGCATAATGCCCCTTTCCGAATCAAACACAATCTACCATACCAGGCGTTGCCTATCTTCCGGCAACCCCTTTAGCCAACCTTCTTCTTCCCATAACTTATTTTTGCACTCTTAGCTTCTTTTACTCTCAACTTTAAATTTTTAATTTTTTTTTATTCCTCTCTTTGTTGTTTTCTTCTAAATTCTTTTCAAGCCCCCTCCCATAAAATCATCAAAATTATCAAAAATTTCAAAAAAAATCACAACATTTTTAATCACATTTTGAGTGGCTGGGATGCTGCCCTCACCTGCATTGTTTCAAACGGGTATTTGTCGTTTGTCTGTATCTACCCGTTACAACAATCAAAACCGAATCAGTGAAGTCCGCGAGTTTTAGTTTTAAATTTTAATTGTTTTTATCCGTCTTTTTGGAATTTTAAATGTTATTCGTCCGTTTTATTCATTATTTTTGTATGAAAGGTGATGGATGTTTATGTTAGTGTCTGAGTCTATTAGGGTATTTTACGTTTAGATTTAGGCACTTTTGTTCACAGTTTTAAGTTGAACCAGCTTCGCCCCATCCAACCCGTCATTTACCGCGGCGCTTCGCACCGCGGTTGGCGGATTGGCTCTGGGCCGGGGCATGGCAATACATTGTATTATTTTAAATAGTGAATAAATATATTGGTATTTGTATTGGTATTGGTAAGCCTCTCGTAAGTGCGCAAGCTGATAGTCCATTCCTTTACGTGGAATACCGAATAAAGCGTAGAAATAAATCCCACCTCTTGCGCTTTTGGTCATCAAAAAAGGGCTCCCGGGCTACTAGCAGCATTATTTGCTTCTTGCGTCGATCTATCACTATCCATTATATTCTTATTTAATTCTTCCAGCTTATGTGTGAAATCCTGTTGCATGTCTTCTTAGTATGATTTGAACTTTGCTTCCATTTCATGTAATATACCTGCGTATTTTGTGGAGACTAATTCATTAAGAACTTAGCTATTGTTTACTCGACGGTGAAAACATGGGATTCAATGTTTTTTATATCTTCACATATTTTGGACATTTTGGTTTTGTTGGTAACTTCACAGTTCATCCTGCACGCATCACATAAAAGGATAAGGTTTTTATAGTTACCTAACAACTTAATTTTTCCTTAGCTGAACTCTTGAATAGTGAAACCATTGTTCCATATCCAATCAAATGATCTTTTTTTTCGTACGCGACATTTTGCACCATGGCATCAAATTTCATTCGACTCTATAGAAACATAACAAGTTTTAGGCGATGTAATGAATCCGATTTGTAATAACTTCTTGTTCTTAATTGCTTTTCCCAGAACTAACTTGGACACTCGTGATTGGTCGGTCAGCTGGTGAGGTGAGCTTTCATCTCCGGATGCAAACATATCTCCCTTTCTAAACGCATTAAAGCCTGTGGAGCGTTAGCAAATTCGCTTTCATTTACCGTGTATAGTTCGACGTGGAAACATCTGTTCTGCCTTAGTGCATTTTCCGATGTATTACATTGTCGCCGTCTAAGAAGTCAACAGTTGTACCAGTGTGATCGTGGTTTGTGTGTGATTGTAGTGTGATCTACCAAAGAAATCATCTAGGTAAGCATCATTGTCTATTACTAATAAGCTTCTTCATTTTTTTTCAATTGTCTCGCCTAAGTGCTGGTGAGTAAGAGACAGCGTCATTCAGTTAGGATTAAATGTAATTGTAAAGATAGCTGATGCTCTTAGAGAAGGTTTATCAATGCAGATTTAACGCTGCCCAGAAGATAATATCTATTGTTTAACTAAATATTTATCCTCTGGTTGCGAGTTAATCTTGCATTCATAAACCGGCCCAGCCTGTCTGGATTGTTCAACCGGGTCTTTGTTTTAGAATAATATTTGTTGATAGTGGAACAGTTAGCATATATCTGTTCCGGAACAGGTTCAGTTTTTTTGTAACGTCCCTAGCCGTGTTATAAAAACCAACGAACAAAGAAAACGCTGACGCTAGAGGGCACTTTCGTCAATCACGTGTACGACCACACCCAAACGATATTATAAGTGAATGCAGCAACGCTTGGCTGTCTCTATACCAACTATTTTTAGTAGTGTGGCAATAGTAGACGTGTTAACTTCTGTTTTTTTTTAATTAGAGATCTCGAGTAAGTATCTTAGCATTTGTTGTTCAGTTGTATACACGTGGTAAATGCAAGTTTAGTATATTGTGTTTAACCACTACCATTTGCATTTTTTAAATCACAAGTTACACTAAGAGTCATTCTTAGCATTTATTCAATTCACTCAATGTAATCATATGATAAGTATTAGTTCAGTATGTTATACTTAACATTATCGAATTATCACCACCTAGTAAGTGCAATTTCAGTATTTTGTGCTTAATGTGAATTATTTTTAAATTTTTATTTTGTTATGTGCTTTTTTTCATTGGAAAATTCTACATACCTTACTTAAGATTAATATCACTAAGACTTATATCAGCAAAATAAAGAATACAAAAATACCAATGGGCCTTCAATGAATAATAGACAACCAATTTAAAATACCGAAAATATTTATTGAAACATGCATACATATGTAAATATAATATCGTTATACGCAACAAGAAAGTTTGGAAGCATGTATATCAGAACATGCAATAATTCTCCCCCTTTATGTAATAAAAATGTGCCGCACCTGAATCTCGAGGCACAGGTAACGTAATTTACCTTCCAAAATCGCCCACAAAATACCTTTGACTACGGTTTGTCAGATTAGTTCATGAAGCCGGCCTAGGTAAATATCAAAAACGGTAATAAAAGAATTAGGCCCCTTTGTACAAAAGACATTTCTAGTATTGCTCACTATATATAATATAATCAGAAGTTATATCGATACTCTTTATAGATTCTATGAAAATCTCTTAATAAACAGAGCTTTAAGTAACGGTTATTGAAATCTGGTAGATTTACTCCACTATTAATAATAATGATAATTGACCTTGCTACCCAGAAGACCACTGTACAAGGGATGAGTACCTTTGTACGGTGGTCTTAATAATACAATTAATTGGTTTAGAACCAATAAAATTTTAGATTGTATAATCTTGGCGAAAAGAGTAAATAGTAGAGCCAGGGGCGTGCGGATTTACGAATTTCGTAAATTCCATAATATTTAGAAAAAATGAAAGCCTTTGGATTGTGTTAATTATGCATGAGCTACCATATGTGTTAAATTAAAATATTATGGATTCTCTATATAGTAAAAAAAAAATTAAAGAAATATGAACAATATTATTATTTTAAATATACCTATATGGGTATATGTTTGGGACCACTGGATGACGAGCTACCCGAATAGTTGACCTTCGTCTATAAAAGCTCCGCCTATTTCACAGTAATCAACAAATTATTAGGTATAAATGCGGCACGTTCACATATTCAATCCATTTTGTCGACTATGGTGATTACACAGAATTTTTTTTTTATACATTTATTTAATGTCGGCCTATTTCCGCTACTGAGGCCTAACACCGACGCCTGTAGACGAGCTACCCCCAACCAGGAATTTTGCCGAACCTCTTCCCTTAAGAAGAGTAGGGATCTTTTACTTGCCTAACATTTAATAGACAAGGGACCGACGGCTTAACATCCCCTCCGAAGGATGGTATATCTCCTATACAACCCTCGCCTAAGGTTGTATAGCTTCCGCGCATACATTGATATACAAGCCGCTGGAAGATGTGTGAGGCGAAAACGCGGTTTCCGTTGGAATGGTCACCCATCCAAGTACTAACTGCGCCTGTCGTTTCTTTACATCGCATACCGAAGTATGTACATAGTAAAGACGCACCTACGCTCGCCCCACACACAGAATGTTCTAGTCATGGTTTTCATTTCGGGTAGGAGACAAAAATGGATAAAATTTAATATATTTCCATGGTAGAACGAAGTGCCGCTTCAGGACTAAATAACAGCTGCTAAATCCTTTAACGAATATGCCGCTGATTTTGTTGCTCTAGTATGTACTCACTTTGGCATATTTTCTGAAACATGGTATACAAAAATATCGAATTTAGATTAGAACATGAATAATTCTATCATTATAACTTAATAAATGTTTATAGTAAGTACATTTTTTAGGTAATGGCGCGTCTCGAATAGACACGAAAATTTGTAACTCCGTAAAATAACACGTTTATTCGTTAATTAAGTGGTTAAATTCTCATATAAAATCTGTGTACCAGTGCCATTAAGTAACAAATAGAAATAGTGCAAGGCAAAATTGTGAGTACCAGAAGTAAACATGATAAATCTGACATTAAGGCAATCATTAAAACAAAATAGCCGAATTAATAAAAAAAGTCGATGCATTGGAACAAAATGATAAAATAAATAATATTAGCCCAGGCGGTATTTATTTTGGGTTGTGTGAATCAGGTAGTATAGTAGATTTTTGGCTCAATCGCTCCTAAAAATCATATGAAATGGTAATTTCACTATGCGCTAGTTTGAAAACGTGGGCTTAATTTTTTATTAAACCAAATGTGAAAAAATTCCTAAAAACTCCGTTTTTTCTTCCTATTTTTTCATAGATCTCATTAACTATCGCTTTTAGAGAAAAGTTATAAGTAAAAAGGTTTTGTAATTAAGTTTTCAATAAGATGCAGTTGGTTAAGAATCCAAAAATTAATTTTTACTATTGTAAAAGTAGTAAAAATCTCGAAAAAAGATTTTGAAATAGCAAGTTATTTGTGGATTCTTTTTCAAATACTTATAATATCTGTGGTGTTTGTTTAATTACTTATTATACGTAGGACCTTCATACTTTGCAAAAGAAAACTTTACAATATAATAAATCTTCCCACCAAATTTAATCAAGATCGGACTTTTAGTTTTTGCATAATAATTTTGCAATCTAAACTTCGTTTTGAAAATATGCAAACTTTTAAAATGTTGCAGAGGCTAAACTAAAGCATTTATAAAGTTGAAAGTTTTTGGACATATTGGTATATTTAGCATATTTTAAGAAAATATTAGCTTTGGTTTTAGAAAAAACATAAGTACCGAAGATGCCATTCTTGAATTAATTAGTAATATTGTTCAAAACTTAAATAAAAATAATAAATGTCTATGTATCTTCTTAAATTTAGCCAAAGCGTTTAATAAGGTCAACCACAACATGTTATTCTAAAGGCTTGAGAAAATCGGTGTGAGAGGAACCGCATTGCATCTTTTCAGGAGTTATCTCAGAGACAGATATTAAACTGTAAAAATTAAAAATCCTTCTAGTAACTGTTTACCTGTCACCATGGGCGTACCTCAAGGTACTCTATTAGGGTCTATTTTATTTCTAATATATATCAACCAGTTAGGGCACTTAAAATAAATGGAAACTGCATATCATATGCAGATGATACGGTTTTAGTATTTGAGGATAACTCCTGGAATGCGGTGTATAAAAATCGGAAACCGGTCTACAGAAAACAAAAAATTGGTTAAATTTCAGTCGTGTAAGTTTAAATTTATCGAAAACTAAGATCATAACTTTTTCCTTATTAGTTAGCGACCAACCTCCACAAACTACACTTAATATCCATAAAAATAATTGCATTGATATTATAAATTACGACTGCCCAGAAATTAAAAGAATTAGTAATGTTAAATATCTTGGAATTATGGTAGATCAGCATATACGATGGAATGAGCATATACAATATCTCACAAAAAGATTAAGGAAATTAATATATAAATTTTACCAATTACGGATTATTCTTCATGTAAGAAATTTGATTATGGTCTACAACGCCTTGGCTGAATCTATAATCAGGTACTGCATTACGATATGGGGTGGTTTATATAAAATGCCTTGCATAACGTAGAGGTAATTCAAAATTCAGTTATAAAAATTATATTTAAAAAATCAAAAAGATATTCTACTACACCACCACAGGTAATACACCACAGGTAATGACGACCTCCCTTATATCCCGGAAGGCTCTAGAAGAGCTTTGTGTGGGAGGGGGCTATACATTTAGAGACAAGGGATACACACCCAATATACGTGTATGCTTACCAGTGTGTTTTATGGGTGCATAAATATAAATATCATGTCTCAAACATTTTGTCATATTCTAATCAAACTAGGGCGGTCAGTCGATTCAGGTTCCCTTATTCAGAAAATCACATACCATTTTGAACGAAAAATATATAATCTATTATCTATTGAAATAAAAAATACAAAATATCACATCAGATTTAAAAAGGAAATAAAAGTCTTCATAAATAATAATTTTAATAACATCAAAAATATATTATATATGTAACATATTCACTATACATAAATAGAAAATTCTCCTCAACATTTCTATGAATTTTGATCCTTCATATGACCATTTTTTTCTTTTTCTTGTTATACTTAATTCGAGTTTTTATTAGATTTGTTCGAAATATTCATGGACTAATAATTCCTAATACATATATTCTCCATTTTTTTTCTTTATTAGTTATGCAATTCTTGCATTGTAGTGTACGATGGTTAGACCTACGAACAAGCATATTCATGCTTAGGTGGTTAACCATTATTTATTATGATTTACTATATTTATGTATTATGCTGTTCAGTAAATGTACACAATTATCAGAAATAAATTTGATATGATTTTGATTTGTTTGTTTTATATATCATATTTTGTGCTGGTATTTTTATTTTACTGTATACAGGGTGCACCAATGAAAACTATCAGGCGCTATTTTTCGGAAAATAATATAGATATTTTAGTTCTACAAAAGCTAATTGCTAGAATGTGTAAATGGCTTTTCGATACAAATCGTTTTTTAATGTGGTAAGACATGGATGTCGTTGTGCTACAAAGAAATGTTCAGTCACAGGCATTTTGAAATGAAGGGAATTTATTTAAAGCTTTAATTTTCAGTAAAATTTCGTTATATAAAATATTTGAGTTTAAAAATATTATAATTTCTTGAAAACTAAAATTTGTGTAACTAATTTTAGACGATAGGTCACTGGAAACTTTCTCCAGGGAAAGTTAATGCCAGTCATGCTACAATAAAACAAAATTAAACATTATCTAAAAGAAAATGTCATCAGTTCTGTGTAAGTAGTAAGTATCTATGGAAATAACATAAACAGAATTTTTAGTATTTGACATACACAGCAAGTAAGAGTTCTTCGAAAAAAGCGAAACGGAAAAAACTACTTTCCGAAACGTCAGCAAAATACATTATTTCTGTGTTTATTCCGATTTATATTATCTATAAAAATAACCTCTGACTGTTTCTTTGACGTCACAGGCGCAGAAGCTTTTGTCTAATAATTCTATTATTTTGTAGATTCGGTGATTTGTTTTTGAAGAGGATAATACATGTGATAGAAAACCCAAATAAAGGGAAAGAATCTTCATGGAATAGCAGAGGTCCCAATACAGTATCCTGCGGTACATCCATTGAGACTGTTTGAAAGTTACTGAAAGTTTCCTCAATTTTTACCTTTTACTTTCTGTCAGTTAAGTAATTCTAAAACAGTCTCAATATGTCTCCTCTAACTCCAACATTGTTCAGTCTATCAAATAATGATCTATGGCATACTGTGTCAAACGGCTTTGCCAAGCCTGTATATGCTACAATACTCCCTTGATTCTTATTTAGATTATTTATTACATCAGTAGTTAGATCATAAATTGCATTTTCAGTACATTTTTTTCCTCTAAAACCATATTGCTATCTGCAAAAACGTTTTTTACAAAAAGAAAATCCGTAGCCATTTTTCGAAGATCTTAGCAAAGTTGTTTATTACCGAGATAGACCTGTAATTAGTTAAATCTTAAGGGTCGCCATTTTTATATACGGTCGTAACAACGGAAACTTGTAATTCTGGAGGTAGTTTAGAGATTATAGAGGTTGAAAAAATTAAGTTAATAATATGTAAAGTGGTTTTAGGATATAACAATGAAAATTTTTATTAATGTAGTAGATTTTCCATCAGGACCTGATGCAGAGTTTTCTTTCAAAGATCAATATCATCTTACATAAATATATAGCATAGGTGCAGACAAAGGTAACTTTATTAAAATATTTGTCAAAAATCATTCATACATGAATTCACTAACGTCGAATTGTTAGTAAAATTTACCTTCAAGTACAAATGACTGGAATCAAATATATAAATTCTATGATACTATTAAATCTATTAAGGACTATTATTGTGTGCTGACTTATTATCTGTGGCCACATTCTTTGAACAATTTCTAAAATATAAAATTTCGGCATATTAGTAAATAAGAATTTGACATCTAGAGAAATTATAATAACTGTAGTAGGTATAGCAGACAAGATGAATAGACGGACTTGGCATGACATATTTATTGTTAAAAACACCTGTAATTTCTAGTTGCATGGTCAGTTTAATCACACGTGCGAATTATTCCACTCTTGATATTTTCATTACGACTTAAACTAATATACTCACAATATACTGAACACAATATGTTTAAGGAATAGAATTTTTAGCGTAAATGTTTATCATAAGATATTAAGTTAAATTCGGAGAGATCAATGCATTTATAGGCCTACCAAAATGTAGGTGAAACTTTAAATTAGACTTGCATATCTTTTTATATGCCACTGATGACACTGTAATTCTTTTCTAGCATGTTACGTTCAACGTCATAATTTGGAAGTAATAAATTGTTTATAAGTTTCAGGTACTAGTAACTATTGTAGTGGCAGTCGTCTGGAAAAATTATATGAATATGGAAGGATACCAACCTATAGATCCATCAAGTATGGCCCCATTAAGTATGGACCCATCAGGTATGGCCCCATTAAGTATGGCCCCATCAACCATAGCGCCACCAAATGCGCAGCCGCTAATTATGTCTCTACCAATGCCTCCACCAATTACAACTCCACCAACTCTGCAGCCCGTTGGTCTAACGTACCCATTAGAACACCCACCGCCTCCTCAAGCATTTAATCCAAGGAAGCAGCGCAGGTTTCGAACTCATTACACTAGAGATCAGCTGCATGTCTTAAATACGCTGTTTTCAAAGACGAGACATCCCGATTTCCGTATGCGGGAAGATATAGCGAAACAAATAAATACGGAGGAACCACGAGTGCAGGTGTGGTTCAAAAACCGCCGAGCGAAAGCCAAGGCAGAAGAGAACTCTTCAAAGAAAAAGAAAGCCACGCAAAGCAAAACCTCTCCTGCGCCCGGATCGACCGCTGTATCCCCTCCTAATAATATTCCCCTTCCTTCTACGTCGGAGACACCGCCCGTGTGGACTGCACATGTTACTGAATTCCAGAACAGTACGTCAAATGAAATAAATCCTTTACCTCCCATTGCCTCTATCGCAAATCCTCCCGTACCCCTTATGCAACCGGGAATTCATAATTTTAATTGGCACGCGGATAGTAATACTTGGTTGCCAAATAATTATACTCAAAACCAGAACCCAGCGTATTATAACCCGCTGCACTATTTTAACCATCAGGGTATCCTAATGGAGGGCGTAGGGGGAGCAAGATATCCGCAATTTTCCCCGCCCCCTTGCTACCAATCCCCAACCTGGGACCAATGTCACAATACTTCGGGGTGGCATCAATAATGTTCGCAATGTCCGTTCTCTTGTGAATGTGTTGCCTCTCTCTGCTTGTTCCGCTATCTCCTTGCCTTCAATAATATGTCTAGTATAATTCGGCACAGCCATCCATGTGCTCTCATTTGTTAATATGCTTGGAATGATTCCCTCTAGACATATTAGGGTGTAGCGAATTTTTTAATTTTCGGATTTCAAAAAGCTCATATGGGCTTAATACATAACGAACGATATTTTGGCCGAAGACGTCGCCATTAATGGAACTCTATTAGTTCAACTGACTACTTCAATTTGTATCAAATTCAACTAAAAAATAATTGGATTCACACTTGGGAACAATACGTTTTAAATAGCTCAACAAAGTATTGCAAATTACAGCCAACTATCCCGTTATAGTTCTGGCATGACAGTTTAAGCGTTCCACGAAAATATATTATATATATTTTCTATTCCCGGGCACGCGGGAAATTTTTTATTTTTAGCAATTGACCCACTCCCGAATATTTTTTTAATTGACAAATACCTGGCCTGAATCCGTAAAAGCTGTACCTCTACTTGCAAAGAGCTGTACAGCTTTTTATAGATACAGTACTAGAAGATGCGGGGCAGGGACACGTGTTCTCTTGAAACAGTCACCCCTCCCAAGTTCTAAATACGTCCAACGTTGCTTTATTTTATATATCGACAGACGGGAGTTTCACAAGTGTTTTCTGGTGGGACCACTTAAACCGTCAAGATCGAAGAGGAGCAGTGAAAACTAAGAATAACTTAACCTCAGAATCCAAATTGCGAAGTGGAGCTACGAGAACTGGTGCACGCACAGGTAATTCGTGCCACTTAGTTGCTAAATACCGTAATTACAGCGCACACTTCAACAACCTTTTTGGAAAATAAAAAGTTACAGCAGGAAAGTCGTTTGGCACCTATGACTGGGGGACTTGTCTAAAGAGCTCGACAGCGATTCGAAAGCCTCTATAACAAACTTACACGGAAGTTCTTAAAACCTATGAATACCGAGCGATTTCTGTAGTATGTCTTTGAAATGGACGTCGCCCTAGGTCCGACCGAGAATACGCCCGCACTCGTGGGAATTGTTATGAATAATAAATCGAAATCAAATACTTTAGGACAGATTATAGTGAACAAAATGTTAAGGGGTACCTTAAGGCCGTCAACCACTGGTCAAACAAAAAGGAGTAACTCTGTGTCCCCATCCCCAAGAAGGGAAAGCAATTTGACATTTTGATTGTTTTTACGGGTGATTTTGCAAACCCGTACAATAAAAGGAAGAATTCGCTGGTGTTTACTTTGCTGGAGGCTCTGGATATCATAACAGAAATCAATATATTCTGGAGAAGGTGGTGAAGAGCAGTCTTGACACCAGTAGTGAGAATAAAATGCTATAAGTAGACTAAATGAGAATGTAGAAGCAATTAACAGAACAACTGTTAAAGCGCGGTTAGCCGAAAATAAACAGGAGAAGGTAGAAAGACATCGACTGTCAATCAAATGCGGTGAACATTGTTGGACAGGGCATCAGGGTGGATGCGTAAGCACAAACAGATAGGGAACACGAGTTCAGTCCTACTCAGCGTCTCAGCCTGATTCCGTGAATTAAAGCGATCAGGGATGCTATTAGCAAAATTAAGGAGTATAGCAAGTTCAGAATGCTGGCCGGGCAAGAATCTTCCTTACAAGCATATGCAAGGGTGTTCATTGTGGTAGGAAACATGGTATTGGAAGTGGATCAAATGGCTTTAACGCGGCACGATGGGTTGAGATGGTGAGTAGTCTGGGGAAGCTGGAAGTAGCTCTGCAATTATTCAGAATCATTAGACGTTATTTTATCAGAAGGATTAGGTGGGAGGTGGAAAGCGTTGCGCATTAGAAAAAGGTGGCGGCCTGCGAGGTACCACAGGCTTAGGCTCTTAATCTGGCCACATGGAATATGATGTTCAACGACGATCTCAAGCTGCCTCAGGCCAGCGGCGTCAAGGTGACAGGGTACGCTGATGACTTGGTCAAGAGTAAATTCGTAGCAATAAATGCATTCATCATAGGCTTACCAAGTGTAAATTATAGGTAAAACTTTAAAATAGACTTACATATCTTTATACATGTCTCCGATAATACTGTAATTCTTTTCTAGTAAATCACGTTCAATTACATAATTTGGATGTAATAAATTGGTTCATCACTTACAGGTGCTGGCGGTCTTCTGTTCACCACCCATAAGAATGTGGAGAGATACCTACAGGATCATCATCCCACTATTTGACTTGAACTTGCGGGGACACCCATACCTCCGAGAACTACGCCTCCCTTTGGTCTAACGTGCCCATTAGATGAAGCACCGCGTGCATAATTTTAACTAGCACACGAACAGTCGCAACTCGTTGCCACATTATGATTATACCCAAAACTATAACCCGCCCAGTACAAATGCATTATTTTAACCATCAGGATATCCAAAACTATATGCTAATGAGGAATCACATGGGCAGCACCTACCAGATGCCTGGACACCATTAGTCCGTAGAGTTGGGTGAAATTCGCTAAGATCAGAGACAAAAATTTGTGAGTAAAATTTACCTCCCCCAAATACAAATAACTGGAATATAATATTTTACGATACTTTTAAATATATTAAGGTCAATTATTGCGTGTTGACTTAACTGTGGCCTCATTCGCGTAACAATTTCTAATATGTAAGGTTTCGGGATGTTAGTAAATAGAGATTTGATATCTAGAGGAATTATGAGAACTATAGTATAGCAGACAACTGCAATAGACAGACTCCACGTGGCGTAGTAATTGATACACACCTTTAATTTCTTAGTTGTATGATCAGTTTACATTTAATTAGTTTAATCACACGAGCAAACCATTTTACTCTTGATGTTTTCATTTCGACTTAAATTAATATGCTCACGATATAAAATGTATTAAAAATTTTAAAATGGATTTACAATATCTTTTTACATGTCACTGACAACACTGTAATTCTTTTCTAGCAAGTCATCGTTGAACGATATAATTTGGAAGTAATAAATTGTTTATAACTTACAGGTGCTGGTAGTATAAATATTAGAGCCACATATGAATATTAAAGGATACCTACAGGGTCATCATCCCACTATGGGACTTGGATTTGCGGAAACGCACGTACCTCTACCAACTATGCCGCCCTTTGGTCTAACGTACCTATTAGAGCAAATACCGGGTTCATCCAAGTAGGGGACGCAGGTGGAGAACACAGTATACTAGAAGCCAGCTGCATACTTTAAATATGCTGTCTCTAAAGATGAGATATTCCGACATCGAAGTTACCAAACAAATTAATTTGTCGGAACCAAGAGTGCAGGTGTGGTTCAAAAACCTCCGCGGGATAGCCAAGGCACAAGATATCCCTTCAAAGACAAAGAAAGCTACTCAGAAAAGCCTCTTCCGCGCCCGTGCCGACCGCAGAAGCTCCGCCCATTAATCTTTCTTTCCTTCTAGGTCGGGGACACCTCTGTACAAACTTATGCAATCAATGGAATCCAGACGCCCCAAGAGAGCAACGTTGAGTGTAATAAAAAAAATCCCTTACATCTCATTGCCCCTAAAGGAAATCCTCCCATGCCTAATACACATTTTTTAACACGTTGCCACATTATACCTAAAACTACAACCCAGCCAATTACAATGAGGTGCACTATTTTAACCATCAGGGCACCCAAAACTAAATGTTAATGGGAAATTACATGGCCAGCGGTTTATACTTAGGATTTATAGTAGGTATGGCACCAATTGAGCCTGGGATAATTTTGATGACTGAATTTTTTTTTATTTTTGGGAATTGGCCCACTCCCGAATTTTTTTAGGCAGCTGGCCCAACCCGAATATTTTTTCGATTGGCGAGCCTGTAAAAGCTGTACCTCTACCTCTAAAGAGCTGTACAGTTTTTTACAGGTATAGTTACAGCTTTTACAGGTACAGATAGGAGGTGGGCCAATTGCCAAAAATTTCGGGGATGGGCCAATTGCCAAAAATAAAAAACCCATTATCAAAGTTTTTCCTGGCCCAAGTGGCGCCATGCCTACTATTCATGAATCCCTGCACCGACTATGGCGGCGGGAGGAACACACATAAGTGTGTTAAATAATTAACGTTGGCCTATTTCCGCTACTGAGGCCTATCACCGACTCCTGTAGACGAGTTATCCCAACCAGGAATTTTGCCAAACCTCTTCTATTTCGAAGAGTAGAGATCTTTTACTTGCGCAACATTAATAGACAAGGAACCGACAACTTTATATCTCCTTGGAAGGATGGCATATCCACTACGCAATCCTAGCCTAAAATTGTATAGCTTCTGCGCGTGTACTCATATACAAGCCGCTGGAGGATATGAGGCAAGGACGCGGTCTTCCTTGCGAACACGAATAAGCTCCATAGTTTGATCAAATAAAAAAGTTTCGGCAGAGCTTTGAGCTTTTTACAGATACAGTACTAGAAGATACGGGGCAAGGGCACGTGCTCTCTTGAAACAGTCACCCCTCCCAAGTACTAAATGCGCCCGGTGTTACTTTACGTATCGACAGGGCGGGAATTTTGCAAGTGGTTTCGGGTAGGGCCACTTAAGCCGGCAAGTTCGAAGGAGAGCAGTAAAACAAAGGACAACTCAACCTCAAAATGCACATTGCGAAGTGGAGCTGCGAGAACTGACGCCCCCATAGGTAATCCGTGCTACTTATTCGCTATATACGTAATCATAGTGCACACTTCAACAACCTTGACATTTATGACTGGGAACTTGCCTAAAATAGTTCGACCACGATTAGAGAATCTCTATAACAAATTTACAATGAAGTTCCTTGTCCTTGAAACAGACGTTACCCTAGGGCCGACCGACAATACGTCCCGGCTCGTGGGAATGGTTATGAGTAATAAATCTAAACCAAATACTTTGGGGCAGACTAGTGTGGACAAAACGTTAAGGGGTGCTTTAGGGCTGTTAACCATTTGTGAAACAAAAACGAGTAACTCTGTGTTAGAAGACATCCTCAAGAAGAGAAAGCAATTTGACATTTTGATTGTTTTTATGGGCGATGTTGCAATCCCGTACAAGAAAAAAAGAATTCGGTGTTGTTTACTTTGCTGGAGGCTCTGGATAGTATAACAAATAATCAAAATATCCTGCATAAGCTAGTGAAGAGCACGATGGGTCGAGATTGTTAGTAGGAGGCTGGAAGTAGCTCTACACATGCTCAAAATAATTAAACGTTATTTGAAGAGGAAATAGGTGGCCTGCGGGAGGATTAGGCTGTTGGTCTGACCATGTGAAATATGTTGTTCAATGACGATATCAAGCTGCCCCTGGCCGGTGGCGTCACGGTGGTAGGGTACGCTGAAGACCTAGTCAAGAAGGTTATGAGATGCTGAGTAGCTGGGGTAGAAGCAGAAGTAAATGAAACTATTAGGAGAATGAAGTGATGGTTGACTGGGATGCAACTGGAACTGGCACCGGAGAAAACAAGTAGACCACGTACAGCACACGTATCTATGAATATGATTAGACTCGCGTTTACCTATGAGTTACATGCATTGAAGACAGCAGAAACGGTGGGAAATGCTGCCTCTGCCTTAGGAAGACTCACGAGCAGCACTTACAGACCAAAAGTTAACAAAAGAAGCGTGCTGGCGGGGGTCCCCAATAGATCTATTATCCAAGGACAGAAGAGATATGTATAAGGGAGTGAAAGCAAGGTAGAAACGACAGGTCAAGTGGAGTAACGCAAAGGGAGAGGAATAAATTTCCTGATCCCAAATATAAGAACGTGGGTAGGGAAAGAGCATGAGGAGTGAGTTTTAAACTCACCCAGGCATTGACGAGACACGGTAGCTTTGTGGAATGTCTGTTTAATATAGGAAAGATTGATACAGGAATGTGTGCATTTTGGGGACAATGATTACTCAGAACATACCATGCTCCACTTCAACCAGTGAGGAACCGATAGGGTAGGAGACTATTGGAATTCTGATAACCTAACTAAGACATGTCACAAATGTCAATAAAAAAAAATCCCCGTCTATCGGCCATTATCGGACATTAATTATGATTACTACTATATAAAAATAACTCTTAGTAATGCAAAATCCTGAGGTAAGTTTATGAAAGTATTTTCGATATATAATCATTAAAAACAAACACTTAGGCTTCATGAGAGGGCCATAACTACTTTTGGAAGCATTTTCTAAAAAAATGTTTTCTCATTATTGTTGCAGAATCAGCGTCTGAAAGAAAATGTGAACATTTTGGATCACTCTGTATAACAAAAAGTTTCGATTAAGTACATAATATTTTCCTTATTATAAGAAACAAATATTTATGCACAAACTAACTGTATTGGTGAAAATGTAGAAATCCGGCGAAAAAGCGGAACCGAAAACCGCTCAACCCCAAAATGAGATGGAAACGGAAGTAGGAGAGGACGAGCCATCTGAAGGGATATATGCCACCGCTCCAACTCCCAAGGTTGACACTCCATCAAAGATGGAAGTCATTTCCTCTCTAACAGAGGAAGAGGGAGCGTCTAATTAAAAATAACCTTTTCGTTGCCACAATGGCTGGGACGCAGAACAAGGTAAGCATAGTACAGTGTAATCTGAAACACAGCAGGGCGAGGTCGGCAATACTATGCCGACACCTTGATGTGTAGCAGGGTACCCTGGTACTAATTCAGGGACCCTGGGTAGTCCAAATCAGAATAACAGGGTTATCAAGACTAAGTATACTTATTTTAGCTCACCAAAAACAGAAGGGACGAGGGCTGCCATCTACGCTGCTTGGCATATCAAAACCCAGCCACTTCAACACCTGTCAACATCTGATCTAACGGTCGTGAAGGTGGAATGTTTGATGCCAGGCAAACTAACAACTGTTATCTTAACATCAGTATACAGGACTCGGTCACTCCACCACCAGCAAGTGATATGGAAGGCCTGGTAGCTCACTGCCGCAATCAAAACTGGAAATTAATCCTGGGCAGTGATGCCAACGAACACCATGTGACCTGGGACAGTGAAGACAACACTGTAAGGGGTAAGTCGCTTTATGATTATATTACCGGTAACAACCTTAGTGTAAGTAACAAGAGCTGTACACCGACATTCATTAACTCTAGAAGTCAAACTATAGTAGATATAACACGAACAACGTAGCGTATATCCAGTCTAATCCAGAATTCGCATGTGTCTTTACTGTGTAACACTGTCAGACCAATGGATAAACTTTTAAATTAATCTTACTAAGGCACCAAAAAAAACCATTCCGAGATCCCCGGAGGACTGACAGATATATATCGATGTCAACTCAGAGAGAATTTGGAAGAAATTCACAAGAGAGTGCCCAGAAGGAGTGGCGAAATAGAACAATATGTTAAAATTTTGCAAATAGCCACGAGACAAGCTTTTGAAACATCCTGCCCCTTGACATCTTCGCAACAGCCCAATGATGCCATCAAGTGGTGGTGCCAAAGGCTCACTGACGTCAAGAAGAAGGCTAGGACTTCGTTCAACAAAGCAAAACTGATAAGACAGGAATCCGATTGAGAATCACGCAAAAACAATCTGAAAGAGTTTAAGAAACCAGTCAGGTAAAAACAAAGAGATGCGTGGAGAACCTACTGTGAGAAAATCGGGAACAACAATAGACTGCTGAGTTATGTAAAATCCTCGCCAAAGACAAAGACCTCTGCCTATTAAATATCTATTAAAAAATTGGCAGCCAATGGAAGCGGCTAGAACCGCCCAACCCGGTGGATCTTTGAAGCCGAGGAATGCATGTGACGTGACGAGTTTCACGGCGCAACGGCTCCGCGCATCAACCGTGCCACGCGAAAAGCGATCTTATGCTTCACATTTGATTTGTTTTTTTTTGCACTGAAATCAAATCGAAAGGGTTCATGTATGATATATCGTTGAAATCATAATTTTAACTGCCTTTCAACGGTTTCATTGCCAATTGCAAGTAATTATAAAATAAACAACTTGCTGTGCTAAAACGGCACTAAACGTAATCCGATCTCAACCAAAATTTTTTCAGATCTTCTGGAGCACTAAAGAAACTCTCACACCAAGTTTCATCCAAATTCGTTCAATAAATTCGGCGCTATCGTGCTCACACACATATGCACACGCTCACAGTACACACACATTTTTCGAAAACCTCAAAACGTAAAGATTTGATGTTATCTCAATTTTCGATTTCGGACCATTTTAGTAACCTCTCACAATTTTATTGTGGTGAGGTTAAAAAGAGTGATGGTAAAAGAACAACCGACTTTCGTGAAAGCTATGGAGACTCACTTCCCGGGATATGTGTTAACAGAACGAAAAGAGTGGCCAAACGAAGTCGACACCCAACTCTGGGATTTGGATTGTCAAATGGCCAACATAGTGAGTGAAGACAGAATAAGATGGGCAATACAGAGTTTCTGCCCTTTTAAGTTGCAAGGCATTGATGGTATCTATCCCGCCCTACTGCAATGAAGACTGGATAAATTAGTGCCGCACCTGGTTGGCATATTTAGGGCGTGCTTAGCACACTTTTATATTCCACAGATATGGAGAGAAGTGAAAGTTGTGTTCATTCCAAAGACAGGGCGGATGAACCATACCACCCCTAAAGCATATAGACGTATCAGATTAATCTCGCACCTGCTCAAAATGATGGAGAAGTTATGTGAACGATACATAAGAGATGTTGTAGTTAAAGACAAACTTTTACATCCTAACCAGCATGCATACACCTTGAGAAGATCCACCGACATCACCCTCCATGAAGTCGCGAGTCTGATTGACAGATCCTTGGACAATAAAGAGTTCACTCCAGGTGTTTTCATAGACATAGAAGGTGCATTTGACAGAACCACCTTTCCAAAAATTACACCGGCCCTAGTGGAGAGCTAAATATCCAACATGATCTCGAAGAGAGCTGTACAAATTAGTGTGGGAGATTTTTCTGTACGAGAGGCTGTCCGCAGGGAGGTGTAATATCACCACTGCTATGGAACCTCGTTCTTGATAGCCTCTTGTGCCGCCTCAATTCAGAAGTATTCCACACAATTGCCTGCACAAATAATTTAACAATAATGCTTAGCGGAAAATTCGAAGTCGTTTGTGAAAAAATATAGGGGGCCCGAAGAATAATTAAAAAATGGTGCAGAGAACACTCCCTGTCTGTCAATGCCTAGAAGACGGAGATGGTTCTCTTCAAAAAGAAAAGGAAACTAGGAGCACTGAAGGCACCCCTCCTTCTGGATACGACACTAAATTTCGCATCAAAAGTGAACCTTAGGACAACATTCGGTGCCAAAAATAATATGGAATCTTCACTTTAATAGAAGACTAAAGAAGGCTTACATTTCTTATGAGCAGTCTTGCAGGACCGTGGGGAAAACCTGAGGAATGAAACCCAAAATGGTCATATGGATATATACTGCCATCATAACACCAATGATAATCTATGGAGCTGTGGTCTGGTGGGCAAGAGCAAATAGACTACAGCTAAAGACAAGCTCATTCAAGTGCAGAGAGTTGCCTGCGTAAGCATAACCGGAGCTGTGCGAACAACGCCAACGAGAGTTATGGAGATAATGCTGGATCTGCCACCACTAGACATATATCTAAGAGAGATGGCTCTGACAACAATGGTACACCTCAAATTCGTTGGCATACAACCAAATATTAGCTGTGGAGAGGCCAGAAGTCGCCTGTGGAATACGCCTCTTCTACCGGCGTATACAGATTGTATTTCTTCCCGGCTTTCTGCCCTACATAATACAGACGAATAGTGAAAACGGGGCTGCTGGTGAAGGTGTGATCAACTTCTTCAAAGACGGATCAAAAAAGAAAGATGGAGCAGGATGCAGAAGTCTACAAATCCACTATAAATTGGCAATGGATGGGCGGGCCAGCGTAATAGAGACGAAACTGGCGGGCATAACCGTAGCTGCAAAAGAGATTATCCGTAGACAAACTACGGGCAAAACAACCAGGATCTACATAGATCACTACTAGTCTTGAGAAGTTACAAAATTGCCACACAGCAGAATGGGAATGTCACCAAGCACTTGTGGGTGTCTCCAGTATGAATAACATATCGGTATGCTGGGTGAAAGAACACACGCAATGCAGTGGCAACAAAGTAGCCGGCAGACTGACTAAGAAAGCAGCAGGCCTAAATATCTTTGGACCAGGCCCGGCCAGTCTGTTACCTATCACGACGATAACACAAATAATTAAAGAGAACACCTTCAAAGAATCCAAGAAGCCGTGGATGAAACAAGCAGCTGTGAGCTTGCTAGGGAACTACTAAAATATCCCAACAAGAGTACAAGAGTACAGCAATGGACTAGCTGGCAATGTCCAGAAGGAACGGGAATCCAGACTGGACTCTGTAAACCTACATAATAATATGAGATTAATTGAACACCTCTCTGCAGAGGTTGTGAACAAGAAGATAAGACGGTCCAGCATATACTCTCTGACTGTTCTGCCATTTTGTCAATCAGAGAATTCATTTTGGGAGAACGGTGGCCTACTTGCCCCTAGGCAATATCACCATCTACTTTCCAAGATTAGGTTGGTTGGAGGCTTAGGCGAGGGTCTGCCTACAGGGAAGAAATACAAGAGTCCCAATGGGGCCTAAGTGCTGTGGTTCAATATTTTTCTTTGACCACCTTCCCAACCAATTCCAAATTCCAATTATAAACAAACTAGTAGCCATACAGAAAAAATGAGTAACAGGCTATTTCATCTCAAATATAAACATAATTTTTTAGGGTAGCATCCGCTAATAAACAAATTTTTCTTTCCCACTTTTTGTTAACAGTGACAATGGCCGCCTCGAGAACATAAATAATTAATTTTAAGAAATGCAGACAAGTTGCAGCATGTTCTTTAATCAATCAATCGGTAAAGAATGTCTTAATTTAATTTGCTGAATCGATCCCAAGAAGACGACGGGTATTTCTTTTGCGGAATCCTGGTGTATCGAGTGAAGCTCATGAGCCTGAATTGAAAATTACAGGCAATATAAATTAATCTAATTTCGTGCGATTTATGCTACGTTAATACAATTTAACATTCGACTTACCATAAAACATAAAATGTTTCACTCATTTTTAACCTTACCTGAAACAAAAAGATAAAATTAATACAAGCATAAAAATAAATATTTTTTAGCATTATTATTATTATCTAGATAACCCATATAAAGGACTTGTCGACAGTTTTTGCTGGTTTGGTTGATGTGATATGCGAGCAATTGTCTTTATCGTCGCCATTACGGTAAGAATTGCTACAACACCAAATTAACAGCTTTGTTCACGTCCAAGGACTAAGGTCATTGTAGGGATAGTATAATGGGAGAGAACATTTTTTGTATATAACACTAGAAACTGACAAACAGAGGTGCGATTTAATGGTCCAGACATTATTAACATGAAGTTATGTAGTTTATGCTATCTACCATCGGGCTTGCTATTTAATAATACACTTTATAATACAAGGTGAGACATGCATAGTTCAGTGTATATTTACTGGGCAGTCAAAAAACGCAACAAAAACTTTACGAGGTAATTATTAATGCCGGTGAACCATTCGCCATGGTCTCGTCAAACAAGCCGACGTACATTAAAAGTCAATAAAGATAAGTTAAGTGATTCAATTTGCAGGCGAGATAGTAACGGTATTTTAATGAGGTCGTAAAGTTTTTGTTGCGTTTTTTGACTGCCCAGTAAATATACAACCGATCATATTGTTGTGTGTTTACAATCTCCAGTAAACACCCTGTACGTAGGTTCAAATAATTGCAACAAGACTTTTCACTAACCACTACTTTATTTAATGCATAATTACAATAATTAAGTCCTTATACACATTAGTACACACTAATTACAAGTTCTATCTACTATAGTCTCATTACTATAACTCACAACTTATTACTGTTCTTATTGCATTTGTTTACTTGTTCGTCTCATAAAAAACTGTTCTCCGTGTGCGGCATCGACTCCTTTATTCTCGAATCTATCCTTCGCGATGTTTTTGGCCCTTCTCGTATATTCTATGAGGGAGTGGCGTAGGCGTGCACATAACAATATACATTGAAACATTCTTTTGGAGTGCTCTCAGATAGCTCATTAATTATGTATAGAGGGAAGGTCTAAAAACCTTTCCTCTCAATTTCAATTTTGTGAAATTTTTTGATAGTTAGATCTAGCAAATATTTTTAGATGTGTACCAATTGATTGATAACATCAATATAAATGCATGAAATAATACCCCACTGCATGTCGTATAATGAAATATGTTTACTAAATGCTAGAAAATAATTAATTTTCACAGAAAATTAACGTGTTGTGAACGATTATTAATATCTTCAACAATGAATTATTGGATGCTTTTGCGAATGAATAAGAAGATGGTGCATCCATCCAGGGATAGTTCGCCAATGATTGAATTCGTATTTTCTATTACGGTTTCAATTCTGGCCTCCTAAGTCTCCAGATATTACATCCTTAGATCCTTTGTTTCTGGGGCACTGAGAAATAAGATGTACAAAGTAAGTCCCAGAAACGGAAGACCAGACCATCTTTATAAAAACTTAAGATAAGTTATAAAGGATATCCTATAAATTAGAAAATATGAAATTGACTTTAAGCAAACTGCTTTTTTACATTTTTAATGAATAAAGTTATTTCAATTATGAAGAGAAGCTTAAATGCGGAGTTTAGTTGCAATATAAGAAAAATCTAAATTCTAAAAAAAAATAATAACTAAGTTGCACACTATTTTACATGTTGAACTTCTACTAGTGCCGAAGCAACCTTAAATGGACATGTGGTCTCATCTGTTGTGACGTGCCATTTTTCGCTGGTTCCCACAAAATAATAATAATAACAGACTTTAGTCGATTGCCTATCTAAATTACTATATTTTAAGCTTTCCGCTAACGGATGGCTCTCACTAGGAAAATATACCAATTCATTAAATAGATGTGTATATCATAAGAAATCTAAAATATAAACTATTATCATGATTAGTATATAAAAATTGTCTACGAAATGATAGAATAAAGATAGCTATTGATCGAAAAGTCCTTAACAATCGATTTAATTTTTAAAATTTGTCAAGTTGGTACTGTATGACAGTCGATTTTTGGAACTGTCGATTAGCGATTGAGTGACCGAACAAGTCTCGTTACTGAAGGCCAAGAATTGGCCAAACATTTTTTATCTTTCTTTTTGTCCTTATTGTCTAGATTTAAACGGAATTTTTCCGAAGTGAAAACCTATTTTGACTCCGCTAATATATTTTAATTTAATTTGTCTCACACTTTAATTAGATATTTTTAAAAATTTTTTGCTACCTAACAAGAATTTCTTGAAATTTCATTTTGGGGCATGTTATACTAGATGATAGATCTGCTTACTTGCCACCAACTAGTACTAAAAAACTATTTATTTTTGACTTAATTTTTGCGCATTAATAATTTGGAAAACTTTTTTTGGTAATTTTCTATTTAGATATGTATAATTAGATTTTTTTCTCTTTTAGTAAAAGTTTATTGATATACTTATCATATTTAAATAACTTGGTTGTTTAAAAAAAAAAATCCGTCAGATGTTTACAACCAACAAGGACCTCGATCAACAACCTTCAAGTCTGGACCGCCTGGAAACTCTCTAAATTATTTTAAAGCCGAGTAATTCATATATATTATTTTTTTATTGTAAAATTGCATAAATTAATAATACTTTTCCCTAGCGTCAGCTTAACAACCCAAGACTGATATATCTTATTGTAAGTTTTTTCTTTTAAATTTTTATATTGTACTTTGCTTATTTTTATAATAA
Organism: Leptura quadrifasciata; assembly: GCA_963675555.1. NCBI lineage: Eukaryota > Metazoa > Arthropoda > Insecta > Coleoptera > Cerambycidae > Leptura > Leptura quadrifasciata. The sequence continues at coordinate 151,425,617 of OY776673.1, read as the reverse complement.
ATTGAATTCGTTTTAACTTGTTCGTTTTATTGTTCGCTCTCACTAAAGGATTCGTTAGATCTGAGACCCCGTTTGCTTGACCTGACTTTAGGTGGTAATACTTTGTATAGTTTTTTATTATGGCGCTTGAACATAATAATACTTACCGTGCACACGAAGGCATAATAGTGACTTAACAATTAAGTTGGGATTAATATGACGTTTATAAATGGCTAGTTATATGACTAGAACTTTTTTTTGCATTGGATATGCTATCCATTAATGCTTTGCCTCAATCAATTAAAGATATGAATCTACCATCGTATAAAAAGAAGTATAGAACTTACTGCTACGAAATTCCATTTATAGTGTTGACGAGTTTTTGAATAGGAAAGTGTAGCTTTCTCATGATATGAGTTTAAAAAATGGAAAACTTTGGGTCGATTAGTGAATACATATGTATGAAACATTCATATGGTACGTATAGGTATATGTTTATGAATGATATAATATATGTTGTTTATGTAAGTGTTTTATTTACAATTATTGTTTAATATGTTTGTTTACACTTTGTTTTATTTTGTATAAAATATCTTGTGTTATGTTATCTACACCTGTTAAATATGCCTACTAATTAATGTTGTAATGCTATATTTGTAAAATATCTATCCTGACGTGCCAAATGTACATAAATATGATCAGAAAAATTGGTAAAATAGATTCTATTCTATTCCATATTCCATTCCATTCCATTCCATTCCATTCCATTCCATTCTATTCTATTCTATTAGCCAGTCGCTACATTTTAAAACGGGAAAACAACAGGACAAGAGACGACAAGGGGCGAGCGTAGGTGCGTCTTTACTATGTACATACTTCGGTATGCGATGTAAAGCAACGAAAGGCGCGGTTAGTACTTGAATTGGTGACCATTCCAGCGGAAACCGCGTTCTCGCCTCACACATCTTCCAGCGGCTTGTATATCAGTGTATGCGCGGAAGCTATACAACCTTAGGCGAGGGTTGTATAGGAGATATACCATCCTTCGGAGGGGATGTAAAGCCGTCGGTCCCTTGTCTATTAAATATTAGGCAAGTAAAAGATCCCTACTCTTCTTAAGGGAAGAGGTTCGGCAAAATTCCTGGTTGGGGGTAGCTCGTCTACAGGCGTCGGTGTCAGTAGCGGAAATAGGCCGACGTTAAATAAATGTATAAAAAAAAAAAAAAAAACAAGAGACGACCGATCAAAACCAGTCATCTATATAGACCGGGAGATGGTGACAGTTGATTGTCTCCGATTTCTGACAACATGCCTTTTGGAGGTGTGAAAGTGTACCCTGAGACAATAAGGAAAAGCGGGTACTAGTCCGCTGCACGCTTTCCCGCCATGTGGAAAATTGCATTTCCACTAAAATAAAATTTTAGTGTCTTTCTCTGATATTAAATCGCTTGCCCTTTTATTAAAAGAAAGTTAAAACAAATTTAATGTCTTAGTAATTATAGGCATGCGATTCGCAGGGTCCCAAAAGGCTAATAAATACAATTTTCCGCGTTCTCGCGCTGCATGTTGATGAAAAGAATTGAATTTTATGTAGTAAAATCCTTATAAAAAAATTTGGCATGCAGCCCTCGTTGCCCCAAAAGTAGAAAAGTTTTGAAAGATCCTACGAAAATTTCAAACGATTTGGGCGTGATTTCCTATTGTATGCCATCTTTACTGTGGCCCATTCTTATAATGCATTGCTGTAAAAAAGAGTGGCATGCAGATTAGGAGATCCGAAAACAGAGGCATGCATCTAAATGGTTGAAAAAAAAAGTAACATTTTTTGTGATTTTATTTTGCATGCCTTTTTGCATTTCCCAAATTAATGTTGTTTCAAGTTCAAATAAAAATGACATGCACATTTCTGGAACCCAATATTGAAGAAAATGTGAAAAATATATCCAATAATTAATGAAGCGGGTTTAAAAATTACAACAAAGGTTCCGTGATATCATTCAGCATGCCATTTCTTATTTAAGAATATCATATTTTTTTAGGCTCAACCAGAAAATGGCATGCAAGAAGTGCATGCATAGTTTTAATTACTTTTCCATTTTTAATTACTTTTCGGGAAAAAAATAGTATCCATAGCCGAAATTAAAAATGTCATGCATGATTTTTGGATTCCAACATTGGAAACATTTGAAAAAGTACCCAAAAATTAAGTAGGAAAATTGTATGTGATGTTACTATTAGTAAAGATCATGTTTCGCCATCATCATCATTATTATTATAATCCGAGCCATCAGATTCCTCATCTGTAGTGACGAAATTAGAATTACTATCATCCTCGTCATCAGCGTATTCATTATCGGAAGAGTTCGTGTCTATTTGTTCTTCATCCTCGTCAGGATTATCTTCTGTAACTGCAGAAATTGAACAAAAATGTACGATTGGACAAAAATGTACAATAACATCTGCCTTTTAACACGGGAGAATAAATTCAACGGCTAGAAAAATAATTACTAGTTTTTCAGGTCAATTCAAATATCTTTAGGTAACGTTTCATCCAACAGTTTTGTTGTTTTCTTCAGGACATCTGTTTTTATTGTAACATTTAAATTAATTATATACTTACAATTTCAATTCAAACATAAACTCAAAACATCGTACAGTTTCAATATAATTTCAACTACTGTCTTAGAATAGGATAAAATTGTTTTTTAATTTAATAATAACAATTTCTTTTCTATTATTAATAACAGCACATTACTAATGTATCTCTCCATATGGACAATAAATTGCTATTATATCTGTACACAATTTTATCGCATTTTAAGATATGAGATGAAATTATATTGAAATTGTGAGTTGCTTTAAGTTTATGTTTGTACTGAAATGGTATATAATTAATATGAATATTACAATAAAAACAGGTTGCCTGAAGAAAACAACAAAACGGTCGTCGAAACGTTACCTAAAGATATTTGAATTGATTTGGAAAACCAGTAATTATTTTTCTACCCGTTAAAAACAATATATAATAGAACAAGAATGTAAAAAATGTTATACCTTCAATACAAATTTCTGTAGGAGGTTCTCAAGGGAGTAATGAATCCCAACCCTAGAAGACAGGAGCCGATACGCCGTAGAAAAGACCTCAGGGTGATGCCATGCAATTTAAATAGAAGAAGGGTGGCACACGATATAGCTTTTGCCACGGCTACAGAGAAAGACGTGGATATGTTAATGGTCACAGAGCCAAACAAGAAAGTAATAGAGGCGAGAGGTTGGATTACAGATAGCAGAAAAGATGTGGCTATATATTTTAGAAATAGGCAAATAAGAGTGACTAAACTGGAATTGGGGAGGGGGTAGTAATCGTACACGTTAAAGATTACAAGATACATTGTTGCTATAGTTCGCCAAAGGTCCCCCTAGAAACATTTAAACAAGAGAATGACGACCTTATGGGCAAATGTAGAAATATGCCAGGTGAAAGCATAGTGGTGGGGGATCTAAATGTAAAATCACCTCAATGGGGCTTTCCGATTACGGATAGGAGAGGAGAGTATTTCACCCAATGGATGGCGAAACTAAATATGGTGGCTTATAACAATGGCAGGATACCTACGCGGAGAACCTGAGCGATCGCAGGGATATATTATTCGACATTAAAGATAAGACACAACGTACTATGGAGCTGAAAAGTGAATTGACAGTCGACTATACTGCCTTCAAAGAACTATGGAAGACATGGAAGCTAGATATATATGGAGAAAAGGATACGGTGGAATTTGTAGAAGAAACACTGAAAGAAGCCTATGAAGTACACAAAGGACGAACAATAGGCAGGGTATGCCATACTGGTGGGATGAAGACATAGCGGCCTTAAAACAGGAATGCTTAACAAAACGAAGAAGAGCCACGAGAATGGCAATGGACGAAAGGAACGCAGGACAAGAGAGACTGGATGCAACGGAAGTATATAAGAAAACAAAAAAGGAGCTACAAAAGAAAATATACGCCTCAAAAAATAAACATTGGGAGGAACTATGTAAAAAACTGGATGAAGACATATTCGGACAAAAGTATAAAATAGTAGCCAAAAACTTAAATGCATATGCCCACTATAACTTGGACATACCTACAAAGAGAGACATAGTAAACAAACTATTTCCAATGAGAGAAGGCAAGTGGGAATACATGGCAAGAGTAGAAAATGTGCATCCGTTTACAGAAGAGGAATTAAATCAAGCCCTACAGGAACTAAAAGTCGGAAAAGCTCCAGGCCATGATGGTACCCTTGCAGAAGCTATTAAGATAATAGGTAAGATCGCACCAAACTGGCTCCTAAGCATCTTAAATAGGCTACTGAGAGAGCAAAGCTTCCCCAAGAACTGGAAGAAAGCGAGACTGGTGCTTATCCCAAAAGCACGGAAAAATGGCATAGACACCATAACATATGGGCCAATCTGCTTACTCGCTATAATAAGCAAGCTCTACGAAAAATTGATAAAAAGAAGACTGAAAGGAGCTATGGAAGAGACAGAACGATTGTCGGATCATCAGTATGGCTTCCGAAAAGACAGATCTACACTGCATGCAGTGGAGAAAGTGAGGCAGTGAGGAAAATGGAAGAAGGAAATGGGGAGCATTAATAACCCTAGATGTACGAAATGCTTTTAATACCGCAGCATGGGGAAAATTATGAGTGAGCTAAGGAGAAGGGGAGTCCCACAATATCTTACAAATATTGTGAGTAGCTACCTCGAAGAAAGATGTTTGGAAATAGAAAGAGGGGAAGTTTTCAAAGTTACGGCCGGAGTCCCGCAGGGCTCGGTGCTCGACCAAACATTATGGAACATCCTGTATGATGGAGTACTTAAAGAAAGGATGCCGGAGGTGGCCTGGGTCGTAGGCTTTGCTGACGACCTTGCTGTGGTACTAGTAGCAGATAGAGCTGAAGAGCTGGCATGTAAGGGAGATGATGCACTGGAAGTTATAGACGCATGGTTAAAGCGACATTACTTAGAGCTCGCGCCTGAAAAAACCGAAGCGGTTATTCTCAAAGTAAAGAGGGACAGGAGGAATATCAACTTCGTATTGAGAGACGTCCAAATAGAGCTAAAAAGACAGGTGAAGTATTTGAGTATAATTCTTAATGACAAGCACACAATTAAGAAAGTACACACTAACGTAGCATCGCTCACGAGAATTATGCTCAATATAAAAGGACCCGGGAGTAAAAAGCCGGAGATTTTATATAATGTCACACAGTCAATACTCACCTATGGCACACTGATATGGCATACGGTTTTAAGAAGAAAGCGATATAGGCAAATGCTAGTAAGCACTCAACGGAAAGCTCTACTAAAAAGCGACTGAAGAAACATGTGCATATTGCGAGGACCGGGACACCGTAGCACATACTCTATTCGATGGGAAAGAGAACAGCACAGGGCAAATTTAGAGGTAGGAGTCATTTTAAACAGTAACAACATCACTGAAGAGATGATGGAAAGCAGAGAAAAATGAAGTATGAAAAAAATAATGAGAATAAAAGAGGAGGAAGAAAAAGACATGCAAAGAAGATAAGAAAGAAGACCGAACCTTCGCATCCAGATATATGCTGCCAAGCGATTTCAGGATGTGAGAGGGAAGAGGTGGGGGTTTTTAGTGGGTAAAAATCCCACACTACCACGTAACAACATCAACGTGGTGTCTTTATGAAGATTTTCTCCCACCGCAAAAAACACAAATTTCTGCGGCACTTCATCTCTTTCGAACCATCTGAATTTGTAAGCATTATCTTTGAGTATCCAACTGAAGCTTTCTGGATCAAGTCCATTGTTAGGTATTGCAGTATATGCATTTTGTCAGACGTGTTCTATGTAAGCCATTCGAAGTAGATGCTACTGCAGTTCACGCTTACAAAGTGGTAGGATACATGCATCGAAATTTAACCATTTCTGCTTAAATGCATCTATTGGTCCGATTTTGTTGCCGTAGCTTTTATAAAATAAACGTAAACGAGCCTCACCTACATTGGGGTACCTTCTCAGACCATTTTTAACAATTGCATACATTCTGTACACAAACTGTTCTAATGTGCTAAATGTTTCGTTGTAATGGTCACTGTAGGGATCTTGTAAAGTTGCGAAAGCGTGTTGTATTGCTTCGCTGCTGTAATACAATTTATAAATCTTACGATAAAATGCCGGATTATAGTCACACCCAGTAAAGGCATGAAACGCGGGTAGTCCAGAACAGAGAGTAATTTATTATTAAATATCACGGAACCTTTGTTGTAAAGTTTACATCGACATAATTAATTTTTTAATATTTTTTCCACATTTTCTCAATGTTTGGTTTCAGCAATATGCATGCCATTTTTTATTTGAGCTTAAAACTACATTATTTTGCCAAATGCAAAAAGGCATGCAAAATAAATTCACAAAAATTTTCCTTTTTTTCTTGCAACTTTTTTTATTATTTATGATGTGATGGACTCCTTCAGCATTCATGCCATTTAAATTTTAAGAACATTTTACACTATAAAATTTACATTTAACTTCATTTGCTGTTGTTTACGTCAAATCCCTTGAAATTTTCGCAGGATTTTTCATATATTTTCTGTTTTTGGGCCAGCAAGGGCCGCATGCCAGTTTTTTTATAAGGGTTTTACGACACAACGAGAACGCGGAAAATTATATTTTTTAATTACAAGTTCACGTGTCCGTTCGAGTTCTTTGGGACCCTGTGAATCGCATGCCTATAATTACTAAGATAGTATTAAATTTGTTTTAACTTTCTCTTAATAAAAGGGCAAGCGATTTAATATCAGAGAAAAACACTGAAATTTCGTTTTAGTGGAAATGCAATTTTCCACATGACCGAAAATCATGCAGCGTACTACTACCCGCTTTTCCTTATTGACACAAGGTACCTTTTCACTCCTCCAAAAGGCATGCTGTAAGAAATCGGAGACAATCAACTATCACCATCTCCCGGTCTAATAGACAAATAAACCTAACACGACGTTGGAGATAATTTAATTGATGACCAACAACGGGAAAAAAGATAGGGACACACTCTTCTTGCTCAGGTGACGAAAACTTGCAATCAGTTTAGTTTTACAACGTGAGTAGAGGGCCGTCTTGACTTACAATTTAATATATGTTAGTGCTCAAACTCTCCAAATCTAGTTTCTCTGGACACATAATATCAGCTATAAGTTGTAAGTTCCACTTGTTTCGAAAGTTACTTCTTGATGGTAAAAACAATGTACTCAATTTACCAGGAAAATTCAAAGGAAATGAAATTAACGTATTAGTGTTTATATACTCATTCATTCTCACCCACGGCTACGACGATGGTCAGAGATTTCTATCCTAATACAGTCGACACTTACTCGCTCTCTAACACCAACAAATTTCAAATATAAAAACAAGCGAGAACAACAAGTGTCACGTAAAATAGCGTCGCCATGACAAATATGATGTTGCTATCATTCAGGATATGAGTTCGGTATTAGTGGTAATGGAGGCGGCACTTTTGCTAGAAGCATTCTCGCAAAAAATTGCAATATTTTCTGACACAATATATTATAAACGCACTTTCTAACAAAATTTTACCTTGAAAAATTATTAAATAAAGAAAGAAAAAAAGTTATGCAAATACTGCAATATTCAAGAGTTATAAAGTAAGTGTACGGTCGTGAGCAAAAAAAATAGGACAAGTCTTATAACGGTATTTTGTTAAAATCTAGTTGTGTTCATCTAACTTTAATTTTTGTGACATTGTCAGTTAGTTGTCATAATTTATTGCAAGTGTGCAAAAAACTAATATGCCTCATATAAGCGATCTAGTTAAATCTGGAGTTATTGCTAAAGCAGAAGATGAATGGTCAATGAGACAAATTGCACTGCGTTATATTGACAAAAATTCGGTGTGTAACATTTTAAGAAAGTTGAGAATAAACGATACGATTAGTAGAAATCCTGGATCAGGGCGACGAAGGATATCAACTCAACAACGAGATTTGCAATTGGTAAATGCTTTAGTAGAAAATCCATTTTACTCAGTTATTCAGGCTGCTGAAGAAACGAATTTTCCTGGATCGAGTAGTACTGGTCGCCGGCGAGTAAGAGAATCGGAGCTACGCTGTCAGGCAGCAGCACAGAAATATTTACTTAAAGCTGAACATAAAGAAGCTCGAGTAGGATTTGCGCTTTAATTTTTTGCGCATGATGTAAATTTTTGGAACAATGTAATCTTTACAGACGAAAAACTTTCCAGTCAACACGCAGCGGTCGTATTCGTGTTTACCGCCCTCCGAATACTCGATTCGATGAGAAATATATATCTAACAATGATAAAAGTGGTAGATTTTGCGTCAATATGTGGGCTTGGATATCGGCACGTGGTCCTGGTGTTTTGTGGCATATTGAGGAACGATTTAATAGTGAAACGTATATTATGATATTAGACAATATTATTCTCCCTTCTTTGTCACAATTATTTCCTAATAATGAGTTCATATTTCAACAAGACAATTGTTCCGTTCCTACTGCCGTTCCTACCGTAACTAACTGGTTTCAAGATAACAACATCAATGCTCTTAACTGACCCAGTAATAGTCCAGATCTTAACCCTGTGTAAGAAGTATGGAGACTACTCGTAAGAAGTATCCAGAAACGAAATGTGAGACAACGGAATGCCGAAGAATTACTGAAAATAGTAAATAATGCATGGGAAAATATTATTACTAATGATTATTGTATAAGGTTATTTAATTCTATGCCAAGCAGACTTATAGAAGTTATAAATAGAAATGGTGCAATAACGAAATATTAATAGTTAGTTTCTTGTTAAGTAGGATATCCTTTGTCCTTTGATCCAGGATTTCAACTAATCGTACCGTTTATTCTCCACTTTCTTAAAATGTTACACACCAAATTTTTGTTAATGTTATAATGCAGTGCAATTTGTCTCATTAACCATCAATCATTTACTATAGCAATAACTACAGCATTAAAATAAAAAATAAATTGAAAGTGATATCTGTTTTATTTCGGCTACTCATTACATATTCAAATAGAGACAGATTCACATTAGAAAAAAAAAGTTGTCCTATTTTTCCTGCTCACGACAGTGCATTTTCAATTCTGATTACAATGTGTTTTTATAGTCCTAGTCAAACGCCCTCGTAAAACGCTCATAAAGTTTACCCAACCTAACATTAACTAGTAAATCGCGTAGTCGTTGATAAAATAATTTACCGATCAGATACATTACCATTATGACCTACAAACTTAACTTCCTTTATATGATCACGTAACGTTTTATGTTAGGTGTTTCTTGGTATGTGATCGTGTTATACATCTTGTAATTGTATATTGTAGGATAGCAAAAAGAGCAGAACATTTTCAAATTTGAACTGGAAATATGAACATTGATACACTTCAATTAATGAAAGTGGAACAAAACATACGAGTACGTGAAACGAATTTGGATTTATATCAGAAATAAACAACTATAACAGAATTCGGAGGGATAAAAAGCCATGACCCCTCGTTGTTAAATCAAAATTAAATAACTAAGAAATTCCGCTTGTTTTATAGTCTAGTATAACCGAGCACTTTACAAGTGTTCTAAAAATTGCAACAAACAAATAAATTAAATAATATAATCAATATTGATAAAGTTCAAATACAGCTTCTAGACAAAGGGCAGAATCTTAACTCAACGTAATATTTCAGTCTCCAGCCCCTCTACAAAGCTTTATTTTCATAAGGAATAACAAGACCGCAATCAACAGCTATACCCGGGCGATGTGCCTACACCGCGTGCTGAATTACGAATTGCAAGTCAGGCAGGCGTAAAGCGTACTAATTGCTTATTACCGCTTAATAATAATAATACACGTCTTTGTTATTTTTCAGATAAACATTACAACTTATTGATTTTATCGTAAAATATAGCATTAAAAATAAATGGCGAAGTTAAGCGGACACAAGTAAAAAAAATCATGTATGCTTTTTTTACACTTAACCAGAATCTGTTAGAGATGCACAAAATCGATGCTCTTACTTTGTACGTTAAGTACACAAGAGAAGCGCAGTTTATACATCTAAAACATAACAAAATAACACTATTAGATTCATATATATATGCCACCAGTGTTAAGTAATAATTTATGTGATGAATTATTTGATATGTTAGGCAACTTATCTTTCATATACACATCAAGAGTCCTTATAGTGGGTGATTTTAACCTACCTAATTTAAATGCTGTCTGTCCAAATATGGTAGAATTTTAATAACAATTTGGCATTTTTTAACTTGACTCAAATGAATTCCGTAAAAAATCATAATAATGTAATTCTTGACCTAGTCTTATGTAACTTTGAAACTTGCAATGTACTAAAAGAAACATATCCCCTAATTGCCGAGGACAGTCATCATCCCAGCTTACAAATCTTAGTAAGCAGTGAAAGTGAGAAGGAGAATAATTGTTCCTTAAATAAAAAGGAGTATTATAACTTTAAGAAGAATTTCTATTTTTTATATGAGCTGGTTAGAAATACCGACTGGTCAGTTTTAACCCACTATAATGACCCTGATGAGTACCTGTATCAAATATTAGATATTTGTGTGCCTAAAAGTGTTTGTAGCAATAAATATCTAGTATGGTATACTAAGGAAATAATAAAAAATATAAAGAAAAAGGAACATTACAAGAAAATGTAAAAAAATTTGGAAAACATAAACATAAGGAAAAATATAATGAATTGTGAAGTTCTATTAAACATGACATAAAAGTAGCTTATGACCAATTTCTAGCAAATACTGAAAATAATATTTTACAAGATCCTAAACATTTCTGGGATTTTCTTAGGTCAAAAAAGGACAATCCTAGTATACCATCTGTGATGCAATGTGATAGAATATTTAATAAGGGACAAGATATATCAAATGCATTTGCTGAGTACTTTGAGTCGGTTTATAGTAAAGATCGTATACCTGTGCAGGAGTTTTATGACTACTTACAAAACACACAGTTCAATGATTCAACAATAGCCCTTACGGAGCTTTCAGATTCTGACGTTGTTGATATTATTAAGTCTATAAAAACTAATTCTACTGGCCCTGATGGTATACCGGCCTATATTTGGAGGGGCTGTATTGAGTTTTTAGCACAGCCACTAAGAATATTGTATAATATATATCTGAGTTCAGGTAATATTCCTATGAAATGGAAGGAAGCAAAAGTCTGTCCCATTCTCAGTCAGAAATCAGACATTAGGAATTATAGAGAAATCTCCATATTATGCACTCCTATAAAAGCATTAGAACAATTTCTTTGAAATCTTATTTTTACAAATGTAAAAAAGTGTCTATCAAAGCATCAGCATAGGTTCATGCCTTCTAGGTCGGCTGTAACAAATCTCTCTGTCATAACTCAATATTTAACGGATAATATTGACAGTAGAAACCAAATAGACGTAATTTACACTGATATAGCAAAGGAATTTGGCAAGATTTGTCATACACGTTTATTGGCTAAGCTTGAGTGTTATGGTTTATCATCAAACTTCACCCGTCACCCCAGATCAGGTCACTGGCATCTACTGGACTATGTTATCGTACGTAGGAAGCATCTCAAGGACGTCCAAATTACAAAGGCGCGCATTGATAGCGAATGTTGGATCGATCATCGTCCTGTTGTCTCTAAAATGAAAATTGTTATGAGACCCAAACACCGAAGAACTCAAGTAAAACGTAGACCCCGTCTCTGTATTAGTAAATTGCGTGACCAACAAACCGTCGAACAGCTAAAGCAAAAAGTTCAAGAGAATTTGAGTGCACTAGAAGAAACCAATTCTGTAGATGTCGCTACTACCTGGACACAAATTAAAGACAGTTTAAAAAGTGCGAGTGAGGAAATTCTTGGCACTGCAGCAAGTAAAAAACAGGAGGACTGGTTCAATGATAATGAAGCTTTTATACAAGAACTTCTTGAGCGCAAACATATTGCCTTCCAAAACGCTATCAACCACCCCAACGACTCATAAAAGCAGAGGCTTTTACCCAATCTAAGTATGAAACGCAACGCGAAATCAGAAGAATAAGGAACGAGTGGTGGGCAAGCAATGCCAGAGAAATTCAAAGGTACGCCGATTCACACGACTACAGGAATTTCTTTCAAGGAGTAAAAGCAGTGTGCGGCCCCAGTCGGAAAAATATGTGCCCTATTAAAGATTTAAATGGAAATCTCCTCAAAGAAGACCAGGAAATAAGAGCCCCATGGAAAGAACACTACTCTAACATTCTTAACCAGCAAAGTCAAGCCGATCACGACATTATAAATCTTATCCCTCAATATGACACCTTCGAAGACTTAGATAAACCACTAACAACGGAAGAGATCTTAACCGCCATTGGGCAGCTAAAAAATAACAAATCTCCCGGCGCCGACTCACTCCCAGCTGAGATCTTTAAAGCTGTGTCGTCAGAGCTCATACCCTACCTCAAAAAACTGTTTGATGTCGTGTGGGAAAGTGGTCAAGCTCCGCAGGAGTTTCGTGATACACTTTTAATCAACCTCTTCAAAAACAAAGGGAGCGCTGCGGACTGTGGAAATTACAGGGGTATAGCTCTCCTGGCTGTTGGAGGGAAGATACTCACTAAAGCGATGGCAAATAGGCTAACACCTGTTATGGAAAAGTTACTTCCTGAAACACAGAGTGGCTTTAGACCAAACCGAGGCACATCGGATCTAATCTTCACACTTAAACAGCTTCAAGAAAAAGCACTCGAACATCAAGGAGAAATTCACATGGCCTTCATTGATTTAATCAAGGCGTTTGACTCGGTGGACAGGGAAGTGCTCTGGAAAATTATGCTCCGCTTAGGTATCCCTAGAAAATTTGTGGAAGTATGTCGCAGTCTACATACAAACAACAACGCCCAGGTTATGTATAATAATGAGGCAACCGAACCTTTCCAAACCCTCACTGGAGTTAGGCAGGGATGTGTCCTGGCACCCCTACTTTTTAATTTGTTTACCACTGCTCTAACAATTATTGTTGATAACAAACTGACAGTCACAGGAATAGGTCTCAGATACCGTTCTGATGGCGGTCTCTTTAACATAGGGCGCTTTAGAGCTTTCACGAAGACACGCACACGATTCACTTGTGATCTCCAGTATGCGGATGACTGTGCACTTTTAGCGTCTACGCCGGAAGAGCTTCAAGAACTTTTAGATGTGTATGCCCAGAGCTATGATTCCTTGGGACTTAAAATCAACATTGGAAAGACTAAGATTATGTCAACTCCTCATCAAGTGAACCAAATAGACATTATAATTAACGGAAATTCTCTTGAAGTGGTGGATCAGTTCAATTACTTAGGCAACGTTGTTAATGACAAAGCAAACATAGACAGCGAGATTAGCAATAGAATTAACGCTGCATCTAGAGCACTCTGGGGACTTAGAGAGAGAGTATTTGACAACCACGACCTTGCCTTGTCAACGAAAATGGCTGTCTACAGAGCAGTTGTCATTCCAACACTGCTATATGGATGCGAAAGCTGGGTCACTTACCGTCGTCATGTGAAAGAATTAGAACGTTTTCAGCAAAGACACCTCAGAAGTATGATGAAAATCCGTTGGTTCCATCACATATCAAACGTGGAAGTACTCAGGAGAGCAAACAGCCTTCCAATTGAGGTGCTTATTTCAAGAGCACGCCTAAGATGGGCAGGTCACGTTCTTCCTAAATGTACACTTTATGGTGAATTGCCAAGCGGTAGAAGAAGGCGTGGCGGTCAACGAAAGAGGTTCAAAGACGTTCTCCATGAAAATCTAAAATCCTGCGGTATTAGAGACGAGCAATGGGAACAACTTGCAGCGGACAGAACCGAATGGCGAGGGGTTGTGGCCAGCTATCAAGGAAATGTTGCTGCAAGAAGGCCGAATCCAAGACCTAACCAGGTCTATGTTTGTCCTGGCTGTGGTCGACATGTGCTCTCCCGAATTGGCCTCTATAGCCATAGTCGTGTGCACCGTAGATGAATGGGAATTACAATAGACTACACCTTTTACTTGTTTTTTATTACACGCAATCTATCGACTGTAACATTTTTTTATACTCGGACTCGAGTAAAGGCTAATAATAATAATAATAATCATCAAATTTGATTACCTTAATAAAAAACTACTTAAGTGATAGAAGTCAATATGTCATTGTTAATAACTATAGGTCTCATAGCTTCCGCGGTAGCTCAGGTGTACCACAAGGTAGCAATCTGGGCCCATTATTGTTTTTGATCTTTTTTAACGATATCACAACAGTTATAACAGAATCTGAATGCTTGCACTATGCTGATGATCTGAAACTGTTTTGCTCAATAAAATCTCAAACTGATAGCTTAAAACTGCAGCATGATCTTCATAGGGTTGATTATTGGTGCCAAATAAATGGACTAGAGCTTAATATCAATAAATGCCTCGTTGTATCTTTTACAAAAAATGTTAACGTTCTAACTTTTAATTATATCATAAATAATAATGTTATAAGTCGTAAGAATATAGCAAAAGATTTAGGTGTCACATTTGATTCGAAGTTGATGTTTAGTGACCATATTTATAATATCTCTAATTCCGCTATGAAACTTTTGGGCTTCGTAATACGTAACACTAGATCTTTTAATTCATGTAAATCTCTCGATGTGCTTTACCAATCAATTGTGCGCCCTAAAGTTGAATACTCCTCCCTTATATGGTCTCCATTATATGAGAAATATATTTATTGTCTGGAAACTGTTCAGAGTAGATACTTAAAGTGTAAATTTTTTAGAGAGACTGGGTCTTATTTAATAAATGCTCGTGATTTTTTAGTATCATCATACTACAATATTAGCACCTTGGAGATTCGTAGGGACATTGCTTGCTTACAACATTTATATGATTTGATAAATGGTTATATTGACAATGACATCATGTTAAGCAGAATAGCTTTGAGAGTTCCTAAATCTGTTAATAGCAGAATGGGCGATATCTTCTACTGCCCTACTCCTAGATCAAATGTGCAACTTAATTCTCCTTTATTTAAAATGTTAATTCTTTATAATAGCATTTGTAACAAATAAATGGATATCTTCTATTGTAAAAGGGATAAATTTAAAAATGACCTAAACACCATTTTAATCTGATTATTAAATTGTAATACACCTACTGAGGTAACGTTGTTCTTAATTTGTGATGACGTTTCTTGTATGTATTTTATGGGTACAGTGCCTGTGGTTGTCATGGGCATTGTTTTGTTCATTAATTGGTGTATGCTGTTGAACAATAAAGTCTATTTATTTATTTATTTATTCATAAAAGAGATAAAGCTGTAAGATTGAAATGCACAACTTCAAGTATATTATCTAAATCTTAATTCGCTACATACAGGGCTATAATAATCATGTATATTGACGTTGGGACAAATATGATTTATATACCTTTTAAATCTAGTAATTCTGTTCTCTTTTAGCTGACTATTCAACCTATTATAAATTTTATTAATTTGATAACTAAATGATCTCTTAAACAATTGAGTACGGTGTTGCGGTGGACTTGGAAGACTTTTAAATCTGATATTTAGTGTGTGCATATCGGTTCGAAATTAAATTTTTTGATATAGATATATAGGAATTTTGCTTAATATTATTCCATGAAAAGTTTGTGAGAAATTCTCTGGTTTCGGTATATTCCATATATGAGGCTCAGGCATTGAAATATGAAGCTTGAAATAAGTAAGAAGCCTTAGTTTTTTCAATTTAGTAAATATTTGTTATCCTTTATGCTGCAAGTTGTTCCCATTGCTCGTCTGCAATACCGCAGGATTTTAGATTTTCATGGAGAGCGTCTTTGAACCTCTTTCGTTGACCACCACGCCTTCTTCTACCGCTTAGCAATTCACCATAAAGTGTACATTTAGGAAGGCGGTTATCATGCATACGATGAACGTGACCTGCCCATCTTAGGCGTGCTCTTGAAATAAGCACCTCAATTGGAAGGCTCTTTGCTCTCCTGAGTACTTCCACGTTTGATATGTGATGGAACCAACGGATTTTCATCATACTTCTGAGGTGTGCTTGCTGAAAACGTTCTAATTCTTTCACATGACGACGGTAAGTGGCCCAGCTTTCACATCCATATAACAGTGTTGGAATGACAACTGCTCTGTAGACAGCCATTTTCATTGACAAAGCAAGGTCGTGGTTGTCAAATACTCTCTCTCTAAGTCCCCAGAGTGCTCTAGATGCAGCGTTAATTCTATTGCGAATCTCGCTGTCCATGTTTGCTTTGTCATTAACAACGTTGCCTAAGTAATTGAACTGATCCACCACTTCAAGAGAATTTCCGTTAAGTGTAATGTCTATTTGGTTCACTTGATGAGGAGTTGACATAATCTTAGTCTTTCCAATGTTGATTTTAAGTCCCAAGGAATTATAGCTCTGGGCATACACATCTAAAAGTTCTTGAAGCTCTTCCGGCGTAGAGGCTAAAAGTGCACAGTCATCCGCATACTGGAGATTACAAATGAATCGTGTGCGTGTCTTCGTGAAAGCTCTAAAGCGCCCTATGTTGAAGAGACCGCCATCAAAACGGTATCTGAGACCTATTCCTCTGACTGTCAGTTTGTTGTCAACAATAATTGTTAGAGCAGTGGTAAACAAATTAAAGAGTAGGGGTGCCAGGACACATCCCTGCCTAACTCCAGTGAGGGTTTGGAAAGGTTCGGTTGCCTCATTATTATACATAACCTGGGCGTTGTTGTTTGTATGTAGACTGCGACATACTTCCACAAATTTTCTAGGGATACGCATAAATTGAAAGGAAAATTCATTTACATGAAACAAACTTTGTTAATTACGAATAAATCAATGAAACTTTTGTAAGAAGCTTTGTTTATGAGAAATAAACCTTTATTTCTCAGAACTATATATTTTTTACTCGTGAGTATTTGAATTTATTTGACAATACTAAACATTTAGTTTTCATTTTTAAATAAATGCTTTAGTATCCCCAACTAAATGTTTAATCGGCCAAATGCGAATAAATCATTTAGTTGGGGGTAATAAAATTTATTTATCTCAATTAAATCATTCTCTCAGTGCAGTGGCCAAATAAACAATCTGTACAATTTAATATACACAAAACCAGAGTTTCACAGAGAAGAACTTTAGTCTTATGTGGGAGACAATGTCGAATACCTAGATTAACTTTAAAGCAGAATAACCCTTTTGCAACATTTTATTCACATGATCCTCAAATCTTAAGTCACTGTCTTTCACCAAAGACTCATTACCAATTTTAACGCTTATTTGATCTTTAATACTGTTTCGTTGGTTCTTAGAACCGAAAATTATAATATTAGATTTAGTAGAATTTATAACAAGACAATGGTCATTTGCAGCATTTATAAAATTTTGAAGGTCCTCATTGACTAATGAACAGACATCAACATCGGAGGGTTTGAAAGAATAATAGAGTTGTGTATCATCAGCGTATAAATGTACTTTGTAATAATTTGAATGATTAACAAGATTGCTTGTATACATAGTAAATAGTAAAGGCTAAGAATTGATTCTTGAGGAACGTCCGATTTTAGAGTTAGGTAATTTGAAATATTATTATTTAGTTTTATTCGTTGTTCTCGATTTTTTAGGTAGTCACACTGAGGGAAATATGAGGCTTGAAATAAGTAAGAAGCCTTAGTTTTTTGAATTTAGTAAATATTTGTTATCCTTTATTATATTTAATACAGACAAATAATTATTTAAAAAAATTTTGTTCCGACAAGAATATACCAAATATTCAATTAGTTGACAAAACTAAATGATTTATTTCCGCCGTATTTGTTCTTCCTAAGTAAATTACTGTACGAAAATGATAGATTTAGTTGAGAGAAAGATATTTGCTTCTCCCAAATCTATTGCAATATTACATTTATTTCCTAGAAATAAATATATCAGCAAAGAGTTAATCATAATACGTTAAGTAAATATTTAGTTCTGTATAGTAAATATTTACTACTCATTAATAAATTTACTTATGAAAACTAAATGTTCAAATGTCGCCCTCTGTCGTCAAAAAATTATACTGTGTACTTTATCGTTTTCGTTATAGACGCCATTAAGTGCTCTCAGTTTTCTTCGCAATTCGTGGTGTTTTTAGTCAGTTTACGGTGTTTATTTTTGAGAATGGATAATAGTGATTGAATTGAGTGAATTTAATGTAATCTTGAGGCCTTGGATGCATCCAGCAAATCCTTAAAGGTATGAACTAGTCTAACTCGACTATTTGTGAGGTCGCCATTGTATTCATTCTACTATTAGTAAAAGTAAAATTATCATGCACGTGCATTATTAAATTTTCTATATTATATGTGCATTATATCATATCTGATTGTCCTAGAATGCGAATATGCATAATTTTATTTATGATGATAAGTACGTTTACGAAAATCGGCCTACTTTGATAAATTCTATTGCAGTTTTGGGACACAATAGAGCATACTAAATAAGTTAATAGTTAATCAGTACTATGTGTCCGTGTACATTTTAGATCACCTCAGTCTACTTATGTGGTTATAAATTTTCTTGTTATGTAATTTTTTAAATGCAGATATTTTACAATAAAACATTGTAATATAGTATATTGTTTTATTTGTTTGTTTAATGCTATATTTTAATATTATTAAATCCAAAAATTTACTCGGTACTTATTGTATATTAATTGAATTTTCTAACGTCACGCTATATTTAATTGATTTAAATAAACGGAGAAAGTCATCCTGATAGAGTATAGTGCATTAAAGTACAAATATTACATTTATTAACATTAGAAGCATATAGAGCGAGTGAAAAATAAAGAATATATAAAAAAATTTATAAACCTTTTTTAAGATTAAACACGTTATGATACTCAAATCAATAGATTCATATTTTCTTCCAATTGATTTAAATATTTATAAAAAAAGTTGTTTAAATATTTCAAGATGGTATGTAGAAATGTAAATCCTTATCTTTAAGGTAGCAATATTTGTTTATCGCATATATAGTTTGTTCCCGGTTTGTGCGTCGAAGAAGAATTGTTTTATTTTAATATTTGAAAAAAATGACAGTGCGGAAGAAAAGGTTTTATTTATTGAAAGGTAAAGGGTCGCATAATGAAAAGCAGAATTTAATGTTAATTTATTGATTTGTTTGAAAATGTACATATCGAAAAAAAAAAATTAAGAAATGTCTAGCTAGATTACACTATACCTTCGTTTTTCGTTTACGACCAAATGCCAAATATATATGTATATATTGGAATGGCAAGACATAGTTAAATACAAAAGTTTATAGATATGCAAAATTTAAAAAAAATATAGAATATTTAAAATTTTGCTTTTAAACAAAAGTCAAACTAGTTTGGTTGATTTCTGTTTCGGTAAGTATTAAAACATTTTTCCCCATTTATTTTTTCAATTGTTGAAATTAACGCATTTTTTCCTCTCCGACAGATAATCCGGGGACACACTGTATATTAACATAAAATAAATATTTCTATATTGCAACTAAATCGAAAATTACACATTTATTAACCACAAATAAGCATATTTACTAGCAACAAATTTAGAGAGTAAGTACTCAGTAAAAATGATTTTTGTTAAGAAAGAAACATTTTTTTATTACCCATAAATTGAAAGGTAAATTCATTTACATGAAACAAACTTTGTTAATTACGAATAAATCAATGAAACTTTTGTAAGAAGCTTTGTTTATGAGAAATAAACCTTTATTTCTCAGAACTATACATTTTTTACTCGTGAGTATTTGAATTTATTTGACAATACTAAATATTTAGTTTTCATTTTTAAATAAATGCTTTAGTATCCCCAACTAAGTGTTTAATCGGCCAAATACGAATAAATCATTTAGTTGGGGGTAATAAAACTTATTTATCTCAATTAAATCATTCTCTCAGTGCATCAAACAATTGTGCCGTTTCTTCAAAAAGCCCTATATAATGTAAAATGTTATTATTATTTCATAATTATTAGTATCAAAAGCCCTATCGAAGTCAAGCAAAATTAAGCAGGTACATAAAGCTTGATCAGAGCGGCTATAATATCATCTACTATGTGTAGGAGGGTTGTAGTGCAACTGTGTTAGGGCCTAAATTCTGATTGCACCGAAGGTATTAGCTTGTATTTTTCTAGGTGTTCTCTTAGCTGTTGTTCCATTACACTTTCAATAAGCTTTGACATAGTGAGTAATATTATTATAAGTGTATGTATTGATCGCAACAGGTATATAAATATTAAAAAATGATAGTATTCACTACTCACTAGTAAATGTAAGATTTATAATCATAGCCTAATATATGTAGAGAACTAAAGTATGCAAATACAACAACAATAAAAAGAAGATATTTTTATTTATTAAAGAGAAGAAGAAAACAATCCGTTGAATGTAAGAGAGAAATTTTAAATTTTCAACATTCACCTTCATTAGATTTGCAGAAAATACGACCATCACTTGTCCAGACTTTAGCATTTTCACCCAGTTTACTAATAACTATTTTCTGCAGTTTCATTTTATCTCTGGTTAAATCTTCCCTTATTATTAATTTACTATCTTTTAGGTTTTTATTATTACTATATACGAGTTATTGATCTCCAAGGTGCGCAAAGTTGACAATATTTGGACGAATTTCATCGTTATTGTACTTGTCAATTCTGTAACAATGCTCTATTTCAATTTTTTCAGTGTCTATTCGACCGTTAGTTTTCAATACTTCCCAAACAGTACAACAAGGTCCAATGGACTTCCAATGGATATCCATTGGACTAACCAATGTAAAATCATGGACATCCAGAGGATGTCCAGCAGACAAACAATATCCAATATATGTCCAGTAGAGACAGTTTGCCACATGAAATGGACATCCAAAACTGGTCCACGTATGGACCAGAAATGGACATTAATGTCCATTTCTGGGCTCTACTGGACGTCCGTTGGGTGTCCATTGTTTGTCTGGTGGAGATCCAATGGATGTCCATTGGTCCTTTTGTGCTATTTAGGAATGTAATTTTTATGTTTGTAAATATTAGATAAAAATAATTATTAAATGGACGTCCAAAGGATATCAATTTATTGAAGTCCATTGGAATATGTCCATGGTTCTTTGGTTGAATACCATGTCCAGGAATTTAATCATATGGATATTAAATGGATGTCCAGTGGTTACGTGTCCAATGGATGTCCAGTGGATACGTGTCCAATGGATGTCCATGTGTGTACGTCCAGTTGATATCCAAAATATGTCCATGGACATCTGGGTCTGTAATGGATATGAAATGGTTGTCCATTGGACGTCGAGTGTTTATTGAGTTTGGTTACAACTTTGAAAATATTTTCTTTTTTCTGCTCCTTTAAGCCATAAATTCTAACTGTTTTATTACAGAGTGTTTCATCCATAATTTCACATTTTTCTGATAAGTTTTGTATAATTTTACTTTATTTTTTCCATTAGAGCTTCTAAACCATTATTGTCGGCTCCCGATAGGGTAATTTTTTGTTTAAATTCATTAGCAATAGTAGTGCTAATTGCATTTGTAATTGAATTTATAAATTTCTCAGATGTGCAAATTTATTGACCAATATTTTTATAGTAGCTTGCAGTTCGGAGTGTTCTTCCTCATCTTTACCCGCTTTGTTTCTGGAAGACATATTACAAATAAATCTGCACTTATTTATCACTTTTTACCCACTACAACTACAGTTATATTAAACTAAAACTTTGAGAATCCATTCAGTACTAGACAGCAATAATTTTTTATCCTGGTAATCACTATAATTTATATATTTGTACACAGCTCACGCAAAACAACTTCACTCGAGCAGCGCCACCTCTCTAATTCTTAAAGCTTCGATTGCAACGGTTAACTAATTCTTATTTAAAGGAGCTCTCTGCATTATTACACTTAACGCGCCAGACTTGCAATTCCGGTTTTGCAACTTGCACCTTGGGACTAATGCAAGCGGGTTTTGCCCCGAGCGTCATTTTCTGATTTAGAGTGTGGAAACACCACTTTCTCTATCAGCAGTATGATAGAGGCTCCTACCTGGAGGCTGGTCAGTGAAGACGGCTTTTTACCAGGGGTCGAAATTTTGGCTGTCGTTCTCGTGGAATGGACAGCTGTAATAACTTTGTCTTTAACACATTTACTATATCGGGAAAATACAAATTAGAGGAGATACTCAAAATAAAACAAATATGTTTTAACAATTTATTGAAAATATTCACAGGTCAAAGAAATAACTCAATATATGTGAGTATATGTATTTTAATCAATACAATAAATAACACAAAAGCGGTTTGGTATTCAAGCAACTAAACATTTTAATTACTAAAGTATCGGGACGGGATCAAATTTACTAGTTCTTAACAAAATTTCTAATGCGGTTATTGAAGTACACCACCACACCACAGGTAATGACGACCCCCTTTATTCCGGAAGGTTCTAGAAGAGCCTTGTGTGGGAGGGGGCTACACATTTAGAGACAAAGGACACACACCCGTGTATAGTGGAAAAATCAATCTCACAGTATTTTCCACTGCCACGATCGAGGATCGAACCCGGAACTTTTAGGAGAGAGGCAAGTGCGCTCACCTCTCAACCTTCAGTCATACAATGTTTCATACAAAAATGTTACATACAAAATGACAGAAAGCAAGTAAGTGATGATATGTACGTGCAAAAGTGAAACTTAACTTACTTAAACTTAACTAGGGTGAAGTCACCAGTGAATGAACATACACCAGCGAATGAACAATTTCACATATATTGGGAAATATTAAGGGATTAAACTACTGCGCGATAATAACCCTTCATGCACCTCAATTTTCGTACATTTTTGCTTGCTGTAGTACCATTGGTTAATTTTAGTCATGTGATCCGTTAGTTAGATGACGTAAATTTGATGTGGGTGCGATCTGTAGTGGTGACTGGCATAGCTAGTAAGGCCCTCTACGAACCACCTGTTTACTGGGGTTTAAAGATTGAGTTAAGATATTAAAAAACTCATGTACGTTATGTTTTTATTTAAACTTCGCTGTGTTCATTCACTGGTTCGCGCTTTCGCTAAAATCCCGTGAATGAACGTTCTGTTCATTTACTGGATATAGACACAATACTGTATATTTCAACGATCTTAAAATATTCAGAATTTCAAGCTGTATGCAAAAATATTAGCTAAACCTTCATTTTAGCCGTCTACCCAGTAAATAAACGGGGTGGCTTGGTAGTGTTCATTCACTGATCTAGGTATTGCGCATCATGTACCAATGAATGAACACACACAGTTTTGTGTCATATTACTAAACAGGTCATTTTTATTTCTCCCAGATGTCTACGCCAACTGGTAAAAGTCCTATAACTAATAAATGTGATGATACTTTAGACGGCGATTTACAACACTGCAAAGTTGCTGGTAACAGTGGTGTACATAAGCCCGATAATGGTAAAATAAAAGTTCTATCTGATGTAAAGGTACCAGATAAAAATTCTGTGGAAAACGTTTGGAAAAAGCATTTGTACTCGCCTCAAAAGGAAGTGAATAAACGTAAAAAACGACACAGCTATAATGCCATATGCATTGGTTTCAAAAGAATGGAAGAGGTACTATGACGAAAAGGAAAGATAAAAACTGAAAAAGCTGAAGAATTTAAAAAAAGGAAATAGGCGAGACAGAAAAAGCAGAAGAAAGAAACAAGGTAGCAGAAGAGAGAAAGATGAAAGCAGCAGAACGAAAACGGAAGTCACAAGAAAGTAAAAAATGTAAACAAGTACCAAAGAAGAAACTAAAGAAGAATGACAGCCCTAGAGAGAGTCCTACTGAAAGTTTATTTGATGCATCATCCACTGATAGTTAAGGAGAGCAAATTAAAGATCAAGCCGAAAATAATAATCAAGAACGCCAAGTTAATTATAAGATAGATGATTTTGTTATAGTTAAGTATGACAAAAACTGTTTTCCCGGACAAGTAAAGCAGGTAGATGAATCGAAACAAGAATATGAAGTGACCTCTATGGAAAAGAGTTGAAATGGAAAATAAAATGGCCACAACCTGCAGATACAATTTGGTATAAAAAGGCCGATATCCTAAGGAAGATTGCTACCCCACAGCAAGCTAATTCCAAAGGTTTTTCCATAGTTATAGAAATACAAAAATATTTGAAGTTCTAGTTCATTTACTGGATCTCCCCTGTTCATTTTCTGGGAATTTGTGTTCATTTATTGGAGCTTTCTTTACTTTGTATTTTTATTATTAATAAAAAATTTGCACATTTTTCCATGACATCTGTTGATTTTAATCGATCTATTAAAAAATATTTCGCATTTTCAAAATTTCCCTAGGTTTTATAGGTTGTAAATACATTGAAAATGTAGTTTACAACCTCATAACTTTGATAAATGTTCATTTCACTTCACCCTAAACTTAAAGTTACTGTATAATAATAAAGATTTCCTTAATACTGAATTAAAATCTGTACTTTGCAATTCATTAGTTCTCTCACAGTTTAGTTATTGTGATATTATATATGGATTTTGCTTGGACGCGTCTGATAAAAGACGTTTCCAGGTCCTTCAAAATTCATGTATGCGTTTTATTTTTGGAATTTCTCGTTATCAACATATTTCTCATAAATTGTCTGAATTAAAATGGTTATCTATGGCAAATTGTCGCCTCTTTCATGCAGCGTGCTTTTATCACAAATTAATTATCACAAATTAATAATTTGTGATAAAAGCACGCTGCATGAAAGAGGCGACAATTTTCAATGTATTTACAACCTATAAAACCTAGGGAAATTTTGAAAATGCGAAATATTTGTTAATAGATCGATTAAAATCAACAGAATTGTCATGGAAAAATATGCAAATTTTTTATTAATAATAAAAATACAAAGTACAGAAAGCCCCAATAAATGAACACAAATTCCAAGAGAATGAACGGGGGAGATGCTTAGTAATATGACATAAAACTGTGTGTGTTCATTCACTGGGGCATGATGCGTAATACCTAGATCAGTGAATGAACACTACCAAACCACCCCATTTATTTACTGGATAGACGGCTAAAATGAAGGTATAGCTAATATGTTTGCAAACAGCTTGAAATTCTGAATATTTTAATATATAGATCGTTGAAATATACAGTATTGTGTCTAAATCCAGTAAATGAATAGAATGTTCATTCACGGGATTTTAGCGAAAGCGCGAACCAGTGAATGAACACATCGAAATTTAAATAGAAACATAACCTATATGAGTTTTTTAATATCTTAGCTCAATATTTAAACCCCAGTAAACAGGTGGTTCGTAGAAGGGCCTTACTAGCTATGCCACTCACCACTACAGATCGCACCCACATCAAATTTACGCCATGATAGAACTAACGGATCACATGACTAAAATTAACCAATGGTACTACAGCAAGGAAAAATGTACGAAAAGGGTTATTATCGCGCAGTAGTTTAATTCCTTAATATTTCCCAATATATGTGTAATTGTTCATTCGCTGGTGCATGTTCATTCACTGGTGACTTCACCCTAGTTAAGTTTAAGTAAGTTAAGTTTCACTTTTGCACGTATATATCATCGTTTACTTTCTTTCTGTCATTTTGTCTGAAACATTTTTGTATGAAACATTGTATGACTGAAGGTCGAGAGGTGAGCGCATTTGTCTCTCACCTAAAAGTTCCGGGTTCGATACTCGATTGTGGCAGTGGATACTGTGAGATTGATTTTTCCCTATACACGGATATTGTGTGTGTGTGTCCCTTGCTCCAAATGTGTAGCCCCCTCCCACACAAGGGTCTTCTATAACCTTCCGGAATAAAGGGGGTCGTCATTACCTGTGGTGTGGTGGTGTATTTCAATAACCGCATTAGAAATATTGTTAAGAACTAGTAAATTTGATCCCGTCCCGATACTTGAGTAATTAAAATTTTTAGTTGCTTGAATACCAACCCACTAAACATGAAACATGAGAATAACGTTTTGTAACGTTTAAAACAGGTAATACTTAAAACGTATTTCAATAGCCTCATTCAAATTACCTCATAAACGCTTTCTAAAAAACATTCTGTTCAAATTATGTTACGAATTTTTGGAATTTTAACATTGAAAAGCAACATTTATAAAATATTCTTTCAACATTTGTTGAAGGTAAAAATTAAGTAATGAGTAATTGTTAAACAAACATTTTTATAATTGTAATTTTAACGTTTGTCAAACATTCCCTCATCCTACATTTTATCTAAACGTTCTTATAACGTAATAAATTTTATGTTGTACTAACATTATATTATCATCATCAAGTTCCAAGAATCTCCATAATCAAACATTTTATGTATGTAATTTTAATGGCTAACACATTTCTTCATATGCATTATCTAAAACGGATTTGCACAGTGCGATGTTAAAAAATATAGTCTGTAACTGCCATTTTGAATGTTTGTTCTTGTTGGTTTTGTACATCTGTAGGATGCTGCGTAAATAAATTAGTGTTACAAGAGATCATTAGGTATTTATAAAAGTTTTGTATTGTGTATGTGCCGTGTGTGGATAAAAATAGAGCAAAATAATGTAAGTAGAATGCTTTTATATACTTGCAAGAAATTTTCAACTAGATTGCAGCATGAGTTTTGGCGGTGCAGTCGTTGCATGATGATAAAATCAGTAATAGTCTATACGCTGGGTACTTACCTAGTGTCAATATCGGTTAATAAGTAATGTCGGCTAAAAAGACTAAAAAGATGCAACTGTCTGAATTAAAATGGTTATCTATGGCAAATTGTCGCTTCTTTCATGCAGCGTGCTTTTATCACAAATTATTAATTTGTAAATCTTCCCCTTATTTATACAATAAAATAACCTATAGGACAGATGTACATCATATAAATGTTAGATATAGGTTTCTGCTACACATACCAAGACACACGTCAGCTAATTTAAAAAAATGTTTTAGATACACTGTTACGCAAATACCAAATTCCTTACCTCATAAATTTGGCAGTATGCCATTAAACAAATTTAAAAGGGAATGTAAAAGTTATATAATACACAGACAGACAGTTTAAATTTGTAAACATATAGTTTAATAGTTGGTTACAACCACCGTCACAAATTTATTATAGGTTCTGCTATCACTTATTAATTAGTTAATTAAGCCGCAGTTTCTCATTTCTATTGTTTTTCGTCTACAATGCTAATAAAATTTCAATTTCAAAAATAGCATGCATGACAAGCAAAGAAAAATGATGGCTCGTCACTTGCAAATTTGGGTAATTTATGACCCACTTGTAGTTATAATATGCTATGATATATGATATATGACATACGATATATGATATATAATATACGATATAAGATATATGATATAGGATATATGATGTATAATGTATAATGTGCGATATGATATAATAGTCTAATTAATCCACGTAGACATTTTAGAAGAAATAATTTATAAAGAAGTAATATTTGAGATGTGTACTCTCAATAGATATTCGAAAAGTTCCCACCCCATTCAGGAACGGTAAGTCTTTTTTCTGCAAAAAATCACCCATAACGTACGCTCCCAACTACCCCTCAGTTTGGATGTTGTTACTGCGAAATAGGTTAGGATGAGCTGCAAGGTCATTAGAACATTTTTTTATACAGAATATAACAACCTTTTTTTATTTTCTATACTTTTTTCTTTTCCAACGAACGGTTTACAAGATAAAAGTAAATAACCAGCGTTAAGTCCCCGTTAGGGGAAATATATTTCTAATTTTCGACGTTTAGTTTATTTTAGAAACAATTAGCAAAACAGTAACAGCTAACAACTAATCTCTAGAAATACCTTAACAGAACGATAAACATATTACAGTTCAATGATAAAATGGAAGCGTCGATCAATAGTAAAAATAAATATCCAATGCCACCGTTGCCAAAAATGGGAGTAGTTACAATTTCAGTTTACATCTAGCTTTCAATATTGTATTCTTCAATTATTTGTCAATTTGATAAAACATTGTGCCATTGCCAAAAATTGTCATGTGCACAAATTGATCTCTGATTTTTATTCAACTTCATTTAGCCTCTAATAAATTAAATAAGAATAATGTTTAACGCCACTACTGCAACTAGATCTAATAACTTATAAGAATGTTTTTTCTGTTTATTACAATTTTTCTATACCAAAATCATTGAAAACCTTGTTTTTAAAATCGTTTTCCGTACATTTTACTGAAATTCCCCTATTCGTCCCTACAATGCCAAGCTTTTTAGTCGACTATATTTATAAAACGGTTGAGAGATTTCTTCCACTTATAGACCAGGCTACTTTATAGGGTCCTCATCCATCATACTCACCCGAATTGTCGGAAATTGCTCCTCCCTTTGAATTTTAGCATTCCATCACAGAGTATGAAAGTAAATTAGTAATCTGGAAGGAACAGCCACATCATTAAAACTATAGGTTTTCACTTATATAAAAAAAATTATTTATTAGGTAACAAATTACCTCAGGTTTAGATTTTATTTGCGGTTAAGACTTGGAACTCAGCGTTTTGCTTTTAAATATATATTTCTGCTAAATTATTGGTATTTTTACGTAGGTTTATATTAAATAAAGTAGTTATGCACTATGTTTGTTTGGATCCCCTCGGTGGAGTTAATCTATCCAAATGTTTGTCGTACATGGAATTGTCTGGAAAGATGACCTTTATTAATGAAATGCTTAGTTCGAGTATGTAGAAGTTGCGGAAAAATAATTTGACCAATTCCTTCCCTACGGAACATCTTTTCTTAAAACAATTTAGCTTTTAACCATGTTGCTTCTCACTTTTTGTTGAATATCTCTGGTTGTATTTAACATGTTGAGAAATCAAAAATACGTGCTTCTTTTCTATTAAATTTATAATACAACTTGTACAGTAAAAGTTGTATTTCTTAATTCGTTAAGTTGTGTGAAGTCACTCGTATCACTTACCATAATACTCACCCTATAACTATAGTAGAAGCAGTGGCCTGCTAACTGCAGTGGAGACGGGCCGGGTAAAAAAATAATATGCTAAATTGGGGCGCCACTTGGTTAACACCACCCTTACTCAAATCTAACCAAGAAAATCCAGGCAGGTTTAATCTCAATAAATTGTGAAGTAAGTGCTTGTTACGAAATAAATTCAAGGCCAATTTTTGCTGCTTAAACATACAAAAATATTTATTACGAATAGAAGTTTGTAAATTACAGGATATTCAAATATTATTCAACGTTCAACATGAGCTTTTTACCAAACGCGCAGTGTACATAAGAAAGTACTGTGATAAAATCTAAAAAGTTTATTCCATACAAGCAGCAAAAAAAAGGAGATATTAATAGCAAAATAAATCGCTGATAATATAGCAAGTAAGTTGAGTATACTAAATGGCACATTAAAACGAAATTGGTAAGCGACAGTGCGCAGATATATAGATGATCATTACATAAGTAAAAAAAATATGGCACCAGTTGGTATTGCTAAGCGGTAGTCGATGAAAAAATCTACATAAACATGCAAATAAACTTAGTTGGTTTTCAAAGGCGAGAATCTGCAGATGGCGGTGTACAAGGTGCATGCGTCTCTCAATGTCTACCAAAAAAGATCCAAATCCTCCTGTTTTTCTATTACGACACGTGCTCAGCCTCAAAACACCAGATATTAAGAGAGGGGTACCAAAAAACCCTAAAATTGGATAAACACGAGGAGTAATCTTGGCCCAGGAAAAGAAAATAATGTACAGTTGTCTTGCAATTTACTCAAAAAACGATATAAATGAAGATAGATAATATATATATTTCTGATGACAATTCATTATTATTATAAATATTAATATTTTGATAAAATATTCTCCCCTTATTCACCAAAGGGTGAGTCTCAATACTCGTATTTTTTTAACACCAACGCAAACTTAAATTTACACGTCGTATCCAACCTCAATTGCAAAAACCAAACAAGATATTCCCAAAAAAAAAAAATTCGATAAAATAAAAAAATCATTAATAACTAATCAGAGCAAGTATCGCCATCTATCAAGGCCCCTTTGAAGCTCGCCTGTTATCAACACAGAGACCACCACTCCTTCAGCACGAAACTTCGCTACGGAAAGCCACTCTCGGATTCCATCACTAGAGGAATCCGACAGTTAACACAACAAACAATCGAACAACAAATGTGTACCAAATAAATTATTTCAAATATATCACGTAACAATGCAAAAAACTGAAATTAAAAAATTCTGGTTTTTAAATTCGTTATATCTTAAATTGTTACAAGAACAAAAATATCGTGCCAAATTTGAAGATAAAATATTTGCTTAAGTCTTATATAGCAAATTATAAATTCGAAAATTCGACTGCCAATCCTATAGGTGAGTTTGACAGTAGAGGCAACTTTTAGGTCTTAAATCCCAGGCTTAACATATACTTCTCGATAGTAAAGAAAAAAAAAAATTAAAAAAACGCAATTTTCTTTCGGTACAAAATTTTTCCGTTATAAACAAGTTAACATCGCTCTTTGGCTTTTCGAGGATCCTAATCCTACAGGATTAACAATTGAATTTTCAAATTTATAATATGCTATAAGGCTTTTAAGCAAATATTCTAACACCAAGTTTGGTACGATTTGGTACGAAGTAAGAGGCATGTTTTCGCCAGAAATAATGAATGTTGACTAGTAACAATTTAGGATATAACAGATTGTAACACTCACTTGGTTAAAAATCAAGTATTTCAAAATGCAAACGGCAGCTCTGGGTTATGGGAGAGCGATGTCGGAGTTCGATATTTACATGATTTGATAACGTTGCTGGATAAATTTATAAAATAGTGTATATATATAGAGTATTGTGAAAGCTAAGGAAAGCAATACTCGATACCTAGATTATGTAATAAGCTCAACAATATATCTGTCTAGCTGTAATGAGTAAAAGAAAGAGCACACATACATGTTAATAGTAAGTTATCTTTAATAATGGAGCTTGGAACAATTAAGTAAACAATTTGATAAATAATTTTAAAAATTGAATTATGCCAAAATTTGAACGATTGAAAACTGAATTAAAAAAATATTGAAATTTGAAACATTAAAATCTTTAAGTTTATTATAATGGTACCATTTCTTTCAAGAATAATAAAAAAAATATATATTTAAAAAATTGATTGAATTTTTTTTTTTTTTATACATTTATTTAACGTCGGCCTATTCCGCTACTGAGGCCTAACACCGACGCCTGTAGGCGAGCTACCCCCAACCAGGAATTTTGCCGAACCTCTTCCCTTAAGAAGAGTAGGGATCTTTTACTTGCCTAACATTTAATAGACAAGGGACCGACGGCTTTACATCCCCTCCGAAGGATGGTATATCTCCTATACAACCCTCGCCTAAGGTTGTATAGCTTCCGCGCATACACTGATATACAAGCCGCTGGAAGATGGGTGAGGCGAGGATGTGGTCTTCGTTGGAACGGTCACCAATCCAACTACTAACCACGCCTAACGTTGCTTTACATCGCATATCGAAGTATGTACATAGTAAAGACGCACCTACGCTCGCCCCCGATTGAAATTTTAAATCGAAAATTTTAGAAATACCATCAAAAAAGAAAACACGTTATGTAACTTCATTCCATGAATTCAATAATGCATGATGTCACTGGATAGACTCCATTCTGCGACCACTGTCTCCGCTTTCCAATTAAAACTCTATGTGGACCATATACATTGATTGATCTATCTTCTATTATCCATGATGCCCACACTTGACCCTTATATAATATAATATACTATTATACAGGCTAAATTTGAAATACATCATAATATTTGAAACTATTCAGCACTATGACTCCCAAAAATTCTTAAAAATAGTTATTTGTGAAATATGTAAAAAATAAGGAAAATAAAAATTATTCAATTTTGATCTAAAATATCTACGACGTTCATGAACATGCAAGTAAACTTTCTTATTCGTTTGTAGGTTATGTATGCGCTTGGTAGTTGCCTAATTTACGTCATATGCGACAGATTGCGTTTTGTGATTTTGTATTTAGCAACTAACAGCAGTGTTAGTGAAGATCCTGCTGTCTTTGAATGAGTACGTAACTCGATCAGCCTACGAGCAGAAACATGCAAAAGAAACCGCGGTCTCCACTTTGAGTAATTATTATAAGGAATAATACATTTATATTATGTTTTTGAGAAAATATGGCAACATCACGAATGCTGCTTGTAGGCATGAAGCGCAATGTGAGATTTATCGATCAGTCTTTCATGAACTTATGCTCTTATTAAAATCAGAGGAGAAGAAGAAGACGAAGAGGAGATAAAAATAATTTCATAATATAACCTTAAAATTATGAGAGTGCTCCAAAGTGTTCTCTAAGGAATAAATAAAGGAAGTACGTCCAAGATTTGTTGTTGAACCATCCAGGTCGAGAAGACGTCGTTTGTTTCCTACATTTTCTGTATTATTTTAAAATAAAGTGTTAAGTACTTTTTAATCCGAACAAGTTATTAATCGCAGTGTGGATTGTCTGACAGGTGCCGTATTATTACCACTATTATTTATTTTAATGTTCAAATGCATGTGAAGCATGTTTCAGTAGAAAATAGAAAACTTTAAAAAATATGCATTTGTTTATTAAATCCCATTTTACAAGATTTTTTTCTGCTACCAGTAATACATTTACTCTGTTACAAGGTTTAAAAATTTCGTGCTTTTCTTAGTTTTTATTTTTTGCAACTTAATAAATTAACAGAAACAACTTTTATTGATCAGGTTTTATCAGAAGTTTAATTGTGAAGAAGCTTGTATCTTTGTTTTCTCAATTTATCGAATGCAAAAGGAGATATTCAACAATAATGGAATACTTGTGTTTACAAAAGTCGCATAGATTTCGATTCCGTTGGTACTTCTAGAGTAAAATGTATGACCTACCTTATATGTGGCCTATGCTCTGTAGATTACAAATCCATTTGTCGTAAAGCAATTGTCCTAAACATAAGTGCACAAATCAAAATTTTCCAACTAACCACACCACATGATAGAGCTAATCATGTAGCATATTTTACCTAAAAATTATTTCTGGAATTTCTATTTTTATAATAAATATATAAACGAATTTTTACATAGGCTTATATAGCGGTAAAAAATAAAAATCCTCACTTTCTGCGTTCGACTACAGCTGAAAATTATATTTTTCGTATACTTTGTGAATTGTTTAAAAATTTGATACATGTACTGAAGCCTAGCATGTAAGCACTGAGTTGTTGAGTTGGTAATGGATTTTGAGCTTGAAATATAAAACAGATTTCGATTTACACAAAAATAAATAATAACTTAAACATTTTCCAGTTACTATATAAGTATCCCATACTTTTTGGTTGTCTCTGTATACAGGGTGTTGCATCATGAGAGGGACATAGCTTAATAAGAGGTAGAGAACATCAGTGGTAACCGGAACCTCCCATAGAAATGTCTCATTGGGCCTTCATTACGAAGTTACAGGGTGTTAAATAATTTTTGGCCAAACCTGTTTTTTGTCATAACTTTGACAGGGAATGAAATAACGGATTCATATTTGGTACGGCTAATGTACTAACGAGCCCCAAGAGGTACATGTATAAAAAAAATATATATCCAGGTCCCGACTCACTATAATTTATGTTTCTTCTTTGCATCAATAAAACATCACCCTGTATATATTTTTTTGAAATTTCGATACGATATTTGAAAAGAGCAAGAAAAAACAAACAAAATGGCCTATTTCATTTTTTTGTTACACCTTCGTGGTTATTTAAATACGTTGTTAAATGTGCAAGAAAATGGATTACAGAACCCTATTAAATGAGAGGCACGTGAAATAAATAGTTTTATAACTAAAATTTGCAAAAATTCTATTGAGCCTAGGTGGTCTGGGTGAATCCTAATTCCGGCACGTTTTAAAGGTCCATTTTGGTAAAAAACTGTGGTCCTAATAAGTAATCGGGTATGAAATAACAAAATTTTTAATCAATCACAGTAGGCTTGTTCAAAGTGACAGATAATAAAAAGAAATCTCCTAAACAGTTGAATAATTGTTTGTTAGTAATTTAATGTGTCAATAATCCGCATTTAGTTAGTGAAAACTTGTGAAAGTATTTTAACTATGCCAGTAAAATTTACAAACGTGGAATATGCTGACATAATATTCATCTATGGTTTCTGTAATGGAAATGGTAGGTCGACGGAAAGAGAATATCGGCTGCGTTTTCCTGGTCGTCGATGCCCTAATCATAAAACCTTTAGTACGGTGTTCCAGTATGCAAGACAACACGGAAAGTTTCCTACTTCTGCAGTTGTGGAGCGTGTTTTACAACAAGGTGTGCAGGAACAAAACAATATTATAAACGTAGTTCAAGAAAACCCAAATATGAGCACTAGATGAATCAGTTTGGCAACTGGTATTCCTCATTGGCGAGTATGGAGAACCCTAAAAAGAGAACGTTACCATCCATATCATATCCAGCAGGTACAGCGTCTTCAACAAGGCGACGATATCCCCCGCCTGGCATTTTGTCATTGGTTGTCTAACCATCGCCCAGTCATTTACAGAACCATATTTACGGATGAGGCACAATTTACAAGGGATAGAGTAAACAATTCACGAAATAATCATAAATGGGCACAGGAAAACCCACATGCGGTACGCCAACGCCGTTCGCAACACAGGTTTTCTGTAAATGTTTGGGTCGGACTTGTGAATAGACATTTGATAGGGCCACATTTTTTTGAAGAAAGATTGAATGGTGAAATTTACTTTGATTTTCTTCAAAACATTTTACCGAATATGTTAGAAAATATCGGTATAAGAGGCATGTTGTTTCAGCATGATGGGGCCCCACCACATTTTAACCTTCAAGTAAGAGAACACTTAAACAATGTGTATCCTAATAGATGGATTGGACGCGGGGGTCCACATGAATGGCCACCAAGATCTCCTGATTGTAATCCTTGTGATTACTTTTTATGGGGCCACTTAAAAAACGAGGTTTATAGCATTAAAATTGAAAGTAGACAACATTTAATCCAGCGCATCGTTACAACCTGCGACGAAATACGGAATAATCCAGAAATGATACGTCGAGCAATTGGTGACCTTTCTAAACGCGCAAGAAAATGCACAGAATGTGGGGGAGGACATTTTGAAAATTTACTTTAGTGTCAATTACGTTTTATTTTTAAACACATTTAGTTATTGTTTTGTTATTTATTGTTAATTGAATGGAAAATATTTTATTTATTTAGATTTTAGTTTGTTCTCTTTTCCAATTTTTATTAAGTATAAAATGTTGATGATTTTCTTGATCAAAGTAACTGGTTGCTTAGGCCTAAATGGTTTAAATTATCTGTCACTTTTATTCTTTGAACAAGCCTACTGTGATTGATTAAAAATTTTGTTATTTCATACCCGATTACTTATTAGGACCACAGTTTTTTACCAAAATGTACCTTTAAAACGTGCCGGGATTAGGATTCACCCAGACCACCTAGGCTCAATAGAATTTTTGCAAATTTTAGTTATAAAACTATTTATTTCACGTGCCTCTCATTTAATAGGGTTCTGTAATCCATTTTCTTGCACATTTAACAACGTATTTAAATAACCACGAAGGTGTAACAAAAAAATGAAATAGGCCATTTTGTTTGTTTTTTCTTGCTCTTTTCGAATATCGTATCGAAATTTTAAAAAAATATATACAAGGTGATGTTTTATTGATGCAAAGAAGAAACATAAATTATAGTGAGTCCGGACCTGGATATATTTTTTTATACATGTACCTCTTGGGGCTCGTTAGTACATTAGCCGTACCAAATATGAATCCGTTATTTCATTCCCTGTCAAAGTTATGACAAAAAACAAGTTTGGCCAAAAATTATTTAACACCCTGTAACTTCGTAATGAAGGCCCAATGAGACATTTCTATGGGAGGTTCCGGTTACCACTGATGTTCTCTACCTCCTATTAAGCTATGTCCCTCTCATGATGCAACACCCTGTATATTTGTTTGAATTAAATTGAATTATTCTCTTTAACAAATGCGGAGTACTTCTTCAGGGTTTGCTCTAAATATAAAGTAAAAAATATTCTACGCTTTAAATAAATGCTCCTGACTGATGCCTTTGAAACTGTATTATTCTTAGTTCTCTTATCATCCCCTAAAGCGATGCAGTCCTCGGTCTCTACATATAAACAGTTTCGCTTAGTCAGACAACTGAGAATAAATCATCTAAAAACGTTAGTTGTTTACTTTTGAAATGGTCGCCTATCAATATAGACGCATCAATATGCATTGCGCTCGTTTCTTCTCCAGTTGTTTGGACAAATGTGGGGCTATTCTGATAACTTTAAAAAAACAACGAATATGAGTTTAATAATACAAAAAACATTAGTAAGAAATCGTTTTTATGTGGTATTCATGACTAGAAAAATATTCTTTTAGGTATTTTAACAGGGCGTCCGAAGGATGAACATCGCCCGGCTTTAAGTATATTACAGATGAATATAATTATTCTAGAAATATATATCTGATTTTAATAATTGCTTTAATTTTCGCAAAGCGAATTTTCCTCTGTTGTATGATAAGCTCCTAAATGCTGACTGATCTGGTCTTTTTTTTTAATGGCTTTGGGTCAGAGAATATACAAATACAACGAGTCACAATATGATAATATTAATAAAAATTTAAGCGGAACTGAAATCGAAATGGTGTAAAGTGAAGAAGAAGAACGACGGGAAATACATGGAAACACGCTTGTCGTCCAGGGGTGTGTCAGAACATGAAGTTTGACGTAACAAAAAAAAGGCCACGGTAGGCTACGTAAATACATAAGGTTAAAACAAGAGGCAAACAAAGCTAACCTATAATTTTATATGAATATCTATCAAAAAAACAAATAATAAGTTCATAAATTTTCTTGGTACTGTCGTGAGCAAAAAAAAATAGGACAACTTTTTTTCTAATGTAAATCTGTCTCTATTTAAATACGTAATGAGTAGCCGAAATAAAACAGAAATCACTTTTAATTTATTTTTTATTTTAATGCTGTAGTTATTGCTATAGTAAATAATGGATGGTTAATGAGACAAATTGCACTGCGTTATAACATTAACAAAAATTTGGTGTTTAATATTTTAAGAAAGTGGAGAATAGACAGTACGATTAGTAGAAATCCTGAATCGAAGGACAACGGATATCCTATTGAACAAGTAATTAACTATTAATATTTCGTTATTGCACCATTTCTATTTATAACTTCTATAAGTCTGTTTGGCATATAATTAAATAACCTTATACAATAATCATTAGTAATAATATTTTCCCATGCCACTATTTACTATTTCCAGCAATTCTTAGGCATTCTGTGATCACACATTTCGTTTTTATACTTTTTATGAGTAGTCCCCATACTTCTTCTACAGGGTTAAGATGTGGACTATGACTGGGCCAGTTAAGAACATTGATGTTGTTATATTGAAAGCAGTTAGTTACGGTATGAGCAGTATGAACGGAACAATTGTCTTGTTGAAATATGAACTCATTATTAGGAAATAATTGTGACACAGAAGGGAGCATAATATTGTATAAAATCCTAATATACGTTTCACTATTAAATCGTTCCTCAATATGCCACGAAACACCAGGACCACGTGCCGATATCCAAGCCCATATATTGACGGAAAATCTACCACTTTTATCATTGTTAGATATATATTTCTCATAGAATCGAGTAGTCGGAGGGACCGCTGTGTGTTGACGGGAAAGTTTTTTCGTCTGTAAAGATTACATTGTTCCAAAAATTTACAGGGATATGCGCTAAAAATTCAAGCGCATATCCTACTCGAGCTTCTTTATGTTCAGCTTTAAGTAAGTATTTCTGTGCTGCTGCATGACAGCGTAGGTCCGATTCTCCTACTCGCCAGCGTCCAGTACCACTCGATCCAGGAAAATTTGTTTCTTCAGCAGCCTGAATAACTGAGTAAAATGGATTTTCTACTAAAGCATTTACCAATTGCAAATCTTGTTGTTGAGTTGATATCCTTCGCCGCCCTGATCCAGGATTTCTACTAATCGTACCGTTTATTCTCCACTTTCTTAAAATGTTACACACCGAATTTTTGTCAATATTATAACGCAGTGCAATTTGTCTCATTGACCATCCAACTTCTGCTTTAGCAATAACCCCAGATTTAACTAAATCGCTTATATGAGGCATATTAGTTTTTTGCACACTTGCAATAAATTATGACAACTAACTGACAATGTCACAAAAATTTAAGTTAGATGTACACAACTAGATTTTAGCAAAATACCGTTATAAGACTTGTCCTATTTTTTTTTTGCTCACGACCGTACCTATAGCAAGTAAATTGAGTAGCGAAGAAAAGGTGGTCAAGATCGCTTATAACTCCACATAGATCCACAAGTTGCAATGTAACTACACCAATTTTATGCAAGTGGGCGGGAAAGCAGGTATAATCAAATCTTAGTCTAATAAGAGTGCTAATGTATTTCATGGTATGTTGAAACTGTCGACAGATCTGACATTACAAACTTTCGTCCCATTTCAATACTATACAATTTTGTAAAGTACTCGAATTTCTACTAAGTACACGACTTTATTCATGATAAAATCAGTAATAAAATCACTATTCATCTACACGGTCTTATGAAATGTCGCTCCACAACTACCAATCTGCTTTGAGTTACGTAATTTATTTCGGAATCCATCGATGTACTATCTCAATCTGACATAATATAGATTGACTTTTCCAAGATATCCGACAGACCATATTATGCATCTGAAAAAAATGATGTTCTGAAAATTTGATAACTATATTCAGATCTTATTTGTCAATTATAATGTAGTATGTTAACTTCAATGGATTATTATGACCTATAGTCAGGTAAAGACAAACGAGGTCCCAGATCTTACGAATCCTTATAGTGAGAGCGAGCGATAAAAACAATACACTTTATTATAACAATATTCAAAGTACAGTAAACATTAGAAAGGTAAAAAAATCTTAAAATAAAATAAATATCAAAGAATACAGCAAAGTCTAGAGTTTTTCTCAGCTAACGCTTGGAAAAAGAATTGGTGATTTAAACAATTTTACAATGAAAAAAGGATAATATGATCTGAATTACTTAGCGTTACAATAATTAGAAGATTTTCCAGGCGCTCGAGACTTGAAGGTTTCTTTGTTGATCAAGGTCCTTGTTCCACAAATCTCAGCGTTAAATAAGATGTTAGCTAGCTGGAAAATTACAATTAAATATGTGTCTCTATTATAGAGGGCAGAATCATATACTAAAAGTCGTGTACTGAACGATAGTAAATGATCCAAAAGTCCAAAATCCAAATAATCTAAAAATAGAACAGTTGGCAAGTTCTAAAATCTAACTCTACCAAATCGAAATCTGGCCTTACCAAAATTGTCTATAATTAAACTTACAAAATTATTCTCAAAATTAACCTCTAATGTGATCACTTGTCTATAATAATCTAAGAAATTCAAACTTACCCAGAATAATACTTCTAAGTGATACTTGCTAATTAAATCGAAATTTCAATAATCCAAAATATTAATTGAAAATATGTGTGAAATCTAATTCTTGATCCGGTACCAAACCGAGTAGCAACCACGTGCCTTTTAAACTAAATTAATCACTTAGCAAAGTTTACAGCTCAATTTCTTGATCCAAAGGAAGTTTGATGGAACTTGGCTGTTATTTATAACCATTTTAACTCACAAAAACAAGAGGATATAACTTCCACTGACAGTTCGACAATTCGGGTGTCAGAGTACCAACTTGAGAAATTTCAAAATTAAGTTGATTGATATGGACTTTTCCGAATATTAATTATCTTTATACTATTAGTTTATATAATAATAATAATTTATTTACTTAAATGAACTACATACATAAATAAATTACAAATTTAAATAATGTTTAGACATCATTTTTAATGTGATAAGTAAATAATAAAATATAAGCAAATAAACTAAGTTTACCTCAGTTAAAGTACTTGTGGTACTTGTTATGAGAGTATACCAATTTATTTACATAAATAAGGAATAATTCTATTTTACTAATACATAAAGAATAATTACTACTACATTTTTCTTTATATTAATTTTACAATGTGTTATAAACTAAAAATGAAAACAAAAGAAAACATTTTATTACAGGCAGATGTTTTAATTGGTTTTGTGTTGTAGGAGAGCCGGTATGTATAACAATTTAATAATTCAGCTCGTATTGTATGTTTTTTTTAAACTATGTAATTTTTACATCAATAATTTGGTGTATTATTGCTCGAGGGTTTCTAAAATCCATAAATTTATTTTATTTTTATAAATATGTAGTGCTTTAATATCTTTTATTTCTTTTGGCACAATGTCGTAAATGTAAGACTATAAGTAATTCTGCGCTGTGCAATGGCTTTGTTAATTTTATCCTTAATTGTAATTATTTCCTTAGTCCTAGTGTCGTATTTATGTTTTTTATATAAAATATAGTGCTTGTTTTTAAAGGTGTTAATTAAAATATTGCAAGCAAGTAGTTGCCTAATGGAATTATGCTAATTTACACTTATAAACTGGGAATTATAATTAAGCCTAATTCCCAGTTTGTAACTGAAAATTAGCATAATTCCCAGCTGCTAAGTGTAAATCAACATAATTTCCAGTTTGTAAGTGTAAATTAGCCTAATTCCCAGTTTATAAGTGTAAATTATAAAATAAAATACACCGTGGCTTTTCTAGCACTTAGCATAATACCCAGTTGCTAAGAGTAAATTCACGTCATTTCCAATTTGTAAATGTAAATTAGCTTAATTCCCAGTTTATAGCCTAAATTGTAAAATAAAATATACCGTTACCTTTCTACGCCTTCGTACATATGTAACTATATGGCTAAGCTTTTTTTATTACACCTCATAATTTTTTACAGTCATTAGCAGAACTTCTTAACATCTCTGTAATAATTTTTTACGTTCTTTATTTAGACCATTTAATGTGCCGCTTACGCTCTTCCATTTCCTACTAAGGTTACCGTTTCAGTTACCGTTTGTACAACTATAACAAATGGTAACTGCAAAATAGAAAATAAATATAAATTAATTTACTATTATATGAAATGCACTAACATGTTGAAAATACCATATAAAGTCGAGGCAAGAATTCAAGCGATGCACGTCACGTGTGATCTCATTAAAGAAGTTTTAATATTAACATAATTTTTAATCATTAATTACGTTAAAAAGAGTAATTCTTGACACCCAATTATTAAGCTTTTTTTAGAAATCGGTACAGTTTAATGGGGCTTCATGATTCTTAGCAGTATTGTCTTATTTATAGAATCGATCTGTGACATGCATCGCTTAAATTCTTGCCTCGACTATAGCAGAGAATCATGACTTCACTCATGACAGACTAGATAGACTGTAAATTGAGGTTACAATAACATTGATGCCAAGAGCATTTCGTTTTTTTAAGGGACATTTCATTTGGATATTATTAAAATGATT
This sequence comes from Leptura quadrifasciata, assembly GCA_963675555.1. Classification (NCBI taxonomy): domain Eukaryota; kingdom Metazoa; phylum Arthropoda; class Insecta; order Coleoptera; family Cerambycidae; genus Leptura; species Leptura quadrifasciata. The sequence goes on along the minus strand of OY776673.1, from coordinate 151,383,933 downwards.
GTCGGAACTCGATCGTCCTAATTATTTTTTATTTTCTATCTATAAATCTGTAAAAAATACCGCTGAAGCTGCAGATTATTTATCCAAATTTTACTAAAATATGAATTTCCACCTTCAGTTGAGGAATATGCGTATATTCGGCAACGTGGTTAGGACTCGAAAAAAGTTTACTATGACATACATTTTCCGCCTAAGAGGAGATAGTTGGGATTTTCTAGAATCGAAAATATCTGCGCCTATTTCAGAATTTTGACAATTTTGTACCTCACTGTAAGTTTCTTTAGAGAAAAATTCTACATCTTCACATGTTTATATACTTTGTAAAATACTTATTACTAAATTTGAATTGTTTTTGTGTAGTAGTAGTAGAAGTCGTATTATTGGCTTCGATTTATTAAAAATCATTAGCTCCGTGCCTATTGTTTTTGTGTAACCTTAAACCTTTTGTGTAGCAAGAAAATATACAAGTGAGCAGAACATTGTAAAATAATAAAAATGTAATTCCAAATAATATGACGAACTGGACCCTAATATTGTACATCCTGTGCATTGGAGACAACAATACCTAAATAAATGGCTTTTAAAATGCAGTAAGCCGTGCATGAGGCAGTAAAGGTATATAAATAAAAAAATATAAATAAGGTAAAAAACATATTATCAGAGTAGGTGTACATATATTATGAGTTGCTTCTTAGATATAAGTCAATTACACTATTTAAACTGTCATGTCGTGATTAATATCACAAAGACCGAAAATTGAATTGAATACCTTACACATAAGGTTGGTACGATTAAAGGAAGTATAAAAATAATAACTATCACGCGTTAAAGATATCAAAAAAACTTACTAGAAAAAGTTGGTAAGAATACCAAATTTCATCACAAAATTCGCATTTTTAGTTTTCTCAATATTTTTCTGCAAACAATTTATCAACCGAACAACTTATTTTTAACATTGCAAAGCAGAAAGCATTCTACAATTATCAACATCAAATATTATTAAAAAATGTGGAAATATTTAGGTTAGACTTAGAGGTAATTTGAATGTCCTCTCAACAACAAAGCCCGCATAATTTACTGAAGTTAATATTTTGCAAGCACGCTGGAATAAATTTTAAAAAATAATAATTTTCCGTGAAACTATGTGAGATACCAAAAATACTGAAGCTACATCTTTCATCTACAATTGAATGACTTACCTTAGGATCGATCGCTTTTAATGTTCTACAGACCGTTACAACTTTTCTTAACAAATTTATGGTACTATATTGATATAACTCCGCCATTGGTTAATATGTATAGCATGATATAATTACATACGACATCCTATCGAAGTGCACTCTATTAAATTTTTTGGTTTAACAATGATGGCAATATAAAAATAAAAATCGATATTTTTTGGAAATTTTAACACCCCGTATCTCCAAAACACTTGTTTGTATGATTTTTTTCTCTTAAAATTAACTAAGGAATACCCCTCAAATATTTTAACATAGGTAAGTTAAATAAGATATAGATAGAGAAATATATGTCATTAAATAAAGTGAAACAAAGACTTGCTTATTTACTTATTGATGATTGGCAACAGGGCATGCAGTATATAGTTCCAATCCTGCACTAATTTATAAAGTAAAAAAAAATAACCATAAAATAGAAAATAATTTTACTTGGGTATATTTCTTGAATACCGAAATAACAATTAACACAATCAACAAGGTTATAAATTGAACCAGCACTGCTCCGCTGGACCCTGTTACCACCCAAGGATAGTAAACTAAGAAGGATAGTTTATAAACGCTATTTTATCGGCGAGTGGGCGTGGCTATGATGACGTAGACGACTGGCCAGAATTTGAATATAGAGTAATATTATATAGGTTAATAAACTGCAATTTTTGACTTACATACTGCAGCAGAAGTATATTAACGTAATATAAAAATCAAAGGTAATAAGTGTTATGGATATTATAAAAATATAAGTCCGAATATAAATATTATTGTTTAAAATATGTATATAGGTGTAAGGAATAATTAGTTTAAATATACTGTGAGATCTAGAAAATCTGAAAGTCGAGGAATTTTGTAATTGTTAAAGTTTCAGGAAAATACTAAAAGTTTATAAAAGTCAAGACTACTCATGTCTTACAAATTTGACGAAAATATTAGTCAATAAATACCTGATAAATTAAGAAGACGACCATTATTCATAGTAAGATGAATTGTACTTTGTAATACCAATTTTTTAAAATTACTTATAAAATCACAACTAAAATATTTACCACTAAGGTTTGAATTTAAAGGCAATAATGATATTTCTTTGGCAAAACTATGTTAAACTTATAGTGAGTACGAAAAAATACCTGTTTAGTCAGATGAGAAATAAATTTGTCCCCCACCACAGCTAATAAGAAAGGTAACTAAAAAAAGCAAATGTTTTTAAAAATTGTTTATTAAACTAATTACCAAGAAATAAAATAATAAAATGTTCTTTAATTAACGATCTTTTTCATTTTTTTTATATGTTCTGCGGTTTTCATCGTTGGACCTTTTTCTTTTTAAATTCGATGCTCTCTCTGTCATTTGAAGATTTCTGTACTTCATTCTCATAATTGTCCTTAATTTGCAAAAGTCGTAAATTAAATTAAACGGCATTTTTTCTTTTTTTGCTATTTTTAGAGCTAATTTTTTAACTACTTTAACATTCTTTCTGTAAGATTGACCGTGGAATTTTACAAAGTAATCATTCCATCGCAATACTGTATTAAGCCATTTTTCTGTAGGCTTAATAAGACCTCCGTATGAAAGCTGTTGCACCCAAGAAGGGATATTGTAACTATGGTCACTTTTTATTTTATATGTATGGTCACCAAGATTCGGCACAGTTTTTATATATTTTTTTGCTAAATAGCCTGCTAAATATTCGAAAGCATCCGTTGTGGTTTCCTGAGGCGTTAAAGATTGAGATGACTTGTTTAATAAAATCCCACAAGATTCTGATTCTGAAGAAAAAGATGAACTACTGTTTGATGCATTGGCCTCCAAAGAGTCATCCATTGTAATTTTTATATTGGCAAGTTCCAAAACTTTTGTGGTTACTATATACTCTTCAGCTTCATTTTGTGCAACAGTATTGGTTTTAGCTTCCAATATACCTAGATTTTTTCCTAATATTATCATCCGTATCCTCTTCATTGCCTCTAATGGACTAGGATGGTCATTTGGGCCTCGACTTCTGATTTGAGAAAAAAAGTTCTCAAGGCAATCCTGATTAAGTTTATGAGTACATATATAATGTATATCCAAAGTGTCCTTCATGTCTGCATAAAGAAGTTGTAGAGATTTTGTGGAAATTATTACCCCTTTTGAAAGATTTGTAAACAGTTTGTTCCCTATGCACGCATCGAAAAAAATCATTTACAAATTTTTTTTAGGTGCTCTGTTTGTAGTTCTAAATGTATCCCATAAGCACTTTTTGTACTTACAACTCCATCTTTCATGTAGCTATTAAAGATATCAAACCACTTATTTATACCACTAATAAAATTACCTAATTCTTCTGCCATAACTTCATCTTCCCCAGGTTTGTAGCGAAGAAGAGCAGTTGCCACGGTATTAGACATAAGTTGTGCTGCAAGCCTTACGTTCTGACGTTGACTCTTTTCGCAATCAATATGTTTCTGACTAATTTTCCAGCAAGCATTAACCTCAGAATTTGTTAATGAAATTAGGGCCTCTAATGGTTTTTTATTAATAACCTTGCCGTCTGCATATCGGAAGCCTCTATCTAACAACCAATTACGAATTAGTTTTAATAAATGTGGAGCATCTGCAAACATGTAAATGTTCTTGTTTGTCTGCGGGTGTGTGAAATAAGTATTTTTAGTATTAATGCCTAATTCTTTCCATAACCCAACATTACCTCCACCACAATCAGAGACGCACGCTACAACATTATATTCAATATTATGCAATTCTGATATGAGCTCAAAGAGAATATCCTGGGTTATTTTTTGGTCGAAGTCGACGTAAATTGGTTGCCTCCAATTTGAAAAAAGGCTGCGGACCATCACGACTTGCATTTGACTGTATGGACCTAATATTTTATCGTTGGCAACGTCATATTCCTCAACTTTTTTTACTTTTATTTCATCAAATAAAATTACTACTGTTTTCTCCAGTATTGTAAATGTTTCTCCAGCCAACTTTAATATCATAATTACATCAGATAGAATGCCCTGGCCCACATTTAAATTACATGCCCACCTTCTCAGCGAAGATAAAGAAGGCAATGGATAGTGTAGTTTATTTTTTAGATATAAATAACATTTTTTGCTATAATACCGCACCGTAAAAGCAAAGGCAATTTCTTCTTTGGTCCATCGGACAACCTTTTTCTTTTTTGAAAGTAAAGCAATTTGATTACTTGTCAGAATCATTTTCAACAAGCTTTCAGCTGCTTTATTTGTTTGTTTCGGAGTGTATAAATTACTCTTACATTTAGTTTTGTGGTACTTTACCTGAGCATTTAGCGATTTAATTTTTTTTGACAACGCTGTTTTAAACCAGAATGTTTAGTTTTTAAATCATCATAATTTTTTAAAAGATCATCATAATTTTTTAAAAGATCATTATACTTTTTTTCAATAGATTCAAGTGAACGACTAGACATTGAGTCAGAAGTAGAAGGTTGTGGTTCACACTCTGGAGTCTCCGGCAGAGTAGGTTTCTCACAAACTTCATTTTTAGAACTTGTTTCCTTTAATATGGATTGTACTAAATCTCTTCTTTCTTTCTGGGTATGCCCATCTTGTCTATCTGAGATGATATTCACCTTTTTCGTTTTTCCAGGTATATTTAATGTAGGAACAGCAGTTTTCTTTAAAATTTTCTTTAAAGGCAAACCTACAAATTAACATTATTTGTACCTAAATTTACACCAACCATAACTTTTGTTAGGTAAGTATTTAAAATTTATTATCTTACCTAACAGTTCATTTTGTAGATCCCTTTCATAATCATTTTGTGTAAAATGAACAGAACAAATCACACTTGAACTGGGATTAAATTTATCTGCACGTTTACAGCAATTAATCCATTCTTTAAGCATAGTCATAGAAACAAAATCTTTTCCTTTCGGGAAAGAATGATAAACAATTTTTGTATCGCAGCCTTTTGTAACCACACTTCTATTATTGCAGCCATAAATGGCACATCTACAGCCATGCATAATTTTAATTTAGAGTCTCTGAAATAATTAATTAGTTTTACACACATATCCATGAAGTTTAAGGCAAAATAAAATAACTTACAATAAACAGCAGAAAATACCTAAACACAAACATACCTACGTTTGATTTATTTTATAGTCTATTTAAAACAAAGAACACTTAAAATTAGTTTTAAAACACAGTAAACACATGCAGAATCACAAAGTAGAGTTAATTTTGTCTTTAAAAGTTGTAAAAAACACGGCTAAACACACGTATAAGCAAACATAAACAAAGCTAGTACGCCAGATGGTGACGTCACCAACTAGATCGCAAGCCGATCGAAGAGCCAACATACAGTCTTATGGGAATAAACTGTCCTTCTTAGTTTACTATCCTTGGTTACCACCAACGTGACAAACAACATACGTTGGTCACAGGGTCAAATGCGAGGTAGATATCTGGTTAGATATTTGTTGTGTAATAATATGAATAGAGTTGTTTTGATTGATTGATTGAAATAACAATTATGAAGCAAGCAGCTCTGTATCAGAACTACGTCAACAGAATTAAGTAAATTTTGACATGAATCTGAAACAAATTTGGGACAAATCTTAGACTATTCAATGTGCCCCTTAGAGCATAATCGCACATTGAATGGTCTAAGGGACAAGTTGATTTTAGCGAAATTATGTTCCTAAATGGGTCCTTTTAAATTGCTTATAATCCTAATGACCTAATGACCCCCAATCTACTTCCAAAGGTATAACTTTAAAGTATTTTAAACTTTTCTCAGAAACCTAACATTTCTTGGCAAACATACTTAACCTTATTTACAGGACATTAAATTTTCAGTCGACTCAGTCTCCAATACATGATCAATGCAAATACAAAAAAATGGTCAAAAACTGGAATGCAAAATTTTTTCTTCAAACGTCAAGACAACATGGCTTTAATAACAATTCTTGTGAACTTAAGGTGGGCGGAGCCGTGAACGTAATTCGACAATTTCTCCTACATCCCTGAACCAATTTTTAAAAATGTTTTGATATGCTCTTACAGAAAACTCGATAGAATAGTACTGGACTATTTCTTCCTATGTGAAAAACAAAATAGTACTGGATTTTTCTCATGTGAGAAACAAATATTTTTTTGTTGAGTTTTCAATGGATTAGTACCATTCTATTGAGTATTCTCTAAATGCCTATACATTTTTTTGTTGTTTTTAATCGGTTCCGAGATGGTAAGTGAAATTGTCGGATTGCGAAATCATCTTTTAAAAAACGGCGCCACCACCCTTAAACTATCATTTATGTGGCACTCCATCTGAGCAGAAGTAGAAATCTTACCTCCGCTCACATCATTCCGAGCGGCATTAAAAGTCTTTTACTACCGCTCACCCGCGGCACTAAAAGTATTTGAAGGAAAATAACAGTATTTATTTATTTCATTCATATTCGACATTTGAAGAAAAAATAGCAGGTTTTATGAGGAGTAAAGTAATTTTTTGTATCTCGGCTGTTCTTACCGGTCTCGCTTAGCTCGTCATTCAAGTATATAATCGACAAAAAATTTCACTTTTACTCCATATAAAACAATATACTATTTTTTCTTAGTTACCTTAAAATACCCTTAAAATGCCACAATTTTAGCTATCGCGCACATTTAATTGTTGATGGCAGGATTTCACAGGGGATCAAACATTTAAGAACTTTCAATAGGTTTTCGACCATTTGTTTCAAATTAAAAATAAACAAAATATCGAATGATCTATTTACCTCAATTTATCAATAAATATACCACGTTTTCTAGCATACGGTTGGTGCATATTTTAGTTTCTTGGCCAAGTTGGCGAGTCCTGATGACACAGTTAAAAATACATAATTAAATCTTTTTTTATCGTCTTATTTAGATTAACGTTCTGGCCGAGTTTAGCATTAGATATTCCACACACGGACAATTATACAACGGCCATTCCCTACGACATTGTCATCTGCCTTTCACAAAATTTTATCTAGTTTACTTCTACCAACTCTGTAACATATGAAATACGCCACCAAACATTCATAACCTAACCACGATTCGAACCTGGGACTTCTTGGTTGCAAGCCTAACACGTAAGCCACTGAGTCTTACTCAAATTTAATATGTGAGGCCATAAAATGTCAGGTTTCAAAGTTACTACTAGAAACTGTTATAGGTACTTGACAATTTTCACAGAAGCTAACGGGTTTCGTGAAAAAACACGGAAAATATACATTGTTTCTCTTTGGAGTAGAATTTAAACCCCAAAGATACTTGGCCGAACTTTTTGCTGTTCATTAGTACTCCAAATACTATGACAGAAAAAAATGAAATCCCTAAAATCTTATTCCAAGGTCAAAAAATGCTTATTAATTAAAATAGTTTATAAATAAAATAAATAACACCGAGGATAGTGAATCTAACCATTTACATTTTAATATACAGTCAGCAAATACTCTAGAACCATCACAAGCTACTAAATTCTTGGGGACGTTCTTAGATAAAACATTAATATGGGGTTCTAACATTGATTGTATCTGTACAAAACTGTCTAAATCAACAATCAATTTTAAAAAAAATATAAACAAAGAAGACTTAAAATCGGTTTATTATTCACTAATTTATTCTAAATTAAGCTATAATATAGTAACATGGAGTCCAGTCATGCAGAAACGAATAATAAGGATAATTTTTGATTTGCCGTTTCGGCAATCATGCAGAGAATCTTTTGTAATTGAAAAATGACATAATTTAGTATTTATATGTGAAAATTATCTATGTATATTTATGAGCATTTACAAGATATTATATTAAATAAAAATATTCATGATCATCAAACAAGAAAGGATGTTGCCAGAAGAAATTAATTATGCAAAAAGTTTATCTGTATTTACAAACCGATTAAGGGAATACCTGATAAAAAAAATGTTTTTATAACATGAGTGAGTTTATGGAAGATTATAATGAATCTACAACTTATTAATTGATATAAAAATTAATCTATATACCTATTTTCAACATGCTATATTTATTCGAAGTGGATCTCGCCCTTTAAATAAAGACGTTTTATTATCTCCTGTCGGATTTTTCTTTGTAATACTTAAGTTGTACAATTGCTCGTCTCTGTAGTACTGATTTCCAGCTGTAATATTTAAACTGTATGAATGTTTGTCCGCCTGTTTCCGTAGGATCGGTGTTAACATGGCAAATAATTTATAATTATTTTTAATTTTTATGTTTGTGGTTGGTTATTTATTTTATTTATCATGTTAATTTAAACCAATAGTAAGACGACAGTAACTCTCGTCTATATTATTTATTTACTAAACAACCAACAATCCATCGACCTGGCAAACTTTTAGTTTCGTCGAAATTTTATCATAAAGAATTTTCAATTTTAACCATTTTGAAATCCGACCGTTAGAGACAGAAATATTTATGAAATACCGCGGAAAAATGTTGATTTGTAAAAAGAAATATTTAAATAAACATGTTCTGGACCTAGTTCATTATACAAAACTTAATTGTTAATTTATTTTGATGTTCTGAATATCTGGTGAAAAGATCAAACCCGTGTAAGATGATTCCTGAACAAAAGTAATATTTAAATTCTGTCTCCACTTTTAATATTTATATGTTTTTTTTTTTAATTTCAGGTATAATTCTAATATGTCATTTTATATACTTCATGTCACTCGAGTAAACCATAGACATATTAATTCTCCACATACAGGCTCGGTAGAGGAATGAAGAATACTAACTAGGCATGTAATTATGAAGTGTTTGTTTCTTGTTTTTATATTACTATTTTCAATCAAAATATACTTACACCACAGATTGAATATTTTTTGCTTATTCAAGCTGTGCTTAATTTCCTCATTAATTTGAATTTCAATACTGTAATTATTGACGTAAAATATATAGTGTTTTTTACTAGAACAAAAGACTTTGAAATTATTTAAAACCTATGTAATGGACTATATGCCGTTATTTGACTTATATTGTATTATTATTTATTATAACGAAAAGAGAAAATTAAAGTTAAAATGGAATTCTCATACAAGCTTGTTCATTTTTTTCTTTTACGTAACTCTGATTCTAACCTTTGATTTGAAATAATGAAGAAAATTCGTCAACTAAATTGTTAGATGCAATTAATTCAGAATCATAGGATTACAGTAAATTCATAGGTAAATCAAATATAAATTAAATTTATAAACAGAGAAATTTATTCGTTAAATAAAGTGAAACAAAAACTTATTTATTTACTTATTTAGTGTTCAGGGTTGCCAACAGGACATGCAATAATATATAGATTCAATTATGCACTAATATAGTGAGGTAAAAGGAAACACAAAGTACAAAATAATTCTACTTTTATTTCTTAAATATTGAGATAACAAATATAAAGCTACTCTACTGTGTCAATAAAATTAAGGATAAGCTGATTTTAGCGGAATTGTTTTCCTAAATGAGTCCCTTTTATTACCTATAATCCTAATGGGCCTAACTATCTCAAAACCAGTTCCAAAGCTACAACTTTCCAGTATTTTGAAATTTTCTCAAAAAAATTACATTTTTTCGCAAATATACCAGACTACCAGACGCCTATTAATTTTATAGAGCATGAAATTTTCAATCGACTCAATGTACAATACATGGTTAATATAAACAAAAATTTGTCAAAATATGAAATAAAAAAACTATTTTCACAGTTATCTTAAAGTACTCTTAAAATGCCACAACTTGAGCTATTTCTTGGAAAAACCAGGCAACTCATATTAAAATTCTATAAGCATGATATTAAAGTTTATTAGAAACAAGGGAATATATAAATACAGAAGGAAAAAGGAAATAAATAGATAATATACATGAGTAAACAATATTTAACATATTAAATATCTATAAATGGTTACTTAAAATACATGTTTTAGTGTTAAAAATACCACAGATACCAGTATCAAAATTGATAGTCTTTTTATAACAAATACCAATAATTATAAACAATTATTTTTCTGATAGTAAATTACAATAATTGATTTGATTGATTTATACAATTTACGGCAGCAACATTTTCTTTTATAATAATAACAATTTATTATCATGCCAATACGAAACGATAATATAAATTTAATATATGAAAATAATGTAAAAAAATAGGTGATATAGGAAACCAGAAATGTAATACAATATCGACGGAATATACTAACAAATTCAATACTGCAATAATATTACCATTATCGGTATAAACATAATTTTCATAAATTCTTCAAAAATTGTAATTCCGATTCTTCCTTTGTTTAGATTGGATTGCCTAAGAGAACTTCCTTCCAAAGATAAATTTTCTTCTTGTCCAAACTCATTTGCTATAATTGTTGAAGATCACTCTTCGCTGATTATTGTCTTGTAAACTTTCCATTTTTAGAAGTTTAATTGAATTTGTATAATTGGTTGTATGTAATCTGCTGCACCTCTTGCGTCTCTTTACTTGCTCAAATTTAAATTAAAATGTTTCCAAATGTTAATCTGGTTAAACACTCATTTATTTTATGGATGAAGGCGGGACAGTAAGGATATTTTAGATAGGGAATACATATCTGTTAATGAATAGATCATTATGCCCATTTGCCAGAAATGATGTTCCACGAATACGATAGCCTTTATAGTCGGTAGCGGATGTGAGTCCTTTGGGTTCCAATTTTTGAAAACAAAGCAGTTATAAAATTTTTGAAGTAAACCTACCAGAGCCAGACAATATCCTTTTAGTAAATTAACAAATATATAACAGTAGCAGACAGGATAAATGAAATAACATATTCATTAATTCTTTAAAATATAATGAAAGTAGCATATATAAGTATTAAATTAATATCATTTCTTAAAACTAAAAAATTATTAAGTAAAAATATATCTGAATGATATAAAGTAATGTATAAAGGGGATAAATTTGTAACAACAAATGACAATTAATTCATCAATAAAAATATTTATATTTAAAAGAAGCAATTATCAGTCTTATGGAATCTGTCGGTTATGTATATTGGATGTTAGGTATACCTTCCTTTCCCTTGTTGTAGCAATCTTAACTACTATATTTTTAACACAATTGTTACATGTAACTTTCGCAGTAGGCAACTCGGTAGTATAACTTTATTTTGGAAATTATTTTTGTGTATATCGCCCACAGTTAGGTAATTATGAACTTATAATCACTCATTCATCAATATTGATTAAGAAATATTTGCTTAAATTCACCGTGATATGTTAATTAAATTCTGGCTAATAGTTTCATCTCAATTTCAAATTATTTAAAATAATGTATTATTAATTCAATATTTATGAATGTTTATTAGGAGAATGGGGTAGATAAATTGTTAATATATCGTAGGTAGTTACTTCTTCATATTAGTTCTAATACACTTAAAAATTACTGTTTATATCGCGCATTCGAAACTTATGGGACAAAAAAGTGTTTTTTTGTTAAGCATCTTTATTTTATCGATTCATTCTACGCCGCTGTGTGAGTTAGCAAAGGTGAATAATCGTGGTGCAGTTAGAAAAATTATATGTCAATTTGGGATAGACAGATTGCATCATTCGTAAGTTGTGGCTTATGGTTATTTGGAGTATTGCTTTCAAGAGTTGCTGCATACTTTTCCATTTCTTGGGATCAATTTTCTTTACCTTGCTTGTCGAAGGCGAAATTTCATGCACTTAAAGCCCGCCTGACACCTACAGGTATGTTAATATTGCATTTTGAGTATTAATTTCCAGTAAACAAAGTACAAATTTGCTTGGTACATCTTTTCAAAATTATAGTAAGCATTGTCCCTCAACTTATGTAACTTGAAACTAGCAGTATGTTATATATAAACACATGTAAAACAATTTTCTCTTTTTAGGGCTTCTTCTTTTTCTTATTTATTTCTTTCGTCTCCCGTCTTGTTTTTCATATTGCTGTTGTATATATTTTCTGTTCCTGTTGCTGTGATTGTTTGTTGGAAATTGGGGTTATATATACTACGTTTCCTCTGGAGAGTATGCTGACGAAATTTTAAGCAGATTTGAGTCGTTGGTGCATTTTGGGCAGGAATTATACAGGAGCACGCGGATCTGTCACCGGAAGTCCAGAGTTGCCGCCATCTTGAAATTGTCACGTCATCCCTGCGGAGGAACTTGTACGGCCATTTTATTTTGTGCAGATAAGTTTTAAGTTAAGCATTTGCCCATCTGGCCTTTTGAGATATATTTTTTCTTGCAGTTTTACCTCTTTAGTATTATCTGTTTTAATAACTGAATTTTACAAATATAGTAATAATTATGATTCTGGTTCTCCCTATATATGTATTTTTTTATTACATAATATCATTTTTTATTAAGATTCATAGTGTACACCAAAGTGATCACTTGCGGTATAACTTTCCTTATATATGCAGTTATTTGTTTAAATACCTTATTTTCTTTCAATATATATATATATATATATATTTGCTAAATATTGCCTTATAATCAGTTTCTTCGGATGTTTTATGAAATTGTTTATTGTTGAGTGTCGTAATATATATATATATATATATGATATTTTTGTGATAATGTTAACGCTTTATTTATCAGTTAACCACCCTAGTCAGTGTCGCTTTCGCACTTTTTTTTTAAATATTTTGATAATAAATTTGTATACAGAAGGGGCACCAAAAATACTCTCATTTTATTACCTTTAAGAGGCTAAACAGCAAGAGTCTCTTCCCTAAACCACTAAATTTGGTTAGGGAATCACGGGATTTGCAATTAATTTTTTCCTCTTGCAATTTTTTTTTAAGTCTTTATAAGCCCGTTATCAGGTAACACAATATAGTGCATGTAACCTTAAAATGCTTAAATATTACAATGTTATATAAATATGGATAATAGGCAAAAGTGATAGAAAAACGAATTAAAATGTTGGGGAACTAATATATAAATTAGTGAGATAAAAAGAAACAAAGTACAAAATAATTCTACTTTTAATTCTTAAATATTGAAATAACAATTTCTATATCTAAACAAATTTACAATAAGCTAATTTTAGCGGAATTGTATTCCTAAATGAATCCCTTTTAATTACCTATAATCCTAATGGGCCTAACTATCTCAAAACCAGTTCCAAAGCTACAACTTTCCAGTATTTTGAAATTTTCTCAAAAAATTTACATTTCTTCGCAAATGATTACCAAACGCCTATTAATATTATAGAGCATAAAATTTCCAATCGACTTAATATACAATACATGGCCAATACAAAAATTTGTCAAAATAATTAATAAAAAACTATTTTCTCAGTTACCTTAAAATATTCTTAAAATGAAATATTCTTAAATTTGAGCTATTTTTTGGAAAAACCAAGCAATTCATATTAAAATTCTAATTTAACTCCGGTGTATAAACATGATATTAAAGTTTATTAGAAACAAGTGGATATATAAATATAGAAGGAAAATAAAGGATAAATAATAAATAGATAATATACATGAGTAAACAATATTTATTATATTAAATATCTATAAATGGTTACTTACAGCACAGCGTCAAAATTTGATACTCTAAAAACTTTATAAATTTTAGAAAAAATAGTAATAATAATAATAATTATAAACAATATTTTTCTGATAGTATGATATTCTGATATATGTTTATTATCATCCCAATACGAAACGAAAATATAACTTTAATATACGAAAATAATGTAAAAAAATAGGTAACATAGAAATCAAGAAATATAATACAATAACGGCGGAATATAATACTCCAAGTATAAATAACATTATTACCATTATCGGTATAATCATAATCTCCATAAATTTTTCAAAAATTCTAATCCTGTTTCTTTCTTTGTTTAGATTGGGCTGCCAAAGAGAACTCCCTTCCAAAGGTAAATTTTCTTCTTGTCCAAACTCATTTGCTATAATTGTTGAAGATATCACTCCTCGCTGATTATTGCCTTGTAAATTTTCCATTTTTAGTAATTTAATTGAATTTGTATAATTGGTTGTATGTAATCTGCTATACTGCTTGTGTCTAGGTACTTATTCAAGTGTAAGTTAAAATATTTCCAAATGTTAATCTGGTTAAACACTCATTTATTTTATGGATGAAGGCGGGACCGTAAGGATATTTCAGGTAGGGAATACATGTTTGTTAATGAATACGTTATTTTACGCAGCAACACCCATTTGCTAGAAATTGAGTTCCACGAACACGATAGCCATTAGAGTCAGGAGTGTGCGTGAGTCCATTGGGTTCCAATTTTTCAAAATAAGGCAGTTATAAAATTTTTCAAGTAAACCTACTTGGAGCGCCAGTTAATTTGCCTTTAGTAAATTAACAAATATATATCAGTAGCAGACATGATAAATAAATAAAAGATATTCATTAATTATTTAAAATATAATGAAAGTAGTATTACTTCTTAAAACTAATAAAAAAACATCAAACAAAAATATATCTGAATGATATAAGCAATATACATTTTATCTCAATTAATATCGGTCGTACAAAAAAAAATATTTTTACGAAAATTGTGCCGATTTATATAACCTACAAAATGGTTTAAAGACATTTGAAATCCATGGCCTACTTTAAGAGTTATGGCGGAAAATATCGAAAATGCGGAAAACGTCTAGGCCAAATATCTCCGTTATTTGAAGAGATACGAGAAAAATTCTAAAGCGAAAATTTTTTGCAAAACAGAGTGTTTCAACGAGGTTTTATCTAATTTTTTTCAAAACCGCTGTATTTTGAGATTTACTCTTCAGGCTGTTAAAAAAATTATTTTGAAACGGGCGGGAAATATCGCCATTAAATAGAGTATTTTCCTCCCTTTTCAACGATATATCACATGACATATTTATTCATTGGTACTACGTTAATAATTAAAAAAACATTTTTTAAAAACCAATACCAATTTTTTTTTAACAAACATTATACTTGCCGTGGAGAAGTATGATTAAATAAAACGATAAAATAATTCAATAAGTTGTTCAAATCTTTGCTATAATAAAACATTAACACACTTAAGAAGAGTAAAGTAAATTCAGGTAACAAAAATAAAATAATAATCAAGAAAGCAACATGGAGCAATTATGAAAAGAGTATTCGCAGCTATGCCAATGTATAGAGGTCCTCCATAAAAGCGTCACTCCTTACTCAGAAAGTTAAAATGTCTTTACCATTTAAGTATAATATCCATTTGTTTGTATTTCATGATTTCACTATTATTTCAATTATTTTAAAATAGTTGGCTATGAACAAACTGGACAATTTAAATTTTTGACAGATCATCTCAGTTAGTACTTAAACTATCAATTCATCACACTCGTTTAAGAATTTAGAATTTTCAAAAATGATTTTCGCTCACATTGATCGTTATAATATGTTGCCAATGCAATTTTAGCTCTGGATTAGCTCAAGTAGAATATAGAAACAGATTTCCACAAGCACTATAGCCGAATAAAACTCTGTTCAGAAAATTAGCTACGAAACTAAAAAATAATGGTTCATTTTTAAAGAAGAAGACAAGGTTGAACAGTGTTACTGATAATGTAAATAAGGTAAACCGAGTTATTAATTATGTAAGAAATAAAAATATAGAAAATTTGGAAATATCATTAAGAGAAATTCAAATTGCTTGTCATATATAAATAAAACAAGTGCTAGAAAAATTTTAAAGAAAAATGGTTACCGGTATTATAAAGCCAAAAAAGTTCACAATTTACAAGCGGGGGACAAACCAAGGAGGACGACTTTTTGTAGGTGGCTGTTGGAAAAGAAGGGTGCCAATCCATTAATATGTAGTAAAATACTTTGGTCCGACGAGGCAAATTTTTCCAATAATGGATTTTTTAATTGCAATATTCATTACAAATGGACTTCTGAAAATACACACTGGCACAGACCGACTGGGTTTGAAAATCGTTTTTCAATAAATGTGTGGATAGGTATTTTAGGCACCAATTTAATAGGTCCTTATTTTTATAATGGTCAACTCAGTGGTCAAAGGTACCTAAACTTTTTGAGAAATAAATTTAATGAATTCTTAGATGACCTACCTTTAGAGAATCGACACAACTTTTAATATTTTCAACAAGATGGAGCTCCTCCTCACAATTCCCAGATTTGCCTAGATTATTTAGACGAAATTTTGCCTCAACATTGGATAGGTACCAATGGATTTATTCGGGCCAAGGCCCTCGGATAGAAATTCGTCACCCGCAGGCATAAACATCTTTATATCGCCCTCGGTACATAAATAACTATTATGTCATCAACGTACAGTAAAAAATGCACATCAAAGTCTTTCACAATGTCATTGATTGATATTATGAAGAGGAGTGGACCAAGGATTGACCCTTGAGGCACTCCTGAGGATACAGGAATCTCCTTGGAAATGAAACCACGACATTCAACGAACTGCGTTCTACTAATTAAATAAGACTTAAATAGGTCAAGCAGTGGCATAGACATTCCAATTCTTTGAAGCTTTTGAAGTAAGATAAAGATGTTAATCCAGTGTTCTAGAGGAGAAAAAAGTGAATAAATATCTGGACACCAGTAAAACAACAGACACGATATTTGAACGCTGTTCACTGTTCAACCTGAGTCAGCTGTCCGAGGATATAGATGAAGAGATTATTATTCCTTTTTGTAAGTACGTATAAAAACTAATTGTTTCAAATTAAAAATGAAGAAAATGACATATAATCTACTTAGCTTAATTTATTATAAATATGCCACGCCATCTTAACAATCCCTTGGTGAAATTTTTCAGTTTTTTTTGTCATAGCTTCCCAATTTTGATCGTAGAGTTGAAAGTAAAAACCAAATTAAAGGTAATTAAATGCACCAAGAACAGAAAAATTAGTTTTCTATAAAACTCTGTCCAGTTCTCAGTTAGCATTTGAAAATAGAGGTTGAAAACTTATCAGTATCTCTACCTCGCTTATTTCTTAATGTATGAGGACTCAAAAGTCAAGTTTTAAAAGTACTAGAAATTGTTGTAGGTACTTGACTATTTCCACAGAAGTAAACGGGTTTCGTGAAAAAAAAAACTCGGAATATATGAAGTTTTTCTTTAGGGTTTAATTTGAGGGTGAACCACCAAAGTTATTTGCTCCAACTTTTTGCTGTTCATTAGTACTCCAAATACTAAGAGCAAACTATTTTCAAAATCTTAGTACAAGGTCAAAATACGCTTATTTTACAAGAGTATGCAATACAGGGTGCCGTTGTACATCTATTCAGTTCAATCAAAATATCTTTAGTGTTTTCGGAGGTAAGTTGATTTATTTTCAAAACAACCAATAATCCGATTGACTTCTAAACTTCTAGATTTGTTCGAAATTTGATGTTGAAAACCATTTTCAAATCCTGCCATTTTGAAATCCAATCCCCACAAGCAGAGATATTTACGAAATACCTCGGAAAAACGCTGATTTGTAAAAAAAATTACATTTTAAAAGAACATGTTCTCAACCTAGATCATTCTATAAAACTCAGTTGTTAACTTACTTCGATGTCCTGATACTTGGTAAAAACCTCAAATCTGTCTAAGACAATTTCTGAAAAAAAAAAACGAAATTTTACCTCCACTTTGATATGTTTTCTATAATTTCGAGTATAGTTCTAATGTGTCCTCTTGCATGTCTCATGTTTCTGAAATAAACGATAGATATATGAGTTTGTTTTTGTTTTTATATTTCTATTTTCAATCGAAGCGTATTTATATCACGGGGTGAATATTTTTTGCCTATTCAAGCTGTACTTGCAAGTAATCTCTTTAATGTGGATTTCAATGCTGTAATTATTGATGTAAAATGTATAGCGTGTTTTTACTAAAACAAAAGGCTTTGAAAAAACCTATGCAATGGAGTATATGTCGCATGTTATCCGATATTTGACAACTTTTCAATTTTAATTTCAAGCAACTTCTGCACGGGAAAAAGCTTTACTTTGTAATACTTGCAATGTCAATGCAAGTTATTGATATATGAATATGAAAAATACAGAATACGTGAACATAAAGCAGGGTTAATGAAAACAGTTCATGTGAGACAAAATTGTATTATGTATTATAATGAAAAGAGGAAATGGAATTCTCATACAAATTTGTTCATTTTTTGCTTTTACGTAACTCTGACTCTAATCTTTGATTTTAAATAATGAAGTACGCCAATTATTAAACCATTAGATGGAATTAAATGAGAGTCACAGAACTACAGTAAATTCATAGCTGAATCAACTAACATATTCAATTTAATTTAAACAATAGAGAAATGTATGCGCCATTAGATAAAGTGAAATAAAAGTTTGCTTATTTATTCAAAGTTTACAGTTGCCAATAAGAGGGCCTGCAATATGTAGACTCAACGCACTCACTAATCTATAAAGTAGTGAGGTAAAAAGAAACACAAAGTACAAAATGATTCTACTTATATATTATTTAAATACTGAAATCTGAGGAAGGGGGAGAGGTAGTCTTTATATGGGTAAAGGCACATATAGGTTTGAAGCACAATGGACATGTGGACTGTTTAGCTAAGGAAAGCATCGATACAGGAATAAATATGAGCTACAAAACTGATGCAGTTAATTTTCTTAGAGCTAAACTGATAAATAAGTGGGAATACATATGGAAAGAATCGGCTCATAAACCCGACTAGATACTCGCGAATTCATTGCGAATTACCGTACAAGTTTTGGCATGATAATTACAACTGCTCAAGGAAGTATATCACCACAATTATACGAATGGAATTTGGTCATGCATGTTATCCTGCACATTTATTTAAGATTAAATTTTTTAACTCAGATATCTGTGAATACTGCCATGTCCCTAGTGATCTTGATCACATATTTTTTTGGATGTAAAAATTACGTAGTAGCCACCGATAATCCGTACAATAATATAATAAAAGAGAGCAACGTTTCGACACCCTTCAATTTACTTCACCTTTTATCCTTAAACAGGAAGGATATATTTAATCACCTAATTGCGTTATTGCAAGAGACGAAAATTAAGTTATAGGTTAGCTTTGTTTCCTTTGTTTTATACCTGTGTATTACTATACCCTTTTATCCGTGGTCTAGTTTTGTGTGTGCTGAAAAAATGTCCTGAAGGGCCCCTGGACGAGAAGTTTGTGACCCTTGTTATATCCTTTGTTTAGCTGATTATTACATCATGTTTCATTCTGGTGTGTGGGTGGTTGGAGTAGGTTTTCCTTTTTTGGGTCCCAGTGCTTGCAATAATTTAAATACGTGGCTGGCTGGAATGGTTTCGGCCTTAATGCCAAAAAGAAAATCTGGAGTAATAATTATAAGGCAGATAGCTCTGTATTAGAACTACATCAATAAACTTAAGTGAATTTTGACTTGAACTGAGGGCCAGTAAGGGCTCAATATAGGACCCAACAATAGTGTGTCGTGGAATCAGAAATTGTTTTATCACAAGAATTGGTTAGAATGGAAAATTGTTGCGAAAAGGATTTTAAAATTTTTCTCCCAAGTAGCAGGGCTGGATTCAGGGAGGGCCCGAAAACAAGTTTTTATTTCATAGAAAAATGTTAAAATTGCTTAATAGTAGAGGAAATTAATGCACAAAAAGGATGTAAGTTCTTCATCGATACTACATGAATGTAAAGACTTGAAACCTTTTGCATTAATTTAAGTTTAAACAGGATTTAAAGTATTTTTAAGGGTGTATACGCATTATTACTGATAATTTGATAAAAATAGATACTATTAGTAATATTTCCATATTTTTCCCCATCAGTTTGTAGTAAAAATTAGGAAAAATCGTATTTATTGGGAGGTCACTCTATGTTCACCCCCCAGTAAAGGGTTGAAACGATTAGGGTTAATTTTTTTTGTTATTTCAATTTTATTAGTCCAATATTATCGAACTATAATAAAAATTTTACAAAAGTTTTTATTGCAATTTTTGCAAAATAAAGGTTCAGGAGTAGAGTAGGTTTTCCACGGGAGAGAAGTGAAAGGGTTGAATAATGTGGTTACCAAATTGGTGTATTCTTATGCAAAATGGCATGCTAAATACAATTTTAAATCAGGAATTAATTCTTAAAGTCCGCCATTTTGAATTTTCCAGTTTTCACTTTGGGTTCGTAATAAGCGACCCCAAAAGCCCCCATTATATGAATTTTTGCCGATTTCGTTGAAAACTTTGTGAGTTATTGAATTGGGGGTGTAAAATGGAGGCTGCACCCCCCCAGGGTGAGTGCACTAATTTTCAAAGGTATACATTTCATATGTAAACAATTATACAACGACTGTTGTGTTTGTACAACTAATTAAATGTTCTTCAGAAGGAGTTATTTATTAAACAAAACGTAATAATAAGTAGTTACGAATCTTAAGTTTAAATATACGAGTGAATTGTTTGAGAACAGAAATTAGACTGACTTGTTTTGCCTGCATTTCGGCAGTCTCTCGTATACCTCTCGAGGGAGGGGTAAATGAGCGTAATTTCCAAATTACGGCTTTACGGTAGGCTATTGTAGTTGGCCATTATTGCCTCCAGCCTGTCGGCATTTGTTTGCCTTAAAGGTATAACCTTTGTTAGTTTTATGATTATGATATTTTCGTGCTTAATTATGGGAAAGTACGATACAACGACCATTTCTTACGACATTGCCATCTGCCGTAGCTCAGACTCGAACTTAGGCGTACTACAAAAAAATCACTACATCTAAATGGTTTGGAAACAGTCAATAATAATATAGGAGTGAAAAGAGTCTAGAAAGAGGCTTCTAAAAATATACTAATTTTTATAGCATTTCATTAAACAATTGCACTTGGTCCTGTACAATCGTCTTGGTTCACCCCGTATATTTGAAAATAATTTCCAGTTATAGACTTTTTGTGCAGTTTACCTATACTTTTTTAAATTTCTTGCTGTCTTAGAACGCGAACTGTAGAAGTCTGACGCACTATTGTCCCATCCTGTATATCTCATGCCTTTGAAGTAAACGATGACATATTAATTTTCCACATACAGGCATTTAATTATGAAGAGTGTGTGTTTTTTGTTTCTATATTAACATTTTCAGTCGGAACACATTTTCATCACAATTCTTTGCTTGTTTAAGCTGTACCTGCTAATTTTCTTTTTAATGTGGATTTCACTGCTGTAATTATTGATGTATAGCATGTTTTTACTAGAGCAAAGGTTTTGAAGTTATTTAAAGCCTATGTAATGGAATATGTGCCGCTTGTTATCTGTTATTTGACTTAATTTTTCAATTCTAATTTCAAGCAATTTCCATATGGAAAAAAGCTTTACCTTGTAGAAATTGCAGTGTTAGTGTGAGTTATTAATGTATGAATATGAAAACTACAGCATACGTGAATATAAAACTAAAAATATTCCAATTAAATTATTAGGAGCAATTAAATGAGAATCAGAGAACTACGGTAAATTCACAGTTAAATCAAATAATAAGAGCTTCAATTCTAGTCAAACAATAGAGAAATGTATACATTATTAGATAAAGTCAAGTAGAAACTTGCTGATTTCCTTATTAAGAGTTTACAGTTGTCAGTGAGGCAAGCAATATGTAGAACCAATAATTCACTAGTTTATAAAGCAATAAGGTAAAAGAAACGCAAAGAACAAAATAATTGTTACGATGGCTCTGAAGGGCCACAGCAGAAAATAAAAAAGTAGATATTTCGACTTTCATAAGTAGAAATTTCTAGTTTTAAATCGGAAATTTCTACTTTAAGACTACCATGTCTCTTGTGGTGATAAACGACTTCTTTTGTGGTGTAAGGTTGATCGACCATAAATAGATAGGTAGATAGATGTTCTTATTCCCATTAAAAATATGGTGTCCCTTGAGGCTTGTAAAAATGAGACTAAATTTCTACGATTTTCCTGTCACAAGGTCGACAAGGATGTCTATCAATTATGTGAATTAATTTTAGAAGAGAAAAAATGGAGTTAAGGCAGATCCATTCGATACAGTTGATATTTACGTTTGTTTAAGAAACGAGATAAAATTATTGTTAAATTTAGAGTAGTTAGTAATATCTAATGAATATGATGAATGTTAATAAATTTCAGTTGCAACTATACAACAAGATATTAAATAAAACATATCTAACTATTTTCACTTTTTACATCAAACTTTTGTGCTGTTTTTTATACTACATTGCAATTTTAAGTGTCGTTTTACACATTGTTCTGTTTTATTTATTTTAGTATAATTTCGAAAAATGTTTTAGTAAACCTAAACATTCAAAGTCAGTATTTATATCTTTACAAGACGATAACCTACATTTTAAAAGGACAGTTCAAATTGGCTATATTTATGGGCATCAAAATCAATTTATTTGATGTAGATTCTGCGGGAACTAAATATTTTAATAATTTATACTATTTTGATATGTCACATAACTAGAAGTTTTACTAGATTACTGAAAACTTCTAGTATCTGATAGATGTTGCTGTAAAAAGCTGTGATATATCGATACGCACTGTATAAAAGATCATATGTTTGTATTATGTGAGGAGGAAAAAGTAAGTCCAGATACAATTTATTATAGGAATTACATTTTTTAACATAAGTGCCGTTACGTATGATGTCATCTATAACACTTTTTGGGAAGATACACTTAATTTAGAAAATTTCAACTCAAAGTTAAAATAGATCTTTCGTCGGTAGTTGATAAAAAAAATATATTTTAAACAACGAAACTCATAGCATATTAGAAAAAAAATTCATAGACTAAGTTTTGCTACTGGATATATATTTATGTTTTATGTTAAATTGGTAACGGTGATATTATGTCTGATTTTAATGACTGATAACTCTTCACCTCATTAGTCCTGAGAAAAACTATAAAGATTTTCAAAACGTCGACTGTAAAGAGGAAATAAGGTTTGCTTTTTTATCCAATTATCGACGAAAGGCCTAGTCAACATTCATTTTGTGAATACGAAACTTATGTACTAATAATTAAAATATTTTGGTAGTATCTGTTTTAATTGTAATGCACCCATTATGTCCTCTTGGCAAAAAACGTAAATACTGTCCTTATGTAAGATATAATTTTAAGCAAACGATTAAAGAAGAAACAAAGATCACAAAAATATTATTCCCAGTTTTTATCATCGATCTCCCAAGATACTTACTCATTGTCGTGTTCATCTTTACGCAGATGAGAGATTGAGATGTACTTTTCATTCTCACTAAATGATTGGATAAAAGCCATAAAATATATAAATGCTGACATACTGAAATTTAGGGGTCATAGTAGATGGATTTTTTCCTTCAATGACCACATTGATGAATTTGAATCTGAATGATTTCAAATTATGGTCAATTATGATTATTTTTAAAGTTGAAGTTCCAAAATCTATCACCGATATATTCGACCATAAAACTGAGTTCATTTGAGCTCTAAAATCGGTATAATTATCATGTGTGATAGGGGCAACTCTAATTTAGAGCTGCAGGTATGGGCTATTGATCTTCGATTTATCCCCTCCGATTCGTTAAAAGTTATTTTTCGAGGATTTTCTGTTAACAAATCTGCGCGCTAGTGCAGAATTTCAAAAATTTTGTTAAATCGTTCTCATCGCATTCATGTATGAATTTTTTAATAATTGTTAATTTTTTCGATTGTTCTAAATCGAGATGTTCATAAAAAATTATGTTATTTAAAATGTTTTCTGACGTCGCTTCTCTTTTCGAATAAATTTCAGATAAAAATTCATAAGGTGTAAAATTTCTTAGAGTAGTTTCCCAGCAGTCAATTATAGTTATAATTACTTAAAAAACGAAGAACACATAAAGCATGACGGCAAATAACACTAGAAGACATTTCTGTCTTGAAAATTGAATAATTGGAAAATAAAAATTTCTATTTAAAAACTAGAAATTTCTACTTTTGAAAGTAGAAATTTCTAATTTAAAACTAGAAATTTCTACTTTTAAAGAAGAAATTTTCACTTTTTTTATTTTTTGCTGTGGCCCTTCAGAGCCATCGTAAATTCTAATATTTCTTAATTGAAAAATAATGATTATAAAGTAGAATGTAGCTGTGTATAATAACCACGTCAATATAATGAGTTAATTTTGACCTGAACCGATTTTAGCGGAATTATGTTCCTAAATGGGCACCTTTTAATTACCTGTCCTATAATCCTAATGGCCTAACTATCCCAAATTCACTCTTAAAAGTATAAACACAGTTTCTCAGAATTTACACTTCTTGGCAAATATATTAGAAGTTTTTTTATAGAGCATATAATTGCAATACAAATACAAAAAATTGGTCAAAAATTGAAATAATAAAACTATTTTCTCATTTATGTTAAAGTATCTTTAAAATGCCATAATTCGACTTATTGCGCATATCTTCGGGCATTACTCGCAGGATTGCGCAAAGGTGAAATATTTGAACAACAATCACGGTTTACAATCGTTTCAATACCTATTCTGATTTGTAATTTTAACCATATGAACTACATTTTTCCTAAGTTTCCTTAATATTTTTCCATTTTCATAAAAAAAACAAATATTTTTATAAAATAAGTATGAATTTAACTTGACAAACTCAACATATTAAAACAAAAACTTGCCATGACTATACAATTCACATTAATATCCTAATTTAACTATAGTATATAAGTATATACAGGGTTACTGGTAATTCGATACATTCCTTTGGAGATGTGATGGGGCATGAGCTAAGGAGTAAATCTAGTCCTAACATACATTATGCAAAACTCAATAGTTTTTGATATATTTCAATTTTTTTGTTTTTCTCAAAAAAGTAAATCTTAATGTCTTAAAAGTTAATTTCCGAAAAATCTACTTGACATTTTTAAAATTTTTTTTACTGGATTACTTGTCCAATATTATAGATATCCGTTTGGAATGAAAAATATCCGGAAACATTTCGATCATGTGAACATTTAAAATAAAAACTTGTAAAAATTTTTTTTTTAAATCAGTCATGAAATTTACCTATTAAGTTTTTTCAAAAAAATATAAATGTAGCACGTGTACAAATTATTATAAAAACTTCCTTATTTCAATAGCTATCTAACTAGGTAGAAATGTTTAATGTACCCTTGATAGTTCTAATAAAAAATTAGTAAAGATAATGCTGGTGGCGGAATTTATTAAACGACTAATCGTTCATTTTCATTTAAGTCAGTCAGTCCTTGACTTTGACGTTTGTGCATATATGTCATTAACTGACATTCTTATCTCCGTGTCCCTTAAGTTTATTGGTCTTGTTAAATTAGTTATCGAAGATTTTGATTTTGCTCGTAGTTGTTGTTATTAGTTGTTGTTATTGTATTTTCTGTGCCATGGCCGCGTATGCCAACGCAGAATACGCTGATATCTTATTTGTCTATGGATACTGTGGCGGCAACGTTGCTGAAGCTCGCCGAGAATATGGTCTTTAGTACCCTAACCGCCGCTTACCAAATGCACGTGTATTCAGTACGGCATATCGAAATATCGCTGAAACTGGCTCCGTGAAATGTAGAAGAAGTGACGCTGGTGCTCCTCCGGTTTATGAACCAGATGATGAGGAAGAAATATTGAGGTATTTTGAGGAAGACCCAACTATTTCAACTAATAAAGTCGCAAGGCTAACCGGAGCGTCACAATGGAAAGTTTGATCTACGATACGTAGAGTTGGATGTCATCCTTACCACTATACCCCTGTCCAAGGCTTGGAGGAAGGTGATCCTGGAAGGAGAGTGGAATTCTGCCGCTTTATGTTAAATTCAGATGCAGAAAGTGCAAATTTAATGGACGGACGTGTCGAAATTTAATCGCGAGGGTATAACAAATTTCCACAACCTACATTATTGGGCAGAGGAAAATCCCAAGTTAACACGTGAAACAAGTTTCCAAATAAAGTTTTCTATTAATGTGTGGATGGGTGTCATTGGCCACTATTTAATAGGGCCACACTTTCTTCCTTAAAATTTAAACGGGGAAATCTACGAAAATTTTTTAAGAAATGATCTGGCGGTGATTTTAGAAGATGTTCCTCTCGCCGTCAGACAGCGAATGATGTTTCAGAACGACGGTTGTCCAGCACATTATCGGCGGACAGTACGACAGTTACTTGATCAACGTTTCCCTAACCGTTGGATTGGAAGAGCGGGCCCAATACCTTGGCCAGCGCGAAGCCCTGACTTAACACCCCTTGATTATTACGTATGGGGTCATATGAAGGAGATGGTCTATGCCACACCAGTCAATACTATAGAAAACCTTAGACAAAGGATAGTCGATGCTGCCCAACACATAAGACATAATCTGACAACCAGAGTAACAAGGACGGAAATAAGAAGACGCTGCCGTGTCTGTATACGGAATAGGGGCTCCCATTTTGAGCAAGACATATAAAAAAGAAAGTACAACTTTGAAATTAATGAAGAATTAAACTCTACTTTTAAAATGTTTTTTACTGTTTATCTAAAAATAAAATTCGTACTACTTGTGTTATTTTTACTAGTATTTTCTTAGAACTATTAAGGGTACATTGAACATTTGTACCTTGTTAGATAGCTATTGAAATAAGGAAGTTTTTATAATAATTTGTACGCGTGCTACATCAATACTTTTTTGAAAAAACCTAATAGGTAAATTTCATAACTGATTTAAAAAAAAAATTTTTTACAAGTTTTTATTTTAAATGTTCACATGATCGAAATGTTTCCGGATATTTTTCATTCCAAACAGATATCTATAATATTAGACAAGTAATCTAGTAAAAAAAATTTAAAAATGTCAAGTAGATTTTTCGGAAATTAACTTTTAAGACATTAAGATCTACTTCTTCGAGAAAAACAAAAAAAATTAAATATCTCAAAAACTATTGAGTTTTGCATAATATATGTTAGGGCTAGATTTACTCCTTAGCTCATGCCATATCACATCTCCAAAGGAATATATCGAATTACCAGTAACCCTGTATATAAAGGACATATATAAATATACGAGGAAATGAAAAAAAAATAGATAATATACTTGAATAAACAGCATTTTATGTATTAAATATCTATAAATGGTTTAATATACATTTTTTTGGTGTTATTAACAGCACAAGTACAAAGTCAAGTAAAATTTTAACTGATAATAATCTAAAAACTGTATAAATTAAATTATTTGTTATTACTACTAATAATAATCATAAACAAATATTTTTTTGGGTAATAAATTACAATTTATATGATTTATTTATATGTTTCACAGAAACAAAACTTTCCTTTACTGCAATAAATATTATAAATAATATTATTATACCATTATTAGTGCCATTATTATTTCCATACATTTTTCAAATATTTTAGAAGATATACGTTAATGTTTCTGTATCATTTTCACTTCACATAAAAATATACAGGATGGCCGAACATGATTTTTCAATTTAGAACTTTTTAAATTAAATGTTCTCAAATTTTTCAAATGGGACACCCTGTATATTTTTCTATCATATGATGAAGGGATGAAAAACAAACATTTCTTGGGTACATCTCCATGGCTACTTGTAATAGTTTTTTATTTATTGAGCAATAAGTTGCTACGTCAAATTTTAAAATTACAATCTGACGTAACTAGTTGGTCGTCGTCTGTTGACTAACGGTATTTGCCGGCCGACTAACAGTGGAGATGGTCGGGGTTCTAAACTTCTTGATGTATCAGGGCGCCAAGTAAATTTTTTTTAATTTTCTCTCCAAATACCAGCTCAAGTACAATGTAACCTCAAATTTACTAAATAAATTACTTAGCGAGACGATAATGAAAAATTCAAATTCAGTTTATCTTTTAATAACAATAAATGAAGTACGTTAACTTTATAACATTCAACAGTACAATAACGTAGGGTATGGTAGACAAATTCACACAAAAAAAATATATCTAACTGGGTATACGCGTCTTACGTAAGTGCTTAAACCCCCAACAAATATCATAGATGTTATAATTAGTTGACAGAATATTTTCATAAAATGTTTAGCAAAATTAGCAGTGGTGAAATTTTTTTTTTAAAGCAAAATATACAATATATTTAAAAAAAAATCAATATATATATGGTACAAGAAGGATACAACTTGCAGGCAGCAGGGCTTCAGCTTCGGCTCAATTTTCAGGAATGGGCAACTTCCAGCCTATCAATTAACCCAAAAAAATGGATGGCTCTCCACAAAAAAGAAATTCCAGTCCAGTAAGGAGAAGTAACATAAGTACGTGTAGACCAGTAGAAAAAAAGTTATTCGTTCGTATCAGGAGACAAAAAAAATCGTATGAAAAAAACTGCGAATTCCTAGACGAAACCGTAGGTGAAAATAAAACCCTCGTTTCGGAGGGTTATCTTAGAAAAATGTTGTTGACCTTGGATGTCCTTGGCCTCGTGTAAATTTGGCAAAAATGGCTTTTACGTATAGATCCTTCCAATGAAGACAATCGATTTCCAATACCATAAAAATATGCACTCATTCAAACATAAATGGATAACCGAAAAATAAAACGTTGCGAATATATCCCAAAATGGTGAAATTACTTGTTTCAAAAATCGCAACGAGCACGTAAAAATACCACTTAATAAATTGCCAAGCGTTCGAGCAAATTACACGTGAAAAGTGACAGACTACCGGAAGACAAAACCTAAGCCAAAAACTATTGTGAAGAAATAAATCTGTGTTACCGATCGTCAGTAGGTTATAGGAATCTACCTATAAACTAATTAAAAGTTATTGGTTTCCTAGCTTAAGAATTACAGAAATAGAGAGCTTAAGTATATGCAACACGCTACACAACAAAATGTATAACGTCATGTCTACAAGTGCAACAGATTCCTTACAATTGCGGGTTTATATAGACAACTAAATAATAAATATTACGCGTGACGACGGATAACACGAATTCGTTAGACATTAAATGTAAGAGATTTTAGAGATTTTTTTAAACAATGTATAAATGTTAAATTGAACTGTAACAAAGTACAAAATTCAAGAATAAACGTAAAAAATAGAGGATTTTCAAATAGTGAACAGCAAAAATTTATAATTATATTATAATGAATTGTAATTGACTGACACATTTCCATGCGTCTTTCAAATTAAGTTTTTACTTTCTTTAAAATTCCTGGTGTGATCGATCGAAAAAAGTCATTATTCTTTCTTTCTTCTTCTTTATTCAAAGACGCATAGAGATGCGGGCAATCAAAATGGGCAACATATGTATATTTTTAGGAAATGACAATGATTCAAAAACATCACAAAGATGCCTCGTAACTGATACTTACAACATTTTTTCTTAAAATCCATAATAGTAACTGTAATGATTTTTTGAAAATGCATCTTAGATGGCATTATTTCAACAAAAAAAATGACTACATTCAAATGATTGAGAGATAGTATATACCCTGTATATTTCAAAATAATTTTCAGTTATAGACTTTTTGTGCAGTTCAACTGTATTTTTTTTAAATTTTTAGTTATCTTAGAATTCGAACTATCGAAGTCTGATGTGCGATTGCCTCACCCCGTATATCTCATGCCTTTGAAGTAAACGATAGACATATTAATTTTCCACACACAGGCATGTAATTATAAAGAGTGTGTTTTTGTTTCTATATTAACATTTTCAGTCGGAAAATATTTTCATCACAATTCTTTGCTTGTTTAAGTTGTACCTGCTAATTTTCTTTTTAATGTTGATTTCAATGCTGCAATTATTGATGGTATAGCATGTTTTTTACTAGAGCAAAGGCTTTGAAGTTATTTAAAACATATGTAATGGAGTATGTGCCGCTTGTTATCTGTTATTTGACTTAACTTTTTTTTAATTCTAATTTCAAGCAATTTCCATGACAAAAGCTTTACCTTATAATAATTGCAATGTCAGTGCGAGTTAATTGATATACGAATATGAAAACTACAGAATACGTGAACATTGCTCAATGAGATTAGTACATGTGTGATAAAACTCTATTATATATATAATGAAAAGAGGAAATGGAAGTTAAAATTGAATTCTTATATAAGCTTGTTAATTTATTGCTTTTAAGTAATTCTAACTTTTCATTTCTTTTATTTTTATAATTACAATAGAAATACAAAAAATGGTCAAAAATTGAAATAATACTACTATTTTCTCATATATGTTAAATTACCTTTAAAATGCCATAATTAGACTTATTGCGCATATTTTCAGGCGTTGCTGGCAGGATTTCATGAAGGGGAAATATTTTAACAACAATTACGGTTTTCAATTCTTTCAATGCCTATTCTGATTTGTATTTTTAAGTATAGATTGTAGTCTATATGAGCTACATTTTTCCTATGTACGAACATTTCTCCATTTCTTAAAAAAAAAACAAAACAAATATTTTTATAAAATAAGTATGAAATCAACTTGACACACTCAACATGTTAAAACAAAAACCTGCCATGACTATATAATTCACATTAATATCCTAATTTAACTCCAGTATAATATACGGAACATATATAAATGTAGGAGGAAATGAAAAAAATAGATAATATACTTGAATAAATAATATTGTATGTATTACATATCTATAAACGGTTTAATATACATTTTTAGTGTTATTAACACCACAATTGCAAAGTCAAGTCAAAGTTTGACTGATAATATAAAAACTTTATAAATTTAATTATTTGTTACTACTACTAATAATAATCATAAACA
Organism: Leptura quadrifasciata; assembly: GCA_963675555.1. Lineage (NCBI taxonomy): Eukaryota > Metazoa > Arthropoda > Insecta > Coleoptera > Cerambycidae > Leptura > Leptura quadrifasciata. The sequence continues at coordinate 151,352,964 of OY776673.1, read as the reverse complement.
AATGTTTTTCTGGATAATAAATTACAATTTATATGATTTGTTTATGTTTCACAGAAGCAAAACTTTCCTTTACTACAATAGATATTATTAATAAATAATACTATTACCATTATTAGTGCCACTATGATTTCCATAAATTTTTAAAATACTCTTCTAATCCTGCGATTTAAATCTGGCTGCCTAAGGCTCCGTTCCGAAGGTGAATTTTGTTCTTGCTGGTACTCAATTTCTACAATTATTGAAAATGTCACTCTGGGCTGATTATTGTCTTGTAATTTTTTCATTTTTAGTAGTATAGATGAATTTGTACAACTGGTTATATATCACATCTTGTATCTAGGTACATGCTTAAATTTAAAAAAAACTTATTAAAATTAAAAAATATTTTCTTATACCTTATATTTAGTTACTTAATTACTATCTACCTATCTATCAAGTTAAAAGTTCAGCCTTAACAATTTTAATAATTTTACACAATGAAATATTATTTGATTTATTGAATAAGGCATCAGTAATAATCTTTAACGGCATGGAATATATAGAACCAATGATGCACTAGTTTATAAAGCAGTAAGGTGCAGAAACACAAAGTACAAAATAATTCTAATATTTCTTAATTGAAAAATAATAACCATAAAGCAGAATTTATCTGTGTATAACAACTACGTCAATAATAATAATAATATAATAATAATATAATAAACACCACAGAAATTAGACAACCCCCAATTCCAGAAACCAGGGCTTGTGCGGAAGGGGGTTACACATTGAAAAAACGCGGACATACAGCCATTTCCTCCGACAGTGCCAATACCGGAGCCAGGATTCGAACCCGGTGGTGCGATGTCCGTGTGATTAATCGCGATTGCCACCTCGCGCCTTAACCCACGCGGCTATCGAAAATCGAAAATGAGTTAATTTTGACCTGAATCTAAAACAAATTTGGGACAAGTCGATTTTAGCGGAATTGTGTTTCTAAATGGGTCTTTTTTAATTACCTACAATCCCTATTGCCTAATTACCCCAAAATATCTCTTACAGGTACAAATTTTGAAACTTGAAACTTTACATTTCTTGACAAGTAACTACAAATCTTTTTTATAGAGCATAAAATTATAATACAAACGGTCAAAAATTGAAATGGTAAAACTATTTTCTCATTTATGTTAAAGTACCATATGCCATAATTCGAGCTATTGCGCATATCTTCAGGCGTTGATGGCAGGATTTCATAATAGTGAAATATTTTAACAACAATTAGGGTTTTTAATAATTGTTTCAACGCCTATTCTGATTTATATTTTTAAGTATAGATGGTGTTCTGTATGAGCTACATTTTCCCTAAGTTTTATTGGCATTTTACCATTTTCTTAAAAAGAAAAAACAATTTTTTTTTAATAAATTAACTATGAATTCAATTTGACACCCTCAACATGTTAGAAAAAAACCTGCCATGAATACAATTCACATTAATATCCTAATTTAACTCCAGTGTATAAGCATATATAGGAGGAAATGAAAAAAAAAATAGATAATATACTTGAATAAAGATTATTTTATGTATTAAATATCTATAAATGGTTTAAAATACATTTCTTTAGTGTTATTAACAACACAAGTGCAAAGTCAATTCAAAGTTTGACTGATAATCCAAAAACTGTATAAATTAAATTATTTGTTACTACTTCTACTGATAATAATCATAAACAAATATTTTTCTGGATAATAAATCATAATTTATATGATTTATTTATATGTTTTAAAGAAGCAAAACTTTCCTTTACTGCAATAAATATTATTAACAATATTATTACTATTGTTTTTTTTTTTTTTTATGGCTTTGGGCCAGAGACCATGCAGCCAGTCACACTATGTTAAATATTACTATTGTTAGTGCAACTATTATTTCCATACATTTTTCATATATTCTTCTAATCCTGTGGTTCAAATTTGGCTGCCTATGAGAACTCCCTTCCGAAGGTGGATTTTGTTCTGCTTGGTATTCAATTTCTACGACTGTTGAAAATGTCACTCTGGGCTGATTATTGTCTAGTAAGTTTTCCTTTTTTAGTAGTATAAATGAATTTGTACAACTGGTTGTATATAATCTCAAATCACGTCCTGTATCTATGTAGGGTGGAGAAATAATGATATTTCCAAGTAGGTAATAGATATTAGTTAATAAATATTTTATTATACCCTATATATAATCACTTAATTACTATGTACCCATGTTAAATATTCAGCCTGAACTATTTTAATAATTTTACACAATATAATAATATTTGACTTATTGAAGAAGGCATCAGTAGTATATAACCTTCAACGGCAGCTTCAAGATGTTATGTATTATTCACAAATAACAAGACAAAAACAATAGTTACCTGGGATATAACATAGAACATTTTTGTTCAAAATACTGGAAATTTTTATACTTGGCATTGGTCGAAAATACAGGAGTATTTTTCTTGATAGGGTGCGAAAATACCGAGTTTAAATTTGATAACTCGAGTTCTACAATAGATATAAATTTTAAAATATACACGTAAACTGAATAAAAGAGTCTCTAACTGAAAATTATTTTCGAACATACAGGGTGAACCAAGGACTAAGGTCCACAGGACCAAGTGCCATTTTTTAAAGTGGAATGCTATAAATATCAGAACATTTTTAGAAACTTATTTCTAGACTCATTTCACTCCATACTATTATTGACTATCTCCCAACAAATTAGATGTAGTGATTTTTTTGTTGGAATGCAATGTGTAGATGCATTTTGAAAAAAATTGCTAGTTACCGTTATGGCTATAGGACCACTTACAGACATGTAATTATGAAGGGTTTGTTTATTGTTTAAATATTACTATTTTCAGTCGGAACATCATAGTTCTTTCCTTATTTAAGTTATACCAGCTAATTTTCTCTTTAATGTGGATTTCAATGCTGTAATTATTGATGTATAGCATGTTTTTACTAGAACAAAGGTTTTTAAATTATTTAAAACCTATATAATGGAGTATATGCCGGTTGTTATCTGTTATTTGACTTAACTTTTTCGATTCTAATTTCAAGCAATTTCCATATGGAAAAAAGCTTTACCTTGTAGTAATTGGATTGTGAGTGTGAGTTATTAATGTATGAATATGAAAACTATAGAATACGTGAACATAAAACATGTTTAATGAACTTAGTTCATGTGTGAAAAAGTTTGATAACTTATAGCTTTTACGTAACTCTGACATTAATTTTTCATTAGAGATGATAACGTACATATGCCAATTAAATTATTAGGAGCAATTAAATGAGAATCAAAGGACTTCGGAAAAATCACAGGTAAATCAAATAATTTAGTTCTAGTTAAACAATAGAGAAATGTATACAATATTAGATAAAGTGAAGTAGAAACTTGCTGATTTCCTTATTAATTAATATTATTTCTTGGCAAATAGAAGTTTTTTTTATAGAGCATATAATTACAATACAAATATAAAAAATTGGTCAAAAATTGAAATAATAAAAATTTTTCTCATTTATATTAAAGTATTTTTAAAATGCTATAATTCGAGCTATTGCGCATATTTTCATACGTTGTTGGCAAGATTTCACAAAGGTGAAATATTTTAACATCAATTATGGTTTTCAATTGTTTCAATGCCTATTCTGATTTGTATTTTTATGTATAGATTGTAGTCTATATGAGCTACAGAGCTATATTTTCCTGAGTTTCCTTAACGTTTCTCCATTTTCTTAAAAAAAAACAAATATTTTTATAAAATAAGTATGAAGTCAACTTGACCTGCCATGACTATAATAATATCCTAATTTAACTCCAGTATATAAGCATATATGTAAAGAACATATATAAATATAGGAAGAAATGAAACAAAATAAATACTTAGAATACTTAAATAAACAATATCTTATGTACTAAATATCTATAAACAGATTAATATACGTTTTTTAGTGTTATTAACACCACAAGTGCAAAGTCAAGTCAAAATTTGACTGATAATCCAAAAACTGTATAAATTAAATTATTTGTTACTGCTACTACTAATAATAATCATAAACAAATATTTTTCTGAATAATAAATTACAATTTATATGATTTGTTTATATATTTTACAGAAGCAAAACTTTCCTTTACTGCAATAAATATTATTAACAGTATTATTACTATTTTCAGTGCCACTATTATTTCCATACATTTTTCATATATTCTTCTAATCCTGTGGTTCAAATCTAGTTGACTAAGACTCCCTTCCGAAAGTGAATTTTGTTCTTGTTGGTACTCAATTTCTACAATTGTTGAAAATGTCATATGAACTGATTGTTGTCTTGTAAATTTTCCATTTTTAGTAGTACAGGTGAATTTGTCCCACTGGTTGTATATAATCAATCTGAAGAGCTCAAACCACGCCTTGTATCTAGGTACATGCTCAAATAAAAAAAAATATGAAATATTTCCAAATATTAACTTAGTTAAATTCTCGTTTTTCATATGGATGGGGATATATATGATATTTTCAAGTAGGTAATAAATGTTAATAAATATTTTATTTAATTACTTAATTACTATGTACCTACTTATCAAATTAAACGTTCAGCCTGAACTATTTTAATAATTTTCCACAATGGAATAATATGTGATTTATTGAAGAAGGCATCAGTAATAGCCTTTAACTGCAGCTCCATGATGTTATGCATTATTAACAAATAACAAAACAAAAACGTATGATTACCTGGGATATAACATAGAACATTTTTGTTGAAAATACTGGAAATTTGTATAATGGGTGTTGGTAGAAAATTCAGGAGTATTTTTCTTGATAGGGTGGGATAATACCGTGTTTAACTTTGATAACTCGAGTTCTACAATAGCTAAAAATTTAAAAAAAAATACAGATAAACTACATGAAAGAGTTTATAACTGAAATGCATGGTGAACCAAGGATCAACTACGACCAAGTGCCATTTTTTAAATGGAATGCTATAAATATCAGAACATTTTTAGAAACCTCTTTCTAGATTCTTTTCACTCCTATACTATTATTGACTATCTCCCAACCATTTAGATGTAGTGATTTTTTTTGTTGAAATGCAATTTGCAGATGCATTTTGAAAAAATTACTAGTCACCGTTGTGGATTAAAAGGAAAAAAATGTATATACGTATTGGAAGATACGTATGTTATTGTATCATTTTTACTTCACATAAGAATATACAGGATGGCCGAACATGATTTTTCAATTTAGCACTTTTCGAATTGAATGTTCTCAATTTTTTCAAATGGATCACCCTGTATATTTTTCGACCATATAATGAAGGAATGAAAAACGAACATTCCGTGTGTACATCTCCATGGTTATTTGTAACTATTTTTATTTATTGAGCAAGTACAAAATTCAAGAATAAACGTAAAAATTAGAGGTTTTCAAATAATTGAACAGCAACAATTTATAATTATATTATTATGAATTGTAATTGACTGACACATTTCTATGCGTTTTTGAAATTAAGTTTTTACTTTCTTTAAAATTCCTGGTGTGATCGATCGAAAAAAAAGCATTATTCTTTCTTTCACATTTTGGATTGTAAAAACTTTATTTCAAAGACCATAGAGATGTGTGCAATCAAAATGGACAACATATTTATTTATACTTATTGCTCAATAAATCGAAAATAGTTACAAATGGCCATTGAGATGTACAAACAAAACGTTGGTTTTTCATTTCTACATGAAAAATATTCAGGGTGTTCCATATGAGCAAGTTGAGAAAATTCAATTAAAAATCTCTAAATTGAAAAATCATTTTTGACCACTTTTAGGAAGTGAAAATGATTCAAGAACATCACAAAGATGCCTCGTAACTGATACTTATAAACTTTTTTTTAATCCATAATAGTGACTGTACTGATTTTTTGAAAATGCATCTTAGATGGCATTATTTCAACAAAAATAGGGAAGTATTTACAAAAAATGTTCGTTTTATATTTCTACATCGCATTGTCGAAAAATATACAGGGTGTTCCATTTGAAGAAATTGACAAAATTCAATTTAAAAAGTTCTTAATTGAAAAACAAACATTTATTTACTTATAAAACGAAAATGGTTGCAATTAGCGATAGAAAAGTACTTACAAAAAATGTTCGTTTTTCATTTCTACATCACATCATTGAAACATATATAGGATATTCTATTTGAAAAAAATGAGAAAATTCATTTTAAAATGTTCTTAATTGAAAAATAATTTTTGGCCACCCTGTACATTTTTAGGAAATGAAAATGATTAAAAAACATTAATTAGATGTCTCGTAACTGGATTCACATAAGTTTTTCTTAAAACCCATAATTGTGACTGTGGTGATTTTTTAAATATCCATCTGCAGATTGTATTATTTCAACAAAAAAATTCATTACATCCAAGTGGTTGGGAGCAATGGTAATATAGGAATGAATAGAGCCTAGAAAGAGGCTTCAAAAAATGTACGGATATACATAGCATTCCATTTAAAAGAAAGGTACTTGGTCCTGTAATTTCGTCTTGGCTCGCCCTCTATGTTCGATAATAATTTCCAGTTATAGACTTTTTTATTTAGTTTACTTGCAATTTTTTAAAAAATTTCTAGCTATCCTAGAACTCGAGATATCGAGGTCCAACGCACTATTGCCCCAGCCTGTATATTATAATGAAAAGCGGGAATGGAAGTTAAAATGGAATTCTTATACAAGCTTGCAAATTTATTGCTTTTGCGTAATTCTGACTTCAATTTTTCATTAGAGATAATGAAGTACATACGCCAATTGAATGAGAATCATAAATAAGGTAAATTGGTAGGTAAATCAAATAATAAGATCTTCAGTTCTATTTAAATAATAGATAAATGTATACGTCATTAGATAAAATGAAGCTGAAACTTGTTTATTTACTTATTCACAGTTTACAGTTGTCAGTAAGGTATGCAATATATAGAACCAATTATTCACTACTTTATAAAGTAGTAAGGTAAAATGAAACACAAAGTACAAAGTAATTCTACTTATATTTCTTAAATACTGAAATAATAATTATAAAGCATAATGTAGCTGTGTATCACAACAACGTCAATAAAATGAGCGAATTTTTGGCCTCGACTTATAACAAATTTTGGATAGGCCCATTTTAGCGGGTCCCTTTTAATGGTCAATGATGTTAATGGCCTAACTACTAAAAATTTTTCTTAAAGATACAAACAAATTTTCTCAGTAACATTACATTCTTGGCTAATATACTAGGGGCCTTTTTATACGGCATAAAATTACAATACAAATACAAAAAATGGTCAAAAATTGAAATAATAAAACTATTTTCTTATTTATGTTACAGTAACCTTAAAATACAATAATTCGAGGTATTGCGATTTTTAAAGGCATTGCTGGTAGTACTTCATAAAGGTGAAATATTTTAACAACAATTATGGTTTTCAATTGTTTCAATTCCTAATTTGATATATATTTTTAAGTATAGATTGTAGTCTGTATGAGCTATACTTTCTCTAAGTTTCCTTAAAATTTTTCCATTCTCTTAAAAACATATAAATATAGGAGGAAATGGAAAGAAAATAAATAGATAATATACTTGAATAAACAATATTTTATGTATTACATATCTATAAACGGTTTAAAACCACAAGTACAAATATCAAAGTTTGACTTATTCTAAAAACTGTATAAATAAAATTATTTATAATTAATACTAATAATAATCATAAACAAATATTTATCTGAATAACAAATCACAATTTATATTATTTATTTATATGTTTCACAAAAACAAAGCTTCCTTTACTGCAATAAATATATTAATAATAATATAATTACCATTATCAGTGCCAGTATGATTTCCATAAATTTTTCAAATAGGTATTCTTCTAATCCTGTGGTTTAAATTTGGCTGCCTAAGAGAACTCCCTTCCAAAGGTGAATCTTATTCTTGTTTGTACTCAATTTCTACCATTGTTGAAAATGTCACTCTGGGATGATTATTGTCTTGTAAACTTTCCATTTTTAGTAGTATAAGTGAATTTGTACAACTAGTTGTATATAATCTGAAGAGCTCAATTCACTTCTTGTATCTAAGTACTTGTTCAAATTTAATGTGAAATATTTCTAAATGTTAACTTAGTTAAATTCATGTTTTTCGTATGGATCGGGGTGGAGCAATAATGACATTTTTCAGATAGCTAGTAGATAGAAAAATATTTGATTTGTTGAAGAGGGCATCAGTAATAACTTTTAACTGCAACTCCATGATGTTATGCATTATTCACAAATAACAAGACAAAAACAAATGGTTACATGATGATATACAATATTTTTGTTCAAAATATTGGTAATTTTTATCCTGGATGTTGGTCGAAGATGCAGCAGTATTTTTATTCATAGGGTGGGATAATACCGAGTCCAACTCAAATAAGTCGAGTTCTGCAATAGCTAAAAATTTTAAAAAATACATGTAAATTATAAATATGTGTTACGAGAAATATGTGTGATGTTTTTAAATCATTTTCATTTCCTGAAAATATACAGGGCGACCGAAAATGATTTTTCAATTTAAAACTTTTTGAATTGAATTTTATCAATTTTATATGGGAATTTTCGACCATATAATATATGATTTCAAAACTTTTTAAAGTCTTGCATATTGAAATTTTGCATATTGTGCAATAAATAAATATTTCATTTTTCAATACAAAATATAAAACAGCAATATTTTAAATATGGTTTTAAATACTATAAGAAAGTTTTAAGTATCCACGTTGAGTCTTAGGCATAGCTTCTATAACTTACATGCTAAAATTGTAACACATTATGTCAATTCTGCCTTTATTTATTTATTACCTTTAAAAGATCATCATCTGGGGTTTGATTTCAATAGACAATAGACCTAATAAGCGTGCTTGAACAAGTGATAGTGAAGTGGAAGCTAAAACAGATAATATACAATATATATATATATACAGATAGTTTGATAAAAATATTTAAACCACAACAAATGCTTTTAAAATCGTCCAAAAGGATGACATTTTTATTGTACACTACTTAAACGTTTTGTGAAATATTGAGTAGTGGTTTAAATATAATAATTAATTGTAGCCATTATTTACCAGCATCACAAGATATGATATTTATTTTATCCCGCTAGCAAATTATCGCGTAATGCTGGTTCACATAATTAGTTTTGTGTTTGAAACATTATCTCCAACAGTTTTAGGGAGCAGTTATTTTTTATGTTGTTAAAATTCATTTTCTTTTATATAGTTGAAAAATTTAAAATATTTTTGTATAACTTTATTTACTGTTAATTCTTTTTTTTTCTAATGCCAAGATTGTTGTTAATTTTATTGTTGATTGTTAAATTTACAAACATTTTATGTAATGCTTGAAATAAATGCTTATTTAATTTTAAATAATGCTCATTTAAATTATCCTCGAAATGTTTTAAACTATAAAAAGACTAAAGACAACGAAAAAATTATTATCAATAATTTTTTTATATATCCTTAAGTAATCATGTATGGGAGTGAGAAAGGGCCAGATGTCTCTGGCCAGACGAGACTAAAATATTATAGCGATAATCTAGCCCTAAGTTAATGGTTACTTGTTACATTAGATAATTATGCTAGTTTTAATTTGTTTTACATAAAGCATCGACACGACGACGGGTTTTTATTTTTTATGTGAAAAGAACTTTAATTTGTTTAATAATTTAATTGACGATAGTTGAAATTTTGTTGTGCTAATAAATGTTTATTATTATATTTGTGAAATTGGGAGTTATTATTAACGAAGGTAAAAGTAAAATATTTATATTATTCTTTACTTTACAGTGCAAAAATATTTTTGATAGGTACAAAATGGACATAACTAAGTATTTTAAAAGGAACTCGGAGTATATATATATATATACACGGAAAATCAAAAAAAAATTAAATTAACACATCAATCAAACAAACAAAAAAACATTCCATCAGCAGACAGGTCAGACGTGCGGTAAAATGCTCCCGTTAATTCCATCGTAAAGTCCGGTAAAATCAAAGTGAAATTAGACAAATAATAAAGTGGAAAACGGAAAAGCAAATTACGTATCAAACGGTGTAAATAAAAATAAAATAAAGTGAATAAAAATACTAGTTATCAACAAAAAAGTGTAGTTCAGTGTACAATAGGGCAGCAAGAATTCTTAAATCTTGGCCAAACGACGACGAATTTCGAAGAAATAGAAAAGGTTAGGTAACCGACCAGTGCAATATAAAAATTAGCCAGCCGAGGGTTCTTGGGAATACCAAACATCTGGTAGACAACAAGGAACTTTACTATCTACAAGTAAGATATCCGGATAATAAACCATTACAATTTACATTAAACTAAACACAAATAATAAAAAATGTCTGGTGATGATCTGGCCACACTAAATGACCTATACAAAAAACTAAAAACCGACATACAAAGCAGTGAAAGCACAATATCAAACAAAATCGAAATCTTAGCCGCAGCACTAGAACAAGCAAATTCAAAAGTATACGAACTAGAACAAAAAAACAAACAATTAAGTGAACAAGTGGAAAACTTAACAAGGGACTCTAAGAAAAATAACATCCTAGTTTTCGGTATTGAAGAAAACGAGGGGGAGGATATTTATAATATAGTCACTTCATTATTTACAAATACCCTCAAAATCCCCATAAAAAAGTCTGAAGTCAATCATGCGTACAGACTTGGGAAGGCGCACACAAACAGACCTATTATGGTAAAATTCATCAGTTTTCTTAAAAAAATTGACGTCCTAAAAAACGGTTACACATTAAAAGGCAGCTCAGTCTCAATAACAAGCGACTTAACAAAAGAGGATAGAGAGATACAAAAAACTTTAAAAAAACACCAGAAACAAGCCAGGGACCAAAAGTTAAATGCGAAGATACGAAACAACAAACTCACTATAAACAACGTTGTGTATACAGTTGAGGATCTAAAAAGGCTTGAAGAAGAAGCTGAAAGCGACATCTTGACGGAAGAGGATACAATAACTGAAAATCAAACACACACGAAAACTAAAACACCAGAAACAACACAGCAGATACAAAATACCAATAGACAAACAAAACTAATATACAAAACCCCCAACAAGGCACCTACGAAACTCAGAAACGAAGTCAATTACGGACTACGAAGTGTGGTAAAGAACGCGAAAAGCACAAAAGGGGCGTCTACATCGGGCAAAGTCAAATATAAATAATATCTCTAGGTAATTGTAGGAATCTTTGTTTGTACCAATCCAATAGTATAAGTAGTAGTATCCAATAGTATAACCGTTTTAATTTTAATCATTATTATTATTAGTTAATTTTAGTTTTCGGTTAATCCATATCTAGCATTAAGAATATAATTTGTATTTCGTCTCTACATGTACTTACCACTAATATTCTAAACAAACATTGCAAATGATTACTGATCTCCTTAAGTATATTCAAACGCAAGATGAGACGAACACATTAGTTTTTAAATGTATTTCTGAAGGTTTAGAAAATAGGGACAGCCATAACTTGAACATAATACATTTTAACATACGAAGTTTAAAAAAAAATTTTGATGAACTTTTAATCGATTTGGAGGGAACGTTAAATAATATAGATGTAATTGTACTATCTGAAACATGGAATATAGAAAGTGAAAGGCATTTTATTATACCTGATTATGATATATTCTATAACAATTCCAAATATAATCAAAATGATGGTCTTATAGTGTACATAAAAGAATCTTTATCAGCTAATGTAAATATAATAAAATTTTCTGAAACCAACTTACTAAAAATAAATTTTAAAGCGAACAATATTGATATAGGCATTTTAGCCTGTTACAGGCCCCCATCAACAAACACTCAATTATATATAAATGAACTATATGAACTGTTGAAAAATATTAATAAAAATAAAATTGAAATCTATCTGGGAGACATAAACATAAATATAGAAAATAATAGTAATAATGAAGTAAATCATTATTTAAATATACTCGCTGAGAATGGTTATATTTCCTATATAAACAAAGCCACTAGGGTAACAGAAACTACATCAACCATAATAGACCACATTTTTGTGAACAAAAAAGATAATAATACAGATACAAATATTAGTATAAAACCAATGATCTTTGAAACGAACCTCTCTGATCATTACGCAACTTGTTTAAGTTTAAAAGTTGGCGAAAATGGACAAAAAAGTCAAACTCCTAATGTAGTCTGTAACAAAATAAATCTAGAAAAACTAAAAAATCTCTTAGAACGAGAAAATTGGGATGACGTTGTAAATTGCAATAATATACAAAACAGTTATGACACTTTCATTAATAAAATAAAATCCTACATAAATGAGTCCACCACAAGTATAATTTTAAAAAATAATAAAATCAATAAAATAAAACCGTGGATAACACTTGGACTAATAAATTCTATTCGCAAAAGGGATAATATGAAAAAACAATTATTAAGAAATTTTACACAGGAACTAAAAACGCAATATAATCAATATAGAAACACACTATATAATTTAATAAGGAAAACAAAAAATGATTTTTATACTAATGAAATAAAAGATGCAAATGGAAATTACAAAAAAATTTGGGAAACAATAAACAAAGCAACAAACAGTAAAACTAAAACTTCAAATAATAATAATAATAATATAAACGATGCAAATGGAAAACAAATAAATAATAATATCGCTAAAGCAAATTATATAAACGAATATTTCATAAACATCGGTGATAAAATGGCAACAAAAATCGAAAAAAATAACGAAAGCCCGGAAACTATCTTTGACGATAAAAAAGTAGACTCAAATTTATTTCTCCACCCTACCACAAAAAATGAAATTATATTAATTATCGCAAATCTAAAAAATAAATCTGCTGCAGGTCCAGATGGCATATCGAGCAAAGTAATAAAAAATATACACCAGTATATAATAAACCCCTTGATTCATCTAGTAAATCTCGCATTCACAACAGGTATATTACCATACCAATGGAAAGAGTCGGTAGTTACACCAATCTACAAATCAGGTGATAAAACAGATGTAAGCAACTACAGACCGATATCAGTTATAAACAATTTCACGAAAATCTTTGAACAGTGCTTGAAAAATAGATTAACTAGTTTTTTTGATAGGCATCATGTGATTACGAATAGGCAATTCGGTTTTCAAAAAAACAAGAGCACAGAACATGCAGTTCTAGATATAATTTACAAAACAGTCTCTAATTTAGATGCAAATAAGAAATGTCTGGCAGTTTTTCTAGATCTAGCTAAAGCCTTTGATACCGTATCACATCGTATCCTATTAAGGAGACTAGAAAATATTGGTGTACGAGGCGTTACTTATGATCTTCTAAAGAACTATCTCACAAACCGAACACAGAAAGTAAAAATCGATAATTCCCTGAGTGAAACACAGACCATCACCATGGGCGTACCACAGGGAACAGTGTTGGGTCCAATTCTGTTCCTTGTATACGTTAACAACATAGCTAGTCTAATAAATTTCCGAGGTTATATAACATCATACGCTGACGACACAGCTATGATTTTTGTGGATGAATCATGGGAAAATGTTTATTCTATAGCCGAAAGCAGCCTAAATATAGTCTACCAATATCTAAATATTAACATGCTCAGCCTAAATGTGGATAAGAGCAAATTTTTAACCTTCACCCTCTCAGCGGATGACCAACCAGTAAAGGGATTCCTCACTGTTCATAAAAGAAATTGCCAAAATAAAAATGAATGTGGATGCCCTGAAATAAAAAAAACTAACAAAGTAAAATACCTCGGAGTAATGGTTGACCATCATCTAAGATGGAATGAACATATTGAATATATCACAAAAAAAATTAGAATACTTATACACAAATTCTACCAATTAAAAGGCATACTAAACAGAAAAAATTTATTCATTGTTTATGACTCTTTAGTTGCATCGATTATTAGCTACTGTATTGAAGCATGGGGAGGATTGTTTAAAAACTCTCTAAGCAATTTGCAAGTTACACAAAACAGTATATTAAAAATAATACTGAACAGAAACAGATTACATAATACCACCCTACTATACGAGGAGGCAAAAGTCTTTAATGTAAAAAATGCTTACGCTTATCATTGTTTATTGTGGTATTATAAAGCACGGGATTCCGTATATATATCCCACGATTACCCAACAAGATCATTAAGAAATAGAAATCTTGTTATACCATTATATAAAAAAACGCATACACAACGATTTATATTCTATTATGGTCCAAAATTGTATAACATACTACCCCTTAATATTAAAAATATACAAAAGTTAAATAAATATAAAATAGAATTAAAAAAATTTATACTTGATAACCAAGATAAGATCGATATTATTTTGAATCAACAGTTTATATAAAAATATTTGCTCCAACCACTATAGTTATAGCCTTGTCTTGATAGTTAGATCAAAATATTATATGCCATCTCTACGATTTCCTTATTTTATGATTCAGTATAAACACCTACCACTACCTTCTAAATTTAAATTTAAGTTTCAGGCTGTCCCAACCAACAAAGAAAAGGAAAAAAGAGAAAAGAAAAAAAAAGACAATATGATGATAACTATATGTAATATATTATGTCTATATAGATAATACACCTATCCTGTGTTGATACTCTGCAAAACAAGCCACAGCATGCTTAGGCGACTGTATCATTACAGGATGGTGTCAGAATATGTAGAAAACTGTCTTTGATATTTTTTCTCTTTTTAAGTTGTAAATTTTTTACCTGTCTCTGATTAATGTATGTATATATGTATGTATGTATAAGACATACGAGAATGTATATATTAAATTCTTTTGGTCTTAATTAAGTATATATGTACTAGGAATTATATATTAATAATAATAAAGTAATAAAGTAAAAAATCAGACTATGAAGTGTCACCGTCTACGTCCTCCAGAAAACAGTCTACAGAAAATCCAAAAGATATAAATCCGGAACATCAAAAACAAATTAAATTAACAAAACATGAAGTATATCCGTCTACCTCTTCCAACAAACAGTCTACAGTAAACCAATATGTCTTGGATATCGCTGATGCTGTTGCAGTTGGAAAATTGTCCGATATTAAAGCATTTATTTAAAAATGAAAACTAAATGTTTAATATTGCCAAATAAATTCAAATACTCACAAGTAAAAAATATATTATCCTGAAAATAAAGATTTATTTCTCATAAACAAAGCTTCTTACAAAAATTTCATTGATTTATTCGTAATTAATAAAGTTTGTTTTATATAAATGAATTTGCTTTAAATTTCTGCGTAATAAAAAAATATTTTTTTCTTAACAATAATCATTTTTACTGAGTACTCTCTAAATTTGTCGATTAATAAATGTATACGATTTAGTTGCAGTATCGAAATATTTATTTTATGTTAATATACAGCGTGTCTCCGGATTATCTGTCGGAGAGGAAAAATTGCGTTAACGGTTGAAAAAATAAGTGGGAGAAAATGTATTAATATTCACTGAAACAGAAAGATTTATATAATGGAAAGCAAAATTTAACTCACACGAATCCAAAAATATAAGAAATGTTAATTAAGACCAAACTAGTTTGATTTTTGTTTAAGATCAAAATGCCAAGTAAGTTGTAAGATACATATTAAGGATATAAAATTTCGTAATCAAATATAATAAGAATTTTTTAATATATGAAAAATATGAATCTATAGATTTGAGTACTATAACGTTTTTGATCTTAAAAAAGTTCTATACAATGTTTTATATATTCTTTATTTTTCATCTTTATATGCTTCTAATATTATAAATGCTACACACTGTCAGTATGACGTTCATCATTTATTTAAATCAAGAAAACATAGCTTTACATTAGAAAATGCAATTAATAAACAATAAGTACCGAGTAAATTTTTTTGATTTAATAATACTTGTAAAATGAAGCATTAAACAAACAAATCAAACACTGTTCTGTATTACAATGTCTTAGTGTACAATGTTTGGATTTAAAAATTACAGAACAAGAAAATTTAGAATTACATAGGTAGGCTGGTGTTATACCTACGATGTACACACACACAGTACTGATTAACTTTTAATTTTTTTAGTATACTCCATTTTGTCCCAAAACTGCGATAGAATTTACCAAGTAGGCCGATTTCATAAACGTATCTCTCATGAAGAAAATTATCTGTATTCGCATTCTATGATGTCAAATATGATATAATGCACTTGCACATAATATAGAAAATCTAATAGTACTCGTGCATAACAACTTTAGCAATAATAGAATGAATACAATGGCGACCTCATCAATAGTCGGGCTAGACTAGTCTATACCTTTAAAGATTTGCAGGAGGCGTCCAGGGTGCCAATATTACATTAAATTCACTCAATTCAATCACTATTATCCATTCTCAAAAATAAACACTGCAAACAGACTAAAACACCACGAATTGCGAAGAAAACTGGGATCACTTAATGGCGTCTATAACGAAAACAATAAGGCACGCAGTATAATTTTTCGACGGCAGAGGGCGACATTTGAACATTTAGTTTTCAGAAGTAAATTCATTAATGGGTAGTAAATATTACTCTACAAAACTAAATATTTATCTCTCCGTATTATGATTAACTCTTTGCTGATACATTTATTTCTCGGAAATAAATGTAATATTGTAATAAATTTGGGAGAAACAAATATCTTTCTCTCAACTAAATCTATTATTTTCATACAGTAATTTACTTAGGAAGAACAAATACGACGGAAATAAATCATTTAGTTTTGTCAACTAATTGAATATTTGGTATATTCTGGCCATAACAAAAGTTTTGAAAATAATTGTTTGTCTATATTAAATAATATAATAAAGGATAAAATGTTTACTAAATTGAAAAAATTAAAGCTTCTTACTTATTTCAAGCCTCATATTTCCCTCAGTGCACGTTTCCAAAATCCTTGAAATCAGATCACTTAAGAAGTTTTCAATATAAATGGTTACATATGTTTCCGCAATGGCTAGTGTATTCAAAAATAGTTGGCGGTGCTTTTTGCAAATATTGTACATTATTTTATAAACCAATGTTACACACGAAGTCATTCGGTATTCTTGTAGATACACCTCTAAAAATGGAAAAAAGCGCTAGAGTACTTTCGAACGCACGAAAAAACAGTTTATAATCGAAATTCGTTAGAAGCTGGACTCATGTTTATTAAAATATATGAAAATAAAACCCTAGATGTGGCTCAGCAAATTTCTTCTGCATTAGCTGAAAACATAAAACTTAATCGTTTAAAAATAAAGAATATTTTGAAAACATTATTTTGTGCACGACAAAATATAGTCCTTCGAGGTCACCAAGAGAGAACTGAGAGTCAGGTATTACAGGATCGAGATGACAGAAATTTTAAAGTATAAGTATAATCCGGGGATGATATTTAAAAAAAAAACATTTTGAGGAAGTCGCTGAAAATGCAGTATATATAAGCCCCAAGGCCCAAAATGATCTACTTGATATAGCTGGGACATTGATCACTGAAAGGATTGTTCAAAATATTGTTACGTAAGGAGTATTCATATTTGAGGAGAAAATTATAAAACAGGTTTAGTAGGTTACATATTGATACAAATTATTTTTCCAAATTCTAAATTGATATACTTTGCAATAATGCTAAACAAATATTGAGAACGAGACCTTACATTGAATTCAATTTTTCATGTTTTTTTCAGTATATTTGTATACATATCGTGCGAGGCGGTAAACCGATTTTCACGAAATTTGAACTGAAGGTTCCTTGACCATCGACAATAAAAGGGAACCTTTCTCGTTTCTTAAATAGCATTTTAAAGGGTCCAAAATAAATTAAAACTGAAAAATCACCCTTAAAAATGATCAATTTACCCCTTTTTTGCGAAAAAAAGGGTTCCCCACCTACTCGAACCGAAAAACTCAGGGCATTCTTAGTTTCACCAAAACAAACTTATTTTTCTATATCGCGTTGCTCCATGTAAAATTCTCTCTATCACCTTATTTTGGGCTAATTTTACTCCATTAAAGCGTCTCAATTATTTTGGAGAAACGGGTTGATCAAAAAAAATTTGTGACTTACTTTAAAACATAGTGGTTAGACAAAAACAGAAACTGGTTTGAGAGCGTTGCTATTCTTATTCCTAATACCAATAACGCTCTAGAAGCGTGGAACAAAATAATTAAAGATGAAAATACCCTTCGCGAACGGCTGCCTTTATCACATTTTATGAAAATGGTTTTTAACTACGTCTCCAAATAGTCCAATCAATATTTATCAAATATGAAATCATTAAAAATCGAACTAGAAATTCCGTTTAAATTATGGACAACAGCTTATCGGTGGGCGAAGTCCAATAATAATATTTCCTTGCAGCCAAATTTCGGTGATAGTATAATATACCGCATAATTGATGAAGTGAGAGCTACTAAATTCAATACTTTTGACGAGTTTAATAATATATGTTTTTCATCTTGGAAAACTATTCTGCCTGCAGATAAATGTAACTGGATTAATGGAAACTGCGATTGCCCTTCATTTTTTAAACACATGATCTGTAAACATATTGTAGGACTGGCCATCAGGTGGAAATATGTTCTGCCCCCTTCCTGAGGCAAAAACATTCCGATAGGTCACAAGCGAAAGAGGGGCCGCCCTCCTAAAGCAAAAAAGGGTTGCTAGTACAATAATTCTCCACGTCTGTTTAATTCCTTACGTACATGAGGAAGTTTTTAAGTTTTAAGGCGTTTATTATTTCAGTTATATATGTATCACTATATACAGGGTGTCTCACCGGGAACTGAATTGATCGATATAGAGAAAAGTACGCATCAGATAATTTTGAAAATTTAGATAATTACTAATGTCGGTGTGGCCAATCCAATTAAAATAATTACAAGCAGCTGGCACTTCCGCTTATACCGGAAGTCGATGCCAACTTTCTTATTTCAAATGGAATACCCTATCTATTTTAGGGGTTTCGAAAAGAGCATAAAATTCTGAGTCGAAAATATGTAGCATATCCTATACCTAAACCTAGCCGTTTCAGGGATATTTAACATTTTATAGAAAATTTGACAGGTGCAACGGTTTGCAAGAACCGTTATAACTTTCTTCGTGTAAAAGATCCTCATTTGCTTCTTGTCGCATAAAAAGAACATAAGGAGAATTACGTTCTACAACTGAAATAAATTTAATAATATCATACCAAGTGTTCCGTTTTTCGCGTTACATTTTGTCAACCGCGAAAACTTGTTTAGGTCAAATGGAACACCCTGTATTTCTTTTACGTCAAGTTGTGTAAAATTGAATTCCCTGATATTAGCATTGTGGGGGTTAAAGTTAAAACTATTTGAAATATTTGCGATTTTATTAGAAATTCATGAATTGTTGTAATCATTTCATCAAAATAGCCATGATTAGAAACAATCAGTCATTATCTTATGTCAAAAAATGCCAGCACGTTTAAATTACACCCACAAGACTTTTTAAATTTGTTTATTATTTATGGAGAATGTGATAAAGTAATATCAAGAACTTGCAGCACATTTGCTACTCGATATCCACAAAAACGCAAAATAACACTAACACTGTAACATGCGTATTAATCGAATTGAAGATGTGGCATAAACTAAAATAGCAGAGATAAGATCAATTTAAAATATAATTTCATTTTAATTTAATAATTGCTAAAAATTCCGCCCTCGAACCTCGACACATTTTTCGCACCTTCGGATTAATTCCTCATGGGTAACTCTTCAAAAAGTTGTTACTTTAACTCCCACAATGGTAATATCAGAAAAAAGGGAATTCAATTTTACACAACTTGACGTAAAAAAATACAGGGTCTTCCATTTGGCCTAAACAAGTTTTCGCGGTTTGAAGTTGACAAAATGTAACGCGAAAAGCGGAACACTTGATACGATATTATTGAATTTATTTTAGTTGTAGAACGTAGTTCTCCTTGTGTTCTTTTTATATGACAAGAAGCAAATGAGGATCTTTACACGAAGAACGTTATAACGGTTCTTGCAAACCGTTGCACCTGTCAAATTTTCTATAAAATGTCGAATATCTCTGAAACGGCTGGGTTTAGGTATAGGATATGCTACATATTTTCGACTCAGAATTTTATGCTCTTTTCGATAACTCTAAAATATATAGGGTATTCCATTTGAAATAACCAAGCTGGTATCGACTTCCGGTATAAGCGGAAGTGCCAGCTGCTTGTAATTAATTTAGTTGGATTGGCCATATCGACATTAGTGATTATCTAAATCTTCAAAATTTTCTGATGCGTACTTTTCTCTATATCTATCGATTCAGTTCCCGGTGAGACACCCTGTATACACTAAATTTAATGTTCAATAAAATTATTTTTTACTGGAAATTTGCTTTTTCATAGCGAGAAAGAAAAATTAAAATATCTGATCAAAGTTTAATATTTTACTATACATTTCTGTATTAAATATCTATTATTTTTCTACTAAGCAAAGAAAAGTAAAATACTTGAAATATCTACTGTACAAATGCATTATTATCCTTATAATCAAATTGATTTACTTTGCAAATACATACTAAAATACTGTACAGTTAATTACAAGTCATTATTTATTATAACTTTTTGTGTTCAATTATTTGAAAAAACTTCTAATTTTTAAAGTTTATTATTGAGTTTTATACTTATTGCTTAATTAAATCGAAAATGGTCACAAATAGTAATAGAGATGTACATACAACAATGTTTGTTTTTCATTTCTAAAAATGAAAAATGCACAAGGTGTTCCATTTCAACAAATTGAGAAATTTCAGTTCAAAAATCCCTAAATCGAACAATCGCTTTTGGCCACTCTGTATATTTTTATGAAGTGAAGATGATCCAAAAATATCACACGGATGTCACGTAACTGATATTTATAAATTTTTCATTTAAAATTCATAATAGTGACTGTAGTGATTTTTTAAAAATGTATCTGTAGATGGCATTATTTCAACAAAAAAATCAATATATTCAAATGGTTTGGGATATAGTCAATAATAATATATGTTAGGAGTCTAGAAGGAGGCTTCTAAAAATGTACTGATATTTATAGCATTCCATTAAAACATGAGACTTGTTCCTGTACAATCGTCTTGGTTCACCCTGTATATTTGAAAATAATTTCCATTTATGGACAATTTTGTGCAGTTCATCTGTATTTTTATTTAATTCTAGTTATCTTAGAACTCGACCTATATAAGTGCGACGCACTATTGCCTCCCGCTGTATATTTCATGCCTCTGAAGTAAATGATAGACATATTAATTTTCCGCATAAATGCATGTAACAATGAAGAGTGTGTTTTCTGTTTCAATATTAACATTTTCAGTCGGAACATATTTACATCACAGTTCTTTGCTTATTTAAGTTGTACCTGCTAATTTTCTTTTAATGTTGATTTCACTGCTGTAATTATTGATGTATAGCATGTTTTTTACTAGAGCAAAGGCTTTGAAGTTATTTAAAGCCTATGTAATGAAATATGTGTCGCTTGTTATCTGTTATTTGACTTAACTTTTTCAATTCTATTTTCAAGCAATTTCCATACGAAAAAAAGCTTTACCTTGCAGTAATTGCCGTGTCAGTACGAGTTATTGATATATTAACGTGAAAACTCCAGAATACGTGAACATAAAACATGGTTAATGAAATAGTTCACGTGTGATAAAACAGTTATTATATAATTATAATGAAAAGATGAAATGGAAGTTAAAATGAAATTCTTATGCAAGCTTGTTAATTTATTCTTTTTATTCTAAGTAAATCCAACTCTAATTTTTCAATAGATACAATCAAGTACATACGCCAATTAAATTGTTAGGAGCAATTAAATGACCACAGAACTACGGTAAATTCATAGGTAAATAGGCATAATAAGATATTCAGTTCTATTTAAACAATAGAGAAATGTATACGCCATTAGATGAAGTGAAGCAGAATTTTACTTATTTTCTTATTCACTATGTACAGCTATCTGCAAGGCATGTAATATATAGAACCAGTGATGCACTAGGTTATAAAGCAGTAAGGTAAAAAGAAACACAAAGTACAAAATAATTCTACTTATATTTTTTAAATACTGAAATGATAATTATAAAGTAGAATGTAGCTGTGTATCACAAATACGTCAATGAAATGAGTGAATTTTGACTTCAACCTGACTAACCTTTACCTATAATCTTAACGGCATGACTATACCAAAATCGCTATTAAAAGTACAAAAGTACAATTTTCTCAGAAAATATACTAGAAATCTTTTTTATAGAGCACAAAATTACAATACAAATGGTCAAATATTTAAGTAATAAAACTATTTTCTCGTTTATGTTAAAGTACCCTTAAAATGCCATAATTTCTTTGAAAAATAACAAATATTTTTATAAAATAACTATGAATTCAACTTGACACCCTCAACATGTTAAAAGAAAAACCTGTCCTGACCAAACAATTCACATTAATATTCCAATTTAACTCCAGTATATAAGCAAATATATAAAGGACTTATATAAATATAGGAGAAAATGAAAAATAAATAAATAGATAATATATTTTAATAAACAATATTTTAAGGATTAAATATCTATAAACGGTTTTTAATACATTTTCTAGTCTTATTAACACCACAAGTACAAATATCAAGGTTTGACTGACATCTAAAAACTGTATAAATTAAATTATTTGTTACTAATAATAATCATAAACAAATATTTTTTTGAATAATAACTTACAATTCAGGTGACTTGTTTATGTTTCACAGAACCAAAACTTTTCTTTACAGCAACAAATATTATTAATAATATTATTACCATCGTCAGTGCCACTATTATTTCCAAAAATTTTTCATATATTCTTCTGATTCTGTGGTTCAAATCTCGCTGCCTATGAGAACTCCCTTCCGAAGGTGGATTTTGTTCTGGTTCGTACTCAATTTCTACAACTGTTGAAAATGTTACTCTGGGTTGATTGCTTTCCATTTTTAGTAGTTTTTATTGATTTGTACAACTGGTTGTACATAAACTCAAGAGCTCAAATCACTTGTGCCTAGGTACTGGTTCAAATTTAAATTAAAATATTTTCAAATGTTAACCTGGTTATATTCTCATTTTTCGCATGGATGGAGGTGGAACAATAATGATATTTTCAGGTAGGTAATGTATCAGTTAATGGATATTTTATTATGCCATCCATTAAGTTGCTTAATTACCATTTACCTATATATTAAGGTTTTAAGCTTTCAGCCATCCTACTTAACAATTTTAAGAATTTTACACAATAGAAAAATATTTTATATATTGAAGAGGGGCACTTAGTACTAACCATTAACGGAATTCCCCATAGTTTCTCGTTGTTCCCTATTCATAAATAATAAGACTAAATAATATAGTTACCTGAGACATAATAGAACAATCTCTTTATTCAAAAATTTTTAAAATTTTCATACTTGAACTTTGTCGAAAATGTAAGAGACTGCTTCTTCAACCATAAGCACCGCTGCATGATCAAATATATCTTTCAATTTAAGTTTATTCTCAGATTGACATTCACTTGGATGCTCTGCCAACTTTAAAAAACCTCCAGAGCACGAAAATACTGCCCTAATATAACAATATTTTCAAGGTTGGCATTCTGGAAACTTGTCATAAAAAAAATATGGCGGATCAAAGATGGCGGCGCACGACTTTTTTAAGCAAATTCTATCTCCGTTAATTTTAATGGATTTTAAAAAACAAAAGAAGCAATGACTCATTTTAAGTACACTTTTCAAAATAGTACTGTCATATGAAGTCATGAAATTTTGTAGATTTTTTA
Source organism: Leptura quadrifasciata (assembly GCA_963675555.1). Lineage (NCBI taxonomy): Eukaryota > Metazoa > Arthropoda > Insecta > Coleoptera > Cerambycidae > Leptura > Leptura quadrifasciata. Next base: position 151,329,005 of record OY776673.1, on the reverse strand, counting down.
GATAAATAAAAATATCGGAATTAATTTATTGAGTTATTTACTTTTAGCGAAAAATCCATTATAGTACATGAAAAAAAAACCTTCAAATATACATTGTAAAAAATTTAATGCTGATTTTAAATATGTTGCTTTTAATTTAAATAATGGTTCTTTATATTCCATCCACTGTCAATGCTGAAACTTTTGAGACCTTTTTAAACAGACACACTTGCTACAAATTTTCGTTTCCTCAATGAAGACAAGTTAATAATATTGGGTGATTTTAATATCCCAAGTTATATAACTTACATATCAACTAATGCTATCACTGATCGGTATGTTAACTCACTAAATAATTTTTGCGAGTTCTTGGACCTTAACGAAATATTAAATTACAATCACAGACTTTTAGATTTAATACTTAATAGATTCAAAATTCATATTCGGAAATCTGATAATTACTTGCTGTCGGAGGATGCTCATCATCCGCCTTTAGACTTGTACTTTAACCTAAAACCCGACCTTAATAGACGTCTTAATAATCAAAATTACACATCATTCAATTTGAAGAAAGCCAATTTTAATAGATTGTACCACGATCTAACTAGTATTGACTGGTCATTTAAACCTACTATAGAGATGTAAACGATGCTTGTTTTCAATTTTATGAGGCGTTAGATTTTGTCTTTGCAGAAAGTATTCCCAAGTTAACCCCAAAAAATGTTTCATATCCTCCATGCTTCAATAGAAGTATAATTAGAGATAATAAAGAAAAATCGCGCTTATGCCGTCCATTTAAAGAGAAAGATGAATCACAGTATCTCGATCAATTCAAACTATTGCGTTCTAAAATAAAAAGAGGGATTGACTCGGCACATAAAAAATATATTTAAAATTCTGAATCTCAAATAAAATCTAATCCTACTTGTTTTTGGTCATTAATTAATAACATGCGTAATATATCGACGATCCCTAATTCAATGTCTTATGATAACATCCCGCTCAATGATCAAAAAATCATAGCCAACGCATTTGCTAGTTAGTCTGCTTTTACTTTAACATCTACATACGTCAATGCAGATGACAACGCAATCAATATCCCACAGCTTAATATACCGCTAATTGGAGAAGATGTGCTCATAGCTTTGAAAAAGTTTAAAAACAAATTAACCACGCGTCCTGATGGAATTCCATCATTTTTGTTAAGTGATTGCGCTGTTATCTTTGCTGTACCACTAACTACTATTTTTAATTTAGCGCTTCAGTCTGAAACATTTTCTCAAATTTGGTGTAGGTCAAAAATCTGTCTATATTTAAAAAAGGCGACAAGAATGCAGTTGAGGACTATAGACCTATAGTTATCTTTGAAGTTATTTTTCATGATATTCTATCTTTTCATGTTAAATCTCAAATTTCAGTTTATCAACATAGTTTCTTAGCTGGCAGATCAACAACCACTAATCTTATAAGTATTACCAATTTTCTCGCCACATCATTGGATCAGGGTGGTCAGGTTAATGTAATTTATACTGACCAAGGCTTTTGATAGGCTCCATCATGGTATTTTATTGAAAAAATTAGCAACGTTTGGACTAACTTCGCACTTAATTCATTTCTTTTGTTCATATCTGTCTAATAGGCTATTAAACGTGCATTATCATGATTTTACATATGTTCAAGTTTCAGCAATTTCAGGAGTACCGCGGGGTTCAGTTCTTGGACCCTTACATTTTATACTGTTTATTAATGATTTCTGTCAATAAATTGAGACATACAGTGATGTAAGACATGCATGTATACCGACGACCGCAAACAATTTACCTAGATTAACTCTGTAAGCGATTGTAATAGATTACAACAAGATCTCGCAAAAATTATTAATTAGTGTGACATCAATACATTACCGCTAAACATATCGAAATGCAACGCTATGTCCTTTACAAGAAAAACTAATTCAATAAATTTTCTGTATAATATAGGTACAGAAACAGTTAACAGATATTCGAATTTAAGGACTTAGGAGTTATTTTTTATTCTAAACTAACTTTTGTTCCTCATATTAATTATATTATAGCTAATTCCAAAAAAAATCTGGGTTTCATTATGAGAAATTCGAGACACTTCAAAAATGCTTCAACTGTCACTCTGCTATTTAGCTAGCGCTTTTGTCAGATCTAAGTTAGAATATTATGCTTCAGTTGTCTGGAGTCCGAATTATGAAACTCATATTTTCAACTTAGAAAATGTTCAGAGGAAGCATCTTAAATACGTGTCTTATAAATCTGATGGTGTCTATCCAGCTATTGGCACCCCTCAATCTGAGCTCTTAGCTAGGTTTAAATTGAATGGCTTGGCGTCACGAAGAGTGTACTTTGCTATATTATTTTTACATAAACTTTTAACTAACAAAATTGACTGTCCTGATTTATTTAACTATATTCACTTCAATATACCATCTTTTCAAACTCGCTCGTATTCTCTATTTTACTTACCAACTCCTCGTGCAAATTTATTAAAATTTTCACTTATCTAATTCATGTGCTCACATTATAACCAATATCAGGCTAACTTGGATATTTTTAACTGTAATATTGGTAACATCAGAAGATGCATTTTAGGTAATTAAGCAATATATGCATGTATTTATTTATGTGTTTATATTTTGGGTATAGTATATGTAAATATGTTAGCATTTGAGATTGTTTTTTGTTGTTCTCAATTGGCATTATGGATTATATTGTAAATTTTTGAATATGTATATTGGTTAGTTATTTGACTGACAAATTGATGTGATTGTTATTATTGTTACTACTGCTACTATTTTTAAGTCGGTAAGTTAAAAGTTTATCGGTTTGATGTAAATATCACTTTCTTTATTGTTTTATAATTGTTATATATATAAGAATATATATTGTTCTTATATTACTTGTGTCTTTCTGCCTTTTAATTGGATTTTTATCTGTCTCGGTAGTTGTATCTTTAAATAAATAATAATAGTTTTAAACATCAAAAACCTTGCGCGTGTCGCTTTTCGGTTGAAAGAACCACAGTTCAGTAGCTGTTATGGACACCGGCAATTTAAAAACAGAAGTTTTTAACTTTTCAAGGCAGGTGCCTATTAAATATGCTAAGTTTGAAAATTTTTTCCTTAGTTTCACGACGAATCATTTCTTACCAATAGTATCAGAAAAAAAAAATATTATTTATTAGATATTAAATACAGATAAAAACCATATTTTATGAATGTAAAATTTTCAGCAATGTCGTATAGGAAAGTTCTTGCAGCTGTCAGCCAGACCTAAATTTTTTGCTAGTCTTCTGAAAGAATTGTATGTTATTCTTTCCTATTATTTGGGTTTTCTACCACATGTATTGTTATCCTCTTCAAAACAAATCACCGAATCTACAAAATAATAGAATTATTGGAAAAAAGCCTCTGCGCCCGTGGCGGTTACGCCAAAGGAAAAGTCAGAGGTTATGTTTTGCAAATAATATAAATCGGAATAAACACAGAAATAATGTATTTTGCTGACGTTTCGGAAAGTAATTTCTTTCCGTTTTCAAAGCTTTTTTTGGAAGAACTCTTATTTTGCTGTGTATGTCAAATACGCAGCTTTAAGATTCTGTTTATGTTATTTCCATAGATACTTACTACTTAGACAGAACATAGAACTGATGATATTTTCTTTTAGATAATTTTGAGTTTGTTCTTCTTTTAACATTGGTAGCCAGGTTGTATAAATATCTACAGAACAATTCGATACGCACTTATCTTCATTTAATAAGATTATTGCTGATTCTTTAATTTTTCTTTTTTGGTATCTGTTTCTTTTGTTAAAATTTTTGCCGAGTCCTAGTTTATTCTATGTCCGTTTTCCCAAGCATGTTCACAAATCTTTGATTTCTGTATTTCATTCTTTCTAATGTAATTCTTGTGCCCATCCAACCTCACACTGAAAGTTCTGGATGACTCACCCACATACCATTTATCACATTCGCACGGGATATTGTAAATACAGTCTTTTGAATTCTGCTCCCTGTTTATCGGTTTTGTTTTTGTTAAAATAGATCTTAAAGTGTTCCCCGTTTGAAATATGAAATTTAATGATTTTGAACGAAGGAAACTTACACCACATCGTAGTAAGCCTCCTCATTTTTATGGCTTACCAAAGACACATAAACAAAATATTCCTTTAAGACCAATTGTTAGTTCTATTAATTCACCATGTCATAATTTGGCAAAATTTTTGCTTAAAATTATTGATCCATTATCTGGAAATACCGATTCATATATTAAAAATAGTAAACATTTTATAGAAAAAATTTATGAAACCGATATTTATGAATCACACCTGATGGTTAGTTTTGATGTAGTTAGTCTTTTTACCAATGTTCCGGTAGATGAAACCTTAAAAATAGTTAAAGACAGGTTGCTAAATGATAATAATTTGTAAATTAGAACTAAATTAAGTGTAAATAGCATAATGGAACTCCTAACACTGTGTATAAAAACAACCTATTTTCAATTGGACAATGAGTTCTATCAGCAGCATTTTGGTATGGCTATGGGGTCTGCATTATCACCAATTTTAAGCAACATATTTATGGAGAATGTTCAAAATTGTATAAACAAACCGGTTGTCTGGTGGAGATATGTTGACGACATCTTTGCAATTTGGCCTCATGGTGTCAATTTACTAGATAGTTTTATGGAAAATATAAATAGTAAGGAACCGTCTATTAAATTCACATTAGAAGTAGAAAGTAGGAATGAACTACCGTTTTTAGATGTTTTAATTAGAAGGGTAAATAATACAATTGAAACAAGCGTTTATAGAAAACCAACACATACTAATAGATATCTAAATTTTAACTCAAATCAGCCAATAAATGTTAAAAGGGGTGTTGTAAAATGTTTATACGATAGGGCCAAATTAATTTCATCTAATAATGAAATATTAAATAACGAGAAAAAATTTATCATAGAGGTTCTAGTACAAAATCAATATCCTGAAGCCTTTGTTGATAGAGTTTTCATAAATGTTGAAAATAGGGACAATCAGGTACGACAAAAACCTGAACGTCATTATACAGCAATAATTCCTTATGTATACGGACTGTCGAAAAGCTACGCCGTATAGGTGACAAATTTGATGTTAGGACGATATTTCAAACGGGGAACACTTTAAGATCTATTTTAACAAAAACAAAACCGATAAACAGGGAGCAGAATTCAAAAAACTATATTTACAATATCCCGTGCGAATGTGATAAATGTTATGTGGGTGAGTCATCCAGACCTTTCATTGTGAGGTTGGATGAGCATAAGAATTACATTAGAAAGAATATTTGTGAACATGCTTGGGAAAAAGGGACATAGAATAAACTGGGACTCGGCAAAAATTTTAACAAAAGAAACAGATACCAAAAAAAAAGAAAAATTAAAGAATCAGCAATAATCTTATTAAATAAAGATAAGTGCGTATCGAATTATTCTGTAGATATTTGTATAACCTGGCTACCAATGTTAAAAGAAGAACTTAACAAACTCAAAATTGTCTAAAAGAAAATATCAATTCTATGTTCTGTGTAAGTAGTAAGTATCTATGGAAATAACATAAACAGAATCTTAAAGCTGTGTATTTGACATACACAGCAAAATAAGAGTTCTTCCAAAAAAAGCTTTGAAAACGGAAAGAAATTACTTTCCGAAACGTCAGCAAAATACATTATTTCTGTGTTTATTCCGATTTATATTATTTGCAAAACATAACCTCTGACTTTTCCTTTGGCGTAACCGCCACGGGCGCAGAGGCTTTTTTCCAATAATTCTATTATTTTGTAGATTCGGTGATTTGTTTTGAAGAGGATAACAATACATGTGGTAGGAAACCCAAATAATAGGAAAGAATATTCGTAGAATGCCACAAATAACTTTCAGACAATACTTACTTAAGTTATTTTGTTTTTACCTATTTATATATTGACCTTACCTGATTCACCCTCAGATATATCAAGTTCTGTATCATCATCATCATTTATATCAGATATGGGCATTGGTGCAAGATTGGAACATTCAAATTTTGTACATGCACAAGTTTCGGCACAGCATAAGAAATTCTTCTTGCAACTACAACTTTTGCTGGCGCATCCCTTTTTACAGCCACATTTTATTAAAAATAATAGTTTTTTTTATAAACTTCCTTCCATTTTTTTCCATCCACACAGGTCTGATTTGGCAAATTTCTGAATATTGGTATGACTTAACTTCCATACCCTCTCTATAAGGTTTTCCCTATATTTCAAGGTCTCAAAATAAATTTTTTCCTCAGCCACCTCACCCCCTCTATCACCCCCAATACCACCCCCACACTATTGTGAAAGGGAGTAAAAGAAATAAAATATGATTTAGTGTGTGTACAAGAACGAAATTTTTTGGCGTTAGCCACCCCCTCTACCACCCCCACCCTATTATTAAAGGGAGTAAAAAATTAAATTGAGATTTTGTGTGTGTACGAGAACCAAGGACCTCTAAAATTTATTTTGGCATTAACCAAGATATTTTGTTAACTTATCTTTTGTTGAAATACTTGTTAAGAAATCTTTGAGTTTTAAACTTACGTTTCTGATCAATGTATTATCAGTTATTCTGTTCTTTCTCTAGATCTTTTTTCTCTCATTTGGTTTTTTAACGAGTTTTCTTTATAAACTTCGAACACAATATAAATATTGTTATAAGCAGAACAATCATTTACTACGTTTTTTAAAAACGCTTGTGCAAAGTCTGTACAAAATATTGTCTCATGTGCATTGTTCATGGATTGAACCAGTGCCATGCCGTCAATCAAAATAAAATTTTTCTTTCTGTAATCAATGGGGTTTTCAATGCTAGATTCAGGATCTTTAAATCGTTTAGCCTTTTCTTCTAATTTCGACACTATTTTTGATTTTTCAGTTGCTAACAACAAACGTCCTTGGTAGTACCAAATTTGTAACAAATACATATTGATGGCATTAATTATATTCCGCTTGAAATTTTTTATATTAACTATACTGAATTTTTTATTATTAAATTATAAATTTTTTAATTAAAAACATTGTAAAAACAATTATTCATGTTTTTGTTTAAATATATAGTTGATAATATTATTACATTATGCATAACGACTGTAATAGATAATAATTCATCTGTTAGGAGTAATTTGTTTTGAAAAGTTTAGAACTGTTGCTATTAAATATATCCATAACCGCTACTGCACCGTTATATTATCTCGTTTTGGAAAACGACACGTGTAAGATTTTTGACGTTTAAAACAATTATTATTTAAAGTAAACGCAAAAGTGAGGACATATTTAATATCAGTACAACATTAAATTCTTTATAACTTATATTTGAAGGGTTTTTCATGTACTACAATGGATTTTCCGCTAAAAGTAAATAACTTTATAAATTAATTCTGTTATTTTCATTTATCTAAGAAATTTCCAAAATATCATGACTTTATATGACAGTACTATTTTTTTTATAAAAGGCTTACTTAAAATGAGTACTGGCTTTTTTATTTTTTAAAATTCGTTCAGAAATAACGAAGATAGAATTTGTTTAAAAAAGTCGTGCGCCGCCATCTTTGATCTGCCATATTTTTTGTATAACAAGTTTCCAGAATGCCAACATCGAAAAAATTGTTATGCTAGGCCAGTACTTTCGTGCTCTGGTGGTTTTTTAAAAATGGCAGAGGCTCCAAGCGGCACGGAATTTTTGGCTATACGAGAATGGACTATAAATAGTGCCAGTGTAGAAATATTACAGTTAATAATGTTTCATGGTTTAAGTGGATCTTATTATATATTTTTTTTACATTTTAAACGTTATATTTATTTATAGTACAGGATAATTAGCAGAAATGGCCAGAGAAAATATTTTTTTTCCTAGTGTTATTTTTCTATGTTGATAGATGGTATATGACGTGTCTTTTAATATAAGAAAAAAAAAAAAAACGTTCCCCTTGGGAACACCAATTACTTATATTTGAATTGTTGTGCTAATCTGTAGTATTACAGTATTCTTGTTGCAACTTAAAATTATTATAACATAATTATTTGTTTGTCCAGAATCTTGGAAAATTTGCACATCCTGTACCTGAATATACAGGGTGTCCGGAAACAAAGTAGAAAAAAATGAACTGTAGATTGCTTAGCCCAAATTAATTAGGGTTCTTCATATAGCATTTTCAAAACACCCCTTCGTTTTCAAGTTACAGTCAATTTAAAGGGGTACGTAAAAAATATTTTGATTTTATACTCAAAAAATAAAATTCCATAAAACAAAATATTTAGCATACCTATTACACTTACTGAAAGGCTTCTTGTGAATTTTTTTCATCCCCTTGAGTGCTTCACCAAGGAGTGGAATGGGCAACCCCTAATATATTTTTAAAATATTTTTAAAATTCATTCATTTTACATTTCAGGATAAAATATTTTTGATTAACTTGTTAATTATAAAATTTTTCTTCTCTTTAAAAAATGCAGTGTTACCAACCAAATTTATTAAAATTCCAAAAAACAAAATATTTGGCATATCTACTACAATTATTGAAAGGCATCTTGTGAGTTTTTTCATCTCTTGAGTGTCACACCAAGGGGTGGAATGGGCAAATTGTTTCACTTTAGTATTATTAATTGTATTTAATATATTATTCCATTAATAAAAGTAATATTTGTCAATTTGATTTTAAAAACGTGTATATTTATTATTGCATAGACGTTGTTAATTAATACTTAGATTATTCGATTATAGCAGCCTACTAAAACTTTAAAAACATTATAGTAACGATTGGAATGCGAACGTAAATTTAATTTTTTATCACGAGAACCATTGGTAAGACGGCATTTTTTAAAGAGAAGAAAAAGCTTTAGAATGAACAAGGGAATCAAAAAATATTTTATTCTGAAATGTAAAATGAATGGATATATTAGAGGTTGCCAATTCCACCCCTTGGTGAAGCACTCAAGGGGATGAAAAAAAATCACAAGATCCCTTTCAATAAGTGTAGTAGATATGCTAAATATTTTGTTTTTTAGAATATTATTTTTTGAGTAAAAAAATGAAAATAGTTTTAACGTACCCCTTTAAAGGGGCTATAACTTGAAACCGAAGGGGTATTTTGAAAAATGTTATATGAAGGACCCCAATTAATTTGGGCTAAGGAATCTACAGTTAATTTTTTTCTACTTTGTTTCCGGACACCCTGTATACCATTTTTTTTATCAAAAAGTGCGCATTATCGTTTATAGCGCTTGTTTTAGTGTGTAGGTTAAGTGTGAAACGCCTTGCATTTTATCTTTAAAGCAAATCTCTTCGTACACACATTATAGATACTTCCAGAGTTCTAACCACCACCGAAGGTTATACGCGGTTCATGTTTCGCCGGTTGCCTACCCCGTAGGTGTTACAGCGAAAAAGGTCCCTTTTTCTATTGGACTCTTTTTTTAAAACATATTTCGACCTAGATCTGTTTTATGCGTATCTGTAGTATAAATTCATGTAAGAACTGGGAGATATTGATGTGTTTTACAAAAGTTCTTGAAAAAAAATTGATCTTAAAAGGCAAAAAAATGTTTTACTTAAGAAATTTCACTATTCTTCAGATGCTGGTATGCAAATTTCCATTTTTATTATTAAATAGTGTATTCAGTTCCAACATTTAATACAATTGATAAAAGTATAATAAAAACATTTTTGAAATATTTATTAAACTAACTTATGAGCAACAATTTTAGTATTTCTCTACAGACTTTATCGTACCTAAAAGGTTTCTTCTTTCTTGTGCGAATTGATGGTACTGCGACTCTCCTTTGTCTTCTATTTACTAAATTGTTTTCACAACTTCTGGTGCAGCGACTTGCTTATTGTTTATATCATATAGATCATGGGATTCCTCCATAAACGGGTTGCCCAATTCAATAAAAGTAACAAGCCGCAATGGTAATGAAAACTTACAATAAAATAAAGCACCTTAAACTTATACTTTTAATCACACGAATATATACAATTTTTAATTTTTTTGTCTATAAATCAATATTTTATAGTGCAAAAAGGTAATTCCTTTATTAGAATGCAAGTTTCTTACGATTTTGCTTCCAACACATTGCAAATTCGTTGTTGGATTAGATTATAAATCTTATTTCTCGTTCAGCGACTGTGACATAGGCAACTCGCAAAACACGAGCCGCGCACAACAGTCGGTGGTAGCTAAAGTCGGGGCAAGAATTCAGGCGATGCACGTCACGAGTGACGTAATTGAAAACATTTTAATGCCAACATAATTTTTAAGTATTAATTACATTAAAAAGAGTAATTCTTGACACCAAATTATTAAGCTTTTTCAGAAATAAGTACAGTTCAATGTGGCTCCATAATCCTTAGCATTTTTGTCTTATTTTTAGAAATAGAAGTTAATTAAATCGTATTTCGTCGCGAAAGGTTGGTAGTATAAATTTACTAAATTTACAAAAGCACCGATATTTTAAATCGATTTACTGTCGACTTTATTGATTCGAATTATTTTATTGTTGATTTCATTCTCTCGTGCTTTTAATTAATTGTTGTTTCCTTGTTTTATTTACCATCAGTTCTTTTCAGAACTAATATAATTGTATTATTAGTGTTATTTTGGTAAGTGGAGCAAGATTTATTTGTGCGAAAACAAATTAATGCATTATATTTTTAGGTTACCTGTCATAATGCCGAAGGCATTTGGTAAAGATATCCAGAAATTAATTTGTTCTTTAATAAATTATTTTGAGAGAGAATGTGATGAAATCAAATATACGGAAACAGTAAGTATTTATTAAATAACGTATGGAAATATCTATTAAAGTATTTATTATTGTTTTAGAACAACATATTACCAGACAATCCCTTTCAGAGCTGTTGATTGAACAGGACATTTACAAAGGAAGTTTGAGTAGCTTGGGCAAACTATTGAAAAAAATAGGTTTCAAATTTCTAAAAGATAATCCACGTAGAAGATTAATGGAACTGCCAAATATTGTTTTCAGTCTCATCACTTTTTTGCAGAAATATGTAAAAAATATTTCATTGGGGTATCCTCGACAATAAATATGTAAATGTTTTTTCTCTTATCATGAATAGTAAATAACTAAAAAATGTATAATTGTTTAATATCGTAGTAATTTTATTTAATTAGCAGAATTTAATTATAATTATGATTGTACTATAATATATATTATAAAACTTATTGTCCAGTTATTAAATAAAGTTCATGTGATAAATTATTTATAATCTAGTTTTGTTCCAATTAATCGAATTTTGATAGATTTTTTTATATGTATTGTGGGTTCAGACATTGCAGTTATCATAGGCACAGCATAAAGCTTTATCAGGTGCAGTCGCTTTGATTGACTTCATATAATTATAGTAATTTTATCGATCTGTGACGTGCATCGCCTGAATTCTTGCCCCGACTTTACAACTCTTATTCGACTTTAGGATGCATGTATAATGCAAAGATAAAATGCAAGGTTGCCTGTAAGGCGTGACACTAACCCCCCACTATTTAAAAAATCGAACCATGACAAGTAGGACAAACTTTCCCGTTTAGGAATTTTTTTTGTAAATCTGCCTAACGTCCCCGTTCCAGCAATAAACGTTATATTATCAAATTTTCGTTATTTTTCAACCAATTTTAATATAATATTTCATAATTTTTATAAGCGGACTATATCTATTTTTGGTCGTTAATTCTGTTGTACTAGGTTTCTTAGTGAATTGTCTGTTTACAAATTCGCAAATTAGGTAATTTGAAAGTAAAGAAGTTTGAATAATGATCTTGCACTTACCAAATTTGTACTGGAAAAGCGGGAAGCACACAGGTGGGTCGCAGTCCCTTTCATAAGGTGTATGAACTCCGGTGACACAAAGACCATGACCGGCCGAGGTATTTAATGTAAAAAATGGTTTTAATGTAGCAAGTAGTAAGCATAAAGCAAATAATTGTGGCTTCTAAAATATATACAACAGCACTAGTCAATAGCCTCTAACAGACTCTTATCTCTCTCCAGTTTCAGTAGGGTCACGAAAAAAGGAGGAGTAGGGAGAAATGCACAAAAAGAACAAGACCATGATATGGCAAAAAAATAATAAATTTAAGAAATGATATAAAGCATTCGTATTAAATGGTAAGTTAATATTACATACAGGGTGTCCCAATAATGCGTCAAAGTTCAATATCGGGCTTATTAATATTAAAATCATTTTTTTATGGAAGTGATTTAGTGTCAAAAGGCGCACATCCTAAAAATATTTTTAAATATACAGAGTGACTCGTTACAACGGAGTATCTTCGAGGTCATATTTTATTAATAGAACACCCTATATATTTTTACATTTATCAATTCAGCGTAAAATTATCTTTCCAACCACCTCCAGATTTTTGGTTTTTGATGTGGCGTTGCCGAGTTATTCGAAGAAATATGAAAATTTTAGTAGGAATAAGGTTTAACAAATTAATTTGTCGTAAGTGTTACTATTAATTAAGAAGATTTGTTTAGAAATTATGTAGTCAAGGGACGTACTACAACGACACAACCACCAAATATTGATGATTATTATACAGGGTGTATTTTATACTAGTGCTAATTCAGGACATTTCAAAGTGAATTTTCTCATTTTTTTCAAATGGAACACTTTGTATATCTTTGTATTTTTGAATTGGCACATTAATTCTCTACGATTCTTGTGAATAATATCCTATACCTAAAATCGATATTTCCAGAGATATTTTACTTTTTCGTTAAAAACCGTTAAATCATAATTTTCAGACAATACAATACTTTTCATTTCGAACTCATCTAGTAGCCACGATAATAATTAAAAGTTATCTTATTGAAGTTTATTTATTAACTATTGTGACAAAGTATTTACACTTATTTTAGAGATTTTACTAAGAGATATTACTAATCGTAATAAATATAAAAATCTAGATAACATTAAACTTTTGCACGAACAAAAACTAGTAGATAATCCAGGGGAAATAACAAACCTATTTTGCGAATATTTCTCAACCGTAGCCGGAAATCTCATTAAGGCTCAATTTCCTTCAGCTCATAACGATTGTACTGCTTCTAAAACTTCACCTCAATCAATGTTTTTTAGAAAAATTGAGCCGCAAGATATTTACGAGGCATTTGAGAATATAAACAATCAAACTTCAACTGGGCCCGATGAACTGAATTTTACTGTTATTCACTCGTGCATTCATACTATTGTTGAACCGCTGTGCTACCTTTTTAACGAGTCAATTTCCTCTGCTATATTTCCCAATCACTTAAAAACTGGATATGTCACACCAATGTACAAAAAAGGTGACGAAGAACTCATGGAAAATTACAGAGCCATAACCCGAAATTCGTTTATATCAAAAATATTCGAAAAAATAATTCACGTACGAGTTTATGATTATTTAACATCATTTAAATTGCTGAGTAATAACCAACACGGTTTTAGGCCGAAACATTCAACCATGACCTACAATTTATCTATGAATCTTTAGATAAGAGTACATATGTACTTAGTATGGTATTTGATCTCACCACAGCGTTCGACTCTGTTAACCATGACTTTCTCATAAAAAAAATTGATGCACTAGGAATTAGAGGGAATTTGAATAAATGGATAGCATCATTTATAAGTGAGAGAAAAATTGTTGTTAAAATAGACAACAATTTCTCCCTCCCATACAACACGAACATTGGTCTACCTCAAGGCGCCATCCTTTCTCCATTACTGTTCATAATGTTTGTCAACGATTTAGAAACATACATTAGTTCAAATATTAAATTGATATTGTACGCAGATGATGTTTCAATCGGACTCGAAGCCGATTCGCCTGAAAAATTGAGTATAAAGGCAAATGAGCTATTAGCTGAATTTACGTCGTGGTGCGCGCGGAATCAATTAATACTGAACCTATACAAGACTTCGTATATACAGTTTTATAAAAGACGGGAGCCACCAGTTCTAAAGCTAACAAATAGTCAAGGGACTGTCACTCGTTCCGCAACTATACAGTTTTTAGGCCTTACATTAGATGAAAATCTCACCTGGAGTAGTCAGATAGAAAATGTGTGCAAGAAACTAAATTCAGCATTTTTTGCAATTCGTAATCTAAAACCAATATTGTCCAAGGCGCAACTATGGAATGTATATTACAGCCTTGTCTATTCACACCTCAAATATCTAATTATCCTTTGGGGGGGTAGGTACAGAATCAGAGAGTTTTTATTTTACAAAAAAAAATCATACGACTCACGTTTTCACTTTTGCCTCTAGATTCGTGTCGACCTATATTTATCGAGAACAATATATTGACATTTCCCTCAATTTTTTATATTTGAAGCTGCTGTGTTTGTATACCAGAATAAAAGTAAGTTCTCCCTGAATTCAAGCAAACATACACATAATACCCGCACGGCAAATCAGATATCAATTGAAAATTACAATCTTTCTCTGTTTAAAAAAAGCCCATATGTATGTTGTGCCAGCATTTTTAATACACTTCCAAATAATATAAAAACACAACAAAATCTGTGTATGTTTAAAAGTAATCTAAGAAAATATTTAATAAAACAATGCTACTACAATATCCAAGAAGCTTTTCACAATGTGGAGACGAACGGTACTTCATGATCATGGTGTACGTTCTATAATATGTATTTGTATTTTATCATCTGATTGTTGTGATATATGTATTTTATTATTTTAACTGTTGTAATATTTGTATTTTATTATGCCATTTTATCTTATATAATTATACCTACCTATTCTCTTGTTTGTGAACACACAACAAAGAAATTTTTTTGACTTTGTTTTGTTTGCCGATGAAGCAACGTTTCATAAAAATGGACATGTTAATAGTCATAATTTTCATTGTTATGACACAACCAATCCTTACATCTCACGAACAAATAGCCAAACAGGATGGTCGTTGATTGTTTTGGGAGGAATTGTTGGGGATTATGTGATAGGACCACATTTTTTGATGGATGTGTGAATGATAATTTTTTTTTGCAAGACAGTTTGGAAGAATTACTGAAGGATATCCCCAGGGATATTAGGGAGATAATATGGTACCTCCATGGTGAAGCACCTGTGCACCACACTGCAGCTATTCACGAACATTTAAACGACGCTATTTATTGGATAGGAAGTGGAGGACCCCATAGTTGGCCTGCCCGAAGCCCCGATTTTACCAAAATAGACTTCTTTTTGTGGGATTATGTTAAGGAGCAAGTGTACAACGCTCCTATAACTACAAAAGAAAATATGAAAGAAAGAATAAGGGAAGTTTTTCAGGAAATTGCTGTAGATATTATAAGAAATGTCGGTAGATCATTCGAAAATCATCTACAGAAATGCATAGACGTACTACCACCTTGAACAGTTCCTATAAACACAAGGTATTATTTATTTCATTAAATTAGGTTTCAAATAACATTGAATTTTTAAAATATTGCCAATTTTTGTATTACCTAATGTATTTTCTGTTCCTATTATTTATGTCAACTTTTTTATAATATTAAATGATTATTTATAAATTTTTAAGACAGACTCAAATGTCATTTAATTAAATTGTGAAAATACTACTGAGACAACCAAAATGCACCCAGAAAAATATTTAATACTACTTTCAGTTAATCTCACTTTAGGTCAAAATCATGGGTACTATATCAGTTCGAAATGAAAAGTACTATGATGTAACGGTTTTCATGAAAAAGTAAAAATATCTCTGGAAATATCGATTTTAGGTAAAGGATATTATTCACAAAAATCGTTTTCAGGCCTCCCGAAGTCAAAAAAGTGATTTAAAAAAAATGTCTCTGCCGTCTGTGGTCGCACCTATAGCCTAAACATTTTGCTCAAATTTTATATGCGTAGTTAGAACAGTCACATGTCGTGGCAAAATCGAACCTAGCTCAAATACGGGGGGGAGTTAACCCCTAAGAAGCAATAAAAAATTCAAAATAATTTTTTTCTCATAAACGGCTCTAACAATTTTGATCAAATTTAACACATACTCTACTACTAACTAGTATAATATAGTATGACTCGTTAGTCTAGAAATTTCTGCTGATAGATATTATTTTTTGAACAGTGTGAATCGACTTGTCGAGTTTCATGGCAATATTTCCTTTTATTTTTTGTGTGGCTTTAGGTAAATAGTTTTAAATTCTTAATTTAACATTTTCTTACCTCTTTTTGGGCAAACTTTGTATTTTCAACTCCTCATACAGAATCGATAATTTATTTTATAGGTTTCGCAACGTTGACTGAATTAAAAAATTATTCTATTTATTTTTATAGTGGAAAATCTTTTGGCCGTTTTTCATCTCGTATAAAAGACATATAAATTTCTATAAAGTCGATATTATTATCACTAATGATAAACTATTAGTAATATTTTATGGCCGTGTGACATTTTGTATCTCTACATAACTATTACTTATAATGGTATTATCGGAGCTGAATACTTTTGCAGAGAAATCTGAATTCACCGGATTTCTGTATACACTTTTTCATTTGCTTTTCAATCATGATCTATTCAGAGCTGTTTATATTTGTACATTTTTGAAAAAAAACAGAGGGGTAGTTCTTGTACAAAAAAATATTCACTGCTTTTCCCTTCAATTTGTTTATATCTGTCGACAAGAAAACTTTTACATTTGTATTTTGAAAATTTTAATCACACTGTTTAAGATAAATTGAAAGCATTTTCCGTTATACCCAAATTATTTATATTTTCTAATTAATTAAATTCACCAAACACTGTAGTTTAACGAATCGCCCGAGAACCCTACTTCAAACCCAAATCAAGACAACATGTCAGTATCCAATCTGTTAAACAATTAATATTTCATTGGGAGATCTAATGCTTCTCCTTCAAGCGAATCTATTAAGATAATATAACAAAATAACTTAACCATAGATGAGTATAAACAGATATTTTTAGATATGCAGTTGTTATAAAAATATTTTGAAAAATGTAATATTTTTCGATGCTGAAATATCTTTAACTTCTTCAAATAGATACTAAAATGGAGCTAATATCATGAATTCGTTTCTGGAACACTGTAGAGGTAGTTTTATAGAACGACCTCCTCTATCCCTCCGTAACAGCAATTCTGATTTATAGACTGAAACGTACGTTAGCAATGACTACTTCGTATCTTGTTACATGGTCTATGTCCATTTAATAATTTTATTTAATAACTGATATTTTATTTATATTCAGCACGATCCGTATAGCATTTTGATTCAGTTTTTGTAAGTGAAACTGTTTTCAACTAACAGAATTTACTTGCATAACTGCTAAACTATTTCACATTGTTTTATATACATATTTTTATATCTTAGGAACTCAGGTATGTTTTTTTATACTATTATGTATCTCTGTTCTAGTTCTATTACAGCACCTCAGGAAACAATTGTCTACAAAATATTTATTTACATCAGATACATATAATAAAATTTGTATATTTTTGTTTACTATGTAAGTACATATTGATATTTTTTTTACCTTTAACTTTCTAATTATCATGTTAAATAGTATATCCTATAAGATGTAATATATTTGCTGAATCCTCACAAGTTTTACTATTGATTGCGGCAGTTCACATTTTTGTTTATGTATAGAATAGAAATTACAAATTGCAACCTAAATCAGCTGTGGTATGTGGTATTATAGATTCCTTTTATCGATTCTGTAATTTGCTTGAGTAAAAAATCTTCCTAAGAAGGCCTGCAGGTTGTAGCGCTTAACTCAACAATTGACAGATGGCGATACCTGTACTATTTCTATATTTTACAGCTTTGAATTTAATTAGTGGAAATAGATTTTTCAAGTTTGTGTGGTGGCATTATTTTGCAGTAAGCGGGACAAATAAACTTTACCCTACTAGTAAAGCTCACTAAGAAATCATTTGTTTGCAGCTTTTGTACTGATTCGAACGTATATAAACTTAACTGTGGACTTCAGTAATTGATATTACATTTTATATCCGCGTTAACAAGTGTTTAACATCTAGTTTACGAAATTAGCTTATACACTTATACATTTCTGCATAGCTTATGTATATATTTCTGCATATAGATACTTTAAAAATTTTCATCATATTGAAAATTTGGCTTCTTATTTTATGCTTTAAGCTTTCTATTTTTTTTTTATTGAAAACTTGAGCATCCAGATTTGCATACATTAACTTTTCAAAAACCACATAGTTCGATAATTTTCCTCCATTTCATTAAGAGACGTAAACTAAATTGCCAAGGAAACCTTTAGACTCCATTTTTGCAAGAGACAATTGTGGGCCTGGATTGCTGTTCCAGAACCAGTTATCTCAACAATACTCAATCCCGGAATCTAGGATCCTGGTATAAATTTGTTATATATTTTCTTTTAAATTTTAATTAGTCTTTGTTAGCCAATATTACTAAGTTACTTCAAAATTTCACTTTATACAAACCGATTTATCTATTTGTGTAATATATTTTATCATTCATTTTAAACTATATTTTTATTTCTCTTACCAACAATTTCAGCCTGATCTATAGTAAACTGGTTATTCGAGAAAAAGAGACAATTTCACTTATTTTCATTATAGATGGTGCCCAATTTAACATCAATTTTTCTTTGTCTCCTTTTCTCGAAATAAACAGAAATCTGTCATTTATGCTGTACATTTCAAAAAAAGGGTAAGTTTCTCCATTCTTACGAATACTCCGGATCCACGGCTCTTTGCTCCGACTTAAACCCGCTAGTCGTCCGCATGTGTTACCTCAATTCTTTCCCAAAAATAAATAATAAGGGAAAGGAAGTAACAATCTGAAGAATTTGTTGGTGACCCAAAGGAGTGTTCCACAAGTTGCGCCTGGGTAACTATCGCATGAGCGATGTAACCTCTGGCCGGGAACGGCTGGTAGTTAAATATGCAAAGAAGATTTACTCATAGCGTGTTAGCATTAGAAGTTAGTAAAATACAAAACTCTATAACCTAAGGCTAGTAGAATTAAGTAAGTTTTAATTAAAAGACAAAATAATAAATTAGCAGAGAAAATAAAATAGAAAAATTTTGACCCTCGTTTCTCTTGAAAATGTCTGCAATTAGAATATTGTTACCATTCTAAAGAAGTGGCATTTATAAGATGGAACTTTTTACTATGTGCTATACTAAGGTGGATTTTTGACCCTATTCCCGAATGGTGAAAAAAGAAGGGGCTTTAATAGGATGAACTGTGGCAGAAGATTTGGACGGTCAGAGAATTGACCCAGCTGAACGACAATCTGATTCCTGAAAAAATGATAACTACCACAGTGAAGAAGTTTATGTATGGGATCAGCATAAACTATTAGGACACATACGTGAAACAGGTCTGAAAAAATTACAGAATATAGTTGAAGCCATCGGCATTAATTAAAATAAAATTACGGAGCATTAGCCCCCTTTCACACTGGTCGATTTAGCAGCGCGATCGGGCGTGCAACCGCAGGTAACCGCGACGACTCACCCGACCCGTGTCTTTAGATTAGAACCGCGCGACTTAAGGTTAATTCTCACTATACGTTCCATCTCCGTTCCATAACCACTACGTATCCGTTCAGTTAAATTCTTGTATATTCACATTTTCCGTTCGTGACCAGTTTCGCTTAGATAAAAGTAATGTGCGTTTGACAAAATGTGGTCTGACGAAAACTTAATCCTAGCTGCTATTTTATTATTCAGGGCTCTCAATTTTTTAATTATAAAAAAACTTTTTCGACAGTTCTCCTAGCACTGATCGATGCACAATATAATTTTATTACTGTTGATATTGGATATATCTCGATCACTATATTTCGAATTTTCAAAATCATAGAGGGCCGTATTTTGCCTCACCAGTTCAATTAACTTTTCGTCATTCATAGTTAAATATCAACGACTATTTTAAATATCAACTTTTCAATTCACTTGTACAATATAGAACTGAAACGTAACGATGTTCTCACTATCAATACCGCTTCCAACATGTATCAGCCTGTCCGTAAAAAATACGTTTGCATGAATATGGAACGGTACTGTTTGGAAACGGTATGTAAACGGAACGGAAGGTCATTTACAGGCAATAATATTAATAATATATTACGTAAACGGAACGGAACCGGTATGGAACGGAGATGGAACGTATAGTGAGAATCAACCTTTAGTCGCATATCCTTTCACTCGACTGCACTACTAAATCGCGCTGCTAAGTCGCTCTGTATGAAAAGGGGCTTACACGTATTGCCTGGAAGTAAAGCAAACAAGATTGTCTTATGCTAATAATCGGATCAGAGCAACGCAAGTTCTTCAATTAATTCATATTGACTTATTTGGACCAGTTCAAAGAAAAATATAATTTTTATTGAATAAACCACCCAAATTCCGACGCACATGACGTGAATTATTCACTCTTAGTGCAGCTCAGTTTATAGTGTTGCCAAATCTGTACAAAATGATCAAATTATAAATACTTAAACCTGAAAACGAACACACACACATACACATATTGATGCTTAGTTTATATAAAGTAAATGCTCGACGTGTATCCACTATTATCAATACATGCTTGTGCTGTTTTTAGCATCGAGTCACACACTTATGAAAATATATTAGGCATGTCCCGGATTCGTTGTGCCGCCATTTTCAATTCATCGCTTTAGTTGGTTTTAAGTATTAGTAGCTTCGCTGTACACAATTTGTTTCATACAACCCCAGAAGAAGTAATCGCAAGGTACGAGGTCTGGAGACGCTGCTGACTACAGCACGGTACCATTCCAACTAATCCACCTTTTGGGTAACTTGCATTTAGGTATGTGGCTACTTCCCGCGCTGGAGTACAAAGTTAACAGCGATAAATCTCAGCTTTAAGCTCTTAATTAAAAATATTAGAACACTCTTACCTACCTACCAAAAGGGAGCACTTTACATTTTGCTGTATTTAAATCAAGCATATTAACATTTGACCAAGTCTCTAGTTGTGCTAGGTTTTGCTGCAGTTTTATGCAGTCACGCAAATTATCAATTGGAATAAAAATCTTTACATCATCAGCATTCAGAAGCCTTTCACACTTTCAAATTTTAGCTATATCATCAATAAATAAGATAAAAAGTAAAGGGCCCAAATTAGAACCCTTCGGTACACCAGACGTAGTTTCATATATTTTAGACTTATAACCGTTGAATATGACATTGAGATCGATCAGATAAATAAGATGTAAAAAAGTTTACTAAATTCTGACTAATTCCAAATGTTTAATAAAATCCCATGATGTATCCTATCAAAAGTCGTAGAAAAGATAAAACACATCTAAGTGTCCCTGCTTATCAACTGTATTTGACAAATATTTCGTGAAACAAACTAAATTAGAAGCCATGGATCTATTTGACATAAAACCATGCTGATCCAGTGAAATAATATTTTTACTTGATAGTAGATGCAATTATATACTGATATTTATGCCTCTATAATTAACTATATTGGCAGAGTGTCACCGCTTTTTAAAACTGGACACACACTTGCTTCTTTCCATTTTAAAGGAAATGTAGACATATTTATAGAGATATTGAATATCACTTTCAAGGGATAAGACAACACATGTGCGCAGTCCTTAACAAGGAAGAATTTGATCGGGTCCACGGGTCGGTTTATCCTTAAGTTTCTTCATTGAAATAATAATTTCATCCTCAGTAAAACAGTTAATATTAATGTTAGGCAAATTACATGGACCAGGATTTAAAGCAACATCATTGTGTTGAAAAACCCTACGGAAGTGATCAGTGAATCCGTCAACTATAGCTCGCGGGTCTTTAAATATATTTTCATTTAGGTCTAACAACACCCGGTATACGAGTCTTACCGCTTTTGCTATTAATAAACGACCAAAATGTTTTACTGTCTGAATGAATAGAGTTCTCAGTGTCACAGATAAATCTTTTGTAAGCAACATTAATTTGTATTTTAATACGCTGTAGCAGGTTTTTATAATTCTGTAAATTAACCTCTTTATTGTGTTTTTTTGTAAAGGCGAGGTTCATGTTATTTTTGCCTAACTCTTTATAATGTCATGGGTGTACCATTTAGGGTACACATGGGCTTTATTTTTATTCTTATATACATGAGGAACATGTAAATAATCAAAGATATTATATAATATTTCGTAAAAAGTATCACAGGCTTGATTTACATCAGAATAATCTTCCAACAATGAAAATGAAATTCAATTTCTTCTAGTATTAAATAGGGTATGGTAGTTGATTTGATACACTCTACAGTGGTTTGATTTTTAAAGTGTTTATTTATAGTTATATAATTATTAATTATAATATAATTTAGTTATAATTTTTTGCCTAATACTTTGATGTGTTAATACATTCGAAATTAAGAATGTTTCTTATTAATTTGTTTGTTAACAATGATCCCTCAAACTTAGAACTATTATATAGCATGATCGGATGAAAGAACATCCATATAAAGATAAAACTACTTAATTTCTTTTACGTATGGAAGTTTGGCTTAAGTAAATTCCTAAATAATGTATTTCGTAAGTCGTTTTCGTTATGATAATGGTCGCTCCATAGGAATTAAAAGCTTCTCTGAAGAAACAGGGTTTTAGTTTGAGTTCATCAACCACTTTTACAAAACGTCAAAACTAAACATTACACTCGAATTCACTACCAGACGCGTGTTTCACTAACGTCAACGTTGCCGAGAGACGATAAGACTACTTTTGAGTTTTAGCCATCTCCTGGTGATGCTGACATGGCTTGCGAAATGTGCGTCGAGTAGTGTATTCAAGTGTAGTGTTCAAATATTTTGTCCCTTTGTAAAAGTGGGTTTTAGACACCAAAGATATTGATTTGTGAAAAATAGCCCTCATACGAAAACGCCCCCTCCACCAGGACCCAGCTTAAGGTCGTCTGCTTAAACAGGACTATGCACCATAAAAGTTGAAGAAGGCTCTCAGAAGCTTATTAAAAAATTCAGTAGTTCTTGGTATATAAATATTGAGCTACTGTGAGTTAATTTTGAAATTTGTATTCCATATTCGTGTTTAGCAACGGTCATTTCAGCTATTTTAAATTTTAAATTTTATATATCACATTCGTGTCCAATTACTCAATAGTCGATAATTATAATGTTTAAATAACATACTTTGGAAGTATGCTAATTGTATTCTGTTAATGAATTGATAACGCTTTTAACACATAACTGCCTAAAATGATACTATGATTTGTCTCAGCGTCAGCTAAAAACTTTTCCACGATTAATAAACTAAAACTACAGTTTATAGAATTCACATTCATGTTCCTAAAATAAATAACGATAGATAGGGTCGATGTCTATGCCGGGTGAATAAAGAAATAACTCGCGGAAATAGATATCAATGTATTCGACGAAAAATCTAAAACGACATCACGCTGAGAATTTAGATAACCTTTTACAGAACGCACCATTAACTGCTGAACAATAAACGTCGTTTGAAGTAATAAATACGTAGAAAGCATAAAGGAAACTTTATCGTATGAATTTGAGATTAGGTTTGGGTTGAATAAGTAAAGATAGGGAATATGAAGAGAATTAGAAGAGAAATCTAGACAAACAGTAGCAGAATGAGTAACAATAATATATATTTATGAGACAATTTATTTCATGAATTAACAACAGATAATGAAACAGCTCATTGGCATAATAATCACCTAGGTAACGACCGTCTTACTACAAAATACAAAAAAAAATAATAGTATTATAACTAATATGGATTTAAATAACATACTTTTTGTTGCTTTCGTCTGAGTTTTAGAAACATTTTTTTTTTTTTGATAAATCGAAAGATAAATTTGGTATTGTTTCCTTTCACTTAAAACTAATAAAAGACGTATTTATTTTCACAATTATTTTTGCTTTATTTAGGTAATTAATCACACTAAAGAGAGTAATTATTTATCAAGTTGTCTCTTGCTGTCCGCAGGTTATGCTGAAGTTCGGACTTGGGCTCAATATTTACATCGATATTGTCTCCCAGCTTTATCGTCTATAGCTAGGCTGTGTGAAACGGCACAAGCTTTTATTACCGCTAAACTTGTTTCTAATTTTAGTCTTAATCCTGTGGCCAGGATGGAAAATCTTCGTTTCCATAAGCCATATTGCCTTTCCACTGATTTACGAGTTCTTCGAATTAAAAGTTAAGAATACTTTTAAAAAATTATATTTAGCAACTAGTCTATATATTATCCATTCATTATTCTGATAATACTGATAAAGAATTCAAAGATTCTGTCACTTTTTGATAAATTTTATTTTAAGGTAAGCTTTGCCAAAGTAGAAGACACCTTAAAATATCTGTTGCCATAATCATACCTAATATTTTAATTTCTTTTGAATTCTGTTTCAAAGGTTCAGTTCCATGAAAACCTCTTTTATTGCCAATTTAATTCTAAATTCAACGTCAGACGAGGTTAGTATTTAGATGGGTGATCGTTTCAAGGAAGACCACGTCCTCGCCTCGCATCTTCCAGCGGCTTGTATATTAATATATGCGCGGAAGCTGTGCAATCTTAGGCGAGGATTGTGTAGCAGATATACCATCTTACACAGGGGATGTAAAGCCGTCGGTCCCTTGTCTTATTAAATGTTAGGCAAATAAAAGATCCCTACTCTTCGAAAGAGAAGAGGGTCGGCAAAATTGCTGGTTGGGGGTAGCTCGCCTACAGGCGTCGGTGTTAGGTCTCAGTAGCGGAAATAGGCCGACGTCAAATAAATGTTAATAAAATAAAACAAAACTTCTAAATCAATTCACTTCTGAAGTTTAAGGATGGTGTGTTAAACTGATTTATCTCATAATAGTCTAAGAGGCCACGACTAATTTCATGGCCGGAAGATCATACTGCTGAAACTTTCATCATATGTAGAGGTGGGCTCGGCAATCTGAATGGTTCTGGTCTGCCAGAGAAACCCTGCTGCGTTTGAATACCAGCGCCTGGCCTCTTATACTATAAGACTAAGTCTCAAAATTAAAGTGAATGCAGGGTTGTTAAGAGTCAGCCTGGGCTTCGAGGAGAAGGGTTATTGACGGTCCCCCATGCGAACGAATCTAGCAAAAATATCTATCCTTTTCTATTGCTGAAGATTTCTGCCATACAACCTCCTAAAATACATATTCAATACAATGACTGGTGGTCGAGAGGTGAGCGCAACTTGCCTCTCACCCAAAATATCCGGGTTCGATCCCCGGTCGTGGCAGTGGAAAATACTGTGAGAGGGATTTTTCCACTATACACGGATATTGGGTTGTGTCCCTTGTCTCTAAATGGCGGCCAAAGTAGACGAAAAACAGTTTTTTACGTTAAAAAAAGTAAACTTGGCGTTGTACAAAAAAAAGTTACATGGCAAAGTTGTGTAACTTTTTAAAACGGATCGAGTTGATCCGATCTGGTCTCAAAAAATTACAAAATTAATTAGTTATTGCAAGAAATCGCTAAAAATCGCAATTTTGTGATAAAAAGATATTTTTTAACAAAACTCGGTGAAAGCGCAGTCGAATAAGAGCGTTTTTACAGATTTGCAAATCGATTTTTTCTAAAAAAGCTCGTTTTTTTCAATGTCCAATAGCTCATACAGGCCATCATATTTTTAAAACCGAACCAGTCCGACACGTTTCTTTAACAGTTGCGCTAACATGTACAATTATTTCGCATATCATAGCACCATCGCTAATATGCGAAAAGTCGGTCAAATAATCGATTTTTCTTACCCCAAAAAAACCTTTAATATCTTTGAGATTTTAAATTATATTGGAATGCCATTATTGCCAATCGATCACTGGCGTTTTTCTACAAATTTACAAAAAAATATTTTTGCTCTCCGACCTTCTGGAGCCGAGATAATTTTTTTTAAATCGTGTGGCGCCATTTTTTAATATAAAGGACTGAAATTTGCAGGGGTTATTACTGAATACTTATATTTTCAATAAAAGATTTCCGGAACTTGATCGGCCGTTGCTGAGCATTGCAAAATTAATTTAACTCGGAGCTCCATGCTGCGGCGCGCGTTATCTAGCGCTAGCGGTAATACAACAAGGCAAAAATAAAATATTAAAAGTATTCGACGAGCGAAAAACGGGACTTCCAAAATTCGAATTTTTTTAGGATAAAAAAAGTAGCAACAAAGAGATTAGAAAAGTCGGGTGTGAAATAATTGCTGTTTTGTACTTTACGAAAAAATCCACTTGTAGTTTAAATGATTTAAGATATTTGCAATGTAAGAAGTCCACATCAAGGTCATCTTTTCAGTTGGCGAGTCTTCCACCTACGATGGGTGCTGCAGTTGAACATTCCTATCGAACTTATTTACAATTGCAAGCCTGGCTTGGACATTCATTGGACCTCGAAAAATGGGGTTGGAAAATTGATGGCAATAATTTGCTGCCAAAATTGAGTTCTCATCCAATGATTCCGGACGATATTATGAAGAAAATAGCATGTAGGTGTGTAAGCGGCTGCAAAACAAACACCTACAGCTGCCGAAAACAAGCATTAAATTGTTCAAACGTGTGTTTAACATACGACAAAAGTTGCTCAAATATTAAGAAGAACAGAGTCATCTTCGCTGATGATATCGACGAAGAAATAAACGAGCGAAATATTACAGAGGCTGAGCTGGAAAGAGGTGAATGTTCAAATGATGATAACGATAATGATGACTGTGATGACGATATGCCGATACATCAGACATAATATTGAATAACAATTACAGTGATAGTAGTACTGACAATGAAGACAGATTCCTATTAAAAAGCCAAAAAAAAATAATATTATGTGTTGCAAAGTATTCTACAAAAACAATTTGAATACATAAATGTGAAATAATAAAATTTTAATGTTTCTTTGGTATATATTTTTTGTATTTATTAACCTTACCATCATCATTAATTCCTATCTCGTCGAGCTACCCAATAAAAAAAAAATGAAAGCAATCAGTTGAGTAGAAGTCAACATAATGAAGATTTTTCAAGCGCAATCGATTTTAAACGCCCGATATCAGTTTTACGCAAGGCTTCACTGAGAGCTGGTTTTCCCCCCACCGCTAGTACTAGATAACGCACGCCGCAGGATCGAGCTCCGAGTTTAATTTATTTTGCAATGCTCAGCAACAGTCAATCAAATTCCGGAAATTTTTTATTGAAAATAGTATTCAACAATAATCCCTGCAAATTTCAGTTCTTTATATTAAAAAATGGAGCCACACGGTTTAAAAAAATTATTATCTCGGTTCCAGAAGGTCGGAGGGCAATTTTTTTTTGTAAGTTCGTAGAAAAATGTCAGTGATCGATTGGCAATAATGGCATTCCAATATAATTTAAAATCTTGAAGATATTAAAGGTTTTTCTTTGAGGTCAAAAAAATATCGACATTTTGACCGATTTTTCGCATATTAGCGACCGTTTCGTGCTATGCGCAATAGTTGTACATGTTAGCGCAACTGTTAAAGAAACTGTTCGGACTGGTCCGGTATAAAAATATGATGGCCTGTGATGGATATTGAAAAAACGCGTTTTTATAAGAAAAATCGATTTTTGCAAAAAATTTTCAATATCTTGCAAATCTGTAAAAACGCTCTTATTCGACTTATATTAGATCACGCTTTCACAGAGTTTTGTTAAAAATATCTTTTTTCACGGAGATACAGGTATTTCACGAAATTGTAATTTTTAGCGGTTTTTTTGCAATAACTAATTAATTTTGTAATTTTTTCAGACCGGACCAGGCCAACTCGATCCGTATTAAAAAGTTACACAGCTTTACCATGTAACTTTTTTTTGTACAACGCCAAGTTTACTTTTTACCGTAAAAAACTCTTTTTCGCCAACTTTGGCCGCCATTTTGAAAAGGGCGCATGTTCGTCATTTGTTTTGTATATAAACCCTGAGTTACTAGCCTATAACCCTCACCTTGAAACCTGTGTTAAATCAACTCTAAACTTTACCCCAAAGTTATTTTTAACCTAGACCACAATAAACACTTTGTCCCCTTTAGTTAGCATTTAACACAGGGGCAAGCTAACCCTAACCCTTCATTGATGGCCTTAAAGGAACGAGTAAAACAGTACCTACTATTATTTTTACGACTATATTTACATATAAACTTGTGATTGCAGTTTCGAGAGTTACGTCATTATCAAACAGTGATTTAGGAAAAGAATAAAATACAGAAGATTACGCATAGTTAAGTCTCAAAATAATGTGAATGAAATTGGGAAAAAAACTCTTATTAATTTATTAAAATTAGTTTAGAAGCAAATTTGCTGAAAACCCTTCCAGAATTAGTCAGTTGTGACATCACAAGTGAGTTATCTGGCTTGAAAACCAGTTTATGTGCAGTATAGGTGGAAAATATTAAAGAAATGTTTTCGTCTCTTTTTACAAAGAGCTACAGTTTTGGTTCAGTTATTTTCAGGAGCAATATAATATGTGGTTCGCTTATTATTGTAAGTTTTTTTAGAAATATAACGAATGACAACCCCAACGACGAAAATGCTAAGACTGCGAAGCAGGAATTACAGTTTCCCAAGATTGGGATCGCCATGAGTTTATATTTTCTTAAAAATTTTCTATTTTTAAACGAACCACGAGTTATATTTAGAAAGAGAAATAGTTATTTGTATGACAAGGGAGAAAATTGCATAATTTCCTCCCGCGGATCCAAGGGAGGAAATGGCACTTTGCTCCTATGTAATACATATGATTTTTTCTACGACCATTTACAGTGTTTTACATTGGTTTTACATATATTTTATTATATTTTCTTATGCATGACAATCAAAAAACCAAATATGTCAAAATGTTATAATAGACCATTCCAGAACACGTGACTTTGACAGATCCGCCATTTTGCCTGGGTGGCACACAAAGCGATTATTATCCGTGTGTTTACATTCATTTTTGGTGCTGTGTATTTGGTTTATTGTGATTTTTTGCAAATTTTTTCGCCAAGATGTCTCGAGGTGAATATTATGTAACCCTTTGAGGTGACGTTAAGTGCAGATATGTTAAAAAAATTGAGATTATTGACAATATTGACCCCTATGTAATTCTTCCTGAAGAGAGCAGGCTTGAAATTTATAATATTACTATGATGGACTACGTGAATTATTTAATACTAACTCATATTTATTATACTGGTCAACATTTTTAGCCTCATAAAAGCTTGCAAGCCTACAGGCTTTACGGATCTGGCTCTGTTCAAGGAATTTTGGCAAAGCAAATCAGCGATGAGACATTTGTTGTCATTAGGAAGGTAAGAAATCAATGTTAATGCGTAATTTTATATTACAGTTACATTCTGCATGTTAATGTATATAACTGTGATATGCTACAGAGGTTTTAAACTTGATTAACATCTTTTAAATCTTTGTTGTAGGTTAAAAGAGGGACAAGTTACTTCAAGTTGGGATTATTATTTTAAAGGATGCCAGCATTTCCAGTGTTCACTGTACATGTATGGCTGGTTTATCAGAAGTATGCAGTCATATAGCCATTCTGTACCTGCATGATCGTCCAAATACCATCGAAGACAGTGGTCCAGGTTCAGCGTCCACTGAAAAACTTTCCGTTTGGCCAGTACCACGGTGTAGTATATTTACACCATGGCCAGTACCTTCCATGAAAAATGCAGAAATGTTGCGAATACGGGATATGGATTGGCCAAAAAAGTAGAAATAAGAGGTTTATCTTAGGAACATCCTTCTTTTGATAGATAAAAATGAACTTACGCCTATTTATGTCCGTATATAATTTATGTTTTTTTTTGCTTGACTGAACCTGAATGTGGATATTTTAAAATAAAGTGAATATTAAATAACATTTGTTTTACTGTGGATAAAAAATACATATTCTTGATGTGCAATATATTGAAATAAATAGGTATATATAATTAAAATTATTTTTTATTAATAGACACAGATAATTCATTATTTATATTATTTAGTATTTGAGAAGGCACATGTTTATTATTGCACTACATACCACGACAATTTTATCCAATGCACTCAATTTCTTCGTTTTGACAACATGCTTATGTGTATTGTTTCATGAAAAATCTTAAATTTTCTTTTGAGCAAACCTATAATTCTTTTTACATGAACATGCAGTGTTTCGTGTGTTTTCCAAATCTATAGGATACAACTGAGTTTGGCCTTATGTAAAAGAGGGTATTTGTAGTTTTAGCCTCTAAAGCAGCTAGTTTTTCTAAAATTACACATACATCATTTGATTCTAACCTTATAAAACCTAAGAGTTTTTGTACAAAAATTAAGTACTTACCAGTTATAAAATGTTTTGAACAAATACGACCGTGTTTTAGGTGGCTTTTGCTCAGTGGCCCCCGTCCCAAAACATCAATCCGAGCATTTTTTTTCTGTAGACAATGTATTAAGATGATCCCCCTATTGGTTAAAATAGCGTAAAATCGGAAAAACGATGCATTATCTCTTTTAGCACGCATTGAACATTTAACAGCAATACAAAAATGCGGCATGTTCTATCAATTAAACCAGGATTAAACAATTTAATGATGAAATACTTGCAATGTTTACATTCGCAAATGGTTTTGTATGCCACCCAGCAAATATGGCCGAACTGTCAATGACGTCATTCTGGAATGGTCTATAGGTATTTAGATAAGTAAATATTGTTAAAAATCAAAGTACATGGAACGTTGCTAAGGTTGCTTCTTGTTTACAAAATAAACAAACTTCCAAAAAGTTTATAATAATGTATTCCGAATGTGGAGATCAAGTTCCTCAAGATATTCTGGAAGAAGCAAACGTGGTTTCGTTAAATCTATTACCGTTAAAGTCTCGTGAAAAATATGAAAAAGGGTACCAGCTATTAAAATGTTGGATGGAGACTAGGCAAATAAGAAAAATATGTGAAGAAGTGGTCCTATTTTACTTCTCCAAAAAATGAGCTGATTTGAAGCCTTCAACATTATGGAGCAAATATAGCATGTTGCGATCTACACTCCAAATTAAAGAAAATATCGATATTAAGTTTCCTAAATTAGTAGTTTTTTTAAAAAGGAAATCTGCTGGATATAAAGCCAAGAAAGCCAATGCTTTTTCAAGGAAGGATATCAACAAGTTTATTGCAGAAGCTCCAGATGAAACTTACTTACATATGAAGGTAAGATTGATCGTTATTGTTGAATAATGAATAAAAACGTAACGCAGCATTTTTATTAGAAAGTATATATAAAATGACAATTGAGTGACATTTTAGGCAGTTGTCATAAGTGCATTTTCCTTTTTCAGGTCGTGCTTATATTTGGAATTGCTGGGGCATGCCGCAGCGATGAATTAGTTAATATGGTACTTGAGGATATCAGTTATAAAGGCGATATTTTGGTGGTGCAAATACCTGACTCAAAAACTAATATCAAAAGGACATTTACAATAACAAATGAGATTTTAACCGGAGTATCTGTCTTGGATATGTATAGAAAATATCTGGACTGTAGGTCCCCTAAAACATGTCATTCTAGATTTTTTGTAAGTTATGCTAAAGGGTAATGTACAAACCAGGTAATTGGCAAAAACACAATTGCCAAAATTCCATACAGAATAGCAATATTTTTAAATAAAAAATATCTTTCAAAGAAAAGTATTATTATACATTTTCAGGAAGTTTGTGTATCAATAAAAGAAGTCTATACACTACCATTACAGCTATTTGAAGTTTCTACTTGTTTGCTTCCAGAGGGAGCCAAAGTATTTTCCTCCCTATGGAGGCAAGGTATCTTCCTCCCGAGGGAGGAAAAGTACTACTTTGCTCCCTGAAATGAGAAAGCAAATTAGTATTTTCTATGTAGGGAGAGAAAAAAAATTTGTACGGAAAAAAGATACAAGCACTATTAATAAATTATATTTGAAGTAAGATTATTGAAATTAATTATTATTTTATTATTAACGTCAAATTGTCAATTTCACGTTTGTGAAAAACTGTATATTATAAATAAACTTCATAGTTACAAGCGAAAATATTGGTTGCCATAGACACATAGCGTATTTTCAGTATGGTGCAAAATATATTGCTGTTATGTATTGTTGTTTGTCACTTTTATCTAAAACATTTATTCTCAGTATGGTACAGGGTAATTACCTATATTTTGACCTCCCCTTTATTTATGTTATTATTGAAAATACCGTACCAAGAAAAAAATAATTTATTATAAAAATAGATCGATACCTTATTTTAATATTTGCCTTAGAAAATTCGGCTAATACTTTATTAAATGCTTATCGTGAAATGGAAAAAAGTTATTCCAACATTCAAAGAACTTTGAAATGAAGACCAAAAACGTAGAAGATTGGAGTTTTGTCAGCTCATGCCCCATGAATTAGATCAAAATCTTGATTTTTTAAAAAGAATATATGAGTTAAGTTTCCGCCGTGGAAAACCACGGAGAAAGGTCAAGCAACTAAAGAAAGCAGGTAGAAATCAATCCATGTCTGGTGCGAAATTTTTCAAAACAAAGTAGTTGAGCCTATATTTTATGATTTTACTTTGGCACGACCAACATATCTCGAAATAATTTTACCAGAGGTACATCGTCTAATTTAAGAATTCCCTGTGGACGTATTATCTAGGATGATTTGGCATCAGGACGGAGCGACTCTACATAGCGTTTTAGAAGTTTTTAGGAACATTTAAACAATCAATTTCCCATTCGGATAGGCAATGCTGGGACCATTCGATTGCCATCAAATTGCCCTGATTTGACACTATTAGATAGCTATTATGGGTTTTTTTAAGAGATAAAGTCAATTTTAATCATAATCACAATCTACAGGCCATTAAAGCAAAAATTCAAGAAGAAATTGACAACTTAAACAGAAATCATAATAACGCTATTTGCAATATTTTCCGGAACTTTAGAAGACGCTATGAGCTTTGCATTGAAAATAATGGTGGCCACTATGAACAATTGCTTTAATTGATTACTTATGTAGTATTATTTTGTTATAAAGAGTTTCTCTTGCTTTGTTAAATCTGTTTTTTAACAATTTAAATATGGAGTTAATCCTAATATATTAATTATTTACACGTAATTATATTTAGGCCATATACAATTTATCTGTTGAAAATAGTACATTTCATACGTGAACGCGGTTTTACATACTGTTAGCGTGCATTACAATTTTTGTTTTATATATTGGCTTTCGGTCGAAGACCATACTGCCAGTCACAATATATCTAATTGATCCTCAGATTAATGTTAAATTAATTTATTGAATATACCTGATAATGGTAGCGAACAGTATGACAAAAAACATTACAGATTTATCACACACTATGTGAAATCAATAATTTTTAAGCGTAACTAGTAGTGCGTAGTTAGTAGCGCTTTTCAAAGCGGTCATAGAAAAAACTTTTAATTTACTAGTGAATAAACAAGTATTTGCGGTTGTTGCTATGGAGTTAATAATGTCAGTTTAAGATGTCAAAATTGAATAAACAATAAACTAATTATATTCGTGGCCCACCTTGTTATTTTTGTTTCACTTGTGTTTTTATTAATTAATTATTAATTAGAACTTTATTTATACTGCACATCATACAGAATACAATATTCCACTTACATGGTGTACAGGGTTTTAGTATTATTAGCCGTTACTCGAGTCCGAGTATAAAAATATTACAGTCGATAAATTGTGTACAATAAAAAACAAGTAAAAGGTGTAGTCTATTGTAATTCCCATTCATCTACGGTGCACACGACTATGGCTATAGAGGCCAATTCGGGAGAGCACATGTCGACCGCAGTCAGGACAAACATAGACCTGGTTAGGTCTTGGATTCGGCCTTCTGGCAGCAACATTTCCTTGATAGCTGGCCACAACCCCTCGCCATTCGGTTCTGTCCGCTGCAAGTTGTTCCCATTGCTCGTCTACAATACAGCAGGATTTTAGATTTTCATGGAGAGCGTCTTTGAACCTCTTTCGTTGACCGCCACGCTTTCTTCTACCGCTTAGCAATTCACCATAAAGTGTACATTTAGGAAGGCGGTTATCATGCATACGATGAACGTGACCTGCCCATCTTAGACGTGCTCTTGAAATAAGCACCTCAATTGGAAGGCTGTTTGCTCTCCTGAGTACTTCCACGTTTGATATGTGATGGAACCAACGGATTTTCATCATACTTCTGAGGTGTCTTTGCTGAAAACGTTCTAATTCTTTCACATGACGACGGTAAGTGACCCAGCTTTCACATCCATATAGCAGTGTTGGAATGACAACTGCTCTGTAGACAGCCATTTTCGTTGACAAAGCAAGGTCGTGGTTGTAAAATACTCTCTCTCTAAGTCCCCAGAGTGCTCTAGATGCAGCGTTAATTCTATTGCGAATCTCGCTGTCCATGTTTGCTTTGTCATTAACAACGTTGCCTAAGTAATTGAACTGATCCACTACTTCAAGAGAATTTCCGTTAAGTGTAATGTCTATTTGGTTCACTTGATGAGGAGTTGACATAATCTTAGTCTTTTCAATGTTGATTTTAAGTCCCAAGGAATCATAGCTCTGGGCATACACATCTAAAAGTTCTTGAAGCTCTTCTGGCGTAGAGGCTAAAAGTGCACAGTCATCCGCATACTGGAGATCACAAATGAATCGTGTGCGTGTCTTCGTGAAAGCTCTAAAGCGCCCTATGTTAAAGAGACCGCCATCAAAACGGTATCTGAGACCTATTCCTCTGACTGTCAGTTTGTTGTCAACAATAATTGTTAGAGCAGTGGTAAACAAATTAAAGAGTAGGGGTGCCAGGACACATCCCTGCCTAACTCCAGTGAGGGTTTGGAAAGTTTCGGTTGCCTCATTATTATACATAACCTGGGCGTTGTTGTTTGTATGTAGACTGCGACATACTTCCACAAATTTTCTAGGGATACCTAAGCGGAACATAATTTTCCAGAGCACTTCCCTGTCCACCGAGTCAAACGCCTTGGTTAAATCAATGAAGGCCATGTGAATTTCGCCTTGATGTTCGAGTGCTTTTTCTTGAAGTTGTTTAAGTGTGAAGATTAAATCCGATGTGCCTCGGTTTGGTCTAAAGCCACTCTGTGTTTCAGGAAGTAGCTTTTCCATAACAGGTGTTAGCCTATTTGCCATCGCTTTAGTGAGTATCTTCCCTCCAACAGCCAGGAGAGCTATACCCCTGTAATTTCCACAGTCCGCAGCGCTCCCTTTGTTTTTGAAGAGGTTGATTAAAAGTGTATCACGAAACTCCTGCGGAGCTTGACCACTTTCCCACAAGACATCAAACAGTTTTTTGAGGTAGGGTATGAGCTCTGACGACACAGCTTTAAAGATCTCAGCTGGGAGTGAGTCGGCGCCGGGAGATTTGTTATTTTTTAGCTGCCCAATGGCGGTTAAGATCTCTTCCGTTGTTAGTGGTTTATCTAAGTCTTCGAAGGTGTCATATTGAGGGATAAGATTTATAATATCGTGATCGGCTTGACTTTGCTGGTTAAGAATGTTAGAGTAGTGTTCTTTCCATCGGGCTCTTATTTCCTGGTCTTCTTTGAGGAGATTTCCATTTAAATCTTTAATAGGGCACATATTTTTCCGACTGGGGCCGTACACTGCTTTTACTCCTTGAAAGAAATTCCTGTAGTCGTGTGAATCGGCGTACCTTTGAATTTCTCTGGCCTTGCTTGCCCACCACTCGTTCTTTATTCTTCTGATTTCGCGTTGCGTTTCATACGTAGATTGGGTAAAAGCTTCTGCTTTTGATGAGTCGTTGGGGCGGTTGATAGCGTTTTGGAAGGCGATATGTTTGCGGTCAAGAAGTTCTTGTATAAAAGCTTCATTATGATTGAACCAGTCCTCCTGTTTTTTACTTGCTGCAGTGCCAAGAATTTCCTCACTCGCACTTTTTAAACTGTCTTTAATTTGTGTCCAGGTAGCAGCGACATCTACAGAATTGGTTTCTTCTAGTGCACTCAAATTCTCTTGAACTTTTTGCTTTAGCTGTTCGACGGTTTGTTGGTCACGCAATTTACTAATACAGAGACGGAGTCTACGTTTTACTTGAGTTCTTCGGCGTTTGGGTCTCATAACAATTTTCATTTTAAAGACAACAGGACGATGATCGGTCCAACATTCGCTATCAATGCGCGCCTTTGTAATTTGGACGTCCTTGAGATGCTTCCTACGTACGATAACATAGTCCAGTAGATGCCAGTGACCTGATCTGGGGTGACGCCAGGTGCCTTTAAATTTATCCTTTTGTCGGAAAATGGTGTTTGTTATAACTAGATCATGTTCGGCGCATTTAGCTAGGAGTAGTTGACCGTTAGCGTTCATGTTGCCCAAACCGTTTTTGCCTATGATGCCTGGCCAGGTGTCTGCATCTCTCCCTACTCTAGCGTTAAAATCACCAAGAATAACGAGTTGTTCCGTTTTAGGTATTCTACAGAGGGTTTCTTCCAGCTGTTGATAGAAGCTTTCCTTGGTTTCGTGACTTGCATCCAGAGTGGGAGCGTAGGCGCTTATTAGATTTACCGCGTTGCCATCTGATAGCTCATAGCGTAGCAGCATTAGACGCTCGGATAGGCCTTGTAGTACTTGTGTTAAGTTAGATACAAGTTGATTCCGAACGGCAAATCCTACTCCATGTTGTCTTCTTGAATTGGTGGGAAGACCTTTCCAATAGAAGGTGTAGTACTTTTCTGTGAGAGAGCCTTCCTCCAAAAATCGAGTTTCGCTGAGAGCTGCAACGTCAACATTGAGTCGGTGAAGTTCTCTATCTATTAGAGCAGTTCTTCTTTCAGGCCGATCGGTGCGAGTGCTGTCGTTCAAAGTACGAACATTCCAAGCGCCGTAGATGAAAGAATTAGTTTTGTTGGATTTAACTTGGGTTTAACTTGTGTTTTTTCGACATTCGATGAGGTGTCCCTGTGGGCACCCTCCCCCGGAGATCCGATTGGGAGGGTATTTTACCTCCGGATGATTTTGTCCCACTTGAACGCTCCATCATTTTTTTAAAGCCTTAATCGACTGAAAACGAAGCTGCATTTGAAGTTTTAGCTGGAGCAGGTATGCAGCTGACCAGCTCGGTTGCGGAAGGCGAGTGGTGTGGTCCCATGGCACAGAAGGAGACTGCGACGATGGGGTAACCAAACGATTCCGATTCGATTTTGGTTAGAGTTTTAGTAGTGTGTATACTACAGGCTAAAACTAAGAAACAGTAGTATGGAGGAGAAATATACATTTGACATGTAAAGCTAATATTACATATAATTATATACAAAGCTAATATAATATATAATTTATGGTATTATGCTATCACATACAATTTAACAGTTTACTTCTACTTATGTTAAAAAAGTCAATGTCATGATTTTTTATAAATTCATTTGTAGTAATCAAACATTGCCTAACGGGCGAAATTGTGTTTGTTATTTTAAAAGTATTATCTGTCCTTCTTAATCTAATATCAGGAACATTAATAGCAATTTCTGCTAAGATGTCAGGATCATTAATCTTATTAAAAACGTTAAATATAAACAATATCTCAGAGTTATTTCTTCTATTCTGGAGTGAGTTAATATTAAAATCTAGTAGTTGCGTTTTGTAAGATATAAATAATGGCCATGAATTGTGTTTTCTAAAGAATAGGGTTCTCAGTAGTCTTTTTTGGATTTTTTCTACCATATCAGAATATAAAATAGTTTTTGGATTCCATATTATAGCCCCATACTCTAGTTTAGAACGGACATATGAATTGAATAATAATATACAGGTATCATATTTAAACTCTTTACTAGATCTAGTAATAAAACTAAGCTTTCTGTAACCCTCGGATATTAATTCTAATACATGACTGTTGAAGCTAAAGTTACTAGTAAACTTGACACCTAGATCTTTTATCTCACAGACACGATCTAACGTCGTGTTATTGATCTTGTAGTCATTTATAATAGGATTTTTTTTTCTTGTGAAACTGACTGTTTTACATTTGGACTCGTTGAGAGTAAGGTCACTTTTGCTGCAGTAGACAACAAGAGCATCTAGGTTATTCTGTAATAGATTACAGTCCTCCAAAGTATCTACTCTAAGGAACAATTTTAGATCATCTGCATACAGTAAAAATTTAGAGTGTTTAATATAAAGGTTTATGTCATTAACAAATAATACAAAAAGCAAAGGTCCCAGAATGGACCCCTGTGGGACTCCTGATGTGGGATTAAAGTTATACGATTTATCACTATTAAATTTTACAAACTGTGTCCTTCCTGTTAGATATGAGTAAAGAAAGTCCAAAGTGTTTCTGCTAAATGAAAATGATTCTAATTTTAGGATAAGTACTTGGTGATTGACCCTATCAAATGCCTTCGCCAAGTCTGTATAAATGACATCAAGTTGTGATTCATGTTTAATCTCGTTGGCAACTGAGTCACTAAATATACACAAATTGGTAACTGTTGATTTACTATGTACAAAGCCGTGCTGTTGGTTGATTATGACTGGGCTAACATGAAAGTACATTCTGTTATATATTACCCTTTCAAATATTTTTGACGGGCATGGTAGAACTGTTATGGGTCTATAATTGTTTATAAAGCTAGTGTTTCCGCTCTTGTGAATAAGAGTTATACGTCCTATTTTAAATTTATTGGGAAATACTTTTTCTTTGAGACACAAATTAAATAACATGGCAAGTGGTTTCGCGATCAGTTCACCATATGCTTTGAAAAAATAAGCAGGTATGCCATCTACACCAATGGCTGCCTTAGGCTTTAGTGATTTAATTGCTATTAATATTCCATTTTCAGTTATATTGTTTATGTCACAGTTATTTAGATTATAGCTAGGAAAATTCGAGTCAAAGTTGTTAGGCAAATTACTTGGACTGTGCACAGATTTGAAAAAGTCTGCATAGCCATTCGCTATTGCTTCATCATTATCAAGATTAATATCGTTATAATTAAATCGGTATGATATGTTACAGTTCTTTCTTTGTTCTTTTATATATGTATGTTATCATGTATGTTATTCTCAATATTTTTTACATAATTATTGTGACGAGTTTTATAAAGGCGTTTTACTTGTGTTCTCAAAGAATGAAACTTTTGTATATAGTGCTCATGTAATTGTGACCTTTTCTTTGACATTCTAAAGTAATACTCTTTTTCTTTTATTTTAGAGATAAGTTCTTTGCTAAACCATACTGGGAATTTGTTTTTGTGAAAACTTTTCTTTTTTGGTAAACATTGCTCGAAAATGTTATTTAGTGTACTATAAAAACTATCTACACAACTGTCGGCATTATCTATACGTAATTCGAATCGATTACATTGTGAGAGCAACCGATATAGCCGGATATAATCACCTTTTCTAAAGTCGAAGGGATTATTATCGTTTACAATGTTTGTTTTATTTTCAGGTATTGCATTATTTAAATTAAAGGTAATATCTAATGGATGAAAGGTATCAATGCTTACCATAGGCATATCACATTCATTTACCCTTGCTTCAGTAACATTTGTTAACACCAGGTCTAGAGTACTTGTTCCGTTATTAGTATTATTGATAAAGTACAGGTCGTATTCAGCTGATTAATTATTTTTGCTTTGGACGTACCGTTGCCGAGGTTAAATTCCGCCCCAGTGTTTTGACAGGCATGGCTCACTCTTCTTGCAATAGATCAGCTCATTTGCATAATGAATGTCAAATACGTCAAGAAGTATTTAAGATAGACCTATACAATATTATATATTTGAAATCGGGAGAAAAAGGGCCTATCGAAAATACAATAATATATAGGGCGTTCCATTTAAAAACATATATTTATTTCCTATCACGTGACCTATACATGATATTGTTTTTTCTTGATCTTGTTTCAATAAAATATAGGTAAGATCCTACAATTTTATACTTTTTCCTATTTTTAATAACAGAAATCAATATATAGTGAATAACCCTGTGCAAAAGCATTGCAGTTATACATTGTTATTTATGTCACTTTTATCTAAAAATTTTATTCTCATGCACATATATTTTAAAATTAGTTTCCTTGACATCAGAGTTAAAGAGGGATTTATTTTTTAGATCGTAATATAATTAAATGCATTTAGATTAATGTCTTCTATCATCCACGCTTTAGGGGAGTGTAAAGATTTCTCTGTCATCAGAACACCAATTGTAATTACGTATATTCTATAAAACTGAGATAATAAAATTTAATGTAAAATAAAATTTTACAGGCAGAATAAATTAATCGAATTTCTCAGGATTTGAGCAATAGAAAGTTATCACTTGACTTACCATAAAACACGGATTTATACCATTTATGAACCTTACCTGAAACAAAAAGAAAATGGCATGTGAAAAAGGAATAAGATAAAATTCCTTTTAATTAGAAAAATATTGGTTTGTTTTATATTTATTAGTCCATATTAATAAATTTTATTGAACTGAACTGCTTATCTTATAAATTTTTCTTGCATGAACTTGACTTTGCTTTTGATCGAGTCAATACTTATATGATGTTGGAGAAACATTGCCGCCAAAAACAGAAGTCCGACTAAACAGATGCAATTAAAAGTAATGCCGTTTTTAACTTCCAATGATTGAAACATAAAAAATTAAATTGTTATCTCATATGGCAACTCTATATTTCAACATATAGCAGCTAGTTTTTTTCATTTATAATGATGGCAATATTATTTTTCTTAAACTCAGGCTAAGAGACATATTAAAATTTCAAAAATTCGAAATTATTTACGTAAGCATAATTTTCTTAAATTTCAAGAGAATTGTATTACTGAAATAGTTAAATTTATTTTCGATAAGCTGTATCAACTTTCTCATTCACAAATTTTCTGATCTAAAAAAAATCCACCCCACCCTAATAAATTAATAATGAATTACAAGTTAATAAATGAAAATGTAGGTAATAAAAACAGAAAAGAGAACACACATTGTGACATGCCATTTTTCGCTGGTTACCACAAATTAATGACATGTAAAAATAAGATTTTAGTCGAACAAATCAATATAATTTTTAGTTTGAGCAAATAAAATTCACTAAAATTATTTTTGGTGCAGAACTCAATTTTTTCAAATGGAAACATATCGGTACAGTGGTACAATTTATTGATACTATTAATAAGGAATTTATTCATATGTCGTATTAAAATGTGCGATAAATACAAACAAAATTGCAGTTAAAAGAAAATAAGAAAATACAATTTTGTTCTAATTAAATGTTAAGATGTAACTAAGGTGGCTTTGAAAACAATGAAATATATAGCTTGACAAATATTTGTTGGTTTAACGGTGTTTTTATTATGTCTTTAACGATTGTTTAAAATTCTTGTTGTGTTCAAAATGCCGCAAATTTATACAAGAGACGAAAAAGTGGACATTTTAATTATCTATGGGGAATGTAAATGAAATGCAGTTGCGGCTACCGACCTTGATGCCCAAGATATCCTGATAGACAATGTCCAGCGAAAAATTGTTTTAAACGCGTTGAAAACCAATTCCGAAGAGAGCCCAACAATGATCCCGAAGAAAACTTCATTATTGACGAAGAAACGGAAATTAATGTTTTGGTTCGAATAGAAGTTGATAAGACTGTTTCTTTAAGGCAATTTGGGTTTGAATTGGACATCAGTCACCAAACAGTAAGCTGAATTTTGCACAAATACCACTATAAATCTTTTAAATACCAATTGCACCAGCATTTGTACGAAAGTGATTACGAACGTAGGATGGAATATTGCAATTGGATTTTGTATAATAACGTGCAGCCAAACAATGATTTTTTGGGACTGATTTTATTTTCGGACGAGTCTAGGTTTATAAATTTGGGATTATTTAAGCGACAAAGTACAAAATATTCGTCACAAGAAAATCAAAATTTATTACGGGAGGGTAACTTTCAAGTGCGGTCCGGTTTCAATGTTTGGCTTGGAATAATCGGTAGTAGAATCATTGGTCCAATAATATTTGAAGAACCTCTGACTGATGTCAGATACTTGAGATCCCTGGAAAATGAGATTGAGGACATTTTAGATGAGCTACCTTTAGATTTAGGACAGGGAATGTATTTCCAACAAGATGGCGCCTCCCCATAATTCAAGGATAGTAATTGATTACCTTCAACGGAGATTCGGAGAAAACGTAATTTCGACGAATGGTCCTGTGAGGTGTCCTCCAAGGCTACCTGATTTAACGCCCCTCGATTTCTTTGTTTGGGGTCATTTAAAAAATATTATCTATGCAACCGTTACAACCCGTGAAGTTCTGGAGTTACGACGAAGACAAGCAATTAATAACATAACGGCCCAGCAATTGGCGAACGTTCTTCGAGAAACAGCTATGCGAGTTCAAAAGTGCATTGACGTTAATGGACAGACAGCATTTTGAACAACTGTTGTAATGTTTGGTGTTAATTTTTTGTATTCCAAAACCGTCTTATGATGTGTAACAAAATAATTAGAATAAAATTGTATTTTCTTATCTTCTTTTAGCTGTAATTTTATTTGTATTTATCGCACATTTTAATACGACATATGAAGAAATTCCTTATTAATAGTATTAGTGGTTCCATTTGAAAAAATTGAGTTTTGCCCCAAAAACAATTTTGGTGAATTTTATTTGCTCATAAATCACGTAATTTAGTGTTTTTAACAGGATTTCAATTTCTGTAGCATTACACGGGTCATTTAGAATAAATCGGAATCGCCATGACACACTTAAATGGAAAACTAAAAATTATATTTAAAAAAAATTGATATTTGAAATGTCACTTACTTGGCATCGTTGGATTCAGAAAATTATACAAAATTCAAAAATGCAATAATATACAGGGTGTTCCACTTAAAATTCGAAAGTTAATGTCACTTCCTGCGAAACCGGGAGTGAAAAGAAATCAATTGTATTTCAAAAACTGCCGCTTATTATGTATGTAGTATATCCTACATTTTAATCAATTATCTTCAAAACTAAAGAAGAAAAGGGGGTCCATGATCCTGTTACACCCGGTATAGTAAAAAATTACACTTTCACCGATAGATGCCACTTCATTTTAATTACCTATTTAAATTACCACCTAAATTAGGCTTTCCGTTAACAGATAGCTCTCACTGGAAAAATATACCGATTTGTTAAATAGATATATATATATATATTAAACACGCTGTAAGTATTGCTCATTTAAATTGCCGCTCACTTGTAGCTAGCTTCAATGAAGTTTGTAATATAG
Organism: Leptura quadrifasciata; assembly: GCA_963675555.1. Classification (NCBI taxonomy): domain Eukaryota; kingdom Metazoa; phylum Arthropoda; class Insecta; order Coleoptera; family Cerambycidae; genus Leptura; species Leptura quadrifasciata. The sequence goes on along the minus strand of OY776673.1, from coordinate 151,285,659 downwards.
TTAGGGACAACAATTTTCTAATTTTTGGGGTTACAGAGATATGGTTAACAGACGATCTAGCGCCAGAAGCCATACAGATACCGGGTTATAAATTTCTTAGTAAAAACCGCGAAGATCGAGGCGGTGGTGTGGGCGTCTATGTGAGAGATTGTATTAATTGCGAGCTGATCGACATGAATGCTCATAATGACAGTAGTTTGGAGTACCTTTGGATTAAACTAATACTCAATAGAACTAGCCTAGCAGTTGGAATTGCATATCGTCCTCCACGTAGTAGTCTTACACAGTGTGTAAATTTTCTGGATACTGCTTTGTCTGAACTAATGCCAATTTATGATAACATTGTTATTCTAGGTGATGTTAATATAGACTTATTCAATAGTAACAACATATTATCTGAATGCTTTAACTCTTATGGGTTCTCTCAGGTCATTAACGAGCCCACAAGAATTACTCAATACAGCTCAACGTTAATTGATCCCATATTTGTATACAGTTCTAATACAGTTTATGAAGCTGGAACTATCAATGCTGATCATATATCTGATCACAAATTAGTATATTGTAAATTGAATATGCCTGTTCCTAAGTATAAACAGAAATTTATTACTTATAGAGATTTTAAACATTTCGACCAGGACCTGTTTGATAGTGACTTAGATAGTTATGATTGGGACGTCATATATCACACCCACAACATTGACAGGAAAATACAAATTTTTACAGATTATACTACTTCTCTATTTGACATTCATGCTCCTGTGAGAACTATACGAGTTAACAAGCCTTATTCGCCGTGGCTCACTGATAATATTAAGCGGATCATGAAAGAACGCGACTTAGCTCTAAAATTATACGTAAGGCATAAAACGGCAGATAACTGGTATAGATATAAAAATCTTAGAAACCTCGCTCTTGTCTCGATCAGACGGGAAAAAGCTGCTTATCTTACTTATCTTGAGATGCAAAATAAACAAAAAGAACTTTGGAACGCGTTAAATGATATGAATGTAAAATCTGCCAAAAATTTATATATACCTGACCACCTTCGTAACGTTGATGAAATTAATAATTTTTTTCTATCTGTCTATAATAAAAGCAATAGCTGCAATAAGACTACCATTTTTTACAAAAACAGAACTTTCTTACAATTTGATAACCTTTTCTCCCTGAAACCAGTTGATTCTACCAGTATTTTAGCAGCTATCTCGTCACTAAAATCAAATGCTTTTGGTAGTGATAAAATTACCCTCACCATGCTGAAATTATGCTTACCTAAAGTCCTCAATCATGTTAACCATATTATTAGCTGTTGTTTGGAAGCAGGATACTTTCCTAATGCGTGGAAAGTGGCAATAATCACACCCACACCTAAAAGTAACTCTCCCAGCCTAGTCAGCGATTTAAGGCCAATTAGCCTACTACCTGTTCTTTCAAAGATACTAGAAAAAATTGTATATGCCCAAATTGAGTCTCATCTTTCACATTATTCAATCTTGCCACACCATCAATCAGGCTTTCGAAAATCATATACTACCACAACGGCATTATTGAATCTTACTGATAATATATTTAGGGCTTATGACAATAAATTAGTGAGTGTACTGGTATCACTCGATTACTCAAAGGCGTTTGATACCATAGACCACGATCTACTCTGCGCTAAACTACATTACTACGGATTTGATGATAATTCAGTGCATTTTTTCAACTGTTACCTAAAAGATAGATACCAACGAGTGTACATTCTTGATAAATCATCTCAGGCAAGTCCTATCGTCTCAGGTGTCCCAGAGGGCTCGATACTCGGCCCCTTGTTATTTTTAATTTATACCTCGGATATTTTCTCTACAATACGTTCCTCTATTCTTCAGACTTATGCAGATGATACTCAGTTACTGAAATGCTTTGACTTGCAAGCAGTTGATGAAGCCTCACTTGAAATTAATCGCGATCTTAAATCAATCTACACATACTCAGTCAACCATAACCTCAAGCTTAACCCAAATAAAACTGCAGTCATCGTCTTTTGCCCACATAAACAACGGACTGATGTAAAAAGCAATCTGATATTACGATTAAATGATACTCAATTATTTTTCTCTGATACGTCAAAAAATCTAGGACTATTATTAGATGAGAAGCTTCGATTTACGAGCCATGTTTCTAAACTCTTGCAAAGATCTTATATACGGTTAAAAATGTTATATGCTAATAAACATATTATGGACTCAAATCTAAGAAAGAAGCTGTGTGAGTCATTAGTTATGTCCATCTTTAGCTATTGTAATGTTGTATATTTTCCCTGCCTTGATCAAATTACGAAAAATCGAATACAAAAGGTACAAAACAACTGCTGTCGCTTCATATTCAATCTACGTAAATATGACCATGTGTCTCTCAAATCCCATGATTTGCATTGGTTAAGAATCGAAGATCTAGTAAAGTTCAACTTTCTTGTCTTTCTCCATAAACTACTTCTCACATCATCACCTCGATATCTCAAAGATAAACTTATTTCCCGAAAGTTTGTTCACTCGGTCAACGTCAGACAAACGAATATGCTTACTATGCCTCAGCATACTACTGCTATGTTCAATAGGTCGTTCACATTCAATGCAGTAAAACTGTACAACAGTATTCCCAATAGCTATAAGCTTTTAAGTTGTAACCAATTTCATAAAAGTATAAAAAGATACTTGTTTGCAAAACAGTAACGGGATATTTCATTTAACCTAGTTCATATATTTTCGTCTATCTACCCTAATACTTCTTTCGCCATATTGCCTTCTGTTGCTTTCTTTTTCTTCTGTTTATATACTTTAGATTCATTTTTAACTATTGTAAAATTTAGTGTTAGATATAATGTTTATTGTTAGGTTTAGGAATTGTTCTACTTCTCTTAAATTAGCCTTAATATTTGTTACTCACCCTCTGCATGGTTAAGTGTAAGAGTAGCCTTGAGCTAAACTTCGCCATGCCCACCCAACATCATTTATATATATGTATGTACAATTATTTCTTTTTTCTTGTACCACTTTCTAAATAAAGACGATTTATTATTATTATTATTATTATTATTATATATATATATATATATATATATATATATATATATATATATATATATATATCATAAAACTATAAAATATAAACTATTATTATAATTAGTGCATAAAAGTTGCTTATAAACTGATGGCATAAAAATAATTAATGATCTAAAAGTCCATGACAATCAATTTAGTTTTAAAATTTCTCAAGTTGGTACTCTATGACTGTCCATCTATCAGTGTAAGTCATATCCTCTTCTTTTTTGTGAGTTAAAATGGCTATAAATATCACCCAAGTTCCTTCAAACTTTCTTTTTCGATCAAGAAATTGAACTGAAAAGTTTGCCAAGTTATTAATTTAGTTTGGTTGCTATTCGGTTTGATATCGGATCAAAAACTAAATTTAACATATTTTCAATTAATATTTCGGATTATTTAATTGAGATTTCAGGGGGTTTATCATTCAGAAGTATTATGGGTAAGTTATAATTTCTTAGATTTATTATAGATACGTGCTCATGTTAGAGGTTAATTTTGACACTGATTCTATAAATTTAATTATGGAAGATTTCGTACAGCTAGATTTTTGGGTACAGTTAGAACTTACCAACTGTTCTGGTTTTGATTATTTTGATTTTGGACAGTTTGAAATATTGGATCATTTCACTATTATTTGGTATATAATGTTTAGTTATTGAATTTGTCCTGACTTTGCACTTTGTGTTTGAGAAAACCTATTTAATTATAATTGGAAATCTCCCATCTGGATAATTTCAAACATTTTATTTAACGCTGAGGCTTGTGAAGATTACTACATCCGGACCTCGATCAACAAGAGAAACCTTCAACTCTGGAGTACCTGGAAAATCTCTAATTATTGTAGAAGTTTCCTATATTATTTTTTTTCCTTCTTATAAAATTGTTTAAAATTCACATTTTTTTCTCCTAGCGTTAGTTTAGAAAATCCTATACCTTAATATTTATATTATCGTAAGACTTTCATTAACCCTAACTTCCTTGTTTGATTGTACGTTGCATATTTTATAATAAATTTTATTTTTTTAAATTGTTCTTTTATTGTTAATGCTCTCACTATAAGGATTTGTAATATCTGATGTACCCTCCATTGGTGAAAATAAGTTCTCAGGAAATTGTTTCTTAACATGCTTTATAAACATGCCGCTAAGTGATTAAAAGTTGCCGCATTACTACCAAAGAAGCGGATGAAATTAAACTAGAAAATTATTGACCAATAGCTTCATTATGTATTTTTCAAAAATAATCAGCAATAAGATTTCAGAATTCTCAAATTAATATAACTTAAAAATCTGAAGCACTTGTACTACTACAACAACTTAATTATCACTTCTTACTATTTAATAGGGCCAAATCTAACCAAGACTGGGATACCTACAAAGTAAAACTCACGCAGTACAATAAAGAGTTCCGTAAGGCAAAGGGAGGCTCATGGAAGAGGTTCTTCGAAGAGGTCAGCGATGGGCCTGCAGTTTCCAGAATCCACAGAGTCCTGGCCAAGGTTGGTTGTACTGCAATTGAAGTTGGATTTATCAAAAAAGATTAAACCTATGCGGAGACAATGATGGAAAGCCTCAGATTGCTATGGAGGCACACTTTCCGGGCTCACTGATAATAAAGGACCTTGAGGATAGGCCTTATCCAAATCAAAAGCCAGAACGGCCCAAACTCGTTGACTGGAGACTGGTCACCGAGGTAATAAAACCTGAAAGAGTATTTGGAACCTGATGTGCACATTTGGTAATGAGGAAACTGTCTAATGATCCCCATCACTTTCATCAGCTACCTCTGAATTGACATCTAAAGTATCTTGGGCTATAATTTCATTAGGTCTATTGATGAAACTCGAAGACATGCGACGAGGCTTAAATTGATAGTGAAGAAATTTTAATTTATGAAAATAAGGCCATTGGCTTTAATTTTCACCACTTGCTGCATCTCCCGATCGACCTTGAATTACTTTAGTTACTTTCCAAACTCCTGTCTCAAATTCTTCCAGAAATTTTACGTATGTAAGTACATCTTTATGGCTATTTGTAACCATTTTCGATTTATTGAGCAATAAGTACAATATTCAATAATAAACTAAAAAATTAAAGGTTTTCTCAAATAATTGAACAGAAAAAATTGTAATAGTGGTCCACATGTACATTTCAATTGATATACTCTATCTCTATGCGCCTTTGAAATTAAGTTTTACTATGAATTTTGTTAAATTTATTGAAAGTGTTTCACAAATAATACGCCCAACTCGTTTGATATGCTGTGATAAGTTGCAAGCGATCAATAGTTTACGTGTAGAATTAGATCGGAGAACATAAAAATAGAAAATCAAATTTATTCTCCCTCAGTTTGTGCGACATACTGGTTGACCCGAGGTTTAACTCGTCTTCTTACTATTAAAGAGAAAACACAAAAGATATTTAGTTTCATATATTGAAAATGTCCTAAAATACAATTTTATTTGATAAATTAGTTTTTAAAAATTGACAGTGACTTATCGGAGGAATTGAGTCTCTTACTTATTTACTTGTCATATGATAATATGTTAATCAACATTGAGCTTCGCTGATAGTGATACTATGCAGGTTGTTTCAATTTACTCAGTTTAGAAAACAACATCGTAATTATAACAGTGATATCAGTGGAGTTTAAGTAACAAACCTTTTTACTGTTGGCAGAAAGAAAATATGTTTTTAAGTAGTTGTGAAAAATAACCGCTTGTTAGTAATTCTATCGAATAGAATTGAAAAGAATAATAATTTATTTCAAAAAATAATACATGAATATTTGGTAAATATACAGAACTAGAATTGAAAATATGTCAATTTTCGGCTGAGTGAAGTCAGAGAAATAAAAGTTGAACATCAAATATAAAAGTAATATACATACATGTATAAATACACTTACACACATATACACAACACATCAATTAAAGTATAAATATACAAAAGATAACTCTATTTATTTTAAACTTACGATAAATTATATACAATACATAAGACATATATTCAGCTATTGAATAGGATTCCATATTTAATAAGTACTGAAATGTTCCTTTTCTGAACAGGTTAAAAATGTTTTCATTTTTTAGTGCATTTGGTAGTTTATTGAATAATTTGAATTTGAGTGCTGCGTTCAGATAGTATCAGTCTATGGTTTGGCATGATATAACCAATCGACCAGGTATTATACGCATTCAAACAGATGTTTGTCTTTAAACAGAAATAATAAACACTCATGTATATATAGACCAGCAACTGTCAGTATGTTCAGATGTGTGACGCTCTTTTTCTCGTACGTGGCGAGAACTAAGGCTGTCACTTTGACACTCGAGCTTTATTCAGTACTCGGGCGCCAGTTCAAGTTTGAAAGTGATTGAACAACACTACCCACAAGTCGAATGAGCGAGACTAAGCAGCTCAGTGAAGAATCAGTTAATTCCAGTGGGTCAATAAGGGCAAATAGACTCTCACAAACACAAAACAGTAAAATGCAGAAGTTCAATAATATTTGTGTATATTACATAAGCCTGTGGTTACAGTCCTAAATGAACAGAAAAATCACAATTAACACAAATTTATGTACAGATATATATATATATATTATCATGAGGAGCACCCATACTCATATAAAAACAGAGTAGACAAATAAAGTCTAAAATTAATAAAAAACAAACATTTTCACTACGAGAAGTCTCGATTCTACTTTAATAGCTAACGCTATCATGTAAATATTGCTTACAAAAACATAAAACCACATATTTATCTTTTAAGTTTCATTTCATTCATTAATACTCGTTAAATATAGGAAATTTGTTATATTAGAATTAAGTTTTGTGCTAGTTATAAGATAAAAACATAAATACCTAAGGTAAAATAACCCAGAAAATGTCCCAAATCGAACTAAAGACACTGAAAAGACAATATTCTCCATTGGTTAGTTACCATAGTGCTTTAGAGTCCAAAACGATACTGGAAAACAGCTACAGGAAGCTGGAACTCCGTAGTCAGGTTTCGACATAACGGCAGATCTGAAAATTTCACATATGTTAAAAAATAATCCAAATAATTTTGTATGTCAACAAGATTTGACCATTGCATAAGCAAATATGGACCTTAATGTGTAAATAAAGCACAAAATGCATGAGTAACATACTCAAATAAGAAAATTATTCAGATAAATATATGTGACAGGACTATGGAAAATGTAAATTATGTAAATAATTTTAATTACAGGGAATAAAAACAAACTTTTCGTCATAAACTAGTTGGACAATTACCTAATGTAAATGACAGCAGCAGCAGAACTAGAACTGTTGGTTCGAATAGGGCTCCAAAGTCAAATTTGTGGGTAGAGCACCTCGTGTCGTGAACTTTTTAACATGGTCAAAACCATATAAACTTTTCAACGCAAAATGTGTACTATGCCAAATATAGACAGTCTAAGGTATGTGAAGACACAATTTGGGGACACTAAGTGTATAGTGGGGCATAGATAGGTCCAAGTTATCCCAGGGTCACGACCTGAAATGTTAAAAATATGTTAATTTTAAGGAAAAACCATTATATAGCCCTAAAAACTATAGAAATAGATGTAATAGGATATAAGGTTCATTTTTCACTAGTGTTAGGTACTTATTTATTGTTAAAATCAATGTAATAGGAAAATAAGACTCAAAATTTCAATCTTTCAAAATACATAACCTAGAGAGAAAAGCAATACAGCAAAAGAATCGGTAAGAAACGCTGATGAATAATACATTAAGAAAGTTTCAAGTATTTATTTCAAAAGTTAAAAATTTTGCATATAAAGAAAATCCAATTTCAGATTTCAGAAATCTAGGAGGCCAAATCTGTCATAAAACTAGGTTTCCATGACAAATTTACCCAGAGAGTCGAAGTAAATCGGTTGCCCAAGTAACATGCTAAAAAATTTTCTCGCAACAATTAAAACATAACCTTAGAAATTTTAAAACAAAGTAGAGCCAGCAAAACGTCAAATCGTGACAGGTGTCACCGAAAAGAGGTTAAAAGTCGACTCACAGTGACATTTTGAGTCTTTTTAAGAAAAATATTTAATTATATCATCCTAAATTCACTAATAATTGTTAAATGTAAAAATTTCAACTTACCGTAAAGTGTGTAACGTCTAAAACAAAAGTTAAAATCCAAAAGTGCATCGACCAATAAATTAAAGTGTCAACGAATTTCACCAGTAACTTCAACCAGTCAACTAGAACATCATTCAACCAACAGGAGATCACGATTCTTCGAAAGTTTAAAAGGTACTGTGCAAAAAGCGTTCTTAAAAAAATAACAAACAATAACTGTGTTTTATTATTATTGTCTATGTTCACGTTCGATCAACAAATCGATAAAATCTGCACTGTCAAACTCGATGTATTGTAAAACCTGTATTTTTAAAACACCATCTGGTAATCATTAAAAGAAATTGTATAGAAACTTGTGAGTTTATGTTTTTAAAGTAAAATATTAGTTGTCAAACGGAATCTACTTCTGAGAAACGGAGTCTTGTGTTTCATATTAATTCCTGTAACCAGGTGGCGCCCAACTTCAGTCAGTATTTAAATAATAGTAAATTGCATACCCAAAAGGGGTCAATAACTTAATTTTCAAGCATTTAAAATTCAAATTACTTCACTTAAACAATTTATATCAGCCATTTCCAAACGTCTTAATATATATATATATATATATATATATATATATATATATATATATATAAGCAGTAATAGCAAGCAATATAACAATATTAGCGGCAAAAGCGGATAGATGGTAAAGTTAGCGAGTTTATATAAAAATGGCTATTAAGCAAACAGTGTACGGATACCAGGAAATGCGAAGCAAGCAGACTTATTTACAGTGTTACAAACAAACAAATTATAAAACAAACCGGAAACTTGGCTAGTGTTTTACGAAGTTAACAGTACGTAGAAATAAATATTGACGAGCAAATATTTTGTCACAAGGTTTTAATCCCGGACTCAAGAAAATATGCAAGGACGTGAAATTGGCAGTAACGTGACAGACGTAGATAAAAGTGGACAGAAAAGAAATAACCTGCTGTCGCCGCAGGGCCAAAGTCAGGTTAGGAAAATAAAGAACGAACCTGCTGTCGCCGCAGGGCCAGAGTCAGGTTGGTTAAGAACAGAAAAAGAACCTGCTGTCGCCGTAGGGCCAAAGTCAGGTTCAGAAAAGCAAGAAACTTGCAAAAATGAATAATTTACAGTAAAATATTGAGACAGCAAAATAGTAAAATATATCAATCAGAAAATAAGCAGAATAAAAGGAAATATTCATAAGTATATAAAAATTTACTAACAGTTAATAGAAATTTCATCAACAGTAAAATATAATTACACTAGCCAAGTATTTAAAAGGGTCTTACTCTTTCCAACTGGGGTACTGGTGGTCGACTGATTTCTTCAAATTGCAGGAGAACTAATGAATGAAATTCCCGGTGCTGTTTAATTTATAGCCGTTCCCTACCAGGATATCGCGTAGGTCCCCTCTATTTCAGACTCGCGCAGGAATCAATATATTGACTACAAGATAGCGGAGTCGGCTGCTTTGAATTATTTAATGGGCCGGTGAATTGTTATTACGAGCGTCGGTTAGTATAAACAAAGTATTCTGACTTTTGTAATGTATGGAATCGGTTTCAAATAATTATACTAACCAACTACGAAAAAGAAATGAATTTAATCGGCCACAGATAAGTAATTATTGAATTAATTACTTCAAATAATAAACAATAATTTTGTTTATAAATATATCCCGGTGTTCAAATAGTAAAATTGCCTGCTAATATACAGTAAGTCGCTTAAGGCGGTACAGAAAACAAGGAACATAATTATATAGAGTAAAATTAAATACAAATTTTATGCAGATTTCCGTAACGAAAAATGCTTCGTTATAGATGTTTAAATCTCCCTCGATATGTTTCCCTATAATCCAAGTAAAGGCGGGCTGTTCTTTTTTGAATAACAAATATTCTATCCACTGAGCAGCTGTTGTCCCAGAATATTATACCAAATCGTAAAATTTATTGAATATTTGAGAAGCACACCATCTTGAGGCAGTCAATATGTATGTACCTCCTCAAAACTCTCATTAAGTACAATGATTTATTTAGTTTTGGACTTTTCATTACTAATCTGTGCGCAATGTGGCATTTCAAAACTTGCATGACTTGATTTAAATAGAATTAAATTGGTCTTCTCTCGATTCAGCACTAACTTTTTTTGTGTGAACCAATTTGTTACATTCTTCAATGTATTATCGCATTTCTTCAACAGGTCTGGATTAAATTCGAAGGACGCAATCAAGTTGGAATCATCTGCATGATTAACTAAACATATATTATTCATACTATTTATGGCTCTCGCTAAGTTGTCTATGTATATAGCAAATAGTAGGGGTCCAGTTACACTACCCTGGGGATTCCTATATTAATTTTACGATATTCTAAGTAATATATCTCAAGGTTTTTTTGTATAACCACTTTTTGAGATCTATCCAAAAGGTATGTCTTTATCCACTCCAAAGGTGTACCGTAAACGCCATACATTTCTAACTTTTGCAACAGTATATTGTTGACTAACGTATCATATCCTTTGGATAGGTCTAAGAACATAGGAATGTTCTTAGACCTATCCATAGGAATATATAGGAATATAGGAATATAGGAATACCCATTTTTTTATTTTCTAAATTCTTAATGATACAATCTATGAAAGTACATATAGCAGTGTCTATTGACCTACCTTTTAGATAGTCATGCTGAATGTCATCGGTTGATTAATCCAATTGATATGAAGAATTGTAGAAATCTGTCACACATGAAATGTTAGTGTCACTTCTTGTTTCACTGGAAGAGAAATCATTTATATGTCAAAAGTTTTTATATGGGATGTTCCAAATTTCAATCGATTATCTTAAAAAGGAAAAAAAGGAGGGGTACCATGTTCTTGTTACACCTGGTATACTTATGAACATAATTAATGCATCAACTAAAATTTATCATGATTTTGAGGATGGTCTCTTTCTAACCAATTTGTTGAATTTTAAAGTTTTTTGTTTTGTTCTATAGATTAGCTCTTCTGAATGTAAAACCACATTGATTTTAACTACAAATATTTTTCTCTTAAAAACTTAGTGTAGCAATAAAGCTAAATTTTCAAGGTCAAAAAGCAAATAAACAACTGCAGCATAGTGCTTTCACTACTGCCACTGAAATCATGCAATTTGCAACAGACAATTTTCTTTGAAATTATGCAACGAGAAATTTGAATGGTGGATAAGTACGATAATTTCGATTTATATTTTGTTCGACTGTTCAACAGGGAGTGTCACACTAATCCAGTCCCAAGGTCCATAAATACTGAAGAAGTTTTTTTTATTCATTTATATAAATGTATATTTCCGCTACCAAGGCCAATCACCGACGCCAGTGGATAAGCTCATCAGTGTCTGTGTAGGCACTGGGACAATTAACCTGTAAATTTTGCCGAACCTCCACAGTTTGTCGTGGGGTAGGTATGCTTAACGTGCTCACATCGTAGATACACAGAACCCACAGTTTTACATCTCTTTCGAAAGATGGTGACGCGAGCAGATCCGCTCATCCACTATATCTCATCCACTTAATGTGACCTGGTTTTGAACCCGGGCCGTTTGCGTGAGAGGACGCGCCACTATCTATCACACCACCAAGCCGACACTAAAGAAGTTATTTTGCAAGAAATGTTATGGGTGCGAAAGAGCCAAGTGGATTAAAAATCCAAGCCAGTTCTGATTAGCTAGGATTGAGCGTTTGGTGAAAGAACGCTTAATAGCTTCAACTACATATGAAAATATATCTGAAGATGGAGATCATTTTAGTTCGAGAACTTTCACAATCATCCTCTGCATAAAAAGAAAGATTCCGGTATTATTATTAGAAAAGATGAGCTGTTGCTTGCTAGAAACCCTCTTTTTGCACTAATAAAATGAGTTCATTTTTAATGATCAATGCTTCGTCCAGTGTGGAGCACCCTGTCACTGCATCGCCCACATAAACGTCGGAATGCGTGACCTTTGCGGTTAGAGGAATATGTTTATTTACATCTTTAGACAACTGCAGCAAAGTTCTAAGAGTAAGAAAAGGAGAAGAGAAAACACCATATGTAACTGTTTTTCCAGGGGTGGTCAGAAAAAAATCTCCTCCACATGGGTTGATAATCTCTGTGATGGAAAATAAAAGTTATTAACACTGAGGCAATGACTATTATTGGTGATGAAAAAGAAGTTGTAAATTATATGAACACGGTTTTTACCGATATTGGAACAAAAACAGCTAATAGAGTAAAAGTCACCAACTACAAACATAAACTAAAATACAAAATTAGAGATACTATTTTTATATAACGACAAAAATGAGGTAAAAAATTATATAAATATTGTCTGAAAGTTATTTGTGGCATTCTACGAATATTCTTTCCTATTATTTGGGTTTTCTACCACATGTACTATTATCCTCTTCAAAACCAAATCACCGAATCTACAAAATAATAGAATTATTGGAAAAAAGAGCCTCTGCGCCCGTGACGTTTACGCCAAAGGAAAAGTCAGAGGTTATGTTTTGCAAATAATATAAATCGGAATAAACACAAAAATAATGTATTTTGCTGACGTTTCGGAAAGTAATCTCTTTCCGTTTTCAAAGCTATTTTTTGAAGAACTCTTATTTTGCTGTGTATGTCAAATACACAAATACAATCTTAAAGCTGTGTATTTGACATACACAGCAAAATAAGAGTTCTTCAAAAAATAGCTTTGAAAACGGAAAGAGATTACTTTCCGAAACGTCAGCAAAATACATTATTTTTGTGTTTATTCCGATTTATATTATTTGCAAAACATAACCTCTGACTTTTCCTTTGGCGTAAACGTCACGGGCGCAGAGGCTCTTTTTTCCAATAATTCTATTATTTTGTAGATTCGGTGATTTGGTTTTGAAGAGGATAATAGTACATGTGGTAGAAAACCCAAATAATAGGAAAGAAAATTATATAAATACTTGAATAAAAATCAGGTAAGTACATCACATGGTAAAGATGGAATAAATTCCAAAATACTGAAAAATATTAAGTAAATAATTTATTGTTATTTCACAAAAAAAATCATTAATTTGTCATTCTCCAATCGTATTTTCCCCTCACATATTAAAAGAGCAAAAGAGGCTTTTGTAAAACCAATACGTAAGAGAGGGATATAAATCAAGCAAACAATAAATTATCGACCTATCTCGCTAATATCCAATATTGCTAAAATATTTGAGTATGCCATCAAAGACATAACGATGATCTTAAAGAAACAGCAGTTTGGTTTTTAGGAAAAAATGTGTACACAAGACGTTATAAATAAATTAATTGGTCACGTATATCAGAGTGTTGATAAATCAAAATCTTTGCCAGCAGTCTTTCTTTACTTAACTATAAGGCTTTAGACTCGGCCTTTGATATGATATCACATACAAAATTAATTGCACAATTACCGGTATATAGTTTTAGATTTAAAATATTTACAAAAAATTATTTATATCAGAGAGTACAATAAGTGGAGAATGAGAACAAGATCAGTGAGCCTTTAATATTAAAAAGCGGGGTACCACAAGATACTCTGCTGGGTCCCGTTCTTTTCATACTGTATATAAACAACATATTTGATATATAAAAAGACTGCCACATTGTGTTATATGCCTATGACATAGCCCTGTATGTCGAGGGAGACTGTTGGCAAGAGGTTAAAAAAAACTGAGAAATTATTGCAGAATATTAAAGCATGGTTAGATGATAGCTTACTTATGCTAAACTATGGTAAGACTAAATTCCTAACGTTTTATTCAAATACAAATAAATAGAAATTTGCTATTATTGAATCACGGAAGAGATCGCATCACCAGTTTTGCATGGGAGCACTGCTTCCCATGTTATTTTCGTGTGATGCGGATGATCGTATGGTAATATTTTTTTTTTGACATTTGTTAATGTCACAATTAAAATTTAATTTCGATATCAGTTACAATTATTAGTATCTAGTTTATAGGCCAGGCGACAGGTAATTCAATAAGGAAATAATTAGTGGAAAGCTGGAAATTGCTTTAATCGTTTTATTTGGACCCAGATATTACTCTCCCAAGTTTTCCCCCTCGAGCGCAGTCAGCGTTGGCCTTTCTGGTCCTAAGAATTTTTCGGTTCTTTGCAAATAGCTCCCAAACCATCAACTTTATCAACAAAATACTTATCATAAAAAATAATCTAGAGTAAATTTGCTACAAAAAAGTACTTCTTTACCGTTTGTCTCTAAAGTGAACAGTTACGATGCTACGACCATTCAAAGTGGAGCCCTTTTTGATTCTTGCGGAAAAGTTATCGAAATCATATGCCATATCAAAGTTTCTACATGTCATAAATATTTGTCAGCATTCCAGGTGCACAAGCTGTTAACTTGTTACAAGTATAACAGCTTTTCAATGTAAACAGTTGTGGCAAAGTACCTACGATTAGTATTATTATTGACTAGTATTGACATAAAATCACTCTTTTCCACACAACTATTTTGCACAACAAGTTTCAATCTCCCGCCGTGTGTGCAAGAAAACATACTCTTATTGCATGCGTTTAGTGGGTGCGATACAACGTCTTCGTTTTTCAGGCAGGGCAAAATGCAATTCGTAACACTGCTGAAGAGTAATGAGGAACTGCAGACAGCTGTTAGAGTTTTCCGAGACGTGAACGCAAACCCCGATGAAATTGACAAAGCGGGCCAGTTGGTTGTGGCTAGGGTTTATGACAACAAAACCACGGGAAACACCCTGAATGAGTTGCGGTTCCAACTGTTTGCAAAATCTCTAAGCAAACATCGATTTAATCTCGCAAGCTTACCTCCCACCGAATCAGCGGCACGTGAGCACTCTATAAGAATATACCATCAAGTCCAAACATAGTATGGAAATGATACAAATCCACTGGATTGGGGCTGGAAAAATTCTCAATGTGGTTTGGCTGCCATATCTACGACGAGGGATCCGGCGCCACAAACGCTTCTAAACATACTATGTTCGAAAGGATGTAACGCAGCGTGTGGTTGCAGGAAACGGGCCTCCGATGCTCCAGAATCTGCATGAATTGTATGGGACGGTCATGTACAAATGCTGCCGAGGAAGATGACATGGATGATTGTGACGGAGACATCGATGTTAATCTTGAGCGCCCTGTGCGTCGGACAAATGTACCGATGCAGACGATGAAAGCGATGACGGAGAAATTGAGGCAGACGATCAAGACTGCCAGCCTTCATCAAAACGGTTGAAAATCGACTAACTTTGATATTTGAACAGTGGATTAGGCCTCCTGGGGACACCACTTACAAAAAAACGCGCCATTTACTCTACCGCCAGGTGGTGTGGAAAAGAGTGATTTTATGTCAATACTAGTCAATAATAATACTAATCGTAGGTACTTTGCCACAGCTGTTATACTTGTAACAAGTTAACAGCTTGTGCACCTGGAATGCTGACAAATATTTATAACATGTAGAAACTTTGCTATGGCATATGATTTCGATAACTTTTCCGCAAGAATCAAAAAGGGCACTTTGAATGGTCGTAGCATCGTAACGGTTCACTTTAGAGACAAACGGTAAATAACTTTTTTGTAGCAAATTTACTCTAGATTATTTTTTATAATAGGTATTTTGTTGATAAAGTTGACGGTTTGGGAGATATTTGAAAAAAAACGAAAAATGGTACCTTCTTAGGGCCAGAAGGGCCAACGCCGACTTCGCTCCAGGGGGAAAACTTGGGAGAGTAATATCTGGGTCCAAATAAAGCGATTAAAGCAATTTCCAGCTTTCCACTAATTATTTCCTTATTGAGGCTTTTTTTTCGACCTGTCGCCTGGCCTATTATACTATTTGGTGAATGTGTTGCAGAAAAAAAAACAATATTATTGTGTAGTTTTATGTGATAATAGTGAAAATTACTGAAGAATTTATTCAAACCATTTTTAATTAAGAAACTGATTAGCTTTACAACAAATTGATTTATATTCTGGTTTGTAACAAGTAATGATGAACACCAATTTCAATTTCCGTTAACATAAACTCCCATAAGAGATCCTTAAAAACTTAAATAATGTAATAAAATAAATCATCAACTGATCAAGTAATGTATCGATGTAATAGAATGACTTTTTTAATAACAAATTTGTAACAAGGACAAATATGTAAGAATTACGTTATTTTTTTCTTTCAGATTTTGAGAATAGAAATTATTGACCAATTCTTATTTGATCCTTGTGGATCTAGAAGATACACAACAGCAGGCAGATGTCCAAGAAGGGGATTCATTAAGCGATATAATCTGTTTCAACTTCCCGACAGAAAGTTTATCAAATATTTCCGAGCTTGCAAGGAGTTGGAGCAGGAAATTATACGAATGGTGACACCACTCATTGCAGCTCCATCCAGAGCTTCAGCTATTTCCATTGAAACGAAGGCAAGTAATAAGAATATACGTGTTCAATTAACTGAACTCTAGCGATTTGTTACAACATTATAGGTTTTTTGTGGCGCTGAAATTCTTTGGGTTCGGAAGTTACCAAGAGGTTATTGGAACATATATAAATACCAGTATAAGTCAACCAAGCGTAAGTAGATGTATTAGAGAAATTTGTGAAGCATTGTAATAACCGGAAATTTTCAACCATTGAGTGCATTTCTCTTAAAAAATAAGAGAGCTTGAAAGGTTAAGGATAAGGTACAATTACTCACAACAATACTTCAAATATTATTAGAAATACGGATGCTATATATACAATATAAACGCTATTAAAACTAAGATACGAACTTAATTTAAATCTAATTTTAAAAAATTAAAATTAAATTTCAGCTTCTATGAAAAGTACAATTTTCCTAGAATTGTTGGAGTCATAGATTGTACACATGTGGATGGCTATTGTGACCCCAAGCGGAAATCCCGACCGCCCAGAACATGTGTATGTTAAATTGAAGAATTATCATTCCATTAATGTGCAATTGGTACAAATGATATATTTGACAGATAACAGATCAGTGATTGTCTCCAATATTCTTGTTTATAGGTTTGTGACGACAATTTAAATTAACGCAAATCCTCGATTTCCTGGAAGTACTCATGATACCCATATTTGGAGACAATCAAATGTATCTCAAACCATTGAAGTTCTATGTAGACGTAATGAAGAAAATTCTTTATTCCTGTAGACTGTAGATTCTGCTAAGTATTATTCTTTTGCTGAGGTATTACTTTCACAGGTTACCCATTACGTCTGTGGTTCTTGACACCATTGGAAAATTCACCACCCCCAAATAATCAAGATGAACGCTTCAATGATTTATTGAAAAGTATCCACAGCATAATTGGACGATGTAACGAGGTCCTTAAATATAGATTTAGATGCTTATTGAAACGAACACTGCATTATTCCCCGCAAACAGCGGTAAATATAATTTATACATGATTTTACGCAACATGTATCTCCATTTTAATATAGCGGAACTTGAAGATGAGGAGATAATGGCTGATTGGGATTTCGGTATGAAATGAACCAGATCAGAGGGAACAATCTAATAGGGAAAACGCTATAAAAGTTAATCCAGATCTAGCTGCAGGCCGTCGTTTACAAAGAAAAATCATAGTCAATCATTTTAGAGACGAGGATTAATTTTTTTTACATCATAAAAATACATTTTAGAGAATTAAATCCAGAAAAATTCTATTTGAATAATTGTTTTGTTATCAAAAATAGTTTTCTTTTCCTTTAGTACAAATTTGGAACAAACATTAAAAGATTACTAGAAAATGAAAACTAAAAGTGTACCTACATAGAAAGTAATGAGGAAATTAACAAATAAGACAAATATATATAAAGTCAAGAGAGGTAGAAAATGCATTAAAATTCAACTTACAAATAGAAGAAATCATTACAACTAGTAGCTTCAAATAATAGTGGCAAAATCAAGAGTGTAAAAAAGGAGAATATATGTGTATACATATATTTTTTGTTTTACCTAATGTGTAAGCGCACTCACGTTCAAGTTTATATCATATAAATTTAAGTGAGGTATACCACTTTATTTATTTATTTATGTATTCTTAGAGGTAGAAACAACAAATATGCTGAAATTAGTTTTCTAAATTATGCAAATATTTAGTTATTTATTATATGTTATATGTTATTTATTATATATTATTATTATTATACATTTTATTGTGTACTTTGTCCTATGTAATATTGGATAAATAAAGCTTATTATTATTATTATTATATTAATATTTATATTTTTGACGTTATTTATTTTTTATATACCTACTGATTTTTAATTATTGCAGTAATATTAATTTGTGTCGTTTAAAATCTATTTTTTATGTTTATATATTTCATGAACTGTTTTTGATAAAATAAAATTATTTAACAATATATTTGTAGAGACTATAGTTTTTCTCAAGGATTCCACTAAAACTGCGGGAACACGCAACTTCAGGTTCTAGGCTAGATGAATATATATGTTTTATTATTATTCTATGTGTTTTAATTAAAACAATTTGAAACATTTTTACTTGAAGCTCCTGATCATAAGTATTTAGATATTAAGGTATATTTAGATATAGTATTAAAAATATACAAGTATTTTTTAAATTCACGTTGTTTTTAGATTGTCTTAGTTATTGGTATCTCTGGTGCATGCCGATTCGAAGAGATGCTAAGAATGACGGTAGCTGACACACAAACTTTAAGATCTGCCCTTCATATAGGAATTTTTAAAAAAATTCCTTCATTACGCCCAAAAGTCTTCAATGAAAAGAAATTCTTTTTAAAATTTATAAATGGTCGGTGTTACATGGTAATGAAAATTCATAAAATAAATAGTGCGCCCAAATAAGTTGCTACTTTTTTAAAGCTATCAGATGCGACAGGATACACAGATCATTGTTTAAGAAGAACTTCAGCTACCCTGCTTGTAGATGCAGGGGCCGATATTACGTGTCTGAAACGTCACGGCGGTTTGAAATCAAGCAGCGTAGTTGAAGGGTACATCGAGGAATCGATGAACAATAAGCTTGACACTGCCAATTATGGTTTCGAGAGAATAAAATATTAGTTAGAAAAAAAGAAAATACTTCAGTTTTAATAATTGAGCATAAAATGGTCTGCAAAAATTAAATATGGAAAATAATCTTAACCTGAATCTGTCGGATAACGTCGCACATGCTTGAATCTTCCCTTCTATACACATACTCATTTCTTTAAAATATCGACTTTTGTTCTTCTTTAAGCTTATCAAATATTGCTTATAATTTATACTTATTTAACAAATTTAGAAAATACAAATAAAATCACAATAGATATTAATCTACAAAACTCCCAATGATATTACACAGCAAGATCGTCATTTCAGTGATCATTTTTACTAAATATAAAAAATTTCGCTACATTGAAAACTGGAAAGTAATGTAAATACGGGATGCGAATCGCCAAAAACAACAAATATTAACTATAATTCTCTATAAAATTAATTGTCAAATAACATAAACTGGGACGATATCTTACAACTAAACGATGTAAATAATGCCGCAAAAATATTTATAGATACTATTAAACAGGCTACAATATCTAGTGAACAGAAAATCTTAAACATAGACACATAAAAAGAAAAGGCTGGATTGCATAGGGACTGATGAAATCAATTAATTAATTTTAGAGGTAAATTGTATAAACTGGTACTTAAAAATCCTAATAATGTTCAACTAAAAAAATCAGTATAAATATTGCAAATAATTTAAACAATAAATGAAAAAAGTAAATAAGATTTTTATTAACAAAAAATTTATGAGAATATGCTGCAAAAATATGGCCATATACAAATGAATTGCTAAACAGGGAAAAATCAACTGATAACAAAATAAAAGTTATTAACAGTGAGGCCCTGAATATTATTGGTCATGAAAAGTTGCAAATTATATGAACACGTTTTTTACCGATATTGGAACAAAGACAGCTAATAGTGTAAAAGTCACCAACTACAAACATAAACTAAAATACAAAATTAGAGATACTATTTTTATATAACGACAAAAATGAGGTAAAAAAACTATATAAATACTTAAATAAAAATCAAATACATCACCTGGTAAAGATGAAATACTTTCCAAAATATTAAAACATATTAAGTAAATAATCTATTGTTACTTATAACATATTAATAACATTATATTAAATGAGCAACAGAGGCTTTTGTAAAACCAATACGTAAGAGAGGGGATATAAATCAAGCAAACAATAAATTATCGACCTATCTCGCTAATATCCAATATTGCTAAAATATTTGAGTATGCCATCAAAGACATAATAATGAAATTATTTCAGAATATTAAAGCATGGTTAGATGATAGCTTGCTTGTGCTAAACTACGGTAAGACTAAATTCCTAACATTTTCTTCAAATATAAATACAATAGCAATTTGCTATTCTTGAATCACGGCAGCGACCGCATCACCAGTTTTGCATGGGAACACTGCTTCCCATGGTATCTTCGTGCGATGCGGATGATCGTATGAAAATATATTTTTTTGACATTTGTTAATACCGCAATTAAAATTTAACTTCGATGTCAGTTATAATTTTTAGTGTCTAATTTATGCTATTTGGTGGGTGTGTTGCAGAAAAAACAATAATATTGTGTAGTTTTGTCATAGTAGAGAAAATTACTGAAGAATTTAGGCAAAATAGGAACCTTTTTAAATTAAGAAACTGACTAGCTTTACAAAAAATTGATTTATATTATGGTTTGTAATAAGTAGTGATGAACACCAATTTTAATTTCCACTGGCATAAACTACCACAAGAGATCTTTAAAAACTTAAATAATGTAATAGAATAAATTACCAAATGATCAACTAATGTATCGATGTAATCGAACGACTTTTTTAAAAACAAATTTGTAACAAGGATAACTATGTAAGAATTACGTTATTTTTTCTTTCAGATTTTGAGAATGGAAATTATTGACAAGTTCTTATTTGATCAAGTCCTTGTGGATCTAGAAGATGCACAACAGCAGGCAGATGAACCAAGAAGGAAATTCATTAAGCGATGTAATCCGTTTCAACTTCCTGACTATTTCCGAGCCAGCAAGGAGTTGGTGCAGGAAATTATACGAATGGTGAAACCATTCATTGCAGGTTCATCCAGAGCTTCAGCTATTTCTGTTGAAACGAAGGCAAGTAACAAGAATAAACGTGTCAAATTGACTGAATTATAGCGATCTGTTACAACATTATAGCTTACCAAGAGGTAACTGGAACAAATATATATATACCAGCATAAGTCAACCAAGCGTAAGTAGGTGTATAAAGATAATTGTGAAGCATTTTTACAACAGGAAATTTTCGGCCATTGAGTGCATTTCACTCAAAATATAAGAGAGCTTGAAAATTTGAGGACAAGTTAGAATTACTCACAACACTACAAATGTTATTAGAAATATATATACAATATATGCTTTTAAAACTAAGATACGAACTCAATTCAAATCTAATTTTTAAATTTCAGGTTCTATGAAAAGTATAATGTTCCTGGAATTGTTGTCATAAAGTCATAGATTGTACACATGTGACTATTATGACCGCAAGCGGAGATACCGACTACCCAGAACATGTGTATGTTAATAGGAAGAGTTATCATTCCATTAATGTGCAATTGGTACAAATAATCTATTTGGCCGATAACAGATCAGTAATTGTCTCAAATATTCCTGTTTATAGGTTTGTGACGACAATTTAAATTAACGCAAATCCTCGATTTCCTGAAAGTACTCATGATACCCATATTTGGAGGCAATCAAATATATCTCATATCTCAAATGTGCTTTTAGAGGGCGGAATATTAAACATAATATTTTTAGTCGCAAACTCCTCTATAAATCCTTATTTTACTATAAGGAACCTAACCAGACTGCAACCAACAGCTACTCTCCGGGCTATGTGCCCCGCCGAACGCTGAATTACAAGTTACAAGCCTGGCGCGTTAAGTGTAATAATTGCATATTACCATCAAAACGCTAATGCTTCGATTGCAACAAACACCAGCCGAAAGACTGATCCTACTTAAAGGAGCTCCCTTGCCAGTCGTCACACACCACTTGCAGACTGCAGTTTCGAGCTGTTGGCTCTCGTCAGTGCAAGGTAGGTATGCGACGACCGACATGAGAATCCTTTGACTATAGTACATCAAGGCAAGGGAGCTCCTTTAAGTAGGATCAGTCTTTCGGCTGGTGTTTGTTGCAATCGAAGCATTAGCTTTTTGATGGTAATATGCAATTATTACACTTAACGCGCCAGGCTTGTAACTTGTAATTCAGCGTTCGGCGGGGCACATAGACCGGAGAGTAGCTGTTGGTTGCAGTCTGGTTAGGTTCCTTATAGTAAAATAAGGATTTATAGAGGAGTTTGCGACTAAAAATATTATGTTTAATATTCCGCCCTCTAAAAGCACATTTGAACTATGCTAAGCCAAGTCAGGCTATTTATTTTTCGATTGAAACAGACACTGGACCGCTGGATGGCGCCTGCTGGCTGTTTTACATGTCGCTATTATAAGAATACCGGGATGTACTATAGTCAAAGGATTCTCATGTCGGTCGTCGCATACCTACCTTGCACTGACGAGAGCCAACAGCTCGAAACTGCAGTCTGCAAGTGGTGTGTGACGACTGGCAAGGGAGCTCCTTTAAGTAGGATCAGTCTTTCGGCTGGTGTTTGTTGCAATCGAAGCATTAGCGTTTTGATGGTAATATGCAATTTTTACACTTAACGCGCCAGGCTTGTAACTTGTAATTCAGCGTTCGGCGGGGCACATAGCCCGGAGAGTAGCTGTTGGTTGCAGTCTGGTTAGGTTCCTTATAGTAAAATAAGGATTTATAGAGGAGTTTGCCACTAAAAATATTATGTTTAATATCTCATATCGTTGAAACTCTACGTAGACGCAATTAAGAAAATCCATTATTCCTGTAGACTGCAGATACTGCTAAATATTATTCTTTTGCTGAGGTATTACTTTCACAGGTTACCCATTACGTCTGTGGTTCCTGACTCCATTGGAAAATCTACCACTCCCCGATAATCCAGATGAACGCTTTAATGATTTATTGAAAAGTATCCGCAGCATAGTTGGACGATCTAATGGGGTCCTTAAATATAGATTTAGATGCTTATTAAAACATCGCACACTGCATTATTCCCCACAAATAGCGGCAAATATAATATATACATGATTTCACATATGTGTCTCCATTCTAATGTAGCGTAACCTGAAGATGAGGAAGTAATGGCTGATTGGGATTTTGGTATGAATACTGAACCAGAAGAGAGAGAAAAATCTAATAGGGAAAACGCTAGAAGAGTCGATCCAGATCTGGCTGCACGCCGTAGTTTACAGAGGAAAATCATAATAAGTTATTTTAGAGACGAGGCTTAATTTTTTTACATCATAAAAATACATTTTATAGAATTAAATCCAGAAACCAATTTAAATAATTTTGATTGTTTTTTGTTATCAAAAATAGTTTTCTTTTCCCTTTAGTACAAGTTTGGAACAATATTTTTATTTTTGACTTTCTTGTAATTTTGAAGTACCTAGTGATTTTTTATTATTGCAGTAATATTTATTTGTATCCTTTAAAATCTATTTTTTATGTTTATGTTTATATGTTTCATGAACTGTTTGATAAAATAAAATTATTTAACAATATATTTGTGGACTATAGTTTTTCTCCAGGAATTCCACAAAGACGCCAGGAATATGGATTCTCAGTTTCTAGGCTACACCATTGTTTGGATGTATATTTTTCGTTATTTTATTTATTTTTATTTTTTTTAAATTGTAATTATTTTTAAAAAAATATACATTTGTTCTTGTACCCTTTCAGTGAAAATTGTAAGAAATATAGATATCTTAAAAAAGTATATGAAACAAAACTTTTAAAACGAACGCTTTTTTTAATAAATGTATTAAAAAGAAAATAATGAATTTTTTCTGATCTTATAATTTTCTTAAAAGTTCATATTGTTTATTAAAATTAAAAACGTTGAGCGTGAAATAGACGAAGTTGTTTCAATAGTTCTTGGGTTTTTTATACATTTTATTGAACTCTTTTTAGTTTTGTAATAAAATATTGAATTTAATTTTTAATCATCCGATATCACGTTTCAATTCGAATTTAATAAGAAACATGATCGCGCCGATTGCCTCCAGATATGACCCCTACTTCCATCCCCCTGCACCTATTGGTAAATAAACAGCGAGGGACATTTTTGCAGTGGTATTCTTCACACTTGAAATCAGCATAAATTTCATCGAAGAAATTTTGCGTAACTATGACAAAATCCGGAAATATTTTGCATGAACTGCGTGCGGCGACACGTAAAAACATCGTTGGAAGATATTTTTGGAAGTACAAGAAAAAAAGGACATTAGATTTTTCAATTTTTCAAAAAAAATTTATTTTGCGTAACTGCACTAACAATCCAATATTTTGCAAATTATCATAAAAAATCGCTTCACGGAGCGTTTTTTATGTAACTGTAATGAATATCGCTGCATGGAGTGTAATTACGTAAGTGCAATGAATATCGCTCCGATATCCGTAAATTTAGTAACTACCTCGAAAACCAACTTTCTAAGGGGAGGTTTGGCGCGAGTGAAAAAATTTTTGAACCTGAACATATTATTCTAATTAGTTGTAGTAATTTCAATTTCTACAACGAGTGCCCAAAATTTTATATGCTATTTACATAAAATGCGAATAAAGACAGGTAAGGTAAAAGCCCACAAAGTAGTAAGTATTGGGCTTTTGATTGAATCTTTTTGGTGTCAGTCGTTTGCTCAGAAATAAATCATTGTATGATAGTTGAAGACTGTATTGTCGGAGTCGTCCTAATCCTCACCATGTATGGTATAAACCGACACTCTTGTTGTATTTATATATCTTGTTAAACTTATACTTATATGAAATTTGTAACTGTAAAACAAATTATCTAAAAAAGACCAATAGATACCTTTACCTAAAATCCTATCCTGTTTCATTGAGTGATAAATTCCTCCTTCAGATTAATTGGGAAAGTTAAATTAAGAGTGTTAGCTTTAAGACAGTGCAGCGTCGTCCAATTAATACCATTTGGTCAGAGATGGTAGATCAAGGGTATATTGCGCCCCAAGCTGAACCAAAATTGACCACCCCCAATTTAAACAATCAAACACCTTGGCGTAAAAAAACATCAGTTAAGAAAAAACTAAATAAACCATATTGTAATATAAAATGAACACAACTCAAAAACGAAACTAAAATAAAATAATCAGTCAAAATTGAATTCGGTCAAAAATAATATAAAATGTTTTCTTAAAAGTAAATAAACACAGCTAAAAAAATAATAATAAGCAAGGCGTGCGCACTTTTTATGATTGTACGCATGATGCGCACGCCTTGCTTTTCCTGCAGTCACTTTTTACTTTCTAGTACAACTTTAAGAAAAGCAACCAATTTACATAAATCTATTCAGCTGGGTTCCGAGGTATAAACCGAATGGCATTCCATTATGTCACCGCAACTAATATTGTATCATTTGTACGGGAAAAAACAGACGTAGAAGTCTTTGATCAAGCGAGAAATCTTTTGTATTCTACGTTTTGCCGGAGGTGCCGGTTGGATAGTATATTTAAACAATTTTCACACCCCCGCGCCCGCACCCCCTACGTGCGGATATTTGCAAAAGTTACGGTGGAATACTGTATTGTCATCCGATCTTAGTAACTGTACAAAATTTCATCACTTGATTATGTCAGGAAGTGTGTTGAATAAAGAATGCAAGATTTGAACACAAACATGAAAGAATAGCAAATAAAAAAGCGAAATTTAAACGAAACAAGCAGTCAATATAACATAATGAACAAAAACTTCGCTTTATTGTTTTCGGTAGGTGATTGTTTGTTTTTATTTACATCCTAATATAAGCGTTCCCGGCTCGGTACTCGTACCTGCTACCTATATTCCGACTTTTCAGACTTGCGGAGATATTTTTTTGAATGCAACCTTTTTTGAGATTTTTACTATTTCATGAAACATAATAATAATAATAATAATAATAATAAATCGGCTTTATTGCAGCAAAAAAAAATCATGAACACAATCAAACAATACATACGAAAAAAACAATGAAAACTGTATGGAAAAATGCATCCGAAGTATGGCGAAGTCTAGCTGTAAGCTACTCCTACTCAACCATAAGACGGTGACATTTCTCCACAAATTGATAAAGAAATAAAGAATTTAAGCGTCGCTCTACATAACAAGTTTATTACTTACCTACAGCTTTTCTAGAATAGTTAATTACAAATACGGCCGGGCACAGAATGTACAAAAAGACAATAAAGGTAATAAATTAGAGTTGCATATTGAATAAATGAGTTTTAAATTTATATTTAAATTTATCAATATTAAAAATTTTGAATTCCTCCGGAAGAGAATTATATAATTTGATGGCATTGTACGTAAAACTTCTTCTAAACAAGGCTGTCTGATGATGTGGCATCGTAAATTTATTTTTATTCCGAATGTTACGAGAATGTACATTTGAACGAGCTACAAATTTCTTTTTCAAGAGAGACGAGGAAGTGTGTATGCCTACAATTTTGTGAACAAAGTTCTCCAGGTGATGTGTTCTACGATTGTCCATGTTCAACCACTTGTTCTCGTTTATTTTATGCGAAATATGTTCAAATTTTCTGATTTCATAGATAAGTCGGCAACAGGTATTCTGAACTTTTTGTATACGATATTTATCCATGTTATCAAGACATGGGCCATAAATAAAGTCACAGTAATTGAAATTGGAGAGAACAAGTGATTCACAGAGCATTTTTTTTAGTTTGAAATTTAGAATGTCACGTCTGGAGTAAATTAATTTCAAGGACATATAAGACTTCTGTAGTAATTTTTTTACATGCTCTTTAAAACGTCAGAGTCAATGATTACTCCCAAATTTTTTACATGGTCAATAACAGGCAAGGAAGCACCATCAATCTTAATTTTTATGTTCTCTTTTAAGAATATTTTTTTGTTTCTATTAGCAAATATAATTATGTTAGATTTCTTTGAATTCAGTTTTAAGTCATGTTCTTCAGATAGTTGCTTAATGGTTAGAAGATCAGAATTGATGGTGTCCGTAGCCTCGATATAATCATTTGCATCAAAATGCAAGTATACCTGAGTATCGTCAGCGTATGCTTGGATTTTGCACGATCTTGCAGAATATTCGAAGTATAAATAATAAAAAGTAGAGGACCTAAAATTGATCCCTGCGGTACACCTGAAAGTATATCTATCTCAGGAGAATAAACATTGTCAATAGAAATTTTCTGCTTTCTACCATGCAAATACGAATTAATAAGTGAAACTGAAAAATTGTCAAAGCCAAAATATTGAAGTTTAGAACAAATTAGACTATGGTTAATCGAATCAAAGGCTTTTGAAAAATCTAACAACACCAACACGCTGACCATTCCCTTATCCTGAGCCCTAATCACGTCATCAGTAACAGTAGCCAAGGCTGTTGCTGTGCTATATCCCTTTCTAAATCCACATTGGGAATCAGGCAGTAAATTATGAGAAATAAAATAATGATAAATTTGATCATATTAAATTTTTTCAAAGACTTTAGATAAAGCTGGCAAAATACTAATAATTCTAAGGTCTGAAAAAGAAATAGGATTACTATTTTTAGGTAAAGGAATTCCAACCGCAACTTTCCACGATTGAGGGAAATAGCTTTGCTCGATACAACAATTAATTATGTGAGTAATGAAAGGATCAATAAACGGACTACAGTATTTTAACATAGCAGATGAAATGTTGTCAATACCATACGCTTCAGTCTTAATATTATTTAAAATTTTATTAACTTCATCTATAGTAGTTAGTGTAAACGTGAAAGTAATATTTTCATCATACTTATGATTGTTATACAAATTTATTTGATTATTGCACATATTAGATACATTTTGAATATATGAAGCAAAGTATTTGTTAATTTCATTTGGATTAGCAAGTTCACTGGGTAATAAAAATTCTTTGTTAGAGCGTACATTGAGACTACTAAGAGTCGACCATGTTTGGGAAGCTACGTGCTCTAGATAACCCTTTTTTTCTCGTCTAACCATAGATAAAGTGTAGTTGCGTAAATTTTTGTAATGTAGTCTATCAGTATCTGCTAGTGTACGCTTGTACTTCTGAAGAGCTTTGTCTCTTTCCTTCATAATTAACTTTAAATTTGGAGTAAGCCAGTGAGCCTTAGGTTTAGTAACTCTAACTTGTCTGATGGGAGCATGTTTATTAAAAAGTGACGTAATAAATTCATTAAATAAGGTAATTTTATCGTCAATGTTATTTTGCAGAATTATATTGTACCATGGAAGGTTATGTAAATCGACTAAAAAATTATTTACATCGAAATTTTGATAACTACGGAAAGTTACAAACTTGGGTTTCATTTTACTTACACTAATTTTTAAATCACAAAAAACCATTAAGTGATCAGATATTCCATCAGTAGAAATTCTACCAAATGAGTTAACAAGATTAGTATTCGAAATAAATACAGGGTCGAGCAGCGTGCTGGAGTGGTTAGTGATTCTAGTAGGCTCATTAATAAGTTGAGTAAAGTTATACGATTGAAAGCAATGTTCCACAGGATTAGATAAATTTAAAAAATTAACATTAATATCACCTACACAAATAACTTCATCAGCTGTAGGACATACCATAGACAGAATATTATCAAAGTCATTTATAAAAGAATTGATGTTTGTATTGGGAGGTCTATAAAATGATTCAATTACTAATGTAAAAGATCGGAATTTAATTTGTATAAATAGGTATTCAAGTTGTTCGCTAATAAAAAAATCGAAGTGCAACTCTTGACAATTATTATATGAGGATTTAATATACGCACCGATACCACCACCTCTGCCTTTTCTATATTTACGGAAGAACCTGTATCCAGGTATTGATATTACTTGTGAGTCCACATCATCAGAAAGCCACATTTCAGTCATGATCAAATAATTTAAAACTAAATAATTATAAAAAAATTGCAGGAAATTTTGCGCCTCTCAAATTTTGGCGCCCAAAGCGCTAGTTTCTCTTGCTTGCTGGTTAATCCGCCTCTGCATTTAGTGCAAGCAGTTAAGCAAAAATCGAAAGTTAGTATAAATTTTGTATTTTATGTCTGAATAAGTCACATCGAACACTTCAGATGCACGTTATAATAATACTAGATAATTTTTTGTCAGTGTAGTAGAGTAATTCCTAAATAATGTATTTCTTTAGCATCTAATTAATATCTTATAAAGAATTGCAGTAAGAGTGTGCGTTATAAAACCTAAGCAAATTAAAAATTAGTTTCTCTAGAGGAAAGAACGATGTTGATAATCTGATATATTAGCATATACTTTCAGAAAATGTATCACTGTAAAATTTCAAAAGGTTAAGACTAATGGTTCCCGAATGGCATGACCCTCAATTAAGAGCTTCAACAGCAGCAAAACTGTCTAGGGATTAGTTACGCCTCATGGATTATGAAAACGTTTGCAAGAGTAAGTATTAATATTAAGAACTGTGAAGCAAAGAGGTAATCTAAAAGGGTAAATTTAAATTCACACTAAAGTATCTGTATATACTTTCAAAAATATTTCAAATCAGTTTGATTTCAGCTCAAATTAATTATTGTAAAGTAACTTTTGACTATTATCTCCTTGGAATGTGAGACATGGGTGCTTTACTATTAAGAAGAACTAGGATTAAAAGTGTAGTTAGCAAAACATATGGTATAAATAGGCAATTGATACTTAACGAAATTATTGTGTACATTCTAAGAAGTAACTGAAATATTTATCATATTTATTCAGAAATAAGCATCCGATTATACCTGCTAAAGGGCAACAAAAGTCTACGTATTACTATACAATTAGTTAAGTTCATATTTATACCTAATAATTTTTTAAAAATGTACTGCCAAAACAAGTTAAATCTATTGCGAGGATACAGGGTATATACGCATGTACGTCATGTAGCCAAAGTCCATTATAAGTTAACTGCGGCCAGTCAGAATAAGATAAGTGCATTTATGTTCTATGTACAAAAATTCAGTGTATTTGTGAGTTGATTTTTTTTTTATTTTTTTTTTTATACATTTACTTGTGTGAGAGGAGGACGCGGTTTCCGTTGTGAACACGAACGCGACCTCTGTTCGTTTAAAAATAAAATTGATAGTGGTGGGGGTTTAGAGCTTGAGACCCCAGAGGCGTCCGTGCACTTATTTTCGATGGGTTGAGTCTCAGGGTTGATTTTAGTAAGTGTTGTTTCGGGTCGAATGCTACACCCTGTATGTCGTAACTTGCACTACTTTTATCACTTTGTTTAAAATTTCACTGATTTGACTTTTACAGCTATTTTCGGGATAACGGTTACACCCTGTATGTTGTAGTTTTGATTTAAATTAAACACGGAGGTTTAAAGGGATTTACAATTATCTTTTATTTATTTTAATCGTCTTGAACAGAGTTGAAGAAAGATTATATTTTAATTTTACAATTTGTTTTGGAATTATAACTAATCGACAACAGAAATTCTGTCTTAGATTAAATTGATTGTGAGTGAAAAAATGCAACAAAAATATTTAAATCGAAAAAATTCACTTTATAATTGAACCTCGTATATTGAGGGGAGATTGGAAAGGGGGGCCACTTAAGGCGAAGATTTTTATTACAGAAATATAAAAAAAAGGGGGCCACTTAAGGCGAGAACTTACAAACTAACTCTTTTTAACCAGGTTGCGGCCTGGGAAGCTAGAATCGGACTGATTGTCACGGCGAAAGCACTGGATGTGAGATTAAGAAAACCTAGCTAGACGGGAGTATCTACAACATAAGTTAAATAGTAACCGAACCCGTTCAATAGCGTCAGCAGTTATTACACAAAGCTAACTTTGAAACTGATTTTTTTCCCAAGAACACTACGCGAGAACTTTACACTAGAGTCACTGCCAAAACTGAACTTGTCTACGGCTTGCGATGCACCGGTATTTATACTAAATTAGAAATGTTTCGTTTTTCTCGCCCCATCGAGTCTCGCGGAGAGCTGGAAAGGCGTGAAATCGCTCAGTGCGGGCAAGGATGAGTCATCGATTGCATCATGTTGCGCAATACTGAAAATTTTGGAATTTGGAAATAAAACTTATATAGAAAGATCGGCGATGCAAAAGGGAATTTACCAAAATTATGATGAGAGTCGGATCTATTTTGGTTTTGAAGTTATTTGAGGTTTTGTGGGAGAAATCTGGCTTGACCCCGTAAGGTATCACGAAGGTCCGCTGTTAACAAACTGTAACCCCGTTAACAGGTTTCCAATTAGTGCGTAAGATATTAAGATAAGATATTAACAAGGTACAATACGGGTATGAATCGAGCTGAACGTAGATATAGAATGTGTGTCTGCTATTATACAGGGGTAATTGAAAATGGGGAACGATTTATAATAGCAATGAGATTGTGGGACTTCGATGAAAGGGTATTTGAACGTTTGAGACTCGAGGCATGGAAAGTGATTTGAAGTATACCGGGGTTGATCGAAAAGTTTAAGATTTTGAAATTAAAAGTATTTATAGAAAATGGGGGGATTGAAGTACGAGGTTGAGAATTTAAGGTTAGATGGTGATTCTGACTAGTTTGATGATTGTGAGGGGGTTGTATTTTTAAGGGGTGGTTTTTCTGAATGTTCCTTTGCAGAATGACCGGGATGAATGTGGGAAGTATGTTTTTGATGAATTTATGTTATTTGAGAATTATGGATGGTTCGTGAATTTTTTCGGATTTATGTGACCTTGAATGTGGTTTTTCAATGTTGCTTAGGTCTGGTTGACTTTTTTATCATGGTCTGCCATGATGCTTGGATTGATCTGAATTTTTTACTAATTTTGCATTTTTTATTTTTTGTTTTTTGACTTATAGGGGGAATACCCTATAACAGTTGGAATGGTCACCCATCCAAGTACTAACTGCGCCTGTCGTTGCTTTACATCGCATACCGAAGTATGTACGTTGTTGAAAACTTTTATTTTATTGTGCTGGTCCGCTGTGGATTGGTCGACTGTAGCCCGTCAAGGGCAATGTGCGTTCTTAGTTTTTTTGCGCGTAAGACACAGCGAACCCCGGTGTCATCGAGAGTTAAAAACATTATGATTCGGTTTATCACCATGAGAGCTAGAACTGTTAACCTTATACGTTTTAAGACTTTAAGTTTGATATTATTATTGTATTGAAAGAGTCATGTTCAGTTATTCTACATTGTGGAAATAAAAGTGCAAAAAATTAATCTCGAAAGTGTCTTAGTACCACCTCAAATAAACCAGCGATGTTTCCGTAAAAACAAAAACTATAGCCGTTTTTACAAGCATCCCCAACATATGGTCCTTCAGCCACGATCAAATTAAAAACATTATCAGTGCAACAGTGCAATCACAAATTCAAGCAAGTTTGAAAAACAAAAATCGACAGGTGTCTATATCGCCCAGCAACTACGAAGAATTCAACCTCAGCCAGGACGGATTGTTTACATATCAATTGAAGGTTAATAAGGTCAGTGCGTTCCATTTATTACCATCCTAAATTATCGCTTTCTTTTGTGTCGATAGACGAGCAAACTAAAATAATTAATTTTAACATTTTAACACAGCAAAGTTAAAGCTACCTCCTATAGGTACAATTATCTTTAGTTTTAAATAAAATACTAGAGCTTATTCTATTCATATATATTAAGGGAAAATGGCCGAATTAGGCAATTTAACCTACCAAAGGGGCAACACAAAAGGGCAGCTAACCCGTTTTGAAACATTTTTAGAAAAAATTAAAGTTGACAATCCAGATATAATTCAGCTAGAAACTCGCTTATTAAAAGCAGAACCGTTATTTGATGAATTCAATGAAATTCAAACCAAAATTGAAATAATCACCCCTGAAAAGGCCGAAGAACATGAACTAGAGCGCCAAACATTCGAGGAAAAATATTTTTCTATCATTTCACGCGTAAAACGCATTCTCGCTGCAAGTGAAAACAAAGTCTCTGAAACAGGTTCTGTGTCTAAAACAGGCTCTGAAAAGTCTTATATTTCCGAGCAAAGTCCTCAACATCAAACGCATGATCAAATTCGTTTACCAAAATTAGATTTACCGCAATTTGACGGATCCTATAGCAACTGGTTATTTTTTAGAGATACGTTTAACTCTATAATTCATAACAACACAGCCATTAGCCAAATTCAAAAATTTCATTATCTTAGATTATCTCTAAAAGGCGAGGCTTGCGAAGTAATAAACTCTCTCGAAATATCTGCACAAAATTACGATGTAGCATGGAAACTACTTCTCGAAAGGTACGAAAATAAATCACTGTTAATAGGGAATCATGTAAAAGCATTATTCAATTTAACCGCCATCACAAAAGAGTCTTACGTAGAACTGCGTTCTATGTTGGACAACGTTACCAAACATTTACGGGCTCTGGAAGTCCTGGAACAGCCAGTCGATCAATGGGACACATTAACAATTTATATGGTTACAAGTAAATTAGACCCATTTACACGAAGAGAATGGGAATCGCAAAATGCTGATAACGATGTGCCAACATTTGAAAGCTTAAAGGAATTTCTTAAACAAAAATGCAGGCTACTTGAAGCTTTGCAGACAAACAATGCGCAATCACATAACAAATTTCCTGAGAAAAGTCATATGAAGCGCCAAATAAAGGCCCATGTAACAACTAGCCCAGCTCGTTGCATGCTTTGCAAGGAAACACATCTTATATATAGTTGTCAAAAATTTCTAACTTTAAATGTCAAAGATCGCTACGCTGAGGTCAAACGATTAGGTCTCTGTGTAAATTGCTTACGCAAAAGTCACTCAACAAAAGATTGTACATCGGGTACATGCCGAAAATGCGATAAAAGGCATCATATACTTTTGCATTTTTCAAATGAAAATATTTCAGAAAGCTCACCCAAAGGCGAATCAGAAAATCAAACAATTCAAACCAGCAATCAGTCAGTTGCAAGTCTGTCCTCATGTAATGTGACATCTCACACTTTACTTTCAACAGCAGTTATGCAAATTTTTGATAAGTACGGAAAATTACACGATTGCCGAGCACTTTTAGATTCGGGTTCAGAAAGTAGCTTTATCACCGAGCAGCTTAGCAATAAGCTTCGATTATTTCAACGAAGCATTAATTTTACTATTTCTGGTATAAATCAAAATTTAACAACCGTTAGAAGGTGCTGCGAAATTAAAATCCAGTCAAAACATAATTCATTTAAAACCACATTAACGTGTTTGATTCTGCCGAAAATAACAGAAAGTCTACCGTGTTTTTCATTTGATAAACGTTCACTTAATATTTCAAGTAACATTATTCTGGCCGATCCGGAATTTGACAAATCGAGGCCAATAGACATTCTCCTTGGAGCGGACGTTTTTTGGAACCTAATCAAGGTCGGTCATATAAACTTGGGAAAAAATAAACCCTCCCTCCAAAAAACTCATTTCGGATGGCTAGTATCCGGTCAAATATTTCCAATTCAGTTTAACTCCACAATCACGTCTAATTTCGTCACCAATGATCAAATAAGTAAACAAGTCGAAAAATTCTGGGAACTAGAGCAGGTAAATACCTCAAAATTATTATTGCCAGAAGAAGCAGCTTGCGAGCTTCACTTTACTCAAAGCTTTGAGCGTAATAATCAAGGCCGTTTCGTGGTAAGCATTCCCTTCAAACAAAATCCAGAAGAACACTTGGGTTCCTCGAAGGAACAAGCGCAAAAGCGTTTTTACAATCTGGAGCGCAAATTACAGCATAATCCTTATCTTAAGGAGCAATATCATCAGTTTTTAAAAGAATACGAAGCATTAGGTCACATGTCTAAGCTTAACACCGATATCGAATCCGATGGTTACTACATGCCACATCACGGAGTGCTGCGCGAAGATAAAATTACTACAAAGTTAAGAGTGGTCTTTGACGCGTCGGCAGCCACTTCCACGGGCGTATCTTTAAATCAACTTCAAATGGTTGGACCGGTAATCCAGAATGATTTATTTTCAATAATCTTGCGGTTTAGGAAATACCTCTATGTTATATCCTCAGATATAGCAAAAATGTATCGCCAGGTACTGATTAACCCTGAACAGCGTAAATACCAAAAAATACTTTGGCGTTCGCAACCAACTGATGAATTATCAACGTATCAATTAAATACCGTCACATACGGTACAACTTCAGCTTCATTTTTAGCCGTACGTTGCTTGTATCAACTTGCGCAGGAATGCAAAACAAGCTTACCTCATATAGCCGACATAATAGAAACTGATTTCTACATGGACGATCTCCTTTCTGGAGCAGATTCGGTGGAAGATGCTTCAGCTATATGCAAACAAATCCGCGATATTTTGCTGCAGGGATGTTTTGAACTGCGAAAATGGCGATCGAATAACCCTCAAGTAATACAAGAGGTTTGTAAAGATGATCACTTCTCGAGTAATATAGAATTCGGCCCAGCTGATACTACTAAAACCTTAGGTTTAACGTGGTCACCACAAGAAGATAATCTCGGGTATAAAATAAAGCCAAACTTAGCCTCCAATAAAGTTACCAAACGAATAATATTATCGGAGACGGCTCAAATCTTTGATCCGTTAGGTATTCTTGGTCCGCGCACAATTCGTGCAAAAATAATCATACAGAAGCTTTGGCAGCTTCAGATATCTTGGGATGAATCCATTCCACTCAACCTTAACTCCGCGTGGTTATCATTTAGAAATGAATTAAAATACATAAATGAATTGAATATCTCTAGACGTGTCATATGTTCAAACCCGGTAAAAATAGAACTTCATGGGTTCTCGGATAGCTCCGAAGCAGCTTTCGGTGCATGCATTTACGTTAGAAGCGTGGATAACTCAAACAACATTTTGGTTCATCTTTTATGTTCCAAAACGCGTGTAGCGCCATTAAAAACTACAACTATGCCGCGCCTTGAACTATGTGCTGCATTACTGCTAGCACAATTGTCAAATAAAGTTCAGAGCTGCATGAAAATAAAATTCAACGGGGTGTATCACTGGACCGATTCCTCGATTGTACTGTCCTGGATACAGTCCCCTTCAAACGTGTGGAAAATATTTGTTTCCAATAGGGTTTCTCAAATACAAAGTTTAACCGAACCCAATTCCTGGAACTATGTAAACACCAAAAGTAATCCAGCGGACCTTCTTACGCGAGGTCTCGAACCAAAATTCATCAAAGCCAATAATTTATGGTGGAACGGCCCTAACTGGCTCTTCAAGCCTCACAAAGAGTGGCCACAAATAGCTTTAAAACCTTTTTCTCACAACAATTGTCCTCAAGAAATTTCGACGGAAGTCAAAAGCCCAAGTAACACATGTCACTCTTTTATTACACTTAAAGCTTTATAAATAATACATTATGGCAACTTGTACAGAAAATTAGTTATATTGAAGCTTTATTCAACACTAAACTGCTTATAAAGTAACTCGGTGGAATAAGATTGCTGGTAAAATGCTTTCACAGTATAAATATAAAGCTTCTTTATTAAAGCATCTTATACAGTTTTTTAAAAATTTATAAGTGGCTTAGTAAGCTCTATTATACAGATACACACCATGTATAATTATAACAGGTGTATAAACCCCTATATAACATTTATATATCCGTTTTACAGCTTAGCAATTTCTCCTTAACTGTTTTATAACACTGAGTTCTAAAGGTTTATAAAGCAAAATTATACAGCAATGTAGTTATTTAAGCCAAATACCATTTACGTCAGCCCTAATATAGATTATTTATAAATTCTTTTTACGTATAGTAGAAGGAGTATTTTATAAAGCATTTATTCAGCTGAAACTCTGTTTTGGAGCTATGTAGCTGCAATTTTCCGCCTTTATAGAACTCTTATACATGCAGCTAAACTTACTCCATTTCATAACCTCCAATATTATTTGATTTGCTTTCGAATTTTTCTTCTTATGTATGACTGATGGTAGAGAAGTAAGCGCACTTGCCTCTCACCCAAAAGTTCCGGGTTCGATTCCCGGTCGTGGCAGTCGAAAATACTTTGAGAGGGATTTTTTCACCATACTCGGATATTGGGTGTGTGTTTTGTCTCTAAATGTATAGCCTTCTCCCCCACAAGGCTCTTCTAGAGCCTTCCGGGATAAAAGGGGGCCGTAATTACATGTGGTGTTATTATTATTATTATTATTAAAAAATTATGCAGCCATTTTCTCACTACAAACTACAAAAATCCACCAAAATCATTAAAAAGTTAGGTCTGAAATTCAAACAAAAGTGATAATATCATATCCCTCAAAAACAAAATGATGTTATCATGAATTCAATTATTACACAAAATGTGGATTTCTATCAAAGTAAATTCACCTGTGCGAGGATTTTGTCTTTAACTACTACTTTTACACAGTCAAAGTGCTGCTTTAAGGATTTGTAACTGCTTCTGTAGTGACCTTCTTTGGATACTTATAGGGAACCATATTGTATTTTCTAAAAGTAAATATGACAGGACGGCCATTGTTACCGGTTTGAGGTATAATTAACTTTTTATCACTTGAAAAGGAAAACATTGCAAAATATTCACAGCAATCGTTTGTGGGGTGTTTAAAATAGGTGGTTTATCATTTTAAAACAATTCTATGGAAAAAAGTTAAAAAATATATTTTTTTAAATAATTTTCAACTTATCAAATTCAAGGAATTTTGGAGGGGCGTCTATTTATTTCGAAGTAGAATAGCATATTTCAACAGAAAAATTTTCTTCCCATGACAAATTTTACTTTCTACCAACCACAGCATACACTAATTCGCAGGCAATATTCATTCACTTTCCTAATAATTTGTCATAGGAAAGTTATTACATTGAAGTTGCCAGAGACACTGTGATATCGATGCTTTATAACTGCAAACAGTAACTAACATTAAGAGGAATTTTTACTGTATAAGAACTTACTTGCAACAATTATATAACAACTTCTTAGCAGTCATATAACATGATTTTTAACAGCTGGTAAGGCGAAACAAAGAGGTTGCCATAATGTTACTTTAAGCATTTATGTACCTTTTACAGAGTTTACCGAGGCTGTATAAACTGTGCCTATTCTGGGTATATAGATACTTCATTAATACTGGACTATTGTTGTTAACTCTTAATTATAAAGTATTAAGCTTTATAAAAAGGTGGAGTAGATAGTCATAGAGTTTTTAAAAAGCAATTTGTGCTACTTGGGAGGGCACAAATAACTGTTCATATTGTAACAAATGAGTCTGACTTATTCAAGAAATTTTCATCCTTTAACAAATTACAGCGGGTAATTGCGTACTGCTTAAGGTTCGTAAATAACTGTTCAACAAAAAGGGAAAACAGAAGGAAATTCGCTAACGAATATAGAATTGCAAACGGCAACTATGAAATTAGTATATTGGGTTCAACAAGAAGCGTTTTCAAGTGAATTTTCGGAATTAAAAAGGGTTGGTTCTGTTAACACTAAAAGCAAAATTCTTTCTCTCAACCCATTTATTGACTCTGACATTATAAGAGTAGGAGGCAGACTGAAATACGGTGATTTTGATATACGGAAAAAACATCCAGCAATTTTACCACCAAATCATTATTTATCTATCTTAATAGCGGAATACGAACATAAACGGTTACTGCACGCCGGACCTCAAACTGTGCTAGCATCCTTAAGAGAGCGCTTTTGGATCATTTCCGGCAGAAATCTTGTAAGAAAAGTAACTCGACGTTGTCTACACTGCTTCAGGCATAATTCGAAAAATATTAAATATATCATGTCGGACTTACCGAAAGAAAGAATAACTCCAGCCAGACCTTTCATTAACTGCGGTTTGGACTATTGTGGTCCATTTTTATTGCGCAACCGCTTGACTCGGAATTATAAGACGATTAAAGGTTACGTATGTTTGTTTGTGTGCCTAGTTACAAAGGCAATTCACCTTGAATTGGTGA
This sequence comes from Leptura quadrifasciata, assembly GCA_963675555.1. NCBI lineage: Eukaryota > Metazoa > Arthropoda > Insecta > Coleoptera > Cerambycidae > Leptura > Leptura quadrifasciata. The sequence continues at coordinate 151,246,313 of OY776673.1, read as the reverse complement.
GCGATCTCACCACGAACGCGTTCCTTGCAGCTTTAAGGCGTTTTACGTCGAGAAGAGGTAAATGTACTAATCTGTACTCTGATAACGGTACTAATTTCATTGGTGCTAACTCTGAGTTACACAAGTTAATCGATGCTCACAAGAGCGATTTTCAAGATGAACTATCTCTGGAAGGAATAACCTGGCATTTCATCCCTCCCAGAGCTCCACACTTTGGCGGCCTTTGGGAGGCCGGGGTAAAATCAGTTAAATCCCACCTTAAACGTGTTTTAGAAAAGGCAGTACTCAGTTTTGAACAGTTTGCTACTATATTGACACAAATTGAGGCTTGCCTGAACTCGAGACCTCTCCACCCCTTATCTACTGACCCGAACGACCTCAACGCACTCACTCCTTCGCATTTCTTAATTGGAGAAAGTCTTACGGCCATACCTGACGCTAATTATTTAGAGACTCCTGAAAATCGATTAGAAAGGTTTCAACGCCTTCAAAAAATCTTGCAGCACTTTTGGAACAGATGGTCCCGTGAGTACCTTAGCGAACTTCAAGTACGCAGCAAATGGAAGCTGCATCATGCTGATCTTCTCAAGCCCGGTGTGTTAGTGCTTGTCAGGGACGACAATGCGCCTCCTCTTAAATGGAGCCTTGGGCGAATCCTGGAAACCCACAAGGGAGATGATGGAATAACCCGAGTCGTAACCTTAAAACCTTCGCAAGGTGTATACAAGAGACCCGTGACGAAGTTGTGCATTCTACCTGTCGAGAGTGATTGGTGCTTTCAGTGTTTTGCCTTTCTTTTTGAAAGCCCCAGCCTTTCAAGGGGGGCGACTTATGTTGAAAACTTTTATTTTATTGTGCTGGTCCGCTGTGGATTGGTAGACTGTAGCCCGTCAAGGGCAATGTGCGTTCTTAGTTTTTTTGCGCGTAAGACACAGCGAACCCCGGTGTCATCGAGAGTTAAAAACATCATTATTCGGTTTATCACCATGAGAGCTAGAACTGTTAACCTTATACGTTTTAAGACTTTAAGTATGATATTATTATTGTATTGAAAGAGTCATGTTCAGTTATTCTACATTGCGGAAATAAAAGTGCAAAAAATTAATCTCGAAAGTGTCTTAGTATCACCTCAAATAAACCAGCGATGTTTCCGTAAAAACAAAAACTACAGCCGTTTTTACAAGCATCCCCAACATACGTAGTAAAGACGCAGCTAAGCTCGCCCCCTGTGAGTTGATTAAACAGTCGTAATGAGTTATGTGACATTTATTTGTTTTTAGCAGTTTGTTTATGGAAGCGATATAAGTTTTGTGAACTAAAAACAAGATATTTGCCACTTATCTTGTTTAGGTTGTACTACTGAACGTCGAAATATTAAAATTAAAAGTAACATAATCAGTTATATGTCACTTAACTTATTGTGGCTGTAGCGTTTATGTCGAACATAGTACTTGTCTGCTCGTCAAGAACACTTATCTTAATTGGCATCTTAAAAACATAACCTTAAAAGTCGTTTACAGAGTATTGAAGACTGTTACAAAGTTGTGTGTAGTTTTTCTAAGTTTTATTAACGGAATAATTGCAAATGATGTCTCGTGGGGTAGCAATGGTTAATATGGTACTTCAACAAGAAAAATGTACAGGTATTACTTTTTAATTCAATAATTTATTGATTATTCTGAGTGGTTTATTATGCATGTTGTTTAGTGGCGGGAGATGAAGAAAATGCTATGCATAATAAATCTTCGAACTCACTGATAGCGAAGATTAGTCCAAATTTAGAAAATGAATGCTTAGAGACAATTGAAGGTAATATTATTTTTTTATTTATTATTATTTAGCTTTTTTATTTTGCTTGCTGTTTTTTTGATAGGAAAAGATAGGGACAATCCAGCCTGTAATCCTTTGACTTCCCACTTACCTTCAGTGGGGGCTAATCCAGATTTAAAAAAGGGAGGTTTTGATTTAATCAATATGAAAGTTTTTGCTGAATGAAACCAGTTGTCCCTCGGTTGGAGAACGAGATTTAGACGAAATATCGTCCGATTTAAATTCGGATCGAGAGCGCATGCTAGATGGTTTAGATGATCGAAGATTCTGATTGTTCGGTAAGAGATAGACTATGTTCCAGGCAGTTCCGCATCAGAATCTTCAGATAAAGACTGTTCTAATATAGTAATAGCAGTTTATTGTTTTTACGTTTTACACACTGTTACTAATAATGCGCCAACGATTTCCGCTACTTTAGAAACTTCTTCAAAGAAGAGAACTCGTTGGAAGATACCTGATCCTAGTCAGTGGAAGAAAAATCGCGTCGAAAAATTGAAGCTAAAGAACCTAAACCTATTGATTGCTCTAAATGTCGTTTTAAATGCACCGATAGAATTTCGGTAGACAATAGGCTTAAAATATGCAAAGACTATTGGAATTGCGATTTTATTAGAAGAAAAGATTTTATTTTAAATAATGTTGAAAGTAAAGTTCCTGAAAGACGCAGAGCAAAACATGACAGCACGAAAAAAGCACGCGTAGATTCTAAAAGCTTCTTTTTTGAGTCAAACGAATCAAAAGTAAGGGTCTGTAAAAGTTTTTTCATCAAAACCCTTTGCATAAGTAAAGAAGTCATAGATCACGCTCTTAAGAACAAAGGAGAGGAAAGGCTGTTTTCTGGTCATGATAAAAGGGGCAAAAGGGAACCTTATAACAAAACCAAACAATTCGATGTTCTGAAAAAGTAAAAACTCACATTGAAAGTTTTCCGGTTATGGAATCACACTATACCCAGAAATCTACCAAACGGCAGTATCTTGATTCTAAGTTACGTATAGCGAAAATGCATTCACTATACAAAGAAATGTGTGAGATGGATAACTCAAAACCAGTATCACTTATAACAGAAGAATATTTTGCAACAACTACAACTATTCATTTTACACGCCGAAAAAAGACCAATGTCAAATTTGCATGCAATATAAAACTTGTACTGATTGCCACCAGCACTTGGTAGTATAGAAAAGATGTTAGGCTGATGTCTGCCTGAGGGGCATTGACTTGGGGTAGGCAGCAAAAGGGAAAAAAAACTTGACACTACCACACGTATGAGCCCCAAAGTAGAGCGTGCGGCTAGCTCTGCGGAGACCCCAGGGTCTAGGTACGACCAGCGTACTGCCTAGAGCAAATACAAAAGAATGTTCAAATATGTTATAGTTTATTAAAGGCAGAGTCGATATGAGATATACATATTTATTTTTTGAGGTGCTTCGACCTTTCCCTCCTCACACAGGAGCCGATACAGCAGTGCAAATCTTAAGATTATTAACTTAGGCCACATGAACTACTAACTAATGGTATTAAATTGGTCATATTCTTACTAATTTCCCAGGTGTAGTTACAAGTGGTTTACATATTAAAAAAGGTGTTTATTTTATGAAGTAAGGGAAAATTGTTACATAAGGCAAAAATTAATAATAAAGGAAACAAAGGTTATGAATGGCTGAAGGCCCAACTGCTTGCGTTCCAGGGGTTACGCTCCACAGGTTTCCAGTCGTGGTGGTGTTAGGTGAAAAAAGGCATCCGGAACCGGATCTTCTGTTTTGGTCCAATCCAGAGTGCTAGGCCCGAAAGAAGAAATACCGAGCGAGGTCTCCAGTACTTAGCCCATAAAAAATCCCGAATTCTTGGCCCAAAACAAGGAACTCGAGCCCAAGACAAGAATCCAGAGCCCAAAGCAAGAATCCAGAGCCTAAAACAAGAATCTCGAGCCCAAGACAAGAACCCTAATGAGGAGGAAAATAATGTTATAAATAATGTCTAACATGGTTTATGCTACAGGGAGCAACTGGGTTCGTTACCTTTTTCCTAAGGGTCCTTATAATTCTGTTGTGACTTCCATATACAAATAACCAGGGACACCGACTCACAAAACGGATCGTGGACACTAGGACACACGTGTTAAAACCCAGATTTAAAATCAGTTTACATAGAAGAACAGCAGTGCCTGCAATGAACAATTTCAAGTGCCTAAAAGAAAGTAATTGTGGCGTTAGGGCTGATTAATGACGATGTAGTGGTGGGCATGCCCCTTACCTAGACCATAAAATCCCACGAGGGTAAGTTTCCCTCTATCTATAAACATCAAAATTCACCAAAAGCAACACACAATGGTGGAGAATAACTTCTGAAAGGCTATGTACATAAATCTCTTGCGGACAATCAAAAAGATTGGAGCTTAAGGTACAGCCAAAATGATACCAGGCACCTTTACCGGTGGTCAGCCGAAAAAAGAAAGCTAGGAGCCGCACCCAAGAGAAAAAACGCTCTCCAAAAAAATAAACAGCTTCCGCCGACGCCATGATCACATCAGAAACCAAATATGACAGAACACAGTACAAAAACACATGTTCTCATAGCCGTGCAGGATTGATTTTCTTGCAGCTTGAAATAATAACTAGACCATTGCTGCACAATCCAAAAGTTATTTAACAATGTCAATGGTGTCAATGAAATAATTACAAATATAAATAAACAAACTTGAAAGGATGGCTGATGAAATAATTATTAACAATTACACAGAAATTCAGGCGCGTCCCTGGATAGCCACAGGTACTACAGAATTTCACTCAGAGTGTTGGTAAGGTGAACAGAAACTGAAAGTCCCTAAGTGAAGTAGGCAAAACAACAATTCAATTTATAAATTACAAAGTTATAGTGACATAACCCCGAAACGACTCTGCACGGAATAAACTTGTAACATGATGTCATTAAAAAAGAACAATTAATTAGAAAATAACTACCAGATTCACGTTTCAAGAAAAGAAAATTGCAATACTGTCAAAATTAAGGATAAAGAAAGGGTTTTAAAGGAAAAGAATTTTGTGTGTTGCACATTCGATTTACAATACGTATTACAAATTCCAAGTAGTGACGTAAGTCCTATGTACTACAGTAGAAAACTGCACATACAATCTAACAATTTATGAGATGGCACCACCGAATAATACTTTCTGTTACGTTTGGACAGACATAAATGGGAAAAGAGGTAGTTTGGAAATTGGCACCTGCCTATATAATTATATAAATCAGCTCTCTGAAACAGTCATAGAAATTTTGCTATTTTTGGACACTTGTGGTGGCCAAAACCGCAATCAAAAGATTAGTGCTCTATTGATATATCTGGTCCAAATAAACCCCAATGTACAAGCCATCGAAAAAAAGTTTCTTGAAAGTGGCCATAGTTACATGGAAGTCGACAGCATGCACAGTGCAATTGAGAAAGCACAAAAGTATGTTCCAGTTTATACCATCCATGACTGGATAACAATTTTTCGGATGGCCATAACATCCAGGTCAAAGAAGAAGCCTTACAATGTAAAAGAATTAAAATACAATGACTTCTTGGATCTGGCAAAATTATAGATACTGATAATGAAAAATAGACTAAAGAACATTGTAGGAGGAAAAGTCAATTGGTTAAAAGTTAAGTGCTTTAGATACCTTAAATGTAAGCCAGGGATTATTCAGTACAGATATGATCATACATCGGAATACTTAGAAATAAATGTTTTTGGTAAAAGCCGCCCTCCAACTTTAAACACTTTTACACTTACCAAAGTATACGGTTTTACTCAGCGAAAAGCTATTCGGATTTGTCTTGGTGCGATGAATTCCACTCCTATCAATCCACTTTATGTCGAAGCTCTTGAGCCCCCTCTTGATATAAGGAGAGAATTTCTTAGCAACAAACTTATGCTGAAACAATTTTATTTCAATACCTACTCCACTACTAAGCAAAATTTCAAGCTTAAACATCTTCGACTTATGTAATAAGTTTTGGATTAAAAAACCCTCACCTCCCTTGACTATAGCTTTTCGATACTGTTCTGAACTTACAGACCTTGAGCGATTTTCTATTGACAATTTTAATTTCTTTGATTTATTCACCGATACGGATTTCATCATACCATCTTATACGGAAAATTATTTAATCAGCTCCAAGACTCTTAAAAATTTGCTGAATCAATTTGATGACCCCCTGCTTATTTACACAGATGCATCCAAAATTAATTCTCAGACTGGTGGGGCTTACTTCATTCCATCATTGAATATTGAGAACTATTTCCAACTTAACACTAATTGCTCTATCTTGAGGCCATAGCTATATATGAGGCATTACAATTTATTAAACAATACAACCCCCCCCCCCCAATACAATAATTATTTTATCCGATTCATTGTCTGTAATTAATGCATTAATACAAACACCTTCAGCTACAAAGTTAATCCATATATCTTCAAAATAAAAAATATCATTCATCAAATACACTTATCTGGGAAAAAAGTTACATTCATCTGGGTCAACGCACATATAGGAATTAAACACAACGAGCACGTAGATACATTAGCTAAAAAAGGAGCTTCATCAAGACACATTCTAGAACATAAAATCGGTTTAGCAGACACGTATAGTGTTCTTAAACTAAATTTGAGAGTCAAATAGAATTACCAATGGAAAGAGTATTGCTTTACCAACCCTACTAGGTACACGATGATTCATTCCAGTATACCTAATAAACTTTGGCATGAAGACCTTCAAGCATCGAGAAAATACGTAACGTCTCTTATCAGATTAAAATTTGGTCACGCATGTTATCCCGCACACCTATACAAAATTGATATATATACCTCACCAAATTGTGATCAATGCAACATCATAGCAGATCTCGACCATATATTTTTTTGATGTGTGAAATATCAAAATGCCTCTAATGCATTAATCACTAATATTGCACAAAACTGCAATATATTGGCTCCCTTTAATATGCTCTTCTTATTGTCCTTAGGATCTCGTAAAGTTTCGAAAAAGAAACATGTATTAAGCTTTAGGTTATGTTGGCTACCGTATGTTTTTCCCTCTGTTGTTTTTCCCCTGTCAACCGTGGTCCTCCCTGTGTTGTCTATTTTTAAATGTCCTGACAGATCCCAGGACGGGAAGCGTGTGTCCCTGTTGTATCCTTTTTTGTTGTCTTCAATTTATTTTCCCTTTTTTTTTTCTTCGTTTTTAGATTAGAACTAGGTATATGATTTTTTTTTGCCATACTGATCGCTACCATTATCAGGATATTTAATAAATTAATTTAACGTTAATCTGACGATCAATTAGTTATTTTGTGACTGGCAGTATGGTCTTCGACCGAAAGCCATTAAAAAAAAAAAAGTATACAGTAAACATAGGCCTATAACAAGCTTAAAAAATGCAAATCTGCTCAAGCTTTGTAAAACTGAAGTTATTCCGGAAGAATTTCATTATTATTATAAATCACTACCGACATCAAAAAATGCAAAAGATTTAGTTCCAGGGCCCGCTGCTGAAGGCAGTCTTAGAGGAGGATGAATTGTCAGAACAAGACCAAGATGACTAAACTTGAAAAGACTTAACAACCAAAATAAGTTAAGTGTTAAAAAAACTAGGTTTTTTTGCTTTAAAAAAATATTTTGTTGCATTAGTTTATTATGCTTGCTTTTGTTTTGTTAAAAACAGTATATTTGATAAGTTGCTAAAAAATATATATATTTTTGTGCTTACCATGATTTTTTATCTTCTTTTTTAATTTTAAACCCTAATATCTCAAAACTAAGAAAATGTGCCTTATCTGGTTTTGGCAGCAACCTCACGAAATATTCACTGAACCTACCGACAAAGGAAAACGACTGGATTTTTGTTTATGAATTGGAGAGAAATGTCTCATGAAAAGAAATTTTGAAAACGACACTATTTTTTCGGACGAAGCATCATTTACCACTAACAGAATTGTTTCTTCACGAAATTGTAGGTGCTGGTTAGATGAAAATTCAAGTTTTAGGATAAAATTGCAGAAGGCAGTATTCGATAAAAGTTAACGTTTAGTATGCCGTTTCATGCGATGGGATAATTGGAACCTTTTTTTGGATGGAAATTAAAATCAATATGCGTATTTGGAGAGATGGTAAAATTACTTACAAAATTACCTTGATGAAATTAAATGCGTTAAGAGACAAAAAATGTAGAATCAGCCCACACTCAACTTTTTAGTAAGAAATTATTTGAAAAAATTTGGAAAAAATCGAACTGGTAGATTTGGGCCACAGCTATCCCCAGCAAGAAGTCCGGATTTAACAATTATGGATTTCTACTTTTGAGGCAAACTAAAACCGGCAACTGTGACAATGATTTGGAAAGATTAAAAAACAAAATTACTGATGTGATCAGAGCCATGCTTCTTGAAGAAATTAGAAGAAGTTACAAAGAATTTAGAAGAAAGGTAATTAATAATTTAAGTGGGGCACTATTTGAATAAATTTTTAGTTTAATTCGTTGAAATTGTTAATTGTGTTAAAAAATAAAAAAATATTTACTTTAGTTTGTAGTTTTTTTTGTTCAAATACAATGAAAGTTGGCATATGGTTATAACTTTCAATACAAAATATTTTATTCAACCAGAATTTTTCCGTAAAATTAACAGAAAGGCCAGTTTACTTAAAACGATTTATTTTCTTCTCAGGTTAACTCTGCGAGTTAGATCCCATTTTAGCTATAATTTATGACGATAACTCAGTGTGTTAAAGCACCTGGCTAGCAAACTGAGACCTAGCGTAGTGGATTCGAGACCCGCAAGGCGAAACAATTTTTCGTCAAAACAAAATTGCCCCTAGAGTAGTTCGGATCCCGTAATAAACTGTAGGGCCTCGGCTCTCTTTACCCAGCACAAGATCCCTGAGACCTTCCAGGGGGTTACTTAGGTAACTTGAGAGACGGTTGACAAAACATTTAAGAAAACAAACATTTGGTAAAAATCCATTCTAGGGTAAGCAGACCGAGACTGCAGAAAATGAAAGCAGTACTATTTTTTTTCGTATTATAAAATTAATCTATCGTTTAGATTTCTCAAGGGATAATTTTATGATCAATCGATGTGGAAAAATGTCAGGAACAACATACTGAAATGTTTAAGATTTGGGTGTTGTAGCAATTTTGTAAATAAATAAAAACTATCAACAAATTGGCCTTGTTTGACTTTAACGCGGTATGGCGGCCATAAAATACATATCCGATACTGGGCTGCTGAAAATCCTAATGGGATCATAAACTATAAAAGTCAATAATCACAAAAAGTAAATGTTTGGTGCGCTATTTTGAATGAGCAGATTATAGAACCTTTCTTTTTTAAGATTTTAAACGCCGAAACATTTTTAAACCTTCTTGAAATGGATTTTACTGATATTTTGGATAACATCAAATAATACTGCAACTGAACGGAGCACCAGGTCATAATACGAACGTTGTTCGTAACTGGCTTAACACATCATTTCATCCTAAGAAGTCCTCTTCAAGAATGGCCACCCCGGTCTCCGGATCTAACACCAAAAGACTTTTACTTTTGGGGACCTTTAAAAATTTAGTATAGAAATACCTCAAAACACAGAACAACTACGGGGCAGAATAAGAGAAGCTTGCCTACAAATAACACCTGTAGAATTACGTAATGTCGTGCCACGCAACAGAAAAGTTATAGAAAAATGTATTCACATAGATGGAGGATATGTTGAGCAAATTGTGATTTAGTTATCTATGTAGTCCTTATTATGTATTGAATGTTCATGAATTAAATTTGTTTAATATTTAACTTGTTTTGCCTCCCACGTCAATTATTGTTTTGTTTGATTAAGTAAAGCTGACCAACGTCACGTGACTAATTCTAAATGGAAAACCTGTCTTCCTCTATCTTAATTAACTCTTAATTGCTACCAAAAATAAAATTATGACTCTAATAATTGGTCCTTTAAAAAGTGAAATTTTATTTTCTTACTACATTGTAGCATTGCATATGCTACATTTTTGATTTATAATAAATTTAAAAATTAAATTAGGGCATAGTAAGTTAGGCCACCCAGTATGTGGATAAATGTATTACTGGTTGCCGAGAAAAATCTCATGAAAAGGAATTTATTAGACATAAATATTTTTGTATTCTTTCTTTCCTGCAAAAACATGCTTCACATGCAGTAAATGTCTAAATAAATAATAATGAAAATAATGTGGCACCGTTTCAGACAATTAACACTGCACTTACAACTTGTTCAGGTTGAAAAGCACTTAACACCTTATTTTGGGTTAACACCGAAATATGGTAAACACACGACGTCCTCTCTTCCTGGTTGGGTTAACAGCATATTTTTTATGTACTTGTTTTATTTATTCCTTCAGAAACACATAGTAGCACACTCTATATTTTAAGATTATGTTGTTATAAATTTCAATTTATTGTCTCCTCTTCTTCTTCTTATCTTTCGATTTTGCCAAGTGCACAAGTCTGTCACTTGGGTTTGTAATTAAGATCTGCGTATCGGATCGTTTAGTTTTTTTTAAATTCGCAAGACCGCGTTAAGAAGCCAAGCCATCTTAGCAGCCCTTTCAGGCGTGATCCATTGAAGGAGCAGGTTGTGCTTAGGCTTGGGGCTGTAGTCTATTTTGTCAAGCCGTAATTTTTTTTTGATTCACGCCATAAGCTTAGGCTTATTGTTGAAACTGAGCCCCCACAGGTCACTTGGGGGTATTTGATGTTTTAAATTCATTTTTGTAAGGTGTATTTTTTTATATCTTAGGGTTGCCAGTATCCCTCATATGAGGCAATTTTTTTTGGTGTGAGATAGTTGGTATATCACCTTTCTGATGTAACGGCCACATATGCAGGGTCATGTTTTAAGAAGAGAGGTCAATAATTGATGGAATCTGAGTCGATTCGATTTTTTTTACCACGTAGACAGTGGAGACGAATTTGAGAGTGGAGGCAGCGTGTTGTAGAGGGGTCCTTGCAGTAATACCTGATTTTGAAACGAAGCTACACCAGGGCCTTCTGTTTGGTGGTATCGTTTATACTATTTTTTTTATTTAAAATTTTACTTTTCAGATATTTTTTTAGTCTTGTAAGAAATGGTACCATTTTAATTAAATTTAACGTTTTCAAATATTCATATAAATTTTCAGATTAATATTTTTACCTGTAATTTTTTTAAATAATACTTGTTAAACCTTGGTCATAATTTAATATTTTTTTTTTACTATCAATCATTCAAATTTTAACTTAACTCAATTTTTTTACTATTGCTTATTTTACTATTGCAACTGTCCCATTATCAAATATTAAAGTCAACTTATTATAAAATCGCATGGTTAATATGGGAGTCATGAAAAGTGAGATATAGTGTATATGAAAAATACTTTGTTCTCGGCTTGAACCGCGTCTGAGATTATTGATGTCTCGACGTTTCGGCTCCCGTTCTGGAAACATTTTCAAGAGAAAAAAAGGGGCCAAGAAAAATAGTGAACGGAAATAATGTTAGGATAAGTTGGTTTGAATCGGGGGCCTCAATCTGCCTACTTCCTAGATCTCACAGTGGTCAAGAGGAAAATAGTCTAGAAACTGTCAGGACACCCCGCCACATTGAATAAAATATTTCATATTATTATTACTGAGAATTTTATTTAGAAGTATTTTTTCACAAAATTAAAGAATTTGAGCATCACTTAATTTATCTTCTCTTTCTTGATGACCTTTTACTTTACTGCCCATTTAAATGATAACCGCAGAAATATTCGAATACCATTTTCATACTATGTTATTTAGAATAAATATTAAAAACAGAATGAAAATATCAAATAATTGTAATCCCAATTCAATAAATTTAAAATCCAAGTTCATTTATTTTGGATAGAAATTGTTTGATTAAAAATTGCAGAAGAATTAAGACATAACTTATAGGCATTTTCATTTTAAAATACCACAGAAAGTAAATTTTAAGCCCCTTGTTAAATTACCTGTAACATAAAACGACTTGATGTTGTGAAATTGTCGATAAAACGCGACGTCTTCTCGGCTATATAACTTCTAACTACATTAACCTCGATATTTCCTGATTAATTATATTGGAAGATCTGTGTGAAGCGGAGAAAATCGGCGGAGTCTTCGCTTACAGATTACGAAATGCATTAAATGTTATGTTTTCGTCTTTAAATGTTTCCTTTTCGAATATTTTTTATACATTGAATAACTTTAAAAAAGATTTCGTTTATTTTCATTTTAGATATTTATAAACTTATTCAGGAAGTGTTAATAATTGTATTGCATTTGCATAATGAAGTAAATGAAATTTACCTTAATTTAGTTTGAATAACAACATAGTACACTTGTACACGAAAAGCGAATAAATCTGTAATTTTTGCCATTGTAACAAAACATTTACAATATATTATTTTTAGTTACCGTGTAGTATAAGAAAAATAAGCAAAATGATGCACAAATCCATAAATATAAATACACAAGAGTTTCACAAAGTAAACAACATAATCAAGATTTGCCATAACAGGAGTTTATTTGATAAAGATAAATATTGCAGAGTATGGAGCTTCACAAAATATCTAATTAAAGCTGCACGATCTATTACCTGTAGGACTAGGTGTAAGAGTCATTAGAACGTAATGAACATTCTTGGTGCTAAAGTTGTATTTCTTCAACCAAGCAAGTCCCTTGGTCATCCCCCTGGAGCGGTGCAGTCCAGACACAGCATTATTTATTGCTCTTATATATTCACGTACACCGAAATTGGTATGAGGTAGAAGAAGTCCAATATTTAGGCTATCGTTATGATGATTTTGTGATTTAGAATGTGTATAAAAACACGTACCGCTGGCGCATAGGCCTAGTATAAACAATATGGCGCGCAGCATGTTTTAAATTTGTACTGCAGTTGAACCTTGAACACATATTAGTTAATACCGCACGATAAACCGGCCCGACTTTGTTGACGCATTACTAAACAAATTATCAAATTTATGAAACCAGATGCAGATGCACGCGAGATCCAGTAGCACGCACGGGGACGGAGACAGCCACCGCCCAGCTGACTACTCCTGCTGACGGAGAAGACAATATAAATTAACTGTGGAAAAGAAAGGGATGAATGAGTGTTGCATTGGGGGGCGCAAGCGTGGTTTCCAGGACAACGTAGCGTTGTCAGCATCCTGAGCTATCCTTTGATGACCAAGATAGCTGGAGCGCGTAATATAAAAGAACGCGCCGCAGAGCAAATGGTACAGGTGGTTGCTTTAACTACTTTTATTAGGCTCATCTGAGACTGTAAAAGGTACACACAAACACTTTGTTTAACTTATTCCGGCTTAAGCTGCACTTTAAAGTGTAATAATTCTAGCAGAGTTCAATGTTTGGAGAGTGTAGTTTTTGTTCTTGCAAAAAGACATTTTTAATGAGAGCAGACTTCTGAATATTGACCAATGATGTTGAAATAATTAATATTGTCTATTGGATTATATAGTAGTAATTCTGGAAAATATTATTAAATGCAGGTTAAAATATTATATTTTTGATCAATATACAAATGGCTCGAAAAAAAATAACAGATGCTCGATAATATTAACCAATGCATAATAAAAAAAATACACCGGACGTTTGATAAAAAAGTTAAAAGCACATAAAACATATACAGTGTTCAACAAAAATAATAAATGTTTATTAAACGGGATAAATATAAGATGAAAAGAATAATCGTTCGATAAAATAATTAACTGTGCAATAAGAATAATAAATACATGACAAAACTAGTAGAGTCGATGAAAACAATGGAAAAGAATAAGAATGGTTCAATAAAAAATATAAATAATAATAAATGGACTTTATTAGGCGAAAGTTTAGTTATAAACTATTCTTACACTTTAACCTAAAATAACAACAACTAAAACAAATGACTCATAATGTATGATATTGTTACAAGACCAACTGGGAGGCAAATTCAATAAGCAAGTTAACTTAAAAAGTAAAAAAATAGCTATTATTGGTAATATATGTCTTCACGTTGTTTAGTCAATAGATTTTTTTAAACTTTAGTTAAAGGAGTTTATGGACAACAGTTTTAGGTGATCATCTATATTATTGTAAATATGCGGTGCTTGGTAGGAGAACGTTTGCTGACACTTTTTTGTTGAGTGCTGGGGAATATGTAATGCATATGGGTACGAATATTGGCATCGTGTACCTCAGAACGGTATTTTATTTTATTGAACAAGTACAGAGGAGATTTATTTGTGACAACTTTGTGCAGTAGAGTAACTGTGTGCAATAAACGACGATTTTTTATGTTTAACCAATTCAAACTACTAGTTTCTCTCGACACATGATCATATTTCCTTAAATTTAAGATGAGGCGACAACAATTGTTTGCATCCTCTGCACTCTGTAAGTATCAAAGGAATCAATACAAGGCCCATATACTACATCACAATAATTAAAGTACGAGAGCACAAGTTGCTCGCACAATGTCTGTTTTAAATTTTAGTTAAGTATGAACCGATTTACATATAATAGCCTGAGCGAGCAATATGCCTTTTGTAAACATTTGCTAATGTATTCAGAAAATTTTAATTTAGAGTCAACTACTAAGCCAAGATTTTTTGTCGAGAGAGTTACTGGAAGTGTTTTACGTCTAATATTTTGATGTTAATATTATTGTCAACTCTGGATTTAAAGCACTCATTGCCAAAAACTAGAAGGAATGATTTAGCAAGATTGATGTGCAATTGTGTTGTTTCGACATACGATTAAGTTTATTTAAATCAGTACTGATGTGTGCTGGCATGATCAGCATTCTCTGGATAAAAGCTGTAGTAAACCTGGCTATCATCAGCATAATAATGGTTATTACAGTAACTTAAATATTTGAACAGATCTGCAGTGTAAAGTATGAAGAGTAAAGGGCCCAGTTTGAACCCTAAGGTACACCACTTGTAATATTGATGGAAGCCGACTGGCGATTCTCAAGGACAACGGTTTGGCTGCGACCAGTTAAGAACTGTTGGAAAAAGGAGTTAGCGGTTTCGCCAACACCATAAATTTTAATTTTGAGAATAAGAGTTGGTGATTTATTGATCGAATGCCTTTGAGAAATCCAGTAGAACTAAAGCGGCTAGTTTGTTTCCTCTTATCCCATTCTGCCAGAATATCATCGCATACTTTTGTCGATGCGGTGGTCCTACTGTAGCCTCCCCTAAATCCTGACTGGTGTTGCGGTATTACCGAATTGTTCTTCAGGTAATTAAAAATTTGTTTATATACAATTTTTTCGAGTATTTTCAAAAATAATGGTAAAATGCTTATCGGACGTAAATCAGAAAAACCTTTTGGCTGTGAGTATTTAGGAAGAGGTCGAACTACCGCCGTTTTCCAAGCATGAGGGAAGTAACCAGATTTCAAACATAAATTTACTATATGCGTGATGGGCAATATAAGAGTAGGCATGCAGTATTTTACCATATTTAGCGTTCCCAAAGGCATTTGATTTTAATTGACCAATAATTTTTTCCTAGGCCTCAGGGTTAACTTAATGAAAATCAAACTGAATATCAGTATTAAAATGGCTGGAGTCATATTTCTCAATAATTTTTGAGCAATACTCGTTTTAGTTAGCGGCCGCTGTCAAAAAATAGTTGTTAATACCATCAATATCACGTGCAATAATATTTCAGAAGATTTATTAGGGGTAACATGGAAATCACGAAGTTCTCTACATGTCTTTTGAGTTACCTTTATTATTACAAACGAAGTTTAAATATGCCTTTTTCTCGTTTAAGTGCCTTATATTGTGCCTTGGTTTAATTTGTTGGGTCCTTATTTATATAAGGCACTTGCAGGTAGGTTGGAATATTATAATTCCTACATTTTATATTTTTATAAAATTTCCTTCTGCTATAAAATTGCTTATTCAGTGATGATTATCAATTTTATTTTCGATTTGGATTGTTTCGATACTACTGAGAGATGGCGCTAGTTACGCTCTACTGTGGTGGAACTTAACAGTGTCTATGAGATGCGAACTCCGGGTATGGAAAGTATCACTGCACTGACGAGACCCAAACATAGGTTGAAACCGGTCTGCAGTTAGTGACATCCTGAGATGAAGGAGGCTTCGCATCTTCCTCGTAGCATTCGAGCATTCCAAGTTATTGTATTTTAGTGCTAACTGTGTTTGGACAAAATACGCAAAATTTTATCATATAATTCAGCGCTCGTAAGGGAGAATAGCTGTTTTGGTTTAATTTGTTGAGTCCTTATTTATATAAGGCACTTGCAGATAGGTTGGAATATTATAATAGGGTTTTCCCACTAATTTTATTTTAACAATTTGTGTCATGAAAATGATATAATAAAACATTTTATTAATTTACAACAATTTACTTTTCTATTAAGAATTATTTCTAAGAAAATATCGTTAAGACAACTTGCTGATAATTTCACTGCTTTTTAAAACGGGCATTTTTACGCGCCAGAATTACGTATCTAACCGGAAAACCAATGAGATTATGGATATAATTAGTTTGTAATAGATTCTAACTGTGTGTTAAAGAAAGCTTTCCTCTAAAACTTCTCAGAATTTCAATTTGTAATGCTTGTACTGTGATTGGTCTAAAGCAGTGGACGCGTAAATATTGGCCAATCAGAATCCAGATAAATGCCGCACAAGTTATTCGTGGAAGCGTTGGACGTTAATATTTTGTACTGTAGTTTAGGTTTACCTTCACTGACATTACACATCGGATGACTAACCTAAACCATTAAACTTATATTTTTATGTTTGTATGGTTTGGAGTGAAAATATTATTTTATCAGTTTCTGGTTTATGTTTTATTAATTCTACAATCAAAATGGAATCAAGTGGAAGAGGGATATGTTAAAGGTGCCGCTGATAATTTACCTAAAGTAGAAAAGTGCTGAGTGCTGTCAATAAATAGAGGTTATGTTATGTTAACAGATGCCAAGATTAATAAACAATCTTGAACAGAGACAACCTCTGTGATGTTAATTCTGTAATTGGATTTCAGGGTGTTGACGTCACAACGCGCCAATTTATGGCTGTTTAAAATAAACCCAATATTTTTCAAACTTCAAGTTTTTTTTGTTACTATTAGTAAAATTTATAAGATAATAAATATGCCATAAATCATTTTTTTACGTGAGTTAAGTATTTCAGCAATAATTTTTTTTCTGGGAAAACCCTATTCCTATATTTTATATTTTTAGACTCATCAAAAGCAGAAGCTTTTACCCAATCTAAGTATGAAACGCAACGCGAAATCAGAAGAATAAAGAACGAGTGGTGGGCAAGCAAGGCCAGAGAAATTCAAAGGTACGCCGATTCACACGACTACAGGAATTTCTTTCAAGGAGTAAAAGCAGTGTACGGCCCCAGTCGGAAAAATATGTGCCCTATTAAAGATTTAAATAGAAATCTCCTCAAAGAAGACCAGGAAATAAAAGCCCGATGGAAAGAACACTACTCTAACATTCTTAACCAGCAAAGTCAAGCCGATCACGATATTATAAATCTTATCCCTCAATATGACACCTTCGAAGACTTAGATAAACCACTAACAACGGAAGAGATCTTAACCGCCATTGGGCAGCTAAAAAATAACAAATCTCCCGGCGCCGACTCACTCCCAGCTGAGACCTTTAAAGCTGTGTCGTCAGAGCTCATACCCTACCTCAAAAAACTGTTTGATGTCGTGTGGGAAAGTGGTCAAGCTCCGCAGGAGTTTCGTGATACACTTTTAATCAACCTCTTCAAAAACAAAGGGAGCGCTGCGGACTGTGGACATTACAGGGGTATAGCTCTCCTGTCTGTTGGAGGGAAGATACTCACTAAAGCGATGGCAAATAGGCTAACACCTGTTATGGAAAAGTTACTACCTGAAACACAGAGTGGCTTTAGACCAAACCGAGGCACATCGGATTTAATCTTCACACTTAAACAGCTTCAAGAAAAAGCACTCGAACATCAAGGAGAAATTCACATGGCCTTCATTGATTTAACCAAGGCGTTTGACTCGGTGGACAGGGAAGTGCTCTGGAAAATTATGTTCCGCTTAGGTATCCCTAGGAAATTTGTGGAAGTATGTCGCAGTCTACATACAAACAACAACGCCCAGGTTATGTATAATAATGAGGCAACCGAACCCTTCCAAACCCTCACTGGAGTTAGGCAGGGATGTGTCCTGGCACCCCTACTCTTTAATTTGTTTACCACTGCTCTAACAATTATTGTTGACAACAAACTGACAGTCAGAGGAATAGGTCTCAGATACCGTTTTGATGGCGGTCTCTTTAACATAGGGCGCTTTAGAGCTTTCGCGAAGACACGCACACGATTCATTTGTGATCTCCAGTATGCGGATGACTTGAAGTGGTGGATCAGTTCAATTACTTAGGCAACGTTGTTAATAACAAAGCAAACATGGACAGCGAGATTCGCAATAGAATTAACGCTGCGTCTAGAGCACTCTGGGGACTTAGAGAGAGAGTATTTGACAACCACGACCTTGCTTTGTCAACGAAAATGGCTGTCTACAGAGCAGTTGTCATTCCAACACTGCTATATGGATGTGAAAGCTGGGTCACTTACCGTCGTCATGTGAAAGAATTAGAACGTTTTCAGCAAAGACACCTCAGAAGTATGATGAAAATCCGTTGGTTCCATCACATATCAAACGTGGAAGTACTCAGGAGAGCAAACAGCCTTCCAATTGAGGTGCTTATTTCAAGAGCACGCCTAAGATGGGCAGGTCGTTCATCGTATGCGTGATAACCGCCTTTCTAAATGTACACTTTATGGTGAATTGCTAAGCGGTAGAAGAAGGCGTGGCGGTCAACGAAAGAGGTTCAAAGACGCTCTCCATGAAAATCTAAAATCCTGCGGTATTGTAGACGAGCAATGGGAACAACTTGCAGCGGACACAACCGAATGGCGAGGGGTTGTGGCCAGCTATCAAGGAAATGTTGCTACAAGAAGGCCGAATCCAAGACCTAACCAGATCTTTGTTTGTCCTGACTGCGGTCGACATGTGCTCTCCCGAATTGGCCTCTATAGCCATAGTCGTATGCACCGTAGATGAATGGGAATTACAATAGACTACACCTTTCACTTGTTTTTTATTGTACACAATTTATCGACTGTAACATTTTTATACTCGGACTCGAGTAACGGCTAATAATAATTTTTAGAAAATTTCTTTCTGCTATCAAATTGCTTGAAGATTTTATTCTTGGTAGTCCTCCGGAAATTAGGGAGCAAGTAATTGCTGAAACTATAGATTTATTACCAGCGAAATCTATAAAATTGTAGGAAAAAGAATATGATTTATTTAAGCACTGCGCTGGTGGAAGCAGAAAACTGTGAGTAACATACCTGAGTCTGTTATTTTTGAAATAGCAAAAAATTTTTAAATGTTCAAGTCTCTAGTCCAAGTTTTCGATGCTTAAAGCAGTTTTGAATGTAAAGAATAATGTAGATGTATCCAATTATAAGATATAATCCACGGGTATAGGCTAAGAAATGTCGAACGTTTTTCACTAGAAACACCAGATGAAAAGTTTTTAATGCTGAAAGATGTATTAATGATGAGCTTAGCGGGCGTTTGTCGTCAAGAGAAACTCTATAATATGACTACAGATGACATTGTGAGACTGCATGCGGTTGTTAAAGTACCTGATTCAAAGACCCACATTGAAAGGATTTTTACGGTAATTGGTGAGACAATTAATGGAAAAATCCACTAAATATTTACGATAAATATGCAGCTATTTGTTCTACTCATGAGAAACACAAAGAGGTTTTATTCAGTATGGAGGAGGAAAATGTACGGTCCAATGAGTTGGTAATAATACATTTTCAAAAATACCAAGTATTGTAGCTAAATACCTTAAGTTACCTAATTCTACGGGCCACAGCTTTAGGAGATTTTCGGCATCACTATTAGCTGGTTCTGGAGCTGTTATTCTTACCTTAAAACGTCATGGGGAATGGAAATCCTCAACGGTTGCTGAGGGATATATAGAAGACAGCATCCAGAACAAAAAGGAAATTTCAAAAAAGATATTTTCAAACAATACTACAGAAATGACTGCCATGTCTGCCAATGTAGTCGTTGGTGAAAATCATACCAACCACCATATTAATTACAAATGAATCGAATATTTTTCGCACATCTGAACCCATAATTTCAGGAATAAATATAATTAATGTTAGTAACAGTACTATTCATATAAATTTTCGTTAAATTATGAATAGAATTGAAGGGTCAATTGGAAGAAGGTGATATGAGTCTCTTCTACCATATCTCCATCATTCATCTTCCTGTTAGCTACATTTTGCAAGATACTGGTGTATGAAGGTGTTATGTATACTGGTCCTAAGTATAATCCTAATGGATGATGGTGTTAAGTGCACATAACATCTTCATTCGGCATAAAGTGGAACATAATCTCTCAAATATATTTTGTTAAGTGTACATGACACTTTCATCCATTACAAAGCAAAAGAAAATATCCTCACTAGTGTTGTGTCTTCTACAGTGTATGTAACTTGTAAAAAGGATAATTACTTAAATTATTAAAAATGTGGCCCTCAAGGGGAAAGTTAATGGTTTTAAGAGCACTCCCATTCAAGTACTCTTCAAATAGTGACCCTAATAAGGAAAATACAAGTAAAGCTTCTCTAACTTTGAAAATTCGAATGACAGCGCTTATTATAGATTTAATCGAAATTATAATGGTAAGTAGAATACAATAATATTCTTGTCAGCTTGTTTAACTATCAGATGAAAATTTCTGTAAAAATAGTATATATTAGATATTATTCGGTCAACTTAAAAATTTACATTTTATTGCTAATCTCTAGCTTATGTAATTTTCGCTTCACTCAGAAACTGAACTAGCCTATTTTATTGTTAGCGTATTATTTTTTGTGTTATCTTTTGTTTTCATTGAAATGTAGAGTTCTAATTAAAAATTCCATTTACACTGATAAAACTGTATCTGATATTTTAAACAAAATATCATCAACCAAGCGGCTTTTACGAAATCTATCCTACCACGTTCCAGTGAAGAATTTAGTACTTTAGTGGATTGCGACAAAAAAATTAGAAAGAATTTTAATGCATTAAGATCCAAGAAGTCTCAAGCTAAAGCAGGTAGCAATGAAAAAATCTCTGAAGTAAGTTCACTATGTAGCCGAAGTGCTAACACTGACAGCCACCAAGGGTAAAATAATAATAGGGCTGACTACATTACTGCCGAAACTTCGAAGGTAGAAATGAATGATTTGACAAAAGTTATAGAGAAATAGAAGCAAAAAATATGTTGTTTGAAAGAAAGGACATCACGAAAAAGGCCAAGAAATGAACAAGAATGAAAGAAAAAAAGGCGGCTATAACTAGGAAAAATGGGAAGGCTTACACTTCATATAATGGAAAAGAAGTGCTAGAGAAAGTTCCTAAATTATTATGCTATGTAAAGAAAATTGCAGATTAAAATGTGGGGAGAAGATCAGCATCATAGATAGAGAACATATCTTTTCCAGGTTCTACAAATTAGATATAAATGCCAAGAACGCAAATAAACGAAGTGCAGCGAAAAAGAACAAATGCAAGACGCCATAAAGCTATTTCCTATAAGTTCATGGTGCATGCAATGCTGTATCCCACCAAGTTTGTAAAACCGCTTTCTCTACATTATATGGAGCAAGACGAAAAAAAACTTACTTGATTCAAAAACAGTTAAAAGAGGGCAAATTAGTCCCTTCCCAGACTCGCGGGGCAAACATTTGAACAGGTCACATAAAATTCCAAACGAGGTAGTTACGTATATATAAGATCACATTCGATCTTTCCCAGCAGAAGCCTCTCATTATTCAAGACATGAAAATCCACATAAGATGTATTTGTCACCAACACTCAATATATCCAAAATGTACCAACTATACATCGAGAAATGTGAAGAAGACGAAACATTTGTAAATTATTATAAAATTAAAAAGCGTACTTATTTGAATATCTCTTCTACTTATTTCAATTTGTCATTTGGAGTACCAAGAAGTGATACCTGCAGTACTTGTGATTCTGGTAAGGCTAGTGCCGAACACAAAGAAAACTTCAAGGCGGCATTTGATCTGCAGCGTATAGACTGAGAAAAAACGAGAAATGATCTCGAATTGTATATAACAATGGATTTACAACAGACCATGCCTTTACCCAAACTTACAACCTCCAAGGCTTTTCACCTCAGGCAAATGTGGTTTTATAACCTTGGCATTCATTCATTGTCAACAACTGGAGATTAGGCTTTTTTCTTCAACTGGACGGAAGATATGGCAAATAGGGGCGGCCTTGAAGTTATTAGTTCTCTTTGCACTTTTATAGAATCAAATGAAGGACTTATTCGCAATAAAAGGCATCTAATTATTTGGACTGACTCATGTGCTGGCCAAAAGAAAAATTTCCAGATCATCTGCTTCTATCAGTATTTGATACTAAAAGGTATATTTTCTGTTATTGAGCACACGTTTCCTGAGGTAGGACACTCGTATCTAGATTCCGACTGCGATTTTGCCCGGATTGTAAAAGTTTTGAGAAAGCATGAAAAATATATTTACCCGACCAATATCGAGATATAATTCGGGAATAATCGAAAATAAATTATGTTACGGATATGACAAAGCATTTTCCAGATTTGAACAATCTGGCAGGTGAGCTTAATCTGAAATAAAAAAAAGTTCAAAAGAAAAATGTTCAAAACGGGAAAGTATCTTTTAAAGATCAGATGAAATGGATTCGGGTCGATGAATTCGGATCTTATTTATATAAAGACAATTACGATTTATATATGCCCTTTGAAAAAGTTTTAATAATAGAAAACGAAAGAAGATATCCAGCAGCACAAAATGTACATCTAAGGTGAATAAAAGAAAAATTTGGAACTTTATCTGAAAAGAAACTTAAAGATTTTAAGGATCAACTGATTTATGTTAAAGAAGAATTTAGTTGGTTTTATGAAGGGATCTTACAGACAGGAGAACGCGTCTCTAATGATAGAAGAACAATATAAACATAGATTATTTGTTAGAAATTTATATTTCTATATAATAAAGTCTTAAAACACATTCTTTCATTTCAATTTAGTTCTTAGGGCATTATACTGTAGGGAATGAAAGTGTTGTGCGCCATCAAAGTAAAAAAAATGTACTAATTTGCAAAAAAATGTCAAATTCTCACTATATGTACTAACTTTGACAGGGGTTCAACTACTTTGGTTATAAAGTTGGTGATATGAGGAACAACAAAAAGTTCACACAATAATTTACTTAACGTCAATTATCTCAGAACTTACAATTTGTAACATAACACCTTCATGCACTTGCCCCTTCAATTGTTCATGAAATTTGTTAATGATCAATAAATGTTTGCTGTAAGAACTTTAATTTGTTGTCTGTTGAGTATTAAGTTTTATATCACACTGTGAAATAAAATTTCTTTGTTCACGACTACTACATAATGTATTCATTATTTATGTGTTTTCTCAAGCATAGTGTTATTTATTATTCACTGCAGTGAATAATGGTTTCATGATTCACTGCAGTGAATAATGATTTCATCATTCCATTGTTTTTAAAGTTTATTTACGTGCTTGTCATTTTGTCTGATTTTTTAGTAAGCCATGACAATCTGTCAAAGTATAATTTTGTCATTGATCTGAAACATCAAATCATATTCATTATGAACTTTTGTTGGTTATTTCAATTAAAAAACTAAAAATATGAATACTAATAGTGAAAATGAAATATCTTGAACACCGTCAGAAATTATCTCTTTGAATTTATTGTCTTAAAAGTAAAAAAAGTTGTATATGTCAATACACAAACCTTTTATGGATTGGAGAATTTTCAAAAATGCTATCGTTCTAAAAACTAAATATTGATATTATTTAATAGTCGTGGACAAAGTATAGTATTTTACTCGCATATAATGGCTACTATTCACTCAATTTACGACACTCGCCTGCAGCTTGTGTTGTAAACAACTTCACCCTCGTGAATAATAATATACTATTATTTCACATTTTTTTCTTTATTTTTCACTCGTCAATGACATTGTTTTGACTCATTGAAACTGTCAAATAAATGTCATTTTAGCATATGGCGTTAGAAACATTAGCTTTATTAACACATATTTCCAGAGCCGGTACAGGCTCAGGAAATACAAAAAATATGAAAATTCTAAATCCACTCTCATTCGGCTATTAATGAAAATTAAGAAAAGTTATTTGATACCAGTATAAATAAAATAATAATCCACGTTTATCTTAACAGTCGAGTTACGATTGCATGTCTTTTTTATTTGCAACAATTTTCTTAATAAAGCAGATGAAAACGGTGCAATTAATTATATATGGTATTTATATAGTGAATAAAAAGTGTTTCTTGAGTGAAATATAATGTATAGGGAAAAAAATGTTTTTTTAAAAATCATATCTGATTTTAAAATGCAACAGAATTTAAAGCTTTAAGTACTGCTGAAAAACTTATACTAAAGTAATGGTTTTAGGTACAGTTGTAACATACAGTATAGCCCACAAATTCTTTGTACAAACTGAAAACCATCAGCTAAAAGATTGCCAACATGATCAGTTGTAATTTAGAAATGCGTTAGCTATGACCAATAATTTACTGAAATATAACTATAGAGATATAAGCTATAATTTAATCAATAATTCTATCCAGCCACGCCATGGCTCTATCATGGGCATTCCAACTAGTTATTTTGGTCATCTGTATCGAGCCTCATATGACTACCTAAGCATTATTCCCCATTTTGGTAGTGAAAATGTTTTCAAAATTGTCGCCAGATTGTCGAAGGTCATTATAGCCAAATTACTTTTTTTATAGTTATAAAAACGTCAATATTCCCAAAGTACAGTTAGCTGTGCTATTTAGATAGATTATTGTTCTGTTCATCTTGGTACCAAATAGCTTTTCTTAATTTTCATAAAGAAACGAACGAGAACATATTTAAGAATATTCAGATTTCTGAATTTTTTTGGATTTTCCAAACTTGTAGCGTTCAGTAAAACCGCTGTGAAACTTCCATTTTTCGGGCAATTAATCTGCGGAAATATATAACAATATAATTTATTAATAGACCTCTAATTCGCTTTACTGTTTGAATGTCAATGTTTATAATAACTTACATAATAAATTTATAAAAAAAAATTAAAAAATAAAAATAGGTCTATAGACATAGATTAATGTTTTCTTTGTCTCCTAACAAATAGGTTTTCTTAGTTTTCATAAACAGCCGAGTATGAGAGAATATGCTAAGATCTCGACGACACGACATCTGGGCTCTTAATAGTTAAAAAATATATAACAAAAAAAATCTATAAAAAATAAAACGGAATTTTGTTTTTAAATCAAAAAGTGCTTTTTTCTTCAAATGTCAGTTTAATACGTTAGTTTTGTAGATCGAGATAAAGAACAAGAATCTGCAAAGCCTGTTAGATGATTAAACCACTTTAATGTAATTCTGGATATTAACAATAGGCTTATGGAAAAGTCTGTAAGAATTAATTTGAAAATTCCTGTAGTTGCAGTTTCACGGATTTCCTCATGCTCATCATCTAATATATCCAGAATAATTTCAATTATAAACTCCACATTTATTCTATTATGATCCATGATAGTTACATCATCCATATCTTCATTTCTATATATGCTTCTTCTAGTTGTATTGTGTTGTGACCCAGTATTATTAGTGACTTCCTTGCTTCGAAACAGTTCAGACCCATCGACGCACATTAAATCACAGATGGTAGCAACAGACTAAATTGCAACAAATTTATTATAACTTGGTTTCGCTCGATACATAGCAATCGGAATACAGATAACTTTTGTATGTTTTTCAGCCAGACTTTTATCAAATACATAAATAAAGCAAGATATTTCAGTACTCTTCGATTGACTTCCACAATGTCACTAGTCGACAATGGCAAGAGAAAGCTGCCAAAGAGGGCGATGAAAAGTTTACACTTGGCAATTTAACCAAGGCGTTAAGCAAATCTAAGCATCGGTAGATGATTTCAGGGTCATCTTTTGACACTTTAACATTAATAAACTAATTTTGCTTATCTTCTAATGTCCTTATTATTGTATTCAATAAGCTCGTTTTGGATTACAGCGGCCTTTTGGAAATCTTAGCTGTCTAGAGAGTTCTCTGTACCACCTTGTAGTATTTTTATTTTTACTTTTAATTCTGCTAATTGGAAATTGTTGTTTGTAAAAATGTGTGAACTGTGTAAATTTTAATAAACGTTTTAAGTAAAATTTGACAGTTGATCATTCAGCAAAAGACACTCGTTGTCCTGTATATCAAAATTTTGTTGAAAAATTAAAAGCAAGAATAAATTATGGTTAAAAGTAAATAAAATAATAAACTTAATTTCGGTCAAATAAATATCAGATCAATTCTGCCAAGTTTTGCTGATTTTTCACTAGTTGAATCTTTTAATATAATGGTGGTAATGGAAACGTTGCTATCAGCTGATATTCTCTCAAACCTTGTAGACATCCCTGGATACAAGTTTTATCGCAAAGATAGAGATGGTCGAGGCGCTGGGATAGGAATTTATGTAAATACTAGACTTAATTGTGAAATACTAAAAGAATATCAGTGTCAAGATTAGACTAATTTATAGCACATATTGCTGAAATTTAAAGTTTGAAGAATTAGTATGGTATTTGGGTTTTTTTATCGTCCGCTTCGTAGTAACTTTAATCAATCAGTTGAGTCTTTTGATAATATTTTATCTCAAGTTATTCCACTTGATAATTATGCAATAGTTGTCGGTGATATAAATGTTGATATGTATAACTGTGATAATAAACTAAGTCAATGTTTTGATGCTTATGGCATGGTACAAATTATAAACGAATCAACGCGTGTACAAGCCACTCTGCTACTTTGATAGATCCAGTTTTCATAATCTTTGCTGAAAAATTTTCTAAAAGAAGTACATTAAACGTTGACCTACTTACAGATCATCGGTTGGATATTACGAAGTAATGTTAAATGTAGAAAGCCGCAAACAAAAAATGGTTAGATATCGAGACTTTAAAGATTTCAATATTTATAATTTTATGAAAAATTTAAATGAAGTACAGTGGTTCAAATTGCTATACATGAGCAGTGTCGATGAAAAAGTAAAATATCTCACCGATTGCATCTTATTCCTATTTGATAAACATGCACCTGTACGTACGGTGCGAGTTGGGAAACCCCCTGCACCTTGGCTAACGGTTAATTAAAAATGATTTTAAATCAACGGGATAACGCATTTTGTGAATCCAAACGGCAAAAAAATCCAAAAAACTGGAATGTTTACAAAGAGCTAAGAAATTTTCAGGCAACTGTATTAGTATTGTTGGACTTTACTAAAGCCTTTGACACCATTGATCATAGTCTTCGTGTTGCTAAATGTAATTATTTTAGTCTAAATCCTGTATCATGTAACTTTTTAAAGAGCTATCTAAAAAATCGCACACAGAGAATCATTAGAATCATTATAAACAACGAAGTCTCTTGTGATCTGCCTATTACATTCGGTGTACCCCAGGGCTCAGTCTTGGGGCCTCTCTTATTTTTATTGTACACTTCTGATTTGTACAAACAAGCAAATAACTGTAATGTACACAGCTTTACCATCACCTTTCAGCTAATACAATACACCACGCTACCGCTGTTACCAACAATGACTTATCAAATATCCTAAAATTGAATCCCTTAAGGTCTAAAGTTCTTTTAATTAGTTCAAAAAAACAACGTGAAAATTTAAAATCAGTTATATCCATCAAGATTGATGATCAAATTATACCCTTTGTACACATTGCAAAAATTTTGGGAGTAGTATTTGACGGAAACCTCAGATTTATATATCATACCAATTATAAGACTAAATTTACTTTATTCTAGTAAGCATATTTTGAATAAAAATACCAAAAAAATGCTGTGCGAAAGTTTAGTTCTATCTAAAGTAGCTTACTGCAATATCATTGTCTTGATGTACATGTAATAGATTACAAAAAACCCAAAATATTTGCTGTAGGTTTATTAGTAATCTAAGAAAGTATGATCATATAACTAACGCTTTTGTGGATCTGCGCTGGTTAAAGTTAAATAGTTTATTTAAATATCACTTTCTTGTTTTTGTACATAATCTTCTAAATAAGGCAACACCAAAATATTTACGGGAAAATCTTGTATCACCGGAAGTTATCCAACTATGTTAACTATGCCCCAACATAAGACAGCTATCTTCCAACGCTCCTTTGCGTATGATGCAGTAAGATTGTACAATTACTTAAGTATAAGAGACAGCCTTTAATGGCTAAACTTCGCCCAAATTGTATTTCTAGTTTTGTAGAAATTAATAAAGATGGTATTTTTATTATTATAATTTTTATCTTGAGCTGCGAATTTTTCAACTAGAGGTTCTCTAGTATTGAATATAATTTTATGTATGTCATTGCTGTAAATATAGACGCTAGTTAACTTGTCCACTTAGGATTTTGTAAAATTGACAACCAATTTATGAAACGCTCTTCTTCCAGTAGTGTGAATTAGGGGTCCACAGATCCTCCTCAAAGGTTAATGACCGGAGGAAGGTCAATTCCAAGGCCAAGGACATTGTTCAAGGTCGAGAGTGTGACAAAGGTCAAGGCCAGGGCCACGGGCAATGTCAAATTCAATACCAAGGCCACAGTCCCTGTCGAGGTCACGTCCAAGGCCAATGTTGCACTCAATGCCGCCATCACAAATCGCTATCAAGGTCGCCAGACGATCGCAAGGCCGCGGCCAAGGTCAATTTCCCGTGCGATGTCAACGTTCAAGGTTGAATCCGCAGTCAAGGTCATACCCAAGGCAAATCTTGCTGTTATTTGCCGTACGGTGATCAAGGTTAAACAGACTGGTGCTACTCAAAAGTAAAGGTCAACGCCTTCATGTTTAATCATGTTTAATTGTCACACACACACATAACATTTCTTTTCTAGTAATTTTTAAAGATAGTTAATAAAAATATATAAAGCAGTTTAAAAAAATGTACTGTTGCAATCAGCTGATTTTTCAATGAAACTAGTTAAAGTTAAGGTTACATCAAATTTGAGACATTTAAATCCCCCACATAATATTATGTAACGTTTCTTTTTTAAAATGAACTTCATAAAGATATACTTAAGCTAAAGAACATAAAGGCAGTTTTGTAAATTGAAAACAATTTATTATTTTTTATACAAGCATCTAATACATTCATATTTATATACAACATTACTTTTCCAACCGGTTTTGTCACTATGCTTTGAACATGGAAGTTTGGATTTCAGAATTTTATTCTTCTTGTTTTCTTCAGATATAGCTGACCATCTATTCAATAAGCATTGCCCACTAACATTATACATTAAATAAAAAAGAGGAAACAGTTTAATCTCATCATCATCGAATCGAGAAAAATTTCCATTTAAAAATATATCTTTCCAAATCAAGTCTTCAACTTTCTTACTTCTTTGAGGGATTTTACTTAATATGCATTCATAACAATTGATCCTAAACGGTGGAGGACAATCAGGAACGTCACCTTCTGTCGGCCAATGATCATGACAACGAAATGATTTTTCAATTATAACTTCATTCTTCCTATATTCTGTAGGAAGTTTATGGTATGTCTTGGATAGATCTTCACATTTTAATTGTTGTAAATATTCCAAGGGAAATTTGTGTAATTCTTCTTCGGTGAAAGTTTCAAGAGGTTGTCGTGGAAAGTGTCTTGAATATATTTCTTCATTTGGTGATATCTTGTCTGTGGTAGGAAAGAACTTCGAAACTATATTTCTGATATGCAACATCATTGTAACTAACTGTACACTTTTACTTCACTGTTTATATATTTGTATGTACCCCCACTTTATAACATTGACCTTCAACTAAACATATAACCTTAGCCTCCACAACTAACCTTGACATTCAAATATAACCTTGACATTCAAATATAACCTTGACATTCAAATCTAACCTTGGCCTTCACATCTAACCTTGACCTTCAACATAATCATCAACCATTCCACCTCGGACGGTAACCTTCAACTCAATTTATCAAGCATATAAGGTTATGCCGGAGGAGTTGAATTGCAGTTACGTATTGAATTTGTATTAGTGCTGAGCTGATAAAATTATGTTTAAGTGTAGTGGTTGTGATGTGCCCTTCACACGCAAGGATAATCTTAAGCGACATGAGAAATATAGTTGTTGAAAACGAAGATTGATAGATAAACTTTCATCAGATGGTGAACCTCATTTAAAAGTAATTAAAAATAATACGCAACCATCCAGTATTTCATCACAAAATATCAACTCTTCCACTCAAAATAGTTCTGTAAACCACAATACTAATAAAATGATGAATTGTGCGTCATGTAATATAGACGTGATACCTACTTTTTACAATTCACATTTAAAAAGTCAATTGCATAAAGACGCTGTATTGGAACGGAGAGAAGAAGGAGTTGAAATAATCAAAAGTGCCTTCAAAAGCAGAATTATTACTTATCGCTTTTCTGGAAAAACTGCGCATATAGATTTTAATGATTTTTTCGATGAAATAAGGGAAAAATTTCACAAAATTGTCAACGAAGAAAGAATAAAACATAAAATGGTTAAAATTAATATAGAAGTATATGGCATTTACATGCTCCCTTCTGATTATACATATGAAATTAAAAGTTTTAACACCAAAAATGAAATATGTAGCTTATCATGTGATATAAATGAAATTTATGAAAATTTTAAATCAACAGTAATAACGAAAGCGCAAGAGTTTCAAGAGCGAGATTCTGGTATGTTTATTATTTTTCTTTTTTGCATTGCTATATATCTAATATTACTTTTTTAATTTAAGGTTGGACTCTTATAAAAATTCTCTATTTGGAATTAAATGTAAATAAATTCAATCCACTTAGATCTTCATCCTATATTCCGCTACCAAAAAGCATAGCTGCCAAAAGAGCAATCATAAATATTATGAATGATGATGTACACTGCTTTGCATGGAGCATAGTAAGTGCTTTGTATCCGGCTAGATTGAATGCGAATAGAGTGTCGTCTTATCCTCATTATTTGACATGTCTTAATTTAGAAGGCATTAAATTCCCAATGAAATTAGAAAATATTAAAATATTTGAAATGAATAATAACATGTCAATAAATGTATATGGATTAGAGAATGTTCAAACTAATGAAAAAATTGTGACGGAAGTTGTTGGTCCATTATACTATTCAAAAAATAAACAAGTGACTCACATAAATCTACTTTTAATAAGTGATGATATTGGCAACAGCCACTATTGTTGGATTAAGGATATGTCAAGACTGTTACATTCACAATTAAATTCACATAATTCTAAGAAATATTTCTGTGATGGATGTTTCCAATTTTTTTATACGAAAAATAAATTGGATCAACACCAACAATTTGATTGCAATCATATAGTAACAAAAATCCCTACAAATAATTTAAAAATAAATAAATATGGTGAAATTATTCCAGAAAACATTCTACAATTTGAAAATTTCGAAAAACAGTTAAAATTACCATTTGTCATTTATGCTGATTTTGAATGCATCTTAAAACCGCTTAATTATGAAGAACCCGTTTCTTCAAACAAGCCTTACACAGTAGATGTTTCTGAACATAAACCTTACGCATTTGTTTATTTCATAAAATGTTCTTATGATATGAATCTATCGAAATTGGAATACTATTTTGGAGAAGATGCTTCAAAAGTATTTTGTGAAAAATTAGAATTAGACATTTTTCGAATATATAATGATCATCTTAAACGCGTTGTGCCCATGTTAAATTTAACACAAGAAGAACATGATGCTTTTGAAAATGCTACTACATGTAATATATGTGACGATGTTTTTCCATATGCTGAGACAAAAGTTCATGACCATGATCATTTAACTGGTCGAGTGAGAATAGGGGCAGCTCATAGTAAATGCAATTTAAATTTTAAAATTCCAAAATTTATTCCAGTATTTTTTCACAATTTAAGCGGTTATGACTCTCATTTATTTATTAAAGAGTTGTGTTGTTTTCAGGATCAAATAGATGTTTTGGCTCAAACAAAAGAGAAGTATATTTCATTCAGTAAAAATATTCATGTAGATTCTTATTGGAATCATGAAAAACAAATAAATGAAAAAGAATTTCTTAAAATTAGATTTTTAGATTCTTTCAGGTTTGTTTCGGAATCTTTAGAATCCTTATCCAACAATTTAAATTCTGACCAATGTGTGGAAATAAAAAAACATTTTAGTGAAATAGCAAAATTTGACATTATAAGAAAAAAAGGAGTTTTTCCATATTCATATATTGATTATATGGATAAATTAAAAGATGCAGAACTTCCCTCAAAAAATGATTTTTTTAATAAATTATCAAATGAAGAAATTTCCGATTCTGATTATGAAAGAGCTAAAAATGTTTGGAATATATTTGAATGTAAATCACTACAAGATTATGCAACTGTCTATTTACTGTCTGATTGTTTGATATTGACTGATTTCTTTGAAAGTTTTAGATCATTATGTTTAGAAAAATATAAATTAGATCCAGCTCAATACTTTACTTCCCCCAGCCTGAGTTGGGATGCAATGATGAGAACTACACGTGTTAAGCTAGAACTTTTAACAGATATTGATATGATTCATTTTTTAAAGAATAATATTCGCGGAGGAATTTGTCATTGCAGCGTGAGAAAGTCAATAGCAAATAATCATTTCTTTTCAGATTATGATAATTCAAAACCTACTTCATATATTATGTACCTCGATTGCACGAATCTGTATGGTATAGTATGAGTCAGACTTTACCAATTAGTAATTTTGAATGGTTAAAAAATAATGAAATTATTGATTTGGATATTATGAATATATGTGATGATGGTGAATTTGGTTACATCTTGGAAGTAGGTATTACTTATCCTCAACATTTGCATGATTTACATAACGATTTACCCTTTTTAGCTGAAAATATATGTCCTCCAAATTCAAAAAATAAAAAGCTTATTTGTGATTTTAACAGTAAATCTAAATATGTAATTCATTACAGAGTTTTAAAACAAGCTCTAGAAAACGGATTACAATTAAACAATATCCACAGAGTACTTAAATTCAAGCAATCTGCTTGGTTAAAACCTTATATAGAATTAAATACTGAAATGAGAAATAATGCAAAATCAAAATTGGAAAAAAACTTTTACAAGCTGTTTAATAATGTTATTTATGGAAAATCTCTTGAGAATATTGATAAAAGGGTAGACGTTAAATTAGTTACACATTGGGAAAATTTGGGAAGAAAAAGTGGAGCACAGGCTTTAATTTCAAAACCATATTTTAAAAACAGTGCAATTTTTCACGAAAATTTTGTTGCAATTCAGTTAAATCATAGGAATATAACTTACAATAAACCAGTTTATGTTGGTTTTTCTATTTTAGAAGTTTCAAAAATAGTTTTATATGAATTCTATTATAGTTATTTAAAAAATGTATATAATGAAAACGTGTCTTTATTATATACTGATAAAGATTCATTAATTCTGAATGTAAAAACATATAATTTCTATGACGATATGCGAGAGAATTTAGATAAGTTTGACACTTCCAATTACCCACAAGAAAATATTCATAACATAACACCAAATAAATCAATAATCGGTAATATGAAGGATGAATATGCTGGAAAAGTAATAAGAAGCTTTTATGGTACTGGAGCAAAAGCTTATTGTGTTATTCTCGGTGAAAAACTAGATTTTTATCACAATTATTTAAAACCTAAATTCAATAATAATATAAACATCGTAGACTGAACAAATGATCATTTAATATTAAATATAAATAAAACGTATTTAATACCGATAACCAACAATTATTAATAGAGAAATTAGTTGAGAATTTCAATACAAATATTAACATTGAAATTCTCAAAATTTCCAATGATTTGTTAACCATTAAAGTTCAAGATAGTTTAACAAAAAAGGCAAAGGGAATTAAAAGATGCATTATCAAGCAAGAGATAACCTCTGAAGATTACCAAAGTGTTGTTGAAAAAGACACAATTTTGTTTAAAAAAATGAATATATTTAAATCAAGTTTGCATAATATGTATACTCAAATAAAGAATAAAGTTGCTTTATCTCCAAAAGATGATAAAAGATGTATTTTATACGGATCCCCAAAGACATTAGCTTGGGGACATTAATAATATCTAATTCTGATAATAATTTGGATAACCTAGTTAACATTATGGACTACTTTTATACAAACCAAATTGGTAATTAGTTGAAATAATAAAATACATTACTTCAATTAGCAATTTGGTATTAAAAATATATCTATTTTAAATAAAAAAATATTGTATATGTATTTAAAATTATATTGTAATTATGTGTATAATTAAATGTAAATGAAATTATAAAATTATTGCTTAATTTAACCAATACAAATAAATTTTGTTTAATTGTATCAAAATGTATATATTTAAAACTATGTAAATAAATAAATGTATATGAATAGAAAATGATTGCCTAATTTAACCAACCCCCACCATCTTGTCCGTGACAGTGGACACAAATGTCACTTAAAACTAATTGGAACAAATACTTTTTACATGCATAACAGCGATCGTGAAATTTTCTTTGGGATAATTTAGTTTTCACATGAGCGTTTACATGCAGATGTTCTGCACTTAAAAAGCTCCTTTGATATATAGCGTAACATGGAAAACATAATTGTCTCTGCTTATTATTGATCAATTTTACTACTATGAATGCTAAATTTGCGCAATATGTTTCACTACCTCTTAACTGTTCCATTGAAATGGTTTGTGACATACCACGTATCATTTCACCTTCTTCTGCAACATAATCGTCCTCAACACCACTGTCAAAATCATAACCGAATGCTTCCTCTTCTTCTTCTTCTTCTTCTTGCACCTCTTCTTCTGCTTGTTCCTGCGCCTGCATCTGTTCGTCTTCTTGTTCTTGCACCTGCATCTGTTCTTCTTCTTGCTCTTGCGTCTGTATCCGTTCTGGCTCTTGGACCTGCATCTGTTCTGGCTCTTGCATCTGCTCCATATTTTGTTCATTGACATTCACTTGAACAAAATAATTCACATCCAAATCTCTCAATTCTTTTAATCTGAGTTCACGTTGGCAATCGACATGATTCTCCATTTTTCTTTAGTATTTAATCACTAAGCACGATTTATTAATTTTACTTGATATTTTCACGTTCTTAGCACCTTAGTACATAAAATACTACAAGTTAATACTCTATACTTGCTGTCTGAAAGCCTTTTTAACTAAGTTATAAGGCAAAACTGACAATATGTTGTATACTCCCCCCTTCATTGGACTCCCCCTCCCCCCCTTGCCCCCCTCCCCAACCCCTTCCCGTAGGGGTAGGTGATTCCGAATTTCGTATCCACACCCTTCTAGCACCACTGGAAATGGAAAATCCGAAAATGACATTTCCTATTAACCCAACATTTTAACATCATATATGAATAATATAGGCTCTAAAACTAAACGTTATAGGCTTTTTTTTTTTAATTGCATCAGGGACCTGCCAAATTGCATTACAAAAAAAACCTTTTTTTTTATTTGAGCTACAAAAATTACGCCTACCTCTTTTAAACATCTTTTACTCAAATTTTGATTCTACATTTTTATCAAAAAAATCATTGGAAAGCTGGAAAAGCGATGTCATTTTTCTTAATTTTCATTTGATTTTCTTCCTCTTTACTACAATTATGGTCCTAAATTCTAGCAATATAATTCACCCAAAAGTTTCATTCAAACATCAAAAAAAAGTCGGAAAATGCTCGGAAAACACTTACAGAAAAAACAGAAAAAACAAATTTTTTTAATCTTTTCCATATTTATATCTAAAAACGCATCGATCTGTGCAATTTAAAAAATTCTATTACTTTGCTTTCCATTTTTTTTTTGCGATTAAAGTTAACAACTTCACCATAGAGGATGATCCGCATCTTGCCACATAGGAATGCATGGGGAAGGGAAGGGAAAGTTAAAGCGTACTCTAGCACGATTAAAAAAAAAAAAAAAAAAAAGTTTTAATATTATTCCAAAAACAACTTTTTCAAGGTCAAGGTTTCTCAGGTCTTTGTTCGAGGTTAACCTGTCTGGTTTGCTGCTCCGGTCTTCTTTATATACGTTAGTTAGTTAGTTACATTCATTCAGTCCAGCCGTTGTGTTCGTGTTCAAAATGTCTGCAAATATTTTACAAGATTTAGTGCTTGCACCACAACAACAACAGCCAATACTGTATCAATATTTACAGCAGCAGCAGCAACAACAACAACAACAACAACAGCAACAGACAAATTTCATGGATATTGAACAGTTTTTCAATATCCCAAATTATATGTGTCCACTCGATACCATTACTCTTGCCTCATCAATTGAGGAAGAGGAAGAATTAGTGAAGGCGTCAGAGGCGGCTGAAGCGTTGAATGCCGTGGACGAAACCATGGTGACGGAGTTTCCTGAGGTGGCGGCAACGTCGGCAGTAGATACATTAATAGCGGCGACTTTAGAAACCGTCGATGACATGGGCCCGGAAGCTGCTGGTGCACCAATTAGAAAGAGAAGGGTAACAAAAAAAAATAAGGTAAAATTTAATAATTTTAAAAGTAAATCTAAAATAAACAAACCAAAAATTAAATCAAAATTTAACAAATTAAAAACCATTTTCAAATCCTCTTCTTCCCCCGCTGTGTCACCAGCAGCCAATACAGTGAACGAGGAAAGTGATATAAACATTAAAAAACACGAACAATTTGTGCAGGAACAGATAGAGTATTTAAAAGTGATAAAAGACTGTGAAAGTGAAAAAATTAATATCAAGAACAAAATTAGTGCATTAGAAAAGGACATTTGTAAGTTACAACAAGAGGACAATAGATATAGTGAAAAAATTAAAAGATTTCGAAACATTATTAATTGTAAAATAAAAAATTATTATTTTTAAGAACTTTTTTTAATTTTAAGAATGTTATTGTAGTTAGCTTTTACTTTTTATTATAAATATTGTGTATATTAGTAGTTTTCTTGTTATTTTAAGTACTGTATATTATCCATTTTTAAATTTAAGAAATTTCTTTGTATTTGTACATATTTTTTTACTACAGTATATATATATATATTTTAATAAATCAGTTATACAAATATGTTTGTTTTATTTTCTAACATATACTCATATAAAATTAAGGTAAATAAACTACAATCATAAAAACTGCTAAAAATTGAAAACATTTTTTAAAGATCCACTGAATATTGTTGGAACAAAAAAATTATAAGTGAAATATACTCCATTCCAAGGTTTAATAATTATTGGAACAAGAACATATAAAACATGGAACCAAACAGTGTATTAAAATAATTGAAATATATTTAATTTCAAATTTTATAGTTATACAGTGTACCTCGAAAGGTAAAACACCTTCTCTAAAAACAAAGAATTAAGTTTAAATTCTCATATTTTGTGGTTCAGACCTACTTGGTGGGAAATTAATTTGTGCCATGATTTTACTCCAGTGTGCATAGTGCATTATAAAATATTTACAAAAAAAAAAAAAATAGTTTACCCCACTCATAAACTGTCTTTTCTGTAGGAGATATGACTAAATCTTATTAAGAAAATTTATTTAAAATTAAAAAAACTATAACTTTCAATACATACTTTTTCTATATTATTTTTATCATAAAATTTCACAGTGAAAAGAATCCATATAAGTGTGCATAGGGCATTATAGATTATTTACAAAAAACTAGTTTATCCCACTCGTAAGCTATCTTTTCTGTAGGGGATATGACTAAATCTTATTACAAAAATTTATTTAGAATGAAAAACCATTACTTTCAATACATATTTTTTTGTATATTATTTTTATCATAAAATTTCACACTAAAAAGAACTCATGTTATGTATGAGAGTAGTGAATTAACTGATAATAAATTGCTATGTTTTGTCATGGACCCTCCCCATTCCTTAAAATATATTTTCTTTATCAATGAGTGAATAAGAAATAGTGTGAAGTAAAATATTGGACACGAAGAGGGGAGCTAGTAATATATTGAGACGTTCATGTTTTTCATCAGTAGTATTCAAGTGACTAGAAATTAATTCAAAATGTGGATGGCATACTGCAGCGATATTGAAATTGTAGATTTAGAGAGTGGTGTGAAACATTTAAAACAACAATTTAATCGACTAGAATTTGATGCTGAACATGAATCGGTCTATGGAATGGGCCAATTCTATTCTGAAGAGGAATGTTTGGAAATGGCCGAGAATTATGCAAAAGGTCAAGAGATTTGTACTTTATTCTTGAATGGGCTTATTACCATTGATTGTCTCGTGGAAGATCTTATGGAATTGGATTTACATCAATTTTTATATCGATTGAAAAAATATTTGCCAGCTCACCTCGTACTAACATTGGATTTTAGTGAAAGCGATAGTGAAAATGAAAATAGTTAGAATTGTGTATATATGTAGGTAATCAATAAAGTAATAAATAAAACGAATCTTTTATTTCTTTCAATTTATTTAAAAAATTCCTGCATTATGACATAATAAAAGTCTTATATAAATAATAAACATTCGATATTGCACAGATACAATTTGGTTTTGAGTGATAAAAACATTTTGGATTTGACATAACCAGAGATGGATGTTCCTCAAATTCTATAATAGGTTTAAATATAAATTGTCTTATATAATCGGCTTTTTCTTTTCCTTTAACGTAAATGGTTTCTGCTGAATTCTCCGTTAAATTCTGAATTATTTTTTTAAAGTGGTGTAGTGGTGTAAATCCCTCATTCCAGTGAATACCATGGTAATTTCTTGTTAACCAATTAGCTTGTTTTTGCAAATCTGGTGATAACATCGTCAGAGGAAAAGGCGGTTTAAAAATATAATGACATATTTTGTCTCCATCGTATGCTGCTAATTCCTTCGCTATAAACTTATTGTTTTCTACTTTAAATCCTTGGACATCTAATATTAACATATTTTTAAATCCGAAAATTTTTTTAATACACTAACTTTAAGACAGTATAAATCCAAAGCTTTTCTTAAATTTCTAAGTTTCTTTTGATGCTCTCTCAATGCGTTTTTATACACTGAAGTCATTATTAAACTGACTAGCCATACTGAGTGACTTTTTCTTAAGTATTCTTTAATGAGCATGCGCGTTTAGACTTGCCTAACGATTTTTGTTAGTGGATTGTAGCGGAATAGACGATCATGTAAAATTAAGCGATATGCCGTAGTATCGTCTGGAATATTTTCGATTGTTTCGAATTCAATACGCATAACAACTGATCCAGACTGAAGGGTTTCTTTCTGGCGAGAGCAGTCGATATGGGTTATAGGTGAAATGGATTTGAATTCTTTAGGAGTAAATATAGGCTCATTTCCTGTTTCGTAATATGTGTGACGAAAATTTGAAAACATTTCATATAATGTGGCGTATTTGTCGTTTTTAAAGTCAAGATATAAATCCTTGTAAGGATACCTCTCAGAATTTAAAAATACTCTAATATTTGTTAAATTGCAATTGTCAAATGTACTCATATTAGACGTTGTTTTATTCTTCTTATTGCTTTGAAAAGCAACTACAACATGTCGAGGAGTTTCTAACTTAGTGGTAGTTTTCACTGGCCAAGTATGCCTTGTGGTTTGAGAAAGTGAAGGATATTCTACAAGTTCCCAACTGCGAAACGGGAGTAGAATTTCAACATCTTTGTCTAATATTTTGGTTAACGCTAACTGCTGTGGTATTCCCACAGAAACGTGTGGGACTTTCCAATAAACTTTATTAATATTGATTTTAGGTTTTTCCGTGTCATCGATACTACTCACTGCATCTAAATCATTACTACTCCGAATTAAAATCAATTCTCGTTTCATATTTAATATAATTTTTTTATAATCTTCAAAAAAGCCCATTAACATTTTAAGCGGAATGCAAACGTTAAACTTACTACTCTCTGGTATTGTAGTATCTTTAGGAAACCATCCCGCATTCTGAAGTTTAACACTTTCACCTTCATTAAATGATAGATACCCCTTAAGTGTAGACGTCAACCCAACGTTTCTAATTGAGTCAACACAAACTCCATTTATCTCATAACGAATTTCTCTAAAGAGAAAACTAAAGGCATTATTTATCAATTTTAACTTGGTAACTGGTGTTCCATCATCTTTAGTTAGATTTCCTTCTAAGTACAAAATACTTTCACATGGTAGAGTATAAGCATCAAGCTCTTGAATTGGAATTCTAATTTCGTCATTATAATCAAATTTGGTCGTAACAAATGGTTGGTAATTGTGGTATGCAAAATCAACGATAGAATTATCTATAAGAGGTTGTTGCGTAACATTTAAAATATTCATTATATGAGCACTTCAAAGCCGAGAGATTGTAAGAAAAGTTTATTCTCATATGTTACTGGATGAACGTTCTTTTTATTACTAACCGGAAATCTATTCTTAGGTTTTCTTTTATAATTACGATTGGCTCTTCTTGGAATATAATTTATAACATTGTATCGAACTACCATTTTAGGATAACTTTTTTAAATGCAGTCTAACCGTGATGGTTTCTTCTCGGAAATTGACGAGATTACCGTCTTGATCAACTATTTTAATGATAATTGAGTTAATCGTCTTAACACTGACTGGAAAATATAAAATGTTCAAAGGTGATTCCACTATTTTATATCCCGCTGCGACCGTAGGAAAAAAGTGGTGAATTGTGTGCACAGGCAAGCCATTAGAATAAGAACCAGTGGCAATATTGCAATCAATGCACAAAGAATTCACCTTAATTATTTGCACTGGAAAGTCAGACTCATTTAGTTCATTAGCTTTAAGAACCCTTTTTTTAAAACCCAAGAGACGTCCTATCGACATTTCTGATGTAAAATCGATATCAACGTTTGTGTCTATTTTAACCGTAGAGGTATTACGATTTGCAATAATATTAATAAGAGCGGGCTTACGAATTGTTGCTTGAAGATAATTATTTAGATCATTAATTTCATAAGCACCAACAGGAATAGTTGTGGTTATATTACCATAAGTGAATCTATTATTTTTTTCATCAACATTTGGAATAACGTTGAAAGTTTGAAAGTTTGATAAACCAATTACGTAATCAAAATTATCCTCTAAATATATAGGTGGATTGAAGTCTGCTGTTAACGTTGAGGAATTTCCCGTAAGGGAAAAAGTTAGAGACATGTTGCATAACCCAGAAGTAGACACACATTAAAGAGAATTACTTTATTTACTTTGATTATATAAAAATTTTAGACATAGGTGACCGCAATTAATTGCATTATATTTTTGCATCTGATCATGATTATATTTCACTTTATTCAAGCTACCATCGCTATAGAAATAATTTATTACTTCGTTTGGTGGTCTTAAGTTGCCATAACTATCAAAATAGATTATTGAGTTCTTCTTCTTCGCATATGCCGTCCAGTGAGTACCGGGACCAGATGAAATATCTAAATTAATTATACCACATTCATTTCTTCTTATTTTCACTGGTAAAACGTC
The DNA here is from genome assembly GCA_963675555.1 of Leptura quadrifasciata. Taxonomy (NCBI): domain Eukaryota; kingdom Metazoa; phylum Arthropoda; class Insecta; order Coleoptera; family Cerambycidae; genus Leptura; species Leptura quadrifasciata. The sequence goes on along the minus strand of OY776673.1, from coordinate 151,204,678 downwards.
TTTCATAAAAACTCCACGAAAGTTTGGAATATGCAAATCTTTAGCGTATCTCATTAAATCTATATTTGTTAGTGCCCGACGAGGTAGCATTACTGGGAGTTTTTTTTAAAAGGTGCTAAATATAATCCCATACCCCTTTTGTAAGGTCGCATGTATAGCCCTTGTCCTACCGCAGCCTGTTCCATAGCCATGTTGTGCCTCTTGTCTTCATCGAATTTCTCTTTTGCAGCTTTTGCATCATTGACGGCTTTTGCGATTCCTGCAGCACCACCCCCTATACTTCCAAGAGCTCCTAACGCAGCAAATAAAGGTATAAGGAAAGGAAGGAAACCACCAGTTTTTGGGATAGGAATTATCCGTTTCTTTGGTAAAGATATGTGTTTAGTTCCGATGGAAGATAAGGCTTGTTGTACAGTTTTAACAACATTATTAGAATTATTCCTTTGAATACCATGTCTCGCTCGTCGTACTGCATTATTAAAACTTATCTTATTTTTACGCAAACCTTTACCACGTTTCAGTGTGGAACGCTTTTTTCTCCGCATTCCCATTCCGAGCTTGACTTTAGCCTTCATAGCTCCAACTACACCTAAAGCACTAATTTTTTCTCCAACTGAAGAGTCGCTTGCTTTAAACCTCTTATACGCTTTTTCTGCTAACACCTTATCTGCTTCGTGTCTACTGCTTATATCTTTCGAGCGAGAATATGAAATATCGTGTTCTTTGCACGCCTCGTCTAAAGGATTAACACCAGTGTCGTTCCTTTCCAATCTCTTGAAGAGGCGGGTGCCTGGACCACAAAAGCGGTACCCCGGAATGTGAAATTCGAACGGGAGATTATCAATAAGGTTATTGAAAAATCCTGATCCTATCTTTGCACGTTTTCGTTTACGATTGACTATAGAGATATTGTGTATAAGCATTATATAACCTGTTAAAAGTTTAATACACAACTGATTTTTTAGTAATGTGCAATCTTATAAATAGCACAGACAACGATTGATGACACAGTTCTTTAAATTTAGTTTTGCAATGAAGATCGAAATACAAAATATTAAATTGCCAATTATTAACCGTGATGGGTGTTCGTCAGAAAAAAATTATCAAAAACATGGTGAACTATTTGGAGGTTTATCCAAGCGAGGATTGGTCGTTGGTGCTTCGGGCTGCGGCAAGACAAATTTGGTTATAACATTGTTAGAACACCCTAATGGACTACGATTTGAAAATGTCTATCTATATTCAAAATCTTTGTATCAACCAAAATATGAATATTTGAGAAAATTGTTAAAACCAATGAAAGAAATTGGTTATTTTGAATTCAATGAAGGGGAAAATGTTATATCAGCTCAAGAGATTAGACCAAATTCTGTTATTATCTTTGATGATGTTGCCTCTTGTAGTCAAAATATTATGAGAGATTATTTTTGTTTTGGACGCCACAAGAATACGGACTGCTTTTATTTGTGCCAGACTTATTCATCTATTCAGAAACAGCTCATTCGCGATAATGCTAATTTAATTGTTATGTTTCACCAAGATAATACTAACCTCAAACATATATATGATGATCATGTAAATGTTGATATGTCATATCAATTATTCAAAGATCTTTGTTCTATGTGTTGGAGAGAGCCCTACGGATTTGTGGTTATAGATAAAGATTGCGCGATAAATAATGGAAGGTATCGAAAAGGTTTTGATAGCTTCATCAAGCTATAATATTATATAATACGTAAATGTGTTGAGCAGAATGTAGTCCTTATCAACATTTAGAAGCGCAAAGATGGATAAAATTTTAGCTAAACAGCTAATAAAAACTAGAAAATCGGTTAGACAAAAATATCAAGCTTTAAAATCCGATGTAGCACAATCACAAGCTCAATTGGAGAAAGGTTATAAACCTATAACCGAACCACTGCAAAAATTATTGCAAAACATGAAATCTGAGGTTTACCTACAACTGGACTTACTTTTTTGGAAGATACTTTTCAATACAATCCATCAGATCACTCAGATCCACAAAATTCTACAGCTACTGAGCAAAATAGTAGTGACTTAATTGATGAAGAGGTGGAGAAAAGTCGTCTGTACATGCAGGAATTATCAAAAACACAGGTGTATGAACAGTATTTGGAAGATTACGATCCATTACCAAGGGTATACATTGATGAGTCTATAAGAGGGGATGAGTCGACAAATGATCGCATTTACGGTGTAACACATGATTTTCTAACTGAAAAATTTAAAATAGGCGACTCTGAATTAAAAATTGTTGGTAAAGATATACAAGTGAAGGATATATTGTATCCTGGCACCGTTGGTCTGTATGAATTATTATTTAAGAAAAGTCCCAAAGCTTATAATAAGTCTGAACTAGATCATTATATGGATATATTAAAACGTACTAATGCATATCGTAGGAATTTAGACCCTAAAGATCAAATTCAAGGCAAGAATATTGTAAAATATAGGACTATAATTAGACCCTATTTAATAGATAAAGGCTTATTGAAATCTACAACTATTCCAAGAACATCTTTTAATAAACCCCCACCTCCTAATACTAGATCTCAAAGTAGTGTTAGTTCTAGATATCAATCATTTAAGCAGCCTACGAGAGGTGGGATGTTGGAGTTATCTAATAAAAAAATTGATTATGTATATTACGATGATCCCAATGAGTTAATAAATAGATTAAGACTTTTAGTTGCTTCTCAAATGGCGGGAAATAATGGACATAAAAATGAGATTTCCTCAATACTTCAGGAATTAAGGGAAGGGAAAATTATTAAATAAAGGCTACATATTTATTTTCCACACAGTATAAAATCAGTCCAGTAAACGGTCACCATGCCTATTGATAAATTTGGTAGACATATGCTTGGTTAACGTTTAAAACCTTATCTCACAACATCATCTGTTTTAACTACAACTGAGGATCCTGCTACTACCCTATCTAGCTTATGTCTTATACAAATTCGAGGTGTCGCACAAAAGTCATCAAAAAATATTAAAACTTTCACATTTTACTTATTAGATGATGGTACTGTAACGTATACATTACCTATTTCAGGCGCAGTTGAAAGTATAAATTTACCCAATAATGTCACAATGTTCTTAAATAATAATAATTACAATCCAGACAATAAAAACCTAAGTAAAGGAGATGATCTTTCATTTTCACTTCCCGGTGCAGACCCAAAACCACCACTTTTTGTAGAAATTGTACTTCGTTGTCCTTTAGTAAGAAATGAGTAACATTAAAAAAGAAGTAGTTGAAGAATTACATAAACCAGCTAGAAAAAATTTTCGAAGAAGGCATGTAATTGTAAAAGGACTAAACGACCTTATTCAGGCTGATCTGGTACAAATGATTCCATATGCTAAAAGTAATAGGGGCCATCGATATATTCTTATTGTTATAAATGTATTCAGTAAATTTGTATGGGCTCAGCCGGTTAAAAGAAAAAGTGCTAAAGATGTAACAAATGCGATGAAAACAATTCTATTGGAAATGAAAACCACACCGAAAAATCTTCAGACAGACATGGGTAAAGAGTTTTATAATAAACAGTTTCGAGAATTAATGAACAAATATAAAATTAACCATTATAGTTCATATTCCAACTTAAAAGCTAGTGAGGTAGAACGGGTAAATCGCACCTTAAAAAATTCGATGTGGCGAAAATTTAGCTTACAGGGAACCTACAAATGGATAAACATTTTACAGGATATTGTAGATGAATATAATGATACTCCACATAGGACTACTAATAGAAAACCTAAAAATGTTACTGAGAAAAATGAAAAATATTTACTACAGCATGCATACGGTCATTTAAAGACGGTAGATTCACGCAAACAAAAATTTAATAAAGGTGACTATGTGAGAATAAGCAAATATCGAGAAGCATTTTCAAAGGGGTATACTCCTAATTGGTCAAATGAAGTATTTAAGATATTGAAGATACAGAATACAAATCCTACCACTTACTTGCTGGAAGATCAAGAAGGAAACCAAATTGAAGGAGGTTTTTATGAGTATGAGATACAGAAAGTTAAATATCCTAATATATATTTAGTTGAAAAGGTTTTAAGAAAAAAAGGAAATAAAATCTTTGTTAAATGGCTTGGGTTAAGCAGCAAACACAATTCGTGGATTAATAAAAATGAATTAGTATAAATGACTTAGTATAAACATTTCATGTGTAGTCTATTTAAATAAAACAAATTTATAATTATTAATTGTCTTTATTAAATTAATATAATACTAATATTAAATTACAAATCTTTCATTAAAAATTTTACATCTATGATTTTCATCTAAAATAAGGTCAAGAATTTTTGAGGTTTCTTCAATTCTTCTTTCAAAGCGAAATCTATCCGCAGCAAAAAATTGCCAATATTCTTTTCTAGATGAATTATATGCATGACTCCATGTTATAAGGTAATGAATTTGATTATGCATTTCATTAAATGTTACTTTTCTCCCATTATACTCTTTTACAACATTCATGTTCAAAAATTTCAGGATATGTATGAATAAATTCCATAACCATACTGATATTGGCACTGTTCGGGTTTTCTTGAGGACGAATAATATTCAGGGCATTCATAAAAACATTTCCGGGTTGCTTCTGCAGTCCTTTCTGTAGTATATTGAAATAATTTGAAAATTCTTGATTCTTTAAAGTATTAATTGTATATTTTACAAGAGGTAATAGCTCCCATAAATTGCACACTGTTTCGTATCCCAGAAATATGTAGCAACTATCCTTCAAAATTTTAATCACTCTTATATTAGAAAATTGTTCAAACTCTATAGAAAAGTTTCCTGTATTTATTGCCTCCGTTTTATCGTTGGAATATAAATAATTCATAATGATTGCTTGGTATGTTATAAAATTATTCCATTCACTTTCAGTGAAAACAACTTCATTGTTTTTGTTTCCAGATAGCTTTATACATGGTTCATACCCAATGTCATATGCTAATCCAATGGAAACAAATTTGCATTTCGATTTATTTAACTTAAATCGTTTTTCACCAAGGACTACTGAATCACTTTTGTAAGAGTTCTCTTCAGAAATAGGAACTATATTATCACAATCAAACTTAAAATGTGGTAAATTGAATAAGTTATTTTGTAGGCTCATATTGGAACAGACGCTAAAACTACTTTGGACAAATCGAATTGAACTTGTTATATACTAGTTACCCCCTCCATAAATGTTGTAACCTTGTGTTTATCAATAATTGCATCTACATATGATTTTGATTTTTAACTTTGACCACGACCGCAACCTTTTAACTCTGACCGTTTGTCGGAAATTTTGACATTCAACCTTGACCCGATGACCTTGGCACATCCCTTGACCTTTGTCACACTCTCGACCTTAAACAATGTCCTTGACCTTGGAATTGACCTTCCTCCGGTCATTACTCTTTGAGGAGGATCTGTGGACCCCTAATTCACACTACTTCTTCCAACTTCATCTCCAAGGTCACATCGTCATTCCATACCGAATTAATTGCATAAAATATATTGGTAGTCTAAATATTCCCATTCTGCCATTCCCTTGGAAGTTTTCGAATCTATTGTGCTTTATATATAAGTGCAAAATGGACTCAAGTCGTTCCTAAAGAATACTTTCATAACTTGTTTACCAATTTCCTCAGTATTTATAACTTCATTCTCATTTGCGTCCAATTTTAAGGTACTGAGAAATGCAAGAAAATTACCGTTATAAGCACTATCATTAAGGAAGTAAATTTTCCATAAAAACCAATTTAACATGCTTATTATATCACGAAAGCGGCGATTATTTTAAATAGCTTCGATCTTATATCCGCAAAACGTGTATATACTGCTATTCGAACATAATAATCAACATCTCTAATTCGTTCACTTATTTTAGGTATGATAATGGCATTAAGGACTATTGTTTTAACATCTTGCCTAACCAAAGGATTTGTATCTATAAACAATGAGAGGTGCGCTTTTATAATTGGCCAATCTCGGTTCTTGCAATTTGCAATCTTACTAATCCCACAACAGCCTGAAGACGAATAAAAGCTTAAATATGTTCTTCACTAGAATCGCGTATGTCATTGTCTAAATGTGTTTCATAGCCAATGCATTGTAACCGAGAGTTATAAATCGACACGAATAATATCGAGTTTGTACATAAGCTAAATCATGTAGGGGGATTCCTCATCTAAGGAAATCTATGCTTCAGTTTCATTTGGTTCGATTAAAGCAGAGACAAACTGAGCTAAAAAGTCCAACGTTCTTTCAACGCACGGGTTTCGATGGCAATGTCCATAAGAAAAATATGTTTCAAATATTTATAAAAGTCTTTAAATAAAACCTTCAAATGGAATCTTATGACAATGAGTCTTCAAAATTTTTAAATATTTTTGATGACGCACATTGTTGCGCACAATTAAGAATTAACTTTATTTTATCATCCATATTTACGTTAAAATTTTAAATTAAATTTATCCAAACTCATAAAGTTATATCCATGTAAAGATGTTACAGAAATAATATTATTGTGGACATAAAAGATAATAAAAAGTTAGGAAAACCTCAAAATATTTTAACAGATAATGCCACGTGTTTTGATAATATTCATTTTAAAAAGTTCTCTCAAAAAACTAAAATGAATTTAAGAGGAAATAACTACAACAGGTGTAATAATAAAACGAAGGGAACATCTACGAGGAAACGTTATAAAAATGCTTGCAAATAAGACATTATATAACAAAATAATCAAAATTACGTAGGGAATTTAAAAATAATAAGAAATCCGTAGTATATGTATTAAGAAAACTGATTTTGTGAGATATCAACAAAAACAAATCGAGAAGCGTCCAAATCAAAGACAAATAAAATTAGATGATTATTTTTCGGCCATCGACGATGTCACGTCAAATTTGGTTTCTCCTTGGTCGCCAGGAACCGGGATATTGTTAAAACATTAAATCCGCCTTATTTCTGAATTTCTGTTTGTCGCTGGCAGCGAGAAATGAGTTACTGGAAAGAGAAACGAAGAAACGTGACAAATGAAAGCTGCAGAAGTTGGAAGTGGGGCGTAAAGGATTAAGAGAAGGAACATCGATGGTGTCCAATTCAGATTGAAAAATATTGTGTTATACATTTGTTTTGAAGCAGATTATCATTAAAAGGAACACTAATTTACGTGGGACATTTGTTTTATAATTGAAATTTTAAATCAATGAGAACTATCATAGCTATGATAATTTAAATATCTAATAATTATTATAAATCTAATATAAAAATAATATATAGAATACAGCTATTAGAATTTGTCTTGGTACAATGAAGTCCTCTCCAGTTGATGCTCTAGATGTAGAAGCTTTAGAACCCCCTCTTTCGTTAAGAAGAGAAGTGATACGTGAAAGATTTGTTTTAAAACAATTATTCCACTCTACTGTTCTATTATTCAAAAATAGCATAGTTAAATACTTTTGATTTAACCAACAAATATTGGATTAAAAAAATGTCGCCTTGTATTTGTTCAGCATTTAGAGGTCATAGTGAAAGAATCCAGATGATTGATATTACTCACAATAATGAAATCGACTACTTCAGTCGAACTAATAACATTTCCATTATTACTCCAAGTTACTGTGAAAATCCCCTCATCAGTTCCAAAATTTTACAAAGCGTGTGGTCAATTTGAGAATTCAGTATTTCTTTATACAGATGCCTCAAAATCTGTATCAGGCACAGGTGGAGCCTTTATTGTACTATTTCAAGAAATTGAATCCAAGTTTAAATTAAACTCTCATTGCTCTATTGTTACTGCAGAAGCTATGTCAACTTACCAAGCTTTAAAATATATGTTGAAATATCTACGTCTAATGTTTCCTTAATTTTGTCAGATTCGCCCTCTGTTCTCATGAGTGTTAAAAGAACATTTTTTTTTCATACAAGATCAACCCATACCTATTTAAAATTAAACATTTAACTTCTCGAATTAAATCATTAGGAAGGGATATTATTTTTGTTTGGGTGAAAGCTCATATTGGACTGCAGCATAATGAACAAGTTGACTTTCTGGCCAAAGAAAGTGCTAATTCAGGACATCTTTTGAACCAGCAGTTTTGTGTAAGTGACAGACAGACTGTATTGAAATTAAATAACAGGCGTAAATGGTCCGTTATGTGGAAACAATTCTGTTTCACAAATCCTACTAGATACACCTTAATACACACTGATATTCCTAGTCATTTTTGGCACGATGAATGTTCCTGTTCCAGAAAGTATATCACAACGCAATCAATTGTGAAGAATGCAACGTCCTAGGAGACCTTGATCACGTGTTTTGTGGTTGCGCGAAATACAAAACTGCCACTACTACGCTAATACAAGGAATTTTCCAAGATTGCAATATTCACCCTCCACATAATTTACTAAGTCTACTGTCAATTGGTTCAAGAAAAGTATACAACAGTATTATACATTTCGTAAATGAAACTGAAATTAAACTATAGGTTATCTCGTATACCCGGTGTCTTTCCTCATGTTAGTTTTCCCTACTTTCCAAAATTATAAAAATGTCCTGTTCGACCCCAGGATGAGAGGTGTGTGTCCCCGTCATTTCCTCCCCTTTTTTGATATTCAAACTCGTTTATTTGTGCTAGGTTTATTTATAGGATTTATTGTAGCTACCAGTGGCTGGCTGAATGGTTCGTGACCTAAACCGAAAAAAAAAATCAAGTTATCTCCTAGGTAGGTATAGCATAGGTTTTTTTTTAAACATTTATTTAACGTCGGTCTATTTCCGCTACTGAGGCCTATCACCGACGCCTGTAGGCGAGCTGCCCCCAACCAGGAATTTTGCCGAACCTCTTCCCTTAAGAAGAGTAGGGATCTTTTACTTGCCTAACATTTAATAGACAAGGGACCGACGGCTTTACATCCCCTCCGAAGGATGGTATATCACCTACACAACCCTCGCCTAAGGTTGCATAGCTTCCGCGCATACACTGATATACAAGCCGCTGGAAGATATGTGAGGCGAGGACACGGTCTTCTTTGAAACGGTCGCCCTTCCAAGTACATAGCATAGGTTGAATAGAATAAATTCTATTATTATTCAGTGCTTTTGCAAATTTTTGAAGTCCCTATATAATAAGACTATATTTTGTTATATTGAAAAATATTAGGAGTAAATGTGATGCTTTTGTGTTGAGTTTGTAGGACTCACTTCGTTCGCCCGGCAATTACAGGCGAGCCACAAGAGTGGTTTATAAATAAGACATGTTATTTTTTTTTCAAAAGTCGATTAGCTATAAAAAATAAAGATGAAAATTTAGCTGTGTGTTGCCATTAGCAACGGAAGTAAAAGTCTGCTTGAGCGGAAGAAAAAGTACTTTTACTTCTGTTTCTAATGGCAACGCACAGCCGTCTGAAATGTCAAACTTTTATGTCATGAAATTCTTTGGGAATTTCAAAAACAAAACTCTTTTTACGAATCCACGTTGTGAAGCACTGATATGTTAAATATAAAGACAAGTTAAAACAGTCTCTAGTCAAAATTTTTCGGGAAACTTGGCGTGAAAGACAAAATGCGTCTAAGGTGTATTTTCATTTTTAGCTGTCGATTTTGGCGGAAAAACTATGGGTTTTGCGAGTATTTGCCCTAAACCGGTTCGTCAGATTCGGTGGCAAAAAAGTTTCATTACCATGCACTCACATGTGTATGGGACCGAATTGCCTCAACGTATGAATATATAACTGCCACATTATTATTCAACGTAGTAGCGATTCAAGTATTTTTAAGCACTGAGGAGCGTCCGAAATTATTGTAATAATACAAAAATACGTAAATAGACGGGCACGCAAAAGCCCACCTTATTCATAAATATTGAACTTTACATTGAGTCTTTTTATGTAATCGTTTGCTATAAACTAAACATTGGATGGTAGTTGGAAGCATTGTCTAGTCGCTTCGTTCCTCACCATGTGTTGTACATGGGCCAGACTATTGTTATCATACACATTTCTTGAGATTTTGTAAAAACATATTTTTTGAAAAGACCAATATATATATATTATATTTTTGAACTTTAATATCGCCTTTTTCTTGTGTTTCAAAATTCCCTTTCAGGTTAATTAAGAGAGTGTTAGTATTTACAGTGTTATACTTAAGACAGTGCCACGGCGTCCAACTGATACCATCAGTAACAGCAGTTAAGCAAAAGAAACAGTAAGTATAGATTCTTGTACTTTTCGTCTGATCAGTCGCTTCGAACCCTTCAGGTTAACATCTTAATATCCATTTTAGGGAGGGTAACAGAAGTCCTTCAGACACCAGAAGATGGAACGTTCACAAGATACTGACGTTAAACTTAATTCAGCGGCGTAACAATGCAGCTATGGGCCTGTGTTCCAGAGTCAAACCGGGCCCCTAAGTGGGTCAGAAAAATAGCGACACAAGCACGGCACTTTTAAAAAAATTTACTCTTATGAAGTTTAATGATATTCTTATTTCGTTTTGTTGAAAATCGCTTTAAGGATTGCTGGGTTACAAAAAAAAACACAAACGATATAAAAATAGATTTAATTAAAAAACAAAAATATAACAAAATAATACCTAAAAAAGAAACAAAAAACAAGACAAGCAAATTTTCAATGTCAGTAAGCTGGTTTACTCAAATTTTTTTTTCATCGCTTTAATATGCGCAAAAGTTGATATTATATTACAAACATCTATTTTTCTGGCAATTTCATTTTATATAGAAATAATTGATAATTGACAAAGAAATTTTTTTATTAATATAAATTCGGTTAATTCCATTAAGGAATTTTTTTGGAAAAATCATTATTAAAACATTGTCCAAATGAGAGCAATTGAGACGAAATCGTGTCCGAAATATCTACCGAATATTTTACGTATAGCTCTGACCCATTTGATACAATTCTTCATCCGAAGCATTACATAGAACATTTGGAGATAAAACGTGAAAAGTTGTGTTTATGTCATTTAGTCCAGAACTTCGATTTCTTAATTGAACTATAATAATATCCAATGTTTTAAAAAATACATTTATTTTGAACTAGTCTTCGTTCGAGTGTATTTGAAAATGAATATTAGTTTCATCAAAAAATCTTTTTGGCCTAGATATTCTTTTCCTCGCAAATTCTGTGTTCGTTCCCCACCCAGCTTAATTTTTTTTGCTTCATTTTTTATTAAATGAAAATCGTCCCGCATATTTTTAATATTCTCATATGAGCTATTGAATAATTTTTGATGCACCTTCAATATTTTGCTGTTTACATTGCAATAGTTTAGATACAGTATTGATATTTTTTTAAATTATTGTTTCAAGAAAAATTAAAAAGACCATCTCTAATTTTTTTGACTGACTTTTTAATGATTTGGCTTCATGGATTTAAGTTTTATTGTTAGATTTTAATATGATTTTTGAAATGGCTTTTAAAACGTCTTGACATCCCCACTAAACAGGTCCATTGGGCAGAATACCTATTTATACTTTGTAGTGTTACGAATAACAAAAAATGTACATTCATGTGAGCTGTGGGTGGGCCCCTTGAGGACCCAGGCCCTTGCTTCGCGGAACACCGGTAATTACGCCACTGACTTAATGTGGGTATATCTGAATTTAATTGAACAAATAGTTACTAAAATTCATTAAGAAATTAACTAAAGAAAATCACAAGAGAATATTTTTGATATCGATAAATAAAAACATTTGACCACCTAATAATGCCTATATATTGAAACAACATTCATAATAATAAAATTTTACTTTCTTCAAGTTGGTAACATTGGATTTCAATGAGAAACTTGAAATATGATTTTGAGCATAGATGGTCACGTTATAAATGTGACATCATTGTAATTGTTATAACTTCTGTATGATTTTAAAATTTTGCAGGAGGACATTCTTTTATTATTATTATATATTATTATTAAGTTACCACCTAACATGTTTAATAAATCTCTGTATAAAATAATCTAACTAATTGCACCCTGAAATATTAACACTTCATTAAGGAACACCCATATTTATTGCACAACTCATAACAAATATTTTTCATATTTATGTTTGTTTTTAGGCTGGGGCCGTTACCTTTTGAGATAAAAAAATTAATAGCAGGCAACGGCCGGCTGGAATATATAGTTGAGGTCATAAAAAATGAAAAAAAAAAACTTTGGAACTTGAGATGAAGGGAAGTAGTGAAATGGGGTGCTATTTGAGGGATGAAAACCGTTTTCGTGATTTGTGGCGAAACGTGACCTCCTAGAGAAAAGTGTTTTTATACAAAAGCTGTAGATAATAAAAAAATCTAAAACTTTTATTCTATATATTTTTCGACATAACCTCAAAGTTTGCGAGAAAATGACGAAAAACCGATTTATCTGTTTTTATTTTTTTTCTCGCGTGAAAATTATTTAATTTAAATGAAATTTTGTGACAGTACGTAATTATTTGCATATAATAAGCATGAATTTGTTCAATTATGTGAAATAAATATTTTTCGAGATTTTACCATTTTTCCGAAAAAACCCCTATCTTCGGCGAACAACTTTATTGATTTTTTTTGGATTTTGATGTTCTACTAGTGCTCATTTTTTTCGTCGAGATGTCTACTTTCAAATGGTTCATCGATGTTAGTGATTTATTGTCATTTAGCAGCTTAAAATTAAGAAAAACCGAAAAAAAAAATGTTTCGAATCTCGAATTTGTCGATTTTTTAAATTATTTTAAATTTTTTAACATATTTATGTTAATAATTCATAATAATAAAGTTGAATGAATTTCATCACGGAAAGGTAGGGGAAACTTCATGAAACTTAACATTTACATGGAAATCAATAATACTTTATTAATTTTCATAAGCTACAGTTAAGTTTAGAAAACTTTATATGCATATTAAATTATTCTAAATACAAATGATAAAATACAACATACAATTTATTTATATTGGCTGCGAATTCTTTACTTTATTTACAAATATTTACGTTATTATTATTGGTTGTGTATAACTTATAAAAAGAAAAATCAATAAAATGATTGTTAAAATCTAATCAATTTGAGGCCTCGTCTCGCCTTCGTTTTCTTCATCGATCAAACTCTCAAATTCTATATTATTTTCAAAATCATGGGCATTTTCAGGCTCTTCAATTTCGATGTCATTATTCTTTGCTGGCTCTTCATCAATATCTTCAGAATCACTGAAATCTACAAATACTTCTCTGTCTCTATTTGGACAGTTCTCAGTGCATGTATTGCATAGATTGGTACATTTTAAGCCGTGTTTTCGGCAGCCACACCTTTGATTATTGCATCCACTTTCACAAGTACAGCTAACGCTTTTTAACAACTTTCCGGAAATCAAGTCGGAACTGTCAGAGATGTATTTCGGCACGAGTCTTCCTACATTTTCGTTCCAGCCCCAGTCCTTTGCTTTTTTGTTGTCCTGATCGTTACCCAACCAACTTTGCAATTGGTAATAGACTCTATAGGAGTGTTGTGCAGCTGCTTCTTCAGTTGGAGGGAGTTTTTCCAATTTAAAAGTGGATTTGTTTGTAGTTTGCTGATACAGCTCAAATCGTAATTGATTTAATGAGTTATAAATTTTCTTACTTTTGTGAATAGTAGCTGTAAGTTGAGATCCATTTTTTGCAATGGTTATGTGGTCTGCATCTTTTTGATAATAAACACTGGCTAGGTTTAATAAATTTTTATTGCCCAATAAAGATCTTACTATTGCTTTTTTCCCTTTTCTAGCAAAACTTGAAGTTGTGTCACATCCAGAAAAAGCAAGAAGAAACGCTATTACACTTGTGTATGGTTCGTGTTTAAAACAATGGGATACCCATTCGAATTTAATTGGTGTAAAAGAACTAGTAAATCGATGTCTTGACCCACGATTATTACAGTTTTATCATCTTGTTTAGCTAATTGGATCGCAGTATTAACAATCAGTGCGTCGGCGTCTTCAGGAGCTCGCTTACAGAAAAAGCCCTCGGACTGTAATTTATTTGATATTGTGATAATTAAATTGTTTTTATTATTTTGATTTGATAAAAAATTTTCTTGTGAAAAGGGTATTCGTTTAATTTTAATCGAAAACTCAATCACCACGTGCGTTTACAAAGGACGCATCACAAACTGAAAAAATACTTTTACACAACTAGACGAATAGAGATTTACTACTACAACAGAACGAGCTCTGCTGCTCTTGTGCAGGCTCACTTTGTCCTACCCCTCTCTACCCCCAACCTTCAGTCGTTTTGGGCGGGCATTTCAAATACCTGTATGCTGAGAAATTTCAAATTTTGTAATTTTTTTTTTTGTTTGAATACGTAACAGTATTTTTTTTGTTTGTATTCAATTTTAGGGTGGTTTCAAATAACTAAATTCATTCAACTTTAGTTATTTTATATCAAAGTAAGTTTTTCCATTAAAACATTATGAATTATTAACATAAATATGCTAAAAAATTGAAAATAATGAAAAAAATCGACAAATTCGAGATTCGAGACATTTTTTTTTCGGTTTTTCTTAATTTTAAGCTGCCAAATCACTAACATCACTAACATCGACATACTATTTGAAAATAGGCATCTCGATGAAAAAAATGAGCACTAGTAGAACATCAAAATCAAAAAAAAAAATCAATAAAGTTGTTCGCCGAAGATAGGGGTGTTTTTTCGGAAAAATAGTAAAATCTCGAAAAATATTTATTTCACATAATTGAAAAAATTCATTCTTATTATATGCAAATAATTACGTACTTTCACAAAGTTTCATTTAAATTAAATAATTTTCACGCGAGAAAAAAAATAAAAACAGAAAAATCGGTTTTTCGTCATTTTCTCACAAATTTTGAGGTTATGTCGAAAAATATATAGAATAAAATTTTTAGATTTTTTTATTATCTACAACTTTTGTATGAAACACTTTTCTCTAGGAGGTCACGTTTCGCCACAAATCACTAAAAACGGTTTTCATCCCTTAAATAGCACTCCATTTCACTATTTCCCTTCATCTCAAGTTCCAAAGTTTTTTTTTCATTGTTTATGACCTCAACAATATATTCCAGCCGGCCGTTGCCTGCTATTAATTTTTTTCTTTTCAGCATTAAAAATCCGTAACGGCCCCAGCCTATTTGTGTCATAAAACTTATAGATCTCGAAATATTTTTAATAAATCGATGGGAATCATGCTCCAAAAAATTTAATGGTTTTAATAAACAATACGCCGACCTTTTCTTGGATTGTGAACTCAACTTGACCCCTGAACAAGTTAGATAAAGAAACCTAACCAGGCAATTCACATTTCGTATTTTTCAAGTATTAACTTGACTTCGCTCTAGTACGTGATTGTTTAAATAAGGAATATATGATTTTTCGACCTAATTTGCAATATTACAATGAACAAAACTCATTTAGAAGATGGGATCCTCTATTACTGTTCATCTTGATAATCCACAAGTCACTCAACTGTAGTATGTGTCATTCAATACCGGTTCATTACACAATCAAGTGAACATGATTGAAAATCTCGAACAATTTTGTCGGATAAATCCGACTACTCGAATTTTCTTTTGTAATTCTTCTCCAAGTCTTATATTGGATTGTTTGAAAAGACTGCATCAAAAGTTCGCGATTCAACAAGTTTAAAACTTAAAAGACGAGAAGGAAATTATTTTAGAAGGTAGTTACTGTTAAATATTTTAATGCCTCTTAAACTACGCTATTATCGTAAAGCATATTATTATTGTTAGGACCACGCTCCGCAATTAATATGAACAGAAAATTTCATTCCGTATGTATTTGATTCTTACCGATTATAGATTATTTCATATTTATATTCTTACTGCATTCATATCCTAACAATTTAGTTGTCCAACAGAAGTATGCATACACCTTCAGTTACAAGGCTACGCAGTTTAACAAAAAAAAAAACATCGTGTCTGGCAAGTTGCAAGTGAGAAAAGAATTATGTAAATATAACGTACAATGTAAGGGAAGCAAAGCCCCATGTTCACAGATTTCCTCCATCAAGCATGGCCGGTTTTGTAAATATCCAATCGAACATAACAAAGGGAATCTATGAAACACAGGACTTCCCTCCCACACTCCATTCATTTCAAGTCAAACTAACTAAACCTAAGTGGTAAAAACGGATAAAAAGACATATTAGTGAAAACTTTACAAAGTACTATTAATAAAAGAAATTGCACACATTTAAAAGTGTCCAATTAGTAGCTATTCGTTATTAAAAAAATTTATGTAAATATGCGAAATTATTACTTGCAATGTAGTTTTCATGCACAATGTTTCTGTTCAAAACTTGCATCCTTATTTAACACACTTCCTGACATAATCAATTGTTGAAATTTTGCACAGTTATAGTTCAAGTAGAAATAAACTGAGACAAAAAAAACGAAACAAAAACTTTACGGCATAATTATTATCGCCGCGGGTCATGGCGCTAAGTTGAAGTAAATAGATAAAGAGATAGTAAAAAGATAGTAGATAAAAAATGCAAAAAAAAATTTTACAACATAATTATATCGCTGCGGGCCATGTCGCCAAGCCTGACATGAAACATTCCTGATGCACATTAAAAACCTATAAAGGTATCTAGATCTCATTCAGAAGTGGAGTGAAACATGATTACTTCCATTAAACATCGATAGGTGTGCAGTACTTCATTTAGGAAAGCACAATCCACGCTTGGGGTACAATATTAACAGCAAACAAACTGAGTTCTTCCGACTTTCATGGCGATCTGGGAGTCATCATTACACACAATCTTTCCTGGTCCAACCGTATTGCCCGACAAGTTAAAAAAGCCAACACCAAAGTATATCTTCTGAATAAAACTTTCGTCCACTTGAGTCCCACCACTTTATCCAAACTTTATAAAACATATGTTCGTCCAGTACTCAAACTCGCAAACAGTGTATGGTTTCCTATCTTGGTACGCGATTCAAACCTTTTAGAGAACGTCCAACGCCGCGTAACCCGGATACCACTTAGACGCATCCGCCCATGTTACGAATATCGGCTTGCACAGTTTAAACTTACCTCACTGGCTGCCAGAACACACCGGGACGACTTTATCACTACCTTCAAATTAATACGAAATGAATTATCTCCAATTCACAACTTATTTACTCTCGCTAATGACAACAGGTTACGTGGACATTCATTTAAGATCACCAAGGACCCTTCAGAACCTCTGTTCGCGAATGCTCCTTTCAGTGCGCATATTCGATACGTGGAACACTCTCCCATCTTGTGTTGTGTCCGCACCCAGTGTAAATTCGTTTAAATGTAGATACGATAGACGTGTATCGAATTGATTTGTTTTTGATTATTTACTTTGTATTTTTTTTCTCTTGTAATTTAATGTATTGCTGTTTGACCTAATGTATTTTGTTGTTGAGCATAATGGGTATATTTCCCCTGCTCTTATTTCTGTATAGTAAATAAATAAATAAATAATGGAATACCGTTGGGTTTATACCTATGAACCCATCTCCAATGAATGAATTTATGTAAATTGGTTCTATACGTTATAAATAATTAATGTATGACTTAAAAGCAGGAAATAAATAAATTTAAAAAATTAAAAATTTAGTTTTCTTATAGTCGTACTAAAAAGTAAAAAATTATTACAAGAAAAGCAAGACGTGCCCATTATGCGTACAATCATACAAAATGCGCACGCCTTGCTTTTCTTGCAATTACTTTAAGAAAAGCAAGTTTAAAAAAATATATTTTATTAGTTTTTATGTATGAACGTACTGTGTTGGACAAAAAAATGGGACAGCTATTTTCTTCTAATGTAAACCTATCGCTAATTAAATATGTAATGAGTAACTGATATAAAACATATAAGAGCATTATTTTATTTTTTATTGTAAAGTGGATATGGTAAGGCTGGATTTTTTGATAAATTAGAAGATGGATGGTCAATAATACACTTTGTATAACATTAGCAAAAATTCAATGTTTAATATTTTGAAAAAGTGTAGAATAAACAGTTGAAATCATAAAAAATATTATAAAGAATGCTCAAGGAACTATTAACATTCGGTTAGTGCATCATTTATATTCATAACTTATATTTTGTCTTATTGACCTTCCACATTCTGCTTCAGCAATAACTCCAACCTTAACTAAATCACTTATATGGGGCATATTAGTTTTTGCACGCTTGTAACATTAAATTTTCCTAAATAAAGAATCTATATCTATTGAATTTGTAATTTAAAAATTTATAGTTTTGATAATGTATCTGACACAGTTAAGGGTTCCATTTCATGGGTAGGTAGTTCAAATTATCTAGACGATTTTGTCAGAAAAGTCTTTATTACTTCTAATCAGAAAGTTTTTCGTCTATTGTAATGTACGATAATGTAAGATATAAAAGAAGGCTGCAATTTCTAACCATCTTCTCCAGGTTATACAGAACAAAGAAGCGACAATGATGCTCAGGTGAAAACAGTGAGTGTAAGAGCAGTCTCTCTGACAACTATTAATTTACACTGAAAACGGATACGGTGAGCAGATCTCGAATAATGAGAACAACGAAGAAAATTCTGAGGACCAAAGAGGAGAATCAAACCACCCCAAGGCGAGAGCGAGGTAGCAAAAACCGCCAAGAATAAGTTTACAGATGCCAGTAACTTAAGCGACAAAAGCTATCCTCCACTAAACTGAACTAAACTAAAAAGTATAAAATAATGTTTTAATGTATAACAACTTAATTGAATAAAGTGCAGATAACGTAAAATGTAAGGGAGGGTGCAATATCCAACCAACAATGAGCTTGAATAAGATGCAGATAATGGAATATGCAAGGGAGGGCTGCAATGTCCAACCTTCTTCTCCAGATCATACAGGGCAAACAAGTGACAATGATGCTCAGGTGAGAACTGATATTTGCGCTGAAAACAGTTATGGTGAGCAGAACTCGAATAATGAAAACAATAGAGAGAATTCTGAGGGTCAAGAAGACATAAAACCACCCGAAAGCAAGGGCGAGGTAGCAGAAACCTCCAAAAATGAATTTTCAAATGCCAATAACTTTTGAGCAGAGCAGCAAGCTGTACTAAACTAAACTGTATGATTAGGCTGTAATGTCCAACCACAACAACGGCAGCGCAGACGAATTCACTGCTTCATGAAATTTTGAACAAAACACGTAGAATAACTACTACTCCAGTTTTAACGCAATACGAAACATCAAATAGAGGAAGATCAACGGAGGAAGAAAACTGCAAACCCGAACAAAATGAATATAAATTAGCAGAATTACCTGCACACGCTTCTACATTTCAGTAGTTACCTATCCATTAAGAAATAATGCACTTTTTATTTAATTGTAATAAAAGAGTAATTTTTTGTTTTTTAACTGTTTATTCATTTTTTATGAACATAAATGTAGAAAAGAAAACATAATGCCAGATTTGTTTCAGATAACTCTATAATTTATATTCACGAGATTATATTAATTACTAATTAGCGGTAGTGGATACCCTTTTAAACATTTATTACAAAGTTATTATTAAATAACATAAATATTTGATTCACCGAAATACATAGGTTTGGGTAATTTAACAACTGATTTATTATAGAACAGCTACAATGAACTTTGTTTCTAGATAAATTTACCTTCAGTATCAAACAAAGCACCTGCTTTATACTCCTATTAACTTTAAGTTTGTTACGACGTGGAATATAATGTAATAGGCATTCGTTTTTCGCAGACAGGAAACATTCATATAATTAAGAAACTATTGTTATTTTTGTGCTGTTATAATGAAGCTTAATTAAATATGATAGCAAAAAAAATGTTCAACATTCACGTACACTGCGATCCAATAGAAGCCGGATTAATGTCAAGTTTACGTAGTGAGTATAATCCCAAAATATGATTGTTTTAATGTAATAAACTTTGATATCGTTCATTGGTGTTAGATCTGTGGGGAAAATTGAGATTTATTATGCAAAATATATACAGTATGTAACAGAATCATGGTACACCCCTCTTTTTTCAAACATACATAATAGGTCGGTAATCTCAAATGCATTTTTCTGCATTCCCTATAAATGATTAACATGCACACTTTTTCATCCGCAGTATACGTTTGCGATATTTTTTTGAACATAGTTAACAAAACTTTTAAACATGTTCCGGTGAAATCGTAAGTGGAAAAATAATCATATATATGTCAAAAAGTTACGTTTATTGTACATATAGAATGCTCCAAATTTCAATCGTATATCTTTAAATTTAAAAGATATAGGGGGGTTCCATGATCACGTTACACGTGGTACCATGCCTCCAGGGGAAATAGTTTAGTAATTTTATGCCCCGGTAGACGTAGGTGCAAGTATAAAAATGAAAATAAATTACACGGCGTCCCTAAAAACTAAAACTACTTTGCACGCCCCAACGCAAACGCTGGGCGAACCAAGGACCTACACATATAATTTTTAATTGTTATAATCGCATTTAGCCAAATACACATAACATCTCTTAAAAATTGTCTTTCAATAGAACCGCATACAAAATATAATTTTTGTGATATGACATGATGAGATCTCTGAAACCAGGTAACAATATGAGCCCATGAGACTGCAGCAAAAATAACAAATTATACAAAAGATTATCATTCCTCGTAATAATGAAATATTATGTATTTTTTTTGTGAATCTTTTAAAATAAATTTAAAAATTATGCAAATTATTTTGTGGATTAAAATATTGCAGTTAATAGTTTTAAAGTGTAATCGAACTTAATTGAAACCGTATAAAAACTAAAAGCCGGCAAAAACAGTCGGCATCTCTTTATTGTACATGGGCGGAGGTAAATAGAAATGCTTGTCATTAGAAAATGATAAGATTTTAGGGCGTTATTGTATTATCCTCTGTTTCAAATGGTCTCCAGAAAGCCATGGTAAATTAATAAATAATTAAAATATTTTACCTTTTATATAGTAGTAAATATTTATAAATATGAACAATAACTAACTAAACTCCTACGCTTGATATTTAGGCATTTACGCATTGCACTGGCACATCTCCACCGTCCACCGTTGACTACTGAGAAACGATTTACGAGCTTTTTTTATGCTAGTAGGCATGTCCGTTTTATTATCTTTAAACCAATGCAGTCGTAGATGGTTCATTCAGGCTGATTACATTGCCAGTCTCGTACTCGCCTGCGCAGTTTCAAGTACCATTCGAATCTCGATACCATTGCTAAATATATAGGACAAAATATCAAGTTCAGTGCGCACGGTCCTGTGTTTTAACACTGACCAGTTTCAATTATCCTCGTATAAAGTATACATCAAGTATTTTATTATAATAATATATGCACTGTATGTAAGTCATCCAATTATGGTCCATAATGAATTTCCTATGAGGTAGTAAAAAGTACGGACAAAAAATGTATATTCACAAAAAATCACTTGCAAGCACAATTTCTCGAGTTACACTGGCTACTGTTTTCGGAGATCCTCGACTGCATTATTGGATGATGCAGGTGATTACCAGATTGAAATACCAGAGAGGGTGGAAATTAAAGGAAAGTTATATAGAGCAACATCTCTAAAATAGAGTGGCAGTATCTCACAATATTTTGGAACAATATCTTAGCCAGTAACCGACGTTATTGAACATAGCCTTGCAACTACTTATTTTGCAGTCATAACACAAGCGTAAAATGATTCATGATCCTCGCTTAGCTGCAAATGTCAAGTTTTATTTCTCAGATGACAGAAGGGGTACAAAAAATAAATATTGAATATAATGTAAAACGTATTGATACATAAGATAGCGATTTATCTAACAAATGATTTTTTCATTAAGCAAATACATAAATTTCACTCGAAAGATATTCTAGACGTGGGATTCGTGAACCAAATGAGCACCATGTGTAGATAGTGGTGAAATTGAGAATATATAGATATTTTTCGAAATCTTAAGTTTACATGCCATTTTGGCATAATATCCGTCTATAACTGGTTCTCTCAAACTTTATAAACCAATAAATATAGAGGCTTCCGACAATTTGAACCAAGAATATAAGAATCACTAGCGATATTTCATCATTGAAGATATTATTTTCTTCTATATTAGGAGATACAGATAATTACTCAATATATTTTGATATATAAATACGTTAGTTTCAGTTGGGTACTCATTTTCCTTCCTAATATAAGATATAGTGATAATTCAGCATAAATACAATCAGTCAGCTATCCATATTGAAATATTTATTTTAACCCATATGAACTTGCTTGTAGGGCAGAAAACGTTTCAAGTCCTAAACAGCAGATAATGAAAGTAGGAAAAATGATAGTATTCAATACCAGATTTAACAAAACTCTACAGCAGTATGTTCCTTTCCGATTTTTGCCTCGGCAGATAATTTTACATGTGCAGAAAACGCAATGGTTTGAGATATGTTGAAGAACTAATTCAAAAACCGCCCAACAAGAAAAATGTACTTGAAAAATGAACAAAAATAGATTTGGACATTAATAATAAAGTTATTATCAATTATTTTCTTAAAAGTACTAGGTATCTAAACTCGTAAAAACGATTTTGGAGAGGAACAAATTATTAAAATCGTCACGGGATAACGAATATCTTCATCTATAAAGCTATATCTTCATTATGAATAGTAGATCTTTAAATAATTGTAAATTGTAAGGAGTGGATGAAGCCCACGTAGTAATAAATCAGTAGTTCATTAAGCACGGGAAATTAAGGGAATGAAAATCCCAATACCTTAAACGTATTTGGCTACCAGGTGATAACGACATTGATGGGAAAAGGATTTTGTCACAACAGAAAATATTAGCAATTTTCCAGTCTAATTTGCTTTACAGTAAATATAATGTAAATGTCCTGCCACATATTCAGGATCAATACGGACATTATGAAACTGCTATATTTTTCCTTTGTGCGGTCGAAACTAGAATATTGTTCACTGGTATGGTCTCCGGGATATGCTACATACACAAACAATATAGAGAACATCCAGCGTCGTCTGGTTAAGTATCTTTGTTTTGTTGAAGATGGCAACTATCCTACAATCGGTTACCCACAAAGCGTTATGTTAGAAAGGTTTCACATATCGAGTCTACAAAACAGAAGAATGGCACACTCCGTGGTATTCTTATATAAAATTATTCACAATATCTTTGATTGCTCATCTATTTTAGAACAACTATGTTTTCGGGTACCTCGTATAGAAAGTAGAAATCGTGAAACTTTTTATCTCGTTACCCCTCGGACTAATCTATTAAAAACTTCACCCATATATATTATGTGTAAAAATTATAATTCGCTGCAAAATGAGCTTGATATATTTAATTGTAGCCTTGCCTCGATAAAAAATCTATTATCTGTGTAACATGTATATTAGTGTATAATAAGCTTAATACTATTTATATGATAATTGTATCTTTTCTCTGTCTTTTTCACCTATTCTGTTTTCTATAACTCTACATTCTGTTTATTGTATTTATTATATTCTACTGATCTGTAATATTTGTACCTTATATACATTATTATTGTAATTGTTCCCACCCTGTAACTGGTTACCTGTTGGGTGGTTGTATCTAATAAATAAATAAATAAATCAAAAGGCAGATAGGAATATATTTCCTGTTTAACACATTTCCCAGAAAGGAAATTGATTTTATACTATAAAATTCGGGATTTTCCTCGATAATTCAATGGGGGAAATTTCTAGTATCAGTTTACTGAAGAAATTTTGTAATACTTTTACGGCCTGTATTTAATAAAGGGATCTATTAAAAATTTTCTTATGTGTAGCTTGGAAAAACTCTTAGATGATTTGTTTCTTTCTGCCATCTCGTCATTTTTATTGCCAGAAGTTTTTTTTTCATTTGCTGTAAAAAATTTTGAGGAATTCTGGAAATTGACTGAATTCTGAACAGTGCATCCGCGCTTTTATTGGTTTTGCTGTTTATTTTATTGATCTTGTAGTCGTACTTTTCTAATTTAAGTCACCAGCGGGCAAGTCTAATTTCCGGGTCTTCTATGGGTACCAAACAGGTCTCTCTGAAGTATTTCACTGACCATATGAAAGTATACAGTTGTGTTCTTTGGTTGAATACTTAATCTTTGTAACGCGCAAAATTCGACAGACGTATATTATAGGAAAACGCCTGCGAGAGCAACAGCACACGCATCGGTAGTTAAGAAATAAGTATGGTTAAAATTTCGATAAATCAAAACTGGGGTTGCTGATAATGTCTTTAAGAGTGTAATGCTTTAGATATTATTAAAAGTAAAGGTAACGAATGAAAGATGAAAGAAAGCAAACAAGAGGATTAATTGTTAAATGGAATTGAACCAGATCTCCATTTTCCTTAACCGATCCTCTAAGTTTATCGTCGTAGTAGTTAGGATAATTATACATTAAGTTATTACGTGAAAATTAAATGTTATTACGTTTTATTAACGTAAATTGCAAGCTTCATACTGAAGATGAGGGAATAAGCCAGGGTCGAAGAAATCCAAATGATGCTATATTGATGAATCATAAGCAACTAATAGTGCTAGAGTAGGATTTAGGGAGTCAACCAAGGAACATACATTAACCTCCTAAACCCAGAAACAATTTTAAGTGTTCCATATGGAAGTCACGGCCATGTCTGTAAGAAGTGATTCGGGGGCTATACACTCCCAACTAGCAATTTGATGTTTTGTAGAAGCTGAAAGAATTTTTTATAAAACAAGATTGTTGATATAAACATGTCTAAAACGTTTATACAACGCTTATAGACGCAAAATGGGCACAGTTTATAAAACAATGTAGTTCTTTAATTTATTTTACTATGGCTCTCACAGGTGTTATAAAATAATTGTGTAAACGTTTACATACAATTTTAAAAAATGGTAGACGATAATTATAAAATAGTTTTATAGCAAGCAGTTATAAAATTTAAACCTGTTTTTGTAATATATCAATTATAAAATTTTACAAGCATTGGGTTATTATCGTCATTGCTACTTTTTTGTTATGTGCAGCAACAACAACAGAGGTTATTTATTTTTTAAATGTTTTTGCAGACAATGATAATTCTCAAAATAGTTTTAAAAGGTAGCTAGATCTTATGTGACTATATATGACGGCGTAACTAACAACATATTTAGTGAAACATAAGATAAAAGTTAACTGATTAAGACTTCGTTTCGCCAACAGCAAAGCGATTTTGGACTGCGAAGAAAATTTTTCTGTGAAATATATGGTATATATACAATGAAATTTTTAAGCGGCTTAAAAATAACGAATATTTATCAAAATCAAAAAAAATAAAGTGAAAACAAATTTTTTTGTATTTTATCTTTTTGTGGTGTTGCACCAATTGTGTTTCGCAGACGTATTTCACAATAATAGATTATTGCTAAAATGCTTGTATCACAATAATTTTTATTTTTGAACTATTTTTATTTTCCAAAATGGCCGCTACAAAAATAGTTCAAACATAATAACATTATGTCGTCCATCTTATAAAGCATATTTATAATTATAAAAACACTTATAGAACAAAGATATTTTTCGAAGAACTGTTATATATATATCAATAAACTGACAGTCTCCGAGGCAGAGCTTATGGAAATTTAAAAAAATATAATTGCTCCGAAAGAACATCTTATAAAACATATATACAGCAACATGTTTTAATGTTTTACAAAAACTCTATTTGCAATACTTATAGAGCAATATATTCTGAAGCGCTTCTTAGTCGAGTTAAATAAACGGCAAATTTGTATCTCAGAGATCTTTTATTCACTTGTTTATTAACAGTGGAAATAAATATAATAATTGTGTGTTTGTCTTTAATCCAATTATGTAATAATGTGTACCTACATATATAGTTTTAACTTTAAATGTGCGACATCCGTTGATGGGTGCATAAACACCTACCCATGTTTTATAAAAATAGTAACGAACATTTTATAGTCTTTAAAGACAATGTTTAGTTTGTCAATTATTTTATAAGTGTTTTATGACAGCAATGCGTGCTCCCTTTATATAACAATTGTTTAGCAGTTACAGCAGAATGTCCCTTCATGTTCTCTGAAATAATATGTGTTATGAGGAATCCTAATGAAATTGTTTTATTATTGCTTAGCTAAACCTTTACAGAATAGTTTTATAAGCATTCGTCAATTGGCCAATAAATGCTAGGGGTCATTATAATAAATCAATTTTGTTCCGTGAGCAAAAACATCTTATAATAATTGCTTTATAAACATTTATAAAACAGCGAAAAACAAATTCTATAAAATGCTTTATAATTTAGCTATAAAAACATTCTTAGTACTTATTTATATGATAATTTAGTTGTGAAGACTAAATAATCACCTTGGCAGTTTTAATAAAACTATTATTTTAAACCTATAGAGCAACTTTGTTAGTTGGGACTATACCCTAACAAGAGAATCTACACCATCACTGACAGCCAAGCCTCTTAAGCAGTAAAGATACGCCCTGAACAGTAAAGTGTCCCTGGCGAAACTGGTTTCACTTAATACCGTATCTATAGATTTATCAAACACTGTTTCAAGTTTCCAGTAGGCCCATGATGCCATCAAAATGTCAAGTTTACGCAAGATAATACCCGTGATAGTGAGACAGTAATGAAGAGTAGGTGTAGATTATATTAGAAAAATACGTATTGTCTAAATGATACTTAAGCTGCAAATTAAGTTGACCCTCACTTCCATAGAATTACATACATATTAGGGGCTCATACTATTCAATGTGCCGTTACGCCCTTACGTTAGTAAAAACTGTTCCTATGTTATAGAGATAGAAATTCCCAACAATTGGGGTAAATTAATCCTATAATGGTGGAAACTTACTCCAAAATATGAACCAATTCCAAGCGGGTGCAGTTCAACTATGCCTATCCAGATATGGCCTTCATCATTGGTTGATTTTTCCCCGTTTTTAAATGATTATATTTTGTCTTTGGACGACAGACGGTTTTATAATAACTTTAAGGAACCAAAACCATGAATCATAAGTGAGCACAATATGAACGAATTTTTACATTAAACTTTAAATATATCCGTAAAAAATACTTAAAAATTAGCGTTTTGCACAAGCCACTTATATCTCAAAAATCGTATAATATATATCGAATTAACACTTTAAAAAATATTTACTGTTAACAGTACCTTTAAAATTTTGGAGTTTCAATTTCCTGCAATTGTTTTTGTAGTTTGAAGGCATTTCAAAGTCAAACTCTAAGGTGACGTCACACCATATATATATATATTTTTTTTTAATCGGCATCGACATCTATGGTCATTAGCCGCTTTGCTCTCCTATTGGATGATTATATTTTGCGCAATAGATTCGTCAAGCATTCAATTAAACCTGGTATTTGCAGTTGGTCACGAATATTATTGTGGTCCAGGTAGTTCAAGAGTATGTGTTTCACTGTTAATCTGCAAAGGCAGGTTTGACATCTTGGCCGTGCTGTCCCCAAAAGCAGATGGCTAGATGTGAGGTGGGTATGACCTATTCTCATTCGCGTAATGGCTATTTCTTCCATTCTAGTTAATTTACAGGAGAAAACCATGGTTCTATGAATGGCTTAATTTCTTCTAACTTGGATTCTTCCCTGTTCAATTCATTTTGCCATATTACCTTCAGTTTGGCTTTAAAGTGGGCTTTTACATCACTTGGGCTTATCTCTATGTGGTTATCTCGCTCTTCACTTATTACATTCTTTGCTGCGTTGACTGCTCTTTCATTGACAGTTATTCCAATATGGCTTGGAATCCAAATGAATATACATTTTTCCCCAATTTTTGTAAGCTGTTTATTTGTATAAGAATTTTCTGGACTAACGGGTCAAATGTAAATATATTTTTAATCTCTTGGATGGCGCTGAAAGAGTCCGTGCATATTAATATCGTATTAAATACAGATCGTTCAGAAAATATCAGCCCCTGCCATATTGCGTATAGTTCGGCAGTGAAGATACTGGCCCAGTGATGGAAGGTCCATGCATGTGTTTCTCCGAGGTTTGAGATGGCACTTCCCACTCCTTGATCGGTTTTCGATCCATCGGTATAAATAACCATTGAATTGGGATACTGGTTTATGATTTCGTGAAATTTTGACAAGTAAATTATTGGATCTGTGTCACTCTTTTAATGTTCTGTATTATTTAGATGGAATACTGGGGAACCTAAATTCCAAGGCGGAATTTGATTAAAACTTAACTGATATACTGGTGGAAAGCTGTGGCCAATTTTATTGAGATATTCTTTTATTCGTATCCCTGCTGGTCTTGTGATGGTAAGTGTCACCTCAAATATTTCGTCGTTTTCTTCATTGAACAATACGGTATGAGTCTCAACATATTATAGGTTTAGGTATATATTTTACATTTAATAGTATTAAACACATGCCGCCTATGGAATCAAAAAAGTTTTATTGTTTTCAAGTACTTGATGCTCAGTATTTTATAGGAAACAACCGGTATACAGGCTATCCATTTTATCAGGGCACTCGAAAATATCTCACTTAATATCGGTCGTACAAAAAAAAATATTTTTACGAAAATTGTGCCGATTTATATAACCTACAAAATATTTTAAAGACATTTGAAATCCATGGCCTACTTTAAGAGTTATGGCGGAAAATATCGAAAATGCGGAAAACATCTAGGCCAAATATCTCCGTTATTTTAAGAGATACGAGAAAAATTCTAAGGTGAAAATTTTTTGCGAAACAGACTGTTTCAACGAGGTTTTATATAATTTCTTTCAAAACCGCTGTATTTTGAGATTTACTCTTTACTCTTCGTTGTTTATTTTATATTTACTTTCAATTTACAATGGAACCATTGAAAAGCAGTTAAAATTCTGATTTCAACGATATATCACACTTCCACCCTTTCGATTTGGTTTCCGTGAAAAAAATTAAAAACAAAGCAAATATGGCATAGATCGCATTTCGCATGACATGATCGATGCACGTAGCGGTTACATCGTGAAACTCGTCACATCACGTGTCAATTCACGTGTGAGGGTTTCTTCACTGCTCTAGAAGTAGAGCGGATTACGTTTAGTGCCGTTTTTAAATATATATACAGACAAATCGAAGAATTAAACTACAAATATTCCTCTAAAATCTAGTAAAATTACTGAAATGCTAATGTTTGATTTAACAAAGACAGCCGCGAGCGATCGGATTGCAATGAGCAAATTTTGATGATTGTCATTGTCATCGTTTATCATCCGATAACGTTGGTGTCATGTTAATAAGATTTCGGCACATTTGTAACTTTTAGTGGATTGTCACAAACTTTAAAGGTAGATGTAACAATATCAATATCATATGCTTTCTTTACCTTCGTTGGTGAATTTATTATAGATTATCACTTTACCAATTTTCAGTTTGTTGCTTTACAAATCTGTAGTATTTAGGATAACTAGACTTTCTTAGTCGTTCAAGTGATGTTAAAGTTGTTAATATCCTAATAGTATATTATTCAACGAGCGATAATAAAGGTAATAACTCGCATAGATGATTGTAAATTCATTAAGTTGAGGGTTTTTTAGTGCCCCAGAAGATCTGAAAAGGTTTTGGATGAGATCGGATTACGTTTAGTGCCGTTTTGTTACACAATTTAATGCTCTTTTCGGCTTCAAAGATCCACCGAGTGGGGAGGTTCCAGCCGCTTCCAGTAGCTGCCGATTTTTTAGGATTTAAATTGATTAACAGTACATAACTTTATCTAGAGACAAGACCAAACTTCCTCTCTATTAACAATATGACATTTTTATCAGGTGGGTAGGGAGTAGGGAGGAATGTTTTCCCTCTCAGATTACATATAAACCATTTGTGATTTATTACCATTACATAAATTCTTTATGATACTGCTTTGTTTGCTTTCCGGATCATCTGGCTTTCCTAGCCTGTGGATTATTTGACCTCGTTCTCGAAACTCATGGATATAATTTGTAGCAGTAAATAATGCAAGTTTTCTGTCTTAGAAAATGCTCAGTGTAATCATTCGAACGCGGGCCACCTCTAAGAAATATAATTATATGCTATATATTTAAAGTCACCGAAAACATAATTTCTTTTATTTTTGTAAAGAGATCTATTTATGCTTGCTAAATTATACCCGAATTGGGAAAGAAGTAGCAATATCTCGTATTTGTATTCGACCACAAATGCTTTTATATGTGATATCATGATATTTTAAATATGATATTAATTAAATTTAGTGTTCCAAAATTTTTAATTGTTTGACGAGTTTGGTGGATATTAGGATCAAACGTTTTGTTAAAAAACACAATTTTTAATTTGTCGACGTTTGGTTTAATATTATAAACATCCTCAGGACACTAGAAATATAAAGAATTCTATGAAATAATCCAAATCAAAATTAAAAGTTTACGTTAAAATAATAAAATTAGTTGCATAACACGTTAAAATTTCAGCTAAAACTAAAAAAAAAGCGTATAGATACATACAAAGAATAAACTAACATAAACAACAATTTACACCGTAGTAGAATGCAGGTTTTGTCGGCCGTTGTCTAATGAAGTAGATTCACTGGAAATTATGAAAAACGTGAACAACAACTTTAACATAGAGGATGGGTATCGACTTAGTAACATGTGGATACTGGTATTGCCAAGTACCAGCACCGTAGTAAGTCACGGTCAACCAAACACGACGAATGAGCAGCGAAGCGAATCAAGCGCGACCAATGACCAGCGAAACGAAGCGGCACCTAAGTATATAACGAGGAGTGTAACACAACAGATTCAGTCTTTAGAATCCTTCTGAAG
Organism: Leptura quadrifasciata; assembly: GCA_963675555.1. Lineage (NCBI taxonomy): Eukaryota > Metazoa > Arthropoda > Insecta > Coleoptera > Cerambycidae > Leptura > Leptura quadrifasciata. Next base: position 151,173,773 of record OY776673.1, on the reverse strand, counting down.
AAGCTGACAGGATGATCAACGAAACGTCAAGTCAAGTTCGACGACCACTGCAAGACCCGGAAGAATCTATTTCAACACACCTACACCGTAGCAAAAACTTATACACACAATTCAAAAAGTTGGAAATAGACTTACATTTAATTTGTGTTTTGATGTATAAAATACATAACTTCTGGGACATCACTAGATAACAGTTCTTAAAAACATTCAATATTGTAGAGAAACGAAAAGTATAATCAGATGCTCACATTTTTTGTTTGTCTTGGAGAAATTTCAATAGAATATTAATATACCCAGTGTTATTATGTTATTGGCTTTGTCTCTTAATTTTACTAATAATATTGAAATAGGCTGCATTTAAGTTTTCGATATCAGCTCTTTTGTTAATATATTTTTCGTTTTTCTTAATGTTGTGTTAATATTTTATTTAGATTGTTTTGTTTCCCAATTATTCTAGTTTTATCAAAGTTAAAAGTATGTCCGGTTTATACGTGTTCTACAACATGCTTTTAAAGAATAATTATCCACCAAAATTATTAAAAAGATTCCTAAATAATAATTCTACATCTACCATACCGACAAACAATAATACACAGATACAGGGATATTTAAAAATTCCATATATAAGAGATTTATCTGCAAAATTAAAAAGAATCATAACTAAAGTAACAGATAAAATTAAAACAGCTTTTAAGAATGAAAATACAATTAAAAATAAATTCTTTACAAGATTAAAATCAAAAACACAAAAAGAACTACACGGATGTAATCTATGAAATACCTTGCATTCAATATGATAAGAGCTGTATTGGACAAACATGAAGGTGCCCAAAACAGAGAATAATAGAACATAAGAATGACAGTAGGAATGCATTAAAGAAAAATAATCCCACCCAACTTGTAGAACACATATTAACGGACATACTTTTAACTTTGATGAAACTAGAATAATTGGGAAACAAAACAATCTAAAGAAAAGATTAACACATGAAATGATTTGCATTAAGAAAAACGAAACATGTAATAACAAAAGAGCTGATATCGAAAACTTAAATGCAGCCTATTTCAGTATTACTAGTAAAATGAAAAGATAAAGCCAATAACATAACAACACTAGGTATATTAATATTCTATTGAAATTTCTCCTAGACAAATAAAAATTCTGAGCATCTGATAACGTATCAGCGGGTACCCAGTATTCAAGTTAAACTTGTATATATAGGACTACTGTTATATTTTTCGTTTCTCTACAATATTGAATGTTTTTAACAACTGTTATCTAGTGATGTCCCAGAAGTTATGTATTTTATACGACATCAAAACACAAATTAAATATAACTTTTTGAATTTTGTGTATAAGTTTTTACTACGGTGTAAATTGTTGTTTATGTCAGTTTTTCCTTTGTATGTACCTATTCGCCTTTTTTTAAGTTTTAGCTGAAATTTTAACGTGTTATGCAACTAATTTTATTATTTTAACGTAAATTTTTAATTTTGATTTGAATAATTCTATACAATTCTTTATATTTCTAGTGTCCTGAGATGTTTATAATATTAAACGAAACGCCGATAAATTAAACATTATGTTTTTTGACAAAACGTTGATCCCAACACCCACCAAACTCGTCAAACAATTATTTTAAATATTGTTCTAATACTTTTCCGTTTCACATTAAAAATTACCTGTGTCTAATATGCATCTGAGTTATGTTCATAAAATATAAATAAAAAATATTTGGATCCCAAATAAGCATATTTGAGTCGCTTTGTACATTACCATAAAACCACTTATTCTGAGATCTAATCTAATCTAGCGCCTTTCTTTGTCATATAGATGGAATTTGACCCTTCCTTCAATCGGTATCACATTTGAGAATCAATATACGTAATTTCTGCTTTCATAATAATTATTGAGAAGTGGTAGTTATTTGGGTAATCAGCATATAACTTTCATAAATACATTCAAAATATAATATTTAACACGAAAAAAATATTGTCTACGAGAAGTCACTATCAAACTCAAAAAAATCAATAACTAATTTTTTATTTGAAAAGCATAAAATGTTAATTCTTTATGTATTAGCTCAGTTAAGATATGTGCAAATAAAAATTGTCTCGAAATAAAAAGATGGAAAAAGTTATTTTCTTAACTTTTAGCAAAAAAAATTAAGAAAAACAACAATAAAACGCTTGTAATTGAGAAGATATAGGTTTTAAAGAAAACTGCAAAAGGGAAATGCGTTAAAAATTGAATTTTATTTAAATTTAGATAAGTTAGTATAAAAAATATTCACCTGATTTTCGTTAGAGCGGAGGAACGCGTATATGCCAACATATTATTGAAATGGCTTATAACTTTGACGGTATAGCGATATATTAAAACACGTTACTTTGTTTCTATCACTAATTTATTGTAACTTGAACGTTACTGCGGTTTTGGTACATTAATGTACCATTATCAAACGAATGACTCAAAATAAATGAATGAGTCATTAACGAATTTTGAGTCATTAATATACTAGTCCGGGGGCCAGTGATCTTTTCTGATGACCAAAAGCGCAAGAGCTGGAATTTTTCTACGCTTTATTCGGCATTCCACGTAAGGGAATGGACCAACAGCTTGCACACTTGCAAGGGGTTCAGCTGCAGTAGCCACCCACAGGCGTGAAATAATTATAAAAAAAACTAATACAACAAAAGCAGAGACTTTGCCAACACGTTCATGATGTTGAAAAGTAACTAAAAAACATAATCAACTGACTTTAGAGTGGGGGTTATGCTTCAGCTTTCCATGTAAACATGTGAAAAATATGCGCTCAGTATAAATTGATACCACAAAAGCTGAAATTTGGTACAGTAACAGCTAATTTAATAAATTACACGGCAAAAATAGTCCGCTGAATTCTTCGTGGTAAATAAGTGCTCAGCTGACGAGTTAAAGGCGCAGCGCATCGTAATCCGCGCGCGCGCGTTACATGCTTGACTGCATCAGCTGAGTACTTTTCCTTCGCTTAATATGAAGCGGAGTATTTTTTTCATTTAACTTATTAACTTGCTTGTTGTATTATCAAATTTTGACTTTTGCGGTAACAGATTGCTTTTTTACCGTAAACATAGCGGGTGCATGCAGTTCTTGGAAAATACAAGATCAATAAAAATAGTTTTGAGAACTAATTATACAGGCTGTCCATTTTGTCAGTGCACTCGAGAATATCTCACTTAATATCGGTCGTACAAAAAAAAATATTTTTACGAAAATTGTGCCGATTTATATAACCTACAAAATAGTTTAAAGATATTTGAAATTCATGGCCTACTTTAAGAGTTATGGCGGAAAATATCTAAAATGCGGAAACGTCTAGGCCAAGTATCTCCGTTATTTGAAGAGATACGAGAAAAATTCTAAGGCGAAAATTGTTTGCAAAACAGAGTGTTTCAACGAGGTTTTATCTAATTTTTTTCAAAACCGCTGTATTTTGAGTAGAGTATTTTCCTCCTTTTTGAACGATATATCACATGTCATATTTATTCATTGGTACTACGTTAGTAATTATAAAAACATTTTTTTTAAACCAATAAATTTTTTTTAACAAGCATTATACTTGCCATGGAGAAGTATGATTAAATAAAACGATAAAATAATTCAATAAGTTGTTCAAATCTTTGCTATAATAAAGCATTAACACAATTAAGAAGAATAACGTAAATTCAGGTAAAAAAACAAAATGATAATCAAGAAAGCAACATGGAGCAATTATGGAAAGAGTATTCGCAGTTATGCCAATGAATAGAGGTCCTCCATAAAAGCGTCACTCCTTGCTCAGAAAGTTAAAATATCTTTACCAATTAATTTAAGTATATCTATTTGTTTGTATTTCATGATTTCACTATTATTTCAATTATTTTAAAATAGTTGGCTATGAACAAACTTGACAATTTAATTTTTCGACAGATCATCTCAGTTAATACTTAAACTCTCACTCAATCACACTCGTTTAAGAATTTAGAATTTTCAAAAATGATTTTCACTCACATTGATCGATATAATATGTTCGTTACATATTGCCAATGCAATTTTAACTCTGTATTAGCTCAAGTAGAATATAGAAACGGATTTCTACAAACACTACAGCCGAATAAAACTCTGTTCAGAAAATTAGCTACGAAACTGAAAAATAATGGTTCATTTTTAAAGAAGATGACAAGGTTGAACAGTGTTACTGATAATGTAAATAAGGTAAACCGAATTATTAATTATGTAAAAAATAAAGATACAGAAAATCTGGAAACATCATTAAGAGAAATTTAAATAGTTTGTCATATAAATAAAACAAGTGCTAAAAAATTTTTAAAGAAAAATGGTTACCGGTGTTATAAAGCCAAAAAAGTTCACAATTTACAAGCGGGGGATAAACCAATTTTTCCAATAATGGATCTTTTAATCGCAATATTCATTACAAATGGACTTTCAAAATCGTTTTTCAATAGGTACCAATTTAATAGGTCCTTATTTTTATGATAGTCACCTCAGTGGTCAAAGGCACCTACACTTTTTGAGAAATGAAATTAATGAATTCTTAAATGACCTACCTTTAGAGAATCGACACAACTTTCAAAATTTTCAACAAGATGGAGCTCCTCCCCACAATTCCCAGATTTGCCTAGATTATTTAGACGAAATTTTGCCTCAACATTGGATAGGTACCAATGGGTTTATTCGATGGCCTCCTCGTTCTCCAGATATAACCCCAACGGATTTTTTTCTATGGGGGTATAATTAAAGATAAGGTGTTTTCGACGACATCGCAAAATGTAGAGGACCTAAAAGCTCGAATTCAACAGGCATGTATTACAGTTACCTCCGAAATGCTGAGTAATGTTTTAAATGCAGTGCCTCGCCGCGCTCGATTGTGCATAACAAATCGCGGTGGACACTTTGAACACTTGATATGATATCTCAAAAATTATTTTATTTGTTAATTTATTAATTTGTTTTTGTTATCTGAATTTACTTTATTCTTCTTAATTGTGTTAATGTTTTATTATATCACAGATTTGAACAACTTATTGAATTATTTTATCGTTTTATTTAATCATACTTCTCTACGGCAAGTAAAATTTATTGGTTTAAAAAAAATGTTTTTATAATTACTAACGTAGTACCAATGAATAAATATGGTATGTGATATATTATTGAAAAGAGAGGAAAATACTCTATTTAATGGCGCCATTTCCCGTCCGTTTCAAAATAATTTTTTTAACAGTCTGAAGAGTAAATCTCAAAATACAGCGGTTTTGAAAAAAATGAGATAAAACCTCGTTGAAACACTGTTTTGCAAAAAATGTTCGCCTTAGAATTTTTCTCGTATCTCTTCAAATAACGGAGATATTTGCCCTAGACGTTTTCCGCATTTTCGATATTTTCCGCCATAACTCTTAAAGTAGGCCATGGATTTCAAATGTCTTTAAACCATTTTGTAGGTTATATAAATCTGCACAATTTTCGTAAAAATATTTTTTTCTGTACGACCGATATTAAGTGAGATATTCTCGAGGGCCCTGATAAAATGGACAACCTGTATAAAAATATTTAACATTTATTTTCGTATTTATATACAAAACGCGTATATACCTATTTATGAAGTTAAATAATATATTTAAAAATTTCGCTTCAATTAATCGTGTCCTATATTGTTGAATAGCAACTTAAATTGGCTATCGATATAGCACAAAATGGGGATCAATTTTCTCATTAAAAAGTTAGGGCTTGCCAAACGAAATGTTTTCAAAAAGTAATTCAAAAACTTATATTATAATAATAATATAAGATCTCCAATAATTACAGTTATTAATAATCGATTTCCAATTATTGATCCAATAACGCGCTATGTTTAGTGATGAAAAAAACATTGACATTGATACGTTTATGGGGTATGTGTCTTTATTACACATAAAGCACTGGCAATTATGTCACCAGTAAACTAATTACTGTTTATTTATCTGAAGGATAAACAAATAAAATTGGCCATTTGCGTGATCCTCTAGTTTTAATAGTTTAGGACCCAAATTCTCTTGTGTGTGTAGTAACCTTTTTATATTTACCCCAGGTTCTTTTATATAAAGTTTAATATTACTTGTTGCTGTCTGATACTACATACCTCAGAAAATAAATCATTCTGTTAATTTAAATACTTGGTAAACTTGAACACGCTGTCTATTAATTGAGAGACCTAGTTAATTATTTATGCTATTTACGTGGTCTTTTATTACTCAAGAATGTCCTGTACATTTATAGTTGAAGTTCGTTTTCTATTTTAATTGATTGGAAATGAACCCATTTATTTAGTTAATTATTTGTTTAGCTAGGAAGGTAAAGTAGAAAAAACAACAACAATTTAATGGGAATAATAGTCATAAAAAACCCATTTTATTTCATAATAATTGATGCGACAATAGTTGAACATAAAATCAAAAACAATTCAAACATTTGAAACAATTGTCTAAATATTATAATAGGGAAATTTACGTAGCTACAATAATGACCATACTATAGATATGCTGAGTGATTTGATGCAATAACAAGAACTGAGTTATACAAAAGTATGTTGTGTTATTTGAATAGTAATTAGAGTTGTGGCAACGGCCTGAATAACCATAATACATGTCTGAAATGAGAAATTAATCTAGGCAGAAATAAGAGCAGTGACAATAGTCTATGATATAAATATAAACACCACAGAAATTAGACAACCCACAATTCCAGAAGCCAGAGACTTGTGAGGAAGGGGATTACACATTGAAAAACGCGGACATACAACCATTTCCTCCGATAGTGCCAGTGCCGGAGTCAGGATTCGAACCCGGTGGCGTGATACCCATGTCATTAATCGCGATTGCCACCTCGCGCCTCAACCAACACGGCTATCGGCCAGACAATATAATTATTTTGAACAGGTATGATAATCTGGTCTGTAAAAGATATAACCGGAATGAACAAACGTCAAAGATGTTATTTCGAAACAGTGAGAATGCAACTGCAGTGTCAAAGTTTACGAACATAACAGAGAATAGGCGTTTCAAACTAACAAAAGTTATTTGATATTCTCTGTGGTAGTTGTCAACAGCGCCTGGTTCCAGTGAAAATATTCATTAGCTGTGGAAAAAAATCCCTTTTGCAAATAATCAATGGATGTGGAAATTTCCAGCTTTGTTGTAGTTGTACTCTCGCCCACTGACAAGAGAAATAGTAGGATACAGTATGGTAATTACTGGTTGCACCTAACCAACTGGCTTAAATAGTGTTAGAATGAACAATCTAAACAACGCTGGAAATTAAATGTTGTGTCAATTGACTGATAAACTAAACAGCAGTAGCAAGTGTTTAACACCGAACAGATGTTAACATGGAGTGGGCGAGTTTTAATGCTCGGTTAGACGTAAGATGGCACAAGTCCATCCGTCACAGGGCCCAGCTGCAAAGATCGACGACCTAACAAATTCGCATAGACAAGTGTTCTCAAAAACAGCTGACTGTTAATTTTAAATTTAGGTCGAACTCAGATAGTACGTAATACACCTATTTTGCTGTTATGTTGTGCAAACCATAGTTCACAAACAATTCCATTCTCGTAGACTTGAAAATTGTACATCGCTGACAATTTAGTAGTAAAATAAAAACAAGTGATTGAAATCGACAAAGACTATTATAACAGCTCTTATATCAGCGTGAAGCGCCTAAGAAAGTATTTGTAAACTAGTAGGGTATGTGTCTAAATACATTGTTCTTGAATATAAACTTGTTATTTTGTAAACGTAAATCTCCCTAGTAAAATATTCAGAAAGTGAAATTTTATGAATTAAGCTCGTGAATGAAATCATAACTGAGTAAATAATTGTAATGTAATCTTGTCATGTTTTCTTGTTAAAAAAAAATCAAAGCTAATAATTCATAAGAAAAAAATCTAATATTCTTTTAGTACCACAAATGCGCCAATATTCAACATTACAACCCGACGAAACCAGAATCTATTACTAGACTCGATTTTTAAGTAAATTCTTTCGTAAAAGTGCAGCATTTATGTTGCTTTAAAATAATGCAAATTAAATGCATTTATGGTAACTTTACTGTGTTCAATATTTAATGGCTGCATAAATGAAAAGTGAAATGAATTAACCGCAATAATTACTTGAATTTGGAAAATAAATACGAAAAAATTAAATTTGTTTAGAGGTATATACGGCGTACTTCAACATGATTATATTTTTTAGCTATATTTCAACATCATGAACACGTCGACCAAGTCACGGCTTTTGTTGTATTAGTTTTTTTATAATTATTTTACGTATGTGGGAGGCAGCTACGGCTATACCCCCAGAACCGCGCAAGTTGATGGTCCATGCCCTTACGTGGAATGCCGAATGAAGCATAGAAAAAAAAATCAGTTTTTGTGAAATGACTAACTATAAACGGTCACTGGCTCCCGGACTATACCGTCATGATTCACTATCACAGAGTAACGGCTTCCAAAATAGAGTTCTTGGAAGGTACAAGTTTTAGAGACAACCCGGAAGAGAAGAAGTTGTTGAAAATTTGATTTTCTTTAAAATTAGATAAGCTAAGACACAAAATTTTTACCAGATTTTCTGCAAAAGTGGAAAATCCGTAGACATATTTACGTCCAGGTACAATAAAATTAATTAAAACTCGGTAGCTGTTTGTTTTGGAGAAAACTTGTAAGAAAAGTTAGCTATAATAAAATTTGATGCAAAATATGACAAATGAATATAAAAAATTTCCCCAGATTTTCCGCATGGGCGGAAAAATACGTCTTTACAGTTACCCGAATACAAAGAAAAATGGCTTATAAATTGACAAATAAATGCTGATTTCAGATAAATATAACCTAAGAAAAGTTGGTAAAATAAAATTATCTCCAAAATGTTAATTGTGGGAATGAATACATTTGCTCGCGATTTTTCTGTAAGACGATAAAAAGCGTAACGCTATGCTAAATTGGGATAATTGAAATAAAATTAGATAAAAAAATATTTTTAAAAAAGCTTTTATTTAAATGGTCAAAGAATTAAAAAATAAACTTTGAAGTAAATCAAACCCATCATTTTGTTACATTATATAATTTTTTTATGATATAAAAGCTTGACGCGAGCAATCTGCTTTACACAGGAAAATCTCGCGACAAGCTTTTATATAATAAAAGAAATTATATAATGTAACAAAATGATGGATTTGATTTACTTCAAAGTTTATTTTCTTCTTTTTAGAGCATTTAAATAAAAACTTTTTTTTTAAATATTTTTTTATATAATTTTATTCTCTACTTTTTAGCCTTTTGATATGCTGCAATCCCTAGATATCGATTTTGAGACGAATCGGATCATAAGCCGCCATCTTTTTTTTATATGAAAATATTAAAGTGTATTAATTGTCACCGGACATATACACGTGCAAACTTTCAAAGCTCTAGCTTAATTAGAACTAATCGAAATTTTGATTGCAAAAGTTGACCTACACAAATTAACACATACAAACATTGCAAATTAAATAATAGTATATTATAATACAAGTATTATACGCTGTTTTTTATTATACCTGCACCGCAAAGTAAAAATTAGAAAAATGAATTAATGTAGATTCATTTTACAAGGTCATCTCTGAATTTAATTTTTAATCGGTAACATAGAGACGGTTACAATTTTATTGTTTGTTGTTTGATTGCTATGTATAGTGTATAGGACCAACATTGAAACCGTATAAAAACTAAAAGCCGACAAAAACAGTCGGCATCTCTTTATTGTTTTTCTTATGACAAGTAATTCTATTTACCTCCGCAAGAGATGCCAACTGTTTTTACAGGTTTTTAGTTTTTATACGGTTTCAATTCTGGTCGTATACATGTATACATGTGCATTTATCAAATTGGTTGATACCTAAGCAACGCATTTTACAATTATACAGAATACATTACAGTCACCAATTCTAGCCGCTAATACTATCAGTTTTATTGCACGTAATATAATAATATATGGATGCTATTATGTAAGAATATTTATATAGTTACTATTATTTCATCCATTTGTGTATCATAATTTTTTACTTTTTTATTCTGTGTTATTTTTAAATCATATTTATACTTTAAACATCTGTGGACTATTATTGTCTAAGATTATTTATGTAGTTATTGTTATTTTAAAAGGTTAATAATACATTTGTTTTGTCATATTTTTTGCCATTTTTGAATTATTGTGAACCAGTAGTTTAGAAATTAACTTGTCTTGTCTACACAACATGTAACTCAAAGACTAATAAATAATTTGAATTCACACGAGGTATGTTTAATTTTTGATATATGCATGCATTTCTTGGCTGAGGAATGCAACAATACCAACCCATTTTCAACATACCTTCAAAATAAATCTATGGCAGGAACTCTAGGGAATCAGTTAGTTGGATAATTTCCTGGAAATTTAAATGGCGATACTTGTTATGATTTTTCGGAAAAGACCTTGCATGAAAAATTAGCTAATATTTCATTGCAAAGGAGAAGAAATATGTTTTTTATGCATGACGGCGCAACAGCGCATTATATCAGAACATGGTTACACAACCATTATCCTAATAGATGGATGAGTCGGGGTGAAAACGTACCGACCAAGTGGCCTGCTCGGTCTCCTGATCTAACTCCTCTTGATTTCACTGTATGGAGTTAGCTAAAATCACGAGTTTATAATACTCAAATTGACATGAATTTTTGTAATTGATAATTAGCTATGTTCTACGTTTAATTATATATCAAAGCATTCTTTATGTGTAAAAGAATTTATTAACAAAATGTTGTAAATGCACGTTGTTTTTAAACATAAATTAAATTCCTCGAGAACGGCTCGGTTTATCGAAATGTAATAAGAATACCTTTTTTATAATAACTTTTAGAAATATGAAAAAAAATTAAAAATTATGAGGAAAATACTGACAGACACTCCTTAAAACTAGCCCTTAAGCGGAAGAGAAAGTTTGACTGATACCATGTAAACTAGTGTCCGGATGGCCTATCTCCTTTATTATTCATTTTCGAAAATAAGATTATATAAAAAAGACTACCGTTGTTTTTGGTTGTAATTAAATAAAGATCAAAAATTTAGGAGCGCAATTAAAAATTTTCGGCTCTCCTCAAAAACTACATTGACATAAACCTCAACCTCAACCTCATAGCTCAAGCACGCTCAACTCGAAGAAATCACCTCGAACCTAACTTCAAACCGAGCATGCTCGGCGGTTTCCACACATATACGCACCGAATTTACCAGCTTCAGTTCAAAATTTAAAACCGTGAGCCTCACTGCTGTGAAGAAAAGTGACAACCGAATTCGAGAAATTGATGCAGGGCCGGATGAACATAGATGGGGGCCTGTAGGCAAAATTGCTGTGAAGGCTTGCTCAAGATCGGTGATTTTCGGAAAATCAACCTCTCTGGCTTTCTGGAATCTGGGGTGTAAATCATGAGGACCTTTTTATTTGCATATTGTTTAATAACGTTTTAATATTTTTAATTTTTGGTAATTACAGGGTAACAAACGTAGAAATGTTTAACATTTTACATTAAACTTATAAACAACAAATGTCCCGATATATATCCTACACTAAATTAACCTTTCGAGATTTTTGATTAGCGAATTCTTCAATAATAGCGGAAAACTCCAACGCTCGTAAGATATTATTGATACTCATACTATAATTAAATAGGGGGAGCCTACCCTGATTCATAGACGATCTTAATCTATAATTCGTCAATTTTAGTTTTGAAAATGATCTATCATCAGTACAAATTGTGGCCATTATTACAAGATAAATTTTTAGTAGTATCTCCACATTGGGGAACGTATCTTTTAAATTTATATCTACCAACAGCTGATATAAACGAACTTCACAGCTAATTTTCTTTGTTCATTATCATCTTCAGAACGTGTTAGTATATTACGCACGGTCGTTATAGTTGGGACAGCATGTTTAACTGAAGGGCGGGAGTTTGATTTGTCACTCCAAATTTCGAAAGAAATTAGAAATCATTAATTTTCAAGGCAATTTGCGCACAATGACCAGAGCATTCCAACCGCCAACTATGTTCGTCGTTCTCATATATCTTCAAGCATGTTCGCCGAGCCAGCTTCCAACTATTTTTGTTAACATGCTAGAGTGTGTATGGGGGTTTTATACCCAACGTAATATACCGGGTGTAACAGGATCATGGTATACCCCCTTTTCTCCTTTAGTTTTGAAGGTAATTGATTGAAACTTAGGAAATACTACATACATAATAAGCGGCACTTTTTGACATATAATTTATTTTTCTCACTTCCGGTATCGCCGGAAGTAACACTAAATTTCGATTTGTAAATGGAACATCCTATACAGGGTGTCCCAATAAAAACTCCCAGGCCGGATATATTCTAAACGAATAGAGATATTTTAATTCTGCAAAAGCCAGTTTGTAGAGCATGAAGAGAGCTTATAATTTTTATTTGAATATATCAGTATATAGATGGCGCTGTGCTCTAAAGAAATATTTCGATGGGAGAAACTTTGAAATGGAGTTTATGTGAAAGAAAATGAATTTATAAGCAGATTATGTTCAAAAAAAAAAATACCATAAAACTAACTGTTTTCGAGATATTTGAGTCCAAATGTTGGCATTTGCCGATATTGAATAATTGTAATCTCTTCAACATGTCAGTCTTTTAAGTTGGACAATCTACATTTAATTTACAAATTTTTGGAAGAAAATATTTAAAGAATTTTTCGTATCTTATGAATTAAATATATTTGAAGTAACCCTTGAAAAAAAACATTATTTAAACAATTAAACAATAAAAAAACAATTACGAACATAAAACAATTTTTACAAACTAATGAAATTAAAATAACTATTTTAATAGGTATTCAAAATTATTGCCATTTTCATTAACACATATCGTAAACCTATTGATTAGTTCAGATCTACAAACTTTTAATAATGTATGCTGATTAATGGCTGCAGTACTAGCATAAATTTTATTATAAAGATCTGCCGTGTCTTCTATTGGTTCTTTGTACACTTCACTTTTTAAAAATCCCCATGAATAAAAGTGTAATGGAGTAATGTCAGGAGATCGAGCGGGCCATCTAAGTACTCCATTGGTACCAATCCATCTTCCTGGGTATGTTTGATTTAAATAATTAACAACGTTGTGATGATTATGTGGGCCTGCTCCATCCTGATGAAACCACGTATTATTCAACTGAGCGGGCAAATTTCTTAATATTACTTGTATATCATTTTGCAAAAATTGTAAATATCTATCACCTGTTAAATTCTCATGGTAGAGGTATGGGCCAACAATGTAACCATTAACGATACCACACCAAACATTTACTCCAAAACGATTCTGAGATCTGGTATGTCTCATCCGCCTAGGATTCTCTTGAGACCAGTAACAACAATTTTGTCTTGTGATTACTCCATTGTTATGGAATCGACTTTCATCACTCCACATAATTGTATCTAAAATATTTGGATTTTCTTCGCTAAGAGAATTGAAAATTGCGTCAAAAAATCTAATCTCCGCTCATTGTCCCCTGGAATCAAATGATGAACTAAATGAACTTTATATGGAAAAAATTTGTTTGTTTTAAGAATTCTGTGGCAAGTGGAACGTGCAATATTTGTTTCTTCCGTCAACTTGCGCACTGAAATGTTCGGGTTATTTTCTACTTCATGTAATACCAATGCAATATTTTCATCAGTTATAGTTCTTTTTCTTCTTGTTGTTTTTGGTTTTTTAAAATCTCCATAATTTTTCAAATTAGAACACAAACTTACAAAAGTTTTCCGATCTGGTCTGCCAGAAAAACGTGTTCCATATAAACTTACAGCTCTTGAAGCATTTTTACGACATTCCCCATAAATTATAATCATGTTTAATTTATCTTCATTTGTATGATAAACCATATTTAATAATAAATTTTCACAAAGAAAACAATAATTAGGTAAAATAATAGTTCTATTGACACACCAATAAAGTTGTAAATTAAATACAGATTGTCCAACTTAAAGGACTGAAATGTTGAAGAGATTACTATTATTCAATATTGGCAAATGCCAACATTTGGACTCAAATATTTCGGAAATGGTTAGTTTTATGATATTTTTTTTAGAACATAATCTGCTTAGAAATGCATTTTCTTTCACATAAACCCCATTTCAAAGTTTCTCCCATCGAAATATTTCTTTAGAACACAGCGCCATCTATATACTGATATATTCAAAAAACAACTATATTCAAAAATGAAGCTCTCTTTATGCTCTACAAACTGGCTTTTACAGAATTAAAATATCTCTATTCGTTTAGAATATAAACGGCCTGGGAGTTTTTATTGGGACACCCTGTATATTATTGCATTTTTGAATTATGCATAATTCTCTGAATCCAGCGATGCCAAATAAATGACATTTCAAACATCATTTTTTTTTATAATATAATTTTTAATTTTCCATTTAAGTATGCCATGACGGTCCCGATTTATTCTAAATGACCTGTGTAATGCTACAAAAGTTGAAATCCCGTTAAAAACACTAAATTACGTGATTTATGAGCAAATTAAATTCACCAAAATTGTATTTGGGGCAAAACTCAATTTTTACAAAAGGAACCATATCGGTACCGTGGTACCATTTATTAGTGCTATTAATAAGGAATTTATTCATATGTCATATTAAAATGTGCTATAAATACAAACAAAATTACAGCTAAAATAAAATAAGAAAATACAATATTGTTCTAATTAAATGTTAAGAAGTAACTAAGGTGGCTTTGAAAACAATGAAATATTTAGCTTGTCAAATATTTGTTGGTTTAACGGTGTTTTTATTGCCTTTTTAAAAATTGTTTAAAATTCTTATTAATTGTGTTCAAAATGCCGCAAATTTATACAAGAGGAAAAAGTGGACATGTTAATTATTTATGGGGAATGTAAAAGAAATGCAGTTGCGGCTACCGACATTTATGCCCAACGATATCTTGATAGACAGTGTCCAGCGAAAAACTATTTTAAACGTGTTGAAAACCAATTCTGAAGAGAGCCTAACAATGATCCCGAAGAAAACTTCATTATTGTTGAAGGAACGGAAATTAATGTTTTGGCTCGAATAGAAGTTTGATAAGACTGTTCCTTTAAGGCAAGTTGGGTTTGAATTGGACATCAGTCACAAAACAGTAAGCCGAATTTTACACAAATACCACTATAAATCTTTTAAATACCAATTGCACCAGCATTTGTACGAAAGTGATTACGAATGTAGGATGGAATATTGCAATTAATTGGATTTTGTATAATAACGTGCAGCCAAACAATGATTTTTTGGGACTGATTTTATTTTCGGACGAGTCTAGGTTTACAAATTTGGGATTATTTAACCGACAAAATACAAAATATTGGTCACAAGAAAATCAAAATTTGTTACGGGAGGGTAACTTTCAAGTGCGGCTCGATTTCAATCTTTGGCTTGGAATAATCGGTAGTAGGGTCCAATAATATTTGAAGGACCTCTGACTGGTGCCAGATTCCTGGAAAATGAGATTTAGGACATTGTAGATGAGTTACCTTAAGATTTAGGACAGGGAATGTATGTCCAACAAGATGGCGCTCCTCCCCATAATTCAAGGATAGTAATTTATTATCTTCAACGGAGATTCGGAGAAAACGTAATTTCGACGGATGGTCCTGTGAGGTGGCCTCCAAGGTCTCCTGATTTAACGTCCCTTGATTTCTTTGATTGGGTTCTTTTAGAAAATATTGTCTATGCAACCGCCGTTACAACCCGTGAGGCCTGAAGCTACGAGTAAGATGAGCAATTAATAGCATAACGGCCTAGCAATTGACGAACGTTCTTCGAGAAACAGCTATGCGAGTTCAGAAGTGCATTGACGTTAATAGATAGTATTTTGAACAACTGTTGTAATGTTTTGTATTCCAAAACCACCTTATGTGTAACAAGGTAATTAGAATAAAATTGTATTTTCTTTTAGTTGTAATTTTATTTGTATTTATCGCACATTTTAATACGACATATGAATAAATTCCTTATTAATAGTACTAATAAATGGTACCACGGTACCGATAAGGCTCAATTTGAAAAAAATTGAGTTTTGCTCCAAAAATAATTTTGGTGAATTTTATTTGCTCATAAATCATGTAATTTAGTGTTTTTAACGGGATTTCGATTTTTGTAGCATTACATGGGTCATTTAGAATAAATCGGAACTATCATGGCACACTTATATGGAAAACTAAAAATTATATTATAAAAAAAATTGATGTTTAAATGTCACTTTTTTGGCAAAAAATGCCGCTTATTATGTATGTAGTATATCCTAAATTTCAATCAAATATCTTCAAAACTAATGGAGAAAAGTGGGGTACACTATGATCCTGTTACACCCGGTATGTTTTAGATCGAACTAACTTCAGAAATAATTTTCGAATGAAACAAATGTTGATATTGTTTATTTTTTTATAATATATTTCCTGATTGAAACATGGCGCTTGTATCAATTTTTACACCAGCGAGGTATTGCTCAAATATGTTAATGACACACAAAAATATTAACATATAACTTTTCTTAATATATGGTAATATTTCAAATTAAATGTATTAATAACTATACCATTGCGTGCCTGATAACAATTCTGAAGGACGTACGTAGTGATAATAGAGACATAATTAACAGTTTCATTTACGCCTATTTCTGATATATCAATTTTAATCTGAAAACGAATTTAAAAATGTAAAATATGTGAATAATAAATATATTACATGGTAAATTATGAGCGTTAAAGGATATAAAGGAAACCATCGTGAAACAATCGTCATAAGTGTGCAGCTATTATAGAAACAAAATGTTTACAAAAGCAACAGTAATTCCTGTTTTATTTATTGTTTCGGGATTAAACAAAGCCGACAGCAGGATTCTGTCCAACTGTGAACTTGCTCATGATTTACTGAATAAAGGTGTACCTCGACACCAAATCGGTGATTGGGTTTGTATTGCTGAACATGAATCACATTATAACACTCAAGCGATAAATCGGGATACTGGAGACTATGGAATTTTTCAAATAAGTCACTTGTACTGGTGAGTATACATTTTATACTTATTTCTTTATTTCAAATAAAAACAACAGGTTGCGACAAAGTTTTGAATTTCATCGATTACTGCTGCATTTGAAATGGCAGAAAAAATTATGATGAATATTCTACACACAATTTTTTCTACCACAGACTCATTTTCGAAAAGACAATTTACACGATGGGGGCCTCCGCAGATTATACAATCGATAGATAGATAGTCTTTATTTCACCACTATATGTTACAAGATTGAACATTTGCCGTAAGTCGAAAAATCAGCTGGCAAGCAGCTGCATTACAAAAAAAAATTGTTTTGTGGTAAATACAATAGGTGCATACATAAATTAAGGACAATAACAAGAACATGTACTGTATATAACGTTTAGACATTGTCAAACAAGAAAATATAAAAGTATAATGTATAAAATAGGTACAAAAAATACGAGCATTCTGCAAGTATGAGCATTAGACATTCGAAAGTGGATATGGCATCCTTAAAAATCCATCAATTGAGTAAAAACAGAACTTAAGAATGAAACTTTTTATATTTTTGGTTGGTTGAATTTTTTGCACTTAAAGTTAGAGTAGACTTAGAGTTAGAGTACCGTGCTCTAAGAAGTCCAGCAGCACGTGTGATGCTTATGCTGTAGAAAGACTTTAGATGCGTGGTGGGAGTAGAACAACTGCGTAGGAAAGTCTCGAATGGAGAAGAGAGAAATATTTTTTAATACGTCGAATTCGAGAACGCTTTTTAGTTTCCTAAAAAAGAAGATTATGCTGGAAAGCCTTTTATTCATATGATCAATATGGTTTACCCAACTAAGGTTTTGATCTAGATAGATACCCAGGAGCTTAACGTGCTCGCCTTTGGATACATTTTTGTTTGAGGATATTATCAGTCTCTGAGTTTTCTCTTGATTAAGTGTAAGTTCGTTAGAGGTGAACCAATTTTTTGCCTGTAATTCATTGTTCCAGTTCCAGCAGATTGTCAATGTTATAGTCGGAACATAAGAGAGTGGTGCTATCGGCGAACAGAATGGATTTGCTGGGCAACATAAATTGAGGAAAGTTATTCATATAAACTAAAAATAACAGAGGCCTCAGGGCACCGTAATTATTGTTTATAAATCCTGACGTTTCATTTGCTATGGCAACACACTGCTGACGGTTAAGCAAGTATGATTTGAAGAGCGATAGAGGTAACCCTCTAATTCCGTACCATTACATTTTTTCTATTAATTTATCGTGGAAGACACAGTCAAAGGCCCTGGATAGACCACACAGTGTAATCGCAGTGTGTTGACCCCTTGAGTTCTACGGAACTTCTCCACCAAGTCGTTACTTTGAGGTTGGTATGTAGTGGTATGTATCTATCCTACGGAACCCACACCTACTATGTTGGATTTAGTAACAATGTTTGGAAAATTTTCAACAACGTTTCAAAGTACCTACTTTAGATCAGGTCTTACAGCGACAGGAAGTTTTTATTTCACAGCTACATGCTATTCAATCCAAAGTTACTCCTGTAAGTTCTGGCCCACCAACCTCTTCTTCATTTTATAGTAATTGTAGAAGTCGTGGAAGTTAAACGGGTGCGTGTGTTTTAAATTAACACATAAATCCCTTTCTGGAGGGTTAGCTATAATATCATAGATATTGTTGATAACTTCTAAAGACAAACTTGCAACTACCTGGTCATGTTTTTGCGATCATTAGTAATATGAGCCACGGCAAATTACGCCTCAATTTGGGCAAACCAAACCTCGGGTGGAAGCCTGACGTTTGTGACGTACTGATGATGAATCGGAACTATTGAATCGTCTACTAAAATTTCACTTCCGGTTGCGACATCGCGATCTATTGACTGTTTTATATCTTTTAACTAGAGGCGATGAATACAACTCACTTACCTTGTCCTCGAAGTAAATGCCTTCCGAGCTCCTTCAACGGCCGTACAGGACGAATCAACAACCTTCGTCAAAAATTTTTTTCACTCCAATAACAATTATGTTGATAAAAATTTTCTTCACGTCGGAGTCGCCACTTATGGCCTAACGCCATAAAATAAATAAATAAGTTAGATAGAAAATAGCTGCTTTTATTTCTTCTGTCATACATTCAATATTAATATTCCAAAATCAATAATACATAGGTATTATCATTTGTTATTATTTTTTTCTTCATAGTAACCGTCATGGGTTTCCTGCTAATCCGTTGAACTTGTGTGGGCACGCGAGCTGCCACGTAGCAAATGAGCTGCTACAACCCCACTCAAGACCAACGACTATATCTCTCATTTTCTTTGTGTTTCAGATAACTTGACAACCTTTCTGTCAGAATAATCTCAAATATCTTCCCAAAAATGGGAAATACGGATATGGGGTGGTAGTTGTCTAACAATAAGTCATCTCCCTTTTTAAAGACGGATAATATGAGCAATTTTAAATATACCTGGGTAGGCACCATCAGCGATGCATCTATTATATGAAGCAGCTAGCAGAGCGATGATAATATCTTCCATAGATTTAATTATTTTGGCATTTAGGTCATGTATATCTAGCGAGTTTGAGTTTTTTAGAAACTTAATAGCCGATTTTACTTCTTGTATATGTAGGAGCGTGTGAATGTTTTGTGCAGATCTTCGTAGTGCGATCACCTGCATATTTCAGGCACTTGGGGCAACCTTACAAATATAGGTGACATGCGCTCATTGATGACATCTTTGATATTGAATTATAAATTTGTTAATTTAATATCTTTTATTTCTACTCCATGATGAAAATCCCTGAGTAAAAACGCACGGGTTTTTTCTTCTATGGGATTATATGTATAAAAGTCTACTCTAACACCCTCAACATATTTATTTATCATATCTCAGGTCATGCTAGAACTGATTTGAATGGATGATGTTGCTGTATTTGTTGAATATCGTCAGAAATATTGGTCAGGAAGGTTAATTTTGAGGAAATTGTTCATATCTTTGTGGTCTACTAACTGAAGATAAATAATGATAGGCCTTTTAGGTTTCCTATTGGTCGGGGTGTGTTTGGGATATCCAGTTTACTTTCTTCGGTTTTAGTGGGAACTACATCGGTATCGGTATCGGAAGGTACACCTTCCTCAGAGACTTATACGCACTTTGCCACGACATAACCCCAATAGCGGACTACGTCCAGAACATCTCACAAAAATTCTATTCTTTTAAGCTGGACGACAGTCCGCTAACAAGAAACATAACACAGATTAGACAGCATAATGCCCCATTTCGGATAAAACACACACTACCATACCAGACGTTACCGATCTTCCGGCAACCCCTGTAGCCAAACTTCACCAACTATAACTTCCGCTTATCCTATCCACCTTTACTGATATTTCATACCTTTTGAATCTTTAAATATTTCCTATCCCCTCTTCCTTTCTGTTTTTTTCCATTTATCCCGTTTATTTTTTGTATTCTTTTTGTACATTTTTGTCTCTAAATTCATTTCCATTCAAAAATTTTCAACAAAAAACCAAAAATTTAAAAACCACATTTTAGGCCAGCCTATGCGCAGCCCTGTGATTTCACACGCCGCGGAAGGCTCCTGGTATGTGTTAAGGTGTCAGCGTCAGTGTCAAAATTACTTAGTGAAAAGTGAAAGTTTAAAAAAATGTGTAGTTCTTAAGTTTTATAAAATCTGTTTTTTAGATATATGTAATTTTAATACCTTTTTTAATCTGTTTGTTAGCAGAAGGAGTATAGGTTTTAGTTTTAACTGTTTTTTAGTCAAGCCAGACCCAATCCGCACAGCCCTGCAATCAGCCGCCGCGAATCGTGCGGTGGTTGCACGACCGGACCCGGAGTGGGTTCTGGGGAGGCAACTGTAATTAAAATTGAAAATAAAGTTATATTGAATTGAATTGAATTGGTATCGGTATCTTCGGGGTATGTGAATTAGCTCCACCTAGATGCTTTTGATTTGGTTAGGTTGGGATGACTGGTTTGTATGCCAGGTTGATCTTGGGTGCGTTTAATCTTCTCCAGCAATTTCTATTCGAAATATTGAATTGGAGTGTGTCTCGTTTTTATTTTCATCCGGTAGCTTT
This sequence comes from Leptura quadrifasciata, assembly GCA_963675555.1. Lineage (NCBI taxonomy): Eukaryota > Metazoa > Arthropoda > Insecta > Coleoptera > Cerambycidae > Leptura > Leptura quadrifasciata. The sequence continues at coordinate 151,152,503 of OY776673.1, read as the reverse complement.
TTTTTTGTCTCAATTGTTGATGGTGTCATCTTAATGTTGTTTCAACTCTCTTCAATGCCACTTACTTCTAGTTGTTGATAAATTTTCTTCTTAGATGAACAGATGTTCAGACTAGCGCAACTTAGTTTATTATTAGTTTCGTATGGTGGATTTACTGCTATACGAATTTTAGCATTGCAGAAATTTCTCGCAGGTTTGCTTGTGCTTTATTTTGCGTATTGTTTGGCATTTATGATTGTTCGTAGTTTTGTTTTTATTTATCGTTTAATCTAATTTTAAATTGTTTTTCATCTAATGGATAAACATTTTGTTAACGTTTCACCTTACACTTTCAATAATCGATTTTAATCGCTAAAAATTGTGTTTTTGATTTCCACCTTATAATCATTGGCCTGTTTTAATTAACTGGCCAGGGAGGGTAGCTAATAATCTTGCTCTAGGTTTATAGCATTTTTCCTCCATTTTGAAAATTTTAGCCAATCACACAATATTGTTTAATTCTAACTATGTTTGGGAAATATTTATTTACTTATCACTGTTAAGTTTGAATTTTCACTAAACTTTTGGATATTAGGGACAGCCAAGGGAGTGAACCCCAATGCCACTGAATCCGTTGTTCTTAGTAAACTAAATTTCTTATCTCAACTCCCTGAGGTTTTCACTCGTATACTCCCAAAACAGAAAACCCATGCTTTTGTGCTTCGGGCTTCCATCATGACGAAGAAGTAGAAGACATTAAAGTGGAATTAAGAAGCGGAATTAAGAGAGGATCAGAAACTAGATAGCAAAGAACTATACACCTTATAAGACACTAGAAGTCCAATTTACATGATTGTTACAATCAATAAATTAACCTTAAAAGACAAACACAATTCGATACCACACCACAGTATCATGAGAATGACATGTCTACAATTCAATATCATAGTTGTGAGCAATGGTGTACGCCACCTGTAATTGTAGGGCTGTCCCCAAATGTCTGACATATTCAGGTAATTACACTACCAAGATGCACAAAAGTCCCTCAGCCGGCAAATTGTCTCTCCGGCAATGAGTTTCAATTCTTCGTTCTAGCCATTCATACTTTTCCGCTTTCAAAGCAGTGCTAACACCTAATCATTTTATTTCAAAAATAGATAGTAGGCCTTACCTATAGTTTATTTTTATTAATAAATTATTTTATTTGATTTCATTAGACAGTAAATTATTGAATATAATTATTTATTACGGTACGGATTGTAATAGAGTAGTAAATCAGTCATTTAAATTAATTCCGGTATTTATTGCAAAATATAATTCCATGAATTGAATAACATTAATCAAAAGAATAGGAATAAAATTATAATTTACCTATTTCATTAAACTAAATTAACTCTCCGCTTTAGACAAACCAAATTCTCAGACAAACATATTATTAATAGATAAAATGTTTATGTATTTTTTTAGGTGCAATGATGGTAATAGACCAGGAAAAGCATGTGGTATTACATGTAACTCATTGTTATCGGATGATATTACAGGAGATATAAATTGTGCTAGGAAAATATATGATGAAACCAAAAGAGAACGAGGATGTGGCTTCTGCGCTTGGGTTACTTATAATACCTATTGCGTCAATAGGAATAATAATGATTACATTCACAACTGTAACTTGTAATTTCAAATACGATGTAAATTATTTTCAATAAAAAATATTTTCGACATGGTTATTTGCGTATCAACGCCGTAAAGTTGATCTTTCTCGGCTGAATCAGAAGTTTGCAACCGAGCCCAAGCAAATTTCGGATAATGATGATCAAGTAATACATGAGGCCGTAAAGTTTGAAGTGCGGCCGTCAAGTGAAAGCGGCCAAAAAAATAAGATTAACAAATGAATACAAAGAGATTTTAGAACTTTAGAAACGCTGTCAGATCCGAAAATGTAATTTCTCGTGATAGTTACCTAAAAACTATTTTAATTCATATTGTAATCAAATGAAATCGGTATCTTAACGTTGGTTACGTGAATATTCGTTTTTTAATTAAGAATTTTGTTACCTTTAAATACTATATTGAACAGAACAATATGGATATAGCAAATGTCAATAAAAAATTTATATAAGAGCTTTCCTGACAGGTATATTATAAATGGCGCTAACTTCCATTGAAAATTTTACTACTGGTCCTTAATGCATTTTTCGAACAAAATATTGTCTCTAAAAAGTGGCTATTGCGTCAAAAATTGTATGAAATTTTCTAACGACCTTAATAATAATAATATTAATAATAATAATAATAATAATAAGGTGACAGCCTAAGCCCCCTTTGGTTTTGCTTAGCGCTAACTCCGCTTAGCAGAATGCTTAGAACTTCGGGATTTGGATATAGTGTCAAGAGAAATCCTAATGTGCGAATATCACACCAGTTCTATATGGATGATTTAAAACTATACGCATCAAATAAAGATCAGCTGCAGAGCGAATTTGAACTAGTTAAGACATTCAGCGACTGCATCCATATGGAATTCGGTTTGGATAAATGTGCAGTAGTCCACGCGCGAGGAGGCCAAGTCCAAGAACAAGGCAACGAGCTGCAACTCAGCGGAGGCACTGTGGTACAAGGCCTGGGTGGAGAAGACAGCTACAAATATCTGGGACTGCTGCAGTTGTTGGGCATCACTGAAGTAACTGCAAGGAAGCAGGTTGAGAACAAAGTGCTCTCCAGAGTGAATAAGATCTGCAAATCACTCATTAGATCGAGAAATAAGATAGCCGCAATCAACTCTTGGGCAATCCCAGTGACAGCATACACTTTTGGAGTGGTGAAGTGGTCCGATACTGCGTTGCAAGCGCTGGATAGGAAAATAAGAACCACTCTGACAAAACACCGTATGCATCACCCAAGAAGTTCTACTGAGCGTCTCTATCTCTCACGAAATCTAGGAGGCAGGAGGTTACTTAATATGGAAGTGATGTGTAGACAGCAGGAAGAGCAACTAAGGAAGTACTTCCTAGAGAATCACAGCAATTTCCACAGAACTATCTCCACAGTTGACAAAAATTACAGCCCACTCTGTCTGGCCCAACAAAATCACATACCTCGATATGCTACGCTACAACACCGTATAGCCGCTTGGGGACAAAAAGAACTGCACGGAAGATACGTCGAAATGGTTATGTCTGACCACGTTGACTGCAAAAGCTCCACTGAGTGGCTTAGAACGGCAGGTCTATATGGTGAAACGGAAGGTTCCATCTTTGCTATCCAAGACCAAGTAGTCAACACCAGAGCCTATAGAAAGTACATACTAGGTCAAAACGTTGATAGTAGGTGTCGACTTTGCAAACAAACCAACGAATCCATCCAACATGTGTGCTGCGGGTGTCCAGCGTTGGCACAGACTGAATATTTGCAGCGACATAACAACGTAGCGAAGGTTGTTCACCAAGCGCTTGCTAAAAGGTACGAATTTGCAAATGCAGAGATACCCTACTACAAATGTACAGACCAAGTTCTCCGCAACGATAGGGCCAAAATCTTATGGGATACTACCATTAACACCGACAGAGCAGTAGAAGCAAACAAACCTGATATCGTTTTGTTTGACAATAGAGCTCGTAAGGCAGTGATCATCGACATCGCAGTTCCCTCAGACCAAAACCTAGTTTCGACCATCGCCAAAAAGAAAAGAAAGTACCAACCACTTGCTGTAGAACTGAAAGACATATATCAGTTACAACATGTTGAGATAGTTCCAGTTGTAATTTCTGCGAATGGCCTTGTCACCAAAGATTGGATAGAAGCAAAGCAAAAGCTCCAGCTGCAGGACTGGCACTTGAGAACGATGCAGAAAGCAACGTTGCTAGGCACCGCAAATATTGTACGCAAGTTCCTAACATTTTAATGAAAAATCATGTCATTGACCTCCCTAACTGTGCCCCCAAACTAGTCTTGGGTGAGAGAACTCCGGATAGTAATTGAGGAAAAATAGAAGAAAAAAAAGAATAATAATAATAATATGATACGTGCAGGTGGTGTAACGAAGCAGCGGAGACCATTCAGCATATTACTGCGGGCTGCAGCATACTAGCACCCACCAGCTACCTCCAGAGGCACGATCAAGTGGCCACTATAGTGCATCAGAAGCTGGCTACAATACACAGGCTGTCTACCAATACAGACCCATATTACATTTATCAACCAGATAACGTGCTTGAGAATAACACCCACAAGTTATATTGGAATCGAACCATTATAACCGATAAAACCATCCATTGTAACCGTCCGGATATCACTCTCACAGACAAGAAAGCTGCCACCACATATCTAATAGATGTATCCATTCCCAACTCGCATAACTTGCAGACATCTTGGAATGAAAAAATAAACAAGTATAGATCCCTAGCTGATGAGATCAAGAACATATGGAAGCAGAAAGAAGTTTATATAATCCCGATAGTCATATCGGCAACGGCCATCATCCCACGGAAACTCCGCGAAAGTCTCTTAAAACTACAACTTCACCCCCTCATATATATACAGCTTCAAAAATCAGTTACCCTCAATACTACAGCAATAGTTAGATCCCATCTCAACCTTCCGTAATAGAATTGATAGTTACTTGTTTGGAAAAACCGTACCTATCATTATCCGTCGACAGACGTGTAAAACCATAATAATAATAATAATCGCCTTTATTTATAAAATTGCAGTATAATAAAAAGGAAATACATTTAAATTGTTGGCGGTATTCGACCTCGGGTAGCACTTCCATACAACCAACAGAGAGATAAAGTTAATTAATGCTAAAAAAACAATATCCGAAAATTAATATGAGTAAAACAAACATATCCTATCTACTTGAGAATAACCAGGCTTTGACTTGTTTGCAGAATGAAAAGATATTAGAAAGAAGTTTAATATTCAGGCGTATTTTGTTAAAAATTTTAACGGCATTGTATGAGAAACTCTTTTGAAACTGTACAGTATTATGCTTGGGAACGTTATACAGATGCCTATGGCGGGTAGTGCGTTCATGCGTATCACTACCTCTTAGTTTAGAATACAAATATTCAGGTGTTTGATATTTATCAACTTTATAAACTAGACAGGCTAGATGATATTTAAACCTTTCATCTAAATTTAACCATTTACTTCCTGAAAATCTTACGGAGATGTGGTCGAATTTCCGCAAGATAAAACTAAATTTAATGCAGGCATTTTGAATTTTCTGAAGAGTAGTTATATCTCTACCCAACAAAGCAAGCCAATATACAATATCACAATACCCTAGCTGAGATAGGATTAAAGAATCGCATAATAGCAACTTAATATCAGAACTGAGTACCTCTCTATGGATATTTAATAGTTTTAACTTGCCATAAGATTTTTGTACCAATTTAGTAACTTGAGTGGAGAATCTTAAGTTGACATCGATATATAAACCTAAACTCTTTGCTTCATCAACGGGGGTCAAAACTTTGTGTCCAAGTGTAATTTCAAAATTGGGATCACTAACCACTTTGGACCTGTCCTTCCCAAAAACTAACAACTCGGTTTTAGATTCACTCAGAGCTAATCCATGAGCATTAGACACCTCAGCAGTTGTTGCTAGATCAGAGTTAATCTTATCCCTTGCTAGTAAATAGTCATCAAAACCAAAAGAAAAATATAATTGGGTGTCGTCCGCATATTGATCAATGGAACAATGCATTAAGAATGTGTGAAAATCAGAAGCGTAAATAGAAAATAAAAGTGGTCCAAGGATACTACCCTGCGGAACACCTTGATTAATTGGTTTTAATTCAGAGAACTTATTATTAATGCAAATTCTTTGTCGATGGTTACTTAAGTAGTTTCGAAAAAACGTTATTGCAATGTCACCTAAGCCAAAATAAATTAACTTCTTGCACAAAATAGTATGGTTTAACGTATCAAACGCTTTGCTGAAATCTAATAATGTTAAGCAAGTATTATTACTGCCATCGTTAGCTCTATACAGATCACCAGTAACCTGAAGTAGGACCGTAGTAGTGCTGTGATGGGAACGGAATCCGCTCTGATGTGCTGGTAGTAATCTATTATTAGCAAAGTATACATTTAACTGCTCCGCTACGATTTTTTTCAAGATTTTAGAGAATGTGGGCAGTATAATAATAGGACGGAAATTAGAAATATCTAAAGAGCTAGTATTTTTCGGAACGGGGATAACATTTGCGTCTTTCCACGCATTAGGAAAAACACCCTTAGATAAAGAAGAATTAATTATAAATGTGAAATATTCACTTAGTTGGGGAAATACTAGACAACATTCTAACGCTAATTCCGTCAGAACATCCATGGCTTGAGATTTAATCGACCGTACTAACTTATTTACCGTTTCCACATTGACAGGAGAAAACGAAAATTCGCTCACAAAATTTGGAAATTTTTAACCGTTATATTTTTCAATAATTAAATCATCATTACCCTACACTTGCGGTATGTTGTTAATGAAAAAATTGGTTACTAAATTTGGGTCAGTAGCTTTACAAGAAATGTCTGTGTTTTTATTAATGTTAAGTGATTTTAAAGTACGCCAGAACATTTTAGGATCCGATTTAAATTTAAATTGTAAGTACGCCCTTTTTTAGTTTAATAGATCTGTTTACGAAATTACGCATTTCTTTGTACTCCTACCAGGAGATATCGGTTTTAAGTTGTTTATATCTACTATGAGCTGCATTTTTAATTTTAATCATATGTTTAATATTTTCCGTTAGCCAGGGAGTAGGTTGCTTAGTTGCTCTCACAGTCTTAAAAGGTGCGTGAATGTTAAATAAGTGCAATAAATTATTATTCCAAAATTGTAACATTTCATCAATATCTTCTATTAAGTAAATATGGCCCCAATTAACTGAATGCAGATCCTGAAGAAAGTCATGGTAGTTAAATTTAGAAAAATCACGGTAGGTAACAAATTTAGGCCCTTGTTTGTCCTTTTTTATTTTTAGATTACATGTAACTAATGAGTGATTAGAAATATCGTCCATTTTGAGAACATTTGACTCAACTACAATATTATTACTGGATGTTATAATTACATCAATTAGAGTATTTGAGTTGCCCGTAACCCGAGTGGGAAGCTCAATTTGTTGGTGTAACCCGTGGTTGTTTAACAATTGTGATAACATATGAGTGCTATTGTTATTTCTGTTGAGTAAGTCTACATTCAGATCTCCTCCAAAAATTAAATGGTCAAATTCAGGTAAGAACATAGAGACTATATTTTCTAAATGATCTAAACAAAGTCTGAGATTAGAATTAGGAGGTCTATATAAAGTCCCCAAACAAATACTTTTACCAGAAATATTAATTGTCACCCAGAGGCTCTCCAGTTGACTACCTTGTAGGTCGGGAACATCTAGTATTTTATATTTAAAATTCTTTTTAATATAGAACGCAACACCCCCTCCCCTGCTGCTACGATCGTTCCTTATCAATTTTATAATCTTGGATACTAATACCACTAGTTGGAAATGATGAATCTAGCCAAGTCTCCGAGAGACCCAGAACATGTATGTAACCTTAAAAGCATTAAACAAGGCAATATTCACCTGAGCAGTTTATCAACTTCTGAGGTGAACATTACTTTAGCTAATGCACTTGGTAAGTTGCAGAAAATATGTAATTCAAAAATATTGTTGGTTGGCTATGGAATTCTTATGAAACCTAGACCTATCCTACACTCAAATTTAAAAAAATTGATACTTTTAGGTTATTCTACTGAAAAGGGTACATTTACGTTCCTGGTCAATAATTTGTTATATTCCTCAAATTAAATAAACAGTTTCATGTAATAATATAACGTAATATCATCTTGCAAATTATTACTGAATCAATATTTATATGCAATATCTTTTTTTCAAAACACTATGCATGCGATCTCACCTACATGTCGTGTCCCCGACCGTCGCTGTTATGTTTGATGAAGGAAAATATGATATGAGTAATGTAAAATAAAAAGTGTTTTAAGTAGCATAAGCAATCTCAAAAACTTTATTATGATTTTTTAATAACACCATTTCCATTTTTAGAAAATCCATCCACATATTTTTTCGTTAAAAGTACAAGTTTTATTAGGTGGTAATAACAACTACCTACCAAGTACAGTTTCAGTAGAAAATTCCTACAACCTACTTGATGTTTTTACCACATACCTACTCGTTCATTCATATTCATCAAATTGTTGGTAATACACGCCTAAGCATAACTTTTGACGTTTGATTGGCTGGAAGGTAAATAAATTCCCTAAGTAGGGTTTCATATGCGTATAAAAAATGTATAGATAAAATTTCGTTGTAAATCAAAATATTCAATTTACAAACGACCAGAGGACCCATATTCTCAGGCACTCGTAATGTCCGAGGCTAACCGCAATGTTTGCGAGTTGAATGAAATCTGGTATTTCGGCATTCTCGACTACTCGCTTCCTAGGCGTAGACGCTTTTGCCACTCTTAATAACAGCGAGCAGACCTGGGTAACCGTGAAGGAATTCGCGTGTTGTTTTTGAAAATTCACGAAAATTGTTGAAATAAATAATGAAAATTTGAAAACGAATGAATTACATTTCCTGGAGGTACTAGAACAACTGGAAATAGCTGAATACAATAATGCTGGAAGCGTCGCTCAGGGATTCCTGTAGAAGAGTTGAACAATGAAGAATTTCGTAATATTTGTAGATTAACAAAAGAGCTATTTTTTTTTGTGGAGATAGTAGAACAGTTCTTAACGCCAAAATTGAGAACGACAGAAAATGATAATAATAAAAATGATATTGGTTCCAGTTGGTTTTTAGGTATGTCTCAGTCTTCAGTTAGGCATGAGGTTGTGAATGTCCTGAATAAACCTGAGGTACTGAATATATTCGTTAAATTTTCATGAAATTTGGGGGAATTAGATGCAGTTAGGCTCGAGTATAAACAGGTAAATTGTTGCTTAAACTAATTGATTACCAATTTTAGGTTTTATAGGAAAATAACATGCCTGCTGTTATTAGATACATAGATTACCCTCGTAGCGATTTTCCCTTCTCATACCGCAGACCCTCTACATCCAGAGTATTTATACATTAACTGTAAGCACTACCATTCTATAAACGTACAATTGGTATGTTAATTTGTACCAAAATTTGGACATAAATCATTGTCATTACGTTTCTTTAAAATTTGTGACAATAATCTCAAAATGTTAAACGTTAATGCAATATACCCAGGAAGTATCCATGACTCATTTATTGGACTAATTCAAATGTGCAAGGTGAACTCAGGAATTAAATAGAAATGGATATAACAATTACTTTTTGTTGGGTAAGTCTTCACAAACTTTTATTTTAATTTAGTGAAGTTGCTATAAAAAGAAACTTATTTATAGTAGATGTTCTCCAAATTGCTTTGTCTATATTCAACAAATTTATAATTAATATTAACTGCATTTTAAGGAGACTCTGGGTACCTCTTGAGAACATGGCTTATGAAACCATTTGAAAAAATAAAAACTATAAGATGATAAACCAGAAGGCTAAGTGAAACTATTTGACTAAGAATATTTTGACTATATTTAAAAATTTAAAAAATGACAACTAAAAAATCTAATTAACTATCCGTGCTCGAACGGGACCAAAAAAATGTTTGTTATTTTCTATGAAGATGAGTCTGCTGATGTAAATGCGGAGCACTTGTATCAAATATCAAAGAAGTCTATTAGAAGCATGATAGAACGATGTAACGGAGTTTTGAAAATGCGATTCAGATGTCTGCTTGAACACAGAGTTTTACATTATGATCCAGAGACTGGCACCAAAATCATAAGCGCTTGTGTGGTTTTACATAACTTATATATTGAGCACAACTTGCCTGAAGTACGCTTAGGTGATGATGAATGTGATTATGCATTAATACACATGGAATTTGACCCCGGTAGGTTATTTATAAAACGAACGGTTCTGCTTTTAAGGTTTTGGTAAAGGAAATATAGAAGATAATATTGAGGATGGTGTTATGAGGCGCGTGAATCAAGAACTTCTTCATGGCCGCAGAGCTCGAAGAAGATCGGTCCAAAATGTGTTTGCACCTAGATAATAAATTATACATGTTCAAAATTATAATATATTTGTATTGTTTCCGGAATTAATTTATAAAAATTGTTGAAGAGTGTCTGTGAATTTTTCAAGGGCTACTACTTTTGCTTTCTTGATGACAACCACCTCACCCATAATTTTAATGTTTTTGAATAATATGTTTCCATTAATTTCTTTTTCTTTCAAATACTCTGCACAATTTGCTACAGCAAGTGCAGAGTTTGTTAATTTTGTTATTTTCCTTTTAGGAATGTTCCTTTTTGTTGTTTGGATTTTTTTAGGAGATTCATGTCATCTACTACAATAATTCTAGGTGTATTTTCATCTAAATTTTTCTCCTCCACCTGCAATTCTTGAATAATTTTCATGCTATTCTCTCTATTGATGGACGATTCGGGCTCATTGTCGTAAAAATTGTCAATCAGTGCTGAATAACAAACAGAATCAACGCTACGAAAATCAGGATTAAATATTAGTATTACCTAGTTCGACAATTGACTTGGTAGGTAAATCTTTTGCACATTGGGATTCTTGTACGTTCGCAGTTCCATCGACAGAAACTTCTTTAATTATTGACAGCATATCCTCTTCCTCATTAGTGAGTGGGTATTTTTTTAAAGAACTGCAGCCCGTAGCTCGCCTTTGACGCCTTTCTGTGCCAATTTTAATTTTGGGTCGTGATTTTAGGTCCTGCCAAGTCTAAAGAGGGATTTTCATTAGGTAATGTATTATAAGTGTGAAATACCCCCCCCACCTTTCTCCAACTTTTCCGGACTTTAATGGGACCCCCTGCTGTTTAATTCACTCGTTACGCTTTGCAACAGCATCTGTGCGTGTCTCTGAGTAAAACTATTAGTAGGTTTTTCACTACATAATCGGGATTTTTTTCATAAATATTTTTACGACTCGCGCAAATTTTTTTGACCACTTCCTTTTTACGTTGCCGGATTCATTTTTTAATTATAAAGAAGCAAGCTTCTGTATAAACACAATAATAACAATAACCGTTAAATAATAATTAATACATTAACTTCAAAACCAACTACTGTCAAAATTATGTTCGAATCGTAGCCAGACAGTGTTGTCATACGGACTATTCGCTTTTCCAGTAAGGTATGACAATGATCGCAATGCTATGTCTAGAATTAAAATGGACGAGGTCCTTCGCAATGAGCTGTTCGCATTAATGTGTGAACGCATTTTCACTAGTAATGTTGAGAACAGCGCCCCTGAGCCATACGTCCGTTATGTCGAAAGAAAAAGGTTACCGTGTGGTTCGCATCATAAATTAGAAAACTTGACGTGATAAGAGATTGTGTTTTACTTAATTCTTACGGAATTTAATTCTTACCTTTAAAAAACGAACTGCTGTACTTCAGGTTTAATAATTTGCCTCTGCTTACCTGCAAACAAAAATACATGTGATATAAAATAATATTCATAAGTAAATGTGAAAGTAAATACACACAATTCCACTGATACCTAAATAAATGGATAGACCCTACAGGCGGACGTTGTCGACAGAAGATATCGCTTTTAATTAACATTTTGCTTGAATACTGTACAAATTCCCTTATTTTGTTATGTCACTGAGATTAAATACATAGTTTGCATATATTTATAATAGTCGGCAACGCTTTACTGTAACTATCACTCGTTTCATAACTCCCAAGTAACAGCGTAACATTTAAAAGTAGTGTTATGTGCATGCCTACGCCACTGCCTCATAGAAGATTCGAGGAGGGCCCAGAAACGCCGCGAATGACAGATTGAAATATTCTAGAATAATCGCCGTGCATGTGGCGCAGGGAGTTGTTATTTATGAGATGAGCAAGTGATAAGACAAGATGGAGAACAGTAACTAGTATTAATTATAGTAGTGAGACTATAGTAGAATAAACTTGTAATTAGTGTTGTACTAATGTGAAATTGCAAAGACTAGTTATTGTAAGTAAGTGACTAATAAATCAGTGATTTATGAAAGTTCTTGTTGCAATGTATTGAACTTATGTACAGGGTATTTGCTGGAGGGTGTAAACATATAACAATTGGTGTCGGAAGCGGAATTGCATTTGTGACATTTTGAGAACATTTCCAGAACCTTCTGTTTGGAAACTAGTGCAGTTAGTTAAGTTCTGCCAACTGGAAAGTGATATAGACATTAAATATGACCTATTTGTGACATTTTGAGAAAATTTACAGAACCTTCTATTTAGAAACTAACGAATTTAGCTAAATTCTGTCAACTGGAAAGTGACATAGACATTAAATAAGACCTATTTGTGACATTTCGAAAAAACTTCTAGAACATTTTATTTCAGAATTTGTGAAAATATTTGAATCATACCTAATATAGACTTTAAAGAAGACCGATTAGTGCTGTTTCGAAAAGTTGTTAATGGAAATAAGAAGTATGGCCGCTGAAAAGCAAATGCATGACGACATGTTCGCGGAATTCAGAAAAATGGTGCTGGAGCGGAAAGAAGAACAAGAAAAACGACGCCAAGAAGAAAAAAAAAATAACAGAGATGTGAAGAAGAAAAAGAAAGACGAACAGGAGAGAGACGTAAAGATGAAAAGAAAGGAAACGTCAAGAAGAAAAAGAAGAGCAACGATGCCAGGAACAATTAAGGAAAATTATACAGGTGCGACAGGGCACTATTCTTTCAGCTACTGAAGGGATAAAACATAAAATAAAGGAGGATATAGACGTTGTAAAGATTGAAGTTAGTGACATGAAGGGAAAAGTTACTGGCGTTGAAGAAAAGGTTGCAGATGCGGAGAGGAAGTTTCATACAGTCGAAGAAGTAAGTGAAGTCAAAGGGAAGGTAAATATGGTCGAAGAGGAAGTAGAGCGGCTTAAACGGCAGTTGAGAGAAAGAGGAGGCCAGCTAGTAGCATCATCGGGCCCTCGGTTACAACCGCCCTCCTTTGACGGTCAAACTTCATGGACGACATATATAAGAGACAGTTTGAGGCAACTGCATGCGCAAACAATTGAAGTAATTACGAAAAGGCTATGGAATTCATTTTGGCATTAAGGAGCCAACCATCAGAAGTGCTTCAGACGATTCCAGTGGCGCAACAACAGTATTTTAAAGTTTTAGAAGCTGAGTTCGATTTAAGATACGGCGACCAACATTTCTCCCAAGTATATCGAACCCAGCTGAAATCACGTATACAAAAAGCTGCGGAGAGTTTACAAAGAATTTGAAGCTGCGGTGGAGAGACTGGCACATTTGGCTTACCCAGATGCACCAAGGCACTTCCAGGAGCAATTGGCAGTTGAGACATTTATTAATGATATAAAAGACGAGGAGATCTGGACCTCTATTCTGTAAAAGCGTGAAAGCATATTCCCGTTAAAAGTGGGTGGAATTCATTTGAAAATGAATAAAAGCCACCTCGTGCGAAAAATGCATGAACTTACTTCTACTGGTAAATCGTGAGGGAATACGTCAGTAATTGCAAGGACTAGTTATTGTAATTAAGTTATTAAAAAATTATGAAAGTTCTTGTTGCAATTTATTGGACCTACGTATAGGCTGTTTACTGGAGGGTGTAATACATAACAGTAGTTTACTAGTCGTCTAAATTATATGCATACAATATTATATTCTTTAGTAAAGTAGAATATATAACCTGTTAACAGAAAATTCAGCAAACAGAAGCTCCAAAGTTACTTATATCATTTTTTTAATTGAATCTTTTGTAGCAGTCAATTGCTCTAACAGAATCTGCCGGATGGTAGTTGGGAACTACAATACACGAAGTTTTCCTACATGCATCATATGTGGTATAAGGCCGAATTAATGTATGTTAACAGATATTATTTCTTTCATATGTACTTTTACATTTCTTGAAAGAAAACAACAGCAAAACCTCCTCTTGCATTTGTTTTTGAATTTATGTTTAAAAACTATACTTTCAGGAAGTAATATTAAGAAGTGTTATACAACATAAAATGTAGTGAAAGTTCTAGTTAATACAACCTGCAAGAGTTACCGTTGAGCTAAAATCGAATTAAGTATGAAATTAGTGAAAATCTTGTCCCACTTTTAGGAAAATATACAAAAAAACTTTTAATTAGTAAAAAAGTCCTTCAGACTCCAAGAAGGCGACATTTACATAAAACACATGCACATATACAGCTACGGTTTTTTTTGTCTGATATTAGAATTCAATCGTATTATGATATGGATTTCTATACAAATGTACTCGATGATAAGTAAAACCAAAAATATTCTTTCATAATATACATCTTTAACTTGGCATTTAATCGTTTTAATATACAGGTGAAAATTAGATTCAAACTCTCATTAAATATTCTTCAGTGTTAATTAAAATTTTAAATTCTAGCACATTGAGAAAAAATTGCACATCAATATACAGTCGCTCCTTTCTGGGCTCGCACAAGCATTAATATCTCTCTCCTAGCAACTTAATCTGGTTTCCGAGTCGCTGCACAATTATATTCCTTATGGTAATGCAGAGTGTATCTTGAAAGCCATTAAGCTGTCTAAGAAAAACCATATTGCATAGCAAACATTAATAACGAGACGTCTGCAGCGCGTAAATTACTAGTTATTAGGATAAGAAAGTATAAAATGTCAGGACATTAAATTCGGATGAATTTAACCATTTTATTTTTCTGTTTATTTTCTGTATAAAATGTTCATGAAGAAAAAAGATTAATTTTACTATTGACCCTAAATTCGTTTGAATTAATTTAGAACTGTTATATTTGTATTTTTAAACCAATGTCAAACTGAACAAAAATTATGCCAACATCCATATAATAATATAATCAGCGTAAACAAGTTGCTAATGTAATTATTAACAAACAATACTTTTGATAAATGTTGTTTGTTCAAGTTAATAAAAAAAAATAGAGATCCCAGAGTGAGTCAATATGAAATCAATATCAATTATATTCCAGGACAGCATCAAAATCAATTAGAAAAACTTCGAGACTAAAAAAAGTTAAAACCAATTTGAAATAATAATTACATGTCACCAAAGTTCCATGGTCATCAAGATGCAATCCTGTACGAGGTGAAATGTAAGAAGTTGAAATAATTTGTATTGGGAACACAGAGGCTAAGTAGAATAGAAAGGAGGATTGGCAGATAACCAATACCACTCTAGAAGAGGCAAGTCGGCAGTGGACGCTATAAGAAGGATTACGCAGATCGTCAGAGAGGCTATGATCACTAGAAGGAGAGTGGTAGTGACCCTGGACGTCAGAAATGTCTTTAATATAGAAGAAGTGATATGTGAAATACCAAAGAAGTCGGTGTTAGATCTGACCCTGTGGTGGAATTTCATGTTTAAAAAGATCTCCTACAGCTACCTTAGACGGGCGACATTGCCGTGGCAGGATACACTGATGACCTAGCTATAGCAACTACTGGAAGCTGGGTGGCTAAATTAGAGGTAAGGGTAAATAAAACCATAAGGAATGTTTCTTTGCAAACGTGAGGCACGCTGTGAAATTAGTATAAACGTTCGCTGCCATCTGACTGCGTTGTCAAGTAAAAAGAAAAAAAAACAATGAATAACAATTAATTTGAGAAAGAAATTGGACGCTGGGAAAAAGGTACTTTTAGTAGACTGGTTTTCACCTATTTTCATATGTATGTAGTAAATAAATATTAACTTTTCAGTAATTATATGAAGCAAAAATAACCCATGTATTATTGCCTGGAGCACCAGGATCAGCAAAAATTTTTATTTTCTTTTTTTTTGGACACGTATTGATTTTTGCGAACATTTCAAAAGGTCATTTGCGGAACATCCCAATATCGTTGATTGCTTGCTGATGTAAGACGAAACTGATTTTCATCTTTCCGGATAGTTTCTATCTATCTATACTATATATGGCTAGGGTAGCGTGGCCATTCACACAGTGCTAGGCAGCAGGAAAATTATTACCAAATTGCACGTCCACAAGCATAGCTTGGAGACAAGCACAGAGAAACATTTTTCAATGATAATGGAGTGGTGGTTAACGGAGGTGCAACTGGAACAGGCCCGGAGAAAACAGAATACAGTGTTACCAGCAAAAGAATTCTCCCTCGTCTATAACAATGAATGGATATACGAATAAGAATGTGGCTGAAGAGAAGACATGGAGAGATAAGTTTTCACCTCTCTCATGCTCTGATGGGATACGGTAGCTTTAAGAAATATATATATATGCGAAATATAATATAATATATTTATAACAATTTATTACGCATCATATAATTTTAACAGGCGTGGGAAGAGAAAAAAACAGAGAGTATGCAAAAAAGGAAGAAATGCTGCACAGTCTTCAGCATCTTAAGATTATTTATACTACAATTAAGTATATCAACTCCGTCTTGCAGGTTGTTGTGATTATCGCACTTAAACTGAAGCGGGGAATGTTTTAACAAATTACGGACCGGCAAGATGGAAGGTAATGTTATTACGAGCCTCGATTCTTGGTACATGAAAGCGTATTTGTCCTAACACCTGAGGGCAGTCTAATTTATTATTTCGTATTTTATGCAGAAATAATTAATGACTGTCTAATTCTGCGATCTTTCAAGCTAGGTAAAGAGAATCTGTCAAGTAGAAGGCTTTGTGGTATTCCAGTTGGCGAATATAACCAATCTTTCTTAAAGGATAAATACTTAAGAAAACGTACAAAGTACTGTTTTCTAAATGGAGAAGAATCTCAAGAAAAGGCTTCACCAAAAGTTGTTAAGCAGGGCCCTACCCATTTCGAAATAAAAGGTACACCTGTACCTCCAAACTCAAAGGCCGTACAGTAGATTCCGCTAAAGGTACTAGTGAAGACACGTGCCCACATTTGACGATACCGAACCTAGGAAATATTTAATCGGCAGTAATTTTAATACGCGTTATGTAGTTTTAGTATATTATTTCTTTACAGATGTGATATGTTGAGTGCACCTTTTTCGATAAACAATTTAAGTCCAGTAACATTAGCAGGTTTATCCCCATCTGACAACAGTTGCCACTATGAAGCTCATGCGCCTACAAAATTACTAGCGAAATTATCTCTCAAGTCACTATCTTCAACAAAGGATCAGGCAGTATGCTACGATTTTCACGTACATAAACAAATCAATACGTTAGATATTAATGATAAGATTTTACATGACGAAATCACTTGGGCTACTGTAGCGTAGCAGATATCGTAGGCCACAAACTTAACCCGGAAAGTGATGTACGCGCCTATGATAAAATTTCTCTAGCTCAGACTATCTCAGGGCGTTAAGCTCAAGCTTATATAAACTATGATAAATTATTAGTTTACTTACTTAACAAATCACTGAGGTTTCTATACGTAGTGGTTGCAGACGAAATAATGACACTTTCTTTAAAAATGAAATGCACTATATTATACAATTTACAGATATTGGTACTCTAGCATGTAACCTGGCGATGTTCAAAGTTATGGCCAATTTCTCGATTAATAAGTTATAACATTCATAAAATGCCTCGTGTAGCTACACATCGGTTTACAATGTCCTCATAAATGGTCGTAAATTCTAGCACAAAGGTCTGATTTAAAGAAACTCTTTAAATAAATATAAATGCATAAAATCTTTAAATATGTACAAGTTAAAATGCAAAAGCATGAATTGATATCCAGCCGAACCACTGAAGGTGGTCCCCGGTAAGTAAAAAAAATAAACACAACACACTTATTCAGGGTGGTACGATACCGAGTCCGGACGTGGAAGAACTGTAGCCCTACGGAGATGTCTTCGGGACACAAGAAATGGACCCAAGGATGGGGTTGATGGTAGCCTCACCAGCCCTGGCACCTTCCACTGTGTGTGGATGCCCCGTCCGTGGAACTCTCACTGACGTGTGTAGAAGCCCCGTCCGTAGAACTCTAAAGTTATCACGATTTAATTCACAAAGTCAGAAATGCACGTGAAGCGTGCCTAATGTGAGCAATTCTGACATAACCTACAAAGGAAGCATAATTTACCTCACTGATGAGGGAACAATCCACCAAAAGCGACAGTCGGATGAATGGGGTCGAGTCCGCCTTTCAAGTTGACACTGTATTTCCAAAGGAGAGCCTGCAAATTTGCGAAACACGTGGGTAGAGAACGGGCAAGATGGCGTGAAGAGGTTAGCTTACCTTGTGTAATTAAATATCCTGCTTCCGCAGATAAAATTTACTCACAACCACAAAATATTCCGCTAAACGGAACAACAACAGATTGAGGAAATTTTCTTGTGTTGATAATTCTAAAATCCACCAGGATGCCTTGGATAAAACCGAGGTTCACAGAATTATCAACTAATTCCACGCCAGCAAAAATGGTTGCCTCCCTGTCTTCCGCTCTCTGCTGATCACGTGCCACAAGGGTATCGCCCTCCCGTGGAGAATAGCGAAATTTGTTACGGACGTAGCAGTTGTTATTATGCGGCCCACAAACTGCTAAAGCGTATGGTGGGTCGCATACGCTAGAGGTCCGCAACAAGTAGTTAAACCAAATCGACCAAAAAGACCATCAGTTGTTTTAAAACAAGACACGATTGACAAAGACAAGTCTGTGCAGAGAGGGGTATCAGTAGAATCAAAAAACTAATCTAAAGAACATTGCTTCAATCAGGCTCAAGGTGTGTCATCTCGATCTGCAAGCATATCAACATCTACAGTTGATCTATAAGTCAGCTTTGTCATATGATTGCCACACTGAGTTATCAGAGAAGAAAATTTTTCACAGTTTAATGCAATCAGCAAAAAATGGATTGAGTTAGGAAAATTTTGTAAGACTGACTAGGCTGGGAACATCAACCTTACCGACACTACCAAAACCGCAGTCGCGATCGGCTCAGAGGCTTTTAAGACAAATATGCCATATAATGCCCACAGAGACTACTCTATCAAAAACACCAAGGTTGCCTCAGTAGAACTAACGAAGAGTAATACTTCACTCCCCAGGAATATGAAAGAGGAATCAATAGTAGGTCAATATAAATTAATAAAAACTACCGCCAATTGAGGATGTGGCCAGGTCAAGCTAGCCAGACATCTATTAACTGAAAAGGAAGTCGTAATAAAAGTTATAGATAAAACAAATCTTGACGCTGATGCAGTACAAAAGTTGTTTAGAGAAGTATAATGAAATGGTTAGACCACCTAAATATAATGAAGTTGTTCGAAGTCATTGACTCGAGACAGTTCTTTATATCGTTATGGAATACGTGTCTGATGATGATCTATTTGATCACCGAATGCGTCACGGTAGACTACACAAGAACGGGCGCGAGTGATTTTCAGAGAAATTGTGTGCGCAATAGAATACTGTTACCACAAAATAGTTATGCATAGACAGATTTTGGATTATCCACACCCTCACTTCTGGAAACATGTTAAATTCATTTTATGGTACTGTACACTGCGTAGCACTCGAAACCATTATGGGTCAAAAATATGGACGGAGATTGATGTCTGGTAGTTAGGCGTCATTTTGTATGTCTTTGAGATAGATGGTTTTACAGCTGGGGATATTTATATACATAAACAGAAAACTCATTAAAATAAATGCGTCTAGTAATTCTCTAAGAGCTACTATGGCTTGTGAAGATTTACGCAAGACAGTGGCTTAACAACCACATCCAACTTTCAACATGATCAAGCAGAACGTGATGGTTATAACTTCCTTATAGCAGTTCAATATTTGGGATTATTTTTAACAAATGGCATAGCTATCTATACTGTTAAAAAATTGAAGAAGTGACACCTCGAACGCCACTACAGCTTTTCTCATTGCAACAGCAGGGTGCAACAACCCTAGAGATATTTCACCGGCGCGCGCAGAAGACTATCATACAGAGAAGGCGTTATGTCAAATGCTTGTGCGATGTGAATATTAAAAGTGTTAAGGTAAGGGAGTAACAACTGCAAATTTGTGATTGATATGTATCTACATTAGTGCCAATAAATTTCCAAGGAGTCCTAGAATTTTCAAATCGACCAGTGATTAAAGTTAGTGATAGTAGAATTGTTAGATGATACCATTCACCTAAACATAAGATGTTTACAAATTTACTATTCCTATCGATAGATATTCTGAATACATTTGTTCTAATGTACTGAGTGCTTACTTATGGAGTGACGGTCTTGGAAGCACTAAAGAAATTATTCTACACTATTGATGCAGAGTCTCAAGGTTGCGTCATATCTTTGGAAACACTTTAGGTGAAATATGAAAACACCTTGCAGTTATATGATGAACGAACGCCAACTATTATTTCACCTAGATGTACAAGTGATGCAAGCTCAGTCGGGTTATGGATCTGAGATGAGCTACAGAGATAGATCTCTCAGTTACAATACCTATGGTCACTGGCACTGGAAGGCAACTTTCACAAATTTATGTATTTCAGTCCATTCATTAAAAACCTTTCAAACGAAGAAGAATCTCAGAAACCGCCATCACCAAATTATGTAAGTCATGATACATGATGTAAGTCTGTTTAATTATTGGAAATATCTTGCACAAAGCTATAAGTCATACAGTTTTTTGCAGGCAACACAGCTACATATACTTTTTAAATTTGCAGAAGTAGCACTCGAGGGTAGTTGCAGGCTTTGCCATTGCAACATCGGGATACTCTAAAGATATTTTACTAGGTCGCGCAGAAGATTACCAAACAAAGAGAAATCGCCACCATAAAAGCGTTATGTCAACTGCTTGCACGCTGAAAGTATTAAATATATTAAGGCAAAGTAAGTAACAAGTGGAAATACAAAGTTGTCGATACGCATTTACATTAGAGGCACTGGATTTCGATGTATTCTCAGGATTTTGAAATCGACCAACGATCACTGTCAGCAGAATTATTTACAATCCGAATTTGCCACCAATTGAACATAAGGTAAGGTAAGGAAAATAACAGTAGCTCTAAATTTGACGTAAGAAAATTGATCCTATGACCACCCAACTTTTTTGTTATGTATCTCATGCTGCCAATGATTATGGAGTTTTATTAACTGTTTGAATTTATTGGGATAATTACTGATCATATCTAATATTCCGAAAATAATGAATGAAATTTAAATGGCATACAGGGAGTAGCACGCGTTTACTTCGTCCCTACTAAAAGTAATAATACCAAACAAATTCTTTTGATATTTATAAGTAAAAAATAATATTAGTGGGTTTCAATCTTGTGCATACAAAAAGAAAAAGAAAGAATATGGCTTCGACTTGTCAAGCAATTATTCAAGAAACTATAAAAGAGTTATTCCAATCCGATGAATTCATATCAACTATGTTAAAAAAGGTAATTGAAAAACTGATCTATTGGATAAAAAAATACACAGCTATGAAGAAAAAATAAATACTTTGAAAGTAAAGGTAGACAATTTACAACAACAAGAAAAAATAAGAAATATTTGCATAAATGGATTACAAGAAGAAAATAATGAAACACTCGATGAAAAAGAATTAAAATTATTTTATGAGAAAGGAAAAATTCAGATGAAAGCTCACAACATAATAAAATGTTATAGGATTGGTAATAATAAAACAAAAGCGAGGCCAGTGACAGTAAAATTTGAAAAAATAGAACATAAAAACTTGATATTTAAAAATTGCAAGAACCTGACAGGATCGAATGCAGTTGTTATAGAGGATCTTATAGAGAGCCGCCTTAAATTACTTCAAAGGCAAAAGAAAAATTCGACAAAAAAGCAGTTTATACATTTAGGAAATATGTACGTCACAATTGACAATGTAAAACTTAAAATCCGAGGTATGAATGACCTTAATCAACTAATTGCTATTAAAATATCTATGCTTTAAACTTGTAATTTCATAAAGTAATACTAGAGTGAAATGTATAAGTCATGCTGTTATTTACTTTTAATATTTATTTTCGCGTATCGATTATAATTTATAGGTATAACTCTTTATACTTTTCTTTCGTTTTTTTACTAGTCATTTA
The DNA here is from genome assembly GCA_963675555.1 of Leptura quadrifasciata. Classification (NCBI taxonomy): domain Eukaryota; kingdom Metazoa; phylum Arthropoda; class Insecta; order Coleoptera; family Cerambycidae; genus Leptura; species Leptura quadrifasciata. The sequence continues at coordinate 151,130,436 of OY776673.1, read as the reverse complement.
TTGCATACTCCTATCAATTATGTTACACTGTTCTGTTCTTTTTACTATTTGTACACAAAATAGAGATACTTACACAGCTCGTTTCACTGCATACATTAATTTATGTATATTGAATTTAATTTAAACTTTAATAATATGCTACAGTAGCACACATATAATTGGTAACCGTAATGATATACATATAAATGAACCCAATCCCTTCTTAAAAATCTTTCATATGAACATAAGAAGCATAAACAGAAACTTTGATAATCTGCTGATATTGCTAGAAAGTTTAAAAGATTATGATTTTGATATAATAATATTATCAGAAACATGGAGAATAAATTTAGTAGAATGCTTTAGTATTAAAGGTTATAATAATATAATTTATAGTACCTATACTTTATACGGGCACAATTGAAACTAGTCAGTGTTAAAGCACAGGACCGTGCGTACTGAACTTAATATTTTCTCCTATATATTTAGCAGTGGTATCGAGATTCGAATGGTAGTTGAAACTGTGCAGGCGAATCCGAGACTAGCAATGTAATCAGCCTGAATGAACCATCTACGACTGCACTGATTTAAAGATAATAAAACGGACAGGCCTACTAGCATAAAAAAACTCAAATCGTTTCTCAGCAGCCAACGTGGACTTGTGAGATGTGCTGTCAATGTGCCAGTGCAATGCATAAATACCTATTATAATATCAAGCGTAGGAGTTTATTTAGTTATTGTTCATATTTATAAATATTTACTACTCTATAGAAGGTAAAAATATTTTAATTATTTACTAATTTACCATGGCTTTCTGGAGACCATTTGAAACAGAGGATAATATAATAGCGTCCGAATATCTTCAAAACCATTAAACATACAGAAAATACCTTTACAAGTAATGAATATTTGAACATTATGGTAGAGCATGGTTTCTGCTCATATATAAATACACCAATTAGAGTCCAAAAAGATAGTCAGACTGGCCTAGATAACTGTTTTTTAAAAATTCAGTTTCAATATAACTCCAATATTACTAACAAATGATATAAGTGACCATTTTCCATTTCTATTAAACATTTCCTATAAAACTAAATTACATAACAAACCAACACTTCCAGATTTAAAAACTAACTACAACATAAAATATGAAAAATTCGAACTTTTACTAAAAAATGAAACATGGCAAGATGTATATCTATCACAGGATGTAAATGTGGTCTACGATACTTTTATAAATAATCCCTCTGAAAAAATTCAACAACCATGATTCCTCTAATAACTGCTGAAAAAAATTAAAACCTTGGATATCTAAGGGTATAATTCGATAAGACAAAATCAAATTTGAGCTAAATAAAAATAATGTACAGATACTTCAGAAATATAGGACATACAGAAATAAAACAAATAATTTGATAAAGATCTCGAGAAAAGATTACTATATTAAAAAAATTAATGAAAACAAACGTTATACAGGGTGATTTATGTAAACAGCGGAAAATAAAATGGTATACAAGTCTGTTATGTGGGAAAGCCTCTGTAAAATTTTAAAATGATCCGAGGTAATTTATTATATTTTTTTGCATTAAAACCTGCAAAGATACGCTTCTGAACAGGTAAGTTATGCTATCTCGACGCGTTACACACGTGTCGCTCGTTTGTTTAGCAGGTAATATCAGCTATCTTAGTTGTCTAATGTCAGTGCGCCACGCGTTCATTGTTCAGTTCAGTGACTCTTCGACTTCCGTTTAGAGCATTTCCCATTTTTGTTAAATTTTAAACTGTATTCGCAAATATCGATTAAGCCAGAGTTCACGTCGCAAGAGCACTGCTACATGATATTAACCTATGGTGCAATGAATGAAAGTCTTGCAGGGGCTATACGAAAATACGGGAGAAAATTTCCCCATAGGCGCAAACCTAATGAGAGAAAAAATGTGCAGTGCAACGAGTTCGTGACACCGGGTTTTATTTACCAGGCGACAGAGAACGTGTAGTAAATCGTCCTGTTAAAGTAGACGAAGAAGTTCTAGAATTACTAGAACAAGACCCTTCAATAAGTACCCTATAGGTGAGAATCGTTTTTACCCATACCACATAAAAAAGGAAGTGATTTCGTTGCACCGTATTACGTCACATTGGTTAGGCATAGGCGGCGCACTTCTACAAAAAAATCTGTACACCTACTTTCTTTTTGATTAAAATCTTGGACCTTGGTCCATAGAGCTAACAAAATATGCGACGACAATAACAAACCCGAGGAACTACAGAATGTCCAACAAGCTTTAGAGAAGAACGGATACAGTCAAAGCAATATATAACGAATAGTAAATAACCAGAGGAGAACTACAGAAGAAGAACAGCAACAACCAACAATCTATGCATTCCTACCCTACGTCGCGGGAGTCACAGATAGGCTGAAGAAAATGTTATTCAAAAAGAAAGTAGGTGTACGGTTTCGAACAGTGAAGAAAATACAGCAGATGCTTCCCTCAATTAAAGACCCTGTCCCCAAACTGTTATCAAAAGGTATTTACCAGTGGAAGTGCACATGTGGTAAGAGCTACATCGGACAAACAGGACGGAGTATCCAGTGCAGAATCAAAGAACACCAGATAAATACCAGATTTGGATACACGGATAGGTCGGTGATAGCAGAACATGTCCATAATAACGAGAACCATAAAATCGACTATGAGGACGTCAATATATTAGACGCGCTATTATCCGCGAATTATTAGGGAATCACTGGAAATCATGAAAAACGTGAACAACTTTAACAGAGAGGATGGGTGTCGACTTAGTAACACGTGGAGACTGGTATTGCCAAGTACCAGCACCGTAGTAAGTCACGGTCAACAAAACACGACGAATGAGCAGTGAAGCGAACCAAGCACGACCAATGACCAGCGAAGCGAAACGGCGCCTAGGTATATAATGCGGAATGGAACACAACAGATTCAGTCTTTAGAGTCCTTCTGAAGAAGCTGACAGGATGATCAGAACGTCAAGTCAAGTTCGACGACCACGGCAAGACCCGGAAGAAACTACTTCATCATACAACGGCCGTGAAAACCTGCATTCTACTATGAATAAAATTATCTCTCTATCATGCCTTTTCGAGACAAAGTGGGAATGGAAGTCATCTGCCATAAACTTTCCCATCTTGTAGTCACTTGTGAGGAAATTTCCTTAAAAGTAGGTTCTTGCGCACTTTGCTTCGTTTTGTACCTTATCAGCTGGTAATATTTTAGCACATGCTCATACGTTGGAAGAATACACTCATATAAATATTAAGGCAGCTTAATCAAGCCAGATTCCCTTATCACTTATTTAAGATTGGAGTACAAGACAATAATTATTTATGTGCTTGTGGTCAAAAGGGTGATATTAACCACATAATATTTAACTGTACTTTACACATAGCTAGATCAAGGATCTTAGTAAGTCAACTGAAAAATATGGCGTTTCAGCTACCACTGAATCTAAACTATGTCCTTCAGAGTATAAATATTGAAACATACCGATTGTGTTGGTTCGTGTCATTACTCATAATATGTCTTTGTTTCTGCATCCTTTGTAGGTAACCTAGTAGCCATGGTCCAGTCTATGTGTTACTTTAAGTCGCCCTGGTGGATCCCTGGGCGTGAAATGCGTGCGTCCCTATATTATCCCCTGTTCCTTTCTCTATCTGTGTTGCTGGCCGATGGTTTCCAACCAAGGTCAAAAAATTGAAAAAAAAATCTTTAGGTTTACTCAATATGGGACACTCTATTTTTCTAGTCTTTTCTGTTTTTGACACTAAATTTCGCTGCGACATAACTAAATACCTATTGTTTACTGAACATCGGAGAAAATTATGATTTTCTGAACAACAAGAAACACTAACTTTTGGGATTATAGCAGTGAGTCTATAGTAAATAAAAGTTATAATTAGTGTGTTATTATAAGAACTAATTATTGTAACTTGGTGATAAATTAATCAGTAGATAGTGACAAATCGTGTTGCAATTATTGAACCTAGACATGGAGATGTTTACTAAAGATGTAAACACGTAACAATATATTTATTTAGAATAAAAAATACAAGTCTATGTCAGGTCTATCTTGTAGGGAATTTATTGGCCTACAGTTTTCTCTGTATGAAATTAACATACTGTTAATTCGAAATACCACAAACATAAGCTGCAAACTTCATTTAACACAATAGATAAATGCTGGCATTCCTGAGTATATTAAAATCGATCGTTAAAAAATCCACGTCAGTTTTGCAATTTTGTTCGTTGTTTTTATTTTTTTGCATAATCACCGAATTGGTATTCAAGGAAATATTTACATCAGTTATATATTCAACATGCATCGATTCAGTTATAATTTACTCGAGAATTATTCGAATTTCAAACACTCTAGTTGATTAGCTTATATCAGTGTTTCTTTATGAAACATTTTTAAAGTTTATATATATGAGGTAATGTAACTTTTGGGGTTTAAAATGAATAGCTTGGGTTCTACACATTATTTTAAAATTACAATATTACATAAGAAAAAGTTACATAATAATAAAATCGTTTAAAGAACAACAGGTATTGCTACATGGCCCATAGCGATTTAAAAACTTTATGAAAATAACTGATATTTATTTATATTTAGCACGCTCTGTATAGCATTTTGATTTAGTTTTTGTAAGTGAGACTACTTCAAACTAACAGAATTTTCTTTGTATAACTGCTAAAATTCTTTTATATTCGTTTATATTGTTTTATATAGTTATTTTTGTATCTTAGGAACTCAGTCATGTGTTTTTTTACAGTAAATTATGTACTTCTGTTATAACTTCAGATCAACAATTGTCTACCATTATCATTTGTTTACTTCGTTCATTCTGTATAACACGTAGTTATTTTCCTTACCTCTAGACCTTCTTCCAGTCACACCTGTTACAAAATGTAATGTATTTACTGGATCATCACAATACCACTTTATTCCTCCTTCTACTACAGTTTGAAAACAGTTTGCTTTATTTCGACAGTTCTTACTTATTTGATTGTTTGCTAATTACGATGTAGTAAACATTACTCATTGCATGTTATAGATTTCCTTCATCGATTCTATATCGATTCTATAATTTGGTTGAGGAAGGAAACCTAACTAGGAAAGGAATCTGATTATGGTACACTCCTATATTAATTAATTAAGTCGCTGATCAACAGATGGCGATGCTCGTAAAATATTGTAGTTTTCATTTTGTTCAGGAAAAATATACTTTTTAAAGTTTGTACATTTGTGCCATAATTTAGATTGTAATATAAAAAAGTTTACCTTACTGATTAATCATCTGAAAGAGCCATTTACTTTCTAAATCTGAACAGATTAGACGAACTTTTCCATTGTGAGATCGTCGATTACGTTCATAGTCCACATTTTTTTAACGCCTTATTTAGATTAACGTCCTGGCGGAGTTTAGATTTCACCACTCAACGCACACATACACATGTAGATAATTATTCAACGACCATTAGGGAATGGTTGTTGCATCGTCGAAGGGACGACATGGCCATCTGCTGCAGCTGAGATTCGAACTCAGGAGTGGTACAGCAACTAGCCGTGCTATCTTTCACACAACCTCGTCTAGTTCACTGCTACCAACTCGGTAATACATGATAAACACCAATAAACATCCATACCCTAGCCAGGATACGAACTCCGGACTCCTCGGTTGTAGGCCTAACCATTGCCATTAAAGTAATCTTTATTCATTTATAATTACAATATATTTAATAACCTAGCCTAACACATAAGCGTTGAGCCACTGAGCCGGTGTTTGTACACTATGCAGGCAAAATATATTTATTAATTATTTCAAATTCATTCATTTTCAATTACTTTATTGATGTGCTTTCACTTTTTAAATAAATTAAATTCAATTTCTTTAATTTTATGTTACTAAAATTCTACGTGCGACCACATGGTAATAAAATATTTTTTCTGTTTCTTTTGGCAATTTTGTCGCAATCAGTAAACATTTGCATATAGCAAGCATTAGTATATTGCAAACGTTAAAATTATCTACATTTTGTAACTTTTATAATTTTCTACCAATTACATAATTGCCTAGCGTTATAGCCACATACCTTTATAATAATATTAAATATATTATTTAATCAAACCATTAGGTTTTATCTTATTTTTTTGGCTTATGCTAAGACGCTCAAGGCTTTAATTTTTTGATTAAATATTATTAATTAATACCTGACGGTTATCGAAATAACCAAAAACCGACAATAATATACTAGAAGCTATTCTACAATCTTTCAATTCGAACTTATCCTTTGGAATCAGATGCTGTCTAGCGATATACTAAATTTGCAGAAAGGCTTAGATTTTCTGCAGGCAATTGGAATCTGGAGTGCTGTATCAGGACGTTCCAGCTTCACACACGTCCATTTTCCGATCATAGGACATTGGTATTATATCTATTATTATTATTATATTTTGTATTAAATTCCTTTTTTGTACAATTTTTTCGATTTAAAATTTCATACAGCTCAAAATTATATTTTAATAAATTTATATTTCTTTTTCTACTTTTTTTATATACATTTATTTAACGTCGGCCTATTTCCGCTACCGAGGCCTAACACCGACGCCTGTAGACGAGCTACCCCCAACCAGGAATTTTGTCGAACTTCGCCCCTTAAGAAGAGTAGGGATCTTTTACTCGCCTAACATTTAATAGAAAAGGGACTGACGGCTTTACATCCCCTCCAAAGTATGATCCGCTATAGAACCCTCGCCTAAGGTTGTATAGTTTCCGCTCATACACTGATATACAAGCCGCTGGAAGATGCGTGAGGCGAGGACGCGGTCTTCGTTGGAACGGTCACCCATCCAACTACTAACCGCGCCTGACGTTGCTTTACATCGCATATCAAAGTATGTACATAGTAAAGACGCACCTACGCTCGCCCCCAAGGTTTACTTTTAAATTCCTCTTTTACAAATTTACTTCCTACATTTATGTTGTAAACTTTAATTATATCAAATTCATTTTAACATTCATTTTCACAATTATTTCTTTTCTTACCAATAAATTTCAATTTTATCTATAGGAGACTGATTTTAAGGGAAAAAGAGACTAATCTACTCATATTTCACTATAGATGGTGCCCACTTTGCATCAATATTTCATCGTCTCCTTTGCCCAAACAAAACAAAATTTGTCTTACATATCATGCATACAAAAGGGTAAGTTTCACCTCCCTTGAAAGTTCTCTGAACCCACAACTCTGCTCCGGCTTAAACCAGCTAGTCGTTCGCATTTGTTGCTTTGCTTATTTGCCATTCTAATAATAAACAGGTAGCAGTATACCTAAATCTGAACAACAATTTACATGACAACAGACATACACAATTTAAATGAGCCATTGTATCTCTATCACACACAAGTTCTTAAATTTAATTAAATCATCACAATTTTTTACAACAATGGGTAAGACATTATATAGTTTGAGCCATTTTGTAATCTGATTTTCGTCATATCTATTATGAGAGAACATAAAAATAATCACGATTTCGTGTGTGATAGTCATGAACTTCATAAACAAATCTACACAACAGCAAAAGGTGTCGAGGCAACATCTAATTCAAAAGCTTAAACAAATAAATAAGAATGTTTAACATAAAATCTATTTAAACAGATAATATCAAAGAGTCTAACATAAATTTTATTTCAGTGTAAATATTACAGTTTAATATTGGCTGGCGGCTCAGTTGGTTAGCTCGTCTAACTCTCTGTGGATGCCTAGCGCAGTGAATTCGAGCCCCAACTACTGCGAAATAATTTTTAAATAAAAATTATACTCCCAATAAGTGATTTAGAAGCCCTTTACCCAGACAAATCTGGATCTCCTAGACTTAAGAAAGTCACTCAGGTGACCTGGAACGCGTTTAATGAACATTTAAACATAACATTTAATAATAATAATGTTTATTGACAGATTGAATTTAAAGTACAATACAGTGAGATATATATATACACACACATATATTATACACATATACACAAATATAAATATATACAAAGAAATGTAAATACAGTGAAAAATAAGAAATAAATAGTAAAAAGATACAAATGGATATAATTTTTTTTGTATTGTATAAAATGACATTCAATTTGACGATACCTATCAATTTAAAAACATTAAGGTAAGCCTCGCGGAAGTTATAAAAACTGTTTGCGAGTGTCTGTGAATGTAAGCTGCATAGTTACTGTCAATTTTCATACATCAATTTTAGCTCAAGCAAAAGAGGAGATTGTAGTAAGCAAGGAAAGAAGGTGAGTATAAAAGGAAACAAAAAAGAAAACAACAACAAAAAAAATATATAAGTAGCAACTATTTAAGTAACTAATTTATGTGCACATATGTATTTAAGGACGACAAAGAAAGACAAATACGAGATGGATGTTTAATTGCGTTTTGTAGACTTATGTTTTTAAGTTTCGTATTCTTATGATACAGGAAAAAGACCAGTGTTTACAAATATATCGAGATTTTCATATTTAGTATCTTTAATCCATTTGGCTATATTATATACAAAGCGAGTATAGGTAGCGTTTTTAAATTTTATTGGTACAGCATTGTAGATTCTGGGTGCTAGATATAGAAAATATTTTGTAGCTATGGTTTTTTGTGCTCGAGGGGTGATTAGCTTATTGTTGATTTTAAGTCTGGTATTATGCAGATGTGTTATATTTTGACTATGACTTTTATTTTTAAACTGGTAAATTAATAGTTGTCTCACATACAGTTGTCTAATATTTAAACATTTTGATTCAGCGTATAGGAGTGATGTGGGATAGTAATAATCTTTTCTAAGCATAATTTAAAAAAATATTTTCTGTGTTTGGACTAGTGGATTGATATTTGTTTTATTTGCGCCGCCCCATACTAGTATTCCATACCTAATTATAGATTGTACAAGACCATTATATATGATATAAAGTTCTTTGTCCCCAAGCAAGTTTCTTAATTAAACATAATATTTTTAGTCGCAAACTCCTCTATAAATCCTTATTTTACTATAAGGAACCTAACCAGACTGCAACCAACAGCTACTCTCCGGGCTATGTGCCCCGCCGAGCGCTGAATTACAAGTTACAAGCCTGGCGCGTTAAGTGTAATAATTGCATATTACCATCAAAACGCTAATGCTTCGATTGCAACAAACACCAGCCGAAAGACTGATCCTACTTAAAGGAGCTCCCTTGCCAGTCGTCACACACCACTTGCAGACTGCAGTTTCGAGCTGTTGGCTCTCGTCAGTGCAAGGTAGGTATGCGACGTCCGACATGAGAATCCTTTGACTATAGTACATCCCGGTATTTTTACAATAGCGACATGTCGGTCGTCGCATACCTACCTTGCACTGACGAGAGCCAACAGCTCGAAACTGCAGTCTGCAAGTGGTGTGTGACGACTGGCAAGGGAGCTCCTTTAAGTAGGATCAGTCTTTCGGCTGGTGTTTGTTGCAATCGAAGCATTAGCGTTTTGATGGTAATATGCAATTATTACACTTAACGCGCCAGGCTTGTAACTTGTAATTCAGCGCTCGGCGGGGCACATAGCCCGGAGAGTAGCTGTTGGTTGCAGTCTGGTTAGGTTCCTTATAGTAAAATAAGGATTTATAGAGGAGTTTGCGACTAAAAATATTATGTTTAATATTCCGCCCTCTAAAAGCACATTTGAACTAAGTTTCTTAATTGTTTAAAGCTATAAATAAGAGATCTCAGTCGTTTTATTATATAATTTATTTGTAAATGCCATTTAAGGTTTGGATCTAAAATGATTCCTAGGTATTTAATGGATTCTGTGACGTTTATCGATAGAGATGTGTTGTAAATGGGAATATTTGTATAATTAGGTAAGGTTTTTTTGTATGATGCGTAACACATATATTTAGTTTTTTCGATGTTAATGGTTAGGAGGTGGTAATCTAGCCAATCTTTAATTATTTTCATATTCATGCTTGTTATTGTTTTTAGATCGGACCAGGTAGGAGCAGAAAAGAATATTACAGTATCATCTGCAAAAGCTGACATTTTACCCTCTATTGGTAAAGTGAGTAGATTGTTTACAAAAATGTTAAATAGGAGTGGTGCCAAAACTGTCCCTTGCAGTAAACCAATTAAGACCTTTTTGGGGTCACTTAATTTGTTAACTATTTTTACTATTTGCGTTCTATTTTCAAGGTAGCTTTTTAATAAATTATGACATTCTCCACGAAACCCCATATTCCAGAGTTTACTTAGCATTTGTTTGTGACTTACAGTATCAAACGCTTTTGCAAGGTCTATGAAAACTGCTAAACTTGGTAATTTATGGTCTATTGATTTGTATATGTGGTTTGTTAGATTTGCAAGTGCGTCTTCAGTCGAAGTTTTCTCTCGGAAACCAAATTGATTTTTGGAAAGCAGGTCATATTTTTTTAGGAAAGTTTCCATCCTACATATATTCTTTCCTATTATTTGGGTTTTCTACCACATGTACTATTATCCTCTTCAAAACAACAAAACAAATCACCATCCTACATTTTATAGCTTTTTCGAAAATTTTGGCAATGTTCGATATTAATGATATAGGTCTGTAATTTATTATAGATAGTTTATTGCCGGTTTTAAATAATGGTTTTATTATTGCTGTTTTAAAATGGGATGCACATTTTCCAGACAAAAAAGCTGTATTGATAAGGTGGGTTAGTAATGGCGTAAAAACATCTATACAATACTTTATTAGTTCAGATTTAATTTGATCTATGCCAGGTGATTTAAAGTTTTTTAAAGAATTGATAAGTTTCATTATTTCCTCATTATCTACGGGTTTAAGATAGAAAGTATTTTCAGATATGTGTCATAGAATGTAGTGTTAGGTTTGCTAATTTTGCTTGCCATTTCTGTTCCTATATTTGTGTAATGATCGTTAAATTGGTCCGCTATTTCTTTTTCGTCTTTAATAAGATCTCCCTTTTTGGAAAGGATTTCATTTATATTTACATTTTGTTTTTTTTTTATTTGTTATATCTTGGACAGTTTCCCATAATTTCTTCGAGTTTTTTTCATATATGTTGATCTGTTTGCTATAGTAATCATGTTTAGTTATTTTTATAAGATTGTTTACTTTATTTTTGTATATACGATACTTTTCTTTTAGATATAAGTTGTTAGGTTGTTTTTTAAAATCATTATATAATTTATCTCGGTTTCCAATTGATGTGAGTAGACCTGGGATGATCCAGTCCTTTCGCTTTTTTTTATGTTTAACTTTTATATAGGTTACTGATTTCTCTAAGAAATTTTTTATATTTGTAAATAATATGTTGCTTGCTTGTTCTACATCAGCAGTATTGTAAAAAGTGGTCCAGTCATGATCTTTTAATAACTTGTGGAATATATCTCTATTCAGTTGCTCGTGGTAGACCGTATTTTTGCTGAAGTCTGTCTTTATATCATTATTTATCATTAAAGACGATAGAATGCTATAGTGATCGGATAAAGCTGAATGTAAGATAGCTGACTTACACGACATAATACCAGAGGATGTTTTAAGGAATATATGATCTAGACAGCTTTTGCTATTATTTTGTACTCTTGTGTACTTGTTGATTAATGAAATGAAACCGAATTCATAGATTGTGTTTAAATATTCATGTACGTAATCTTTGTCAATTAGTATATCTATATTTATGTCACCAGTTATAAAGTTATAGTCACCATAATCCAAATTAGTTAGGTAAACCTTAAAAGATTTTATGAAATCATAAACATTGGTTGATGGTGGCCTGTATATGGAGGTTACACAAATTTTTTTGTTGTCATAGTTTATTTTTATTTTTACAAACGTTTATTGATTTTCAATTTTTTTTTTTTTTTTTCAATTCAATTCAATTTATTCAATTCAGTTGTCACTTAATTATAATTACAGATTTATTGTATGTACAATGTATGTAATATAAATTCAGACTTTTTTTTTTTTTTATATGGCACCTAGCTGATTAAACAGCTGTATGTGCTCAAGATATAAACTAATATAATATGAACAATATATAATATATATAAACACTAAACAAATTTATTATAATTTTAAATTGAAAAATGACTACACCTTTAATTTAACTAACTAAAATTAACTAAAATTAGAACAGTTTATTTCCTACGATTATAAATTATTTATAAATTCAGCGTATTTCTCAACAATATAGGCTCTACATTTTTTATTAAATTTTTTGCGATTAATTATATTTCTAATGCTAATTGGCAGCAAATTGTAGAATTTAGGTCCAAGATAACTCAGAGATCGTTGGTTTATATCTCTATAGCTCATAGAAATTTGAAGATTTCTTTGTGTCTTATTTCTGGTTTCGTATAGATGATTTACATAGTTTTCAGGGTTTTTTTCTTTATGAACATATAGACATATCTCTAGAATGTACAATGATCTTACATTAAATATATCTTCATTGTATAATAAAACTGTTGGATAATATTTATCTTTATTGTATATTACTTTTAAAATAAAATTTTGTATTACATTTAATTGCCTTAATGCGTTGTTGTATAGACCTCCCCATACAATGATACCATACCTAATTAGTGATTCGACCAATGTTCTATATACCGTTATTAATAGATTTTTTGACATCATTCCACGCAGCAAGTAGAATTTGTGAATTAATTTTCTAACGTTATTTTTTAATTTCAAAATATGATCTTCCCATTTTAAGTGCCTGTCAATTACTATACCTAAATATTTTGTGTTTGAAACTTCTTTAATGCTATTTTCAAAATTATCTATAGAAATGCTGGAAAAGCTAGGGCGGTTAGCAGAGTTTATTGAAAAAGCTATATAATTAGTTTTATTTAAATTTAATGTTAGTTTGTGATAATCTAACCAATTTTTAACTTTAACCAGTCCTGATTTTACATGTGCCTTAACCTCATCCCAATTTTTTCCTGAAAAGAGCAGTGCAGTGTCATCTGCGTATGAAACTATCGTGCCATTAATATCAAGATTCGTCAATGAATTTATGTATGTAATGAATAAAATTGGTCCAAGGACTGTTCCTTGAGGAACACCTATTTTGATATTAATATCATCACTATACGAATTTCGAATTTTTACCATCCATTCCATCATTTTTACCAATTTTTACCATTTATGGATAGAAAAAGTTAAGTTTTGATCTATTATTACTCTCAGGTACTTATGCTCAGAAACACGTTCAAGAAGACAGTCATCAATTTTAATGGTAATCTCAGGATCGACATTATTGCCGTATTTACTCGTCAACAATAGGAATTTAGTTTTATCTAAATTAATAAATAAATTATTTTCATTAAATAAAATTTTATTTTAGCCAAATCGATATTAAAATTATTAATAATTTCACTAACTTTATCGATTGAAAGATACAACAGTAAATCATCAGCAAATAATTGAAAGTGACAGTAACAATATTAAGACATTAACAATATCATTAATGTACAATATAAACAATATAGGACCCAAAATTGATCCTTGGGGAACACCATACACTACTTCTCTCCTGCTAGATAAAGTGTTATTACTTGACAACTTGACGTCGTTCACTTAAATATGAAATAACCCACTACAAAACTACACCTTGTATACCGATTTTTTCCAATTTTCTTAATAATAAGTTCCTATAGATCATTTCGAAAGCTTTTTGTAGTCTAAAAACAGTGTTCCTACATGTTGCTTATCACATATTTTTAACCATTTGACCATAACAGTTTATAACGCTGTTTCGTAACAGTTTTGTCTCCAAAATCAAGCCTGGTAGATCGATAATATATCATTCTCTTCAACATTTCCTAGCAGTTGCAGGGTTTGAAATGCTAAAACATTAAACTACAAAACGCGGACATACAACCAGTTCCTCCGACAGTGCCGGAGCCAGGATTCGAACCCGGTGGTGAGATGTCCGTGTGATTAATCGCGATTGCCACCAATTCAATTCAATTCAACATAACTTTATTAAAATTAAAGGGAACATGTGACTGCCTCCCCAGTGCCCATTCCGGGACCGATCCTGCGACCACCGCGTTAACGCGGTGGTGTATCGCAAGGTCGGGCCGAGGCGGGGCTGGTTCGGCGAAAGTAAAAATGTATAAATAAAAACAACTCGAACTCCTTCTACAAAAGTAGATTAAAATAAGTGGTAGTGTACAAAAAAGGCTTAAAAAGAAAGCTTAACAAAATTTTTAAAACTATCACTCGGTTTTACCCGTTTGCGCACAACACTTTGTTTAAATTTGGCACTTACGCTGACACCATAACTTGTACGGAGTGCCATCCGCGAATTACTCCAGCGACGGGCTGCGCAAGGCTGGCCTAAACTGTGATTCTAAATTTTGAATTGTTTTGGTATAAAAAAAATTTTGGAAACTGTTACAAGATTAATGAGGGGAGAATGAATTTACAGACAAAAAGGTACAAACAGAAACGAAGGAACAACAAACAAAAATACACAAAAACAAAAGAAGAGGGGGACAGGAAAGAATTAAAAGTCAATGAAAGGTATGAAATATCAGTGAAAGGTGGATAGTAGCAGGGAAGGTATAGTAGGTGAAAGTTTGGCTAGAGTGGCTGCCGGAAGATCGGTAACGTCTGGTAAGGTAAGGGGTGTTTAATCCGAAATGGGGCATTATGCTGTCTAATTTGTGTAATGTGTCTTGTTAGCGGACTATCGCCCAGTTTGAATGAATAGAAGTTTTGAGAGATGCGCTGGACGTAGTCGGCTATCGGGGTTATGTCGTTGCAGCGTTCGTAAAGGTCTCCGAGGGAGGTGTACCTTCCTGAGTTGGAGATGAGGCGCATAAATTTTCGTTCTAAAATTTCTAGTTTTTTCATTGTCGTGGCCGGTATGCTGCACCAAACCGGCGCCGCGTATGTGATGGACGGCCTGACCACCATTGTGTACAACAATTTTTTATTATGTCTGTTTAGTCTGCTACCCCTGACCATGAGCGGGTACAGACTCCTGGATAGGGAGTAGACCGTCTGTATAGTTTCGTTTATGTGGGTGTTGAACGTCAGTCTTCTGTCCAGTCTGACCCCCAGGTACTTCACGCATCCCCTAATAGGAATTTGGTTGCCCCTGATCGAAATTGGCGTGATTAGTCGATTTTCTGTAAATCGACGCGTGAAGCAGATCGCCTCCGA
This sequence comes from Leptura quadrifasciata, assembly GCA_963675555.1. Classification (NCBI taxonomy): domain Eukaryota; kingdom Metazoa; phylum Arthropoda; class Insecta; order Coleoptera; family Cerambycidae; genus Leptura; species Leptura quadrifasciata. The sequence goes on along the minus strand of OY776673.1, from coordinate 151,115,217 downwards.
CTTCTCGGCGTTGACCCGAATCTTCCACTGGCCGTAATAAGCCGTGGCACGAGCCATGTGCGCATTCAGCAGCATGTTGGCCGCCTGTGCGTTGTGGGAATGCGCGTACATGGCCGTGTCGTCGGCGTACTTGGCCAGCTTGGTATTCGGAAACTCCGGGAAATCGGAGACGTACAGGTTGTACAACTTAGGTGACAGGCACGATCCTTGCGGGACGCCCGCGCGAATGTCCCGCCGAGTTGACAGTTTGTTGTTCACCCGGACCTGCAGGGTTCTGCCCGTCAGGAACGAGTGAACGAGTTTGGTGATGTGCGTCGGAAAGTTGTAGTTGTGAAGCTTGTAGAGTAGACCCGGGATCCAAACGGTGTCGAAGGCTTTCTCAATATCGAGGAGCACCATGGCGGTGCTCTTCCCGAGGTTGTATTGTACCTTTACATCGTTAACTACCCTAACGACCTGTTGGACCGTGCTCCTCCCCCTCCTGAAGCCGAATTGGGACTCGTCGTCGATGTGAAGTTCATCCTGAGCAGCATCAAGTCTGATCAGGATGACCTTCTCCACCAACTTGGAGATCGCCGACAGCAACGAGATGGGCCTGTAGCTGCCGACGAGCCGCGCGTTCTTCTTCGGCTTCAGGATGGGGACGACCACGGCGCCTTTCCACTGGCTGGGCCAGTACTGCAGTCGCAGGATCGCATTAACGATGTAGGTTAATTGCACAATACCCTTCCTCGGGAGATATTTGAGCAGCTTGTATTCGATACAGTCCGCCCCGGGTGCCTTATTGTTTGGTAAGTCCTTGACAATTTGTGCTATTTCCGAGGGTTTGGTCATGACTTTAAGAAATTGTCGTCGGGTCAGTTGGATGTCATGACCGAGGAGTTCTTGTACGTCTCGTTCGATGCGGTCGTGTTCTTGGTTATTAGGTATGGTGTTGTTGTGTATTGTCTGAAAATGGTCGGCTAAGTCGTTCGCTTTTTGCGTGTCCGTCAGCGATGTCTGTCCGTTTGTGCCCGTCAAGGCGGGAATGGCTTCCCGCGTACTTTTTAAGGCCCTTGTCAGCTTCCACAGCGAGTTGTCTTGCGGATTGAGCGCCGCCAGTTTGTCCCCCCATTTCTGGTTTTTTGCAGTGTTAATGGAGGTTCTGATCTGCCTTTGCAGCCTGATCATCTCGGCCCTGGCGTCGGCATCGCGATTTCGCTGCCAAAGCCGTCTGAGTCGATTTTTCTCCCGAATGTTTCGTATGACCGCTTCGTCGAGTCGGTCTCTGTTGTCATTTATGGTTATGGTGGTGGCAACAGTCTGCTTGGCATCCTGCAGCACCCTTGTGAACTCCTCCACCGCATTTTCCAGTTCGGCGGGTGTGGCGATCGTGTTGGTGAGTGTTAAGTTTGTGTTTATATGTGTCTTGTAGAGACGCCAATCGGCGCCTCTATAAGATGTGACGGTACGTGTTATGTCCTCCCTCGACACACCGTCAAGCTCGACCACAATGGGGTTGTGGTCGGACGTGAGTTCCTGCAGGGCCACGGGGGCCGTGCAGTTCCTCACGCCTTTATTGACCACTATGTCGAGGGTAGTGGGCGTTGTGCCGTTGTCCGGAAAATGCGTGGGATCGTCCGGGTACTGCACAATGACATTTCGACTATTCACATAGTCGAACAGAGTGTTGCCGTTCGCGTTGTTGCGATGGCAGTTCCAGTTGCGGTGTCGAGCGTTGAGGTCGCCTATGAGCAGGCAGCGCGGGCTTACGTTCATTAAATTCTCAAGACAACCCGCCGTGAAGCCGTTCAAGGGTCGGTTGTACGCGGCCACGATACTGGTGCCGCCCTCCAGCGTCACACACACATTCTCCACGGTGGTGTTCCGTACAGAATGCTGCGTATGCGCGATTTCGGTCTTTACCAATACGGCCACCCCACCACCCCTGTGGTTGTCGGCCCTATCTGTCCTATGTACTGTATACCCCCGGACTTGCAGTTTGTCACGTCTGGTGAGTTTCGTTTCGTTTAGCAGCATAATGTCAATTTTATGCCTCAACAAGTAATTGATAAGAAAAGGAATTTTGTTACCTATACCGTTGGCGTTCCAGGAAGAAATTTTGATGGTGAAGATCTAGAATGCATCTTCAGGCATCGCTTCGAGGAAGCGGTGCATCACAAAAAATTTGTCGGCCGCGTTGGAGCAACTCTCCAGCTCGGCGTTCAAGTTACGGTATAGAGTGATCAGTCTGTCTAAATCGATGAGGCTTGCCATACGGCGTTGCTGCTGGCGTAATTCTTCAATTTTGGCACCTGTGGAAGGTCCAATTTCTCCACCTCTGAGCGTCGCCGTCATCGGGGTGGGCAGCAGCGCCGCTGGTCTCCTTCTAGGGATGTCTTGGGGATTTGTCGTCGTCTGGGGGGGAGGTTGCGTTGCTGCGTGGGTCTCGGCGCGTTGTCCTGATGCCGCCGCAGCTCTTCGGTCTTCCCATATGTTGTTTTTGGGTGGGGGGGCCGCCACGTATTTCATTTGCGGTGCCGGCGCTACCCTGGCACTGCTCGCCTCTAACTGTCCTGCCTTGCGCTTGTATACTATGCATACGACTGCATTTGCGGGGTGCGGTCCCCCGCAGTTTATGCATTTGGCGGGTGTATCCCTGGTCTTTGTGCACGTTCGTGTCAGGTGTGGCTCTGCGCACTTAAGGCAGTTGGGCGATGCTCTACAGTTAGAGGTGGCGTGCCCCCACTGTTGGCATCTGTGGCACTGTATTATAAGCTTGCTGTTCACATGCCGCTCCCAGCTTATGCTTGTATAGTCCAGGTACCTGATTTTATTTTGCAAATCTTTTAGCGTCGTTTTGCTGCTGGTTATTAGCAGATAAGCTGGGAAGCGGGTGCCCCTCATCTTGAACAGCTCTCTGCATTCTATTCCGTGGTCTTTCTGGAGCTCTTCTTTTAAATCATCCACCACCGCCTCGTGATGGAGCCCACGCATCACGAAGGCGTGGGATTTCTCCTCCTTAGGGGTATAGGTGTGGAAGTCCAGTTTATTGTTTTCAAAACACTGGTTTACTGTCTCCCAGTCCTCTTTTGTGGAAACTTGCAGGGCCGTGTTAACTGCTGTGTGTTTCCAGAAGTGCTTATTTTTGATGTGCGTTTTTATATAATCGTTCACGGCTCTGTGATTTTCGAGATGGCCGTGGATCACGATTGGGGGTGGTCTTCTGACCGGTGTTGTTTTCTGTTGTTCAGATGGGTGGGAGGGGGCTGTATCTTTCGCTTCGCGCTGCGGCGGTACCACGTTCATGTCGGACTGGTGTATTTCTGCTTTCGTCTTACCGTCTCGAGGCTGGCGTCTGAGTCGTTACTTTCTTTGGGGCTGATAGCTATTATTCTCCTTTTTACTCTTTTGCGCGCGCTTGGCACCTGGGGCCCCAAGCTAACGCAGCTTCGGTCACTCTCGTTGCCTGATAACGATTGCCTTGCGGACATTTCGTGTGTTTGCGCTGTGTTTGGTTTTAGGAACGCGCCTCCTGTTTGGCTTAGGGAGTATCCACTATTATTTGGCGATTTATCGTCCATATCGCTGAATTAGTGTGTTTGCACTCTTTATAAACGAAAAGTTCTTTTATCGTAAGCGCCTTACTCGACCGTAAATGTTTGTCAAAAATTGTCTATAATGTCTTTGAGGTTAGGTTCCCCTACCGATTCTAACCAAAGGTTACGGGGGGGGAACGTCCGCGAAAAATTGTGCACTTTCCCTTTGGGGTTATGTTTTCTGACACTTGTGTCTATATTCACTCTAGTTAAAATTAAATTTTTGATGGGCGTTCCGGAAGTTAGGTTATGTCTTAAAATTCTTATATGGCTGATTTCACTATGTTTAATTTTTAATTGTCAATGTCAAATGTACTTCAAAAATGGGTGTAACTCACCCCAAGGCCTGTCGCAGACCTCACAAACACTAACACCGCACAGTCGTCTCTTTATAAACACTTTGCACGGTATTACGTTTTTGTATCTTTCCTAATTTTCAAGAATTTCCAATATACTGGGTGGATCAAGATGTTCCAACCAGTTTTGTTATTCTGACCGGAAAAACTGCGATTGCCACCTGGCGCCTTAACCCACTCGGCTATCGACCAGACAATGGGTACTTTCTTATCATATCGAAAATAAACTAGTAAGAGCAGTGTTAAATTAAAGCATTCTTGCCCAGTAAGCATTCTTGCCCAGTAAGAGGCTTTTCATCAATACTTAAGTGCACATAGAAATTGTCCATTTAACTTCGTGTTTTCCGAGTTTTTTCCTTCAATATGCGCTCTGCCCTAATGCATGTAATGTTTCAACAAACATGATTATCATATATATATATATATATATATATATATATATATACACTATATATATATATATATATATATATATACATATACATATACATATATATACATATATAATTTTAACATAGGGCAAACTTTAGGGTTTTTTTGATTTTTTACGCCCTGTAGCCAGCCTGCAACAAAAATTACAATTTGATATAACGTGAACTCGCCATTTACAATAGTTATTTATATTAAAAATAAATAGAAGATGTTTTTTACAAATGTATAAAATAAATTGTTTTTAGGTATAACGAAATCTGCATTGTTTGAAAAGATCGCATTATAAATGTATTATTATCCAATAAATGGCTATTTTGGTATACGAATTTTAGCTCACAAACAAGCACTCACAGTCGGGTGAGAAAGTCGTGAGTTTCCCATACGTTTGTTTATTATTATTAAAATGTAGTTAATATTATTTTATATTTTCTTAGATAAATAAACGTTATTATTATTATTATTATTATTATTACTAATATACATCATTACCCGACCGAATATTGAAACGATCGATGGATTTGCATCACTGTGCAGGACAATTTGATCAGGATAAATTTAAATTGACTACCGAAATCTATAACTAACCTATAATCATTCAATTACCATCATTTGCATGTCTCTTGCCAACACGTCAGTTTAAATAATAGTTGACTATTGTTGGTCTGCTACAATACTGGCTACCACGGACAATTAATTATTATTTTAAAGAAAAGCACTTCGATTTAACTTTCGAGAGGGAGGTCGGAGTATATTGAACCCAATTTGAAAATTTTAAATATTTATTTTGGAACTTTAGAGACTTTACTGGGCTTTTGGAAGATTTCATGGGTGCTGTGATTCTGTGTCCTTTTAGATTGATTTTGGGAAACTTTCGTTTTTAGAAGAACAAATCCACTGGGGACTGGACGCTCACTGATATACTGCGAAATTTCTATTAGAAATCTGATTGATATTTGGGTTGCACACGATTCGATTTTTGATAAAATAGCAAAATGATTGTTTATTTAGTGTTATTTCCACGATTCTTCATATAGCAGACATTACGAATTCCATTGCATTGTATTGTACAAGGATGAACAAATATTTATTATAAGTTGCTGGTAAAGTTGCTAGATTGAGGGCCTTCATTAACTACATCTTTGTCAAAAAATCTATACATTTCCTTGGTGATAATTTGTTTAATTATTTATTTATTTAACAATTTGGTTACCTAATTCCAACTACATACAATTTAAAAATAAACAAGAAAACATCGTATCAAACATAAAAAAATTACAGAGAAAAATCTTCGTATAAGCACAAAAATAGAGAACAGGGAAAGAAATTCTCATATCCCACAGGCTCTCCCCATCAAAGGTGGCTGATTTCGTAACTATCCGGTCGCGCGTAACGAAGAGAGCCCGCGAGGCACAGGACACCCTCACCCACCCTATGCATCATAAATCAACTCTAATTACTGCCAACGTGTAAGCTACAACATAAATACATTTTTGTAGATATAAGAAGTAAATTAGTAAGTAAAATAAGTACTTCAGAGGCACAAGGGCACAAGTCAAATCCGGCGCTAAGGGACAAGAATTACCACTAGGTTTATCAACTTTTCTGACACCCTGCTGTGTTTACAGCCCGAAACCCTACACTCCCGAAACAATGAAACGTAGAGAATACAAATACGCGAGAAAAAAGAAAGTTAAATTATATATTGAATGTGGCAAAAAGCAGATTTAAAAAGATGGGAAAATATGTACAATGTTCTGTAAATAAAATATACAAGACAATTAAACATTTAAAAGTAATAGATTGGTACATGTTAGTAAACGATAAAATATAAATAAATCGATGCTTACTTAAATGAATGATTTTCACGTGGTTATATAGTACATAATAGAATAAGATTATGATTGACCTGCGGGGTTCCACAGGATCGGTCCTGGGTCCGACCCTGGGGAATTTAATGTTCAATGACATAATACAGCTGCCCCTGGCGGGTGGTATTACGGTGACAGAGTACCGACGACTTGGCCATAACAGCTACAGGAAACTGGGTGATGGAGTAGAGGCAGGGGTAAATGAAACCACTAGGAGAATAGAACGGTGGAACGGTGGTTAAATGGGATGCAATTAGAACTAGACCCAGAGAAAACAGAGTGCATCATCATTACGAAGAAAATAATTCTACCACTTTTCATAGTAAGAGTAGGTAGGTTGAGATTAGACCTAACAGGGGCTTAAAATATCTGGGAATGTGGTTAGACCCGCCGCGGCTAACCTATGGGTTACATGCACTAAAGACAGTAGAAAAGGCGGGTAAAGCCGCCTCTGCCTTAGGGAGGCATGTGTAACACGTATGGGCCCAAAGCTAGCAAAAGAAGAGTATTATGCAGTGTGGTGCATTAAATTCTACTGTATGCGGCCCCAGTATGGGAGAGGTCAATGACGGTACAGAGCACCAGAAGGAAGGTTGAGAGAGTGCAGCGGAGTGCTGCACTGAATTTGCAGTGCTTACAGAACTGTATCGTACGAAACAGTCCTGGTGCTATCAGGAATCCCCACGATAGATCTACTGGCCAAGGAGAGAAGAGAGGTATATGAAGGGATGGGGAAGCAAGAGGTAAGAGAGACTCCTCGAGAGATGGCAGACTAGTTGGAACAACTCAACTAAAGGGAGGTGGACAAGACGGTTTATTCCAAATATAAGAACGTGGATGGAGATTGGGCATGGGGAGATGAACTTCTACCTCACCCAGAATTTCACGGGACATGGTAGCTTTGTGGAATATCTCTTTGATATAGGAAAGGTTGACATACGGGAGTGTGTCTACTGCAGAGAGAATAACGACGCAGAACATACCGTGTTCTACTGCAACTGGTGGAGGACCGAGAGATCAGGAGAGTATTGCAACCCTGATAACCTAATTAGGTATATGCTGGAAACGGAGGAGAACTGGGAAAATGTAGTGCATGCTCTAAATCGAATAATAAGGACAAAGGAAGAGGACAGAAGAAATCTAGCCCCGAACCCCTAATTGTTTCAACTGATGGGTGATGTAGGGGAAAGCGTGGGAAGTTTTACTAACACCGATACACGATGAATGACCCGTGGCCTGATTTAAAGCGAAAGCAGTTCCAGGTTACATGGATCCACTGTTCCAGGATGGGTTTTAGTTGGTAGGAGTTTGACACTATCCGGTGCGGCAGACCCTAGCGCCGGGTGTCCATGTAGGATTTCCCTTCCACCATAAAAAAAGCTCAGAACGAACGGGCAAAAATTAGGTGATGAATGATTGCTGTTCATTAATTGTAAGGAGAAAAATGTATATGATGTTACGTAATTTTATAGAGAATGATCGTTGTGTAAGATTATTCTCTGCTACTAGGCTCAGAGGCTCAACGCTACACGTTAGGCTTCAGAACAAGGAGTCCTGGCTAGGGTATGACTGAGTTGGCAGCAATTGATTAGACGGGTTTGTGTGAGAGATAACATAGCTAGTCGCTGTACCATTTCTGACTTCAAGCCTCATCTGTAGCAGATGGCAATGTCATAGGGAATGGTTGTTGTGTAATTGTCGTGTGCATGTGACCTGGTTGAGTGGTGAATTAGTTAATGCTAAACTCACCAGGACAATAAAATAAATTCTAAAAAAACACGATTTTATTCGACGAATTATTTTGCTCATATTGTAATATTTGACAAAATATAAATAAGGAGAACACCAAATACTTTAAAATAATGTATTTTGTGATAGAGCTGCGATAACACGAGAAAATGTACGCCGCTAAGTGATAAGTGACAGAAACTGTCTAAGTTAGGACAGTCCATTATTTCAGACTGCAGTATATTATTCAAGTTAGGTCCTGCAAAAATTTCTGTCCTTCAGATTGATGTCCCATATATTTTATATTTTTTTAAAATGGGACTAAGAGATAATAAGTGATGCATGATCTGGTCGTTGATAGTCAACCACTTGACCGTTAATAGGTAGCAATATTAGATAGCTAAAAATTGTACACAAAGCTGACAAAGCTACTATCTCGTGAAATCGTCAAATGCCGATGTAATGTTTAGCTTTAGCACCTCAGTGAATTTATTGTTGTACTGTAAATGTAGTGAATTCTGCGGTTTAAAAATTAAAGTAGCCAGATGAAAGTGCAATTTTAATGATGCTTTAAGGAAGAGCTTCTCGATTATTACAAGAGTCGTATGCTTGGTCTTCGTTTTCAATAGCAAATGAGGGAAGAACCGATATTAAACACATGAAAAATGGCAAGCATAAGACAGTGGCAACAGCTAGTTGTTCCTCAACCAAGGCAAGTATTTATTGTATTTAAAAATTGTAACATTGCTAGAACGTCAATTATTTTAGGTTCAAGTTTATTTTGCACCAAAAGCGTTTACTATTGTAGGAAAAAGTATTACTCTGCAGGAAGGATCTTTCGCATATCACACACACATTCATTCCGAAGTAAAATTGTTTATCAAAGTTAATTCAGCGTATTTACGAAAAAAACATGCAAATGCGCGCACAAAAATAGTGGCAATTGTTACCAAGATTTTATATCCACGTTATATTGCTAGCTTAACAGATGAAGTAAGCAATATTATTTTTGTTTTGATGTACTGCGATGCCTTAAATCACAAAGAAATAAAGCTAATTTTAATGCAGAAATTGGAGAAAATGTAAAGATTATTAAAGTGAAAAATTTACCTCGTGAGACTTCCGAGAGAATTATAAACTGTGTTGCTAAGATACTTCAATTTAACAAATAAGTTGAAGCCTTTACAGCCGATAATACCAATACTAACTTTGGAGATGAAATGAGGAAGCGAGAAAACAAGATATTTAATAAAATAAAGGAAAAGTCACACAGGGATTTAACAGGAATTGGGTGAATTATGCAAAACGCTGCGCAAGGGTACCAATTGATATTAAAGCTATTATTAAATTATATCGATAGGTCCATATATATATAGGAAGAAACGATACAAATGGATCACAAGCGAGAAGCCAGCTGCTCATTTGTGGCGCCGCTGGAAGACCTCTCATCCCAGAGCAACAACACAGCATTGCCACGGAGGCAAACTATACCCACCTGCGTGAAATTCTAACATAAAAAAACGAGGGAGGCGAATTATCAGTTAAGGAAACTCATGGACAAGCTCGCAAAGGAAAAAGTGCAAACACGTGTTTCGGACTTTTTAGTCCTCATCAGTACGGTGTAGCAAAGTTGAGCAAATCTTGCCTAATGTAAAATCCTTTGTTTTAATAATAGAAATTAATGTTCTTCAAATGTCAAAAACGTATTAATGTAACTGATTTTGATCATACATGTTAATACAACAATTATTTTGGTTATTTTTTTTTATGAGTGAAATGGAATTTGTTAGTTTGAATGGAAATTTAAACTTAAAAAAGCTTAAGTACGGTCCATGTGCAGGAAAATAAATAAGTACTTTTGAAGGGTATTTGCGCCATCCAATATTATGACACTATATTACACACCGCTTCATTGTTTTTTTAAAATCTTACTAACATTCTCCAATAAATGATATGCATGGTGTTGTTCGGGGCACTGAGAGTAAATTAAAGAAAAGGAGGCTGATCCTGGAATTTTTCCCAAATAAATTGTGCCTCTAGTTGGACTATGAGAGTGTAATATTTGTACTAAATATCCACAAATATGTTACCGTTCCGAAAATGTGACAGTATAAATAATCAAGTCAAGAATCATAAAACCAAAAATCTCAAAAACCATTCATTTTCAAGGGCGTGTGGGGGCTGTTTTGAACTCAGTATTGTGTGCCCTATCTCCCATTTCACTGTGTCCGTTTAGATTTGGGACACCCTGTACACCATTATACAACATTCTTTTTTCTAAACATATATAAAATCACATATGAGTATTGCCATTTTGTATGGAATATTAAGAATTTCTACCTATACCTTTAGTACCGCCTGACTATCTGAAATGATATGTATCAACTTGTTTACGTAAGCTCTACTTCTCTCTGTAATTTCACGAATTGCGTGAATTTCTGCCTGGAATACAGTGCTATATTTCTCAGGAGCAAAAAGGTAAAGCCTGTTACTCAGTTCACATATTCGAGATCCCGTTCCTGTGTCAGTTCTGAACCCACCGTCAGTACTTTACGCAGGAATTTCCCTCCTTCCATTGCACTCGATTCAGTATCACCAGCTCGAAAGATTTATTGAGGAAGCATTCCATTACCATGTGGTTCAACGCCGTCCCAAGGTTGAAGTCCGCCACGATTTGTTTTATTCTCTCGTGACCCAAACGGGGCTAGTGGTGTGTGCTCCCCAGAATATTGCAGCCTGAGGGGTCCCAACCTAGCCGCCCACTGTATCACTATGTGAAGAGGAGGAAGACTAAGCAGGATTCCCATTGCTACAGTGGGAATTGACCGCATTGCCCCCATTATGCTAAGCAAACCAACCTTTGTATCTGGCTTAGCTTCTACGAGGCCTTTGCCTGCAGCACTTTTGGTCACCACACCAAGGCAGCATATCTGATAGGGAGTCTCATAACCATGGTATAGAGCCACTGCACTATGCCAGATTTAAATTCCTAAGTTTTTCCACGGATTCGTCTAATTACAGTTAGAGTAATTTTCGATTTCCGTTTTATCCCCTCAATGTTCTGGGTCCAGGTAAGTTTGCAATCGAACAACAACAACAAAGATTTATTAAAATGAAAATAGTACAACAGTTACCTAACCAGAGCCTGCTCCAGGACCGACCGTGCAACCACCGCGCTGACGCCATGATGGATTACAGGATCGGGCAGGTCTGATCGACGAAAAACGAAAATGAATGACAACTAACCTAAGCACCTTTTGTAACAAGCAAATAAAATTAGGTAATACCATTTGTATATAGAACAATAAAGATTTTTAAAAGCAACTTAAAACTAAATATATTTTTAATAAATGACTCACTATAACACTTTTTAATAATTTTGTACGTATTATGATAAGGTACTTCACCTCCCTGACATTGATAATTCTTCACCTGAGAGTCTTAAGGTTGTAAGTCCCTCCAAGTTTCTTCTCAATAATGAATGATATTTTATTCTAAATTATTTTGAAAAAATTGCATTTATGGCAGTTTGGTAAATACATTTTTCTTGGTTTTTTTAACGGTCTTCCCTAATTTTTTAATGACGCTTAAAGATTACTGAAAATTAATTAAACATTAATGTTATTACGAAATAACACAAGCCTTTTATTTAACCACAATACAATATAATTAGCAGGTATTGTTAATAGCATAAATTTCTACCACATGACTGAAAAATTAATTTTTAAGATGCATAGATATTGTTTAAAAAATCAATCCACAATCAATTTAACATCATGTATATCATGAACGAAGTGCTATCGAGGTGTATATATATTTATTTCACAGCATCAGTTTTCAATTTTGGCAATGTCATTTAAATTTAAAACATATTAAAATAAAAATATTTTTCCTTACCATTTTTCTTACTTATTATAATAATCAATAAACAAAAGATGATTTTAATTTAAAGTCCTTATAATAAATACAAAGAAAACTTCACATCATCATTCATCAGAAATGCTAAATTATCCTTACTAATAAGGACGCAGATTAATTCATAACAACATACAAGATCCTCAATTACTGCCCCAGAGGGGCATATCAGTGTCGTTCGTTCGATATCACATTTCTCTTTAACAAGGCCAGACACGAGTTGTTAAATTTGATGATTATTACATAATATAAAATGTCAATGATAACACATATGTCACTTTTAACCCAACAAAAGATAAATAACTAAGAAATACACTATACAGGGCTCCCAAAATTAATGTTATTTCGGCTCTCTAAAGTTTAGAAAATAGTTTAAACATACTACCCCAAGTAGAGGAAGTTATATGTGTTGGTGATTTAAATATTAACCAGTACAATATTTCTAATTCGGTGTTATTAAATTTAATTCCTTACTAGATGCTTACGGCTTAAGCCAAATTATCAATGTAGCAACTAGAATTACTAATATTAGCAAGATATTAGTAGATGTAGTTATCGTCAGTGATGAGCCCATTATCAACAGTTTGAGTTTTATTGACAACGAGATATCTGATCATATGCTTATTAATTGTGAATTATCATGCGTAGTTGAAAAGGATAACCGATTTTTTTATATTTATCGTGATTTTAAATATTTTGATTATAATAATTTTTTATATGATCTAAATAGTATTCCTTGGGATCAAATATATTATTATGAAAATATCAATCAAATGCTTAGTTTTTTAAATAATAATATTCGTCCATTATTTGACATTGACCCGAAAGAACGGTCAGAATGTCTAAACCTACATCGCCATGGATAACTAATATTATCAAATTAATGATTAAAAATAAAAAAGTGCATAGGCCAAATTCAAACAATCAAAGAATCCAAGGGATTGGGAGTTCTACAAATATTTGAAAATTATTACGACCTCAGCTATTAGGCGTGAAAAAAAAGGATATTTAAATTTTATTCAAAATTCGAAGAACGCTTAAAAAGTTATGGCGAACATTATAGTTGATATGAATGTAATAAATTCTTATAGAATTAAAATTCTACCGCACCTCTCAGATCCAAATGATTTAAATAAATACTTTACCTTAACTAGTAAATATACCCCTGCCTGCAACGAATTGTTGAATTATTACGACTGGAATAACTTTAAAATTGATGATCAATTCTCATTTGAAGAAGTATTGAAAAAACAAGTATATACTGCTGCAAATAAAATCAAGTCGAATGCTTCTGCTCTTGACCAGAATGTATCGTTCAAGGTATGTTTCCAGATACGTGAAAAGAAGCTCTTCTGAAACCACTCAAAAAACTAACTCTGCTGAAAATTTCACTGATTTATGTCCTATAAGTGTGTTACCAATTATGTCAAAAATAATAGAAAGACTCATGTATAATCACAGCATTAATTATGCGACGAAACATGAAATAATTCCTAAAATGAGTCGGGCTTTAGGGTAAGCCACAGTACCACGAATGCACTCCTCAAAGTATATGACGACAAAATTAGAGGCTATGATAAAGACAAAATGACTATTTTAGTGCTTCTTGACTACTCCAAAGCGTTCGATACTATTAACCACGAATTATTATCAAAATTGACATGATAAAATCTTATTTTACTAACCTCAAACAAAAAGTAGTTGTCATGAATACTTCTGTATCTGACTCGAAAGTGCTAGAATCTGGTGTCCCGCAAGGATATGTTTTGGGGCCCTTGTTTTTTGTCCTATATACTGCTAATTTTTTTACTGTCCTCAGAACCTATAAATCTCATTTTTACGCGGATGATATCCAGATCTATAGCACTTTTGAACCAGTACAAACTGTTGAAAATATAGATCAGGATATTAGGAACTTTGTGAAATACTCTCGTAAGCATTGTTTGCAAATTAATGGAGCTAAGTCTGCTGCTATTGTTTTTGGAAAAGAAAGAAATTACAAACAATTTATTACGCATAGTACTGAGATCTTTGTGGAAGATCAGAAATTAACATTCAAGGATAAGATAAAAAACCTGGGCCTATTTTTTGACCATAGCTTGAAATTACAACCGTATATTAATAAGGTCATGAAAAAATCCTATTCAGCATAAAAAACTATACTCATGTCGTCATTTTTTAAATGAAAAACTAAAAATAATTTTAACAGAATCATCATTTTTTAACTATGGCTTGCTTAAATCAAATTAATGCCTACAGGATACAAAAGGTCCAAAATATTTATGTAAGGTTCATTTTTAACTTGAAAAAAACTGATCATGTGTCCCAAAAATTAAAATCCCTAAAATGGCTAAATATGGACTCTAGACGAAAGCAACATCTTGCATGCTTCGTACATAAATTAATTTGTACCGAAAATCCTCCATACTTAAAAGAGCTATTAATCCCCAGACTCATATTCGCAATTTAAGGTACACGCAATATCTAACGGCGCCTTAATATTCGACAACGTTCTTTAAAAATATGTTACATAGTCTGCCGTAAACCTATATAATACCATCCTTGCCAGCATCAAGAAATTCTCGGTTAACTCTTTCAAAATTAATTACAAAACATTTCTTCTTTGCCAGTGGGCAAAGGTATAGAAGTAAAAATACGTATTTGTTTTCTTTTCATATTGTATTGTCAATTGCATACTATTTATATATTGTGTACATATTATATGTATTCGTCAAATAATTCCTGTGAAATTTTTGATGGTTGAGTATCTGAACAGCCCGGACTTCACGTTGAAGAAGAAATATTAGATATTGTAATGAAATATCCTACGATAAATAAATACTAAAAGATTAGGCTTAAGAATGGATATATCTCACCAAAGCGCTTTAAGAGTATTACATGAACAACAATTACATCCATTCTAGAATTATTACCTGTCGTAATGCTAATAAGAGTTGATTGATTTTTGTGAGCACTAAAATACAATGACTTTGAATGCTCGAATGCTACGAGGAAGATGCGAGGCCTCATTCATCTCAGGATGTCACTAACTGCAGACCGGTTTCGACCTAGTTTTGGGTCTCGTCGGTGCAGTGCAAGTGATACCTTCAATACGCGGAGTACGCATGTCATAGACACTGTTAAGTTCCACCGCAGTAGAGCGGAATGCTAACTGTGTTTAGACAAAATACGCAAATTTTACCGAATGATTCAGCGCTCGTAAGGGAGAATAGCTGTTTCGGTTTAATTTGTTGAGTCCTTATTTATATAAGGCACTTGCAGATATGTTGGAATATTATAATTCCTATATTTTATATTTTTATAAAATTTCCTTCAGCTATAAAATTATTTATTCAGAGATGATTATCAATTTTATTTTCGATTTGGATTGTTTCGAGACTACTAAGAGATGGCGCTAGTTACGCTTTACTGTGGTGGAACTTAACAGTGTCTATGAGATGCGAACTCCGGGTACTGAAGGTTAACTTGCACTGCACTGACGAGACCCAAAACTAGGTCGAAACCGGTCTATAGTTAGGGCATGCTGAGATGAAGGAGGCCTCGCATCTACCATTCGCTCGCATTCGAGCATTCCAAGTAATTGTATTTTAGTGCTACTTGTGTTTAGACAAAATACGCAAATTTTACCAGCGCTCATAAGAGGGAATAGCTGTTTTGGTTTAGTTTGTTGAGTCCTCATTTATACAAGGCACTTGCAGATAGGTTGGAATATTATAATTCCTATATTTTATATTTTTTATATTTCAAAGCATTCTTTATGTGCAAAAGAATTTATTAATAAAATATTGTAAATGCACGTTGTTTTTTATAATATTAATTATTCGATAACGGTTTGGTTTATCGAAATACAATGAGAATACCTTTTTTATTTCTAATGCTCTGAAAATTATTTTTTTATAATAACTTTTAGAAATGTGAAAATAATGAAAAAGTTATGAGGAATATACTGACAGCCACCCCCTAAAACTACCCCTTAGGCAGGAGAGAGGATTTGACTGATACCATGTAGACTAATGTCCGGATGGCCTATGACTAAGTTTAAAATATGAATTTGATGTTTTAAGGAAGTCGGAAGATATTATAGAAAAACTGAAATTTATTATACCCCTTTTAAGGAGTATATCTCCCTTATTATTAATTTTCGGAAATAAGTTTATGTAAAATACTACTATTATTTTTGGATGTAATATCAATCGCAGAAATATCTGCTGACAATTTTGGACCA
Source organism: Leptura quadrifasciata (assembly GCA_963675555.1). Lineage (NCBI taxonomy): Eukaryota > Metazoa > Arthropoda > Insecta > Coleoptera > Cerambycidae > Leptura > Leptura quadrifasciata. The sequence goes on along the minus strand of OY776673.1, from coordinate 151,099,094 downwards.
TCTTGTATAAGATATTTTTAGTTTCGTATAAGTATAATGAGAAGAATTTTAAGGACGCAATGGCTTATTGTGATAATGTAAACTAATCGGAAAATTGTTTTTTAAAATTGAAACTTAATAATTATAAAATTGGTAGTATTTTGCATAAATTGCATTGCAATTTCACGGTAAAACTTTACATACACACCAATGTCGGAATGAAATTTTATATGGCAAAAGTAAGTATAACTTTCAACTCTTTAAGACAAAATTATCAAATATCTATCGTTTCCGGTTTCGCCGCAAAGGACCCTAAACCTTTATTTTAAATAGGCCACCCTGTATGTTTTTATATTTTTGAAGTCAATGTCATATTTTAGATACATTTACACTATTTTGAAATATTCGTACAGTTTTGCACGAAAAATAATTCTAAAACTAATTATCAATGTGTTCCAATGTAGTTCACATTAAAAATATGAAAATGCCAATATGTCCATTAACAAATTTAAAATTAAGAAAAAAATTCAATGTTCTCATATACATCCGCCAGGATATTCAGAAAGCCCTGGTTGGTAGGCGTCCAACGGTGCCAAAAGGTCCGTATTGGGTAATTGTTACCCACAGGAATGACAATTTTTCTTAAGAAATTGATTTGTGTCCAAAATTTTATGGTCATTGCCATTGAGTATAAAATTTGGCGGAAAGCTCTCAAAAAATTGGAAATGCCTTGATATCTGACATCTTTTTTAGTTTTTAATATAATTTCAAAAAATAAAATCATGCATTTTCGAGAATCCCTCGTACTTTCTATTCGGTTTAAGAATATTAGTACTTAATGACATGTAAAAGAGTGTTTAGAATTTAACTATGATTATGAAGAGTTTTTCTTAAGTTGATGATTTAAAACTGTATTCACAGATTCTAAAATTTGTCTCATATCTTTTAGGTGTAAAATATTAAAATTCTCATTAAATCAGTTTGTCTGTTAAGAGATGATTAACGAAAGTGGAATCTTCCGTTTTAAAATTTCTGTTGTATTCTGAAACCCTTTTAAATGATTGAAAATGTTAAAATCGGAGCAATACTTTAATTATTGGAATGGCGAACAATAAAAACGGATTTGAAATAGTTTATAAGAGTATGATTATATATGTCTATTTTCAAGTTGACAAACAAAAACATTATATAAAGAAAGGATCTGAAAGATCAATAACTTGTAAAGATGAATGAGAAAATTATCACAGTCTACAATAGGACGCTTTGTGGATATTTCCACTACATAGAAAATATCAGAATAAATGAATACGAGACTATTATACATAATAAGAATAAAAGTGTAAATAACTGAAAATAAAAAACATAAAGGGATGCTTTCCATCTAGCAAATTTACAAGTGTTTAAATAGCTCTACTCAGATAGGTTTTACTTAAACGCATTTGAATTTGCAGGATGATTGTAAATATATACAAGGTGGCCTAACGAAAACTTAATTGTGAGTTTTGGATGCTAATATTCTTATATACAGGGTGTCCCGAAAATGGTGGGCAATCTCTCGGATTTGGGTAGAACTAGTGAAAATAAAGTCACAAGTTCGTATGTTTTTATTTCCCCCGAGGTACCCCTCCCTACGAAGATATTCGCTCTTGAAGTTGAAGGTTAAAAGTCGATTTTTCGCGATAACTTTTTTATTTTTTTTATCATTTCTGGATCAGTATTATATTATTTCAATCCAGTTAGGTCAGTGTATTACAACCTTAGATAATATTCTTGGGGGCTCGGGGACAGAGCACCCATTGCCTTAATAAGTTGAAACATAATTTTCAGCCTATTTTTTTTTTATTTCTAAGATTATTTTCAAATTTTTGAGCCATTTTTACATAAAAAACGTATACTTGTTTGATGTCGGTAATATGAACCGTTTTCGAGATAAATGCATCTAACAATGAAATTGCGATTTTCAATCGCACAAATACTAGTAACGTTTAAAAATAAATAAACAAAGACTATTTACTTAGTATTACTTTGTCATATTATGTTATGACCTTCCCGTCGATTATTTGAAATAAAACGACAAAAAATGGGGTCAGCATTAAGCGTGTTAATATTAATTTTTTTTAATATTTAAAAAAACAGCTACATCGTCTTATCTATGTAGATATGACGATGTAGCTGTTTATGTACAAAACCAAACGAGTAATAATGACAGTTTACGGTTGCCATGGATCAAAACATCAGATAATTAGAGTGACATAGTTTTTCAGTATTAGCTTAATCCGACATTAATTAAGTAATTAATTGGTTAAAATATGGCTTAACGATGAATACGCAGATATGCATTTAATGCATGGAATGGTTTCTTGTAATGCCTCGAAAGCACGAAGACTATACGCTCGACGGTATCGCCATCGAAGGGTTTCTGATCACAAAACTTTTGAACGTATTCATCAAGAGCTGAAAGAAGCTGGTAAAAAATATGATAATTTTTTTGAGAATTAAAAATATAAGAATTATATCTCTATTTAGGTCGATTTGCGCCAAATGACGTAAACAAGGGTGCTCCGCGGACTACACGTACTGTTGAAGTAGAAGATAACGTATTGGATGCAGTCGCTGCGAATTCATCTGTCAGTATCAGATCATTATCATTACAGATGAATGTCCCAAAATCGATCATTGGAAGAATTTTGAAAGAGCAACTGCTTCATCCGTACCATATACAGAAAGTACATGCCATTAGCCAAGATGACTTTCCTGCTAGGGTGCAATTTTCGCAGTGGTTTATACAGAAATATGAACAAAACCATGCCTTCATTCGATCGGTTGTGTATACGGATGAAGCGAGCTTTGGAAGAAATGGAGTCATTAACTCCCACCTTACACGTTTGGAGCGAGGAAAGCCCACATGCCACAATTCAAACGCGCTATCAAAGGCAATTTCATATTAATGTTTGGGTCGGAATTATTTGCCGGTACTTATTGGGCCCATTCGCGTTACCAAATCGATTAAATGGGAAACTTTATGTTGAATTTCTCCAACATCAGTTACCACAACTTTTAGAAGACTTTGACATTGCATCTCGAGAGAATATGTGGTTTATACATGATGAGGCCCCCAGCATTTTAGTCTTATAGTGAGGAGTCATTTGAATAGAGTATATCCAAATCGGTGGATAGGTCGGGGTGGGCCTGTTACTTGGCCTCCCCGATTACTCGATTTAAATCACCTTGATTTCTTCCTGTGGGGGCATGTTATGAATCTTTGTACTAACAGTATGTGAAAACGCTTTCACGTATGAAAAGTGCCATTCCAACATATAAATTATATATGACCTAACTATAATCACGTGTAAATCATTAATATGGTATATGGTATTAGAATTAACTTCAAATTTAATTAATTAAAAAGCAGATTTAACAAAGCCAGAGAAAACTCTTTATAATAAAATAATACTACATAAGTAATCAGTTAAAGAAATTGTTCAAAGCGGCCATCATTATTTTCAATGTAAAGCTCATAGCGTCTTCTTAAGTTTAGGATATTGTAAATAGCGTTATTATAATTTCTGTTTAAGTTGTTAATTTCTTCTTGAATTTTTGCGATTGAAATTGACTTTGTCTTTTAAGAACTTCCATAAAAAGCTACCTAACGGCGTCAAATCAGGGCTATTTGGTGGTCATCGAATGGTCCCAGCATTGCCTATCCAAATGGGAAATTGATTACTTAAATGTTCCCGAACTTCGAAAACGCTATGTGGAATCGCTCCGTCCGGATGCCAAATCATTCTAGACAATACGTCCATAGCGAATTCTTGAATTAGACGATGTACCTCTGGTAAAATTATTTCGAGAGATAGACCCAATTATTTTGTTTTGAAAAATTCCGCACCAAACGTGGATTGATTTTCTAACCGATTTTTTTATTTGCTTGACCTTTCTCTGTCTTTGGTTTTATTTTCCCAGGAATGTTTTTTTATTATTAAAACTCCCGCCGTGGAAAACTCATGGACTCATCTGTCCACATAATTTCAAAAAATCAAAATCTTCATCTAATTCATGGAGCATGATCCGACAAAACTCAAATCTTCTACGTTTTTGGCCTTTATCCAGTTCCTGGATGGGTAATATTTTGTATGGCGTATATTGATGCTTTTTCAAAGTTCTTTGAATGTTGGATTAACTCTTTTCCATTTCTTAACAAGCATTTAATAAACTATTAAACGATTTTTCTAAAACAAATATTAAAATAAGGTATCGATCTATTTTTATAATACATTATTTTTTTACCTTCAAAATACATCAATATATCCAGATCTTCTTCCTCATTTGTTGTAATGTTACGTCGTTTTCTTGAAAAATTATGGGTCCTATTTACATGACGATAAACATTCAAAAACGTGTTTACAGCAGGAATCGCTCGTTTCGGATATAACGTCATGTTTTCTCTTCTTGCAGCACACTTATTTTTCTTATTTTTCGCATAAAGGGAAAATATTTCGACATTTTCAGCCTCACTATAACCCATTTTCATTAAATACATTTTAATAATGACGGTTTGAAATGTCAAAATTGTATAAAGAGTAGAATAATTATTTTCGCGGTCTACTTTGCTATTTCTGTTTCACTTGTTTTGACATGCATGGCTCACTCTTCTTGCAATAAAACAGCTCATTTGCGTTTTGAATGTCAAATATGTCAAGAAGTATTTAAGATAGACCTATACAATATTATATATTTGAAATCCATTTAAAAAACATATATTTATTTTGTATCACGTGACCTATACATGATATTGTTTTTTTGATCACGTTTCAATACAATATAGGTAAGATCCTACAACTTTTATACGAATTTTTCTTTCTATTTTCAATAATAACAGAAATAAAGGGAGGTTAACATATAAATAAATAAACACCACAGAAATTAAAACATAATATTTTTAGTCGCAAACTCCTTTATAAAATCCTTAGTTTACTATAAGGAACGTAACCAGACTGCAACCAACAGCTACTCTCCGGGTTATGTGCCCCGCCGAGCGCTGAAATACAAGTTACAAGCCTGGCGCGTTAAGTGTAATAATTGCATATTACCATCAAAACGCTAATACTTTGATTGCAACAAACACCAGCCGAAAACTGATTTTCTACTTAAAGAAGCTCTCGTGCGTGTCGTGTGTAGGATCAGTCTTTCGGCTTAAGCATTATCGTTTTGATGGTAATATGCAATTATTACATTTAACACGCCAGGCTTGTAACTTGTAATTTAATATTCCGCCCTCTAAAAGCACATTTGAACTGCCACAGAAATTAGACAACCTCCAATTCCAGAAGCCAGGGGCTTGTGCAGAAGGGGGTTACACATTGAAGAAACGCGGACAACAACCATTTCCTCCAATAGTGCCAGTGCTGGAGCCAGGATTCGAACCCGGTGTTGCGATGTCCGTATGATTAATCGCGATTGCCACCTCGCGCATTAACCCACTCGGCTATCGACCAGACAATATAGTGAATAACCCTGTACTACTCGCCCCTTCTTCCCTACTCAAATTTTAGGTGTTGTTCACCCCACTGCTCAAGGGTCGAAGTGATGATGTTGAAACTTAGAAAACTTTTTTCCCCTGCTCTAAAATAAAATAGACGTCAGATTGTTTCTTTATATCTACGCTAGTACCACTATAAAATCCCCATGTCAAGTTTTCGATGGGCCACCCTATACACTGAAATATGTAAACATACAGAAATCTTGATTATGTTTTTATTTCTACGCAACTTTTGGACTCACGTTTAAAATTTGGTTAATATTACGTAAAATATCCTGAAACTTTTTCTTGGGAACGTAAAACGTTTTGAACCCGTAATCGTTTTCTTTTTAATTATTCACTACTTTTTGGTGATATATGATATATGATTTTTTTTAATATAACTTATAAAATTTCTAAAAATAAAAGTGCCATAAGGATAAAATTTTATGTGAGGATTGAATAGCATACGGTGATAGAGATGTTAAAAAAGTGCTTCAATTAGTCCGATTTAAACTTAATATTAGTGACAGAAGTTACATAATCTGATAGTTCTGGTAAAAGTAATGAATTATCTTATACCGAAAAATAATAAGGCGGGTTCAATTACAGAGTCATGTAGTGCGATATGTTGAAATTGCAGTAAAACACGCACAGGAGAGACTTTTATATCGTTCGACGTTGAAAAATATTCGAATAGTATACGTAAATATAGACATGAAGGTGTGTACAACAGACATTGCAGTTAAAGCTCCTCGCTTACGCTTACAAGAATTGCATTCATACGACGGGTTCGGCAGAATGAAGTATCCATTTTCAAAGTTAATTTATGCCATAATATAATTGGACATAAATTTAAGTCAAGTCGCCATGCTTTCATGATAAATGGAAATTTAAGGCAGTTCTGAAAGCGTTTGCGAGAAATGTCAGTTTAGCTGTGAATATGAAGCGTTGGTCAAATATTAAACGTCTTTTTGCGGTTGAAGCTTATTTAAAAAATAACTATTCTGGTGTAATTACCCAGCGTTCATTTCGCTGTCACTTTCATTCCTAGTCGAATAATAATTAAAAAGTGGGTATACAAGTTTCGCAGTACTGCTTCATGTGCCAGAGAAAAACCAAAAGGAAGAGCTCGATATGTAGCCGCACACTTGAAAATGCTAAAAGGATAAGAGCAGCTGTGTGCAGTCCTACAAAATTCAAGTCTGTAACGGTTGAAAAACCCTGTATACATTAACATCTTATAATTTTATATTTGTTTCGGTCATCATTTTATGCAACCCTCTATATAGTGAGAATTTACGTTGAAGTATGTCTGGTTGTGTAATATATAAAACAGTGATTTAAAAAATTGAAACTAGCGATAGAGAGTTTTTTCTAAAATTCCGACAGGAGGACAGTCAGTGGGAATGATAAAAGTAAGCATGATTCCTAATTAATATTCTGTTACATATATTTTCCTAATTTGCATAGGATTTAATCAGAAGCCTCATTAGACCTAGGGTGAGTTTTAAATTAATAATATTTTCAGAATCTCTATGTTATGTATAGTATTTTATATTTACTAGAAGTTTTACATTAAAAAATTTTTTTAGGTTTCTTACCCCACTTATTCTCCTTTTCACGAGTTAAACTCAGCTACCTGAACACTGTTTTTTTTTTAATAAAAAAAATAATTTCCACCTGAGTGGAAAGAGATCACTTTCCAGCCAATTGGAAAACAGACATTTTAAAGGTCAGTTTTCCACCTTTCCAAAATGCCAAAAATTCAAATATTTCACTTGTGGCAACAAGTATATTGTTCTATGTGGAGTAAAAGTGACAGTTTTTGCGTCGGGATGTACTTGACGGATGAGCTAAGCGAGTTCCGTAAGAACAGCTCAGACCCAAAATTCACTACTCTACAAATAACATGGCATTTTTTGTTTAAACATCGAAATAGATACTGTTATTTTTTATTCAAATAAGTTTAGTGCCTCTCAGATGAAGTATCAGAGAAATTATAGTTTAAGTTCACAAGATTTTTCGGAAAAGTCATGTTTCTTTGATTATGTATAATTTTTTCAGTAAATAAAATTGAATCCGAAATGTTTATTATAATATTGCCCATACAGCTTAGACTAGAATATTTATAGAAATAAAAAAGTACCTCGTTGCTATATTGTCACAACTGGGGTAGTTGTGGGTTGTGGTTTAATAATAAAGTACTTGCCTTGCGAGAAGTTTCCGTTTAATCACCATTGATTTTTTTATCAACAACGTGTATAAGCAAAGTACATCTTAGTAATTCACACAAAGTACAAGCCTGAAAAACAAATATCTTTACTTATAGCACATTTTTTGGCTGGGGAGATGTGTTTCTCACTCCTTCCCAATCTCAAGAGCACCTGATTGCCACCTTCCTTTGCAATGCGCCAACTAGATTCTCTTAGTTTATTTGAAAATATGGTATTGAATTAAAATCTGCTGTGCCCATAATTATTGTTTATTGCTCAGTTAAAACCTAACACTTTATATCCTTTGGTCAGTTTACTTACATCCAAAATGTTTTTATGAAGAAACTTCTATTATTATAATGATATATATTTTAAATAATAAACTTGGAATATTAATATTTATTTCTGAAATGTTGTATTTTATTCTGACTAATGTTTTTGTATTTATTTTTAACAATACTAGCTGGTTTCTAATGACTAATGTTGGGGCATTAAGGTGGAAATGTTTTATGTTAATAAATTTTAATATACAGGATATTGGCAATATTAAGTACTTAATTAAAACCCCACATATTCAGTCTTCGTATAAAAGTACACCGGGTAACCCAGAAAGTACCTACACTCCCACTTTTTTCTTCAGTTTAAAAAATAAAATTTTTAAAATAGGGAAATCAAACATAAGTATCAATGGCCACATTTTGACCATTCGGTGGTAAAAAAATCACTTCCGGTATATCCGGAAATTGCCACAACTTTCTTATTTTAAATAGTACCCTCTATATTTAAGTCACTTTTCTCATAAAGTTGTAATTTTTCTCTCCAACGTTTTTCATATTTAAAATCGGATGAAAAATAACCTTGGAAATGGCATTTATTTGGCATTTCTAATTGGCGTTGGAATTCAGGAACAAATTTAAAAAACTTCGAAGTAGACTCTTAATTTGAATAAAAGAGTATTCTCAACAAATTAAATGTAAAACTGGCCTATTTTATTCATTTGCTTGGATTTAGAAATGTTTTCCCATTTTTCCATTTCATGGGAATTCAATTTGTCATAACTCCAATTTTTCAAATAGTACCCCGTGTGTTATATTTTTTTATCAGATAGAGTGGTAAATTTGTTTTAGATCGGTTTTTCTCGATTAAAAATTGAATATAAATTAGCATAGTTATTAAACTTTTTGTAGAAGCGTTTCGAATTGTGTCCATATCTTGCAGTAAGCCATAAAAAACAAATGAAAAATTGCATACAGCATCTGTCAAAACGTTATTGTTGAGTGAAATAGAGGCATATTTATTATTTGTAAATTTATAATTAGGCGGTTTATTCAAAATAAGATACGATTTACAATGCAATATGCACAAAATGAAAATGTAGATTTACTTTGAATTTACAGCGAATGTCAGAAAAATGCCCATGCGGCCCTACGTCTATATTATGAAAGATATCCCCATCGTCGTCAGCCATACCGGCAGTATTTTAAAATTCTAGAAAAGTCGTTCCGAAATGGAGACAAATGTATTGGATTACACACATGTGTACCCAAATATTTCTACAATAAAGCTAGCAAAAGAGCTAGATATTGGTCCTGAAACAGTAAGACGTATATTAAAAAAACATGGTTTTAAATGCTACAAATACCGATTGCATCAAGAATTATATGAAAATGACGGAAACAGAAGATTGATCTTTTGTAATTGGTTTACTCAACGCGTATACTTAAACAATAGAATTTTATTTACTGATTAATCTTGTTTTACGAATAATTGAATATACAATAGACATAATCTACATTATTGGTCTAAAGAAAATTTACACGAAATGTTTGAAGGTAACGATCAGGATAGATTTGGAGTAAATGTGTGGGCTGGAATATACGGTACAAAAATTATTGGTCCCATACTATTTCAAGGACTACTAACCGGCGCACGTTACTTAAGCTTTTTGCAAAATGAGATAAACTGTATTTGGAAGAGTTCAGAAATATGATCTTCCAACAAGATGGAGCAGCGCCGAATAATGCTCGTTTTGTGGGAAATTATCTTAGAGCAAAGTTTGACAACCGGGTAATATCTACTAATGGAACTATTAGGTGACCTGCTAAGGCACCAGACCTAACTCCACTTGATTTTTTTTTGGGGTTATCTGAAGGACAAAGTATACTCAACGCCGTCTGCAACATTAAAAGAATTCCAAAATAAAATTTTAAATGCCGTTGAATCCATAACTCCAGTCATGTTACAAAGTGTTATGAGAGAAACCAATCGAAGAATGGACAAGTGTTCTGAAATGGGCGAACGTCATTTTGAGCACCTGTTATAGGTTTGGTATTTGGTATTGTTCTAATTATAACATTTATAAATTTATTAAGCTGCTGTCCAGATAGGTATCATAACTTATAAATTGGTTTTGATTGTGTGAATTATTATTTTTTTTGCTAATGATTCATCAAAATTTTTGTTATATATCAAAATAAATTTTCTCTAGTTACAAATAACTCATCTGCTTTTCATAGCTTACTCCAAGATATGGACACATAATTCGAAACGCTTCTACAAAAAACTTAATATTTATTTTAATTTATATTCAATTTTTAATCGGGAAAAACCAGTCTAAAGCAAATTTACCACATACAGGGTACTGTTTTTTGAATTTCCATGAAATGGTAAAATGGGCACAACATTTCTAAATCCAAGCAAATGAACAAAATAGACCAATTTTACATTTAATTTGTTGCGAAATACCCTTTTATTCAAATTCAAAGTCAACTTCGAATTTTTTTTAATTTGCTCCTGAATTCCAAAGCCAACTAGAAATAGCAAATAAATGCCATTTCCAAAGTTATTTTTCATCCGATTTTAAATCTGAAAGAAGCGTTGGAGAGAGAAACTACAACTTTACGAGAAAAGTGACTTAAGAGGATCCTATTTAAAATAAGAAATTGTGGCAATTTTCGGCCATACCGGAAGTGATTTGTTTACCACTGAATGGTCAAAATGTGACCATTGATGCCTATATTTGATTTCGCAAATTTCAGAATTTCATTTTTAAAACTGTAGAAAAAGTGGGGTGTAGGTACTTTCTGGGGAATATTTAAAACAATATTGTATCACTAAGAGAGATGAAAAAATAGTATAAGGAATGAATGTAAGTTGAAATTGCTTTGCGTTCTGCGGAAATGGATGATGCAGTGTATTATATAATATTGGTCTAATTTTAAAAGCACATGCATAAGTTGCATGTAACTGAAATAAAACAATATCCATAACTACTATGAAAATTGTATGTTATTGGAAGTCAAATTAAAAGATGATAAAAATACAAAAAGTTTTGGTTGTAGTTTAAAAAATCGGCAGCTACTGGAAGCGGCTGGAACCTCCCCACTCGGTGGATCTTTGAAGCCGAAAAGAGCATTAAATTGTGTGACAAAAGGCACTAAACGTAATCCGATCTCATCCAAAACCTTTTCAGATCTTCTGGGGCCTCAACTCTCAACTTAATGAATTTACAATCATCTATGCGAGTTATTACCTACATTATCGCTCGTTGTATAATATACTATTAGGATATTAACAACTTTAACATCACTTGAACGACTAAGAAAGTCTAGTTATCCTAATTACTACAGATTTTTAAAGCAATAAACTGAAAATTGGTAAAGTGATAATCTATAATAAATTCACCAACGAAGGTATAGAAAGCATATGATATTGATATTGTTACATCTACCTTTAAAGTTTGTGACAATCCACTAAAAGTTGCAAATATGCCGAAATCTTATTAACATGACATGACACCAACGTTATCGGATGACAAATGATGACAATGGCAATCGTCAAAATTTGCTCATTGCAATCCGATCGCTCGCGGCTGTCTGTTAAATGAAACATTAGCATTTCAGTAATTTTACTAGATTTTAGAGGAATATTTGTAGTTTAATTCTTCGATTTGTCTGTATATATATTTAAAAACGGCACTAAACGTAATCCGCTCTACTTCTAGAGCAGTGAAGAAACCCTCACACGTGAATTGACACGTGATGTGACGAGTTACACGACGTAACGGCTACGCGCATCGATCATGTCATGCGAAATGCGATCTATGCCATATTTGCTTTGTTTTTAATTTTTTTCACAGAAACCAAATCGAAAGAGTGGAAGTGTGATATATCGTTGAAATCAGAATTTTAACTGCTTTTCAATGGTTCCATTGCAAATTGAAAGTAATTATAAAATAAACAACTTGTTGTGTCAAAATGGCACTAAACGTAATCCGATCTCAACCAAAACCTTTTCAGATCTTCTGGGGCACTAAAGAAATGCACACGCAAAATTTCGTTCAAATCCGTTCAGTAGTTTCGGCGTTATCGTGCTAACACACATACACACACACAGACATTTTTCAAACATCACTTTTTTGGGTTCCTAAGACCTCAAATCGCAAAGATTTGATGTTATCTCAATTTTCGTTTTTGAACCAATTTTAGTAACCTATCACAATTTTATTGTGGAGAGGTTAAAAAGTCTATAACAATAAATTTTCCAGATAGGACTTGTTTGTTGATACAAGATTTGATACTTATTTAACCCTTGCATAAATTTTTTATTTTGTAGACGAATTGTACATGTTTATAATTAAAGAATTTTAAGCAGTGCTGGTTAAAGAATAAAAACATTAATTATAATTATTTAGTAACTATATTATCTGGAAATAAAAATGCATTTAAAATGTAAATGAACTAATGAACACGTTAACAGACACAAATAAATCCTATATGAAATTGATGAGGATTTACGCACTCTTGATAGTGTAAAAGCGATATAGTCGAAGGAAATAAATGATTTATACAAACGCCTTGATTTATTGAGATTGATCTGTGCCTTCCTTTTAGCAAATAAAACGGAGATCAAATAATAATAATTCCAAGTAAATCTCTATAATAAATTTATATACTCTCAATTTAGTAAAATAGCAATGAAAAGTACTAAGTTTTCAGAAATGTCTACTATTTTCATTATATATCCAATACATAATTCCTCTCATAACTTTTTTATATAAAAATAATAAAACATTTTCGAAAAGGCTTTTCCTACGAAAATAAAAGGAAACTGTTTTATATGATACTTTTATGCTATAAGGGAGAGTAGCAAATACATGGAAAATAATACAGTATTAAGCCTATTGATGTCAAAAAATTTTGTATCGATATTAGCGGAGTGAAACTAATATTTGAAAAATACGAATTCTGAGGTTATCTGGTTAGGGCTGTTTTTTAGTTTAACTTGTTTAGGGAGTCATTTTGAGAACACAGTTCAGTTTTGCAGTTTCAGCGAGGCCGGCGTATTATCTATTTAAACAACTGAATTTGTTAGTGCGTATTTTCCATCGGTTCTTTAAAATATCTCGAAATCTGTACGTTCTATGAGATAAATATATACACTGTGTCCCAAATTGGGGGTGCATGCATTGCTAGCTCTGTTATTATTAGAGATAGAGAAACGGTTAAATGGGGACTTTTTGAAGAATTTTGTGACCGTTTCGATGCCGTTTTTAAATTTGGTCTAGCCATCTTCGTTTTCGAAATATTTTCAAAAAACTGAAAAGCTGCATTTTAAAAAACTTCCCGTATTTCCCTAATTTGATGACTGGTGATATTTAGGACATTGTTAGGACACTTTTTAAAGTGCTTTCGTTGACGTTACCAAAAAATTTCTACCGTCACTTTTTCTCAGTTAATGCCGCTAACTTTGTTTCTTCTTATGGACGCCATATTGGATTTTTTTGAATAGTGCTCTTAATTCCCCTTTCAACAATGTATCACAATGTCACGAGAAAATTATTTACTGGTGTAAAATATGAAGAAATCAAGTTTTCTAAGAAGGCTATGAAGAAAATTTATTTTAAAATAATCCGATTTTATTAGCTTCAACTTAAAATTAAAACAAATTAACTAAAAACTTAAAGAAATTGTTCAATATGTCGTCCTTGCTCATTAATGCACTTTTGACATCGCTTTAATATTGAACTACACGCTCTCCTTAAAATATTTCCGCTAACAGCAGCCAAAGTATTTGGAAATTTTCTGGTGGTTCAAATGAATAAACTTCGTTTTTTGCATGCCCCCAAAGAAAATGGTCCAATGGAGTGAAATCAGGAGACCTGGCTGACCATAGAACGTTGCCATTATTTACAGTTATTTTATTATCAAAAGTTGCTCTTAAGAATTATGTTACTATGTCGCTATTATGTGCTTGACAACCATCTTAATGAAACCAAATCTTCTACAACAAATACAAGAGCAGGTATTATTTGTTCTTGCAACATTCGCAAATAATTTACACCGTTCAAATTAACATGATAAATAAATGGTCCAATAATGTGATTACCTGGAAAATATTTTTTTTATAATGAATTTATTTATAATGCACGATTTAAATAAGTTTACCTATGATGCAACACCAGACATTGAATCCAATTTGGTTTGAAACCTTCTTTGGCTAATTATGCGATGGTTCTAGATACTCCAGTAGTGTATGTTATATCTATTGAAAACATCACAATTAATGAATCTAGTCTCGTCTGTCCATAATTCTTTTAAATGAAGTCTGGGTTCTGTAGACATGTTTGTACAAACCAGTCACAATATGTTACTCTTCTTTCATATTCATTTTCTTGTAGGTTTGTATGGGTGATAATGGTTTTTCTTTAAAATGTTATGCACAGTTGTTTTGGGAACACATACCTGATTTGAAATTTGTCTGCTGTACCATTGTCTTCTACATATTCTAATACAACGTTATTTTGCTCTTCGTTATCTATCTCATAAGTATCATTTCATTGCCCATTAAACCGTCCATAATTTAATAAATTAATAACAAGAGTCCTAAAATACTTTTGATTCAGTTGCACACGTTCCGGAAACTTATCATCATAAATTCTTGATGCCTCATCAGTTTTTCTATTTGATTTAAAATAAATCTCTAGCATATCTAATTTTTCTTCGTTTGTATACCTCAAAGCCATAATAAATTTAAAAAAAGAACTTAGTAAAAGAAACGCACAAAATTAGTTATTACAAAGTAATGGTAGATCACAGTGAAGCACTTATAATAAGAAAAACAGCAATTATGACGATAAGAAGTGTCAATTAAACATTATTTTGTCTATGGTCATGGTAACAAGATCCATGGCACCTGCTATTAGAAAAATTAATATCATTATTTTCTTTTATTTGGACGGTGCAAATCAATTCAACAACTTATTTGAATGTGTTTTAATTTTTTGTTTTAATTTTAAGTTGAAGCTAATAAAATCGGATTATTTTAAAATAAATTTTCTTCATAGCCTATTTAGAAAACTGGATTTTTTCATATTTTACACCAGTAAATAAGTTTTTCCTAACATTGTGATACATCATTAAAAGGAAAATTAAGAGCACTGTTGAACATATAAAAAATCCAATATGGCCTCCATAAGAAAAAACAAAGTTAGTGGCATTAACTGAGAAATAAATGACGGTAGACATTTTTCGGTACACGTCAAAAAAAGGCACCTTAAAAAAGTGTCCTAAAAATGTACTTATTAAAATATCACCGGTTATCAAATTAGGCAGATATGCGACGTTTTTTATAATGCACCTTTTCAGTTTTTTGAAAATATTTCGGAAATGAAGATAGCTAGGCCAAATTTCAAAACGGTCACAAAATTCTTCAAAAAAGTACCGTTTCTGTACCCCTAATAATAGAGGTAACAATGCATGCACCCCTAATTTGGAACACAGTGTATATCGGTAAAGAAGACTCATGAGCAAGCCCGCAAAGGAAAAAGTGCAACCCCTGACACGTGCCTTGGACTTTTTGGTCCTCATCAGTACAGAGTAGCTAAATTGAAAGGATGGGCTCGATTTAAAAAAAACAGCACAAATAGAACATAGGGAGGAAGCCAGCAGCTAATTTGTGGCGCCACTGGAGGACCCTGCATCTCAAAGTAACAAGAGAACATAACCACGGGGGCAAACTAAAGCCACCTGTGTGGAATTGCATAGCCCAAGGTCATCAAAACTGAGAAATGTGCACGACAGCTCAAATTAACGGAGCCGGGGCTCGAACCCGGCAGCGCGATACAAGTTCGATTAATCACGATTGCCACCTCACGCCTTAACCAACGTGGCTAGATGAAACATAACAAAAAAGTACTGGTTTTAATCCACATTAAATTGTAAAGAAATATTTAGTGTCAGTAGAATATAAATTTGTTAAAATAATTTACATTTAATATCCCATTTACAAGGTAAAACTCCAAATTGGAACTGGGTCCACTAATAATTCAAATTTTTATACAAAAAACATATTAACACTAATGTAGAAACATACAAGAAACAGTGTAGCCATTAGGATGAATAACACGACAATTTTGCATGAGAGGATGTTTTTGATTTAAGGTTTGATTTTTGAGCAAATTAGTGGGGAAGGAAAGTATTAAAATGAATTAATTCTGCTGGCACCTAAAATAAGAGATGATGCGTTTTGAAAACCATTTGATTTTATTACACCCAAACGGCCAACTGCTGCGGTAACGTACGCCATTATCGCCAAGTTTGACATTACATACTGAAAGTAGACAAATATCGAAGTTCCCACAAATGTAGCTTGTTATGTAAATTCGTCAAATAAAGATATAAAAATATTACAAAGTAGATATTTTTAAAATTAAAACGCAATTTATTATTAAGCAAGGATATCTATCCAGTTTTGCCTAGTAATAAAATTTACTTGTATTACGTCGTAAAATTAATATTACCCTTGCAGAAACGGCTCTGAAAGGGTATTTTAAAATCTACGTAGATACTACCAATCTTCTTTTTACTTAATTATACGCTACAGGAAGCCTTAAATAATATATCAACAGGAGTCATTAGCAACCCCGCCTCGATGTACTTAAAAGTTATTTTATAGAGAACAAACCAGAAAAATCAAGCAACTTAAGCCAAGCCAGGAGTTATATTCCTTTGAATTTGTTTGTTTATTTCTCGTTAGCGTGGTTTGATCAGTTCGCTTATACGATTCGAAGTAAAGATTCGAGTATAAATTTCTATCCGAATAGTAAATAGTGAAATTAACTAAGAATTTATTAATTTTCTTTTTACACAGTGACTTATTAATTATTTGATTAACAAGATTCAATCATGGCCCCGATATCTCCGGGAAAGGGAGATCCTCCAGATAAGTGTTTGCAAAATAATGTAGATCATAATAAAACTGTAACAGGAGGTAAGAGTGGTATAGTAGATCAAGGATATATCGATGAAGCACACGGTCAATAACAACTTGGATGGCTCTGAGGATATGGATGCTACCGGTTTACAAAAACCTTTAAAGTTTTTCAATCTAAATAAAATACATTTATATGACAGTTCTTTTTATGTATTTATACAAAGCATTGATAAAAATATATAGGGCGTTTGCACCCAATGTTTTTTGGACATATTTTACTAAAAAAGTTAAATATTAAAAATATTATTACTATTAATAGCATAGGCAAAAATAGAATTCGAGTCATTTTAAAATCTGCATTTGATGATATTAAATAACGCACTGAAATTAATAAAAATCTATTTAGTAAATAGACAGCAAAAAGTCTACGTCAACGATACTTACAGCGACACAAAAACGCTTGCGTTTGGGGTGCCACAAGGAACAGTTTTAGGGCCAATCCTATTTATCCTTTATATTAACTCTATCTTCGAGATCTCAACATGTGGTAAAATTTTTTCCTATGCGGATGATACAGCAGTTATGTTCAAAGACACCTCCTGGAACACACTAAAAACTAAAGTCGAAAAGGATCTTGTATTATTTAAGAACTGGTTCGATAAAAAGTTGCTCACGATAAATATTAAAAAAACACAATATCTTCCGTTTGCGATGTACGCAAATGGACTGCCCAACTACAACTTACTGAAAATTGGAAACTCATAACAGATTCAGATGGCAAATAAAACTGTAAAATACCTATGCGAAATTTAGAAGTTATGCGGAAAAAATTCTTAAAATTACTGCTAGATAAAAGCCAACTATCTCCATCTGACCTTCTCTTTAAAGAAAGTAATATTTCCGATTTAAGGCAACTGTTCTTTGTAAAATGTGTTTTCGAAGTGTACCAAAAAAATAGTACAGCAGTAACTAGCACATACAAGACCAGGAAAACCGACAAAATAAATATGCAAGTGCCAAAAATGAATACAACCACAGCACAACGTAGTTGGATTTTCCTAGGGCCAAGAGGTTTCAGTGCACTCCCGGAACCCATTAAAACTCTGCAAAATAAAAGAATATGTAATGTCAAATAGAATGCAAATTGGTGCACAGATCGACCTAAAAACCAGAACCTGACATAAGTAAATGATTAATGTTATTTTTACAAGTAATTCTGTTTAATATGTCTCTTATATACTTATTTATAGATAACATATCTATTTTCAAAGTTATTTTCTATTTTAAGTTGATATATGTATTCGGTATGAGTAGATATATGTATGTATGTATTTGTTATATATATATACATATATATATTATTATGTTTATTTTTTTTATGTGTGGTTTAATCTTGAAATGAATCACTAAGTAAATGAAATGAAACTTAAATTTTATTTAAAAGAATTGAGTGAAATTAAATTATTAGTTGCAAACACTATGAATTCTAAAATTTGAAATAATGAATTTGATATTTATATGAATAACTTAATACCCAGGCGCCAACCATGTCATAACATGGTACTCAATAGTGCAGAGCATGAAAATTGTAATCTCAAAAGCAAGTTCAATCCGTACACTTGACACATAAATTAAAAAAACGCTAATAAATAATACAACCTTTAATGGTGTAAGGTGCAAATGGTGAACACACAAATTTACCTATAATTAAAATGCCAACAGTGCAAAAATTGTTATCAAGTCAACACAAGAAAAATTGGAGTCACTTGACTCAAATTAAATACACAAATTTACTTATAATTAAATACAAACAGTGGAAAAATTGTTATCAAGTCAATACAAGAAAAATTGGAGTCACTTGACTCAAATTAAATACACAAATTTACTTATAATTAAATACAAACAGTGGAAAAATTGTTATCAAGTCAATACAAGAAAAATTGGAGTCACTTGACTCAAATTAAATACACAAATTTACTTATAATTAAATACAAACAGTGGAAAAATTGTTATCAAGTCAACACAAGAAAATTGGAGTCACTTGACTCAAATATTTATTAAGTTCTTTATTTTTAAAAGTAATTGCACTATACCTTTTATTACGTTAAGTGAAGTTGTACACAAACGGTGATTTATTTGTTGGCTTGAATACTATGCCTCCTATCCTTGACGCCTTGCTGGAAAACTCCACCCTCGTTGTCGTTGGATTACGAAGAAACACTTTATTTAACGGAGCACTGATTTTAATTATTGTGTCGAAGCACAACTTAAAAGTAAGTATACTTGTACCTTTTATTATAACTTCCTTTTATTACTAGCTAAATGGACAAATTAACTGAAAGTCTCAGAATCTAGATTGAAATTTCGTTTTTGATTGAAAAATCTTTTGACTTATCTCCCAACTGACAATTATTAGGTAACAATCAATAATAATCCGAAATTTTTTTCTTTCTTTTCTTTTTTTTTACTGTTGCTTGTTACCTTCGCAACGTTCAAAATTTGGCATTTTTGTTTAAACATCTTAAGTCTACATACACTGAGTTACAAATCCAAAGTTTTCCCATGTTATATCATTTATCAGCAAGTAATTTGCAATTAAAACTAGACAGACACGTTATCATGCTCTGCTAAATCACATGAAATTCCATGACGCTGTTTCATAACTTCAGAATTTAGATATCGCCAGTTATTCCACTCATCCACTCCAAAATTACACCCACTCGTTGGTAGCATTGTAAGTCATACTTATAAAATGTCTTTGCTTCTGCTTTCTCAGATCAAAACCCCATTAAACATTGATATCGCAGCAATATATATATATATATATATGTGTGTGTGTGTGTGTGTGTGTGTGTGTGTGTGTGTGTGTGTGTGTGTGTGGGTGTGTGTGTCTGTATGTGTATATATGTATATTTATAGTTATAATCTTTTAGTTTATAAGTGATCATTTTTCTTCAGTTTATTTACATGATCATCATACCTAGAAATTCAATTTATTTGAATGTAATCAAATTGTATTAATCTATATGTATGTAAAATCTTATCATGAAATAAACTATTATTTATTTATTTATTTATGATAATAATCTCGTCAATAACAAGATGCTTGAAATAGAAAAATTAAAGGCCTACATACCCAATCATTTAGTAGAACGAAAAGGTATAACTAGGTCTGTAGATACTTATTTTGATGAAAAATATATTAAAGAAAATAATGAGTGTCATAGTCCGGTTGCTGATGTCAACAGAATGCTTCGTAAAGTTGTAGACGATAGCGGATCTGTAAAATGGATACCTAGGCAAGCGGTGATTATTATATTTGAGGGCAATATCCTCCCTAAATATGTTGTTATTAATAGTGTTCATTTTGTAGTGGAACCATTTATTGGTAGAGTAGTCCAATGCTACAAATATTTAATATACGGACATGTTTATAAACAATGTAGAAGCACGAAAACATTATGTCCTAACTACGGAAAAGAAAAATTAGATGATCACAGGTGCCAATCTGACGATGTATTCTGCGTATACTGCAATAAAATAAATAATTCTATTTCTTACAAGTGTCCTAAATACGAAAATCAAAAAAAAAATTAAAGAACAAATGTCATCATTCCTTTTTTAGATGCCAAAAATAAAGAGGATAATTCATTTGCCACAGTTGCAACTAACAATAAATTTTACGTTTTAGATAACGAGATAGATTTTCCAAATCTGCCTAATCTTTCTACAAGCAACAGTTAAATTTCTTTATCCCAACCATCTACAAGTTCTAGCTCCAGAAGACTATTTAACACAACATTATTACAGTCTACTAAGAAACGCAAAATCGAGAAATCTCACCTTTTTTCTCCTTGGTTTAAACCTAATCACCATATAAATTTCTCAGGATATAATTTAATACGTAAAGACAGAATCGGTGGTCAAGCTGATGTAGCAGTCTTAATAAAAAGAGGAATTAAATTTAAAGAAATTCAGTTTTGCAATAGTTTTAATGATGAAATTTTGATTTATGGAGTTACTATATCAATAAACAAATCTTGTTATGACTTTGTATCACTCTATAGGCCACCTAATGTAAATACAGATAACAGTGATTGGGTAAATATTTTTAATCAACTAAAAAATTTAAAAATAATTGGTGGTGACTTTAACGCTCATATAGTCTAGTATACTTTAACTTGGCGTGTGTATGTATGAGTTAATATTTCCGGACGATTTCATTTTCTCCCATATTTTACACAAAGTTAAAGCAATAGTCCAGAAACATTGTCTACGTGGACAATATTTCTGGATCTTTGTGTACAAGAGAAAATGAAATCGTACGGAAATATTAACTCTTACATGCACACGCCAAGTTAAAGTATACTAGACTATAGTAGCGTATGGGGCTCTTTTAAGAATGATCAAGTGGGAGGCAGATTATCAATTCTGTCGAAACGCAAGACTTGGTTATTTTAAATAACGGTGACACCTTCGACCATTCAAAATACTAGACCCAAGATCAATTTTGCGGGGGAGGCCAACATAATCGGGAGGGTAAAGGGGGTTATCTCACTTTCCTATTGGCTGCTCGAAATCGCCATTTATGTTTACGACCGAAGTCTTGTGGTTGATTGCGATTTACGGCCTGTATTAATATTTTGTGAACTTTTTAACTGACTTTAGTGAATAAAAATGTCTAAGTGTTTCGAGTACGAAAATACAATTTAGTAAATGATCAGTTTTGATATTATACATAATGATATACCTATTATTTTTAATTATTATATTTGGTGAAATTGAAGAAGCCTAAAAACACGTTAATTATTGTAAAATTATTCTTGAGGTCACTTACTATAAATGGTGGAGTGATTTAATTAATTTTTCCTGACCTATTTATACGTTACGATTGTTCATTTTTCCTTTATATTTAGCCAGTTATAATTTTAGGTTTCCCAACGATATTGAGATGAGAAGAATTTGGATGAATATTTTGTCTCTATCCGAGACAAATATACCAAAATACCCATATATATGCTCAGACCACTTCTCATTTAGTGACTTTAATGTGAAGCCAAGTGGCATTAAGTATCTGAAATGTAATTCTGTACCATCATTACCTAGTTCATCAAAATCAGTAAGGTAAGTACATAGTAAGGAACATTTTCTTGTTGAGCTTATCGGCTTCTGAACTTGTAGATTTGATAATTCATGGAAATCTACTGAGGATAGTGACAAAGAAAATATAGGTGGGGAAGAAAATTCTCAGTATAAAATTGAAGCTAACTCACAGTCGGCAAGAACACTTCAATCAATCCATGTGCTGTTACCTTCTGAGCCGATGTAAGTATATATATATATAGAGGTTTATTACGAGTACTAATGTAAGTCATTATGATAATATAGAATAATGATATAATTCAGTATTTAATGAAGTTAATGGGTTAACTACATATATACATATTTATTTTGAGTGAAAAGAAACCTATTTTATAACCATGAAAATGCATGGTTTTGAAAGGGCAACAGAATTACATGTTTTAATTACTGTCCAGAGTAAAGGACTCAAACTATTTAAGTTTTATCTTGCCCTCCCACTATAACTGGAATTGCCCAGTTCATCCCGCTTTAAATCACTGAAGTGTCAGTTTATACTTGCATTTTGTATTATTATTTTTTTTGTGAAAACTATCAGGAATGAAAAATTATTGTAAACAGAATAATTAACAAATTTTGTCGTTATTATTTATTAGATAATCTGACTGCAGTTGCCAAAAATTAATAAAAGAAAGTCAGTCATATAATATTATGATCTAATTGTTATTAATTATATAAGGGGATTAACAAGCCTTTAATCTACGAGAAAAAATGTGCACTCAAGGCGCAGTCAAGAGTCACATTTTTTTGAGTAGATTGAAGGCTTATTAATCTCCGAATGTAATTCAACGTTTTATCCACGACCACGGCCAAATTAGGAGGTGAAAGCCGTATGAAAGCTGGTGAAAATGTCTGATTTTGAAAAACGTCAGACTTGACAAGTTTATTTTGATTAAAAATCTTTTGATGTTGAGCAAAAAAATAGAAGGTCTTTGAATCGTTTCTATGACAAGCGTGATATTATGAATTCTAATTCGTTGATAAACATTTTAATGCTTCATATTTATGCATCAAAACTGTGTTTTATGATATTGTAATAGTTTCCTTTCAAAAGTAAGACAATTTACTTAATGCAGAAGACTGCATGATCAAAAATGGAATGAATGAAAAAGTCCTTCATTTTCGTTAAACTAAAAATTATTACGGACGGCATTGTATTAATTTCAGAATGTTGGAAGATCAAGTTGATGGTTCTACTTCATCAACACTAACAGCATCACCTTTACTTATTTTGAATTCTGGTATGGAGACAGCAAAAGAATCAACTGCTGAGGAAAGTCAAATGGTAGAACCGCGAAGGAAAAAGTAAGTTATATTCTTGATTAAAGTCTCTAATGCTAAAATTGCCATTTTTTGAAAGCCTCAGTAACTAGAAAGCTAGTACGCATAATATCGTACTCCAAATACACAAAATGTTATACCATTAGTCCAAAGCTAAAATCAGATGTATATATATATATATCTAATGTAAACTAATTAAAATTGTAAAGGTGCACATCACATTAGTCTCTTATTGATTAGTAGATGCTGCTGCATGCTCAAGATAACGTTTTAATGAGAGCATAGTCCCCATACTCTCATTAAAACGAATATTAAAATTACCCATTATTGAATTGTTAAGGTAGGAACCACGTTGTTTGTTAATTCGTTTTCTCATGAAACTTGGGCTTTGTTTTACAGATTAAAATTATCCACTCCTCGATACTTTGGTGACTGTCTCAGTTCTGATATGGACGATCCTGTAAAGGCCAGGAGAAACTGGAGAATTGCAAAACAGAAAATTGGTCAACAGAAAAAGACAATACGACAATTACAACAAACAAAGAGAAGATTAAAATCACGAATTATTTGTATGAATACATTATTAAAGCATTTGAAGAAAAATAATCTCATTACTGAAAATGCTGAAACTACACTGAAGGTAAGTGTATTTATCTCCTCATGGTATAATTTCATATCAGAATAAATCAGTTGAAGATATGAGTGGTTTACAACAGCTTTATCTTTTAAAAATAACAGAATTTTGAATTCAACTGTTGAGAAACAATAACTTGTGCCTATGTAAAACTGTTTCCTTTTCAATTTCCCTTTATTAAACATAATTATTTTGTAACGTGATGGTACAATAAGCGTGCTATAACATATCTAGCGTATGTGATAATGAAATCCAACTCGGAACAAATTAATTGGCATTATATCGAAGAACTCGTTAATTTACAATATAGCGAATGTCTGCATGCTGCAACAAAACTCAAGAAGAGGCACTTGCTATGGGTTCGTGAAAAAATGAAGGTGAAAGTAGCAGCACAAACTTTTAGTAGAAGTGTTTCCGATGCACTGTTGTATCTTTGCAAGGACCTAAAGTTAGATGTATTTCAGGGAACAGAAGCGACTGCAGTATTATGTAAAACATTTAATGACCTATTTGATATTTTTAATTCTAGGAATAGATTTGTAAAATATATATATAAAAAACCCTTTTCCACAGAAACAGAGAAAGACATACTAAAACAATCAGATTTTTGTAAAAATTATATAAACGACCTAACATTAAGAGGAGTTCCAGTTTTAGACAGTGGAAGAAAAACAGGCTTTTTAGGATTTCTCATTTGTATTGAAAGCTTAAAAAGTATGTATATTGAATATATAAAAAAAGTTAATGCATTATTAAAATATCTCTTGACATATAAAATATCCCAAGACCACCTTGAGATTTTTTTTAGTGCGATACGCAGTAAATGTGGTTCAGGAAATAATCCAACTGCCCGGCAATTTGAGGCAACATATAAAAGATTACTAGTGCATTGTGAGATTAAGGGAGCGGAAACAGGTAATGCAATTGCCTTGGATGACACTTCCATTCTGCATTGCTCTAGCAAAACAATAACAAAAAATGATGCAGGGGAAGATTTAATGAATTCTGAAGAATATCTGAAAATTGTTCAGGAGTTAAAGGAACATGACTATATAACCTCAACCGCATGGCATCTTACTTCATATACAGAAGATGTTATTGCATATATAGGGGGATTTGTTATTAGATGTTTGAAGAAATGTGTAACTTGTATAAAATGTTTGGAATTACTAGAGAGTAAGGACTCCTTATCTATATTACAAGAGAGAAAACAATATGGAAATCTCGTTAAGGCCTCGTCATTTGTAGTAGATATCTGTAAAATAGCAGAAATATGTATAAAAATGATAAGAGTACAGCTTTTTAGTAAAAAGTATAAAAATGTCAAGCAGTATCTAATTAACTCTGCCCTCAGAAATCTACCTAACACAGTTTTTAATTTTATGGGTAATCATTTATATGATAATGATCCTCTAAATGATCATGCAATGGACATAATAAAATTAATATTAAATAATTATTTTGATATTAGGATTCATCATGAAACTGTGCTGTTGCACGATACAGCTACATATATAATTAGAAATATATTAACAAAAACGATTTTATTTCAAAATCAATGAGTTCATCAATCAAAATTTGCATTTTTTTAGCATGTGCTATTTAACTTTTCATTTAATAAAATTTTTTGTTGGATATTACAGAATAAATTGAAAATAAATGTTAAAAAAACAGTTTAATGGTATTTAAAAAAATACAGAATATAATTAAATCAGTATTAATGTGGGTGGAAACAGGATTGATAGAGTTGAGAGCACAAGATATCTGGGATTGATGATCGATTATAAATTAAACTGGAACAAACATATTGCACACATTACTTCTAAAATAATACCTATGATTGGAATACTTTACAAATGTAGAGAATATCTGACTACCCGAAACCTTTTCTTGATATACAACTCATATTTTTTGTCAATATTTAGGTATATGATTATAACTTGGTGAGTATGTGGGAATGTGGGATAACAAACTTAAAAAATTCAGATATTGCAAAATAGGGTAATAAGAGCAGTATTCGGCTATGAATATAGAACATCAACTGAAGTAATCTATAGTGAAACAAAAATCACATCACTACTGGAAAAAATTTTAGAACTGGGACAATGTAAGGTAACAAATAATCAGCCAAAATGTAATTCAATCTTTGAACTTGTAAACGAGATACAATCACATGACGCAAGACATAGAAATAATATAAGAACAAATATGGCTCTAAATAACGTATAATATTGTTATCATCTCAAATCAAAGGCATAGCCATTTACCAAATTTTCCTCAAAAATTCACCTAACAGAAAATTAACAGAAACTTCAAGCTGTTCTTTGCTCCTTGTTTCTTCTATATCATAATAATTTTAATTTTTTTTTACTCGCATTCATCCACACTTGGCTCGCGTTACTTATTTTTATATATTCCGATACCAGCATCTCTATTGCTGTTTAGGATCATGCTTTTATATATAGTATAGTCGTCGTTTTTGTCTCGTTTGTATTAAAATGTATATGTTTATTGTATAATGTTTATTTATTACTATTACTAAATGTAAACAAAAAAATTACATGTTCTATACCATTGTACGATTTTATAATGAATAAAAGTATTATACTGTTTTAAAGGGAAATTGGTAGTTTTATTATTTCATGAAAAGTGAGTCTTCTTTAAATCTTACCAAAATTATATTTACTAATTTCCTAATTATTTTATTTTCTTTTCCAACAGTAGTCAGCCAATTTCAGATAATGGCAAAAGCTTATAATTGTTTAACAAAATTTTGCAGTCTAGAATTTTCTTTTTGTTAATCCTATATAACAATATATATGCATGTTTAAAATTAAAATAATGAACATAAAAATATTATGTTTCACTAAATTTTGGAAATGCTTTAAATTTTTGGTATATATAATATTATATTTGTTTAACTACATACATATATAGAAAACATATTTATGGAAGTAGTGGGCAGATAGTAATTAAAATATTAGGGCTTGATATTCCTAATATAACGATTTCTGGCACTTTCATTAACAATCGGCATATTTTATTTAAGAATATTTGTGTAACAAGTGGGGAAAATCGATATTTCTCATAAGCATATTGAAAGTTGAATTCGCAAAAATGATGAGACTAACAGGTTCTTCCTACCTGATGCACACACTATTTTTCTAATGCTCTTGAAAAATTCACCCAAAAAATGATTTTTGTTTTTTATAAAATCAATTTGAATATTACTAAATTTTAATTGAACTGTGAAAGTCGTGACGCTTTTTAGTTACTATGACAGCAAGTTATAATATTCTAAAGTAGTTGTATCTAATATCGAATAGGTTGTAGCATTCATAATATAAGAATTATTGGCCGTAAAAATAATTATTTAAAATTACACCCTTCCTAGAAGGTACACCACTGTCGCTGATATAACCTACCTCGTCCCCCAACTCCTCCCGCAGTGTTTATCAAGGCTTCAAATATTTCATCTATAACATAGGCTGTATTCGGGGTTTAGTATTTTGAATGGTCGAAGGGTGACACAACCAGACTCTCGTCTCCTTCGCGCATCAATTCTGTTGCTGATATTACTTTGGCATCTCCTACTATAGCTCCATTAACAAGTTGTTGGAAGGTTCATTCAGATACACTAGGTTCGGATCATTTTCCTATCATCATACAGCTTGCAATAAATGTCAATTATGATAACATTATCCGCTCAAAAAGTAAATGGAACATTCACAAAGCTAATTGGAGTACGTTTGAGTCTATTTTAGAAGAAAAATTTCAAAATCCCCCTGTTTTATTATTTCCCATAGAAAAATACAACTTTTTTTATGAAAAACATAAATTTTGCTTCGGAAAAATCAATCCTAATTTTCAAACTATTTAAAGTAAAAAACACCTTCCCCCTCCCTGGTGGGATGAGGAATGTGAGCAAATTGTTCTCCGAATGAAAGAAGCCTTAAATAATTATAAACAACATAGTAACATACAAAATTTCATTCTTTGTAAAAAAGAAATAGCGTCATCCAACAAAATTTTCAAAACAAAAGCCCGGGGGAAAGATTACTGTGAAGACCTTAATCATTCGCCTCCATCTAAAGTACTATGGTCTCAAACAAAAAGGAAAAAAAGAGTTCCTGTAAATGATTCATCAAGCTAGATCCCAGAACTGTGGGTTGATGATTTTTTCAATCAAATTGCGCCTCCTAGTGTTCAAAATATCCCAAAACATACTTGTTCGTTTGGTCCTCTAGAGGGTCACTTCTTTTCACAACCTTTTACTATCTCTGAACTTAATTTAGTTATTAAATCTGCTACTGATACTGCTGCCGGATTTGACGAGATTAAAAATCCAATGATGGTATATATGCCCTCAAATACAAAGAACTATCTTTTAGATATTTTCAATGACATATGGATTCATGATGCAGATTTTAAGCTCTTAAAACGGTAGTAGTAGTTCCAATTCTAAAACCAGGAAAAGACCCAAACTCTCATGGATCATATCGTCCAATATCCTTAATGTCATGCATTTTCAAGACCTTTGAACAATTGATCAAAAATAGACTGGAATGGTGGTTTAATACTAAATGCAACTTGGCCAATTTTCAGTTTGGATTTAGAAAAGGTTTAGGAACACTTGATGCGATTTCTTATTTGGTAACGGACATCCAAAATAATTTCTCGGATAATACTTACTTGGGCGCTCTCTTCTTATATTTAAAAGGGGCATATAATAATATGGGCATGGATATTCTCTGTAATGAAATAAAACAATTCTCCATACCTGATTATGCCGTTAATACCGTAGCTAATTTATTTCGAAACAGAAGTACTTATTTAAGAGACTCGGACAATAATAAAATTGGTCCTCGACTTAATTCAATCGGTCTGCCCCAGGGCTCAGTACTTAGTCCTATTTTATTTAATATTGTACAATGTACAATGTACAAAAAAAATATAATTATTGTGTTTCCAATTTAAGTTTTGCCACAAGTCACATACAGACGTGGTGTTGTGACCATGGTTTCGAAATTTCAGTTGAAAAGTCCGTAAGCACAATATTTACTAGACATAATTCTCCAACAATAACCCATTTATAATTAGGTAATCATATATACCCATATGAAAACAAAATACCTACTTAGGAATTACTCTTTATAAGAAATTAAATTGGGGAAGCTACGTGGACAGGATAGTATCTAAGTGTGAAAAAGGCATAAGCTTCTTGAAAATGATTGCTAAGACTTGGCGGGGAGCACACTCTGATATACTATTGATTTTTTTACCAATCCTATATACGTTCTATAATCGATTATGGATCCATCTTATATGGATCAGCTAGTAATTCAATATTAAAAAGAGTGGATACTGTGCAAAACAAAGCAATTCGTAGATGCATAGCAGCAATGAAATCTTCCCCACTAATTCCGCTACATGTGGAAATACGAGAGCCACCTTTAGAGTATCGTAGACAGTTTCTAAGTGAAAAATATGTTCTACAAGCCGAATACAAGCAATTACCTATAATATCTAAAATCTGTCAACTAAATATTTGTGACTTAACTAATAATTATTATTCAAAGAAAAACTCGTCACCTTTGTATTCTGAATATCGTCAAATCAATGAAGACAGGAGTAATTTATTTTTGTCAGAAAACACATCTATATGAGAAATCGTTCCCGCGGCTTTTCGCTAACTACCCATTTTTCAACAAATTTTGATAAAGTACCCACCAATCTTGTTTCAACGTCTCTTAATGATGATTCAGATATATCAAGAAAGTCGAATTTTGACAATCATCATCATCTTTTAGATGTTTTATCCATTCATTAAAGAACTCTTAGAGGAAGACTTTTAATAAAAGAATATACACAATAAAAAAAATAGAAATGAAACTGTGGGGACTAACCACATAATTAAAATAATCTTCAAAGATAAAAAAATAATTTTTATTTGATTAGGTAAAAATAAACATTTAACAGCGGAAAAGTTTTTCATGTAATATCATGCTATTTCAAAATCTGTTGTTGTTATTATCATTATATTTTGTTTTTATTGCCAAACCCCTTCCTAAAAAGTGCAATATTGTAGCTAACATATGTATTAAATATAGCCTGGATACATCTGGATACGTTGAGTTGTGATCTAACAAATTTTAACATTCAGAAATATTAATACATTTTTACAACTATTCTTTTCATTTATTTTTTAACAAAGCAGAAAAGCCCTAGCATAAGTTCGATAAAAAATAAAGAAACACTATAAGGCCACACAGTTATTACAAAAACTATATACATTTTTATTCTTTATAACTGCATCTCAGCAATAAATCTTTTTCAAACACATGCCAACTTTCTTATATTCAATTATTCAGTTGTAGTATTTTGTTTTCTATTTAACTGCATGATGAATTGATGAAATACTAAATTCTCACACTTTTTTATACTTTTTTAATACTATGAATAAGGTTTATACTACATTTATCAATAAGTAATTCTTATGCTAAAGTTTTATTAAAATAACGACAATTAATAATCCACAGCATACTATATTCATCAAGAGCGATGCGCTGACAGAATTAATGATGTTCTCACTAACTGACAGTGTAACAAGAGAACAATATATGGTTTATCATTTTACTTTGAGTCTTGTTATCTAAAAGAAGTACCTAGTAGTTTTTTACTTCATTTTACTTGTGGGTTACCAACGTCTGGATACAATACGTCTATTGAATTTTATTTTTATTCGTCATGGCTTTTTCTCATTAAAATTTTGTGACAAAACCACACTAAACCTTATTTATAATACATAGATGTTATTCTACCGCTACTAACTAGAACATAATGATGTTAATGAACCTATACAGGGTGTCTCACTGGGAACTGAATCGATCGATATAGAGAAAAGTACGCATTAGAAAATTTTGAAAATTTAGATAATTACTAATGTCGGTGTGGCCAATCCATCTAAAGTCGATACCAACTTGCTTATTTCAAATGGAACACCCTATATATTTTAGGGTTTTCGAAAAGAGCAAGAGTCGAAAATATGTAGCATATCCTATACCTAAACCTAGCCATTTCAGAGATATTTGACATTTTATAGAAAATTTGACAGGTGCAACAGTTTGCAAGAACCGTTATAACTTTCTTCGTGTAAAAGATCCTCATTTGCTTCTTGTCACATAAAAAGAACACAAGGAGAACTACGTTCTACAACTGAAATAAATTCAATAGTATCATACTAAGTGTTCCGTTTTTCGTGTTACATTTTGTCAACTTCAAACCGCGAAAACTTGTTTAGGTCAAATGGAACACCCTGTATTTTTTTACGTCAGGTTGTGTAAAATTGAATTCCCTTTTCTTATGATATTAGCATTGTGGGGGTTACAGTTACAACTTTTTGAAATATTTGCGATTTTATTAGAAATTCATGAATTGTTGTAATCATTTCATTAAAATAGCCATGATTAGAAATAATCAGTCATTATCTTATGTCAAAAAATGCCAGCACGTTTAAATTACATCCACGAAGACAAGTAAAGAACTTGTTCGTTCTATGAAGGTTGTCAATGATATTACCGAGCAGGGAGTAGTATTGATGGAAAAGTACAAGTTACATTCCACAAAAAAATCAACTTTGCACAAATAATTTTGTATTTGATAATATGCAGCAAATACGTTTGAATGCAGTTTTTTAGTTCGTTTAGCTTATGCATATAAAAATAAATATTGTTGATAACTTGTTTAAAATAAAATTTATGAAGAGCTAAAAAATTCTCCTTTTCTTCGAATATACCAAAGTTCAAGGTGCGGTAGCGACCTCTAAACCTTTTGTAAAAATTATTTAAAAAATACTGTATTATCTTCTCCTGACTCTTAACATAATGACAGGGTGCCCCATAAGAAAAATATTTATTATTTTCTTGTGTCGGCCAAAAAGTCTGCACTATATGGAAAACTTTTTCATGGATGACGGGAATAATCCCGTTATCCATTCTATAAAGAAATATAAGATTTTTTGGTTAAAATTTTTCTGTTAGACCGTATATTCTTCATTCGGTCCCAGGTGTTATTGGGTCATGGCTTGCAGGTATAAGGTTATAGGGTTACGGGATTGAAAAAGTTATCGGATTCTTAGTTTGACTGTTTCGAGATGTGTGAGCTACGGAGTTTGATTTTAAGTTGTAAGATCTACGATACAATGGATTTTCCTAGATGTATTTGGCTGTAGCAAGAAATCCTGATGTATAAGGGGCAAAACTGATATCATATTTAGTTTCAGTGGGGGAAAATACTTGGTCCAATCCATGGCGCATACAACTGTTTTTGTGTCACTGTGTTTTTAGTGTACCTATTATCTATCTATTATTGATGTAATTCTATTTACTGCTTGGTTTGCATTTTACTTCATGGTTTGCTTCGAAATAGTATTCTGTGAATTATAGCTATTGTTTAAATTCATACCCGTTTTCATTTTTCTTACGTACCTTAAAAGACGATCTTCAATGAAATGAGTCTCAAACATAGTCAATCCGACTATGCACTTTTAATATAAATTATTCTAAAACCAAATCAAACTTCAATAACACTATTATTTGTAAATTACTGCAGTTTATTTTTTAAATCTATAATGAAATGTCTGATGTTCATTAATAACTTCAGAAAGTAACAAGTACAGAAAATGGCGTATATTTACATAGTTAAACAATATACTTTGCCAATTCCAAAATGACGTAATTCTCAAATAATTTTGCTATGTACATTAGCGCCTAGCATAACGAACTCAAATAACTAACTGAAGTAACAAACTTTATGATGAATCTTAAATATTTACCAGATCGTATCGATCTTAATTGCAAATGCAACGTTTTGATTTCGGATGCAGTAGTGCAGTAGTAACTTTTCCGAGCATTAAGAATCGTGTAATTAAAAATCTATAATGAATAATTTGAAAATCTACGGTGTAAATTCGCGTCAATGCACAAATTTAATAATGTAATGATAATTCAGTGGTGAATAATTTTGATAAAAAATGCACAAAATTTTTTGGGAAAACGCTCGGACATGAAAAGGTTCATACTATTTTATGTTTTGATATATTTTTGAAACTTTTTCCAAGTTTTCACAAAACTATAACGCCATCAATATTGTTATTAAATGGAAACTTGAGTTTTTTATTACGAAATTTGAAAGAGCTCAATACATTAAATATATATATCTAGGCTGCATTGGGACTTATTGTCACAAATAGTATTTTGCACAAAGTTCTCGAAAACTTAATTAAGTCCCTGATGTAGGGATACACGATATGGACGAAATTTGTGACGTTTTAATAATTTTAGAACCCTTCTTCGTGATATTTCAAGATCATCAGAGGTTGCATGAGAGCTTGTGTGTAGATTAAAAGCGACTGCGGCTAATACTGCAATTTCATGTTCTTCTCCAATTACTGCTTTTTTAAATTAATGTTTCTAAAAAACTGATGCACAGAACGATAAAACGAGCTAGTGGTTGGAGATCTTCCATCAAGAAAGCATTATGAATTGAACACCTACGAGCCTTTTTTGTGGTGAAAAATAATATATTTTTGTTTTGAAAGTTAGAGACTCCTGAAACCATAGATGCACTTTATTTGTCCTGACTCTGAAGTTCGGTAGGGTTGCCTCAAAACTGTTGGACAGGGTCAAAAGCTACACCCTGTATATGACAAGAATGGTTGCTCCACTTTTTGTTTAAAGAGTTTTTTTATTTTTATTTTTTAGTAATTTTGAAAGTCACTGGCAGGGTCGAGAGTAACACCCTGTATGTTAAAATAACGACACATTGTTTAAAACGAATTTACAAAATTTATTTAATCACTTGAACAGAGTTTAAAATTTTAATGTAACGTAATTTAGTTATTTTTTTACAATAGAATATTTTTAGATAACTTTTCGACAGTTAAATTTCGACATAGATTTCTTATTTAATAGTTTAATTTTATTTAAGCGTTTTAGCTTTTAAAAAAAATCACTTGTTCGCGAGGGCAATTTTGTTTTCTTAAAATTACTCTTTTTAACCAGGTTTCGGCCTGGGAAGCAATTTCAGGGTCCCGTTTATAAAAATTCACGACGTGTAAGTGGAACTAGGCAAACGGTAACTACTCTTATTATTTCGTTAGACCGAATGAATACTAGTATACTTCTTAACGCGAACAGTACACAAACTTTTATAATGTCAAATAAAATATTCACACTACTGCTTGATATGGGCTTGCGGAGCTCGGCTTTTTATGTCACAGAGTGGTTGCGTTTTTCGTGCCCCGTGGGTCAGGCAGAAACGTTTTCGGCACGATTGCGTAATGGTTTTACAAAAGTATGAAATTTCGAAATAAAAATTATACGAAAAAGTCAGCGTTGAAAAGGAGAAATTTTTGATATGAAAATGAATTTTGGATCTATTCGGGTTTAGAAGTTATTAAGGTTTTATTGTTTGGAAATTAAATATTTTCGGAATGACCCCGTAAAGTCGAAACGAAGGTCCGACGTTTTACGGTTGCAAGATATGAATAAGATATGAGAATGTTCCCAATAAGTGCGAGGTGAATAATAATATATGAAAATGTTCCCGATGGCGTGGAACGAAAATAAATTAAGATATTGATTGCAAGAGGAATCCCGATATTGTATGCGAGGGGCGAACGATAAGTAGTGAAAATTGAAATAGAAAACGGGTGGTAGAATTTGATGAAGTATACGAGGGGCGGTTGAAAAGTAGTGGAATTTAAAATGCAAAATCAGTTTATGGAAAATTAACTAATCGAGATAAAATGTTGTGACTAGAGGTAAGGAAAGTAGCTCTGATAAATTTTAAAATTATTTAGGGCTGATATTTTTAAGATGGATTTTTGAACGAGTTCGAGTCCTAAAATGGTGAATTTGACTGTTTAGTGTGTTGGTTAATTTAAGTACGGTAATTACTTTTTTTTATTATTTTTGACATGGTGCACATGAAGTTTGATTTATTTTTAAAATTTTGAAATTTTTTATATTTTTTAGTGCTGGTAGAAGATAAGTACTATAACAGCATATAGTCAGCTGCTTCGATGTTTTGAACGGCTTTTTCATAAATTAAAATGATTTCAACTTTCTCTTTCTATTATTAGCTCAAGGAAATTATTGACTTTTTCAATAATAACCTACTAATTTACTGGTCAATGCGCTGAAGAAACTAAATTTATTTTATGATGCCAGACAAAAAGAAAAGCTATCTCGCCTTCAAATGAAGATGCTTATTAGAGGACTCGTCCGTTTTCTAACACGTCCCGCTTGTGGCGATCACAAACATTGAGTTTTGTCTGCTTTTTTGAATTCATGATAAATTTAATAAGGATAATTTAAATGCTACTGCTATTAGGTAGATGATAGGTAGGGAGTGCATCATCATGCCACGACTTCGGGAAAATATCATTATAGTTTCTTCGGTTATGGTCCCCAGACCTCAAAAATGTCCCCCAATGAAATTTGTAAACACTCTAGAAGGCGCATTTCTCAACTAATCAAAACTAAATTTGGCAAGCATATACTCTTTAAATTTGTGCGCACTTTTACTCTGGAACCGTTTATGATATTGACTTGAAATTTGGTCACTTATATAGTTCATGATGAGCAACATAACCTTTGCTTAAACCACACTGGAAGACAATAACAAAAAGCGCTTTACCGTTATCGTAGTCCCCTGCACCTTTTGACCACCTTTACTTTCTGACACAGGTTAGAAATTCATGAAACTGTGAAAGCTTATTTTTATCCTTTTTTATTTTATTATACAGATAAATACAGATTAGAAATTTATGAAATCGTGTAGATCTGATTTTTACCCTTGTTCATTTTAACAGACTGAGTTTTTTTCTATTATTCCTATTAATATACACTGACAGATGGCAAGAAATAAAATATTACAGATCAGAAATTTCTAAAATCGTGTAGAGCTTATTTTAAACCTGATTTATTGTGAAATACATTTTATTAATACATAATGATAGCCAAAAGTAAAATATTGTAGGTTATAAATTGTTGAAATCATGTACAGTTAATGTTTCAACATTGTTTTCATAACAATACAACCAAAAATCGGAAGCTGGATTTCACAGTTAGAATCTAAAGCGGGAGTTGTTGGAGGAAAACTTTATTTTCCAAACGTAGGTAAATAATTGATTACTTTACTTGAATTTCTATTTGTCTTTACTTCTAATAGTACTACTGTAGTAGGGGTACCTTTTGCGCTGGCTGGGACACCCACTGAATTATGCAAGAAAAGCAGCAGCACAAAGCACCGTCCATATGTAATAGAAAAAATTATGAAAGGGAGTAAAAGAAATAAAATGTGATTTACTGTGTATACAAGAACGAACCGTCTGAAAAAAAATTTTTGGCCATTGCCACCCCATCCTATTATTTAAAGGAAGTAAAAATATAAATTGGGCTTTAGTATGTATACGAGAACCAAGGGCCTTTAAAATTTATTTTGGCGTTAGCTATCCCCTCTACCACGCCATTTGCCACCCCCACCCTCTTATTAAAGGGGGTAAAAATTTAAATTGGGATTTAGTGTGCGTACGAGAACAAAGGCCGCTAACATCTATTTTGGCATTAGCTACATAGCATTAGCTATTTAAAATGTTTCTGACTGTTTAACTATTGTTTACATACAGCTTAACTTGTGAAAAGGTAGTTAGGACATAGCCTAGGTGAACCCTAAAATTATTCAGTCTCGTACTAATTAAAATTCTGTATTGAAGATAATTAGAAGTAAATTATAAAATTTTCATTAATACATAATTGTGATGGTGGAAAGCTGTACTTTATGCTTAAGTAACAACTGTAAGTACATTTCATAGCATAGAACACCTGTAGAAAACACAACTGTTTACAAACTTTTTGTGGCAACCAATAACGTGAGGAAGGTTGTGTGCCAATTTTTAGATTGAACAGTCACGTATCTTGGTGTTATTTCTGCAGTACAGGCCTGTTCCGCAGTGAAGAATTACACGTAAATTTCATAGACAAGAAAATATCTATTGATCAAAATATGTCGTTTGTTTTTGAGTTGCAAAATGATGTATCTATTTACGTATATATATAATCTAATAAAGAGCAATGGAAAGGATCTAAAAGATGAAACAAAGAGTCTACGACAAGACATTATGCATGAAAGTAAAGAACTAAACGCAGAAAATTGCTCACTCCAAGAAGAAAATAATAAATTAGAAGATAAACTTCTAAGAATCGAAAGAAAAGTTAAAAGGTATAACTTAATTCCTTATCGTGTTAGTGGAGAATCAATATATCAAACTTTGAGACCATTATTTAACCTAAACGCACGTATTTTTGACAGTAACACGGCGAGTTTTATTGGGCAAGCTAGTTTCCAGCAAATGGAGGAAAGATAATGTTTCTGGGCTACGATTTCGTAGATGACGGGCCGGAAATGGGACGTGCAGACGTATTTACGGATACCTTGAACGTCAACACAGCTCTGAAGAAAACCAGTACCGGTCACCAAGGGATAGTAGTAATGGTCGGAGACATCGACATCATGTTAGCTACTAACTTAAGCCGACAAGAATAATAACATTCAGGTTGTCAGTCGTATTGAATTCGAAAGTAAACTGTACAAGGTAAAAGAAGGGGGCGAGCGTAAGCGCGTCTTTACTATGTACATACTTCGGTATGCGATGTAAAGCAACGACAGGCGCAGTTAGTACTTGGATGGGTGACCATTCCAACGGAAACCGCGTCCTCGCCTCACACATCTTCCAGCGGCTTGTATATCAGTGTGTGCGCGGAAGCTATACAACCCTTGGGCGAAGGTTGTATAGGAGATATACCATCCTTCGGAGGGGATGTAAAGCCGTCGGTCCCTAGTCTATTAAATATTAGGCAAGTAAAAGATCCCTACTCTTCTTAAGGGAAGAGGTTCGGCAAAATTCCTGGTAGGGGGTAGCTCGTCTACAGGCGTCGGTGTTAGGCCTCAGTAGCGGAAATAGGCCGACGTTAAATAAATGTATAAAAAAAAAAGGTAAAAGAAACATAATATTTTTAATCGCAAACTCCTCTATAAAATCCTTATTTTACTATAAGGAACGTAACCAGACTGCAACCAATAGCTACTCTCCGAGTGTTGAATTACAAGTTACAAGCCTGGTGTGTTAAGTGTAATAATTGCATATTACCATCAAAACGCTAATGCTTCGATTGCAACAAACACCAGCCGAAAGACTGATCCTACTTAAAGGAGCTCCCTTGCCAGTCGTCACACACCACTTGCAGACTGCAGTTTCGAGCTGTTGGCTCTCGTCAGTGCAAGGTAGGTATGCGACGACCGACATGAGAATTCTTTGACTATAGTACATCCCGGTATTTTTACAATAGCGACATGTAAAACAGCCAGCAGGCGCCATCTAGCGGTCCAGTGTCTGTTGCAATCGAAAAATAAATAGCCTGACTTGGCTTAGCATAGTTCAAATGTGCTTTTAGAGGGCGGAATATTAAACATAATATTTTTAATCGCAAACTCCTCTATAAATCCTTATTTTATTATAAGGAAAGTAACCAGACTGCAACCAACCTGCAACCATTTTTTGGTAACATCAAAAAAAGGCCCTTTAAAAAAGTGTCCTAAAAATGTACTTATTAAAATATCACCAGTCATCAAATTAGGCAGATATGCGAAGTTTTTTATAATGCACCTTTTCAGTTTTTTGAAAATATTTCGGAAATGAAGATAGCTAGGCCAAATTTCAAAACGGCATCGAAACGGTCACAAAATTCTTCAAAAAAGTACCGTTTCTGTACCCCTAATAATAACAGAGGTAACAGTGCACGCACCCTTAATTTGGGACACAGTGTATATCGGTAAAGAAGACTCATGAGCAAGCCCGCAAAGGAAAAAGTGCAAACCCTGACACGTGCCTTGAACTTTTTGGTCCTCATCAGTACAGAGTAGCTAAATTGAAAGGATGGGTTCGATTTAAAAAAAACAACACAAATAGAACATAGGGAGGAAGCCAGCAGCTAATTTGTGGCGCCACTGGAGGACCCTGCATCTGAAAGTAACAAGAGAAAATAACCTATACAACCCTTAGGCGAGGGTTGTATAGGAGATATACCATCCTTCGGAGGGGATGTAAAGCCGTCGGTCCCTTGTCTATTAAATGTTAGGCAAGTAAAAGATCCCCACTCTTCTTAAGGGAAGAGGTTCGGCAAAATTCCTGGTTGGGGATAGCTCGTCTACAGGCGTCGGTGTTAGGCCTCAGTAGCGGAAATAGGCCGACGTTAAATAAATGTATAAAAAAAAAGGTAAAAGAAACATAATATTTTTAATCGCAAACTCCTCTATAAAATCCTTATTTTACTATAAGGAACGTAACCAGACTGCAACCAATAGCTACTCTCCGAGTGTTGAATTACAAGTTACAAGCGTGGTGTGTTAAGTGTAATAATTGCATATTACCATCAAAACGCTAATGTTTCGATTGCAACAAACACCA
Organism: Leptura quadrifasciata; assembly: GCA_963675555.1. Taxonomy (NCBI): domain Eukaryota; kingdom Metazoa; phylum Arthropoda; class Insecta; order Coleoptera; family Cerambycidae; genus Leptura; species Leptura quadrifasciata. The sequence continues at coordinate 151,059,585 of OY776673.1, read as the reverse complement.
GCCAAATGACTGATCCTATTTAAAGGATCTCTCGTGCCAGTCGTCCCACACCTCCTGCAGACTGCAGTTTCGAGCTGTTGGCTCTCGTCAGTGCAAGGTAGGCATGTGACGACCGACACGAGGATCCCTTGACTACTTGGTACATTACGGTATCTTTAGGATAGAGACATGTAAAATAGTCAGTAGGCGCCATCTAGCGGTCCAGTGTCTGTTGCAATTGAAAAATAAATAGCCTGACTGGGCTTAGCATAGTTTAAATGTGCTTTTAGAGGGCGGAATATTAAAACATAATATTTTTAGTCGCAAACTCCTCTATAAAATCCTTATTTTACTATAAGGAACGTAACCACACTGCAACCAACAGATGGCGCCTGCTGACTATATTACATGTCGCTATCCTAAAGATACCGAATAGTGGGATCGATCTGTCACGAAAAAAGCCCCGAAACGACATTGTTTTTTTCGATTTTCTTTTTGTGTGTATATTATGTAGTCGGACTCCCTCTATCATCTGGCCATGTTTGCGGGCGCGAGGGGATGGTGGAGGGAGGGAAATTTACATATAAAAGCCCGAAAAAACGCGAACACGACTCTCGGCACGTTCCCGAAGCAGCGAAAAATCCGTGTACAAATCCGTACCCTCAAATCGCAATATCTGGAGAACCGCTGGACCGATTTCTCGACTCAGTTTACGCGCATTCCCGAGCTCTTCATTTTATCTCTGTACACATTTTTCGATTCGAATCAAACTAAGCGAGTTATGACTGAAAAACTGATTTTTCTCATCTTTACATGTAAATTGGGATGACTGGTACTAGAGCTCCTTTAAGTAGGGTCAGTCTTTCGGCTGGTGTTTGTTGCAATCGAAGCATTAGCGTTCGATGGTAATATGTAATTATTACACTTAACGCGCCAGGCTTGTAACTTGTAATTCAGCACTCAGCGGGGTACATATCCCGGAGGGTGGCTGTTGGTTGCAGTCTGTAAAATAAGGATTTTATAGAGGAGTTTGCGACTAAAAATATTATGTTTTAATATTCCGCCCTCTAAAAGCACATTTGAACTAAGGTAAAAGAATTTCAGGATAAGCTGGGGTCCAAGAAAAGTCATCTAATGTTTGCTCATGCTTTGTCAGAATGTGACACCTCATCATCTGTGTTTGGTAATGGTAAGAACAAAGGCACTAAACTGCTGAAAAACCTTGAAATGCGATCGTCGCTTTTAATAACCCGTCAGCGGTGAAATCAGATATTATTACAGCAGGAGAATAGTTTATTATGAAGATCTATAGTATGAGACTTTCTCCACCTTAAACGAACTCTTAAGCAGGATATAAATGAAACAATAGATATAAAAGTTATTGGATGTATTAAGGAAAAAATGTACATGAAAAATGTTACAGTTTTTAATAAGCGTATAAGAAATATTCCATAGTGCACTGACGGGCATTTCGCCAACATTGAAAAAAATAAAATAAATTTGAAAATTGCGAATAGTCTCCCATATAATGTTCAATAATTATATGTGAACACCAATAAGCCGGTGAATAGTATAACGTTTATGATTAGTTTTTATTTGCATTCCATGCCACTTTGCACTTTATATTCGTTTAACAACTAATATATATTCAGATATTTTTAACATTAACTTTATCCAGAATAAGTATCAACATTTTGTGGCAACGGTTTGTTAATAAATTAAAGCAAACGATAAAACACAATACACATAGATTTTTATTTAAATACATTTTTGTAAATAATTTATTATGCCGTCACATTTTAGTTTACGTTCTAGCACTGGAGGCGTTTTTACTCTTTCTATATATTTTCACAATATTCAGCCAGATGTTGGAGTGACATATTTTCAATACAAATCTCGGGTCTCACACTATTGCCAGACTCAATAAATTATGGATGCACATAGAGATACATCAACATCATTTCCAGCAGAACGGCTAGTTATATCGATTCGACGTGCTTTGCATCTATACAAGAGATTTTCATATGCCCTTATAATATTTAGCCACGTGCACGAAATTTTCAATGTAAATAATACTGCAAAGAGTATATTTGGGGGCCAGCGTAGATGAGTTTTTACTATGTACACATTTCAATATGCGATGTAAAGCAACGTTAGGCGCGGTCAGTACTTGGATGAGAGACCGTTTCAAAGAAGACCGTGTCCTCGCCTCACATATCTTCCAGCGGCTTGTATATCAGTGTATGCGCGGAAGCTATGCAACTTTAGGCGAGGGTTGTGTAGATGATATACCATCCTTCGGAGGGGATGTAAAGCCGTCGGTCCCGTCTATTAAATGTTAGGCAAGTAAAAGATCCCTATTCTTCTTAAGGGAAGAGATTCGGCAAAATTTCTGGTTGGGGGTAGCTCGTCTACAGGCGTCGGTGAAAGGCCTCAGTAGCGGGAATAGACCGACCTTAAAAAAAAATATAGGTATAATCAAAATAAAATAATATATTACATGCAAAGACCAGCAAAGAAAATGTTTACTAGAAGAGTATTGCAGGTTTACGTAGGAGCAATAGCAAGTACTTAAATTCCATAGGTGTGTATACTATTTGTTTCTCTTATTTTTTATTAGAAGTTCTAGTGGTGTCAAATTAGGAATTGAAAAATACGAAATGTGAAACGTCGAATATAGGAAAAAAAAATTGCAAGTTAGGTATTTTTAAAGAAAACATTATTTCCCGGAAGAAAATTGGCAAATTCCAATGAAATATAAAGAAAATGTAGGTCATACAAACTACTATTTTCAATTAAAATGTTGACATTGAAACAGCTGAAAACTGTAATTATTGCTAGTCATGTTTTGACATCATGCTCATTTGCATATTTATTCTAGGATTTCGCATTTATTTTTACTGTATCAAGCTGAAAACCCAATTTTTTGGCCAATCAACTTCTCATTTTCCAAAATGAAGTTGTCCAGCGCAATTTCGTCTAGTTTATTTTATTTATTTAATGATTATTGTTTATTCGTTACCTGTTTATTCAATTTACACAAACAAGACAATATGCTTTAACCTAGTTTACAATCAAAGTGACACCTGAGGAGACCTCATATTATGTCTAGCAGTTCTTACATTCTCGCTTCTCTATCTGTCAATGTTGCATCTTTATTATAACAATAACAAAACAGAAAATATCGCTAAAGTGGGTATATAATACCTATCTAATTTGTGATATGAGTCTATATGTAATAAGGTGAGGGCAAAGTGTATACAGGGTGTCTCACCGGGAACTGAATCGATCGATATAGAGAAAAGTACGCATCAGAAAATTTTTAAAATTTAGATAATTACTAAAGTCGGTGTGGCCAATTCAACTAAAATTATTACAAGCTGGCATTTCCGCTTATACCGGAAGTCGATACCAACTTGCTTATTTCAAATAGAGTGCCCTATATATTTTAGGGTTTTCGAAAAGAGCATAAAATTCTGAGTCGAAAATGTGTAGCATATCCTATACCTAAACCTAGCCGTTTCAGATATATTTGACATTTTAAAGAAAATTTCACAAGTACAACGGTTTGCAAGAACCGTTATAACTTTCTTCGTGTAAAAGATCCTCATTTGCTTCTTGCCACATAAAAAGAACACAAGGAGAACTACGTTATACAACTGAAATAAATTCAATAATATCATACCAAGTGTTCCATTTTTCGCGTTACATTTTGTCAACTTAAAACCGCGAAAACTTGTTTAGGTCAAATGGAATACTCTGTATTTTTTTACGTCAAGTTGTGTAAAATTGAATTCACTTTTTTCTGGTATTAGCATTGGGGGGGTTAGGGGGTTAAAGTTACAACTTTTTGAAATATTTGCGATTTTATTAGAAATTCATGAATTGTTGTAATCATTTCATCAAAATAGCCATGATTAGAAACAATCAGCAATTATCTTATGCCAAAAAATGCCAGCATGTTTAATTTACTCCCACGAAGACTTTTTAAATTTGTTTATTATTTATGGAGAATGTGATAAAGTAATATCAAGAGCTTGCAGCACATTTGCTACTCGATATCCAGAAAAACGGAAACCGTCACCAAACACTGTAAAACACATATTGGAAAATTTTAAAAATTATAGCTCTGTCAAGGCAAAAATGCAAAGAAGAAAGCCTATTGTTGATGACGAAAACATTGAGATAGTCATTCTGGGATATTTTCATGCATTTCCAAGGATGTCATTAAGACAAGCAGCTTTGGAATCAGGACTATGCAAGGATTCAATTTACAGAATCTTATTAAAACATAAGTTTCACCCGTTTTCATTCCATATGGTTCAAGGATTAAAAGAAACAGATGTCCTCAGAAGTCAGAATTTTTGTGAGTTTATTCTAATAAGGTCTGAGGGTCATGATTCTTATTTGGGAAATATTATATGGACAGATGAAGCAAAATTTACTAAAAATGGACTTTTTAATAGACACAATTCGCATTATTGGAGTGACTCAAATCCTCATATGTTCAGAGAGCGAAACTTTCAGGAAAGTTGGCAGTTCAATGTTTACTGTGCCATAAGAAACGATAGAGTGGTGGCATTACAATTTTATCAGGAAAATTTAAGCGGTAAATTAAATTTTCTCTTCTGCTAATATGTATAGGTAAATTTTTGTCTTTTTTTAGGTGAAAGATATCTGAAAATCTTACAAAATTTGAATAATAACTATTTAGAAAATTTACCTCTCGCCGAACATAGAAACATTTTTTATCAGCACGACGGTGCTCCCCCACATAACGCATATTTAATTAATAATTATTTACAAGAAACTTTTTATGATCAATGGATTGAAAATGATGGACCTTTCTTATGGCCTCCTCGCTCGCCCGATTTATCAGTTTTGGATTATTTCATTTGGGGAACTATTAAAAATAAAGTTGAAGATTATATGCAAAGAGTAAGAAATGCATTTCAAAACATATCACAGGATTCAATTAGAAGAGCTACCCATGAGGAACTAATCCGAAGGTGCGAAAAATGTGTCGAGGTTCGAGGGCGGAATTTTGAGCAATTATTAAATTAAAATGAAATCATATTTTAAATTGATCTTATCTTTACTATTTTAGTTCATGCCATATCTTCAATTCGATTAATACGCATGTTACAGTGTTAGTGTTATTTTGGGTTTTTGTGGATATCGAGTAGCAAACGTGCTGCAAGTTCTTGATATTACTTTATCACATTCTCCATAAATAATGAACAAATTTAGAAAGTTTTCGTTGATATAATTTAAACGTGCTGGCATTTTTTGACATAAGATAATGACTGATTGTTTCTAATCATGGCTATTTTGATGAAATGATTACAACAATTCATGAATTTCTAATAAAATCGCAAATATTTCAAAAAGTTGTAACTTTAACCCCCACAATGCTAATATCAGAAAAAAAGGGAATTCAATTTTACATAACTTGACGTAAAAAAATACAGGGTGTTCCATTTGACCATTCGCGGTTTGAAATTGACAAAATATAACGGGAAAAACGGAACACTTGGTATGATATTATTGAATTCATTTCAGTTGTAAAACGTAGTTCTTCTTGTGTTCTTTTTACGTGACAAGAAGCAAATGGGGAGCTTTTATACGAAGAAAGTTATAACGGTTTTTGCAAACTGTTACACCTGTCAAATTTTCTATAAAATGTCAAATATCTCTGAAACGGCTAGGTTTAGGTATAGGATATGCTACATATTTTCGACTCACAATTTTATGCTCTTTTCGAAAACCCTAAAATATATAGGGTATTCCATTTGAAATAAGCAAGTTGGTATCGACTTCCGGTATAAGCGGAAGTGCCAGCTGCTTGTAATTATTTTAGTTGGATTGACCACACCGACATTAGTAATTATCTAAATTTTCAAAATTTTCTGATGCCTACTTTTCTCTATATTGATCGATTCATTTCCCGGTGAGACACCCTGTATAAACAATTTGAGACTGCGTCGGTTATGAATGCAATTTTATTTATTACCTAAAATTAAATAGAACACTCTAGAAGGTTTGACTATGGTATAAAAAATAGTGAGTGGTGTGTTTGTGTTACATCACGATAAGATAAGGTAGAAGTGTAGTGTGGTTAGATATTTTTTAGTTTCTATCATGAAGCGCTTTTCTCTTATTTCTCTTATATGTGGTGGAAGTTTATTATATTACTTGATTCCGTTGCGTTTCTGCATTTTTGAGAGATATTTTCATTATAAAATTATATCTTATACGCGTTGCTTGCCCTAGTTTTTGTTTCATATTGATGTTCAGCAATGAATCCAAGAGTTTACTTCTTACTATGTGCATAAGCCATGGCAGCATGCATGTATAAACTCGCCACATCGAGTAATTGATTTTAAGTAAAGATGTTTCCTGAGCTTTGTCAGTTTTTTTCATTAAAAATTAATCTAAAGATATAAATTTGTGTTACCTGTAAAGATCGTAGATCTACTTTAAAAGCAGAATCCCATACTGTAGTATCATATCTGATTATCGTTTCAACTAGACTATATACTTTTTAGGTTATAGAATCTTTATAGATCAGTTTTCGTATTGTCAAGTAGGAATTATTCTGTACTATAAAATTAACCAAAATACTTTTTAGCATATTCACTACAAAATATAATGTTCAAATATTCATTAATAAATTAAATAAGCCATAAAACTAAATCTACAAAAATAATTTCTACATTCTTTCCAAGCTAAATTTTATCATTCATATTTCATTTCTATAAGTTTGTTATTTAACATGCATAAATGATGTAAAGTTTCCTATTTCAATCACAGTTTGTAACCGCGTTAAACCATAAACTTCAAGTCTACCTTTATAGGAATATTACTGAATACGTATTTGGGATTGACATAAATAGTTCAGAATTAATACACAATTCACTCATTGCTATTCAGTCAGTCAACGAACAACTACCTGACGCATCTCCTCCACTAGGAACTGGTAAGACCTTTTTATTTTATTATTATTATTTGAACTCTTTCTTTGTGGACTTGTTCGATATTTAACTGTTAATAAAATGTTGGCTATATTAGTTTTCAAATCATTATTTTACTTATAAAATTTAACCTCTCCATGCCAAGCTCCCCAGCTCGTGACTGTATTCTTCCATCTAAATAATCGGATATGATTTCCATGTTTCAAATGTGGATCTAAGACTAGTTCTAGGTATTTTATGGTAGCAGTACTATGTACACAGTCATTAACCGATCCGTTTTTTACAATGGGTCAAGTACAAGGGGCATTCTAACTTTAGTTGGGGAAAAGTAGATATAGTGTCTAGCCAGGTTTTTACTTTTCTAATTGCCGCAGTGGATTTTTATTTTGTTTTGTCCCAAGTCTCCTCCACACACACTTATACATATATATATATATATATATATATATAGTGTTGCTTTTTAGGTTTTCGCGCGTTTTAAATGAAATGTTGTTGTACTTCCGGGTGCTCTCCCGCGTCGATGGTCGACTCCTCCAGGAGTCACGGTTGTCTAAACGAAGTTCGGCAGAATCTCATCTACCATCTTCAGGTTCTCGCTGAAAGCTGCCTACTGCTGCTCCTCGTTGCTCGAACTGAACTAGTAGGCAGCTTTCAGCGAGAACCTGAAGATGGTAGATGAGATTCTGCCGAAACGTCGTTTAGACAACCGTGACTCCTGGAGGAGTCGACCATCGACGCGGGAGAGCACCCGGAAGTACAACAACACTTCAGGGCACGCGAGAATATCTCACTTAATATCGGTCGTACAAAAAAAAATATTTTTACAAAAATTGTGCCGATTTATATAACCTACAAAATGGTTTAAAGATATTTGAAATCCATGGCCTACTTTAACAGTTATGACGGAAAATATCGAAAATGCGGAAAACGTCTAGGCCAAATATTATTAGAAGAGATACGAGAAAAATTCTAAGGCGAAAATTTTTTGCAAAACAGAGTGTTTCAACGAGGTTTTACCTATTTTTTTTCAAAACCGCTGCATTTTGAGATTTACTCTTCAGGCTGTTAAAAAAAATTATTTTGAAACGGGCGGGAAATTATTAGTTATATATTAGTATTTTCCTCCCTTTTCAACGATATATCACGTGCCATATTTATTCATTGGTACTACGTTAGTAATTATAAAAACATTTTTTTAAAACCAATACATTTTTTTTAACAATTATTATACTTGCCGTGGAGAAGTATGATTAAATAAAACGATAAAGTAATTCAATAAATTGTTCAAATCTTTGCTATAATAAAACATTAACACAATTAAGAAGAATAAAGTAAATTCAGGTAACAAAAACAAAATAATAATCAAGAAAGCAACATGGAGTAATTATAGAAAGAGTATTCACAGTTATGCCAATGTATAGAGGTCCTCCATAAAAGCGTCACTCCTTGCTCAGAAAGTTAAAATGTCTTTACCAATTAATTTAAATATAATATCCATTTGTTTGAATTTCATGATTTCACTATTATTTCAATTATTTTAAAATAGTTGGCTATGAACAAACTTGACAATTTAATTTTTTGACAGATCCTTAAACTCTCACTCAATCACACTCGTTTAAGAATTTAGAATTTTCAAAAATGATTTTCACTCACATTGATCATTAAAATATGTTCGTTACATATTGCCAATGCAATTTTAACTCTGGATTAGCTCAAATAGAATATAGAAACAGATTTCCACAAGCACTACAGCCGAATAAAACTCTGTTCAGAAAATCAGCTACGAAACTGAAAAATAATGGTTCATTTTTAAAGAAGAATACAATGTTGAACAGTATTACTGATAATGTAAATAAGATAAACCGTTATTAATTATGTAAGAAATAAAAATACAGAAAATTTAGGAAACATCAATAAGAGAAATTCAAATTGCTTGTCATATAAATAAAACAAGTGCTAGAAAAATTTTAAAGAAAAATGGTTACAGGTGTTATAAAGCCAAAAAAGTTCACAATTTACAAGCGGGGGACAAACCAAGGAGGACGACTTTTTGTAGGTGGCTGTTGGAAGAGAAGCGTGCCGATCCATTAATATGTAGTAAAATACTTTGGTCCGACGAGGCAAATTTTTCTTATAATGGATTTGTTAATCGCAATATTCATTACAAATGGACTCCTGAAAATACACATTGGCATAGACCCACTGGGTTTCAAAATCGTTTTTCAATAAATGTGTGGATAGGTATTTTAGGCACCAATTTAATAGGTCCTCATTTTTATGATGGTCACTTCAGTGGTCAAAGGTACCTAAACTTTTTGAGAAATGAATTTAATGAATTCTTAGATGACCTACCTAGAGAATCGACACAACTTTCAATATTTTCAACAAGATGGAGGGAGCTCCTCCCCACAATTCCCAGATTTGCCTAGATTATTTAGACAAAATTTTGCCTCAACATTGGATAGGTACCAATGGATTTATTTGATGGCCCCCTCGTTCTCCAGATATAACCCTAATGGATTTTTTCTATGGCGGTATATTAAAGATAAGGTGTTTTCGACGACACCGCAAAATGTAGAGGACTTAAAAGCTCGAATTTAACAGGCATGTATTACAGTTAATCCCGAAATGCTGAGTAATGTTTTATGTAAAGTTTTAATGTTTTAAATGCAGTGCCTCGCCGCGCTCGATTGTGCATAAGAAATCGCGTTGGATACTTTGAACACTTGATATGATATCTTAAAAATTATTTTGAGGATTAGATAAATGTTAAAGTTCTGTGTGCTATATTCTTTTTATTATTAATTTGTTTTTATTACCTGAATTTACTTTATTCTTCTTAATTGTGTTAATGTTTTATTATAGCAAAGATTTGAACAACTTATTGAATTATTTTATCGTTTTATTTAATCATACTTCTCCACGGCAAGTATAATGCTTGTTAGAAAAAAATTTATTGGTTTAAATAAAATGTTTTTATATTTACTAACGTAGTACCAATGAATAAATATGGCATGTGATATATCGTTGAAAAGGGAGGAAAATAATCTATTTAATGGCTCTATTTCCCGCCCGTTTCAAAATATTTTTTTTAACGGCCTGAAGAGTAAATTTCAATATACAACGGTTTTGAAAAAAATTAGATAAAACCCCATTGAAACACTCTGATTTGCAAAAAATTTTCGCCTTAAAATTTTTCTCGTATCTCTTCAAATAACGGAGATATTTGGCCTAGACGTTTTCCGTATTTTCGATATTTTCCGCCATAACTCTTAAAGTAGGCCATGGATTTCAAATGTCTTTAAACCATAAGGAATAAGCCAAGACCTAAGATAGTTCCTCGGGGACCCCACTTTTCATTATTTTTGTTGCGCTATGAGCATTATCTTTTTTGACATGCTGTGGTCTGTTGGGTAGATAGCCTTTAAATAAACCATGTACTTTCCCTGTAATTCCTATTTTGTTTAATTTATTTAATAACTCAATAAAAGATACTGTGTCAAAGCCTTTTTGTAAATATAAGAAGATTTCTAAGACTTTCTTGTTCGATTCGAATCCATATTGATTTTATATTATTATTATATTAAGACCCTTTGCAGAAATGGAGTTTCTCATTTCGATAATGATTGATAAAACAATTAATAATGTAGACTTTATTTTATTTGTGTTTCAGAAAATTAGGTGAGTTAACATTGATTTCTCAAATTAATTACTACGTATTTTGTCTCATACACCGTTTATTATAGAGATAGCTTTTACCGTTTAAAGGTAAGCGTCCACTGATGGGCACTGCACGGACGGTACGCATCGCACTAGCTGGTGTTAAGAGGAGCACGCGTTATGCCATCAGTTATTAATGAAGAAGATGTTATTATAATTTGCTTATTGTCAGAGGAAGAAGAAAACAGAAAGAAAAAGAAGAAAATCTGGGTGCATCATATAAACACAAAAATACCAAAGTTCGGAGAGTATGACATGAAGTTCTTTCAATATTTTCGAATATCGCATGATAGATTTCAAGCACTATTATATATTTTAAGATATTTTCACTCCCTTTAATGATGAAGTAGGTGTGGTAGAAGGGGTAGCTAAAGCCAAAAAAAATTTTTGAGGCGTTTCGTTCTTGTACACACTCTAAATCGCATTTTTATTTCTTTTACCCCCTTTCATAATAATGTGGGGGTGATAGTGGCAGTCGTGATAAGCCTTGCTACATCCATGATTTCATATATGCTGCCCAGACGAACGCCAAAAACCAACAGAAAACAGATATAATATTACCCTCTATTAAAATCCTGATACGTAAATACAGATGGCCTGCATGCACTTATCGTATTGGTATTATCAGCATCGGCAGTGTCGGTACGCAACAGCTTTTAATTTACTTTCGTATTCGGATTCCCGATCGGAAATACCAACATGCGATCCGTGCGATGCCGATAGGTGAACACAGTCCTATTTAAAATTATGTAGTTAATTAAAGTCTTATCCATGCGATGCGTACCGTCCGTGCGATGCCGATCAGTGGACGCTTACCTTAAAAGAGCACAAATTACAGAAGTTTTTTAATGTATGCCGACACCTTAGATAACTGTACATGAAGAGAACACATTAAAGCAAGAGAATAAACTGAAACAATAAGGCTAACATCTCCCATTAATGCCTTATTAGGGTATTACTATAAATCTACGGGATTAAAAAAAAAGAAATTAGCGGATACATCGAACACCGTAAGACTTTGTAGTAAGGTAAGTGCGACTAAATAGGTCCTAAATGATATATTCTATCAGCACCTAAAAGGTTTGTATCGACCTGCAAAACACCCTGTATATTCATTCAGTTCATTGCATCTCTAAATTATTTAGTTGTAAGAAGGATCATCTTGACAATGTAAAGTTAGTTTCAAGATATTAATAAATTAGAATATATGAAACCCAGTTTTAAATAATCGACAAAGTATCCACCATATTTCAACTTTTATTTACACTATTCCGACCACCTAGATTACTGCTATAAATTACACGTATTTGAGTTTAAATTATTGTGACTTCTTGAGGTTAAGGCTCATTAATATTTATTCTACGCCCCTCTTATATTTATTAGGTTGCTATGCCTCCACGTCCAAGAAGATCTATATTTACAACGTAAATTAAACAGCATCGCTTCATTTTGCTGAGTATTGAGGATATTCTGCCAAATAAATTGTCCTAGGTTTGCTTTACTTTAGTCATAAACCTGAAATTAATTACTTTTAATAATTCATATTAGAAGGCTATTTTACTTAAGAAATATTTCATTTTTACACGAAGCAAGTCGGTTTAACACCAAAATATAGAGCTCATCGTTATTTCCTACAGTTGCTAAAATTAACTACAATCTATAAAACACATAGAAGATTAGCCGTGAAACGGGCTGGCATAGTCGGTGTGAAATTCCTTTGCAGGGTTTAAGAGTTTTGGTGGCTGTAGAAACTACATGAGGAGTAACAGATTAGTATAAATACAAACTTCTTGCATTACGTTACAGTATTAACTACAATACTGAATTTTAAATTCTTAATGTTTTACAGAACATAATGAAGTCTTCCTTGGTCGTGTCGTATATTGACACTGTGAAGTAATACCTTTTTTATTATATATACTGTGACGTCAGTTTCGCCACAACCAAAAGTTTGGACAGTCTGAATGACTATCAAAACTCGGGTCGTGGGTTAGGTTCACAAATGTCATCAAATTGTCAAACAACATAAATTAACCTCTTATAAAAAGTTGAAAATTTATAAATAAAACTAAAAGTTTGTAAGCTTGGGGCGCCAGCGGATTGAGGACAGAGAACAATACAAACAAAATCAGAAGGAAAAAAAACAAAATAGAAATGAGTATAATTTAATGTAAAAAATATATATGTAAAAAACTGTACAATACGAATATCAAGCTCTAATTGATAGTGATTATCAACCCAAGAATGTGTATAAAAACAGGTGAAATAATCAGTTTCGTGTGTCGAACCAGTATATAATTTAAATTAATTAAAAAAATGTTATTTTAGGACCGCAAACAGCTGCTGTTTCTGGCTTACAGTACGATAGGAAATATTCCATATATAAGTACAAAAGTACACACAAATACACATATTACATTCAAAGATGTTAAAATTAATTAATAGTTATGTGGTCAAATCGGTTGGCAAGTTATTATAAAAATACATATGCTGAACCAATTATGATCAAATGGCAAGTGGTGAAAACCACATATCATATGTAAGGACAAGCGAATAGTAATATACCACAGATATGTATACATACAACAAAGTACGATATGTAAAAGTTTGAAAATTTTAAGTTGAAAACTGACGTGCGACGTGATGTAGCTCCTACGTTGGAATAAAAATCCAAATTATTCACTCTATGTTGGAAATTCTTACGCAGTTAACTATATGTCGGTACGTCATGCCTCTACGATGGATTAAAAACCATGCGACAACGATTTAACACAGCGGTCATATATAGCTTCGATCCACAAGATATTATGTATTTTACACGGGCCAGGTGGGTAATTTTCAAATGCCAAAGGGCAACGGCAATCAAAAAGAATAACAAGCAGGGCAACGACAGGGCTTTAACGGTAATAAAAAAACCTAAAAAGTTTTATATTTGACTGAATATGCTCAAAAAAATATATACTTCTAAAATATTAAATAAATTTTGAAACAATGTGAAATATTTTAATTACTGACCATAGATTTTATTAGGTTTCTTAATTGGAGCAAATTACAGGACCAAGCTTCTGCTCTCTCCAGAAGTCTCAATATGTCTGCTCCCTTTTTTGCTCATTTTCAATTTAAAAAATCGGAATTTGCGTCAAGGCAATTAAAAGATTGGCAGTTAAAAATTCCCTAAATGATAACTTGATATTTGTCATTTTAAAATCAAAACAAACCACCTGGGGTAATTTTTATGGATTTAAAACAACACTAAAGTATTCAGGTAGCCTATAATATGTTATTTAAATTTAGATGACATTAATTACAAAATAATAACATATAATTTGTTTGGTTTTAGAGATCTGCGGTACTTGGATGCGGCCCGGAACCTTTCATTTACGAAACTGAGATGTCAGATGACATTATGTACCATATTAGATGTAACGTTACTTACTGTGCCGCAGGCACCGTTAGGAACTTCAACAATATTGGAGCAGATCAGATTTTCTCCAATAAATAGAGTTGGGTCCCCCCAACATTCCGACACATTTGTGCAGTGGATGTCAAAGGGGGGAGGGGGAAACGGCATATTAAATGTATGGGAAAATGGTTTTTCGAAGATAACTCGGCAGCTTTTGATTCAGCAAATTAAATTAAAAATTTTAATCCATTACCCAAGTTTCGGGACGGGATCAAATTTCTAGTTTTTGAGTAAAATCTCTACTATGATTGTTGACCAAGTTTTGTACAAAAATGATGGCATGCAAGTGAGCAATGATATGCGCGTGATAAAAAAATGAAAAATGAAAGTAAATGGAAGATATGACCAGCAGAGCAAAGCGGTAGCACTACACGTGCAAATGTGGGTAATTTTGGACCAACTTTAATATAGACAAAATTATTTGAATTTAAGAATTGCTAACGAAATATATTAATTTTGAATATTACGGCTACACTAGATTTTAGAACTTAACGTTGCAAACTCAGTTACTGACTATTTAGTTATTAAACAAGACGGTAAGTCTCAGTTGGAGTGTCCCACTTAAATCAGCGTCCATAACTGAAAATTTTGCGGAAAATGATCCGGAATCGAATTTAGGAATTTGAAACTACGCGTCTCAATTGGAGTGTCCCACTTAAAGGCAGCGCCTCCAAATGAGAAATCTCCTGGAAAATTTACCTGGACTCAAATTACAATACGACACATTTCAGTTGAAGTGTCCCACTTAAAGGCAGCATGCCCAACTGAAAATTTCGCGGAAAATATTCCGATGTAAATACTAGTGGATAAAAAGTCTACCGAGCTAATACGTTCGGACGGTTTTAGCAGATATTAATCTGTCTTTACTTATAACGATCGTGGCTATAAATAATTTATTCCTTTAACAGTTTATCTCATAAAATACGGTTCGACTCAATTGGAGTGTCTCACTTAAAGACAGCGTCCCAAAGAAGTTATTTCGCGAAAATAATCAGATTAGCAAAATGAAATACAACAGAAAGTTATAATTACAATTTCGACAGGACGCTTCTGGATTGCCCCACCTGTAGGGAGAGTCCGCAGAGGGTATTACTCACGACAATATATCTTCCTGGATTATTATTAACCACGTTCGGTTAACTGAAAGTTAATATCAGTTGCTGAAGGGGGAAGTTCGCAGAATATTACAAAGACAAACTAAAAATTATGCAAATAAATACACGAAAATATACTAAGTTCAAAATTACCACAAAATAAATATGAATTCACAATAGAGAATTCTTACCAAACCAATAACTGATCATCTATAACGCAGAAAACCAAAGAGACCCTTAGCAGCGGGCCGTTTCAGGATATCATCGTGCTGAGCTAAAATTCAACCTGTCTGTCACATATGAACCAAGTGGTCATCAGTCGACGGCGTAGCAGAATATTTATAATTGGTAACGTCAATTGATATGAATAATAATTTCCTGACAGTTTAGATGGCCGCTTGCAAATAACTTACTTATATTATTTCGAAAAAATAATGAATTTAATAGCCCCAGTATTAACAATTATAAAACTATGAATAAAAGGTTATTTTTGAAGCCGGTTTGCATTGATAATTTCGAGCGTTAACTAGTTTAAGCAATAAATTTTCGCGGTTGAAACTTCTTGGAATAGGTTTGAAATTAAAACTTTACGTGGTTACCGAAAAGAACCGAATTTAATCATCCCTGGGTGTGACAATTATCAATAAAAATAAAACTATATTACTTCAGACACGACGTTAAACTCAAAAGATGTACCAAATTTCCCCATTTAAAATTAGTGTCATTACAGTTTCATGAGTTCCCCATACTCACTCTGTGTAGTATGGGATCAATAGTTTTGTATTAAATTGCACATTGTTTGAAGTATAAATATAATATTTTTATAATGTAACCTGTTTTATTTTCTCCCTAAGTAACTGGAAAAAAATTTGGGCTTATGCTCTCAGATTCGCTTGCAGAAACGGGAGCCTGTTCATATATTAAGTATTTGAATATTGTGACAATTACAAAAGGAATTCTAAAGAGAGTAGACTTTTAGGAGTGTTGAACTAATTAATTACTTATTCATTAAGAAGACACCACTAAACAACGTCTAATGTCTTGCACAATATTTTATATGAGTATTACTCTAAAATAAATTTGATAAGGAAAATTGATATACATATATATCTACAAACAAATACCTAGGCTAAAAATTGATTAAAATATGTACATTATAATACGATATGGCATTGTCGATATACCACAGACACAAAGTTCAGTAATGTTAAAACCGAATATTTGAACAAGAATGAAATCAAGGAATTCAGTAACAGAGATGGTAAAACATCAAGTGAACCGGTCTGGAAATAATGAGAAAGATAAACAGAGACTCAAATAAATTGTTGGGTAACGTGCTTCGAAAAACGCTAATTGAAAGTTTGGCTTAGTGAAGCGTGTACCTTATGAACGTTGTAAAGACAAAGTAAAGAATTCAGATATAAAAAATAGCAGTTTTTTTTGTCTACCTCAACAAGTTTTTGTTAAAGTCGAGGGTTGGTATTAGGTTGGTAGTAATTAAATAACTTCCATTTACTTTAATATATTACTTAAAATGCTTAATTATTTTGGCAGATCCTCTGTCTGCTATAATATTATCATTATAGAATAAAGTGACCTGTAAAGTCCTAAAATTACACAGAACTATGAAGCATTAAGTTGATGAGCTATTTGAAGTATGATGAATTTTATTATATATTTTAGAGAAATATATTGTTAGCTAGTTAAATCAAATTGAATTAAATTTTATTACATTACCCAATAGAGAAACCATTTACAGGGCAACACTATATAAATATAAGAGGAAAACGCAAATATAATACAAATACAAAAATACAAAATACAATGTAAATATGAATATGTCATACAAATATAAAACTAAACCAATAACTAAGACTAGACAGTTAGGTAAACAATTTAAAATTTAATATTATACATAATATGTGTGTTTGAAATTTTGAGTATGATACTGAATAAGACAATGTAGCTAAATCTCAGCTGAGTGATAATATTCTCGAGCTGTTTTTAACAAAGATGACAGAGTACAATTATTTATGTCGTAATGGATTCATATATTGTTAAATTAGGACGATATCAAGAACATTGGTGATTTAATTAATATATTCGTTCTAGGTACAGAGCATCTAAAAGTTATGCCTTGCTTGGTGTTAAGTCGAGGAATATGAAATGGTATTTGTGAAAGAATAGTAGGACAATCGGTGTTGTTATGAGTAGAGTAGAGTAGAATTTATTAATGTAATTTACATAAAGTATTTACACAAGTCAATGGGTATAACATGAAAGAAAAAATATAAAAAATGAATATAAACATAGAAATGTATATAAACAATAAAAATGTATATAAACAAGATACCTGAATTATAAAGATATATACACATTATACACACAGTATACACATACATATATATGACATATATACAAGCATAGTTACAAATAATTTCTTAAAAATTTTAAAATACCAACGAACTCAAATACACAGAATGACTAACATACCACAAAAATGAAAAAACAATATATATTGAAATGGATTTATGCAGGAAAACTCAAAGCTAAGTTAAATAATCTTTTTAAAGTTCAACGGGCTTTGGTGCCTTTAAGTATTCATCTATTGAATAGAAGCAGTGTGCCAGAATATAGTTTTTTATTCTGTGTTTAAATTGAGAGACGGTTAAATTTCTTATATTTGAAGGTAAGATATTATACAGATTTGCATTCAAGGAATTTTTCAACGACTTTGTGAGCCTGAACCTGCCTGGAACAATTTCATCCGCTGATCTAGTGTTGTAATTATGAATGTCTGCATACATACAGAACAGTGATTTATTTTTATGTATTTCTAAGAGTTGATAATAAATATATACCGAAGGAAGTGGCATTATTTTAAGTTTAATAAAAAGTGGTTTGCAGTGATCTCTGGATCCTGCACTAACTAATACTCTTACTGCGCACTTTTGGAGTCTGAAAACTTTCAGAGACTGCGATGAATTACACCATAAGATCTCACCATAAGTTAGATGCGAGTGAAATAATGAAAAATATGTATCATATAAAATTTTAGGGCTTAAAACCTTCTTTAGTTGTCTAAGGAGATAATTACAGCTTGACAGTTTACTACTTAAATTATTTAGATGGGCAGACCAATTTAATCCACTATCGAGAGTGATACCTAAGAGTTTAACATTATTTATATTGTTTCCAATATTATTTTTATTGCTCTTGTTTGAACCAGAGAAAAAAAAGCCTCTGTGTCTTATCTGGATTTAATTTCAAATAGTTAGCAGTAAACCATGTTTCAGTTTTATTTTCATTAATTTCCATCGTCTGGTTAAGATTAATCATATTTGGGGCACTATGAACTAACGTTGTGTCATCCGCAAACAAGATGCATTTTTCCGGCATTAGATAATATGAGAGATCATTTATGTATACGATAAAGAGTAGGGGCCCCAGTATAGAGCCTTGGGGTACACCATATTCTATCTTTTTAAAATCTGACTTATTTTCACCAATAGCAACACATTGTTGTCTGTTTTTTAAATACGATTTTATAAGGCAAAGCGTTATTCCTCTAATACCGTAACGCTCCAGCTTATCCAGTAGCAAGGTGTGGCTGACGCAGTCAAAGGTCTTGCTAAGGTCACAAAGTGTAATAGCACTCTGCTTACCCTCCTCAAGACCCCCCACTACCTCAGCCACCACTCTAGCCACAGCCTGGACCGTTGAACAATTTTTACGGAAACCATATTGATTTTTATGCAACAATTCATCGCCCTCTATAAAAGTATCAAGACGAGTTTTTAGCAACATTTCAAAAACTTTTCCAAAATACGGGATTATTGAAATAGGACGATGATCATTTGGTGAGTTACTGTCCCCCCCTTTAAAAATTGGTACGACTCTGGTCAGTTTGAATGCAACAACTTAAACAGAAAACTTATGGAATACAAAATTTAGCGATGTTTTAGTGACTCCATATTAAATATATTTAGCAGCAGCTCTTGGCTAAAGCCTCTCTCAGGATACATCCTGTTACACTTGAAATACAAAAACTTCAAAAATTTCCTTTGTACCGTTTCCAATACCATTGAGTGGGAATTATAAATGAGACAAAAAATGAGAGAACAATACTCTAATTTTGATCGAACTAACGAGTAATATAATGTCTTTAAAGCTAATTCATTGGTAAATCATCTACAATTCCGTATTATGAAATCTAAAGTTTTAACTGAGTTTATCGCTACTGTCTCGATATGTTCAACTAAGGATGGATCAATGTTAAAAATAATTCCTAAGTCCTTAATTGACTCATATCTTGTAAGTTCATCATTATTTACATTATAATCATATTTCTTGTGAGTAAGTTACGACTTTGCACTTGGAAATATTTAATGACAATTTATTAACACTAGTTGGGAGTTGAAGTGCTTGGCAGTCATCAGACTCTGAAATAACGCTAAATATTTTTAGGTCCTCAGCATACAACAGTTTTTCACATTCGATTGATTGAGTTAAATCCTTGATAAATATTTTAAAAAGCAGAGGTCCGAGATTTGACCCTTGTGGTACTCCAGATGCTGCAACATACAAATCAGACTTGTGACCATTATAAGCTATTGCAGTTGATTTGCTAGATAAAAGCTAAATAACACCAACAGTGATGTACTGACACCAAACACCTCAAGTTTATCAATGAGAATGTAGTGGTCTATGCGGTCAAAAGCCCTCGTGAAATCTGTAGATACATCAACTTGCCCCTGGCAATCCAATGTGTTAGATATGTATTGAGTTAAAGCGAGTAAATTAGTCATAGCAGATTTTTTGCACATAAATCGATGTTGTGACACAGATATGCACTTTCTTATTGAAGGATATATGTGACTGTATATAGACATCTCGAAAACTTTCACAAAATTGGAAATTATAGAAATAGGCCTATAGTTATCCAAAAAAAATGTATTACCATTTGTTGGCACATGACAAACTCTAGTCAGTTTCCAGCACTCAGAAAATGTGAATGTACTCGAAAGAAGATTGAGTATTAATAAAAGTGGGGTAACAAAAATTCGAGAACAATCTCTAACTAAAAGACTCAGGATTTGATCATGGCCAGCTGTCATTTTATTTTTTAATTTACATATGGCTCCAATAATTTTCTTCTCATTGAAAAAATCTATATTGATACAAGTATTTGACAGAATTACTACTGTCATTATTGTGAGCTGAGGGTTCACTCGGAAAATAAATACTACTTAAGTTATCTCGAAAACCATTAGCAATTGACTGCGGATCGTTGTAAGAATTATCATTGAGAGACTTTTTCCGGGAATACGAGACGTCCCTTTTTTATTTCTTATATATGACCAAAAATATTTTGAATCGTTAATTACATTTTGCACGATTCTTTCTATGTATATTTTATATGCATTATTAATTTGAGATTTAATTAAAGTTAGCAATCTCTTAAAATCCTTAAAGTACTGTTCGTTCATATATTTCTTATATTTATTGCGATATTTCTCTTTCAACCTAATATTAAGTTCGTTCTTTTATAAATACGAACACTATTAGATGCAAACAAAATTTTGCATATAACACAGCCGCATAAAATTAGTTAAGAATTTACATTATCAAGATATTAAAATTTTATACATAAAAATATTTATATTTCTTATTTATAAACCATCAGACGTACGTCGTAGAAATGCTTATTTTTAATTTATAAACTTTCAGATGTAGGCATATTGTAGAAATAATACTTTTAGGGTTTTGATTTATGTAGAGTGTTTCAGAAAAGATACTGCCTACAACTAGTAGATTTTTGACTTCAAACGAAAACGGCAACGCAAAAAGTATAAGATGAACTGTTGCACTTTCAAAATACAGGGTGTGTTTATTTTATATCTTTATTTCAGGTATTACAATGCGTATCGATTACAAATTAGTTTCTGGTATGTTTTTCAAGTAGGTGGTTATAATGCTAATATTACCCATATCATATTTTATAGCCTTTTCTGTGGTACAATCATAACCCTCTTGCTGAAATTTTACAGTTTAATTTTTTATACTTATAGAAGTACTATACAATATACCCCTTTCGATAAATATTCGATTTAAAACAGTCGTACGCGCCAGCTCCAAAATTCGCCCTTGCAATCATATCTCGACTCGGCGTCGCCATCACGATTTCACTGCCAACCCCGTCCTTTGTAGGTATTTCCCGTATGACCGCGTCATCCAGTTGATCTCTGTATTGATTTATTGTTATTTTTGGAACAATCCTCTTAGCAACTTGCAACACTAATAAATTTGTCTACCTCATTTTTCAGTCCAGCGACGGTGTTAATGTTATTGTTAAGTGATCGTTTATATATTGTTTGTATGACCTATAGTTCGTCTTCTTGTAAGATCTAATCCCGATCGTGTTGTCTTCATTCGATATATTCTTTAATTCTAAAAGAATTGGATTGTGATCTGACGTCAGTTCCTTCACAGAGTTCGTGACGCCTTTGCACCATGTCGATGACCGTTGGTGTACCGCCGTTGTCCAGGAAATGGGGGGCCTCATCAGGGTATTGTAAATTTATCTCTATTGGTATCGGCATTGCGCCAACAGGCTAGTTAGCTTTCTCATCTGTCTCAGCATATCACCTAGATCAATTAGTTGTATGCGATTACGGAATTCCTCTCACACTTCTGCGGATGTTCCAACTTCTCTTACTTCTGGTGTTTTTTGTTGTTGTCTGAGGACTGGCGCTGGGATTTGGAGTGGTATCGGTGGCGTTGAGAAAACAGTTACTTCTGTAATCTCATAATTGGAGTTGGGAGAGAGGAGAAATTTTCATCGTTATTAGAGATATGCTGCTGTTATCTGTTTGTCTATATGGTCTCCTTGGGAAATGGAGCGGCAATATATTTCATTTCAGTGGCTGATAGCACTAATGGGTATCAGTTATACTGGATTATTTGGATCTTGTGCTGATAAACTGAGCACGTGATATTATTCGTTCCTTTAAACATGTTTTTGTTACATCTAATCCTTTATCGTGTTAATATAAAGCCCCCCGATGAATTGAGATTGTTGTTCCAGTGAAAGGGCTCCTGTAGATTCGTTTTTACTAAATTGTTAATTATTTATATTTGCTCGAATCGGCCGTGGACAATGATGGGAAGGGGTTTTATTTTCTTTATAGTTTTTGCTTGGGGTCGATCTTCTTTAGTTTTTTGCGGCTTCTGATGCATACCTTTCTTTTCTAACTCACTATCGTTCAGACTCTGAAATTTGTTTTCAATGTTGATGCCTGCTGGAGAATTTTTTGTTTTGATATTCCCCCCTGACGGGTCGGTGATTGAGGGGTTAGTTGAATCATGGATTCTCCGCTTCTTCATCTTGAATAGGGCACTGTCATCACTGATGGAATCTTTATTATTGAATGTTAGATTCTGCTGCCTGTTTGGACTCGATTCTGACACCGTATTCGATTTTGTCTCTTTTACCTATGGTTTGATTTTCCGTTTTACTTTTTCTTTCTGGAATATGTGGTGTTTTGAAAATCACTTCGCTCTCTGAGTCTGATTGTAGTGAGGAGTGCTGAAGGTAGCCCATTCTTGTTGGTATGTTATAGTCTTTATATCACTGGATATGCCAGGACATATCTCAAGAGAGCCCTGAAATATTTCCGCGGAATTTTCATACATAGCATGTGCGGTGTTGGTCACATTTTGTTTGAAAGACGCGAATCTCTTATCCGTGAGGTTTGTTTTAATTAATTTCATTCTGGACTTGTCCGAGTTTTACATGCACTTTTTGTTTTTGTTGATCCTATTAGCATAAGTATTATAATAAATAGTAATTTTACAGTAATAGTAACTTTACCAGAGTATTTAATTGCCGACCGGTTTCAACCAATTATTCGCCAAAAATTTTCCTACGATTGCCTCTTCTGACATAAAATCCACAGTTTTCGGTGGAGTATTTAGCTGTCAAGGTGACAGATTCAGTTACAACCGGCCGCGTAGTAAAGTTACTAATTTAAATTTTAAATAGTTAGCTTACAAACTAGAATTAAAACGTGCCTTCTTGGTCGAGCAGTACGAGGATACTTAAAACACTTATACAGTAAGATTTGTATCTGTTATCATTTTTTAATCACGTTTTAAAAAAGCACAGAATTGCGAGGATACTACTTACGATGTGACATACATAAACTAGTTAGTTATTGGACATGCATGGAATCGGTAACCTCCTTTTTTTTTAGGTTGGTTAACACTACATAAAATTTACGCATTGCGGCTAATTTGCTCAAATATACATTCAATTTTCTAATGATTTTAATCTATGACCGAGCTACATATGGTGCCATCTCAAATGACGATGTGTATACGAAAAATAAATAAAAGCACGTACGGCTCTCTCTGTAACTGTTAATAAATTTTTATATCTATACTGAATTACCAGATTAAATAAAACCCCTGCCTACATTCACCAAATAATATTGTACTCGGTCTATTTATTGGCCAAAAACTGAAACCGCTGTGACCTAGTTAAGTGAACAAATATTCCTGGAGAAATTCCCTTATGCGTGATTTCACCGCCCTGGATTACAGTTTTAAGTCCTGTTTGTTCGTTATGTTATCAGCTACTTTTATTCGCTTTAGAATTTCAGAAACCTTGCCTCTATGAGGAGGTTTAATACTATTTTGTAATCTAGACAATATTTTTAATTTTAAGTACGTTTAAATTGAAAATCGATGATGGTAAGCAGCTTTTACGCTGATGCTTTGGGAAAACGTAAGCAAAGCACTGTGATTATAGTATTCTAATTTATAGTTGATAAATTAGGTACGATTGAGATAAAAATTTTCTATTGCCAATTGCGCTACGAGAATGCAAAAAGTGTAATGGACTGAAAGAATTAAGAAATTCATACAATAATAAAATTATTTATCTGAAAGAAAATATGTTTGGTAAAATGGATGTGTGCAATAATAGAATTACAAATTTTTACAAACACGGCTTTCACGTATTCATTCAACTTTCATATTTGGCTGTATGAGGAATCTCCTTGAAAATATCATCCAAACAATTAATTTAACAATAGAACCCACGTTGTCTTATTTCAGATACTACTTATTAATTATAATCCGTTAGATTTTCAAGCAGAATTAGAAATTATACAGATAAACACAAAATTTCTTTGACCATAAGAAAATTTAGCGCAATTTGCACTTATCTAATCCGAGTGTAATAAAAACCAGTGTTAGCAGATCTACTTCATTCACACTAAAGCACAATTATAGTGACTGCAGGTACTGTAGAATTAAATCTTAAATTACAGTATTGTACAATGTTAAACGAATAATTTCCTTTGTTATTTTTGCTTGCAATTGGGTTTAAAAAATAATAATTGTTTGCACGATAAATAAAATAATCTGACATCAGCGCTAGAGAATAAGCTATAGAGAACCGCCGCAAGAATTAGAACTATTCTGTTGTTCAACTCCTATCACCTTAAAACATCGTCATAGATTCCCACTTTTGGTGTTAAAGTCAAGGTAATTACAAATTTCGTCGCTCTTATAAAATTATGTAATTGACAGGTCCTGTTATAGTAAGCTCCACACCCTACAAGAAAAAACAAAATTCGAGATGTCAAAATTTGCCAGTAAATTCAATCATTAGGCCCAAAAGGCCAAATAATGATAAAAAAAAATTCTACATTTTCATTTCAGTCAAAAACCACAAAATAATCACCAAAAATCTGAAAAAACTCACGAGACATCGATAATTCAAAAATAGTCCAAAATAATAAAAAAAAACACTTTTAAAAATCATATTCCATTCGTCCATTCTACAACATAATTTTTCCAAAATACCAACCTTAAAAATATAGTCCCGTATAATATCATTCGTCACCCAATATATTTTCCGTACCTTCGGTATAAACCCCAAATTCATATTCGTTAATTTTCTATAACTCTTTTTCCATTCACTTTCAACCTTTTCTCGGATTGCTTCCGAACTATATTAAATAGTAATAGTGTATTGAAATGATGTAAATTAATTACATCATTTTCAATACACGTTTCCGAAACAATGTCAGGACGTATTCTAATTCCTATGCGCTAACACACTTTCAACTCCATATAGTCCACTGGAATTAGCATTTTTTCAGCACCTAAATCTGAGTGGATAATTGCGAAGCAATTCATGAACATGGAGTATCAAAGGTGATATGTACATACTTTGTACATGAAAATTCGGTGGCATTTGTTTATAACAGCACCTTGAATGTTGTAATAAATAGTTCTTTCTAAATAATTTTGATCGTAGTGCTCGGCGAGAAAAAAATTTAAAATGTGGGTATTGACAATACGAACATTTTAAGCCATAGTTTAACAACATCGGTTCAATAGTTGATTCGCAAATCGTAAAGAACCGTTGAAAATCAATGATTTTTCGATTGTTATTATTTAATAGAAAAATAAACAATATCCGCATGTAAACTATTTGAAAGTTTAACTTGTGATATGCTTTACAGCTTTTCGAATGTTTTAAAATCTCGAGACATAAGTTTAGATAAATACAAAATAACGTATAAAAGTTGCCTACAGCATAAGGTGTTAGTTCTTATCTAAATTGTATTAAAATAAACAAAACTAGGTTATTGGAATAAAATAGGGGTGATCACTACGTACACTGTAGAGCCGTGTACAAAACAATGTTCAGGCATGAGAAGCTGAAAAGTGGAAATCTTCCTATATAACCAGCGTGTCAAAAGAGGTAAGAAGTATAATTCCTTCCCTGCCGCTAATCATATAAAAGAACGGGCTAGATGCATTACGAGATCTTCGAGCTACCTGTATGTTTAATGAGCGGTTCTCTCCAGATTTTCTACCAAAGCACTCGGTGTACAAGTTATTACCACATAACTAATCTTTGCATCAACCAAAAATAATCTATCATTTCCTCATATTAGTGGCTACTCTTCGGGCTTATTATTATCACCAAAATTGCCGTCATAGCCATAGACAACGAACGTATTTACTTCAACTGCATTTAAATTTTCAAGGCGACGCTACCGGCCACACCAACAAGACAACTTATACAAGCATAGACGCGAAAGTTACATTACAATTTATTCAGGTATTATTTTAAATAATAATAACGAGACTAGGTAAAAGTTCACATTCTAAACATTTTATTAGGGAGATTTACGTTTGCTAAATTATTTATATTCTCGAGCTGTATATGTTTAGATTTATACAATTTTAATTTCAATTATGCTTCATCTAATATACTACCAGAGGTTTACCGTGTGCCCTTTAACACGTAAGATTTCACAAGAATATTTTACTATTCTTTCCTATTATTTGGGTTTTCTACCACATGTACTATTATCCTCTTCAAAACAAATCACCGGATCTACAAAATAATAGAATTATTGGAAAAAAGAGCCTCTGCGCCCGTGACGTTTACGCCAAAGGAAAAGTCAGAGGTTATGTTTTGCAAATAATATAAATCGGAATAAACACAAAAATAATGTATTTTGCTGACGTTTCGGAAAGTAATCTCTTTCCGTTTTCAAAGCTATTTTTTGAAGAACTCTTATTTTGCTGTGTATGTCAAATACACAGCTTTAAGATTCTGTTTATGTTATTTCCATAGATACTTACTACTTACACAGAACATAGAACTGATGATATTTTTTTAGATAATGTTGAGTTTGTTAAGTTCTTCTTTTAACATTGGAAGCCAGGTTATACAAATATCTACAGAACAATTCGATACGCACTTATCTTCATTTAATAAGATTATTGCTGATTCTTTAATTTTTCTTTTTTTGGTATCTGTTTCTTTTGTTAAAATTTTTGCCGAGTCCCAGTAACAAACTCAACATTATCTAAAAAAAAAAAATATCATCAGTTCTATGTTCTGTGTAAGTAGTAAGTATCTATGGAAATAACATAAACAGAATCTTAAAGCTGTGTATTTGACATACACAGCAAAATAAGAGTTCTTCAAAAAATAGCTTTGAAAACGGAAAGAGATTACTTTCCGAAACGTCAGCAAAATACATTATTTTTGTGTTTATTCCGATTTATATTATTTGCAAAACATAACCTCTGACTTTTCCTTTGGCGTAAACGTCACGGGCGCAGAGGCTCTTTTTTCCAATAATTCTATTATTTTGTAGATCCGGTGATTTGTTTTGAAGAGGATAATAGTACATGTGGTAGAAAACCCAAATAATAGGAAAGAATATTCGTAGAATGCCACAAATAACTTTCAGACAATATTTTACTGTTCAAATTATTGTGTGAAATTTCTCAAAGACAATATACCTAGTTTTATATGAGTGTTTAATAACGATTCGTCACTATAATTATTCTACGAACTACAAAGCAGTTAGAGCCGAACGGTCAGTTCTTGGGTCCACAGGCCCAGTACCTTGCTTATGTTCTAGGGGTTACCTTTGGACGAAGTTCTGAATCGGGACGTCTTTGACAAGCGGCGTTACGTTGTTGGACAGTCATATACAATTTGGTAGTTGTCGTTTGTGTAATAAACTTAAGGATATTTCTTCAATATTCTATGATATTTTACATGAGTATTTAATTCTGATTTACCACTTAAATTCAACCATACACGAATATTGACATGATTATTGGCCTCTGTTTTGCATTCAGTTTTATTTTATCGTAGCGATTGCTACCAAACTAATTTTAAACAAGCACTCCACCGGCCATTGCGTAACTCTAATTTAAATCAAAATAATACGAAGATTCTATTGCATAACATGATCCTTGCTATTTGCATAACCAACTCTGAAACATATACAGCATGGCCATTATTGTAGCAACGTAAATTTTCCTATGTAATATTTAGACAATTGTCTTAATTATTTGGATTGTTTAACTTCATGTTTGGCTATTTGCTACAACAATTATTATAAAATAAAATGGTTTCTGTGACTATTTTCCTAACGATAATATATGTATTAAAACGATTTCTGCTTTTTCTTTCAACTTTAACTTTCTAGAAATACAAATAATAAACCAAATAAATGATAATATAATATCAGTCAAATAAAATCTAAAACAAACTCTAACCATAAATTCACAGTACAATCTTAAGCAATAAAATAGACAATAAACAAAACAAATGATAAACTACTTTTCTCAATTAATAAACAATGTGTTAGAATTTACAAGATATTTTAATTAACGAGTGATTCATTTTCTAAAGACAGGTAAATAGTATCAAATCTGGTAGGAAATCATGATATTAAACTTTGCATAAAGAACTTGCGTGCATATAATACAAATACAACGTAGTTTGGGTAAAATTAAACGATCACATAATCGGCCAATTTGTTTATTTATCTTGATATAAAATTAAGGTAAATAATTACTGGGTGGGATTAAATGTATTCTTGGTTACTTGACGATCAAGAAGGAATATTATCGGCCGCAGAAATATCAGGAGACAATTTTGGACCATCTTGTATATTCACCAAATATGTAATGAAACTACGATACATTATTAAGTCTTATTAATAAAAAGTTACCCCAGTGATTATT
This sequence comes from Leptura quadrifasciata, assembly GCA_963675555.1. Taxonomy (NCBI): domain Eukaryota; kingdom Metazoa; phylum Arthropoda; class Insecta; order Coleoptera; family Cerambycidae; genus Leptura; species Leptura quadrifasciata. Next base: position 151,030,774 of record OY776673.1, on the reverse strand, counting down.
ATTGTGCAGCTTAAAATGAAACAAAAGCAGTATAATGAATATTTTTTGAATAAAATTGCATAAATACTAACAAAATTGACACTCTTGCTTTTTCTGAATCTAGAACTCGAAAAACTAACTACGCTAAGTTAGTTTGCTTAGACGGCATATTTTGGTTACTCGGTACCGGTTACCAGATATATGACTAGATTAATATAGCTTTCTATTAATATTTTGATTATTTAATTGAGTACCGATTTTATATGTGATTTAAATAGCAAGTTATCGTTCAAAAATTGGGTAAGATTTGTACGTTCTGTCAAAGAAATTAGAGGTTAACTGTGATATTCATTTTTGGTATTTCTTATTGTAGACGATTTGGATTTTGGTTATTTTGGAATTATTTTATGGACTTTGGGTTATTGCTCTGCTGTTTTGGCATTTAGTCTAAAAATTATTCTTGTAATTATTATTTTATTTTGTCTTTAAGTATAAACAACAATTGTTAAATTCTATTTATACCTACATTTATACGTTTTCTTTTAGCTTCCTGAAGAAATTAATAAATTTAGCGAAACGTCGACAAGTTAAAAAGGAAATTTTGTTTATTTTTGTGATCCCAAAATTCACCTAAAAATACATTATTATAATATTCATATTGGATCACAAAGAACATTCAAGTAAATTAGTAATATTATTCCATAGGTTTAGAAATCCTAGACAACTGATTTTATAGTGCATACTTTAATATATTATGTATTGTGCGTAAAACTATTAGGTAACTTAAAATCACTAATAAATTGTATTTTTTAGACATTCTTTATTTTATTTTTTCTATACCACTACAAGCAGTTATAGATCTGGAACCTCAAATTTACTTTTAGACTTCAGAACGTAATAAACTGGTGCCACTGTATAAAAATGAGAATGTCATCTCGTTGAGAATTACAGGCTGATCGCTACTATCTGCAGTATCTAATATTTCCGGAAAAAATTTATGTAATAACATCGTTTGTATTTTATCAATATATTAAATAAGGCTCAACATGATTTCAAAGAAAACATCCACAAATTCAGCTCCATTTGAATTTTTAAATGACATTTATGAAATCTTAGAAAGCCTATAGGGTTATTTATGGACCTAATTGAAGCTTTTGATCTGGTGGATCAGTGCTTACTTCTGAACAAATTGAATCATATATATTTTCAATTTGTTTTGCTTTATATACACAGCAACAAGTAAGCAAATGTCATATTATATCTTATTATTTCGCTATGTATTCTAGAATGAAATGCAGAATTGAATTTTGAGGTTGTTCACATCACCATACAAGAATTATCCTCATCACGTCGAATTATTTTTAAAGAATATAATTTGTTAAAAATGCATATCTGTATGAATGGAAAGTTTAATACTTGTAAATGAAATTATGAGAAATTTGTATAGACTAATCATTATCACGTTTGCAACACATCGAGAGGCTGAAATTATAGCTTATCTATATAAGCTGGGAAATAAAAAAAATCTTGCATATATTGGTATAAAATAATATAAAAGTTACCTGATGACATAAAGAATGTTATAAAAATGCATTCCTTCAAGAGTGATGTTAAACAATTGTTAATTAATAAATGATATTGAAATATCTAGCAATACTTAAAAGAATAAAGTGTGCAATGCATGCTTTTGTTCATATTTCTACTTGGTATTATTTTTTATTTGTACTTGTGTATTATCCTGTATTTGGGCTTGCATATTATTAGTGTAATTTACTATCATTGTAATCTATATGTTTACGTATGGGACCTTGACTTTTTCAATACCATTTGTTTAGATCTACAGAATTTTTTTTTCCGCGAGTGTGAAGCTAGACAGTTCTCTCGTGTCTCCGACATGCTCACAAGAGAAGTGCGAGGCAGTTATCTACAGCCACTTCCACATCTCGCAAGGTAAGTAACGGTAAATTAGAATCATGCACCCTAAGTAGCCTTAAGGATACCAGCAGGGCGGTCTTCTGCATTTGGCCTGCTAACCATTCGGCTAACTTTTGGCAGGCCGGTGTTGTTTTCCATTCTGAAAGCATTGTGGGCCTCATCCCACCGAATACACCGATTATCAAGCTTACCATCTTGACAGAGTAGTCTGGATATAGCACTCGGTCTCATATCGGAGATCTCGATATTTAGTTTAGGATTAAAGCTTTCATTTTCTCGGCAGAAGGCGGAAAATGTCCACCTCGAGTCTGCTGGGGCTCGTTCCGCATTTTTGGGCCCGATGCTCCTGGGGTTCGGCAGGGTGGTTTGCTTGATCCTACAGCTCAGAATCCAGATTTTAGCAAGAAATCACAGACAGAACATAATACAGTTCTTATTCAAGTCAATATACACGCTGTTCCTAATAATGCGATTTTTGTACAGTGTCGAGTGTTCCTACAATGACTGATACGACTGTGGTTTTCACATTCCACATTCTGCTGCCTTCTATTTGGAGGTATTTGTACTTGCTAAATTTCCCAGTTTCCTTGAGCATCACATTGCTGTTATTTCGAATTAACACATCAATCAGTAAGCAAGACTCACTCTTTTCCATTCTGTACGACGATGTCTGGTCGATGTTGATTTCTCTGCTGATTATGATCAGCACACCCCAACTAAGTGTAACGCCGTTGGTATTGATGAAATTTTCAGAGAGGTGTTAGCAATACTTCTCCGGTACAGATATATTCATTCACTCGTCATGACAGGTAGATCCCTGCAGATTCGAGTGAGTACTAAGCTTTCAACATGCTGCCGTCAAAGTTGTACAACCTGTACGTCTCCGATATCCCAGAGTTCCCGAATGAAGCTGATCAAGTACGCCGACGATGCGGCCATGTACGCGCATTCGCACAACGACGAAGCGGCGAATGTGTTGTTGAAGGCGCACATGGCCCATGCCGCAGAATATTACGGTCGGTGGAAGATTTGGATAAACGCTGAGGAGTCCGAAGCGATAGTCTTCACGCGTCATTTTATTGAAAACAGAATCCTAAAGCTCCAATTTCGACCCGATGAAATCAAATTTCAATCGACATATGCGTGAAGTACTTGGTGGTCAGACACACATTAATAAGAGAGTATGGATGGTCTACGTCCTGTCCAGGAGTCTTTATCTGCTCATGGTCAGGGGTAACAGACTCAACAGACAGAATAAAAAATTGTTGTATACAATGGTGGTCAGGCCGTCAATCACATAGACGACGTTGGTGTGATGCAGAATACCGAGCACGACAATTTATGCGCCTCATGTCGATTTCTAGAAGGTACACCTCCCTCAGAGACCTATACGTACTTTGCCGTGACATAACCCCGATAGCGGATTACGTTCCGCAAATCTCTCAAAAATTCTACTCTTTTAAGCTGGGAAATTGTCCGCTAACAAGACACATAACACAAATTAGACAGAATAATGTCCCATTTCGTATTAAACACCGCCTATCATACCAGACGTTACCGATCTTCCGACAACCCCTGTAGCTGAATTTCACCAACTATAACTTACGCTTATCCTATCCATCTTTATTGATATTGCATACCTTTCGCATCTTTAAATATTTCCTGTCGCCCTTTTCCTTTCTGTTTGTATCTATTTGTCTCTTTTGTTTCTTGTATATTTTTGTCTCTAAATTCATTTCATACCAAAATTTTTATCAAATCAAAATTTTTAAAATCAAAGTTTAGACCAGCCATGCGCAGCCCAGCACTGACGAATCTCGCGGAAGGCGAGTTGAGGTGCTTGCATCAGATCAGTGGCAATGCACGAATTTTCGGATAATATGTGGTTTTTAAGATTTGTTGAATCTATTTCTTTTAGATGTAGTTAAACTTTATTACTTCTTTTAATCTGAAGTAACAGGTGTTTATGTCGTAAGTTATTAATTGTTGTTTTAACCGAGCCAGTCCTATTACGCCCGATTCTGCAATCCGCCACCGCGCCAGCGCGGTGTTTCTACGATCAGTGCTGGGTGATACCCACAGTATCATTAACTGTAATAAAGTAGTTTTGAATTTGAATTTGGTACCAATATATTGATGTGCTTGCAGATCTAGTGGAGATGACTGGCCATTCTATCGTGTCGGTGAGAATGCTCCGTTGATGACAGCGTTGTGCATTCCGCCACCGAGTGACTGGCCTGTTGCCCTGCCAGGCTTCACGTCCTACACTTGTATTCTGTATGCTGTTTCAGGATCATCCTCTAGTAGTCTTATGCTGCCGTTATCAAGTTCTCTGTTTCCCTCTTCAGGCTCGCTCCAATCAACCACATTGTGGATGCCCTTCTGTCAATTGCTGGTTGATCGAGATCTCGAAAGAATTGTACATGCATCGGCTTTGCAAACAGGTATTATACAATGATATATTTTAAATCTTGATTATTAAAACGTGAAAAATGTTCATGCATTTATAATTAAAATGATGGCCTGAATAATGTCGTTACATAAATTTTATATTCGACGTCGTTGTTGGATTTACTTTGACCTCCTCTAGTTCCAGAAGTTTATGAAAATGTATTTAAATAATTTCAACTCATTATTACTTACTTGGCATATGAAACTTTTGAGCAAACTTAAATTTAACTTTGGTAACCCAAATGTATGCAAATTTGCTTGGTAGAACTTTGTACCACTTATTTTATACAATATTAAATCTTAACAATGAACAAAAATAACACTCTTGCGATTAATTTGAATTCTTTAAAGTTTCAGAAATAATTAATTTAATCTAAGAGAATCAAGGCAATAAAATTATTCTATAATAAAACACGTCCCGGCAAACATTTTATTTCCAAATTTCAATCATGTAGCGACCCATACAATTATAAAATGTTAAACCAACATAACTGAAATATTTCGCTTAATATCTATTGTAGAAGAATAAAGTTTTAAAATCAGTTTTCCCATTTTTTGTGAGCTAAAGTTCAGTAAAAAGGAATTTGAAGTCCGCCTACTTTGTGAGATATATTACAAAAATCTGAAAAACCGGAAAATCACAACGGTTATAGCTTCCTTATTTAAAGAGATACTAAAAAAGTTAAAGAAATTAAAATTGACGGCAAGGACAATAAGAATAATAATGTGTATCAAAAAAGTTCGAAAAACGCAGTTGGCTTTGACATACGCTCTTGTGCAAAAATGAAAAGAACAAATCTCAAAGTAGGCCATGACACCATTAATTCCGTTTATTATTTTTTCTCTTTCCAACCTTATAAAACATGTCACAAAAATTTTAACTGATAATGTCAATATTTAATATTTTACAATAACCACAATTCATATCATTGAATCGTAAAAATCAGCTATGTCACAATAGTAAAAATTCATTTTATAATAATTATAATTCAGTAATTATTTTATTACAATTTAATACAAACAAACAAATATCTCATAAATAAAAATACAAGTACAAAATGAACATCCAAAAAACGAAAAACTATGGATAACAGGACTCCCTACTACCATACTGAAAAGAATATATGTGTATTTATTTTTCTAACTACAAATGCTAAAATTGTGTACCATGCATTCTAATACACAAAAGTGCTCTACAAGACACGTCACGCATTACATTTTGGAGCATTTCAGGAATAATTGTCTCACATGCGTTTCGAATTCTGGTTTTGATGTCCTCAATATTTTCAGGGGCAGTTTGAAATACATTGTCTTTAATGTAACCCCAAACGAAAAAGTCCAAGGGAGTAACATTGTCACATGGCCTATGTCCATTTAACAATTTTATATAAAAACTAGTATTATATTTATGTTTAGCACGATCTGTATAGCATTTTGATTCAGTTTTTGTAAGTGAAACTGTTTTCAACTAGCAGAATTTTATTTGTATAACTGCTAAACCATCTGACACTGTTTTATGTACATATTTTTATATCTTAGGAACTCAGTTCTGTTTTTTTTACACTATTATGTATTTCTATTCTAGTTCTATTACAGCACCTCAGGAAACAATTGTCTAATAACATTGACATTCAGATGCTTATATTTCAATTTTTATATTTTTGTTTACTATGTAAGTACATATGGTTATTTTCCTTACCCCTCTTATTACTATACATACTGTATCCTATAAGATGTAATATATTTACTGAGTTCTCACAATACGTTTTACTATTTATTACGGCAGTTCATATGTTTGGTTATGTATAGAATAGAAATTACAAATTGTTGCAATCTAAGTCAGCTGTGGTATGTGGTATTATAGATTCCTTTTATCGATTCTGTAATTTGTCTGAGTACGGGAATCTACATAAGGCAGGTTGTTGCGCTTAACTGAACAATTGACAGATGGCCATACCTGTACCATTTCTACGTTTTACAGCTTTCCATATAACTAGTGGAAATAGATTTTTCAAGTATATGTAGTGGCATTATTTTATAGTAAATGGGGCAAATAAAGTTTATCTTATTAGTAAAACTCACCAAGAAATCATTTGCGTGCAGCTTTTGTACTGATTCGAACGTATATAAATTTTAACTGTGGACTTCAGTAATTGATATTAAATTTTTATATCCGCGTTAACAAGTGTTTAACATCCAGGTAAATTTCATTTATTAGTAATTTAAAATTTCAGTAATTTTAAATTTTTGTCTTTAATATAATTTCAATAAATTTAAAATAAATTCAAATTCAATTATATTTAACCAATACTATATGTACCACATGGTCTTATAATATTTTTTCTTTCTTTTTTTGGCAATTTATTGTTTACGAAATCAGTTTCTACATTTATACACTTATACACTTATACATTTCTGCATAGCTTTTGCACAGCTTATGTATATCTTTCTGCATATAGATACTTAAACATTTTCTTCATATTGAAAATGTCACTTTCTTATTATTTTATGCTTATGCTTTATATTTTTTTATTGGAAACTTGAACACCACATTTGCATTTATTAATTTTTCAAAAACTACATAGTTGGACAATTTTCCCACAATTTTCAAACTTCATTTCATTAAGAGACGTAAATTAAATTGCCAAGGAAACCTTTAGACTCCATTTTTGCAAGAGACAACTGTGGGCCTGGATTGATGTTCTAGAACCAGTTACCTCAGGAATACTCAATCCCGGAATCTAGGATCCTGGTATAAATTTGTTATATATTTTCTTATAAATTTTAATTAGTCTTTTTTAGCCGATATTATTAACTAATTTCAAAATTTCACTTTATACAAACCGATTTATCTATTCATGTAATATATTTTATCATTCATTTCAAACTATATTTTTATTTCTCTTACCAACAATTTCAGCCTGATCTATAGTAGACTGGTTATTCGAGAAAAAGAGACAATTCTACTTATTTTCACTATAGATGGTGCACATCAATTTTTCTTTGTCTCCTTTTTTCGAAATAAACAGAAATCTGTCATTTATGCTGTACATTTCAAAAAGGGTAAGTTTCACCACTCTTACGAATACTCCGGATCCACGACTCTTTGCTCCGACTTAAACCAGCTAGTCGTCTGCATATGTTGCCTCAATTCTTTCCCAAAAGTAAATAATAAGGGAAAGGAGGTAACAACATCTGGTGATCGAGCTGGCCATAGAATGTATCCATTAGGTACCTATCCAGCTATCTGGTATAACTTGATTTAAATAATTTGTACATATTACAGCAGTGTGAGGTGGAGCCCTAACTTGTTGATAATATGAATAATTTAATCTTTCTGCCACTGTTAATTCATAAAGAAAATCTTGAAATTCGTTTTGCAGAAATTAAGGTATCTACGGGCGGTTAATTTGCCATCATAAAAATAAGTTCCAATTACATTAGTCCCTAAAAGGCTCACCCAAACATTCGTAGATAATCTTTCTTGGTAAGCAGTCTCTCTGCACAAATGTGTGTTTTCTCGTGTCTACTTATAATGCATATTTCTATTGAGAAATCCATTATAAGAAAAATTTGATTCGTCTGACCAAAGAATTTTTCTACATATTAGCGGATCATTCCTTTTTTTTTATTTAACAGCCATCTACAAAATCTTACTCTTCTGAGCTTATCTTCCTCATTTAAATGTTTAAATCTGTTTTTTTAAATATTTTTCTTGCATTGCCTTTTTTATGCGACAGTTTCTCTGAAATTGTCTCAAAGAGGTTTCTTTATTTTGGTTAACACAATTCAATTAATACTCTATTCACTTTTCTTACATTATCCGCAAGATGCCTTCGCCTTACTACTTTTTTGAAAATTAACCGTGCGTGTTTAGATTTCGAACTAACTTCCTTAACATAGTTCGACTTGGCTGCAGAGCATCTAGAAACCGTGACTGCCATTTCAACATTAAAATTGCACTGACAATAAATGTTCATCATGTCGAATTTATTATTATTGGTGTACAACATAATTACTGATATAAAACTTGTCTTAGAACTTGACAACATAACATACAACAGTGAAAATCTGTAAAAAAAAAAAATTAATAACTATATACTTTATTTTGCACTAATCATGGCATAGCTCATTTTTACGATTCAATGATATTAATTGGGGTTTTCGCAAAATATTAAATATTGACGCTATCAGTTAAAATTTTTGTATCGTTGGAAAGAGATAAAATAAACGGAATTAATGGTGTCATGGCCTACTTTGAGATTTGTTCTTTTCATTTTTGCACAAAAGCGTATATCAAGACCAACTGCGTTTTCAAATTTTTTGATACATTTTGTCTTTGCCGTCAACTTTCATCCTTTTAACTTTTTTCGTGTATCCTCAAATAAGGAAGCTATAACAATTTGTGGCTTTCCTATTTTTCAGGTTATTGTAATATATTTCATAACTAAATAAATAAAAAATTTAAATGCGACAAACTTGATTTGCCTAATGTGCATTCTGATATTGAGTTGTTATGTGTTAAAATTTATCTTGTTCCTAAACCCCTCTATAATTATATAGTATATTTACCACCGTCTTTGAATTTCAATGCTCACGATTCTTTGTTTGATTATTTTGAAACACTTATTTATGCAACAGATAATACATTTTTAGTACTGGGGGATTTTAATATTGTTAACAATGTTAATACTTTAAATAGATTTCAAAACTTCTGTGAATTAACGAATTGTGAACAATATAATAATGTACCTAATGCCAATCAGAGATATTTAGATTATGTTTTATCAAATCAACCTTGTAACGTCGTAAAGCATAATCCCTTTGTGAATGAAGATCCCTATCCCTAATATAACACAAGAGAGAATAATTAAAGCTGTAGATAAACTTAAACCTAAGAAATCAATGGGATCTGATGACATACCGAGTTATGTTATTAAAGGTTGCAAATACATATTAACGGAACCCCTAAGTAGTTATAATAGGCCGGTACGGGACCACTTCCAAGGTCAATCGCTCCGGTTACAATGACGTCATGAACTGCATGGCATGTGTCCATCAAGAGTCATTGTGAGTTAAGACCTGCTTTTATCTGTTTAAAACCTGTTAAGACCTGTTTAAGACCTGTTTGAGACCTGTTAATTTTTTGTACAGAATTGTTTGTAGTTGTTCGAGACCTGCTTAAAACCTGTTCAGAGCTGTTTAAAACCTGTACAGACCTGTTTAAAATCCGTTTTATATCCTGATGGACACATATCATCTAGTTCATGACGTCATTGTAACCGGAGCGATTGACCTTGAAAGTGGTCCCGTACCGGCCTATTATAACTACTCCCCTGCAAATAATGTTTAATCTTTCATTAAAAAATAAGCAGTTCCCTAAAAAATTGAAAATCGCGCGTATTACTCCAGTATTTAAAACCGGTAATCGTCGAGACATTACGAATTATCGTCCCATTGCGATTCTTTCAAATATATCTAAGGTGTTTGAACTTGTGTTATATGACTACATTTATGCTCACGTAGAGAATAAATTGTCCAATTTTCAGCACGACTTTAGGAAAAAAAGGTCAACTTGTGGCAATCTAATAAGTTTTGTTGACTTCATAACTAATGCCTTGGTGAATAATAGCCAAGTTGATGTTATCTATACAGATTTTGCCAAGGCATTTGACAAAGTCGACCATTATGTGGTCATAAATAAATTGAGACAATTTTCATTTTCCTGGGTTGCTGCAATTTATTTTTCCATACTTATCCAATCGAGTTCAGTTTGTTAGGGTCAATAATTATGAATCGAATAATTATTTTGCAAATTCTGGCGACCCTCAAGGGTCTCACTTGGGACCCTTAATATTTTTATTGTTTATAAATGATATTATCTATTCCGTAAAAAATTGTAAAATGTTACTTTTTGCGGATGATTTAAAGATGTACAAAACTATTCACAATGATGATGATTCTACATCAATGCAGCTTGATATTAATAATATATTCAAATGGTCAATAGATAACCGCTTACCTTTTAATACTCAAAAATGTAAAATCATGACCTTCTCTCGTAATAAACAAACTATAGACTTCCCGTATTCGATGGACAATTCATTTCTAGAAAGAGTGTAATTAAAAACCGATTTAGGCATCAAATTTGATTGCAAGTTATCATTTAATGAACATGTTCTCCATGTTGCTAATCTTGCTTATAGAAACCTTGGTTTTATAATACGCAATTCTAAATCTTTTAAAAATATGGGAACATTATTAACACTGTACTCAAGTTTTGTTCGATCCAGGCTTGAATATTGTTCTATAATTTGGTGTCCTTTTTATACAAAATATATACAGGCTTTAGAGAATATACAAAAAAAATTTATTAAACACTCAAATTTCATTTTGAATGGGGTGTACGGTAGTAGCTCTGAGTATTTGCTTAATTTAACATGTTATAATCTAATGACACTTCATAACAGGCGGGTTTATTATAGTATAGTTTATCTTTACAAGATAGTTAATAATTTATCTTACGACTCTGACTCACTAGAAAAGATTAGTATTGGTGTTCCTAATTTACAAATGAGGTTCAATAGGACATTCTATTTACCTCTATTAAGAAAGAATTATGTAATGAGATCACCTATCTATACTATGATGAGTAATTATAATAACTTTCAACAATATTGTGATATTTTTGGGGATGTCTTTCAATCATTTGCAAAGAAAATTAAAAACAGGTTGTACGAAGTTTCAAATAATATTGATATTTATCATTAAATCATGTGGATAGTACTCGTTGTACTATGCTAGGTGTAATATTTGTATATAGTTTTGAATATTATTTTTTTCTTCCTCTTTTTTGCTTCATTGTTCGCCTTGTTTTTCTTCTTTTTTTTGTACTCTATATGTATTTATGCTCATTATATGTGTATATATGTATGTATGCTTACACTGTACTTATGTTTATTTAATTCTGTAGCACACACATGTTTAGTTTAATTTTCGAAGTTACTTATTCTTAGTTTAAATTTATTGTACCTAATCAACTGTCTGTAAATGGGATTTTCATCCTGTAGACATGTTTATCAAATAAATATTAAATAAATATAAAGTAGGCTATAGATTTCAAATTTCTTTTTACTGAAATATAGCTCACAAAAATGGGATAACTGTTTCTAAAACTTTATTCTTTTACAATAGATATTAAGCGAGATATCTGATGTGGCCATCGTAAAATAAACAAATAAATAAGGTCAGTGTCGGTAAACTGAATTCGCTTGCATTTATCAAGTGCTGAAAAACAGAGCGTCTATTCGGACACTGAAAAAGGCTCCCGCCCCGCCGATCTGAAATCCGTCGTCATCAAGAGCCTTGTTGCAGGTCAAACCATATTTCTCTTACACTGTTTTGTCCCTTCTAATGTTTTTTAAAATGTTAGTGGGTTAGTCTTAGTACTCAATTATATAACCCAACTCCTTGTACTATACAAAATTGATGAACTTTTTAACGTTTATCATATGACCATAAACTGAAACAAGATTTATCAATAAATTTTATGCTATTTCATCCTTCGCCTAAGTTTTCTCGTTACGGTAATTTATTTGTCGCAGAATAAGCGCTATTTATAATAAGTAATCTATTTTTCAAAAAACAAATAAAAAATATTGCTTAATTTATTTTTCCTTTTTTTTAATAACGGATTTCGGTCGAAAATCATACTGCCAGTGACGAAATATTTAATTAATAGTTACAGTTAGGTATTTTTTAGTTTATTAAGGTACAAACAATTTTTAAATTAATTGATGATTGCAGTGCATTTTTCGCGGCAGAATTTAAAAAAAATTTGAATAATGTAGAATAATGTAATCTAATGAAAATATTATAAAGTAACTTGTACCTGTGCACAATAACATACAAAAATTAATATGAAGCACTTAGTTAAAATAGACACTTGCTGATTTAACTTATCTATAATTGATGGTACATAATAATTATTATTTAATATTTCTTTATAACAATTTGTGTGGTTGATGAAGGTGTAGTATAATGAATCGGAACGGCGGAAAACCATATTAATATTAGTAGATTGAAAAGGATCTAATTATCATCTAATCTTTAATAATTATCATTACAATTAAATATTGTAAAATTTTATAAAAGCAACATCGTGTACTGTAGCTGAAAACAAATATCTTTTATTAGTGATTATGCGACATTTCATTTAAGAACACGCAAAATTTATGTGAACAGAATATCCAAACTCCAACTTTCTGAATGGTTCATGGCTATCCACAATCATGCCGCTGGGAAAAATTGGCGCACAATTTACGGGCAACTGGTAATTATACGAAAACTTTTATATTTTCACTCAAGCGTATAAATTTGCGGCAACATCCAGACTAAATGTAATCTACCTCCTGAGAGCATGCTCCTCAGAATCTCAATGTAAGCCAAATACATTTCAGTCTAGATGCAATTACAGATCCATATAAGAAAATCTATCGCATCGTATAGCAATTGATTTAAAAAAGAATGGAAGAATTAAGAACGCTATTAGTTTAAGAAGCTCATTAATATTAATTTTTTCGAGAGTATAAATGACTCATCTAAAATTTATCTGTGTAATTACTTACCCTGGAAAGCTGAAACGCTATTCTAAGGAACGCAAATTCATTTATTCCTGGTATTTTCCGCCAGAATTGAAGTTTCGCAAGCAATAATTAGAACATAACAGCATGAAAAAAATGACACATATTTTACAAAGTATTACCTTTCCCCAGGCAAAACATAATTCCTCTAAAACCATGTAGCAGTTTTAAATATTGTTTCCATATATGAAAATCTGCACGTAAATATTCATAAAAACTGTTGGAATCGGTTCAAAATTATGACGTATTGAAAAATTATTCTTTGGATTTCTAGCATTCATTAAAAATTTAATATAAACAGTCTCTAAATATATTCTGATCAGCTAGCATATTAATAATGCTAAGTGAATGAACGGATTATGTAATAATTTCTCCCTTACGAGAAATCAACAACAAACTCAAAAAAAATATATATATTAAAACCTTCATACTGTATATCAATGAAAATATTATGTAAAGACAATCTCCCCTGTGAGAAGTACTCTGGGCGTTTTAGCTATGAAATTGACCTCTGTGCTAAATTCGTGCCCTACGAAAAAATTCTTTTTTATTGTGTTTATTTGGACTTCTTGAATGATACTTGGTAGTTACAACAACGATTTATCATCGGACGATAACGTTTCAGATACTGAAGGAGTCGGAAATATTAATTAATTTAAGATCCGGCATGGATTAGGGCTTCTAGGGAAACCACGTAAAAAAGGCGCGCCGAGCATTCTACCTCTAAGGTGATGCGGAAATGAGTGCATTTTTTGATTTATTCATTGTAAATAAATGCACCTAAATACAACGTATAAGACATTCTGGTAGAGAATAAAGATTACCGAGCTTTATAATAGCAATATTTAATTTTAATTCTGGGACACATAGAGAGCGAAATATGTGGTGCGAAAGAGGTTTGGCGGAACTAAATGCATTTTTCACTTAGTCCCCGTCGTATCACCAAAACGTTTAGGCGCACAAAAAAAATGTATAGGACTTTTAGAGTAGAGAATTTACAGATGTAAAACTTTTATAATAGGCGTTGTTTGGGTCATAAAAACTGAGTTTATTTTCTATCACCCAATTCATATCTGGTTATTGAAGCAGGGTATTTTCTCTTCTTTCTTCTTGTATTATTGTACTTAATCTGTTTGTGTATAGCCCTATTATTGGACAATTGTCTATTGGATTGTTTTCCCCAATAAATAAATAAACAAAACAAGTTGATGTCATACATACGGATTTTTCCGAAGCTCTTGACGGGCTCGATCCCGGCATCCTTCAGAAGTTCAAGGTATATGGTTTCTTGGATTTGTTAACTTCTCTTGTATCCTCTTTTCTAATTGGTAGGAATCAATATGTCTGATCAATTCTTGGTCTCAATACTGGGACATCTATTATTTATCTTATTTATCAAAATATAGTTGCTTTTGTAGACATAAATACTGATCACATGAAATTGTTTTATGCTACTGATACCGACGAGAATTGCGTGCTGCTTCAAAGGAATCTAAATGATTAGTGCTTTCGGAATAACACTTACCTTTAAATATCACCAAATGCAATATCTAGTCCTTCAGCCGCAAAAGTAATCCAATAATAATCAACAATGAGTTGAACAGTACTGTCCTAAATAAATCAGATGAATTTAAGACTTGCGTGTTCTTTTGATTCGGAACTGAATTTTCTAATCATATTATCAACTAGGAGACGAATAATTTCATTTTCTTTCTCAAAGTAACAGTTTTAAGAACATTTATTATCAAACTTTGCGTTTGGTGCATTATTACAACACATTTTGGAGCTTTTGTGAACGATCCATCTTTTGGAGTCTGTAGGACTTTTACTATATTTTTCAAAAATGAATATTAACGTTCACAAATAAGGGTTCAAAATGACTGTTTCAGACGGAGAATAATACAAAATTTATACTTACTGTTCGTTTATGATTAACTGCTTCTCTGATGGTGTCAATTGGACGTCGTAACACTATAAATCTAACACACTAGATACTAACACTTTCTTAAAATTAAACCTGAAAGGGTATTTTGAAAAACACAAGAACAAGACAATATAAAGTTCAAAAATATATATTAAATCTCTTTAAAAATTCATGTTTTACAACAACTTCAAGAAAAATGTTTTTAACAAATTATAGTCTGGCCCGTGTACAACACATGGTCAGGAACGGACGACTTATAATGTACCAACTACCATCCAATATGCGGTTTTTGAGCTAACGATTACACAAAAAGATTCAAGAAAAGTTCAATGTTTATAAATTTTTGATGGGCTTTTGCTTGCCTGTCTATTTACGTATTTTTAGTTCAGTATCAATTTTGGTCGCTCCTCGGAGCTTAAAAATGCTTGAATCGCAACGACTTTGAATTATATTTTGCAATTACAATTTCATACGTTCAGGCAAGGCGGTCCCATGCACATATGAGTACAAGTAACTATACTTTTCTGACACCGAATCACTGAGGAACCGGTTTAGGGCAAAACCCGTTAAAACCCATCATTTTCTCGTCAAAATCGACTACTAGGAAATGATGGGGGTCCTATGTCGCTAAAGGCTATTTTCGGTAAAACTCTCGATATACTTTGACTAGAGACTGGATTAACTTGTCCTCATATTTAACACAACGCATGAGTTGCAGTGCTTTACAACGTGGATTCGTAAAAGGGTTTTTAATTTTGAAATTTCCGAAATTAAAGTCAAATTTTGTTACTGTTTCTAAATTTTGGTGGTCGGGGCGACATTACGTCCCTGTGCAACGACATTTACTACACTTTCTAAAATTACACTCCTTGATGAGTTATTGAAATTTTTGCATAAAAAACGCTCCGTAGAGCGAAAATATGATTAAAAATATAAAAACCTCTTCCAACGATATTTTTACGTGAAGCACGCTTTTCATGAGAAATTGTTAAAGAACGCTATAACCCCGATATACTTTTCGACGTTGTAACAAAATCCGACTTAGGAAATATTTCGTAAGAAAAGCGTGCTTCACGTAAAAACGCCGTGGAGGAGGTTTTTAATTCTTGGAAATATATTTTTGCTCTTCGGAGCGTTTTTTATGCCAAATTTTCGCTAACTCTTCGAGGAGCGTTAATTTGGTAAGTGTAGTAAATGTCGCTGCACAGGGACGTAATGTCGCCCCGACCACCCAATTTTGGAAAGTATTCTAAAATTGGACTTGAACTTCCAAATTTCCAAGATTAAAAACCCTTTTACGAATCCACGTTGTCAAGCACTGCAACTCTTACGAAGTGTTGAATATGAGGACAAGTTAGTCCAACGACTATCCAAAGTATATCGGAAGTTATAGCGAAAATAGCCCTTAGCGACATGGGACCCCCATCATTTCCTAGCAGTCGGATTTGACGGGGAAATGATGCGTTTTGACGGGGTTTGCCCTAAACCGGTTCCTCAGTGATTCGGAGTCAAAAAAGTATTATTACCATGTACTCACACGTGCATGGGATCTGCCTTGCCTGAACGTAAAATTTGTTATTGCATAATACAAACGAAGTAGATACGCTTCAAGCAATTTTAAGCTCCGAGGAGCGACCAAAATTTATGTGAATTAATAAATACGTTTATAAAGACAGGCAAGCATAAGCCCACCAAAATTTCAGTTACATGAACTGTTCCTTGAATCTTTTTGTGCATCGTTAGCTTTTCAAACTGCATATTGGATGGTAGTTGGTACCGTATGAATCGTCCCGTTCCTCACCATGTGTTGTACACGGGTCAGACCATTGTTTGTTAACATTTTCTCTGAAGAAGTTGTTGTAAAAACATAAATTTTTTAAAGATTTAATATACATTTTTTGAACTTTATATTGTCTTTTACTTGTGTTTTCTAACAAAATTTCCCTTTCAGATTTAATTTTAAGAGAGTGTTAAACAGACAGTGTTAGATTTATAGTGTTACGACGTCTTCCAATTGATACCATCAGAGCCGCAGTTAAGCATAAACGACAGTAAGTATGATTTATCCATTAATCTCCGTCTGAAACAGTCACTTTGAACCCTAAAAATTTTGTGAACGTAATATTTTTATTTAGTATTTAGAAAAGGTTGAGGAAAAAGAAAATTAATTTTTTCTTTTTCCTATTTTTTTTTTTTTCAATTTTTCTAAGTTTTTCGAACAGAAAATATGTCCTTCAGACTTCCATCAAAAGCATGGATCGTTCACATGGCGCCCGAGCAGGGACCATGCCGTCCCCAAACCCAACAAATCCTTTCTCATTCATGGCGGAAGACTCCGAGGGGTCGACCCCAAGAGAATTTTATGAGCGAGTCACCGCACCGCTCGTCGACGACGGTTCTAGAGGGATAGAACCACAGCGACTGTTTCCGGAGGGAGATAATGTTAATTTATCAGCTTCACAGCCACAAACTGCTTCGATGGAGAGTATGTTTCTGAAAATGGCAGAGGGCTTCGTGCAGGCGATACAGAACGTGTCGACCTGTACGCCCCATGAGAGACAAAGATGTCCGAACGTGACGTTCCATGGGCTTGATCATGAAGATCCAGAAGCATTTCTGAAAATTATGGAGGAATATTTCGACAGAGCTCGCATAAGCCACGACTATGATCGCCTCCATAACGTAACCGGCCAACTCAAGGGCGAAGCTCAACGATGGTCCGAACAATTTAGGACGTTGACTACTTCGTATGCCTTATTCAAGGAAAGATTCCTTACGAGATTTAATTCTCCCGACATACAGTCACGAGCTATTGCTCAACTGTATGCCGTCAAGCAAACGTCTTTAGACGACACGGCAGTGTTTATCACAAGGAAAACCTGTCTTTTCGATCGTATTGATCCCTTTAAATCCGAAGCCATCAGAGCTCGGGTCATCATGGACCAACTGCGTCCAGAAATTAGGTCACGCTTGAGAAGCAACCTAATTTCAAACACAGAGATGTTAATAGCAGCGGCTACTAACGTCGAGCGGGATTCAGCTGACGAACAGACGTCGCTAATCCAGCTTATTGATCAACGTCTGTCCCGCGCGTCTTACTATCGAGAGCCGGGACACATCAGTCCACAAAATTCAAGTATAAGGAGCAATGGAAGCCCAACTCCGACAGCACCGAGGGTGCATTTCCGAGAGGACGTATCTCGACAGGACGGTCCAGGCAGAGCGCCTGGTCGTCCTATTTTTATGCCTAATTTATCAAGCGGATCAGTGAATCCTGACCGCAGGCAAAACAATTTTAATGGCGGATCGGGGAAATTCCGAGTACCCGACCGACCGGCTACCCCGTGCCGATACTGCACAGACACAGTGCAGTGGCACTTCCATAGTCAGTGTCCGAATAACCCTCATCTCAACAGGAGACCGGGAAACTTTCGAGGGGCCAGAGACCCAGGCCAGGGTCCATCTGCAAGATCCCCGGCACAACGGCCGAACCAAGGCGGCAGCAATGTCCAGTAATTTTTTCCGATACTCATGACCACTACGACGCTCCTCTGCACAAGACAAGAGAGTCAATAAATTATATGAGCGAAGCGTTCCCTTTGCCTCGTATAAAAGTTCAAATAAATGAACATGCGGTCGACGCACTGATAGATTCAGGCTCGACGCGAAACGTTATCCATCCGAGGATGTTGGATAATTTTAAAAATCTCACGACACGTCGATCATTTGCTATGGCGTGCGGAGATCGAATGGTGGACGCTCTTGGCACGACAAAATTACAAGTAATAATTTCAGGCACCTCTTTTGAAATTGATTTTCAAGTAATCGAAAATTTGAACGAAACGATAATATTAGGATCACCATTCTTATATATGAACAATGTCGCATATGATTATGGCAGAAAATGCCTATATGCCGGCACAGAAGAGCGTATTACCGTCTTCTGGAATCAAGCTTCTCAGAGGGAGAGACAGCAGGCAAAGCTTCCTGAAGAGCTTGTTATTAAAGACAAATTTCTACGGCCGCTGTTCGAAGAATTTGTCGATCTGTTCACAGCGGAACCGACTCAAGCAACCACAGTGACTGTGAAACACAAAATTATAGTAAAAGACACGAAACCATTTAATATCAGACCATATCCGATGTCTCCGAGTACTAAGAAAATTATGTACGACCAAATCGAAGAGATGTTAAAAGCTGGCGTCATCGAACCTAGCACTGCCCAATATAGTTCACCACCAGTGATAATAAAACGCTCGGACAGGAAACCACGATTTTGCATCGACTATCGCCATTTGAATGAAATGACTGAAGACGAGGCTTCCGTCTTACCAAAAATACACGAAAGTATTAAAGATTTAGGCAATTCGAAGATTTTTTCTGTGTTGGATTTAAAAAGTGGATATTGGCAAATACCGCTAGATGAAGCACCAAAAGATTTTTCGACTTTTACCACTCCTGATGGGGCAGCTTACAGATTCAATGTCATGCCTTTCGGACTCAAGACAGCTCCCTGTACCTTTCAGAAATTCATGGCAAAGGACGTTTTAACGGGTTACCTGCACCATTTCTGTAAAGTGTATTTAGATGATATAATCGTTTACAGCGTAAACGTGAAGGAGCATATGTCCCACTTGAGATTAGTCTTTGAAAGACTACGTCTACACAATCTGAAAGTGTCACCGGAAAAGTGTGTAATAGCGACGAATGAAATTCAATATTTAGGCCATACAATTAGAACCGATACTTCCCAACCATTAGAAAAACATGTCTTACAAATTCAAAATTATCCCGTTCCAGCTACTAAAAAGCAGCTACAAAGTTTCCTAGGGCTTTGCAACTGGGTACGAGAATATCTACCAAATGTGGCGATGATCACGAAGCCACTAACGAAACTTCTTTCGAAGGAAAATCGTTTTCACTGGAACCATACATGCGATGAAGCATTTAGAAAATTAAAAGAATTATTATCCGGACCGCTGGAACTCCATCGGCCGGATTTTTCACGTCAATTCATTTTGCAAACAGATGCATCCCTCCAAGGCCTTTCGGCCGTATTATATCAATTAGGCGACAACGGCGAAAAATACATAATCTCGTATGCAAGCAACACGTTATCTCCAGCGGAGAGACGTTACCACATAAACGAGCTAGAATGCTTGGCGGTGGTGAACTATATTAAAAAGTACAAGATGTACTTAGCAGACAAACCGTTCTTGGTGAAGACGGACAACAGGGCGTTACTTTGGTTAAACAAACATAAGGACGACAAGACAAAATTTACTCGATGGTCATTACTATTGCAAGAATATGCTTTCAAAATTGAACACTGTCCAGGAAAGGAGAATTTATTAGCAGATTTTCTAAGTCGTAACCCACAAAATCAGTATGTCGAGACAGACGATGAAGAGGAAAGAATGTTCCTACCAAATTATAAGTGTCCAGAACGTATTTCTGTTTTAACGCACTCAGAAATATACGAAGATATCGTACAGGCTCAATTGAGTTCAAGAGATATTCAAGACAAGATCCGCCGTTGGAATGATCTATTTCAACAGGAACAACGTTCCGATGCGGATCTTATTTTTATGCAAAATTTTCACGTCCAAGACGATGTACTTTTTAAAGATTGCGATACAAATTTTAAATTAATAGTTCCAAAGAGGAAAATAAAGGAATTGATTTACCATTATCATGACCGAGATGAAGCATGTCATCCAGGAAGAGACGAGACTCTCAGGAAAATAGCGAAACGCTACTATTTCAATAATATGGCCAGGATCGTAGGCAAATACATAAACGACTGTCTGATATGCCAGTCTGTAAAGACAAGACAAGCCCAACCCAATGCTCCACTTAGAAGTCATGCACCACAAAATGCATTTGAAACCTTGAGCGTCGACGTAATTGGCCCGCTGCAGAGGACTAAAGACGCCGAAAACAGATATATGATTATCGTCGAAGACGTTTTCAGTAAATGGATAGAGGCAAAGGCATACATTCAGGTCGACGGCAGAACGATAGCCAAATATATCGATGAAGAAATAGTAGCAAGATTCGGAGTCCCTCGAGTCATAATATCAGACAACGGTGGTCATTTCAATTCCGAATGGTACATCACATTTTGCGAAAGGAATGGTATCGAACGATACTTAATTCCAGCATATCACCAACAGTCCAACCCCGTGGAACGACGGGTGCAGGAATGCAAGAAAATTTTAAAGACTCTTTTATTCAAAAAGCCAAACGACACTTGGGATCGCTACGTGCATCAAATGACATATATATTAAGAAATCGTAGGAACGCCGCTACAAATCAAACACCTAGCATGGTCGTGTTAGGATATGATCCAGCCGAAAGAGGCGAATGGGATTTGTATGCCTGGAGGCAAGAAAGAGCCAAGCAACAAACGCTTCCACGATACGAGCGAATCAAGGAAGCCCGTCAGGCCCAACAAGATTATAAACAGAAATATGCGCCGAAAGAGGCCGTCACTCCGATCGTCTACAAAGTAGGAGACAGAGTCATGAGTAAGAGAAAAAGAAGGTACATACCTTCACGCCGTCTTGGTCAGGCCCAACCAGAATTCTGAAGAAGTTTTCAGACGAGGTGTATCTCGTGCAAAAGGGAAATGCAACGACAAGAGTACATGTCGATGATTTGAGACCAGCCCCGCCAGAGGAGCACAACTTGGAAATCGAATCTTCCGATGAAGAAAATGCTAGTCCAGGCGGAACATCACTCGATGGAAATGATTCCCCGTTCTCAGACGATTCCACAGAACCTCTACCGCCGGAGCAAACGGTTGTACAAATCCATGCACCGCCACGAGACGCTTCCACTTCTGATTCAGAATCCAGTTCTGGAGATTCAATCATCTTTTTATAACATTTTTCAACCTAGGCTAAGTTTTAACTTAGTGCTAGGTTTATTTTATATATCAAAATTTCCATACCAACTTCTTGTCGTGTCAGGCAAAAGTTGGTATTTTTTATGCATCTTTTACAAGTTATTTTCATCCGAGGATATTGTATCGTCCGTACAATTCTTCCAAATTCACTGCAGCAACTCTGACCGTGTCCGGCAGAGTTGGTATTTTTTATAATTTTTCTAAGTCCTCATATGTTAAAAACATATACATCTGTAAGCAGAGTCCGACCCAAAGGGTCCAAACAAATGTTCCATTGGCACGGCATGGAAAGACGACGACTCTGACGCAAGGGCGCGATTCAGATGAGTCTAGCAACTCAAGGGCGAGATGCCGCCACGTCTGCTGGAGGGGCAGATGCAACGATCCGACGGATGCAGATTCTGTCGCAGATTTCTCATAAGAAGAGATTTTAATAAAAACCATTTCAATCAATATAAGTCAACAAAATTCAATGTTCCTATTCTCAAAGACGACGATGTGATATCGGTCGCAGATTTCTCCCAAGAAGAGATTTTTTAACTACTCGGAAACCATTTCAACCAATATAAGTCAACAAAATTCAGTGTTCCTATTCTCAAAGACGACGATATGTTATCGGTCGCAGATCCCCAGACGGGATGTAAACAAACATTTTACTAAAATTTTGTTTTATTGTTTCATATAAACCGAGCAGAACCAATGTATAGCTGGAGCAAGCAGTCCGAGGACCACCTAAGCTGTTCCAGAAGGCAGTTCGACACCGAAGGTGATCGACGAGGCATAGACACGAGGAGGAGCAGACGCAAGCCCGCATTAGTGGAAGAACACTAAGAAAGATAAGTGCGTCGAAAGTGTTTGTGTTGTGTCATCGAGAATCCGAGGATTTTCGATTTTTTTCTTTTTTTTTATGCCATTTTTGAAACACAATGTTCAATAATTCAATCGAATGCTATGCATCGATATATGTTCAAATTATCATCATTTTTAGATTTGCATCTATGTTTTGTTCAGATAGGCCGGTCTGAACGATAACCGAATACAACACATGGGAGACTACATCCAATGATCCATTTTATTTTCAAACAAACAATTTACCAAACGTTACACAAAAAGATTCACGGAAAGAAGGGGAGTGTTAAAGAACGCTATAACCCCGATATACTTTTCGACGTTGTAACAAAATCCGACTTAGGAAATATTTCGTAAGAAAAGCGTGCTTCACGTAAAAACGCCGTGGAGGAGGTTTTTAATTCTTGGAAATATATTTTTGCTCTTCGGAGCGTTTTTTATGCCAAATTTTCGCTAACTCTTCGAGGAGCGTTAATTTGGTAAGTGTAGTAAATGTCGCTGCACAGGGACGTAATGTCGCCCCGACCACCCAATTTTGGAAAGTATTCTAAAATTGGACTTGAACTTCCAAATTTCCAAGATTAAAAACCCTTTTACGAATCCACGTTGTCAAGCACTGCAACTCTTACGAAGTGTTGAATATGAGGACAAGTTAGTCCAACGACTATCCAAAGTATATCGGAAGTTATAGCGAAAATAGCCCTTAGCGACATGGGACCCCCATCATTTCCTAGCAGTCGGATTTGACGGGGAAATGATGCGTTTTGACGGGGTTTGCCCTAAACCGGTTCCTCAGTGATTCGGAGTCAAAAAAGTATTATTACCATGTACTCACACGTGCATGGGATCTGCCTTGCCTGAACGTAAAATTTGTTATTGCATAATACAAACGAAGTAGATACGCTTCAAGCAATTTTAAGCTCCGAGGAGCGACCAAAATTTATGTGAATTAATAAATACGTTTATAAAGACAGGCAAGCATAAGCCCACCAAAATTTCAGTTACATGAACTGTTCCTTGAATCTTTTTGTGCATCGTTAGCTTTTCAAACTGCATATTGGATGGTAGTTGGTACCGTATGAATCGTCCCGTTCCTCACCATGTGTTGTACACGGGTCAGACCATTGTTTGTTAACATTTTCTCTGAAGAAGTTGTTGTAAAAACATAAATTTTTTAAAGATTTAATATACATTTTTTGAACTTTATATTGTCTTTTACTTGTGTTTTCTAACAAA
Organism: Leptura quadrifasciata; assembly: GCA_963675555.1. Lineage (NCBI taxonomy): Eukaryota > Metazoa > Arthropoda > Insecta > Coleoptera > Cerambycidae > Leptura > Leptura quadrifasciata. The sequence goes on along the minus strand of OY776673.1, from coordinate 151,006,847 downwards.
ATTTCCCTTTCAGATTTAATTTTAAGAGAGTGTTAAACAGACAGTGTTAGATTTATAGTGTTACGACGTCTTCCAATTGATACCATCAGAGCCGCAGTTAAGCATAAACGACAGTAAGTATGATTTATCCATTAATCTCCGTCTGAAACAGTCACTTTGAACCCTAAAAATTTTGTGAACGTAATATTTTTATTTAGTATTTAGAAAAGGTTGAGGAAAAAGAAAATTAATTTTTTCTTTTTCCTATTTTTTTTTTTTTCAATTTTTCTAAGTTTTTCGAACAGAAAATATGTCCTTCAGACTTCCATCAAAAGCATGGATCGTTCACAAAATGTCGGATTTTGTTACAGTTTCGAAAAGTACATCGAGGGTTTTATCGTGTTCTTTAACACTTTCACTGGGCAAAAATTTTTTTTTATCACATATAGATTTCATAAAGTATTTTAAATTGGTAGAAAAATTTAAGTTTAAGAAAAAAAGTTGCAAAGAGATAAAAAATTTATATGAGAATTAGGTATAATTTGGAAAATCGGCGATATCTCGAAATATTTGACACTTTATATAATGTTATTTAATATAGTTAGATAAAATACAAGTAACCTCACCTACGATTGTGAAGCAAACACTATGTACAGTTGAAATCATGAATGTTGTCATTTATGTACTTATCAACGATATGTGAATTTTCTATTTTTGTATATACCAAGCGCATAAGATGTAAATAACAGAAAGTCACGTCTGTCACAATAGAAATTCATAGCATAACCAAAGAGTAGAGATGCCAGCATAACGATGCATTTTACAAATGAGTAGTAGAGAGCTCGCGTCACAAAATTCCTCTGAAAATTGAATTCTGTGGGGGTTTTGATAGTAAAATATGCGACCAGTTTTATTTGATAACTTATAATTAACTGTGTTTATGTCAAATTTTGTTACTGTTTCTAAATTTTGGTGGTCGGGGCGACATTACGTCCCTGTGCAACGACATTTACTACACTTTCTAAAATTACACTCCTTGATGAGTTATTGAAATTTTTGCATAAAAAACGCTCCGTAGAGCGAAAATATGATTAAAAATATAAAAACCTCTTCCAACGATATTTTTACGTGAAGCACGCTTTTCATGAGAAATGTCGGATTTTGTTACAGTTTCGAAAAGTACATCGAGGGTTTTATCGTGTTCTTTAACACTTTCACTGGGCAAAAATTTTTTTTTATCACATATAGATTTCATAAAGTATTTTAAATTGGTAGAAAAATTTAAGTTTAAGAAAAAAAGTTGCAAAGAGATAAAAAATTTATATGAGAATTAGGTATAATTTGGAAAATCGGCGATATCTCGAAATATTTGACACTTTATATAATGTTATTTAATATAGTTAGATAAAATACAAGTAACCTCACCTACGATTGTGAAGCAAACACTATGTACAGTTGAAATCATGAATGTTGTCATTTATGTACTTATCAACGATATGTGAATTTTCTATTTTTGTATATACCAAGCGCATAAGATGTAAATAACAGAAAGTCACGTCTGTCACAATAGAAATTCATAGCATAACCAAAGAGTAGAGATTTTACAAATGAGTAGTAGAGAGCTCGCGTCACAAAATTCCTCTGAAAATTGAATTCTGTGGGGGTTTTGATAATAAAATATGCGACCAGTTTTATTTGATAACTTATAATTAACTGTGTTTATGTGTACAGTTGGACAACAATTAGCCTGGAAGAAAGGGCGTTATTCAAAATTTTCGAGATAATGATACTGAACGATTGTTACAAGTAAAGTAAATATTTTGGCACAAAAATTATCGAAAAGTCTGTAGCCGTTGCTCTAAAAAAAATATTTAATAAAAGAAAAAGCATTGACGCTTAGGCAATTTAAAACTTTGAACATCTGTATTTCGCTTCGAGAACCTTAACAAATTGTAACTTTTCGTTGCATTTTAGCGTTCCACAACCAATATTTCAAAAACAAGGACTTAAATCGAAAATACCTCCCTTCTAATATTGTCGACTAGAGTTTCCAGCTTACAACGGCATAATTTTTATAATTTTTGAACGTAAGATAGCTTAGGAAAATTAATAAATGTAAGACAATCCGTGAATTTATTTACATCGCGGCAGCCGACCGTCGAGCTACCCCCCGCTTCCCGCGCGCTACAGTTGTCTATGTTTTCAGACTAAATAATAATTGTTTGATTATTCTTCTGCGTTCATATATTAATCATATTAATGCCCATAGATAATTAAGTATATGCCTAAGATGTTAAAGATTTTATCAGTTCTAAATAAATTCTTTCGTGTTAAAACCTAACATTTTGGGTTTGACTTGTAGTTGTTATTCTATTGTTAGTTTAATCATACAATGAATAGTTTCAGTTAGTGTTCAGGTAAGTCGAATTTTCTAAAATTAAAACATTAAATTAAAAACATAATATAGGCATCACTTTAGTACGGTCTACCATAAATAATTAAAAATGGATCGAAGTGGAAGCTCAATATCCGAAAGTGAGATGGAGTCAACATTTCGTGTTTTACAAACAGAAAATATTTAACATGTAGAAACTTAGTAAAGAGCTCTGAGAAAACGTTAAAAAGTCTGAGACAAACGCTACAAATTAGAGATAGTATGTGTAAATCTAGCAACATCCAATTGCGTCAAAATATTGCTAACATTTGGTCCAAATCATGCTACTATAGTTACATTAGCAAAAAAAATACTGAAGCGCAGCGCCGAAATTTTGAATGTAAAGTTTACGGAACCGAACCTTCAGTTTCGGTACGGAAGGGACTATTTAATGTCAATATTATATGTATTTTGTCAAAAAGGCGTAACGACGGAAGTCTATCACAAGTTCTGCCTGCTAATATTGAAAGTAAGATAAAAATGATGACTCAAAATGACAGCTCTTTTATGAAACGCATCGATGAAAAATCTTGAAGGGTATTAATAAAGGGTACAGATCCACAGGTTTCCTCTAACGACAATGCGGCACATACAGATCGCATTAAAATATTGTTTTATAAAGAATTGAGTACTGGGTTTGTGAAACAAAAGGGATACTCTGTTTCGTCAATATATGCTAGATATACAAATTTATCAAAAAAACAATTAATGAACAAATTAAAGATACATTTATTAATTTTCCTAAGCTATCTTACGTATAAAAATTATAAATGTTATACCGTTGTAAGCAGGAAACTCTAGTCGACAATATTGTAAGAGAGGTATTTTTCGATTTAAGTCTTCGTTTTCGAAATATTGGTTGTGGAACGCTAAAATGCAACGAAAAATTACAATTGGTTAAGGTTCTCGAACCGAGATACAGACGTTCAAATTTTTAAATTGCCACAAGCGTCAATGCTTTTTCTTTTATTAAATATTTTTTTAGAGCAACCGCTACAGACTTTTCGATAATTTTTGTGCCAAAATATTTACTGTACTTGTAGCAATTGTTCTGTATCAATATCTCGAAAATTTTGAATAACGCCCTTATTCCCACGCCAATTTTTGTCCAACTGTACACATAAACACAATTAATTATAAGCTATCAAATAAAACCGGTCGCATATTTTACTATCAAAACCCCCACCGAGTGACACATTTTGCTCAGCCGTGCTCTCTACTAATACTATCACTAGTTGTAGCCGCAGCTAACGTCCAGGATCCTGTCAGTTACCTGTCAGTTCAGTAGCGTTTAGTGGACATGCATCAAATGTATTGATTGCATATTTCTTTCCGTTTTCTTAAGTTTTTAATGTTTCTTACTGTGATATTTTAAGTTTCCTGTAATTAGGTAAATAGTTTTTTAGTGCTTTAATTTTACAGTTTGTAAAGATACTATCTTTAAAATGTAGGCAGCGGATGTTAAAATTCATTTTATTTTCATTACAAAATACTTTTGCATACGTTAATACGCCCATACGTGCCATTCTGTGGGACCTTGACATGATTTGATTCGGAAATTAAAAAATGATGACGTGAATGAGACAATATTCATGATTTGGACTATATAAGTGTGCTTGCAATTTGTTCCCATTTGTAAAAGGTAATACATTTTATATTAATTTTCCAGTGATTTGTTTCGCTGTATACAGCCTTTCTCTACGTGAAAATATGACGCTTGTTCCGAAATTTTTATTTGTACATATTATAAATATTGCCTACAGTATAAATTTCGCTGATAAATATTACGACACAATAAAAACATACGATCGTTCAAATAAGTTGTTGAACATTTCATATTTATTAAGGCATTAATACCAAAATAAAAATCGAAAAAATCTTAATATCGGAAAACCATTGTAGAAAGAATACTTTTTCCTTCTCATATGAGCCAGTTATTTGTTAACAGAAAACGAAAAAGCAAACACAGAACTTTGTGCCAAAATTCAGTAAAGTAAGAACATCGTTAACATCAAAACTTTTACAACGCTGAACTAAACCTGAGTTTGTTTAAACTAAACTCTAAAAATAAAACGGAATTGCAGTGTCCAGACGTTATCCGTATAAAAGTTAAAGTTGGATTACTGACACATTTCGGGGACAAATTGTGTGCCAACATACCTCAACTTTAATAGCAAACACTTTATCACAATTTTTAATTAAACTTCTGTAATGTAATATAACTTTCGCTACGGATTTTTTTTTATAATAAAACAATTTAACAATTACTTACAGTCGTTATAAATAAGTTATTTAATCTATTTTCAAAAATTATAATAAATCTAATGTGTCCAAAACTGAAAATAATTGTCTAAAGTAATTCTTCTGTAACTGTAGTTCTTGTTTTGTGTCAACGTTTCAAAGACTATGGTTTTCAAATCTGCAAATCTGATAGCTCACTCTACTAAGTGTTTTTAAAAAACATTTCTTTAAGATACAGAGCTACATTGTGAATGGAATCCGATTAAAACTGGAAGAATGGAACATAAAGGATAAGTCAAAGTCTATAAATTGGCATGTTAATTTTACTTATAGTACATGAAATAAATAGGAAGAGTTTTTAGAAAAACAGCAACAGTGTACAAAGGTGAAAATTAAATTAAGCGAAACTAAGCCTGACTATGACTATGCGCAAGTGGCTTACAACAAATATTAGCCAAAATCGTGACCTGTTGAATTAAAGCGAGACATTTTGCACAATTCATGCGTACCATCAGTACACGCGACTATGCGGTAGTGCTCGATTTTCAGGCCTGTCACATGAAATACTACACCATCTTTGTTTTCCTTAAGGATTTTTTACTTTTCTTACAAAATTTGCTGAATATCGCCAAAACTGTTGGGTTTCCAGCAGAACATTTTATTATACGTTTTATTAACAATTAAATTTGCCGCAATATGAGCCCAATACCGCCTTAGTAAGTTGAATATTTTGTGAGATATAAACTATTTAATTTTTGAGATCTTTAAAATTTTCGAGTTCTATTGAAAAATCACCGATTATAACCCCAACAGCAGAATAAACAGTAAAAAGTGAAAAACATCTGTACATTTCAAATTAAATGCTACTACAATTTACATGAAAAAAAGCTGTTGCAGCTTTAATATTTTGTGATATGCAAGCTTTTCAAGTTTTGACTTTTTATAGGTCCCCTGGAATATGTCGTTTTTCTAAATATATCCAACGCAATTAGTCTTTAAAGAAAAAATAACTTCATTAATCAATAAGGTTTAGAACAATATGATACTCTATAATGTGGTTAGAATAAAGATTCATACATACAATTATATAAAATCTGTAGGTAATTAATCTATTTGACCAGATATGACAAAACGCAATATGAAAAAGTTTTAAACTACATAGAGACATACAATAATTAGAACAAAAATTATGTTATTATAATAGATAAATGCCTAGAGTTCTCAGACAACTTAATTGTCCACAGTGACCTTTGTAGTGACAAAGAACTGTATAGGCGTCCCTTGCCTATTAAATGTTAGGCAAGTAAAAGATCCCCACTCTTCTTAAGGGAAGAGGTTCGGCAAAATTCCTGGTTGGGGGTAGCTCGTCTACAGGCGTCGGTGTTAGGCCTCAGTAGCGGAAATAGGCCGACGTTAAATAAATGTATAAAAAAAAACTGTATAGGCAAGCACTGGAGTGAGGCAGGGATGTGTCCTGGCACCTCTACTCTTTAATTTGTTTACCACTGCTCTAACAATTATTGTTGACAACAAACTGACAGTCAGAGGAATAGGTCTCAGATACCGTTTTGATGGCGGCCTCTTTAACATAGGGCGCTTTAGAGCTTTCACGAAGACACGCACACGATTCATTTGTGATCTCCAGTATGCGGATGACTGTGCACTTTTAGCCTCTACGCCGGAAGAGCTTCAAGAACTTTTAGATGTGATTCCTTGGGAATTAAAATCAACATTGGAAAGACTAAGATTATGTCAACTCCTCATCAAGTGAACCAAATAGACATTACACTTAACGGAAATTCTCTTGAAGTGGTGGATCAGTTCAATTACTTAGGCAACGTTGTTAATGACAAAGCAAACATGGACAGCGAGATTCGCAATAGAATTAACGCTGCATCTAGAGCACTCTGGGGACTTAGAGAGAGAGTATTTGACAACCACGACCTTGCTTTGTCAACGAAAATGGCTGTCTACAGAGCAGTTGTCATTCCAACACTGTTATATGGATGTGAAAGCTCGGTCACTTACCGTCGTCATGTGAAAGAATTAGAACGTTTTCAGCAAAGACACCTCAGAAGTATGATGAAAATCCGTTGGTTCCATCACATATCAAACGTGGAAGTACTCAGGAGAGCAAACAGCCTTCCAATTGAGGTGCTTATTTCAAGAGCACGCCTAAGATGGGCAGGTCACGTTCATCGTATGCATGATAACCGCCTTCCTAAATGTACACTTTATGGTGAATTGCTAAGCGGTAGAAGAAGGCGTGGCGGTCAACAAAAGAGGTTCAAAGACGCTCTCCATGAAAATCTAAAATCCTGCGGTATTGCAGACGAGCAATGGGAACAACTTGCAGCGGAAAGAACCGAATGGCGAGGGGTTGTGGCCAGCTATCAAGGAAATGTTGCTGCAAGAAGGCCGAATCCAAGACCTAACCAGGTCTATGTTTGTCCTGACTGCGGTCGACATGTGCTCTCCCGAATTGGCCTCTATAGCCATAGTCATGTGCACCGTAGATGAATGGGAATTACAATAGACTACACCTTTTACTTGTTTTTTATTGTACACAATTTATCGACTGTAACATTTTTATACTCGGACTCGAGTAACGGCTAATAATAATAATAGGCAAGCACAGCTATTTTACAAAAACAATTTTTAGAGCAGAGGAGTTAGACTTACAGCCACACTTGATTGATTCTCTACAGCTTTTACTTGCTTCTGATATAGATATCCAAATCGATTCCCAACTTTCTCCGTTATTTTCCCATCCGAATATATCTGGAATAGGAGCATAACTTCAAATTATTTAACTAGATGCTAGATTGATAGATGATGCATCGGTTTGCGTGTTGGATGAGAGAATCCTGTATGAGCGATAGACAGTGCATCATCTTCATTTGTGTTCCTTGTGCAAAGAGATCCTCTCTGAGCTTGTTAATACTACCAAATACTGTGATGCCATCATACAGATTGCATGTGAATCGTTCGATTATTTTGAATGTCTTTGTTTTATCATCGATAAGGATGTTTTTCGGGAAAGAGAAATCCTTCTGTACCTGAAGGGTATGATGCTTTCCATGCGGTTTTTTTCTTTTACCAGAAGATTGTGTATGTGGCATCTGAGCCCGTAATTCATGGAAAAAGGATACTATACGTATAATTCGTTACCTTCTTGTGCGTCATGGGCTGCAATTGCATTACTCAATAGGGTAAAACGTTCGGTTTTATTTTTTGAATTTTAAAGGACTGAAACAAAGTTTTTAGGAAGTGTGGTTTCTCTTGGTACTTTTCTCCTTTCTTTATTAGTAAAATCCTAAAACACGTCAATTTTTAATTCTAAAATGACATTTTTAGAGCGTAATTTTATACCTCCCCTTTCAACCCCCTTTTAGAATTAAAGATTGACGTATTTTAGGATTTTACTCATAATTTGTTAATTACATACAAAATGAATTAATCTGGTCTGGAATTGTCTGGTCGATAGCTGAGTGGGATAAAGCGCGAGGTGGCAATCGCGATTAATCACACGGACATCGCACCACTGGGTTCGAATCCTGGCTCCGGCACTGGCACCGTCGGAGGAAATGGTTGTATGTCCGCGTTTTTTCAATGTGTAACCCCCTTCCGCACAAGCCCCTGGCTTCTGGAATTGGGGGTTGCCTAATTTCTGTGGCGTTTATTATTTATTATTATTAATCCATTACTTATGGGCTCCACTGTATATGAACATACGTACCTATTGAATATACAGGGTGATTCACATAAAACTTCCCAGGCAGTTTCCGTATTAACGAAAAGAGGTATTTAATTTCTGTAAAGGCCAGTCGTTATATAATTTTGGTGGCTTTATTTCGTAGTTCAAATGTTGTCAATGACAGTGGTGTCCGCGACGTCGCGACGCCAGAAAGAAAATTTTCAATGACTGGAACTTTGAAAGTATAATATTAAAGCTTGTCTAATTTTAAGTAATTCTTGCAGCATACACTTTTCTATTAAAACTAGTGGTTTTCGAATTAAATCTAAAAAAATATTTTGTTAAATATTTGGTAACTAGCAAAAAAATTAACATTCGTTCAAGGTAGTCACTACATAAAATAGGTACTTAGTTTAAAGCGATTCGCAATCTTTCAAATAATTGTACAAAGATGGTGTTGAGATGCAAAATTATTTTTCAATAGCTGGAACATTGAAACATAGCAACAGAGCACACACGATAAAGAAACAAATAATATACATATAATTTTGTAATGACACATTTTTTAAAAAGGCCAATGTCTAATATTTTCTATTTTTTAAAGCATAGTTAGTAATTAACAATATGCCAAAGAATTTTAAAGAAAAATAAGTACCATCCATATAAAGTTCATTATGTTCATCATTTAACACCTGGTGATTTTCAGCGTCACATAAATTTTAATTCCGAATTGTCTGTATAACATGAAGAAAATCCGCATTACTTGAAAAATATGTTGTGGAGCTTGTGACTACACAGAACGCTCGGTATTGGTCTCAAAATAATCCGAGGAGGGTACGAAGAACCAGAAATCAAACAGTTTTTAAAGTAAATGTATGATGTGGAATATTGAACGGATACATAGTCGGATCTTATCTATTTCTTGAAACGTTAGATGGTGCTAGATATCAGAGGTTCCAACAAGGGGAGCTGCCAAATGTATTAAGAAACATTCCTCATGATGGGCACATAATCTGGTTTCATCAAGACGGGGCGCCGGCACATAATTCAAGAATAGTAGTTAGACACTTGCAACAAACATATTCTGGCAGACGGATAGGAACAAATGGAGTAATCAGGTGGCCAGCATGATCACATGACTTAACTCCATTAGATTTATTCTTATGGGAACATCTAAAAAATTTAGCTTATACTGAACCAATCGATGATATGGCAGACCTATAGAACAAAATACATGTGAGTGTTGCCACAGTAGATAGAAATACCCTATTGAAAGTAACTGGGGAAGAAATAATTAAATGGTTCAACATGTGTATCCATGAAGGAGGAAACAATTTTGAACATTTACTTTAAAAATAAATACATACATATGTACATATTTTATTTAAAAGTCAAAACAAATTATTAAAAAAAACTTATTTATTTGACTTTATATTATTTCGATTTATCTCGAAAACCACTGGTTTTAATGAAAAGTGTATACTACAAAAAGTACTTAGAATTAAACAAACTTTAATAATATTAGACTTTCAAAGTTCCAGTCATCGAAAATTTTCTTTCCGGCGTCCGTCGACGTCGCGGGCGCCACTGTCATTGACAACATTTGAACGAAAAAATAAAGCTTAAAAAATGTGTAACGACTGGCCTTTATAGAAATTGAATATCTCTTTTCGGTATTACAGAAACTGCCTGGGGAGTTTTATGTGAATCACCTTTTATACATTAATCTTTGCACTTATACATATGCAGACATAAAAAATATTGAAGATACGTCAAAATGAGCTCAACATAAGTGGTGTAGAGACAAAGGTAACGAACAATTTGAGTACCTAGATAATTATGATGTTATATCTGTCCGTATGAATCAATGACTTCAGAATAGGATAGACAAAGCATGTCCTATACATTAACACATGAGTTGTTGTGTTTCCCTACTATCTCATATATTCTATTATTAAAAAAGGATGGAGATAGTTTTGTCTATGTTTTGGAACTCGTTACCAGTGGCGTATATGTTAAATAGTATGATTATTTCGTATAATTAATATATTAATTCCTCTTCTAATTTGACTTCAAAGTAATATGAATAACATTGCTTTTTTATTAAATGATTTATTTAAATATTAAATTTACACTTATAAATTGGTATAGATATATGTCACATAAACAAAATGATTAATACAGTTTTCCTTTCACTGCATTACTAACCCAAAAAATAAAAACATGTTATAGTTATTCCCATCATGTACTACTTTTTTTAAATGATAACTTACCCAACTACATTTCCTTACATAAACTTGATAAGTCAGGTACTGCAAATTCTTTAAGAACTCGGCCACTGGGACTTGTTGTGAAATCATCTGATGAGAAATGATCTGAGCACACAACACTATCTTCAGAGATATTTTCATTTCCCAAATGTTTCAAAATGCGACAGTAATTAATTCTAAAGGAGAACGAAAATCTCGAATTTTTGCGTGATTTTTTCAGGATACTCTATTTTGGGGTCGTAGAACACGAATCTGGAATTAGTTTGACATGCATACGAACCGTTTGTCAAAAAAAAAAAAATTGAGAATTTTCTTATGACGCGCACTTTTTTATGCACCTATTTATACACCAACAGCACTTGCATATCGCCTTTTTCCTTATTAAGATCAGGCTATGGCCTTTTTAGAACAATAAACCCTTGAGTTATGGCAGAAAACTCACTTTCTTTTGCATAAAAATCAGAATTTTATTCACTGAAATTGTATTAGATGAACCTCCATTTGTCATTTGATTACATTCTGTTACATGGCCTATGTCCATTTAACAGTTTTATTTAAAAACTAGTGTTTTATGGATAGTTAGCACGACCTGTATATTTTTTGGATTCAGTTTATGCAGGTGAAACTGTTTTCAACTAACAGAATTTTACATGTATAACTGCTAAACCATGTCACACTGTTTTATGTACTTAATTTTATATCTTAGGAGCTTAGTCCTGTTTTTCTATTAACACTATTATGTATCTCATATCCGTTGTAATACAGCATTATTATCCCAGGAAACAATTTGTCTACAAAATTTAGTTACATCAGATACCTATTTTTCAATTTTTATATTTTTGTTTACTATGGAGTACATATGGTTATTTTCCTTACCTTCTCTCATTCTATATATAGTAAATCCTATAACATGTAATATGTTACTGATTTATCAATAATATCAATACGTTTTACTACTTATTTACATCTGTTAATATTTGTTGTTATGTATAAAATAGAAATTGCAAAGGCAAATCAGCTGGCATGGAAAATAAACTATTATTATAGATTCCTTTTATCGATTATATGCCACTACTTTAGTTGAGTATGGGAATCTACAAGGCAAGTTGGTGCGCTTAACGCAACCACTGACAGATGGCCATACTGGTACTATTTTTATATTTTATAGCTTTCAATTTCAATAGGGAATTAGATTTCTCACATTTTTTTTGGTGGCGTTGTTTTCCAGTACACAGGACAAAAAGTTTACCTTATCAGTAAAACTCACCAGGAAGTCATTTGCTTGCAGCCTTTGTACTGATTCAAACATTATAATTTTTAACTGCGGACTTCAGTAATTTATATTACAATTTTTATATCCCAGTTACAAAGTGTTTAACATACAGGTAATTTCATTATACTTATTTAAAATGTAATTAATCTTCAAATTTTGCCTTTCATATAATTTCAATTATTTTTAAAATAAATTCAAAGTCAATTCTTCTTAATTTAATAAGTAGTTAAAATGCTATATGTACCACATGGTTTTAAAAATATTTTTCTCTTTCCTTTTAATTTTTTTGGCAATTTATAGTCTAAGAAATCAGCTTACTCGTGCATAGCTAATAATTACTCATGCATAGCTAATAATTACTATTGCATAGCTAAAATTACTTTTGTACTGCTAATCAGCTTACTTTTGTATAGCTTAAATTAATTTCCTGCAGCTTTGTACAACTAGCTTAATATTTCGTGCAGCTAATTTAAATATATTTGGTACAGCTAACTAGCTTATATTTGCACAGCTAACCTTGCTTAAATCTTGCATAAATTTTGAATGTGCTTATATTTGGTTAAATTTCCTACAATTTTCACCCCATTCATTGAGAGACGTAAATTGCCAAGGAAAATTTAGAATTCTTGTAACAAGAGACAATTGTGGGCCTGGATTGTTGTCCCAGAACCAGCCACCTGAACCATAAACCCTCTAGGATACTGGTATCAATTTGTCTTTTATATAAATATATTTTTTTTTACATTTCAATTTGCCTCAAACCGATTTGTCTAATTTTTTTCATGTAATATATTTTGTCATTCATTTTAAACTATTTTTTTATTTTACCAACAATTTCAGTCTGATCTATAGCAGACTGGTTATTCGAGAAAAAGAGACAATTTTGCTTATTTTACTATAGATGGTGCCCAATTTAACATCAATTTTTCTTTGTCTCCTTTTCTCGAAATAAACAGAAATCTGTCGCTTATGCTGTACATGTCAGAAAGGGTAAGTTTTTCCACTCTTACGAACGCTCTGGACCCACGGCTCTCTGCTCCGGCTTAAACCAGCTAGTCGTCCGCACATGTTGCCTCAATTCTTTCTCAAAAATAAATAATAAGAGAAAGGAGGTAACAATATATTTGCATGTGTTGTTTGCGCATGTGTGCAATATTAAGGCTCTTTGTCTAAAGGCACGACGGGTCTGGTTATGCGACGTTATTTTTCCAAACACATTCGCGACCGGTCGATGCTTAGCAAGGGGATATATATGTTTATAAATAATATTTTAACGCCGTCTGTCCCAGATTTAATAAGGTTTTCTTGAGTTTTCTGGCCGTAACTGAAGGGTTTATTGTTCAATAAAGGCCATAGTGTGATCTTAATAAGGAAAAAGGCGATATACAAGTGCTGTTGGTGTATAAATAGGTGCATGAAAAAGTGCATGTCATAAGAAAAATTTTCAAATTTTTTTTTGGACAAACGGTTTGTATGCACGCAAAACTAATTTCAGGTTCATGTTCTACGACCCCAAAATAGGGTATCCTGAAAAAATCACGCAAAAATTCGAGGTTTCCGTTCACCTTTAGAATTACTAAAACATTTTCTATACTTCCAATATTATTGCACTGAACATTCACAATTTTGCTTATTTGTCGTTGCAACCCGAGGTTACTCTCATGAGATAATTTCACCTACCTGTGAATAGATTGATTAACTATATACAACACTATATTTTCCCATTGTTTATTCACAATAACAAATTCTGTCTTCAAAAACACTACACAACCACTGTAATTACAACGTTTAACTTCGGTTTATCACAAACACTTTAATGGTAGCCAATGCTGCAACTGGATTGTAAACAAAATGTGTTGAGATGGACTGCGTGCGCATATACACACGTGCCTTTAGCCAATAGACTGCTGAGTACCAGTATTTATTTTTAAAGCAATGTAAACAAATAAATGATACACAACAAACCAAGAGGATGCTTTGTCTATCCTATTCTGAAGTCATTGGTATGAATCGTATATTGAAGTACTTTCATTGATAAATAGAAACCACATGCCGATGTGCAAACAAATTCAGACCATTTTCATTATAGAAAAAATATTTCGCACAACTGAAAAGTTGCAGTTTATAACTTATTTTACACAAAAACTAGCAAGACTAGAGAGAAATACCTGTAATAAACTTTAATTGGTTTGATTTCTAACCCAAATGCTTCAAAAGCATTTTACTTCAAATTTGACTAAAACTTATAAGTAAAATAAAAAGAAATCCATTATATTTGCATCTAGTCGCCACCGTATTTCACAAACACTTTTATACTTTCAGCATAAAACACTCTCCTAAGAAAGTTTACGTAGTCTTTTATTTATACTTTTACAGGCAGTCTAGACGGTATTCTAGTAGAGCTAAAAGTATATGAGAAGAGTCTGCCAGCATTTTTATAATGGAAGCAGTCTATAAAAAGAGTCAACACTTCGACATCATTAAAGTAATTTATATCAGGTTGTATTTCATAAAAAAGTTATTATATTACCAACTGCAAACATATTTATTATTTTATTTTATTCGAAGATCAATAATAAAGAATTAACTGCATACACATATTAAAAATATTTACGGTTTGATACATTAGAAATACTATGTGCAATATTACTGCTAAATATAACGAGGAAGAATTTTAATACAGGCACAGTGGCTCAATGCTTACGTGTTAGGCTTGCAACCAATGAGTTCTGGGTTCGAATCCTGGCTAGAATATGGATGTTTGGTGGTCTTTTTCGTGTATTACCGGGTTGGTAGCAGTGAAATTGACGGGACTGTGTGAGAGACAACACGGCTAGTTGCTGTACCGTTCCTTAGTTCGAGTCTCAGCTGCGGTAGATGGCAATGTCGTAGGGAACGGTCGTTATATAACTGACTATGTATATGTGTCATGGTTGAGTGGTGAAATTGCTAATCTCCGCCAGGACGTTAATCTAAATAAGTCGTTAAAATAAAAAATAAAAAAAATTACATCGGCACAAGTAATAATTAATAATGTGGTAAATAAATGCAACTGAAATATTTGAGCTGACAAAATGAGATCAGACCATTTCCCAATATTAGTTGATTTTGAGGTTGATGGACTGTCAAAAATTACAAACCCATCAACTAGAAAGATAGCTGAGTGGTTGAATTAGGCGATCTTGATATTAAAGTAGTTGACATTATAAATATATGGGTATAATTTTAGACAATAAATTAAATTTTTCTGTGGCTCCCGATGGAATGTGAAGGTTAATACCATTTTTTAAATTTAACAATTCAAAAAAAAATAAAAATTTTAGACTCACCTTTATCCACCTTAATTCCGGCGCGCACAATGTAAATTATTCGCTCTTGTACAACCGAGTTTACAGTGTTGCCAAATCTGCACAAAATGATCGAATTATAAAAGTAGTAATGATATGACAGAACCTCGGAGCAGGAGCCGGAGTAATGTTCAGTTTAGGGGTGGGGGTAATGAGCGTGATGAGAGGTAATTAGGGGGGCAGGGCTTATGGGTGGGGTTTTTGAGGGCGGGGCATAGGAGTGGTGGTGGTGGGGGCATTATAATAGTGGGAGGTAATTAGAGTGCTGCGGTGATTAGCGTGATGGGGGGCAATTGTAGTGGTAAGAGGTAATTGAAATGGTGTGGTAATTAGAGTGGTGGGGGGCAATTGTGGCAATATATTTAATTTATGGTGAATCTTGAATGATTTAATGCGAATGGTGCTGTATTGTTTTAGAGTTTCCGATTGAATAAATAAATTATTCCTTTTCCTTAAGGATAAAAATATGAATTAAATCGCAGATTGTATCACATTAAATACACTCTCACAATTTTCTATATTTTCTTTTAATAATCGCATATCGAGGATATATTTACTATAACGTGAAATCCAACCCTGGATGATTGCCGATTTATATTGGGATGTACATAATGGTTTTAGTAGATTTTATTTTGAGCATGTGATTTTATGGTTGCCATTTTAACACTGAGCATCAAGTTCCTGATTTTGGGGAAATTTTGCGCACGACATCTCGTAGCACTGGGTCCCGGAATGGAAATAAATTAATAGGCCATAACCTCCAATCTTGCAGTTTAGCAGCATATAACCCTCATCAGCTTAGGAGAATGTCTACGTAGATCAGTTATGCAACTCACTGCTGTCAAAGTTAAGTGCCTTTTTTTAATACCATCTGTATTTTGATAACTACCTCCTACAAAAATGTGTTTATAGCCAAAACTGCCCAGGCAGGATAATTTTATTCATGTACTACGTGCTATAAGTAATCACTAAATCAGAGAGCCATTATTTAGTAGCCCTAAGAGACCTAAATGCATTGTTTTTTATTCAGTTAGTGTAAATTCTTTGGAGTGGCAAAGTACCTTTGGTAAAGTGTTCACTAAATTGCTCTGTGGCTTGGGTTTTGTGCCAGGTACTGTCACAATACCGAGGAAGGGAATTTCGCCTCACGTTTTCTCCCTCTAATTTTAGATTATCGGTTGGTTCTAAACCAATTTGATTTAGATTAGGTTAATTTTTTGTTGACTGTAGAGTCATGCCCTGATGGGTACTGCCTCACCCTTAATTTTTTGGAATATTCAGGTATATGATATAGTAATAGTTCAGGTGTTTTTATGTGATTTGTTTGGCAAGTAATAAGCGTGTATTTCTATATTGACCACTGAGTTGTGTTTCTTACAGTGGAGTGTGTGCGACACCCGCCTATTGCTCGACAAGGGCTAAAATAAAATTACGGAGGGATAGATTACAAGGTTAAGGAAAGTAATAAAAGGGTCAAACTTCATATCCTCTTTTGTTGTATTTAATATCCTTTTACAAGTATTGTACGAAGTGGTTTTTTGTAATACAATTTTCTCTAATTGATTCTTTTCTTCTTTTCAATTGACTTGCCTATGGTCATGGCGCCGTCGACTTAACTCTCTACCCTGCTGCTCTCCATAGCGTACCACTGACGTTAGCCGGCCAGTGATCTCTTCTCTATATACATTTTATACCGTCAAAGTCTTTTTTAAAAATAGGTAAGATCACAAAACTTTCTTTTTAATAATCGGATGACCAAAAATTTATAGATAAAGTGGACTGTAAGTTCTATACTAAGAGATGTTTCACTGATGTTCCCAAATCCCATGGTTCCAAAAAGAGTGTTCGTGTTATGTGTAAATGATGTAAAGTAGATGTGGTCTTTTTTAAATGTTGTTCCCAAATTACAAGACAAAAATTATAAATGATAATAATGTCTTCATTGTTTTGAATTAAGAGAGAAAAAATACAGCCATATATTATGTACATAAATAATTGGTAACAAAGGGCGCAGTTCAACTAATTTAGTAAGTCAAAAACGCTAAAAAAATTACTCTCCTGTTCCTTGCAACTAAATTTACAAAATGCCACTAAAAGAACACGAATTTTGGGTTAAAATCCCAAAACTATCGAAAATTATTAAATGTTTTATTGAATCTATTTCAATATTGATTTTCTGTCTATTATTTTCATGGACATAAAAACGATTTTCCTTATTTAAAATATGTTCAAGAAAATAAAATTCTAAGGTAACAAATATTTGTTATATATACGGAGGGGCGCAAATACCATCACTCATACAAAACTGTCTATGACAATCTCCCATTATATTCAACTACTTAGTCTAAAAGTTTTACTCACCGGTAATATGGAGAGTAAAGTGTTTTCCCTCTCATTTACATAAATTCGGCGTAAAAAATATTCTCTTTGCACTTGTGATGGTGTTTCCTCTGGGGATCGCAATCACATATTTTTTATTGCGAATATTTTAAATGCGCTAGTACAATTCTTGAGGAAAAATTGATACCTAAAAATGTTCAATTAATATCACAACATTTATTAAGTTTATTGCAAAAACGTCTGATATCCTAGTTCAATTCATTAGGACAACGATTTAAAAATACAAATTTATTACTTTATATTGTTTCTGTGTCTAAAGAACTAAGTCCAGTGTCAACCTTCTCCCCACACACAAATTAAAATTAATTAATACTCATTAGATAGAGATATAGAGAGAGAGCAATATATGTTCCCCCTTGTAGTCTTCTGTAGCATTGTGTAGTCAGCATATACTCTCATATAGTATGTAGCCTTTGAAACAGTCAGGTTTCAAGCGATTATAGTATCGTTCAAAGCTTTACTGCAAATAAAAAATGCAACAAAGACTTTACGAGCTAATTATTAATGACGGCAAGCCAGTCGGCACGGTGTCATCAAACAAGCCGATGTATATTAAAAACCCATAAAGGTTAGTGATTCAATTTGCTGGTGAAATAGTATAGAGAGTAACGGTATTTTAATGATAAATTTTTTATTGCCTTTTTAAGTGTACCGTAAATCTGAGCTCGACTATACTCCTTCCTCCCAGACCAGGTTTCTAGGCAAAATTTATTGTTTTTTATGTTTGTTGTTATATATTTATTTTACATTCACAATTCTGTCATATATTTGTAAGTTGTTATAATTTCCAGCCAATTAATGTAGTCGGGCAATGTATCGTCAAATTAATTAAAAGGAACAAATGAATGATACTGTAACGAAGTGTTTTTCGTTACCCAGATGTGCCCAAGATTTATTTTATTTAATCTCTTAAATATTTTATAGAAATTGCTGTGTTATATTTAATTTCGATTATTCCGTATAAATTGTACCGCTAAACAGCGAATTAGTTAGAAAAATAACTAATATTTGTGATTGTCAATACCGCGTAAAAATATTTCAGTTGTAAGGTACATATGCACTCAGGTTAAGGAAGCAGCGCGTTGAATAGAAGGAGTCCAGGCTCGCAAATTACCAGCGGACACGGCAATAGTCTGTCGACACGCACACGAGACGGTTAAGTGCGCTCCTGAAATAAGATCGCGCCGAGTGTTTCCACAAGAGTAAGGTAATTTTTCTAAGTCCACAAATTCTGTATCTCATTACTTTTCTAAGTCCGAAAATATTTTAAAATATTTTACAAGTCCGTTCGATGTCACTTATGTGACGTAGTCCTTCAGTACACGGGAATAATTTAATTATTCCGCCTTTAGTCCTCTGGTTACCGTCCCACGAGGTACACGTGCTTGCTGTTGGCTCTGGTGCTGTACTGAAAATATTACAAGTCCACAAATCAGGTAACATTTATTTTTCTAGGTCCGTAAAATCAATATTAGTTGAATTATTTTTCTAAATCCACAAATCCATCGTGGAATTATTCTTCTAAGTCCCCAAAGACATTTCAAATATTGTTACAAGTCCAGCTGACGTCACAGTGATCTACCGCGCACCTATTTTCCGCTGACTCTCCCCCTCCTTCATCTCTGAAGGCAGTAATTAAATTCACACCGCCCAGTTAGTCTTCCCGATCGACTCAAAGCAGCTAGACGTGTTTCCTCCAAAGTCTGGAACACCAGGCACAATACTTGTCATATATTAATTCCCAGCCGCGGAATTTTGTAACCGCGCATCCAATTGGCGCATTTCCCCCGCTGCTCTAATAAACTGCTTAATTATAGAAAAGTTCCTGTAAGTCAAGATAGAGGGTCACTCCGATCTGACCATCTTCCCCAGCAGACGTGCCTGAATCAAGTCCAAGAAGTAAGTACGACCATAGGAGAGAGATAACGGAATAGAGAAACTTGGTTAGTGCAACTACTGTATACTAATCATACCTTGATCTTACAGCATTGTCTTGTTCTGTAAAATTTTACTGTTACTCGTAGGTGTTCACCATGTATCTTCGGAGCTCTGGGGACACTGAAAAGTAACAGATCTTTTCCTTAACCATACTTTATCTTTCAGCCTTTTTCACTGTTACTCGTAGGTGCTTACCATGTATCTTTGGAGCTCTGGGAGTACTGAAAAGTAACAGATCTGTTCTCTAATCATACTTTACCTTTCAGCCTTTTTCACTGTTACACGTAGGTGTTCACCATGTATCTTCGGAGCTCTGGGGACACTGAAAAGTAACAGAGCTGTTCTCTAATCATACTTTACCTTTCAGCCTTTTTGACTGTTACTCGTAGGTGCTTACCATGTATCTTCGGAGCTCTGGGAGTACTGAAAAGTAACAGATCTGTTCTCTAATCATACTTTACCTTTCCAGTATTCCGTCTCGAGGGAAGCCGTTCTGCAAATCGTCACTGTTACTCGTAGGTGCTCACCATGTATCTTCGGAGCTCTGGGAGCACTGAAAAGTAACAGATCCGTTCTCTAATCATACTTTACCTTTCAGCCTTTTTCACTGTTACTCGTAGGTGTTCACCATGCATCTTCGGAGCTCTGGGGACACTGAAAAGTAACAGAGCTGTTCTCTAATCATACTTTACCTTTCAGCCTTTTTCACTGTTACTCGTAGGTGCTTACCATGTATCTTCGGAGCTCTGGGAGCACTGAAAAGTAACAGATCTGTTCTCTAATCATACTTTACCTTTCCAGTATTCCGTCTCGAGGGAAGCCGTTCTGCAAATCGTTACTGTTACTCGTAGGTGTTCGCCATGTATCTTCGGAGCTCTGGGAGCACTGAAAAGTAACAGATCTGTTCTATTAACCATACCTTACCTTTACAGGGAACTAATAATAGTATCTTGTATGTTTTAGCTTATACCAAAGAACTGTCACTGCACACACTAGCCAAGTATTCTGTATTTCCTCATATACTGTTATACTGTAGATTTATTTTCATGATGGTGGCCTTGCTTCATTCTGCCTGGTATCCGTATCTAGTCTGCACCCTGTTATCGCTTTATTAAATTGCCCACGTATCGCCGCTTACTTTGTGCTAACACTGCCGTTTGCTTGGTGCTTAAGATTTAAATAGTAGTTTTATGCTTGCTATCCTTGTCGCCTGAGTCATTTGGTACTAGACTTTTGCTTGCTCCTCCCGGTATCCAGTAACCAGTAAATTTTAATAGTAACTAAGTAGTTAGAGATAATTTAGAATTGTACATAGTAGGATTATCGTAATATATTGATTTTATTGAAAACTCTGAGTTTTACTGTCTGTGTGTGAACGTCTAATTTCCCATATATTGACCCACTGGAATAAACTTTCTCCACTTGAGCTGCTCAGCCTCGCGTACTCGGCTTGAGGGTAGTGTGTCCTATCACTTAAACTAGGACTGGCGCCCGAGTAATTCGAAAACTTGTTTCCGAAGCTCGAGTGTCAAAGAGTGGCCGCGCCTTTTCTCCACGTCAACGTGCGAGGTGGAGAAAAACGCGTCACAATACTATACACGTAGAAAATGTTAATTAAAGTATTTGTAGCTAACATCGCTCATCTGTAATATTTACTTGATTGTGTTGTTCATAAAATATTACAACAAATATCAAAAAGATATTTTAATGTTCTCTCGTACAATTAGTCTAATTTCATTCAAATTGCTTTGTATGTTAATATATTTTAAAAAATCCTAAGGATCGCTTTCAACGCTTTGTTTCTTTTTGTATCATAGTGTAGCGTTAGCAGCAATACATTGGACTTGAAGGTTTAGTAACATTTCCCTTTGTACTAAAGAATCTACACTTTATACGAAAAACCTCCTTAGGCCTAATGCGCTAAAATACAACTGTTATTCATGGATTTTCTTTTATAACAGTACTCTAACTAACTCTAACACAACTTAACAAGTATCCACTAAAAAATTCATTATGAGTTAAGGCTTGAATATAAATTATGATTAAAATAATTTACCATTAAATATTTAATAAAGGTAGAGCCAAATCTAGAGCCATCTACAAATTCCTGCAGGGTCAATATAGACATAATTGATTTAATGTTCTTTACCACCACTGCCATGCCGTGAAGAATAGCTACTTGTAGTGCTCTGGATAATTTTAATATCATATAAGTAGCTTTCTTTATAGTAGAGTGTCCGGGCCCACAGAATGTATCATTCTGTTGGCACCTTAATTTGAAAATGTACTGACCATCACAACACAATTCCAATACCTCATACACAACAAAAATTGACGTCAAAAAATCGCCCTGTGCATGGGGTGGATGGGGTGAAATTAATGAAAAACACCCTAAATATTTTTATTGCATAATTTGATCTTCTGATATGGATTGAACCTTGTAAAGAAAAATCTGTATCTATAATTAATTTGAGATGCTTAAAATAATTTATTTCCTGTTTGGATTTACATGTGTTTAAATGGAAATGCCGCCGAGAAAAGTGTCGTTTACTCAAAACTTGTAATGTTGCAATTTCTGATTTTAAAATTTAAAAGCTTGTTTTTTTTTATAAATGCTCCACTAAAAGTTCGGGTGCAACAAATTTGGCTTCGGGTTTAAACAGTTTAACCAAATCTGCGTTTGGTAGTTAACCAAATGTTGGCTTAGATTATCTTCGGTCTGTAGAAGCTTGTTTATAGTTCGGAACTGTCTTAAAAGACCTCGTAGTTGATTAGTGTCCTTAAGTACTTCATTTTTACTATATAAACGTATTGCAAATGACTCCATGTCTCTAAATACTTCTTCGCTTAATTGGGCCATTCATATGTTCTTTAATAATTCTTTGCAAACGTCGCCCAACATATTTTTTTGTCCATACCTACAAATTGGCTTGTAGTGTCGGAACCTATTATCGCATGAAACGCAGAAAGACTGTGCAATAATTGATTGCCCATCTCTCTATTATGAACTGCAATGAAATGTCTAGAATCCTTTTTCCCTACTCTCAATAAGATTTCCGAAGTTCATTTTTTAAATGCGCCAGTAACACCAAGACATCGGTATCTTTGCAGTCCATTATTATCCGAGATAATCCTTCATTTTTAGTAGATAAAAGGTGCAATAATATTGATCATCACACACATAATTAGTTTTGTATTCATATATATCATTACATCCATCGTATGTAAGAAATTTTGTTAATTATTACTCATAGAATGTTCATAACAGTATTTAGATAAAAAATTTCTTAGTTGACCTTTGTTATATACAGAATGGATAAATAAATGCCACTGTTGAGAGAAGCGTAACTGGGTTATCGATGATTTACTTTACTGTACTGCACTGCACAAGTTAAGAGAAAACTTTACTTCCACTGGACGTGGAAGTAAAAAATATTGTCAATAATGTGAAATATTGAAAAATATGCACTTTTTAAACTTGTATTGCAAGAAATAGCTAAATTCTAATTATTATACATGTAACATGCTGATTCAAATTGCATTTCTGAACAATAATAGCGATCCCGATATAGGCTTCTTATTGGAGAAGTGCATTGAGTGGGGTGTCGGTGGCCAGAATCTAGCGAATGTATAAATTGTAAATATATATAAATAATATACCTATTAAATCTGCTAATACTGAAATATCTCTTAACTTTCTTTTAATGTATATAATCGGTGTGTTTTTAATTGTATATATTTTGATTTGTAAAACAGGTTTTTCATATTTTCCTGTATAATAATTGTTAAATGTATAAAAAACAAAATCTTATTTAAATTTATTAGAACCGCAAGGATAGAAATAAATTTAGCTTAAACTGTTTAGGAGAGCAACCGCACCTCAAAAATGATAAAAGGTATTAAAGAACTCTTTGGCATGACATCGGCCGTCCTGGCCCGTTTAGTTTTGTTTAATTCAAAATTTGTAACGCGCCGGGAAACTAATCATTGTAAAATGAAATAAATGAGTTAAATACAATACCTTGAAATGTTAAAATATAATTGAATAAAGATCTTTTTAATGGTTAATGGCCAGCGCGTTCCGCTGTCCGCTTGCGTGCATCGGCAATCAAAATATTCATTTTCTCAGTAACCGCTGCTTCGATTTCAAAATTAAAAATCGGCAGCATCCTGAAAGAGCGGCCCATAATTTTTATTTCAAAGTATTTTTTGAAAAATTTGTTAATTTCGGAGATAATGCGAGTTGAACGAAAATCAGAAATTGCAACATTATAAGTTTAGAGTAAACAGCACTTTTCTCGGCGGCGTTCCCATTTGAACACATCTAAATCAGAAAAAGTATTTTAAGTATCTTAAATTAGTTTTTTTAATGAATAATTTTTTTCTGATGTTCCATCGGTTTTATCTGATCAAACTGTGTAATAAAAATTTTTGGGGTGTTTTTCATTAATTTCACCCTATCCACCCCCTGCACAGGACGATTCTTTGACAACCTCAATTTTAGTTATCTATGAGATGTTGATAATAAGTTTTGATGGTCAACACATTTTCAAATTTTAAAAGCCTTAATCGACTGAAAACGAAACTGCATTTGAAGTTTTAGCTGGAGCAGGTATGCAACTGACCAGCTCGGTTGCGGAAGGCGAGTGGTGTGGTCCCATGGCACAGAAGGAGACTGCGACGATGGGGTAACCAAACGATTCCAAAAGCAACCTTTGTGTGCGGTGGGTTATTTTTACCGCACTCTTCGTGAGAAGGTGGATGTGCTCACGGCAAAAGGTAAGGGTTATTCCGCCCTTACTCGGTCGTTAGAGCCTCGTTAGTGAAAACAGGGTGCACCAAGTTCAAATTAAACTCATCGCGAAGGTGAGGTTAATAATTGAGTAGGAGAGGCCAACAGAATTCATTTCTAGAACACTTTTATGCATTTGAGAACTCTACTATTTAACTGGATCGAAGCTTGCAAGTAAAACGCGTAGCGATTTCCAGGGTCAAAAAATAGTTTGTTGAAATAATATCAATACCAAAAAACAGAATCTCTTTTATTGTAAAACTTATTAACATTGCCGTTATAGTGGAGGCAAATTAGGATTTGGAAAATACAAAATGTGTTTTATTTGAGCTGTTTTTTTTATATTTTAACATGTTCAGGGAGTCAAGTTGAGTTTACAATTCAGTTTTGTAGTTTCGACGAGGCCGACTCATTATTTGTTTAAACAATAAAGAATATTAGAGCATATTTTCCCTCGATTTTTTTATATTTCGGGATCTGTATGTCCTACGGGATAAATGGAAAAAACGAAAAATGTCTATCATGAGTTGTACAGTAAATGTGTATAAACTAGTATTTCCGATTATTGCAAATTGGAATATTGAAAAATGAAGCATTTTTATACAAATTATTATTTTTATGAAGAAATTTTTAAAATTTTTATAAAAAAACGGTCCTTGGTTGCATTTAAAATAAATTATTTCCTTCTTATTGACATCATACTGGTACGAAGAAAAATAGAACTGATTGTGCTTCAAGCTGTATTTTACCTAATGAATTACTCACACAACAATTACGGTACGTGAGGCTTTTTTGGTTGTATAGGATATTCGGTCTGATCCAGATTTGTCACTACGAATAGCCCTATTATTTCCGAGGAGGGGAGAAAATAGTCTTAAGTTAATTTTACTTCGTTACAATATTTACATGCCTCTTATTAAAATATTCTCACCTTTACCGAAAATCCAACGATTATTGCATATTGTTATAGTTTTACTTACTCTCTTATAATTACATCGGAAAACTTTTTTGTTTTCTGCACAAAAACTTAGTGAAACTTTTTTATATTTAATCAAACGAGTCAGTAACCTTCGCTGAGAAATATCCAATATCAAAAGTGGTAAAGCACTTACGAAGTGGGCGTGTAAACCCCCAAATTTTGTCACTTCAAGATATGCATAGTCAAAATTTCCATCCTGATCTTCAAACCCGTTATTTAATTCCTCAAAGATTGTATTTTAAGTGATAAGCAATCCATTCTTTCTATGCCTCCTACAATGACCTAAGCGCTTTGACTCCAGGGCATTCTTAACCCGACCTTACTTGACGCAGATTTGTCCAACTTATAAAGATTTTGGATCGATAGCAACTTTTGCAAAGACATCTGGAAAAGACGGCAATTTGAATATTTAAACACGCTAATTCACAGAAACAAATGGTCCAAAAATCAACTTCTATAATAACAAATTTATTTTAAACAATTTTGGTGAATATCTAATGAATTTAAATATGACTGACATAAACATTATCATAGAAAACATTAACATCAATATTTTGGATACAAGACCGGAGCGTTCATAACTATTTTAATTTGTTAGCGCAAAGAGGTTTTATACCGTACGTGAACAAGCCTACTAGGGTAACAGAACACACAGCGAGTATCATAGATCATATTTTTGTTAACTCTAATATCAAAAAGACATAAAAAGATATCAAATCTAACATAATTCAAACAGCTACCATAGACCACTACATATTATATCACTATTCATCCTTTTTAATGAGTTTACTAATAATAATAAAAAATACGATACAAACAGCCAGAAAACTATTAAAACAATAAATTACAAAAAACTGCATCAGATACTAGCAAAAGAAGAATGGATAGAAATGATGCAGGGTAATGATACTGAACAAACATACACGGCATTTATAAATAAACATAAAACATTTATAAATGTAGTAACAAAAACAATACGGCCAGAAAAATGAGTTAAAAAAATTAAACCGTTAATTACATTTGGACTAATAAACTCTATAAAACATAAGAGATCAGATGAAAAAAAAATTGTTAAGGACTGGAACAGGGGAAGCCATCAAACAATACAAACAATATAGAAATAAATTGAATATTTTACTACGGCAGACAAAAAATAATTATTATCAAACAAAAATTGAACAAAAAAATAAATATGGAGGATTATTGGTGACGTCACAAATAATAAAAAAAAATAATAAAAATATGATTACCATTAAGCAAAATGATATTCTTATAACGGGTAATGCTGAAAATGAAATGCTTTTAATAACTTTTTATAAATATTGGTAAGGAAATGGCACAAAAAATCCATACTGGGCAAGAAAACTTTCCATCAAAAATTATATCTAGTAATTCAATGTATCTAAACCCGATCACAGAGAATGCGCTTATATTATGCATTGCATCTTTGAAAGAAATCTCTGCACCGGGACCTGATGGAATCTCTGCTATATTAATAAAAACTATTCATTGTTATATCGTAAAACCACTATTACATATCGTTAACGTAATTTTTGCAACCTCTATAACACCTGCGAAATTTAAAGTCTCAGTTGTTACGCCTGTATATAAAAATGACGACCCTCAAAATTGAACTCGGTAATAAACAACTTTGCTAAGGTCTTCGAAAAATGTTCGAAAAAAGGCTATTTTCTTCTTTTTAAAAATATATTTTACAGGAAGCAATATGGTTTTAGAGGTCAAGAATGTACTGAAGATGCCGTTTATGATCAAATTTCTAAGTAATAAATAATCTAAATAAGAATCAAATTTTTTTTTAGTTATTTCAACTTTATTTGTCCATTATAAAACTATAATAAAACATAAAAAAAAAGTTTTTATCGCATTTTTTGCAAAAAAAGGTTCAGGCGTAGGAGTATAGACTTGGCAAAGGCGTTTGACACAGTTTGCCATAAACCATTATTTGATAGGCTGAAAAATGTTATAGTTATTTACTTTGAAACTGTTTGAGAATTATTTAACTAACAGAGAGCAAAAGGTAAAAAATAGAAGAAACTTTCAATAACTCTCAGACAATCTCAATGGGTGTACCGCAGGGTACTGTATTGGGACCTCTGCTATTTCTCGTATATATTAACGAAATTGGAAACGTATCAAATAATGGAACTGTAATTCATATGCAAATAACACCGCTATTTTATTTACAGGAACAAATTGGACAGAGGTATACAAGAAAGCTGAAGCAGGTCTCCAGTCGATACAAAACAGGCTAGATTTTAGTTCATTAAATTTAAATATCAAAAAACAACGCTTATAGCTTTTTCCACCTCAGCTGCGGATTAACCTGTTCAAAATGCACTGAAAATTGCAACTACCTGAAATAAAAAAGGTAAAATCTACTAAATTTTAAGAGTTATTATTGATCAGCATAGCAATTTTATAGCAACAAAAATTCGTAAACTGTTTCATAAATTTTATCAGCTAGGATCCATCATAAATAATAAATTGTTAATGGATTTACACAACGCCTTAGTCGAATCTATATTAAAATATTGCATTCTAATTTGGGGTGGATAAATAACAATTCATTACAATTAACTAACAATTAATTAAATAATGTTTAAGCAAGATATAATGCACTCCACTAACGGACTATATAAGAATACAAATATAATGAATATTAGAAGTCTCTATGTCTATAGTTGTTTAAATTTTACAGTTAAAAATCAACATTTATATCAATCTTTCATCCATAATTATGAAACTAGAATGATAATTAACAAATCACTAAAAGTTCCATTCCTTTCCCTATTTTGCCCCTCAGTTTTATAATATCCTGCCTCTCAAAATTAGACTGATTGCAACCAAAAGAAATAAAAAAACAGGATGTAAAAATTCTGTAAAAACTAATTACCACCTTTTCTAACCCTTATTCTAATTATTTTTATGTAATAAAAAAAAGGAACGTAGGCTGTCAAGTTATGATATTCTTCTTTATAATTAAATAAATTTTAATTGTTTCCAACTATAAGAAAATATTTAATAATTTATATAAATAAAGTACATATCAAAAATTATTATAAAGACCCATACACAGCACAAATATGTTTTCTGATTCTTATTAGGGGCATATGTAGTAGAGTGCACTACCCTCTGCATTTATTTATTTAACAAAAGTATAAGCCAACGCAAACTGGATTAATTATTACAAAAATAACAAATAAAATACTACGATCTGTTTTCTGTGGAAGGAAATAAATTCATTGCCACCCATCAAAGTGGTGGTGGTTTTTACGTTTATGTAGGGCAT
Source organism: Leptura quadrifasciata (assembly GCA_963675555.1). Classification (NCBI taxonomy): domain Eukaryota; kingdom Metazoa; phylum Arthropoda; class Insecta; order Coleoptera; family Cerambycidae; genus Leptura; species Leptura quadrifasciata. The sequence goes on along the minus strand of OY776673.1, from coordinate 150,978,187 downwards.
TATTTTCAATCGTTTGGAAACGCACATTGCACCTTGATGGGTGGCAATGAATTTATTTCCTTTCATATGAAACACTGAAATATTAGAATTTTCGTAGTATTTTACTACATTTGTTGTTTTTGTATTTATTTATTAATATAAGTATTAACTTTATATAATACACAATCTTTGCCTCTTTGTAAAACTTGTTATATGATAACGTGAATAAAGTATGATTTGATTGGATGATTTGAAGTAAAGAATATTTACAGCTTCCTGTTCGTTAACGTTTAGCTCAAATTAATTATACTCATTCTGGTTTCGACGGTATTTGGAGAGTTATTACTCATCGAACTGCCCAAGAAACTTTCCAGCAGCCCGACTTAAAATCTGTCCATTGTTTTGTCACTATAATTTTATGGCTATGGATTTATTTTGATTTGCGCTATGTTTAGTTTTCCTCTATTAAAAGTACTTTGTTAGTAATAATCAATGTATTAATTAATTTATAAGTAACCTTCGCGTTATCATAGATATAGAGAGCTAAGTCATCCGCTTCTGCGCCAGGAAGTGAGGATATACTTGTCCTTCCTTATCTTTGAATATATAGGTAAGGAAGGAATGCAATTCAAACAAGAGGCGATGGAACTTCGTATAGAATTCTGAATAATATGGTTGATCAATATGGCGGATGGACAGCTTACCACAACTGTTTATATTAAATACACCAGCACGTATATAAATACAGAAACTTTACTAACCCCTTAGAAACACATACGAATTATCAGACGTAATTAGCTCAGTAAATATACCTATTTCTATCAGAAATATAACCAGCTTCTACAAGCATGAACAGAAGTTTCACAAAGGACAGCAAGTATGAGTAATAATTGGTTGATCAAAATGGTTACATCCGCCGCCTGATAATTATACGGTTTGTATAGCAAGCATTCCTTCCTTACCTCTATATTCAAAGTTCCTTATAGATTACACGATGGACATTGGACATACACCTTTCGTGATACTTTCAGAATGAATCAATTTTGTTAATTATAAACATTGGAATTATAGTGAGATTAAATATCACATTATTTATTCATGTTATCTATATATATCGATTTTCCATATATTCTCGTTCGTGATTATTGTACTAAACATATTTTGAACGAATGCTGCCTTTCACACAAACGAGACCACTTGCAATTTCCTCTACTAGTTTTTTCATATTATTTTCATGTGGATTTCAACACACCCCAACAGAGTATAATATTAGATGACAGTGCTATTGTATAACATGTCTCTTCAGAACAAGCCGCTGTGACTGGAATATAAACAAAGCAAAATGTGAATTATACTACAAGAAACCACAGAACACATATAATTTAAGATACATTCTCAGTGAGCTATAGAGACGCTGACATTGAATTTTCAAACAGAATATTATTTGCGATTCTGCTTTTTTTTTTCATCGAATGCATGGCTTGAGCGATTATAACTATTAGCACACCGATTACAGACATTTATTTTTGGCTGAGAAGTAAGTGATTACAAAAATCTAAATATTACTAATCCTAATTTCTTGTATTTTGATGCCCCATAATAATAAAGCAGTTGAAATAAGGGCATGAGAGATTTAGTTAATAATTGTTCAATATTTGTAAATTGTATAAGGTTAAAAAGAAATTGTGTTATTGTTAGAAACAAACTATGGTAATAATTTAACGGCATTAGCAATCGCTGAACATTGGTTGAATCAAGGGGAGGAACAATTCATACAAATTCCAGGCTATCATATTGTTTTACACGAAATGACAGCATCCATGGCGGATCATGCATTTTCATACACAAAGATGTAGAATTAGTGGAAATCGAAAAACTGAAGCAAAAAAGTAAGGAAATCATTTTAGAATGCAGTGCAGTAGTATTGAGGCAGGCTAAAACAATAATTATAAATATATACAGGTCTCCAGTGGTGACATAAAAGAATTTTTCAATATTCTAGAAGATGTCCTAAAAGAAGTGCCAAACTACAAAACATACACAATTGATTAAGTGGTGATTTTAATATAGATTTTAGAAACCAAAAAAGTAATGAATTAATAAACTTTCTTGATATTGTTACATCTTACAACCTGAAAATAATTATTCATGATCCTACCAGAATCACAAAAACTAGTCAAAAAACATTAGACAACATCTTAACAAACAATGAAAACTATCTAAGCCAAGTCGTGGCATCATCACTTTCAGATCACTTAGCACAAGAGATTAGGATTGATACTGACACCAATCAAAATTTCATGATAAATTATGAAACTAGAAATTTTTCAGACAAAAATCTAGCAAAAATTAAAGGAAAACTACAAGAAGTAAACTGAAAAGAGAAATTAATAAATAAAGATGCAAATAATTGTCATTCAATTTTAGAAGATTCGATATTAATATAATTGACGAAGTGAGTCCTAAGACAATTTGCAAGCAGACAACATAAAGTATAAAAAATGGCTTACAGCTGAACTGAAGAATAAATGTAAAATAAAAAGACAACTATATGAAGGAATGATAAAAGGAGAAGTGAGTAAGAAGACCTACGAGAACTTTCGAGATCAGTTAAAAAAGGATATACAGGAACAAAAGCAAAAACGTAACAGTGAATTCATACTGGCATCAGATAATAAAATAAGGGACACTTGGAAGTTAGTTAAAGAGGTGACAGAAAACAAATCAAAAACGAAAAAATTCAACATAGCCAACTTTAAGAAGGATAATGTAAAACATGAAGATGAAATATTAAATGACATAAATAAACAGTTCATTAATATGGTAGCGGATATAAATATAAATTCACATATAAATAAATCACTTCTAACCAATAACATAAATACATTTGTCTTACTACCGACAGATGCACAGGAAGTATACAACACAATACACACATTAAAAAATACATGTACAGTTGGATATGATGAAATCTCCACAAAACTTGTCAAATATTGTGCGCATTCTTTGGCAGAGCCACGTCCCATATTAATTAATAAATGTTTTCAAGAAGGAAGGTTTCCTGATAAATTAAAAACTACTATGCTGAAATTACTACACAAGAAAGGTGATGTCTCGGAACTAAATAACTATAGGCCAATTGCTTTGTTGTCGGTAATAGCAAAAATAATAGAAAAAATAATAGCCAGCAGAATTTATGATTTCCTTATAAAGTTCAAAATTCTAAACAACAATCAAAATGGTTACATAAAAAATCGATCCATAACCAGAGCCATTTTGTCAGATATTAGAAGACATAATGACCGGAATAAATGAAGACGAATATACCGTATGCTTATATGTAGACTTAACAAAAGCGTTCGACAGCGTACATCATCAAACACTAGTTGAGAAACTAGAAGTATTAGGATTTCGAGGACCAATATTACAACTTCTCAAATCATACTTGAGTAACAGACAACAATATATAGTCATGGAAGATGAACATACAGGTAAACGACTAACATCGAAAGGATATACAATAGAAAGAGAAGTACCACAAGGTTTCATTTTGGGACCAATCTTATACCTTCTCTATGTTAACGAGCTGCCAATTTTATTAAACCACATAACAGCATCATTTGCAGATGACACATCAGTTATAATACGGTCATCTCAAGTTACAGTTGATAAAATAACACCGGCGCTAGACACTCTCAATGAATGGTACCAACAAAATAATTTGAAGCTGAATATTAGCAAGACTAACATAATGGAATTTCATAAAAATCAAAATGTAACAATAAACTTCAAAACTGAAACACCACTCAAGCCATGACACAATGTTTCTGGGAGTAAACATTGATTTCAAATTAAATTGGAAGGCGCATATCAGTTATATTTCATCTAAGTTAAGTGATTTCAACTACGCCTTAAAAATTTTAGCAACAACGGTTAATACAGCAGCACGCTTAAGTGCCTATTATGCCTATGTCCACTCTCGTCTAAAATATGGCATCATTTTTTGGGGTAATTCAGTAGAAGCCGAACGAGTATTTAAAATCCAGAAAGCCTGCATTAGAAGTATGCTCAAACTAAGATACAAAGATACATGTAAAAACATATTCAAAGATCAAAATATACTAACTCTACCCTCTATCTACATTTATGAATGTGCATGTTTTGTCAAGACTAATTATGAACTATTTAGTAATAAAGAATTAGTACACACATATGAAACGAGAGGTACAGTGAACCCAAAATCAGCGCAAACAACCAGAACTAAAGTTCAAAAAAGAGCACCACAACAATTATTACGTGTATATAATGCATTACCTAATCATGTAAAACAAATGCCGCTTAAAAAGTACAAGAAGTACTTAAAAGATTTTTTGTGTAATAACGTATTTTATAAAACTGAGGACTTTTTTAGGACTGATTTTCATTAATAAAACTATTTTAATGTATTTAATTGTGGCAGTGTTTAATGTATGATTCTATTTTAATTCTTCTTATACATATTATATTTTAGCTATTTGACGTATTCTATACTTTTGTATGCTTATTGAATAAATATATGTTCTATTCTATTCTATTCTATAGTTTAACTAAGATATTCGACGTTTAATAACTCAAAAACGATATATGGTAGGGGTAACATAATATGGTATATTTTTGAAATCAAGAAAAAAAGGATCATTCCAAAAATTTAATAATATACAGGGTATCCCAATTTAATTAATATATTATTTTTTGTATCTTCTGAAATCTGCACGCTACTGTACTGTACATTTTAACGAAATTCACTCATAACCGCACAACTTTGATTTTAAACTTTTTTTTCTACTCCCTTATGTAAATTTGCTGTTTTCCGTACAGTCTGTAGAATGGATAAGTGGGCCATTCTAGTTAACTGAACGGATATATTTCATATACCTTCTAGGATGGATATGAAATCGATCAATCACAGTTCGTGTATTAAGTAGAGAGGCAACTATTCGTTTTACCAAATTCAAGTTAGTGCGTAAGCTGTCAAAGTAATTGTCAGTGTGTATTCACGCAGTTTGAGCTAGAAAATAATTTAAAATGAGTGATTCCAGTGAAGAATCGATAAACGGTATACCACCTAAAATTTTATTGAAATTATTATATACAGACAAAATTTTAGAGATATATGACAAAAAAAAAAGTAGCTATATGTGGGCATTGAAACTACGATCTCATGTTTTTGAATTGAATCGAAGCCATTAACCATTAACCATTAAAAAGTTTTTATTTTATTTAGCTGTGGTTCACATTGCATTTTGGTATTTTATTTATTTCAAAAATATCTCATTTTACAGTGTAATAATATATAAACCCGACTGAATACAAATTCTTTTAGCAAAAAACGAATCCTGCCGGGCGGCGGATCTAATGCCTTGAGATTTCTACCAAAAAGTTAAGTATTTTTGAGGTTTAATTGCCTTCCTTGACAGTTTGAGCAAAATTAACTTGAAAGAATCCAAAAAAGGTAAACGAAAATAAATGCTGCTAGTAATACATATAATTTACAAAATTTAAGTTAATAAATGCAGGAAAGTCAGCAAAACCTGCTTGAGAAAAATACTATTTACATTAAAAATTAAAAAAATGCACCGATTGTGTCTTGAGAAATAAAAATAAATGTAATTCTACACAAAATTAAATTGATAACAAAATAAAAATGATTCTAGGATGAAAATAAAAATAATTCTGTGAAATTGAGAAAATAAAAATGATTCTAATCGTGAATCGAAGCGGGCATATAACCGCTAGGCTACTGAAGCTTTTATAAAAGGTTTGCACCTAGAGTATAAGATTTAGCAGAAGCTAAGTTTGTGTATTAAAATTTGATTAAAACTATTATTTGTAGTTTTTTCTTAATCTGGTCGTAGAAAAAGTATACTGTACAACTCGAGTGGATTATCCATATCGCACTCGAAAGATTGAGGCCTACGGCGTCGTGCTCAAACTTCTTTCTCGTGCGATATGGCTATCATATCCACTCTTGTTGCACAAACTACTATTTTCTATAGGCAATAATAACGATAATAAACAGTGGGTAATTTATAATTAATAACCCTGCACACATAAAGTTTGATTATTTTTAATTAATATACGTTTTAGTCTCTTTACTTGCAAAATTTCTAAATTATTACCGTATTTTGGTTTAATTGTATCAACTGATTCTTGTTCTGAAATATCTATATCTTGGTTTTTGATCATTTTGATCATCATTGATTCATTGTATATTGAACTGTGGTATATACTTCGTATTTCTTTTCTGCAAGTAGTCTACATTCAACCCATCTCTTTCCAATTTCTACGCTTAACAATTCTACTTTTATTCTGTTATACCCTATAGCGCTTATATTTTTATGCAGAAAAATTACACTCGAAAATGTTTTCTATGAGGATTTTCACTAATTATCCTGTATTAAATAAATAAAATAAGTTTTATTGCAGTCTGGGTACGATCGTCAAGTAGTCTTTGTTCCTTGCACTTACATTTGCATCTATTATTCACAAGTATTTACTACATTATTTAAGGCTTGCCATGTAGATTTAAAAATTCTAGGAAATTTTTAGAAAATAAGTACTTTCTTATTTATTATCCCTATGTAATTAGAGAAAACCCATTTACCTACCGTTGCCGTTACAGCCAGGTAGGAGCAATAGAGAAGGCCAGGCATGGTTTTATATTTATATTCACAATTGCAGTTTACATTTCGACTCGCAACAAGAAACACTTACCATCTAAACATTGTCGAGTACATCTGTTCTCTCTGTACACTTGTAAATATTAATTTGGAATAAAAGCTTTTGTTTATTTCCATTACATCATGTTAACAAACCTCAGATGTGGTGCAGGAGCAGAACTGAGTGATTTAAACCAAAATATTATATGGTCCTTCGTGCTGAACAGATAAAATACCACATATATACATAGTCCTATGAGTAAAGTAAAAAACCATGAACGAGTGCAACATCGAAATGGATCAATATAACAAAGTGTGACTTGGGAATTCACCAAGCTGGAGAAAACAAATGTATCAAGATCGTCCACTAAAAATATTCAAGTAAGTGTGTGCCATTAACATGTGTCATTTTACCCACTTTTCACTTGAATTGCTTAGTCTTATAAAGCTATGTAAATGTTTTCATATAATTTCACATAACGTAATAATTAATGTTAAGGACTTTTATTTTAATAGAGCGCAAAGCCCAGAATGAAACTTTTTATCACAATTTAAACTTATTCAGAAATAATTCTAGAATCTAATGATAAAGATCACCATGAAGAGTTAGAAAATATTAAAAATAGGTTCTACTATATTTAGCCCAGTATATATTAGCAAAAAGTTTTTTTTATTTGAATTAAACTCTAGTAACATGGTATTATTATTCTCATGCCTAGTTTTAACAAATCAAAAAAGAAATAGAAATTTATAACAAAACTGAAACAAAAAAATAGAGAATTCCGTTATAAAAACTACAAGATTATCGTCACTTCTACCAATCCGCCATTTATTTCAATACACTTGTCAATTCTTTTACGCATATTCATAGTAACCTATTGTATTTGTTATGAAGTAATTTCTCCGCAGGCTTGTATTATCCTAGAACCTAGTTCTTGTACAGTTTGTGGCCTTGCTTTGTAAACTTTTTGTTTCATTAAACCCCAAAGGAAAAATCGAGCGGCGTCAAATCTGAGGATCACGGCGGCCATTCAATCAAAGGACTGTTTCGCCCTATTCAACGATTTTCAAAATGTTCATTTAGCCATCTTCCTACCAAAATAGCGTTGTGAACAGAGCTTCCATCTAACTGAAATTTTAAATTAAGGATATTCTGTAGTCGTAGTAATGCGGTCAAATCTCTTTCACAAGAAAATTTAAAAACACATTCGTATCTACATTACTTTCAACGAAAAAGTACCAATTATTTTATCATTTAGTATTCCGCACCAAATATTATTTTTTTGTGAATACTGTCTCTTTGCATTTATGACTGATTCCGGATTCGCGGCTGACCAGTGACGGTAATTTTAACTTAAAACCACCCCATTTGTGGTAAATGTGGCTTCATCGCTAAATAAAATTTCACTCTAAAACTTAGAACTATTTAGATATTTCCCCTGTAGTCAATAGCAATACTCTAGTCGTCTTTCGTCATCTCCCACTTCTAATGTATAGAAAATTTTTGGCCTGTAAGCCTTTAGCCATTCTAATACTAGTCCAAGGGTTATTGTTAAAATATTCTATTTGGTTATTATTTCTCAAAATGTCATGACTTCCATTTTGCCTGGTTCTAAGCAAGCTTTTTAAAACACAACTTGTCTCATTGCAAACTTTATTAATGCATTGTACATTACATCGAGTTACTCGTCTATTTGGGTGTCTATTATTGAATTCAATCGCAACTTCTCTTGCCGTACGCACAGTATCGTCAACAAGACGTACAATTTCTATTTTCTCTCTTACGGTTAGGTTTTCCATGACTATTAACCCTAGACACTGTAATACCATTCCAGATCTTAATTTGTCACTTTTGACTATTAACTGTTTCAATTTTTTTCTCACGGATAACTTAACTTTTAGAATAAATAGAATACATTAAAATAATACAAAAACGTTATTTGTTCGGGCTGCATATGTAAAATATAAAAAAAAACTATAATTTTTGCGCAATATGGGAAGTAATAACATGAGTACTAAATAATATATACCGTCAAATATCTGTAAATGTTAAATATTTTAAATAAGTTTTTATTAGGGTGTGCGTGCCCTCATTTAACAATATTGGTTCCTGTTACTTTCATTAGTATTTATTATTCACAAGTATTTATCTTTGCACCCATCTATTTAGATTTATAACCATTTAGAAACATTTTATAATATAGTTATTATCCCAATGCAAATAGGGAATACCTATTACTGTCGTGAGCAGAAAAAATAGGACAACTTTTTTTTTCTAATGTAAATCTGTCTCTATTTGAATATGTAATGAGTAGCCCAAATATCATCAATAGATGCCACTTTTAATTTATTTTTTATTTTAATGCTGTAGTTATTGTTACAGTAAATGATGGATAGTTAATGAGACAAATTGCACTGCATTATAATATTAACAAAAATTTGGTGTGTAACATTTTAAGAAAGTGGAGAATAAACGCTACGATTAGTAGAAATCCTGGATCAAAGAACAAAGGATATCCTACTTAACAAGAAACTAACTATTAATATTTCGTTATTGCACCATTTCTATTTATAACTTCTATAATTCTGTTTGGCATAGAATTAAATAACCTTATGCAATAATCATTAGTAATAATATTTTCCCATGCATTATTTACTATTTCTAGTAATTCTTCGACATTCCGTGGTCTCACATTTCGTTTTTGAATACTTCTTAAGAGTAGTTCCCATACTTCTCCCACAGGGTGAAGATCTGGACTATGACTGGGCCAGTTAAGAACATTGATGTTGTTATCTTGAAACCAGTTAGTTACGGTATGAGCAGTATGAGCGGAACAATTGTCTTGTTGAAACATGAACTCATTATTAGAAAATAATTGTAACACAGAAGGGAGCATAAGATTGTCTAAAATTCTAATATACGTTTCACTATTAAATTGTTCCTCAATATGCCACAAAACAGCAGGACCACGTGCCAATATCCAAGCCCACATATAGATGGAAAATCTACCACTTTCATCATTGTTAGATATATATTTCTCATCGAATCGAGTATTGGGAGGGCGTTAAACATGAATACGACCGCTGTGTGTTGACTGGAAAGTTTTTTCGTCTGTACAGATTACATTGTAAGTATTACTGTGCTGCTGCATGACAGCGTAGCTCCGATTCTCTTACTCGCCGGCGACCAGTACTACTCGATCCATGAAAATTCATTTCTTCAGCAGCCTGAATAACTGAGTAAAATGGATTTTCTGCTAAAGCATTTACCAATTGCAAATCTTGTTGTTGGGTTGATATCCTTCGTCGCCCTGATCCAGGATTTCTACTAATCGTACCGTTTATTCTCCACTTTCTTAAAATGTTACACACCGAATTTTTGTCAATACTATAACGCAGTGCAATTTGTCTCATTGACCATCCATCTTCTGCTTTAGCAATAACTAGAGATTTAACTAAATCGCTTATATGAGGCACATTAGTTTTTTGCACACTTGCAATAAATTATAACAGCTAACTGACAATGTCACAAAAATTAAAGTTAGATGTACACAACTAGATTTTAGCAAAATACCGTTATAAGACTTGTCCCTTTTTTTTGCTCACGACCGTACATAGTTCTACCCTATGTCTAGGTGCTTTTTGGCGAATGCGCTAGGGTAGAATAGAATTTTCTTTTCTTTTTTTTTTTACTTGGAGCGGCCAATGAAGCAGCTGTCTGAGCTTCGCCTCGCTCGGCCTTTTATATATTTCATATCGTTTCATTTTTCGTGCACGTTCGTTGTTTTGTGAGCTGGAAATGTCACCACCCATTCCGTGCGGGCGCGGTCTAAAGCTGGAAAGGACCCCACCCATTTCGAAAGGGCAAGCATTGTGCAATATTGCATCATAACAGTGGATTTGATTGAATTATATCATCGTTTCGACCTTAAAATTAGAAAAATCTTTTGGTATTTGAATGAAGTTCAAGTCGATTCTACTTTTGAACTTATTTACTAAATTCGTCGGAATATGGTTTACTACTTTTCGTCTTGCCCTCGCAAAATGCTTCCGCAGACGTACCCTTAAGCACTGTTATCTCCAAGATGAACGAATTGAAGTAAGTTTTGATGACATGTTTGAACTCTGCTGCAGGCTGTAGAGTTGATATGAAATGAATTGGTGCATATACGTATATGTTGAAAGAGAAAAAAAAAGTGATCTAATATCAAAGTTATGAAAGATTTTCAAAATTATTATTTTCGTTAAGTTCGAAAACTTCTGCGCACTTTCAGTAGTGTGTGTGTATATTCCTGTTGATGGCCACAACAACACCATTTATTTTATTATGAAGATCGCATATATCTTCAATTGGTTCCTTATACACCTTATTTTTTAAATAACTTCAAAAATAAAACCTAACGGGGTCAAATCAGGAGATTTAATTGGCCACCTGTGTACTGAGTTTGTATCTATCCATCTTCCTGGATAAGCATGTTGAAAAAATAATTACTGAGATTGTTGCTATTATGTAGACCTGCACCATCTAGATGAAACCAGAGTGTCTAATTTAATTGGTCAATTTTCAGACAGCAACGTTAAATCATTTTGTAAAAATTATAAGTAGCGATTGCCATGTAAATTTCCTTCATACAGATATGGTCTAACTATCAATCTGTTTACGGTGCCACACCAAAAATTTCCCACAAATCGTGGCTGGAATCTGGTTTGTTTCATCCACTTAGGATTTTCAACAGTTCAGTATCAACAGTTATATCTAGTTATAGCTCCATTATTATGGAATCGAGATTGTAACTTCACATAATTTGTTCCAGAAAATTGCCATGTCTCACTAAAATAATTGAAATTGTGACTTAAAATCTAGCCTGTGTTCATTATCTCTTGGTCTAAAGTGATTCACCACATCGCCCGTGTACTGACCAATTCCTTCTCGCGGTTTGCTTCGAACTTGCTCTTCTTATGTCTCGGCCTTTCACACTTATAACGTCAAAGAACATCATTTTTTCGTTTTCTGTCGTTATTTCTGTTAATTTCTGGTTTCTTCGGTCCTGCCAATCATAACCATTTCATTTCTTAGCCATCACAGCGCCCAACGAACCGTCTCGTGCTTCACTTTTGCGGGCGTCGTCCTCTTCTATGATTTTTATAGGAAGCGCCTCGGGCGTAGACAACTCGTTTCGCGATTCAATGGCACATCGAAAATTTTCACAAGTCGCAGGCAAACTGTACAACAATAAAATCGTCAATAAATCTGCGTCAATTTCCATGCCCATGTCGCTCAGCTGGTCCATTGAATCGAAGAAGCAGTTTAGATGGCGCGAACATCACTTCCGTTCGCCATCTTTTGTAGGGTTAGCTTCTTTAATAATGTTGCCTTTTTTGACGAATCCTTGGATTGATACACTTCTTCCAGCTTTTGCCACATTTCTCGCGAAGTCACACAGTTTTTGACTTGCTTAAGTTCACTTGAGCTTATTAACAAAATTATGTCAGATCGAGCTTTCGAGTCGTTCGTCTACCATGCACGCACATTCGCCGCGTTCGAGTTATTTCCGCTCGGCTCGAGTTTTACAGACGCCCCACTCACGTAATCCCATAAGTTGCTTTCAATTAACATAGCCTGCATCTGCAATTTCCAGATATCATAGTTGTTCTTTCCAAGGAATTCAATTCTCGATACGCTCGCGAAATTTTGGCGGTGTTTCTAGAACTTTCGCGCACCTAGTTATATTGGTCAATAAATCACACGGTTTTCGTTTTACATGCGAGCCTGGGCCACATAACCTGTTAAAGATGGATACTACTTAGGCTCTCTTGAACATGGGAAAACACAAATACTTACATAGATTAAAAAGGATATATTGAACAAAATATAAAGTACAAAGACGGTGTGCAATGTTTGAATGCTTTACAAAGACTGAGTCCAAAGGAAAGGCGACGCGCGCGAACAGAGAAAAGAGAGCGTGCATGCACATAGTCAGAAAATACGTCGACGAACAACCGCGACGCGATCTTCAAAACTAATGAATCACTAAACAACTAAAAAATACGCGCGGGCTATAAAACTTTCTTATGTTTCGGCTGGTGTAAACCACAAGATTTTATCTATGATCATTTTGGGGAAAATAAAACATATAACTCTGCGCGCCACCCTTTTGGGTAGAGAGTGAGGGTGACTTCGCGAGTTTTCGAGGTGGCTCTTCTTTCTCTTTAACTTTACCTATTCTATGCGTCTTTAAAATGATTTTCTTTTACTCAGAATCAACCACCATAACTGTTAATGTGATAGGTAATAATTTATTGTTCACGTCAGTTGAAAGAGAAAATATACATTAGTGATTACGATAATATTAATAATAAGTAGGTTTACGTAGTTTAAAAGAAAAAAATTTTTCCCCACGCTAAAATTTTTTTCCTGTAACAGGATACATGTAATGGTGAAAACCCTAACTTGACTAATGCATATTCGGTTACGTAGGCAATCAATTTATTTCCGTTTCAAGATTTTACTGAAAATTGTTAAATTCTTAGAAGTTGCACTCTAAATAACAACTCTTTCTACAAGTTTGCATTAAAAACATTTTCAACAGAACATAGTTTTAAAGTTTATTTAAACATTTTAATGTCAGAAGCGAAAAAATTATGGTACAAAAAAGTTATGCAAGCGGGACGAGATATCGTAGATAAAAGATGGTCAACAAATCAGGCGCGTGGTGTGTTAACATTAGTGTAATTTACTTCGCAAGTACCGCATGAGACCTAAGTTGAGCAATTTTTTAATAAGATTTGTTTAATGCGTTTAAAATCTAAACTTGACAGAATTTTTAGGTATTTTTTTAGGCTCTATATCCTTTTTAGTCGCACCTCGTCGCAATGTTTTAATAGAAATACATTTTCAAGAAGCCTTATAAAACCTACGGTTAGTGGTTTGCTATTAATATTTTCTCAATCGCAATTTTAAAGTTCAAAACGTTAAAAGTTTTAAATGGTGTATTTCTTTAGGCCTCGTTTTATATTCTCTTATACAAATTCGGAAAAAGTAGATTTATATATACCCTGAAATAAACGAGTGCGAGAAAGAAATTAAAATTGCTTATGCGAAAGAGAAGCAAATGATTATTATATTATCAGCGCAAGTTACACCGCTGTCCATGTATAGACATCAGTATATCTAGGAAACCCGATCCTTGGTATCATACTATGCCCTTATTATCCACAACAAATGTATTGTTTTAATTATGAGTTAGTTAATGAACGGGTGAATATGGATTTCACCTTTTTGCTGCTAGTAACCGCAAAGGGCCAAGAAGACTCAAAATCATCAGATTGGTTCACAGGAAGTCAAGGATTACATTTCCAAAGACTTTCATAGCAAATCAGACAGGCCAAGGAAACTCAAAATCGTTAAATTGATTCACAAGATGTCTAGGATAACATCTCCAAAACTTCACCGTACGTTAAGCAAACTCAACATTTTAAAGGATATAATACACTCAAGTTATCATTTGCATTTTTTACATTAGTTTTACGAGAAATTTGTATAGAAGAAAGAAGAGGATATGATAATAATTGTGGGGCAAAGTTACTTCCCAGTGCACGTATAAAATGTAAAAATAAACATATAAATTCTATGACTGATATTGATCAAATAGTTAACATTCTGGATAATCTCTAACAACCAGAAATACCGAAAATATCAAAAATTCTGAAAACACCGACAATACCGAAAACACTGAAAAGACACAAGAAGATAACACGGCAACATTCAGAGATCGCATCGATTCTATTCCAACTTTCATTGGTGATACAAAAATAGGCATTTTTATAGCAACTGCTCAAGCAACAATCGATAGACTGAAAAACCACAAGATGAAAGCTTCAACGCTACATTATTTCAAGTAATTTGAAAGAACTCGTAGGTCCAGCTCAGGCTATAATAGCGACAAATCCAAACATATAGGACCAAGTTGAAAAACAAATAAGAAGACGATTTAGTGACTAGCGTTGTAAAAACACCCTAACAACAAAACTGTTACCCTCACGCAATAATGTAATGAGAAACCACTAGAGTTTGGGGAAAGGTGTAAAGATCTTAGGGATTTAAGTCTCACAAAAATTGCAGTCATCGAGACACCAGCTATTTTAACATACAAAAAAATAATGTTTAACGATATTGCCCTACAAACATTTATTCAACCAGATTTTCATAACAATCAAAAATGCTGTCAAACCAAATCGTAATAAAGTATTACCAAAACCTATACCGATGTACATATCGTCAAATAACTCAAGAAAAATAAATACTTTGTTAAATTCGACAATACCATTCCAACCTAGGCCTGCCCCTACAGCTGGAGAACTTTATTAACAAGGAAATCAAACCTATCCAGAAAAATATTACGAAACCGGAATTTCAGAAAACATTACAACTACGAAAACTACAATGAATACCACGAACATTCATACGAAAATTCTGAAAGAGTGTCTCAAGAAAGTAATGTAGAAAACATACAGACATACGGATATGAAAATTTTAAAAACTTTCATATCACAGGCACAAACATGGCACTAATTAATACAGATACTAATAACAATCTTCCAGTCATTTTGATATCAGAATTAGAATCAAAATTTTTTAATAGACACTGGTTCAACAAAACCTGCCTTTGCACAAAATTATTACAAAAAGTACATAGGAGAGACGCCTTTTGTTATAAGCAAGGCACATCAACAAAGTTTAACATTAACACGGCATAACCAGACCTGTTTAGGAACTTTATAATGTAGAAGGGCTGCAAAGATTTCATTTATTTGATTTTCACCCAAATTATGGTGGACTAATAGACATGGATTTTCCCAAAAAACTGCAAGCGAGTATTGTTAAGTGAGTTAATCACACCATATGCAACAATTCCATCGACAAATTTGTAAGACGTATTTCGTCTCACAAATTTGGTGTAAAAAAGTATTAATACAAAATTCCTCCAAGACGCGAAAAACTGATAAAAGTGCCGATTAATATAAACAAAGAGATAAACCATTGATGACTCCAAAATAATTTATAAAGAAGGATCACAGAACGTTGTGATGGTTTTTTTCACAAATAGCCATTTACCCAATAACTATGCAGGGTACTAGCAAAGAAACAGAAAATGCTCAACACGAAATTGCAAACGAACCTAACGGAGAACCAGATAACGAAGAAATCAAGGGAACAATACAATACTTGGAAAACTTGACATAAACAGTACATACCACCGCTAATAGTGAACCGACAAAAAGCATAGATATCATAGAAAGTATAATCAGCTCGAAACCATATTGTAACTAGAGGGCTTGGAAAACGAGTCCAAACGAAACTAAGTAGATTAAAATATAAAATTTATGTTGAAACACAAATTCCTAAAGGTGACAATGACAACTATGATATCATACTAAACTTTCTTAAGGGATTTACAGCAAGGAAGAAATGATTAAGACAAGGTATATCAAGATTTCACAAAAGTTTACGTTCAAGGAGAAGGTAGATCGAGGTCCGACATTAATAAGGTACACAAGAAAACTAAATAGATGTACCCATGAAAGACAAATTACAAGCTATAAAAAATGTATATGAAGCCAAAATGGATCACCGAGGTATTTCAAAAACACTAATAAGAATAATAGCAAAATATTATCAGTAGAACTTTCAGAATGATGTGACAGGATACATAAACAATTGTGAAAAGTGTCGCAGTAACAAATTCAGAAGCCACACACCTGTCCTAAAAGATTTACTAACGGAAACATTTTAAAAACCTGTCGAAAATTTACATATACCGTATTTCCCATACCGTAGCTTTTATTAACATTTATTTAACGTCCGTCTATTTTCGCTACCGAAGCTTAACACCGACACCTGTAGATGAGCTACCACCAACCAGAAATTTTGCCGAGCCTCTTTCCTTTCGAAGAGTAGGGATCTTTTACTTGCCTAACATTTAATAGACAAGAGATAGATGGTTTACATCCCCTCCGAAGGATGGTATATCCACTACACAATCCTCGCCTAAGATTGCATAGCTGCCGCGCATACACTGATATACAAACCGCTGGAAGATGTGAGGCAAAGACACGGACTTCGTTGGAACGGTGACCCATCTAAGTACCAACCGCGCCTGACGTTACTTTACTACATCGTATATTGAAATATGTACATAGTAAAGACGTACACACCTACGCTTGCTCCCTTGTTTTAGTTGTGTGTAATGAAATCACTATATCTTCTGTGCCAAGAAATACAATAAAATAAACGTAAAACAAAGAAATCCGTTCTGAAAAATGCCAGAAAATGCGCGAAATGAAGATGTTATGAATGAGGTTCCCAATTAGACGCTGATACCTACCAATACTTTGTCAGGATAATGGAGACCTACAGAAAAGGTTTTAATGATGATGGAGATAAAACAGTATTTGTCAACAATGTCTTTGAACAAACGGAAAATAAAGAGTTGAATTGTAGCTACAACCAAGTGTGGTAGAAATGCTGCTTTCATTTGGTGTTTTGAAGAAGTTCATGGACGCTTTTATTTCAGAACTTAGGAAATTATATAGAGATAGATTTGGAAGTCACGTACTTGAGATATTAGTTGAAAATTCTTTTAGGCGTTCACTCAAATTTAAATCCACCCTAAATGATTGAAACCAGTACCTCAAAGATTTTATAATTAGGATCAGTAAGTTATTGTTGAATAATCTGGAATATTATATTTGAGGCGCGTACGCTAACATACAATAAGAGCTTGTTTGAAAAATTTGGCCCAATTACTAAAAGAAGGCCAAAGCATATAAAAGCTGAAGAAGAACAAGGTATTCCTGAAGAATACATAGAGATTGTGAACGAAAATGAAGAAAAGTTTTGGCCACAGTTTTTTAGTTGTGCACTACCGAACTGACAGCTGGTTGTATTATTGAAATGTCTAAATAAAGTAAACTTAAAATTGCTTAACAGAAATTAATGGATACTTATCAAGAATTGGCGTCATCTAAGTAAGATCTTTTGAGGCTATTTGGAATGATGCGAATTTAAAAACAAAGTTGCTTATAATGAATGTTTTCTCATGAAGACGGGGCACCGTTTAATTTCGATTGTGAAATAATCATAGCGAATAAAGTAAAAAAGAAAGGCAAATATAGAACTATTACCGCATAAGGTAGGAAACGCAGAAATAACTGGGAATAGATGGACGTTTATGGAAATATATAACCTAGTGCTTATTTTAGAAGAATTTAAAAAAATATTTGCTATGGAAGAACCGAGGTAAAAGCAATTAGAATTAGGCTACAATGTATCAGTTTCTAACAATAAAGTAGTAAAATTTTCGAAATATAATAAATAATCTTATAAAAGAAGTGGCCGAAATAATAGAAGAGACAATATCGAACTATCCCAGAAAAAAACAGAGTTTAATAAATGCTCTAGGTGGTGTCATTAAAGTGTTTTGTAGAAAAATGGGTTAAATTATCCAAAACGAGAAACACTAGTTTTTCGGTTCAAAAATTATTACAAAACTGTCAGGAAAAGATTGAACTAAAAGCCATCTTCGATGAATAAGGAGATGAATGTGAGGAAATTATCGATGTTGGTCATTTCGGAGTTGTGCAAGATTTTGCGTGTTTAACGAGAGAGGTCTGTAGAGAGACTGTTGAAATGTTATCATTGTTTCGAATGAGAGGAAGAGGAAAGGCAACGATATTTTGTTACGTGCATGAGTAGATTTGATATGTATGAGAACGTGAAAAACAGTCAAATGAAATTTTACAAAAAACAAATTAAATTTACATGGGTTTCTCATTTTACAAGTATTGATAGTCTAATAAACCTATAGTGATAGTCAAAAGCCTGTTAAGTGTGGAACAAACTGATTTGAAGAATTTATTTTAAGAGCGTGGAGAGCCATATTGCCTATTCGTTCGTAGGTAGTTTGTTAATAGGAGAAAGAAGTAAAGAAAACGTGTAAGGAAACTGATGGATACTTATCAAGAATTGGCGTCATTAAGTAAGTATCTTTTTAGGCCATTTGGAATGTTACTAATTTAAAAACAAAGTTACTTTTAATGGCGGATCTTTCTCATAAAGACGGGGCATGCAGAGTTTAATTCTGACTGTGAAAAAATCATAACGAATAAAGTCAACTTATTACATTATGAAAGAAGAAGACTGGAAGAATTCTTTGAATCAAACAATCAATACTGTAAACATATCAGCAGATATTTTGAAGTAATAGCTGAATTTATATTTGTTAAAAATTATGTTTTCATTTTGTATAAATATGTTTATATAAAAGAAAGGCAAATATAGGACTATTACCAGTTAAGGTAGGAAACGCAAAAATAACTGGGAATAAATGGGCGCTTATGCAAATATGTAACCTATTTTAGAAAAATTTGAAAAATTAACTACTATGCAAGCACCGAGGCAAAAACAATCAGAATTAGGCTACAATGTACAAATGTAATAAATAAACATATAAAAGAAGTGGCCGAAATAATAGAAGAAGAAGAAGTTAATAACGACCTCTCCCAAGAAAATGTTCTAGGTTGTGTGATTAAATTGATAACCGGTAACCTGGACGCAGAAGATGCAAGGATATTTCATGCAAAAGTAGAAGGACTTGCAAAAATAAAATAAAAAATATTACAATCAGAAAAGGAAACCATTTCTCTTACAATGGAAGCAATAAACAATTTTAACAAAACTTTAAGGGGCTAACACTCAATCAATATATATTACAACGTAAAGTTAATTAAGTTACGGATTATTTGAATGCAAAAGATTTTATGGGAGAATAAGTACTTTACATGCATAATATAATACTTATAGAAATTGTAAACTCTGAATGAAATAATACGAGTTTTGATAAATTTACAGACAGCTACATCTTTCACAAAATTAAATATCATCCATTCAACACAAACAGAACTGAAAATAAATTAATCGAAATTAAATCAAAAATAAGCCCATATAAGCCTCCGCTGGAATATGAATTTTAAAATACACCTACTATATCTGAAACTATTTGTACGAAAATATTTAATCTCATTTTTTCTGCTGTCGGTACGTTGTCGTGGTGTATAGTTTGATGTAAGTTCTGTGTAATAAAATCACAATGTCTTCTGTACCAACAAATATAAAAAATAAACGTAGAAGAAATAAATCTTTCTGAAAAAATACAGAAAATACGCGAAATAAGGATGTTATGGAAGATGTTCCCAGTTAGGCGATGATACCTACCAATACTTAGTGAGGATGATGGTGACCTACAGAAAAGGTTTTGATAACGATGAAGACAAAATAGTATTTGTCAAAAATGTTTTTGAACAAACAGAAAGTAAAGAGTTGGACTGTAGTTGCAACCAAGTGGGATGTCGTGTGGTAGAAATGCTGCTTCCATTTGCTAATGATGATCTGAAGAAGTTCATGGACGTTTTCGGTCAGATGTTAGAAAATTACGTAGGGACCGTTTCGCAAGTGACGTATTTGAGGCACCTCAACCGTACGGGATGCATCCACAGAGTGAAGCACCGTCAGGGGGCGACAACGAGCCGCGAAAGCAAGACATTGGGGAGATTCTACAACAAATTATGAACATCACCGATCAGAGTTTAGACGAGGCTCAGGCTAGAAAACATACTTTAAATTGCCATAGAATGAAACCTGCACTGTTTTCCGTACTTTGTGAGATCAAAGAGAAAACTGTGCTGTCCCTCCGTAATACACAAGAAGAAGAACCTCCAGACCCTCAGTTAATGCGACTAGACAATATGCTAACTGCTGAGTTAGTTGCCGGTCCTGAAAAGGGGGGCGGCGCTGGTGCGGCGGCTTCTGGATCAGCCGCAGCGCAGGCCGGGCAACCAGATAATGCCATCGAGCACTCTGATTACAGAGCAAAGTTAGCACAAATTCGCCAAATCTACCACCAAGAATTGGAGAAATACGAACAGGCGTGCAATGAATTCACAACCCATGTTATGAAACTTTTAAGGGAGCAGAGTCGCACTCGTCCCATTACCCCAAAAGAAATTGAACGAATGGTTCAGATTATTCATAAAATATTCAGCTCCATTCAGATGCAGCTGAAGCAGTCTACATGTGAGGCCGTCATGATTTTGCGGTCTAGATTTTTGGATGCCAGAAGGAAGCGGCGTAATTTCAGTAAACAGGCATTCGAAATACTGAACGAATACGTCTACTCACACCTATCAAATCCATACCCAAGCGAGGAGGCGAAGGAAGAGCTTGCTGGAAAATGCGGAATAACAGTCGGTCAGGTTTCCAATTGGTTTGGAAACAAAAGGATTCGGTATAAGAAGAATATCGGCAAGGCGCAAGAGGAGGCTAATTTATATGCAGCTAAAAAGGCAGCCGGTGCTTCACCGTATAGCGGTACACCCACACCCACTCCTATGATGTCTCCCGCTCCACCGCAAGATTCCATGGGTTATTCTATGGGCTCCACTTACGAGAGTGCCGCATACGATGCAAGTAGCTGTGGTTACGATCCCATGCACGTTCAAGAATTATCTCCCTAGGTGAGATTTTAACCATTCGAAAGAATAGTAATACATATATTGTCTGAAAGTTATTTGTGGCATTCTACGAATATTCTTTCCTATTATTTGGGTTTTCTACCACATGTACTATTATCCTCTTCAAAACAAATCACCGAATCTACAAAATAATAGAATTATTAGAAAAAAAGCCTCTGCGCCCGTGACGTTCACGCCAAAGGAAAAGTCAGAGGTTATGTTTTGCAAATAATATAAATCGGAATAAACACAAAAATAATGTAACGTCAGCAAAATACGTTATTTTTGTGTTTATTCCGATTTATATTATTTGCAAAACATAACCTCTGACTTTTCCTTTGGCGTAAACGTCACGGGCGCAGAGGCTTTTTTTCCAATAATTCTATTATTTTGTAGATTCGGTGATTTGTTTTGAAGAGGATAATAGTACATGTGGTAGAAAACCCAAATAATAGGCAAGAATAGTAATACATATGTATACTTACTACGATGTATACCAAGCAAAGTATACTAATTTTTTTGTATTGTGCATTATAAACTGAGTCTGTTTTTTTGTCAACTGTGCTCTACAGTGTATCGAACAAGTATGACTTGCCGTTCATAGTAATAAATATATAGCTTATATTTTTCTTATACTTTTTATTATAGCACAATATTTATGAGATTATATTTTATTTGTTAGGTTTTTGTTGAACAGAATTTATTATAGTTGTATAGTCTTGTAGAAGCTCTCTGAAAGTTAAATGTACTCCAAATGGTTCAAACAAGTATTATTTGAAAGGTTTTACAATTAAGATCAGTAAGTTTTTGTTGAATAATCTAGAGGATTATATTTGAGACACGTACGCTAATCATATAAGAACTTTTTTCGAAAATTTGGCCCAATTACCAAAAGAATGCCAAAACAAGGATGAACATATAAAAGATGAAGAAGAACAAGGTATTCCTGAAGAATACTTAGAGATTGTGAAAGGGTATGAAGAAATACTTATTTTTTTGCCACAGTTTGCTTAGTTATGCACTACCGAACTGACATCTGTTCTCCTGCAAGAAATGTCTAAAGTAAGGAAATTTAAAATTGCTTAACTGATATCTAAAGATATCTGTTTGATTTAAATGCCGATGAAGGTGATACAGATAAAAATTTATTACTACAAGTCATCTATAATTTTATTAGGAACTCCTTTAAAAATTTCTTTTCCGAAGAAATTTACACAAATTATGCGAAGTGTTTTGTAGAAAAATGGGTTAAATAATCCAAAACGAGAAACACAAATTTTTCGGTTCAAAAATTATTACAAAACTGTCAGGAAAAGATTGAACTAAAAGCCATCTTCGATGAATAAGGAGATCAATGTGGGGAAATTATCGATGTTGGTCATTTCAGAGTTGTGCAAGATATTGCGTGTTTAACGAGAGAGGTCTGTAGAGAGACTGTTGAAATGTTATCATTGTTTCGAATGAGGGGAAGAGGAAAGGCAACGATATTTTGTTACGTGCATGAGTAGATTTGATCTGTGAGAACGTGAAAAATAGTCAAATGAAATTTTACAAAAAACAAATTAAATTTACATGGGTTTCTCATTTTACAAGTATCGATACAGTCTAATAAACCTATAGTAATAGTCAAAAGCCTGTTAAGTGTGGAACAAACTGATTTGAAGAATTTGCCTATTCGATCGTAGGTAGTTTGTTAATAGGAGAAAGAAGTAAAGAAAACGTGTAAGGAAACTGATGGATACTTATCAAGAATTGGCGTCAATAAGTAGGTATCTTTTTAGACCATTTGGAATGTTACTAATTTAAAAACAAAGTTACTTTTAATGGCGGATCTTTCTCATAAAGACGGGGCACGCAGGATTTAATTCTGATTGTGAAGAAATCATAACGAATAGTCAACTTATTACATTATGAAAGAAGAAGACTGGAAGAATTCCTTGAATCAAACAATCAATACTGTAAACATATCAGCAGATATTTTGAAGTAATAACTGAATTTATATTTGTTAAAAATTATGTTTTCATTTTGTATAAATATGTTTATATAAAAGAAAGGCAAATATAGGACTATTACCAGTTAAGGTAGGAAACGCAAAAATAACTGGAATAAATGGGCGCTTATGCAAATATGTAACCTATTTTAGAAGAATTTGAAAAATTAACTGCTATGCAAGAACCGAGGCAAAAACAATTAGAATTAGGCTACAATGTACAAATGTAATAAATAAACATATAAAAGAAGTGGCCGAAATAATAGAAGAAGAAGAAGTTAATAACGACCTCTCCCAAGAAAATGTTCTAGATTGTGTGATTAAATTGATAACCGGTAACCTGGACGCAGAAGATGCAAGGATATTTCATGCAAAAGTAGAAGGACTTGCAAAAATAAAAAAAAATATTACAATCAGAAAAGGAAACCATTTCTCTTACAATGGAAGCAATAAACAATTTTAACAAAACTTTAAGGGGCTAACACTCAATCAATATATATTACAACGTAAAGTTAATTAAGTTACGGATTATTTGAATGCAAAAGATTTTATGGGAGAATAAGTACTTCACATGCATAATATAATACTTATAGAAATTGTAAACTCTGAATGAAATAATACGAGTTTAGATAAATTTACAGACAGCTACATCTTTCACAAAATTAAATATCATCCATTCAACACCAACAGAATTAAAAATAAATTAATCGAAATTAAATAAAAAATAAGCCCATATAAGCCTCCGCTGGAATCTGAATTTCAAAATACACCTGTTATATCTGAAACTATTTGTACGAAAATATTTAATCTCATTTTTTCTGCTGTCGGTACGTTGTCGTGGTGTATAGTTTGATATAAGTTCTGTGTAATAAAATCACAATGTCTTCTGTACCAACAAATATAAAAAATAAACGTAGAAGAAATAAATCTTTCTGAAAAAATACAGAAAATACGCGAACTAAGGATGTTATGGAAGATGTTCCCAGTTAGGCGCTGATACCTACCAATACTTAGTGAGAATGATGGTGACCTACAGAAAAGGTTTTGATAACGATGAAGACAAAATAGTACTTGTCAAAAATGTTTTTGAACAAACAGAAAGTAAAGAATTGGACTGAGTTGCAACCAAGTGGGATGTCGTGTGGTAGAAGTGCTGCTTCCATTTGCTAATGATGATCTGAAGAAGTTCATGGACGTTTTTGATCAGATGTTAGAAAATTACGTAGGGACCGTTTTGCAAGTGACGTATTTGAGGCATTAGTTGTATAGTCTTGTAGAAGCTCTCTGAAAGTTAAATGTACTCCAAATGATTCAAACAAGTATTATTTGAAAGGTTTTACAATTAAGATCAGTAAGTTTTTGTTGAATAATCTAGAGGATTATATTTGAGACACGTACGCTAATTATATAAAAACTTTTTTTGAAAATTTGGCCCAATTACCAAAAGAATGCCAAAACAAGGACGAACATATAAAAGATGAAGAAGAACAAGGTATTCTTGAAGAATACTTACAGATTGTGAAAGGGTATGAAGAAAGACTTATTTTTTGGCCACAATTTACTTAGTTATGCACTACCGAACTGACATCTGTTTTCCTGCAGGAAATGTCTAAAGAAAGGTAATTTAAAATTGCTTAACTGATATCTAAAGAAGCTTTCAAATGAGGTATTTGATATAAATGCCGATGAAGATGATACGGATAAAAATTTATTACTACAAATATTTTTAACCAAGTAATCTATAATGTTATTAGAAACTTCCATACAACTTTCCACTCCGAAAAGATTTACACAAATTTATGCAAAATGTTTTGTGGGAAAACGGGTTAAATTATCCAAAACGAGAAATACTAACTTTTCGGTTCAAGAATTATTACTACACTGCCAGGAGGAGGTTGAACTAGAAGCCATTTTTGATTAATAAGGAGATCATTTTGTGGAAGTTATCGATGTTGGTCATTCTGGAGTAATATTATTCCTAGTTCAGTCATGCAAGATATTGCGCGTTAAACAAGGGAGGTCTATTGAGAGATTGTTGAAATGTTATTATTGTTTCGAACCAGAGTAAGACGAAAGGCAACGATATTTACTTACCAAATACTGATCAAGAATTGACGTCATCAATGTGCGGCTCACGATCTTTAGAGGTTATTTGGAATGCTGCTAATTTAAACACAAAGTTGCTTATGATAGCGGAACCTTCTCATAACGGGGCATGCCCTGATTTTGATTGTGGAAAAATCATAGCTTATAAATTCAACTTATTACATTATAAAAAAATAAAGACCACTGGAAGAATTCTTTGAATAAAACAACTAATACCGTAAACATATCATCAGATATTTTGAAGTAATAAATAGCTTATAAATTCAACTTATTACATTATAAAAAAATAAAGACCACTGGAAGAATTCTTTGAATAAAACAACTAATATCGTAAACATATCATCAGATATTTTGAAGTAATAAATGAATTTATATTTTTTTTATTGTTTTCACTTTGTATAAATATGTTTATATAAAAAAAAAAAATATTTTACTTCAATAATAATAATCTGTCTCTCGTTTACTTCAGGATATATAAAACCAATCTGTATATTTCAACCTGTCAGTTCATATATATTTGAATCTTGCCAGAATTGTCTACCGTTATTACCTTCAGAATAACTATAAAATAGCATGTCTGTCATATGTTATATTTTTAATTCGCCGAAATTTTAAACAAAATTATTTATGAAACCACGTAATATTTTAAAATTAATTATTTAAGCCGTTAAACTCAGTTATTTGAATAATATGTTCACCCACTAACAGCTGTTAGTTGGCTAAACCCAAGACAATATTGTTATATTAAATTTTTTGTCACTTTCTGCCTCTATTCCTTATTAGCTGTAAACTGTCTATTTATTGTATTAAATTATTATATTGCGTTATTGTCTCTCCAATTGTTTTTGCGGATCTTAATCCCCTTTCCATAGCCGAATCATTTGGCTGGCTCCCTAGCAAAACTCACTGTACTTATAAACATCTAAACATGAAAGAAAACTAAATAAGTAAAATCTAAGCTAATAAAATCTTTGCTCACGACTTAGTCTCCGAAGTAATACCTGCCGTGTGCTGATATTTTGACATCAGCAGAACATCAAGTGAAGCTTACGTCATAAAATATTGGCAGTCCAACGTGTAGTCTTGATAGTTTTGGTTAAGTTTACTGCTAGTCGGTGTATTAAGATAGTAAGCTGCTGTTAACCTCCCCACATCCCAAACAAGACACAAAAACAATAATAGGATGTCAAAAGTTGATTTGTTCTTGCGGTGTATCATTGTTAGTTTCATGACAATTTTTTAAAATATTTTCTATTACAAACAACGTTTGTAAAAAGATATTTTTATTCAGTAAAGTCTATTTAAATTGTGCATATAAAGAGAGGTTGAGTTAAAAACATATACAAAGTGAGACAAATTTATATTTAATGGTAATAATTGTAAATGTACTGTATTCGCAGTATGCGTTATAAAGTAAGGTGAGTCGAGTATAGTATACAGGGTGTGTCATTAGAGAGCTATATTTTTGTTGATTATTTATATTTATTAATAATACACTTGCTAAAATATAGAGTGGACGAGCGCCATTTTAATGTGCTGAAGTGGCCGTAGCAAGTGAGCAGAAAGTTGCCATTATACAAGAAATTTACGAAAGTGGCCTATAATTTTAACAAATTGTAAAACAGTGTAAATAATGAAGATTTATATACGTCTCTGGATTATGGATGATAAAAACTGGCCGTGATAGTCCTGCGGCAGTGAGACGTATCAGATCTGTTTTAACGCAATTTAACGACAATGACGAAGAAATAGTGACAACCTTCAAGGGTCGTACACTAAATCAGACATAGCGGACATATGCTGCGACCGAGAAGGAATTTATGGCATTATTACAGGAGGTTATATTAGAAAAAATCAGATGTTACGTAGCCGGCACTAGAGGACAAAAAACAAGTCATCCTAGGGATGACTTGTTCGCTGGGCATGGTCATAGAGATTAGAAAAGGGCTCGTTTGAATATGTTCTTCCAGACGCACTATATAGAGCATAATAACTTGGGGATGACAAAGCTGTACTATCCAAATCAGAGTGGACTAAGAAACAAGTGGCAGATTATGAGTCTGTTATAGAAAAGTACAAAGGGCTTTCTTGGGTGGTTTGTAAAATATTAGACCCAACCAATGCAATACCGCACAAAATAGAAGCTCCTTATATGTCGGACCACAAGCTTGTTACGGGAGGAAAGGATGCTACTGTAACGGACCTAGCGGGATTCTACAACAACAGAAGCGTGGTATGTCAATTGTTATTTTCGTCAAATCGTGTCTCAGATACACATGACATAATTTCAACGTTCACAGGCTGTGATAATTTATCTGAAAATCGTGTTGACGGGTGATTGTAATCAGTAAAATATTTATTATTGTATCACAGTCACAGGAAGTTAATGAAGAAATCATTCATAATTTGGTAAACCACAATGTGAATAAACAAGAAAAAGATGAGAACCAAGATCTGAACTACCTATAAAGCAACAAAGATTAATTAAATGCTACGATAACTTGAACACATTTGAACTACAAATATATACTCCCTTAATATATAACTTAACACTAATTACTCATTATAGATAGGTTAATATGTAGGTATATTGATTTGTTTGGATAGAAAAATGAACATAAAGTTATAATGATTTTTTATTTCTCTTCTTGTATCTGACTGAAATAGTAATGGTAGCGAATTCTTCATTGACTAATTACGCTATAAAAATTATTTTAATCTTCTCCGAAACTTAATAATAATAATAATAATAATATATGCTATTTTAAGGTTTCTAAAGTTTCTGTTTATATCTAGAAACAAAAAAAAATCCAATTTTTCCCACAAAGGCATCACTAAGTAGCATGAAAAAAAGTTTCGTTTAGCTATTTAATAAAGTAGAATAAATAGTTGAGTACGATATAATAATAATAATAATAATTTATTTCCATATAGACTCATACAAGTGTTTGGATAATGTCAAAAATATTTGGAAAAAACAATTAGCTTTATAATACAATATTTAAAAGTTTCGTCAGACAAACAGGTACATAGATAAATATACAAGTGGATACAAAGTAAAACATATAAGAGTATATAGACATAACATAATAACAAACAACAAACATCACAGATAAATAAATTTATCATATGTTATTTATATTTAAAATATTCTTCCAGAGAATAAAAAGTCTGTTCTATTAGAAAATTTTTAACTAGCATCTTAAATTGGTTGAAGCTAGTTAACGCCTTGAATTTATTTGGAAGGTGATTATAGATCCTACCAGCGGTAATTAGTGGTCCATTACCCACCTGTGACAGTCTGTAAGGAGGAAGGTAAATATCGTTGGCCTGCCGCGTACGGTAATTATTGACATCCTTACATTTAACAAATTGATTTACATTTTTTTTTACATAGCATAAACACTGGTATATATATACACAATGTATGGTTAATATTCTGTTGTTTTTAAAAATAGGACGGCATGAGCTCAAGGAGGGTATATTAAACATAGAGCGGATAATTCTTTTTTGTAAGACAAATATTTTAGAAATACCAGAGCAATTACCCCAGCATACAAGACCATATGACAGTATTGATTGAATTGTTCTATATAAAAATAATAAATATAATAAAAATAATATTCAAAAAAATTATTCAACAATTTTAATATTATAAAAATATTACAAATCTGTAAGTATATATATACGTATAATAAATACAGATTAACATTAGATTAGTCACTAATGATATATAGATAGCATTATATACATTTATAATACACAAAGGAATCTAGAAAGTCATGAATAGTAATATTTCAAATCTAAAACTATTACTATTATAGCAACATGTATTGGGTGGTATAACATCGTGTCAATGTTTATAAATCCCAATTTGTTTTTATATACGTGATCTTTCTCTGTAATTTTCTTATTACATTCATCTAAAATTTGCTTAATGTTAGAAGTACTAGGCTTTGTAAGTAAATTCGCAGACTTTGCAGTTGTTTTTTTTCTTAGTGCTTGTAAAACATAGTTGTTTTTTAACTTTTTTATTGGCAGGCTTATTAGAAGCATTTTTTAAACCAATGTTATTTTTCTTCGCAATCACATTAATTATGTTATCTATTCATTTTACCCACCTGCAGATTTGTTTCAGAGGTGAAACTTTTAGAAGAAAGTAGGTTTTATAAAATATCCAATTTTACGTTCAGATCTTGGTTGTCATCTTTTTCTTGTTTATTCACGTTGCCGCTTACCAAATTCTGAACAATTTCTTCATTAATTTCCTATGTCTCAGTCTTATGAAAAAATTTCATTTTTTGGGAACAATGTTTAATAACTGCATGTACCTATGTGTTTGCACAAGTTACTTTTAATAAAGAAATAAGGGCAATTGCACGAGTACTCAAGCGCACAGGCTTGACAATCCTTGCAAAAAAGATGACAGTTTTTACTTTTCCTAAAACACTCTTCAGATTGTTTTTGAACAATGTTCACTATTTTCGTTTGATGACCTTACATTCCACGTATTCTCTTCTATATTCCAAATATCATTTACTTTAAATTCTTGGCTTCGTAAATGACTTTTTTCTATTATTTTTTTTAATCATCATATCACGCATTAATTTTAATAAAGCGTGCAAACAAGTATCAAATCTTCTATTTTTCTTTCCTCGAAAATATTGTCACAGGTGCCAAGTATTGACAGCTAATTTTTTATATTAATAAATTAATAGAAGATCCTACTGATAAAGTCCCTATATACAAAGGTACATATTTTAATAAAATCATTTTTAATTCCAAGTTAATTAATAAATATACGTAGACTCCGTCTCTGTATTAGTAAATTGCGTGACCAACAAACCGTCGAACAGCTAAAGCAAAAAGTTCAAGAGAATTTGAGTGCACTAGAAGAAACCAATTCTGTAGATGTCGCTGCTACCTGGACACAAATTAAAGACAGTTTAAAAAGTGCGAGTGAGGAAATTCTTGGCACTGCAGCAAGTAGAAAACAGGAGGACTGGTTCAATGATAATGAAGCTTTTATACAAGAACTTCTTGACCTCAAACATATTGCCTTCCAAAACGCTATCAACCACCCCAACGAGTCATCAAAAGCAGAAGCTTTTACCCAATCTAAGTATGAAAGGCAACGCGAAATCAGAAGAATAAAGAACGAGTGGTGGGCAAACAAGGCCAGAGAAATTCAAAGGTACGCCGATTCACACGACTACAGGAATTTCTTTCAAGGAGTAAAAGCAGTGTACGGCCCCAGTCGGAAAAATATGTGCCCTATTAAAGATTTAAATGGAAATCTCCTCAAAGAAGACCAGGAAATAAGAGCCCGATGGAAAGAACACTACTCTAACATTCTTAAATAAATCTTATCCCTCAATATGACACCTTCGAAGACTTAGATAAACCACTAACAACGGAAGAGATCTTAGCCGCCATTGGGCAGCTAAAAAATAACAAATCTCCCGGCGCCGACTCACTCCCAGCTGAGATCTTTAAAGCTGTGTCGTCAGAGCTCATACCCTACCTCAAAAAACTGTTTGATGTCGTGTGGGAAAGTGGTCAAGCTCCGCAGGAGTTTCGTGATACACTTTTAATCAACCTCTTCAAAAACAAAGGGAGCGCTGCGGACTGTGGAAATTACAGGGGTATAGCTCTCCTGGCTGTTGGAGGGAAGATACTCACTAAAGCGATGGCAAATAGGCTAACACCTGTTATGGAAAAGTTACTTCCTGAAACACAGAGTGGCTTTAGACCAAACCGAGGCACATCGGATTTAATCTTCACACTTAAACAGCTTCAATAAAAAGCACTCGAACATCAAGGAGAAATTCACATGGCCTTCATTGATTTAACCAAGGCGTTTGACTCGGTGGACAGGGAAGTGCTCTGGAAAATTATGTTCCGCTTAGGTATCCCTAGAAAATTTGTGGAAGTATGTCGCAGTCTACATACAAACAACAACGCCCAGGTTATGTATAATAATGAGGCAACCGAACCTTTCCAAACCCTCACTGGAGTTAGGCAGGGATGTGTCCTGGCACCCCTACTCTTTAATTTGTTTACCACTGCTCTAACAATTATTGTTGACAACAAACTGACAGTCAGAGGAATAGGTCTCAGATACCGTTTTGATGGCGGTCTCTTTAACATAGGGCGCTTTAGAACTTTCACGAAAACACGCACACGATTCATTTGTGATCTCCAGTATGCGGATGACTGTGCACTTTTAGCCTCTACGCCGGAAGAGCTTCAAGAACTTTTAGATGTGTATTCCCAGAGCTATGATTCCTTAGGACTTAAAATCAACATTGGAAAGACTAAGATTATGTCAACTCCTCATCAAGTGAACCAAATAGACATTACATTTAACGGACATTCTCTTGAAGTGGTGGATCAGTTCAATTACTTAGGCAACGTTGTTAATGACAAAGCAAACATGGACAGCGAGATTCGCAATAGAATTAACGCTGCATCTAGAGCACTCTGGGGACTTAGAGAGAGAGTATTTGACAACCACGACCTTGCCTTGTCAACGAAAATGGCTGTCTACAGAGCAGTTGTCATTCCAACACTGCTATATGGTTGTGAAAGCTGGGTCACTTACCGTCGTCATGTGAAAGAATTAGAACGTTTTCAGCAAAGACACCTCAGAAGTATGATGAAAATCCGTTGGTTCCATCACATATCAAACGTGGAAGTACTCAGGAGAGCAAAGAGCTTTCCAATTGAGGTGCTTATTTCAAGAGCACGCCTAATATGGGCAGGTCACGTTCATCGTATGTATGATAACCGCCTTCCTAAATGTACACTTTATGGTGAATTGCTAAGCGGTAGAAGAAGGTCAACGAAAGAGGTTCAAAGACGTTCTCCATGAAAATCTAAAATCCTGCGGTATTCCAGACGAGCAATGGGAACAACTTGCAGCGGACAGAACCGAATGGCGAGGGGTTGTGGCCAGCTATCAAGGAAATGTTGCTGCAAGAAGGCCGAATCCAAGACCTAACCAGGTCTATGTTTGTCCTGACTGCGGTCGACATGTGCTCTCCCGAATTGGCCTCTATAGCCATAGTCGTGTGCACCGTAGATGAATGGGAATTACAATAGACTACACCTTTTACTTGTTTTTATTGTACACAATTTATCGACTGTAACATTTTTATACTCGGACTCGAGTAACGGCTAATAATTCTAAATTAAATTAAATTCACACTTTACACTCAGGTAATAAGTCATAATTTCCAATAGCCAGTGCAATTACTCTATTCAATAATAGTCATTGAACTATTGGTATAGGAAATGCGCTGAGTATGCATTTACAAACAATATAAATAATCTGCTAATCAATAGAAAACTGAGTGCTATCTAGGACTTGCTTGGTGACCATCTCCTCTGGGTATGGATGTAGGGTAAGAATCTTATTACATTATTTTATATTAGGCCGTCAGAAATAATGATTTGAGATCGATTTTCGACAAGTTTCTCCATCAGCTTTCATTGGATAGAATGATATATTTAGGTGTAAATAACAAGAAAATCATAGTGAATATGCATATTTTTGGCTGGAAGACATATTTAAATGCACTCTTATGCAAAATAATACATTTTTTGCTATTGTCTCGATAGTTCTTCAAATATAATCGTTTAAAAATAATTAATATTGACTAGAAACTTTTTATTTTATTATCACATAAACTTTATTGCACATATATAGTCATTTTTGACCCTCCGTATGCAAGTTTTAGCCCTTGATTGCATCCAAAAGTTCATTTTATGCATGTATAAAAACAATAATTTTACTAATGCTTTAATATTAAATATATCTCGGAAAAGATTTATACTCGGTGGTTTTCATGGTCGCTGATTACGAATCTGACGATAATGCAAATTACAAAATGTACTTGGTCGTTTGTAGGTATCATTATATACTGACAAAATCTAAGTTTTGCAGAAGAAATTGTCAAATATGTTCTTCGAAAACACTTTACAGACATCGCGCGATTAATTAGCGGTAACAATGATATTAGATGAAGAGCTGTGATGACATGATAAACACCCTCGCACTGTCTGCACTTTTCGTGCCCTCTCTTCTAACTTAAAGATGGCTGCTTATGTAGGAGTGTTTAGAAATTAAATAAATGATTTAAATGTCAGGCAATTATTATGATATATAAATAACAAACTTTGTGGTAATATTTAAGAACTTCTAATATTATTGTTGTGAATTATTGTGTTAACCAATTTGATTAGATTTTTTATGTGATCCAGAAATGCCTCTAGTAGGACAAACGACATAAAATTTGAAAATAACGGTTAATAAAAACCTGATACAGTGCAGGGTAATATTATTGGACTGCACGGACTTATCAGTAGAATTATTGAAAAAGGCAAGAGCTAGAGATTTGTACAAACAAGTATTTTATTCATTGGATTTAACAGAAACAGACTATTTTGGTCTACAGTTTACAGATGTAAACGATGTGAAATACCAGTTAGATCCAACAAAAAGTATCAAAAAACAAATAAAAATTGGTTCTCCTCATATACTCTAAGGCTAAAAGTAAAATTTTACTCTTCTGGTCCAAATAATTTACCAGAGGAGCTAACGAGATATCAATTCTTTTTGCAACTCAAGCAAAACGTTTTACTAGCTGGGTGATTTCGAGGAAACCTAGAGATTTGTACAAACAAGTATTTTACTCATTGAATTTAACAGAAACAGACTATTTTAGTCTACAGTTTACAGATGTAAACCATGTGAAACATCGGTTAGACCCAACAAAAAGTATAGAAAAACACAAATAAAAATTGATCCTCTACTCTAAGGCTAAAGGCAAAATTTTACTCTTCTTTTTTACAATTCTTTCACCTTTTTTTGATTTGTTCCTGCACAAATGGAGAGACACGCACGATAGGCTCTTTGCTTAATTGGTTCGGAATCTGTGATAATTTTGTGTTCAACTATATATCACTAAATACACTTTAAAAAATAAATGAGTGCTTGATACTAACCACTTTAAAAAAAATATATTTTAACACTAGTTGAATTTTTATAATTAGCATATTATTACGCACAATACTATTTTATCTAAGCATATAATTTATACATACCAAGAATCACGTATGACTGCTCGCTTAAAAGAATATTTATCAATAACTGAAATATTTTTCGTATTCTCAAGCTTCTACAAGGAGCTTTTCACAAAAAGACTTCTGTTCTGTACTGTGTTAATAAATTGAGATAAATTATTATTAGTACCTATATTGTGTTAAAATTTGCATCCTGTTTCATATATATTCTCTAATCCTGTCAAATCAAGGATATAAACAGTGCAATTATACTTTTTCATATAGATACATTTTACTGTTATAACAACTTCCATTTTAAACCTTAATGCCATGCGAAGAAAAAATTACCACTTCCTAAATATACTGAATTTTGTAAAAGCAATAAATAATTGTTATTTTGGTTAATATTATTTACGTATTAGTTTATACCAAAAATACCAAAAAGAATTATATTTCAGCATCAATTCCGAAAATATTTTTTTAAGACTTACGGTCATGTTTCAATACACACGCTGTATACTAAATATTAGAAAAGCGGTAAATAATTATATATATTTTTATTAATACTATTTACGCATCAGTTTACGCCAAAAATACCAAAACCATAAGATAAATATTAAGAGTTGTTAAATATCGGTTTAATCCAATGTAATTTAAAATAAAATCGAAACACCGATATAAATTTTTTTATTAAGTACAAGTGACTGGAATGCTCAAAATACAATGAATGATTTTTAAACCAACAATAGTAAATTAATGTAAAGTCTTCTACTAACCGTTGGTTCATTTGTTATATAAATAAAACTAGATCATACAAATATTACAATATATGGGTGTCTCAGATTTGGCGCCGGACTCTAGTGGACCACACAGTGTTATATATTGTGTCCCTTTAAAATTTAAATACCCTAATTTTGTTTTGTTTATGGGTAACATGTGTAACAAAGAACAGCACTTTAACCATTGACTTTTGTTTTATCTTATCGTCTTACTCTATTCTACTATGAAGCTATAACAGCTACCATTTGAAACCTTAATGCCGAACGAAACAAAAAATTTTACCACTTCTTAAATATTAAATATTATAAGAGCGGTAAATAAATGCCATTTTTATTAATGTTATTTGTGCATTAGTATATGCTCAAAGTAGAATAAAGTCTTTTAAATTCACAATAATAAATTAAAGTCAAGTCTTCGCTGTCGGCCGCTCGACCACCCAGGCTCTTTAAAATTTAAATACCTAAATGGTCTATGGGAAACATGTGCGGCACTTGACATTTGTTTCACCCTCTTTCCAAAAATGTTATCATATACAAATTATACCATAACTATCCTACGTGTAAAATTTTATTTATATTTAACATATATTTGTAATCTAATTCAATTTGTGATTGAAATTTTGTAATTGTAAAAATATCGTTAATAAATAAAGAAAAAGGAGGAAAAACGTGATTCAAGAAATAAATTGTTGCTAGCTATCGTTAA
Source organism: Leptura quadrifasciata (assembly GCA_963675555.1). Taxonomy (NCBI): domain Eukaryota; kingdom Metazoa; phylum Arthropoda; class Insecta; order Coleoptera; family Cerambycidae; genus Leptura; species Leptura quadrifasciata. The sequence continues at coordinate 150,942,294 of OY776673.1, read as the reverse complement.
ACTTATATTGAAATGTAATATGGTGAGGGTATTTATTTAGAGTTTTACAGTGCGCATCTTTGTATTATAACCGGTTGGAATATTTTGATGGTATGAGACGAAATAAAAAGACAAATTTATACTTTTCTATTTCTAGTTTTTACACATTTTAGGATTTATTTGCCACAATTAATGTATAATCAATTTAATTTCATCCAATATACCTAGTATGAAAAAGTTAGGCATCTGTTACGAAACCAAATAAAAATGATTTTATACTTCCTGAAATAGTAGATGTAGACTTACTGAAAATATATAACACAAGTATATTTGTTCTTTTGAGAAAGTGAATTAGTGAACTATGTTATGTTATTGTTTCATGGTCTCAGTATGGTTTTTCTCAGTCCAGAAACGACTTATGTAAATAGTTGTAATGATCATTACCTACCCTTACTTCTAAGAGGCGTCTTGGAATGAAAGGATAAACAGTCAGAAATTAGGTAGGATTCAAACGGTAAACCCGTGTACAGGTTACTTTTCACTTTTTTTTATTCTTCCCGTATCTATACATTTTAAATAAATGCTGGAGATTCCAGTATTATTTTAGTCAAATAATTTGAAATGTATGTAAAGTAAGTATAGGTAACAAACATTGTTGCAAAGAAGTATGTGAAGGCTAAATTTGACCCGTATATTTGTTTAAAAAAAACTTGGATAAAATTAGGGTTAAAACTAGAGAATTTGTATTTCGTTTTTCGGACCCAAATACATAGAACAATGTTTAACAGAATATGTGTGATTGTTAAAAATAAGAGAACTTTCTGTAATTTTTTGCTTTGTATGTAGGAATATAATATTGTCTGGTGTTTATGTAATATGTTATATGTAAATATTCCTAGTGATAGCTATTTTTGTAACATACTGTATATCTATAAAGAGTAATTTATTAGCGTGCAAATATTAAAAAAATAAATTGTGCTAAGCTAACAGCATCCCATTCTTTGAATATTGAAAGAATTATTTATAGTTTAAGTTTTTCAAAATGAAGATAACTCCTCAAATTAAAAATTAATTTAGTAAGCTCGGCGATACTATTTTTGCACCTGGACGGACGATAACCTATCCGTTTTATGTTCTAGCTAAAATATATTTTAAAGAATAATTTAATGCGGGATACTTCACAGATACACTATCAAACAAAAATAATCTTTTAATACTGCCTTAAAATGTATTTGATTTTCATAATCGGTATATTTTTAGGCACAATGTAAGTTTTTAGGTATATTACTTAAAATTAAGAATTAAATATTTCATTTCTCATTGCTCACTTAAAAGAATATTTATGAATATTTGGGACTTGTTTCATATATTCTCTAATCCCCCTACAATGCAAAAAGGCTTTAAATAATGCTATACCATTTTTCTTTCTGACAAATTTTAATGTGAATTTATAGCAAGGAAAAGTAAGAAATACACAACTAAATAAATTGACATTTTGACCTAAAATTTCAATAGTCTACTTTTTAGACGCTGACTGTTTTACATGTCGCTATTGTAAAAATACCGTGATGTTACCAAATAGTCAAAGGATCCTCATGTCAGTCGTCACATGCCTACCTTGCACTGACGAGAGCCAACAGCTCGAAACTGCAGTCTGCAAGTGGTGTGTGACGGCTGGCAAGAGAGCTCCTTTAAATAGAATCAGTCTTTCGGCTGGTGTTTGTTGCAATCGAAGCATTAGCGTTTTGATGGTAATATGCAATTATTACACTTAACGCACCAGACTTGTAACTTGTGATTCAGCGCTCGGCGGGGCACATAGCCCGGAGAGTAGCTGTTGGTTGCAGTCTGGTTACGTTCCTTATAGTAAAATAAGGATTTTATAGAAGAGTTTGCGACTAAAAATATTATATTTAATTTTGTTTATGCTTAACATGTATTTTTATTCCAATTCATTCGTGATTGTAATATTCCTCTCTTCATCCTATAACTGAGCACTGCCCCTGTCGGATATCGCAATTAAATAAATGAATAAATAAAAAGAATAAAACATGATTCAAAATATAAATTATTTAAAAAAATATGTTCCTTAGGTTGGGCATTGTATGTTATTCTACAACTTGTATCTATCCGAACTACTTTTTCAACTTTCCAGACAATACCACAATTCCACATATAGCAATAATTTGGATATATCCACTCCATTATATCCGTTTTCAAAATATTGACGTTTAAAATTTGACTCTTTAATTTTTTTTATCATTGTTTGGTTCTCTCTAAAAAAGTCAACCTTAGGCATAATCAAAAGTCATTCAGAAGTGAAACTTCCTTTTAAACCAGAACGGAAAATAATACAGTTAAATATAGAATGAAAAATTAAGATAGAAATATTAAGGGAATTGTTACAAAAAAGTGATGATTATTAGGGGAACCTCCCATATATCTGAAAACAACTTCTAATGCATACTCTTTAAACTTTTTAAAAGTAAATATATATATACATATACAGGATGTTTGGAAATAACATGCAAAAAATTTAACTGTAGATTCTCTGTCGAAAATTAAGACGGGTTCTCCGTATAAAATAACTCTTTTCTGTCCAGCAACAATACCTTAAAGGAGCGTGCCAAAAACGGTTTTTAATTTCTATCTCAAAATAGCGTAATCGGAAAAAAGATAAATTTAGACAGTAAAAAAATTTAAACATGAAGACAACGATTGTTGTTTTTAGATATTAAAGCATTTGTTCAAAATGACGACCTCCAACTTGAATTCACGTTTGCAACCGTTTCCTAAAATTGCCATACCTGCCTTCTATATGTAAAACATATGGAGTTTCGAACTTTATTGGCGGCAGTAAAAATTTTCTCTCTTAAAACTTCGATGCTAGGGACAGGTGTCGAGTAAACAACATTTTTCAAGTGGCCACAAAAGTAAAAGTCCAGTGCATTCATATCTGGGGACCGAGGGGCCATTTAATTGTGGCTTCTCGTCCCCTGCCAATCCATCGATTTCTAAATGTTGAGGGTAGCCACTCTTGAACGTCTAAAGAATAATGAGGTGGCGCACCATTCTGCATAAACCAAAGTGTTTGACGTAATCGAAGAGGTAAATCGTCTATAAGTTGATACAGGTCATTTTATAAAAAGTTTAAATAAGCTGGACCATTTAATCTGTTTGGTAACTTAAAAGGCCCTATTAATTTATTGTCTATAATTCCGGCCCAAATATTTATTGAAAAGTTGTATTGACATCCTCCATTTACAACAGCGTGAGGATTATCGTCCCTCCATAAATGCTAGTTACGAATATTTAAATCTCCACGTCGAGTAAAGCAGCATTCATCTGTGAATAGTACTGTAAAATGTAATGGCTTCTAAGTATAATTCTACAAAAATCAAGTCTTACTGGAAAGTCACGAGGGAACAGCTCTTGTATTCTCTGTAAATGATAAGGGTAAAGTCCTTGCATTTTCATATTTTCAAAATCCTCCATACTGATGTTTTTGTTGTGTGGAATTGATGAGCAGCCAGTCTAATACTACATTCAGGATGTTCACCAAAATAATGTATTTAATATGTGTGTTTTAAAACACCTCCTTTTTTTTAACCTCAAGTGAATATTAGAAAAAGTACGAACGTTTGACACAGTACGTGTAGAGAACTTACGACGATATCGTTCTTTTGCCGCTGAAGCATTTCCTTTACATTCACCATAAATTAAATGTATGTCTGCATATTATTCCTCATTACTAGAACTATGCATTTTAAAATCTGGTTAGAAAAATACTAGTATTAAGTAATAAGAAATGATTATCTTATTATTTCAAAGGCAAGAAACAACGTAATATTGTCAGATTATAATTTGACACCAGCCTACTTTTAGTATTTTACACTAATATAATTTTGCTCATAGCTTTTGATTGATCACTTTGGCAGATGTAATTTAATTTTTTTGTCAAAAATGGTCGATTTTACGAATTTCTTTGAAGAGATGAAAAAGTTTCTAAATTAATCATAATGTTTAGCTATTTTTTTAACTTAAGAAAAGAGTAGGCACAAAGATATTTACAAAATTTCCAAAAGGGTAGTAAATTTCACCCCTTCGTGTACATGCTAGGTGGATGACATGATTTCGTTAGATGCCCTTTGATGAGTAACAGAGATGTGCCAAATTTCGTCTTTTTCCGATTACGTTATTTTGAGATATAAATTAAAAACCTTTTTTTTGGAACACCCCTTTAAGGGAGTGTAGCTGGACAGGAAAAGGTTGTTTTGAAAAGTTTTATACGAAGAACCCGGTCTAAATTTTCAACAGGCAATCTACAGCTAAATTTTTTGCACGTAATTACGACACCCTGTATATTTAAAATATATATATATATATATATAATTTTAAACAGCAAAAATTAAAAATAAACTGTATTTATTCTAGCCTTTTACAATTTAAATACCTAAAATTTATCCCCTTCTTTCAGAAAGATACTTACACTTGAAAAATATAGAATTTCATTTGTGCGTAAGAAGCATATGCGAGAAGTCCGAGTATTTTATGACCTTTGGCAATACAAACGTAGCAGGTAGCTATCCTATAGTATTTAAATATGGCAACATTGAAGTGGTTCAGGATGTAACATTCAGCTATAATATAATACCGCTGAGAGTGGTGAGGCCAATGTCTCAGAGATACAGGGTATATCTTCATATAACATATATATATATATATATATACTTATAAAAGTATCGTTATGTAGCCCACAGCATTACTGGTATGTTGTTAAACCCGAAGATATCTTCCACGCATAGTGCAGCCCTCCATATATTCTTTTCATTCAAAGGTTATGTCCAGCTGTTCTCACGGTTTTCGCCTTACAGTGCAGATTTGGAGGTCTCAAATGATTTTATTTTTAAAAGTTTTAATTTAACTTGGAATGTTTGTCGGTCGGTTTTGGGTCAAATCTTGCAATCAAAATTTCATAAGTTTTAATTAAGCTAGAGCTTTGAAATTTTGCAAATGTGTATAAGTCCGGTGACAATACACTTTAACATTTTCATATAAGAAAAGAACAAGATGGCGGACGACTTTATCGTTTATGATCCGATTCGTCTCAAAATCGATATCTGGTGGTTTTCGAGATCGGCAATTATGAATTCTTGGTCAAAATTTATAAATCCAAAATAGAACCACGAATTCGAGAAGCTTCAAAGCACGTCAAGCGATATCCATCAGCTGCATTAAAGATATAACCCACGGTTAAATTTAAAACGCACTTTCGAATTGAGGAGAGGAGATCAACTAGCCGATCTTGCCTCAAATATATTACTTGATGAAGAGCCTTATGTGCATAATGGGTAAAGTATAAACGGACTTAATTGAAACCGTATAAAAACTAAAAGCCGGCAAAAACAGTCGGCATCTCTTTATTGTACATGGGCGGAGGTAAATAGAAATGCTTGTCATAAGAAAGTGATAAGATTTTAGGGCGTTATTATATTATCCTCTGTTTCAAATGGTCTCCAGAAAGCCACGATAAATTAGTAAATAATTAAAATATTTTACCTTTTATATAGTAGTAAATATTTATAAATATGAACAATAACTAACTAAACGCCTACGCTTGATATTATAACAGGTATTTACGCACTGCACTGGCACAGACAGCATATCTCTAAGTCCGCCGTTGAAACGATTTACGAGTTTTTTTATGCTAGTAGGCCTGTCCGTTTTATTATGTTTAAACCAGTGCAGCCGTAGATGGTCCAGTCAGGCTGATTACATTGCCAGTCTCGGACTCGCCTGCACAGTTTCAACTACCATTCGAATCTCGATACCATTGCTAAATATATAGGACAAAATATCAAGTTCAAAGCGCACGGTCCTGTGCTTTAACACTGACCAGTTTCAATTATCCTCATTTAAAGTATATCATTATATACTGACAAAATCTAAGCTTTGCAGAAGATAATTTCATTAAAGACACTTCAGAGAAGCTTAGAGCCCACTAGTTTAAGAAAAACAGATTAAGACAACTTAGAGACATCGCGCGATTACTTACGATTACTTAGCTATGACAAGTATTGATAAGCACCCTCGCACTGTCCACACTTGTCGTGCCACCCCTTCTAACTTAAAGATAGCTGCTTGTGTAGGAGTGGTTAGAAAGTAAATAATAATTATTTAAATGATAGACAATTATTATGAAATATAAATAAAAAAATTTGTGCTTATATTTAAAAACTTCTAGTATTATTTGTTCTGAATTATTATGAAATAAAAGGAAGTGTTTAAGTGGCAGATAATTTTCAGAAACGCATCTAGTAGGGTAAATGACATAAAATAAAAAAATAAAAACGTGGTTACTAAAAACGTGATATAGTGCACGGTAATATTAATGGACTGTACTGACGATTACTGATAAAGTTGAATTATCGAAAAACGCAAAAGCTAGAGATTTGTATAAACAAGTAATTTACTCATTAGATTTAACAGAAAAAGGTTATTTTGGTCTACAGTTTACAGACGTAAATCATGTGAAACGCCGATTAGACTCAACAAAAAGTAACAAAAACCAAATAAAAGTTGATCCTCCTTATACTCTAAGGCTAAAAGTAAAATTTTATTCTGAGTCAAATAATTTACAAGAGGAGCTAACGAGAAAACGATTTTTGCAACTCAAGCGAAACATCTTACTAGTTGCGTGATTTCGAGGAACCCAACACACGTCCTTAACACTGTCGGGATTCAGGTTTGCTCCAGATTAAACTGATGAAATGGAAACAGATATATTAGAGGAATTTGATAAATGTAAAGGTCTATCGCCTGCTCAGGCCGAACAGAGTTATTTAAATGAAGTAAAATTTTTGTAAATGTATGGTGATATGGTGTTTTGGGAAAAAATAGTATAGAATATAGATTAGGACACCAACAGGAATTTTAGTATTCAGAACCGATTTAAAAAATTAGATTATTTTTCTGGATAAATATCGGCAAGCTGAATTTATAGAAAAGGTTGATATTGTTTGTTATTGAGGATGATGATCAAGGCAGACAATAGGAGCACACATTTGTCTTTAGGCTGCATAATCAAAAGGCTTGTAAACACCTATGGAAATGTGCAGTTGAGCATCATGGTTTCTTTCGTTAAAGAGCACCAGCGAAATGTCCTACTGCGAACCGGAATTTTTTCGCTACGGATTCAAGATTTAGATATTTTGATCGAACAGAATATCAAAATACTTATCAAAGTAGGGCTAAGAGACCTGTTCAATTCAAGAGAAAACAAGTCAAAAGTATGGGCGGCAATAGAGTCATATTTTAAGGGAAAGAGAAAAGGAAGTTCAATATGTATCATCCAATAGTAGTGGAAAATTAATAGATACTAATGAGCCGATTTAATGCATAGTAAGAGACGATATAAGTAAAAGTATTACACCAGTATCATTTACATCTACACCAGCAGATCCTGAATCAATTGGTATAATAAGCCAAAGTAGCTTCGGGAACACCAAAACAGCTTGGATAAAGTATATCATTATATACTGACAAAATCTAAGCTTTGCAGAAGATAATTTCATTAAAGTCACTTCAGAGAAGTTTAGAGCCCACTAGTTTAAGAAAAACAGATTAAGACAACTTAGCGACATCGCGCGATTACTTACGATTACTTAGCTATGACAAGTATTGATAAGCACCCTCGCACTGCCCACACTTTTCGTGCCACCCCTTCTAACTTAAAGATAGCTGCTTGTGTAGGAGTGGTTAGAAAGTAAATACTAATTATTTAAATGATAGACAATTATTATGAAATATAAATAAAAAAATTTGTGCTTATATTTAAAAACTTCTAGTATTACTTGTTCTGAATTATTATGAAATAAAAGGAAGTGTTTAAGTGGCAGATAATTTTCAGAAACGCATCTAGTAGGGTAAATGACATAAAATAAAAAAATAAAAACGTGGTTACTAAAAACGTGATATAGTGCACGGTAATATTAATGGACTGTACTGACGATTACTGATAAAGTTGAATTATCGAAAAACGCAAAAGCTAGAGATTTGTATAAACAAGTAATTTACTCATTAGATTTAACAGAAAAAGGTTATTTTGGTCTACAGTTTACAGACGTAAATCATGTGAAACGCCGATTAGACTCAACAAAAAGTAACAAAAACCAAATAAAAGTTGATCCTCCTTATACTCTAAGGCTAAAAGTAAAATTTTATTCTGAGTCAAATAATTTACAAGAGGAGCTAACGAGAAAACGATTTTTGCAACTCAAGCAAAACATCTTACTAGTTGCGTGATTTCGAGGAACCCAACACACGTCCTTAACACTGTCAGGATTCAGGTTTGCTCCAGATTAAACTGATGAAATGGAAACAGATATATTAGAGGAATTTGATAAATGTAAAGGTCTATCGCCTGCTCAGGCCGAACAGAGTTATTTAAATGAAGTAAAATTTTTGGAAATGTATGGTGATATGATGTTTTGGGAAAAGATAGTATAGAATATAGATTAGGACACCAACAGGAATTTTAGTATTCAGAACCGATTTAAAAAATTAGATTATTTTTCTGGACAAATATCGGCAAGCTGAATTTATAGAAAAGGTTGATATTGTTTGTTATTGAGGATGATGATCAAGGCAGACAATAGGAGCACACATTTGTCTTTAGGCTATATAATCAAAAGGCTTGTAAACACCTATGGAAATGTGCAGTTGAGCATCATGGTTTCTTTCGTTAAAGAGCACCAGCGAAATGTCCTACTGCGAACCGGAATTTTTTCGCTACGGATTCAAGATTTAGATATTTTGATCGAACAGAATATCAAAATACTTATCAAAGTAGGGCTAAGAGACCTGTTCAATTCAAGAGAAAACAAGTCAAAAGTATGGGCGGCAATAGAGTCATATTTTAAGGGAAAGAGAAAAGGAAGTTCAATATGTATCATCCAATAGTAGTGGAAAATTAATAGATACTAATGAGCCGATTTAATGCATAGTAAGAGACGATATAAGTAAAAGTATTACACCAGAATCATTTACATCTACACCAGCAGATCCTGAATCAATTGGTATAATAAGCCAAAGTAGCTTCGGGAACACCAAAACAGCTTGGATAAAGTATATCATTATATACTGACAAAATCTAAGCTTTGCAGAAGATAATTTCATTAAAGACACTTCAGAGAAGTTTAGAGCCCACTAGTTTAAGAAAAACAGATTAAGACAACTTAGAGACATCGCGCGATTACTTACGATTACTTAGCTATGACAAGTATTGATAAGCACCCTCGCACTGCCCACACTTTTCGTGCCACCCCTTCTAACTTAAAGATAGCTGCTTGTGTAGGAGTGGTTAGAAAGTAAATAATAATTATTTAAATGATAGACAATTATTATGAAATATAAATTAAAAAAATTGTGCTTATATTTAAAAACTTCTAGTATTATTTGTTCTGAATTATTATGAAATAAAAGGAAGTGTTTAAGTGGCAGATAATTTTCAGAAACGCATCTAGTAGGGTAAATGACATAAAATAAAAAAATAAAAACGTGGTTACTAAAAACGTGATATAGTGCACGGTAATATTAATGGACTGTACTGACGATTACTGATAAAGTTGAATTATCGAAAAACGCAAAAGCTAGAGATTTGTATAAACAAGTAATTTACTCATTAGATTTAACAGAAAAAGGTTATTTTGGTCTACAGTTTACAGACGTAAATCATGTGAAACGCCGATTAGACTCAACAAAAAGTAACAAAAACCAAATAAAAGTTGATCCTCCTTATACTCTAAGGCTAAAAGTAAAATTTTATTCTGAGTCAAATAATTTACAAGAGGAGCTAACGAGAAAACGATTTTTGCAACTCAAGCAAAACATCTTACTAGTTGCGTGATTTCGAGGAACCCAACACACGTCCTTAACACTGTCAGGATTCAGGTTTGCTCCAGATTAAACTGATGAAATGGAAACAGATATATTAGAGGAATTTGATAAATGTAAAGGTCTATCGCCTGCTCAGGCCGAACAGAGTTATTTAAATGAAGTAAAATTTTTGGAAATGTATGGTGATATGATGTTTTGGGAAAAGATAGTATAGAATATAGATTAGGACACCAACAGGAATTTTAGTATTCAGAACCGATTTAAAAAATTAGATTATTTTTCTGGACAAATATCGGCAAGCTGAATTTATAGAAAAGGTTGATATTGTTTGTTATTGAGGATGATGATCAAGGCAGACAATAGGAGCACACATTTGTCTTTAGGCTATATAATCAAAAGGCTTGTAAACACCTATGGAAATGTGCAGTTGAGCATCATGGTTTCTTTCGTTAAAGAGCACCAGCGAAATGTCCTACTGCGAACCGGAATTTTTTCGCTACGGATTCAAGATTTAGATATTTTGATCGAACAGAATATCAAAATACTTATCAAAGTAGGGCTAAGAGACCTGTTCAATTCAAGAGAAAACAAGTCAAAAGTATGGGCGGCAATAGAGTCATATTTTAAGGGAAAGAGAAAAGGAAGTTCAATATGTATCATCCAATAGTAGTGGAAAATTAATAGATACTAATGAGCCGATTTAATGCATAGTAAGAGACGATATAAGTAAAAGTATTACACCAGAATCATTTACATCTACACCAGCAGATCCTGAATCAATTGGTATAATAAGCCAAAGTAGCTTCGGGAACACCAAAACAGCTTGGATAAAGTATATCATTATATACTGACAAAATCTAAGCTTTGCAGAAGATAATTTCATTAAAGACACTTCAGAGAAGTTTAGAGCCCGCTAGTTTAAGAAAAACAGATTAAGACAACTTAGAGACATCGCGCGATTACTTACGATTACTTAGCTATGACAAGTATTGATAAGCACCCTCGCACTGCCCACACTTTTCGTGCCACCCCTTCTAACTTAAAGATAGCTGCTTGTGTAGGAGTGGTTAGAAAGTAAATAATAATTATTTAAATGATAGACAATTATTATGAAATATAAATTAAAAAAATTGTGCTTATATTTAAAAACTTCTAGTATTATTTGTTCTGAATTATTATGAAATAAAAGGAAGTGTTTAAGTGGCAGATAATTTTCAGAAACGCATCTAGTAGGGTAAATGACATAAAATAAAAAAATAAAAACGTGGTTACTAAAAACGTGATATAGTGCACGGTAATATTAATGGACTGTACTGACGATTACTGATAAAGTTGAATTATCGAAAAACGCAAAAGCTAGAGATTTGTATAAACAAGTAATTTACTCATTAGATTTAACAGAATAAGGTTATTTTGGTCTACAGTTTACAGACGTAAATCATGTGAAACGCCGATTAGACTCAACAAAAAGTAACAAAAACCAAATAAAAGTTGATCCTCCTTATACTCTAAGGCTAAAAGTAAAATTTTGTTCTGAGTCAAATAATTTACAAGAGGAGCTAACGAGAAAACGATTTTTGCAACTCAAGCAAAACATCTTACTAGTTGCGTGATTTCGAGGAACCCAACACACGTCCTTAACACTGTCGGGATTCAGGTTTGCTCCAGATTAAACTGATGAAATGGAAACAGATATATTAGAGGAATTTGATAAATGTAAAGGTCTATCGCCTGCTCAGGCCGAACAGAGTTATTTAAATGAAGTAAAATTTTTGGAAATGTATGGTGATATGGTGTTTTGGGAAAAGATAGTATAGAATATAGATTAGGACACCAACAGGAATTTTAGTATTCAGAACCGATTTAAAAAATTAGATTATTTTTCTGGACAAATATCGGCAAGCTGAATTTATAGAAAAGGTTGATATTGTTTGTTGTTGAGGATGATGATCAAGGCAGACAATAGGAGCACACATTTGTCTTTAGGCTGCATAATCAAAAGGCTTGTAAACACCTATGGAAATGTGCAGTTGAGCATCATGGTTTCTTTCGTTAAAGAGCACCAGCGAAAAGTCCTACTGCGAACCGGAATTTTTTCGCTACGGATTCAAGATTTAGATATTTTGATCGAACAGAATATCAAAATACTTATCAAAGTAGGGCTAAGAGACCTGTTCAATTCAAGAGAAAACAAGTCAAAAGTATGGGCGGCAATAGAGTCATATTTTAAGGGAAAAAGAAAAGGAAGTTCAATATGTATCATCCAATAGTAGTGGAAAATTAATAGATACTAATGAGCCGATTTAATGCATAGTAAGAGACGATATAAGTAAAAGTATTACACCAGTATCATTTACATCTACACCAGCAGATCCTGAATCAATTGGTATAATAAGCCAAAGTAGCTTCGGGAACACCAAAACAGCTTGGATAAAGTATATCATTATATACTGACAAAATCTAAGCTTTGCAGAAGATTATTTCATTAAAGACACTTCAGAGAAGTTTAGAGCCCACTAGTTTAAGAAAAAAAGATTAAGATAACTAAGAGACATCGCGCGATTACTTACGATTACTTAGCTATGACAAGTATTGATAAGCACCCTCGCACTGCCCACACTTTTCGTGCCACCCCTTCTAACTTAAAGATAGCTGCTTGTGTAGGAGTGGTTAGAAAGTAAATAATAATTATTTAAATGATAGACAATTATTATGAAATATAAATAAAAAAAATTGTGCTTATATTTAAAAACTTCTAGTATTATTTGTTCTGAATTATTATGAAATAAAAGGAAGTGTTTAAGTGGCAGATAATTTTCAGAAACGCATCTAGTAGGGTAAATGACATAAAATAAAAAAATTAAAACGTGGTTACTAAAAACGTGATATAGTGCACGGTAATATTAATGGACTGTACTGACGATTACTGATAAAGTTGAATTATCGAAAAACGCAAAAGCTAGAGATTTGTATAAACAAGTAATTTACTCATTAGATTTAACAGAAAAAGGTTATTTTGGTCTACAGTTTACAGACGTAAATCATGTGAAACGCCGATTAGACTCAACAAAAAGTAACAAAAACCAAATAAAAGTTGATCCTCCTTATACTCTAAGGCTAAAAGTAAAATTTTATTCTGAGTCAAATAATTTACAAGAGGAGCTAACGAGAAAACGATTTTTGCAACTCAAGCAAAACATCTTACTAGTTGCGTGATTTCGAGGAACCCAACACACGTCCTTAACACTGTCGGGATTCAGGTTTGCTCCAGATTAAACTGATGAAATGGAAACAGATATATTAGAGGAATTTGATAAATGTAAAGGTCTATCGCCTGCTCAGGCCGAACAGAGTTATTTAAATGAAGTAAAATTTTTGGAAATGTATGGTGATATGGTGTTTTGGGAAAAGATAGTATAGAATATAGATTAGGACACCAACAGGAATTTTAGTATTCAGAACCGATTTAAAAAATTAGATTATTTTTCTGGACAAATATCGGCAAGCTGAATTTATAGAAAAGGTTGATATTGTTTGTTGTTGAGGATGATGATCAAGGCAGACAATAGGAGCACACATTTGTCTTTAGGCTGCATAATCAAAAGGCTTGTAAACACCTATGGAAATGTGCAGTTGAGCATCATGGTTTCTTTCGTTAAAGAGCACCAGCGAAAAGTCCTACTGCGAACCGGAATTTTTTCGCTACGGATTCAAGATTTAGATATTTTGATCGAACAGAATATCAAAATACTTATCAAAGTAGGGCTAAGAGACCTGTTCAATTCAAGAGAAAACAAGTCAAAAGTATGGGCGGCAATAGAGTCATATTTTAAGGGAAAGAGAAAAGGAAGTTCAATATGTATCATCCAATAGTAGTGGAAAATTAATAGATACTAATGAGCCGATTTAATGCATAGTAAGAGACGATATAAGTAAAAGTATTACACCAGTATCATTTACGTCTACACCAGCAGATCCTGAATCAATTGGTATAATAAGCCAAAGTAGCTTCGGGAAGACCAAAACAGCTTGGATAAAGGGCCAGTTCATTTATTTGGAAAATCGTCAGTAGAAAATCCATTTAAAAAGGCATCTGTGGCTGTGGTTCTTCATATAGCCCAGTTTTAACTGTCGGTAGTAAAAATGGAACACTACCAAGAAATAATATGTCTGCTGCAACTAGTTCATTGCCTCCAAGCCCTAAGACTTCAAAGACTGACTGCAAATTAGACATTTTTTTTAAGTTTGGCGAAAGAAACGCTCAGTGGTTTTAGCGGAGATGATAAAGAAAATGAAAATAATCAGTTAAGAGATACAGAAACTGAATTATATTGTTTCAAACTTTTACTGGCAAAAATAATAATATAACTAAAATATCTGGGTTAGCAAAATCGTTACCGCCCGGACAAATAAAATGTAATATTCTGAAACCAAAAGTAGAGGAAGAAATGCAAACAAGGAACTTACAAATTAAATGTTTGTACAAGCACAACAAGAAAAAATTTCAATAAATGCTACTACATTTATTTCTGTGGTCTAATAGGAGGGACACGAATTCATCCATTGTGCCACATCTGTCACCGAGCTCGGCCCAGCTAACAGTAAACAGTGTAAGGCTCGTGTGTCTTATGCAGTCGATGGATGAAGGTTTTATATGTCATCCTTGGGCAGATTTCTTTCAAATACCAGCAACAAAATGCGACCCACCTTCCTTATGAGCACACTAGATTAGGTCAGGTAATGTAATGTACCTAATATAATTCAGTATATTACTTTTCTATCTGTATATTTTATTATCACTGCTATTACCTTTACGTTTTATTACTAACTAATCTAGTAAGTTATACTACATGTGTAATTCAATAGTATGAATACAATACATTGTTACCTTCTACGCTCACAATCTGTCAATTCAAACTTACTAAAGTTCTAGGTTGTAAGTAAATAAATTACAGAAAACAGCGGACAAAACCCAACAGAACGACTAATCTGAGAAATTTCAAAATATGTCAAGGGATAATGGGATTCCCCAGCTGCAGTAAAGATGTCCTAGGGTTAAAGGACTGAAAGAAGCGCGTTGATGTAGCTGACCACATCTGAACATTGATACTACAAAGGGACAGGATTCAACTGGGATTAATTATCCTGGATAGAAAAGTAATTTTGTTGCGCAAGCATTACAGAGGTGTAACCACCATTTACTTATGTGCAGGGGCAAGGTCAAATAGAACACTTCGACGTTTTATATACTTGGAAGGAACGAATACTCACGCTTATATAGGTTTTATTTTCAAATGTGAATGTCAGAATCTCATCAGTAGCCAGCGATACGTGTGCAGCAGTTACCCATTCGTTTTTAAATGCCGAGGCAAGACTGAGATCATGTGAAATAGTATGGTGCTACAAACAATGTGTCAAAATTGAGTATATGCCAGACAGAGATACTCAAGTTGCCATATTACGAAGATTGCAACAGCTCAACAAAAAGGAGCAATCGATAATCCTGATTAGCTCAGAGAGCGGAAACGGATTCCTTTTGGGAACAAAACGAGTTTCTTATGATGCTACTTCGTGCCCACTGCGATATCAAATATGGTTCACGATACGGTAGAAAACATACGAATTTTCAAACCAAAGCCCGGGAACGGTACCATTTTCACAAAGGCCAAGAGGCCTGTGATAAACTCTTTTTAGTAACTTTTGAAAGGAAAAGGTCCCAGGGATAACTTTGATGTTATTCAGAAGGGTCTGAACCTTTCTATAACGAATAACTAAAACCGGGGATCTTCTCCTCATTCCCCCGCTGTGAATGTAGTTAATGATTTATCGGGCAGGGAATGGGAGAGCAGTTTCAAGGTCCTTCATCATGGGCTCCGAAAGTAAAATCGCCCATGATGGGGACATATTCTTGAAAGTGGCGATTACCCCAAGTAGTTGGATTCTAAGGAAGGAAGTCCTAGTTAAATGGGCTTCGATTCCTTTAACCGAGTCATCATCCCCGACAAACCTGAAAAGTCAACGGAGACATTAGGGAGGAAAACTAAAGGAGAACTAAGAATTCTCTGGAAGAAGTCTGTATCAGAATATTTTGTTAGATCGCACAGAAAAGTAAAATGCTAGCATAAGAGAAGATGTCCCTGAGAAAAGTGTGACGGGGTCTAGCAATTTCTCCCCTAACAGTTTTGCTCGATTTGTATCGATACTGTTAAAGAACACGCCAAAACCTTCGATGAACTTTTTGAAACTGCAACAAAATCCTAGCATTTCGCATGAAAAACCTGCTTCACGTAAAAATGCCGTTGGAAGAGGTTTTTATATATAAATTCACATTTTCGCTCTACGGCATTTCCTCTTTTTTCAATACTTAGATCTATAAATAGTCTATAAATAAGTGAGTGCCCACCATGAAAGTGGTACCCTATAGTACTGGTACCGTTGTAAAAATTACCACAACAACTTTTTCGTAGACCATTTTCACTAATTTGGAGGGAGTACTTCCCTTCACACCATGGGAGTAATACCATTAGATAGTGGTAACTATGATAAGTCTTACCATGGCAACCATTTTCCCACAACACATTTCCGGTAAGTCGAATTTTACCAAAACTACTGTTTTGTATGAAGAATTTATTTATTTGGATACTAGTTGACCCGACAGACGTTGTTCTGTCATGAGAAGCACTTTCAGTTTTTCCAAAATTTTCCAATTTACCGGGCAATTTTCAATTTTTCTTTCCTTGAAAACCTTCTTCGGGCTATCATAAAACGTACTTCCAGTTTTTCCAGAATTTTTTAATTTTCCGGGCAACTTTTCAAATTTTAAATTTTTCTTTCCCTGAAAACCTTCTTCGGATTATTGCGAACATTTAAAAAAAAAATTGCCAAATCGGTCTAGCCGTTCTCAAGTGATGTCATTACCAACGAACAGCATTACATTTTTATTTTTATACAGATAAATATAACAAACATTCTTGATCCAAAACATTGTTTTTATCTGTAGAATATCATTAATATCAAGAATATTATTCGAATATAATAATTTCTGCATGCATATATAATATTCTGTACACTCCACTGGCACTAATTCCAAATTATACTACACCAATCATGATAGCGATGCGTACGCTGGGTCATACCACTATCTACATACAGATTCCCCTACCCTCACCAACACACGTGGCGTTTGCTGTACATTTGTTGCTATCAGTATAATAAGAAAATGAATTCTAGGAAAGAGAAATCACTGATCCATCTCACAATATCTGGATGTCAGGCATTTTCAGGTATCTGTATATACATATATGAAAAATACTATATATATATATATATATATATATGAAAAATACTAGGTTCTCGGGTTGAACTGCGTGTGAGATTGTTAATGTCTCGACGTTTCGGCTCCCGTTTTGGAGCCATTTTCAAGAGAAAAAGTGAGTCAAGTAAAAATTGTCAAAGAAAATAATGCTAGGAGTTCGTGGAGCTGGTTCGATTCCGGGGTCTCAATCTACCTACTCTCCAGATCTCACCGCGATCCGTCTCTAAGGCCTCAACTGCCTACTCCTTAGAGCGATATATATATATATATATATATATATATATATATATATATATGGTTATTATACATGATTTGCAGGAAACAACTACTCAGCGGGCAAATACCCCGACCTGCATTGAATTATACCTTACAAATCATGAAAGATTGGTAGCCAATGTCATTTGTCAATTCCCCGACCAGATATAGACCGGTTTCGAACTTATTAGTTCTCATCAGTATGCCATAGGTCATGGAACAGACAAATGACAGTGGCCAACCTGTTAGTTTTATACAAACTTAAGTAAATGGTGTACCGGTGAGAGGTAAGTGAATACCCTCATGTGATCAAATGCTACTATACACCAGACATCATAGATGTCTCCATGGTGTATAGCGACTTGCTATTTTGCAAGTACCGAGAGCGGTGACCTTTAGCCCTTGGTGGACTTAACCCATATACTGTTATTATACATGATTTGCAGGAAACAACTACTCAGCGGGCAAATACCCCGACCTGCATTGAATTATACCTTACAAATCATGAAAGATTGGTAGCCAATGTCATTTGTCAATTCCCCGACCAGACATAGACCGGTTTCGAACTTATTAGTTCTCATCAGTATGCCATAGGTCATGGAACAGACAAATGACAGTGGCCAACCGGTTAGTTTTATACAAACTTAAGTAAATGGTGTACCGGTGAGAGGTAAGTGAATACCCTCATGTGATCAAATGCTACTATACACCAGACATCATAGATGTCTCCATGGTGTATAGCGACTTGCTATTTTGCAAGTACCGAGAGCGGTGACCTTTAGCCCTTGGCTATATATATATATATATATATATATATATATATATATATATATATATATGTTATATCTTGATTTAAACGATGCACTTTTTAAAAACAATTTATTTAGTTACAGAGTAGAGGAGTTACTATGACTCTTTAAATATTATTAATACAATTTTTGATGTAAAGGCCGAAAGCGAGTATAAGACTACTGTCTGAACGTACACTACTCCCATTTATAACCTTTGGGAACAAAGGAACTGCAATTGTGCAGTATTGCAAGAATATAATTTTATCTAATTCTTGGGAGAGCGGATGCTGAGAGGAGTCGTTATCTGATACCTATGTAATATAATACCGCTGAGAGTGGTGAGGCCAATGTCTCAGAGATACAGGGTATATCTTCATATAACATATATATATATATATATATATATATATATGGAAGAAAAGGTGTTATAGAAACTATGTTTTGTCGTTATCCTCCTATTGTAAGCAAACATCGACTTACACTGAGAAGTTGATATAAAGATTCAGATCTCTTGAATGCCAAACTTCTTGGTAAAGGGTTTTCCAATCCTGTAGGGATTGAACAAGGGTTTAATAAAGACGACAAAGCGACTCGCGTAACCCTACGAAAACTGTATAAATAATTTTCTTGTTTTCGAAATGTCCAAAGGACCATGGATCAGTGTATGTTGTAGTAGAAAAGCACTATTGAATTTAAGATATATTTACATAATAATATATTATGTACAATATGATAAACAATACAATAGCTGTATGGACTGACGATGTTAACAGTACTACATCTACGAAAGAAGTGATTGAATTTTATTTCAGTTTCTGGCCTAACCAATGGTACCTACATTAAAATTTGCTAGGGAAAGCACAAAGTAAAGCAGTTATATGTAAACAAAACTCTTTGCAATAATATTATATACAAATTACGGAAATACCCAGTAAAACTATTCTAGGTAAAATTTAGATTTTAGATTTAGGTACATTTGGGAACTAATGATACCTAATAAAAATTATGAGTAATAAAATTGAGGATAACTCAACATGCCGCAGCCTTGAAAGGATTTTTTTCCAAATAAATATAAAGCGGTTAGTATATAATAAAAATGGAAAAAGTAAGACTAAATCCATCAATAGACTTAAATTACAAAGAATTATTCACATTGTCTGTAATTGGTACTACGCACACCATTGTAATATCCTTCGGTTCCTGGTGTGTACAGTATTATTATATGCAAAACACCAATACGGTACCCACGTACTCCAGTTATTCTCTCTCCCCTTTTGATAATTGAATACGTAAGTATGCCCCCAAACTTTTATGACTGTTTTCAAGTGCACCCAATGTTTCGTGATGATAAGCCGTTGAGTTTAGCTGATTTATTGCTAACAATTTACACGTTTCTTTGAAAGTCGCAGCTAAAAACTCGGTGCCTTGATCCGTTACAATATATTCTGGCACACCATAACGTAGTACAAAGTTTTCTACAAATGATTTAGCAACCGTAGTAGCTTCTTTATTCGGTAGTAAATATGCTTCAACAAATTTACTTAACTCGCATTGTAAAGTCAAAATATAACGGTTATTTTGCTCATCTGTGCTAAGAGGACCTACCAAATCGAGAAAAACCTTTTGAAAAGCTCTTGTAGCTGTAGTGGTTATTGACAAGGGTTCTTTATTAAGTTTTGAATATTTAAATCTTTGACAGTTACTACAATATTTGACAAATATTTCAACATCTCGCTTTAGACCTGACCATAAATAATTTCTTTTAATATTGTTATACATGCGGTTTATACCGGCATGTCCTCCTGTTGGTAATATATGAAAATTATTTAGTATTAATTGCCTTAATTCTTTATCTTGTGTAGTTTGTATATCCTTGATAACACTTATTTTTATATCTGCCTTTAGCAACTCATCTTTGAATTTTACAAGTTTGTTCAATAATTCTGCGCAGTTACTATTTTTTATTATACATAACTCCGGAATTTTATATTTCATGCATGCATTTTTCAGATCCCTCAGCGACGCATCGAATGCAGACGCCGATCGAGAATTCTGTTTTAAATACATTACTTGTCTATTCAAATCATAAAACAAATTGCTTGATCTATAGCAGTTATCACTTCGGCAATCTCGAACCGCATTACTGAATTTATTTTTATTAACAGATCGCAATTCTACAGATTGCGGTGGTCGCTTCAACAATTCTACGACTCCAGGGTGATCAAGTCTTTCGTCAGTAGAAGTTATTTTGGCACCATCCTCCTCTGTACTTTCTGTTTCTGTTTTGTTTTTCGCTTGCGTCGTGACAAACATGGTGTTGACTATTTTAGAGCTCATGTCTTTTAGCTCGTCCGAATCAATCTGAATTCGTGATAAAGCATCGGCTGTAACGTTGTCAGATCCTTTAATATAATTTATTGTAAAATCGTACTCCTCCAAAATTAGTCTAAACTTAGTTAATCTACTAGAAGGATTAATCATACCAAACAAATATATTAGTGGCGTATGATCTGTATAAATTTGGAACTTTCTAGCGTAAAGAAATGGTCGAAAATGACGTACCGCCCACGTTAAACTTGCTAACTCTTTCTCTACTGTGCTGTAGTTCTTTTCGGCTTTAGTTAATGCACGACTTGCATATGCCACTGGCCTGTCATTTGAATTTGAGGCTCCAAAGGCCTGCCCCGAGACATCTGTTCTGAGAATGAATTGATTACCTTCTGAGAAATCTGGATATTGTAACACTGGTGGCTTTATGAGTGCTTGTTTTAATTCCTCGAATGATCTTTGACATTCATTACTCCACTGAAATGTTACATTTTTCCTCGTAAGATTGTTCAATGGCTACGCGAGAGTGGCAAAATTTTTAATAAATTTCCTATAGTAATTTGCAAAAGCTACAAACCCCTTTGTATAGCCAGAGTTTTGTGGCGTAGGATATTTTTCAATTACTCTAATCTTTTCAGGATCAGGAGATACCCTTGCAGAAGATATCACATGACCTAGGTAAAGAATTTCTTTCCTTAAAAACCTACATTTATTTGGATTTAGCTTTAGGTTTACTATCCTTAATCCTGTTAGAACTTTAACAAGATTTTGGTTATGATTTACCAAACTATTACCAAAAACGATTAAGTCATCCAAATAAACAAAACACGACTCACAATTTAAACGAGCCATCGCAATTGTCATTACTCGAGAAAATGTACTTGGACTAATTTTTAAACCCATAGGTAACCTTTTCATCTGATATTGTCCACGTTCAGTTATGAACGATGTGCGCGGCCGGCTAGCCTGATCAAGTTCCACTTGATAATAACCTTGCGCTAGATCGAGATGTGAGAAGTAAACTGTACCCGCCAAGGAATCTAATATTTCTGATATACAGGGTAATGGAAATTTATCGTCTTTTATTTGTTTATTTAGCAAGAGATAATCTACAACTACCCTCCATTTTTTATTACCACTATTGTCTACTTTTTTTGGTACAATTAACAATGGTGAAGACCATCTTGACCTCGGTTCTTCAATGATACCGTCGCTTACCATTCTACCTGTTTGTGAATTTCTCCCTTTTGCGCATGTGGTAACCTATATGGCTTTACATACACAGGGACAGCATTTTCCTTCAATTGAATTTTATGTTTATATATATTAGTAACTGTAAGAAGCTCTTTTTCTAAATGAAAAACATCCGCGAATTTCGCGCAGATCTTCTGTACAGAAGTTCCCTCTTCTGCATTCAAGGATTCAACATTTATTTGAGGTAACAATCTGTCGACCCGACTAACTGATATTTCGGTATCGCCGAACTTACAAACTTCATAATCTACCAACCTCTCGACTACCGGCTCAAAATTCCGTTAAGTACTCTAACTGGAATTATATTATGTTTGGGTCTAGCTAAGATTCCCGCTACATACACTCCTTCACATAACTCTCCTGGTAAAACAACACAATCTTCCTCACAGTTAACCATACAGTATTTAATTATTTCACACCGTGGTGGAATTGACATGCAATAGTCATAATTAGATTCTAGTGGTACATATATTTTTATTCATCCATCCGAAACGAAAATAAAAATTTTTCATAATCAATATTGGCTGAATATTTGATAAAAAATCAGAACCTATTACTCCTTGCATTTCACTTCCAAAATCATTTACTACTAGAAATGCATGACTTATTTGTGCATTGTTTATATTTAAACAAATATTTGCAGAGCCAACGGATACTGTTGAACCAGCAATTCCCTTAATTTTAATTCTCTTTTCTGTATTCTGTATTCGCTCCGTGTTTCATTCTTACAAAACTTATACCATTCATACTTAAATTTACTATCTCGTTTTCCTTTTTGCTCCGTATGTGATCTAAAAAACCCATAATTTGAATGGAACGGCGCTCACATTACTTTTACTATCATTGTTAGAATTACTAGCTGGATATGTAATATCTGGCGAATTTGCATTTTTCGCAAAATAAGCTCGATGTGAACCATAACCTCGGCCTTGCCTATCCGCATTAGCATACGCTCTATCTTGACCTCTATAGTTATTATGCATATTTTGCTGATTACAATTTAAGTTATTTTTATAAGTATTATGATTTCCTTGCTTATATGTTCTATTATTACCTCTGCCTGTTGCGTGGTAATTAAAATTATTTGAAGTATTTCTGCCTCGATAATTGTTATAAAATCTATTATTATAATTTTTCCCACGCATGTGTAAAATTTGTGGCTGGTTATTATCAATATTAGACCTGTCCTCGTCTTTCGCTCCACCTATCGCCACTTTCAAACTTTGATAGTTGCGCGCTTTTATTATAGTGCGTAGCTCATGATTTTTCAACCCATCCGAGAAGGCGTTTATGGCAACTTTTTCGTTAACTTTTGACAAGATTTTTACGGCATTGTCATCTCTCTCTGCTTGCGCTATAGTCAAATCTACTAATAATTGTTCAATTGTCTTACCGAATTCGTCAATCGATTTGTCATGCTGTCTAGCTCTATGCAGTTTCGATGTTAAGGCTGTCGCAGATTTTTTGGTCAATAAGTCATGATTTAGCATTTTGTGAAAGTCTGGTCTTTACTACATAGTTGTTAATAAGTAATTTTTTGCCGTTATCGTCCAAAAGCTCAGAATATAACTCAATGGCATCAATTAACTGTCTTGTCACATCTTCGGTGCCATCCATAGACGGTAACAAAGATGCAGCTGTTCTTAAATCGAATTTCTCTCCCATGGTTACTAGTTCTGATGTCTCAGTACTCGTATTTAACTTTTCTAAAATAATTCCTAACCTATCTATTAATATACTACTTTGCGATTCAGTAATCAACGTCTTTATTTCTTTAATATAAGCCTTAACTTGCTCAGCTACCTCGGAATTACCTGAGGTTTTATTAAAATCTATCTTTAAACTAACTAACTCACTTCCTATTCTAGCCAAATCTACAAGTTTTTGATTTACCACTTGAGAATTTTCGCGTCTTAGTTGATTCTCTTTATCGATATTTCTTTTAAAAAACCTAACTTCCTCGAACAGGTGCCTAAACTTATCAACAATACTCATTACTTAATCTAACTAAACTAACCTTGTTATTATTAAGTACATTTAGATATATTTTCTCAACTCCTTAATTTTTATTTTGCTAGTATTTCCTTATGCTAGTTCAATGTTACTCCTCTGTATGTCTCTCCTAACAGTACTTTTTAACATTTTCTTCATTTTATAATAACAATACGCAACGATTGCGACAGTTACAAAACCAGCAGCAACAACTCCACTTATTTCTACTAATGAATATCCATACGTGTCGTTGCGCCTCCACTGTTGCCTGCTTGACTTATAATAACTTCTTCTTTCGATTCACTTCCTCCCATTTTACCAATTTCCTAAAATAATGCCTAAAAATACATTTCTTCCAGTTGCCTCAGCTTCAACTATTTCCACTATTTCCAATATATTATTTTAATCTTTCATCTCCAGCCCATCCATAATTATTATTAAAACTTCAACTGGCTTGACTGGACTGGCAGGAACGCCATGTAATATCCTTCGATTCTTGGTTCCATAAATAAGTATTCCATATAGTTTTATATAAAATTTATTTACTAACTACATGCGTCATCTTCCAACTGCTTAATAATTAATGTTTTTTATAGCCCAAATTATTAGTTAATTATTACAACGTATTTTGCTTATTTAATGTTTTCCTGTCAAGCTGTCCTGTAGAACTGTGCTGGACTTTTCAATACTTGACCTAGATAGGTAAATTACTAATTATGTATTTTACCACCCAGTGCACCTTTACAATGGGTCGTTTTATCACTCCCGCTTGCGTCTTTACACTAACAACGCAAACTTTGCCGTCCCTCCCTGGGTGAACTTCGGCAATTTGCCCTAGATGCCAATGCATAGGTGTCAAGTCGTCATCTTTAATATCAACGATGGTACATTTTTTTTTAATTGGGACTTCATCTGAAACTGGATTTGAATCTTGATTGTAAACTGTCCAGATACCCATGAGACCAACGAACGCTTCCAAAAATTTTGTAGCAATTGCTGAATTCGTTGCCATTCGTTGTCTGTTCTCCTTTATGCACGTCAAATCAGGTTCAACAAGGGCGGTAAGTGACTCTCCGAGGGTCAAATCGGAAAGGTCGTTGGGATCATTGAACAATGGGATTAAGGGACGTCAATAGTGTGTATAGTTGTTCATAATTTAACATAGTATTTCCAACAATGCGTCGTAAATGATATTTTACCGGTTTTACGCCCGCTTTCAAAAGTTCACCGAAATTTGATGCACTGGGAGGTATAAAGTGTAAATTAATATCCTTTGAAGCAAGTACACTAATAACGTTGGATTTAAAATTGTCGGATTCAAATAAGTCATGTAATTCATTGTTTGCACATATAAAATTTGTTCCGTTATCAAATTACATGTCTGATTTCTTACCTCTATGGGATATAAATCTGTTTAACGCATTCAAAAAGGAGTCAGAACTTAGGTTACAGACTAATTCTAAATGAGTTGCCTTTGTCGTTAAATATATTAATAATGGAATATAGGACTTTAATGTCTATTTGCTTCGACCAAAGCCGTCTTTAATTAAAATCGAACCTGCACAGTCTACACCCTAATCTAGGAAAGGACGAGATGGTGCTCTAACCCGTGGTAGATCACCCATTAACTGCTGAAAAATAATTGGTTTTTTGTGGAAGCAGTTTATGCAATTGCGTAATGGTTTACGTATTACGCTTTGATCAGAAATGATCCAATATATGCGTCTCAAACACGATAATGTTAGGTGAGGACCACTGTGTAATTGTTTTATATGTTCTCGCACAATGAGAAGCTCAGTTAAAAACGTTTTCAGGCAAAATTATTAGATGTTTCTATTGTATGTCATAAATGCATTATTTAAACCCCACCAACTCTAATTAATTAATTTTTATCCAAAAGCATATTTAATGTAAGCATGTTACTTTTGCTAGAGACTGGTCCATTTCTTTTTAATTGGTTAGGATCATTCTTAATCAATATTTCTATTTCTAACTAGATTTCATCCCACGCGCTTTAATTTTTTTGCACATGCGCTTGTAAAGCATGGACATAGTTTCCAAAAGACCTTGAAAAATGTTACCTAATCTAGTTAGTTTGGACGTAATTTGATTCCTTTTAATGTTTAAGATTTAAATTTCTCAGACTCCATTGTATTATGAATTAAGACTTAAAATAATTTTTTAGTTGATTGGTAATTGGCATATATATGGACGTAAGTTTATCAACAATTAAAACCAATAATGTACTAATTGTATGGATATAGGCATATGAATTCACACACCTTAATTGATTTATCTGACGACGACGGCTGATTTCGTTCAGAAACGCTTGGAATGTTAGCTGGGTTCAACTTATTTATATCAGGACTGTATAAACAATTTTCTCTTGGATTACTTATTACATATAGGTGTTGGTGGAATTTCGACAGGGTAGGACGCATACGAAAAAATTTTGGATTGGGCAGGGTTAGTGCAGCTTTACACACCCATAGTGTACGATCCACCTGTTGTTACCATAAATAAAATTTAAAAAAAATTGATTCTACAAAAAAATAAAACCATTGATCTATCTCATAATATGTAACATGTTCAAGTATCTGCATTGTATGAAAGGATGGAAAGATATTATAGAAACTATGTTATGTCTGTTGTCTGCCGGTTAGACCCTGAAAGGGTCCATGGTTTGGCCATATTTAGAAACAAGCATCGGCTTGTACCAAGAAGTCGATATAAAGTTTCAGATTTCTTTAGAAGGGTAAACTTTTTGATAAACAGTTTTTCAATTCTGTAGAGACTGCCGCTGGGTTGGATAAATAGGGCAAAGTCATTTCTGATTTAAAGGATGTAGGTTCTGGGTTCATAGAAATAAAATCTGTTACTCAAGAACTTCAGCCTTCGGTTGTTAAAAGATTTCGCCTGTTATAAATACGTATGAATTTAACAGTGAAGGTCATATGAAGGCGTTAAGAAAAATTTTAAATATTAAAAGAAGCGAGCTAGTTCCTACAGATGACTTTGTATAGGAAATAAAAGAATTGGAGCTCTGGCAGACTATTTAATTATAAACATAAGTAGCCCAAATACAGCGGGTTTGAGAATGCTGTAGAATAGAAATGTATTTAAGGAATTACTTTTGCCTTGGTTCAAGCAAGGTATAAACTACTAACCAATAAAGTACCTCCATCGCTACTAAAGTTAGCTTCAAACGTAAGTTACAAGGAGAGGAAAGGCATAGCTGATATAATATATCACAAAACTGTAGGGTGGATCGACTAATTATTTGCAATAAAATCGGTGAAATACTGCCATGGTTGAAAACTGTGATTGTAGCAAATAAAACCGACGGGTTAAGTGAGAAACCTTTAAGGGATTTGTCCACCAAAATGATTGAGGATATCAGCAAGTTTTTCTTTTATTTATTTTTTTTATACATTTATTTAATGTCGGCCTATTTCCGCTACTGAGGCCTATCACCGACGCCTGTAGACGAACTACCCCAACCAGGAATTTTGCCGAACCTCTTCCCTTAAGAAGAGTAGGGATCTTTTATTTGCCTAACATTTAATAGACAAGGGACCGACGGCTTTACATCCCCTCCGAAGGATGGTATATCTCCGATACAACCCTCGCCTAAGGTTGTATAGCTTCCGCGCATACACTGATATACAAGCCGCTGGAAGATGTGTGAGGCGAGAACGCGGTTTCCGTTGGAATGGTCACCCATCCAAGTATTAACTGCGCCTGTCGTTGCTTTACATCGCATACCGAAGTATGTACATAGTAAAAATGCACCTACGCTCGCCCCTATATCAGCAAGTTGACGGGTGGATTGTCTATTATAGGTGTCAATAAAATAAAATGGATTCTTCGAAAAACTAAAATCATTGATCTGTCTCACAGTATCTGAAGAAACTACGTTATGCCTGTTGTCCACCTATTAGACCCACGGTTTGGCAATATTTGTAAGCAAACAACTTACACCGAAAAGTCAATATAAAGATCTGGATGTCCTGAAAGCCAAAATTTCCGGTAAAGAGTTTTCCAATAGTGTAGAGATTGCCGCAGGGTTCGATAAGAATGGAAAAACCATTCTTGTTTGATGGTCATATGTTTTATATTCATAGAAATAGGATACTTTACTTCAGAACCTCAGTTCGGAAATGAGTAACCTAGAATCCCTCGGTTATCAACAGACTTCGCCGTTATAAATAGATATGGATTTGGCAGTGAAGGTCATACTAAAGCGTTAAAAAGAATTTAAATTGTTAAAAGAAGTGAACAAGGTTCAGGAATTGTAGTCCCAATAAAATTTCGCCAGATCCTATAAATGACTATGTAGAGGGAATAAAAATATTTAAAGCTGTCTATTTTATCGTAAATATAAGTTTGAGAATGCTGCAGAGCAAAAATGCGTTTATGAAATTACTTCGTACCTTGGTTCCAGCAAGGAATAACCTACCAACTAATTAAAAATCTCAATTGCTACTAAAGTTTGTTGTAGGCTTATGCTAAGGAAGGAAGTAGGCTAAGGAAAAGATACCTAATATTATAAATTACAAAAACTGTAGGGTCGACAGACTGATAATTTATAACACAACCGTTGAATGGTTGACATGGTTGAAAACTGTGGACATAGCAAATGAAACCGGTGGCTTAAGTGGTAAACCTCTCTAAAAGGTATCTCCACCAAATCCTCATTGAGAATATTAGCAAGGTGGCGGATGGATTGTCTATTATAGGTGTTGGAGTAATTCTGACAGGGCAGGACGCATACGAAAAAATCTTGGCGTGGACAAGCTTAGTCCAACTTTTTACACAGCTATAATACACGATAGTCCATCTGTTGATGCCAAAGAGAAGAAGAACTAGCGGAATTCTTAACCAAAAATGGCTACCGGAATGTTGCTCAGGCTGTTGGGAAAGAAATTAAACAGTGACAGTGATGTACAATATTTATGATTTTATATGAATATATTGTTAATCTTTTGCTTAATGATTTCTTAAGAGTGGTTTTATACTCAATATTGAAATTATTTCTTCATTATTAAATTAAAACAACTGATGTGTACCGACCCTTATAAGCTGGGACGCACTGTGATATATATTCAGCAATCTGATCGCATTTGACCACAGTCGCGGCTTAAATAAACTTTATGGGCCGAGTAAGCTTTTATCTAAATAATTGAATAAACATCACAATTATAAGTTCTTGCGGCTAATGTCAATGTAGGTTTAGAAGAAGGCACCATATCCTGCACTACAAATGCGGCGTTCCCCACAAAGAAATGACTCCCGAAATCCGACGACTACGAAGAATGCTCCATCTACCTACGACTCCCTTCATAACGCTATCGTTACAAGTCCTCTGCCGGAGCAGACAGATCAGGGCAGTGTCTCAAATGACCACTCTAATTCCAGGGTCTATTGTAAAACTAAAAAAAATTATAAATATGATAGAAATAGTGTAAATGTGGGAATTACTTCTCGTAGTTTAGAATCAAATGAAGGGTTGGTATATAATTATTAGTTGGATTCCAAATTAAATATGATTGTAGTTACAAAAGAAAATGGATATAATAAGGATAGTGCTGGTACGGGAAAACATAAATCAGCCCCGAAGAATGTGTTTATATCCTATCCTGGATCAGACACAATAGCATATTTTTTCTATTTATTGAGGTAACTGTTTTTTTTTATTTTAGTAGCAGGTGACAGATTATACAGATTATAGACAGATTATACCAAAATATATTTAACACTTGATATGACGCAATATGTTTATATTTCAGGTTATAAATAAGATTTGTAGATTTTTACTAATACAGTGGAAGTGGAAGACAAGTTCTAGCTGATAATCATTACTTTCTACATCTACATTCACTTACATTGTTTGAAGATACCCTTTATTGGATAGAAACAGAATATTATCTACCCATAAATACAAAAGTAATAATGAAACCGTAGGTAAACATTCATATTTAATTTCGCAACCTTTAAGTATACACGTACACCATCCATCATTGCAGCCTATAATAGACAACTCATGTTCAACTACGCGTTGTCTTCTCTCTCCTAACTCAACCGCTGGTTGCAACAGTAAATGCGAGCCCGGTATTAAATTAAAGCCAAATGTATTGAAGAAGACACAGTTTTCCTGATGTTGGTGAAAGGATCTCAACAAGTAGATGTATCTCTAACCCCCAGAGATAATTCAGCAGATTTCATAACATCTACTATATGGGGTGCAAATTGAGTATGTTAGAAAAAATTGTCATTTTATGGGTAGAAAGTAAATTTGATCAAGAAGAAAATATAAATTACAAAAATTACAATATGGGCAACTCCATACAGTTGAGGCAACAAAATTCAATTTTTTGGAGCTGATTCGTGAATTATTGGTTCTCCATTGGCATTTGTATGGTTTTGGCGAAATTTGCTTATTGAAAATCGGGTAGACAGTAATTTGGAAGTGATAAGAGTAGATGGGTCAGTTAAACATTGAGGGATCATATACGAATGATAGCAGCGGACCCTCTGCGAAAACCTAAAATCAATTTACTTAGATCCTACTGTGGGTAAAATATACTGGATCGATAAAGTTGGTTATGGTGTTTTAGAAAAAATTGATGATTATTTTGGTACGGGGAAGTAGAAAACCAGATGCCATTACAATCGATATTCATAGCAAGACTTTGTACTACAGTACCATTTACCCACCAACAACAGGAACAGTTGTATATGGAAAAGATCAAGTATATCATCTGAGGCTTCGGGAGTTACTGAAAACCGTTTATTTTATCTTGATCCTAGTTATGAAAAATTGGTGTAAGTGGACGTTTCCCATAGGCGCAGTCCAACTCGAAAACAATTTTAGAAATAGACCGAGATTTAAAATATTTAAAATCTTTAAAAGAAGCTAAATTGAACCAGATTTAAAAACATTTAAAATCTTTAAAAGGTAATTTGGCGGTCACAAAATAATAGTGGTCGTGAACAACTTTACTAATATATATAATATAATATAGGTATTACCTACTGAAGGATGATCCTGAATATGTGC
Organism: Leptura quadrifasciata; assembly: GCA_963675555.1. NCBI lineage: Eukaryota > Metazoa > Arthropoda > Insecta > Coleoptera > Cerambycidae > Leptura > Leptura quadrifasciata. Next base: position 150,911,423 of record OY776673.1, on the reverse strand, counting down.
CTGCTTCATTGGATATAAGAAAACGACATGAGTTATTACTCACCTTACAATACTTATGCTGTTGTTAACACGATAAGATGCAGTTTGAAAGATAGTTCAAAACTCATGATCCTCCTATAACGTCATCGTATATTCAACATTCTTATTTACATTGCTGAGAAGGGAATTTACTGGGTAGAATTTAGGGGGCGTGTATGTAAGGGAATATTTAGGATGAGATGAAATTTAACAGAAATTGGTAGTAATGGAATACCAGGATTAACTATTGATTGGGTGCCGGAAAGTATGTATTTACTAATGTATTTCCACACGAAATATGTGTCGAAGATTGTTGGCTAGATAGTACAAAACGGAACCTTCCCTAGATGGTAAGAAATCCATAGTTAATATTGAAAATATAGGTATTAATCCCGAAAGCATTACTTATGATTGGACATAACAAAAACTATATTGGATTGATTCTTAAAGCTTATTTTACCATCACTTGGGTAAATTCGTATATATATATATATATATATATATATATATATATGACAAATAAGTCAAATAGAGGAACGATAGATGCCAAAATGCACAAAGGCACGTTTCGTCGTATTCCTCTTGAAACCTAATATTTTTATTAGGATGTGCGCTCTGAATGGTATTTTAGTTACCAATTACTAGAAACGCAATAAAGTGTTTATAGCAGATACCGGTAAAGGAACCCATTATTAAAACAGAGGAGTTCCGCAGCATCGGCAATGTCCAGAGTCATCTGCAGACCGGTTTCGAGCTTTTGGCTCTCATCAGTGCAGAGCAGACCCAGACACTGACCATGCTGTGGTCTCCTGATGTTATATATTGCAAGTAACACCATATCGGTGACCTACAAATAGTACAAATAGGCCCCTCCAACGGCATCTGCCACAAACACTTTAAGAAGCCTCGACTAAGACAAATGTGACAAATAAAGTCAACTAGAGGAACGATAGATACCAAAACACCACACTTTATTGCGTTTCTAGTAATTGGTAACTAAAATACCATTAAGAGCGCACATCCTAATAAAAATATTAGGTTTCAAGAGGAATACGACGAAACGTGCCTTTGTGCATTTTGGCATCTATCGTTCCTCTAGTTGACTTTATTTCTCACATTTGCCTTAGTCGAGGCTTCTTAAAGTGTTTGTGGCAGATGCCGTTGGAGGGGCCTATTTGTACTATTTGTAGGTCACCGATATGGTGTTACTTGCAATATATAACATCAGGAGACCGCAGCATGGTCAGTGTCCGGGTCTGCTCTGCACTGATGAGAGACAAAAGCTCGAAACCGGTCTGCAGATGACTCTGGACATTGCCGATGCTGCGAAACTCCTCTGTTTTAATAATGGGTACCTTCACCGGTATCTGCTATAAACACTTTATTGCGTTTCTAGTAATTGGTAACTAAAATACCATTCAGAGCGCACATCCTAATAAAAATATTAGGTTTCAAGAGGAATACGACGAAACGTACCTTTGTGCATTTTGGCATATAGAATAGAATAGAATAGAATAGAATAAACTTTATTGCTATAGATCTTACAAAAAAGACATTAGCATTGTCAGGGTAATTAAATATTAAAAGTTATTACAATACATTAAAATATAAAACATTAGAATACAAAATATAGAACATATATAAAATATATAAAAACAAGGAGAGCAGCAAAAAGAAAACACACAACTAAAACAACCCTAAAACTAAAACTGTAGAAAACATAATCAGTTGCACTATTGAAGTTACTAACAAAAGTTTTATGCATTTAAAAAATCACTGTAAGAGTAAAATGTATTTTCAAGTAAATACAATTTAAGTTGATTTTTGAAGGTATGAATGTTATTAATAGATTTTAATTCTTGTGGTAAGGCATTGTAGGCTTTGATAGCGTTATAACATGGACTTTTTTCATAAAAACTATGATGGTGTGCTGGTATTCTGAGATCAGTCCCATGTCTTGTTGTCATCAATCTGTACACATCAATATTTCTTGTAAATTCACCAGTATTTTTTTTAACGAACAAAACTAATTTATAAATATAAAGAGACGGGATGGTAAGTATTTTCAATTCTTTAAACAGAGGTCTACATGAATCTCTGCAAGATACCTTCATCATACACCTAATTATGCGTTTTTGACAAACAAATACTTTCTGCCAATGTAGGGAGGAACCCCAGAATATTATCGCATATTCTAGAATACTTTGTACGTATGAAAAATAAAACATTCTTAGAGAGTCTACTGATAGTTGGTATCTCATGAATCGTATTAGGTAACAGGACGAATTAATTCTTGATATTAAAGTATTAGTATAAGCTTCCCAATTTAACTTACTATCTAGCGTTATGCCAAGAAAGTTTACATTTTCCGTTTGTGTGATTGAAGAACCATTTAATTGAACATACATATATATATATATATATATATATATATATATATATATATATATATATATATATATATGTTATATAGTATTTGAGCCACCGTATACAAAGCGATACGTGACTTTTGCTTCATTTCAAATTATCCCAGAGTGTCATATTTCAGCTACGTGCGGATAATGAATTCCCTCTTATCGTTATCACTCATAAAGTATCATATTACATTCATATTACATTTTAGCTTCTCACAATCATGCTGACTATTGTATTTGCTTTCCTTTGTTCAACATTTTGTTAACGATGCTTTTAGAATATTATAAATATACCACAAAGCACTTCTGTAACCAGTTCTGATACTCATGTCTAATTAAACACATATATTTTAACTTACTATTTTATTCAAAGAGTCAACGTTGACTCTTAATAATTTAAATAAAGTTTTTAAAAAGTCTTTTATGAAACCCGTGATATAAAATTGGCGCAGTCGGTAGGATCCGTGAACACCAACAGAACAAGAAGCCTAACCAATAGTGACCCACAAGAACAAGGACAAACATCCAGACGAGGTGCCTAACTAGTGCAAGTTACCATTGGAACAAGGAGACCTTCATAACTGGTGGTGGCGGATTCCAATCCCTTAACGGACGAAGAATCTACTCCATGAAGAAATTCACGTAAGTGCATTCAAAGAATTATCTCGCATTTTATAATTGTGTTGAACATTTTATTTTTAACATAAGGTGTATTATACTGCTAATGCACAGCTATTAACAATTAAAACTATTTCTATTATCCATTCCCCATTTATCTTATTACAATTACAAGTGAATTAAATACTAAGTACAAATAATCTAATCGGAGCATTATACTGCTAATGCTCGACTGGCAACATAAGATTGACAAAAGTTTCGCGCATTATACTGTTAATGCCGCATTTGTATAACAAAATATAACTTTCATTATCTGCTCCCTCTGTTAGTACGACACTTTGCGTAAAAATACTTTAATTTTAATTTTATTCCATTTAACATTTATTACTTTAATTTCGATACATTCCAAAACTTGAGCAATATGACAGATAATCAAACAGCCACGCCTCGCGCAGTCACACCGGAAATTGAGCCCTACAAATTAAGTGAAATTTTTTCAATAATTCCAGAATTTGATGGCAATCCCATCAACTTGCAAACGTTCTTGAACTCGTGTTTTCACGCACAAAATATGGCTATTAATGAACAAAAAATTTTATTGACAATTCATATAAAAAATAAACTACGCGGCAGAGCTGCCGAGTTAATTAACTCCCGTAATCCTAATACATTTGCGGAAATTAAGTCGCTATTAGAAGCCCATTTTGGTGACTCTCGTGACCTCACGGCTCTCATCCAAGACCTACAGCGAATTCATCAAATAGCAAACGAGTCCGCTTTAACCTTTGTCACGCGTCTGCAAACACACAATGCAAAAATGCACGCGGCAGTGCAAAAACAAAATTTAACGCCCGATCAAAAGAAATCACAAACTGACTTGATAGAAACAATGACTTTGACTACCCTACTAACAGGCCTAGAACCAAAATTAGGCCAAATCATACGCGCTGGAAATCCATCAAATATGTTACAAGCCATCGCTCGAATTAGACGAGAATTGCAACTTTCATACTTCGAAAGTCAGAAATTTTCTAAAAGTAACCATATTAAAAATACACTGCCCCAACAAAAACGTCAAATTCCAAATATTCAACAAAAATTCTGTTCATTTTGTAAGAGAAATGGACATACTATCAGTGAATGCCGCACAAGGCAAAACCAACAATTTTTGTCCCCTAATTCTATACCTAACGCTTACTCCAATCAAGCGCAATTTCCCAGGCAAAATTTTCAAAACACACCCAATCAAATTAATTACAGACCACAAAACTTCCAACAACCAGGTAGCTCACAACAAAATAGACCCTCTGTAATTAGGCCCAATCCTAATTTTCAACAAAGATTCCCAAGCAACCAACAAAATTTAAATCTCAACCGTCAAAACCCACAGAGGACACACCACGTCAATTTTGACAACCACTATGATCCTCAAAACTACGAATGCGATGAGTATGACAATTTTAACCAACAATCCGATTACTTTCAAAATTACGAAACTAATTACAATGACCAATATTTGCCACAAGAGAACTACATCGATAATTCTCAAAACTTACAAGGTGATTATTCTGATAATTGGCAAAACCAATATGGGAATTATACTGCTAATTCCCAGACACAACAAGAGGATTATACTGCTAATCCTCCGGATTTTTGCTTAGGCCCGGAGTATCCCGCGGATACTCCAACACGGGAAATAGATCAAATATCGAACCAGATCCAGACAATGAATCTAAAAGACAGTTTCAACCCATGCCTGAATTTCCCAGAGCACAACTTCATGTAAATATTCTTTCGCGTGCATTGCTAACTGTAAATTCAAAAAATCTTTATTACATGAATGATATAACAGGTAAATTTAAAATTTTGCTAGACACAGGTGCAGGTATTTCAGTTTTTAAACCTAAAACAGCTGAAAACTACAGATGTAGATCCCCTGAAAACGTGATTATCCAAGAAATAACGAATGAAAAGATTAACATCAATGAATCTGTTCTCATACCATTTACCACAGGTGATCCTCACAAAGTTTATATTCACAACCTGGATATAGACTTTGACGGACTTTTAGGCTCGGATTTTTTCGAACATTACAAATGCAAAATAGATTTTGAGAAAAAACAGTTAGTCACGAATTTTAAAACTGTACCAATATTTAAAGTTACCGATATTTTTCCATCGCAACCAGCCGTAACGCGAAGCTTAAGCACCACTAAAAATAGAAACTTAATTTCCATTGAACCACGCACGGAAAAAATCTACAAATTAAAATGCGATCTACAAAATACTGAGGCTATACTAGTAGCCCAAGAAAATGAAAAGGTACGCCTACCGAATGCTATCGTCAAAATAGATAACAACGGTGAATTCTTGACGACAGTAATAAACCCAAATGCGATCCCGAAAATAATAAATTTTTCAAACATCAAACTCGAACCCGTCCAAAAATTTAAGTCAATTTTTAATTTAAATACACAAAACTTCGACGCACACATACAGACCGACAGATCATCAGAAATTATGAATCAGTTACGCTTGGAACATCTAAACGAAGAAGAGGCTGAATTAGTAACGCAGCTTTGTTTAGACTTTCAAGACATATTCTATTTAGAAGGAGACAATCTTACTTTTACAAACGAAATTAAACACCCCATTGACACAAACGATTCCCGACCGATCTTCACGAAATCTTATCGCTATCCCCAAGTCCATAAAGAGGAAGTTAAGACCCAAGTTTCCAAAATGTTAAGTCAAGGTATTATCCGCCATTCAATTTCACCCTGGTCCTCCCCAGTTTGGGTTGTGCCCAAGAAACTAGACGCTTCTGGTAAACAGAAATGGCGCGTTGTAGTCGATTATCGGAAACTTAACGAAGTCACAATAGATGACAAATATCCTTTGCCCAATATCTCTGATCTTCTTGATCAACTAGGAAAATGTCAATATTTTACAACCTTAGACTTGGCTTCTGGGTTTCACCAGATAGAAATCAATCCCGAAGATGTCCAAAAGACTGCCTTTACTGTAGAGAATGGCCACTACGAATTTGTTCGCATGCCATTCGGTCTTAAGAACGCCCCGTCCACATTCCAAAGAGTTATGGACAACATCCTATTAGGAATTCAGAACGAAAGATGTCTTGTCTACATGGACGACATCATAATTTACTCACCCACTATTCATGAACATGTATCTCGTCTAACGGAAGTATTTAAACGCCTTCGAAAAGCTAACCTTAAAATACAGCCTGACAAATGTGAGTTTCTTAGGAAAGAAGTTGCTTACCTAGGACACCTCATTACCAAAGATGGTGTTAAACCTAATCCATCGAAAGTCGAAGCCATTCTCAATTTCCCACAACCTAAGAACCAAAAAGATATTAAATCATTTTTGGGACTTGCTGGTTACTACCGAAGATTTATCCCAAACTTTTCAAAGGTATCCAAACCACTGACTAAACTACTTCAAAAGGACATACCATTTAACTTCAATAATGACTGTCAAAACGCTTTTTCCGACTTGAAACAAACGCTTACTACGTCACCCATACTAATTTACCCAAATTTTGACGAGCCTTTCATATTAACCACAGATGCAAGCGCATTCGCAATCGGTTCTGTACTCTCGCAGGGACCTATTGGCAAAGATTTACCTATCGCTTATGCCTCCCGAGTTTTATGCAATGCCGAGACCAAGTATTCCACGATATAAAGAGAGCTTTTAGCCATCGTGTGGTCAGTAAAGCATTTCAGACCGTATCTGTTTGGCAGAAAATTCAAATTAATAACCGATCATAGACCACTTACATGGCTATTCTCTATAAAAGACCCGGGTAGCAGGTTAGCCCGTTGGCGCCTCAAACTTGAGGAGTATGACTACGAAGTCATATACAAACCTGGCAAAATAAACAAAAACGCTGACGCTTTGTCCAGGATCAAAATAAACCATTTTAACGATTGTTCCCAATTCTATTCTAAAATTTTAGCAGCTAACGAAGACACAGACGATGACGAAAGCCTAAACGACGACAGCGAAATAACTAACGAACATATTGCCCAGGAATTCGACACATTTTCTAAATTATATAAAACAAAGTCCTTAATAGACTACTCGAAAATCCAAATTACAAACAGACAATTATTGGACCGGGAAAATAAAAATATAATCACATTCTTCCAACAAAATAACCTAACAGACCTTCATCACCAAATTATCGAGGACATTTTTGAGGAAAACCCTGAATTCTACAATAATACTATTAATATCGTTTCTAGTAAGTCGACCCGACATAGAAATTATTATATCATCGCTATACCTTTTGACCCCGAATCCGTAGTAGAACACTTATTTTTAACGCTATATAAAAATCAAAATAAACTAGATCTTTCCAAGACCTACTATGTTGAAAACAATTTGGACCTCCCAATACTGGAAATTCTCTCATTCATTTTCGCAGAAAAAGATCTGAAATTAATAATTTGCCAAAATCTAGTACGGACACCTGACGAAGACGAAATACCGATTATTCTCGACCAACACCATACCGGTAAAAACAACTTACACCGCGGAATAAATGAGACGATGCGTAGAGTCAAAAATAAATATAATTGGCAAGGATTATCTAAAGATGTAGAAAATTTTGTAAAAAATTGTGAGACATGCCAAAAAAGTAAAATTTGTCGAAAAAATTTAAGTAGCCCACTAGTAATTACGGAAACACCGAAAACACCGTTTGAAAGAATCAACATCGACTTATTTGAATTCCCTACGCGCAACTATGATTTAACTGTTCGTGACGAATTGACTAAATTCACACAAGCTTACGCAGTTCCCGATAAATCCGCTAAATCTGTAGTAAACACCTTACTACTTTACTTTCAACATTATGGTACTCCGCTAAGAATACACTGCGACTACGGAGGAGAATTTGATAATAACTTATTAAGAGACCTATGCAAACTGTACGACATAAAACTAACCTTTTCAAGTGTAGGACACCCCCAGTCAAATGGTTCAATTGAACGATTTCACGCGACCCTAGCTGAAATGATAAGAGCCAACAAAACTGAAAACCCGAATGAACACCCATTTACCATTTTGCCATATGCGGTAATCTGTTATAATAACTCTGTAAATAAAACTCATGGATTTACCCCATACGAATTAGTTTTTGGCCATACATCTGTTCGCCCACCAGAAACCTTGTATAACCAAAAAGAATTAATCACTAAATATGTCAGAGATTTAAATAACCGTATATCCCATTATTATAAGATAGCTAGAAACCGAACTGAGACTCAAAAACAAAAGGCCAAAGTTAGATTTGACAAAAACATCCCTGAAAATCGCCCCACGTATAACGTTGGTGACAAAGTTTATGTAAAAGAGTCACAGATAAAGAATAAACTTCAAAATAAATTCAACGGCCCATTCGAAATCACAGAAATTCTTAATAATTCAGCAGTCTTACTTAACCCCGAAACCAATCAAACTAGTAAAGTAAATTTCGACAGGATGAAACCGTATTTTGAAAGTTAACCTTGTTTCAGGTTACTCCTGCTGTTCGGATCGGCAACACTAGTGGTTTCCCAATACAAAATTACCCCCATAAACAACACCATAGGAATCTATTACCACGAAAAAACTGACGTAATATTGACTAATGACAAATGGACATTGCTAATTCACAAAAACGTATCTTCCCTAAAGGCAACATTCGAAAAAAACGAACAAATTCTAAACACAATTCTAAACACCCTCGACCCTGCCTATCAAAACATGGTGACCTTTAAAAGCGAAGTCAAAACCCATCTTAGCCTTCTATCTCAAATATCTAAAACCATACAATCTAAATTTGAAGAAGTCTTCTTAGATACCAAAAGATACAAGCGTGGAATCCTCAACGGTATCGGCACAGTTTTTAAATCAATCACCGGGAACTTAGATGCCGAGGATGGCGAATACTACTCTAATTGCATTAATAAACTAAACAATGATGAACATCAACTAGAAAATTTAATTAAAAATCAAATTTCGGTTACGACATCCGTCATAAAGAACTTTAATTCAACAATCCAAAAATTACAGATCGACGAGGAAACGTTTAACAAAAATATTAAAGAAATCGAAACATCTATTTTAGGTGCATCACGCGAGCTTCAAATTGTCGAGACGAAATTAAAATTCTTAGAAATTTGTGAACAATTGATGGCAAGTTACTTATATATTGAAGACACTCTAAATGATATTCTAAATTCAATAACGTTTGCACGATTAAAAATTATTCACACATCAATCATTACTCCATCGGACTTAGTCTCATCCTTACAAGAAATTTCACAGAATTTGCAGAAGAACAATTTGCCGCTTCAAATAAAACTATCAAAAGTTGCTCAATACTTGGATATTATTGAACTCCAAGCTTTTCAAACCGATTCAAGTTTAATTTTCGTATTAAAAATACCTCTAGTAGACCCACAAACATACACAACTTATCAATTATATCCTATCCCCATCCTGGATAATAGAACTGGTTTACATCACATTTTATCTGTATCTCAAAAATTTATCGCGAGGGACGATGATTCCTTAATGTATTTACCCATTCCGGATTTAGACGAATGCAAACAGCTTTACATGGGAACCAAACTGTGCTCCAACTTGTTCGCCTACCCGATAGACAATAATGCTATCTGTGAAGCAAGACTTTTCAAAAATCTTAAGCACCTGCCCGAAAATTGTCAAACCTCCTTCATATTCAGTCAAGGCTATAACGTTCAAAAACTTCAGGAAAACACATGGCTAGTCATCAACGCAGAACCGTTACATGTCACTATTAATTGTCCGCAGAAAAATTCAATAACAGAAATTATCACAAAAAACTCTGTCATAAAACTACAACCCAGTTGCTACGCCTTCGTTGGCATAACCAAAATTCAAGCAAGTTCCAATGAAATATCGGACATTAAGGACAACTCACATCCAATTCAAATTTCATATGAGTGCTGCAACCAACTCCCAGATAAAATACAACTACCAAACTTGAAACCATTAAAGTTAAACAATTTGAACACCGAAGATCTCGAAATTGCAAAACATAAATTAGACCAATATTCCAAGGACCTAGACGACCTCATCAACGAACCCTACGTAACCAAACACATCTCATGGTTCACGTATTTTATTATAACCCTAATTGTTACCCTAGTCTTGTTCTACCTATTCTGTAAGTGCAGAAGAAGAAGCCGAAAGTTAGCCCTGGTTCGCCCATCTCACGGACCACCTCCGTCTCCATCGATGCCAACTAGAACCTTCAAAAGATTAACTAGCATTCTACCCCCAAGGAGAAGACCCAACATTCATCAAGAAACAGAAGAAGAAGCAGAAGTCGAACTTACCTAAATTTTTATCAATGTTTTCCAAATTAATCATTTTACCAAACCCTCTTTGAGATGTTAACCACGCTTATATTACTTTAATTTCATATTTCATAATCTTATATTTTATACGGTCTTATATTTTGTTTTATATTAATTATATAATTGTAATTACAAACTTTACAACTTTCAATATTTCAATATTATTATCTCGCTTTTCATATTTGTAAAAGTTGCTGCATAACCATCAACTTTTTTAATAAGGGGGAAGTTGTTATATAGTATTTGAGCCACCGTATACAAAGCGATACGTGACTTTTGCTTCATTTCAAATTATCCCAGAGTGTCATATTTCAGCTACGTGCGGATAATGAATTCCCTCTTATCGTTATCACTCATAAAGTATCATATTACATTCATATTACATTTTAGCTTCTCACAATCATGCTGACTATTGTATTTGCTTTCCTTTGTTCAACATTTTGTTAACGATGCTTTTAGAATATTATAAATATACCACAAAGCACTTCTGTAACCAGTTCTGATACTCATGTCTAATTAAACACATATATTTTAACTTACTATTTTATTCAAAGAGTCAACGTTGACTCTTAATAATTTAAATAAAGTTTTTAAAAAGTCTTTTATGAAACCCGTGATATAAAATATATTGTGCTGTTCTACTTTTTTATTGTACTTAATAATTTGCAGTACTAATCAAACCTTAACTTGCTTATTTCCAATAGATAAAAAAAACTTTAAAACCAAAAGATCAAATTAAAATCTCTTACCTTTTGATCCGAAAGTATGTCAAAATATTTAATGGACCGGCTAGCTTATCTTTCCCTTCAGGAGCAGGTTCAAATTCAGTTCCTATTTAAAATGAAATTTTTATTAAAGTAAAATTTTTAATCTGATATAAATAATTTATTTTCTTTGATATTTAGATAATTTAGCTTTATAACAGGTTCGAAAGTCTAATCAGTACACTATTTAAATTTTAATATACGACCTTGTCCAAAATTAAACACACAAAAACCTTCCTTCTTCGTAGCTACACACTTCTCTTTCCAAATCCAACAATTCTCCTTTCATTAATTCTTCACCTTATCTCGTCCTTATCTCCTCTGCAACTCCAAACCACAATAACACCTCTACCTTCTTATTTACAGTCTATTTTTCTCTTCTTCGCTGATCTCCGCAATTTCTGACTTTCAATTCAATTTCAAAATTCTTAATCTCCGTGTTTATTATTTTTCTTCTTCACTCCCTAATTTTCACTTGTTCTTTTTTTTCTTAAATTTGTTTTTCCAATTTTACAACCTCTCTTTTATCTGTTGTTTATTGTTCTATCTCACTAAATATCAAAGTATCCAAAATAAACAAAACAAAACACCATATGAATTTTGATTAATTTCATTCCAAACATAACCTAACTTAAACCTCCTTGTCTTTCTCCAGGAAAAGATTTACCAACTATAAAATAAAATTTCCTACTTAAAAGAAATGTCATAATGACTTAAATGTCAGAAATTATTTCAACAACAACTTAATAACTCAGGAAAACATTTACCAACTATAAAAATAAAATTTACTACTTAAAAGAAATGTCATAATGACTTAAATGTCAGAAATTATTTCAACAATAACTTAATAACTACTAACATAGATGTCAGTATCAAACTTACTGTTGACATCAAATAAAAACTTTAAAACTATTAAAACAACTCTAAACAAGTATTAACATTCTAAAACACATATCTTTCGGATCTTTGGCTAATTTAAATAAATTTTGAAAACCATCTAAAGGAAATTAAACAAATTCAAACCTTGATTCAGCAAATAACACAAACATGCAATCTTCGTAATCGTCCACTATGCAAATAAATCGCATTTCCCTCCCCAAATTATAAGCTTTTACTTATGTAAAACTGTTTAATTTTATTCAATTATGCCGTATTTGCAAAATATTGTATTTATCATCAGTTTTGTTGTGTTTTCTTTGTGTGTTTTAATTTGTCAAATATTTCTTTGATCTGTCGTCAAAATATGTCGCATTGTCAGCTAAAATTTTTCTAGGAGTGCCTACAGTTTTAAAATATTTAGAAAGTATTCTACAAACCGTATTTGTATTACGTCTTTTTGTGGGATATACTTTTGTGAGTTTTTTGTAATGCGTTTTTTTAACAATAACTTGACTTAACTGGAATGCAATTAATAACTTTAATTATAATATTGTTAAATTTTATATCATTAAACTCGGGAAATCCGTTCGAATATGAACCCATGTCAACTCCCGCACACGAGTATCATAATGGGAATAAACATTTTGTTTGGAAACCTTGGATATTTTAAAATTAAAATTGACCGTATGTGGTAACTTCACCATTCATATACATACCTTTTTGGAGAACTGACGCGTCCCCGCACGTATTACATTTTCATTTATCATTTATAATCATACTTATTTTCATATATGTTCCGGTAACTCTTGACCGTTTTATATAATTCATTATTTATTTATTCCGCACTTAAAACTACATTTCCCTTGGTCCAAACAAAATATCTCTGCACAATATAACATCAAATGCTGAGGGCTATATTTTATGCTCTCAAATATCAAATTACAACGATATTTATTTACATTACCCTTTACTACGTCATTACATATTATTTCAAATTTATATACACGCTTATTTATCACTAGTATATTTTTCATTATATCCCACAAATCCAAATTATCTTTGTTAATAGATCCGTGTTTGTATATAGTGTATAATTCCGTATAAAATTCCCTATTCATGTCCCTTTCCGTATTTTTCTTATTGTTCCTGATCCAATTATTTCCAGTGCAAAATTTCTTCCTCGTCTTGAAGTTTTTGTGTTTTCTTTTTCCAAATATTTTGAGTTTACTTTCATCTACTATCAACTTGTGTACATAACTTTCAGCTATTCTCGGTTTGTAATTTATTAACGACATATAATTTTGTAACAATTTTCTTAGTAGATTTTCATAATTAGTAGGACAATTTATCTCCAACCTTTTAAGCATTTTATAATTATTCATTTCACATGTAGGCTTATATTTTTCTTCATTTAAATTATTATTATTACAATTACCTATATAACCCACTATGTTTAACCCATTTTTATTAAATATTTTCACCGCAGTACCTTTTAAAACTAGGAACTTTTCCCCAAAATCTATTTTTGCCTTAAGTCGTGATAAAATATCCTCACCAATTATGACATCAAAACTCAAATTGTCAACAATTACAAACTCGCCTCTAAAACGTATCTCTTTTACTTTAAAATCTAAATTTATGATTTTTTTGCATTCTGTGAATTTCTTACCATTTGCATTTACTAATTTAATTTTTGAAATCTTAGTACAATTTTTTTGATATAACTCTTTTTTACTATCTATTATCTTTCCATTTATTAAACTGATTTCTGATCCCGTATCAATCAATGCTTTTAAATTTATTTCATTAACTTTAATGTTGATGATTGGTAAATTACTAATTCTATTATTAGCTAAATTTGATTCATTCTCAATACCTATAAATTCTTGCATATGTCCGTATGTCGTCATATCGATTAAAACTTCCCTATCTAAAAGTTTTCCCTTGGAAAATGTGAATTTACCTCTGCTATCGTCTTAATTTTATTCATGTCATTCTGTTGATCAGATCTGACATTTGTATTATTTACCTGTGCATATCTTACTGAATCACGTTTATTATCATACCTATTCTGTTCTTTATTATAATTATCATTACCGTTGTACCTCCTATTTTCGTCATAATCTCTACCTTTATTTTGATTATTAAAATTTCTACTGTCATAATTTTTTTGATAATTATTATTTTACCCATTTTGTTGTCTATTTGCATAATAATTTTGTCTGTTGAAATTTTGATCATTACCATCTGTTTGGTTGTATGTTTTTCTATTAAATGATTTATAATTTTTATTCCATCCCATATGTAGATCATCGATCACTCTCAAGTACTCATTCAAACCATCTAATGTCGTAATGCGTTGTGTAATGATTACTTGGCGGATGTCATCAGAAAAATGTCTTGCTAGATATTTAATCATTTCATTTTCTGTCAAATTTGGCTCTAAGAATTTAATATTATACATTTTACGCATGACATAATTTTCCCTAGACATACCACTATTTTCTGAATATTTTCCATTAAATAAATTGAAACGAATTTTTTCCTGACAATGTTCAGACCAATACTTTTTTAATAATAACTTTTCAAATTCTTCTAAAGTTTCAAATTCAGATTCTACAATTTGATACCAAATTTCGGCTTCACCTTTTAATGAATTTTGAATTTCATGTTTTAAATTTAAATTTAAATTTATAGATTTTAGATATTGCCTTAAACGTTCTAAAATACTTTTGGGTGGATTCTGGAATCACCATAGAAATGATTTACCAGTGTATGATGTTGTGTAGCATATGTGTTAAATATAGGTGTGTATGTGCCCTTCAATATCTTCGTATTCTGTTCGATCTTACCATCCTGTTCTTTTAATTGTGTTTTGATTATATCTTCTTGCTTTTTCATGCGTATATCTATTTCATTCATACCATCTACTATAACATGTTCAACTTCTACTCTTACTTCTTTTTTAAATTCACATCTCTTCATAAACCTTTTCTACCTTTTCTTCTACTTTCTTAATTTTCTCGTCCACTTTATTGTGTAACTCTACTATAGTCGTTTCCAATTTCCTATTGTTCTCATCCATTTTTTTGTTCATATCTTGTTTGCTTTCTTCAAATTTATTGTCCATTTTGTTGTTGATTTCATCAAATTTATTATTCATGTCTTGTTTGCTTTCTTCAAATTTATTATTCATGTCTTGTTTGCTTTCTTCAAATTTATTATTCATGTCTTGTTTGTTTTCGTCCATTTTTTTGTTATTTTCATCAAATTTATTATTTATGTCTTGTTTGCTTTCTTCAAATTTGCTATTCATGTCTTGTTTGTTTTCGTCCATTTTTTTGTTATTTTCATCAAATTTATTATTCATATCTTGTTTGCTTTCTTCAAATTTGTTCGCTATCATGTTCATTAATTGTATAAATTTATCATCATTTTGTGTTTGTTGGGATGTATCACCTTGTCGAGAAGTTTCTGGTGTTTGATTTTGATTCTCCATTTTTGTTTGTTTTCCTGATCTTAATTTCATACAAATACCACACAATTAAGAATTAATACTTTATATACCCTTAATAAATGAAATTGTTATTGAATTTTAAAACTATGTACCACAATCAACAGTTCACAAACTTTCACCAAGACTGCACACTTTATCAAATCGACAATTTTACAATCGCCACGCGTTGGGCGCCAAATGTGCTGTTGTACTTTTTTATTGTACTTAATAATTTGCAGTACTAATCAAACCTTAACTTGCTTATTTCCAATAGATAAAAAAAACTTTAAAACCAAAAGATCAAATTAAAATCTCTTACCTTTTGATCCGAAAGTATGTCAAAATATTTAATGGGCCAGCTAGCTTATCTTTCCCTTCAGGAGCAGGTTCAAATTCAGTTCCTATTTAAAATGAAATTTTTATGAAAGTAAAATTTTTAATCTGATATAAATAATTTATTTTCTTTGATATTTAGATCATTTAGCTTTATAACAGGTTCGAAAGTCTAATCAGTACACTATTTAAATTTTAATATACGACCTTGTCCAAAATTAAACACACAAAAACCTTCCTTCTTCGTAGCTACACACTTCTCTTTCCAAATCCAACAATTCTCCTTTCATTAATTCTTCACCTTATCTCGTCCTTATCTCCTCTGCAACTCCAAACCACAATAACACCTCTACCTTCTTATTTACAGTCTATTTTTCTCTTCTTCGCTGATCTCCGCAATTTCTGACTTTCAATTCAATTTCAAAATTCTTAATCTCCGTGTTTATTATTTTTCTTCTTCACTCCCTAATTTTCACTTGTTCTTTTTTTTCTTAAATTTGTTTTTCCAATTTTACAACCTCTCTTTTATCTGTAGTTTATTGTTCTATCTCACTAAATATCAAAGTATCCAAAATAAACAAAACAAAACACCATATGAATTTTGATTAATTTCATTCCAAACATAACCTAACTTAAACCTCCTTGTCTTTCTCCAGGAAAAGATTTACCAACTATAAAATAAAATTTCCTGCTTAAAAGAAATGTCATAATGACTTAAATGTCAGAAATTATTTCAACAACAACTTAATAACTCAGGAAAACATTTACCAACTATAAAAATAAAATTTACTACTTAAAAGAAATGTCATAATGACTTAAATGTCAGAAATTATTTCAACAATAACTTAATAACTACTAACATAGATGTCAGTATCAAACTTACTATTGACATCAAATAAAAACTTTAAAACTATTAAAACAACTCTAAACAAGTATTAACATTCTAAAACACATATCTTTCGGATCTTTAGCTAAATTAAATAAATTTTGAAAACCATCTAAAGGAAATAAACAAATTCAAACCTTGATTCAGCAAATAACACAAACATGCAATCTTCGTAATCGTCCAATATGCAAATACATCGCAATATATATATATATATATATATATATATATATATATATATATATATATAGTTCAAGTGTGCTTCTAGAGGGCAGAAATATTAAAACATAACATAATATTTCAGTCGCAAGCTCCTCTATAAAATCCTTACTTTACTATAAGGAATGTAACCAGACTGCAACCAACAGCTACTCCGGGCTGTGTGCCCCGCCGAGCGCTGAATTATAATGCTTCGATTGTTTACTATTTTGCACGTCGCTATGGTAAAGATACCGAGATGTGCCAAATAGTCAAGGAATCCTCGTGTCGTTCGTCACATGCCTACCTTGCACTGACGAGAGCCAACAGCTCGAAACTGCAGTCTACAAGTGGTATGGACGACTGGCACAAGAGTTCCTTTAAGTAGGATCAGTCTTTCGGCTGGTGCTTGTTGCAATCGAAGCATTAGCGTTTTGTTGGTAATATGCGATTATTACACTTAACGCGCCAGGCTTTAACTTGTAATTCAGCGCTCGGCGGGGCCCATAGCCCGGAGAGTAGCTGTTGGTTTCTGTCTGGTTACATTCCTTATAGTAAAATAAGGATTTTATAGAGGAACTTGCGACTCAAATATTATGTTTTAATATATACATCTTCAACAAGTATCTTTACATATACTGGACGGATAGACTTACAGCTAAGTGGTGTTTATCGAGCTGAAAAACATAATGGTGTCAATATGATTAAAGTAGTGGGCATAAGGTTAGATGACAACCCAAGACATATTCAGGTACACTCAAATAGCTGTCAAATATATTCCGTAAATCCCTACTATATTAATGATGAAGGTTGCGCCCAAAGTAGCCACCCTGGAGCGAATAAACACTGCGAGATAGATGTGATAATACTAAATCGGTTAATGAAGGAAAAATGTGCGTTGTTAATAATTAGCAAATAAGCTGCAGTTCTATAGTTGTTTTATTGTGCCAGTGTTCTAGAGCGGATTATTGCAGAGATAACATATCTTATGATAAAACTGATGAATGGTGTCCTTAAAACAAAACTTGTATTCCAAGGTGTTTGAAATGCTAGAAAACAAACATATGTATGGAGCCATATTGACTTTATAATGGAGATTATGACTGGGGAGAAAAGACAGGCAACAGAGTAACATCCAGTTAAAGTACATATCATATGTAACTTTACAGATTTAAGCATAGCCAGAAACTGTATTTTTGCCAAATCGTCTAAAAGGCCAAATTAAAGCTACCGGAAGAAATCTGTTCAAGTAGCATATTGGTAATCCCTGCATGGTGTATTTTATGGCAGAGAAAGCAAACCCCCTCACGTTTCTAAGGTAGGCTAGACGTAAGTCGGCTACAGGATATTAATTGCGGTAAGCTTTGATGTTATGTGAAAAATTAAATCTTATAATATATTTCCAATTTTCCTTTATATTATGACAAATATATTTTTATATTAAGGTGTAGGTGAAAGAATCATTGCTTTGGGAATATTTACATATAATTCACTAAAGTGCCATTGACAAATAAATAAAGATTATATGTAAATGGTTGTGCGATAATTTGAACTAAATGCGGAAAGGATTATTTTCATGTGTAACTAAATAAATCTTCCATTCCAAATAATATATTCCATAAATATAGGGTGTAATGTAAAATGCATTTTAGTCTTACTTACATTTTGATGGGTAATTTTTCTATCGAAGAATCAACTCTGACCGGAGATCGCTACAACATGTAATACAAAATAAAAATAAAGTCCTACTAATGTATGGAAATCAGATAAAAACATAATGTCATAATGTTGTTTTTTTTTTTATATATACATTTATTTAACGTCGGCCTATTTCCGCTACTGAGGCCTAACACCGACGCCTGTAGACGAGCTAGCCCCAACCAGGAATTTTGCCGAACCTCTTCCCTTAAGAAGAGTAGGGATCTTTTACTTGCCTAACATTTAATAGACAAGGGACCGACGGCTTTACATCCCCTCCGAAGGATGGTATATCTCCTATACAACCCTCGCCTAAGGTTGTATAGCTTCTGCGCATACACTGATATACAATCCGCTGGAAGATATGTGAGGCGAGGACGTGGTCTTCGTTGGAACGGTCACCAATCCAACTACTAACCACGCCTAACGTTGCTTTACATCGCATATCGAAGTATGTACATAGTAAAGACGCACCTACGCTCGCCCCATGTCATAATGTTAAAATTAAAACTAATACATGTCTACTGGATGTTGTAACTGAAGTATAATGTAGATTCCATCGCATGCAACTGCAATTTTTGAATTATAAATGAGAATATTCTACAGTATTATTATATCATTACACGTCATAGCATATTTATGCGTATAAATAGATAAAAATAATATGAATAATACTTATTTTGTATTAAATATTTTATAGCACTGTATGAAGTAACAGCGTAAGTTGCGAAAATCAAAGAGGATACATTCATAGAACCTCCCACCGCTGAAATTACGGTGTAGCACCTCAAGTACAAGCTAGTCCCCGAGAATAAGGTTCGGCTACTCAAGATACAGGGAAAGATATCCAAAAACTAATAAAATGAAACTGCTAATATAAAGTAGAAGTTCCAGTATTTCAGATCAAAGTTAATTTTAGATAATATCAAAGGAGCTCTCAAATATTTCAAAGGCAAAATTTAAAACTGGACTGTGTAAATGATGTACAATGTGGATTTTAACGGAGATAACTGCAGTTCTTTTATTATAAACAAGTGCAATCTACTATATTATTGTATCAATACACATTATGGTATATTTATGTTTATTAATAGATAAAAATAATATAAATCATACTTATTTTGTAGGTATTCCCTATATGAAGTACATGTGTCACCTCAAGTACAAGTCAGGCATCTAGAATTATATCTTGTTACTCAAGGTACAGGGAAAAGAATCCAAAAACTAGTGGAAGAAGACTGCTGCTGAGTATTAATATTAAATTAATTTTTTGTCTTTTTGACGAGGTGGAAGCTAAAAAGCATGAAAAATAATATTATTATTATTATTAGCCGTTACTCGAGTCCGAGTATAGAAATGTTACAGTCGATAAATTGTGTACAATAAAAAACAAGTAAAAGGTGTAGTCTATTGTAATTCCCATTCATCTACGGTGCACACGACTATGGCTATAGAGGCCAATTCGGGAGAGCACATGTCGACCGCAATCAGGACAAACATAGACCTGGTTAGGTCTTGGATTCGGCCTTCTTGCAGCAACATTTCCTTGATAGCTGGCCACAACCCCTCGCCATTCGGTTCTGTCCGCTGCAAGTTGTTCCCATTGCTCGTCTGCAATACCGCAGGATTTTAGATTTTCATGGAGAGCGTCTTTGAACCTCTTTCGTTGACCGCCACGCTTTCTTCTACCGCTTAGTAATTCACCATAAAGTGTACATTTAGGAAGGCGGTTATCATGCATACGATGAACGTGACCTGCCCATCTTAGGCGTGCTCTTGAAATAAGCACCTCAATTGGAAGGCTATTTGCTCTCCTGAGTACTTCCACGTTTGATATGTGATGGAACCAACGGATTTTCATCATACTTCTGAGGTGTCTTTGCTGAAAACGTTCTAATTCTTTCACATGACGACGGTAAGTGACCCAGCTTTCACATCCATATAGCAGTGTTGGAATGACAACTGCTCTGTAGACAGCCATTTTCGTTGACAAAGCAAGGTCGTGGTTGTCAAATACTCTCTCTCTAAGCCCCCAGAATGCTCTAGATGCAGCGTTAATTCTATTGCGAATCTCGCTGTCCATGTTTGCTTTGTCATTAACAACGTTGCCTAAGTAATTGAACTGATCCACCACTTCAAGAGAATTTCCGTTAAGTGTAATGTCTATTTGGTTCACTTGATGAGGAGTTGACATAATCTTAGTCTTTCCAATGTTGATTTTAAGTCCCAAAGAATCATAGCTTTGGGCATACACATCTAAAAGTTCTTGAAGCTCTTCCGGCGTAGAGGCTAAAATTGCACAGTCAGTTTGTTGTCAACAATAATTGTTAGAGCAGTGGTAAACAAATTAAAGAGTAGGGGTGCCAGGACACATCCCTGCCTAACTCCAGTGAGAGTTTGGAAAGGTTCGGTTGCCTCATTATTATACATAACCTGGGCGTTGTTGTTTGTATGTAGACTGCGACATACTTCCACAAATTTTCTAGGGATACCTAAGCGGAACATAATTTTCCAGAGCACTTCCCTGTCCACCGAGTCAAACGCCTTGGTTAAATCAATGAACGCCATGTGAATTTCTCCTTGATGTTCGAGTGCTTTTTCTTGAAGCTGTTTAAGTGTGAAGATTAAATCCGATGTGCCTCGGTTTGGTCTAAAGCCACTCTGTGTTTCAGGAACTAACTTTTCCATAACAGGTGTTAGCCTATTTGCCATCGCTTTAGTGAGTATCTTCCCTCCAACAGCCAGGAGAGCTATACCCCTGTAATTTCCACAGTCCGCAGCGCTCCCTTTGTTTTTGAAGAGGTTGATTAAAAGTGTATCACGAAACTCCTGCGGAGCTTGACCACTTTCCCACACGACATCAAACAGTTTTTTGAGGTAGGGTATGAGCTCTGACGACACAGCTTTAAAGATCTCAGCTGGGAGTGAGTCGGCGCCGGGAGATTTGTTATTTTTTAGCTGCCCAATGGCGGTTAAGATCTCTTCCGTTGTTAGTGGTTTATCTAAGTCTTTGAAGGTGTCATATTGAGGGATAAGATTTATAATATCGTGATCGGCTTGACTTTGCTGGTTAAGAATGCTAGAGTAGTGTTCTTTCCATCGGGCTCTTATTTCCTGATCTTCTTTGAGGAGATTTCCATTTAAATCTTTAATAGGGCACATATTTTTCCGACTGGGGCCGTACACTGCTTTTACTCCTTGAAAGAAATTCCTGTAGTCGTGTGAATCGGCGTACCTTTGAATTTCTCTGGCCTTGCTTGCCCACCACTCGTTCTTTATTCTTCTGATTTCGCGTTGCGTTTCATACTAGATTGGGTAAAAGCTTCTGCTTTTCATGAGTCGTTGGGGTGGTTGATAGCGTTTTGGAAGGCAGTATGTTTGCGGTCAAGAAGTTCTTGTATAAAAGCTTCATTATCATTGAACCAGTCCTTCTGTTTTTTACTTGCTGCAGTGCCAAGAATTTCCTCACTCGCACTTTTTAAACTGTCTTTAATTTGTGTCCAGGTAGCAGCGACATCTACAGAATTGGTTTCTTCTAGTGCACTCAAATTCTCTTGAACTTTTTGCTTTAGCTGTTCGACGGTTTGTTGGTCACGCAATTTACTAATACAGAGACGGAGTCTACATTTTACTTGAGTTCTTCGGTGTTTGGGTCTCATAACAATTTTCATTTTAGAGACAACAGGACGATGATCGGTCCAACATTCGCTATCAATGCGCGCCTTTGTAATTTGGACGTCCTTGAGATGCTTCCTACGTATGATAACATAGTCCAGTAGATGCCAGTGACCTGATCTGGGGTGACACCAGGTGCCTTTAAATTTATCCTTTTGTCGGAAAATGGTGTTTGTTATAACTAGATCATGTTCGGCGCATTTAGTTAGGAGTAGTTGACCGTTAGCGTTCATGTTGCCCAAACCGTTCTTGCCTATGATGCCTGGCCAGGTGTCTGCATCTCTCCCTACTCTAGCGTTAAAATCGCCAAGAATAACGAGTCGTTCCGTTTTAGGTATTCTACAGAGGGTTTCTTCCAGCTGTTGATAGAAGCTTTCCTTGGTTTCGTGACTTGCATCCAGAGTGGGAGCGTAGGCGCTTATTAGATTTACCGCGTTGCCATCTGATAGCTCATAGCGTAGCAGCATTAGACGCTCGGATAGGCCTTGTGGTACTTGTGTTAAGTTGGATACAAGTTGATTCCGAACGGCAAATCCTACTCCATGTTGTCTTCTTGAATTGGTGGGAAGACCTTTCCAATAGAAGGTGTAGTACTTTTCTGTGAGAGAGCCTTCCTCCAAAAATCGAGTTTCGCTGAGAGCTGCAACGTCAACATTGAGTCGGTGAAGTTCTCTATCTATTAGAGCAGTTCTTCTTTCAGGCCGATCGGTGCGAGTGCTGTCGTTCAAAGTACGAACATTCCAAGCGCCGTAGATGAAAGAATTAGTTTTGTTGGATTTAACTTGTCGGTGTTTTTTCGACATTCGATGAGGTGTCCCTGTGGGCACCCTCCCCCGGAGATCCGATCGGGAGGGTATTTTACCTCCGGATGATTTTGTCCCACTTGAACGCTCCATCATTTTTTTAAAGCCTTAATCGACTGAAAACGAAGCTGCATTTGAAGTTTTAGCTGGAGCAGGTATGCAACTGACCAGCTCGGTTGCGGAAGGCGAGTGGTGTGGTCCCATGGCACAGAAGGAGACTGCGACGATGGGGTAACCAAACGATTCCAAAAGCAACCTTTGTGTGCGGTGGGTTATTTTTACCGCACTCTTCGTGAGAAGGTGGATGGGCCCACGGCAAAAGGTAAGGGTTATTCCGCCCTTACTCGGTCGTTAGAGCCTCGTTAGTGAAAACAGGGTGCACCAAGTTCAAATTGAACTCATCGCGAAGGTGAGGTTAACAATTGAGTAGGAGAGGCTATAACTTGCGCTTCACTACCCCATTACATAATATAACTGCTTATACACACACTATCTTCTTCTTGTCATGGGAGGTAATTAGGATATCATCGACGTATG
Organism: Leptura quadrifasciata; assembly: GCA_963675555.1. Lineage (NCBI taxonomy): Eukaryota > Metazoa > Arthropoda > Insecta > Coleoptera > Cerambycidae > Leptura > Leptura quadrifasciata. The sequence goes on along the minus strand of OY776673.1, from coordinate 150,887,686 downwards.
TTGTAATAAGAGTTACATCGCCATTCGACCCAATGTAGAACAGACAGAGGTCTGACTTTGATGGGATGGCATCCAAACTCTTCACCGTTTCATCCAGCTTAGTGTACCAACATCCTTCAGCCTGAGGTAATCCGCAAAGAGCTTTCTTAAGTAGACATATCTTGTCTCCTCTACGTAGATCCCTTGTCAATCTCAGGGCATTAGCTCCGACTGTGTTCTCGAAATCAAAGAAGTCCTCGTCATTTTCGGAGTGAGCAGATTTTAGATCACCTCCCGAGGTAGATCTCGGTAGAATTCTAATTCCATGAGTTGTTAGATTTGCGGCGAATCTTCACCTGTCTTGTAAATCTCTGGAACAACTTTAACATTTTTCATGATACGAGGACATTTGTCTTGCTTGACGCTTCTCTGATGACCAAAAACGGTACGCCTTGGATTCGTTTGCGTAGCAAAGGAAGATACTTTCCTCTCCGCGTGTGTCGAACTCTCCTCTTCCGGGATTTCTGTCAGGATAATACGCTTTACTGCCGAACACTCTAATGTAGGCGCGTCAGGGAATTGCCTGCCCACACCTCGTGGGGTATTCTGCCGTTTAGGCTCTTAGTAGGCAAGCGATGTCGAAGGTATTCGCAGTGTTAATTGCCTCAGCCCAGAATGTATCAGGTAAATTCGTTTCCTTCAGAAGACATCTGTCAATGCTAATAAGCATGCTATTCTTCCTCTCCACAGTGCCATTCTGTTCTGAGTTGTGGGGAACGGTCAGTCATCTGGTGATCCCTCGTTTCTTTTACTAATCGTCGAAATCTTTACTCGTGTACTTCCGGCCATTGTCGGACTGTAAAAATTTCACTGTCTTACTTTTTTATTTTCGGCGAGGGCAACGTGCTCGGTAATGGCCTTGAGCACGTCAGCTTTGACTTTAACAATCTCGCCTCGCACCATTTGGAACCATCATCGATGAATTCAATAAAATATTTTGCTCCCGCCATGGATGCTGTCCTCATTGGACCGCAAACTTCAGTGAGCACCAGCTCCAGGATCTTGGTTTTCCGGTTTGACTTGCTGGGGAATGGAGTCCTCGTTATTTTTCCTTGCAGGTACGTGTCTTAGTACAAGCTTCCGATCGTGTCTGTCAGCTATACGCCTTTGAAGACACCTTTAAGAACACTGTCCGTGCCCCGTGCATTTGCATGACTCAAACGTCTATGCAAAAGTTCGAATGATACTTTCACATCTTTCGAAGCAGACGCGATCTTGATACTCTTGGCCGAATTCGCACACATAATACAAGTCGTCTACTCTGACAACGTTCAACACCATGCTTCCGTCGGAGCCATGAATGGAGACGCCATCTTTCCGGAAACGGATGTTGAATCCGCGATCCGTGATTTTGCTGACCGATAAGAGGTTGGTTCTTACGTCACGTAATGTCCCGTCTCTTTTGTTTCCGTATGTATTTGCGATAACATGCACTTTTCCCTCTCCCACTGTATCGGTGGTTGCGCTATTTGCGAGATTTAGCGTATTGCATCTTGAATTGTAAATTTCGTGAAAACTTTCCATATCGTTACACAAATGTGTCGTTGCGGCACTGCTAGACACTACTTATAACCCTAATTTGAATTAAGTACATTTTACTTAATTTCTATAAAAAAGAGATTGGACATTATGTTAATTTGATTAACAAAACTGTTTAGATTGCAGAAGTCGTTGTAATGTAAACGGTGTAATTTACCTTTTCTGTTGTATCTTTACTTATGTAAGGGGCGTTTAATCTTGGAGTAAGGTTTCTTCCTTGAATGCAATATTACGATTTTATACCTGCTTATAAAGATATACACTTCTACTTTGCTTTTAAAGGATAGGCATTTGTCTCACAGACGTGAACGACCCTTTTAAGCAAGATTTGCAGTAAACCTAAAGAATATTCACTTAAACGTAATTTATATTTTTTCGCCATATTTTACATTTATATAGGGATTGAGTCATTTTCATTGACACACTGACAGTTATATTATATTATTGTCCAATTTCTAAGCTACTGATTAAACCCAAAAAAATATAACACAAAGTTGCGTACCAAAGGTTTTTCAATATCACGGCACACTAAGCATCAGTATCTGCTAAGGTTCATATCATGGCCACCTACACTTAATACAATAAAATGGCTATTAATTGTCATTTTAAAAACAAGTGTCCTGTTTACGATACATGATTGCAAAGAGAATTTAAAGACCAATCAGATAGGTAAAAAAATTATACGGGGTACCATTTGAAATAACAAGGTTTGGGTCACTTTGCTTAAGCTGGAAGATCAAGTAAATGTTGGATATGCTCACAATTACTATGCAGTATACAACTGTCCCAAAATTAGAAATATTAATTTCAAGAATGTCATCTGCCATGTTCAGATTATTATGCAGGTAGCCGCTTGTTTTTTTCCAATTTGTTGACCTTGGTTGGAAACCATCAGCTAGCAACACATAAGGAAAGGAACAGAAAATAATAAGGGTGCACGTATTTCACGCCCAGGGGTCTATCAGGGCAACTTAAAGTAACACAGGCTGGACCACGGCTACTAGGTTAACCCACAAATGATGCAGAAACAAAGGCATAATAGGAGTAATAACACAAATCAATAACTCGAATACAAACAACAGTTAAATAACTATGCTACATTAAACTAGAAAAATTTAAATTAATCGGTATGCTTCTATCTAAATGGCATAGTTTAGATTCAGTGGTAGCTGAAAACTCATATTTTTTAGTTCGCTTACTAAGATCTTTGATTCAGCTATGTGTAAAGTACAGTTAAATATCATGTGGTTAATATCACCTTTTTTGACCAGAAGCACATAATTATTGTCTTGTACTCCATTCTGAAATAAGTGATCATCTGCCATCATACCACTTAGATTTATTAGTGATCAAGACCTTTATTCTGTAAATGCGTGAAAGCACATTCCCGTGATAAGTGGGCGGAGTTCACTTGTAAATGAATAAAAAGCTATTCTGTAACTACGAGAGTAATCACCTCGTGCGAAAAATGCGTGAATTTACTTCCACTGGTAAATCGTGATGGATTCCGTACTTTTACGGCAGTTTGCGTCGGCTAAAAATTATTGTTGTTAAATCTGTGAAACAGAATAGACATTGCGGATTTGTTCATCACCAATGAGGTAACAATAATATAATTCTTAGCAAATATTACAATTACTCCTTTAGTTTATTATGGTCATATTTTTTTAATATATATTACCAATAACGGGGTACATCTTTACGAAATTTTTGGTATTAAGAGATTTTCGTGATGCCGAGCAGGATTTGGAAGGGGAACGGCAAGTTCTTCAGAAGATTAACCCTTTTGCATCATTAACCAACCATGCATCGATAAGGAGATTCAGTCACCTTTTACTCAATTAATGATACGGGATATCTTTTCACTTATATGCTCGAAGGTGACGACACTAAACTTTAAAAAACAGTAACCACAATAAAACAACAACTGAACATTTAACAGCTGATGCTTTTGCGTCAACATAATTGGTTGTAAATTCGGCTATTCTCGCTTCTCACTTCACGTTCACCACCTATTCACTGCACCTACGAAAAGCAATCTAGGACGGTCGGACGAGATGCACGTGATGTGAGCTCTCGCTTCGCACGATGAATGCTCACTCTCCCCATAGTTACAGAATAGAGGTCCTGGCGGTTTATACTCCGCTCTTAAGGAGATTTTTCTTATACCGGGTGTAACAGGATCATGGTATTCCCCTTTTCTTCTTTAGTTTTGAAAATAATTGGTTGAAATTTAGGATATACTACATAAACAATAAGCGGTACTTTTTGACATACAATTGATTTTTTTTCACTTCCGGTTTCGCCGGAAGTGACACTAACTTTGGACTTTTAAATTGAACACCGTGTATATTATTGCATTTTTGAATTCTGCATAATTTTCTGAATCTAACGATGCCAAATAAGTGACATTTCTAACATCAAATTTTTTTTATAATATAATTTTTACTTTTCCATTTAAGTGTTCCATTACTATTCCGATTTATTCTAAATGACCCGTTTAATGCTACAAAAATCTAAATTCCGTTAAAAACAATAAATTACTTGATTTATGAGCAAATAAAATTCACCAAAATTGTTTTTTGGGGCAAAACTCATTTTTTTTCAAATGGAAACATATCGGTACCGTAGTATCATTTATTAGTGCTATTAATAAGGGGTTTATTAATATTTCGTATTAAAATGTGCGATAAATGCAAATAAAATTACAGTTAAAAGAAAATAAAATACAATTTTATTCTAATTACCTTGTTACACATAAGGTGGTTTTGGAACACAAAAAGTTAACACAAAACATTACAACAGTTGTTCAAAATGCTGTCCATTAATTTCAATGCACTTCTGAACTATTGTTACATAAGGAGTATTCATATTTGAGGAGAAAACTATAAAACAGCTTTAGTAGGTTACTTTGATACAAATTGATACAAATTACTGTTCCAATTTCGAAATTATTATCTTTTGAAATCATAATAAATATTTAGAACTAGGGCTATTATTGAATCGATTAAACAATTAAGAAATTAAACAATAAACACAAACTTGTACTCAATAGGTAACCTGCTAAATAAGCATGTAGTAAAATTATAAATACGAATTTTATTAACGCGGGCGTCAGTCGAATTCTTAAGACAGTCCTACTCTTAACTGTTAAGAAGTGCGACTCCTTATCCTGACGCATTTCCCCACATCAGTGATATTGGTAAGAGCCCCCCAATTTGTTACTATTATTGTTGTGCGTGTTGATACTGTGACACTGTTTGTTGTTATTTTGTTAATAAATTATATTTGTTTTAAACTCGTCTCCTACATTGACTACCCAATCTCCCTCTCTCACAAGCCAAGTGGCCGTCAGTCGCGGCTTCCCGAAAGGGGGGTCGTGACATTTGGTGGAGGCGCCGGCTTCGGTTTTGTACAAGGGATGATTTGGCTGTCACAGTAGGACCGAGCTTACAACATAAAATTTGTTAAAGTCAATAACCCCGTTTTGTTTTTATTTATTTTATTGTGCAAGTACGAGGTCTTGTTGTCAGCAAATGAATTTATTTTTCTTATTTCTCAATATTTTTTTTGTATGGGATATAATTTTTGGGGTACTAAGAGGTTCCCGGAGGATAATTAATCGAATAATTTGCTTTAAAACATTCATTATTGTATGTTAGTTACTTTTTATTTAAATGTCTAGAGTTCCTTTTAAAACTATTTTATTTCATTGCTGACAAACAAAAAACAAATTAGATGCCTCATAAACCTTGCAGATGCTGCATAATAGTAGTGAAACTAGACCATGACCAGGATATGTTTATATTTGATAAGATATATTGAGTTATTATGAATGGTATGTCGTTTATTAAATATGTTAATTGTTTTACATGTATACATGTGTTACATTATATGGGTAAATATAAATATTATGCGTTGAGTGATTATTGAATATTTTTATTGTGGTTTGTGAAATATACATGTATTAAACTGTTTTGAAATATATATACTCGGATATATAAAATAATATATAATAACATAACAATATACTGGATCATGGTCAGTAAATAACAAATAGAGTAATTGTGAAGTGTCATATGTACAACAGGTAGAAATAATAAATTTGTATGTGAGTGATCTTGCTGATATCACATGGTGTTTAGTTTTTCTTTTCCAAAAGTAACGTTATTTGATTTCAATTTCATTAATTTTTCATTCTTAAATATAAACATTTAAATGTAAAATAGTTTAAAAGTCAGATTAGTCTCTTTGATACCCCAATATTTATTCTTAACTAAGATAATATAAAAGCATTAAGGTAAAATATATGGCGGGAGAGTAAAAACTTTTATTTTTGCAATCTTTTTGTTGTTAGTAACATTCCAGGGGGAAAGGATTTTCTAGTTTTCTAATAAGAAATTAAATTAAGAGTTACGGAGAGAGAATTAAGTATTTAAAAAAGGACACAGAGAAGAACCACAGTACCAAACAATAGGTGTTAAAGAATTTGTTTTTTGTATGTGCATAGGGAATAACTAACGTCTCACGAATTATATATAAAAGTGTACAATGTTGAGTATTATGAGGTTTTTGCATTAAGAAATGCAAGTATATTTATGAAGTTTGCGTAAAGAAACGCAAGTGTTTTATGGAATTTATGATGATGAATAGTATGAGGTTTATTATGGTGAATATTATGAGGTGTATTGATTTTGTGAGGTTTGTTGCACAAAGAGATGCAACGTGATAGATGAGGAATACGTGGAAGATGGTTGCACGATGAAACTGAATGCCAGCCCCATCAGTTAAAGTTTTTTGTACAAAAGTACAAAAGTGAGACGAGTTCTGTTAATTTTTTTTATATGCAATAAGTTCAATTTTAACACGAAGGGTACAAATTTGAGTAGAAAGTTGTTTATACAGGAAATAGTCCTAGAAAAGTCACATTTCATGCCAAAAGATAAAACTAACTTTAAATATACTCGGAAGCAGGAAAACATTTTGCATAATTTGTTAAATTAAACTCAAGTAGATATTCTGATTAATTTAGTAGAACTTTCCCCATTTTTCATTTATATTTACTGGTCTCTGGTGAAATAATAATAAAAAAAACTTAGATGTACATACATTTTTTCTTTGGGAAATAAACAATATTTCCAGAATAATAATGCTTTTATAAAAATATTTATATAATGTTTTAAAGGAATTTCTTCCTTAATAATAATGCTTTTATAAAAATATTTATATAATAATGATTTAAATAAATTAGTAATAATGCTTTTGTAAAAATATTTATATTGTAGTGTTTTCTGTATTTTTTTTTCATGTAATGAAACGCACGAGGGTGAGGCACACTTAGCACTGAAAACCAGAGGATGGCAGTTGGCATTGCGAAACCAGGAGCGTTGGATCCTGAGCAGAGCAAGGAATAGACACTTGGCCCATCCATAGTATACAGGCCATTGTTAATGTTCAGAGAAGCAACATGGGACCTAAACATTAACCTTCCCCAACCACTACATGGTGGTGACAATGGATTTCCAGCAGAGCCGTAGGGATAATCCATTCATCTATAGCCAGCCAAGGGCTAAAATTTCTGCTGCAGTTCTCGAAGCTAGCTATCTAGCTATAATGCAGTACATGTTCCCATCATAGCTACGCTAACTTCCTTCGGACAAATGTTTTGTTTATTTATGGTTTACAAGTGTCAGTAACCCAGCCGTCCGCTACAGATAACTCAGCAACTTTGCCTCCAATCCACTAAACAAGTAATGACTCAGTGTAAGTGCAAAAATACTAGACAAGGTGTGCCCGCAAAAAACTATATTTCCTCGTAATGAACAGTTATTAATTTGTAGAAATTTTTTATTGATGAAGCGTATTTTACCAATTTGTATAATTTTGTTATCTTGAATGAAAGTTTTTAAATGGATGAATGAATTTCGTTTTTTTTTAGTGTTAGGTTGAAAACTTTTTTTTCTATGTTGAGAAATATGTTTTTTAGAGCTAGGGGCTAGCTCTATCTAAAAGGGGGAAATGTGTTACATAAGGAGTATTCATATTTGAGGAGAAAACTATAAAACAGCTTTAGTAGGTTACTTATTGATACAAATTACTGTTCCAATTTCGAAATTATTATCTTTTGAAATCGTAATAAATATTAAGAACTAGGACTATTATTGAATCGATTAAATAATAAAGAAATTAAACAATAAACACAAACTTGTACTCAATAGGTAACCTGCTAAATAAGCATGTAGTAAAATTATAAATACGAATTTTATTAACGCGGGCGTCAGTCGAATTCTTAAGACAGTCCTACTCTTAACTGTTAAGAAGTGCGACTCCTTATCCTGACGCATTTCCCCACATCAGTGATATTAGTAAGAGCCCCCCAATTTGTTACTATTATTGTTGTGCCTGTTGATACTGTGACACTGTTTGCTGTTATTTTGTTAATAAATTATATTTGTTTTAATCTCGTCTCCTACTTTGACTACCCAATCTCCTTCTCTCACAAGCCAAGCGGTCGTCAGTTACTGCTTCCCCAAAGGGGGGTCGTGACACTATACATAGCTGTTTCTCGAAGAACGTTTGCCAATTGCTGGGCCGTTATGCTATTAATTGCTCGTCTTACTCGTAGCTCCAGGCCTTCACGGGTTGTAACGGTGGTTGCATAGACAATATTTTTTAAATGACCACAAACAAAGAAATCATTGGGCGTTAAATCAGGTGACCTTGGAGGCCACCTCACAGGACCATTCTCCGTTGAAGGTACTCAATTACTATTCTTGAATTATGGGGAGGAGCGCCATCTTGTTGGAAATACATTCCCTGTCCTAAATCTAAAAAAACTCATCTAAAATGTCCTCAATCTCATTTTTATTTATAGTGGTATTTGTGCAAAATGCGACTTACTGTTTGATGACTCATGTCCAATGCAAACCTAAGAAACAGTCTTATCAACTTCTATTTGAGCCAAAACATTAATTTCTGTTCCTTCGTCAATAGTGAAGTTTTCTTCGGGATCATTGTTGGGTTTTCTTCGGAACTGGTTTTTAACACGTTTAAAATAATTTTCCGCTGGACATTGTCTATCAGGATATCGTTGGGCATAAAGGTCGGTAGCCGCAACTGCATTTCTTTTACATTTCCCATAATTAATTAACATGTCAACTTTTTCATTTCTTGTATAAATTTGCAGCATTTTGAACACAATTGACAAGAATTTTAAACAATTCCTAAAGACACAATAAAAACACCGTTAAACCAACAAATGTTTGACAAGCTAAATATTTCTTTGTTTTCAAAACCACCTTAGTTACTTTTTGTCATTTAATTAGAACGAAATTGTATTTTCTTATTTTCTTTTAGCTGTAATTTTGTTTGTATTTATCGCACATTTTAATACGACATATGATTAAATTCCTTATTAATAGTACTAATAAATGGTACCGATATGGTTCTATTTGAAAAAATTGAGTTTCGCCCCAATAACAATTTTGGTGAATTTGACTTGCTCAAAAATCACGTAATTTATTGTTTTTAACGGGATTTCGATTTTTGTAGCATTACACGGGTCATTTAGAATAAATCGGAACCGTCATGGCACACTTATATGAAAAACAAAAAAAATTATATTATAAAAAAAAATTTGAAATTTCACTTATTTGGCATCGTTGGATTCAGAAAATTGTGCATAATTCAAAAATGCAATATGGTATTCAATTTAAAAATCTAAAGTTAATGTCACTTCCGGCGAAACCGGAAGTTTAAAAAAATCAATTGAATGTTAAAAAGTGCCGCTTACTATGTATGTATCCTAAATTTCAATCAATTATCTTGAAAACTAAAGGAGAAAATGGGGGTATACCATGATCCTGTTACACCAGGTATATATTAAACAGACCCGTCACAGGTATTTTAATTGACACAGGGGTGCCATTTACGGCGGCCGTCTTAGCCATATTATCGATAATATCATTTTGAGATAGACCACAGAGCCTTAACCCAGACAAAGTTGACAGGTATCCCTCGTTGCGACAAAGAAGCTAATTTGGCGACAATTCTCACAATAATAGATGATGATTGCTCTTTACTTTACCGATGCTACTCAAAACTCTTGGAATCAGAATAAATAGTGACATTTGTGACGTGCCATTTTTAGCCGGTTTCGACAAATTAATAGTAACATGTATGACTAGAATTTTAGTCGATCAGTTGACCCATTCAGCAATAGATGTCAACACGCTCTAATTTCATATCCAAATTAAGACGTTTAAGCTTTCAGGCAACAGATGGCCCCTACTAGGATAATATACCAATTCATTAAATGGATGTGTATATCATAGGAAATATAAAATATAAAAAATTATCATAATTACTGTATAAAAATTGTCTACAAAATGAGAGTATAAAGATAGTTAATGATCGAAAAAGTCCATATCAATCGAGTTAGTTTTGAAATTTCTCAAGTTGGTACTCTGACAGTCAAATTGTCGAACTGTCAATTTAATTGATTTCCTCTTGTTTTGTGAGTTAAAATGGTTATAAATTTACCCAAGAACCGTCAAACAACCTTTATAAATCAAGAAATTTGGCCGAAAAGTTAATCAACAGCAAATTGATTAATTTAGTTAAAAGGCACGTGGTTGCTAGTCGGTTTAAAACCGGATCAAAAACTAACCTATTTTCAATTAATATTTTGGTTTAATTGAAATTTCGATTTATTCGGATTAATTAGCGTATCGTCTAGAAGTAGTATTCTGGGTAAGCTTGAATTTCTTAGATTAAAAATAGACACGTGCTCACATTAGAGGTTAATTTTGAGACTAATTTTGTAACTTTAATTATAAACGATTTTGGTAAGGCCAGATTTAGATTTTGGTACGGCTTGATTTAGATTTAGCACAGCTAGGTTTTGAGTTAGAACTTACCAACTGTTATAATTTTGATAATTGTGGACTTGGACTTTTGAACCATTTTGCTATCTTTGGTACACGATTTTTGGTATATGATTTTGCCCTCTACGATAGAGAATCATATTTAATTGCAATTGAAAATCTCCCATCTGGATAACATCTTATCGGCAGAAATTTGTGAAACAAGGACCTCGATCAACAAAGAAACCTTCAAGTCTAGAGCGCCTGGAAAACCTCCAATTTTGTAAAGTTAAGTAACTACTGTATATAATTTTTCTCGTAATATTTGTTTAAATCATCAATTCTTTTTCCTAGTGTTAGCTAAGAAAACCCTAGACTTTGCTATATTCTTGATATTTATTTTATTGTATGATTTTTACTTTTCCAATTTTTGCTGTACTTTGAATATTGTTATAATAAAGTGTATTATTTTTACTTGTTCTTTTTATTGTACTCTCACTATAAAGATTTGTAATATCTGGGACCTCGTTTGTCTTTATCTGACTTTAGGTCGTAATACATTTTAAAAAATTAAGAGATTCAGCGAAATTCAGAAACTCATGGACAGCAACAGCTTCGGCACCTGCCAAAAGAGTCCTGTCCGAGTTTTTTAACGAATCGAATTCATAAATACAAAAACACGTGTTTATATTTTCAAAAAATAAAACGGGTTTCTAAAGGCAATTTTCATAAATAATTACTAGTTAAATATAAATTTCAATCGATCTTTGTTAGAACTCGAGATTAATTATTTAATATAAGCTTAAATATACAGAAATAAGTTTGCTAATTAAACTTTTTTGTTGGTTGTAGCGTTTAAGAGACACTCGTCAATTTACTGTAATTTGATCGACAACAGGTTGTTGTCATTTCACGATTAAATTTCAATAGGAACTGGATTTCGAGGTGCTGTAAATTATCGGTCCCCATACAAAACGAATTTAAAAATGCTAAAGCGATGACAGCATCCTTAATATAGTATTTTTTATAAAAGTAGCATGAGCCTGCTTGAATTGCTTTATAAATATATTTGTTTTCAAGGAAACAATCATATGATAACAAGAGAAATAAATTATTTATAAAGGAAAGTCGCTGTTTGGTAGAAGCGAAGCTTCTATAAATGTACATCTTTGTTAGTAGGGGTTACCTGAAAGTTAAATGTGTATACCGACTCATGTTTTATCTGCAAACTGTTGATTAAACTTTTATAAGGAAAGAAATTTATTTTATTGAGGTTTTCTTCCCAACATTCTTTCTAAATATTTCCAGCGATTACTTTTAACTTCTATGATAGTGGAATGCGCATTCTATTAAAAACGTAGCCATGCTAGTGTAAGCGAGATCGAACTCCAAATGCTTTAAAACAAAAAAATATTTTTAGTAGCAATTATTACACTTAACGCGCCAGACTTGTAACTTGTAATTCAGCGCTCGGCGGGGCACATAGCCCGGAGAGTAGCTGTTGGTTGCAGTCTGGTTACGTTCCTTATAGTAAAATAAGGATTTTATAGAGGAGTTTGCGACTAAAAATATTATGTTTTAATATTCCGCCCTCTAAAAGCAGATTTGAACTATGCTAAGCCCAGTCAGGCTATTTATCTTTCGATTGCAACAGACACTGGACCGCTAGATAGCGCCTGCTGATTATATTACACGTCGCTATCCCAAAGATACCGAAATGTACTAAATAGTCAAGTGATCCTCATGTCGATCGTCACATGCCTACCTTGCACTGACGAGAGCCAACAGCTCGAAGCTGCAGTCTGCAAGTGGTGTGTGACGACTGGCACGAGAGCTCCTTTAAGTAGTATTTCGACTGGAGTTTGTTGCAATCGAAGCATTAGCGTTTTGATGGTAATATGTAATTTTTACACTTAACGGGCCAGGCTTCTAACTTGTAATTTAGCGCTCGGCGGGGCATATAGCCCGGAGAGTAGCTGTTGGTTGCAGTCTGGTTACGTTTCTTATAGTATAATAAGGATTTTATAGAGGAGTTTCCGATTAAAAAATTATGTTTTAATATTCCGCCCTCTAAAAGCAGATTTGATCCAAATGCTTTTGTTGGTACATTCTTAATAAACAGAGTTCGAACACAAATTCTGGTTGTCTTGACTGCTGTGTAACTCTTGGACATATTTTATAAAATTTTATTCATTTCGGAAAGATGCAAACCAATTTGGGCTTGCGTTCATCCTCATATTATTTTTTTTACTTCTTTCAGGGGCATTTGTATTAAAATATATTTACACTCGAAATCTAAAAATGCTACAAATATTGAATTTTAATCTAATATTGAATAATAGATGGCGATTATAATGGTGATGTTAAAGAACTTGAAGACACTGAAATGTTGTAGAGAAAAATATTGCATCGAGATAATTTACGTATTTTTAGAATACTGTGTGAGTTGTATGATCCATATTGTAGTAGAAAGTTCGAGTTTAGTTTTAGTGAAGGAATTTTTACTACTCGGTTGTTCTCTTAGAAGATATCAATTGTTATATATCGCAAAACAGTAAATGGCGCTGGATCGCAAGGTTGTGTAGTGCGATATGCGTGAAATTCCAACTAAAACATGTACAGGGCGAAATTACACATCATTAGACATCAAATAGTACACTTTAATATATTGTATTATAATATAATAAGAATGTGAACAAACATTGTACATAAAGTGTTCGTTATAATCACCCATCCAGGTACTCGCTGCGATTGCTGATTACTTTATTTTACTTATATATAAACGATATGAGTGTATCGTCAAACCTGCACTCGTCCCATATGCGCATTTGATAAGACTACAGGCTGCTACTGTACATTCAGACATATCAGTTTACTGAGGGAACAATACTTCCTCAATATATTGAGAAAATATTGTTGGCATTAATATTCATAAAAAGTCTTAAGTAGTATATTTCCTTCCTTGAATGGATAACTTTTGTATATAATAGAAACTTTAGAAAACACCCTAAAATATTTTCTAGCGAATCTATATGGATTTTACAACCGGGATTCTAACTTAATGATGCATATCCAAATTTTGACCTTACGAAAATGTTTAAAAACCCATAAGAATACGTTAACATCTATTAAACCCTTACATATATTGAGAAAAAACCCAAGTTTATATTTGAAGATTTTAGGATTTGCTCAATATGCTTATTAAAGTCAATAGGAATGTCATCGAAAGTGAAAGATCTTTGATAAATTCTAAATTATGTCTTTTTCCGGCTGTATGATATTCCAGTAGATTTCCCTACATTAAGAGGAAGGTTATTTACATCAAACCATTTTTTAATTATCAGTAGATTCTGTAAGTATACAGTCAGTAACTGATTTTATTTTATACAAAATTTAAGTGCGCATTTTTTCTATCTTGTTCTTTTTTCGCTTGAGTAACTACTCTCAAATGAAATTGGGAATACTAAAACCATTGTCGTGCCTGTTAATTAAAAACTGGAATGATAAAAATCGAGTAGAATTATTTATTTCATCAGTTGCTTCTTAATTTCAGTTCTATATACACTACGAGTACACTTACTTATTTTTGTACTCTCAATGAATCAAAAAACTAAATCATCAGTCCTTAAAGCAACAAAATAAAATAAAATATTATCAGAAGCATAATAAAATAAATTAAAAATAGAATTACAAAATATCGAATGATATTAAAATTTTCTTTCAGAATGTGCTCAAAATGATTCCAATTTCTCGTACATAATATCTCACCATTTTTAGAAGGGAAAAATCTCACATTCTCAAAAACGGCAGAATTTTTTAAAATTTCCTCGGCTGTTTGCTGAATTCTTTGTAATAGATGTTCAACGCTCTCTATTGGAACAGAGTAAACTTTGTCCTTTATCTATACTCAAAGACAGAAGTCAATTGGGTTAGGGATTGGGCGGGACAATAGATTGGAGCATTAGCTCCTTGGCCTATCCACATCCTGGAAAAAGCTTTGATAAACATCGCAGGCTATAATGGGGTTAAGCATCGTCTTGTAAATACCTCGTGTTTTTTCTAATATTATGTTTAACAATATCTAATTGCCCATGCAATTCATTTTCCAGAAAATGTAGATAGTCACCTCCATTTAAACGATGTGAAAAGAAAACAGATCCAATTAGATGGTTATTAACAATACCTGTCCAAACAATAATTGAAAACTTACGTTGAAAATGCGTTTCTATCTTTACATTAGGATTGTCTTCGGACCAAATATGATTATTATGATAATTTGTAATACCATTTCTATGAAATAACGCCTCGTCGGTTGATAAAATTATGTTTTCAAAACTTAAATTTCTTCCATTTTGTCTGAGAATCCTGTATATGAAATGGAAATAGTTATTGCTCTTTCAATGCTCTCCATACTGAATAATGCTATACTCCTATTTGAGAAGCTATTATACGCACACTGCTTTTGTGAACGATCCTAGGTATCTGAGGGACATTTTGTTGTACTTTTTAAATGGACTGTTAGGACGTTCACTTGATGGGTTCGACTTAACTTAGGCAGGCGTAAAATACAAAACTTATACTTAAAGTTTGCTCAACTGAATTCACGAAATGGTATCAACTGGAACGTCGCTGTAGTGTCTTATATCTAACAGTTTACTTGTTAACACTTTAATTTGTAACATTTTTTAATTAACCTGAAAGGGAGTGTTGCTAGCAATAACTTAGTAAAACACAATGAAAGAGGATATGTTTCAGGTAAAGTTATATATTGGTATTTTGGAAATATTTTGTATGTAATGTAATTTATGTATAAGCAGAGGTATAAGGTTAACAAAAGTGCCGGTCCATACCACACATGGTGAGTATTAATATGACTCGGACAATGCAGTCTCCAACTACCAGCCAATGGTTAACGTTAAAGCAATCGTCTGACACCAAAAAGACTTTGTGTGCTTTTAGCTTGCCTGTCTTTATACGTATTGGTAAATTCTCATTTAAATTCACATTTTAGGCATTCTGTTATCGAGTTTAAAGATGCTTGAATTACAACGGATTAGAATATTATTGTATACTCAAGAGTTCAAACAAGGCAGTCCTATGAACTATGTACATGGTAAATGGAGCGACATGTATTCCGAAACCCTGAGGGAACACGTGTAGGCAAATCGTTAAACATATAAGTTTATCCCGGGCATCACGCCCCATCGTAGAAAATTTCGTTGCAGTTGCGCAATTTACGCCCCGTGAGCCATATTTCGTTGAAGTTATAAAGCTCCGTGGGAAGTTTTTCGTTGCAGTTCCAAAAAATTAAATTTTCGGATTTCGTGTCAGTTTCGCAAAATTCCTTCGAAGCAGATTTTTGCTGACTTCAAAGGTAATCTTTGATACGTTTAGGTAAGTTCTTTGACACTTTCAGGCCGTTCTGATACAATATCTAAAATTTCCTCTTCGACTTCTGGAACTAGCACAGTCCTATGTCTGCCACATTTCCCAGCACGATCATTTCATAGCCTTCTAGTTTTCCGCGTTCGATGATAGAATGCAAAAATCTACGTCTATCAAGATGTCGACGGTTTGGAAACTTTTTCACCAAATGCTTAGCTGCACTAATACCATTTCCATTACATTCGCCTAATATTCTAATCATCTCCACCATTTCAGTATTAGAATAACTCATATTACGTGCCACTGTTAACAATGATTATTGATATGCATTAGTTTGACAGAGATGACAGTTGTCAACTATCTACTGAATTTTCAGATGCTTTGATCTTCCTCTATATTTCTCTTCTAAAAATAATTTATTATTGTACCAAAATGACATAAAATATAAAAGAAATTGTAAGGTAAGTTGTACTTTTTGTAGTACTGAAATTAAGAAGTAATATAAAATAAATGATTTTTATCGATTTCCAGCATTTCATTTTTTTTTATTAACAGGCATAATAAAGGTTTTTTGGTATTTCCAGATCCATTTGATATTAGTTACCTAAACGAAAAAAGAAAACAAGATAAAGAAATAGTTTATAATTAAATTTTATATAAAGTGCAATTTACAAAAAAGTCATAGGCGTACCACTAAAAGAGGAGGTAGGACGGAAAAGTTGTTTACCCCTAAATCAGCCTTTTAGAAAACTTGATTTCAAAAAGTTTTTGATTTAAACTATTACCCTTCGGCATACGTTTTAGTATACCGGAATTACAAAAAGTATACCGGAATTGCAAAAAATATCTACAGCCATTTGCACAATATTAGAAAAATGAATATTTTTAATTCCAACTTTAGAGGGCTGATCTTCATAGGCGTGCAATTCTGGATTAAGGTAAATTATATTGAATCAACTATTTTTGTTATTCTGAGTCCATGGATAAGTGATTGACATACTTTTTAAAAACACCCCATATATACAAGTCTGCAAATATCGTAAAGCACAATTAAAATATTACTGTGTTCTATTTATACTTTGTAAATATTTTTGTCATTCAGTAAACGAAAAATAAGTAAATAATAAAGGATAATAAAATGGCTTTGTGAAAAAGCTGCATAGAAACATTTTCATCTAGATGAAATGATAAATAAAAAATGTATAATGGAAGTCGTTGTCTGTACCCGAGGGAAGCTTGCTTTCGAACAACGATGTAAGTTTGTTAGAAGCTGTACCTGGAAGTTAAATAAAATGTTGTCTCATGTTTGCTAACACGCTCATTAAATATTTATTAGAAACGCGGGCAGATTGTTGCCATTTTTTATATGAAATATTAATGCTAGAAATAATGACTGTGTATCAAGGGATATTTTATAACCTCTTAAATTAAACAAACAATTTCTGCAAGTTTTAACTTCCACAAATTCGCAAATGTTTAGTTTTGGTTAGACTAGGCGGTGGTATGGGCGCTGTCGTTCCGAGTTAAACTCGGATTCGATTTTTTTTGCTGGAATCAGTTCAGACGCTAGTACCGATCATGAAAATCCATGTTACCAGATGGTAACTCGGGTCGTTATTTTTTAAAACAGTTTTATTTATGACAAATAGAAAGAAAATAATTTTTCATCAAACAATTTTTTTGTATACTCTTATCGATTTCTAACAAGAAATGTTCAATAACTTTTTTTCGGAAGGTTGATATTTTCAGTGTTATTAATTTTTAAAAATTGAAAAATCGCCAATTTCCCGCTTTTTGACGCTCTAAAAGTATAATAAAAAATGTTTTATAGTACATAATTTTTTGTAATATATTTGGAAAATTGTCGATTTTTATTGCCTTATATCTGTAAAAACTATTTGTTTTTATCCACGCGACGTGCTAGTCGTCCTAATTCTCTTCAAGTACTGTGTTGCTGTCTTATGCGTATCGTGCGATTTCTGTTGTTTATGTACCTATCGCGGTCATTAACTTATTATTGATTTAATTAATTAACTATTATAAATTTATTTAATTAATTAACTATTTAATTTAATATAGATTTTTCATTAAATTATTACTCTCTTCTTAATTTAAAAAAAAAAAAATTTCATTGATATAAATTATTTATGCATATATATTTTAATACATAAGTTCAAGGATCAACTATATCTCAGATAACGGAGCTACAAACAAACCAAATTGAAGCAGATATGAGAATTTTTGACCAAGCAATGTATAATCTTCCATTAAATACAGAGATAATAACACACAGTGTTGATAAGCATGCGGATGTCTTCATCTTAGCCATTCATTTTTGGCCACTGTTCGAAGTAAAAGGCTGTGCAGGAATTTTATTACAAATACATAATGAAAAACCACGACTATTGTCATGTAATAGAGCAGCAATGCTCTTGAAATATCCTATTTGCAAAATTTTGTCAGCATTGCATGCTTTTACCCCTGTAAATTCAACCAGTAAGATAGGTACTAAAAAGAAGGCGTTAAAATTTATAAGAAATGTAGAAAATTAGGAAGCTCTTTGTCTGGGTACTGGTTTTGAATTGATTTCAGAACAGTTGGATAAAGTGGAAAAACTTTATTTACAAATATCAGGGAAACAAGGTATACAGGGTGTTGCATCATGAGAGGGACATAGCTTAATAGGAGGTAGAGAACATCAGTGGTAACCGGAACCTCCCATAGAAATGTCTCATTGGGCCTTCATTACGAAGTTACAGGGTGTTAAATAATTTTTGGCCAAACCTGTTTTTTGTCATAACTTTGACAGGGAATGAAATAACGGATTCATATTTGGTACGGCTAATGTACTAACGAGCCCCAAGAGGTACATGTATAAAAAAAATATATCCAGGTCCGGACTCACTATAATTTATGTTTCTTCTTTGCATCAATAAAACATCACCCTGTATATATTTTTTTGAAATTTCGATACGATATTCGAAAAGAACAAGAAAAAACAAACAAAATGGCCTATTTCATTTTTTTGTTACACCTTCGTGGTTATTTAAATACGTTGTTAAATGTGCAAGAAAATGGATTACAGAACCCTATTAAATGAGAGGCACGTGAAATAAATAGTTTTATAACTAAAATTTGCAAAAATTCTATTGAGCCTAGGTGGTCTGGGTGAATCCTAATTCCGGCACGTTTTAAAGGTCCATTTTGGTAAAAAACTGTGGTCCTAATAAGTAATCGGGTATGAAATAACAAAATTTTTAATCAATCACAGTAGGCTTGTTCAAAGAATAAAAGTGACAGATAATTTAAACCATTTAGGCCTAAGCAACCAGTTACTTTGATCAAGAAAATCATCAACATTTTATACTTAATAAAAATTGGAAAAGAGAACAAACTAAAATCTAAATAAATAAAATATTTTCCATTCAATTAACAATAAATAACAAAACAATAACTAAATGTGTTTAAAAATAAAACGTAATTGACACTAAAGTAAATTTTCAAAATGTCCTCCCCCACATTCTGTGCATTTTCTTGCGCGTTTAGAAAGGTCACCAATTGCTCGACGTATCATTTCTGGATTATTCCGTATTTCGTCGCAGGTTGTAACGATGCGCTGGATTAAATGTTGTCTACTTTCAATTTCAATGCTATAAACCTCGTTTTTTAAGTGGCCCCATAAAAAGTAATCACAAGGGTTACAATCAGTAGATCTTGGTGGCCATTCATGTGGACCGTCCAATCCATCTATTAGGATACACATTGTTTAAGTGTTCTCTTGCTTGAAGGTTAAAATGTGGTGGGGCCCCATCATGCTGAAACAACATGCCTCTTATACCGATATTTTCTAACATATTCGGTAAAATGTTTTGAAGAAAATCAAAGTAAATTTCACCATTCAATCTTTCTTCAAAAAAATGTGGCCCTATCAAATGTCTATTCACAAGTCCGACCCAAACATTTACAGAAAACCTGTGTTGCGAACGGCGTTGGCGTACCGCATGTGGGTTTTCCTGTGCCCATTTATGATTATTTCGTGAATTGTTTACTCCATCCCTTGTAAATTGTGCCTCATCCGTAAATAAGGTTCTGTAAATGACTGGGCGATGGTTAGACAACCAATGACAAAATGCCAGGCGGGGGATATCGTCGCCTTGTTGAAGACGCTGTACCTGCTGGATATGATATGGATGGTAACGTTCTCTTTTTAGGGTTCTCCATACTCGCCAATGAGGAATACCAGTTGCCAAACTGATTCGTCTAGTGCTCATATTTGGGTTTTCTTGAACTACGTTTATAATATTGTTTTGTTCCTGCACACCTTGTTGTAAAACACGCTCCACAACTGCAGAAGTAGGAAACTTTCCGTGTTGTCTTGCATACTGGAACACCGTACTAAAGGTTTTATGATTAGGGCATCGACAACCAGGAAAACGCAGCCGATATTCTCTTTCCGCCGACCTACCATTTCCATTACAGAAACCATAGATGAATATTATGTCAGCATATTCCACGTTTGTAAATTTTACTGGCATAGTTAAAATATTTTCACAAGTTTTCACTAACTAAATGCGGATTATTGACACATTAAATTACTAACAAACAATTATTCAACTGTTTAGGAGATTTCTTTTTATTATCTGTCACTTTGAACAAGCCTACTGTGATTGATTAAAAATTTTGTTATTTCATACCCGATTACTTATTAGGACCACAGTTTTTTACCAAAATGGACCTTTAAAACGTGCCGGAATTAGGATTCACCCAGACCACCTAGGCTCAATAGAATTTTTGCAAATTTTAGTTATAAAACTATTTATTTCACGTGCCTCTCATTTAATAGGGTTCTGTAATCCATTTTCTTGCACATTTAACAACGTATTTAAATAACCACGAAGGTGTAACAAAAAAATGAAATAGGCCATTTTGTTTGTTTTTTCTTGCTCTTTTCGAATATCGTATCGAAATTTCAAAAAAATATATACAGGGTGATGTTTTATTGATGCAAAGAAGAAACATAAATTATAGTGAGTCCGGACCTGGATATATTTTTTTATACATGTACCTCTTGGGGCTCGTTAGTACATTAGCCGTACCAAATATGAATCCGTTATTTCATTCCCTGTCAAAGTTATGACAAAAAACAAGTTTGGCCAAAAATTATTTAACACCCTGTAACTTCGTAATGAAGGCCCAATGAGACATTTCTATGGGAGGTTCCGGTTACCACTGATGTTCTCTACCTCCTATTAAGCTATGTCCCTCTCATGATGCAACACCCTGTATAGATGAAGCCAGAACTATTATTTTGTATCGATCTCTTCGAATAGGGACAAATTTATCAACAGTTCTATGTACTTCTAAATACTTTGTATCTGCAAATTTCTTCACATTTTTTATATAGTTATTTTTGTAGTTTAGGAACTCAGTCACGTTTTTTCTAACACTAAATTAGGTATTCATGTCACATTTCAGTCACCAATTGTCTTTACCAAGCCTATAAAACATTGATATTCATTGAAATTTTCATTTTCTTACTTTGTTCACTATGTATAACATGTAATTATTTTTCTTACCTCTAAAATTCTTCGAGGCACCCCTGTTATACAAAGTGGGGCAATAGTGCATCGGCCCTCGATACCTCGAGTTCCACGATAGCTAGTTGTTAAAAAATTGCAAGTAAACTAGATAAAAATATCTATAACTGGAAATTATTTTCGAACATACAGGGCGAGCCAAGACGAAATTACAGGGCCAAGTGCCTTTTTTAAAATGGAATGCTATGTATATCCGTACATTTTTTGAGGCATCTTTATAGGCTCTATTCATTTCTATATTAGCATTGAATATCTCCCAACCACTTGGATGTAATGAATTTTTTGTTGAAATAATGCAATCTGCAGATGGATAAAAAATCACCAGTAACAATTATGGGTTCTAAGAAAAACTTATGTGAATACCAGTTATGAGACATCTAATTAATGTTTCTGAATCATTTTTATTTCTTAAAAATGTACAGGGTAGCCAAACATTATTTTTCAATTAAGAACATTTTAAATTGAATTTTCTCAAATGGAACACCCTGTACATTTTTCGACGATGTGATGTAGAAATGAAAAACGAACATTTTTTGCAAGTACTTCCCGAGAGCTAATTGCAACCATTTTCGTTTCATAAATAAATAAGTGTCAAATTTCAGAATAATCTTAAAAAAGAGGTTCCCTCAAATAATTCATTAGAAAGATTTATAGTAGGTGTTCGACATGTTGCCCATGTTGATTGACGCACGTCTTTATGCAATTTTGAAATGAGGCCATTTAGTGGGACCATTTCTTCCAATCCATTGAAATGAGTAAATACTATTTAACCGGTCCTTTACTGTAATGTTTTTATGTAATTTTTTTGCTGTTTTCGTTACTCGACAAGCAATAAAACCTCAGTTTGGTATAAATTGTCGTGTACAAAGGAACATTTATCACACTTATCGGTCATCACAATTTGTATTGAATTTAAAATATTTGTAATTTTACAATATGAATTTTAATAAAGCGGAACTTGTAGGCATGACTTTCAATTCAATTCAATCTCGCAGCATATCAACTTATTAAGTATACAAACACAATCTGTAGCATGCATACATTCTCAGTCTTATAATATTATTAATCAAACTAGCTAAATATTGAAATTTAATAAGTATATAGTTATATGGTTATGGTTATCTTGTTCGTATAGGAACAATTCGGTTGTAGTTATTGAAAGTGTTTTTTTCACAGAGTCCAGAAGAGTGTGTTATGAATACTAATAGAAGTGAAAATATAAAAGAAGGCGCATATAGGAATTCAAAATCACAAAACCTGACTGAAAAATGTACTAATGTTGAAACTGTCAATAAAAATATTGATATTCACGAGTTTAAAGACGATTCTATTAAGGACAAAGACTATGAGCCCAGTTCTTCTGATGACTCATCTGTTGCCAATTTTAATGAGAAAAAGATATCGAAAAATACAGAAAATTTGATAGACAACAGTATTGCTGTTTCCGAAAAATATAAAAGGCGTCCGCAAAAAGGGAGGAAAAGAAAATACGAGGGGCATGATAGAACAAAGCGAAAGAAAGATGCAAACAGCAACAAATAATATTATTCAGCTAAAGGAAAACTGGTGCAACCAAAACAGTTTATTGAATATATGTGTTCCTGTGTCATTAAGTGCCACGATAAAGTATCTATCGATGAAAGAACAATTTTTTTAACCATTTCTGAAACTTGGGGGACTATAACGTTCAAACAACCTTCATATCTTCGTGCGTTAGGGAAGAAAAGACAAAAAAAAGCTGCCATAAATCCAGGAAAACAACAGTTCACCAGACAGTACTTTATAAACAAAAGAACTGTTTGCAGAGATATGTTCGTTAAAACTCTGCAAATCTCAACAAAGCGTATTAATACAGCACTACGTAAAGTTAGAACATTGTTAACACTTGATTGCCGAGGTATTGCTGGTGGTCACAACAAAATGTCTAATGAACGAAAAAACGCGGTTATCAGTCACATTAATAAATTTCCCAGATATAAATCTCAATATTGTAGAGAAAAGAAGGACAAACAGGAATATTTAGCAGAAGTAACGACTCTTACGCTCATGTACAAACTTTACAAAGACGAAACAGTCAGCTTTGCGTCATATAAAAAAGTATTTTTACCGAATTTAATTTAAAAGTAAAAATCCGAAGAAAGATACTTGTAATGAGTGTGACACTTTTGACGTAAAAAATAAAATTTACCTGCTGCAGAAGAGAAAAATAGAATCAGTTGGGAACATAGCATGCATTTGTAGGAGGCAGATAAAGCTCAAAATAAGATGAATAGTGTTATTAAAAAAGCAACAGAAAATAATGAAATAGAAATGTTAAATTTTGATATGCAAAAAACACTCCCGTTACCACGGCTAAGTACAAACATTATATTTTATAAAAGGCAGTTGTGGCTTTACAACTGCGGAATATATGCAGGAAAAGAAACAAAGTTAACTTTTAACTTATGGCTTGAAGGACAAGCAGGCCGCGGTGCCCAAGAAGTGGGTTCTTGTTTGCGGCTCTATATTGCAAATGATATCGCAAAAACAGTTAAGAAACTCATACTATGGAGCGACTCGTGTCGAGGACAAAACAGGATCATTAAGATGGTTCTCATGTTAAAATGTTCTCTTGAAGGGGGTTCAATCACTACCATTTTCAAATATATTGTGTAACCCACAATATCTTGCATCTGATAAATATTGAATTGAAGTTCTCTAGGTTAACCTGACTAAATACAGATATACGAACGGAGCGATATAGATATGGAAAGCATTACATACCGATATGATTATTTAGCGGAGATGTGAAAATATTAATATTAAAATTTCAGACTCATGATTGTAATATACAGTGAGGTCCATAAGTAACAGATAAATTCATAATCTACGTAATTTAACAATTTATGAGTAAAATCCTAAAACACGTCAATTTTTTATTCTAAAATGACATTTTTTGAGCATAATTTTATACCTCCCGTTTCAAACCCCTTGGAATGACAGCTACCCCTTTAAAAGTTTTAAATGGAACGAAGGTGCGTGTAATAGTTCATTTGAAAGGGTTTTTAATTCTCTATTCAGCAATATAAATTTTTAAATTTTGTATATTCTTCATCAAGAGAATTAAATTTGAAAATTTTGAAATGTATACAATCAAATGTATCCTAAACTATACTGGCGCGCGTTACTTAGATTTTTTGCAAAATTTCTTAGTTCCAGAGAGTGGTGGGGGGTCATTCCTCACCTACTCCAGAGTTAAGAATACTTTTGACGACAACCCTAATAAAGTTGATAGAAATATTTGGTAACAGCAGGACGGAGCTACACCACATTTTGCATTGGTCAGAACCTATTTCAATCAAGTTTGTTCCAATAAGTGCTGCGACCTGATTTTTTAAATAATAAAGAAATGTATGCGGAAAGTCTTCAGGACAACTATTTTAGCCACGAGATCAACGTTAGCTATAGGCAACACAAATTACTCAACCCTTTGGTTGACAGTGTAGTTCATAGAGGGACTCACTAGATAGTGATCATAACGTCAAAATACATCTGTTTAGACCAGGGAAGTTAATCTGTGGGGAAACAAATTTAAAATATTTAACAATATGCATACAGTAACAATATGACTTCTTTGGAACAAATGGCTTATGTCTGGTAATAAAGTGATATCAAACATCTAACCTACAAAAGGCAAGTACACGTACGTTACTAATTATTATTGAAATACTTCCCAAAATTTAATGGAACTGATATAAATTCGAGGGATTTAAAAGATAGTGAGGAAGTACACTTATTAATAAAGTAGTCAAACATCAATAACAAACGTGGTAATAAAATTTAAAAAAATATTCAAATGTAAGATTTGAGGGCTTTCAAATTCGGTACTTCTCTTATATAGTGATTTTAAGTTACAATTGGTACTCCCGCGTTTGGAGGAAATGTAAGATTTTTTTGTAGAAGTTTTTTTGTAAAACGAAAATTATTCCTTTGATAATAGAGTTTGCTTTTTACTGCAATCCTTGAAGAGGACAGACATCATTCTAAGAGAAACCCAAGAACATCTAGTTTTTTTTTTGGATAGGGCGTTGCCGACCCTCAACCTCATGTTCAATCTCACACTCAAACTTGAAATTAAAGCAATCCTGGTCTTTTGGAAGCACGGGACCACTGACCTAATCATAATTATTGCTGAATTCGTAATTGCTGGTAATGCCTACAGTCCCATCATCTTTGGTGCTGGTAAAATAGTCTATCACACATTTTACTACCACGAAGTTATTGGTCATTTTTGTCTGGTTAGTGAGAAGCCGCAGGGTAACTCAGAGGAGCCCTCAGCCGATCTACGCCTACTGTAAGTACACCAATCTGATTTTTACCATCACAGTCTGGAAGAATCCTCGCTCAGGAAGTTTTTTATACTCTTCTCTATTTTCTTAAGCATCTGAAATTTATCTCAAATTGTTTTGCAACAGTATAATCTACAGCTTCTTATATTTTTTTGAATAATCAAAATCTTAAAATCTCCTTCCATTGAAAATTAAAAAGCTGTTTGGGAATAGTTTGAAACTATTCAATGATTTTAGTTCCTCTAAATGACTTCAGGATTATTAAGGTTCGGGAAATATTAAAATTTAAATTGTTATTTAAAAAAATCATGCCACACACCCTTACTTTTTTAAATCTGCTGTAGTCGCAAAGCAAAGGTCGCAAAGATTACATAAAATTCATTGTTACTTGTGTTTTTTTGTAGATATATACACTTTTTTACATTTTTCTTAATTCAGTATACAAGCTTTTATTCTGTTCTCTTTTCCCCTCCCACCAAGAAATTGGCTGGCGCACTGAAGCTTACTATTTAACAACTTTTCATGCAATAAGTTATTAGTTTCACGTAAAGACATCGAACGAACTCACGCCCAGCCCCCGCAGAAGAGCAGCCAGTGGGCCAGTATTCAAAGGGTTCTACTCCTTACTGATTATTGCGCCCTTTGCGGCACAGTGCACCGGTAAACGCGGTCAAAATTGAGTGGTCTGCCCGTCCTCCCGAATTGACCCCGCTTGACTATTTTTTATGAAGTTACTTACAATCGAAAGTCTACTTCAACAGGCTAAATAACGTCGATGATTTAAAAGACAGAATAAGGCAAGAAATTAATCAAACCACCTCGGAAACGATACAAAATGCTTTAGAAAAATTTCAGCAACGCCCCCGTTATTGTCAAGAACCTACGGGCGCCCAGTTTGAAAATTTGATTTAAACTATTTCATGTTCTTCTGTTTACTTAGTAACATTAAAAATATAATATTTTTCAATAAAAAAATTAGAGAAATTTAAAAATCTTCTATTGCTGGATAGAGAATTAAAAGCCCTTTCAAATGAGCTAACACACGCACATAAACATATTAAAGAAGTCCAAGTGGTTTAAATCAATTCCGGGATAGCGCATCCCATAGTTTAGATTATCAAAAAATTACAATTTTTAAAAATGATTTCCGAGAAAATTCAGTACAACCCAATAATTCCTAAAGATGCCTAAACTATCGTCGAAACATTTAAATTATTCAATTTGCCCATTTTACAGGTCAAACTTCTCAAAATACTAACTTTAAAATTATAGCCCTCGTATATTATCAAACCACTCATAAGATTCTTCGCATACCCAGGTATCAAAATTTAAATAAAAATTTTACAAGCCATTATTCATACAATCTAAATGTATTGTATTGCGTCTTAAATAATAAACTATCATGTATTTTTCCACACGACAGTCTACAGCTCTTCACCAATATTTATTTCCGCTCCTTCCACATTCATGTATCTGCACAAATATTTTATATAAAATTTACATTCCGCAGCACAAATAATTTATATTTATCAAAATCTACTTCCGTTTAGATCACGCCAACCGCGGCACTTAGCATGACCGCAGCGACTTTATAAGCGCTCGCCCGAGGAACAGTGTTACGAGGGTGAGTCGAAAATTAGTACAATAAATTCGGACAATTTATCAAATATCTTCCAAAGCAAAGCAGATACAGATTTCATTCAAAAAACAAAAGATTTCTAATTTAGAGTCCTACACGACAATATAATTTTCAATATAAATTTCAATCAATTTTAGTTATTACGCAGTTAGTGCCCGCACTGACTGGCGGGGGAAATTATCCAGACTTGGACCATGCTCGCACGGAGTACGGGGATCTTTCCAGCTAGCAAAACAACGATCGTGCCTGACTAGATGGGGCACGAAAAACGCAACAATAACGATGGTATAAAAGATCGAGCGCTGCGACTCGCAAGCAAGTCAATTCCGATCCGCGTTCTACAACAGATCTCGAGTTCTTCCTTGGTAGCTCCAAGTAAGGAACAACTCTAATCACTCTACCCTCGCGGATCTAATTATAAGTGACTATTTCAAACTATTAACCGGCATCTTCGCCCAAAAGTGAATTTTAAAATCCACAAATCGACTTAATTTTTTCTTTCTTAAGACAAAACTTTCGCTGTTGAAAAGTTGTCATTTTGAAATCTATTTTAAGTTAATTTTAAGTGTTTTAAACTCTGTGCAGTGTTACTTAAATAAATATTTTAATTTCGTTTTAAACTAGTGTGTCATTTTGAGTAATAATATACATGGTGGTGCAAAAATACCCTGCCCAACATAACAAAAAGTATTTCATCGGACTTCTGACTAAATATAAATGCTCCAGCTGCGTATACAGTGTGAAGCCTTCACTCTTGTGCAGAAAATATAAAATTTCTCTGAAACTCAACCGATACTTTCCAAGCAAACTTTCCGACTGAAAACTTTTTAATTTTACAATAACAAGGAGCCAATTCGTGAATTAATCAAGGTACTGGTAAATTATTATTAAATGTGTCAATTAGTGTAAACAAAAGTATTTCAAGTGTTGTAATACTTACAATCGGTTTCAAATAATTATTTTAAACTACTACAAGAAAGAAACGGATTTAATCGGCCACAGATAACTAATAATTAAATTAATTACTGAAACGAATAACTTAAAAATAGAAATAATTCAATTTTATAAAATAAATATGCAGATTTCGATTACAAAAAACGCTTCGTTACAACAGAACATCTCCGCTTAGTATAGTCTATTATATGTATAATTAATAGCTCCTAGCAGCGTTAAGTAGCGTACCATTTTTCATACCTGAAACCGATAGGTCCTGAGGAGGTATTTAAAAAATGTTCGTACGAACTCTCCATATTTCAACATGTGCAATTGGTTAACTGTTATATTGCTTTAAACGAATTCAGT
Organism: Leptura quadrifasciata; assembly: GCA_963675555.1. NCBI lineage: Eukaryota > Metazoa > Arthropoda > Insecta > Coleoptera > Cerambycidae > Leptura > Leptura quadrifasciata. The sequence goes on along the minus strand of OY776673.1, from coordinate 150,858,993 downwards.
GTAGATTGAATGCTTTGTCAAATTTTATTCGAAACTTATACGGTTTTATGGCTTGAAAATCATCATTTTTTATTCATTAGGCTATAAAATCACCTCACATTTCCGATAATATGTTTATAGGACACATATGTGTGCTGAAATCCGTCAAAGGGTCTACTTTGTCGATTCTGGCAATTTCAGAGATATACGCGATCTTTGAGGAGACGAAGCCTCCTAAATTGTTTATTTTGGGTTTTGTTGTGGAAATGATACCACAATTCATTTTGAATTATTTGTTTCGGAATTTCATGATTTACTGACATAGTAAATTGTACCGAAAATGTAACAAATTTACCGTTGGCATTCATTCCTTGTTAGTTTTAAATCTAAATTCTAGTCAATATATTCTGCTAATCCTTTCATTTTTTATAGTTGTACTTAATTTCTTTACGCATATAAAGACTGTAGTATAGTATAGATAATTCGTTTAGAAATGAAAGTCACCTAACTAGAACAATGACAAAATGAATGAAAATAAAAGTCACCTATCTAGAACTACGACAAAATGAATTCACTGGCATACGGGATTTATTTATTTTAAATAACTTCTTTTAAGAAGTGATTCAAAAATTTGTGAAAATACTTACACAAAATTTCCCTCTCTGTTTGGTATCATTTATTTATTAACTACTAATCGTACTTAACAATAGCGTTAATTGCATTCAAAATAACATTTTCCTCCATCGTTTTTTACTTTCCCATATAATATGTAGTACCTATATAAGGAAAGTATATGATATTCGATTTTGAGTTTTTGATGGATTTACACGTTTTCGAAAAAAGTGGTTTTTAAAAAATGTTTGTCTGCCGTCTGTGGTCGCACCTAGAGCCTAAAGTTTACGTCTGTATTCAAGACGGCGACACCTCGAGGTAAAATCGCAAAATCGATCCTAGCTTAAATGTGGAGGGAGTACACCCCTAAAAACAAGAAAAAAAGAGAAAATAATATTTTTCTCTAAAACGGCTCTAACGATTTTGATTAAATTTGGTACATGGACGCTCTCCTAGTACCGATATGAAATGACATGACCAGTTGCTTTTAGAAAATACCGGGAGGGAAGCTGTGGGGGGGGACAGTTTTAAATAATTTCATAATTTTCTTCCTCAAGCGGATCTAACAATTTTATTCAAATTTAACACATGAGTTAATAATGACTTAGTAGTAGCATAAGGTAACAAGTTGCACCTAGGAAATGCAGGGAGGGAGGTCGCGAGGGGCAAGGAGTTAAAACAAAATGTTTTAAGAAATAGAGCTTTGACGATGAAAAGATTCGCTGCCGGAACCAGGGTACATTAGTTCGGTTTACTCCTAAATGGGAAAATTTCTCCTAGTTGTCGCGGACTGATTATTTATATTTGGGGTGTCCACCCTTTTTATTTTCCTCAACATTTGTGTTAGCTGAATGATAAATATTATTGTCATCCGTCACATTTTTTAGTGCTAGTCTTGAATATTTTTCACTGAAAATAGCAGGTTTCTTTCTTGTCAATTTTGTTAACTAATATTACTTTTCATGGTCAAATTCTCTTTATTAATTATATTTTTAGAGCGAAGCCATACATTTTTCGGTAAAAGCATAGTATACTTTTCACATATTATGAATATCTTATACAATTTTCAAAATTATACAAAATATTTGAAGCATTTATAATATAGATATTGCAAAAGCATTGCTAGAATGACAATTACTCGACTAAAATTGAATCATGGATGTTTCCTAACACATTTTTTAAAATAGGGATTAGGTGATTTAACCCGTATCTTTTCTTGTATCTCCCATTCATAAATTACAGAAGAATTGGAAATTCACAAGAATTCAATTTCTCACTATATCGTTTCCCTTAATTTTAAGTATTCACATGCACCCACACACCAACTAAATAAATAATTAGTAATAAGTGATAATTAATGTCACTCCCCGACTCTATTCTTTGCACTTCAAAATTCTGATAATTCTGTTTTTAATTATGGTGCTAATTTGCTGACAACCTTTCAAAATTTATTTGAACAGATTTTGATATCTATACATATAGAAAGAAAAAAGTTGCTATTACCTTCACTTACTGCCAAAATGAAATTGGTTTTTACTACTTCCCATATTAAATTACTTGGATACCTACATTAACTGAGAATACCCAGATATATATTATAATACAGATATTACTAAAATGGACCTGTATATTTTTCTCTGTTTATGAGACTAAATTTAGTACAGTTAATATACTTGTAAAAGAACATTATTATAAAATAATTTTCTGAACAATCTGCGAGTTCACTGGTGAAACCAAGAAGTTATTGAATAAATAAAGAGTTAAAATATTTGTTAATACGTAACAATGTTGAAAATATGTTAGTAATATACGTATTTATTAACACTCTTAGGATATTTACATAAAATTGATGAATGTAAGAAAAACCCGGTTAACCCCTAGAAATGCTTTGGAAATAAAAAATTCTTTCTATGTCTCTCTCAAACTGAGCTCGTAAAATTAAAAACGGCGTTAGGATTTTTACGGAAATTCTGTATATGCAAGTAAACTTTTCAGTTATTTCTTTTTTTGTTTTTCTATATTGTATACGAATCTTCTGTAATATTTGTGAAAATTACGCTATTGATGACGAAAGTATAAATGTTGGATGCGTATACCAGCTTGAAATTTTTTTACTTTGGATATGAGGTCATTCCATATTTTTCGCTTAACAGAAATAGAGGACATTCAAAATAGTGACCTCAGAAAATTCATTTTCCTCTATCCTATTATTTAATGTTGTTACTTCCACTACAAATGTTATTTTGCCCCCATTTAAATATAGTTAGTACATATCCCATACAAACAGCGTTCTCTGCGCAGCGTAGATGGGTAAGAAGGCAATACTTTTCATTTCCGAAACGTCGCATCGGCGAAACGAAATATTATTTAATTACATGCTGAAAACATTATAAAAGTCTTTGATGTAAAGGACACAGGCATAAGTGTTATTCTAATAATATTCCAGATAACAACATTGTTTTCTAAATTCTTTAAGACCTTTCATTTAGAAAATCTCGAAAAGGAAAAAGAGAAATTAACAGACTGCCATAAATAACGCTTTATTTCTACTGATATCAAATGGATTTATAGATGTAAAAGGAGAGGACATATAGTTGAGTAAATTTCAAGTAAATAGATGCTCCCTCCTAATTATGTTTACATCTTTTTTTCGATAGCTAGAGTGGGATGTTCATATCAATAACTTAATTTAAAAAATTAGGAGTCTGTTAGCAAAATTTAAATACCTAAGAAATTTTTTAGAAATTAAAGTATTGCAAACTGTTTATTATGCGTTAATAGAGTCTTAGTTGAGGTACGGTATAATTGCATGGGGGGTACATATATCACATATGTAGAAAAATTTAGAAAATGTGCAAAAATTGGTTTTAAAAATAATGTACAGGAAGGAAATACATACCCTGGTGAAGCCCTTTTTCAGTTAGCCAAAGTTGTTGCTACCGTAAGGCAGCTCTTTGAGATTACTTTAATAGTAGAACAAAAGAAAAATAAACCTAAGCAGCTAATACCGCACAATTATCAAACAAGATATAAAAATATGTCTGTCGTTGTTCCAAATGTATATAATTTTTTTTTATTAGCCGTCACTCGAGTCCGAGTATAAAAATGTTACAGTCGATAAATTGTGTACAATAAAAAACAAGTAAAAGGTGTAGTCTATTTTAATTCCAATTCATCTACGGTGCACACGACTATGGCTATAGAGGCCAATTCGGGAGAGCACATGTCGACCGCAGTCAGGACAAACATAGACCTGGTTAGGTCTTGGATTCGGCCTTCTTGCAGCAACATTTCCTTGATAGCTGGCCACAACCCCTCGCCATTCGGTTCTGTCCGCTGCAAGTTGTTCCCATTGCTCGTCTGCAATACCGCAGGATTTTAGATTTTCATGGAGAGCGTCTTTGAACCTCTTTCGTTGACCGCCACGCCTTCTTCTACCGCTTAGCAATTCACCATAAAGTGTACATTTAGGAAGGCGGTTATCATGCATACGATGAACGTGACCTGCCCATCTTAGGCGTGCTCTTGAAATAAGCACCTCAATTGGAAGGCTGTTTGCTCTCCTGAGTACTTCCACGTTTGATATGTGATGGAACCAACGGATTTTCATCATACTTCTGAGGTGTCTTTGCTGAAAACGTTCTAATTATTTCACATGACGACGGTAAGTGACCCAGCTTTCACATCCATATAGCAGTGTTGGAATGACAACTGCTCTGTAGACAGCCATTTTCGTTGACAAAGCAAGGTCGTGGTTGTCAAATACTCTCTCTCTAAGTCCCCAGAGTGCTCTAGATGCAGCGTTAATTCTATTGCGAATCTCGCTGTCCATGTTTGCTTTGTCATTAACAACGTTGCCTAAGTAATTGAACTGATCCACCACTTCAAGAGAATTTCCGTTAAGTGTAAAGTCTATTTGGTTCACTTGATGAGGAGTTGACATAATCTTAGTCTTTCCAATGTTGATTTTAAGTCCCAAGGAATCATAGCTCTGGGCATACACATCTAAAAGTTCTTGAAGCTCTTCCGGCGTAGAGGCTAAAAGTGCACAGTCATCTGCATACTGGAGATCACAAATGAATCGTGTGCGTGTCTTCGTGAAAGCTCTAAAGCGCCCTATGTTAAAGAGACCGCCATCAAAACGGTATCTGAGACCTATTCCTCTGACTGTCAGTTTGTTGTCAACAATAATTGTTAGAGCAGTGGTAAACAAATTAAAGAGTAGGGGTGCCAGGACACATCCCTGCCTAACTCCAGTGAGGGTTTGGAAAGGTTCGGTTGCCTCATTATTATACATAACCTGGGCGTTGTTGTTTGTATGTAGACTGCGACATACTTCCACAAATTTCCTAGGGATACCTAAGCGGAACATAATTTTCCAGAGCACTTCCCTGTCCACCGAGTCAAAAGCCTTGGTTAAATCAATGAAGGCCATGTGAATTTCTCCTTGATGTTCGAGTGCTTTTTCTTGAAGCTGTTTAAGTGTGAAGATTAAATCCGATGTGCCTCGGTTTGGTCTAAAGCCACTCTGTGTTTCAGGAAGTAACTTTTCCATAACAGGTGTTAGCCTATTTGCCATCGCTTTAGTGAGTATCTTCCCTCCAACAGCCATTAGAGCTATACCTCTGTAATTTCCACAGTCCGCAGCGCTCCCTTTGTTTTTGAAGAGGTTGATTAAAAGTGTATCACGAAACTCCTGCGGAGCTTGACCACTTTCCCACACGACATCAAACAGTTTTTTGAGGTAGGGTATGAGCTCTGACGACACAGCTTTAAAGATCTCAGCTGGGAGTGAGTCGGCGCCGGGAGATTTGTTATTTTTTAGCTGCGCAATGGCGGTTAAGATCTCTTCCGTTGTTAGTGGTTTATCTAAGTCTTCGAAGGTGTCATATTGAGGGATAAGATTTATAATATCGTGATCGGCTTGACTCTGCTGGTTAAGAATGTTAGAGTAGTGTTCCTTCCATCGGGCTCTTATTTCCTGGTCTTCTTTGAGGAGATTTCCATTTAAATCTTTAATAGGGCACATATTTTTCCGACTGGGGCCGTACACTGCTTTTACTCCTTGAAAGAAATTCCTGTAGTCGTGTGAATCGGCGTACCTTTGAATTTCTCTGGCCTTGCTTGCCCACCACTCGTTCTTTATTCTTCTGATGTCGCGTTGCGTTTCATACTTAGATTGGGTAAAAGCTTCTGCTTTTGATGAGTCGTTGGGGTGGTTGATAGCGTTTTGGAAGGCAATATGTTTGCGGTCAAGAAGTTCTTGTATAAAAGCTTCATTATCATTGAACCAGTCCTCCTGTTTTTTACTTGCTGCAGTGCCAAGAATTTCCTCACTCGCACTTTTTAAACTGTCTTTAATTTGTGTCCAGGTAGCAGCGGCATCTACAGAATTGGTTTCTTCTAGTGCACTCAAATTCTCTTGAACTTTTTGCTTTAGCTGTTCGACGGTTTGTTGGTCACGCAATTTACTAATACAGAGACGGAGTCTACGTTTTACTTGAGTTCTTCGGTGTTTGGGTCTCATAACAATTTTCATTTTAGAGACAACAGGACGATGATCGGTCCAACATTCGCTATCAATGCGCGCCTTTGTAATTTGGACGTCCTTGAGATGCTTCCTACGTACGATAACATAGTCCAGTAGATGCCAGTGACCTGATCTGGGGTGACGCCAGGTGCCTTTAAATTTATCCTTTTGTCGGAAAATGGTGTTTGTTATAACTAGATCATGTTCGGCGCATTTAGTTAGGAGTAGTTGACCGTTAGCGTTCATGTTGCCTAAACCGTTCTTGCCTATGATGCCTGGCCAGGTGTCTGCATCTCTCCCTACTCTAGCGTTAAAATCGCCAAGAATAACGAGTCGTTCCGTTTTAGGTATTCTACAGAGGGTTTCTTCCAGCTGTTGATAGAAGCTTTCCTTGGTTTCGTGACTTGCATCTAGAGTGGGAGCGTAGGCGCTTATTAGATTTACCGCGTTGCCATCTGATAGCTCATAGCGTAGCAGCATTAGACGCTCAGATAGGCCTTGTGGTACTTGTGTTAAGTTGGATACAAGTTGGTTCCGAACGGCAAATCCTACTCCATGTTGTCTTCTTGAATTGATGGGAAGACCTTTCCAATAGAAGGTGTAGTACTTTTCTGTGAGAGAGCCTTCCTCCAAAAATCGAGTTTCGCTGAGAGCTGCAACGTCAACATTGAGTCGGTGAAGTTCTCTATCTATTAGAGCAGTTCTTCTTTCAGGCCGATCGGTGCGAGTGCTGTCGTTCAAAGTACGAACATTCCAAGCGCCGTAGATGAAAGAATTAGTTTTCTTGGATGTAACTTGTCGGTGTTTTTTCGACATACGATGAGGTGTCCCTGTGGGCACCCTCCCCCGGAGATCCGATCGGGAGGGTATTTTACCTCCGGATGATTTTGTCCCACTTGAACGCTCCATCATTTTTTTTAAGCCTTAATCGACTGAAAACGAAGCTGCATTTGAAGTTTTAGCTGGAGCAGGTATGCAACTGACCAGCTCGGTTGCGGAAGGCGAGTGGTGTGGTCCCATGGCACAGAAGGAGACTGCGACGATGGGGTAACCAAACGATTCCAAAAGCAACCTTTGTGTGCGGTGGGTTATTTTTACCGCACTCTTCGTGAGAAGGTGGATGTGCTCACGGCAAAAGGTAAGGGTTATTCCGCCCTTACTCGGTCGTTAGAGCCTCGTTAGTGAAAACAGGGTGCACCAAGTTCAAATTGAACTCATCGCGAAGGTGAGGTTAACAATTGAGTAGGAGAGGCTATAACTTGCGCTTCACTACCCCATAAATGTATATAAAGCTTTTACCCAAAGGTCCTCTTATTTTATTGACCCTAGAATTTATAATGAATTAATTCCCAAAATTAGAAAAAATAATTTTTTGCAATTATTTAAAAAAAAATTCAATATTGGTTACTGTCTAAACCTACCTCCTATACATGCCAGCTAACAGAATGCACTATAATACGTAAAATGTTTTTATCAACATATTGTATGTAATACCAACCCATCGTTTTGTTTTACTCACCTCTATAAAAGATCAAATGAAAGAAACTAGGATGAAATAATGAGAAATAAATTATAATGGTATGGAATAATCCATAAAAATGTCTCTCATTGTACAAATTGTATTATATATTTGTTATTATATAATAACTACTCGCAACAAACTTTTGTTTTGTAAGCTCAATTTTTTTGTACTAGATATATATTGATATGATATTCTCCTCACCAAGATTATCACTCACTTTTATTTTTGAAAAGAAAGTAAATTTTTATTGAAAATGTATTTTGGGGACAACTCAGGGCTCAAAGTCGGTTCACTTTGGTTGGTTATAATTAAAACACAAATCAAGAATAAAATTCAACGACAAGAACAATGTTTATTCCGACAAAATCAAATTTTGTTATAAAACCCTAAACTCCCTACTAAAATAACTTAACTAATATAAAAACAATGAATGAGATAATACACATTAAAAACCTTTAGTCCGTTTCTTCCTGTGTACACAATTCTTTCTTCTTTAGATCGGTGACTTCTTTCTTCTGGTACCTTTGATCGATGACTTCTTAATTCACTTATTTGTGCTTCTGTCTTCAGTTGGATTGTATACGACCTTCTACTCATATCAATGCCTCGTTGACATTTCTCTGACTTTCGCCTATAGCTATAAAATAAATAACAATGATTTACTTATTCCTTGTTATTGTTTCCCCAGCTCGTCAGCTTCTATTTACTTTATCCTTTACTGAAATTTTATTACTAATCTTTATAAACTCTTTTAGATATTTTCTTTAAATGTTCATGTCAAATTCTTTAATTCATTTCCTATTTATTTTTCGTTTCCTCGTAACCTTTTCTCCGCCAACTTCCTTTTCAAACTCCTGTCAACATAAACTTTTCTAACCTTCAAATCTTTCCTAAATTATTCCTAACCTTCAAATATCTTCTTCCTTTGCTTTACATATATCCAACTATTTTCCACCAACTTATAATTACTAACATAACCATTTTTTGTACGTGACATTTATTTGTCACAATAAACTTTAATCTCTTGTCATCTGACATATCTATGTCCGATCTATCCCATACTCTTGATCTACACTTCAATTTTGAATAATATCCTAAATAATAAACTCAAAATAGAATCAAGTTCTATCTTTTACTTTTCTCAAATAAACAATTACAAACTTCTCTTCATAACTCTTTGTAAACAACTTAAAACTATTTTATTATTAACTTATCATAATATGTGTATTTTCATATCACGTCAATATATTTATATATTTTTTCTATAACGAATATTTTTCTTTATTTATGTATCTACTAATAATGTTTCTGTTAGTACGTATTATAGCCCAAGTGTTAAGTAAACATCAATAGAAATCTTTGTATTTGCTTTGCAATATTTTTTTTTGTCGATTAGTAAACATTTAAGTACATAGACGGAAGTGGTCATATTCTAATTACGCCTGCAAAAAATATTATAAACTTCGCATAACTCAAAAGACGTCATTAGAAGCGCTTATATGCCAGTTTTCAAATAGAAACAAAATCAAGTGACATATTTAACAAGAACATATCGGTTTAACTTGGTTCTACGCGAAAAAAAAAATAACGGACATTTTGGATCGAAATTTACTCCACTAATACAAGAACAATAATGTATTGGCATTCCATTTATTGGAGAATATGGCGAATGCGCCGGTGACTGTGGTAAAGTTATAAACCAGACAGCAATTAATGTTAAAAACTGATAATAATCTGTGGGATTGGATTTGTGCCAATAGGCTTAGGTAGATAGGCAAAACACAACCCTACTTAGGATGCACAACGTGACCCTAAATCTTAGTATAAAATTACAACGGATTATGACTAAGTAAATTTATTACCAAAATGATTTTAACACACACAAGAGTAGATGTAACTACAAAGTAAACAATCCTGAACTCTGTTGCAGCATTTATATTGAAAATAGTTATTAATATACAAGTATACGTGCAATTATTCATTATAATTTTTTTTCTCGAAAATTCACTTGATGTTTATTAAACTTTTTACATATATTGATTACAATCACTTTTTATTATTAACATTGAAGTTCTTACAATGAATAATTACACGTATACTTTTGCGCGCATACGTATAATACCGCAAATGACGGGAAATCGCCGGGCGTATGTATATTGTATATACCAAAACTGGCAAAAAAATCGGCTAAATTAAAAAGTTATTTTTTAGTTACATCACCTAAAAGTACATAAAAATACCTTCATTTTGGTAAAAGAAAAATTTCGTTCGACCATTTGGACAAATTAGGGAAGGTTTTGAAAATTTTGTGGAATTTGGACTAAAAATGGAATGGCGGCCAAACTATTGGATATTTTTTGCTAAAATATTGCGGAATATTTCTTGGTTATATAAGTTACGATCGTATAAAATTTTATCAAATTCGGTTTAACTTTGGTCAAGTTAGATTCTCACGAAATTTGAACTGAACGTTCCTTGAACATCTACAATAAAAGGGTACCGTTCTAGTTTCTTAACTAGCATTTTAAAAGGTTCAAAATAAATTAAAACTTAAAAACCACCCTTCAAAATGACCAATTTACCCATTGTCGTCGAAAAAAAAAGGTTCCCCCAGGTACGCGAAGTAGAAAACTCAGGGTTTTCTTAGTTTCACCAAAACAAACTTATTTTTCTATGTCGCGTTGCTCCGTGTAAAATTTTCTCCATCGTATTATTTTGGGCTATTTTTACTCCACTATAAAACATTTTGTATCGTTTCCGAGTTGGTTTGATTAATTTTGTGCCTTATTCTGTCTTTTAATCATCGACGTTAGGTATTTGGTCTGTTGAAGCAGACTTTCGATTTTAAGTAACCCCATAAAAAATAGTCAAGCAGGGTCAAATCGGAAAAACGGGCAGGCCACTCAATTTCACCGCATCTACCGACCCACATATTGAGAATAACTTGATTGAGAGAGGCTCTTACTTCTAATGCAAAATATGGTGTAGTTTCGTCCTGCTGATACCAAATATTTCTATTAACTTCATTAGGGTTGCCATCATCTGGGAAAAGTATTCTTAACTCTGGAACTAAGAAATTTTGCAAGAAATTCAAGTAACGCGCGCCAACTAATTTGCTATCAAAGAAATATGGTCCGATAATTTGAGAATTTATAATTTCAGCCCAAACGTTCACCTTCTCAGGATATTGAGTATTGGCCTCCATCATCCAATGTGAATTTTCGGTACTCCAGCATCTACAGTTCTGTTTATTACTGTTACTGTTATATTGTTTCACTTAAGACGAATGTTGTTTGTAATGTATTTTTCATTTTTTAGAAGGCGCAATATGGACGTTTTACTAACATCATTATCAGCGGCAACTTGTATTATAAGTTTATGTGGATTATCTTGACTATCTAACAATATGTTCAATTCCTTTTCATCGTCTAAAATACGTTTCCTACCAGATTTGGGAATATCTGCGACATTTTCAAATTCACGAAATTTGTTTTCCACTCTACTAACCGTAAACTGAAAAATGCGACGGTTAGGATACTTAGTATTGTCTGAAAGTTATTTGTGGCATTCTACGAATATTCTTTCCCATTATTTGGGTTTTCTACCACATGTACTATTATCCTCTTCAAAACAAATCACCGAATCTACAAAATAATAGAATTATTGGAAAAAAAGCCTCTGCGCCCGTGACGTTTACGCCAAAGGAAAAGTCAGAGGTTATGTTTTGCAAATATTATAAATCGGAATAAACACAAAAATAATGTATTTTGCTGACGTTTCGGAAAGTAATCTCTTTCCGTTTTCAAAGCTATTTTTTGAAGAACTCTTATTTTGCTGTGTATGTCAAATACACAGCTTTAAGATTCTGTTTATGTTATTTCCACAGATACTTACTACTTACACAGAACATAGAACTGATGATATTTTTTAGATAATGTTGAGTTTGTTAAGTTCTTCTTTTAACATTGGTAGCCAGGTTGTACAAATATCTACAGAACAATTCGATACGCACTTATCTTCATTTAATAAGATTATTGCTGATTCTTTAATTTTTCTTTTTTTGGTATCTGTTTCTTTTGTTAAAATTTTTGCCGAGTCCCAGTTTATTCTATGTCCGTTTTCCCAAGCATGTTCACAAATCTTTGATTTCTGAATTTCATTCTTTCTAATGTAATTCTTGTGCTCATCTAACCTCACACTGAAAGGTCTGGATGACTCACCCACATACCATTTATCACATTGGCACGGGATATTGTAAATACAGTTTTTTGAATTCTGCTCCCTGTTTATCGGTTTTGTTTTTGTTAAAATAGATCTTAAAGTGTTCCCCGTTTGAAATATCGTCCTAACATCAAATTTGTCACCTATACGGCGTAGCTTTTCCGATAGTCCGTATACATAAGGAATTATTGCTGTATAATGACGTTCAGGTTTTTGTCGTACCTGATTGTCCCTATTTTCAACATTTATGAAAACTCTATCAACAAAGGCTTCAGGATATTGATTTTGTACTAGAACCTCTTTGATAAATTTTTTCTCGTTATTTAATATTTCATTATTAGGTGAAATTATTTTGGCCCTATCGTATAAACATTTTACAACACCCCTTTTAACATTTATTGACTGATTTAAGTTAAAATTTAGATATCTATTAGTATGTGTTGGTTTTCTATAAACGCTTGTTTCAATTATATTATTTATCCTTCTAATTAAAACGGTAGTTCATTCCTACTTTCTACTTCTAATGTGAATTTAATAGACGGTTCCTTACTATTTATATTTTCTAAAAAACTAGCTAGTAAATCAACACCATGAGGCCAAATTGCAAAGATGTCGTCAACATATCTCCACCAGACAACCGGTTTGTTTGTACAATTTTGAACATGTGTGTTCTCAAAGTTCTCCATAAGTATGTTGCTTAAAATTGGTGATAATGCAGACCCCATAGCCATACCAAAATCCTGCTGATAGAACTCATTGTCCAATTGAAAATAGGTTGTTTTTATACACAGTGTTAAGAGTTCCATTATGCTATTTACACTTAATTTAGTTCTAGTTTCCAAATTATTATCATTTAGCAACCTGTCTTTAACTATTTTTAATGTTTCATCTACCGGAACATTGGTAAAGAGGCTAACTACATCAAAACTAACCATCAGGTGTGATTCATGAATATCGGTTTCATAAATTTTTTCTATGACATGTTTACTATTTTTAATATATGAATCGGTATTTCCAGATAATGGATCAATAATTTTAAGTAAAAATTTTGCCAAATTATGACATGGTGAATTAATAGAACTAACAATTGGTCTTAAAGGAATATTTTGTTTATGTGTCTTTGGTAAGCCATAAAAATGAGGGGGCTTACTATGATGTGGTGTAAGTTTTCTTCGTTCAAAACCATTAAATTCATGTTTGTATTTAAACAAAGTTCTGTAAATTTTGCTCTCTATTGATTTTGTTGGATCTTTGTTTAGTTTTGAGTAGGGTCCCTCATTTACAAGAGTCATGATTTTTGTGTTATATATATCTTTATCTATAATGACTGTGGCATTACCTTTGTCTGCTGGCAATATTTTTATACTTTCATCGCGTTTTAAAGAATTTATGGATAACTTTTCTTCTGGAGTTAAATTATCTTTAATTTTGTATTGCTTCTCTAAAGCAATTTTTGCCCGTATGCGATATTCATTACCATTATCTGTTGGTAAATTTTGAGCCGTTTTTTCTATTGCCGCTACTATGTCAAATTTTGGAACAGTTTTCGGGTTTATTGCAAAATTTAAACCTTTTGATAGTACAAGCCTGTCTGAAATGGACAAAAGTCTTTTTGACATATTAATGACAGTCCTGTCAATTAAAGGATTATTATTTATATTTTGTAATTGCCTAATCTGTTTTTCCCCTATTAAGTTTCTAAATTTATGTAAATGCGTACCTTTTTGCAGATTAAAATATTTTTCGTAACTCAACCTGACATTCTGGATTATAAACTGATAATCCTGTTCTATAATGTTTCTGCTTAATTCATTCTCCGTGTAAGTAATGTCCCCAATAGTTCGTTCTTTTTGGTATCTATGATATTGAATCCTTTCCCTAACCATGGACTTGCTGAAGCTATCCTGAAGCCTTTGTTGATAGAGTTTTCATAAATGTTGAAAATAGGGACAATCAGGTACGACAAAAACCTGAACATCATTATACAGCAATAATTCCTTATGTATACGGACTATCGGAAAAGCTACGCCGTATAGGTGACAAATTTGATGTTAGGACGATATTTCAAACGGGGAACACTTTAAGATCTATTTTAACAAAAACAAAACCGATAAACAGGGAGCAGAATTCAAAAAACTGTATTTACAATATCCCGTGCGAATGTGATAAATGTTATGTGGGTGAGTCATCCAGACCTTTCAGTGTGAGGTTGGATGAGCACAAGAATTACATTAGAAAGAATGAAATTCAGAAATCAAAGATTTGTGAACATGCTTGGGAAAAAGGGACATAGAATAAACTGGGACTCGGCAAAAATTTTAACAAAAGAAACAGATACCAAAAAAAGAAAAATTAAAGAATCAGCAATAATCTTATTAAATGAAGATAAGTGCGTATCGAATTGTTCTGTAGATATTTGTACAAACCTGGCTACCAATGTTAAAAGAAGAACTTAACAAACTCAACATTATCTAAAAAATATCATCAGTTCTATGTTCTGTGTAAGTAGTAAGTATCTATGGAAATAACATAAACAGAATCTTAAAGCTGTGTATTTGACATACACAGCAAAATAAGAGTTCTTCAAAAAATAGCTTTGAAAACGGAAAGAGATTACTTTCCGAAACGTCAACAAAATACATTATTTTTGTGTTTATTCCGATTTATATTATTTGCAAAACATAACCTCTGACTTTTCCTTTGGCGTAAACGTCACGGGCGCAGAGGCTTTTTTTCCAATAATTCTATTATTTTGTAGATTCGGTGATTTGTTTTGAAGAGGATAATAGTACATGTGGTAGAAAACCCAAATAATAGGAAAGAGGATACTTAGTATTGAAGATTTCGCATACCTGCTTCTTTCTGCGTTCTTGTTTTATCACTACATCCTAATAACATCAAAATTTCAATTCTTTGGGTAACCGAAAGACTCTTTGTTAAAATAATGATCAACTTGACAATCAGCGATAAATAACTAGAATCATAAGTTTACACAGATGTAGCAAATAAAGAAATTATGATTTTTTCTGATATGTAAAAGGAAGCTCTTTTTACTTGTTTCTTTTCGTTAGGTATTTTGCCACCTGCGTATCAGAAAAAAACGATACATTTAAATTGAATGTTATGACACAAAGCTAATTAGAAAAGTCAGATTTGACAGATATTTGGTACATTCCTACATTCGATTACGCAATCAAGTTATAGAAAAATAACTAAACTAATACAGAGAATTTTACCGCAACAAAAGATAATTTACAAATATAAACAAAATTTAGCATTTTCATAATAACAAAAGCGAACATACAAGCATGACAAAATCTGAAGTATAGAAAAGATAATTAGATACTCCGACAGTAACACATATAATTCTTAAAGTCAAAATCTCGGAAGGAAAGTTTTGCGCCATGGATGTTATTTTTGGTAAAAAGCCGAAAACCATTCAGGGAAATTAATTAGAACGTGCTTATAAATTTTGTTGCACTTTTTCACTTGAAGCATAACTAGGCACTGGCAGCAATCTTCCAAATACTCACTTGAAAGGTGTATAGTTCGAAAATGTACAAATTAAGCCCTAAGGCACTAAGGGTTCCTACACTAAACAAGGGTCATTTCCACAGAAAGCCTTTATTTCGCTGGGAAACTTTCTAGGGTTTACAGTTTACTAATACAGTACAGTAAAGTGTTACGCTTTTCATCTGTTCTGACCAAAATGCTCAAAACAGAACAAAAGCACAACATATTGACGAACGGCTAGTTGGTATAGTACGGAGCTTAAATGGGCCGTGAGCAGGGAAATATCAATTTTATTTTTATATGGGAAATATTCTGTGTTAATCAGTCTCATTTTTCTGTTAATAAAAAGAAAACAATTTGAGGTAAATAATTAGTGATATTTATAGTTTATTCAGTGTTGCTCTTTGAATTTTTCAAAACAAATTTCTATAGAAAAATTTGAATTATCTGAAATGTTCAATAAAACGACAGTAATTTAAAATAAATGTATATTAATAGAGAAAATTGATGATTATATTGCGATTGTTATAAAAAAATATGTACAAGAAAAATATTTGTTATATAATAAAAATATAGGAGTCGTTGAAATTAATTCAATTTAACAATTAAAACAGACATTACCAAGTTGCTTATTTGGAATTGGTCGATTCCGAAGAAAAGTTTCCTCCTAGTTCAAGCTTCCAGTAGTCTTGATTCTTGTTGATCTAATGGTGATGCAATCAGCTCATATTACGCGCTCCAAAAAAATATATATATCATAATCTTAATTATGATAATTAAACCTCAAAATATTCTACAAGTCACTATTAGGAAAGGATATTAGTGTATAAAAAACTAGAGGCAGAAATAATAATTATAAAGGATTATAATTATATAAGATAGGATGGATCATATATTAAATATGAATTTAAATTTTGATTTTCAATTTGAATTGAATTTTTAAATGTAATATTTAAATGGAATTTTTTTAATGGATTTTTTTAAATTGGTGTGAACTGAAGCCATGGGAGAAAAGAGAAAAAATAAATTAGTAACACTGATTGATAAATGTGATTGATAAATGTGATTGATAAATGTGATTGATAAATGTGATTGATAAATGTGAAACTATATAAAAAAAATACAGATATAATAATTTAAAAAAAGCGATAAAAAAAATAAATGTTGAAATAATAGTTACTAATATTTTAATTGCTAATAAAATATTTACCTCTTTCTGATATAAGCACACTATGAATTTACGAATCCAAAATTGTAATGTTGAAAAATTACTGTAATTTTTTGACTGAGTTCTAAAGTAGTCTTCCAATTTCAAAAGTTCAATAGAAAATGATTGTTCTGTGCCACTATTTGAATAAAGAAAACTAATTTCGTATAAAAAATGAACCAGAAAAGAACTTTATAAATTGAAGGGAACTAAGTTAAAATAGCAGGGGAAACGTAATAATTACAATTTCGGTATATTAGCGAAAGTAAAGAAACCTATTTTAATAGCTAATGCTTATACCAATGTCACAGTTAAAAGGATTATTTTACAAAAGGTAACGCCGTCTGGAATTGAATTATGTAAGTATTACAAATATGCAAATAAACCACTCTGTAAACACTAAACTATTAGTTTCTCTGCCAGTAGAGGTCAGTACTTTACATTAAGTTGGTAACAAATGTCAATTTGTTATGATTTTTTATTGGATAGCCTATAATATCATAGAGGTAAGTAATTATTTAACATTTAAACCTAAATATTACGAGATAATGGAAAGTATGAATTGATATAATATATACCTGTATAGTTTCACATTAATCATTAAGTGTCAGCAGTAGTTAAATAAAGTTATGTTTTTTTAGGATGAAGCCGACTGGAAGAACTGGGAACTGTACAAAAATAAAAAATGATAAAATGAAATAAAATATAACTAAAGTATGATTAATATACAAGACTTACTAAAGTATAATATTAACAATAATAGTACAAACTAGTTATACACTATATTAACAAATAGTTGTCACATTCAATGGATTTCAGCTGCAAAATCCACCTATCTGTTACACAGGGCGTGTTAAACATAAGAAAATATGGAGAAATTTGAATAAACGGTAAATTTGATTATTCAAATGTTACTATAGGTACGGACAAATACTATAATTATAACAGAATTGAACGTGAAAATTTCGTAATAAGTATGACCGACTCGCCGTTGCATACATACACGGCAACTTCTCTCTTAACGGCAACTTATTAAAGTAATATCGACAGACTTGAACATCAAATGAATCTACATGTAATTAACAAATTAAAAAGCCCGGCCCTGGAATTTAAAAAATATATATAATAGCCTGGCCAAAATAAATTTAGACCAAAATCAGTTTATCACCGTGTATCTCGGAAATTAAGAGTGACGGGAAAAATTTCAATGGCCATCCCTGAATACTCAAGTGATTGTCTACCGCCTCTGGAAATATGTACATTCCCTATGAAACACCCTGTGTGTAAGAAGACATAAATATCTACGGACAAACACAAACAGATACGAAAACCATCACCCAGTCTCAAACTTGTATCACCTTACTGGTGGTATCAGGCTATTAAAATTGGCAGAGTAGGTACAGTAGGAGAGGGAGAGTACAATAAGTCCAGGAGGCTGCAGTGTTTAAGTCAGTAAGAGTCAGTAAGTCTGACACTTCCCACGTTAGTTATAGAAGTCTATGAGGGGTCCCTCCACGATAATAAAAAAAATCGATTCGCCAAGTTAATTTTTAAAAATAATAATATTAAATAGTTTTTATAGAACATTAATTAGACAGATTTAGTTTTCGGAAGTTTTTGAGATCAGTCTTCTTCTTCCTCTTTTATGGCCCTTGCTTACAGGGAAGTTAGCCAGCTCATTATTGTTTTATTATTATCAGGCCATAGTTGGCGCGAGGCTAGGCAGATGACGTCACATGCGTGCTACGCGATATGCACTGCGATACTCTAGGTGTTGCTATAGTGAATTTTGCGACTGTCATGAGCTGTGACGGTCCGGATATTTTTGCCGATATTTGTCGTATTTATCTGTGCTTTTTTGTGTGTGTACAATATCTCTATATTTTTTGCATTTCGAGTGCTCAACGTTGCATGTGGATCCTGAGAAGCCACTTCTCCTGCATTCTTCATCTTGCATCCTACTGGAAAGCCGCAATTAAAAAAGTCTTAAAAACGCTATTCAGATGTTTTCGGCAAATTATGTGAATCTCATTTCTGGAAACTACCCTCCATATTTGATAACAATAAGCAAATTCTATTTGTCTTTCTAAACAGTAAAGGCACTGTTACTGTCGTGAATTCAAACTTTGTTCGAACGAGAACGACACGGAATAAACCTAAGCATGTGACGTCATTGCGTTTATTTGACTCAAATAAAGCAAGCTATTTCTACGGCCGCTGCTGTTGTTCGGATTGAATTTTTTCAACCACAGTTCTAATATTGTTATTATTAGGTAAAACTCTTTATTTTACACTACTTTTAATGTATATTAATTTTTTTGTGGGCAGACCTATTATTGCTATATTTTATTTGATTATTACAGCCGATATTCATAAGAATATGAGTGTTAAGGGGGTTAGCGAGACAGAAAGCACAATACAGGATAAACTTTTCCCACTCCAGGGTAACAGTGGAACATTCATAACATGAAGCTTTGCCTCGTTATAATAGAACCCAGGATAGTAAAGTAATAAACAATGAAGGTGGGATCGACAGCAAGAATTAATGAAGAAATATTGTTAGTATGAATACCAGTTCGATTTTTTTTTGTATAGTTCTACTAAACACGTGCGTACTTAGACGCCAGTTTACAAGAGGTGTTTTATGAGGCAAGAAGATAAATTTGAGACAAATATATTCTTTCAACCTGGTATATGCAATGAGAATAAAAAGTTCAGTGAAAAAGGCTTAATTAGACCGCAAGCAGGAAGAAAATATCTAGAAATAAGTAATAAAACGTAAAGCATGCAAAGACTCGCTTAAAGCTTCCATATTTCCCATTCATTGAATCTTAACTGAAATATGAAATCTCATTAGTACCTCTATTCAAGCAATTTACATTCCTTTGTCTTGATTTTAAGCACTGCTACGAGCAAAATTCTAATCATTTTACTATGTTCTCATTTACTCCTAAAAATGCATTATTATACGTTCAAACTCTACAAATTTTAATATACTTATAACAACGTATGTCTTATAGACCAAGAGCTAGCGATACTCAAACCGTGCTGATTCCATTGTGAATAAAAAAATTAGAGAATGTTACTAACATTGTGTAATATGAAATCGCGTGCTTGCCTGCCTGCTCGAATCGGTTGCGTTTATTAAAAAAGAAAAAAAAAATTACTGGCATTTTCAAAACCGGTTCCAAAAACTGCATAATTTGGCTCATCGCAATGTGCATGAAAAAAATTTACGAGGTAGTTTAATGCATTCAAAATTCATTTTCGAGTGCTTGCCTTGTCGACCATGTTGCACTAAGTGCCTGCCAGCCACTAGAAAGTCACGCGCTAGGCGCCGTTGAAACTTGATCAGGGTAATTTCAATTTTAATGACCACCAAAATTTAAGAAGAATTTAAAAGAAGCTAGAAATAAGCAATTTATATGCGATTTAAAGCGCCTGCCTCTCTGAACATAATGCACAATGCCGCCTTCCACCTCTCCAAGGCCGCACGACCTCGCTCAGCCCGGTGACTTGTTCTTCCCTGTTAAATCATTTTGTTATTATTTTAAATGTATAATACATGTTGGAATGGAACATAGGATATTTTTCATGATGAAAAAAAAAAGAAATTCTCTTATCGCGTACTTCAGTGCATAAAAAGTAAAGGGTATGTTCTTTTCCCCTTCAAAAAATATTTAAAAACTTGTATCTTCATCATTTTTTTTAGATACTACAAGAAGAGAAAATACGTGTCCATTTTACGAGTTTTTATTTCTTGGGAATTCGAATGAGGTCATTGACGACACGGTTTTCGGAAAAATCGAAGATTTCGTATGCTACATGTGAGAGGCGTACAAAATAAAATGTTAACGTGGTACACTTGTCAATTTTCTTAAAAAAATTTAAGGTCACTGATGTGTGTTAGATTTTCATAAAAAATGCAACAAATTTCGATATACCGACTATTCCCCCATGTAAGGAAGAGTTTCGGCAGCAAGTTTTGCGAGCAACCTACATCGCAAATATTTGGAGTAATGCGCAGTTTTATTAATAATTAATTTAATTATTTTTAAAATTGAATGGTCAAACTGTCCTACACATTTTCTGGCAGATTTTCCAATCCTATGGCATGAAAGTGTTAGTTCCATGATCAACATGTTAGTAATCACTTTAAAAAAGGGGCGTCGGACCCCAGACTATATATTTGTTATTTTATTTTACAGTTTGCGAATGCATTTCGTAGAATCTAGTCTACATTTTCAAGCACAATCTTGAAAAATAGACTAGATTCTAGGAAGATGCAGTCGCAAACTTTAGAACAAAATAAAAAATATAGTGATATATTATAACAAAGAAATTTTGTGTTCGTTATTTATTTTAACGGAATATCACAAAGTAACAGACAACTCCATTGACTTCTATTTCGATGTACTCAAAATGGAAAACTTCTTGATGATAATAATACTGATTTGAAATACCTTGGATAATAATAAAAAAAGATTATGGAGTTTACTAACTACTAGTCGAATCTCTTAAATCGATGTTACGATAATATTTATCACAATATATTATGAATTATTGCACATAATTCTTCTTTATCCATTTTTAAATTTACAAGTGAAATTTTAAATCAAAATCAATAGTGGATGATAAAATATAGCCGAGACTAACAAAAATAAAACTGGCATTTATCTAATATAAACCATTCGCTAAAATATATATGTATTATTAAACCAATATCCATTCTGTGATTTTATTTGTTGACCGCATTATCAATAACATAGAAGATAAAAGCTGATCAACTCGTGCGTTGTGGTTTTGACTTTGCTCCGGTTTCATCGCTATGTATATCAGATACTCGTATTTCCCATATTTTATGTACCTACGTTACAAATATATTATGGATTATGCTCCTATTAATCAATACATACATCCAACTTAATTACTAGTGCTGATGTATAACTCAATTGAAGTAAAAAGTTTATGAAAATATAAAAATTCAAAAATAGTGATAAATATTTATGTATTTAAAATGAACAGTAATAAATGCTATAAAAGACCACATCCCATGGCCCAAGCTAGAAATTCTGAACTTTTATAGTATTCTGTTTAAATATTTAAAACAATTTAATTGATTTTTTTAAAGACGACAAAACTTATACTTATAGAAGATTATTAGTGAATGTACATATCTCTTTTATGTTGTAATTTACGAAGCGATTTTTTTTTTTGTAAATAGACAGTAATTTCTCTGACATTTTTATGTCTACTTTTCTACTCTCTAAAACACGGTGAAAATTTTTATGCTTCTAAACCATCATCAAAGAAATAGCTGTAACAGACTGCAATCCTCATCACAATCGGTTCTGGAGATTTTGTCCCTTATTATACACTATTTTATATTAATATATTTTATTTACATTACTATTAGAATAGAATAGAATAGAATAGAATATTTTATTAATCCGGTAAGAGCAATACAGTGTACTATAGGACAAGTCAATATTGTACAATTATTTACTATCAAAATAGGTATATAAATAATCAAATGTGCGTATATATACGCGTAGACACAAAAAACATGCAACCACATATACACACGCATGAACATAATATAACAATATAATGATCATATTACCTAAATAAATAACTATACAAGTCAAAAGAGTAAAATAAATATTTGACAAACAAACAAATAATATTAAAATAATAAGGTACACGAAATAGCAATTGTTACTACAATCAAAAT
Organism: Leptura quadrifasciata; assembly: GCA_963675555.1. Lineage (NCBI taxonomy): Eukaryota > Metazoa > Arthropoda > Insecta > Coleoptera > Cerambycidae > Leptura > Leptura quadrifasciata. The sequence continues at coordinate 150,836,675 of OY776673.1, read as the reverse complement.
ATTCTTGAACAGAGTATGCACACATATTTAGAAGATATTCCTTAACTTGTTTTTTAAATACGTACATGTTCTTTAAATTTTTATATGTGTGTGTGGTAAATGATTATAGGTGCGTCTTTACTATGTACATACTTCGGTATGCGATGTAAAGCAACAACAGGCGCAGTTAGTACTTGGATGGGTGACCATTCCAACGGAAACCGCGTTCTCGCTTCACACATCTTCCAGCGGCTTGTGTATCAGTGTATGCGCGGAAGCTATACAACCTTAGGCGAGGGTTGTATAGGAGATATACCATCCTTCGGAGGGGATGTAAAGCCGTCGGTCCCTTGTCTATTAAATGTTAGGCAAGTAAAAGATCCCCACTCTTCTTAAGGGAAGAGGTTCGGCAAAATTCCTGGTTGGGGGTAGCTCGTCTACAGGCGTCGGTGTTAGGCCTCAGTAGCGGAAATAGGCCGACGTTAAATAAATGTATAAAAAAAAAACGTATAATCCGCTCTTGTGCAATAAAAACATCGTGCACACTAGTGAAGCCTCCCCATATAGTAATGCCATACGTTAATTTAGACAGAATTTGTCCATAATAAAACAATAACAGACCAGATACATTCAAAACCACTTTTCAAGGTCTTGACTTGAAAACAATTAGAGTGCAATGTACTGGTTAGCTTGCTACAGTGATTACTGAATGTAAGTGTATTGTTAAAAACGATACCGAGAAAAGTCGTGCAGTTGCTTTCCTCAATGCCAACATTATTGATATTTATGTCTAGGGTGGAAATATTATTGTTTTGACGAGTGTGAAATGTCATATGACTTGTTTTAGAAACATTAAAATATAACAAGTGACTACGAAACCAATTACTTAAATGAGCGACAGTAGTATCAATTTCATTTAGTAGAAGTGAAACACAAAATCTGCCAGAAAAAAGAAGCGTGGCGTCATCAGCATATAATGAAATAAAAGCCTCAGTAAGCATACTAGGAAGTTCATTAATATAAATAATAAATAGGATAGGCCCCAAGACTGAATCTTGCGGCACGCTTAGTTTATTATCTAATATGTTTGATGTATAGAAAGATTTTTTACTTTGTTCGGTACACTGTATTTTAACCATCTGGTTTCTTTCACTAAGATAGGAGGCAAACCAATCATATGGTTTGCCCCTTATTCTACATGAATATAACTTATTAAGTAATAGGTCATGCTGAACGCAGTCAAATGTAAGGCTAAGGTCACAGAAGATCCCGGTCGAACCATTGCCCGCCTCAACTTGATTCTAAAACTTGCTCATAAAAGGAATGAACCGCTGTAAGAGTCGAATATCCAGAACGAAACCATGCTGTTTATCATTTAAAACATTATTCATTTCAAGAAATTTGAGCAGCTGAAATAACATCGCGTATTCATCTATCTGTGATATTATAGGTGGAACAGATATTGGTCGATAATTTTCCATATTACTAGTGTCACCTTTTTAAAACACTGGGGATACCAGAGATGTTTTTAATCTAAAGGCAAATATTCCTTCTGTAAAGGATTCATTTATTAGATAAGTTAAAGGTGTAACAATAAATTCAGCGATTTTTTTATTAGGTTACTAGAAATGTCATCAGGACCAGTTGAATGTTTATTTCTCAGTTTATGTTTTATAATAAATAGTATATCTTGCCCTGTAATATATGAGAGAAACATGCTGCTAGGAAACACAGTTTTATTTACACCTCTAGTTAAATTTTGACCGGTTATTTTATTTATTGTCTCATATGGTGCATTTATAAAAAAATTATTAAATTCCTCAGATATTTGTTGCGGATTATCTATAATAGTATCATTGATTTCTAGTTTAATGTTTTTTTGAAACCTAAGTTTACCTGTTAGTTCAGATATTATGTGCCAAGTAGATTTATTTTATTTACAAGATTATTATTATGAATTGGGAAGATAATAAACTTAATTTTGTTATATTCTAACAAATTTCTTTTCAGAGCTATCTATACGTCGAGGTACATATCCAATGTTCCAAGAAACTGGGCTGCCTGATACTTCTGGACGTTGTGAGTTATGGGTGATATACGTTCAGAAATTAGACCATTCGATCAAATACTTGCTGACGATAAAGCTAGATCATTAGGATCCATAATTATTCCCAAATTCAAGTCATTAACGTAGTGTCACCATAGGTTACTTGAGTAAAAATGAATAATATCTTTAACTCATAAAATAATATTCAAAATGTACTAAGTACAATGCCCGGTCAGCTAGTAGGTTGAACTATGTCATCCAGCAACTCCAGACCATTCGACAGAAATACTAAGTTGCGAAAATCGGCTAGCAAGAGTAAGGTAACAGATGGGAGGAATTTGGTATTTTCCAGAGGGTTAGATAGTATGTAGTCTATTTATTTTATTTTTATTTTTGTGTTATTAAGTAAACTTGCACCTTGTTTTTTACCACATTGTTTTATTTATTATTATATACAGACAGATATAAAGTGTATAGTATGTCTGCTCTTTTAAAATCAGTGCTTCTCTTGTGATAAACAGATCTTTATATTGCTTTTTATACCTAAGTGGCCACAAAGTGCTCAACTTTTCTACAATTTGGTCAACAGTGCAATATAGTGGTCCGGAAACTGACAATTTGTATTTATCTCTTGCAAACATTGCATAAAAATCACAAAAACTTTTAAGGATGAGAAACAGATCCACAAAAACTAATTTGTACTTCTTATCCTGTTTACAGTACAGTGCTTGGTCTTATTAATTGTGAAAATGCCGAATAATACGAACTGCATGAAATGCAGAGCGGATTATTTGATACTGACAAGGATCCCTTTGCTGTATGCGACAATTGTAACGCGAGGCTTTGCCAACAATACTCAAAATTAACCTCAACTGAACTAAGAGCTGTTGCTCTCAAGAAGAGTACCATATCTTTCTGGTGTACCGACTGTAAATCTGCTATTGCCTCAATTACAAATGCCATATCAGCAGTAGCTACAAAAAATGATATAGCCAGTATTGTACAAAAATAACTACAACTTCACCCCTCAGACTTTAATGTGGAATTGGTAAAACTTCTGATGGACATGCCGATTCCGAACATGAATCAGATCAAACAAAATTCCTCAACAAAAGTTCTTTGCGGTAAACTGGATTCTGTTTCTCTAAAAGATCTGAAAACTAAGTGGACATATATTGGATAAGGAGTTCGAAGTATTGAAAAACTCCCTATGTGAAATATGTGCTGCTGTACTTAAATCTCAAGAATCACCCAAAACGTTATCTCGTCGTGACTCTCCCAAATATCCTCCAACTAACGGGCCCACACAGAGTGAAGGTTTCCAATTACAAAGGAAAACTAAATCCGCCCAAAATTGTAACATAAACTCAAAATCTTCCCAAACATCTGACGTCCAAGCTGGGTCTAGGAACACCACTCATAATGCCATTGTAGGAGCTAGAAAGCCAGGAAACTCAAATTTTTTTACCGCTGTTATTCCCCAAGGGACCGCCATGATTGTTGGTAAGCTATCCAAAGACATTTGGACATGGGGCTTTTTGCCCCAAAAACGTACTTCAACAAGCTCTACAATTTAAAAAAAAAACGGTGAAAATAAGACACTATATAATGGTTTTACGGGGTGACTTCAAAACAAATGAGTCGCGCTGTAGAACAAAAGCAGTAACGCAAATATTTCTTTAGAATTAACACTCTTTAAGGTATTAAATTATTCAACTAAAAATAAAATATAAGCTCTGAATAACCTTAACTGTTGATATCTCCACAATTAACATAAATAAACTTCTGCAGTATAAATAATAATCCAGGAATTCATCCCTTTTTGTTGTAAAAATGTTTAAATAATAAGTGGGACAAGAATTCGACTAACGAAAGTAAGAATTAATATTAATATGATGATGAAATAAGGAGCATTGAAATACGCCAAGGCTATCATTCTCTAGATATTTTCACAAAACTATTCCGGTGATCTGGTCTCAAACTCAGGATCAACAAAGAAACTAATATTATAAAATTCTTGCAGAAGAAAAATATTTGCTTCTTTAATATTCCATTCGTTACGATTACCTAGACGTTAGTGAACTGAGGGCGAACCAAATCCCTTTGTATCATAATCCCGTTCGTCATAAGCGTCATATGGTAAGGCTTTTATTAACTATTAGTATCAATTTACTTTCCCCTTTCCTGTTTTTCTTTTTCATTAGTTTGTCTGAATATTTCAGTACAAAGAAAATAACCTACCAACATATACCAGATATTATATCCACGTCAAATTAGAGAAAACAAAAATTAACGTATATTTTTTGTTTACACTTTCACTATTTTGACATTTAAATATGCATCTGAATAAAATCCATTAAATAAAAGTTAATGTTAATAACAAATATAAATTACATAGTAATTCAGTTTAGTTATCATAAAAAGGATGAAAGATTTACATATAAATATAGTTATTTAAAAAAAAAATTATTTCAATTTATACAGTGCGTCGCACTTAAAAGTGTAACACCCTTATAACTTCTTTCTTTTTTTCAATTAGAACCAAACTTTACTCAAATATAGAACAAAGTAGGATATAATTGCGGCCAAAGAAATATTTGTTACCTATAAATGCAAAGCCACCTACGATACCAAAATAAACTCAACAAATCAAAAATCAAATTAGGTATTTTTTATTTTTCCTAAAACAGAAAATGAGTCCAAAGGTCCAAAGACTCAACGTGGATCCAAAGGAGTAACCACACTCCCCAGGGTCTGGATTGGGCTCGTTCATTGTAATAATAATAATAAAGTTTTGCATCTTTTGTTCTTTTAAAAAAAGTACGGAAAATATTGTCACTGATTTACTGCCATTATTTCAAACGTTAGAGACAATTCTGAACAACTTTAGTTGTTTATAAAATTTCCCAAAAAATGCCTACTATGAATTTTTCTTGGGAATGTGGATAGAACACGATTAGCTTCCAACACTAAAAGCAAATAAGTTAAATTATTAGTGATGTAGTCTAAAATAGGGGAAAATATAATTATGCCAATGAGTCTCGGCAATGTTTCTCTTCATTATTTACATTTTTTAGAACGCTCAGAGCACACCATTTTAAAATCTTAGTAACTTTTGCGATTTCTGTAATTTTTTTGTGTGACATTTTTCATACACCGGGTGACAACGAGATTAATCCCGTTCCAATTTCTAGGTTTATTTTAGGAATACAATTTTGAAATTTTTTACATATCATTTGTGCCACAGAAAACCACATTTTGCACTTATTAAGTGAAAAATATCACTTCCGGTCCAGCCGGAAGTAGCAACAATTGTTGTTTTTTAAATAACAACATATATATATATATATATAAAGAAGAAGGGTAGTCTTGACTGACTAGTTAAGAAAACCAAAATTTAACACACGTAGTGTATCTTGAGGTTGCAGTCAGAGTCAAAACAGAAAAAGAAAAACTCTTTTGTTACTTTGTCAAGCTTTCGGAAATTATTTATTCCCTTTATCAAGACATTAACTTGAGGTTAAAAGTTAAGGTCACATGTATTATAAAATAGTCGCATTTTTAACTTAATGTAGACAAATTCATACACAAATTCCTTTACAGGTACACTGTTCATTATCAAAATCATTATAAATGTGCAGGACATGTGCGAATGCATAGCGTAGTTTATACAAATTAGTTTCAGTCATTAAGATTCGATAGTTAAGATAAAGGTATACCTAACTAGTTTAATTATTTAAAATTTTTATTAATAGTATAAGAATTGTTAAATAAAATAAGTTCAAATGGTATTGAATATGTATTTCAGTTTTAAGGTAATTTGTGTCTCAAAATTAAATTTAAAAAAATCAAAATATCAAGGAGGTGAAAGATGTCAAGAATAATAATTTTTCATTTGATTGATTAGTAAAAATTTCAAATTGGAATAAGATTTAGAGATTCTGAGAAAAATAAAGCTTTGTTAAAAATATTAAAGAGTGTATTGGAAGATTAATACAGGTACAAGTTTTTGAACACATTCTTTTCCATTGAACATATCAAGTTTGTAACATGTAACATTAATTCAATCCAGAGCACAGTTTCCCAATATCGTGTCGTATATGAAGATATAGAGAGGTTAGTGTACTGCTTTTATCGAACTTTAAAAAAAGGTATATATGTATATATATATGTAGTGGTGAGAGGTAAGTGAATCCTCTCATGTGGTCTAATGCTACTATACACCAGACATCATGGATGTCTCCATGGTGCATAACGACTTGCCATTTTGCAAGTACCGAGAGCGGTGACCTTCAGCCCTTGGTGGACTTAACCCATATACTGTTATTATACATGATTTGCAGGAAACAACTATTTTTCATGACTTGTAAGGTATAATTCAATGCAGGTCGGGGTATTTGCCCGCTGAGTAGTTGTTTCCTGCAAATCATGTATAATAACAGTATATATATATATATATATGAAAAATACTAGGTTCTCGGGTTGAACCGCGTCTGAGATTGTTAATGTCTCGACGTTTCGGCTCCCGTTTTGGAGCCATTTTCAAGAGAAAAAGTGAGTCAAGTAAAAATTGTCAAAGAAAATAATGCTAGGAGTTCGTGGAACTGGTTCGATTCCGGGGTCTCAATCTGCCTACTCCCCAGATCTCACCGCGATCCGTCTCTAAGGCCTCAACCTGCCTACTCCTTAGAGCGAACTCGCTGGCAGTATCGGATGAAGTGTTATTTATACGAAAGCTGTCTGTGGGTGGGAGAGTGGTGGGGGGTTGAGGGTCTGTTGATGGAGGCATCAGAGCAGAACGGCTGCTATCAGGATTATGAGGTGTGGATGAATATTGTGGGGCTAGCCTGGAGATCAATGATTTCCAAGCGACTGGAAGACGATGACCGTCATCCCTTTTGTTTAGACAATTGGGACGTTTTTCAATCTCAATTGCTTCGCGGATGATTCGCGGTTTTTGGAAAAATGATGGTGCTATGGTTTTGGTGTTATCGAAGTCTATATTATGGCCTGTTAGAAGGCGGTGTTGGGCAAGTGATGATGTGGGATCGGATTTTCTAACTGCAAGACGATGTTCATATATTCTATTGTTAATCCGTCTGTTGGTTTGTCCAATGTAGGTTTGGGGACAGTTTGAGCAAGGTATTTCGTATACACCGTGGGAATCATTAGGTATTTGGTCTTTTGGGGTTCTGATTAAATTGGAAATTGTTTGGTGTGTTGTGAATATGGTTTTTATGTTATTGGATTTCAGGATTTTTGAAATTTTGTCTGTGACACCTTTGATGTAAGGTAGGAAAGCTTTTTGCTGAGGAGGAGTTTCTGTCTGATCAGTTTGGGAAAGATTTTGTGCTTTGTGTATGGATCGCGTTATATGTCCTTTGTCGTAACCGTTTTGTAGAAGTGCTTCTTGTAATGTTTGTAGTTCGGATTGTCTGTTGTGATTGTCTGTTAGTCTGAGGGATCTGGTTACAAGAGTGTTGACAACGGAATTTATTTGTGATGGATGGTGGTATATATATATATATATATATATATATATATATATATGTTAGATAGTGGATTGTTTGAATAACTTTTTAAAAAGGAACTTTATTTGTTACACTAGAGTCAACGTTGACTCGTTAAGAAAATACAATAATAATTTAGAAGTAGTTTAATCGAAAGTGAGTATAAGACTGAAGGTACAAATGTCTGTTGGTTGTATTTATAACATAAGAGAACAAAGAACATTAAATTGGCAATTCAGCATGATAAGGGATTACCAAGAAAGAAACATTAAGCTCAGCCAACGTGAGCGGTTATTAGAGAAGAGCTGTTGCGCAATTTGTAACATGATATGTTTGAGAAGGTTAAGCCTGTCTCGGTGATATTATATATCACAGTATATTTCTAATATAACAGCTTCCCCCTTATAAAAAAAGTTGGTGTTTTATGCAGCAACTTTTGAAATGAGTATAAAATGTATATAAAAGGTAATGGTACAATTTGGAAAAATATAAAGAGTACAAAAATGTTGTCGTAAAGTTTAAAATACAGAGTATAACCTTAGTGTCTAAAATATGAAATGCAAGCACAATAAGCTTGATTCATAAAATAAAATAACATAAAAATGTTAGAGTTAAAATATAGCTTTAATATAAAAGCATAAAATATGAGTATGATAAGTTTAAATGAAAATAACGTAAAAATGTTAATAAAATTGAAATTAACAAAGGATAGAAAAATAATGAAATATAATGATTAAATAAATGAAATGAAATTCACTGAAGAGTCTAGCACTAAAAGTCAGTAAAAAGGCACAAAATGTCTTTAGTTAAGTTCTATGTCTTCGGCTTCGTTGTCTTCTCTTCTTAAGGTAGGTCGTCTTCGTTGATGAAACAGGCTAGTGATTGTCCTGAGGGGTTCACTAGGCCTTGGTGGAGATGGAGGAGTCGTGGAAACGTTGATGGCTAGTCTTCGTCTCCTTGTTTTATACTTACAGAATAGATACAAGAATAAGAGTCCGAAAATTAGCACTATGGTAAGATAGGTAAACCAAGAAATGTGTCTCGTGATGAAAGGTTCCTTGATTAGGTCGTCTAAGTCTTTTGAATATTGGTCTAATTGGTGTCTGGCGACATCGAGGTCTTCGGTGTTCAGATCACTTAGTTTTAATGGTTTCATGTTGGGCACTCGAACTTTGTCCGGAACCTGGTTGCAACACTCGAATGGGATTTGTATAGGGTGAGCGTCGTTCTTCACGTCTGTCGTTTCGCCTGAGCTGGCTTGGATCTTCGTGATACCTATGAAGGCGTAGCAATTTGGTTGTAATTTAATTATACAGTTTTTGAGGATGGTGTCGGTTTTTGGGGTCTCTTTCGGGCAATTGATAGTCATCTTTAGTGGCTCTGTATTGACGATCATCCACACGTTCTCGTCTAGCTTTTGGATGTTGTATCCTTGGCCGATGATAGTTGACGTTTGACAGTTTTCTGGTAGAGTTTGTAGATCCTTGAAAAGGCGGGCTTCGCATATGGCGTTGTTGTCAATTGGATATGCAAACAAATTTGGACATAATTTAGTATTGGTATGGAGTGGCTTGCATTCTCTGAGGTCAGCAATGGGTATGTACATCAAAGAATCATCATCTCTCGCGATATATTTTTGAGAAGTTGACAAAATATGATACAGACCAGTTCTACTATCTAAGATAGGAATGGGGTATAATTGGAAAACAGAGTACGTTTGAGGGTCTACTAGGGGTATATCTAATACAAATACTAATTCTGAGTTCATTTGGAAAGCTTTTAATTCAATAATATCTAAATACTGTGCAATTTTTGAAAGTTTAATTGGGAGTGGCAAATTGTTCTTTTGTAGGTTTTGTGAAATTTCCTGCAATGAGTTTACCAAATCTTGGGGGTTAATGATAGACGTATGAATTACTTTGAGTCTCGCGAAAGTGATCGAATTTAAAATATCGTTGAGGTTGTCCTCTATAAATAGGTAGCTCGCCATGAGTTGTTCACAAATTTCCAAGAATTTTAATTTTGTTTCAACTGCTCGTACGTTATACGTAATGTCTAAGATTGCGTATTCGATTTCTTTTATGTCTTTGTTGAATGTCTCCTCGTCTATTAGTAGTTTTTGAATTGTCGTGTTAAAATTTTTAATAACTGAATTTGTAACTGATATTTGATTTTTCATCAAATTTTCTATCTGATGTTCGTCTTGGTTTAATTTTTTGATACAGTCAGAGTAGTATTTACCGTCTTCTGCGTCTAAATTTCCGGTAATTGCTTTGGATATTGAACCAATTCCGTTTATGATTCCGCGTTTGTAGCGTTTCGTGTCGAGATGTATTTCGTCAAATTTAGTTTGTATGGATTTTGAGATTTGTTCTAGGAGGCTTAAATGCGTTTTAACCTCACTCGCGAATTCGTTCATGTTTTTGTATGCTGGGTCAAGAGTGGTAAGGATTGTCTGTAAAATTTTGTCGTTTCTGTCAAGAGCTGTCTTAAAGGTCGATATATTTTTATGTATGAGTAACGTCCATTTCTTGTGTGAGACGACAATGTCCGTGTCTTTGTGATAGTAAACACCGATAGTATTGTTTATTGGTGTTATTTCGTATTGAGAAAATGCTGATCCGAACAGCAGTAGAAACCTGAAAATAAATTTTAATCTTCAATATATGGTTTCATTCTATCAAAATTTACTTTACTTGTTTGATTTGTCTCGGGATTTAACAAAGTGGCAGAATTTTGGAAAATTTCTTTGATCTCGAAAGGGCCGTTGAATTTATTTTGTGACTTGCTTTTGATTTGGGATTCCTTTACATATACTTCGTCTCCAACGTTATACGTGGGGCGATTTTCTGGGATATTTCTGTCGAATCTGACTTTAGCTTTTTGTTTTTGCGCTTCAGTCCGACTGCGTGCAATTTGGTAATAGTGGGATATCCTATTATTTAAGTCCCTAACATATTTAGTTATTAGGTCTTTTTGGTTGTACAGGGTCTCTGGTGGTCTATTAGGTGTGTGTCCAAAGATCAGTTCGTATGGCGTAAAACCATGCGTTTTATTAACCGAATTATTGTAGCATATTACTGCATACGGCAATATGGTAAAAGGATGTTCATTTGGGTTTTCGGTTTTGTGAATTCTGATCATTTCGGCTAAGGTAGCATGAAAGCGTTCTATAGAACCGTTAGATTGGGGATGTCCTACGCTAGAATATGTCAATTTTATATCGTAGAGGGTACAGAGGTCTTTTAGTAAGTTGTTGTCGAATTCACCGCCGTAATCACAGTGAATCCTCAGTGGGGTACCGTAATGTTGAAAATATAACAATAGGGTATTTACCACAGATTTTGCGCTTTTAACCGGTACTGCATAGGCTTGTGTGAATTTTGTAAGTTCGTCGCGGATAGTTAGAGCGTAATTTCGTGTAGGAAATTCGAATAGGTCGATGTTAATTCTTTCGAAAGGCGTCCTCGGAGTTTCAGTGATTACTAGAGGGTTGTTAAGATTTTTTCGGCAAACTTTAGTCCGTTGACAAATTTCGCAATTTTTTATGAAATTTTCAACATCTTTGGTTAGTCCTTGCCAATTGTATTTATTTTTGATCCTACGCATAGTCTCGTTTATTCCGCGATGTAGGTTGTTTTTGCCGGTATGGTTTTGGTCAAGAATTATCGGTCTTTGGTCTTCGTCAGGTGTTTGTACTAGGTTTTGACAGATAATGAGTTTTAAATCTTTTTCTGCGAAGATAAATGACAGAATTTCGAGTATGGGGAGGTCTAAATTGTTTTCGACATGGTAAGTATTAGAAAGATCTAGTTCATTTTGATTTTTGTATATTGCTAGGAACAAATGTTCTACTACAGATTCAGGGTCAAAGGGTAGAGGAATGATATAGTATTTCCTATGTCTAACCGATCTACTGGAGAGGATATTTATTTTGTCGTCGTAAAATTCGGGATTTTCCTCGAAAATGTCATCAATAATTTGGTGATGAAGATCTCTTAGGTTTATTTTGTTGAAAGAAAGTTATGATGTCTTTGTTTTCTCGGTCCAAGAGTTGTTTATTTGAAGTTTGAATTTTAGAGTAATCTATTGAATATTCAGTTTTGTAAAGTCTAGAAAACGTGTTAAATTTCTGAGAAGTTTGTTCGTTTGTGATCTTGTAAATATATTCATTTGTTTTTACTTAGGGCCTCTCAAATAAAAAATATATATTTTTTGAACATTTTGAAGAATGTTTGATTTTCAGTTTCTGAAATTTCTTCTGAACGTTTGTGAGTTTCTTTCAGGGTTTACGAGTAGTTCAATTATTTAATTTGGAAAAGGTATGTCCTGATTTTAAGTTTTAATTAAATTCTGAAAAGTTCTTACTGCATATTATTTAATTTTTCTGCCCTTGGTATTAATTATTATATAGTTAACAGCTGTTATTACTTGTGCTTGTAAAGCGTTTATATTGGTGTAGGGAGAAATCATAATGAGTGCAATGCGATACTATGGTGCTGGATATCATGCAATTCTTATTAAAATGTTTAAGTCCATAAATATACAGGACGTGCCTCTGCGCAAAAGTTCAAGGTACTGTTTATCAAAGTAGTACTACTATTATGAGTTCCTTGAATTAAATGTAATTACTTTATGTGCATTTATTTAAATGAACAAAAATATTTCGTTATAATTAAGGTTTTGTTTCATAAAGTAGAATTTACTACAGGAGAAGTTTCCTAGTAATAGAGAGAAGAAATAAAATTATTTACATGAGAAGTGTTTTGATAGTTAATTAATTTGTTATACAATGGTTTTTTTTTTGTCAAATTTTCTGGTAGTATTAACTTAGAAAGGTCTAAGAAAATGGAAAATACTTTTAATGTAAACTGTTAATTTTTGATAATATTCTAAAAGATTTAGTTTGGGTGACTAAAAAAATATTTGTGAGATAATTTTGAAAGTAATTTTGGGTTGCAAATTTTTGTAACTGTTTTATTTGCAGGGTCGGCATATAGTTGAGGCTGAAATCGGTATTATCGTTATTAATTAGGTTTAAATATAGATTTGAATTTTTGAACTGGTTCAAATTTTAAATTAGAAAATTCTATTATTTTCGGTATTATTTTTACCGGTGATAAAAATGAATTTCGTTGGGATATTTTCCCGATTGTGTGGGGTATATAAATTTTTCTTTTGTTTTGATTACGCAAGATCGTATGCGTGTTTTCTGGATTATTCTTTACTTTATTTGTTTTTCGAATTTTCGATTTCCTGAATATTTTATTATTAATTTTGAATACTGTTTGCGAAATAAACATATTTCTGTTTAATGTTATTGTTTGTTTCGAACTGTTATTGGACATGTTTGGATTTAAGGTTGTCAATTTAAATTTGCCTGTAGGAGATGATTTTGTTTCTGAAAGGTTCATTTTTTGTCGGTTAACTGTAGGGGTTACATTTGAAATTGTTTTTGTTTCTTGTACCTTATGTTTAATTATTCCTTTGATACGAGATTCGCTAAAGATGGAATTTTGGTTTTTGTCTTTACAGGAGATGTCTGAAAGTTTAGAACTTTTGTCTATTTGATGGGAGTCTGAATTTTGATAGTTTTCATCAGACGTTGTCTCGAAAAATTCGCTTTGTATGTTTGTCTTTGCAAAGGTGTTAGGTAAGTGTATTTTGTCTTGTTCCTGAGCTAGCGGTATAGCGTCAGTGTCACAATAAAATTCAAATATTTCTTCAGTGTCTGGTTCGAAAAAAATAAAATTTTGATTAATGGTGTTATCTGAAAGGTGATTGTTAATATTTTCGTTTGAATTTGTAACTGGTTGTAAAGGTAAATAATCGTTAACTTTAAATAATGGTATATTTTCAAAATTGGTAATTAGTTGATTGTTTTTGAAATCTATAATGCATTCGTAATATTCTAGAAAGTCGTTACCTACAAAGCCATCGAAGTCTGTATCTAAATCGTATACATAAACTTTGTGTGGATCGTTAAAATTGAACGGTATAAGAACAGATTCAGTGATTTTAATTTTTTGACCTGTTACTTGTATATTTAAATTTTCGGGGTGTCTTAGGTTATAATTTTCTGTTGCTTTGGGTTTGAAAATGGAAATATCTGCACCTAAATTGATTAGAATATTAAATTTATTTGTTAGGTCTTTCATGAAATACAGGTTTGTCGAACTTATTTGAAACGGAGGGTTAGATGGTGATTTTACATGAAACACTGTTCTTGGGGATTCGAATGTGGGTCGGAATTGTCTTTCAGGTTTAATGTTTGAATTTGGTTGGACATTTGGTCCACTTCGAAATTTATTTCTTGGGTTGGAGTATTCATGGAATACTCCGGGCCTAATGGAAAATCCTGAGGATTAGCAGTATAATCCTGCGACATCTGAGAATTAGCTGTATAATTCTCATTTTGGTATGGCATGTTATCGTCGTTATTTTGCGGGAAATGGGGGTAATCGTCATAATTTACTTGTGGCATGTTTGCCATGTTATCAAGGCTAGAATTAGTTTGATAGTTTCCGAAGTTATGGAATTGTGGGTCACTGAAATTATCAGTTTCATGGTAAAAATTAGTATCATAATTTTGAGAGTCGAAATGATTGTCAAAATTAACGTGATGTGTTCTCTGCGGGTTTTGTCTGTTAAAGTTAGGATTGAAATTTGAATTTTGTTGATTTGGGGATCTCTGAAAGTTCGGATTAGGTCTTATTACAGAAGGCCTATTCTGTTGAAAATCTTGTTGCGGCGTGAAATTTCTTTGATATTGCTGGTTGGGAGAATTTTGGAAATTCGGTCTAGAAAATTGTGGAGGACTGGCAAAATTGTTTTGTCTAAAGTTCTGATTTTGTTGTGAGAATTGTAGTCTTGTACGGCACTCATTAAAATTGTGCCCGTTACGTTTGCAAAAATTACAGAATTGTTGGGAGTTGGGATGCCTCTGTTGGTTCTGGATGGGGTTTTTGTTGATAGTTTGTTTTGGGAATTTTTGTGACTCGAAGTAGGACAGTTGGAGTTCGCGTTTGATTCTATTAATTGCTTCTAGCATGTCGCTGGGATTTCCGGCACGGATTATTTGTCCAAGTTTGGGTTCTAGTCCGGTAAGTAGTGTTGTTAGGGTCATGGTTTCAATTAGGCATGATTGGGCTGTCTTTTCTTCCAACGTCAAAGTCTGTTTTTGCACAGCAGCGTGCATTTTGGCATTATGTGTTTGTAAACGAGATACGAATGTCAGGGCAGTTTCATTAGGTAGTTGGTGAATCCGTTGTAAGTCTTGTATAAGGGCTGTCAAGTCGCGTGAATCACCGAAATGCGCCTCAAGTAGGCTTTTAATTTCTGCCCAAGTGGCAGGGTTCCTCGAATTTATTAATTCGGCAGCTTTTCCCCGAAGTTTATTTTTTATGTGTAGAGTAAGTAAAATACGCTGGTCCTCTATAGACATTCCGTTCGCGAAAACACACGCGGAAATAAAGGTTTGTAGGAAAATGGGGTTCCCGTCGACCTCTGGAACTATTGAGAAAATCTCACTTAACCTGTAGGGTTCTATGGTAAGTGTTTCGTCAGCGTTATTGGTATTATTTGCTGTAGTATTTGGTTGGTTCGCCATTTTGTATTATTAAGATTTGTATATAAATTTCAGATAAACAAACAAAAATTAATTTGGTACACACAAAAAAATAATAAAAATTAATTGTAAAAGGTGCAAGAGTACGCCACTGGCAATAATAATGAATAAAAGGAAACGAAATTGTATTATTTTCTGTATAAAGTATGTAACAAATTATTTTTGCGATGGTATTTGCACTTATTCAGATATTATAGTCATATGGTATAAACAATACGTTAACCTTTATTAGTAGTAGTAGTATTAAATTGCAATAAAAACGTTACAAGATAAAGATTAAACTTGATATATGTCAAATGAATATATTGATTGCAATGAAAATATTTATGTGTTAAAATAAAATAAAATATCGGCTAAAGTAATACGATATTTAGATAATATATTCAACTAAATTAGATTGCAGAACTGTCGTGGGTTTAATGCAAATGTGAATGCAATGTACGAATGATAAAATATAAATGTTTAGTGCAGCTTGAAATAGAAAATAAATCGAGATGATTCTTAAATTACTTACATTACTATCTTCATGCCTGGGGTCCAGATGAAAGGTCGAATGCGGTTTCGTAAGCGTTGCTACACTGGGATGTACCGTCAGGGGTATCACTAGGTGTTCCTATCCACGGTGACGTGTTCCAAGTGCCGAAGACACCGACTTTCAGGGGCCAGGAATGTTTCTTACTTGCTAATTATTTCTCGATGTGTATATGATGCTTCTTGTGAGCTTGTTGAGACGTTGCTTGTCTGCTTAAATTGTGTTTTTCTTGTTTCTCGTAGATTCTTTTCTGATTGAAGGATTGAAATCCACCACCTCTGGGTTACAGGGTGTTTTTCAGATCCTACCGACTGCGCCAATGTTAGATAGTGGATTGTTTGAATAACTTTTTAAAAAGGAACTTTATTTGTTACACTAGAGTCAACGTTGACTCGTTAAGAAAATACAATAATAATTTAGAAGTAGTTTAATCGAAAGTGAGTATAAGACTGAAGGTACAAATGTCTGTTGGTTGTATTTATAACATAAGAGAACAAAGAACATTAAATTGGCAATTCAGCATGATAAGGGATTACCAAGAAAGAAACATTAAGCTCAGCCAACGTGAGCGGTTATTAGAGAAGAGCTGTTGCGCAATTTGTAACATGATATGTTTGAGAAGGTTAAGCCTGTCTCGGTGATATTATATATCATAGTATATTTCTAATATAACATATATATATATATATATATATTAAAATAATATTTCAGTCACAAGCTCCTCTATAAAATCCTTATTTTACTATAAGGAATGTAACCAGACTGCAACCAGCAGCTACTCTCCGGGATATGTGCCCCGCCGAGCGCTGAATTACAAGTTACAAGCCTGGTGCGTAAAGTGTAATAATCGCATATTACCAACAAAACGCTAATGCTTCGATTGCAACAAACACCAGCCGAATGATTGATCCTACTTAAAGGAGCTCTCGTGCCAGTCGCCCCATACTACTTGCAGACTGCGGTTTCGAGCTGTTGGCTTTCGTCAGTGCAAGGTAGGCATGTGACGAACGACACGAGGATCCCTTGACTATTTGATACATCTCGGTATTTTTATAATAGCGAGATGTAAAATAGTAAGCAGACGATATACCAAATCGGATATAATTAAGATAAAGTCATTATTAGTAGAATGATAAATCTTGTAAACCAATCTAAACTAATCCATTAAAATAATAAATTATTGAAATCATAAACTGGATGAAACGCCGGGAAGTTTGGAAAAAAATAATGCAAATCCTATATGGAAAATTATTTCAATAACTTTTTTAACTATATCTTCACAATATGTTCACAAACAGAGGAAAGATATAGTCCGTGTTCAACAACAAGTCTCGGCATTTATACTAGAAAATATGTAACGCACGAATCCGCCAATCTGTGCAAAATATATTTATACTATAATAGAACAAAAAAGTAGGAACAAAAAATTAAACTTTTTCTTTACAATGGACTTTCAGAAATCCTGTAAAACTATCAAGCTCTCCTGTAAAATTGATAAAAATAAGATAAGTCAGTTCGTGGTATTGACAACTTGGAACCTACAGAAAATAAAAGGAAAATATACTATTTTCAATATCAAAACTTAGCTATCGAACTTCAATATGTACGGCGATTGAAGGTAGTGAAAGTTTTCCCATTCATAATATTCGGCTAGAGGCATCGTGACAAAGAAGTTTTTGATATACTTGAAGCAGTTTAGAATAAGTATGCTAAACTCACCTCGCCAAGTTTATCCAGAGGATGATAATTCTCCAGACTTGGCACATCATGAGAAAGTTTCAAAATATGGAATACAGATATCTAAACTTGGTACATACTAATGAGATATAATGAATTTTATCCATATCAATCGAGACCAATTCTGCGCGCACGAGGGATCAATTAATGTTTCCAGCATCAACAGAGAACGTATGTCGCTTAGTTTATAATGAATACTTTTACTTGTTTCCACCTTCAAGAAAACACCCTAAGCGTAGATTCAATAATTGCAACACGAATTGACACTAACCACTGATTTATTTAACAATAAGGGCGGGTTGCACAACGTGGTTCAACTTTGAACTAAGTTCAAAATCCAAGGTTACAATTGTAAATACAATGGTAGTCAAGGATTTTGAACCGAGTTTGGGTTGAACTGAAACTGAACTTTGTTTGTACAACTTGCTCTTAATTGCCTTACAATAATTAATCCTTATAATTACAACACTAATTACAACGTTCAACCATTTATCTCACTCTTGTCACTACTTTTTATTACTCTGTCCTTTCTCTTGATCCGATCACTTCACATTCTTAACTGAAACTACCCCGATACGTTGGTCCTGCTTCTTTATTCTAGTCCGTAACTAGACGGTTCTCTCTTTTTCTAGTATCTCTATTGTAGGAAGCAAATGGCACCATCTCTAGGTCGGCTGGTGAACTAGCATTATATTGCCAGCTTTTCTCTACTAAGGGATTGATATATGAGACCTGATAATTCTCAAGGGAAAATGTATAACCAGTGTCAGAGAATAAAAAATATTCACAAAAAATGGTTAGAGGAATCTGATATTCATTCTCAAGGAAATAAATATACAGGTAGCATCAGAAAGACCGAAATACTAACAAAAGAAGTATATGATATTTGGCATAGAGTAAGACTATTCAAAACGTGTCATGTTAATATGCTTTTAAAGATACAGAGGAAGTGTTCGTAGGACAAGAAAATTAACAGAAATATGTCGAAGGAATCTTAATATTTGGGATGCAAATAACACTATTGATACAGTTTAGATAATTCATAGAAGAAAATGTACAGGGGGTGTCAGAAAATATTAATAGGAATATATTGGAAGAACCTGATATTTAGTGTATATTTGACCCTGTTGAGAAAGTATAAGACTAGACAATTCTTAATAAAGAAATATAATAAGAGAAATTTTATATTTGACAGTTGACTCTAAAGAAAAGAAAATCAGATAATCCTCTCATATTTGATCTATAGTTTGAAACTGCTGTCTAGGAACAAAACCTGATAAATGCTTACTAAAATAGATACAGGGTAGTCAAAGTAAAAACACTGATCACAAAAATAGATCACAGATTCAAGCGGATCCGAAGGAGTCATCACCCACCGCAGGGGCTGGAATGGGCCCTAGTTCTTTGTAATAATAATAAAACCTTGCATCCTTTGTTCATTTAAAAAATATATAAAAAATATTGTCACAAATTTAATGCCATTAATTCTAGCGAGGCAATTTTTTTAATCGTCCTGGCAAAGTTTAGCATTTCACCACTCGATCAAGATATATACATGGAAAATTACATATGGCCATTCCGTACATTACCATCTGCCATACCTGAGAATCGAACTCAGAAGCGGTATAGCTACTAGCCGTGTGCCTCTCACACAACCCCGTCTCTGCTACCAAGTCTGTAACACAATAAAAACGCTACTGCTAGTTGGTTAAAGCGTCTGGCTAGCAAACTGAGTTGCCTAGCGAAGTGGGTTCGATACCCACAAGGCGAAACAATTTTTCATTAAAAAAATTGCCCCAAGAGTGGTTCGGAGTCCACATTAAACTGTAGGGCCTCGTCTCTCTTTACCTAGCACAAGATCCTTGAAATCTTCCAGGGGGTTACTTCGGTAACTTGAGAGGCGGTTAAGAAAACATTTTTTTTTAAAACTAAACATCCATGCCATGCCATCCATCATATATATCCATGCCATGCCGTCCATATATTTAAAATTTCTATATATTTATTTATACCCATTTAAACTAATTAATGACTTCAATCTCAAACTTGAAAATCTATTGATTTTTATTCAAATATCTAATGTGCTCTATTATTTTATTTTAAAATAGAGCTATAAGGGTGAAATTATTAGGGTATTAGTGGAATTTCGTGACAATTGTAAAATTACTACCGGCTTTATAGTGGCAATGCGATGTCAAAATAAAATTAATGTACATAATTTTGGCAGCGGTTTACCCTTCGTTATAATATATTACATAAACGAGGAAAACTTTAACACAGAGCTTTTCAAAATGCACTGAGGGTTTACTTTTAATATTCAAGTAAGCATGGAAACTTTTTAGCATTAATTACACCGTACAGCATATGTGTCCTGTATTACGCATTATATACGTGCAAATGTGCAACGCAAGTTCTTTCCGACTTGAATTTAGTCACCAGCACGCGAAATTTCATTAACAGTTCAAGAGCTCGCGTCAAAAAAGTGCAAGAGTTTTGGAAAGGCTAATATTTTCAAATTTAATTGTATTTTGGCCATAGAAATCCACTGTAGAGTCAGCACGTCAGCTACGGGGAAACCTGGCGCTGGCATGGTAGGAAAGGTGTAACATTTATTAGTATCCCCAGAATGTTTTGGTAAAGCTCAACATTCATCTGTAAATAGCTGATGCAATTATAAACTCAAAACAAATAGTCATACAGCATAATAATCGTATGGCGTCATCATCACTGTATACGTATTGCAAAAATAAATTCAATGCAAATAATTAGGAAAAAAGTTGAAATTCAGATATATGTTAGTTTATATAATTAAATTCATGAAATCAATAGACTTAATTTTCATAGAATTTTCTCAATCAGCAGTCAATAGAAGTTAGGATAACAAGGGCGCGCGGCTTGTGATAACTAAATATGGGTTCGCGATTGTTTTATTATTTTATTTTACAGCTGAATAAAATCCATTGAGTTTAAGACGCCATCGATCGATTTTTCTACCACGTTTATATGCATAACTTAAAAGATCTTTTATTAATTTATTATTTATTTAAAAATTTCAATATGGTTTCCGCCACTTTCTTCAATTAAATTCTGTGATATGCCATCTTTCGCTGGTTTCCACAAAGTAATAACAGACTTTAGGCTTTCCACCAACAGATGGCTCATACTAGGAATATATACGAATTTATTAAATAGATGTGTATGTCATAGGAAATCTTAAATATAAACTATTCTATACTTGGCGTATAAAAATTATCTACGAAATGATAGCATAAAAATAGTTAATGATCGAAAGTCCTTAATAATCGATTTAGTTTTTAAAATTTCACAAGTTGGTACTCTGACAGCCTAATTGCCGAACTATCAGTTTAAGTCATTTCCTCTTGTTTTTGCGAATTAAAATGATTATAAATATCACTCAAATTCCTTCAAATTTCCTTTTTAAATTAAGAAATTGAACCGAAAACTTTGCTAAGTCATTAATTTAGTTTAAAAAGCACCTGGTTGCTACTCGGCTTGGCACCGGATCAAAAACTAGATTTCACACATATTTTCAATTAATATTTTGGATTGCTTTAATTGAAATGTCGATTTATTCGGATTTAATTAGCGAGTTTATCGTTCAGAAGAGTATTCTAATCGATTGTGGTAAGGCCAGATTTTGAGTTAGGACTTGTCTACTGTTCTATTTTTGGATTATTTGGATTTTGGACTTTTGGATCATTTGCTATTCTTTGGTACACGACGTTTGATATATGATTTATAATCTACGATTGAGAAAAGCCCCTATCTAATCATTGCGAGAATTTCTACAACCAGCAAAAATCTCGATCAACAACCTTCAAGTCTGGAGCGTCTGGAAACTTCAAATTTTGTAAAAGCTAAGTAATTAGTGTATATATAAAATTTCCATTGTAACTTTGTTTAAACTAATTCTTTTCCCTAGCGTAAGCAGAGAAAAACTCTAGACTTTGATATATCTGTTATATATTTTATTGTAAGATTTGTACCTTTCAATTTTGTGTACTGTATTTTGCTGATTATTATAATAAATTGTATTGTTTTTACTTGTTTCTTTTTATTGTTTGTTCTCGCTACAAGGATTCGTAAGATCTGGAACCTCGTTTGCTTGTCCTGACTTTAGGTCGTAACCATTCATTTAACCTTTGTAACATTACACTGAAGTAAATTCTGTCATTGAAATTTATCCATTATTTACATAAACTAAAAAAAAAAATTAAGAATATTAAAAAATATTGAAAAATTCGTGATTCGAAGTTATTCTTTTAATTTTTCTCAATTTTAAGTGGTTTCATTAATAATAAACCATCAACATATATAGACCATTTTAAAGTAGACATTTTAATGGTTAAAATGATCTCGAATAGAATATTTAAATAATAAAAAAATAACAATAAATTTTTCCGTGGAAAATTTTAGTTTCTTTTCGGAAAATGAAAATATCTCGGAAACTAATTGTTTCCCAGATTCCAAAAAAATCATGCTTATTCAATGCAAAAAAGGTATACTTTCACATCATTTCATGTAAATTGAATTATTTTTACGAGAGAAAAAAATAAAATACCGGAACATCGGCTTTACGCCATTTTCTCTGTTATTTTGAAAAATGTCTTGTATAAAAGATTTAGATTTTTTTTATTATTTACAACTTTTGTGAGGAGCATTTTTCGCTAGGAGGTCATGTTTCACCGAAAATTGCTAAAAACCACTTTCGACCCCTAAATAGCACCCCCATTTTACAATTTAACTTTATCTCGTGTTTAGTTTTGATCATTTCTCTTAATTATAACCTTAACTAAATTTTCTGGCTGGTCCTTGCCTATTAATATTTTTTTTTAGCCTTCAAAATCCGCTTTGGCACCAGCCTAATTAGGGTAAACTTTCAATTATATAATAGAAAAAATATCCAATATTGCGCGGCAACGAATTTACATAATAGTGAGAAATCATAAATTTTAAATATATAGCCGTAGACATATAATGATCCTATTTATTATAACGAAGGAAATATGAACGGGCAAAAATATTTTCATATCTTGTATAGAATAGATATATATATTAAGGAAACTTACCCCTTATCGACCTCCTACGAATTATTTGAGAGCAGGACGGTGCTTCTTGTCGTAACATTCATACCTCTAAAATTATCCAGTCAAATTTTAATGAATGGATTGAGCAACACGGTACTTAGATTGCCAAAGCCAAGATTATGCTTACACCCTTATAAATGTTTAAAGTATGATGAGGTGCATAGAAATAAGCCAGAAAACGTTCACGATATGCGAAGGAAAATAATTGACGTGATCGTTGACATTAATAAAATTAATTTAAATGAAGGCATCGCAAGGAATTATGAAATGATTAATGTTGCGAAAATGCCGGTTTACGTACACCTAGAGAAAATGCTGAAATAAAAAAAATAGATTAAGTATGTTGCGATTATATTAAAATTTCTAATTTTTTTGTAGTTATACTGTTATAACTTGTCCACGAGAACAACCACTCAGGATAATCTTCATATCTCCAAAATTATAAGAGTAAAAATTTATCGAATCACATACGGCTATAATCACAATATAATCATTTATTTAGCACCACTTTACTATACAATTTACAAAATACTACCAAAAGATAAAAGAAAAAATCGGCAGCTACTGGAAGCGGCTGGAACCTCCCCACTCGGTGGATTTTTGAAGCCGAAAAGAGCATTAAATTGTGTAACAAAACGGCACTAAACGTAATCCGATCTCATCCAAAACCTTTTCAGATCTTCTGGGGCACTAAAAAACCCTCAACTTAATGAATTTACAATCATCTATGCGAGTTATTACCTACATTATCGCTCGTTGAATAATATACTATTAGGACATTAATAACTTTAACATCACTTGAACGACTAAGAAAGTCTAGCTATCCTAAATACTACAGATTTGTAAAGCAACAAACTGAAAATTGGTAAAGTGATAATCTATAATAAATTCACCAACAAAGGTACAGAAAGCATATGATATTGATATTGTTACATCTACCTTTAAAGTTTGTGACAATCCACTAAAAGTTACAAATGTGCCGAAATCTTATTAACATGACATGACACCAACGTTATCGGATGACAAACGATGACAATGACAATCATCAAAATTTGCTTATTGCAATCCGATCGCTCGCGGCTGTCTTTGTTAAATCAAACATTAGCATTTCAGTAATTTTACTAGATTTTAGAGGAATATTTGTAGTTTAATTCTTCGATTTGTCTGTATATATATTTAAAAACGGCACTAAAAGTAATCCGCTCTACTTCTAGAGCAGTGAAGAAACCTTCACACGTGATGTGACGAGTTTCACGATGTAACCGCTACGCGCATCGATCATGTCATGCGAAATGCGATCTATGCCATATTTGCTTTGTTTTTAATTTTTTTCACGGAAACCAAATCGAAAGGGTGGAAGTGTGATATATAGTTGAAATCAGAATTTTAACTGCTTTTCAATGGTTCCATTGTAAATTGAAAGTAAATATAAAATAAACAACTTGTTGCGTCAAAATGGCACTAAACGTAATCCGATCTCAACCAAAACCTTTTCAGATCTTCTGGGACACTAAAGAAGCGCACACGCAAAGTTTCATTCAAATCCGTTCAGTAGTTTCGGCGCTATCGTGCTAACACACATACACACATACATACACACATACACACACTCAGACATTTTTCAAAAACCACTTTTTTGGGTTCCTAGGACCTCAAAACGTAAAGATTTGATGTTATCTCAATTTTCGTTTTTGAACCAATTTTAGTAACCTCTCACAATTTTATTGTGTATGTACATATTTTTAATTATTTTTTTGAAATAAGTTATGTTACGAGCCTCCTTAGCTTCTTTACTGAGGTTATTGTATGTCTTTTCCTTTCCTAAAATTTTCAGCATATTATCCACTATAGTATAAATACTACATCTCAATATAACCCTCATGGCCCTATTTACAACTTTTGCAAACGATCCAAGTCACCATCGATTGAAAGATACAGAACAGTGTTACAATAATTAAAATGAGGTAATATAATAGTATTGTATCCCAATTTTCTACTTGTACTAGACAGGTATCAGCTGTCTCTTTTTAATACACCATTTTTTTTAGCTATTTTCTTACACACATAATTAATATGACTACTAAATTTAAGTTTATCATCTATGATTACACCTAAGTATTTAGTTTCATTAACAACCTAAATTGCTTCAGCACAAACTCTAAATTCTAATGCCTCCTGTCGTATTTCATCTTTAAATTTATTTTTTCCTACAATCATACGTTTTGTTTTGGATACATTTAGCTTCAATTTATTTACTTCTAACCATTCACTCACTTCTTTCAAGACTTCATTTGCCTCACTAATAACGCACTATTTTTCCCTGTTATACAGGGTGTTGCATCATGAGAGGGACATAGCTTAATAGGAGGTAGAGAACATCAGTGGTAACCGGAACCTCCCATAGAAATGTCTCATTCGGCCTTCATTACGAGGTTGCTGGGTGTTAAATAATTTTTGGCCAAACCTGTTTTCTGTCATAACTTTGACAGGGAATGAAATAACGGATTTATATTTGGTACGGCTAATGTACTAACGAGCCCCAAGAGGTACATGTATAAAAAAAATATATCCAGGTCCGGACTCACTATAATTTATGTCTCTTCTTTGCATCAATAAAACATCACCCTGTATATATTTTTTTGAAATTTCGATACGATATTCGAAAAGAGCAAGAAAAAACAAACAAAATGGCCTATTTCATTTTTTTGTTACACATTCGTGGTTATTTAAATACGTTGTTAAATGTGCAAGAAAATGGATTACAGAACCCTATTAAATGAGAGGCACGTGAAATAAATAGTTTTATAACTAAAATTTGCAAAAATTCTATTGAGCCTAGGTGGTCTGGGTGAATTCTAATTCCGGCACGTTTTAAAGGTCCATTTTGGTAAAAAACTGTGGTCCTAATAAGTAATCGGGTATGAAATAACAAAATTTTTAATCAATCACAGTAGGCTTGTTCAAAGTGACAGATAATAAAAAGAAATCTCCTAAACAGTTGAATAATTGTTTGTTAGTAATTTAATGTGTCAATAATCCGCATTTAGTTAGTGAAAACTTGTGAAAATATTTTAACTATGCCAGTAAAATTTACAAACGTGGAATATGCTGACATAATATTCATCTATGGTTTCTGTAATGGAAATGGTAGGTCGGCGGAAAGAGAATATCGGCTGCGTTTTTCTGGTCGCCGATGCCCTAATCATAAAACCTTTAGTACGGTGTTCCAGTATGCAAGACAACACGGAAAGTTTCCTAATTCTGCAGTTGTGGAGCGTGTTTTACAACAAGGTGTGCAGGAACAAAACAATATTATAAACGTAGTTCAAGAAAACCCAAATATGAGCACTAGACGAATCAGTTTGGCAACTGGTATTCCTCATTGGCGAGTATGGAGAACCCTAAAAAGAGAACGTTACCATCCATATCATATCCAGCAGGTACAGCGTCTTCAACAAGGCGACGATATCCCCCGCCTGGCATTTTGTCATTGGTTGTCTAACCATCGCCCAGTCATTTACAGAACCTTATTTACGGATGAGGCACAATTTACAAGGGCACAGGAAAACCCACATGCGGTACGCCAACGCCGTTCGCAACACAGGTTTTCTGTAAATGTTTGGGTCGGACTTGTGAATAGACATTTGATAGGGCCACATTTTTTTGAAGAAAGATTGAATGGTGAAATTTACTTTGATTTTCTTCAAAACATTTTACCGAATATGTTAGAAAACATCGGTATAAGAGGCATGTTGTTTCAGCATGATGGGGCCCCACCACATTTTAACCTTCAAGTAAGAGAACACTTAAACAATGTGTATCCTAATAGATGGATTGGACGCGGGGTCCACATGAATGGCCACCAAGATCGCCTGATTGTAACCCTTGTGATTACTTTTTATGGGGCCACTTAAAAAACGAGGTTTATAGCATTGAAATTGAAAGTAGACAACATTTAATCCAGCGCATCGTTACAACCTGCGACGAAATACGGAATAATCCAGAAATGATACGTCGAGCAATTGGTGACCTTTCTAAACGCGCAAGAAAATGCACAGAATGTGGGGGAGGACATTTTGAAAATTTACTTTAGTGTCAATCACGTTTTATTTTTAAACACATTTAGTTATTGTTTTGTTATTTATTGTTAATTGAATGGAAAATATTTTATTTATTTAGATTTTAGTTTGTTCTCTTTTCCAATTTTTATTAAGTATAAAATGTTGATGATTTTCTTGATCAAAGTAACTGGTTGCTTAGGCCTAAATGGTTTAAATTATCTGTCACTTTTATTCTTTGAACAAGCCTACTGTGATTAATTAAAAATTTTGTTATTTCATACCCGATTACTTATTAGGACCACAATTTTTTACCAAAATGGACCTTTAAAACGTGCCGGAATTAGGATTCACCCAGACCACCTAGGTTCAATAGAATTTTTGCAAATTTTAGTTATAAAACTATTTATTTCACGTGCCTCTCATTTAATAGGGTTCTGTAATCCATTTTCTTGCACATTTAACAACGTATTTAAATAACCACGAAGGTGTAACAAAAAAATGAAATAGGCCATTTTGTTTGTTTTTTCTTGCTATATACAGGGTGATGTTTTATTGATGCAAAGAAGAAACATAAATTATAGTGAGTCCGGACCTGGATATATTTTTTTTATACATGTACCTCTTGGAGCTCGTTAGTAAATTAGCCGTACCAAATATGAATCCGTTATTTCATTCCCTGTCAAAGTTATGACAAAAAACAGGTTTGGCCAAAAATTATTTAACACCCAGCAACCTCGTAATGAAGGCCCAATGAGACATTTCTATGGGAGGTTCCGGTTACCACTGATGTTCTCTACCTCCTATTAAGCTATGTCCCTCTCATGATGCAATACCCTGTATAAATTACTGCATAATTTGCAATTAAGTGATAACCCTAGTTATTAAACAGAGTTGCAATGTCGCTAATGTATAAAATAAATAAAAGCGGACCTAAAATACTTCCTTGTTGTATTCCTACATTTATAATTTTTGTACTAGATACATACTCATTATGCTTTAGCTTTTGCATGCTACCATTCAAGTAGTTATTCACATATGCACCGCTCTCTCAAGTCCATATCCTTTCAATTTATCTAACAATCTATTTCTATCTAAAGACTCAAAAGCTCTCTTAAGATCCAAGAAGATTATACCAGTTACTTTGCCTATATCACTCGCCTTTTTCCATTCGTTAATAACATACTGTAAACCACTTTCACAACTATATCTTTCTCTGAAACCCGCTTGGAACTTGCATAGTAATTTGTTTCCTTTCACAAACTCTAAGATTTGTACATATACAAATTTTTCCAGATTTTTTATAAACGGTGAAAGCATATTTATTGGACGAAATGCTTCAGCTTTAACTGTTTCAGCAACTTTTCTCAATACAACAATGCATCAGGGAACAATACCAATTTGCAACGAGGTATTGATGATTTTAGTAGAGGATCAGTCAATATGTGGAAAAAATCTTTGTAAATAAACATGGAAATGTCATCTGGACTACTTTTGCTTGCTAATGAAAAGATTATATTTTTAATCTTGTTTTTTGTGCAATAATTTGAAACTAGAAAATTTGCCATGATTATGCCTTAATTGTTATGGTCTATTATTTCTAGGTATACCATTGACTATTCCACTCACACTATTTATATAAAACTCGTTAAATCTTTCCCTTATAGCATTCATATCCTCTAACAAGTCGTTACCAAATATTATCTCACCCACAACCTCCTTATCTGTACAAGATTTTTTAGAAATTTCCATATCATTTTTGAGTTGCTCCTAGAAAGATCATCAAAGTACTTATAACGTCTACTAATTTGTTTCGTTTCAACTTATAGATCTTCCAATCATTTTGATTGTTTGTTGTTTTATATATTTTAAAACTTTTAGTGCAGTCATTGAAGCTTTATACCTCAGAAATATTTTACTACGAACCAATTTACATGAAATTTTGGAATTAGGCTTATCTTACCCTTAACTTCAAAAGTGATATTGACCCGACCTCCGTTCTTACCCTGGGGGTGGTTGCCACCCCTTCTCGTTAGTGTAAATTTTTTTGGTCAAAATAACCTCGAGGATCGATAGAAGACCCAATTCTAAGCAAAAAGTGTCCTATAAAGTTTTTTTAAGTTATTGGCGATTGAAAACTCCGAATTTTCCCACGTTTTTCAACGGTTTTTTGCAAACATCTCAAAAAATATGCGTTTTAGCTATAATTTTATAATAAGCAAAATTGTAGAAGGTAAAAAAATGAACAAATTGGTTTTTTAAAGAGTGTTCTAAGTGCAATATTAAGCGAGATATTGAAGATAAAAGCCGTTTTTTTTGTCTGAACTTTAATCGATGTATTCAATGCCATCTAGCTGACAACGGATACATTTTATCCATATGACAATAAGAAACTTTTTTATAGTGCTTAAAATAATCTTTAAAATGAGCAGTGTTAAAAGTCTTTTGCACGTAAAGTGAGTGAGTTGTAATGAAAAAAAGAGGGACATCTAATATATTTTTTTTAAAATAGATGTGTTTCATAAGTGCCATTTCCACCAAAATTAAAATTAATCGTATTCCGTCTAGATTTAACTTTAATATGAAGAGTTTATTGGATTCCAGCCGTTCGGCTGCTTTGGAATGCAAACTTTTCAAAAAAATCACGATTTTAAGAAGAAAATGTTTTTTTCATTTTTTAAAATAACACCTTTTTTCATAATATTTCAAAAATAATGAAAGATACGTAAAAAACTGTAATGATAAAAAATGTAGGTCTTTTTTTGACAAAAATTTTGTTTTTTTTTCTGTGAGACCAAAATTGACGGAGATATGACTGTTTAAAGAGCGCGCGGTAGCGCAATCACAGTCTCTCTCGAGCCTTTTGACCCTTCACCGTTTCAAAATGAAGGGTTTTACACTACATGTCATAATGAAAAAAGTTGTAGCTCTTTCAATTACCTTTAAAATGGTTTTTTTAAAGTTGTGATAGCTTTAAAATTGAAGGAGTTATGGTCCAAAAACTAAACGTTTCTTTTTTCTATTTAGTAAAATGAAAATTTCGGAGCACAAAAATTTGGAGCAGAGTGAAAGTAAAGAATAATATGAACCCAAAACTATTGTTTTATATATATATCCATATATGGCATATATATCGGAAACATACGCACGAATACATACAAACGTTCATATATGTATATCCAATAAAATCCAATCCAATAAAAACTGCAGATCCACCTGCACCGCAAGATTTACTTAAAATGATTTTTTGCAACTGCAAAAAAGGTTGCGGAGCCACTTGCGGATGCCGAAGAGTCGGGCTGTTTTGCAATGTAACTTGTGGAACATGCAGTGGAGATAACTGCCAGAATAGCCCTCCAATTGACCCAGAAGAAGATCTTGATTACGACAGCAACTCCGATATTGAGTCATGAACGATTGGTGTAATAGTTTTTTTATGTATTGTAATGCTCTTGTTGCAGAATTTTTTATAATTAATTACTAATTTAATCTAGTACATTTCCAGATAACTTGTAAGTTTATATTTTATTCAATAAAAAGTGTCTGATTACTTACTCTATAATTAAATTATTTTTAATTGTATAAACACATATTTTCAATGTTTTAATTTAGGGGTAGTTTTAAGGGTTGAAAAGCTAAACATATGATAGTCATTTTCGAGAACGTGGAACAACATTTAAATCATTTTGAGTTCATCAAAAGAAATTTTTTTATACAATTTTTAATTGAGGGGTTGTTTTTAAGGGTTGAAAAGGGGTTAAAAATATGATAATTAAGGTAGAGAACGTAAAACAATATTTACTCTATATTTAAATCTTTTTAAGTTATACAAAAGTATTTTTTGTAATTTTTTTCAATTTAGGGGTCGTTTGCAAGGGTTTGAAAATGGGTTAAACATGATATAATTGTGTTAGAGAACACTTTACGATTTCACTCCTTATTATTAAATACGTTTTCTAGCGATAAAATGGCTCAATGTCAATTTTTTCATTAAGGGGTCGTTTTCACCCCTTAAAAATAAAAAACGGAGGTCGGGTCAATATCACTTTTGAAGTTAAGGGTAAGATAAACCTAATTCCAAAATTTCATGTAAATCGGTTCGTAGTAAAATATTTCGGAGGTAAGACCCTATTTTTCGCTTCAATGACTGCACTATTTGGTCTCTTTGCTTTATGGCTTCAAGAACTTTATCATTAAACTATCCTTCGTCTCTCTTATGTACCATAATTTCTTTCTTAGACATGAATTCATCCACAATTTTTTTCAAATTCGTCACGAATAAATCATATATAGCTATAATATGCTAAAAAATCAAAGTTTAATATTCACGTAATTTTAATTAAAGAAAATAGCTATTTTTGATTCTAGATAGCGAAATGCTTCTTTTATATTAGAGAATGATATTTTTTTAACTTTGCAATGCAAAAAAATTTCGCGTCGATTATTAAACAAATTTTTTTCGAAAATTGTGTCCCAAAATTATTAAAATTTGAAAAAAAAATTTCGGTATGCTATCAAGTCCGATTAATGGAGTCAAATTAAGACTTACAAACTGTGAATTATCTGGTCAGGCCTATTTTGTCATTTTAACTTGTTCAAGGGACCAGGTTGATCTCACAGTCCAGTTTTGCAGTTTCGGAGAGGTCAGCGTCTTATTTATTTTTTCTACTCCCTTATTTAAATTTGCTGTTTTCCGTACAGTCTGTAGAATGGATAAGTGGGCCATTCCAGTTAACTGAACGGATATATTTCATATACGTTCTAGGATGGATATGAAATCGACCAATCACAGTTCGTTATTAAGTACATAGGCAACTATTCGTTTTACAAAATTCAAGTTAGTGCGTAAGCTGTCAAAGTAACTGTCAGTGTGTATTCGCGCCGTTTGAGCTAGAAAATAATTTAAAATGAGTGATTCCAGTGAAAAATCGATAAACGGTATACCACCTAAAATTTTATTGAAATTATTATATACAGACAAAATTTTAGAGATATATTATGACAAAAAAAAAGTAGCTATATTATGTGGGGATTGAACCCATGATTTCTTTTTGTTGCATTTCGAAGCGTGCCAATTACCAATTAAAATATTTTTATTCAGTGTTATAAGTACATTATATTTCATTTGCTTGATCTTTCCCTAGCTATATTATAATAATCCTGCACACAGTGCATTATAAAATTAGCCTATCTAATTAAAGTAGAACTTCATAGTATAGGATGGCCGATGTTCTGCCGGAAAGATGGTAGCTCCTCTCGAAATTTTAAATTAATAATTACTTTTCTATTTTCCCGTAAATAAATAGAATTATCTGTAAATGTCTGCCATGCAGTATAAAAAATGAAAATAAAGTATCTTTATGGAGTTATAAATAAAAATTAATAAGTTTGTAGGGAGGAAAATAAATTGTTGAAAAACCTGCTCTAATAAATAAGAAGTCATGTAAATAAAAATTGATTCTAGAAAAGTGATAAAATATATGTACAATTTAAAATGAAATAAAAGTATTCTATGTTAAGTTAAATGAAATTAAAAGTTACTCTGAATCTAAAGAAAAGAAAAGAAAAGGGTATGAGGAGGGAAATGAGAGGTGGGATTGTCGAAGCGTGCATATAACCGCTAGGCTACTGAAGCTTTTATAAAATGTTTGCAGCTAGAGCATAAGATTTAGCAGAAGCTAAGTTTGTATATTAAAATTTGATTGAAACTATTATTTGTAGTTTTTTCTTAATCCGGTCGTAGAAAAAGTATACTGTACAACTCAAGTGGATTATGATCGAAAGATTGAGGCACTGCGCCTACGGCGTCGTGCTCAAACTTCTTTCTCGTGCGATATGGCTATCATATCCACTCTTGTTGCACAAACTACTATAAACAATTAAATTTTTTAGAGTGTGTTTTCCATAGGTTTTCTAAAATATCACGAGATTTGTAAGTTCTACGAGACAAACGGAGAAGGTGAAAAGTGCCCGTTATTTGTACAACAAATATATATAAACTAAAATCCACTCAAATTTTTATTTCTCTAAAGAAAATGGGCAAATTCCAATGAAACATATAGTAGGGGAGCCCTTGACCAAGATTTTCGACCTCATCGCGGCATGAAAATTTCAATGATTTTTCAATAGTTTATATCTCTCCGAAGAAAAACTTCCATTACCACTGACATTTCTGGCGTTGTTAAAGGGGTAAATTAATTTATTGAACATGTAAAAATAAACGATGCATATTTGTTATCGCGGCACGTCAGTTTTCTTGTTTTTCTATTCAAGGTAATATTAGTCAATGTAGGAAAAATAGCAGACATTTTTTCCCTCGGCCGCGTCCCTAGTGGGGGGAAATTTCAAATAATATGACACCTGGGAAATATTTTCATCACGGCACGTCATATAATTCGGCCAAACCTATACCGTACATTTAAAATTTAACTCGCAGGTTAATTAACCTTTTTAAAGATTCTAATATAAAAATGGCGAATAAGTATACTAAAACAGTATCGCAGTTATATAGTAAGGCAAAGGCGCCCTTAAAAAAATATAGAAAAATCTAACATTGTCTACAGCGTTTTAACTCTAACCAAGCGCACATTGATCAGTCATCGAGAACACTCCTCTCACAAACGTGATTGTACTAGAAAACCTGTGCCTTAGCAGAACACGTAATTAAAACTGCATACAAAATCGATGATGAAAATGTTAAAGTTTTGGCAGTAGAAAACAATTATTATAAATGAATATTCCTTGAAATGATACACATTAAAATGAAGCAAACAGTTTAAATAAGAAATCAGATGTAAACAACTTTACACAAAATTTACACTTATATTCTCAAATTACAACAAGATCATTTTTGGTCTATTCAAAATTTAAACTAACCGCCACAATTAAGTTGGCAATATAGTTGGTATCATCAAAGTCACTAAACTTGTCTCTGTTCAATGTAAATGGCGTTTTTTTGACGTATAAAAAAGTCTTTCTCTTATCAGCATAGTTTCAACAGGTAGAGTCCATTTTGTAAATTGCTTTTAAGACGAAATTCTTATTAAATTTTATTAATGTTTTTCAAAACATATAATAGTTTAATGTTAATTGATAAATTTAAATATGTGGGATTTACCACTTGTATCGTTATAAAAAATCCTTGTTGCGATGCGTAACGATGCCATCTTATTTAAATGAACCCAAGTTAGTAAGTACTATAGTAGTTTGTGCAACAAGAGTGGATATGATAGCCATATCACACGAGAAAGAAGTTTGAGCACGACGCCGTAGGCGGAGTGCCTCAGTCTTTCGAGTGCGATATGGATAATCCACTCGAGTTGTACAGTATACTTTTTCTACGACGAGATTAAGAAAAAACTACAAATAATAGTTTCAATCAAATTTTAATATACAAACTTAGCATCTGCAAATCTTATGCTCTAGCTGCAAACATTTTATAAAAGCTTTAGTAGCCTAGCGGTTATATGCACGCTTCGAAATGCAACAAAAAGAAATCATGGGTTCAATCCCCACATAATATATCTACTTTTTTTTGTCATAATATATCTCTAAAATTTTGTCTGCATACAATAATTTCAATAAAATTTTAGGTGGTATACCGTTTATCGATTCTTCACTGGAATCACTCATTTTAAATTATTTTCTAGCTCAAACTGCGCGAATACACACTGACAGTTACTTTGACAGCTTACGCACTAACTTGAATTTTGTAAAACGAATAGTTGCCTATGTACTTAATAACGAACTGTGATTGGTCGATTTCATATCCATCCTAGAACGTATATGAAATATATCCGTTCAGTTAACTGGAATCGCCCACTTATCCATTCTACAGACTGTACGGAAAACAGCAAATTTACATAAGGGAGTAGAAAAAATAAATTGTTTCATCTAATTTGTTTATTGACATCATTTGTATCATTGTAGATGTCTTGAGAAATCTAATAAACTTTAGCGAAAGCTTGACAATAACAAATACTACTCTTTTACTGGCCAAAAAACCTATCATTGTCTGCAACCTCAATAATTTTCCCTTTTCTATCTTAAATATATCTACATATTAAACGTACCTACAAGTTTGAAAATGATCACCATCAGTATCTTCTTCGGACTCGTCTTCACTATCCATGCAACGCCGCAAACGTTACGTATTATTTTTAATGGTGGTTTGAGAGCGTAAGGAATCATTTGATCTGCTGTTGTAACTCTATTGAGCCTTTTTTTAACAATTGATAAGGGTGTTATAAATATTCTGCACCGCGCTAAATATCAGTTTTTGATGAATCCGTGATATGTTTTACTTGTTTAACAAGATTCCATCAAAAACTGACCGGTCGCTGTAAATAAATAATATCGATTTTTTTGATCGATGAAAATGAGTTTTTATCCCTTCCTCAACATTTTGGGACTTTGCTGTAATAAAGAAAGTTGTTCATTTTTATTGGAACTATACATTTATATTCAGAATTAAGAATGTTCACGTAAATGCAGAATGCTGGATAATTATATTTGTATATTGTATTTGTTAATAATATTTTTTTTTAAATTTAGTACCTACTCTTATATGGCATGTTTAGACGAAAGAATATCGATATATAAAGATAAAAACTAGGTAGTATCTTATCAGTTTTGCTTGAGCAATAATTCCTAAATAATATATTTCTCTAGGACTTATCTATCATGCATTGTACAGAAAAAAAATCTAAAGGACTTAAACATGGTGAGCAAGGCGGCCAACTTACTGGTCGATTGTTTTGTTATGGCACCTTAGAAGAAGAGGGAAAATAATATTGAGTTAAAAGCGGGACTGTATTAATCATACTAGTTAATGCATTGGATTGTTTAAGCTTTTAAGTGATGAGCAACAAACAACAACAAAACGCTAAGGCGTATGTTGGGTCGCATACGCTAGAGGTCCGCAACAACCTTTTATTGCTTAAAATTATTTTTACAAAAATAATAAGTATGTAATAAAGTAAAAATACCTACTAGAGAGAGTCCAGAATTCCACTGTTTCCTATGAAAGGAAATCGATTCATTATCATCAATCAAGATGCACAATGTGCATTATCAAATCAATTGAAAATAACTTGCGACATACTACGTCTTCAATCGAAAAACGTAAAACAGTGCAGGTCTGTTATGCATCGCCAGCCGTAGACTAGACTTATGCACTTTGATTGGTGGCAATGAATCGATTTCCTTTCATAGGAAACAGTGGAATACTAGACTCTCGTAGTAGGTATTTTGCCTTTTCTACACATTTATTATTTTTGTAATAATTTGTCTACTTTGTGTTGGCTTTTATATTTTGTTAAATATAAATTAGTCCGAGTTTGTCGCCAACTTGATTGCAATAAGTCGCCACCAGATGGAGCTATTCGCAAGTTGCGAACACCTCTTGTCTGTAATTTGATAACAAGAGGAACAGCGAAGTGTTGTTATGCACTTGCCTATGTCGTAGTGATGAGAGCTAACAAACTCGAAACTAGTCTGCAGCTGGCGATGCACAACAGCCCTGCACTGTAGTTCTCTCTTTAGAATTAATCTGCCTGCTGGTGGCTTATTTGCATTCAGATTTTATTTTGCGTTTTCTGATTGAAGACGTAGTATGTCGCAAGTTATAGGCATTGTTTTCAATTGATTTGAAAACGTACATTGTGCACCTTGATTAATAATAATAATTTATTTACGGAAATAACATACGGAAATAACATACAGAAAAAATATACACATATAATTTGTACTATTTATGTAAACAAATTGGATAAATGGATAATAAAAAACGGTAAGTTAAAACTTGTTTGCAAATTATTGGCAATTTCAGAACCTAGATGTATAATATGTTTAGCGTATTCTTATTGTTACATTTTACATATAGTCTAAGACTTGTGTATAAAAATTCACATAAGGTAATTCGCAGAAGGCTCTGAAATAACCATTAACCTATATAATTAACAATAAGAAAAAGATATGAAGTAAGCGTTATCGAGTTCTAACACAAGTTTTATAGCAGTAATTATGGTGTACACCAATAATAACAAATTCCATATGATTAGTATTTATGGTTAGTGCAATTTTGACGCCGAGATGGTAGTCACGGTTTACGGAGATAGATTCCCAGATGCTCCGCAGCCAAATAGAGCGATGTTTACTTAGTCAGTTTAAAATCTAAAATGCACGGTTCATTTTAAAAAAAAGTACTAAGGCGAGGGCATGTTGCGCATAATGTAAGAAAAGTGAATGGAGTACTGAATTATGTTAACTAAAATGAAGAAACCTCTTTGAGACAAATTCAGAGAAACTGTCGCATGAAAAAAGACAGTGCAAGAAAGATATTTTAAAAAAACGGATTTCGATGCTACAAAATGAGGAAAGTTCAACATTTAAATGAAGGAGATAAACCGAGGGGAGTAAGATTTTGTAGATGGTTGGTAAATAAAAAAATGAATGACCCGCTGACATGTAGTAAAATTCTTTGGTCGGACGAATGAAATTCTTCTAATGAATTTTTCAATAGAAACATGCATTATAAGTGGACACGAGAAAATACACATTGGTGCAGACAGCTGCTTTCCAAGGAAAATTCCCTACGAATGTTTGAGTGGGTCTTTTAGGGACTAAAGTAATTGGACCTCATTTTTACGATGGAAAATTAACCGTTCGTAGATACCTTAATTTCCTGCAATATGGCCAGCCTGATCATCAGATAATACTCCCTTAAATTTTTTCATCTGGGGTTACAAAAAGACAAGTTATTTCGAACTGCCCCTGAAAATACTGAGGACATCAAAACCAGAATTAGAAACGCATGTGAGGCAACTACGCCTGAAAAACTTCAAAATATAATGCTTGAGGTGTCTCGTAGAGCACGTTTGTGTATTAGAATACATGGTGCACAATTTGAGCATTTGTAGTTAGAGATTAACATATCCACTTTTTCTCTCTCGCTTGTATAAATTTGCTGCATTTTCAACACAATTAACAAGAATTTTGGGGCGAGCGTGGGTGCGTCTTTACTATGTACATACTTCGATATGCGATGTAAAGCAACGTAAGGCGCGGTTAGTACTTGGAATGGGTGACCGTTCCAACGAAGACCGCGTCCTCGCCTCACACATCTTCCAGCGGCTTGTATATCAGTGTATGCGCGGGAGCTATACAACGTTAAGCGAGGGTTGTATAGGGGATATACCATCCTTCGGAGGGTATATAAAGCCGTCGGTCCCTTGCCTATTAAATGTTAAGCAAGTAAAAGATCCCTACTCTTCTTAAGGGAAGAGGTTCGGCAAAATTCCTGGTTGGGGGTAGCTCGTCTACAGGCGTCGGTGTTAGGCCTCAGTAGCGGAAATAGGCCGACGTTAAATAAATGTAAAAAAAAAAATAAGAATTTTAAACAATTTTTAAAGATACAATAAAAACACCGTTAAACCAACAAATGTTTGACAAGCTAAATATTTCATTGTTTTCAAAGCCACCTTAGTTACTTCTTAAAGTCTAATTAGAACAAAATTGTATTTTCTTTTAGTTGTAATTTTGTTTGTATTTATCGTACATTTTAATGCGATATATGAATAAATTCCTTATTAATAATACTAATAAATGGTACCACGGTTCCATTTGAAAAAATTGAGTTTTGCCCCAAAAACAATTTTGGTGAATTTTATTTGCTCATAAATCACGTAATTTAGTGTTTTTAACGGGATTTCGATTTTTGTAATATTATACGGGTCATTTAGAATAAATCGGAACCGTCATGGCACACTTAAATGGAAAACTACAAATTATATTATAAAAAAAAATTGATGTTTGGAATGTCACTTATTTGGCATCGTTGGATTCAGAAAATTATGCAGAACTCAAAAATGCAATAATATACAGGGTGTTCCATTTAAAAGTCGAAAGTTAGTGTCACTTCAACCGGAAGTGAAAAACAATCAATTGTATGTCAAAAAGTACCGCTTATTATGTGTGTAGTATATATACACAACTGTTTGTAAAAAAAGTCCTGACTCCAGATTCTTCTGAAAAATCCCGTTATTTTTCTATTCGGCTGGATTATAATACATTTATACCATTAAAAAGCCTATAATAAAAATGCACATCCGCTAATTTCTTCAAGTAAATCAAATTCACACATAAATCTGACAGAAGACTAATAGCTAAACACTGCTTGACGGATGCCTACTTTTCTTAGATACAATGATTAGCCCATATTTCATCTAACAATAATTTACTGCGGTTATACAAATAATTAAACCGAATTACACAAGCAATTTTTTTTTTAATTCTTAAGCACCTCCCAAATAGATAAATTTTAATTCACTGACGCTGAGCTTGACATGTACAATTTGTATTCGTAGAGAGAACCGACACCCTACATTTTATTTTGGAATCGGATCCCCATTAGCGTCGACAGGATCAGTTTGTATACAACACCAGTTGTGTATCTCATTGCGGGAATACATTTCCAATGATTTTCACGTTAACCCCATGATTCTTCTGAAAAACCCCGTTATTTTTCTATTCGGCTGGATTATAATACATTTATACCATTAAAAAGCCTATAATAAAAATGCACATCCGCTAATTTCTTCAAGTAAATCAAATTCACACATAAATCTGACAGAAGACTAATAGCTAAACACTGCTTGACGGATGCCTACTTTTCTTAGATACAATGATTAGCCCATATTTCATCTAACAATAATTTACTGCGGTTATACAAATAATTAAACCGAATTACACAAGCAATTTTTTTTTAATTCTTAAGCACCTCCCAAATAGATAAATTTTAATTCACTGACGCTGAGCTTGACATGTACAATTTGTATTCGTAGAGAGAACCGACACCCTACATTTTATTTTGGAATCGGATCCCCATTAGCGTCGACAGGATCAGTTTGTATACAACACCAGTTGTGTATCTCATTGTGGGAATACATTTCCAATGATTTTCACGTTAACCCCATGATACTCGGTCATATATCTCCAAAAGTTTAGTGTAGTATAATATACTCTTACACAATTGATCGAGTTCACAACAAGAGTAAATTTAAAAGTTTATTAATAAAATGTACTAATTTTAAGGCATATTAAATTACATATCAGTTTTATATTGATTTGTCTTTACTTAATAGTTATTTCACAGAAAACTAAGAACTGACACACCTCTAGGATTTCACTTGATGGGGTCATCTAAAAGTCTATGAAGATAACAGAAAAACAGTTTCCACCGCATGTAGGAAGTAATAAAGGGATGAAATTAATCGCATATCTCTCACAGCTTGGGACAGCTGCATAAGAAGTTTATAGGAACGCCTAAGTCATTATTTATTACAGCCAATAGAATAGAGTTTGGTCATCGCTTGTGGAAAACTGACGATTTAAGTTCAGTTTTTATATTTTAATGTTTTGTAAAAGTTTGCAAATTGAATCTATTCAATTAATCCGGTACCTTGTTAATATCAATTTTAAAATTCTTGTGTCTTACTGTAAAGATAAAGATAGACTGATTCAAATACTTCTTCACGAAATAAATTGTGCTTTTCATGAAAGTACTGTTATTTCTTTTTATTTTATTATTAGTCACAATTAAAATCAAGTAGTAACTCGCAAGGCGATTTTGCGTCCTTTGCTACCGGGATATACGGAGTGATCCGGGGCGATCTGGTAATATATAGAAGCGACCTCACTATGTTCGTATGCGATTGTGTGCAATTGGTAACCATATTATGACGCCAACGCCTTGTATCCGTCGATACAATTCGATTTCATTTATTGCTTTTTGTATCCACGAATACGAAATTTTAACCTAAAAATAGAAAGTCAGAATCGCGTAGTTTTCACGCGCTGGTGGAGGTCCGACTTCAGAATAAGTTGTTGATGAGGTTATTGAACATTAATCCGTCCTTAAGTCGAACTTAAAGTGTTATACGTATTAAAATTAAAACTTATGTACTTAAAATATTTACCTACTCATATTATATTTTCATTAACGAACTGCTTTTAGGCCAGTAATAGTATCCATAAACAAATAGCGTGAGTTGTAAGCGTGAGTTGTAATAACTCACTAGGTAGAGAGCCAATCTCCTTTATTTTCTGTCCAGGTAAATAAACGGAAAAATTGGACACTTTTGGGCCAGGGCTAAAAGACATTTCTTCCCACGTGTTTTGGGGGGGGAGAATCGATTGCGATAGGTCCGAAAGTGAAAAAACCCTGCCATCATCCCCTATTGGCAAAAAACCACGCCCAAAGGGTGCAGCAAGTGGAGGTGCAGCTTTTGTGCGGAATTTTTTCTGTAAAAGTGATCCTCTTTGAAGCACAAAAACGTTCGTATCTGATTTTTTCGCGCTATTTGGAAAAAATGTAACTAAAAAAAATCGAGGAGGTAAAATCAATCACCCATCCCTTATTTCCAGTAAAGGGTGTGAAAACTACTCCAAGGCTAAAAGACATTTCTCCCCCCGTCTTTTTGTACCAGAAAATTGATTCCGGTAGGTCTGAGTATAAAAAACACCTACCTTCATCCCCTATTGGCCAATGACCACCCCCAAAAGTTGTAGCAAGTGAAGATGCAATTTTTGTGCGGAATTTTTCATGTGAAA
Organism: Leptura quadrifasciata; assembly: GCA_963675555.1. NCBI lineage: Eukaryota > Metazoa > Arthropoda > Insecta > Coleoptera > Cerambycidae > Leptura > Leptura quadrifasciata. The sequence goes on along the minus strand of OY776673.1, from coordinate 150,795,467 downwards.
ATGATTTTTTATAGGGAACCACCGAGAGGGTTGTTCAAAGGGGGTGAAAGCCGCCCCTTTGAAACGGTCGTAACTGATCTTTTAGAACTGTTCGGAGGGATGTAACTAAAAAAATCGAGGAGGAAGAGGGAGATAAAATCAACCACCCACCAAGGTGGGTGAAAACTACCTCACTACTTCCCAATTGAAATCCTTTTTGAAAACCGGCCGAAAAATTGAAGGTGGCCGTAATCCCTGTAAGGGGTAGCTTTCACCCCCTTGACTGGAGATAAGAGGCGAGTGGTTGAATTGTACCTCCCTCATCCTCCTCGACATTTATTTAATTACATTCCCTTCGATCAGAGCGAAAAAATCAATTACGACCGTTTTTTGCCTCAAAGGGGTGATTTTTACTCCCTTTGCAATTTAATATTTATGTTATAATCGTAGATAAAGTATAGTATTCAACTTGGGGTAATGGTAATAACTCACTTGATAAATTACAGCACAAGCCGGGCGTGAGTTATTACCTACATTACCGCTCGTTGAATAATATACTATTAGGTAGAGCTGTTCTGGAACTTCCTAATATAACTTGAATACTGGTAACTAGAAACCACAATAGAAAACAAAAGTAATAAAATCTGTAACGTGAAAAAAGAGTTCATTTTTAAACAGAGGTGGAATATTTAATAATCTATTTGCCATATATACACAGTAGATTTCAAAATTAATTTATAATAAAAGCAAGATTAATCTTCTTTAAAAAGTATCAGGATACAAATACTAAAATACTGCTTTCGGAAACTATGGTTCTATCACACTTAAATTATGCAGATATTGTATACGGTCCCTGTATAACTCAAGAAGGCAAATACCGTTTACAAAAAATTGAAAACTGCTGTGTAAGATATTTTACATCTGTGTAGTTGTACTGTTTTTTTTTTTTCAATAAACTTGTGTTGTGTTGTATTGTATTGTATGGTATTGTATTGTATTGTATGGTACTGTATTGTACTGTATTATATTGTGTTGTATTGTATTGTATTGTATGGTATTGTATTGTATTGTATTGTATTGTATTGTATTGTATTGTATTGTATTGTATTGTATTGTATTGTATTGTATTGTATTGTATTGTATTGTATTGCATTGCATTACATTGCATTGCATTACATTGCATTGCATTGCACTGTATTGTATTGTATTGTACTGTACTGTATTGTGTTAGTCCGACCTGGAATAGGATATCCTTCAGCGTTAACTACTAGATAATATAAATAATTTAAATAAATATTATAAATCTTTGCTTTCTTATTTATAGATAAAGTATTTAGTACACGCAAATAGTACTTCTTAGAAGAAATAATTTGCAAAGTTTTTATATTACATATATATGCATTCCTAGTAGTGTTAGAAACAAGACCCAAAAAAGGTCCCCTCTAACCAATGTCCGCAACATCCCTTATTTTGGTAAAAACCTACCCTCCCCCCCCCCCCGTTGTACATTCTGGCGGTTTTTCTTAATTTTCTAGTAAACCGTTGTTCAAACGTAAAAAATGTCAAAAATGTTCTACACAAAAAGTGTTATATCATCATTTTAGCTATTCATTACTCAATTCTCGCAAATAGCGTTCAAAGTTAGTGGTAGCATTTATAAAGCCGTTAAAGTATGTAGCATTAGGTTTTAATGTAATTACAAGTTGTTAATATACCTACATAGGTAAAATTATCTAGGAGCACTATAACTGAGCATTTTATAATTTGTGCTCGTTTCCACACCACCTATGAGGTAGAGCTTTCGGTGAGTTTTTTCAAGTGGTATTCCCAGTAGGCCTATCCTACTGACATTTGTTGGATCCTCTTCAATTAGCATTTTCTCAGGTGGTGAATTTAGGCAACCTTGCCCATGGCAGTTGGAGCATATAGTTGAACAACGTAATCCAACTCTAACACATCAACATCGATTACCGCAACCCTTTTTACAGTTGTACGATATAACTTTTAAAATAGAAACTGGAGTAGGCGCCTCTGTAGTAAAAACTGCTGATAAAATATTACCCATTTTTTTTCCAAACCCACTGCATTGGCTGCATATTTTTTCCAAGCCAAGATTGAATTTGGTGAAATGCCAGGTAAGAGTCTTGTTTTAATGCTGCAGATGTTGGTGGCAATTTAGATTAAATTACAGCATGATTGGATTGACCAACCAGCTTATTAAATTAAGGAAATCTGTAACTATTCAAAGAAATTCCCGTTAGTTCAGCTTTATATAACACAAGTGTGAATTTCTCAGCAGCACTTATTATTTGAGATTTTCCTTTCCGAAAAAAGCAGAGGTGTTCCTAACACTATTAGGAATATATATATATATATATATATATATATATATATATATATATATTGTAATAATGTCCCTACCTTGCAGTTTGTTTGGATGTATTAATTTGTTGTAATCCAGGTTTATATTATTTAGTTTGTGTTGGTAGAAACTGAATGTTATAACTGTCATTTGATTTGAAGTTTATAGACATTTGGAATATTTAGTTAATTTGTTATTTGGTTTTATGGAGTTTGTGTCAATGACAATTGTAGAATCTGACATTTGTGGAGTCTGAAGTTTTTAATTTGGCTTGAGGTTATGCCCAGTGTCAATTGATGGGGTAATGTAAATTTGTGTTGGTACGATTGTTTTAAAATGATTGAAAATGACAAAATTTTAATGATAGTATTTTATATAAAAAAGAAGTTGTTAAAAAAAGCTGAACTAAGGAAGAACGATTATAATAATGATTGAGATATTTTTAGATGATTATGAAGGAGATAATAAATTGATTTGGAATTAAGAAGATTTGGATAGTAAGGACAGAAAAATTAAGAAGAAGTGTTTTCGAAACTGAATTTGAAGTAAGTGAAAGAAAAATAGCAGATTGAGAAGAAAGGAAATATATTACGAAATTTAGAAATAGCAGACGAGAAGAAAAGAAACATACTACGAATTTTGGATACAATTATAGAAAGCTGGGTACACTAAATTATAAATTTGTTGTTTCTGTTGTAATTTTTCCTGTTTTATTATTTGAAATAAATTTATTTGTTATTTAATTTCTTATCATTCATCTTCAAGGTGGGGAATATTATATATATATATATATATATATATATATATATGGTATAGTGGTGAGAGGTAATTGAATCCTCTCATGTGGTCTAATGCTACTATACACCAGACATCATAGATGTCTCCGTGGTGCATAGCGACTTGCCATTTTACAAGTACCGAGAGCGGCGACCTTCAGCCCTTGGTGGACTTAACCTATATACTGTTATTATACATGATTTGCAGGAAACAACTACTCAGCGGGCAAATACCCCGACCTGCATTGAATTACACCTTACAAATCATAAAAAATTGGTAGCCAATGTCATTTGTCAACTCCCTGACCAGACATAGACCGGTTTCGAACTTATTAGTTCTCCTCAGTATGCCATAGGTCATGGAGCAGACAAATGACAGTGGCCAACCTGCTAGTCTTATACAGACTAATGTAAATGGTATAGTGGTGAGAGGTAATTGAATCCTCTCATGTGGTCTAATGCTACTATACACCAGACATCATAGATGTCTCCGTGGTGCATAGCGACTTGCCATTTTGCAAGTACCGAGAGCGGCGACCTTTAGCCCTTGGTGGACTTAACCTATATACTGTTATTATACATGATTTGCAGGAAACAACTACTCAGCGGGCAAATACCCCGACCTGCATTGAATTACACCTTACAAATCATAAAAAATTGGTAGCCAATGTCATTTGTCAACTCCCTGACCAGACATAGACCGGTTTCGAACTTATTAGTTCTCCTCAGTATGCCATAGGTCATGGAGCAGACAAATGACAGTGGCCAACCTGCTAGTCTTATACAGACTAATGTAAATGGTATAGTGGTGAGAGGTAAGTGAATACCCTCATGTGGTCAAATGCTACTATACACCAGACATCATAGATGTTTCCATGGTGTATAGCGACTTGCTATTTTGCAAGTACCGAGAGCGGTGACCTTTAGCCCTTGGTGGACTTAACCCATATACTGTTATTATACATGATTTAAATATATATATATATTCAATATTGGAAGTTTTATTTTAATAAATCGATTAAGATTTTCATTATGTTTTTATTATATTATTTATGTCAGGATAATAGGTTTTACCCTACGTTGTTTACATCTTTATTAAATTTTTATGAAGAAGATGTAATTGGTTTTAACACATTAAATTTATTAACTAGAACGATTTAAATTGTAACTAAATGAAAATTTTAAGTGTAATTATAAGCTGGATTTGCCTACGATTTTTCAACAGACATATTTTAAAAGAAGGCGAGATAAGATAGGTAACTAGGGAGATGAAAAATAAAAAAAGGAGTAGATTAAAAAAAATTGAGTGGAAGAATGTTTTGAAATAGTATACTGCAAGAATATTCAATTAGAATGAAGATATAACAAACCAGTGGTAGGTTTTGTAAACTGATGGAAAGAAGTACGTGAAAGTTATAAGAAGATAGAATTTTTACTTGGTGGAGAAGATTTTGATTTTGACAAGGGAGTGAAGTAATAGACGTCAAAGGGGAAACCTAAGGAAATTGAGAAGGGACTTGTTGCAATGTGAACTAGTGAAATTTAAGCGCTATTGATAATCTAGGACTACAAAGGTATAAACTTTTATTATTAATATTTTAAGCTACTTTGCAAAATAAAACTATAGACAGCAAGGGCTCGAGCTGAGTGATAATTAAGATTTTTAGCTTTAAGACACATTCATATATGTACTTACAGATTTTCTGAAAAGTTAATATAGTTTGGCTCTTAGAGTCTATTAGAATTTTATTTCAAATCTTAATAATAACTAAAAATATAAGGTTTTTTTTTGAACCCACTACCCTGAGATAAATAATAATCAAAAGGTACCTAAATTTGCAAAGAATATATTTTTTTTATTGTCAAATTGTACATAATATAACAATATATATACGTAATATAAAAACTTTATAAATTATTTTTTCTATTCTATGGTTTTATGTTTAATTTACGTGCACTATTTGGCATCGTAAAGAAAGTAAAAATAAAGATTATTATGAAAATGAACGTTATGAAGCTTAAAAGTAGCAATTTCCCCACCATTTGAGGATAGACGCCAACTCTGCGCTGAGAGAGAGGATAATGAATCCTCAGCATCATTTGTTCCAATTATGTTAACATTGAATAACTACATGATGCATTTCTGTTAAAAAATCACAAATACTATAAGGGTAAACTTAGGACTCTTAGCAATAAGCAGACGTAAAACATATGTCAAAATGTTTAATTAAAATAAATAAATAAATAAATACACCACAGGTAATGACGACCCCCTTTATCCCGGAAGGCTCTAGAAGAGCGTTGTGTGGGAAGAGGCTACATATTTAGAGACAATTGTTTATTAACATACGATAGAAGTGCTAAACCATTAACATCTTCATTTGTAAACATCACACAGAAACGTTTTCTTTCTTAAATGATTGTTGTCTAACATACTTTTCATTCATCCAAAAAACTTTTATTGTAAATTATTATTTCCAGTTGGAAAATTCCTTTGTTTGCAATAAATTTTAAAAAATATATTAATAATTATGATTTAAAATGAGAAGAAATTTTTGTTAACAACTTCAAAAAGTGGGTCCATTTTGTACAAATAATTTTATCAAATTATACTGAGTATTTTAGCAGATAATGTCGGTTTGTTTAAAATCGCAAGTCTTGATTATCTTATTTATTTGTAAAGTAACCAACAATCCGATTGGCTTTCCGACTGCCTGGTTTTGATTAAAGTTTTATCATAAACGATTTAAAATTTTTGAAGTTTTGCGGTCCGACCACAATTATTAACAAAATACAGTGAAAAGCGCTAATTCACTTTAAAAAAACTAAAAAAAATTTGTGGCCGACTGATTTGATTCTACAAAACTTAACTCTGAACTTATTTTGATATTCTGAACATATGATAAAAAACAGACTTGTTTGAGACATATCCCTTTTTGACTATAGTTAGTTTGTTTAAATTAAATCTAATATTAAACATTTTATTTCTTAAATCACCTTCATTACACACAAATGTGAGCCGAATTAAAGTAATATTCGGCTATCCAAGCTAATCTGCAGGCGATCCGAGGTAATCTGAAGGCGATCCGAGGTAATCTGGTGGCGATATTAGGCGATATTGACAATAGAGGCAGCAATTTCCGCGTGAGTTACCCCTTGATGAAAATGCAGTAGATAACACATAGGGTATTTCATTCAGCGATAGAAAGTTTTAAGGGTATGATAAAATCATTTGGAACCTATATGACCACATACTAATATAGAGAGTATCTCAGATTTTGAACTGTCGGTATTTTTAGATATTTTTCTATTAGTAAATAATTTCATTACACTGTTCAAAGATTTGTTCTGTTTTAAATGTTTTTTCTCTAATCGTCTCAGGTATTTCCTCCAAACAATATAATGAGACGTTCTAAATGGAATTTGAGAAAAAATATCCCTACAAACGATGCGTTTCTGTAGAATTAAACTTGAAATTTAAACGGCATATTCTCAAAAATAGCACACACGAATTGCATTAATAACAATAAATAATTTTTTGTTTCCTCCCCTCTCCAATGGTGTATTATACTTAGTGATTGCAATTTCTTGGAGCACAAAAAGATAAAATTAGACCAAAATATACCGGGTTTGGTTAAAAACAGTCAGTTAAGGTGTCAATGTTAATACATTTTTATGTCTACGTGTATTACTTTGTGATACTTACCACCTTGTTAGGTTTTAGCTCCGTTCGATTTAGTATCACACCACCAGCCTCAAAAAAGTAAATACATAAATTAATTTATTCATACGGAAAGTATGGTGGTCTGTTAAGGCTGAAGAGCTACATTGATTCCACTGTGCACTCGTCCAAGGCCTTGAAGAAGGTGATCTTTTACGAAGGTTTTTTTTGTAGTTATCTGTTGTATGCTGACGTGGAAGAATCGTTCTAAGATGTGTGGTGTGACAAGTCGTCCGAGGACAAATGAAAGAACTGCTTCACGAGATTGAAATAACTGTCCGTGACCCCATCAGAAGAATTAATGAAGCAGGTGCAAGAATTAAGGAAGACGTGAGATTAGGCTGTCACCTCCACCGAATCAAGATGAAGAGCACGTGGATGTATTAGATACGGTGAATCGTATTTTGAACATGACAAGTATTAAATTGTTCATAATAGGCAGATCCGACATTTTTTATTTTAACTGAAATTAAGACAGATTGAGAGATTTTATGATTAAAAAATGATAACAAAAAATTTGAGTGCAAAATTTTAAGATTTACGTTCGCTGTAAGCATTTTATAACCAAGGATCGGCGCGAGGCTAGAAAACGTACCTGTGCGCGACCCTAGGCCGCGTGACGTCAGTAGCCACACATAAGCTCCGCCGTCGCAGGAAGAGTATACGGATTCACGTAAACTGTGACCTACGTTTGTGTATTTTATTTATTCGTGATCTTATTTCTGTTCATAATCATAACACTAGCTAGCACAATGCTGCAAGGTTATCAGGAAGCCGATTCGCGAAATTTACCCCACGTGGATGTGCAAATGGTGTACGAGTTTTTGGCTAATAACGCAAATTTAAATGAACCTCAGAGTAGCGGTGTTAAAGTAGCCCGGTAAGTATATTAAGCTATATTATACATCTGCATTTTATTTTGTTGTAGCACCAATGGGTGGTATTTCTTCGTATTTCTCCGAAAAATTTTATTCAGCTCTGTTTCATTGTATTAGAAGTTAATAATATTAAAACATAATGCCGGCTTGTGACAATTTTTTATACCTAATATATAGGAATAACAAATTAGATTACTTATCAGAAAATCGGAAGGACTTCTACTTGACCAATAAAATATTTTCTATAAGATAAACAAATAAAAATTACCTCACTGTTCGACAAATCCAACGTGGAATGGAATGGTGTAAGTAGAGTTTCCATTAAATTATTTTATTGAATATAAATAATGTAGTTACTATAATAATCATTTATCAGCAATATTATTCACCTTTGTAGTTTGTGAAAGACATTTTGTTAAATCCTAGGATTACCGGACTACTTTAATGCCGCTGCTCTGAGGTTCATTTAAATTTGCTTTATTAGCCAAAAACTCGTACAACATTTGCACATCCACGTGGGGTAAATTTCACGAATCGGCTTTCTGATAACCTTGCAGCATTGTGCTAGTTAGTGTAATGATTATGAACAGAAATATGATCACGAATAAATAAAATACACAAACGTAGGTCACAATTAACGTGAATCCGTATACTCTCTCTGCGACGGCGTAGCTTGTGTGTGGCTACTGACGTCACGCGGCCTAGTCTCGCATACAGGTACATTTTCTAGCCTCGCGCCGATCTTTGGTTTTAAAATGCGTATAGCGAACGTAAATCTTAAAGTTTTGCACTCAAATTTTTTGTTATCATTTTTTAATCATAAAATCTCTCGATTTCAGTTAAAATAAAAAAATGAAGAAAAATGTCGAACCTACCTATTAAAGGTACTTACTTTCTAAATAAAATTTCACTATCTACAGAAATGGGTTTTTTAATGAACGTGGCAGCATTGCATAACTTGATATACCATTGAAAAGGAGATAAACACAGAAGTTTTAAAATTATTTGAATATAGTTCGTGTGTCCTGCTTTTGAGAAAATCACATCTATGTTCAAAATTGAATTCGGCATTTAATTTGTATGCATTGTTCTCTAATCACATTTCGAACTCTTCTTTATATTGTTTTGAGAAAATATCCATTGCAGATTAGAAGGAAACAATTAATAGATAAAGCCTTTCAATAATGTAATAATATTATCTATTAACAAAAATTCCAATTAAACGAAATCCTGTAAGGCTGATATCTCGGCATCTGTGATACTTTATATATTGTTATATGTGGTCATAGATCGAGTCATAGATGTTCTAAATGACCTCTCTATTACCTCCTTAAAAATTTCTATCGCTGTGCCAAACTCCTCGTACAATATATTGAAACTCATTTCATATTGATATATTTTTATTTATGAACCAAAAGAGTTTATCTTAAATTAAATGAACGTTATACCGTCTGTCTATTTTACAAGGGCCATACCAAATATCTTGCTTAATATCTATTGTAGAAGAATAAAGTTTTATAAACAATTATGCCACTTTTTGTGAGCTATAATTCAGTAAAAAGAAATTTGAAATCCATAGCCTACTTTGTGAGATATATTACCAAAACCTGAAAAATAGAAAACCACAAACGGTTATAGTTTCATTATTTGAGGACATACGAAAAAAGTTAAAGGAATGAAACTTGGAGGCAAAGACAATAATAATGTGTATCGAAAAACTCAGTTAGCTTTGACATACGCTTATTTTTTCTCTTTCCAATGATATAAAACATGTTACAAAAATTTTAACTGATAGTGTCAATATTTAGTATTTCACGAAAACCACAATTCATATCATTGAATCTTAAAAAATCAGCCATACTAGTAAAAATTCACTTTATAATAATTATAATTCAATAATTATTTAACAATTTAATACAAACAAACAAGTATCTCATAAATAAAAATACAAGTATAAAATGAATATACCTACTAACAAACGAAAAACTATGTATAACGGTACTACCAACTACCATACTGAAAAGAAAATGTTTGTATTTATTTTTTTCTAACTACAAATGCTCAAATTGTGCAATACAAACGTGCTCTACGAGACAGCTGGAGCATTTCGGGAGTAATTCCATGCAACATGCGTTTCTAATTCTGGTTTTGATGTCCTCAATATTTTCAGGAGCAGTCTGAAATGCCTTGTCCTTAATGTGACCCCAGACGAAAAAATCCAAGGGAGTAATGTATGGTAATATCAGAATGGGTTCATAGGCCTATCCAGGTATCTGCCATCATTTGATTTAAATAATTTGTACATATTACAGCAGTGTGAGGTGGAGCCCCATCTTGTTAAAAATATGAATAATTAATCTTTCTGCCACTGTTAATTCATAAAGAAAATCTTGAAATTCGTTTTGCAGGAAATTAAGATATCTGCTAGCGGTTAATTGCCATCTGAAACGTAAATCGTTGTCATTACTTTCATTCTGATAAGATTCTACGTCGTCCATTTCCTCATTCATAGCATAGCATTCATAGCAATTATAGATGCGGTATTCAAGCAGGAGTGACCGTGAAAATATCCACAACCTGTTGAACAATTCAGTCCTACTTTCCTACGGCTACATTTTCCTGCACAACCCTCCCTACAGTTGCAAAAAAATTAATTTAGCAAAATGTCTGGTTCTGGTGGTAACTGCGTTGGTACTAACTGCAAAATATCATTCTTCCTAATCCAACTCCACTGCTCAGGATAAGTGTATTTTCCCAACAATGTTTGAACGTCTCAACAATTCTGTGCTGTCCAATATAACAAAAACATTTAAAAAATATAATAAAGGAACTAAATGCACTTTTCACTTATTTCGCATCATATCTCCAAAACGTTTAGGCGTACGAAAAAAATGTATAAGCCCTTTAATGTAGAGAATTTACAGATGTACAACTTTCTATGGTAGGTGTTGTTCCCGTTTGGGTAATAAAAACTGAATTAATCGCGAATCCGCGACCTTCCGAAGCGATTTTCATGAATTCCTCCAGGTGTATCGTGGCGTAGCTACCAAGTGTTATTTAGGACGTCCAAATAAACACAATAAAAAAAAATTCGTAGAGCACGAATTTGGCAGCAAAAGTCTAAAACGCCTGGATTATAATGCATATTTCTATTGAAAAATCCATTATTAGAAAAATTTGATTGGTCCGAAGAATTTTGTTACATATTAGCGGGTCATTCCTTTTTTTTATTTAACAACCATCTACAAAATCTTACTCTCCTCGGCTTATCTCCCTCATTTAAATGTTGAATTTTCTTCATTTTGTAGCATCGAAATCCGTTTTGTAATATTTTTCTTGCACTGTCTTTTTTTATGCGATAGTTCCTCTGAATTTGTCTCAAAGAGGTTTCTTCATTTTGGTTAACATAATTCTATACTCTATTCAGTTTTCCTACATTATCCGCAACATGTCCTCGCCTTACTTTTGAAAATGAACCATGCGTTTTTAGATTTTCAATTGACTTCCTAAACATAGTTCGATTTGTTTACGGTGCACCTGGAAATCTATCTCCGTAAAGCGGGACTGCCATCTCAGCATCAAAATTGCACTGACAATAAATGGTAATCATATTGAATTTGTTATTATTGGTGTACACCGTAATTACTGATATAAAACTTGTCTTAGAACTCGACAACTCAACATACAACAGTGACAATCTGTCAAATTTGTTAATAACTGTATACATTGTTTTTCACTAATCATGGCATAGCTGATTTTTACGATTAAATTATAAAAATTGTGGTTTTCGTAAAATATCAAATATTGACGCTATCAGTTAAAATGTTTGTGACATATTTTATATCATAGGAAAGAGAAAAAATAAACGGAATTAATAGTGTCATGGCCTACTTTGAGATTTGTTCTTTTTATTTCTGCACAAGAGCGTATGTCAAAGCCAACTGCGTTTTTAGAATTTTTTGATACAAACTATTATTCTTATTGTCTTTGCCATCAACTTTCATCCCTTTAACTTTTGTCGTATCTCCTCAAATAAGGAAGCTATAACTGTTTGCTCACAAAAAGTGGGATAATTGTTTCTAAAATTTTATTCTTCTACAATAGATATTAAGCAAGAACAGATTTCGTGTGGCCCCCTCGTAAAATAGACACTCTGTATATTACGACATTCCCCCACTTCTGCTTCATGAAAGTGGATTTTTTTCGACTGTTCTCAATATAATTGTTGTAGAGGCATTACTCTTCACAAAAATAGAAACTCTTACCTGTTGGACTTGGAGTCAGTTCTTTCATCACGATATGTACTTGAATGTCATGATGCTTAAATAACTTCAACTTCCTTTGCACACTATATTTTGCCGATGTGACTGCTTTTGTGTACTCCCGAACACCAAACGATTTATAGGGCACCACCATTCCTACATGGAGATGGGTCATTCCATAATTCGATGTAGGAACAGTGGGAGCAGAAATATGGTCCTCTTCCGGAGTCGTTGTAGTAGTTGTTAACCGAACACCCCTAGTACTTCCGCCAATTTTAATACCATTTCCTCTTGAAGAAGATGTATTTTTACCTCCCCCGGATCCAACCTTTAATCCACCACCCCTCTGCACTTCTTTCCACGCTGGTCCGCCACTTACTACCACTGCTATTAGAATGTTTAACAGGAATACCACAACATTCATGTTGAATACTTTTTTAGACATTAATTCTTATTTAATAGTTTTGTTTAAACATTTATTAGGTATTGCATTTACTAAAAATATAGCACAATTAGTTACATACGTATCTTTTAACCGGAATATTTATAGCTGAAATTTTTTTGTGACAATATTATTTTCTTGATTACGAGATAACATCATAAAACTAAGTGGGAGTGTCGGCCAGAGAGCAAACTGAGCGAAACACGAAACATACACGGAGACCGCGTTAGAATAACTGAATCAAGTAGCTTCCAATGCGGAACAACAACGCCCGCCCAATAAGTCCTGCGCATAGGTAGTATTTTCTATATATTTAAAGAAAAATGGACAATATTTGAAAAGTTTTAGTTTAAAGTAATAGTATAATACTAATACTATATAGTTGAAGTAAAATATAAATTTGACTTTAGGCCAAACGACTAGAAATTAAGGATAATAGAGGTAGATATTATCGCATTTGTAGAATCTTAATATTATTAATTTCTTAACTAATTTCAAAAATAAACTTTTACCCCAAATTGATGAAATATAACTACAGATTTGTTTAGTATTTTGGAGAGCGCTATTTTAAAACAAACTATTAATGACCCTACTAGAATTACTTTAACTACGTCTTAAACAATTTTTCTGATCAGGCATTAGTCTGTCTAAAACCGAATAGTATGCATCCAACTATTCGGTTTTTGGTCTTTATTCTGGCTACACTAAAAATATACGGGGATTTTGCTTGCAATATGAAAGCGTGCCCTTGATTGTGAATGATGGTGGGTAATTTCTCGGTTTAGAATAATATTCTTTTACCAGCGTTTTGTTTACTGAAGCATATTGAGGGTCCTATTTATTCTGGCCCCTGAAGAAGTTTACGTTTAAGTAAACGAAACGTTTGCAATAAAAGTCGCTTCATTGTCCTGAACGGACAAACTCACTGTTATTAACATGCAAGGATATCAGAAACATTAATTAAGAATTAGTTTATGAGCGAATAAAATAACGTAAAATTTTAAAAACAAACGCACTAGTGAGTGTGTTAATGTAAAACGTTAAAAAGATTTATTTTGTGTAATCGGATATTGTTATAGTACCTACGTCTTACATACGACGTAATGAAACAATTTCAAAAAGCTTAAAATTTGCAGATTCAATCTTTCATGTCACTTTGGCAAAACACGAAAGTAATGTAATACCTAATTTATTGAAAAAGCTACAATTTTCAAAAAGAAATTCTGAAAGCATTCACGAATCTTCGATAATTCATAATTAACCTCAATCTGCCAGCAATTGTCACAAAATTTTCAAATTACTAATTTTTTGTATTCAACATTACAAAACATCGCCCTAAAATATATCGGCCCTCAATGATCTTTATTAACATCAAAACTACTTTCCGTACCTCGATCGAGACCTTTCGGTTCACCTTCGTTAATTTTCTATCAAACAATCTTTCCTTCAAATTCGAGTTTCTATTCATTTCGCATCTTTAATATCCAAACTCAATCAATCTTCATTCATATCTGTCAATAAAAGTATCGGTAGTACTGTCCCCATTAATATCAATACTTATTTCCAACCGGTCTCCTTTCATAATCAAAACTTACTTTCATTCGTTCACCGCAGATCCATCGGCACAATTTCATATCATATTCAACTTTTAGTGCAGGACCTTCGGGACAACTTTACGGTCAATTTTGCTTAAAATTTTCAACTTATTTTCGTTAATAACTTCCAAACCAAAGTCGATTCCACCTTCATTCTTATGTCAAAAAATGTCCCATTTCAATGCCGAAACAGTCATATACTTTTCATCTCAGAATTTTTTCTTTTTACACTGGATGATGCAATATTGCGAAATGTTGTGCAATATTGCGCAATCGTGCCCGCACTAAATGGTGGGGATATTTCCAGACCTCCGCACGAAAATTTCCGTCGGAGCATATAAAAGGCCGAGTGCTACGTGCTCAGGCTAAGTGCATTCTAGTTTGGTATTTTCAAAGTTAGTTCATGCATCTTATCAAAAGTTTTAGTAATGAAATAGAAGTGAATATACTAGTAACTCTTTTGGTATCTAAAATAATTAAAATTTAGTGCCGTCTGTCTAGTCCAAGCTTATCGCTCTAATTCAACGATAAATTGCCTATAACTACTCCGTCGTTACCTCTTCCTTGGCTGTCCCAAGTAAAATAACTAAATTAATATTCGGCCACCGCACCCCATACAATAAATGTAAGTTAAACCAAAGCTTCTGCCATCGCGCAAATTAAAATAAAGTGACTTTTTTCAGAAAAGTTAAATCACTTTTAATTAAAACAAATTTTTTCTCAAGTCGAAATTTCCGCTGTCGTACAGTTACCCATTTTTAACTGTTTGTTAGAAGTAATATTTCATGTTTAAAAGTGTTACGGACTCTGGTTCAATTAACCTAATAAATATGTTAATTTTGTTTTAAAACAAAGTGTGTTATTTACAAAAGGATGAAGCTTTAGACCTTTCCACAGACATTAAAAAATAAAATTTAAAATACAATGCTAAAAATAGACTCAGATAAAAGTGAAAGCAACCTCTGGGATTTATATAGGGTGTAGCATTGGACCTTATCTCTTAGAGACAACCCCATCAAATAAAGTACACGAAAAATCCTAAAATCTATTTTACGCTCTAAAGCTCCAATCTTAGCTCAACAATTTTTTATTTCACCAAATAAGAGGACATTTCCGTGTTCAATATCCACTATTAAACATAAGTAATGTGTCATTAGAAACTTGTTGTGCACCTTTGGAACTAAAAGTTAGCGCTTTTGCGCCAATTGCGAAATTGTCATTACCCAATTGTCCAGAGCACTGTAGGCCGATAAATCTGGTACGATCGTGAGCAAAAAAAAAAGGACAAGTCTTATAATGGTATTTTGCTGCTAAAATCTAGTTGTGTACAGCTAACTTTAATTTTTGTGACATTGTCAGTTAGTGTCATAATTTATTGCAAGTGTGCAAGAAACTAATATGCCTCATATAAGTGATTTAGTTAAATCTGGAGTTATTGCTAAAGCAGAAGATGGATGGTCAATCAGACAAATTGCACTGCGTTATCATATTGACAAAAATTCGGTGTGTAACATGTTAAGAAAGTGGAGAATAAACGATACGATTAGTAGAAATCCTGGATCAGGCTCACGAAGGATATCAACTCAACATCAAGATTTGCAATTGGTAAATGCGTTAGTAGAAAATTCACTTTACTCAGTTATTCAGGCTGCGAAGTATTTCCTAAGTCGGACTTTGTTACAACGTCGAAAAGTATATCGGGGTTATAGCGTTCTTTAACACCCCCCTTCTTTCCGTGAATCTTTTTGTGCAACGTTTGGTAAAATTGATTTTGAAAAGAAAATGGATCATTGGATGGAGTCTCCCATGTGTTGTATTCGGTTATATTTCAGACCGGCCTATCTGAACATAACGTATTTTGCAAATCTAAATTGAACATATATCGATGCATAGCATTCGATTGAATATTGAACATTGGTTTTCAAAATGGCATAAAAAAGAAAAAAAAAATAATCGAAAATCCTCGGATCTCCGATGACACAACACAAACACTTTCGACGCACTTATATTTCTTAGTGTTCTTCCACTAATGCTGGCTTGCGTCTGCTCCTCCTCGTGTCTATGCCTCGTCGATCACCTTCGGTGTCGAACTGCCTTCTGGTGGTCCTCGGACTGCTTGGCTCCAGCTATACAATGGCTCTGCTCATTTATATGAAACAATATAAAACAAAATTTTAGTAAATTGTATTGTTTATTGGGCTCATGCTTTATCCCATCTGGGCATAAAGAGGAATCTGCGACCGATAACACATCGTCGTCTTTGAGAATAGGAACACTGAATTTTGTTGACTTATATTGATTGAAATGGTTTCCGTGTAGTTAAAAAAATCTCTTCTTGGAAGAAATCTGCGACCGATATCACATCGTCGTCTTTGGGAATATGAACATTGAATTTTGTAGACTTATGCTGATTGAAATGGTTTCCGTTTTTTTTTAAATCTCTTAGGAGAAATCTGCGACAGAATCTGCATCCGTCGGATCGTTGCATCTGCCCGTCCAGCAGACGTGGCGGCATCTCGTCCTTGAGTTACTAGACTCGTCTGAATCGCGCTCTGCGTCAGAGTTGTCGTCTTTCCATGCCGTGCCAATGGAACATTTGTTTGGACCCTTTGGGTCGGACTCTGCTTACAGATGAATATTTAATAACATTTGAGGACTTTGAAAAAATTATAAAAAATACCAACTCTGCCGGACACGGTCAGAGTTGCTGCAGTGAATTTGGAAGATTTGTATGGTCGATACAATATCCTCAATAAAAATGACTTGAAAAAAATGCATAAAAAATACCAACTCTTATCAGACACGACAAGAAGTTGGTATGGAAATTTTGAGATAAAATAAACCTAGCACTAAGTTAAAACTTAGCCTAGGTTGAAAAATATTATAAAAATATGATAGAATCTCCAGAACTTGACTCTGAATCAGAAAGGGAAGCATCTCGTGGCGGTGCATGGATTTGTACAACCGTTTGCTCCGGCGGTGGAGGTTCTGTGGAATCGTCTGAGAACGGGGAATCATTTCCATCGAGTGATGTTCCGCCTGGACTAGCATTTTCTTCATCGGAAGATTCGATTTCCAAGTTGTCCTCCTCTGGCGGGGCTGGTCTCAAATCATTTGGGACTCATGGACTCTAGTAGTTACGTTTCCCTTCTGAACGAGATATACTTCGTCTGAAAACTTCTTTAAAATTCTTGTTGGGCCTGACCAAGACGGCGTGAAGGTATGTACCTTCCTTTTTCTCTTACTCATGACTTTATCTCCAACTTTGAATACGACTGGAGTGACGGCCTCTTTCGGCGCGTATTTCTGCTTATAATTTTGCTGAGCCTCACGGGCTTCCTTAACTCGCTTGTATCGTGGAAGCGTTTGTTGCTTGACTCTTTCTTGCCTCCAGGCATACAAATCCCATTCGCCTCTTTCGGCTGGTTCATATCCTAACACTATTATGCTAGGGGTTTGATTTGTAGCGGCGTTCCTACGATTTCTTAAGATGTATGTCATCTGATGCACGTAGCGATCCCAAGTGTCGTTTGGCTTTTTAAATAAGAGGGTATTTAAAATTTTCTTACACTCCTGAACCCGTCGTTCCACGGGGTTGGATTGTTGATGATATGCCGGAATTAAGTATCGTTCGATACTATTTCTTTCACAAAACGTGATATACCATTCGGAATTGAAATGACCTCCATTGTCTGAAATTATGACTCGAGGGACTCCGAATCTTGCTACGATCTCTTCGTCAATAAATTTGGCTATCGTTCTGCCATCGACCTGAATGTATGCCTTTGCCTCTATCCACTTGCTAAATACGTCTTCAACGATAATCATATATCGATTCTCGGTGTCTTTGTACCTCTGCAGTGGGCCAATTACGTCGATGCTCAGAGTTTCAAATGCATTCTGCGGTGCATGACTTCTAAGTCCAGCGTTAGGCTGAGCTTGCCGTGTTTTTACTGATTGGCATATCAGACAGTCGTTTATATATTTGCCGACGATCCTGGCCATATTATTAAAATAATAGCGTTTTGCAATTTTCCTAAGAGTCTCGTCTCTTCCTGGATGACATGCTTCATCTCGGTCATGATAATGGTAAATCAATTCCTTAATTTTCCTCTTTGGAACTATCAATTTAAAATTTTGATCGCAGTCTTTCAAAAGTACATCGTCTTGGACGTGAAAATTTTTCATAAAAATAAGATCCGCATCGGAACGTTGTTCCTGTTGAAATAGATCATTCCAACGGCGGATCTTCTCTTGGATATCCCTCGACCTCGCTTGGGCCTGCACGATAACTTCGTATATTTCTGAATGCGTTAAAACAGAAATACGTTCTGGACACTTGTAATTTGGTAGGAACATTCTTTCCTTTTCATCGTCTGCCTCGACATACTTATTTTGTGGGTTACGACTGAGAAAATCTGCTAATAAATTCCCCTTGCCTGGACAGTGTTCAATTTTGAATGCATATTCTTGCAATAATAATGACCATCGTGTGAATTTAGTTTTGTCGTCCTTATGCTTGTTCAACCAAAGTAACGCCCTGTTGTCCGTTTTCACCGAGAACAGTTTATCTGCTAAGTACATCTTGTACTTTTTAATATAGTTCACCACCGCCAAGCATTCCAGCTCGTTTATGTGGTAACGTCTGTCTGCTGGAGATAACGTATTGCTTGCATACGAAATGATATGTTTTTCGCCGTTGTCGCCTAATTGATATAATACGGCCGAAAGACCTTGTAGGGATGCATCGGTTTGTAAAATGAACTGACGTGAAAAATCCGGCCGATGGAGTTTCAGCGGTCCGGAAAATAAATCTTTTAATTTTCTAAAAGCTTCATCGCATGTATTGTTCCAATGAAAACGATTTTCCTTCGAAAGAAGTTTCGTTAGCGGCTTCGTGATCATCGCCACATTTGGTAGATATTCTCTTACCCAGTTGCAAAGTCCTAAGAAACTTTGGAGCTGCTTTTTGGTGGCTGGAACAGGATAATTTTGAATTTGTAATACATGTTTTTCCAATGGCCGAGAAGTATCAGTTCTAATTGTGTGGCCTAAATATTGGATTTCATTCGTCGCAATTACACACTTTTCCGGTGACACTTTTAGATTATGCAAACGTAGTCTTTCGAAGACTAACCTCAGGTGTGACATATGCTCCTTCACATTTACGCTGTAAACGATTATATCATCTAAGTAGACTTTACAGAAATGGTGCAGGTAACCCGTCAAAACGTCCTTTGCCATGAATTTCTGAAAGGTACAGGGAGCTGTCTTGAGGCCGAAAGGCATGACATTAAATCTGTAAGCTGCCCCATCAGGAGTGGTAAAAGTTGAGAAATCTTTTAATGCTTCATCCAGCGGTATTTGCCAATATCCACTCTTTAGATCCAACACAGTAAAAATTTTCGAATTTCCTAAATCTTTAATACTTTCATGTATTTTTGGTAAGACGGAAGCCTCGTCTTCAGTCATTTCGTTCAAATGGCGATAGTCGATGCAAAAACGTGGTTTTTTGTCTGAGCGTTTTATTATCACGGGTGGTGAACTATATTGGGCAGTGCTAGGTTCGATGACGCCAGCTTTCAACATCTCTTCGATTTGGTCGTACATAATTTTCTTAGTACTTGGAGACATCGGATATGGTCTGATATTAAAAGGTTTTGTATCTTTCACGATAATTTTGTGTTTAACAGTCACTGTGGTTGCTTGAGTCGGTTCCGCAGTGAACAGATCGACAAATTCTTCGAACAGCGGCCGTAGAAATTTGTCTTTAATAAGAAGCTCTTCAGGAAGCTTTGCCTGCTGTCTCTCCCTCTGAGAAGCTTGATTCCAGAAGACGGTAATACGCCCTTCTGTGCCGGCATATAGGCATTTTCGGCCATAATCATATGCGTCATTGTTCATGTATAAGAATGGTGATCCTAATATTACAGTTTCATTCAAATTTTCGATGACTTGAAAATCAATTTCAAAAGAAGTGCCTGAAATTATTACTTTTAATTTTGTCGTGCCAAGAGAGTCCACCATTCGATCTCCGCACGCCATAGCAAATGATCGACGTGTCGTGAGATTTTTAAAATTATCCAACATCTTCGGATGGATAACGTTTCGTGTCGAGCCTGAATCAATCAGAGCGTCGACCGCATGTTCATTAATTTGAACTTTTATACGAGGCAAAGGGAACGCTTCGCTCATATAATTTATTGATTCCCGTGTCTTATGCATGGGAGCGTCGTAGTGGTCATGAGTATTAGAAAAGTTTAATGGACATTGCTGCCGCCTTGGTTCGGCCGTTGTGCCGGGGATCTCGCAGATTGACCCTGGCCTGGGTCTCTGGCCCCTTGAAAGTTTCCCGGTCTCCTGTTGAGATGAGGGTTATTGGGATATTGACTATGGAAGTGCCACTGCACTGTGTCTGTGCAGTATCGGCACGGGGTAGCCGGTCGGTCGGGTACTCGGAATTTCCCCGATCCGCCATTAAAATTGTTTGTCCGTCGGTCAGGTACTCCGAAATTCGCTGAACCGCGCGAAAAATTATTCATAAAAATAGGACGACCAGGTGCTCCACCTGGACCGTCCTGACGAGAGACATCCTCTCGGAAATGCACCCTCGGTGCTGTCGGAGTTGGGCTTCCATTGCTCCTGTTACTAGAATTTTGTTGAGTAATACGTCCCGGCTCTTGATAGTAAGACGCGCGGGACAGACGTTGATCGATAAGCTAGATTAGCGACGTCTGTTCGTCAGCTGAATCCCGCTCGACGTTAGTAGCTGCTGCTATTAACATCTCTGTAGATGAAATTAGGTTGCTTCTCAAGCGTGACCTAATTTCTGGACGCAGTTGGTCCATGATGATCCGAGCTCTGATGGCTTCGGATTTGAAGGGATCAATACGATCAAAAAGGCAGGTCTTCCTTGTGATAAACACTGCCGTGTCGTCTAAAGACGTTTGCTTGGTGGTATACAGTTGAGCAATAGCTCGTGACTGTATGTCGGGAGAATTAAATCTCGTAAGGAATCTTTCCTTGAATAAGGCGTACGAAGTTGTCAACGTCCTAAATTGTTCGGACCATCGTTGAGCTTCGCCCTTGAGTTGGCCGGTCACGTTATGCAGGCGATCATAGTCGTGGCTTATGCGAGCTCTGTCGAAATATTCCTCCATAATTTTCAGAAAAGCTTCTGGATCTTCATGATCAAGCCCATGGAACGTCACGTTCGGACATCTTTGTCTCTCATGGGGCGTACAGGTCGACACGTTCTGTATTGCCTGCACGAAGCCCTCTGCCATTTTCAGAAACATACTTTCCATCGAATTAACGGTTTGTGGCTGTGAAGCAGATAAATTTTGATTATTTCCCTCCGAAAACAGTCGTTGTGGTTCTATCCCTCTAGAACCGTCGTCGACGAGCGGCGCGGTGGCTCGCTCGTAAAATTCTCTTGGGATCGACTCCTCGGAGTCTTCCGCCATGAAGGAGAATGGATTAGTTGAGTTTGGGGACGGCATGGTCCCTGCTCGGGCGCCATGTGAACGATCCATGTTTTATTAGTCTGAAGGACGTCTTTTCTGCTTTTAAAAACTTAGAAAAATTTTAAAAAAATAGGAAAAAGAAGAAAATAATTTTCTTTTTCCTCAACCTTTTCTTAACTCTAAATAAATAAATATTACGTTCACAAAATTTTTAGGGTTCAACACGACTGTTTCAGACGGAGAATAATGTAAAAAATCATACTTACTGTCGTTTATGCTTAACTGCTGCTTTGATGGTATCAATTGGACGTCGTAACACTATAAACCTAACACTGTCTGTACCACACTCTCTTAAAATCTAAACCTGAAAAGGAATTTTGTTAGAAAACACAACTAAAAGACAATATAAAGTTCAAAATATATATATTAAATCTTTAAAAATTATGTTTTTACAACAACTTTTTTCAAGAGAAAATGTTAACAAACACTAGTCTGGCCCGTGTACAACACATGGTGAGGAACGGAACTATTTATAATGTACCAACTACCATCCAATATGCGGTTTAATAAGCTAACGATGCACAAAAAGATTCAAGAAAAGTTCAATGTAACTGAAATTTTGGTGGGCTTTTGCTTGCCTGTCTTATAAACGTATTATATAATTCACATGAATTTTGGTCGCTCCTCGGAGCTTAAAATTGCTTGAAGCGTCTCTACTTCGATTGTATTCTACAATAACAACTTTTTACGTTCAGGCAAGGCGGATCCCATGCACGTGTGAGTACATGGTATAGATACTTTTTTGACTCCGAATGACTGAGGAACCGGTTTAGGGCAAACCCCGTCAAAACACATCATTTCCCCGTCAAATCCGACTGCTAGGAAATGATGGGAGTCCCATGTCGCTAAGGGCTATTTTCGCTATAACTTCCGATATACTTTGAATAGTCGTTGGACTAACTTGTCCTCATATTCAATACCTCGTAAGAGTTGCAGTGCTTGACAACGTGGATTCGTAAAAGGGTTTTTAATCTTGAAAATTTCGAAGTTCTAATTTTAGTACACTTTCTAAAATTAGGTGGTCGGGGCGACATTACGTCCCTGTGCAGCGACATTTGCTACACTTTCTAAATTAACGCTCCTTGAAGAGTTAGCGAAAATTTGACATAGAAAACGCTCCGAAGTGCGAAAATATGTTTACAAGTATTAAAAACCTCTTCCACGGCGTTTTTACGTGAAGCACGCTTTTCGTACGAAGTATTTCCTAAGTCGGATTTTGTTACAACGTCGAAAAGTATATCGGGGTTATAGCGTTCTTTAACAGGATCTCTGTGATGGGGGATGCACGAATACCATCACCGTGGTTATACCTGCGAGGGGTAAAAGTCCCCAAAAATGGTCTTTTGTGGCGCTTGCGTCTTAAGGGACTCCGTCTCGTTGGGGGCGCTCACATTGCTGGCAGCTGCCTTGAAAGGTATCCGTCTGGAGAGACTCCAGCTTGGGAGGTGCTGCTTGGAGGTAGCCTGGTCTAGGCCTGGTTACCATTACCCGGGTAGGCACTACTGGGCTTCAGACTAACCTCGTTGTCTAGCAAGGGTGGTCGTCGTGGTGTGACGGGGAACACTCCCGTACCTCATTGTTTTGCTGGTGGAGTAGCCTTGGGGCGAGCTACTTCCTAGCTGTTAAGTCTTTATGCGTTTTTTTTTGTTCTTTTTTTTCCCTTCTCTTTCTTTTTTT
Source organism: Leptura quadrifasciata (assembly GCA_963675555.1). Taxonomy (NCBI): domain Eukaryota; kingdom Metazoa; phylum Arthropoda; class Insecta; order Coleoptera; family Cerambycidae; genus Leptura; species Leptura quadrifasciata. Next base: position 150,772,249 of record OY776673.1, on the reverse strand, counting down.
CTCTATGTATTTTTTTTTTAATTTTTTTGTTATGCCTGATGGTAACTTGGGAGACGAGTTAGCCATCCCCGTGCATTTAAGTCTCCTTATTTTTGACATTATTTTTGTTGTTATGCCTGATGATAACTTGGGAGACGAGTTAGTCATCCTCGTGCATTTAAGTCTCATTATTTTCATTGTTATGCCTGATGGTAACTTGGGAGGCGGGTTAGCCATCCCCGTGCATATTAAGTCTCCCCACCAATTATCCATCCTCTGGTGAGAAGCTAGTAAGAAAAAAAAATCGAAGATTTACTCCTGCGAGTAAAGGGGGAGTTGTTACGGACCTCTAGCGTATGCGACCCACCATACGCTTTAGCGTTTTGTGGGCCGCATAATAACAACTGCTACACGTCCGTAACACATTTCGCTATTCTCCACGGGAGGGCGATATATTTGCGAAACGTGATCGGCAGAGACAAACGGGAAGCAACCATTGTTTTTGGCGTGGTTGGTAGTAATTAGTTGTTAATTCTGTGAACCTCGGTTTTATCCAAGGCATCCTGGTGGATGGATATTAGAATAATCAACTCAAGAAAATTTCCTCAATCTGTTGTTGTTCCGTTTAGCGGAATATTTTGTGGTTGTGAGTAAATTTTATATGCGGAAGCAGGATATTAAATTACACAAGGTAAGCTAACCGCTTCACGCCATCTTGCCCGTTCTCTACCCACGTGTTTCGCAAATTTGCAGGCTTTCTTTTGGAAATACAGTGTCAACTTAAAAGGCGGACTCGACCCCATTCATCCGACTGTGGCTTCCTGGAGTATTGGTGGATTGTTCCCTCATCAGTGAGGTAAATTATGTTTCATTTGTAGGTTATGTCAGAAATACTCACACTAGGCACGCTTCACGTGCATTTCTGACTTTGTAAATTAAATCGTGATATCTTTAGGGTTCTACGGACGGGGCTTCTACACACGTCAGTGAGAGTTCCACGGACGGGGCATCCACGCACAGTGGAAGGTTCCAGGGCTGGTGAGGCTACAATCAACCCCATCCTTGGGTCCATTTCTTGTGTCCCGAAGACATCTCCGTAGGGCTACAGTTCTTCCACATCCGGATTCGGTATCGTACCACCCTAAACAAGTGTGTTGTGTTATGTTTATTTTTTTTACTTACCGGGGACCACCTTCAGTGGTTCGGCTGGATATTAGTTCATACTTTGCATTTTACTTGTACATATTTAAAGATTTTATGCATATATATATATATATATATATATATATATATATATATATATTGTTATTATACATGATTTGCAGGAAACAACTACTCAGCGGGCAAATACCCCGACCTGCATTGAATTATACCTTACAAATCATGAAAGATTGGTAGCCAGTGTCATTTGTCAATTCCCTGACCAGACATAGACCGGTTTCGAACTTATTAGTTCTCATCAGTATGCCATAGGTCATGGAATAGACAAATGATAGTGGCCAACCTGTTAGTTTTATACAAACTGAAGTAAATGGTATACCGGTGAGAGGTAAGTGAATCCTCTCATGTGGTCTAATGCTACTATACACCAGACATCATAGATGTCTCCATGGTGTATAGCGACTTGCCATTTTGCAAGTACCGAGAGCGGTGACCTTCAGCCCTTGGTGGACTTAACCTATATACTGTTATTATACATAATTTGCAGGAAACAACTACTCAGCGGGCAAATACCCCGACCTGCATTGAATTATACCTTACAAATCATGAAAGATTGGTAGCCAATGTCATTTGTCAATTCCCTGACCAGACATAGACCTATGGCATACTGATGAGAACTAATAAGTTTGAAACCGGTCTATGTCTGGTCAGGGAATTGACAAATGACATTGGCTACCAATCTTTCATGATTTGTAAGGTATAATTCAATGCAGGTCGGGGTATTTGCCCGCTGAGTAGTTGTTTCCTGCAAATCATGTATAATAACAGTATATAGGTTAAGTCCACTAAGGGCTGAAGGTCACCGCTCTCGGTACTTGCAAAATGGTAAGTCGCTATACACCATGGAGACATCTATGATGTCTGGTGTATAGTAGCATTAGACCACATGAGAGGATTCACTTACCTCTCACCGGTATACCATATATATATATATATTGTCATATTTTCAATTTGTAAAGTTATCAGATGAATCAAATTTTCTTAATAAAATAAAGTTAATATTGGGCCAAAATAACTATGTATTAGAAAATTTAAAAAATTTAGTTTTTCAAGCGATTATTAAAATTGCATGTTTGTTGTCATTTGCTTGTTTGTTTTTTTTAGATAGTTTCAAAATTTGTTTAAATTATCTAAAGATCCGAAAGGTTAAAATGTTAAAAAAAATTTAAGTTTTGTGAAATTAAAAATTATTATGTTAGTATTTATTGAAAATAGTTTTTAATGAGGTTATCAAGAAGGTTTTAATTTCTGATATCCAAGTTAGTAATTTTTAATTTTAGAGTTACAATGTTTTATGACAATAAAGTCATCATGACATTTTAAATTAGTAATTTTAATTTTTAAAGTTACAATGTTTGCTCAAAATAAAGACAAGGAGGTTTAAGTTTTAGGTTATGTTAACAGATCAAAATTTGATGGGTATCTATTTTGTTTGTAAATTTTTGATATTTGGGGTTATGATATGATAACAACAACAAATGATAGAGGCGGTTAAAAATAAAAGTGAAAACAAAAGATGGAATTTGGTTGGGAAGGAACGGAAAAAACAAGGGAGAGGAGAGAGAAATTTTTTTAAAAACTGAGAAGGAAAAAGGTCATATTGAAGAAGAGAGGTTGAAATCGAATGATAAAATTGGAATTGAGAAGAAAGAAGTGGCCATAATATATAAAAAAAAAACAAAAAAGTAAGGAAGATAGTAATAGTAGTAGTAATCCAGAAGAGAAAAAATTATATCTGAAAAGGGAAAACGTCATTTTGTGGACAGATGCTGGAAGAAGCCTGTAGCTACGAAGAGAGAAGTTGGTATATTTGTATTAAGGTTGTATCAAAATTTATAGTTATAAAAGACTTTCATTAAAAATAGTTATTATATTCAATCATAAATATCAAAAAGGGAAAATAAATAGATTATATTATTATTAGATTCAAAATTTTACTTTAACAAATTTTTTTGAAAAAACAGATAACTTAAACCTGAACCTGCTCCTGAGAAAAAGAGTAAAGTATTTGGCATAAATTTATAGAATTGACACTTTTGGATCTAAGGTAAGAAATTTAATTTGATCATAATTTTTGAATTTTTGAGTATTGTCTATGGGGAATAAACAGGTTTAACTTAATTTAATAAGTTTGATTAGTATAAAAATAACATAGCAATATATATATATATATATATATATATATATATATATATGTTATATTAGAAATATACTATGATATATAATATTATCGAGACAGGCTTAACCTTCTCAAACATATCGTATTACATACTGCGTAACAGCTCTTCTCAATAACCGCTCACGCTGCATGAGCATTGTATTTCAATTCTAAGTAATCCTGATTGTGCTGAATCAGCAACACTGTTTCCTTTGTTCTCAAAACATTATAAATATTACCAACAACCTTTTTGTAATCAGTCTTATACTCACATTTGGTCGAATACATTCTAAATTTATTATTATTTATTATTATACAAAGAGTCAAGCTTGACTCCAATAAGTGAATAAAGTTTTTAAAAAGCTATTTCAAGAATCCACTATCTAACATTGGCGCAGTCGTGGCGGATCTGAAAAACACGCACAGTTCGGGAGCCTAACCAGTAGCAAACATATCCGAGGGAACAAGGAGTCCATCTGAAAAAGGTGCCTAACCGGACGAAAAGAGCTTCTGGAACAAGGAGAACTTCTTAGCTGTGGTGGTGGATCCCAATCCTTCGTTCAGAAGAACCTACATGCTCAAAAGCAAAAGAAGCAAAACAATAATAATTATCAAGAAATACAAGCAACAAAGCAACATTTCAAATCAACACGATTCAACAATTAGCAAGTAAGAATTTCATCCCGTCCCATCGTTGGTGTCTTCGGCATCAAAGGCAACCCTGTGGAAGGAACACCCAGTGACGCCCCTGGCAGAGAGAGACCTTTGGTGAAGCTAAGCTCACGAAGTCGCATTCAACTGGACCACGAGGAATGAAAAATTTAGGGTAAGTCATTTTTGAATCATCTCGCAAACATTTATTTGCAATTTTACATTCTATTTTATCAAAATACATTGCATTGCTACATACAGTTCTAATATCTAAAATAGTAATTTTATTTAAACTTGAAACAAAATATCTTGATTATAATTTGTGTGACCTATATAAATAACCGTAATCATACACTGTTCCTATCGTAACATTATTTTTATGGTAATATCATATACTCCTTAAGTGCGAATTTATCTAATTAACTACAATCACATACCATTTTTATCTTAACATTATTTTTATCATAATATCATATATCATATAAAGGTTAAGTTTACGCCTTACTTGACTGTGAAATAAAATAAAACCCACATGTTCTATACTGTTTAAATGCACATTAGTATATAAAATTTCAGCGACATTATTCCCAACTAAAAACACTTTTTTAATCCAATTATCCTTGTAATTAAATTTTGAAATATTATAAAATAAACAGCACATTGTTTTACATATAATAAAAAATTGCCAATTATCAGTAGCGTACTAGCTCAAATTGAAAAGGTGTTTTAAGTTATTCGATTATCTAAATAATATAAATAAAATGGCTACAAACGTAAGCAATTCCAATGCAAACAATTCAATCACGGCGAACGAAACAATAAATATTGAACCTTATAGGTTAAGCGAAATATTTTCCATAGTGCCCGAATTTGACGGCAACCCCATATTCTTGCAAACATTTATTTCAGCTTGCATAACCGCTCAGGGGATCGCTGTTGATGATCAGCGCGTCTTATTAACGCTTCACATAAAAAATAAATTACGCGGAAAAGCCGCAGAATTAATAAATTCCCGAAACCCTGCTACATGGGCAGAAATCAAAAGCTTACTTGAAGCTCATTTTGGCGACTCTCGCGACCTGACAGCTTTGATTCAGGATCTGCAGAGGATTCGTCAGTTACCCAACGAAACCGCACTAATATTTGTATCAAGACTACAAACGCACAACGCGAAAATGCACGCAGCAGTGCAAAAGCAGACTCTAACTCTAGAGGAAAAAACTGCTCAATGTAACCTCATTGAAAATATGACATTGACTACTTTATTAACCGGATTAGAACCCAAATTAGGTCAAATCATTAGGGCTGGTAACCCTGGCGACATGTTAGACGCAATAAACCGCATTAAACGTGAATTGCAATTATCCTATTTTGAATCACAAAAATTTTCTAATAGAGTTCCAAATAAAAATCTCATTCAAAACCCACAAAGACGTCCAAACTCCCCACAATTTTGCACCTTCTGCAAAAGAAGCGGACACCATGTTAATGAATGCCGCACAAGGCAAAACTATCAATCCCCATCTCCCAATTTCACACCAAATGCTTATTCTAATCAAGCACAGCTTCCAAGGCAACATTTCACATCTAATCATAGACCGCAAAATTTCCAAAATTTCTCTAACCAGCAGCAAAATTATTCTCAACAGAACAGGCCCTCAGCTATTAGGCCAAATCCAAACTTCAACCAACAAAGACCTTCTGCCATCCAACCAAACCTAAATTTCAACAGGTTTAATCAACAAAAGACACATCACCTAAATCAAGAACCTTATGATAACTACACTGATAGCCCAAACCAATATGAAAGTTATCCTGTAAATTATTCTACCAATTATTCTCCCAATTATTCTAAAGAAAATGATTATGATTACGATTTTGGAACCCAACAATGTGAGAATTATACTGCTAATTCTCAACCCCAACAGTACGAGAATTATACTGCTAATTCTCAATCTCAACAGCACGAGGATTATACTGCTAATCCTCCGGATTTTTGCATAGGCCCGGAGTATTCCACGAGTACTCCAACACAACAAACGGACGAGCTGGACCAAATTTCTCATCAAGTCCAAGCGATAAACCTCCAGGACAGTTTCGACCCAAACCTGAACTTCCCGGAAAATCAATTCATGTAAAAACACCCCGCTACAAACTAAATATCGTAAACTCCAAAAATTTATTTTACATAGAAGACATCACTAAACGTTTCAAAATCTTGATAGACACAGGCGCAGGTATCTCTATATTCAAACCCGAAACGGCAGAAAACTATAAACGTCGATCCCACGAAAATGTAATTATACAAGGTATAACAGACGAAAAAATTAATATCACTGAATCTGCTCTCATACCTTTCAATCCGAATGATCCATACAAAGTTTACATTCATAATCTAGATATAGAATTTGACGGACTTTTAGGTGCCGACTTTTTGGACCATTATGATTGCTTAATAGACATTCAAAACAGACAATTAATCACTAATTTCAAAACCGTACCATTGAATCAAGTTACCGATAATATATTAACTACACTCTGGAGCCCGATTAAAAATCAAAATTTAAACGAAACAAAAAACCAAAATGTAATTTCTATCGAACCACGCACAGAAAAGATTTTTAAGCTTAAATGTAATTTACAAAATACCGAAGCTATACTAATAGCCCAGGAAAACGAAAAAGTACGTTTACCGAACGCCATTGTCAAAATAGACAACAATGGTGAATTTTTGACGACAGTAATAAACTCAAATGCAATTCCGAAAACAATAAAATTTTCAAATCTTAAACTTGAACCCGTCTAAAAATTTAGGTCAATATTTAATGTAAATCTTCAAAATCCGGATTCCCAATATATAGACAGAAATTACGAAATAAGAAACCAATTACGCTTAGATCACTTGAACGATGAGGAGAGTGAACTAATTACTCAACTCTGTTTAGACTTTTCAGACATATTCTATTTAGAAGGTGACAACTTGACATTTACCAATGAAATCAAACATTCAATAGACACTAACGATTCTAAACCAATTTTCACTAAATCTTATCGTTACCCCCAAATTCATAAACAAGAGGTAAAATCACAAGTCTCAAAAATGCTCGACCAAGGCATTATCCAGCCTTCAATTTCTCCCTGGTCCTCCCCAGTTTGGGTAGTCCCCAAAAAACTAGACGCTTCTGGTAAACAGAAATGGCGCGTCGTAGTTGACTATCGAAAATTAAACGAAGTAACGATAGGTGATAAGTATCCTTTGCCCAACATTTCTGATCTTCTAGACTAATTAGGCAGATGTCAATACTTCACGACTCTAGACTTGGCCTCTGGCTTCCACCAAATTGAAATCGATCCTAAGGACATCCAAAAAACAGCTTTCACGGTAGAGAATGGCCACTACGAATTTGTACGTATGCCATTCGGTCTAAAAAATGCTCCATCCACTTTCCAGAGGGTCATGGACAATATTCTATTAGGCATCCAAAATGAACGCTGTCTCGTCTACATGGATGATATTATTATTTATTCCCCTACTATCCACGAACATATTTCCCGATTAACAGAAGTCTTCAAACGTCTACAAAAAGCCAACCTCAAAATTCAGCCAGACAAATGCGAATTCCTTCGCAAGGAAGTCGCCTATTTAGGACATCTTATTACAAAGGATGGTGTAAAACCAAACCCTGCCAAAGTCGAAGCAATTCTAAATTTTCCTCAACCCAAAAATCAGAAAGAAATTAAATCTTTTCTAGGTCTAGCAGGCTACTATAGACGCTTCATTCCTAATTTCTCCAAAATTTCAAAACCCTTAACTAAGTTGCTACAAAAAGATATACCTTTCAATTTCGACAATGACTGTACAAATTCATTCGAAACCCTAAAACAAACTTTGACAACTACCCCGATATTGATCTACCCCAACTTTGATGAACCTTTTGTCCTAACTACAGACGCCAGTGCATTTGCAATAGGTTCTGTACTTTCACAAGGAAGTATAGGAAAAGATTTGCCAATCGCATACGCATCTCGAACTTTATGCGGCGCGGAAACTAAGTATTCAACCATTGAGCGTGAACTTTTATCTTTGGTCTGGAGTGTAAAGCATTTTAGGCCATATCTATTCGGAAGGAAGTTCAAACTCGTCACCGACCACCGACCACTCACTTGGTTATTTTCCATAAAAGACCCAGGTAGTAGACTAGCGCGTTGGCGCTTAAAACTCGAAGAATATGACTACGAGATAATATACAAACCCGGAAAGATCAATAAAAACGCGGACGCGTTGTCCAGAATTAAAATCAATCACTTTTCAGAATGTTCCAAATTTTATTCAAAAATTCTAGCCGCAAACGAAGACTCAAACGAAGACTCAGACGAAGATGAAACCTCAGACAACGACGACGAAATTACCGACGAACAAATCGCCCGAGAATTTGACACATTTTCCCGACTTTACAAAACCAAATCTCTAATAGACTATTCCAAAATTCAAATCACAAATAAACAACTATTAGATCGAGAAAATAAAAATATCATAACGTTCTTCCAACAAAACAACTTGACAGACCTTCACCATCAAATTATCGAAGATATTTTCGAGGAAAACCCAGAGTTTTATAACAACACAATTAATATCGTTTCCAGTAAATCAACCCGACAAAGAAACTATTACATTATCGCTCTACCCTTCGACCCAGAGTCTGTGGTAGAACACCTATTTTTAACACTGTACAAACATCGAAACAAATTAGACCTTTCCAAAACTTATCACGTTGAAAATAACTTAGACTTTCCAATTCTCGAAATCCTATCATTTATTTTTGCAGAAAAAGACTTAAAACTAATTATTTGTCAAAATTTAGTACGAACTCCCGACGAGGACCAACGTCCGATCATTCTCGACCAGCATCACACGGGAAAAAATAATTTACATCGTGGAATAAATGAAACGATACGTAGAATCAAAAATAAATATAATTGGCAAGGCTTAACAAAAGACGTCGAAAATTTTATAAAAAATTGTGAAACATGTCAAAGAACAAAAGTCTGTCGCAAGAACCTCAACAATCCCTTAGTGATTACCGAAACCCCTAAAACTCCATTCGAGAGAGTTAATATTGATCTATTCGAATTTCCCACGCGAAACTATGCATTAACTATCCGCGACGAGTTAACCAAATTTACTCAAGCTTACGCAGTCCCAGACAAGAGCGCAAAATCAGTCGTAAATACCCTGTTGCTTTATTTTCAGCATTATGGTACCCCACTAAGGATTCATTGCGATTATGGCGGTGAATTTGATAATAATTTATTAAAAGACCTTTGTACCCTTTACGACATAAAACTAACATACTCAAGCGTAGGACATCCTCAATCCAACGGATCTATCGAACGATTCCATGCCACCCTAGCAGAAATGATAAGAATACACAAAACCGAAAATCCCAACGAACATCCCTTTACTATATTACCCTATGCGGTGATATGTTACAATAACTCGGTAAACAAAACTCATGGCTTTACGCCATACGAGCTTATTTTCGGACATACAGCTAACCGACCACCTGAAACTCTTTACAACCAAAAAGACCTGATCACCAAATACGTTAGAGACCTAAATAATCGAATATCCCATTATTACAAAATTGCGCGAAGTCGAACAGAAGCACAAAAACAAAAAGCCAAAGTTCGATTCGACAAGAACATTCCCGAAAATAGACACACATATAATATTGGCGACAAAGTGTACGTCAAAGAATCACAAATAAAAAATAAACTGCAAAATAAATTCAACGGTCCCTTTGAAATTACAGAAATCTTTCAAAATTCCGCTACATTACTAAATCTCGAAACAAACCAAACAACCAAAGTAAATTTTGATCGAATGAAACCATATACTGAAGATTAAATTTATTTTCAGGTTTCTCCTGCTGATCGGATCAGCACTTGCTCAATTTAAAATAACACCTATTAACAATACGATCGGAGTATATTATCACCAAGACACGGACATTGTGATTTCTCACAAGAAATGGACTTTACTGGTACACAAAAACATATCTACCTTTAAGACAGCTTTCGACAAAAACGACAAGATCTTACAGACACTATACAACACACTCGACCCAGCATATCATTACATGAACGTCTTTTCAGGAGATGTAAAAACTCACCTTAGCTTATTGACGCAAATTTCCCAATCAATACAATCAAAATTTGACGAAATTTACCTTGACACGAAACGATACAAACGAGGAATACTAAATGGCATCGGAACGATTTTCAAATCAATAACCGGAAATTTAGACGCAGAAGACGGTCAGTATTATTCTGATTGTATCAACAAATTGAATAATGACGAACACCAACTCGAAAACCTAATTAAAAACCAAATATCCATTACAACTTCAGTAATCAAAAATTTCAACGCAACTATTCAAAAATTGCAAGTTGACGAAGAAACTTTCAATAAGGATATTAAAGAAATTGAAACCTCAATTTTAGATATGACTAAGGACATAGAAAACGTCCATGCAAAACTGAAATTTATCGAAATCTGCGAACAACTTATGGCAAGTTATTTATTTATCGAGGATAACCTAAACGACATCCTAAATTCCATCACTTTCGCGAGGTTTAAAATAATTCACACGTCAATTATAAATCCAAAGGACTTAGTAAATTCTCTACAGGAAATTTCGCAAAACCTACAAAGGAACAATTTACCGCTTCCAATCAAACTATCAAAGGTTGCACAGTACTTAGACATTATAGAACTAAAAGCTTTTCAAACAAATTCGGATCTAATATTTGTGTTAGACATACCTTTAATAGACCCTCAAACATATTCAGTATTTCAATTATACCCTATTCCTATTTTGGATAATAGAACTGGTTTATATCATGTATTATCAACTTCTCAAAAATATATCGCGAGAGATGATGATTCATTAATGTACATACCTATCTCAAACCTTGAAGAATGCAAACCACTTTATTTCAACACCAAATTATGTCCAAATTTATTTGCATATCCTATTGACAACAATGCCATATGCGAAGCCCGTCTCTTCAAGAACCTCAAAACTCTGCCAGAAAACTGCCAGACGTCATTTATCATCAGCCAAGGCTACAACGTCCAAAAAACAGACGAAAACACATGGTTAGTTATTAACGCAGAACCTCTACAAACAACCATCAACTGTCCAGAAAGAAATTCAAAAACTGAAGTCATCTACAAAAATTCAATAGTAAAATTACAACCAAATTGTTACGCCTTCATAGGCATCACAAAAATTCAAGCCAGTACCAATGAAGTAACCGATGTAAAAGACGACACTCATCCAATCCAAATTCCATTTGAATGTTGTAAACATATTCCAGACAAAATCCGAGCTCCAAATCTTAAACCACTAAAATTAAACAATCTCAATACGGAAGACCTCGAAGTTGCCAAACACAAGTTGGACCAATACTCCAGAGATTTAGATGATTTGATCAACGAACCCTTTATAACAAAACACATATCCTGGTTCACCTATTTTATCATTGTGCTAATATTTGGACTGTTATTTCTGTACGTATTTTGTAAGTGCAGAACAAAAAGACGAAGACTAGCCATCGATGTTTCTGCATCACCCCCATCTCCACCGAGGCCTAGCAAACCCTACAGGACATTTGCTAACCTATTTCCTTCACGAAGACGACCTACCTTAAGAAGAGAAGACAACGAAGCCGAAGACATAGAACTTACATAAAGACAAACTGTTTTGTGCCTTTTTACTCACTTTTAGTGCTGGACTCTTCAGTGAATTTTATTTCATTTGTTTAATCATTATATTTCATTATTTTTCTATCATTTGTTAATTTCAATTTTATTAACATTTTTACGTCATTTTCATTCAAACCCATCATGCTTATATTTTATGCTTTCACAGTAAAGCTATATTTTAACCTTAGGAATATTTTATCCTATTTTACAATTCAAACCTAGTATGTTTGTATTTTACGCTTTCTTGCTAAAGCTATATTTTAACTCTAACATTTTTATGTTATTTTATTTTATGAATCAAGCTTATTGTGCTTGCATTTCATATTTTAGACGCTAAGGTTATATTCTGTATTGTAAACCTTACGATTTAACATTTTTGTATCTTTTATATTTTTCCAAATTGTACCATTACCTTTTATATACATTTTATATTCAAAAGTTGCTGCATAAAACACCAACTTTTTTTATAAGGGGGAAGCTGTTATATTAGAAATATACTATGATATATAATATTATCGAGACAGGCTTAACCTTCTCAAACATATCGTATTACATACTGCGTAACAGCTCTTCTCAATAACCGCTCACGCTGCATGAGCATTGTATTTCAATTCTAAGTAATCCTGATTGTGCTGAATCAGCAACACTGTTTCCTTTGTTCTCAAAACATTATAAATATTACCAACAACCTTTTTGTAATCAGTCTTATACTCACATTTGGTCGAATACATTCTAAATTTATTATTGTTTATTATTATACAAAGAGTCAAGCTTGACTCCAATAAGTGAATAAAGTTTTTAAAAAGCTATTTCAAGAATCCACTATCTAACATATATATATTTAAGGAGGTTCTTTAAATCAAACCTTTGTGGCAGAATTTATGACAATTTATGAGGACATTGTAAACCGATGTGTAGCTACACGAGGCATTTTATGAATGTTATAACTTATTAATCGTGAAATTGGCCACAACTGTGAACATCGCCAGGTTACATGCTAGAGAACCAATATCTGTAAATTGTTTAATATAGTGCATTTCATTTTTAAAGAATGTGTCATTATTTCGTCTGCAACCACTACATATGGAAGTCTCAGTAATTTGTTAAGTAAGTAAACTAATAATTTATCATAGTTTATGTAAGCTTGGGCTTAACGCCCTGAGATAGTCTGAGCTAGAGAAATTTTATCGTAGGCACGTACATCACTTTCCGGGTAAGTCAGTGCCTACGATATCTGCTACGCTACAGTAGCCCAAGTGATTTCGTTACGTAATATCTGATAATCATTAATATCCAACGTATTTATTTGTTTATGTACGTCAATCTCGTAGCAAGTGTACATTTAGGAAGGCGGTTATCATGCATACGATGAACGTGACCTGCCCATCTTAGGCGTGCTCTTGAAATAAGCACCTCAATTGGAAGGCTCTGCTCTCCTGAGTACTTCCACGTTTGATATGTGATGGAACCAACGGATTTTCATCATACTTCTGAGGTGTCTTTGCTGAAAACGTTCTAATTCTTTCACATGACGACGGTAAGTGACCCAGCTTTCATATCCATATAGCAGTGTTGGAACGACAACTGCTCTGTAGACAACCATTTTCGTTGACAAAGCAAGGTCGTGGTTGTCAAATACTCTCTCTCTAAGTCCCCAGAGTGCTCTAGATGCAGCGTTAATTCTATTGCGAATCTCGCTGTCCATGTTTGCTTTGTCATTAACAACGTTGCCTAAGTAATTGAACTGATCCACTACTTCAAGAGAATTTCCGTTAAGTGTAACGTCTATTTGGTGCACTTGATGAGGAGTTGACATAATCTTAGTCTTTCCAATGTTGATTTTAAGTCCCAAGGAATCATAGCTCTGGGCATACACATCTAAAAGTTCTTGAAGCTCTTCCGGCGTAGAGGCTAAAAGTGCACAGTCATCCGCATACTGGAGATCACAAATGAATCGTGTGCGTGTCTTCGTGAAAGCTCTAAAGCGCCCTATGTTAAAGAGACCGCCATCAAAACGGTATCTGAGACCTATTGCTCTGACTGTCAGTTTGTTGTCAACAATAATTGTTAGAGCAGTGGTAAACAAATTAAAGAGTAGGGGTGCCAGGACACATCCCTGCCTAACTCCAGTGAGGGTTTGGAAAGGTTCGGTTGCCTCATTATTATACATAACCTGGGCGTTGTTGTTTGTATGTAGACTGCGACATACTTCCACAAATTTTCTAGGGATACCTAAGCGGAACATAATTTTCCAGAGCACTTCCCTGTCCACCGAGTCAAACGCCTTGGTTAAATCAATGAAGGCCATGTGAATTTCTCCTTGATGTTCGAGTGCTTTCTCTTGAAGCTGTTTAAGTGTGAAGATTAAATCCGATGTGCCTCGGTTTGGTCTAAAGCCACTCTGTGCTTCAGGAAGTAGCTTTTCCATAACAGGTGTTAGCCTATTTGCCATCGCTTTAGTGAGTATCTTCCCTCCAACAGCCAGGAGAGCTATACCCCTGTAATTTCCACAGTCCGCAGCGCTCCCTTTGTTTTTGAAGAGGTTGATTAAAAGTGTATCACGAAACTCCTGCGGAGCTTGACCACTTTCCCACACGACATCAAACAGTTTTTTGAGGTAGGGTATGAGCTCTGACGACACAGCTTTAAAGATCTCAGCTGGGAGTGAGTCGGCACCGGGACATTTGTTATTTTTTAGCTGCCCAATGGCGGTTAAGATCTCTTCCGTTGTTAGTGGTTTATCTAAGTCTTCGAAGGTGTCATATTGAGGGATAAGATTTATAATATCGTGATCGGCTTGACTTTGCTGGTTAAGAATGTTAGAGTAGTGTTCTTTCCATCGGGCTCTTATTTCCTGGTTTTCTTTGAGGAGATTTCCATTTAAATCTTTAATAGGGCACATATTTTTCCGACTGGGGCCGTACACTGCTTTTACTCCTTGAAAGAAATTCCTGTAGTCGTGTGAATCGGCGTACCTTTAAATTTCTCTGGTCTTGCTTGCCCACCACTCGTTCTTTATTCTTCTGATTTCGCGTTGCGTTTCATACTTAGATTGGGTAAAAGCTTCTGTTTTTGATGAGTCATTGGGGTGGTTGATAGCGTTTTGGAAGGCAATATGTTTGCGGTCAAGAAGTTTTTGTATAAAAGCTTCATTATCATTGAACCAGTCCTCCTGTTTTTTACTTGCTGCAGTGCCAAGAATTTCCTCACTCGCACTTTTTAAACTGTCTTTAATTTGTGTCCAGGTAGCAGCGACATCTACAGAATTGGTTTCTTCTAGTGCACTCAAATTCTCTTGAACTTTTTGCTTTAGCTGTTCGACGGTTTGTTGGTCACGCAATTTACTAATACAGAGACGGAGTCTACGTTTTACTTGAGTTCTTCGGTGTTTGGGTCTCATAACAATTTTCATTTTAGAGACAACAGGACGATGATCGGTCCAACATTCGCTATCAATGCGCGCCTTTGTAATTTGGACGTCCTTGAGATGCTTCCTACGCACGATAACATAATCCAGTAGATGCCAGTGACCTGATCTGGGGTGACGCCAGGTGCCTTTAAATTTATCCTTTTGTCGGAAAATGGTGTTTGTTATAACTAGATCATGTTCGGCGCATTTAGTTAGGAGTAGTTGACCGTTAGCGTTCATGTTGCCCAAACCGTTCTTGCCTATGATGCCTGGCCAGGTGTCTGCATCTCTCCCTACTCTAGCGTTAAAATCGCCAAGAATAACGAGTCGTTCCGTTTTAGGTATTCTACAGAGGGTTTCTTCCCGCCGTTGATAGAAGCTTTCCTTGGTTTCGTGACTTGCATCCAGAGTGGGAGCGTAGGTGCTTATTAGATTTACCGCGTTGCCATCTGATAGCTCATAGCGTAGCAGCATTACACGCTCGGATAGGCCTTGTGGTACTTGTGTTAGTTGGATACAAGTTGATTCCGAACGGCAAATCCTACTCCATGCTGTCTTCTTGAATTGGTGGGAAGACCTTTCCAATAGAAGGTATAGTACTTTTCTGTGAGAGAGCCTTCCTCCAAAAATCGAGTTTCGCTGAGAGCTGCAACGTCAACATTGAGTCGGTGAAGTTCTCTATCTATTAAAGCAGTTCTTCTTTCAGGCCGATCGGTGCGAGTGCTGTCGTTCAAAGTACGAACATTCCAAGCGCCGTAGATGAAAGAATTAGTTTTGTTGGATTTAACTTGTCGGTGTTTTTTCGACATTCGATGAGGTGTCCCTGTGGGCACCCTCCCCCGGAGATCCGATCGGGAGGGTATTTTACCTCCGGATGATTTTGTCCCACTTGAACGCTCCATCATTTTTTAAAGCCTTAATCGACTGAAAACGAAGCTGCATTTGAAGTTTTAGCTGGATCAGGTATGCAACTGACCAGCTCGGTTGCGGAAGGCGAGTGGTGTGGTCCCATGGCACAGAAGGAGACTGCGATGATGGGGTAACCAAACGATTCCAAAAGCAACCTTTGTGCGCGGTGGGTTATTTTTACCGCACCCTTCGTGAGAAGGTGGATGTGCTCACGGCAAAAGGTAAGGGTTATTCCGCCCCTACTCGGTCGTTAGAGCCTCGTTAGTGAAAACAGGGTGCACCAAGTTCAAATTGAACTCATCGCGAAGGTGAGGTTAACAATTGAGTAGGAGAGGCTATAACTTGCGCTTCACTACCCCATTACACCCCAGTTTATTATACAACGGTGCTATAATAAATACTGTTAATACAGTATTCATTATAGCGAGTTATATACTATAGTTTATCTACGACTAATTTTTAGAAATAAAAAATTATGTTTTTTTTTATTTTGCAGCAAAATGTATATTAATGTTGCTACAATTGATAAATTGAACAGATGATGGAATGTTAACATGATTAGAACTACTATCGGCAAAAGTAATATTTTTATCAATTATTCGTTCGAGGTGGAGGCTTCAGTATTGTACACTTGTCTTGAAATGGTGTCAGCTGTGGTCAACTTATTTTTTAAACATTAGTCGATGTATGCTTAGTCTGCCTGTGCCGATTCCCAGCTCTCATGACGTTTTAGGTCTGTTATATCACCATCCCCGTCAATATACAATGCAGCCGAAGATCTTCGACAGCAGTGGCCTATACATCTATCAGGATTTGGTAATTTCAAATACATTGCTATTTGTCTTCCTATGACAGCAAATTTATTTTTACCAATTCGCTGTATAGTGCACTTAGATTTTGGTAATTTAGAAAAAAATAATTTATTAATACATGAGATGGGCGAAAATTTATATATTTTTTCACAATATTATAAAAATGATCACTAATAGTAAATTTTCTTTATAACCATAGTATTTGTTTTAGGTTTAGCTATTAATAACGTACTAGCAAGATCTTTCACATTCTCTATTTGCATTTTGTAGAGTTCATTAGAGCGACAGGCACCCATAATTCCGGTAAATAATATAACCTATATAACAAATTGTACCGTTAGATTAGAAATACTTGTAATTTACGATCATTATTACCTTATGTAAAAGATAAGCTTCATCAGGCGCTTCTGAGATTAATTTCTTCAGGGGTTAATGTTTCAGAGTTCTCCTGTTTCTTTTCCAAAAAGAACGCAGTTTACTATATTTTTCCATATTCACGTTGTGCTTTAATATTAAAACACTTTTCAACATTGAATAATATGATCACAATGAAGAAGACTTATATTTTTCTAATAATTCGATAAAATAGGCCAGTAATACTTTTAAGAAAATGAAGTTGCCTTTTCTTGAATACGCCAGTCCATGAAGCTGTACATTTTATCGTAAAAACGTTTTGACTTTTCTGGCAGTAATGTAGGTGTTGTTGCTTCCACTTTTTGAAGAATATCTGGTGGTGGACAAGAAAATGCTTCTTCAATATCACTATCCGCTACGTTTTCCACACTTTCCATCTTAAAATCGCACAATAAATAAACACGAAGCTCTTTTTGACAATTAATTTATTTATATTGTCCTTTTGTTTTAAAATAGTTTCCGTGGCTGTTTTAATTTTCAAAGACATTATGATTTAAGTAATGTTTTAGATTGTTCTACGAAAGAGAATAATGATCCATTACTCCGTCATCATCAGTCATCAATAATATATGGCATTATATAGCAAAATTACCACATATAAAAGATAAATTATATATAGTCGTAGATAAAATATTTTTATACAGTTTAAAAGCATATGAAATAAACATTTGAGAAAATAAAGTTTATTCTGTGATATCTTAACTTTTGCGTAAGCATTTTGTTAATAAACGGATTAACGTAAATCTGTCCTGGTTGTTTCAAAATGTATATATTTGTATTTTCGCAAGACAAAATTAGTAAAATGTTGCGCGACCCGGACGAAGAGACTTCATATGAGATATACACTGTCTCCAACTTTGGATAAAGATAATACTTGTTAAAATGTGAAAATAAGGTGCCATCAACATGTGTCCGGAAATGATCCCTAAGGGAGCTAGTGTCCTCTGAATGTGGTGACCTATAGTACGCTTTTGTTTAATATTTCAGGATCTTTTTGTGCTACGGCTATGGGATTTGGTAAGTTATTTAATTAACAAAAAGAGTTATTATTTCATGGTACTAAACAAAATAAAATGCAAGAAGAAGAGGTACATTGCTTTTTAATCCAAAATATTTTTGTTCTACTTTTTCCATATTTTGTTACTGAAATATTGTTCTCTGATAAAAATTACACAAAACGGGTCCTAGGACATAGGACCAACCTTTTTTTTATAAAAACTGATTTAACACAGTTATTGTGCGGTCATTTTGTGGCCCTACATTTCTACTCAAAAGGGTTTGCTGAAATTTACAGTATCTAAAATTTTAAAGCAGTGCACCGGGCTTTAATTCGTTATCGCATGCTCTCCGGATCTTAAAAGTATCATCCACTGTAACCTGTAATTAAAGGTAATGGCCTCTTCTTCATCCTGCATATTTTCATGGGTGAAAAATTTGACGCAATCACAAATGGTAGATCAGTTCACATTTCTTCACAAGTCAACAACGCCCACGAAATTCCAAATCAAGACATCGTATTCTCATAAATGTTATGTAAACTCTCCACAAAAAATCGATATCGTTCAACCGCCTTGTTTTGTTGGTCTTTTGATCTGAAAATAATTATTTATTAATAGAAGATTAATAATTCATAATAATTTAATTAGATGGATTCTCCATATAAGGTATATTATTTATGATTGTAAAAGATCTCGTTGAATTTATTAAAAGAAATACCGAGCCCTTGGAGAATATTAATAAAATTTCGCTTAGAGCAGACTAATATAAATTTGAAGACGACTTTATAGTTTATGGCTTCGTGAGTCGGTTTTATGTATATAGTGCTTATTCTATTAGAGTTCGTTTAATAATAAGAATTTTCAAGATTTAAAATTTAACAATGTGTGGCAGAAGTATTACGATAACAAATTTCTTCAAAAGAATAGTACCTTCATTATTATCATAACTATGTACCCAATTACTAATTTAAGTCATACTTAAAATAAATTTTTCCATAATTTCGTCAATCTGCGCATAGCGATATAGTCGTAAGAAAAGCCCCGCTTATCGCCTTATTTAGATTAACGTCCTCGCGAAGTTCAGAATTAGCTATCCCATCACTCAACCAGGACACATACACATAGACAATTACACAACGACCATTCCCTACGACATTGCTATCTGCATCAGCTGAGGCCCGAACTCACGAGTGGTACATCGACTAGACGTGTTGTCTCTCACACAACCTCCTTTAATCCACTGTAGACTCGGTAACACATAAAAAATGTCAATAAACCGTACTCTAGCAGGATTCGAACCGGGGACTCTTGGTTGCAAGCATAACACGTAAGCGGTGAACATTGAGTCAGTAAATATAATAATAATAAACGTGTTTATTACACTAAGATACAGATATAATAGCTCTGACGATACAGCTTTAAAGATCTCAGCTGGGAGTGAGTCGGCGCCGGGAGATTTGTTATTTTTTAGCTGCCCAATGGCGGTTAAGATCTCTTCCGTTGTTAGTGGTTTATCTAAGTCTTCGAAGGTGTCATATTGAGGGATAAGATTTATAATATCATGATCGGCTTGACTTTGCTGGTTAAGAATGTTAGAGTAGTGTTCTTTCCATCGGGCTCTTATTTCCTGGTCTTCTTTGAGGAGATTTCCATTTAAATCTTTAATAGGGCACATACTTTTCCGACTGGGGCCGTACAATGCTTTTACTCCTTGAAAGAAATTCCTGTAGTCGTGTGAATCGGTGTACCTTTAAATTTCTCTGGTCTTGCTTGCCCACCACTCGTTCTTTATTCTTCTGATTTCGCGTTGCGTTTCATACTTAGATTGGGTAAAAGCTTCTGTTTTTGATGAGTCATTGGGGTGGTTGATAGCGTTTTGGAAGGCAATATGTTTGCGGTCAAGAAGTTCTTGTATAAAAGCTTCATTATCATTGAACCAGTCCTCCTGTTTTTTACTTGCTGCAGTGCCAAGAATTTCCTCACTCGCACTTTTTAAACTGTCTTTAATTTGTGTCCAGGTAGCAGCGACATCTACAGAATTGGTTTCTTCTAGTGCACTCAAATTCTCTTGAACTTTTTGCTTTAGCTGTTCGACGGTTTGTTGGTCACGCAATTTACTAATGCAGAGATGGAGTCTACGTTTTACTTGAGTTCTTCGGTGTTTGGGTCTCATAACAATTTTCATTTTAGAGACAACAGGACGATGATCGGTCCAACATTCGCTATCAATGCGCGCCTTTGTAATTTGGACGTCCTTGAGATGCTTCCTACGTACGATAACATAATCCAGTAGATGCCAGTGACCTGATCTGGGGTGACGCCAGGTGCCTTTAAATTTATCCTTTTGTCGGAAAATGGTGTTTGTTATAACTAGATCATGTTCGGTGCATTTAGTTAGGAGTAGTTGACCGTTAGCGTTCATGTTGCCCAAACCGTTCTTGCCTATGATGCCTGGCCAGGTGTCTGCATCTCTCCCTACTCTAGCGTTAAAATCGCCAAGAATAACGAGTCGTTCCGTTTTAGGTATTCTACAGAGGGTTTCTTCCAGCTGTTGATAGAAGCTTTCCTTGGTTTCGTGACTTGCATCCAGAGTGGGAACGTAGGCGCTTATTAGATTTACCGCGTTGCCATCTGATAGCTCATAGCGTAGCAGCATTAGACGCTCGGATAGGCCTTGTGGTACTTGTGTTAGTTGGATACAAGTTGATTCCGAACGGCAAATCCTACTCCATGCTGTCTTCTTGAATTGGTGGGAAGACCTTTCCAATAGAAGGTATAGTACTTTTCTGTGAGAGAGCCTTCCTCCAAAAATCGAGTTTCGCTGAGAGCTGCAACGTCAACATTGAGTCGGTGATGTTCTCTATCTATTAAAGCAGTTCTTCTTTCAGGCCGATCGGTGCGAGTGCTGTCGTTCAAAGTACGAACATTCCAAGCGCCGTAGATGAAAGAATTAGTTTTGTTGGATTTAACTTGTCGGTGTTTTTTCGACATTCGATGAGGTGTCCCTGTGGGCACCCTCCCCCGGAGATCCGATCGGGAGGGTATTTTACCTCCGGATGATTTTGTCCCACTTGAACGCTCCATCATTTTTTAAAGCCTTAATCGACTGAAAACGAAGCTGCATTTGAAGTTTTAGCTGGATCAGGTATGCAACTGACCAGCTCGGTTGCAGAAGGCGAGTGGTGTGGTCCCATGGCACAGAAGGAGACTGCGACGATGGGGTAACCAAACGATTCCAAAAGCAACCTTTGTGCGCGGTGGGTTATTTTTACCGCACCCTTCGTGAGAAGGTGGATGTGCTCACGGCAAAAGGTAAGGGTTATTCCGCCCCTACTCGGTCGTTAGAGCCTCGTTAGTGAAAACAGGGTGCACCAAGTTCAAATTGAACTCATCGCGAAGGTGAGGTTAACAATTGAGTAGGAGAGGCTATAACTTGCGCTTCACTACCCCATTACACAGTTACAGTTTATTATACAACGGTGCTATAATAAATACTGTTAATACAGTATTCATTATAGCGAGTTATATACTATAGTTTATCTACGACTAATTTTTAGAAATAAAAAATTATGTTTTTTTTTATTTTGCAGCAAAATGTATATTAATGTTGCTACAATTGATAAATTGAACAGATGATGGAATGTTAACATGATTAGAACTACTATCGGCAAAAGTTATATTTTTATCAATTATTCATTCGAGGTGGAGGCTTCAGTATTGTACACTTGTCTTGAAATGGTGTCAGCTGTGGTCAACTTATTTTTTAAACATTAGTCGATGTATGCTTCGTCTGCCTGTGCCGATTCCCAGCTTCCATGACGTTTTAGGTCTGTTATATCACCATCCCCGTCAATATACAATGCAGCCGAAGATCTTCGACAGCAGTGGCCTATACATCTATCAGGATTTGGTAATTTCAAATACATTGCTATTTGTCTTCCTGTGACAGCAAATTTATTTTTACCAATTCGTTGTATAGTGCACTTAGATTTTGGTAATTTAGAAAAAAAGAATTTATTAATACATGATATGGGCGAAAATTTATATATTTTTTCACAATATTATAAAAATGATCACTAATAGTAAATTTTCTTTATAACCATAGTATTTGTTTTAGGTTTAGTTATTAATAACGTACTAGCAAGATCTTTCACATTCTCTATTTGCATTTTGTAGAGTTCATTAGAGCGACAGGCACCCATAATTCCGGTAATAACCTATATAACAAATTGTAACGTTAGATTAGAAATACTTGTAATTTACGATCATTATTACCTTATGTAAAAGATAAGCTTCATCAGGCGCTTCTGAGATTAATTTCTTCAGGGGTTAATGTTTCAGAGTTCTCCTGTTTCTTTTCCAAAAAGAACGCAGTTTACTATATTTTTCCATATCCACGTTGTGCTTTAATATTAAAACACTTTTCAACATTGAATAATATGATCACAATGAAGAAGACTTATATTTTTCTAATAATTCGATAAAATAGGCCAGTAATACTTTTAAGAAAATGAAGTTGCCTTTTCTTGAATACGCCAGTCCATGAAGCTGTACATTTTATCGTAAAAACGTTTTGACTTTTCTGGCAGTAATGTAGGTGTTGTTGCTTCCACTTTTTGAAGAATATCTGGTGGTGGATAAGAAAATGCTTCTTCAATATCACTATCCACTACGTTTTCCACTCTTTCCATCTTAAAATCGCACAATAAATAAACACGAAGCTTTTTGACAATTAATTTATTTATATTGTTCTTTTGTTTTAAAATAGTTTCCGTGGCTGTTTTAATTTTCAAAGACATTATGATTTAAGTAATGTTTTAGATTGTTCTACGAAAGAGAATAATGATCCATTACTCTCTCATTATCAGTCATCAATAATATATGGCATTATATAGCAAAATTACCACATATAAAACATAAATTATATATAGTCGTAGATAAAATATTTTTATACAGTTTAAAAGCATATGAAATAAACATTTGAGAAAATGAAGTTTATTCTGTGATATCTTAACTTTTGCGTAAGCATTTTGTTAATAAACGGATTAACGTAAATCTGTCCTGGTTGTTTCAAAATGTATATATTTGTATTTTCGCAAGACAAAATTAGTAAAATGTTGCGCGACCCGGACGAAGAGACTTCATATGAGATATACACTGTCTCCAACTTTGGATAAAGATAATACTTATCAAAATGTGAAAATAAGGTGCCATCAACATGTGTCCGGAAATGATCCCTAAGGGAGCTAGTGTCCTCTGAATGTGGTGACCTATAGTACGCTTTTGTTTAATATTTCAGGACCTTTTTGTGCTACGGCTATGGGATTTGGTAAGTTATTTAATTAACAAAAAGAGTTATTATTTCATGGTACTAAACAAAATAAAATGCAAGAAGTAGAGGTGCATTGCTTTTTAATCCAAAATATTTTTGTTCTACTTTTTCCATATTTTGTTACTGAAATATTGTTCTCTGATAAAAATTACACAAAACGGGTCCTAGAACATAGGACCAACCTTTTTTTATAAAAACTGATTTAACACAGTTATTGTGCGGTCATTTTGTGGCCCTACATTTCTACTCAAAAGGGTTTGCTGAAATTTACAATATCTAAAATTTTAAAGTAGTGCACCGGGCTTTAATTCGTTATCGCATGCTCTCCGGATCTTAAAAGTATCATCCACTGTAACCTGTAATTAAAGGTAATGGCCTCTTCTTCATCCTGCATATTTTCATGGGTGAAAAATTTGACGCAATCACAAGTGGTAGATCAGTTCACATTTCTTCACAAGTCAACGACGCCCACGAAATTCCAAATCAAGACATCGTATTCTCATAAATGTTATGTAAACTCTCCACAAAAAATCGATATCGTTCAACCGCCTTGTTTTGTTGGTCTTTTGATCTGAAAATAATTATTTATTGATAGAAGATTAATAATTCATAATAATTTAATTAGATGGATTCTCCATATAAGGTATATTATTTATGATTGTAAAAGATCTCGTTGAATTTATTAAAAGAAATACCGAGCCCTTGGAGAATATTAATAAAATTTCGCTTAGAGCAGACTAATATAAATTTGAAGACGACTTTATGGTTTATGGCTTCGTGAGTCGGTTTTATGTATATAGTGCTTATTCTATTAGAGTTCGTTTAATAATAAGAATTTTCAAGATTTAAAATTTAACAATGTGTGGCAGAAGTATTACGATAACAAATTTCTTCAAAAGAATAGTACCTTCATTATTATCATAACTATGTACCCAATTACTAATTTAAGTCATACTTAAAATGAATTTTTCCATAATTTCGTCAATCTGCGCATAGCGATATAGTCGTAAGAAAAGCCCCGCTTATCGCCTTATTTAGATTAACGTCCTCGCGAAGTTCAGAATTAGCTATCTCATCACTCAACCAGGACACATACACATAGACAATTACACAATGACCATTCCCTACGACATTGCTATCTGCATCAGCTGAGGCTCGAACTCACGAGTGGTACATCGACTAGACGTGTTGTCTCTCACACAACCTCCTTTAATCCACTGTAGACTCGGTAACACATAAAAAATGTCAATAAACCGTACTCTAGCAGGATTCGAACCGGGGACTCTTGGTTGCAAGCATAACACGTAAGCGGTGAACATTGAGTCAGTAAATATAATAATAATAAACGTGTTTATTACACTAAGATACAGATATAAATACACAACTTGAGTAACCGCATCCACCTTGTCAAGTCTCAGCCGTGACGTCACTCAATAGTAACGGAATGTTATTACTGTTTCACAATATTACAAATCGTTAACTCAAGCAGGTATATTGAAACTTATCCGTGTTTGTGAAGAATTTCGAATTATCAAGTATTTTCACCGATTTATATTAACAATGTATAATAGTGACAGTAAAAGGAATTATAAACATTGAATTGTTCCTGAGTGTCAAAGCACCACGGTGAAAACACCTACTAAAACATTTATTACCGTTCCTAGAGATTTTAAAAATGCGCGAAAGAAATGGCAACAAACTATGAAAAGAGAGAAAAGGCTTACTACTAAATCAACATACTTTATATATATATATATTTTAAATACTAGCAATTTTTATAAGTCTTTTTCATTTTGGTTTAAAAATATGTGAGAAATACGCTACTTCATATTTCAACACCGAGCTACTATTATACAGGGTGTAACGCAAATATATTAAAAATAATTATTAAATTTTGATTGTAGGAGAAAATTGCAAATTTCATGTGGTCGTTCTATAGACTGTTATTAAAACATATCCCTTAGTTAATAATACCCCTTTCAATTTTTTATAAAGTTCTTTAAGACTAGCAATGAGGAAAATCTAAAGTACTATTTTATTTTTAGCTCGAAGGAGATATGGAAAACTATATGTATATTATAAATTAATGGACAATGTTCACATAAAAATGAGACCTGATGTTATGCCACACATTTTTGATTGTCAAAAAAATCCATTATCATTAATAAAACCACTTCTGTAAGATTCGAAGAGTCTGCTTTATTAAATTTCGCTTCGCATATTTTTTAATCACCACAAAACAACAGTAAAACATATATTATCCAATTTAATGCACATAATACTGAGTAAGACTCGACGTTTTCAAGCGGAATTCATGACCATTGATGTGTTACGCGACCGTTTGGTTTACTGTTGTGTGACGTCATCTTTCGAGAACCACTTATCGGATTCATCTGAAATTTTCAATTTCGCCTAATTTTAAGTAATACTTTATCCACAAGAAGTAACAACTACTAAATAAAACTCATTAAATGAGCCCATTCCATCGCTCCTGCCTTCTGTAGATGAGAGAATCCCGATTGATAGTTCTTGCTGCACTATCGGCTCCTTGACTGTAATACCGACTCTCGCTGTTTCTGCCGGATTTTCAGAGCTCCAGCCCAGGCTGGGGCTGCATAGAGAATAGTGGACATGGCGACCGAGTTAAGAAGACGCCTGACACTCGTCTTCGGGCAATTGATTTTCGGCAGATGCCTTCTTGTCGACAATCACACCAAAAGTGTCACGTGCGGGGTCCCGCAGGGTTTCGGTCCGCTCCTGTGGAACACCTTATACGACGGTAACCTTAGGCTGAATACACCGAGCACTACCAAAGCCTGTCGGCTGTTTGTCTTCGTTGATGGCCTGGTCATGGTGGTTATTGGCCGTACAGAAGAGGGTGCTGTTGCTAGGATTGAGACCGCTATCGAGGACGTCAACAGATGGATGAGCCTCGAACTGACCCCAGAAAAATCCGCGGCAATCGTTCTCACCGTACGGTGAAATTTCAGTAAACATACTTGTGGGAAAGGTTAACGCTAAAACCGCCATTAAGTATCTGGGGGTGTACGTAGATAGAAATATATCTCTCAATGAACACATTGAGTATTCTACCCAGAGGGCGGAGAGAATGGACATGACGCTGCAGAAGATTCTGTCGTAAACTCTGATCGCGGCATCAGACTTCTGATCTTTTATTAGGTTCCGAGACCAAGAGAATATGGGCATTGTAGACCTCCCTAGCGTAGTACAGGAGGTCATGAACACCACAGCTCCTATTGAGACTCCTTAACGCTTTTGAGTACGCTGTTATATTCTTTCCCCTGCTGCTCTACGACTATTGCATAAGTATTTCTGCTCCGGGTCTTGCCAATGTTTGATTTGTTTTCGGGGTATATATGACGATTCTGGCACCCGCATTATGGAATATGGTTTCCACAAGCTTGCGGAACCTATCTAGTTTCAGACAGTTTATACTATGGAGTGCCACTCATCGCCAGACATTTCCGCTCTCACTTTAGCGATTTTATCCCACATGTTGTGACCGTACTTTCGTTAGTTCTTCGATGACTTCATACGCATGACTGATACTTGCCATATTCGGGCACCTATCCCTGAATACTCTTTGTATCCCCTTGTCCATCTTAGGATCATGGGTTTCAACGAGTACGAGTTTTACGACTGTATGTTTCATGTCGAGGGGATTTCCTACCGCAATTTCAGTGTTAGTGTCGACTACCTCGTCCCAAGCCTTCGTCTCAACATTCCTCCAGTCCGCTAAGTTTTCTATCCCATCTACCGAGGATACCCTTGTTTTATTGCCGTGCCACGGAGTTGTCTGCATAGCAACTTTCTTTATCGTAGGTCTAACTAAGTTTGAGTTTCAACTTCGTAGCTGGCCGTCTGTCTCCACTGCTTGCCATTTACGTTTTTCTAGTCATTCTTTAATTTTTGCGCCGCGTATAATGTTACCGCCCTTCTTAAGCCTAATGGCTACATCATTGATTTCCCTCTTAGTATGGGGGTTCTCCATAATCTTTTTGTCAAGGTACTGGCTGCATTTGCTGACCAGTTCTATAATATCTGCTAATAAAAATGCCACCGGGTCTTCAGTTTGGCTTAACCAATCACTTTCATGTAGCGATGTGTCCAGCACCTTTCTCTTTCTCGAGCTTAACGAGTTACACCTCATTTGGCTGATTAAATTTAGTCTACTATGTTTAATGCAATCTACCACATATAACGGTAACATATGTGATATTCAAGCCATCCAGTAATCAATTGGAACAAAGGCTAACAACATTAATTTTTGCTCAAGCATTAACAGAGTGCGACACCACTAGTGTGTTGTTTGGCAAAAGTAACTGTTCTGCATTTAAACGCAGCAAATACGAAACGCTTTGTAGTTGAACATTCAGATTTGGATTAAGACGAAGCGTAAGTAAGGAAAAATTGGGTAGACATAGGTATGTATGGTGGAAATAGTAACATATGCAGCCTGAATATGCTTCGTTATGAAAATTACATGAAGAAAATGGCTTCTACGAATAAGGAATTTGACATTTCCCGTGTGCCTCCTACTGAATATGTAGCAACGTTCCATCTACTTAGAATTCATTTACAGTGTCACTTGGAAAAACCTTGACACGGCCACTTCTGATCCTATGCTATGGGGATGGCAAAAGGAAAACGAAGAATTTCAGCGAATTATTTCAGACATGAGCCCTGCGCCAGAGAGACTATTGAATATGATACGTTGTGGTTGCAAAATAACAGCTAATGAACCGTGTTATAATATGAAATGTACGTGTTGTCGATATGGACTCCCATGTAAATTATTTTGTAAAATCTGTTGAGGGAAAGATTACACAAATACTGTAGAAAAAAATGACGATGAAGAGGATACTTAGTGTTATATAGTCTTTTATGATGGCGTGACAGATATACCAAAAATAAGCCCGTTAATATTATTATAAATAAAAACAGTTAAGGATATGGCATTAAAACGTTATTTAGCGCTTATGTTATAAATCTGTTATACCATTTTGTCAATAAGATATGAATGTATATTTTACAGACTTACTCCTGAAACATGGCTTACTCCTAATCTTACGAGTGAAAGTATACATATCACTGGATACACTATAGTGAGATGCGATCGTATTAGTAGAGAAGGCGGAGTCTGTCTGTATATAAAGAAAAATTTGAAATTTACAAAAGTTGAATTCACACAAAATAAAATGATTTTTTGGAACAGTTATGGGTGCAGGTGAAGATCGGAAAAATAATTTTAGGGGTAGATGTTATCTATAGACCACCAAATACAAATATACAGAACTTTTTTGATATATTTGAAGAAACCATGGCATCGATTTATTCACAGTGTGATAATGTCGCCTGTGTGGGTGATTTTAACACTAACTTATTAGATTTAACTTGCAATAACGCTAAACAATTTCAAACATTAATTGATGGTATTGGTTTGAAGCAAATTATTATGGAGCCGACTCGAGTTACCCGAAATACTCAATATTTGATCGATTTTGTAATTTTCGGTAAGCTACAGTAACTGCCTCGTCAAAGATGCTAATATATCAGACCACCTTGTAATTTCATGTGACATGCAAATTAATGTCAAAAAAATCACAGCAACATATCGGACTTATAGAGATTTCTCAAATTTTAATTATGAATTGTTTAATGGTACAGAGTACTCGATGGAATATGAAATGCAGAATATTGACAGTATAGTAAGATACATGAATGATCACTTTATTATCGTTATTTAATTTATATGCACCACTGAAAACGGCACGTTTTACTAGGCCTGGAGCCCCTTGGTTGACAGATAATGTAAAATTCATGATGAATCTTCGAGATAAAGCCCTAAAAAAATATAAAAAATCTAAAAACATTGAACATTTTAATTATTACAAACAGCTCCGAAATTACAGGACATTTGCAGTAACAACGAAAAAGAAAAGATTCATGGAACATAGACTTCAAAACTTAAATAGTAAATAAACATGGAAGGCTCTCAAATATCATTTTGGTATAAACAATAAAAATAATTTTAAATAAAAATGTAAATGAAATAAATCAATTCTTTTCTGATATTTGTACTCGTTCACAGCCAGATATGGATGTAATAAACTTTTACGAAAATAATTTAAAAACACATTTTCAAGAAACTTTAAAGTTTAAGTGCGTCTCGGAAGATGATGTCTCTAAGATAATCATGAATATTAAATCGAAAGCATGTGGTTTGGATGGTATAAACATAACATTAATTCAACTTTCATGCCCGTCTCTGATACCCTACATTTCATATATAGTAAATTATTGTATCCGACACTCAACTTTCCCCGAAGTCTGGAAAGAAGGGCGTGTTGTTCCTGTAGCAAAAATAGACTCTCCTCAAGAACTTAAAGACTTACGGCCTATAACGATACTTCCGGATTTTAGAAAATTTTAGAAAGGATCTTGGAAAATCAGTTACGCAATCACCTAGTTGTTAACAATATTCTGCCAAACACTCAATCTGGTTTCAGACCTGGGTATAGTTGTGGCACTACTCTTCTTAGCATAACTGATGACGTCATGACGGAAATTGATAATAAGCATTGTGGGGCTCTAATTCTACTTGATTACAGTAAAGCTGTATGATATGATTGGCCACGAGATCCTATTCTCAATTCTCCACTATATTGGACTAAGCAATTCAGCAATAGAATTAGTTAAACATTATTTACCAGATCGATCTCAAAGAGTGATATTGGAGGGAGAAATGTCAGATAGCTGTAATATCTCAAGAGGTATTCCACATGGACCAATATTGGGGCCGCTCATTTATATAATATATACATTAAACTTTCCCTACATTTTAAATACATGCAAAGTGCATATGTACGCTGATGACACCCAACTATATCACTTTTTTGAGAAGCATAACTATAGAGCTGCTATTACTGGTATAAATAAGGATATAGATGGGCTAGTTAGTCTATCAAAGAAGCATGATTTATTAATAAACTAGTCAAAGTCATCGGTTCTGCTATTTGGAAGTATGCAGCCAGACAATGTCGAAATTAAATTGGGAGAGGATAAGCTTAAAATTGTTGAAAAGGTAAAGAATTTGGGTGTAATTATTGACAAAGATTTAAGATTTTCTGATCAAGTGTTCTATATGCTGAAAAAGGCATATGGTAAACTAAAAATGTTGTATTCCAATAGACATGTTTTGAGCGTGAAATTAAAAACATTATTATGTAATAGCCTTGTCCTCTCCCAATTTATCTATTGTGATTTTGTCTATGGACCATGCCTAACTGTTAGAGATAGCAATCGAATACAAAAGGTTCAGAACTCATGTCTGCGGCTTATCCATGGAATTCGTAAATATGACAGAATATCCCATACATTGTTTGTGACGAGGTGGTTAAATGTGGCAAACCGAAGAAAACTCCACACGAATGTTCTGTACTACAAAATATTAACTAAAAAAAGTCCTCCATATTTAAGCGAAAAAATTAAGTACAGAACTGACGTTCATAATGTAAATGTTAGAAGAAAGGAACAGCTTACAATTCCTCAACATAAAACGGCCATGTTTCAACGATCCTTTCATTTAATATTGCCAAGAATATGAATGCTCTCTCGGTAAACCTTCAGCCAACGACGCTGCGGAAATTTTATAAGTATGTGCATGATTTATTGTTTTCAGAACAAGAGAGGAGTCAGTAGTGCTTGTTTCTAGTGTACACTGGTGGCTAAATTTTTAATATGTAAAATAAATCTGTATGTTATACATAAAAAGCTAAAATTCAATCTTTTTGATTACTTTAATGATGTTAACTAATGTTGCCCTACCCCAGGTTGAAGAAGAATAGCAGACATTCTTAGTCTGAATCTTGCACCTTTTAATTTAGTATATAACATTTTGTGTATTGTCGTGTTACTTTGTACTCGTTTATTTATTGTTATATATTTAAATTAGTAAAGACATTTATTACTATTATTATTATCATATCTTGTGAACCTATCTTTTATATGTCTAAACTTTTTATGGCAATTAGTTGGACGTTCAGGTGTTTTTTTCCTTGTTATTACTCGACTAATTCCGCCGGAGATCAAGTCTTTTTCAGTGTTGTGTTAATTAAATTAGGTAATATCTTTTATCACTTTTTTCTTTCGGGTGTGTAAGAAATGTATGAAGTGAATTAACGAAAATTTTC
This sequence comes from Leptura quadrifasciata, assembly GCA_963675555.1. NCBI lineage: Eukaryota > Metazoa > Arthropoda > Insecta > Coleoptera > Cerambycidae > Leptura > Leptura quadrifasciata. The sequence goes on along the minus strand of OY776673.1, from coordinate 150,740,382 downwards.
TAATAATAATAAAACCGCATAATTAAATTTGCTGATATATTACTTTTTCTCGGAAACTATAAGTATAAGGGTATTGCTCTATTTTTCTTCTAATCTTTGTTAGACCCTCTATCAGTGTGTTTCAAATTTTTTTGGCTTCCGAAAATCGAACATAAGGGAAGGACATACTTTGTACCGATTTTTTTGCTTCTATATCAATAACTACGCGATTTATAATAAAATAAATATCTTTATGAAATTTCCAACAAGTGCCCCTTCATAGAATACTACATTTCACCAGTGGGGGATTGTGGACCACAATCCTTGTCTAACCAAAAATAGACAAAAGTTATTTTTGTGATTCTGACTCTCTTGAAGAAGCAACCTGACAAACAAGTTTTATAACTATACCAAATTTCAAGTTCATAACATACCGGGTGTTAGAAAAGTATGTGAACGGTGGAAAATCTCGAACAGTTTGCATCAAATCGAAAAATAAAAAAATACGTTTCAAAATTTTTGCTGATACCAAAATGACCTCCCCACCCACCACCCTGTGGGTGGGGCGAGGGGCAACTTTAAAATTTCAAATGGAAACCCCTATTTTTTATTACGGAACCGGATTCTACTACAAAAAATACGTAAATTTTATTCCGGACATTTTTTTCGATTCTTGCATGGTATCTCTGTAATCGCAAAAAATGAAAAGAAAACATTACTGTTTCAAGAGTAGCGTCTTGTGCCCATAAAAAAACGGCCAATTCAAAAACTGAAAAACATGTATTTGTTATTTTTACGAAATCTATGCAGTGACATTGGACTCGACTCTCCCACCCCTAACCCAGTGGGTGGGGCGGGGGGCAACTTTGAAATTTGTAATGAAAATCCCTATTTTCTATAGCGGATTCAGATTCAGATTTTAGGGTTAAGTGGAAGAGCAGAGAGTGTCTCACTCTACTGAACTTCGTCCTTTTATTATTATATTTAATAATAAATAAAGACATATTATTATTATTATTATTCTACGGCCAAAAATACGTGAATTTTATATCGGGCATTTTTTTCGATTCTCGCAAGGTATCGCTGCAATCGTAAAAAAATGAGTGGAAACATGAAAGTTTTGAACGCATACCTACTTAAAAAGATACGAAAAGTAAAACTACTGATCTCAGAGTGAATGATTTCCCAAGCTGTTTTGAGAACAACGATTTTACATGATCGTGCGGAAATTACAACAACTATTAACATTCTGTAAATTTATTAGCAGCTAGTAATTTTCAATTTACATTTTTTACAGGGCAATAAAAAACTCGATTTAAAAAAAACGAACAGTGGTTTTACCTATTAATTCAGCCACTTCAGAAAACTTCTTGATCCCAGCCAGTGGAGGCAAGGAGGTAACTCAGCCATTTAAGGCAAGGTGAGGATTTCGGCCAGTTGAGGCAATTGGTTTACAGCTTAACTGCTACACTAGCAGGTTTTAATTTCAAGATTATAGCAGATGTTCAAAATGGTGCCCATTGACTTCTGGGCATTGTCCGAGACGAACGTAAAAATTTTCAATAGCACTTCTTATTATTTGAGGTGGTATTTCTGCAAAAATGTTTATTATGCGTTCCCTCAGCTCTTCCAAATCACGAGGTTTAGTGAAATAAACCTTACCCTTCACGTAGCCCCAAACAAAATAATCAAGTGGCGCGAGGTCGGGAGATCTTGCTGGCCATTCAATAGTTCCTCTTCGACCTATCCATCGATTTTCGAAAGTACCATTCAAATAGTCCCTAACAATATCCCGATAGTGTGGTGGAGCCCCATCTTGCTGGAACCAAACATTATCTAACTCATCACCAGCAATCTCTTGTATTGCGGGAACTATTTGATTTGTCAACGTTTCCAGGTATTTTTCTCAATTCAAATTTCCATCTATAAAAAATGGTCCTATGATTCGATCCCTGAAAACTCCTGCCCAAACATTTAATTTTTGTGGATACTGCGTGTGTGTTTCAAGCATCCAGTCAGGGTTTTCGTCACTCCAATATCTGAATTTATGGCGATTAACTTTTCCACTGAGTTCGAAAGTTGCTTCATCTGAGAAGACAAATAGAGATGATAAAAAATTTGAGTTTTGGTTATTCCTTTCCATCATTAATTCACTAAATTCAAGTCGCCGATCAAAATTATCTTCATTTAATTTAACTCTTGGTGAAGGTGAATTTTGTAAGGATGAAATTTCAAAAGTTTCAAATTCTTATGAACTGAAAATGCACTCATATCAAGCTGTTGACTGGCTTTTCTGATTGATAACCTTGGATTTTCAACAAATGCCTGGGCCACTTCCATTTGTCGAGCTTCTGATGTTTCAGATTTTGGTCTTCCAGATTTTGGGCGATTTTTATTTGTTCTTGTGTCTAGGAATCGTTTGATGGTACGGGACACAGTAGATTTCGAAATTCCCACTTGATCTACACGGAAAGTTTCGTTGAATAAAATCACAACTTCATCATAGGACCTTTCTTTATCGCCCCACCCTCGCATCATTAAAAGAGAGACTCTCTCTTCCTCTGTTAAAGTTGCCATTATGCAGAAAAAAACGCGAGAACACAGATATTGTTTTTTAAACTGAATGTTTTTTTGTCAACACGAGTAGCTAGAGTTTGTAAATATTTACAAACTTATGGACGCTTAAGGTTTATTTCAATTTTGTGCGATTGCAACGACACCTTGCGAGAATCGAAAAAAATGCCCGATATAAAATTCACGTATTTTTGGCCGTAGAATCCGCTATAGAAAATAGGGATTTTCATTACAAATTTCAAAGTTACCCCCGCCCCACCCACTGCGTTAAGGGTGGGAGAGTCGAATCCAATGTCATTGGATAGATTTCGTAAAAATAACAAATACGTATTTTTCAGTTTTTGAATTAGACGTTTTTTATGGGCACAAGAAGCTACTCTTGAAACAGTAATGTTTTCTTTTCAATTTTTGCGATTACAGCGACACCATGCAAGAATCTAAAAAAATATCCGGAATAAAATGTACGTATTTTTGCCGTAGAATCCGATTCCGTAATAAAAAATAGGGGTTTCCATTTGAAATTTTAAAGTTGCCCTACGCCCCACCCACAGCGTGGTGGGTGGAGAGGTCATTTTGGTATCAGTAGAGAGTTTTTTGAAAAATTTTTACGCGTATTTTTTAATTTTTCGGTTTGGTGCAAACTGTTCCCATACTTTTCTAACACCCGGTATGTAGTTCCTGAAAAACTAAATTGTGGGCTAGGGTACAGATAATGAAGCTTCACCATAGAGTTTTCTTTTGTACTTTTAAAGTAAAAAATAAAAGAAATTTACAATTTATCTCTACAGCCAAGGTTTAATATCTATCAATCACACAAAAAAACTCAAACATTTAATAGAAAGTATATCTACTTTGTTAAATGCTATCATGAATCTAGAGAATTTGTGAGGGAGAATATCTTTAAGTTTCATAATAGAGTAGTCAACCTAACTGAAATAGAATTCAATAATAACGAAATTAATATGTTAGGAAAAGGCTTAAAATATTCCCCGAGCTTATATAACAAACAGGATGCAAGGATATTAGTGGTAAATACTCAGCGTAAGTAATATTCAATCTGAGGACAAGATTAGTATAGCTAATTTATTCAATAACACAGACACTTGTAAAAATAATAAATCAAAATTAATAACAAAAAAAATATTAAAAACAATATTGAAGATAACAATTGAATTCTTTGTAAAGCTGATAAAGGCAACACTGTGACAATATTAACAAAAGAGGATTATAATACAAAAATAGCTACCCTTCTTAGTAGAGGAAGTTAGCCGTAGGTCGGTCTCCCCCCACCACTGACCTTGACCGCGCACCTGTGGTCCGTTCCTTCAAGGCCACGGTGGCATCGTAGGTTCGCATAGCATATACCGTGACCTTGACCTTGGACGGCCGCAGTGCGTTTCGACTTCAAGGGCGCAGTGTTGCTGTTACCCAGAACGATCACTTGCAGTGACCTTGGCCTTGGCTAACACTATTAGAGAATGCAAGGACGGAGCTTCCTCCTTGCCACGCAACTTGACCTCTAAAATTACATTAGTTCAATACGTACACAGTAAAATGTGGTGGGGTTCTATATTTTGTGACGTAGTATACTTTTTCTATAAAAAAAGCACGGACTATTAGAACAAAATCATATTTAGTCTGGTTCACCTACAGTTAATAAGTGAGCATAGTGTTGTGATCTGAAATATTTTAAGTAAGCAAAGTTCTGTAATATTTCTTGGTTAGTAATTCTTTCACTGTACTCAACTACTTAAATATGACTACCAATATCGATTTATTAGCCCTTAATGAACTTATTATTAAAGATACTGAAGTTTTAGACCAAAAATCTATTTCATCGTTAATTTTAAATAAGGTTTACGCCATTAAAAAAATGTTAATGCTTAATACACGTTTTGGAAAATCGATATTAGTACATTTATTTGATGAAAGTACAAGTACTACCTTTAAATCATTTTTGCCTAAACGTATTGCTGAACTATTAAATATAACTTTTATAGAAGAAATAAATTCGTCTAGTGGTAAATATGCGTTGATTTATTTAGGAGAAAATTCACCCATTTATACCGGTGCCAAATCAAGGTCACTAATAAAATTCGAAATTATTGCGTGATTTAAACTATTTAAAATATTTGTATACTTTAAATTATCAGACCAATAAATAAGGTATAGTGAAAGTATAACTTAGACTGAAATATTACAAATACACTACAATAGTAGTAGAGATGTAAGTAGTTTTATCATATATTTGATAACTTGTTCTAATTTTATTTATGTAATTTCTAGCCTCACTATAACTGGCAAGAATGTGGATGCAATATTCAGCAGAACGTTGGGTAAGGGCAGAAGACATTAATTCGGCAATTGAAAGACTATCTTCTGTACTAGGCGACTTAAGTATGGATAGACTCCATGCAATAAATTATGATCTGAATTACTGCTTCGATGCTGAAAAAGTTAAACAGCTTAATGAGGATTCTGAGAGGTATTACAGAGGTGCACAACTATGTGGTAAATTCTCACGTGGTATTGTGAATTTAGAAGAATTCTGTGAGCAACTAGTGGAAATAAATTTAAAACATTTCCTATGTGACATAGAAAAATACTTACCTAAGAAAATTATTGAAAAGTATCAACTCGACCAATCTGAAGAAGAACAGGATGAAGACAACTCAATTAGTAGTTAATCACTTATTGTAATTCTTCTGTTAATAATATTAATATGTAAATGGTGTAATAAAATTATTATTATGGAAATATAGTTGTTTTTATTTTTAAAATTAAAATTGAAATAAATGAAACACATTATTAGATTATACATTAATTTATTTATAATTATTTTTGGTGACATAAATTAAAAAATATTAATTATTAATCCTAAATATAAACATATTTAAAGATATTTATTTTAACTCTATATTTAAATCTATAATACATTTGTTAAGAAAGTGAACGTTTGCAAGAGAGCAGTGACTATATTTTGGTTGGGTGTGTTCCATACATCTTGGTACCTTTAACGATTTTAGATTGGGTATGCAGGGTGAGAAGTCATCTAGATCTATAACTCTATTCCATTTTAGATGATGCTGTAGAACATTTTTCTTTAATTTGCCTTTGCATACAATTATAACATCCTCTGACAATACATTGCGTCGAAAATTATTAACTGCGTTTTGACAAAGTCGATGAAGTATTAGTGGGAATTCTGACAGTTGAATATATCCATCACTCCATTTTATGCCCCCATGGTAGTTGTTTTCTAACCATCGGTAGTGAGTCTGTTCACCTTGGGTTAGTGATGAGAAAGGATTTGGTGGTTTGAAGAAATAGTGTGCTTGCTGATTAGTGTTACAACATAGAACAGCTAATTCTTTAACGGTAAAATCATTTGTTTTATATTGAAACCCCTGCAAGTCAACTATCAAAGTAGGAAATTGGCTACCTAATGACGTCATGGTAATAGGTATTCGTTACTTAGCACCAGCAATGCCACACTGAACTGAACCATCTAATGCGCTATAACTTAAATACGCATCGTGAAGTATAAGTGCATATACTCGAGTTTGTTCGGGAAACTTCGTCTTCCGTGTCTCAAATTCAATTTTTATATCGACGGTGGATGATTTCATTGCATCTGGTTGGTGTGAGCAATCAATAACAAACAATGGATTTTTTCTGAATTCGCCAAGGTCCATCATAGGTTCACTCATATCTTTATCGTAATAACTACGTTGGAAATTTTCATAGGCGTAGTAGGCTGCAGAGTCGAGTTTCTTATCGAAATTTAAATTCCAACGTTCATATGGAAATACTTCGGCATTTAAATATAGCCGAATATTATTTATATCTGCATGTATAAAACTTGCGGCGTCCTTGGTTCTGTCACTAGAGTTGCCATTGTTTTGAAATCCGATAATGATGTATCGAGGTCTCTCAAGACTGTTAGTGGTTTTAACAGCCCATATATCAGAAGCAGTATCACGTAGAGTGGGTAGCTCATAGAGATCCCACATACGGTAAGCCATTTTAACTTTAGCATTATTACTGCTCGTATCAATTTTCTTTAATAGTTTAACCTTTTGTCTAACTTCAGGCACAATATGTCTTATCTTCCATTCGATTTTGTTAATTTCTAACTGTGCATCAACTTCTCCAATGTAAGAGTCTTTAAAGGAACGTGCTATAATTAAAATTAATTCCTGTTTTGTATTTAAAATACCTTTGGTATAATCTTCTGCAAAACCCATGCGGTACTTAAGAGGGAGTTTACCGCTGAAAACGTGGCTGGTAGTATCTAAAATATCCTGTTTTTTCTCGGTGAGACCCCAGCCTATAGTTAGTAGCGATGGGAGGGATGTTTGTCCATATGACACCCTAGTTTTCATTGTAGTAGTGATGCCAGGCTTCCTAACGACAGCGACCTGTTCACCACCCATTTCATATCTTATTTCTTCGAAGAGAAAAGCTAGCGCATTGTTAGATAGATAACACTTCTTGGTAACATCACTAGGGGTAAATTTTCCTTCTATATAAATGTAACTCTCTGTAATGTCAAGTATTAAGTCCTGAAAATTGACAGGAATGCGTACTTCATCAGAGTTTCTATAATATGGTGAACCGTGTGGTTTATATGTATGCTCATGTAAGCTAACGAGTGACTGATCGAATACAGGTTCCTCGAAAACCTCAAGTTTTTCACTAGATGTAAAAGTCACCATTATTAACTATTTTTCTCTCAGTTTCAATCCGATGGATCGAAGAAATGCACGGTCTTTAGCTGGCAGGTTATGTCTTAACCGTTTAAGCTCTACACGTTGAATGAGTCGATTTCCGCAGTCATTAGTCTTTTTATCGTCAATCACATTGAAACGATTGTGTGCTTATCGTTGTTGATTATATCGGAAACCCATTGTGTTTGCGATTTTAAAACTGTTTCAATTCTAGCTTTACGATAATCTTCTCACCACGAAAATTGATTAAATCTCCATTATCATCCAATATGCGTAGTGTAATGTTGTCGATAAACTGACGTCCTTCAGGTCTAACAGGCAAATATATGATGTTCGCTGGCTCTCTGGTAAGTTTGTAACCTGGTTCAACATCTATGTCGAACTCGAAAAGGGTATGGGATTTAAGGGTATTCAGATATGCTCCAGAGATAATGTTGCAATCTACACGTATCATCCTTACTTTCATAATATCAACAGGTAATGTTGATTCATGATTAGTGTTTGGATGCAAATAAGTCGATTCAAATCCCAATAAATTACCAATAGAGTTTGCTTGTGTAAAGTCAATTCCATATTTTGACCAAATCTCACACTTTAGCGTATTGTTGTTTGCTCGCAGTCGAAATAGTTTTTCTTTTTCCTCTTTCTTATCACCGGGCATAGCTTTCAGTATTGCACGATATATCTCTTCAATTTCATAGGCTCCGCAAGGTATGTGGATAAGTGTGGGGGCTACTTTTGGTCCAATTCGATAACAAAAACGATTGTTGGTTTCGTCCACATTGAATATAGAATTGTAAGAATAGAATCCTGTTAATTCTAACCCATATCGACTATTAGTATCTAATTCAATGGGAGGATAAAACTCAGCACTGAGCACACTAGATCGGTTTGATAGAGTGAACGTATACGACATGACTGATGATATTTAGTGTTCTCTCATGAATTTATTGTGAACTACAGCAATAATCGTGGTGTAATCTTCGTTTTTTGCTGGATGACGGAGACGTTTGTATCTCATTATTTGATGCAACATTGACATCGCGCACTTTACAGTAGCAGCAAAATATTCTTCGAGGCGGCGGCCCATCATTAACATCAACACTGCTACCACCGCCATCATCATCATCATCATGATAATGTTCCTGACAGTATTGATATTTTAAAATATCAATATCATTCTGGAGATGCTGGGGTAGTTTGTCCCATACTAATGCAATTTCATGTGCAGCACATCCAATCATTACTTCTTTAGGCATATTTGCCAGTTGTTGTTTGCTCATCTTCAATAGACTGCGTAAACGGGAGAATGCGATTAGTGATTGACCCATCTGCTTGATGCTTTCCCGATCCATTTCAAGGTCTGCAGATGTTATTTCACAAGCGTTTGTATTTATTTTGTAGTGAGAAACTTCAAACACAAATGACCACACCACACTGTGTTAAAATTTTGTTGGCGTTCATAGTTATAGTAAATTTTGTCGGTCGACTTTGAGCCTCTGCGCAGATATAAAACTAATTCTGTCGGTGGGGGTAAATCACCAAAACTATCGAAATATGTGACTAAACTACCACGTTTTTTAAATGCAACCCAGTGTGTTCCAGGGCCATTTATACTGTCTAGATTTATGATGGCCGACTCATTATGACGTGGTCCAGAATATGGTAGAGTGTCCCGCATAAATATCCCCCGAAAATAGGGCACTTTCATCTTCTCTGCATAATATTTAAGATCGATATTAGTGAGAGGTTTTCGGGGTAGAGCATCTAGAAGTTTTTTGAACTTTGTGGTTTTAGATAAAGTCCTAGTCCTTTGCGATATGGTTTTAAATATAGCCCTTTACCACTTTTTCCTATAGAAATCGCCTCCATCTGCCTATTATGGCGATTTTTTTCAGCTAATTCCTCTCTACTCGTTTTAACATCATTTACAGCTTTAGCTATACCAGCAGCAGTGCCAGCTAAACTACCCAAAGCTGATAATCCAGCAAAAATGGGTATTAATGGTAGAATTCCACCCACTTTCGGTATTGGTATTATCCTAGGTGTACGAATATTACGTTTTCCACCAGCTGCTCTCATGTGTCGTCGTGCTGCTTGAAGCGCAATTTGCGTAACTTTTTTTGTGTCCTTAGCGATTTTTCGTTTACCACCGGCTTTACGTATGTCATCACGTACTTTACGTACTATTCCAGCACCAAAAGCTATATTTCTAGTTTTTTTCTTGTTTTTCTTTTTAATTATACGTTTCTTTGTAGTACGGGGTGTTGTTGACGTACAACCCATACCAAGACGTTGCTTTCCCTTCATTATAGTTGTAACTAACCACGCGGCGGCCTTTTCTTTGAAACTTACGTCTTTTGATTTAACTCGTTTCCAGGCAGCTTGTTCAAGTTGATAGTCTGCTTTGTGTCGGGCTGCTAAATTACTGGTGTTTTGATCGTATGCAATATCGTGCTGCTTGCATGCAGCATCGAGTTTGTTTATGCCTGGATCACCTCGGGCTAATCTTTTTTGTAATTTGGTGCCTGGACCACAATACTGGTAACCTCCCGGTAAGTGTAGTTCAAATGGGAGCTTATTTATTAGAGAATTGACTACCCCCTTACCAATCTTTAAACCACGACGATTTTCACGTGTGTGCTTCTCGGTTGACACCATTTAAATAACAATCACAATACGTACATCTATTTATATAGTATCCATCCGTGCTACGATGCGCATTGTGAAGCAGAAACAGAAACTTGCTGTAGATAATTTAGATGAAAAAGTAGGGTGTGGACTACAAGTCGAATCACGCCATGGCCAGCTACTTCCCTCAACTATTCGCGGACTCTTAATAGGTCCAAGTGGTTGTGGCAAAACAAATTTACTAATAACTTTGCTTACTCATCCACTTGGGCTACGTTTTTCAAACATTTACTTATATTCAAAGTCCTTACATCAACCCAAGTATGAATATTTACGCGATATATTAGCACCGATTACGGGGCTAGGATATTACACCTTCAGTAACAACGCGGAAATAGTGCAACCATCCGACGCTGAGCCTGAGTCTATATTTATATTTGATGATGTTATATGTGAAAAGCAAGATGTTATTCGAGCATACTTCTCAATGGGGCGTCATAAACATGTAGATTGTTTCTATTTGGCACAAACGTATTCCCGCGTCCCTAAACAGTTGGTAAGGGATAATAGTAATTTCATAGCAATTTTTAAGCAGGATGATATGAATTTACACCACATTTTCTCAGACCATGTCTCACCGGATGTGACTTATAAAGAATTTCAAGAAATGTGTGCAGAGTGCTGGAAAGACAAATATGGGTTTCTTGTAATTGACAAGGATAGAGAAGTAAATGAAGGGAGATATCGCAAAGGACTTGATAGTTTCATATATCCATGAAGTATTGTAATTAAAATTTTAATTGGTCTACAGATAGCATCGGGATAACTTCAGCAGTGAGGCTGCATTTATTAGACATGAATGACAAGAATAAACTCAGTAGTGCTATAGGTAGAAACATGAGAGAAGAAATAAGACTGAAACGTGAATTGATTGAGGCCACCGATTCAGTGCGCAAAAAATTCAACTCTGTGAAGAGAAGAAACGTTGAGAATCAGTTAACACTCGAAAAAATTTATGAACCCATAACAAAACCATTAAAGGTTATATCATCTGCTTCACATAACCAATCGCTAACACAACCTCAGAAACCAACACAACCGATAGAAAGTGCAAGAGCTAGTACTAGTACATTTAAAGCAACACCTGAAACTAGTGATGAAGATGGTGGCAAAAATGCAAGTCAACAATATTTTTTGGAAACACCACCGGGATCGTCGTTAATGAGCACTCCATGTTCAGAAAGTTCTATTAGTGGCGCAGAAGGAAAATGTGATATAGTGCAAACACATTTAGAAAATCTGAAATTCGACAATGCTAGGTATGATACTATATACGGTGTACGTTTAGACCCCCATACAGAAAAACTACAAATGGGTAATGCTGAAATACGCTTTTCTAATGGAAATATCACATTGTGGCGTGGAACTAAGAAGGTGGGGACGTATTCTGGCAGTCCTAAGTTATATGATATGATATTTATGAAACAACCACAAATTTCGCGTAGTAATGAGGCTATTATTGGCGACAAAGAGTGTCAATTATATGGGGGGATTTTAAAACAGACAAAAGCACCATATAAAAATTATGATATGAAACAGGGTTTGAATAAAGCTAAATGGAAGAAATTCACTAATATTATAGAACCATTGGTATCTTCTACAGTTGTGACGAGATCTAAAACTGGCTTAGGTGTTCCTATTAATAAATTATACAATAATAGAGGTGTTGACTATGTATATTGGAATAAACCGAAAGAACTGGTGGACCGCCTACGCCTGCTCTATAGCTCAAAAATGGTTGGTAACAATGGTGTCAATAACGAAATAGTCAGTTTATTGGAAGAAATGAGGGAAGAAAGGATAATCTATTAGTGAAGTTAAAATTCATTTCACACTTATTTAATTAGTATAAAATATTGTGAAATGCTTAAACGGGGTCAGACGTAAACAGAAATGGCTGTTGTAAACAACACAATTGACAAGTTCGGTAGACGAAGAAGTAATAATAATAAATAGATTATCGTACATGGACCTCCAGGTATTGGTTTTAAGCTTACCGCAGATAATCAATTTGATATGCAAAATAAGCGTTTACTGAACATTGGTGAACCAATAAATCAAAAAGATGGTGTAACTCGTAACTATGTAGACGAAAATATCGATAAATGTATGAAAGACATTAAAAAGTCACACATTGCTTTTATGGAGAATCAGTGGACTGAATATAGTAAGTTTGTACACAGCAAAATTACCGAGATGATTAATGACGCTCTGCAACACATTAATAAAGAAATTTCTGGAGTTAAGAAATTAACCGAGGACAATTATACTATTTTATATGATGCAATAAGCAAAGTGCACCACATTCTCGATGAATCCCGTCTGAAAGGTATGACAGTGCGACAGAAATCACTTGGAAATATTGTGGCACAAGCTGGGAGGAACGATCGTAATCAACAAGTGATAGATGAAATAGTGGCTGAAGTCACGGACAACGCTGCTACATTAGGAAAAAAGTGAAAAAACAGACCTAAATTATCTATATAAACGCCTGACTTAAACTTCAATTATGGTGATTAGTAATGAGAAATTACAAGTTGTTAACGAATTGCATAAAGCTTGTAGGAGAAATTTCCGTAGAAGAAGAACAATAATCAAAGGTTATGGTGATTTATGGCAAATGGATTTAGCTGAAATGCAACCATACGCTGATGAAAACAATGGTTATCGATACATTCTCGTAGTGATCGACTGTTACTCAAAATATTTGTGGACTAAACCTCTAAAAAATAAAACTGGTGTTGAAATTACTAAGGCTATGAGAAGTATTTTACAAGAATCAAATTATTCTCCTAAAAATCTACAAAGCGATCAGGGTACGGAATTTTACAACAAAAACTTTTCTGCTTTAATGAAACAGTACATCATTAATCATTACTCCACGTATAGTACGAAAAAAGCAGCAATTGCAGAAAGAGTAATACGAACATTAAAAACCTGGTTATATAAAGAATTCTCAGCTAGAGGTAAATACAAATGGGTTGACATTCTATCCGACATTACAAAATTGTACAATAATAAAATACGTCGTACGACTGGTATGAAACCTGCTGATGTTAAACCAACTACACGTTTAAATGCTTATAATCACATTAAAATTGCTTTGAAACCTAAATTTCGTATTGGCGATATAGTTCGAATCAGTAAATATAAAGGTATATTTGAAAAGGGGTTCACACCAAATTTTTCAACTGAACTTTTCAAGATCGTTAAAATAAATGTAACAAATCCCACAACATATACACTCCAGGACATTCATGGCCAACCAATAAAGGGGTGCTTTTATGAAATGGAGCTACAAAAAGCTAAATACCCTGATGTCTACTTGGTGGAAAAGGTTTTAAGAAGGAGAGGGAACAATGTTTTTGTGAAGTGGCTCGGATTCTCTAATGACCACAACTCTTGGATTAACGAAGCAGCTCTTATTTAATATTGTCACATTCTTTATATAAAATGTGTATATTTATAACAACTAATATTTTACTTATGTTTAGAAATTTCATAATAAAATGTGTGTATTCCATTAATATTTGTTTTATTTATTTTCCCCATATAAGACTCCAAAGCCTTAGTAATTATATACACATTAACGAAAAAATATATACAAATGCAAATTTGTTAAAATTTTTGAATTAATTTTTACTCCTAAAAATTATTAGATGAAATCAAGAAAATCATTTTAATAAATTTTATTGAGAAGAAAATATTTACAACGAATATAATACAGAAAAAATACAAATACATATTTATGGAATTAATCAGATGAAATCCCCCCGTCTCGACAGTAACGCTTCCTGACAGAAACATTCTCTGTTGTGTTTCATCACACCTCCATAAATATGTCCAACATATTCACAAAGTAAAACACTGTATGTCTTCTCGTCTCTGCATTTGCTGCAAATATTGTTCCAACAATCACCAGTGTACTTGTTGCAAACCAGACACCGCTGCCTCAATGGGTGCTCCACCTTGCATGTCTCACAAACATCTCGGATAATTCCAAAATTTGTACGAGTCGTGGGTTGTAGACACTTGTAGCACTCTTGCTCCAGACGCTCACGTGATGCTGCTTTTCGGACGGTATTCACTGGCACTGGATTTTCTTTTATACAATTTGAACATAGTCCAGTACATGGATTAATTTGCTGCTTTGCCCAGAATTGGGAACAATTATAGCACAGAATTGCACCATCCATACTATATGGATATACGGCGATTGTTGGTTTCGATTGCCACTCTCTTGGACAAGACATTGCTGTTTTAAAAACAAGTGTACGGTATGACAGCTGAATAATAACTGAGTTCCTCCTCATGGCCTTGTTTGTTTAAGTAGTCGCTGGAATTGCCGATATTAGAGCCATGGTATGTCGTTAGAGATGATGTGACGTCACCAGCAACATGTTTAAAAGAGGAGGTGTAACTCCACGTTAGATCAGTTGCTTTGCAAACTTCAACGTTGATCATTCCGTCTACTGTCTTATATATTCTTTTCCAAGTATTAATATGGCTGCTGTACCTGCTGGTTGGGCTAACCTCAGATTCCTGGACTGGTTAGCATCCCTAGATGTCCTCAACAATATATGGTACCTTGAAGAGGTAGAGGACGACTTGGCTGCTCCCGAAGACGACGAGGTAGAAGTTGAAGACGATGAGGAAGGCGATGAGGAAAGCGACGAGGAAGACGATGAGGAATTTTTTGACGCTGAAGAGGGTGCAGACGATTCGAGTGATGATGAGGGTATCGTCGTAGATGTTCCCCACCAAAGAGGGCAGCGGTGGATAACATCAGAATATTTAGCAAGGGTGAACCCAATGGATGGCATCTTCTGCACCACCATGACCTTTGTTGCGGTCCAAGTAGTGGGTGGTATGGAATACAATCTTTGCCACGGATGTTTTCTGGGATACCAGTCTAGGGTGGATCCTGGGAGACATCGTCATGTGGACTACCATGCCACTACAAGGATAATGAGAGGCAGGCGGGGATATTGCAAATCTTGCAGAGATCCACTCTATCAGATTAGGCGAGTGGAAATCTGCAATATTTGCAATATGGACAGATAATTTGTAGTTTTTTTTTGTATATATGTATATATCTCTTAGTTTATTGTAAATAATTATGTAATTAGTTTTAGTGATAAATAAATGTATATATTTAATTTTTAGTTTATTGTAAATATTATATAACTAGTTTAAGTGTTAAATAAACGTTAAATTGAATCTTATTTTTTGTTTTATTTACTAAATATTTAAATGTAAGTAACACAATGTTACTAGAGAAATCTGTGTTTCACTTCGATTATTGCTTATGTTGACAGTGCTATTGATATTGATGGTGTTAAAAATATGAGTATTAGGACACTTTCTACTCTTATTTGTGTGAATAGTGAGGTGGGGAGTGATGAGGTGGGGGTGGTGGTAGGGGCTATATATACATAAGAAAGCCCTCACCATCCTCAGTTTACTTTCTACGCTCCAACATGTCTGAAGTACAAGACAATACTGTATCTTCCACTTCAACCATGTTCGTTTTGTGCGAAAGGTATCGTGCCTACCTGCAGCGCGTTAGAGAGGCGACAAGGGGTGGTGTAGCAGATAGCACCACCTCACCAGAAGAATACCAACCATTGGAGAGGTCTCCGTCCACATGGTCGATGGACACTGTGCCCAATGATGATTCCGAAGACGAGATGGATGGAGTAATTCTGGAGGAATCATCGACGGACACAGCGGAATCGTCTGACTCGGAAGATGATGCAGCCATTCTGGTGGAGGAATCTACCGATGAAGATGAGGATGCAGCCATTCTGGTGGAGGAATCTGCCGATGAAGATGAGGATGCAGTCATTCTGGTGGAGCATGATTCGGACGGATAATTCTGTTTTATTTTATGTATATATATTTTTGTTATTTATAAATAAATGTATTAAGAGTTATTCTTTTTTTATTTCATTTCATATACAATAAATAACAGTAGTAAAGTAAAGAATAAAAAATTGCTTTAATATAAGAAATAACGGGGTACTTATTTAAGTAAATTGGTTATTCGTATTTGGACTGTCGGTCAAAAGTGTTGCAAAAGGTGTATCGAGGTCACAGTTGTCCTCCAGTACCGTTTCTACTCACTTCCGACCTTTAGTTTTGCCGCAGCAGACTTTTTCCCGGAACGGCTAGTCGTATCGCTCCGAAAGTGGTTGCAATCGCTTCCCAGTGATCGATTTAGTCGAAAACGATACCTCGCGTGTCCTCGGGCGTCTTCGGGTGGCTTCGGGAAACTTCGGGAGTGTTCGGCATGAGTTCGGCTTTTCGCTTAAAATTGCAGCCTTTGCATGTGTGAACTCCCCTGAAACGTGTTTTGATTTTTTTATTCCCCCAATCCTTGACAAAACAGTGAATAACGCGTTCGGTAGTGTTCGGATCGATTCGGAAATTATCGGAATCGATTCCCAGTGGTCAGTTTAGTCGAAAATGACCCCTTACGCGTGTCTGAGTGTACTTTGGAAGTTTTTCAGTTGTTTATATATATATATATATTTTTTGTCCAATATTTGTGTATAAATAAATGTATTAAAATTTATTTTTTATTTCATCTACGATGAATACAACAGTTCTAATCTAATTATATACTTAAATACACAATTTACCAAAAATTCCATGAAATATATATATAAACTCGCGTTATAGGTAAGTATAAGAGTATATATGCTCAAGCGGCAAACATGCTGCTGAAAGCACACATGGCCCGTGCCACGGCGTATTACGGCCTGTGGAAGATTCGGGTAAATGCCGAGAAATCGGAAGCAATAGTCTTCACACGCCGCTTCACCGAAAATAGAGTTTTAACGCCAATTCTGATGGGGAAACCAAATTCCAATTAAAAGGTGTGTGAAGTACTTGGGGGTCAGACTGGACGCAAGACTGACGTTCAATACTCACATCAACGAGACCATACGGACAGTCTACTCCATGTCCAGGAGTCTGTATCCACTCCTGATCAGGGGTAACAGACTAAGCAGACAAAACAAAAAATTAATTTATACCATGGTGGTCAGGCCGGCAATCACATACGCGGCACCGGTGTGGTGTAGCACATCGGTCACGACATTTAATAAACTAAAAGTTTTAGAACACAAATTTATGAGCCTCATTTCCAATTCTAGCAGATACACCTCCCTAAGAGACCTCTACGAACGCTGTAACGACATAACTCCAATAGCGGACTACGTTCAGGAAATATCTCAGAAGTTTTATGCATTCAAACTGAGCGACAGTCCGCTTACCCGCAACATTACACGAATTAGAGAGCGTAATGCACCCTTTCGGATCAAACACAAATTACCATACCAGGCGCTGCCCATTTTCCGGCAACCTCTCTAACCAACCTTCCATCTATCACAACTTCTTCTATTTAACTTTTCTATCATTTAAACTTTAAAACCTTCGACTCTTTTCTGTCCCTGTCTTCGTTTATGTTTGTTTATTTTTGTTTCTAAATTCCTCTTCATTATCCATTACAGAACTAAATTTAAAAAATTCAAAATTACCCACCTCAATCTCAATTTTTTAAATCATATACTGGCATCTGGGATGTCCTGCGGTAGTTGTCTGAAGCGGGTTTTTTTGCTTAGTTCTCTTTTCCCGCATCAACTATCAAAATTTCTAAGTGTTTTTTCCACAAGTGTTAGTGTTTCTAGTGTTAGTGTTTTAAATTCCTCCAAGAGGAATATTTTAAAAGTAGATTAAGCATTTTAATTCGCCCTGCGCGGCGAAAGGTGTTGCCTTTACAAATTGTTTTTAGCCGCCGAACCAGACACGCCCCGTCCAGTCTTTCATCCGCCGCGACGATTCACGTCACGGTTGATCGACTGGTCCCGGGACGTGAGCTGGCGAGGCCATACATGTATATAAGAATTAAAAATAAATGTTTTGATTGATTGATTGATTGGCTTGCTTTGTAAACTTTGTGAACGAAGGTTTGGTAGTTCAATCCCTAGCACGGTTTTTTTTTTTTTTTTTTTTTTTTTTTTTTTTTTTTTTTTTTAAATATGTAAACCTGAACTAACCATAACCCAGCGCGTGACGCGGGGGGGTGGGGGTGGGGGGGGAGGTGTTATTACTTTCTACATTTACATTTTTTACATTTTTTCTAACCTAACCTAACCTAACCTAATTTTTTTTCACATTTTTGCATTTAAATTTTTTTTTACATTTTTTCTAACCTAACCTATTTTTTTTACATTTAAATTTTTTACATTTTTCTAACCTAATCTAACCTCATTTTTTTTCACTTTTACATTTTCACTTTTATATTTTTTTACATTTTTTCTCTTAACCCTAACCTAATACTAAATTTATGTACAAACATTTTTAATGCAACATTCTGTAGTGTGTTTACGCACTACCTTATTCCCAGTTTCTTCTTTATAGCATTTAGCTTCCTTGTACATCTCTCAGAGGCTTTGCGACGCTTCGCAATGCCTCTGAGCATTTCATCGGCCCGAGAATTCAACATCTCCGCCTTCCTTTTGAGGGACTGCGCGTGATCCTTTAATTTGCTATCATCATCAGTTGCACTTTTAAGTTCCCTATCCTCCCGCTGCAACTGTTCATACATGTTCAAGAAATTTTTGAAAGTTTCATTTTGCTCTTCTTGGGAGAATAACTCCGATTGTGAATCAGAATCACTTTCATTCACAACCAGAGCACGGTTACGGGGTTCCTGCGTTGGCAACACCGCATGAGAGCATCCTGGCAACGGCGCGCTCGAACATACCGGTTGCACTTTCGTCGGCTTTTTTGCAGCATCTTTTTTCGGTTTCTTAGCTACCGACTTTTTTGCAGCAGCTTTTTTAACCACCGGTTTCCTTCCCGATAACGGCTTTTTATTTTTAGCTGCTGCTTTCTTAGGCTTTTCAGGTATCTCTACCTGCCCCTCGTCTGAGCCAACATCGGGAATAGGGCTCAGGCGAGCAGGTACAGATGCTTGCGCCGATAAAATTCTTCTAAGAATCGACACGTCATCATCTTTCTCGGTATTCTCTACCTGCGTCTGCTTTGTAGATGTTGAAGGATGCGTCGTCATCTTCTTTTGGCCTTTCTGCGAAGAAATCTTTGGTTGCGCAGGTTGAAATTCGTCCTCAGAATTTGTCTCCGTAACCGTAGGGAACCTAGACCACGCGGCGTTCGGGTAGGCCTCTCCATTAGATGTACTAGCTCTGGCTTCATCTGAAGCCAAAGCCTGCGCGTCCAATTCGGAGAAATCGTAATCACCCAGCAAATCGTTCAAATCGGTCAAATCCGTCGGGATTTCAATATCCGGTACTAAACCCACGCCAGGGCTCGTCTGGTTGTTCGCCACACCATTACCCGGACAAGCGTCGCCATTGTCACCCACGCCAGGGCTCGTCTGGTTGTTCGCCACACCATTACCCAGACAAGCGTCGCCATTGTTCGTCACACCATTACCCGGACAAGCGTCGCCATTGTCGTCTTGCCCTGGCATATAATTAATTAAGTATGCAGCCACAGCACTCAACAAAGCGCCTCCCTTACCGCTACCACCAGAAACACCAATCTTTTTTTGTCCTACCATTGTCACAACAAACACAAAACAGACACGAGAAACGGGCGCGAAACACAAAACACAGAACACAAAGAATGCTAGGAATAGAGCAGACAGCACTATTTTGCACACTTCTTTACAACTCGAGAGCTGGAGCCGGAAAGAATCTTTGTAGCATCTCTGAAGCCCATAACGCTGAACTAACCCCTCCACTCCCTACCACTCTTGTTCCTATTGGTTCAAATTATTTCCCTACACACTCTAACTAACCCCCTACTTCCCACCCCACTCTTCCTATCGTCTCTCTCTATCTTATTGCCTACAGTACTCATACAATAAAAATACCATTGAGTAATTTAAATCTTGATTTATAAATTAACATTTTATTTCATACAAATATCTCTTACTTCGACTTACACATAACATGAAATATCACAATGAATTTTTCAATTGAATATTATAATTGTCGACCTTTGCGTTAACAAGTAGAAACATTATTAACAATTAATCACTCAACTCATTCATTGCTTTGAGTAACACATCTAGTTTATCATCATCCTTTAAAACATTTCGTTCAACGACACTATTTAAGGCTGATATTAACCACTTTAAATTCTGCTCTGGTTCACTCTGAAAAAATGTTATGTCTGAGTGACCCCAGGGTAGAGTTTTAGTGGTATTGGGAATCACAAAACGTTTATCGTCATAATAAGAAAGAGCAACTTTATTCCGCATCTCTGTATAGATATCATGCAAGTGACTTCTGAAAGTATTCATTTTACGAAATATTAACCCGCCCTGCTCAACAATTTTTCTGTAGTCATCTATTGTAAGTTGTTTTTCAATCACAGATTTCTTTACCCCCTTGGCTTTTTTCAACTCATTACCGACCGATTGCACGTAGTACGCTTTCGCTCCAGTACCATAAAAGCTGATAATAGGATCTTCGGGGAATTCGTCTTTCATATTCCCAAGCACAGACGAGCCTTTTGGAATATTAAATTTATTTCCCTCCATATAATTAGAAGTATCAAATTTTTCTGGATTTTGTACAATAAAGTCATAGAAGTTATCTGTATAAACTTTCATAATTAAGGAATCTGTGTCGGTGTACAACAAAGAAGCATTAGCACCGAATTGACGTTTAATAACACCATAAAAAAAATTATACAGTACCGTCTTCGATAATTCAAGAATACAAAATCCTACGTAAATTGGTTTGTTATAGACTACTTGCAATTTGCTCATTTCAATCGCTACAAAATCCTCAGAAAAAATTGTGCAAGATTTGAAATTTGGACGAGCGATTAATGCGTTTGCACCTATAGTTCTTCTAACATTTTCCCAATAAGTAATCAACTTTATATCTCTTCTATTATCAACATTTTCCATGGTTTTACCAAATACTGCATTATTCATTAATTTATATTGGTCTTTTTCAAATTTATTGGTCGCTGAATTTCTCATTTGCGTATTTAAATCGATGTATTTTTTTAACCAGGGCGACTGCTTGAACTTAAGTACTCTATGGGTTTTTAACACCATTAAACCATTTTCAATGGCTTGTTTCAAGTTTCTATAATGCACAACATATCGTCTCTTATCATTCAAATTTGGGATTCATTTTGGTGATTTTGATTTTGATTGGGGGGGTATAATATTTTCTACTAAGAAAGGGAGATCTGAATGTAAATCGTGTAACTCTTGCGGATAATGTATGTCTACTTCAAAAACATACCCGTGTGGACTCTCGTCTGAAATATTAGTAACATCTAAGTCGATAATTTCTCTTTCGGACAGCCACTCAAATCCCCCTGTTGGTAATGCTTGGGACATACTATGACCGTATAAGTTCGTAGCATCAAGATATGTGATAAATGACGACGGTTCTGAGGGATCATAATTGGGTAGAAACTTATTATTTGCGATATGCTTCCTTTCTGTACACTGGCTCACACCACCGCGTATAGCTTTTTTAAAAAAATGTATCATATCGATATCTGTTAACAATTCAAGTTCTACCGCTGTTAGTTTCAACATAGCGTCCCAAGATAAACCTGGAGCTGTGTAATATTGAGCTGGATCCAATTTATATTTATTCACGCAAATTTTACGAAAATTTTCAAATACGTCACACAAAAGAAGGACATCTGATTTTAAATACAGGTCTGAATAGTCACCCAAACTCTGGCACTCAAACAATTCCCACACATTTTTAGCCCTTTCATAATCGGCATCTGATATATGTGTTTCATTTAGGCTGTCATAGAATTCCTGCTTGGTGGGTAGAACACGATTATTTAATTTCTCTAAGTTATCTACGAAACTATATGGAAATACACCCTTCCGTCGCATTAAAATAAATTTTGCATTATCGGTAAAAAAGTTCTTCATTGTAACCATTTGACCTTCATTTAAATTTTCTCCTAAATTTTGTAGTGATGCTGACATAAATTTAAAACTATCGATGAAACATAACCGCAAATATTTATTTTTTGTTTCCCCCTTGTCAGTAACGTAATCATGCATGTAAAGATGTTTTGTAAAAGATATATATTTTTCTTTGTTTTGTGGTATTACGTCAACTTTATCTTTATGAGCGCATAACTCTTTTATAAATAAGTGAATATCGTATCCACTCATGTTGTGAAATATGATAGGTACAAAATTTGGTAGTTTATAATTTAAATTACAGATCGAGTGCGCGGCACCGAATCGTATCTTACCAGTTAAGTGGCAATGATCTTTCACCTTTATATCACCTTCTGCAAAAGGCTTCTCACATATACCACAGATGGTTGCATTGTCAAAATTTTCTCTTTCTATCGCTGTAAGCGGGGACATGGGGATTACATCTTTCATATATCTATTATAAATTTCCCTTAAATCAGCCTCTATACATGATACAAATACTTTTGCCGCATCAGATCCGCGATATAGTTCAAATTTAGAAATGCTATTATCAAAGGAACATTTTATGTAATACGCGAAAGAGTAAGGTTCATGAATAAACGTTTTGTTGGTATAAGAGCGTTCAGGATTTGGCTCGCAAGTATTTATCGGTTTCAAAATGGATTCAAAGTCTGCATATACTACAAATGGTACTTGCATTTGTCTGTCAAAATTCTCAAATTTTAATATATTTTCCGGTACACGTTTCCCATATTTATCAACCCGAAATTGTGTCGATGGTGTTGTAGTGTAAATATGATTACAATCATTTGTTTGGTGAGACATTAGCTGACGTTCGTTACAGAAATACAGCAAGCACCCATCACAAAAATATTTTCTATGTCCGTGAGCGGATATTTGATTTGATACTAATCCAGATAAATTTTTTATCCAACAATAGTGAGTTTTAGCACAATCCGATTTACAATGATGATTCTGATCACATTCCGCGGAAATTAATAATAAGTTAACATGAATACGTAGTTTCTTCTGAGAATAACGCAAAGGTCCGACAACATCATATTTTACTTTATTATTCTCGAATTTCTTTTCTAACCCATACACATTAATAGATATATTATTCAATTCCTCAAATTTTGAAATGTCTCTCAATTTCATTGGAAAATTCATACCTGTCAAATTTAGAACTCTTGAATAATGTGGATAAGATGACATTTGAGATGTACCACCATTTGCAGGATACAATGCTGAAGTGACTGCCCAAGCAAAACAGTATTGGTCCTGGTTTTCTATATTCACTACGGCCTTCTTATTTGCGATGAACTTTGGTAACTTGATATATGATGAACCACCCATTGGGCTGTACTTGTTTATATTAATTTCAACAAATTTTATTTGTTCGAGGGCCCACCCTAAAAATAAAAAAAAAAAGTCAATTGTTATTCCACACACCAGAAGATATTTACATACCAGAATCACGCTCTTGGAACTCAGTAGTTTGCGCAACCATCATGTCTATAAAAGTGTCGAGTGCAATGTTTAAATCCACACCTTGATCCAATATTTTATTACACGTATTAAACGATTTAATTTCAGCTATTTCTTGTGCTTGTAATATATAGCTGGCAAATGTCTCCATGTTTACTTTCACAGTTTTATGAAGTAATAATATTTCTTCTAGTAAATTCAATATTTTATGTCGAATTTCGTTGAAAAATATTATATAGTCCAGTTTCTCATTATCACTATGCACTCGGTATGTTATGATTCTATATTTGAAAGCACTGCGAACAATTTCTGTACCATCCATCAAACGTACACATGAATTTGTTCTGTGTTGTAGTGTTCTTTTATGAGACTTCATTTGGTTAGTTGTTAAAGTCACATTACAGCTATAACACGTCTGCATAATTACCGATGTTGATGGATTCGAATCCAATTTCACTTTCTTTGCTGGCGGTCCATTACCATTTAAACTGTTACACGCCTCCCTCTGATGACGTCGCATATTGTCACTGCGAGTGAAGCTTGCACCACAAAAACTGCACGAATACATATTTGCTTCTTTACTCTAGGAAATTGACGTTAAGAATGATCCCATATTAACTCCTTTCACTCTTTTATAGAAAAGATATACTACGTCACAAAATATCAAACCACGGCACATTACGAGTTGCGTGGCAAGGAGGAAGCTCCGTCCTTGCATTCTCTAATAGTGTTAGCCAAGGCCAAGGTCACCGCAAGTGATCGTTCTGGGTAACAGCAACACTACGCCCTTGAAGTCGAAACGCACTGCGGCCGTCCAAGGTCAAGGTCACGGTATATGTTATGCGAACCTACAGTGCCACCGTGGCCTTGAAGGCACGGACCACATGTGCACGGTCAAGGTCAAGGTCAGTGGTGGGGGGAGACCGACCTACGGCTAACTTCCTCTACTCTTCTTAACATAGACATGATTTGATTGAAACATGACCCTACTAACAAGTATTAGACAGAAATTTCATAAAAATCTAAAACATTGTACATCATTCATCTTCTCTAGAAACATTTCAAGTTTAAAATAATGAACCCTTCACTCTCATTATCTTACGGCCTCCCTAAAATTCATAAAGGAACTATACCCATTCGCCCCGTCATACAAACTTTGCAGAGAATTAAATAACATTATACCTTCCTTAACTAAACTTGAATCTAAATATGCCATCAAAAATTCGTTTCATTTCATAGAAAAAGTGATAAACTTCGAAATTCCGAATAACGCAAAATTACTATATTTTGACGTCAAGAGCCTTTTCACCTCTATACATTACAACCATTATATGACATACTAGAAAATCTCATAAATCAGTCCAATACTGATGTAGCCTCAAAATATTAGCTAAATAATATTATAAAAACTTGCACAATGCCACGCAAAATTTAAAGTAAAGAAAAAAAAAGTATTGCAAATTCAATTTTTTTTTGTGAGCTTTCAAGAATTAAATAGTAATAGTAAATATTGTTAATTATAATCACAGAATTTAATTTAATAACTGTAATTAGTATGTGCACGGCTAGCTGTGGAGCAAGAGGGCCTCAGGGTCCTTAATGATTGTGGCATAAAAAAAATATATATATAGATTTAACTATTTAACGTTATCAGCTCTCTAATTATCTAAATACGCTACAAAGAAAAAAAGTTTAGGAATCGCAGAGAATTTGCCAACTTACCTAAAATAAATGCTAGTCAGATCCAGCTTATCGTAGAGATGATGATGTAGAAAAAAGATATTAAGAGCGCCACGTGATTTAACACCTGACAGCATTTAGATATTACAAGTAATGCAGTAATCAGTTTATCTACTAGTAAATTACGAAAGAGGAGACAACTATTGTAGGATTATTTTTGGTTGTTGTTGAAATTTGAGTATAGCAAATTAACTAAACAATTAACTAATAACTAATTAACTTGTTACTACGAAAGTTCTCAACTTGAGTATGAAATCTTACCCAAAACGGATATAATTCTTTAAGTAAGTAAATAGGTAGGAAAAAAAAATGTTTTGAAACAGCTAAAATAGTTTATATTGAACACACATTATATTTATAATATTAAGAAGATATCGGATCAGTCGATAAAGAAAAATATATATATCACAGGTTTTTTTGTGCTCCCCAAGTATATAGCTATATTCTTGTTTTCATGTGTACTTCCTTAGGTTTTATAAATCAATTGGTACTTTAAAAATTAAATAAAGTGGGTAATCAGCAACTTCTAATGTTCAGAAGATTAACAAAAAAGGTTGTAAAAAGAGGCACCTCTAATAAAATGATTGACCTTAATTTCCATCCATTTACTTATAATTTTTTTCCTCATGTGATCTCTTACTCAAGTTGAATATGTAACCAAAACGTTCCAAGGGAGGCTTCCCACAAGAAGTTATCCTGCAGCGAAATATTCCAAGATAGTTCTGCGGTACTAGCTTCCAAAATAATGGTGAGGGGAACAATCGACTAGTGGTACCTTTAGAGACACCCTGCAGTGATACCTGCTAGGAGCTCCCTAAAATGTATTTAATATCCCTTAGTGAGAGAGAAATAACAAAGGAGCAAATGTATAGATTTAATTACCTCTGTCGAGGGCGATTTTCCAAAAAAAGGAAATAACAGGACACAAAGCAATCGTTGGTTGGTCTGCGATGTCCTTACAACTGCAAAGTTATAAAATAAATGGTCAGGGGGGACTCGAACTAAATTTAAAAAAAACTACTCACGTGCGAGGATAATGGACACATTAAATCCCTTGAAAAGGCAAGATTTTCATTAAAATATACGAAGGCTTGAACTTCTCTCATCAAAACAATGAAAATCACAAATTTACTGTTGAAAAATGAATAAATCCCCGTAGGATGATCCTAGATCAAATTTTCACTTCAACAGAAAATGTCGACCCTTATCACTCGACCACAATCGAAAACCAGATCTCCTCCCCGGAAGAAATCTTTTGAAATTTGACGATCCCCACTCAACAAGCACCACATATACCAGAAAAATTACTAACATGAACAGCACCAGAAAAGTGATGTGAATAGTCCAACATCTGGGATGGGGAACGGGAATAAATATTCAAAACTTAATGAAACTATGTTCTTTAAAATTTAACACTAATAATAATAAAATCTCCTAACTGGGACATTTTGTTTCATTACTCCATGTGACTTATCAGAAAAGATATAGATTTTTAAAGGATCATAATTAAGACATGAGCGCACGCGCGCCTATGTCTCGCCTAATTCTATATTTCGTGCTATCATATTGAATGTTACTGAACCGATAGAAAAATGACAGCCGGCCGCACATTTAAGTAAACATTGGTGAAAGGATTATAACCTATATAGTATTTTCTAGAAATATGCTATAATATAGAACTTGCAATAAATGATTTAGGTAAGTGACATATATAATTATCCTAAGATATATTAATTCAAGTGGTAGTAAGGTACTAATGCATTTTGAAAAGGGAATTTTGCAGACGAAAACTATTAAAATGATATCGGTCTTCTTTCAAATATTTTGATAAATAATACAACATTTTATTACAGATGCGCTACCGGGAATTCTCTACATTGATGTTGTGGAAATGATTTGAGGAAGGTGAGTGTTTAATAATATTTATTTACGTAAATTAATCTATATTATTTCAAATTTCAGAAAAACAGAAGAATATATACGATACACTGAATTACGTATTAGTTATGCTAAATGGTTAAGTAGGTAGGCAATAAACTATTTGAAAGTAATTTACGGTGTTATTATTATTATTTATCATAATAAGGTAAGCTATAAAAGTAAGCAAGGTATAGCCAAAAATTAAAAGATGTGTTTAACTGGTTGCCTAAATCAAGGATCCAATATGAAATATTTAAAGTTGAAATAAAGCCAACATTATTTTAAATTCAATAGTGAAATTTATAAATATATAGACGAACTACCCATGGGTTCACCTCTTTCATCATTACTTGCAGAAAATTTTATGTCAGATTTCGAAAATAAACTGCAGAAATAAGTTAATTAGTTAACAACGTTTTTTTTCTGAACCAGATATGTGAATGTTTAGATAATTGTCTCAAATATTTGGATTATTTTTGACTTCATGTACGGCTATTTACCACAACAATTATTATAAAATAAAATGGGTTTTTTGTCTATTTTTTCCCATCAATTATTGTATTTTCTTTCATCTTTACTTTTTTCGTCATACAAGTAATAAACTAAATAAATGATTCATTCCAATCAAATAAATTAGCAAACAAACTTCAACTATAAATGTATAGTGCAATCTTGAATAATAAAATACCACATACTGTTACGCTTTTCCTCTGTTCTGACCAAAAGAATGCTCAAAACAGAACAAAAGCACCACATATTGGCGAACGGCTAGCTTGTATAGTACGGGAGCTTAAATGGGCCGTGAGCAGGGAAAAATCAATTTTATTTTTACATGGAAAATATTCTGTGTTAATCAGTCTAATTTTTTTGTTAATAAAAAGAGAACAATTTGAGATAAATAATTAGTGACATTTAAAGGGCGCCATCTAAAGTTTATTCAGTGTTGCTCTTTGAATTTTCCAAAACAGATTTCTATAGAAAAATTTGA
This sequence comes from Leptura quadrifasciata, assembly GCA_963675555.1. Taxonomy (NCBI): domain Eukaryota; kingdom Metazoa; phylum Arthropoda; class Insecta; order Coleoptera; family Cerambycidae; genus Leptura; species Leptura quadrifasciata. The sequence goes on along the minus strand of OY776673.1, from coordinate 150,712,298 downwards.
ATTATCTGAAATGTTCAATAAAACGACAGTAATTTAAAATAAATGTATTTTAATAGAGAAAATTGATGATTATATTGTGATTGTTATAAAAAAAATATGTACAAGAAAAATATTTGTTGTATAATAAAAATCTAGGAGTCGTTGAAATTAATTCAATTTAACAATTAAAACAGATATTACCAAGTTGCTTATTTGGAGTTGATCGATTCCGAAGAAAAGTTCCTTACTAGCTCCAGCTTCCAGTAGTCTTGATTCTTGTCGATCTAATGGTGATGGAATCAGTTCATATTACAAGCGGTAGTCCGGCATCAAAGCATAATTATTTTCTGGTACTATATTTTAATAAAATGTAACAATTCCATTGGGGAATTTAGGTAGTTACGTATCCTAGCAATAATACGTGCTCCAAAAAAATATATATATCATAATCTTAATTATGATAATTAAACCTCAATATATTCTCCAAGTCACTATTAACATTAGTGTATAAAAACTAGGGGCAGAAATAATAATTATAAAAGATTATAATTATATAAGACAGGATGAATCATACGAAAATTCTAGTAAAGTCTCTGGGGTCATGGTAGAGACTTTACTAGAATTTTCGTAGCGCAAAAAAAAATTTTAAGATTAATATTTAATGTGAAAATTACTGAAAGTTGCCGATAAGTGTTTAAAAATAAGGATATCCCAACTGCACCTTCTATATATATTTATAAATGCTTAACTTTTGCAAGAAATAATCTACACTTGTTAGAAACAAATTCCGCTGTCCATGACCACAGTACAAGGCATGGCAATCTTTTGCGTATCCCCCGGCACAATACCACCGCATTTAAACACTCTCCAATCTATAACTGTATAATGTTTTATAATAAACTGCCAGCTAATTTAAGGAACACATCAAATTATACGGTATTTAAGAGGAAAGCTAGAACATTACTGAGTAATGGATGCTATTATAGCTCTGGCGAGTTTTTAAGTGACGCAAATATTTAATAATTTTTTTAAAACTGTGCTTGTCATATATTTTCTTGTTTTCTTAATTCATTATAGCTAAATATGCTTGATTTTTTATGTGAGCATGTTTTTTATGTTTACTGTTTGTACGTATGTATATGTGTCTACATGTATATGTTTGTGTATATATATATGGTTACACATATATAGACCTTTAATTAATACCTGACAATCGACTTAGTTAGTTAGCTATTATTGTATTTTACTTTATTTTCTTGTTGCTATTGCATTACTGTTATTATGTATGATCAATTCTTAAATAATCTTAATGTAGCACAGAAAACAATCCTAAAAATAATGTTTAAAAAGGAAAAATGTTATTCATCAACTTTACTATTTTCAAAAACAAAAGTATTTACAATAAGGAAACTATTTTCCTACCAATGTCTTCTATGGATGTACAAAAACCCGCTATTCCATGCAGAAATAAGTCATAAGCATGACACCAGGACAAAAGAGAATCTGTCTATCAAACTACCTCTTTTCACAAAGTCGCACACCCAACGATTTGTATTTTATTACGGCCCAAAATTATTCAACCTTCTACCTCCAAAACTAAAAAAAATGAAGCAAGCTAATAACTTAAATCTAAAGAAAATAAAGGTGGAGATAAAAGCATTTGTAGACGATAATTTTGAAAATTTTAAAAATATTTATAAACATAAATAAAGCATTAAGTATAAAATAGTATATACACGTATATATGAATGTTTTAGTGGTTTCTATATGTCTTCATCCTTTTGTTGCTTCAAGTGATCAACTTTCGCCATCAAACCACCACCTCGTCGTCTGAGCATATTGTGTCCTTCTACCCCTATACCTGTATACTCTTGAAAATTTATATCTTGTTTTTCTTATGTATTTCTCATTGTATTATGTAATCAGGCTTTTTGGTACGCACACAGGCAGTCTGTTGCCTAGGCGGCTTATAAAATTACACTTTATAAAGATATTATATATTTAGTATAATACTTTGAGGAAAAAATATTTTGTATTGCATGAACTCTATTTTTGGGATAAATAAATTTGATTTGATTTGAAAAAAAAAAAAAAAATTCTGTGTCTTTCTTTTATATATTTTTATGTTTATACTTTTATATGACTTTTCATACCTGTATTTCATACGGCTATATATGAATAAATATTATATTATATTATATTATATTATATTATATTATATTATATTATATTATATTATATTATATTATATTATATTATATTATATTATATTATATTATATTATATTATATTATATTATATTATATTATATTATATTATATTATATTATATTATATTATATTATATTATATTATATTATATTATATTATATTATATTATATTATATTATATTATATTATATTATATTATATTATATTATATTATATTATATTATATTATATTATATTATATTATATTATATTATATTATATTATATTATATTATATTATATTATATTATATTATATTATATTATATTATATTATATTATATTATATTATTTTATATTATATTATATTATATTATATTATATTATATTATATTATATTATATTATATTATATTATATTATATTATATTATATTATATTATATATACTATTATATTATTAAATATGAATGATTTTCAATTTAAATGGAATTTTTAAATGAAATTTTTAAATGGAATTTTTTAAATTGGTATGAACTCTTTCTGATGTAAGCACACTATGAATTTACGAAGCCAAAGTTGTAATGTTGAAAAATTACTGTAATTTCGTGAATGAGTTCTAAAGTGGTCTTCCAATTTCAAAAGTCGAATAGAAAATGATTGTTCTATGCTATTTGAATAAAGAAAACTCATTTCGTATAAAAAATGAACCAGGAAAGAACTTTATAAATTGAAGGGAACTAAGTTAAAATAGCAAGTTGGGAAATATAATAATTACAATTTCGGTATCTTAGCGAAAGTAAAGAAACCTACTTTAATAGTTTAAAAGTTTATTTTACAAAAGGTAACGCCATCTGGTATTGAATTATGTAAGTTTTACTATTATGCAATTAAATCACTTTGTAAACACTAAACTATTAATTTCTATACCAGTAGAGTTCAGTACTTTACAGTAAGTTGGTAATAAATGTCGATTTGTTATGATTTATTATTGGATAACCTATAAATCATAGAAGTAAGTCTAATATTTAACATTTTAACCAAAATATTACGGAATAATGGAAAGTATGAATTTACATAATATATACCTGTATAGTTTCACATTAATCATTAAGTGTCAAGAGCAGTTAAATAAAGTTATGTTTTTTTAAGATGAAGCCGACTGGAAGAACAAGGAACTGTACAAAAATAAAAATGATAAAATGAAATAAAATATAACTAAAGTATGATTAATATACAAGACTTACTAAAGTATGGTATTAACAATAATAGTACAAACTAGTAATACACTATATTAACAAATAGTTGTCACCTTCAATGGATTTCAGCTACAAAAATCCACCTATGTGTTAAACATAAGGAAATATGAAGAAATTTGTATAAATGGTAAATTTGATTATTCAAATGGTACAATATAAACATATATAATTAACTAGGTTTCGCAATTAATAGACAGTGTGTCCAAACTTACAGTGTATTTATAATAACAGAATGATTAATTTATATAGTATCTGAATCTGACAGAAACAAGTAATACCAAACTTTATACCAAAGAACCTGGCGTAAACATAAAAGGGTTACTACACGCACACAACAATTAAGGTCCTAACCAAGTAAAACTAGACGATCACATAAATAGCCAATTTGTTGATTTATCTTGACATAAAGGTGAGATAAATAATTTCTTGGTGGGAGTAAATAGGTTCTTGATTGCGTTACGATCAAGAATTTTTATTCATAATTAATTGACTGGGGTTATTTCAACAGATAGACATGAATTGTGGTTTTCGTAAAATATTAAATATTGACACTATCAGTTAAAATTTTTATGACATATTTTATATCATTGGAAAGATAAAAAATAAACGGAATTAATGGTGTCATGGCCTTCTTTGAGATTTGTTCTTTTCATTTTTGCACAAGAGTGTATGTCAAAGCCAACCGCGTTTTGGAATTTTTTGATACACATTATTCTTATTGTCTTTGCCGTCAACTTTCATCCCTTTAATTTTTTTCGTATCTCCTCAAATAAGGAAGCTATGACCGAATATATCTCACAAAGTTGGCTATGGATTTCAAAGTATTTTTATTGAAATATAGCTCACAAAAAATGGGATAACTGTTTTTAAAACTTTATTCACCTACAATAGATATGCGAGATATTTGGTGTAGTCCTCGTAAAATAGACACACGTTATATGGACTAACCTTCATAACTTATTAAACACATTAAACTTGTGATCTTTGTTGCTTAATTCTACTTTAGTTTTTATTTTCTTTCTGTGACTATAAAATATAATATGCCAATATACTTGTAATAATTATAAAAGGTCTACAGGCCAATTACAATTAATTGCACACATGTAAATAACACGTGCATATTCAAAGCGATTGCATGAATTATTTTCAAAATGCAAATTTTGTAAGTACCGGGAGAATTGGGGAAAGGACTATAATTATAGCCATTTAAAATAATAGCAGGCATTAAAAAGATGTACCAAATTTATATAGTGAACATTTTAGGCCTAATAAATTTTCAGCTGGTTTACACAAAAGGTCAGAAGCACGAGATAAAAGAGGGATGAGTTGCATAATTATAAAAATTCAGCATTATTTAACGCCCATTTGAGGAACCCTCCCAAATAATTTCATAAAGTAAGTATTCGAAAAATGTCTTTAATTAACAAATATTAAATAACTAAACTTTTTCTTTAACCACAGCAACAAAATTTTAGTACTTAATTAATTTCGTCAATAATAAAAATAACGTTAGTCGACAGGAAAGAAAAGCATTGACCTAAACAATGCGTAAACATCGAAACTTTGAAACGAGTATTGGGCAAATTGTTCTGGCGAGTAAGTCTGAATGCCTTAGTTTCTACGCAAAGAGATCAATTATGTATCCTCGAAGAAAAATTACAGGCAGATGTCTTTCTAACGCAAAGTAAAAGATGAAATACTTCCAGTTTTGAAGACTGATTCGGTAAATTACGATATCACGAACTCATATTTATATCAAATATATGAGCTGTAGTATCGATAGGAACCATTTCCTAAAACGATATGAGTGAAATTAAAGTTAATTGATTGATTGTTATTGAACTAAAAAATATATTAATGATGCTGCGTTAGATTTCTCAACAATTTTCTTTCTGAAACATTATGATAATGTAATCTTGAATTTTCTAGTTTAATACTATTTGAAGAAAAATATAAGTCGCCTTCAAGCTGCCGTTGCAGCTGCTACACTTTTAAGAAAATGAGGCAGTTTAAACATCACTAAATACTCAATCGTAAAAGCTGAAAGGTTTATAAAATCTTCAGAAGAAGATTATAAAATATCAATACTATCGAAGAACGTCTGTTATAGAAAAAAGGCAAAGAAAAATTGTTTCGTTCAACTCGGATCATATTTAAGTACTAAATGAAAACTTTACTATTGGAAGAGTTGGGTGACACAACTATCATTAATATTTGTTTATTGTGCTGCAGATTTCCAGTATGTTAGTTAAGTCGATTATTACCTATCATTTAACAAAGTTCGATTGAAGGAATGTAAATGCATTTCAACATACTATTATGACTCTGGAACATTTGAAATAATCGTACAAAATTTCGTGACAGTTTAAATGGTCACAAGTTATGGCAAGTTTTAGTTTACCAGGAAGCTTCTAGAGATGAATAATTTTCACATCATCAGTCCTGTGTTAAGAGACTGCCATCTTGGTAAAATGGTGACAACATTTATAAATATCTCGCACACCTTCGGGAAAAATGGCTCATATGTAATAGAATTAAATTTGTAACAAAATTTGTCTTATATAGGGTGTTTCTAATACAAAGATGCAAAGTTCTACAGTTTCTATTATTCATCAAAATAAGTCAAAAGGCTCTTATAAATATCTGGAAACGTACCCTTAGGGAGTCCTTAAAACACCCTTGTCCTCTGTAAAGGGCACGCTCATGATTTTAATAACCAAAAATGAAACATTGTATTTATTCAGCCTGGAGACCTAAGTAAATTCTCAAAATCGTGTCTATTTATCTTTTACCCTTATAATAATACTAATAAAATGTCTTTATTTAAATAAAAGTTTGCAAGTGTAGAACCTTCTTCAGATTAAGTCGTAATATATGACTGATATTGAATTTCTTGTCACGGCACTGTGATGCTTTTTTTCTCGTTCAGTGTGAGAAATAAGGTTGTCACTTACTCGAGCTTTCTTATTTATTCCTTGGGCGTCAATTCAGGTTTGGAGTGATTGAACCCCACTACCCAAAACTTGATAAGTGAGACTATGCAGCTCAGTGAAGAATCGGTCGATTTCAGTGGGTCAATAAGAGAAATTAGACTTTCACAAACACAACAGTAAAACGCATAAATTCAATAATATTTGGATATATTACTGTAATCCTATTGGTAACAATCCTAAACAAAACAGAAAGCAAAATTAACACAAGTTTATATACATATGTTTAGGCAGTAGAGGTAGAGTCGCAAGCAATATGGTAATATTAGCGGCAAAAGCGTATAAGCGGTAAAATTAGCCAGTTTATAATAAAATGGTTATTAAGCAGACAGTGTACGGATACCAGAAAATGCGAAGCAAGCAAATTATTTACAGTGTTAAAAACGGGTTATAAAACAGATTGGAAACTTGGCTAATGTTTAGTGATATTAACAGTACGGAGAGCTAAGTATCGATGAGCAAATATTTTGTTATGAAGGTTCTAGTCCCGGACTAAAGAAAATATGTAAAGATAGAATGCAATTAATTACTCGATATTAACGCGAAATTAACAGTAACGTGACTAGAGGTGGATAAAGGTGGACAGAAAAGAAAGAACCTGTTGTCGCCACGGGGCCAGAGTCAGGTTTAGAAAAGAAAGAACCTGTTGTCGCCACAACGGCCAGAGTCAGGTTAAGAAAAGATAGAACCTGTTGTCGCCACGGGGCCAGAGTTAGGTTAAGAAAGGAAATAACCTGTTTTCGCCACAGGGGCCAGAGTCAGGTTAAAAAAGACAGAACCTGTTGTCGCCACGTGGCCAGAGTCAGGTTAAGAAAAGAAGGAACCTGTTACCGCCACAAGGGCAAGAGTCAGGTGAAGAAAAGAAAATCACAGAAATAAGCAATTTACCAGAAATATTCAAACAGTAAAATAAGTAAAATATCCGAAAAATATCAATCAGTAAAATAAACAGAATGATAGAAAATATTCATGTGTGATAAAATTTTCTAACAGTAAAACGCGGAATGAAAATTTCATTAACAGTAAAATATAGTTACTCTAGCCAAGTATTAAAAAAATATCTTACTCTTTCCAACTTCGGTGGGCACTGGTAGTCGACTGCTCGCTTCAACTTGTAGGATAACTACTGAATAAAATACCTGGTGCCGTTTATTTTATAGCCGTTCCCTACCAGGATATCGCGAGGAGCCCCACTGCTTTTAGAAACGCGCATGGACCAATGTATTGACTACAAGATAGCGAAGACAGCTGCTTTGAATTATTTAATTTACCGGTGAATTACTATTACGTGCGTCGGTTAGTATAAACAAAGTATTCTGAATTTTGTAACGCATAAAATCGGTTTCAAATAATTATTCTGACCCACTACGAAAAAGAAACGGATTTAATCGGCCACAGATAACTAGTTATTGAATTAATTACTTCAAAGTATAACAATAATTCCTAATTTACAAATATTCTGACTTTAAATAAATGTTCCGGTGTTCAAATAGTAAATATTGCCTGATAATATACTATCATGCGCTTAAGGCGGTACACTATTTTATCTTAACAAAAAATATTATATAGAGTACAATTAAATATAAATCTTATGCAGATTTCCGCAACGAAAAATGTTTCGTTACAGCACAGCCAGATCTGAAAGAAAGTAACAAGATTTGAAGAATTTTTGAAAAATTTATGGAGATAACAATGGTACTGATAATGATAACATTATTTATGATATTTATTGCAGTGTGTTTGTTATATTTCCCCATTATATTTCTTGTTTTCTGTATTATCTATTATTTTATAGCACTCATTATATTTATATTATCGTTTTTTATTGGGGTGATAATAAATTTATTATTATTATATTATTACTATTATTATAAAAAATGTTGTTGCTGTGAATCGTATGAATCAATTATATCAATTGTAATTTATTATCACAAAAATATTATTATTAATATATAATCTGTAGTGTTAATAACGTTGAAGTATGTATTTTAAGTAATCATTTATAGATATTTATTAATGCATACAATCTTTTTATTCAAGTAAAGTATCTATTTATTTTCTTTTCCTCCTATATTTCCTTGTTTCTAATATATTTTATTATTTTTACATACTGGAATTTATTAGGATTTTAATGTGAATGTCCAGGTCAGAGCAATTTTTGTTTTTACATGTTCAGTAGGCAAAGCTGAATTATTTAAAAAAAAATAATATATGGTTTTCTTGGAAAATTTTAAGGAACGTTAGTTGGTGTAGGGTACAATATCGACTTAAAAATACAGATCAGAATAGACATTGAAACAATTGAAAACCATAATTATTATTAAATCCTGGCATGACACATAAAGATATGAGCGATAGCTCAAATTGTAGTATTTTAAGCGTACTTTCAGATAACTGAGAAACAAGATTACAAGATGGTTATCAGATCAGAGTGACATCTTCAACAATAATTATAGAAATTGAGTTTGAACAAGAACAAACTTTACCTTCTTAAGAGAGTTCTCCTAGGCAGCCAGATATAAACCAAGAAGGTAACAGCCATGGCAGATTTGCAGATTGAGAGAGGTATGTGGTTAATATTCCAAAACGTGGAATTGCACTTACTGCATATGTTTTTTTCCCTTCAGAGGAAGGGAAGGGGCACATCTGAGTCTACTTTTTCAAAGTATTGTTTTTGTGTATATTTGTTGTATTACTTAAGCATTAAAAACTAGTTCATCTGTAAAATTCATTATAAATTTTGGATTGGGGTGTGAAGCACGTAAGCACCTCTACTAATCCCGTCGCCTCGACAAATCTTCATGTTGGTTCCTCGATAAACTGAAGCTGTCAACTATATCAACCACTGGTAGGGTTGCCCATATCGGGTGGGTCTAGGGTAGAAACCGGGCTAAAGGAATCCAGTCCACCCATTTCGAATAGTGAGGTATTGTGCTAAGAGAATGCTCTACCGAAGTGAACCGTTATTTACCAGCTGCTAGTCGAGGGAGTAGGTGTCGAGATTAACTTTATTAGCGGAGGTAGATTGATCCCATGTGAGTAGTAATTCATTTTTGGTGGGAAAAAAGAATCATATCTCACAAAATTCATTTCATTGTGTTACCGGTTTCGTGAACAAAAACTTACTTCACATCTTCAGACACAAGACTACAAGGAAACAATTTAAAAGAGGAATTAGTGACTGCATGTTGTCAATATACAGTTAAAATAGGTTAACAGAAACTTACTAGAAAATCTAAGGTAACAGCACTAAAATCTTATGTATACAAATTAATATATCTAAAAAAGGAGAAAGTTATAACAAAAACTAATATCTAAATAAAAAGTAAAGAGTAATTGGTATTGGAATTTTGAAAACTGTATATAAATCAAATTAATAGGCACCGAAAATTATTGGTAGCGTACTAAAAATCTGACTAGGTATAGTTTAAACACATGATAAAATAGGATACTTACATTTTTTTTTAATAAACAAGGATTGTTAAGGTATTCAATGTTTTTCAACATAGTCATGTAATTTGTAACAAAAAGAAAAATTTTGTAAAATAGTCTAATAAATAAAAATTATTATAAATTTTTTTTTTTTGTAACGTTAAAATTAATTTGCACAACCGACTATCTTGCGACCAATAAATAGAATAAAATTGCAAGAAATGATATAGAAAATATAAAATGTTAAAGATAAAAACAGAAGGATGGTGCCCTCTACCGGTTTACTCTTGAAATGCTAGAGTACTTTTGTACAGATGACAAAGTAACAAAGAATCGATCTATATGGAGTATACCTAGGGAAAAGTAGGTGGCGGTATATGACAGAAGGCAAGTAGTGTAAGCCAACTTAATAAAAATAGATTGAAAAATTACTAAGAATATCGACTATGTCAAAAAACATATAAACAATAAATGACCTGTCTAAATAACATTAGATATAATTTATTGAGAGAGAGGAGCTCGTACTAAATGACTACAGCAAAGGTATGAGAAGACTGAGAATTTATTAAGAGATAAAGTGTGTGGATTTTTAAAATCTTTTGATATTTCCAGACTTTCGAGGTTATTAAGCAACGCACCTTTGCCCATGAGGTGTAAGATTTTGAGACTATTGTCAAAGGAATGGTTATTGTCTACCAGATGTTTAGCAAAGTGTGAAAAGCCTGTAGATGAGGTGATACAACGTACATGTTCCTTTAACCGCGTTTTGAAGTTCCTGAAAGTGCAACCATAACATATGTAGCGGTACACGTATTACAAGAGAGTTTGTAAACACCACATCTATCAAGCGGGTCAATTTTATCCTCATTGTTAACAGATAATTTTTCTACTGAGCCTGAAGATTTGAAAGAGATATGGTAAAAATGGTTAAAACAGTTTGAAATTTTGTAAGAGATGGGACCAATAAAAGTTAATGAACGATAAGGCAGATTAACAGAAGTAGTGGTGGGTTGGTTTATGTACACAGCATTTTGAATATTTTTATTTAATCTTTTTGTGAGAAAATTATCTATTAAAGAAATGTTGTAGTTGTGGGCAGTTGCAATTTGCTTAATGACAGAAAGTTCTTTATTGTAGTTTTCTTGTGATAAAGGAACATTGAGTAACCTGTTGACATAACTATTGAAAGCAGCAACTTTGTGAGAAAAGGGGTGCAGGGAGGTATTGTCAATAACAATACCTGTATGAGTAGGTTTTCTGAAAATATCAAATACATGTTTATCATCTAGTAGTGTTATATTTAAATCTAAATAATTGAGTGAACACTTGTTATTTTGGATCTCTAGAGTAAATTTAATCGTAGTATGAATGGAATTGACGTAATCTAGAAATTCTGGCAACAAGTCAGAAGGACCAGATCATAAAATTAAGATATCATTTACATAACGGTGATAATATCGGATATGTGAAATAAAAAGGTTGTTACGTAATATATAGTTCGACTCTAAGGAGTGCATAAAAATGTCAGCTAAGATAGGAGATAGGGGACTGCCCATAGCTTGACCCGTCTTTTGTATAAAGGTTTGTTTATTGAAGTTGAAAAAATTTTGTTCTAAGCAAGTATTTAATAAAGTAATGATATCCAAAACCTCAGTGTCTGAATATTCCTTGTCGAAAAGTCTTTCATTAACAAGGGAAACTACTTCATCTGTGGGTATGTTGGTGAAAAGCTTAGATACGTCTAAATAAATCAACATGTCGTTACCTTTTATCTCCACGTCTTTAATATTATTAATCAGTTCAATGTTGTTTTTAACATGTGTGAAAAATTTTTAATATAAATCCTTAAGAAAATTATTCAACCATTTAGATAAATTATAAGTAGGGGAATTATTATTAAAAGCAACGACAGGTCTTATTGGTATCTCAGAAAAGTTATTGGATTTATGAATTTTAAGTAGACCATACAATCTAGGAATCATTGTGTGGTCAGGATTTAAAAAATATAAAGCTTTTGAGTCAAAAAGGCTGTTATATTAATTTAAAGCAGTTTTAACCTTATTAATGAAAATAGAAATATTAACGTTAGATTTTTCAAAATTATTGTCCGAAATAAATTGAAGAACTTTGTTATTATAATCAATTCTATTCATAACTATTAAACAATTACCTTTATCTGCTTTAGTGATAATCAAATCATTATCTTTAATTTTGTTTTTATGCTACGAATTAATTTGTTGTTGTTATGAGAATACAAATTGTTATCTATATTTTTCTTTTCGCTACATATGTTATGGTTGCACTTTCAGGAACTTCAAAACGCGGTTAAAAGAACATGTACGCTGTATCACCTCATCTACAGGCTTTTCACACTTTGCTAAACATTTGGTAGACAATAACCATTCCTTTGACAACAGTCTCAAAATCTTATACCTCATGGGCAAAGGTGCGTTGCTTAATAACCTCGAAAGTCTGGAAATATTAAAAGATTTTAAAAATCCACACACTTTATCTCTTAATTCACAAATAAATTCTCAGTCTTCTCATACCTTTGCTGTAGTCATTTAGTACGAGCTCCTCTCTTTCAATAAATTATATCTAATGTTATTTAGACAGGTCATTTATTGTTTATATGTTTTTTGACATAGTCGATATTCTTAGTAATTTTTCAATCTATTCTTATTAAGTTGGCTTACACTACTTGCCTTCGGTCATATACCGCCACCTACTTTTCCCTAGGTATACTCCATATAGATCGATTCTTTTTTACTTTGTCATCTGTACAAAAGTACTCTAGCATTTCAAGAGTAAACCGGTAGAGGGCACCATCCTTCTGTTTTTATCTTTAACAAAAAATTTATATTAATTTTTATTTATTAGACTATTTTACAAATTTTTTCCTGTTGTTACAAATTACATGACTATGTTGAAAAACATTGAATACCTTAACAATCCTTGTTTATTTAAAAAAAATGTAAGTATCCTATTTTATCATATGTTTAAACTATACCTAGTCAGATTTTTAGTACGCTACCAATAATTTTCGATACCTATTAATTTGATTTATATACAGTTTTCAAAATTCCAATACCAATTACTCTTTACTTTTTATTTAGAGATTAGTTTTTGTTATAACTTTCTCCTTTTTTAGATGTATTACTTTTTATACACAAGATTTTAGTACTGTTACCTTAGATTTTCTATTAAGTTTCTATTAACTTATTTTAACTATATATTGACAACATGCAGTCACTAATTCCTTTTTTAAATTGTTTCCTTGTAGTCTTGTGCCTGAAGATGTGAAGTAAGTTTTTGTTCACGAAACCGGTAACACAATAACAAGAATTTTTTGTGAGATGATTCTTTTTTCCCTTCAAAATAAAAAAAAAATAAAAAATTAACTTTATTATTACTAATGGTAGATGTAAGGTTACATTTGAAAAGATGTTCAAAATAACGTTTTCTTTCATTTTTCATGATAATTTACAATATATCCAATTAAGAATTAAACAATAATGTTATTTCCGGTAGAACCAGTGATTTTTGAATAAATTTGTTTCGTTGCTATCCAAATCAAGACTGTTTTACTATGAAAAATGTTTTGAAGGATATATTGTCTAAAATTTGATTTACAAAGTTATTCATTAAAAAGAATTATATTGAAGTAAAAATATCTAAATCACTGTTTTTTAGAAAATTGTTCGTATTAACAGGATTAGAAGATTTTAAAAAAAATTATGGAGGCAATAGTGGTACTGGTAACGGTAGTAATACTATTTATAATATTTATTGAGGCATTGTATTTATCATTTCGTCGTTATTATACAATATTTCTTGCCATTATTATTAAAAAAATATTGCTGCTATTAGTTGTATCAATCATATCAATTGTAATTTATTATTTAAAAAAAAAACATTGGCTTATAATTATTATACTAGTATTAGTAATTAAATTTATGAAGCTTTTAGACCGCCAAACTTTGATATTTGTACTTGTAGTGTTAATAACACTAATGGCCAGTTTCTCAAACGTTAGATAGAGTTAATTATTCGTTTACTGTCATAGTTACAATTGTGACAACAATTGTTACTATGACATTTATTAATAGTTAACTTTATTTTACGTTTCAGAAACTGGCCATAGGACACGTATTTTAAGTAACTATTTATAGGTAGGTATTTAAAATATAAAATAATGTTTTTTCAAATACGTTATTTATTACGTTCTCTTTTTTTTTCAAAAATTTATGGATAATATAATATTTATTGCAGAATTGTGTTTGTTATTCTGTCGTTATTATATTATATTTCTTGTTATTATTATAAAATAAAATGTTGCTGCTATCAGTGTATGGATCAATTACATCAATTGTAATTTATTGTTAGAAAAATGTTTCTGCTATTATGAATCAATCACATCAATTGTAATTTATTATCAAAAAAAATTGGCTTATAATTATTATACTAGTATTAGTAATTAAATTTATAAAGCTTTTATACCGTCAAACTTTGATATTTGTACTTGTAGTTGTTAATAACACAAATGCATGTATTTTAAGTAACCATTTATAGATATTTAATATATAAAATATTGTACATTATTTACTTATTTTCTTCTCTTTTACTCCTATATTTATATATTTCCTTGTTCCTAATATACTTTAATATTATATTTATACGTGAATTTATTAGGATTTTAATATGAATTGCCTGGTCAGGGCAGTTTTTAACCTACTAACTTTAATAACCTACTTATATAAATCAATATGATTTAAGTCCTAATTATAATAGAATAGTACTTACGGAAATAGAACCAAAACGTTTCAAACAATATATTGTATATTTTTGTAATGGAAAATAAAATGTTTACAATAAATAAAATGATTATTCTACTAGCATAAAGTAAATATTTTTCAACACCTGTCAGTCTCTTTAGAAAGGTACTTAAGATTGAAATTATAAAGAATTATTCCAATATTACTATCAGATGCTGAACATTTGACTAAATATACATTCAAAATAAGTTCTGGATTAATAATAAATAAATAAGTTAATAACATATATAATTAAACAATATTAAAATTAGCCCTTGAATTATTTTCATATGGCATATTATCTGCTTACTACATAATATATTTAAATAAATAAACAAAATACATATTTAAAAAAATCAGTTCTGGATTACTATGTTAAGTATTTAACTAAATAAAAAGAAAACTACTTATTTATATTTATTTTAATTATGACAACATTAATAAACGAAAATACTAAAGTTAGCAGTTTTATTTGAATCAAAAAAGAATCAAATTATATGGCCCTAGTGTCGTGCAAACAAATATATTCGATACGTAAAGCCGTGACGTATGTTATCTTTTCTAAGTAATTTCACCCTGCCTATTTATAGTAATAATCTAATCATCGGACTTTTTTAACATCAGTTCAATAGCAGATGCAATTCTCTCTTTGGCATTTACATCTGCCCTCATTACTTTTAGTTTTTCCTTATAATGCTCTCTTTTCGATTTCATTTTTTCTTTTAAATTCCTCGTAAAATTTTCTTGGGCTTCTTTTCTTGCAGTCTATGGACTGCCATATTTCTTTTCTTTTTTGGTGAAAGATTTTCTTTCTCCTTCTCAGGTTTTTTTAGTGTATCATGTACTTTTGAAGTAGATGATGTAATTAGACAAATAAATCCTGCAGTAAGTTATTTTTAAAAGACAATAAAAGTAATGGTAATAGCAATAATTACCGTGTAGTGTAGCAGAATTAATAATTCTACTAATGGCAGTATAGTTATTGTGCTTGAGGGCCCCAGTACCTAAAGATAATTGAAAACGTCTATGAATGATAAACAGTAGTTTTTAAGGGCCAAGTGGAATATTAAGCATTTTAAATGTTTTAGTAGCCTATTTTTAAAGAATTTGAATTGCTTGAATTACTAGGCGACCAATCTTTAGGTACCTAATAAAACTAAGCAATTTCCAATAAGAGCAAACATTGTATGGGTGCGAGGCAAGCCGGTGTGTATTCACTACTGACCGTAAGATGGCACATTTTGCCGCATTGCGTTACAAAATTGAAATCAAATAAATAGATGCGTTTATATCTCGCCCAATAGTTTTTCATATTCTTATTCTTTTGAAAATCAGTGAATATGAAAAGTCGATGCCTGCAATAAAGATAAATTATTTTAATAGGGTAAATCTTTCCGTTAAAAGAAATTTTAGGCAGAGATGGATAAAGGAATCAGCCGTTGAATAATGGGAAGGGAAACGTTGGACAGGTATACACAGGATCGGACTCCGTTATTTCAGTAAAATACAAACATCGCTGTCAGAATTCATAACTAACTGTTCAAATTTTATGTAATTATCTTGTATAAAACCTTTTAAGATAAAAATAGTAATTATTAATGACAACAAAATTTGCGAGCAAAATTAAGACGCCACATGATTTTATAGACAATTGCGAAAATTTGGAAAACACTCTGTATTTATATTCAACCAATCATACTGAGGTAAAAAAAAGTAATACAAAGTTTAAAAGCAGGAAAAGCACCAGGACATGACTGTATAATATCTGAAATCCTTAAGAAAATAGCAGATGGACCTCTATTGTGTTTCTCATAAATAAGCGTATTGATACAGGGTGTTTTCCACAATTACTTAAGGTTAGCTTAATAAAACCGATGCATAAAGGTGGTATTACTATCCAAATAATACATTGTAGACCAATATCTCCCATTTTCAATATATCTAAAATTGTCGAGATGATATTAAAATATAGAATTGTCGGATTTTTTGATAAATATAACATAATATCAGACTAGCAATACGGATTTCAAGAGGCAAATCAACAGAGGATACCATATGCCGCCTAACAGAAAGTTTATATAATTGTTTAGATAAAAAGAAGCCTGCCTTGTGCATATTTATAGATCTCGCCAAGGCATTTGATACAGTGTACCATAAAAAACTTTTATATAAATTAAAATGCTGTGGATTGAGAGGAATTTTTTTAAATGTTTTAGAAAGTTGCCTAGAAAATATGACACAGTATGTAGAAGTTGATGATAAGTTAAGTTATCCAACCACTGTAAAATTTGGGATACCTCAAGGCACAGTGCTAGATCCAGTAATGTTTAACATCTTAGGATTACTTGCAGACTGTACGGCAATATTCTTCGAGACAAGTTCTTGGCAAGAACTAAAAACAATTGTAGAAACTCACATGCAATTATTAGTAAAGAAATGGTTTCAATATAATACGCTGACACTGAACTGCGATAAAACTTTTTACCTACCCTGTGCATCGTACGCTAATCATCTACCATACATGGGTTTACTAAATGTAGATCACGATACAAAAATACCAGGGGCTGAATCTGTAAATAAATAAATAAACACCTCAAAAACAAGACAACCCCCAATTCCAGAAGCCAGGGCTTGTACGGAAGGGGGTTACACATTGAAAAAACGCGGACATACAACCATTTCCTCCGACAGTGCCGGAGCCAGGATTCGAACCCGGTGGTGCGATGTCCGTGTGATTAATCGCGATTGCCACCTCGCGCATTAACCCACTCGGCTATCGACCAGACACAAAGCACCTAGGCATTATAATAGATAGGCATTTAAAGTGAGATCTACAGGTAGTGCAAAAAATAAGAGGTCTTTTTTCAAAATTTAAATTCTTGAAAAAATTCGTTCAAAATATTTATTTAAAATAATCGTACAGTGTATGAGCTGCCTCCCCAGCACCTATCTCGGGACCGACCCTGCGACCACCGCGTTGACGCGGTGGCGGATCGCCGAGACGGGCCGAGACGGGACTGGTTTGGCTAAAGCAAAAATTATATAAAAAATAAACTAAACCTAAACTCCTTTTTACAAAATAAAATTAAATTATGTGGTATAATAACATTGCTTCAAAAAGAAAGCTTAACATAAAACTTGTATAAAAAGTAGAACACTTAACGAAGAACATTTTCGGAGAACTGCATTGATTAATTTTCGCACTGACGCCGACACCATAACTTGTACGAAGTGCCGTCCGCGAGTTACTTCAACTACGGGTTGCGCAAGGCAGGCCTAAACTGTGATTCTAAATTTTGAGTGTTTTGGTTTAAAAAATTTGGGTACTGTTACAATATTAATGACGGAAGAAAGAATTTACAGACAAACATGTACAAACAGAAACGAAGAACAAAAAAACACGACACAAAAATAAAAGAAGAGGGGGAGAGGAAAGATTTAAAGCTGTTAAAAGGTATGAAATATCAGTGAAAGGTGGATAGTATCAGGGAAGTTATAGTTGGTGAAAGTTTGGCTAGAGTGGCTGCCGGAAGATTGGCAACGTCTGGTAAGGTAAGGGGTGTTTAATCCGAAATGGGGCATTATGCTGTCTAATTTGTGTAATGTGTCTTGTTAGCGGACTATCGCCCAGTTTGAATGAATAGAAGTTTTGACAAATGTGCTGGACGTAGTCGGCTATCGGGGTGATGTCGTTGCAGCGTTCGTAGAGGTCTCTGAGGGAGGTGTATCTTCCAGAATTTGATATGAGGCGCATGTTGAAAAAATTCATGGAGCTAAAACAACTTGAACTGTTGTACTATGCATTAATACAGTCTCAAATGTCATGTGATATCAGGAAATGAGGTGGTGTAAATGACTGCCATCTAAACAATTTAAACATCCTGCAAAAATGGCTACTAAAAATAATATATAATAAAAATATTTGCTATCCAAGCGACCTCTTATATAAATATAGTAAAATATTTCGACAGTAGGCAATTATTTTGTTAAAGTATGTTGTTTTGCCATCTTTAACAATAAAATAAATATCACGCGTATTAGACATACTTATACCACAAGACAACAACAAACAAAAACAAAATGGTTACCAACTACTCCAATGTCAGAAAACCATAGGTCAAAGGTGCTTTACACACCTTGCACCCAGGCTATATGACATGTTACCACCAGACATTAAAAATCTCATAAAAAACACAAATATCACTTAAAAATCTAAAACCAAACTAAAACAATGGATTCTTCAAACTCCTCGGCATATTTTTCATAATTTAATAAATCAAAAATCCTAACATATACTCTGCCAATTATAATTAAAACAATTAAGAATCTCTTTTACTTGCCTGATTTGTCAAATGTTTACCTAATTTATACAACAACCGGATTTGTCATAAGCAACCGATTCGTCATAATCACTGGATTTGTTACAAGCACCGACTTTGTCATTAACATTAGAACTCACCATTCATTAATTAAAAATTGCCAAACATACAAGTTTATATAGTTTGGCTGCGCCTTATTCACACACAAAGAGTTAACTCCTTCAGTGAACTCCCCACGTTTGTTTACACAAATCTATAATGTTTTTTGTATAACAATTTATTTAGTAAATAAACGTATCATTATCATTATTATTATTATTATTTTTTATCATTTATTTAACGTCGGCCTATTTCCGCTACCAAGGCCAATCACCGACGCCAGGGGATAAGCTCATCAGTGTCTGTGTAGGCACTGGGATCCCTAACCTGGAAATGTTGCCGAACCCCCACAGTTAGTCGTGGGGTAGGGATTTTTAACGTGCTCACATCGTAGATACACGGAACCCACAGTTTTACATCTCTTTCGAAAGATGGTGACGAGAGCAAATCCGCTCATCCACTATATCTCATCGACATGCTGTGACCCGGTTTTGAACCCGGGCCGTCTGGGTGGAAGAACGCGCCACTGTCCATCCCACCACCAAGCCGACATTATTATTATTAAAAATCGAATTATAAATATACAAGGTGATTCAGGTACAAATTAAAAGCGACATAAACACCAGCGGACAAACATTTTAAAATCTACATCCTAATGTTCAAACGGCCTAGTTGATGATTATGGAATGAGCACCGCGACACAGACAAATTTTTAGATGACAGAAAATTTGAAAATTTGCTACTCTTATCCTACATTAAACTATTTTATGCGTTACACGCATTTTCATCTAATCAAGCAGTTTTTAAGTTATAGTAATATTTAATATGAAATACTTTTGGCCAATCATAAAACGTATGTATTAAGTGATCTCACAAGAAAAAGTCAAATGGAGTTATTTCAGGTGACTGAGTAGGTTAACTAAATAATGTCAACTAATAATTCATTTTTCGAAAATCTCGTTTACTTAGAATCCTTTAAAAAATATGTATATATAGATATATATGTATAAAAATGTTTATGTATATATGTATCTATATTACGTGCATATATTAATAATATTTATACAATATACATCCATAATATAAAAAAAAATTATCGCACAGCATCGATAAAATACAATTTTTCGTCGGAACGGGTGGTTCCATCTCCTCCACGCGGATCCGCGGCTTCTCACCCGGGCTTCTGTACTGGCATGCATCATTTTCAGAATATTCCTGGGAAAAAAACGAAAAAGAAGTCAGTCCCGCATCGCAAATAACAGGAAAACAAGTTCCGGGGGTGGTATTTGGTCAATTGAGCTGAAACTAGAGGGTTAGGGGAACTGGGACCCCGCGCAATCGATTCAGCGCGAAAAATTACATAAGCGAACATATATCGTGTTACTGTACCAGAAGTGGTCCAATATTTCTTCAGAAGGGGTGGTTTCATCCCTTCGTGCGGCTCCGCATTCAGTCTTCTGGATTGATATGCATTATTTTCACAATATTTCTGGAAAAAAAGCGAAAAGAAACCAGTCCTGCATCGCAAATAGCGGAAAACGGGTTCCGGGAGTGGTTTTTGGCTAATAGGGGTGAAAATAGAGGTTAGGGGAGCTGGGACCCCACGCAATCGATTCAGCGTAAAAAATTACATACGTATCATATACATATATCGTATCACCGTATCAGAACTGGACTGATTTTCCGCTTTCGGACCCGGCCTAAATAACGATGCCCTGTGATAATGTGAACGATTCATCTTTTGGAGTCTGAAGGACTTTATATATATTTCAAAAGTGAATGTTAACGTTCACAAAAATTAGGGTTCAAGATGACTGTTTCAGACGGAGAATAATATGAAAATGTATACTTACTGTTCGTTTTTGCTTAACTGCTGCTCTAATGGTATCTATTGGACGTCGTAACACTATAAACCTAACACAGGATGTAACACACTTTCTTAAAATTATACCTGAAAGGAAATTTTGTTAGAAAACACAATTAAAAGACAATATAAAGTTCAAAAATATATATTGAATCTTCAAAAATTTTATGTTTTTACAACAACTTTTAAGAAATATGTTTAACAAACACTAGTCTGGCCCGTGTGCAACATATGGTGAGGAACGGAACGATTCATAATGTACCAACTACATCCAAAATGCAGTTTTATCAGCTAACGATTACACAAAAAGATTCAAGAAAAGTTCAATGTTTCTGAAATTTGGTGGGCTTTTGCTTGCCTGTCTTATATACGTATTTTTATTTCAATATCAATTTTGGTCGCCCCTCAGAGCTTGAAAATGCTTGAAGCGCTACTACTTCGAATTGTATTCTGCAATTACAATTTTATACGTTCAGGCAAGGCGGTCTCATGCACATATGAGTACATGGTAAAGATACTTTTCTGACACCGAATCACTGAGGAACCGGTTTAGGGCAAATCCCGTTAAAACTCATCATTTTCCCGTCAAAATCGACTGCTAGGCAATGTGGGGGGGTCCCATGTCGCTAATTGCTATTTTCGCTAAAACTCACGATATACTTTGGATAGAAGTTGGATTAACTTGTCCTCATATTTAAGACCTCGTATGAGTTGCAGTGCTTAACAACGTGGATTCGTAAAAGGGTTTTTAATTCTGAAATTTAAGAAATTTTGTTATAGTTTCTAAATTTAGGTGGTCGGGGCGACATTACGCCCCTGTGCAGCGACATTTATTACACCTTCTAAAATGACGCTCCTTGAGGAATTATGGAAATGTTTGCATAAAGATCGCTCCGTAGAGCGAAAATATGATTAAGAATATTAAAAACCTCTTCCACGATATTTTTACGTGAAGCACGCTTTTCATACGAAATATTTCCTAAGTCGGATTTTGTTACAACGTCGAAAAGTATACCGAGGGTTTTACCGTGTTCTTTAACAATAATACACAATGCGATAAAAATAATATTTTATGAAGTGTGCAGCGTGCTGGGAGTAGTATATCCGACATTCTGTTTCTAATTTTTGTTATTTTCGTTCTCATTTAATTCAGGGTATACAGTGTGTCTCATTTAAAATGAAGACACCCGGATATTTTCGTAATTTTTTGAAATCCAGATTTGAGCATTATCACAAATATTGTCCTATATAAGACGTACACATCGAGATAATCAACTTAAATTTAGTTAACAAACTGAGACAGCGGCAGTCCCCCAAATGGGACTATTTTGCTTTGCGTTAAAAAAAGTTATTAGAAAAAGTTTTTCAGAATCTAATTTTGAGCCCCAAAACCTAATTTAATTAGGAAATTCGCATTTTCAGTTTTTATTCAATATCTTTTCGCATGGAATTGTTGATGTTCTTGTAAACGATCCATCTTTTTGAGTCTGAAGGACTTCTACTATATTTTCCAAAAATGAATATTAACGTTCACAAAGAAGGGTTCAAAACGACTGTTTCAGATGGAGAATAATACAAAATTTATACTTACTGTTCGTTTATGCTCAATTACTGAATGATATCAATTGGACGTCGTAACACTATAAATCTAACACAGTAAGTACTAACAGTTTCTTAAAATTAAACCTGAAAGGGAATTTTGAAAACACAAGAAAAAGACAATATAAAGTTCAAAAATAAATATTAAATCTCTTTTAAAAAAATCATGTTTTACAACAACTTCAAGAAAAATGTTTTTGACAAACTATAGTCTGGCCCGTGTACAACACAAGATGAGGAACGAAACGACTTATAATGTACCAACTACCATCCAATATGCGGTTTTTGAGCTAACGATTACACAAAAAGGTTCAAGAAAAGTTCAATGTTTATAAATTTTTGGTGGGCTTTTGCTTGCCCGTCTATTTACGTATTTTCAGTTCAATATCAATTTTTATCGCTCCTCGGGGCTTAAAAATGCTTGAATCGCAACGATTTTGAATTATATTTTGCAATTACAATTTCATACATTCAGGCAAGGCGGTCCCATGCACATATCAGTACATGGTAACTATACTTTTCTGACACCGAATCACTGAGGAACCGGTTTAGGGCAAATTCCGTTAAAACCCATCATTTTCCCGTCAAAATCGACTGCTAGAAAATGATAGGGGACCCTTATCGTTAAAGGCTATTTTCACTAAAACTCTCGATATACTTTGAATAGAGACTGGATTAACTTGTCAACGTGGATTCGTAAAAGAGTTTTTAATTTTGAAATTTCCGAAACGTCGATTTTTGTTACACTTTCTAAATTTTGGTGGTCGGGGCGACATTACGTCCCCGTGCAGCGACATTTACTACACTTTCTAAAATTACACTCCTTGATGAGTTTCTGAAATTTTGCATAAAAAACGCTCTGTAGAGCGAAAATATGATTTAAAATATAAAAACCTCTTCCAACGGCATTTTTACGTGAAGCACGCTTTTCATGCGAAATGTTTCGCGGATTTTGTTACAGCTTCGAAAAGTTTATCGAGGGTTTTGGCGTGTTCTTTAACATTCTCACAGGAAATAACTAAGTATCTTTGGCATTTTTGACTTTACTCAAATTTATACTTGAGCTAACAGGACTGATATTTTGAAGCATGTCAGATTTGGTAGCAGACACAGGTTGTTTATTCACAGGTTTTATAATGATTGACGGGATGAGTTTTTCGATATTGCCCTCAATAATCTTCGTTCTGCTTTTATTAGATTAAGTGCGTCTGACTTAAATTTATCTAATATAGAGGTAAGACTAGAAAGTGCTGCTCTACGTGTTGCTCTACGTGTTGATGTACCTCCTTCATAGCATACCAAATTTAACATTGGTAAGTCCAACACATGAGTAATGAAACCATTTCCCACAGGATCCTTCACAGCTAATGAGTCCCTCATTTTTGTCGTGGAAACAGGATGAGCAGCCTACCATAACTGTTCTGCCACTAGCGGGCGATTGACGTAGACCAACAGTATGTAGTTTTGCAATATATATGCAGCTTTTATAACAGTTCTATCCCCAAAGTAATGCAATAGATGCAAGAATATTATGTTATGTCATATCTTAGTATATGCGGCAAAATTTTTTGATATTTTACAAATTATTAGAAGAGCGCTCCGGATATAAGCCGGAAAAATGGTTGAATTTACTCTCATATAAATTATTATTTTAAAAAACGGCTTCCTGTTACAATGTGGGTTGATCAGAAAAAAGTATATATAAAAAAAAAATTTTTTTCTTCAATTTTCGATTTGTAAAAATAATTCTTATCATCCCACATAGGTATTATTAAAATAAACATTTTCCCTAAAATAAAATTAGCCCTAATGTCCTCAATGTACTGATAAATTTAAAGATTAGGTATAATAAATTTGTCCAATGTCATATTCTATTACATCTCTATCACTCTCTTTCCAAGCACACCGTACATTTGGCTGCGTCATTTTATTGACGTGAAGTCATTTACAATTAAAATTGGAAGCATGGATGACTAATACACTCCGAACAACTCTTAACACAGCACAACTAGCACACGTCACTCGTCCAATTCTAAATGGCAATTATGGCCAAAGATGTGGAAAAACGTACCCACGCTTTCAAAATGCTTACGGCTAAATAATTTTTAAAGTATAGTTTAATCAAAACAGGGGGAAAAATGCTCAACAATTGACACGGCAATTGAGAAATTCTACTTAAAATAAAAGATATATATTACCAAAAATGGATATATTTTTTATTTCATTATTAAAAACATTACATAAGCAAAATGATTCTACATATTTTTATATTTTAGGTGAACTTTGATTAAAAATATTTCAAATGGTTTTTTTTTTTTTTTTTTTTGGGCATTCGGCCATTAGCCATGCAGCCAACCGCTACTTAAATTAAAAATTGCTCGAAAACTTAATAAATACTGCGCTGCTGAAAATCATTCATTACAAACTAACCTACAACGACAGAGAAAATAACAATATTTGAAGATCACAAAAAAGGAATAGAAAACAGGGACACACGCTTCTCGCCCTGGGGTCTGTCAGGACATTTTTAATGACAAACACTTTTAGAGGACCACTATAAATTAAAGGGTGTTACAAAGGAAAAACAACAGAGGAAACGAAGCTAAACTATTCATACATTCACACAAAATTTATAACAAAATTTTCGTTTCTTCCAAAAAGCAGATGATGCAATCAAAAACTGGCTTATCAAATTGACTGAGAAGAGAAAGTATATTAAAAGGCGATTGACTTTTGTGCTTAATAAGGTTTGTATATAATCTGTCAGAAGACGTTTTGTATTTGGAGCACTGGAAGAAAATATGATCCAGGTCACATTTAACTCCACAAATGTCACAATTCTCTGAAGGCAGAACGTTTATTTTAAACAGATGTGCTGGAAAACAAGCGTGTCCAAATTTGAGACGTATTATGGTTGTCACGTATTTTCTAGGGCAAACATAATTTTCATGCCAAAACTTTGATGGAAGATCAGGGTGAATAAGCGTATATCTAGTGCGGTTGAAGTTGCAGTACTCTCGCCATATCTTCAACCACCTATCTCGCAACTTGGATTTTAAAATGTTAAAAGAGTCAGACAGACATATATTTGTTTCTGAGGGAATACCTGAGTCGATACTTTCCTTGGCTAAAAGGTCAACAATCTCGTTATTTTTTATGCCAATGTGTGCTTTCACCTATACAAAATGAACTTCTTTTCCCATTTCTATTATAGTACGTAATAATTTCTTTATTTTCAGTATATACGGATTGGTTTTAATATTGAACGAGACACTATTTCCTAATGAGGTTAGAACAGATAAAGAGTCAGATAATACTATGGAGGTATCTGCATTGTAATTGTAAATAAATTCAAGCGATTCGTATATAGCTATTGCTTCTGCTGTAAAAATGGAAACGTGCGGAGGCAATTTGACTTTTATTACATTATTGGTGGAAGGAATGTAGCATGCACAGCCGGTACCTAAGGGAGATTTGGATGCATCTGAGAATACCAACAAAGGGTTATCCCACTTTTCCAGAATTGAGTTTAGGATGTTCGAATTAAAATTGGGGTGATCGCTGTATTGAGGTGTTATTATTGACACGTTCGAAAAAAGATCGAAATATTCAAAATTCGAAATGTAACTGTAAGGGTTGTCCAATAGTGGCAAGATGTTACTGGAATCTCGAAAAGCAATACATAGAGGCGGAGAATTTTTATTACTCCAAAATTTATTTGTTAAGTCGGATGTATTTAGGGTTGATATGTCATGTAAAAGAGGTTGATTATTAATATGTATTTTGTGAATAAACTTTTCGCTAAGGTACTGACGTCTGAGCGAAAGGGGTGGTATCAAAGCTTCGGCATATAGAGCATCGACAGGAGTTGATCTCATGGCTCCCAAACATATACGCAGAGCTGAGCTTTGAATGAGATCTAGACGTTTCAAAAGAGTATTACATGCAGAACCATAGAGAGTACATCCATAATCCAAAATTGATCTTATGTAGGCTTTATAAAAAAGAAGAGCGGTTTGAACATCCGCGCCCCACCAGATTTTAGTAGACATTTTTAAGAAGTTTATGCTTTTATTACAGCGATTAATTATGTGTTCAATATAAATGTTCCATTTAAGTTTTTTATCGAGAATGACTCCTAAATATTTGACATGAGATTGGACAGGAAACAAATAATCCCCAAGGTTAATACTGTCAATATTAGGACAGTTGTGTCAAATGAAGTTAAGAACGTCAATTTATCTTAATTCTAGTTTTTTACATTAACACATACATACATTGCTATGTTATATGGTGCCCCAAAATTAATGAATATATGAATTGAAATGAAAATTAATTTATTTTACTAATTAAAATTTTGAAGCACGTCAGGAATTTCTACGGCGCCACTGTCGTATGTAAAAGTATGTTGAAATGGACAAGGGTGAGGGGCGTTTTAGGGCAGATCTACTATACTTTAGTCTCATATGTTGAAAAACACAATATATTCACTTTTAAAATAACAATAAAATTAGTCAAATTTATGTAAGTCATTAAATGTAAAACAATGAATCATTAACAATATTGTTTGCCAAATAAATCTAAATGGCCCAAAACACTTGTAAAAGCAGCTAGCAGTTCGCAACCACTAGTCCTATGAGCTAACACACTGCATCCAACGTTTAATCTTAGAATATCCGTCCACGGGACTCTCAGATAGTTTTTTTCTGCTCGCCAGCGGAGAGGAATTCCCCATTGGATGCTCCAGGCATCCTCTGATTTTCATAACCATATATGGAGATGTTTACATAAATGCGGCAATACATTCCTACAACTTGCGGTCCGTGTAGTCATGGGCGTGTACCGGGGTATTGTCTCCGACACGGCCATCCTGACATTGTGCTCGATTTTTGTCTGAAATATAAACAACAATTTACCAATCTCAAAATTGCTCGTCTATCCTGAGTTCTCAACCACAAATCACATCATATGAGAATGGAGGACCGACCTACTGATATCCTCTTAAACTCAGCTACACCATTTGAGAATGGAGCACCGACTAACTGATGCCCCCTCAGACTCAACTACACCAATTGGAAGATCGATCACATGATATTTCCTCAAAGTCAGTTACAAACCACATCATATGCGAGTGAAGGACCGTCCTAACGATGTCCTCTCAAACTCCGTTACTAACTATATCACATGAGAGTGAAGGACCTACCACATGGTATCTCCTCACTCCTCTGACACTACCAGTGGGAGACCGGCCACATGATGTCTCCTCACTCCTCTACAATCTATAAATTGCACCTTTTCAGGCCAGAATATATTTAACTTAACTATAATTTTCAATTCTACAATTACCTAAATTATCAGCAGACACAGGCTCGATCTGCTTCCCAACGTCATGATCAAAGGCAATTTCATCTTGCCTTTCTGGTACATTTTGCAACTGATCATTAGCAAACTTAAATAACTGGCCTTTGCCTTTGCGAAAGACTTTTCTCACTTCATATCTATTATTCTCTAACATTTTAACTATTTTCAATGGACTTCTATATTATCTATTTAATTTAGTTAACATTCTTTCATTACTTTTTACTAAATACAAAATCGCCTTCCTTAAACGGTCGAACAGTGGCTTTTCCAAGATTAAAAACGAGCAGTATCCTTGCGTGCTGATAACTATAATATTCTGATATGCTTGATTCCGAATATCTTTCAGTGACACAGCATTATCACAATTTAACAATGCAGAATGCACTATTTTAAGTGCATTAAGTGACCTAATGCCAGACTCAAACATTTTAAAGTGTTTACGTGACACGTTTTACTTGACCATTCGCACGACTTGTATTACGTGCAATCACATGCAAATCGATATTATGAGATTTACAAAAACCACGAAATTAGCTACTCGTGAAGCATCTACCTTGATCGCAAACAATTTGAGCAGGTGCTCCAAGAGCCTCTGAAGTTAGTGCTTTATTTTTTCTCAATTTTGCGTCAATAATGACAAAGACATATTCTTTCGTATCACTCTTACCACTTAATTTGCCGGAAATATCAATGTGAATTGTATGCCAGGGCTTCGGTATCTTAGGTACTGAATGCATCTCTACTTGTTTTGCTCCACTCGTATAAGATTTGCAAATTAAGCAATTGTCAACAAATTTCTTAACTATGCGTGCCATTTTAGGGAACCAATATAGTTCATAAATTTTATCAAAAGTTTTCTCCCAACTCAAATGTTTTAATTTTAAATTAGTGTGAATATGATTTATTACTGACCAGGCCATAGCTTTGGATGCGAATGGCAAATACAAACATTTATGACGGCGCCGGCGCTCAACTTTACGGTACAATAAATTATTACGAATACCATATCTAATTCATTTGATTGAAGTTTTGTAATTGTTTGTAAAAGGTCATTGTCCCGTTTTTGTTCGACTGAGAGCCAGGATAATTAAATAATAAAACATTTAAATTAATATATTTGGCCACTTGCACATCTGACATTTACAACCATTCTTTCCTTATTGCCTATTTATATTAACAGTCCTAGGCTCTACCCTGCGGGCTTCTTTTTCAATATTATAAACAATATCATATTTCAATAATACACATAATATAGTTCTAAGTATTTAACTTGATTACTCAATACATATTTCCAGCTCCATAGGCGTAGATGTTTCTAATATATTTCTAACAATCGGACATCCTGAAAATTTGTCCTGACCTCAGGACATGTAAGCACCTTACCTTAAAGCTTTCTGCAAGGTGATATCCATGGTATCGTCAACAGCGATAGCCTTATGTCAACTGCATTGTATGTTGCTAACTGCGACTCTACTTTTGCTAACTGTATTTCTGCTATCTGCACTGTACTTCGGCTAACTGTAACTGTATAATTCTTCCCAGACGTTTGTAGCCCTTATAAATGGACATTTTTCTGAAGACGCAACCTAGCCTTCCAGCTCTTGGTCACCTTCTCCATGTCAGTTCATTTGTTCAGAAGTTGACGATACAATTTGACCAAGATATAGCGGTATATTCATAAGTGTCGCGAATGGAGTACATACGATCCTTCAACATGATACACAGAGAATAGCTTAGAGGGGGATTAGGCAAGAACTTGTGTTGCTATCAATTCACTATCTAAATGTGTAGAAAGTCCCACGCCTCTATCGAAAACCTGCTTTCGAAGACTAGCCACATTGACCAACTCGCCATTGTAGGCCACAGCTAAAGCTCCATGTATGGAATGAACCACAAACGGTTGATAATTTATGTGTTCAGATCTGACACTGGCGGAGTATCTTGTGTTGCCTCTTCCTAGCGACCCTGTTAATTTATCGACCTTGTCGGCGTTAAAAACGTGTTTGACAAGTCCCATGCCTTTATGTACATGGAAGCCATTGTTGTCTTCACTCGTGACGACACCTGTTGATTCTTGACCACAATGTTACAAAGCTTCTAATCCAATACTTATGATTTGGGCGATTTCGCACGTGTTTGGCCATTGTTGCCAATTGCCCTGTAAACCCCACATTCGTGAGTTAGACCAGTTACAAATTAATTTTCCTCTGTTAATTTTCCGTTCTTTCCAAGAAGTATTGAAGTTAATTTTTATCTTGAGATAACTATAAAAAAATACACTTAATTTAAATAGAATGTTGAATTTTATTAAATATCCGCAAGAGCGCCAATTTTGTTGCATTTTCTTCTGCTCAATCTTCGCAGTCTCTATAAAAATCACACCTCCTGCTAACACTGACCGTTAAAGCATTCACCAAAGCCTTGTGTTGCGTTACAGAAAGTGGGTCTCCTTGGCAACATGAAATCGCTAAACTCTACTAAGCTAGCATAGTCAAAAGCGTCAATGCGGTAAGTGCTGAAGAGAAATATACCAGTTCATCTCAATTGCCTTCATGACAGAACTACGTGTGCTGAGAAGTTCCGTTGGTTTGTTCTTCAAATGTCACTTTCGCGTAAATCACCCCATTCCCAATTTGCATAGGGTAAAATGATTTGTCCACTCCAGAGAGACCTACATAGGCGCCTGGTTCTCCGCTCGGGCTTTTTTATTATTGACACAAACTTGTCGGCTTATTCCGTTTACAGGGAGAATTAGACTGTTTACTTGGGTATCTCCGGACTTTCCTACGTTCCGCACAACAATTGTTGCCGCAGGTGTCATTTTTTTCATTTAAAATAATCGCTATTGTGCTAACAAAATCATTCATATTTTGGTAACCTGCCAACACGAATCCCTTGGAAGTAATGAGATAACTGAATTTTTCAGTGCGGTAATTATTCATATCTCATACCTTTATGGTTATGGTACTGAGGATAACTTTTATGTGTTGATAATTCACATTGTAAGAGGCCAACATTAAAAAGTCTGCGCCTCCGTATATCCATCTTTATACGTAGCTTGTATCCTTACGCCATTTATTTTACTCAGATCCTCATAAGCCGTGTACCCCTTTATATTCAGAACCCTCTTTAAGTCTATCGATCAATCAACCTATACCAGGTTTGATAACTTGTGGAATGTGGAAAGTCTCCCAAAATATTTAGTTTTATACTAGAGTTAAAAAGGCCCGTTGTTGAATAACCTTCAATAACCTATTACGACTATTTGTGGGCTTTTCATGATGGCATGTCGGGAAGCCTCCTTCTTCGATAACTGATGGACCATCGTAGCTGCCTGCCTTATCTGTTTATTTATGTCTGTCTTTGATAGATTTAGATTTATAAGGGGTCTGAAAAATGCATTCTGGCAATGTCTTCCCCTTTTGTAATTGTATATTTATTTATATATTTTTTCAATAAATTTTATACTATATATTTTACCACATTTTATACATACAACAAAAATAAATTCGTACCTTTGTGTGTCCTTGAAGGCCTTCATTAATAGTTGCACCAAATGATGGATGGCACCGTGTTCTCTCAACGGAGCATGATTAGCAGGACACAGAGCCAAGTTCCTTATCGATCCAATAAAGACTTTAACCAATGGCCAACGTGATGGTGGATTCAATAGTTTAACTATGACTTGGATGCCATAATTCAAACGTACTTCTTTTTGGGCCATTTCGGATTCCACGTGCCTGGATCGTGATCTCCGGCACTCACATTGGTGAGTACGAGAGCATCTATTCCGCCAACCTAGCAGACTGTCATTTTGTTGTGTTGATTGTTACAGGTAAGATTTGATAGGATACCAGCGGCACAACAACGGTCACATCTGATGAAGCAAGGATCTGATAAGTAAATAAATTATGAATATAAATAAATAATTTGAACTTGACTCAAGTATTGAACACATTTTCTTAAGACGAAACATGTACAAATTATCAAGCGGGTATGTGAATACCCCACAACAAACGGAGTGATAGAAAAATTTAGCGAAGAGTTTTCAAAAGCTGTTCTTGAAAATTGATATTAAAATTATTTGTATTATTTATTTGTAAATAACTTTCTTTAATCAAACGATTTAAATCAGTTCAACTCTACTCATAGGCTAACCTGAACCAGTGACTGCAATAAACTTTCTAATCCGTCAACTTGAGTGGCTGCATCTGACAGGTTACGAAGTGTCCAGATTAACCTATAACTTGGATTCCCCAAATCTATGGCCAAAGCCTGCATACCACCAATCTCTACGATGGCAGGTTTGTTGTTTGAACAAACCGATAGAACCTGTACAAAACAAATGAGATTTACAAATGCTTCACAAAGCCTCTGATATCAAACATACCTTTAATGTATGTAATCATGTAGTTCACAAAAGCTTCTCGTAATCATATGACCTTATAATCCTCACTAGTTCGATAGGTCTTTGGGAAGCAAGGATGATCAATTTACTTTCCTGATTTCCATAAGCCAATATTTGCAGACAGCCCGTCACTATTGCCAAAAACTTTACATTGCTTCTTTGCAACAACGCTACCATTTTTTGTAATCCGCCAGCCAATCGCACGACGATTTTAGAACCATCATGGTGCAACAACTAATTATGTAAAATTGTAATGGCATAAACAAGACACTCTCCACTGGTGAGCTAAGCAACTTCACTAAAGCAAGAATACCACTACTTTTAAAAATGGCCAATAGACGTTGACGATGGTGGGACAACTTGTGCAAATTGCCGATAGCTTCTTCGGTAGTTTCCAAGTCAATGGAATTGGAAATAGCTCTTATCAAGGCTGCAACCATTTGTGGACTGTTCACAATGGCATGTCGAGAAGCCTCTTTCTCCAATAACTGATGGACCATCATAGCTGCCTGAGAAACAACTACTTGGTCTTCGATATTTAAAAGTTTAATCAACTCTGGGATCGCTCTGGTGGTTAAATCAGCATCGTTTTGGTAGTTATTAAGATTAACCACGGCATGTTTCAGCATTTGGCTGGGCTCAGCCAATCGTTGCACAGCAGTTTGATGGGTTGGATTGAATTGGGCGGGAACATAGCAGCTCGAACTCTCTGCGGGAGAGTTTGATTCAACTGATTATTTGTTTCATCAACCTGGTCTTAGGTGAAGCCCTAATAATCTTGGTCAAGGTCGAACAAATCCATCATCTTCTTTGTCAGAGAGTGAAGGGACCTGGGTGGCAGCTCCAGAATGGATTCACCCATATAAGAATTTTGTTGCCATATATAGTGCTTGCTCTTTTGTTGATGACATGGGCAGGTCTCCCGGGCTTTAGTAATGGCCCTGCGACATCGGTCTGTTTTGGTTTGACATGTAACTCATTGTGAATCAGTGATAGTCACACCTTTCACTACAATATTACGCTTTTACTCGCCATTGTAGGCCAGAGCTAAAGCTCCATGTATGGAATGAACCACAAACTGTTGACAATTTATCTGTTCAGATCTGGGAGTGATCGAGTATCTTGTGTGGCATCTTCCCAGCGACCCTGTTAATTTTCCGACATTGTCAGAGTTAAAAAACGTGTTTGACAAGTCCCATGTCTTTATGTACATGAAAACCATTGTTGTCTTCACTCGTAACGACACCTGTTCATTATTGACCACGATATCACAAAGCATCTATCCAATATTTATTATTTGGGCGATTTCGCACGTATCTTGCCATTGTCGCATTGTTGCCAATTGGCCCGAAAACCACACATTCGTGAATTAGACCAGTTACAGCTTTTCCTCTGTTAATTCTCCGTTCTTTCCAAGAAGTATTGTAAGTTAATTTTTACAGTAGCCATCGCCACATCACTTAATAAATGAATCTTGAGACAACTATAAAAATTCACTTAATTTAAATGTTTTTGAACAAATATGTATTTATTATAACACATCTATCCACGACTACATATTGATATTGAATTTTATGAAATCTAAATGTCCTCTAGAGCTCTAATTCTGCTGCATTTCCATTTGTACAATCTCTATAGAAATCACTCTTCCTGCTAAGACGATAACACTAACCGTTCAGGCATTCTCCAAAGCCTTGCGTTGTGTTACAGAAAGTGGGTCTCCTTGGCAACATGAAATCGCTGACTAGCATAGTCAAAAGACCTATTAGCATCAATGCCGTAAGTACTGATTTTTCTCGTTGCGTCTTACTGTAGGTTGTTTGACCTCACTATTTGCAAATTTCTTAATGACATCTGCAGATGCAGGCGTAACAAGCGAGCAGCAGAAATACCAATTATAGCATCAGAACTCAGCAAAGCTATCGGGCTGTTGTAGTCGTTTACATCGTTTACATCTGCAAAATTTGGCTTTTGCGTGTGCGTAGGCTGGCAAGTAAATAGCACGGAAAAGTGCATATCTAAGTAAACAAGCTCTTTCTTCTTTACATAAACCAAATAAACCTAGTTCTTTTACAACCATCCATGCTCTAAATTTGGCACCGCCTGCAATTTCTCCTGCTATTTGTAGACGAATTTTCACTATCTCTAGAGGATGAGTGAATACGAGTTGAGATCCACCAGCTATAACCTAACCATATAAAGCAACATTTCCTTTTTAACCATTAATCAATTAATTTGTCTCTTGATAAGTCGTTCACAATAAGTTTAATGGTCACTTCGGACGTCACAGCCATCAACTGTAGAACCAGTCCTCTATATGATTAAAAAATATGTTCATGTCTTATTACTTTTTCAAAATAATAAAAACTATTCCGATACGAAAGTTCACCGATGAACGAACCAGTTTTTTGATTCTGCATACGAGTTCTTACTAAATCTATAGGGTGCACGGTATGGTAGTGGCTCCAACAGCGCCAGCTATGGAACCTAGATCGACACTATACGTTTCTAAAATTTGAATAAAAACGCCTCGACATTCAGGACTCGAAACCATGTAAATTTCTGTAAGATGATTAGTCACTTCATAGGTTGGAAATTAGATTAGTCATTTGTTTGATATATTGTTTAAGAGCTATTTCGAAGAGGTCCTTATACACAATTCTCTCATACGTCACACAATTTGAACAGTATGTCAATTTCCAATAGCCTCATTTATGACATTGTCTATACAGAATGGATGAATTCCTCTTTGTTGACATTTGCGTTCTATGTCCGTTTGTTACATTAAGATAAATCCTTTTGATCAACTTCATATTGTTCAGCAGTAAATTAAAGGCGATGAAATATGGACCTTGTGACTCGCTGACAGCCTCAATGTGGTGAGTCTGGACCTGCTCTGTAAATGACTTTTGATGCCTGTCATAATTTTCTTCGATAGCATATGTCGCATTCAATATTATTGTCAAGTAGTGATAATTATTCTGCACTATAAAATTAACCAAAATACTCTTTAGCATATTCTCTACAAAATATAATTCAATAATAAATTAAATAAGTTGCAAAACTAAATCGTTAAATAAATTTTACATTCTTTCCAAGTTAAATTTTATCATTCATATTTTATTTCTACAATATAAATTCGCTATTTAACAAGCATAAAGGATGTAAAGTTTCATATTTCAATATCAGCTTGTAACCGCGTTGAGACATAAACTTTAAGTCTACCTTTATAGGAATATTGCTGAATAAGTATTTAGGAATCATATAAATAGTCCAGGATTGATACACACACTTACTTACTTATTGGTAGTCAGTCAACGAGCACCTACCTGACACATCTCCCCCATTATGGACTGGTAAGATCTTTTTATTTTAAATTTTATTTTATTTTTTATTGTTTGAACTATTTTCCTTGTTTGTTATATTTTTACCTTCAATAAAATGTTGGTATCTTTTTGTTATACATCATTATTTTATTTATAAATTAACCTCTCGCAAGCCAAGCACCCCCGGCTCGTGACACATGGTGGAGGCGCCTAGCTTCATTCTTAGGGTTTTTATTCTTCCTAATAAACCCAATGTTTTTTTATTGTATTTCCATTAGCCCGTGGCAACTGGCTGGAAATATGATTGAAAATATTTTTTTTAATTGGTAGTCGTATTTTAGCCCGTGTCAACTGGCTAGTACGTAGTACTAATTTTATCCTCCAATTGTGGTATT
The DNA here is from genome assembly GCA_963675555.1 of Leptura quadrifasciata. Classification (NCBI taxonomy): domain Eukaryota; kingdom Metazoa; phylum Arthropoda; class Insecta; order Coleoptera; family Cerambycidae; genus Leptura; species Leptura quadrifasciata. Next base: position 150,676,268 of record OY776673.1, on the reverse strand, counting down.
TCTAGTGCCCGTGTAAAACTGGCTGGAAATAAAACAGTAAAACAAAAAATAAGAAATATTATCCGTATTTCAGCCGAGTGTCAGACTGGTTGGTACAGGGTAGTATTTTTCTCCCCCCGTATTGTGATATTTCTAGTGCCCGTGTAAAACTGGCTGGAAATAAAACAGTAAAACAAAAAATAAGAAATATTATTCGTATTTCAGCCGAGTGTCAGACTGGTTGGTACAGAGTAGTATTTTTTTTCTACCCCTTTACCTTGATTTAACCCCAATACCTATTTCATATATATTTTTAAACCTTGATTTAATTTTCATTTTTTTTTTTCTCTATTAATTTTGTAAAGTAATTTAAAATCAGTCGAATCAATATTTACTGTTGGAAGGTTATTGTATTAGAGTTTTTTAAATATTCCTTTAAACTTTTTCTAATGCCACGAAAAAAGCTTGGGAGGAGAGAGCGCCAGGAGAGGAGAATACTTAAATTAGATTTATCAAATTACAGTAATGTCCAAGTAAGAGAATCAGGGTTACCTCTTACCCCTGGTTCAGAACAAAATAATAGTAAAAAACATTTTGTCTTTCCTGAAAGAAATAAAAGCCAACAGACACCTATTAGCAAAGAGTTGGCAGAAAAGTTAAAACGTTTATTTGGTGAGGATGATGAATAAGATAATCCTTTTTTTTTTAAACTGATTTAGGGTATTTAAAAGACATTATTTGCGTTTACTGTGGTATTTTTAAAATAATAAATATTTTTATATGAATAAACCATAATATATACGTAAATACATTCATATAACACAAGTCTTAATGGAGGAGATGAGTCAGGGTAGTTTTGCAGAAGGTGCAAGGTATTTCTCGAAGAAAAATGAGGTAAGATTTACAATATTTAAAATATTAAATGATAAGATGACAGTGAAAATAAAAATATATAAATTAGAAAAGAAAGGGAAGTATATAAGTAATAAAAGGGGACAAGAAAACTTAAATAAAATTAAAATACGTTGTAAAAAGGGAAATACCGACAGACAGAAAATAGAGATTATGGTGGCTACATACTGTCCAAACTTAATAAGAAGTAAAAATCGAATGAATAGGAACTATAGAACTAGGAAAAAGTATTACATACAGAATGATAGAGCGAATGAAATTAAGATGAAAGAGAGATTGAGTAGAAAATGTGAGACAGGGTTATATGACAAAAATAGGGACAGACTAGGGAAACATAAACTTAAAAACTTTGAAGAATATACACGAGAAATAAGTAAACATGAATGTAATTTTAAAGTAACTTATAATAACACATTTATAAGGGAATTAAATCATATCAGTAACAATGAGACTAAAACATGTAATGAAACACGTTGTAATTTAATATTCGAGAATAAAAGTTATGAGTGGGATCAGGTCACTGTGCCAGCCTTTGACATTTGATGCTTTGAGCAGAGATATTTTGTCTGAACCAAGGAAAAATTTAGTATTAAGTGCGAAATAAATATATGATGATATGAAGTATATAGAAGCGGTGAAATGATATCGAAAATGATATGAAATAATTATGAATATAAATGAATATAAATGAATAATGAATTCTTAATGTTGAAGGAGATAATGCATATGTATGGTGAGGGAACCACATATGATAAGTATTAGTTTTAAGGTATCCAAGGTTCAAACAGAATGTTCATTTTCAATATGGTCCTCACGTGCGGAGACAGTCTACTTAATTTCTAGAAGTTTTAAAATATAAAATTCAACAATTTTTTTTTATTGAAAGTATAATATAAATGTATTACAATTATTATGTCAAAGGTATGATTATGAAAATATATATCTATAAATGTTATAAGTAAATACATTCACAGGTATATAACACGCTAAATGATTAATTCAAATGGCAACTCCAAGTATTTTCCACTAGTCGTGAACCTGAAAGAAACAAAAAAAAATACGTATTTTAAACAAATAAGTATAATGGAATATTTGGGAAAGTTTAATTAAAAAGCTACATGAACTTAAATTTTGTGGTAGTGAAACCATACTTAGGAAATTTCACATAGAACTATTATTTGCATACCTGCCTGATCGAATTTGATTTTCTACACTTGCTGTATGAATGTGACATTCTTTATGGAAACTAAAAGGATGTTAGGGTAGACATTGTATCTAAGATTATTTTAAGTTTGAGGGGATTGTGCTATGATTTACAATACTAGGTAAAAGCCAACACAAAAGTTTCAGAATTAAGATTTTAAAACTAGGGTTTTGTTAAACTTTTACTCATACTTTTTAGAAATTTGGACACCAATAATGTTTTGAACTTGTGTACATTTATGTACCGTATCACAGGACACGTTCCAATTAAAGGCAGGCAAAACCATACTTGATGATAATATTAAATATAAATAATAATAGAATAAAGTTTTACTTTGATTTTGAAATATTTAGCTTGCCATATATACTAGTAAAGTGTGAATATAATCTATCGCTAGGATTATTTAGTCAAAATGATAACAAGGTAACGAAAAAATTGTTCGTGTAGAAATAAGCCACTAGAGAGACGAAACGTCCCAGAAAGTAATAATAAATATATACTAGAAGTTTATCAAACCTTTCATCAGGTACTAGCCTCAATTGTGTAATACACAATACCGAGGAAGTATGAAATTTTCTTTTTTAACACAAAGCCCTACTACGCCACAAGTATAAATAAATATAAAAAGCAAAAGTGTGCAATTATCGCTGTTAATAGGTGCATAATGATGCAAACTGAGTAAGTATAGAAAAGTACCAAGATAAAAGTATGTATAAGGGTACTTAAAAAACGTTATTATTGAAAAAGGAATTTATTGACAATGTGTGTATAATGTTATTGTAACAAAAGAAGTATGTCGACAATGTGTGTATAATAATATTGTAGAAGTATATTGAAAATATATGTATAATGTTACTGTAGGAAAATTAAATATGTGAACAATGTGTATACAAGAATATTTAATGAAAAAGTTTTTCTAAGGAAAAATTATATTTGTTTTAGAATGTCCAAATAGGTACATTATTAATAGGAACTGCAGTATGGCGCCATAATTTCAAGACTGATATATCGTTGGGGTATTTAAGTTAACGTTATAAATGGGCATTAAATAAATATCTCTTCAATTATCTAACAGCTTGAAAATGTAGTTCATGTTAGAACGAAGTTATATTAAAGTTATGTATAAACAATGCAAGGAAATAAAGGTAATAAAACAATACACACAGTACAGAGGGTATAATGATAAGTAAATAAATGAGATAGAAAGATGTTTTTTTGTATCGAGAAATAGATTATAAATGCACACAATTTTCTTAAAATAAATCTTATTTTAAGCTGACAGATTAAAAAGGCGTAGTATATTGGGGGCTAAAAGTAGTCAAATGAAAGGTATGAAATAAGAATATCAATCTTATAATTTTTCTAGTATAAAAGCTACTAATGATCATTAACATTGGGTAATAAAACATATATACATACGATGAACTTAAAATCACTAAATATTACAGCATGCAAATATCCATTTTACTTGGTCACTTAAAAAATTATAAAAATTATACTATTCTTTAACTTTGAGAAAGAAAAAATTAAAAAAGGGAAAAATAGTAGTTAAGAGGTCTTGAAATAAATACCTATATCATTATATTTTATAATTAAGGATAAATTGTAATGGATTAACAATTCCTTATTGTGTAATTTAAATATAGATCAGTAATATTTAAATATTAATAAGAAATGAAAAATTAAATTGTGACAAAGATATGACTTAAATAATAAATAAATAGATTAGATAAATAAAACTGTAATTATCGAAGAATGTTATAAAAGAATTATTTTTAAATATAAGGACTTACTTGGGTTCTATTCTTTGTTTCATGTTGAATGCACACGGAGCACTGACGATGGCAAATGACCCACTCCACACGAACCCCAGAATTGGCAGCTAACCCTTACACACAATGTGGCTAGATCGAGGAACTGGAAAAGGTTGAGTACACCAATACCCATATCGCAGTCCCAGGATAAGATGTTTTTTTGTCTCTCAGAAAAAATTCCGGTACGAGTTTCGTCTTCTGTTAAGCAATTAACATAAAGGGATAGCATCTTGGCATTTTTTCCAAATTTGCGCACTCCGCAAATTTCTGTCGCCATATTCTCCAAATCCCTGCATAACAGAAGTACAATTAAACAACTGAAATGGAATTAAGACAACCCTAATGGAAGCCTCCGAATTTACACTAGTTCACAAATGTTTACACTGGTTTTCGTAAACAGTAACTAGAAAAATAAGCAACAAGGGGTACATAAACATCGATTGGCCTAGCAGTTAATATGGATCATTCACCTTCTACGAGATAAGAAAATGCAACAGGTCAAGAAAGCTGACTCACTTACCTACTAATTTCCACCTGGAGATTCCCAGCTAATAACTTCAACTGATGCTGAAAATGGGTTACACCGTTCGCCACATAGTGTTAAAAAGTAAAATAAAACTACACAAACTTACAAACAATAAAACTCCGCGCGTTATCAAACCAAAGGATAACCGACTGGAAGCGCGACCCACGTAAAATGACAATTAGTGTATGCAGCGTTGCCAATATCTTGAACTAAAAATAACTAACGTGAAGTAGAGTGCGGAAAGAGACAGGACCGAACTAAGCCAGTGCTATAAAAATGTGTGCCAAAAACTTTTTATTAATTGACTCTATTAAAAGACTAAATTTTTGTTTTATTATTGTTGATTTTCCTTTATATTATTTGCCATTTTATTTTTCAGATATTGTATATTATTTGTACGACATGCGGTGTGTTCCACCACATATAATTATTATATGCTTTATATTTTCTTATTTTTAATTATTTTATAAACGTGTTGTAATTGTATTTTTATAGCATTTTAACTAATTACCGGCAGTTTAAGCTGGTGGCCAGCTATTCGGAAGGGGGAAATGTGTCAAGTAGTGATAATTATTCTGCACTATAAAATTAACCAAAATACTCTTTAGCATATTCTCTACAAAATATAATTCAATAATAAATTAAATAAGTTGCAAAACTAAATCGTTAAATAAATTTTACATTCTTTCCAAGTTAAATTTTATCATTCATATTTTATTTCTACAATATAAATTCGCTATTTAACAAGCATAAAGGATGTAAAGTTTCATATTTCAATATCAGCTTGTAACCGCGTTGAGACATAAACTTTAAGTCTACCTTTATAGGAATATTGCTGAATAAGTATTTAGGAATCATATAAATAGTCCAGGATTGATACACACACTTACTTACTTATTGGTAGTCAGTCAACGAGCACCTACCTGACACATCTCCCCCATTATGGACTGGTAAGATCTTTTTATTTTAAATTTTATTTTATTTTTTATTGTTTGAACTATTTTCCTTGTTTGTTATATTTTTACCTTCAATAAAATGTTGGTATCTTTTTGTTATACATCATTATTTTATTTATAAATTAACCTCTCGCAAGCCAAGCACCCCCGGCTCGTGACATTATAAACAATATCATATTTCAATAATACACATAATATAGTTCTAAGTATTTAACTTGATTACTCAATACATATTTCCAGCTCCATAGGCGTAGATGTTTCTAATATATTTCTAACAATCGGACATCCTGAAAATTTGTCCTGACCTCAGGACATGTAAGCACCTTACCTTAAAGCTTTCTGCAAGGTGATATCCATGGTATCGTCAACAGCGATAGCCTTATGTCAACTGCATTGTATGTTGCTAACTGCGACTCTACTTTTGCTAACTGTATTTCTGCTATCTGCACTGTACTTCGGCTAACTGTAACTGTATAATTCTTCCCAGACGTTTGTAGCCCTTATAAATGGACATTTTTCTGAAGACGCAACCTAGCCTTCCAGCTCTTGGTCACCTTCTCCATGTCAGTTCATTTGTTCAGAAGTTGACGATACAATTTGACCAAGATATAGCGGTATATTCATAAGTGTCGCGAATGGAGTACATACGATCCTTCAACATGATACACAGAGAATAGCTTAGAGGGGGATTAGGCAAGAACTTGTGTTGCTATCAATTCACTATCTAAATGTGTAGAAAGTCCCACGCCTCTATCGAAAACCTGCTTTCGAAGACTAGCCACATTGACCAACTCGCCATTGTAGGCCACAGCTAAAGCTCCATGTATGGAATGAACCACAAACGGTTGATAATTTATGTGTTCAGATCTGACACTGGCGGAGTATCTTGTGTTGCCTCTTCCTAGCGACCCTGTTAATTTATCGACCTTGTCGGCGTTAAAAACGTGTTTGACAAGTCCCATGCCTTTATGTACATGGAAGCCATTGTTGTCTTCACTCGTGACGACACCTGTTGATTCTTGACCACAATGTTACAAAGCTTCTAATCCAATACTTATGATTTGGGCGATTTCGCACGTGTTTGGCCATTGTTGCCAATTGCCCTGTAAACCCCACATTCGTGAGTTAGACCAGTTACAAATTAATTTTCCTCTGTTAATTTTCCGTTCTTTCCAAGAAGTATTGAAGTTAATTTTTATCTTGAGATAACTATAAAAAAATACACTTAATTTAAATAGAATGTTGAATTTTATTAAATATCCGCAAGAGCGCCAATTTTGTTGCATTTTCTTCTGCTCAATCTTCGCAGTCTCTATAAAAATCACACCTCCTGCTAACACTGACCGTTAAAGCATTCACCAAAGCCTTGTGTTGCGTTACAGAAAGTGGGTCTCCTTGGCAACATGAAATCGCTAAACTCTACTAAGCTAGCATAGTCAAAAGCGTCAATGCGGTAAGTGCTGAAGAGAAATATACCAGTTCATCTCAATTGCCTTCATGACAGAACTACGTGTGCTGAGAAGTTCCGTTGGTTTGTTCTTCAAATGTCACTTTCGCGTAAATCACCCCATTCCCAATTTGCATAGGGTAAAATGATTTGTCCACTCCAGAGAGACCTACATAGGCGCCTGGTTCTCCGCTCGGGCTTTTTTATTATTGACACAAACTTGTCGGCTTATTCCGTTTACAGGGAGAATTAGACTGTTTACTTGGGTATCTCCGGACTTTCCTACGTTCCGCACAACAATTGTTGCCGCAGGTGTCATTTTTTTCATTTAAAATAATCGCTATTGTGCTAACAAAATCATTCATATTTTGGTAACCTGCCAACACGAATCCCTTGGAAGTAATGAGATAACTGAATTTTTCAGTGCGGTAATTATTCATATCTCATACCTTTATGGTTATGGTACTGAGGATAACTTTTATGTGTTGATAATTCACATTGTAAGAGGCCAACATTAAAAAGTCTGCGCCTCCGTATATCCATCTTTATACGTAGCTTGTATCCTTACGCCATTTATTTTACTCAGATCCTCATAAGCCGTGTACCCCTTTATATTCAGAACCCTCTTTAAGTCTATCGATCAATCAACCTATACCAGGTTTGATAACTTGTGGAATGTGGAAAGTCTCCCAAAATATTTAGTTTTATACTAGAGTTAAAAAGGCCCGTTGTTGAATAACCTTCAATAACCTATTACGACTATTTGTGGGCTTTTCATGATGGCATGTCGGGAAGCCTCCTTCTTCGATAACTGATGGACCATCGTAGCTGCCTGCCTTATCTGTTTATTTATGTCTGTCTTTGATAGATTTAGATTTATAAGGGGTCTGAAAAATGCATTCTGGCAATGTCTTCCCCTTTTGTAATTGTATATTTATTTATATATTTTTTCAATAAATTTTATACTATATATTTTACCACATTTTATACATACAACAAAAATAAATTCGTACCTTTGTGTGTCCTTGAAGGCCTTCATTAATAGTTGCACCAAATGATGGATGGCACCGTGTTCTCTCAACGGAGCATGATTAGCAGGACACAGAGCCAAGTTCCTTATCGATCCAATAAAGACTTTAACCAATGGCCAACGTGATGGTGGATTCAATAGTTTAACTATGACTTGGATGCCATAATTCAAACGTACTTCTTTTTGGGCCATTTCGGATTCCACGTGCCTGGATCGTGATCTCCGGCACTCACATTGGTGAGTACGAGAGCATCTATTCCGCCAACCTAGCAGACTGTCATTTTGTTGTGTTGATTGTTACAGGTAAGATTTGATAGGATACCAGCGGCACAACAACGGTCACATCTGATGAAGCAAGGATCTGATAAGTAAATAAATTATGAATATAAATAAATAATTTGAACTTGACTCAAGTATTGAACACATTTTCTTAAGACGAAACATGTACAAATTATCAAGCGGGTATGTGAATACCCCACAACAAACGGAGTGATAGAAAAATTTAGCGAAGAGTTTTCAAAAGCTGTTCTTGAAAATTGATATTAAAATTATTTGTATTATTTATTTGTAAATAACTTTCTTTAATCAAACGATTTAAATCAGTTCAACTCTACTCATAGGCTAACCTGAACCAGTGACTGCAATAAACTTTCTAATCCGTCAACTTGAGTGGCTGCATCTGACAGGTTACGAAGTGTCCAGATTAACCTATAACTTGGATTCCCCAAATCTATGGCCAAAGCCTGCATACCACCAATCTCTACGATGGCAGGTTTGTTGTTTGAACAAACCGATAGAACCTGTACAAAACAAATGAGATTTACAAATGCTTCACAAAGCCTCTGATATCAAACATACCTTTAATGTATGTAATCATGTAGTTCACAAAAGCTTCTCGTAATCATATGACCTTATAATCCTCACTAGTTCGATAGGTCTTTGGGAAGCAAGGATGATCAATTTACTTTCCTGATTTCCATAAGCCAATATTTGCAGACAGCCCGTCACTATTGCCAAAAACTTTACATTGCTTCTTTGCAACAACGCTACCATTTTTTGTAATCCGCCAGCCAATCGCACGACGATTTTAGAACCATCATGGTGCAACAACTAATTATGTAAAATTGTAATGGCATAAACAAGACACTCTCCACTGGTGAGCTAAGCAACTTCACTAAAGCAAGAATACCACTACTTTTAAAAATGGCCAATAGACGTTGACGATGGTGGGACAACTTGTGCAAATTGCCGATAGCTTCTTCGGTAGTTTCCAAGTCAATGGAATTGGAAATAGCTCTTATCAAGGCTGCAACCATTTGTGGACTGTTCACAATGGCATGTCGAGAAGCCTCTTTCTCCAATAACTGATGGACCATCATAGCTGCCTGAGAAACAACTACTTGGTCTTCGATATTTAAAAGTTTAATCAACTCTGGGATCGCTCTGGTGGTTAAATCAGCATCGTTTTGGTAGTTATTAAGATTAACCACGGCATGTTTCAGCATTTGGCTGGGCTCAGCCAATCGTTGCACAGCAGTTTGATGGGTTGGATTGAATTGGGCGGGAACATAGCAGCTCGAACTCTCTGCGGGAGAGTTTGATTCAACTGATTATTTGTTTCATCAACCTGGTCTTAGGTGAAGCCCTAATAATCTTGGTCAAGGTCGAACAAATCCATCATCTTCTTTGTCAGAGAGTGAAGGGACCTGGGTGGCAGCTCCAGAATGGATTCACCCATATAAGAATTTTGTTGCCATATATAGTGCTTGCTCTTTTGTTGATGACATGGGCAGGTCTCCCGGGCTTTAGTAATGGCCCTGCGACATCGGTCTGTTTTGGTTTGACATGTAACTCATTGTGAATCAGTGATAGTCACACCTTTCACTACAATATTACGCTTTTACTCGCCATTGTAGGCCAGAGCTAAAGCTCCATGTATGGAATGAACCACAAACTGTTGACAATTTATCTGTTCAGATCTGGGAGTGATCGAGTATCTTGTGTGGCATCTTCCCAGCGACCCTGTTAATTTTCCGACATTGTCAGAGTTAAAAAACGTGTTTGACAAGTCCCATGTCTTTATGTACATGAAAACCATTGTTGTCTTCACTCGTAACGACACCTGTTCATTATTGACCACGATATCACAAAGCATCTATCCAATATTTATTATTTGGGCGATTTCGCACGTATCTTGCCATTGTCGCATTGTTGCCAATTGGCCCGAAAACCACACATTCGTGAATTAGACCAGTTACAGCTTTTCCTCTGTTAATTCTCCGTTCTTTCCAAGAAGTATTGTAAGTTAATTTTTACAGTAGCCATCGCCACATCACTTAATAAATGAATCTTGAGACAACTATAAAAATTCACTTAATTTAAATGTTTTTGAACAAATATGTATTTATTATAACACATCTATCCACGACTACATATTGATATTGAATTTCATGAAATCTAAATGTCCTCTAGAGCTCTAATTCTGCTGCATTTCCATTTGTACAATATCTATAGAAATCACTCTTCCTGCTAAGACGATAACACTAACCGTTCAGGCATTCTCCAAAGCCTTGCGTTGTGTTACAGAAAGTGGGTCTCCTTGGCAACATGAAATCGCTAACTAGCATAGTCAAAAGACCTATTAGCATCAATGCCGTAAGTACTGATTTTTCTCGTTGCGTCTTACTGTAGGTTGTTTGACCTCACTATTTGCAAATTTCTTAATGACATCTGCAGATGCAGGCGTAACAAGCGAGCAGCAGAAATACCAATTATAGCATCAGAACTCAGCAAAGCTATCGGGCTGTTGTAGTCGTTTACATCGTTTACATCTGCAAAATTTGGCTTTTGCGTGTGCGTAGGCTGGCAAGTAAATAGCACGGAAAAGTGCATATCTAAGTAAACAAGCTCTTGCTTCTTTACATAAACCAAATAAACCTAGTTCTTTTACAACCATCCATGCTCTAAATTTGGCACCGCCTGCAATTTCTCCTGCTATTTGTAGACGAATTTTCACTATCTCTAGAGGATGAGTGAATACGAGTTGAGATCCACCAGCTATAACCTAACCATATAAAGCAACATTTCCTTTTTAACCATTAATCAATTAATTTGTCTCTTGATAAGTCGTTCACAATAAGTTTAATGGTCACTTCGGACGTCACAGCCATCAACTGTAGAACCAGTCCTCTATATGATTAAAAAATATGTTCATGTCTTATTACTTTTTCAAAATAATAAAAACTATTCCGATACGAAAGTTCACCGATGAACGAACCAGTTTTTTGATTCTGCATACGAGTTCTTACTAAATCTATAGGGTGCACGGTATGGTAGTGGCTCCAACAGCGCCAGCTATGGAACCTAGATCGACACTATACGTTTCTAAAATTTGAATAAAAACGCCTCGACATTCAGGACTCGAAACCATGTAAATTTCTGTAAGATGATTAGTCACTTCATAGGTTGGAAATTAGATTAGTCATTTGTTTGATATATTGTTTAAGAGCTATTTCGAAGAGGTCCTTATACACAATTCTCTCATACGTCACACAATTTGAACAGTATGTCAATTTCCAATAGCCTCATTTATGACATTGTCTATACAGAATGGATGAATTCCTCTTTGTTGACATTTGCGTTCTATGTCCGTTTGTTACATTAAGATAAATCCTTTTGATCAGTTGATCAAAAGGATTTATCTTAATATGAAGTTTCATATTGTTCAGCAGTAAATTAAAGGCGATGAAATATGGACCTTGTGACTCGCTGACAGCCTCAATGTGGTGAGTCTGGACCTGCTCTGTAAATGACTTTTGATGCCTGTCATAATTTTCTTCGATAGCATATGTCGCATTCAATATTATAAACAATATCATATTTCAATAATACACATAATATAGTTCTAAGTATTTAACTTGATTACTCAATACATATTTCCAGCTCCATAGGCGTAGATGTTTCTAATATATTTCTAACAATCGGACATCCTGAAAATTTGTCCTGACCTCAGGACATGTAAGCACTGTAGCGTTCCTGCTACGAATTTTTAAAAAAAAAATTTATAAAATTCCATTTTCTTCTCACACTGTATACGCGTATGACACAGTTTTGTAGATATAATATAACCGTTCATCCTTTAATGATTCAGAGTATTGTTCTTATACCAATTTATTTTTAATTTAAACACTTAGAACTTTGTCATTTTGTTATTATTAGTTATTGATAGTTATTTGTTATGTTATAGCTCTCAACGGTGTTCCACACGTCTCCATGGACTCCTGCCTGAAACCCTAAAGTAGTTTTATATTTTTTTTTGTATTTTATTAATATTAAGAATCAATATACATTGTTTTATAAACTAAACTAGTGATGAGCCTACATTATTTTCTTATTCTTTAATTGACTTAACAGTGTATATGATTAACTTTCTTTAACTTACCTTTAATTAAATCTCATTTTATATGAGATACATATTATTATATAATCGTATGCATTTGTTAATCATTATTGTATGCACAATGCACAATGCTTTTGTCGTTCTCACAATCAGCTGTTATTTGACATTTGCCAACTAACTTCATCACAGAGCTATAGAAATGTAGTACATGCAGTCTAACCGCAGTATCGCCATCTAGAGATAAACCGAATCACTGAACGATTTATAAATAACGTTTGTTTACTTACTTTTACAGGCTTTTCTTTTTATCGTCACATGTTAGGAAAATCAGTTTTGGTGTAATATACAATCACTATCAATTGTTAACTTTACTATTATTAATTTTTAGGTATTTCTGTTATCTCAAGATAGTTTTAGGATTTATGTTGGCAATACTAATAATGATAAAAGTTTACCTTATAACTAATTTCAAAATCTCAGATCATTTTCCTGCTCTTTATCGACAAAATCAGTACACTCTCGTGAGATACATTAGTAAAATAATTTACAACTTTGAATATCCGCAATTATCAGTGCAATCATCTATTTGAGAGGTAATTAGACTTTATTATCCATTTATTTTAATTAACTGTTAATAATCTAAATTTTTATATTTCAACTTTATTCTGTAATTAGCACGTTAATATTTTTTTTTTCTCTTTATTTCCCTTGCCCTGTAGTTCTGTCGACGAATATATTAATTTTTTTTAATTAATTTTTTATATTGACAAATATTTAATATTTATGAATATTTTATATCCAGGATTTATCTGGCTAATTGATTTAGTCTAGCATAGGATTAAATTTAATTTAATCAGTTCTGTTTCCCGTGCAATATTTTTTTAATTGCAATACATATTTCTTCAGATTTATTGTAAGTAAAATACAAAATACGTTGTATATGGTATTTTGTGATTGTCGTCAAGTTAATGTAATTTTCACCCTGGATGACCATAATAAATATTTGATTTACACTCTACGTAGTCAATCATTATCACTTTTGGATTGGGTGACTATCTTTCAATATTTGTCTCCGAGACAAAGTATATTTCAACGTCAGAACTACACCGCAAATTATAGGGGTTCCTTGGCAGCAGGTGTGGTCCATGGTGTACATGTGGAAGACATCTTGTGGAGCTACAGTAGGACTGTTTGTAAATTTCGCTTCAAAATTTATTTGGGTGACTGATGAGTGGTGAGAGTATCTATCTATCTATCTTTTAAGCTTTCCTTATTTTATTGTGTCTAAATTCATAAGAAAATAAATTGAAAATATTTTGTTAATAAACTATATTTTTTTATTAATCTCCATCCAAATAATAAAGTTTTTTCAGGTTTTCCCGCTTAAACTTGTTCTGTCTTCAAGTGGGTTAATTATTAACTAATTTTTCTTGCGGGTGGCGCCCTTAATAGTATCAATTTTATTTGTATAACCCACTTGAGAACAGAACAGACCAGTTATGCTGGTGTTGTCAAGTGTATGTCGATGCACCAAACTCTGGCCTCTATTTAATTAAAATTAAAAGAACTCACGCCAACGCCCCGCACCAGATCAGCTAGCCATTAGCACTTGCTGGTGGGCTTTACTTTATTATTAACACTAAATTAATGGTAAATTAAAGAACAGCAGGCTATAAAAATTGGCGCCTAGAACGTGGAGCACCGAAAAATAATCTTTAAAGTTTGTAGAGTACAGAGTTGGAGTATCGTGCATTTTTCAGCACTTCGTATAGCTGTTCTGAAAAACCGGGATGGAGACAAACATGCAGAAATTTTAACCTGATGTTTAATAAATATTTTAATTTGAAATTTATATCTATGAAACTGGTCATATTTTACAGGTATTTAACAAAAACCAAACAACTACTTTCTATTATATTTTACTTATAATACTTCTCTAGAAAAAGAAATAAAAAAAAAATATTTTTTTTTCTTATCTTATCACCTGGTATTGAATTCCTTTCTATATATTTAGGTTTGGTAAGATATTATTTTATTATTGGATATGTTTTATGTTTCTCTATGCTATATTTATCTATATTCCTACCATATATTTTAAACAACGAACATACTCATTTTCATATATTTTTTTGTTGTCTTTTTGCGCTGAGTACTAGAATTTTCTTTGTCTGATGACTAGAGTTATAGCTGTTTTGCTTTCACTTTTTAAACAGTTAAATTTAGTAGTAGTACTTATCTATATATTTTCTTTTCATTAATTTTCAAAATGGAGTCACCATTTTCTGTAAATGCAGCTTATTTGACAGAAGCAGAGATAGACTATGAGTTACGCATCAGAGGTATTAGAGCCACACGTAAAAATTTGCAATCTAAAAAATTAATTTTGAAAAACCAATTAGAAAAATCTAAAATTGATATTCGGGAACTAAAAGACCCAGACTTTAAAGCAGAAGATGAAAAATTAATTATAGATGCGACAATTTTAGACTTAGATTCATTAATATCAGAATTTTCAGCCACTGTTGGAGATAGTTTTTATTTAGTCATAACCTCTCGTTTAGCATGTCTTACATACAGGGTCAACCGTTTCGTAGTGCCAGAACAACCGGAAGAATCACATGAATTGTATTCTGAGTATAAAGAAGATGCTAGGGCATCTTGTTTTGAACTAGAGGCAAAACTAAGTTCTAAAGTAGTAAAAGCTGAAAATTCAACAAAAAACGATATAGTCTATCCCTCTTCAGCACAGAATAAGTCTGTACCCGTTTACAAGTGGGGAGTCAAATTTAATGGTAATACTAGTCTTAACACCTTTCTAGAAAGGGTTACTGAGTTATCTAAAGCTAGGAATGTATCTGATATAGAGTTATTTAATTCAGCAATCGACTTATTTGACGGGCCAGTCTTAGTCTGGTACCGTTCGATAAGAGATAAAATTTCCACATGGAATGAATTAGTTAAAGAGTTACAAACTGTATTTTTACCATTAGAATATAACGAAACGCTATTAGATGAAATTAAGTCAAGAAAGCAGGGTCGTACTGAAAATATATGTATTTATGTTGCAACTATGAAAAATTTATTCAGTCGTTTAGCAATGCCACTAAATGACAGTGAACAATTAAAAATTATTAGAAGAAATATTTTGCCTATATATATTGAACGTTTAGCTCTTATTGACATTAACAACTTAAACGATTTGATTAAATATTGTAGAAAAATTGACGAGGCCACCCAAATTAAAAATAAATATACGCCTCCCAAGGCCACCAATTCTCTAGAGTCCGATCTTGCATATGTTGATGAGCCAGGGCCCTCAAGACCTAAAAATAAAAATCATGCAATTAATAATAACAAAAGCATAAATTTCTCTAATAATAGTACACCCGCTAAGCCAGCACCCCTAAATAGGCCGCGAAATAAAGTTTCAACAGTAACATGTTGGAATTGTAAAAAATCAGGACATGGATATACAGATTGCCGAAGACCTAGAAGCATGTTTTGCTTTAAATGTGGAAATCCTAATGTTACGGTTAAGACTTGTACCACTTGTAACGTAGAATCAAAAAACTAAGTAGAAGGTCTGAAGTTCGAGGCCAACCTCAGACCACTTTCTTTAAAGGCCGTATCTTTTCGAACTCTAAATTAAAACAGACAGAGAAAAATTCTATTAAACTCAAAACTTCTCCTAGTACCGTTAAGCCAAAAACTGATATTTCAGAGTGGACTAAATGGAAAATGACAGTTAAAAATTTTCTGAAATCCAGCAATATCTTACCTCGTGTGTCACCGGTTTTCGTAGAAAAACCACTTGATAATAGGCCGTACATTTCAGTCACTTTGTTTGACGAAGAGGTAATAGCATTAATTGATAGCGGTGCAAATATTACATGTTTGGGTTCACTTGCTTTAAATTTGCTAGAAAAATATAAAATTAAATTAGGCAAACGTAAAAATAAAATTGTTAGGACTGCAGATGGTAAAGCTCAAAACATTACTGGAGTTTGTCAACTTCCTTTGTGTATTAACAACATTTGTAAATTAGTTAAAGTGAATGTAGTACCATCACTTAAATGTAGTTTAATTTTGGGCAGTGATTTTTGTAAAGCTTTTTCGTTAACACTCGATTTTCATAATGGTACGTGGAAAATATACAGTGAGCCAAATAACTTTGAAATCAGTACAATTTCTGAATTGCCTAAACAGAGTGACAGAGATGAGGGTCTTAAATTAAAATTTTCTGAGTCTGAAAAAATAGAAATGGAAAAAACAGTTGATATGTTTAAAACTTTATCACCTGATGATAAGCTTGGACGTACTAATTCCATTAAAGCACACATAGATACAGGCGATACAAGGCCTTTTAAAAAACGTCAGTATAAGTTATCCCCTTATATGTTGCAACACTTAAACAATGAGTTAGATAAAATGCTTGACTTGGACGTAATTGAGTCATCTTTTAGCCCCTGGAACAGCCCAGTCTTGCTTGTCAAAAAGAATAGTGGGGAATGGCGTTTTTGTTTTGACGGTAGGGCCTTAAATGAAGTTACAAAAAAAGATTCTTATCCTCTTCCATTAGTTGACGATATCTTAAAAATGTTAGCTGACGCGAAATTCATTTCTTCAATAGATTTAAAAAGTGCCTTTTGGCAAATACCCCTCGATGAGGAAAGTAAAGAGAAAACCGCTTTTTCCATTCCTGGTCGAGGTCTATTTCATTTTAAAGTTTTACCTTTTGGCTTATCTAACTCGGCACAAATTACACAACGGTTAATGGACAGAGTACTTACTCCACAATTACAACCAAAAGTGTTTGTTTATCTGGATGACATAATAATAACCTCATCTACCTTTTCAGAACATATTTCTATTTTGTCTGAGGTTTATAAAAGATTAGCAGAAGCCAATTTAACTGTCAATTTCCAGAAATGTAAATTTTTTAGAGATTCTCTCAAGTACCTAGGTTTTATAATAGACTCAAAAGGTTTAAGAACCTCTAGCGAGAAAGTGGAGGCAATGTTAAATTACCCAAGACCTCAAAATACCACACAGATTAGACGCTTCGTAGGCATGTGTTCGTGGTATCGACGTTTCATACCTCACTTTAGTACATTGATAAGTCCGCTTAATGATTTGCTTAGGGGACGGCAGAAGAAACAGTCGATCCCATGGAACAATCAGGCCGAGATTGCATTTAATGAAATAAAACAAAAATTAATTTCTGCTCCTATACTTGCCGCACCTGATTTCTCTCAAGAATTTTGCATACACTGCGATGCAAGTTCATTTGCAGTTGGGTCAATGCTGACACAAAAGATTAACGGCGTAGAAAGAGTGATAGCCTATGCCAGCCGAAGCTTGTCAAAAGCTGAACGCAACTATTCCACTTGTGAACGTGAAATTTTAAGTTTACTTCATGCATGTGAAAATTTCGCGGGATATATACAGGGTGTGCATTTTAAAGTGATCACAGACCATGCGAGTTTAAAATATTTAAGCAAACTGTCAAACCCTACAGGACGTTTGTCACGTTGGGCACTTAGACTTTCAATGTTTGATTTTGAAATAATTCACCGTAAAAGTAGTTTAAATGTGGTCCCGGATGCATTATCGCGTTCTCTTCCTGAAGCAGAAATTAATATTTTGGGAATTTCTTTAAGTAACCTCGAGCCATGGTACCTGAAATTTAGAGATAAAATTAATAATTGTCCATTGAAATATCCGCAATGGATAGTTAAAGACGGATATATCTTTAAGAATACCAAAAAGAAAATTATTCTGAAAACTAATATATCCGACTGGAAATTACTCGTTCCTTTGGCTCAAAGACAACAAGTTTTTCTTGACTGCCATGCTAATGTAAATTCAGCACATTTGGGTTACTATAAAACACTGCACAGAGTGGCAGAAAATTTCTATTGGCCCGGAATGCGTAAAGAAATATTAAAGTTAATACGAAAATGTGATATTTGTAGTAGAGAAAAATCTCTAAACTCTCAGAGATTTGGGTTAATGGGCGCAGAAAGGAAAGCACAATTTCCATTTCAAGTTTTAGCATACGATACAATGGGTCCATTTCCTAGAAGCTCAAAGGGTAACAGATTTCTTTTGGTAGCGGTAGATTATTTTTCAAAGTTTGTAATAATGAAACCCGCAAGACAAGCCACCTCTAAGGCTATTATAACCTTCTTGGAAAATGTATTTTTAACTTATGGGGTGCCACAGATTTTATTATTGGACAATGCTTCTGCGCATACTAGCAAAGATTTTGACAAGTTTGTCAAGCAAAATAAAATCTCGAATTGCTACTACCATCCACAGGTAAACCCCGTAGAAAGAGTCAACCGTACCATTGGCACAGCGATTAGGTGTTTTATCAAAGATGCACATAAAAAATGGGATGAAAATATTCTTAACATACAATCAGCCATAAACACAGCAGTACACGAGGTGACAGGTTTCACACCAGCCTTTCTTAATTTTGGCCGTAAAATACCCGTGACTGGCGATTATTATGATGACGTAACAGTCTTCGATTTAAATAATCTTGATGAAAACCGTAAGTCCTATGCCAATGAGTTAGAAAAATTACCAGTAGTTTATAAAAAGGTCCAAGAAAGGTTAAATACAGCTTACCAGCGTAGTTGTCATTATTACAATCTTAGAAAACGTGAACAAGTTTTTAAAGTAGGGGAAAAAGTATGGCGACGTAATTTCGCTCAAAGTGACGCAGCAGAGGGTTTTTCTGCCAAACTGGCAAACCGTTTTGTACTGTGCATAGTCAGTAAAGTTTTGTCTAAGGTAGCTTATGAGTTAAATCATTTAGACGGTTCTCCAGCTGGCACATACTACGTTTCGAAACTCAAACCATATCTTGGTTCAAATGCCCGCTTAAATGAAACCGAAAATTAAGCACTAGAAAAACAAATTTTTTTGTAACGGTATTTAAATTTGGAATAACCCTTCCGTGTTTCCTTTTAGGAGCTTTCAGTTAGTTACTTAGGCTGATATATCGTTATCGTAACAGTTTTACTCTGTATTATAGAAACATTTGCCGCTTATCGTCTTATTTTTATATTGAGGGACACCCAGTATATAATGTTTGGTACCAAACAAACAGAAATTATCTGGTATGAAACACCACTACGCAGAGTATTTTTAACCTGCTTATAGTTTGGATAGTTTTTTCCTGTGGTGGGTACAAATTTACAGTATAGTGAGTATTTACTCATTTACTGAATTGTTTGTCATATTAAGGGACAAGTTTCTTTTAAACTGATCACTGAAATTATTTTGATTTAACTCAATTAAATGGCCGTGGACAGGAAAATAAATTCTTCCTGTTTTCAACGATATTTGAGTGAACCGAATGCGAGAGGCTTAGTAATTAATATCGCCTTGTGATATCTACTAGCGTATTTCATCGTATTCGAGTAATTTTCTCCCTCAGAACACCAGGAAGTTCTGAAATTCTCAGAGAGAATTATTGTAATGATATACATTAGGTTAGTTAATTTTTTTTAGGTTAGGCCTAAGCGTTAGTTTTTAGATAGGATATTTTTCTTGAATAATTTTTCACGAAAATAGTATTAGAGATTGTAAATATTAATTTAAGTTTTTAAATAGCTAGTGAGAATTAACTGGTTTCCTTCTAGTGATTATCATTTTTAGGTATGCCTATATTTAGTTGTACATATTAGGTTACGATTTAGTTTTAGGGATGCGCATCTCCATTTCAATGATCTCAATAGTTTCAAGATCGTTTGTACATAGTTTGGATTCACAAAAGTGAATTGATATTTAATTTTAAGATTTCATTTTTTTTTAGCAATCATAACTGTGATTGCTAACCAGCGACATACCTTCGACGAGCATAAAATTTCCTTCGATAGTTGCAAGGATTGCGACAATCTTCAAAGCTCTGATTGTGTCACTGGGTACATTTTTGGGTGGAAGGATGTAGGGCCACAAATGCTGCGAACACTCCAACTATAACGCATGCCATCAGCAGTACAGAACATCCGTTACTTGCTTATTAATAAAAATTTTCTAAATATCGGAGAGTATCGACAACTTACTAAACAGGGTTTTGTTTTTCGTAACCTAAAAATGGAAATAATATATATTTGTATACATATTTTAGTATTTCGGATACATAAACATATATGACTTATGGCCTTATCTTTTATATTTTATTTGGACACATTTGTCAGTATCTTACACTCAACATTTAATAATTTTGAGGTATCTTTAAGGTATTCTGAAATAATGGTTTTCTTTATGTAACTGAAATTTTTGTGGCTTAACGATACTTAGAGAATTTAAATCTTTACTCATCTTTTTGTTTTCTTCATGGATTTAGATACGAAACTAAGCTGAACTCTTATCTTCGTCGTTTAAAATTTTCTCTAGCTTACCATTTCTTTAGCTTGTCGCTCTTCAAGCATAATAATATTTTTTTTTAATGTCAAATAACTAGTCGTATATAGTTCTATAGTATAATAGTATCAATTATTTTTTTTGCTTTCTAGGAGTATAACTTCAGGGAATATCGATTTCCTAAAAGTAAAAGATTTATTAGCTACTTCATTAATATAATTAACGGAAAATTTACTAAAAATAAACTATACTCACCATTGTAATTTTTTTCTTTGTGATTTCCAATAAATGTTCATGCGCTAGCGAAATATTTAGCATATCCTTAATATTTCTTTTTATTAAGGAGAGGGGTGTGTAGCGTTCCTGCTACGAATTTTAAAAAAAAAAATTTATAAAATTCCATTTTCTTCTCACACTGTATACGCGTATGACACAGTTTTGTAGATATAATATAACCGTTCATCCTTTAATGATTCAGAGTATTGTTCTTATACCAATTTATTTTTAATTTAAACACTTAGAACTTTGTCATTTTGTTATTATTAGTTATTGATAGTTATTTGTTATGTTATAGCTCTCAACGGTGTTCCACACATGTCTCCATGGACTCCTGCCTGAAACCCTAAAGTAGTTTTATATTTTTTATTGTATTTTATTAATATTAAGAATCAATATACATTGTTTTATAAACTAAACTAGTGATGAGCCTACATTATTTTCTTATTCTTTAATTGACTTAACAGTGTATATGATTAACTTTCTTTAACTTACCTTTAATTAAATCTCATTTTATATGAGATACATATTATTATATAATCGTATGCATTTGTTAATCATTATTGTATGCACAATGCACAATGCTTTTGTCGTTCTCACAATCAGCTGTTATTTGACATTTGCCAACTAACTTCATCACAGAGCTATAGAAATGTAGTACATGCAGTCTAACCGCAGTATCGCCATCTAGAGATAAACCGAATCACTGAACGATTTATAAATAACGTTTGTTTACTTACTTTTACAGGCTTTTCTTTTTATCGTCACATGTTAGGAAAATCAGTTTTGGTGTAATATACAATCACTATCAATTGTTAACTTTACTATTATTAATTTTTAGGTATTTCTGTTATCTCAAGATAGTTTTAGGATTTATGTTGGCAATACTAATAATGATAAAAGTTTACCTTATAACTAATTTCAAAATCTCAGATCATTTTCCTGCTCTTTATCGACAAAATCAGTACACTCTCGTGAGATACATTAGTAAAATAATTTACAACTTTGAATATCCGCAATTATCAGTGCAATCATCTATTTGAGAGGTAATTAGACTTTATTATCCATTTATTTTAATTAACTGTTAATAATCTAAATTTTTATATTTCAACTTTATTCTGTAATTAGCACATGGTAATATTTTTTTTTTCTCTTTATTTCCCTTGCCCTGTAGTTCTGTCGACGAATATATTAATTTTTTTTAATTAATTTTTTATATTGACAAATATTTAATATTTATGAATATTTTATATCCAGGATTTATCTGGCTAATTGATTTAGTCTAGCATAGGATTAAATTTAATTTAATCAGTTCTGTTTCCCGTGCAATATTTTTTTAATTGCAATACATATTTCTTCAGATTTATTGTAAGTAAAATACAAAATACGTTGTATATGGTATTTTGTGATTGTCGTCAAGTTAATGTAATTTTCACCCTGGATGACCATAATAAATATTTGATTTACACTCTACGTAGTCAATCATTATCACTTTTGGATTGGGTGACTATCTTTCAATATTTGTCTCCGAGACAAAGTATATTTCAACGTCAGAACTACACCGCAAATTATAGGGGTTCCTTGGCAGCGGGTGTGGTCCATGGTGTACATGTGGAAGACATCTTGTGGAGCTACAGTAGGACTGTTTGTAAATTTCGCTTAAAAATTTATTTGGGTGACTGATGAGTGGTGAGAGTATCTATCTATCTATCTTTTAAGCTTTCCTTATTTTATTGTGTCTAAATTCATAAGAAAATCTGGCCTCTATTTAATTAAAATTAAAAGAACTCACGCCAACGCCCCGCACCAGATCAGCTAGCCGTTAGCACTTGCTGGTGGGCTTTACTTTATTATTAACACTAAATTAATGGTAAATTAAAGAACAGCAGGCTATAGCACCTTACCTTAAAGCTTTCTGCAAGGTGATATCCATGGTATCGTCAACAGCGATAGCCTTATGTCAACTGCATTGTATGTTGCTAACTGCGACTCTACTTTTGCTAACTGTATTTCTGCTATCTGCACTGTACTTCGGCCAACTGTAACTGTATAATTCTTCCCAGACGTTTGTAGCCCTTATAAATGGACATTTTTCTGAAGACGCAACCTAGCCTTCCAGCTCTTGGTCACCTTCTCCATGTCAGTTCATTTGTTCAGAAGTTGACGATACAATTTGACCAAGATATAGCGGTATATTCATAAGTGTCGCGAATGGAGTACATACGATCCTTCAACATGATACACAGAGAATAGCTTAGAGGGGGATTAGGCAAGAACTTGTGTTGCTATCAATTCACTATCTAAATGTGTAGAAAGTCCCACGCCTCTATCGAAAACCTGCTTTCGAAGACTAGCCACATTGACCAACTCGCCATTGTAGGCCACAGCTAAAGCTCCATGTATGGAATGAACCACAAACGGTTGATAATTTATGTGTTCAGATCTGACACTGGCGGAGTATCTTGTGTTGCCTCTTCCTAGCGACCCTGTTAATTTATCGACCTTGTCGGCGTTAAAAACGTGTTTGACAAGTCCCATGCCTTTATGTACATGGAAGCCATTGTTGTCTTCACTCGTGACGACACCTGTTGATTCTTGACCACAATGTTACAAAGCTTCTAATCCAATACTTATGATTTGGGCGATTTCGCACGTGTTTGGCCATTGTTGCCAATTGCCCTGTAAACCCCACATTCGTGAGTTAGACCAGTTACAAATTAATTTTCCTCTGTTAATTTTCCGTTCTTTCCAAGAAGTATTGAAGTTAATTTTTATCTTGAGATAACTATAAAAAAATACACTTAATTTAAATAGAATGTTGAATTTTATTAAATATCCGCAAGAGCGCCAATTTTGTTGCATTTTCTTCTGCTCAATCTTCGCAGTCTCTATAAAAATCACACCTCCTGCTAACACTGACCGTTAAAGCATTCACCAAAGCCTTGTGTTGCGTTACAGAAAGTGGGTCTCCTTGGCAACATGAAATCGCTAAACTCTACTAAGCTAGCATAGTCAAAAGCGTCAATGCGGTAAGTGCTGAAGAGAAATATACCAGTTCATCTCAATTGCCTTCATGACAGAACTACGTGTGCTGAGAAGTTCCGTTGGTTTGTTCTTCAAATGTCACTTTCGCGTAAATCACCCCATTCCCAATTTGCATAGGGTAAAATGATTTGTCCACTCCAGAGAGACCTACATAGGCGCCTGGTTCTCCGCTCGGGCTTTTTTATTATTGACAGAAACTTGTCGGCTTATTCCGTTTACAGGGAGAATTAGACTGTTTACTTGGGTATCTCCGGACTTTCCTACGTTCCGCACAACAATTGTTGCCGCAGGTGTCATTTTTTTCATTTAAAATAATCGCTATTGTGCTAACAAAATCATTCATATTGTTATGTGCTGCCCTCTAACAAGGAAAGATGTGATTAAGTTCATGTTCAAAGTTTTCCTCAGAAGCTTAGTTACTTCCCTGACTAGTAGGGTGGCGCCGTCTATGAGCCAATTGACGAACAATCATCTATTACATGGTAGAAAACTCTGTAGAATTCCAGAAAATTGTGGTACATTTCTATGGGTGTATATAAGGAGATGAATCCAGCAGATGGGGGAACAGTTCAGTTGAGTGAAGTATGCAGTTTAGTGAAGTAAACAGATAAGAGAGTTTTTAGGTTAGACAAGAGTTGACAAGTTTAAGAAGAAAAGTAAAGTGCTTAGTGTTTTAAAAGTAGTGAAATTATATTAGATTAAGTTATTATTAGTTGTGTGATTTTTAAGTATTTGCTAGTGTAATTTTAGTGATTAATAAAATCAGTGGTTTGTGAAAATTCTTGTTGCAAGTTATTTAAACCCACGGAGTGTTTACTGAAAATTGTAAGCACGTAACAATTGGTGTCGGAAGCGGAATTGCAACAGAATTTCTGAAGAATTCGACGAAGTTCCATAGTGTTCTATTTGGAAACCACTGGAGATAGTGAAGTGAGTCGAACTGGAAAGTGATATCGATATTGGACAAGACTTATTTGTGCTAGTGTGAGGATTTTGTGGACATATTTGACTTATACCAGATATAGACTTTAAATAAGACTTGTTAGTGTTGTTTGTTAGTTTTTGAATGGAAACAAGAAGCATGGCTGCTGAAAGACAAATGCAAGATATGTTCGAGCAATTTAGAAAAATGATGCTAGACCAAAAAGAAGAACAAGAGAGACGCGAAGAAGAAAAAGAAAGGAAACGTCAGGCAGAAAAAGAAGAACAAGAGAAACGACGCCAAGAAGAAAAAGAAGAACAAGAAAGACGTCAAGAAGAAAAAGAAAGACGACGTCAGAAAGAAAAAGAAGAACAAGAAAACGACTTCTAGAAGAGAAAGAAGAACAAGAAAAACGACGTCTAGAAGAGAAAGAAGAATTAAGGAAAATTATACAGGGGCAACAAGATGTTATCCTTTCAGCCACTGAAGACCTCAAAAGCGAAATTAAAGAGGATATAGGCAACATAAAGACTGAAGTAAGTGAAATCAAAGGAAAAGTTACTGGCGTCGAAGAAAAAGTTACTGGCGTCGAAGGGAAAGTTACCGATATAGAAGGAAAATTTCAGATAGTTAAGGGAGAGGTAGAACAACTTAAGCGACAGTTAAGAATGCAAGGAGGCCAGCTAGTATTATCATCGTCAGGTCCTCGATTACAACTGCCTTCCTTTGATGGTCAAACTTCTTGGTCAACCTATAAAAGACAATTTGAGGCAGCAGCGTACGCAAACAATTGGAGTAACGAAGACAAAGCTATGGCATTGGTTCTAGCATTAAGAGGTCAAGCCTCAGAGTTGCTTCAGACTATCCCAGTGACGCAGCAACGGGATTTTAAAGTTTTGGAGGCTGCACTAGATCTAAGATATGGCGACCAACACCTTGCCCAAGTATACCGGACTCAGCTCAAATCACGCACACAAAAGGCTGGGGAAAGTTTACAAGATTTTAAAGCAGCTGTTGAGCGACTCACATACCTGGCTTACCCGGATGCACCCAAAGAATTCCAGGAACAGTTAACAGTCGGTACTTTCATCGATGGCATAAGAGATGAGGAGATCAGGCGAGTCCTTAGATTATCCCGAGATAAGACTGGTAGTGAAGCCTTGATCCATGCCCTCGAGGTTGAAGCCGCTTACAAAGAGACTGCACGTCCGAGAGTACGAACCATGAAGGTAGAGGAAGAGGACCGTTTAGAAAAATCAAATATGGAATCTTTGATGGCTGACATGCACAAAATGATAAGCCAGTTGATGACAAAACCAGATGCTCCAAGGAAGCAGGAAAGAGAACAGAGCGATGAACGGTCAAGGAAGGTGATTCGGTGTTATAAGTGCGGCAAACCAGGGCATATTAAGCGAAACTGTCGGCAGCGGAGCCCTGAGAGAGTAAGTGCCGCAATGACTGAAGAGCCGCAGGAAAACTAAAGATAGCCAGCACCTTGGGGGCTGTGCTGGCTGGTGAACACGGTGCCCCCAGAGAGATACGGGTTTCCCAGATTAGAAGAGTCCCGAGTAGTCTGCTTTTGGATGGCTATGTAAACAAAAGGAGATGTATCTTCACTATCGACACAGGTGCCACGTCGTCAATAGTGCGGCCCGGATTTTTATCAGGAATAAAAGTTGATAAAAGCCAAAATGGATTGGTCGTTCGAACAGCCACAGGAGACAGGGTAAGGGTTCATGGAGAAGTTGACCTAGATCTGCAGTTTGGACGCCTGTGCTTTAGTCATAGGGTTATTGTGGCTGACATCACGGATGATTTCATTTTGGGGCTGGATGTTATGGGAGTACAAGATCAATTTGTACTTGACGTGGTAGAACGAGTTCTAAAGATTGGAAATGAAGAATTTATTTTGTCAACAGCAAATGACCGATTTCAAAAAGTGAGGCTACTGACGGCTCAGACAATCAAGATTCCTGCCCGTTCAGAACAAATAATCGAGGCCATTCTGGAAGGAAACTCTGGTGGATACCGTGTTGGCCTTGTTGAAAACGATGATTCAATTAAGACAGAAAATGTAGTCTTAGCAAGAACTCTAACCCGGACAAAAGACAAAATTCCAATTAGAGTGGCTAATTTAAATTCCCACTCAGTGACTTTCAAGGAAGGCGAGGCAATAGGATCCTACGAACCAGTCCAGTGGATAGCAAGGTGTGAGGAACAAGGGGAGAAATGTTCGTCAACCAGAGTAGACAGGGAAGTTGTGACTTTGTTGAGTTCCCAGTTTGAACACCTATCTGAGGATGAACGTAGAGAGGCAATCAAGTTTTTGGAAAAAGAAAGTACGGTATTTGCCAAAAACACAGACATCCTCACGAAAACTGATATAGTACAGCATCGGATAGACACTGGCGATTCAGCCGCAATCCGCCAACAACCTAGGAGGTTGCCACTAGCTAAACAGGAAGAAGCGGCTGCGATGGTTCAAAAGATGCTACAAGATGGAGTAATTGAGGAATCAACCAGTCCCTGGTCATCACCGGTAGTTTTAGTTGCCAAGAAGGACGGAACTTTGAGATTTTGTGTCGACTACCGGAAGCTGAATGATGTTACGAAGAAAGACAGCTATCCACTACCACGAATTGACGATACATTAAGTACGCTGGCAGGGTCACGATGGTTTTCAACTCTAGACCTTCGAAGTGGGTATTGGCAGGTGGGACTTCACCCTGACGACAAGGAAAAGACTGCCTTCTCAACAGGTAGTGGTTTATATCAATTCACCGTGATGCCTTTTGGACTTTGCAATGCGCCAGCTACTTTTGAAAGATTGATGGAATTTGTACTCCGAGGACTAACTTGGAAGACGTGCTTAGTTTATCTTGATGACGTAATGGTTATGGGACGAAACTTCAGGGAACATTTGGAAAATCTTCAAGAAGTATTTGGGAGAATCAGAAATGCACACCTAAAGTTGAATCCAAAGAAGTGTCTGCTATTCCAAAAAGAAGTGAAATTCCTTGGACATGTCGTATCTTCGGAGGGAATACAGACAGACCCGGACAAGATCTCTGCCGTGCGTGATTGGCCAAGACCTTCAAATGTACACGAATTACGAAGCTTTCTTGGCCTCTGCACTTACTATAGACGTTTTGTGGAAGGATTTGCGGATATAGCAAAGCCACTACACCAGCTAACGGAGGAGAAAGTTAAATATCAGTGGACACCGGAGTGTGAAACATCATGGAAGAAGCTGAAAGCAGCGTTATGCAGTAGTCCTGTGCTAGCATATCCCCAACCAAAG
Organism: Leptura quadrifasciata; assembly: GCA_963675555.1. Taxonomy (NCBI): domain Eukaryota; kingdom Metazoa; phylum Arthropoda; class Insecta; order Coleoptera; family Cerambycidae; genus Leptura; species Leptura quadrifasciata. The sequence goes on along the minus strand of OY776673.1, from coordinate 150,648,078 downwards.
GGCCTCTATATTCTTGACACGGATGCTAGCAACTCCGCAATTGGATGTGTACTATCTCAAGTCCAAAATGGAGAGGAAAAAGTAATTGAGTATTTCAGTAAGGTACTGTCCAAACCAGAGAGGAATTATTGTGTAACAAGGAAGGAACTATTGGCCATTGTTAAGTCCGTGGACCATTTTCACAAGTACCTCTATGGTCAACATTTCAAAATCAGGACCGACCATGCTGCATTAAAATGGCTACTGCAGCTGAAAACCCCAGAAGGTCAACTGGCTCGCTGGATAGAAAGACTGCAGCAATATGACCTCACAATCGAACACCGACCTGGAAAGTCTCATAAAAATGCAGATGCTCTGTCAAGAAGACCGTGCAAAGATGACTGCAAGCACTGCTATCGGGTTGAAAAAGCACAGGGCACGGTAATAGTAAACACAGTTCAGGTAGATGTTCCAGATGATTGGACAAAGGAAGTTCTAAGACGAGAACAAATGGATGACAGCGTAATTGGTCCTATATTAAGGGCAAAAGAAAAAGGAACGCGACCGGAATGGAAGGATGTTTCGGACAAAAGTGTGGAGCTGAAGGCATTGTGGGCACAATGGGACTCCCTTAAGGTTATAGATGGGCTATTAAAGAGAGCATGGGAAAGTCCAGATGGGAAGGAAGTTACCATGCGTCTGGTGATACCCAGCTGTCGGATCCCAAAAGTACTTCAGGAAATACATGATGGAGTGTCCGGGGGACATTTTGGTATGAATAAGACATTGGCTAAAGTACGGGAACGATTTTATTGGATAAATAGCCGTCAAGATGTGGAAGCTTGGTGCCGCAAATGCAAGGCTTGTGCAGCTACCAAAGGGCCACAGACGAAGAGCAGGGGCCAAATGAAGCAATATAACGTCGGAGCTCCTTTTGAGAGGATTGCTATAGATGTAGCGGGCCCATTCCCAGTGACAGATGATGGGAATAAATACATCCTGGTCGCTATGGACTATTTTAGTAAATGGCCGGAAGCCTATGCCATTCCGAATCAGGAAGCAGTTACTGTTGCTCGAGTTTTGGTGGATAACCTTGTATGCCGATTTGGTGTACCCCTGGAGCTACATTCCGATCAAGGGAGAAACTTTGAGTCGGGGGTATTTCAGAGAATTTGTGAGTTGCTGGGCATTCACAAGACTCGGACAACCCCTCTTCATCCCCAGTCAGATGGAATGGTGGAACGACATAATAAAACCATGAAGGAACATCTTTCTAAGGTAGTTCACAAGAACCAGCGAGATTGGGATCGACATATACCATTTTTCTTAATGGCATACAGGGCTGCCATTCATGAGACGACTAAACAGACACCGGCTCGTGTAATATTTGGGCACGAGATCAGACTGCCATGTGATTTGATGTTTGGTACACCAGATAAGAAGCCACTGTCCGTGGATGACTACGCAGACGAAGTTAGTCAACAGCTGAGGAATGTCCACGAATTGGTTCGAAACCAAGTTAGCATAGCTAGTGACAGAATGAAGGCTCGCTATGACCGGAAGGGAACGTCAGCAGGATTCAAGGAGGGCGATCTGGTTTGGCTATATAACCCACAACGAAAGAAGGGAAAATCTCCGAAGCTTCACCCACCCTGGGAAGGACCGTATTCAGTCATCACTCGGATCAATGACGTTGTTTACCGAATTCAACGTAGTAAGAAGTCCAAGATGAAGATCGTGCACTTGGATAGGTTGGCGAAGTATGAAGTATGTTGGGGAATCTGAATTGCCTGACCGGGACGTTCAGGCTTAAGGAGGGGGCAGTGTTATGTGCTGCCCTCTAACAAGGAAAGATGTGATTAAGTTCATGTTCAAAGTTTTCCTCAGAAGCTTAGTTACTTCCCTGACTAGTAGGGTGGCGCCGTCTATGAGCCAATTGACGAACAATCATCTATTACATGGTAGAAAACTCTGTAGAATTCCAGAAAATTGTGGTACATTTCTATGGGTGTATATAAGGAGATGAATCCAGCAGATGGGGGAACAGTTCAGTTGAGTGAAGTATGCAGTTTAGTGAAGTAAACAGATAAGAGAGTTTTTAGGTTAGACAAGAGTTGACAAGTTTAAGAAGAAAAGTAAAGTGCTTAGTGTTTTAAAAGTAGTGAAATTATATTAGATTAAGTTATTATTAGTTGTGTGATTTTTAAGTATTTGCTAGTGTAATTTTAGTGATTAATAAAATCAGTGGTTTGTGAAAATTCTTGTTGCAAGTTATTTAAACCCACGGAGTGTTTACTGAAAATTGTAAGCACGTAACAATATTTTGGTAACCTGCCAACACGAATCCCTTGGAAGTAATGAGATAACTGAATTTTTCAGTGCGGTAATTATTCATATCTCATACCTTTATGGTTATGGTACTGAGGATAACTTTTATGTGTTGATAATTCACATTGTAAGAGGCCAACATTAAAAAGTCTGCGCCTCCGTATATCCATCTTTATACGTAGCTTGTATCCTTACGCCATTTATTTTACTCAGATCCTCATAAGCCGTGTACCCCTTTATATTCAGAACCCTCTTTAAGTCTATCGATCAATCAATCTATACCAGGTTTGATAACTTGTGGAATGTGGAAAGTCTCCCAAAATATTTAGTTTTATACTAGAGTTAAAAAGGCCCGTTGTTGAATAACCTTCAATAACCTATTACGACTATTTGTGGACTTTTCATGATGGCATGTCGGGAAGCCTCCTTCTTCGATAACTGATGGACCATCGTAGCTGCCTGCCTTATCTGTTTATTTATGTCTGTCTTTGATAGATTTAGATTTATAAGGGGTCTGAAAAATGCATTCTGGCAATGTCTTCCCCTTTTGTAATTGTATATTTATTTATATATTTTTTCAATAAATTTTATACTATATATTTTACCACATTTTATACATACAACAAAAATAAATTCGTACCTTTGTGTGTCCTTGAAGGCCTTCATTAATAGTTGCACCAAATGATGGATGGCACCGTGTTCTCTCAACGGAGCATGATTAGCAGGACACAGAGCCAAGTTCCTTATCGATCCAATAAAGACTTTAACCAATGGCCAACGTGATGGTGGATTCAATAGTTTAACTATGACTTGGATGCCATAATTCAAACGTACTTCTTTTTGGGCCATTTCGGATTCCACGTGCCTGGATCGTGATCTCCGGCACTCACATTGGTGAGTACGAGAGCATCTATTCCGCCAACCTAGCAGACTGTCATTTTGTTGTGTTGATTGTTACAGGTAAGATTTGATAGGATACCAGCGGCACAACAACGGTCACATCTGATGAAGCAAGGATCTGATAAGTAAATAAATTATGAATATAAATAAATAATTTGAACTTGACTCAAGTATTGAACACATTTTCTTAAGACGAAACATGTACAAATTATCAAGCGGGTATGTGAATACCCCACAACAAACGGAGTGATAGAAAAATTTAGCGAAGAGTTTTCAAAAGCTGTTCTTGAAAATTGATATTAAAATTATTTGTATTATTTATTTGTAAATAACTTTCTTTAATCAAACGATTTAAATCAGTTCAACTCTACTCATAGGCTAACCTGAACCAGTGACTGCAATAAACTTTCTAATCCGTCAACTTGAGTGGCTGCATCTGACAGGTTACGAAGTGTCCAGATTAACCTATAACTTGGATTCCCCAAATCTATGGCCAAAGCCTGCATACCACCAATCTCTACGATGGCAGGTTTGTTGTTTGAACAAACCGATAGAACCTGTACAAAACAAATGAGATTTACAAATGCTTCACAAAGCCTCTGATATCAAACATACCTTTAATGTATGTAATCATGTAGTTCACAAAAGCTTCTCGTAATCATATGACCTTATAATCCTCACTAGTTCGATAGGTCTTTGGGAAGCAAGGATGATCAATTTACTTTCCTGATTTCCATAAGCCAATATTTGCAGACAGCCCGTCACTATTGCCAAAAACTTTACATTGCTTCTTTGCAACAACGCTACCATTTTTTGTAATCCGCCAGCCAATCGCACGACGATTTTAGAACCATCATGGTGCAACAACTAATTATGTAAAATTGTAATGGCATAAACAAGACACTCTCCACTGGTGAGCTAAGCAACTTCACTAAAGCAAGAATACCACTACTTTTAAAAATGGCCAATAGACGTTGACGATGGTGGGACAACTTGTGCAAATTGCCGATAGCTTCTTCGGTAGTTTCCAAGTCAATGGAATTGGAAATAGCTCTTATCAAGGCTGCAACCATTTGCGGACTGTTCACAATGGCATGTCGAGAAGCCTCTTTCTCCAATAACTGATGGACCATCATAGCTGCCTGAGAAACAACTACTTGGTCTTCGATATTTAAAAGTTTAATCAACTCTGGGATCGCTCTGGTGGTTAAATCAGCATCGTTTTGGTAGTTATTAAGATTAACCACGGCATGTTTCAGCATTTGGCTGGGCTCAGCCAATCGTTGCACAGCAGTTTGATGGGTTGGATTGAATTGGGCGGGAACATAGCAGCTCGAACTCTCTGCGGGAGAGTTTGATTCAACTGATTATTTGTTTCATCAACCTGGTCTTAGGTGAAGCCCTAATAATCTTGGTCAAGGTCGAACAAATCCATCATCTTCTTTGTCAGAGAGTGAAGGGACCTGGGTGGCAGCTCCAGAATGGATTCACCCATATAAGAATTTTGTTGCCATATATAGTGCTTGCTCTTTTGTTGATGACATGGGCAGGTCTCCCGGGCTTTAGTAATGGCCCTGCGACATCGGTCTGTTTTGGTTTGACATGTAACTCATTGTGAATCAGTGATAGTCACACCTTTCACTACAATATTACGCTTTTACTCGCCATTGTAGGCCAGAGCTAAAGCTCCATGTATGGAATGAACCACAAACTGTTGACAATTTATCTGTTCAGATCTGGGAGTGATCGAGTATCTTGTGTGGCATCTTCCCAGCGACCCTGTTAATTTTCCGACATTGTCAGAGTTAAAAAACGTGTTTGACAAGTCCCATGTCTTTATGTACATGAAAACCATTGTTGTCTTCACTCGTAACGACACCTGTTCATTATTGACCACGATATCACAAAGCATCTATCCAATATTTATTATTTGGGCGATTTCGCACGTATCTTGCCATTGTCGCATTGTTGCCAATTGGCCCGAAAACCACACATTCGTGAATTAGACCAGTTACAGCTTTTCCTCTGTTAATTCTCCGTTCTTTCCAAGAAGTATTGTAAGTTAATTTTTACAGTAGCCATCGCCACATCACTTAATAAATGAATCTTGAGACAACTATAAAAATTCACTTAATTTAAATGTTTTTGAACAAATATGTATTTATTATAACACATCTATCCACGACTACATATTGATATTGAATTTTATGAAATCTAAATGTCCTCTAGAGCTCTAATTCTGCTGCATTTCCATTTGTACAATCTCTATAGAAATCACTCTTCCTGCTAAGACGATAACACTAACCGTTCAGGCATTCTCCAAAGCCTTGCGTTGTGTTACAGAAAGTGGGTCTCCTTGGCAACATGAAATCGCTAACTAGCATAGTCAAAAGACCTATTAGCATCAATGCCGTAAGTACTGATTTTTCTCGTTGCGTCTTACTGTAGGTTGTTTGACCTCACTATTTGCAAATTTCTTAATGACATCTGCAGATGCAGGCGTAACAAGCGAGCAGCAGAAATACCAATTATAGCATCAGAACTCAGCAAAGCTATCGGGCTGTTGTAGTCGTTTACATCGTTTACATCTGCAAAATTTGGCTTTTGCGTGTGCGTAGGCTGGCAAGTAAATAGCACGGAAAAGTGCATATCTAAGTAAACAAGCTCTTGCTTCTTTACATAAACCAAATAAACCTAGTTCTTTTACAACCATCCATGCTCTAAATTTGGCACCGCCTGCAATTTCTCCTGCTATTTGTAGACGAATTTTCACTATCTCTAGAGGATGAGTGAATACGAGTTGAGATCCACCAGCTATAACCTAACCATATAAAGCAACATTTCCTTTTTAACCATTAATCAATTAATTTGTCTCTTGATAAGTCGTTCACAATAAGTTTAATGGTCACTTCGGACGTCACAGCCATCAACTGTAGAACCAGTCCTCTATATGATTAAAAAATATGTTCATGTCTTATTACTTTTTCAAAATAATAAAAACTATTCCGATACGAAAGTTCACCGATGAACGAACCAGTTTTTTGATTCTGCATACGAGTTCTTACTAAATCTATAGGGTGCACGGTATGGTAGTGGCTCCAACAGCGCCAGCTATGGAACCTAGATCGACACTATACGTTTCTAAAATTTGAATAAAAACGCCTCGACATTCAGGACTCGAAACCATGTAAATTTCTGTAAGATGATTAGTCACTTCATAGGTTGGAAATTAGATTAGTCATTTGTTTGATATATTGTTTAAGAGCTATTTCGAAGAGGTCCTTATACACAATTCTCTCATACGTCACACAATTTGAACAGTATGTCAATTTCCAATAGCCTCATTTATGACATTGTCTATACAGAATGGATGAATTCCTCTTTGTTGACATTTGCGTTCTATGTCCGTTTGTTACATTAAGATAAATCCTTTTGATCAACTTCATATTGTTCAGCAGTAAATTAAAGGCGATGAAATATGGACCTTGTGACTCGCTGACAGCCTCAATGTGGTGAGTCTGGACCTGCTCTGTAAATGACTTTTGATGCCTGTCATAATTTTCTTCGATAGCATATGTCGCATGGATGTCGTGTAAAAATTGGCTAAACTCATTGTAGATAATTAATATTTTTTTGTCTTTCCCGAAATGTAACTATATTAATAGAGAATCAATGCAAGTTGAAGGGAATTTTTGTATTGTAGGTCAGTGTTCGTCGTCACCACTACAAGTTTCGAAAAACTAACCATTCCATTTGAATTAGCGTCAAATAATTGGAACGCTGTTTTACATAAGCCATCTGGAAAACAAAAAAGACCTTCGAATCCTTGAAATTCTGAATAGGAAACGAGTCCCTTTTTGTTAGTATATACAACCCAAGCTAATAATTGCACTGTGTCTGCGTTATAATTTGTATCATCTAAAATCTTCATCTGCCATCACTTCCCTCCATTTTTGTTAAAAGAAGCATATTGTTGAAGATATTTCATATGTGCTGGATTCGCTCTTTTTAAGAATTCTGCACTATTTTACCTCTACTGTATAAATAATTGATTTGTGTCCTAACATTTTAAATTATCGGAAAAAACGGTCAAATGTGGATTGTCTCTTGCTAAAATCGTTTCAAAATGATATGTATCCTTGGAACGTCAAGACATGTGTAAAATAGTCTAAAATATTAGAACATATTCTTATTCGAAATACATCTGAAATATATTTTTCTAAATCCATTGTAAACACCACGCAAACAAAAGTGAATACAATATATCTATAAAAGAACATTGTAAAGTATAATAAAGTTATGTCGATTTCGTATTTTCTAATATTTAGAATGCCCTGTGTAATTTATCTTAAGTTTGACAACTGTTTATACTTTTTCTACGGGGTGTGCATACTATTTTTCCGTAAATCGTTTAAAAAAAAATAGGAATTATTATGCCTTCCTAGGGTAAATACAACGTTTTATCAACAATGGCTTTTCGCGGCTAATCAAGAAGAAGAAAGTTTACAAGAGGTAGGTACCCCATCCGGGAACACACTGCAGAATCTTATACATTCAACATTCGCTCGCATTCATTCAACTTTTATATCAGGATTCAACATCTCCATCAAATGGTTTCAAGTTTATCACATGCCAAATTCCTAAATATTTACTATTCTCTTCTCATCGTCTACCAGCTCACAGACTAAATTTGAAATAACCTTCTTTACTTTACAAAGAGTATACTTGGGTGCAAGTTTCACAGCAAAATTAAAGGCTGCATTTGACATGACGTAGTTTTTCTTCCTCACTAATTCTGTTTTTGTGTATTATGATGGCCGTTTTCTTAGGCTATATGAGTGAGATTTTTTTCTCATATCATGCTTTCTGCAACTTATCGTTGCACAACAACGAGTATAGGAGACATTAAAGCTTCTTTACTTTTTCGAAATAATATCTCCGCAAGATATTTTTCTTTCCGCTTTTCTTGTATTAATGGAGTCAAATCAGAAAAAGTAAAATAAACCTCTTGTACCAACCAAACCAATGAACTTCTTTACTTCTTTAAATCTCAATGTGTCTTCCAAATGCAGACGTAGCGTCCATAACCGTTGTTGCATCTGTTGTTTATTCATGAAGCTTTCTTATTCCAGAAAGATACAAACACGACCACTTCTTATTATCCATAAGACAGAAATGTATATAAATTTTTATTATTTACACTGTTTTATAACTTGATAAAATTATAGGCCATTTTAGTAAATTTCTTGTATAATGACAACCCTCTGCTCACTTACTACCTCCACTTTAACACATTAAAATGGCTTCGTTTTTATGAGTCTCACAATGGGCCATAACCCCTCCCTTATTTGAATACGAATCTTATCTGTATTTATCTTAACATAAAAAAGGGTTAAAACGATCACTGGCTTTCGCCGTTCGCGCACATTCACTATTTTTAAAATTTTGTTGCTGTCGCTGGCACCGTAACTTGTACGACGTGCCATCCGCGAATCACTCCAGCGACGGGCTGCGCAAGGCTGGCCTAAACTGTGATTCTAAATTTTTGAATTGTTTTTGTATAAAAAATTTGGAAACTGTTACAAGATTAATGAAGGAAGAATGAATTTACAGACAAAAATGTACAAACAGAAACGAAGGAACAAAAAACGCGAAAACAAAAATACACAAAAACAAAAGAAGAGGGGGACAGGAAAGAATTGAAAGTCGATGAAAGGTATGAAATATCAGTGAAAGGTGGATAGTAGCAGGGAAGGTGTAGTAGGTGAAAGTTTGGCTAGAGTGGCTGCCGGAAGATCGGTAACGTCTGGTAAGGTAAGGGGTGTTTAATCCGAAATGGGGCATTATGCTGTCTAATTTGTGTAATGTGTCTTGTTAGCGGACTATCGCCCAGTTTGAACGAGTAGAAGTTTTGAGAGATGCGCTGGACGTAGTCGGCTATCGGGGTGATGTCGTTGCAGCGTTCGTAGAGGTCTCTGAGGGAGGTGTACCTTCCTGAGTTGGATATGAGGCGCATAAATTTTCGTTCTAAAATTTCGAGTTTTTTCATTGTCGTGGCCGGTATGCTGCACCAGACCGGCGCCGCGTATGTGATGGACGGCCTGACCACCATTGTGTACAACAACTTTTTATTATGTCTGTTTAGTCTGCTACCCCTGACCATGAGCGGATACAGACTCCTGGACAGGGAGTAGACCGTCCGTATAGTTTCGTTTACGTGGGTGTTGAACGTCAGTCTTCTGTCCAGTCTGACCCCCAGGTACTTCACGCATCCCCTAATAGGAATTTGGTTGCCCCTGATCGAAATTGGCGTGATTAGTCGATTTTCTGTAAATCGACGCGTGAAGCAGATCGCCTCCGACTTCTCGGCGTTGACCCGAATCTTCCACTGGCCGTAATAAGCCGTGGCACGAGCCATGTGCGCATTCAGCAGCATGTTAGCCGCCTGTGCGTTGTGGGAATGCGCGTACATGGCCGTGTCGTCGGCGTACTTGGCCAGCTTGGTATTCGGAAACTCCGGGAAATCGGAGACGTACAGGTTGTACAACTTAGGTGACAGGCACGATCCTTGCGGGACGCCCGCGCGAATGTCCCGCCGAGTTGACAGTTTGTTGTTCACCCGGACCTGCAGGGTTCTGCCCGTCAGGAACGAGTGAACGAGTTTGGTGATGTGCGTCGGAAAGTTGTAGTTGTGAAGCTTGTAGAGTAGACCCGGGATCCAAACGGTATCGAAGGCCTTCTCAATATCGAGGAGCACCATGGCGGTGCTCTTCCCGAGGTTGTATTGTACCTTTACATCGTTAACTACCCTAACGACCTGTTGGACCGTGCTCCTCCCCCTCCTGAAGCCGAATTGGGACTCGTCGTCGATGTGAAGTTCATCCTGAGCAGCATCAAGTCTGATCAGGATGACCTTCTCCACCAACTTGGAGATCGCCGACAGCAACGAGATGGGCCTGTAGCTGCCGACGAGCCGCGCGTTCTTCTTCGGCTTCAGGATGGGGATGACCACGGCGCCTTTCTACTGGCTGGGCCAGTGCTGCAGTCGCAGGATCGCATTAACGATGTAGGTTAATTGCACAATACCCTTCCTCGGGAGATATTTGAGCAGCTTGTATTCGATACAGTCCGCCCCGGGTGCCTTATTGTTTGGTAAGTCCTTGACAATTTGTGCTATTTCCGAGGGTTTGGTCATGACTTTAAGAAATTGTCGTCTGGTCAGTTGGATGTCATGACCGAGCAGTTCTTGTACGTCTCGTTCGATGCGGTCGTGTTCTTGGTTGTTAGGTATGGTGTTGTTGTGTATCGTCTGAAAATGGTCGGCTAAGTCGTTCGCTTTTTGCGTGTCCGTTAGCGATGTCTGTCCGTTTGTGCCCGTCAAGGCGGGAATGGCTTCCCGCGTACTTTTTAAGGCCCTTGTCAGCTTCCACAGCGAGTTGTCTTGCGGATTGAGTGCCGCCAGTTTGTCCCCCCATTTCTGGTTTTTTGCAGTGTTGATGGAGGTTCTGATCTGCCTTTGCAGCCTGATCATCTCGGCCCTGGCGTCGGCATCGCGATTTCGCTGCCAAAGCCGTCTGAGTCGATTTTTCTCCCGAATGTTTCGTATGACCGCTTCGTCGAGTCGGTCTCTGTTGTCGTTTATGGTTATGGTGGTGGCAACAGTCTGCTTGGCATCCTGCAGCACCCTTGTGAACTCCTTCACCGCATTTTCCAGTTCGGCGGGTGTGGCGATCGTGTTGGTGAGTGTCAAGTTTGTGTTTATATGTGTCTTATAGAGACGCCAGTCGGCGCCTCTATAAGATGTGACGGTACGTGTTATGTCCTCCCTCGACACACCGTCAAGCTCGACCACAATGGGGTTGTGGTCGGACGTGAGTTCCTGCAGGGCCACGGGGGCCGTGCAGTTCCTCACGCCTTTATTGACCACTATGTCGAGGGTAGTGGGTGTTGTGCCGTTGTCCGGAAAATGCGTGGGATCGTCCGGGTACTGCACAATGACATTTCGACTATTCACATAGTCGAACAGAGTGTTGCCGTTCGCGTTGTTGCGATGGCAGTTCCAGTTGCGATGCCGAGCGTTGAGGTCGCCTATGAGCAGGCAGCGCGGGCTTACGTTCATTAAATTCTCGAGACAACCCGCCGTGAAGCCGTTCAAGGGTCGGTTGTACGCGGCCACGACACTGGTGCCGCCCTCCAGCGTCACACACACATTCTCCACGGTGGTGTTCCGTACAGAATGGTGCGTGTGCGCGATTTCGGTCTTTACCAATACGGCCACCCCACCACCCCTGTGGTTGTCGGCCCTATCTGTCCTATGTACTGTATACCCCCGGACTTGCAGTTTGTCACGTCTGGTGAGTTTCGTTTCGTTTAGCAGCATAATGTCAATTTTATGCCTCAACAAGTAATTGATAAGAAAAGGAATTTTGTTACCTATACCATTGGCGTTCCATGAAGAGATTTTGACGGTGAAGACTTACAGGGCGTCTTCAGGCATCGCTTCGAGGAAGCGATGCATCACAAAAAATTTGTCGGCCGCGTTGGAGCAACTCTCCAGCTCGGCGTTCAAGTTATGGTACATTGACAGCAAATTGTCGAGGTTTATCAATGAAGCCATGCGACGCTGCTGCTGTCGCAATTCTTCCATCTTAGCCCCGATGGAGGAGGATCCTTCCTGTCTTGGAGTTGTCGTTGGCGTGGGCAGCAGCGCCGCTGGCCGTCGTTGTTGTGGGGCATCGTTTATGGGTGGTCTGGTCGTCGTCTGGGGGAGGGGCTGCGATGTGGCGTATGTCTGGGAGCGCCGAAGATCTGCTGCCGCTGCTGCAGCTCTTCTTTCTTCCCATATATTCCGCTGCGGTATGGGTGCCGCCACGTACCTTGTTTGTGGGGCCGGTGGTACTCTCGTGTTCATCGCTTCTATCTGGCTCATTTTTCTTTTGTATACGATACAGACAGTCGCATTTGCCGGGTGCGGCCCACCACAGTTGATACATTTAGCGGGCGTATCTGTTGTCTTCGTGCACGTTTTTGTCAAGTGCGGCTGCGCACATTTCAAACAGTTGGGGGACGCTCGGCAGTTGGAGGTTGCGTGCCCCCACTGTTGGCACCTGTGACATTGTATGATGCCTTTATTGTTTATGTGGCGTTCCCAACTAACGCTCGTGTAGTCAAAGTATCTGATCTTTGTTTGTAGATCCTTTAGTGTTACTTGGCAGTCTGTAATGACCAAATATGAGGGGAAGCGGGTGCCCCTCATCTTGTAGATCTCTCTACAGTTGACGTTGTGATCTTTGCTTAATTCCTCCTTAAGGTCTTCGATCGCAGCCTCGTGATGCAGCCCACGCATCACGAAGGCATGCGATTTGTCTTCCTTAGGGGTGTATGTGTGATAATCCAATTTGTTGTTTTGGAAACACTTATTGACTGTTTCCCAGTCTTCTCTGGTAGACACCTGGAGGGCTGTGTTGGCGGTCGTGTGTTTCCAAAAATGCTTGTCTTTAACGTGTGCCTTTATGTAGTTGTTAACAGCCCTGTGGTCCTCCAGGTGTCCGTGGATGACGATAGGGGGTGGTCGTCTTTTCGGTAATTTATTTTGCTGTGTGGGGGCCGCTTCTTCCATTTGTGGCTGTGGCGGTACAACATCCATATCCGGCTGTTGTACCGGCACTTTGCTTTCGAACTTGTTGGATATGGTTTGTGTCGGTGTTATTGTCTTCGTTTGCTTAGGCTTACCTGCGCCGGGGTGCGTGAAATCAGGATTTGTGGTGTCTGCCACTCTATTGCTTTTTTTCAGTTTGAAAATCTTTTGTGCTTCGGGGGTGGGGTCCTCCTCCGTCTCGTCTTCGACTTGCATGTTGTTGGCGGGGCTTTTTTTGATTGTTTTTTGGCTTGTGTCTGATTCGTCGCTTTTATTTTCAACGGATATTTTCCTCTTTATCTTTTTCCTTGTACTAGGTCCTTGGGTTCCTACGCTGGTGCTGCTCCTGTCGCTTTCGTTACCCGAAGCTTGCGACAGTCGCCGGGTATGGAATTCTTCTGACGGTGCCACGCTTGGTTTCGCGAACACACCGCCAGATGGGCCACTTATAAAGATACCGCTACTATTTGGTAGCTTTTCCTCCATTTTATAGTTATGTTACTGTTTATTGTCTTTTGCAAAGTTTATTTGCGCCTTATTTGATCGCACTTTTTTTTTTTTTTGACCGTAAGCGCCTTAACCGACCGGAAAAGTTCGCCAAAAATTGTCTCTTTTTCCTTTTAGGTTATGTCCCCCTACCGTTTTTAACCAACGGTCGTAGGGGGGGACGATCGTGAAAAAACTTGCACTTTTGCTTTTAGGTTAAGTCTTTACGGGTTTGAAATTAATAATGGTACTCACTGTGATTTAGTTTTATGGAATTTGGATGGGCTGCCGAAAGTTTTAATGTCCAAAATGTCCTTATCTGATAAATAACACTGTTTCAAAAATTGTTAATTTTTTTGACATGCACGTCAAAAATATTTTAATGTTCAGATTGCACTTGCCCGCAGGCCTGGGCGTGGGCCCCTTAATCTGCTGTTGCACAGTCGTCTCTTTATGAGTCCTTTACACTACACTAATATATCACTTTTTGACTTTTTCAGGATAAAAAACGCTATATAGGGTGGACAACTTTTTGTTCACCTTTTTGGACGAGAACCGGTGTGTTACGGAAACAACCAGTCACCCTATGTTCCTTCTTTTTCTTTGTTCTCTTCTGACTTTCTCGGCCTTTTCCTTTCCAATACCTTTTTCTTCGGGTCTCTCTTTATCTCTCTCTCTCTCTCTTTATCTCTCTCCTTTTCTTCTTTGGTTTCCTCCTTGTTATCTTTCGATTTTTCAGGAGTGAGTTTAGGGAAGTGTGAGTTCAGATCTAGAATCGTACAAATGTCGTCACAATCTAAAGTCACGGAGTGAATAACTGACTTCTTTGTGGATGAAATATATTTGTGCCAGGTGGGCGAACACTACAATGTCCAATTTCGTAGGTTCATCGCCAAAGAAGAAAGGATTATCTGCAAACATTTCTGAAAGGACTTTAAGGTCATCGTTTCCAAATTCATTGATTTTCTCAGCTGAATGGTCTCTCATTCCCTGACCCCTCATATTTTTCATTTTCTGGAACCACTTTCTGCCAACCGCAAAATTTCGTTATTGTGATGCCTAGCGGGTGTTGTAGGTTGGTTTTATATCCCTTAAGAACCCGATCGGGATATCTGGTACGCCACCACATCATGATCCATACAAGGTGATTTTCAATCATGGAAATCGTAGCATGGGCGAGATTAATTGTTCGGCTGTAAGACTAGCATCCAAATCGTGCTTGAATTTCTTAGTAACGATGTAGGCACTCTCGGCAATTTTCTCTCTGTTTAATTCCACAATAGGCAGGTGCCCTTTGTTTGAGCGGTATTTCACCTTGTGGTCTACATTCCCATATTTAACGCTGGCAAGTCTTAGCCATGTTTCTACTTTAAGACAATAGGGCGAAAGGTGTGGTGTATGCAATAATTGGAACAAATAGACGATATCTTTTTCGAAGTTCGTTTTGTGCACTACCAATTTTGGGGTGCTGGTTCTTTGTGGTGGCAGCAGATGCGTCCCGGCATTTTCTTGCTTGCTGGCAGCTTCCTGAGCTTCGTTATCAGCCAGGACTTCTTTGATTTCTTTCGTTTCGTGTTTCTGGTTGCTTTCAACTTCAGTGACAATTGTTAATTCAGTTAAATATAAATATTAAAGAAACATTTAACAAAACTGGGCTAGTCGCAGTGATGCGTTAATTTAGATAGATACATTTATTATATTTTTACAATATCTTATGCACTTTTATGTGATATATTTATACAATATTCTGTAATAGTTATATAGGATGAGAATTCAAAAGTTTAAAAGTTCCACGAGTTGTATCTTAGTATTGTCAAGACCAGTGAAAACTCTTTTGTCTCTTTGTATTCCATAGTCTTATCGCCGAAAAAATGTCTCGTCAAATTCCTCTCTCATTATCTATCGGTCCATTCAACAACCAATGTCTTTTAGTTCCTATTTCACTTTTGTGATTGGGACCCACCACAATAGCCCTAAAACTCTTCTTACAAACTCTCCTTCAAATACCTTTCAATACTCCAGAAGAAACCACATAGCTGCTGTGATCTCCTTCATCTCGTATTTGGGTCTCATGGACCATGGCCTGCAAGGACTTCAAACTAGATGACTTTTTCATACCCAGTCTCACCCAATTGACCTAATTTATCAGTATTTTCGGAAAACACAAATGAACGGTTTATGCTAATGAGAGATTCCGCATACCCAACTAGCACTAAACTAATATCTTCCGCCTCTCCCCTCTCCGTATCCGTATACTTGTCGTCTAATGTGGCATACCGCTTCTCTGACATACTCTGCCTGACGAAAGCGTCTCCACTGAAACTCTACTGATTTTGCAGAGACAGCTGGCTAACATAAACCACATCAGTTCGCTGTGTCTACGTTTGTGATGAGGTGTCGGTGCCCTTACCACCGTTATTGCCAGTCGGGTTCATGATCATTCCAATTCTCGCAAATACTGCTGTTGGGCAAATTCATTTTATTCGTAATATAAATATTACTTTGCTAATTTTGATGGGTTAGAACTTTGGATCCATATCACCTTCGATTAGTATGGATTCTGCGGCAAACCTAACTACAGTGGTGCTTGTTATGTTGTCATAACAGCTATTTCCTAGCATGCTACTGCCCCAGGTATCATAGGTGGTCCTATAGTAACTTTCATTTTTTAGCTGTTGTTGTTTGTTATTGCCAATAAGTCACTCTAATACAAGATTCCAAATATGCATCGGGCTGAGCTGACTACTGGAGGAAGACTTATTGTCCGTACATACCCTCCCTTGATTAAATCTCAGATACAGCTACAGGATCCTGGCAAATATTCACAAGTTCTGGCTCTTCCGCATGTCGTTTAATTATTTATTATATGCATCCCACAGCAACTTTCTGTGGCTTTGGTGATCCCTTGTCCCACACTAGCAGCATCAGCACCAATTTCAAGTAGCACAGATTAAGGTGAATTGTACTGTTGCCCCAAATTATCTATTTTTGAGACTATCTGCACATCCCGAGTCGGTTGTATCAAGCCTGGGGTTTTCAGAAACAAAGAATTTTGGCAAACTATACTTGCTATTAATTCAGGATATTCTTCAGCCAGCCTTAAAATAGTCTCGGATACTCCTGGTTAATGAGATTCTAGTCTCTGCTAACAGAAACACCTCTCTTTTCTCTAACCCTTTAGTTTTCTTTATAGCGTCGCGTGCTCCTCTACCTGTTAACGAATGTGCCGTTACTAAGTTCGCCCATGACGAAATATGATACACTCCTTTACAATATTGAAATTCTACGGCTTTTCCAATATCGGCAAATTTCCTGTCTTCAAGCAAAATAAAATTGTGCCTTTGCGCAATTTCTTGCAAGGATTTAATAAAATTCGGATGAAAATTTTCCTTTATAGCATCAAGTACCCCTCTACCTGTTAACAAATGTGCCGTTACTAACTTCGCCCATAACGAAATATGATACACTCCTTTACAATATTGAAATTCTACGGTTTTTCCAATATCGGCAAATTTCCTGTCTTCGAACAAAATAAGATTCTAAGGACGGTAGAAAGTTAATTAAATCCGAAGCCGATTTGTCTGAAATTAATACTGCTGCATAGGTGTTTACAATGTTTTTCCAGTGTGTGTCATAGTGATGGTCAGTAGTATTTTACTAATTATATTTCTCTACTTATAACACCCTAAATAGAAGTTTCTTTCCGAATTTTAGTAGGAAATATATCATACGTAATGCATAAAATTGTACATATTTTTCCTTATTATTTCTTTATAATATTTTCTAGTAATATTTTAATTTGATACTTTATTGGTTAATTATTTTGTTCAATAATTTCATTTCTTAGAAAATATCTCTTAATGATATTTACATAAATCTTATGTTATAATTACTTTTTAATAAATTAATTTTTGAAATTTCTCTGTTTATTTCTTACTTAATGCAATATAAAGTTTCTTTTCAATATATTTTTTTAATTATTTTGTTGATAATATGCATGACATTTGTAGCTTAACTGATTATTTTTCAATTTGTGAAATAGTTTCTATTCACATGCCACTTAATGCATATGCTGAATAGTGTTTATATATAGGTATTTTCTCAACTTAAAATGTTTTCAATTCTTTGTTATAATGTATTCCACTAATTGTTGTGTTTTGGATATGTTTAATGTTTACATGAAATTTTTCTGTGCTCACTTGCTTCACATAATTATTACTTACTTAGTTTTGTGTTCTGTTAAGACTCATTTTTTCTGATAATTTTTATTGCGTATTTTTTATTTTTTTTCTTTCCTAATTGTTTTGCTGGCATATTGTCACTTGGATTTTGAGTAAGATTAGCTGAATAACATCAGTTTCTTTGTTAATATATGTATTTTTTTGTATAGTACTTATTATATTTGAATATATTTTCTCAATAACTGACAGTTACATACATATACTTTTATATACCTTTATGGAGTAATCTTGATTAATATGGTTACTTACTTGCTTGTCTTATTACCTTTGCTCGTTTATTTTCCTTCTAACTTTCTAATATGAAAATTGCACATGTTAATATAAGGTCACTATTTACAGGTTTTAATGAGTTTTCCTTACGTGTAATTGAAAAACAATTTGATATAGTAATGGTTACTGAGACATGGCTTTCTGATTGTTATATCCGATATTATTGCAATACCGGGATATCGTTTTTTACGAAAAGATAGAGGTACTAGAGGAGGTGGAGTTGATGCGTATATCAAAGTTTCTTATAAATATCATGAGTTAGCCTGTGATTTTCGGGTAAGTGCAGAATTGGAGAATTTGTTTATTAAATTAACAATGCCTCGTTAACAATAGCTATTGCTACATTTTATAGACCCCCTAATACTCACATAAATAATTTTTTAAATGATTTTGATGAGATTTTATCTACTGTATGTCCTATTGCTGATTATGTTATCTGCACTGGCGATTTCAATGTAAATTTGTTTAATATTGGGAACCCAGTTGACTCTTGTTTTCAAGCTTATAATTTTTCGCAACTAATATCTGACCCTACTAGAGTAACTAGCACATCTAGCACACTACTTGACCCTTTATTTATATCAAATAATGAGATTGTTAATAGTTCTGGTACAATTTCTATGGAAGGCATTTCAGACCACAGAATGGTTTTTTGTGATATAAAAACTAAGCCTGTCAAAATGAAACCTAAATATGTAGTTTTTCGTTGCTATAAAAATTTTGATTTGAATCTATTTACAGCTGATCTCCATGCCCTCCCTTTGTTTAATATAATTTATGAAAACAACATTGATGATAAAATAAAATTATTTAATGAATATCTAATTAGCTTGTTTGATAAACATGCACCGATTAAACAGGTGAGAGTTACTAAACCACATGCGCCGTGGCTTACACCAAATTTAAAACTTATTATGAAAGAAAGAGATAGAGCCTTACAAAAATATAAACTTACACGTATTGACAATGACTAGTCTAGGTATAAAGAACTTCGTAATTATACTCTGTCAATAGTTAGGCGAGAAAAGAAAGGCTATTTACAGTCTATTTGTATAAAAACTAACTTGAAAAATACATGGGCAGCGCTCTAAACTCTTAATGTCCACTCTAATAAGGAGATAAATATTCCTGATGAATTGGCCAATCCTACTGAAATTAATGATTACTTCGCATCTTTTGTTCAGAATGTTAGTGATAAATGTGATAATAAAATTGAATATTACAACAACAACTCGAAAAACCCATTTTTTTCATTTAATTTCTCACTTACTTCTGTTGATGAAGTAAATAAAATTTTACACAATATTAAAACAAATGCGATAGGCATCGATGGCATTTCGTCCTCTATGCTTAAATATTGCAGTCCTTTTATAGATCAATATATAACACATATTATAAATTGTTGCATTGAGGTAAAATATTTTCCTCAGTTATGGAAAGTTGCAGTAGGTAAACCATTACCAAAAAATAATGACCCCTCCTCATTTGCTGAGTTATTAGTGTTTTACCGGCCATGTCCAAGATTTTTGAGAAAATTTTATATTACCAAATATATGAGTATTTCACACTTAATAATTTTTTGCCAGATTCACAATGTGGCTTTAGAAAAGGATATAGTACCACCACCGCCTTAGCTGTTGTTACCAATGACATATTTGAGGCTTTTGATAAAGGGTTGGTTAGTGTGCTGGCGTTACTTGATTTCTCTAAAGCGTTTGACACCATTAACCATAAGCTTATATGTGCAAAAATGAAATTCTATGGTTTTGAACAATCTGCTGTTGAACTTATATCTTCTTACTTAAATGGGCGCACGCAAAAAATATTAATTAATAATGCTTCTTCTCCAAGTTTAGATATATTGTCAGGTGTTCCTCAAGGGTCAATTTCGGGTCCCTTGTTGTTTATTATTTACACATCTGAAATTCATTGTTCTGTCTCAAATATTCGGATACAAGCCTATGCAGATGACACCGTGCTTTATTCACATTTTAGTATTGAAAATACGGTAGAGGCGGGTGATATCATAAATCGTGAACTTAATATTTATGAGTTTATCAGTCGAACATGATTTAAATTTAAACTCTTCTAAATCTAAGTTAATGTTATTTGGTAGCATGAATAAGGTTAACGTTGTTAAAGCTAGCCTTGATATTAAAATAAATGGTACAACTCTGCAGGTTGTTGACGAAGCGAAATGTCTTGGAGTTATTTTTTATTCTAACCTGAGATTTAAGAGTCACGTAAAAAAAATGATGCGAGAGGCATATTCTTCTTTGAAGCTAATATTTTCAAATCGTCATATTTTAAATTTCAATCTAAGAAAAATGTTATGTGAGTCACTCGTATTATCCCATTTTAATTACTGTGATTTTGTTTTTGGCTTTTGTCTTGATCAATATGACAAAAATCGCATTCAAAAAGTTCAGAATACTTGTTGTCGCACTATATTTGGATTAAGAAAATCTGATCATATTTCTCATAAAATTAAGGAATGTAAATGGCTTAATATGAATAATCGTAGAATTCATCATCTAAGTAATTTTGTGCATAAAACATTGATATCTTCAAACTCTTCCTCCTTTCTAAAAAATAAATTTCATACTCGATCCTCTATCCACACAAGAAATATAAGATTCAAAAACAAGTTCACAATGCCACATCACCAGACAGCCATATTTAGTAGAAGTTTTATCTTTAATGCTATTTCAGTTTACAATCAAATTCCAGAACAAATTAAAGTTTTTAATATAAATAAATTCAAATACAAATATAAAAGTTACCTATTAGGCAAGCAATAGTTCTAAATTATTTTGGCTTCTACTTACTCCCTGTCCAAGTACGTATGCCTAGCTATTATTAATTGCATTCTTTACGTTTACTTTTACCATTGGTCATATTCTCTTTAACTTGTTATTTTTCTGGTTTAAATTAACGAATTGTGAATGTGCCTCATTGTGTTGAGTATGAGTAGCTCTCAGCTAGACTTCGCCATAATGGGTATCATTACTTTTCTGCACTATTTTTCCTTTCCTTGTAATTTTTATTTTCTGTGTTTTCTACCTTGTAAACTGTTTACCACAATAAAGTCGATTTATTATTATTATTATTATTATTATTATTATTATTATTACGTGTTAAATATAACAATTTCGGTCTGTATTCTAACGGTGCCTTCGGCACACTTGGATCCGCCTATGTATTGATTAAATAGATCTTTACTTTTTCAACAGTATCATCGTTAATAGTCTCAGCTCCCTCAATAATGTCATCAACTTGGTCATGGTAAATAACCCATACATTGTAATACGGTTGTCTTCCAAAATTGTTTCTTCGCCCTGTTCTCTGTTTAAAAGAGCAATAACTTCTGTGCATTTATTTCCAGTTCCAGTTAAATCTCGCTAAACTAGTATCTTCCTCCTCTGCGTATCCGTGTTCTTGTCGGCTAATGTGGCATGCCGTTTTTCCGGCATACTTTTAATGCCGAAGGCGTCCCTGCTGAAAGTCCGCTGATTTTCCGGAGACAGCTGGCTAGCATAAGCAGCATCGGTTCCGCATATCTACGTTTGTGATGAGGTGTCAGTGCTCTTGCCACAATTATTGCCAGTCAAACTGGCTTTACCGTCAGGTTCATGATCATTCCGATTCTCGGAAATGCTGCTGTTGAACAAATTCATTTTATTCGTAACATCAACATTGATTTGCTAATTTTGATGGTTTAGAACTCTGGATCCATATTCGTCTTCGATTAGTATGGGTTCTGCGGGAGACCTAACTACAGTGGTGCTTGTTAAGTTGTCATAACAGCTACTTCCTAGCATGCTACTGCTCCAGGTATCATAGGTAGTCCTATAGTAACTTTCATTTTTGGCTGTTGTTGTTTGTTACTGTCAGTAAGTCATTCTAATATAGAGTTCGAAATATGCATCGGGCTGAGTTGACTATGGAGGAAGACTTATTGTCCGTACACATGCTCCTTGATTAAATCTGGATACATCTACAGGAGCCTCGCAAGTATTCACAAGTTCTGGCTCTTCCGCATGTCGTTTAAGTCTTTCATTATATGCATCCCACAACAATTAATTTTCTGCAGCAACTTGTGGTTTTGTGGTTCTGGTGATTCCTCGCCCCACAATTGCAACTACTCAAACTATACCTGCTATTAATTCAGGATATTTTTGCCAGACTTAAAGTAGTCTTGGTATACTCCTGGTTAATGAGATTCTTAGCTCTGATAACAGAAACACCCCTCTTTTCTCCAACCCTTTAATTTCCATTATGGCATCGAGTACCCTCTACCTGTTAACAAATGTGCCATTACTAAGTTCGCCCATGACGAAATATGATACACTCCTTTACAATATTGAAATTCTACGGTTTTTCCAATATTGGCAAATTTCCTGTCTTCAAACAAAATAAAACTGTACCTTAGCGCAATCTCTTGCAAGAGTGTATTAAAATTCGGATGGAAATTTTCAATGATATCTATATGTGTTTTAAGCACACAAATATGAGGTCCTATTTGCTCGGCAAGATTTATTATATCCGGTAGTGGAAGTTAAATCTGCAGCCACACATAAATTATTTTGATCGACGGCCATAATTCCAAACAACTGTGTAGCTACCGGGTTTTTGGTAAGGTTTTTACCTGTTAAATATGACAATTTCAGTCTGTCTTCTGAAAGTGCCTTCGGCAACACACTTGGATCCACCTGTGTATTGGTTAAATAGATTTAAAATACTTTTTCAACAATATCATCGTTAATACACTCAGCTTCCTCAATACAATCCATACATTGTAATACCACTATCTTCCAAAATTATTTCTCCGCCCTGTTCCTTGTTTAAAAGAGCAATTAATAACTTCGGTGCATTTAATTCCACCTCCAGTTAAATTTCTTGCAGTTTCTAATACACTGCTGCCGGAAGTTGCAACATCTTTCACCAGAAGGCAGTTATCGCCTTGCTTATAATCGCCCAGATAACTATTGCGTCCTCAAAAAAAATGCATGCATATGCATTCCATGAATGTATAAAGGTACCTAAGTAACTAATTATTTTGTCGATGATAAAATATGGGAACTCGTATGCTAATATTGGAATGAAAGAATTCGTGCTTAAATGCATTAAATACTGCCTTTCTTGTCTTCTTGCATACCGATTCTTCAGCATACATTGGAAGCAATTTCACTGTATTCATACGATTTGAAAATTTTTATTATACTTTCATTTCTGTCAAGTTGACATCGGCTCCAAATTTAATGAGAGTATAGACAATTTCTGAATAACCTCCTTTCCTTTCCTTTGTAGCGTCGAGAACCCTCCTACCTCTTAACGAATATGCCGTTACTAAGTTCTCCCATGACGAAATATAATATACTCCTTTACAATATTGAAATTCTGCGGTTTTTCCAATATCGGCAAATTTCCTGTCTTCAAGCAAAATAAAATTGTGTCTCTGCGCAAGCGCAATTTCTTGCAAGGGTTTAATAAAATTCGGATGGAAATTTTCGATGATATCTATATGTATCTGGAGCACACAAATGTGAGATTTAATATATCGGTAGTGGAAGTTAAATGTGCAGCCACACATTAATTAGTTTGCTTGGTGGCCATAACTTCAAACAGCTGTGCAGCTACCGGGTTTTTGATACGATTTTACGTGTTAAATATGACAATTTCAGTCTGTCTTATGAAGGTGCCTTCGACAACACACTTGGATCCACCTGTGTATTGGTTAAATAGATCCTTACTTTTTCAACAATATCATCGTTAATACAATCAGCTCCCTCAATACAACCCATACATTGTAATACCATTGTCTTCCAAAATTATTTCTCCACCCTATGCCTTGTTTAAAAGAGCAATCAATAACTTCGGTGCATTTAATTCCAGCTCCAGATAAATCTCTTGCAGTTTCTAATACACTGTTGCCGGAAGTTGCAACATCTTCCACCATAAGGCAGTTATCGCTTTGCTTATAACCACCCACATAACTATTGCGTCCTTAAAAAAAATGCATGCATATACATTCCATGAATGTATAAAGGTGCCTAAGTAACTAATTATTTTGTCGATGATAAAATATGTGAACTCGTATGCTAATACTGGAATGAAAGAATTCGTGCTTAATTGCATTAAATATTGCCTTTCTTGTCTTCTTGCATACCGATTCTTCAGCATACATTGGAAACATTTCAGTGTATTCATGTGATTTGAAAACTTTCATTATACTTTCATTTCTGTCAAGTTGACATCGGCTCCAAATTTAATGAGAGTATAGACAATGTCTGAATAACCTCCGTCGACGGCAATGTGAAGCGGCGTCGTATTATCGCAGCTTTTAGAATTGACATCTACACCATATTCTAATAGCATTTCTACATTGTTTGAATGGCTATGTTGAACTGCAATATGAAGTGCAGTTCTGCCGTCTTTTCCTTTAGCATTTGCGTTATCCCCTTTTTGTGAAAACATCTGGCTAGTTGTTACTTCTGCGTTTGCAACAGAAATATGAAGCGGCCTTACGTTTTCAGCAATTACATCGTCGTCTGCGTTATATTTCAATAGAGCTTCAACAACTTTCGCACAACTTTTTGTAATACCCCGCATGAAGGGCAGTTGCTCCGTCTTCAGAATAAATATTAGGACTAGCTCGTCTAGCTAGAAGTAGCCTCGCTATGTATCCCATATCTTCAAAACTACCCCTACAACCAAGGGCCGTGTAATACAACGGAGTTCTTCCAAAATTATCTCAACCATTAATTTTTTTTAATAATAATAATACGTCTTTATTCATTTGTAGTAAGTATTACAATTTACTAATAATCTGCAAATTACTGATACAACATTATGAAAAGGTTCGAAGTATCGCTCGAAGAGCGTTTTTCAACTTAACCTACGAATGCAATATAATTATTAACCTAGCTATCTTATATTTAAGTCTTCCACATAAGATTAACATAATTTTGAGTACGTAACAGAGATGAGAAATAAGAGCTGTTTGTATATAATAGCAACAATATTTGTTCCAAAAAGAGAGCTTTTAACTTTTTTTTAAAATTTATTATGGAATAATTTTGAAACCAAGCAGGTAAGCTATTGTACAGTTTACATGCTACATACGTGAAGCATCTCTTAAACATGGCGATGGAGTGTCTAGGTATAACCAGTACAAACTTGTTGCGAGTATTGAGATTATTCACGTCTCTAAAACGAGTTAATTTGTGTGATAAATATATTGGCTTATTAGATAGTAATACTTTGTACACAAGAGACAGCAAGTGAACATTTCTGAGCTTATCAAGTTTTAGTTTTTTTGTTTCAGCTATTTTATGACTAATATGCTCATATTTTTTTTATACCATAGGCGAATCTGAAGCATGAGTTGTGGATTTTCTGTAGTCTGTCAGAGTCAAATTTTAGAAAAGCTGGTCCGTAAATCGCATCACAATATGACAATTTTGATATAATTAGGGCTTCGCATATATTTAGTTTCAGTTTTGAATTCAGAATTTGTTTATGAGGATAAAGTTGTTTAAGTATGTTATATGAAGATTTATATAAGTAATTTACATGTTTCGTAAATCGTATGTCAGAGTCAAGCCACAGGCCTAGATTTTTTGCTTCAGTTATAATAGGTAGCTCCTCCCCATTTATTTTTATTTAAAAAAAAGGATTTACGTAGGTTCTTTTATGTTTTGGTCCAAGCAACATAACGTATGATTTACTAGCGTTTAACTTAAGATTATGAGCTGCCGATATATCAACCAATCTGAGTAAGTCGTTATTGATTTTTTCTATACTTGATAATAAGCCTGAGTGTCATCAGCATAATTATGTATATTACAGTTTCTAATAACTTTGTGAAAATCGGATATGTATATTGAGAACAGCAAGGGTCAAAGTACGGATCCTTGAGGAACACCTAAATTAACACGGCGAAATTCTGATTTGTTATTATCGAATACTATACGTTGACACCTATTGTGTAAATAGCCTTTAATCAGGTTGACAGGATTATGAGAGAAGCCATAGTATGACAGTTTATTGCATATTATGCTGGGATCCATAGTGTCGAACGCCTTGCTGTAGTTCAATAAAATCAGGCAGCTTATTTTACCTTCATCTGTTGCTCGGATTAGGTCATCTGTTATTGTAGCCAATGCGGTAGTCGTGCTGTGCTGTTCCCTAAAACCTGACTGTGAGCTGGGCACTATATTATATTGAAAAACATAACTGATGATCTGACTTTTCACTAAACCTTCTAAAACTTAAGATAATGTGGGGAGCACGCTGATTGGTCGTAAATGACCCAGTTCTGTTGGATTAGGGATTTTAGCAAAGGGTAGAACGTTAGCCTGTTTCCAAGCCTCAGGAAATACTGCAGTGGTAAGGGCACAGTTCATAATAAAGGTAATATGATCAATTAAATAAATACTTATTAATTTGATCATTTTAGCAGAAATGAGATCAACGCCTACTGAGTTGCTCTTAATAGAATTTAAACATTTAATAACCTCTTTTTTTCAACGCTAGTAAATTCAAATGGTAGATTTTGTGACTCTTGTGCATTTTTGTATTGTTCTGAAATATTAATTTGTGTTGGCGTTTTATTAATTAGATGTGTATTTGTAAAATGAATATTTATTAAATCTAAATCCAATAAGTTATTTGGTATTTCGTACATATTACTCTTACTTAGTATTTTTAATGATCTAAGTGCATCCCATGTGCTTCTGCGACCCTTTTGTGCAAGCATAAATTCCATGTAGGCTTTTTCTCCCTTCGTATAGCATAGTTTACTTGATTTTTAAGCTCTTTATAATAGTTCCAGTGAATGAGTGACTTAGATATTTTATATTTACTAAACGCCTTATCTCTTACCTTCATCATCTCTCGTACATTATAGGTGAGCCATGGTGCAGGTGGTTTTGTCACTCTGACAGTTCGAATAGGTGCACTAATATTAAAAATCGATATAATGTTTTC
The DNA here is from genome assembly GCA_963675555.1 of Leptura quadrifasciata. NCBI lineage: Eukaryota > Metazoa > Arthropoda > Insecta > Coleoptera > Cerambycidae > Leptura > Leptura quadrifasciata. The sequence continues at coordinate 150,621,246 of OY776673.1, read as the reverse complement.
ATTTAGAAATTGTACCATGGAATTAACATCATTTAATTCATATATATAATTCCAGTTTATACTATGAAATAGTTCAAATAACTCACGTTCATCAAAATTTTTAAAGCCACGAAAAGTAACCATTTTACTAGTCTTACTGGATATTAATTTATTAATATCACAAATGGTTACACAATGGTCTGAAATTTCACGTAAATTAACTACTGTGCCACTATTTACACATTGATTATTAGGAGTAATTATGACGTCAATTAAGGTTTGGGTTGTTGCTGTGAACCTCGTAGGTTCAGTGATGATCTGATACAGGTCATACGACTCAATGAAGTTGTGAAAATGATCAACACTTGGACTGTTATTTAACAAGTTAATGTTTAAATCACCAGCCATAAGGATTGTGTCAAATTCCGGTAATACAACGGACATTGCATTTTCTAAGGTGTCAAATGGTTGTAAAATATTAGATTTTGGGGGACGATATAGCACCCCTATTACATACCGGTTACCTAATACCGTTGTCCTGATCCACAATTGCTCCAAAGTATCATCTATCTATTCTTTCCTATTATTTGGGTTTTCTACCACATGTACTATTATCCTCTTCAAAACAAATCACCGAATCTACAAAATAATAGAATTATTGGAAAAAAAGCCTCTGCGCCCGTGACGTTTACGCCAAAGGAAAAGTCAGAGGTTATGTTTTGCAAATAATATAAATCGGAATAAACACAAAAATAATGTATTTTGCTGACGTTTCGGAAAGTAATCTCTTTCCGTTTTCAAAGCTATTTTTTGAAGAACTCTTATTTTGCTGTGTATGTCAAATACACAGCTTTAAGATTCTGTTTATGTTATTTCCATAGATACTTACTACTTACACAGAGCATAGAACTGATGATATTTTTTAGATAATGTTGAGTTTGTTAAGTTCTTCTTTTAACATTGGTAGCCAGGTTGTACAAATATCTACAGAACAATTCGATACGCACTTATCTTCATTTAATAAGATTATTGCTGATTCTTTAATTTTTCTTTTTTTGGTATCTGTTTCTTCTGTATCAAACTCAACATTATCTAAAAAATATCATCAGTTCTATGCTCTGTGTAAGTAGTAAGTATCTATGGAAATAACATAAACAGAATCTTAAAGCTGTGTATTTGACATACACAGCAAAATAAGAGTTCTTCAAAAAATAGCTTTGAAAACGGAAAGAGATTACTTTCCGAAACGTCAGCAAAATACATTATTTTTGTGTTTATTCCGATTTATATTATTTGCAAAACATAACCTCTGACTTTTCCTTTGGCGTAAACGTCACGGGCGCAGAGGCTTTTTTTCCAATAATTCTATTATTTTGTAGATTCGGTGATTTGTTTTGAAGAGGATAATAGTACATGTGGTAGAAAACCCAAATAATAGGAAAGAATATTCGTAGAATGCCACAAATAACTTTAAGACAAAATAATGTATCATCTATCTGTTGAAGAATTATTTTATATTGATAGGCGACCTTAATAAAAATATGTAGACCTCCGCCTCTGCCATTCCTATCAACACGAATAAAACGATAACCAGGTATTGACAATAAATCGGTGCTAATATTTACATTTAACCAAGTCTCTGAAACTCCGAAAAAGTCAAAATTTTCATTTATAATATATTGTCTTAACTGCTCAAAGTTTGTTAGAATGGATCGTACATTTAAATGGCCAAACTTCATTATAAGATATGTCTAATAAAAATTATTCAAACAAAAAAAATGAGAATTAAGATGCGAAAATGGATGAAAAATAATAACACTTTATTATACCTAATCTATTAATTTTGACTTATAAAATAACAAAAGCTTAATTTATATTAGTGTATTTTATTTCTTGGGTTGCTGGTTTCTGGTACAAATTTCATTTACAGTCTTTTTATCCTTTTTTGTCGAAATCTGTTGTTCAATATTATCAGTTGCTTGTATCTCTGAAGTAGAAGGTTCTTGTAGCGTTCGATCAGGTAATTCGGCCAGAGTATACGCTACTCCTGCTATTATAATTTTATTTCTAACAATTTTCGCTGCAATATTATTAGCTTTAGCCGTTTTTAAGCGTTCATTCAGAAGTTTTCGTTCTTTTCGGTCTTCGTAGGGGAGATCATCGGCGAAGGAAACTCCAGTGCCTTTTAATTTTGAAATATTTTGGAATATCTTGGATTTTTTCAAATGTGTAATCAGTCCTAACAAAATCATAGGTTTGTTGCCTGTATTATTATTAAGTTGATAACAGTCGTTTATGTCGCTGAGATCTAGCCGAATATTAAGTTTATCCTCTATAAAGCTTATTACGATTTCCGAGACAGAACTCTTATCGGTTTCCAAACCATACACAATAATGTTGTTTTTCTTAATTTGTCTTTCGCACGCTATGGCTCTTGTTTTTAAACTTTTATTTTCAGCTGCCAAAGCTTCTATTTTAGAATCGAGTTTTTGAGAGGTAGTTTTAAGATATTCTTTTATCACACTCACATCCGCTTTTATGTCAACTCCGTTTTTATCCACCTTTTGAAGCAAAGAGTAGAGATCCTCAAGTGATCTGCTCATTATTATAACAGTTTAAACCAGCGATCAATAAGATGTATATATTAAAAAGAGAACGAGTAGGTTTACAATTTACTGCAGAGATGTATTTTGTTCTGGATGCCTATGTTCTTTTTAAGTTAGTTGTTTTACTAGTCTATGATAGATGTCTATGCTTCACCGGCGGAATAGGAAGGCTGTTATAAAAAAACAACTGGCGATAAAAGTAAAAGTAAACTCACAAAAAACTGACTGTCTCAATTTTGCAAACGGAATGGTCAATGTTTATAGAGAAATTTACTTATTTAACAGTAACACATACCACAATTCCTGTGACTTTATATTTCATGCACTATGCACTACAACTACACAAAACTTCAGATTTTTATTCGTACTGGTTTACATGCAATTTAATAAATAATGTGGAGACACAAGTAAGCTGTGAACTATTTCTAATCTCGATATCAAAATTACATTCTAATAAAATTTGAACAATTTCTAACGATCTATTCTTAACAGCAGTAATGAGTAAGTAGATCAGGATCATATTTTACCTTAGTTCCCCTAGCTGAAAGCTGTTTAATGAATTGACATGATCTTTCAAAATAGCATAAAATATTGGAATTTTCTTTTCTACATCTTTAACGTTCTCATCAGCTTCATGCCTCAACAACAGTTTGGTCACTTCCTCTTCCTGGAAAATAGCTGCCGCACTGTGTGAGGGTTGCGTTTTTTTAAATTAAGATTTTCAAGTACCTTTAAATATCCATACCGAACGACATCATGAAGTCCATTCCATTGAATCTAGTAAACCTGAAACCATACTTAAGAAGATTATCATGCATATTCTCCTTTTTTATAATAAGGCATAATTATATACCGCGCGTAGGTATACTTTGATTAATTTCATTATCAAAATCGTATTTTAAAATCTGCACAATAATGTCTAAATATCCTAAATCCATCACTATAAGCTCCGTGTTTCAAGAGTAGCGTTGTACCTGAAGAAATCAGGTTTTAATTCGAATATCACCAATAGGAACGGTAATCTGTATTAATTCCAAACCATCGGCTAGTTTCGTTCTCCTCAGAACTCTTCCAACGTTTTTGTGACTAAAATCGTCTATTTGGTTAAGTCCAACGGCGAGATTTTTAGTTTGGCAGGCGTCAAGGGCAGTCTTGATAGCAAGGGCTTTACCCATCGAAACTTGTTTGCTTCCTGTAAGTCCTTTTGGTAAGCGTTGAGCCACTGAGCCATTAATATCAAGCAATATCAAGCATAGGTCATCTGCATATAGAAGAAATATCATATCTAATTTAATGGTAAAGTCATAAATGAATACTGCAAACATAAGAGGCTCTAAGGTCGAACATTAGGAAATCCGGAAGAAGTCTGCGCAAAATTGAGCTATAGCATTGAATAAACTGAGATTTATTAAGTAGGTAGGACTTAAACAATTTAAACATGGCTGTTAAGCCGCTACTGAGACCAATATTCTCCAGCCTGCACAATAGTAACCCATGGTCCAGTCTGTTAAATCAAAAGTATATTGCAAATATTAAATAACATCTCTTAGGCATTTTTTATCGGATAATTTTATAAATAACAATTGCCTACAAATCTTGAATCCAAAGTATGATATATTAAATAGACCTAGTTGAATAACAAAAAGTAAAACTATACAGGCACGTATTTGACACAAAAGTAATTATTTTTATTTATAATTTTTATACTATTGTATTGTAGTTGTTTCCTGCGAATCATGTATAACAACAGTATATGGGTTAAGTCCACCAAGGGCGGAAGGTCACCGCTCTCGGTACTTGCAAAATGGCAAGTCGCTATGCACCATGGAGACATCCATGATGTCTGGCGTATAGTAGCATTAGACCACATGAGAGAATTCACTTACCTCTCACCACTACACCATTTACATTAGTCTGTATAAGACTAGCAGGTTGGCCACTGTCATTTAGACTGTAGAATTTATATTAATAACATATCGAACAGCAGAAATTCTGATTCAAGAAATGCCCATCACTTACATAAAAAAAATTGAATCACCCATTTGCCGTTATTCAGACAGGAGTTAAAGTACCGATAATATCATTAAAACATTAAGCATTAAAACATTTTTGCCCTGTAAAATTCAATAGGGTCAAATTTAAAAATTGAGTATTGACATTTTGTTTAAAAGAAGTTTCGAAAGTACCATTATATTATGTTTTATTTGACAATTCATGTTTTATTTCGAATATACTTTGCAATGCATGGATAGTGGAAAACCCAGTACATTTTTAAAATTTGAACAAACCTTGGATTGAACTTCGTTCTTATTAGTAAAATACTTCGATAAAGAAATACCTAAAATGATTTTCTGATAATTACCATTTGATTTGATAGCGCAGGTGAATTGTAATGTGTTCTATGTTCGAGGAAAAGGTTTATACACAAGGTTTCATAGATATCATTAGTTATTAAAATATAGCAACCTGGAAATTACACAAAAAAAAATTTACAAAAAGCGGGTATCTCCAAATGCTTTGCGATGTAACTAGTAAAATATATTTAGCAAAAAAATGGTAATGACCAAAGAGGACGTTTATAAAATTGTGGCGAATTTACTTTATTTTTGTTATTTCTGTAGGGATAGTAGTTTCGTAGAAATGGCAATTTCAAAATGGCGTCTGAACATCTTGGCAATATAGTCTAATGTCAAAATGGCGAAAGCAGCTAGCCAATGACACCTGCTTCAAAAATGGTCATGACGAAAATGAACGCTAATGAAACAAACTTTAAAATGAATATTTTGTTGTTCCCTACGAAAGTTATGGCCGAAGAAATACATGCGATTTCTTATTTTTTTGTCAATGTCCTTATTCTGTTATTGAAATTCACTTATTATACAGGGTGTTTGGTAAGGCGATGCCGATCCAGAGCAGGAAGGCAGAGGAGGTCATTTGGCATCTATATGGCCAAATATACCTATATTAAAAATGCTACGGTTTTTCTATATTGCCAATTTTGAACTTTTCTAAAAAATTTCCATATTTCATCATTTATTTAAGTATTACGTATTAAATTTAACTTTTGATATTCTGAAATATCTTTTTTCTCCGAAATACATAAACTTCCGACCAAAACAAAAAAAAGAAAAGGTTCTGTCGCCTATTAAAAAAAAAAAGATATTTATTAGAAGAAAATTGTAATGGTAATTAAAAATGTCTATTTTCATAGTCTCACAATTTTTTTTTAAAAAAGTCATCTAGATATTACAATCAAACTTTTCTATTATATCCTCTTTAAGTGGCAATATCATACATACCATCAAGTTTTACCAGTCTCTAAAAATAGACAAAAGGCAACAGTTTTTCATTTAATAAAAAATTAAATATGCGCGTTCTTTCAACAAAAACAAAGCTATCGTTCAAAAGCAATCAGAACCACAATCATTTGTTTGTTAGTAATATCACCGACAGCTGTCACGCGCACACTTTCATATTTCTTGTATTTTTAACTATCCTCAGTTTTACGTTGTTTTTTTCCGGATGAGTTAAAATTCTCCCGTGAAGGCATAACCAATTTTCACAATTTCCATTATTGGGCGGACAAGGGTGACAACCCGCAAATGAAGAAACAAACTTCCTTTCAGAATAAATTTAGTGTCATTGTTTGGATGGGTGTAATGGGGAAGTTGCATGATTTTTTTTATATCACAGATAAATACACGACAGAGGAATATGTTTCCGCGCATATTTTCTTTTTCTTTTTTGTTACAATTGAGGGTGAAAAAAAATATTTATTGCATCTGAGAATTTAAAACTATTAAAACGCTCTATCCCTAACAAGTGACGTCAATCGTAACCGGTAGCGTCACGTCATTATTGTTAAAACATTGAAACATCTTCACAGATGGATTACAAGTTTGAAGCTAGAGTACAAATTTAAACGCCAAAGGGAAACGTCAATTTTTACCGCCGAAACCATTGCCATTCTAGAGGCGATTGATGCAGTTAGTTTCTTATATTAACTCTAACATTACAATCTTTTCAGATGCAAGAAGTGTATTAAGTAGTATTGCCAATTTTGGAATCAGTTCTCCGAGTCTTGTGTTAGACGTCATAGATAAAATTTCACAGTTGGCGCATCGCAATATTAATGTCAGTTTTGTGTGGATTAAAGCACATTGTGATTTACCGCATAATTAAAAAGTGGACAAATTAGCCAAGAGTACGATCGAAGATGGCAATATTTCTTTATATAAAACCCCTTCATCAGATTTACACGCCACAATGAAAAAATCACTGTATGTAAAATAGCAACACAGGTACGAAAACGCATACTCAGAAAATTCCACTAATTATTATTTATTAAATCCACTTGTATCTAAACCCAAATAGCACAAAGGACTCTCCATCTCCAGGAAATTCTATACAACGATAACTCGTCTGCAATTCAACCACGGCCGATTTCATTCCCACCTTCATAAAATTAAAATAATAGAGAGCGACCTCTGCGAATGTGGAGATATTGGTACTGTTAACCATCTTTTATTTAATTGTATACTCAAACAAAGATAATCCGATCATTTAATACGTCTCCAGGATATAGGCCTCACCATGCCTCTCAGTGTAAATTGTATCCTTGCAAGTCAAAATTTTACAGCACTACAAATTCTTATGGAATATTTACAAACATGCAACATCATAATTTAGGAATTTTAAAGTTTAGAAAACTTAATATCTTGCAATATGTCATCAATGCCCATTCCAGTAAGCCTTTGTAGTTTCCCTGTCTTCCCTTCATCCTTGTAACCGCGGCCTACCAACTTCTAATGTTGTTATTAAAGTCACCATGATCGGCCTCTTGGCGTGAAAAGTGTGACCATTGTAAATTTCCCTTAACGTGTGTGCATAGTTGGGTCTGTGTTTTTTTTTCTAATATTTTTAAATAACGCTAACCTGTGCAACTGGCTAATGGGACATACCCAAGGCCAATTCAAATTCGGGAAAAAAAAATTGAAACATCTAAAAATAATGCTGTGGTTATAGATCAGTACGTTAGGGATGTTATAATATCATTATCCGTCACATTAACCAATAATTAATAAAAGATTAAGAATAACGACGTAAATTAGCAAATTCAAGTCAAATTAGTGACGCCAAAAGACGTCAAAGCAATATCATAGCGTTTGCAGTCACGTGGTTTCGTTCAAATTTTACTGTGGAATATTTATGGAGCGAAATTTTTCTATGAGCTTCTTTCATTATATTATCAACTTATATAGTACATATTATGGAAAAATAATACAAATAAGGATTTTTAAAATTCATGCATCTTCCTCATTACTGGACATGCCATTGGGCCTCATTACCTACCAGATAACCTGAACGGAGACGCTTCGACTTCTTGCAGAATGATATTCCTCCGCTCCTGAAACATCTGCCAATTAACCTTCGCCACCGTATCATATTCCAAAACGACGGATACCCAGCTCACTACCGCTTGACAGTCCGCCAATTCTTGGATCGAACATATCCTGTTCGGTGGATTGGGCGTAGTGGACCTATTCTGTGGGCTGCAAGGTCTCCAGACTTAACGCCACTGGACTATTACCTATGGGGTATAATGAAGGAACTTGTGCAGAATGAGAAAATACAAAGCCGTGTTCAACTAGTAGTAAAAATAGAGCGAGCCGCTCTACAACTACGACAAGAAATGAGATTAAAGGAAATGCATTAGAAATAATGGGTCTCATTTTGAATACGAAAAATATTAAATTTGTTCTCGAGTAATAATTTGTGTTTTAAATAAAGTTTTTTGAAACGATAACTTTGTTTTTGTTGAAAAAACGCACATATTTAATTTTTTATTTAATGAACAATTATTGCCGATTAATTAGTCTTTTATCTATTTTAGCGACTGGTAAAACTTCATGGTATGTATGATATTGGCCCTTAAAGGGGATATAATAGAGAAGTTTTAAAAGTAATTGTAATATCTAGATGACTTTTTTTAGAAATATTATAAGACTACGAACATAGTACATTTTTAATTATCATAACAATTTTCTTCTAATAAATAAAATAATAATTTTTTTTAATAGGCTACAGAATCTTATATTTTTTTTTTATTTTTGTTGGAAGTTGGTTGTTATATCAAAAGTTAAATTTAGTATGTAATACTTAAATAAATGATGAAATATGGAGATTAAAAGTACAAAATCGGCAATATAAAAAAAACCGTAGCATTTTTCATATAGGTATGTTTAGTTATATAGATGCTAAATGACCCTTCTACCTCCCTTCTACGGTCGGCATCGCCTTACCAAACACCCTGTATACAAAAAATGTCAAATACTATTTCTCATTAACACATCATCATCTAGTTGGTAATTTTTTTTTGTAACAAATAAATCTCTTGCTTTAAAAAAAATAGCTGAAAGTTATTTAACAATTTTTCAAAGAACATATTGCAAATTAATATAAATATTAATTAATTTATAAAAAATTGATTGTCATCTTATGAGACTTATTTTTAATCCGTAGCATTTTTGACATCAGCAACTGTTTCTGAAGTGAATCCCCGCGATACTCCATTAATGATTGAATGTCCGATTCGATTTTATTTGTGATGGAAAAATAGAATGAAATCCTTAATGTGAACAAAGCGATAAAATAAAAAAAAAAATAGAAAAATTTGTTATTGTTCTTTATTTGATTTTATGAGGGAACAATGAAATTAAACCATTCTAAATAGTAAACCCTAATCCCCTAACCCACTTAACTAACATTCTAAACCTCCTTGGGTCAATATATGTAGTTATTAATAATATAGTCCCAGCCCTACACAAGGAGGGGAAAGTTTACAGAATAAAAGTTCACTGATATTTAAATATATTGTGGGTAATTGTTAAGTGATAATTTCAATTTCAAGTAACAAACGGTACCTGCTATGCTAGATTTCTATTTGATTTTACCAGCAAAAATATCTTATGAAAATTAATCCTTTTACACAATGAATTTTAGTAAAATTTAGTTTCTAATAACCATAATCTGAGTCTGTCTAGGCACACAAATATATTAGTACTTAATAAAGGTTAAGAAACGGCCTATTCTGCACAGGTATAAATAAAAGCTTCACCTGTACAGGTAACACAAGCTCAGTAATTACACAAAAGAATCAAAATCCCTTTATATGCAGTGCCGGTTTTAGATATAAATCGTTCGTGAGCCCAGATAAATTTTGTCTCCTCGAAAAAATATTATTAATAATGAACGCAATTAAAGCTAATAACGGTATGAATTTGGTTATTTTAATTTTTTTCCATTAATGTGAATGTTAGTGTTTAATGGGGTAAAATTACAACATGGAAAATTGCTGTCAGTATTTTAAGTTTTAGCTAAGATCCATACAAACATTTTTAGAGTAAAAAAATTTTTTTTTAGACCATTGGCTCTGATATTACCAGTGACGGATTAAAGTATTTGCCGCTTTACGCAAACCTAAAATTTCCGCCTCTAATAATAATAGGAAAGTAGCTAATTTTACATTAAATAAAAAAGTGTAAGTTGTGATTTACTTAATACCTAAATAATAATTTCTAAATATGATAAAAGCAAATAAATAAGGAATAATTAGGTAATTGTAAAAATAATAAGAGCAATTATTACCTATATTAAAACAGTTTTCGCCGTGATTTTCTTGCGGCAAAGTCATTAATGGTAGACTCAAAGTCAATATTATTTATTATACATTATTATATTATTTAGGCGCCTTGATGGACGGCACCCGACAACCGATAGCGGCATAGTAAATTAAGTCTATTCATTATTATGTTACAAGTTACAAAGTTATATAAGTGCAAGTTGTGCAGTCGAGCGAATTTTTATTATTCTGATTTTGCCTGCCGCCCCTAAAAATCTGCCGCCTTACGCCCGTGCGTAATTAGCGTATACGGTAATCCAGCACTGGATATTACACCCTGTGAAAAGAACAGCTCTTGGTTTTCACAACCTTGCAAAACACATTTTTGCATATTAACCCTTTCGACGACACTGTTTTTTTTACTAAAAAGCTTCTCGTACCACCACGGCACCAGGACCCGCTTTTTCGGAATTTCCAGAAGTTGGATCTGGGGAGCCAGACATGACCTACAAAATTGCTGTCAAGGGTATTGTTGGAATTTTCAGGATGTGTCATAACTTGTGTCACATGGACAGCAAAAAAGCCTTTTAAACATCCGATGTCAAATTTCAATTCGAATTTAATAGGAAACACGACCGCCTCGATCACCTTCAGCTATGACTCCTACTTCTCCCCCTGTTCATCTAACAGATAACAGGGAGGGGAAATTACTTTAATAATACAGTAAAAGTACAAATTTTATATCAAATGTGCAGTAAATCATTGGTATAAATTAATATAAATGTATATAATGTATAAAAAGAGGAAAAACAGAAAAAAATACAATTATTATACAAATACTATTAATACTACCTAATACTAAGCTGACCATCCGGCATATACAGATAAAATATGTTTAATTGAGGCAAGACTACAACTAAATATATCAAGCGCGAGTTATAATTTTTACACATAAAATGTATAGGTGAAGATTTTAAGAAATTAGTCTTGGGAATAGCGAGATAAAATGTTTTACGATTTCTACTTACGAGGAACACGAAAACACAATTGCTTCAAAATAAGCGGACAATCAAAAATGTGAGTTATTCTTCTGATTTGTAGACCTGACATGTCAAACCTTTCTAACATAATGCTTTGGGAATAACAAATTGTAGAATAGTGGCCATTTTCGATAAAATACAAATACTTCGGTGCTGAATATTCTCAATATTGTTTATATATGTAGCATATCCCGGGGATCATACCAATGAGCAATATTCCAATTTTGATCCCACAAAGGAAAAATATAACAATTTCATTACGCCTGCATTATTGAAATCCTTAACATTTCAAATTACGAATTCTAAGCTTTATAATGCTGAGGACACAACTAAACTTTGCCAACGAAAATTCGAATTTACTTAATTTTTGTATCAGAATACCATTTAGATGATCAAACGCCTTGGAAAAATCAGCGTAAATGATATCAACCTGTTTATTATCACTCAGTTTTTCAGAAACATATACTATGTAACACAAGTTAGATTAGTTTCAGTATTCCTGGTACAAGTCCATATTGATTCGTTACAATTTGGTTTTATACGTGAATAAATAATGACATGTTCAAAGTAAACTCAAAAAATTTCGCAAACTTACAAATGATGATTATTTGTCTATAATTCTCCGCATTATATTTGTTGTTTTTTTATAAATGGAACACAAACGAGAGTATTTCCATACATCAGGGAATACTTACAATTTTAGGGACAAATTAAAAATAACTATAAGTGGCCTGGAAAAAACGTGTTCACAGGGCTTCACTATAAATGCAGGTACAGTAACAACAAAGTACATTATTTAGAAAATATGTCATTTTACCACAGCATTTAGTGAAAAATTCTCAGTATCCTGGAGATATCCACTATTCCAATGCAGGGAATATCACAACCAATTTGCTAAATTTAATAAATTTTGCCGAATGTTTACCAAATATTTACATAACTATTTTTAACCTAGGTATCTAGTTATTTTTAATTTCATGTCTATTCTTTTAATATAAATTTACTCTCCAAGCGCAAAACAGTTGTACTGTTCCCACGAACATTTTTAAACTTTAGACAAAATAGTGCAACTCTAAACCCAAAATTATTATGCATTGGCGCCAAGTTGACGGCTTGCACATGCGTTGTGCGCGCATCATTCACAAATTTAGAAGGTTTAGAAATCTCGCATACAGAGCAATGTCATCGCTATGATGCTGCTATCTAGTATCAAAATGCTCAACTAATATATACGAAATTTAAAAAATTCGTATTCGACACATTACTTTAATACGAGCAAACATTGTGTAGAGTTTTCATGTTATTTTATACTACATTGTACTATGTTTTTTAACATTTAAGTCCGTTTATATAACATAAATTATGGTGAATTTTGGATAAATAGAGTATAATGTATTAACACCCTGTATATCATTATTCAAGTTTATAATAGCAATTAACCCTAAACCTTAATAAACCATCTGTTTACAAATTCTCCAAATTCAATATTTAAATGTTTTTATTGTCTCTGTCTTTAAGGATATTTTACATTTATTGTTCCTAGTATAATGTATTATTCCTGTTAGAATAGGTACAGAATTAGAAAAGGCGAATATAGGATGATTCATCTGCAGTGAATATGAAAAATGAAAGCCGGAGATGATTACACCATTTCAGAGATTGAATTAATTTAACTAGTTCTCAATATGTCGACAAATGAAATAGGAGGTTTGTTTTATGATAATTCTCAGACTTATTGTTCCAAAGAAACTCCTGATTTCTATATAGCTCTAAAAATATTTCCATATATTCATCCTTCCATGGAAAAAACATTTTCTTCGCACAATTTATTTAAATGGAAAAACACGCCTGTTTAGTGACACCGAGCGTGATACTGGATGCACACACATTAAAAAATACAAGTTTAGACCTTTCTCTGACGTTTTCCTGCAATAAATAATCCATTCAATTCATCTAAAGTAGAAAGTATCTCTATTTTGTTCACTGATCAATTTGGATGATTACTTTGGACGAATTACAGATCAAAACAATTTTTACAAATTTCACTGCCGGTGAATCATCCGCGATGCACATCGAAAGTCTATATTCGCCTAAACCGAAAAGAGATTTACTATAGTTAAGATACTCATCATCAAACTGTCGTACAGTTCAGGCTGCTTTTAGCAACACATTACTAATTTTTGTATATATATAGTGACTTAAGTATTAATAAATTAGAATTTCGTGTATCAGAATGAGTTCCATTCAGAAGTTCATTACAGAAAGAAGAGAAAAGTTTTGAAACTTAATTACTTCCACGTCCAGTGGAAGTATAGTAATGCAAATTGGTTGAAATAGGCTTAAAATGTCGAGATTTTAAATTTGAGCAAAAAAAATCCTGTCTGTCGGTCTGTCTCTCTGTAACTTTTTTGTGCCCACGTTTACCCTGGAACCGTTTACGATGTTGCCTCGAAATTTGATATACTTATGTATTGTAACGAGATCTGGAACTAGATTATATTTTGATCTAATTCCGTTGAAGGGTTCAGGGGTAAATGGGATAAATAAGGATCAATAGGCAAATCAAGCAGGTAAGAGTCCATAAAATTGCAATGTACGAAGAGTCAAGGCCTCAAATTTTTTTTTTGGCAACAGTCACCCTCCCCACCCTCACTGTCACCCCCAATACCACCCTCACACTGTCATGAAAGGGAATAAAAAAAAAAAAAAATATGATTTAGTGTGTATACAAGAACGTAACGTCTCAAAAAATTTTTCTGGCTTTAGCTACCCCCTCTACCACCCCCATTGCCACCCCCACCCCATTAATAAAGGGAGTAAAAAATTAAATTGGGATTTAGTGTGTATACAAGAACCAAGGGACTATAAAATGTTTTTGGCATCAGCCACTTTCTCTACCACCCCCATTGCCACCCCCACCCTATTATTAAAGGGAGTAAAAAATTAAATTGGGATTTAGTGGGTATACGAGAACCAAGGGCTTCTAATTTTTTTTACATTTCCCACCCCCTCCCGCCCCCACTCTATTATTAAAAGTAATAAAATATTACATTGGGATTTATTGTTTATAAGACTTGGCTACAAAATCTTTATGTGGAAGTAGTGATTCCTTGGGCAGTAATTTTTTATCTAGTTATTACAGTATAATAATAACTTTATTGAAATAGGAACTTCCTAATATACAAATAATAATAATAATAATACTAGTTACAGTAAACAGTTTATACTGAGTAACGGTACAACAGTATAAGGAAAGGAAACAAAAATTCAAAATATACCTATACAAAAATACATGAAAAATATAATGCAACTAATTTTAAAATTCAAAATGGTTAGCAAAAAACAAGAAAAAAATATATATAATAACAATTAATTCGATGTTTTAAAGCGGCATTAACTACATAATTATAAAAATTTACACAATTAATCTTTGGGTTATCTTTTTTTTATGTGTTTCATTAAATTAGACTTAAAAATCATAAGAGTTGGGCTATTTTTTTATGTCAGTTTGTAGTTTATTGAATTGGTCATATCCTTTAAAAAATAAAGAATTCATAGTCTTTTTATAATTAGTTCTCGTTAAGTAAAAGTTATTATTGTGTCTTGTATTATATTGATGGATTTCAGTTGCATAAAACATAATAAGTCCTTGTTTTAAAGAATTGTGTATAATTGACGGTAAAGAACCTTTAAAACGTCAAAATAAATCCGTTCTGTTTGTAAAAACACGCAATATTTAATCAAAAGAAATGTTTAAACATTGCCCAACCGAAACAGAAACCGTTTTGTAATTATTTTATGGCATATTTATAGTTTTATTCAAATAAACGTTCTATAAAAAGACTTGAAAAATAAATGACTTACCAGGTAAGATTAAAAAATATTCACAGTACTTTTTAAAATAACACAGCTATAATACCTTTGATTAAATCGAAAGTGTAATGCCCTTGATTAAAGAATACTTTAATATCTTTATCTTTAAAAATAAGGAAAAACTCGAGAGTGTATCTGATCTTGTGGACACTCTGTATACAGGTAAAAGTATTCATGTTTTAATTTAAAATCGATCCTTGACAATATATTTTAAACTATTTTTGTTATGTACCATATTTTTCGACCAGGTTTTTGGATATAATTTAACATTTTTGTGGCCCTAAATCAGTAATTGTATTAATATTTTGTGCCGTTGCTAGATAAGATGTAACACGGCTTATTATTATTATTATTATCTAGTACTATTAATCAAAAATAAAAGAAGAAAAATATTTAAAACTAACAACTTGAAATTGATTTTCAATAGAATATCATTATTGTAGATTTGAGTAAATATTTGTGCTTTGCATGTTAATTAAGATATCTTGAAGATAAAAAAGTACTCTGTGCGATTTATAAATTTAAAAAATGGTATATATTAAAGTACTGAAATTGCACTTACCACGTGGTGACCATTCGGTAAACGTTAAGCACAACACACTAAACTTACATACATGTAATATCATGCAGTTACATTGAATGAATTCACTAAATGCCAAGGTACTTACTCATTGATTTCTAATTTTAGAGGGTCAAATGGTAAACGTGAAGCCCGAAATTCGGAGTTTAAGCTTACCACGTGGCTGCGATTGAATAGAGGTTAACACATTTGAGACTACCGACTACACTATTTAACACTTGGTATAGAGACATCTGCGTGCACTTTTAAGCTTGCGAATTGAGCAGGTATCCAACATAAAACTGTAAATCGCTCTAAAAAAAATTGTATGATTTATAACTGAAAACTAAAAAAATCAGCTTATTGTAAATAAAATGTAGGTTTAGTAGGAAAAAGTTACAAGTCAAACGTTCGTCCATTTTCTTTTTATTTACGAAATACAATTTTCGTAAAAATTACTAAATAAAAATCATCAAAATTGTATTTAGTAAATAAAAAGAAAATAGACGAACGTTTGACTTGTAACTTTTTTCTATTAAATCTGAATTTTATTTACAATAAGCTGATTGTTTTCGTTTTCAATTATAAACCATATGCATTTATTTAGACCAATTTATAGTTTTATGTTGGATACCTGCTCAACTCACAACCTTAATACTATCGTATGGGCCTGATTGTGAACGTGATTGAAGAAAGTGCCCTCTAGCTTCCGCATTTCCCTTGTTCGTTCGTTTGTTCATCAGGGATGCACTGTAATGCCCTATTGGTTAGTCCATCCAGAGATTATTCCAAAGAATACCTACAACGACGCTCAAGCGCCTGCCATGAACCACTTATCCCGTATTACAAGTGGTTCATGGCAGACGCTTGAGCTTCGCCGTCGGTATTCTTTGGAACACCCTCCGGAGTACTCCCTGCTGTACCCTTTGGAGTACACTCCAGAGTATACTCTGGATTTGTTTTCAAATAAATCTAAATAAATAAATAACCTTAATATCAAAATACTCATTATCAAAAGATTCGCGAATTTGAGTCTCGATTTACGTAATTGATGCGATTGTCACGGCTAACAGATAAAGGATAGAATTATAATTTTTATCAAACTATTTTTAACGTATCCTATAACTTCATATCGAACTTTAAAAGATCGATCATACAGACAATACCGCTAGGCGTTCTCCTCTCCTGGCTGGGAGTCTTAGCCGCGATAGATGATTTTTTCGCAGAGAATGGTTGTTCTTGAGTTATTTGTGTACGTATACCTTGCTAAACTGGTGAAAGAACTTATGCTAAATTCCGATAGGACGTCAATTTGAATAAGACGATATTACAAAAAAACGGAAAAGATATTTTACATTCTTAGCATCGAAAATAATCATTTCCTGGCCTCGTAAAAAAGGTGCAATGCTAGGGTAGGCTTTATTACGATCTAAAGTTCACAAACATATTTAAGGTCCTAGATCTTACTAATTCTTGTAGAGAGAAATAATAAAAAAAAAGTTTTTAAATAAATACAACTTATTGCATAGAACCTTGGTTACTTCTTATCATTTGACTACAACAATTAATAGCCAATTATGTTACACCTCCTTTCTCTTATTATTTATTTTTGGGAAAGAATTGAGACAAGGTATGCGGACGACTAGCTGGTTTAAGTGGGAGCAAAAAGCCGTGGATCCGGAGTATTCGTAAGAGTGGCGAAACTTACCATTTTTGAAATGTACAGCATAAATGACAGATTTCTGTTTATTTCGGGAAAAGGAGACAAAGAAAAATTGATGTTAAATTGGGCACCATTTATAGTAAAAATAAGTAGAATTGTCTCTTTTTCTCGAATAACCAGCCTACTATAGATCAGGCTGAAATTGTTGGTAAGAGAAACAAAAAGATTTTTTTTATTTTCTCTTAGCTGAAATTTTGATTCTATTTGTCGCACATTTTAATAAGGCACATGAACAAATTTCTTATTAATGGTACTAATAAGTTGTACCACTGTACCAATATAGTTTGATTTGAAAAAATTGTGTTTTGTCCCAAAAACCATTTTGATGAATTTTATTTGCTAATAAATCTCATAATTTAATATTTTCGTCGGAATTTCGATTTTTCTAGTACATAGGTCAATTAGAATAAATCGGAACAGCTATGACACATTTAAATGAAAGATTAACAATTAAATTAAAATAAATATTACAGTTAACCTAACTTCGCATCGAATCGACGCAGTAAAATCAAATACGTTAAAAGAATGTACGGAAAACTCTCTGCACCGGCGTATCCGATAAATAGCTCTTTAAGGATGGGAATTTTCCCATCTAATTTTAAAATTGCAGCCATTAGAGGCAAGCAATTGCCGTCCCAGGCGGCCAAATCCACGCAGGATGCAATAGCACATTTGGCAGGAAATATCTATTCTGCAGTTGATACATCAGGACCAGCTTTATGCATCTTCGTGGATTTGGCTAAAGTATTCGATACAGTAAGTCACCCTGATTTACTTGACATACTGGAATACATCGGATTTAGGGGAATTGCTTATAAACTTTTGAAAAGTTACTTGTCACATCGCCAACAGTATGTTTTGATTGATGATTGATACAGCAGTAGGAAAATTGTTAAATACGGTGCTCCCCAAGGAACAGTCCTGGGGCTCTTTTACATTGTATGTAAATAATATTTTTAATATATCAACCGTGGGTGAAATCATAAGTTTTGCGGATGATACAGCAATTTTTTACAAACATAAAAACTGAGAATCACTCAAAAACACTGTACGCCGCGCCGCTACATTGTTGAATACTTTATGTAAAATATCATCCAAAATACTCAAGTTTTGGCTTTGGAAATTAAATTCTTGTAAATATGCTTTTAAGAAATGCCTGAACGTGTAATGCTACAGTATAGAAGAGAACTCCATTATTCACACTGGGTGCCAAATTATCGGATTGCAAAAAAATACTATACTATTTAAAAGAAAAGAGGTTTTGTGATGTTGTCAATATTATATGCCTATATCCAAAACTATATCAAAAAATCGATGTCAACTTTGGAATAATTTGCAAAGGGATGAAATTTCGTGCACACATTCTTAAAAAAAAAAACGCTTTAAAAGGTATCCTAAAATTCGTGCCTGGAATCCCTTGAAATTCGGCCGAAAGAGTTTCTCTTCTGCGAATATCTTCGAAAATATTGTGTTTTCTCTAAAATAAGTAGTATACGAAATTAAAATATGTTTAATTATCGATAAAAAAGTAGTATACATTTTTTTCGTACAGTCGGCAGTTTATTTAGAATATGGAAAAGTAGATTATAGCCCAGTAGCCAGGTCGAGAAAAAGGGGGTTTAGCCCGAATAAGTGAGGAAGTTTTGATTTTTTAGGAATCGGTCGATCTTAGGGTCCTATTTAACATACTAGATTTGCCACTTCGTATCTTTGCCGCTCGCGCCGCCATATTTCCAAGATGGCGCCCAAAACTGTTTTTTTTTTCAAAATATCTCGGTTCCAGTGCGTCCCAGTGTCAAAATACTTATTACAAATATTAAAGAAGAGGAAGTTTGCTATAAAAAATGTCCTATGCATTTTTCTCATAAATTTGATAGTTTGGCGCTACAGGCGATTCATTGCAGGCATCTATGTTACCGCTTGTATTTATTTACTACTTTTGTGCATCTACATTAGCTTTTATTTGTTTCTATATTCGTTTTTATGGATAAGTTCGGTGCTACTGATTTAATATTAGTTTCCACACCACCTATATGAGGTAGAAATTCGGCGCGTTTTTTTATGTGGTATCCCCAGTAGGTCTAATCCATAAGTAGGATGCTTTTCAGTTGGACCTCAAGTTCATTGTTGTAGATATGAATGGACGGAATTCATCGATTTGATACTGTGTATTAGCTGCTGCTGCAGTGTCAGATTGTGTATCAGCGTCTTCGGGGTCCAATTCAGTGTCGGCGTTGAAATGAAATATTTCAAGAGATGATGGCATCTGATCCTCCTTGTCACCGTCGACAAATTCCTCGAGTTTATTTGTACAGTTTTTTCCTTCACAGAAATTGCAAATAACCGAACAATGTAATCCGGCTTTCCGGCACACACATGCTGCCCCACATCCTGTCTTACACTTGCATGATATGAATTTCAATAGCGCCTGGGGTGCAGAATCTTTCAATATTTTTCGTGGAATAAATCCGGTGTTTGTCATTTTCCATCCCCATTCTTCTGCTTTTTTTGCACTCCATACCATAACTGTACTTGATAATATGGACGAAGGGAATTTTGTCGTGCAGCTGCACTTATGGTGGCATATTAGCAATATTCGAGCGACTTTTCTATATTAAGGATAAGAAGCGTTCGCATCGATAGTTGTCCAGAGTGTTGTCATCGTTCCTTTTGCATCGATATAATAACAGAAGAAAACGCTCCCCTGCATTGGCAACGACGTCAGGATTAGCTGTAGGGTTTTTGAATATCTCGATGACCTCGCTTAGAGGTTCATTTTTCCCAACAACTGTAAGGAACTTCAATTTCACTTGCTGAAAAAGACCGTTGTGTCACAGCCGCCGAAGCCATACAAAAGGAGGATATTTTTCTCAATGCAGCTACTATCCTTCAGACTGTGCGCAGAATACATTTGCTGAGAGATATTTCCTTTTCCCGACTTCTGAAAGTATACGTTTTGATGAGTTGAACTTGGACTTTTCCTATTTGGTACATTTCTATTTGCAGCAATAATACAGACGCAAATTACAACAATATACCGGACATAAATAAATAAATAAATGTGGATACGAATATTAAAGTAGTAGCACTGAACCTATCCATTAAAACTAATATAGAATCAAATAAAAGCCAATGTAGAGGCGCAAAAGTAAATAAATACAAGCGATAACATACATGCTTGCAATGAATCTACTGTAGCGCCTAAACTATCAAACTTGTGATAAAAATGCATAGAACATTTCTTATAGCAAATTTCCTGTTCTTTAATATTTGTAATAACTATTTTAGCAATAGGAGGCACCGGAAGCGAGATATTTTGAGAAAAAAAACAGGCAAATCTAGTATGTTAAATAAGACACTAAAATCTATCGATTTCCAAAAAAGCCGAACTTCCTCACTTATTAGGACCAAAAACCACCCACTGCGCAATTATTCAAGAGTTCATCAACTTTTATGAGTTTTATCATGTTATTTCGGCAAGGTACACAGAAATAAATAGAATTAATCAAATGTTCACTTTTTCCTAGCCCGTTTTCAATTTAAAAATACTGTTTTTTCATCGAAATTTGTTACAAACTGAATTTTAAACATGAACTGCATTAGGTATTTAACATTTTTACTTGCAATTGTTGGCAATTCTCAAGTATGTCCTGTGCACAAATGTACCTGGAAAGTTCCGGAATTTTACCCGCTCCGTCATAGATAAATATCGTAGGTCATTAATTAAAAAATAAAAAATAGCATAACATATTGAAAAAGGACAAGAAAAAGTTAATAGCGCACTAGTTCTGTTTACAGATGTTTACCTTTCTCAAATAACGTGATAAAACCCACAAAAGTTGATAAAAATTGTATGCGTTAAATAATTGCGTAACGCGTAACCTCGTGCGTTACATAAACCTTCTGCCTCGCGTTCTGAGTAAACTGCCAACACTACAGAAAAAATGAATAGTACCTCTTTTGCAGAGAATTACACGATCTGTAATTTCTTACAACAACTTTTTGCCGAAAACCTAATACTTTCGGAAATATTTCAGAAGTGCATTTTTGAGTGGCTAAATTTCATCCCAAGCTTAGTAGAGTCAATCCAGATTTTGAGTGGAATTGTCTGGAAAGGTGAATTTTATTAATGAAATTAATAGTTCGGGTAAGTAGAAGTTGCGGAAACACATTTTGTCCAATGCTGGCCCTCGAAACATGCTTTATTTTAAAACCATTTATTTTTTAACCATATTTTTTGTCACTTTTTTTCGAATACCTCCATTTGTGTTTGTAGTATCGGGAAAACAAAAATATCTGCTTCTTCACAATTCAATTTGTGATAATACTTGAGCAGTAAAAGCAGTTATTAATTCCTTATGTTGCAAAAAAATAAAAAGAAAGGTTTCTCCTTTCTTTTTATTTTTAACGTGGTTAAGAAATAAATAGTTTCAAAAAAGATGTTCCGTAGTAGGCTGGTGCCAAAGCGGATTTTGAATATAAAAAAAAAATTAAGAACAGGCAAGGACCAGCCGGGATATTTAGTTAAGATTAAGTGTAAAAACAAAAATTAAATACGAGATAAAGTGAAATTGTGAAATGGGGGTACTGTTTAGGGGTTGAAAGTGTTTTTTGCGATTTTTGGCGAAACGTGACCTGCTAGCGGAAAATGTCCTTTACAAAAGTTGTATATAATAAAAAAGTCTAAAACTTCCAAATCAGGCATATTTCAACAAAACCTCAAATTTTCTGAGAAAAGGCGGAAAATCGGTTTTTCGGTTTTTTATTTTTTTCTCTCGTAAAAATAATTCAATTTATATGAAATTATGTGAAAGTATACCCTTTTTGCATTGAATAAGCGTGATTTTTTTGGAATGTCGGAATTATAGTTTCCGGGATATTTACATTCTATCCAGGCTCATTGTAACCGTCTACTTTAAAATGATCTATATATGTTGATGGTCTATTTTTCATGAAACCGCTTAAAATTGAGAAAACCAAAAGAATGACTTTTGCGAATCACAACAACAAGAGACCCGTCGCTTTACATCTCTTCCGAAGGATGGTATATTACCTACACAACCCTTGCCTAAGGTTGCATAGCTTCCGCGCATGCACTGATATACAAGCCGCTGGAAGATATGTGAGGCGAGGGCACGGTCTTCTTTGAAACGGTCGCCCATCCAAGTAGTAACCACGCTAAGTAAGAGTTAAAGTGTATACGAACTTAATTGAAACCGTATAAAAACTAAAAGCCGGCAAAAACAGTCGGTATCTCTTTATTGTACATGGGCGGAGGTAAATCGAAATGCTTGTCATAAGAAAATGATAAGATTTTCGGGCGTTATTTTATAATCCTTTGTTTCAATGGTCTCCAGAAAGCTATGGTAAATTAGTAAATAATTAAAATATTTTACCTTTTATATAGTAGTAAATATTTATAAATATGAACAATAACTAACTAAACTCCTACGCTTGATATTATAACAGGTATTTATGCACTGCATTGACACATTGACAGCACATTTCATAAGTCCACCGTAGACTACTACTAAATGATGTACGAGTTTTTTATGCTAGTAGGTCTGTCCGCACAGTTTCAACTACCATTCGAATATCGATACCATTGCTAAATATATAGGACAAAATATCAAGTTCAGTGCGCACGGTCCTGTGCTTTAACACTGACCAGTTTCAATTGTCCTCGTATAAAGTATAAGACTCACTGTCCTAGTGTGCATTTTTATTAATGTACATTTTTACTATTTTTTCATTAAATAAATGGTATAACGATGAGTAATCTGTTTTAGGTATATTTGAATAAAATAATTTGAATACATAAATATTATTAAGTAAAACAACTAATTTATTGATATTTTTTACAAATTTTGATTCCCTTCGCCTTCAGAAAAATATTGTTTTGTCATTTTTTTATAAAAATAAAAAAATTATGAAAAATTATAATATTCTAATGAATTTTAGATCTTTTGCATTGTGGTTGTTCATCGATAAAAGTTTCAAATTCCGAAGGATCTTCGAGACTATCGATATCTTCGAGCTCTTCAATTTCAATACCGAGATTCTTTGCTGGCTCTTCATAGATGATCTCTTCCGAATCACTGAAGTTTTGAAATATTTCTTCATCTCGGCCTCAGCCTGGTCTTTGAAAAAAAATTATGTGACCATTTGAATTGATGCAGAAGTACTAGTAAATCAATATCTTGACCCACAACGGCGACAGTTTTATCATCGTGTTTTGCTAGTTCAATTGCAGTATTTATAATTAATGCATCGGCGTCTTCGGGAGCTTGCCTGCATAAAAATCCATCTGATTGTAGTTTATCTGATATAGTTTGCATTAAATTGTTTTTGTTACTTTGATTGGATCCAAATTTCTCTTGCGAAAACGGTATTTTACTTATATCTTGATAATTAAATGTAGGTATGTTTGTAGATTTCTTACGACATGAACGTTCGGCTTGTTTCGTGCCCATCGAAGTGGAAGTAGATGTTGTAAGTGTTGTAGTTAAAGTTTTATTTACTTAGGGATACCCATCGAATACTATAAAACTATTAGCTGCATAATCGAACATAATTAAAATATTTATTTGCGATTTCTTCAATAGTAACGTTCTTTTGCCAAATTTCCGAATTCACAATTTTGTAAAATTTTCTACCACATTTATATGCACTTAATTTACTTATATATTTTTTTATTAATTTGTTATTTATTCCAAAGTTTCCACCACTTTCTTCAATTAAATTCATTCAACTTTAGTGATATTACATTGAAGTAAATTCTGTCATTGAAACTTAATCCCTTATTACATAAATAATTTAAAAAATGGAAAATAATAAAAAATATTGAAAAATTCGTGATTCAAAAAGTAATTTTTTTGTTTTTTCAATTTTAAACGGTTTCATGAAAAATAGACCATCAACATATATAGGCCATTTTAAATTAGACATTTCAACGGTTACAACGAGCCTGGATAGAATATTTAAATCTAAAAAAACACCAATAAAGTTTTCCGTGGAAGATTTTGTTTTTTTCCGAAAAATGTAAATATCTCGGAAACTACTTGTTTATAGGTTCCAAAAAAAAACATGCTTATCTAATGCAAAAAGGTATACTTTCACATAATTTCATTTAAATTGAATTATTTTTAAGAGAAAAAAAAAGACCGAGAAACCGGTTTTCCGCCGTTTTCTCAGAAAATTTGAGGTTTTGTTGAAAAATGCTTGACATGAAAGTTTAAGATTTTTTTATTATCTACAACTTTTGTATAAGGCATTTTCCCCTAAGAGGTCACGTTTCGTCTAAAATCACAAAAACTACTTTCTACCCCTAAACAGCACCCCCATTTCACAATTTCACTTTATCTCGTGTTTTTTGTTTTTTCTCTTAATTATAACCTTAACTAAACTTTTCGACTGGTCCTTGCCTGTTATTATTTTTTTTTTCAAAAAAGTATAGGGCCTATAGGAACTCTGGCTGGAATTTTAAAGTACTTTCTAAATTTTATTTATAACTATTGGAAGAATTTGTGTGCAAAATTTCAGTCCTCTGGCAATTAATCCAAAGTAAAATGATGTAGTGACTGGACCAACATATAACATTCAATAATGTATGTGAAAGTTTATTGGCTTTTAATCATTGCATTATTATACTTTCAGTAGACGTTTTCTTTAATATAAAATATACACTATTTTCTAAATGAAAATGCAAATGTAAGAAAACGAAATTTTTCAAATAAAAAATAAGTAATGCTATTTCTTCTTTGTGAATTGTCGAAGAAACAGTGTATGTGTGGAAGAGCAGAGAGTGTATCACTCTACTGAACTTCGCCCCTTTATTATTGTATTATAAAGATAAAATAATAGAATAGAATAAATTTTATTAACCATAAATCATTGTTACAAGAACAATATCGGTTTTGTCACATGATATATAAAAAATAAACAGCAAACTGA
Organism: Leptura quadrifasciata; assembly: GCA_963675555.1. Lineage (NCBI taxonomy): Eukaryota > Metazoa > Arthropoda > Insecta > Coleoptera > Cerambycidae > Leptura > Leptura quadrifasciata. Next base: position 150,595,892 of record OY776673.1, on the reverse strand, counting down.
TATGAAAGACTGTATGAAACGAAACAGAAACAGGTAAACATAAAAATAAGAAAGCTGTATAACAAACATATAGATAACAAAGTACTTAAAAATAGTATAATAATAATATGGGCATATAACCAACTATATATTTATGACACGCAAATTCAGAAATATATAGATAGAATGGAATTGCCAATAGTGATTATTTTTTTATCTATTGAGAAACACTGTCATGTTGTAAAAGCAATACTCAGCCAAAAATATCTGAACAGTTTGAAAGAATCTGCTAATTTTATTTGTAAAGGGAGTTTATTAAATATGTAACTGCTAACGTAATATGGAGATTTCTTGTATTTACTTAAATTACAACTTTTAATATATAATTCTTGCGCTCTTCTAGTAGGTTAATTATGAATGCTGTTATTCGCATTTAATTTATTAAGATTGTTATATATGAAACACGAAATTTTATTTAAATATCTAAATACATGTTACCGTCATTAACTTTTTTGTTTTAAACATATCTCTACATGACTCTCTATAGCTTGAGTTGAATAATACGCGAATGATTCTCTTTTGCATTATAATATTTATAGTCCACTAGCATTTAGTTCCTTTTTTAAATTCAAAAAGTCATTTTTGCTAGTTTAGAACACATATACTATCTACTTGGGGAGTAACACTTAAAGTTGCATCAATGACAGAGCCTAAGAATATTGCTTCTTTACTAGTCTGAACATGTCCTATTTTGGGAATAACATTAGTGGTTGTTATATTCGTAAAATACAAGAAAACCGTTTTTTTCGTATTAATTATTAACAAGTTTTTGTTACACCGCCCTTCAAACTATTACGTGACTTTCATTGTTTTATTTTCCAGTTCACTAACAGTATCACTGTGAATTATGACAAATGTGTAGTCTGCATAAAGACATCCCCATCTGTTATATAGTCAGATAAATCATTAATAAAAATATGGAACAGAAATCGACCAATAATCCAATCTTGGGCAACACCGATTTCCATGTCATATACATTAGATGTCTCTAAATTTATTGAGACCATCCTTTTCTTATTTTCAAGATATTTCAAATTGGCTTTTTGTTAAATAAGTTAAATGATTCTAAGTACAAGTATATTCTATAGTCGGGGCAAGAATTCAGGCGATGCACGTCACAGATCGACAAAATTACTATAATTATATGAAGATTATTGAAGTCAATCAAAGCGACTGCACCTGAAATAGCTGCTACCCCCAATTCAGGTCACATGTAAATTGTATTGCTACAACTGAAAGTGTATCATTAAAATGATGATTTGTGACACAGCATAAAGCTTTACGCTGTGCCTGTGATAACTGCAACGTCTGCAGCCCACAATACATATAACAAAAATCTATCAAAATTCCGATTAATTGGAACAAAAATAGATTATAAATAATTTCTCAAATGAACTTTATTTAATAATTGCACAATGAGTTTTATAATATATATTATAGTACAATCGTAGTTATAATTAAATTCTGCTAATTAAATAAAATTACTACGATATTAAACAATTATACATTTTTTTAGTTATTTACTATTCTTGATAAAAGAAAAAACATTTACATATTTAAGCAAATTGAAACCATTCACATATTTTCTTCTTCGTCTGAACTGTCGTCTGTATCGGATCCATTTAAATTAATAATAATGGGATGGATAATATCTTCTCTGCCAAAAGCCACTTCCCTGTCCCAATATTTTTGTAGTTCCTTATTTGTGTTTTTAATAGTGTTTGACCAAATTTCTGGGGTAATAGTATCTAATGCTTCCGTCCACATATTTATCACTTTTTCCACACCATTACCATCTCTCCCAATATATTTATTATAATATGTTTTTGCTATGCCCCAAACTTTTGCAATTGACTGGAACGTACAATGATATGGTGGAAGTCTGAGGACCTCATGACCGTATTGTTGTGCCAGCTTATCAGCTTCATATTCCTTGGGCGGTTTGTTTCTACAAATATAAGGTTTGTTAATACATAAATATAAATTCATATGGGTATTAGAAGAGTATAGGAAGACAATATTATTACTACAAATTACAATTTCTGTCCCTGGACTCTTGATATTTATAAATGAAAATAACCAGAAGTATCTGATAAAATTAGTTATATCGAGTCGAGTGTACATACGTACCCACAAGAGTTAAAAGGCAGTGCACTTTTCATGTACTCGCACTAAATCTCTAAATATATAATAAATAACTTACTGTGCCTACAACTCAAGTAATTGTACTTTAAGCATTCCTTCTTCATTATCAATATTTCTGTTTTGTAGCCAGGATATAATATCGACTTTTGTCGAACTCGAATTTGGCATTTTATCCACCAAACTACTGTGATAACTAGCATTATCCATGATTATTAACGACGATTCTTCTAAATGTTTTAATAACTGGTGTTCAAATCATTTCAAAAAATTTGTTTTGTTCATCTCACCGTGATAATCAGGATTTTTTGTTGATGACGAAAATAATAATGATGCCCCAGGAATAAAACCATTTTCATTTCCAGCATGAAGTATAATAAACCTAAAGATATATTTCTACATTAATAATAAATAAATTTATATTTAATAAATTTATTATATACAAGGGTCATATCATTTCAGAAACGAATTTTAGCTACATTGTATATTTTTTCTGTGATTGTACGTGTAAAGTACAAAAAAAAATGCATTTTTTTTAAATCTCCTGTATGTAAAACTCGTTTATGAAAAAAAAAAACATACATTTACACACCTTTTCCCTTCAGTTTTGGTTTTTTACACACTATCTTTATTTCCATTTTGCCATGATCTTTGTACAGAACCATACTCAAAGATCCACGTCTCATACAAATACACAAATTGTCGAGGATACCCCAATGAAATATTTTTTACATATTTCTGTAAAAAAGTGTCGCGGCTGAAAACAATATTTGGCAGTTCCATTAATCCTCTACGTGGATTATCTTTTAGAAATTTGAAACCTTTTTTTTCAATATTTTTCCCAAGCTACTCAAACTTCCTTTGTAAATGTGCTGTTCAATCAACAGCTCTAAAAGCGATTGTCTGGTAATATGTTGGTCTAAAACAATAATAAATACTTTAATAAATATTTCCATACGTTATTTTAATAAATACTCACTGTTTCTGTACATTTCATAAATAACATTTCGAATTGCTGCTTGGTCAAAGTTATCAATGTCGCATACAGGCTTTGTTGTTGGTCTAGTTCATTTAGGGCTACCTAAAGCTTCCCCAGTCTGCATTTTTTTGGAAACGATGCTAACAGCACTCAAACTTATGTTTAAAGCATTAGCAACTCTCTGAAATTTACTGGTTATATATATTTAACTTCTGGAATTATACTTGCCTCTCTTACAGCAGTTAATGGTAACAGTGGTCCACTGGCATCACGTTCTCTCTCAACATAATTTATTAAAGAACAAATTAATTCCTGGATATCTTTACTAAATGCCTTCGGCATTTTGACAGGTAACCTAAAAATATAATGCATTAATTTGTTTTCACACAAATAAATCTTGCTCCACTTACTAGAATAACACTAATAATACAATTATATTAGTTCTGAAAAGAACTGATGGTAAATAAAACAAGGAAACAACAATTAATTAGAAGCACGAGTGAATGAAATCAACAATAAAACAATTCGAATCAATAAAATCGACAGTAAATCGACTTAAAATATCGGTGCTTTTGTGAATTCAGTAAATTTATACTACCAACCTTTCGCGACGAAATACGATTTAATTAACTTCTATTTCTAAAAATAAGATAATATGTTACGTTTCTTTCTAACCTCAAGCAACTCAAGAAACCTCAGGTCACTAACCTACCCTGATACCCTTCACACACCTCGGCTAGTCTCGTCGTACTCCCAGGTTTTGGGTTCCAGGTTCACACGTGACCTGGCCTATCAGTAGGTGACCTAGGTTAAACAAAAGCAAATTAATAAAAGGATCAGATTAAGTTTCCTTATCCAGTGGTTTAAATTTTGTTGAAAATAAACAAACTCACATCGAGTAAATAATTTATTCAGCAGGACGACATAAATTATTAATTGTAGGAAATAATCAAATGTACCAGACGTGATACAAACATTGACGTATGTACAATATTTAAACCCCAAATTTATTAAACAAACAACAACAAAAAATTACCAAATCGGTTACCAAATGCAATTGCACGTAGTTTACATAACCCTTATTTACTATAGATATATTCCCATGAGTTATTTACACTGTAACATACTAACTGTACAATCTGTTACATCAACTTCAAATAATTACTTAGACTGGACTATATCCTTTAACTAAATATTAATAAAAAAAAATATAGTAGGTTAAAATTATGATATCACTATACCATACATAACAATAAAAAAAAAAGAAATTAATTAAATGAATTTTGAAATTTAAAATTTTGACAACAGAAACTTATCTTTACTCCGAGAGTGGCGGTTAAGGTGTAGGTGCTTGTAACCTCACTGTGAACTGTGACTCCATGAATTTTTAGCGTGGTGTGCTCCTTAAAACTTTAGCAATTTTGGCATCCCCTGATCTCCAACAATTATTCCTTAGACCATTATTTACTCGAGAAGAAAAAAATATGATAACTCCTACTCCACTAACAAATTGACCCAGTCATGAAAACAGCATATCTACGCCAACAAAACCCAACGTAAATCCAAGGTACATCATGACGTACGTCCAACATAAATGTAACATAAATCGCCTAAAAGTTTTAAGAATAATTAATACAAGATGGACGTATGAACACGTTTTTTAACTTACCCTCCATGTGTAGGGCATTTTCTCAAAGATGATATTATCCAGCATTAAGCTGTCGATATTCAAAATATCTAATCGAGGCTGAAGAATTTATTCCCGCAACATACCAATTATAAAGTGATGATTCACCTTTAACAAAATTTATTCGGATTTAAATTATTCTTCAGTCCACACATCCAGGAGAAAAAGCAAGGACGTCTAACACGTGAGAGCTATCAACCGAGAAGAAGGAAATTCCCACCAAATTACCGCAGGTTATTAAACAGCACATGCGCTACGATAGAATACCAACGTTCGACAACCAACACCCAGTTAAGGTGTGTTCCATTAATTTTCTAGCTTCTCACCAATTCACTAAACTCCACTAAATGAAATAAATACGAGAGAACCGATCTATTGTCTCACCTTTATTTGTTAAACTGATATACTCTTCCAGTCAAAGTCGAAGAAAAGACTTCCAAACTAAAATAAGTAACATCAAGTTAACAGATCAGAATAGAACTGAACCAACGGTGTTACAACCAATAACTAATTGAATATACTTAGAAAGCAATGACAGCTAGGTTGACAACAGAAACTTAACCTCCACTAGAAATTGAACATTACAAAGAATAAACCATATAATTGTATACTACTGAATACTACAGTAAGTGCTCGAAGTAATACGTTAATTATCCCGACATTTACAGTGCTACGATTGTGGTTATGTTATAGTTGCTAACATTTTTCAATGTTCCAGGTACTCTAGATAAGACAACGAAACTGCAAGAACTAGATAACATAATACCCCATTATATAACCGACACAAACCTAATTCAATATTAGGCATGTATAATGTACAGGTAGGATACTCTTTGTTTATGATATACAAAACTAATGTTCGCTTAATCTTTTCAGAGCCAAACATGCCAGTCAAAGCTATACCTTGTATAAACTAGAAGCTATTAGTAAACTAGGGTACGACTTCTCAGTAGTTTAATGTTTAATAGTTAAACTCTGTCAAGACAAATACAGCGTAAAGAAAAATACAGAAGGTTTTCTATTAATAATGGAAAATGGATACGAAATACAAATAATAAAACAAACAGTGCAAGCTACATTTAATGTGTGAATTAAAGTGACAATTATATCCGTTTATTTTTAGTGTTGACTACTGTTGAATATGATTAATAAAATTTAAAAATTACAAGAAGCGTTAAGACCAAATTTACTTGACTAACAAAATATAATTAACGAAAATGATATTGATAAGTGAACTTTATATTAAATGTACAAAACAAATGTAGAATTCAGTACTTGTCCCTTCCACGACAAAATCAAACGTAACAAATAATGCTAAGAATTATGAAGCCACATTGAACTGTCCTTATTTCTGAAAAAAGCTTAATAATTTGGTGTCAAGAATTACTCTTTTCAATGTAATTAAAACTTTAAAATTATGTTGGCATTGAAATGTTTTCAATTACGTCACTCGTGACGTGCATCGCCTGAATTCTTGCCCCGACTTTATTAGCAATAGCTTTTTCAGGGATTTTAGATAAATAGCTCAGTAGTATTATAGGACTATGATTTTGAATCAATTACGGATCTCCCTTTTTATACAATGATATTATTTTACCTAGTTTTAGTATGCCCGGGAATTGCCCAAGATTTATTGACAGATTGGCAAGATGCAAGTGAGTCTGCAAGAACGCTTTTGCAAAATTTTAAAAGCTTTATAGGAATCTCGTCAACCCCTGTTGAGTTTTTATTTTTCATGTTTTCAATAATAGTAATTATTTCATCCCTTGTGACTGGTTCAAATTAAATAGTTGTATTAATCAGTCCGGTGGCTGTGCAGCTATTAGATACCTATTTTATTTCTAAAGTGCATGTCCATTTTATCTTTGGCACAAGTAGAGAAATATTGAGCAAATATTTCACTTTTTTTTTTCATCATTTACAACATTCATCATCAATATTTATAGCGATTTTCTTATTTTGTCTTTCTAGACCCATAATGAATTATGTTACATTGTAATAAAAGTGTTTGCACGAAGCCGTCCCTGTACTCCGGCAGGCTAGCAACTGACTAACAAGCCAGATGTGTGCAGCGTGCTTGGCGTGAGTACACAACGAACTAAACTAGTTGCCGAGTTGGCGCATACCTACTACCCGACCAAGGACAAGTGGCCCCTATCTATTGTGTATTTGTGTATCTGTATTTTGGTAGTAAGACGTTGCAGTGTGTACCTCCGTAATTGTTAGTTTTTACCTGGTTTTAAACATGTTACGAGATATAAAAAATCATCATAGGAGATTCATTGCCGAGTTTATTGAAATGTATAAATCGTTCCCTACCCTATGGAATGTGAAATCATCAGAATACAATGACAGAGACGCCAAACGTGCTGCTTATTTGGAGTTGGTCGAGAAATTAAGGGCAGTCGAACCAGATGCTGATAAACAAGACGTCATAAGAAAAGTAAATTCATTAAGAAGTGCATTCAGAAGAGAACATCGAAAAGTTGTATTAATGAAATCTGTAGGAAAAATTTACAAACCTAGGTTGTGGTACTATAACCTAATTAGTTTTACTGTGGATGAGAACGACAGAACTAACGTAAAGGTAATGTAAAATCACGGATTATAAATAAATACGCGAGGTATTTCTTTCGCACTCATACCCTTATGTAAATTAATAAATCTATAATTCTGAATTCTAAATTGGGTTCAGTACCAGGGGCGTCACAAGTTTTTTTTGTGGGGGGGGAGGTTAATAATTTCTAACTCTCATTACAGGAATTTTCCCAATTCCTCTTTTATATTTATATATTGTAATATTGAGATACAGAAACTTAGAAGGATTACGGAAAATACCTATTTTTGAAGGCATTTATCTATATGAATATTATTTCGCAAATCACGGCTTTTATATTTAAGGTTACTAAATACAGGCTGTCCATTTTATAAGGGCACTCGAGAATGTCTCACTTAATATCGGTCGTACAAAAAAATTATTTTTACGAAAATCGTGCCGTGCCGACTTATATAACCTACACAAGACATTTGAAATCCATGGCCTACTTTAAAAGTTATGGCGGAAAATATAGAAAATGCGGAAAACGACTCGGCCAAGTATCTCCGTTATTTGAAGAGATACGAGAAAAATTCTAAGGCGAAAATTTTTTGCAAAACAGAGTGTTTCGGATGAGGTTTTATCTAATTTTTTTCAAAACCGCTGTATTTTGAGATTTACTCTTCAGGCTGCTAAAAAAATCATTTTGAAACGGGCGGGAAATGGCGCCATTAAATAAAGTATTTTCCTCCCTTTTCAAGGATATATCACATGCCATATTTATTCATTGGTACTACGTTAGTAATTATAAAATTATTTTTTTAAAACCAATATATTTTTTTTAACAAGCATTATACTTGCCGTGGAGAAGTATGATTAAATAAAACGATAAAATAATTCAATAAGTTGTTGAAATCTTTACTATAATAAAACATTAACACAATTAAGAAGGATAAAGTCAATTCAGGTAACAAAAACAAAATAATAATCAAGAAAGCAACATGGAGCAATTATGGAAAGAGTTTTCGCAGTTATACCAATGTATGGAGGTTCCCCATAAAAGCGTCACTCCTTGCTCAGAAAGTTAAAATGTCTTTACCAATTAATTTAAGTATAATATCCATTTGTTTGTATTTCATGATTTCACTATTATTTCAATTATTTTAAAATAGTTGGCTATGCACAATCTTGACAATTTAATTTGTTGACAGATCATCTCAGTTAATACTTAAACTCTCACTCAATCACACTCGTTTAAGAATTTAGAATTTTCAAAAATGATTTTCACGAACATATTTCGTTACATATTGCCAATGCAGTTTTAACTCTGGATTAACTTAAATAGAATATAGAAACAGATTTCCACAAGCACTACAGCCGAATAAAACTCCGTCCAGTAAATTAGCTACGAAACTGAAAAATAATGGTTCTTTTTAAAGCTAATGTAAATAAGGTAAACCGAGTTATTAATTATGTAAGAAATAAAAATACAGAAAATTTGGAAACATCATTAAGAGAAATTCAAATTTCTTGTCATATAAATAAAACAATTGCTAGAAAAATTTTAAAGAAAAATGGTTACCGGTGTTATAAAGCCAAAAAAGTTCACAATTTACAAGCGGGGGACAAACCAAGGAGGACGACTTTTTGTACGTGGCTGTTGGCAAAGAAGCGTGCCGATCCATTAATATGTAGTGAAATACTTTGGTCCGATGAGGCAAATTTTTCCAATAATGGATTTTTTAATCGCAATATTCATTACAAATGGACTTCTGAAAATACACACTGGCATAGACCGACTGGGTTTCAAAATCGTTTTTAAATAAATGTGTGGAAAGGTATTTTAGGCACCAATTTAATAGGTCCTTATTTTTATGATGGTCACCTCAGTGGTCAAAGGTACCTAAACTTTTTGAGAAATGAATTTAATGAATTCTTAGATGATCTACCTTTAGAGAATCGACACAACTTTCAATATTTTCAACAAGATGGAGCTCCTCCTCACAATTCCCAGATTTGCCTAGATTATTTAGACGTAATTTTGCCTCAACATTGGATAGGTACCGATGGATTTATTCGATGGCCCCCTCGTTCTCCAGATATAACCCCAATGGATTTTTTTCTCTGGAGGTATATTAAAGATAAGGTGTTTTCGACGACACCTCAAAATGTAGAGGACCTAAAAGCTCGAATTCAACAGGCATGTATTACAGTTACCCCCGAAATGACGAGTAATGTTTTAAATGCAGTGCCTCGCCGCGCTCGATTGTGCATAAGAAATCGCTGTGGACACTTTAAAAATTATTTTGAGGATTAGATAAATATTAATGTTCTGTGTGCTACATTCTTTTTATTATTAATTTGTTTTTGTTACCTGAATTTACTTTATTCTTCTTAATTGTGTTAATGTTTTATTATATCAAAGATTTGAACAACTTATTGGATTATTTTATCGCTTTATTTAATCATACTTCTCCACGGCAAGTATATTGCTTGTTAAAAAAAAATTATTGGTTTTTAAAAAATGTTTTTATAATTACTAACGTAGTACCAATGAATAAATATGGCATGTGATATATCGTTGAAAAGGGAGGAAAATACTATATTTAATGGGGCCATTTCCCGCCCGTTTCAAAATAATTTTTTAACAGCCTGAACAGTAAATCTCAAAATACAGCGGTTTTGAAAAAATTAGATAAAACCTCGTTGAAAACTCTGTTTTGCAAAAAATTTTCGTATTTCATCAAATAACGGAGATATTCGGCGTAGACGTTTTTCGCATTTTCGATATTTTCCGCCATAACTCTTAAAGTAGTCCATGGACTTCAAATGTCTTTAAACCATTTTGTAGGCACAATTTTCGTAAAAATAATTTTTTTTGTAAGGCCGATATTAAGTGAGATATTCTCGAGGACCCTGATAAAATGGACAGCCTGTATATAGGACTTGAAAAATAAGTAGGTACTACTTGCAAATTTTATTTTGCTCGTACATGAATAAACTGGGTGAATCATGAATAAAGTGATTAATAACAGGTTGAATTTTCGTGAGTGGCATCGTTTTGACGAGTCTTCCAACTTTTTCCTCTGCAAAAATTCTCAGTAGAGGTAGATAAAATTCGACGCAGCCGCTAAATATGTTGATCGTGGAACTGACACTTTCATGGCGTAGGACTGAGAAACCTGCCAGAAAATTTGTAGGACAATGATCAAACATTCGATTTCAAAAATATTAATTAAACAATAGTATAAAAATCAGCCCGTTAGTAATAAAATTTCAGACCTGATTATTTTCACATATTTACATATTTCTTACATATTTACATTATAAGACAAGCGTAGCCCCCTGTTTTTTTACACTAACGGGCTGATTTTTACACTATTATTGAGGGGTCAACCATAACCAATACGCGTACAGATTGTCAGGAATGCCACGGGAATACCCCGGCAATACTCAGCAGGACTCCGGAATACTTCGAAAATAATTGAGAATCGAGTCAAGAAGTCAATAAGATATGGGTCAGCTCATAGTCTTGGTTGTTTGTGCTTGTCTCGGCGCTTAGTATTATTATTGTGTTAAAATTTCAATATAGTAAGTAAACATTTTCAGTCTAAAATCCTTTTAAAATAGTAGCACAATTATACTCACAAATTGTTAAAGCCGTTATTCGATTTCTTTTTTTTTTTCAATGTGAACTACTACATTTAAATATTAAGAGTAGATCTCGGGATTGATGAAAAATATAAAAAGTCTGGAAATGTTTGTAAGAGAACTCTAAATATCATATTTGACCGAGACCGCTCAATTGGTTTCGGCATTAGGTTAAAAAAAAACATTTAAGCCGAAAATTTTACATGTACTCTGGAACAGGGAGATGAGGAAAACCGAATTCTGTTTGTGGGCCCAGGAAGAATATCTGAACAACAGGAACGTTTTAAATGAACGAAGCTACATTTTCAACAAATGGAGTGGGTGTCGTCTCAAAATTCAGGGTACTGATATGCCGAAAATCCTAATTGGATCATAAAAAGGCAGTACTCAGAAAAAATAAACGTGTGATACGGAGGCTTGATTGTAGAATTAATGGTCCTTTTTTTTCTGAGAGTAATCTGAACTAAGGTGTATTTTTTACTTTTTGGAAAATGAGTTTAGGGATGACTTACCAATTCAAGCATGTCAGAATTTAAAATTTCAACATATGGGTCTCTTGTGCATAACGCAGTAGTGGTAAGGGGTTGACTGAATACAAATTTTGAAAATCGATGGATAGGTCGAAACGTCCTCTTATTGAGTGGCCGCCAAGATCCCCGGGTTTGAGCCGCTCGCCTTTTTCTTGTGGGTTATACTAAAACAAGTTGTTTACAAGCCAAGACCGCAGTCAGTTGGCGAACTACGCGCTAGAATAATAATTGAAGCATTTGTGCAACTATTTCCCAAGAACAAGGTTTGACAAGTGTTGCGAAAAAACGGCGGATTGGTGGAAGAAAGAAAAATATAATTAGCACTTATTTCATATTACGGCATTCCAATAATTTTGTAAATTGTTACCAAGAAAAACGTTTTCCTCACTTGTTTTCCAATTTTTATTCCATGGATTACTTGATAAGAATAAATAAAGTAATAAGGACAGAATGATTAATATGCAATATTTCTTTATGAAATTTTGTACTTGCCCATTTCAGGGGGCGCTTAATCCAGTGGTGCTCAGATTTTTTTTAAAACACTATTACCATTTTGTGAATTTTTCCACGCTTTAAATTAAAAAAGTCAATATCGGATGGTAAATAAAAATTTTGTGGCATCCCGCTTTCAAATGGGTCACACTGTATATATTTTTTAAAATTGAGCTAAAAGTAATAAATATATTGGATGTGCACTTTGTAATAGTCTAAGATCCCGCTGTAGGTTCCGTTCAGGTATCGTTCGTCGATAAAACCTACATAACATGAAACTTTGAACCTAATTAAACTCATAAATGCAAAAGTTGGCGGGAAAATGTGTGTACAATAATTTTAGTGCGCACGCATTTTCGGAGCATAAAAAATGCCATTTTTCCAGGTATCTATTTCGTCACCGATGTTTGCACTGAAACTGAGGAAATTTTTTTTCAACCAAAAATTTGTTACTTTAATGTCGAAAAAAATGTTTTCTTCATTAGTTTATCCAATATACGTTCATTGTCCAATCACGTTCTTGTGCATCCAACATGGTGGAATTGACTATTATCAAACACTTTAATTTTTTTTTTAACTTTTCCGTGTCACGTTTTTGAGAATACAATTTCTGGAAGATCTTAAGCAGTGTTTCATTTACTTTATTGCAAGTTTTAATGCCGTATATGAGAGCTGTGTATTTCGCTCATTTATTGATCATCAAAAATATCGGACGGATCATTCAGAGAAGCATAAGCTTCCATGAAATCTTCATATTTTTGAAAGCTATAGCATTTTTATTTGCTACCTTTTTTTAAAAAAATAAGGAGATTGTATTACAATTAATTATGGCATGATACCACACACACGGCATTGATATGTATTACTGGTTGCTTAGAAATAAAACATGTGATGGGATTTGTTGATGATGTGTATTTAATTTTTTTTGCTACTCTTATAACAACATTAATGACTAAATCTTAATTAACATGCATAAAAATCTACTTCACCTTATTTAGAAAACATTATAAGTTTAGTTTATTAACGTGTAGTTAAGCAGAATAGAATTGAGATTTGATTCTACATCCTACAAAGCTAATTCCTCCAAGACACCAAACATTCGTTATTACAGCTTAGCACCATTAGTGTGATTTAATTTACACCCTGGGTGGTAATTTATTTCAATCTTCTTTCTCTAATGTGTATCATCCGCCAGAAGGTACCTAGAACATAACATGGGTTATGATATAAACTAATGTCAATAGAACACTTACCTTATAATCGTCTGTCTCCTTACTCCTCCTATTATATGTTTTCTTCCGTCCTCTTGTCTATGATCTTCTCATATGTTTGGGTATTTTTCCTGTACTGTTGTGAGTTATTCCTTAAATTCCTTAGTATTGTTTCGCTGACATATTTTTGACAGCATAAGTTGTCCAGGATACCGACCGAGAATTTTTATCAGGGACTTGGGTTTTTTCTTCTTTTTCTTTGAATTTCGAGAACATTCCGGACCAGAGTTTAGGAGTGATAAGGTCATTTGTGGATTTGTGATTTTGCACAGTTTTACCCTTTCTACGGGGATTTGAATATAAAATTTCGCAAAATAAGGATCTACACCCCACGCCGTGGTTTAGGAGTCATCTTCCCACGAAAAAATTTCGTCCGATTTAGTGAAACCCCAGGTGGATTCGACATTCTCTCTGATTTCGTGCCTAAGTGATAAGAACTTCACTCAATTCCACTATTACCTTATATAGAAAACTCTTCTAAGGAAGGGTTTTTTCTGTAAGAGATTATCCATAATTACTTTTGTTGATTTGGGAACGCGGTCAGTCGTGCTGTAGGGTTTGGAGAGTCTGGATTAGAGCCCCATTCTTGGGTTCATCCATCAACCCGACGTCACCCAATCGCCGCCATTTTGGTTGCCACTGGGCCCCATTAGCAACACACCATTCCATCAGAACCAACAGGCCAGATACATATACATATATATATTTTATTATTCATCATTTTTTTATATTCATACATATACTTATTAATTTTTTTTTGTACATATTATCAATTTGATCTACGCACTATCAAACTATCAATTTTTTTTGTTTTTGTGAAGCCATAGCCTAGTACACTAGGGGAAGGCGCTTTATTCAAACCTTAAAAATCATGGCTAAAACAGTGTGAGATCTCATACGTAAATTATCTCTTTTCCATTTTGTACATATAATATATTAATTATTTTTAATAAATATTCTGTTGTCAAATATATGTAATTACTATCTTTTGTTCATCAGATCTCTCTCTATCTCTATTTAGCAACCACAGGCTGAGTATTGTGTTTTGTCTTCCGTGACTTTGCAAAACCTAATAATAATTCTTCTTAAGTCACGTGGCGTCCAGGTATCTTATTTTATTTTAGCATAAAATACTTCCTTACTCACGACGCTGTACCGACGAAGGGCTGCCGCCCGCAAGTGAGGTTACCATCCCCCCCAAAAATAAATTTTTATATATAGATTGACACCTATACATAAATTAGCATTGGGGGACCCTGCAAAGCTTATTGCTTTAATAAATTGATTAATTTCGTGAAAATATTTTTTTCATCGACTAACTCGATACTTGAATGAGGATCCATTTTTTAGCCCCTTCAGATAGGATTGGCGGGGGGTTCTGCAAGTTGGCAGGTGCCAACCCAGGGTCATTTTGCAGGGAAAATTGCGCTCTAAAATATGGTACAAACATCGGTGACGAAATCGATACCTGGAAAAACCGCATTTTTTATGCTGCGAAAATGTGTGCGCACTAAAATTGTGCACACATTTTTCCGTCAACCTTTGCATTTATGAGTTCCCCTAAGTCCAAACTTTCATGTTATGTAGGTTTTACCAACGAAATCATTACCTGAATGGGACCTACAGTGGGATTCCATACTATAATTATTAATTGTCTAATTAACAGGTTTACAAAATTTGAATCAATGTGAACTTGAAAGATTGAGAATACTTATATCGTGGGGTCAACCACTACCGCAAATACATGCACAATTGTTAAAGAATACCTCGGGAATACTCTGAAATACTCGGAAATATTCTGGAACATTCGGGAATACTCAGTACTATCGGATATACTTTAGGAATACAGTATTTCTGGATTACATGTACAAATTTCGGGTCAGTGGTTGACCTTCGACTATTATTTAATTAATATTTATAAAATCGGATGGTCAAATTGTCCTACAAATTTTCTGGCAGGTTTGCCAGTCCTACGGCGCCGTGAAAGTATCAGTTCCACTATCAACATCTTTAGCGGCTCCGTAGAATTTTATCTACCTCTATCGAGAATTTTCGCAGAGGGAAAAATTGGAAGACTCGTCAAAACGAAGCCACCCACGAAAATTCAGCCTGTTAGCAATCACTATAAAAAAGGAGCGTCGGACCCGAAACTATAAATCTAATTTTGTTGCTATATTTGCTTCACACCTTAATAACATCAAATTATCGAGCCTTTTATCTGTCATGGTTGTTCTTAAAACACTTTTAATCAGTTTTAATCGACTAATACTCCTTTTATTGGTTGAGACACCATAAGGCACAGTCATTACAAATATACAAAAACAAAAGGCTTATTTAAAAAAATATTTCAATTCTTTGGCTTCGTTTACAAATTTTGGAAAAGAATTTACTTCAGGACTCATCAAATAATGAATGTATATGTTTAGTTTTTTATAGTTTGGAGTAAATATAGCAACAATATTTTCTGAATTTTCTAAGATAAGAATTCTTTTGTCGAGTGGAAATTTTAGAACGGAATATATTGGGTCAATAGTGCTTTTAATATTATCAAAATTTTCATTTCAATCTGTTGATAAAGTATCCAAAATTTCGTCTATAAAAGTTTTTAAATCCAGGTTAGCAGCAGAATCACGGTTTGCACCAATTTTCTTTGATAAATCTGCGTCTGTGATATTTAAAAAAATCGGTTTGAGCAATACCTAATTTTTTGCAAAAGAAATTTGCAAAATGAAATTGGGGTTGTGTTTGCATTTGTACTATTATAGGATTTTTTATTGGTCTTCTACAACTACGCTTAAAAATAAAAATATCGTGTATTATTGCCGGTCTAGCTAAAGTCGCTCGAGATGAAATGGAGGTCATAAAAATGGTCATTTTTTTAAGCACGTTTACTGAAAGCATTGGTGTCCTATATCCGAAATTTAAAATGTTCTTATATGTATCAATACATCAGACAAATTCTACACAAAAAAATTTCACTGTGCACTTATAAAGCCATAGAATTTAGTGAGACATTATAGTTGGGAAGAAACATATACGAGACTGTTTATATTTCCATAATTAGCATAATTGCTATACGCACAAGCCGACCGGACTCCTAAAGCAAAAAACGCGGCACTTTGAGCGGCACGCTTCAGTTTAACTTTTTGTGCTAATTATGGAAATGTAAATAGTCTCGTATATGTTTCTTCCCAACTATACTATAAAGTTTATGGCATTGCAGAGAATCCCGCAAATATTTACAAACTAACTAAACCATTTGATTCCGTAATTAGTGACAATAAATATAAGACTAATTGTAAATTCCAACACCTGATGTCGGGTTTAACAAGCTATAAAGCAAGCAGTCGAAATACTTTTAAATATTGGGCCCATAAGGATGACATCCAATGACTTGAAGATATCTGCTGATGAAGCCAGGTAGCTGCCTAAAGTTTTTAAATTGTATCACAGTACTTTCTTTAACGCTTTCATTTACAAAATCGGATGTAAGCACTCTTTTTTCTGTAGTTTTTAAGGAAGTGGAGATTATTTATGCAATTCGCTATGGTCCAAATTTCCCAATCTGAAGCTTCTCCCAACTCGACCACGACCCTCCGCTATAGCGACACGCCTGTTCAATACTTTGGGCTCAGTTTATTTGCTTGAGTAGCGAAACTAGCATAAGTTGCAATCGGGCGTGGTAGACCGCGAGCACTAATTCGATATCAATTTGATTAACGTTTCGTTCGATTGTTTGTTTATATTTGTTTATTAACCACCTTCCAGGTCACTTTCTTAAGTCTGGGATATCTAGATTTTTCTGAATGACGGGAATAGGACCCTAGAGTTTATAGTGAAATCCGGATCACTTCTTGGGGATAATTTATAATTGAAAATTACTTCGTAGTAGGTGGAGCCCCAACCTCTTCGCTAGGTATGCACATCGTGATGGCTAAATTACATATCAAAATTTTAGCAATGCTGAAATTCTTTAATAATATATTTTTTTTATTATAAAATAGCATCTGAGACGGTGTTACCAATGACGAAAATGTCGCAATAATAAATTCGTGTTCTTCAAAGCCAACAAAAACCAATGGAAAAAAATTGTACATAACATTATTTTAAAATTTAAATTTTTTATCTATATAAATGTTAGGCGCATAGGTAAACGCTACCTCTCCTGCCAGCCAGATCGCCATCATGCCTACCCAGAGAGAGGGGATATCAAAAAACTAACCTTCTTGAAATTATCGTTTTGGCGACGTTCCTAGATCTCTCGTACTATTACCTTTTTCACGCCATCCTCCTTTTGGAATGAGGGGCCATTTTTTTGTAAAACAATCGTAACGTTCAGCAAAACATATTTTTTATTCAAGAATATTGGTTAAGCAAAATATGAGAAAAAAAATTATTCCTAGAATTTTGTGCCCTCAATTTTTTCCATTACCCCCCCATTTACAGAACTGAAACTTTGGGTAACTTAATGTCACAGTAAGAACAATTCCCAAGTAGGCAGGTAAATTTTTAGATGGTCCGAATTATATCTTGGGTAGGGTGCAGTTGTATCCCAATCCCAAAACAGATGGATTAATAGATCAAGTAAATTGCGGCACCGCAAGTGTCTATTATTAAGTACATAGATACTTCGGTGGAATTCCCCATAATTAGAATTTACTAATCACTTTTTGATTATTAGGTACCCTTATTTAAGGGTATAAATTCAAAAATGTTTCGTTTCAAATTACTAGTTTGCACTTATTTGCTGTATAGTAAAGTACCGAATTTCAAAATGAACTCCACCTACCATTCTCAGTGAAAAAGGGAAAAAACACTTATTAATCGATGGTTTTGCGTTCAGTTTTCAAAACCTTCTCTCAAGTGATAACAAAAAAAGGAGGAATTGTTCTTCGCGAAAAACACGCAAGGCATCTCAAAATATGATTTGGATGTGAATGTCGAATTTTCCCTTTTTCACAATCACGAGTCGGTACCCAAGGATATTTTAAACAAACGTAGTTCCCAGAGACTAATTTTGATGAAAAGTTAGAATTAATTGTTAACTCACTAATTTTTTCATGGAAGGCTAGTTTTTAAGTACCCTTTCCAACGGTATACTTACTTTTAATTTTTATAATTTTTATTTCTTATAAATAGAACGTGAAAGTTAAGCTTTATCATTTTTTTCCACTCCATATTAAAACATAAATATTAAATAAAATAGTAATTTTTAAAAAATCCTTGTAGATATAGCTTGCTTATACCTTAAACTTCAATCTAAGATTAATTCTTATGCTCTAAAGTATCCAGAGTTAAAAAAATGAAGTTTTAAATCATTGGTATTTCTTCCATTTTTTAGGGTTAGGAACTTGAAAACTTGTCTAAAACGGTCGAAAAAGGCTTGTAGGTAAAAAAAACATAATTTTTTTTTCGACCGTCTTAGACAACTTTTCAAGTGAAAATTTCAAACCTCTACTTTTTAACCAATAAGATACCTTAATTTTGACTAGTTACCATGGCAATTAAAAAAATTTCCGGAAATTTTTTCGAGACGCCACGATATTTAAGTGAAAATTTTTTGACAGTTGAGAAGGTCTACAACCATTAAATAATGTAGATGTACCTGTGAATAATGCAAAATTTCTGAATTAACATTATTATTTATTATTCGCTATAAAGTTTCATGTACAGTTTGTATCTAAAATGGTTAATAAATATTATTATTATTATTATTATTATTATTATTATTATTATTAAACAGAAAACACAAATTTGTTAAATTATTATGCATTAACAATTTATAATTCAAAAAAAGAAGGATGTACAAACATAGTAAGATTTAAATGTTGCTTGAATTCTAACCCGTCCTCTCTTCTTAATGGTTAATAGGAAGGTGGCGAATTAATTAGATGTCTGTGTTTTAAGACATATTATTATATGTAATATTTTGAAACAGTTTTGTTCAAATCTCTTTTACGCAAAAGGCCATATTTACTTGACATCTGCAGCAGACTTTCTTGGATTTTCATAAACAAATCATTCGACTCTAACGCTTCCTGGTCGCAATCTTCCATTAAATTCGTTAAATATATTAATCTTGGATGGCATATTTGCGCTTGACTCAACTCTTTGCAGTATTTACATAAATTGTAGTTTCCAAAGCATTCCATTTTTCTCAAATTGTTTAACGCAAATACTTACAAGAAATGTTTTACATAAAAATATCTTTGTTTGCTGGTTTACTATACAGTAACTTAATGTAATTTACCAATATAAACCTCATCTGTCAAAAGCATGGCCGCCTATATTACGGCCACCTACTGCAACAAACCATGTTAATATTATATTTTTTAAATTAGAAGTGTTATGGATTACTTTAACAAAAAATACATTTCTACCACCTTTAGTAACCTAAAATTATGAGAGGGCGATAGACTGAACTAATACCCATCTGAGTTTTAGCATTTGGTGTAACTAAAGTTGGTAATTTTTTTTTATTTAACGAAATATGGTGGATATACCTATATGATTTTTTTAGAATTTATTTCATGTTGAACTAATATCTTCATTGGCAAATCTCTAATGATATCGACTAATAAGCAAAATAATAACGAAATAAATTTAATTATTATAGGTTTTATTAATATTAAAAACACAATTATTATAAATGTTTGTGGGCTGGCTTGAATTGGTGGGTTGAATCTGGGTACTTTCTGTTTTATTTTGCATTGTGCTCTGATCATGATTAAACTTGCTAGTACTTGATGAAATTCTCCTCATGGATTCAATCATCTGATGATGATGTTCAACGTCCAATTGTATGTAAGATTTGATTGGCTGACTATTACTGTGTCCAGTAATTTTAATGAGCTGTTGTTCACCAACTCCTTCTTTGGCCAATTTCGAAACAACTGTTGCTCTTGCAGAATGATTAGTTATTTTTACTTTTTTAGTGTCAATTCCTATATCAGAGGCTGCTGATTTAAACCATGAAGATACAATGTTCTTACCAACTGGGCTATTCTTGTACCATCCTTTCGAATTGGGTTGACTCCAGTATCGGTTTGGTGTTAAGAATAATCTGTCGGTCTGAATAAGATTTCCCCTTTTTTTCCATCAACTTCTTAAACAAACGAACCGGACACATTTGTGGATTGTCGAAATTTGTAATCAACCATTTACTATCCGACAGTTTTTTAGAACCACCTTGTGTGGTTTTGGAGAATATTGGATTATATTCTATCCGACCTTTTGGGTTTCCGAAATTATCAGTTTCTTCTTTGAAGTATTGGATACACGCAGAATATCCTTCCCCTCCTCTCCATGCCAGCTCATGTGAAACTATGTGAAAAAATTTACGCTTCAATCCATCTGGAGTATTTTCATCCCACATTTCACTAATTTTTTTATATTCGTCACTGGTTAAGGCTAAAGCACTCACTTTTATTTTTAATGGGTCTCTCTGTAATTTTTGCGCTTAACATCGCGTGCAGCTCTGGCGGTCGCAAATTCCACATTGTAGCATTGCATATGCTACAAGGTCTATTTCACCTGTTCAAAATTATAGAAAGTCAGTACCTGTATACAAATGGAACTTAAAGTTTGATACAAAAAATATGAGTGTCCATACATTTTTAGAACAAGTAAATGAATTATCAGTATCTCGTAATGTTGATAAAAAAGAGTTATTTTCTACAGTGACCGAATTATTTGAGGGTCCTGGCAAATTGTGGGTAAAAAATATTATAAGCAAAAAATTAGCTACTGATTGGGACGGTTTAGTCAAACTATTAATGCGTGATTTCTTGTCAGAGAGCTATGACGATGATCTCTGGGATGAAATTAAGCAAAGAACTCAAGGTGAAAAAGAACCTATTCACATTTATGTTGCTACTATGGAATCATACTTTAGTAGATTATCTCGTCCTCCAGCAGAAACAACTAAGCTTAAAATAATTAAGGAGAGAATTTTACCTCGTTATACATCTAGAATTGCTTTGGTAGATATAAAAGATACTGATGATTTGTGTACTATTTGTCGTAAGCTAGATGAAGTAGATCGCATAAGACATAATTATGTACCTCCACCTAAAAGTTTTAATGTGTTTCAAACTGATTTGGCATATATTAGAGAGTCTAGTAGCTCATTTGCTAGTACCTCATCCACTAGTACCTCCACGAATAGTAAGAGGAATTACACTTTTAGGGGTAAAACCAGAAATGTTTCTGCTATCACGTGCTGGAATTGTTAGAAACCTAACTATACATTTCAAACGTGCAGGGACAAACCTAAAATATTTTGTTTTAAATGTGGCAATCCAAATGTAACGTCAAGAAATTGTTCAAAGTGTCAAAAAAACTAGTATCGCAGGCAAACGTTGTTGGTCGTCGCTTGTCACAGTTTAAAAAGGCCATACCTGTAATATATTCAAGAACGATTACGAATTCCAAACTAAAGTCTCCTACGTATAATAGAAATTTTTCTCTTTCAATACCTACCTCTCAAAGAACGTCTTATAGATTTAATAAAAATATTTCTTATATGCAACCTAATTTAAATAAATGTCGAAAATTTACTTCAAAATCAGAATGGCAATCTTGGCTAGATTATGTCAAAAAAATTTATTTAGAAACTAGTAAGGTAAACAGTACCTTAGAAGTATCACCAGTCTTTGTTGAAAAACCACTAGATAATCGTCCTTATATTACTGTTAACTTATATGATCAACAATTAACAGCACTTATAGATACAGGTGCAAATCAGTCTGTCATAGGAAGTGAAAATTTGTTTATTTTAGATCAATATAAAATTAAAATTCGTTCTATTAAATCAGAGTTTGTAACAACAGCTGAGGGTCGAAAAAAGACAGTTTCCGGTTCAGTTTTATTACCTATTTGTTTAGAAACTAAATGTAAATTAGTAGAATTTTTAATAGTCCCTTCTATTTGTCATGGTTTTATATTAGGCAGTGAATCTTTAAAAATCTTTGGCCTTTCTCTAAATTTTCACACAAATACTTGGGAAATGGATAACCAATCAATGCAGGTCCATATTAGTGTAGTAAATAAAACTTTAAATACTAATGATAGTGGCATTCAATCAACATCTGTATTATGTCCTAAGGATCAAGTTCTTGCGAATAAAACCTTGGAAAAATTTAAGACGCTGTCACCAGTTGGAAAACTAGGTAGAACCAGTAAATTTATTCAACACATAGACACCGGTGATGCTAGACCAATGAAGCAAAGGCAATATCAGTTATCACCTTATTTATTAAAAGAATTAAATAGTCAACTGGACGAAATGCTACGTTTAGGTGTAGTAGAACCCTCATTTAGTAGTTGGTGCTCACCTGTTTTATTAGTTAAAAAATTTGATAACACCTATAGATTTTGTTTTGATGGAGGTAAATTAAATTCAGTCACTAAATCTGATCCTTATCCACTTCCTAGAGTAGATTATATTCTAAATATGTTAAAAAGTGCAAAATTTATCTCGAGCATTGATTTAAAAAGTGCCTTCTGGCAGATACCTCTGTCAGAGGAAAGTAAAGAAAAAACAGCCTTTAGTGTACCCGGTAGGGGTTTATTTCATTTTTGTGTAGTTCCTTTTGGCTTGACAAACAGTGCTCAAACACAACAAAGACTGATGGATTCTATCCTAGGCCCAGAATTAGAGCCATTTGGTTTTGTTTATCTAGACGATGTAATTTTAATAAGTGGTTCGTTTGACGAACATATTAAACTTTTAGATGACGTTTTTAATCGCTTAAAATCTGCTAATCTCACTATTAACTATGACAAATGTCAATTTTTTCGGGATTCATTGAACTATCTTGGCTTCGTTGTGGATAAAAATGGTTTAAGAACTAACCCAGATAAAGTTGAGGCAATGGTAAATTATCCTAGACCTAAGAACAGTACAGAAGTTAAACGTTTCCTTGGTTTAGCTTCCTGGTATAGGAGGTTTGTTCCTCATTTTCCACCGTAGTATCTCCTTTAAATGAATTGTTAAGAGGTGCAAAAGGAAAGAAACTTCCTATACAGTGGAACGATTCTGCTGAAAAGGCGTTCCAGGATATCAAGCAAGCATTAGTTTCGGCTCCGATATTATCTTCACCAGATTTTTCTTTAAAATTCACCATTCAGTGCGACGCTAGTCTAACTGGTCTTGGGTCAGTACTGACACAAGTCCAAGATGGGGTTGAAAAAGTTATCGCTTTCGCTAGTCGTAGTCTTTCTAGGGCTGAGCGAAACTGGTCAACTTACCAGCGTGAATTAGCTGCTGTATTATTTGGTATCACAAAATTTAGACCATTTATAGAGGGTACTCGGTTACGGTTGTAACTGATCACTATAGTCTTTTATGGTTTCACAAATTACGTGAACCGACAGGAGTTTTAGCTAGATGGGCAACACAGTTGCAACAATTTGATTTTGAGATAGTTCACCGTAAAGGTAAACTAAATGTGGTACCAGATGCATTGTCCAGGTCACCCCTTCCGGTTGAAATAGATTTATTAGGAATCTTGCTTGATAACCTAGAGCCCTGGTACTTAGAAATGAGGGATAAAATCGATAAACATCCAGAACGCTACCCACACTGGTTAGTAAAAGACGGTTATATTTACAAATATTTACCAAAAAATATTCCTTTAATAACGAACACTTCAGATTGGAAATTAGTTGTCCCTCTATCACAACGAGAGCGAATTCTTAACCAATGCCACGATATTCCTACGTCAGGGCATTTCGGATTTTACAAAACTTTAAAAAAAATAACCGAGAATTATTACTGGCCCAAGTTAAGAAGAGATGTATTTAAGTATATAAGAAATTGTAATATTTGTCATAGTCAAAAAATGCCTAACTCGACACCAATGGGTCTTATGGATAGAGAAAGAAAAATTTCTATACCGTTTCAATGTATTTTTATTGATTTCCTAGGTCCATATCCACGTTCACCACGAGGTAACACTCATGCAATTATAGTTACCGATTACTTTACTAAATATGTTTTGGTAAAACCAGTACGTGCTGCTAATGCCAAAAATTTAATTTCGTTTATAGAAAATGATGTATTTTTAGTTTACGGAGTAAGTCAATTTATAGTATGTGATAATGTTTCACAAATGACTGGGAAAGAATTTGAAAAATTCACTAAAAAGTACCAGGTACAAGTTTTATATAACGCACGGTATCATCCCCAGACTAATGCAACTGAGCGAAATATTAGAACCTTATTAACATCAATTCGTTGTTTTGTAAATAGACACAAAGACTGGGACAAAGAAATTTACAAAATTGCTCATGCCATGAGAGTTTCAACACATCACACAGTAGGGTATAGTCCCGCTTTTCTAACTTTTGGCAGAAATATACCTATATCTGGTGATTTTTATAGCGAAAAAATCCGCGATATTAATTTTGACTTAGAACCTGGATATGCAGACCAATACGCAGAAAATCTTAAAAATTTTCCTGAATTATACAGAAAAGTGCAAGGGAAATTAAATGTTATGTATCAGAGAAATTCTAGACAATACAATTTACGTAGGAGAGACTTTCAGTTTAGAGTAGGCGATAAAGTTTGGAGACGCAATCATGTTCTTTCGGATGCTGAAAAACAGTTTTCGGCTAAGTTGGCACCTAGGTATGTGTTATGCAAGGTGCGTACAGTTAAATCACGCATAGTGTATGAGTTAAATAATATGGACGGTACAGATGCTGGCACCTGGCACATAAGTCAGTTAAAGCCTTATCTAGGATCGAATTCTGATTTGTCAGAGTAAAATTTTTCTGTCACCTAGATACTTCAACTAAAATTAATTTTCAACACCTCTGGTATACCGACAGTAACCTTTGCTATTTAATTCACATTCACTAGGCCAATAAGTAATTTTTTTGTTCGTGAGATAGTCACATTTTTCTTGGAGTTGTTAAATTTGAAATTTATGTAGATTTATGGCACAAAGTCATTTTTTTGTCACAACTTCCGATATTGAATTTATGTCTACATTTATCTATGTTGTAACGTAAGAAGTTTAGAAATCTTTTTATACAACAAAAGCTATAAATGTAATCTTACATTTTTTTAAGTACCGTTGTGAAACTTCTTACATAGCTCGAGTTTATTTCATTTCCTAGTAAGAAATTAAAACACTTCACTGCTTTATTTTGTTTCTTGCTTGAGATGGCTTAATCATATACTATATTTCCCTATATTGACGTCAAATATTCTTGTCCCAAAAAAATAAGCCTTCGCTTATTCCCCTTTATCAATTGTCCCTCCGTGAATTCGATAAGAATTACCCCCTATTGTACATATTCCCTATTGTATATATTATACTGATAGAAATGCAAAAGATTGCATTTACTTTTCTGCACGTACTAGTACATTTTAGTTAGTATTTAGGATCTTGTAAATAAGACTAGTTGATAGGCAGATTTGACAACTCCTGAGAAATGGATGCGTTAAAATTAGCTATATTCGGGTAGAATTATCACTAACTTAGTACTTAAGCAAAATTTGGGAACTGTAGGATTTAAGTAAAAAAAATTATAAAAACTGATAATAAGTAAAACACTCATGATTTTGTAAAAATATACCCTTCTTCAAAGGATATATTTTTAATGGTGGAGAGGGGCAGTGTAGCATTGCATATGCTACATTTTTCATAGTAATCAATTTAAAAAGTAAACTGGTGCATAGTGAGTTAGGCCACCCAGTATGTGGATAAATGTATTACTGGTTGCAGTGAAAAATCTCCTGAAAAGGAATTTATTAGACAAATATAAATATTTTTTTTATTCTTTCTTTCCTGCAAAAACATGCTTCACATGCAGTTAAATATATAAGTAAATAATAATGAAAATAATGCGGCACCGTTTCAGACAATTAACACTGCAATTATAACTTGTTCAGGTTGAAAAGCACTTGACACCTCATTTTGAGTTAACACCGAAATATAGTAAACACACGACGTCTTCTCTTCCTGGCTGGTTTAACAGCCTGTTTCTTATGAACTTGTTTTATTTATTTCTTCAGAAGCACATAGTAGCACACTCTCTATTTTAAGGTTATATTTTAGATATTTTAAATTCCTCTTCTTCTTCTTATCGTTCGATTTTGCCAAGAGCACAAGTCTGTGATTTGAGTTGGTACTTAAGACCTGCGTGTAGGGATCGTTAGTTTTTTTAAATTCGCAAGACCGCGTTAGAAAGCTAAGCCATCTTAGCAGCCTTTTTAAGAGTGATCCATTGAAGGAGCCGGTAGTGCTTAGGCTTGGGGCAGTAGCCTAACTAGTAAATTTGGTCAAGCCATAATTTTTATTCACGCCATAAGCTTAGGCTTATAATCGATACTGAGCCCCCACAGGTCACTTGGGGTAAGTCTTGCGAATTCGTTTGAATTTCATTTTGTAAGGTGTATTTTTTTTATATCTTAGGGTTGCCAGTATCCCTCATATGAGGCAATTTTCTTTGGTGTGATATCATTATTGGTATATCATCTCTCCGATGTAACGGCCACACACAGATGGTATTATTTTAAGAAGCAAGAGGTCAATAAGCGAAAGAATCCGAGTCGTCGATTTTTTTTTGGACCACGTAGGCAGTGGAGACAATTTGAGAGTGGAGGCAGCGTGTTGTAGAGGGGTCCCTGCAGTCATACCTGATTCTGGAACGAAGTTACACCAGGGCCTTCTGTTGGGTGGTATTATTTATAACATTTTGTTTGATTTAAATTTCTACTTTTCATATATTTTTTTTACTTGTAAGAAATGGTACCATTTTAATTAAATTTTAACATTTTTCAAATATTCATACATTTTCACATAAATATTTTTACATAACATTTTCTTAAATAATACTTGTTAAACCTTGTCATAATTTAATATTTTTTTTTATCAATCATTCAAATTTCAACTTAACTAAATTTTTTTGCTATTGCTAAATAAATTATTCAACTGTCCCATTGTCAAATACTAAAGTCAACTTATTATTAACATGTGTGTTTCCTTTCTTCTACTCATTTAGCTGGATATATATTATTGGTGAGCTTATTACATAACTTAGGTACTCAGTATTGTTTTCCTTAGCTTTCACAATACTCATGGTTCATATAGTAAGTTAATGTGGCGCCCTGAACATCTATTTTTTTGTTTATATATATATTCACTATTTTATATTTTTTTTTGCAAGTTAACAAATGAGTAAATATCGAACCACGACCTCGCTTTCCCATAACCCAGAGCTGCCGTTCGCATAATTGAAACACTTCCTGGTTTTAAGCCAAAGGGTGTTACAACATCAGAAAACGGATTAAATTTTATTTTATATTTTTCGTAATAAATTTCTTGTAACTGCTTAGCAGTAGAGTTCCACATCACTTTGACCACACTTTCCTTATAATCTTCAAAATTTTTCTTTTTCACATTAAATGCGTAGTCCTCCAATATAGTAGCCACCTGTACTACACTAATACACTCATGAATATTATACAACTTTTCGTCACAAAATTCAACAAACTGTTTCCATACACTTGATTTTGATTTTCGGGTGTTATCTGGTGTTATATTTTGAATTTCTTGTCTAATTGTTGATTTTCTTTACCAAATCGCGACATTTCGCTATACACTTATTAAACTCAACGTACAGACCTTTTAAACTAGTAATTATTAAGCTTTGTGACAGAACCGGTTAAACAAAAATGACAAATCAACATATCCTGGCCAACTTGACAAGCAAAGAAATTAATTTAAAATGTCAGGTTGGATTAATAATTTTTTTCCAAATTATGGTGATAAGTGGTGTGAAATTTTCTTACCGAATACCAGGCAAGCTTAAATTATTCCTGGAAATAATTTAAGTTCTTGTGATACTATAAGGGAAAATTTTCTAAGCCTAAAAAATGGAAGAAATACTAGTGATTTAAATTTTTTTTTTACCCAGGATACTTTAGAGCATAAAAATTTATGTTAGATTGACGTTTCAGGTATAAAAAAGTTATATCTACAAAGATTTTTTTAAATTAGTATTTTATTTAATATTTATGTTTTAATATAGAGTGGAATAAAATGATAAAGCTTAACTTTCATGTGCAAGCTGAATTCTTCCTCTCTAATATTCTACCTTTTTTTCTTTCTTAATGGGTATAAATTGTCTTTATTATGTAGCGGCGCGGCGCCGGCGGTCGAGAAAGGCTTCACCCTGTGCGACGCGCTTGAAATATTGAGCGAATTGTAATAATTTCTCATGCTAAGGGAAACATTTATTTAAAAAAACTTTTATACTATTCTTATGTAAAATTTCCCGCTCTTTAAAAATTGATTTTATCCGTTTCATAGGGTTGATTATAAGGGTTCGCGGGGGTAGATTTTGTAAACTTCTTTGTGCCACTTTCCACTAGCAAAAACTAACCTTTCATGAAAAAATTCGCGAGATAACAATTAATTATTAAATTTGAAACGAACTTCAGAAAAATGCTGAAGATAGCATAAATACGCACGATATTCTACAGACTAGAAAAAAACCTGCACAGAGCTAGAGCATCAACGCAAACAAAACTTACGAAGTGTCCGAATTTCATAGAATTCTAATAGTGGAGTCAAAGTAGGTTTTCACTTCGGAAAAATTCCGGGAAGCGATAACTTTTTACTACATTCGTGAGTATGTTACGAAGAACATACAAAAAGTTATCAACAAAAGAGTGTCCGAACACATGCCACGGAGGCACACAACTGCAGCGCGCGGTCTTAGGCGCGCTATAATAAATTTGCTGTAACTTTTTAACTAATCAATGGAATTATACAATCCAAAATTTAAACGAAAGTGAAGGATTGTAAGTATTGGATCCTTATATTTAAACTTGAAAAACTTTGCATGAATATGTACGGCATGTATATGAAGTTTAACCATAATGAGTTTTTTCTAGAAAATTCGTTGCCAGCTATGCCATTTCTAAAATGTTTAAGATAAAAACTTGAAAATTTCACAGTTTACTCTTGAAGTAATAAACAAAAAGACGTATGATGTGAAAAGAATCTTAAAAATATATTTTTTAATATACAGGACTTGAAAAATGGGAAATTTTGAAAAAGTACTAAATTTAATTTTTATGACAAATTTCAACGATCTATTACTTCAGTTTAAAATATCTTATTAAAACTTTAAAGGTGCATTTTTTAAAGCTTGAAATGTGTTCTTTAAAATGCTTTGAGTTGTTATATTTAAAAAATTAAATTTAGGCTCTCTTTTATATATGTACAAAATAAAAAAGAATAATGCTCCAAAATTAATGAAAATTGAGTTAATATAAACCACATAAAAAATTCTCGTTGTCATATCTAGCATATATTTATAGAAGGACCTTGAAAGAAGTAAGTACATTCCGTGTTAAAAAATTGTTTTTCAGGGCACTCGAGAATATCTCACTTAATATCGGTCGTACAAAAAAAAATGATTTTTGCGAAAATTGTGCCGATTTATATAACCTACAAAATGGTTTAAAGACATTTGAAATCCATGGCCTACTTTAAGAGTTATGGCGGAAAATATCGAAAAATGCGGAAAACGTCTAGGCCAAATATCTCCGTTATTTGAAGAGATACGAGAAAAATTCTAAGGCAAAATTTTTTTGCAAAACAGAGTGTTTCAACGAGGTTTTATCTAATTTTTTTCAAAACCGCTGTATTTTGAGATTTGCTCTTCAGGCTGTTAAAAAAAATATTTTGAAACGGGCGGGAAATGGCGACATTAAATAGAGCATTTTCCTCCCTTTTCAACGATATATCCCACGCAAGTGTTTTAGGCATATTGAAAATACCAGACACAAGTTTTTCTGTTTTTGTTTACTATGGTTATTTCGGATTAAGTCAATGCAAAGAAATAAATTTTCAGTTTATTTGCAATTGTTTAAATTTGTTTGCAATTGTGTCACTATATTTATTTTAGATTCACTATAATTTATATACATTATTCCATCAAATTGTCATTAATTATAATTATTATATGTAAAACTATTTTTATGTTAAGCATTTTATAAATTATAATTAGTTATATGTCTTAAACATCACTCAGTATATTACTATATATTTAGCAACTGTTTATTCGAATATTGTTTGCAATAAATACACACCTAATTTTATTTTATTTCACAGTCAGCGTTTAACGTTTAATATTCCAGTCTCTCCGACAATAAGTCATAAATAGCACTAGTTACTACTCATGCTATAAATAACTTTATCCTCCGTATTCCGTGACCTTGCCGACCAGCCAGCTTAACCAACAATCCACAGACCCTGCAGCGTATGCAAATCCACTATTCATCCTAGCGAGCATGTCGCATGTCACGAAATACTCGCAACGTTTTATATATATTATTTTATGAGCGGTTTCGATATTTTGGTGTAAGTTGTGAACGTGATAAGCAAGGCAAAGTCTACTGGAAAAGGTAAGTTGTTTATAACTTGTTGTATTTTACTGTTACTTGTTTATACTTATATTAAAAATATAACAAATTAAATTCATAACATAACGTAATTTCGATATTAATTTTTATTTAGACTCTGTTTATACTGAATAGAAATAGGTAAGCCACTCCCCATTAATTTCTAACCTCAAAAAGAAAAACTGGTTAATCAGTATTAATGGTTTTCATTATGTACCTTAATTCCTTAATATACACAAATATACACCAAAGTATTGAAAAATACTGTTTAATTAGGCGACTGGGAATAACAGCAAATAAAGATAACGAATAACGTAACAGCAATTTTTAACAAACGTCAAAACATAAAATGGTTGGTTGTATTATGGGGTTTAAAAAAATCAACCAATAGAACAATTCCATTTAAATATGGCGCACTTTTTGGGGAGTGGCTTAACTATTCCTATTCAGCAAACAGAGTATAGTATGAAAGATTCTTTGTATACAGGAAATGCAAGAAGCGGGCAAAGACTGTTAACTACAAAGGATTGCTCATCTCCATAAGAGTAACGTTTCCCAGTTCCCACTCTGTTTGAACTTTTGACGTATTAAGCAGTTCATTTCTTGGTGCGACGGTAGTTGATTACGCCACGGGCTCTACTGCTACTATACATATAATAGGCACGCCATACTTGTGTTTTGATTTCTTTCTATACATATGTATTTGATAACCGTGTTAGAAAAAAACTTGGAATTTTTAATTTACCATTCATAAAATATCGAGATGTATTTAGCTAAAAATAAAAAATAAAACAGCATCCCACAAAATGTATCTATTTTAAAAAGGACCGCTGGTGCAAGCCGCTAGCAGACCGGGACTTTTGTCGACGTCACAACTGGCTAATCGCGTATGACCTTGGGGAACTAAATCGGTGCGGATAAGCTATCATTTGTAGTTAACAATCCTTGAGAAGCGGGTGCTTTATAAATTAGGCGATGTCTACTTACGAATTTCCAGTATGCAATATTCATGCGCAGTAGTTTTCTTTGGGTATAATAATGCCTAGTAATTTCTCCTTGGTTACAATGGATATGCCGTAGATTTATTCGAGTATAATTGATGCGTGGTAGTTTTCCTGGGAAAACTAGTACGCAGTAAGCAATCCCGAGTATAACTGATGCGCAGCAGTTTTCCCCGGAAAAAATGGATGCGCAGTAGGTATTCATGAATACCATGGATGCGCAGTAGGTATTCCCAAATACCATGAATGAGCAGTAGGTATTCTTGAATACTATGGATGCGCAGTAGTTTTCCTTGGGAGTAATAGGTGCACAGTAGATTTTTCCGAGTACTATGAATGCGCAGTAGGTATTCCCGAATACCTTGGACGTGCAATAGGTATTCCAGAATATTATGAATGCGCAGTAGCTTTCCTTGCGAATAATAGTCGCGCAGTAGGTTTTTCAAGTACTATGGATGCGTAGTAAGTTTTCCCTAGCGCCATGGATGTGCAGCAGCTTTCCTTGGGAATAATGGATGCGCAGTGGGTTTCCTCGAGTACAATGGATGTGCAATAGTTTTCTTTGGGTACATTAATGCTTCGTTATTTTCAAGTACAATAGAAACGTAGTACTATAACAAGGGATTGTAAAATATATTATTATTTTCAGATAATGGAGTCTGAAATAATTCCAACGATAGAATGTGATAAGGCTTCAGGTACTTCTAACTTAATATCTAAAAATGCAGAAAGGTGTCGACGATATCGTGAAAGAAAGAAAAGCATGTTAGAAGGCGACTGTGTAAAAATTTCAAAACCTGATACTTCTCAGGTAATATCTAAAAATGCAGAAAGGTGCCGTAGATATCGTGCAAGAAAGAAAAATATGTTAAAAAGTGATTGCGTATGGATTCCAATACCTGAAAGTACCACAGTAGTGGCAAAAAGGTGTCATAATAATTTATTCGAAAATGCTTTAGAAAAAGAAGATAATGAAGCCGATCCACATATAGAAGAAGCGCATGTAGAAGGTATTTTGGGTGATAACAGTGATGAAGAGATGTCACATGAAGAGGATTTGGTTTTATCTTTTACTAGTACGGCTGCAACCAATGTAAGGAAACGATCTGCTAGTTCCTCATTAAGTTGAATTTCTAAGTATCGTGAAAAAAGACAAAGATTAATGGCTGAGGAAACATTTAAAATTTATATCACTAAACATTTCTTTTTGGATAGCTTAGACGAATATTGTCATGTATGTGATTGTATTTGGTGGCGAAGTAGATTATTAAACGATACAAAGAAATCTGCTATAGCAGAATATTTACATATTGGATATTATATACATGATGCGTTTCTAATATGTTCAAATTATTTAACATTTGTTCGACGACGAACAATTCCTACTTTAGCCGTAGCCACAATAAATGGTTTCGTATATCCTGAAATTCCTCCAGATTTGCCTAAATTACGTCCAACATCTCAAAGATTCCCGTTTGCCTTCTATATTTCCAAATTTTCTTAATTCATTTTCAATGCACTCCGATGGTTGCAAGGATTGCGAAATCTGTGATTTATTTTTAATGACCTGAAAATTACTTTTTTTATAATAATTTTTTGAAATATGAAAAAATTTACTGACAATCATCCCCTAGAACTACCCCTTAAGCAGAAGAGAGGGTTTGACTGATACCATGTAAACTTGTGTCCGGATAGCCTATGACTAAGTTTAAAAGATGAATTTCATATTTTAAGAGAGTCGGAAGATATTGCAGAAAATCTGAAATTTATTATCGCCCTTTTAAGAGGTATATCTGCCTTATTATTCATTTTCGGAAATAAGTTTATATAAATGACTACCATTATTTTTGGATGTACTATCAGACGCAGAAATATTGGAAGACAATTTTGAACCACCTTGTATACATATATAGGGTATCCCAATAGTGCGTCAAAATCCATATCGGCCTTATTAGAAGATTTTCGAAAATTATTTTTTTATTGAATGGTATAGTGTCAAAAGGCGCACATTTTAAAAATATTTCAAATATACAGGGTGACTTGCTACAGCAGAGCATCTTCAAGGTAAATTTTTTTTTGGGGACACCCTATATATTTTTACGTTTATGAGTTCAGCATAAAATTACCTTTCCAAAAACCTCCAAATTTTTTGCTTTTGAAGTGGCGTTGCAGAGATATTCGAAAAAATGTGAAAATTTTGATCGGAACAATGTTTAGCAAATTAATTCGCTGTGTGTGTATTACTATTAATTAAGAACATTTATTTTGCAATTATATAGAAAAGGGATGTACTACAACGACACAACCACCAAATATTGATTATAATTATACATAGTATATTTTATATTAGCTCTAATTCAGGACATTTCAAAGTGAATTTTCTCAATTTTTTTTAAATGTGCCACTGTATATTGCATTTTATTTAATTGGCACGTTAATTCTCTACGATTTTTGTGAACAATTGTGAACTAAAATTGATATTTCCAGAGATACTTTTACTTTTTCATTAAAAACCGTTCAATTATAATACTTTTCATTTCAAACTGATCTAGTAGCCATGATTTTGACATAAAGTGAGAATAATTGAAAGTAGTATTAAATTTTTTTTAGCGTGCGTCTTGCGTGCGTAGTATTTTTTCACAGTATAATTAAATCGCATTTGAGTCTATCTTAAAAATGTATAAATAATTGTTTAATAGTACAAAAAAGTTGATATAAATAATAGGAACAGAAAGTACGGTATTAAGTAATACAAAAATTGGTATTATTCTTCCCTTATTCTTTCTTTCATATTATCTTTTGTAGTTATAGGAGCTTTGTACACTTGCTCCTTAACATAGCCTTACAAAAAGAAATCTATTTTGGTCAAATCAGGGCTTCTGACAGGCCAAATGTGGGACCCTCCTCTTCCTATTCAATCATTTGGAAAAGCGGCGTTTAAATATTCGTGAATAATCGCAGTGTGGTGCACAGGTGCTCCATCATGGAGGTATCACATTCTCTCCCTAATATCCCCGGGGACATCCTCCAGTAATTCTTCCAAGCTGTCTTGCAAAAATTCCAAATAAATTTGACCATTCACAAGTCCATCAAAAAAATGTGGTCCTATCATGTCATGATCCCCAACAATTCCTCCCCGAACATTCAACGACCATCTTGTTTGGCTGTTTGTTCGTGAGATGTAAGGATTGGTTGTGTTGTAATAATGGAAATTATGACGATTAACATGTTCATTTTTATGAAACGTTGCTTCATCGGCAAACAAAACAAAGTCAAAAATTTCTTTGTTGTCCTATTTGTTGTTTTGCCCATTGACAAAATTGTATTCGGTTCTCATAATCCTTATCAATCAGTTCCTGTATTAGTTGAACGTGGTAAGAATGATGGACTGAAGTTTGGCCTATATGTTTTCTATTGCCAATTCTCTTATACCGCGATGATGGTCTTCTATCACGTTCAAAAGTATGACTGATTCGTTTTCTTCATTTACTACATTTTTTGTTCGTCCCTTTTTCTCATATTCCACTCTCCCCGTATTGCCAAATCGTTCTGTCAACCTCTCAAATGATTTATTAGAGGGCTGTCTTCTTTCCGGATATCGCTCCTTATAATTTCAAGTTGATAGCAAACAATTGTTATCACTCGCACCCGGAAAATAAACCGCGAATTTTAAACTAATTTATAACATAAAATAAGTGTAAGTACTTTGTTACAATAGGTAATAATTAAACGTCAATAAGACAACTTTCGATTATTCTCACTGTATGTCAAAATCATGGCTACTAGATCAGTTCGAAATGAAGAATATCATAATTTAACGGTTTTTAATGAAAAA
Organism: Leptura quadrifasciata; assembly: GCA_963675555.1. NCBI lineage: Eukaryota > Metazoa > Arthropoda > Insecta > Coleoptera > Cerambycidae > Leptura > Leptura quadrifasciata. The sequence continues at coordinate 150,560,298 of OY776673.1, read as the reverse complement.
CTAAAAATATCTCTGGAAATATCGATTTTAGGTATAGGATATTAATCACAAAAATCGTTGAGAATTAACGTGCCAATCCAAAAATACAATAATATATATAGTGTTCCATTTGAAAAAATTGAGAAAATTAACTTTGAAATGTCCTTAATTAGCGTTAGTATAAAATACACCCTGTATAATTATAATCAATATTTGGTGATTGTGTCGTTGTAGTACATCCCTTGTCTACATAATTGCAAAATAAATCTTCTTAATTAATAGCAATACACACACAGTGAATTATTTTGTTAAACATTGTTCCGTCCAAAATTTTTATATTTTTTCGAATAACTCGGCAACGCTACGTCAAAAACAAAAAATCTGGAGGTTGTTGGAAAGGTAATTTTACACTGAATTCATAAATGTAAAAATATACAGGGTGTTCCTTAAAAAAAAATGCCTCGAAGATGCTCCGCTGTAGCGAGTCACCCTGTATATTTCAAAATATTTTTAAAATGTGCGCCTTTTGATACTATACCACTTCCATTAAAGAATAATTTTCCAAAGTGTTCTAATAAGACCGATATTGGACTTTGACGCACTATTGGAACACCGTGTATACATATTATGTATTTCCTTTGCTCAATAAATAAATTCAAAATTTGAATTAAACTGAATGAAATAATTTTCATAATTATCCTATCCGGATGGAGCCGGGAGACAATTGCATTCGGATCTTTTTCGTGTTAACTCTACATTGTCCCTTATTTCGCTCTGGCCATTTACATCAAATTTTCTATTTAAAAGAACTAATAGGCCAATGAATAGAGACGTGCAAACTAAAGAATTTAACATTAATTCTTACATTTTTGAAATTATGTCATGTGATGAAGTAGCAACCCAAACGAAACTTCAAAATTTTGCAACTCGATTCAAGGTCGGCAACATTGTTAAAATCGCGAAAAGTTAAATTAAGCATTATCTCGACAAACAAAAATGTACCACCGCTGCAAATTTGATACAATTTGTATTACAGTATTCAAATATAAAGGTAAATTTGCAGGACCTTATGACCCAGGCATAATAATTAATTGTCAATAAGTAACATTTTTACACCAAATTATGGAAACATAATATTAGCATGCTTGCAAAACTACAATGTACTTGCTAAAATCGCCTTACATGTAAGTGTAAGTTTGCAACTCTATTCGATGGCGGCGTGGTAAAGTATATACGACTGGAATTGAAACCGTATAAAAACTAAAAACCGGCAAAAACAGTCGGTATCTCTTTATTGTACATGGGCGGAGGTAAATGGAAATGATTGTCACAATCAAATGTTAAAATTGTATTCATTTTTATTATTTTTTGTTTGTTAGGTTCATTTCACCAATAACATATTGAGGTATTATATCAGTTTTAGATATAAAGTCTAAATATTTAAATTTATTGGTTTTAGTTTTAAAGTTAACCCATATTATATTGAAATATGTTATTGCTCAGCAAGGACCAACGAGAAGGTATGAACATATCTTGCCAGGAGGGGATGGGACGGGTTAGATTAACGAGGGGCAACGATTTTAGTCAAAAATAAAATAAAAATTTAAGTTCCTTCTAAAATAAAAACGTAAGTTTCTTGAACAAAGCAAAGAATTATTATATGAAAACAAAAATAAATATTTGTATACTTATATAAAACATAAATAAAAACAAAATTAAAATATTTCTCTAGAATGAAGTAACTTAAATTAAAATTTCTTGTCAACTAAACAAAATATATTCCACGAAATGTAACAATAAAAAAGTGAATGGAAAAATGAAAAAAAGTTAAATGTTAATTGACGCGTCCGAATCTTCACTTTCTGAGGAGGAATCATTATCCAGTTGAATTAAAATCGGCGCACTAGGGGGTAGCGTGGATATCGATTTTCTTCTTCAATTATATGCCTAACGCAATTTTTCCATAAATCAGTATTATTGTCAATGTCATTTATTACTTCTCTTATATGATCAACTGTTATCGCGCTTAACGTTGGAGAGTTATTACATTTTCGTAAATGTACTTTTAGTGTTCCCCAAACCATCTCGATAGGATTAAATATGCAATAGTATGGAGGTAACCGCAAAAGTGTATGACCGTTGGATAAGTTATCAATAATATATTCCTTTTTGAAATTCTGTTCTTTTATTCTTTTCAGTAATTCGCGTTTTATTGGAACTTTTACAGGAATTTCCATTTTTTTTCTCATGAATTTTAAAATGTCTTCCTTTTTTGTGCTGTTATTTGGTATTTTATTTAATATACGCGAGTGATAAGAAGCATTATCTAATACAATTACCGAATTTGGCGGAATATTTGGTAGAAGCTGTTGAGAAAACCATTTTTCGAATAGATCGGCTGTCATGTCTTCGTGATAGTCTGCAGAAGACTGCGATATTTTTTTGGCCGACAAGAGCAACGCATTGGGTACAAACCCATTTTCACTTCCCGCATGAAGTATGATAACGCGTTTTCCTCTAGTACACGGAGTATTTAAAACACAATTGTGCGAACTATCTACCCAACCATACTGAACAACATCATGCGTGTCAAACCACGTCTCGTCTAGATACACTATATGCCTGTTTAGTTTACGATATTCTCTAATTTTTTCCAAATAACCTACTCAAAGTGAAACTATACGTCGCGATTCCATAATTACCATACGACTGTCAAATTTTTTATGTTTAAAACCGCATTCTAATAAGACATTTCGTAGTGTATCTAAAGACCTATAATTATAATCAGGATAATCGCTCAATTTTTCTTGAATCATTTTTAACTTAGGAACTATATTTTCTTCATACATATTATAAATTATACCCCGTATTACATCTCTAGTGGCATCATCAATATTTTTTAATTTCGTATTTTTCCGTTTCCTCTTTGCGCTGTGATCTATAACATCGCCTTCTTGAATTACGCGATAAATTGTTGATTTTGATATTTTAGTTAATTCGTTAATACGTCGTATTATTTCTTTCTCACATTGTTCAGGATTTTCGCTTTTCAAACATTCATGTATATTTAAAATAATACGTTGACTTTGTACGTGTAAATCTTGGTTTTTAAACTGGTTTAATTTATTTCGGCTTTTTCGACAATAACCGGTTCAACTATTTCGGGATTTTCGGGCGTTATTATATTATCCTCTGTTTCAAATGGTCTCCAGAAAGCCATGGTAAATTAGTAAATAATTAAAATATTTTAACCTTTTATACAGTAGTAAATATTTATAAATATGAACAGTAACTAACTAAACTCCTACGCTTGATATTATAATAGGTATTTATGCACTGCACTGGCACATAGACAGCACGTTGTTAGACTTCCACGTTGACTGATAAAGAAACGATTTACGAGTTTTTTTGTGCTAGTAGGCCTGTCCGTTTTATTACCTTTAAACCAGTGCAGTCGTAGATGGTTCATTCAGGCTGATTACATTGCCAGGTCTCGGACTCGCCTGCACAGTTTCAACTACCGTTCGAATCTCGATACCATTGCCAAATATATAGGACAAAATATCAAGTTCAGTGCGCACGGTCCTGTGCTTTAAAACTGACCAGTTTCAATTTTGGCCGTATTTACTATACATTTTTTATAATTTACAACTTGTAGATTATCATTTACATTCCAAAAAATAATAACATATGTACAGGCGGATTGCAAATGATCGCATTCGTAACTGAAATGCGCTCTCCATATTGCAGCAATCCCAGACATCGGCAGATTGATAAAATTTGCAATAAACAATTTGTTGCAACATTTTTACTATCTACTATTAAATAAAATTGATATCACTGCAAATTTCACATCGAACTCTATAAAAGTTAGTAAATGTTCATTCGAATTTGCAACTCTTCATGTGAGTAGCATATTGTTGTAAATATTTTTTATAATCATAATGTTACAAAATGGTCCAAAAATTTGTAAAACACGCTTGCAAAATTGGAATTAATCCGACTATATAGTTTTTTGTAGAACGGTAAATTTGCTGTTAATAGGAAGTTGAGAAACATAATTATGATAACGAAAGTGAGGAAATATTTATCGAACATTATATATTTCTGGGGATCAAATATATTGCAAAATCTTTTATAAAATTAAAACCTTACAAGTCTTCTTTACTGAATGAATTTTTGGGAAAAATATTCCAACCGTATGTTAACGTACTTACTAAAACAAACCATCTTATTAACAAGTTTATTTTTTTAAATTTAAAAGTTAAATTTACAAAATATTTTCAAGTCATATATAAACGCATTAATTTCATTTTTGCAGGCGTGTTATAAACATTTTTAGACCATTTTGCCAATCTTAAACAGTGGCATGTTGTTTATAGCAATATGCCACTGACATGAAGAGTTGCAAATTCGAATGAACGTTTAACAACTTCCATAGAGTTCGATGTAAAATTTGCAGTGATGTTAATTTTATTTTGATAGTAAAAATTTTGCGACAAATTATTTATTGCAAATTTTATCAATCTACCGACGTCGGGAGTTACTGCAAAATGGAGAGCGCGTTTCACTTACGGATGCAATCATTTGTAATCCGCCTGTACATATGTTACTATTTTTTGGAATCTTTTTTAGGTAAATAATAATCAGCTAAGTTGTAAATTTAAAAAAATGGTATATAGGGTTGCAAACTTACATAGTTATGTAAGGCGATTTTAGTAAAAACACTGTAATTTTGCAAACATGTTAATAATATGTTTGCAATATTTGATGCAAAAATGTTAATTATTGATAATTAATTATTATGCCCGGGTCATAAGGTGCTGCAAATGAAGCTTTATATTTTGATTATTGTAATACAAATTCTATAAAATTTGCAGCGATGTTACATTTTTGTTCGTCGAGATATTGCTTAAATTAACTTTTCGCGATATTAACAATGTTGCCGACCTAGAATCGAGTTGCAATATTTTATAGTTTTCTTTTGGTTGGTACTTTAACAGATGACAAAGTTTCAAAAATGTTAGAATGAAAGTACATTTTTTCCCTATTCACTGCCCTATAAATATATTTTAAGCACTATATATTTTACATTTTACTAAGTATCAAACTAATGGGTGTTTTTAAGTAAATACCTCTGTATGTTTGTTAATATTAAATTTTTACTCTATAAGTTCTTTTTGGAAATGTGTTTTAATATTAATATAGTATTTCGAGTTTCAACATTTTTGCAATATTTCGGAAAAATGAGATGCTTATCGGATTTCGTTATTAGTAATTTTATAAGCTAATAGCTACCAAAGTATAACGGGTACCGTAATGGGTATCTGCAACCGCTTTTGTGTTAATAAGTAGTAAAATTTAACGTTTAACGAACAAAAAATGGTAATGACCAATTGGAATGCCGATAAAATGAGGATAAATTTGATTGAGTTTGAATTGTGTGTACCAAAGAAATCGGCCTCGCGGAATAATAAGTACCCCCTTGGTTTAATGGTAGTATTATAAAAAAAATTAGGCTTAAGGAACGTGTCAGAAAAATATGCTCGGAAACCGATGATCTTTTTGAGGAGTTTAAAAAGGTCAGACGGGAAGTAAAGAGCGATATTAATACTGCCTACAAAAACTTTATACAAAATGCCGAAAATAATATAAAAAGCAATCCTAACAAATTCTGGGCGTTCATTAATGACAAGAAAGGATCAACCGGAGTTTCAGATGAAATGTTCTTTGACGGTGCTTCACTTAATAGTCCGCATGATATTTTAGATGCATTTGCCAGATTTTTTAGCCAGTCATATTCTGCTTCCTCATTAGACGCCGTGAATAATTCTATCGATAACGATTGTCCAAATATTAACCATACTGTTAATAAACATTTTTTTCAGGAGGAAGAAGTTCTCCAGGCCTTAAAACGCATTAAGCCAAAAATGACTGCAGATCCCGACTCCATACCAGCATTTTTATTGAAAGACTGTGCTATTATTTTTGCATATCCTCTAACTCTAATTTTTAACCTTATTTTAAAAAATTGTCAATTTCCGGACTTATGGAAACTTTCCAAAGTCTGTCTTATTTATAAAAAGGGGAATAAATTAGATATTCAAAACTTCAGGTCTATTTCTGTAATCTGTAATTTTTGCATAGTTTTAGAATTCCTACTTCACGACAGTATTTATCTTTCAATTAAGTCTAAGATATCTATTCACCAACATGGATTCATGAAGGGGCGTTCAACGACGACTTAACTCAGTATATTTCTGAATCCTTAGATGTACATCGCCAGACTGATGTCATATGTACGGATTTGACAGGTTAGATCATCAGTTACTGTTAATCAAATTAGAGAAAATTGGCCTTTCATACTCATTAATTCTCTTATTCAAGTCTTATTTAACTACTCTAAACGGATTCAAGTCAATTGAATTTGCTGCTACCTCTGGTGTTCCCCAGGGATCCATCTTGGGGCCCTTATTTTTCAACATATTTATCAATGATATAACGGACGAAATTGATTTACCTTGCCTGTTATATGCTAATGACCTTACAATTTTCTCAGTTATAAACCATATTCATGATTGTTTTCAACTTCAAGCTTGTCTTAGTAAAGTAAACAACTGGTGCTTAGTAAATAAACTACCCTTAAATGCTAATAAATGCAACATAATGTCATTTTCATTGAAAACATCTTCGATTATTTTTGACTATTATCTGGTTAATGATACTCTTCAGAGGCCTACAACTTTTCGCGACCTAGGCGTAATCTTTGATAGTAAATTATCGTTTACCAACCACATTGATACCATAGCCTCTGAAGCCTTTAAGGCTCTTGGATTCATAGCTCGCACCAGTCGCGAATTTACTAATACGGTTACATTGAAAATCCTTTACCAATCATTTGTGAGGTCGAAACTAGAATATGATCACTTATTTGATGTTCATAAGAGCAACCTGGAAGCAGTTCAACGCCGGTTTGTTAAACTACTTTGGTTTAAGTCGGATGGTATCTATCCATCTATTGGCTTTCCGCAGAGTCAATTGCTTGAAAGGTTCTCGTTGTCTACTCTGGAAGACAGGCGAATATACGTCTCTCAAGTATTCTTATTTAAAACGCTACACAATGAGCTTGATGTTCCTGGAATAATTTGCAAATTAAATATTCACATCCCTAGATTAAATAATTTTTTTATTTACCCACTCCACATACAAACTTATTAAAAAATTCGCCTTTGTTCACTGTCTGTAACAATTTTAATAAGCTCTGCAGCAACCTCGATATTTTTAATTGCAGCCTTAATGATATAAAAGCTGAAGTTTTTAATTAATTCAAATACTTTCAAATTACTCTGAATTTTAATCTTTGTTTCCTTCTGTCTTTCTCTAAGTTAATACTGCACATGTACCTCATTAAACTTGTTTTTAAGTATCTGTAATTTACACTTTATATTTATTGATGTTTTTGTTAGTTTATATTATTCGCTATGCTTTTTTTTGTTTGGTTTTTTTTTGTCTTATGTCGATTTTCAATGTTTTATATTGTACTCTACTTTTATGATTTGTTTTATAACTTTTTATTCCTGCTCCATAATTGGGTATTTTACCTGTTGAGCAGTGTATGCAATAAATAAATAAATTTGATTTTGAAAAAAATTGTTATGCTCAGTTCTTGCAGGAAAATCTTAATTTATAATAAAAAAGAAATTTTTGCTCATAACTTTAAATAACCATAACTCGTGAACTATTCATCGTATGAAGATGACTTGGAGCTCATTTTACAGATAATTTAATTCTCTTCAAAAAACCTTTAGTGTTATTATTGCCTAGACAATAAAAAAATAGTTATTTGTCAAAATGCACTTGAAAATGACAATTTTTCATGTTTTTAACTTTTATCTCCATACACTCGTTATCAAGACGATTTTGTGCATACATCAACATGTTCAAAATTTGATTCTTTTTAACTTTCATTAGATACACTATATGCGTGCGATCTATCGTTTTCGAGTTTTTATTGATTTTATCATGAAACAAGCGTTCTGATAGCATGAATAAAGATGTGTAAAAATTCATATCTCTGCCAATATTGATCGAATGGAAATGAAAAAAAAAATTATAGTTTAAAAAAACTAAAAAAACACGCTTTAAAAACCGATCTAAAAAGTAAAAAATAATAATGTTTAAATATTAAGATTTTGTTCAACAACGATAGATTGTAAAAATCTTGGGGTGCTTTTTACTATATGTTTATAATTCTACTTTTATCAATAGCTACCAATAAAATATTTATTTATAACAATTGATATCAAGCACCCCACGCTTTTTACAATATATCGCTGTTGAATAAAAATCTTAATATTTAAACATTATTGTCTTTTACTTTTTAGTTCAGTTTTTAAGGCGTTTTTTAGTTTTTTAAACTTACTAAAAATCATTTAATTAACACGTTTTTTTATTACATTAAGTTAGTTAGAACATATATATTATTAACTGCGGAGCCTCCGCCAAAATATCGACAGTAGATAAGTAATTTTTTTTAATTTTATTTTATCCTCATGATCCTGGTCAGGACAAAGTTGTCAAATTATTGTATTGTCATCAGTCCTTGATAAGTGTGCAAAGTTTCAGTTTAATCTGACGTTTTGAAGTGGATGAGAATCGCGTTCAAAGATTGAAAAAGTTACATACAAACAAACATACAGGTGAAGTTAATACAAGGCGTGTAATAAAAGGAAATTGTTCGTAATCGAATTTTCTACAACTTTCATTTGGAACATTTTGCGATCCGAATGACCACTTTCGACATTTTAGCGAAAAATGGGCGCGTTTCCGTTGCGTCGTAAAACTGTCAAAATTTCAAAAAAAGTTATGTCGGCTCCTATAGGTCTTACGACGTTAAAAATATTAATATTACCTATAATTTTCATGTGTACATATTTTACAGTAAAATTGATACTTTCCGAGTTTTTGCGAAAAACTAATTTTTTTACTTATTTTTTCCACCAGTTCTACGATACATAATAAATATCTATAATTATTTTCGAATATGCAGGGTAAACCTAGACGATTGTACAGGATCAAGTGCAATTTTTTAAAATGGAATGCTTTAAATATCAGTACATTTTTAGAAGCCTCTTTCTAGACTTCTTTCACTCCCATATTATTATTGGCTATCTCTGAACCATGTGGATCTGCAGATGCATTTTGACCATTATAGATTTTAAGGAAAAAAGAAATACCAATTACCAGACATCTGTGTGATGTTTCTGAAACATTTTCACTGCCTGAAAATATGCAAGGTGGCCCAAAATGATTTTTCAATTTCTTGAATTGACTATTCTAAATTTTTTCAAATGGAACACCCTGTATATTTCGCGACCATATGATGTAGGAATGAAAAACTAATATTTTTTTGTATGTATATCTCTATGGCTATTTATAACCATTTTCGATTTATTGAGCAATAAGTACATGATTCAGGAATAAACTTAAAAAATTAGAGAATTTTCAAAGAATTAAACAGAAAAAATTATAATAAGTGTTCCACAAGTTTGTTTCTACTGTTCTACAATCCAAAATAGGAAAGAAAGAATAATAACTGCTTTTCGATCGATCACACCGGTTATTTTAAAAACACTAGAAACTTCAAAATAGGCAACATGTGGAGCATTTATTACAATATTTTCCTGTTCAATTATCTGGAAAATCCTCTAATTTTTTAAGTTTATTTTTGAATTTTGTACTTATTGCTTAATAAATCTAAAATCGTTACGAATACATTGGTTTTTCATTCCTAACTTTGTATACCTAACAACTAATTTCTCCGTTTTAGAATGACAGTGAGGAGGATAATACAAATGTAGATATTTTGTCCTTGGATAATATTGAAGATAACTCGTTGAAACAAGAGGAGGATGATATGTTTGTCGAGGAATTTAACACTGAGACCAACACGTCAACCATATCAAAACCGTACACTGCGGGTCCCAGTAAGATCAGGCCACTTCAAGCAGGGCAAGACGAGTATGATGCAGTAGGCTACAATGTTGCTTCGAAATTAAGGAGTATGGAGAGAAACCAAAGAATTATAGCTGAGAGAATTATTGCCGAAACATTATTTCAGGGACAAATGGGTACTTTAAGTATCAATTCGTCTTGTGCTACTTTTTATCCCACTATACCTGCGAAAGATAGTGATGACGAAGATATTAAATTTAATCCTAGTTCTTTAGTATAATGTATTTATGAAAGATTAAAGATTTTCATTATTTGAGGCTTTTTTTCTCGTTACTTATTATATAGCCACTAACAATAGACTATCAATATCAATTTAGTCACTGATCTGCAAAATATTTATTTTTAATATACAGAGTGGCTACTTTTTGTATTGAATAATATTGCTATCGTGCAAACGATAATAATAATAATAATTTTATTGACAATAGGACATCCTAATATACAATATAATTTTAAAGCAGAAACAGTATTATCCGTTTTCAAAGCTTTATCTAAAAGAAAATATCATTAGTTCTGTGTTCTGTGTAAGTAGTAAGTATCTATGGAAATAACATAAACATAATCTTAATGCTGTGTATTTGACATACACAGCAAAATAAGAGTTCTTTGAAAACGGAAAGAGACTACTTTCCGAAACGTCAGCAAAATACATTATTTCTGTGTTTATTCCGATTTATATTATTTGCAAAACATAACCTCTGACTATTCCTTTGACGTAAATGTCACGGGCGCAGAGGCTTTTTTCCAATAATTCTATTATTTTGTAGATTCGGTGATTTGTTTTTGAAGAGGATAATAATACATGTGGTAGAAAACCCAAATAATAGGAAAGAAAATTCGTAGAATGCCACAAATAACTTTCAGACAATATTCATGAGTACTGCACTTATTATCTAAAGATTTAACAATTTCTATTAGCTCAATTAAAGTAAGCCCACTAAACATTAAATTATTACTTTAATAAAACTTCAATGTAACAAGGTTATAATGTAATTTTATTTGAAACAGACTATGAATGATAATATTTTTAGTCGCAAACTCCTCTATAAAATCCTTATTTTACTATAAGGAACGTAACCAGACTGCAACCAACAGCTACTCTCCGGGCTATGTGCCCCGCTGAGCGCTGAATTACAAGTTACAAGTCTGACGCGTTAAGTGTAATAATTGCATATTACCATCAAAACGCTAATGCTTCGATTGCAACAAACACCAGCCGAAAGACTGAGCCTACTTACAGGAGCTCTTTTTTCAGTCGTCACACACCACTTGCAGACTGCAGTTTCGAGCTGTTGGCTCTCGTCAGTGCAAGGTAGGCATGTGACGAACGGCACGAGGATCCTTTGACCATTTGGTACATTCCGGTATTTTTACAATAGCGACATGTAAAATAGTCAGCAGGCGCCATCTAGCGGTCTAGCTGTTGGTTGCAGTCTGGTTACGTTCGTTATAGTAAAATAAGGATTTTATAGAGGAGTTTGCGACTAAAAATATTATGTTTAATATTCCGCCCTCTAAAAGCACATTTGGATTAGACTATGAATGATATTGTAACATTGCTGTAAAAGATTTTGTCGTACATTTAACATGTTATTCTGTTATATTGTTAAAATGGAAACATCAAGAAAATATTTCCTTAATTTTGATGCAATATTGATGTAATATTTCATTAATATAATATCTTACATTATCTTGCACATTTACGTTGGACTACGAATATAATTACTAAAATATATATTCAACATTAATATAGTACTACAGCAATATGTTATTGAAGTATATATAAATGTGTAGGCAATATTAATTTAATTTTAAATTAATTGTTTATTAAATATTATAGTTGTTCACATGCTACTTAGTATTGTTGTCCGAACGCTTTAAGAAATTGAGAAAAAAACAAAAATATTTAATAGGTAATAAATCAATATCAGAAGTGGTTAGCTTCACATCACACATTATTTGTTACTTTTTTCAATTTCTTAGTGTTCGGACAATGTAACTGGCACAGATTATGAACAAATATCTAGATAATGTCACCATTCATATAGTTAAAAGAATCTTCCAACTTTTGTCACTAATACTACATACACGCACAGACAAAATTTTGATTTGCAGGCGCAGAACGATTTCTATTTATGGGTAATTAACGAAGTGTTAATGTAAATAGAAACTGTTCTGCTATAATTAGTTATTTCAAACATTAGTGAAATTGCATGTTGTGCAATATAGGCAGTCGTAAAGAGTTAGTAAGATTCAACTTTATAACCTGGAACACACTATCTGACATGACATTTGTACACGATCCTTCAGTACATCTATAGTATTTTAGGGACCACTTAAATCCGAAATAAAAAAAATATATAATATATGTAAAATTTATTGTTTTAAGGTTAAGTAACAAAAATAAAGACAAATATTTTCTAAAGCAAAACAAAACAATTTCTAGATTTAAAAAACCAACGAAATAAATAAAATATTTTTTTTCATCTCCTCCCTAACATTTTCTGTTTAGAAAATCGTAACCATTCAGCAATCATGTCCTCAAATTCCTTCCCTGTTGTTGTAGAGAATGTGGCTTGGACAGCATCTGTTAAAAAAGTTAATAATTGTAGTGTTGAAATATTCAGTTTATAGGGTGCATAAATACATACAATAAAGAATTGGAAAATTTGTGTTGTATAGATAAATTTAGATACTATTCTTAAGCTACGCTACACCGACGATAAACAATATCTAATGCAAGCGTCTGTAATTTATAATATTAAAATAATAATTTACTGTTTTAATAAACTATATTCATCGATTTTAATTCATATAAAAAGTCATCATTCAATTATGTCTTTATTTCACTATAACTTTGACATAAGGCATTATCCAAGAAAACATATCGCGAATAGTAATATACTTGTATTTTTTTGTCTATTAATGATTGTCAAAAAAATATATTTTAAGAAAAGTTCCACATCAGATGTAGTAAAGCTAGCACTTATTTACAAAATAAAAAATCAAATAGTAAACACAAATTAAATTAAATTTTAAATTTCATGGGCCGTCCAGATATGACTTTTATTCAAAAACATCTACTTTATAAGTCTTACTTTCATCAATTGGGTGTCGCCAATTTTAAAATTGTTTTTTTGACATGTCCAGGAGCAGTGCATATTTAATTCATTTGTGAAAATACAAGGCAAGCTTCTTCGTAAAAAGTTATTGAAATCTGAGGATAATTTGTTAAACTGAAAGAAAAACCTATTTAAATAATTAAACAAGTTTTGAAGTTGTAAAAAAATTACCAACTGTGTTGTGACATCTTGCTTCTTAAGATTGTTTACAAATTTTAGAAGTTGATCGATCGTATTTAGAGGTAACTGGACTCTTATTAAATCAGCCTTCAATACATCTTCTTCTTGTAAGCTACGCGATGTGTTAATATCAATTGCATTAACTTTATTTAAAATCATTTGTATCATTGTGGCGTTTTCTAAAATAATGTCCACCAGTAATTGGTATTTTTCCTCCGGAATCGCAGTAAAGTTTTCTATAACTGTATTTTCAGCCTCTGTCCCAACTGTGACAAATTCACTTTCTTCTCTTGGCGTTGTTACTATTTCATTTTGTTGTAACTCCAAGTTTACTGATGATGCACTCTCTATAAAAAAATATGCAGATTACAGAACCTTATGTAACTAGACGATTTTTTTAAACATTTTAAATTTACATTAAAAAAGCATTTCTTTGTAAAGCTCGTGATGACTGCCAAAAAAAATGCTTACCAATTTCACTGACGGTGCCAGAATCGATGTCGTATTCACTTAATAAGGGAATGGTAAGTGTGTCTGGAATAATTTTCTTTTTAATTTTATATTTGCCAAATCTTGTTGGTTCATCTGGTTCATCCTCAGAAGTAGCTACAGCCTCCTTTTCTACTTTCAAGGCATCGTCATAAGTATCTGTAAATAAAAATTGTTCATAGGAAGCAGTAAAGGCTATTTAACAGCCATCTGTTACCAAGTAAAATACTAAATGTTTCGATAATTTTATATTGAAAATTCTGCTAGTCTTTTCCTGGATCAGCTATTTTTATAATCAATGCCCTTAAATTTTTTGAATGGATTGGCCATAGGCAATCATTACCCAAAAGCCAATGTGTGGGTATTACCGAAACATCCGCAGGAAATTGAACAAAGGCATACTGTAAATTAAAAATAATGCCTAATTCATACACTATAAATATTTAACAGAGATTAACCTTAATTAAACAACTTCATCAAGTTGAGACAATAATGCATTTCCCATTAGAATTCAATCAATCAATCAATCAATACAACTTTATTAAACAGAACCCACCCCGGGACCGACCGTACAATCAACACGTTGCTCGTGATGGCGGATTGCAATGTCGGACGGAATGGGCCTGGTTCAGCTAAAGGCAATTAAAAAACAGCTTAAACCTAAACACCTTCCATCGCAGATGGATAAAATTAGGTCATAAAATGGGACATATCTAAAAAATAGACTTAACTAAACTTACAAACTACACACTGTTAAGAAACTTTTGCACTAAACACTTTTTTAAAAATTTTGGTACTGACGCAGACACCTCAGCATAAACGAGGAGCCTTCCGCGAGGTGTGATAACGCCGGGCTGCGCATAGGCTAGCCTGAACTGTGGTTTTAAAAATTTTGATTTCGAAAAATTTTTATTTTTGAAAAATTTGAATGAAAATGAATTTAGGGACAAAAATAAAATAAGAAACAAACGCGACAAAAAGATTACAAACAAAAAGGAAGACACAGGAAAGATTTAAAGATATAACAGGTATGAAATGTCAGCAAAGGTGGATAGAGTAAGCGGAAGTTATAGTTGGTGAAGTTTGGCTACAGAGGTTGCCGGAAGATCGGTAACGTCTGGTATGGTAGGGTGTGTTTTATCTGAAATGGGGCATTATGCTGTCTAATTTGTGTTATATTTCTTGTTAGCGGGCTATCGCCCAGTTTGAAAGAATAGAATTTTTGAGAGATGTCCTGGACGTAGTCCGCTATTGGAGTTATAGTTATGTCGTGGCAAAGTGCGTATAGGTCTCTGAGGGAGGTGTATCTTCCAGAATTAGAGATGAGGCGCATAAATTTGTGTTCGAGCACTTTTAGTTTCCTCATTGCCGTGGCCGAAATGCTGCACCACACCGGCGCCGCGTATGTGATAGACGGCCTGACCACCATTGTGTACAACAATTTTTTATTTTGTCGGTTAAGTCTGCTACCCCTGATCATGAGCGGATACAGACTCCTGGAAAGGGAGTAGACCGTCCGTACTGTCTCATTTATGTGCGTGTTAAACCTCAGTCGCGTTCACGCACCTCTTGGTTGGAATTTTGTTGCCCCGGATCGAGATTGATGTTATGATTCTATTTTCAGTGAATCGGCGCGTGAAAACTATCGCCTCCGACTTCTCAGCGTTTACCCGAATCTTCCACTGGTCGTAATAAGCCGTGGCACGAGCCATGTGCGCCTTGAGCAGCATATTCGCTGCTTGAGCATTGTGTGAATGCGCATACATGGCTGTGTCATCGGCGTACTTAGCCAGCTTTGTATTTGGGAACTCTGGGAAGCCGGAGACGTACAGGTTGTACAACTTTGGTGACAGGCACGATCCTTGCGGGACTCCCGCGCAAATGTCCCGCCGTGTTGATAGTTTGTTATTCACTCGAACCTGCAGGGATCTGCCCGTCAAGAACGAATGAATGAGTTTGATGAAATAAGTCGGGAAGTTGTAGTCGTGTAGTTTGTATAGTAACCCCGGGATCCAGAAGGTGTCGAACGCCTTCTCAATATCGAGGAGCACCATGGCAGTGTTCTTCCCGGGGTTGTATTGCACTTTGACGTCGTTAACTATCCTAACGACTTGCTGCACTGTGCTCCTGCCCCTCCTGAAGCCAAACTGGGACTCAGCGTCGATGTGGAGCTCCTCCTGAATAGCATCTAATCTGGTCAGAACGAGCTTCTCCACCAACTTGGAAATCGTAGACAGTAATGAGATGAGTCTATAGCTGCCGGCGAATTTCGCGTTCTTGCTTGGCTTAAGGATTGGCACGACCACGGCGCATTTCCACTGACTAGGCCAATGTTGTAGTCGTAGGATCGCGTTAACGATGTACGTCAACTGTACAATACCTTTCCTCGGAAGATATTTGAGCAGCTTGTACTCGACGCCGTCTTTTCCAGGAGCTTTATTGTTTGGTAGGTCTTTGACAATTCCTGCTATTTCCGAGGGCTTGGTCATGACCTTCAGAAATTCGCGTCTTGTCAGTTGTACGTCATGACCAATGATTTCGTTAATGTTATTTTCGATGCGGTCGTGCTCTAAATTATTTGGTATGTTGTTATTGTGTATGTTTTCAAAATGTGTAGCTAAGTTGCTCGCTTTCTGAGCGTCTATCATCGCTGTCTGTCCGTTCGCGCTTGTCAACGCGGGTATAGCCTCCCACGCGCTTTTCAGGGCCCTCGCCAGTTTCCACAGAGAGTTGTCCTGAGTATTTAGCGCTGCCAGTTTATCCCCCCATTTCTGGTTCTTTACAGTATTGATGGTGGTTCTGATTTGCCTTTGCAATCTGATCATCTCGACCTTAGCGTCAACATCGCGATATCGCTGCCAAAGCCGTCTCGGTCTGTTCTTTTCTCGTATGTCTCGTATGACTGCTGCGTCGAGTCGGTCTCTGTAGGGGTTTATCGTTTATCGCCAGTTGGCGTCTCTATAGGATGTGATTTTGCGTGTAATGTCTCCCCTTAACATATCGTTCAACTCAAGGACGATTGGATTATGGTCGGATGTGAGTTCCTCCAGGGCCACTGGGGCCGTGGAATTCCTCACGCCCTTGTTGACCACTATGTCAAGGATTGTGAGTGTTGTACCGTTGTCCGGAAAATGTGTAGGATCGTCCGGATACTGCAGAATGACATTACGACTATTTACATAGTCGAACAGAGTGTTGCCGTTCGCGTTGTTGCGATGGCAGTTCCAGTTGCGATGTCTAGCGTTAAGGTCGCCTATAAGCAGACAGTGCGGGCTCGCGTTCATCAAATTCTCCAGACAACCCGCCGTGAAGCCGTTCGCTGGTCTATTGTACGCGGTGATAATGCTCATGCCACCCTCCAGCGTCACACACATATTCTCTACAGATGTGTTCCGTATAGAATAGTGCGTGTGCGGAATGTCTAATTTTATGAACACGGCTACCCCGCCGCCTCTGTTATTGTCGGCCCTATCTTTTCGATGTACCGTATACCCTCGGACCTGCAGCTTGTCTTGTCTGTTAAGTTTTGTCTCATTTAGAAGCATAATGTCAATTTTATGCCTCAGTATGTAGTTAATTAGAAAAAAGAATTTTGTTACCTATACCGTTGGCGTTCCAGGAAGAAAGTTTTAATTTTATTTAAAACGCATCTTGTGGAATTGCTTCTAAGAAGCAGTGCATAACAAAGAATTTCTCACCTGCGTTGACACACCTCTCAAGTTCATCGTTAAGGTTGCTGTACAGCGTCAGTAGTTTATCTAAATCCACTAACGATGTCAGTCTTCTTTGCAGCTGACGGAGCAGTTCCACTTTTTCCGCCGTTCCGCTTGCTAGGGGAGGAGTAGGCAGCAATGCTGGTCTTCTTTCTGCTGCTGTTGGGGGTTGGGTTGTCTTACTGGTTTGTATCTGCTGGCGGGCTTGTTGCGCCTTGGCCCTCTCCGCCCATACATTTGTGGTTGGTTGAGAAGCCGCCACGTATCGGGTTTCGGGGGCTGGCCTGGTTCTCATACTTCGCCTGTCTAATTCTTCCAGCTTTCGCTTATATATGACACACCCGAGACTGTTCGCGGGATGCTGACCGCCGCAGTTCACGCATTTTGCCGGCGTGTCCCGGCTCTTGGTGCATAATCTCGTCAAATGACCTGCCGCGCATTTTAAGCAGTTGGGGGTAGCTCTGCAGTTTGTGGTGGCATGCCCCCACTGCTGACACCTATGACACTGGATTACCAGCTTAGCGTTGATGTGCCGCTCCCATGATATTGCTGTGTAATCCAGGTGTTTTATTTTTCCTTGTAGGTCTTTGAGCGTTGTCTTATTGTCAGTAATTATCATATACGTAGATTGTCTGGTGCCCTTCATTGTATACAGCTCCTTGAGGTTCACCTTGTACGAGGTTTTTAATTCTTCCTTGATATCTTCTATGTCCACCTCATGGTGGAGTCCCCTCAGCACAAAGGCGTGCGTCTTTTCGTCCCTTTGGGTGTACGTGTGGTATTCCACGCTGCTTTGCTGGAAGCACTCGTTGATGATTTGCCAATCTTCTTTTGTGTTGACCTGCAAGGAGGTATTGTACAACGAGTGCCTCCAGAAATATTTTTTTTTTCAGGTAATCGTTAACCCCCTTATGGTTATCAAGATGGCCATGAATGATTACCGGTGGCGGCCTCTTCTCGCTGGTGGCTGCTTTCTCTTTCCCATTCTCGTTGTCCCTCATTGGAGGGGGACAGATGACATCCATATCCTCCGCCACTGGCATTGGACCTTCGAAACGGTTGCTAGTTGGGGTGGTCTGCATCTTTGGCGCATTTTTGGGTTGCCTAGTTGTCCCTGGGTGGGTGAATGTGGGATCATTCTCGTCTTTTATTGTAAGCCTTTGCCTTTTCGGCTTTAGCTTGAAGATAGCTTCTTGTTTTTTCGTGTCAGCCTCTTTGTTTCTGGTAGGGATCATTTTCACACTCTCCTGGCTGGCCTCAGATGCACTGCCCTGTGACATCCTTGTCGGGGGAGTGGTTTGCAACGTCTTTCGTTTCATTTTCTTCCGTAGGATCTGTTTGTCTAAGCTTGCAAAACTCTGATCTGTTTCGTTGCCCGAAACTTCGCGTCTGATTTTGTTGAGAGTTGTTGCGTTTCCTTGATTTGCGGGCGCCGACAGTGTAGCAGAAGGCATGATGCTTGCCCCTACGTAATTGTACAATTGACCTTTGGGTTCCTCCACTGTGCCGTATAAGTTAGCAAGACACTATTCTTCTATATTTTTTAATACCAGAAAAATTCTCAAAAAATTGCTTGATCGACCGGAAAAAGTCGCCAAAAATTGTTCTTTTTAGTTTGGAGGTTAAGTTCCTCCCGACCAGTTTCAACCAATGGCCGATAGCCGGCAGGAGAGAGGGGTTCGATAAAAATCGTCTTTTTCCTAGGTTATGTTTCGATGTTTTGTTGCTACCTTCACTAATTTCGAAAAGATTTTAACCAATCACTGTCCGGAATTGAAAAGTTTGGTTAAGTCTTTTGGGTCTGATTTCACTATGCTAAAAAATCTAATAACTAAATGTCACTGTCAAATGTCTCGGTGGCTTTTTTTAAAAACTCACGTATTTCCACGTTCGCGGCTTCGCTTTCAACTGGCTCGTGTCTCTATTATCTGAATTCACTTATTAAACAGTATCTAACACTTGATAAACTTAGAAAAATCACAAAATTTCTTTTTGACTCAGGAGCTAACTTTAGGTAACCGGTAGCACATATAGCACACTCTTATTCTCATTAGAATTGCAGTAACCATTAAAAACGAACTATTTTTATATATCTCTTAGAGCCAGAAGAGAAATGAAATGAAATTTATTAAGTAGGTCATGCCTAATATACACAATACATAATAATATCAAATTAAATTACATAACAGATTATAAGTAGTTATACATACATACGTACATACATACATACATAGATACGTACATACATACATACATACATACATACATACATACATACATACATACATACATAATAATAATAATAATTCATACACATAGTACGAGTATAATACAAATTATAGGGTCTACATAGTATTTTAATGTAAGTACACAAGTTCTAATGCACCCATATCATCTTAAGACGTAAAAAAAAAGTATGAAGAGGAACAAAGATTATAAACATTCAAAATATAATTTAATACATTTTATATGCATTAAACATTATGCGCTTGATTTACCTTATTTAATAAAAAATGAGACAGTTGTCTTTTAAAGATTGTTAGCGTTTGAGCTGTTTTTATCTCCATCGGTAATTCATTAAATTGTTTAAGACCTTTGTGAAACAGTGAATTCATTGATTTTTTGAAATTAGTTCTTTGTATGTGAAAATTGTTATTGTTTCTTGTTTGATAATTATGGATTTCTCTATTTATTTTTATAAATCGGTTGAGATAAGCTGGAAGTAAGTTGTGATTTATTTTATAAATAAATATCATCGAAAAATAAACTAGTCTAGTAGAAACTGTCATCCATTGAAGAGCATCTAACATTAAACTAATTGGAGTGTATCTACTGCATTTCACAATTATCCTCATGCCACAATTTTGTAGCTTTTGTAGAGCATTCATTGAATTGTTGTCTAAAAGGTATAAAATACTTGCACAATAGTCGAAGTGCGGTTGAATAATAGTCTTATACACAGTAATATTTGTCGAAAAAGAAAGCTGATTAGATATTCTTGAAAAGAAGTATAGTTTTTTTGTTATTTTCTTTTGTATATATAAGAAATGATTTTTAAATGTTAGAGTATTATCAATAATTACTCCGAGATATTTAAATTCTTTAACCAGTTCTAATTTATTATTTTCTAATAGTATATTTATATTATTTACGTTAATGTTATTATATTTAAATTTCGTAGTCAAAATCATTGCCTTTGTTTTGTTGACATTTAGTTTGAGTTTGTTTATAGCTAGATACTCTTCAATATCGGCTAGTTCATTATTCATCCTCATTACGGCATTATCTAAATTATTATCAACTACAGCAATTAAGGTATCGTCTGCAAATAGATTTAAAAAGTCACAAGACGTAAATGTAACAATATCATTTAAAAAAATTATAAACAATAGGGGTCCGAGGACACTACCCTGTGGCACCCCAAATTTATTTTGACGAGGATTAGGAAATTTATTGTTAATTTTTGTAATTTGATATCTGTTCCTCAGGTAGTCCTCAAACCAGTTTAATACTATGCCATCTATACCATAATATATTAATTTTTTTAAAAGAGTCAATCTGTCGATAGTTTCGAAAGCTCTTTTGAAGTCTAAAAATACAGCTGGGATATATCGATCGTTATCAATCTGGTTAATCCAATTAGCGATAGTTAATTGTAATGCTGACTCACACGAGTGATTCTCTCTAAAACCAGACTGATTACTGATTAATAAATTATTCTTATTAAAATATTCAGAGAGTTGTATATGTACTGCTATTTCTATGATTTTTTCTATAACTGGCAAAGTATTAATCAGTCTGAAGTTACAAGCCTCGTTTGTATTTATTATTTTTGGTATAGGTGTTATTATACTAGTTTTCAAATTATCTGGAAATTTACCTGTTTGTAATGAGGTGTTTACTAATTGTAAGACGGCATGTCCAATGACATCGAAAGAACTCTTAATAATTTTAGCACATAATACGTCATGTACATTTGTCTTATTACATAAATCTGATACAATTTCCTGTAGATCGTTCATTGTTAATAATCTAAAGTTAGAAAAATTACTATCTATGTTTATAAGTCCTGTATCAGTCCATTCAGTGGTATGATTGATAGAATTAATTATATCGCCTACACTGTCAATAAAGTATCTATTAAAGTTTTCTGCCAACTCTGTATCTTCATTAAAATAAACTATTCTATCGTCAATTACAAAATGTATGGTATTATTTAAAAAACTGTGATCCTGTATTTGCATACATAAGCTTAGAGTAAGTAACGTGAGAAAGTGAAAAAAAGAAGGACGAGGTGCGAGAGTGAAAAAACAAAAAAAAAAGTAAAGGTTTATGTAGTCGGGGCAACTAGTCGAGAAGAACGCACCTTTGAACATAAAGGTTTGATTCACTGTCACATAATTGGCATATTTTCAAACAAAAAATGAATGCCAATATAATTAAATATTATAAATAATAAGATCCTGTCCCATTTCAGTGTCGCCTACCTCTATTTACATTGTCTGAATTTGAATTGTAAATTTGATGTATCGTTAAAGAATTTACATTTTGGGGTTGAATCCAATAAATATGGCAAATGAAAATAATTTAATGAATTAGCGATAGTAAAAATTGATCCATCTTTATAGATTTGCAAAAAACATCACTGAGGGGTGCAATGTCAGAAAGCTTTTGCAAATGCCCGACATATCCATAGTGAAATAATTGATGCGCAAGGTTCAATAAAATAATCATTAAAACTGAAAAATGTTTTATATTCAATTTCAAATTTTCCTTAACGAAAATGAATATCACTTTTGCTGGAATATTATTTCTAAGAATGCAAAAGCAATTTGGTTCAGATATTTTTAATACCATTTGATTATAAGTGATATTCTGATAGGTCATAACCAGACTTTCTTTAATTTTTTAAGGCCAAGAGGTTTAGACAGTTTCATTTCTACTTGTATTTTTTGCGTTGTGGAATATTTCCTATGTTCGTAAACCCTGTTTACAAACTGTTTTAATGGCCGTTTTAATTATATTTAAAAAAAAATCAAATTTAAAGCAACTAAAATTATCTAAAGGTCCAAATTTAAGAACATCTTTCGCAATATGAATTAGATTATGTACGTTATGGTTTACATATTCATATCCATATATTTCGCCAAAGTTTTCCACAAAATGTTGTAACAAAACTTGAGCAAACCTATTGTACTTTTTGCATAATTCTGAAGATACAAGAATTCTTACTGCACAATGCAAACAAAGAAAATGCAAAAAGTTCGGTTTACACAAATAATGTTTTGAACATGATAGGTTCACAGTACAACAAGAATTGGCGAAATTCCGTTGCCTTCCATCTTTCTAATGTAAACTCCTACGTTTTCGCGGAAATTCCAGTACGCTCCAGTTTCTAAATATTTATTATTTATTTCATCAATTTGGTGACTCAATAATCGAACACCCCGATTACATTTAATCCAAAAAATTAAAAGTCGTTTCATCACCCCAAAACATATTAAGTGCATATAATCCAGTGGCACTTGGGTTACTAAACCTATATTTAATTTCAAAAGCTCAGTTCAAATAATCTTTTTGTTTATATATTTATGGTAATCCTCATCTTCCATATTAACAAAACTCTCATCGGTTTGTTCTTGCGAAGTAATCTGAGGATAGGTCATCCGATTGTTTAAGAAACTACCATCTGTTATACATTTAGTACAACCAGAATAAGCATTGTGACCTTTTACAGAAAGAATAAATGCTTTTGCAGGTGCATCACATAAAATTTTTGTTATTTCAAGCTGCAAATAATTACCCTCATAATTTATACCTTCATTTTTTAACCGAACAAATTCATTTACAAAATATTTTTAAAAATTATTTGCAAGTTTTTCAAATCCATGATACACTCCTATTGGAAAGACCATATTTGTTTTAATATTCTCAATATTGCCTAACACTGGCCAGAACTGACTTGCACTACTTTTAGTCAGAGGAACACCGTCAATATTAATTTCAAGTTTTATAACTTCAGAATTATTGCATTTGTAAGATTTTTTTTCAATATGAATAAAATTGACTCCTTTAAACTAAAATGGTAGTAAAAACCAGGTGGCATTTCAATAATACTCTTATCTTCAGTTTCATTTATTTTCAATAGAGTTCGAGCATCTTTATGTATATTTAGATAAAGATCGGTTTTCAAAATACTAAGTAATTTCGAACATGAGTTATGTGAAATTTTATCTCAACTACCCAAGCATTTAAATGCATCGTAAAGGAATCTACAAGGTCTGATTCCGTAGAAGTGTTAATAATATCGGGAAGATTTGTGGATGGAACTTCAGATGCAGTTGATAACGGGGGCACTGAGGGAACCACAGCAGATTTACTTGGCAAAATAATTTGAGCCAGACACAGAATTAGTACTAGTAGAAAAATTATTAATTGGATGGTAGGTTCTTGAAAAAACATATTCAATAGAATAATTATAAATATTCAAAAGAATAGTTACAATACGCACTTGGTTTATTGTTTCATTAGTTTTGTTCAGATTTTTCTGACATATGTTTCGGCCTTGCGACCATTATCAAAGAGTCTTAAAAACTGAACTGAAAGTGGTGGTTCACAGTATATATCTTACAAAACCTCTACCCACTTAGAGGGGGATAATAACTTGATTTGCTATTTCTTAAAATTTATATAATAATATAATTGTGGTGATATATTTCCTTGAGCAGTTATAATTATCATAACAAAACTTGTACGGTAATTCACAATGAATTCGCGAGTATCTAGTTGGGTTTATGAGCCGATTCTTTCCATATATATTCCCACTTATTTCTCAGTTTAGCTTTAAGAAAATTAACTGCATCAGTAAGACATATTTTAAAGCTCCTATTTATTCCTGTATGATGCTTTTCTTAGCTAAACAGTCCACATGTTCATTGTGCTTCAAACCTATATGCCTTTACCCATATAAAGTTTGTAATAAGTTTTTAATGTTTACAATAATAGAATTAGTTTTAGCATGGGGTGCAGAAATATTCTTTAATCCCGTTAGAACAGATAGGGAATCAGAAAGTATGACAGTTTTTGTGAGTTCGAGGTACTTATAAATTTAAGGGCTTCATAGATGGTTGTAGCTTCTGCTGTGAAAATAGAACACTCTGTCATAAGTTTCATTTTACACTCAACACTTTTCGATGGTATATAATAGGCGCATCCTGTTCCATTTGGCGACTTAGAAGCATCTGTGTAGATTAACTCGGAGTTTTGAAATTGTTCGAGAGTTATATTCAGCCTCATCACTTATTTTATGAACAATTCGATTTAACAATTCTTTATTCAAGTTAAAATTTAAACAGCTGCCTTCCCAGAGCTCACTCCGGGACCGACTTTACAACCATCGCGTGATCCGCGGTGGCGGATTGCAGGGTCGGGCGGATTAATCTGACTTGACTAAAAATTACCTACCTAAACTCCTTCTGTTAATAAACAGATTTAAAAAGGTGTTAAAATTCCTATATCTAAATGAACAGATTTTTTTAAAACTTAAAAACTACACATTTTTTAAGAGCTTTCACTTAAATTTTTTAGAATTTTGGTACGAAGACACCTCAACCTAAACAAGATCCTTCCGTGAGGTGTGAAAATGCCGGGCTTGATTTCAATAATTTTGGTTTTTGTTTGAATTTTGGTGGAAAATTAATTTAAAGACAATTCATTAACTAACTTGGTTAATCCAGTCCTGCTGTTTCAACATTATATGTATACATTTTTCTTCTAGGCTACAGAATGCCTAGAAAATCAATGAACCAGTAAGTTGGCTACACTTCCCACCTTATTAAAACCTTTAGATTATTTTATGTGTAGTTTTGTAAAAAAAACAAAGTATATTGCAACGAGGTCCAGGATTGAAATGAAGTACTCAATTGAATGGTTGAAGCTTCCTACCACATTACACCAAATATGATTGCTGAAGCTACTAAACAAATATTAAACGTGACTTTGCATTCAGAAATATGGTGGACATTTTCAGTAATTTTGGTTTTACTTGGTTACTAACCAAGTTATTGTTTTTATAAATTCCGTTCATCATCGTTCAGGGATTAAATTGACAAGTTAAAGTAGACTTTTTATTTGGCAAAATAATTGCAGGAACGAACAAGTCATGTTAGTAAATGTATTGGATTGTTCATAAAGCAAGCTTTTAACAGATAAGTTACATCATATATTGATTGCTTAACAAACAATTTTTTTGGCGAAGGGCG
Source organism: Leptura quadrifasciata (assembly GCA_963675555.1). Classification (NCBI taxonomy): domain Eukaryota; kingdom Metazoa; phylum Arthropoda; class Insecta; order Coleoptera; family Cerambycidae; genus Leptura; species Leptura quadrifasciata. The sequence goes on along the minus strand of OY776673.1, from coordinate 150,534,540 downwards.
AAGATAATAAAATGAATAATTATTTTTCTAATGAAACCGTAGCAAAATTATCAACTGTAATATACCCCTGAATTCACAATTTCAAATACCTTAAGAAATTTTAATACAAAATGGAGGTCCGTATTTAAAAAATATAATTGATAGGAGGTGCCCCGTTATATTTTGGTCCTTTTTAAACCTATATAACTTTTGTTGAACTAGTTGAGAAAATGAAATGCGGTTTTCGCCAGTCTTCTTCTAATTTTGATAAGTTTTTTTCTGAGTATTCGTCTTTTTTGCTCACTTACGGTTTAACCGGAAATGACATAGCGTATTTTCAGGGATAGGGCAACTTTGTTATTCCAAATAGAATACCCTGTATATTTCTTCACAGTTGGTTATTACACAGAGTGATGGTTTTACAAGCTTTTAAAATGAATACTGCATTTTATCGAAATGCTACGAAAAATGATAATGATTCACAAAGTAGACTATGGAAATTAAAGACAACATCACTTGTAAACATCAAATTAGTTTATTGGCAACTCGGATACCCGAGTTACTTTAAAGATTATGTTTACTTCAAGCGAAAAAAACTAAGTGCGTAATCGTTTTTGCTGAAACTAAATCTTAAGAACAACACGAAGAAGATTTAGAACAAGGAACCTCCAACAAAAAATTCAATTAGAAAACTTTTGGAATTCGGGTTGAATTGATCATAAAAAAGAACTCCAAATAATGAAAATAGGCTTAATAATGCCGTTGAAATTTTGGAAATGACACAAAATGATCCTTCTTCATCTACAAGAAAAATTTCTTCAGCAACAGGTATTCCGAGAGCTACTGTTCATACTGTAATGGAAAATGTGCTAAAATTGAATGCTTATAAATTTCAGATTTATCAAGAATTAAAGGAAACTGAGTTTGCAAAAATAGTACAATTTGGTAGAGAAATTCGTAATTTACTTATTAGAAGAGATATGCATTTTCTTGATAAGCTAATCATGTCAGATGAAGCATAATTTCACTTAAATGGCAAGGTAAATAAGTATAATTGTAGAATATGGCATCAGAAAATCCCAAAAATTTTGAGCATATTTATACATGTTAGATTTTTTTTATCCGCAACTAGAACAGGATAATTTGTTGAGGACGGTTTATTTTAACTAGAGACTAGCTGAATGCCACCTTTGAAAATCGTTGGATAGGGAGGGGAGGTCCTACAGCATGGCCCCCTCGATCCCCTGACCTTACAATTCCAAACTTTTTCATATGGGGGTATGTGAATGACAGGTGTTATAACTCTATGCCACAAAACATAGAACAACTTATAAAAAACATTCGAAATATCTTTAACAGCATTACCCCTAAACAGTTAAGTAGAAGGTGTGACAACTTTGTAAAGTGAATAAACAAATGTATCCAAGTTGATGGACAGCATTTTGAACATATTTGATAACTAATGTGTATTGTTTTGTTTATTTCTTATTTGTTTAAGAGGACTTCGGAGTGATGCGTCATAGTTTTAATTGTAAATAGACTTCACGTCAACAAAATTGCTAATACAACCCTCATGCGTTGCTTGTATTCTTGACCTTCCGTTTTAAATAAGTCATAGGCGTGCAATACTTTATAGAATATGTATTAATGCATTTTAGTCGAATTATCATTATTGATAGTTAACATAGAAGTAAATTAAATAAAGCAATTAAATAATTAGTAACATTAGTATTTTTTTTGTTAGCGTGAAACGGGCGAGATATACATAATACTTTTCTTTAAAAGTTTTGCTATTATAAGTACTTAAAAATAAATGAAAAATAAAGATAGAATATAGGGTTGTATACAGGGTGTCCACTTTTTTTAATGGTATTGTATTAATTATTAACTTCTAAACTGTAAGGAGGTTGGTTAAATTAGACAAAAGTTGTGAAATATAAATAAAGTTTGTTAAAATAGATTTGCAAAATGTTGAGAAATTTCAGAGAAAATCGCGATATTTAATTTTCTCAAATGATACAAATGATTTAGAAAAATCTGTAAAATAAAATTTGAATGGAATTCGGTTGCTTCTTTACAAATCTCATATTTACATTTGTATAATTTCAACGCTAGACGTCGTGACGTCCAACTATGATTTTCCTTATTAACGGCTATCTTTTTTTAAAGAAAACTGAATTGGCAGCATATTATTTAATACATAATATATTATTATAATAGGGAAGTATATACAGGGTGAGGAAATAGTGCGTCGGACTTAGGTTTCTCGAGTTCTACGATGGCTAGAAATTAAAAAAAAAATACAAGAGACTAGATAAAAAGTCTAAAACCGAAAATTATTTTACAATATACAGGGCGAGACAAGACGAAATTACAGGATCAAGTGGTTTTTTAAAATGGAATGCTATATATCATCAGTACATTATTTGAGCCTCTTTCTAAACTCTATTCATTCCTATATTATTATTGACTATCTCCCAACCACTTGGATGTAATGAATTTTTTTGTTGAAATATTGGCATCTGCAGATAATAATAATAATATCTGCATATTGAAAAAATCAACATTCACAATTATGGGATTTAAAACAAACTTATGTGAATACTAGTTACGAGACATCTAATTAATGTTTTTGAATCATTTTTACTTGCTAAATATGCACAGGGCGGATGAAAATTATTTTTCAGTTAAGAACTATTTTAATTGAATTTTCTCAATATTTTTAAATAGAACATACTGTACATTTTTCGGCAATTTGATGTAGAAATAAAAAACGAATATTTTTTGTAGTACTTATCTATCTATCTATCTTATCTAAAAAATTTTCTCTAAATCCTATCATTTGCGCGTCAATAACAAATATAAAAAATAGCGATTTTCACTATTTTCAGAATATCTCTGAGAATACAGAAGATATTTCAAATCTGCAAACGACATCTTAACGAGCTTTAAAATGTACAACTTAATTCTAATTTAATCGACTTTCTACCTTTCTGGAATGCTTTGTCGTGGAATCCTGGTGGGAGTTGGAACCTTTGCTGTGAGACTGCTTCTGACGTAAGTTTCAGAAACACCAAAACATTTAAACACTACACTCGAATATACTACTCGATGCGCGTTTCGCCAACCGTGTTGGCATCATCTGGAGATATAATCCCATTGAAAAAGTGAACACTCTGTATAATAATATGAATAATATAGATAAACTAGTAAAAAATATTGCATAAAGGTAAAGTAGATATTTTTTTCTCGATCTGGGTTTCTTATTTCCAAACCCTTTATATAGCATGGATCTACCAACTCCAGTAGGAGGCATTTCTCGAAAAATGTTGCTAATTTGGGTAGAATTTTGTTTTTCCAAAAATTATCATTATTATTTTCATTTTATTATTTTGGAACTCATTATCACTAACTAGAGAACTGGTTCTGTTAATATCAATATTTGTAGTAAATTGGATGAAACCCCAGTTTCCTCTCGTTTTTTGTTAAATAAAGACCATGTACAATATGTAATAATTGATACAAAGGGTTTAAATTCTTTTAGTTCGCAGTAAAGTAATTTGATTAGATTATTTCTGTTAATAATAATAAAGAGAATTTTTAATTATGCCTTTTAATTTTGTAAAACTTAATTAACCGTAAAAACTACAAATATCATACAACGAGTACAAAATGTACTACTATAATACACTCTGGAATCCACAGATAGATAGATAGATATAAGTAACTATTGCAACAGGAAACAAAAAAGATTCGCTTTATTGCTTTATTGAACAGGCGGCGGATCCCCAAAAATAATCCTACTCTCAAAGCGGGTGCCTATGACACAGCCGAATGACGGTGTGCTTAGAAAAAGGGAGGTAGATGAAAGAATATGAGATTGTACAGATTAATAATACATAATTTTTAAATCTATGTCACTTTTTGAGGGCCTAGGGTTAATTTTATTTTAGTTCTACAAAAGGGAAAATGTTTATTTTAATAACACCTATGCAGGATGATAAATATTATTTTTGCAAATCGAAAATAGAAGAAACAAATTATATTTTTTTATATATACTTTTTCTTCTCTCATCATCCCACATTGTAACATGTTTTTAATGTCTTTTAGTGAAAGCAGTTTTTTAAAATAATGATTTATATGAGAGTAAATCGAAGCGTTTTGCCGGCTTATATCCGGAGCGCTCCTGTTACACTTTATTAGACCTGTTATGTACATTTTCAAATGTAAGTAACATGTAACTGTCAATAAACTAATTTTACGTTTACAAGTGATGTTGTCTTTAATTTCCATAGTCTACTTTGTGAATCATTATCATTTTTCGTAACGATTCGATAAAATACAATATTCATTTTAAAAGCTTATAAAACCATCAACTATATGTAATAATCATGACAAATATGCCATTTCCGGAAAGGGGAAACTATGGGCTTTCCAACTATGAAGAAATATAGAGGGTGTTCTTGACTTGGAATGGAAACAGTTAATACATGAGAGACTTCAGAATATAAGTAAATGGCAGACTGGTTCCGCTTTCCGTTCATACCTTGTATAATATGTTATTTAACAGTATTTTAGATTGATATATTGGTAAGTGTGAGGCATTTTGTAATAATCAAAATCAACTTCTGTCTGATCTATTAGCGCAAAGACCTTTGTCGTAAATTTCTTTAATATTCCGCAGAACAATAACTAAATTCGTAAAAAGTAAGAAAATATGAACGTTAGAAATAAATAATTAAAGAGAATATCTTAATTGACTTTTATTCCCGTGTTACTTATCCATCAGAGAATTCCTTTACACATAATTTGAACTGTACAGAGTGTTCTGAATTTGGTCAATTGCGGATGCAGTATAAACGGTAAAATAAAATTTCTGCCGACAATCATTGCCTTGATTTCAATTTTACATACCTCAAAAAATATTAGATAGATACAGCATGTTCCATTTTCGTTAAAAGGGCATCAACTATATTACTGTAAATGGAACATCCTGTATTTTATAACTCTTGTGTGTTGCCCATCTAATTATCTTCATGACTTTATTACAGCAATAGTTACTTGCAATGCAACCATTTACGAAACAAAACGATTTCCTCCTCTGGTTTCACCGGAAGTGCCACGAACTTTTAATTTTTAAATGAAACTTCCTGTATGATATTGCATTTTTGAATTCTGAAATATTTCCTGAAGCCAATTATATCACATAAGTGACATTTCAAACGCCAATATTTTTAATTTTTAGTTTTCCATTTAAGCGTGTCTTGACTATTCCGATTTATTCTAATTGACCCGTTTATGCTAGAAGAATCGAAATCCCGTGGAAAATACTTAATTATGTGATTTATGGGCAAATAAAGTTTATCAGAATGTTGGTATACTTTATCCAATGTCAGTTTAAAATATTATAAATTCAGCGTCTCTACCAGGGATGCCCGTTCTTAATACCTTTTTACAACGGAATACAGCAGGCAGCACCGCGTTATCGGCATAATTTAACCCCTCGTATATGAGATGTAGTCGAGCAGATGTACAATTGCGCCGATGCGGGCGACCGGTAGAGGATTCAAGCTGATGTTCGGAATGACCAGTTCTAAAACAAGAAAGTGCTGTATGAAACTGTTTTCGTGGAACCGGGCAATGCTATAGCTTTATTTAACCTTGAATTGTGGTTTTTTCCTAATAAAAAAATGGTAAGTTGTTTGTGTTATATTTACCCAAAGTAAATATTGTTAACTGTAATTTCAAAAAATATTGGAGACCATTTGATGCAGAAGAAAATTTACATAATGAAAATGTTGGAGACGAGGTAACGGAGTCGATCGAATCGAGTTGGGAGTTTAAGAACCAAGATTTACACAAGCAAACCCAGCATCTTCTTTTAAATATTTATAACTGCTTAAAGAGAGAAAATAATTAAATTACGGATATAGGTATTATAAAAAGAATGTTTAAATTAACTAAGATTCCGATTTCTAGTATTAATCTAGTTATTAAAAAAGGGGTTGTTGTAGATCAAGATAGATTAAAAGAAAACGGAAAAATACAAAATTTTGAAAAATTGACACGTTCAAAAGACATCCGAAGAACAGTTTACAATTTTTATCAAGAAGATGAAGTCCCTAATTTGGAAATGATTTCGAATATATTGCGCGAATACCCTGATTATAACAATCAAACTTTGGAAACTTTAAGAGGTATTTTATTAAGGTGCGATTTATATATAAAAAAATTAATAACCATTTAGTAGTAACGAAATCACGCCGTATTGTGCAAATTCGACAGGAATATTTACATAAAATAAAAGAATACCGCGAATCAAATAGGACGGTAATATATGTTAATGAGACGTGGTTTGATACGCATGATACTATTAATTACGGTTGGATAGAGAGCCGCGGTTCGAAATTGTACTTTAAATGCGCCATGTTCAAGGGGAAACCGTATTATAATTCTGCATGCCGGAAGTAAAAATATGTTCGTACCCAACACACTGCTCTTGTCAGCCAAAAATATAAAACAGTGTTCTGCTGACTATCACGAAGATATGACCGCGAATTTGTTTGAACAGCTGTTACCTAATGTTCCGCTAAATTCGGTTATAGTTATGTATAACGCTTCTTATCATTCGCGACTATTAAATAAAGTACCAAATAATAATGCGAAAACGGATAAAGTTTATGAGATCTAAAAATTTAAATATTCCTGAAAAAATTTATTAAAAACTATCAAAGAACACAATTTTAATAAAGGATAAGTTGTAGACCATATCTGCAAAACAGACGACCATAGCCTGATACGTTTACCGCCACATTCCTGCATATTTATTCCAACAGTATTGATTTGGGGCAGTATAAAATACCAGTTGAGAAAATGCAATCAGAATTCGACTTTGGGCACTGTAATTCTACATAATAAAAAAACCGTAATATCCGCTTTAGACAAAACCGACATATAGAATAAATGAATCACATCATAAACAAAGAAAAAGAGTATCCCATTTTGTCGCTCGTAGAGCCTATTGTTCGTAGTGAGCTTACTGATGACTCCATTACCACACATTTTTTTTCTCGAAACTATGAGGACTTTCTTACTTTAATAGAAGTTTTATTTTAATTGAGGTAAAATACCATAACTAATTCTGTTTTGTTTGAGATATGACGGTGTTTTAATGAGAATTATGTTTTATTTTATTTTTATTATTTTTAACAATAGCGAAGCAGGAATTATTGAAAATTCACAAGAATCGTGCACTTTGTCTGTGAAATTTGGCATAGTCTTAGGTATGGTCTTGAGGTTTTAGGAAACCATCGCAAGCAACTGGTGCGCGACCTCTGGCGGTCTGTTTGTTATAAATTCAATATGGCCGCCATCTGTATTCGTATGTTTAATAGATGGGCTTGCATTACACATAATATATGATTGAGTAATATAATACCATAATACAAGTATAATATATAAGAATGCAATTTTTTTTATTCCATGTTTATAGTCTGAACATTGACTTAAGAAAACCATAGCGGAGTGTGCTTCTTCATGTCAATATAAATATGAGTTTCGAAAATACTACTGTTAATAACAGAAAACGACAAATTGGTCTTTGTGTTGCTTGTGCCAGCAAGATATCCCAAAAGACTTACGATGTTCATATAAGAGAGAGCGTCACCACAAAGCATATGAAGTACTAGAAGTAGATCTGAAAGACTTTGTCGATAATGAGGTGCCTATGCCTCTTGGCGTGAACGTGGAGTGTTTAGATGATGATTCTGGGATTGCGAACACAAAAAAGCAAATAAGGCAACATACCATAATGGATGCCGGGTGCTTTTTTCCTCTGGTAGTGGCAGTGAGTCCCAAAAAATGCGTTTGAGTTATAAAGCAATCCACGATCGTGAAAATGTTGCAACCGAATTTCGATTAGGGAATAAATAATAAATAAATGTATTATTTGTAATAATTTTTTCATCCAAATAATTTTTACAAAACATAATTCACCTTAATTCAACTTGAGAACAATAAATTAATGAGAATAGCACAGCTGATTCTGTTTTTTTTTTTGAAATAAATAAAAATTTTCTTCAAAAATTGGCAAATTTTCAGGTAACACTCTGTAAATAATTTTAGTATTAGCTTAAAAGATCAAAATATGTCTGTGTTTACTTACTTGTCTGCTCTGCTAGCATCCTCTCTTGCTTATAATCACTTCTTCAAAATATCACTCCGAACCTCGTCGTATCTCACCGTAGTGCAATTTTTCAGTTATTGATTTGGTAGTATAGGGAAGGGTTTCTGTGTGTTGTTTTGTTATTGATTTCTTTAGCCCAATATAGTGTCAAACCTGGGTGGGTTAGGTAGCCGTCTAATTGTTTGTAAATGCCTAAAATTTGGAAAATAAAATATGAGGTTATGTAGAAAAATGTTAACAAATTTAATCGATATTAATTTCCAGTTATATATAAAAGTAACTACTCACTTTAACTAGATTATTTGCTTGAATAAATTAAGAATCCGTCCATGGGTTCCTGAAAAATAAATTATTAATTGTTAAAAATGTTTACATTTTTATTCCTAAGTAACGTTTTAATAAAATGTAGTGATTTTTAGTAAATACGTCCTAAAATTTCACTACTTTCATTTGATTATCTACTCACCTTGGCAATCATAATTGTTATAAAGCATTAACAAAAATTCCTAAATGTAAATAATCTGAGTGACGACATCATCTGTGACGTCACCATCTGCAAACTGTCAGTCAATTTGTCTTTTGACAGTTTTGACATTCACTTCCTGCTACATCACGGCAAAGTTAGCACACGGCTGTCTAGAAAATTTTGATTTTGAATCATCCTTTGTGGGAATAAGTCTAGAACAATGCCACAGTGATTTTCGGTTTGTTATTTCGACGAAGAGTTATTTTACAGTTGTATTTTGGAGGAAATCACACCCGATCGGGGATTATTGCTACTTCTCTGTCACCGCGCCGTGTTGCCTAATAAGACCTTAGAGTGTCTTGGATATAGAAACGAAACCCGTCATAGAAGGCTATGAAAATTTGAAATAAAAAAAGCAGGTCCGTATTTAAAAAAAAAATCGAAGGTGGCCCTGATGAGACGAAACGTCTTAATGTAAATTTTATGTCGGCAAATTATAGAAAACTTCATTTACAAGAAAAACTCTTAGGATTTTTTTTTATATCTTTTATACTAACAACGCTAGACGTAAAAAACGAAAATGAGCTTTTACGTATTTTGTCGAATATCTCCGGAACAAGTCGGAATATCTTGAACATTTACGAACCTTATTACGCATCAAAATAGGAAACTTTTTAACTAACTTTGTATCTCTTGCGGTTTATGAGATCTCTGTGTACGCAAATTAAATCCGGGCCACCCTGTACACTTTTATTGTCAGCAATTTGTAAAATTCCATTGAGGGAAATAAATAATGTATTTACTATTATTATAAATTTCACGCATGTTTCCTAATTTTAGTCATGTGGCTGATGATGGGAAGTACATTATAAACAAAATAAGCAACCTATTTTTTTCGTATGATTTTTTTATAACCTATAGAGGGGTCCGCTTGACATATACTGCAGGCTTATTGGAAACTTGCTAATCCGATGAATTCTAACTGAAATGGCTTCTAACCCGTCATAAACGACGGCCCAATCACAGGCATAATATCATGCAGTTAACTCCATCCTCCATATTTAATTACTTTATTTTTTGTACATTTCAAATGCTTTGGTGAAATGTTGAACTTATTTTTATGCATAGTTTTCCCTCACTTCAACACGTGTAACGTTACAAATGCCGCGTCTGCGTAGGGCAAATTATTGATTTAGTAATGCAGAAGGATTGCAGAAAAACACTGCCTGATAAAATAGGTATAAGTATTGTTGTCAATAGGTGTAGTTTTCATGTGTAAAAAGGCTGTTATTGTGTAATGTGTTTGATCCCTGTATTCATATTAGCCGAAAAAGGTAATTTTTTTATTGTTTTTCATCATGTTCTCGCACAAATAATTATAGTTATATTTATATTATTAATATTGATCTAATGCGGTTGTCAAGGCATATTCCGGAACAAACAATGTTATTTTATAAACAAAATTAGCAAATTATAATAATATATGAATGTAAATAAGTAAGTAATACATATTTCTCATAAAATGATGAAAGTAATTTTTTCTCTTACATTTTATATACATAATTCAAAATAGTTCACAAATTTTACTACTGCAAACAATAATGTAATGGTTTATTAGTATATAGGTTGATCGTAGATTCACTTATTTAAGGGATTCGAAAAATAATGAATATCATTATGGGGCATATTCTAGAGAGTCGTACATAAATTTAAGTTGGCTGTCACCTGAAGGGTTTAAGAAATTTAAGTAGCTGTATAAATAATTAGGTCAAAATTTAACAGTAACTACGAATTTCGTGAACTTGTGGAAGTTGAACAGAAAGTATATAGAAATTAATAATACTATCATCATAACCATAGCAAAAGCTATATCTCTATATTATTGATTTATATATTTGCTTATGGAATTGTCATTATTACTGGTTGAGAGGTTTCTTATATCGAAGTATAACTAAAGTGAGAATTCGAAATATATATAATAGCTATTCATGTAACAAATTCATAATGTAAAGTTTTCTTATGAAGGAATTACATTCAATACATACATGACCTACACGAATTTAACTTCTTAGGACCCAATGTGCCCAACTTTCATAGATCTTTGTATGTATCTCTGTTTTCCACTACAGATGTGGAACTACCCATAAATAAATTAAAATCTCCAAATTTATCAGCAATGACACTAACTTGGTCAAATAATGCAAATGACATTATCTGTACAATAGCTCATGGAGGATTTTCTTTATCCTAAATACACAAATTTCCAATAAAAAAAATGAAATGAAAAATTTCTGTCACCTATAAAAAAATAAAATAACATTTATTGGAAAAAAAAATTGTAATGGTAACTAAAAGCGCCGATTTTCAAAGTATTACCAAATTTAAAAAAAAGTCATCTAGATATTACAATTACTTTTAAAACTTATCTGTTTTATCCTCTTTAAGTGGCATTATCATACATACCATCAAGTTTCACATCACTAAAAATGAACAAAAGAATATCAATCTGCAATAATTTTTCATTTAAGTAATAAAAAATTATATATATACTTATATGTTTTTTTTTATTGGCATTAGGACATAGTCCATACAGCCAAATACACAGTTAAATTTAGAAGCGGATAAAGAGCTAACCCCAATTCTAACGCGAATAATAATTAGATGAAAACAATAAGGAATAACAAGGACACACACTTCTCGCCTAGGGGCCTGTCAAGGCATTTAAAAAAAAACATCACAGGTAAGGCCACGGACCGATTACATGAGGTTAAACAAAGAATTAACAACTCAAACCTAAATTTTCATGCCACTTTTTTATAGGAAAGATATTAAAGCAATTTAGAATCTCCGTTTTATTTAGGCAGAGCAAAGATAATATATTAAAAGGTGTATCAATATTTAATTTTAACAGACCGTTATACAATTCATTTGTTGCATCTGTGTGTTTGTTACAGTTAAAGAAAATATGATCTAAGTCACTCTCAACGTTACATATATCGCACTCATTCGTAGGAGAAATTTCAATTCTATATAGATGTGCGGGGTAACAACCATGTCCAAATTTCATACTATTTAATGATGGTTATATAGTTTCTAGGAAGGTTAAGTCATCATGTCAGAATTTGGACGGATATACTAAAATAAATTCATGCCACATGTTTGACTGCGATTTATTCAGTAGATGTTTACAGATATTTACAGAGCCATCGTAATTTAGTTGTCTGGTAGTTTCTAAACCTGATGAGACGTTTTGCTTAGCTTTTGTGTCCACTTTTTCACTAAAATGAATGCCAATGTGCGCTTTAGCCCACATGAATATAATATGGCCCCCATTTAAATGTAACAGCCGTGTAATTTTTTTAATATTTGTAATAAAAGGATTCTCCGGATGGCTTTATGTATATGTACCACTGACAGCTGTCAACGCGCACGCTTCCTTATACAGTATGGGGAACTCTACTAGCCGTATAGGGGAATTCTATACACTTATGTACAAGTGCAATATGGATTGAATATGAAATGAATGCCCACCATAGTACATTTTAATTATTTGTACTTTCTCTTCTGTTAAATAAATATTCATTTCAATATTATTTTGAATACAATAATACTTAAATTTCGTAAGATGACCTAAGCCCAACGGACTCTAGTAAATAATAAATAAATATATAACATCGACATCGACAATCACAGCGACGCCGGCGCCACCTCAATCACAATCCAATAGATGATATTCTCACCCGTATTGCATATGTGCTCAAGTGAATACGATTTCCTTATACGGCTAGTAGCAGTCTCTTTGTTGTATCTTGTGTTTTTAACGAAATTTTTAGCTATACTCAGTGTTGTGTCGTTTTATACTGACAATTTGTTTTAAGTTTCTGACATACTGACTAAAACAAATTTCAATGCTGAAATACTCTTTTACTATGACAAAGCAGATGGGAATATCTACCTACCTTGCTGCAAGATTGGAAACGATTTCATCCACGTAAAAAAATTCCAGATTCGCGTATATTCACCAACAATTACCGCTGATTGGCTAAAACAGGTACGTTACATCACCATGAGCCTGCCAAAAGACCTGAAAGCCATCATCCCGAATATGACGAAAATATTCTAGCCGCACTTGCTGCATATTCCACAATAAGCGTTAGAAGTGCTGCACAGAAACTCAGATTTTCAATTTGTAAGGCTTGGTCGGTGATAAATACAGAAAAGAAACATCCTTACCATTATACCTAAGTACAGGACCTTGAAGAGGGCGATCCTGTACGAAGAATAGCATTTTGTCGCTTTTTATTGAATGCTGATATTGGGGACCCCCACTATCTGGAATCTATTTTCTGGACGGACGAATAAAAATTTGTCCATGAAGGCATTACCAACTTCCACAATCTCCATTATTGGGCGGACAAGGGCGACAGCCCGCAAATGAAAAAACGAGCTTTCTTCTAAAATGTAACTCCCTTTCAGGGTGTAATTTTTGGACATATTATTAGGCTTCATTACTTACCAGATAACCTTCGATTTATATAGATATAAAATATAGAAATTTTTAATTTTTTTGGTTGGAAGTATGTATTTCGGATAAGGAAAAAAAAAATCAGAATATAAAAAGTTAAATTTAGTACGCAATTATGATGAAAAATGGCTATTTTTTAAAAAATACACAACCTGCAATATAAAAAAAATCATATAGGTATGTTATATATACATGTTAAATGACACCCTTTACCCCCCTGTTCAGGGTCGACATCGCCCTAGTAAATATTCTATATAATGAATTTTTTTGTAAAGAAAAACTTATCGAACAGCTAATTTGGTAGCGATATGTAAAGCAAAGTGTTTCAAGGGGTCACATGTCCTTCCCTTTCTAGAGGCTTGTATATTAGTGCCTGCGCAGAAGTGATGAAATCTTAGGCGAGGATTACGTAGTGGATATATCATCTTTCGGAGGGGATGTAAAGCTGCCAGTCCTTTGTCCATTAAGTGTTAAACGGTAAAAGATCCCTACTCTTCGAAAGAGATGAGGTTCGGCAAAATTCTTGGTTGGGGGTAGTTCTTCTACAGGTGTCGGTGATAGACCTCAGTAGGGGAAATAGGCCGAACGTTAAATAAATGTATGAAAAAAACAGCAAATTTAAAAGGCTGTTGTTGACTCTCCATATAGGAAAAGAGATCCAAATAATCATAGTAATTACAATTTTTTTTTGTAATTTTCCAAAACTGATTTTTCATCTGAAAAGTTAATGGATGGTTTCCTCCAACCGAGTATAAGATGGTCAACTATAAATACTGGACTGTAATACGTTGTTGAAAGGTCCCTCCTCATGTGGTGGTTAATAAAACAAGCGGTAGGTACTTACAGTTTTCAATGAAGTTTCTCACAGGGAAAAAACAAATCTTAACGACTAAAATACCACTCAGACCTGCCACGATACCAGGCTATCATCGGTTCTTGGCTTCGATCAATAAGGGAAAAGCACCAGTCTTCGACAGTGCTCCAGTCATCGACACTTTCCAAATTCACTTCCAGGTTACCTTTGTCGGCAAGGGAGAGTATTATCCACCGTCTATTTCTGTCGAATATCCAGTACGGAAGGGAGTAGTTACAAACGGCCAGTATTAATTTCAGACTTAAGAGACGATCAGGTACGGGAACAAAAGATTCCTTCCCAACAAAAAAAAAAAACAATAGTTTTTTCAATTGCATTAAAAAGAACCCTACAAAAAAGCAACTCAGTCCTCGTTTGAGATCCAAAAAACTAACTTACGGTTTCCAACCGTATATTTTCCCAACAAAAAACAACCCCCCCTCCCCTTTACAAATTCTGGATGTGAGTGAATATTTTCCAAACAAAAATTATGGGAATCAATCTCATATGAAACTCATCACGGTTTTTGAGCGACTTATAATTGTTTATCCGTCGTCCTACGACAATTTACCGGTAGTAACTATTCATACAATAATCACCAATAATCACATCACATCAGGCCGACCGTAGAACTAATGGTATTTAAAATTCCAAATAAACACTCTGACCGGTATGCAACCAGATATTCATTTGTTACGATGAAACTAGAGCGTAACAAATTATCTAAATATTGTAATGTCTTGTATCATACAATGCAACCGTACCTTTATACCTTTAAAATGTTAATTACAGTAATACTCCGCTGTTAATATACAGGGTGTCCCAATAGTGTGTCAAAGTCCAATATCGGTGAATCTTAAAGCTGTGTATTTGACATACACATCAAATAAGAGTTCTTCGAAAAAAGCTTTGAAAACGGAAAGAGACTGCTTTTCGAAACGTCAGCAAAATAAATTTTTTTTTGTGTTTATTCCGATTTATATTACTTGTAAAACATAACCTCTGACTGTTCCATTGACGTAAACGTTACAGACGCAGAGGCTTTTTTCCAATAATTCTATTATTTTGTAGATTCGGTGATTTGTTTTTGAAGAGGATAATGCATGTGGTAGAAAACCCAAATAAAAGAAAAGAATATTCGTAGAATGCCACAAATAACTTTCGGACAATATCCAATAGAAGACTTTTTTATGGAAGTGGTATTGATGAAAAGGCGCACATTTTAAAAATATATTGAAATATACAGGGCGACTCGCTACAGCGGAGCATCTTTGAGATTATTTTGTTTAAATGGAATACTCTACATATTTTTGCATTTATGAATTCAGTGTAAAATTACCATTTCAACGAACTCCAGATTTTTTTATGTGGCGTTGGCGTTGCCATGTTATTCGAAAAAAAAAAAATGAAAATTTTGGTCAGATCAAGGCTTAACAAATTAATTCGCTGTGTGTGTATCACTATTAATTAAGAAGATTTATTGTGCAATTATGTAGACAATGGATGTACTACAACGACACAACCACCAAATATTGATTATAATTATACAGGGTGTATTTTATACTAGCGCTAATTCAGGACATTTCAATGTGAATTTTTTCAATTTTTCCAAATGGAACAATCTGATATTATTGCATTTTTGAATTGGCACGTTAATTCTCTACGATTTTCGTGAATAATAAAAAACGATATTTCTAGAAATATTTTTACTTTTTCATTAAAAACCGTTAAATTATAATACTTTTCATTTCGAACTGATCTAGTAGCCATAATTTTGAGAGAAAGTAATAATAACAATACCTAGTGTTTATAGGAACTGTTCAAAGTGGCCTCCTAGTACGTCTATGCATTTCTGTAGACGATTTTCGAATGATCCACCGACATTCCTTAAAATATCTACAACAATTTCCTGAAAAACTTCCCTTATTCTTTCTTTCATATTTTCTTTTGTAGTATATTGTAGTGTATTTTGTAGTATAGTAGCGCAAGTTATAGCCTCTCCTACTCAATTGTTAACCTCACCTTCACGATGAGTTCAATTTGAACTTGGTGCACCCTGTTTTCACTAACGAGGCTCTAACGACCGAGTAAGGGCGGAATAACCCTTACCTTTTGCCGTGAGCACATCCACCTTCTCACGAAGAGTGCGGTAAAAATAACCCACCGCACACAAAGGTTGCTTTTTTAATCGTTTGGTTACCCCATCGTCGCAGTCTCCTTCTGTGCCATGGGACCACACCACTCGCCTTCCGCAACCGAGCTGGTCAGTTGCATACCTGCTCCAGCTAAAACTTCATATGCAGCTTCGTTTTCAGTCGATTAAGGCTTTAAAAAAAATGATGGAGCGTTCAAGTGGGACAAAATCATCCGGAGGTAAAATACCCTCCCGATGGGATCTCCGGGGGAGGGTCCCCACAGGGACACATCATCGAATGTCGAAGAAACACCGACAAGTTAAATCCAACAAAACTAATTCTTTCATCTACGGCGCTTGGAATGTTCGTACTTTGAACGACAGCACTCGCACCGATCGGCCTGAAAGAAGAACTGCTCTAATTGATAGAGAACTTCACCGACTCAATGTTGACGTTGCAGCTCTCAGCGAAACTCGATTTTTGGAGGAAGGCTCTCTCACAGAAAAGTACTACACCTTCTATTGGAAAGGTCTTCCCACCAATTCAAGAAGACAACATGGAGTAGGATTTGCCGTTCGGAATCAACTTGTATCCAACTTAACACAAGTACCACAAGGCCTATCCGAGCGTCTAATGCTGCTACGCTATGAGCTATCAGATGGCAACGCGGTAAATCTAATAAGCGCCTACGCTCCCACTCTGGATGCAAGTCACGAAACCAAGGAAAGCTTCTATCAACAGCTGGAAGAAACCCTCTGTAGAATACCTAAAACGGAACGACTCGTTATTCTTGGCGATTTTAACGCTAGAGTAGGGAGAGATGCAGACACCTGGCCAGGCATCATAGGCAAGAACGGTTTAGGCAACATGAACGCTAACGGTCAACTACTCCTAACTAAATGCGCCGAACATGATCTAGTTATAACAAACACCATTTTCCGACAAAAGAATAAATTTAAAGGCACCTGGCGTCACCCCAGATCAGGTCACTGGCATCTACTGGACTATGTTATCGTACGTAGGAAGCATCTCAAGGACGTCCAAATTACAAAGGCGCGCATTGATAGCGAATGTTGGACCGATCATCGTCCTGTTGTCTCTAAAATGAAAATTGTTATGAGACCCAAACACCGAAGAACTCAAGTAAAACGTAGACTCCGTCTCTGTATTAGTAAATTGCGTGACCAACAAACCGTCGAACAGCTAAAGCAAAAAGTTCAAGAGAATTTGAGTGCACTAGGAGAAACCAATTCTGTAGATGTCGCTGCTACCTGGACACAAATTAAAGACAGTTTAAAAAGTGCGAGTGAGGAAATTCTTGGCACTGCAGCAAGTAAAAGACAGGAGGACTGGTTCAATGATAATGAAGCTTTTATACAAGAACTTCTTGACCGCAAACATATTGCCTTCCAAAACGCTATCAACCACCCTAACGACTCATCAAAAGCAGAAGCTTTTACCCAATCTAAGTATGAAACGCAACGCGAAATCAGAAGAATAAAGAACGAGTGGTGGGCAAGCAAGGCCAGAGAAATTCAAAGGTACGCCGATTCACACGACTACAGGAATTTCTTTCAAGGAGTAAAAGCAGTGTACGGCCCCAGTCGGAAAAATATGTGCCCTATTAAAGATTTAAATGGAAATCTCCTCAAAGAAGACCAGGAAATAAGAGCCCGTTGGAAAGAACACTACTCTAACATTCTTAACCAGTAAAGTCAAGCCGATCACGATATTATAAATCTTATCCCTCAATATGACACCTTCGAAGACTTAGATAAACCACTAACAACGGAAGAGATCTTAACCGCCATTGGGCAGCTAAAAAATAACAAATCTCCCGGCGCCGACTCACTCCCAGCTGAGATCTTTAAAGCTGTGTCGTCAGAGCTCATACCCTACCTCAAAAAACTGTTTGATGTCGTGTGGGAAAGTGGTCAAGCTCCGCAGGAGTTTCGTGATACACTTTTAATCAACCTCTTCAAAAACAAAGGGAGCGCTGCGGACTGTGGAAATTACAGGGGTATAGCTCTCCTGGCTGTTGGAGGGAAGATACTCACTAAAGCGATGGCAAATAGGCTAACACCTGTTATGGAAAAGTTACTTCCTGAAACACAGAGTGGCTTTAGAGCAAACCGAGGCACATCGGACCTAATCTTCACACTTAAACAGCTTCAGAGAAAAAGCACTCGAACATCAAGGAGAAATTCACATGGCCTTCATTGATTTAACCAAGGCGTTTGACTCGGTGGACAGGGAAGTGCTCTGGAAAATTATGCTCCGCTTAGGTATCCCTAGAAAATTTGTGGAAGTATGTCGCAGTCAACATACAAACAACAACGCCCAGGTTATGTATAATAATGAGGCAACCGAACCTTTCCAAACCCTCACTGGAGTTAGGCAGGGATGTGTCCTGGCACCCCTACTCTTTAATTTGTTTACCACTGCTCTAACAATTATTGTTGACAACAAACTGACAGTCAGAGGAATAGGTCTCAGATACCGTTTTGATGGCGGTCTCTTTAACATAGGGCGCTTTAGAGCTTTCACGAAGACACGCAGAAGATTCATTTGTGATCTCCAGTATGCGGATGACTGTGCACTTTTAGCCTCTACGCCGGAAGAGCTTCAAGAACTTTTAGATGTGTATGCCCAGAGCTATGATTCCTTGGGACTTAAAATCAACATTGGAAAGACTAAGATTATGTCAACTCCTCATCAAGTGAACCAAATAGACATTATACTTAACGGAAATTCTCTTGAAGTGGTGGATCAGTTCAATTACTTAGGCAACGTTGTTAATGACAAAGCAAACATGGACAGCGAGATTCGCAATAGAATTAACGCTGCATCTAGAGCGCTCTGGGGACTTAGAGAGAGAGTATTTGACAACCACGACCTTGCTTTGTCAACGAAAGTGGCTGTCTACAGAGCAGTTGTCATTCCAACACTGCTATATGGATGTGAAAGCTGGGTCACTTACCGTCGTCATGTGAAAGAATTAGAACGTTTTCAGCAAAGACACCTCAGAAGTATGATGAAAATCCGTTGGTTCCATCACATATCAAACGTGGAAGTACTCAGGAGAGCAAACAGCCTTCCAATTGAGGTGCTTATTTCAAGAGCACGCCTAAGATGGGCAGGTCACGTTCATCGTATGCATGATAACCGCCTTCCTAAATGTACACTTTGTGGTGAATTGCTAAGCGGTAGAAGAAAGCGTGGCGGTCAACGAAAGAGGTTCAAAGACGCTCTCCATGAAAATCTAAAATCCTGCGGTATTGCAGACGAGCAATGGGAACAACTTGCAGCGGACAGAACCGAATGGCGGGGGGTTGTGGCCAGCTATCAAGGAAATGTTGCTGCAAGAAGGCCGAATCCAAGACCTAACCAGGTCTATGTTTGTCCTGACTGCGGTCGACATGTGCTCTCCCGAATTGGCCTCTATAGCCATAGTCGTGTGCACCGTAGATGAATGGGAATTACAATAGACTACACCTTTTACTTGTTTTTTATTGTATACAATTTATCGACTGTAACATTTTTATACTCGGACTCGAGTAACGGCTAATAATAATGTACACTTGCTCCTTAACATAGCCCCACAAAAGAATTCTATTTTGGATAAATCAGGGCTTCTGACAGGCCAACTATGGGGTCCTCCTCTTCCTATCCAACCATTTGGAAAAGGGTCGTTTAAATTTTCGTGAATATCTGCAGTGTGGTGCACAGGAGCTCCATCATGGAGTACCACAATCTCTCCCTAATATCCCTGAGGATATTCTCCAGTAATTCTTCCAAGCTGTCTTGCAAAAATTCCAAATAAATATAACCATTTACATGTCCATCAAAAAAATGTGGTCCTATCACACAATTCCCAACAATTCCTTCCCAAACATTCAACGACCACTTGTTTGGCTATTTGTTCGTGAGATGTAAGGATTGGTTATGTCGTAATAATGAAAATTATGACGATTAACATGTCCATTTTTACGAAACGTTGCTTCATCGGCAAACAAAACAAAGTCAAAAAAATTTCTTTGTTGTCGTATTTTTTGTTTTGCTCATTGACAAAATTGTATTCGGTTTTCATAATCCCTATCAATCAGTTTCTGCCTTAGTTGAACATGGTAGGAATAAAATTTGTTTCATTGTAGGATTCGATGAACTGAAGAACGGCTTATGTCGTTTTCTCTTGCTAATTCTCTTATACTGCGACGAGGATCTTCAATCACGCTCAAAAGTATGACTGTTTTGTTTTCTTCATTTACTACATTTTTTGTTCGTTCCTTTTTCTCATATTCCACTTGCCCCGTATTGTCAAATCGTCCTCCCATCAACCTCTCAAATGATTTTTAGAGGACTGCCTTCTTTCCGATATCGCTCCTTATACATTTGAGTTTATAGCAAACAATTTTTATCATTCGCATGCAGAACATAAACCATATCGACCATTTCTTTTTCTTCTCTCGAAAAATTCATTATTGAAAAGTGCGAGTTTTAAACTAATTTTAAGCGTTAAATACTTTGTGACAATAGTTAATAAATAAACGTCAATAAGATAACTTTCAATTATTCTCACTTTGTGCCAAAATCATGGCTACTAGATCAGTCCGAAATGAAAAGTATTATAAATAACGATTTTGACGCACTATTAATAATAATAATAATAATAATATTTATTAACTATTTCAGATACAAACTGCACATATGGCAAGTCAATTTAAACAATAATACACATAAATACATATTAATCAAAGTCTTAGTAAATTTTATACACAACAACAAATAAAATAATATGACGTTCACATGAGTAAAGACAAACAAGATATATGTATAATAGTAAATAAAATGTATGTATACAGAAAGTACATTATAATAATAATTATAATAATAATACTTTATTTGTCCAATGGATCACTAAACATGATAAGGATAAGTCAAAATTATACCTAAGTATAAAACATACATTATGTTGATTTATTAAATGCAAGAAAAAAACTATTAAATCACATATTAAAAAAAAGAGTATAAATATAAGAATACATAAATAAATATAACAGAATAATAAATAGAAAAACACGAGTATATATAACTTTATCTATTTAAAAATGCATCGACACTGTAAAAAGTACCTTCTATTAAAAGATTTTTTAATGTAGATTTAAATGAATTAAAATTTTTCTCGTTTCTTAACTGATCAGGCAGAGAATTGTAAAATTTAAGGCCTGAGTAACATGGCGATTTCTCGTATAGAGACGAATTGTGTGTTGGTACCATGAGATCATTTCTTCTTGTACTATAATTGTGGTATGAAGAAGTAGTTTTGAATAAATGTAAGTTTTTTTTCACAAAGCACAGGCATTTGTAAATATATATTGAGGGCGTTGTGAGTAATTTGTTACTTCTAAACACTTCAACACAACTATCTCGTGGTGTCAGATTGAAAATTAAACGGATGAGCTTTTTTTGACCAATAAAAACTCTGTCTCTGTCTGTCGCTCCAACCCAGCACATAACGCTGTAACTTATGTGTGAATATGTTAGCGAGTAATATATATTTAATAATTCTTTTTTGCCACAAATATTTTTCATTTGAATAATAGCGAAGTAGGCTTGGTTTAACTTCTTACATACCACATCGATTTGAGATCTCCAGGACAAGTCTGCATCCAAAACAACCCCTAGAAATTTATTTTGACTACTATAGTTGAAGTTCTGCAGAGGACAGGGCTTCATATTGTAAAAGTTGATAAAGGTTGTTTTGGATGTATTTAAAATAAGTTTATTTCGATCACACCATGCAGTAAATGCATCTAACACTCCTGTGATTTTATTATTTAAAGTATCAATATCGGAATCTGACACTGTTATGGTACTGTCGTCTGCAAATATGGTTACCGTACCACTCTTTATATGCTTTGGTAGATCATTAACATATAATATGAATAGTAGAGGCCCAAGTACAGAACCTTGAGGCACTCCTAGGGATACATTATATTCATTTGAGAAGTGTGTGCCAATACGTACAATTATTTTTCTATTTAACAGGTAAGAATGAATCCATTCCAAGATATTACCACGTATACCAAGGTTAAAAATTTTAGATACTATGTAATCAATATCGAGGGTATCAAATGCTTTGGATAGGTCGAATATTGGGATAGGTACCCTGTATACACATATATTAACTTATGTAAAAGCACTTTCTTTTTGTATTTTCTTTCTATTTATCTGTCTGCACACCTATACATATACATAATATATACACACATATTGACGTATATTTTAATGGCATATAAAAGAAAATAAAGATTTAAAATTGAGCAACAAAGACCACAAGTTAACGTAATAGATCAATGTTTATGAAAGAATAAATTTTGTTGAAATTATTTGCTATGTTTGCTAACATACAGACTGAAGTACAAGCCCCTTTTCACACTGGGCGACTGGGCGATTTAGCAGCGCGATTTAGTTGTGCGAGCGGGCGTTAATCTCACAGCACACGATTAAGCACACCTTGGCAGTAAAATCTTGATTAAAATAAGTAATTAGAAACAACACATCATGAGAAAGGGAATATCAGTCACAACAGTGAGCTTCAATAAAGTTAAACCGAAAAATCGTTAATAAAAAGTACAAAAACAGATTCATGATAATAAATAAAATTAAGAAATTTTTTTTATTAAGGACAGATTTGATTAAGTCAAAGACTATTTTACTGGCAAGATTTGTTTTGTGAAATAAAGTGAAAAATAGCGAAATAAGACAGTGCGGGCAAGGGATAATAGAGAAAGTACGATAAAAGAAGGTTTATAGAAAATAGAAGATTATAACAGCAAAAGAGAAATATCAAGACCCAATATTCAAACCAATTCAAATAAGTAGGATAAAATCAAACAAGAAAAGAAAGGCTTTGTTGAATGTAAAACGGCAGACAAGTGGCTCACATTGATAAATCTTGTTAAACTACGCATTCTTTTAAAAGAAAGATTCCACTTAAGTCTTATCACATTATTATCTTCATTAATTAAATCTATTTTACTTCACAACTTTAGTGTAACCATTGGGTTTACTTTTACAAATTAACATGTGTATAATGGATAATAAACTCAATCAGTTGCATCGGATTAAAGTAATCCATTGATTACCGATTTGTTCATGTTGTTCTACTATTGACGCGTATTTCTTTGAAATAAACATTTGTAAAGTACAAGCAAACCTCTTACACATCGATCATTATGTCCTTTTTGGCCTCAAAGAAATGTAGTAACATTTTGATTGTGATTTCAGATTAATAAATGGGCAATCTTCAAGATTTTACCCACGCATTGACTCATTGGTCGTTTGGAGTTACCATACTTGTGGGGTTGGTATCATCCGAATTTTCTGGCGCTGAGACTGTGGGGGCCATATTAGTTGCGGGATTTTCATCCACGCTATCAGGTAAGTACGATAAATATTTAGTTACCAATATGGGCATGAGCTTACATAAATACATATAATGGTTCATCTAATATATCATTTTCAAAAGCTTGTATTAAAGTTCAGTATCTGCACAACGATTTCAATTGCTCCTAATAATTTCCAATTTCTCTATGTAGTCACTATAAATAGTAAAATTTAAAGTAGCAATAGTGGACTTGCAGGCCCATCCTGTATGAGTCGAAATATTTACTTGGATGTCACACACATACGAGCAACTGAAATCTATAAAATTTACAAATAACGTAGATTCTAAACAAACTACCTATTACAAATGAAAACACATTTTTATAACAGCATTTATCTTATTCTAGCTTTATGTGGGTCAGTGACAAATGGTTCCGATGATCAATATAGGAGAAAAAGATTGCCCAATACGTTATACTTTCTTATTTTATGGCTAGATATATTAACAAACTTGGTAGCAGCTGCAACTTGTGCTAGGCTAGCAAGTGCTACTGTCGATTATATTAGTAAAGGGCACTTTAGAGAGTTTTTATTCGGGTTAGAACAACATTCACTTGGTGAACCCTGGCCTGATGTTTTAGGAGTTACCATTATAGTTGTAATAACTATTTTATTTATGATGGGATTAGAAGTAAGTACTTTATGTATTATCGAAGTGGAATTTCATGTCTTCTTTTTTCATGTACAAAGTATTTTAATTAGTAATGTAATATGCCGTTTACCTACGGATAAAGTCCGGAAGAGAAGAAACTTTTCAGTTTGCGGCTTTATGAAAAAAAAAGTGATTCTTAATGAAAATTTGCGCCTCGCCAGAAATCTTTTCTGTTACAAATTAGTAATGCTGACTCTAATTTAGACGAATACTGGGAAGAATCAGAAAACGTTAGTAATATGTAACATATCGGGTATCAACGGAATCATTAAACAAGCCATAGTTTCCAGAGTTTTCACGATGTAAGTCTTAAACTTCGTAGGGGTAATATACCGGGCGGGAGGAGGCGCCACAAAGTAGTGGCTCACCCCTATAACTTTTTTATTTCTGAACATACCGAAATGAAACTTGGGGGTCTAGGGTTATTCAGAAAACTGCATTTTTTGACATATGAAGTAATTTGATACCGCTTCCGGTTTCGCCGGAAATTATCCTAACTTTTGATTTTCAAATAGAACGTACTGTGTATTATTACATTTTTGATGAATTTTTGAACATGTGTGGTGATTTTCTGACCAGTTGTTATTTTTTTATACCAATTATAACTTTTGATGCAGGCTGCTATAAAATGAAAAAATACGTCATATAGTTTTTACGGAAGAAATATTTATACATAGTTACTATTATTAACCATTTTGTAGGCGTTTTAATGTAAGTAATTTAGTTCTTTTGAAATAACTCGTTTATTTCAAGTGGAAAGGTGTTGGATCGTAGTGTTCATTATATTGCCTTTTTTTACAAATCCATTGATACCACTATGCTTGCGTTAGTATGGACATTTATTAAATAAACTGTACAAATAGCTTGTACTTGTAGTAGTTAAATCTGCAGTTATTATTATACGGCTATCAAAAAACCATAAATAGCAAATTCATACAAAATATATTTTCCAAATTAAAAATTTCATTTCAGTTTCTAAAATCTTGATTTCGCTACGGTTCCTAAAATTTCAATAAAATACAATAAACTCTAAAATTCGTCTTAAAAATTTTGGGGGTGGTTAGGATAATGGTGGTGGGAGGTAATTGTGGTGGTGGAGGATAATTAGCGTAGTGGGAGGTAATTAGAGTGGTGGAGTCAAGGTTACGTGGTGGGGTAATTGTAGTGGTGGGAGGCAATTAGAGTGGTGGGGTTTCAGGTCAACAGGCGTTCGCACAGCGGGTGGTTAAGTGGTGGAAGACGACGTAAGCAGAGGTCAAAAGATCAAGTGGTGTGGGTAATTATAGTGGTAGGGGAGATCAGGATCAAGGCGCACAATGGGCGGTCAAGTGATTGGAGAGTGACGTAGGCAGATGTTATAGGGAGGGTGAAAGCTTCAAGAGGTCAAGGTCAAGTAGATTTATCAGTCTGTCAGCTTGTCCGTCTGTAAGTCCACCTGTTCGGCTGCATTGTTACAAGTTTATTCCGTGCAGAGTCGTTTCGGGGTTATGTCACTATAACTTTGTAATGTATAAATTGAATTTGTTGTTTTGCCTACTTCACTTAGGGACTTTCAGTTTCTGTTCACCTTACCAACACTCTGAGTGAAATTCTGTAGTATCTGTGGCTATCCAGGAACGCGCCTGAATTTCTGTGTAATTGTTAATAATTATTTCATCAGTCATCCTTTCAAGTTTGTTTATTTATATTTGTAATTATTTCATTGACACCATTGACATTGTTAAATAACTTTTGGATTGTCCAGCAATGGTCTAGTTATTATTTCAAGCTGCAAGAAAATCAATCCTGCACGGCTATGAGAACATGTGTTTCTGTACTGTGTTCTGTCATATTCGGCTTCTGATGTGATCATGGTGTCGGCAGAATCTATTTATTTTATAATTTATCCTATCTTTCTTTTTTTGGCTGACCACCGGTAAAGGTGCCTGGTATCATTTTGGCTGTACTTTAAGCTCCAATCTTTTTGATTGTCCGCAAGGGATTTATGTACATAGCCTTTTAGAAGTTATTCTCCACATTGTGTGTTGCTTTTGGTGAATTTTGATGTTTCTACATGGAGAGAAACTTACCCTCGTGGGATTTTATGGTCTAGGTAAGGGGCATGCCCACCACTACACCTTCATTAATCAGCCCTAACGCCACAATTATTTTCTTTTAGGCACTTGAAATTGTTCACTGCAGGCAGGCACTGCTGTTCTCCTATGTAAATTGATTTTAAATCTGGGTTTTAACACGTGTGTCCTGGTGTCCACGATCCGTTTTGTGAGTCGGTGTCCCTGGTTATTTGTATATAGTAGTCGCAACAGAATTATAAGGACCCTTAGGAAAAAGGTAACGAACCCAGTTGCTCCTTGTAGGATAAACAATGTTAGACATTATTTACAACATTATTTTCCTCCTCATTAGGGTTCTAGTTTTGGGCTCTGGATTTTCCTTTTGGGCCAAGAATTCGGGATTTCTTATGGGTTAAGTACCGGAGATCTCGCTCGGAATTTCTTCTTTTGGGCCTAGCACTCTGGATTGGGTCAAAACAGAAGATCCGGTTCCGGATGCACTTTTTTACATAACACCACCTCGATTGGGAAACCTGTGGAGCGTAACCCCTGGAACGCAAGCAGTTGGGCCTTCAGCTATTCATAACCTTTGTTCCATTTATTATTAATCTTTTGCCACATTTAACAATTTTTTTTTACTTCATAAAATAAACACCTTTTTTAACATGTAAACCACTTGTAGCTACACCTGAGAAATTAGTAAGTATATGACAAATTTAATACCGTTAATTAGTAGTTAATGTGGCCTAAGTTTTGATACTAAGATTTGCACTGCTGTATCGGCTCCTGTGTGAGGAGGGAAAGGTCTAAGCACCCCAAAAAAATATATATGTATATCTCATGTAATATCGACTCTGCATTTAATAAACTATAATATATTTGAACATTCGTTTGTATTTGCTCTAGGCAGTACGCTGGTCGTACCTAGACCCTGGGGTCTCCGCAGAGCTAGCCGCACGCTTTACTTTGGGGCTCATATGTGTGGTAGTGTCAAGTTTTTTTTTCCCCATTCTGCTGCCTACCCGAAGTCAATGTCCCTCAGGCAGACATCAGCCTAACATTTTTTCTATACTACCAAGTGCTGGTGGCAGTATGTCAGCCCATTCGTCTGTCCGTGTATCTACCTTTTCATCATTATGTCCATCCGTGGGTCTGTCCGAATGACTACGTGTCCAACTCTCCACCCATCCGTCTGTCCATCTGTCCATATACAGGCAGTTAAATAATTCTATAAACAATTATTATCGTATTGCCCAATTGCACAATTATAAATTCCCCCACCACTTGACCTTCACACCATGACCTTCGCCTTTGATCTTGACCCAATGACTGCTTTCGTCATTCTCCCACCACTTGGCCACCCACCCGCTGTACGAACACCTGTCGATCTGTACCTCCACCACTCTAATTACCACAATTACCTCTCACCAATCTAATTACCTCCACCACTCCAGTTGCCCCATTACTCTAATTATCTCCCATCACTCCTAGACCCCGCCCTCATAAGTCTCTCCCCCGAATCCCCACCACTCTAATTACGCCCACCCCTAAACTGAACATGAACCAAACCGAGGTTCTCTCATTACATACTTACTACCTGGTAAAGTCGAGGCAAGAATTCAAGCGATGCACGTCACGAGTGATCTTATTAAAGAAATGTTAATACTAACATAATTTTTAATCATTAATTACGTTAAAAATTCTTGACACCCAGTTATTAAGCTTTTTTCAGACATAGGTACAGTTTAATGAGGCTTCATGATTCTTAGCAGTATTGTCTTATTTATAGAATCGATCTGTGACGTGCATCGCTTGAATTCTTGCCTCGACTATATAGGCAACGCAAGTGTTAATTTAAACGACAATGAAATAACTTTAATCCTGGATGGAACACCTTGGAAACCACATCGACATAATGATTTCTATGGTATCTGAAACAGAATTAAAGTAAACGGCCATAGTACAAAACGATGTTATTTTTAGTCTAAGTAACTCATCCTCCATGACCTTAAGACTACTTAAAATGTGTGAAGTACAATATCTTTAATTAATTTGTGAATGTATGGTAGATATGTATTGAAGAAATTATACTTTTTCTGTTTCAGAAATCGTCTACAATATCATCGCTTTTGTTCGTGGCGCTGTTATGCAATTTTGCTTTTTTTACTACGATTGGGAGTTTTCATACTATAATGAAGTTTTCGAAATGGTGTGAAAGTTTTAAAATACATTCTTATGGAACGGTAATTGCTTGTAACAATTTCAATTAGCATAAATAAGAGTTCTTTTTTTAGACTTTAAGAGCAGCAGCAATATGTTCATTCGCATTTGTGCACAATATTCCTAAAACACAAAAAAATAATTGTTTAAAAATGTTCACTATGGTTTTCAACCCTTTGGTATTCTATACAGTCACAGCTGTAATATTTTCTATGATGACACAATACAGGTACTACTTTCTTTTTTACTTTTTTGCATGCATTCGATTTTCCTACCTTTGCCTACGATTATCATATTAATTATGATTATTAATTAAATTATTTATTTTTAAACTGCAAAATAATAAAATATACGTCATTTACATAGTATATGCAGGGCATTGAGTTTACAACAGGGATTTTTAAAATTTTTAATTTAACAAAATATGCCAAAGGAATACACAGTTTTGGTTGATTTGAACACAAATATATAATTAAATAAAAATTAATAGTTTCTTATTTTTTTTTATTTCATTATTTTTTCCCAATTGCAGCACATTTATAAACTTTTAAAATAGTTGACTTTGGACATGTCAAATAATTTATTACAGAAGTAATTTAAAGGTGATACTTTTTGCGAAAAATGTTGACTTGCAACAAGAAATATATTTAATATAATGTTATTTATTTATTTGATAATTTGGTTGCCCAATAGAGGCTTGCGTCTCTAATTACAGAGCTACGCAGTTTAACGACGATTACAAAAAAAACAACGTATCTATCAAATCCCAAAGGAAAAAATATTCTAATATGAATACAATACATAGGGTGAGGAAAGGGAAAGTCCCATTCTCCGTTGATGCCTCCCATCAAGCGCGGCCGGTTATCGTCAATTGCCCGCCTCACTTATCAAAGAGAACCCTCTTAACAATTACAAACATATCTATGAACATAAAACATAAAAGGTTCACGTCCACCGTAACAAGCAAACAACCACCGGCAGCCAGAAGCTCGCGTGCAATCTCCCGATGCGACGGCAGGAAACTGCAGCCCACTACTGCATAAACGAACCGAATTATAAACAAATAAAAATAAACTAGGAAACACAATATGAAGTATACCTTGTGCACACTTCTCTGCAGAGGTTGTGAACAAGAAGATGAGAAGGTCCAACATGTACTCTGTGACTGTTTTGACGTCTCATCAATTTTGGGGGAACGTTGACCTACTTTGCCCGATGTAAGGGAGATGCCCCTAGGCAGCATCACCGCCTACTTCGCAAGATAGTTTGGTTGGTTGGAGGTCTAGGCGAAGGTCTGCCTACAGGGAGGAAATACAATGGGGCCTAAGTGCTATGGTTCAATATTTTTCATCAACTACCCTCCCAACCAATTCCAAATTCCAATACTTAGTGGCAAAAAATGCACCACTAAAGGACAGGAGAATTAGTTTGCAAATAATGCGCAAAGCCGTGACCATATTTAATAAAAGAAATACGTTTA
Source organism: Leptura quadrifasciata (assembly GCA_963675555.1). Lineage (NCBI taxonomy): Eukaryota > Metazoa > Arthropoda > Insecta > Coleoptera > Cerambycidae > Leptura > Leptura quadrifasciata. The sequence continues at coordinate 150,504,541 of OY776673.1, read as the reverse complement.
AAACTTGTAAAGATGATAGAATTTTTACATTGTTATGTAGTAGTACATTATCATAATATGTTTGACTCCGCAATGGCACGAAACAGGCTCTCCATCACCGCGCGCAATGATTCTGTTTTGCCCAAAATCATCACGCGCAACAAAGGCGGACCTTCCCCTTCTGTTGAATCAAACCTAATTTTATTATGGAATCCGGGGCAGGCTTTTATGTGATATATGTTGAGGATAACTTGAAGAAATTTTAACAGCAAGTCGGTCTGCTCTGAAGCTCACGAGAAAATAGAATTAATTAGTGAATGAATTACATACAGATATAAATATTTGTTATGGTACAGAGATAAAGCTACCGGTACGTAAAAGAAAAAAATTAACGAAAAGTTCCGTGGTATCAAAATAGCCCATAATGGTATTAGAAAGTTGACCAAAAAATTTTTCAAAACTGATTCAGTAGGATATAATCCAAAACATTCCATCATGACGCTGTTGCTTCAGATAGGTATCACAAGTTCAAAGGAGTTTGAAAGAACGTAAAATAAATACATATTTTTTAATTATGTTTTGAAGTTAGGAGATACCGAAAAAGTCTCTATTTTTCTTCATGGATCGGTATGCAATAATAAAAGACAGACATCTTCATATTGACATTTTTGATAAATGTCATTATGTCGGCTTGTTTAAATTAACATCCTGGCGGAGTTTGTAGAACTGAACTCTTAAAGAGGTAGAATATGTGTGTTCAGAACGATGGAAACAATTTTGAACATTTAATCTAACTTTTTAGATTCAATTTCTGTTTGCCTTTTTAAATAATTGTTCATTTGTTTGGGATATGCAAAATAAAAATTAATGAATAATCTAATTGTTTTATTAACTTTATTATTATTATTAGCAATAGTAGTAGATATTTTCTTTCATAATCATAAAAATGAACAGGGTATCCCATTGAAAATTAAACAATAATGCAATTTCTGGTCAAACCAGTATTTAAATAAATTTCAGACTATGAAAAAATGTCTTGAAGGACCTATCATCCAAAATTTGATTTAAGAAAGCTATGAAAATATTTTTTATTGTTTTCATTATAAAAAATTCTTAGAATTGAGTGCCCTTTCACATTGAAGGATTCATATTTTTTTTGCATGCCAATCCGACTATATCTCAATACAGAGAAAGGCCGTTTTAATTTAAAATTGAAGTCATTTACATATTCTAGTGAATGTCTTTTACATAATTCAATATCTCTTTGGGTGATCCAGAAAATTACCCCAGGAGTTTTAAGTGGGACACTCTGTATATCAATATAAGCCATAACAATAATTACACTTCATTTCTTTTTAGAGAATTAATAGGAACGGCAATACCATTAGTGCAAGTATTTGAAAATAGGGATGTAGATTGGGCAAGGCCAATAATTGCTGCATTTACTATTTGTGTGGTGTGTCTTGTTTTGACTGATGTATTGCCAGTTGTACATTTCTCATTTGTGAAACTAGCAAGCAAGGAATGGCGTGTTTTTGTTCCATCAATTCAATACCAAAGCCCGTTAACAGGAGCTCCCGTTTTGGCCATATTTGCAGCAGGTAATTATTAATGTTTGCGGCGTTGGCTATAAAATTTTGTGTTTCGATTATTTCATTTAGTAGCTATTAAAATAATCCAATCTAATATGTTAAACCTATGTATAGACTGGGATTTGACAAAAAGCGAGTTTGAATGAGGACCCCATTCTGCTATCGGATATAAGTGTTGGAGGTCCTAAGGTCAATATTTTTTATTTTGCCAGATAAATTAATGGAGCGTTATTTTTTACCTATAGCCTCAGTTGGTGAGGAAATCGGTTTAGCAAGTGGTGTAAAGTAGTGTAATGTGTGATTTTAGCAACGATAGACAGTAATTATACATTAAATGAAAAAATATGAGATTGAAAAACACATTTATTGTTACTATAAAACAATGAGATAAGACAGAATTAAGTAAAAATTAACATTTTTTGGTACATAAGTTTTTGTAATCGCTGTCTATACATTTTAAACAGTCATTTGAGATTAAAAAATTGTGGGTAGGCTCAATATTTGATATGTTGTTACTGGTTGGTCAGAAAGGTAAAATCAATCCAAATATATTCCACATACATGTCCTGTACATTGGCGCTGCTGTGATTGTCGATGGTATGGATTTATTTATTATTTACCAGAGTCCGTTGGGACGTCACAAATTTTTCTTTGTAGTAATTCTGCAAAAATATATTTAAAAGAAGAATATTACGCTCCTGTTTACGGCGGTAATATGGCAGATGTTTTGTTTCCCTGCTAGAAATACCGCATTATTTATCATTATTATCTAATGGTATCATAATGGTGTTTTTAGATCTTTTTATTCAGTTAATAGGAAATTCTTGAAACTCAGTTTACTGATTCAAAATACCATTGTTCTTTAATGGGAACATTAAGTGTTTCAATGGTGTATCTGTGTAAAAATATAACTGTTGGTAATATATGTCATTAATACATACTGATAGTTTATGACAAATAATGGAGATTTGTGTTTTGTAATAAATGGTATTTTTAATCGTTAACAATTTAATGACCAAATAATGTGACCAACTGTTCCAACTCGCATATAGTGGTCATTTGCTCCCATTGATAAGCAATTTCATATAAAATTGATAAAATAACATACTTAATTTTTGTTTTTTATAGTAACTTGTACCATTACATCTTTAATGGTGATTTACTCTTCTTTATAATGACACAATTTGTTATTATGTTAAGTGATATTTAGATACCATTTAAATGATATACATTTAATAGACAATTAACGTGCCAATAACTATTCACTAGCATTGAATGGTCATTAGTATCATTATCAAGGAATGGTACGCAGATGACAAAGAGAACAAATTTTATTTGTTTTATGGTAAATTGTATCACTAATATTTAATGGTAAAGTTCGTTTACTAAATTTTTAGAGTTAATTTATATCATTTTATTTTAATGGTAATATTTATGACACATAATGTGAGTTAATGCAGTCAAAAAATACATTTAAATGAAATATATCCAATGGACAATTAATGTACAGAACTATTCACTTGTATCCAATGGTCGTTAATATCATTATCAACTATGCTTAATGCTACAAAAATAAATAGCGTCTTAATGGACGTTAATATTATTTATTATTGTTAAGGAATGGTACAAAAATGATATAGTAAATTTGTATTTGTTTATAGTTATATTACAACTGTTTCAATGTTATTTAAACATTATAGAATTTATTGATTTTATGTTTTTGTTTTCATTATAGTGTAACGCTATTTTTGTATGGTGTAATGGCATGAGGTGTTAAATATAGATAAAAATAATGCCATTTAACACTATTAAAATTTAATGCTTAATTAATATATTTATCTATACCATTTAGCAAAGAGGTTCAATGGTATAAAAATAATAAATTTCTGTAAAAAAAAATATGTTATTATTAATGGTAACCTAATGGTGTTTTTGGTATCTTTTTATTGAATTAATAAAAATTTTTGAAAACCAGTTGTATGGTTCAAAAATAACACTGATTTTTAATAGTAACATTAAGTGCTTCAATGATATATCTAGGTACATTTGTAAAAATAAAAGAATTGGTTTTATCATTAATATGCTCAGTGGCGTAATGCTTACGTGTTGGGCTTGCGACCAAGGAATCCCGGGTTCAAATCCTTGTTAGGGTATAGATGTTTAGTGGCGTTATCAATTACCAATAATGCATATTACGCTGTATTAATTTACCATTATCCCAAATGTATGCCTCAACATCATAATCATTGATTTATCATTTACTGCACTATCTTACCACTACTACACAATTGTATCATCCCTCATATTTATCATTAGGTTACCAATAATGCACAATGTGATGTATTATTTTACCATTAATACACAATCATACCATAATAATAATAATAATAATAATAATAATAATTCTTTATTAGTCCAAGAGATCATACAAAATGATATGGGACAAGTCAAAAACAAGAGAAAAATGAAAAAAGAGGAGAATTTATGACAATACAAATTCCCTCACAGAATAGTAAGCTTCTTTAAGTAACATATTTTTAATAGTAGATATAAATTTTTTCACACTAAGTATATTTTTAGTAACATTATCTAATTTATTATACAGTATGGCACCAATATAATAGGGATTTGCTGTGTACAGTTCCAGCCGGTGTATATTATACTGCAAATCAAAACCGTGACGTGTAGAATATTCATGAGAAACGTTTTGGAAGGTAAAGTCGGAAAGATTTTTTTTGACAAATGTTAGTATCTCTAAGATGTACAAAGATGGCAGAGTTAAGATTTTGTGCTTAATAAATGAAGGTTTGCACGATTCTCGATATCCAAGTCCAAACATAGCGCGTATGGCCCTTTTTTGCAGTATAAAAACACGATCAGACATTGTGGAATTTCCCCAAAAAATAACACCGTATCTTAAACGTGACTCAAAATTAGAATAATAGAAATTTTTTACAACATAAGTACTGGCTATTTGACACAACCTTTTCAACGCAAAACAGTTACTAGCACATTTACTACAAAGTGAATTGACGTGAAATTTCCAATCAAGGGAAAGATCAATATATATTCCTAATAATTTAAATTGCTGTACTTGATGTATACTTTTACCATTTAGTTTTAATAAAACGCTAGACAAATAATTCGATGCGATGGGGTGAAATTGCAATGAGAATGTTTTATCTTGATTAAGCACAAGTTTATTTTTCCGAAAATAATTTGCAGCAGCAGATAGATTTTCATTTAGTTTGTTAATGGCTTCATGCTCATTTCTGGCACTAACAATAATAGAAATGTCATCTGCAAATGCACTGTAAAATGTGGAGAATATACTTTCTATATCATTTATATACAGCAAAAATAATAATGGCCCTAATACACTCCCTTGAGGGACTCCTATATCAACCGATAGCTCATTTGATTTAACATTGCAAAAATCAACAAATTACTTTCTACTATTCAGATAGGATTTGAGAATTTTTTGGCATTGACCATGTAAACCGTAGCGCTCTATTTTTTTTAATAAAATGTCATGGTCCACACAGTCAAAAGCCTTCGATAAATCCACAAATACTGCCATCACTTTGTTTCCTTGATCCAAATTTTTATAAATGTAATTTAAAATACTCGCAAGAGCGGATAAAGTAGAACGAAAACCGTGTTGATTTTTAGATAAGATATTATAACTTTCAAGGAAATGAACTATTCTATTTGCTAACAATTTTTCGAAAATTTTTGAAAAAATGGACAACAATGAAATTGGTCTATAGTTACAAAGCTGCATAACGTCACCTTTTTTAAAAAGTGGAATAACCTTAGAGAGTTTAAGTATATCAGGAAAACATTCTTGTAAAAAACATTCATTTATTAAGTGGCATAATGGTGCAGCTAATAGGTGAGCAAATTTTTTTATAATTTTTGTTGAAAATAAATCAGGACCAACCGAGTTCGAGTTTTTTAAACTGTTTATAACATCAACCATTTCAGATTCTGTTACAGGATTAAAAATAAATTTAAAATTAGGATCATTTGTAGGGTTCAAGTATGGCAGATCTAGAGGGTAAGTATTTGTACTATTGACACTGGTAATATTATGATTCTGTAATAATGATCTAGGAAGGTTAACGAAATAAGAGTTGAATGCATTTGCAATTTCTATTTTGTCTGACGAGATTTTATCATTAATTAACATACAATCCTGATTAAAATGGTCTGTTCTTGTTGTTACTGTATTATTTATAATTTTCCAAACAGTACTGGATTTATTCGCGGAGTTTAAAATGATATTGTCGAAATACATTTTCTTGGCATGTTTCAATACTTTATTATAAATAGATTTATATTTTTTATAATATTCTTTAGAAATTATCCCGACTTGCTCTAAATTGTATAGCTCTTTTAAACGTATGCTAGATTTTTTTATATCTAAAGTTATCCATCCCTTGTTGGAGTTTGAATTTCGTATATCTTTAGTCACTATTTTGAAGCTTATTTCATAATAATATTGCAAAATGTTTATAAACGTCTGAAATTTTTCATCAACTGAATTGGCGTTGAAAACATCTTGCCAATTTTCAGCCCTCAAAAAATTTTCGCACACACTAGTATTTTTCTTAGAGAAAGATCTAAAAGTATACAGATTATTTTCTATAATAGTTCCAGAAAAAATTATTTGTTGGCCAAAGTGGTCCGATAGTCCATTCCTAAGCATTGTTTTTACTTTTATATGACTATCAAAATTTGTAAGAATATAGTCAATAACAGTTTCAGTTTTATTATAGTGAATTCTTGTTGTTTCCTCGAATGCAGTAGTTAAACAATATGACTTTACAAGATCTAATAATTCTGTGGTGTCTTTTGATTTATCAAATAAATCTATATTAAGGTCGCCGCATATAATTACATTGCAACATTTGTTCTTATTAAAAATTAAATTAAGACATTCTTCAAATTTTGACAGAAAAATATGCACATCTGAATCTGGTGATCTATACAAACATAAAATATAAAATTGCTTACTATTTACTGAAAATTGTATAGCAGAGCACTCAAAAAACTTATCTTGACTTAAAGACACTAAATTAGAGATTTCACTAGTAATTAATGATTTTTTTGTTAGTATTATTACACCACCGTTTAAAAAAGACTTTCTGCAATATGAACTAGATATTTTATAACCATTTAAAACAATACGATCTATTTCTTCTGGTTTAATATGGGATTCCAAAACACAAAGAATGTCTATTTGTTCTGTTGATAAGAGTACGTCTATTTCATCAAGCTTGTTTTTTATACTCTGCAAATTCTGATGCACAACACATATGTCCTCTTTGGATATGGTACATTTTGATTGCTATTCAGAAGAATGTGAGAGACATGCCATTCAATTTATTTAGGTAGGTTGGACAAGTTTTATCTTTTGCACAGTGGTTTATATCTAAATTAGTTTTATACACTTTGTTTGAGACAGTGCAGTTCGCACATTTCTGGCTACTGGACGTACAGAGTCGAGTTTCATGACCTTCAGCACATACGGAACATACCGGAAATTTTTTTGTGCATTCTGTGTTGAGATGCCCAAAACCTGAACAATTATAGCACCTTTTTATATGATAGGAGTCTGCAACATTACATTTTTTCCATTCTACATAAAGATAGCCCTTATCACTTACCGCCTTTCTTGTTCTCGGATCAACCGCTACAATTATATTAATGAGTCCTTTATAATTTATTTTTCTCACTATTTTGAACTGAAAATTACTTGATTCAGTGTTTATATTGTTTAATTTCAAGATATTTTGCTCAAAAATACGGTCATCCACATCAATTTCAGGTTTTTCTGTGCCGAAAATTATAATCTTCGGACTTATATATAACATCATAACTTCCGCCTAATTGAGATTCTAGTTTATCTTTCAATTTATTTAGTGAATCAGAATTTCCACAGTTTATAATTACACTATTGTTTGCTTTTTTAATACTATTTACAGCAACAGAGAGGCCTACTGATTTACAGATGTTTTAATTTTTTTGTATAGTTCTTCCGGAGTTGAATTTATCATTAGTTTACCAATGATACATACTGAGATGCATTATTTTACCATTGTTACACAATTATGTCATATCCATATTTCATCACTAATTAACCATCAATGCATAATTACACAATTATATAATACAAAATATAACTTAGTCCGAGTATGTCGCCAACTCAGCTTGCAATAAGCCGCCGCCAGATGGAGCCATTCGACAAGTTGTGGACACCTTCAGTCTGTATTTGATAAACGAAACAGTGTAGTGTTGTTAATTATTCACCTTTTCCGATTGAAGACGTAGTATGTCGCAAATTTTAGAACATTATTTTCAAACGTTTGGAAAGGCATATTGTGCACGTTGATGGGTGGAAATGAATTAAGTTCCCTTTTATAGAAAATAGTGAAATTATTGGTCTATCATATTAAGTATTTTACCACATATATATCATACTTTATATTTATTATTAGCTTACCAATAATACATAAAAGACACATATGCTACCATTATTACACAATTATTATATTTACCTCGTTTTCATCTTTAATTTGACATTAATGCATATTATGTGACATCATTTTACCATTATTACACAGTTATATCATATATCATATTTAGCATTAATTTACCAATAATACATACTGTAAACCATTATTTTACCATTATTAGAATCTTCGCTAACCTCACATAGTTGTCAATGATATTCCATTAAGTTTTATCATTAAAGTACCGATAAAATACCATTGGCATGCCATACCAATAGTACCATTCAAGTGGTTCATAACACATCTCAAAATACATTAAAAAAGTGCACATAAAAATATTATTCCGTATTAAATGGTACATTTCTAGCAGGGCTATCTTCGAAAGTCATAATCAGTTGTCAAATCTAAGATACATTATTTAGATATTCTAAAAATTAGAAAATGTCAAATAGACTTTAAGCAAACTACCTTTACATTTTTAATGAAAATTTTACTTAACAAAGTTTTCTCAATTATGAAGAAAACTTTTAGTTTAGTTGCAAAATAAGGAAAAACTTCATGTTATTACTCAACTTTGTTGAATATTTTATTTTGTTTAAGAGATTCTCCTTATTTTGCAACTAAACTTCGTATTTAAGCTTTTCTTCATAATGGGGAACATCCTCTTTTATTTTATCCGCCAGAGTGCACCAGCTGTACTCGGTTGTTTCGTTGTTTGTCCGTCAATGTCAATACGAAAAAATATATCTTTGAATAGACAAAGTTGATTTAGGATGTAAAATGAAAACTTGTTGCCGTGTAACAAAGTGCTCTGACACAGAAAAACATTTATTTCCTAAAAAAAAAAAACATTTCCGACAACTATGATAAATCCATGAACTCTATTACCTCTTTTTCGTTAACTTCGCTTAAATGATATGACCAACTGCCGTAATCCTTTTTATCAATTTGGCTCATTTCTACGAATATAAGAGATTAGGAAACTCTCAGAAATCGGAACATTTAAACTACTAAAGGTTATATAATATGATACAAGTTGAGAATGACATTAAATCGAGTACGCATGGCGCCATCTATTGGGTATATTAGGAACTCGCTTGGATTGTTCCCCACTGAAGAGAAATCATTAATATTTTAATGTAAAATGTAAAGAAAACGTAGTTTATTTAAAACCGACTTCATGTTTTCTAATTTTTAGAAAAGTTGTATAATTTATCTTTAGTTTGACAATTATTTATGACTTATTAAGACAAGCAAAACTTTTTTAAAATAGTGACTTTGTCTCGGCAAATCAATAATAAGAAGTAATAGGTAGAAAACAAAAAAGCCTTATCTCACTAAATTCTTTTAATTTTTGTTAAGGCGACCGGTTTCGTGAGCTACAATTTTTCACTTCATCAGGCCACAAGATGAGCTTATTTATACTCGCGAAATTTAGTAAATTGTTTGTTTTTATATTGCAGGTGTACTAATTAATTCTTTATTTTCAGGTAGTCTAGCTGCTATTCTTGCTTTTGCATGTCCACTATCCCACTTAATTAAATTACTGAACACTTCATCATTGTTAAAATGTGTTATAATTTCCTGTCAGCTTACGTTCAATAGATACAAACCAGAAATAAACTACGACTGTTTAGGTAGGTATGAGCCACACTAATTTATATTATACAAGAAAGTACTGTATATATATAATTATTGAGTTGTCAAAATATTAAAATAGTCATTATAAGTAATCGTTATAACGATTCACTAATTTAGTTAAATAGCCCCTTAAAATAACACATTTGTAATTTTCTTGGAGACCTCCGATTTTTTTGTTTCAAATGATGGCACTTTAGATTTTTATAGACAGAAAACAGTTAGAGCAAATGTTTTTTGGGCGACATTACACCCCCAAGTTAAAGGAAACATGATTTCTGTGTTTTCTCGAAACCTGCTAATTTCTGTGAAAACTATCAAGTACGACGGACTTTAGTACATTTGAAGACTGTGGGACGTTTATGGGGTATGTGGTTTTGTTACACCTAAAATACTGGTCATTTTGTCACCAGTAAATTAATTACTATTTATTTATCTGAAGTATAAGTAAATGATCGTTTAGTTTTACTAATTGTTGAGGAAATATCCTTTAATTGATCGTACAAACGGCGACTACCAAATTGTGTATGACTGTTCAACAACGGAACACGGGCTAGGTAAATGTAATTCAAACAGACGAGACGTCTCGGTTCAGTACTCGGCGAAAAGTAAACCACTCAGAATAAGAGAAAGTTCACGGGCCAATTGACCCAGCACTGACCGATGACCTGTACAGTTTGTAGTGTGCAAGGTAATTATATGGATGGATCGTTATTAAACAATCATAGAAAACCAAATAGCCACCGGTGAGAAACCTCCCACATTAATTTGAAAGGCAAACATTCCTGCGACATTTTACATGTCATGATAGGCACACGGTAGCCCTTGATAGTACACCTCTGAAGAATAATCTAAGTGAAAGTTTCTTGTCATTGCATAAACGCCAAAAATATATAGTCCTTGAATATAATTTTGTTATTAAAGCAAACGTCAATTTCCCTAGTAAAGTATTCAGCATGAGAACTTTTTACCTAAACTCATGATTGAAATAATAACTGAGTAAATTGTAATATAATCTTATCATGTTCTCTTGTTAAAAATCAAAGTTAATATTTCATTAAAACAATCTAATGTTCTTTTAATACCATATTCCCGCGATTCACACCGACGTTAGCCGTCTCTGACAAGTATGGAATTTATTAGTCGTAATTTAGTAGAAAAATTAAAGAACGGAGAATTGTGAGTGCACACGTAATGAGACGGCACATTACCTGGCACTCGGTATAACGTAAGATCTCCCGGAAATTCTCCCCCAGCTTCTGCATGGTTAACGTCCTTGTCGGGCATGTCGGGGCTGTTGAAATTGCACTTAATCAAGAATTCCCTATGCTTATTCTGGCAAGTGGGGTCTGTGGCTAGGAGGAATTCGTTAAAAATAAGACGTATTTCGTAATATCGTCTGGTTTGTAGTTTGGACGACTGATTTAGTGAAAATAACCACAAAATAATTTATTAAGTTCGGCGAACTATAAAAGGTCGCGACGAAGCTTAAAGTGCTGCCTTCAGGTGCTCTCTGTACAAATTCTATCTCCAGGGAGCCCGGCGAACAGTTAAGTTCTGCGACGTAGCTCAGGTTGAACACGAACAGTACCTCTGCGATTGAAAAAATAATAACTTTTCAGCTAGAGAGCTTTAGGTGAGACCCTGGAGGCCTGCTGTGCACTTTATTTTATAAGATTCGAAGTTGGGGTGATTTGTCCTTAAACGGCTGGAATGGGTCAATAGCTTCGCCCTGTAACTGTTTCATAGCTTTGCTTTTTGTTGGCTTTTCTAAGTCGTCAGGGTCTAATGCTACATCTTGTATATTCTTTTGCACTGAATTTAAGTTTTTATTTTATCAGGCAGGGTCAAGGATTACACTCTGTAGATTATTTTCTTGAAATAACAACACTATAGTTTAAACGAGAACTGAACAAGTATTTATTTAAGCGAAAAACACAGTTGATTATTGATGTTGTCAAAACAAAAAATATTTATGCGTTTTTTATTTATCAGGTAACTTATCGACACTTGAAATTTTGCCTAAGTTAGGTTGGGTTGGCTTTTGATTAAAATTAAATTGAAATATCTGAGAAAATTCACTTTACAAAGTGGGGCCGCGAAGGCGATTTGAATTGGAGTACTGGGGCAGAATACTAATAACTATATTTTATTAGGGGTTGCCTATGAAGATGGCACGGGCACTAGTTTACTTATCACTGAATACACCGAACACAACTTGCCAGGGACTTGGCTCGCTCCCTTATTTATACTGATACCGGGGCATGACGCTCGCTGTGAGCTGGAGAAGCTGGAAAGGGCGTCATATGGGGCTCAAATGATAAAATATTATGCAATACTTGCTGAAATTTTGGAATTTTGGGTTGAAAATTAATCACTAAAACGGCGAAGAAAAATGGAACGTTTTGATATGAAAATGTCAGTGGAACCTAATTTCGTTTTAGAATTATGATCGATAACTGTCTGAATTAATTGGTTAAATTTGAATTGGTCCTGTGAAGTAGCGTTGTGAGTCGTACTTTAATCCATATTTGATGTTATATTAAGTCATATTGAGGGTATGTAATTGTCTGCGTTTAACAGAGCGCGATCCAGCTTTATGGTAATATGAAATGAAGATAGCGGCAAGTTGCCAGCAACTCGTGCGGAATATGTAAACTGGACTTATTTTGGGACGAATGTTTTGTGGGCTGGCTGGAAAGGTTAATGAAGGGTGTTTTGATATATTAATAGAAATTTGAGTTGCGAGTTGAGACGAAGGGAAATGGGCTTCTAGAACATTTTGGAAAGTGAAACGAAATATTTTTACTTGATGTTTGGAGAGTAAATCGAAAGTGATTCGAGATGATGGGGGGGCTGTATTTTAGGGCGGTCTTTTGTAATGTTTTGCTGATAATTTCGTGAAATCGGATGTTTAGAAGATTTTGTCTTAGATTCGGATTATTTGCGAATTATCGAGGTGGCTGGAATTTTCTCAGAATTATTTAGTGAAAATTGTGTTTGTGGTGACGATTGAATTATTTGACGAATTTTAGTAAATTTTTCGTCGGCCATCTTATTTAAATGGGGAATATACGATAAAAGTGTAGCCCAAATGTCATCTACTACCATGTGACCACCGTGGTCTCTTTTTATATTTTACGGATGACGTCATAGCCTACCCCGAGGCTCCGGGCTTTCCTCCGTTTCCTCGATCACACGCTCGGAAATGTTTACATTACAAAAATTCCACACTGGCTCGGTCGTAATTTGGCAGCGTCTCTAGACTCAAAACTTTTATCTTAATGTCCTTTGCATACTTAAGGTAGAAAAAGGTAGGCGATTTCACCTATGTGATGCGACAGAAGTACTTGAAATTTATCGCACCCATTGTAAACAAACACTATTACTAGACTTGATTTTAGGTAAATTACTTCGTAAAAATGTATCATTTATGTTGCTTTAAAAGAATGTAAATTAAAATGAATTTCTGGTAACTTTACTGTGTTCAATATTAAAAGGCTAAATAAATGTAAAATGAAATGAATTAAATGCAATAATTACTTGAATTTGGGAAAATAAATAAGAAAAATTTAAATTTATATATGACCTAGATACGGAGTGTTTGAACTGCCATTTTGATAACACACATATAGAATTTGGTAGAAAAATAAACGAGATACGGATATTCTAAATTTGGAAACTTTTTGCGGTTTACTCAACAATGATGGATTTTTTGGAAAAACAACACTCTATCTTTGCGATAGAAAATTTAATTACCTACAATATGGCAACTGAGTTTGTGTTATGAAGAATATAAATTCTCAACTTGAAGTCTTCCGTGTTGTTTAAAATATTGATGCTGCCCAATGTACAATTATTTTCTTAACAATAAGTCGATGACCGCAATTATTGTAAAGAATTAACAAATATAACTTTATCATTCAAGTTCATAGAGCCAATATCCATCAAGTCATTGATTACTACGGAAGTCGTACGATGATATGTCAAATTAGAAGGCAGAGAAACAACTAAGACAAGGAAGCGAAGAACCTGATGATAACTGAATACATTCGGGTTAAGAATATATTCAATTGTTTCCAACTGTTGCCAGTTTATGCATTTGGACATTTTTCAGAGCATAAACAAACACTCATTTTTCATATGCAATAAATTTAAAATTTCTGCATAGCACTGATAATACGAATTGTTCAATTTATTTTCTAGTTATTACTGCTAAGTTTATGTATAAACTAAATATAACTTGTTTCCTATGTTGTTTTGACTTGATGCACCATAATCACAGACTCAACGCCCAAAGTAATACTTTTTTTGTATAAAAATTTCATTTATTATTTTCCATGATAGTTGAAAATTAACGTTTACAAAAATTAAAATACTTATATTATTATATTTTTCAGTATATAACACAAACATCCATTACAGTAAATTAAGGCAAAGCACAATGAGACCGGCAAATCATTGTTATCAACAATCAATAAAAGAGAAAATTAAATCATTTTTTACCTCCAAGCCGCAATACATCCATCACCTTAGTTCTCCAAAAAATATAAATCGCAAATTAGGAAATGCATCAGGGAATATAACTGGTAAGTAGGTATGTCACGTTATATCGTACTAGTTTAGATAATCGCAGAAATTTTAATAAAACCTATTAGAACACTTATAAAATATTAATGAAACATAGTTTTTCTTCAAACGTCAAACCGACATGACTTTTACGACACATCGTGAACCTAAACTGTCATCTCTCTGACACCTCATCTGAGCGTCAGTAAAAGTTTATTACTGATGCTCACGGCCGGCACTAAATATATTTGAGGAATAAACAACAGTATTCATTTAATTCACATTCGACGTTTAAAGAAAAACATCATATTATATTTAGACTAGGAACATTTTTAGTAAAAGCGCTTTTAGCTTGTGAGAAGCATTTTATATAACAATTTGGAAGCGGTACTTTTAGGGGTTTTTGACCCTTGTGAATCCGATAATGCCTGTTACCAGATGGAAAAATTGACCGGAAACCCGTTATTCAAGGTGGTGTCCAAGATGGGGGCTATTTTTGAAATATTCCTAATATGAAGTTATAAAAAGAATGTCAGGGGGTTGTCGACACTGCTAGAACCAAATTTAATAATTTCCTAGTCACACTTCTAACCGAGAATCCTTAATTAACGATGGCGACTAATATGGCGGATATGTTTGTAATATGGCGAATATGAACGTGTAAAGAGAATCCTGGACACCGTAAAAGCCAAATTTAATAACATTCTACTCATATAGCCAACCGGAAGTTGTTAATAACTAAATAACGGGTCACATTGTCATGTTTATGGCACGTTAGAAATAACACTAAAGCGTTAAAAACTCTAAGACTAATTTCGCGTCTCTAATCAAGTGGCACTTAAGATACAGTACAGGTACAAGTTTTAAAATATTTGAGACTAGTAATCACTCAATCCTGTTTACACATCGCACGTTAGAGGCACTGTAGGTGCATGATTTTAGACAAGGCAAACACAGGTCCGAGTGGCGACTCCCGTCTTGCACCCACAAGCTAGGATGCCCTTGCAGGGTTTCGGAACTGATTCCAATGTCGTGAGCACCGGAACAAAATTTTCATATACAGTTTTCCATTCCATTTCCAGAGGGTCCGGTAAGAGAGGGTTTGACAATTGGGCGTTTTTTCCAACGCAACACTGCAAGTGAAAATTGTAATTAATGGTGTGTACTGTGCGTGGTCTTTAAAAGAATACTTACTTGATAATGACTTTTCAGTATGTATAGTCTTAAAGCATCATTTGTGGTTGAAAATCCCTCAGGCTTAACTGTCTCAAATAGAATGTGTTGTGCTTCATCATCCGTGGCACCTTGTTACATGGCCTATGTCCATTTAACAGTTTTATTTAAAAACTAGTGTTTTGTGGATATTTAGCAGGATTCAGTTCTTGTAAGCGAAACTGTTTTCAACTAACAGAATTTTACATGTATAACTGCTAAACCATTTCACACTGTTTATGTACTTAGTTTTATATCTTAGGAACTCGATCATATTCTACACTATTATGTATCTCATTTCCGTTGTAACACAGCATCCCAGGAAACAATGAACAATTTGCCTACAAAATTTAGTTACATCAAATATCTATTTTTCAATTTTTATATTTTTGTTTACTATGTGGGTACATTTGGTGATTTTCCTTACCTTTTCTCGTTACTATATTAGTATATCCAATAAGATGTAATATATTTACTAAGTTCACACTATAGTCAATACGTTTTACTATTTATTTACATCTGTTCATATTTGTGGTTATGTATTGTATTACGAATTGTGAAGCAAAGGCTCTGGTATGGAATAAAAACTTTTATTATAGATTCCCTTTATCGATTATATGCCACTATTTTAGTTGTGAGTAAAGGAAATTGTAAAATTGCGACCTGCAAGTTGGTGCGCTTAACTTAACCACTGACAGATGGCCATACTTGTACTATTTCTATATTTTTATGGCTTTCAATTTAATTAGGGAATTAAATTTGTCAGGTTAGTTTTTTTGGTAGCGTTGTTTTCCAGTAAACAGGACAAAAAGTTTACCTTATCAGTAAAACTCACCAGGAAGTCATTTGCTTGCAGCCTTTGTACTGATTCAAACATATATAATTTTTAACTTGGACTTCAGTAATTGATATTACAATTTTTATATCCCAGTTACAAAGTGTTTAATATACAGGTAAATTAATTTCATTATACTCATTAAAAAATTTTTAATTAATCTTCAAATTTTGCCTTTGATATCATTTCAATTATTTTTAAAATAAATTTGAATTCAAAGTCAATTCTTTTTAATTTAATAAGTAGTTAAAATACTATATCTACCACATGGTTTTAAAAATATTTTTCTCTTTCCTTTTCATTTTTTTGGCAATTTATAGTTTTTATGAAATCAGCTTTTGTACAGTCAGCTTAAATATATTTCGTGCAGCTAATTTAAATTAATTTCGTGCAGCTAACTTAAATTTTGTACAGCTAGCTTGCTTAAATTTTGCATAGCTAACTTGCATAAATTTTGTACGTGCTTATATTCTTAGATATTTAAATTCTGAGATACTTCTTCTACATTCCTGCATAGTTTTTGCACAGTTTATCTCTCATAGATAAAATTTCGTTATCTTTACATTAAACCACATAGTTGGTTAATTTTCCTACAACTTTCACCCCATTCATTGAGAGACGTAAATTGCCAAGGAAACTTTAGAATTCATTCTTGCAACAAGAGACAATTGTGGGCCTGGATTGCTGTCCCAGAACCAGTCACCTCAACCATAATCAATATAGGATACTGGTATAAATTTGTTTTATATATATATATATATATATATTTTTCTTAAATTTCAATTTATCTTTCAAACCGATTTGTCTATTTTTCATGTAATATATTTTAACATTCATTTTAAACTATCTTTTTATTTCTCTTACCAACAATTTCAGTCTGATCTATAGTAGGCTGGTTATTCGAGAAAAAGAGATAATTTTGCTTATTTTACTATAGATGGTGCCCAATTTAACACCAATTTTTCTTTGTCTCCTTTTCTCGAAATAAACAGAAATCTGTCGCTTATGCTGTACATGTCAGAAAGGGTAAGTTTCTCCACTCTTACGAATGCTCTGGACCCACGGCTCTCTGCTCCGACTTAAACCAGCTAGTCGTCCGCATATGTTGCCTCAATTCTTTCTCAAAAATAAATAATAAGAGAAAGGAGGTAACAACCTGTAAGATTAAAAATAATGATTTTAGAAAGTTTCAATAGTGGGAAGCGATAGGGAAGTTCTAGTTTGATAGTTATAAGTGCTGACCTTGTAGAATTGGACGACGAATTTCTCCACATAAGAAATAGTCGGCTCCTCCGGAGGGTGATTTCCTAGTCCGGAGAGAAGGGCAGATGACTTTAAATACCGCGCCAATGCAGCCGGTTTACTGACGGTGACAAGTTTTAACTGTTTCATTTGCTACATTCCATTTTTTAATTTGTACTATCAACATACAGAAAACCACAAGAATGAGATGTCAGAATACAATTTGCTGACCGAAAATGGCATAACGAAAAGAAAATGTAAGTTCGTGGTAACTTGCCGGTAATGTTGCCTGGGGCACAATTAAAACATTTGTCACACACAAAAACACTCTCTACATTAACCTAACATAGAAGAGTTCACTTGTAAACTGTCAATACAGCGCTGCAGTTTACAGCAACGCGTAATGTCGCGCACTTGTACAGATTGCTAATATCAGCGTCTGCATTCGGCATCCCTGGCACTATAAACAGTTTATTAGTTTGTACTCAGATCTACAAATATTTAGTAACGTAATGCTTTTCCTAGGCTTACTAAATAAACAAGGATAACTGGATAGCGCTCAATTCGGGGGTGAAAAAATACTTTCATTTTTATTTGTTTATTTATTTACACTGTCCAATAGTCACTACCTAGCTACAGGGCCGGAGGTATAGCAAGGTTATACAAATATAAATGACATTTGGATACTTAATACTGACCACAATCATGAATTATTGACTCGGAGTGGTTTTTTTATTGTGATATTGTCATATTTAGTTTTAGCGGCATCGAAAACACCCGATACGCCTTGGAATTCCTCTATAAGTACATATTTGCAACATTTAAAAATAGCCGCCATATTGACCACCATCTTTAATTACGGACTTCCGGTGATCCATATCACTGAGGTATTATCAAATTTGGATTTAGCGATGTCAACAACCCCCAGATACGCAAGCATTTTATAAGTTCATATTAGCAATATTTCAAAAATTGCCGCCATCTTGGCGGGCTTCCGGTTTATTTTTCGATCTGGCAACAGGCATTTTCGGATTCAGAGGGGTCGAAAATCCCTAAAAGTAGCGGTTGCCAAATTGTTATACGAAATGCTTTTCGCAGCTGGAATTTGGATTTCTGTTCCTAGTCTAATTGGAGTAAAATATTTTTGTTTCTGTGCTTGTACAGGGTTATTATTACACAAGAGAAAAGCTGAGGGACTAGCCCTGTTAAGCTCAAAGTACATACAAAATGATATAAATGTAACTTATATCAGTAATGATGCAGATTGATAAAACATAATTATATGGAAAATTGTGCGTAACCTAATATATATATATATATATATATATATATATATATATATATATGAATTTGTCTACATTAAGATAAAAAAAATGCGACTATTTTATAATACATGTGACCTTAACTTTTAACCTCAAGTTAGTAAGTATTTTAGCGAACTATATTATATGACTCTTATTAAATAATAATTTTATTTATAGATGTCTTGATAAAGGGAATAAATAATTTCCGAAAGCTTGACAAAGTAACAAAAGAGTTTTTCTTTTTCTGTTTTGTGGCCGTAAACTGTTCACCTCTGACTACAACCTCAAGATACACTACGTGTGTTTAATTTTGGTTTTCTTAACTAGTCAGTCAAGACTACCCTTCTTCTTTATATATATATATATATATATATATATACATTGTTATTATACATGATTTGTAGGAAACAACTACTCAGCGGGCAAATACCCCGACCTGCATTGAATTACACCTTACAAATCATGAAAAATTGGTAGCCAATGTCATTTGTCAACTCCCTGACCAGACATAGACCGGTTTCGAACTTATTAGTTCTCCTCAGTATGCCATAGGTCATGGAGCAGACAAATGACAGTGGTCAACCTGCTAGTCTTATACAGACTAATGTAAATGGTGCAGTGGTGAGAGGTAAGTGAATCCTCTCATGTGGTCTAATGCTACTATACACCAGACATCACAGATGTCTCCATGGTGTATAGCGACTTGCCATTTTGCAAGTACCGAGAGCGGTGACCTTCAGCCCTTGGTGGACTTAACCTATATACTGTTATTATACATGATTTGCAGGAAACAACTACTCAGCGGGCAAATAGGTTAAGTCCACCAAGGGCTGAAGGTCACCGCTCTCGGTACTTGCAAAATGGCAAGTCGTTATACACCATGGAGACATCTGTGATGTCTGGTGTATAGTAGCATTAGACCACATGAGAGGATTCACTTACCTCTCACCACTACACCATTTACATTAGTCTGTATAAGACTAGCAGGTTGGCCACTGTCATTTGTCTGCTCCATGACCTATGGCATACTGAGGAGAACTAATAAGTTCGAAACCGGTCTATGTCTGGTCAGGGAGTTGACAAATGACATTGGCTACCAATTTTTCATGATTTGTAAGGTGTAATTCAATGCAGGTCGGGGTATTTGCCCGCTGAGTAGTTGTTTCCTGCAAATCATGTATAATAACAGTATATAGGTTAAGTCCACCAATGGCTGAAGGTCACCGCTCTCGGTACTTGCAAAATGGCAAGTCGCTATACACCATGGAGACATCTGTGATGTCTGGTGTATAGTAGCATTAGACCACATGAGAGGATTCACTTACCTCTCACCACTACACCATTTACATTAGTCTGTATAAGACTAGCAGGTTGGCCACTGTCATTTGTCTGCTCCATGACCTATGGCATACTGAGGAGAACTAATAAGTTCGAAACCGGTCTATGTCTGGTCAGGGAGTTGACAAATGACATTGGCTACCAATTTTTCCTGATTTGTAAGGTGAAATTCAATGCAGGTCGGGGTATTTGCCCGCTGAGTAGTTGTTTCCTGCAAATCATGTATAATAACAGTATATAGGTTAAGTCCACCAAGGGCTGAAGGTCACCGCTCTCGGTACTTGCAAAATGGCAAGTCGCTATACACCATGGAGACATCTGTGATGTCTGGTGTATAGTAGCATTAGACCACATGAGAGGATTCACTTACTTCTCACCACTACACCATATATATACATACAAACATTTAGAAATAACGAATATAAATATAAAATGGCACAAAAAGGAATAATGGAATCAAAAACATTATTGATGGAACATTAACGACTTCACTTGGTAGCAAATTCCAATACTCAAACACTATACTGTTAATAAAGAATTTTCTACATCTGGTGTTATAGAATTCATGGCGTAGCTTGAAGTTGTGACCTATAAGCCTATTATTATTTTTTATGAAACAAATTATTCAACGTATCGTTTAACAATCGTGATGTGTCGCGTATGTCGTGATAACGTCTCCACGTGTTAATCTGTCCGTGAGAGAACTTAGCCCGAATACGTTTAGCCTCTCGTTGTAAGGCGGTCTCTGTATTTCATATTGAAGACGCGTGGCTCTGCGTTGGACACTTTCGACTGCTTCTTTATCGCGCACTATTCATGGCGACCAGACTGCAGAACCGACCGAACTCAACCACATAGGTTTTATATAAAGCACAAGAGTATATGCCGAAAGTTTGAATAACAGTTGTTCTAGGACATATAACAAACTATAAGCTTTTTTACATGAGAGAGATATGTGGTCAGACCAAGTGAAACTATCGGAAATCACGATTCCTAGGTCGCGTTGAGACGGTACAGATTTTATTACGACGCCAACATTTTTTATGTACATTTCAATGACTATTTGTAAACATTTTCGATTTATTGAGCAATAAGTACATGATTCAAGAATAAATTTAAAAAATTAGAGGTTTTTCAAATAATTAAGCAGAAAAAATTATAATAAGTGTTCCGCATGTTGCATATGCTGATTGACACACATGTCTATGCGTCTTTGAAATGAAGTTTTTACTGTTTCTAAAATTGTTGGTGTGATCGATCGAACAGCAGTTATTATTTTTCCTTTCATATTTGGGATTGTTGATTGCTTATACGCAGATGACAACATCTAGTGACTCACATTGCTACTACTTACTACTAAAATACTACAAAGACCTGACAATTAACTACTATAACAACTGGGGATTATCCACTATTTAATACGAAAAAAATACAGCCATGCTTTTATACACGAAGGCATAAATAAATCCCAAATTACAAAGATAACCTTAGATAACGGCACAGTAAACTGGTTAGAAAAAATCCATTAACTGGGCTCGTGTCGAGAGAGTCAGAAATTCAGGGGAGCGCTATGTCGTCTGTACCGGACTATATGCATGCTGATTTACGCATTTGCAGATAATGCAGAATAAGACACTTACGATAGCAAGAAACCTTTTCTACATGACCCTAACTGCACAATTATATAATCAAGACTTGGACACCGACGCGCCTCGTTGCAAAAACTAATCCCAAACTTCGCCACCTCTTTATTGTTGTTCTCCAATCCCATCTTAACAGATTCACTCACTCCAAAATTCGTCATAGCTCCTACCCATCCCTCCATAAATTATACAGGGTGTTCCATAAGTGGGCGATCAAATGAAGTAGGGTGATGGGGGAGGTCATTTCCAATTAAAATAATCATATACGTGGTTATCCAATTGTTGACGGTTCAAAAGTTATTTGAATTTTTTAATTTTCCCCTGAAATCACTAATACGCCCACTAAAAAATTAATTAAAAATAAAATGATGATTTTTTTGTTGTTTTCTTTTTCAGTTGGATTTTAAATAGATGTACCTTTACGATAAAGGCATTTCCATGACCTTCACTACCATCTGCCATTTAAAAAAGCAACTCTTTGAATACTTTTTGTTCTTAAAGAAGTTTAGTTCATTTCCAGCGTCAGCTGATGGATAAAAATGCAGTACTAAAAGTTGACCAACTATCAGAAAAAATCATCCAATTAATGCAGATTCTAACATGGTATAACACATAGGGTTATTCAGGATAGATTTTTTTATCAATAATTTTTTACAATTCGTGTTTGTTAAAAATTACGTTTTACAAAATTTCAAGCTGAGTTGTCAGAAATAAAACAAAATAAGTAAAAATAAATGTTTTAATACTTTCTAAATTTCTACAATAACTGTTCGAATTTTCTGCTATTTGCTCTAGCACATAATTGGCATCGCCGAATAAAATTTCATTTAATTAATCCCAACGCACGTTCGTTATTCGTAATAACATTGATCCCTTCTCTTATATTCGTATGACTGATGGTGCAAAGGTGAGCGCACTTGCCTCTCATCCAAAAGTTCCGGGTTCGATCCCCGGTCGTAGCAGTGGAAAATACTGTGAGAGGGATTTTTCCACTATACACGGATACTGCGTGTGTGTCCCTTGTCTCTAAATGTCTTCTAGAGCCGTCCGGTATAAAGGGGGTCGTCATTACCTGTGGTCATTACTTGTGGTGTATTTTGTACCGTAATACTTGTGCGATTTGGTTTTCATTGGCGTAAACAAGTTCTTTGAAATAACCCCATAAAAAAGTCAGGTGACTTCGGTGGCCACTGGATGGTTCTTTCCCTTCCAATTCAGCGATTTTCATATTGTGAATTGAGGTACCATCTCGCTCATAGGGTATAGTGAGTAGAAGCCCCATCACACTGTAACCACATTTCTCGGCGTGTTTTCAGGGACACGTCGTCAAGTAAGCCAGCCAATTCATTTTGCAAAAATTTTTGAATACTCTTCACTATTAAGCCTTCTTGGCAGCTCAAAAGATCTAGTCGATTTCCCTTCAACTATTCCTGCCCACATATTGGCCCCAAATTGGTGTTGAAAATGATCATTTTTACAACTCTGGGATTTATAGTCCCAATGATGGAAATTGCGGATATTGAATAACCCTGTCTTGACAAAAGTTGATAATATTATCTTTTTCGTTAAGAATAAGAGCTATAATAACTAATCCTTCAATCGAACAGTCCTATGGCATTTTTCGCCCGCAATTATTACAAGCAATTAATACTTTAAAAAATTAATTTTATTATTAATTACGAGCCAAATACATCCGACTTCCTTCGACTATTGACGGTTCAAGACTGAATCGTAATCTAAGTCAGACCGAGATCGGACCGAGAACGAACTGTGATCGGCACTATAGTGTGGAGCGACCCTAACAATAACACTACACGCCGCTGGACAAATTCATAAAAACAATGATTTAGTTTAATAACGTCAATTTGACAAGTGGTTACTTGATCGACTAACATGTTGCATGATAGCATGTACAGGAAAAATGTTTTTTTAAAATACATTTTAACATGAAATAAGTGAACCTTATTTGTTCCCTTTGCCCGCGTCTAACTCCCTCACACACTACCATTTATGAAAAAAAGTATCGAATTTTGAAAAATTCAATTTGTCACAAACACGAATTATTTTTTAAAAAATATTGATAAAAAATCTGTCCTGAATAGCCCTATATGTTATACCATGTTAGAATCTGCATTAAATGGACAATTTTTTCTGATAGTTGGTCAACTTTTAGTACTACATTTTTATCCGTTAGCGTCACTTAAAAATTAACCAAATTCCTATATGAACAAAAAGTATTCAGAGAACCACTCAGAATTGCTGCACCTAGATTCTCGAATGGAATCGTGGCACTTGATCTAGACACTGACTGATTATGAGTGAGAAAGGGCAACCCAAATTGAATTGCAACGGGTATCTGTTTATAAAGGATAAAGTAGTTGGCAGTCGAAAAAGTGTAAACACTACTACAAAATCAAATATTGCGTTGGGTCATCATCGAACACAATACAGTGAACAAGGAAATCAGCCATCATAATCATAGTGCAAACGCGAGGGTTGAGGTATTGAGGGCACTTGCAAACAGCTTCCCAACAACTTCCGAACGCTTGCGATCTCGTGTTATAGTTATCACATTTGTACTCAGTCACAGATCACATACACTAGATGAGAAAGTTCTGTATTGTAACTTGGAACTAACTTTTGCGCCACCTGGCGGTTGCGGGGAAAAGTAAAACACAACAGGCGGGTAATTTGAATATAACATTATTGTTCCACTGAACTCTATTATAATAGAGTTCAGTTTATTGTTCTAGATAATCTATTGAAAGCGTTCAAAAGTTGATGAGGAATTAAATTACATTAATTTTATTGTATTTTAATTCCATTAACATTAATGTAATTCAATTCCTTACCAACTTTTTAACAGTTTCTTTCAATGATATTTGTTTGTGAGGAGTATTCAAATTTTTGCTTGTTTAGAAAAAAAAATTTATAATGAAACAGAATAGAATAGAAAAATTTATATTGAATTAAATAAAAACATATTATATATTACACAAAGTCCTCTTCTTGTCCTTGGTACCAAATATTCTTGAAAAAAATGTCTATCACACACGTAATAAGATGAATATATTTATTCCGGGAGCAATTCCCTCAAATGTGGGTGCTTAATATTGTCAACCCACCTTTTCAACAAATCAACGTCTTTGGGAAAGCGATGTTTTTACTTGTCTTATCATTACAGCCCGGTACACAACACTTATTTCTATAAATCACGTCTGTTGTATTCATAATGGCAAAGATAATGAAAACAACAAATAAATACGTGTACAACTCCAACACAAATCAGCAACAAGGACAACGAACGCCAACTCAACAAGTTTCGATTTTTCTTCCACACTTTTCACTACCACATAACTAACAGATTTTGAAAAATATAAACATCAAAAATGCGATATTTGCCATTTGACACTACTCAGTGACAGAAGTTGATAATGTAGTGTTACTTTGCAATCAACAAGTTCAAGATCTGAGGCACAGAGCCACTCTGTGGATGCAGGGGAAACTATTAGCACAGACTTAAACCATCTATATTCGATTCCACGTGGTCCTATTTAACTTTCTCATCTAGTGTATGTGATCTGTGTACTCAGTATATCCCCTCTACACAGAGCGCGATCTGCGTTCGCGTTTCACCGGGATCGTTACGATCAGTTTCGAATCTTTTATAGGGGATATACTGAGTACAAATGTAATAATAATAATAATAATAATAATAATAATAATAATAACTTTATTTTTAACCCAATTTTACAATATTGTTTTTACAGTAGTTATTCTTTATTGTATAAATGCACCTGATTTCACAAGGAAATCGTTTTGTGTCTTAATATTTCACTAAGATATTATTATTAACAATATCAATGTACATATCGTATTCTTTACTAACTAACAACTAAAAACTAAAACTAACAAATAAAAGACTAATATTGAATTATTAATAATTATTATAAAATTATGGAGATTACGTGCAATAATTGAATTAGAAGCTATGATAATACTTGTTCAAATAAATGTAAATTATGCATGATAAATATTGACAACTTTTTACAGAATAATTTGTAATTATTTATTGCTTTTATGTATTCGGGAATAATATTATATATCTTTGGATCCGTGACGCCAAGAGATTTTTTGTACAAATTTGAATTTGGCCTAGGTGTAAAAAGCGCATTGCATTCATTTTGCCTTGTATTGTGTATGTGGTTTGTTGGTACTCTTAGTTCCTTATTTCTGTAGATAAATTTTACTACATTAAGGTTATATAATCCATTTAAGTTGAAGACATTACTATCTAGAAAAAGTTGTTCTGTAGAATATCTTCGATTTTTCCACAGCATTACTTTGAGTATTAATTTTTGAGTTATTTCTATATTTTTCAATTGGCTGTTATATGTCCCACCCCATATTATAATGCCGTAGGTAAGTATGGATTCTACCAACGATTTATATGTCATTTTTAAAATATTAATTGGAAGAATGTTGCGAAGCTTATAGAATACATGGACAAGTTTTCTTAGTCTTATAAGATATTCGGTATGGTCATTCCATCTCATTGTCGCATTTATTATAAGACCCAGATATTTAATGTTTGTAGTATTCCCAATTACATTCTCGCACGTGCAGTTTATTAAATCACATTTTTCGTGGAATTTTAAATTGTCAATTTTCGGTTGTAGTCTTGAACTATTGCTGAAAGTAATGAACTTTATTTTTGTATGATTGAGACTTAACAAATTATTGTCCATCCAGCATTTAATTTTATACAGTCCCTTTTCGCTTTTTTTGGTGACCTCAGACCAGTTTGTACCGTGGAATGTTAAAGAAGTATCATCAGCATATGCGATGCTATCTCCACTTATATTTAATTTCAGCATGTCATTTATGTAAAAAAGGAATAATTGCGAACCTAAAACTGCTCCTTGTGGAACACCATATGTCACATTTTCTGGACTACTTAATGTTTTAT
The DNA here is from genome assembly GCA_963675555.1 of Leptura quadrifasciata. NCBI lineage: Eukaryota > Metazoa > Arthropoda > Insecta > Coleoptera > Cerambycidae > Leptura > Leptura quadrifasciata. Next base: position 150,477,702 of record OY776673.1, on the reverse strand, counting down.
TGATTTTTACTAAGGCTTTTCTGTTTGATAAATAGCTTTTTAACCAATCTAATGCTACTCCTCTAATTCCGTATTTTTCAATTTTTTTCCAACAATAGTTCGTGTGATATACTATCGAAAGCTTTAGCTAGATCTAAAAATATGGCAATGGTTTTTTCATTTTTGTTAAGATGTTCATGTATTTTGTTTGTAAAATGAAATAAGGCGTTTTCCGTGAAGCAGTTTTGTCTAAATCCGAATTGCTTTGGCGATATTATGTTGTGGGACAGTGAGTGGCTATGAAATCGACAGACCATGCATTTTTCAAATATTTTGGCTATGTTACTAACTACCGATATTGGTAGATAGTTGTTTGTAACAAGTTTATCGCCACCTTTAAATATAGGTGTAATAATAGCTTGTTTTAGTGAATCTGGAAATGGTCCATTTTGGAATGAGAAGTTAATCAGATGTACTAGGATATTAAGAATATTAGATTTAATATTTTTAAGTGTTTTTGTGGTTATTTGATCTATTCCGGGAGATGAGTTTAATTTCAAATAATCAATTATGGTTGCTATTTCACTTGTAGTAACCGGTTTTAGAAATATAGAGTTTTCAATATTTGGATGATATATTTGTTGTTTCTGATGGTGAACTTGATTTTATTTTGTTAGCTAAATTTTCACCAACATTAGAAAAGTATTTAATAAAAATTTCAGATACTAGTTTTGCGCTTGTTTCAACTTTATTATTTTGATCATATATTTGGTAATTACTATTGCTATTATTTTCTGTCACTGAATTTTTTATTATTTGTCAGACTTTCTTTGTGTTTTTGTTTGCTTCATTTAGTTTTTTATGTAATAGTCTTTTCTAGACTTTTGTAACGTGTTTCTGTAGTTTTTGTACTGGTTCCATAACTGTTCATTATTCATGTTTTTCAAACATTGTTTTTTCATTTTGTCCCTGTTTTTAATTGATGTTATTAGTGCATTTGTGATCCATGGTTTAGTTTTATTGTGTATTTTAATATTTTTATATCGAGTACATTTATTTATATGATATTTTAACTGTTTAATGAAGTTATTATAAGCTACATCTATATTTTCTTCCACATATATATTATGCCACGTTTCCTCCTGTAGGATGTTATTTAGTTTAATATAATCAATATTAGCAATTCGCACAAAATCTTCCGGTTTTGGGTTGTTGGTCTTTGTATCATGTTCACTTATATTAAGTATCACACTATAGTGATCGGTAATGGCAGTTTCGTAGATAATTGAGTTGAAATTTTATGCAACTATATGGTCAGTTCTTTTTTATAAATATGTGATCTAAGCAACTTTCACAGTTTTTTGCCACTCTGGTGTTTGAGTTTATATAAGATATAATAATATAACCTTGAGAGCTTAATGTGTTTAAATATGAGTTTACTGTTACATTAGGGTTTTTTATATTAAAATTGATATCCCCTACCATGATATTAATGTCGGCTGTACTTTTAATGTTTAAATAACTGTCTAGTTCATTTATGAAGTTTAATGTGTTAGATGTTGGCGTCCTGTAGATAGTAAATATATTATAATTTACGTTTTTAGGGAAAATTTTAGTTTTGAAATTGTCGCCTGTGATAACTATAACACGAGATCGCAAGCGTTCGGATCACCCCTGTCTGGAAGAGCCCTAAGAGCGATAAATAAAGTTAAAGATGCTGCCAAAGAAACTGAGCAAGCATCTCACGCGATAATCTCTAAAATGGCTAAGAATCTTAGTCAAGCGGCCTGCGGTTCGTTCCCGACATTATCAACTATTAAAAGAACAATTAGACGAAACAGAGAAGCAGCGTGCAGTGTTTCAGCCCAGCCGCAATGCAGATGTGATCTGGATTTCCCTACAAAATATACAACAATGTCTAAGGGTGAAAATTTTTTGTTATATGACTCTGGCAACGAAGGCGATAGAATTTTGATATTTGGTACGAGCAACAACTTCAAACTCTTGTCCACCTAAAAAGATGGTATATGGATGGAATATCCAAAACCGTTCCTTCGCTGTTTCATCAGATGTACACCGTCCGTCCATAGCTGGAAGCAAATATAGCTGCATTGCTGTACATTCTGCTGCCTAATAAGACTGAAATTACTTACAACTGGCCTTTTGAATCGACTTAAACTGCTCCAAATTTCAATGGCCCCTGAATCAATTTTGATTGATTATGGAGTAGCAATGATGAATGCGATAAGTGATCGTAATACGCGGCTGTTTCTTCCATTTGGCGCAGTGAATATAGTGACAAATCCAATGCAGCTGTTTCAAGCAACGCTATGACCAAGACGCTGATTTAGCTTTAAAGATGAAACACTTGCCAGCTCTGGTGTTTGTCCCTAAGACTCACGTAGTCCAAGCATCCCACGAATTTTTGGACATTTAATTTTTTTCTCCCAAAGTATTGTTGACTTCGAGGACACATTGATAGGACGACCCGCTAGGAATAATCAACGTAAGCCTCCGCTATTCGGCATAGAAATGTGGAACTGCTACGAAAGTGTTTTAACCGACACGCCAAAAACGAATAATTCTATAGTAGGCTGGCATCGATGTTTCGAAGCGCAAATATCGTGAAGTCATCCTACCATTTGGAAGTTTATCGAAGGTATAAAAGGAGAACAAGATGTAAATGAGTTGAGAATTGAACAATTTATTGCCGGAGAAGAAGGGCCTCACCAAAAGAAAAAATATAAAACTTAAACTCGCTCGTTAGATTCGTCAAATAAGAAGTAAGTTTTTAAAAATTGATTAAAAACTTTATTGAACAGCAAATGTTCGAATGAACTGGAAGATAGAAGTGAACAATTTAGCGTAAGTTATTAGTACTTATAAGTTTTATTATCTACAATGCTGAGTCCTGCAAAACGATGTTACATTGCCATTTCTTATAAAACATCGGCATTATCTATATCTATATCTTGGGTTATTTGCGAGGAATTACTTACAATATTTCCTTTTAGATGTAAAATGTTAGTATTTATGTATTTACAAACTTAATTACGCATATAAAAATAGATTGTATGGGATTTATATGAGTTAATTTTTAAATAAAATATTCTTAAATTGGATCTTGAAGGTTATTTTTCACAAATTCTACACTACCTACTATGTCTAAAAAATAATGTCATCGCTACTACGCTACTTAGTGAAAAAGCCATGAAGACAAACTGTTACATTTCTAGCATTTTTCCATAAATTGGTCATTCGATGTAGTATTTTGATTCGGTAAATTGTTTTTCGCTGAACTGTTCGTTCGGAGAAATAACTTTCGGTGTACAATTTTCGGTGAATTGTTTGCAGGTAAAAGTTTTTTGGTGAATTGTCCTTGACGCACAACTACTGACAAATATATTACTATATAACTGGTGCTATGGAGAGGGTGTATAGGGAAGAAACTCAGAATCACAACTCAGTGGTTCTAGTTACAATAAAAACCAATAATATCTTTCCTGAGAGAAATTCAACGCAAGAAACTTTATTTTAGAATGATTACCTTTATTTCTATATCGTTAACGGTTTTCAAAATACAGTTAAGAATCAAGTTGGAGCACGTTTTTTTGAGGATGCTGGTTCGAAGCCGAGTAGGTAGAATCAAAACTTTCAGCATTTTTAAAGTTCACCAAAATAACATCCACGCCAATTGTTAAAAAACTCACTGTTGTCTAATATTTTGTGACTGGTTAATTTTTATTGAAAATATTGTTTTTTAAAAAGCAAATTATAAAATATTTTCGGTTTATCAGACGTTATTAAGATTGTTAAAATACGAATTACCGTATCAGATTTCACTTATTTATATCAATATATTTTTATATTTAGAAGAAAGAGAATGTTTGCTGCTAGATGACTACAGTAACAAATCAATAAATATAGACCTAGCTGCAGACAGCGCATCGGAAAATGATGAAAACGACATCGTATTTTGTAGTGATGACGAAGATTCTGGGAGCTCTACTGACATAGATCTAATTGTGGAGGAGTATCGTGAGGGCCTTAAGGTAATACAGATTCATGTTAATTTACTAGTGTAGTATTTATTGGTCCAAATAGTAACGTTATATTACCCAGAGGGTGTAAGATATGTCTAGTTGACCTAAAATTTTCAGATAAATGTTGAAATACTGTATAAGTATTTACATTTTTACTAATACCATATAATATATATGGAAAACAGATGAAAAATATGTGAAAATCAAGTCTATGGAAGATATTAACAAATTAATTTAAATGTTTAAAACCCCTAATCCCGATGGCACTTTTTCAATATTATTTTTATGCTGCTTACTCACAATATAAATTTTCATATATAAATATAAATAACATCACAGATAATTACGACCCCCTTTATCCCAGAAGGCTACACATTTAGAGACAAGTGACACACACCCAATATCCGTGTATAGTGGAAAAATCCCTCTCACAGTATTTTCCACTGCCACGACCGGGGATCGAACTAGTCATACAATATATAAACTACTGTACATAATATAGTTGCGTAAGGTTGAATATAAAATTTTGGGAAGACCTCTTTTTTTCTTCTTTTTATTATTTCATCAAAATAAACTTTTCTTTTTCTATTATACTATTGTTTCTCTTTTACGAAACCCGGAGCCTAGAACTAGGAAAATTAATTTACTATTATATCTACTAGCTTTCTATATCTCCTATGCAGTGTATTTAAACTGACACTCGTCGCATAGTCGACCTATATTTATACAGACATATTTTAGGAGTATAACAGGGACCGCAATATGAACAGCAAATGATTTTTCGACTTTAACAAGCCAGGTTTTACGTATGTGGCTCCGCTGTGGTGTAACAGGTCGGCACATACTAACATTAAAGACGCTTGAAAACAAATTTATACCACTTGTATCAAATTTCAGTAACTTCACGGAAGCACACGGACACTGTAGCTACACAATACAATACAAATAAAAGAACGTATGCCCCCAAATGTAATAATAATAATAATAGGGCACCCATCTGTTTTATATGGATGACCTTAAACTTTATGCCTCCTCAGAAAGGGATCTCCAACAATCCCTCAGGGTGGTACAGGAGTACACGCAGGCTGTCGGTATGCAGTTCGGGTTGGACAAATGCGCACTGATCCATCTCATCAAGAGAGGACGATGCGGTGACTACGGAGAGGACACGCAGCTCGTAGACGGAAGCATCTTACACCATCTAGATGCCGGAGAGTCATACACTTACTTGGGTGTCGAGCAACGCTCCACCCAAGAAGTGAGTGTAGTGAAAAACGCTCTCCACGGCAAGTATCAGCACCTACTCCAACAGATCTGGTCTTCAGAACTGTCGGGGAAGAACAAGGTGTCTGCTACAAATTTGCTCCTTCTCTACTCTTTCGGAGTAGTGAAATGGACTAGAGAAGAGCTGCGCCAACTCGATGTAGTAATCCATAGCAGGATGGTTCTGGATGGAGCATGTAACTTCATCGGGAGTTCGGATCTCCTCCTCTGCATGGTCCGAGACCGTGAAAATGTAGAGGTAGGAGCTTTTCTATTTAAGGCAGCACGGAGAGTAGCCAATGAACTTGGTCTCATCTTCGACGTCGAGCGGATAAACCCCGACTCTGTCACCGAGTTGGAACCCGTTCGACTAAAAGCCCACATTAGAGCTGCAGAATACAACATCCTTCTGCAGCTCCATAAGGATAAACCATTGCACGGAGCCTTGTATAAAAGTATAGAAGGTCTCGGCTTATCCGAAAGGCTGACCTTCGCCTTTTTAAGGTCAGCCGGGTTGAAGTCCGAGATCGAGGGATTCATAATGGCTTGCCAGGATGGTGTATTTAACACCCTCGTCTATCGAAGTCATGTCATGGGTATGGAGGTCCCTGATGTCAGCTGCAGGGCCTGCCGCAGGGCGCCGGATACTGTACTGCACTTACTGTCGGCTTGTCCGACATACGCAGTCTCGGCCTATATTCACAGACACGACGCAGCATTACGAGTGCTTTACTATTATCTAAGGCACTCGTGTGGGATAGACGAAACGCCAGTGCTGCCTTACGCTCCAGGAAATATCCGTCCGTTGTGGGGAATGAGAAGTGTTTAATTTATTTCGACTACTCGTTTCCCACCGTCAGGCAAATACAAGCCAACAAGGCTGACATAGTACTCCTCGACCACCAACTCAAGACAATGTATGTCGTGGAATTCTCAGCCCCCGCTGAGAGCAACATTGTCTTGAAAGAGGAGGAAAGACGGACAAAATATCGAGATTTGTTCTTCGAACTCCGCAGGCTTTATTCAGGCCATTCTGTTCAAATAGTGGTACTGATTATAGGAGCCCTCGGTGGAATGAGACAGACTGCCTTCAAAACTAAAGATCATACCGGCATGCCGAGATTCGGCAGAGATCTTAGCCGGCAGAATGCAAAAGGCTGTCATCCTCGGTTCATTCACGATTCGCGGACCCGGTAGTCACTCACCCCACGGGCGTGGGGAGTGGCTATTGGTATTTATTACCAGTTCCCCTCTGTGAAGGTCGGAGCCACAGAGTAGTGGGACTGGCTTTATGTAAAAGATAATAATAAAATGCCTTTATTTTTTAAAATTATAAATTTAAAAAAACGACGGAGTTCAGACAACGCGGCTCCTCCACTCAACCTCATGTTATATTAAATAAATTATTTTGTTCTTTTCCCTGTTTTATTCCATATATTTTTTTATTTATTCTATTTCAAATTTATTCCTCAAGAAAGACCTCTCTTCGATGCCATATACAGGGTCTCACAAATCTAAACGGACATAGTGAAATGGGAGATCGAGTCCACTTTGCTGAATTCAAAACACTCTTGATTTACTCTTGAAAGTGAATGTTTTTCGGTGTTGAAACTTTTTGAACATGAAATGGATATAAACTTTTTTAACATTCGCCATACCCTTGTCTTAGATACTGCTAACTAGCTGCTTATTCTTCTTATATTAATTTATCGATGGGTTATCATGGATGGCCTGTAATACTTCTCTTCCTGTCGAACAAACCTGGGCGCATGTTAATATTTTACTGTTGAAGGAAATTTATCCTGTTTCTTACTAAATTGAAATACCTTCGAAAATGTATTATGATCCTGGCGAACGGTGACCGTCTTCGGTATTCTCTCCATGCAGTTCTACCATTCCTGTCGCAGAAACCATACACAAAAATAATATCTCCATACTCTTCATTACTAAACTGAAACGGTATCTTAAAATTTTTAGTTTTATAACATCAAAAAGCTAGTCAATTACACTTTGGAACTTATATTAATTACCAAAAACAGTTAATATTAGTTTGCATTAAGAAAATGACTGATTTGGCAAACGCCAACTTAGGATTTTTAATGCAACAATACAGTATTAATTAATAAAATATTTAACTCAAAAAAGAAGATCCAAGTAATTCAAGTAAAGTATTTTTGAAAATAATACACCAGAGAATATATGGGAAATGTGAAGGAGACATAGGCGACTCACAGTTCAGGTTTAGGCAGGGACTGGATATAAGAGAAGCGATAGTCGCAAAAAGATGTGTGTCTATGTTTTATAGACTACGAAAAAGCATTCGATTGGTTGCAGCACCATAAACTAATGCAGTTTCTTAAACACCTTGATATAGATCAAAAGAACGTCCGATGCGTCGAAAATTTATACTGGGACTATAAACCGCGCAGATAAAATCAGATAATAATATGTCTCACTCCATACAAATTAGGAGAGGTGTAAGACAGGGATGCGTACTGTCTCCACTGTTATTCAACCTTTATTCGGAAACAGTTTTTCAGAAGGCCCTGGGAGATCTTGAAATGGGTATAAGAGTTAACGGAGTGTGGATTAATACATCCGTTATGCTCACGATACGGTCTTAATCGCTGATAAAATAGACGATTACAACAACTTTATTTTTTTTAGGGTGGCCCCCAAACAAATAGAATTTGAAATTAACATAAACAAGTTCATAATTTCAAAACTGTTAATTCTATAGAAGTAGAAAATATCCATCGTTTATTTCGTTTTCGTTTTTGGAACGCAACTTCTTGAAAACTGCGGAAGGGAGTTACACATTGAAAAACGCGTTAGTTTTAACAAATCAAAAAAGAAATAGAAACTTATAACAAAATTGAAACAAACAAAAAAAATAGAGAATTCCGTTACAAAAACTACAAAAACTGTTTTGGAAAAGCTCAAAATTCATCTGTAAATAGCTGATGCAATAATAAACTCAAAACAAATAGTCGTTTATGCGTTTATTCGTTCATTGGTTCATTCGTTCCTTCGTTCATTTATTCGGAATGGGACGGGATTGGATGGAATGGGATGGGATATTTTTATTATTTTATTTTATATTTTTTATTTTATGTATTTTTTTATATTGTTTATTTTTTCAGTTATATCTTTAAAACGGTTCTTTTCAATTGCCTACCAAATTTTAACAATCGATTGTAGACTGAATCGTGAAAGACCTTTTTGAACTATTTTTTAGAAAAGAAAGATATATTTTATGCTATTACGTTCATTATTATTTTAACTTGCATACTATTTTTTTTTAATTTGTAATTTAAAATTAAAAAAATAAAGTCATCACTATTAAACAGACAAATTTTATAATCATCTCAAGAAACTTGAACACATTTCAAAACTCCAGCATACCGTTTACTGCAAAGTCCATCGAGAGAGTTAACTACTTCAAATATCTCGGCACGTGGCTTTTTGAAGACTGGACATCGGACAACGAAGTAAAATGCAGCATTGAACAAGCTCTAGAAGCATTCCTAAAACTTAGAAGAGTGCTTACATGCTCGAACGCTCGAACGACATTTCTTCATGGCGTGGAAGGTTGGACATTGAAAGCAAACACTATCAGCAAATTGGAGGCTTTCAAGATGTGGCTATATCGCAGAATTCTAAAGATACCGTGGACGGCGAGAATGACAAATGAGGAAGTTCTTATGCGTGTTAATAAGGAACGCGAACTATTCAACTTAGTTAACAAGAGGAACACCCCATCTGGGACACATTATGCGAAGCGAAAAGTATCGGTTTCTACAGCTGATAATCGAGGGCAAAGTTGAAGGCAGAAGGAAAATTGGAAGATAGAAAATGTCTTGGCTGCGAAACATCAGGCGTTAGACAAGCCTACGCGATATTCAGTCATTGATACACACCGCAAGAAAAATGTGATCGCAAACATGGATTAATGGACACGCACTGGAAGAAGAGGAAACGTCAAAAATGTATTAATGTAACTGATTTTAATCATACATGTTAATACAAGCCTTTTTATGGTTAACTTTTTTCTATGAGTAAAATGGAATGTGCTATTCTGAAACGCTCTCTAGTTGATTACTTTATTTGTAAAATTTAAAATTTTGTTAATCGACAATTTCGAAAATTTACTAAAGAATAACCGTAAATGTGTCATTAAATATTGTAGCACTATTTTACACAATGATCTAATGCCCTCTTATATATTTACTAGCATTTTCCAATAAATGATATATAGGGTGTTGTTTGGAGCACTGAGAGCAACATTTGAAAGGACCGAATCCGGTAATAGAATTTTTCCAAATAAATTATGCTTTTGATTGGACTAAAAAGTGTAATATTTGTACCCCCGTACCTCAAAAATCATTCACCTTCAAGGGTAAGTGTGGGTGTTTTGAATTCAGTAAATTGTGCTCTATCTTCCATTTTAATATGTCTGTTTAATTATGGGACACTCTGTATATATCCTCTTCTAAAATTATCCGAGGAATCTATAAAAGAGCAGAGAATTGTCCAGTATCTTGTAAGGAACAGTCAGAAAATGCTTTTCGGCGCATTATATAAATAAAAATAGGAAAAAGTAATAAGTCTTTGTAAAAACATTAATAAAAGTGTTTTATGTGATCTGTATTGAGTCCTAAAATACAATTAAAATATGTTACGCTTTTTCGTATTGAAGTACTCATCTAATAGACCAGATTAGTGTTACGTCATAAGTTATGCAACCAACAGTACACGGAGTCATACTTAGTTTTGTGAACGAGATTTGCTAACCTGATCCTTGTGTAATCAATATTTAAGAATCAAAATTTCAGATCTATAATAGGACTCTTTCAATTAATGTATTTCTCTGTTATTGGCCATATTTAAAAAAATTGAATCAAATAGATAAATGTTAAATGTATCTCACAGAATAGGTATCGTAAAATAAATCTTATTGGAAATTTTTAAATAAATATTAAAAAATGTCCTTTCTATCAACCAATGGCAAGATAGGCTTGCGCAGCTAAGTTCGTTTTGTTTGGAGCCTGTCAAATAACAGAGGTTAGAGGTTATGTGATTTGTTGTGCTGTTTGGCGGACGTTTATATTTATATTGGTTTTGGACTATTTGTGGATGATTAACGTATTTATAGTGGTGGTGGTAGATAAATTATTATGGGTTTATGTTTTGCCCTAGATTGCAAATACACTAATAAAACAGGATGCAATATGGTTCGTTTTCCGAATGATCCTAAATTAAGAGAAAAATGGGAAAATCCAGTCAGGTATATCAGTCTAGTCACTATTTCTTAATTTCTCGTTCATTATAGGAGAGGAGGCCAAAAATCAAACAAATTTTCAGTTTTATATTCTTGCCACTTTGAGGGTGGGGATAGATCGAAAACCTACCATATTTAAACGAAATGCTGACAAGCTTTTCAGTTTCCCCTCACCAGATGAGAGAAAACGACTTAATTTACCAAGGTATGATATCTGTTGTCAAATAATTACGAAACATTTTTACTAGTTTGTAGAATGTAATATTGAACCATTATTGCTTAATTTATTACGATTTACTTATCAATCTTAGTTTTTCAGGAGGGAAGTAGCTTCTAATGTTATATTTGAGAATTCACCCTCAACTAGCAAAGATGCGTGTGATAACTGAGGAATTTAGACATTAAGGTGCCATCAACAAGCAAACAATCATCGACAAATGACACAAGCTTAGAAGATAGGCAGGCCTAGTAGTAGATCAGAGAGCAGGTTATCTAGCATGAGTTTATCTTCACTATTGGAAGCTGAAAATTATTTCTTGAAAAAACAAGTTTAAGAATTGCAGAATCAACTCAAATCTCTCAAAGTGGGATTTGATTTTTCAGTCATCGAGAATACTGATACGTTAATAAGTGTTTACACACATAAAGCTCTTTTCATGGGAGTATTCAAATATTTAGATAGCCAAAGTTTTCAGTATTATCTGGGTTGGTTTGTTTTAAATATTTCTCGAATAAATCAATTTCTTATGACTTGCAAGAAATTAAAATTAAATCCAGCATTAAGGTTTGGATGTTCAACTGCAACTGTATCCAATATAGTTAGAACATGTGATGCATGTATGTTTATACAAACAATTTTTAGAGAATAAAGTACCTAGTAGACATAAAAATAAAACTTGTATGCCCAGTGTATTTTCACAATTTACGAATTGCAAAATGGTAATTGACTGTACAGAAATATACACAGATGTACCATCGCAATTAAACAAACAGAAATATACCTACAGTAGTTGTAAACACAGAAACACATTAAAAGGCCTGGTAGGTGTTGCTTCTAATGGAACGACAACACTTTTAAGTAATCTCTATGTAGGAAATACATCAGATAAGAATGTTCTCACGTCTTTTTTGGTTGGAGATTTAATATTAGCCCATAAAGGATACTTAATAGCGGACCTGTTGCCGCCTGGTGTATTACTTAATATACCACCTTCCGTCATGCACAGTTTTCAGAAGAAGCGAGGCAAACGGTAACTATTGCTAGAGCCAGTATTCATCAATTAAAGAGTATAAAATTCTGCAGTTGATACCACAAAATTAAACATATTCCTCAATTATTTTCCAGGTTTGTGGCTTTTTAACGACACTGAATTATCCTTTAATTAATATAGGATGTTTCATTTACTTTGTAACAAAGGCAAATTTATTGCTTAGTACCACAAAAATGTACAATAATTATTGTTTTATATGCAGACTTGTTCATTTTCCCTTTTGAATTTCAACTATTTACACAAAGAGAAAAATTTTACGGAATTTTTAGTTAAAAACAAAATATAAAAATTATGTTGAGCTTGTATATTTCTTATAGTGTTAACTCTGTAATTCAATGTTAACATACACTGCAAGTATTCAGTATTTATTTTTAGTATTCTACTCTAAGAACTTTTATAATTCACATACTGGTACTTGTTCCGCCATTACTTTGCATAAAAAATACTATTACCTATTTATTTATTCTTGCTATTTATGAGATTTAAATGTTTTCTTTAATTTAATAAAATATTTTTTGTAAGAATTAGTCTTTTGAATCCATCATGATTTGTAATGCACAATTCAATGCAGGTCGAGGTATTTGCCCGCTGAGTAGTTGTTTCCTGCAAATCATATATTATAACAGTAGGTTAAGTCCACCTGGGACTGAAAGGTCGCCGCTCTCAGGTACTTGCAGAATCGCAAGTCGCTATACGCCCATGGAGACATCTATGGTGTATAGTAGCAATTGACCATTTGAGAGGTTTCACTTACCTCTCACCACTACTCAATTTACTATAGCTTGTATAAAACTAGCAGGTTGGCCACTATCATTTGTCTGTTCCATGACCTACGGCATACTGATGAGAACTAATAAGTTGGAAACCGGTCTATGTCTGGTCAGGGAATTAACAAATGATATTGGTTACCATTGTTTCATGATTTGTAAGGTGTAATTCAATGCAGGTCGGGGTATTTGCGCGCTGAGTAGTTGTTTCCTGTAAATCATATATTATAACTTTTAGTCAGTAATATAGTGAATATATATATTTAAAGAAATATCTTGCAAAATATTAGATTGCCGATCATCACTTTTTCCTTTGTAGTTCATAAAGCCAACACACACTTTTTTCCACAAATATGTAACTGACCCTGTATTTGATGATAATAATTATGGTCAACATTTAAAATAAAGTTTTCGCCATTAAAACTAACAATATAATATTTAACTTCTAATAAACAATCAGAGAACAAACTGTCTTTATATTTAAATGGACATTTAACCTCAATCAAAGTATCATCGTCAACTATTTCATCTGGACTAGTCCCTAAAAACCCACACTCATCCAACCATACACCACTTTTTGCTATTTTCAAGTTGTGCTTCTTTTCAATATTTCAATTTCTACAGATTCGTTGCTTCTGTCCCACTGAATTTGCTTGATTCCGTCTAAATTAGTATCTCCTAAAAGTATTATATTTTATTTTTATTCTTACAAAATATGTGTAATAATTTACCAGTCAATGTTTGAAATAATGAAGGAGTAAATCTACTTTTGCAAGCTTTCTAAACTTGTCCGAAATTACTTGCCGTTAATCGATGTTTTCGAGAAATGTACCACGCTGGATTATTTGTTTAACCTACTGTCAACTGTGGTTTTCATATTCTTCTGAAAAAGCAATTGTTTTATATCAACAACAACGGTTTCCTCATTTATCGTTGGTTCAGGAGACAGAAGTCACCCTAGGCCTATAGGTCCACACGATTTTAACTCAGCTTTAAATTGTCCTACACTTTCTTCACTAATTTCTCTCAATAAAGGACAAAAAGGCCGTGAGGATGAGGCAAACCACTTATCAGCTGTTACTATGGTATTCTCTTGTGAAAGTTTAACTTTGCTCCATTTACAAGCTCTATCAGTGACAGATAGGTTTTTATGTGCAAAAATTGCAAGAGATGCCATATAATGACAAACATCCAAACCTTTTGGACAATTGCAGCTTGCTTTCTGAATGTCATCCTCAGATGATAAGAATATTTACAAATTTTAAATATATATTTATTTTAAAGATCGTATGTCAAACTCACTTCAACATTATACATTTTTTGTTTTATGCTTGCATGTACCCCCCTCGTATCACACGAAGATCATCATCATATACCACATCGTGATGTCACGGAATTTTCTCCTCTGCGTATGACTCTGCTATCTCTAAAATACTCGAATATTGCACTCATTGAAATAATCCATTCTCCAGCCATTTCAAATTGCAATATAAAACAATATTACTGGTCTTTTAGGTTATTGTCTTTCTAGAATGTAAACACAACTTTTTGACAGCATGAGCTTTCAGTCGAGAAATTAGTAGCACACTAAGATTCAAATTTATTTGAATTTTGAATTAAAATATAATTACATTTATAAACGTTCTAAAAGCAACATTTGAAAAATTCAAAATTTCAATATTCTCTGCATAGGTTCTACTAAAAGATTTTTCTTAAATAAGTACGCTGTTCAAGTAAAACAACAAAATAACAAGCGACGTAATGTTATCTTATTTGCGCTCCTATGTCATCTGTACATAAGGTTGAAAGTTGAAGGGATATTTTCGCACCAATATCTTATGACTCAATGGATTGTTGGTTGCATATGCTGTGACGTCAGTGCTAAACAGGTCTATTTCAACAGCATGTTTTTGGCTACTAACTGTGAATCAGTCTTTTGCTGCACAGGTTGAGGTTAGTTTCTATACAAGCAGCAAAACTCAGACACGCTTGGAACTTGTGTCATAGCCTCAGCAGACGCGACTTTGTTATTTGCATCCTGCGCGCTTTGTATTTCAAATGATAAAAAATCTCATGTCGTTTATAGATACATAAATAAATGACGTAAACAACAATATTCGTGATTAGAACTATAACCAAGTTTTTACTTATTTAAAAGTAGACTTTTCTTAGAATGTCATCTACAGGTACTCTACTTTATGACTATATTTTTTACTGTTTTCAGGTTGCCACTGTAGGGAAGTTTAATGGCCAGAGACCTTCCACAAGAGCTACATTCATTGTAGTAGTTATGAGTATAGTTACAATCATACTTTCATCGTTAGGTTTATCGCTTTATGTGTTGGATCACACAAATTTGTGTTGGCCTATTATTTCAGGTACTTTTAATTATATATAATACTATAAAAACATGTAGAATATTTACCTTTAGAGCCCAGTATAATTCTTAAATCACCAAACATTAGAAGAAAAATAAAGATCAGTTTACATAGGTTTGGTGCTCCTCACTGCAAATTTAGTTTTTTTTTTCGAGATCACTGGTAATACCGAAAATGACGGGAAATCGCCGCACGCATGTATATAACAAAAATGACAAAACATCGGCTAAATTAAAAAAGTTACATCACGTGAAGTACATAAAAATATTAGACCAGGGCCAAACCGTTTAAAATATCGTAATAGACGATAAATTCTTAGCAGTATACGAATGGTCGCAAAATGTAGTTAATTGTGTAAATAATTAAGGAAAAATCGTCCAGACTGAGTAAAACTTCGGGAAGGGGGGTTGGGGTGGTAATATATACGTTTTTAGGGGTTGGTACCCGTTTTTTGCGATTTGCGGCGAAACTATGCATCCTATCGAAAAATGCTGAATGTAAAAGTTGTAGATAAAGAAGAAATCTAAAACTTTCTTATTATTATTGACCATAACCTCAAAATTATCAAGAAAAATGCAAAAAACCGTTTTTTCGGTTTTTAATTTATAACTGTCTCAAAAATGTTTATATTTTCATGAAAATTGGTGAAAATGTTTTTTTTGTGTTTCAAACAAGCCCAAATTTTCAAAGCGAAATATTTAATTTACGATGTTTTATGAAGAAAATAAAAAAAGAAGACCTAATTTTCAATCGAAAAATTTGGTTAGCAAATTTTCGATTAATGAACTTTACTAGTGCTCATTTTTTTCGTTGAAATCTCAACTTTAATATAGAATTAAAATATAATATTGTTTATATACAAAAATATCGTTAAAATAGCGAAAAACCGAAAAAACTACTTTTTAAAAATCGAGTTACCTAACTGAGGCGAGACTGTTACAATTGATCCATTACGATTATTTCAGAGAATTTCGCGAAATATCAGCAGCACAGATGATATGAAAAATTATTTACAGTACGAGCTTGCTCCATTTCCTGTGTCGTTGTTTACAGAGAATGGCTTCAGAAAAAATGTTAAGTCACATTTATATACAGAATTTGCGAGCATCGATTCGTTACCAACTTCGCGGAATATTGTACACGTTGTTGATGGCGGGTTTCTCTTACACAAAGTAATCTGGCAAAAAAATGATACAATTAATGAAATAATACAAAAATATTTACATTATGTACAAAACAACTACGCAACAAATAGTTATATGAAGAAGATGCAGATTCCCTAATTATCAATACATCCCTTGAAGTAGCAAAAAACTCCGATAAAATAGTGGTAGCTGTTGGTCAAGACATAGATTTTTTAGTTCTTTTAAATCAATTCAGTTCACATGAATTGAATATCTATTTCCACAAACCTGATGCGGGAAATATTAATGATACTTATTACACCTCTAATAGTTTTAAACATAAATCACATAAACATATTGTAGCATTTTTGCATTGTTTTTCTGGCTGCGATACAACTTCCAGTTTTGCTGGGAAAGGTAAAAAAACAATTATAAAATCATTATTGGCCGATAAATATTTACCTAATCTTGCAGAAATTTTTTACAATACAAATGCAGACAAACAAACGATTACCGAAAATGGATTAAAAATAATAGCTTCTATTTACAAAAGATTTGAACTCTACCGAACGGCTACTGTTAAATCCTCATTTCATTTGAAAAAATTACCTCCAACTGAAGGGGCAGCTAAGCAACATTGTTACAGGGTGTATTTTCAAATACAAAGTTGGCTTGGTAATCAATTAACAGCTACAGATTGGGGATGGAAACACGTTAATGGCATCGTACTTATATTTACAGAACAAGAATTAATTCCTGAAAATTTATTGAAAATTATCTGCTGCAGCTGCGAAACAGGATGCGGTAATAACAAATGTGGGTGTCGCAAGCATGGCTTAAAGTGCACAAATTTGTGCTCAAATTGTCACGGTTCTGATAAATGTTCAAATGCCGAAAAATCGTTGTATGAATAAAATTGTAATCTCGAGGACATCGAAGACGAACACAGTACCCACTGTCTAATAAATAATAATAAAAATAATGATACTGAACTGGACAATCCAGAAGAACTCCAAGAAATTGAAGATATAGAAAATGAACGTGAAGAAATCGAAAGTTTGATCGATTCTGGCGATGAAGAATTGCCCACGAAGAAAAAAAGATTTCAATAAAATTATTTTACTTTTAATTTTTGTATTTTATAATCAAATATAAGACTTTGATGTGATAATTTGTAAATACTTACGAATCACAAGAAATAATTAACAAATTTTCTCAGTTCACAGCCTTTGTGTTTTTTGAATTTTTACCTATTTAATTGCAGTTTAAGTAATGTTTTCGGGACTTTGACAGCCGAGAATAGTTAGGTACATGTACATTACTTGTATAATATAGTATTGTATGAGAATTAACGCTTTTTATGAATGTAAACGTTTATTTATAATAAAGAAAAAGAAATTCATGATTTTCACCGAAAAAACTCGATTTTTAAAAAGTAGTTTTTCAGTTTTTCGCTTTTTTAACGATGTGTTTGTATATAAACAATATTATATTTTAATTCTATATTAAAGTTGAGATTTCAACGAAAAAAATGAGCACTAGTAAAGTTCATTAATCGAAAATTTGTTAACCAAATTTTTCGATTGAAAATTAGGTCTTCTTTTTTTATTTTCTTCATAAAACATCGTAAATTAAATATTTCGCTTTGAAAAAATTTGGGCTTGTTTGAAACACAAAAAAGAACATTTTCACCAATGTTCAAGAAAATATAAACATTTTTACGACAGTTATAAATTAAAAACCGAAAAAACGGTTTTTTGCATTTTTCTCGATAATTTTGAAGTTATGGTCAATAATGATCAATCAGAAAGTTTTAGATTTACAACTTTTACATTCAATATTTTTCGATAGGATGCATAGTTTCGCCGCAAATCGCAAAAAACGAGTACCAACCCCTAAAAACGTATATATTACCACCCCAACCCCCCTTCCCGAACTTTTACTCAGTCTGGACGATTTTTCCATAATTATTTACACCATTAACTACATTTTCCGCCCATTCGTATACTGCTAAGAATTTTTATTGCCTTAAACAGGATTGGCCCTGGTCTATATCTTCATATTGATAAAAAAATCGTTGGACTATTTGGCAAATTGGGGAACGTTTTGAAAATGTTGTGGAATTTGGACTAAAAATGGAATTGCGGTAAAGTATTTGATATTTTTTGTTAAAATTTGGCCGGCTATTCCTTGGTTATATAGATTACTTTTGTTTAAAATTTCATCAAATTCGGTTTAATTTTGGTCAAGTTAGCCGAAATTTAATTTTTTACGTTTTTTCAGTATATTTATATACATATCGTGGGAGGCGGTGAACCGATTTTCACAAAATTTGTACTGAACGTTACTTGGAGCATCTACAATAAAAGGGTATCTTTCTAGTTTCTTAACTAGCATTTCAGAGGATCCAAAATAAGTTAAAACTGAAAAACAACCCTTAAAAATTGCCAATTTATTTCTTTTCCTACTCGAAGCAGAAAACTCAGGGTATCTTAGTTTCTCCAAAACACACTTATTTTTCTATGTCGTGTTGCTCCATGTCAAATTTTTATTCCACTATTAGACAGAGTTATTTTAATTACTATATGTGTTTTATTTTTAGGAATTATCCTACCATTAATTGTAATAATGGCTTTGCCACAAAACTCTACAGACAAATCAAAGGAAACCATCCTTCCGTCCATTTTGTTCCCTCTGTGCCATGTTACTTCTATTGTACTCAATATCGTTCTATCTTCAACGATAATTGTGGATATTTGGCAGGGAGTACTATTTTGGTCTTTAGCAGGTAATCTAACACACGCTGTTTAAGCTCTAGCACATTTCATTTTCCTATAATATATTAGCATGTGATAACATTTTACATTTCACAGAATTGTTCAATAAATGATTTGATACTTTCCAAAGGGTCATAGAAAAATGAGGCAAAATAAGTCGATGCTGTGCAGAAAATACCCTCTAAAAATAAACATTAAAGAACGTTTCAACTGTCTATAAATTGGTTGCGTTGAAAATATTCATTTGTGCCATAATATGTTGCATTTGAAACAAATTGTAAAAGGTTTTTATTAAGATTCTGTAATATAATATCTTAATATATCCCGGCAATGTTTAATTCCTGTGTTATTTAAAATTAAAATATTAAGTTTTATAACCATTCTGTACAACTATGACACACACATACGGTATAAATAAATCCGTAACTTTTGTTATAAAAATGTATATGATTTAGAGTGTATTTTTCCTAAATAACGAACAAAAATAACTACTAAAATTAGTAAAAATGTGATCGCTGCGACACGACCACGGTGTAGTATATTAGGTGATGCGACAAGATCCGTACGAATGGCTTCGTAAGTGTTTAGTTGTGTGTAATGCAATAGATGGCAGGACAAATAAAGTCACGTCGTTACTTACGCATAGAAATACTTGAAATACAGTTTACATACATACAATAGTTAATGCTCTGTACATTTGTTTTATTTAGATAGATAGATAGATAATTTATTGGTGTTTGTAACAAGAATGTTTTACACACGTCAGATATACAATGTAAATAATAATATACATTCTATCGGAATAATGTACAATTAAAACTAAATATAAATATAAAACAGAAAACATACAATAAATAAAATAAATAAATAAAAACATATTAAAATATTAAAGTTAAATGGTATCAGGTACATTGCAGTCTAAAAATTTATTAATAGTGTAGAAGGCTTGTGATAATAAGAATTTTTTAATGCAGTTCTTAAAAACATTAACTGGTAGAGATCTAATTGAATTAGGTAATTTATTGAAAAACTTGGGGCCGTAATAATTAGGACCATACCTACTAGATTTTAATCTTAAATAGCTCATTCTAATATCATTTCCGTTACGATTATTATGGTCGTGTAGCGATTTTTGAGTAGTATATTGTTCATGAACTTTTTTGACATGCATGAGACAGGTGTATATATACAAACAAGGAAAAGTAAATAATTGTAGGTCGACAAATGCCTGTCTAACATCTGCTTGATAATCCATATTGGTAATAATACGGATGACCCTTCGTTGGAGACCAAAAATTCTACAGGTACAAGGGGCATGACCCCAACTTATCAGACCATAAGATATCTGAGACACTATCAAACTATGATAGGCAGTTAATAGTACCTGTCTGGGAACTAATTTCGAGAGGCTTCTTATTACAAATATATTCTTTGACAACTTTTTGGATAAAAATTCAATATGCTGTCCCCAATTCAACTTCGGATCTAACATAACACCTAAAAACTTTACAGTAATCGGATTACTAATCTCATAAGTGGATCTATGTGAGAAAAATACATGAAAAGTTTTACTATCATTTAAATTTAACCTGTTAGCAATAAACCAGTCCTGGGCAGCAGATTGTGTAACAGACATGAGCTCTCTAACCTTGTTCAACTCCTTGTGCCCTGTTAATAGTGTGGTGTCATCGGCAAACGTTATAAGCTCAGCACTGGGAACACTCTTTCTTAGGTCATTTATATAGACCAAGAAAAGGATAGGTCCCAGAACCGACCCTTGAGGGACACCGTGTTTAACATTACGTAAGTTAGAACAGATTCCATCCTTAAATGTATATTGTTGTCTGCTGGAAAGATATGAAGATATTAGTTGACAACTGGTATTATTAAATTTGTAATACTTAAATTTATCCAGTAGAATATAATGCGACACACAATCAAACGCCTTTTGTAAATCACAAAAAATTACTCCGGCATACTCTCCAATTTCTTGTTTATCAATTATATTATTGATAAGGTGAATAATGGCGTCATTTGTGGATTTATGTGGTCTGAACCCAAACTGATAGCAATAGAATAAATTATTATTTTCAAAATGCTTGGTAATTTGAATTTTTAATACCGTCTCAAATATCTTCGATATAATAGGTGTTAGTGATATGGGTCTGAAATTATTTGATGTTATAGGTCCACCTTTATGAATAGGTATAACTTTAGAAATTTTCAAAATATCAGGGAAAACACCATTGTCGATACATTCATTTATAAATTTAGTCAACGGTTTTAAAATAATATGTTTTATATATTTTATTATACTAATTGACATACCAAAATGATCGAAACTACTTTTAAGTTTTATTTTATCAATTATATCTCTTAATTCATTAGGAGTGACATGTTCGAATTTAAAATCCGGATAATCAGTATTATCAGAATAAAAATTTGTGAAACAAGCATTACGAGCAGGTAAATTATTGATAATATTTTCAGCTGCGTCAACAAAATTATCGTTCAGAATTTGGGGATGTATCTCGTTGCACTGATGGTGATTAGTATTCCTATGTTTGTTTATTAGATCCCAATATGCTTTAGGTGTAATGTGGTCATGATAGTATTTACTTTTAGCCTTTATTAATTCTTGACGATACCTATTTTCATAACTACGTATATCGCTTTTTAACACGGGGTCAGGAAAATTTTGATACATTTCAGATAATAGAGATAGGTGCTCTCTCATCTGTTTTAGCTCTGTCGTGAACCATTTATTTATTGGCTTTTTATCTATATTAATGGTTCGTTCGACCAACGGAAAAAGAGATTCAATGTGCGTACTCAATATGTCCATAAATTGCGAAAATTTTACATTTATATCTGTGTCCGAGGCGTCAACTAAGCCCCAATCAATTGACATTAACTTCTGATGGAGCAAAAACAAACCTACATCGTTGATTACCCTAGTTTTAATAGTTTTTTTAGTAACCCGCATATTACTACTTTTTTCTATTTTAATCTGAACAGCCTTATGATCCGACAAGCCAGGGTCAAATACATTTGTACGGTAGCCTGATTGAAAATTTACCAATATATTATCTATACAATTATTTAGTCTTGTACTTTCATTTATAGTAACATGAAAACCGTATGAACAGATTAAGTCTTGAAAGTCCAGAAATTTTTTGTCAAATGAATTAAATTTAAGATTAAAATCACCGTTAATGATAATTTTACGGGTACAATTCTTTAACTTATGTAACACACTATTAATTGTATATATAAAATAGTCAAAATCACCTAGTGGAGATCGATAAATTGTTAAGACAATTTGATTATATTTAGCTGATTCAACTGCGGCTATTTCACAGTGAATCTCAACAGATAAACTAGCAATATCATCCCGTGCAATAAAAGAAGAATTTGGTTTAGATAAAATTAACACACCACCATGTATAGTTTTAGATCTGCAAAAATATGAGGCAATGTAATAGTCACTGATTACAAAACTATTAATTTCTGAACTGCCTAAAAAATGTTCTGATAAACATATGCATTTATATTTAAAGATCCTTTTAGTTCGTTCTTTTTGTCTTAGTTTTGCCGTTTAGTTGTGTATATATGCAACACTACATGCATCAAAGGAAATCCGTCCATCTATACCATGATCTATGCCTAAGTAATTGCAGGGGTATATTCCGGGCGCCATCTACAGAATTAAATAGAAACCAAGCACTTATGAAGCCGTCGAGTAACATGGCAAGTGTCGTGTGTCAGACCACCTAATATACTACACCGTGGACGCGACGCACTGAATACGTTACAATATCGCTCATCTAAAACATGCAAAATTTTTCCACAAAAGAAGATTATGTTGACTGAGTGATGAATGAAGTCTTATAAAGCTGTATATATTAAAAATATTTAACGCGTAAAACGTCTTAAATCATTCGTTTCTTAAAAATACCAATTTAAAAACAAATTTTAAACGATGTTGTTGGAGAATTGGTGTTCTTAAAATTGCAGAGTGACCTAGATTCTGGCGTGTTTTTTTAGTCATTAGGTATACAAACGCAAAAATATTCTTATTAGTTGATTTCTTAACAAGTAGAATAAAATTTCAAAAATCAATAGATCCAAAAGGTTTCATGTATTCAGTGCCTTGTCCTATCAATTAAATAATCTTAAGACATTGACCGTCCTCCATATTTTGCTTCCATTTCAATACGATCAAAATTCAACATGAATATCTTCAGGTTTTTTTTTCGGCCATACAGGGTGCCTTGAAATTGGCGTGCAACGATCATCAGCGACTAAAAATAAGAAAAGAATTCCCACAAACATTAGTCGAGGTATACCTTCCAAGAAAACTGCAAAAGAATTTGTTGTCGAATTGCACACTAATTTCGCGATACCCCGTATATTATGCTAATATGAAGAGAGACCTCAAATTATAATAGTTTGCCTTAATCTATGCATTTAATTTATAGGTGTACTTTTATTCTGGCGTTGCGACTGTTGTAGTTGCGATGGTTTAATGCATACTAACAGGAATACTAATAAAGTCAGTACCATTTCTGATGATATGACCTACAACTATAAAGAAGATTATGGGGACACCATATATATTACCAGATGACACAACGAATATTTAGATGAAGATAACTTATTATCAGAATCTGAAGAAGATATTTAACAACGATGTTAATGCAATAAAATTGTCCTAATAAGAAAATAAAATCAAATGTGATGTATTGTATAATAGATTTCGTTGATATTATGAAGTTAATTATTGTACAACTGTATTCATTTTATAAAAAAAATATAATTCGCTTTATTTTTTTGCAACTCTTTTATTTAATGAAAATGTCCTAGCGTATTCAATGACGAATTAATAGTAATAGTATTAGGATTTCCGAATATTAAATCTTACTTACGCAACTGACGTCAATCAATCAGTATCTATTAATAATTCTATGTCCTCTGTTCAGTTAGTTTTATTAAGGGTTCCACAAGGGTCCATTTTCGGACCACCGATGTTTCTTATTTATACAACCGAAATTACTTGTAGGTAATTCAGCATGGACCTACGGTGGTATAGTCTACGTTGTGGACACTGATGGCAAGAAACTAATCTCATCGGAATCTGACCTAATAAATATACTACATTAACATACATTTGTGGTGCAGTATACAATCAATAACGTACTTGTTCTTTATCTTATGAATTTACTTGTTTTTGTGTCTCTTCTTTTTGCATACTAATATTAATACGATTCAAATTGCTTTGCTGTGATTTTTTATTCTTGTTACTACTTCTGCTACAAATGCGCACATATTTCAATATAAATTTGTTTTTTTGTGGTAAATAAACATGTACTCTGTTGTTCTTTTTCGCTTTGTCTCGGAGTTCTACATTCATTTTATTTGTATACGAGTGTAATGGGGTAGTGAAGCGCAAGTTATAGCCTCTCCTACTCAATTGTTAACCTCACCTTCGCGATGAGTTCAATTTGAACTTGGTGCACCCTGTTTTCACTAACGAGGCTCTAACGACCGAGTAAGGGCGGAATAACCCTTACCTTTTGCCGTGAGCACATCCACCTTCTCACGAAGAGTGCGGTAAAAATAACCCACCGCACACAAAGGTTGCTTTTGGAATCGTTTGGTTACCCCATCGTCGCAGTCTCCTTCTGTGCCATGGGACCACACCACTCGCCTTCCGCAACCGAGCTGGTCAGTTGCATACCTGCTCCAGCTAAAACTTCAAATGCAGCTTCGTTTTCAGTCGATTAAGGCTTTAAAAAAATGATGGAGCGTTCAAGTGGGACAAAATCATCCGGAGGTAAAATACCCTCCCGATCGGATCTCCGGGGGAGGGTGCCCACAGGGACACCTCATCGAATGTCGAAAAAACACCGACAAGTTAAATCCAACAAAACTAATTCTTTCATCTACGGCGCTTGGAATGTTCGTACTTTGAACGACAGCACTCGCACCGATCGGCCTGAAAGAAGAACTGCTCTAATAGATAGAGAACTTCACCGACTCAATGTTGACGTTGCAGCTCTCAGCGAAATTCGATTTTTGGAGGAAGGCTCTCTCACAGAAAAGTACTACACCTTCTATTGGAAAGGTCTTCCCACCAATTCAAGAAGACAACATGGAGTAGGATTTGCCGTTCGGAATCAACTTGTATCCAACTTAACACAAGTACCACAAGGCCTATCCGAGCGTCTAATGCTGCTACGCTATGAGCTATCAGATGGCAACGCGGTAAATCTAATAAGCGCCTACGCTCCACTCTGGATGCAAGTCACGAAACCAAGGAAAGCTTCTATCAACAGCCGGAAGAAACTCTCTGTAGAATACCTAAAACGGAACGACTCGTTATTCTTGGCGATTTTAACGCTAGAGTAGGGAGAGATGCAGACACCTGGCCAGGCATCATAGGCAAGAACGGTTTGGGCAACATGAACGCTAACGGTCAACTACTCCTAACTAAATGCGCCGAACATGATCTAGTTATAACAAACACCATTTTCCGACAAAAGGATAAATTTAAAGGCACCTGGCGTCACCCCAGATCAAGTCACTGGCATCTACTGGACTATGTTATTGTACGTAGGAAGCATCTCAAGGACGTCCAAATTACAAAGGCACGCATTGATAGCGAATGTTGGACCGATCATCGTCCTGTTGTCTCTAAAATAAAAATTGTTGTGAGACCCAAACACCGAAGAACTCAAGTAAAACGTAGACTCCGTCTCTGTATTAGTAAATTGCGTGACCAACAAACCGTCGAACAGCTAAAGCAAAAAGTTCAAGAGAATTTGAGTGCACTAGAAGAAACCAATTCTGTAGGTGTCGCTGCTACCTGGACACAAATTAAAGACAGTTTAAAAGGTGCGAGTGAGGAAATTCTTGGCACTGCAGCAAGTAAAAAACAGGAGGACTGGTTCAATGATAATGAAGCTTTTGTACAAGAACTTCTTGACCGCAAACATATTGCCTTCCAAAACGCTATCAACCACCCCAACGACTCATCAAAAGCAGAAGCTTTTACCCAATCTAAGTATGAAATGCAACTCGAAATCAGAAGAATAAAGAACGAGTGGTGGGCAAGTAAGGCCAGAGAAATTCAAAGGTACGCCGATTCACACGACTACAGGAATTTCTTTCAAGGAGTAAAAGCAGTGTACGGCCCCAGTCGGAAAAATATGTGCCCTATTAAAGATTTAAATGGAAATCTCCTCAAAGAAGACCAGGAAATAAGAGCCCGATGGAAGGAACACTACTCTAACATTCTTAACCAGCAAAGTCGAGCCGATCATGATATTATAAATCTTATCCCTCAATATGACACCTTCGAAGACTTAGATAAACCACTAACAACGGAAGAGATCTTAACCGCCATTGGGCAGCTAAAAGATAACAAATCTCCCGGCGCCGACTCACTCCCAGCTGAGATCTTTAAAGCTGTGTCGTCAGAGCTCATACCCTACCCCAAAAAACTGTTTGATGTCGTGTGGGAAAGTGGTCAAGCTCCGCAGGAGTTTCGTGATACACTTTTAATCAACCTCTTCAAAAACAAAGGGAGCGCTGCGGACTGTGGAAATTACAGGGGTATAGCTCTCCTGGCTGTTAGAGGGAAGATACTCACTAAAGCGATGGCAAATAGGCTAACACCTGTTATGGAAAAGTTACTTCCTGAAACACAGAGTGGCTTTAGACCAAACCGAGGCACATCGGATTTAATCTTCACACTTAAACAGCTTCAAGAAAAAGCACTCGAACATCAAGGAGAAATTCACATGGCCTTCATTGATTTAACCAAGGCGTTTGACTCGGTGGATAGGGAAGTGCTCTAGAAAATTATGTTCCGCTTAGGTATCCCTAGTAAATTTGTGGAAGTATGTCGCAGTCTACATACAAACAACAACGCTCAGGTTATGTATAATAATGAGGCAACCGAACCTTTCCAAACCCTCACTGGAGTTAGGCAGGGATGTGTCCTGGCACCCCTACTCTTTAATTTGTTTACCACTGCTCTAACAATTATTGTTGACAACAAACTGACAGTCAGAGGAATAGGTCTCAGATACCGTTTTGATGGCGGTCTCTTTAACATAGAGCGCTTTAGAGCTTTCACGAAGACACGCACACAATTCATTTGTGATCTCCAGTATGCGGATGACTGTGCACTTTTAGCCTCTACGCCGGAAGAGCTTCAAGAACTTTTAGATGTGTATGCCCAGAGCTATGATTCCTTGGGACTTAAAATCAACATTGGAAAGACTCAGATTATGTCAGCTCCTCATCAAGTGAACCAAATAGACATTACACTTAACGGAAATTCTCTTGAAGTGGTGGATCAGTCCAATTACTTTGTTTATGTGTAATGGCAAAGCAAACATGGACAGCGAGATTCGCAATAGAATTAACGCTGCATCTAGAGCACTCTGGGGACTTAGAGAGAGAGTATTTGACAACCACGACCTTGCTTTGTCAACGAAAATGGCTGTCTACAGAGCAGTTGTCATTCCAACACTGCTATATGGATGTGAAAGCTGGGTCACTTACCGTCGTCATGTGAAAGAATTAGAACGTTTTCAGCAAAGACACCTCAGAAGTATGATGAAAATCCGTTGGTTCCATCACATATCAAACGTGGAAGTACTCAGGAGAGCAAACAGCCTTATTTCAAGAGCACACCTAAGATGGGCAGGTCACGTTCATCGTATGCATGATAACCGCCTTCCTAAATGTACACTTTATGGTGAATTGCTAAGCGGTAGAAGAAGGCGTGGCGGTCAACGAAAGAGGTTCAAAGACGCTCTCCATGAAAATCTAAAATTCTGCGGTATTGCAGACGAACAATGGGAACAACTTGCAGCGGACAGAACCGAATGGCGAGGGGTTGTGGCCAGCTATCAAGGAAATGTTGCTGCAAGAAGGCCGAATCCAAGACCTAACCAGGTCTATGTTTGTCCTGACTGCGGTCGACATGTGCTCTCCCGAATTGGCCTCTATAGCCATAGTCGTGTGCACCGTAGATGAATGGGAATTACAATAGACTACACCTTTTACTTGTTTTTTATTGTACACAATCTATCGACTGTAACATTGTTATACTCGGACTCGAGTAACGGCTAATAATAATACGAGGCACATCTCTCTGGTTTGAGAGAAGATAATACACATTTATTAACTGTTTTGATTTTTAGGCATTTTGGCATTAAGGTATTAGTACTAATTTTATTAATAAAAAAGAAATAATAATATAATTAGCTCTGCGAAATAATTTTATATCATATTCTTATTATATTTACCTCCACGTACTCTTCTTACACTTAATAATTCAGCTAAATTTATATTTGTTGCAGGTTGTCAAGTTAATTATTAATTTGCTGTTTCATGTATATTTAATTTTTGCTATTTTTGTGTTTATTTGCTTAACATGAAAGTTGCCCATATTAATTTAAGATCTATATTTACAGGTTTTAATGAATTTTCTGCACTAATCTTAGAAAAAGATTTTGATATCGTTATGGTAACAGATACTTGGTTCTCTGATGATATTAGTTCTGATGTGGTTGAAATACCGGGTTATCGCTTTTTTAGAAAATATAGAGCAACGAGAGGAGGTGGGGTTGGTGCTTATGTTCAATTTGACATAAATAGTCAATTAATGCAGTTTGATTTTATGGTAAGAGATAACCTTGAATATATTCTAGTTAAAATAAATATGCCTTCTTCAACATTTGCCATCGGTGCAGTCTATAGACCATCTAACACTAATTTTAATAATTTGCTAAATAGTTTTGATGAAATCTTGTCTAATGTGTGTCTTTCTTTTGATACAGTTCTTTGTCTTGGTGACTTTAATGTGAACTTTTTAAATATTAACAATCAAATTGAACCTACCAAAGTAACTGATACCTCTAGTACTTTGATTGATCCAATTTTTATAAACAATGAAGACCTGGTACGTTGCTCTGGTACTATTGATGCTGATTGTATTTCTGATCACAAAATGGTTTATTACGATATAAAAACTCTTAAATGCAAAATGAAACCTAAATTTGTCACTTTTAGATGTTTTAAAATTTTTTTACCAAATGAGTTTTAAATTAATTTATATAGTTTACCTTGTCATAATATAATTTATGAAAATAATATTGACAGTAAAATTTCCCTATTCGATGAGTTCATTAGCACCGTGTTTGATGCTCATGCTCCAATTAAAAATATTAGGGTCACAAAACCTAAAGCCCCCTGGCTAACCCCAAATTTGAGAATAATTATGAAAGAAAGAGATACGGCACTTCAAAAATGTAAACGGACTAGAGCTGATGTTGATAAGACTATGTATAAACACTTACGCAATTACACTGTGTCTACGGTAAGGGCAGAAAAAGTATTATATTTAAACTCGATTTCCGTTCAAAACAACACACGTAACACTTGGTCTGCTTTGAAATCACTCAATGTACGTTCAAGCAACGTCTCAGTTTTACCTGAAGAATTAGCTGATCCCAATGAAATTAATAATTATTTTGCATCTTTTCTACAAAACGTATCAAACAATTGTAACGAATAAATTCAATTTTATAATAATAACTATATAGATTTAAATAATTCTTTTCAATTTAAATTTACTACGGTTGATGAGGTTAATAAATGTTTACATAATATAAAAACTAATGCTTATGGGGTTGATGATATATTTTCTGTTATGCTCAAATACTGTAGTCCTTTCATTGATCAATACATTGCTCATCTTATTAACTGCTGTATTGAACAAAATTATTTCCCACATCTATGGAAAGTAGCAATTGGTAAACCCTTAGCCAAAATCAAAGATACTAGTAATTTTTCTGACTTGAGAATTATTAGTATTTTGCCAGCGGTGTCTAAAATTTTTGAGAAGATTCTGCACAATCAAATTTATGAATACACCATATTAAACAAAATACTCTCCGATTCACAATGTGGATTTAGGAAAGGGTTCTGTACTGCATGTACGTTAGCTGCTGTTACTGATGAGATATTGTGGGCATTAGACAAAGGCTTGGTTAGTGTTTTGGTACTACTTGACTTTTCAAAAGCGTTAGATAGATAAATGACAAACTTATTTGTGCCGAATTAAAATATTATGGATTTTTGCCATCGGCTATATCACTTGTTACTTCGTATTAGAGTGATAGATCACAAAAAAATGTTGTGAATAATATGTCCTCTTCGAGTCTAAATAATAATAATAATAATAACTTTATTTCAAACAGCCACATTACAGAGATAAAAGCATCACGTAACAATGGGTTGAATAACGTCAAAACAATATATAGTATAACTTATAAGACATATATATGTATAAAAGAATACAAAACAAAATCCAAATTGGAAAAAATTAAAACATTAAAACAGTAACAGTTATAATCGTGCTCTTTTATACTCCATAAATTCTTTTATGGTATATGGTTCAATTTCTACTATTAAATTAAAAAGTTCTCTTATATTTTTTAATATTTTGTATATTTTTTATGCGGCTTGGTAGAATATTGAAAAATCTCATACTAGCATAGCAAGGACCATTTTCTATCATGCTTAACCTGTGGATCGGGAAATTATAATTATTGTGTCTAGTGTTATAATTGTGAGTTGTCTCATGTTGTTCATATTTATTTTTGTATTTAAAATTAAACATTAAGCATTCAAAGATGTATATTGCAGCAACTGTTAGTAATCTATTTTTTCTAAAGGAACCTCTACAAGATTCCCTTAGAGGAATATCATGCATACAGCGTATAGCTTGCTTTTGTACTATTAATAATTCGTTTATTTCTGCAGCAGCAGTACCGCCCCAAAATATCACACCAAATCTTAATCGTGATACAAAGCATGCATAATATATCATTCCCAAAGTTTTATATGTTACATATTTTTTAACCACCCTCATACTGTAGGTGACACTGTTTAATTTTTTCACTAATTCTGCTACATGTTGTGTCCAGCATAAATTGGTGTCAGTAGTTACACCTAGAAATTTGGTTGCTGAGATAAAATGCACATTATCATTATTAATTATGGTGTTCAGTGGAAAATCTTTTGTTGACTTACTAGTTTTAAAAATGACAAATTTGGTCTTTTCTTTATTAAGAATTAAATTGTTTTCTAAGAGCCACTTTTGAATCACATTAAGGACAAAGCTGGCTTCCTGTATTAATTGTGAAAAATCCTTAGCTCTCACCAGTAAAGTAGTATCGTCTGCATAATTTACCATTAAATGCCTGCTGTTACTTAGTAAACTGCACAAATCATTGATATATATGTTAAACAGTAACGGTCCTAATATGCTTCCTTGGGGGATCCCCATTTTAATATTTTTTTGTTGTTGACTTTATCTCTTTACTTTGTGAAATTAGTTTTACAAATTGTTTGCAATTTTCTAGATATGACTTTACCCAACCCAATGCTGTCGATGTAAGTCCATACCTTTCAAGTTTTTGTAGCAGAATTTCATGATTAATGCTGTCATAAGCTTTTGTCAAATCTAAAAAAATTCCTAAGGGTATTTCATTTGCTTCGAGGGTGGTTAAAATTTGATTTACATAATAAAATATGGCAGTATCAATACTTTTCCCTTTCATAAAACCATATTGATTTTCATTAAAAAATTTTGTTATTTGGATACATACTACCTTTTCAAAAATTTTAGAAAAAGCTGGCAACAGGCTAATTGGTCTAAAGTTTTCTATTTCATTTTCATCTCCTTTTTTATGAATAGGTACCACCACCGCCAGTTGTAATGATTCTGGAAAAATTCCATATTTAATAGAATTGTTGATTATGTAAGTGAGTGGTTCAACTATATAGTTTATACATTTTTTAATTAATGATGTAGACATTTCATCATGTCCCGAGCTGTTTTTATTTTTTAATGATTCCACTATATCAATTATTTCGGTTTCAGATATGTGCTCAAAAATTAATTTATTTGGATTTATTGCGATATTATTATTGAAGGGAATTTTCGGGATATTTTTCATTGATTCTGCTGTTGCGTCAATAAAATGATGTAAATGTAAATAAAATGATTCAATTTATTGGACATATCTTGTGCATTTTCTTTAACATTTACCGTTGTATTTTTTGTTCTTTTTAAATTTCCGGACACGTTTTCCACCACTCTCCAGGTAGCCTTTGATATATTATCTGAGTTTTTTATTTTATTATCAAAGTATTGCTTTTTGGCTTCTGTTAATAACAACTCTAATTTCTGCTTTTCTTTATTGTACATGTCCTTGTACTGATTATTATATCGTATTACAATAGATAAAGTGCTCAGCTGTTTTCTACAATTTACAATATCTTCATTATTTACATAAATATTTTCATCATTCTTGTGATCATAGACTTTTTTTAATGGAAAGGAATTATAAAAAATATTACTGAAAGTAGACATAAAACTATTCCACTGATAATTTACATCATTTTCCTCAATATCAAAAATATTTGACCAATTTTCCATTTCTAATGAATTTATAAAAGACTGGTTATTTGTATCATTAAAACATCGCACGTATTTAAAGACTGAATTCGGTTTATTGTTAATTTTCAGCACACATTTTGTTGTCATATGATCTGATATATGTGATCTTATTACACTAGCCTCGTAATAACATTGGGAAATATTAGTTAATATGTTATCGATACATGTTTTCGACCTATCGGTTATTCGAGTATAATCTTGTATTGTAGCCTCCACGTTATATGATTCCAGAAGGAATAAAAAGGTGTTTGTATTTTTATCATTCATATTTTTTATATCTATATTGAAATCCCCGGCAATAATAAATATTTCATTTTTTATGGTTAACAATTCTAAAAGTTGATGTAACTTTCTGAAAAAAATGTCTGCCTTAGTTTGACACTGATCTGGTGTCGTGTAGATGGCAACCACCACACATTTAAAACTTCCCCGAATAACTTCAATGGCGGCACATTCAAACGTGGAGGATTCATTTAAAACATTTATATCCGCTCTTCCTTTTGTAAGCATTTGTTCCTCACAGTATACTGCGACCCCTCCATGACATCCCGGATCTCTACAGAATTTTGACACCAATTTGTATCCTTTTAATTTGAATGAAGTTAATTGTTCGCTGGATTTCCAGTGTTCGGAGACTGTTATAATACTGGCCTTATTGTCATTTATGAAAGCACTTAGCCTTTCTACGCAATTTCCTATAGACTGTAAGTTTTGATTAATAATTATAAGGTCTTCATTCTCTCCTTTACTTAACTTCTCTTCATCTTCTCTAGGATTTTGGGTAAAAAACGATTAATAACAACATATTCCGGCCATATTTTGGGATTTCTGAAATCTCGGTCACTTTTAATAGACACCGACACTTTAAAGGAGGAATACTGATTCGGATATCTCGAGTTCATCTTTTCGCATGTAACATCAGAGATGTTTTTAGACGATAAGTGTTGTAAAACTTCTTTTTCAGTAAAATCCGGAGGTAATCTGTAGACATGGTAGTCTATATATTTAGCTACTCCTTTAAAGGTCGAGTCATCAGCACTTTTCCCATAAATTGTGCGCATAAGATTTTTCCTTCTTTTCGGATATTCCCACATTCCCTCGTCTCGTGTATGGACACCTTTATTAGATAAATTCCATGAACACTCATTTTGTATTTGTACTGTTTCATCCTTATCTATTTCGTTTTTTTTCCATATTATTAGTTTTTTCTCTTTCAGTTGTTTTTCTACCGTTATGGTTCTCCATCTTTTTATGTGTAGTTATAAAAGGTTTATTATTTAAATCCTTGTTATTATTTATTAGTAGTGATTTAGTATTATTTGTTAACAAATTCACCATATCTATGTTACTCTCTCTTAACATTACTACTTCGTTCTTGAGCTCAGATATCTCTTGTTTTAACTCATTTGTTTCGTTTTGCACGATTTGTTTAATTATTATAGCAAACTCGGGACTTTTCATAAAATTTATTACAGTCTCCGTTTGTGAACCTCTTGTTTCTGGAGGCTTTTTGGTTTTCCAACATAAAACTATAACTGTTACTAATTAAATTAAATCACTATTATAGCACAGACTTTATCCACACCTTAACACAGCTGTAGAATATATATATATATAGAGTCTGGTGTACCTCAAAGGTCTGTTTTAGGACCACTCTTATTTATAATTATACAACTGAATTTATAAATTCATTATCTGATTGTAAAGCACAAGCCTATGTAGATGATGCTGTCCTTTACAAAAAATTTTCCCTTGATGATAGTGCTCATTTTGTTGCGTGTGTCAATTCTGAATTAGCTAAAATTAAAATGTTATCAATTGAACATGGCATCTAAAATTATGTTATTTGGCGGTAAAGACAATACGAATTATATAATGGAAAATTTTAACTTTGACATTGATGGCAGTATACTCCCAGTTGTTAAAGAAACAAACTGTTTATGTTTAACTCTCTCTTCTGACTTTCGATTCAAAGGGCATGTCAAAAAACTTGTACAAAGGGCGTATTCATCATTGAAATTAATATATTCAAATCGCTGTCTTTTAAGTCATAAATTGAGAATTATGTTATATCATTCGCTTGTGTTATCATCTCGCTTTAATTACTGCGATTTTATCTATGGTTTTTGTCTTGATCAACTTGATAAAAATAGGATACAAAAAATTCAAAATTCTTGTTGTCGAATGGTGTTCAGCTTGAGATGTTTTGATCATATTTCACACAAAATTAAAGATTGTAATTGCTTAATATAAACAATCGAAGAGAGCATCACATGTGTAACTTTGTTCACAAAACCTTAATTAACTCCCCCTCAATAATAAAAAACAAATTTATTTTGCACTCTTGTGTTTATGATAGGGATATTAGATTTAAAAATAAATATGTTGTTCCACAGCATCATACTAGCATATGTAAAATAAGTTTTATTTTCAATGCTGTTTCTATTTATAACTCGTTATCTGAACAATAATTTTTTTTAATATAAATAAATTTAAATATAAACACAAAAATTATTTATATTGAAAGCAATAGTACTATTTGATATTCTCGACTGATACCTATCTCGCCTATGCCTATAATTAATTTAGTTTTGTTCTTTCTCTTAAACTTCATATTGCTTTTATAATATATGATTTGTAGGAAACAACTACTCAGCGGGCAAATACCCCGACCTGCATTGAATTACACCTTACAAATCATAAAAGAGTGGTAGCCAATATCATTTGTCTGACCAGACATAGACCGGTTTCGAACTTATTAGTTCTCATCAGTATGCTATAGGTCATGGAACAGACAAATGATAGTGGCCAACCTGCTAGTTTTATACAAACTATACCTCTCACCACTATTCAATTTACTATAGTTTGTATGTATTATTTATATCTATATTTATATTTTCAGGAAGATCACATTGAGTCAGTCTTGCTAGACTTCGCCATGGTGGGTCAATTGCCTTTTCTGTGTTTTCCCTCCATATTTGTTCTCTTTTTAAGGATATATTTTTTTAACTTGTACATTACGTAAATGAAGACGATTTATTATTATTATTATTATTTGCAATCATATACGGATGATACTCAGCTTCTGTATGACCGGACACCTTACTAAATGCTGACAAATTTTATTTGCAGATATTAGTCCAGACGGATCCCACCTTGCATTTTATTCTCAGGCGTTGAAATTTCGTACACTTGTTTGTTAGACCCTACACTTTGATATAAGAAATGTTGCCAAGGTCGAGGCCCCCGTAGGGGCCCTGCTATAGCATGGTTGCCTACCTTCAGGGGAAAATCACCATTTTCGCTTGTTTTGGAACTGAAAAGAGTAGAGGGCTTAAATTTTGTACAGACGCGTTATTTGGGATGTTTAAGGCCACAAGCAAGTGGTCCAGGGCCCACGGTCCTTTTTTTATTGGTGCGGGTAAAAAGCATAAAATAACGTCATTTTCTGAAAAAGTATATTCTACCGCACTTTTTCTAGTGAAGTCTCGTTTCACATGTTTTCGGGGTCACTGATTTCGAAAAATCATGTTTTGAGTTCGTGCCATCGATGAATACCGCGCTGTGGCTGTCTAGCCGTGACTATTTTACACCTAGCTTCGTAACAGACGCTGGCTCGCCTAATGCTTCCCTCGCAGAAGCAGGTTGCAACCAGTTGCGACAAGTTAATTCTGTGAAAGCGTTTCAAGCGAATATCATGCTAAGTGTTATGTGGTCTGTCTTTGAAGTGAAATTTAGTGACGTGTGGTGCAGTTTGCATCGACTTTTCGGTAAGTTTTGTTTGGCAAAATCAGTTGAGGCGTATAGTGCAAGAGTAGCCTAACTGAAAAAAATGCCTAATGCAGCTAATATAACAAACTGCATGGATTCTTATTAATTTTTGTTGTGCTATAATGGCCTATGTTGATTTCTTTAAATTACCGCTAGATTGCTGCATGGTGTCAGTTTGGCATACATGCCTTGATAATGATGATTAGTGCAATAGTGGGCCATCAATCCCATCATTCGTATCTTTCTGCGCGCCATAGTAGCCTATCTTTTAACCTCAAAAAAGTGCTGTGATGTTTAGTGCAGATTGTGAATGACAGGACGTTACTATGGGTTTGCCATCAATACCAGGTAATTACTGCATGTATTTATGGTACATTGAGAATGTCGAGGCATTAATACACCTGTTGTCTGAACACAATAGTTAATTTATTGTATATTTTATTTGTTATCTTTTAGGCGGTAGCGATCTTTGTGAAACTATCAGAAAAAGATCACGAATCATCGATTTGCATGATGACAGTGATGACTAGTATTGAGGATCCGTTTGCAGATTCTGGATCGAGCTTCAGGCCTACGGAATCAGAAAATTTACTCAAATGAAAGTGTTGGTGTATTTGTTCTATAAGTTAACGTATTTAAGTCTAATATTTTTTTACCTTTAGATAATGCTGCTGAAACTTCGGTAATTAAAATAAGACCTAATGCGAATAATATGGGCAATCACAATGTCATAGTTAATCCCACGGTTAATGCAAGAAATAGGAAGCGTGGCCCTAAGCGGAAATTTGATGAAAAAGGTCTGTGGACACGAAACGTAAGAAAACAATTACAAAATAGTGGACGTGAATACACAAACATAAGGGGCACATTCTTTCTGCGAAACAGTTTGATGGTTCTGACTGTCGATGTATTAAGGAATGCCATAAGCTTATTACACTTGAACAGCGTGATAAAATATTTAAAAGCTATTATGAACTTGCCAGTCACGATTTACAAACAGCATATTTATGAGGACAAATAAAATTAATTCGTAAAATAAAAAGTACGGTTCAAAGTGAGTCGATAACATACACCAGAATATATTATTTACCTAGTAAAAAAGGTGTTGATATTCCGAAGTGCAAGGATTTTTTTAAAAAGAATTTGAATGTTTCTGATGGGCGAGTTACACGTGCTTTGCGTCAAAAAGAGCAAGGTGGTACCCCTCTACAGATAAACAAGGAAAAAACGCGCCTTATAATAAAACACCTGATGATAAAATTGAAAAGGTTACTAATTTTATTGCTACATTTCTGAGACATCACATTATTCAAGGAAAAACAATCCCAATCGTTGCTACTTACCTCCTACTTTGAGTCTGGCGATAATGTATAACTTATACAAGAATGAAGTGAACGATTCAGTGTCAATGTTTGTTTTCCGAAACATCTTCCGAAAAAAATTTAACTAGAGTTTTCATGCCCCTGTATCTGACAATTACAGGAGATGCGATGAATATGAACAAAAAATTAAAGCTGGACTTTGCGAAACAACTTTGAAAACTCAAAAAGAATTGCACTTCAGGAAGGCAGAGAGTGCACGAGCAGAAATGGATTTAGATACTAAATTGGGTAAAATACCTTAGAATGATGTAACTGTAGTAGCATTCGATTTAATGTCGATTCTACCCACACCTCACCTTTCAACAGGGATATGCTACTACAAACGGCAGTTATGGAGCTACTGCTTAAGTATACATAACTTATCAAATAATCAAGCCCACATGTATGTTTGGCATGAAGCATCTTTTTTAAAACATTATGTTGAAAATTATGTAAAGACATCAAAACTAGTCATGTATTGTATAGTGATCAATGCGGTGGGCAGAATAGAAATATTAAATTATCTGTCCTCTGCAATTACATCATACAAAATAAAATATCGAAGGTACAACAAATTCTTAATCTCAGGACATTCGTACCTAGCTTGAGACAAATTTTGGAGTCATTTAAAAAATAAGACGACTTAATGACATTTACATACCTGATGATTAGAGTCATCAGGACTTCACGAATACAAAATCCCTTTGTGATTGTTGAGATGAAAAGCAAAGATTTTATAACAACTTTGCCCATTAGAAAAAAATATTACTAATCTCAAACAAACCATCGAACATGAATGTTAATTGGCTAAGGATGCAATGGTTGCGATTTGATTTGAATGAACCGGATGAAATTTTTATAAGCAATCGAATGACAATGATGTTATTTTTCAACACATTGATATCAAAAAGTGAAACAGGGACACTTTTTTAGGAAATCTTCCACTTTTGTGTCCAACAGGGAGGGAAATAGAAGTAGCCAAATACAATAACTTGCAAGAACTGTTGGAGTATATACCACTTTATCTCCATATTTTCTATAACAACTTGAAGGCAAATGACTTAGTGAGGATTATTGATGACGAGGATTATGAAAATGTACTTTAATTCCTTGGTTCCTGATCAGAGCCATTATCAAGTCGTGAAAAAAAATATAGAAATTAACAAAAAAAAAGGAAATGGGTGGTGGGAATAATAAGAAAAAAATAATTGCAAAAAACTTAAAAAGTACGAAAAATAAATAGGAAGGATACAATGATGTTAAGTAACAACTTTTCTTTTTTAAATATTTTTATAGAGTCCATGTTTATTATAAAAATAAGTATAGTTTTTGAAATATTTGCATAAAGAATATTTTTGTTTAAATAAATTTAGTGCACAAATACACTTTACTTTTAATTATGTAAAAATATTAGTGCAATAGTGGCCTACCAATTTTTTTTTAAATGTATGTAAGTTTTTATAAATTTTTTTGGTTATATCAAATAAACACAAAAACAGTTACTGTGTAAAAATAAGTAATTTTATTTTAAAAATGTAGTGTTGAAATAGGCAGGTTAAAATCAGAAAATTCTAAATTGTGTTTATCCCAAAACTACCTTTTATCCCTTAGGCCACTCTTGCACTATACGCCTCATATATGTCCACTACACGCTACTGAATTGAAGAGAACTGACAGAATCTTGAACGTTGGCTGCGGCTACGACTAACGCTTGTAATATTCATTTGTAAAACGAATCGCTACGCTTGGAACTTCTGTCGTAGCCTCAGCAGACGTGACTTTCTCTTATTTACATCATATGCGCTTTGTATTTTCAAAAATAGAAAATTCGCATGTCGTTGATAAGTACATAAATTGATGACGTGAATGACAACATTCGTGATTTCAACTACACATCAGTATTTCCAATTAAATTCAATTCAATATAACTTTATTTTCAGTTTTAATTACAGTTGCCTCCTCAGAACCCACTCCGGGTCCGGTCGCGCAATTCGCGGTGGCTGATGCAGGGCCGGGCGGATTGGGTCTGGCTTGGCTAAAAAAACAGTTAAAACTTAAAACCTATACTCCTTCTGCTAACAAACAGATTAAAACAGGTATTAAAATTACATATATCTAAAAAACAGATTTTATTAAACTTGAGAACTACACATTTTTTAAAAATCTTTCACTTTTCATCAAGTAATTTTGACACAGATGCTGACACCTCAACATAAACGAGGAGCCGTCCGCGGGGTGTGAAAACGCCTGGATGCGCATAGGCTGGCCTAAACTGTGATTTTTAAATTTTTGGTTTTTCGAGAATATTGGTTTTTTTGTTGAAAATTTTTGAATGGAAATGAATTTAGACAAAAATGTACAAAAAGAATATAAGAAATAAACGGGATAAAGGGAAACAAACAGAAAAGAAGAGGGGGACAGGAAAGATTTAAAGATTCAAAAGGTATGAAATATCAGTAAAGGTGGATAGGACAAGCGGAAGTTACAGTTGGTGAACTTTGGCTACAGAGGTTGCCGGAAGATCGGTAACGTCTGGTATGGTAGGGTGTGTTTTATCCGAAATGGGGCATTATGCTGTCTAAGCTGTGTTGTTTCTTGTTGGCGGACTGTCGGCCAGCTTGAAAGAATAGAATTTTTGTGAGATTTTCTGGACGTAGTCCGCTATTGGGGTTATGTTCAGTATTTCCAGATTGCTGGAAATTGATCAAAGTTTGTCCGGTACTAAGAAACGATGATATACTTAAGTAATATAGCCAACTATAGACCCATTAGAATCTTATCTAGCTTCGCAAAGATATTTAACTATACGACCGCATCTATCGATCCGATAACAAATCACTTTTTATTTATCAGCATGGTTTTATAAAAAAGAGATCAGCCGATCAACATACTTAGCTTTAATAACACAATACATATCTGAAACCATAGATGCACAGGGACAAGTGGATTTGTTGTATTCTGATTTCTCTGCATAATACTTAAATTAATTGCTTTCGAATTATCTAGCAATTTAAACAACTTATTTATTTCTTATTTAAATAAAAGAGCACAATATGTGGCATATAATAGGTTTAGGTCAGAAATTTACAAGGTTATATCAGATGTCCCTCAAGGGTTCAATCTTAGATCGCACTTATTTCTATTACTCAATGACGAAAAGTTATTGACTACCACTTGTACGTTCCAAATTGGAGTATGGATCTCCAATTTGGTATAAAATTTATGATAACCTCTCAAAAGTTTTGAAATCTGCTGGAAAAAAAAATTCGAAAGTTTTTAGTATTTCAGAATGTCCATGGTAAATATGAGTTGCTTTCATCCCTATCCGATACGTCGCCTCTAAAAGTTCCTGATATAGCTTATAACCGATTCTTGTAAAATAGACCAATTTTTCGGTGAGTCGCATTTTTTTGCATTTTTAACAATAAAAGCCTTGACCTTCGACTAAAAATCGCTTTATGCTCAAAACCAATGATCTTGGCAAAAAACCTATTAAATTTGTATATTTTTCACAAAAGTCACTAAACTGAGCTTTTCCAAAACTTCGTTAAATAAAATTATCATTAAAGATATAAAAAAGGATTTCATGTTTTGTAATCTTTAGACTACCATGCACAATTTGTCTTAAATTTGACAACTGTTTATAATTTTTCAAGGCAAGTAAAACTTTTTATAAAGAATGGCTTATTCAGCAAATCAAAAATAAGAAAGTTTACAAGAGTGGCGTACCCCATCCGGGGACAAGTTGTAGTTGGCTGTATGTGATTAATAATTAATACATTGAACATCGTTATAATTTACTTATATTTAAATTTACTAAATAAATCTTTGTTATCTATTTGTATAAATATAATAGAATCATTAGGCAGTACTATACACAATTAAATTATGCCAAAAAAATTAGAGACTGGCCACTCGAGTGGGAAGCACTGATTGGACCGCATGAACAGTGGATGAATAATGGCGACGCCAATAGGAGTTGCTTCTGTTTTGACAAGTATGCTGTCCATTAGACTCAATGTAATAGGTTAAAATTAAAACAACAGTCTGTTATGACTAATTTGGGCACGAAACAATTAATAATAACGTTATTACTTACATATATTTCTCCACTTTGTCCAAACAAATACTGCAACCTGCTTTTGACACTTGCGATACGTTGTAAACACTCTAATGCACACGCGCGCACACAAACCATCGCCGCCATTATGCATCCACTTGGGC
This sequence comes from Leptura quadrifasciata, assembly GCA_963675555.1. NCBI lineage: Eukaryota > Metazoa > Arthropoda > Insecta > Coleoptera > Cerambycidae > Leptura > Leptura quadrifasciata. Next base: position 150,435,917 of record OY776673.1, on the reverse strand, counting down.
CGAGTGGCCAGTCCCTATTTTATAGTGTCTTTACAAAAAAATATGCCGACAGCGCCATCTATGATAATTGCAAAAATACTTATACCCTCATTCCGAACTATACCCATTATATAATTTTAAAAAAATGTTTTAAAGCATAACTCCTTAATCAAGCACTTTTGAACTAAGGTATGTTTGGTTTAAACGGCTCCATTTAACCTCCGAAAGCTACAGTTAAGCTGGGTCCCTTTACTTTCCGGACACCCTGTATATAAAATGCCAAACTGAATAAAAATGATAATGGTCTAATGGATATTTTAGAGCAATCCTTGGTTTAGAAAACTTAGTATTTGATCATGGCCAGCTATCATTCTATTCTTCAATTGGTTTATTGATGTTTTATGTCTTCCTCAGTGAAATAATGTATGTCAACGTTAGGCACATTACTAAACGAAGTATTTGTCTAGATTCATTATAAATGAAAAATTATTAAAGTTGTTTGCAAAACCATCTTACCCAGTATTTATACGTGTCGTGCCTTTTTTATTGCGGATGAAAGACCAAAATTGATTCGAATCGGATATAAGGCCTTCAATTTTTTAAATATAGTTATTGAAAGCTTCAGAGTAAAACGGCCCGGATAGGGTAGATCGCTTTCCAATTACTTTCTTACTTTATTATCAAAATTCAATTACTTTTATTTAATTTATCAATAATCATTTTTTTCTTACGATATAATCACAAGGAATTAAAATTTAAAAAGCCATTATCAATTTTAAATACGCATTTGCATAATATTTCAGTTTTCAAGCCAAATAATTTTATTTTCTACAGAAATGAATAAGTTTAAAAAGTCTTAAAAGCAACGTTAGGCTATGCTAGTTCGTTGCATTTTTAACAGATGTTGCAGAAGTTAAGAACCATAATGAACCTTATTAGTCATGGGAGGCCGTAACTAAAACTTCACAAATACCATTCTCAAGTAGCCCCGATATTATGTCTTTCTCATTCGCACCATACACATTGGCATGGGTATGCGTGCATATAAAAGCGAGGCTGAAACCACGGAAGGGGGGTCATTTTCCTTGACCTGCCCGGAGAGCTACCACCTAGGAGAAACCAAAGCCCAGCCACCGGCAGATTCTACCAGGACGTACAAGAGAATTAAATTCGATCTAATTATTACCGATACTTCCCGTATCGAGGCCTTGTGACGGGGCACAAGAGAATTAGATCCGATTTAATTAATACCGACACTTTCCGTGTCGAGGCCTTGTACTTTGAAGAAGAGCAGCAGGTTCACAGCCATGAAGTGTAACCCAATTCCCAGCGACGTGCGAGACTGCCGAAGTTTCTCAAGACGACAACATGGCTAACGAGAGATAGATTGGGATTTGTCCAGGTGAGGCTCATATGCACGTCCCGCGGCCTTACCCATTTTTCAAATTAGTTAACTAAATTTAATCATTATTACTGGCCTTACTATATTTATCTGGCAACGATATAAGTAATCCGGGGGAGAATCTGTAGACGTATACATACTGAGCTTAACATTCACTGGCCGTTCGGCCGCGGTGGTGTCTAAAGGTTTTAAATAAGTTTCTTTATTTAGGGGACAAACAATCGGAGTTAGGGAAATTTAGGACATGATTCTACATTTATTTACTAGTTGAGAACAACGTTATTGTTTCAAGATACATTTAAGTTGCATCATAATTATTTAATCTTAATTAGCTTACAAACGGTTTCAAAAGTTATGTTCTTTTCATTTTTGCTTTATTCAATAAATAGATAAATAGTTACGGAACACGACTTGAGTCATTTCACCTATTCAGTAATATTCTAAAAGTTTATGGCCATCACGTTCAACAAGGGCTTTATGCGGGGTGGTTTGCTTTACTTATTGCAGGGGTTTTTTATACGGAGATTGTTTATTTCTTCTGGCGTTAAGGACTTTACAACTATGGGTCATTTTATTCCAATTATGTGGATTACGGCACGACATCAGATTTGCCGTGGCAGCTTTTACAATTACTTTTATTGCGCTCTAGGATTAAATGCATTTCCCTACAGTTGGTTATGTATTTATGACACTCTAAAATTAAATGCATTTTCCTACAGTTGGTTATGTATTTCATACACTCTACGATATCTCTTCGACAGTAATTGTAGTGGCTGCCACCGTAAATGTGGCACTCGCCATTGTGTTTCTCAAATCAGGGGAATTATCCTCGCATCAGTTCGTCATGAAGCCATAAATAGATTTTTTATGAGCATCCTTCGAGGAGCATTGAACGTAACGTGGGAGTACTATTTTATTCCCTCTGAGTTTGATGATTTGTCACCAACATCTGAATATATGTATAAAAACGATTTCTGTCTTTTCTTTCAACTTACTTTGCTGTTAATACAAGAAATAAACTAAATATATGATAATGGGTCAATTTCAATCAATTAAATACCGAAACAAACCTTACACCTAAATCCACCGTTCAATCTTGAGTAATAAAATAATAACTAATTACATATAACTGATTGATTAACGAGGTTTCTCAATTCATAAACAGTGTTAAAAGGTGATGAATTTTCTAAGGTAAATAGTATCAGACGGAAATAAGTAATACCAAACTTTGCATACAAGAACCTTGGGGTAAACATAAAGGGTTACTACCAACACAACGTAATTTGGGTCCTAACTTTGTAAAACTAGACGATCACGTAAATGGCCAATTTATTTATTTATCTTAACATAAAATGGAGATAAATAATTACTGGGTGGGATTAAATATATTCTTAATTGCTTCACGATTAAGGATTTTTATTAGTAATTTAAGGGGGTGGGGTCAGGGGTGTTTCAAAAGGTTTGAAACTTAACCGTTTCCTACCCGCAGTATATAACTGTTGGCAGAAGTTTTTACAAGCAGCATTGGCATTATATGCATATCGCCATTTATTTGTTTCGTAATTATTAAAGTAATAATTGTTTGTGCTACTACTAATGCAGAATTGGAACACTCTTAATTTGCGTCTAGTGACGCTGATGTATGGCTGGGCGCAGTACGCAACGCTGCTCCTGTAACCCGAGTATCCTACTCCAATTTCGAAAATATATTTCTCCAAAATATATTGTGATTCTGTAATGTACTTAACTATCCCGGACCTCAGCGAATGCAAACCACTCTACTTCAACACCAAATTATATCTAAATTTACTCATCTCATTGATGCCGAACCACTACATGTAAACATCAACTGTCCAGAAAGGAGTTCAAAAACCAATGTCATCTACAAAAATTCAGTAGTAAAATTACAACCTAATTGTTATGCCTTTATAGACAGCACAAAACACTAAGCTAGTACCAATGAAATAACCAACATAAAGGACGAAACTCATCCAATACAAATTCCACTCGAGTGTTGTACACAAATAAATAATAAATAAATAAATAAATAACACCACAGGTAATGACGCCCCCCTTTATCCCGGAAGGCTCTAGAAGGGCCTTGTATGGGAGGGGGCTACACATTTATAGACAAGGGACATACACCCAGTATCCGTGTATAGTGGAAAAATCCCTCTCACTGTATTTTCCACTGCCACGACCGGGGATCGAACCCGGAACTTTTGGGTGAGAGGCAAGTGCGCTCACCTCTCGACCACCAGTCATACAAATCCCAGACAAAGTCCGAATGTCCAATCTAAAACCACTTAAATTAAATAACCTCAACACTGAGAACCTTGAAATTGCTAAATATAAATTGGACCAATATTCAAAGGAAAGGATCTAGATGACCTGCTTAATGATGACCTTTTGCAACAAACCACGTATCCTGGTTTACCTACTTTATCATTGTGTTAATATTTGGATTGTTATTTTCGTACATATTTTGTAAGTGCAGAACAAAAAGACGAAGACTAGCCATCGATGTTTCTGCATTATAATCCAATAAAGGGGACTTTTAATTGTCCATTAGTAAATTCGTTAAATTTTGTACCAGAAATTAGTTTTAAGATGTACAATGTACATCAAGCATGTGTAGTCGAAACTGAATTGCAGGGGTTGTAAAAAAATGAATTAAGGGTTGAAACCGCGATATATCAAGAACGGAAAAATTTCCGAAAAAATGTTTTAGACAAAAGATATACAGAAAAACATTCTGTGTAAAAAATTACTTAACTTTCTTTTCCTATAAGTGATCGGTGAGCCGTGAGATTCGATTCAAGTTTTTCAACGATCTAAACAGTCAAATACAACGCTGGCACGTATACCTTCTCCTCGCCGTCACTTTTTTGACAGAACACAGATCATCTGCAGACCTTTCAAATTGAAGTACTAGACAGTGATATTTTGAGTGACATGAAATGTTGCTGAAGTAATGCATTTTAATGAAATTTTTCATATAAATCCTTATAACTCCGGAACGGGCAGAGATATCGAGATCATATTTGGCATATAGGTTGTAACACAGATCTGAGACGGAATTCGAATGAATCTGCGGATGGAAGATGGACATAAATCCTACAAATGAAGTGCCAAACATGAAAAATCCTAATAACTCGCGAACGGGTAAATATATCGCGTTCATATTTGAGACGTAGGTGTTACTATTGAAGAGGGATGGAATATGAATGATCCTGCTGAGCGATTGGATTCATATCGGGTCAGTTTGGGATCCACTGCTTCTTACAGTGTGCTTCTTACGTTTTTAAAGTGTGATGATTTCAGATAAATAAATAAATGGCAATTTTCACCAGCCATCTTGGATCCGCCATCTTGAATATTTGTTCTAACCAAAAATTCATGATCCGCAACTCCGAAAACCTCGAGATACCGATTTTGAGTCGAATCGAACCGCTCGGTCGCTATTGCTCGACCTTCATGCATTTACATCACGTTATGCAGTAAATGCATCACTTAATCATACTTGGAAAACAAAAGCATTTTAAATGTTAAAATCGTAAACACCACACAAAACATCTTTCGCCTCATGTCGTTTATCGTTCTCACTCTATACACACTCTGTAAGCTTCTCTCTATGGCGGCGAGTAGAGGACATATCGCGGTTTCAACCCTTAAATAATTTTTTACGACCCCTGTATTCAATTTCTACTTTTTGAGTACAGATACTTGATGTACATCTTAAAACTAATATCTGGTCAAAAATTCAGCCGTGGAGTACGAATGGACAGTCAAAAGTCGCCTTTATTGGATTCCCGCTGAGGCCCAGCAAACCTTCCAGGGCATTTTCTAGCCTATTCCCTCCACGAAGACTACCTACACTAAAAAGAGAAGACAATGAAACCGAAGACATAGAACCCACCTAAAGTTAAACTTTATTTGTGCCTTGTACTGCCCGATAGCCACGTTAGTTAAGACGCGAGGTGGCAATCGCGATTAATCACATGGGTATGGCGCCACCGGCTTCGAATGCCGGCACTGTCGGAGCAAGGTTGTATGTCCGCGTTCTTTTAATGTGTAACCCCCTTCCGCACAAGCCTCTGGCTTCTAGAATTGGGGGTTGGCTAATTTCCGTGGTGTATATTATTTATTTTACTGACTTTTCGTGATTGAATTTTATTTTTTGTTCACTCACTACATTTTATTGTTTTTTTTTGTTTTATTTCATATCATGGTCCAAACCTACTATGCTTGCATTTTACGTTTTTAGACGCTAAAGTTATATTTTAGCTTTTTAAAATATTTTCATATTATTTCATTTCATGGTTCAAGCTTACTTTGCTTGCATTTTACGTTTTAGATGTTAATGTTATATTTTAAACCTAACTTATTCACATTTTTTATACTCTTTGACATTTTTCATTTTTAAATTTCACTATTACCTTTAATACATTTTGCATTTATTTCAAAAGTTGCTGCATAAAACATCAACTTTTTATAAGTGGGAAGTTGTTATATGGAAAATATTACCACCATATTACTGAGATATAGGCTTAACCTTGCCAGTCTTATCAGATTACGCATAACAACTATTTTCTGTAACTGCTCACGCTGAGCATTATATGTCATTCTAGGTTCTTACAATTTCTGCTGAATTACCAATATTCATTTTCTTTGTCTCTGAGATATTATAAATATTACCAACAAGCATTGTAACCTCAGCTTTAAACTGACATTCGATTAAATAAGTTCAACATTATTATTGTTATTATTTAATTTTGTTTATTGAAAGGAAAAACAAAGAATCGCTTGTTTTTTGTTCATTTAACAATAAAACATTGATATTTGTAATATTTCTAACATTTATTGTAAAAATATAGTAAAATACAAAATCTATTTTATGTTTTTTATTCACCGGTGCCAATAATTAAACAATTAACATATACGTCATTTACATAATTTGCAAATATCATCCAGACAGACGATTAAGCTCTAATTCCATTTTTACTGGCGCTGACGTGTTCTAGCACGTCAACGGCGGCCAACCCTCCATATTTCCGTTATTCACATCAAGATCATCGGATTTCCTTTTCAAGTTATTTTCAGAATTAACATAAACCCTATCCATGGATTTTCTAGGAGGGTAGATTAAGTTTCTCTAATTTCGTTGAAGATATTTATGCTTTTCGGCCACGTCTTCTTGTCTTCCTCTGGAGATTTCGCCCATCATCTTGATCCCTTCGTTTATGTGGAAACAGATATCATTAATTTTATCGATATCATCTGTTGACAACTCTGTGTCTAAGTTTAAAATCAAATCATGTGATCTGTGGTACAGTTTATCCTCTCAGTGATCATAACCGAGACCGCAAAGAATCGAAGCCAATCTCTTATCGTGTTTTCACAATTTGATCCTCATTGTGGGACAAAACAATAAGGCAACAGGCATAGGAAGTCCTGATATGCCTGCTAACATGGAAGTTTCACGAAGCCTCAAGTGATCGTGCTCCGCTTGACTAACGTTACCAGCTAAGAGTTGTGCATCTAGCCACACCGTGTTAACATCGATAACTACCAGCAGCTTTTCAGAACTTAAGGTACACCAGTGCCTTTGTTTGGCAAAAATCGATCACATAATGACAGTCTGGAATTGTTATAGAGCTCTCGCCGATATATGTGGATAATACTATTTTTCCATATCCGGCAATTGGTTTGAACACCTTTGCTTGTTCTTTGTTCGGTAAAAAGAAATGTAATACTAGTATTTCCCATGGACTTGTCCCAGTCTTCTATTTTATATTTTGTTTCACTTCCATTAGACATTTCTTTATCTTCTCAATATCAGTTATACCGGGCAAAAATGCTAGAGTACTTTCTATCACCGGTGTATTTGTAGAACATATCGACGCACCCAGTGTATCAAAATGGGACATTAGTGACACAAATAGTGACACAAGCTTCGTCAGAAATCTCCGATTTCTCAATATAGAATTTTGGAATGACTGTTAAATCATCTTCTATTATGGTATTGACAGTTTCTTCAAGGTAGGAAATAGAATTATAAAACCAGCTTATAATGGGAGGTATTAGAGAATCGATAACATTAAAATAACACACAACTTCTTTAAGTTCAATTGAAGCTGACACAAGGATCCCTTTCGTATTTAAAGAATTTGTAAATATAAATATTCTAAAAATTTCTAAGGAAATCCAACTCTTGGTTCCCTTCAAGGTGCGTCATCAATAATAATGTGAGAATATGGAATTAGCGATTTATCGGTTAATACTTGTTCAAACAAGATTCCAGTCGTTACGTAAGTTAAAAGTGTATCTGATGATATCTTCTTCTCTAAATGTACATAGTAGACACAAAAGGAACCTAAAGGCCACTTTCCATCTTCGCAAACCCGTCTCGCGCAGCTTATAGTAGCTATTTTCCTAGGTTGCGTCACGATCATATTACAAAACGCTCTCTTCTCCTTGAGATCATTCAAGATGTATTGAGGCACTTGCGTGGATTTACCACATCCTGTCTGGCCTTGTATAATCACAACATTGTTATAGTTCACCGTCGGGACTGTATCCTTCTCATAACAATCGATTGGAACCATACCTGCAGATGTTATTTGTATTGCGAATTGGTACTTTCTGTAAACGTGACTTGAATTGTTTCTCCTGTATGTGGTTGGGATACCGTCGACATGCTGTACATTTTCAGTCATGCGTGTAGTAGATTCGAACCTCGCATATTCTCGAACCACGTAGTTTTATTCATGCTCTACATCTTGGATACAATCACTCTCTGAGTGTTCTGTGTAGTCACAGTTTTAATTCGACTGATTGTTGATATTTGGGTGTCCCCTTTAGCAACTAGAAGTCTTGGTACTTTGCAATATGTTCAAAATTAGGTTATTAGAGTGCCCTCCTCTTGTACTTTTCGACGCGACTCATGGTCCTCTTTGCAAAGGAAATTTTCTCTTGCTGGTTCCGCAATTTCTCTTTCCAACAGTTCAGTATTTATAGATATTTTCTGACAGCCAGGTGAATTGTTTTTAAATAGTTCTACATATATGACATCGTCGATTACCGAAAGAATTTTTTCATATATCTAAATGGTAGACGTATCACTTACAAAAGTACCATAGAGTTTCTCCTCCGAAACTCCGTTATAATCCAGTTTCCTGGATGGCTGAATACCATGTAAAATGCATTCGAAAGCAAGTGGCGCGATGTCAAATCCATCACCATTCGGGATGTAATAAATATTGTCGAGATTAACTGTTTGTATGTTACCATAATCTACAAATATTACTAGTGCTGCGCTAGAATCGAACGAAACAATATTGCATCGAGAGTACCGCCCATCTACGTGAAATTTCGCAGCATACATTTTACTGAATTTCAACGCGTCACTTACACGTACTGGACATAAGTTTTGTTCATTGAGCATATCCGCGATCTTTATAACTATTTGTTCGCACTCTCTTCTTATGGCTCAAAAATAACCGAATGCGTTGTGGTGAGTGATTTTTAAAGTTATCCTTTCTATGCTCAGTGTAGGTAATGAACCGAATTTTGTTCAAAATTGGCATCTTTCTCAATAATGTTCTCGAACGTAAACTTACAAACACCATTTTTTTTCTTGGAGAACTATTCTCTAGCTGCAACTTTCTCTCGAGTGGTTTGAATTTAATATAAATTTTACCGCTGCCGTTGGATCCTACCAGAGCGTCAGTTTCGCCGCCTTCTTCATTCCGTAACAATTCCTATATTGCTTTAGTGTACAACAAATATGGCTGGTTAGGCTTCATTCCAGTGAAATAGATTGTTCGTGCTGGGTCTCGGTTATCAACAATTCTCAGCTTCACGAACATTAAACAATTCTTCATCTGGAATGTAAAAAGCTCCAGCTATAATGATGTCCAGTACTGGCGAATTCCCATTATAAAAAGTACGCCCACTACCTGTGATATTCTTAAGCTGCAATCGTTTTTTATATCTTCCACACGTAAATCCGCTCTTTTTAATTGTTTTAAGTTAATCAGGTTCATATCACACCAACTACGAACGTCGCAGTTGCCTGTGGTACACGTTTTCCAAGTAGTGAAAATATTGAGCATTGTTTTAAAGTCGCTGTGGCTACCATCTTACCACAGTAACTGCTTTCCATAAGCATTAAACTTTTATTGGGAGATGTTTTCAAAATTTCACCCGGCCGCTATGATCGTGGTCTCATCCAGACAACCGAACAAGTATCCCAGTACGATGAGTTTAGAAAATCGTATATCAATAGGTAGGGCGGCCATTACGGTACCCAAAAAGGTAAGATCTCCATTTAAAGATGATGGTTGGCCTTTACTCGTTGGCAATAATCCACCCATCTTTTTTAATTAAGGACTGCGTTTTTAACGTTTTTTAATTTGAGTGGATTTAAGGCCAACGAAAGCGTTTGGAAAGGACTCTGCTTATCGTCTAGGATTTTAGTTTGCAGCACAATTTTCTCCAAAGGAGCCCGTATAATTTCCGGTGCACTCCTGTTAGCCATTTTAGCATTGTAAATAAATTCCGGTACTAATCGATATACTCTACTAGGCCCGATTCTGCATGCTCTTCCTGCCCTTTCTTCGCAATTGACGTAGGATGCCCGCTCCTATTTTAAACACGTGTACTCAGTAATCGGGTTCACTGTCATAGCCCTTGTTTGGCAAAAATCGATCACATAATAACAGTCCGGAATTGTAACAGAGCTCTCGCCGATATATGTGAATAATACTATTTTTCTATATCCGGCAATTTCACTTCCATTAGACATTTCCTTGTCTTCTCAATACCAGTTAAACCGGGTAAAAATGCTAGAGTACTTCCTATCACCGGGGTATTTGTAGAACATATCGACGCACCCGGTGTATCAAAATGGAACATTGGGACATTAGTGACACAAATATTTTTCAAGCTTCATCAAAAATGTCCGGTTTATCAATATCGAATTTTGGAATGACTGTTAAACCGTCTTCTATCATGGTATTGACAGTTTCTTCAAGGTAGGAAATACAATTATAAAAACAGCTTATAATGGGAGGTATTAAAGAATCGGTAACATTAAAATAACACACAAGTTCTTTAAGTTCAATTGAAGCTGACACAAGGATAGCTTTCCTATTTAAAGCATCTGTAAATATAAATTTTCTAATGGCTAACAAAAGGAAATCCAACTCTTGGTTCGCTTCATGGGCGTCATCAATAATAATGTGAGAATATCGATTTAGCGATTTATCGGTTAAAATTTGTTCAAGCAAGATTCCAGTCGTTACGTAAGTTAAAAGTGTATCTAATGATATCTTCTTCTCTAAATGTACATGGTAGCCAGAAACGGAACCTAAAGGCCACTTTCTTTCTTCGCAAACCCGTCTCGCACTGCTTAAAGTAGCTATTTCCCTAGGTTGCGTCTCGACCGTATTACAAAACTCTCTCTTCTCCTTGGAATCATTCAAGATGTATTGAGGCACTTGCGTGGATTTACCACATACTGTCGGGCCTTGTATAATCACAATATTGTTATTGTTCACCGTCTGGACTGTATCCTTCGCATGACAATCACTTGGAACCATTTCTGCAGATGTTTTTTTGTATTGCGAATTGGTACATTCTGTAAACGTAACTTGAATTGTTTCTCCTGTATGTGGTTGGCATACCGTCGACATGCTGTACATTTTCAGTAATGCGTGTGGTAGATTCGAACCACGTAGTTTTATTCATGCTCTACATCTTGGTTACAATCACTCTCTGAGTGTTCTGTGTAGTCAGTGTCCCAGTTGCCTCTTGTTACACCACTGGACAATAAGGCATCGAACATAGGGAGTCCTGGTAAGCTTGGTAACATGGAGGTTTGACGACGCCTCAAGTGATTATGCTCCATTTGACTAACGGTGCCAGCTACGGGTAGTCTGGTATGAATATTTCGCTGTTCCGTATCTAGCAACGTGGATTGTTTTTAAGTAGTTCTAGATATACGACATCGTCGACTACCGAAAGAATTTTTCCATATATCCAAATGGTAGACGTTTCACTAACAAAAGTACTATAGAGTTTGTCATCCCATACTCCGTTATAATTCAGTTTCCTGGATAGTTGAATTCCATGTAAATTGCATTCGAAAGTGAGTGGCGCGATGTCAAATCCATCTCCATTAGGGATGTAACAAATATTGTCGAGATTAACTGTTTGTATGTTACCATAATCTATAAATATTACTAGTGCTGCGCTAGAATCGAACGAAACAATTTTGCATCGATAGTACCGCCCATCTACGTGAAATTGCGCAGCATAAATTTTACTGAATTTCAACGCGTCACTGGTACGTACTGGACGTAAGTTTTGTTCATTGAGCATTTCCGCGATCTTTATAACTATTTGTCCGCACTCTCTTCTTATAACTCAAAAATAACCGAATGCGTTGTGAGTGATTTTTAAAGTTATCCATTCATTGTCCAGTGTAGGTAATGGACTGAATTTTGTTGCAGAATTGATATTCTTCTCAATAATGTTCTTGGGCGTAGGCTTACAAACACCATTTTGCTTTGCCCATTTCGAAGCCTCCTTCTGCGGTAATACATTCAAATTGAAATCGCAGCTAAGCTGTCTCCTTCTGGGAGCTTCATAAACATCTATAGGTGCCTTCCCGTGCCTGCTGGTATGCGCTATTGGAGAACTATTCTCTAGCTGCAACTTTCTCTCGATTGGTTTGAATTTAATATAAATTTTACCGCTGCCGTTGGATCCTACCGGAGCGTCAGTTTCGCCGTCTTCTTCATTCCGTAACAGTTCCTTTATTGTTTTAGTGTACAACAAATAGGGCTGGTTAGGCTTCATTCCAGTAAAATAGACTGTTCGTGCTGGGTCTCGGTTATCAACAATTCTCAATGTTTTACGTTCATTAAAGATTTCTTCAACTGGAACTTTTAAGAAAAAGTTGGGGTAAAAAGCTTCAGCTATAATGATGTCCAGTACTGGCGACTTCCTATTATAAAAAGTGCGCCCACTGCCTGTGATATTCACACGCTGCAATCGTTTTTTATATATCTTCCACACGTGAATCCCATTCTTTTAATGGTTTTAAGTTAATCAGGTTCATATCACACCAATTACGAATGTCCCAGTTGTCTGTGGTACAGGTTTTCCAAGTACTGAAAATATTGAGAATTGTTTTAAAGTCGCTGTGGTTACCATCTGACCACAGTAACTGCTTTCTATAAACATTAAATTTTTGTTGGAAGACGTTTCTAACGATACACCCGGCCGCTAAAATCGTGGTCTCATCCAGGCAACCAAACAAGTATCCCAGTACGATGAGTTTAGAAAATCGTTTATCAGTAGGTAGGGCGGCCATTACGGTACCCAAAAAGGTAAGATCTCCATTTAAAGATTATGGTTGGCCTTTACTCGTTAGCAATAATCCACCCATCTCTTTTAAATCAAGGACTGCGTTTTTAACGTTTCTTAATTTGAGTGGATTTAAGGCCAACGAAAGCGTTTGGAAAGGACTCTGCTTACCGTCTAGGATTTTAGTTTGCAGCACAATTTTCTCCAAAGGAGCCCGTATAATTTCCGATGCACTCTTGTTAGCCATTTTTGCATTTTAAAAAAATTCCGGTACTAATTGATATACTCTACCAGGCCCGATTCTGCCTGCTCTTTCTGCTCTTTGTTCGCAATTGACGTAAGATGCCCGCTCCAATTTTAAACACGTGTTCTTAATAATCGGATCCACTGTTATAGCCTTCGTTTGGCAAAAATCGACAGTCCGGAATTGTAATAGAGCTCTCGCCGATAAATGTGAATAATACTATTTTTCTAGATCGGGCAATTGGTTTGAACACCTTTGCTTGTTCATCGTTTGGTAAAAAGGAATGTAATATTAGTATTTCCCATGGACCTGTCCCAGTCTTCTACTTTCTATTTTGTTCCACTTCCATTAGACATATCTTTGTCTTCTCAATATCAGTTATACCGGGCAAAAATACTAGTGTATCTCCTATTTGTAGAATATATCGACGCACCCAGTGTATCAAAATGGGACATTGGGACATTAGTGACACAAATATTTTCCGAGCTTCGTCAGAAATCTCCGGTTTCTCAATACAGAATTTTGGAATGGCTGTTAAACCATCTTCTATCATGGTATTGACAGTTTCTTCAAGGTAGGAAATAGAATTATAAAAGCGGCTTAACGGTAACATTAAAATAACACATAAGTCGTTTAAGTTAAATTGAAGCTAACATAAGGATCATTTTCGTATTTAAAGAATTTGTAAACATAAATTTTCTAATGGCTAACAATAGGAAATCCAACTCTTGGTTCCATTCATGGACGTCGTCAATAATAATGTGCGAATATCGATTTAGCGATTTATCGGTTAAAACTTGTTCAAGCAAGATTCCAGTCGATACGTAAGTTAAAAGTGTATCTGATGATATTTTCTTCTCTAAATGTACATGGTAGCCACAAAACGAACCTAAAGGCCACTTTCTTTCTTCGCAAACCCGTCTCGCGCTGCTTATAGTGTCTATTTTCCTAGGCTGCGTCACGACTATATTACAAAACACTATCTTCTCCTTGGAATCATTCAAGATGTACTGAGTCACTTGCGTAGATTTACCACATCCTGTCGGGCTTTGTATAATCACAACATTGTTATTGTTCATCGTTCGGGCTATATCCTTCACATAACAATCGGTTGGAAACATATCTGCAGATGTTTTTTGTACAGTGAATTGGTACTTCTTGTAAACGTGACTTGAATTGTTTCTTCTGTATGTTGCTGACATACTGTCGACATGCCCTACATTTTCAGTCATGTTTGTGGTAGATTCGAAGCTCGCATATTCTCGAACCACGTAGTTTTATTCATGCTCTACATCTTGGTCATAATCACTCTCTAAGTTTTCTGTGTAGTCAGTGTCCCAGTTACCTCTTGTTACACCACTGGACAATAAGGCAACGAACATAGGAAGTCCTGGAATGCCTGGTAGCATGGAGGTTTGACGAAGCCTCAAGTGATCGTGCTCCGTTTGACTAACGTTACCAGCTACGAATACTCTGGTATGAATATTTCACGGTTATGCATCTAGCAACACTGTGTTAACATCGATAACTAACAGCAGCTTTTCAGAACTTAAGGTACACCAGTGCAGTCGTACTTCCAGTGGGCAGTGCGGTCCTTTTACTTTGGCTGTCTGTTGATACTTGCGTGTCCCCTTTAGCGCCTTGAAGTCTTCGTAGTTTTCAATATGGTCAAAATTCCACCGAAATACTTGGTTATTAGAGTGCCCTTCCTCTTGTACTTTTCGACGCGCCTCATGGTCCTCTTTGCAAAGGAAACTTTCTCTTCCGCAATTCCTCCTTCCAACAGTTCAGTATTTATAGATTTTTCCTGACAGACAGGTGGATTGTTTTTAAATAGTTCTAGATACACGACATCGTCGACTACCGAAAGAATTTTTCCATATATCTAACTGGTAGACGTTTCACTTACAAAAGTACTACAGAGTTTCTCCTCCCAAACTCCGTTATAATTCAGTTTCCTGGATGGCTGAATACCATGTAAAATACATTCGAAAGCAAGTTGTGCGATGTCAAAACCATCACCAATAGAGATGTAATAAATACTGTCGAGATTAACTGTTTGTATCTTACCATAATTAATAAATATTACTAGTGCTGCGCTAGAATCGAACGGAACAATTTTGTATCGCTAGTACCGCCCGTCTACGTAGTATTCCACAGCATAGATTTTACCAAATTTCAACGCGTCGCTTGCGAGTACTGGACGTAAATTTTGTACGTTAAGCATTTCCGCGATCTTTGTAACTATTTGTTCGCACTCTCTTCTTATGGCCCAAAAATAACCGAATTTGTTGTGGTGAGTGATTTTTAAAGTTATCCTTTCAATGTTCAGTGTAGGTAATGGACTGAATTTTGTTGCAAAATTGGCATTCTTCTCAATAATGTTCTAGAACATAGACTTACAAGCACCATTTTTTTATAGGTACCTTTCCAGGCCTGCTGGTATGCGCTATTGGAGAAATATTCTCTAGCTGTAATTTTCTCTCGATTGGTTTGAATTTAACATACATTTTATCGCTGCCCTTGGATCCTACCAGAGCGTCAGTTTCGCCGTCTTCTTCATTCCGTAACAGTTTCTTTATTGCTTTAGTGTACAACAAATAGGGCTGGTTACTGTTCGTGCTGGGTCTCGATTATCAACAATTCTCAATGTTTCACGTTAATTAAACAATTCTTCATCTGGAACTTTTAAGAAAAAGCTATAATAATGTCCAGTACTGGCGACTTCCCATTATAAAAAGTGCGTCCACTACCTGTGATATTCATACGCTGCAATCGTTTTTTTTATATCTTCCACACGTAAATTCCATCCTTTTGTTTTAAGTTAATCAGGTTCATATCACATCAGCTACGAACGTCCCAATGGTCTGTCTTACATGTTTTCCAACTAGTGAAAATATTGAGCATTGCTTTAAAGTCGCTGTGGCTACCATCTGACCACAGTAACTGCTTTCTATAAGCATTAAATTTTTGTTGGAAGATGTTTTCCAACGATTCACCCGGCTGCTAAGATCATGTTCTCATCCAGACAACCAAACAAGTATCCCAGTACGATGAGTTTAGAAAATCGTATATCAATAGGTATGGCGGCCATTACGGTACCCAAAAAGGTAAGATCTCCATATAAATGTGATGGTTGGCCTTTACTGGTTAGCAATAATCCACCCATCTCTTTTAAATCAAGGACTGCGTTTTTAACGTTTCTTAATTTGAGTGGATTTAAGGCCAACGAAAGCGTTTGGAAAGGACTCTGCTTACCGTCTAGGATTTTAGTTTGCAGCACAATTTTCTCCAAAGGAGCCCGTATAGTTTCCGGTGCACTCCTGTTAGCCATTTTTGCATTGTAAAAAAATTCCGGTACCAACCGATATAGTCTACCAGGCCCGATTCTGCCTGCCCTTCCTGATCTTTGTTCGCAATTGACGTAGGATGCCCGCTCCAATTTTAAACACGTGTTCTTAATAATCAGGTCCATTGTCATAGCCTTTGTCTAGCACAAATCGAACACATAATGACAGTCCGGAATTGTAATAGAATTCTCGCCGATATATGTGGATAATACTATTTTTCTATATCCGGCAATTGGTTTAAACACCTTTGTTTGTTCTTCATTTGGTAAAAAGGAATGTAATATTAGTATTTCCCATGGAATTGTCCCAGTCCATTAGACATTTCTTTCTCTTCTCAATATCAGTTATACCGGAAAAAAATACTAGGGTACTTCCTATCACCGGTGTATTTGTAGAACATATCGACGCACCCAGTGTATCAAAATGGGATATTGGGACATTAGTGACACAAACATTTTCCAAGCTTCCTCAGAAATCTCCGGTTTCTCAATATCGAATTATGGAATGACTGTTAAACCATCTTCTATTATTGATAGTTTCTTCAAGGTAGGAAATAGAATTATAAAAACAGCTTGACGGTAACATTAAAATAACGCACAAGTCCTTTAATTTAAATTGAAGCTGACATAAGAATCACTTTCGTATTTAAAGAATTTGTAAATATAAATTTTCTAATGGCTAACAAAAGAAATTCATTGGATGGAATCTGCGGTAGGTTCTTGATGAAACATATTCAATAGAATAACTATAGTTTTTAAGACTCTTTGATAATGGTCGCAAGGCCGAAACGTATGTCAGAAAAATCTGAACAAAACTTATGAAACAATAAACCAAGTGCGCATTGTAACTATTCTTTTGAATATTTATAATTATTCTAACAAAAGGAAATCCAACTCTTGGTTCCTTTCATGGACGTCGTTAATAATAATGTACGAATATCGATTTAGCGATTTATCGGTTAAAATTTTGTTCAAGCAAGATTCTAGTCGTTACGTAAGTTAAAAGTATATCTGATGATATCTTCTTCTCTAAATGTACATGGTAGCTACAAACGGAACCTAAAGGCCACTCTCTTTCTTCGCAAACCCGTCTAGCACTGCTTATAGTAGCTATTTCCCTAGGTTGCGTCATGACCATATTACAAAACTCTCTCTTCTCCTTGGAGTCATTCAAAATGTATTGAGGCACTTGCGTGGATTTACTACATCCTGTCGGGCCTTGTATAATCACAACATTGTTATTGTTCACCGTCCGGACTGTATCCTTCACATAACAATCGGTTGGAACCATTTCTGCAGATGTTTTTTGTATAGCGAATTGGTACTTTCTGTAAACGTGACTTGGATTGTTTCTCTCGTATGTGGTTGGCATACCGTCGAGATGCTGTACATTTTCAGTAATGTGTGTGGTTGATTCGAACCTCGCATATTCTCGACCCACGTAGTTTTATTCATGCCCTACATCTTGATTATAATCACTCTCTGAGTGGTCTGCGTAGTCAGTGCCCCAGTTGCCTCTTGTTACACCACTGGACAATAAGGCAACGAACATAGGAAGTCCTGGTAAGCCTGATAACATGGAGGTTTGACGTCGCCTCAAATGATCATGCTCCGTTTGACTAACGGTGCCAGCTACGGGTAGTCTGGTATGAATATTTCGCTGTTCCGTATCAAGCAACACCGTGTTAACAGGACTATCGCCCATGCAGTCGTACTTCCAGTGGGCTGTGCTGTACTTTTAATTCGACTGTTCGTTGATATTTGGGTGTCCCCTTTAGCGACTAGAAGTCTTGGTAGTTTTCAATATGTTCAAAATTCCAAAGAAGTACTTGGTCATTAGAGTGCCCTCCTCTTGTACTTTTCGACGCGACTCGTGATCCTCTTTGCAAAGAAAACTTTCTCTTGCTGGTTCCGCAATTCCTTTCTCCAACAACTGAGTATTTATAGATTTTCCCTGACCGCCACGTGGATTGTTTTTAAATAGTTCTAGATATACGACATCGTCGACTACCGAAAGAATTTTTCCATATATCCAAATGGTAGACGTTTCACTTAAAAAAGTACTATAGAGTTTCTCCTCCCAAACTCCGTTATAATTCAGTTTCCTGGATAGTTGAATTCCATGTAAAATGCATTCGAAAGCGAGTCGCGCGGTGTCAAATCCATCTCCATTAGGGCTGTAATAAATATTGTCGAGATTGACTGTTTGTATGTTGCTTTAATCTATAAATATTATTACTGCTGCGTTAGAATCGAACGAAACAATTTTGCATGGATAGTACCGCCCGTCTACGTGGTATTTCACAACATAAATTTTACCAAATTTCAACGCGTCGCTTACGAGTACTAGACTAAAACTTTGTACGTTGAGCATTTCCGCGATCTTTATAACTATTTGTTCGCATTCTCTTCTTATAGCCCAAAAATAACCGAATTCGTTATGGTGGGTGATTTTTAAAGTTATCCAATCAATGTTCAGTGTAGGTAATGGACTGAATTTTGTTGCAAAATTGGCATTCTGCTCAGTAATGTGTAGACTTACAAACACCATATTTTTTCTATAGGTACCTTTTCAGGCCCGCTGGTATGCGCTATTGGAGAACTATTCTCTAGCTGTAACTTTCTCTCGATTGGTTTCAATTTAATATAAATTTTACCGTCGCCGTTGGATCCTACCGGAGCGTCAGTTTCGCGCCGTCTTCTTCATTCCGTAACAATTCCTTTATTGCTTTAGTGTACAACAAATAGGGTTGGTTAGGCTTCATTTCAGTGAAGTAGACTGTTCGTGCTGGGTCTCGGTTATCAACAATTCTCAGTGTTTCACGTTCATTAAACAATTCTTCATCTGGAACTTTTAAGAAAAAGTTGGGGTAAAAAGCTCCAGCTATAATGATGTCCAGTACTGGCGACTTTTCATTATAAACAGTACGCCCATTCCCTGTGATATTCATACGCTGCAATCGTTTTTTTATAGCTTCCACACGTAAATCCCATCTTTTTAATAGTTTTAAGTTAATCAGGTTCATATCACATCAACTACGAACGTCCCAGTCATCTGTAGCACACGTTTTCCAAGTAGAGAAAATATTGAGCATTGTTTTAAAGTCGCTGTGGCTGCCATCTGACCACAGTAACTGCTTTCCATAAGCATTAAATTTTTGTTGGAAGATGTTTTCAACGATACACCCGGCCGCTATGATCGTCGTCTCATTCAGGCAACCAAACAAGTATCCCAGTGCGATGAGTTTATAAAATCGTATATCAATAGGTAGGGCGGCCATTAGGGTACCCAAAAAGGTAAGATCTCCATCTAAAGATGATGGTTGGCCTTTACTCGTTAGCAATAATCCACCCATCTCTTTTAAATTAAGGACTGCGTTTTTAACGTTTCTTAATTTGAGTAGATTTAAGGCAAACGAAAGCGTTTGGAAAGGACTCTGCTTACCGTCTAGGATTTTAGTTTGCAGTACAATTTTCTCCAAAGGAGCCCGTATAATTTCAGGTGCACTCCTGTTAGCCATTTTTGCATTGTAAAAAAATTCCGGTACCAATCAATATACTCTACCAGGCCCGATTCTGCCTGCTCTTCCTGCTCTTTGATCGCAATTGACGTAGGATGCCCGCTCCAATTTCAAACACGTGTTCTTAATAATCAGGTCCATTGTTATAGTCTTTGTTTGGTAAAAATCAATCAGATAATGACAGTCCGGAATTGTAATAGAACTCTCGCCGATATATGTGGATAATACTATTTTTCTAGATCGGGCAATTGGTTTGAACACCTTTGCTTGTTCTTCGTTTGGTAAAAAAGAATGTAATATTAGTATTTCCCATGGACTTGTCCCAGTCTTCTACTTCCTATTTTGTTCCACTTCCATTGGACATATCTTTATCTTTTCAATATCAGTTATACCGGGCAAAAATACTAGTATATTTCCTATTTGTAGAACATATTATCGACGCACCCAGTGTATCAAAATGGGACATTGGGACATTAGTGACACAAATATTTTCCGAGCTTCGTCAGAAATCTCCGGTTTCTCAATATAGAATTTTGGAATGGCTGTTAAACCATCTTCTATCATGGTATTGACAGTTTGTTCAAGGTAGGAAATAGAATTATAAAAACGGCTTAACGGTAACATTACAATAACACATAAGTCGTTTAAGTTAAATTGAAGGTGACATAAGGATCACTTTCGTATTTAAAGAATTTGTAAACATAAATTTTCTAATGGCTAATAAAAGGAAATCCAACTCTTGGTTCCTTTCATGGTCGTCGTCAATAGTAATGTGCGAATATCGATTTAGCGATTTATTCGTTAAAACTTGTTCAAGCAAGATTCCAGTTGTTACGTAAGTTAAAAGTGTATCTGATGATATTTTCCTCTCTAAATGTACATGGTAGCCACAAAACGAACCTAAAGGCCACTTTCTTTCTTCGCAATCCCGTCTCGCGCTGCTTATAGTGTCTATTTTCCTAGGTTGCGTCACCACCATATTACAAAATACTCTCTTCTCCTTGGAATCATTCAAGATGTACTGAGTCACTTGCGTAGATTTACCATATCCTGTCGGGCTTTGTATAATCACAATATTGTTATTATTCACCGTCCGGACTATATCCTTCGCATAACAATCGGTTGGAACCATATCTGCAGATATTTTTTGTACAGTGAATTGGTACTTTTTGTAAACGTGACTTGAATTGTTTCTTCTGTATGTTGCTGGCATACTGTCGACATGCCCTACATTTTCAGTCATGTTTGTGGTAGATTCGAACCTCGCATATTCTCGAACCACGTAGTTTTATTCATGCTCTACATCTACATCTACATCTACTCTCTGAGTATTCTGTGTAGTCAGTGTCCCAGTTGCCTCTTGTTACACCACTGGACAATAAGGCAACGAACATAGGAAGTCCTGGTATGCCTGGTAACATGGAGGTTTGACGATGCCTTAAGTGATCGTGCTCCGTTTGACTAACGTTACCAGCTACGAATACTCTGGTATGAATATTTCACGGTTATTCATCTAGCAACACCGAGTTAACATTGATAACTACCAGCAGCTTTTCAGAACTTAAGGTACACCAGTGCAGTCGGACTTCCAGTGAGCAGTGCGGTCCTTTTAATTCGGCTGTCTGTTGATACTTGGGTGTCTCCTTTAGCGCCTTGAAGTCTTCGTAGTTTTGAATATGGTCAAAATTCCACCGAAATTCTTGGTTATTAGAGTGCCCTTCCTCTTGTACTTTTCGACGCGACTCATGGTCCTCTTTGCAAAGGAAACTTTCTCTTGCTGGTTCCGCAATTCCTCTGTCCAACAGTTCAGTATTTATAGATTTTTCCTGACAGACAGGTGGATTGTTTTTAAATAGTTCTAGATACACGACATCGTCGACTACCGAAAGAATTTTTCCATATATCCAAATGGGAGACCTTTCACTTATAAAAGTACTATAGAGTTTCTCCTCCCAAACTCCGTTATAATTCAGTTTCCTGGATGGTTGAATTCCATGTAAAATGCATTCGAAAGCGAGTGGTGCGATGTCAAAACCATCACCATTAGGGATGTAATAAATATTGTCGAGATTAACTGCTTGTATGTTACCATAATCGCTAGAATCAAACGGAACAATTTTGTATCGATAGTACCGCCCGTCTACGTAGTATTTCACAACGTAAATTTTACCAAATTTCAACGCGTCGCTTACGAGTACTGGACGTAAATTTTGTACGTTGAGCATTTCCGCGATCTTTATAATTATTTGTTCACACTCTCTACTTATGGTCCGAAAATAACCGAATTCGTCGTGGTGAGTGATTTTTAAAGTTATCCTTTCAATGTTCAGTGTAGGTAATGGACTGAATTTTGTTGCAAAATCGGCATTCTTCTCAATAAAGTTCTCGAACATAGACTTACAAACACCATTTTTTTATAGGTACCTTTCCAGGCCTGCTGGTATTCACTATTGGAGAACTATTCTCTAGCTGTAACTTTCTCTCGATTGGTTTGAATTTAACATAAATTTTATCGCTGCCCTTGGATCCTACTAGAGCGTCAGTTTCGCCGCCTTCTTCATTCCGTAACAGTTCCTTTATTGCTCTAGTGTACAACAAATAGGGCTGGATAGGCTTCATTCCAGTGAAATAGACTGTTCGTGCTGGGGTCTCGATTATCAACAATTCTCAATGTTTCACGTTAATTAAGCAATTCTTCATCTGGAACTTTTAAGAAAAAGCTATAATAATGTCCAGTACTGGCGACTTCCCACTATAAAAAGTGCGTCCACTACCTGTGATATTCATACGCTGCAATCGTTTTTTTATATCTTCCACACGTAAACCCCATCATTTTAATTGTTTTAAGTTAATCAGGTTCATATCGCACTAACTACGAACGTCCCAGTAGTCTGTAGTACCCGTTTTCCAAGTAGTGAAAATATTGAGCATTGTTTTAAAGTCCCTGTGGCTACCATCTGACCACATAACTGCTTTCTATAAGCATTAAATTTTTGTTGGAAGATGTTTTCAACGATACACCTGGCCGCTATGATCATGGTCTCATCAAGGCAACCAAACAAGTATCCCAGTACGTTGAGTTTAGAAAATCGCATATCAATAGGTAGGGCGGCCATTACGGTACCCAAAAAGGTAAGATCTCCATCTAAAGATGATGGTTGGCCTCTACTCGTTAGCAATAATCCACCCATCTCTTTTAAATTAAGGACTGCGTGTTTAACGTGTCTTAATTTGAGTGGATTTAAGGCCAACGAAAGCATTTGGAAAGGACTCTGCTTACCATCTGGGATTTTAATTTGCAGCACAATTTTCTCCAAAGGAGCCCGTATAATTTTTGGTGCACTCCTGTTAGCCATTTTTGCATTGTAAAAAAATTCCGGTACCAATCGATATACTATCAGGCCCGATTCTACCTGCTATCCCTGCTCTTTGTTCGTAATTGACGTAGGATGCCCGCTCCAATTTTAAACACGTGTTCTTAATAATCGGGTCCACTGTCATAGCCTTTGTTTGGCAAAAATCGATCACATAATGACAGCCCGGAATTGTAATAGAGCTCTCGCCAATATATGTGGATAATACTATTTTTCTATATCCGGCAATCGGTTTGAACACCTTTGCTTGTTCTTCGTTTGGTAAAAAGGAATGTAATATTAGTATTTCCCATGGACTTGTCCTAGTCTTCTACTTTCTATTTTGTTCCACTTCCATTAGACATATATTTGTCTTGTCAATATCAGTTATACCGGGCAAAAATACTAGTGTATTTCCTATTTGTAGAACATATCGACGCACCCAGTGTATTCAAATGGGACATTGGGATATTAGTGACACAAATATTTTCCGAGCTTCGTCAGAAATCTCCGGTTTCTCAATATCGAATTTTGGAATGACTGCTCTTCTATCATGGTATTGATAGTTTCTTCAAGGTAAGAAATAGAATTATAAAAACAGCTTAACGGTAACATTAAAATAACACATAAGTCCTTTAAGTTAAATTGAAGCTGGCATAAGGATTACTTACGTATTTAAAGAATTTGTAAATATAAATTTTCTAAGGGCTAACAAAAGGAAATCCAACTCTTGGTTCCTTTCATCGACGTCATCAATAATAATGTGCGAATATCGATTTAGCGATTTATCGGTTAAAATTTGTTCAAACAAGATTCCAGTAAGTTAAAAGTGTATCTGATGATATCTTCTTCTCTAAATGTACATGGTAGCCACAAAAGGAACCTAAAGGCCACTTTCTTTCTTCGCAAACCCGTCTCGCGCTGCTTATAGTATTTATTTTCATAGGTTGCGTCACGACGATATTATAAAACACTCTTCTCCTTGGAATCGTTCAAGATGTACTGAGTAACTTGCGTGGATTTACCACATCCTGTCGGGCTTTGTATAATCACAACATTGTTATTGTTCACCGTCCGGACTATATCCTTCGCATAATAATCGGTTGGAACCATATCTGCAGGTGTTTTTTGTACAGTGAATTGGTACTTCTTGTAAACGTGATTTGAATTGTTTCTTCTGTATGTTGCTGGCATACCGTCGACATGCCCTACATTTTCAGTCATGTTTGTGGTAGATTCGAACCTCGCATATTCTCGAACCACGTAGTTTTATTCATGCTCTACATCTTGATCATAATCACTACCTGGGTATTCTGTGTAGTCAGTGTCCCAGTTGCCTCTTGTTACACCACTGGACAATAAGGCAACAAATTATAGAAGTCCTGGTATGCCTGGTAACATGGATGTTTGACGAAGCCTCATGTAATCGTGCTCCGTTTGACTAACGTTACCAGTTACGAATACTCTGGTATGGACATTTCACGGTTCTGCATCTAGCAACACCGTGTTAACATCGATAACTACCAGCAGTTTTTTCAGAACTTAAGATACACCAGTGCAGTCGTACTTCCAATGGGCAGTGCGGTCCTTTTAATTCATCTGTTTGTTGATGATGTGTCCCCTTTAGCGCTTTGAAGTCTTCCTAGTTTTCAATATGGTCAAAATTCCACCGAAATACTTGGTTATTAGAGTGCCCTTCCTCTTGTACTTTTCGACACGACTCATGGTCCTCTTTGCAAAGGAAACATTCTCTTGCTGGTTCCGCAATTCCTCTTTCCAACAGTTCAATATTTATAGATTTTTCCTGACAGCCAGGTGGATCGTTTTTAAATAGTTCTAGATATACGACATCGTCGACTACCGAAAGAATTTTTCCACGTTTCACTTACAAAAGTACTATAGAGTTTCTCCTCCCAAACTCCGTTATAATTCAGTTTCCTGGATGGTTGAATTCCATGTAAAAGGCATTCGAAAGCGAGTGGCGCCATGTCAAATCCATCTCCATTAGGGATGTAATAAATATTGTCGCGATTAACTGTTTGTACGTTACCATAATCTATAAATATTACTAGTGCTGCGCTAGAATCAAACGAAACAATTTTGCATCGAGAGTACCGCCCAACGCGTCGCTTGCGAGTACTGGACGTAAATTTTGTTCGTTGAGCATTTCCGCGATATTTATAACTATTTGTTCGCACTTCTTCTTATGGCTAAAAAATAACCGAATTCGTTAGGGCGAGTGATTTTTAAAGTTATCCATTCAATGTTGAGTGTAGGTGATGGACTGAATTTTGTTGCAAAATTGGCATTCTTCTCAATAATGTTCTCGAACGTAGACTTACAAACACCATTTTTTTTCTATAGGTACCTTTCGAGGCCTGCTGGTATGCGCTATTGGAGAAATATTCTCTAGCTGCAACTTCCTCTCGATTGGTTTGAATTTAATATAAATTTTACCGCTACCGTTGGATCCTACCAGAGCGTCAGTTTCGCCGCCTTCTTCATTCCGTAACAATTCCTTTATTGCGTTAGTGTACAACAAATAAGGCTGGTTAGGCTTCATTCCAGTGAAATAGACTGTTCGTGCTGGGTCTCGGTTATCAACAATTGTCAGTGTTTCACGTTGATTAAACAATTCTTCATCTGGAACTTTTAAGAAAAAGTTGGAGTAAAAGCGCCGGCCATAATGATGTCCAGTACTGGCGACTTGTCATTGTAAAGGTACGCCCATTCCCTGTGATATTCATACGCTGCAATCGTTATTTTGTATCTTCCACACGTAAATCTCATCCTTTTAATTGATTTAAGTTAATCAGGTTCATACCACACCAACTACGAATGTCCCAGTGGTCTGTGGTACACGTTTTCCAAGTAGTGAAAATATTGAACATTGTTTTAAAGTCGCTGTGGCTACCATCTGAAAACAGTGACAGCTTTCTATAAGCATTAAATTTTTGTTGGTACTAGAGTACTTCCTATCAGCGGTGTATTTGTAGTACATAATGACGCGCTCAGTGTATCAAAATGGGACATTGGGACATTAGTGACACAAATATTTTCCGAGCTTCGTCAGAAATCTCCGGATTTTCAATATCGAATTTTGGAACGACTGTTAAACCATCTTCTATCATGGCATTGATAGTTTCTTCAAGGTAGGAAATAGAATTATAAAAACAGCTTAATGGAACATTAACATAAGGATCACTTTCGTATTTAAAGAATTTGTAAATATAAATTTTCTAATAGCTAACAAAAGAAAATCCAACTCTTGGTTCCTTTCATGGACGTCGCCAATAATAATAATTTGCGAATATTGATTTAGCGATTTATCGGTTAATTGTTCAAGCAAAATTCCAGTCGATACGTAAGTTAAAAGTGTATCTGATGATATCTTCTTCTCTAAATGTACATGATAGCCGCAAAAGGAACCTAAAGGCCACTTTCTTTCTTCGCAAACCCGTCTCGCGCTGCTTATAGTAGCCATTTTCCTAGGTTGCGTCACGACTATATTACAAAACCCTCTCTTCCCCTTGGATTCATTCAAGATGTATTGAGGCACTTGCGTGGATTTATCACATCCTATCGGGCCTTGTATAATCACAACATTGTTATTGTTCACCGTCCGGACTTATCCTTCGCATGACAATCGGTTGCAACCATTTCTGCAGATGTATTTTGTATTGCGAATTGGTACCTTCTGTAAACATGACTTGAATTGTTTCTCCTATATGTGGTTGGCATACCGTCGATATGCTGTACATTTTCAATCATGCGTGTGGTAGATTCGAACCTCGCATATTCTCGAACCACGTAGTTTTATTTATGCTCTACATTTTGGTTATAATCACTCTCTGAGTATTCTGTGTAGTCAGTGTCCCAGTTGCCTCTTGTTACACCACTGGACAATAAGACAACGAACATAGGAAGTCCTGGTATGCCTGGTAACATGGAGGTTTGACGAAGCCCCAAGTGATCATGCTCCGTTTGACTAACGGTGCCAGCTACGAGTAGTCTGGTATGAATATTTCGCTGTTCCGTATCTAGCAACGCCGTGTTAATGGGACTATCGCCCATGCAGTCGTACATCCAGTTGTTAGTGCGGTACTTTTAATTCGACTGTTTCCCTTTAGCGACTAGAAGTCCTCGTAGTTTTCAATATGGTCAAAATTCCACCGAAATACTTGGTTATTAGAGTGCCCTACCTCTTGTACTTTTCGATGCGACTCATGGTCCTCTTTGCAAAGGAAACTTTCTCTTGCCGGTTCCGCAATTACTCCTTCCAATGGTTCAGTATTTATAGATCTTTCCTGACAGCCAGGTGGATTGTTTTTAAATAGTTCTAGATATACGACATCGTCGACTACCGAAAGAATTTTTCCATATATCCAAATGGGAGACGTTTCACTTACAATAGTACTATAAAGTCTCTCCTCCCAAACTCCGCTATAATTCAGTTTTCTGGATGGTTGAATTCCATGTCAAATGCATTCGAAAGCGAGTGGCGCGATGACAAATCCATCTCCATTAGGGATGTAATAAATATTGTCGAGATTAACTGTTTGTATGTTACCATAATCTATAAATATTACTAGTGCTACGCTAGAATCGAACGAAACAATTTTGCGTCGATGTACCGCCCGTCTACGTGGTATTTCACAGCATAAATTTTACTAAATTTCAACGTGTCGCTTGCGAGTACTGTACATAAATTTTGCACGTTGAGCATTTCCGCGACCTTTATAACTATTTGTTCGCATTTTCTTCTTATGGCCCAAGAATAACCGAATTCGTTATGATGAGTGATTTTTAAAATTATCCATTCAATGTACAGTGTAGGTAATGGACTGAATTTTGTTGCAGAATTGGCATTCTTCTCAAGTGTTGGCATTCTTCTCAAGTGTTCTCGAACGTAGACTTACAAGCACCATTTTGCTTTGACCATTTCGAAGCTTCCTTCTGCGATAATACATTCAAATTGAAATTGTAGTTAAGCTGTCTTCTTCTGACAGCTTCATAAACATCTATAGGTACCTTTCCAGGCCTGCTGGTATGAACTATTGGAGAACTATTCTCTAGCTGTAACTTTTTCTCGATTGTTTTGAATTTAATATAAATGTTACCGCTGCCGTTGGATCGTACCGGAGCGTCAGTTTCGAAACCTTCCTCATTCCGTAACAGTTCCTTTATTGCTTTAGTGTACAACAAATAGGGCTGGTTAGGCTTCATTCCAGTGAAATAAACTGTTCGTGCTGGGTCTCGGTTATCAACAATTCTCAATGTTTCACGTTCATTAAACAATTCATTATAAAAAGTATGCCTACTGCTTGTGATATGCATACGCTGCAATCATTTTCTTATATCTTCCACACGTAAATCCCATTCTTTTAAATCTTTTTAAGTTAATCCAGGTTCATATCAAACCAACTACGAACATCTCAGTTGTCTGTGGTACACATTGTCGAGGTAGTAAAAATATTACATTGTTTTAAAGTCGTTGTGGCTACCATCTGACCCCAGTAACTGCTTTCTATAAGCATTAAACTTTTGTTGGAAGATGTTTTCAACGATACACCCAGCTATGATCGTGGTCTCATCCAGGCAACCAAACAAGTATCCCAGTACAATGAGTTTAGAAAATCGTATATCAATAGGTAGGGCGGCCATTACGGTACCCAAAAAGGTAAGATCTCCATCTAAAGATGATGGTTGGCCTTTACTTGTTAGCAATAATCCACCCATCTCTTTTAAATTAAGAACTGCGTTTTTAACGTTTCTTAATTTGAGTGGATTTAAGGTCAACGAAAGCGTTTGGAAAGGACTCTGCTTACCGTCTAGGATTTTAATTTGCAGCACAATTTTCTTCAAAGGAGCCCGTATAATTTCCGGTGCACTCCTGTTAACCATTTTTGCATTGTAAAAAAAATCCGGTACCAATCGATATACTCTACCAGGCCCGATTCCGTCTGCTCCTCCTGCTCTTTGTTCGCAATTGACGTAGGATGCCCGCTCCAATTTTAAACACGTGTTCTTAATAATCGGGTCCACTGTCATAGCCTTTGTTTGGCAAAAATCGATCACATAATGACAGTCCGGAATTGTAATAGAGCTCTCGCCGATATATGTGGATAATACTATTTTTCTATATCCGGCAATCAGTTTGAACACCTTTGCTTGTTCTTCGTTTGGTAAAAAGGAATGTAATATTAAGTATTTCAAATGGACTTGTACCTAGTCTTCTACTTTCTATTTTGTTTCACATCCATTTGACAGATATTTGTCTTCTCAATATCAGTTATACCGGGCAAAAATACTAGGGTATTTCCTATTTGTAGAACATATCGACGGACCCAGGGTATTCAAATGGGACATTGGGATATTAGTGACACAAATATTTTCCGAGCTTCGTCAGAAATCTCCGGTTTCTCAATACCGAATTTTGGAATGACTGCTCTTCTATCATGGTATTGATAGTTTCTTCAAGGTAAGAAATAGAATTATAAAAACAGCTTAACGGTAACATTAAAATAACACATAAGTCCTTTAAGTTAAATTGAAGCTGACATAAGGATCACTTTCGTATTTAAAGAATTTGTAAATATAAATTTTAAGGGAAATCCAACTAAAAGGAAATCCAACTCTTGGTTCCTTTCATGGACGTCATCAATAATAATGTGCGAATATCGATTTAGCGATTTATCGGTTAAAACTTGTTCAAGCTAGATTCCAGTCGTTACGTAAGTTAAAAGTGTATCTGATGATATCTTCTTCCCTAAATGTACATGGTAGCCACAAAAGGAACCTAAAGGCCACTTTCTTTCTTCACAAACCCGTCTCGCGCTGCTTATAGTATCTATTTTCATAGGTTGCGTCACGACCATATTACAAAACACTCTCTTCTCCTTGGAATCGTTCAAGATGTACTGAGTAGCTTGCGTGGATTTACCACATCCTGTCGGGCTTTGTATAATCACAACATTGTTATTGTTCACCGTCCGGACTATATCCTTCGCATAATAATCGGTTGGAACCATATCTGCAGATGTTTTTTGTACAGTGAATTGGTACTTTTTATAAACGTGACTTGAATTGTTTCTTCTGTATGTTGCTGACATACTGTCGACATGCCCTACATTTTCAGTCATGTTTGTGGTAGATTCGAACCTCGCATATTCTCGAACCACGTAGTTTTATTCATGCTCTACATCTTGATCATAATCACTCTCTGAGTGTTCTGTGTAGTCAGTGTCCCAGTTGTCTCTTGTTACACCACTGGACAATAAGGCAACGAATGTATAGAAGTCCTGGTATGCCTGGTAACATGGACGTTTGACGAAGCCTCAAGTGATCGTGCTCCGTTTGACTAACGTTACCAGCTACGAATACTCTGGTATGGACATTTCACGGTTCTGCATCTAGCAACACCGTGTTAACATCGATAACTACCAGCAGTTTTTCAGAACTTAAGATACACCAGTGCAGTCGTACTTCCAATGGGCGCACTGCGGTCCGTTTAATTCGTCTGTTTGTTGATGATGTGTCCCCTTTAGCGCTTTGAAGTCTTCCTAGTTTTCAATATGGTCAAAATTCCACCGAAATACTTGGTTATTAGAGTGCCCTTCCTCTTGTACTTTTCGACACGACTCATGGTCCTCCTTGCAAAGGAAACATTCTCTTGCTGGTTCCGCAATTCCTCTTTCCAACAGTTCAATATTCATAGATTTTTCCTGACAGCCAGGTGGATTGTTTTTAAATAGTTCTAGATATACGACATCGTCGACTACCGAAAGAATTTTTCCACGTTTCACTTACAAAAGTACTATAGAGTTTCTCCTCCCAAACTCCGTTATAACTCAGTTTCCTGGATGGTTGAATTCCATGTAAAATGCATTCGAAAGTGAGTGGCGCCATGTCAAATCCATCTCCATTAGGGATGTAATAAATATTGTCGAGATTAACTGTTTGCACGTTACCATAATCTATAAATATTACTAGTGCTGCGTTAGAATCGAACGAAACAATTTTGCATCGAGAGTACCGCCCAACTACGTGAAATTTCACGGCATAAATTTTACCAAATTTCGACGCGTCGCTTGCAAGTACTGGACGTAAATTTTGTTCGTTGAGCATTTCCGCGATCTTTATAACTATTTGTTCGCACTCTCTTCTTATGGCTAAAAAATAACCGAATTCGTTATGGTGAGTGATTTTTAAAGTTATTCATTCAATGTTGAGTGTAGGTGATGGACTGAATTTTGTTGCAAAATTGGCATTCTTCTCAATAATGTTCTCGAACGTAGACTTACAAACACCATTTTTTTTCTATAGGTACCTTTCGAGGCCTGCTGGTATGCGCTATTGGAGAAATATTCTCTAGCTGCAACTTCCTCTCGATTGGTTTGAATTTAATATAAATTTTACCGCTACCGTTGGATCCTACCAGAGCGTCAGTTTCGCCGCCTTCTTCATTCCGTAACAATTCCTTTATTACTTTAGCGTACAACAAATAGGGCTGGTTAGGCTTCATTCCAGTGGAATAGACTCTTCGTGCTGGGTCTCGGTTATCAACAATTCTCAGTGTTTCACGTTAATTAAACAATTCTTCATCTGGAACTTTTAAGAAAAAGTTGGAGTAAAAGCGCCAGCCATAATGATGTCCAGTACTGGCGACTTGTCATTATAAAGGTACGCCCATTCCTTGTGATAGTCATACGCGGCAATCGTTATTTTGTATCTTCCACACGTAAATCTCATCCTTTTAATTGATTTAAGTGAATCAGGTTCATACCACACCAACTACGAACGTCCCAGTGGTCTGTGGTACACGTTTTCCAAGTAGTGAAAATATTGAGCATTGTTTTAAAGTCGCTGTGGCTACCATCTGACCACAGTGACTGCTTTCTATAAGCATTAAATTTTTGTTGGAAGATGTTTTCAACGATACACCCGGCCGCTATGATGGTCGTCTCATCCAGGCAACCAAACAAGTATCCCAGTGCGATGAGTTTAGAAAATCGTATATCAATAGGTAGGGCGGCCATTACGGTACCCAAAAAGGTAAGATCTCCATCTAAAGATGATGGTTGGCCTTTACTCGTTAGCAATAATCCACCCATCTCTTTTAAATTAAGGACTGCGTTTTTAACGTTTCTTAATTTGAGTGGATTTAAAGCCAACGAAAGCGTTTGGATAGGACTCTGCTTACCGTCTAGGATTTTGGTTTGCAGCACAATTTTGTCCAAAGGAGCCCGTATAATTTCCAGTGCACTCCTGTTAGCCATTTTTGCATTATAAATAAATTCCGGAACTAATCGATATACTCTACCAGGCCCGATTCTGCCTGATCTTTCTTCGAAATTGACGTAGGATGCCCGCTCCAATTTTAAACACGTGTTCTTAATAATCGGGTCCACTATCATAGCCTTTGTTTGGCAAACAACGATCACATAATGACAGTCCGGGATTGTGATAGAGCTCTCGTCGATATTTGTGAATAATACTATTTTTCTATATCCGGCAATTCGTTTGAACATCCTTGCTTGTTCTTCGTTTGGTAAAAAGGAATGTAATATTAGTATTTCCCATGGACTTGCTCCAGTCTTCTACTTTCTATTTTGTTCCACTTATACTAGACATTTCTTTGTCTTCTCAATATCAGTTATACCGGGAAAAAACACTAGAGTACTTCCTATCAGCGGAGTATTTGTAGTACATAATGACGCGCCCAGTGTATCAAAATGGGACATTGGGACATTAGTGACACAAATAGTTTCCGAGCTTCGTCAGAAATCTCCGAATTTTCAATATCGAATTTTGGAATGACTGTTAAACCATCTTCTATCATGGCATTGACAGTTTCTTCAAGGTAGGAAATAGGATTATAAAAACAGCTTAACGGAACATTAAAATAACACATAAGTCCTTTAAGTTAAATTGAAGCTGACATAAGGATCACTTTTGTATTTAAAGACTTTGTAAATATAAATTTTCTAATAGCTAACAAAAGGAAATCCAACTCACTCTTGGTTCCTTTCATGGACGTCGTCAATAATAATAATTTGCGAATATCGATTTAGCGATTTATCGGTTAATTGTTCAAGCAAAATTCGAGTCGTTACGTAAGTTAAAAGTGTACCTGACGATATATTTTTCTCTAAATGTACATGATAGCCGCAAAAGGAACCTAAAGGCCACTTTCTTTCTTCGCAAACCTGTCTCGCGCTGCTTATAGTAGCCATTTTCCTAGGTTGCGTCACGACTATATTACAACACCCCTCTCTTCTCCTTGGATTCATTCAAGATGTATTGAGACACTTGCGTGGATTTATCACATTCTATCGGGCCTTGTATAATCACAACATTGTTATTGTTCACCGTCCGGAGTGTATCCTTCGCATGACAATTGGTTGGAACCATTTCTGCAGATGTATTTTGTATTGCGAATTGGTGCCTTTTGTAAACATAACTGGAATTGTTTCTCTTATGTGTAGTTGGCATACCGACGATATGCTGTACATTTTCAGTCATGCGTGTAGTAGATTCGAACCTCGCATAATCTCGAACCACGTAGTTTTATTTATGCTCTACATCTTGGTTATAATCACTCTCTGAGTATTCTGTGTAGTCAGTGTCCCAGTTGCCTCTTGTTACACCACTGGACAATAAGGCAACGAACATAGAAATCCTGGTATGCTTGGTAACATGGAGGTTTGACGAAGCCTCAAGTGATCATGCTGTTTGACTAACGGTGCCAGCTACGAGTAGTCTGGTATGAATATTTCGCTGTTCCGTATCTAGCAACACCGTGTTAATGGGACTATCGCTCATTCAGTCGTACTTCCGTTTGGCAGTGCGGTACTTTTAATTCGACTGTCCCTTTAGCGACTAGAAGTCTTCGTAGTTTTCAATATGGTCAAAATTCCATCGAAATACTTGGTTATTAGAGTGCCCTTCCTCTTGTACTTTTCGACGCGACTCATGGTTCTCTTTGCGAAAAGAAACTTTCTCTTGCCGGTTCCGCACTTACTTTTTCCAACGGTTCAGTATTTATAGATTTTTCCTGACAGCCAGGTGGACTGTTTTTAAATAGTTCTAGATATACGACATCGTCGACTACCGAAAGAATTTTACCATATATCCAAATGGTAGACGTTTCACTTATAAAAGTACTATAGAGTTTCTCCTCCCAAACTCCGTTATAATTCAGTTTCCTGGATGGTTGAATTCCATGTCAAATGCATTCGAAAGCGCGTGGCGCGATGTCAAATCCATCTCCATTAGGGATGTAATAAATATTGTCGAGATTAACTGTTTGTATGTTACCTTAATCTATAAATATTACTAGTGCTGCGCTAGAATCGAACGGAACAATTTTGCATCGATAGTATCGCCCGTCTACGTGGTATTTCACAACATAAATTTTACCAAATTTCAACGAGTCGCTTACGAGTACTGGACGTAAATTTTGTACGTTGAGCATTTCCGCGATCTTTATAACTATTTGTTCGCACTCTCTTCATATGGCCCAAAATAGCCGAATTCGTTGTGGTGAGTGATTTTTAAAGTTATCCTTTCAATGTAGGTAATGGACTGAATTTTGTTACAAAATTGGCATTCTTCTCAATAATGTTCTCGAACATAGACTTACAAACACATTTTTTTTCTATAGGTACTTTTCCAGACCTGCTGGTATGCGCTATTGGAGAACTATTCTCTAGCTGCAACTTTCTCTCGATTGGTTTGAATTTAATATAAATTTTACCGTTGGATCCTACCAGAGCGTCAGTTTCACCGTCTTCTTCATTCCGTAACAGTTCCTTTATTGCTTTAGTGTACAACAAATAGGGCTGGTTAGGCTTCATTCCAGTGAAATAGACTGTTCGTGCTGGGTCTCGGTTATCAACAATTCTGTGTTTCACGTTCATTAAACAATTCTTCATCTGGGACTTTTAAGAAAAAGTTGGGTTAAAAAGCTCCAGCTATAATGATGTCCAGTACTGGCGACTTCCCATTATAAAAAGTACGCCCACTACCTGTGATATTCATACGCTGCAATAGTTTCGACACGTAGATCCCATCCGTTTAAATGTTTTAAGTTAATCAGGTTCATATCACACCAACTACGAACGTCGCAGATTGTTTTAAAGTCGCTGTGGCTACCATCTGACCACAGTAACTGCTTTCTATAAGCATTAAATTTTTGTTGGAAGATGTTTTCAACGATACACCCGGCCGCTATGTTCGTGGCCTCATCCAGGCAATCAAACAACTATCCCAGTACGATGTGCTTAGAAAATAGTATATCAATAGGCAGGGCGGCCATTGCGGTACCCAAAAAGATCTCCATCTAAAGATGATGGTTGGCCTTTACTCGTTAGCAATAATCCACCCATCTCTTTTAAATTAAGGACTGCGTTTTTAACGTTTCTTAGTTTGAGTGGATTTAAGCCAACGAAAGCGTTTGGAAAGGACTCTGCTTACCGTCTAGGGTTTTAGTTTGCAACACAATTTTCTTCAAAGGAGCCCGTATATTCCGGTGCACTCCTGTTAGCCATTTTTGCATTGTAAATAAATTCCGGTACTAATCGATATACTCTACAAGGCCCGATTCTGCCTGCTCTTTGTTCGCAATTGACGTAGGATGCCCGCTCCAATTTTAAACACGTGTTCTTAATAATCGGATCCACTGTCATAGCCTTTGTTTGATAAAAGTCGATCACGTAATGACAGTCCGAAATTGTAATAGAGCTCTTGCCGATTTATGTGAATAATACTATTTTTCCATATACGGCAATTGGTTTGAACACCTTTGCTTGTTCTTCGTTTGGTAAAAAGGAATGTAATATTAGTATTTCCCATGGACTTGTCCCAGTCTTCTACTTTCTATTTTGTTCCACTTCCATGAGACATTACATTGTCTTCTCAATATCAGTTATACCGGGCAAAAATACTAGAGTATTTCCTATTTGTAGAACATATCGACGAGCCCAGTGTATCAAAATGGGACATTGTGACATTAGTGTCACAAATATTTTCCAAATTTCGTCAGAAATCTCCGGTTGCTCAATATCGAATTTTGGAATGACTATTAAACCATCTTCTATCATGATATTGACAGTTTCTTCAAGGTAGGAAATAGAATTATAAAAACAGCTTATAATGGGAGGTATTTTTTTTATACATTTATTTAACGTCGATCTATTTACGCTACTGATGCCTAACACCGACGCCTGTAGACGAGCTACCCCCAACCAGGAATTTTGCCGAACCTCTTCCCTTAAGAAGAGTAGGGATCTTTTACTTGCCTAACATTTAATAGACAAGGGACCGACGGCTTTACATCCCCTCCGAAGGATGGTATATCCCCTATACAACCCTCGCCTAAGGTTGTATAGCTTCCGCGCATACACTGATATACAAGCCGCTGTAAGATGTGTGAGGCGAGGACGCGGTCTTCGTTGGAACGGTCACCCATCCAACTACTAACCGCACCTTACGTTGCTTTATATCGCATATCGAAGTATGTACCTAGTAAAGACACACCCACGCTCGCCCCTAATGGGAGGTATCAGAGTATCGGTAACATTAAAATAACACACAAGTTCTTTAAGTTCAATTGAAGCTAACACAAGGATCGCTTTCGTATTTAAAGAATTTGTAAATATAAATTTTCTAATGGCTAACAAAAGGAAATCCAACTCTTGGTTCCCTTCATGGGCGTCATCAATAATAATGTGAGAATATCGATTTAGCGATTTATCGGTTAAAACTTGTTCAAGCAAGATTCCAATCCTTACGTAAGTTAAAGGTGTATCTGATGATATCTTCTTCCCTAAATTATATGGTAGCCACAAAAGGAACCTAAAGGCCACTTTCTTTCTTCGCAAACCCGTCTTGCGCTGCTTATAGTAGCTATTTTCCTATGTTGCGTCACGACCATAATATAAAACTCTCCCTTCTCCTTGGAATCATTCAAGATGTATTGAGGCACTTGCGTGGATTTACCACATCCTGTCGGGCCTTGTATAATAACAACATTGTTATTGTTCACCGTCCGGACTGTATCCTTCACATAACAATCGGTTGGAACCATTTCTGCAGATGTTTTTTGTATAGCGAATTGGTACTTTCTGTAAACGTGACTTGAATTGTGTCTCCTGTATGTGGTTGGCATACCGTCGACATGCTGTACATTTTCAGTCATGCGTGTGGTAGATTTGAACCTCGCATATTCTCGAACCACGTAGTTTTATTCATGCTCTACATCTTGATCATAATCATTCTCTGAGTATTCTGTGTAGTCTCTGGAACTTGCTGCTGAAAGATAAGAGATTTATTCACCATTAAATAGTACAAAGTAAAATATATATTTTGTCAGCACAAAATAATAATAAAATGAACATGCTTTTCTCGGATGAGGTGACCTGTACGACAAATCGGCCTAGATACGAATTTTTGATCAAAAAATTACTCTATAAAATACGATTTGCGTTAAGAAAAATATTTTTTTATACACGACGTTCAATAATTTCAAACATATGAATTTAGCCTGAGACTGCGCTAGCTTTATTTTTTATTTTTAAAGAAAATGCCATTTTAATATGTTGGTTATAATTAATAACTTCTTAGCCACAATTCAAAACTAAATATTTAAACAAAAAATATTTTAACAACTAAATCTTTCAATTGACTAAGGTATTATTCAACATGAAAACGACCAAGTCCTCCGCAATTTTGTAATTGTCTATTAAGTTTATCGTAATCTCTTGATTTACTTCAACTCTTCTATGTTTTAAAATTTCAACATCATTGGCTAAATGATATTTATAAACATTTCCTTTTAATAATTTTCAAAGAAAGTAATCACATGTCGTTAGATCAGGGGGCGAGGCCAGTGACATCTACCTAGCCCTTCTTGGGAAAAATGTCTATGAAGCCAATTTTGAATCTGCAGTAACGAAACCAAAAGGGAGTAATCTACAATTCTAAGTATGATTTTAGATTGAGATTTTACGCAGAGAAGTATGGACCAGTAGTTCTATTTCCTTATAAATAAGCACCATACATTTAGTTTTTAGGTTTTTGATTACTCACAATTACAGTAAAATTGTTATTGCTTTGCGTCGAGTAGCAACAATTTATTTGACCATGCTATGCTTTTGTGTTAAAGGTAGACTGGTCTTAAAATATATTTTTACAAAACTCCTACAATTCTTTTCCCGATATCCAAAGAAACGTCTAAAAGACGCGCATCATTACCGTCTTCCAGAGTATGTTTTCTTTTTTAATTTTGTGAATTTTAAACTGTTTACATCTTTGTGGATTTCAGATTTGCTTATAATAATTTGCTGAGATTTTCTCATCTGTTATATGAACGACCTTTTGTCTAAAAATCTAAGTTTAGGTCTATATGTGGTACAGATAACTCCAACCGGGGATATATATATATATATATATATATATATATATATATATATGTAAAATTAAATTGGGATTTAGTGTGTATACGAGAATCAAGGGCCCCCAATTTTTTTTTGGTATTAGCCACCCCTCTGACCCCACCCTATTATTAAAGGGAGTACAAAATTAAATTGGGATTTAGTGTGTGTGTACGAGAACCAGTGGCCTTTAAAATTTATTTTGGCATTAGCCACCCCCACCCTATTATTAAAGGGAGTAAAATATTACATTGGGATTTAGTGTGTATAAGACTTGGATACAAAATCTGGATGTGGAAGCAGTGATTTTTGGGAATTATGTCAACTTTTCCACCCCCACACTATTATGAAAGGAAATAAAAAAAATTAAAATGTGATTTAGTGTGTGTGTACGAGAACCAAGGGCCTTTAGAATTTATTTTGGCATTAGCCACCCCCACCATATTATTAAAGGGAGTAAAATATTACATTGGGATTTATTGTGTATAAGACTTGGATACAAAATCTGGATGTGGAAGCAGTGATTCTTGGCAGAGGTTTTTGTAATTATATCAACTTTTCCACCCCCACACTATTGTGAAAGGAAGTAAACAAAAATTAAAATGTGATTTAATGTGTATTCAAGAACGAAACGTCTCAAAAATTTTTGGTGTTAGCTACCCCCTCTACCACCCCCACTATATTATTAAAGGGAGTAAAAAATTAAATTGGGATTTTGTGTGTATACGAGAACTAAGGGCCTCCAAAATTTTTTTTGGCATTAGCCACCCCCATCCTATTATTAAAGGGACTAAAAAATTAAATTGGGATTTAGTGCATATAAGACTTGGATACAAAATCTGGATGTGGAAGCAGTAATTCCTTGGGCAGCGGTTTTTGTAATTATGTCAACTTTTACAAATGACAACGCAAATGCACAAGTTCTTTGGTGAATAATAATTAAAAAATCGAGAAAGTGAGCCATGATTGAATAAAACTGGATTCTAAGCATGCATTTTATCAACAAAACAACACTGCAAAGAAGAAAAGTGTGCTATGGAAACAAAAAAAAGTCATCCAAAAAAATATCATCCATCAAACTCAGTAATTATAAAATCATTTCCTCTTTCTGTAGAACTATGAACAAACATGGTGGCGTTCTAATATGTGCTAACGAAAATAGCGACTTTGAGAAGGTGGAAAATTTTAATGTGTCACAAGCAGAAAAAGATTTTTAATATACAGCCGTAGTAAATAAATCATTAAAAATGCTAATACTTTGCATATACAGATCTCCTATTGGTAAGTTAGATACTTTCCAAGACTTATTATATTGCTTATTGTACAATTTAAATAACCGTTTTAAAAATTATAAAACTGTAATCTGTGGTGACTTTAATATTCATTTTGAAACAAACAATAAATCAAAAACCGATTTTGTAAATTTGCTAAATATGTTTAACTTGAAAATAACTGTCACCTCTCGAACTAGAATAACAAAAAATTCGAGATCTATACTGGATAATATCATCACCAATAATGGTCAGGTCTATAATATACAAAATACAGATTTCGACCTTGCCGATCATAATGCACAAATAATAATATTCGAAAATACGGAAAATTCTCTAAATTCTAAACATATATATGTAGAAAAACGAATTTTTAACGAAAAAAATAAAACAGTATTTAAAAATCTACTTATGCAAACAGATTGGTCTTCGCTGTATACCGAAGCTGACCCAAATTCTGCATTCGAAATGTTTTATCGTATTTTTAACAATTCATTTGACTTTGCCCTATCAAAAAAAATAAATATAAACTCAACTGAAAACCGCAATGGATGGATCACAAAAGGTATTAGAATTTCCTGTAACAATAAACGGTGTCTACTGCTTAAAAATTAAAAAATTCACAAATGATGAAAATATTTTAACTTATATACATAAATATTGTGAAATTCTTAAAGACACTGTAAACATTTCAAAACAAACATATTTCTCCAGTCAGTTATTAAATTCAGAAAACAAAGTATTAAGACCACTTGGAACTTTATAAATAAAAGTACAAATGAGAACAACAATTGCAAAATCTCTGAAAATATAACACTAGACATAGACAATGCGGTACTCCAAGATCCGTACGAGGTAGCAGAAAAAATTAAAGATTTTTTATAGGCGCTGCAAAAGACCTAACGAAAAATAGTTCAAGTAATTTATCCGCAAAAGAATACTTAATTAAATTAAATGTTGATAATACACACTCATTCTTTTTCCAACCAGTACAAGACTTTATTGAAAGAATGGTTAAAAATTTAAAACCAAAGAAATCAACGGGATACGATGGTATACCAATAACATTAATAAAAGAAAATATTGCCACCCTGAAGAGTCCCCTTGCATACTTAATAAACATCTTTTTAGGCAATGGAATATTCCCCGACTGTTTAAAACCTGCCCTAGTAAAACCTTTATATAAAAAAGGTAACAAATATTTACCACAAAATTATAGACCAATCTCATTATTACCTTCTCCTTCAAAAATATTAGAACTCGCAGTGCAAGAACAATTAGTCCAAAGAAAAAAAACATCTCTTTACATCACAATATGGCTTTCGTAAAAACCTAAACACATCTGATGCTTCATTCAACCTAATTAATAACTTAAACGGTATTATTGAAAATAAAGAAATTCCCCTCGGCATTTTCTGTGACCTATCTAAAGCATTTGACTATGTAGACCACAATATACTCTTAGAGAAACTGGAATTCTATGGAATTAGGGGTATAGCAAATGACTGGTTTCGTTCATATTTAAAAAATCGTCCAATTTCTGTGGAAGTAACATGTTTAGAGAACCAGCTACTTCAAAAAAGTCACTCGACATCCGATCTACTAAAAACCGGTGTACCCCAAGGATTTATACTTGGCCCAACATTATTTTTATTATATGTAAATGATATTGTTGAAAATTTTCATCAACAAAGTTTTTTATATTTGCAGACGATACAAGTATCTTATTCCAT
The DNA here is from genome assembly GCA_963675555.1 of Leptura quadrifasciata. Classification (NCBI taxonomy): domain Eukaryota; kingdom Metazoa; phylum Arthropoda; class Insecta; order Coleoptera; family Cerambycidae; genus Leptura; species Leptura quadrifasciata. The sequence continues at coordinate 150,394,255 of OY776673.1, read as the reverse complement.
CATTCAATCCAAGCTGAACTACTAAATTTGGCTAAAGGTACAATATCGAAAATATTAGACTGGTTTGCGGCTAATAAATTATTACTAAATTTAGAAGAAACGGTTAATATAATTTTTCAACCCAACAAAGATATACAACCAAACATAATTTCCACAGACAGCGGTAACATAATTCCAGTTACTGACATAACATTTTTAGGCCTTTACATTGATCAACATCTTGATTGGAAAAAACATATTTCAGTGTTAAACAAAAAATTGAGTAAAGCAGTTTTTGCAATTAGAACAATTAGAACAGAGCTGGGTTTTGGCGCAGCAAAATCAATACACTATGCTTATTTTTATAGTATATTAGTATTAGTACGGTATAGAATTTTGGGGAGTTTCCACAAACGTAGAAAGTATCTTTATTATTCAGAAAAAGGCATTACGAAATTTGTGTCTACTACGTACAATTCAATCATACCGACCTTACTTCAAAGAAACTAAAATATTTACTCTTACAAATTTGTATATATACCGTCTGGCTATTATGACATTTTCAAATAGACATTCAATGCAAACACATTCCAATATACATGATTACAATGCACGGCATAAAGACCAATTTTTATTACCTCCATATAATTACGTTGTAAATAGGAAAGGATCGGTATACATGGGGACAAAGATTATAAACCATCTACCGAACAGGCTTAAGGAAATTAATGACATTAAAGTTTTTAAAAACAAATTGAAAAAATTGCTACAAACTAATGTTTTCTATAGTATAAATGAATTTTTTTAAAGAGTACTTGATTAGCAGGTTCAAATTTTCCACCTCTTGTTGATTATGTATTTTAGTTTACTATCACATATCGTGCGATGAATATGTATATTTGTTTTTATATGAAACATACCTTAGGTTAATCTAAAACCTTTATCGCTATTGTATACTTTTGATTAATATAAGTATATTTTATATATTATAGACTAAATCAAATATCTTAGGTATTTATTTAATCCTTTTATTGATATTGTTTGCTATTGATTAATATAAGTATATTTTCTATATTATAGGCTAAATCACATGTAAAATGAAATGACGAACTCCAGAGCTTCGCTCATATACTCTCTCAATTAAATATTACCTCACAAAATTGTAAAAAATACTAAATTGTATAAGACTGTATATGATTATTGGGAAATAAACTAAACTAAACAATAATACGTGTGAATTGTTAACTTAATAAGGTTGCTCTTTATCGTTAAATTATTGTTATTGTTTGTTGCTTTTTAATTGTTGTTATTGTTTAACATGTATACAAGGGATAAAAAGTGGACTTGTTATTAATTTTTGGAGAATGCCACAAAATTCCAGAAACAACGCAACGCAGAATTGTATGCCCAAAGTAATCCGAACAAACATCATGGCATGTTTTCCAATTGTGGAGTGTTACCAGATTATTTCGTCTCTAGGTAATGGCGGTAATGGGTTGGAATTGGGGCTTCGGCTCTCGACTTCACTGCAGTGGACACGGGAGCGGGTCTTGCCTCAATAATGCTATTACAGGGGGCGCCAAGGAATTCTATTTACCTACCCCAAAAGTTATCTATACAAGAGTAACTGAATCCCTAAATTTTACTCTTACTTAATTCCTTAATAAAACAACATCATTTAATTTGCGTTAGTTCTATCCGTAATTTACGTAATTTAATTGTACTTCACACGCTTTAATTTTTATTTGCCACCATCGCCATATATCGGAATCGAGTGATTTCTTTTTTCTCCCTTTTTTTTCCATAGACCCACAACTACTTAATCAATCCTACACTAGGGAACAGAACCATGCAGAGCTTGTTAAAAATGTATTAGTACGGGTACTTAATTGGAAATATTTACGCGAAACGTAACAGGAGAAACAAATTAGAAAAGGAATTGATAACAATCGTTAAGCTTTTATCATTGATGAAGCGCCAGAAATTAGCGTGTATTGTTTCTACTGGAGAAATTGGTCACAAGGTGCAAATTAGTAAGGAGTCAGCAAAAACGCTTCTCAAATAATATGGGAGATAATTGTAACCGAAGCTTATTGCGACTGGTTACTTCAAAGCGATATCACTAACCCGAATTTTCTTTCTTTCATGTTGCTTTCTGACAACTCAAGATTCACCAACAATGGAATGTTCAATAAACAAAACAGTAGATATTGGACGAAAATAATCAGACATAACGGTCGATACTGGTCTAAAGATAATCCTAAGTGGATGAGACAAACAGGATTACAGACAAGATTTGTGCTAAATGCTTGGTATTGCATTGTAAATACATTTTTGGTCTATATCTTTATTGTGAAAATCTAAATGGTGAATGTTATTTACACTTTTTGCAAAATGGTTTACCTGCGCTATTAAATAATTTACCAGTTCGATTAGATACTATATGGTTTCACCAAGATGTGCTGGCCCACATAATAACAATAATGTGGTATAGCACTTAAAAGTTTGTAAAAAATATGATGATAATTTGAAATGGATATTGGCTCGTATATGAATAACAAAATCGTGATAAATACATAACGTTTCAAAGAATAATTTACCCATTTTATTGATGCCAGATAATTCTATATTATGAAACAATATTTAAGGACTCCACAGAAAAATATAGTAAATATACCAGAATGTTATGATAAAAGAAATCGAGAAAAATATATAATTTTTTAAGAATGTTTTACCCCTTTTATCGATTTCGAATAATCATGTCATGAAATAGTATTCAAAGATTCTTCTAAAAAATATGGCAGGACTACCAGAATGATATGATGACTAAAGAAAATCAAGAAAAACATATCAATTTATTTTTAGTGATCCAATCATGCGGAAAATATATAACTTTTTAAGGATAATGTTCCCATTTTATCGATTGCAGAAAATTATATGTTATGAAATAGTATTTTAAGATCCCATGAAAGAATATAGGGAATATACCAAAAGAATATGATAAAAAAAAATTAAGAAAAATATACAGCGGCTCCCCCAATAGGATACCGCACTATTGTAAACTCTCTTATTATTGATTTGCCGAGAAAAAGACATTATTTTTAAAAGTTTTGCTTGTCAAACTTAAGATAACATATATATTCTAACAATTAGAAAATATGAAAGCGAATTTAAACGAACTACATTTTTTTACATTTTTAATGAAAATTTTATTTAACTAAAAAAATGTGTACTAGTAGGAGGAATAACTTTTCTCGGCAAATCAAAAATAACAAAGTAATCTACTCATTTTATCGATTTCAGAAAATTATATGTTGCGGAATAATATCTAGAAATTCTACTAAAAATTATGGTAAATTGTATCAGAACGACATAACTATAAATAAATTAAGAAAAATATGCAATTTTTAAAGATGTTTTACCCACTTTATCGATAGCAAAAAATTATATAATGTGAAATAGTACCTATTTAAAGATTTTACACAAAAAACATATAATTTTTTAAAAGAATGTTCCGAATATGAAAAGACATGTGTTTCGAAATAGTATATACAGATTCTACTAAAAATATATGATGGGTGCGCGTCAGAATGATCGAAAAATTCAGATTTTTTTTTTCTACCTTTCCATCGTCAAACATCTTGCTCAATTTTTTAGTAAGTGCCCCAATTGTATCTACAATACATATTTTTTTAATTTAAATCTGTTAAGCTGGTCAAAAAATTTGCATTATTTTTAATGGTAGTCAAGATAAAAAGATTAAATATAAACCGCACTGATACCTAGACTCTATATGTAAATTTACCATCTTCTATTTTAGGCTTAACATATCATTTCAAATAAATCATCTTAATTATATTTTATAACTGATTTTTATGCTAAAATTTTAACACATCCTGTTAAAATTCCTTGTAAAATTAATATAATATGTAGAGATTACTTTTAATTTAGCAACGAAATTTACCAAAATGTGTTAAAACAGTACAAAAATTGGTTATAGAGTATATTTCAAATAATTTATTTAAATTAATATACAAAAATTAATGTAAATAAAGTCCAAATTTATATAAATTTGCTACAGCTTTTTAACACGCTTTAATGCTTTAAAGTGTCTTAAAATTTATAGAATTTCCATTTAAAAGTAGATCTAATTCGGCAATTTTTTAAACTGTTGCTGACTTGCTGAGTAATATATAGTTATAATATTTGTTATACTTACGATTTTGGCTGTCCATGTTGATAGAATACTGACACAAGTCGCACTGTTTCTGGAGTTCTTGCGTTTTAGCAACACTGTGCTGATGCATCACAACAAGAAAAAATCTTCTTTGATTCGAGCACCATAATGTAAGCAAAAGCCACTAGATTTGTACCTACGATAGATACTGTTAGATATTGTTACAGTTTCGAATCTTGAATACAACTGGTGTCTGATGAAGTCTGAAGCTTATTTATAAGGTGGGTATCATTAGCCACCCCTTTAATATTCGCATAATATTCCAGTTTTCAGAATTTCGTCCCAGCAACTATTACATAGAACATTGTTTACCATCATCAGGTAGGATAAAATTAATTATACCCTTGAGGCGTGGTTATATTGCAAACGTATTCTGATGGTTAAATAGGGTTGACTACACCTTAACAAAACAAATAATAATAAAGAAAAAAATTAAACCCTTTGCACGCGCGTGTATATCCATAACTGCAACTTGTATGTATATACGTAAATTGCTTTTTATCAATTGCCAAGAGATCTCTCCCTTGTTGGCCTAGCCAGTTTTTACGATTTTCTCATATTTTGTAAAATAATTGATGTTTTTTCTTCCAGAGGTAACAAATTTAATTATTATTATTATTAGCCGTTACTCGAGTCCGAGTATAAAAATGTTACAGTCGATAAATTGTGTACAATAAAAAACAAGTAAAAGGTGTAGTCTATTGTAATTCCCATTCATCTGCGATGCACACGACTATGGCTATAGAGGCCAATTCGGGAGAGCACATGTCGACCGCAGTCAGGACAAACATAGACCTGGTTAGGTCTTGGATTCGGCCTTCTTGCAGCAACATTTCCTTGATAGCTGGCCACAACCCCTCGCCATTCGGTTCTGTCCGCTGCAAGTTGTTCCCATTGCTCGTCTGCAATACCGCAGGATTTTAGATTTTCATGGAGAGCGTCTTTGAACCTCTTTCGTTGACCGCCACGCCTTCTTCTACCGCTTAGCAATTCACCATAAAGTGTACATTTAGGAAGGCGGTTATCATGCATACGATGAACGTGACCTGCCCATCTTAGGCGTGCTCTTGAAATAAGCACCTCAATTGGAAGGCTGTTTGCTCTCCTGAGTACTTCCACGTTTGATATGTGATGGAACCAACGGATTTTCATCATACTTCTGAGGTGTCTTTGCTGAAAACGTTCTAATTCTTTCACATGACGACGGTAAGTGACCCAGCTTTCACATCCATATAGCAGTGTTGGAATGACAACTGCTCTGTAGACAGCCATTTTCGTTGGCAAAGCAAGGTCATGGTTGTCAAATACTCTCTCTCTAAGTCCCCAGAGTGCTCTAGATGCAGCGTTAATTCTATTGCGAATCTCGCTATCCATGTTTGCTTTGTCATTAACAACGTTGCCTAAGTAATTGAACTGATCCACCACTTCAAGAGAATTTCCGTTAAGTGTAATGTTTATTTGGTTCACTTGATGAGGAGTTGACATAATCTTAGTCTTTCCAATGTTGACTTTAACTATATGTAAATATATGTATGTTCAATCATTTGATTAAAGTTTCTTGTTTCATACTGATACATTAGCATGTTATAACAGTAGATCTGTCTTATATCTAACGATTTTGTTTCGTCTTTGGTATTTAAAATAGATTTCAGTTTTTTAAACTTAAAGATCAATCCTCTTAATTCTTAGACAGTATGATTATTGTGATATTGTCGTCATATTAAATTTTTGTCAATATAAACTCCGAGATATTTAATATTGCCTGTTGGTGTTATTTTAAAATATGGTAAATTTCTGCTAAAGATGTAAAGGGTACGTAAAATGTCTGTGTGGTTTAAAGTTAATAATTTATTATTTCTTAACATGTTGTGGGCCCAGTTTAACAGAATTTTTTGATCACTCCAACTACCTATAGAATAGAAAATAGTAGTATCGTCTGCATAAGATATTATTTTTCCTTTTGTATTTGTGGTATTTCATTGAAATATCGTTTCTAAGGTCTCAATTTTAGAACTCTAAGAAATAGGCAGGTAAGACATCGCATTCGAACCAACTTATCCTGATAGTTTCTCTTCTGACATTTTTTTTATTTTTATTTTAATGCCTTGTTTATATTTACGTCCTGGCGGAGTTTGGCTACAGCTACTCTTTCACTCAACCAGGACGGCGATATAAGATGCCGTTCACCCATCCAAGTGACGGCCTCGACCAACGCTGCTTAATTTCGGTGCTCGAGGTCTCAGCGCTTAAACCATTGACGGTACCTCACTTACAATTTTTTCTTGGCCCCCATTTTTCTCTTGATAATGACTCCAAAACGGGAAACGTCGAGACATCAATAATATCAGATGCAGTTCAATACCAGAACCAAGTATTTTTCATATATATACACACATACGTATATATAAAAAATTAAAAGTACGGGATCCAAAACTGTGCCTTGTGGCATCCCATATACTATGATTTGAGGTTCACTACTTTGTAGGTAACTTTTAGAGAACTGCAAAACTACGCCTCTGGCGCCAATCTGTTCCGGGTTGAGCATGAGATACGGTGTCGAAGGCCTTCGCTAGGTTCAGAAACACACAGCCAGGACTTCGATTGGTCAACAGAGTTGTATGGCATAGTAGTCAGCCTTTTCATTGCGTCTGTTGTGGATTCTTTTTTCCTTAGAATTCATACTGAGCATCTGAAATTAGCTTATGAGTCTTTATATATGGTGTCATTCTGATTTTAATAATTTTATCTAATTTTTTTGTTAAGATTTGAGTGCAAGTGGATTAGTCTATAGCTTTCCATAAGAGCTTTATTTCCACTTTTAAATATAGCTGTAACTATTGCTTCTTTAAAATGATCTGGGTATATTCCTGTTTCGAAGATATTGTTATAGATATGAGAAAGGGGCTTTGTTATCTATGGTTCCAAAATTTTTTAGTAATTCTGCAGTCAAATGCCCTGTTCCTGGCGCTTCTTTGTTTTTAGGCTACTAATTATGTTTTTTAGTTCAGATTCATCAGTTGAGGTCAAGAAGAAATTATGGTAGATTAGAGTTTACCGAAATATGTTTATCACGTTTTTTGATCTTTTCCTACATTATTAAATTCATTTAATATTTCTTTTTTTGTTTGTGATGTATCTATTTTGTAATAAAATCTCCTTAGTATGAGAATTTTTGTTTGTTATTTGTAAGGGCATTTGTGCCATTCTCGAGGGTTTTGATATTAAATATTGTAACGGTTATGGTCCCAGTGTATTAATTAATAATAAATCCTGGTCACGGCACCAGTGAAACTATTTGTGGGTGCCCTATTTAATTACTAAAAGAAAGTACTGGTAATTTATGTCACCAGTAAATTCATTGCTATTTATTTATCTGAAGGATAAACAAATAAGATTGGCCGTTTGCGTGATCGTCTAGTTGTTTAGTGTAGGGCCCCAAATTTCGTTGTGTGTGTAGTAACCCTTTTTAATTACCCCAGGTTCTTTGATATAAAGTTTAATATTACTTGTTTCTGTCTGATACTATATAACTTAATATACCTTAGAAAATTTAATCACTCTGTTAATTTAAATACCTGGTAAACTTGAACACACTGTCTATTAATTGAGAGACCCAGTTAATTATAGGTTATTTATGTAGTATCTTATTACTCAAGATTGCACTGTACATTTATAGTTGAAGTTTCTTTTCTATTTTGCTTTTGAAATTAAAACATTTATTTAGTTTATTACTTATATGACGAAAAGGTAAAGGTGAAAGAATAAGATAATAATTGATGGGAAAAATAGTAAAAAAAACCCATTTTATTTTATATAAATTGATGCAACAATAGTCGAACATGAAATCAAAATAATCCAAATATTTGAGACAATTGTCTAAATATTATAATAGGAAAATTTGCGCTGCTATAGTAATGACCATACTATAGATATACTGAGTGTTTTGATGCAATAACAAGAACTTATACAAATGTATGCTGTGCCATTTTAATAGTAATTAGAGTTGTGGCAAATGCCTGAATAAACATATCACATGTCTACATTGGGAAATTAATGTAGGCATGAATAAGAGCAGTGACAATAGTCTATGTACATAATAATAAATAATTAAACTACACAGAAATAAGACAACCATTTCCTCCGACGGTGCCAAGGCCGGAGCCGGGATTCGAACCCAGTGGCGCGATACTCGTGTGATTAATAGCGATTGCCACCTCGCATCTCAAACAACACGACTATCGGCCAGACAATACTTATTTTAAACAGTTGTGACAATAGTCTGGGAATGATAATAACATGAGTGAACAAACGTCAAAGATGTTACTTCGAAACAAAGAGAACGCAACTGCAGTGTCAAAGTTTACGAACATAACAGAGAATAAGTGTTTCAACCTAACAAAAGTTATTTGATATTTTCTGTAGTAGTTGGCTACGGCGCCAGGTTTCAGTGAAAACACTCACCAGCTGTGGGAAATAAAACTCCCTTTTGCAAGTAATTAATGGTTGTGGAAATTTCCAGTTTTATTATAGTTGTGCACTCGTCTACTGATAAGAAAGATAGTAGGATACAGTATATGGCAATTACCGACTGCACCTAACCAATCGGGTTAAATAGTATTAGAAAGAACAATCTAAACAACGCTGGAAATTTGATTTTGTGTCAATTGACTGATAAACTAAACAGCAGTAGTAAGTGTTTAGCACCGAACAGATGTTAACATGGGGTGGTCGAAAAGATCGACGACCTTACAGATTAGTGTAGACAAGTGTCCTTAAAACAGCGGACTGTTAATTTTAAATTTAGATGGAACTCCGATAGTCCGTAATGCTACCCATTTTACTGTTATGTTCTGCAAACACAGTTCACAAACAATTACGTTCTCGTAGTCACGAGAACTTTACATCGTTGACAATTTAGTAGTTAAATAAATAAAATTGGTTGAAGTCGACAAAGACTCTTATAACAGCTCTTATATCAGTGTAAAGCGCCTAAGAAAAAGTATTTGTAAACTTGTAGTGTATGGTCAAAAGCTATAGTTCTTGAATATAAACTTGTTATTTTGTAAACGCAAACTTCCCTAGTAAAATATTCAGAAAGTGAAATTTATGAATTAAATTTTGTGAATGAAATCATAACTGAATAAACTGTAATATAATATTCCATATAGTTAAAAATTAAAGCTAGTATTTCATAAAAAAAACTAATATTCTTTTAGTACCACAAATGCGTCAGTTAAACCTCCCTTAAACACCCCGTAACCAGAATATGAATTCAATTGCAAATAATAAAGTAGAGTCTCGAAATAAGAAAGCAATCACCTTTAGAAACCTATGCCAGTTGAATTTCTGTGACGTTAAAACGGCACTTCATAAAAAGTACGTTAAACCGTGATTGTCTTCGATGAAAGTACAACGAACACGAAGTACTGCGATGCAATGGTTATTGGAACTTTATTTCCCAAGTACAGCAGACCGAAGTCTGCAAAGTACATTGAGTGTGGTTTAATTGTATTTCCTAAGTACGGCAGACCGAAATCTGCAAAGTAACTTGAGCGTGGTTTAATTTTATTTTCTAAGTACAGCAGACCGAAGTCTGCAAAGTAACTTGGTTGGGATTACAAAATGAATCCCCTTCTGAACGGTCTGATCTTCTTTCATATGGTCCCTGATGCCACCCTTCTACCCGGATTATGCATCTCCGCTTGTTTCTTGTGGGAATATGTTTATTTTAACGCTATTATAATTATTCGACACGACGTAGCTCTGTCTTTCTCTATGGTTAAGCTAGACACGTGTAGGTGATTCCATACTATGGGAATACACGAAGTACTTGACGTTTATCTGAATATACGATAAACAAACACTGCGACTCGACTCGATTTTATGTAACTTTTTAGTTAAAACTGTAGCTTTTAACTTTGCTTTAAAATAATATAATTTTAAAATGCATTCTGGTAACTTTACTTTGTTAAAATTTAAATGAATAAATAAATGCAAAAATGAAACGAATTAACTGCAATAATGGGAGAGACTCCTCGAGAGATGGCAGACTAGTTGGAACAACTCAACTAAAGGGAGGTGGACAAGACGACTTATTCCAAATATAAGAACGTGGATGGAGAGGGGGCATGGAGAGATGAGCTTCCACCTCACCCAGGCTCTCACGGGACATGGTTGCTTTGTGGAATATCTCTTTGATATAGGAAAGGTTGACACACGGGAGTGTGTGTACTGTGGGGAGAACGACGACGCAGAACATACCTTATTCTACTGCAACCGGTGGAGGACCGAGAGATCAGGAGACTATTGGAACCCTGATAACCTAATTAGGTATATGCTGGAATCAGAGGAGAACTGGGAAAATGTAGCACATGCTCTAAATAGAATAATGAGGACAAAGGAAGAGGATAGAAGAAATCTAGCCCCGAACCCCTAATTGCTTTAACAGATGGGGGATGTAAGGGAACACGTGGGACGTTTTTACTAACACCAATAAAAGACGAATGACCCGTGGCCTGATGGAAAGCCAAAGCAGTTCCAGGTTACGTGGAAACACTGATCCAGGAGGGGTTTTAGTCGGTAGGAGTCCGACACTACCCGGCGTGGGCAGACACTAGCGCCGGGTGTCCATGTAGGATTTCCCCTCCACCATTTAAAAAAAAAAAACTGCAATAATTACTTGAATTTGGAAATATAAATAGGAAAAAACTTAATTTATATATGCGGTATATACAGGATGTTTCAATATGTCAATGTAAACAAGTGGTTTTATATTTTTCGCCTTAATAAGTTTGACTATTCTATTTTTATATAAAAAAATAGTTATTTTTTATATCAATATTGCTAGGCTCTCTTACATGCAATTGATAGAGCCCATCTCGTTTTACAATGGAAGTGACAATTCCTTGCGTTACCCAAGGTTTTTTCGCTTTATTAACAATTAACATCTATTCATAAATATTTTCACGCAGTCATTTGAATTTTTAACATTATTATAATTTTCCAGTTTTCACTTCTTAGTAAATCATATACGTCTATAAGTCTACAATAGTAACTATACGGGTTTTTAAATTATAACCGTAAAACAATTTGTTATAGATTTTCCTTCTTTTTCAGGATTATACAGGGTGTTGCATCATGAGAGGGACATAGCTTAATAGGAGGTAGAGAACATCAGTGGTAACCGGAACCTCCCATAGAAATGTCTCATTGGGCCTTCATTACGAAGTTACAGGGTGTTAAATAATTTTTGGCCAAACCTGTTTTTTGTCATAACTTTGACAGGGAATGAAATAACGGATTCATATTTGGTACGGCTAATGTACTAACGAGCCCCAAGAGGTACATGTATAAAAAAAAATATATCCAGGTCCGGACTCACTATAATTTATGTTTCTTCTTTGTATCAATAAAACATCACCCTGTATATATTTTTTTGAAATTTCGATACGATATTCGAAAAGAGCAAGAAAAAACAAACAAAATGGCCTATTTCATTTTTTTGTTACACCTTCGTGGTTATTTAAATACGTTGTTAAATGTGCAAGAAAATTCTATTGAGCCTAGGTGATCTGGGTGAATCCTAATTCCGGCACGTTTTAAAGGTCCATTTTGGTAAAAAACTGTGGTCCTAATAAGTAATCGGGTATGAAATAACAAAATTTTTAATCAATCACAGTAGGCTTGTTCAAAGTGACAGATAATAAAAAGAAATCTCCTAAACAGTTGAATAATTGTTTGTTAGTAATTTAATGTGTCAATAATCCGCATTTAGTTAGTGAAAACTTGTGAAAATATTTTAACTATGCCAGTAAAATTTTTTTTTTTTTTTTTTTTTTTTTTATACATTTATTTGACGTCGGCCTATTTCCGCTACTGAGGCCTAACACCGACGCCTGTAGACGAGCTACCCCCAACCAGGAATTTTGCCGAACCTCTTCCCTTAAGAAGAGTAGGGATCTTTTACTTGCCTAACATTTAATAGACAAAGGACCGACGGCTTTACATCCCCTCCGAAGGATGGTATATCTCCTATACAACCCTCGCCTAAGGTTGTATAGCTTCCGCGCATACACTGATATACAAGCCGCTGGAAGATGGGTGAGGCGAGGACGTGGTCTTCGTTGGAACGGTCACCAATCCAACTACTAACCACGCCTAACGTTGCTTTACATCGCATATCGAAGTATGTACATAGTAAAGACGCACCCACGCTCGCCCCCCCAGTAAAATTTACAAACGTGGAATATGCTGACATAATATTCATCTATGGTTTCTGTAATGGAAATGGTAGGTCGGCGGAAAGAGAATATCGGCTGCGTTTTCCTGGTCGTCGATGCCCTAATCATAAAACCTTTAGTACGGTGTTCCAGTATGCAAGACAACACGGAAAGTTTCCTACTTCTGCAGTTGTGGAGCGTGTTTTACAACAAGGTGTGCAGGAACAAAACAATATTATAAACGTAGTTCAAGAAAACCCAAATATGAGCACTAGACGAATCAGTTTGGCCACTGGTATTCCTCATTGGCGAGTATGGAGAACCCTAAAAAGAGAACGTTACCATCCATATCATATCCAGCAGGTACAGCGTCTTCAACAAGGCGACGATATCCCCCGCCTGGCATTTTGTCATTGGTTGTCTAACCATCGCCCAGTCATTTACACAACCTTATTTACGGATGAGGTACAATTTACAATTCACGAAATAATCATAAATGGGCGCAGGAAAACCCACATGCGGTACGCCAACGCCGTTCGCAACACAGGTTTTCTGTAAATGTTTGGGTCGGACTTGTGAATAGACATTTGATAGGGCCACATTTTTTTGAAGAAAGATTGAATGGTGAAACTTACTTTGATTTTCTTCAAAACATTTTACCGAATATATTAGAAAATATCGGTATAAGAGGCATGTTGTTTCAGCATGATGGGGCCCCACCACATTTTAACCTTCAAGTAAGAGAACACTTAAACAATGTGTATCCTAATAGATGGATTGGACGCGGGGGTCCACATGAATGGCCACCAAGATCTCCTGATTGTAACCCTTGTGATTACTTTTTATGGGGCCACTTAAAAAACGAGGTTTATAGCATTGAAGTTGAAAGTAGACAACATTTAATCCAGCGCATCGTTACAACCTGCGACGAAATACGGAATAATCCAGAAATGATACGTCGAGCAATTGGTGACCTTTCTAAACGCGCAAGAAAATGCACAGAATGTGGGGGAGGACATTTTGAAAATTTACTTTAGTGTCAATTACGTTTTATTTTTAAACACATTTAGTTATTGTTTTGTTATTTATTGTTAATTGAATGGAAAATATTTTATTTATTTAGATTTTAGTTTGTTCTCTTTTCCAATTTTTATTAGGTATAAAATGTTGATGATTTTCTTGATCAAAGTAACTGGTTGCTTAGGCCTAGATGGTTTAAATTATCTGTCACTTTTATTCTTTGAACAAGCCTACTGTGATTGATTAAAAATTTGGTTATTTCATACCCGATTACTTATTAGGACCACAGTTTTTTACCAAAATGGACCTTTAAAACGTGCCGGAATTAGGATTCACCCAGACCACCTAGTCTCAATAGAATTTTTGCAAATTTTAGTTATAAAACTATTTATTTCACGTGCCTCTCATTTAATAGGGTTCTGTAATCCATTTTCTTGCACATTTAACAACGTATTCAAATAACCACGAAGGTGTAACAAAAAAATGAAATAGGCCATTTTGTTTGTTTTTTCTTGCTCTTTTCGAATATCGTATCGAAATTTCAAAAAAATATATACAGGGTGATGTTTTATTGATGCAAAGAAGAAACATAAATTATAGTGAGTCCGGACCTGGATATATATTTTTTTTATACATGTACCTCTTGGGGCTCGCTAGTATATTAGCCGTACCAAATATGAATCCGTTATTTCATTCCCTGTCAAAGTTATGACAAAATACAGGTTTGGCCAAAAATTATTTAACACCCTGTAACTTCGTAATGAAGGCCCAATGAGACATTTCTATGGGAGGTTCCAGTTACCACTGATGATCTCTACCTCCTATTAAGCTATGTCCCTCTCATGATGCAACACCCTGTATGTAAGAAGCAAATGCTTTTGACGATTAAATCCGCATTATCAGAATGTCAGTTTTAATTTTAGAATATAAATTTGAGCTATACTTGAAGCGGAAGTCGCACACCGCTTTATTACTCAAGTGCAAATTCAATTTCGTTCCAATACGCTCGTACTAATGTAGTCGCAGCCTTAGTAAAAGAATAATTTATTTAAGGACTTATACTAATAGGGGTGTATAGGAAATTATATAACCCAACAGGTTTAATTAACATAATAGTTTTACAAGTATATTGCAAATAATTCACAGAAGGAGGGGTAAGTTATATTACAGGTAAAAGTAACAGTAATACCTAGATTTATATATCCAAGTAAGGGATATTTGTAAAACCACGCCATAGATAGATAAATAGATGTTTATTTAACCGCATTATATACACAGGTACATTTGTAGCTAGTAATGAGAAATATTTAAAAAAATTAAAATATAAAACATATATTTAGTAAATAAGTCGCTCTATAGGGGTAACTATAAATATAAAATACAAAAAATATGTAAGTGTATAAGACAATAAACAATAATAAAAATTGACTTGATGTCATTTTTAAATGGATATATATTTATTACCTTTATATTGTTTGACAACCTATTGTACAAATTTAGATTTAAAGAGTTATTTTCGTTTATTCTTATATCTAAAACAGGGTGTTCTTAATAAATTTTCGGATCTCGTATAACAGTTATGAAAATCAGAGTGAGTGGAGAAATTTGTGATATTTTTATGTATTTCAATTAAGGAACAATATATGCATAAGTATACCAAACTTTATAAAAAGTGGTTTACAATGCTCTCTGTTATCGCTGACAGTTCTCTTTTGAAGCCGAAAATTTTTTTGGGTGTGTGATGTGTTACCCCATGAAATTATGCCGTATGATATTTTAGATTGAAAAGAGCAAAACATGCAGGTTGTAGAGTGTTTCCACCTATAATTTGCCTCAATTGACGTAATAAATAAATTGTACTCGGGAGCGATTTCATCAGAAAATCAACGTGGCCAAACCAATTCAACTTGTCATTCAATACTACTCCTAGCAGTTTTGCACTTTCACCTTTACTGATACTGTTGTTAGATAATATAACAAGTTTCTGTGACTTATCACTGTTGAGTTTGAATTTATTAGTGATGAACCATCTATTGGCGTCATTTTCAATTTGATCTAGAGGCTACTTAGTAAATTTGAGTAATTAGCGTTGGAAGCAATTAGAGTTGCATCATCTGCAAAAAGGATACACTTAGATGGATGTAAAAAGTATGTAGCAAATTCACATTATTTTAGGTTTATTAAAAAAAAAATCAAGCAAGGCAAAAATAGTTTCTGTCAACTGAATAAAACAAGTAACAACAGTAATGAAAAAAATAAACGACATGACACAATATTCAAACAAAATAATTCTAGAAATATAATATAGCTACAGATGATGCAAACTAGCATGGCACAACAGATATTATTAAACAAGGTTAAAATATTAAAATAATTTAGTAGGTAATAAAATATTGTTTAAGTTGCAAAAAATGCAAAATTCCTGCGTACGCTTTGCGACACTAGCAAATAGGCGAGAACATATTTCACCTATTTTACGGGAATGTAAAATGCTTAATATTAAAAAAAGGTGGATATTACACTTGTGTTGTTTAGTACATTCTATCCTTAATAGTCACATGCCTATATACCTGCGTGTAAAAATTAAATTCAGAGGAGAATTTACACGGTGAAAATTTACGCCAAGCGTCTAATCTGCTACACATTCCACAGCATAGAACCACCTTCTTTAAGTCATGTTTCTCTTATGCCGCAGTTAATAATTATAATAAAGTGCCGCAGAGTATTAAATCCCTGACCTACAATAGCTTTAAGAAAAAAGTTAAAAACCTGTTGCTCTCTGATACGTTTAACTAACAATTAAAAAATGTAATTTATTTCTGTTTGTAGTAAGTTTGTTATGTACTCCTATTGTTTTTCCCTGTTTGTCAAGAAATAATTCAGTTTTTTAAATTTTTGTTTCTTGCTATATTCAATTTCGTCTCTTCACTGCATCATTTCCGTCCTCATATCTGTGAGATTATTTAATTTGTAATTATATATCGTATTATTGTATTTTTTGGAACCCTGGTTGGGATTAATAGCAGCTATTAGCTGACACCCCGCCAGGCTAAATAAAGGCATTTATTATTATTATTATTACTTATTGTATTTTAGCCCTGTCTAACAATCTTCCTTCCCTATACACGCATCTGGTGTGCAGTGTGCAAAGCAAGTTTGCATTATACTATATATTACTAGATTATAAAACTTAATCTTGAATCGGAGGTTCCGAAAAGTTATGAAGAAGTAATGCATTCTAAAGAAAAGGACAATTGGAAAAATGCAATAAATAAAGAATTAAAATCACTCGAAAAGAACGAAGTTTGGGAACTAGTTCCACTCTCCGCAGAACAAAAGTCAATTGATTCCAGGTGGGTAATTAGAATTAAACGTTCCTCTGATAGAGAAGTCAATCGATACAAAGCAAGACCTTGTGCTTAAGGTTTTGCACAGGTTAAAGGTGTCGACTATAACGAAACATATGCACCCACTACTTGATACGATACGAACCAAACTACTTTGTTGTATGGAACAAGGAGAACAAAACAATATCAATACGCCTGAGAAACTTTATCAACCATCAACCGCATGTTAAATCGGTTTAACTTGATTGATGCTAAGACCAATAACATCCCAGCAGATTCACACACTGTACTCACATCGGGTACAGAAATAGAAGCTCTTCGTGATATCCCTTACCGCGAAGCTGTAGGATCATTGATGTTTGCAGCGATCACTGCTCGTCCTGATATAATGTATGCAGTCAATATAGTAAGCAGATTCCAAAATAATCCAAACGATTTTCACTGGAATGGGAATTCTAAAATATCTGAAACTGACCCAAGATTTTGTTATTTGTTACTCTCAAAGCAATCATGCTTTAATCGGCTACTCAGATGCTGACTTTGCAAACGATTTGAATAAAAGACGTTTAACAACAGGCTATGTTTTTACGATGTGTAGAGGAGCGATCACTGGTATTCTAGACGTCAGCAGTTCGTCGCTCTATCAACCACCGAGGCAGAATTTGTAGCAGCGTCCGAAGCTGCAAAGGAGGCAATGAGGCTTAAGGAATTGTTTAGTGAAGTTGGTGAAGAATTCAAAAGTGAAGTGTTTGTGTGTCGATAAAAGTAAAACGCAAGAACGCGTTATTATTATATAATACCTATGATATTTTCGCGATGACTGAAACTTGGTTGACGTCCGGTGTATTAGATAAGGAACTGTTTGATGAAAATTATACAGTCTTTCGCTCAGATCGTAAATTTACTGACATGGGCGTATCCAGAGGGGGCGGTGTGCTCCTTGCCTGTAATATGTTCGCTGATGGTTACCAGAATTTCTGTCGAAAACAATAAATATTTTAATCAGTTGCCTATGATAGACATATTAGGTGCAAAGTTGTGCACTGTTGGTATGTTATATTAATATATATTCCTCCTAAAGTTACTTGCGAACAACTGAATTTGTTTTTCGAAGGCATTATTTCATTAGAATACTTACATGGTTCTGGAATGATTCTACTAGGGGATTTCAACATACCGGAATTTTATTTGAATTTTGATAGCGCCTCGGTTACGTGCCTAAATGAATTAGTAATTTTAGTAATTAGTTTTTAGCACAATAATCTGCTCCGTTTCTACACCATCGCTGTACTTAGTTCATGAGGATGTCCAACATCCATCACTGGATATATCCATGACAATGGATTATGATACTCATAATGTTCTTGCATATAACGATGTCAAGAGCTACAACTTCAAAAAAGCTAATTTGGTATTACTTTACGATGAAATTTTACATATTGATTGGTCAGCTCTGAATGAATAGAATGGCGTCAATAAGGCTTGTAGGTATTTTTATGAAATTTTATATAGTGTATTAGATCGATGTGTACCTTTTTTTTATACGTTTATTTAACGTCGGCCTATTTCCGCTACTGAGGCCTAACACCGACGCCTGTAGACAAGCTACCCCCAACCAGGAATTTTGCCGAACCTCTTCCCTTAAGAAGAGTAGGGATCTTTTACTTGCCTAACATTTAATAGACAAGGGACCAACGGCTTTACATCCCCTTCGAAGGATGGTATATCTTCTATACAACCCTCGGCTAAGGTTGTATAGCTACCGCGCATACACTGATATACAAGCCGCTGGAAGATGTGTGAGACGAGGACGCGGTTTCCGTTGGAATGGTCATCCATCCAAGTACTAACTGCGCCTGTCGTTGCTTTACATCGCATACCGAAGTATATACATAGTAAAGACACACCTATGCTCGCCCGATGTGTACCTTCGACATCACCAAATAATAGAAAGCGCAAGTATCCTCCGTGATTTAACAGGGAATTTATTAGTGACATTAAGCAAAAACAGAAACTATCGAAGCTTTACAAAAAATCTAATGACCCTGCAATTAATTTAGCTTTTAGTAAACTGAGAGCGAAATTAAAAGCTGATATTTTCAACGCTCGCAAAATTTTTATATCTACCGAAGAGAAGAAGCCTAATCGCCAAGAGGTAGCAGATATGAAATAAGCACTGCTCTTTCAGGAATGTATTTCTAGAGACGTTAGTAAAGACCTTGTTCTCGATATTTTGTAGTTTTAAAAGTGTAAAATAAAATGATTTGAAATTTATATTATGTATTTAATTTTTCCGTTTGTATATTTAGTTAATTTATACATTTTAATGATGTGAAGCTATCTATGTTCGCCTGTTATTATATGATAAATAACTGGTATTTTAGTTAACTTTACCTCGTTAATTTACATTTCTATATAAAATTGTAATATTTTAGTTCATTAAATTATTTGAAAAAATTTCATTATTTCGGAGAAAAATGACTTGTTTATAATCTACTCTTTTTGTATACAAAGAAGTGCTAGGTGTTATGGATTTTATATTTGTGATGTGCCAGGCATGTCAAGTTTGGCATAAGACATGAGAACCTTCCGGATATGGCAAAGGAAAACTATCCTCTCATTGTGATTGTCCAAAGCTAAGCACATGTTATGATAAGATCGTAAGTTAGAGATTTTGCGATTAATATTGTTCGCGCTGCATATGTAAAATGTAAAAAATTTATAATTTTTGTGCAATTTGGAAAGTACTGGCCCAGTGGCGGCCCGTCAGGGATGGCAGGGTAGGCAGTGCCCACCCAATTACATAAGCGTTAGTTATAAAGGTATATTTATATTTTTATATATTTTTGTAGTTAAATTATCAAGCAAAATTTTGCGGTTAATTAATTGTAATAATAAAATTTAAAAGTTAGTTTTATTTATAATATTATTTTTACTACATAATAATATGGCTCATATAGGTACACTTATCATGAATCCGTTTAGAAACCGGGCGTAATACTGTCGAAAGTATCATGCGCCAAGCCAGGGCGGGCAAGCATCGCACAGAAATCATGAATTAAATCATAATACGTCTACGCGCATGTTGGTTATTCACTTCAATATATATAATATTCAAATATGGGACTTCGCGCTCGGTGGGATGTGGACACTGCCACCCTCATCCCTTCTCTTTTCTTTTAGAGTGTCGTAATGTTTCCCCGAGAATCGTTTCATTTTCGAGCGTGTAGAATCAGGTCAAGTCAGTATTCGCGAATTTTAAACGTTGGAAATTGTTGCTGCTGTTTTAGAATTGGAAGATTTTGGGTTTTGGTTAGGTTTGTGTAATGTTTTATTCTCTCAATTTTATGTTTTTTAATTTGAAATCTGCGATCTTAGTTGGCATTTAGTAAATAGTAAGTGTCTACTTTAGCAGAAAATGTAGTAAATGGACAACTGACAAATTATTAATATTAAAATATTTGTCATGGCCGACGTAAGACAAACGGTAAGCGATAATTCTGATATTATACATTTTTTATTAGAAAACAATTTTGCGTCCCCAACATACGACGACAAAATTTTTGTAAGTAAATTAAAGCTACCTCGCCTCACTAAGGAAAATCTCATTAATGTAAATTCAAATTCGTCCAATAGAAAATTTTGCGTCACAGGGTATCAGATAGGTTTCTGGAAGTGAAATAAAAAATAAACTTTATTGCTGGCCTTGCATGTTATTCAGTAAAAATAGTAAAAATCCGTGAAATTCAACAGGGATAGATAATATAAAAATGTTATTCAAGACATCTGAAATGGGCAGAGGCATCATTCAATGTTTTTTGCGTGATTTTTACATCCACTAAATTTCTGTGGAGAAATGTCATTATTATTCGGTTTTATCCCTCATCCTGCCCACCCAGAGCTAAAAGCCACGGGCCGCCACTGTACTGGCCTGAGTACTAAATTGCATATACCTGCAAATGTCTGCAACTCTTAAATATTTTAAATAAGTTTTTATTAAGGTCTGCGTACCCTCATCTCAATATTTGTTCCTGTTACTTTCATTTCTATTTATTATTCACAAATATTTATATTTCCAGCTGTCTATTTAAATTTATAACCATATTTAGGAGAATTTTATAATATAGCTATTATCCCAATGCAATTAGGGAAAACCGTGCCTATTGCTACCCTTATGTCTACGTAGGGACACTAGAGAAGAGACATGATTTTATTTTACATTATTTAGTGTGTTCACATTTTAGATTCCGAACGAGAAACATTTACCATCTAGATACACACTTAACCTTGTATATATTGCAAATATACCTGTAAATATTAAACGGTTGTTTTTATTTCAATTACTACGAAAAAAAAAAACAACAAACCTCAGATGTAATACAGCAGCACAACATGTTGCTGTTTTATTTCAAGTTGTAACAATATTTAAATAATACTAATATTATATATAAATATTTGAATACTATGTATCGTTAACGTTAAAAAGAGATTTTGGAATAATGATAAAGTTAGATTATATGAATTTGTATTTTAATATAGTTTCATTAATGTTCCTTGTTTATTGGATTGCGGCTTTTTGCGTAATATTTTCACATATTCAAAGACAAAGTACGCTTCAGTGTAATGATTTTTTTATTGGTATTTTATTTTAGATCCAAAAAAGAGTTAGGGCATTTCGCATGTCATCTCTGGCCAATTATTATGTTAATAGAATAATTATAAATATTCAGAAGAATAGTTATAATACGCACTTGGTTTATTGTTTCATTAACTAATGAAACAATAAACCAAGTGCGTATTATAACTATTCTTTTGAATATTTATAATTATTCTATTGAATATGTTTCATCAAGAACCTAACGCAGACTCCATCTAATTAATATTATGTTAATGCTTTATAAGCACATTATTTTGCCACCTTCTTAGGATTATATTAAAGTGTAGTATTTATACTAGTGTAAATGATATACTGGAAGTATTAGGATGGATGAATGTGTGAATTTTCACAAGTATAGCACTAGAGGTAGAATTAATTTTATCCTGCAACGAGTAAACACAACTGCTGCACAGAGGTCCATGTTATCATAGTAGCCTTATAGTAGGGCGCTAACATGCTCGTAACATAGCTTCTTTGATATTTAACAATGATAATGACAATAAATTGTCTGAAATGGAGCAATAAATAACATCATTATCAACTCATTAATTAACAATTGCTAATTAAATTAATAACTATTACCGTGCAGTGTGTTTAAATATTTTTCAATAGACAGTAGTGTAAAGAATAATCAATAAATATATAATTTAACAAATCATAAGAATTGGTTTTGCGTTTCTTATTTCAGGTGCACCGTTTTTAGGTTAGAAATTTTTTATGGTTATTCAAAATATTTTCATGGAAGGTGAGAGCATGGAAACCGTGTAAAAAACATTCGCGCATGCGTTTTAAGTAGACCGCCGTCGGTTATTTAATGCCTCCTGAAAAATTTCGCATACAGAGCAATGCCATCGCTACGATGCTGCTATCTAATATCAAAATGCTCAACTAATATACACGAAATTTAACAAATTCATATTCGACACATTACTTTAATAGGAGCAAATATAATTCAGACATTTTCAGAATTTTGGATAAATGAATGGTATGTTCGCGTTGAGTAATCAAATGTAATGTATCAACACCCTGTATATCATTATTCAGGTTTATAATCTATACTTAAATATTGGCGTAAATAAAATGTTGGGAAAAACTATGTTGTAAAAACAATTAACCCTAAACCTAATAAATCATCTGTTTACAAATTCTCCAAATGAATATGAAAAATACACCATTCCAGCAATTTAACTCATTCAACTAGTTCTCAGTATGTCGACAAATGAAATAGGAGGTTTGTTTTAAGATAATTCTCAGACTTCCAGAGGCACTACTGATTTCTATATAGCTCTAAAAATATTTCCTTATGTTCATCCTTCCACGGAAAAACACGCCTGATTGCCTGAAACTTTAAAAAATACGAGTTTAGACCTTTCCCTGACGTTTCCCTGCTAATGAACCATCCATTCAATTCATTTAAAGTAGAGTACCTCTACTTTGTTATACGCGTTATATTTGCTTCACCTGTATGTTTGTATGTATGTAAACTTTTCAATCTTTGAACGTGATTCTCCCCCACTTCAAAACGTCAGATTAAACTGAAACTTTGCACACTTATCAAGAACCGACGACAATACAACAATTTGGCAACTTTGTCCTAATGTCCTTAACAGGATCATCAGGATAAAATAAATAAATAAACACCACAGAAATTAGACAACCCCCAATTTCAGAAGCCAGGGCTTGTGTGGAAGGGGGTTACACATTGAAAAAACGCGGACATACAACCATTTCCTCCTTCAGTGCCAGTGCCCGAGCCAGTATTCGAACCCGGTGGTGCGATGTCCGTGTGATTAATCGCCATTGCCACCTCGCGCCTTAACCCACTCGGTTATCGACCAGACGTTAAAATAAAATATAAAAAATATTACTCAGCTGTTGTCGATATTTTGGCGGAGGCGCCGCAGTTAATAATGTAACGTATTTGCTGTTGTATAAGCCCTTGTTAAACGCTAGTTCCAACTTTAATACATACATTATAGGCTGGAGTGAAAATATAAAGATCAAAATTTTTTTTATGGTAATAGTAATAAAAAGTTGCCTTTCATGTCTGTAAAGAGGCTCCTAAAATATTATTTTAATTTGATTTAATTTTCCACCCTCTACCAACCCCTAAACATATACTTATTATTTTTGTTTGATTTCCAATAGTGCGCAAAAGTTGTATTATGTACAGAGGAATGAACTGTAAAATTTTTATTTAATTTGAAAATCATCTTGTGATACAACATCAAAATATCTAAAAGAAATAGTGTCCACGGCTACTGGGGAGGACAAAATTAGCATAAATATGATTAGACCTTGTTGTCCTCATATTATTAAATATCTAACACATATTATTAATTCGTGTATACTTGAAAACTATTTTCCTGACAAATGGAAAAGCGCTCTTGTAATTCCAATTCCTAAAATCTCTGAGCCAACGGACTTTAAGCATCTTCGACCTATTAGCATATTTCCCGTTTTCTCAAAATTATTCGAAAAAATAATAAATTTTCAACTTCGGGAACACATCGCGTTCTATAGTATATTACCAGATACACAGTCTGGTTTTCGCCCTAATTACAGCTGCACAACTGCTCTATTACATGTAACAGATGATATACTGACGGCAAATGATAAAGGTTTAGCTACAGTATTAGTGCTCCTAGATTACTCGAAGGCTTTCGACACACTCAATCACAAAGTGTTACTTGCTATACTACACTTCATTGAACTCAACGAGGATGCTATTAATCTAATTGACAGTTTTCTAAGCAGCCGTACTCAAATGGTTATATATAATGATGACACATCGAGACCTCTCACTGTTACAGTAGGCGTTCCACAGGAATCCATATTAGGGCCACTACTATTCACGTTATATACAAATAATTTTTGTCGCTATTTGAAATACTGTTCAGTCCATATGTATGCCGACGACACACAAATCTATTATAGCTTCCCTCCATCGGAATTAGATCTTGCGTTAGAAAAAATAAACTCAGACCTAAACACTATAGCTGACATATCAACAAAACATCAACTGCACCTTAATCCCAGTAAATCTGTAGTACTGCTTTTTGGCACCCGAGCTGTACTTAATAGACTGGGTAACTCCATTGTCCTTCAAATAAATAATTTGAGTATACCAATTGTCAATAGTCATCGTAATTTAGGTTTAACAATGGATAACACATTTAGGTACAAAACGCACATTGCCAGTTGCCTTAATCTAAAATTATTGTATCCACATAGGTCTTATCTTTCCCAAAAAATTAAAACGTTTCTCTGCGATGCGTTAGTACTATCGCATTTTAATTACAGCTCCCAAGTCTTTTCGCAATGTTTGGATAGTGACACTCTGTATAAAATTCAAAAAGTACAAAACTCGTGCCTTAGGTATATTTTTGGTATAGGCAAATTTCAACACATTTCCCATAAATTAAAACAGGTAAAATGGCTTAACATGAAAAATAGATTTTACTTAAACACAGTTTGTATGTACAATAAAATAAGAAAAACTCAGCAACCAACATACTTGTTTGAAAAGATTATATTTCGTGCGAATACCCATAACGTCAATATCAGGAACAAGAACGTAATCACACCCCCCACTCACAGTTCTACTCAATTTGAGTGATCATTTAGTTATAAAATTTCTCGTCTTTATAATACTATCCATCCCCACAGATATGAAATCTTTACCTACCCTATCTCAATTCAAAAATAAATTAAAAGAAGCACTGTTTACTCAACAACTCAGTACTTAATGTTCCTACCTATTAGTCATTATAAAATCTACTTTTTTTTTCTTTCTTTTATACTAGTGGTAATTTAGAAGCCAGCTCGTAAGCTATTAAAATTAGCATATCTTCTTTTTCTTTCTCGGCAACTTGGCTCGTTATGACAATTGTTTGTTATTATTATTTATTCTTTTTATATTATATTATTATTTTCGTTACTTTTTTCCCATTTAATGCAATAAGCTAAAATGTCTGCTTTCTCTAATATTGTATTGTTTTGTTGTAGATATCTGTTAGTTATTACTATTTATATATATATATATATATATATATATATATATATATATATATATATATATATATATGTTCCGAGAAGCTTCCGCGGTCGTTGGTATGAAAAATACTAGGTTCTCGGGTTGAACCGCGTCTGAGATTGTTAATGTCTCGACGTTTCGGCTCCCGTTTTGGAGCCATTTTCAAGAGAAAAAGTGGGTCAAGTAAAAATTGTCAAAGAAAATAATGCTAGGAGCTCGTGGAACTGGTTCGATTCCGGGGTCTCAATCTGCCTACTCCCCAGATCTCACCACGATCCACAATATTCATCCACACTTCATAATCCTGATAGCAGCCGTTCTGCTCTGATGCCTCCATCAACAGACCCTCAACCCCCCACCACTCTCCCACCCACAGACACCTTTCGTATAAATAACACTTCGTCCGATACTGCCAGCGAGTTCGCTCTAAGGAGTAGGCAGGTTGAGGCCTTAGAGACGGATCGTGGTGAGATCTGGGGAGTAGGCAGATTGAGACCCCGGAATCGAACCAGTTCCACGAGCTCCTAGCATTATTTTCTTTGACAATTTTTACTTGACCCACTTTTTCTCTTGAAAATGGCTCCAAAACGGGAGCCGAAACGTCGAGACATTAACAATCTCAGACGCGGTTCAACCCGAGAACCTAGTATTTTTCATATATATATATATATATGTATATATGTATGCATATATGTTATATTAGAAATATACTATGATATATAATATTATCGAGACAGGCTTAACCTTCTCAAACATATCGTATTACATACTGCGTAACAGCTCTTCTCAATAACCGCTCACGCTGCATGAGCATTGTATTTCAATTCTCAGTAATTCTGATTGTGCTGAATCAGCAACACTGTTTCCTTTGTTCTCAAAACATTATAAATATTACCAACAACCTTTTTGTAATCAGTCTTATACTCACTTTCGAATAAACCTCATCTAAATTATTATTGTATTTTCTTAACGAGTCAACGTTGACTCCAGTGTTAAACTAAATAAATGTTTTTAAAAAGTTAAATCTACAATCCACTATCTAACATTGGCGCAGTGGTGGCGGATCTGAAAAACACGCACAGTTCGGGAGCCTAACCAGTAGCAAACATATCCGAGGGAACAAGGAGTCCATCTGAAAAAGGTGCCTAACCGGACGAAAAGAGCTTCTGGAACAAGGAGAACTTCTTAGCTGTGGTGGTGTATCCCAATCCTTTGTTCAGAAGAACCTACATGCTCAAAAGCAAAAGAAGCAAAACAATAATAATTATCAAGAAATACAAGCAACAAAGCAACATTTCAAATCAACACGATTCAACAATTAGCAAGTAAGAATTTCATCCCGTCCCATCGTTGGTGTCTTCGGCATCAAAGGCAACCCTGTGGAAGGAACACCCAGTGACGCCCCTGGCAGAGAGAGACCTTTGGTAAAGCTAAGCTCACGAAGTCGCATTCAACTGGACCACGAGGAATGAAAAATTTAGGGTAAGTCATTTTTGAATCGTCTCGCAATTATTGATTTTCAACGACATAATTTTACATTATATATCAAAATACATTGCATTGCTACATACAGTTCTAATATCTAAGGTAGTAATTTTATTTAAACTTGAAACAAAATATCTTGATTATAATTTGTGTGACCTATATAAATAACCGTAATCATACACTGTTCCTATCGTAACATTATTTTTATGGTAATATCATATACTCTTTAAGTGCGAATTTATCTAATTAACTGTAATCACGTACCATTGTTATCTTAGCATATTTATCGTAATATAATATTGCATACCACATAAAAGGTTAAAGTTAAGGCCGTAAGACAAAGCTTATGTTCTACAATACAATATTTAAAGTGCATATCCTTTACAGTAAAATATAAAATTATCAGAGATATACTATTTTCAAACTCAAAACGCTTTTTAAACTAAACGCGTTTTTTCGAATTAATCTAGCTATTCTATAATATAAATTTTAAATATTACAGAATAAATTCTTGCACATTTCATATAAAAATTTCTTATTAAACACCAGTAGCGTACTAACTTAAATTGGAAAAAGGCGTTTTAAGTTATTTAATTATCTAAATAATACAAATAAAATGGCTACCACTACAAACGTAAGCAATTCCAATGTAAACAACTCAATCACTGCAAACGAAACTATAAATATTGAACCTTATAGGTTAAACGAAATATTTTCCATAGTGCTCGAATTTGACGGCAACCCCATATTCTTGCAAACATTTATTTCAGCCTGTATAACCGCTCAGGGGATCGCTGTCGATGATCAGCGCATCTTATTAACGCTTCACATAAAAAATAAATTACGCGGAAAAGCCGCAGAATTGATAAATTCACGAAACCCCGTCACTTGGGCGGAAATAAAAAATTTGCTCGAATCACATTTTGGTGACTCTCGTGACTTGACAGCCTTGATACAAGACTTGCAAACAATTCGTCAATTACCTAACGAAACAGCTTTAATATTTGTGTCCAGGTTACAAACACATAATGCAAAAATGCACGCGGCAATACAAAAACAAAGTTTAACTTTAGAGGAAAAAACCGCGCAATCCACTTTAATAGAAAATAATACGTTAACTACTCTGCTCACTGGACTCGAACCAAAATTAGGTCAAATTATTAGGGCTGGTAACCCCGGCAATATACTAGATGCAATAAATCGCATCAAACGAGAATTACAATTATCGTATTTCGAATCTCAAAAATTTGGAAATAGAACCTTAAACAAAAATCCCGTTCAAAATCAGCAAAGACGCCCAAATCTCCCACCATTTTGTACATTCTGCAAAAGGAATGGACACAGCTTTAACGAATGCCGCGCGAGGCAAAACCACCAATTTTCACACCCCAATTTCACACCAAACGCCTATTCCAATCAGGCACAAATTCCTAGACAGCACTTCCAGAGTTTACCTAACCAAACAAATTTTAGACCACAGAATTTTCAAAATTTGGCTAATCAACAACGTAATTATCCACAACAAAACAGGCCCTTAGCTATCAGGCCAAATCCTAACTTCCAGGAGCAGAGACCTTCTGCCATACAACCGAACCCGAATTTTAATCGATTCAATCAACAAAAAACATATCACTTAAATCAAGAACCTTATGACAATTACTCAGATTACCCAAACCAATACGAAGATTACTCTGCAAATCAGTCCGTAAATTATTCTCCTGATTATCAATCTCAAAATAACGATGACTACGATTTTCAAAATGGACAATATGAGAATTATACTGCTAATTCTCAGCAATACGAGGATTATATTGTTAATCCTCCGGATTTTTGCACAGGCCCGGAGTATTCGTCCAACACAACAAACGGACGAGCTAGACCAAATTTCTCATCAAGTCCAAGCGATAAACCTCCAGGACAGTTTCGACCCAAACCTGAACTTCCCGGAAAACCAATTCATGTAAAAACACCCCGCTACAAACTAAATATCGTAAACTCAAAAAATTTATTTTACATAGAAGACATCACTAAACGTTTCAAAATCTTGATAGACACAGGCGCAGGTATCTCTATATTCAAACCCGAAACGGCAGAAAACTATAAACGTCGATCCCACGAAAATGTAATTATACAAGGTATAACAGACGAAAAAATTAATATCACTGAATCTGCTCTCATACCTTTCAATCCGGATGATCCATACAAAGTTTACATTCATAATCTAGATATAGAATTTGACGGACTTTTAGGTGCCGACTTTTTGGACCATTACGATTGCTTAATAGACATTAAAAACAGACAATTAATCACTAATTTCAAAACCGTACCATTGTATCAAGTTACCGATAATATATTAACTACAATCTGGAGCCCGATTAAAAATCAAAATTTAAATGAAACAAAAAACCAAAATGTAATTTCTATCGAACCACGCACAGAAAAGATTTTTAAGCTTAAATGTAATTTACAAAATACCGAAGCTATACTAATAGCCCAGGAAAACGAAAAAGTACGTTTACCGAACGCCATTGTCAAAGTAGACAACAATGGTGAATTTTTGACGACAGTAATAAACTCAAATGCAATTCCAAAAACAATAAAATTTTCAAATATTAAACTTGAACCCGTCCAAAAATTTAGGTCAATATTTAATGTAAATCTTCAAAACCCGGATTCCCAATACATAGACCGAAACTACGAAATAAAAAATCAATTACGCTTAGATCACTTGAACGACGAGGAGAGTGAATTAATTACTCAACTCTGTTTAGACTTTTCAGACATATTTTATCTAGAAGGTGACAACTTGACATTTACCAACGAAATCAAGCATTCAATAGACACTAACGATTCTAAACCAATTTTCACTAAATCTTATCGTTACCCCCAAATTCACAAACAAGAAGTAAAATCACAAGTTTCAAAAATGCTCGACCAAGGCATTATCCAGCCTTCAATTTCTCCCTGGTCCTCCCCAGTTTGGGTAGTTCCCAAAAAACTAGACGCTTCTGGTAAACAGAAATGGCGCGTCGTAGTTGACTACCGAAAATTAAACGAAGTAACGATAGGTGATAAGTATCCTTTGCCCAACATTTCCGATCTTCTAGACCAATTAGGCAGATGTCAATATTTCACGACTTGGCCTCTGGCTTCCACCAAATTGAAATCGATCCTAAGGACATCCAAAAAACAGCTTTCACGGTAGAGAATGGCCACTACTAATTTGTACGTATGCCATTCGATCTAAAAAATGCTCCATCCACTTTCCAGAGGGTCATGGACAATATTCTATTAGGCATCCAAAATGAACGCTGTCTCGTCTACATGGACGATATTATTATTTATTCCCCTACTATCCATGAACATATTTCCCGATTAACAGAAGTCTTCAAACGTCTACAAAAAGCCAACCTCAAAATTCAGCCAGACAAAAGCGAATTCCTTCGCAAGGAAGTCGCCTATTTAGGGCATCTTATTACAAAGGATGGTGTAAAACCAAACCCTGCCAAAGTCGAAGCAATTCTAAATTTTCCTCAACCCAAAAATCAGAAAGAAATTAAATCTTTTCTAGGTCTAGCAGGCTACTATAGACGCTTCATTCCTAATTTCTCCAAAATTTCAAAACCCTTAACTAAGTTGCTACAAAAAGATATACCTTTCAATTTCGACAATGACTGTACAAATTCATTCGAAACCCTATAACAAACTTTGACAACTACCCCGATACTGATCTACCCCAACTTTGATGAACCTTTTGTCCTAACTACAGACGCTAGTGCATTTGCAATAGGTTCTGTACTTTCACAAGGAAGTATAGGAAAAGATTTGCCAATCGCATACGCATCTCGAACTTTATGCGGCGCGGAAACTAAGTATACAACCATTGAGCGTGAACTTTTATCTTTGGTCTGGAGTGTAAAGCATTTTAGGCCATATCTATTCGGAAGGAAGTTCAAACTCGTCACCGACCACCGACCACTCACTTGGTTATTTTCCATAAAAGACCCAGGTAGTAGACTAGCGCGTTGGCGCTTAAAACTAGAAGAATACGACTACGAGATAATATACAAACCCGGAAAGATCAATAAAAACGCGGACGCGTTGTCCAGAATAAAAATCAATCACTTTTCAGAATGTTCCAAATTTTATTCAAAAATTCTAGCCGCAAACGAAGACTCAGACGAAGATGAAACCTCAGACAACGACGACGAGATCACTGACGAACAAATTGCCCGAGAATTTGACACATTCTCCCGTCTTTACAAAACCAAATCTCTAATAGACTATTCCAAAATTCAAATCACAAATAAACAACTATTAGATCGAGAAAATAAAAACATCATAACGTTTTTCCAACAAAACAACTTGACAGACCTTCACCATCAAATTATCGAGGATATTTTCGAGGAAAACCCCGAATTCTATAACAATACAATCAATATCGTTTCCAGTAAATCGATCCGACAAAGAAATTATTACATTATCGCTCTACCCTTCGACCCAGAGTCTGTGGTAGAACACTTATTTTTAACATTATATAAACACCGGAACAAATTAGACCTTTCCAAAACTTACCATGTTGAAAACAATCTAGACTTTCCAATTCTCGAAATCCTATCATTTATTTTTGCAGAAAAAGACTTAAAACTAATCATATGTCAAAATTTAGTACGAACTCCCGACGAGGACCAACGTCCGATCATTCTCGACCAGCATCACACCGGAAAAAATAATTTACATCGTGGAATAAATGAAACGATACGTAGAATCAAAAATAAATATAATTGGCAAGGCTTAACAAAAGACGTCGAAAATTTTATAAAAAATTGTGAAACATGTCAAAGAACAAAAGTCTGTCGCAAGAACCTCAACAATCCCTTAGTGATTACCGAAACCCCTAAAACTCCATTTGAGAGAGTTAATATTGATCTATTCGAATTTCCCACGCGAAACTATGCATTAACTATCCGCGACGAGTTAACCAAATTTACTCAAGCTTACGCAGTCCCAGACAAGAGCGTAAATACCCTGTTGCTTTATTTTCAGCATTATGGTACCCCACTAAGAATTCATTGCGATTATGGCGGTGAATTTGATAATAATTTATTAAAAGACCTTTGCACCATTTACGACATAAAACTAACATACTCAAGCGTAGGACATCTTCAATCCAACGGATCTATCGAACGATTCCATGCCACCCTAGCAGAAATGATAAGAATACACAAAACCGAAAATCCCAACGAACATCCCTTTACTATATTACCCTATGCGGTGATATGTTACAATAACTCGGTAAACAAAACTCATGGCTTTACGCCATACGAGCTTATTTTCGGACATACAGCTAACCGACCACCTGAAACTCTTTACAACCAAAAAGACCTGATCACCAAATACGTTAGAGATTTAAATAATCGAATATCCCATTATTACAAAATTGCGCGAAGTCGAACAGAAGCACAAAAACAAAAAGCCAAAGTTCGATTCGACAAGAACATTCCCGAAAATCGACACACATATAATATTTCTCTACAGGAAATTTCGCAAAACCCACAAAGGAACAATTTACCGCTTCCAATCAAACTATCAAAGGTTGCACAGTACTTAGACATTATAGAACTAAAAGCTTTTCAAACAAATTCGGATCTAATATTTGTGTTAGACATACCTTTAATAGACCCTCAAACATATTCAGTATTTCAATTATACCCTATTCCTATTTTGGATAATAGAACTGGTTTATATCATGTATTATCAACTTCTCAAAAATATATCGCGAGAGATGATGATTCATTAATGTACATACCTATTTCGAACCTTGAAGAATGCAAACCACTTTATTTCAACACCAAATTATGTCCAAATTTATTTGCATATCCTATTGACAACAATGCCATATGCGAAACCCGTCTCTTCAAGAACCTCAAAACTCTGAAAAAAAACTGCCAGACGTCATTTATCATCAACCAAGGCTACAACGTCCAAAAATAGACGAAAACACATGGTTAGTTATTAACGCAGAACCTCTACAAACAACCATCAACTGTCCAGAAAGAAATTCAAAAACTGAAGTCATCTACAAAAATTCAATAGTAAAATTACAACCAAATTGTTACGCCTTCATAGGCATCACAAAAATTCAAGCCAGTACCAATGAAGTAACCGATGTAAAAGACGACACTCATCCAATCCAAATTCCATTTGAATGTTGTAAACATATTCCAGACAAAATCTGAGCTCCAAATCTTAAACCACTAAAATTAAACAATCTCAATACGGAAGACCTCGAAGTTGCCAAACACAAGTTGGACCAATACTCCAGAGATTTAGATGATTTGATCAACGAACCCTTTATAATAAAACACATATCCTGGTACACCTATTTTATCATTGTGGTAATATTTGGACTGTTATTTCTGTACCTATTTTGTAAGTGCAGAACAAAAAGACGAAGACTAGCCATCGATGTTTCCGCATCATCCCCATCTCCACCGAGGCCTAGCAAACCCTACAGGACATTTGCTAACCTATTTCCTTCACGAAGACCTTAAGAAGAGAAGACAACGAAGCCGAAGACATAGAACTTACCTAAAGACAAACTGTTTTGTGCCTTTTTACTGACTTTTAGTGCTAGACTTCAGTGAATTTTATTTCATTTGTTTAATCATTATATTTCATTATTTTTCTATCCTTTGTTAATTTCAATTTTATTAACATTTTTACATCACTTTCATTTAAACTTATCATACTTATATTTTATGCTTTTATAGTAAAGCTATATTTTAACCTTGGGAATATTTTATCCCATTTTACAATTCAAACTTAGTATGTTTGTATTTTACGCTTTCCTGCTAAAGCTATATTTTAACTCTAACATTTTTATGTTATTTTATTTTATGAATCAAGCTTATTGTGCTTGCATTTCATATTTTAGACGCTAAGGTTATATTTTGTATTTTAAACCTTACGATTTAACATTTTTGTATCTTTTATATTTTTCCAAATTGTACCATTACCTTTTATACACATTTTATATTCATTTCAAAAGTTGCTGCATAAACACCAACTTTTTTTATAAGGGGGAAGCTGTTATATTAGAAATATACTATGATATATAATATTATCGAGACAGGCTTAACCTTCTCAAACATATCGTATTACATACTGCGTAACAGCTCTTCTCAATAACCGCTCACGCTGCATGAGCATTGTATTTCAATTCTCAGCAATTCTGATTGTGCTGAATCAGCAACACTGTTTCCTTTGTTCTCAAAACATTATAAATATTACCAACAACCTTTTTGTAATCAGTCTTATACTCACTTTCGAATAAACCTCATCTAAATTATTATTGTATTTTCTTAACGAGTCAACGTTGACTCCAGTGTTAAACTAAATAAATGTTTAAGTTAAATCTACAATCAATAAATATTTTTTTTATTCTTTCTTTCCTGCAAAAACATGCTTCACGTGCAGTTAAATATATAAGTAAATAATAATGAAAATAATGCGGCACCGTTTCAGACAATTAACACTGCAATTATAACTTGTTCAGGTTGAAAAGCACTTGACACCTCATTTTGAGTTAACACCGAAATATAGTAAACACACGACGTCTTCTCTTCCTGGCTGGTTTAACAGCATGTTCCTTATGAACTTGTTTTATTTATTTCTTCAGAAGCACATAGTAGCACACTCTCTATTTTAAGGTTATATTTTGGATATTTTAAATTCATCTTCTTCTTCTTACGTTCGATTTTGCCAAGAGCACAATTCTGTGATTTGAGTTGGTAATTAAGACCTGCGTGTAGGGATCGTTAGTTTTTTTAAATTCGCAAGACCGCGTTAGAAAGCTAAGCCATCTTAGCAGCCTTTTAAGCGTGATCCATTGAAGGAGCCGGTAGTGCTTAGGCTTGGGGCAGTAGCCTAACTAGTAAATTTGATCAAGCCATAATTTTTATTCACGCCATAAGCTTAGGCTTATAATCGATACTGAGCCCCCACAGGTCACTTGGGGTAAGTCTTGCGAATTCGTTTGAATTTCATTTTGTAAGGTGTATTTTTTTTATATCTTAGGGTTGCCAGTATCCCTCATATGAGGCAATTTTCTTTGGTGTGATAGCATTATTGGTATATCATCTTTCCGATGTAACGGCCACACACAGATGGTATTATTTTAAGAAGCAAGAGGTCAACAAGCGAAAGAATTCGAATCGTCGATTTTTTTTTGGACCACGTAGACAGTGGAGACAATTTGAGAGTGGAGGCAGCGTGTTGTAGAGGGGTCCCTGCAGTCATACCTGATTCTGGAACAAAGTTACACCAGGGCCTTCTGTTGGGTGGTATTATTTATAACATTTTGTTTGATTTAAATTTCTACTTTTCATATATTTTTTTTACTTGTAAGAAATGGTACCATTTTAATTAAATTTTAACATTTTTCAAATATTCATACATTTTCACATAAATATTTTTACATAAAATTTTCTTAAATAATACTTGTTAAACCTTGTCATAATTTAATTTTTTTTTATCAATCATTCAAATTTCAACTTAACTAAATTTTTTTGCTATTGCTAAATAAATTATTCAACTGTCCCATTGTCAAATATTAAAGTCAACTTATTATTAACATGTGTGTTTGCTTTCTTCTACTCATTTAGCTGGATATATATTATTGGTGAGCTTATTACATAACTTAGGTACTCAGTATTGTTTTCCTTAGCTTTCACAATACTCATGGTTCATATAGTAAGCTAAGGTGGCGCCCTGAACATCTATTTTTTTGTTTATATATATATTCACTATTTTATATTTTTTTTTTTTACAAGTTAACAAATGAGTAAATATCGAACCACGACCTCGCTTTCCCATAACCCAGAGTTGCCGTTCGCATAATTGAAACACTTCCTGGTTTTAAGCCAAGGGGTGTTACAAGAAAGTGGCGCATCCAACGTAGCGGGCCCGATTTGTTTAACTTTGCATTTTATAAATATCCTAGCCACCAATAATCTATTAAGCTGTTGAGTGTGAGAAAGAAATACCATAGTTAATCAACATTCTAAGTTTCTTATTGACCTATCATTCTGAACTTATTGATCAGTTACATTTTTTTATATTTTTATCTGCTCCTTTTTTTACGTTGTTGGTATTCACGTTTTTTTGTTGTTTTCTACCTATTTGTGAGTTATTTCCGATTTTACATTTTTATATGGTTTGTCGATATTTGTTGTGTGTTGATGCTTTTTTAATCTGAACAATTTTTGTAAATTTTTTTATACCTTTCATTTCATACGTTACATGCATAAACATGGAACCACATAATATGAAACCAATTTATCTTCTTAGTGATGAGTTAAATTATGAATTACGCATAAGAGGTGTTAATGCTGGTAGAAAAGATTCAGCAGCAAAACGCAAGATTTTGCACCGGTTATTAGATACTGACCGCACTCGTAAAGTAGATTATGTAGATCCAAATTTTGACTATTATTCCGAAAAGAAAATTATAGAAAATACATTAGAGTCTATTAAAAGTTTAATAGTTGATTTCGACGGTCCTGCTTCGGATTCTATGTATAAGCGAATTGAGACTCGTCTTTGTCATATTCATAATCGTGTGTTAAGAGTGCCTATTTTAGAAAATATGGATGGTGAGGCAATAGATTTTAAAGACAATGCTCATGCAACTTGCATAGAATTTGATGCAGATTTACGAGAAAAAGTAACTGTATCTGAAAATTCACAACTAGTTAGTTCTCCTGGTCCTAGTACTAGCATTAACAATCCTGTTGCGAGAAGGTCTATTTCACCTGTTCAAAATTATAGAAAGTCAGTACCTGTATACAAATGGAACTTAAAGTTTGATACAAAAAATATGAGTGTCCATACATTTTTAGAACAAGTAAATGAATTATCAGTATCTCGTAATGTTGATAAAAAAGAGTTATTTTCTACAGTGACCGAATTATTTGAGGGTCCTGGCAAATTGTGGGTAAAAAATATTATAAGCAAAAAATTAGCTACTGATTGGGACGGTTTAGTCAAACTATTAATGCGTGATTTCTTGTCAGAGAGCTATGACGATGATCTCTGGGATGAAATTAAGCAAAGAACTCAAGGTGAAAAAGAACCTATTCACATTTATGTTGCTACTATGGAATCATACTTTAGTAGATTATCTCGTCCTCCAGCAGAAACAACTAAGCTTAAAATAATTAAGGAGAGAATTTTACCTCGTTATACATCTAGAATTGCTTTGATAGATATAAAAGATACTGATGATTTGTGTACTATTTGTCGTAAGCTAGATGAAGTAGATCGCATAAGACATAATTATGTACCTCCACCTAAAAGTTCTAATGTGTTTCAAACTGATTTGGCATATATTGGAGAGTCTAGTAGCTCATTTGCTAGTACCTCATCCGCTAGTACCTCCACGAATAGTAAGAGGAATTACAATTTTAGGGGTAAAACCAGAAATGTTTCTGCTATCACGTGCTGGAATTGTCAGAAACCTAACCATACATTTCAAACGTGCAGGGACAAACCTAAAATATTTTGTTTTAAATGTGGCAATCCAAATGTAACGTCCAGAAATTGTTCAAAGTGTCAAAAAAACTAGTATCGCAGGCAAACGTTGTTGGTCGTCGTTTGTCACAGTTTAAAAAGACCATACCTGTAATATATTCAAGAACGATTACGAATTCCAAACTAAAGTCTCCTACGTATAATAGAAATTTTTCTCTTTCAATACCTACCTCTCAAAGAACGTCTTATAAATTTAATAAAAATATTTCTTATATGCAACCTAATTTAAATAAATGTCGAAAATTTACTTCAAAATCAGAATGGCAATCTTGGCTAGATTATGTCAAAAAATTTTATTTAGAAACTAGTAAGGTAAACAGTACCTTAGAAGTATCACCAGTCTTTGTTGAAAAACCACTAGATAATCGTCCTTATATTACTGTTAACTTATATGATCAACAATTAACAGCACTTATAGATACAGGTGCAAATCAGTCTGTCATAGGAAGTGAAGGTTTGTTTATTTTAGATCAATATAAAATTAAAATTCGTTCTATTAAGTCAGAATTTGTAACAACAGCTGAGGGTCGAAAACAGACAGTTTCCGGTTCAGTTTTATTACCTATTTGTTTAGAAACTAAATGTAAATTAGTAGAATTTTTAATAGTCCCTTCTATTTGTCATGGTTTTATATTAGGCAGTGAATCTTTAAAAATCTTTGGCCTTTCTCTAAATTTTCACACAAATACTTGGGAAATGGATAACCAATCAATGCAGGTCCATATTAGTGTAGTAAATAAAACATTAAATACTAATGATAGTGGCATTCAATCAACATCTGTATTATGTCCTAAGGATCAAGTTCTTGTGAATAAAACCTTGGAAAAATTTAAGGCGCTGTCACCAGTTGGAAAACTAGGTAGAACCAGTAAATTTATTCAAAACATAGACACCGGTGATGCTAGACCAATCAAGCAAAAGCAATATCAGTTATCACCTTATTTATTAAAAGAATTAAATAGTCAACTGGACGAAATGCTACGTTTAGGTGTAGTAGAACCCTCATTTAGTAGTTGGTGCTCACCTGTTTTATTAGTTAAAAAATTTGATAACACCTATAGATTTTGTTTTGATGGAGGTAAATTAAATTCAGTCACTAAATCTGATCCTTATCCACTTCCTAGAGTAGATTATATTCTAAATATGTTAAAAAGTGCAAAATTTATCTCGAGCATTGATTTAAAAAGTGCCTTCTGGCAGATACCTCTGTCAGAGGAAAGTAAAGAAAAAACAGCCTTTAGTGTACCCGGTAGGGGTTTATTTCATTTTTGTGTAGTTCCTTTTGGCTTGACAAACAGTGCTCAAACACAACAAAGACTGATGGATTCTATCCTAGGCCCAGAATTAGAGCCATTTGGTTTTGTTTATCTAGACGATGTAATTTTAATAAGTGGTTCGTTTGACGAACATATTAAACTTTTAGATGACGTTTTTAATCGCTTAAAATCTGCTAATCTCACTATTAACTATGACAAATGTCAATTTTTTCGGGATTCATTGAACTATCTTGGCTTCGTTGTGGATAAAAATGGTTTAAGAACTAACCCAGATAAAGTTGAGGCAATGGTAAATTATCCTAGACCTAAGAACAGTACAGAAGTTAAACGTTTCCTTGGTTTAGCTTCCTGGTATAGGAGGTTTGTTCCTCATTTTTCCACCGTAGTATCACCTTTAAATGAATTGTTAAGAGGTGCAAAAGGAAAGAAACTTCCTATACAGTGGAACGATTCTGCTGAAAAGGCCTTCCAGGATATCAAGCAAGCATTACTTTCGGCGCCGATATTATCTTCACCAGATTTTTCTTTAAAATTCACCATTCAGAGTGACGCTAGTCTAACTGGTCTTGGGTCAGTACTGACACAAGTCCAGGATGGGGTTGAAAAAGTTATCGCTTTCGCTAGTCGTAGTCTTTCTAGGGCTGAGCGAAACTGGTCAACTTACTCAATTTAGACCATTTATAGAGGGTACTCGCTTTACGGTTGTAACTGATCACTATAGTCTTTTATAGTTTCACAAATTACGTGAACCGACAGGAGTTTTAGCTAGATGGGCAACACAGTTGCAACAATTTGATTTTGAGATAGTTCACCGTAAAGGTAAACTAAATGTGGTACCAGATGCATTGTCCAGGTCACCCCTTCCGGTTGAAATAAATTTATTAGGAATCTTGCTTGATAACCTAGAGCCCTGGTATTTAGAAATGAGGGATAAAATCGATAAACATCCAGAACGCTACCCACACTGGTTAGTAAAAGACGGTTATATTTACAAATATTTACCAAAAAATATTCCTTTAATAACGAACACTTCAGATTGGAAATTAGTTGTCCCTCTATCACAACGAGAGCGAATTCTTAACCAATGCCACGATATTCCTACGTCAGGGCATTTCGGATTTTACAAAACTTTAAAAAAAATAACCGAGAATTATTACTGGCCCAAGTTAAGAAAAGATGTATTTAAGTATATATGAAATTGTAATATTTGTCATAGTCAAAAAATGCCTAACTCGACACCAATGGGTCTTATGGGTAGAGAAAGAAAAATTTTTATGCCGTTTCAATGTATTTTTATTGATTTCCTAGGTCCATATCCACGTTCACCACGAGGTAACACTCATGCAATTATAGTTACCGATTACTTTACTAAATATGTTTTGGTAAAACCAGTACGTGCTGCTAATGCCAAAAATTTAATTTCGTTTATAGAAAATGATGTATTTTTAGTTTACGGAGTAAGTCAATTTATAGTATGTGATAATAGTTCACAAATGACTGGGAAAGAATTTGAAAAATTCACTAAAAAGTACCAGGTACAAGTTTTTTATAACGCACGGTATCATCCCCAGACTAATGCAGCTGAGCGAAATATTAGAACCTTATTAACATCAATTCGTTGTTTTGTAAATAGACACAAAGACTGGGACAAAGAAATTTACAAAATTGCTCATGCCATGAGAGTTTCAACACATCACACAGTAGGGTATAGTCCCGCTTTTCTAACTTTTGGCAGAAATATATCTATATCTGGTGATTTTTATAGCGAAAAAATCCGCGATATTAATTTTGACTTAGATCCTGGATATGCAGACCAATACGCAGAAAATCTTAAAAATTTTCCTGAATTATATAGAAAAGTGCAAGAGAAATTAAATGTTATGTATCAGAGAAATTCTAGACAATACAATTTACGTAGGAGAGACTTTCAGTTTAGAGTAGGCGATAAAGTTTGGAGACGCAATCATGTTCTTTCGGATGCTGAAAAACAGTTTTCGGCTAAGTTGGCACCTAGGTATGTGTTATGCAAGGTGCGTACCGTTAAATCACGCATAGTGTATGAGTTAAATAATATGGACGGTACAGATGCTGGCACCTGGCACATAAGCCAGTTAAAGCCTTATCTAGGATCGAATTCTGATTTGTCAGAGTAAAATTTTTCTGTCACCTAGATACTTCAACTAAAATTAATTTTCAACACCTCTGGTATACCGACAGTAACCTTCGCTATTTAATTCACATTCACTAGGCCAATAAGTAATTTTTTTGTTCGTGAGATAGTCACATTTTTCTTGGAGTTGTTAAATTTGAAATTTATGTAGATTTATGGCACAAAGTCATTTTTTTTTCACAACTTCCGATGTTGAATTTAGGTCTACATTTATCTATGCTGTAACGTAAGAAGTTTCGAAATCTTTTTATACAACAAAAGCTATAAATGTAATCTTACATTTTTTTAAGTACCGTTGTGAAACTTCTTACATAGCTCGAGTTTATTTCATTTCCTAGTAAGAAATTAAAACACTTCACTGTTTTATTTTGTTTCTTGCTTGAGATGGCTTAATCATATGCTATATTTCCCTATATTGACGTCAAATATTCTTGTCCCAAAAAAATAAGCCTTCGCTTATTCCCCTTTATCAATTGATCAATTGTCCCTCCGTGAATTCGATAAGAATTACCCCCTATTGTACATATTCCCTATTGTATATATTCTACTGATAGAAATGCAAAAGATTGCATTTACTTTTCTGCACGTACTAGTAGATTTTAGTTAGTATTTAGGATCTTGTAAATAAGACTAGTTGATAGGCAGATTTGACAACTCCTGAGAAATGGATGCGTTAAAATTAGCTATATTCGGGTAGAATTATTACTAACTTAGTACTTAAGCAAAATTTGGGAACTGTAGGATTTAAGTAAAAAAAATTATAAAAACTGATAATAAGTAAAACACTCATGATTTTGTAAAAATATACCCTTCTTCAAAGGATATATTTTTAATGGTGGAGAGGGGCAGTGTAGCATTGCATATGCTACATTTTTCATAGTAATCAATTTAAAAAGTAAACTGGTGCATAGTGAGTTAGGCCACCCAGTATGTGGATAAATGTTGTGTTGGATACTGGTTGCAGTGAAAAATCTCCTGAAAAGGAATTTATTAGACAAATATAAATATTTTTTTTATTCTTTCTTTCCTGCAAAAACATGCTTCACATGCAGTTAAATATATAAGTAAATAATAATGAAAATAATGCGGCACCGTTTCAGACAATTAACACTGCAATTATAACTTGTTCAGGTTGAAAAGCACTTGACACCTCATTTTGAGTTAACACCGAAATATAGTAAACACACGACGTCTTCTCTTCCTGGCTGGTTTAACAGCATGTTTCTTATGAACTTGTTTTATTTATTTCTTCAGAAGCACATAGTAGCACACTCTCTATTTTAAGGTTATATTTTGGAT
Source organism: Leptura quadrifasciata (assembly GCA_963675555.1). Classification (NCBI taxonomy): domain Eukaryota; kingdom Metazoa; phylum Arthropoda; class Insecta; order Coleoptera; family Cerambycidae; genus Leptura; species Leptura quadrifasciata. Next base: position 150,351,936 of record OY776673.1, on the reverse strand, counting down.
ATTTTAAATTCATCTTCTTCTTCTTATCGTTCGATTTTGCAAAGAGCACAATTCTGTGATTTGAGTTGGTAATTAAGACCTGCGTGTAGGGATCGTTAGTTTTTTTAAATTCGCAAGACCACGTTAGAAAGCTAAGCCATCTTAGCAGCCTTTTAAGCGTGATCCATTGAAGGAGCCGGTAGTGCTTAGGCTTGGGACAGTAGCCTAACTAGTAAATTTGGTCAAGCCATAATTTTTATTCACGCCATAAGCTTAGGCTTATAATCGATACTGAGCCCCCACAGGTCACTTGGGGTAAGTCTTGCGAATTCGTTTGAATTGAAAGGTGTATTTTTTTTATATCTTAGGGTTGCCAGTATCCCTCATATGAGGCAATTTTCTTTGGTGTGATATCATTATTGGTATATCATCTTTCCGATGTAACGGCCACACACAGATGGTATTATTTTAAGAAGCAAGAGGTCAATAAGCGAAAGAATCCGAGTCGTCGATTTTTTTTTTGGACCACGTAGACAGTGGAGACAATTTGAGAGTGGAGGCAGCGTGTTGTAGAGGGGTCCCTGCAGTCATACCTGATTCTGGAACAAAGTTACACCAGGGCCTTCTGTTGGGTGGTATTATTTATAACATTTTGTTTGATTTAAATTTCTACTTTTCATATATTTTTTTTTACTTGTAAGAAATGGTACCATTTTAATTAAATTTTAACATTTTTCAAATATTCATACATTTTCACATAAATATTTTTACATAAAATTTTCTTAAATAATACTTGTTAAACCTTGTCATAATTTAATTTTTTTTTTATCAATCATTCAAATTTCAACTTAACTAAAATTTTTTGCTATTGCTAAATAAATTATTCAACTGTCCCATTGTCAAATATTAAAGTCAACTTATTATTAACATGTGTGTTTCCTTTCTTCTACTCATTTAGCTGGATATATATTATTGGTGAGCTTATTACATAACTTAGGTACTCAGTATTGTTTTCCTTAGCTTTCACAATACTCATGGTTCATATAGTAAGTTAAGGTGGCGCCCTGAACATCTATTTTTTTGTTTATATATATATTCACTATTTTATATTTTTTTTTTTTTGCAAGTTAACAAATGAGTAAATATCGAACCACGACCTCGCTTTCCCATAACCCAGAGCTGCCGTTCGCATAATTGAAACACTTCCTGGTTTTAAGCCAAGGGGTGTTACAGGGTTAAGTGGAAGAGCAGAGAGTGTCTCACTCTACTGAACTTCGCCCTTTTATTATTGTATTCAATAATAAATAAAGACATATTATTACTATTATTATTATTATTATTATCTTCCACCCTCTACCATCCCTTAATAGTAGTAAAAATTGTTTTTTTTTAAATTTGATTTTTAAAGCGCACAAATATTGCCTTTTTACATGCAAACGAACTGTTAAATTTTTCTTCAAATATGAAATCATCTTCCACCCTGGACCACCCCATATTGGGGTGATTTTTTTGTTTGTTTTATCTGTATTAGTGTATACAAGTTGTCTTAAATATAAATACATAAAAACTAAATTGTTAAATTAACTTTCGTTCTTTACTTGTCCTAAAAAATATTGAATTTTTTTTAAATTTAACTGCCAATAACTTAAAAATATATACATTTTATTTATAAAAAGTACTCCATTTACCTTTGAAAACAATTTCCAATATCCATAATATCCTAAACATTCCCTATATTTTATTTTGGATATGCCTTAATTTTAAAACATATTAAATTCATAAAACTGCTCATTTCAAACTAGCGCTATCTATAACTATAGAGAAGACCTTATCTCATGAAAAGATAGAAAGCAAGTATCACAAGAGGTCTATTACTGAAGAGCATATCTCCTTAATACAAGAACCAGTATCAGTTTATTTAGGACATGTTGCACCCACTTCAGATACAGCAAAAATGTTTGTTAAAGCATTACAACGTTTTTGAATGAAAATGACAATGATTTAAACAACATAGTGTGTGTGGGATGATCTTGGTACTGCAACAAATATAAATAATATTCTTGATTTAAGCACTGACCAAAGATAGGTACTTATATAAAATATGCCAGGCTATTTCTACAGGAGAGTTTTCCGTGGATTTGTCGAAACTTGATCCAGGAAAACTAAATCATTCGAAATGGTTAACTACAGCTATCCGTATTCAGTGACCCATCTCAAAAACTGAGAATATTGACAGAGTTTGTTTTAAAAGTTTATGCACCAATGTGGTTTCTTATTAAATGTTATCCTTCTTGTAAATTTAGGGAACTAGCATTGCGAAGAATTTTGAGTATGAAAGAAAAAGGAACTAGAAAAATTAGATGCTTTGCAGTCCATAAATAAATTTATCTGCTGAAGACTACATCAATCTAATTGACTGGCAGCAATGCGAGGTAACGACACCACCAATATTACATGACGTAAAAACAGAAGAGATTAAAATGTTAATCACGTCACAAGGTGATATTTTCTTCTTCCCATGTCACACCCAAGCGGTCCAAAGGTGTGTGAAATTAGTGACAGAAGCCTATTCTTCTGTTATTGGTGCAGTGGCAAGAGATGGCTTTATTCGGGCTACAATAATGTCTATTTTAATTCTAAGTAGGTAGGTTTAGTTGCACCATTTTGTAGGTATGATGGGGAGTAAAAAATATCTTAAACCCAATTATCAGTTTGGAAGTGTACTTTTATACATAAAATACAATAATTTTGTTTAATTAATAATGAATATTCCGAATTTTAATATTTAACTTGGTGGGGTTGTAGAGGGTGAGATATTTTTAAAATTAAATAGTAATTTAACAGTACATTATTCTGAATAAAACGAATGTATTGAGTAATATTAGAGAACAAAATATTGTTTTTTACTTTTAAGCTTTGGTAGAGGGTGGAAGGGGTTGAAATCAAATTTTGAAAAGTTTGTTTCTGAATTTAGGGCAACTTTTCCGTACTATTAGAAATTGAAAATGTTTATTTTCACTCCACTCTAATACACTATGATGTAATATTAATTATGTACTACTAGCGGATACTCAGCGATTTCGAAAAGCAGGATGAATGGCGTGACTAAAACAAGTTATAGTTTAAAAAAACTAAAAAAAACACGCTTTAATGGCAAAACGAACTAAAAGTAAAAAATAATGTTTACATATTTTAAATATTTTATTGTAAAAAGCGTGGGGTGCAATAAAAATATAGTAAAAAGCAGTAGTAGTAGTAGTTGTTTAATTTATGTGAACCAAAAACCAAAATTTTAAGTACAAAAACAACCAAAATACTCGTGGCCACCCGGTATACCTCACCTTGTGTTACTGGATATAGTCCAGTGCCAATAATTTTTGACCAAAAGAAAAAATTTTTAACAGTATGTGGATGGCCAGAAAATTTAAGATTAATGATATTTAAGTGGGGAAAAATCGATTGGACCCCAACAAATAACCGGAAGTAAAGTGGGGGTGGAAAAGGTGTGTTTTTAGGGGTGAAACGTGGTTTTTTACGATTTCCGGCAACACTAGATCTCCTATCGAAAAAAGCTAAATACAAAAGTCGTAGATAATTGAAAGATCTGCAATTTTTATTGTTATATTATTTCTCTTATTTTTCAACATAACCTCAAAACTATTGAGAAAATCTTCAAAAACCAATTTTTTGATTTTTTATTTTTAGTTCCCACAAAAATGATTTTATGATGATTTTAATGAAATTGAGTGAAAATGCATATTTTTATGTCTGAAATAAGCTGTAATTTTTTTGAAGCAAAATGTTTATTTTTTGATTTTATGCGAATTTAATTTGAATAAGAAAATAATAATTTTTTTTAAAAGACCTACTTTTCTGTAAAAAGTCGTGCTAAAAAGTAAAAAATTACTAATGTACGAATGCAAGATAAGCCAGGCGTGCGCACTTTGTATGATTGTACGCATGATTGTATGAAAGGGGTGGAATCGTTGTTGCCTTCAGTCACGCGTACATTAAGTTGATACATATATTTATATATAAAGTTGTTACCTCCTTTCTCTTATTATTTATTTTTGAGAAAGAATTGAGGCAACATATGCGGACGACTAGCTGGTTTAAGTCGGAGCAGAGAGCCGTGGGTCCAGAGCATTCGTAAGAGTGGAGAAACTTACCCTTTCTGACATGTACAGCATAAGCGACAGATTTCTGTTTATTTCGAGAAAAGGAGACAAAGAAAAATTGATGTTAAATTGGGCACCATCTATAGTAAAATAAGCAAAATTATCTCTTTTTCTCGAATAACCAGTCTACTATAGATCAGACTGAAATTGCTGATAAGAGAAATAAAAAGATAGTTTAAAATGAATGACAAAATATATTACATGAAAAATAGACAAATCGGTTTGAAAGACAAATTGAAATTTAAAAAAATTATATATATATATATATATATATATATAAAACAAATTTATACCAGTATCCTAGATGGATTATGGTTGAGGTGACTGGTTCTGGGACAGCAATCCAGGCCCACAATTGTCTCTTGTTGCAAGAATGAATTCTATAGTTTCCTTGGCAATTTACGTCTCTCAATGAAATGGGGTGAAAGTTGTAGGAAAATTAACCAACTATGTGGTTTAATGTAAAGATAACGAAATTTTATCTATGAAAGATAAACTGTGCAAAAACTATGCAGGAATGTAGAAGAAGTACCTCAGAATTTAAGTATCTAAGAATATAAGCATCGAAGCATGTATGCATGTACAAAATTTAAGCAAGTTAGCTGTGCAAACTATTTAAGTTAGCTGCATGAAAATAACCAAGTTAGTTGTCGAAATATTTAAGCTAGCTGTGCAAAATATATTAAAGCTGACTGTACAAAAGCTGATTTCATAAAAACTATAAATTGCCAAAAAAATGAAAAGGAAAGAGAAAAATATTTTTAAAACCATGTGGTATTAAATTAGAAAGAATTGACTTTGAATTCAAATTTATTTTAAAAATAATTGAAATTATATCAAAGGCAAAATTTGAAGATTAATTAAATTTTTTTTAATGAGTATAATGAAATTAATTTACCTGTATATTAAACACTTTGTAACTGGGATATAAAAATTGTAATATCAATTGCTGAAGTCCACAGTTAAAAATTATATATATTTGAATCAGTACAAAGGCTGCAAGCAAATGACTTCGTGGTGAGTTTTACTGATAAGGTAAACTTTTTGTCCTGTTTACTGGAAAACAACGCTACCAAAAAACTAACCTGATAAATTTAATTCCCTAATTAAATTGAAAGCCATAAAAATATAGAAATAGTACAAGTATGGCCATCTGTCAGTAGTTAAGTTAAGCGCACCAACTTGCAGGTCGCAATTTTACAATTTCCTTTACTGACAACTATAATACTGGCATATAATCGATAAAGGGAATCTATAATAAAAGTTTTTATTCCATACCAGAGCCTTTGCTTCACAATTCGTAATACAATACATAACCACAAATATGAACAAATGTAAATAAATAGTAAAACGTATTGACTATGGTGTGGACTTAAATGTAAATATATTACATCTTATTGGATATACTAATATAGTAACGAGAAAAGGTAAGGAAAATCATCAAATGTACCCACATAGTAAACAAAAATATAAAAATTGAAAAATAGATATTTGATGTAAATAAATGTATTGCAGACAATTGTCTCCTGGGATAATAATGCTGTATTACAATGGAAATGAGATACATAATAGTTTAGAGTATGACAGTTCCTAAGATATAAAACATAAGTACATAAAACAGTGTGAAATGGTTTAGCAGTTATGGTCGAGGCAAGAATTCAAGCGATGCACGTCACAGATCGATTCTATAAATAAGACAATATTGCTAAGAATCATGAAGCCCCATTAAACTGTACCTATGTCTGAAAAAAGCTTAATAACTGGGTGTCAAGAATTACTCTTCTTAACGTAATTAATGATTAAAAATTATGTTAGTATTAACATTTTTTTAATGAGATCACTCGTGACGTGCATCGCTTGAATTCTTACTTCGACTTTATACATGTAAAATTCTGTTAGTTGAAAACAGTTTCACTTACAAGAACTAAATCCTGCTAAATATCCACAAAACACTAGTTTTTAAATAAAACTGTTAAATGGACATAGGCCATGTAACAAAGTGCGCACGCCTTATTTTTCTTGCATTCGTACATTAGAATTTTTAATTTTTTACTTTATAGCATGACTTTTTACAGAAAAATAAGTTTATAAAAAAAAATTTTTTTTACTTTGTATTTTTTAGTCAGACTTTTTGGGGGATTTACCCCTCCAGAGATAGCTCAATAAAAGTTCGTCTTTTAAGAGTAGTTTTGATTTCTCGCTCCTTCTCTTTATCGCTCCTTTGCTTTGCAGATTTCAACCCCGCGCCCTCTATGCGCGGATATTTGCAAAAGTAACGGTAAAATACTATATTGTCATACGATCTTAGTAAATGTGCAAAATTTCATCAATTGATTATGTCAGGAAGCGCGTTAAATAAAAAATGCAGGATTTGAAGAAAATTTTCACCCCCGCGCCCCATACGTGCGGATATTTGCAAAAGTAACGGTGGAATACTGTATTGATATCTGATATTAGTAACTGTGCAACATTTCATCAATTGATTATGTCGGGAAGTGTGTTAAATAAGGGATGCAAGATTCGAAGACAATTTTCAGCCCCGGACCCCCTACGTGCAGATATTGGCAAAAGTAAAGGTGGAATACTGTATTGTCTTCCGATATTAGTAACTGTACAAAATTTCATTAATTATATCAGGAAGTGTGTTAAATAAACGGCGCAAGATTTGAGCATAAACATTGTGCACGGATTGTGAGTTACAGAAAAGCAAGTAAAAAAGTTGATTAACAAAATTTTGATTTTTGAAAATTTCAGGACGGAATTTTTTTCATTGAAACCTCTACTTTAAGATGGTTAAAAAAGCCATACCGTTACTATGGAAAAACATTGTCGAAAATGGGAAAAACCAATCGAAGTTTATGAAACTGTCACAAGGAGGCGGCTAAATAGTCAGAGAGCTATAATGCTAAAAACTCCGAGATGCCGTGGACGTCCGTCGGTTTGATAGATGGTGCAGAAGGCTCCCTGAACCACTCGATACCCTTAGTTTAGCTATTGGTCGTGATCTGTAGAATTTATGACCTCGAGAAGGTCACTCCGAATGAGCGAAATGTGAAACCTGTCTGTCGACTAAAAAATTACATTCTAGGACTCATCAGAAATCCAGTGCTAAATTTTTTTTGTATTTGTTCCACGAGGTCCAAAATTATGAACAAATAACCGAATTTTTTTTGAAATTTTTCTGTCCGAGATGTGAAAACCTTTCAAAACATTTTCCAACCTGTTTTCCCAGATGGAAAAAGTACCAAAATCCAATCGACGACAAAACTATTCATCGGAATTTTTTTTGAGCGACTGAAAATTGGGAAAATTCCAAAATTTTATGTGTTTCCACCTAATTTTTGGAATTATGGAGGAAAAAGTCTGTCAATCATTTTTCCTGCTAATTGGACCCATAAACAGTGGTGAAAAACAATCGACAGACAATGTTCTATGTGTGGCACGACCACTTAATAATATTGAATGTACGAAACACTGATCTTAGATATTTCAAACGGGTAGCCAATCAAAGAACAGAGATTTAAAAATTGTTGAACGAACCCGGGTGAAATGAATCGCGGCGAAAGTAAATCAAGTGGAAAGGGACGACGGCTTTCTTTCTTGTTTTAACGACCGACGGTACGAGATAATGAATTTTAATGCGTATCATTGCTAGGTAAAAACCTAGAAATAGGTGTTAAATTGATTTAAAATTTTATCGCCAGCTAACGGAATGTTCCTATTGTGACGCGTTTTTCTCCACCTCGCACGTTGACGTGGAGAAAAGGCGCGGCCACTCTTTGACACACGAGCTTCGGAAACAAGTTTTCGAATTACTCGGGCGCCAGTCCTAGTTTAAGTGATAGAACACACTACCCTCAAGCCGAGTACGCGAGGGTGAGCAGCTCAAGTGGAGAAAGTTTATTCCAGTGGGTCAATATATGGGAAATTAGACGTTCACACACAGACAATAAAACTCAGAATATATATTAGAAATATACTATGATATATAATATTATCGAGACAGGCTTAACCTTCTCAAACATATCGTATTACATACTGCGTAACAGCTCTTCTCAATAACCGCTCACGCTGCATGAGCATTGTATTTCAATTCTAAGTAATCCTGATTGTGCTGAATCAGCAACACTGTTTCCTTTGTTCTCAAAACATTATAAATATTACCAACAACCTTTTTGCAATCAGTCTTATACTCACATTTGGTCGAATACATTCTAAATTTATTATTGTTTATTATTATACAAAGAGTCAAGCTTGACTCCAATAAGTGAATAAAGTTTTTAAAAAGCTATTTCAAGAATCCACTATCTAACATTGGCGCAGTCGTGGCGGATCTGAAAAACACACAGTTCGGGAGCCTAACCAGTAGCAAACATATCCGAGGGAACAAGGAGTCCATCTGAAAAAGGTGCCTAACCGGACGAAAAGAGCTTCTGGAACAAGGAGAACTTCTTAGCTGTAGTGGTGGATCCCAATCCTTTGTTCAGAAGAACCTACATTATTCTCAAACGCACAGAAGCGAAACAATAATAATTATCAAGAAATACAAGCAACAAAGCAACATTTCAAATCAACACGATTCAACAATTAGCAAGTAAGAATTTCATCCCGTCCCATCGTTGGTGTCTTCGGCATCAAAGGCAACCCTGTGGAAGGAACACCCAGTGACACCCCTGGCAGAGAGAGACCTTTGGTGAAGCTAAGCTCACGAAGTCGCATTCAACTGGACCACGAGGAATGAAAAATTTAGGGTAAGTCATTTTTGAATCATCTCGCAAACATTTATTTGCAAACAACGACATAATTTTACATTTTATTTTATCAAAATACATTGCATTGCTACATACAGTTCTAATATCTAAGGTAGTAATTTTATTTAAACTCGAAACAAAATATCTTAATTATAATTGTGTGACCTATATAAATAACCGTAATCATACACTGTTCCTATCGTAACATTATTTTTATGGTAATATCATATACTCTTTAAGTGCGAATTTATCTAATTAACTGTAATCACGTACCACTGTTATCTTAGCATTTTTATCGTAATATAATATTGCATACCACATAAAAGGTTAAGGTTAAGGCCGTAAGACAAGCTTGTGTTCTATAATACCGTGTGTGCAAAATATAAAATTATCAGAGATATACTATTTCCAAACTCAAAACGCTTTTTAAACCAAACGCGTTTTTCGAATTAACCTAGCTATTTCATAATATAAATTTTAAATATTACAGAATAAATAACACACTCTTGCACGTTTCATATAAAAAAAAAAATTTTTTTTAAAAACACCAGTAGCGTACTAACTTAAATTGGAAAAAGGCGTTTTAAGTTATTCGATTATCTAAATAATATAAATAAAATGGCTACAAACGTAAGCAATTCCAATGCAAACAATTCAATCACGGCGAACGAAACAATAAATATTGAACCTTATAGGTTAAGCGAAATATTTTCCATAGTGCCCGAATTTGACGGCAACCCCATATTCTTGCAAACATTTATTTCAGCTTGCATAACCGCTCAGGGTATCGCTGTTGATGATCAGCGCGTCTTATTAACGCTTCACATAAAAAATAAATTACGCGGAAAAGCCGCAGAATTAATAAATTCCCGAAACCCTGCTACATGGGCAGAAATCAAAAGCTTACTTGAAGCTCATTTTGGCGACTCTCGCGACCTGACAGCTTTGATTCAGGATCTGCAGAGGATTCGTCAGTTACCCAACGAAACCGCACTAATATTTGTATCAAGACTACAAACGCACAACGCGAAAATGCACGCAGCAGTGCAAAAGCAGACTCTAACTCTAGAGGAAAAAACTGCTCAATGTAACCTCATTGAAAATATGACATTGACTACTTTATTAACCGGATTAGAACCCAAATTAGGTCAAATCATTAGGGCTGGTAACCCTGGCGACATGTTAGACGCAATAAACCGCATTAAACGTGAATTGCAATTATCCTATTTTGAATCACAAAAATTTTCTAATAGAGTTCCAAATAAAAATCTCATTCAAAACCCACAAAGACGTCCAAACTACCCACAATTTTGCACCTTCTGCAAAAGAAACGGACACCATGTTAACGAATGCCGCACAAGGCAAAACTATCAATCCCCATCTCCCAATTTCACACCAAATGCTTATTCTAATCAAGCACAGCTTCCAAGGCAACATTTCACATCTAATCATAGACCGCAAAATTTCCAACATTTTTCTAACCAGCAGCAAAATTATTCTCAACAGAACAGGCCCTCAGCTATCAGGCCAAATCCAAACTTCAACCAACAGAGACCTTCTGCCATCCAACCAAACCCAAATTTCAACAGGTTTAATCAACAAAAGACACATCACCTAAATCAAGAATCTTATGATAACTACACTGATAACCCAAACCAATATGAAAATTATCCTGTAAATTATTCTACCAATTATTCTCCCAATTATTCTAACGAAAATGATTATGATTACGATTTTGGAACCCAACAATGTGAGAATTATACTGCTAATTCTCAACCCCAACAGTACGAGAATTATACTGCTAATTCTCAATCTCAACAGCACGAGGATTATACTGCTAATCCTCCGGATTTTTGCATAGGCCCGGAGTATTCCACGAGTACTCCAACACAACAAACGGACGAGCTGGATCAAATTTCTCATCAAGTCCAAGCGATAAACCTCCAGGACAGTTTCGACCCAAACCTGAACTTCCCGGAAAACCAATTCATGTAAAAACACCCCGCTACAAACTAAACATCGTAAACTCCAAAAATTTATTTTACATAGAAGACATCACTAAACGTTTCAAAATCTTGATAGACACAGGCGCAGGTATCTCTATATTCAAACCCGAAACGGCAGAAAACTATAAACGTCGATCCCACGAAAATGTAATTATACAAGGTATAACAGACGAAAAAATTAATATCACTGAATCTGCTCTCATACCTTTCAATCCGAATGATCCATACAAAGTTTACATTCATAATCTAGATATAGAATTTGACGGACTTTTAGGTGCCGACTTTTTGGACCATTACGATTGCTTAATAGACATTAAAAACAGACAATTAATCACTAATTTCAAAACCGTACCATTGTATCAAGTTACCGATAATATATTAACTACACTCTGGAGCCCGATTAAAAATCAAAATTTAAACGAAACAAAAAACCAAAATGTAATTTCTATCGAACCACGCACAGAAAAGATTTTTAAGCTTAAATGTAATTTACAAAATACCGAAGCTATACTAATAGCCCAGGAAAACGAAAAGGTACGTTTACCGAACGCCATTGTCAAAATAGACAACAATGGTGAATTTTTGACGACAGTAATAAACTCAAATGCAATTCCGAAAACAATAAAATTTTCAAATCTTAAACTTGAACCCGTCCAAAAATTTAGGTCAATATTTAATGTAAATCTTCAAAATCCGGATTCCCAATATATAGACAGAAATTACGAAATAAGAAACCAATTACGCTTAGATCACTTGAACGATGAGGAGAGTGAACTAATTACTCAACTCTGTTTAGACTTTTCAGACATATTCTATTTAGAAGGTGACAACTTGACATTTACCAATGAAATCAAACATTCAATAGACACTAACGATTCTAAACCAATTTTCACTAAATCTTATCGTTACCCCCAAATTCATAAACAAGAGGTAAAATCACAAGTCTCGAAAATGCTCGACCAAGGCATTATCCAGCCTTCAATTTCTCCCTGGTCCTCCCCAGTTTGGGTAGTCCCCAAAAAACTAGACGCTTCTGGTAAACAGAAATGGCGCGTCGTAGTTGACTACCGAAAATTAAACGAAGTAACGATAGGTGATAAGTATCCTTTGCCCAACATTTCTGATCTTCTAGACCAATTAGGCAGATGTCAATATTTCACGACTCTAGACTTGGCCTCTGGCTTCCACCAAATTGAAATCGATCCTAAGGACATCCAAAAAACAGCTTTCACGGTAGAGAATGGCCACTACGAATTTGTACGTATGCCATTCGGTCTAAAAAATGCTCCATCCACTTTCCAGAGGGTCATGGACAATATTCTATTAGGCATCCAAAATGAACGCTGTCTCGTCTACATGGACGATATTATTATTTATTCCCCTACTATCCACGAACATATTTCTCGATTAACAGAAGTCTTCAAACGTCTACAAAGAGCCAACCTCAAAATTCAGCCAGACAAATGCGAATTCCTTCGCAAGGAAGTCGCCTATTTAGGACATCTTATTACAAAGGATGGTGTAAAACCAAACCCTGCCAAAGTCGAAGCAATTCTAAATTTTCCTCAACCCAAAAATCAGAAAGAAATTAAATCTTTTCTAGGTCTAGCAGGCTACTATAGACGCTTCATTCCTAATTTCTCCAAAATTTCAAAACCCTTAACTAAGTTGCTACAAAAAGATATACCTTTCAATTTCGACAATGACTGTACAAATTCATTCGAAACCCTAAAACAAACTTTGACAACTACCCCGATATTGATCTACCCCAACTTTGATGAACCTTTTGTCCTAACTACAGACGCTAGTGCATTTGCAATAGGTTCTGTACTTTCACAAGGAAGTATAGGAAAAGATTTGCCAATCGCATACGCATCTCGAACTTTATGCGGCGCGGAAACTAAGTATTCAACCATTGAGCGTGAACTTTTATCTTTGGTCTGGAGTGTAAAGCATTTTAGGCCATATCTATTCGGAAGGAAGTTCAAACTCGTCACCGACCACCGACCACTCACTTGGTTATTTTCCATAAAAGACCCAGGTAGTAGACTAGTCCGTTGGCGCTTAAAACTCGAAGAATACGATTACGAAATAATATACAAACCCGGAAAAATCAATAAAAACGCGGACGCGTTGTCCAGAATTAAAATCAATCACTTTTCAGAATGTTCCAAATTTTATTCAAAAATTCTAGCCGCAAACGAAGACTCAAACGAAGACTCAGACGAAGATGAAACCTCAGACAATGACGACGAGATCACTGACGAACAAATTGCCCGAGAATTTGACACATTCTCCCGCCTTTACAAAACCAAATCTCTAATAGACTATTCCAAAATTCAAATCACAAATAAACAACTATTAGATCGAGAAAATAAAAATATCATAACGTTCTTCCAACAAAACAACTTGACAGATCTTCACCATCAAATTATCGAAGATATTTTCGAGGAAAACCCAGAGTTTTATAACAACACAATTAATATCGTTTCCAGTAAATCAACCCGACAAAGAAACTATTACATTATCGCTCTACCCTTCGACCCAGAGTCTGTGGTAGAACACCTATTTCTAACACTGTACAAACATCGGAACAAATTAGACCTTTCCAAAACTTACCATGTTGAAAACAATCTAGACTTCCCAATTCTCGAAATCCTATCATTTATTTTCGCTGAAAAAGACTTAAAACTAATTATTTGTCAAAATTTAGTACGAACTCCCGATGAAGACCAACGTCCGATCATTCTCGACCAGCATCACACCGGAAAAAATAATTTACATCGTGGAATAAATGAAACGATACGTAGAATCAAAAATAAATATAATTGGCAAGGCTTAACAAAAGACGTCGAAAATTTTATAAAAAATTGTGAAACATGTCAAAGAACAAAAGTCTGTCGTAAAAACCTCAACAATCCCTTAGTGATTACTGAAACCCCTAAAACTCCATTTGAGAGAGTTAATATTGATCTATTCGAATTTCCCACGCGAAACTATGCATTAACTATCCGCGACGAGTTAACCAAATTTACTCAAGCTTACGCAGTCCCAGACAAGAGCGCAAAATCAGTCGTAAATACCCTGTTGCTTTATTTTCAGCATTATGGTACCCCACTAAGAATTCATTGCGATTATGGCGGTGAATTTGATAATAATTTATTAAAAGACCTTTGCACCCTTTACGACATAAAACTAACATACTCAAGCGTAGGACACCCTCAATCCAACGGATCTATCGAACGATTCCATGCCACCCTAGCGGAAATGATCAGAATACATAAAACAGAGAATCCGAACGAACACCCTTTCACCATATTACCATACGCGGTAATATGTTATAACAATTCAGTAAACAAAACTCATGGCTTTACGCCATACGAACTTATTTTCGGACATACAGCTAACCGACCACCTGAAACTCTTTACAACCAAAAAGACCTGATCACCAAATACGTTAGAGACCTAAATAATCGAATATCTCATTATTACAAAATTGCGCGAAGTCGAACGGAAGCACAAAAACAAAAAGCCAAAGTTCGATTCGACAAGAACATTCCCGAAAATCGACACACATATAATATTGGCGACAAAGTGTACGTCAAAGAATCACAAATAAAAAATAAACTGCAAAATAAATTCAACGGTCCCTTTGAAATTACAGAAATCTTTCAAAATTCCGCTACATTACTAAATCTTGAAACAAACCAAACAACCAAAGTAAATTTTGATCGAATGAAACCATATACTGAAGATTAAATTTATTTTCAGGTTTCTCCTGCTGATCGGATCAGCAGTTGCTCAATTTAAAATATCACCCATTAACAATACGATCGGAGTATATTATCACCAAGACACGGACATTGTGATTTCTCACAAGAAATGGACTTTACTGGTACACAAAAACATATCTACCTTTAAGACAGCTTTCGACAAAAACGACAAGATCTTACAGACACTATACAACACACTCGACCCAGCATATCATTACATGAACGTCTTTTCAGGAGATGTAAAAACTCACCTTAGCTTATTGACGCAAATTTCCCAATCAATACAATCAAAATTTGACGAAATTTACCTTGACACGAAACGATACAAACGAGGAATACTAAATGGCATCGGAACGATTTTCAAATCGATAACCGGGAATTTAGACGCAGAAGACGGTCAGTATTATTCTGATTGTATCAACAAATTGAATAATGACGAACACCAACTCGAAAACCTAATTAAAAACCAAATATCCGTTACAACTTCAGTAATCAAAAATTTCAACGCAACTATTCAAAAATTGCAAGTTGACGAAGAAACTTTCAATAAGGATATTAAAGAAATCGAAACCTCAATTTTAGACATGACTAAAGACATAGAAAACGTCCATGCAAAACTGAAATTTATCGAAATCTGCGAACAACTTATGGCAAGTTATTTATTTATCGAGGATAACCTAAATGACATCCTAAATTCCATCACTTTCGCGAGGCTTAAAATAATTCACACGTCAATTATAAATCCAAAGGACTTAGTAAATTCTCTACAGGAAATTTCGCAAAACCTACAAAGGAACAATTTACCGCTTCCAATCAAACTATCAAAAGTTGCACAGTACTTAGACATTATAGAACTAAAAGCTTTTCAAACAAATTCGGATCTAATATTTGTGTTAGACATACCTTTAATAGACCCTCAAACATATTCAGTATTTCAATTATACCCTATTCCTATTTTGGATAATAGAACTGGTTTATATCATGTATTATCAACTTCTCAAAAATATATCGCGAGAGATGATGATTCATTAATGTACATACCTATCTCGAACCTTGAAGAATGCAAACCTCTTTATTTCAACACCAAATTATGTCCAAATTTATTTGCATATCCTATTGACAACAATGCCATATGCGAAGCCCGTCTCTTCAAGAACCTCAAAACTCTGCCAGAAAACTGCCAGACGTCATTTATCATGAGCCAAGGCTACAACGTCCAAAAAATAGACGAAAACACATGGTTAGTTATTAACGCAGAACCTCTACAAACAACCATCAACTGTCCAGAAAGAAATTCAAAAACTGAAGTCATCTACAAAAATTCAATAGTAAAATTACAACCAAATTGTTACGCCTTCATAGGCATCACAAAAATTCAAGCCAGTACCAATGAAGTAACCGATGTAAAAGACGACACTCATCCAATCCAAATTCCATTTGAATGTTGTAAACATATTCCAGACAAAATCCGAGCTCCAAATCTTAAACCACTAAAATTAAACAATCTCAATACGGAAGACCTCGAAGTTGCCAAACACAAGTTGGACCAATACTCCAGAGATTTAGATGATTTGATCAACGAACCCTTTATAACAAAACACATATCCTGGTTCACCTATTTTATCATTGTGCTAATAATTGGACTGTTATTTCTGTACCTATTTTGTAAGTGCAGAACAAAAAGACGAAGACTAGCCATCGATGTTTCTGCATCACCCCCATCTCCACCGAGGCCTAGCAAACCCTACAGGACATTTGCTAACCTATTTCCTTCACGAAGACGACCTACCTTAAGAAGAGAAGACAACGAAGCCGAAGACATAGAACTTACATAAAGACAAACTGTTTTGTGCCTTTTTACTGACTTTCAGTGCTGGACTCTTCAGTGAATTTTATTTCATTTGTTTAATCATTATATTTCATTATTTTCTATCAT
The DNA here is from genome assembly GCA_963675555.1 of Leptura quadrifasciata. Classification (NCBI taxonomy): domain Eukaryota; kingdom Metazoa; phylum Arthropoda; class Insecta; order Coleoptera; family Cerambycidae; genus Leptura; species Leptura quadrifasciata. The sequence goes on along the minus strand of OY776673.1, from coordinate 150,335,313 downwards.
TTCATTTCTAATTTCAATTTTATTAACATTTTTACGTCATTTTCATTCAAACCCATCATGCTTATATTTTATGCTTTCACAGTAAAGCTATATTTTAACCTTAGGAATATTTTATCCTATTTTACAATTCAAACCTAATATGTTTGTATTTTACGCTTTCTTGCCAAAGCTATATTTTAACTCTAACATTTTTATGTTATTTTATTTTATGAATCAAGCTTATTGTGCTTGCATTCCATATTTTAGACGCTAAGGTTATATTCTGTGTTTTAAACCTTACGATTTAACATTTTTGTATCTTTTATATTTTTCCAAATTGTACCATTACATTTTATATACATTTTATATTCATTTCAAAAGTTGCTGCATAAAACACCAACTTTTTTTATAAGGGGGAAGCTGTTATATTAGAAATATACTATGATATATAATATTATCGAGACAGGCTTAACCTTCTCAAACATATCGTATTACATACTGCGTAACAGCTCTTCTCAATAACCGCTCACGCTGCATGAGCATTGTATTTCAATTCTAAGTAATCCTGATTGTGCTGAATCAGCAACACTGTTTCCTTTGTTCTCAAAACATTATAAATATTACCAACAACCTTTTTGTAATCAGTCTTATACTCACATTTGGTCGAATACATTCTAAATTTATTATTGTTTATTATTATACAAAGAGTCAAGCTTGACTCCAATAAGTGAATAAAGTTTTTAAAAAGCTATTTCAAGAATCCACTATCTAACATATTACTATAAACCTATAACCTATATGTTTTCTTAAAAAAATGTTTTCTTAACCGCCTCTCAAGTTACCGAAGTAACTACTAAAATCTATAAGTTACTTAGGCCGGGAGGAGCAAGCAAAAATCAAGTACCAAATGACTCAGGCGACAAGGATAGCAAGCACAAAACTATTATTTAAAACTTTAGCACCAAGCAAATGGCAAAGTGTTAACACAAAGTAAGCGGCGTTACGTGGGCAGTTTAGTGAAGCGATACCAAGGTGCAGATTAGATACGGATACCAGGCAAATGAAGCAAGACCACAATTATATACAGTATGAAAATGGAAAAAGATAAAAACTACAGTGCAACAGTTTATAGAATACTTGGCTAGTGTTTAATGTGTCCTGAAAAGATAAGGCATGATTATTACAGTTATACGGCAGCTTTTTTTTATAACATGCAGTTCCTCCTGGTGGCGGCTGAAACAGACAAGGTATGATTAATAAACATAAATGCAACTTTTCAGCACTCTTGAGAACCCCAGCGGGTGGTATCGCGAGTACCTACAAGATGCAGTTCCTCCTGGCATCGGCTGAAACAGACAAGGTATGATTATTTAAACACAGTTTGCACTAGCCAAGTTTTCCTACTCCGTTGACTCTCTTCTCTTTGGTCTTACTTACTTCTTGGTCTGGATTCAGGCACGTCTGCTTGCGGGAACGGTCAGAGCGGACTGACACACTTGCTTGGTGTACCGGGACTTTTCTATAATCAAACAACTTATTAGAGTAGCGGGAGAAATGCGCCAAACAGATGCGTAGTTTATTCAATGACAAGATATGGAAAAATTCCACGGTTCGGAATTAATATGTGTCAAGTATTATTTACCTGGAGTTTGATTTTCGGAGGAAACACGTCTGCTTGCTTTGAGTCAATCAGGCTGCCTACACGGTATGAATTTAATTACTTCCTTCAGATATGAAGGAGTGGGAGAAACAGCAGAAAACAGATGCGTAGTGGATCACGGTGACGTCAGACGGACTTGACAAAATATTTGAAAGATTTTGGGGACTTAGAAAAATAATTCAGAATCAGATTTGGACTTAGAACAATAATTCCACGGGACTTGTGGACTTAGAAAATTATTGCAAATACAAATTTTACGGACTTAGAAATAAATGTTACCTGGCGGCTTCAAATATGTAGCGTGAACACGTCTGCTGGCTCTGAGTCGATCGGGAAGACTAACTGGTCGGTGTGAATTTTATTGCTGCCTTCAGAGATGAAGGAGTGGGAGAAACAGCGGAAAATAGGTGCGCGGTGGATCACTGTGACGTCAACTGGACTTGTAAAAATATTTGAAATGTCTTTGGGGACTTAGCAAAATAAGTCCACGACGGATTTGTGGACTTGGAAAAATAATTCAAATATAGATTTTACGGACTTAGAAAAATTAATGTTTACCTGAATTGTGGACTTGTGATATTTTCAGTACAGCATCAGAGCCAACAGCAGGCACGTGTACCTCGTGGGTCGGCAACCAGAAGATTAAATGCGGAATAATTAAATTATTCCCGTGTACTGAAAGAGTGACGTCGCATAGGTGACGTCGAACGGACTTGTAAAATATTTTAAAATATTTTCGGACTTAGAAAAATAATGCCACGATGAATTTGTGGACTTAGCAAATTTACCTTACTCTGGTACCACAGGACGGAGAGCTCTGTACATCTAACGTGGTCGGTCGCTGAGAAGGCACTGACTCGTGCGTGGTTTGGCTTGTCTGAAATGTAGAAACTCTTCTCGTCGCTTCCCCACCTGAGTTCATCTGTACTTTACAATCTGATATACCTACTCGGGGATTCTAGAAATTAATTAATTTTAAACGAATTCGCCTACGGCGGTACAGTATATTTACAAATATAACAGAACTATAAAATATTTTCGAGAAAATATTTCGGTAACGAAAAATACTTCGTTACACCATTATTAATAGATTTTTAGTGAGGACCTTCTTTAAGGGATTTAACGCACTGCACGTGTAATGAAATAAATTTATATGTAACTTAACCGAATCACGCCGTGGTAGTCGGCGAACTTGATGTGGCGTTCCTAGACAATTCGTGGTAATGGCTACTGTTTAAATTCCCCGAGGCAATAATGTACGGACCCCAACTTTAATTATTTTCCAGCATACCTACCAGTCGACATATAGATCGATTGTAAAATACGTGAATAAAGTAAACTCCCAGGAGAGGCCACAAGGAAGCGCCTAGGTGATCCGTTGTGCTGTAATTACCTTCCAAGAACCTGGTCATGGTAGTGGTAGGTTTTCCTGGCTTTCCTGGTTTCTGATCAACATATTAATGAAAATTGCACCAGCACAAAGGACACTGTAGATAAATCGGCACATTTTAGAAATTTTTGAAGGGTGGCCAAAAATTGTGTAAGGGATGAAATTGTCTGTCGATTGTTTTTCACCACTGTTTATGGGTAGAATTTGCAGGAAAAATGGTTGACAGACATTTTCCCCCATAATTCTGAAAATTAGGTGGAAAAACATCAAATTTTGGAATTTTCCCAATTTTCAAAGTCGCCTAAAAGAAATTCCTGGGAATAGTTCTGTCTGTCGATTGGATTTTGATACTTTTTCCATCTGGGAAAACAGATTGGAAAAGGTTTTGAAGGGTCTTCATATCTCGGACAAAAATTTTTAAAAAATATTTGATTATTTGCCCATAATATTGGACCTCGTGGACCCAATGCAAAAAAAAATTAGCACTGGATTTCTGATGAGTCCTAGAATGTAATTTTTTAGTCGACGGACAGGTTTCACATTTCGTCCATTCGGAGTGATCTTCTCGAGGTCATAAATTCTACAGATCACGATCAATAGCTAAACTAAGGGTATCGAGTGGTTCAGGGTGGCCTTCTGCACCATCTGTCAAGCCGACGGACGTCCACGGCATCTCGGAGTTTTTAGCATTACAGCTCCCTGACTATAACCACATTTTTTATTTAAAAGTAGTAGTATTGCCACAGAAAGAGGGTTGGGAATGGATAAAGCAAATGGTTTGTGAGTCTACGTACGAGAACGCCGTCCCATTATAAAATTTAGTCCAATACCTGCAGTAGGCATTAAATGGATAACATTAAAAGTTGCTCGCCAAAATGAATTCGGTTATTTTTGGGCCTTAAAAAGAATGTGAACTAATGCTTATAAAGATCGGGGAAATACTGAACGAACAAAATTTATGTTCAGTACTCCCAACAGGCGCAGGCGGTACAATCGAAACGGGCAAATTTTATGCTCCGAAATACCTCATTAATGATGCGTACTATTGTTGCAAAGTCATTTCATTTAATTTTAATACATTACTAGTAATATTTATAGATTACGTAATATGCATAAGTTAATCTCGATGATTTTTATTACCTTTCTAATCAAATTGAATGTAACGTTTCAGCACTAACTTTTGAATGTATTTTACATGGAATTCAGCCATCCAGGAAACTGAATTATAAAGGAGTTTGGGATAAGACAGTCAGTACTTTTGTAAGTGAAGTTACTGAAGTTTAATTATAATAAAGATATTAAAATTTTCTCAGATCTGATAAAAAAATGTTCGTTTTTTTTCAGAATGGCCGAAATTATTTTTTTTTATTGGGTTTTAAACAAATGCAAAAAATAACCAAAATAGATTTTAAATTTTTTTTCATCGCATCAAAAAGCTGGCATCGAGACCTAACTTTTGAAAACAAAATGATCCGTTTTGAACGTAATGGCATATAATATAGTTCAGTTGGTATGCGTGAGTAGAGTACTGGTATCATTTGAGAGCTCCTACAAATTGTTCATATAAAGTGAAATAAACTCAAAATAATTAATTTTTAATGTGACATACGTAAAATAAAAGAATTAGTGATCACAAAATTGCAATCAAATTAAGCCAATAAGTGTGTGTAATGCTAATAATTAGTTAATAGTATTGACTAGTTTCTGCCTAAACGAATTGGTGAGAAAGTTCTACCTAGTAGATAAAGAAGTCAGCATGCCACCCAAACAAATGACTCGGAACAACTCAACCTCTAGTGAAAAGATCGATGATGACACAGCCACAGAACAACTTATAAATAAGGTTTGCATAAAATTTACTAATCAATTTGACGCAAAATTTGCTGAATTAAAAGATGGTTTACTTGAAGTGACCAGTTCTCTAAAACAAATAAATAAATTAGTAAATGCAAATCAAAATTCCATTGAGGCACTTAACAACAAAGTTGCATCACTTGAACAACAATCTAAAAAAAATGCTCTAAGATTCCATGGATTCTCTGTAGTGGAAAATGAAAACGTGCCTGTAATGATTGTATCTTATATAAATGAGACATTAAAGGTGTCATGCGATATACGGGACATTGATTGTACCTTTCGTGTCGGTAAAAGTGATGACCCTGAAAAACCACTTACTGTATTGATTAACTTTACTTCGAACATTAAACGCAATGAAGTATTTGCTGCCAAAAGATTAACAAAAAATACTGGTATTGCTATTTTTGAAGATCTTACAAAGGAGCGTCACAAACTTCTGTTAGCAGCCAAAAATAAGTTCGAGAAAAGTCATGCGTGGTCGTCTGGAGGTAAAGTGTATATGTTTCGGGGCAATGAAAAGTGTACTCTTAACTCTGAAAAAGATCTGTAATTTTATTGATGTGGTAGAACTAGATATTTATATATCCGAATATGTAGTTGCTTTTTACTTCTGGTTGTATGTTTTGTATTGTCTTTCTTTTTTTTCTATTTCTATTTATTTTTGTAAGAAGTTTATCAAAACAAATACAGTTGTGGTCTTTTTAATTAGTTAATTATTATTTGAATTATATATAAACATATATTGTTTATACTTTATACTTAGATCTATGATGCAAATATACATTATATGCATAGAGGTGTATAATGTATATGTTTATTTGATTTATAAATAAATACATACAATAATTATAAATATTATTGTATTAAAATTTGTAGTTTATAGAATTAAATAATTTACTTAATATCATTATATTAGACATGAAACATGGAGCTCTTCCTATGATTATCAAATTTACTTAGCATGTCAGAAAATAAAAAGTAGTTCAGTTTTGCACATTTTAATGCAAGATCTATTTGTACAAATTTTGATGTTTTCAGATGTGGTAGCTAAAGAATGTTTTTCTATATTGGGAATTTCAGAAAGTCGGTTAGACTCGGGAGTATCAGATGATTGTGTTTGTATATCAGATTATAAAATAATTAGAAAAAACAGGGTGGGAAGAGGAGGAGGTGTGGCATTCTTTGTTCATAAATCAGTTAAATTTAATTTACTAGAAATGCCAACTTCCATTGATTCTCCCCTGGAGCAACTCTGGATATATACTAAAATATCAGGTAAGAGAATATGTTTAGGATCGCTGTATAGGTCACCAAATACGAATTTAACTGTGTGTCTTGAGACTTTAGAAAATACCTTGGTTATTTTGTTACCCGATTTCGATGTAATTCTATTTGGAGGAGATTTTAATGTAGACTGAAGTTAAATAAGAATAATACTAAACAATTCAATTTTTAATGGCATACTTGTGGATAATAACCCCACTACCTACCGCATTTTGGGTAGGTTAAATATGTTCACCAGTTTTTTAAGTAAATATAGTTTACATCAATTAATTTCACAGCCGACGCGGATTACGGAACACTCTAGTACAGTAATAGATTTAATTGTTATATCAGATATAAATTTAGTGAACAATGTTGAAGTCATTAACATGGAAGGTATTTCGGATCATTCATTAGTAAATTGTAATTTAAAATTTAAAAAAATTAAACAACCTCAAATTTTTCGAACGTTTAGGGATTACTCAGAATTTAATTTCAATATATTTCTTAATGATCTATATCTTATAAATTGGTCACATATTTATGATCTTCAATCCGTTGAAGAAATGATAGAATACTGGAATCTAAATATAAATGCACTTTTTGATTTTCATGCTCCAGAAAAAACAGTAAGAATATCTAAGCCGCCAGCTCCTTGGTTAACTTAAAATCTAAAATTCATGATGAAGCTCAGAGACAAAGCCTATACTAAATACAAAAAAGTTGGTACACAGGCATCATGGAACTATTACAAAGATCTACGAAATATTGTAAATACTACGGTGAAATTAGAAAAAAAAGCGTTTTTACAACAAAAATCTAAAAGCAATCCTAACGAATTTTGGAAAACATTAGACTATTTAAATATTAACAAAAAACATAAAAGTTCTTTTGTGGATTTCAGTGATGTTAATGATCTGAATAATTTTTTTATTAGTAGTTTACCACAAGTACCAGATCTGAATAAAAATAATGCAATATTAGAAAAATATGATGGAAAATATTCAGATTTCGTCACGGAATTAAATTTTACTCAAGTTACAGTTGAAAAAGTAGAATCTATTGTACGAACCATTAAATCAAATGCAAAAGGAGCTGATGGCATAGACTTGAAAATGATAACATTAGTGCTACCGTACTTAAGTGAATATTTAACTTTTATTATTAATAAATGCATATCATTAAACGTTTTTCCTCGTGCATGGAAAGATTCGAATATAATTCCAATCCCTAAAAATTCCAATCCAGTCGAGTTCTCTCACTTCAGGCCAATAAGTATTTTGCCAACATTATCAAAAATTTTGGAAAAAATAATTGCAGAACAAATAAATTCATTTCTTGAAAAACATACAATTTTACCTAATACGCAATCTGGTTTCCGCGTTGGCCATAGTACAACAACTGCGTTGTTACATGTAACGGATGATATCTTTAGAGCAAATGATCAAAGTAAAAATACAATTTTAATTTTGTTGGACTATAGCAAAGCTATAGTACTCTTGATCATGAGATTTTATGTAAAAAACTTAAATATTTTGGTTTTAGTCATTCTGCTGTATTGTTTCTAAAAAAATATCTCTCAGATCGATGGTAAGGGGTGCTCCTAAATGGATTTTTTTCAAATTTTATATTTAACGCAATAGGTGTTCCACAAGGAAGTGTCCTAGGTCCACTATTATTTTCGATATATACCGCTGATTTTTACAGCTACCTTAAATTTAGTTCTATGCACCAATATGCAGATGACACACAGATTTATTTAAACTTTTTACAACGTGAATATAAAGTAGCTGCTGAAAATGTCAACGAATATTTAGCACAAGTGATGAGAGTATCAAGTACGCACGGCACGATCTTATTTTAAACAAGAAAAAAGCGGAGGTATTGTTGTTTGGGAAAAACAAATAAAGAACTCTGTGAAATACTTGATTTTAAAATTCTAATTGATAATGAATCTTTAACTTTTAGTAAATATTGCAAAAGTCTCGGAGTAATTTTAGATGTGCAATTGAAATTTAATGAACACGTTAATACACTTGTAAAAAAATCTTATTTTAAATTAAAGACATTATACATGCATAAGGAGTATTTATCAAGCGATGTGAAACTTAAGTTATGTGAATCTTTAATTTTGACTACTTTAGCTTACTGTGATGTGGTATACTGGCCCGCTTTGCTTAAAATGGGCCAAAAAAGTTTGCAAAAAATTCAGAATAATTGTTTAATTTTCTGTTATCACCTCCGCAAATTTGACCATATCTCCGAGACACTTCAGCAAAGTAAATGGTTAACGCTTGATGAACGTTTTAAGTTGCATATGGCGTGCCTCATCCACAAAATTAACATAAATAAATATCCAATATATTTGCTTGGAAAATTAATTAAAGGTACTGATGTACATAATTGTCCTACGCGCTATTGTGACCTATATAGCGTTCCTAAGCATAATACAGCCCAATTTAGAAGATCTTTTACATATAATGCAACTTACATTTATAATAACCTGAATTGTAAAATTAGCTCAAATTCTAGTTTCCATACTCTGAAAACCCATATCAAAAATTACCTAATATCACAAAGAAATTAATTTTGTTTTTATAGTTAGATTTGATTTATTTACGTGTACTGTAATATATCTTACATTTTGTAATTAGAATATTATACTGTTTTATTTTATAATGTACTGCTTGTTTTGCAGAATTATAGGGGGTTACGTGGAAGAGCAGCCTAGTTGAACGTCGCCCCCTTTATAAAAGATTATTGTAAATAACTTATATCAACAAAAAATAAAGCCATATTATTATTATTATTATTATTATTATTATTATTATGGCGGCCAATTCAAATTTTAAATAACAAATTCAATTGCGCACACTGGGTTTAACACGTTTGCAACCAATTTTCAAGGGTTTTCGTTAAAGTAAAGAGCAGATTTTCTGAAAGTTTGAAGTTGATCGGTCCACCCAGGGGCTCTGGGCAGCAAAATGAAAAGAATACGATTTTTGGCCAGTTTTTCACTTTTGTAGGTTATGGTTGCGCTTCTAATACCTACAGTAAACATAGATTTTTAGAATATTTAATTTACAAAGATTTTGTTTTTGATAGGACCTATATATCTCGAGTTATTCACATTTTTAGGTTGAAAAAAGCAGTTAAAAAAATTAAATTGTTAATAACAATTAGAGCATACGGTCTTTGAAGTACACAAATTTTTTGGGTAGTCCTGAGCACCCCCCCAACAGGATCCAACCATAAAATTGCTTATGGAAATAGTTCTTCTATATTGAATTTTTGTGTTGTTTTTACTGTACTAATACTCGATTTTTGCTCAATACTTAAAGTAACTAAAATCGACTCTGCAAGTTATGAATTATAATCTTCCCCATATTCGTTCCATATTTTATATTTTTTCTCTACCCTATACTCTATAAAAATAAAAAAATTAAATTGTGTTATATTTAATTTATATTATACTAAAAAATAGTAGTTCTAGTTTCTAGAGTATAGTCGAGTTCATCTATTATCAGCACTCAAAAACCGCAACAAAAACTTTATGACATCATTAAAATACCATTACTCTTTGTGCTATATTGACTGCAAATTGACTCACTTACCTTTATAGATTTTTAATGTGCGTCGGCTCGTTTGATGACAACAAGCCGCTTGGCCCACGGCGATAATAATTATGTCGTAAAGTTTTTGTTGCGTTTTTTGGGTGCTGGTAATAAAATAACTCGACTATATCAATGGTAAAACGGCAAAAGGCCCTAACCCACACTTTTCGTATTATGGTGATATTCACACCACCAGAATTATACAAGGATAAGGAACTTTTCAAACCTGGACCTAACCCTCTACCGTAAAAGTAAACGTAGTTATTTACACAGCAACTTGCCTAAGCCACAACCGAGATCAAAAAAATCGTATCACTCAGCTGTTAGAGTTACATTTTAGCAAAAAAAGACCTAACCCACAAATTTCATATGGATAAATAGAGACAAAAAGCCCTAAACCACAAAAGTAGTAATACATTTTCGAATAATTCCTTAAACTCTATAATTATTGAAGTGAGAGTTGGCAACAATGACAAGTCGATTCCCGCGCAAACCGTAATGATAGCGTTCGCATCTATTAAGAAATTAGTTAAGGCTCGAGCGAAGTTTATGTGAATTGTGTAACACTCTGGTTAATTAAGTGCCAAAGGTGAGTAAACCCTTGTTTAAATACTATTACTATTGGATAAAACTGTTTTCTAGCGTTTTTTGGCTTAGAGAGGGTTAGGTCTTAGATATCGCACTTTTCTTTTTGTATGTGGCATAGGCCACCATATCCAAACGTTTTTGCAGGCTTGGGCTTTTATGAAAAAATTGTTTCAGGTCTAAAAATGGAAACAAATATAAAGAGCAGGACAATGAGAATGGTTCAAATGTCCAAATCTAATGAAAAGGAAGACGAATTGTTGATTAATAATGATGATGAACTGCTGGAGTATGCTGGCAGGATGATAAATGTTTTAACAAATGAGACAAAAATACCAGAAATGTACTCGAAGGATACTAATAAAAACCCCTGCAATATTCTCGAGAGTACCAGAGAACAAAATCCTGACGAGAGAGAAGCAGATATCATGATCTTAGAGACAGAAGGAAAACAAGAATCACTATTTAAATCGAGAGAAGAAAACCTAACTGAGACACAGAAATTAAACATGGTATTTGAACTAACAGAAGATAACTCATCTGAAAAAAGAAACGATGATAATGAAAGCCAGGATATTATGTATAGTCCTGATGTGAAAAAGGGGGCAGAGAACGGATACTTTTCAAATATACAGCATAGTCATTGAAAAACGGTGACCAAATAATAAAAATAATAAAAAGGTTTATGAAACAGTAACTTGCTACGAGTTGAACGTACATAAGCAAATAGATACGTTGGATCTTAATGATTATCAGATATTACGTAACGAAATCACTTGGGCTACTGTAGCGTAGCAGATACCGTAGGCACTGACTTACCCGGAAAGTGATGTACGTGCCTACGATAAAATTTCTCTAGCTCAGACTATCTCAGGGCGTTAAGCCCAAGCTTACACAAACTATGATAAATTATTAGTTTACTTACTTAACAAATCACTGAGTTTTTCTATATGTAGTGGTCGCAGACGAAATAATGACACTTTCTTTAAAAATGAAATGCACTATATTAAGCAATTTACAAAATTGGTTCTCTAGAATATAACCTGGCGATGTTCACAGTTGTGGCCTATATTTCACGATTAATAAGTTATACATTCATAAAATGCCTCGTGTAGCTACACATCGGTTTACAATATGTGCATAAAATTGTCATAGATACTGCCACAAAGGTTTAATTTAAAGAACCTCCTTAAATATATGCATAACATATTTAAATATGTACAGGTTAAAATGCCAAAAGTATGAATTGAAAATCCAGCCGAACCACTGAAGGTGGTCCCCGGTAAGTAAAAATAATAAACACACAACACTTATTCAGGGTGGTACGATACCGAGTCCGGACGTGGAAGAACTGTAGCCCTACGTAGATGTCTTCGGGACACAAGAAATGGACCCAAGGATGGGGTTGATGGTAGCCTCACCAGCCCTGGAACCTTCCACTGTTTGTGGATGCCCCGTTAGTGGAACTCTCACTGACGTGTGTAGAAGCCCCGTCCGTAGAACCCTAAAGATATCACGATTTAATTCACAGTCAGAAATGCACGTGAAGCGTGCTTAATGTGAGAAATTCTGACATAACCTACAAATGAAACATAATTTACCTCACTGATGAGGGAACAATCCACCAATACTCCGGGAAGCCACAGTCGAATAAATGGGGTCGAGTCCGCCTTTTAAGTTGACACTGTATTTCCACAGGAAAGCCTGCAAATTTGCGAAACACGTGGGTAGAGAACGGGCAAGATGGCGTGAAGAGGTTAGCTTACCTTGTGTAATTCAATATCCTGCTTCCGCAGATAAAATTTACTCACAAACACAAAATATTCCGCTAAACGGAACAACAGCAGATTGAGGAAATTTTCTTGAGTTGATTATTCTAAAATCCACGCGGATGCCTTGGATAAAATCAAGGTTCACAGAATAACAACTAACCAACAAGCCAAGCCAAGCCAACCAAAAATGGCTGCTTCCGTTTTCCCTGTTGATCACGTGTCACAAATGTGTCGCCCTCCCATGGAGAATAGCGAAATGTGTTTCGGACGTGTAGCAGTTGTTATAATGCAGCCCACAAAACGCTAAAGCGTATGGTGGGTCGCATACGCTAGAGGTCCGTAACAACTCCCCCTTTACTCGCAGAAAAAAAAAATCGAAGATTTTTTTTTCTTACTAGCTTCTCACCAGAGGATGGATAATTGGTGGGGAGACTTAATACGCACGGGGATGGCTAACCCGCCTCCCAAGTTACCATCAGGCATAACAATGAAAATAATGAGACTTAAATGCACGAGGATGACTAACTCGTCTCCCAAGTTATCATCAGGCATAACAACAAAAATAATGTCAAAAATAAGGAGACTTAAATGCACGGGGATGGCTAACTCGTCTCCCAAGTTACCATCAGGCATAACAACACAAATAAAAAAAATACATAGAGAAAAAAAAAAGAGAAGGGAAAAAAAGAACAAAAACGCATAAGGACTTAACAGCTAGGAAGTAGCTCGCCCCAAGGCTACTCCACCAGCAAAACAATGAAGTACGGGAGTGTTCCCCGTCACACCACGACGACCACCCTTGCTAGACAACGAGGTTAGTCTGAAGCCCAGTAGTGCCTACCCGGGTAATGATAGCCAGGCCTAGACCAGGCTACCTCCAAGCAGCACCTCCCAAGCTCGAGCCCCTCCAGATGGATACCTTTAAAGGCAGCTGCCAGCAATGTGAGCGCCCCCAACGAGACGGAGTCCCTCAAGACGCAAGCGCCACACAAGACCATTTTGGGGACTCTTACCCCTCGCAGGTATAACCACGGTGATGGTATTCGTGCATCCCCCATCACAAAGATCCAACCAAAGACACTTCCTCCCGTGAGGCGGAAAGAGGTGAAAACTTACTCAGTGGGTTTCAGCCACCTGAGCAAGACCAATGAACCAGAAAAGCAAATGTTACTACCAAATTAACGACAGAAGTGACCTAAAACATGTTACTAAGACCAACATAAAAAAAAACGAATTCGTCATTGCCTATTCGGATGCCTAAATACGTCAACGGAACTAACAGAACAGACCACAACTAGTTGACATCGGGAGGGTGTGCTTTCAGATCTTTTATGTGCCACACCGAACGTTTACCGTCAGAACCTTCGAGCTCATAAGTCCATGGTGAGAGAATTTTTCTAATCGTGAAAGAACCCACAAATTTAGGTGCTAACTTTGCCGTGAAATATTTAGAAGCATCAGACTGGGCGTGAGAACGTCTCCAGACCTTTTGCTTCAAAACAAACTTATCGGGTCGGCGTCTTAGGTTATAATGTTTCTTACTGGATTTATGGGCCTTTAATATTCTACTCTGAACATCCTTATAAATCTTAGCGAAGGCAAGTTTACGGTTTTCAGGATTTACAACTGGATACTCAGACTCAGAAGGTACGTACTTATCACTGTTGCCATCTAACGAAATTTCACGGCCAAAATTGACAAAATTAGGCGTTAGGCCTGTAACCTCATGTTTGGACGATCTAATGGCAAAACCTATTTTCGGCAAAAATTGATCCCAAGCCCAGTGATTATCCTTTACATATGCAGATAACATAGTCTTAACAACACGATTTACCCTTTCAGTCAGGTTGCATTGAGGGTGGTAATTTGCGGTGTACGCTATTTCGATGTTGTAAGTTTTCGTAAGATTTTGGAAACAGTTACTCTGAAACTGACGACCATTGTCTACCACTATAGTCTTCGGAGCGCCAAATAAGAGAATTACATTATCCTCGATGACCTGCGATATGCTATTAGCGGTAGCTGACCTCAACGGAAACACCATGGCAAACTTACTAAAATTGTCACACACGACAAGAATAAACTGATAGCCCTTGGCCGTCCTGGGTAGTGGACCCATCAGATCGGCACTAACTAACTGCCAAGGTTTTCCAACGGTAGGTGTCTTACTCAACAAATTTCCCCTAAGTGACTTCTGTTCGGGTTTAGTACTTATGCAAATCTCACATTGCCTAACGAACTTAGCCACATCGGCCTTTAATTTCGGCCAATAATACCCATTTCCCACTCGAGCCACAGTCTTATGGACCCCTGCGTGTCCACAACTCGCATCACAATGCAACGACCTAATTACTTCTAGGCGTTTCTCTTTGGGTAAAACCAGTCTCCAAGTGTCGGCAGGATCTGCTAACTCGGGATAACGCAAACGTACATACTTGTACAACTGGCCATTCTGTATACGCCATAAGGGATAACGCATAGGAGACCTTTCGACTCGCTCCAACATTCTCAAATACCATTTATCGGTGGGAAAATCAGCATGGTCCGTGACCGACAATACTTCGATGGATTCCACCGTTACTGGTACTGAACGAGACAGAAAATCAGGGACGGTATGTTCAGAGCCCTTGCGATGAATCAGTTCAAAATCATAAGGTTGCAGACGAAGTGCCCATCTGGCCAATCGACCTTGGGGATCTTTTAGCTGCTGCAACCATAGCAAAGAATGACAATCTGTTATGATTTTGAAGTGGAAGCCTTCAAGATAATGACGTAGCTTCTCCACTGCCCAAATTACGGCGATGCACTCTCTTTCGACTGAGCTATATTTGCGCTCCTGGCTAGTCAAAGAACGGGACAAATAGCAAATTACCTTTTCACCATCATCAAATTGCTGCGTGAGCACGGCACCGACACCGAATGCCGACGAATCTGTCTGCACATAAAAGGTACGCTCAAAATCAGGGCAGGTCAAAATAGGTGCAGTAACCAAACACTCCTTAAGAAGTTTAAAAGATTTCTCGCACTCAGGCGACCAACACCAACTAACATTCTTCTTTGTGAGGTTCGACAAAGGAGCCACTATTGTAGAAAACTGCGGTACAAACCTTCGATACCAAGATGCTGTGCCTATAAATCTACGAATTTCCCTAACATTTTTCGGAGAAGGTACACTCAAAATCGACTCTACTTTCGCTGGGTCAGGACGTAAACCGTACTTATCAACAACATATCCCAAGTACTTAAGCTCAGGACGGCAAAATTGACACTTGTCAAAACTAACTATCAGCCCAGCAGAATGCAAGCGATCAAAAACCTTCTGCAACGTTTCTAGGTGAGATTCGAAATCCTTCGACACTACCACACAATGTCATCCAAATAAACCAAAACCGAAGGCTGCAAATCAGCTCCAAGCACGGTATCAATAAGACGCTGCCAAGTCGCAGGCGCATTTGACAACCCAAAAGGCATAACTCGAAACCTATACAGGCCATTAGGTACAGTGAAAGCGGTATAGTCTTTGGAAGATTCAGCAATAGGAACTTGCCAATATGCACTCTTAATATCTAATGAACTTAAATATTTGGCATCCCTCAACTGATCTAATATGGAGGAAATCAGCGGCAGAGGATAGGCATCCTTTTTAGTAACAGCGTTAAGGCGCCGGTAATCTACACAAAAACGCAGAGTTTGATCCTTTTTCTGCACTAGACATATTGGAGAAGACCAAGGACTTTTACACGGTTCGATGATATTTAACTCCAGCATTTTCTTAATTTCATCATCAATCAGTTTTTGTCTGGCAGGCGAAACAGGATAGTTTGATAGGTTTGATATCTGGGAGTAACTCGATCTCATGAGAAACGAGATGTGTACGACCAAGGGAAGTACCCATCAGTTTCCGGTTTTCATCCACCAAACTATCCAGAGCTAGTTTCTGTGATACACTTAAAGAAGTTTCGTCAAGGACACTGTTAACCTCAACGAGTGGTTCCTGCTCAGAAAAATGCCAAACATCTTGTCGTAAATCTGGTATAATATTCATCGCCACCCAAAAATCTCTCCCTAGAATTAACTTATGCGGTATTTCTGGAACTACTAGGACATCTATTACATGAACTTTATCACCCAAGCAGAAAGGAACAGATACATAACCTATAACGGAACAGACTTGCCCATTAGCCACTCTGCACTCATTGACAGAAGGCTTCAAACTTAAACCAATCTGCTGGAAGACCTCAAAACCAGATGATCCTACCATTGTCCTGGTAGCACCTGAATCCAACAAACCCGTCATAAGAAAACCTAATACTGAAAGTTGTAAATAAGGACGCTGATCACCAACCACATGAGAAATGACATAATCGAGAAAAATTTGTTGTTTTAAGTCAACAACATTGCTGGTCGACTCACATACACCGGGAGAAACTGTTCGACCAATTAGCGTCTCCCTGGACAGTTTTCCGAACGCGAACACTTAGGACAGGACCTAATAGTAACCTCTGCTTTACCACATTTATAGCAGAACTTCTTCCTAGGAGCCTGACACTCCCGATGCCCATGACCAACTTGACCACAATTAAAACATTTGATTCCAGAATATTGGACTTCATCCAAGACGAGACTAGAACGAGAGGTTGAACGAGAAGTAGTAGAACTAGTGGATGCATAAGCCAACTCTGGTATAAGAGATTTACTCTTAGGTGGAGGAGGAACATACGACTTAGCCAATTGCCGTTTGGAGTCGAGCATACGACAACATTGCAGGAGTTGCGTGACAGAAGTTATATTCTCAAAAGCAAGAAAAGGATGATTGTATGGATCTATGCGCTCCAAAATGATTTCGAGCTGGGTTCCCATAGGTATTGGAGTGTGCATCTTCTTAAACAACCCAATTATACTAGCGATGTACAATCCTATACTTTCCTGACTACCTTGAGTACGTCGCTTAATCTCCTCAAACAAGTCGCGGTCAAAAGACTCTGGCATGAACTGTTCCCTCATTGCCTCCACTAAGGATGGCCAATCGGTGGCCCAGTCTTTCACCAGATTATACCAATTGTAGGCATCTCCCTCAAATAAATCAACTGCATCTTTAAATAATCGTGCCCGTGAAATACCACGAGACCTCCGTTTCTCCTCAACACGCTCTAAAAAAGTTGCAAAAGACATGTCGCCCTTTCGGCCACTAAATTTCAAGCCCCAGTCTCTAACCGGTACGGGTTTAGGTTTCGCAGCCTCCTCCTCATCTGAACTAAAATCAGCAGCTATTGCAGAGCTATGCGCATCAGGCTGAACCTGAGCCATGGCATTATGCAACACCGACATATCGAGGATGGCTGACTCTTTAAGCTTACGATCCCCGCGGGCCTTATCCTTAAGTTTATCAAAAGCTAACAATAATTTGAGCCGAGTACTGGACTTCACACCTTTTTGCTCGTCATTAGTGGGCATGGACCTGTTAACACGACCCAACGCATGAGCTATCTTGGAAACAATCCCCTTGTATTTAATATCGTGCTCACTACCTACAAATTCATCAATAAGTTTTTGAATAGCAGCTAGGGATGCCGTTAGAGCTTCAGAATCGACAGTGAATTGGTACGGGTATGGAGGACTTTTAATAGCCAAAGTGGTTTTCTCTAAATGTATGGCTTCTCTTAAAACAGTGCGCAACTCTGCCACAGTAAGATCACTACCATCTCCTAAGCCACGTACTTGTAGTTCATAAACAAGCTCCTCCCTAACTAATCTATTGATATCTAACTTAATTTGTGAACTGGCCATATTGAATTTTCGACCAAACACACAAAAAAAACGACAAAATCGGGTAAATTAACAAAACGACGCTGGGCGTCGGTACGTATATAGACGCAAAAAAAAAGCTTACCAACACTAATAAGTACTTAGCAATGTGTAATAACGACAAAATCAAGTAAATTGGCAAAACGACGCTGGGCGTCGGTACGCATATAGACACAAAAAAAACTTGCTAACACTAACAAGTACTTAGTAATGAGTAAAAACGACAAAATCAGGTAAATTAACAAAACGACGCTGGGCGTCGGTACGCAAAAAAAAGTTTACAAACACTAATAAGTACTTAACAATGCATAAAAACGACAAAATCTAGAAAATTAGCAAAACGACGCTGGGCGTCGGTACGTATCAACAACAAAAAAAAACTGTTGGCTGCACTTAGGAATCTTTCCAATGGTTTATACGTAACAACTATTGTTTACTAATCCGCTCATGAAATAGTAAGACAAAAAAACGAAGTCACCCCCCTACCAAAAAAAAGCGAAGCGATTACGCTGAGGCAAAGTAACCCCCTTTTGATGTGTGTCACGTAATGTTACTATGTATCTGGCTATTATTTCGTATGCAAACCACCAACAAATGGAACTCAATTTATCACCAAAAAAAACTTAATTAGGGGCGATACTGCTATCCCCTTGAGATAATTGCACTATTTAAGTTGGGCGCCACTGCTACGAGTTGAACGTACATAAGCAAATAGATACGTTGGATCTTAATGATTATCAGATATTACGTAACGAAATCACTTGGGCTACTGTAGCGTAGCAGATACCGTAGGCACTGACTTACCCGGAAAGTGATGTACGTGCCTACGATAAAATTTCTCTAGCTCAGACTATCTCAGGGCGTTAAGCCCAAGCTTACACAAACTATGATAAATTATTAGTTTACTTACTTAACAAATCACTGAGTTTTTCCATATGTAGTGGTCGCAGACGAAATAATGACACTTTCTTTAAAAATGAAATGCACTATATTAAGCAATTTACAAAATTGGTTCTCTAGAATATAACCTGGCGATGTTCACAGTTGTGGCCTATATTTCACGATTAATAAGTTATACATTCATAAAATGCCTCGTGTAGCTACACATCGGTTTACAATATGTGCATAAAATTGTCATAGATACTGCCACAAAGGTTTAATTTAAAGAACCTCCTTAAATATATGCATAAAATATTTAAATATGTACAGGTTAAAATGCCAAAAGTATGAATTGAAAATCCAGCCGAACCACTGAAGGTGGTCCCCGGTAAGTAAAAATAATAAACACACAACACTTATTCAGGGTGGTACGATACCGAGTCCGGACGTGGAAGAACTGTAGCCCTACGTAGATGTCTTCGGGACACAAGAAATGGACCCAAGGATGGGGTTGATGGTAGCCTCACCAGCCCTGGAACCTTCCACTGTTTGTGGATGCCCCGTTAGTGGAACTCTCACTGACGTGTGTAGAAGCCCCGTCCGTAGAACCCTAAAGATATCACGATTTAATTCACAGTCAGAAATGCACGTGAAGCGTGCTTAATGTGAGAAATTCTGACATAACCTACAAATGAAACATAATTTACCTCACTGATGAGGGAACAATCCACCAATACTCCGGGAAGCCACAGTCGAATAAATGGGGTCGAGTCCGCCTTTTAAGTTGACACTGTATTTCCACAGGAAAGCCTGCAAATTTGCGAAACACGTGGGTAGAGAACGGGCAAGATGGCGTGAAGAGGTTAGCTTACCTTGTGTAATTCAATATCCTGCTTCCGCAGATAAAATTTACTCACAAACACAAAATATTCCGCTAAACGGAACAACAACAGATTGAGGAAATTTTCTTGAGTTGATTATTCTAAAATCCACGCGGATGCCTTGGATAAAATCAAGGTTCACAGAATAACAACTAACCAACAAGCCAAGCCAACCAAAAATGGCTGCTTCCGTTTTCCCTGTTGATCACGTGTCACAAATGTGTCGCCCTCCCATGAAGAATAGCGAAATGTGTTTCGGACGTGTAGCAGTTGTTATAATGCAGCCCACAAAACGCTAAAGCGTATGGTGGGTCGCATACGCTAGAGGTCCGTAACAAACTGAAGAAAAACTTGTGGAAGAAGAAATTCAAATGAACAATTGTAATGAAAATAATAATATTAAAGGAAGTAATAAAATAGTACCTGAAGAACAATTTGGTCTAGAAGAGGAAACTACAATGAGAAATAGCGATGAAACTGCAGAGGACAATACTGAAGAAATTAATAACAATGTGAATCAAGAACAATTCTATATAGATGAAACTGAAATGGGCAATTCAGTTGGTGAAGATGGGTAAAAGAAAAATAGAAGGGAAAATAAAAGAAAAATAGCGAAAAAGCTTCGTGAGGAAGGTAAACAATATTGTTCTTCAAATAAAAAATTGATACCAGCCAGATCGCTGCAACAAAATCAACCAATTTTGGGCACTGGCGGATACACGGGTGCAAAATGCATTCCTATTATCTTGCGTAAGCATTGTCGATAAAAAAAAGAAAATACACAAAACAGGCTGAAAGCAGAAAATCAGTAACCAAAATTTTCAGCTTGCCAAAGAACGAACTCAAATTGCAAGTAGGCAGACAGTTTCTTTTGGCCACTTTTAACATAAAAGAAAAACGCCTACGAAAATTATGTTTGTATAAAACTAAGCTGCGAACTCCAAAAAAAGACATGAGGAGAAAAAATACAATTCCGAAAAACAAGACAAAAGAGGAAACTCGCCAACATGTCGTTGAGTATATTAATTAAGATGCTTCCCGCAGTATCTTCGTACTATTGTCGTAGTAGCTCCACTAAGAAATACTTACCACCGGAATTTATAAGAAGACTTTACATTCTCTACAAATCATAGAGAGAAGAAAAGGGATACGGTCTTGTTGGTCCATCAGTTTTTAGAAAAATTTTCACCACTGATTTTAATGTAGGATTTCATGTACCTCGAAAAGATAAATGTACTCTCTGTATTAATTTCAAAAGTCAAGAAGCTACAGATGAACAAAAAGCAAAATATAATAGACACATTGAAGAAAAGGAGCTGGTTAAAAGACTGTACTTAAAGGAACAGAAACAGTCAAACTCTAATGGATTTCTTTGCTCAAATTTCGACATGGAAAAAGTGTTAAGTACACCTCATGGAGAACTTGACATGAGAGTTTATTATTATAACAGGTACGCAGTTTACAATGAAGCGATTTATGAAGCAGGTACTAGAAATGCTTACTGCTTTATTGGGGGGGAGGCTGATGGTAAGAGGAGCAGCAATGAGGTGTGTTCAATTGTATACAAATATCTTTTACTGGTAGACAATGCTAATAATATTAATGAAACTTCCTTATACTGCGATTCATGCAACGGCCAAAATAAAAACCGGGCATTTATGTCGATGCTTGCTTCTTGAAGTTCTCAAATAATATCAACATTATTAAAGTAATATTTTAATACCAGGTCACACTTACATGCAAGCTGATAGTGTTCATGGTGCAATTGAAACCTATATTAAAAAAATTGTAGTCTGGGCACCTAGTGAATGGCCTACTATACTAAGAAATGCAAGGGTTGATCCCCGCCCCTACGATATCTTTTCATTGACGTATAAAGACTTTTTGATTTTAAAGTTCTTCAGAAAAAAATTTGGCCCGATAAAGTTAACAAAGACACAAAAGGGGATGTGATTAAGTTCCAAAAAAATCGACAGATGAAGTATCAAAAGGGATCAAATGAAGTGCAATTTAAATACTCCCTTAAAGATGAATATAAATTTGTTTACTTAGCAAACCTGAGATTATCGAGACACTCCTCATCAGAGTTAAAGTCCGTATACAATGGTCCCCAAGAAATAGCTTCGAAAAAGTATCAGTCTCTTAGAAATGCGTGAAAAAAATATAATTGATCAAAAGTGTCACCAAGAATATAAATCGCTTATTTCGAAGGATTCAATCCCTTTGGTTTTACCGGAAACTGATGAAGAGGATGATAATCTCTCTGAATTGTCTGAATAGATTTGTTTCTTAATAATATTTCTTTTTATTGGTCCGTTTTTAATGTTTATATAATATTGCTTTGCTTACATATTTTTTGTGACCTGAAAAATAAAGATTTTGAAAAGTAGCTTGCATGCTTATTGGTCAACCTACCATTCATCAATTTATTATATTAAAAGGACCCAACCCACAAAATAACTTAAGATTCCATTATAACGTTTAGGGAAAATGGACCTAACCATCATATTTACATTTTTTTGGTAAAACTAAGGCCTCAAACAATATTAATAGACAATAATACGAAACTAATTAATAACTTGTATCAAATAAAAAAAATCAAGAAAAACATTTTAAAATTCAATTTTATAAACGATTTTATCAATTCTTGAAAAAAGAGGTAATGTGGTTTAGGGCCCTTTGCCGTTTTACCATCGATATATAGATACAAAATCCCGATGAAATGTAAGGAAGTAAAGGATTAAAAATTTTCCAAGAATAGCCCAGATAAGCTTCCTAAATATGTTTATAATAATGTATTTAATGCCTAATCGAATGGCTCAGGGCAATAAAACTAAACCATATTCGAGACAGAGGTCCTTTTAGCTCTGACTCTTTCAATTAAACAGGTAGTAACCGAAATACAAAGTATTTATTATGTCTTTTAAGGTGGGCATATCGAAGAAAGAGAGATCCGATAAGCAAATATTAATTATTTTTGGCCATAACTTTTTTTAATACATATATTGGTAAAAAAGTATAAGACTACCTATATAGAACTATGACAGGTGTAGTGATATGAATTTTCACTCAATAATTTCATTTGTTTGCAAAATTAGTTCATTTAAATCTACAAGATATGAAGATTGGCACTACTTTTTAATTTAAATTAACTAATTTTGCAGAAAACTGAAATTATTGAGTGAGTCTTATACTTTAAAAAAAAAGTTATGGCCAAAAGTAGTAAATATTTCCTTATCGAATTATTTTCTCTCTCTCTATCTCTTGGTTATGCCCATCTTAACTTGAATAGAAGTAAGTGTATACCTCTTTGTAAAATAGAATGACAGATTTACTTCGATTTTTCAGGTAAAGATAATGTTGTCCCAAAAATGTGTCTTTTATGACAAAGACAAGCAAATGTTGTTAATAAAAATTGTGGAAAATAAAGTGGTACTTTGATTTTTTATGCCCTGGATAACATATTTCCTTGCCTCGATAAATCAAAGTAGACCAGTCATTTTTAAATGATTATATTAAATGTAAACGAATAGCTTCAGATTTATTATTCATTCATAATTTTTATTAAAAAAATGAATCTTTGACCTCATCTCATCTCAGAGAGATTTCTACTTAGAGGTTGCCCTTTTACGTATAATTGGCAAAATCTCTTTTGTTTATGCACTTGTTTGAGTAGAGGCGTTTCGAATGGATTTTTGTTTCAAATTACACTATAATTTAAAGCTAATCCTACAATTTGTTTTGGATAATATAGCACTATTACATTATTTTTCTTCATTTATAATTTATGTGATTCCACTAATTTGTGCAGTATTTAATTATCATATAAACTTTAATTAAATTCCTGAAACTTGTGTTAAAATTTATAATTAACAAAGATTATTTCATATTAACAGTGCAACCATCCTACGCATTTTGTAACCTTCAACTGTTACAGAAAAACATTTTATAGTTTTTATGAAGCAGAGAATACATGGTGTTACAAAAAGATAATAATATGTCAATAGTGTTTAGTCCAGTCATTGAAGCTTTATACCTCAGAAATATTTTACTACGAACCGATTTACATGAAATTTTGGAATTAGGCCGTTAACTTCAAAAGTAATATTGACCCGACCTCCGTTCTTACCCTGGGGGTGGTTGCCACCCCTTCTCGTTAGTGGAAATTTTTTTGGTCAAGATAACCTCGGGGATCGATAGAAGACCCAATTCTAAGCAAAAAGTGTTCTATAAAGTTTTTTCAAAAATTCAATACTTTTCAAGTTATTGGCGATTGAAACTCGGAATTTTCCCACGTTTTTCAACGGTTTTTTGCAAATATCTCAAAAAATATGCGTTTTAACGATAATGTTATAATAAACAAAATTGTAGAAGGTAAGAAAATGAACAAGTTGATTTTTTAAAGAGTGTTCTAAGTGCAATATTAAGCGAGATATTGAAGATAAAAGCCGTTTTTTTGTCTGAACTTTAATCGATGTATTCAATGCCATCTAGCGGACAACGGATACATTTTATCCATATGACAATGAGAAACTTTTTTATAGTGCTTAAAATAAAATGAGCAGTGCTAAAAGTCTTTTGCACGTAAATTGAGTGAGTTGTGATGAAAAAAAGAGGGAAATCTAATATATTTTTTTTAAATCGATGTGCTTCATAAGTGCCATTTCCACCAAAATTAAAATTAATCGTATTCCGTCTAGATTTAACTTTAATATGAAGAGTTTATTGGATTCCAGCCGTTTGGCTGCTTTGGAATGCATATTTTTCAAAAAAATCACGATTTTGAGAAAAAAAATTTTTTTTCATTTTAAAAAAAACACCTTTTTTTTCATAATATTTCAAAAATAATGAAAGATACGTAAAAAACTGTAATGATAAAAAATGTAGATCTTTTTTGACAAAAATTTCGGTTTTTTTTCTGTCAGACCAAAATTGACGGAGATATGACTGTTTAAAGAGCGCGCGGTAGCGCAATCACAGTCTCTCTCGAGCCCTTTGACCCTTCACCGTTTCAAAATAAAGGGTTTTACACTTCATGTCATAATGAAAAAAGTTGTAGCTCTTTCAATTACCTTTAAAATGGTTTTTATATTTATATATATCGGAAACATATGCACGAATACATACAAACGTTCATATATGTATTGCAATGTAACTTGTGGAACATGCAGTGGAGACAACTGCCAGAATAGCCCTCCAATTGACCCAGAAGAAGATCTTGATTACGACAGCAACTCCGATATTGAGTCATGAACGATTGGTGTAATAGTTTTTTTTATGTATTGTAATGCTCTTGTTGCAGAATTTATTATAATTAATTACTAATTTAATCTAGTACATTTCCAGATAACTTGTAAGTTTATATTTTATTCAATAAAAAGCGTATGATTACTTACTCTATAATTAAATTATTTTTAATTGTATAAACATATATTTTCAATGTTTTAATTTAGGGGTAGTTTTAAGGGTTGAAAAGCTAAACATATGATAGTCATTTTCGAGAACGTGGAACAACATTTAAATCACTTTGAGTTCATCAAAAGAAATTTTTTTATACAATTTTTAATTGAGGGGTTGTTTTTAAGGGTTGAAAAGGGGTTAAAAATATGATCATTAAGGTAGAGAACGTAAAACAATATTTACTCTATATTTAAATCTTTTTAGGTTATACAAAAGTATTTTTTGTAATTTTCTTCAATTTAGGGGTCGTTTGCAGGGGTTGTGAAGTTTTCTAGGGGATGAAAATGGGTTAAACATGAGATAATTGTGTTAGAGAACACTTTACTATTTCGCTCCTTATTATTAAATGCGATAAAATGGCCCAATGCCAATTTTTTCATTAAGGGGTCGTTTTCACCCCATAAAAATAAAAAACGGAGGTCGGGTCAATATCACTTTTGAAGTTAAGGGTAAGATAAGCCTAATTCCAAAATTTCATGTAAATCGGTTCGTAGTAAAATATTTCGGAGGTAAGACCCTATTTTTCGCTTCAATGACTGCACTAGTTTGCTAAGAGACCACCAATATGGGTGCTCCTCATAATAAATTAAAATATTGTGTGGGCATTGCTACAAAGTATTATCGTTAGAAATTTCAATATGTCTTTGACAGATCATAGCTCGTTATCGCTAAACGAAAAAGTGGATTTGATATTAACATTGTAACAAAAACTAGCACTGAGTTAACTCAATTAAAAAACACAGTGGATACATTAATATCAGAAAATGAGAAACTTCAGCTGAAAGTTGATACACTCAAACACCAAATTAATGCTCTCGCCAACCGATCCTTGGAAAACTGGTCTGGTCTTTTATGGCACACAGGAAAAGAAATATGAAAATCAAGAGGACCTTGAAAGAAAAGTCATAAATGTTATAAGAAATAAACTGAGTATTAATATAACAAATAATCACATCCAAAAAATATTCAGATTAGGTAAGAAATAAAAACTGCCCCCGACCAACCGCTGTTAAATTTTTAAATTATTAGGATAAGGAGAATATCTCAAAAAACGCCAAGAACCTCTTAGGAACAGGATATGCCATTTCGCTATTCTATACAGTACGTGATCAGAAGGAAAGACTAAAGTTTAAACCATTTTTATTAGAAGCGAAATCAAATGGAGATAAGGCTTACATAAAAAATAATAAATTAATTATCAACAATAAAATCCTATCCCTAAGCGAATGTGAGACTATTTTCAAAAACAATGTACCGTCAAAAAGTGATATAGAAAAATCAAATCCAGAAACTATACCCGGAACATCCACATCTAGCTGCACTGATTATAAAGCTCAGAAGAATGCAAAAAGAGGAACAACACATTCTCAGAAACAGGCCGAAAGACAGGACCAACCAATAGCAAAGAAAATGTAATCTTACCATTCTGCATCAAAATATATAAAGCATAAAAAATAAAATGGCGAATTTGAGGTATTTCTAGAAGAACTGAGGAACGATTACAATAATGTGGACATTCTCTGCTTCTCCGAGCATTGGTTACAGAATGGTGAACAAAAATAACGGTCAATGGATACAAACATATTTCATGCTTCTGTAGAACTATAAACAAACACGGCAATGTATCTATATTTATCAAAAATAATTTGGACTTTTTAGAATTGGGTGGTGGGGTGGGTCTTTAAAAATAGAAAAAGTTGAAATAGACTTTGAATATGTGACAGTTATAAGTAGGCGGTTAAATGTCTTAATTCTCTGCGTGTATAGATCCCCTCTCGGTAAATTTGATTCCTTTTTATATCTTTTCTATGAACTATTTTATAACATAAACAAATCCTTTCCCTGTTGTAAAATCATAATATGCGGAGATTTTAACATACATTTTGAATCTGATAATCACCAAACGGTTAACTTTTTAAATGTACTTAACATCTTCGATTTAAAACCAGTTATTTCTACCCCCACTAGAGTAAAAATCAAGAGTTCAGCGATATTAGATAACATAATCACAAATATACAAGACATTTCAATTATTTATAGTGAAGACAATGGTCTCTCTGACCATCACGTTCAAATTATCACATTCACCGAACAAAATCTATCACCAGACTCATGCCCAATATTTGAAGAAAAAAGATTATATAATAGCACAAGTAAAAAGCAATTCACTGACCTACTCAGCAAAGTAAACCGGACTCTGCTACACCATTATACTGATGTAACTGCGGTCTATGACAAATTTTACGAAATGTTCAACAGTTGCTTCAATCGAGCTTTTCCAATTAAAAGGATCAATGTAAGTTCAAATGCTAAACGTATTGGATGGATCACTAAGGGAATTAAGATATCTTGTCGAAATAAAAAATGTATATTATATTTAAAAAAATTTACTACAAATCAGCAATTTATTAATTACTGTAATTCATACTGTAAATTACTCAAAAATATCATAAATAAAGCTAAGCAAAACCATGTAAATAATATAATACTGAATGCGGACAATAAAATTAAAGCCACATGGGGCGTCATAAATAACATAATAAAGGGACAGGAAAATATTTCCGTTTCAAATAACTTAAAAATAAACATTAACAACGAAGAAATATCGGATCCACTCAAAATTGTATCCGAATTCCGAAATTATTTCATAAGTGCTGCAGGCGACTTGTCAAAAAATCTAATCAGTGTTGTCATCATGGGATTATCTACATGTGAATAACTTAAATTTTGTAATTTCATTTACATTTTCACCAGTTACAGAATATGACATTATTCGAATAATAAACAATCTTAAAACAAAAGAATCAACAGGCATTGATAATATTCCAATTACAATTATAAAAGAAAGTAGCGAGATCTTAAAAAAAAATCTCTCACGTTTTTAGTCAACCTTTTATTAACTTCAGGCTTTTTCCGGATCGTTTTAAGTGCTCAATAGTAAAACCAATGCATAAAAAAATTTCAGTATGGATTTTGCAAGAGCAACTTATTTACTAAATACAGGGTTACTGGTAATTCGATACATTCCTTTGGAGATGTGATGGGGCATGATCTAAGAAGTAAATCTAGCCCTAACATACATTATGCAAAACTCAATAGTTTTTGAGATATTTCAATTTTTTTGTTTTTCTCAAAAAAGTAGATCTTAATGTCTTAAAAGTTAATTTCCGAAAAATCTACTTGACATTTTTAAATTTTTTTTTTACTGGATTACTTGTCCAATATTATAGATATCCGTTTGGAATGAAAAATATCTGGAAACATTTCGATCATGTGAACATCTGAAATAAAAACTTTAAATTTTTTTTTTTAAATTAGCTATGAAATTTACCTATTAGGTTTTTCAAAAAAATATTAACGTAACACGCGTATAAATTATTATAAAAACTGCCTTATTTCAATAGCTATCTAACAAGGAAATGTTCAATGTACCCTTAATAGTTCTAAGAAAATACTAGTAAAAATAACACAAGTAGTACGAATTTTATTTTTTGATAAACAGTAAAAAACATTTTAAAAGTAGAGTTTAATTCTTCATTAATTTCAAAGTTGTACTTTATTTTTATATGTCTTGCTCAAAATGGGAGTTCCTATTCCGTATACAGACACGGCAGCGTCTTCTTATTTCCGTCCTTGTTACTCTGGTTGTCAGATTATGCCTTATGTGTTGGGCAGCATCGACTATCCTTTGTCTAAGGTTTTCTATAGTATTGACTGGTGTGGCATAGACCATCCCCTTCATATGACCCCATACGTAATAATCAAGGGGTGTTAAGTCAGGGCTTCGCGCAGGCCAAGGTATTGGGCCCGCTCTTCCAATCCAACGGTTAGGGAAACGTTGATCAAGTAACTGTCGTACTGTCAGCCGATAATGTGCTGGACAACCGTCGTTCTGAAACATCATTCGCTGTCTGACGGCGAGAGGAACATCTTCTAAAATCACCGCCAGATCATTTCTTAAAAAATTTTCATAAATTTCCCCGTTTAAATTTTGAGGAAGAAAGTGTGGCCCTATTAAATAGTGGCCAATGACTCCCATCCACACATTAATAGAAAACTTCATTTGGAAACTAGTTTCACGTGTTAACTTGGGATTTTCCGCTGCCCAATAATGTAGGTTGTGGAAATTTGTTATACCCTCGCGATTAAATTTCGACTCGTCCGTCCAAAAAATACTTGTTAAAAAATTTGCACTTTCTGCATCTGAATTTAACATAAAGCGGCAGAATTTCACTCTCCTTCCAGGATCACCTTCCTCCAAGCCTTGGACAGGGGTATAGTGGTAAGGATGACATCCAACTCTACGTATCGTAGACCAAACTTTCCATTGTGACGCTCCGGTTAGTCTTGCGACTTTATTAGTTGAAATAGTTGGGTCTTCCTCAAAATACCTCAATATTTCTCTCTCATCATCTGGTTCATAAACGGGAGGAGCACCAGCGTCACTTCTTCTACATTTCACGGAGCCAGTTTCAGCGATATTTCGATAAGCCGTACTGAATAGACGTGCATTTGGTAAGCGGCGGTTAGGGTACCAAAGACCATATTCTCGGCGAGCTTCAGCAGCGTTGCCGCTACAGTATCCATAGACAAACAAGATATCAGCGTATTCTGCGTTGGCATACGCGGCCATGGCACAGAAAATACAATAACAACAACTAATAACAACAACTACGAGCAAAATCAAAATCTTCAATAACTAATTTAACAAGACCAACAAACTTAAGGGACACGGAGATAAGAATGTCAGTTAATGACATATATGCACAAACGTCAAAGTCAAGGACTGACTGACTTAAATGAAAATGAACGATTAGTCGTTTAATAAATTCCGCCACCAGCATTATCTTTACTAATTTTTTATTAGAACTATCAAGGGTACATTAAACATTTCTACCTAGTTAGATAGCTATTGAAATAAGGAAGTTTTTATAATAATTTGTACGCGTGCTACATTAATATTTTTTTGAAAAAACCTAATAGGTAAATTTCATAACTGATTTAAAAAAAAAAAATTTACAAGTTTTTATTTTAAATGTTCACATGATCGAAATGTTTCCGGATATTTTTCATTCCAAACGGATATCTATAATATTGGACAAGTAATCCAGTAAAAAAAAAATTTAAAAATGTCAAGTAGATTTAGACATTAAGATCTACTTTTTTGAGAAAAACAAAAAAATTGAAATATCTCAAAAACTATTGAGTTTTGCATAATGTATGTTAGGGCTAGATTTACTCCCTAGCTCATGCCCCATCACATCTCCAAAGGAATGTATCGAATTACCAGTAACCCTGTATATATTTTATATTTTAATTTAATAAAATATTTCTCATTACTAGCTACAAATGTACCTGTGTATATAATGTGGTTAAATAAACATCTATTTATCTATCTATGGTGTGGTTTTAAAATATCCCTTACTTGAATATATAAATCTAGGTATTACTGTTACTTTTACCTGTAATATAACTTACCCTCCTTCTGTGAATTATTTGCAATGTACTTGTAAAACTATTATGTCAGTTAAACCTGTTGGGTTATACAATTTCCTATACACCCGTATTAGTATAAATCCTTAAATAATAATAATTAATAATAAATTATTTTACTAAGGCTACGACTACATTAGTATAAGCGTATTGGAACGAAATTGAATTTGCACTTGAATAATAAAGCGGTGTGCGACTTCCACTTCAAGTATAGCTCAAATTTATATTCTAAAATTAAAACTGACATTCTGATAATGCGGATTTAATCGTCAAAAGCACTTGCTTCTTACACACAATCCTGAAAAAGAAGGAATATCTATAACAAATTATTTTACGGTTATAATTTAAAAACAAGTATATTTACTATTGTAGACTTATATTTACTAAGAAGTGAAAATTGGGAAATTATAATAATGTTAAAAATTCAAATGACTGCGTGAACATATTTATGAATAGATGTTAATTGTTAACAAAGCGAAAAAACCTTGGGTAACGCAAGGAATTGTCACTTCCATTGTAAAACAAGATGAGCTCTATCAATTGCATTTAAGAGATCCAGCAATATGGATATAAAAATAACTATATTTTATATAAAAATAAAATAGTCAAACTTATCAATAAGGCGAAAAATATAAAATCACTTATTTACATTGACAAATTTAATATCATTTAATATCAAAACCCTCTGGAATGGCACAAATGTCCTTACAAATAACAAACAAAAATTATCATATTAAGGAGATTTTATTACAAAACAGATACATCCACAAACAAAAAAAGAAATATTAAATGAATTTAATAATGTAGAAAAAGATCAAAAAAACTCTAATCTACCACATAATTTCTTCTTGACCCCAACTGATGAATCTGAACTAAAAAACATAATTAGTAGCCTAAAAAACAAAGAAGCGCCAGGAAAAGGGCCTTTGACCGCAGAATTACTAAAATATTTGGAACCATAGATAACAAAACCCCTTTCTCATATCTATAACAATATCTTCGAAATAGAAATATACCCAGGTCATTTTAAAGAATCAATAGTTACACATATATTTAACAGAGGAAATAAAGCTCTCATGGAAAGCTATAGACCAATCCACTTGCACTCAAATCTTAACAAAACATTAGATAAAATTATTAAAATCAGAATGACAGCATATATAAACACATAAGCTAATTTCAGATGCTCAGTATGGGTTCTAGGGAAAAAAGAATCCACAACAGGCGCATTGCCGCTTCTAAATTTAACTGTGCATCTAGCTGTATGGACTGTCCTAATGCCAATAAAAAAAATCCCTGGCTGTGTGTTTTTCTGAACCTAGCAAAGGCCTTCGACACCGTATCTCATGCGGAACCAGGAACAGATTGGCGCCAGGGGCGTAGTTTTGCAGTTCTCTAAAAGTTACGTACAAAGTAGTGAACCTCAAATCATAGTATATGGGATGCCACAAGACACAGTTTTAGGTCCAGTACTTTTAATTTTTTATATATATGTATGTGTGTATAAATACTTGGCTCTCGTATTGAACCGCGTCTGACATTATTGATGCCTCGACGTTTCCCGTTTTGGAGCCATTATCAAGAGAAAAAAAGGGGGCCAAGAAAAAAATGTTAACAAAAATAATGTCAGAAGAGAAACTATCAGGATAAGTTGGTTCGAATCCGAGGTCTCACCTGCCTATTTCTTAGAGTTCTAAAATTGAGACCTTAGAAACGATATATCAATGAAATACCACAAATACAAAAGGAAAAATAATATCTTATGCAGATGATATTGCTATTTTCTATTCTATAGATAGCTGGAGTGATCAAAAAAATTCTGTTGAACTGGACCTACAACATGTTAAGAGATAATAAACTATTAACTTTAAACCACACAAACATTTTACGTACCATTTACATCTTTAACAGAAATTTACCATATTTTGAAATAACACCAACAGGCAATATTAAATATCTCGGAGTTTATATCGATGAAAATTTAATATGACGACATCACAATAATCATACTGTCTAAGAATTAAGAGGATTGATCTTTAAGTTTAAAAAACTGAAATCTATTTTAATACCAAAGACCTGGTTACTGTCTATAAAACACTTGCCGAGTCTACGATAAAGTATGGAATTAATAAGTTAGGGTGGGGTGGAGCTGAAAAAGAATTATAGAAATTTTATTTGAAGGGAATATACGATATCCCACTCGTCAGTTATTTAACGAAACAAAATCGTTAGACATAAGACAGATTTACTGATATAAGAACACACAGAATGCAAAAACCATCGAACAAAACCTCTTTGAGTATCTCGGCTCTAAGATATTTAATTTGTTAGCTCTGGAAGAAAAAACATCAATTATTTTACAAAATACGAGAAAATCGTAAAAACTGGCTAGGCCAACAAGGGAAAGATCTTTTGGCAATTTATAAAAAGCAATTTACGTATATATATACGAGTTGCAGTTATAGATATATGAACGTGTGTGTACACGCGCGTGCAAAGTGTTTAATTTTTTTCTTTATTATTATTATTTGTTTTGTTAAGGTGTAGTCAACCCTATTTAACAATTAATAATGTAATATTTGTTTGATAGTGGTACGGCAATTTATTATATTTTTTATTTTATGTATCTATTTAAGTAATTCAGGCTAGTATCTAGGTATACTGTTTATAATAAAGCATTGTATATTTAATTTCTCATTGCTTGCTTGAAAGATATATATTTTTGAATAACTAAAACTATATTATGCACCACGCATGTAAACTTTTTTGTATTTATTTTACGGTACTAAAAATTGGTCGCCGATGAATTTCTACTTGTTCAATTTTAATGAATGATCAAAGCCTTTGGAAGTTAGGTTATTTCTATTATAAAATAAACATTTTCGTGCAAAATGGCTTATTTGAACGTGAAAACGAAAGGGTATAATTAATTTTATCCTACCTGATGATGGTAAACATGTTCTATGTAATAGTTGCTGGGACGAAATTCTGAAAACTGGAATATTATGCGAATATTAAAGGGGTGGCTAATGATACCCACCTTATAAATAAGCTTCAGACTTCTTCAGACACCAGTTGTATTCAAGATTCGAAACTTTAACAATATCTAACAGTATCTATCGTAGGTACAAATCTAGTGGCTTTTGCTTACATTATGGTGCTCGAATCAAAGAAGATTTTTTCTTGTTGTGGTGCAGCAGCACAGTGTTGCTAAAACGCAAGAACTCCAGAAACAGTGCGACTTGTGTCAGTATTCAATCAACATGGACAGCCAAAATCGTAAGTGTAACAAATATTATAACTATATATTACTCAGCAAGTCAGCAACAGGTTAAAAATTGCCGAATTAGAACTACTATTAAATGGGAATTCTATAAATTTTAAGACTCTTTAAAGCATTAAAGCGTGTAGCAAATTTATATAAATTTGGACTTTATTTACTTTAATTTTTGTATATTAATTTAAATAAATTATTTGAAATATACTCTATAACCAATTTTTGTACTGTTTTAACACATTCTGGTAAATTTCGTTGCTAAATTAAAAGTAATCTCTACATATTATATTAATTTTACAAGGAATTTTAACAGGATGTGTTAAAATTTTAGCATAAAAATCAGTTATAAAATATAATTAAGATGATTTATTTGAAATGATATGTTAAGCCTAAAATAGAAGATGGTAAAATTTATATATAGGGTCTAGGTATCAGTGCGGATTATATTTAATCTTTTTATCTTGACTACTATTAAAAATAATGCAAATTTTTTGACCAGCTTAACAGATTTAAATAAAATAAATATGTATTGTAGATACAATTGGGGCACTTACTAAAAAATTGAGCAAGATGTTTGACGATGGAAAGGTAGAAAAAAAAATTCTGAATTTTTCGATCATTCTGACGCACCCATCATATATTTTTAGTAGAATCTGTATATACTATTTCGTAACACATTTTTTTTTATACATTTATTTAACGTCGGCCTATTTCCGCTACTTAGGCCTAACACCGACGCCTGTAGACGAGCTACCCCCAACCAGGAATTTTGCCGAACCTCTTTCCTTAAGAAGAGTAGGGATCTTTTACTTGCCTAACATTTAATAGACAAGGGACCGACGGCTTTACATCCCCTCCGAAGGATGGTATATTTCCTATACAACCCTCGCCTAAGGTTGTACAGCTTCCGCGCGTACACTGATATACAAGCCGCTGGAAGATGTGTGAGGCGAGAACGCGGTTTTCCGTGAACACGGACTAGACCTCTGATCGTTGAAAAAATAAAAAATTGGTAGTGGGGGGTTGAGAGCTGAGACCCCAGAGGCTTCCGTGCACTTATTTTCGAGTTGGGTTGAGTCTCAGGGTTGGTTTAGTAAGTGCTGTTGCGGGTTGAATGCTACACCCTGTATATTGTAGTTGGCACTGGCTGCTATCACTTTATTTAATTTTGCACTTAATTTATTATTAAATAGCTATTGTACGGTCAACGGTTACACCCTAGTTGTAGTAGGTTTTTTTTATTTAAGAAAAAATAATGAGACGATGAATTAAAAGAGAATACAAAATATTTATTGAAGGGATAATGAACAAAGTTTGAATAGGTTATTTTATTTTACAAGTTTCTTTTAAATGTAGAAACTATTCGACACGTAAATTCTGTCTGTGGTTATCATATAAAGATGTATTTTTTAAAAGTTAATAAATCTGAGAAAATATCCGGAAGAATGTCCTTTCAACGTAGCCTGGTCGGTAAAAATTGGTGTGTCACTTTGGACGGGAATCGAAATTTAAATACTTAAAAACTAGCTCTTTTTAACCAGGTTTCGGCCTGGGAAGCTAGAATGGAACAGCTCGTCACGAATAAATTGCGAGGAATAGGGAGTAAGAAAACCTAGCCGAGCGGGTATCTACAACATAAAATTAAATAGGAACCGGACCCAGCGTCAACAGCTATTACACAAAGCTAACTTTGAAACTTAATTTCCACTAAAACACTACGCGAACTTTACACTTGATTCACTGCCAAAACTGAACTTGTCTTCGGCTTTCGATGCACCGGTATTTATACTGAATTGAAAAAGTTTCGTTTTTCTCGCCCCGTGTAGTCTCGCGGAGAGCTGGAAAGGCTTGGAATCGCTCAGTGCGGGCAAGGATGAGTCATCGATTGCATCATGTTGCGCAATACTTGAAAATTTTGGAATTTTGAAATAATTTTTATATGGGCAGATCGGCGATGTGAAGGGGAATTTACTAAAATTTGTACGAAAGCTGAATCTATTTTTGTTTGGAAGTTATGAGAAGTTTTATGGGCAAAATCTGGCTCGACCCCGTAATGTATTACAAAGGTCCGCGGTTAACAATCTGTAACTCCGTTAAGAAGTTTCCAGTTAGTGCGTTAGAAAAAAAGATAAGATATTAACAAGGTACAATACGGGTATGAATCGAGCTGAATGGAGATATAGTATGGGTGTCTGCTATTATACAGGGGTAATCGAAAAATGGGGAAAGAGTATAATAGCAATTTGATGGGAAAATTCGGTGAAAAGATATGGGGGACTTTTGAGACTCGAGGCACTGAACGTGATTTGATGTATACAGGGGTTGATCGGAAAGTAAGAATAGAAAAATTACGAAATCGTTTTAAGAACGTGGGGAAATGGACTCGACGGTTAATTTTAAGGGGGTTACGTATACGAGGGGTGGTCAAGAAGTTCGAATATTTTTAAAAGGAAAATTGCTTATAAAATTGAGATGTGTTGAATGAAAATTATGAGAATTTGGATTTGAATGGGGAATTTGACTAGTTTGATGAATATACGGGGGCTGTATTTTTAAGTGACGTTTTTTGGGATGAATTGGTTACGGATGAGTGTAAATGAATGTTTGGCTTTAGATTTGGGTGAATTTAGGTTAATTGTGAATTATCGGTGATCGGCTTAATTTCTCAGACTTTTTTGAATTAAACTGTGGTTTTTTGGTGCTAACGGTGTCTGATGGACTTTTTTTATCTGGTTTGCCAAATGGCATGAGATTATT
Organism: Leptura quadrifasciata; assembly: GCA_963675555.1. Lineage (NCBI taxonomy): Eukaryota > Metazoa > Arthropoda > Insecta > Coleoptera > Cerambycidae > Leptura > Leptura quadrifasciata. The sequence continues at coordinate 150,298,641 of OY776673.1, read as the reverse complement.
GAATTTTTTGATTATTTTTAGAATTTTTTGTTTTTGTATTTTGACTTGTAGGGGACATACCCTACAACATCCGGAATGGTCACCCATCCAAGTACTGACTGCGCCTGTCGTTGCTTTACATCGCATACCGAGGTATGTACATAGTAAAGACGCACCTACGCTCGGCCCCCTTCGTAACACATATCTTTTCAGATTCGAAACATTCATTTAAAAAATTATATAGTTTTTTTTGTGTAAAATCTTTAAATAGGTACTATTTCACAGTATATAATTTTTTGCTATCGATAAAGTGGATAAAACATGCTTAAAAATTGCATATTTTTCTTAATTTATTTATAATTATGTCGTTCTGATACAATTTACCATAATTTTTAATAGAGTTTCTAGATATTATTCCGCAACATATAATTTTCTGAAATCGATAAAATGAGTACATTACTTTGTTATTTTTGATTTGCCGAGAATAGTTATTTGTTTAACTAGGCAGCAAAATAGTAGATTGACTGCCGCGGCTGATAATTCCTAGACGAGCGTAGCGGGGTTAGGAACTCTGCCAAGGCAGTCAATCTATTTTGCTGCTGAGTTGAACATATAATTTTCAGCCGATTATTTAAATATATTCTAAAATAATTAAATTATTACAATTCTCAATCTCTTTATTTTTGTTGTAATAAATTCATTAAAAATCGTAGTTGTTACTGGTTGGTTACCATGGAAACTAAGTGTCACTTTCCCTGCCTAGGCAGAGAAAGTGACACTTTGCTGATTGACATTAATCAGCAAAGTTAGTGCTTTGCTGTCAATCGGCGAAAAAAGTCATTCCTCCTACTAGTACACATTTTTATTAAAAATGTAAAAAAATGTAATTCGTTTAAAATTGCTTTCATATTTTCTAATTGTTAGAATATATAAGTTATCTTAAGTTTGACAAGCAAAACTTTTTAAAATAATGTCTTTTTCTCGGCAAATCAAAAATAAGAAAGTTTACAATAGTGCCGCATCCTATTGGGGCAGACGCTGTATATTTTTCTTAATTTTTTTTATCATATCCTTCTGGTATATTTACTATATTTTTTCATTGGATCTTAAAATACTATTTCATAACATATAATTTTCTGGAATCGATAAAATGTTATATATTAAAAAGTTATATATTTTCCGCATTTGATGATTAGATCATCCAAACAAAACTGGTATGTTTTTCTTGATTTTCTTTAGTCATCATATCGTTCTGGCAGACCTGCCATATCTTTTTAGAAGAATCTTTAAATACTATTTCATGACATGATTTTTCGAAATCGATAAAAGGGGTAAAACATTCTTAAAAAATTATATATTTTTCTCGGTTTCTTTTATCATAACATTCTGGTATATTTACTATATTTTTCTGCGGAATCCTTAAATACTGTTTCATAATATAGAATTATCTGGCATCAATAATATGGGTAAATTATTCTTTGAAACGTTATGTATTTATCACGATTTTGTTACTCATATACGAGCCAATATCCATTTCAAATTATCGTCATACTTTTTTACAAACTTTTAAGTGCTATACCACAATATTGTTATTATGTGGGCGAGCAGCATATTTGTGAAACCATATAGTATCTAATCGAACTGGTAAATTAACATAAAATCACAAATGAAACGGAATTTAACGAATTACTCAATCAATAATAAAAAAATATATAAATGTCTTAATGTACCAGGTAGATCCTTGAAGTTTTTTATTTTTATTTTAATGGTAAATTAAGAGCAAAAATTAGCATTTTTTTCCAGTAAGAAAGTAAGATGCTAATTCATTTCTTTAACCTTTAGATAAGTTTAGTATTATTTGTTAGCTTAAGAATATTATTTTGGAATATAAATTTTGTAATTCAGTTATTTATATACTTACGGCTATTTCATTTTTCGGTATAACACATTTTATAATTAATACAGTACAGTCCTGTACCCTGTTCATCTTAGTCTGTATTCCTCTCTCGTTTAATATTTCGTATAGTTTTTTATGAAGAACATAGAGTTTAATTACGAGTTGGATAAAAACTAGAGATAAAAAGTCATGTAGTTAGCGATCATACCAGTGAACTAATAAAAAACAAAATAAATGTAGGTACTATAAATATTATTCATTTAAACATAAGAAGTATTAGAAAAAATTTTGACGACTTAATGATCCTGTTGGAAAGTTTGATAGCATCATTTGAGATAATAGTTTTATCAGAAACTTGGAATATAACTAACCCGGAACATTTTAACATAAGGGGCTATATTTACTACTCAGGGGGAAATTACAATCAAAATGATGGGTGATTATTTATGTAAAACAGCAATATTTGCCTAACTCTACAACTATAAAATTTTCATAAAACACATTTTCAAACATATTAGTTGAAATAGACAATATCATTTTTAACATTACCGCGGTTTACAGACTGCCATCTACAAATACTGCCACATTCCTATTAGAATTAAATCAATTATCAAAAACAAACAAAAAGAGAAATTCAATTGATATATTTGTTGGAGATATTAACATCGATTTATTAAAAATCAAGAAAACATTACTAATGAATATTTAAATATAATGTTTGAAAATGGCTTTCAACCCTATATAAATAAACTCACAAGAGTTGTAAACAACATTAGGTCAATAGAAATAAAATATGAAAATAAACTCAAGTTTCAAGACAATAAAAAAATAACAAAAATAAACAACAATTTACTTAAAGAGTTGATTAAAAATGTTACATGGCATGAACTATATGAAATAAAAGATGTAAACAGGGCATATGATTATTTCCTAAACAATCTCTTGCATCATTTGGAAAAATCCTCTAAAATTTTTGAAGTAAAATCTTCTGAAAGAAAAATGAAACCTTGGATAACAAACAGCTTAATACAATCAATACTGACGAGAGATAAATGAAACTTGAAGTAAGTCTTAACAAAAATAACGAAGCACTTTTAGAAAGATATAAAAATTACAGAAATAGAACATATAACTTAATAAAAAAAGTAAAAAAAGAATATTATTGCAATAAAATAATCGAAAACAAAAATAATATCTTTGAAATTGATCACAACGACGAAAAAATAAATGATATAAACTTAGTTTCTGAAATTTTCAACAATTATTTTCTAAATATTGGTAAAGACATGGCGAGCAAAATCAAAGTAAATAATGCATTAATGAAGAAAAAAATATCTGTGAGTAGCTTATTTTTTAATCCAATTTCACAACAAGAGGTAATTAAAAACATAAATAAGCTAAAAACTACTGCAGCCCCTGGATATGACAAAATTTCCTCTAAAATGCTTAAACTTATAAAAGACGACATAGCATCACCTATAACTTACATTTTTAATTTATGTCTAGAAAACGGTATATTTCCTGATTCATTAAAATTATCTATTGTGATACCCATCTTTAAAAAAGGCAAAAAATCTTTGATTTGCAATTACAGGTCAATATCTGTGATAAATAACATTGGCAAATTATTAGAAATGTGTTTAAAATCAAGGTTAATGAATCATTTAAATCATAATAAAATATTATCTAATTATCAGTTCGGATTTAGGAAAAATATGAGTACTGACGATGCGATGTATATGATTACAAGTACATTATATAATAACATTGACAACAACAAAAAACAGATCGCAGTATTTCTTGATTTAGCCAAGGCATTTGATACAGTGTCTCACAATATACTTATTGACAAACTGTATGGTTATGGTATACGAGAAATAGCCAATAACTTATTTCGTAGTTACTTACAGAACAGAAGACAATGTGCTAAAATTGGTGAACAACTCAGTACGTTTAAACAGCAATTGGAATATCGCATACCTCAAGGAACCGTTCTGAGTCCAACATTATTTTTAATTTATGTTAATGGGCTATTACTTCTAAATACTAAATGTAAAATTGTATCTTATGCTGATGATACTGTTCTTTTAGTAAGGTAATAGTTGGGATCAAGTAAACACAAATACCATTGAAGAATTTTCAAAAGTACAACTTTGGCTTTCTGAAAACCTTTTGACAATTAACATGGAAAAAACCAATTTTATGTGTTTCAATATATATGATAAATATCTTCCAAACATAAACAAAATTCACTTACATAATTATTACTGTATCCTTAACAACCTTCAAGATAATTGCACATGTACACAAGAGATAACAGCTGTAACAAACATAAAATACCTTGGATTAATTATTGATCAGAACCTCAAATGGATACAGCATATCAACAATTTAAATAAGAAATTTCGTTTTGTAATTTAAAAATTTTACCAACTAAGAGATATATTACCAAGTTTAAAAATGTTGTACCACGCCTTGGCTGAATCAATACTGCGATATGGAATAATAATATGGGGGGGTGCATATTTAACAAACATTGGATGATTAAAAATTACCCAAAAGTATCTCATAAAAATAATTTTATCAAATAATAAGCAATATCTCACAGATCTCCTTTATAATGAATTTAATTTTTTGAGTCTGGAATTATTATATGCAAAATCAGTGCCATGTTTTGTTACAAATATAAATCGATTTTTAATAAGCAAAATATGTCACACCTACGATACTCGAGCTAAAGTAAATTTAAATATGAACATTCCTGTAAATTGTAAATACCAAAACACAAACACTACGGTTTATAAACTATTTTGCTCCTAAATTCTACAATGATTTGCCACATTAAATAAAACAAATAAACAATATAAATTTATTCAAGAAAAAAAATTACCTCATTTATTCAATCAAATAAGACTATTATCTCAAATTTGCTATCAAATAAATAAGTTGCTTTAATTCTAAAATTCTATATTTATTTTTTTTCTTTTCAATTTTGACTGTGATGAACAGCCTCAGGAATCATGTTTGGCTAATTATTATATTATTATGTAATACATATATCTAAGAACAAATATTATATTAAATAAATATTTGCAAAAACTATAATTGTATACACACACACACACAGATATACTTCATATCTAGGTGTATTCTAATAAGTATTATAAATATTTCTAAAACTATGTATGAATGTAAATGTGGTCAATAAATTTTGATTTGATTTAATAGCACAGGTAAACCATTTTGTAAGAAGTGTAAATAACATTCACCATTTAGATTTTCACGATAAAGATATAGGCCAAAAATGTATTTACAATGTAATACCAAGCATTTAGCACAAATCTTGTCTGTAATCCGGTTTGTCTCATCCATTTAGGATTTTCTTTAGACCAGTATCGACCATTATGTCTGATTATTTTCGTCCAATATCTACTGTTTTGTTTATTGAACATTCCATTGTTGGTGAATCTTGACTTGTCAGAAAGCAATATGAAGTAAAGAAAATTCGGGTTAGTGATATCGCTCTGAAGTAACCAGTCGCAATAAGCTTCGGTTACCATCATCTCCCATATTATTTGAGAAGCGTTCTTGCTGACTCCTTACTAATTTGCACCTTGTGACTAATTTCTCCAGTAGAAACAATACGATTCACTTCCACAAAAGCCAACACGCTAATTTCTGGCGCTTCTTCAATGATAAAAGCTTAACGATTGTTATCAATTCCTTTCCTAATTTGTTTCTCCTGTTACGTTTCACGTAAATATTTAAGTACCCGTACTAATAGATTTTTAACAAGATCTGCATGGTGCTGTTCCCTAGCGTAGGATTAATTAAGTAGTTGTGGGTTTATGGAAAAAAAGGGAGAAAAAAATAAATCATTCCGATTCCGATATATGGCGATGGTGGCAAATAAAAATTAAAGCGTGTGAAGTACAATTAAATTACGTAAATTAGGGATAGAACTAACGCAAATTAAATAATAGATGGTATTGTGACGATTTTGTGTTTGGTTGTGGCTTCGGTGATATCATCTAGCTGGCTCCGTTGAGGGAGGTTATAAGTATTTGCCATCGAGCGCAAGGCCTATGCGCCAATATCCATTGGCTGGATTGTACTATTTATGTAGTGTTAATTTAGGTACTAGTTGAAACACAAATTTTAGGAAGATTTTTTAGGATTAGATGTAAGAATCGAAAATACTATTGTCGCGAGGGTTTGACCGTGCACGATACTCGCTCCATTTAATCATTTTGATTTTATGATTTTAACATAGTTTAGTAACCGCCATCCTGTACAACTACTGTAATATATTTCTTGTTATTTAGATATCTGGGTGTTTTATTAAGGAATTAAGTAAGAGTAAAATTTAGGGATTCAGTTACTCTTGTATAGATAACTTTTAAAATTTTGAGACATTGACTTTTTGTACATGCCCTAATTGCAATTTGCAATTGCAATTTTATGGACTCTTACCTGCAATTCCCTGACCAGAAATAGACCGGTTTCGAGCTTATTAGTTCTCATCAATATGCCATAGGTCCTAGGAATTGACAAATAACATTGGCTACCAATCTTTCATGATTTGATGAACCTATACAAAGAAAGTTGGGCACCAATATATTAATAAGCTAAAACTTCTGTTTGTATTTTGTGATCAAACTTATAATCATGATTTACAATACATAACCTACCAGTGTGATTACTATGACAGACCACAGCTGACTCTCTCCCAAGGTGAGTTCCCTTGGCATTTTCCTATTAAACTGAATATGGAAAATTTTGCATGAATGAAAAGCAAGCTTCAAATTTAACAAGTTTAATACAATAAAATGTTATTCAAAATAATTACAAAAGAAAAAATTTACTAAGATTAAATTTTTTCTATTGTCTATTTGGCCATTTTATGCGCAAGTAGTTGTGATTCTACTATATTTTAAATAAGAATTTGATATCAAATTTGTATTGTTTCTCGAGATTATCCCCTTTGTTTATATAATAAAAAATACCTTTACCTTTCGTTGCACTGTTATAACCGATACGTACGCGAAACTTATTTTCGTCGCACACAGTGTTGATCCGTTCAGCTGGTTAGACTCTTAATTCTTCCTGGGTCGTCAAATCAAAATCGTTAGACCAAAATCAGTTCGCAGTCTGGAACGCAGCTTTCAATCACCTGTGGAAGCAAACGATCCTCGCCAAATCAGAACGTAAATACCACTTCCGATTTTATAGGTACAAACGTTTCCCCTTCTTAATGCTTCTTTAAATTTATCCAATTTAATAATATCACGGACTTAGGAAAAACACAATTAATGTTTTTTTTTCTAAAGTCTTAATCTCCCGTCACCTCTTGACATTTTTTATGACAGTCAATACTTGATTTTTATAATTTTTTTAAATAAATTATTCACCTTAGAACATGTTCTGGATACTTAAAGTTTTGTAATAGACTTGTCCAAATTGCAAACCACCTGTCATTGTCTTTTTTAGATAAATAAAATATCATGTCACTTCCCTTCCAAAGAAAGGAAGCTTGGAATTATCACTAAAATTGAGAGCTTCGTTTATCTTTAAACAAACTCATGATGTTTTATTGTTGTTCCATAATCTTATATGGATAAATCAGGTTCACATGGAATTTCCCTCTAATAATTACTAAATGAAATTACTTATATGCCTGGGCGCCACCTATGTTTCTGCTCTGCTCAGCTCAGCCAGTTGCGCGGAGAACCTTAACCTCAGTAGTAAGTTCTGCAATTGAGTGGGTGCATTGGCTGAAATTAAAAGCGCAACAACAATTAATACCTTTTATTTTGGTATTTTGAGTGAAAACGATTATAAAAATACACAATCTTTAAAACTACAATAAAAAATTATCAAAGAAATATCGATTAAACAATCAATCTAAAAATAAAATGGGATACCGTTCGGTATAGAGCTCTTTATTATGAATGGTTTGTGGTTCGTGTTCACAAGGAAGATCGCGTTCTCACCTCACATCTTCTAGCGGTAGGTTTGTATGCGCGGAGGCTATGCAATCTTAGACGAGGATTGGGTAGGAGATATATCATCCTTCAGAGGGGATATAAAGCCGTCGGTCCCTTGTCTATTAAATGTTAGGCAAGTTAAAGATACCTACTCTTCTTAAGAAAAGAGGTTGGGGATAGCCCGTCTACTGGTGTTAGGTCTCAGTAGCGGAAATAGGCCGCCATTAAATAAATGTTAAAAAGAACTTTACTTTGTTAAAAAGAAAGAGGTGAGCCGGCTCTGCAATAGTTTAAGAAAAATAGTAAAATGGAAGTCACTGAACCAAGTTTTAAATTCTTTGATGGAGAGGAGATATCCAAAAGGAATTATGCTCTGATGTAAATGGATGGGTAAAACGGGGACACAGATCACCCTGTTTAATTGTTGTTTTAATTGGAGAAAATGCACCAAGTAAAAAATATGTTGAACATAAAATAAAATGGTTGCTGCTGCATATGTGGTATGCGCAGTGAATAAAGCTTCCTAAACTTAATGAAGATACTTCCGTAGATGAAATATTTTTACAATTGCCAATACCAGAACATACTTAAGAACAAAATGTATATAATGCAGTTGATCCAAGAAAGGACGTTGATAGTTTCATATTATAAATTTGGGCAAACTCTCCATTAATATGGATATATTTGGTCAATGTGCTGTACTTGGTGGTATTGAACTTATACAAAGATTCCAATTAAAAACTGTTGAAAAAATGTAATTGTTTGTGGAAGGTCACTGTTACTTCATTTTGATACAAGAAATGAGCGTCCAGGATTACCATAACATTATGCCATCAACACACTCCTCCAGAAGAACTCGAGTTTTTACGAAAAAGGCTGATATTATTATTAGTATTACTGCCATTGTAAACTTAATCAAGCCACATATGGTAAAGCAGGGGCAAGCATTATAGATGCAGGAACCAACTGAAGAGGAAATACACAAATTTTTGATGATGCTGATTTTGAAGGAGTAAGTAAAACTACTGACTATATTACACCAGTACCTGGCGAAGAGATTCAGGGACAGATCCACCTCGAAAATCTGATATAGATGATAATAAATTGTTTACGCTGAAAGCGGAGGTAAATGTTAAAAGAGGCTAAGCTCAGAAGGAACATACATTACAATGACTTAATTGATCAATAAAAATTAGATATTACAAGATTACAAAAAGACATGGAAAACATAGAACATATAGTAAGAGTTCTTCCTGATGGATGTTTAGGTAGGATTGCAGATTAGAGACCCAAACGATCTAGGCACAAAGTTGTTTTAAAAAAATCATACAACTTGATTAATTCTAGAAGCGCAGCTGGACGAACAAGTTGCGGTTGATCCTGCATCATTTAAAATAAGGGATGTTTTTAAGTGTTTACGTGAAATATAAAATTTATTGGAAAATCTGATATATCGCCACAGAATTTTTTGAACATGGAATGGACAAGTAGCTATCCAAAAGTTACAGGCTGTTGATGGAGGATGATTTCGACTGGGACAAATTTAAATGATCGTCAAAAATTGGAGGATAATTCAATACGTCTAGAAGTGGCCATCCCGCTGCATACGTTAAAGATTAGCGAGGACAGTAAATGTCGTCACTGCCACCATATATGTAATCAAGAAAATTGCAGAAGCAAAAAGGACGAACATGAACGAGAGTGAATTGCACCCCAAAACCGAAGACGATCTTTTCAATGAAGGAATAATTACCGAAATCCCGGAAACAGCAACAATCAAGATAATAATAACTTATTAGCAGTGAAAGTTTCAAAATGGCAGCAGATTTATTTCCCCAAATACAAGAAATTGCGATGGAAAACAGGTACAATAAATGTAACAGAGGGGTACGCTCACCATAACAGAATGGAAGTAACTATCAAAATGCCTGGTCTGTCGATGTAGGGAAACGTAAAAAGGCTGGGTTATAACTGATTGTGAAATTTCCACAAGTAGGCGATGATAACTGTATTTCAATCGCTGGTAAAGTATATTTATTTGACAAAGTATTTAAACCAAATACTCCACAAAAAAAAACACATAATGTAGCAGCAAAGAGCATTGTAACAAATGTACTAATCTGGACTCAACGCAACAGTATCATATTTTGCTTATGGTCAAACGTCTTCGGGAAAAACAAACAATGAAATGTGTTTTAGGTGACTCACAGAAATAGGTACTATTCCCCGTATTGTTAACGATATATTCAATCACATTTATGGCATAGAAGGAAATTTTCAGCTTTAAGTATGATATTTTGACATTTATATCGATAAAATTAGATTTATTGAACATTTGAACATTGTTGAGGAAATAAGAGAAGTAAAATCAAATACGCATATAGTAATAACAAATATGAATAGAAAACCAGAAAAAAATATCTGGCAAATTGTATCTAGTGGAATTGGTTGACTCCGAAAATGTATCTAAAATTGGGGCTGAAGGTACTGCACTAGACGAAGCCAAATATATTAACGAATCTCTTTCAGCCTTTGGTAATGCGATGGCAACAAAACTCACATACCTTATCGTGACTCCAAACAAACCCGTATTCTCCAAGAATCTCTTGGAAGCGATGCTAGAACAACCATTGTTATATATTGTTCACCTGCCAGCTTTAATGAATCTAAAACAAAATCAATATTAGAATTAGGCAAAAGAGCTAAGACTGTTAAGAATGTTGTTTGCGTCAACGAGAAACTTATATCTGAAGAATGGAAAGGGTGATATGAAAGAAAAGAAGGAGGAATAGAGAAACCCTCACTGACGAGGAACAAGTCAACCTCAACAATGTTTCCAATGCTTCCACTCCCGTATCTGCCATGGAAGGAAGCATTATGTTTAAAAAACCTTCGGGATCACTACCTGTCACTCCAGTACTCATGATCGGTTCCACAATTGGTGTGGAAGAGGGGAACAAATTAGTACTCGAAAGAGAAAAACATTACCAATAGTTGGATGAGAAGGACGAGGAATTTAACCAGCAGAGCCAATATGTTGAAAAATTCAAGGAAAAAATGCTGGACCAAAATTTATCGCCAGCACTCGAATGGACTTTGAGGCTCTACCGACCCAGATGAATAGGATACAGCAGCAAAAATCTGAAGAAGTTAATGCGAAAAATCAAGAGATGAATCGTTGTCAGAGGAACTAATGCAAAGACAAGCAAGTTTGAATTCGACTAATAACGAACTCTAACATTTACGTGACATCAGCAGCCACAAAAAGAAGCGAATTGCAGAAATGTTGGCCAATTTGCTTAAGGAACAGGAGAAATTGGTTCCACGCTTGGTGACGAAGCCCAGGAGTTTGAGATCTTAAACGACGCAGCTAAATCAGAACAAAAATTTTGTGGCTCTTATCTACATTTTAAGAATGAGAAGCGAAATCATCAACCTTACTCAGCGGCTTCTGAGGACATCCTCCGCAAGAGTCATTCATGAAGTAACCATCTCGCTGGTATACGATCCTACATGGCTGGACCATAAGGTAAGAGGCGGTTCAAGTTTAAGGGGGCTTGCGGAAATTTTAATGCTTATAATCCACATTTATTTTGCATGGCCTAAAAGAAAATTTTGAAAAATGAACAGTGTAAAAAAAATAAAGAACCGCAACCGGCTAAAGGTATATTTCCTCTTCAACGAACCCCCTCTCCTTAAGAAGGCAATTCATGATGGAAATTATCAGCAACGTTGATCTTAGTTCACTTAAACCAGGGTACAGTATAGAATGTATCCTGCAAGGAGTCGATAATTCTACAATCGCAGATGCCAATACCGAATAAGTATGTAACCTTTTCCCTGGACAAATACCAATTGAACCAGAACAGTTCGTTGAACCATGATGAGATGTTAAGCGATTTAAGTTACTGGTCACCGTAACCCTATTAGACAAATGACAGAGTAAATAGCTGACTATTCAACATTACAACAAGAAGAGCTTATCAGCAGTACCCGCAGGGATTTTGAGGCTCTACAAGCCGAAATAAATACGATTTAGCTGTAAATTATGACCAAAATTCTCAAAAGGTTGATGTGAAAAATAAAGGGATGGAGGCGATGTCAGAGGAACTTATTCAGAAACAAACAAATTTGAATTCGGCTAACAACAAACTCCAACACTTACGCGACATGAGCAGCCACCAATAAAAGCGAAGAAATTTTAGCAAACGTGCTTAAGGAATTAGGAGAAAGGCGAAGGCCAAGACATTAAGATCTCAAACAATGCAGCTAATTAGAAAAAGAATTTACGGTTACTTGTCTCTTCATTTTAAGGATGTAGAGCGAAGTCACTTACCTTACTTGCTTCAGGAGGACACTCAAGAAAGTAATTCACGCTGTAAATGAGCAGATTAGCAGATTAAAATTAACAAATAATTCCAGGCACTCTTACCGGTGGTCAGCCGAAAAAAGAAAGAAAGAAGCAGCACCCAAGCAAAAAATATTCTCAAAAAACGAATCGCTTCCGCCGACGCCATAGTCAGGTCACAGTTCGAATACGACAGAACACAGAACCACTTTCTCTGATAGCTGTGCAGTAATGATTATCTTGCAACTCAAAATTATAATTAAACCACTGCTGGACAATCCGCAAATTTGAAAGGATGAATGACGAAACAATTATGGCAGAACACAGAATTTCAGACACGCCGCTGGATGGCCGCAGATACTATAGAATTTCACTCTGATTGTCGAGTCATAAGTTGGTAAGGTGGACAGAAACTTAAATGTCCCTAAGTGGATTAGGCAAAACAACAAATTCAGGCCAAGGCATTTGGCATAAAATTACAAGATTATAATAATACAACCCAGAAACTACTCGGCAAAAAATAAACCTGTACCAACAATGTTGTAATTACACGAGGCCCGACAGGATGCGGTAAGTCCTCGCAATTAGTACATCTCGAATGATTCCAAGGACAAGAAGGAGTTTTGTAATATAATCTTGACACAACTGAGGAAAATAGAGGTAATATAAGCACTGCGAAACGGGTTTGCGAAGAAAGGAACTGGCCTTTAGGTTCCGTTTGTGATTACCATGTACATTTAGAGAAAGAATATCATCAGATACACTCTCAACTTAAGTTACGACGACGGACATCCTATGCTCGTTGCCCTATTATTTTCTCTCACGCTGAGGGTCAAATTAATAAAGGACAATATAAGAGTGGCTTCAATTTTTTGTGGTATCGGTTACGAGCACTGGGAGGATAAACCTTACCATAAATCACATGAAATTGGCACTAATTCTTTAAATACGAAAATGATCATTAGGTCTGCTTCGAATGTTAAAGAACTTGCCTATTATTTTAATGTTACCGATTATCTACACTCCTCATTATGGAAGTGGAAGTAAACTATTTTTCAAAAATTATATTTCCTACATTCCAAAAACTATCAAAACGATAACAGATGATGGTTTAACAGGGATTCCGAAATTCGATATAAAAGAACCAGAGATTTCTGAAGAAATTTGAAAAATATTCGTATTGCTAATTTCTCTTTATGATACACAGGATGCGTCAACAAATTCTACAAGGAAAGGAGAAGGCAAAGATATGTCTAATGGAAGTTAAACGAAATAGAAAACGGAAGACTGGAACAGTTCCATGGGAAATAACAATATTATATTTTAGTTCACCAGTCGAAGAACAAGCAAAGGTAGTATTATCCACAAGTATCGCCGAGAATTCTATTACAATAATTCTCGATTGTTATTATGTGATCTTTAGGTAGTGACAACAACTTTTTGGGTATCATAATGGCTGCCCTACCTATTGATATACACTTTTCTAAACTTATCGTACAGGGAAACTTGTTTGGTTGCCTAGAAGAGACCGCGATTATAATTGCCGGGTGTACTGTTGAAAATATTTTTGAGCAAAAATTTAATCCTTATAGAAAACAGTTACTGTGATCAGATGGTGGCCCCAAAGACTTTAAAACAATGCTTATTAGTATTTTCACTACTTGGAAAAAACAAACCCTCCATATTCCAACTGGGACGTTCGCAGTTGGTGTGATATGAACTTGATTAATTTACAGCAACTAAAATAATAGGATTTATTGATTCAAGATATAAGAAGACGTCTGTAGCGTACGAATGTCACAGGAAATGGGCGTACTTGGTATAATGAGAAATCATTAGTATTGGACATTATTACAGCCAGAGATTTTTGCCCCAACTTTCTCTTAAAAGTTCCAGATAAAGAATCGTTTAATGAACGTGAAAGATTGGGAATTGTTGATAAGCGAGACTCAACACTAACAATCTACTTCACTTGAATAAGAATGAAGAATATGGCGAAACTGACGTTCGATAGTATACAACTGCGCCGGCGGCGGTAAAGTTAACATAAAATTTAAAGCACTCCAGACACATTTACGACTAGAGAGTAGTTCTCCAATAGTTATCAGTAGGCCTGAAAAAGTATCTATCGAAGTTTATGAAGCTGTGAGAAGAAGGCAGCTTAATCACATTTTTAGTTTAAATGTATTGTTGCGGAAAGAGGCTTCGAAATGGGCAGGGCAAAATAATGTTTGTAAGTCAGCTCTCGAAAGCATTGTTGAAAAGAATTGCATTGTTGCAACAGACTTAAGTCTAATAACTATATTGCACATTGAACAGATTACTTTAAAAATTACTCGGTTATTTTTGAGCCGTAAGAAGAGAGTGCGATTAAATACTTTAGAAGTTCGCTGAAATTCTTAACGAACAAAGTTTATGTCCAATACTCACAACAGGCGATGCGTTTAAATTGGGCAAAATTTATACAGCGAAATTCCAAGTTGACGGGCGATACTATCGCTGCAAAGTTATTTCGTTTGATTTTAGCGGATTTGTGGATTACGATCATACAACAAGTGAATCTGGATAATATATATTGCATTCCTGATGGAGATGAATATAACACTGCACCACTCGCTTTTGAATTTTTACATGAAATTCAGGCATCAAGAAAACCGAATTATAGCGAAGTTTGAATGAAGGTAAATAGATGAAAAAATTGATTCGGTTGTTGAAAATGTTCTAAATCTAGAACTATTTGAATATAATCCACATAACTCTCAGGAAATATATTTAAATAATGAATTGTTGGAAAAAGGAATTGCAGAACCAGCCATAGTAAGGTTTCTTGACATGATCACGTTGAAATTCATAAAAGAAGAGACACTCTAATATCCAAGCATTTCGGTGGAATTTTGAACATGTGAACTACCAAAACTTCGAGGCACCAAAGGAGGCATCGAAATAACAAACAATCGAAATGAAAGTATCGTACAGCCCACTAGAAATACAAGTAAATGGATGTACGTCAAGTTCTGAAATGCTGACGGTGGTTATCGACGATAGTTCTGTTAACACGGTGTCGCTAGATACCGAAACGCGAAATATTCACTCATACCCGAGTTACTCGTAACTGGCAATGTTAGTCAAATGGAGGACGATAACTTGAGGCTTCTTCAAACCTCCATGTTACCAGGCATACCAGGACTTCTCAGGCTCATTGCCTTATTATTTTGTTTCACAATGAGGGTCAAATTAAGAAAAGATGATATGTTAGTGACTTCGATTCCTTGTGGTCTTGGTTATCCAGTCCATGGTACATGGATATGGTTTATGTTAAATCTGCAAATGATTAGAAGAATAATTCCGATGTTCTTAATGTAAATACGTACGAAGATATGTAGATTTGGTCTCTGTTGGGATATCTTAAACGCCAATAAAGATGGAATTAGAGCTTAATCGCCTGTCATCAATATTTGCATATAATTATTGACGACGCCCATCAAAGGAATCATGAGTTGGATTTCCCTTTGTTAGCCGTTAGAAAATTTATATTTATAATTTTTTTAAATAGGAAAGTCATCCTTATGCCTGCTTCAGTTGACGTTAAGGAATTTGAGTATTACTTTAATGTTACCGATTCTCAATTCTCCCATTATATACGTGGATATAAACAATTTTTTATACTGTTTCCTACATTGAGGAAACTATTAATACCATAACAGATGTTGATTTAACAGGAATTCTGAAATTCGATATAGAAGAACCAGAGATTCCTGATGAAGTTTACAAAATATTCAGACCAATTTCCGAATGTCGAAAAGTGGTATTATACAAAAATTTAAAAGTGGGCAGAGTCTTACAAGGTAACGTATATCGATTAATGCCGAATATTTTTATAATGCAGAGATGGCACCGGCGGGCTCCTTTGGAAACAATTTTTCCTCAAGCAAGAAGGAAACCAGAGCCCTTTTCAAATCCATTCGTTGGCTTTAAATCCATCCAATTTAAAGGAACTCAGAAACACAGTCCTTAATTTAAAAGAGATGAGTGGATTATTTCTAACGGGTAAAATCGAGAAATCATCTTTAGATGTAGATGTTACTTTTTGTGTGCCGTAATGGGCGCCTTACCTATTGATGTTCGACTTCCTAAACTTATCGGACTGGCATACATGTTGGTTGCCTAGAAGGAATCACGATAATAGCGATCGGTGTACCGTTGAAAACATCTTCGAATAAAAATTTAATGCTTGTAGAAAACAATTACTGTGGTCAGATAGTAGCTTCAGCAATTTTAAAACAATGCTTAGTATTTTCACTATATGGAAAACGTTTACAACAGACCTTTCATATGCCAACTGGGATATTCGTAGTTGATGATATAAGAAAGCGTCTACAGCGTATGAGTAAGTACCATGAAACGGGCGTACTTGGGATAATGAGAAATCGCCAGTATTGGACACTGTTATGACCATTGCGAATTATTGATAAGCGAGACTTAACAACAAACTACTTCACTGGAATGAAACTTATCCAGCCCAACCTGTTGTACATCAAAGCAATAAAGACTATGTTACGAAATGAAGAAGACGGCGAAACTAACGATCTGGCAGGATCAAATGCCAGCGGTAAAATATATACAAATGCAAATCAATAGAGAGGCAGTTGCGGTTAGAGAATAGTTCTAAAACAGTACATACTAAAAGGCTTGGAAAAGTACTTATGGAAGTTTATGAAGTTGTCGGCAGAAGGAGGCAGCTTTACCACATTTTTAATTTGAATATATTGTCTAGAAAGAGGCTTCGAGATGGCAAAATGGTGTTTGTAAGTCTACACTTGAGACCATTGTTGAAAAGACTGGTCACTCTGCAACAAATTAAGTCCAATACCTAAATTGGACATTGAATGAATAGCTTTAAAAATTACTCACCATAACGAATTCAATCATATCTGGTCCGTAAGATGAGAGTATGAAAAAATACTTACAAAGATCGCGGAAATACTTAACGGACAAAATTTATGCTGCAAAATACTACGTTGACGGGCGGTATTATCATATAGAGATGAATATAACATTGCATCACTCGTTTTTTAATGCACGTTACGTGGAATCAGCCATCCAGAATACTAAATTATAAAGGAGTTTGGGAGGATATAGTCTATTTTACTTGTGTAATTGAAACATCTAATCTTTGGATATATGGAAAAATTCACTCGGAGGCCGATGATGTTCTGTATCTAGAACTATTTAAAAATAATCCGCCTAACTGTCAGGAAAAATCTCTAAATAATGAACTGTTAAAAAGAACATTTACACATTCCACCAAGAGTTGGCAGTTATTTAATGACAATTAGATGCGGTAATGCAATCTTCAACCCTATATGGAACCGAGACAATGTAGCATCTATACAAAATGAGAAGAAACTATTTGGTACTTAAGGCCCAGGTGCATAATTCGAAGAATTTGGTATCATAAGGGTCATAACGGACAACCATCTGCTGCAGATTTTAACATTTGTAGCAATGGAAAAGCCAGCCACTTATCATCCTGATCATATACGAAATAAGAATGTGGCAGTCTTGACAACTATAAGGCAGCTAGATAAGGATGTAGTATTGGGTCAGTAAGTGGGGATCAAGAAGGTGAGGGTGATGCTATTATTGGATATCTGGATGACCCTACAGTAGAGGAAGGTTTAGGTTACACCTTCATGCGCTTTGGCCGTGCTACATATAAACAAATCCTATTTATTCTTATATGAGCAAAAATTAATTAACGTAAGGCTGTAGTACGGGTACAATTCAAAAATGTCTCTGGAGATATTTTTGACGGGAAATCTAGAAGAAACGAACTTGTTATCCGTGTTCAACCAGGTGAAGCTCTCTACGTGAAATTAATGGTAAGGACTCCCCACATGGCTTTTGACATGGAAGAAACTGAACTTGATTTAACATATATGAAAGTTGATATGCTGGCGTCAAATTACCAGGGACCTATAAACGTTTAGTTCTGGACTTGTTCTGTGGTTCACAGATGCATTTTGTATGTTCGGATGAATTAAGCGAGGCATGGCCGATATTCACACCTTTGTTGCGCAGAATTGAATATGAAAAATAAAACTCATTTCATACAAATACGAAAGCGGAGGATCTCAGGAAGCCGAAATTATGCTCGTTAATAATTTCACTTATACGGGCTCGTATAAATGGACATCAACAAAAGCAAAAATTGGTCTTACTCGAGATCGTTGCATTCCTGTTTTAAATGTAATAGTTCTCAGCATTTAACTCTAGACTGTACAACGACTGCTCTGCTGCTTAGGCCGGGAGCTTTTGTAATACTTACGAACAAGCACGACTTTCTATCGGATGGATATTAAGAACTGGTAATAGAAGAAGGGGATTAACTCAGTGGCTCAATGCTTACGCGTTAGGTTTGCAACCAGGAAGTCCCGGGTTCGAATCCTTACGCGGTCCGGGTAATAATTCCGAGATAAGTGTGTAAAAATTTTGCTCACGTAGTATCGGTGTTTTTCCGGAAAGTTTGAACAATTAGCGATTGTAGGTGCGGCACGGAGCGCTCGTGAACTTACGAGGAGCTGCATAGTGCGGAGTACGGCACGTACGTACAGGAACAGGTGAGAAATACACTTTTAAAATAATTTGGCAGTGACATTGACAATCAGTAAAAAAAAATATCAGTGAAGTCAGTAACATTAATTAACCTAAAAAACATAGTTCGGCCAGGACGTTTTATAAAAAAAATTTAAAATCAGTGAAGTTAGCAACAGGACATAAGAAAACATACCTAATTTCAATAAGCTTTTTTGCGAATGACCCCCCGACGACCGTTGGCTGGAACCGGTCTGGGGGACATAACCTAAAAGAGATTTGTTACGATTTTTGACGAACTCTGGTAGGAGCGTCATCCGTGTGCGGGCCGAAGGCCAAAAACTTTTAAGAGTGTTGTGTAGGGTCCCGAAGGACGCCTAGTGGAACATTTAGCGGGCCAACGATGGCGACAAATGAACTTTTTACGGGCGTTTCCGGGGGTGCGATGGCATACACCAATGTCGCCTCGGCTACCGAAATCCAGAGCGTTCAATAAGCGCAGTCAGGCAACGATACTGATAGAAACACGGACAGCCTGGGGCCACATGAGCAAGTGTTAAGAAAGCGGGTGAAAAGGAAAACTGCGATGGATAATAAAATTAGCGTCGGTAGTGCCTTAGGTACCAGCATGGAGACGGTCAAGGGAAAATCAGACAGCGAAGACAAGAAAAACGCTAAGCAGACTGAAAACAAAACAAAAGACTTTTTAAATTAAAGAATAGACAAAGGCTGACAGACACCCACAACCCAACCTTCACCCATCCGGGGGCAGGAAGGGCAAAACCCCAGAAGGAAACACAAGTGCAGGTAACGGTGGCCAAGAACCGATTTGCAGGGCCACTGCCGTTACCTGCCGACATGGATGTAACTACCCCGCCGCCCGCGGCCGATGAAGTCACTGATGCAAGGACGACACCCGAAAATCACCGGGGGGGTGAATGAATACATAAAGACCCAAATAAAATCTAGTCATTTTTGGAAGCACTCAGCGTTTAACACGGCTCTCCAAGTAACTACGTAGGAGGATTGGGTCAAAATTAATAACTGCTTCGAGGAGAGCCGTGTGGACTAACACAAATATACCCCCCGGGACGAGAAGTCGCACGCCTTCGTGATGCGTGTGCTCCATTACGAGGCGGACGTGCAGAAGCTCAAGGAAGAACTGAGATCTCAGCACCAAGTAGATTGCAAAAAATTATACATGATGAGAGGAACTAGGTACCCCGTCTTTCTCATAATTACAGGTGGCAAGGTGCCGCAATCGAAAGTGCGGTACCTAGATTATACCACCATATCGTGGGAACGGCATACCAATTCAAAAGCGATAATACAGTGTCATCGGTGCCAGCAGTGGGAGTATGCCACCACTAACTGCAGAGGAACCCCCAACTATTTAAAGTTCGCGGAAGTACACCTGACGCGCACGTGCACGAAAAGTCGCGAGATCCCCGCTAAATGCGTGAACTGCGGGGGTCCCCACCCCGCGAACAGCGTCACGTGCGTTGTCTATAAACGGAAGCTGGAACAGGTTGATAGGAATAGCGCAAGAGTACTGCTGGCACCGGCCATGAAATACGTGGCCAACCTTCGAGGAACATCTGGGAGAAACGAAGGAGAGCTGCTGCTGCTGCCCAACAGGCAGCATCGTCTATGCAGCCACCGCCACCACCATCATCCAGGACCACCACCACCCAGGAAGGCGGAAGAAGACCAGCGCCGCTGCCCAGCCCTCCCCTGGGGAACAGAGCCCCGACAACGACCGGGGATAAGATTGAATTGCTGAGGCAGCAGCAAAAAATAATGTCCATGCTTATAGATCTCGACAAACTTTTGGAGCTATACTGCACTTTGAATGAAGATCGCTTAATATAAAGATCTCTTCCTGGGACGCCAATGGCATTGGTAACAAAATTCCTTTTCTAATTAATTGTATGTTGAGACATAAAATTGACATTATGTTGCTAAACGAGACGAAACTTACCAGACGTGACAAACTGCAAGTCCGAGGGTATACAGTACACCGAAAGGATAGGGCTGAAAATAGCAGAGGGGGCGGGGTAGCCGTGCTCATAAAGTTCGATATCGCGCATATGCATCATTCTGTACGGAACACCACCGTGGAGAATATGTGTGACGCTGGAGGGTGGCATGAGCATCATCGACGCGTATAACAGACCCTTGAACGGCTTCACAGCGGGTTGTCTTGAAAATTTGATGAACGCAGGCCCGCGCTGTCTGCTCATAGACGACTTTAACGCCAGGCATCGAAACTGGAACTGCCATCGCAACAACGCGAACGGCAATACTCTGTTCGACTATATGAATAGTCGAAATGTCATGCTGCAGTCTCCATTTTCCGAATAACGGCACAATGCCCACAACCCTTGATAGAGTGGCCAACAAGGGCGTGGGGAACTCCACGGCCTCCGTGGCCCTGAAGGAACTCACGTCCGATAATAATCCCATTGTGGTCGAGTTGAACGGTATGTCAAGGGAAGACACAATACGAATCATCACTTCTTATAGGGGCGCCGACTGGCGTCTCTATAAGGCACACATATATACCAACTTAATACTTAACAACACGATTGCTACACCCGCCGATCTGGAAAATGTGGTGGTGGAGTTTACACGGCTGCTGCAGGATGCCAAGCAGACTGTTGCCACCACTGTGACCATCAACCAAAACAGAGACCAACTCGACGAGGCGGTCATACGAAACGTAAGAGAAAAGAACAGACTGAGACGGCTTTGGCAGCGAAATCGCGATATCAGCGCTAAGGTCGAGATGATTAGACTGCAAAGGCAGATCAGATCCTCTATCAACAATGCAAAGAACACAAGCTGGCAGCGCTGAATTCTCAAGAAAACTCGCTATGGAAGCTGTCGAGGGCCTTAAAAAATAAGCGGGAGGTCATAGGAACAGATCGAGGAAAAACTTCCGCACGATAAATATAAGTATGTGCATGTTACGGCCTTCTTTCCAATAGGCTGCTGTGAATATTTACTACTCGACAAGATGATTGAAATTTTGGTGAGGTAAGGTAAACAATTTTCTAACAACATATGTTCAATACGTTTGAAATTTACACTTAACAGAATTTTTAGATTATATTTTTTTTTAGGTTTTTCACATTTTCTGAAAGAGAAAACATACCTACATTAGTAATAGTAGTGTATAAGAGGTACAGGTGGCTTAAAAGTAAAAATTTTTCACTTTTTCGCTCTATTTTGGTCATTACTAGTATGAAACCCTCTGTATACTGCGAACCTAATGTATATTTTTGTTTAAAAAATTTTCTGAAACTTAAATTCTTAGAAAAGGTACCCTAAATAACAACTTCTTTTTGTTGATTATTTATATTTATGCACGGCCGATATGCTGAAGTGGGGATAGTAGTAAGTGAACAGAGCGTTGCCATTATACAAGAAATTTACGAAAGTGGCCTCTAATCTTGACAAATTATAAAATAATGTAAATATTAAATATTTATATATATTTCTGTATCTTATGGATAGTAAAAAGTGGTCGTGAAAATGTTTGTATCATGACATGCGGTACATAAACGTTAGATTAAATGATTATATATGATTATGTTCAATGTTCACTGCAGCAGTTAGGTTTTGGTACTCTGGTTCTCTTCTGCAAGGATTTCTTACGACATTTATATTATCATAATTTAAAATTTTGCATATCTATAATCATGATCAGAACATACATAAATAACCTTAATCCTGCCAGTAATTAATATTAATTTATTAAACAACAATAATGAATAATTAAACAAAAGTGAAATTGTTATAATATGTTCACACAGTAAACCTACATCGATTACGTTTTGAAAATATTTATAATATCATCCTATACTCATATGTATTATTGTGATGTATCTATCTAAATTATTATCATTAATAATTCAAATAATTTGAATAACATAATAAGATAAGTACAGAGAAGATTCATATATAAATAAAGCAAAGGCCATAGCCCATTGTGAAGCTTATGAAAACGAAGTTATATTATTTATTTCATTTATTCCTCATAAGAAAACTAAATACCATAAAACATTGCTAAGAAATATATCTCGAAAGAATATCCAGATGTATTTTAATAGTTTTTCCTATCAATTTGGCAAGATGTTTCAGGCTCCATAAATTATCTGAAGAACGTTTGTTGCTGAAAAAACATGCAGAGATTTTGCAGTTAAAGAGTTTAAACCAGTTGCATCTCAGTTAGACAAGGAACATACATTTTCAACAGACCAGATTTCGAAGATGAGCAAACTTAGTTCCTTTGCCATAAATGTGTGCAAGAAAAATAGAGTGGCGTGGAACAAAACTACTCAGGGTTAGCGGGCGGAAGTTGTTGAAGGAATAGCTAGATGATGCCGTTGGTACTGGTACTATTATAGCCGTAAATAATTGTTTATGTGTTGATTTAACGGAAAAGTGTAGAACAGAACAAAAAGAAGTATTTTTAAGGCCCTTTACTCCTTAGTATCTCCTTGGATATTAGGTAGTTTCGCACTTGGTAACCTAGATGCTGGTAGTGATGTAGGATCTATGTCCACCACTGCTCGGGTTCAAATGCCCGGCCCCCCTGGCTGCACGCCTGACGGTTAATATGCAACAGAGTTAAATATTTGAATAAATATTTCGACTTTTTTGCTGCTATATATCAGTCTACAAATAATTTCACTATATGTATTTACAATGATATTTAATAATAGGAATTGTTTATCAACTTACTTTGATAAAATATCCATCTTCTTCCACTATTATTTATAGACCAAATAAAATACTCAGAATTAAATCATTCACTAAAAACAGTAAAAACGGCGAAATAGGAAATGACCGAGGGCGAATCCGTTCGGTTCAGAGATATAAGCCGAAGATCACATTCGTGAGAAGTGGTGTACCCGCTAAATTAAAAAATGCTGTTGTTTCTTAGTAAACATTTCAAATGAAGTATTCGTGAGTAAATACAACGTTTCACAAATGTATTTTATTTTCCGTGGATTTCCTGCGTATAAACAAACACCTACCAACATCGACTTTATCCTGCTTTTATTTGCAGAATTCATATACACAACCAACGTTATTTTTATGGGTTAAACATTTCGTAGCATTTTCTGGACAAACAAAAAGCATTGGTAAAACACTTTAGTTTCTATCCAACGCATTTCCGCCATTTCCAACGTAGGCCTGCGCTAATACCGCCCTTTTATGTTTACTGGGTCCTTACTGCGAACTCGAACATATTGCACATTTTGCTCAGGTAACATTAATGAGAGCCAGTTTTCAAAACTTAACAAATAGAAAAATTTAAGATTCAAAGCTGAAATAGGGAACTGAAACATTTAAACCAATTAATTTCTTTCTATATATTATCCTTTCTCTTAATTTTTTTAACTTTGTCAATGAGAAATAGTTTTCTATAGTTTTGGACAATAAAAGTATATTTTGATTGATTGAATTATGTGTAAATACATATCTTGAAAATCATCAAAAGTAATGTCTTCAATTTAGTTTTCAAAGTTATGTGCAGATGTCAGGTGGTCGCTAATTTTTTTAAAAGAATGAAAACATTCATAACATTTAGAATTATGTGCCTTAAAACCATAGGAAATTGCACTAATTTTATTTGTCTTGTGAACTATTTTTAAATGTCTATTAATAGAAAATCGACAAGAAAAACTTTTAATGCAATAAGAACAATTGATTGCCATGATTAAAAACATACGAGTATTTATTTAACAATAACAGATGGTTCTGTCACATCACGGAACAATTTTTTTCTATAATAGTTACGTTGTATTGGCAACGTGCACGATCGAAACAACGCATGCGCACAGTCCTTGGTGCGGAGGGTGTCAATTAGCTGCGTGTGCAATTTTTGCCTATTGAAGGCTACCGATGTTGACAAATGCATTTCATCAAAGCGAGCCGTCTACAGAGGGAGTCACATGCAAACCAGGCCCTAATGAACAGACCGGCAATAATTTCACGTGTCTTTGCACCTGCGACCTGAGATATTGTAATACAACAGCCGAAGTGCCTTGCATTGCAATATCTCGCGGAAGGTACCTCGTTTGAGTTGTAGTGCTTGCGCCCAGATACAAATTTTAATAGTTTTTTTGTTCGCGAGTTCTTTAAATGTAAGTGTAGTTTTAATATTCTTTCCTATTATTTGGGTTTTCTACCACATGTACTATTATCCTCTTCAAAACAAATCACCGAATCTACAAAATAATAGAATTATTGGAAAAAAACCTCTGCGCCCGTGACGTTTACGCCAAAGGAAAAGTCAGAGGTTATGTTTTGCAAATAATATAAATCGGAATAAACACAAAAATAATGTATTTTGCTGACGTTTCGGAAAGTAATCTCTTTCCGTTTTCAAAGCTATTTTTTGAAGAACTCTTATTTTGCTGTGTATGTCAAATACACAGCTTTAAGATTCTGTTTGACATACACAGCAAAATAAGAGTTCTTCAAAAAATAGCTTTGAAAACGGAAAGAGATTACTTTCCGAAACGTCAGCAAAATACATTATTTTTGTGTTTATTCCGATTTATATTATTTGCAAAACATAACCTCTGACTTTTCCTTTGGCGTAAACGTCACGGGCGCAGAGGTTTTTTTCCAATAATTCTATTATTTTGTAGATTCGGTGATTTGTTTTGAAGATGATAATAGTACATGTGGTAGAAAACCCAAATAATAGGAAAGAATATTCATAGAATGCCACAAATAACTTTCAGACAATAGTGTAGTTTTAAGTTTTGTTAAGCTTGTTTTTTCAAGCATGGTTCAATGTTACTACCTATTTTAGTTTTATATTTTTGTAAAAAGGAGTTTAGGTTTAGTTGTTTTACTTGTCATTTTCGCCGATCCGAACCAGTTCCGCCCGATCCTGCAATCCTCCACCGCGTCAACGCGGTGGTTGCACGATCGGTTCCGGAGCAGGTCCTGGAGAGGCAACTGTTTCTATGTTAATATGAATAAATATCTTTTGAATTGAATTGAGGCGAAGTGCCTTACTGTCAATGTCAGAGAGGCTTTGAGCGAAAATATTGCTATATTGACATCGATGAATGTATTTCACCTACTGGAGGCAGTCCTTGCCAACACGACGATATTTTCATCGATGGAATGTATAGATATGGTTGCAACTGCGATGGAACCGGTAATTTAAATCGCGATAAATGTTGGAAATGATAAAAATTTCTTGTAAGTTATACTGGATTGTTATGCGGAGTGGACATATACGAATGTATAGAGAATGAAATTGTATTTGCTTTGCATTAAGATATCCTCGTTATTCCGTCAGCAGCTTCTTTTTGTATTATTTCAATTAGTATTCTGTTATATTCGCTTAATCATTTAATAGAAAAATTGTTTCCAATAAATTTAATGCGTTTGCCATTCAATGGTTTCAAATAAATGTAACTTTAAAACTAAAGTAGGATTGATGACCCCGGTGTATTGCGATTTGAGGATGATCGTAAGCTACCCAAAATTAAAGCTGGCTTTAGCAGATATAGCTGAATACCTGGAAAAAATAAAAAAAAATAGACACAATCTGCGATGTTCCTTATACCGCTCTTCCTACAGCCACAGCTTCCAATGGTAATGAGAAGAAATGAAACTAAAGATCATGGGTATGAAAAAATTAATAGAGAACGAGTACACGTAGGGCGATAACTGCCTTCTGTTGGAAGATATAACTTCGGGCAGCATTGTATTATAAATTGCAAGAGATTTAACTGGTGCTGGAATTAAATGCACCTAAGTTGTTGTTCTTTTAAACAGGGAACGGGGCGGAAAAATAATTTTGGAAGACAACGGTATTAAAATGCACGCGTTGTTTACCATGACCAAGTTGACGACAATATTGAGGGAATCCAAGTATGTTGCTGAAGGTATCTTCAGAGAACATACTGAAAATGTCATACTCAACACGTAAAAATCTTACCAAAAACTCGGTAGCTGCACAGATGTTTGAAATTATTGCCACCAAGCAAATAAATGTATGTGTGGCTGCAGATTTAACTTCCACTACCGATATATTGAATCTTGCCGAGCTAATAGGATCTCATATTTATGTGCTCAAAACACACAAAGATATAATCGATGAATTCCATTCGAGTTTTATTAGGCCTTTGTGAGAAATTGCGTATTTCATTATAGTAAAGGAATGTATCATATTTCGTCTTAGGCGAACTCAGTAACAGCACATTCGTTAACAGGTAGAGGGGTACTCAACTCTATAAAGGAAAGCAAAGGGTAAATAGGGGTATTCTCTTACCAGAGACTAGTGCTGCTAAGAATCCCATTAACCAGGAGTATACCAAGGCTACTTTAAGGCTTACTGAAGAATATCCTGAATTAATATCAGGTATAATTTCCCAAAGTCCTCTGTTTCTGAAAAACCCAGGTTCCCGTTGTGCAGATAGACTCAAAAAACAGATAATTTGGGACAATAGTAAAATTCACCTTAATCTGTAATAAGTGAAATAGGTGCAGACATTGCTGTTGTGGAACAAGGGATCACCAAAGCCACAGAACCAGAAGTTGCTGCAGAAAATTATAAAAAATTCAAGGGATAATATAGGCACCGTGTGATCTCGACAATCCCTGTGAAACTGTACATTCGTGCGTCCTTGAAATGTGCCTTTCGCAATGGGTAAATAAGCCGGATTACATTTGTACGTATGAAGACGATTATACCGGAAAAAATTATACAGATTTGAAGGTAAGACACCTAAATTTACCTAAAGCTAGGCTAGTAGCGTAACTATTGTTAGTCATTTCATTGGAAATGGTAGAGAACTAATTGACGTGAGTTCCCAGTATACAATCACAAAGGTCGTAATCTCTATTTGTTTCGGGTGGCATTGAATCGGGATAGTGGCCTAAACATACCCTATATAATGATCCCCATAATGCTAATCCTCGTCATCGGCTTTGCAATTGGCATGGTGATCCTTGTAAACATTGCCGTAAAAGAGCAACCAGGGGACTTACAACAGTTCCAGCGCTGAGGAATTTTGCAATCTACTAGTGGCGCTCGACCACCTACTCAAATCACCGCCCGGGGAAAGACTCGTTTAATTTAGTTTTAATGGCTGTATGCTAACGGGCTTAATTTTCTTAACGATTTTCCTCTTAAAATTTTCGGATAATTTTTATGCAGGTACCGTCCATGATACGAATAATGTGACAAAAGAAATTTAAAACCTCTATCGTGTACTGCAATGTTGCTTGTGTTTGATCTGACTCAAAGTTATTATCGAATGTGCATATTTATTATATTTTATTTTCTACCTGCTAACATGACCAATTTTTTTAGATAGTTTTTAAGATACATCGAGTAACATAATATAAAAGTCGTAATATAATATAATGTAAAAGAATAATAGTTATAAAAGTTTTTATTTATTTACAGTAAGAACGAATATTTTCTACCCGCACAAAACGTTACGTCTTTTTTGGTAAAGACCGGTTTATTGTTTTTGTTTGGCTCCTCTTTGGGCAACAACTCACTTTTCTGCTTCACAAATTCTTTTTACGAGAAACCTAAGTAAGTAACGTAGCTAGTAATCTCTGCTATACTTGATCCCTGCATGCAAGCTAAGAGAGGAGGCGCATATGAGTCTCTAACCTCCTGTAGATTCGAGGGAGATTCGCATAGTCCCTAGGAAAAAACAGAGAGGAGGGGGCTTGGGCGGCGCGACGCTCCTGAGAAAAATACGGGGTGGTACACTATCCCTATATGAAAGCTAGATAAGGAGAGGCCTAAGAGAGGTTCGTTCCTGGGTACACGAGGAAATTTCGCTTGGGCCCTCAGTGAGAACATTGGGAGAAGGTGCCTGGGCAGAGCTGCACTCCTGAAGGGGATATGACGGAGAAAGGCTCGCCCTCGATCCAAAAGTCGAAGTGAATACTTCTTGTACGAAGGTAGGATGGGCGTCATTGGGAGCATGCATTGGAGATCCCCGATGAAATGGGGATATGCGCTCGCCAGTGACTCATATTGTGAGTGCAAAAATGCTCGGGGAAGGCATATTGGTCACGATTCTCTAGTTGAATGGGACAGTTCGCTGAATTGGGAATCTGTTCCGGAGTGATTCACCGGGATTTTTCTGCGACGATAATATGCATATGGTGGAGCTAGCGCCGCCCAGGGCTGCTACGATTGGAGACGGTTATTCCGAAACCGCTTCTAACCCAGCAAGTGGGTTAAGTGGTGAACGAGAATTTGACAATTCAGGGTAAGCTTTCTGACTGTCTCGTGGGATGTGAGATTCGACTGCAAGGGATTGGGCTTCGCTTGCACAGTTGGCGAAGTATGAGAAGAAGTTTTATGGTTTTCTAGCAAGATAGTGCTGTGGTTGGCTGCCTTACTCCAGGGAGTCCTGGAGTTTGGCAATTTGGTCGTCCGACGATGGACTGTGTAGATGTGTATTTGCTCGGAAACGACGACTGTCCAGATGCTTTGGACAGGTTTAGAACCTCAGGACTGTTATCGGCATCGTGGACTACCGGAATTGGATCTCTCCGTGGAAAAGCCCTCCACGTCTCGACTTCGGGAAGTTGCGTAAACAGTGCTGACTCTAACTCGTCAATCTGGCGAGTTCTAGATCCGCGTTCGTGACTAAACAACGGAGTCGCAATAGGTGGGGCTGCGTCTAATGTTTCCGTTTCTGCTATAGCCTCCAATTAGCGTTCCTGTGCTGAATTGAACGCCCTCCGGCAATCTTGGGATTAGTTTAACTCCTCCGGCAGTCATTAAACCCGTCGATTACGTTTAATGTTGCTGGGCCGCGGCTCTCTGATTTTAGGTGGTTAGGTTGAGCGTGACCTATTAGGCTGTGATTGTGGGTGAGCGTTCAGTCTAGTCG
Organism: Leptura quadrifasciata; assembly: GCA_963675555.1. Lineage (NCBI taxonomy): Eukaryota > Metazoa > Arthropoda > Insecta > Coleoptera > Cerambycidae > Leptura > Leptura quadrifasciata. The sequence continues at coordinate 150,268,929 of OY776673.1, read as the reverse complement.
CCGATTATTTGTTCGCGTATGGTTGTTTCTATCTGTGTTTGGTTGAGACGTAGCGGCTTGCTGCTGCCTGGGCAGTGCAGCTCTTATCATATCCGTCTCGACCCGACGAGCAACCCGAATAAGAAAGCACATCATCGTCTTCGTGATGAACAGCGACATGCTCTCCCCTACCTTCTGACGTTCCCCGTATAACTGCGCTGTGGCTTGGGTTAAGTTTTCTACGGCATCCAACCGTTCGACTAGTCTTTTTACGAAGGCCTCATACGTTGTAATTAAATACCGATACGGCTCCTACCATTGTTTGGCACTACCGCGCAATTGTTCGCAGTCGATAGAGAGACATACTCTCGTATCGGCGATGCGAATCCTTTGGAAATGATCTTCCATTCTCCAGAGGAATTCCTGGGCGCTCTCGTGAGCCATCCCACGGAATTCTGGTAAAGGCAAAGTGCGTTGTAACCCTTGGTTTTCCCTGGTCACCTTTTCCATTGCAGTGGTCATAGTGATGGCTATTGCAGAAAACAAACTGTCCATACGTGTTTCAAAGTCGGGCTGCGGAGGTGGCCCTCTGTGTATGGACCCCGATTGATCAATGTCTATAAGCGCGCGATTTTCCTGTCGAGTGGGATAGGCGTCGATAGTTACAAACCTATCCCATCGCGGTGACGTTACCTAGGTTCCACAGCTGGCGCTGCTGGAGCCACTTCCACAACCTGTACCCTATAGAGTAAAAACCCGTATGCAGAATCAAAAAATTGGATCGTTCATCGGTGAATTCACGTATCGAAATAGTTTTTATTGTGGTATTTTTGAATTATATAGAGGGCTGGTTCCGCTGTTGAACGACTTAGAAAAAGACTAATTAATTAATGAATAAAAAGGAAACATTGCTTTATATAGTGAAGTTATAGCTGCAGCTTGTGATGGTGGATACCAAGTCGTATTCACTCATCCCCTAGAGATAGTGAAATTCGTCTACAACCAGCAGGTGAAATTACAGGAGGTGCCAAATTTAGAGCGTGGATGGTTGTAAAAGAACTAGGTTTATTTGGTTTAAATAAATAAGCAGGATCTTGTTTACTTAGAGATGTACCATTCAGTGCTATTTACACACAAAAGCCAATTTACAGACGTAAATGGCTACAACAGCGACTTTATAGAAACTATTTGATATCATCTTTAACAAATGGCAATATTGTAAATAACGAATTTCAAAATCACAACACCCGCAACAGCAACAACAAGAGTTTTTGGCTGTTCTGACGGACCTGCTTTGGAAGGCAACTACAATATGCAGAAAATATATCGCTTAAGTTTAAGGTGGGGCTGTGATCACGCAAGAAAGGGGAAAGATTCAAATTGTTTCGGTTATCGATCTCTCAGAAGTTCTGTTTTCTGTTTTTTTAAGACAATTCACAATATTATATATTTTTTATTACTAACATTAGGGCTCCTGTAGTATCATTACAATAATTATTAGTATTGGAGAAGATAGGACTCCAGAGAGAGACATTTATGATTTCTTTGAATCCATCAGACCCTAAAATGTTCGAAATACAAGTACATAAGCCTAAAAATGAACAAATTTTAATTCAACAGATGAAGCAAACAGTTTAAAGTTATCAGGGAAGTAAAGATGACAAAATTGCAATAACTCTTTATGAGTCGATGACGAATGTTAAACAAAACCGAGTTCGTTATTTAGTCGTCAGAAAGACAGAGCAAGTGTTATTATTGGCAGAAGATATGCCATTTCATCTGAATCTGTTGACTGCAGCCACACCATCACTGCCTTCTTATAAACATTTAGTAACAAAACATGCTGCCACTGGAGGAAACAAGTTTTAACCATTGCCCAGGAAGATAACCACTCCGCCAGTTCTTTGTCCTTGACTGCGACTGCCACAAATTTGTCCGGAAAAGGTAGTTCAGCTGGTGACTCTCAGAGTGATATGCTTCTTTGGTGTTGTTACACTACAGTTGTCACATTATATTTATACATTAATATTTATCATCTCTCGACTGATGACTATGATATTCTTCAGATTAATGAACATATAATTCAATGCAGACATAACAAGCAAGTCGAAGAATTGAGAAATCCAAATGATTTTATGAAGTTTTGAATCCTGAATTCGACGATTATATTCAAATTTTAGAAACATACCGGCTGTCCATTTTATCAGGGCCCTCGAGAATATCTCACTTAATATCGGTCGTGCAAATAAAATTATTTTTACGAAAATTGTGCCTATTTATATAACCAACAAAATGGTTTAAAGACATTTGAAATCCATAGTCTACTTAGAAGAGTTATGGCGGAAAATATAGAAAATGTGGAAAACGTCTAGGCCAAATATCTCCGTTATTTGAAGAGATGCGAGAAAAATTCTAAGGCGAAAATTTTTTGCAAAACAGAGTGTATCAACGAGGTTTTATCTAATTTTTTTCAAAACCGTTGTATATTGAGATTTACTCTTCAGGCTGTTAAAAAACATATTTTGAAACGGGTGGGAAATGGCGCCATTAAATAGAATATTTTCCTCCCTTTTCAACGATATATCATATGCCATATTTATTCATTGGTACTACGTTAGTAATTATAAAAACATTTTTTTTAAACCAATAAATTTTTTTTAACAAGCATTATACTTGCCGTGGAGAAGTATGATTAAATAAAACGATAAAATAATTCAATAAGTTGTTCAAATCTTTGCTATAATAAAACATTAACACAATTAAGAAGAATACAGTAAATTCAGGTAACAAAAACAAATTAATAATAAAAAGAATATAGCACACAGAACATTAATATTTATCTAATCCTCAAAATAATTTTTAAGATATCATATCAAGTGTTCAAAGTGTCCACCGCAATTTCTTATGCACAATCGAGCGCGGCGAGGTACTGCATTTAAAACAATACTCAGCATTTCGGGGGTAACTGTAATACATGCCTGTTGAATTCGAGCTTTTAGGTCCTCTACATTTAGCGGTGTCGCCGAAAACACTTTATCTTTAATATACCCCCATAGAAAAAAATCCATTGGGGTTATATCTGGAGAACGAGGTGGCCATCGAATAAATCCATTGGTACCTATCCAATGTTGAGGCAAAATTTCGTCTAAATAATCTAGGCAAATCTGGGAATTGTGGGGAGGAGCTCCATCTTGTTGAAAATATTGAAAGTTGTGTCGATTCTCTAAAGGTAGGTCATCTAAGAATTCATTTCTCAAAAACTATTTTGAAACCCAGTCGGTCTATGCCAGTGCGTATTTTCAGAAGTCCATTTGTAATGAATATTGCGATTAAAAAATCCATTATTGGAAAAATTTGCCTCGTCGGAGTATTTTACTACATATTAATGGATCGACACGCTTCTTTTCCAACAGCCACCTACAAAAGTCGTCCTCCTTGGTTTGTCCCCCGCTTGTAAATTGTGAATTTTTTTGGCTTTATAACACCGGTAACTATTTTTCTTTAAAATTTTTCTAGCACTTGTTTTATTTATATGACAAGCAATTTGAATTTCTCATAAATATGTTTCCAAATTTTCTGTATTTTTATTTCTTACATAATCAATAACTCGGTTCACATTATTTACATTATCAGTAACACTGTTCAACCTTGTCCTCTTCTTTAAAAATGAACCATTATTTTTCAGTTTCGTAGCTAATTTTCTGAACAGAGTTTTATTCGGCTGTAGTGATTGTGGAAATCTGTTTCCATATTCTACTTGAGCTAATCCAGAGTTAAAATTGCATCGGCAATATATAACGAACATATTATAAGGATCAATGTGAGTGAAAATCATTTTTGAAAATTCTAAATTCTTAAACGAGTGTGATTGAGTGAGAGTTTAAGTATTAACTAAGATGATCTGTCAAAAAATTAAATTGTCAAGTTTGTTCATAGCCATTTATTTTAAAATAAGTGAAATAATAGTGAAATCATGAAATACAAACAAATGGATATTATACTTAAATTAATTGGTAAAGACATTTTAACTTTCTGAGCAAGGAGTGACGCTTTTATGGAGGACTTCTGTACATTGGCATAACTGCGAATACTCTTTCCATAATTGCTCCATGTTGCTTTCTTGATATTATTTTGTTTTTGTTACCTGAATTGACTTTATTCTTCTTAATTGTGTTAATGTTTTACTAAAGCAAAGATTTGACCAACTTACTGAATTATTTTATCGTTTTATTTAATCATACTTCTCCACGGCAAGTATAATGCTTGTTAAAAAAAAATTTATTAGTTAAAAAAAATATTTTTATAATTACTAACGTAGTATCAATTAATAAATATGGCATGTGATATATCGTTGAAAAGGGAGGAAAATACTATATTTAATGGCGCCATTTCCCGCCCGTTTCAAAATAATTTTTTTAACAGCCTGAAATGTAAATTTCAAAATACAGCGGTTTTGAAAAAAAAAAAAGATAAAACCTCGTTGAAACACTCTGTTTTGCAAAAAATTTTCGCCTCAGAATTTTTCTCGTATCTCTTCAAATAACGGAGATATTTGGCCTAGACGTTTTCCGCATTTTCGATATTTTCCGCCGTAACTCTTAAAGTAGGCCATGGATTTCAAATGTATTTAATCCATTTTGTAGGTTATATAAATCGGCACAATTTTCGTAAAAATATTTGCTCTCTGTTCCACAGCTGGCGCTGTTGGAGCCACTGCCATTCCGTGTACCCTATAGATTTAGTAAAAACACTTATGCAGAATTAGAAAACTGGTTCCTTCATCGGTGAATTCACGTATCGGAATAGTTTTGATTGTTTTAAAAAAATAACAAGACATTAAAATATTTTTGAAATAATTGATGGCTGCGACGTCCGAAGTGGCTATTAAACTTACTGTGAACGACTTGTCAAGAGATAAATTAATTAATGGATAAAAAGGAAATATTGCTTTATATAGTCAGGTTGCAGCTGGTGTATCCAGTCGTATTCACTCATCTAGAGATATTGAAAATTCGTCTACAACTAGCAGGAGAAATTCCAATCGGTGCCAAATTTAGAGAGCGTGGACGCTTGTAAAGAACTAGGTTTAATTGGTTTATATAAAGGACTAAGAGCATGTTTACGTAAAGATGTACGTTTCAGTGCTATTATCCCAGCTTACGCGCACACAGAAGCCAAATTTGCAGATGTAATCAAGAAATTTGTAAGTTGTCACACGAATAGCTCAAACAACCTAAAATGGTGTTTTGGACGCAATGAGAAAAATTTACGCAGAAGGATTAGGGCTTCTTAGGTAAGAGCACACTTTTTTAGATCATCTTCTCAGTTTGGTGATACATTAGTAACATATGAACTTCTAAAAAGTTATTTACACATGGACTTCGAAGAAACTCGATCGACAGGGTCAAAATTCAAGATCCCTTAGAAAGGAGATGGAACGAAGCCACAAAATCCCAACCACATAGTTTTGGTCCTTATCAGGATGGTCTAGCTAAGTTGAAACGATAGGCTCAACTTAGGAAAAACGGTACAAATGGAACACAGGCAGGAAGCCACTTCCTCATTTGTGGCGTCGCTGAACGCCCCCGAACCACAAAGCAACAAAACAGCATTACAGCATTGCCACTGAGGCAAACGAAAGCTATTTGCATGGAATTCCATAACCCAGGAATTATCATAACAAAGTAAAACGTACCTTTAGTTGTAAATAGCCTTATTATCACTAATTTAATAATTGCGTGAGTGAATTAATTGTATTGAACAGATTCGCTATGGCGACAGGAACCAATCTCTCGTTTTTTCTATAAAGCCTCATCGAATCCACCTTCGATAAAAATCCTCAATGAAAAACCGTTCTTAATTATAAATCGAATTCCGCGCAAGTGACACTGGGCCGGCGCTGCGATTAATATTCCCAATTAATTATTCGTACTTCCTATATGCAACCCAATATACTCGGAGAGTGTAAGTACCGCTTCGGCCCATTTTATTGAGCTAATCCTATGAACATTACATCTATAATTTCTACACGGTGGTATTGAAAAGTCCATTAATAACGTTACAGGTGTTTGCATACGTAGCCGCATTTTTTTTCAGCTACACATGTGAGTGTACACCGAAAGGCACTGCGACAACGACATAGATGAATGCGCATCAAATCCCTGCGCCAATGGTCGCGTCTATAATGAGTTAGTGAATGGACTCAGATTCAGGTTTGAATTTTCGAGGGGCTACTTCAACACTCGTTGCATGAATGATATTGGCGAATGCAAGTCCAATACTTGTAAAGGCAGTGGAAGCTAGAAAGATGGTGTCAATCATTTGATTTGCCACTGACTGCCGGGATATAAAGGAAAGCAATGTGAGACTAATATCGATGAATATGCTTCCAACTCCTGCCAACATAGCGGCGTTTGCCACAACCACCTGGCTCTTACACCTGTGAATATCTTGCCGGGTACTCTGGAATCAATTGCGAATCCTACATAGATGACTGTGCCGTAAATCTTGGCAAATATGGCGGCTCTTGTATAAATCTAGTCAACGATTTCAAGTGCGTATGCAAGTTGCATTTTACCGGTAGAGAATGCCAAGACAAGTTGAATTCATGTTCACCAAACGTTTGCAGACATAATGTTAAATGTACACCTAGAAAGAATTACTTGGATTTTGCCTGCTCCTTTTGCCTGTTATACAGGCAGATTTTGTGAGCAAAAATGTGCAATTTCCGAGTCTTGTCGAAATGGCGTCACGTGCAAAAACATCAATGGTTCTTATGTTGGCACTTATATAAGATGCTATGAAGGAAAGGACTGTTCTATTAAGACCGATGATTGTACTTCATGTAAGTAGTGGAGACTTTACAATTTGAATGAAAATTAATTCCCCTACTACAGCCCCTTGCCAAAATGGAGGGACTTGCTTGGATGAAATTGGTAATGTGCTCCTGCGTCAATGGCTTGGTAGGTAAACAATGTGAAATAGGCATAGACTAGTACTACTCTGATCCATGCCAAAACAGCGCCACCTGAAACCAACAAGTCGATTCGTACACCTGTACTTGCCCTGCTGGATTCTCCGGTATCAACTGTCAAACTGACGATGAGGACTGTAAGAAAAGTTGCTGCATGTATGGGAGAACTTGTATCAATGGAATAAATTCGTACGAACCTGGGTAAACATTACAACACTTTACAGTTAAGTTAAGACTATGTACATACTTCGGTATGCGATGTAAAGCAACGACAGGCGTAGTTAGTACTTGGATGAGTGACCATTCCAACGGAAACCGCGTTCTCGCCTCACACATCTTCCAGCGGCTTGTATATCAGTGTATGCGCGGAAGCTATACAACCTTAGGCGAGGGTTGTATAGGAGATATACCATCCTTCGGAGGGGATGTAAAGCCGTCGGTCCCTTGTCTATTAAATGTTAGGCAAGTAAAAGATCCCTACTCTTCTTAAGGGAAGAGGTTCGGCAAAATTCCTGGTTGGGGGTAGCTCGTCTACAGGCGTCGGTGTTAGGCCTCAGAAGCGGAAATAGGCCGACGTTAAATAAATGTATAAAAAAAAAAAGATAGACCGGATCAAATTACCAGAACAGGATAAACCTATGTGATAGTTCCCCTTGTCAAATGGCGCTATTTGCCAAGACCATACCATCCACTACACCTGTGACTGTGCTTTCGGGTACACCGGCAAAGACTGTGGCGATTCTATTGACTAGTGTGCCACAAATCCTTGTTGAAACTACTCCACTTTTAGGCAAATTAAAAATCAGTACTAATGCACTTGTGGGCCAGGATTGGCTGGAATAGTATGTGACGTCCAAATGAAAGATGCAACTATCAAAAAGGAGATGCCATAAGTGTCATTGCAGAGAATGATATACAGGTTCATACTGTCAGAGAGAGATAAACGAGCGCAAGTCAGCTTCATGTCAAATTGGCACAAATTGTCTTGCCGAGACCTAATCGGCTCATACACTTGAATCTGACCTAAGGATTTCCAGGGACAGAACTGCGAAGTTAAATATAGATGATTGCCAGCCGAATCCATGCTAAAACGGCGAAACTTGCCATGATTTAGTCGATAACTTCCTTTGTTCATGCTCACCTGGACCTCTCTGATATATTTGCGAGATTAACATCGACAATTTCCGTCTAGATTCTTGTCACAGCAATGGCACATGCATCGATAAAATTAGGGGTTTCGAATGAAAATATCTAGCTAGCTTTGCGGGACTCGCGGAGGAGATATCAACGCGTGCCTATCAAATCCATGTACCAACCCTGGCACCCTAGACTGTGCAACTCGTTAATGACTATCATTGCAATTGTAAAGCTGATTAATTGCTGAGCAGCTTCGCCCTGGCAAAACGGCGGAGTTTTCATTACCATTCACTCTGGACATAAATATACCTGCCAGGAAGGTGTCTATGGTAATAACTATGAGTTTAGCGGTTATGACTGCGAATCTGATCCTTGCTTGAACGGTGGAGTCTGCCGAATATCAGACGGGGATGGTTATGTTTGTGTTTACCCGGTCGGCACCTCCGGGATTAACTGTGTATTCGATAAATGAGTGTAGCAGCAATTCGTGTGTGCATCCTGAGGAAATTTGTCAAAACAAATTGGAAGATTACTTAACTATTGTCCACCAAAATATGTCGGAAAGAATTGTGAGGTACGCGACCGCAATGCTTCCGCAGGCTTAGGCAGACCAATTAAGCCTCAATAGAAATTTAATAACTTCAACGCAAAGGACTTGGAAAGCAACGGCAACAGTGCTTAAGAAATAATTGTTTGCTGAAGCAATATTCATTACAATGGCGAATATAACACCTACGCTTGTGACTTTGATGGAAGCAACTGCTCTCTTTAGGCCAAGCTAAAGATGAATTGGAATTAGAGCGGATTGTTGAAAATGTAGAATTACAGCAAGCTATGGAATTGACAAATAGCGAAATGGACGAAAATTTACCAAAGATGGAACAACCCAACGAAGCTATGAAATAACACGATAAAAATATGAAACTACCCCTTCACGAATCCGTGGAAAACGAATGCGATAATCCTGAAGATCTGTTATATTATGCAGGCCCCCAGAAACCGCTTATGCTGACATTATAGGGTTTTATGTGGCACGTCATTTGCATTCAGGATTAAAGAGCCATATGAACTTGTTAGGAAGATTTTCTTGCCTCACGCAACTCCTCAGATGAAGCAATTAGAGAGATGTGGGATATAAAATGCTTATCAGATGTACCGTCGCGTCCAAGTTGTACGTGCTGCGACATTATTGAAAAGAGGGACGAATCGGTTTTTAGTTTTGAATCCGTGGAACTAGCGAAGGCATTTCTTTAGAACAAATACAAGAATTGCATGAAGTCTGTAGTGAACAAACAAACAGCAGCGGAGAATACGAATTAGAATATGTTAACATCTATGATTTAGTTGACTTTGTTGTCTTGTAATTTCGACAAGAATATCGGTTTAACAAATGGAATCCAAGATTTTCTTCCACTGTGACCGATGGTGTATTATTGTATTCGAGCAGGTAGTTTTTGAGTGACTGCCAAGTACCTGGAGACTCAGTCTAAACCTGAATATGAACCCATCATTATTCTTGAACTTTACGTACACAGATCAAAGAGCCCGCAAATAGATATTTTGGAGAAGGAAATAAAATGTTCATACGAGACCACAGTCAGAGATGCCGGTGATCATTTTAAGAGAATTTTGTGGGCAGTTTTAGGTTGTGTTGATGACATATCCGAGGCGGCTAGGTCAGAAGACGATTTAGTTTGGTTTAAATTGAAGTTGATTCGTATGGATAGTGATAAGGATAAATACAAAAAAATTACAAGGCCAAACACTTAGAGAACAAGAAAAACCATATTAAGATGTCTTTGCGCAACCTCTCGTGTATTTTAAACGTTTAGCACTGACGGGAGCAGTACGAGGCTGCTATCGACCTCTTGTTCAGAACGGATAGGTTCAAAATGGAAGCAGTTTATATGGCGATATGTCTTTTCCACATTAATTTGTTGGCTCTCCCTAAAAATTGTTGTCACTTCTTTCCATTGACCCAGAAGATCAGTCGGCGGGCTGGTTATATTTATATTGTACTCCTCATAAATAATTGGTACTAAATTCAACTTAGATGACCTAGATTACACTCTGAATTACTTGTATGTATTGAAGAGAATCGATAACAAGAAAGGGGTGGATTTATTTGTAATCGGAGTTGACGATTTGCGTCTGAGGACGAATGAATACATGCAAATATTAGGCAAAGTTGAGGAGAATGGTCGTAGAGAGCAAACAGGTCTGCTTCATATAAGGCAAATAGGCGGCCAATATTACACTGAATATGAACAATATGAGGAGGCGATTGAATTGTACGATGCTGTAAACAAACTGAACGGTATGCTGGGGGTCATGTGCAAGATGTTGGCGAAAATTATGAATTGCGAAAATAGTCCTTGCTCGCTAAGAAATAAATGCCAACAGAAAGCTGATATATTTCATGAACGGTTCCTCAGGACCGGCTTTACCGGTTTCAAGATGAACAAAGGACACAATCAATTCGTTTTTGAAACTGAAGGGTCTTCTAATATTTTTTGATCGGTAGCGAAAGTATTGGGATGCGTTGCAGACATTGAGTGAATTCAAACTAGTATCATTAAAATTAGCAGAAATTGAAGAGAGCGTGGAAAATTTCCAGGATCTTAAAGAAAATGTTAGTGAAGTTATGTCATATGTTTTATTAGCAACAATGATCATTATTTATAGCATGTGCTGTGCATGGGGCTATAGTATTTACTTTATGTGGACGAGTAAAGGCTACATTGCTTATAGTATACTTGACAGCACAGGTAAGTTCTCGAAATAGGATTGGTAATGACTATTATAAAATTTATGTTATAAGCGGGGCGAATTGAGGAATGTAGAACCAAATTTAGTGGCAAAATAAAACCTACAAAAATGTAAATAATCTTCTCTTTGAATTTTATTATATTTTGAGTAAATCGTGACATGTTTTTCTCCTAGGCAGTTGAATTGATGTTTATAGAGCTATAATAGGAAAAAGAAAATAAAAAGACAATGTAAAGAGGGTTCTATACATTTTTTAACTCCAAAATGTATTACAGGCCTGGATCGAGCTCTACAGAATTTTAATAATTGTGAATTTAAGTTTTCCTTAATTTTATTTTACAGAGAACTGCATAAAGTGCAAATATATTCTCTTATTTCAGGTATACTTTTATATCGTTTAATTTAATTTTTATGCCATTTACCTATTAATTATGTGTGACATTGCGACTCCATTTGGCTTATCATTAGAATAGAATATTTACAATGCTTTAGAACAGTTTGATAATACAGAATTTAGAAAAAATTTTAGGGATGAAAACAGCCAACGGCGGGAAATGAGTGATGCCTATAAATATGGAGTAAGATATGGAAATTTAGAGAATGAGAAAATGTATAATGAAAATAAAGACTATAAGAACGACTACTAAGGATATCAAAACGAACAAGATACACTAGCGATAGTGATAGTGAAGAAATGTGGACGGCGCGACCAAAGTCTCTTCGTCCCGTTGCCATTAGGGAGGAAACATACGAGTCTATATGAGATAAACTTGAAACTTTAGGTCGTAAAAAACGAATTAAAGAAGTTCAAGAGGTACAGGCGGAGAAAAAATATACTATCGTCTCACCTGGTTGTGCTACTGTCCCAATAGTACCCACAGAAGAATACAATTTTGATGATAATGAGGAGAGATGTATGATTGATAGGAAAGCTTACGATGACCCTAAGTTTAATGAATTATTAAATGTTTTGAAAGAATTGACAAACGATGAGCTAACCTTGCAGAGAATAATTTGGAAGAGTTATCAGAAGATTTATATCTTGGACAAGTTTTACAAAAGCTATTAGAGAAGTAACAGGTGACAAATTGCATGTACCGGAAGTTACTCAATTGTAAGAGGGATAGAAACAGAAATTATCCGCCGTATTGGGCCACTTTAATTAGGTATCGGGAATACAAAGAATTAGCCACAACAAATGCGGTGTAGAAATGGCAATATTGTAAATAATGAATTTCAAAATCCACAGCAGCAATATTTGATTGGAACAATTTCACTGAACTTATTGGAAAGTTTTAAGAGAAATCAAAATCGACTACGAGCAGGCAGAATTCCAGCCTCCACCTCTAATTTCCAGATTCCAAAGGGATAAAAAATCTATTCTCATCACTTCTATTTAGGAGTAGTAGTAGATGTTCAAATCGAATCCTCTTATTTGGCTAACCGAGGTGTTGTTTTTAGCCTACATCTTGCCCATGGAAGAGAAAGAGTAATCAAAAATGCAGATGAAATTACAATTTATGCTTCAGTGATCCTTGCCATCTTCTGTGATATTTATGCAGGCCGAGAAACCAATGCGGTAGAGTGGACTGCTCTAATTTATAAACCTCAGAACTGGAATTGAAGTATGTAAAAGTTACTTTCCCATGAATAAAATTTTGGAATATGGAGGAGGCCATACAACCACTGATGACTTATATGGACGAATAGCAACAGCATCAGTTTTGGACGTACATAATTTTGTTTATACTGCAAGTCGATATCTTGAACATACTTCTGCAAAAATGAAGTTTGTGTATGCCACTTTTATCTTCATAGCTTCTATATATTGCCTTCCTCTTTCTTAGCTAGAAAACATGCAAGTCTACGAATCCCAAAAACTTGCAATCTTTAGTCCTATTACCAGAATTGAATCCTTATAATGATCTGGAATGGAGTGAAAAACCATCTTGACCTTAAGAGAATTCCTGTTCTTTTGGTTGAAAACTGCGCCAAACTTGCTCTAAGTTGTAAGTGTTCGATCCCTCGGTGAGCAAATAGCCTTCAGAAGTATGACCAATTTATTTAGTATTTGCAAGACAATGTCTGAAATTACTGGTTTTCCAAGGAATGCAGTAGGAACTGAGCTTGATCTTCTCCATAGAGTTCATCTTACATGAGATAGATACCACAGGTTAATCGAACCTGGAATGTCTAGAAATTTTCCTATATTCATTCTTATTTAAGTATTCAATTACAAATTAAGTCACTCGGCAATACTACGATGAGAGACTACAGAGGAATTGTTCCACAACATAATTGTACAGGAGTCGAACATTAACTTTGGATTGAATCATAGAATATCTGAAAGATATAGATGTCTCTGTTGGAAGCTATGTATGAGGCTCGTAAAGCTCTTTATGATGATGATGAGGCCTACAGGGAGATGATGATCACGACTACCCGGATCCAGGGCAGAAGAGAAAAGCTCCATGCAATGGATGATGAGGAAGACCGAAAAAGATACCATCTTCAGCTAGTGGAATGAGGTAGTTACCTTAGGATTCAACACCTCAGGCAAGTAGTGGAGTTCAAAAATCGGCACAAGCCATTCTTGAAACTTCTAAAATTCCTGAGACTGTAGCAGATGCTACTCATTCTCAAGAAGAATCTCAATTTTCAGAGGATAAAGATGTTGATTTTCCAGAATATATATATATATACATTGGCTACCAAATGGTATAATTCAATGCAGGTCGGGGTATTTGCCCGCTGAGTAGTTGTTTCCTGCAAATCATTTATAATATACCATACCAATTTTTCATGATTTGTAAGGTGTAATTCAATGCAGGTCGGGGTATTTGCCCGCTGAGTAGTTGTTTCCTGCAAATCATGTATAATAACAGTATATAGGTTAAGTCCACCAAGGGCTGAAGGTCGCCGCTCTCGGTACTTGCAAAATGGCAAGTCGCTATACACCATGGAGACATCTGTGATGTCTGGTGTATAGTAGCATTAGACCACATGAGAGGATTCACTTACCTCTCACCACTACACCATTTACATTGTTACTGTTATCCCTGGGTTGACTACAAATTTTCTGGTTGTTGTTTGGAATGTTGGGCGCCAGTAGTATTTCAGGGGTCTAGTAAACTTCGTATAATTGACGGTGGTTTTCTCAGGGTCGATTTAATAGCCGTATTGACGCTGTGCCTCGTTGAAGTTCAGGAAGCTGGGCTATGAACACGTGGTCACACGGGGGCCACGTGGTCGGGTCAACGATTTTCTTATAAAAAAAACGTGATAAGACACGTTTGGTGTAACTGGAAAGGCAGCTGTGCCTTTTTACTAGCCAGTCCACGTTTGTGGCGAGAGATATTGCTGGGAGGTGGCTTTACCTAATTACTAACCAGCAACGCTCTCTCATGTGAACACGTGGTCGCACGGGGGCCACGTGGTCGGATCAACGATGACGAATTTTTCTTAGAAAAACACGTGGATCACGTGTTAAGGCACAAAGAGGTGTAACTGGAAAGGCAGCTGTGCCTTTTTGCTAACCAGAACACTTTTGCGACGAAAGATATCACTGGGAGGTGGCTTCACCTAATTACTGACCAGCAATACTTGCGATTTTGGAGTAGGTACTAATGAAAGTCACAGTTGATTTTAACGATAACTAAAAGCAGCTCTTACAGTCGTTCGTTGCACTAAATCACACGAATATTTAAGCACTACTATTTATAGTATTCGATCTACACTTGTAAAGTTCGATTTTCCTGTGTAGTTTTAAGTGTGGGGCACTGTATGTGCTAAGCAGGTACGTGTTGATTGTCGGAGCGATTGAGCGAGACTGCCCTTGCCGCCGGTATCCAAGTCTAGGCCAGGGGCGCTTGAGACTATAGATGGAGCTTGACGTCTGTACTGGTCGATCGGTCGATGCGAACTGAGAGAGAGTCGAGTCTGCGTGCTAGTTTTATATTAAAACCGGGCGCGGATAGGCGACCGGCGTTTGGAGCGTTGTGACCGGGCCTCTCGGAATATCGAATGTGTGTCGTGTCAGAGTAGCGTTTTGTCGTGTTTAGTCGAACTATAAATAGTAGTTAATTTTTTCTTAAAACGGATACTAAAAATAATTAAAATTATGAATTGAATGTTAATGATTTACCGAAATTAGGAAGATCGGTAACAACATTAGTCTGTATAAGACTAGCAGGTTGGCCACTGTCATTTGTCTGCTCCATGACCTATGGCATACTGAGGAGAACTAATAAGTTCGAAACCGGTCTATGTCTGGTCAGGGAGTTGACAAATGACATTGGCTACCAATTTTTCATGATTTGTAAGGTGTAATTCAATGCAGGTCGGGTTATTTGCCCGCTGAGTAGTTGTTTCCTGCAAATCATGTATAATAACAATATATATATATATATATGTGGTGATCGTTGGTTAAATCACTCTGGTTGTGCTGCTGCACCACATCTGAGTTTTGATGTTTCTTTAGTAGTAATTGAAATAAACACGATAGTTTATTCCAAAATGGTGTTTAATATTTACACGTATATTTACAATATATACAGATATTGATAATTTACAAATTTAAGTGTGTATCTAGATGATAAGTGTTTCTCGTTCGGAATCTCAAAGTTAATAACATCTACCGACATACTAAGTTTTGGGAATTCTCCAAGGGTCATAAACAGCATATTTCAAGATACCCAAAAAGTGCAACATAGTCGGACTTTTCCAGAGTTATTATGAAAAAACAACATTTGAATCAACCGAAGCTGTAGCACCTATTATTGATGCAACTCTATGGAGAAAGGTCATTGGAATTCAGGGTTCGACTCTTTTTTTCATAACACCAGGGATGGTCTCTGATTAATTTTAAGAATCTGTTTAATTCTGTTTTTGTTAAGCTTTTATAAACATTGTTGTACGGCAATATGTAGTGAAGCGTCCCTTGACACAGAAGAAAAGTAAATAACTTAGGACAAATTTAACGACTTAACACTTCCTACTGTATTCCAACGTAAACATCATAGCTTGGCGTTTAAGGAGAACCGTTGTCTACTACGTAAGGAACAAGCAAATAAAAATGCTAAGCTGCTGGCGTGGAGAAAAAAGGAATCCAATGTAAAAAGAAAAGAACTTAAAAGGCGTCAAACAGCCATGATAGTATATCAAGCAGTCACAGCACTCAAAAATAAATGAGAACTTTATATAACAATATACTATTGTGGGGCATTGTGCCAGTGGCTAGTAGTAGTAGAATTTGTACGTTTTATTTAAATTTATTGTTATATACTAAACAATATTTTCGTTTGTTAACATCAGCAGCATCGCATAATAATGCGATATTTTATCAGCTATCAGCTGTTTAGGCTCTCTTCAGTAGCAGATAGATAGAGCAAAATTGTAGGTTAAATTTACCGGATGCGATTAAGTCTAACTTTGTATAAAAAATGGTTTCACATGGGGATGGTATCGACTGCAGCAGTACTTATGCCGGCTATAAATCACCCCTGAGCACTCGATATGCTAGCAATATGATTGCCAAACCTTAGTTTCACCCATCTGCAACTAGTTCGATTTACCGCTGCAGAAAAGAGGGCAACTTTGTGATCTATTAATGAATGAAAGAGCAATACGTAGAGCTAGTCAGGACCCACGTTTTAGAGGGGCGAAATGTACTACTGGTATTGATATTAATTCATGCAACTGTTCGAAGATAGAACTAAAGTTAGGGTTTTGCACAAACTTATCTAGTTACAGGCCATAAGGAAAGTCGATTTGTAAATCATTGGTACCCTCATATCTTTAGGCGCCTCAATGCATAAATGTGCAGCGATCTCCTACTCCTTGCCAACATGAAGGGAATTGAGGAACCGAACGAGGAACGACAAATCGATAACTCGACAATGCCACACAAAAGAAACCCGATGAGATTTGAACGGTGCTGCGCATTAGCTCCTCACATGATGGTTCTATTTTTAAACGCCGCCAACATCCATTTTATGCTGTGGTTTGAACGGGTACCAAATGACTGAGCCAACAAGAGGTTAACGCTATCCGAGGCGTTCCTCAGTGCTGATACCAACTTGATGGTGTTGGTTAATATTGCACAAGGCTTAGTAGTAGTACACCCCAAGATTATTATCGAGTGAAGAATTAACTAGGAGCTTCCGTTTATATCGGCGGAAAACCTAATTATAACGATTTTAAGAAAGGAGGCGACAGACAAGTTTGCCATGAGAAAATACGAGTTTTTTCGCAAGAGGCGGGAACACAAGTGAAGTAATTTGGTAAAAATAACGACTTTTTGGATCCTGTAGAGGCAGATCCTTACTTTGACCTGGATGGGTTGGTTTTCAAAATACCACAGTTAAAAATGTGGAAAATGTTACCTATGGCTTTTCTTTATTGGCAAATGTGATGCAAATTACCAAATGAAATTATGAAAATAATAAGTTAAGTCTTAGGCAGATATCTCGAATTTTAGGTATTTCTATTCATAAACTTCGTGACTGTTTCAAAAGAAATAAAATAAAGCTATTTAAACCAAAGTTTCTCCATACCTTGGAGGAGGGAGATCTGATGAGGAGGTTGGAATTTTGTATATGGGTTCAAGGAGAAATGTTAAATGATCGTAGATTTTTTAACAAAATTATTAAGACTGACGAAGCAACTTCCACTAATAATGGCACCGTGTCTACTCAAAATAGTAGATGTTGGTCAATTGACAATCCTCAGTGGGGAATTAATAAAAAACAGTATTTGAAAAAGTGAGCGTGTTTAGTGGAATTATTGGTGATAATTTGATGGGTCCATTTTTTTTATGGAAAATTTGACGGCTAGACTGTTGCAATTCTTCAGGGCCACTTTTACAGAGGCGCTAGATGAGCTTGTTCCCCTCAATTTATAATTCGACATGTTCTTCAATTAAATGGAGCTTCAATTCATAATGCTTCTATTGCACGGAAGTGGATTAACGATCATTAGTGCAATAGATGGATAGGTTACAATAGCCACCTCATTGATTGAGTGGGCTCCCAGTTCTCCGGGCATCACACCCTTAGATTTTTTTTTTGTGAGGAACACTTAAGGAAAACGTTTACAAGACAAGACCAACAAATATTGTGCGAGGGAGAGAGAGAAGAGTACAAAGAAAAGCCCGCAAGGCAAAAGAAAGTCTCATGGAGGAAGTTCTGTGAATGAACTTCCATAACAGAATATATGGGATTTTAGGCCGGTACACCCATCCGCTATGACAATTTTTTGTGCCTGTCGTTACTTTTTACTGAAAATTACATGAACATTGTAAGTAAATAACGTCTTATTGATTGAAATAAATATACATACAGTTTAACATGCGTTTATTAATATTTATAAAAACACGACTTATTTAGAACAGTATTTATTTTTTATTGTCATATCTATACAGATAAATAAAATTAAAATATATAAAGTAGGTATTAAATAAATTATGCTAAGATATAAATATGGCCTTTTATATTATTTTAATGTAATTTTATATTTAACTATATCACATCAAAAATCACTTAATTACATTGCACTATTTGTTTTATAGCTCGAATTACCACATTGATGCTGGACTTACTTGATCAGGGCTTCTTGCATACCTGGAAAATATAATTGGACTTAATAACATACATCCTTCATCATACTCATAGATATAGAAACATATATAACTACATTGTGTGGTAGAATCCCTCTTTACTAATTATACAGGGCATTCCAGACCAACTATGATATCAAGGAAATCAACGATACATTGTCAAAAGCATTTTACATTTTACTGATTTGAAAGTCAAATTCTATTGTCCACCATCTCAAATTGTTATACTCAATAATTGCATGATTTATATCTAGGATTTCTCAATAAATACGAACTTGGTGCTGGTCACTTGGCCATTTCTTAATCAAAACTTAAAAAAAGCTGATGTTGGCCAAAGGTCATTTTTTTTTTTAATGCCTTGTTTATATTTACGTCCTGGCGGAGCTACTCTTCCACTCAACCAGGCAGTAAGTTTTTCACCCCGTAAAATGTACTAAATCGGTTATAAAATTAATGGAATCAACTGAGTTAGAACCCCCCACCTTCTCTCAACCATGACTAGCATTTGAAATGTTGAATGAACGAACGAATTTTAAGGTAAGTTATGCCACCTTTCGATGTATTAAAAGTTTTTGATGTTATCATGATTACAGACAGATATTATGGATTTTCAGTAAACGCTAATAAGATCAAAATATGATTTCTGAATATGTTCAAGCTTATTCTTTTACATTAGGTAGTAACTGCATAAGAAACAGTATTTTGGAGAATGTTAACCTGGTTTCTTCTCCGAATTATTCTAATATAAGTAATAAATTGAATCCTACACGATTTGGTACAGGGATTGTAAAATGATTTAAAGGAAACAAAACTGGTATTGAACTGGTTTTTGGTATAGGTATGGGCCCAGGAATGATAATCCATCGACTTCCCATGAATCCACTGTAAGCTTTCGCCACCATCTTCAAAGAACGGCTGAAAATCACGAATTTTTGCACTTAATGAAAGTGTCCAAGTTTCTAACGGGTATCCACACCAACATTATGAAGTTGTTGTTTAAAGTTACGTAATATCTATAAATAACGTTGTGATGTATCAGTAACCGTCAAGTCACTTTCCTCAAAGAAGAACGGTCCAAAAATTTCAAAGGCGGATACTGCACACTACACAGTAATCTTTTTCTATGAACCGGTATTTTGTGCAATTGCAGAGGATTTTCCATCGCTCAATAGTAAAAGTTCTGTTTGTTAATATATCAGAAAGGATGACAATGAGATTCATCTGACATCAGCAAGCAATCAACGATATTCGGGTTGTCAGCAAATAGCCCATCAGTACATTCGCAAAAATGAACTCGTTTTCAAAAATCTTGATATAGAAGTTTCTGTATGACTTGAATTTTGTAAGGATGGAAGTGTACGTCTTTCAGAATGCGGCGATAATTAAGGTACGAAATATTAAGTGCTAATGCTTGTCGTCTTGCAGGTCGTTTAGGACTTCGTAATACAGCTGCTCTTACTCTTTCAGCATTTTCAAGTGTGTGTACAGATCAAGTTGTTCTTTTTGGATTTTTTCTGGCACATGAAGCAGTACTGCGAAACTTGTGTACCCACTTTTTAATTATTATTATTAGTCATTTGTGTCGTGTTTTGATATTTATTCACACCGTGTCAAGTTATAATACCACCTTTTCGCCCTATAGATTGGCAAAAAAGAATTTTTTTAAACATTCAGCTCAAAAATGAGGTCAGCTGCTAAAAGGGAAATATTTATAATGACAAAAAATTAGTGATTTGAGCCAAGGGGGAGAACAGAGAGTTTCATCGTGCATTCAATTTTTCAAAGAATAATTGGGGAAATTTAATAGACAACTCAAAGTGGTTCCAAAAAAACACTCATGTAGTAAATGGTTAATAAAAAATGACAAAAATCCTGAAATGTGCCCTGTTCGGTTATTCAAGAAGCTAATGAAAAAAAGAGAGAAAATGGGATCAAATCTGATGATTATTTTTAATCCCAAATTCAAACTGGAATCAACCAAATTCAAAAGACTGGTACAAAAATTGGCCCA
Source organism: Leptura quadrifasciata (assembly GCA_963675555.1). Taxonomy (NCBI): domain Eukaryota; kingdom Metazoa; phylum Arthropoda; class Insecta; order Coleoptera; family Cerambycidae; genus Leptura; species Leptura quadrifasciata. The sequence continues at coordinate 150,248,445 of OY776673.1, read as the reverse complement.
TAGGACAAAATCCTACAGCTGTCTGGTTTAAATCGGCAGCCTCGACTATAGGAATTGACACTAAAAAAAATTAATGACCAATCATTCCGCAAGAGCGAGCTGTACGTAATCTGGCCAAAAATTTATAATATCACATAAATAAAGTGGCTCTCGAGCCAGTTCAATTTAGCTACGGACAGTATTTCTTAGGAGACTGGAAAATTAAAGTAATTACCCAGGAACTGTGGCCGTGTACGAGTAAATCTAACGATAAAGCCACCGTTAGGTCTATTAGACTGATAGATGTCAATCAATTACTCAGACGTTCAAAATGGGTAATATATCCCAAATAGTTATGATCCCAATAGAGTATTAAATGCAAATGAGTCATACGCAGGATATGGACATATTAGATTAGATTCAAGGATATTCTAGAGTGTATGTCTGTTAATCGGTCGCTCTCGTATAATCATCAACTATTTAGTGTAATTGTTTGAATTTAAATTGTGATAATTTGTGAATATATGCCTGTTAACTAAATAGACTGGTAAATGTACTTAAAAACTAAAAAGTCATTTGTGTATTGCCAAAAAAACAATGTGCAACGTGGTAGTGTTGGTAATATAAAGGATAGTTTCGCTTGTAGCAGGCGATAATAGATAGCAGGTTGTTTTTTCTGCGTTCGGCATAGTTTCATTCCACCAACGGTCTTACAGTAATAATAAATTATGAATGAACAATGTGGCAAATGTAAAAAAAAGAATACCCTGCTATAAAATGTGCTGGTGATTGTGGCGTGACTTATCATTTAAAGTGCGTAAATGTCCAATCCACTGAATATGATGCGGTACAAAATTGCAGAGGTATAAAGTGGTTTTGAGACACATGCATTGAAATTTTGGAGCATGTTTGGGGATTAAAACATGATTTTTCGGAACTACAAAAGCAAGTAACATCTGAATTAACAGAACTTAGAAGTATGATTAACAAAATTCATACTCCGCTAAAACATGAGGATAATTTAAAAGTGAAAAAAACTTATGCAAAAGCCGCAAGCGAACTGGTAATCATAAAGCCTAAGAATACCGGACAGGATAGCAAAAAAACTCTAGAGGCAGTTCAAAAATATGTAGATCCGACAGCGTTAGAAGTTGGCATATCTGAAGTGAGAACGGTAAAAGAAGGTGGAGTGGTAATTAAATGTGGCATCAAAGAAGAAATTAATAAAGTTAAATTAGTAGCTGAAAAGAAATTGGGAAAAAATTATAAAATAAATGCGCCAGATCTGAAAAACCCTAGCATTAAAATAGTAGATATTGATAGAGAAATGACTAACGACGAACTACTAGACACTATAAGAAAGCAAAATTTATTTCTAAATCATAATTCAGTATCTCTAAATTTAAAAGTTTTAAAAAAAATGAGAACCAAATGGATGGCTATTGTGGAGTGTGATCCTGAGTCATTCAAGAAAATAATAAATGAAAGTAGGTTATACATTGATTGGTCCCATTGTCGAGTCTATGAGTATGTAAGTGTCTTTCGGTGCTTCAAGTGTGGCGGCTTTGGGCATAAAGCAGAGCAGTGTAAGGCGGTAAGTGAACAAGAAACTGAGGAAAAATACTCCTAAATGTATTAACTGTATAGATGCTAATGCCGCATTAAAGACAGATCTTAATATTAATCATTCTACGCATGACATTAATTGTCCTATCTACTTGAAAAAAATTTTGATTGAAAAGCAAAAAATTAAGTACATCATAAATAGTGAATAGCAATTAGTCAACAATAATAGCAAAAATATGAATGTTGTCAGGTTTAATTTGTATCATCAAAATATACAGTGCATAAAAAATAAAATTGATCAATTGGAGGTTGAGCTCAATGAACATGACATTGATATATTGTGTTTGACAGAGACGTGGGTACAGCCGTTTGAATTGGATGCACTATATATCAATGGGTATGTTAAAAAATCAAACTATTGCAGAAATTCATACAAAAATGGAGGGGTCAGTATCTTGCATAAGTCAACGCTCAATGTAGGTATTGACGAAATTACTACGTTAAAAAGATTTTCCAGAGAAAAAGATATAGAATTGGTGGGAATTGAAATGGTAGTAGACCATAAAAAAGTCAAAATTGTGACTATTTACCGATCACTTACTGTGAACATAGACATATTTTTTGAAGTCCTAGATGAATTACTTGATAATTTAACAAAACACAAGTCTTTACTTATATTATCCGGGGATCTAAATATTGATTATCTATCGAATAGTGCATATAAATATCAACTGTCTGACCTTTTCAGTATATACAATCTTGATTTTCATGTAACTGAGCCAACAAGAATACGTACGAATTCTTCCAGTTGCATAGACTATATATGTAGCAATCTAAATAAAACCTGTAATCATAGTTGTAAAGTTGTACCGAATGGATTGTCGGGCCATACATGTCAAATTTTTTCATTTCATATGTCAAATATTGTACCAAATAGGGAAGATAAAAAAATTAGAGTATTTTCAGAGAGTAATTATCAAAATTTTATTTATCATGTAAGCACGAAAGTTTGGAGCAATGTGTATGATGCAAATTGTGTAAATAATGGTTTTAAAGCTTTTAGTGACAATTTGTTTTACTATGTTGAGAAATGTTTTCCTTTTTCTAATGTTAAGGTAACCCATAATAAAAAAAGATGGATAACTCAAGGAATTCGAATTTCAAGCGAGAAATTGAAATTATTAAATAGAATAATGATAGCAACTAGGAGACCTGAGGATGAAAGGTCTTATAAATTGTATAAAAAGGTATATAATAAAATCGTGATAGCTGCCAAACGGTTACATAATGAAAATATATATAACAACGCCGCTAACAAGTCTAAAGCGGCCTGGTCTATTATAAATAATGATGTGGGTAACAATTATATGAATTCAAATAAAATTGAGGAATTGAAAGTAAATAATAAAATAATTACAAATCCGCAAGAAATTGCCAATAGCGTCAACGCTCACTTTGTAAACCTACCAAACAGACTAGCTGAAAATTTTACGAACGGTGCTAATAATTCTATTAAATTAAACAGAGAATTTCCTACAATATTTCTAGAACCGGTATCAGAAAATGAAATCTATAATATAATAATATCTTTTAAGAAATCTAACTCATGTGGCATAGACAACATTAGTACGAACGTGTTAAAGTCGATAGTTCATTATACTGTAAATCCCCTAGCTTATTTAATTAATTGGTCGCTATCTTAAGGTGTATTTCCAGATATTTTTAAAACGGCAAAAATTACACCACTATATAAAAAAGGAGATAAACTATTAATGGACAATTACAGGCCTATTTCATTACTGTCATCGATATCCAAAATACTGGAAAGAGTTATATTTAATAGAATGTTAAATTTTTGCAACAAAAATAATATACTGAGTAATGAACAGCATGGGTAAGTCGACTCAGTCCGCCATTCTTTCCCTTCTTAACAAACTCTATGACAACTTAGATAAAAATAAAAAATGCTTCGGAGTTTTTATGGATCTGAGTAAGGCGTTTGATTTGGTAGATCACGCCTTACTCTTGCAGAAGCTCAATAAATATGGATTTCGAGGAAAGCTGGGCGAGTGGCTAGAGTCGTATCTTTCCAATGGTGCCCAGCTGGTAGAAATTAACAACACAAAATCAGCTAGATTATCTTTATATCTAGGCGTCCCTCAAGGTTCGATCCTGGGACCACTGCTTTTTATACTTTTTATAAATGACTTACCCGATATAATAGATTCCTATCTCCTGGTAATGTTTGCTGATGACAATTCATTCTTAAATGTAAGTGAAAATATGAATAATCTTACAGTTAATACGCAGAATAAAATTAATCTATTTGTTTCCGAATTTGAAAGAAATAAATTGTTACTAAATGGCGATAAAACTGTGTTCATTCATTTCACTCCTAGAATAATTAATTATAACGAGAGTTATCTACTAAGAATTCATGGAAAGTCTTTGGAACAAGTCACCTCCATAAAATTTCTAGGGTTGCATATAGACAATGCTTTAAACTGGGAAAATCATATTACCGCATTATGTAAAAAGTTGTCGCCTATTTGTTTTGCCCTGTATAGGCTGAGAAACATTGCAAATAGGACTGCTATGTTATCATACTACTATGCACAATTTTATTCCCGAATTACATATGGTATCGTGTTTTGGGGCTCCTCTCATCACTTTGAAAGAGTCTTCAAATTACAAAAGAAGGCAATCAGAAATATCATGGGAGTCAGTATGCGCACCTCCTGTAAAATTTATTTTAAGGAATTGCAAGTGTTACCGTTGGCTTGCATTTATATCATGGAATTAGTTGTGTTTGTGAAGTCCAATTTGAATGTTTTTTTAAGAAATAATTATAACCATGATTACAACAGTAGGAGACAGAACAACTTATTGACTCCTAGTCATTATTTATCACTTTACGAAAAAAGCCCCATATATACGGGAATAAAGTTATATAATAAGCTTCCAGAACATATCAAGCAAATTAGTAATATAAAAATGTTTAAAACGCAAGTTAAAAACCTATTGCTGGAGTCCGTTTTTTATACTGTGAATGATTTTATTCAACACTCATTTGATATTTAATATTGTATTCAAACTGGATGCCTGTATATCTTCCCTGTTCTGATATGTATGCCTATATTCTCTATTTTAAATGCCATTGCAATAAATTTCTCCTCGTGAAGCAATTTATTACAATTATTTTATTCTTCCTTTGTTATAAATGTTGTAAATGTATACGTGAACATAATTTTTTTAATTTTATGATTGTTTTTTATACTTTTAACATGTAGTTTGTCAAATATTATAGTTTGTTCTATTACTCAATGTACCTGACGAATCCGACACCTTATTGTATTTTGGTCTGATGGATAATAAATATTATTATTATTATAACAGACCTATTGTTGAATTGAAAAGTACTTTAATTTTAACGCAAGGCCATTTTGGTTTGATGGACCAGAACATTATTATAAACCTATTCCCAGAATAAGATTTTTCAAACGTGTATATGAATTCCAATACCCAATCCACAAGAACTGTTGCATTTAGTTCCCACCTTGGACGACATAGTTGTAGTAACAACTGCTGTTGGTGATAGGTTCCTCGAAGAGGTTATTGAAGGTTATTCAATAGCTAGACATTTTTAACTGTAGTATTAAATTAAAATTATTGATAGGCTTTCCACAAGATTTCAAACCTGGTTTGCCTGTTACTGAATACACGGTTGCTTCTTGTTAAGATAGTTAAGATGTATCTGAAGAGAGCCTTAGAGGTAGCGTTCTTGAGGTGTCCACTTCAACTGATTTGGGGGCTGGAGGAAGAGATATCTCCTTTAGATAGCTACGTCAACTACACGAAAATCTAGGAGTATAAGAATATAAAATAGATTTAAAGAGAGATCTGGACATAAAGACGCCCGAGTCTTATGAGGGCATGAGTAAAATAAATGCATTAAGGATAGAAGCGTACAAAGATACGGGGGTGCAGACTTACTAATGTTGGCCCATTACAATGTAAATTATCAGTACATAAAAGTTGTCATCAGTACCATAACATACGGGAGAAGACATGATTTCTCGTATAAGTAATTACTACATTGAAAAATTCAGTTATCTCATTACTTCCAAGGGATTCATGTGAATCATTTGGTTAGCACAATGACGACTATTTTAAATGAAGAAATGGTACCTGCGGCAACAATTGTTGTGTGGCACGTAGAAAGTACGGAGATACCCAATTAGACAGTCTCACTTTCCCTGTAAATGGAATAAGCGGAAATAAGTTTAAAGTTTTGTCGATAATAAAAAGGCCCGGACGGAGAACCAGGCTCCTACGTAGGTCTCTCTAGGATGGATAAAACATTTTACCCTATGCAAGTTGGGAATGAGGTGATTTACGCGAAAGTGATCATCAAAATATCGACATTTGAAGAACAAACCAACTTAACTTCTCAACACACGCGGTTCTCTCGTGAAAGCAATCCAGATGACCTGATATATTTCTCTTCAAGCATTTACGGCATTGATGCTAATAGGACTTTTGACTACGCTAGCTTCGTAGTGTTTAGCGATTTCATGTTGGCAAAGAGATCCACTTTCTGTAACGCAACGCAACGCAAGACTTTGGAGAATGTCTTAGTGGTCAGTGTTATCGTTTTAGCAAGAGGTGTGATTTCTATGAGACTGCGAAGATTGAACAGATTAAAATGCAACAGGATTGGCGCTCTTGAGAACATTTAGATTTAATAGAATTCAACATCAATATGTAGTCGTGGATAGATGTGAATATCGGCCCCTATGATCAATATGTATTCAATGCGTTCATAAACATTCTATATAAATTAAACGTATTTTTTTATAGTTATCTCAAAATGTATTTATTAAGTTTAAAAAACATTTTATTTCAAATGGCTACTGTAAAAATTAACTCCAACATGTCTTGGAAAGAATGGAGAATTAATAGAGGAAAAGTTGTAACTGGTCCAACTCACGAATGTGTGGTTTTCGGGGCAATTGGCAATAAAGCTTGGCCAAACGTGTGCGAAATCGCCTAAATCATAAGTATTGGATTAGAAGCTTTACAACATCGTGGTCAAGAATCAACAGGTGTCGTTAAGACTGAGGGCAACAATGGCTTCCATGTACATAAATGCATGGGACACGGTTTTAATGCTGACAATGTCGGAAAATTAACACGGTCGTTAGGAAGTGGCCACACAAGATTCTCCAACAGTGCCAGATCTGAACAGATCAATTGCCAACCGTTTGTCATTTTTCCATGCATGGATTTTTAACCGTGGCCTACAATGGCGAATTGGGCAATGTGACTAGTCTTCGAAAGCAGATTTTAGACAGAGGCGTAGGACTTTCTACAGATTCAGATAGTGAACTGATGATAACAAGCTGTTTGCCTAATCCCACCAGAGGGTGAGGTTAATGCTCCTGACTTCCCGGCAAGTATTCAGCATTTAATGCAACTGGCCCCTCTAAGCTATTCTCTGTGCATCATGTTGAAGGATCGTATTTACGCCATTTGCAACACGTACGGAAATCGGCCACTATGTCTTGATCAAGGGGGGTGAGCGTAGGTGCGTCTTTACTATGTACATACTTCGGTATGCGATGTAAAGCAACGACAAGCGCAGTCAGTACTTGGATTGGTGACCATTCCAACGGAAACCGCGTTCTCGCCTCACACATCTTCCAGCGGCTTGTATATCAGTGTATGCGCGGAAGCTATACAACCTTAGGCGAGGGTTGTATAGGAGATATGCCATCCTTCGGGGGGGGGATGTAAAGCCGTCGGTCCCTTGTCTATTAAATGTTAGGCAAGTAAAAGATCCCTACTCTTCTTAAGGGAAGAGGTTCGGCAAAATTCCTGGTTGGGGGTAGCTCGTCTACAGGCGTCGGTGTTAGGCCTCAGTAGCGGAAATAGGCCGTCGTTGAATGTTTAATAAAAAAAAAAAATGTCTTGATCAAATTGTATCGTCAACTCCTGAACAAATGCACGGACATGGAGAAGGGGACTAAGAGCCGGAAGGCTGGATTGTATCTTCAGAATCATGCGCATTCATATTATCTGGAAAATATTACTAGGAGAAATTTTATAAATGACTAAAAATAAAGTAAGTAAAGTAAATTTTTGAGTAAGTATATTTTGCCAGAACCAATAGTGTGTTTGAAGGACAGGAATTATACATAGTTCGCATGCATTGCGGCAGGCAACTTGGAACACCCGATAGAGGCTAGTATGGTGGGGTCGGTTCCGGAGTAGTCTGGCAATGCAGCCTATGGTTATTCGAATGAGTCTCAAATTCCTTTGGAGGAGCTATTAGCAGAAAATATATATGTAAGGCGAACGGTTATTCAGTCGAGAGTAATAGACTCAAGCAATTAAACGTAGCCCGATTCTAACAAATGTTAGGGGAAAACGCATCATCTTAATCGATATTTCCATAGTTAGAGGCAATATTACTTCGAACAGCAGGCGCCAAAGAAGTACCTATAAGGGTTGCTAGCCCTTCAGTAAAATATCCTTGCTACATGGTTATCAACATACCCACAAGAGAGGAATTTATAGCTAATAAGTTAAAGGATACGAAAGGACTTGCAAAATATGCTGGTGACGACAGCCTGGGATATTTAAACGTAGAAGGACTGGTTGAAGCGTAAAAAAGGAGATTAACGCGACAAAGCAGATGGATATTGCGCAGCTTGTTTAACAGGGGAATCCCTGACGGTATTCCAGATGAGCTGGATTGGTAATGGCACGGCGTACTTAATACTTATTCTAGTATTACTAGACAGTAGTATCTAACAATGGTGACATTTTTAAGCATTTTTTACTATTCAGATAATATTTGAGATTATGACTCAAAAAAGTATTATTTGTAGTATTAGAACTTTTACATATTTTTTATTACTCATACGGGATAAGTCCTATCTTTTAGCTTGCTTTTTAAGTCAGTAAATAGCTGTTTGCCTACTCTACTATTACCACATGACTTATGAGCATTTCAAATATTTATTTGCGTGCGGTAATCACACTTGTCGCCTGCGAATTGACAATAAAACAAGCAAAATTTAAATAAACTAGGCAAATCTATGCTAGAGCCATCTCTTGATTTCCAATTGAAACTTTGAGTACAGTGACATCAAATAGTTCCAAAAATATTCATATTCATTTTCATTTCGCTTATTGCCCAAATGTTTCTATATTTGTTAAAGAACAAAAAAAATTAAACATTGTTGTTAATTTATGATATAATGTTTAAGCAATAAAAAATTATAAACAATTTGATTAAACCCTAAGACCCTAAGACTTCACCGCATTCGTAATAAAAAATAGTATGAGTAATTCGTGATGGTGTCTGTTGTGCACTTGAGCCCGCTCTCGTGGGCAATAGACGACTTACCACATTTATTGCACAATATACTATTAATATGTCGTTTACCGTTTGTTTAAATGTATTAATGTCTCTATTTCAACCAAGGGCGGTTCACTATTGTTTCCGCCTTCTCAATGACTTCCTCCTTGGTTTATAGAATATTAAACAACACCATCGAGTATATGGGTGTACTTATAAACGTGAAGGTCACTATCATCTGCATGAGAGGTGAGCGAATCGGTATTCGAACCACCGCACCGTTTTCAATTACATTACACGTGGCATTTGCAGTATAACATGGGTGTCTTAGCTATAAATTTGTCCATGTTGAGAAAAACAATATAGTTATAGCCATCCATACCGAAATATTTATTAAGTCAGGCCACCTCGCAAGAAGATTCCGTGTTGAGGCTGAAGGTGTGCCGCAATACAGGCATCAATTTATGCTCCTTGATTTGAGTAACGTGCATATGCCTTTCAGTACATTCATGTTAATGGGACTAAAATGTCAAAAATAATATTTGATTATGATTGTTAACATATGCGGTCTACATCGACCTATGAACTATAAAATAATAAGTACTATTATAACTAAATGAAATCATTCATATTTGGGACCTTTAAAATTCACTCATTTTTTTGTTTATCTCGCTCTTTTTAAAACAAGTTGATTTGGCTCCATGTTTGAAATACGTCTGTGATACTGCGAGAAGTTTTCACGAGGTAAATGCCATATTGTAACAGTTTGTTGACGTTTAATAATTTAGTACTCAATGCTTTTGAACATGAAAGTTACGTTGATGCCATTTATACAGATTATCGCAAATCTTTTGACATGGTAGATTATAAGCTACTGCCTAACACGTTGGATAACTGGAACATCCCATATGTTTCAGAATACTTTTAAACTTATAATCGCATATTTGATGAATAGATGTTTTGTTCTTTGCTCTAATCAAGGTCCGTTGCTTTTCTTATTCTTTATTAACGATTTACCAGACAGTATTAAACTATTAAACGCTAGTTCTCTCTTATTTGCTGACGATATTAAGTTTTTCAGAGTAATAAAGTTTGAAGGAGAAAATTTATGAAAGTGGAACCTTGGAAATTTAATTTCGAAGTAAAATTTTATCCACCCGATCCTGCGCAGCTACAGTTAGGTACGTCTTTAAATCCGTAATGATATTTTAAATAACCGCCTGCGCCTGCCTTGCTCTCATTACCCATGTATTGTTGGGTTCATATCTTGTTCAATCTGAACTTAGTAATTATGATCCTGAAGTTATATTGGACGACACTACTTGAAAGATTTCAAATTTGCTCCGAATCAAATTCGAGATCTGGAAGATAAAGTATTAGAACTCAATCGAAAGTCAAACTCCAGCCGAAGCCGAATTACATTATCTAGAAAATGCCGAAAAGTTACCAATGTATGGAGTAGATTTCCATCCAGCGAAAGACTCCGGAGGTGTAGATATTATGCTGTGCGTTTGTGATTCCGGTCTTTTGGTTTACAAAGACCGATTGAAAATTAACCGATTTGCTTGGCCAAACATTTTAAAAATTATTTATAAGAGGCATACCTTTTACACCAAAATTCGTCCAGGAGAATTTGAGTAATTTCAATCAATGGGCTTTAAATTGTCAAATCATAGAGCAGCTAAGAAACTATGTAAAACTTGTTACGGTATGGTTACGTTGTTCAAGTTGATGTCACCAGAGATCAATCGAGTATGGGTACTTCGGACGAACCCATTATGAAACGAAGAAGGCACCTATAGAGCGCTCAACGCCACAATTTGAGAAGTCTTTAACTGGAAAACGTCCGATGCATGGATCCTTTAGGCGGAATACGACCGGAAGACGAGTATAACGAAGGTAATAAACGAGATACGATGTCTCATCCACCTGAGCATACTCCTGATATTGACAGAGTCCTGCGAAGATAAAATCCCCTGCTGGTGGTTTGTTTGGAAAGAAAGACAAGCAAAATAGGGATACCCCAGACCAAAATGGAATCGATAACGATTCTCAGCTTAATTCAATCAATGAACTCGATATCGCCCAAAGATAAAAAAGAAAAATCGAAGAGGCTTGGTTCCCAATTTGGTAAAAAGGACAAATCTCCAAAAGAGAGAAAAGAAAATAAAAACTGCCAGGCCTCTGCCAAAAAAGAAAAAGGTGGTCCGCTATTGGGTTCACCACAATTCCCTGGTTATACCAGGCAGTATTATTATAAAGCAGCCCAAGACTTTATTTAAGTTATTCAATCGTCCCCTTCTAGTCCTAGGAGTAGTTCCGAATCACATCAGTCATTCTCTATAAAGAAAGCTACGGCAACTACTTTTAATGCTGCTCCTGAGGACGTGGATAAACTAAGCAAGTCGACGTTTAAGGATCTCAAAATTGATTCTGCAGCATTCTTATCTGGTGAACAATGCCACCTCCCCGAACAATCCCTTAGTGGAACAGATCTTGCCGGTGCTGCAACTGCTTTGGCAGCTGGTGATAAAGACGAAACCAGTTCGTTCCTAGCAACAGAGATCCTAAAACAGGACAAATTGATTTGGATCCAGCCACTGTGGACCTAACCGTAGGTCAACAGAATACCGAAGCTGAATTAATAGGTTTTAAATATGGGCTAATAGATTCTACGAATAGAACTTTATTACCGATTCGATAAATGGCCAGAAGGAAGTGTTACAAGGGCATATTAAGTCTGCCACTAAGCAGATAAATATTACCTCAATGGCAGTTATTAATCCAAAAACTGGAATAAGACTTCATCCATGAGACAGATGATTTCAAATTCTGAGCAACAACCGAAAACGACTAGAAAACTAGCGGTCGTGAACGTATTATCAAAATTACAGTCACAACTGCAAGGAAAGGACCAAGATCTGGCAGAGTTAAGGCAGAAAAATTAAGAAAATCATATGTCGTGAACTTAAAACTTGAAAAGTAGAGATACATCCAGTACAGTTTGACACCGATGAAAATGTCATAGTTTTGTCTGATGTTAGTATAGATCCAAGAGATAACAATCCGAATCCAATCTAAAGTGGTAGTTGAATCTGCATCTATAAAACTCAATCAGATGGAAGCGGGTCACAAATCAAACCCCTCACAGCAATCCGTTGGACTGTTTGATCCAGACACAAATAAAGTTTATACAAAATATGGTGTATTTCACCATGTAAACGAAATAGTTTCCTCGATTCAAAATCTGGTAAGACAAACATTTTACTCATGGGTTTAATAAACTCTAAAACTAGAAAAGTTGATGACAGTTTTGTTAGAACTATTAACTTGATCTAGAGCAACCAAAAGCCGTTCCCGTTTCATCAGTTAAAGCTCCAATGGTAGTTGCTGCTAAACCACAAGATAAAAACAAGGTTATTAAGTTATTGGCTATTACAGCAAAAGAGATCCTAAAACCCATCAGTTGGATCTTGCAAATGGTTATGTTGAACAATAAGCCGACATTCTACATCCATCTGATGAATAAGACTCAAAATATGGTTTGATAAATCCAAAGAAAGATATAATTACTATAACCGATCCTGCTACTGGCAAATAAGAAACAGTTCAAGATCATATTGGTCATCTACAGGGCAGTTGCAGATTATTAGTGATCCTGTTATCGACTCAAGAACTGGCAAAAAGGATAACTCACCAAGCTGTAACTGTCGCGTCGCTTCGTATGAGCCAAAAGAAACCACCACACTTATTAAATATGTTTTACCTTTTCATCCTATACCAAAGAAATGTGTTATTAAAATATTGGTTGTCACTAGCAAAAAAGCTGCTACAACCGGCAGAATAGATACCGAAAAGGGAACTATAGAGAAACTTATAGCTACAGTTAGTCTGGTTAGTGGTGTTATTGAATCTAAGTATGGTAAAATTTATCCGCAAAACAATAACGTTTTCCAGAAAGAGAAATCTGGAAAATCAACAGTTACCCTTATTAACGTAGCTGACAACACCAGACAAATACACGTAAATTATAACGAAATTGATGTTGATCCTCAGCATCCTGCTGTGGTTATTTATAACAATCATACCACTAAGCAGGGCTCTCAAAACAGGTGCTCTCGATTTACTTTATAGTAGAACTGAAACTACGAATGGCAAAATTATTCCAGACATTGATGAAATTGTAACTAATTAAGGTATTATTAACCTCAAACTCATGAGTATTATGACCTAAGATCTATCAAAACTGACAAAGATGCTAATATTGTTGGAGTGGTTAATGTCAAGACGGATAACATTAATCCAAATCTTGTCCAAGTAATTCAATTTGACTCTGAAATTCGGGTCAGAACATATGTTGGTAAAGTCAATTCCAAGAAGTACACAATAGACTCCAAACATGCATATCCTGATGCCACTCCTACTTTATAGGATTCCGATAAACATAAGATTTATACTAAGTATGGTCATTTAGACCCCGTTGAAGAGACTCTCACTGTAATTAACCATAGGACAGGAAAACTTGACACCAGGCAACATAATAGGAGAACTTGTATTCAATGGATGTTTTGTGAATCCAAAATCTGGAAACATGATAAGGATATTGGTCGTGCAATTTCAGTTCATATTACCGAACCGGCCGTAATTAGACAGCCTCTCAGCACCCATCAGAAAAAGTTGCAGGGTTACGCCTATATCTTTAATTCCCCTGCAGCTGCACAAATCAGAGAAAAATGGCGACAATCACTCCAGCGAGAGCAGCTGCCCAAATTACACCAGTTAAAGGAGTTATCACGGGTGACCTTTATCCAATAGCCAAAACATAGAATTGTTAAAATCATGGTTATCACTTCAAAAAAAGGCCGGAAGTATGGGAAGTGTCGATATAGAAAATGGTCATATTGAGCATTTAACTAGTATTGTTGATCCAAAGAATGGCTTTATCGGACAACTTGATTGTAAATGATCCAAATATTGGTAAGGTTGCAAAATCATTCAATCTGGCTGGCCTCTTCAAGTTTCGACGATCACGTCGATATGGGAGCTTATTTTCAGTCCTAGTGAATGTATCAGATGAATCAGAGTCATTGGTATTGTTAAAGAACACGATAAAACCCTCGATATACTTTTCGAAACTATAAGAAAAACCGACATTTCGCATGAAAAGTGTGCTTCACGTAAAAATATCGTTGGAAGAGGTTTTTATATTTCTAAGCATATTTTCGCTCTACGGAGCGTTTTTTATGCAAAAATTTCAATAACTCAACAAGGAGTGTAATTTTAGAAAGTGTAGCAAATGTCGCTGCACGGGGACGTAATGTCGCCCCGACCACCAAATTTTAGAAACAGTAACAAAATTTGACTTCAATTTCGGAAATTCAAAATTAAAAACCATTTTACGAATCCACGTTGTTAAAAATATGAGGACAGGTTAATCCAGTCTCTATTCAAAGTATATCGAGAGTTTTAGCGAAAATAGCCTTTAACGACAAGGGTTCCCGATATCATTTCCTCGCAGTCGATTTTGACGGGAAAATTATGGGTTTTAACGGGATTTGCCCTAAACCAGTTCCTCAGTGATTCGGTGTCAGAAAAGCATAGTTACCATGTACTCATATGTGCATGGGACCGCCTTGCCTGGACGTATGAAATTGTAATTGCAAAATATAATTCAAAGTCGTTGCGATTCAAGCATTTTTAAGCTCCGAGGAGCGATCAAAATTGATATTGAACTGAAAATACGTAAATAGACAGGCAAGCAAAAGCCCACCAAAAATTTATAAACATTGAACTTTTCTTGAATCTTTTTGTGTAATCATTAGCTCAAAAACAGGATATTGGATGGTAGTTGGTACATTATAAGTCGTCCGTCCCTCACCGTGTGTTATACACGAGCCAGACTATAGTTTGTTAAAAACATTTTTCTTGAAGTTGTTGTAAACATGATTTTTTCAAGAGATTTAATATATATTTTTGAATTTTATATTGTCTTTTTCTTGTGTTTTCAAAATTCCCTTTCAGGTTTAATTTTAAAACTGACTGTGTTAAATTTATAGTGTTACAACGTCAATCGATACCATCAGAGAAGCAGTTAAGCATAAACGAACAGTAAGTATAAATTTTGTATTATTCTCCGTCTGAAACAGTTGTTTTGAACCCTTATTTGTGAACGTTAATATTCATTTTTGGAAAATATAGTAGAAGACCTTCAGACGCAAAAGATGGTTCGTTCACAGTAGCAACATATTTTGATGATTGGCTCTCGGCGTCCGACGATACGTTTTCATCATTTTCTCTCAAATTTCTCTCTTCATCTTCATTCATACAAACTTGAATTTAAATATAAAGATTCTCAATTCCAAGCTTTTCATCGAAAATAACATTTTCAGAACTGATGATAACATTACTGTCTGTCAAGAAAATTATATAATTTGGCGAATCCAAGTTATAGCCAACAAAAATTCCTTTCTGTGACTTTTCTCGGTTTTACCTTGTTTATGACTTTGGATCAACACATGACATTCACAACCAAAGCTTTTCAAACTGCTTACTTTTGTCCAAACCATAATTCTGCATGACATCTTCTTTTAACTGAACTTGGTTCGGTTTTGTTGATTGTGAAAACGGCATAATTCACGGCTTCGGCTCAAAAATTTTCTTCGAAATCCTTGTGTATAGCTGACCATGCGGCTTCCACGACTGTACGCATCTCCCTTTCGATCCGACCTTTCTGCTGAGGTGTATTGCCGTTCTTCCAATAGTTCCCTGACGTTGGTGTTTATAATTTCCTTTCCATTATCCGACCTAAGATTTTTAACTTTCCTTCCAAATTGATTTGCAACCATTTTCAAAAAGGTATCCAGTTTACCTGCTGCTTCAAAACATATACTGTCCTAAAATGTGAAAAATCGTCTTTTAATAGCAGGAAATACTTAGCTCCTTCCAAAGGTGGAATATTAATTATACAAAAATCTACATGAATCAGGTCCAAGGGGTTTTCCGCTACTATCTCTACCTTCTTTTGTGCGAGACGTGATCTTGCTTACCGTTAACACAGCCATGACAGACGTAGTAGTTCCAGTCGATATAGTCTTTCTTCAAGATATCACGCACATATTTCACGTTCTATTGGGCCAGTTTTCATGCCACATTCTGATGAACATGTTATCAGGTATCTGTCAATTTGCTTTCGTCGAAATAGCAATTTGTACAATTTCCCATCCCGCTCAGCAATTGCTACTGTCTCTTCTCCGGCTGGTGTTTTGAAAATTGACTCTTTTGCATTCGAACTTTGTATATAACCTTTTTATTATTAGCCGTTACTCGAGTCCGAGTATAGAAATGTTACAGTCGATAAATTGCGTACAATAAAAAACAAGTAAAAGGTGTAGTCTATTGTAATTCCCATTCATCTACGGTGCACACGACTATGGCTATATAGGCCAATTCGGGAGAGCACATGTCGACCGCAATCAGGACAAACATAGACCTGGTTAGGTCTTGGATTCGGCCTTCTTGCAGCAACATTTCCTTGATAGCTGGCCACAACCCCTCGCCATTCGGTTCTGTCCGCTGCAAGTTGTTCCCATTGCTCGTCTGCAATACCGCAGGATTTTAAATTTTCATGGAGAGCGTCTTTGAACCTCTTACGTTGACCGCCACGCTTTCTTCTACCGCTTAGCAATTCACCATAAAGTGTACATTTAGGAAGGCGGTTATCATGCATACGATGAACGTGACCTGCCCATCTTAGGCGTGCTCTTGAAATAAGCACCTCAATTGGAAGGCTGTTTGCTCTCCTGAGCACTTCCACGTTTGATATGTGATGGAACCAACGGATTTTCATCATACTTCTGAGGTGCCTTTGCTGAAAACGTTCTAATTCTTTCACATGACGACGGTAAGTGACCCAGCTTTCACATCCATATAGCAGTGTTGGAATGACAACTGCTCTGTAGACAGCCATTTTCGTTGACAAAGCAAGGCCGTGGTTGTCAAATACTCTCTCTCTAAGTCCCCAGAATGCTCTAGATGCAGCGTTAATTCTATTGCGAATCTCACTGTCCATGTTTGCATTGTCATTAACAACGTTGCCTAAGTAATTGAACTGATCCACCACTTCAAGAGAATTTCCGTTAAGTGTAATGTCTATTTGGTTCACTTGATGAGGAGTTGACATAATCTTAGTCTTTCCAATGTTGATTTTAAGTCCCAAAGAATCATAGCTTTGGGCATACACATCTAAAAGTTCTTGAAGCTCTTCCGGCGTAGAGGCTAAAAGTGCACAGTCATCCGCATACTGGAGATCACAAATGAATCGTGTGCGTGTCTTCGTGAAAGCTCTAAAGCGCCCTATGTTAAAGAGACCGCCATCAAAACGGTATCTGAGACCTATTCCTCTGACTGTCAGTTTGTTGTCAACAATAATTGTTAGAGCAGTGGTAAACAAATTAAAGAGTAGGGGTGCCAGGACACAACCCTGCCTAACTCCAGTGAGAGTTTGGAAAGGTTCGGTTGCCTCATTATTATACATAACCTGGGCGTTGTTGTTTGTATGTAGACTGCGACATACTTCCACAAATTTTCTAGGGATACCTAAGCGGAACATAATTTTCCAGAGCACTTCCCTGTCCACCGAGTCAAACGCCTTGGTTAAATCAATGAAGGCCATGTGAATTTCTCCTTGATGTTCGAGTGCTTTTTCTTGAAGCTGTTTAAGTGTGAAGATTAAATCCGATGTGCCTCGGTTTGGTCTAAAGCCACTCTGTGTTTCAGGAAGTAACTTTTCCATAACAGGTGTTAGCCTATTTGCCATCGCTTTAGTGAGTATCTTCCCTCCAACAGCCAGGAGAGCTATACCCCTGTAATTTCCACAGTCCGCAGCGCTCCCTTTGTTTTTGAAGAGGTTGATTAAAAGTGTATCACGAAACTCCTGCGGAGCTTGACCACTTTCCCACACGATATCAAACAGTTTTTTGAGGTAGGGTATGAGCTCTGACGACACAGCTTTAAAGATCTCAGCTGGGAGTGAGTCGGCGCCGGGAGATTTGTTATTTTTTAGCTGCCCAATGGCGGTTAAGATCTCTTCCGTTGTTAGTGGTTTATCTAAGTCTTCGAAGGTGTCATATTGAGGGATAAGATTTATATTATCGTGATCGGCTTGACTTTGCTGGTTAAGAATGCTAGAGTAGTGTTCTTTCCATCGGGCTCTTATTTCCTGGTCTTCTTTGAGGAGATTTCCATTTAAATCTTTAATAGGGCACATATTTTTCCGACTGGGGCCGTACACTGCTTTTACTCCTTGAAAGAAATTCCTGTAGTCGTGTGAATCGGCGTACCTTTGAATTTCTCTGGCCTTGCTTGCCCACCACTCGTTCTTTATTCTTCTGATTTCGCGTTGCGTTTCATACTTAGATTGGGTAAAAGCTTCTGCTTTTGATGAGTCGTTGGGGTGGTTGATAGCGTTTTGGAAGGCAGTATGTTTGCGGTCAAGAAGTTCTTGTATAAAAGCTTCATTATCATTGAACCAGTTCTCCTGTTTTTTACTTGCTGCAGTGCCAAGAATTTCCTCACTCGCACTTTTTAAACTGTCTTTAATTTGTGTCCAGGTAGCAGCGACAGAATTGGTTTCTTCTAGTGCACTCAAATTCTTTTGAACTTTTTGCTTTAGCTGTTCGACGGTTTGTTGGTCACGCAATTTACTAATACAGAGACGGAGTCTGCGTTTTACTTGAGTTCTTCGGTGTTTGGGTCTCATAACAATTTTCATTTTAGAGACAACAGGACGATGATCGGTCCAACATTCGCTATCAATGCGCGCCTTTGTAATTTGGACGTCCTTGAGATGCTTCCTACGTACGATAACATAGTCCAGTAGATGCCAGTGACCTGATCTGGGGTGACGCCAGGTGCCTTTAAATTTATCCTTTTGTCGGAAAATGGTGTTTGTTATAACTAGATCATGTTCGGCGCATTTAGTTAGGAGTAGTTGACCGTTAGCGTTCATGTTGCCCAAACCGTTCTTGCCTATGATGCCTGGCCAGGTGTCTGCATCTCTCCCTACTCTAGCGTTAAAATCGCCAAGAATAACGAGTCGTTCCGTTTTAGGTATTCTACAGAGGGTTTCTTCCAGCTGTTGATAGAAGCTTTCCTTGGTTTCGTGACTTGCATCCAGAGTGGGAGCGTAGGCGCTTATTAGATTTACCGCGTTGCCATCTGATAGCTCATAACGTAGCAACATTAGACGCTCGGATAGGCCTTGTGGTACTTGTGTTAAGTTGGATACAAGTTGATTCCGAACGGCAAATCCTACTCCATGTTGTCTTCTTGAATTGGTGGGAAGACCTTTCCAATAGAAGGTGTAGTACTTTTCTGTGAGAGAGCCTTCCTCCAAAAATCGAGTTTCGCTGAGAGCTGCAACGTCAACATTGAGTCGGTGAAGTTCTCTATCTATTAGAGCAGTTCTTCTTTCAGGCCGATCGGTGCGAGTGCTGTCGTTCAAAGTACGAACATTCCAAGCGCCGTAGATGAAAGAATTAGTTTTGTTGGATTTAACTTGTCGGTGTTTTTTCGACATTCGATGAGGTGTCCCTGTGGGCACCCTCCCCCGGAGATCCGATCGGGAGGGTATTTTACCTCCGGATGATTTTGTCCCACTTGAACGCTCCATCATTTTTTAAAAGCCTTAATCGACTGAAAACGAAGCTGCATTTGAAGTTTTAGCTGGAGCAGGTATGCAACTGACCAGCTCGGTTGCGGAAGGCGAGTGGTGTGGTCCCATGGCACAGAAGGAGACTGCGACGATGGGGTAACCAAACGATTCCAAAAGCAACCTTTGTGTGCGGTGGGTTATTTTTATCGCACTCTTCGTGAGAAGGTGGATGTGCTCACGGCAAAAGGTAAGGGTTATTCCGCCCTTACTCGGTCGTTAGAGCCTCGTTAGTGAAAACAGGGCGCACCAAGTTCAAATTGAACTCATCGCGAAGGTGAGGTTAACAATTGAGTAGGAGAGGCTATAACTTGCGCTTCACTACCCCATTACACCTTTATCTAACATTTCACTAACTGAAATACTGAACTGAACTGAATAAATTAAATGTTAGTTAAAGTACAAGTGGTACATTTTTCAGAACTACTTCATTCCAATTATGCCCATCGGAGGCTTCCACTTCGATGTCACTTATTTCTATTCCTTCGAGTTTGGTTGTTACATCTCCGATGAGTACTTTCATGAAATTTGGTGAAGTTTGTCAACCATTTCTTTTGGAACGCCATATGTTTAGTGACACCATAGTTTTGGTACCAGGAGTTGTTTACGTTAATTTCGAGTTAATATGGTATGTTTTTGCAATTGATAGTCCAATGGTGACTAACGTACGACATTTTGACCTGCTTGAGTTATTTTTGTCTGACTTGTCATTTGAAGTTCTCATTATTTTCGTGCGGATCTTCTTTTGCAAAGTGACCTTTCCGTTTGTAAATGCTGCAATCATAATTATTTTTGCAATATTCAAAATAATTCGGTAACACGGTTTACTTCTGCAATCTTTCTTTACGTAACCCTTTTGACCACATTTGAAACATTCAGTTGCTGTATTTTCCCTCGGCTTACCTGATTTATTTCGTGACTTTTTAGTAAATAGAGCATTGTCACTTCTCGATATATCTATATCATTGAGCCTACCTTTTCCAACGAAAGCCGTTCAATCAACGTGTTCAAGGTCTTGTCTGACGAACTGACACTGTCTCACGCAATACGAGAATTATAGTTTTGGCGGCAACATTCTCATAATTCTCGTCGAAATCCAACTTCTTCTCCTTCAGCACTCAGATGTCCAGCATACTGTACTATTGTCAGACAATTCTCAACAGCCGACTTACTGGTATCATACTTTAGTTAAAAAAACGTCTTTGTAAACCTTCCACAGTGACATCGCACTTTTACCATACAATTGTTATACGCTGGCTTACAATTTGCAATTTTTTTAGCAATTTCGCTACTTACATTTAGATCTATACAGATTTGAGCATAAAGATTCTTCTTAATCAAGTTTTTGACTGCGGCTTCAGTTTCGGCTCCTACCGGTTTAGTTGCAGCTTCGATTGCCACCGTATACAATCTTTGGATTTCATTTAAATTTCCAAGAAATATAATTAACTTTTCGTTACGCATTTTCTAACGAAGTTTCTAATTGAGTTTTAATCGAATCCATTTTAAGAACCATTGAAATTGAAATTAATTGAAATACATAAATGTACAAATTTAACTAACCAATTCAATTCAATAAATCTTTATTCGAAATACAATAACAAATACCTCCCCAGAACCCGTTCCGGGACCGACCGTGCAACCACCGCTTGGTCACGATGGCAGAGATTGCAAGGCCGGGCGGGCCGGGTCGGGTTTTTTTTGAAAACAATTTTTTTTAAACTTAACCTGAACATCTTTTACGTACAATAAATAAAACAGGTAATAGCGCTTCTTATATCTACGACAAAAGAGATTTTAAAAAACTACACACTTCTTTTTTAAAAAACTATTTCACTATGTACTTTTTCTAAATTTTTACAGTTGACGCAGGCACCCCAATCCAAACCTGATGTAATTTGATAATATTTTATTTAATTCGAGAAATATAGATTTGGAAAAAGTTTATTCATTAAAAACTTATAACAAAAAGCGCATTTTGGTATAGACAAATATGTTTTACAGCATTATATTACAGACATGTTACTTCTTCGAGGATTCTGGCAGAAAAGGGATAATACCTACGACAAACCTTGATCTCCCCTCCCATTCATGTATTCTGACCAACCTAACCTTACACTAAGAGCTTAACATCTAAAATAACTAAATTTTCTTATCTATGCAACTAACCTAACCCGATCTCTAGTTTAACCTAACTATTTAAGACAGTTTACCACGACAAAAATAATTAATACTCCACAATGATGATCTAAATGAATATGTTTCTGACAATTTATTATAAATTACCCACTTAAGAACATCCAACGGCAAGAAAAAAGAGTTGTTAGTACATCGGTTATTCTTAAACAACTAAGTACATCGCAAAGAAAGACAAGAATGGCGTTATTACCCAAAATATTGAAGACACAGTTGAGGATGGTCGCACAGAGGTAGTTTTCTACACAAATTAACAAGGGTACATCGCCTTTTGCTACTGCTCGAGCCGTAACCACACATACTGCAACTAATCATGAATATTTGGGTACAAATGCATGTACTCAGCAGCTAGAGGAAAAGACAGGGCCAGGGAAGAAAAAAGAAGCACGCCTCCCCACCAAAAAAATATGTTGAAGTTAAAATATTAGTTATATTATTATTTAGCTTATTTCTTTTTTTGTTGTTTGCTTGTATAAGGTGATGAAAAAAATTATATATTATTAACTACCCCAGTTGTATGATATTGTCACGTAGTAATTATAATTTATTCATTATTTATTTGAACTACCCAGTATGTTATTTGCATAGAAATTAATATTTTTAGAGTACATTATTATTATTGCAAAATGAGCGGAGTACAAAGAAATTTTCGCGGCAGCTAGTATGTTCACCCGAGCAACTAGGTTACTGGAAATGCTGAATCATAAAAAACGGGTAAGTGCAAGAGTAAGACAACAGCTGGGAAGGGATTGGAAAAATAATCAGTTGGGTTTTGAAATATAAAGAAGAAGAATATTTTTTGGTGTGTGGTGCGTGACTCAACTAGGGGGTGGTTCCCAGAGGGCGAAATTGTAAATTTCTCATTTTGTTTATAAATTTGCTTCCACTTTAAAAATTAAATAAAGTTGTAGTTTTGTTTTAAATCTACTTCTTAATATGATTTTTTTTTTAGTCGAAAAGAGGTAGAAGATAAAAGATATTAAAGATATTTCAGGCAATTATCAATAGTTTTTCTTACAAGTTATCAAGAAGTTTTCTTTTCCTTCTGCATTTAATCAATTAACATATTTTTCTAAATGATAATTGATAGGCACTTCATAATATCGCGATATTTGTTCATTTTGTGGATATAAACTGTAGAAATCACACTAAATTGCTACGAAATGGTTAAATAATAAACTTTTAGGCCATTTGATTGAAATATAGAGTATATATTGATTAATGGGAATTTTTTGAAACAAAAAATAAGAACATGTACATAGATGTACTTTTCATTATTCAATAATTTGAACAGGAATACTGTCTACACATTATACAGGCTGTCCATTTTATCAGGGCCCTCGAGAATATCTCACTTAATATCGGCCGTACAAAAAATTACTTTATTCTTCTTAATTGTGTTAATGTTCTATTATAGCAAAGAATTGAACAACTTATTGAATTATTTTATCGTTTTATTTAATCATACTTCTCCACGGCAAGTATAATACTTGTTTAAAAAAAATTTATTGGTTTAAAAAAAACTGTTTTTATAATTACTAACATAGTACGAATGAATAAATATGACATGTGATATATCGTTGAAAAGGGAGGAAAACACTCTATTTAATGGTGCCATTTCCCGCCCGTTTCAAAATAATTTTTTTAACAGCCTGAAGAGTAATTCTCAAAATACAGCGGTTTTTTTAAAAATTAGATAAAACCTCGTAGAAATACTGTTTTGCAAAAAATTTTCGCCTTAGAATTTTTCTCGTATCTCTTCAAGTAACGGAGATATTTGGCCTAGACGTTTTCCGCATTTTCGATATTTTCCGCCATAACTCTTAAAGTAGGCCATGGATTTCAAATATCTTTAAACCATTTTGTAGGTTATATAAATCGGCACAATTTTCGTAAAATTATTTTTTTTTGTACGACCGATATTAAGTGAGATATTCTCGAGGGCCCTGATAAAATGGACAGCCTGTACAGTGAGCACATAAAGGTTGGAATCAATTCTTATAAAGCAAGTGATAAAAATCCGCTCAGACATGTCGCATGTGTTTCTCAATATTTTAATTTAAAAAAATAACAAACATTTTTGAAATAGTTATATCATTTTTTTTTTAATTGCAACACCCATTTTTAATAATGTCATTTGAAAGAGCAAATTTTTCTATATACAGTACGTTAAATTTTATGGCATATTGAATTACGAAATTATCTAGAAAAAAAATTAACTAATAACAATGCAATAAAACAAAAATACAAGAATTAATAAATAGAGCAAAAAATAATTAACTAAATGTTCAAATTGCGTGCCATCTGCTTCTTGACAGTGTCTAAACCGAAACCGAAATTCTCGCAAAACGTTTGCAATTGTTTCGGGCCCAATTCTTCCAATTTTTAACAATTTCTATCTGTTAAGTCCTCAACATTGTTCGGTCTACTAAAATAAACTTTGAATTTAACCCCATAAAAAAGAATCCAATAGGGTTAGGTCCCGAGATCCAGCTGGCTATTATACTGATCCGCGTCTCCATTCCATCTGCGTGGGAAAATTTCGTTGAAATAATTACCCACTAATATGCCATCCTGTTGAAACCGTATGAAGTTTTCCGATGCATTAGGGTTTTCGCCCTTTGGATACACTCCGGAAAGTTTTGGAATTATGTTTTGCTGGAACATCTCCAAATGTTTTTCACCATTAATTTAATGAACCTTAAATAAAAAATTACAGCCCACACGTTAACTTTTTGTGGAAACTGGGTGCGTTCCTGTATCATCCAGTGTGGATTTTCATGTGACCAATGCCATTTTAAACAGAAGGTACTCGAGTTAAGAAATGTGGACTGGTATTACATCGTTCCATCATGGTTTCGCAAAATTCTACTTTGTGGTCGAAATCACCTTCGTTAAGCTCTTGAACTAAATTCACTTTACATGGATGCCATTTATTCTTTTTCAAATATTTTAAAACAGTCCACTGACTAATTCACTGCTCTGTTGGGGCTTCGCTAATTCGTTTACGAGGATTGTCCTCCATTGTCAGTAAAACATCTGTTTATTGTCTGAAATTGCAAAACGGCCTCTCGTGAAATTTTCTCTTACATGACCCCGATATCGGAACTTCTTTTCTATTTTGCTAACAGTTGATTGTGTGTAATCGATCGGTGTATTTACTAGTAAATAATTTACAAACCAATCATCATCAAAATTATATTTCATTATTAATTTCCCTTAGTTAGTTTTTCGCTATTACTAAATATTTCAATTATATTTCTCACGTACTATTGATTTTCCTATGTAATTAGGCATTACAGCCGGTTTGGAAATCAATAAATAAATATCTATAATTCTGTGGAAAAGACAGTGTCTTTGGTTCAACAAGATGAACCGGCCCCTGCGGAAGGTCAATGTCTATACTGAAAGTTGAATTCGATAAAATGTTTTCACAAATACTAGTAGAAAAACCTTCTTCTACTTGGTAGTCATCAATAGTAATGGTCCAGAAGAAAGATGAGCGTACCGCTTCTGCGTGCATTAAATGCTTCTCCATCACCACGTTTGTCGCTAATACTTTAGACATGTTAAGCGATGCAAAAGTACTTTTCGAGTCTAGATATAAAAAACGCCTACTGGCACATCCCCATGGCATCAGATAATGGCATTTACAGTCCCTGACCGGGGCATTTTCTAATTTTGTCGCATGCCAATTCGCCAAACACGTGGTAACGGCTAGTTAATAGAGTACTCGGAATGGATATGAAACCATACGTGCCTGTATATTTAGATGATATCCTTACACACACACATCTGAAAAACACATGGACTTCACGTGAGCCATTTACGCGGCTAAAGAAAGCAGGTCTAAGAGCTGGTCGCGATAAATACCATTTTTGTCGTCTAGAACTGAAATATCTGGGATATGTGGTAAATGATAGGGGTTTACATTGCGATCCGGACAAAGTCTCCGCAAACATCAATATTGCACTACCGGAAAAGTGTTAGAAGTAAGGAGAATTCTGGAAATGACAAGTTGTTGGTATCGTAGATCTATTCCAAGCTTTGTCACTCGTTTGTTATGGGAGCCATAACAAACTTACTACGTAAAATTTGTGTGATCAGACGAACGCAACTTTGCTTTTGAGGCTATCGATGAACACTTGATATTTCCTCCAATGATGAGTTGTGCGATTTTCGATCGTCTTTACTATCCAAATAGATTCTAACAACTGTAGGCTAGCAGCGGCCTCACGCAGGAATATTCTGTGGGAAAGAGTGTAGTTAGCTAGTTTCATATCCCGCTGCTTAACCAC
Organism: Leptura quadrifasciata; assembly: GCA_963675555.1. Taxonomy (NCBI): domain Eukaryota; kingdom Metazoa; phylum Arthropoda; class Insecta; order Coleoptera; family Cerambycidae; genus Leptura; species Leptura quadrifasciata. The sequence goes on along the minus strand of OY776673.1, from coordinate 150,222,332 downwards.
CAGAAAACGCCAGTTTAGCACAACCGAGAAAGAGTGTCTTGCTGTGGTTTGAGAAATAGAAAATTTTCGCCCACATGTAGAAGGCACGCATTTCACTGTCATCACAGACCACTTTGTATTACTTACTGATGCCAAGATATGTCAGGAAGAATCTTATTTAAGGAAATTCAAGGGAATTTGCGGCAATTATCTAATAAATTTGTGAATATGTAGAAGAATATAGTCTCAATGCCATTGAAAACAGATATCTGCTGAATTTCTATCCAACACCTTCTTATCACCATTAATAAAGGAAGATGTGCCGGAAGAATTTCAGAAACAATTACCTTTGATTACAGGAGGTATCTAAATAAAGAAACTGTACATAATTGTATTATATTTGGTGATATAATTGGTATTAAATAAAATAATTTGCAATTTACATTGCCGTAAAATGTCATGCGTATGAAAGCGCTTCTCAAATGTGAATAAAAATTTTACTTTAATTTTCCTAGAATACCCACCAAGAGAAAAATCTCGAAATTTCTGTCGCCATGGCAAAATAAGAAACAGAGGTAGCAAAATTATTTAAATAATAAACATGATATGAATAACGTAATAATTTCAAATAGTACAGCTAATATGTATGAGCATATGCAGTAGAGAATCTAGAAAAATAGTTAATTTTATATAATTAAACCTAAATATATATAAAAATATCTCATGTTGTACATTAAATGAAGCAGAATTGTATTATCAATAATAAGCTGTTTTTATAAAATTTTCTCTGTGATGGTACTCAAGATAATTTCGATTAAATTAAGAAACAGTAAATATTCAGCCTTTCTTTGAAGATGACAGCGAAAGTTCAGAGTTGATTTGTGAGGACTCGACGAACTATTGTTTCTGGCCCGATTCTCAACATCTGTGACAAAATTCAGCTTCATACCTTTTTTGGTCCAGCAAAAAAAACGTATTTACCGAACCAATTATTTTCATACATTACATACCATCATTTCTACTAGGGATTAAGGGGCATTGTACATAAATGATTAAACTGGTCGTTTACCTGTTAAATCTGTCCTTATGCACGGGCGGAATATCTCTAGATAATGAAGAGGATAAAACAGATTCTTGAGATGCTGATCGAGAAAAATTATCTTGCCTTGAAACTCCGTTTTCTTTGTAAGGATATCTCCAAGGACTGGTCTCTAATGTAAACATTTCATTTTCTGGAGGTGCTGTGATTTTCGGTGTGTTGCTTTCGTCCCGGTTTTTTGATGACAACCTCCTAGAACATGTGTTATAATCGTTCGTAATGTATTATAAAAATATATTTACCTTAATATTCTTGACCCTAAGCCTACGTTTTCAGGTTCCTCAAGTTTACTACCATTACTACTTCGCTTTTTTTGGAATCGCTTTCCTCTGCTATCTTCTATGATTATATGCCTGTCATAAGGCGTATCGTAGTCTACTTCAAGGATTGTAGAGAAACTATGGGGATATATTATTTCTATTGTAGTTATTATGACACCAGCAAATAAACATATGCCACCTGAAATAGTGTGTATTTTTACTTGACATAGTTTGCTGACATTTAATATTAACCTGCTATTACGACCAGCCAATAACACCAACCAAAATTAAAGTTTAATATGCTTCCCTCAATGTGTATGACTAAAGGAGTCTCAGGTAGCATACTAAAGTATCCACAACCAGTTGCCAATAACAGGAAACCACAAGTTGTCATTAAAAGTGCTCCATATCGAGGAACTACGATCAACATTAGATTCATTAGAGTCCACACAGCCAATGAGGTCCTGAAATAATACATATATTGTACACAAAATCTTACTCGACTGGATTCGGGTATTGTTAAAACCATGGATTTACGTTTATGCTAAGAATTATTCTCCTTCTCGGGGAGTAGCAGCTACAATTAATATAGTGCAAGGGGGTTGAGCTGCTCTGATTGCGGTTAGACTAGGCGGTATGAGCGCTGCCGTTTCAAATTAAATTCGGATTCGATTTCTTTGCTGGAATCAAGTTCAGGAGATAGTACCAATTATGAAAATCCATGTTACCAGACGGTAACCTGGGTCGTTTTAAAACAATTTTATTTATGACAAAAAATAGAAGAAAAATTTTTTCATCAAACAAATTTTTTTTATATTTTCTGATCGATTTCCAACAAGAAATGTTCACTAACCTTTTTTCGTAAAGTTGATATTTTGTTGTTATTAATTTCCCATTTTTTCGCTCTAAAAGTGTAATAAATTTTACAATACATAATTTTTTATATCTTTAGATTAACTTCCAATAAAGAAAATTGTCGTTGTTTAATTCATTATATAATATGTTAAAATTATTTTTTATCCGCGCGTACGTGTCAGCTGTTCTAATTCTCTCCAAGAACTGTGTTGCTGTCTTATGCATATCGTTAATTTATAAGAAATGTAGAAAATCACAAAACCTCATAGATGTCTAGGTACTGGTTTCGAATTGAATTCAGAACAGCTGGAAAAAGTGGAAAAACTGTATTTACAAATATTAGGATAACAAGGTAATAATGCAGATGAAGCCAGAGCTATTATTTTGTCTCGATCTTTTGGGATAGGGATGAATTTATCAAAAATTCCATGTACTTCTAATGCTTTGCGTCTGTATGCTTTGCGGGCTTCTGCACAAACATACGTTTGGAAGAATGCAATATATCCTCATTATCAAATTCTAGATTTACACGCTTTGTACAAATGTGCTTCTAGAGGGCAGAATATTAAAACAATATTTCAGTAGCAAACTCCTCTTATGTTTTAATATTGTGCCTCTAGAGGCACATTTGTACTATGCTAAGCCCAGTCAGGCTATTTATTTTTAGATTTCAACAGACACTGGACCGCTAGATGGCGCCTGCTGGCTATTTTGCATGTCGCTATCCTAAAAATATCGAGATGTACCAAATAGTCAAAGGATCTTCGTGTCGGTCATCACATGCCTACCTTGCACTGACGAGAGCCAACAGCTCGAAACTGCAGTCTGCAAGTGGTGTGGACGACTGGCACGAGAGCTCCTTTAAGTAGGATCAGTCTTTGGGCTGGTGTTTGTTGCAATCGAACCATTAGCGTTCTGTTAGTAATATGCAATTATGACACTTAATGCGCCAGGCTTGTAACTTGTAATTCAGCGCTCGGTAGCTCGGAGAGCAGCTGTTGGTTGCAGTCTGGTTACGTTCCTTATAGTAAAATAAGGATTTTATAGAGGAGTTTTAATATTTTGCCCTCTAGAAGCACGTTTGTACTATGCTAAGCCCAGTCAGGCTATTTATTTTTCGATTGCAACAGACATTGGACTACTAGATGGCGCCTGCTGCCTATTTTGAGTGTCGCTATAATAAAAAGATACCAAGATGTACCAAATAGTCAAAAGATCCTTGTGTTGGTCGTCACATGCCTACCTTGCACTGACGAGGGCTCCTTTAAGTAGGATGTCTTTCGGTTTGTTGCAATCGAAGCATTAGCGTTCTGTTGGTAATATGCAATTATTACACTTAACGTGCCAGGCTTGTAACTTGTAATTCAGCGCTCGGCGGGGCACATAGCCTGGAGAGTAGCTGTTCGTTGCAGTCTGGTTACGTTCGTTGTAGTAAAATAAGGATTTTATAGAGGAGTTTGCGACTGAAATATTATACACGCGTTGGTTACAAAATCAAAACAGGTGCATTATTACCTATATTACTGACTAAATCTGCATTGCCTGAAAACTTGCTAAAGCCATGTAATTGCCAGAGATCTTGTAAGACAAAAGCATGTTTTTGTAAGAAAAATAATGTCAACGGCATTCCATTGCTTTATGCACCTGTAATTCACAAGACTGTACTAATATGTGTGTTGCCTGACTTTGTTTTAGAGTGTAAAAAAATAATATAAAATAATTTTCTTTGTTTTCATGTTTAATTCTTTATATGTTGCAGAACTAAATTTATAGCTTCAAATTGTGTTTTGTTCTCCACTTTTTTGTTAAAATTAGTTATAATTTAAATGCCTTGTTCTAGTTTACAATTTCATGTATATATGTATATTTAAGAAGAAAAACTACTATTGCATGTATTCAAAGAATATTTATATATTAAAAAATATTATAAATATGTATGCATAAATAATGGGTATTAATAATTAATTTTTAAAGATTTCAAGAAGAGAGTAATAATTTAATAAAACCTATATTAAATTAAATAAATTTATAATAGTTAATTAATAATAATAGAATTAACAATAAATTAGTAATCACGATAGGTGCATGAACAACAGAATTCGCACGATACGCATAAGACAGCAATGGGCGCGTGGGTAAAAACAAATAATTTTCACATATGTAACAAATTAAAAATCGACAATTTTCTGTATTGAAGGTTAATATACTAATAGTCTAAAGATATTAATAATTATATATTGTAAAACAACAATTTTTTATTTCACTTCTAGAACGTCAACAAATGGGAAATTGGGAATTTTCCAATTTAAAATTAATAACAATGAAAATATCAACTTTACGAAAAAAAGTTATTGAACATTCCTTGTAAATCGATTAAAAAAATATTAAAAATTTTTTTTCTTTTATTTCTCATAAATAAAATTATTTTGAAAAATAACGACTCAGGTTACCGTCTGTGAACATGAATATTCATAATCTCCTGAAATGGTTCCAGCAAAAAAACCGAATCCGAATTTAATTCGAAACGGCCTACTCTATGTAAAACTTTGTTCAATTTTTGTTTATGGATCATTAAAATTTATTAAATTAAAAATTATTAAATTTATTAAATTAAAAATTATTAAATTTAAATAATCACCTAAGAACTCCTAAAACGAATTTAACATGTGGACAAAAATGTTTTACGTACTTAAGTCCACGAGCGTACAACACGATACCAAATAATATTAAGAACATATATTTTTTATACAGCGCAAAGGTCAAAATTAAACAATACATTCTAGAAACACCTAGGAATGTAATACATGAAACCATCAATCCCAAACAGTATCTCAATACATTATTTTATGTCTCCGTTTAATTTTAGATGTCAAATTAAATGATGTATTCTTTTGTCTACAAAATTATGAATTTATATTTATGACTGCATTACCTGCCAGCTTTAATTTTAGGTTTAAATTTTTAGGATTAATAATAAATTTAATTTAATTATTTCTATTGTTATATAAACTTTACACTTTACTTACTATTACATACTGTTTTAGAATGTTTCCTATCTTCATGCACAGTGCTTGTTCTGCACTTCTATGAAGTAGCTAGTTTATTTACAAATCTATATTAGTATTTACTCTGTAATCATAAAATTATTTTCCTTCGTAAATAATCTTATTATTAATAATAAACGATTTGAACGTAATTTCAATAATGTTATTAAAAATATTTTAATTACAAAATGCTACTATTCTGTACAAGAATTTTTAGAAGGTGCCTTAGATGATTAGGTTTTTACATTGTGTAATAGGTTCTTTTATATCTGTATGTACATATATTTTTTGTATTTTCTGCTTGTTTTCTCTGTTTATCTATTGATTACCGCATTGACAACTCTGGCCAATCATTTCCACGTGTCGCGCACCATGTGTTATTGTTTGGTCTCTTGGACTATAAAGTTATTTATTATTATTATTAAATTCTCAAATATTTTTACTTAAACAGTAAAACCTTGGATCATAAATCATCCAGTTTAGAAAAGTGTAAATAATTGAAAATTAGGTTACTATTATTTCAGCAAATATTCTGTGAACACTGATAGAATTACTGAAATTATATTTAATATTTGTTAACGTTTACAATTGTTTAAAGTTGCATTAGTAAAGAGAAACTACTAATTAAGAATTACATTAATTATATTTTAATACGAATACGCAATAATAATTAAATATTAAACATTAAATGAAACACATTTATAATTAATTTAAATTTGAAATAATTAAGAAGGCAACAAAGCAAACGTAGGCTCTATTTTATAATATTGCAACGCAGAAATTGCAGGATATAGTAAATAATTCCATTGAAATCAGAAATTTACGTTTTAGTTAGTTAAGTGTTCTTTGTCAATTATTATTGTTATTGTAGGAACTTATTCCTTTGGCCTCATATCCTCGCTCCTGAATTGGCTCATGAGATTCTTTTTATTTCATATTTAGAACAGAATTATTTATAAACAACTTTCCATTAGAAATGATCGTTAAAACCCGAGCACGCTAACAGAGCAAATCAGTTTGTGATGTTACTCAACCGTCACAGATGCCAGACACTAGAAGCTCTTAGGAGATTGTCTATTGGGAGTTGTGGATAGAACCAAATCCAATCATTAATATTCGTATGATATCAAAACTCAAACATTCCTAGGACAATTAAGGCGGATGGATCCATTTCTTGTAATGACAACGAAGTAGCTAGTTTGTTTGCCAGACTTATACAGTAGAATCTTCTGATGCTTTGCCTAACATTGATCATCTTCCTCGAGTGCCCGCTGATCTGACAAATATTGATTTCCAAGAAGAACAAATTGCTGAGAAAGTTCGTGCAGTAGACCCGTCGGCTGCACCTGGTATTGATGAAATATCCACCATATTGCTTAAAGCTTGCATTAATTCCATCTGCAAACCACTCAGTATAATAATGAAACTATCCTTCGCTTCTGGGATATTGCCTTCCGAATGTAAACAAGCATGTGTTAAGGGCATTTTTAAGAAAGGGGATATGTTCAGCTCTGATAATTTTCGTCCAATTAGTCTTATTGCCATTGTGGCAAGATGATGGAATCGATCATTGTGGACAGTATGCGACCTTTTCTCCTTGCACATCAAATTATATCTGCCGAACAACATGGGTTTATTATGTATTGTCGCTCAGTTGACAATAACTATTACGTATCAGACTGGTCTCTCAGGTTAGATCGTGGTGAATGCGTTGACATCATATACCGAGATTTTCGCAAAGCCTTTGATATAGTGCTAAAAACAGCTTGTTACAAAAACTGGAACAGTTTGGCATACGTGGGAGTTTGCACATGTGGATTCAAGATTTCCTTACCGATCGAATGTTTTTTGTTAAAGTTGGTACTGCAGTGCGTGACAGCAGAAACGTGTTCAGTGGAGTCCCCAAGGATCTATCTTAGGACCCCTGCTGTTTATAGCATATACATCCGATCTGCGGCAAATCTGTATCAAATTCCGGTGTTCTTTCTAAGCAGACGACACAAAAATTTACTGCAACCCCTGGCGGATCACGTACAGTTGCAAGGAGATCTAGATCTCATTCAGAAGTGAATTGGAACAAGGTTACTTCCGTTAACATCGATAAGTGCGCAGTACTATATTTAGGAAAACACAATCCAGGCATGGTTTACAATATTAATGGCAAACAACTGGGTTCATCCGACTTTCACGACGATCTGGGAACGATCATTATACACAATCTTTTCTGGTTCAACCAAATTGCCCGATAAATTAAAAAAGCCAACACCAAAGTATATCTTCTGAATAAAACTTTCGTCCGCTTGAATCCCACCACCTTATCCAAATTATATAAAACATATGTTCGTCCAGTACTCAAATTCACAAACAGTGTATGGTTTCCTACCTTAATATATGATTCAAACCTTTTACAGAACGTTCAACACCGCATAACCCGGATACCATTTGGACGTATCCACTCATATTACGAAGGTCGGCTTGCACAGTTAAAACTCACCTCACTGGCTGCCAGAAGAAGTCGGGGCGACCTTATTACTACGTACAAAGGGATACGAAATGAATTCTCTCCAATTCATAACTTATTTACTCTCGCTAATGACAACAGATTACGTGGACATCCATTTAAGATCACCAGGGATCCCTTCAGAACCTTTTCGCGAATGCGTATGCGAGGTGTGGAACAATCTCCCATCTTGTGTTGTGTCCACACCCAGTGTAAATTCGTTTAAATGTAGATGCGACAGACATATATTAAATTGATAACGTATTTGTTTATTTACTGTATATTTTTTCTCTTGTAATTTAATCTATCGTTGTTTGACCTTATGTCTTTTGTTGTTGAGCATGTTCCCCTGCTCTTATTTTTGTATTAAAAATAAATAAATAAATAAACAAATAAATAATAAATCATTGTAATAGAAATTGTAAGTACTTATTTACAACATAGAAATATATCACTAATCTTTTGTTGTTCAAGTCTGCTATGCGTCGCAATCTTAATTAGAAGCTAGTAGTTAATTTATATCAAATTGTTAATTAGAAACGTACCAAAGCATTATAATTGCAAAATATCCAGCAGCTCTGTATTGTCCTCCCCACGCCAATCCTTCTTGGCCTAAAGTAAAATATTCCGCTACTGTTAATATAGGAAACGGAAGTCCTCTCACTAATGCTTCTCTAAAGCTACTACCCATTTGGAAGGAGTCTAGCCATAAAAATCGTTCATTAAAATCTATATCAGTCGTCCAATTATTACTAGTGGCTACAATAATAAAATGATAAATAGAAAATAAAATGTCGTAGAAGGAACTTAAGTCTTACCTTGTAAAGTAATATTTACATGTTTAAGTCCTACGTAAACACCAATATCAGCTGGCAACTTTTGTTTCGAAAATGCTCGATATGTGCTGTTTATTGATGCATTTGCTACATGCCATGCTGAGCCACAAATTGAAACTAAAAATAAATATATCATTAATTAATTCACCACACAACCACACAGTATTTCAATGTATCATAAAATAATTGCTATACCACACGTATTTACATTTTCGTTACTACAAATTTTTCCTGTCCGGCATTATTTTTAATTTTTTTTGTAAATAGCATCGAAACTAGAAGGAAACTTAAAGAATCCGATATTATTCTGACAACTACGGATAAACGCGTATCTTACATACAATAATAGGTAGCTATAACGTATAGTCTAAGAGGTAGTAAAATTTTTCAGTGATCATTTAGTTAAGGCTTATTTTTTGAGAGAATGTCAAGGAAGGCATGTATAACTGTCATCCATAAGGATTATCCCTGATAGTGTATCGGAGGGAGGTAGAACACCCCCAAGTCGCAAAAAATACTGAACACAATTATCATTTATAAAATATATAAATATAACTTTTTATATTATTTTCTGTTACCTCGTAAATCTTGCTATATAACATTGGCAGCTCGATTTTCCGGTATTAAAAGGGTTGCAGATCCCCTCGTGTGCACGACGAAATTTTTATTATTTAGATAAGCTTCAATTTTTAACATGTTGTTACGTCAACTGTTTTAAGTGTATATTTCCATTTGCGGAACAAAATATTGGTTTAAACCTCCTTGCAGAACGATTTGAACATACCGTGCACGCCCCTTGATTTCGTGTCATTTGTACGCATTATTATTAGCCCAATAAAATGCGATTTGGATGAAGTAATTCAGAGCGGGCTGAAATTTTGAGAACAGGCTTATTTTGTGGTACTTTTTAACGTATCATTAGTCCCCACCCGTAGGCGCTGGCAGAGGGGTGGGGGGAAGAAAATACTTTTAAAAAATCGGTTTTTCGCAAAAAACTCGGAAAGTATCAATTTTACTGTAAAATATGTACATATGACTGGTGGTCGAGAGGTGAGCGCACTTGCCTCTCACCCAAAAGTTGCGGGTACGATCCTCGGTCGTGGCACTGGAAAATACTGTGAGAGGGATATACGTGGATATTAGGTATGTATCCCTTTGCTCTAAATGTGTAGCCCCCTCCCAAACAAGGCTCATCTAGAGCCTTCCGGGATAAAGGGGATCGTAATTAGCGGTGGTGTTATTTATTTATTTATTATTATTTATTTATGAAAATTATAGGTAATAAAAATCCGCATAATATCGTTTTTTTTTAACTTCGGACGACCTATTCGAGCCGAGATAGGTTTTTGAAATTTTGACAGTTTTTCGACGCAACGGAAACGCGCGCGATTTCCGCTAAAATCTGAAAAATGGCCGTCCGGATCGCAAAATGTCTCAAATATAAGTTGTAGGGAATTCGATTACGAACAATTTTCTTTTATTTTTCATTTCCATTTGATTAATATTGGCAGAGATATGAATTTTTAAACATCTATATAGCGCGCTATCAAAACACTTGTTTCATGATAAATCGATAAAACATCGAAAACAATAGATCGTACGCATATAGTTCTAATGATGATATGTTAGTGTATGTACAAAATCGTTTTCATAACGAATGAATGAAGAAAAATTGAAAAACATGAAAAATTGTCATTTTCAAATGCATTTGACAAATAGTTATTTTTTTTAATTGACTTTAGGCAATAATAACACTAAGGCTTTTTTGAAGAGAATTAAATTATCTGTAAAATGAGCTTCAAGTAACCTTCATACAATGAATAGTTCACGAGTTATAGCTGTTTAAAGCTATGGCAAAAATTTCTTTTTTATTATAAATTAAGATTTTCCGGCAAGAACTGTGCATAACAATTTTTTAAAATATATAGACCCAGTATGAAACGACTCAGCAATGCTCAAAAAATAACTTCTGATATTTCAAAGAGTGAAAACATATTATTAAATATACTTTTTTGTACTTCAAACGTGACGAAAATTGAATGTTTGCTAAAAATTACAATCGTCAGTTCCTTGTCGCTACTTATTGAAAATCATACACGATAAAGTGCTTTTTGTAGGAAATTATGTAAGCTTTCATTTAGATCTTATGAAATTTTGCCGTAAAGTCAAAAGAAACGATGATAATATATACAAAAAAGTAATTAAAAAATAATATTGGTTCAATTTTTCTGAGCAAAAACAGTTTTCAAGAACGTTTTTTTAAAGAAAATATACCTTGCGAACGACTTATGCTATTGCATTACTTTCATATATATATATATATATATATATATATATATATATATATATATATAACCAATGACTTCAGAATAGGATAGACAAAGCATCCTCTTGGTTTTCTGTGTATCATTTATTTGTTTGCATTGCTTTAAAAATAAATACTGGTACTCAGCAGTCTATTGGCTAATGGCACTTGGGTATATGCGCACGCAGTCCCTCTCAACACGTTTTGTTTACAATCCAGTTGCAGCGTTGGCCACCATTAAAGTGTTTGTGATAAACCGAAGTTAAACGTTGTAATTACAGTGGTTTTGTAGTGTTTTTGAAGACAGAATTTGTTATTGTGAATAAACAATGGGAAAATATTGTGTTGTATGTAGATGTCTCTTTAAAATTGGAGTTAATCGATTTTTTCACAGGTAGGTGAAATTATCTCATAAGCGTAACCTCGGGTTGGAACGACAAATAAGCAAAATTGTAAATATTCAATGCAATAATATTGGAAGTATAGAAAATGTTTTTATGTTTTAAAATTGAGTAATATAGTTAAATGAAAATAAAGTTGAAGAGCAAAATGAAAGGATATTATTTAAAAGTGCAATATTATATTATTTGTAGAATTCTAAGGAATATTTAACGCCGAAGAATATGGGTCTGTCGCATTTTGAAACATTTGGGAAATGAAATATCCCTGAAGTGTTGTGTGCTCAGATCACTTCTCATCAGATGATTTCACAACAAGTCCCAGTTGCCGAGTTGTTCTTAAAGAATTTGCAGTATCTGACTTACTAAGTTCATCTAAGGAAAATGTACAAGTTGAGTAAGTTATCATTTAAAAAAAGTAGTACATGATGGGAATAATTATAACATGTTTTTATTTGTTGGGTTAGTAATGCAGTAAAAGGAAAACTGTGTTAATCATTTTGTTTATGTGACATATATCTATACCAATTTATAAGTGAAAATTTAATATTTAAATAAATCATTTAATAAAAAAGCAATGTTATTCATATTACTTTGAAGTCAAACTAGAAGAGAAATTAATATATTAATTATACGAAATAATCACCCTCTTTAACATATACGCCACTGGCAATGAGTTCAAAAACATAAACAAAACTATCTCCATCCTTTTTTAATAATAGAATGTATGAGATAGTAGGGAAACACAGCAACTCATGTGTTAATGTATAGGACATGCTTTGTCTATCCTATTCTGAAGTCATTGATATAAACGAATAAAATTTGGTCAAAACTATTTTTTTTAAATTGTTAGCACAGTTCTTGCAGGAAAATCTTAATTTTTAATAAAAAAGAAATTTTTGCTCATAGGTTAAACAGCTGTAACTCCTGAACCATTCATCGTATGAATGTCGCGTGGAGCTCATTTTACAGATAATTTAATTCTTATTAAGAAACTTTAAGTGTCATTATTGCCTAAAGCCAATCAAAAAATAGCTATTTGTCAAAATACACTTGAAAATGACAATATTTTATGTTTTTCTCTTTTATCTCAATTCACTCGTTATCAAAACGATTTTGAACATACACTAACATATTCAATATTCGATTCCCTTCAACTTTTATTAGATACACTATATGCGTACGATCTATCGTTTTCGAATTTTTATCGATTTTATCATGAAACAAGTGTTCTGAGAGCGCGCTATAAAAATGTTTAAAAATTCATATCTCTGCCAATATTGATCGAATGGAAATGAAAAATAAAAGGGAATTGTTCGTAATCGAATTCTCAACAACTTTGATTTGAAACATTTGCTATACGAAAGACCATTTTTGAAATTTTAGCAAAGAACCTGCGCGTTTCCGTTGCGTCAGTAGCAAAACTGTCAAAATTTAAAAAAAAAATCTATTTCGGCTCCAATAGGTCGTATGAAAAACGAACTTGTGCGGATTTTTATTACCTACAATTTTCATGTGAACATATTTTACAGTAAAATTAATACTTTCCGAGTTTTTGCGAAAAATCGACTTTATTTACCTATTTTCTCCCCCACCTCACCTCCGCCGGCGTCTACGTGTGCGGACTTTTGATATGTTAAAAAGTATCACAAAATAAGTCTGTTCCCAAAATTTCAGCCCGCCTGAATTATTTCATCCAAATCGACAAATTTCGTCCCATTTTATTGGGCTATATGATTGTTATAAATGCTTAAACCTGTACAATGATTTCGTTAATTTTTGCAACCAAAAAGTCGCATTATTCTCCTCTGGAATTAATATTTTAGCATATATTGCAGTATATAGCTCTCCTACTATTATTTATTTATGCTAATAAATAGGTTGAATGAACGAATTACAGAATAAGAAAAAACCGCTGCCCAAGGAATCACTACTTCCACATCCAGATTTTGTATCCAAGTCTCATACACACTAAATCCCAATATAATATTGTACTCCATTTAATAATAGGGTGGGGGTGGCAATGGGTTGATAGAGGGGGTGGCTAATGTAAAAAGGAAATTAGAAGCCCTTAGTTCTTGCATACACACTAAATCCCAATTTAATTTTTGTTCCCTTAAACAATAGGGTGGAGGTGGCAATGGGGTGTTAGAGAGGGGTGGCTAATGCCAAAAAAATTTTGAGTCCCTTGGTTCTCGTATACACACTAAATCCCAATTTGATTTTTTACATTCATCATGACATTTAAGCTTATTTCAACAAAAAAATAAAATATTTTTTTGCGTTACTATACTTCAACTGGACGTGGAAGTGATTCCACTGAACTTAGAAGTAATTAGAACAAAAAGTGTACACTTAATAAAACATAATTGACAGGATAAGAGAGCAAATATTGTATATAAACAAACTGAATATAGGAAGAACCAACAATAAAGAAGTAAAGAAATTCTTTATGAATTATCTTGTGTAAAGAGATCAGCTAAGTATTTATGTGTTTGTACTCAAGTGATTCGAAATGAAAATCGGATATTCCATATCCGTTCTAAAATTAGCATATTTTAATGAGATTGTGATAACCGGTTCAAACCAATTTCAATTGATAGTAGATGCAAAAATGCATGTTGTAGGCTGATGCCAAAGCGGATTTTGAGGGCTAAAAAAATTATTAACAGGCAAGGCCAGCCGGGAATTTAGTTAAGGTTATAATTATAAGAAAAAATAAAAATTAAACACGAGATAAAGTGGAATTGTAAAATGGGGGTGCTGTTTCCTAGCGGAAAATGTCCTTAACAAAAAATCTAAAACTTTCATAAAGGAATTTTCCAACATAACCTCACATTTTCCGAGAAAAGGCGGAAAACCGATTTTTCGGTTTTTTATTTTTTCTCTCGTAAAAATAATTCAATTTACATGAAATTTTGTGAAAGTATACCTTTTTTGCATTGAATAAGCATGATATTTTTGGTATCTCGGAAAAAATTAGTTTCCGAAATATTTACATTCTTGGTGTTTTTTTATTTAGATATTCTGTCCGGACTCATTTTAACCGTTGTCTACTTTAAAATGTGCTATGTTGATGGTTTATTTTTCACGAAACCGCTTAAAATTGAGAAAAACCAAAAAAAAATGACTTTTCCAATCACGATTTTTCAATATTTTTTATTATTTTAATTTTTTTTATTATTTATATAAATAATGGATTAAATTTCAATGACAGAATTTACTTCAATGTAATATTACTAAAATTGAATGAGTATAAATGAGGAAAATGGGGGAAATCATTATGAAATTTAAGTTTTTAAGTAAAGCAGATTTTTCGCTAGGAGGTCTCATTTCGCAAAAAATCGCAAAAACCACTTTCATCCCTATACAGCACGCGCATTTCACAATTTCACTTTATCTCGTGTTTAATTTTTGTTCTATCTCTATATTATAACCTTAACTAAATTTCCTGGCTGGTCCTTCCCTGTTAATATATATATTTTTTTTTCAAAAAGGCGTTGGCACCCGCCTATTGATTTTGGCCAAAGTTTCGACAATGCCAGTATATATAAAATCCATAAAAACGCCTTTTTTTCGGTGCGCTGTATAAACGGGATTTACATTTTATCTCGCCATATCTTAACTAATTTCGTAGATGTCGATTTGAAATTTTAATACAATTAAGTTTGATTAAGTTTAGAAATATTAAGTTATATGCAAGCCTCTAATATCAATTAGAAAATAAAATGGAGAATTTTTAAAAATCTTCCAACGAATCTGTATTTTTTTAGAATTAAAAAGTTGTGTTTTGAATTTTTGAAATTCGCATTTTTTTCTATTCCACATTGTAGTCGAATACTACTGTTTTCTGGAAAGATTCAGAACAAAATATACGGGTCAAAAATTACAACAATATTCAGTTGACGCTCGAAAACGAGGATGCGGCCGCGGCGGAGCAGATGAGTAGTTGACTGGTCGCCCCTCTTGGCGTCACTCACAGTACAAACAACACAATTTAGAAATTTAGAATGTATATAATTTGGAAAGAGAATTATCAAATGAGGTTATTAATGTATACATACGGTTTGTTACTACTCTATACGATTTACCCGGAAAATATTCCAAATTTCATAGAAATATTAATCAATTCCGTGTTATGCTTTCGACCTTTAGAATTGTGGTTGATTTCTCAGCTCACATAAATATAATTTCTCTACCTCTATAGGGAGGTAACGAGTACATTTTCTGGTATCCCTATGTAATATATGCAGTATGCACTTTTAATATTTTCAAATAAAATAGAAAGCCAGAAAAAATACATATAATTTTGTTTCTACCTTTCTCTTGAACAAGAAATTTCACTTACTACCTCATTTCGTACCGATTTTAAGAATTTCTACAAATCATTATGCTTAACAGATGGCAAACGTAATGCCATAACCATATTATATATTCGTTAATTATCTGTTTGATTTAGTGACAATTTTAATCTTAATAATCTTAAGTTACCATTATTAAATAATCAAAATAGAAACTAGTTTTATACTAGATATAAAATAGATACTCTTCCAATGTCACATTATTGCAACTATTTGTTACTAAGTGATTTAAAATCATATATTTATTATAAAGATTATTGAATACAAAGCAGTACAGTATATGTATAGTTACCATATAACTTATGTTGCTGTTTTGTAACATGTTTTTTGATAAATAAAATTATGATCACTTAAAGTTTCATTCGAGTGAGCCTGGTTAGTGTCAGAGGAGGATCTCAGGGCTAAAACCACGCTGAGATTCTATTACCATGATTTTTGTCCGTGACCATAGAATGGTTCGTCACAATCGGCTCATTCGGATAGAGGCAGTAGATAGATTGGAGGCCTTACCCGCAGTTCTTAACAATGACGACCTGGCAATGTATAATGGACGCTTTAAGTGGACGACAGGCCTCCTTGATGACCTATTAATCTGCTATGAGAGCAGTAAACCGAGGTGCAGGGGATACATGGTGCGATTACACCAGTTGTGGTGTGATATGCACACGGAGTACCATGTCTTCCATCAACAATATCAGTCTAAGAAATCAAATATCTTTCCTGAGTCGATCAGGTTTTGAAAGGGCACGCAGTCAACAGGAGGAAGTGCCAGCCGTCACGTCGTGACAAATACAAGCTGACGGTGAACATCACAAGGGGAAAAGCGATGTTGACTGAGGACGAAGGTTAGCCTTAACAACAGGGCTAACCCGAATACACAAGACTCCGCAAGAATGGATTCGTTGATCGATGATGACCTTCTAGAAGATGCCAACATATGGCAATTCAACAGTGTCTTGTATACTGCCGCTAGGTCTACGAGACTCCCAGTCCATTCGACAGCGACACCCCAGCAATATATTATATAAAAAAATTCGTATTTTTATGCCCAACACAGTCATCTAGGTTTCATTTCAAAATTTCAATTATTTCACAATATTGCAAAATGTTGCGTAATATTACGCAATGATGAGTCATCCTCGTCCGCACGGAGCGATTTCCAGCCTTTTCCAGACCTTTAAAACGGGATGCGAGACTCGCGGGGCTCGAAAAACGCAACCATTCTGAAACATAAAAGTCCCCTCGTAACAAGCGAATGCAAGTTCTGTTCCAGAAGCGATCTAAGTTTTAAAAGTATCGCGACTGAAATAGTTTCTTTTTGAACAAAATAGTGTTTAAAAAATTGTAATTAGTGACCTCCGGAGATTTCTGAAATAAGTTTTTTCGATTTCTACGGCGAGTTAGCTTCCTATTTTCGAGCTTTCGTTTAATTCCAAAACTCTCCGCGACGACTTCCTTGGTGACCCCAAGTTAAAAAAGTCTTTTCTGCACCTAGTGCCCCACATTTTAATAAATCTATTCTGCCCTCGCGCATCAAATCAAATCGCACCTCGTGCCCTAGTCTTAAGAAAAATTCTACAAATAACCTACCCTGCCTCCGCGCATTAACAAAAAGTGATTTTTAAACAAAAAATACGAACCACAAATTATCTTATTAAGCCAGAATTATTATTGTCGAAGAGTTACCTTTTTAAAAACTGTATCGAAATTCAAAATAAATTTGATAAACTTAATTCGTCGACATTTTTTCATTTCTATAAATCAAGTTAGTAATTACCGTTAAAACCAAGTGCTACTCATCTAGTCATTACATACAGAGGTGACTCAGAAGTATTCACAAAAAATACAAATATTCAAATAATTTAATAATTGATTCAGAAACCAATTTAGACATTCAAAAACAGTGCTGCCTCATTAATTCATATACAGGGTGTTGCAATTTTACCTTACAAAAATTCAAAATTTAAAATAAAGTGATTTATGACTTTCAAGTTAAACTTTAACGATTCTACCTCGGCCGTCATCCATTCAGTAGGTGATGCAACTCCTTTAGTTATCGGAGGTGCATTTTTGATCATATGGTCATTAAAGTACTTCCTGGGAAATATTAAAAATGGCGGTATGGCGTTACCTATGACTTTTATTACGGCGCACATAGTTCTTAGAGTTCTCGTTTCATTAGAAACCTAGCTATTACCTTTCTACTTCCTTGGACAGCCGCTAATGCTGTTTCGTCAAAGTTAAAAACCATTTCAATAATAGGTTTATTTAAGCTCATTGCTCTACCAAGCGATGCTGCTTCTGCGATTTGTAATAACATTCCTTTCTGTGTTTAAGATATCCTGTAAACCACGCTTTTTCCTTGTGGTCTAAATTTCTCTTCATGGCAAAGGTATTATTTTCTTATTTGCGAACACCAAGTAAAACACTAGCTTTCAGGCACTTTTTGGATTTTGACCATTTTGTCATTGTTCGTAGTTAAACGCTAAGTTGCTTTTCTTCTACTTTAGAGAAAATTCGCTTGATAGAATAATTATCAGTTGGGATGCTCCTTCTAGAAAGTCTGAGTGCCAGCCTATATCTTCTTTCTTATCCTGATATTTCTTAAGATATTTTTCTGAGAGTAGTGTGGGAAATATCGTACCTTAAAGCAGCAGTTATTTTGTGATAATCCACATTTCATAACATCATATAATATGGCTTTTCTCATGGTATCGGAAGGTAGTTTTTCCAATCCGTGAATTTTTGGGTTTTGGGGATGAAATATTTTCGCTTGTAAAAAATATTTAATTCAGCAAATTTTATTAAAATCCTGATTAATAAACATACGGGAGAATGGCGACCACTTTTTGCATATAGAAAGCAGTGACCACTGTTCCTGTGAAAAATATGACCACTGCATCAGAAACGTGTTTGGAAAAGATAACCTTCAACCAGTTATAGGAAATACTGATTTGATTGAATATACAAATTATTATTCTTAAAATAAATCTAAATTAGATTTTGTTGAGGTGTAAAACCTATTTAAACTTCCCTGAATTATTACAGAGTGCTATTGATTAGACTTAGATTAGATTATTTTTATTTTCATGTACATACATATATACATACAATTCCGTAATACATCCAAACAGTAATTTTAAAATAAGTACATAATACGTGTATGTTAAGCCTCAGTTGAGGTTAGAAAGTTGCTTAGTTGTAAAATATGAACTAGTTACAGTAGTGCTCTGAGAAAAACTCTTGTAAATTATAGTATATATTTTGTTTTAAAAAAAATTTACTTATCTTTTAAAAGTTACTGGGTTATCAATGTTTTTTATCATGGATGGTAGGTTATAAAAAAACCCGTACACAGGCGTACAAAGGCCCACTTCTGGTAATATTGTAAGTGAAATCTGGCGTAACGAAAAGATATTTATTTCTGGTGTCATATCCATGGAAGTCTGAGTGAGTTTTAAGTTGTGTGCGCTTTTGAAATGTCATAATTGCTAATTTATAGAGTACTGGTTTACAATGGTCAATATACCGAGACTATTAAAGAGTGGCTTGCAAGAGTCTTGTGGTTTTAGTCTCATAAGAATACGAATAGCCTTTTTTTGACTTATTAAAATTTGTTGTGATAAGTTACTTCTACCCCAAAACTCCAGACCATACTGTAATAAACTATGGAAATATGCACAGTAAACATTAAGTACACATTGGTAACCTAATTCGTTTTTTATTTTGAATATGGCGTAAATAGCTTTAGATAATCTGTTATTTAAATCAGAAATACGGACATCCCATTTCAGTTGCTTGTCAATATGAACTCCCAAAAATTTTATATCATTTGTAGAGCTGATGATACCATTTGTGGTTCTTATGTCTGTGTTCCTTTCTATCGAAGTTTGAAATGTCATGTTGAAAGTTTTTTCTACATTTAACAACAATTTATTTGCACTAAACCAATCAATAATTTTATTCACTGATGTTTGACTAAGACTTATTAAGTCCTCGTAATTTCTATTATTTAACATGATACTTGTATCGTCAGCAAATAAAGAAAAATGTAAGTAGGGACAACTGTCGACAATGTCGTTTATGTAAATCAGAAAGAGAATTGGGCCCAATATGGAACCTTGTGGAACACCGCATTTTACTATATTTTCCAAGGGAATTCACTTTACTAATAAAATCATTGTTCTGATGTTCAATTTCTACAAGAATTTTGCGATCCGTCAAGTAAGACTCAGTCGTATCCCTCTTATAGAGTAGTAATTAAGTTAGTTTCCTGGTTATTTATCCAGTGCTCAGAAAGACATACCATATCGATATAAGTTCCATTTTCTACATAATAGTCTTGCAAGAGAATGTCTATTTCATTTGCTTTATTCCTTAAGCATTGAACATTTTGATGAAAAAGGGAGAAATTGGTTAGTTTTTTGCTGATTTGCTGCGTGTTGATATCCAGCTACATCACTATTCTTTGATTTTGGGATAGCACCAGTATTATTTCCGTGAACTTTACCATTTGGAGTTGCTTCAGATGCCTGGTTGAATACATTGTGTTTTCTATCTTCAGTTAGTTGGTTTTTCCATTTGATATTTTTTCTTGTTTATCACAAGCCTATCACCTTGAAGAAAAGCCTATTCTCCCTCTTCGCGCGCTTGACGCAGAAATAGTTTCGGCTTTTGACGTTACTCCATTATTTTGCAAACGTTTTTTCTGACAAACTGCTAGAAGTTAACAAGTTGATTTATAATTTACCAACAATGTATACTAATGATAGTTTCTAGCTTTTTTAACAGATGGCAGCATCGTATCTATTTAGAATCGAACAATATTTAGCCATCGTCACACTATCGTGACCACTATATCCAAGCTCCCCCCCATATTTGTATAAAATTTTGCAGGTACATTACGATCTAATTTAGACAAAATTCGTAGTTTTACCGTACTGTAATAAATTGGACATTTTCCATGGTAATTCCATGAACACTAAATCGTTTTAATACTATGATCAAAAAGTCTACACGATGCGCGTTTTGTCAACCATGTTGGCGTCGTCTAGAGATGATTAAACCTATTTTTTTTTTAATTTAGTGATAGGATTAGATTCCTTTGTGGAATTCAATATCCCCAAAGAATTTTTTTTATGCTGTAACACCAGCAAAACAAATAGTTGTTTCGAACTACTGAATATCATACAAAAATATTTGAAATTTTTTAACAATTTCAATCATTAAAAAGTTTTACTCCTCCAGGTTGTGCCAATGTGATTGACGAAATGAGTGTAGAATATTTGAGTGTAATAATAAATGAATAAACTTCACAGAAATTAGACAACCCCCAATTCCAGAAGCCAAGGGCTTGTGCGGAAGGGGGTTACACATTGAAAAAAAACGCGGACATACAACCATTTCCTTCAAGAGCGCCAGTTCCGGAGCCAGGATTCGAACCCGGTTGTGCGATGCCCGTGTGATTTAATCGCGATTGCCACGTCGCGCAAAGCAAAGCAAAGCAAAATTGATTTATTTGAATTAAATGATACAGAACAGTTGCCTAGCCAGTATCTGCCCCGGGGCCGATCGTGCAACCACCGCGCTGACGCGATGGCGGGTTGCATGGTCGGACGGGACAGGTCTGGGTCGGCGAAAACAATAATTAAGAACAACTAAACCTAAACTCCTATTTTACGATGAACAAATAAAAAATAGGTAATACAACTAAAATATATCCAAAAAACAGATTTAACAAAACTTAAAAACTACACTATATTTAAAGAACTATCGCACAAAACACTTTTTAATTTCGCAGTTGACGCTAGCACCTCAAATTAAAACAAGGAGCCTTCCGCGAGGTGTGTAACATCGGGCTGCGCATAGGCTGGCCTAAACTGTGATTTTAAAAATTTGGATTCCAAGAAAATTATAGTTTATTTGAAATTTTGATGGAAACGAATTTAGAAACAAAAATGTACAAACAGAAAACGAGAAAAAATAAACGCGACAAGAAGGTTACAAACAGAATTAAAGAGGGGGACATGAAAGATTTAAAGATAGACAAAGTTATGAAATACTAGTAAAGGTGGATAGGGTAAGCGGAAGTTATAGTTGGTGAAACTTGGCTACAGAGGTTGCCGGAAAATCGGTAACGTCTGGTACGGTAAGGGGTGTTTGATCCGAAATGGGGCATTATGCTGTCTAATTTGTGTTATGTGTCTTGTTAGCGGACTATCATCCAGTTTAAACGAGTAGTTTTGAGAGATGCGTTGGACGTAGTCCGCTATCGGGGTTATGTCGTTGCAACGTGCGTATAGATCTCTGAGGGAGGTGTACCTTCCAGAATTTGAAATGAGGCGCATGAATTTGTGCTCAAACACTTGGAGTTTTCTCATTGTCGTGGTCGGTATGCTGCACCACACCGGCGCCGCGTATGTGATGGACGGTCTGACTACCATAGTGTACAATAGTTTTTTATTCTGTCTGTTAAGTCTGCTACCCCTGACCATGAGCGGATACAGACTCCTGGACAGGGAGTAGACCGTCCGTACTGTCTCATTTATATGCGTGTTAAACGTCAGTCGTTGGTCCAGTCTGACCCCCAAGTACTTCACGCATCTTTTGGTCGGAATTTGGTTTCCCCGGATCAAAATTGGAGTAATAATTCTATTCTCAGTAAACCGACGCGTGAAGACTATCGCCTCGGATTTCTCAGTGTTTATCCGAATCTTCCACTGGTCGTAATAAACCGTGGCACGAGCCATGTGCGCCTTCAGTAGCATATTTGCTGCTTGTGCGCTATGAGAATGCGCGTACATGGCTGTGTCTTAACCCTTAACCCACGCGGCTATCGGTGTCTTGGCGTTTGTGGAAACCGAGTCAAAGGGAATATCACACGGTAGATGTATAGATCTTCTAACGCCGCACAATAATAAATAATATACGAATAGTAAAATATAATTTCAAAAATGTGATAGCTCAAGCATCTGTATAGCTCGTATTATGTTTAGTTGTGTTAATATCGTAGAAATTTTATAAAACTTACTTAATATTGTAGCTCCAACAAATAAGCTTAACGTCACAGCACAGAAAGTCGTAAATCTCTGAAACAAGAAAGATGATATTGAATTTTATGTTTTAAAAATCATGCCTTACTGTGCACATTATTTTGAATAAATAATTCAGATGCCTTCTGTTATCATAATTAACTGAAATAAAGCATAGAATCAGTAGTAAAATTTGGTCGTTAAACCTCCTATGTGTGGTGAAGAAGAACATAGAGTGATTTAGTTATTTCGTAACTAGCTATGTGGACTACTACTTGTGGGATACCCGCTCATTCTGAATAAGAATGTAGCTGGTTTTAATGACTCTGTTTTTCATTCCTATAATAAAGTTTATTTTTTGTCGTTGTTGATGGAAGGATTCATAGTGCGTAAAAACCTTCCTGAAGCACCTGGTGTAGTATACCAGGAGGTTATCATGGTAATAACAGGTATCTAGGAAAGGTGGATTATTATTGTAATATTCCTCTTCGATGGTAAATTTTATCAATTTATGATAGTTGTTGAAAAAAACTGTAAGAGTTCATCCTGCGGGATGTTTAATATTAAATCATCCACATATTTTTTAATTAAAGGAATTTGGAAAGTTGGATTAAGAATCTAAATAATCTCGGCATACCTCAAGATATCACTAATTATATTGCACTTGGTCCTAAATTTAATATTCAACCTAGTGTCATCTATATTAAAGAATGTTGGCTGGAATTGGTTATACTGTTAATAATGTTCCAGAATGGACAGGTATCTTGTTCCAATACAAACCACCAACACGAACATAATAACTAATTTCATTACCAAAGGTCACGATCATGACAATCAGACACAAAATTTATATCACAAGTGCAAAAAGTCGTCAAAAGATAATCTTGAATTAAGAGTCATACCATCAGACAAAATGAATGTTAGAGTAACTGTCATTCAACAATATGATCCATTGGCTATAGATATTTTGAATGACAATAATTACTATATTATGTTCAATAAAGATTCCTCGTCCACCATACAACCAAAAGCAAACAAATTAGTGTCATAGTTCAAATGTGCTTTTAGATGGCGGAATATTAAAACATAATATTTAAATCTCAAACTCCTCTATAAAATTCTTATTTTACTATAAGGAACGTAACCAGACTGCAACCAACAACTAATCTCCGGTCTATATGCGCCGCCTAGCGCTGAATTATAAGTTACAAGCCTGGCGAGTTAAGTGTAATAATTGCATATTACCAACAGAACGCTAATGCTTCGATTGCTAAGCCCAGTCAGGCTATTTATTTTTCAATTGCAACAGGCACTGGACCGCTAGATGGCGCCTGCTGATTGTTTTGCATGTCGCTATCCTAGGGATACCGAGATGTACCAAATAGTCAAAGGATCCTCGTGTCGGTCGTCACATGCCTACCTTGTACTGACGAGAGCCAACAGCCCAAAACTGCAGTCTGCAAGTGGTGTGGCACGAGAGCATCTTTAAGTAGGAACTGTCTTTCGGCTGGTGTTTGTTCCAATCGAAGCATTAGCGTTCTGTTGGCAATATGCAATTATTACACTTAATGCGCCAGGCCTATAACTTATAATTCAGCGCTCGGCAGGGCATATAGCCCGGAGAGTAGCTGTTGGTTGTCTGGTTACGTTCCTTATAGTAAAATAAGGATTTTGTAGAGTTTATTTTTATATGTTTTAAATTAGTGTCAATTTAAAAAAAAAATAAGTCAAGAAAGAAAAAATTCAAGATATTATTTCTTTACGACAACTAACCGGTAAAGTAGAAGCATTGTAGGAAATACGGGACCTATAATATTTAAAAACATAAAGGCAAACTTGTAGGTAAATGTAAAGTTACACTTTAAAATCGTCTGCATGACAAGTTGTTATTTTCTTATCTAACATGTGACGATGCCCAACAAGACAAATCCATTAGCTAGCACTGGCAGTTGTAAATGCAGGGCCACGTCGGAGTGAGAGGGACTAAATCAGATAACAAGTATAGAACAGAGAAAGAGCAGTATACAGTACAAATCTCGACGCTAGGCAAGCATATCACAGTACGAGATGCAAATTGGAATTTTAACAGAATATATAACCAATGTGCGAAAGGGAGATAAAAGATATATTTCCCTTTCATACTTTTCAACCACAAGAGAATAATATCCGGCACCACACGGTCCACGGTTCCCATTTAGAGTCCCACGGTTTATCCGGGACTCTCGTTTTACACTCCACGACTTCATCCCGGGTGCAGCTCCCACGGTTTATCCGGGACTTAAGTTTCTCACCACACGGGTTCATCCGGGGTGAAGGATCCAACAACTGCCGCTGAGTATGCAATTCAACGGCGTTAACAAGGATTTACAGCGCCAACGGGTTCATCTGGGGCCGCTATCCACAGTTCGCTACACTGTAATCACCATCAAGCACGCCTCCACTGCGACGCTGGAAAAGGATTTTTAAGGCTACTCTTCAAACATCTACGCAAGCCCATTGTCATCATGAAGTGCCAATTTCAAGACCTAGCGGGCGTCGCTACGGACCCCGCCCTCAATGACAACGTCCCTGGAGAGAATAACCTGGCAATCTCCCACCTGCCAGGTAATGTAGCCTAAGAATTATACAACCTCGGCAAATTCCCTCATTATTTCATTAATGGTGCTACGCGTGTGATATGTTGAAGGTATGTAATTCTGAAATTTTTTGTTTTCAAATGCATACATACATAGGCTGTGAAAATATAATGATCGAATGTTACAAATATCTTTAGTACAAAGCAGATTTGTATGATACCATCTTTCTTTCCTAAATATAATTTTTAATATATAATTCTGGGTTACATTTAGTTTTGTAATGAGTTTCTATATATTCCTCCCCACACTAGGATACCATAACGGATAAGTCATTCGACAAGGGTCTTATAAACAGTTTTCTTGAAAGACAATCTCTCAATTGATAGAATTTATAAATAAGTTTCCTTAATTTATTCGTCAAATAATCTACATGGTTACTCCATTTTAGATGTTTATCATTGATTATACCTAGATACTTGATCTCATTTGTCTCCCTAATTTCATCTTTCATATCTGTAATTTCTATACAAGCAAAATCACGTCTATTTGCTTCAGTTAATGTAAATGCCAGGAAATGCGTCTTATTAGCATTTAATGTTAGAGGATACACATTTAGCCAGTTTTTCATTCTTTCTATACCTAATTGAACGGCAATTTTAGTTTCAGTCCATGAATTCTCACAAAAGATAGCAACCGTATCGTCTGCATAAGATGCAATTTTTGCACTTGTCTTTAAGGATAAAGGATAATTTATATAAGCCAGGAAGAGTATTGGACCAAGAATTGTCCCCTGAGGTAGCCCTATTTTCACAGTTCCTGCTTCACTAAGACTAATCAATATCAGGTGAGCAGCTATTTTTTAGTGTGGATATATGCTCTATTAATTCATTTTCTGTTACAGGGTGCTTCTGTGTACTACATAACATAAACGTTAACTAGGTTTCTCAATTAATAAACAGTGTGTGCAAACTTACAAGGTGTTTAAATTAACAGAGTGATTAATTTTCTTAGGTAGATAATATCAGACAAAGAAATCTTTGGGTCTTACTTAGTAAAACTAGACGATCACGTAAATTGCTAATTTGTTTGTTTATCTTGACATAAAATAGAGATAAATAATTATTGGGTGGGATTAAATATGTTCTTGATTGCTTCACGATCAAGAATTTTTGCTGTTAATTCACAGACTGGGGTACGGGATGTTTCAATGTCCTTTAGAAATCCCCTAAAAACTGAATCCATTGGGGTCAGATCCGGACTGTTAGGTGTCCATTTAATTGTCCCATTATTCCCTATCCATAGGGTAGGACACTATGCGGAATTGCCTCATTCTACATCCAAATAATATCATCGAGCATACGCTCGCATATCATCAAGTTTGGCTTTCGGAAAATTCTGTAAAAGAATATCTTCTGCTTCTGGAATAATTATTTCCAGATAGGTAACTCCAGTTAAAGTATAATCATAAAATATAGGCAAAACAATTTTGTTTCTGAAAATTCCATACTAAACGCCAACAGTTTTTCTTCCTGATTTTTTTTATTTGTTTTACTAATCTTTTTCTGTTGTGCTTGTTTTCCCACGGCCTTCGATTTTTCCTATTAAAAACTCCTGCCGATTCATCAGTCCATAATATTTTAGTAAAAAAAATCGGGGTCTTGATCCAACATTTGAATCATCTGGCGGCAAAAGTCCAGTACCTTCCTTTTATGAGCCTCTGTTAAAACTCTGGTAAAATTTTATATGGTCTGTAACTATTATTCTTCGACGTATGTTAGATTTTGGAATAACTTCTACCTAATCGACTGCATTATTTATACTACATTCAGAATTTTCTAAAAAATAATGCAATGCTTAAAAAAAGTCTATTCGCGAATAAATATGGATGGGAATATCTTCGAAATGGAGCAGTATATCTAGCCATTCTTCCTGGTTTTTTTCTACTAAAACTGGAGGTATTATTCACCTTTCGGTAAATATTTTGGAACGTCTGATATACAGTGTGAAGGTTTTACTATATTTTTTTGAGATTGTTATTGATTTCTCGTAAGGAGGAAATTACTACACAAATTGTTATCTGTCATACCTCTCCAACGCCACATACTGGTATCTAAATTAATTCCTATCCATTGCTGTATTTGCAAATAGACTCTGTACAAGCATGCTCGGTAGCCACTTCTTTTGATGGTGGTATATTTTTGAAAAATTACTCTGTTTTAATATATAAAATAATATAAAAATTTATGAAAAAATGACACGTTGCCATTAATTTTTTAAATGTTGTTTAGAAAATTTCCTTAATGTACCTCAAACACTACCGACAAAAATTAATCATAACACGTTAACTGGGATACCCTATAAAATTAATATTTTTTGAATTCCTTGTATAAAAAAAAATTAACAGAAATCGTATTATTTAACAAAAAAATTTGTAATAGAGCGACGTTTTTCTTTAAAAAATTATATTTAGTATAGGTAACCCTATCCGGAGTTACTCTGTACATAAATGATCATCTGTGGATCTAGATTAGTAACAATAAACTACCAAGGTGAGTAGTTACGCCGAAACCACCCTGTATAATTTTTTAATTAAGGCTACATCCAATTTTCTTCCTTATTAACGGTGTCAACTACATTCCAAATAGAATTTTCCTTTAGGGTGACCTGTGTATGTTTTTTCTAAAAGCATAGTAAATAGCTTTCTTCTTAGTAATTTTGTTACAGAAGCCTAAAACTTCATGAAAATTTTGAGGAAATCCCCGAGTTTCATTTAACTAATGATTTATGTTTAAGTTTATGATATTACGAAAATGATTTGTTTTCAAATGTTATTATTGTTGCTCTTTAACCTACACGAACGACTTGAGAAAACTTGTCCTCACAGTTCCCATAAAATTGCAATTGAATTTTTTAATTAGTGACTGACTCTATTAAACTGCGCACGGTAAATAAAAAGCTGTTTGAAATGTGAAACAATACACTTGTTTTTACGTGATTGCATCAACACTTTGTATTCATCACGTTTATTTCTTCGATGTAAATTCCGAATGCAAAAGGTCACTTTCGCCTCTGTTTTAAATCGATTCCAGAAATGTCACATTATTTTTAGATACATTTTGCACGATATTATGCAATAAAATAATAATCAATGATCATCAATATTTTGAATTTTAAAAAATTCACAGATTTCGCAACCATCGTTGGACATGAAAATGATACGCTGCCTTTATATAATTATTAACATTAAAACATGAATCTTCATGCAACATCATAAAGTACACCATATGCGATACTTGTACTTTTGAAATAAGAGTCGCTTTTGAATTATGAATACTGTTAGCATATTAATTGACATATGTACCAATATTCTTCTCTCTTCAAAATATATGCACAAATTAAATTTATTTATTCAAATAATATAAAAATTATAGACCCGTTGCATTATCAAGCAATCACTACTGCATTGATTCATCAACTTAAATTTCAATTGAATTACGATCTCTAATAACAATATTATTTACATACTATAGCCGTGTATCTGTTTCATATCTGTCCACTCGCTGCACCAATTCGATGCTCGAGCAGCTTAACGCAACTATATACTTGGTTGGTCGGATGTGAATCGAGGCCTATTACTGCTGCACTTGTGATCCTAGATCGGACTATATATCTCAAGTTATACACATTTATAGGTTGAAAGACGCGGTTAAAAAAATTTAATTGTTAATAAATTGGAGCACAAGGTTATTGAAGTACAAAAATTGTTTGAGTACTATTGGGCACCTCCCCAACAGGATCAACCATAAGATTGCTTATGGAACAAGTTCCACTTCAAATCCTATTTTGACTACATTACGAATGTTCTCTAAACGCCTAACAATTTTAAAAAATCCGTTCAGGAATGTAGGAGAAATTGTCAAATTATGAAATCATTTTTTTAATACGGCACCGCCACCTTATTAAGATTCGTATAACATAAAGAAACTCCGCAAACCTCAGAATAAACATGTTCTTTCAATAAATTTCACTTTGAAAAATTAAGACGCAGTTGCAAATCTGATTATAATCGCAAGATATTCCCGTTGCATCGTAACATACTCTATTGCAATGCCACAACATTGTGATTAATTATGATTTAGTTTCACCTCGTACTTAGGACTGTAGGGTCACCGTCATGAAATGTTAATTTAATTAGTATTTTGGTCAAGGTTTATTTTGTTTTAAATGACTTGTGATACATAATTACATTTTATTGTAATAATAATTTTATTACAGCTTATTTATAAGTAAATTACTTAAATCATGAAGAAACTATGTATACACGACGGCGACCAAATATGGCATATTACAAGTGGTACTCAGTTAAAAAATGCACAGGGCAAAATTTCTTAGCACAATAATTACTATTTTAATAATAACGAAATGGATTGTTGTGAGTTTATCAAACCTAATTCGAAGACCCACATTGAAAGGACATTTACGGTAATTGGTGAGACAATTAATGGAATAAATCCACTAAATATTTACGATAAATATGCAGCTATTCGCCCTACTCATGTGAATCACAAAGGGCTTTTTTTCAATATCGAGGAGAAAAATGTAGGGTCCAACGAGATGGTATTAATACATTTTCGAAAATATCAAGTATTATAGCTAAATACCTTAAATTATCTAATCCTGGACAATATACGGATCGCAGCTTTATTAGATCTTCGGCATCAATATTAGCTGGTTCTGGAGCTATTTTTATCTTAAAACGTCATGGGGAGTGGAAATCCTCAGCAGTTGCTGAGGGATATATAGAAGATAGCATCCATAACAAAAACAAAATTTCAAAAAAGATATTTTCAAACAATACTACAAAAATGACTACCTATTTAAATTTAATTCAGGTCAGTATATCAGCGTTCAGTAAAATATAGGAATTCTAAAAATGGTGGCGATACTAATAAATGCAGCTATAAGAACATTCTACCGATAAGGTAACCAATATCGACCCCCCCCCCCTCTCTCTCTATATAAAAAAAAAAATAATATTCCTATAGCCCAGTTGCCAGGGATTTTAAGTTAGAATTAATTGTTACCTCGCTAATTTTTTCACGAAAGGCTAGTTTTTGCTAGTAGAAAGTGACTCAAAAAAATTTACCAAAATTTACCTCCGCGAACCCTTGTAAAACACCCTCTGAAACGAAAAAATTCAGTATTTTGCTAATATTCCGAAAAATAATAATAATAAACGGATAGCACCACGTGAAAGAGCGGGAAATTTTACATAAAAATAGTATAAAAGTTTTTTTTAATTAATTTTTCCCTTAGCATGAGAAATTAATAATATTTAAATATTTCAAGCTCGTCGCACAGGGAAATGAAGCATTTTTCGACCGCTGCTACATAATAATGACAATTTGTACCCATTAAAAATGAAAAAAAAAAGAGGTAGCATTTTAAAGAGGAAGAATTCAGCTTTCCAACGGTATACTTACTTTTAATTTTTATTTCTTATAAATTGCCCGTGAAAGTTAAGCTTTATCATTTTTTCCACTTTATACTAAAACATAAATATTAAATAAAATACTAATTTAAAAAAAAAACCTTGTAGATACAGCTTGTTTATACCTTAAACTTCAATCCAAGATTAATGTTTATGCTCTAAAGTATCCAGGGTAAAAAAATAAATTTTAAATCATTGGTATTTCTTCCCGTATTTAGGGTTAGGAAATTTTCATTTGAAAACTTATCTAAAACGGTCGAAAAAGGCTTAGATCGTTCTAGACAAGTTTTCAAGTGAAAATTTCCTAACCCTAAAAAACGGAAAAAATACCAATGATTTAAAACTAAATTTTTTTTACCCTGGATACTTTAGAGCATAAAAATTAATCGTAGATTAAAGTTTAAGGTATAAACAAGCTATATCTACAAGATTTTTTAAAAATTAGTATTTTATTTAATATTTGTGTTAATATAGTGTGGAAAAAAATAATAAAGCATAACTTTCACGTGCAATTTATAAGAAATAAAAATTATAAAAATTAAAAGTAAGTATTCCATTGGAAAGCTGAATTCTTCCTCTTTAAAATGTTAGCTTTCTTTTTTTTTCATTTTTAATGGGTACAAATTGTCTCTATTATGTAGCGGCGGTCGAGAAATGATTCATTTCCCTGTACCGACGCGTTTGAAATATTGAGCAAACTGTAATAATTTCTCATGCCAAAGGAAAAATTTATTAAAAAAAAACTGTTATACTATTTTTATGTAAAATTTCCCGCTCTTTCACGTGATGCTATCCGTTTTTTAAATTATTGTTATTTTTCGAGATACTAGCAAAAAACTGAATTTTTCCGTTTCAGAGGGTTGTTTATAAGAGTTCGCAGGGTTAGGTTTTGGTAAACTTTTTTGAGTAACTTTTTACTAGCAAAAACTAGCCTTTGATAAAAAATTAGCGAGGTAACAATTAATTCTAACTATTTATCAAAATTAGTCTCTGACAACTGGACCACAACCTATCTTGATGAAAATGACACTGCTGATTTTTAAATATGTCAAATAAAATGAACATTAAGGGATTTATAGGGATGGTAATTTAAAATAAGACCTTGCACATAATATCATGTATGGTTGATGACGAGAAATTCATTAAATAACAAATTAAATGAACTTAAAGATAGCAAAGATTGTACGTGTTTTCTTTTAGACATTTCGAATTGTATAATTTTGTTCAGTTCACAAAGTTCAAGATCATTGTACAATACGTAAATTTACAAACAATTTCTTCTTGAAGGTGTGAGGATGTGCCACTTGTTACGTGCTAAGCTGATTTATGCCTTTTAGGTAGACAATAGGTAATTATTGAGAGGTGTATCCAGGGTTCCCGCGCTGTTAAATTTTGTAGCTGTGACTAGAATCCTTTGGCTATACAGTAGGCATCTCGCAGGTGTATTAGGGGTTGCGTCTTTTTGTCGGCTTGTAAGGTTACGAGATGAAGGTAGGAAGTTGAGTTTGGACGGGTAGCCATTAGGTAGCAGTGCGCTTGGCGTTCTTTGTGAATTTTCCTTTTAATTGCCGTTAATGGGGCTTTCCATTTGATGTTTTCATGGGATATTGGAAATTCATGGTTGGTTGTGTACGTTATGGTTGTTTAGAACGACACACCTTACTCGACTAGTTCGGATTTTGAATTGTAAATAGATTATATTTTTTTTGTGAAGCAAGCACATGTCTCCCTAACGCATTTTCTGTGGTAATTGTAGAAAGCCGTCCCACGAGGAATTACTTCCAAGTTTGATCTCTTGGATCGCCGATTTTCAGCCGCCCTACACCTTTGAGTAAGGAATAAAGATCTTTTTCATTTTTTTTTGTATACTTATGAAATTATTTTTTTTATGGCTTCTTTTCTTCTTCTTTTTTATTTTATTCAACTTTTTGTGTTTACGTTACTTTTTGTTGTTTTCGTAATGTTCAATCCCGAATTTTACGAATTCCCCCCACATATTTATTGAGCCTGGCGTTACCCGGCTCCAGAGCAAGAGAGGCCTGGGTTTCGGTCACCTACTCTTGTTCTCCACTTGTGGACCCCTAATTGGAATTTTATTGACAATCTTTTGCTTTCACTTTGGACAACGATTCGGGGTTTTGGAAAACAGGTATGGAACCAAATTTACAACTGCAGGCTTCGACATAGGACAACGATTCGTGGTCTGGATCATTTTCGATGGATGGGAATTAACAGCGACAACTTATGCGACCAATTTGGACAATGATTCGTGGT
The DNA here is from genome assembly GCA_963675555.1 of Leptura quadrifasciata. Classification (NCBI taxonomy): domain Eukaryota; kingdom Metazoa; phylum Arthropoda; class Insecta; order Coleoptera; family Cerambycidae; genus Leptura; species Leptura quadrifasciata. The sequence goes on along the minus strand of OY776673.1, from coordinate 150,189,323 downwards.
ACTTCTTGGGAGGCAGCTACTCAGCTCGCCATACAGGTTTTTATACTTAGCGTATGAGTTCGGGATATATAATTTGTGATTCCACTTTTGACTATTTGAAAATTTTAAGTATTTGAGCACAGTTTTCTTTTATATGTAGTGTATGAATTGTAAATATATTATGCCTGTATTTTGGTAAATAATTAATTTTTTTGGCTATTCAAAATTTTAAGTATTTGGATTTGATTCCTTTTTTTTATGTTAAAAGTAAATAAGTAATGTCGGGTAATTCAATTCAAATCGTTTATCATTTGGGGAGGTATATTATATAAGTTATGATATATAAGTATATATAAATAAGTTCATATGCACGACTTTTATTATCTCATGTGAACCTAATGTAAACCCTTCGTATATCGCGCACGGTAAGATTAAATTATATAACCAAGGACCGGTTCAAATATATTTATTGTTTGTGAATATATATATCTACTCCAGGTAAATACCCTTTTACTGAATAAATTTGATATCCAAATTCTAACTTTACATACTGGTTTTCTTTTAATTTCATACCACGAATAAATATAGTATAGCGTTTGGGTACCCTTGGAAATTTTGGGAGCCTTCTAGCTAGGTTGCAGTCATTTTATTAGCTAGTGGCGCCCTTTATGCATATACATGTGTAACTAATGTGTACATGCTTTATTATTATTTTTTTGTGTATGAACCTTAACCTACCCCCTCACCGACTAGAGCTGAGCTAGCCCTCGGCACACCTGTTGCGAGCCTCTGCGACTCGAACGTTACTGCTTATATTCACTTCATTTCTTTTTGTTATATAAATATTACTTTTTGTTTAGTGACTAAATAGGCTCGTCATATATTTTTGGTACCCAACGTGTCATACACTACAAACATTATATTAGCTAGAAATTAGCAAGGTAATAAGCACAAGTACTCATGATTGTCTAGCTAGATGTGTCCTACGTTTTAAGATTACAAACAATTATAAATTAAAGTAAAATGTCGGCCATCGGTGAAGTAGAATAAAAAAATGTCATAAAACTTAACTCGACTAAATATATAAAGCGGTCAAAGTCAATTGTGGTTTCCAAGAAAAAAAAGAACGAAAACATAAAATTATATAATTCGACAATTTAACCATTAAATTTGATTTTCTAAAAAACTGCTATTTAGAAATTAGGATACTCATAATGAGATGAAATTGAAAACCTAAGCATAATTATATCTTGGAGGCTGTGATCTGTATCTTACCTTCTGAATAAGAAATTTAGACATACATAATGTAACATATCCTACCTGTTTTGTTTTGTATTTTAAAACTGAGATTAAGAACAAAAAATATGATTTTTCTATACTGTGTGGCCTAATTTCTGGGGTACATGAAGTTGTCAGAAATTATTGAGATGGAAATAACTTTTAACCAAACTCCTCCAAACTAGATTCATTTTGCCGCTTGCTATTATTAAAATTATCCTAAATGTTTGTTTCTTTGAAATAACATCGAAGCGCTCTATAGAATTAGAATGAAATTAGGTATGACGAGATGTCACTTTGTAATTTTCTAATCAAAATTTAAAAGAGCAAAACCTACTACTATCCGCTACAAGAAAATTTTCTACTACAACATGTAAATTTTCTTTTTTCTTCACAATCCAATCCTAATTAATTGAATGGATAATGCCATATTTACGCGCGTAGGTAAATTAAATTCACCAATAACAAATAATAATAATAATAATAATAATAATAATCTTTATTTTATACATTATACATCATACATTATCAGTCTTGTAATTACAATAATAATATAGATGGTAGGAAGAATGTACTAATAAAGAGAAGGACCCCAGAAGTATCTCTAAGATACTTGTACGGGTACAAAATGTGTCATCGTATATACAAATGACATGGCATAATTAATCTAGCCTGGTGGCAGTTGTTTGTATTCAATTTTAGCGATATCCATTTAATATTTGGGAGTGTTTATAGATGAAACTGGCAGCAAATACTCATCAGATATTTGGCAGCTATAGAAACTTATCAATATGTTTTGCACAATAAATATTCTTCAACAAAGTTATACGTAACGAATATTGTCCAAGATTGTATTAACTAAGCAATGTGTTCTAAAATATAACGTAAAAACTGGAATTTTCTTTCCACTTCAAAAGTTTACTCTTTCAAGGTGATCCCCCTTAGATTTTCTGCCTTTGCCTTTGCTGCCACTAGGCTATTTTCTATCTTAGAAACTATAATTTTTACATGCTAATAATTATGTAACTATACGAAAATGAAAAGTAATATAAGACTAAGTGCATCATATAATAATTTTACTTATACATTGTTTTTATTAATCTATTTTTAGATAATAATTTTTGAGGAAAAAGTATAAAAAATATGTTATTAGATATATAGGTAAGTAAAGTGTGCATCAGTATGGTGCGTATAAATTACGATATTTTTGTAATAGATTTTATTTTACTGTATATGGAAATGTTATTGACATCTAATATTTTTGATCAACTAAAACGTGGAACATATTCCTTTCATTTTCAGAAATATATTTCATGCACGTTAACTTAAATTTCTTTTTATTATTGATTTCTTTAATTTCAAGCGGTAATGAATTATATATTTTTGGAGCTAGATACGAACAACATCGTTGCCCTACGGTTTTTCGTCTTTTAGGGATTTTTAGGGTATTTATATTTCTGGTTCTATAAAGGGGATGTGTCTCTACTATAATTCTTTTATTTTCAGTATGTTGTTTAATGGCTAGTGCAATGCAAAATAATTGTCTTATGTACATTACATTTGCGATTTTAAATAGCGCATCAGATGGGTAGGTATGTTCTTTATTGTATATGACTTTTAAGACCCTTTTTTGAAATATATCTAACTTTGCCATGTTGCAATTTAAGATCCCACCCCAACCTAATATACCGTACCTTAGGTGTGATTCTACAAAGGCTTTGTACATTATTATTAATTGTTTGCAGTCTAATATATGTTTGAGCTTTCTAAAGAGTGGTATTATTCCGCGTAATTTTTTTAGTAATTCATTCACATGTGCTTCCCAGCGGAGATGTTGGTCTATATGTATACAAAGATATCTTATAGTTTTCGCGTATGCAATATTAAAATTTTTATTGTTTATGTTTATATTTAATACATCATATTTTGGTAGTTGCGGTTTATAAGATGTAAAGGGAATATAAAAGGTTTTGTCAAAATTTATTGATAATAATTTATAATCAAGCCATTTTTTTATTTTAACGAAATCGCTTTCTGCTTTTATTTTTAGGTTAGTCCAAGTATCGTCTTCATAATAAATTGCTGTGTCATCCGCAAAGCTAGCTATATGACCATCTGTGTCTACGAGAAATAAGTTGTTGATGTATAAAATAAATAATAAGGGTCCTAGGATGGTACCTTGAGGAACACCACAATCTATAGTCCGATAACCACTCTTTCTCTCACCAATACCCACGCATTGTTTTCTGTCGGAGAGGTAACTCTTTAATAATTTTAGTGGTAAGTTCCTTATACCTATGTTTTTAAGACTTTCGAGCAGCAGCCGATGACTTATCGTATCGAATGCTTTGGCTAGGCCTATAAAAATACCCAGTGAGGGCTTTCCTTTGTCGAGTGACATATATATTTCCTTAGTGAGACATTCAATTGCATCCGATGTTGATTTCCCTTCCTGAAAGCCGTATTGATTGCAGGATATAATATTGTATTTATTTACGAATTTCTGTAATCTTAATTTTAGTAATTTCTCAAATATCTTGCTGAAGTTTGTGATTAATGAGATAGGCCGATAATTAACAGGCTCCAGCCTATCACCTTTTTTAAATATGGGTTTTATTAGTGATACTTTGAATGCTGAGGGGCATACTCCATCCTGAAAGCATTTATTCATTATAAATGTTAAAGGTTGAGTTATGTAATCTACGATTTGCTTTAGTGATTCAGCTTTTATTCCGTCAATACCCGCCGATTTTTTATTTTTTAAGTTCATAATATTTTCTCTTACTTCTTTTTCGTCGGTTGGATAAAGAAACATTGATTTGTCATTTATTATTACTTTTTATTTATAATTTTCATCTCTTTCTATCAATTTGGCCATTTTGCTACCCATTTCCGAATAGGTTTCATTAAATATCTCGCATATTTCTTCTATATTTTCAGTAATTTCATTATTTGAATTTAAAATTTTATTCACATCATTGTTTTTTTTCTTAGGTTTATTTTGTATTTCATTAACAGTGTTCCATAGAATTTTATTATTATTTTTTTCATTTTCGATTCTCTTTTTGTAATATTCGTTTTTGGACTTTTTTATTAATTTATTTAAGTTATTTCTGTAGCTAGTATATTGTTCTTTTAAGATGGCATTCTCATTTGATCTTTGGAAGTTTAATTATAATTTATTCTTGTAGTTTATAGAGTTTAATATACCTTTAGTAATCCAAGGTTTCCGACTCATATTTTTCTTTTTTCTCTTTATTAGTTTTGTATGTTCATTCATTTTTCCTAGCACAGTATTTACGAATATATTTGTTGCAGTTTCTGCATCATCACAGTTATAAACTGAACCCCAGGTACAGGTACTTAGATCATTTTTTAATGTTTTGTAATTTATAATTTTGATATATTTATCTTCTATCTCCTTTATTTTTGCTTCATTTTGTGTTATAATCTGCATTATGATAGGAAAATGGTCAGTGATGTTATTTTTAATTATAATAGGTAATATGTTCTCATTGATATTATTTGTTATTTTCGTAAATATATGATCAATGCAGCTACCTGAGTTTCCCTGGGCTCTAGTAACATCATTTATGGCCGGAAAAAAATCATACTCAGACATTATATTCAAATATTCGTTGGTGACATTATTATTATTATTTAAAAGGTCTATATTCACATCGCCTACAATTAAGTTTATTTTAGAGGAGAAAGGTTTATTTCTTAAGTGGTGTTCTAGTTGCTCTAGGAACTCAACATTATCGATCGATGGTGATTTATATATGCACATTATCTCTATAGTATTTTTGAAAAATTTTGTTTTGAGTCTAATAGCTTTGATATGTGAAATTGTGTCAATATTGTACTCACATTCTATGTCTTCTTTTATAAACACCACGATACCATCGTTTTGGTTGTAGTTACCTTCATTGTATATAATGTTATAACCTTTAAGATTAAATAAATTAATGTTGTCAATGTTCCACGTTTCACTTAATACGATACACTCAAACTCCTTAGTGAATTGATTTAAAAATATTTCTAATTCCTCATAATTTTTTTGGATACTTCTGATATTTAGATGTGCTACTTTGAAATTTTCATTATTTACGTTTACATTTAGTATCTCGTTAGCCTCGCTTATATTATCTAATACTTCTGTTATAATTTTGTTTGGTTGGTGATCCATTTGTAGTCAAATGACTTAAAAAACGTGGTATATAATAAAATTATCTAATATCTAATATAATTATATGTAGGTGATGTTTTTAGAAACTAAATTATTATTCTTGATGCAATTTTATAATTTAGCTTAAACTATTTGCACTTACCAACTAAATTATTAACTAAACGCGAATGTTTCGAATTTTTAAAACAGTTTATCTATTTAATTACGCGTTTTCCTTACTCTTTCAGATGCCTTATTTACTAATATTTTTCTTTTGCCTTCTTCTTTTGTCACTTCGTCGTGGTATTTTGATGGTACGTTCGTGTTCGCGCTAGTAATGTAGTTACCTAGGCAACTATTTATTTGCTGATGTGTTAATTGGCGCACTACGTCAAATTAATTTTAACAAATCATTAGTATCGTTATTACTTTATGTTGTTAAAATTAATTACTTGCTATTGACTTAGTAGCCATACAAAAATTTATATATGATAGAATGAATTAAACGTCTGTTATTATTACGTTTAGTTTCATATGGTTGAAAACGGTAAAGTCATTAATATAAAATTAACCGTTCCAAAAAATTGAAATATGATCTAGATAATTTTAACAAAATATTCTATAATGCATTAATTACACTAGGTATAAGTCATTATTAAGTCTTTTTAATGTACGTTTGGCACGACTGTAATTTATTGGCAAAATAATTTCGATAATGATAACGTACATTGTTTTAAAGAAACTTGTGGTGTAACGAAACAATTTTCGTCACAGAAATCTGCCTAGGATATGTCTCCCTATTTTTATACCCTGTTAATTTTCTGATTATTTTTTAGCCCAATAGAATGGGAAAATTTGGATAAAATAATTCAGAACGGGCTGAAATTTTAGCAACGGGCTTATTTTGGGGTACTTTTTAACACATTTAAAGTCCCCACCCGTAGACGCCGGCGGAGAGGAGGGCGGAGAAAATAGGTAAAAAAAATCGTTTTTTCGCAAAGAACTCGGAAGGCATCAATTTTATTGTAAAATATGTACACATGAAAATTATAGGTAATAAAAATCTGCACAATTTCGTTTTTTTTTAACTTCGTACGACCTATTGGGGCCGAGATAGTTTTTTTTAAATTTTGGCAGTTTTGCGATGCAACGGAAACGCGCGCTTTCTTCACTAAAATCTCAACAATGGTCGTTCAGATCGCAAAATGTTTGAAATGAAAGTTGTAGAGAATTCGATTACGAATAATTTTCTTCTATTTTTCATTTCCATTCGAGAGATGAATTTTTAAACATCTTTATAGCGCTCTATCAGAACGCTTGTTTAATGAGAAAATCGATAAAAACGATAGATTGTACGCATATAGTGTAAGTAATGAAAGTCAAATAGAATCAAATTTTGAATATGTTGGTGTATGTACAAAATCGTTTTTATAACGAGTGAATGGAGATAAAAGGGAAAAACATGAAAAAATGCCATTTTCAAGTGCATTTTGACAAATAGCTATTTTTTGATTGGCTTTAGGCAATAATGACACTAAGGGATTTTTTAAGAGAATTAAATGATCTGTAAAATGGCTCCAAGTGACCTTCATATAATGAATGGTTCCCGAGTTACAGCTGTTTAAAGCTATGAGCAAAAATTTCTTTTTTATTATAAATTAAGATTTTCCTGCAAGAGCTCTGCTCAAAGGCCTGATATTCGCTGTAGAATAATCCCTCGGGATTGGAAATCGATTCTTCCTTTATGTAACTGTGAAACGGCCCAATATTATTTCTCAGGATGTGCCAGGCATTACCTTAAGAATGATGGACATTTTATCATAATATTGAAGCCCAATCCGAAGCAGTATTTACTTCAGAAGTTAGAAAGTTGCAGAGCTATGGTTTCGATATTCTAGAACAAATTGATCATTTTGTTAAGTTTATATCATGCAATGTTGGCTACAACCCCAAAAACAACTCTTAACAAACAAAAAGGGAATTGACCTACCATGCCCGTCAGATGATGTTAACCCGTGCCGCAAACGAGTTAAAAATTAGCATATAATTTAAATGGAGAAATTGCCTTTTCAAATATTTTGATTTATAAATTTTTTTGTTTTCACGCTAAAAATATTTTAAGATAACTTTCTGAAAGCTTATGAAATAAGCTTTCAGGCAGACTGAAATTCATTTGGATAAAAATCAACGACATGGTGACAATATGAATATTACAATTTGTTTAATCATAAAAAACAGTAAAGGCTTTAATATTTTATATTTCAATTAATATTTCAGCTCTGCCTCCAAAAATAGTTTCAAAACGCGAAAACTATGCTTCAATAGTTTCAATGTGTGTACAACCACCAAGAAAGTTTGGTTTCCTAAAACGCACTTTGAAATTGTAAACCCGTCTTTTTGTCATGTTCGCAGACGGCGCTCATGTTGACAACCTTTCAGTGAGCAAATGTGCAAACTCATGACTTCGAATCGTTATTTGCGAGTAAATGTATTTCTTATTGACAATATTCAAAATCAAATTGTAGGTAATAAACGGTCAAGTAAAAAGCAACTTCTGCAAGTTCTTTTTTTCCATCTACGTCGTTTAAAGTTGGTCTTATGTGAAAGTTTTTCTCTTGTGACAAACGAAATTACTATATTTTGGGACAAAGTAGACATTCCAATTAAATTTTGTCAAAAGTGCACCGAAAAAATCCAACAATTGTACGACAATTGGCGTTTACTGCAAAAAAGCGTGCTCTAATGTGAAAGACCCTGAAAAGCAATTAAAATTTGAAAGACATTGCTTTATTGTTTGACATATGTAGTGTATTAGGTAGAACACACTAATACCACCACATAGCCATCTTTTGTTAACTGCAATTTTAGATGGTGGCCTTGGAAAAGTGTTAATAAATAATATATTATAAAAAAAGATTTTAGAATTTTGACTTTTAAGAAATTGCAACACGAATTTTTACTACGTGAATAAATATTTCACATCGAAAGTTATTTTTACTTTAGAATTATGGGTAAAACCCCCATACATCGCTAGTCAAAATTAAAGTGTGATGAGCGTACTTGATGAGAAAAAGAAGACTTTTTTAGAAAATCAGGAAATGCCGGGAATACCAGAAGAAGTTGACAGTATTCTACAGCAACGCAAGGAAAAGCTGTAAAAATGTACGAATCTTAGGTTAAGCGATTCCGCGTAAAATTCAAAATTATCTTAATAATTAATTTTCTCAATTTTTGATTAAACTAAGTAAAAAAATATTGAGACACACTGAGATTCTGTGCAAAAATGTTTGTATCTCAAAACATCTTAATTACTGTGACATAACTTTTTTTTTAAATGATGTTGTCGAGTTAGTAAGATCTACGAGTGAAAGTAGCCAATGTTTCAGTCAACAGACCAACTATTCTGACGAGCTAATCAAGCCAGGACCTTCTGAACTGAAAATTCGACGTGGTACGACCAACGTTATTAATGAAAAGTCGTTGCAACTATCGACAAATGCTTGATATCGGATCAGAATGCTGTCAGAATTATTATTGCAGTTGTTGAGGCATGCGGTTTAGATTCCCGAACAGTTGTGGCTCATAAAACTTCTATTAATAATTGTCGGACACAAATTCGTGAAAAATAGTCTGCAAGGATTAAAGAAACGTTTATGTCAACTGAGTTTAAGGCTGCTTTACTTCACTGGGACGGAAACATTCTCAAGGATACGGCAGTTGATAAGCAATTTGACAATCTGGCGATTATAATATCAGATTGGCAAAACTGAAAAAAAACCAAACTCCAAATCTAGAAAGCGGAACGGGATTGATGCAGAGACAGTAATGTACGAGGTAAAACTTTTCATGTCGATAATGCTATAATAATTTTTTGATTTCTAATTGCTGCATGATTCAACAATATATTTTAAAAAATATGACAAACTTTCAAACTCAATTTCGTTATGTCAATTTTGTAATTTTATATCATTTTAATCGCTATTAGATCCTTCAAGAATGGGGGTTGCGGGGCTTGTAACTCAGTCAAAGCTATTTGCTGTGATACGGCAAATTCTAATTTTACAAAAAGGGCACTGCAATGTTGTTGGAACGCACACTTGGACAAGATTTTCTTTATCTACACTATAGACATCACATATTTGAAATTATATAAGGAGGTGTGGAACAGAAAATGGCATCCTAATTTTAGTCCAGGAACGGCGTCATCGAAAGGGGGTGATAGTTACTTTAAACGAGGTAGTAGATTTTTTTTATATTTTGTATATATTGTAGAGTATGCAGAATCCAAGTTTTAGACCTCCAAACCCTTGACAAATTTTTGTGTGGCCGAAAAAAACCACGAATTTTTGGCATATTCTTCAGTTTGTGGCCTATAACTTAAAAACAATGCCTCCTATCGAAAAGCCATCTATTATTAAAATTAAAGAGCATTAAATTTCGCTTCGAATGAATATCTCAAATTTGAAATTTCATCAAGAGATATGGGCGTAATTGGCAGTCGAATAACAATAATTTTTACCAACTTGTAAAAAATTCACATTGGGGAACTTTTTAAACGTCTTCAGTTCTGAAACGGCTAATCTAAATGAAAAACTCCATAGAATGAAAGTTGTAGAGTATGTAATTTCAAGATAGATTACCTGGTTTTCCAATTTCGATTAATGTTAAGCAAAATACACTCAAAATCCAAAATGTCCTACATATAAATATATTTATTATTTTCTTTTATTCCTTTTTATTTAATTTTTCAACACTAATTTGAGAAAATGGGTTGTCGAAATAAAAGCATAATGTAAAGAAAGACCCAAAGTTTATTAACCAAAAATAAAAATTTACCTAATAGTAGTAATGTTTTTAATTTTAAGTCAGTTTTAATACCATGTGCCATCTGTTAATTGGCATCGCCAACATTGTACTGCACCGGCGTTTGAGTCGACCAGCGGAAAGAGAAACACACAGATTAGGTAATGGCGACATGTCAGACCGTAGCATATGTATCGATAATATTGATATTTGTAAAATTCAGGCAATAGAGCCTAGTTAATTAAATGTACATAGTCCACTCATTAAGCACTTACTACTAGAAACTAGTATACAAGAACAAGTAATACAACAAAGTGAACAAAATTAAACAAATACAAAATACAAGAATAATACAAGGTGTAAGAAAAAACTAAAATAAAGTAAAAATTAGTTTTTGGAAAAAACGAATTGTTTGCGTGTAGTGGTTATGGTAGTCGAATCCGTTTGGATTGGGGCTGACTCGTACTGTGCAATCGTTTTTGCATGTACACGAAACCATTTTCAGCAGTATGCCGTGTGCAGCATCCTTTGACATTGTTATAGACAATAAGTCTGACGAGCCTTTCTTCTAACCCCATTGGCATGGGTTTATTACGTTTCCCAGCCAAGTTTGCACTTGGTGGTATGCACGCATTGAGCGCCACTTTGCTGCATCCAATGTTGGTGGCAACCGTGCTAGGTTGAACGATTTTTTTGAGGCGGATTTTATAAAAAGTTCCTATCTTAGCTCGTCCAGAGGCCCACTGTGCATCTGTCCGTACAGTGCCAAGATCAACTGTTCCCTTGCCTGTTCCATCAAGTCTTGAGAAACCGATGGCTCGAGAAATGTAGCTGCTTGTGCTTTCAGGTGTGGATGTTGCTCAATGAGGGATACAAATTTTCCCTTCCCGTGGCAAAAAAATGATGACGTGCTGTCACACCCAGTAAATGCATGCATGAAGAGGACATGTGTGGGATTAAAGTTGAAGGAAGTGTCTTGAGTACCATAATCCTGCTTTTTTCCCTTCCTCTGGTTTGTGGAAGTACAAGTTCCCGTACTTGTTTCCGAGGCCCGCTAGGAGAACGAGAACCTCAATGTCCTCGCAAACAATTGCCACACTTTCGGATTTTGCTGCTTGGGAAATAGTTGTTTCTACAATTAATATAAATCTGCATCTTCTTCTGCCTGTTGCACTTGGATTCCTCCTTCCTTAAATTTTTGTATAAACATCAAAATCAAATTGTTTAATTTTTTACAAGTTGGTAAAAATTGTTGTTATTCGACTGGCAATTACGCCCATACCTCTTAACGAAATTTCAACTTTGAGACACTCATTCCAAGCGAAATTTAATGCTCCTTAGTTTTGATAACTTTTTGATTGGATGCATTGTTTTCAAGTTATAGTAGTGGGGTCAATCTGGATTTGCAAACGGACTCGTTTTTTTCGAATTTTTATTTGTAATGTTATGAAGTCGGAAACCCTCTATCATTCGGAAAAATTTTCCGATCGAACTTTTCACGAGGAGGGGAAATTTACATGTAAAGATAGGACAGATCATTTTTTCGGATATAACTCGTTTAGTTTGATTCGGATAGAGAAATTGTATAAGGGATAAAATGAAGGGCTCGCGAATGCGCGTAAACTCATATATTTTCAATTTTTGCCATAACTAAACAAAGGGTTGCGAAATAACCAATTTATTGTTATTATTTTTAGAAAAAGTAATTTTTTGCTAGGAAAGAAAGGGATGAGGGAAATTTTTTTTTCGCCATCGAATATGGAATCTTTGATTTAAACCCGACCAGATTGCGATCGGATGATTAGGAGGGGTGAGGGCGGCCCACAAAGTTTTTGCCCTGTAGAAGGGCAAGGGAAGGGGTTAGGGACATCGGACTGGGCTCATTTTCAAGGGCAATCAATTCTCTTTTAAGATTTTTTACCCCGAAGCTCTAATTTCATTAGGGCCTGCACGCGCGCGTGATACATTTATAAAAACGAGTGCGGCAATTCAGCAGCCGAGCAGCGAGATGCCGGGGGAGGAGCCTAGCGCTCCCACTTCTCTCTTACAACTACACGTCCCACTCCATTCGTCCGTTTTTATAAATGCATCAAGCGCGCGTGCAGGCCCTAATGAAGTTAGAGCTTCGGGGTAAAAAAATCTTGAAAGAGAATTGATTGCCCTTGAAAATGAGCCCTACCCGAAGACCCTAAATCCTCTCCCTTGCCCTTCTACAGGGCAAAAAGTTTTCGGACCCCCATCTCTTCTTCTAATCGTCCGATCGCAATCTGGTTGGGCTTAAATCAAAGAGAAAGAAATTCCACATTTGATGGCGAAAAAAAAAATCTCCACCCCTTTCCTTCCTGGTAAGAAATGACTTTTTCTAAAAATAATAACAACAATAAATTGGTTATTTCGCAACCATTTATTTGTTTATGGCGAAAATTGAAAATATTTGAGCGGAACTCAAAGTAGGCACATTAGTACACAATGTCACGTTTGCTGCGCGATTTGCGGAAAAAATTGGGGAAGTTACAGCAGTTTTAATTTCATTTGCGTTTACCCTTCCCCCCGCCCTAATCAACCTAGCGACTTGAAATTTGGATACAGTACTTAGGTCCTGAGTGTCTATCGGAGGAAGAGGTAAAAAGTCGCCAAGTCAATTTCTTCCCCGAAAAAATCGCGAAAATGGCTCTCGCCGCAGTGAAAAATCCGTATACAAATCCGTACTTTCAAATCGCAATATCTCGGGAACCGCTGTACCGATTTCGACGACGCATTCGCGGGCCCTTCATTTTATCCCTTTTACACTTTTTCGATCCGAATCAAACTAAACGAGTTATGTCCGAAAAACTGATTTTCCCTACCTTTACATGTAAATTTCCCCCCCTCCTCGTGAAAAGTTCGACCGGGTTGACAGAGGAGGTCCGACTTTACAACACCACAAAAAAAAATTCGAAAAAAACGAGTCCGTTTTAAGCTATTTTTAATGCCAAATCGATCCCACTATAGGCCACAAACTGAAAAGTGTCATAATTTCGTGGTTTTTTCGGCCAAACAAAAATTTGCCAAGGGTTTGGAGGTCTAAAACTTAGATTTTACATACTCTCTACAACATATATAAGATATAAAAAAAATCTACTACTTCGTTTGTTGTAACTATAAAGTACCCCGTTATTAAACTACTTGATGTTTACTAATTTGTTAAACTATTTTTTAGTATTGTAGTCATCGACTGCCCAACTTTCATAAGTAGATTTTAGTAATTATGTATCTAATATATTCCGAACGGAATATAACCGATTATAATTAGAACATTAGAACGTACCAATTATAATGTGTAATTAATTAACTCTTTAGTTCTTCAGTAATATTCATGATTTTTCATTTTAATGAATAAATTTACCAACTCCGTTTTCAGCTCCTAGGCCTGTATTTACTAAATTTTAGAGAATAATTAAATAAAAACCGGTACCTGACAACACACACGGTGTTTATGTATTATACAGTGTGATTGACTTGATGTATCCAAGCAACACTATGTAAAATGTATGTTTCCATGTAGAACATAACAAATATTATTTAACGATGAAAGTTACTTATAATAGGAAAAAGACGTTCCAAGGGTTCTAGGAAAAGCAATGAAGATCCTGAAAATTCTGAATTCTGAATAATCATAACAACTTTAGTGGATTAGACCACTTAAGAAAATGAAGAGGAAAATTTGCTGTACAATTTAATTCTTGTATGCTATACTCGTAGGCCACACTTTAATAACAGTATGAAAAAAGGGCTTAGATATGGACCTGGAAAGGCTGCAAGTAAATGTACATTTCTCAATTTTTTATGTAAATTTTTTTTCTACAAACATAAATATTTTATGGTGTTCTGTTCATATTCACTTCTTCTATTTATGGGTATTTTCTACCATATATATCTTCTGATCACAAATTCTACAATATGTAACAAAATTAATCAGTATATTGGAAAAACAGGACCAGTCAAAGGCTAATTTTTGCCAACTAATACAAATTATAACAAAAATAATAAGCATATAGTATTTATCTGACATTTCGGAAACTAAATCTGTTTTCTTTTTCAAAATTGTGAATGCTATTCTTATATGCTGTGTATTGTCAAATACACAGCCTTAAGATTATGTTTGCGTCATATCCATAAACACTACTACAAAGAATATTCTAAATGATATTATGTTTAAGTTCTTTTTTTAACATTGGTAGGTAACCATGTCGTGCAATAATCTGTAGAACAATGAGATACACATTTATCCTCATTTAGTAATATCACGGATTCTTTAATTTCCCTTTTTTGTTATCTGTCTCTTTTATTAAAATTTTTGCCGAGTCCCACTTTATTCTGCGCTGATATCCCAAGCGTGTTCGCACTTCGATTTTTTAATTTAATTTTTTCTAATATAATTTTTGTGTTCATGCAATCTACACAGAAAGGTCTGGATGACTCACCCACATAATTCTTATCACACTCGCAGGGGATACCGTAAATACAGTTTTTCGAATTTTGCTCATTGTTTAATGGTTTTGTTCTTGTCAAAATATATCCCCCTGTTTCCCTCTTGAAATGCCATTCTAACGTTAAATTTATCTAGGTTGCGTTGACGGGAATAGGCCAATAAATTATGGAAAACCAATTTCTGATGATTGTCGACGTTTCGATTTATTATTAAATCATCCTCAGGACTAATCAAGAAGGTTTTCCATGTTATGATTGAATAAATAAATCAATAACACGGAAAACCTTCCTGATTAGTCCTGAGGATGATTTGATAATAAATTGAAACGTCGACAATCATCAGAAATTGGTTTTCCATAATTTATTGGCCTATTCCTGTCAACACAACCTATATACAATAATAAGGCTATTATTATACTCAACGTTAAGTTTATCACATATACGGATGTAGTTTTTCCATAAGGAATAATTAATGTTGTGTAACTACGTGCATGTCTTTGTTGTACTTGATTATTTGTATTGTTATGTGCTGCCCTCTTACAGAGAGAGATGTAATTAGGCCCTGGTACAAAGTGAAGGGAGACCTGTTTAGTTGACGGCCGGTATGGTGGTGCCATCTCTGGCTCAACTGATGAACCGTCATTTAACAACTAGAAACCTATTGAAATATCCAGCATATTTTAGACGGGCTCTGGAAGGAGATTCGAGTACGTTTGATACGTATATATAAGAGGTGAATCCGGCGCATGCAGACAACTGTACGGTCTGTAGAACAATGAGAACTCAGTTCAGTATATAGACAGGCGGTGCATGGCCAGTCAGGTGCAACGTTTTTAAAATGCGTGCCACTCATATATATGAATGTAATTATTACCATGAATATACCAGCAACGCGAATTTTAGGCAGTCGTCGCGTGCAGAAGGGTGTGCAAGTCGATATTCCGTTTACATGGAAAATCAATGTCTGTGAACGATTTTAAAGTGGATGCCAATAGTGCCAAACAATGCGCACAACAAATTTTGGTGCGCACATAAAATCGTAACATTTTTTAGTATCTCCGAATGCAGTTAAAATCCATGCCAATATGTTTTAATTTGCACTGCCAAACGACGATTTACCGACTGCCATGCGGTTTTATAATGCAGAATGTTATTAAAAGTTACCCTAAAAATGGAAAATTTAGGTCTCTCCGAACGAATTTAAAACGTACGTTAATCAGTTTTATAAATAATTTGCATTATCAAACGACGATTTACTGATTGGCATGCAGTTTTGTAATGGAGAACATTATCAAAACTTATTGCAAACCGTGAAAAAGGTATCTCTGAACGATTTTAAAATGCATGCTAATTATGTTTTATGATAAAGGACCCCGCACGGAATGATAGGAAAATGGCCCTCGGTTAAATTGCACCAAATTTTAGTATGTTATAGGTCTTGGCCTTCTGATAGTTCTCATGGGCACAATGCTCAAAAGTCAATATGGCGCAAGCCACTACTTGTTGAAGACAGATCCATTAATAGTCCATTTAACGAGGTTCCAAAAAGGCCAAATTGTTAAAAGTTCTATGCATGCGAGGATTCGTTGGATCGGGGTTTTTACGGGCATATCAGAGAATCTGACCATTACTAAACCACAACCTTGGGGGTTGAAACTACCCTGCTCGCAACACCGAAATTATTCGAAACACGGGCTCGGAACGGGCTTCTCACAGGTTTTCGAGGACGGTAATGACGATTCTGGTGGGCTTCTTTTTCACCCTATCCTTCAATAAATATTTTTTTAAATAAGAATTTCATCCGACGAGCCCTCGCAAGCCCAACACCGAGAAGTTGGAAAATTAGGGTGGTTTTTCCTTGATAGGGGTACTACGCAAGGGTTTGAGAACTCGAAACTATCACCATCGTTTTTCTCATCCTCGAAAACGGAGGGGAAAAGTATCCTATAAACTTTTGATGTTTTGGCCTTTTTGGAACCTCGTTAAATGGACTATTAATGGTAAGTAATGGCTTGCGCTATATTGACTTTTGAGCATTGTGCCTATGTGAACTATTGTTCAGAAGGCTAAGACCTATAACATACTAAAATTTGGTGCAATTTAACCGAGGGCCATTTTCCTATCATTCCTTTGCACTGCCAAATGACGATTTATTGATTGGCATGCAGTTTTCTAGTGCAGAACGTTATTAAAAGAAAAGAGCTACGCGCGGGGAAAGCGGCGAAAGGGCTTATTTCAACTTTGGTCGCTAATAACTTTTTTTCAGTGTATCGGAAAGTTTCACTCTAAAGTCAGTTACCAACGGCGTCGGTTTTATTGCTGTGGAATAATTATAACGCGAGGTATGAGCGATTTAAAAAAAAATAAGAAAATCCAAGATAGATGCGAACTGGATGACTCTAAGACTACGAAAACTCTAAGTTAAGGTTCTCATCGAAGACCCTTTCTAAATGTATTCTACAAAAACTAATAAACTGAAAGTATCGAGCATTGACGAGGCTCGACTACATCTGTTTAGCTAGCAACTACTGCATGACATATACCGACAAAGAAGCGTTAAAGCATTGGATACATGGAATTTTCCGCCGTGTTATCGAGAGCTTCTGCAACAAATCCGACAAACTATTTACATAGCATCGCTGTGGAATAATGCCCACAAGTCAAATCCGACCAACTTGAATCCGCTGGACTGTGGGTGGTGTATTAACGATGAAGGATTCATGCCATGTATAGTCCAAGTAAGGACTTCCTGAGACAATAAAAACTAAACAAAAACTTTACATCATTATTATCGCCGCGGGCCACCGGCGGTATGCCTAACATCAAACTATCAAACGACTCGCCGCACATTAAAAACGAGCGAGAGGCTTTGCGGTCGAGGTAACACAAAGAGTAATGTTATTTTAATGAGGTCGTAAAGTTTTTGTTATGTTTATTCTGTCTCAGTTTATTCCTACTTGAACTATAAATGGTTTGAATATGACGCGATGCCGGACAGTGCGATGGATGTAATATACAAGAAAAGTGGGAGCAAGGTAAAACGCACATCAAAATAACAATACTCTACAATTTGAAGTATAACTAATAAAAATAAGCATCTTCTATTGATTGCACTATTTTTGTTTACTATTGTTCTTTAATTAATTAATTAAGTTATTTAATTTCATTATCAATCATTTTGTTAATACAAATTTCTTATTTCGTTGATTTTCTAAGAAAATGCCTTCTTGTAATTATAGATTCTATCGAGACTTCGGAAGAGAGTAACGTAGATGATTATGATGAGGAAGATGATGATGACGAAGCTGACGAAGCAGATCAACTATTCGATTACGATGATGATAGGTATGATGATGAAAATATTCCGGAGCATAACGGTTTTGACAGTGAAGATGATGCTAATGAAGATATGCTTATGGAATTGGACGCTGAATAAAAATAAATTATTATATATCGGTTTAAAATATTTTTTTAAATATGACTCATTAAAACCTACTAATTGTTTGAGTCAATTAATTCCCTTAGCCTATTATTATTGTACTTGTTTCTGCAAGTTATCATCAACAAGTTTTTATGTAAGTCACTTCATTTTTTCTTTTATATTACACCTCTCTCTTCCATATAATATAGGTATAGAAAATGTAAGGCGCGCTGAAAAGGTGTATTCCAAAATTCCCAATAATTTTTTAGGGTCCAAAACACTTTAGTACACGTTGATAACTGCATGCCAATTTTTAATATTATATTTTGTTTTCATTACCTACAACATACTGCAATGGTATGCATTTTAAAAACGTTCAGAGATACCTGAATTTTTTGCACGGTTTGCAATAATTTTTGATAATGTTCTGCACTACAAAACTGCACGCCAATCGGTAAATCGTCTATTGGTAGCGCAAATTTATCACAAAATATATTGGCATGTATTTTAAAATCGTTTGGAGATATATGAATTTTTTGCTTTTAATAACGTTTTGCACTAGAAACTGCATGGCAATCGGTAAATCATCGTTTGGCAGTGCAAATCTATCATAATTTTTTTTGCGTTACTATACTTCCTTTGGACGTGGAAGTAAAAAGACTAACTACATTAAATGTTACCGATATTCCGAATTTTTGTATTATGTGGAAGTGCGCCATCTTGTTGGAAATTCATTCCCTGTTCTAAATCCAAAGATTAAAATGTCTCTAATTTTGCAGGAGTGCCAAGTATCTGGCGCCAGTCAAGGGTCTCTCAAACATTATTGAACCAATGATTGTGCTACCGATTTTTTCAAGCCAAACATTGAACTGAATCGATTTATTAAGTAACCACTCACAGTATTGTATCTTTCGATCATTATCACCTTCATAAAGATGCTGCTATAAGTTGTATTTAAAATAATGATAATTGTGTGTCGTTAATACGCGCCTTACAGTTTCTTTATATGAACCCAATTCCCTTGCGATTTGTCTCGTAGAAGCAGTTTTTTTTTTTTTTTTTTTTTTTTTTATACATTTATTTAACGTCGGCCTATTTCCGCTACTGAGGCCTAACACCGACGCCTGTAGACGAGCTACCCCCAACCAGGAATTTTGCCGAACCTCTTCCCTTAAGAAGAGTAGGGATCTTTTACTTGCCTAACATTTAATAGACAAGGGACCGACGGCTTTACATCCCCTCCGAAGGATGGTATATCTCCTATACAACCCTCGCCTAAGGTTGTATAGCTTCCGCGCATACACTGATATACAAGCCGCTGGAAGATGTGTGAGGCGAGAACGCGGTTTCCGTTGGAATGGTCACCAATCCAAGTACTAACCGCGCCTGTCGTTGCTTTACATCGCATACCGAAGTATGTACATAGTAAAGACGCACCTACGCTCGCCCCCTAGAAGCAGTTGGATCATAGTTTACTATGCCTGGCACATTAATTTCCATTTCCTTATTTACTACGAACGTTGGGTTGCATACCCTTGGTTCCTGCCGCATTTTCCTTTCCAGCTTCTTAAAATAATGTCGAGATGAATCTATGCTTTCCGAAAATATTTCACTATATATTTTGTGTGCATGTTTTCCAATTTTACGACATTCCCCGTAAATAAGAAGCTGTTAACTTTCTCATTATTTGTATACGCCATTGTAACAATACTTACTGAAAATTTCAATTAGAGAACTGTCAAATCGATTATTTTGTTCTCTTTTAAAAGCAAAGGCATAGACGGGTGTATATTTACTGGTCAGTCAAAAATACGCAACAAAAACTTTACGAGATTATTAACGCTGGTGAATCATTCAGTATGGTCTTATCAAACAAACCTATAAACCTATAAAGATAAGAGATAGTACAGACAGTAACGGTGTTTTAATGAGGTCGTAAAGTTTTTGTTACATTTTTTGACTGCCCAGTAAATAGTAAATATACACCTGATGTTCGCGTTGCATATGTATAATATAAAAAATCAATTTGTGAAGTACTGACCTGAGTTCTAATTAATAATACTTGCAAATATTTGTGAATGTTAAACCTTTTAAATAAGGCTTTATTAGGGTTTGCGTACCCTCATCTAACAATATTTGTTCATGTTACTTTCATTTCTATTTATTATTCACAAGTATTTATATTATTTACAGCCCTCTATTTAGATATATAACAATTTAGGAGAAATTTATAATATAGCTATTATACCATTGCAATTAGGGAAAATTCAAGTACCTATTGCTACCCCATGTCTAGGTAGGGGTATTAGAGACGAGTTATGATTTCACTTTAAATTTTATGAATGTCCAAACCTCAAAAATTATTGAACACGATTTTTATGTGGACGACCTAATAACGGGTTCTAATTCCCTTGACGAGGCCATAAATATTCAAAACGTGATTACAAATATATTATTTTCCGGTTTTGAACTTCGTAAATGGTCCTTCAATAATTTTGATTTACTAAACAAAATCAATTGCTTAATAAGCAAGAAACGCAATATTTTCAATTTAATTGTGTGTCTCAAAATAAAACATTAGGTATTTTGTGGGATCTTTTGTATGACATTCAAAAACATGCAAAACACTTCAAGACAACTAAAAGAACCATCTTGTCCATAGTTGATGAAGTGATAACTTCATTAAATTGAACAACATCACATTCTTAGCTCTTACGCCAGAAGGACCAATCACAATGAACAATGTGTCCCGTCGGCCAAGCTAATTATTCAAAAATTATGGCAACTTAAACTATCTTGGGATGAGGCTATTTAAACGCGATTTGGTTGCGATTGTATGATCAATTACATAATTTGCAGTCACTAAGAATTCCCAGACATGTCTTGCATAAAAAAGCACAAACATTGAATTGCATGGTTTCTGTGACGCTTCAGAAAATACATATGGAGCCTGTATATATGTTAAAAGTACAGATATATCGGGTCTCACTCAAGTTAACTTACTCTGCGCCAAATCTCGTGTTGCTCCTTTAAAAGACGTTACTCTCCCACACCTCGAATTAGTTGCGAAAGTAAAACAATCTATGGACCTTAATTTTGATAGAGATTTTTATTGGTGTGATTCAACCGTCATTTTAAGTTGGATTCAAGCGGCTCCCAATAAATGGAAAACTTTTGTCGCCAACCGTGTCGCTGAAATCCAGTATTTAATTGAAATTAACGACCGGAGACATGTAAAACCAAATGAAAATCCGGCCGATCTAATATCTCGCGGCAAATGAATACTACAAGCTTATGGTGGAATGGACCTGTATGGTTAGCTAATAGTAATCTAAAATGGCCCCAACAAATTTCAAATATTAAGAATACTCAATTAGAGATTCGAACTGTCGCAAATATTGCGACGCTTTCTGATAAGTGGGACAATTATCCAGATATTCCTGCTTAAATAAATTAAAACGTGTCACTGTTTATTGTATTAGATTTATAAGTAACTTGAAAAATTCTAATAAAAAAATTACGGGTCCTCTTACAGCCTTAGAGCTTAAAATTTCATTAGAAAAAATAACTAAGAATGCCTAGTTTGAGGTACTTCCTTTCGAGATAAATAGTTTACGAAAAATTAAGCCCATAGAATCTAATAGTCCTTTGCTTTCACTTAATCCTTTTTGGATGAAAATCAAATTTTAAGAGTTGAAGGTCGAATTGAACAATTCAATTTTAATTATTCTAAAAGGCACCCAATAATTTTACCTACTTCACATCAGTTAACATACCTTGTTGTAAAAGCTGAGCATTTACGTTTATTGTATTGTGGGGGCATATCTTTTATTAGCCTCCTAACGAGAAAAATACTCGCCAATTTCAGGCAAAAATATGGTAAAAAAAATAATTTACCAATGTATAAAATGTTTTCGTGCTTAACCAAAATTTAATAATCCTATTATGGGCCATTTACCAAAATCCCGGTTAGAACCCGCTCCTCCTTTCTATAACTGTGGTGTAGGTTACGCTACCCTATGCTAATTATGAATAAAAAAGGCCGGGGTTGCAAACCAATAAAGGCCTATATTTATTTTTGTATGCTTAGTTACACGAAAGCTATCCATCTCGATTTGGTCACTGAACTCAGCACACAAGCATTTCTAGCGACTTTGCGGAGATTCATATCAAGGCATGGACAACCTTTAAATATCTATTCTGATAATGGCACTAATTTTGTAGGTGCAAATTCAGAAATAAATTTTTTTATGCAATAAAAAGAATCAATGGCACTTGATAAAATCACTAAGTGAAATTAATATAACTTGGCATTTCATACCTCCTCGATCTCCCAATTTCGGTGGCCTATGTGAAGCCGGTGTAAAATCAGTCAACTTTCGAGTAGCTGGTACTACCAATTTAGCCTTTGAGGAATTTTATACCCTGCTAACACAAATTGAAGCAGTTTTAAATTCACGTCCTCTAAGTCCCTTATCCTCTGAAGTTAATGACCCTGAACCTCGTATCCTTGCACGCTTTTTGATTGGAAGGAGAATTACGTCTGCACCCCATGATAACCTGTTAGAGATATCAACTAATCGATTAACCAAATACAAGCATATACAAAAAATTACCCAACATTTTTGGCAACGATGGTGCAAAGAGTACATATAAGAACCACGATACTATGTTAAAAATTGGAGTGTTAATCATCATAAAAGAAGACAATCTATCACCAGCTAAATGGCAGCTTGGACGTGTTATTGAACTTTATCCCGGCAAGAATGGGATAACCAGAGTTATCTCAGTAAAAACTACTAGTGACCGTTATAAAGCGCTCTGTGTCAAAAGTGTGTGTTTTATCCATATCCATCCATGTGAATAGACTGGTAATATTTTGTGCTAATTTTAAGCCATAGTGTAATAATGACTACTTATATTTGAATAATTATATCCATAATCTAGTTCAAAGCATAGCCTTTCAAAGCGGGCGGCATGTTCGCGCTGCATATGTATAAAAAATTTATAATTTTTATACAATTTTTGCAGTACTGACCTGAGTACTAATTAATAATACCTGCAAATATTTGTGAATGTGAACCTTTTAAATAAGTTTTTATTAGGGCCTGCGGTACCCTCATCTAACAATATTTGTTCATGTTACTTTAATTTCTATTTATTATTCACAGGAATTATTTACAGCCCTCAAGATATACAGGGTGTTGAATCATGAGAGGGACATAGCTTAATAGGAGGTAGAGAACATCAGTGGTAACCGGAACCTCCCATAGAAATGTCTCATTGGGCCTTCATTACGAAGTTACAGGGTGTTAAATAATTTTTGGCCAAACTTGTTTTTTGTCATAACTTTGACAGGGAATGAAATAACGGATTCATATTTGGTACGGCTAATGTACTAACGAGCCCCAAGAGGTACATGTATAAAAAGAAATATATCCAGGTTCGGACTCACTATAATTTATGTTTCTTCTTTGCATCAATAAAACATCACCCTGTATATATTTTTTTGAAATTTCGATACGATATTCGAAAAGAGCAAGAAAAAACAAACAAAATGGCCTATTTCATTTTTTTGTTACACCTTCGTGGTTATTTAAATACGTTGTTAAATGTGCAAGAAAATGGATTACAGAACCCTATTAAATGAGAGGCACGTGAAATAAATAGTTTTATAACTAAAATTTGCAAAAATTCTATTGAGCCTAGGTGGTCTGGGTGAATCCTAATTCCGGCACGTTTTAAAGGTCCATTTTGGTAAAAAACTGTGGTCCTAATAAGTAATCGGGTATGAAATAACAAAATTTTTAATCAATCACAGTAGGCTTGTTCAAAGTGACAGATAATAAAAAGAAATCTCCTAAACAGTTGAATAATTGTTTGTTAGTAATTACTAACATTAAATTTAATTTGTCAATAATCCGCATTTAGTTAGTGAAAACTTGTGAAAATATTTTAACTATGCCAGTAAAATTTACAAACGTGGAATATGCTGACATAATATTCATCTATGGTTTCTGTAATGGAAATGGTAGGTCGGTGGAAAGAAAATATCGGCTGCGTTTTCCTGGTCGTCGATGCCCTAATCATAAAACCTTTAGTACGGTATTCCAGTATGCAAGACAACACGGAAAGTTTCCTACTTCTGCAGTGTGCAGGAACAAAACAATATTATAAACGTAGTTCAAGAAAACCCAAATATGAGCACTAGACGAATCAGTTTGGCAACTGGTATTCCTCATTGGCGAGTATGGAGAACCCTAAAAAGAGAACGTTACCATCCATATCATATCCAGCAGGTACAGCGTCTTCAACAAGGCGACGATATCCCCCGCCTGGCATTTTGTCATTGGTTGCCCAGCCATCGCCCAGTCATTTACAGAACCTTATTTACGGATGAGGCACAATTTACAAGGGATGGAGTAAACAATTCACGAAATAATCATAAATGGGCACAGGAAAACCCACATGCGGTACGCCAACGCCGTTCGCAACACAGGTTTTTTGTAAATGTTTGGGTCGGACTTGTGAATAGACATTTGATAGGGCCACATTTTTTTGAAGAAAGATTGAATGGTGAAATTTACTTTGATTTTCTTCAAAACATTTTACCGAATATGTTAGAAAATATCGGTATAAGAGGCATGTTGTTTCAGCATGATGGGGCCCCACCACATTTTAACCTTCAAGTAAGAGAACACTTAAACAATGTGTATCCTAATAGATGGATTGGACGAGGGGGTCCACATGAATGGCCACCAAGATCTCCTGATTGTAACCCTTGTGATTACTTTTTATGGGGCCACTTACAAAACGAGGTTTATAGCATTGAAATTGAAAGTAGACAACATTTAATCCAGCGCATCGTTACAACCTGCGACGAAATACGGAATAATCCAGAAATGATACGTCGAGCAATTGGTGACCTTTCTAAATGCGCAAGAAAATGCACAGAATGTGGGGGAGGACATTTTGAAAATTTACTTTAGTGTCAATTACGTTTTATTTTTAAACACATTTAGTTATTGTTTTGTTATTTATTGTTAATTGAATGGAAAATATTTTATTTATTTAGATTTTAGTTTGTTCTCTTTTCCAATTTTTACCAAGTATAAAATGTTGATGATTTTCTTGATCAAAGTAACTGGTTGCTTAGGCCTAAATGGTTTAAATTATCTGTCACTTTTATTCTTTGAACAAGCCTACTGTGATTGATTAAAAATTTTGTTATTTCATACCCGATTACTTATTAGGACCACAGTTTTTTACCAAAATGGACCTTTAAAACGTGCCGGAATTAGGATTCACCCACACCACCTAGGCTCAATAGAATTTTTGCAAATTTTAGTTATAAAACTATTTATTTCACGTGCCTCTCATTTAATAGGGTTCTGTAATCCATTTTCTTGCACATTTAACAACGTATTTAAATAACCACGAAGGTGTAAAAAAAAATGAAATAGGCCATTTTGTTTGTTTTTTCTTGCTCTTTTCGAATATCGTATCGAAATTTCAAAAAAATATATACAGGTTGATGTTTTATTGATGCAAAGAAGAAACCTAAATTATAGTGAGTCCGGACCTGGATATATTTTTTTTATACATGTACCTCTTGGGGCTCGTTAGTACATTAGCCGTACCAAATATGAATCCGTTATTTCATTCCTTGTCAAAGTTATGACAAAAAACAGGTTTGGCCAAAAATTATTTAACACCCTGTAACTTCGTAATGAAGGCCCAATGAGACATTTCTATGGGAGGTTCCGGTTACCACTGATGTACTCTACCTCCTATTAAGCTATGTCCCTCTCATGATGCAACACCCTGTATATCAATTTAGGAGAAATTTATAATATAGCTACTTTACCATAGCAATTAGGGAAAACCTTATTAGGTACATTACCTAATGCTACCCCATGACTAGGTAGGGGTATTTCAGACGAGTTATGATTTCACTTTACATTTTCTGAGTTCACTTTGAGATTCCGAACGAAACACTTACCATCTAGATACACACTTAAACTTGTAAATTACCAATATCTGTATATATTGTAAATATACGTGCAAATATTAAACACCGTTTTGGAATAAACTATTGTGTTTATTTCAATTGTGCAGCAGCACAACCAGAGTGATTTAACCAACAATATATACCTGAACATAACGTGATGCGAAATTTTTTGATAGCCGTATAATAAATAATAACTGTAGATTTAAAGTACTACAAGTACAAGATGTTTTTACAGTTTTTTTAAAATAATAGTTTAACTTGAAAATTAAAGGAAAAAGGGGCATATTGTATATCATGATCCTCTTACACGTGATAAAGTACATGTTTTAAGAGCTATCATTTTCAAAAAATTCCTATGCTCAGAACTTATTGAAGGCGAACCTGCCTAAATTTCATAAAAAATATAAACATTAACAATTTTCCAGCAAAGCAAAAAAGTTTATATTTTCTATGCTGTCTGTCGGAAACAATTCTTTTTCTTTAAAATATTGAATGATATATTCCTTAGTTAACTGTGGGATTTTTTTTTTATATAAACAGGTCTCGAAAATCGCTTCGTTTTGGAGATACTGTGTGTTGAAATTTCTAAAAACATATCGATTTTTATTTATATCATTTTTATTGTCGCTATTTAAACCGAACTTGGTACGCAGTACACTTAGATAGGATCCTCTAATATACAGGCTGTCCATTTTATCAGGGCACTCGAGAATATCTCACTTAATATCGGTCGTACATAAATGGTAAATGGTCGTACAAGAAAAAATATTTTTAAGAAAATTGTGATGGTTTATATAGCCTACAAAATGGTTTAAATACATTTGAAATCTATGGCCTACTTTAAGGATTATGGTGGAAAATATCGAAAATGCGGAAAACGTCTAGGCCAAATATCTCCGTTATTTGAAGAGATACGAGAAAAATTTTAAGGCGAAATTCTTTTACAAAACAGAGTATTTCAACGAGGTTTTATCTAATTTTCTTCAAAACCGCTCTATTTTGAGGTTTACTCTTCAGGCTGTTAAAAAAATATTTTGAAACGGGCGGGAAATGGCGCTATTAAATAGAGTATTTTTCCTCCCTTTTCAACGATATATCACATGCCATACTTATTTATTTTTAAAAATTTTAAAGAAAAATGGTTACCGGTGTTATAAAGCCAAAAAAGTTCACAATTTATAAGCGGGGGACTGTTGAAAAAGAAGCGCCCCCATCCATTAATATGTAGTAAAATACTTTGGTCCGACGCCGACGAGGCAAATTTTTCCAATAATGGATTTTTTAATCGCAATATTCATTATAAATGAACTTCTGAAAATACACACTGACATAGATCGACTGGGTTTCAAAATCGTTTTTCAATAAATGTGTGGGTAGGTATTTTAGGCACCAATTTTATAGGTCCTTATTTTTATGATGGTCACCTCAGTGGTAAAAGGTACCTAAACTTTTTGAGAAATGAATTTAATGAATTCTTAGATGACCTATCTTTAGAGAATCGACACAACTTTCAATATTTTCAACAAGATGAAGCTCCTCCCCACAATTCCTAGATTTGCCTAGATTATTTAGACGAAATTTTGCCTCAACATTGGATAGGTACCAATGGATTTATTCGAGGACCCCCTCGTTCTCCAGATATAACCCCAATGGATTTTTTTCTATGGGGGTATATTAAAGATAAGGTGTTTTCGACGACACCGCAAAATATAGAGGACCTAACAGCTCGAATTCAACAGGCATGTATTACAGTTACCCCCGAAATGCTCAGTAATGTTTTAAATGCAGTGTCTCGCCGCGCTTGATTGTGCATAAGAAATCGCGATGGACACTTTGAACACTTGATATAATATTTTAAAAGGATTAGATAAATATTAATGTTCTGTGTGCTTATACTCTTTTTATTAATTTTTTTTTTGTTACCTGAATTTACTTTATTCTTCTTAATTGTGTTATTGTTTTTATAGCAAAGATTTGAGCAACTTATTGAATTATTTTATCATTTTATTTAATCATTCTTCTCCACGGCAAGCATAATGCATGTTGAAAAAAATTATTGGTTTAAAAAATGTTTTTATAATTACTAACGTAGTACCAATGAATAAATATGGCATGTGATATATCGTTAAAAAGGCAGGAAAATACTCTATATAATTGCGCCATTTCCCGCCCGTTTCAAAATAATTTTTTTAACAGCCTGAAGAGTAAATCTCAAAATACAGAAATTTTGAAGAAAATTAGATAAAACCTAGTTGAAACACTCTATTTTGCAAAAGATTTTCGCCTTAGAATTTTTCTCATGTCTCTTCAAATAACGGAGATATTAGGTCTAGACGTTTTCCGCATTTTCAATATTTTCCGCCATAACTCTTAAAGTAGGCCATGGATTTCAAATGTCTTTAAACCATTTTGTAGGTTATATAAATCGGCACAATTTTCGTAAAAAAAATTTTTTTGTACGACCGATATTAAATGAGATATTCTCGAGGGCCCTGATAAAATGAACAGCCTGTATAATTATATCACGCTCTATAATTAACTAGTGGGAGAGATATACGTTTATTGAGTACCATAAATTTGGTAAAACAAGTAGTTACACACTCTAGAATATTAAAATCGACCGTCATCCTAAGGAATCATTTAATAGTAGACAAAATATGTATCTGTATCTCATTGTTTTAAAATTTATTCCACCGTGATTGCAAGATTGTTGTTTTTTCTGTCTTGGTTACATATTTATTTTCCTTAGTTTGACAGATGTCATTGTTCTTCACATGTAAAAATCTGTGAGATGAGTTCTGTGAAAACGTTCAAATTCTTAGTCATGTTGAAGAATTTGTCACAATTTTCGGCTTATAGTTAAAGTTAACCACTGATTACAAAGGTAAATGTAATTCTCATTTTAAAGGTAACATATATGTACTCATTAAACGAAATTGAATTAAAAGGTTCTTCATACGTTTGACAAGAAAATGTTCACGCTAAAAACATCGACAAAAAAATTGATGGAATGGCGACTTAAACAATATGGCATTACGTTTTAAATATACAGGATGATTCACAGGAACTCCCTTCGCAGCTTCCGTGGTAACGAAGAGTTATTCAAATTCTGTAAGAGCCAGTCGTTAGATGTTCTTGGCGACTTTACCATGTATTTCAAATATTATCAATGACTGTAGCTTCTACAAGTATTTTGTTCTAATTAAAAGTATATGGAGTTAATTTTACATATTATTATTACTAATAAGTAATTATTAGAATAATTATAAATATTATTAAAGAGTCTTAAAAACTGTACAGTTTTTAAGACTATTTGATAATGGTCGCAAGGCCGAAACATATGTCAGAGAAATCTGAACAAAATTAACCACCAAGCGCATATTGTAACTATTCTTTTGAATATTTATAATTATTCTATTGAATATGTTTCATCAAGAACCTACCGCAGATTCCATCCAATTAATTATAAGTAATTATGTTCACTCACCTCTTTTCTTATACCCGGAAATATAATTAAAAAGGCTATATAAAGGGTACTAAAGATCGCTAGGAATGTAATAAGTGCAACGTCTCCAGTTACAGCAGTTCTATTGTTGAAATTGTAAAGCGTAGGGCCACCATCGTATCGAAAGGCGTCAAACCACCCCTTCATGACCAATCTCCTCCTTTAACAAACAAAATCATGTTTACTAAGGTTAATATTTCTTAGATCTAAAATAACTTAAATTTTCGCTTTAATATTTCTATAGAATTAAATATATAGTGGCTATTCATTTTAAAAAATACCAGACATTAAAATGTAGTTATTAATTATTCACCAATTTATTACAAAATTAATTAAAAAGAAATATTCGGACGTTTCTAAATAACGCGTCATGTTGCAGTTGCATAAAACTGTTTTAGATAAGTTGTTAAGTGGTCGAATTGAACTGGCAATGGTTTTACTTTTCCTAGTCTTTCGAGTCACAATGACCTTTACACTTACGTTTACACTTTCACAAATGTAAAATAATAAACGTTTAAATATTTTCATTTGTTATTTCCGGGTTATAGCAACAAACTAGTGAGTTTTTTTATTTATGAGAGCAATTTTAATATATTTTACGTAATCAGTTCTCAATTTTCTGAGGGAAAACGAGCCTTAACGAGTTTGTAGCTGGCTCTGTAAAATAAAACCATTCCATTTGTTTATTTATAGTTCAAGCAAATCTCAGCACAAAATGGGGTCCGCTTGAAGAACTTCGGGACAGTTATTTGATTATCGCAATGGGCAGCTCAATTATACGCTTTCGAAAGACTGTATTCCATGAGAAAGCAAACGCAATGCTAACCGTCAACCATATACTTTAGAAGATTCAGCTCTAAAGTTAGTAGAATAAAACCGTCCAGGGACTGTTCTGGCAAGTTCCGGGAAGATATTAGCTTTGGTGCTTCATTGACAAAGAAGAAAAAAGAAGTTTCAGGAAATTCACTTGAGAGCAACGATAAGCCGCGTGGAAACTGTATGGATGACAAATAGATCTTACACGCTTTCGAAAGACTGTGTTCCATGAGAAAACAAACGCAATGGCAATGCCATAGAACAGGATGCTCTTATTAACAATTAGCGCGATTTTACTTTTTTTTGCTATAATGAACTATATCGATTTGGTGTACAAGATAGCCAGCAAACTAACGTCCATGTCCAAGGAAGTCATTTGATGGAATTTGATGAAAACAACGCTAACGGCAACCATATAAATAGTGCAAATAAAGCACTTAATTATCTCCAAGAGAAGGGCAGATGTTAGCTGTGGTGCCTCATTGACAAAGAAGAAAAAAGAAGTTTCAGGAAATTCAATTGAAAGCAACGATAAGCCGCGTGGACAAATAAATCTTACACGCTTGCGAAAGACTGTGTTTCATGAGAAAACAAACACAATGACAATGCCATAGATGCTCTTAGTAACAATTAGCGTGATTTTACTTTTTTTACTATAATGAACTATATGGATTTGGTGTACAAGGTAGCCAGCGAACTAATATCCAAGGAAGCCATTTGATGAAATTTAATTAATACAGCGCTATCGGCAACCATATAAAAAGTGCAAATAGAGTACATAATTATATTCAAGGGAATGTACGAGGATCTAGCCAAGACAGGACCAACTTTAGAATATTCAGCTCTAACATTAGTGAAATAAAACCGCCCAGAAATTGTTATAGTAAGTTCCGGGCAGTTGTTAGCTGTGTTGCTTCATTCACAAAGAAGCAAAAGAAGTTTCAGGAAATTGACTTGAAAGCAACGACAAGCAGCATGAACACTACATGGAGAACAAATAAATCTTACACGCTTTCGAAAAACTGGATTCCATGAGAAAACAAACGCAATAGGAATATCATACAGCAGGATGCTCTTAGAAACATTTAGCGCGATTTTACGTTTTTTTTACTATAATGAACTATTTCGATTTGGTGTACAAGGTAGCCAGCGAACTATCGTTCAAGGAAGTCATTTGATGGAATTTGATGAAAACAACGCTAACGGCAACTATATAAACAGTGCATATAGAGTACCTAATTATCTCCAAGAGAATGTACGAAGATCTAGCCAACTTTATAAGATTCAGCTCTAGTGAAATAAAACCATCCAGAAACTGTTGTAGCAAGTTCCCGGCAGAAGTTAGCTGTGGTACTTCATTGACAAAGAAAAAAAAAGAAGCTTCAGAAAATCCACTTGAAAGCAACGATAAGCAGCGTGGACGCAATGGCAATGCCGTAGAGCAGGATGTTCTTAGGAACAATTAGCGCGATTTTGCTTTTTTTTTTTACTATATTAAACTGTTTCGATTTCATGTACATGATAGCTAGCGAACTAACGTCCAAGGAAGTCATTTGATGGAATTTGATGAAAACAACGCTAAGGGCTAAAATGTAAATAGTGCAAATAAAGTACCTAATTATCTCTAAGAGAACGTACGAAGGCCTAGCCAAAACAAGACCAACTTTGGAAGATTCAACTCTAACGTTAGTGGAATAAAACCATCCAGGAACTATTATACCAAGTTCCGGGCAGATGCTAGCTTTGGTGCTTCATTGATAAAGAAAAAACAAGTTTCAGGAAATTGACTTGAAAGCAACGACAAGCAGCATGAACACTACATGGAGAACAAATAAATCTTACACGCTTTCGAAAGACTGCATTCCATGAGAAAACAAACACAATGGGAATAGCATAGAGCAGGATGCTCTTAGAAACAATTAGCGCGATTTTACGTTTTTTTTACCATAATGAACTATTTCGATTTGGTGTACAAGGTAGCCAGCGAACTAACGTCCAAGGAAGTCATTTGATGGAATCTGATGAAAATCACGCTACCGGCAACCACATAAATCGTACAAATAAGTTATCTAATTATCTCCAAGAGGATGTATAAAGATTTAGCCTAGCCAAAACAGGTCCAACTTTAGAAGATCAGCTCTAAAATTAGTGGAATAAAACCGTCCAGAAAATGTTCTAGCAAATTCCGGGCAGGTGCTAGCTGTGGTGCTTCATTGACAAAGAAGGAAAAAAGTTTCAGGAAATTCGCTTGAAATCAACGCTAAGCACCGTGGACACTGTATGAAGGACAAATAAATCTTACACGTTTTCGAAAGACTGTATTCAATGAGAAGACAAACGCATTGGCAATGCCATAGAGCAGGATATTCTTAGCAACAGTTAGCGCGATTTTACTTTTTTTTACTGTAATGAACTATTTCGATTTGGTGTACAAGGTAGCCAGTGAACTAACGTCCAAGGAAGTCATTTGAAGGAATTTGATGAAAACAACACTAACGGCAACCATATAAATAGTGCATATAGAGTACCTAATTACCTCCAAGAGAATGTACGAAGATCTAGCCAACTTTAGAAGATTCAGCTCTAGTGAAATAAAACCATCCAGAAACTGTTGTAGCAAGTTCCGGGCAGAAGTTAGCTGTGGTACTTCACTGACAAAGAAAAAAAAAGAAGCTTCAGATAATCCACCTCAAAGCAACGATAAGCAGCGTGGACATTGTAAGGAGGACAAAGAAATTTTACACACTTTCGAAAGGCTGTATTCCATGAGAAAACAAACGCAATGGCAATGCCATAGAGCAAGATGCTAATGCTTACAAATCAACAAATCAAGGTTAACTTGGAGACAATTGACTGAACGTGGAGATCTCATAAAACTATTTTAGAAATTTGTGGTATACCAGAGAATGCAGGTTTATATTTATTTTAATTATGAAATTTCTTTTTCTGGTGTATATTATTCATTTAACATTGATTATCTAAAAATATTGGAAGTCGACCCCCATGTCCATTCACTTAGTGAAATTCTGGTCATTAGCCAACCAGTGAAAAATTTTATTCCATCCTGTAATTATTTATCTCAATTTTATGTAAGGACACTTTGTAAAATTTAACATACTGTCTTTTAATTTGAAATTTATTTAAATAAATATTTATTTTATTCTGATTCTAATTTTTTTATACTAAGTTTATAGAAATTAATTTATTGTAATTAATTCCTGAAAGTTCGAGAAAGGAAAAACGGAAACAGTTTAAATATATATATATATATATATATATATATATTAAAATGCACAAGGGCACGTTTTGTCGTATTCCTCTTGAAACCTAATATTTTTATTAGGATGTGCGCTCTGAATGGTATTTTAGTTACCAATTACTAGAAACGCAATAAAGTGTTTATAGCAGACACCGGTGGAGGGACCTATTTGTACTATTTGTAGGTCGCCGATATGGTGTTACTTGCAATATATAACATCAGGAGACCGCAGCATGGTCAGTGTCTGGGTCTGCTCTGCACTGATGAGAGCCAAAAGCTCGAAACCTGTCTGCAGATGACTCTGGACATTGCCGATGCTGCGAAACTCTTCTGTTTTAATAATGGGTACCTTCACCGTTGTTTGCTATAAACACTTTATTGCGTTTCTAGTAATTGGTAACTAAAATACCATTCAGAGCGCACATCCTAATAAAAATATTAGGTTTCAAGAGGAATAAGACGAAACGTGCCCTTGTGCATTTTAACATCTATCGTTCCTCTAGTTGACTTTATTTGTCATATATATATATATTGTAAAATTGGGATAATAGTCGCAGTAATTTTTTATATACGTGTATATAATAATAATATTTATTCACCAAAATGATTTGAACAAGTGTAACATAACTATGGTAAACAATATATCTGTGTATATAGGGTAAATAAACAGGAAATCCAATATAATATAATCCAATATATTATCAATATGAGCCATTTCTAAAACTTATCAGAAGTATAACATAAATAACTTGTCCACTTTCAAACTGGAAAATATAGGAATTAAAATAATCCTTTCTAAAACATGCATTATAAGTTAATGAATCGGTATAGATAATATTGTTTGATATTAGGCTTTTTAAATTGGTGAAACTGGTAATAGATATTCTTTCCAATTATTTGGGTTTTCTACCACATGTGTTATTATCCTCTAAAAACGCAAATAATAGGAAAGAATATTCGTAGAATGCCACAAATAACTTTCCGACAATACTGTTAATAGATGGTTAGCAAGTAACTAACCTTCTATTTCATTACAAATTCATTACGGGCGACCCTGACATTGGTTTTGATGGCCACGTTATAGGACGCATAAAAATAATGGGTGTGTTGATTTAACAAACACAATAAATAATTGATTGTCCATTTGATGTAAATTGAAGGCATATTCGCGCAAGGCGATAATTTTCGTTGAATCAAGTATTACATATTTAAAAAATTTATCCTTTTCCACTCAAATTGCTTATTTTTGAAAAGTGAAGGTAGATATACAAATATCTAGGCAAGAGGCAAAGGAAATATAAATATTTTAAAGTAATTTCTTTGGGTTTTGAATTTCCTTCCCTATTATGTAAATGGATAGAATACAGCAGCGCAATTTGATAGAGAGACAAAACGTGACTAGTTACTATCTCTACTAGGCTCGAATTCCATATCCAATGTTACAGGAGCTGGTTACGTGTTCACATTTTTTCAACAAAATAAAGCCCTGATCACTCTTACACCAAGGACAATTTTCTGAAGGACAGAAATGCTCTTAAATGTATAATTTATTTCAATAGCGTTATGTTATTTGCTACAACCTGTGAGCGGTGTATTATTAAGCAAGACTTGTAGATATTGGTCCACAGAATATCTAAATCGAATTATTATCTGTAAAAGTTAATATCCCGAAAAAATAATCAATGTGCAGCATTTTGAAGTAACTAGTACTTTATCTGACAAATGCAAAATGCAGTGACATTATAAGGAAAAAGGGAAATAAACTTGTTACTTTCAGAGATTTTAATCATAATATTTTTATGCAAGAACTGTATGACTATATAGTCCAATCTCATATTGACATTCGCGTGGATGCTCTGCCAATTTTAAAACCTCCAGAGCACGAAAGTACTGCCCCAATATAACAATTTTTTCGAGGTTGGCATTCTGAAAAATTGTTGTAAAAAAAGATATAGCGGATCAAAGATGGCGGCGCACGACTTTTTTAAACAAATTCTATATCCGTTATTTCTTAATGGATTTTAAAAAACAAAAGAAGCAAATACTCATTTTAAGTACACCTTTTTAAAAAAAAAAAAATAGTACTGTCATATATAGTCACGATATTTTGTAGATTTCTTAGATAATTGAAAATATCGGAATTAATTTATTAAGTTATTTACTTTTAGCGGAAAATCCATTATAGTACATGAAAAACTTGTCAAATATAAGTTGTAAAGAATTTATTGCTGATTTTTAAAAATTTAAATAATAATAGTTTTAAACGTCAAAAACCTTGGGCGTGTCGCTACCTACCACAGTTCGGTAGCTGTTATGGACGCTAGCAATTTAAAAACAGAAGTTCTTAACGTTTCAAGACATGTGCTTATTAAATATTTTTTTTCCCAGTTTTGGCTTTGGATGTACTCCTTTAGCCAAGAGAGATTCTAACAAATAACGGAATTGATCCAAAAGGAAAAAACGCAGTCATGCGTAGATATGTAAATTCAATCCCAATATATATATATATATATATATATATACATCTTTCTATCAATTCTGAACCATTAGACAATTCATACAATCCTGAACCAGCTATTTATAGAAGAGATAGACAAAAAATATTTGTTTATATTGGAGTATATAGGGGGTCGCATAACTTATTCTGTAAAATATACTTTGATATTTTTATAACTAAACATAGGTGTATATCTACACACTAATGACATCATCCTGAACCAATACGTTAATATGACAAAGCTGAACCATTTTATACAGCAATATATAGCTGAATGTTACATCCTGAACCACTTCAATGTTGCCATTTTTAAATACTATAGGATAGCTACCTGCTATGTTTGTATTGCCAAGGGTCATAAAATACTCGGACTTCTCGCATATGCTTCTTACGAACAAATGAAATTTTATATTTATCAAGTGTAAGTATCTTTCTGAAAGAAGGGGATGAATTTTAGGTATTTAAATTGTAAAAGGCTAGAATAAATACGGTTTATTTTTAATTTTTGCTGTTTAAAATTATATATATATATATATTAAATATACAGGGTGTCGTAATTACGTGCAAAAAATTTAGCTGTAGATTGCCTGTCGAAAATTTAGTTTCTTCGTATAAATTTTTTCAAAACAACCTTTTCCTGTCCAGCTACACTCCCTTAAAGGGGTGTGCCAAAAAAAAGGTTTTTAATTTATATCTCAAAAAAACGTAATCGGAAAAAGACGAAATTTGGCACATCTCTGTTACTCATCAAAGGGCATCTAACGCAATCATGTCATCCACCTAGCATGTACACGAAGGGGTGAAATTTACTACCCTTTTAGAAATTTTGTAAATATCTTTGTGCCTGCTCTTTTCTTAAGTTAAAAAAATAACTAAACATTATGATTAATTTAGAAACTTTTTCATCTCTTCAAAGAAATTCGTAAAATCAACCATTTTTGGTAAAAAAATTAAATTACATCTGCCTAAGTGATCAATCAAAAGCTATGAGCAAAATTATATTAGTGTAAAATACTAAAAGTAGGCTGGTGTCAAATTATAATCTGACAATATTACGTTGTTTCTTGCCTTTGAAATAATAAGATAATCATTTCTTATTACTTAATAGTAGTATTTTTCTGACCAGATTTTAAAATGCATAGTTCTAGTAATGAGGAATAATATGCAGGCATACATTTAATTTATGGTGAATGTAAAGGAAATGCTTCAGCGGCAAAAAAACGATATCGTCGTAAGTTCTCTACACGTACTGTGTCAAACGTTCGTACTTTTTCTAATATTCACTTGAGGTTAAAAAAAAGGAGGTGTTTTAAAAAAACAAGTCATGATTGTGATCGTCGGAGACAAATAGGAGATGCAATGGAGGCACACATATTAAATACATTATTTTGGTGAACATCCTGAATGTAGTATTAGACTGGCTGCTCATCAATTCCACACAACAAAAACATCAGTATGGAGGATTTTGAAAATATGAAAATGCAAGGATTTTACCCCTTATCATTTACAGAGAATACAAGAGCTGTTCCCTCGTGACTTTCCAGTAAGACTTGATTTTTGTAGAATTATACTTAGAAGCCATTACATTTTACAGTACTATTCACAGATGAATGCTGCTTTACTCGACGTGGAGATTTAAATATTCGTAACTAGCATTTATGGAGGGAGGGACGATAATCCTCACGCTGTTGTAAATGGAGGATGTCAATACAACTTTTCAATAAATATTTGGGCCGGAATTATAGACAATAAATTAATAGGGCCTTTTGAGTTACCAAACAGATTAAATGGTCCAGCTTATTTAAACTTTTTATAAAATGACCTGTATCAACTTATAGACGATTTACCTCTTGGGTAACGTCAAACACTTTGGTTTATGCAGAATGGTGCGCCACCTCATTATTCTTTAGACGTTCAAGAGTGGCTACCCTCAACATTTAGAAATCGATGGATTGGCAGGGGGCGAGAAGCCACAATTAAATGGCCCCTCGGTCCCCAGATATGAATGCACTGGACTTTTACTTTTGTGGCCACTTGAAAAATGTTGTTTACTGGACACCTGTCCCTAGCGTCGAAGTTTTAAGAGAGAAAATTTTTACTGCTGCCAATGAAGTTCGAAACTCCACATGTTTTACTTATAGAAGGCAGGTATGGCAATTTTAGGAAACGGTTGCAAACGTGTATTCAAGTTGGAGGTCGTCATTTTGAACAAATGCTTTAATATCTAAAAACAACAATCGTTGTCTTCATGTTTAAATTTTTTTACTGTCTAAATTCATCTTTTTTTTCCGATTACGCTATTTTGAGATAGAAATTAAAAACCGTTTTTGGCACGCTCTTTTAAGGTATTGTTGCTGGACAGAAAAGAGTTATTTTATACGGAGAACCCGTCTTAATTTTCGACAGAGAATCTACAGTTAAATTTTTTGCATGTTATTTCCAAACATCCTGTATATGTATATATATTTACTTTTAAAAAGTTTAAAGAGTATGCATTAGAAGTTGTTTTCAGATATATGGGAGGTTCCCCTAATAATCATCACTTTTTTGTAACAATTCCCTTAATATTTCTATCTTAATTTTTCCTTCTATATTTAACTGTATTATTTTCCGTTCTGGTTTAAAAGGAAGCTTCACTTCTGAATGACTTTTGATTATGCCTAAGGTTGACTTTTTTTAGAGAGAACCAAACAATGATAAAGAAAATTAAACAGTCAAATTTTAAACGTCAATATTTTGAAAACGAATATAATGGAGTGGATATATCCAAATTATTACTGTATGTGGAATTGTGGTATTGTCTGGAAAGTTGAAAAAATAGTTCAGATAGATACAAGTTGTAGAATAACATACAAATAATTAATAATTAATAAATAATTTATTTTTTGAATCATGTTTTATTCTTTTTATTTAATTGCGATATCCGACAGGGGCACTGCTCAGTTATAGGATAAAGAGAGGAATATTACAATCACGAATGAATTGGAATAAAAATACATGTTAAGCATAAACAAAATTAAATATAATATTTTTAGTCGCAAACTCCTCTATAAAATCCTTATTTTACTATAAGGAACGTAACCAGACTGCAACCAACAGCTACTCTCCGGGCTATGTGCCCCGCCGAGCGCTGAATCACAAGTTACAAGTCTGGCGCGTTAACTGTAATAATTGTATATTACCATCAAAACGCTAATGCTTCGATTGCAACAAACACCAGCCGAAAGACTGATTCTACTTAAAGGAGCTCTCTTGCCAGCCGTCACACACTACTTGCAGACTGTAGTTTCGAGCTGTTGGCTCTCGTCAGTGCAAGGTAGGCATGTGACGACTGACACGAGGATCCTTTGACTATTTGGTAACATCCCGGTATTTTTACAATAGCGACATGTAAAACAGTCAGCGTCTAAAAAGTAGACTATTGAAATTTTAGGTCAAAATGTCAATTTGTTTAGTTGTGTATTTCTTACTATTAACCTCAATCCTTGCTATAAATTCACATTAAAATTTGTCAGAAAGAAAAATGGTATAGCATTATTTAAAGCCTTTTTGTATTGTAAGGGGATTAGAGAATATATGAAACAAGTCCCAAATATTCATAAATATTCTTTTAAGTGAGCAATGAGAAATGAAATATTTAATTCTTAATTTTAAGTAATATACTTAAAAACTTACATTGTGCCTAAAAATATACCGATTATGAAAATCAAATACACTTTAAGGCAGTATTAAAAGATTATTTTTGTTTGATAGTGTATCCGTGAAGTACCCCGCATTAAATTATTCTATAAAATATATTTTAGCTAGAACATAAAACGGATAGGTTATCGTCCGTCCAGGTGCAAAAATAGTATCGCCGAGCTTATTAAATTAATTTTTAATTTGAGGAGTTATCTTCATTTTGAAAAACTTAAACTATAAATAATTCTTTGAATATTCGAAGAATGGGATGCTGTTAGCTTAGCACAATTTATTTTTTTAATATTTGCACGCTAATAAATTACTCTTTATAGATATACAGTATGTTACAAAAATAGCTATCACTAGGAATATTTACATATAACATATTACATAAACACCAGACTATATTATATTTCTACATACAAAGCCAAAAATTACAGAAAGTTCTCTTATTTTTAACAATCATACATATTCTGTTAAAATAGCAACAGAAATATTGTTCTATGCATTTGGGTCCGAAAAACGAAATACAAATTCTCTAGTTTTAACCCTAATTTTATCCAAGTTTTTTTTAAACAAATATACGGGTCAAATTTAGACTTCACATACTTCTTTGCAACAATGTTTGTTACCTATACTTACTTTACATACATTTCAAATTATTTGACTAAAATAATACTGGAATCTCCAGCATTTATTTAAAATGTATAGATACGGGAAGAATAAAAAAAAGTGAAAGTAACCTGTACACGGGTTTGCCGTTTGAATCCTACCTAATTTCTGACTGTTTATCCTTTCATTCCAAGACGCCTCTTAGAAGTAAGGGTAGGTAATGATCATTACAACTATTTACATAAGTCGTTTCTGGACTGAGAAAAACCATACTGAGACCATGGAACAATAACATAGCATAGTTCACTAATTCACTTTCTCAAAACAACAAATATACTTGTGTTATATATTTTCAGTAAGTCTACATCTACTATTCCAGAAAGTATAAAATCATTTTTATTGGGTTTCGTAACAGATGCCTAACTTTTTCATACTAGGTATATTGGATGAAATTAAATTGATTATACATTAATTGTGGCAAATAAATCCTAAAATGTGTAAAAACTAGAAATAGAAAAGTATAAATTTGTCTTTTTATTTCGTCTCATACCATCAAAATATTCCAACCGGTTATAATACAAAGATGCGCACTGTAAAACTCTAAATAAATACCCTCGCCATATTACATTTCAATATAAGTTTAACGATAGCTAGCAACAATTTATTTCTTGAATCACGTTTTCCTCCTTTTTCTTTATTTATTAACGATATTTTTACAATTACAAAATTTCAATCACAAATTGAATTAGATTACAAATATATATTAAATATAAATAAAATTTTACACGTAGGATAGTTATGATATAATTTGTACATAGTAACATTTTTGGAAAGAGGGTGAAACAAATGTCAAGTGCCGCACATGTTTCCCATAGACCATTTAGGTATTTAAATTTTAAAGAGCCTGGGTGGTCGAGCGGCCGACAGCGAAGACTTGACTTTAATTTATTATTGTGAATTTAAAAGACTTTATTCTACTTTGAGCATATACTAATGCACAAATAACATTAATAAAAATGGTATTTATTTACCGCTCTTATAATATGTAATATTTAAGAAGTGGTAAAATTTTTTGTTTCGTTCGGCATTAAGGTTTCAAATGGTAGCTATTATAACTTCATAGTAGAATAGAGTAAGACGATAAGATAAAACAAAAGTCAATGGTTAAAGTGCTGTTCTTTGTTACACATGTTACCCATAAACAAAACAAAATTGGGGTATTTAAATTTTAAAGGGACACAATATATAACACTGTGTGGTCCACTAGAGTCCGGCGCCAAATCTGAGACACCCATATATTGTAATATTTGTATGATCTAGTTTTATTTATATAACAAATGAACCAACGGTTAGTAGAAGACTTTACATTAATTTACTATTGTTGGTTTAAAAATCATTCATTGTATTTTGAGCATTCCAGTCACTTGTACTTAATAAAAATTTTATATCGGTGTTTCGATTTTATTTTAAATTACATTGG
Organism: Leptura quadrifasciata; assembly: GCA_963675555.1. Taxonomy (NCBI): domain Eukaryota; kingdom Metazoa; phylum Arthropoda; class Insecta; order Coleoptera; family Cerambycidae; genus Leptura; species Leptura quadrifasciata. Next base: position 150,147,343 of record OY776673.1, on the reverse strand, counting down.
ATTAAACCGATATTTAACAACTCTTAATATTTATCTTATGGTTTTGGTATTTTTGGCGTAAACTAATGCGTAAATAGCATTAATAAAAATATATATAATTATTTACCGCTTTTCTAATATTTAGTATACAGCGTGTGTATTGAAACATGACCGTAAGTCTTAAAAAAATATCTTCGGAATTGATGCTGAAATGTAATTCTTTTTGGTATTTTTGGCATAAACTAATACGTAAATAATATTAATCAAAATAACAATTATTTATTGCTTTTACAAAATTCAGTATATTTAGGAAATGGTAATTTTTTCTTCGCATGGCATTAAGGTTTAAAATGGAAGTTGTTATAACTTCACAGTAAAATTTATCGGTGTGAAAAAGTATAATTGCACTGTTTATATCCTTGATTTGGCAGGATTAGAGAATATATATGAAACAGGATGCAAATTTTAACACAATATAGGTACTAATAATAATGTATCTCAATTTATTAACACAGTACAGAACAGAAGTATTTTTGCGAAAAGCTCCTTGTAGAAGCTTGAATACGAAAAATATTTCAGTTATTGATAAATTCTTTTAAGCGAGCAGTCATACGTGATTCTTGGTATGTATAAATTATATGCTTAGATAAAATAGTATTGTGCGTAATAATATGCTAATTATAAAAATTCAACTAGTGTTAAAATAATATATTTTTTTAAAGTGGTTAGTATCAAGCACTCATTTATTTTGTGGTTCCTAGGTTCTTGACTGGGCACATGCAAAAACAATAATGTCACTGAGTTTATTTATTTAATATTATATAATTTGATAAGTTACCTTTATTTAAAACATAAACTATAAATAATTCTTTCAATATTGGAAAAATGAGATCATAACCTCTCGCGCATTGCTGTCAGGTAGCACTTTTTAAAATTATTGTGTATTAGGTATACAGCATGTTAGAAGAATAGCTAACATTAGGATTATTTACGTATAACATATCATATAAACACCAGACATATTTCTTCGACCAGGAAATAAAATATATGCAAGGCGGAAAATTACAAAAAGTTAGTACTTAAAGCATTTACTAATTGATCTACATGATTTTACAATCATAAAACTTCAGTTTAAACACAGCAACATAAGTATTCTTTGATACATATTGGGCATTGTACATTGTTATAGAGCAATGAAACAATATTAATTGTTACGGGTCTCTAAATTCAGAAAATATATTTTATTAAATATGAATTTTTAGTATAATGAGGACAATTTAATTTGAAATTAGGAGAAAGATATTTATATAAGCAATTTTCAAGTTACTAATTGCCTCTATACAGGTTGATTCACATAAAACTCCCCAGGCAGTTTCCGTATTAAAATGTTGTCAATGACAGTGGCGTCCGCGACGAAAAGAAAATTTTTGATGACTGGAACTTTGAAAGTATAATATTAAAGTTTGTTTAATTCTAAGTACTTTTTGCAGTATACACTTTTCTATTAAAACCAGTGGTTTTGGAGATAAATCGAAAAAAATTATTCAGTTTAATATTTTTTAACAAGCAAAAAAATTTAAATTCACTCAAAAGCGGACGCTACATACAATAGGTACTTAGTTTAAAGTGATTCGCCATATTTTAAATGATTATACAAAGATGGCGTTGAAGTGCGAAATTATTTTTCGATAGCTGGAACATTGAAACAGCACACACGATAAAGAACCAAATAATATATATATATAATTTTATAATGACATTTTTTAAAAAGACTAATGTCTTTCAAATTATCTAATATTTCCTATTTTTTTATTTTTTAAAGTATAATTTTCATTAACACCTGTATTGTTTTCTTAATTCTATAAACTAGTAGTCCTAAGTCTAATTTAATAATATACAGTCAAGTATGTTGCGTAGTAATTTATTTTGAGGTTTGTTCACATATAATCAATTTTTAAGTTTTTGAATGCGTTTGTTATTACAAGGTAATTCAGAAATGGTTGTGTACATCAACGAAGACAAATTAATCATGATTTTGATCTACGGAGAATGTAGAAAAAATTCCCATGAAGCCGAAAGGTTACTCCATTTGCATTTTCCCAATTTGCCTAAGCCAGACCATAAAATCTTTATTTCTTTAACCAATAATTTGAAAAATTACGGAAGTTCTAAAAAGTTAAAGTATAATAAACAGTTGACGGCTACAAATGATGCAAATACTGCTTTAGTAATTGACAATATTGTAAATAATCCAAATGTGTCTTTACGGAAATTATCGTCTGAAACAAATATTTCCTACTCCTCTTGTCAAATAATTTTAAAGAAAAATAAGTACCGTCCGCATAAAGTTCATTATGTTCATCATTTACGACCTGGTGATTTTCAGCGTTTCATAAATTTTATTGCTGAATTGTCAGTACATAATAAGAATCCAAATTATTTGAAAAATGTGTCGTGGAGCGATGAGAGCCGCTTCCATAGTAATGGGCTTGTGACTATACAGACCACTCGGAATTGGTCTCAAAATAATCCGAGATAGATACGAAGAACCAAAAATTAAACACTTTTTAAAGTAAATTTATGGTGTGGAGTATTGAACAGATACATAGTCAGACCTTATCTATTTCGTGAAACGTTAAATTGTGGTATATATCGGAGGTTCTTGCAAGAGGAGCTGCCAAATTTATTAAGAAACATTCCTCATGATGGGCACATAATCTGGTTTTATCAAGACGGGGCACCGGCACATAATTTAAGAATAACATTTAGACACTTGCAACGAACATATCCTAGAAGATGGATAGGAACTAATGGAGTAATCAGGCGGCCAATACGATCACCTGACTTAACTGCATTAGATATTTTCTTATGGAGACATCTAAAAAATTTTGTTTGCACCGAACGAATCGATGTTATGGCAGACCCATACAACAAAATATATATGCGAGTGTTACCACAGTAGATCGTTATTGAAAGTAATGGTTTAACATGTGTATCCATGAAAGAGGAAACAGTTTTAAACATTTACTTTAAAAATAAATACATACATATGTACATATTTTATTGAAAAGTCAAAACAAATTATTAAAAAAACTTATTTGACTTTATATTATGTCGATTTATCTCGAAAATCACTGATTTTAACAGGAAAGTGTATGCTACAAAAAGTACTTAGTATTAAAGAAACTTTAATATTATACTTTCAAAGTCCCAGTCATCGAAAATTTTCTTTCCGGCATCGCGTCGCGACGTAGCGGACGCCACTGTCATTGGCAAATTTGAACGACAAAATAAAGCCACCAAAAATATGTAACGACTGGCCTTTACAGAAATTTAATACCTTTTTTCGTTATTATGGAAACTGCCTGGGGAGTTTTATGTGAATCACCCTGTATACTTAAGTCAATTTAACGTCATATTACATAGCATACAAATTTGTGGTAAACTATTCAAAAGTAACAAATGCCAAACATCTCATAATAGTAAAGCATATTTTTCACAATAATTAGTATCTTAAAATACATATACATTTAGAAAATTATAGAAGCTAAATTTCGTAGAAAATATGAAAATAAATATGAAAAACCCATTAATATATTGCTAAATTATCAACTGGACCATTTTCCATTGTTGGCCTTATAAAAATGTAAAGATCTGGTATTTCAATTTTGGGTATAAATTATTTTTAAAGAATTGATGAATAAAAAGAAGAAAACTTCACACCTATATACCTTACGGAAATAAGACTAATAATCATTATAATTATTTACTTAAACCATTTTTGGACTGAGAAAAATAATTCTGAGATTATCAGGATAATATAAGGTTGTAGTTTATGAATTTTTTCAAACGGATGAATATATTTGTGTCGTATAATCTCAGTAACTCAATTTTTGATCAAATAGAAATTTATAAAGCTCTTTATTTGTATTTTTTATGTCATCTGATCTTTTAGGAAGTTTAAAATAATTTTTATTTGGTCTCGTAACAGATCTATAATTTTTTAGGATTACATTGCATTGAATTAAATTAATTACATTAAATGCCGCAAGTTCCAATAAATCCCAAATCATCGAAATGCTACAAATAAAAATAATATAATGCTTTTGATTTTTATTTTGTCTCATATCCTATAAAAATATTCCAACAGGTTACATAGATACGCATGGTAAAACTATAAATAAAATCTCTCAACGTATTGCATCCTAGTATAGGTTTAAATATACCAAAACGTTCTTATAAGTACAAAGACATTAATACACTATTGCCAAACCTATTGGTTCAGGTTAGTAAGGAAGACATGAATGGCAATATATTGTATATAAAACAGCGCCACCCGCTAATGCAGCCAAACACTGAACTAAAAAACACATCTTCCTAACTAACCTGAACCACCATTAATTAGTCTGTAACTAATTCTCCCGCGCATTTTTTCCCGCCAAATATATATGTCAAGAAAGAATCCGATCCTAAGTTTGTCAAGGAACGTTTCAGTTATCTACGTGAGATACCACTAAATAAAAAAGAAAGGAAAACGAACCTGAACCACATATATGGTTCAGGTCCGTCCGGCTGGTTCAGGATTGTGCTTACAAATTACTATTTCTGGTTCAGAATCATACCATTGCTCTATATATATATATATATATATATATATATACATCTTTCTATCAATTCTGAACCATTAGACAATTCATACAATCCTGAACCAGCTATTTATAGAAGAGATAGACAAAAAATATTTGTTTATATTGGAGTATATAGGGGGTCGGATAACCTATTCTGTAAAATATACTTTGATATTTTTATAACTAAACATAGGTGTATATCTACACACTAATGACATCATCCTGAACCAATACGTTAATATGACAAAGCTGAACCATTTTATACAGTAATATATAGCTGAATGTTACATCCTGAACCACTTCAATGTTGCCATATTTAAATACTATAGGATAGCTACCTGCTACGTTTGTATTGCCAAGGGTCATAAAATACTCGGATTTCTCGCATATGCTTCTTACGCACAAATGAAATTTTATATTTATCAAGTGTAAGTATCTTTCTGAAAGAAGGGGATGAATTTTAGGTATTTAAATTGTAAAAGGCTAGAATAAATACGGTTTATTTTTAATTTTTGCTGTTTAAAATTATATATATATATATATTTTAAATATACAGGGTGCAAAAATTTAGCTGTAAATTGCCTGTCGAAAATTTAGACCGGGTTCTTCGTGTAAAATTTTTCAAAACAACCTTTTCCTGTCCAGCTACACTCCCTTAAAGGGGTGTGCCAAAAAAAAGGTTTTTAATTTATATCTCAAAATAACGTAATCGGAAAAAGACGAAATTTGGCACATCTCTGTTACTCATCAAAGGGCATCTAACGAAATCATGTCATCCACCTAGCATGTACACGAAGGAGTGAAATTTACTACCCTTTTAGAAATTTTGTAAATATCTTTGTGTCTGCTCTTTTCTTAAGTTAAAAAAATAACTAAACATTATGATTAATTTAGAAACTTTTTCATCTCTTCAAAGAAATTCGTAAAATCGACAATTTTTGGAAAAAAAATTAAATTACATCTGCCTAAGTGATCAATCAAAAGCTATGAGCAAAATTATATTAGTGTAAAATACTAAAAGTAGGCTGGTGTCAAATTATAATTTGACAATATTACGTTGTTTCTTGCCTTTGAAATAATAAGATAATCATTTCTTATTACTTAATACTAGTATTTTTCTAACCAGATTTTAAAATGCATAGTTCTAGTAATGAGGAATAATATGCAGACATACATTTAATTTATGGTGAATGTAAAGGAAATGCTTCAGCGGCAAAAGAACGATATCGTCGTAAGTTCTCTACAAGTACTGTCTCAAACTTTCGTACTTTTTCTAATATTCACTTGAGGTTAAAAAAAGGAGGTGTTTTAAAAAAACAAGTCATGATTGTGTTCGTCGGAGACAAATAGGAGATGCAATGGAGGCACACATATTAAATACATTATTTTGGTGAACATCCTGAATGTAGTATTAGACTGGCTGCTCATCAATTCCACATAACAAAAACATCAGTATGGAGGATTTTGAAAATATAAAAATGCAAGGACTTTACCCTTATCATTTACAGAGAATACAAGAGCTGTTCCCTCGTGACTTTCCAGTAAGACTTGATTTTTGTAGAATTATACTTAGAAGCCATTACATTTTACAGTACTATTCACAGATGAATGCTGCTTTACTTGACGTGGAGATTTAAATATTCGTAACTAGCATTTATGGAGGGACGATAATCCTCACGCTGTTGTAAATGGAGGATGTCAATACAACTTTTCAATAAGTATTTGGGCCGGAATTATAGACAATAAATTAATAGGGCCTTTTGAGTTACCAAACAGATTAAATGGTCCAGCTTATTTAAACTTTTTATAAAATGACCTGTATCAACTTATAGACGATTTACCTCTTGGATTACATCAAACACTTTGGTTTATGCAGAATGGTGCGCCACCTCATTATTCTTTAGACGTTCAAGACTGGCTACCCTCAACATTTAGAAATCGATGGATTGGCAGGGGGTGAGAAGTCACAATTAAATGGCCCCTCGGTCCCCAGATATGAATGCACTGGACTTTTACTTTTGTGGCCATTTGAAAAATGTTGTTTACTCGACACCTGTCCCTAGCGCCGAAGTTTTAAGAGAGAAAATTTTTACTGCTGCCAATGAAGTTCGAAACTCCACATGTTTTACATATAGAAGGCAGGTATGGCAATTTTAGGAAACGGTTGCAAACGTGTATTCAAGTTGGAGGTCGTCATTTTGAACAAATGTTTTAATATCTAAAAACAACAATCGTTGTCTTCATGTTTAAATTTTTTTACTGTCTAAATTCATCTTTTTTCCGATTATGCTATTTTGAGATAGAAATTAAAAACCGTTTTGGCACGCTCTTTTAAGGTATTGTTGCTGGACAGAAAAGAGTTATTTTATACGGAGAACCCGTCTTAATTTTCGATAGAGAATCTACAGTTAAATTTTTTGTATGTTATTTCCAAACATCCTGTATATGTATATATATTTACTTTTGAAAAGTTTAAAGAGTATGCATTAGAAGTTGTTTTCAGATATATGGGTGGTTCCCCTAATAATCATCACTTTTTTGTAACAATTCCCTTAATATTTCTATCTTAATTTTTCATTCTATATTTAACTGTATTATTTTCCGTTCTGGTTTAAAAGGAAGTTTCACTTCTGAATGACTTTTGATTATGCCTAAGGTTGACTTTTTTAGAGAGAACCAAACAATGATAAAAAAAATTAAAGAGTCAAATTTTAAACGTCAATATTTTGAAAACGGATATAATGGAGTGGATATATCCAAATTATTGCTGTATGTGGAATTGTGGTATTGTCTGGAAAGTTGAAAAAATAGTTCAGATAGATAAAAGTTGTAGAATAACATATAATGCCCAACCTAAGGAACATATTTTTTTAAATAATTTATTTTTTGAATCATGTTTTATTCTTTTTATTTATTCATTTATTTAATTGCGATATCCGACAGGGGCAGTGCTCAGATATAGGATAAAGAGAGGAATATTACAATCACGAATGAATTGGAATGAAAATACATGTTAAGCATACACAAAATTAAATATAATATTTTTAGTCGCAAACTCCTCTATAAAATCCTTATTTTACTATAAGGAACGTAACCAGACTGCAACCAACAGCTACTCTCCGGGCTATGTGCCGCGCCGAGCGCTGAATCACAAGTTACAAGTCTGGCGCGTTAAGTGTAATAATTGCATATTACCATCAAAACGTTAATGCTTCGATTGCAACAAACACCAGCCGAAAGACTGATCCTACTTAAAGGAGCTCTCTTGCCAGCCGTCACGCACCACTTGCAGACTGCAGTTTCGAGCTGTTGGCTCTCGTCAGTGCAAGGTAGGCATGTGACGAACAACATGTGGATCCCTTGATTTGGTTTAACTCGGTATTTTTACAATAGCGACATGTAAAACAGTCAGCGTCTAAAGCGTAGACTATTGAAATTTTAGGTCAAAATGTCAATTTGTTTAGTTGTGTATTTCTTACTTTTAGCCTCAATTCTTGCTATAAATTCACATTAAAATTTGTCAGAAAGAAAAATTGTATAGCATTATTTAAAGCCTTTTTGCATTGTAGGGGGATTAGAGAATATATGAAACAAGTCCCAAATATTCATAAATATTCTTTTAAGTGAGCAATGAGAAATGAAATATTTAATTCTTAATTTTAAGTAATATACTTAAAAACTTACATTGTGCCTAAAAATATACCGATTATGAAAATCAAATACATTTTAAGGCAGTATTAAAAGATTATTTTTGTTTGATAGTGTATCCATGAAGTATCCGGCATTAAATTATTCTTTAAAATATATTTTAGCTAGAACATAAAACGGATAGGTTATCGTCCGTGCAGGTGCAAAAGCCGAGCTTATTAAATTAATTTTTAATTTGAGGAGTTATCTTCATTTTGAAAAACTTAAACTATAAACAATTCTTTCAATATTCGAAGAATGGGATGCTGTTAGCTTAGCACAATTTATTTTTTTAATATTTGCACGCTAATAAATTACTCTTTATAGATATACAGTATGTTACAAAAATAGCTATCACTAGGAGTATTTACATATAACATATTACATAAACACCAGACAATATTATATTTCTACATACAAAGCAAAAAATTACAGAAAGTTCTCTTATTTTTAACAATCATATATATTCTGTTAAAATAGCAACGGAAACATTGTTCTATGCATTTGGGTCCCAAAAACGAAATACAAATTCTCTAGTTTTAACCCTAATTTTATCCAAGTTTTTTTTAAACAAATATACGGGTCAAATTTAGCCTTCACATACTTCTTTGCAACAATGTTTGTTACCTATACTTACTTTACGTACATTTCAAATTATTTGACTAAAATAATACTGGAATCTCCAGCATTTATTTAAAATGTATAGATACGGGAAGAATAAAAAAAGGGAAAAGTAACCTGTACACGGGTTTACCGTTTGAATCCTACCTAATTTCCGACTGTTTATCCTTTCATTCCAAGACGCCTCTTAGAAGTAAGGGTAACTATTTACATGAGTCGTTTCTGGACTGAGAAAAACCATATTGAGACCATGAAACAATAACATAACATAGTTCACTAATTCACTTTCTCAAAAGAACAAATATACTTGTGTTATATATTTTCAGTAAGTCTACATCTACTATCTCAGGAAGTATAAAATCATTTTTATTTGGTTTCGTAACAGATGCCTAACTTTTTCATACTAGGTATATTGGATGAAATTAAATTGATTATACATTAATTGTGGCAAATAAATCTTAAAATGTGTAAAAACTAGAAATAGAAAAGTATAAATTTGTCTTTTTATTTCGTCGCATACCATCAAAATATTCCATCCAACAGGTTATAATACAAAGATGCGCACTGTAAAACTCTAAATAAATAGCCTCACCATATTACATTTCAATATAAGTTTAACGATAGCTAGCAACAATTTATTTCTTGAATCACGTTTTTCCTCCTTTTTCTTTATTTATTAACAATATTTTTACAATTACAAAATTTCAATCACAAATTTAATTAGATTACAAATATATGTTAAATATAAATAAAATTTTACACGTAGGATAGTTATGGTATAATTTGTACATGGTAACATTTTTGGAAAGAGGGTGAAACAAATGTCAAGTGCCGCACATGTTTCCCATAGACCATTTAGGTATTTAAATTTTAAAGAGCCCTGGGTGGTCGAGCGGCCGACAGCGAAGACTTGACTGTAATTTATTATTGTGAATTTAAAAGACTTTATTCTACTTTGAGCATATACTAATGCACAAATAACATGAATAAAAATGGCATTTATTTACCGCTCTTATAATATTTAAGAAGTGGTAAAATTTTTTGTTTCGTTCGGCATTAAGGTTTCAAATGGTAGCTGTTATAACTTCATATTAGAATAGAGTAAGACGATAAGATAAAACAAAAGTCAATGGTTAAAGTGCTGTTCTTTGTTACACATGTTACCCATAAACAAAACAAAATTGGGGTATTTAAATTTTAAAGGGACACAATATATAACACTGTGTGGTCCACTAGAGTCCGGCGCCAAATCTGAGACACCCATATATTGTAATATTTGTATGATCTAGTTTTATTTATATAACAAATGAACCAACGGTTAGTAGAAGACTTTACATTAATTTACTATTGTTGGTTTAAAAATCATTCATTGTATTTTGAGCATTCCAGTCACTTGTACTTAATAAAAATTTTATATCGGTGTTTCGATTTTATTTTAAATTACATTGGATTAAACCGATATTTAACAACTCTTAATATTTATCTTATGGTTTTGGTATTTTTGGCGTAAACTAATGCGTAAATAGTATTAATAAATATATATAATTATTTACCGCTTTTCTAATATTTAGTATACAGCGTGTGTATTGAAACATGACCGTAAGTCTTAAAAAAATATCTTCGGAATTGATGCTGAAATATAATTCTTTTTGGTATTTTTGACATAAACTAATACGTAAATAATATTAATCAAAATAACAATTATTTATTGCTTTTACAAAATTCAGTATATCTAGGAAGTGGCAATTTTTTCTTCGCATGGCATTAAGGTTTAAAATGGAAGTTGTTATAACTTCACAGTAAAATTTATTAGTATGAAAAAGTATAATTACACTGTTTATATCCTTGATTTGGCAGGATTAGAGAATATATATGAAACAGGATGCAAATTTTAACACAATATAGGTACTAATAATAATTTATCTCAATTTATTAACACAGTACAGAACAGAAGTATTCTTGTGAAAAGCTCCTTGTAGAAGCTTGAATACGAAAAATATTTCAGTTATTGATAAATATTCTTTTAAGCGAGCAGTCATACGTGATTCTTGGTATGTATAAATTATATGCTTAGATAAAATAGTATTGTGCGCAATAATATGCTAATTATAAAAATTCAACTAGTGTTAAAATAATATTTTTTTTTAAAGTGGTTAGTATGAAGCACTCATTTATTTTTTAAAGCGTATTTAGTGGTTCCTAGGTTCTTGACCGGGCACATGCAAAAACAATAATAACACTGAGTTTATTTATTTAATATTATATAATTTGATAAGTTACCTTTATTTAAAACATAAACTATAAATAATTCTTTCAATATTGGAAAAATGAGATCATAACTTCTCGCGCATTGCTGTCAGCTAGCACTTTTTAAAATTATTGTGTATTAGGTATACAGCATGTTAGAAGAATAGCTAACATTAGGATTATTTACGTATAACATATCATATAAACACCAGATATATTTCTTCGACCAGGAAATAAAATATATGCAAGGCGGAAAATTACAAAAAGTTAGTACTTAAAGCATTTACTAATTGATCTACGTGATTTTACAATAATAAAACTTCTGTTTAAACACAGCAACATAAGTATTCTTCGATACATATTGGGCATTGTACATTGTTATAGAGCAATGAAACAATATTAATTGTTACGGGTCTCTAAGTTCAGAAAATATATTTTATTAAATATGAGTTTTTAGTATAATGAGGACAATTTAATTTGAAATTAGGAGAAAGATATTTATATAAGCAATTTTCACGTTACTAATTGCCTCTATACAGGTTGATTCACATAAAACTCCCCAGGCAGTTTCCGTATTAAAATGTTGTCAATGACAGTGGCGTCCGCGACGAAAAGAAAATTTTTGATGACTGGAACTTTGAAAGTATAATATTAAAGTTTGCTTAATTCTAAGTACTTTTTGCAGTATACACTTTTCTATTAAAACCAGTGGTTTTGGAGATAAATCGAAAAAAATTATTCAGTTCAATATTTTTTAACAAGCAAAAAAATTTAAATTCACTAAAAAGCGGGCGCTACATACAATAGGTACTTAGTCTAAAGTGATTCGCCATCTTTTAAATGATTATACAAAGATGGCGTTGAAGTGCGAAATTATTTTTCGATAGCTAGAACATTGAACAGCACACACGATAAAGAACCAAATAATATATATATAATTTTATAATGACATTTTTTAAAAAGACCAATGTCTTTCAAATTATCTAATATTTCCTATTTTTTTATTTTTTAAAGTATAATTTTCACTAACACCTGTATTGTTTTGTTAATTCTATAAACTAGTAGTCCTAAGTCTAATTTAATAATATACAGTCAAGTATGTTGCGTAGTAATTTATTTTGAGGTTTGTTCACATATAATCAATTTTTAAGTTTTTGAATGCGTTTGTTATTACAAGGTAATTCAGAAATGGTTGTGTACATCAACGAAGACAAATTAATCATGATTTTGATCTACGGAGAATGTAGAAAAAATTCCCATGAAGCCGAAAGGTTACTCCATTTGCATTTTCCCAATCTGCCTAAGCCAGACCATAAAATCTTTATTTCTTTAACCAATAATTTGAAAAATTACGGAAGTTCTAAAAAGTTAAAGTATAATAAACAGTTGACGGCTACAAATGATGCAAATACTGCTTTAGTAATTGACAATATTGTAAATAATCCAAATATGTCTTTACGGAAATTATCGTCTGAAACAAATATTTCCTACTCCTCTTGTCAAATAATTTTAAAGAAAAATAAGTACCGTCCGTATAAAGTTCACTATGTTCATCGTTTACGACCTGGTGATTTTCAGCGTTTCATAAGTTTTATTGTTGAATTGTCAGTGTTACATAATAAAAATCCAAATTATTTGAAAAATGTGTAGTGGAGCGATGAGAGCCGCTTCCATAGTAATGGGCTTGTGACTATACAGACCACTCGGAATTGGTCTCAAAATAATCCGAGATAGATACGAAGAACCAAAAATTAAACACTTTTTAAAGTAAATTTATGGTGTGGAGTATTGAACAGATACATAGTCAGACCTTATCTATTTCGTGAAACGTTAAATTGTGGTAGATATCGGAGGTTCTTGCAAGAGGAGCTGCCAAATTTATTAAGAAACATTCCTCATGATGGGCACATAATCTGGTTTTATCAAGACGGGGCACCGGCACATAATTTAAGAATAACATTTAGACACTTGCAACGAACATATGGATAGATGGATGGAGGAACTAATGGAGTAATCAGGTGGCCAATACGATCACCTGACTTAACTGCATTAGATATTTTCTTATGGAGACATCTAAAAAATTTAGTTTGCACCGAACCAATCGATGATAAGGCAGACCCATACAACAAAATATATATGCGAGTGTTACCACAGTAGATCGTTATTGAAAGTAATGGTTTAACGTGTATCCATGAAAGAGGAAACAGTTTTAAACATTTACTTTAAAAATAAATACATACATATGTACATATTTTATTGAAAACTCAAAACAAATTATTAAAAAAACTTATTTGACTTTATATTATGTCGATTTATCTCGAAAATCACTGATTTTAACAGGAAAGTGTATGCTACAAAAATTAGTATTAAAGAAACTTTAATATTATACTTTCAAAGTCCCAGTCATCGAAAATTTTCTTTCCGGCATCGCGTCGCGACGTAGCGGACGCCACTGTCATTGGCAACATTTGAACGACAAAATAAAGCCACCAAAAATATGTAACGACTGGCCTTTACAGAAATTTAATACCTTTTTTCGTTATTATGGAAACTGCCTGGAGAGTTTTATGTGAATCACCCTGTATACTTAAGTCAATTTAACGTCATATTACATAGCATACAAATTTGTGGTAAACTATTCAAAAGTAACAAATGCCAAACATCTCATAATAGTAAAGCATATTTTTCACAATAATTAGTATCTTAAAATACATATACATTTAGAAAATTATAGAAGCTAAATTTCGTAGAAAATATGAAAATAAATATGAAAAACCCATTAGTATATTGCTAAATTATCAACTGGACCATTTTCCATTGTTGGCCTTATATTAGACCTTATAAAAATGTAAAGATCTGGTATTTCAATTTTGGGTATAAATTATTTTTAAAGAATTGATGAATAAAAAAGAAGAAAACTTCACACCTATATACCTTACGGAAATAAGACTAATAATTATTATAATTATTACTTAAATCATTCTTGGACTGAGAAAAATAATTCTGAGATTATCAGTATAACATAAGGTTGTAGTTTATGAATTTTTTCAAACGGATAAATATATTTGTGTCGTATAATCTCAGTAACTCAACTCTTGATCAAATAGAAATTTATAAAGCTTTTTATTTGTATTTTTTATGTCGTCTGATCTTTTAGAAAGTTTAAAATAATTTTTATTTGGTCTCGTAACAGATTTATAATTTTTTAGGATTACATTGCATTGAATTAAATTAATTACATTAAATGTCGCAAGTTCCAATAAATCCCAAATCATCGAAATGCTACAAATAAAAATAATATAATGCTTTGGATTTTTATTTTGTCTCATATCCTATAAAAATATTCCAACAGGTTACATAGATACGCATGGTAAAACTATAAATAAAATCTCTCAACGTATTGCATCCTAGTATCGGTTTAAAGATACCAAAACGTTCTTATAAGTACAAAGACATTAATGCACTATTGCCAAACCTATTGGTTCAGGTTAGTAAGGAAGGCATGAATGGCAATATAATGTATATGAAACAGCGCTACCCGCTAATGCAGCCAAACACTGAACTAAAAAACACGTCTTCCTAACTAACCTGAACCACCATTAATTAGTCTGTAACTAATTCTCCCGCGCATTTTTTCCCGCCAAATATATATGTTAAGAAAGGATCCGATCCTAAGTTTGTCAAGGAACGTTTCAGTTATCTACGTGAGATACCACTAAATCAAAAAGAAAGGAAAACGAACCTGAACCACATATATGGTTCAGGTCCGTCCGGCTGGTTCAGGATTGTGCTTACAAATTACTATTTCTGGTTCAGAATCATACCATTGCTCTATATATATATATATATATATATATATATATATATATATATATATATATATATATATATATATATATATATATATATATATATATATATATATATATATATATATATATATATATATATATATATATATATATATAATCCCATACAATACGGATTAAGGATCAAGCCAAGGAACACTCGTTTCTCATCAAGGAGTCCAACATGATGACTTCTGATAAACGAACATGAAATGGACCACGGATAAAAGGTTTAATAAACAAAGGTTAAAAGGAATCACAGAGGAGACAAATACCTAATAGCAAGTTTTATTGTTTGATCCTTATATCTGAATATTACAATTTCTGAGAAATTCCATGATAATAAAATATATGTCCTTAGTTTTAAAACTCAAAATATAATTTACACTTAGTGGCATAACAAGTTTTTTCTCTAATAATTTTTTAACAAAGATATTAATTTCCCGTTCGTATTTGGGGCAACCCAGAAAAATTTGATGAAAATCTCCCGGGCTCCCACATTCACAAAGCTCATTTTCTTTAATACCGATTTTTGTGAGATGAGAAGGAAATCTTCCGCGATTAAAATGTAATCGGGTAATTGTAGTATAAGTATTTCTTTTTATTTCTCCATTGTCGTAAAGTCTACTTGCTGTAATTCGTGGGTTCGATAAAGAGTAATTTATTGGATGAACAGAAAATATCTTTTTATAGTATCATCCCATTCTAGATTGATTTTTTCTCTTAGAGACGTTATTATATCGCTGTAAGGTATCAAGTAATTTTTATGGTTGTAATCATCAATTGCTATCTTTGCACGTGAATCTACTTTTTCATTATTAGACAAGCCAGAATGGGCTGTAACCCATATAAAAGTTATCATGTAATCCAGACGAGTGAGCCTTACATGCAATTTCAAAATCTCCACGAGTAAAGGAGAGCTATTAACATCTATATGATTAAGGCCATTAAGCACGCTTAGTTTATTAAATATTCTAAGTGTGAAAAATGTTTCCTTACTTTGGCGACGATTCATTTCTTAAAAAAAAGTATGAGAAAAAAAAAATATTATTTATTAGATCTTAAATACAGATAAAAACAATACTTTATGAATATAAAATTTTCAGCAATGTTATATATGAATGTTCCTGCAGCTGTCAGCCAGACAACAATTGTTTGCTAGTCTTCTGAAAGAATTGTATTCTTCCGATTCACCCTCAGACATATCAAGTTCCATATCGTCATCATCATTTATGTCAGATATGGGCATTGATTCAATATTGGGACATTCAAATTTTGTACATTCACAAGCTTCGGTACAACATAAAAAATTTTTTTGCAGCTGCAATTTTTGCTGGCGCATCATTTTTAGAGCCACATTTTATTAAAAATAATAGGCTTTCAGGAGCAGGTGGCTTTGTAATTATTGTAACTGCCGCATATAAACTTCCTTCCATTTTTTCCATCCACATAGGTATGGATTGGCAAGTTTCTGAATATTGGTATGACTGAACTTTTATACCCTCGTTATAAAATATGCCCTATATAAGAAACCCAACATTACTAAATAGCGCAGTACTCGATAAATTAATATATTTACCTAAGCATACAAACAAATCTTTCAAAGCCCGTATTCATTTCATCATTTGGTATTTTCTCCGGATCCAGTAAAAAAATGACTTTAAAATACTGTCATCTTCATTTAAGCCTAAAAATGCCCTAAAACACATTTCTTTGCTTTTCCTAAAAAATTTTCCAGTTACATCTGTTCCAGTAAATGCATGGCATTCAAGGATAGCTTGTTAATCGGGCCTAAACTAGCGGTGATATGTTTCGGCCAAATCATTCTTCTTGTTTTTCCGCGTCCTGTTAATATTTGTTTCTTGAGGTAACTCTTTATAACAATTTAATAAAATAATAAGAACGTCTATACCGGAACTGTCTACAGTTAAATAGAACTGATGCTGTTACCGTATTTTTCTCCAATAATTATTGTATAATGCACAAGTAAAGTATCTGCTTCCTCATAGTTATTTTTTGCTAGAATTTCAGGAGAATATCAGAAGACTTCGAATATGTTTTATTTCCGTAGGATACGACTACATTTTCAATAGTTTTGTTTGAATTGAAATTATGTTCCATAATTTTTTGACCAAGATATTTTGTTAACTCATCTTTTTTTTTAATACTTGATAAGAAATCTTTGAGATTTACTTTTTTGATCAATGTATTATCAGTTATTCTGTAATATGTTTCTTCCTCTAGAGCTTTTTTCTCTCAAGCTTTAGATGGACGACGAAATTATGTAATGTGTTATATGTAAGTTATATACTGTGTATTCTAGGGCCCACTGATCTTTAAGGCATCGATAACAAATTAAATAGGAAGAGTCTCGGGGTCCGCAAATTGCGTATCTTTATCCTGTTCACTGGGAGTCCGCAAATGTAAAATATATGGGCAGTTTGCGGACCTCTATTCTGTAGGATACAATTCCGCAACTTGCATTCCCGTATTTCCATTTGTTCAAGGTCCTCAAATAGCTTACTACTATCTTATTTTTGTAGAGATCCGAAAATCATAACCTTACTTATTACCGCTGGACGTATGCTGTAGACTTGTAGTGTTGTGGGTAACAGGCTTATGAAATTTATTTGAAGTGCAATAAAATTAGGAAAATTAAGTATCATTAACTAAGGAATTTAGTTTAGTGACTTCTGTGAAAATGGACAAAACTTAATAAGGTTTTTTGCTAAAATTGTTGGTTTTGCCGTAAAAGGCGATTTTAAGTTGAGGGAGCAAGGTTTTGTATATTTGATTGGAAATAATATTCACTAAAGAACCCAAACCAACTTTTGAATGGAAATAAGTCAGGTTAGGTTCTTGTGTTTTTATGTTCATGTGAACAATTCAGATTTGTACTTTGTGAATTTGTATGTAACAAATAAACAATTTCTTACAAATTCGACTTTTAAATGTTTACTTCTCATATTCGCTTGTATATACTATAAGCACATGTTCTAGCAAATTTTTGTATTTTAACTCTCTCGTGTCCGTCTGTCACACAGATTTTTCTCGAAAACTATGTAACGTAGAAATTTGAAATTTGGCATAATGTTAGGTCTTGATAACGCAATTTACGGAACTCTATTATACATAATTCAAGTCCGCAATTTGTGGAACTCTATTATACATAATTCAGGTACGCAATTTGCGGACCCCGAGACTCTTCCAATTAAATATTTCCATTTTGACCATTTTCGGTAAATAAGAGTCCAATAATAGATTTCATGAAAATGTTTTAAATGCCTTGATATGACATATCCTACACAAGATAAAATGCCATTTGGATACAAATAAATCTGAATTAAGAAGGTTGAAGTTGAAGCGGTAAGTATTAATGTAAATTACGCAGACTAAGTTTCATCGTGTGAATCTAGAAACGTATGGATAAAGTAACTCCGCTATAATTTTTCATTAACGAGTTACTAAATTCAAAATTAGAAACAGTTCAGAGACTTTAAATAAAATTTGTTTAAAAATCGTATTAACAACTTTCAAAAGCAAGTCAAGCTTAGGAATTTTTTTGAACATGAGTAACAAGAACATCAGGTTGTGGTAAAAAATCACTTCTTTCGGCACCTTTTTTTATGAAATCATAATATAGTAATTAATCTGGAACATGAAATAATGAATATCATCGAATGATGTTCATCGTTTGATAATATTAAAGATAGTTTGCGAAAGACATGTGAAAACTGACGAGTCGTCAAACATGTAAAGACATTATCTTTCGTAATAATACAAATCAAAAGATTGACAAAGCAACTTGTTACAGTCTTTATGCATATGCGACCCTCAACGCACATTTGTGTTTCGCGAGCCACATATCGCCAAGCCGTCAGCCGCTGGTCGCACAGATTTGGCTTCTGTCCGCTAGGAGCTGCTAGGAACGGTCACGTGACTTCAGGCTTGTTGAAAGGAAAGGAAATAGGTGCTTCTGTGTGTATGTTAAAGAACATGCCAAAACCCTCGATGAACTTTTCGAAACTGTAACAAAATCCGAAAATTTTCGCATGAAAAGCGTGCTTCACGTAAAAATGTCGTTGGAAGAGGTTTTTATACATTCAATCACATTTTCGCTCTATGGAGCATTTTTTATGCAAAAATGTCAGAAACTTATCAAGGAGTGTAATTTTAGAAAGTATACTAAATGTCGCGGCACAGGGACGTAATGTCGCCCCGATCACAAAATTTAGAAAGTGTAACGAAAACAGACAGAAATTTTGAAAATAAAAACCTTTTTACGAATCCACGTTGTTAAGCACTGCAACGCATGCGTTGTGTTAAATATGAGGATAAGTTAATCAAGTCTCTAGTCAAAGTATTTCGAGAGTTTTAGCGAAAATAGCCCTTAGCGTCGAGGGTGCCCTATCATTTTCTAGCAGTCGATTTTGACGGGAAAATGATGGGTTTTAACGGTATTTGCTCTAAACCGGTTCCTCGGTGTCAAAAAGGTATAGTTACCATGTACTCAAATGTGCATGGGACCGCCTTGCCTGAACGTATGAATATGTTAATTGCCACAATATAATTCAAAATCATTGCGATTCAAGCATTTTTAAGCTCCGAGGAGCGAACCAAATTACTATTGAACTGATAAATACGTAGACAGGCAAGCAAAAGCCCACCAAAAATTTATAAATATTGAACTTTTCTTGAATCTTTTTGTGTAATCGTTAGCTATAAACCGCACATTGGATGGTAGTTGGTACAATATGAGTCGTTGCGTTCCTCACTATGTGTTATACACGGACCAGACTATAGTTTGTCAATACATTTTTCTTGAACGTTTTTGTAAAACATGATTTTTTAAAGAGATTTAATATATATTTTTTGAACTTTATATTGTCTTTTTCTTGTGTTTTCAAAATTCCTTTTCAGATTTAAATTTAAGAAAGTGTTAGTATTTACTATGTTAGATTTATAGTGTTACAACGTCCAATTGGTATCACTAGTGAAGCAGTTAAGCATAAACGAACAGTAAGTATAGACTTTGTTTTATTCTCCGTCTGAAACAGTCGTTTTGAACCCTTCTTTATGAACGCTTAATATTCATTTTTGGAAAGTATAATAGAAGTTCTTCAGACTCGAAAAGATGGATCGTTCACATATACACTGTTGATAATCCCAAAATCCCACAAGATGACTTAAATAAAGTTTCAGGGATTATCGAAGAATTTTTTTCTCTCTGAGCTAGTCTCACCAGAAGATGGATAACTGGTGAGGAGACTTAAAATGCTTGATGATTATTAACCCGCCTCTCAGGTTACCATCAGGCATAACAACAACAAAAATAATGAGGCTTAAATGCACGAGGATGGCTAACACATCTCTCAAGTTACCATCAGGCATAACAACAAAAATAATGAGACTTAAATACACGAGGATGGCTAACCCGTCTCTCAAGTTGCCATCAGGCATAGCAACAAAGTAATGAGACTTAAATGCGTGAGGATGGCTAACTCGTCTCGCAAGTGGTTAAGGTGCAGCCCTACGGTGGTGACTTTGGGGGGCCAGACGATGGTGGTTGGTTTATAGCCTCCCTAATCCGTGGAACGTTTTAGCCTAGGCCGTGGAACGTTCTAGACTAGTCCGTATACCCTCTATTCATCGAGGGTGCAATCCGGCCAAAACTCTGGTAGAATGTTGTAGCTCAATTAACAGGGTTGAGTCCGTCTCTCTAGCAAACGAGATACTTCCAAAGGAAAGTGGTCAACCAACCTAACATCTAAATTCCGCACAAATGCAGATAAAACTCCCTTCGTAACATCAAAATTGTTTGACAAACAGAAACAACCAAAGCGGAGGAAATTGTATTGTTGCCGATAATCCCAAAATCCCACAAGATGAATTAAATAAATTAAGTTTCAGGAATTATCGACAGTGTACACACAGGAGCAACTTTTCCTTTCCTTTCAACAAGCCTAAAGTCACGTGACCGCTCCTGGCAGACAGAAGCCAAGTCTGTGCGACCAGAGGCTGGCGGCTTGGAGATATGTGGCCCGCGAAACGCAAATGTGCATTGCGGGACGCATGTGCATTAAGACCCTAACAACTCTATTTAAAAATCAACTCACTACACGTACACACTTCACGAGCAACAATCAAAGTGCAGTTTAAGGATTTGACCTCTCTACCATCTAATGGCTAGTTTTTACTTACTCGATGAGACAAACTTGTCTTTTTTGAAATCTTTTGCAAATATGGTCGATATACTTTGAAAATGTTAATATCTGATCAATAACTACAACTAAATACTTTGTATATTCTATATTATCTAACTTGTGCCTACAAATTTAATTGTGGTGAATTTAGATATCTTTTTATTATAAATCACCATATATTTACACCCATTTATAACAACTCTATTTAAAAATCAATAAAACGTAATCAATGTACATCATTTTTATTTAAACCAGGGGGAAGGTATACCTACCATATATTTACGGAAAGAAACGAATGAAGTGGAATATTTAGGAACGCATTTCTATGAAGGGTTGACGGGAAAAATAATAAGGAAAATGTGACTGCATCTAAAATAGAAATATTTATAACCTTTTAGCGAATATATTTGTATTTAATGGATCTTTAACAAAATCAGGTAAGTTATTATATACTCTGTTATACCTTTATCATATATATATTCTTTTTAGTTTTTAATGATGAGATAGGGAATATATCAATACATAATCATTTTGTCTTGTGTTATAACAATTATGAATGTCTCTTCTAAATTGAATATTTTCAAATAAATATGGTATAATAATCGCTACATTTTAATGTGAATCACATAAAGATTTTGCAGCAACTGAAATTTGTGTAAATCAGTGTCAATACACGTATATAAAATTCAAGAGCACAATCAAAGTGCAGTTTAAGGATTTGTCCTCTCCACCATATAATGGCTAGATTTTACTTACTCGATGAGAAAAACCTGACTTTTTTGAATTTTTTTGCAAATATGGTCGATATACTTTGAAAATGTTAATGTCTGATCAATAACTACAACTAAATATTTTGTATGTTCTATATTATCTTATTTATATTATCTAACTTGTGCCTACAAATTTAATATAATGTTGAGGTGAATTTAGATATCTTTTTATTGTAAATTGCCATATATTTACACCCATTTATAATTACTACTAGTAGGTAGTTTGTTTTCATCCAATTCTCAGTATTTAATAAAGCGCGATTAAATTTTTGAATAGCAGTATCACACAAGTATCAGAAATGTGTAAAATTGTGTCATCATCAAAAAAATGCATTTTACAACCCTCTAAGCCAATTAAAAAAACTTCATTTATGAACATAATAAAGAGCAAAGTATTACAGTAACAGCAAATATCAGTACAGCACAGTAACAAACAAGAGAAGAAATTAATTCTTGCAGTTTCATAAAATAAAGTATATTGAAGAAGTAATATTTAAATTTAGGTTTTGATCTACATAACACAACATACATAACATATTGAAAGTATGGAACTCGGTATGGAAGCAACAATAATTTCACTCTACCTTAACTCTTTCGCATGATGATCTAATCACATTTAAAACACAACAAATTATATTCAAGAATACACCACGGCACATACTTATATCAGAATTTATATTAATGAGTTTTTTCAATCATAACAGAGCACTGTACAGTCGTTGCATACAATAGCTTAAACGCTTATTGTTTGCTCTAGCCGTTCACTTGCACAAGTAGATTTATCGGACACGCATCAGCGACCACATCCGCTTATGTTCTCTTTCATGTTGCAAGATAATATTTCTAGTCTGTATAACTAAAGCATCGAAAAATTAAAATTTGTTATGTGAAATCAATAATTTTAATAGGGATTAAGATTTTTCCCTCTTGCGTAAATATGTGAAATATAGAGGGTGTCCACTTTTTTCAATGGGATTGTATTGGTAATTTCGAAACCGTCAGACAAGGAAGGTTAACAATTCAGTCTAGTATAAAAAAATTGATCGATTTCACACAACAAAATAATACAGGTATCTGAAGGTGGTAGGTCGTAGGGGGGTGGGGTTAGTAAATGATAAATATGTAGACGTACAGCCAGATTTGCCCTATTTTTTTGTAAACAACGACCAAAGTCGGCAAATTCAGTTTTCGAACCTCACCTGGTGATCTTTTGGTTCAAATTTAGAGTTAAATTCAAATCAAACAAAAGTAATTTAATTTTTAGGAACTTACTTGGATAGCAAGCTGTGCTGGGATAGCCATATTAATGAATTACGCAAGATACCATAGATAAGGCATGTTTTTGCATTGAACCAACTCAAATCTAGTTTGGACAACTGCCATTTGTTAAATGTTTATTTTTCGTTAGGTTACTGTCATCTAGCCTATAACATTATATTATGGTCCCAGAATGTCGACGATATTAATGATAATGATAAGATATTTATTTTGCAAAAAAGAATGCTTAGTGTTATTTTTAAAGTCGGTGCAAGGGATGTCTGCAAGCAATATTTTATCAAATTACTGACGGGTACCATCTATTTACATTTTTCCTGTATTGAAATTTTCCAAATTGAACTTAAAGAATTTTGAACTAAATGGAGACTATCACTCTCACAACAGAAGATGTCGAAACTTACTAAGGCATCCATATTACTCAACAGCTATCTACGAGAAATCGCCATATTATAACGGAGTTGTTCTCTATAACAAATTAACAGATGGTATTAAAAATGTCAATTCGTCTAGATTATATAAATGCAAAGTTAAACAGTTTTTAATTGAAAATTGCTTTTATAGATTAAATTAGTTACATAATTTGTAATTTCTATATTTATTGTTCTTTTCTTTTAATATTATATGTACATTGTTTTCTCAGGTACACTTTTAGATATATTAGCCATGATACATGTTTTAAATTGTAAATAATATCTATGTTTTAAAGCATAAACTATACATTTTCTGTACCTATCTATTCGTTGACAATCACATCAATTATTATAAAATTGCACAATGATATTGTTAAAGAACACGATTAAAACCCTCGATATACTTTTCGAAACTGTAACAAAATCCGAAATCGCATGAAAAGCGTGCTTCACGTAAAAATATCGTTGGAAGAGGTTTTTATATTTTTAATCATATTTTTGCTCTACGGAGCGTTTTTTACGCAAAAATTTCAATAACTCATCGAGGAGCGTAATTTTAGAAAGTGTAGTAAATGTCGCTGCACAGGGACGTAATGTCGCTCCGACCACCAAAATTTAGAAACAGTAACAGAATTTGACTTTAATTTCCGAAAGTTCAAAATTAAAAACCCTTTTACGAATCCACGTTGTTAAGCACTGCAACTCATGCGTTGTGTTAAATATGAGGACAAGTTAATCCAGTCTCTATCCAAAGTATATCGAGAGTTTTAGCGAAAATAGCCTTTTGCCCTAAACCGGTTCCTCAGTGATTCGGTGTTAGAAAAGTATAGTTACCATGTACTCGTATGTGCATGGGACCGCCTTGCCTGAACGTATGAAATTGTAAAATGTAATTCAAAGTCGTTGCGATTCAATCATTTTTAAGCTCCGAGGAGCGATCAAAATTGATGTTGAACTGTAAACACGTAAATAGACAGGCAAGCAACAGCCCACCAAAAATTTATAAACATTGAACTTTTCTTGAATCTTTTTGTGCAATCGTTAGCTCAAAAACCGCACATTGGATGGTAGTTGGTACATTATGTCGTCCGTTCCTTACGTACAGGGCCAGACTATAGTTTGTTAAAAACATTTTTCTTGAAGTTGTTGTAAAACATCAATTTTTAAAGAGATTTAATATATCTTTGAACTTTATATTGTCTTTTTCTTGTGTTTTCAAAATTCTCTTTCAGGTTTAATTTTAAGAAAGTGTTAGTACTTACTGTGTTAGATTTATAGTGTTACGACGTCCAATTGATACCATCAGAGAAGCAGTTAAGCATAAATGAACAGTAAGTATAAATTTTGTATTATTCGCCGTCTGAAACGGTCATTTTGAACCCTTATTTGTGAACGTTAATATTCATTTTTGATAAATATAGTAAAAGTCCTTTAGACGCAAAAGATGGATTGTTCAGAATATCACCGCATTCACTGAGATCGATTATTTTAATTCATGAAGGTGGGAAGAAAATCGGCCGTGGTCAAATTGCAGACGAGTTAGTGTTGTGTAGAATTGTTTGAGAATGGAAATTTATTTGGGTTTAGATATCAGCGGATTTAATAAAGAATAATTGGTGGAATCTACAGGGTATGCGTTTTCATATCTGCGTTGCCATTTTACATACAGCGATTTTTTTCAATGTGGGGTGTAAATCTGAGAAAGGGGTTTTATATAAAGAAGTATTGTCATCTGCGATCACACTACTCTTGGCTGATTTCATTATCCGGTAAGTCACAATGGTCTTTAATCGACACGAAGCTGACATTAATATTGCGATGAGCCAACTGTGAGACTTTACCTACGACGACGCCGACGTCTAATACACGAGATGGGAAACTGATCCCAAACTTGGCAATGCTACTTAAAACAGTCCTTGTATTTGAAAAAAATTATAATGTTAGGATAATTTAAGAAACTGATTTGCGACTTATAATATTCAGTTTATGAAATGGGATACACATATCGATAGTTTAATCGGAAAAATTCATGGTATGTTACATAACTTTCATCAGTTATGAAAAATTATGGACATTATATTGCTAAGTACATACAAGCTTCTTATTATTGAATCTATCATTAACTAGAGGCTAACGATCTGGGGCCGGATATATAATATTATATTGTAAAATAAAAAAATAATGCAACAATATTAAATAATTACTCAATGAACTAAATTATTTGATGTAGACACTTTTATATAACGTCCCCCCATCAATTTTATTTATAGAAAGCATCTGAAATATCAAATTAGTCATAGATATGAAAAGACCTGACCTGAACAGTTTGCGATAATAAAACACGAAAATACCTTATTTAAAAAATTTGGACATTATGTCGTAGTCTCCCGTACGTATATATTTCATTTAATTTTTGCAAATTTGTGGAATTGTTGGGGGTCTACAGCGAGTGTAAATTTGAGTTTTCAACTACTCTGTGAATGTTCAAACGTCGGCATCTTGAAATTTTTCATTATATCTAGCTTGCTGTGAAAATTGCCTAAAACATATTTACCGTCAAACTTATTTATTGAAGACGAAATCGACAATGAAAAAAGTACTGCGTCGATGAAGGAAAAATGCACAGAAGACACTACGCAACTTGAAGATGAATATTTTACAAGTGAGGCTTGTGTCGAGGAAATCGACGATAATTAACTGGGAACATAAAAAATACATAGCAAGATAGTTAAAAAAAAAGTTAATATGATGCAATGAGGACAAACCGTATATTAGGTCCATTGAGGACACCACGAATAAAAACGCGCCCTGAAGTCTATATCTCTATAGTGATGTGGAAAATAGTTTCATTTCAGGATGATGCTACGTTTACATCACGAGAAACTTTTTTAAAAGTCTATATCTACTGACAGCGCTGCATATCCCCACTTATATTAATCGCGCACGAAAAAGTTTTAAAGAAAAGTTATTTACTTTTACATGCTCCAAGGGTTTGAACTATTCTCACCATAAGACACAAAATGGATGACTATTTTTTATGTAATTTTAACAGGAAGAGGGATATTTAAAAAACTCAACATTTTTCAAAGATGGGATTTCCACCACCATAGGGTGGTTGAAAACTTAAATATGCACTAGTTATGGACCCCCAACAACTCCTTAAAACTTTATAATCCATATACAATTTGCAAGCTGACACATTTTTTAGGTACATATTCATTGGATTATGGGATTATTCGATTGCTTGCCAAACTCAATAAATAAATAAAAAAATTAGAATTTAAAATAAAAAGTAAAATATTCATTCGTGACATTTGGAAGATAGGTATATCAAAAATGCCTTATATTTCCCTCCACCTATGATTTATTTAATACCATTTCCCTTATTTTGTGTAAGTGTAAAACACCCATCTAGAAAATTTTTCACTGCTCGCAGATGTAAAGTGTTATGTGAGTTTATAAAAATTGTAGCAGCATAATGAAAAATCGTACAGAGTTTAGGCTTCGTAATCTACAAAAAAATTGCAGCCGGCAATAATCATTGATAAATAATGATTATTACTTATTTAAAACATCTTGCATTTTTCAAGAAATAGAAATTTGTTTATTCAGTTCAGTATGCAAAGTTAAGTTCATTGACAATCAGGATGGACATTTTGAGTCACGTGCCATATTTGCACTAAAATTAATCAAAAATGTTACTGAAAAGTTAAATAAAAGCTGTTCAGTGGATATAACTACGTGTTAAATTTCAATACACTTTAAAATTTTAATGCTTACCAAAAACTAGCCTGTATCAAGTTTATTTAAATTTTAACATACATTTTAACTTCAACATATTAGTTCAAACAAACCCTTTAATAACATTCCATAACTAATTTTTATTATTCAATTTTTTAACAAATTCTCTTAACTCCGTTGCTAAATTAAAATATTTAAAGGTTACTTTTATACCACCTAAGAAGTGGTTCGGATCCCGCTATAAACTGTAGCGCCTCGTCTCCTTTACTCACACAAGCCTAGACTTAAGAGGATTATTGAAGTGATCTGGAAGGCGGTTAAAACATGTATAAACATTTATTTATTATTTATAATGCTTTAAAACTAACAGGCTTTAAAACTTTTTACAATAAAATGATTTTTTTGTCAATCACTTCATTCTTATTTTAAACTTATTAAAAATCATTTAATTATATTGAGTTAGTTGACTTTCTATCACTGTTGAACAAAATCTTAATATTTAAACATTATTTTTTACTTCGGTTCATTATTTTTAGTTTTTTAAACTATAATTTTTTGTATTGTAGTTTTATTTTTCATTGTTGTTCCCAGGAGTAATGGACAATTAAACGGTCAACCCTCCCAGAGTTCCGATAGAAGGGTAAGGCTCTTATACCACAGGGTGTGCCCGGTTCCCTGAGGTTGACGCTAGCGACATGACATTTTTAGTCACCCTCTTGCCATTCATCCCTCGGCATGTTTCTCACCAATATATTGGATTGGGTAAATTTTAGATTTAGCATCACGAACACCGATACATATAGAAACCAGCTGATACCCGCCTGCCTTTCGAAATCGCTGAGTATCCGCTAGTAGTACATAATTAATATTACATCATAATGTATGTATTAAAGTTTGAACTAGCGTTTAACAAGCGCTTATACAACGGCAAACACGTTACAGACAATTTCGAAGTTACGTACTCTGGTATGCAATGATTACAAACTCTACAGCGGTTGCTTAACTCTCGTCGAGCGCCTGGGTGTTGATGCTTATATAATACGAGAAACGTCCATAACTCATACCGTTTTGTCTTCTGCGATATTAGCTTAAGCAAGGGCGGATAGTTGTATAGCTGTCTGCAGTGAATTACTGCCACTCATTTAGACGCAAAACGCATATGCGCAGAAGGTTGTGTAAAAGTCTACACCTATGTGTCTTGCGCTAACCGCTGAGATATATTGGGTGAGAATCACGTTCAAAGATTCCGTTACAAACAAACATACAGGTGAGGCTAATAAAAGCGTGTTAATAAAATAAACCTCAAATTGTAAATCTATAAATGCTTTATACAATTTGATCACATTATTAGAGGTATTAAATAATCATTATATTACTTTTTGCTTTTTCTATGCCAAACCCTCGAGTGGCACCTACCGAAAAAATCAATGTTATTTGTCGTTTGCGTGTTCGTGTATAAAAATTACAGATAGGTCAAACTGGTGGAACATGATTTTAAAAAATTAAATTTTCTATAATCAACAATAGTTTTTATTAAGTGATAATGTTATTTTAAATTATATTATAATTCAAATATTATGAATATTTCAAATGTGCTTTTAGATGACGGAATATTAAAACATAATATTTTTAGTCGCAAACTCCTCTATAAAATCCTTATTTTACTATAAGGAACGTAACCAGACTGCAACCAACAGCTACTCTCCGGGCTATGTGCCCCACCGAGCGCTGAATTACAAGTTACAAGCCTGGCGCGTTAAGTGTAATAATTGCATATTACCATCAAAACGCTAATGCTTCGATTGCAACAAACACCAGCCGAAAGACTGATCCTACTTAAAGGAGCTCTCGTGCCGCTAGATGGCTCCTGCTGACTATTTTACATGTCGCTATCCCAAAGATACCGAAATGTACTAAATAGTCAAGTGATCCTCGTGTCGGTCGGCACATGCCTACCTTGCACTGACGAGAGCCAACAACTCGAAACTGCAGTTGCAAGTGGTGTGTGACGACTGGCACGAGAGCTCCTTTAAGTAGGATCAGTCTTTCGGCTGGTGTTTGTTGCAATCAAAGCATTAGCGTTTTGATGGTAATATGCAATTATCACACTTAACGCGCCAGGCTTGTAACTTGTAATCCAGCACCCGGCGGGGCACATAGCCCAGACAGTAGCTGTTGGTTGCAGTCTGGTTACGTTCCTTATAGTAAAATAAGGATTTTATACAAAAGTTTGTACCTAAAAATATTATGTTTTATTATGAATATTGTTTCATTTTGGCAGAATTAATATTTTTTTGCCCTTGAATGAGAATAATACCTACAGACATTGCTCAATCCAATTCGAACGTAGGCGTAGTTGTCCCGGCGCTGTTTTTCGGACGTAGCAGCAATGTCTACCATATGCTCAGTACATTTTAACTCTAACTTTAACTCTAAAAAAAATAAAGCACGAAATCCACTGAATTTTTGAATAATAGATGCCAGCCCTAGGATCTCGCCGCGTTCTTTGTGACAGCGACGCTAATTTCTGATCGAAGAGTACCTATAGTGGATCTTTTACAAACCACAACCAATTGTCACATATTATGATTAAAAAACATAGTTTTAATAATGTCCACACGATGTACATTTGATGAGCGAAACGATTGTCAAGTAAAATGTTCAGAGTATTAGCATTTGTGAGAGCACGCCACATCAGAGTTCAAACCCCACTAACTACATGCTCATAACAATTTATTTCGTGTAAAGCACTAATTGCTTGATTTATTACTATCAACTTTTTAAATTCATTTGTACTAATTGATACATTCAGAATCATAATTATTTTTTAATATCCTAAATTTCACAATAATTGAGGAAGTTTTATTTAAGGAATTTGTTTGCGCCTGATTTAAATTTAATGCTCTAATAATCCCACTAAAGGTTTTCATAAAAAAGTACTATTACGTCATTTAATTCTTATTTCGGACACTTTAAATACGCGCCATGGCCCATGATAAACAGATTCTAAATCTGTCTATGGTAAAAAATAGCCTTGGCATTATATTATACATTTTTTAGTTTACATTTTTGCAACAAATCGGCTCAAACTTCTGATTTATCTAGTAGAAATTTTAAATTAATTTATGTGTATGATAAATTGTAATGGATATAGTTAAAGACATTTAGATGAACAGCAAATTAATTACTATCGTTATTATATTATCGTGATCAATCTCCAACTTTTTAATCTAAATTGATCAATTAAATCGTAACCTGTTCTTTTATTTATGACGTCCGCATACCTTGTATAGAATATTTCTTTATATTTAAAAATTTACTAAATCAATTTAACACGTCTAATTTGTTAGATAAAAAAATATTTTCTAAAATTTGAGGTTTATTATTTAATAACAGCATTTAATTTTATAATCTAATTTTTATTCAATCTATGTTCTCACTGATTACCAATTTTTATAAAAATAATAAAAATTAGAAGCAAACATTTATACATGTTTCCGTTTTTCTAAAGTCTTCAATTGTATTTTTTTTGAAAATATATATAAGTTTTATATGTAATCGGCATACGTGATTTTAATCATTTCTTTGTTTGGCAAATCATGCGTGAATACACCAAACCGTATTTTTTATTTCTTGTAATCTTATCATAGTTTGTAACATTCTTCATGTACGTTTTTTTTTCTCAAAATGTATCGCAATTTTTATTTCTTCAGTTATCGTGTTAAGAAACGCGACAAACAGACACACGAATGGACATTTTGAAAGAAATGACATGATTTTTTCCAAAAGCAAAATTTACTAAGCTTTTAGGCGTCTATGTTCAAGTGAGTCGAAACCGAAATTATATTCGTTGTGACGTTCCAAAAATCATTGGTACCACATAACAACGTTGTTAATGATAGATTGTTACGCTGTTCACCAACAGGTGTCAAAATTATTAAAGATTTCTAGTACCCAATAATTTTAGATATTACATCATTATACTTTCCACCAACAGATAGCTATAGTTGCATTCTGAGAAAAATAGAATTTATTTAAATACAAACGTATACTGTAAAATATGATAATTATAAATTATTGTAATAAATTAATGCATTTGATTGTCTGTAAGGTAAATAGTATAATAACAGTTGTGATTATGGAAAGTCTATAATATCGATTTGCTTTTAAAACTAGAGATTGGTAACATTCTGCCATGACTGTCAAATCATAAAAAGGCAGATTCACCGTTATTACTATTTGTAAAATCAAAGGTTATCCATAGGTTAAAGTTCCAAAAAAAACTGTATCGTATGTATCGTACTTTCAAGGATTTCTGAAAGTTTGCTTCAACAACCATACACCACATAAAAGTGTCAGAATCACCAAGCGACCTACCACATGACTTACTGAAAATCTAAAAATCATGATGAAATTGAAAGATAAGGCGTATGCTGAGTACAAAAAACAAATACTGATGCGGTATGGACAACCTAAAAAGTTCTTAGAAATATGGTTAATATAGCTGTGAATTCTGAAAAAAAGTCTATCTCCAGTAAAAAAATGAACCCAAAACATTTTGGCGTACGTTAAAGTATTTACATATTCAATATACTGCTTCCGTTGTTGATATTTCCGATGGCTTTCATATTTTTTGGATTAATAATCTTCTCTAATATTTTTTGGAGTGAAAGGTAAGGTAAGGAATAAAAATGGGGGAAAAATGGCTCCTGGTAAGTTGAAAATTCTTAGATACAAATGCTGAGAAAGAGTTTTAGCAGTTATTTGACGATCGAGTAATCAAATCTATAAAATGAGTAAAATGACAAACAAATTTGGTTAATTAGAGATTTTATTTTGGTTGTTATTTGTGCAGAAAAGCTATTAAAAAGCCACAAGATAACAAATAAGTTTATATATTTAAATAATATTTTTAAAATCTGGCATTTAATTATGTTTAGAAAACTAAATTTTTGCTAAAAACAAGCAATTCAGATTTAATTTCTACTTTTTTGTTCTTAGTGTCAATATTTAGGACTTATACTATCCGAATTCTAGAATACAACCTGCATTTCTGTTAGTTATTTTTAGTATATATTGTAGCTTTTAATGGGTAGTTATACCTATTTGGTTATTTTTCCCCATATTCGCTATTTTTATAACAATTTGTAACTAATCAAAAGGCATCCATCTTGACAGTTGATTTACGAGTGCAAGTTTTCTTTTATTTATAACAATTTTCTTAATAATGAGAATGAAAAAATTTTATTTAACATA
The DNA here is from genome assembly GCA_963675555.1 of Leptura quadrifasciata. NCBI lineage: Eukaryota > Metazoa > Arthropoda > Insecta > Coleoptera > Cerambycidae > Leptura > Leptura quadrifasciata. The sequence continues at coordinate 150,114,675 of OY776673.1, read as the reverse complement.
TACATGGTATTTATAAAGTGCATAAAAATTATTGTTTTTTCAGTAAAATATGTTACACATAAATGTATTTACATTTTTTTTCTTATTTCTTTTTAAAATGAGCTTTTTCTAAGGCGCGTTAATTTTATAGAAGTATCTGTTTCATATTTACAGTAAAATTGCCGTTGCCATAGAATTTAAGCCTCAAATATCTCTGAAATATTATGATTTTGGGTATAGTGCAGTAAGATAGGTAGATATACAGCCTACAGAATAAACCATTACAAATACATACATGTTATAATAATATTAGTTTATTATGATAAAATGGGCTACAAATTCTTTGTACAAACTAAAAACCAGCCAAATCCCAAAATATTGCCACATTGGTCATTTAGATTATTTAGAAATGCCGATTACAACTATATGTTATCTTTATAGTAATTTTGGGTATCTATGACTATAAAATGACCAACACAATCAGTTGTAATTTCGAAATTGTTAGACATAATCAATAATTCACTGAAATATAACTACAAAGATATAGCTGTAATTTAATCAAAATTGCTAAATAGCCACACCATGGCTCTATTATAGTCATCAAAACTAGTTATTTTTGGTCATATATATCAACTTTTTAACTATAATGACGTTTTTGTTGCTTAAGCATTATTCCCCATTTTGGTAGTGATAATATTTTCGAAAGGTCTTTAACGCCAGATTATGGAAGGTCATTATAGCCAAATGACTTTTTCTTTAGCTATGAAAACGTCGACGTCTACAAATCACAACTAGGTGTGCTACTTATCACATTAGATTAGATTAACAAAAAGAGCTAGTTAATTAGCCTTTACCACCGCGACCTTTTCATGTCTATTGTGCTCCCAGAATAGCTTCCTTATAGTACCTCATCCAGCTTTGTCCTTTGTGCTAGACTCCACAGCTTTGATAAGGGCCCTTCTGTATAGCTGGCCGCCCTTGGCTTTTCTTCTCCGAGTATTTGGAATCTCAGTCTCGCCAGGCCTTGACAGTGGCACAATACGTGAACTGAGGTTTCCTCTTCCTCTTGGCAGAATCTGCATGTTGCGTCCTCTGCCAGGCCCATTAGACTCATGTGTCTATTGAGTCGGCAGTGGCCAGTTAGAAGGCTTACTATTACTTTGATGGCCTTCCTATTCTGGCTTAGTAGATCTTCCGTAAATACTTATCACATGCTGTGGTAAATTATCAGTGACATTGCAAATACCTTCTACTAATGATATTAATATAGTGCTTAAATCTCAAAACAAATTATCAAATCTTATATATATAATTCCAAAGACAAAACTAACAAATATAAAAAATCAGGAGTTTATAAATTAAAATGTTCAGAGAGCAACAGCATATATATAGGACAAAATTTTAAAACAAGAAACCTTTACTAAAGACTTTAGATTACAAACGACAAATTTCACATTTGCAAATCATCTGCTAGATAGTGTAGAAGTTCTACATCTTGCAAACAAAGAAGTTAAGCTTAATTTATTGGAACCTCTAGAAATTTATAAACACAACCATAATAATAATTTCAATCTGTTAAACGATCAATTAGATATGGTGTATTCACCTCTGTTTGCCGCTGCAAAAGGATATAACTTTTCTAGGTAAACGTAATTGTTGTACCTCTATTTGTGTTAATGGCCCAGCTACTTAAGTAAATATCAAAATTCCTGTATTTCATTCTATCTTGAATCATCGTTTGATAATATCGTAAGGTCGAAACTGCAGCCACAACACTTTGTAAATATAATGATAAAAAACACAGTAGTGTGTTCCTCATTTTTGAGACTATTTTAGCTTTCTTTGTCCTAGACATATTTAATGGCACTTTGCTGGTAGAAAATCCTGCGGAAAGGGAAGCTACCAGAATCTATCGTTACTTGAGGACTGGAATTGTTATTTGTAACAGTACTTTTCCAATAGCATCACTAATTGCTCATGGTGTCCCAAATGCTCCTCCAGAAATATTTTATGACAATGTTTTTGAAACATCATTAGTAATAGTAGGTAAGTTCATTTTCGCCGTAACTACGTAAGGACAACTGGATATCGTACGAGGAAAAATGACAATCTAAGACCACCATACAACTTTCACTTTTTAATACTGTCAATCATATAGAAACAATAACCATGATCTGAACAGGAGATAAATCATATTTGAAATCATATCGAGCTCGAATATCGATCCTAATATAAAACTGTGCGGAACTGGCGTTGAGCTGTGAAAATGTATTCGACAATTAGGAGAGCAAAGTGCATTCCGAAATATGAATAATTTGCTTATTATATGTAAAACTATTAGGGAAGTGTCAGACTTCCCTTGGAATGGACTAACGAAAACAATTCCTTCAATTAGTAATGGGTTAAAATTGCTTCAACAAGTTATTGAAGCATTAGATGGAGATAAATATGGGCCTCACAAATTATAAATTTAATTTTTAGTTTTGTTAATCAATGTTACATATAGAGAATGCACGCACATGTTGCACACGTCTGTTAGTCATCTAGTCACACGGCATCTGTGTTGAGAGCCCGAAACTGTCATGTATGGGAGAAAACATGTTATTTTTGTGTATACTGTGCTGTACGGTAAAGGCGATACTGGGTAAGTGCATTCACTAAAATGAAACTTTAAATATTTTAAATTACTTTTATGATCGTGAAATTCATTCTCTGTAAAGTATGTTAACGAGATTTTAGAAGCCATGTCTCATTACAGTTGTTAAGCTCTCGCATCAGCCAACAATGTTGTCAAGGACCTTCTAAAACTGTGTCCTGCGTATAATTTAGCATCTGCAAGTTTTAAATGTTCGGCAATACAAAATGGCGATTTTCCAAAAGTATTTCGCTCTACTATTTGGATAGTCTCTTCCGTTTCTGTAGTTTACGAAGAATCGTCGATGTTTCATATATTCAAAACGTAGGCCTAGGTAGTTTCTATACCGGGTGTTAGAAAAGTATGGGAACGGTGGAAAATCTCGAACTTTGCATCAAATCGAAAAATAAAAAAATACGTGTCAAAAATTTTTCAAAAAACTATCTGCTGATACCAAAATGACCTCCCCACCCACTACCCTGTGGGTGGGGCGAGGGGCCACTTTAAAATTTCAAATGGAAATCCCTATTTTTTATTGCGGAATCGGATTCTACGGCAAAAAATACGTAAATTTTTTTCTGGACATTTTTTTCGATTCTTGCATGGTGTCGCTGTAATCGCAAAAAATGAAAAGAAAACATTACTGTTTCAAGAGTAGCGTCTTGTGCCCATAAAAAAACGTCCAATTCAAAAACTGAAAAACATGTATTTGTTATTTTTACGAAATCTATCCAATGACATTATTGGATTCGACCCTCCCACCCCTAACCCAGTGGGTGGGGCGGGGGCAACTTTGAAATTTGTAATGAAAATCTCTATTTTTTATAGCGGATTCGGATTCTACGGCCAAAAATACGTGAATTTTATATCGGGCATTTCTTTCGATTCTCGCAAGGTGTCGCTGCAATCGCACAAAATTGAAATAAACCTTAAGCGTCCACAAGTTTGTAAATATTTACAAACTCTAGCTACTCGTGAGTTGACAAAAAAAACATTCAGCTTAAAAAACAATATCTGTGATATCTTGGTTTTTATGAATGTTTTTTTTAAAGTGTTCTTAACAACAGTATTTGTTTTGTGAAATTTTTACGAGAACGTTCAGTTCCTTCCAAGTTTTGTAGAGGCAGGAGCGCGCTTTTGTACGGAAAAAGATATTTCATTTTTCATTAGTTCTCGCGTTTTTTTCTGCATAATGACTACTTTAACAGAGGAAGAGAGAGTTTCTCTTTTAATGATGCGAGGGTGGGGCGATAAAGAAAGGTCCTATGATGAAGTTGTGATTTTATTCAACGAAACTTTCCATGTGGATCAAGTGGGAATTTCGAAATATACTGTGTCCCGTACCATCAAACGATTCCTAGACCCAAGAACAAATAAAAATCGCCCAAAATCTGGAAGACCAAAATCTGAAACATCGGTAGCTCGACAAAAAATGATTTTGATCGGCGACTTGAATTTAGTGAATTAATGATGGTAAGGAGTAACCAAAACCCAAATTTTTTGCCATCTCTACTTGTCTTCTCAGATGAAGCAACTTTCGAACTCAGTGGAAAAGTTAATCGCCATAATTCCAGATATTGGAGTGACGAAAACCCTCACTGGATGCTTGAAACACACACGCAGTATCCACAAAAATTAAATGTTTGGGCAGGAGTTTTCAGGGATCGAATCATAGGACCGTTTTTCATAGATGGGAATTTGAATGGAGAAAAATACCTGGAAATGTTGACAAATCAAATAGTTCCCGCAATACAAGAGATTGTTGGTGATGAGTTCGATAATGTTTGGTTCCAGTAAGATGAGGCTTCTCCACACTATCGAGATATTGTTAGGGACTATTTGAATGGTACTTTCGAAAATCGATGGATAGGTCGACGAGGAACTATTGAATGGCCAGCAAGATCTCCCGACCTCGCGTCACTTGATTATTTTGTTTGGGGCTACGTGAAGGGTAAGGTTTATTTCACTAAACTTCGTGATTTGGAAGAGCTGAGGCAACGCATAATAAACATTTTTGCAGAAATACCACCTCAAATGATAAGAAGTGCTATTGAAAATTTTTACGTTCGTCTCGGACAATGCCAAGAAGTCAATGGGCACCATTTTGAACACCTGCTATAATGTTGAAATAAAAACCTGCTAGTGTAGCCGGAATCCTCACCTTACCTTAAATGGCTGAGTTACCTCCTTGCCTTCACTGGCTGGGATCAAGAACTTGTCTGAAGTAGCTGAATTAAGAGGTAAAACCACTGTTGGTTTTCTTTTAAAATCGAGTTTTTTATTGCCCTGTAAAAAATGCAAATTGAAAATTTTTAGCTGCTAATAAATTTACAGAATGTTAATAGTTGTTGTAATTTCCGCACGACCGTGTAAAATCACTGTTCTCAAAACAGCTCGGGAAATCAGTACTTTTACTTTTCTTATTTTTTCAAGTATGCGTTCAAAACTTTCATGTTTCCACTCAATTTTTTGCGATTACAGCGACACCTTGCGAGAATCGAAAAAAATGCCTGATATAAAATTCACGTATTTTTAACCGTAGAATCCGAATCCGCTATAAAAAAATAGGGATTTTTCATTACAAATTTCAAAGTTGCCCCCGCCCCACCCACTGGGTTAGGGGTGGGAGAGTCGAATCCAATGTCATTGGATATATTTCGTAAAAATAACAAATACGTGTTTTTCAGTTTTTGAATTGGACGTTCTTTTATGGGCACAAGACTACTCTTGAAACAGTAATGTTTTCTTTTCATTTTTTGCGATTACAGCGACACCATGCAAGAATCGAAAAAAATGTCCGGAATAAAATTTACGTATTTTTTGCCGTAGAATCCGATTCCGCAATAAAAAATAGGGGTTTCCATTTGAAATTTTAAAGTTGCCCCTCGCCCCACCGACAGGGTGGTGGGCGGGGAGGTCATTTTGGTATCAGTAGATAGTATTTTGAAAAATTTTTGACACGTATTTTTTTATTTTTCGATTTGATGCAAACTGTTCGAGATTTTCCACCATTCCCATACTTTTCTAACACCCAGTATAATAATAACAACAATACTATACTTATTGGTGCTAATATACTATGTATAGTATTTACATAAATTAGCAAAATTAATTATAGTTAGAAATACAAAATGACAAACAGGATAATGTAAAATACACAATTATAATTTAAAAGTTAAAATTATCTTTTAAAAATTCATTTAAACTGTAAAACGCATTGTCTAATAAAAAGGTCTTAAGGGTTGCCTTAAAACTATTATAATCCCAATTTCTAACCTCTGCAGGTAACATGGTATAAAGTTTTATAGTACCATTTCAAGTTTTACAAAGTCGTAAAGAGTCAAGATTGATTAATATTTCCATTGTTTCTAGTGGAATAGGAATTACCATGTGTCTCTCAATTATCCTTGTTTGCATCTGCAACATTGCTGTTCGAGTTAGCGAGTATACTTCGTATGAATTAAGTAGCAAAACAGTCTCACTGGCCGGAGTGACCTAGCACAGATATGCTCCGCAATTCCGGCGCGATCCATAACACTAAAATTCTATTTGGTATGATTTGGATATATTTATATGGAAAAAAAATCTATGAAATTTATTAGCGTGTAATTCCGAACAAGGACAATTGCTAAAATTATTGAAGGACGTAGAAAGTGGTAAAGACGAATCAGATTTCGATGATGAAACGGATGAAGAACAGTCTGACAATGAAATAAGTGGAAGCGAACAGAGCATTGAAATGCTTTGTTCGTTGAAGGATATTAGACCATCAGAATGAGAAACACCAGCCATGTTACTATTGCGAAAAACAGTGCACGTGTACACTTCAACTAGAAACAATGTATTAAGAAAAACTTGTGGGAGACTATGCTTAAGAAGACTGCAGGAAATCGGATGTACGTCTTTGTTGCGGGAGACAGTATACATTGTACCATCTAATAGTCCACGCAAATTAGATATTTTAGAAGAGATAATTTATAAAGAATATTTGAGATACGTACTCTCGATAGGGTTAGAAATAGATACCCGAAAAGTTACTAGCCCATTCAGGAACGGAAAGTCCCTTTTTTGGAAAAAACCACCCCTAACGGGGACTTAACGCTGGTTTTTCACTTTTATCTTGTAAACTGTTCGTTGGAAGAGAAATAAGTATAGGAAATAAAAATTTGTCATTAAATTCTGTATTAAAAATATCCTATTGACCTTGTAGCTTATCTCCACCTATTTCGCAGTAACAACGCCCAAACTGAAGGGTAGTTTGGAGCGCACAGTTAAAATCGATCTTACGCGAAGTTTCACAGCGAATATCTCAAAACTGGATGATTTAACAAGAAAAATGTCCAAGAATGAATTTATAGAGTGATGCAAGTGATTTTTATTTGTTTTCCCCTTTTTTCCACAAAGATGCGTTTTTGTATTAGGGCTCTCGGTGCGTTTTTTTGAAGTGGTGTACCCTGTACGCCTATTCCACAAAAATTCTGTCCAATTTTACTCTTAGAAGATTCCTCATCGACGAACAGTTCTGCAGATTCGGAATTTAAACATCTTTTCCCATGGCAATCAGAGCATATTGTTGAACAGCGCAATCTAACCTTAACACAGGTGCACCGTTTTCCGCAACCCTTTTTGCAGCTGCAGGATACTAGCTGAAGGGTGAACATTGGTGCCGGTGACTTGGTGGTGTAAATGGGAGCTAAGATATTGCCCACTTTCCTTCAACCCCATTCCGTTGTCCAAGTTCCCTCGCAACCACTGAATCAACTTGATGTGAATTTCGCTAGTTATTTGAGGTATGTAAAAATTTACTGTAGTACTGTACTAAGTAGAAAACCAAAATTGCTGTCGGTGCAATCAAAATTTGTTGTTTCCTACGGACGTTATCCTATTCTCCTCTAATTCGCAACATTGTCGAGAATTAACTAATACTGAATCTTTTAATAACGATATACTTTCTAACAAATAAGTTAAATACGTATCAGACTCAATGTGTAATGCACTTTAAAGAAGGGTGACTTAATTATTGCTATTAATAGAGTTAGGAAACAAGTATAATTATGTAAGTTTTCGTGTTTGTGGTGGTTTATTACGTTTAATATATTAACATTTAATTATATATGTATGTAATAATGCATGTCTTTTGCATAATCGGTCTGCATTACCACAACTTATAAATTATTAAAAACGAAAACGGCGGTAAACAGAGCGTTTCAAATCGAGTCAAGAATATTTACACAAATAAATTTAAAATAGTTTATTGCGGAAAATGTCTCGTTTAATCGACCAAATGGCTACTAGCCGATAATTTCGCGATTTCCCGCCGAACAAGTTGTCACGAAAAAATTATCTGTGTAACTTCACGTGTTGTTATTTACATCGCATGTTTAATAGATCTCACATGCATCATCTCTCGGAACCTAATTTTGGAAATGAAAATAAGTAAAAGATAAATAATAACGAAATTACGGTTGCACTTTCGTTAACCGATGGTTCATCTATTTCCAGCAATTCCTTTTAGTATTGAGCAGCATCGGAGAAAGAGAATACCAGCTTTCTCTGGTCTTTGACCAAAGGAGAGGTTTTGTTCGAACTCGGTGAACACTAGCAATCGATTTCTCGGTTGTGTTCGTATCATTTATCGCTAGATATAGATTGTACATTTCTCTTTTTGTAGAAGAGATTTAGAGAAAATGAGTCAAAGTTCAAATATTATAAGCAGTGATCGGAATTTTGGATTCAATTCCATGCCAATTTTTTTAGTTCAGTGAAAAATAAATAAATTTCCTTTATTTTTCATATAACATAAATATAAATTATATAGCCTATTTATAAAAAAATGTTACTCGAGTTAAAGAAACGGAGCACGCCGGAAACGACCAATAGCAGCGCATCTTGCCACTAAGTCTCGCAACATTGTTTACTTTAAATCGAATAAACTTGACCCAGGGCCCACGCTATCGTTGTTATTGAAAAAACCGACTTATTGTCAGTATGTCGCTTTTCAGTCCGAGGAAAAGTACGGTCGAGAGCCTTATTTTTTTATGGCATTAAGGCACAAAACCATACAGCCAACCATAGTTTAAAACAAAATTTATATCATAACTATTAACCTATCCAACAACATATCTAATGTAAATGTTTTTACCAAACGAAGGATACACGAGGGTCACACGCTTCTCGTCCAGGAGTCCTTCAGGGCATTTTTCAGAACACACACACAAGATCAGACTACGATAAGGAGGTATATATAATACACAGGTGTAAGACATAAGGAACAAAACTAACCTATATCTTGATTTTCGTTTCTTCTAAGAAACCAGTTAAATAATCAAAAATTTTCTTATCATTTAGAGATAACAGATGAATTAATTATAGGGTGTCAAAATGTTGCCACAATTTATTAAATTATTATATAGTTTGTCAGTGGCTTCTGCGTGCTTTTTACATTAAAAAAATATGTGATCAAGATCCCCAGTAACATTGCAACGTTCACAATTAGCCGAGTCGTAAATTTTAAGTTTAAATAAATGTCCAAATTTCAATCGAGAAATTGTTGTAATATACTTATGTGGGCAATTATAGTTAGTGTGCCAAAGGTCATATGACAATTCGGAGTGAATCAATGAATACCTCGTAGGATGTATAAATGTTGATTCTTTCCACATATATTCCCATTTATTCCTTAGTTTAGATTGAAGTATATTTGTTATGGCTGTTAGGCATAATTTATAATTGGAATTGTGCCCTGAGATGATACTTTCTTTGGCTAGATTATCATCTACGTGTTCATTATATTGTAACACTATATGCGCCTTTATCCATATAAAATATACTTCTCTGCCTTCGTCAAATATGTTCTGCACTAGATTTTTTATTCTTATAATAGTGGGGTTAATTTTCAGATTAAATGTAGTGGTATTTTTTAAGGCCAATAGAACAGATAAGGAATCGGAAAAAATAACAATTTTTGGAAAATTTGATTTCGCTTCTGCTGTAAAAATGGAACATTCTGCCATAAGCTTTATTTTACACTCAATATTTTTTGAAGGTATACAATATGCACACCCTATCCCGCCTGATGATTTAGATGCAGATGCACCAAGACAATACCGAAGGGCATTATTTTGTGCCGTATCAATACGCTTCAGATGTGACTGACTAGCAGACCCATAAAAAGTACAGCCATAATCGATTATTGATCTTATATAGGCCTTGTAGAATAGGAGAGATGTTTTAACGTCAGCCCCCCACCATGTTTTTGTAGCCATCTTTAAGAAATTTAAACCCTTCAAACTTATTTTTTTGTCTAGTATTACTCCCAAGTATTTAACATGTCGCTGAACTATTTTTTTTTTTATACATTTATTTAACGTCGGCCTATTTCCGCTACTGAGGCCTAACACCGACGCCTGTAGACGAGCTACCCCCAACCAGGAATTTTGCCGAACCTCTTCCCTTAAGAAGAGTAGGGATCTTTTACTTGCCTAACATTTAATAGACAAGGGACCGACGGCTTTACATCCCCTCCGAAGGATGGTATATCTCCTATACAACCCTCGCCTAAGGTTGTATAGCTTCCGCGCATACACTGATATACAAGCCGCTGGAAGATGTGTGAGGCGAGAACGTCGCTGAACTAGGAAAGTATATTTCCCACGGTTCATAATTTCAATGTCAGGTGAGTTGTGCCCACTGAAAATACAAACATTACATTTATTATTAGCCAGCTCAAGGCCATTTCCGTCAAACCAGTCACCTAATGTATGTGTTATCGTATCCAGATATTCTAGGGACATTTCATATTTTTCGCTTACAACATACACACAAAAATCGTCAGCATATTGCACAATACTGTAGTTCAAATTATTAATAAAATGGATGTCTGCTGAGTATAAATTAAATAGTAATGGGCTAAGTACAGATCCTAGGTTATTAATTCGAGGGCCAATTTTATTATTGTCTTGGCCTCTGATGTAAATTTGCCTATTAGAAATTAGGTTAATTATTGCTCTTGCTATATGATATGGTATACAAAAATTATTTACCATTTTTTCTTTCAATAAATCTAAATTTACTGTATCATATGCACCCTTAAAGCTGATAAATATAAGTTTTTTGAAAAATTATTTTGTATATCCACTACCAGAAATGGCATCTGTAGTTCCAAATCCCATTCTGAAACCGAACTGATTATTTGGAAGACATTTTTCAATTTGAAGCCACCACATAAGTATAGCTTTAACCATCCGCTCCAGAGTTTTAAGGACACCCGATGATAGTGAAATTGGTCGATAAGACTCAGCTAAATTTGGATCCTTGCCAGGTTTAAGAATAAGACAAATTATATATTTCTTGAAATCTACAATGGTTGCGCCTGAGAGTAAAATTTCATTAAAAATTTCTAAAAGCAACATTTTAGCATTTACTGGTAGATAAAAAATTATGGGTTATTTAATATCATCGTACCCAGGGAAAGTACCCGAAGTTTGTTTTATGGCAGTATTTAGTTCATTTAAAATGAAAGATTTAGACAGGGAGTGACTTGTATCTATTTGTTCTGGTAAGAAGCCAGGGGTAGTTTTCTGCAGATTGAGGGGTTACTTTATCAAAGAATTCTTCCAACCATACGAAGTCTGTAGCTACACTGTTGTTATTTTGGACTCTTTGCATTATTTTTGCTTGCTGCCATAGCACCGTTTGAGGAGTATTTTTATTCAATTTGGAGCGCCAATTTATCCAACTATCTTTCGCTTTTTGTTTTAAATTTTTTTTGTTTGAGCATTAACTTTTTTACATAATAAAAAAATTTCCTCGGACTAAATCCGTTAAGAGCCGTTTTCCTTTTAGATATAGCAATATCACATTCTAAATCCCACCATGGAAAAGGGGGACGGGTTTTCAATTTAAATGGTTTAAATCTGGGAATGACTGTTCTGCAGCTAGGTTTATGGAGTTAAGTAGGAAATGCCATTTTTTATTATTATCAAAAAAAGATGGCTCGGTATTGCGATGGTTTTCAACTATTTGTTAGTATAGTGATCAATTGGCTTTCCCGATATTCCACTTACTTTTTGGATAAATCGTGTCTTTGACAAGAGAGATATCAACAACTGATTTTTGAGTCCCCGGATATTGTATACGGGTATTACCACCATTTCCAAATTGATCATTTTTTGACGAACCTCATAAACCATTATGAGCATTAAAGTCGTCGGGTGGTTGGCATGTTTAAAGATATTAATCCAGTCATTGCTTCCTGATTGTACCCTGGGAGGTCGATATATGGATAGAAACGATATTTCTGATGTAGTAAAGGTAGGTATTGGGTCAATTGAGCCAGACAGTGACGTCACAGCATTGGCGTCAGTCGTTAAGTAGGGAATCTGCATCACCGACCGAAGCGCGGGAAATTCAAATTATGGGATCTGCATTACCGACCGGGGGAAATTCAAATCCAGGAGATGTCGGTAAGTAGGTTATCTGCATTATCGACGGGCTGACGGAGAAATTCAAATCTTGTAGGAAATTCAAATTGAGCGGGAAATTCGAATGGTTAAGCATATTTAAATTTAGGTGGGAAATCCTACATGTACATACTCAAACTGGCGGGTATTTTAAATCCTCAGGAAATTCAAATTTAGCGGGGATATTCCTATAGTTAAGGATATTCAAATTTAGGCGGGAAATCCTACTACATCCATCAGACCTAGGAGATTATTAATTAGTGACCTTGAGTAACATTTGAAGAATTTACAATATTTACTAGGAAGATACGGGATATATAATTATTAACACTCCAACGCCACCTATCGGCCAACTCACAAACTTTTAATATATTTATTTTGTAATTACTAATAGATGATGACGTCATTTGATCACGTGACAATATTTTTATATAATGTTTTTAATGAAAAAGCTGCTCTCCGCTCGGGGGTCGAACCCTCAACCTTTGGATCCATACGTAGGCGCATTATCCAACTGCGCTATCTGACCGCTTATAGTTCGTGTATTTAAATTCGTAGTCTCCTGTCTCGGGCGAGGTCAAATAGGATATCATAGTGAACAGAAAGAATGCAGAATTTCCACTTAAGGTTTTATCTCATTCAACTGAAATAATTATTTTATTTGTGGCAAGCTGTTATGTTTAAATTGAAAATATATCCAAAAGTAAACAAATGCAAATGTAGTATTAAATGATAATCATTTCGAACAATAAGTCGACACGATTAAAATTTAATCAAACTTATTGTCCTATATAAATCATGGTATACTAATATATCACTATTAAAATTATCTAAGAATTGTATTTCTTTATATGATAATTTTTTGTTTATTAAAATGGCTACACCAGCTTTTCTGTCGATTCTATCTTTACGCACTAGGTTATAATTACTAAAGTTAACTTTAAAATCAGACTTAAACCAAGTTTCACTTATTAAAGCCACATCTATATCGTTTATTGACAAAAACTGTACCAAACTATTTTTGTTAGAAATAGCAGAACGACAGTTCCACTGTATAATGTTTATTGCTTTCATTTCCCGATTGAATTTTAAGGATATTTTAGGGTATCCTCCAATACCAATTTGATACCATTTTTAACGAATTCATTGTCAATTTTTTTAAATCGTCTACCGAATTATTTTTTCCGAAAAAAGCTATGAAATATTCAGTAAGAGAATCCATAAGTTTGATTTTATAATCATTATTTTTTGCAAAATTTGGTTTGTTAATATTAGTAAGAAGGGTAGGAGCACTAAATCTGAATGGGAACATCGGCGCTGGAGGGGAAGGTGGTGAAGGAGAGTAGGTTTTTCGTTTTTTATTTCTATTCTGTTCCCCTGAAGGGCCCGGTTGACTGCAATTTGGTTGAGAGAGACGTATAGGATTTCTAAAATGTTGCTTTTTTCTGGAAGTTTACCATAGTTTGGTCTTTATTCATCTTTTTGTAAAGGAGGAAAGTTAGCATCGAAACTGTTATTTAACAGTACATCAAATGTGTTTTTGGAGGTAAAACTTGCGCAAGTTGTATCAGAAAAACTTTTTGACTCTGTAAAAGGCATGTTATAATCGATCATAATTTTTTAATTTTTTTTCTGGTTTTCATAATGTGGGCATTTTTTAGAAATAGAATTGTGACTTCCGGATTTACAATAAATACAGAATGTGTCACTTTCTTTGCATACGTGGTTTTCGACCTTAATTTTACCACATAAAATACACAGAATATTATTAGTACCATGACAATGTTTGGCAACATGACCTATTTTAAACAGTTAAAACATTGTGTGACTCTCCCCAAAAAGGTTCTACTGGACATCTTACGCTGTTGATAACAATATAATCGGATAAAATGTTACCTTCAAAAGTAACAATAATAGTCTGCTTAGGAATAAACTCTGTTTTATTGTCTTTGTCAATTTTTCTATGCATTCTTTTAACATCAGTTATGAGAGTAGGCGACTCTATATTTAACTTAAGATATTCAATATCAAAAAAGGTATCTACTCCTTTGACAACACATTTTTCTCAAGCAAATGGTTAAGTATAAAGGCATTTAGGTTTTCAGAGGCTAAGAATTCATTATTCACTAAATTATTCGCATCTAAAACAGATTTCAACTGTACTTTTATTTTATTTAAACCAACACTTTTAATAGCAACTATGCTATTAATTTTTAATTTCTAATGTAGTATATGCCCAACATACATAGGATGCAATCTGCCTATTTTGTCAATATAAACATAAACAGAATCACAATAATACTTAGCTGAATTTATGTTGAAGAATTTATTTTTTTGTGGTTGAATATCACCAGCCGGCATCGCTGTAGAGCAGTCAATATTATATGATTCACTAACTAGACTCTGCTAACGTATCCGTATCTGCATGTGACGCTACACTACTGCGGGGTTCTCCATTTAAGTCATACTCATCTACTAAATTTATTATATTATTATCACTCAAATGCGTCCTTTTCGCAATATCCACCCCTTTAGGGGATGAATTCATAAAATGAAATTATTTCTATTCCATGCACAATTTGAGTTAATTAACCGAGTTCGAAATGTCCACTTTTAAGCACAGGTAAATAAGAAAACTCTAGCATGTGTATACACCAGTATAACTCGAGCGTGACTGAGAGCCTTATGAAGAATTACATTTTGATGGCGAAAAAAAAAAACAGTTTGTAGTATTTGTGATATCACAAAGGGTGCTTACAGAAAAATGTTGTTTTAAAACATGCAAATGACTGTAATAGAAATAAAGAAGAGAGTTTCAAAGGGCGATTTTTATTTCGATTTGGTTCTTTTATTAACATGTTTAAATTTTCCACAGAGTGTACTAAATAACGCTCAGTTTATATATTTTCTAAATAGATATTGTGTGGGGCAACCTGTTCCAAATGAAAACCTGTTTCGTAAAAAAATTCTCGGCGAACTATATGAGAAAAAAATTTAAATTATTCGTAGTGATCTTCAAAATGGCTGATTTTGGGTTACAATAGACGAAACGACACTTTCTAGAAAAAATAAAATTGCCAATTTATTAGTTAGAAAATTACATGTTGATGGTCCTGGCAAGTGTCATTTAGTAGCTTACAAAATTTTAGAAATAGTTAATGGCGAGTCAGTGTTTAAATTTTTTGAAAACACTTTAAAATGGCTTGCGCAAGACTTGGGTGAAGAAAATTTAATATAATTCTAGTGATTCAGTGCCGTATATGTTAAGTACTGGAAAAAAAAAGTGTTACATGTAACTTGTTTAGCGCATGATACACCGCGTAAGGTAAAACACCCAGTAGCTGACAGGTCTCCAATAGTTGACAGCTTTACCAAAATCTCGATAAAATAAGAGTTTGTCTGCAATGAACTCCACTAAAACATGCCTATAAGACAACTGTCTCCATCTGTTACCCAATGTACGATTTTTGCCTTGATAGTACTTTTCCCGCCAAAATGGTGCCATATTGTATTAACAGGTGCATGTTGTTGTGAACTTAAATAGTGTTTTTTAGTAAATGCATTAAGAAATCTTTAGTGGAAAAGTTGTGGTAGCTAAGGTATGTATAATATTTTTATGATGAGTAAAATTCAGCTTATAGTAGGAAGTAAAAGTGATTGTTTGCTGTATTTGTTTACCTTTAATTTGTTTGAGGTTGGGTTTTTCAGGGGGTTGTCAGGTATTGGTTCCAAAATATAATGTGGCTCCAAAAGCTGACAGGGGTGTCAACTTTTGGTTCCAAAGCGGTTTATATAATTTGAATTTGTTTTTTATCTCTTTTCATTCCTCTTAAAATACGTTATCCATAAATGTGACTTTCGCAGTTCTAACGTGCCGATATCCAATCGCTGACACCCCTTGTCAACTTTTGGTGCTTGATATGTCAACTTTTGATCCTTTCAGGCCTTGAAGGAGGAAAAAATGGCTACTCCAAAGAAAAAACTCTTAAAAACTACACAGAAGAGAGTATGCTCTCAGCATTGGAAGATTGTGACAGGGGATTATCAGTAGCTGCATCGGCAAAAAAACATGGTGTACCCAGAATTACATTACTTTATAAAACAAATGGGAAATATCCCAGAACTTCGAAAATGGGCCCAGAATCCTATCTCAACAAAGAGGAGGAAGGAATTCTTTGTGAATGGATAATTAATACCGCAAAGGCAGGGTTTCCAATTAGCAAAAATCAGCTACTAGATAGCGTGCAACAACTCATCAGAGAACTGAAGCGGCCAACCCCTTTTAAAAACGACCGTCCAGGCAAAAAATGGTGCACTTTTTTTAAACAGAAATCCCCAAATTTCTCTAAGGACGCCACAAAATCTAACAAACTCCAGAGCTTCCGTCACTCAACAACGGCTTGGTGCTTGGTTCCAAGAGGTTTTTGAATACTTGCAGAATTCCAACCACAACAATATTCTCAATTAGCCTGCACGAGTTTTTAATTGTGATGAAGCAGCCTTTTTCCTTAATCCCAAGGGGGACAAAGTGTTTACAAAAAAAGGAGAGAAAAATGTATACCAAGTTGTTAATAATGATGAAAAGGAATGCTTAACAGTTCTTGTCACCGAAATGCTGCCGGAGATATGCCCCCACCTATGATTTTATTTAGGTATGAACGAATTCCCAAAGACGTTGCCCTCAGTGTCCCAAAATCACGGGGCATTGGAAAATCAGACTCGGGGTGGATGACGGGGGAGACTTTCTACGAGTTCATAGCAAATATATTTTACCCATGGCTTATAGAGAAACAAATCGAGTTGCCAGTAATTTTATTTATAGACGGTCATGCATCGCACCTTACACTTCATACTAGCCGTTTTTGTGAACAAAATGGGATTATTTTAGTAGCCCTCTACCCAAACGCGACGCATTTAATACAGCCTATGGACGTAGCTGTGTTCAGAACCCTGAAGGGTGGTTGGAGAGAAAACACCAAACGAGTTAGGCTGGAACGCAGTCAGAATCCATCTATAAAAAAGACTGATTTCGCAAACCTTTTGAAATTTACTATGGACGAAAGGCTCCATCCTAATATCCTGAAAAATGGTTTCAGGAAATGTGGTCTATGTCCATGGAACCCTCAAGAAGTGCAGTTGAAAAAAGATTCCGTTATAAGAGATAATGGAAAAAAAGTAGATCTTGCAGAACTTAAAAAATTTGAAGAAGGAATGAGGTTTTTGGAAACTCAAATAGATAGAGAAAATTAACAAGTTTAAAAAAATGGAAAGATGGGAAGGTGCAGTAGAGGACATATCTCTTTTTCTATTTTATAAAAAAATTGAAGCGAAAGTAAAAAAGTTGAAGAAGGAAGCATGGGGAGAAGATCTGAAAAATAGCGTATGCGTCGACCAAGACAAAAACGACCCAGAAAACGGAGAAAGTGAGAATTCAGTAACAGAGGACAAATTATTAGAAACACAAAACGACAAACAATCATCGACGATAATCTATGTAAATAGTGAACAACCGTCGACACCAATTAAAATAATTAGCAATATTTTGATACAAAGGACCAACGAAGAAAATGTACCATCTCCTAGTGAACATCCGAGTGAAGAACCGACGACGTCTCAGGAAAGAACACCTTTAAAAATAATTAGCGATAATTTATTACAAAACACCGAGCAAACACCCAAAGAAGATAAAACTATACCATCTCCTTTTAAGAGAGCACTAATATGGCCAGAGCCGAAGCCGGCCAAAAAAAAGAGAGCAGCAAAAGAAAAAATTCCATCGGTAGTAACTTCCAAAGCATGGCAGGATTATCACGAATCAAAAGAGAGAAGGAAAAAGGAGTAAGAAGAACAAAAGATAAAAAAAGCCGAGGAACGACAAAAAAAGAGAGAACAGCAGATCAAATTAAAAGAACAGAAAAAGGCAGCAAAAGAGAACAAAACAAAATCTAAGAAATATTTATCGAAAAAACGAACCTACAGGTATAGTTTTGCATCAGATTCTGAAACGTCTGATTCTTGGAAGTGTTCCGGAAGCAGCGATGAAATGCAGGATGATAATATGGATGGAAATGGCGATGAAGAAGAACAGTTATTAGTTGACATTCGTAACCAGGACAAGGTATTCAAGGAGAGTGATTATGTTTTAGTCGAGTTTCCTGGAAAAAAGCGACAGCATAGATATGTCTGTGTTATTCAAAGACTGTTGTCGGAGAGCGAAGCAGAAGTTGTCGCAATGAAACAATATACAGAGTTCTTTAAACTAAATGAAGATGATGTAAGCATAATTTGTTTAAAACAGATAATAAAAAAACTTATGGTTCCAGATGTGATTATATGCGGAGATCGTAAATATAAATTCAAAGAGAAATTATCTGTCGATGGCTAGTTTTTCTATGATGATCTAAGTAAGTGTAATCTCGATCTCCCTTAATTCTATTTTCATATTTATAAAAATTATTTTGTGCTATTTGCTGATATTCACCTACTTATGTACTTAATCTAATTAATTACTTTTAAAAGTTATTTTAATAAAGCTGTTTTGTTTGTTCCAATCATCTTAGTTATTTATGTTTTCTTACCAATTGTTGTTTGTGAACATTTTACCATAGAGTTGACTTTTGTTTTGCATATTTGCGGATACTTGTATGTGTTCTACCAAAGTTACTTTATTAACTAAATTATGTTTCTATGGTAATATATGTATCATTTAACAAGTATTCTAGATTTTCTCTTATATTTTTATCTGAAATACAAGGTGTCAACCAATGGGTCTAAGACTGTTAGCTAATGGTATTAAAGAGAGTCCTTATAAAATTTTGGTTTAAACGCGTTTTAAAGTTTTTTAAAAATTATTTGACAATGACAAACACTAACAAATATATGTATTTTGATATGGATTTAAACTACCTAGTTTAGATTAACAAATAAAATAGTATTGGTTGAAATGTCAGCTTTTGGTTCAAAATGTTGTCAAGAAATGGGTAAATCCAAATTTTCATATGTCAGCTATTGGCTATTTTACACTATTTCAAAAAAAATATGATATTTTTCTAAGACTAATCAATAAAGGTATTTTTACAATTGTAAGGGGTTCAAAACACCATGAGACACAACGACATCATATTACTTTTCTTTAAAAAATTGAATAAACCAGTGAAAAATCATACTGATTCTGAAACTTTCCTTAACGTGTCAGCTACTGGGTCCTTTACCTTATGTGAAAAAGTAGTTTATTTCACAAATGTTGACAAACTTATTGCAAATATGAAGAAAATTTGTCTAAAAGCTCCTAGTAGGACAAAACATTTCGAATAAAAATGGCCTAATTTGCCGCTTCCTCCAAAACCAGTGATAACACGTTGGGGAGCATGGATCAATTCAGCATATTACCACCATTTTAACTTCAACTTACTAAACGAAGTTGTAGAAATATTAAATGAAGATGCTACTGGTATTACGCATGCAAAGAAATGATTTATAATTTATTTCCGAACAATATATCTTCCAAGTTTGTCCTTGAAAGAAATATTCAAAAACTAGATATAGTTCAAAAACAATTAACGAGATTCCGGGTGCAATTGGTGAGGTTATGTCAAAAAAGTGGGTTGCTGTTTTACAAAGAAATCCAGATTTGGCTGTCGTATCTGTCATTAGCAAAAAAATTGTAACAGAACCGGATGCCTTCCTTGATCAGGTTTCTATGAATATCTTCAGATATGCTTCTCTCACTACTGTGGAATGCGAAAGATCATTTTTGACTTTAAAGTGGATACCTATCGTTAAAAGAAAACATTTGGATATGGAAATTTAGAAGAAATACTTACTGTATAATTTGAATTTATGAACACTCAATAAAAGTATAAAATTTGAAACTTGAAAGTGCGGTGCGGTTTTATAACAATTTATGTGTGAAATATGTGTACATCCATTATGTCAAAACTCATTCATAGGTAGATTTGTATTACATTTAATTATCATTTAATTGTGTAAGAAAGAATAAATTTAATTTTGGTTATATATGTGCGTCACTGGAATTAAATCCAAATGCCGATCATTGATTATACGGTAAAAAAGGCGAGACACGAGAAATTAAAATAAATAAAAGCAATTGTAAATAAATAGATTAAAAAAATAAAAAATAAAATGAGATTTAGATAAAATGATAGTCGGTATAGTGATACTTGAGAGCGGACGCCGTCCACCAAAAAAGGTACGATCGTGTATAGGGCTCCGCCACGATGTGGGGTATAAAATGAATCGTCTGGATGTCTAGAATAATAATACATCCTATAGGGAGTATCAAATGAATCGGCTCGAGGCCTAGAATAATAACACAATCATGAGACAGGGCTTTGCCCGATTATGTGGAGCTTTATGCAGATATACACGTAGAAGCCGAAATATCGAAACAATGTTTACATATATAAAATTTTACATCTCTCGAGTTCCTGGTAATGGATATGAACCTGATGATGCCTACTGAATTGGCGAACTGAGTCAATCTCGTGAAAACGTCGGTATATCATTCCATGTCTATTACTGTTATTAAATTCAATATATTTACACTTGTTTTAACCCTGTTTGTTTTCATGTGACCATCCATTGAATCCACTTACTTACGCCATCATCGCTGAGTTAGCTAGACTATAAATTATTGTTTACCCACCACTCCCAAGGGGAGGAAATTTATTAGTAGGTTATTTATATTCCTTTATGTATAACAACCCCGAAAAGATGAGACCTGACAAATTTTACACTTTCCACAGTTCTACTTCACTTTGTATTTTTTGGCAATATACTTATTAAGAAAAAATGAACCATGATTGAAAATAGTATATTTTATATTTCTTTATCGGATCTTTCTTGAATATGTCTTTTACCAACGTGAGCAAACAAAGTAATAAATAAACACCACAGAAATTAGAATTGGTTAAAATAATAAAAAATGTAAAAGAGACTGTGGGATCTCAGAATGATATTTACATCATAACATAGAAACCAACCATCCGAGAAAATTAACCGCCCGTAACGTGAATACGCATACAAGGACATAGTACAATCACATTCGTGGTATATTAGACAATATGATTGTACTTTGATAAAATATTAAAGTTGCACAAATGCCTCGTGTTACCGTTTTATTTCCTTCTCAAATTATTTAAGCATTCTTAATTATAAATAACTAGTCAGTATCTGCAGGTTTAAATATAAAAAAGACTCACGCCATACCTTAGCCAGATCCAACCTTCACTACTAATACATTTTATAAACTGAACGAAGATATCATATCCCACTTCATTGGTTCTGGCACTCAAGTGTAATTTTACGCCTATACTTTGAATTTCATTTCAATTTCATTATTAGAACTGAATCGTTTTCTGCTGCTTTTGTAGAAATTCTGTTGATGGTAGAGATCCTATACATTTCTTTGCTTGTGACCATATAGTAGATAATGGGATGTTTGCGTTTAATTTAGAGCACCAGTTGACCCAACTAGCTTTAGCAGTATTTTTGAGATTTTTTTTGTTTTAGCAGTTATTTTTTAGCAAAGTATAAAATTATGTTCAGAGGAATTTTTCTAGTAGCGTTCAATGGCTCGATTTCTCTCAGAGACGGCATTGTCACAGTAGAGTCCCACCAGGACGATGGACCTCTCTGTTTAATTTTAAAAAGTTTGTAAGTTGGTATAGAGACTAGTGCAGCATTGTTGATACATTCTATGAGAAAATCATATTTATCATTTGTGTTTCTAAAAGCAGGTAAGGTCGTAAATGACTGTCCAATTAATTGAGTGGATGGAGTGGAGGTCTAGTTAGCTTTTTTTAGATTCCATTTAGATTTAGGAAAAATAGTGTCATTGATGGAATATGTACAGTACAAGTTCATTATGATAGGAAAATGATCTGATCCAAGAGTGTCTGAAACTGTATTCCATGTGATCAAATTAGCAAGATTTGGTGAACAAAAGATGATATTTTTGCTGACCTGGACGTTCTAATCGAGTAGCATTACCATCGTTTAAAGTAACAAAATCAAAGTCATCTAAAATATTTAGTATTTGATTACCAACGTTGTCATTTTTAGAGGAGCCCCAAAGCCCATTATGGGCATTAAAGTCGCCTTCTATTACACAAGGTGACTAAAAATATTAGTCCAGTCATTTGAATTAGTAACAATGTTAGGATACCTGTAAATAAATAAAAAGGATATGTATGCTTTGTCGATAAGTACGTCTACGCCACAAACACAAGTGTCTTCATTAAAATTTTTAATAAATTTGATTTCATTAAAAAGCAGCATTTTTTAAACCAATATAGCGACGCTAGCCTTACTATCATATCTGCCAGTGCGTATTGTGTTATAACCATTAAAATTTATCCTCATATTAGGTTTAAACCACGTTTCATTTATCAAGGTAATGTCTATTTCATTTGAGTTTAAATAATTAACAAGATTATTTTTATTAGAAACAGCGGAACGAGCGTTCCATTGCATAACGACTATTTTATTATTTATTTGAGAGAACTCTATTTGAAAATAAAGTTATCCTCCAATAATGTGTTCATATTACGCCTAATATCACCAAGATTAATATTTTTAATATCATCTATAGATTTTATTTTATTCAAAAAATCTATTACGAATTGTGAAAGACTTTCACATACTCTATTTTTTTCTAAATGGTAGAAGGGTGTATTTGTATTTGGAGGGATTGGGGATGAGCCACTGAATCTAAATGGAAACATTGGTGTAGTAGGTAAAGGGGGGTTAAATTTCCTTTTCTTATTTGGACTGATATTACTGGTACTAGGTTGATATAGAGAGAAGTTAGTTCTAGTGACGGGTTTAAAGAAAGTTTGGTTAGAACTGGAGGGTATTTGAGAAGATAATGCAGGAAAATTTTCATCGTAACTAATAGAATCCGATAAGACACTGTACTTATTTTTGGACGTAAAATTTGCGAAAGAATTTCCACAATATTCGTTAGCCTCATTAAATGTCGAGCTATGTTCAACCATAATTTATTTAATTTTTTTTTGTTCTCAAAAACTGTACACTTTCTAGAGTTAGACTATGGTCATTTATCTTGTAGTAAATACAATACGTATCACTGTCTGAACATTCATGATTTTCATTCTTGGGTTTACCGCAATTAATGCAAAGTGGGCTATTCGTACTACAGCACTGCTTAGAAATATGGCCGTATTTCAAGCAGTTATAGCATCGAGTCACTCTACCAAGGATTCTACAGGAAAACTACACTGTTTATTATTGGGCAGCACATTGCCCTCAAACGTTAAAATTATGCTTTGTTTAGCTGTAAGTACAGATTTATTGTCCTTTACTATTAACCTCTCCACAATAAAATTGTGAGAGGTTACTAAAATTGGTTCAAAATCGAAAATTGAGATAATATCAAATCTTTACGTTTTGAGGTCCTAGGAACCCAAAAAAGTGGTTTTTGTAAAATGTCTGTGTGTCTGTATGTGTGTTAGCACGATAGCGCCGAAACTACTGAACGAATTTGAATGAAACTTTGCGTGTGTGTTTCTTTAGTGCCCCAGAAGATTTTTGGGTTGAGATCGGATTACGTTTAGTGCCATTTTGACGCAACAAGTTGTTTATTTTATAATTACTTTCAATTTGCAATGGAACCATTGAAAAGCAGTTAAAATTCTGATTTCAACGATATATCATACTTTCGATTTGGCTTCCGTGAAAAAAATTAATAACAAAGCAAATATGGCATAGATCGCATTTCGCATGACATGATCGATGCGCGTAGCCGTTACGTCGTGGAACTCGTCATATCACGTGTAAATTCACGTGTGAGGGTTTCTTCAGTGCTCTAGAAGTAGAGCGGATTACGTTTAGTGCCGTTTTTAAATATATATACAGACAAATCGAAGAATTAAACTACAAATATTCCTCTAAAATCTAATAAAATTACTGAAATGCTAATGTTTCATTTAACAAAGACAGCCGCGAGCGATCGGATTACAATGAGCAAATTTTGACGATTGACATTGTCACCATTTGTCATCCAATAACGTTGGTGTCATGTCATGTTAATAAGATATATATCGACATATTTGTAACTTTTAGTGGATTATCACAAATTTTAAAGGTAGATGTAACAATATCAATATCATATGCTTTCTGTACCTTCGTTGGTGAATTTATTATAGATTATCACTTTACCAATTTTCAGTTTGTTGCTTTAAAAATCTGTAGTATTTAGGATAACTAGACTTTCTTAGTCGTTCAAGTGATGTTAAAGTTGTTAATATCCTAATAGTATATTATTCAACGAGCGATAATGTAGGTAATAACTCGCATAGATGATTGTAAATTCATTAAGTTGAGGGTTTTTTTAGTGCCCCAGAAGATCTGAAAAGGTTTTGGATGAGATTGGATTACGTTTAGTGCCGTTTTGTCACACAATTTAATGCTATTTTCGGCTTCAAAGATCCACCGAGTGGGGAGGTTCCAGCCGCTTCCAATAGCTGCCGATTTTTTTCTATGCATCCTCTGAATATTTGTAATTTTGGCAGGGGATATAATATTTTCGTTTAAGTAGTCATTATCGAAAAAAGTCTCTACGCCTTTTATTAGACCTTTTTTTTTTTTCGAAAAGATGATTGGGGATAAATGCCCCAAGATTTTCAGCTTCGAGGAGATTATTATTTACTAATAAATTAGCATCCTTTGTTGTTGTCAACTGAATCTTAACTCTTGTTTTTGCCAGCACTTGTTATAGAAATAATATTTTTCGCAAATATTTTTTTATGTAGTATGCGACCTACTACAAGTGGATGTAACCGACCTATGTTTTCTTCATTTGTTTATTCGATAAATACATAAATAATAAAATATGATTTGTACTTATCTGATTCCAAATTAAAAAGTTTCACTGTTTTTTTTTTTGTACTAGCCGTATCGCTGGCCACCATATCTATAGAGCTGCTCTGTGTAATGTTGACACATACGTACTCCATATGAGTCGAGGCGTCTTGACAACGGTCCGAATTATGTGTCTCTTCCTCATCAGATAACACTATTTGGGCGTTTCTTAACGTCCCTAAAGTACCTACTCCATCCGGGGGAGGCGGCATCACTAACACTAAACACTAAACTAGGTATAATCTATTTTATCATCGTGTGAAAGAAAATATATAACAGTAAATTTAAAAAGAAATTTTTAGATTGTTTGAAGTAACTAATGCTCTAACGTGTGTACTTGTCGGAACTCACGCGTGAACTGGAATATTGTTAATGGTATTACCTATTTTCATTTACGTTGTTAAAAGGTGTTTAGGTTAAGTTCTAAAAATTGTTTTTAACCAAAGCAGACCCGATCCACACGGTCTTGGAATACGGAGGCGAGTTCTGGGGCGGTACTTGTTATGTTATAATTTGAATAATTCTGTTCTGAATTGATATATACCGGAATATTCGTTTATAAATTTACTGTAAAATGTTAACAATCTCAGACGCGGTTCAACCCGAGAACCTAGTATTTTTCATACCAACGACCGCGGA
This sequence comes from Leptura quadrifasciata, assembly GCA_963675555.1. Lineage (NCBI taxonomy): Eukaryota > Metazoa > Arthropoda > Insecta > Coleoptera > Cerambycidae > Leptura > Leptura quadrifasciata. Next base: position 150,089,058 of record OY776673.1, on the reverse strand, counting down.
AGCTTCTCGGAACACACACACACACACACACACACACACACACACACATATATATATATATATAATATATAATAAATGCCTTTATTTAGCCTGGCGGAGTGTCAGCTAATAGCTGCTATTAATCCCAACCAGGGTTCCAAAAAATACAATAATACAATATATAATTACAAATTAAATAATCTCACAGATATGAGGACGGAAATGATGCAGTGAAGAGACGAAATTGATTATAGCAAGAAACAAAAATTTAAAAAACAGAATTATTTCTTGACAAACAGGGAAAAACAATAGTAGTAGATAACAAACTTACTACAAACAGAAATAAATTACATTTTTTAATTATTAGTTAAACGTATCAGAGAGCAAGAGGTTTTTAACTTTTTTCTTAAAGCTATTGTAAGTCAAGGATTTCTTATAATTATTAACTGCGGCATAAGAGAAACATGACTTGAAGAAGGTGGTTCTATGCTGTGGAATGTGTAACAGATTAGACGCTTCGCGTAAATTTTCACCGTGTAATTCTCCTCTGAATTTAATTTGTACACGCAGGTATATAGGCATGTGGCTATTAAGGATAGAATGTACTAAACAACACAAGTGTAATATCCACCTTTTTTTAATATTAATCATTTTACATTCCCGTAAAATAGGTGAAATATGTTATCGCTTATTTGCTAGTGTCGCAAAGCGTACGCAGGAATTTTGCATTTTTTGCAACTTAAGCAATATTTCATTCGTTAGGTATGGCCCATACACTACGTCCCCGTAAGCAGGCACAGATAAAACTAGTGATTCGATTAACTTCAACTTCATATATTAAACAATATGTAAATGAAAAGGTTCCCATGATTTACACCCCAGATTTCAGAAACTTATGGAGGTTGATTTTCCGAAAATCACCGATCTTGAGCAAGCTGCCACCCCAATTTTGCCTACAGGCCCCCATCCATGTTCATCCGGTCCTGGCCCTCCTCAATGAACTGAAACCCCTTAATATATGCCGAGAACGCAGTAAATTTTTTTCTTTATGAAACTAAGACTATATATTCAGGTCATTTGGATGAGCACATAAACCTTCAGAGGCATCAGACCATAGCGTTTAAAGTAAAACTTTGTGAGAGTAAGTTTTCTAATAAAGGAAATACATGTTGTTTATCTCTACAATATTCCGTACTTCCCATATATTAGATGCACAGATAATCATACGGTACTTTCTACCCAGGAATAGCAAAAATTGTTATAGCCGAAGGGGTATAATAACAGCAATATAAATTGAATTTGCACCATAATTAGGTCTATGAAATGGTGTGTAAAAATTTACTTTATTATATACATTGGCACAGGAAATTATTATAACATGCCATAATTATTGTAATTTATTTTGTGGGAGAATAATTTTAATTGGGTGAAATTATTTTGCGATAACATAATATTTTAATTAATATGCAGTACCAGGCAAAACGGTAATTAATTCGGTAGCAAAATGCTTAACTGAATTTCGTAATAATTTTAATTTTATTATTATTTAAACTTTTAACGATACCATCTACTTAAAATTATTAACCGTTACACAATTCTATTTCATTTTGTTAAACACAATAACGCATGACTCTGCATTGAATAAATCATTACAAATACAAATTGAAAGTAATTAATGTTAAAGTTGTACAGGGTATTCTGGAAATATGTCGTAGGAAGAACAATTGAAATACAAATAAAAAAAATACCATTGGGAAATTATCTGATAAAAAAATCTGTAAAATGATTTACATCAAAATTTCCTTTCTTTGGCATCTTCTGATTTTTAATTATTTTACCTATTTGATGACCATACTGTATTGTTAACTCCAAACGTAGGTTCAATAATTGCAACACGGATTGTCACTAACCACTGGTTTATTTATCACTAAATTACTTATAATAACTACACATTAACTATGATTTTTAACTACGATAAATTAACAGTTTACTGTTCTTTATTTTCTCTGATCACTTGGCTCGCCTCAGAACTGTACTGAACTAATCGCCCGATGAGCTGGTCCCGCTTCTTATATATCCGTGGCGCTTATTCTCGATTCATCCAGTCTGTCATTCGAGTCGTTTCTACTCCTAGTGGCGCCACCTCTGGGCCAACTAGTGCAATATTATTCTGTGGAAGCTAATTAGGCAGGCTACCTTTTATCTACTAGGGATTAAATCTCACTCCGTAAGAGGGCGGCACATAACAATGCCCTCTCCTTAAGCCTGAAAGTCCCGGCCAAGCTGTTCAGCGTCTCCAACATACTTCGCAGTCTGCCAGATGTACGATTTTTATCTTGGGCTTCTTACTACGTTGAATACGATAAACAACGTCGTAAATCCGGGTGGTGACAGAATACGGTCCTTCCCAAGGTCAGCGAAGATTCGAAAATCCTTCTTCACTCCGCTGTGGGTTGTACAGAAAAACCAAGTCGTCCACCTTGAATTCCGCTGAACTAACGTTACGGTCATACCAAGCCTTCATCCGGTCACCACTCCCTGTAGGTCACCTCTTGATGGCCGCATCCGCACAAACCTTGCATTTACAACACCAAGCCTCTACGCCCTGACGGCTGTTTATCCAGTAGAATCGTTCCCGTTCACCAAAGTGCACTTCCCGAAGCACTTTTGGTATCCGGCACCTGGGCATCACCAGCCACATAGTAACTTCTTTCCCATTCGGGACCTCTCTCGCTCTTCGTAATAATCCATCTTTAAGCCTTCGGGAATTCCATTGAGCCCATAAAGCCTCCAGTCCAACACTTTTGCTAGAAACGTCCTTCCATTCTAGGCGGATTCCTTTTTCTTTCGCCTTCAGTATTGGTCCAATTCCATCGTCGTTCAGTTGTTCCTTTCTTTTGCCCAATCCTTCGAAGCCTTTATCTTAAGTGCCTTCACGTTTGCTACATCCTGCTGTTTCTTTACATCCTCAGCCTAGGGTGCCTCTGGCGACCGTACCTCTTGACATGTCCCAATTTGCCGCAATTATAACAGCGGATTCCTTTTGACATCCTTTCACCGCTTCGTTACTGCCTCGGCTCCTGTTTCGACGGTTACGGTTCCTGTTTTTACTTGGGTCGCGAACTTAACTCGTTCAGTACTTGCGAGACGATTTTCTGTATGTCATTTAGCATAGTCATCAATTTCGTCTTATCAGAGCAGATTTTCTTACAGTGTTTACTTCCACAAGGTTCCATTGTCGACAATCTCGCATCATATGCCCTGGTTTGCTGCACCGGTAACATCGGATACCTCCGCTAGGCTTTACACCTCCTTGTCAGTTTTCCTGTTTCCCTGGAAAACTTGTCTTGGTCATTAATTGAGAAAAAATCTTGTGTATGTCCATTATTTGAGTTGGTATCCAAATTCGTTTTCTCTGATTGGGCTTCTTGTACAGAAACAGCTCGTGCCCTGTGCCATGGGGAATCCATATAGGCGCAGGCGGCCTATTTCTGAAGTGCTTGGGTTAATGCTTAGCTACTAGTCTTATGCAGAGATAGTCTAAGAACTCGCCCGATCTCCTCGTCTCTATAATAACTGACTAAAATTGTTGTTGTCATGAGGTGTCACAGGTTCTATTTATTTTATGTGTGCCTACTTCAACAATTTGTGGTTGCAAAAAATGGAAGATCAAAATAAAACGTCGGCATCGGTAACTAGTTAATGTCCTTTTATTTGTCCATACAGTCCCAGTTCTGGCAATCTTAGCCAGTATAACAAAATCGAAATACGTCACTGAAAAGACTCGATATAAGTGTCCTTTTCGAAGGTATATGCATACGATCAGCACATGATGATTTTTAACGAACTGTTTCTTTTACAATTGGAAAGCATTTTAAAATAGTGCGAGACATAAGGCGCTTGGAAGTTTTTGGAGTGCTCGCAAGCACCTTCCGAGTGCTTGCGAGCATTTTGCGCGATTACTAGGCACACTGTAGAAAACTTAATCCTCTTCAACTTTGTTTCCATATTCCGTACAAATTTCGCAGCGTTTCGATTTAGCCTTTAATCGGTGTCCCTGCTGCCCTTCTCCTCCATGTTCTAGATACAAACTAATAACATACTAGCTGCTCATGATTAATAATCATAATTTCGCTCGCTTCTTTGCATAGACTGGGGCATCATACATCATACTGACAGTACACCCGTCTACATCTTTGTTATTCTTTATTACAATGAAAATATTTAAAAATAGATGGTAATTGATTATGACCCATTTATGTTATTACCCGGAAGATCTAGTAAAATCAGTTATGCCTGCTTCCCATCATATTTGGAGAGCGCTTAGACTGTTTATAATTTTCTTAGGCGACTTCTAGACTCGAGAAAATATAATGTAGTATAGTACTTTAAATTAGCAAGATCTTTCCAGCGAATTAATATTAAATCGAGGTGAATTAGAAGAATATGACGAATGAGACCTATTACTACTTTTCTTACGTTCTGTTGACCATGACTCATTGTTTTCAGAAATAACTATTGGAATATTAATGAAGTTGTGTAAGTAAACATATATCCGGCATGCAAAGGACGAAAATACAAGGTGTTTTAGACGGCCAATCGATCTATAAAGAACCGGATCCAATTTAATCAATAATTAAATTAAATATTCACATTTAAGAGCTCAGATGTCGCGTCGACGGAATTTTAGCATGTCCGTTTTCACTCTCTTATGAAAAAATATTTGGTACAAAGAACAATACATACATACAATACCTTATGGTTCTTGTGACGAGTTCAGTTAATATCTAATTTGCTACGAATGGGGGACTAAAACTAATGGTGAATGTAACGCTAATACACTCACACACGAGTGTTTTTAACTAGAGTAAAAGTGAATATTATCAGTAATTGTTCTAAAAGTGTCATGTCTTATTTTATAAATTAAAATAAGCGCCATTAAAGAACAACTTAAGGTTTATTTTTAAGATCAAACACGACACGTGCATCAACAATAATGTCCCTTTTACTACGAGTTCTCTGAAGCATTGGCTCAGGTATATTAATTTAGGTTTGTTATTGATCCTCATCATTAATATTAGGATTAGTAATCTCAAATTTTGTACAAGTTGGTTTTACATGAATAGTATTTCTTCTGATAACATTACCACGTTCATGTACGACCTTGGAGCCTCATGCCTATTAACAATTTTTCCTTTTCCCATACCCTTCTTTTCTGAACAATAATGTTATCTCCCGGTTTATAATTGCAAGTATTATTTTTTGTTAATTTGTCATGATTTTGTTTATAACGTTCTTGTTGTGTTACTTGTGATGAATGGGCATCCTGATGTATGGCCGATTTAAGCAGTTCGTTGTGTATAGGAAATGAATGTCAGTCTTATCATGAGAGCATTTTTTAAACTTTTATTTCGTACTTTGTACTGCACGTTCAGCTTGCCTGTTACTTCTGGGAAACCTGGGTGAGCTAGTGTAAAAATTCCATTTTTTAGAAAACCTTTTGCACTCCAGTGGACAGAAGAGCATATTATCACGTATAACAACTTTTGATATTGCAAAGTAAATAGTCTCTTAAAATGACTAATAACCTCAGATGATGTTTTATTATTTAATAAAATTATTTCAAGCCATTTCGAAAAATAATCCTGTACTACAAGATAACCTCCATAATCCATAATGTCACAAGCTATTTTAAATAACGGAAAATTGGGAATTTCATGAGAAATTAGTTCATTTCTTTGCTTACTATTTTCATGTTTCCCACAAAAATGTGACAAGATAATATGACCATATTTTCTATGTAACTCGACATTTCTGTCCAAAAAACAACTTGCTTAGCGCATTGCTTACTTTTATTAACTCCAAAATGAGTAGTATTTAATCAAGGTATTTTTAATATTGCTAAATTCTGGCCACCCAATTAAAATATACGATATTATTTTACTTAAAACTGGATCTTCAGCTGTAGCATTTTGAAATTCAATTCGTTTTGTATCAGATATATTTAAATTTTTGCTCCAAGTGTGCACTGTTTCAGTGATCCATTTATCACCACATTCATTATCCGGTACATCAATATACGATCGCGGAAGCAAATGTGCAATAAACACATATTTTCCGGGGAAATATTTTAATGTTACTTTATACTTGAGTAATTGAATTTTCATTCTCTGTAAACGTGATGAAGCTATACCGCTAATTTTCTTATTTGCTAATGTTATAGTAAGATTAGGGCTTCTTGGCACTCAAAAAACGCAACAAAAACTTTACGACCTCATTAAAATGCCACCACTCTTTGTGCTGTCACGACCACAAATTGACTCGCTTACCTTGATAGGTTTTTAATGTGCGCCGGGTTTTTTGATGGCATGCTGCATGGCCCGTGGCGATAATAATTATGTGGTAAAGTTTTTGTTGCGTTATTTGAGTGCCGGGAAGTACCAATCTCAGCTATACAAGACGCTTATGATCATCATTAATTGGAGTTATACTTTGACACCATCATCGACAGATATGTAACGGCCGAATTTTTAAAATACACAAACTTTTGAAATATCGAATGGAGGGAAGACAAATTCATTTGATAAAGCATGAGACATGAGAGACGCGAAATTTACTTAAAAGTATTTTATTCCAGCCATTATAATTTTTTTGTTAAATGATTATAAGTTTTCAAAACTATATAAATATGAACGAACACAGAACCTCGCGTAGAGTAAAAAACCAGTAAAACATCTTTTAAAATTTCAAAATATGATAGAGATTTACAAAATATAGGAATACTTATAAAAGAAAGTCGAAAGACTCAACATTATTTATCCATCCACATAAAGAAGTGTATACACAACTAAGGGAAGGCCTTGAAGTACATAACTGTTCTTTATAGCTCTATGTCATCCAATTACCGAATAAAAGTGTTTTTCGTTTACCTTTTTCCCGTATTAATACCCAAATTAAATTTGTGTTCGTCTACTATTACTGGTACCTAGTAAGTTTTAAACGTCTTTATCGCCTATTGGGAATTTCTAATATCATTAATTTTGTTCATCGTAGATGGAAAGTGATAGATTTTGTATAAACAGAGGAATATGTACTTAAATAATTTGAATAAAATCGGGCATACTTGGTCCTCACTCAATGCTTAATAAAGCGAGCCGTAAATAAATCTTAAAGAACAATTAATAATTTAATTTTCCCAGCTAGTGCTATAAAGGATAACGGAATTTTTATTTTTTCTTAAACTTTTAAACAGAGCGGCGACCCTAGCGGGAACTTTACGTGATCAGATGTCGGTACAAAATAAATTTATAATAGTAGTTGAGTATTAACTTAACATAGAACCGTTGGTATGCACATTTCTCCTGCTTACTTGTACCATATGTACACTAAGTTCTAATTTACCTATGCGATAAATAGCTCAGCTTTTGCTATTCGCTTATTCCTAGTGATTCACGGTTCGAATCCCAATGGGGACAGGTGTCATTTCTTATGTAATTACACCCGGAAAAGAAAACACACTACCAAATAATCTAAAATTTTGAAAAAATATTCATTTATTCGATATTAGTTGACGTATCTTTTTATAACTTTCTTCCACCTTTTATTACAAAAGCCTTTTAGGAACTTTACAATATAATATATAATGTTGAAAGTATCTCTGAAAACCAACTTTCCTATAAGATAAATACTTCAGATCGGACGAAACTAGAATAATCCAGGCAACGAATGCTCAAAAAAGGGTGTAGAGGGAAATGTTAGAGACAGAAAATTTGACTTCGGAGCTTTGTTTGGACTAGTCTGAAGATGAACATATCAAAAGTCCCCACTCCTAGGTGGAGAGCGGGGGGCACTTTAAAGGTCCCATTTTTTTTTGTTTTTCGCTTATATTTCGGAAACTACGCCGTAGCGGCTTAACCATTCTATACAAAATTGAAGCTGACAAAATTTGTTACAAGAATGACAACTTATATAGTCTAGTATACTTTAACTTGGCGTGTGTACGTATGAGTTAATATTTCCGTACGATTTCATTTTCTCTTGTACACAAATATCCAGAAATATTGTCCACGTAAACAATGTTTCTGGACTATTGCTTTAACTTTGTGTCAATATGGGAGAAAATGAAATCGTACGGAAATATTAACTCATACATACACACGCCAAGTTAAAGTATACTAGACTCTATTTATCAATATGTTGTTCTGTTCTGGAGATATCCCCCCTCGAAATTTGGAAATTTTGGAAAAAAAAATGTTTTGCCTCACGTGTTTTGCTCTATTTGTTAAGATATCTCTTCAAATATTGTTCCCATGAAAAAGTCATAACATAAGAAGTTGTAGAGCATCAAATTATCGTCAAGAATATATATTATTTTGATTTTTTTAATCGAACCGTTTAAAAGTTATGGCCATTTTAATATATTGTCCGAAATCCGAGGTTTCGCGAGAAAACTCAACTTTGGTATTTTTCACTTTTTCTTTATTCCAACTCCATTGCACGTGCCAAAATATTAGTAGTCATATATGTACATACTGTAAACTATGCATAAATGACAAAACACCTCCACATCAGGACAATATTTTTATCAAGTCTGGGCGTGGGAAGATCAAAACATCATATTTTTCTACCCAGGAGCTTTAGACGCAGGGCCTGCGAGATATTTTATTCTTGCATGCCTTCACAGGTTGCGATACGACCTCGTCTGCATTCCGTAAGAGCAAGATTGCATTTGCAAATCTTTATCTGAAGTCCTCCGGCCTCCAACAGGCTGCTGCAGTCTTCAGGAATGCTTCAGCAACAAAAGAAGACATAGTAAAAGCTGGGAACAAGTGCCTTTTGAAATGGTATGGGGCCCCACCCAAAGAAGAATCTCTCAACGCTTATCGGTACCAATCCTTCGTTAAATCAGTTGCTAACATCAGACCGGACATTTGTTGCCTTCCACCTTCTGAGGGGGCTGTGAAACAACATTCCCTCAGAACCTTCCACCAAGTTCAATTGTGGCTGGGAAATGAGCTGCCCCCTCACATATATGGATGGAAGCGCCAAAACAATCTTCTGTTCAAAGTGCACAGCGAATTGCCGGTTGCATCTGATGAAATTTTGAAAATGATATTTTGTAGGTGCACAAAAGATTGTGCAGCCACGAAATGTGGTTGCAAAAAAGCATTTCTGAGGTGTTCGCTTGCCTGCCAAAACTGCTAGGAGAACTGTTTCATTGGAGGCCATGCCTTTGACACGGTTGACGAAGAAGAGGACACAGATCCACTCCCGGTTATCCTCGATGAAGATCAAACCGGCCCAAATGAAATAGAACCCTGTTCCCTCGAAGAGCCAGGACCCTCCCGCCCTTATTCATGTACAGGTAATATGCTACGTGTAATGCTATGTGTGTATTTTCGTCATTTATGCATAGTGTACACTATTTACATATATGATTACTAATATTTTGGCACGTACAATGGAGTTGGAATAAAGAAAAAGTGAAAAATACGATAGTTGAGTTTTCTCGCGAAACCTCTGATTTCGGACAATATACAAAAATGGCTATAAAACGATTTAGTTCAAATGTGCTTTTAGAGGGCGGCATATTAAACATAATATTTTAGTCGCGAACTCCTCTATAAAATCCTTATTTTACTATAAGGAACGTAACCAGGCTGCAACCAACAGCTACTCTCCGAGCCATGTGCCCCGCCGAGCGCTGAATTACAAGTTAGAAGTCTGGCGCGTTAAGTGTAATAATTGCATATTACCATCAAAACGCTAATGCTTCGATTGCAACAAACACCAGCAGAAAGACCGATACTACTTAAAGGAGCTCTCTTGCCAGCCGTCACACACCACTTGCAGACTGCAGTTTCGAGCTATTGGCTCTCGTCAGTGCAAGGTAGGCATGTGACGACCGGCACGAGGATCCTTTGACTACTTGGTACATCCCGACATTTTTACAATAGCGACATGTAAAATAGTCAGCAGGCGCCATCTAGCGGTCCAGTGTCTGTTGCAATCGAAAAATAAATAGCCTGACTGGGCTTAGCATAGTTCAAATTTGCTTTTAGAGGGCGGAATATTAAACATAATATTTTAGTCGCAAGCTCCTCTATAAAATCCTTATTTTACTATAAAGAACGTAACCAGACTGCAACCAACAGCTACTCTCCGAGCTATGTGCCCCGCCGGATTGTTGGAAGATGTACCTTTGGCGACGCGCAGACGTATGTGGTACATACACGATGGCACACCAGTGCATTTTAGTCTGACAGGTCGAAATTTTTTAAATGCACAATTTCCTGAACGATGGATTGGACATGGTAGACCGGTTGGATGGCCTGCTAGGGCACCCGACTTAAATCCAATGGATTTTTATTTTTGGGGGCATCCTAAATCGCTTGTTCACCTTGATCCAATTGACACTTTGGAACAATTGCGGCAACGCGTTTTAATGTGCATAGAAACCATAAAAAATGATCCTAATTTACTCAATGTGTTGAACGGAGTGCATATGCCTTTACTTCCGTCGTACTGAAAAGTGTATGAATGTAGATTGTAGATGGAGGAAATTTCGAACAATTTATGTGAATAAACAACACTGGTTAGTTATCATTTGTTGTCACTATGCAATTTCTTTTTCGTCGGTAGTCGGTACCCTTTGTCTTCTTTGTTAATCCAAGACGCGAATGCCGGCACCGGCGGCCGGCTCAAGAACAAAAGCCTTTTTCCACTTTTATGATTTTTGCAAAAACTAAGTGATAAACTTTGTTGATTGCCCCATAAGGCAGAGGTTCTGAAACTTTTTTTTAGAAACTGTTGAAATTATTGACTTGGGTAAGTTTTTTTCCAAAGCGTTCCTAGATGAAAAAAGTTATATAGGTTTTTTGTTTGTCTGGTCGGTCCCCATTACCATTTTTTTTAATGACATGGAACTAATTACTATTGTGATGTAGTACTATACTTCAGCATTTATGCAGTACTTCACGGTACTATATGCATACTTCACGATACACCAGAAGACTAGAAAATTTCACGATATTTCATACATTCCCATAGAAATAATTTTTTTTATATATCCCTTTCATGAAAACTATATGATGCATATAAACTTCATGTATACGATATAGAGATAGAGATCGGAACGCAGAAATAAATAATAATAATATAAACACGTGTGAAATCAGTCCCAACAATATAAAACGATTAAATGAGAAAATAATAATAAATAAACACCACAGAAATATATGTTATGTAATAAATATGTCTTCTTTATGAAGTTTTTTATAGGATAACTAGGCGGCATGCAGCTATAAAAACCAAATAGGTACTTACGAGTGGGTATAGTTGTTTACATATTACGTTTACATTTTTTTTACGGGAATAAATGCATTAATACATTTTTGTAAATCTGTAAAAAGTGTGAACACAAATCTGATAATTCAAGATTTCCATAAAAGTATTAAATATCGGTAGCCCTTACTTTTTTAAACTACTTGAACGCAAGTTTTCAAAGATAGGTATATGAACGCACAAGGAAATCGAAAGGTTCTGGATAGATCATAATGAAAAACAAGTAAACATATAGCCGATGATTCAAGATTTCTAAAAAACTGTTAATTTTCTGCAGCCCCATTATTCAAATTTTCGCACAGTGTCTAAAAAATAAATCGAAAGGATATTGGATAGAATATAACCAAAAAAGAACTAAAAAGTTTCAACATAAAAGAGATAATAATTAAAGATCATAAATGTATGAAATTTCGGCAGCTCTTATTTTATAAAATATGAACACAGGTTTACAGAAATATATTAATGTAAAAGAAAATCGAACGACTCTCGACATCTATCCGTGTAAAAAAATTGTAAACTAAAAAGTAAACAACTATAATCACTCACAAGTATAGTTCAAATAAGAATAAACTGTGACAGAAAAAACGTAACAAAAACTTTACGACCTCATTAAAATACCATTACTCTTTGTGCTACCTCGAGCGACCCTCGATCGCAAAGTATCTCGCTCATTTTTAATGTGCGGCGAGTCGTTTGATAGTTTGATGCAGCGTTGCCAATGTGTGGGGAATTCCTCAAAATGTGAGGAATCTGCAGGTGTAGTGAGGAATTTTTGAGGAGAGCGGGGTTGTGAGGAAAATTGAGGATTTCTTTCTTAAAAGTAGGTGGTAAATTTCAGTTTCTGGTCGAACTCTGATTCGGGCGGAGTGAAAAATGTCACTTTCAATAGTGTCAATTCAAATGTCAAACACAAACGTTATTTGGCAATTGCATTGGCAACACTGGGTTTTGTGCCTGTGGTCAGTGTGGTCAAGCGAAATAAGTGAAAATATGAAAATAAAATAAACAGTTACTGCGAAACGAAAGCAGGTATCAATTCAGTGTTGTATTAATATTATTAATATAATATTATATTTAGTTGCCTGGTCGCAATACCAAATGGACAAGTGGTTGTTAAAATCACTCAAGGTGAAAGATAATTCGGTGGGTGTCATTGTGATATATAGTCAACTTAACCTCACTTCATAGAAATAAACTTTATTTAAATTTCTCTTATTCTTTCGTAGAATGTTGAAGTAGAAGTACAAGAAAAAGGAACAAAGCTTGTCACTGTCCCCAAGGAAATTACTCAGACCAAATCCACAATTATTGTCCACCAGGATAAACAACTAGTTGAGAGAGGAGTTCAAAAGGAAACGAAAATTGCTAGCCCTCCCAAGAAAAATACCACAAATCTCCGGAAGGATAAACAAGCAGCTGATGACCAAGCAGTTGAAGTATGTTGAAAATTGAATAAAGATTTGATATTTTTGATAATGTGCATAAAATGAAAAGTTACGTACTGATTTTGTTTTAGAAAACGCAAGATATTTCCGGTTTAGAATCAGAGGAGGAGGAAACACCGAAAAAGAAAAAGAAACAAACTAGAGGAGAGGCGAAATCAGTTCGATTTTATAAATTTAACCCTTTGTGGTTGAAATTTCCAGAGTTCAAAGATTGACTTTGCAAGGCAGAAAAAAGAAAATCTGACAATGAATATGCACATTGCAAAGTCTGTGATATAGATATTGCTGCCCATAAAATTGATATTCTAAGACATGGTCAATCTGCAAAGCACATATCAAGTTTTAAAGAGATTGTGAACAATAAGAAGCTCCCAGAAATGTTTATAAATTCATCAGATATTGCTACGAAAAGAGCTGAGCTGAAGTTAGCTGGCTTGCTAGCCACAAACAACTTACCGTTCATATTAATGGATGTGCTTACTCCATTATGTGCAGATATTTTTACAGACTCCAAAATTGCAAAAAATCTATCGGTGAAAAGAACAAAAGCCACAGCCCTTGTAAAGCAAAGTTTGGGTGATATTTCAAGCCGCGAACTTTTTCAGACATTAAGTGAACCCGGCTGTTTCTTCTCTCTTATAATGGACGAGACCACTGACAAAGCAAGTAAAAAGCAATGTGCCTTTACAGTTATTTATTTTTGTAAAAAAACTGACAAGGTGGTAACACAGTTCTTTGATATTGTTGAGTTGAGTTCTGGCACTGCTGAAGATCTTTATGAATGTTTGAAAAATGTGATTGTTGATAAAAAAATCCCACTTGCAAATCTTGTTGGTTTCTCTGCAGATACTTGTAACGTTATGTTCGGAGAACATAATTCCGTCTTTGCACATTTGAAGCGAGACTTGCCTGACGTTGTGTGCATAAAATGCTCGTGCCATATGATACACCTAGCTGCTTCAAAAGCATGTCTTAAACTACCACGTTCAGTGGAAGATTTATTAAGAAATTTAGGCTCTCATTTTTCTCGAAGCTTTTCTAGGCAAGAAAAATTCAAGGAATTTCAAGTCTATTTCAAAACAGAAATTCATAAAATATTGTCTCCCGCTGTTACTCTCTGCAATCATGTGTGAACAGGATTTTGGAACAATATGAACCCCTTACAGCATATTTGCGTGAGCTAGTGTATGAAGATCCATCAAGGACCACAGAAGATATGCTAGCTTCAATGACGAATAAGTTTACAAACATATACTTGGAGTTTATGTCTTATATATTAGGACTTCTCAACGACTTCAATACAATGTTTCAAAGCGAAACACCATTGTTGCATAAGGTAAAACCCGAAACTGAACGACTTTTGAAAACTTTGTGCTGTAACTACTTAGACATTTCATATGTTAAAAGCAAAAATGTTTGTAACTTTGATCATACTAACCCACGCCATTTCGTGGAAATTGAAAGTATTTACTTGGGTTTAGCTGCCACAGAGAGCCTGCAAGATTTGAAAACGGGCCCGGACTTCTCGCCACAAGAATACATAGTTTTTTTAAAGAGCTGTCTTAGTTTCTACATAGAATTGGTATCCGAAATCAAAAAGCGTTTTGTTTTTGACCATCCAATATTTGAAATAATCACAGTGGTTGATCCACCAGCAGCACAGTCTTTTACAATAAAATCTTTGGGACATGTTCTTAAAGCATTTCCAGCCCTAATAGAGTTTATTGAACCTCAAAATTTAGACAATGAATGGCGGGAGCATGCATATCTAGATTATAGTAAATATGGAATAGATGTGTCTGAACCGGCAGAAGAGTACTGGCGGAACATTTTTAATTTGAGAAATGCTACCGGCGTCCAAATGTTTAAGTCCCTGAAGGTTATAATAAATTTTTTATTAGTTCTTCCATTTTCCAATGCCTCTGTAGAAAGAGTTTTCAGTAATTTATTTACTATCAAAACCGATCATAGGAACAAAATGAATACTGATACATTGGCTGCTTTGCTACACACCAAACGATCAATTGAAAGTTGTGGGGGGATTATTAAATTCGAGTTTTGTTGTGTTATTTGTTAATTACTATTTAATATTACTTTTCATTTCTCTAGTAAGTTAGTTTTTATTGTAATAGTTTATATATGTACTAATAGAAATAGAAAATATAAATGAAAAAGTATGTGATGCTTTTTAATGACTTCCAATATTTGATTGTACCGCCGTGTACGATGTGAGGAATTTTATCGAATTCGGTGGGGAAAACTATAGTGTGATGTTGGCAACACTGGTTTGATGTTAGGCATGCTGCCGGTAGCCCGCGGCGATAATAAAGGTGAATTTATAAACTAGCCGCAGCGGTTACAGTTACAGTTGCCGCACCTGTAGTGTTTATGAAGAATACGAAATGAATGTTTCCATTTATAAAGTCCGTTGCCGCTGCGGTTGCAGTTCATATTCCGCAGGTAGATAACCAACTTTTATCTTGAACGGCAACCGCTGCGGAATTACCAGCGGATAGCCAATGAAATTGTAGTTTTCAACCCGTTCGACGTCAACAGCAGCAAGAATTTATAAATGACGAATTTTCGTGAACTGCAACTGATACTGCTGCGGCAACTCCAACTGCAACCGCAACTGCAGCGGAATAGTTTATAAATCGAACTTAATGATGTCGTAAAGTTTTTGTCTATACCTATTTGTTTTTATAGCTGCATGCTGTCTAGTTATTTAATAAAAACCTTTATAGAGAAAACATGTTTATTGCACTGTACATATTTAAATTGTTTCGTTTTATATTGTTTAGAACTGATTTCATATATGTTTATATTATATTACTTGTTTGTAAAAGTCGTTTCTGGATATTAACTCTGTGTTTCGATCTCTAACCTTCGTAGTAACACCAATTTTATTCTATTTTACGGATTATTTACTTCCAGAATTAAAAATAGAATAGATCAAGATTTCTGCATTTTCACATGCCAAGTTATTTAACTTAAATAAAAACGTTTCAGTGTGTTGAAATTGGGCACTACATCGGCACTCTATAATATAGAAAGGACTACATCGGTGCTACATAATACTACTTGATACTTCATCCATACTACGTATACTACATCGTACTTCATAATCTGCATTGGTACTTCATGAAGGCTGCATAATACTTAACACAAAATTGGTCAATATACTTCACGGGTGATTACTCCTTCGTATTGGACTATTTGTTTTAATAGACGCTATTAGTGTGAAGTTTCATCCCCACCCCAATGTTTCCATACTGAATTAATAGTGAACCTTATTGCGTCTTAACATACAGACACATAAAAATATATTTCCAATTTTCTTACTCAATAAAAATATTTAAGTATTGAAATATTTTTTTTAATTATTGCGAGCGAAATTAATTTATTCCTATATTAAAACTGTATTAAAAAGTATTTTGGATTAAGATTTAGCAATATTGTAATTTTATTACGCATGCGTTTATCAATTCGGACGTGACTCGAAGCTTGTTCACGTTGTTTTCTGATGCGGACACTACGGAAAAGTTGTTATTTAACTTGTTTACTACAACTCATCGACTTATTATTGTCAATACTGTAATTGTTTTGAATATTAAAATGGCAGAGGAACATGTTATCTACTATAATGCAGTTTTCTAAAGAGTACACAAAGGCAAAGATTAGTCTACGAAAGAAGTTTAACCTCAAATACTGTAAATATTGACAAGAGTTTACAGACAGAAACAAAATAAGCTAAGACGGACGTTCGATCGTACACATGCGTAGTCCATTTGAAATATAAATAATTGTTTTAATTTTGACCCTAATAGCAGCAGTACATAAGGATCGCTCTTAAATGCCTTGGAACACAATTCGTATTTTACCGCGTGATGGTGACGTCACCACTTTTAGCGTCCATTTTAATAATATATTTAGACTCGTAAAACATTCCACCTATAGTCTCGCGTTTTTACACAACAGTTTACACCTGTTATTTCATTAAAACAAAGTTCCGAGACATCCATCAAGTTAGTATAACCATATCGAAATTTTGCAATGTGATTGATTAATTGTCGCTTTTTTGTCGTAAATTTGTCGTGAAAAGAAAAAATTTGTCGCGCCTTATTTAAAAAACCCATGGTAATGCCAACTTGATAGTCAAGTTAGCATTACCACATTCTGAAACGGGCTAAAATGTTGGAAAAAAGAGCTCTGAGTATCAAAATAATTTGTCGTGAGCAAATAGTATGCGAAAAACCACGCCTTGATGATTTACGGGGTTGGTAGTGCTCAGTACAGAGCAAAATGTATTAATGCTCCTATTTCTGCGGAATGGAAATTCGCTACAAACTGTTTTTTGACACGACAAATTTATAGGCCCCTTATAACAAATTCCTAAAAAAGAATCAGTACAAAAATCACCCCTTGATGATTTACGGGGGTGGTAGTGCTGAGTACAAAAAATGTAATAATTACCTTATTTCTGCGTAATATAATTTTGTGACAAATTCCTGAAAAACAATCGGTCCAAAAAACTACCCCTTGATTATTTACAAGGGTGGTAGGAATTTGTCGTGCCACGAAACAATTTGTCGGGAGGTTCTAGTTTGCAAGAAGTGAAATTAACATATATTTCTCCGTACTCATCATTACCACCCCCGTAAATCACCAACGGATGGTTTTTTTGGACTGATTCTTTTTCAGGAATTTGCCGTAAGGGACGTAGGAATTTGTCGTGCCAGAAACAATTTGTCGCGAATTTCTAGTTTGCAAAAATAGTTAAATCAAACATATTTTCCTCCGTACTCATCATTACCACCCCCCTATATCAGCAAGGGATGGTTTTTTGAACTGATTCTTTTTTAGGAACTTGCCGTAGGGGACGTAGAAATTTGTCGTTCCTCGAAACACGAAATTCTATTACGCAGAAACGGAGAAATTAATACGTTTTTGTCCGGACTTGGCACTACCTCCCCAGTAAATCAAGGGGTGCTTTTTTGAGCTGATTTTTCGTCAGGAATTTGTCGCGAAATCATATTACGCAGAAATAATTAATACATTTTCCTCGAAATTCAGTACTATCACCCCGTAAATTATCGTCGGGTGGTTTCTCGCGTATTATTTGCTCACGACAAATTCACGACAAATTATTTTGATACTCAGAGTCCTCTTCACGATCATTTTAGACCCTTTCGGAATGTGGTAATGCTAACTTGATTATCAAGTTGGTATTACGATGGGTGTTTTTTAATAAAGCGCGTCGTTTTATTGGACTGATTATTTTTCAGGAATTTGTCATGAGTGACCTAAGAATTTGTCGTGCCAGAAAACAGTTTGTCGCGAATTTTCGTTACGCAGAAATAGGAGAATTAATACATTTTTCTTCGCACTCGCTATCACCCCTGTAAATCATCAAGGGGTAGTTTTTTGGACCTATTATTTTTCAGGAATTTGTCGCAAAATTATATTACGCAGAAATAGGGTGATTATTACATTTTTTTTATACTCAGCACTGCCACCCGCGTAAATCATCAAGGGATGATTTTTGCACTGATTCTTTTTTAGGAATTTGTCATAAGGGGCCTTCAAATTTGTCGTGTCAGAAAACAGCTTGTAGTGAATTTCCATTCCGCAGAAATAGGAGAATTAATACATTTTTCGCATACTATTTGCTCACGACAAATTATTTTGATACTCAGAGCCCTTTTTCCACCATTTTAGCCCGTTTCGGAATGTGGTAATGCTAACTTGACTCTCAAGTTGGCATTATAATGTTTTTTTTTTTTTAAATAAGGAGCGACAAATTTTTTCTTTTCACGACAGAAAGCGACAATTAATCCATATATTGACATTGCAAAATTTCGATATGGTTATGCTAACTTGATGGATGTAGTTTCGAGTACTTAATCAAAAGTTTATCTGGAAACTAAAACCGCAGCAGTATGAAAAAATAGTGTGTATTACACGAAATGTTTCGAGAAATAAGTATATCGGTGTTGCCTCAACATTTGCTTCAGAAGTAAACTGATTTTTTGCAAATATACAATTATGCATATTGCCATTATGTAAAGAGGGATTTGAAGTTACAATTTATATGCTTGTCATAAAAAAAATGTGTTAGCCATTTAGCAAAAATATCATAAATTTATTACTTAGTATAAAATCGAAATATTTAGAAGAAATAGAAAAGTTATACTGAGCTTTGTTAGTCATCACATGAGAATAGATAAGTCGCAAACAGCGACGAAATATTCCTAAATCGTTGAAAAATGCAGTTCTTACATAAGACACTAAGTTGCAAATTGTAAACAAAGTAGACATAAACTTTTCTAACATTCCTACCTGTCTCAAAAATGTTCCTAGCACAATATATCCGATAAGAATGGCACTATTACATGTAACAAACACTACTAACAATTTAAATCATTCCTGAATTAGGCCAAGCACGAACACTATTTACATTCCGCGAGTCATGTATACAAATATCCACTGCTATAAAAGCAATAAGGTAGACATAAAATACAAAACTAAGCAGGACTGATTAAGTGAGCTCTAGCGGTCTGCTACGGCCCTGAGATCGTAGGCAGGAAGGAAGGTGCTGAGAAGGGAGAAGCTCACGGCAAGGTCGTTTTCTGCTACTTTCTGTGATGACCTTGTGGCCATGGCTATCGAAGCGGAATCTTAACTCTTGCCGTTGTTTTTATATACCACACCGATTCTTTGTGTGCAACAAAACAATAAATTAATATAAAGTTCACGAGTTACCCGGCACAGCTTACGTAAATGCAGATTCCTAATTTACGTATCCGCGTATTTCCACTTAAGTCACTCATAGTCATAACAATTATTATATATTGTAAGAAACAGATCATTTCCTGATTGGCTTTACACGCACACACCAAATCACAAGCAAGAATAAAATTATGCTATGTTTTTTAATGATGCGAGTACACTGTCTGTTCCTTAGCTAACGAAAACCATCAATATTTTTTAACACCGCTATGAACTTGAAAAAAATACATTTTATGTTTTTTATTCAATACGATCACAATCAGTGATAAGGTAAGATGCAAATGTAATATTAAGATATAGTCGAGGCAAGAATTCAAGCGATGCACGTCACAGATCGATTCTATAAATAAGACAATACTGCTAAGGATCATGAAGCCCCATTAAACTGTACCTATGCCTGAAAAAAGCTTAATAACTGGGTGTCAAGAATTACTCTTTTTAACGTAATTAATGATTAAAAATTATGTTAGTATTAACATTTCTTTAATGAGATTACTCGTGACGTGCATCGCTTGAACTCTTGCCTCGACTTTAGTGTCCAAGTGTGAGCAATCTAACTTGAAAGGTTAATATAAAAAAGAGTTCATAAGAAAATTAAACTAACAGTTTTTAAATCACACGAATTAGCAAAAATTGGATGACGTGGCTACTATAGTCGAGGCAAGAATTCAAGCGATGCACGTCACAGATCAATTCTATAAATAATACAATACTGCTAAGAATCATGAAGCCCCATTAAACTGTACCTATTTTTGAAAGAAACTTAATAATTGGGTGTCAAGAATTACTCTTTTTAACGTAATTAATGATTAAAAATTATGTTGGTTTTAAAATTTCTTTAATGAGATCACTCGTGACGTGCATCGCTTGAATCCTTGCCTCGACTTTAAATGGACTATCCGAACTATGGTATAGGTATAGGTAGGTACATAGAGCATCCAAATGCTTTAAAAAATAAAGGAATGCTGTTAAATGATAACCACATAAAGATATCAGGAAACCTTGCTAAAATTGTATGGGAACTAATAAACTTGTCGAGGAAACAAAATTTGGCGACTTCGGAGATACATATTCAGCCCAACAATTTCAATAACTTTTTTGTTAATGTTGCGGGAAAGGTTATGGGTGGTTTCCCGAAACTAGATATAGATGTATTACAATACGTTAAACATATAGACACATCAGAATCTTTTACGTTTCGTGAGATCACATACATTGAGGTAAGACGCATATTAGATTCACTGAAAAATAGTAGTAATAAAGATATATATGGTTTAAATATTGTTTTTTATAAAAATTATAAAAATCATATTATAACATCGCTAACTAAATTAATTAACGAAAGCTTAAGGACTGGTGTATTTGCAGATTTACTCAAGACTGCATCGGTTATTCCAATATTTAAAAAAGGTGATCCAGAAGATATAAATAATTACAGACCAATTTCTATTCTTCCAATTGTTTCTAAAATTTTCGAAAAAATGATAAAAACGCAGATCACTGAATATTTAGAGAAAAATAAAATATATAAATTCCAGTTTGGATTTCGAGAAAATCGATCAACAACGAATACTGTCATCGAGTTCACACAATACACCTTAGACTCTTTTGAAAAATGATTTTACTCTGTCTCCTTGTTTTGTGACCTCAGCAAAGCATTTGACTGTATAACTCATGGCTTGCTGGTCGAAAAATTAACTAAATACAACTTTAACAGGACTAGTATCCAACTTATCAAATCTCACTTAGAAAATCGTACACAATCAGCCAGGTTAAATTGAATATCTTCAGAGGTATTACATAATTCAGGCGTACCACAGGGTTCAATTTTGGGTCCTGTTTTATTCCTGATATATTGATATGATATCACTTGTACTTTAGAACACATTCGGATCAATTCGAGTTGTGTATTGCGAATAAAATCCATTTTATTTTATCTAAGTAAAGAGTTGCATACATGTTTTATGTTTTCGTTCATTTGTTCTGTTTGATAAAATACCAAAGCATTTTATAGAAGACAGATATTTTTATTAATTACATGTAATTTTTGTATTTGAGCCTTTAAAAACAGTTAGAGATATTTATAACATAACCTAATGATGATTAGAATCAGTTATGTTATTTTAATTCACTTAGTTATTGTTATACTAATTATCAAAATGTTTATAACATTTCGAACTGTTTATGCATTATTTATTACGGTCATGTAGATATAAGATTTTTAATTTAATTTGTGCGGGAAAGTGATAAAATTGGAAAAAAGCTCAATACCATGTGATGAGAACCAATTCGTTTTATCAAGTCGATGTCAAGAAAAATTCAAGTTGTTATCGGCGATTTTATTATTTACGGAAAATATAAGGGAGAGTGTGAAAAAATTGGAAAAGTAGGAGTTGCTAGGGAATGAAAAATAAATAACAACAAGAAAATTATAGAAAATTGTAGGGGTTGAAAATGATTGAGAAAGTAAAGATTGGTATATAATAAAATTCTGACAAGTTGGAGGAAGAAGATAATTATAAATTATTTTAAGGTGCAGAAAACGATTTCTAGTGGAACCGAGATATCATCTGAATTGTTTAGGAGCTTAGCAGATTATAGCTGAACATCGAATTAAGTGATACAGTGCGGCTGGAAGTTTTATTTGAGCTACGCGGACTACAAGATTGTAATAAACTCCACGTAAATTTCTTATATGCCTTTTAATAGTTTGGAAAACAATTGAGTATATATTAAATGGAAAATATTGATCATTAACTGTATTTTTTTTATTAACAAATTTGATTTTAAACAATAATTATCAAAATTATTTTATTTTTTAGTATCGTATTTTTATTTTAGCTAGATAGGGAATTTCATTCATTTTTAAGTGTATCATAATTTATTGTTCTCACAATACACTGTTCGATTTGATTTGAATTTGTTTTATTGCTGTGTGTTTTCTAGAATTGTGTTTAATTTCAATGGTCTGAACTTACGACTTTGAGATTATAAATTAGAAATTATTTACTGTGATTTTTACTGCCGTCAGCGGATATCATACTCGTAGCAATATATTAATGATTGCCAAATGCCCTCGAGAATGTCAACTGCATCTTTTATGCTGATGACTCGACTTTTCAAATATCTCATCCTAACTTAGAAAACTTAATATTAAAGTGTGACAACGTATCATCAAATGCAAAAAAATGGTTTACACCTAATGCTCTTGAACTTAATGAAAGTAAAACTATAAAACTTATATCAAGTACACGTGACCTAAGTACCAAATAACACCACCTGTACTAAGTTTCTAGGTGTCTTTATTGACCCATCTCTTCGATGGAATGATCATGCTAATTACATTGCCCATCAAAAGGAATATATGCTCTCAGAGAGTTGTCCAACTTAGTTTCATCAGATGTATTAAAAACTGCATATTTTGCCTTTTGTCACTCGCGGCTGTCTTATGCCATTCCCGCCTGGGGGCACTTTTTGGGTAGACATAGAATTTTTGGCAATTGCGACATGTAAAATAGTCAGCAGACGCCATCTAGCGGTCCAGTGTCTGTTGCAATCGAAAAATAAATAGCCTGACTGGGCTTAGCATAGTTCAAATGTGCGTTTAGAGGGCGAAATATTAAACATAATATTTTTAGTCGCAAACTCCTCTATAAATCCTTATTTTACTATAAGGAAAGTAACCAGACTGCAACCAAAGTTACAAGTCTGGCGCGTTAAGTGTAATAATTTCATATTAGCATCTCAAAACGCTAATGCTTCGATTGCAGCAAACACCAGCCGAAATACTGATCCTACTTAAAGGAGCTCTCTTGCCAGTCGTCACACATCACTTGCAGACTTTTTTTCGAGCTGTTGGCTCTCGTAAAAATATCGGGATGTACCAAATAGTCAAAGGATCCTCGTGCCGGTCGTCGCATGCCTACCTTGCACTGACGAGAGCCAACAGCTCCAAACTGCAGTCTGCAAGTGGTGTGTTGCTACGAGTTGAACGTACATAAACAAATAGATACGTTGGATCTTAATGATTATCAGATAATTACGTAACGAAATCACTTGGGCTACCGTGGCGTAGCAGATACCGTAGGCACTGACTTACCCGGAAAGTGATGTACGTGCCTACGATAAAATTTCTCTAGCTCAGACTATCTCAGGGCGTTAAGCCCAAGCTTACAAAACCTATGATAAATTATTAATTTACTTACTTAACAAATCACTGAGTTTTTCCATATGTAGTGGTCGCAGACGAAATAATGACACTTTCTTTAAAAAATGAAATGCACTATATTGAACAATTTACAAAATTGGTTCTCTAGAATATAACCTGGCGATGTTCACAGTTGTGGCCTATTTTACGCTTAAAAAGTTATAACACATTCTTAAAATGCCTCGTGTAGCTACACATCGGTTTACATTTTGATCATAAAATTGTCATAGATTCTGCCACAAAGGTTTGATTTAAAGAACCTCCTTAAATATATGTAAATATATGCATAAAATACTTTAAAATGTACAGGTTAAAATGCCAAAAAGTATAAATTGATGTCCAGCGGAACCACTGAAGGTGGTCCCCGGTAAGTAAAAATAAACACAACACAAACACACTTATTCAGGGTGGTACGATACCGAGTCCGGTGGAAGAACTGAAGCCCTGCAGAGATGCCTTCGGGACACAAGAAATGGACCCAAGGATGGGGTTGATCGTGGCCTCACCAGCCCTGGAACCTTCCACTGTTTGTGGATGCCCCGTCCGTGGAACTTCACTGACGTGCGTAGAAGCCCCGTCCGTGGAACCCTAAAGATATCACAATTTAATTCACAGTCAGAAATGCACGTGAAGCGTGCTTAATGTGAGAAATTCTGACATAACCTACAAATGAAACATAATTTACCTCACTGATGAGGGAACAATCCACCAAAACTCCTGGAAGCCACAGTCGGATAAATGGGGTTGAGTCGCCTTTTAAAGTTGACACTGTATTTCCACAGGAAAGCCTGCAAATTTGCGAAACACGTGGGTAGAGAACGGGCAAGATGGCGTGAAGAGGTTAGCTTACCTTGTGTAATTTAATATCCTGCTTCCGCAGATAAAATTTACTCACAAACACAAAATATTCCGCTAAACGGAACAACAACGGATTGAGGAAATTTTCTTGAGTTGGTTATTCTAAAATCCATGCGGATGACTTGAATAAAATCAAGGTTCACAGAATAACAACTAACCAACAAGCCAAGCCAAGCCAACCAAAAATGTCTGCTTCCGTTTTTCCTGTTGATCACGTGTCACAAATGTGTCGCCCTCCCATGGAGAATAGCGAAATGTGTTACAGACGTGTAGCAGTTGTTATAATGCGGCCCACAAAACGCTAAAGCGTATGGTGGGTCGCATACGCTAGAGGTCCGTAACAACTCCCCCTTTACTCGCAGGAAAAAAAAATCGAAGATTTTTTTTTTCTTACTAGCTTCTCACCAGAGGATGGATAATTGGTGGGGAGACTTAATATGCACGGGGATGGCTAACCCGCCTCCCAAGTTACCATCAGGCATAACAATGAAAATAATGAGACTTAAAATGCACGAGGATGACTAACTCGTCTCCTAAGTTATCATCAGGCACAACAACAAAAATAATGTCAAAAAATAAGGAGACTTAAATGCACGGGGATGGCTAACTCGTCTCCCAAGTTACCATCAGGCATAACAACACAACTCAAAAAAAAATACATAGAGAAAAAAAGAGAAGGGAAAAAAAAGAACAAAAACGCATAAGGACTTAACAGCTAGGAAGTAGTTCGCCCCAAGGCTACTCCATCAGCAAAACAATAAGGTACGGGAGTGTTCCCCGTCACACCACGACGACCACCCTTGCTAAACAATGAGGTTAGTCTGAAGCCCAGTAGTGCCTACCCGGGTAATGGTAACCAGGCCTAGACCAGGCTACCTCCAAGCAGCACCTCCCAAGCTCGAGCCCCTCCAACGGATACCTTTAAAGGCAGCTGCCAGCAATGTGAGCGCCCCCAACGAGACGGAGTCCCTCAAGACGCAAGCGCCACACAAGACCATTTTTGGGGACTTTTACCCCTCGCAGGTATAACCACGGTGATGGTATTCGTGCATCCCCCATCACAGAGATCCAACCAAAGACACTTCCTCCCGTGAGGCGGAAAGAGGTGAAAACTTACTCAGTGGGTTTCAGCCACCTGAGCAAGACCAATGAACCAGAAAAACAAATGTTACTACCAAATTAACGACAGAAGTGACCTAAAACCATGTTACTAAGACCAACATAAAAAAAAAAACGAATTCGTCATTGCCTATTCGGATGCCTAAGTACGTCAACGGAACTAACAGAACAGACCACAACTAGTTGTCATCGGGAGGGTGTGCTTTCAGATCTTTTATGTGCCACACCGAACGTTTACCGTCAGAACCTTCAAGCTCATAAGTCCATGGTGAGAGAATTTTTCTAATCGTGAAAGGACCCACAAATTTAGGTGCTAACTTTGCCGTGAAGTATTTAGAAGCATCAGACTGGGCGTGAGAACGTCTCCAGACCTTTTGCTTCAAAACGAACTTATCGGGTCGGCGTCTTAGGTTATAATGTTTCTTACTGGATTTATGGGCCTTTAATATGCTACTCTGAACATCCTTATAAATTTTTGCGAAGGCAAGTTTACGGTTTTCAGGATTTACAACTGGATACTCAGACTCAGAAGGTACGTACTTATCACTGTTGCCATCTAACGAAATTTCACGACCAAAATTGGCAAAATTAGGCGTTAGGCCTGTAACCTCATGTTTGGACGATCTAATGGCGAAACCTATTTTCGGCAAAAATTGATCCCAAGCCCTGTGATTATCCTTTACATACGCAGATAACATAGTCTTAACAACACGATTTACCCTTTCAGTCAGGTTGCATTGAGGGTGATAATTTGCGGTGTACGCTATTTCGATGTTGTAAGTTTTCGCAAGATTTTGGAAACGGTTACTCTGAAACTGACGACCATTGTCTACCACTATAGTCTTCGGAGCGCCAAATAAGAGAATTACATTATCCTCAATGACCTGCGATATGCTATTAGCGGTAGCTGACCTCAACGGAAACACCATGGCAAACTTACTAAAATTGTCACACACGACAAGAATAAACTGATAGCCCTTGGCCGTCCTGGGTAATGGACCCATCAGATCGGCACTAACTAATTGCCAAGGTTTTCCCACGGTAGGCGTCTTACTCAACAAATTTCCCCTAAGCGACTTCTGTTCGGGTTTAGTACTTATGCAAATCTCACATTGCCTAACGAACTTAGCCACATCGGCCTTTAATTT
Source organism: Leptura quadrifasciata (assembly GCA_963675555.1). Lineage (NCBI taxonomy): Eukaryota > Metazoa > Arthropoda > Insecta > Coleoptera > Cerambycidae > Leptura > Leptura quadrifasciata. Next base: position 150,062,170 of record OY776673.1, on the reverse strand, counting down.
CGGCCAATAATACCTATTTCCCACTCGAGCCACAGTCTTATGGACCCCTGCGTGTCCACAACTCGCATCACAATGCAACGACCTAATTACTTCTAGGCGTTTCTCTTTGGGTAAAACCAGTCTCCAAGTGTCGGCAGGATCTGCTAACTCGGGATAACGCAAACGTACATACTTGTACAACTGGCCATTCTGTATACGCCATAAGGGATAACGCATAGGAGACCTTTCGACTCGCTCCAACATTCTCAAATACCATTTATCGGTGGGAAAATCAGCATGGTCCGTGACCGACAATACTTCGATGGATTCCACCGTTACTGGTACTGAACGAGACAGAAAATCAGGGACGGTATGTTCAGAGCCCTTGCGATGAATCAGTTCAAAATCATAAGGCTGCAGACGAAGTGCCCATCTGGCCAATCGACCTTGGGGATCTTTCAGCTGCTGCAACCATAGCAAAGAATGACAATCCGTTATGATTTTGAAGTGGAAACCTTCCAGATAGTGACGTAGCTTCTCCACTGCCCAAATTACGCCAATGCATTCTCTTTCGACCGAGCTATATTTGCGCTCCTGGCTAGTCAAAGAACGGGACAAATAGCAAATTACCTTTTCGCCATCATCAAATTGCTGCGTGAGCACGGCACCGACACCAAATGCCGACGAATCTGTCTGCACATAAAAGGTACGCTCAAAATCAGGGCAGGTCAAAATAGGTGCAGTAACCAAACACTCCTTAAGAAGTTTAAAAGATTTCTCGCACTCAGGCGACCAACACCAACTAACATTCTTCTTTGTGAGGTTCGACAAAGGAGCCACTATTGTAGAAAACTGCGGTACAAACCTTCGATACCAAGATGCTGTGCCTATAAATCTACGAATTTCCCTAACGTTTTTCGGAGAAGGTACACTCAAAATCGACTCTACTTTCGCTGGGTCAGGACGTAAACCGTACTTATCAACAACATATCCCAAGTACTTAAGCTCAGGACGGCAAAATTGACACTTGTCAAAACTAACTATCAGCCCAGCAGAATGCAAGCGATCAAAAACCTTCTGCAACGTTTCTAGGTGAGATTCGAAATCCTTCGACACTACCACAATGTCATCCAAATAAACCAAAACCGAAGGCTGCAAATCAGCTCCAAGCACGGTATCAATAAGACGCTGCCAAGTCGCAGGCGCATTTGACAACCCAAAAGGCATAACACGAAACCTATACAAGCCATTAGGGACAGTGAAAGCGGTATAGTCTTTGGACGATTCAGCAATAGGAACTTGCCAATATGCACTCTTAATATCTAATGAACTTAAATATTTGGCATCCCTCAACTGATCTAATATGGAGGAAATCAGCGGCAGAGGATAGGCATCCTTTTTAGTAACAGCGTTAAGGCGCCGGTAATCTACACAAAAACGCAGAGTTTGATCCTTTTTCTGAACTAAACATATTGGAGAAGACCAAGGACTTTTACACGGTTCGATGATATTTAACTCTAGCATTTTCTTAATTTCATCATCAATCAGTTTTTGTCTGGCAGGCGAAACAGGATAGTATCTCTGTTTGATAGGTTTGGTATCTGGGAGTAACTCGATCTCATGAGAAACGAGATGTGTACGACCAAGGGAAGTACCCATCAGTTTCCGGTTTTCATCCACCAAACTATCCAGAGCTAGTTTCTGTGATCCACTTAAAGAAGTTTCGTCAAGGACACTGTTAACCTCAACGAGTGGTTCCTGCTCAGAAAAATGCCAAACATCTTGTCGTAAATCTGGTATAATATTCATCGTCACCCAAAAATCTATCCCTAGAATTAACTTATGCGGTATTTCCGGAACTACTAGGACATCTATTACATGAACTTTGTCACCCAAGCAGAAAGGAACAGATACATAACCTATAACGGAACAGACTTGCCCATTAGCCACTCTGCACTCATTGACAGAAGGCTTCAAACTTAAACCAATCTGCTGGAAGACCTCAAAACCAGATGATCCTACCATTGTCCTGGTAGCACCTGAATCCAACAAACCCATCATAGGAAAACCTAACACTGAAAGTTGTAAGTAAGGACGCTGATCACCAACCACATGAGAAATGACATAATCGAGAAAAATTTGTTGCTTTAAGTCAACAACATTGCTGGTCGACTCACATACACCGGGAGAAACTGTTCGACCAATTAGCGTCTCCCTGGACAGTTTTCCGAACGCGAACACTTAGGACAGGACCTAATCGTAACCTCTGCTTTACCACATTTATAGCAGAATTTCTTCCTAGGAGCCTGACAATCCCGATGCCCATGACCAACTTGATCACAATTAAAACATTTGATTCCAGAATGTTGGACTTCATCCACGACGAGACTAGAACAAGAGGTCGAACGAGAAGTAGTAGAACTAGTGGATGCATAAGCCAACTCTGGTATAAGAGATTTACTCTTAGGTGGAGGAGGAACATACGACTTAGCCAATTGCCGTTTGGAGTCAAGCATTCGACAACATTGCAGGAGTTGCGTGACGGAAGTTATATTTTCAAAAGCAAGAAAAGGATGATAGTATGGATCTATGCGCTCCAAAATGATTTCGAGCTGGGTCCCCATAGGTATTGGAGTATGCATCTTCTTGAACAACCCAACCATACTAGCGATGTACAATCCTATACTTTCCTGACTACCTTGAGTACGTCGCTTAATCTCCTCAAACAAATCGCGGTCAAAAGACTCTGGCATGAACTGTTCCCTCATTGCCTCCACTAAGGATGGCCAATCGGTGGCCCAGTCTTTCACCAGATTATACCAATTGTAGGCATCTCCCTCGAATAAATCAACTGCATCTTTAAATAATCGTGCCCGTGAAATACCACGAGACCTCCGTTTCTCCTCAACACGTTCTAAGAAAGTTGAAAAAGACATGTCGCCCTTTCGGCCAGTAAATTTCAAGCCCCAGTCTCTAACCGGTACGGGTTTAGGTTTCACAGCCTCCTCCTCATCTGAACTAAAATCAGTAGTTATTGCAGAGCTATGCGCATCAGGCTGAACCTGAGCCATGGCATTATGCAACACCGACATATCGAGGATGGCTGACTCTTTAAGCTTACGATCCCCGCGGGCCTTATCCTTAAGTTTATCAAAAGCTAACAATAATTTAAGCCGAATACTGGACTTCACACCTTTTTGCTCGTCATTAGTGGGCATGGACCTGTTAACACGACCCAACGCATGAGCTATCTTGGAAACAATCCCCTTATATTTACTATCGTGCTCACTACCTACAAATTCATCAATAAGTTTTTGAATAGTAGCTAGGGATGCCGTTAGAGCTTCAGAATCGACAGTGAATTGGTACGGGTATGGAGGACTTTTAATAGCCAAAGTGGTTTTCTCTAAATGTATGGCTTCTCTTAAAACGGTACGCAACTCTGCCACAGTAAGATCACTACCATCTCCTAAGCCACGTACTTGTAATTCATAAACAAGCTCATCCCTAACTAACCTATTAATATCTAACTTAATTTGTGAACTAGCCATACTGAATTTTCAATCAAACACACGAAAAAAATGACAAAATCAGGTAAATTAACAAAACGACGCTGGGCGTCGGTACGTATATAGACGCGAAAAAGCTTACCAACACTAATAAGTACTTAGCAATGTGTAATAACGACAAAATCAAGTAAATTGGCAAAACGACGCTGGGCGTCGGTACGTATATAGACACAAAAAAACTTACCAACACTAACAAGTACTTAGTAATGAGTAAAAATGACAAAATCAGGTAAATTAACAAAACGACGCTGGGCGTCGGTACGCAAAAAAAATTTACAAACACTAATAAGTACTTAATAATGTATAAAAACGACAAAATCTAGAAAATTAGCAAAACGACGCTGGGCGTCGGTACGTATCAACAACAAAAAAAACTGTTGGCCACACTTAGGAATCTTTCCAATGGTTTATACGTAACAACTATTATTTACTAATCCGCTCATGAAATAGTAAGACAAGAAAAACGAAGTCACCCCCCTACCAAAAAAAGCGAAGCGATTACGCTGAGGCAAAGTAACCCCCTTTTGATGTGTGTCACGTAACGTTACTATGTGTCTGGATATTATTTCATATGCAAACCACCAACAAATGGAACACTCAATTTATCACCAAAAAAAAACTTAATTAGGGGCGATACTACTATCCCCTTGAGATAACTTAACTATTTAAGTTGGGCGCCACTGCTATCGCCTTGAGATAACTGTACTATTTAAGTTGGGCGCCACTGCTACGAGTTGAACGTACATAAACAAATAGATACGTTGGATCTTAATGATTATCAGATAATTACGTAACGAAATCACTTGGGCTACCGTGGCGTAGCAGATACCGTAGGCACTGACTTACCCGGAAAGTGATGTACGTGCCTACGATAAAATTTCTCTAGCTCAGACTATCTCAGGGCGTTAAGCCCAAGCTTACAAAACCTATGATAAATTATTAATTTACTTACTTAACAAATCACTGAGTTTTTCCATATGTAGTGGTCGCAGACGAAATAATGACACTTTCTTTAAAAAATGAAATGCACTATATTGAACAATTTACAAAATTGGTTCTCTAGAATATAACCTGGCGATGTTCACAGTTGTGGCCTATTTTACGCTTAAAAAGTTATAACACATTCTTAAAATGCCTCGTGTAGCTACACATCGGTTTACATTTTGATCATAAAATTGTCATAGATTCTGCCACAAAGGTTTGATTTAAAGAACCTCCTTAAATATATGTAAATATATGCATAAAATACTTTAAAATGTACAGGTTAAAATGCCAAAAAGTATAAATTGATGTCCAGCGGAACCACTGAAGGTGGTCCCCGGTAAGTAAAAATAAACACAACACAAACACACTTATTCAGGGTGGTACGATACCGAGTCCGGTGGAAGAACTGAAGCCCTGCAGAGATGCCTTCGGGACACAAGAAATGGACCCAAGGATGGGGTTGATCGTGGCCTCACCAGCCCTGGAACCTTCCACTGTTTGTGGATGCCCCGTCCGTGGAACTTCACTGACGTGCGTAGAAGCCCCGTCCGTGGAACCCTAAAGATATCACAATTTAATTCACAGTCAGAAATGCACGTGAAGCGTGCTTAATGTGAGAAATTCTGACATAACCTACAAATGAAACATAATTTACCTCACTGATGAGGGAACAATCCACCAAAACTCCTGGAAGCCACAGTCGGATAAATGGGGTTGAGTCGCCTTTTAAAGTTGACACTGTATTTCCACAGGAAAGCCTGCAAATTTGCGAAACACGTGGGTAGAGAACGGGCAAGATGGCGTGAAGAGGTTAGCTTACCTTGTGTAATTTAATATCCTGCTTCCGCAGATAAAATTTACTCACAAACACAAAATATTCCGCTAAACGGAACAACAACGGATTGAGGAAATTTTCTTGAGTTGGTTATTCTAAAATCCATGCGGATGACTTGAATAAAATCAAGGTTCACAGAATAACAACTAACCAACAAGCCAAGCCAAGCCAACCAAAAATGTCTGCTTCCGTTTTTCCTGTTGATCACGTGTCACAAATGTGTCGCCCTCCCATGGAGAATAGCGAAATGTGTTACAGACGTGTAGCAGTTGTTATAATGCGGCCCACAAAACGCTAAAGCGTATGGTGGGTCGCATACGCTAGAGGTCCGTAACAGTGTGACGACTGGCAAGAGAGCTCCTTTAAGTAGGATCAGTCTTTCGGCTGGTGTTTGTTGCAATCGAAGCATTAGCGTTTTGATGGTAATATGCAATTATTACACTTAACGCGCCAGACTTGTAACTTTGGTTGCAGTCTGGTTACTTTCCTTATGGTAAAATAAGCATTTATAGAGGAGTTTGCGACTAAAAATATTATGTTTTTCGTCAATTGTTTAAATACATTCTAAAATAATGAGATTATTACAATTCTCAATCTCTCTATTTTTGTTGTAATAAATTCAATAAAAATTCATTAAAAATCGCAGTTGTTACTAGTTGGTTACCATGGAGACTAAGTGTCACTTTCCCTGCCTAGGCAGGGAAAGTGACACTTTGCTGATTGATATTAGTGAGCAAAGTTAGTACTTTGCTGTTAATCGGCGAAAAAATTAATTTTTTGTTGTAATTTCCAAAAAAAAATTCCTTTAGAAAGAGATTTCTGCTGACTTCAAGCAGGATAACTTTGGATATGATGAGGTAGGTTCTTTCACAAACCTGGACAGCGGCTAGAGTGCCTGGAGACGCGGTGGGAAATGAATCATAATCTCGAGATTATCAACACGGTAAATACAATTTGATTTTTTGGGAATCGCTGCCATCATTTTATTCGTCTCCAAATTCAAGAACCTGATTTGTTTTAATTGAATGTTTTCCAAATTTCACATATCAATACGGAACCTTAATAAATTTTACACAACATTTTATGACTTTATTTATATCTACGGCGCATTCATAAATTATTGCAAACATTCGGGTTCTTTGTGATACCAAGATAACCAAAGATAATCAGATTTCGATAAAACATTTCTTTTGAATTTAATAAGAAAGTAGGGCAAATATTACCCCATTATCCAGATAACTCAACAATTATTTTCAGAACAAAGAAGCTAGTTAAAACTTCACTACCTAGATATTTCATTAGAAAACTTACGTTTACTAATTTGCAATTTTCTATTACAAATAATTTGCATGTTTGCTTCTCAAAAATATAAAGCAAAAACAAGGGTTTGTTGCTTGTCATCATCATTTAATTGTATGCCGAAATTCAATCAGATATAAAACAACCAAAGTACCGAACGATCTACAGGGCTCATCGACCCGCGCCTTGCTCGGATTAGTCTATTTATTGGTCCGATTAGACGATGATAATGATGATTAGCTCCAATAGGATTCGCAGTTGTATAACCTACTCTGAAGTATATATAGTATGTTCATTGTCGAAGCAACGTAAACTTTCCTATATGTCAGTAAGACAATTGTCTTCAATATTTGGGTTGTTTAATTTCGTATTGGGCTATTTGCTCCAATGATTCTTATATTATAACAGAATTGCTTATGTGATTATCGTAAACTCGACAACATGTGTATTAAAACGCTTTCTGTTCTTCCTTTCTTCAACGTAAGTAACTAATAAACAAATTTCAATCAATTTAAAATTAAAACAAACTTCAACCAGAAATTCATAGTGTAACATAAAGTAATAAATTAGAATCAAAATAAAATAAATGATTAAATAGATTTCTTAATAGACAGTGCTTTAAATTTTACAAAGTGTTTAAATTTAAAGAGTGATTAATTTCTAAAGCTATAGGCTATAATACAATCTCTTGAGAGCATTATTTGATTGTTACTTTCATGATATTTTATTTATAACAGGAAACAAACTGTATGTATAAGAATAATTTTTCCCTTTATAGCTCGTTTAAACACGAAGTACCCTAAGGTTCAGTACTGGGGTCAATATTCTTTATTATTTATATCAATAACTTATTCTGTAATATGTCTGCTAACACTGTATTGCATTTGCCGACGCAAATAAATAAATTTAAGTTCAGACATAAATAATCTGGGTGAAATTACAAATGAAATGAAGGTGTGAATTTAAATCCAATATACAGGGTCAACCATTAATAACAGGTTATAACTCATGGGTAGATTACTTATGAAGAAACGTTGAAATTGTTTAAACATAAAGATGTACACCTCGTGGAATTTGCTAAAGCTGTAGCATTTAAAAATGCCACATTATTTTTATTGGATAACTAAACGTCTGTTATAAATACTTATTTTATATTGATCATTTCCTGTAAAAAAAAATTATATTTGCAAGACAAAGGGTCCACGCAGTATAGTTAATATCAGCGCCATACCCCAAAAGAAAGCGCGACCTAATACACTGGTCAAACTTTTCACGGATACGTCGATAAAATAAATCCTTATAAGAATTCTAGAACTACCCTGACCCTGTTTAGTGCTGCCCTCTGCTTTAATTCTAAAGTATTTTCGGTATTAAAATTAACAAGCGAGTTGAGGTGAGAGAACTGATAGATAAGAATAATTAGTACTTGTGGTGATGATATCTTATCAGTTTTGCAAAAACCACAGTGTATCCTTGTTAAGTGCGATTCTCGAATTTTGTAGTGCTTAATACATGAGCAATTCTTTTCTAATAAGGCCACACAACATCTTCGCCATTGCGAAGATTTGTTTAATTTTTATCTTGTTCTTTCTCCATCTCTTTTAGGCCTTTTTATCATTTCGCTATAATTATTAATTCATTTTACTCATAGTAAAATACGGATTGGCGTCATATTTAAGGCCGATTATATGGATTTGGTCTAGTTACGTCAAATTTTGTTGTTGGTCCTGTGTGCGTTTTCCGTCTGCTTAAAAATAAGTTAGAGTATATGGTTTCTGGGTTTCCTGTTCTCAATCTTCGTAAGGATGTGTGTATAGCTTGGTTATGGTAGCAACCCCCTGGACATTGTTTGGTAGACGTAGATAAAATTCCAGAACATTCCACCGTTGCATACCCCAGATAAACTATATTTTATTATATGTTTTGTATAATAATAAATATAAAAATAAAAATATAAAAAATAGCATTTCATCAACATAAAATTATTTTTGATAAAGTTATGAGATAATCATAAAAAAAAATTTTGACGAACTTCTTGTATATTTGGAACCGGTAATAAATGATATAGACATAATATTATTGTCTGAAACATGGCATATCGAATTGATAAGTGACTTCAATATACCTAATTATACTTAGTATTACAATGACTCGAAAACTAATCAAAATGATGGTCTAATTGCCTTTATTAAAAACGATATCTCTGCAAAGATACAAATTTATCCTTTAACTGAAACTAAATTGTTAAGAATCCTAGTAAATAATAACAATACTGAAATAGGCCTAACTGCGTCATATAGACCCCCGTCTATATACGTGCATACATATCAAGATGAATTACAATTGTACTTATCAAGTTTATGTAAAAAACAAATTGAACTGTTTGTAGGGGACATTAATATAAATGTACTAGATAAATTCTCAAATTCTGTAAACAACTATGTAAATATTTTAGCTGAGCATGGGTTTCTTTCATACATTAATATACCTACCAGGATAACGAATCACTCGCAAACTTTAATAGATCATATATTTGTTCGCAAAGTAAATTGTAAAAAAAAACATTCTATCACACCTGGTGTTTTTCAAACTAATATATCTGATCATCATACGATTCTTTTAAATATAACATTTCCGAATAACATAAAAAATGAAAATCCTAATAAGACTAATTTTACGGTAAAAAAAATTGATTACGATAAATTAAATACCTTTTGTGATAATGAAACTTGGACCGAGGTTATCAATTGTTATGACACACAAATATCTTATAATAATTTTATTCATAAATTAAAAATTTTTATAGCAATGTCAACAAGCGAACGGATGATATACAATAATAAAAATTACAAGATAAAACCATGGATAACAGTTGGACTAATAAACTCAATAAGAAAAAGAGACCTCCTAAAAAAGAAACTAAACACTAACTTTACAGACAAGTTGCATGAGGATTATAAAGTATATAGAAATAAATTAAGCAAACTTATTAAACAAACAAAAAATCAATACTACAAAGAAAAACTAAATGCAATGAAAGGTAATTCTAAGAAAACTTGGGATCTAATAAATGAAATATCAAATAACACAACAAAAAAATCAATAAAAAACATACCTATTAAAAGTAAAAATGGTAATATGATATCGGATAATAGGGAAAAAGTTAATGTTATAAATGACTTATTTGCAAACATAGGCAAAATGCTACAAAAAATAAAAAAATATGATAAAACTACCCGATAATTTCCTAAATGACATATCTGTAGCACCTACGCTGTTTTTAGAACCCGTATCAGATACAGAAATAATTAATATAATCTCATGTCTCAAAAATAAATGTTCGCCCGGTCAAGACGGAATAAAAACAGATTTAATAAAAAATATACATAAACACATTGTCAAGCCGCTAGTTCACATTATTAATTTAACATATATAAACGGTAACCTGCCCGCTCAGTGGAAAGAATCACTTATTACACCCGTACATAAATCAGGCGATCTAGAACAGCTAACAAATTACCGACCTATCTCTGTGATAAATAATTTCGCAAAAATTTTCGAACAAACTATAAAAAATGAATTAACTTCCTCCTTTAACCTTCACGATGTAATAACTAAAAGACAATTTGGTTTTATCAATAACTCTAACACCGAAAGCGCTGTTGTAGAATTTCTCAGAACAACCGTGGATGCCTTGGACGAGTCGAAGAAATGTTTAGCCATTTTTCTTGATTTGGCCAAGGCATTCGATACAGTATCACACGATAAACTATTAAAGAAATTGCATAACTATGGTATTCGGGGACCAACTTTAAACATTTTGCGAGATTATTTGTCACACAGAGTGCAACCTGTAAAGTTAGATAACTGTATAAGTGAACCACGTGATGTCACAGTCGGTGTTCCACAGGGAACAGTATTGGGTCCAATACTGTTTCTCGTACACATCAACAGTATTAGCCGAATAAATAATTTTAAGGGTCATCTCATCTCATATGCTGATGATACTGTCATTATTTGCACAGGTGATACCTGGAACGAAGTATATCATGCAGCTGAATATAACATACCTAACATACCCATATGGCTAAACTTCAATTTGTTGACATTAAATGTTTCTAAAACCAAATATATAACATTCACTTTATTACAATCAGAACAACCTGCAGAAAACACACTAAAAATACACAATATAGCCTGTGCAGATAAGACACATTGTACTACATGTCCAACAATAGATAAAACAGATAAAGTAAAATATCTTGGTGTTATAATGGATCAGCATTTGAGATGGGATGAACATGCCTTCTATATTACAAAAAGGCTTAGACATCTTATTTATAAATCTTATAATCTAAGGGAAATTCTGACTCAAAAAAATTTACTCATTCTTTACTATTCCTTAGTTGAGTCGATACTAAGATACTGTATTAGTGCATGGGGTGGTTTGTTTAATAATATACTGGATAGGCTACAATGCGTGCAAAATGCAATTATTAAAATAATTTTTAAAAAAACCAAACTATATCCAATTAAAATCTTATACAAAGGGAGCGGCCTATTTAATATAAGAAGTATCTACATTTACCAAAGCCTTATATGGATGTTTTTTAACAAAAGAAACTATAACCCTCCACAAGAAATTAGACAGACTAGGTTTGCGGAGAATTTATCTATTAATTTACCAATTTTCAGAAAACTCACACGCAGAGATATGTTTTCTTTTTTGGTCCTAAACTGTACAATCAGCTACCAGCTGACCTCAAAAAGATAACGAAATTAAGTAAGTATAAACTAGGTATAAAAAGTTTCTTAAATGAAAATCATGACAATATTACTAAATTGTTTTAATCCCACAGTAAGAAATTTTATTTCATATGTGCGCTTCTGTCCTCCACACTTCCTCGTCTTATTTCATATTGTATACTATTTTGTCATTAATATTTGCTGTATTCATCATTCTCCTTTACTGTTTTCATTTTGTATTCTAGCCGTCATAATTTCTTTCTCTGCTCATTTCTCAATTTGCCTGCTTTAGTTAGATTTCCTTCGGCGATATAAGAAGAACGACACAACACAAGCACCGTATGGTGCTTAGGTGAGTCTTCTTGTTCGCCAGGGTTGTATTAAATATAACCTATTTTAAGTTTTTCAATATGTAATATATAAAACTGATAATGTTGTTAATTTAATGTCCAATACCAAACACTATGTGCATTTGAATATGTAATGTTAAACATGTATAGTTGAAGTTGAATAAATTGAATTAAATTGAATCCACGACCCTAAGGCATCTGAATATGCTGAGTAACCATGAGCAATTTACTGTGCCGTTATCATGTTTCCAAAAGAAAAAATATAGTACACGTAAAAGTGACGCTTGACAACGTACGGCCCGAAAAATAATCATTTTACACTTTTTGAATTATTATATTACTCACAAATTTAGGTACTTACTTTAATTATCTTATATGGATTTCGAGATTTACTGTTACCTAGGTATTGATTTAGGACAACCGGTTTATTAATAACAGCATATATTTTACTATATGCATAGATTTCTTGACTCCAAATTTTACCGATTATAGATTAATAATTTTATTGATCAACCGTTGGTGAATAGGGACGCCAACCATTAATACAGTTTTTTGATCGCAAAAACATTCGTTTTGTTTCACAGGTGTTTTTATGGTTTATACCTTATTTTCTTATTTATTACATCCTTACCAAAACCTAACTGCATACTACTTACTATATATGGATTCTAGAAATAAATTAATCTTGTTTAAAATAATTTCTAAGTTCTGTATATTTATTTGTGATTGCATTTTCAACTCTTTAAGATAAGATATTACTTACCAATATTAATATCAATTGTCAATATTTAACAAAATAGAGAAAAATAGTTTGAAAAGATGGATATACGTATAATGAAACCCAATAATTTACATGTAGAAGAACTAAATTGAAGAAGAAAAGATATGGTTGTTGGAAGGAAAATTGGTGACGCGCCTTTTATTTCTATAGAATGGTTTAATTTCAAATGGAGACATTTAAAAAAAAGGGACAAAAAAGATAGTTTTTTGTAACATGGGTAGGCAGAAGCGGGTGAGATACTTACTGTCGCGTAGCGTGGTTAGATTGATAGTGGCTCCCGCGTATTTGGTTTACAAGATAGAATTTTCGTTAAGTGAAGTGAATTACAATAAAATTGTACAATTTATTTCGCGAATTAGGAAATTTTAGTTTTGTTTACTGTGTCGGAAACTATTTCCTGTTCCACCTTTCCTATCCTTATATCATCATACACGAGGGACACAACAACAACAACTGTGGTAAGTTTTCGACACATGATTTATTATTTTAGTTATAATTTGCAATTTTTGATAATACAGTCCACTTATCTATTTAGTACCCCTGAGATAGCGTAACCAAAAGTGTTAAATAGACTTTTAGATAATAATAATACCTTTATTGCCCAACAGGTAACACCCAATAACAGGACAATTTCTTAACAATGTTTCACAAAAGAAATTCCTAATATGATAACATAACATTAAATTACAAGAAAAAGTACAAATACAAAAAAATACTTACCTAGACTAAACGACACTGATACATAGCCGTCGTGTATCGAAACAATATAATAATAAGGGCTGTAAAAAAATGTATTTAAAAGTTGTGCAAGATATTTAAATTATTTACAGAACTAAATGCAAATATATTTACAACATTTGCCACGAAATCGGAGTCAATAATTTTACATGGAGAATGGAGCACCACTTCATAATTGCCAGGTCGTTTTTGTCAATGGATAGAGAATGCAGAAATTATATGGTCGCCCCTCTGATTTATATTCTCTTGTTTCTTTATCTTTGGGGGCGATAAAAGATTAAGTATACAAAAAAACCGTAAGGCGCTGAGAAAATCAAAATGGAAATAAGGAATTTCGTAGAGAAGGGAAATAATATAAATTTAAATATCACTCAAAATCTTATTTCAAGGGTACAAAAGTGTATAGAATACAATGGCGGATAGTTCGAACAACATCTATAAATTATACGTCTCCTTTTTACAATAATTTCTGCATACCGATTTCAATGAAAATAACGATACAAAGACATCACCAACAATACGGTGTTACTGCGAAGAAACCTAATTAGAGAGTTGAATGGTCAACCATTAATATGATTCGATTTTGAAGCGAGTGTCAAGTTTGTGTTTCGTAAAATTCCTTATAATATTCAAACAATATTACAAACCTGAACTTGGACGTATTTATACTTTTAGACCGGGAGATGGTGACAGTTGATCGTCTCCGATTTCTTACAGCATGCCTTTTGGAGAAGTGAAAGTGTACCCTGTGACAATAAGGAAAAGCGGGTACTAGTCCGCTGCACGCTTTCCGGTCATATGGAAAATTGCATTTCCACTAAAACGAAATTTTAGTGCCTTTTTGTGATATGAAACCGCTTACCCTTTTATTAAAAGAAAGTTAAAACAAATTTAACGTCTTAGTAATTATAGACATGCGATTCGCAGGGTCCCAAAGGGCTCGAACGGACACGCGGACTTGTAATAAAAAAATATAATTTTCCGCGTTCTCGTGCTGCATACCGATGAAAAGAATTAAATTTTGTGTCGTAAAACCATTATAAAAAAACTAACATGCGGCCCTTGTTGACCCAAAAGTGGAAAATTTATGAAAATTCCTGCGAAAACTTCAAGCGATTTTACGTAATCTTAAACAACAGCAAATGAAGTTAAATGTAAATTTTACAGTGTGAAATGTCCTTAAAATTTAAATGGCATGCAAAATTTTTGTGAATTTATTTTGCATGCCTTTTTGCATTTCGTAAAATAATGTTGTTTTAAGCTCAAATAAAAAATGGCACGGATGTTGCTGGAACCCAACATTGAAACAATGTGGAAAAAGTATTAAAAAATTAATTAAGTCGGTATAAAATTTATAAGAAAGCTTCCGTGATATCATTCAGGTTGCCATTTCTTATTTAATAATAAACTACACTACAGATGAGGAATCTGATTATAATAATAATGATGATGGCGAAACACGATCCATAATTGCATAAAGTTTCATTTTTAACCTTAAAATAATAAAATAAATATTTTTTAACTACATCACATACATTTTTCCTACTTAATTTTTGGACACTTTTTTCAAAATTTTCCAATGTTGGAATCTAAAAATCATGCATGCTCTTTTTTATTTCAGCTCTGGATATATATATATATATATTTTTTTTTCGGAAAAATAATTAAAAATGAAAAAGTAATTAAAACTTTGAAACATTGCAGATTTAATTTGATTTTTTCCAAAATATGCACTTCTTTCAAATTTTTCTCAATGTTAGGATATAGCCGATCAACATGCCATTTTCTGGTTGAGCCCAAAAAAATATATTATTAAATAAGAAATGACATGCTGAATGATATCACAGAACCTTTGTTATAATTTTTATACCCACTTTATTAATTTTTTGATATATTTTTCACATTATTTTCAATGTCGGGTTCCAGTAATATGCATGCCATTTTTTATTTGAGCTTAAAACAACATTATTTTACGAAATGCAAAAAGGCATGCAAAATAAATTGACAAAAATTTTTCAACTTCTTCGATGCATACCTATGTTTTCGGACCTCCTAATCTGCATGTCACTTTTTTTTATAGCAATACATTATAACAATGGCCCACAGTTAAGATGGCATGCAATACAAAATCACGACCAAATCGTTTAAAATTTTCGAAGGACTTTTCAGAACTTTTCCACTTTTGGGCCAACGAAGGCTGCATGCCAACTTTTTTATAAGGATTTTACGACACAAACTTTAATTCTTTTCATAGACATGCAGCATGCAGCACGAGAACGCGTAGAATTATATTTTTTTATTACAAGCTCGCGCGTGTCCGTTCGAGCCCTTTGGGACCCTGCGAATCGCATGCCTATAATTACTAAGGCATTAAATTTGTTTTAATTTTCTTTTAATAAAAGGGCAAACGGTTTAATATCAGAGGAAAACACTAAAATTTCGCTTTTTCTTATTGTCACAGGGTACAGTTTCACTTCCCCTAAAGGCATGCTGTAAGAAATCGAAGACAATCAACTGTCACCATCTCCAAGTTTATTTATACTACAACAGTAGTAATTGCATTGTGTTGGCTCTATGTTATGTAGAAATATTATATTTTATTAGTCATAGGCTTTAATTTTTACTTTGCTTAAAACTTCACGAATCACTCTTAAATACTTTTTAATTACTGTAATTTTCTTCTAATTCCTTCTAATATAAAGCTAATATTAAAAGTTTTGTATAATTTTTCAAAGTATGTCAAACGTTGATATTGTTGCTTTGTAAATTTTATCCCGTACCCCTCCTTGATGAATTCGCGTTTTTGTTAAATTTGATCAGTGTTCATATTCAATCACTCAAAAATTAAATTTAGGGCAGCCTTTTTCAAGACTTAGAATATAAAATAATCATTTTTGTTTTACTGAAAACGTTGTAACGTAGTTTGAGGAAGAATTGTGTTAGCGTTTTTTTCATTTCTGAATTAGTTCAAAAGTTATAGCTGTAGAACATTAAATTAAACAACCTTTATACACAATATACTTAAATGTATGTATATTAATTTGCTAATAAACAATTCATTTAGTTTATCCTTCATGTAAAACTACAAAAACGTTCTAATTACTTATTTAAACTTCTGACAGGGCATATTTCTATGTAGTAAGGTCAATAACTAATCTTTAAAAATACATTGAGCTCAAGAATTGAAATATCAAATGTGTTTATTAACCCCACATTTGAGTAATTTGTTTTTACTTCCATCACATACCAGATCTTACGGTAGATAATAACGTGATGGATAAATACCATGACTAAAAGAATGCCAAACTATAAGATTTATATATCGCGTATTGTGAAACAGCTTTTGTTTTTAAGCTCTACAAGATAATGTTTATGACTGTTATAAATTTGTTAATGGCATGTCCTTGCATTAATGTCTCAAAGATCCACTGATAATGTTTCAAATATAAAATATGTCTTTCATCATGTTTAATAGTACCAGTGAGGTTACTTGTCAGATTACTTCATTATTTTGAATATTTCCTTGTATTCACGTAGCTAATGTTGTGTGGTTTTAATTATTTTACTTCCACGTCCAGTGGAAGTATAGTAACGCAATTTTTTTTAAATAGGCTTAAAATGTCATGAAACGTTTAGATTTTAAATTTGAGCAAAAAATGACTGTCTGTCTGTAACTTCTTTTGTGCACACGTTTACTCTGGAACCGTTTATAATATTGACTTGAAATTTGGTACACTTATGTATTATAATGAGATCTGGAACTGGATTATATTTTGATTTAATAGAATAATTATAAATATTCAAAAGAATAGTTATAATACGCACTTGGTTTATTGTTTCATTAGTGCGTATTATACCTATTACTTTTGAATATTTATAATTATTCTATTGAATATGTTTCATCAAGAACCTACCGCAGACTCCATCCAATTATTTTGATTTAATTCCATTCGGGGGTAAATAAGAGTAAATAGGCAAAGCAAGCACGTAAGGGTCCATAAAATTACAATTTAGGGTATGTACTGTCAGGACGTTCGACGTTCAAGCGACAACATTGAAGTGGTCTTGGGTGTATATTATATAGCATTTAGATTGAATATGAATAATTGTTATGACTAAGAAAGTGGCGCCTGACTGCCAATTTGTTACAGAGGGATACATAGAAATTAGAGAGGAATATTATTCTTAGTTCACTTTTTGTACGAGTAAGACATATATTAAAAACCTTTAGTGGAACTTCTTTGTTTTTATCATTAAGTCCTGTGGCCTTCACCTGACAGTACGAAAAGCCAAGGTCTCATTTTTTTTTGCATCAGCCACCCTCCACTATCACCCCCACGCTCACACTATTATGAAAGAGTAAAAAAAATTAAAATGTGATTTAGTGTGTATACAAGAACGAAACGACTCAAAAAATTTTTTTGGCGTTAGCTCTACCCCGTCTACCACCCTATTATTAAAGGGAGTAAAAAATTAAATTGGGATTTAGTGCGTGTACAAGAACCAAGGGCTTCTAAATTATTTTGACATTAGCATATGTCGAAGGATTATTTACGTGCGTAAATTACACTTGTCTATTATTAAATATATGGCGAATTTCACTATTTTCAGGATATCGCTGAAACTACTGAAAATTTTTGAAATGTGAAAACTACCTCTTAACGAGCTTTCAAACGCTCAACTTTTCTCTAGTTTAACCGACCTTGTGTCTCTTATGGTTTAGAAGTTACCAATACAATCCTATTGAAAAAATGGGTACCCGGTATGTTTTCTTTTATGGACAGTGCCGAGGAGTGCTATTGTATTTGTGATCGGCAAACTTTTCCTGGAAGTTTTGCAATATCATTATTATCTCTAGTATATTCTAGTACATTTCATTTTGTACCTATGTACATAGAGCTTATACAGCATAAAGAAAGTAATTTTAGTTATCATCTCTAAGGGGAAAAGCCCCTAATTTAAATTTTATTATCCTGTTCAGGTAGAGCATTAGTAGGTATTCCAGAGTTACCACTTAAAATATGTCTGTTGTACCCAAGCTTTGAGCTTTGAGCCACAAATGTCGAGACACGTGTTTACGAATGTTTTAAGTTTGAACTAACTTCTATAATGGTGAGTGCTTTGTTCAATTTATTTTTGGTTTTGATGTACAGGATAATTAAAATTATATAATTTTTACATTATCAAATTGTCTTTCGAAAAGGTGCATAATAGCGGGATATTTGATTTTCTGGAGAGATATATGTTGAAATTTATCTGTAATAAGTTTTTGTAAAAGTTAAAATGATCTCTACTATATTCTAGTACATTTCATTTTGTTCCTGTGTATTCTTTATTATTTGGAATGTAAAACCGTCTAGTCCAGAAGAACTTGTATTTCTTGTATAGTTTAAAACTTGCATAATATCATTATTTTCTTCAACGTGGTTGACAATAAAATAATAGTGTTTTGAATATTGTTTAAAAGTATTACAAGGGGAGATAAATTATTTCCAAAATTTTCAGTTAGTTTAACATTTGATATGGTGGTAAAATATGCAATCTATCTACTATTATGTCCATATTTGACACGGTCATTTAAGATCAATTTTACTTTGGCACTTTTACTATTTTTCTGCCAAGCTTTTCGTTTACCGAGACAAATAATTAATTGTATATTGGGAATATTTAGACTTACTAACTTGATTTTATATTTATAGTATCTTTTTTTAGTTGAATAGACCATAGATATTTGAATTGATTATAATTTGTATTTACTGATAACCAGTGCAAATTTCTTAAATAATCCCTATTTGTTGTCTATTCCTCAGTATATCATTTGTTATTTCTATTGTGGATTTCTATATATTTTTTAATAAGTGGCTAAGTAAAATTTAAAGCATCAACAAATAATGATAAAGAACCAATACAGATGGCAACATTAAGATTATGCATGCTGTAAACAAATGACCAATCAATTATACTAATACTATAATATATGAAGCTATATTCATATACTTAACGTCAAGTTTTCTAACAATGTTTCATTATTTACATCATAATTTAAATTAATTTGAGGGAATATATGAGAACGTGCACAAAATGATAATAATGCGGTCAAAATAGAATTTGAAGTGAAACTTTTTCCATAGGCAATTTTATGCTTAGATCCTTTTGGGGAGGCGCTAAGGAGTACCCAAAAATTTTTTGTACTTCAAAGACCTTGTGCTGCAATTGTTATTAACAATTTGATATTTTAACCGCGTTTTTCAACCTAAAAATGTGAATAACCCGAGATATGTCCGATCGGGACAAAAGAAAATCAAAATCGTGGTAATTAATTTTTCTATAAATCTACGTTTAGTGTCGGTCTTACGAGCGCAACCATAACCTACAAAAATGAAAAAAAATGGCAAAAAATAGTTTTTTTCATTTTGCTGCCCAGAGCCGCTGGGTGAACCGATCAGCCTCAAATTTTCAGAAAATCTGCCTTTTGCTCTAACAAAACATCCTGAAAATTTGGTTAAAAAATATTAAACCCAGTGTGCGCAATTGAATTTGTTATTTAAAATTTGAATTGGCCGCCATTTTATGCCATTAAGTCCAAAACGAATCTTTTTTTTTTCTCCTAAAAGTTAAGTCTCGATTAGCTTAGTCGATGAAGTCCAAAAATGGCCGCTCGGCGGAAATAAATCGTGTAGTCCCAGATTTTTGTACGATGGTAGGGGGTACCTCCCTGAACAACATACTAAAAGTCCTGACCGCTGGGGTGTGAGCTTTGGGAGGGTCGAAAGGTCCGTTTTCACATTTTTTGTGAATATCTCGAAAACGGCGGCCTCTAGCGGAATAAGTGTTTTATACAAAATTAAAGTAATTTAAATTTTCTACCAAAATAGCGCTATTCATTTTTTCTCTACGATCAATATTTACTAACATACGTGGGGTGGAAAAATGGAAAAGTCTGAAAAACCAGCCAGCCAAAAAAAAACTTCATTTTTTGTTAATTGGGTTTTGAACAAATGCAAAAAATGGCCCAAATAGGTTTAAAAAATTTTTTTACGGCATCAAAAAGCTGACATCGAGTCCTAACTTTTGAAAAAAAAAATGATTCGATTTGGACTTAATGGCATAAAATGGCGGCCAACTCAAATTTTAAATAACAAATACAGTTGCGCACACTGGGTTTAATATTTTTGCACCAAATATTGAGGGTGTTTTTGTTAGAGTAAAAGGTAGATTTTCTGAAAGTCTGAAGCTGATGGGGTCACCCAGCAGCAAAATAAAAAAAATATTTTTGGCCAGTTTTTTCACTTTTGTAGGTTATGTTTGCACTTCTAAGACCTACACTAAACGTAGATTTATAGAAAATTTAATTACAAAGACTTTGGTTTTTCTTTTGTCCCGGTCAGACCTATGGATATCGAGTTAATCACATTTTTAGGTTGAAAAACGCGTTTAAAAAAAATCAGTTATTAATAACAATGAGGAAGATGCATGGATTTTAAAAATACTTAATTTTATTATTTTTCCATATATGTACTATATAAGTTGATAATATAATGAAAGAAACTCATAGAAAAATTTTACTTCGTAAATATGCCACATTAAAATTTGAACTTTTGTGTAAACAAAACCACGTGACTGAAAACGCTATAATATTGCTTTGACGTCATTTTGACGTCACTAATTGGACCTGAATTTGTTAATTTACGTTGTTATTCTTAATCTTGTTATTAATTATTGGTTAATATGACGGACAATCATTTCATAACATCCCTAACGCTTTAATCTATAACCACAGCATTTTTTTTAGATGTTTCAACGTTTTAACAATAACGACGTGACGCTACAGGTTACGAATGACACTATTCGTTAGGGATAGAGCGTTTTAAGGGTTTTAAATTCTCAGCCGAAATTAATATTTTTTTTTCACCCTCAATTTTAACAAAAAAGAAAAAGAACAAATACGAGGAAGCATATTTCTCTGTCGTCTATCTATCTATGATATAAAAAAAAATCATGCAACTTCCTCATTGGAACACAAGGTCTTTGAAGTACAAACATATTTTGGGTACTCTTTAGCGACTCCCCAACTCTTTTGATCTGTATTTGGATGTCTATTAAGAGTCTGCACCCAAATTTTTAAAACTTTATAAATTATTTCTCCTAAAAAACCTAATTTACTGTGACTAAATGTAATAAGTTGTATTCACATAAATTAAATAGTCACTGTAAATATTTTGTGGCTCTTAATTAGAGTTTATTACCCTGTTACACGCATAGTAGTCAAATAAAGGGGACTTTTAAATGTCCATTCGTACTCCATGGCTGAATTTTTTACCAGAAATTAGTTATAAGATGTACATCAAGTGTCTGTAGTCAAAAAGTAGAAATTGATGTGCAGGGGTTGTAAAAAAATATTTAAGGGTTGAAACCGCGATATGTCAAAAACGGAAACATTTTTGAAAAAGTTTTAGACAAAAGTTGTAGAGAAAAAATTCTGTGTAAAAAAAATACTTAACTTTTTTTTTCTGTAAGTGATCGGCGAGCCATGAGATTCGATTCAAGTTTTTGAACGATTGGAACAGTCAAATACACCGTTGGCGCATATGCTCTCTAATCACCGCCAGAGAGAGAGGCGTAACAGAGTGTGTCTAGAGTGAGAACGATAAACGTCATGAGGCGCATTATGTTTTATGTGTTGTTTGCACTTTTAACATTTAAAATGTTTTTATTTTTCAAGTATGGGTTTCGATCAATAGTCGTCCATTCGTCGGGATTTATAACGAAATTACCGAATGTTTGCGCCTCGGACTAGAAAATGTCCCCCCTAAGTTCTCGAGGGTGCTGAATCAATTCCTATGGTCAAACCAATTTTTTCACCTCGGCAACCCCCTCAAATTGGCCAAAACCACCCCTAAAGTCTCCCTTTCGTGAACATATATTTTCCCCAGCTTTTCGACTAATTGTTGTTACCCCGAGTAGAACGGAAGTTCCCTCGAGGGATTTGACCTCAGCCACCCTTGTCCCAGGCTACCAACCCTTGTAGGGGGTAAAAAATTGATATTTGTTTTTGTGAGAACAAAATTTATATTTTATAGGAGGTGTTTCTTTGAAAAAGGTGGTAGGTAACCAGGGTTGTGTAACCATCCCGGGGGATGTTTTTACCCTTCAAAGAGGTAGAATTTTTTTTTTGGGGAAAATATTAATATTTTGTAAGAGGATCTTCTTTGAGGAAAGTGGTAGGCGACGAGGGTTGTGTAACCGGTCCCGGGGGTTGTTTTCACCCTTCAAAGGGGTGGAAAATGAATATATATAAGAACACTTTAATAAACATATTTTTTTATACTAATTTTGAATTATAGGTGGAAAAAAAATTTCCACCCACCCTGATGCGTGAAAACAACCCCTGGGGATGGTTACACAATCCTCCTCACCTACCACCTTCCTCAAAGAAACGCCTCCTACAAAATATTAATTTTTTTTTCTCATAAAAACAAATATCAATTTTCCACCCCCTACAAGGGTTGGAAGCCTGGGATAGGGGTGGCTGATGTCAAATCCCTCGAGGGACCTTCCATTCTATTCGAGGAAACAATTAGTCGAAAAACTGGGAAAAATAAACGGGTTCACGGAAAAGGAGACTTTGGGGGGGTTTTTGACCAATTTGAGGGGGTTGCCGAGGCAGAAAAAATGGTTTGATTCCGGGAATCGATTCAAAACCCTAGAATACATGGGGGGCACATTGTCTATTCCGCGTAAACATTCGGTAGTTTGTCCGACTCCTTCAATAGACTACGAGTACAAGTATTGTATTTTCTGCATAATATGATGTAGATGCATGAAAGTTGAATATAATGTATTATTAGATTTTTGCTAGCAGTAAAGTACAGGTTACAAAGGACTCCGCACCAAATGCATGGGTAATTTGTTGTCGACGGAATCGTTCCAAAATCTAGAAACAGAATCTTTAGGTCATTCTGAATAAAAGATGTCATGTACATAAAATCCCAAATTTCTTGACGTCAAAAATACAGCAGGTCGTAGCTTTAAAATTCGAAATTTTAAAATCGCCATTTTACGTATTTTTTACTTTATTATATGAAAGCTTACGCGTATGCTATATTGCACTTTTTCTTTTAATATTTCTGTGTTTATATGCGTTTAGAATATAATATTTAGATAGGTACATGCAATGTAATGTAGGAAAAAGTATTACTCTGATACTCATGAAAATGGATAGAAGATGCTTTCGCAAATACGTAGAATTCTGTTTACGTCCCCATATAAATCAACAAAACAAACAAAATATACCTAAACGAGATCATATGAACATTTTTTTGTTAATATGTTTAGAAATTATTATTTAAAGATTGGTGGAATTTGTGTGATGTTACAAGTTTATTCCGTGCAGAGTAGTTTCGGGGTTATGCCACTACCCACTTTGTAATTTATAAATTGAATTTGTTGTTTTGTCTACTTCACTTAGGGACTGGCAGTTTCTGTTCACCTTACCTACACTCGGGAGTGAAATTCTGTAGTATCTGTGGCTATCCAATTTTTGTGTAATTGTTAATAATTATTTCATCAGTCATCCTTTCAAGTTTGTATTTATATTTGTAATTATTTCATTGACACCATAGATATTGTTAAATAACTTTTGGATTGTCCAGCAATAGTCTAGTTATTATTTCAAGTTGCAAGAAAATCAATCCTGCACGGCTATGAGAATATGTGTTTCTGTACTGTGTTCTGTCATATTCGGCTTCTGATGTGATCATGGCGTCGGCGGAAGCTATTTGCTTTTTTAGAGAGCGTTTTTTCTCTTGGGTGCGGCTCCTATCTTTCTTTTTTCGGCTGACCACCGGTAAAAGTGCCTGGTATCATTTTGGCTGTACTTTAAGCTTCAATTTTTTTGATTGTCCGCAAGGGATTTATGTACATAGCCTTTCAAAAGTTATTCTTCACTATTGTGTGTTGCTTTTGGTGAATTTTGATGTTCATACATGGAGAGAAACTTACCCTCGTGGGATATTATGGTCTAGGTAAGGGGCATGCCCACCACTAGAATTTCATAAATCAGCCCTAACGCCACAATTATTTTCCTTTAGGCACTTGAAATTGTTCACTGCAGGCACTGCTGTTCTTCTATGTAAATTGATTTTAAATCTGGGTTTTAACACGTGTGTCCTGGTGTCCACGATCCGTTTTGTGAGTCGATGTCCCTGGTTATTTGTATATAGAAGTCGCAACAGAATTATAAAGACCCTTAGGTAAAAGGGTTCTTGTTTTGGGCTCGGGATTCTTGTTTTGGGCTCTGGATTCTCCTTTTGGGCCAAGAATTCGGGATTTCTTATGGGCCAAGTACCGGAGATCTAGCTCGAGATGTCTTCTTTTGGGCCTAGCACTCTGGATTGGGTCAAAAACAGAAGATCCGGTTCCGGATGGACTTTTTTACATAACACCACCTCCATTGGGAAACCTATGGAGCATAACCCCTGAAACGCAAGCAGTTGGGCCATCAGCCATTTATAACCTTTGTTCCATTTATTATTAATCTTTTGCCCCATTTAACAATTTTTTTACTTCATAAAATAAACACCTTTTTTTTAACATGTAAACCACTTGTAGCTACACCTGGGAAAGTAGTAAATATATGACAAATTTAATACCGTTAATTAGTAGTTAATGTGGCCTAAGTTTTAATAATCATAAGATTTGCAATGCTGTATCGGCTCCTGTGTGAGGAGAGAAAGGTCTCAGCACCCCAAAAAAAAAAATATATATAATGTAATATCGACTCTGCATTTAATAAACTGTAATATATTTGAACATTCTTTTGTATTTGCTCTAGACAGTACACTGGTAGTACCTAGACCCTGGGGTACCGCAGAGCTAGCCGCACGCTCTACTTTGGGGCTCATACGTGTGGTGATAGTGTCAAGTATTTTTCCCCTTTTTGCTGCCTACCCCACGTCAATGCCCCTCAAGCAGACATCAGCCTAACATCTTTTCTATATTATCAAGTGCTGGTGGCAGTGAATAGTAAAGAAGGCATGAATATAAATATATATGCTGCCGTTACGTGGATCTTTTATGTCAGGTTATAAGAATTAGTTCTTGAATATAAATCTAAGGTCATGTATATGATACATTGAATTTTTGGGGGGATTGTTTTTAGGATGTGAGTTTAGAAATGTTACATTGTAAGTATCTATATCTTTCGGCTCTAAATTGTTTAGAAACGCTAGCTTTCTGTGTAAAGTTGGTTGATTCATCGAATCACCCCATATATTTAGAATAGAAAAAAATGTGACAAATTATTTATTTTTTAACAGCGTATACATAGGAAAAACGTAAAATTTTACTTATTTATATAAGTACACAGTATTTTACAGATATAGCTACTTCATATAAACCAATACATAAGTTCATTTTGGTAAAAAATACGTAAAATCGCGATTTTAAAATTTCGAATTTCGGAGTTACGACCTGCTGTATTTTTGAAATAAAGGCATTTTATGATTTTATGTACATTACAACTTTTACTCAGAACGATCTAAAGATTCTGTTCCTAGATTTTGGAACGACTTCGTCGACAACAAATTACCCATGCATTTGGTGCGAGGTAAATCGTGTAGAGCTTATTTTAAACCTGATTTATTGTGAAATACATTTTTTTAATACACTATAATAACCAAAAGCAAAATATTGCAGGTTATGAATTCTCGAAATCATGTACAGTTAATGTTTCAACATTGTTTTCATGACAATACAACCAAAAATCTGAAGCTGGATTTCACAGTTGAAATCTAATACGGGACTTGTTGGAGAAACGTAGGTAAATAATTGATTACTTTATTTGAATTTCTATTTTATCTTTACTTCTAGTAGTACTACCGTAGTAGGGGTACCATTTTCGCTGGCTGGGATACCCATTGAATTATGCAAGAAAACCAGCAGCACAAAACACATTCGATATGTAATAGAAAAAATTAGCGCTACTCATTTTTTCCTGTACTAGTTGACTGGTTTAAAGTATTATTTTTATTTATAATAAGTTCTATTTATATACTTTTAATTGACCCACATTTATGAGTATGGGTCATATGCGTATATTTATTTATATTTCTTGTAACACGAGCATTGATAAGGATTCATGGTAGACCTGATCCACGGGTTGAAGGTGTCGGATTTCAGGCCGACGACTATATGACTCGGAGCAGGTTCAAAATTCCTAGCAACGAACACATACGTGTTTTTTTTCACAGACACAAAAAAATCAACTTTTTATGCCTGTTAAGCGGACATAAATGTAGCGGCCGTGCTGAAAAAAACCCAGCTGGCATTTCTAACTGAAACACTGTCCAGTCGAAGCACAGCCGACAAAACAGTGCTGCAGTTCCGAAAAAAACGCCAAATATTGTATTTCGCTAGTGTTGCATGTCGGTAGTGTAGCACTGTTTTCTCGATATAGTGTTCCCTGTCGAATCATCGGTGTCGATAGTCGATACTTATGCACTTTCGATTCGAAAGTGCTGAACTCGTTTTTCCCGTGCAGTAATGCCTGGTACTTTTTTTTTTTATACATTTATTTTAATGTCAGCCTATTTCCGCTACTGAGGCCTAACACCGACGCCTGTAGACGAGCTACCCCCAACCAGGAATTTTGCCGAACCTCTTCCCTTAAGAAGAATAGGGATCTTTTACTTTAACATTTAATAGACAAGGGACCGACAACTTTACATCCCCTCCGAAGGATGGTATATCTCCTATACAACCCTCGCCTAAGGTTGTATAGCTTCCGCGCATACACTGATATACAAGCCGCTGGAAGATGTGTGAGGCGAGAACGCGGTTTCCGTTGGAATGGTCACCATCCAAGTACTAACAGCGCCTGTCGTTGCTTTACATCGCATACCGAAGTATGTACATAGTAAAGACGCACCTACGCTCGCCCCTGCCTGGTACTTTCGATATTTTCTTTCCTCTTCTGGCATTTAGGTTTATATGACAGAAAAGGACGGAAGATATCGAAAATACCAGGCGTTATTGCGCTAGATTGTACATGTATTACACTATATATGTTTTCCCGTATGTAAAGGAAATTCTTTGGAATTGTTTATAACGGTAATTGTTTCTATTACATATGGAATGTGTTTTGTGCTGCTGCTTTTCTTGCATAATTCAATGGGTATCCCATCCAGCGAAAAAGGTACCCCTACTACGGTAGTACTACTTGAAGTAAAGACAAAATAGAAATTCAAGTAAAGTAATAAATTATTTACCTACGTTTGGAAAATAAAGTTTTTCTCCAACAAGTCCCGTGTTAGATTCCAACTGTGAAATCCAACTTCAGATTTTTGGTTGTATTGTCATGAAAACAATGTTGAAACATTAACTGTACATGACTTCAAGAATTTATAACCTGCAATATTTTGCTTTTGGTTATCATTATGTATTTAAAAAACGTATTTCAAAATAAATCAGATTTAAAGTAAGCTCTACACGATTTCCTAAATTTTTAATCTGTATTTTGTTATGGTAACAGTAAAGCGATTTTTGTTATATTTTATTCTCTGCCATCAATACACATTAATAGGAGAATTTAGTTTGTTAAAATAACATAAATAAGGATAAATATGAGCTTTACACGATTTCACGAATTATTAATCTGTATCAGAAAGTACACAGGGGACTACGATAACGGTATACTTATTAACGTCATAAGGCCGATATGAAGCAAATAACAGACAAGATTTTACTATCAATCGCGTCTGTTATATGCGTATCGGCCGTGTGTCGTTCATTATTTTTCATTATACAATAAATACTTTAATATTTAACGATGATTTGTAAGCCTTGTCTTTTTCTTCATCAAATAATTAAATTTACTAGTCATATGTGCCTTTACCGTAACAACGGTTGTTTACATAGCAAAATTATCTAAACCATTTTGACACAATGGAAGCAAATAGAACATAGCTGCACAAAATTTGATAAGAACGAAGAAATCAAGAAATTGATAATTTCGGGTAATACCAGTTGCACTTTTAATTTTAGTTATTGTACTCATGCTAAATAGTTATCCTTTTAATTAAAATGTTGTAACTTTTTTAAAAATATGAAAAAAAATTGATTTTAAAAAATGTCAAAACTTCAAAATAACGGCCTTAGATAATAAATGTTTTCGACCTAGGCCGATAGTGATGCATATCAATGAATGATAGAGTACTGATAAATCATAATATCAGAAAGGTATAATGAATAGCGTTTTTCGTTATTGTCTTCCAGTTTGGTTTAAACAAAGGTTATGTTGCTCATCATGAAGTATATAGTCAAAAAGTTAAACATGACGGATGGTCAGGAGAAGCCACATGTAGTATTATACATTGGAAGTGTTGTGTGAGGGGGGGGGGGGCGAGAGGTGATTTCACTTATATTTTCATTATGGAACAGTACGTCGTTTCACAATTAGCTATTAAGATAGTAGATTATGGAAAAGAAGCGTGAAATTTGGATATAGACTTACTTATAAATTTGCGAAGAAGAAAAGCACTGAAAGTAGTAGTGAAGTACAATATGCTTCAAGCAATGATCTTCGTCTTCACTAGTTGGATCAGATAGGAAGAAAGAATATTCCCTTCCCATTTGCAAGCTCGGAACTGTCAGCCATGTCTTTCTGACTGGTATGGTATTTCGTAATGAATATTTGTACGTAAAATGTACGAGAAAGAAGTGAGTATTTTCGAGCCACTGACGTTCTTTGATAATTTCTGTTTTCGTTAATTCTCTGCACACAAATTCTTTATCCATATTGACAATGAAAAAGAAATCCGAATGTAAAAAAAACTGACCCTTTACACTCACGCACTTACTTAATGTCCGGTGCAAACGTAAACATTACGGACGGTCCTCTAAAAATCTGTAAAACAATATATGTAATACTTAGAAAATATCTATTTCACAATCTATGCGGCATGTAATCCGACACGACACCTAATCTGTTTTTGCGTTTGAACATTTCCATTTTTATATCAGATAATTACAAATTTGTTGTTTTGGATATTTTTGAAGTTAACACAATTCGTGTTTTGGTGTTTGATCAAAAAATCAGAAATCAGAACTGCACCCATGTGATTGATAATTCGTATTATTTTGACAGATCCCAAAATTCAAATATCAGTAAAAGCAATGCCTTAATAAGATGACAAGTTAAAGACAGGTATTTATGTGAAAGATGAAACGATAAACAACTCATTTCGCATGTAATTGCCAATGTTAAATTATTGTCTTTTTTATAAAAGAAATGTAACATTCACTTGCATCTATTTATCCACAAATGTATCCACTGTTTGAATTAAGCGATCCGTATCCGTCGTCCGACGCCACTTCCTTCTAATACATTTTTATAACCGGAATGACAGATCTCAAAATTCAAACATCAATAGCAATGCCATAATAAGATGACAAGTTCACTTTAAACAGGTCTTAAATTTTTTGGTTACTTTCAAAGCGGCCGGGTGCCAGCTTAAAGCCCCGTTCTGATAGTTGCACAATGCGAATTTTTTGTGCGGATTTTTATAAAATTTATTTTGAAACAGTCTAATTGTCTTGCAGGTGTAGCGAAATGTTCGTAAGACAATTTTTTCGCTTTTAATTAGAAATTAAATTATGAAATTAGCTTCTCCTGGAACGCATATGTTGAATTTAAAAAAAAATCCGCAAGCGGAAATTCGCATTCCGCAACTATCTGAACGGGGCTTAACACTAATTTTTATAATAATAATAAATGCATTTCGGTAAGTGCGGATTGAAATGGCATGGTCAAACAGCCACCATTTTAATTTTTTGGGTGCGAATAATTCTAAGACGTGAATAAAAATGATGGATGATCCAGGAAGTATGATGGGATATACAGAGGGCTGTCTAACGCCACCTCAACCCTGCGATGCATCCCCAGAGTGAAGCACCATCAGGAGGCTTTAACGAGCCGCGGAAGCAAGACATAGGTGAAATTCTTCAACAAATAATAGTTTGGACGAGGCTCAAGGCTTGAAAACATACTTTAAATTGCCATAGCATGAAACTTCTCTCTCTATTTTCCGTACTATGTGAAATTAAAGAGAATACTGTGCTGTCTCTCGGTAATACACAAGAGGAACCTCCAGACCCACAATTAATGCGACTAGACAATATTGCGGAAGGAGTTGTCGGTCCTGAAAAGGGAGGCGGCGCTGGAGCGGCGGCTTCCGAATCAACCACAGCATAGGCAGGACAAACAGAAATGCCATTGAACATTTCGACCAGCGAAGTTGGCACAAATTCGTCAAATCTACCACCAAGGGTTGAAGAAATGCGAACAAAGGTGTAATGAATTCAGATTATCCGTAAAATATTCACGTTCATTGAACAGAGTTTACTATAGTAAGACTACTTGATTTTTAAGCAGACATTAGGTTATCTTAGTTAAGATGATTTATCTTATGAAAATTTGGAATGAGAATTGTTTAAATTTCGTAATTATTACATAGTTTTATGTTGAATACAAGGGATCAACCACTGCGAAAAATTATGTGCCATACATGAGTATTTTACAGCACTTAAAGCCTTTTTTATGTAATTTATGTGGTGTTCTTTATTTATTTCTTTTTTATAAGTACTTCACTGTGCTTAAAAAAACTATACACAATATTTCGTAGTGGCATGTCTGTATTTTACAAATGGAGAATAATAAATAAATGAAAACATATCAGAGTAAAAATCATCGTAAAATTTTGTTCAGATTGATTGAATATCCAGAAGAATACAGCAACTAATCGTAAAATAATGAATTTAATAGATGCGGAAAATCTCCAGCTCAGTTGCCGTATAGTGCCAGTTGCTTCTATATAATTCATAAAGAAAATACTTATTTCTCGAGCTGTATTTCCCAGCAAACGTGGACCCAAGGAACTGAAGTAGAAGTATGCAGAATTGACGGAAGCAACCAATCTCAACACTCCACCAAAATGCATTCTTTATATTGACGGACCGAATTCAGCATCAATCTCAAGGAGGCAGACCATATTGTATTCAGCTTATTTCGCAGACGCTGCTTCAATTAAAACTGTTTCTTACTTAGATCACAAATGTACCGTCCAGGTCCAAATTTGCAGAAGAGGAGAGGTTCAAATTTGAAGCTGTCCACAAAATTCTGTGATTCTGATTACATAATTTTGAATGTTGGCTGTCAAAACTAATCATAATGAAGCGAAAATGTGAAAAGGTAAGCAAAGAAAAGATAACTAAAGTTATTGGAGAGACAACTGACGTTGTTCGAAGTTTTTGAAATATATGCAAGCGGCAACGTGAAAATAGTTAGGAATCAGTTACGATATCAACAACTACATCATTCAGCTTATTAGGATTGACGGGAGTCATAATCATAATTTGGATCACAATTCTTTTTGAAAAATTATTGAGTCATAGCCCAATTTATACTAACCAAAGCCAGGCAACAAATTACTTTGCTCAAAAAGAGGCGGCCTGTATTATACCTGCCGAGGAAGCGATACGTGACCGTACTCCAATGGAAGAAGAAGAAGCATCCCCGCTGATGCATGTGTTAACGCAAGATATAATATGGGGAAAAATACAAATAAGAATCGGATTATTATAAAGTATTGTGAAGAAACTGTATGGTAGGATAAGGCTGAAAGGACAACTTTTTTTATGACAAATATATGTGTAGTTATGTATTTAATCAGAGGGGAACAACACCCGTTTTCCTAACCATTTCATCAATCTAAATAGTGATGCTAAAATTATAATGATGAATGGCAACCACAGAATTGATGTATGCGCTAAGATACTGATATGGCTTGGAGAAGAATTATTCTAGATGTGGACCTATAAGACAACTTAAGTTTGAAGGGATAGAAAGAGAAATGCCATTTTTGCATGATTTTATACACTGTTTATTATTTAACGTATTGTTATTATAGTGTTATATTATATTTAAATATTATTATATTCAACGAAATTGTTATTTTTAAAAGCATTTACAAATTATTAAAATTAAGAATAGAACGTGGTAAAAGATATTCAGATCAGATCGATTTGCATATCTGAACCAGCCGATCCAGTCGGTAAGATTAAACGGAAATTTAGAAAAACTGAGCGTGTTAAAGATATTCCGAACCCTGGTCGTCCAAAAGTTAGTGAAGGCCAGAAATATTTATATTTTATTAGATGTTGAAGAAAATCCTCCCAGCACCAGCCGATTAGTTTATTGGGAAATAGAGTTTTTTCTATCCTACAATGTGATATGTGGGTCCCAATAGACTTTAATAAGACTTTAAGACGGTGAGATTAAACCGTCTCACAAGACATTCCTTATATGTGTACTGACTCACCTCTGGTCCATACACTATCAGAATATGCAAAAAATTAAATAGCGACCATGTATATTACATTCTGTGTTCATCCTGGACAGAACTGTGATCATAATGTGAAATTCTACCAGTGGTGTGCAGTGTCATAATATATTTCTAGGCTGTCGTTGTACAGCCTAACGCAATGTAAAAAGTGTAACACAAAGCAGTGGCCTTGTTATATGATCGTCCAAGAATGCTAGACTTACAGTACCGATCAATTATATATTTCTAAAATAATCTACAGGAATGTCAACGAGATTTACATTTCTTAATAGCACGCACTGTTTGATGTCGCTGGTTGGGATATTTTCTTAAAATGCAGCATACAGAAGAATCAATTTATTCAGAGTATTGCGGAGAAATTATGTCGCAGGATGAGACTGAATGAAAAAGGAAATTTTATGACAAATGTACGTGATCCTATTTAATCATAACAATGAGTTTGGTGGATGCAATTCGAAGGGGAAATAAAATCTGTTTTGCTAACCATTCCATGGGTTCAAATTGTTATATTGAGATGATTGTGAATAGCGACCATGGAATTGAAATATTCTGCATTTACTGAAAGAAATTGTCGAAATACGGAAACGGATTGTACACTGCTAACTATTTCATTATATTGAACACAATTGTTTTCCTTCTGCCTTTATAGAGAAAAGGTTTGTAGGAATCGAAAGGAAAATGCAATTTTTGTAAGACTTTATACATTACTTGCATTATTATTACAATCAACATGATTATAGGTACTCATCTTGCATTTACAGAAAAAAATGCTTATAGGTGCAGAAAGAAAAAAGTAATTTTTATAAGACTTTATTCACGGCCAATTATTGTATATTATTCAACGCAATTGTGTTTTTTCTGCATTTACAGAAAAAAATG
Source organism: Leptura quadrifasciata (assembly GCA_963675555.1). NCBI lineage: Eukaryota > Metazoa > Arthropoda > Insecta > Coleoptera > Cerambycidae > Leptura > Leptura quadrifasciata. The sequence continues at coordinate 150,028,610 of OY776673.1, read as the reverse complement.
TTGTAAGGCTGGAAAGAGAAAGCTATTTCTATAAGAGCTTATAAACTGCTTGTTATTTTATTACACTCAACGTAATTGTATTCTTTTTGAATTTACAGAATGTTAAAATCAAAAATAGTGCTCAGCAATATGTATGCAATTCAGATCGACATATCAGCCGATGCACAATAAGATTAAACATAATTTTTCGAAGCTAATAACGGTAAAAATATTATCATTTTATTACGCATTGGAGAACGTTCTCATAAGACTTATCGACTGGTATATTAAAAATGATATAAATCCTAAATGTAGTTTCTCTCGTACCCGTACAGCCCATATACATAAGCTACAATTCAACAAAATTTTATGATAGAAAGCAAAACCGCCTTACAACCTATTTCTTATATGTGCGATGATATTTTAGATAAGCATGGCATTCTTATCTAGAGGCTGATTAAAAACACACAAGATACAGGGAGACCTCGAATCTGCTTTAATCGATAATGAGCTGTTGAGTTGATTGACGCCTTGATGCAGAACCAAAACAAGAACAAACCGGAGAAAAAATGAGAGATAAAGACAAAATGAGTATTATTTATATGGACGATGAAGTTTTCAATTAAGATGGTACTTTTACCGAGGGACTATACTGACTATGATAAGTTATTTCGCACCTTGATGAATTACCAAAATAGTTAAAAAGAATAAGAAAATCAAGGCACCACGTGAAGAAAAAAATTAAAAAAGGCGAATTTACTGCCTTTGTAACATAAGTACTGTTTCTAGCTTGCCTACATATATATATACGTTGACACATTCAACAAAATTTTATTGTGAAAGACGAAACTGTTCACATGAACGACGAAATTTTGGATAAAGCTGATATATTTATCAAGGGACTAATTAAGACCTCTGATAACAATACACAGAGATTGCAAATTTTTAAATCGGTGATGAGCTATTTGTCGACTTGATTTATCCTTGATGTAGTACCGGGAAATTGACAAAAGACAAGGAAAAATAAAAGAGAAAGGATGATCTAGATATCCCTGCATTTGTTATAATCTCCCAATAAAGCAGAAACTAAGAGGCAAGTTTATGGCAGTGAACGAAAGAACTGATCCCAATGCTATACCAGACTGGACGATAAAACTTTGAATCAGGATGATACGTTTATCGAAGAACTAATTGAAAATTACGATGGCATGGTACACGGACACAAGTCTGATTTCATCGATGGTATGCCATTTGTATTGGTAGGCGACTTCACGAAGAAAAAGAAAAGAAAAGTGATCGACAAGAATTTGTCGCATTTGTTATTTTTGAAGTTACATCCTCACAATTTCTCAATAATTGTGGACCTGGGCAACTGAAAAACAATTATGCAAAATTAGCGGAAAGAACTGATACCAATGCCTCACCAGATGTACCTAATGGGCCGAACGCAGCATTGCTGTCGGGTGCAGACAATGTATATATTCCAAATTTTATTTATTTAAAATTGAAATAAAAAACCTCGCTCAAATTTCTAACGTATTCGTATTAAATTTTTATAATAATAGCGAATACACACTTTGGTAAGTATGGCCCGCAAAGGCCTGGATTTGACATAGCATGGTCTGTTATGGTGTATTCTCCGAGGTCAAAATCACTAAAATTCTTAGAAGAATTCAATCCTTAAGGTCAACAAGTCAAAACCTATAAAAAAGTCATTAAGACACTTGCAACAAGCAAAAACGACAGTTTTACAAAGATAATCCTGAGAAAATTCATACACCACCGATAATTCACCAACAATCCGAATCAATCAACAAAAACATTCAGATATCAAAACTCACCAAATTACAGTAAAAAACTTATGGCCCTAAAAAATACAGCCCCCCCCATCGACTCAATTCGCTTCTAAACCACTTCCCAAGCCCCAAGTCAGTTTATTTTTTATTGCATTCAAAAACTTTCTATTAACAAATTTCTCTTCAAAATCACTTCATACTCAATCTTCTATTCATATCTCCAAACATCTTTCGTTCACCTTTTCAGTCAGCCCATAAAACATTCGTTCCAAAATAAGACCAGTTTACATGTTCCACACGAGTTGCTAGCAACTCGCCGCTGTTTTCGTTTCAATTACCCTAAAACATGCTTTCACTCCGTCCAACACCGGCGATGCAATACCCTCAATATGACTCAATATAACATCAAATATGGATTAAAATACAGCTCTCAACGTTGCTTCACGGGAGCAATTTAAAGTGTTATTCAGACAGTTATCATTTATATTTCTAAATCAAAAATAGATTCCACTGACATTTTTCTATCAAAATGTTCCATTTTCCATCGCCGTTTTATTAGTATAATTTTCACACCGAAATTCCAAAATTTCAGCATTTATTACACAATATTTTATCATTCGAGCCCAGAGAGCGGCTGGGGGGAGATTCCAGCTCTTTCCAGATCTCCGAGAGATCATTTCCCATCATTGGTATAAATAAGTGAGCACGTCAAGTCCCCGGCAAGTTGCGTTTTTTGAGTATCTCGCGACAATTAAATCCAGTGCCCGCGTTACCTCTTTGGTTGCCCCAGAGCCCAAATCCATGTGTGTTTTCCGGTGTATCTCGCGATAATAAGTCCAGTGCCCATACATCTTCCTAGGCAGATCCTAGTAAAAAAAGTAGTTTATTAAAATCGCCCCAGTGCATTAATTTCAAATAAAAACAAATCGCCGTCGTGCATAATAAATTAAGAGAATTTTCTCAGTTTTATAAAAATTTAATTTAACAATTTAAACCGAACCCGACTTAAGGCAAAATTTCAAGTGTCGATAAGTTAACCATTTATTCATGTAAACAAATTTTAATTTTAAGTGAAATAAAATATTCAACTCTGTTCGTTACGATAAATAAATACTTATTTAGTTTTCGTTTAAAACCAAAGAGTTTAATTTCAAGAAGCAGATACAAGGTGTAGCCTTTGACCCTGCCAACCCAAATAAAAGTGAAATTTGGCTCTGAACGTATACAGGGCGAAGCATTTGGCCCGTTCCAGCCGTTTAAGGACTCACCACCCCAACTTCGATGCAAACAAAATAAAGTGCACGAAAGGCTCCAAGAGTCTCACATAAAGCTCTCCAACGAAAAATATTTTATTTTTCTAAACCTCGAGCTCTTTTTTGTGTTCAGGTCAAACATCCACCATTTTAAAGTTGGTCTTCTTTGGTGTAAATAATTATAAGAAGTAAACAAAAGCGATGGGTGGTCCAGGAAGTATGATGGGACATACAGGAGGCGGTCTAATGCCACCTCAACCCTACGGGATGCATCCCCAGATTGCAGCACCATCAGGGGGCGATAACAAGCCGCGAAAGCAAGACATGTGAAATTGTGCAACAAATAATGAATATCACCGATCAAAGTTTGAACGAGGCCCAGGCTTGAAAACACGCTTTAAACTGCCATGGAATGAAACCTGCACTATTTTCCGTATTGTGAAATTAAAGAGAAGACTGTGCTGTCCTTCCGTAATATATAAGAAGAGGAACCTTCAGACCCACAATTAATGCGACCAAACAATATGCTAATTGCGGAAGGAGTTGCCGGTCCTGAAAAGAGAGGCGGCGCTAGAGCGACGGCTTCTGGATCAGCCGCAGCACAGGCCGAACAACCAGATTGGGCACTCCGACTATAGAGCGAAGTTGGTACAAATTCGTCAAATCTACCACCAAGAGTTGGAGAAGTACAAACAAGTGTGCAATGAATTCACAACCCACCTTGTGAATCTTTAAGAGACCAGTCACGCTCGTCCGATTACTCCAAAATAAATTGAACGGGATGGTTCAGAATGTCCACAAAATATTCAGCTCCATTCAGATGCATGCTGAAACAGTCTACATGTGAGGCCCTCATAATTTTGAGGTCTAGATTTTTAGATGCCAGAAGGAAACGACGTAATTTCAATAAACATGCGTCCGAAAAACTGAACGAGTACTTTTACTCGCACCTATCAGATCCATACCCAAGTGAGGAGCGAAGGAAGGGCTTGCGAGAAAATGCAGAATAACGGTCAGTCAAGTTTCCAATTGGTTTGGGAACAAAAAGATTTGGTATAAGAGAAATATCGGCAAGGCGCAAGGGGAGGCTAATTTGTAAGCACCTAAAAAGACAGCTGGGTCTTCACCATATGTGTCTCCCTCTCCAGCGCAAGATTCCATGGGTTATTTTATGGGGTCCACTTATGAGAGTGCCGCATACGATGCGAGTAGCTGTGGTTACGATCCCATGCATGCTCAAGAGTTATCTCCTTAGGTAAAACAAATTTGAAATTTCTTAATTATTACACAGTTTTATGTTGATCTACAAGGGATCAACCACTGCGAAAAGTTATGTACCATACACGAGTATTCTACAGCACTTAAAGCCTTTTTTGTGTAGTAATTTATCTGGTGATCCTTATTTATTCTTTTCTTTTGTAAGTACTTCGCTGTATTTCAAAAAACTGGGCACAATATTGCGTAGTGGTTAACCCCCTCGACTATCTCTGTATTTTACAAATGGAGAATAATAAATAAATGAAAAAAATGAGAACATATTAGAGCAAAAATGACCGCAAAATTTTGTGCAGATTGAATAAGAAATCATAGTAACAACTTGTAAAATAATAAATTTCCAGCTTAATGGGCCCGTTCAACATTTTTTTTTATTTTATAAATCGAAAGTAGAACACTTTTTATGGCAGTTTCCAAATTTTTAGGTTTTTATTCTGCCGCTTAAGCCCTTAAATAAATTACCGAAAACTGGGCGGAGCTTCGCGTGACGTCACTTTGCAGATGCTGTCAGGCGACAGTCAAGATTTAATAATCATGTTATTGTGTTTTGTATGCAAACGGCGTTTGACTGTTAAATTATATCTGTTTTATCTTGTTTAAAATGAGTAAAAAAAAAGCTTTTAATAAAAATGTTACTCCATGAAAAAGTTGCAGAAAAAGGCTTAAAACACAAAAGTTGTGTTACAGGGATGAACACGATGGTGATATTTTTAAGGTTCCCACTCCTCAGCAACTACCCCCAAAATCGAAAAATCGCCCCTATTTTGCGTTTTTTCCATCATAGGCATGCGTATCGGTTTTTTGTGCAGGATTCGGGTAGGCCGTATGAAATTTAACCATTCAACATATTATTCACCTTCGGGGTTGAAACTACTACCACTCCTAGCATTGAAATCTACCGAAAAATATAAAATAGTGGAAAATCTTTTCTCTCCGTTTTCGAGCGCGCTAAACACGATGATAATATTCATTTCTCTCCCACCCTCCACCAATCACACTTGAAACCACCTTGATCCTTTTCATATTTTTTGATCCTAGGCATGTGAGGATTCGTTAGATCGGGGTATTTAATGGTATTTCGACATTGTAAAGGGAGTTAGTTGAGTGACGAGACATGCCATCAACGCCGGGGTTGAAACTACCATCTCCCCTAACATTGAAATCCACCGAATAATGCAAAATAGTGGAAAATATGTTTCCCCGTTTTCGAGGCTGCTAAATACGGTTTCTACACTATTTCACTCCCCACTCTCAATCAACCCCCCCCCCTTTCACATCTAATGGTACTGGGCATGCGAGCACTTGTTGGATAGGATTTTATTATGGAACTGTGCATATTTCTAGTCCCCACATGCCCAGTATCAAGAAATATGAAAAGGAGATGGTTTTAGCGGTGGTTGGTGGAGGGTAGGGAGAAATGAATACTACAATCGTGTTGAGCACCCTCGAAAACGGGGATAAACAAATTTTCATGCACACTTTCAAACCCGGTGTGGATAAGATGTTCTATGGTTAAATTTTATACGGTCTACCCGAATCCTGCCCAAAGAAACCGATACGTGTGCCTACGATGGAAGAAACGCGAAATAGGGGTGGTTTTTCGAGTTTACGAGTAGTTGCTGAGGGGAGAATTTTAACAATGTCACCATCGTATTCAGTGTCCTCGAAAGGGGAACCCATGTTTCCTCCTTATAACAGAACTTTTTGGGTTTTTTCAACTTTTTCATGGACTATATTGTGTGGTTTCTGAGTGCCGTAATACTTCCAGAAATGCCCCAGAAAAACTGTTTATAAGCGTGCCTTTTGATCATGCAACTAGAAAAGTTTGGCAGAAAGCTATGCGTCGGGATGTTTTTGTTTCTGACAAATCCCATGTTTATTGCTGCGAGGATCATTTTAACGCATTTAAATATGCTAATGTGTAAGCAAACTACAAAATATAAGGTATTAATAACCTATTTTCGTTAAAAGAAGACACAGAAAATTATATGCACATAAAAACAATGAAGAAAGGAAATATTGCGTAAATTGGAAGCAAACACCTTTTCGACACGGATTATAATGGACTACTGACAGTATTTACTACTGTAGCAAACTCAGTCGCGATCGCCGTAGTGTTTATGCAGAATGACGTCACAAGTCGGCGAAGCGCTGTGTACTACTGAAATCCAATTTTTAACATTGAATATCTAAGGATTGGATATTTTTATGAAGCTGAAATTTTAACAGCTTATCTAGATGATCGAATTCTATTGAATACCATAAAAAAACAACGAAAAGAAATTATCGGTAACAAGCCCATTACCGTATAGTGCCAGTTGCTTCTATATCATTTATCAAACATTAAAGAAAAGGTAAATTTTAGGCGAAATACAGATAAAAATATTAGTTTCACAGAGCTCTATTCAAATTCATTTAATATGGCATATTTAACAGTATACAACGAATATAAATAATAACTTTTATTGGATGTTGGAGTAAGTTTAATCCGGTTTGAGCGTCTTTTTTTGGGCGGGTACATTTCATCATATTTCGATAAATTCTTGATAAAATTTTAAGAGAATATACAAAATAAATTAAAATAGCCAAAGCAAAAATTACTGCGGATTTCAACAAGAAGTTGAAAGGAGCTGATGATGTTAACTTCGCTTGGAACCAAAACCGTAACAAAATGATATAATTTGATTACAGAAGACAAACGACGGATTGAAATTAAAACCTTTTGAATATCAGCATCGCAATACGTCGTTTACATGCACAGAACAGAATTTATTGAGAACTAATGTGCGAAACAACCCAACCAGTAGAACCCAATTCAAGAAAATACCATGGTAGAAGACAACTCAGTCTTAAACAACATTCCTTACATGGACGATAAAATTTTGAATCAAGGTGATACTTTTATGGAAGGACTGATTAAACTACGATGACAAGGTACAAGGACATCATGAGTATCATTTCATCGATGATATACCGTTTGCAGTAAAAAAAGAAAAATCATGAAATTAGTACTTCTCGTTCTTTATTTTTGAAGTTACCTTCCCACAATTTCACAATAATTGTAAACCTGTGAAATTGGAAAACACATATATAGAATTAGCGAAAAGAACTGATATCAATCCTTTACCAGAATGTATCCTGATGGGCCGAATGCAGCATTAACATCAAGGGAACATACAATGTATACATTTCAAACATTATATTGTAGATGGCATATCAAGTATGAATGTTTCTTGCACCGATTACAAGTACACTATCTAAAGTCCAAATTTGTTGAAAACAAAAGACATCATAGAAGTATCAACTAAAGCGATTGGTTGGGCAACTGATGGGGCTTTAAATCTCTGATAAGTATGGAAACGGCAATGTCGATTCAGGAAACGAGTCTAGATATACACATTGTATTGGATCCTATATCGACAACTACGACATTCGGATTATTAGGATTAAAATTATTCAACAATCATAAGAAGTGGATTAGCTTGATTCAGTCTTTTCAGGGACATATATAAGGTCTTTTCGAATAATTATGTCAAAGTCCAAACTATACCAAAAAAATGAATGAATGAATGCATGAATGAATGAAGTTTATTTATCTCAAGGATATTACATGTCACAGTTTTAATTTAATATTACATACTTATATCTAACTTAAATCTAGTGTTACATACTTATGTCTACAGTCTACATTAGCAGGAAATAATCTACTTTAATGAGCTAAGGTGGTTTTGAAATTTTGTTTTGAATACTTTTACAGAACTAGCATTTTTTATATCGATATTTAAAATATTATATGGGATGAGACCAGAATGGAACAAACTGTTCATTGAACTAGTTTTAGAAGTTGTATTAATATAAATATTATGTTCTTGCCTAGTACTATAGTGATGGACATCACGTATACATTTTATTTGATCTTTAAAGTAATTTGGTAGTAAATTATTAACAATTTTATAAATAAAAATCATTGTATGCATGTAAAAATAAGTTTTAATGTCAAACCAGTTTAAGACATTTAGCATCAGATTAATGTTTGTATACATGTTACATTCTAAAATAATTCGCATTGCTTTATTTTGAAGTTTTTGTAGTCTTTCCGTGTTAGTGTTTGAGGTATAGATTAATGAACAGCAGTATGTAAAGTGTGGTAGGATTAGAGCGTTATATACGGTCATTTTACTTCCAACTGATAAACACTGACTGACCCTTTGACCCTTCTAAAGAAACCAATTTTTTACCTATTTTCTTCGATACATAGTCAACGTGATCATTTAGTTTTAGTTCTCTATCAATAACAAGTCCTAAGTATTTCATATTCCTTACATGTTCCACATTTTCATTATTTAAAATAACATTTATATTTAGTTCTTTAAAAGAGTTGTATAAACAATTTGAACCAATAAACATCCATTTTGATTTCATTTCATTTACTTTTAACTTATTTTCTTTGAATTTATCTGAGACGTGGCTTAATTCCAGGTTTACTGTCTCCACCAACTGATTGAAATCATTATCAGCATAGTATATCAACGTATCATCTGCAAAAAGGTGGATTTTGCATTTTTTCAAAATTTTTCCGAGGTCATTGATATACAGTATAAACATGAGTGACCCAAGGACGCTTCCTTGGGGCACTCCAAGTTATTTACAATAGGTCCGGATTTAATATTATTTATTTTAATTATCTGTTTACGATTTGAAAGATAACTCTCAAACCAATGCAGCACCGTATTTGATAAGCCATAGGCTTTTAATTTTAATAATAGTATTTGCCTATCAATCGTTTCGAAAGCCCTTTTAAGATCTATAAATACTGCACATATTCCTGTTTCCGCTTTGTTTAGTTGTTGTTTCCATTCCGATATTATGAACTGTAAAGCTGTTTCACATGAATGTTTTCCCCGAAAACCCGATTGATAAGTACACAATATATTATTTGAATTTATATATTGTATTACTTGATTGAATAATTTTTCACAAAAGGGAAGCATATTTATGGGTCTCAAATACTCTGCTAACTTAGTATTTGGGACTTTTGGTATTGGTACTATCGTGGACGTCTTAAAACACTCCGGAAAAATACCTTTTTCAAGACTTAGGCTGATAACATTTAGTAGGGGATAGCCAATTACATGAAAAGTGTTTTTTATTAATTCCTTCCCTATCTCATCAGTACTGCATTTTCTTGCTTGGTTGCTTATAATTTTATTTAGATTTGTTAATGAAATCAAATCAAAAGAAGACATGGTGCAGTTCATTTTAGGTATTGTTTCTAACACACTCCTCATCAACAATATTTACACCAATGCTAACGATCACATCCTCTATGCTGCCTACATAATAAGTGTTAAGTGTATTAGTAATTTCATCTATATCATTATATTCAACTCCATTACAATATAATGCATTTAGAGAGGTTGAACTTTTCCTATTATTACTTATTGATCCCTTTAAGTTTGCCCAAATTTGTCTAGGATTTTTTTTGTGTTATCAATGCTTTTTTCATAGTGATTACATTTAGCAGTTTCTATTTTTTTTTACTAAGGCATTGCTCTCTCGTTTATATATATATATTCCAGTCTTGCTCCTCTTTTGTATATAGAAATCTTTTTATAAGCCGCATTTTAATTTTGTATTGCCTCTTTACATTCATTGTTAATCCATAAATTCTTTTTTTCTTTAACTTTGATTTGTTTAAGTGGAGCAACCGTATTAAGAGCTTCAACCATATTATTAATAAATTGTGATGATACAACATTCACATTGCTACTATTATAGTCCCATTCTTTTTGTATCAATATATTTGTCATCTCATCATAATTTATTTTTTCTCGAATGTTTTTTGTGATAATTTTATTTTTTTCGACTTCCTTTAATTTAATTTGTACAATTGAGTGGTCGGTTATTGAGTAATTTTTTTCTACAAATACATTTAATGTAAAGTCATTACTTATTACAAGATCTATTAAACTACTTGTTGTATTTGTAACCCTCGTGAAATCTTTTACAAATTGTTTACAACCAAAATTTTCTACTAATATTTGGAGATTTTTCTTTACAGAGTCAGGCTTTTTCCAGTTAATATTAAAGTCTCCTAAAATTATTGTATTAATATTTTTTTTACTAGCAAAGTGGGGTTCTAACCATTCGTTAAGCTTTTCTATAAATTCATTTGGATTACTGCTAGGCGATCTGTATATAACGACTAAACAGTAACAGATCTTTAAAAATTTAAATTCAATAGATAGTACGCAGAACATTTTTTCATAAGCTAACATTCTTATATTGTGAACTGTAATGTCATTTTTAATGTGAATTTGTACTCCCCCCGTATATCTACTACTTGAATTGCAGCGGATTAAATTATATCCTGCTATTTTTAATTCATCATCAGTAAAATCATCTGTTATGCACGTTTCAGAGGTGCATAACACAATAGGATTATAGTTAGCTACATACTCTACTATTTCGTCCTTATTTTTGTAAAAACTTTGAGCATTTAGATAGGATATAAATAAATCGCTTGGTAATTGCTATATTTCATATGCGATTTTTTTTTGTATTGATTCGAGAGTTTTTGAATAACAACGGCAGTTTCTGTCTAAACTAGAGTGATTTACATCTAAACCTAGATTTAATTTTTTATTTGCTCTTACACAATTTATACATTTTCTTTCTTCTGTATTGCATTCGTTTATTTTATGATTTCCAGCACATAATGGACATGTTATACTTTCAGAACACTTTTCAGCTCCGTGATTATATCCGCAACACTTAAAACACCTAAATACATTAAAATATTCATACACATGGCAGTCCTTCCATCCAACCTGTAAAGATGCTTTTGTCTCAGAATTATTTGATAGGACCCATTTAAATGTATTTGGATCAGTTTCAATAATTAAATTGATCCTTTAATTTTTTGTTTTAGTTATGTGGATCGGCTTAAACAGGAAATTAGCTTCCACGGGAATCTTATTTTGTTTTATAATTTTATTCGTCAGTTCTTCTTCGCTCTCTTTTTCATCCAAAATTCCAACAATTATTATTTTTGGATAGGACTTTTTTGGTATTTTTACATCATAATTATTTCCCATCTTGTGTTGAATGCTATCCTTAATAGTATTAAGATCCTGTGCATCAGCGCACTTTATTAAAATACCACCATCTTTTACTGCTTTTCCTATATTAATACCAAATTGAAGATCGGCTGGATTTACGTTTGTTTTCAAGTCTTCCTTAACCTTATCAATTGTTTGTTCCTTTTTAGGTTTAACAACTAAATGAACTCAGGATAACATTTTTTTGGCATCAAAACCGGAATTACCCACCCTTATCACTTATATTAGTGTAGAAATTATTGGGAACGTGGTGACAGTTGTGGTAAGTACGGTTACTTCTATACCTACAGTGAATTACTGGACCCCAATTCAACAAAGTTTTCTAGTAGAAGGCGAAATTATCCTACACATTATTCCTTATATTTGTGATGAAATTTTGGATCAAGATGATACTTTTATGGCGAAACTAGTTAAAAACTACGATGGCAAGGTAAACGGACACCGCGGTTTTTCCGATGGTGAATTATTTAAACATTTAGTTCATGCCTTGATACAGGACCAAGAGATGGATACATCAGAGAAAGACGAGAAGATAAAGATAAAACAAAAATAAACAGGGAAGACAGAAAACCAGGTGTAGACGAAAAAGAAAAGTGTGAACTAGATTTCTCAGTATTTGTTATTTCTCGAGATGTATTCCTAAAATTTCCCAGCAAACGTGCTCAAGGAACTGAAAGAGAAATATGTAAAATTGGTGGAAATAACCAATGTCAACACTTCTCCAAAATGTACTCCTTATATAGACGGACCGAATTCCGCATCAATCTCAAGGAGACAGACCATGTATTCAGTTTATTTCGTAGATACTGCTATAATTGTTTCTTATTTCGAATGCAAATGTATCATACAGTTCTAAATTTGCGGAAGAGGAGAGGTTCAATTTTGAAGCTGTCCATAAAACTTTGTGATTCTGATTGTTACATAATTTTGAATGTTAGCTGTCAAAACTAACCATGATTAAGCGAATAATGTGAAAAGGCGAGCAAAGAAAAGATAACTAAAGTTATTGGAGAGACACATGGCATGGTTCGAAACTTTTGAAAGATATGCAAGCAGAAACACAGAAATAGTTAGGAATCAGCTACTACATCAATAACTACTTCATTCAGCTTAGTAGGATCGACGAGAGTCATAATCATAACTGGATCGGATGAGAATATTTTGAGTGCCTTACGTAAATTCTTTTTGAATACTTATTGAGCCATTGCCCAATTTATACTAACCAAAGCCAGGCAACAAATATATTACTTTGCTCAAAAAGAGGCGGCATGTATACCCGCCGAGGAAGCGATATGTGACCGTACTTCAACGGAAGAAGAAGAAGAAGCATCTCCTCTGATTCATATGTTAACGCAAGATATAATATGAGGTTTTTCTTGAACAAAAATTCAAATAAAACTCAGTTTATTTTAAAGTATTGTTATATGGTAGGATAAGGCTGAAAGGGAAGGAAAAGAAAAGTTTATTTTATGGCAAATATATGTGTTGTTACCTATTTAATCTTTACAATAATTTTATTATGGATTCCACGCAGAGGGTAAACAACACCCATTTTCCTAACCATTTCATCAATCTAAATAGTGATGCGCCAAAATTATAATGATGGATGGTCGATACAATTGAAGTATGCGACAAAATACTGATATGGCTTGGAGAAGAATTATTCATCGATTATAGATATGGACCTATAGAACAACTTAAGTTTGAAGGGATAGAAGGGAAATGCCATTTTTGCGTGGTTTTATACACTGTTTATTATTTAAGGTGTTGTTATTATAGTGTTATATTTAAATATTATTATACTCAACGAAATTGTGATTTTCTAAAAGCATTTACAAATTACTAAAATTAAAAATGGAACGCGGTAAGAGGTATTATTCATATTTAATCTGTTTGATGTGAAATATTCAGATCAGTTCGATCTGAATATTGGAACCAGCCGATGAAGTCAGCATATGTTAAAGATATTCCGAACGCCGATCGTCCAAAAGTTAGTGAAGACATAAATATCTATGTTTTATTAGATGTTGAAGAAAATCCTCACAGCACTACTCGATTAGTTTATTGGGAAGTAGAGTATTTTCTATACCTACAATGTGTTTACGTGGGTCCTAATAGAACAAAATTTTAAGACGTAAAATCAAATCGTCTCACAAAATATTCCTTATATATGTACTGACTGAAGAAACACCACCTGTGGTCCATACACTGTCAGAATGTGCAATTAAAAAGGAATCGATTAGAGACCATGTGTATGAATTTACATTCTGCATTCATCTTGGACAGAACTGTCATCATAATAATTGCTCTTGCACTAGTAGCCAGGGTATCCACAAGAAATTCTACCAGTGCAGTTCAGTATCATAATATATTTCTAGGCTAGAGCCCGATGCAACATAAAAAAATATAATACAAAGCGGTGGCTTTGGTATATGATCGTCCAAGAATTATGGATTTACAGCACCGATCAATTTATATTTCTAAAATAATCTAGAAGAATGTCAGCGAGGTTTACATTTCTTAATAGCACGCGCTGTCTGATGTCGCTGCTTGGGATATTTTCTTAAAAGGCAGCATACAGAAGAATCAGATTATTCAGAGTATTGTGGAGAAATTATGTCGGAGGATGATACTGAGAGGAGAGAAAAAGTTTATAACAAATGTACGTGATCCTATTTAATCATAACAATGAGTTCGGTGGATGCAACTCGAAGGGGAAATAAAATCTGTTTTGCTAACCATTCCATGGGTTCAAATTGTTATATTGAGGTGATAGTGAATGGCGATCATAGAATTGGAATATTCTGCATTTATTGAAAGAAATCGTAGAAATATGAAGAGAATTGCAATTTTTCTAAGTATTTGTACACTGCTAACTATTCCATTATATTCAACACAATTGTTTTCTTTAAGCATTTATAGACAAAAGGTTTGTAAGGATCGAAAGGGAAATGCAATTTTTATAAAATTTTATGCATTACTTGTGATTTTATTACAATCAACATAATTGTAATGGGGCGAGCGTAGGTGCGTCTTTACTATGTACATACTTCGGTATGCGATGTAAAGCAACGACAGGCGCAGTTAGTACTTGGATGGTGACCATTCCAACGGAAACCGCGTTCTCGCCTCACACATCTTCCAGCGGCTTGTATATCAGTGTATACGCGGAAGCTATACAACCTTAGGCGAGGGTTGTATAGGAGATATACCATCCTTCGGAGGGGATATAAAGCCGTCGTCTATTAAATGTTAGGCAAGTAAAAGATCCCTACTCTTCTTAAGGGAAGAGGTTCGGCAAAATTCCTGGTTGGCGGTAGCTCGTCTACAGGCGTCGGTGTTAGGCCTCAGTAGCGGAAATAGACCGACGTTAAATAAATGTATAAAAAAAAACATAATTGTAGGTATTCATTCTGCATTTGCAGAAAAGAAATGCTTATTATAGGGACAGAAAGAAAAAAGCTATTTTTGTAAGGCTTTATTCACTGCTAATTATTGTATTTTATTCAACCCAATTGTATTTTTTCTGCATTTACAGACAAAATGTTGTAAGGATGGAAAGAGAAAAGCTATGTTTATGAGTTTATAAACTGCTTGTTATTTTATTGCATTCAACGCAATTGTAGCTATTTTTTTGAATTTACAGAATGTTAAAATTAAGAATATTGAACACGGTTTCTCAAAAGATAGTAACGGTAAAAATATTGTCATTTTATTAGGCATTGAAGAAAATTCTCATAGAACTTTACGACTGGTTTAATTTGAACGATATAAATCGTAAATGTGGCTTCTCTCATACCCGTACAGTCTATATACATTCGACAAAACTTTATGGTAGAAAACAAAACTGTCTTACAACCTATTTCTTATATGGGCGACTTTAGATAGATTAGATAGATAGATTTACTCAAAAACAAATGAGCAATTAGCAACAAGATCTATTTATCTTGAGAAATTTATTTGCAAAAATTAAATTATTATTATTAGACTGTCTTGAATTTCCAAATGAAGGAAATTTATTAACTTACACAGTAGAATTTTTTTTAAATTCACATATATAATATTTATAAATTAAAAAGCGATATAAAAATCCACCTATAAAAGTGGAATGTGCTACATTTCTACAGAGGGATTTAGTTTAAAAAAATAGAAGTAAACTAAAAGGAAATAAAATATTCTGGCACAAGTTCTAAGCGTAGAGAAAACATCTTAAGCAGGCTAAAGCGAGAAATTATTTGGTCGTAATAAATGGCAAAGCGGTACGCATAAACGGAAGAGTATATAAAGTAAAACAGTTGAAAGAGGAAAATAAAACCTGATCAACGCAA
Source organism: Leptura quadrifasciata (assembly GCA_963675555.1). NCBI lineage: Eukaryota > Metazoa > Arthropoda > Insecta > Coleoptera > Cerambycidae > Leptura > Leptura quadrifasciata. The sequence continues at coordinate 150,012,858 of OY776673.1, read as the reverse complement.
CGGTGAAACAGAAGAGGTTTTGAAGAAGTCCCAAGAACATTTTTCTGATTATATCTCCAAACAGTTCGTCCCCCCTGATACCAACTACAGATCGGACACAGTTCTGGTCAGCCAGAATACAGCTGTCCATATAAAAGTAAATTTAAAGAACATCGAAGTGAAATCCTTCTCAACCTGAAAAATAGCTACGTCGGAAAAAAGAAAGACTAATACCTTATCTGCTGTTCCAACTGAACAACTGGAAGAAAGGAAACTGTGAAGAATAAATTTATATTCAAGCATAAGAAGAGGCAGGCCAGACAAGAGCCTACAGAGAAACAAATAACTGTGGTGTTTAATGTAGTAAGTTGTATTCACATAAATTAAATAGCCACTGTAAATATTTTGTGGCTCTTAATTAGAGATTACTACCCTGTTACACGCATAGCGCTGAATTAGTTTGGTTCCCTATGTTTATCTATTAAAGGATTTTATACAAGACTAAATTGGATAGTTATATAAGAGCTTATAAATATGATCATATGAAGTATGAAGAAAATATAGTGGTAACATCAGCAAGTAGACCAGATAATGGCTGACATTTTACAAAATCAGGTAATGGTTCTTAAGGATGATATTGAGGATGGATTATCTACGGAAGATATATTATCTCAAGGAAATGGTTTCACAACGATTTCATAATCCTACCAGGATACATCGAATTCCCTGTGGATCATGTTACTATAAACAAGCCAAATTTCAAAGAAGATTGATTATTTTGAAAGCACCACTTGTATCATCGCCAAAGAACGCAGTAACTGAAGTGGACATGGCTATTGTGTGTGGTATAGGTATCATTCACCACAATTGTTTACCCAATTACCAAGCCAACGACGTGATAAAAGTAAAGAAATATAAACACAGTGTCTGATATACTAAAAATGTTGGAAAAAACATAGATTTTCTGGAGTTCCTATTACAGAAAATGGTTAACAAGGAGGGAAATTAGTTTATATCGTGACTTCTCGAGATATTGAATTTTTGAATGATAAAAATTACGAATATATCAATTAGAACAAATTACGCACCAAAGTCGCAGCTGTCAGGTGTTGACTAGTACTGAAGCTAATCATATATTAGAGAAAATAAGGGTAAGTTATCCATAGTACATGCCCAATGAAATTTGAGAACTAACGGATGGACTGATTTGAAGAAAGCTAGGAGCTAGCCGATTGCTTCCAAGGATGATAAGCGATTTTCTGTTATCGTCGAAGGTGGTCGCATAAATGAGGGCTTCTACGACTCTTCCAAAGTGAAACAGGTAAAGTGTAAGAGACCAGTTACAAGACTAAATTGGATAGTTACATAAGAGCTTTTAAATATGATCATATGAAGTATGAAGAAAATATAGTGGTAACATCAGTAAGTAGACCAAATAATGGCTGACATTTTACAAAATCAGGTAATGGTCGATAAGGATGATATTGAGGATGGATTATCTACGGAAGATATATTATCTCAAGGAAATGGCTTCACAACGATTTCATAATTCTACCAGGATATATCGAATTCCGTGTGGATCAAGTTACTATATCAAGCCAAATTTCTAAGAAGATTGATTATTCTGAAAGCATCACTTGTATCATCGCCAAAGGACACAGTAACTGAATTGAACATGGCTATTGTGTGTGGTATAGGTATCATTCACCACAATTGTTTACCCAGTTACCAAGCCAACGTGGTGATAAAAGTAAAGAAATATATGCACGGTTTTATTCATGTCCCAGTCGTTTTTGCCTTGGAAACACAGTGTCTGATATAGTAAAAATGTTGGAAAAAACGTAGATTTTCTGGAGTTCCTATTACAGAAAATGGTAAACAAGGAGGGAAATTCGTTTGTATCGTGACTGACTTCTCGAGATATTGACTTTTTGAATGATAATAATTACGAATATATCAATTAGAACAAATTACGCATAAAATTAGATCTAGTCGCAGCTGTCAGGTGTTCACTCTTACTGAGGTTAATCATATATTAGAAAAAAGAAGGGTAAGTTATCCATAGTACATGTCCAATGAAACCTGATAGATCTAATGGCAAGGACTGGCTTGAAGAAAGCTAGGAGTTAGCCGATTGCTTCCAAAGATGATAAGCAATTTTCTGTTATCGTCGAAGGTGGTCGCATAAATGAAGGCTTCTACGACCCTTTCAAAATGAAACAGATAAAGTGTAAGAGACCAGTTATATAAGTGCTATGGGTTTATAGAACAATAATTGCATCGGGAGATAAGCTGTAATGTACAAGAAATAATAATATTGAATAAGCTGAAATGCACCAGATTATTACTGTCAAATATAGAGCCATTGTTTTGCCATATAAGAAACAAAAAGTATATTATCACTAAGCTGCTTCTATATAAATTAATGCAAAATAAATATGTGATGAAATTTCAAGTATCTTTGACAAATTAATTCAAGCGATAAGTGATGTAGCCATACAAAAACTGCAAAATAAAGAATTGAAGAAAATATGCAGACGGAAAATTTGTAGGTAATCGAAAAGTTAAATTACGAGTACCAAGAATTAAATTTACTCAAAAACAAATGAGAAATTTGTAACAAGATCTATTTATATTGAGAAATTTATTCGCAAAAATAAAATTATTATAAACGGTCTTGAAGTTCCAAATGAAGGAAATTTATTAACTTACACAATAGAATTTTTTTTAATTCACATAAATAATATTTATAAATTAAAAAGCGATATAAAAATCCACCTATAAAAGTGGAATGTGCTGCATTTCTAAAGAGGGATTTAGTTTAAAAAAATAGAAGTAAACTAAAAGGAAATAAAATATTTTGGCACAAGTTCTTAGCATAGACGAAACATCTTAAGCAGGCTAAAGCGAAAAATTATTTGGTCGTAATAAATGACAAAACGGTACGCATAAACGGAAGAGTATATAAAGTAAAACAGTTTAAAGAGGAAAATAAAAACTGATCAGCGCAACGGTGAAACAGAAGAGGTTTTGAAGAAATCCCAAGAACATTTTTCTAGTTATATCTCCAAACAGTTCGTCCCCCCCCCCGACACCAACTACGGATCGGACACAGTTCTGGTCAGCCAGAATACAGCTGTCCATATAAAAGCAAATTTAAAGAACATCGAAGAAGTGAAATAGCTACGTCGGGAAAAAAAAAAAGACTAATAACTCATCTGCTGTTCCAGCTAAACAACTGGAGGAAAGGAAACTGTGAAGAATAAATTTATATTCAAGCATAAGAAGAGGCAGGCCAGACATGGTACTTAGAGCCTACAGAGAAACAAATAATTGAGGTGTTTAATGTAGTAAGTTGTATTCACATAAATTAAATAGCCACTGTAAATATTTTGTGGCTCTTAATTAGAGTTTATTACCCTGTTACACACATAATGCTGAATTAATTTGGTTCCTTATGTTTATTTATTAAAGGATTTTATACAAGACTATATTGGATATTTAAGAGCTTCTAAATATGATCATATAAAGTATGAAGAAAATTTAGTGGTAACATCAGCAAGTAGACCAGATAATGGCTGACATTTTACAAAATCAGGTAATGGTTCATAAGGATGATATTGAGGATGGATTATCTACGGAAGATATATTATCTCAAGGAAATGGTTTCACAACGATTTCATAATCCTACCAGGATATATCGAATTCCCTGTGGATCAAGTTACTATAAACAAGTCAAATTTCAAAGAAGATTGATTATTTTGAAAGCACCACTTGTATCATCGCCAAAGAACGCAGTAACTGAAGTGGACATGGCTATTGTGTGTGGTATAGGTATCATTCACCACAATTGTTTACCCAGTTACCAAGCCAACGAGGTGATAAAAGCAAAGAAATATAAACACAGTGTCTGATATACTAAAAATGCTGGAAAAACATAGATTTTCTGGAGTTCCTATTACAGAAAATGGTAAACAAGGAGGGAAATTCGTTTGTATCGTGACTTCTCGAGATATTGACTTTTTGAATGACAAAAATTACGAATATATCAATTAGAACAAATTACGCACCAAATTAGATCTAGTCGCAGCTGTCAGGTGTTGACTAGTACTGAAGCTAATCATATATTAGAGAAAATAAGGGTAAGTTATCCATAGTACATGCCCAATGAAATCTGATAGATCTAATGGAAGGACTGATTTGAAGAAAGCTAGGAGCTAGCCGATTGCTTCCAAGGATGATAAGCAATTTTCTGTTATCGTCGAAGGTGGTCGCATAAATGAGGGCTTCTACGACCCTTTCAAAGTGAAACAGATAAAGTGTAAGAGACCAGTTACAAGACTAAATTGGATAGTTACATAAGAGCTTATAAATATGATCATATGAAGTATGAAGAAAATATAGTGGTAACATCAGCAAGTAGGCCAGATAATGGCTGACATTTTATAAAATCAGGTACTGGTCGATAAGGATGATATTGAGGATGGATTATCTACGGAAGATATATTATCTCAAGGAAATGGTTTCACAACGATTTCATAATCCCACCAGGATATATCGAATTCCGTGTGGATCAAGTTACTATATCAAGCCAAATTTCAAAGAAGATTGATTATTCTGAAAGCACCACTTGTATCATCACCAAAGGACACAGTAACTGAAGTGAACATGGCTATTGTGTGTGGTATAGGTATCATTCACCAAAATTGTTTACCCAGTTAACAAACCAACGAGGTGATAAAAGTAAAGAAATATATGCACGGTTTTATTCATGTCCCGGTCGTTTTTGCTTAGGAAACACAGTGTCTGATATACTAAAAATGTTGGAAAAAACATCGATTTTCTGGAGTTCCTATTACAGAAAATTATAAACAAGGAGGGAAATTCGTTTGTATCGTGACTTTTCGAGATATTGACTTTTTGAATGATAAAAATTACGAATATATCAATTAGAACAAATTACGCACTAAATTAGATCTAGTCGCTGCTGTCAGGTGTTCACTAGTTCTGAAGCTAATCATATATTAGAGAAAAGAAGGGTAAGTTATCCATAGTACACGCCCAATGAAATCTGATAAATCTAATGGAAGGACTGATTTGAAGAAAGCTAGGAGAGCTAGCCGATTGTTTCCAAAGATGATAAGCAATTTTCTATTATCGTCGAAGGTGGTCGCATAAATGAGGGCTTCTACGACCCTTTCAAAGTGTAAGAGAACAGTTATATAAGTGCCATAGGTTTATAGAACAATAGTTGCATCGGGACATAAGCTGTAATGTACAAGAAATAATATTGAATAAGCTGAAATGCACCAGATTATTACAAAAAGTATATTATCACTAAACTGCTTCTATATAAATTAATACAAAATAAATATATGATGAAATTTCAAGTATCTTTGACAAATTAATTCTAGCGATAAGTGATGAAGCCATACAAAAACTGAAAAATAAAGAATTGAAGAAAATATGCAGATGGAAAATTTGAAGGTAATTGAAAAGTTAAATTACGAGTACCAAGAATTAAATTTACTCAAAAACAAATGAGAAATTAGTAACAAGATCTATTTATCTTGAGAAATTTATTCGCAAAAATAAAATTATTATAAACGGTCTTGAAGTTCCAAATGAAGGAAATTTATTAACTTACACAGTAGAATTTTTTTTTAATTCACATAAATAATATTTATAAATTAAAGAGATATAGAGATCCACCTATAAAAGTGGAATGTGCTACATTTCTAAAGAGGGATTTAGTTTTAAAAAATAGAAGTAAACTAAAAGGAAATAAAATATTTTGGCACAAGTTCTTAGCGTAGAGGAAACATCTTAAGCAGGCTAATTCGAAAAATTATTTGGTCGTAATAAATGGCAAAACGGTACGTATAAACGGAAGAGTATATAAAGTAAAACAGTTGAAAGAGGAAAATAAAAACTGATCAACGCAACGGTGAAACAGAAGAGGTTTTGAAGAAATCCCAAGAACATTTTTCTGGTTATATCTCCAAACAGTTCGTCCCCCCGACACCAACTACGGATCGGACACAGTTCTGGTCGGCCAGAATACAGCTGTCCATAAAAAAGTAAATTTAAAGAACATCGAAGAAGTGAAATCCTTCTCAACAGAAAAAATAGCTACAACGGAAAAAAAGATATACTGCTGTTCTAACTAAAGAACTGGAGGAAAGGACACCGTGAAGAACAAATTTTTATTCGAGTATAAGAAGTGTCAGACAGGGTACTTAGCCAACAGAGAAACAAATAAAGAGTGCTGTTTAAAAATAGTAAGTTGTATTCACATAAATCAAAGTCTTTCTATGTGGTTTTATATCCTATTAGCACACATCAAAATTGAAAATAATATCTAAAGCACTTTCTGAGGCATTAAGGAAAAAAAATTAAGCCGTTGAGAACATATATGTTCGTATGAACTTTTCTTCATAAAATGACCTGAATTCACATCTCGAAATATTAGCATATCATACTTGTTATTTTATCGAAATTGTTAGGTACCTACTCTTCAACGGGGGGCTATAACAAATACCACCTCCTGTTACTCCTAGCGGAATTGCTTCCACTTCTTATATGCAGCAGGAAACTTACAAATTTACTCGTACACGAACAGGCATAGCTTGTGATTGCATTATTATTATACTCAAAATTATAACCTAGTCTATTACAGCCAGACAGACTATATTAACCAGCAGAATACCCAAAACCAGATGCAAATGGAAAATCATATAGGAAGCACCAAATGGCTGCATGCCACGGTATGCCAGGAACTATAGAAGTATATTAAGATACACTCAACTGACTATAGCTTGGACTGCATGAATTAAATGGTTTAGTTGTAGTACCAGAATAGGTAAAGCTTTTATGTTAATTAGATATAGTAGCGGAAATTCATATACAATAGCAAAATAAATATATAGGTTAACGCTTTAAGAACGATGGCGGTCATCTGTTCACTACAGAAATGAATATGGCAGGATATCTGCACAGTAACCACACTACTTGGGCCCTGAACTTGTAAGAATGTCCGTTCCAACTATGCCCCCATTGGTTTCATGCACCCATTAGAGTAAGTACCATTTTCTCGAGCAGTCAGTTCATGGAAGCAGCGGAAGAAGCGAACTAATTTTACTAGAGAGCAGGTGGACATCTCAGAGTCGCTGTTTCTGAAGACAAAATATCCCGACATACAATATATGCGAGAAAAAGTTGCAATAAAAACCAATTTTCTGGAATCACAAGTGCAGGTGTGATTCAAAAACTGGCGCGCGGAAGTCAGGACTCAATCTCAACAGCAAAGTGAAATTGGGAAATACAACTCTTCGAAGCCGAAAAAAGCCACGACGAGTAAAAAATCAAAAAGCGGCGCACTGAAGTCAACACTGAGCCTCAACAGCAAAGTGAACATGGGAAATACAACTCTTCGAAGCCGAAAAAAGCCACGAGTAAAAAATTAAAAAGCGGCGCGCGTACGTCAAGACTCAACCTCAACAGCAGAATTAAACTTATAAATTTAACTCGTACAAGAACAGTCATAGCCCGTCCGTCATCACATCGTTATTACCACGGTCGATCTGCCTGCTATTTTTCCCATTCCTTCTGCGTCGAGGAAACCACTCGTAGTGACAGTAAAAAGGAATCTCCCCATGTTCAAAATTATACGATCAATGGAAAAGAGGCACATGAAGAAAGTAACACGTCAAGTGCAATAATAATCCCTTACTCACGTTACTAGCGAAAATGCTTCCATGGCTTATATGTAGAATTAGACTTAGACTTGGAAAAATTGAACTGGCCCACGAACTGTCATACCTCGTTGCCACACTATTATAGAACCAAAAACTCTAATGTAGCCTATTACACCAGATAGACTATTTTAATCAACAAAATACTCAAAATCAACTGCAAATGAAAAATCACATGGGAAGCACATACCAAATAGCTGGATACCACGATATGCCGGGAAGATTACATCAAAATAATAGCACGATACACTCAGATGATTATAGTTTAGACTACATGAAAATAACACTTTGAGTGTTATAACCACCACTCTACCTCCTGTTACTCTTAGCGGAAACGCATCCATGACATACGCAGAAGCAAACTTACAGATTTAAGTCATGCAAGAGCAGTCATAGCTTGTCATCGCATTATTATTATACCCAAAATTACAACTTGGTCTATTACAGCCAGACGGATTATATTAACCAGCAGAATACTCAAAATGAAATGCAAAATCACATAGGAAGCACCTACCAAATGGTTGCATACCACGGTGTGCCAGGAACTATAGCAGTATATTACGAAACACTCGGCTGACTATAGTTTGGATTGCATGGATTAAATAGTTTAATTCTAGTACCAAAATTGGTAAAGATTTTGTATGAACTAGATACAATATCGAAAATTCATATAATAGCAAAGTGAATACATAGAGTACCGCCTTAAGAACGATGGCGGTCGTCTGTTCACCACAGAAATGAATATTGCGGAATACCTGCACAGTCACCATCCTACTTTGGACCCTATTTGGTATCATGCTCCCATTAGAGCAAGTACAATTTTCTCGAGCAGTCAATCCACGGAAGCAGAGGAAAAAGCGAACGAATTTTACTAGATATTAGGTGGATATCTCAGAATGTTTCTGAAGACAAGACATTCCGGCATACAACATATGCGAGAAAAAGTTGCAATAAAAATCAGTTTTCCGGAATCACGAATGCAGGTGTGATTCAAAAACGGGCGCGCGGAAGTCAGGACTCAACCTCAGCAGCAAAATGAAAATGGGAAATACAACCATTCGAAGCCGAAAAAAGCCACGACGAGTAAAAAAGCCTCTCCAGTGCTCACGTCGACCGCGGAAAATCCGATGCTAACCTTCCCGTGCTTCTTTCTACGTCGAGCAATCCTCCCATAGTGTATAAAAAAGTAATCTCCTCAGGTTCAAAATTATACGATCAATGGAAACGAGACGCCCAGGGAAGTAACACGTTGGATGTTACAACAACCACTTCTCCTTATGGCACTCCTGGAGGAAATGCTCCCATGGCTTATACACAGAAATAAACTCATAAATTTAACTCTCCCAGGAACAGTGATAGCCCGTCATCACATTATTATTATATCCAAAACTATAATCTAGCCTATTACATCAGAGGGATTATTTTAACCAGCGGAACACGCAAAACCAAATGCAAATGGAAAATCACGTGGGAAGCATCCACCAAATATCTTGATATCAATAGTATAACATGAACATTAAATCATCAAAATTATAATACGATATACCAAGCTGATTAGAGTTTGGATTACATGAATCAGATGGTATAGTGGAAAACAATATCGGAAATTCATGTAACAGTAAGGTAAATATAAAATGTCAATGCTCGAAGAACGAAGGTGGTTAACCACAAATAAGAATATGGCGGAATATCACAGAGACATTATCTATTTTGGGTCCTGGCCTTGCAGGATGACCTATGCCAACTATGCCCCCCATTGGTCCTATACATCTATTAGAGTAAGTACCGTTCCTCCGGCAGTTAATGCACGGAGAGAGCGACCGAATTTTACTAGAGAGCAGCTGGATATCTTAGAATCGCTATTTCTGAATGAAGACAAGCTACCCGACATCCATATACGAGTAGTTGCGGTAAAAATTAATTTGCCGGAAGCACGGATGTTGGTGAGGTTCAAAGGCCAACGCGCGAGAATCAGGACTCAAGCTCAGCAGTAAAACGACAGTGGGAAAAACAACTCTTCAAACCCGAAAAAAGCTGTGTAGAATGAAGTGTCTCCCATGCCCATGTCGACCGCAGTCGACCTCCTCAAGTCCAAAATATACGATCAATAGAAAAGAGACACAAAAAAAGTAACATGTCAGGTGCATAACCATCCTTTCTTTCACCTCCCGTTACTCCTAGCGGAATTGTTCTCGTGACATATATAGAATTAAACTTAAAAATTTACCTGGCACATGAACAGTCAGTCTTCGTTGCCACACCATTATTACACCCAAAACTCTAATGTAGCCTATTACACAAGACAGACTATTTTAATCAACAAAATACCCAAAATCAAATGCAAATGAAAAATTACATGGGAAGCACTTACCAAATGGCTGGATACTACGATGTCAGGAACATTACATCAAAATAATAGCACGATACACCCAGCTGTTTATAGTTTAGACTACATGAAAATAACACGTTGAGTGCTATAACAAGTGCTGGATATCTTAGAATTGCTGTTTCTGAAGACGTCCTTATGCCAGAAGTTGCGGTAAAAATTAATTTGCCGGAATCACGGATGTTGGTGTGGTTCAAGTCAAACGCGCGAGAATAGGATTCAAGCTCAGCGGCAAAACAACAATGGAAAAAATAACCCTTTAAACCAGAAAAAATCCACGTAGAGTGAAGTCTCTCCGGTGCCCAGCAGAACACCCAAAACCAAATGCAAAATCACATGGGAAGCACTTACCAAATGGCTGGATACCACGATATGTCAGGAAAATTACATCAAAATAATAGCATGATACACCCAACTGATTATAGTTCAGATTACATGAATTAGATGGTTTAGCGGTACCTATTACAAAAATAGTTAAAGCCTTTAAATTAATTACATCACAATATAGAAAATTCATATAGCAAAGTAAATGTATAAGTTAACGAAAACACCACCCATATGAATATAATCAGATACCTTCTCTTCTTGAACTGGGAAAATGTATTGCCCGACTTTTCAATTTTACTTGGTCTCGAATTCTTATCTTTTGAAATCTGGCTGTGGCGCTTTGGCATTTTCTAACATCAGAATCACTGCTTGGAACGGATTTTTGTCGTTTGCATGTAATTTTTTGCATTATCATTGCGTTGTTCAGTCTTGTGTAGCTTCGCTCGTTTCCGTTTCAGATGTCATGCCAATAGTCAACATTGGAAATATTCGGTTGACCACTAATTTTTCCTTGATATGTATTTCAGTACTTCGAATAGAATACTTCTTTCTTATCCTTCGATGGTAGTGGCGGTGGATTGCGTTGTTGCAAAGAAACTACTGCAATTTATTGCCCATGTCATATGTATGTATTTATTATCAACATATTTCATTAATTAGTCAATGTCAATAGACAAAATTAATACAAGTGTCAAACCTAAACTGGTACTAAGGATTCAACTCGTTTTAATCCTCCTCACAGAAGTGTGAAGCAGTTTTCATCCTAACGCTTCAATGCTATGCCGGCAAAGAAGAAAATTCACAGAATGCGTGGCCTGAAACAAGAAAGGATTTTCTTAAAAATCTGAGACGTATGATATAAATAGAATCCTGGAGAAAAAAAACTTATAACAGAAAACAAAAACCTCAAGAATCTGTTAAGGAATACCACTATGCACTGCAAGCTCTATATGGAGAATATGACCTTGCAATTAATTTAAGAGAGTTCAAGAAATTTTTCGAAAATAATATAACTTCTACCAAATTTACACGTTAATTGTCAATGAGGATATGGAACGGGAGGATTTCAGAAAGGTCATAAAAATAAATTTGAAGATATTTCCCATCAACTAGCTCAGGATCCATTTGACGTAAGTCTGAGAGAAAACCAAAATGGTTGCAATTGTGCATGCAGTCATCAGAACTGTAATATGAAATTCTATGGTTCATGAAATTCTAAGCTCCAAGCTCCATCTATAATGTCAAATTGATGTATGGTTATGGTGTAAAATTGTGAATTTAATTTGTGAGATATATGGATATTCATATAGCGAGATGTTAGCGTCCCAACGACATACAAATGTCGTTAGCCCGAATGATATACAAATGTCTCTGGAGAATTCTTCAGTTCTTCGAAGTAAGGCTTGAAGTTCAGTGGATGATGAGGCATACAGTTTAATATCATCCATATATAAGAGATGTGTAATCTTCTGTTGCTGTTCTTCGTTCCGGATGTTGTAGCCGTATCCGGTCTTATTTAGCATATTGGAAAGCGGATTAAGTGCCAAGCAAAATAGCAGTGGGCTGAGGGAATCCCCCTGGAAAATCCCCCGGCGGATATTGATGGGGTCGAAAGTGATATTTTTACCCTTGTTCGTGAGTTGCACTATTGTGTTCCAGGAGCTCATATTATTATTATTATTATTATTATTAAATGCAGGCATTGAAATAAAAAATTCCTTTCGTAACATCGCAGAGGATCAACTTAAAGATGAATGTGGTATAATGAATTTCATACACCGTTATAGAATAACGGAGGGTATACAGCAGCTGGAAGATAGTCTTGCTAATGGGTTAAATAAAGACAATATGGATAAATCGTCACACGTGTTTGTCAGTTACAGAAGATCGAATGGTTCATTCACAGTTAGCTGGTTTACTAAAAGTCCATTTACAACTTAGAGGTTTTAGTGTATTTATAGATGTCGGAGGCTGGTAAACTTATAACAACCTTCTTCAGAATATATAAAAAGCCAAACATCTCTTACTAGTATTAATACCAAATGCCTTGGAGAGATGCATATGAGATCATGAACGAAAAGACTAGGTCCAAGGGAAATTGTTGCAGCATTAACAGCTGACTGTAATATTATTCCAATTATTGGCAATTTCACCTTTCCTGAATAATGCATTCTGTAAGTCGGACAGGAATATGAATTTTTCCTAACTTAACGAGACTATGTCCCCCCCTGTTTTCGAGGATGCTGAGCACGATGGCGGTGGCTAAATCTCTCTCCAAGTTTACCCCCCCCAAACGGCCAAAAACAACCCCCAAAAGAGGTAAACCGCAGATAGGCCGATATCAACATCGTACTCAGCATCCTCGAAAACGGGAGGTAACATGGGTTTAGCTGAGAGAAGACGGCCTAACCGCGGTTTACCCCATTCGGGGTTCAAATTTTCGTGATTAGGGGAATTTTAATTGTTTCGGTAAGCCAAAGTTCTGAACCAGGATGTGGAACGCCATTCAAATGGTCGTGGCATTGGACGAATGTATGTCCTGAGTGTGATAACTTTTGTATTTAAATAATAGAAGAAAGAGATGGTTCACAACTATTACCAGATAATTTCTGTCTAAGTTCTGTGCAAGGACTTCGGACTGGCATACCCGCAGTTCACTATGAAGGTTGTAGGCCAGCTGTGGTGGATCTTAAGCTAACAAACTATGTTAATAATAGTATTAAGGAACTTGATTTATATAGGAATTATTATGACAATACCACTTGATGTTTCTGTTTCTTGGATCATCGATGTAATAACGCCATTATGGAAAGTCCATCAATACCATTTCTGATCTTACTATTTTTATCGGCGTATCAACTGTTATAATTTTTCGTATTTGACAAGTCTCATTATTTTATCTAAATTAACATTAGAAAAGAACTGAGCCACTGTTATTCTTAAATGATTATTCGGTCCAGTCAATTTTTTTAATGAAACTTCAAGAATCTGTATTACTAAGTAAAGAATCATTCAAAAAATCAATGGCAAATCTAGCTCTTTTTTTATAAATCAAATTACCCACATCTGGGTTAACAACATTTAAAATATAAGCAGGTTTTACTCTGTGTACACTAATTGTAGACTCTACTCCATGTCTATTTATACAAATAATATTATACCAACTTAAAAGGCTCTTCGTACATCGGAGATAAAAATTGATAAATGATTTTTCTAAAATATGATGTTTTGAGTCTGTCACTTTGAAATTATTAAAAAGTTCACGTAATCTTGCTATAATAATCGGCAGATCTGTTAATCGTGAGAATTAATAAAAAAATCTCCAGGAAGACGTAACGATTAACCAAAAAGTTCCGCAGAAGAACATTGTAAATCTTCTTTTGGGATTGCTCGCAAACCAAATAAAATAATTGGAAGTTCACTCTCCCAATTCCTGGAATTAGATCTGACAATCAACGTTGTTTTTAGAGTTTTGTGAAATCTTTCAACTAACACGTTCCTTTGAGGATGACATACAGTCGTATGTATTCTTTGAAAAACTAGGAATATTGAAAATTGGGAAAATAACCTAGATTCAAATTGAGCGCCGTAGTAGTTATGTAAAGCGGGACACCAAAATGACATATTTATAATGTTTCAGCAACTGTTTCTGCTGTAATGTTACATAAAAGATATGCCTCCGGCCAACGAGTAAAACATTCAACTACAGTAAGAATGTATGAGCAACCTCCGGAAGGAGGTAATGGACCTACAATATCTATGTTCAAAACGTCCTCTAGGGACTTCGAATTCACGGATTGGAGTTTTGTATGTTTATTTATTTTAGCTGTTTGACAATGAATACATGTTTTTGTTCATAAGGTACAGTCTGTATTCCTTGTTGGCCAGAAATATTTACTGTTAATTAATTATTTAGTTGCTCGAATTCCTGAATGAGTTAAATTATGAAAAATTGCAAAAATAGCGCGTCTCATTTTGGTGGGTATATAAGGTTAATAATTGGAATTAGAAACCACACCCTCATCTTGCGAAGTTAGAATTTAAACTTTTTGCAATATATATTTAATATTATTTTTCTTGGATAATTGATTTTTTAATGTTTCTAGTTTGACATCTCCCATTTGTTCATCGCTCAGCGGTTTTAAAATAAAAACTGGAAAATTTACTGCAAATATATGATCTGTTAGTGTGTGAGTTTGAACATTATTAGGAATACATTGTTCCAGTGAAGATAAATCATCTATACGTGAAAGCGTATCAGCAATGATGTTGTTTGTAAATTGCACTATAAATTCCAAATAATCTATTTTTCTGGGAGTTCTCTCCATCGTGGAGAATAACAGCTCCTACTTTGGGGAATCTCTGAATTCCACGCCCACATCGGGGAAAATTTTAAACGTCATTGTCGAGAACAAACGCAACACAAATGGCCACTTGAAAGTCCACTGGATAACATTTCAGAACAACCCTATAGTCCTCAAAGCGGCTGTGAGTCCCATATCACAGCCCCCGAATCGATATACACGAATCTCACGCAGAGCATCTACAAACCCGCAATATTAAGTCCTATTTTAATGGATAATTTAATACTCGGCTCACAAATCGTTGTTATCGACCAAGGCAATGCACAAAAGTTGTTAGATAATGGAAATACTCTTCAAGATAATAGGTTACTAGCTGGAGCCGATGTAAGGAAAAATACCACAACTTTAAACAACAGTATTATGTAGGAGAACCTCCAAAACGACCCTGGGATCCTGCAGGACAGTATAATACTCTCAGAAACAGATGTAGCTGATAATTCCCGCAAGATACTACTACCCGTCACCGAATCGCCTCAAAATTTCGACAGAGGCATCTACAAAAATTAGGGCTACGAAGAATATGGTGCACCTGAGCTACAACCACAGCATTGACAACCTACAAAGAGGAAGCGTAGACGATAATTTATGCTTATGCGAACAAAACTTAGATAATATACAAAGCATCTATACTAATTTACAGTCGGTAGCGAAAAAGAGAAAGTTATCACAGGATTCCCCTTTAGTTAAAAATGAACCATAACACTGCTACAAGCCAACTAAGCTCATCAGAACATTTAACCTCGTCCATAGATGAAAAATATGCGTCACCTGAGGCTTGCATATCAAAATCTCAATACCAGTGCATTAGTTTTAATGGCTTTAATGTGCCAAAACGGCGCCACATGTACCAACAGCGTGGGAAGATTTTCTTGTATTTGCGTAAATGGATGGACGGGCCCCGACTGTTCGGTGAACATTGACGATTTTGCAGGAGCCGCCACTTGCATCGATAGAGTCGGGAGCTTTTATTGCAGATGTACACTTGGAAAAACTGGTCTCCTATGTCACCTGGACGACGCTTGCACGAGCAAGCCATGCCATGCCGATGCGATATGCGACATAAGCCCGATAAATGACTCCTACATTTGCAGTTGTGCCTCCAGTTACAAAGGCATTGACTGTTCCGAGGACATAGACGAATACGAGCAAGAATCTTCTTGCAAACACGATGGTATAGGCGATAACGCCTCGAGGAAGGGATTCGATTTCGAACGTTGCTTGAAACCATACATACATTTATTTTTCGTAAAAATCAATATTCTTCGGTGTGTTAATATATTGTGCATTGTGCACCAATTAATCAAGAATAGTGGCTGGTTTCAACCAAGACGAACACCTACTACAGGGATTAGCGAAGTCAGTGAGAGTGTTATTCGAAATTTGATATGTGTACGTTCTAAAACTGTAATAAATGTGTTGGAACTCTCAAAGACTTTATTATATTATCATTAATATCTTATTGTAAAAATACAAATAAGTCACAGCTAAATAACATCAATCTTATTAAAAATTATTATTTTCATTCGATACTCTTCATGTACATTTATATTTATTTTATAAACAAGCATTTATGCTGTGTTGACTAGCATTATAAACTGCCATTGCTGGCATTTAAAATACGTATTAAAACAAAAAGGTGAATGAATATGGACGACTTTGTTGGCGTTTTCCCGTTTTCTTATGTTTGTTCACGTTTTAATGTTTTGCGTAAAATATTGAACATTTATTTGTCCGAATTAAAATGTCTGCAAATAAACCCGGCGCTTCAAGATCTAGTCCACCTCCACTAAAGGTCTTTTTTCATGTCCTGTAAGCGAATTACAAGAATTTGACATTACACTACGTATAGGTAACGCTGCCGCATCGCCCAGTTCACGAGGATCAATGGAAAGGGACATAGAAGACTCAAAACAAATAATTGCCATAGTCCATACCAGGAAGCGTAGAGATGACTCACGAAAGTTGAAACAGATATTTGACAAGGAGACGTCGTGGTGAACCAAGAAGAAAGATCGCAGGCGCATAAGTCGAGAAGCTCTTGCTATCGCAGAAGTTCACGCAGTAGAAGCCATAGCAGAAGTATAGATACAGAGAAGAACTGGCTGAAAGTTGTAAATATCGAGAGAAGAAAGAGCTTAGATAGAGAAAATTATAGAAAGGTACCTAAAGACAAAGATAAAAAAATTGGACAGACGTGGGAGCTTCGATAGAAACAATGGGAGGAATTTGGATAAGGAGACGAGGGGCGTGAATAGAAGTAGAAGATTACGTAAAGATAAGTCAGTCGAGGGTGAGAGAGGAAGGCAGATACAGAAGAAAGTCTATGATTCCGCTAAGGTCCCGGGAAATATAGACCATCTCATGCTGATTTGCGACGTAAGAGCAGGTCGAGGGAAACTCTGAACGATAAATATAGACCTACCTCTTGAAGGAGCAGGTCTCTATCGAGACAGACACAAACCGTCCCACAAATCAACGTCTCCCAATTATAAAAAACCTTCCACGTCAAGAAAGCCCAGCCGATCTGCTAGAAGGTCTATTCCACCAGCAAGCGCACACGATAGACCGAGGTCGCCAAAGTATGGAGAGACCTCGAAAAGCCAAATATTCAGGCTCGCATAAAGCCAGAGAAACCACACTATATAATAATAATATGTCTTTATTTTCTCAAAAAAAATTAACAAGGTTAGATAATATAATTTAAAAGAATACGAGAAAAACGCCGAAGATCAGGTGGCCGTAAAAGACGAATCTCTGTATTTAATCTTAAGCGTAGGTAATAGCAATATGGCAAAAAAAAACAATCAGTATTGCTAATAAAAGATAGTATGTATGTAGTAACATGATATTTGTAGGCACTAGAGTGGAAAAAAAATTATATTTTTACATTAATGAAAAGAAGAATTCACCTATGGAACATTAGTTTGATTCATTCAAAAGATATCTTCTTAGTGTGAATTTAAAAGCTGGTAAGGATTTACTTTTCATATATGAAGGAATGGAATTATATACTTTAGTTATTTGATATGTAAATCATCGTTTGAATAATTCTGTACGATGGAGGGGAGGAGTAAGTGTACCTTTGAAACGAATATTCAAATTGTGGACGTCTGTTCTATATGAGATTTTTTTGCTCAAGTATTTGGGAGTTTTATTATTAATAATTTTATGGTATAGACAAGCAGAATGCAGAAGTGGTCGCCTAGATATATTGAGCCAACTTAACTGGATTAGTTTATGTGAGATATTTTGATGGCGCCTAACTCCAAATATTAGTCTCAAACAAGAGTTTTGTAGAACTTGTATTCTACGCGTATCCTCCGCACCCAAGCAAGGACCATATACAGAATCGGCAAAATTAAATCTTGATAAGACCAACGATTCACATAAAATTGTTTTAATTTTTGATTCAAATAATGCCTGACAATTATTAATATGCGATTTAAATCTTAAATTCGTGTCAAATGTTACCCCCAAATTTTCTACATTCCTTTACCGTTGATGTGATGTTATGATGACCGAAAACGAAAACTGATGTTTTACTGGCATTAACATTTAATGCATGACATCTGGATTTTTCAATTAGAGAATACAAGTCTCTATTAATAGCAGCCATTGCCTCAGCCCATTTCCCTGAATCAAACGAAAGGTAGAGTTGAGTGTCGTCAGCGTAGAAGTGAATTTGACAATACTCAGCCACTTTTTCAAAACCTGACGTATATAACGTATATGGTCCTATAATCGACCCCTGTGGGATCCCGGATGACACCTCGAGAGGCATATACACATTATTGTCAATTCTAACACGTTGTGATCTATTTTGTAGATAGCTACGAAAAAAGTTAACTACACTAACATGAAAGCACATAGATTCCAGTATAGCGAAAAGTATTTCGGGGTTAATCGTATCATGTAAAATCGACGAGTACCAGCACTGTAACTTTTTTTTGGTCCAATCTTCTCAGAATGTCATCCGTGATATTTAAGAGGGCAGTTTCACAACTGCCGTATGGAGAAAAGGGGAAGAGAAAACTCGCCAGGTTATAAGAGTCCCGCCGACAAAAACAGGAGAATCAGACCTATGTACGAGAGAGACGGGAGATTTCCGAATAAGTACCCCGAAAGCAGCAAAGCCGGAACCAGAAATTGACCACATTTTCCGGGTTAATACGACACATGACCAACAAGTAAGAGAAGTTGGTCAAGTCGGTCCCCTCATCCACAAATCGTCACTTTCGGTAAGAGTCATTCAGATCATCGGCGTTCGAGTGGGTCACCTGATTGCGATAGAGATGGGGGTTATCGCAGGTCAGATAAACCCAGAAAGGAGGCGGAGTCGGGCGCCTAGGAAACGCAGAAGTTGGACGCCGTGATGGACATCGTCAACCCGAGTACGCCTTCTACGAGAGAATTCCCGGAAGCAAATATTGGATGCCGGGTCCAATCAGGTTGGGTTTCCCTGGAATGTACGGTTTTACTCACCAGCATTCTACCCTAGAATACCGGGGACGCCCATCCTTTTCCGCCGAAAATTTCAATAGTGACGTTGTATTCTCCGTTCAGGCAAAAACTGCCTATTTTTACAGCACGCCGAGCCCAAAAATTTCTACGCAAACGCAACCGGCGAATGACTGTGTTGTAGCGTCAGGTAGTGAGTCCAGTACCGTAGCAGTCGCAGGTAATAATGAGGAGAGTAAAGTCAGTATACAAGAGGTGTCGGAAGCCATAGGACTGAGGGTGTCGAAAAGAGAAGTACTCCAGGGAAAGTTCGCAACTGAATGAGTGACTGTAATATATTAAGATTTAAAGAAATGTAAATATGGAGACAGAATGATCTCGGTCAATAGCCTGTTGAATCGATTTTGATTCAATAAATTTCTTTTGTTGTAAATATGAGCTACCAACATCACAAGACAACTATTATTTCTCTGGCATTACTACGAGTACGTACCCGAGACCGTGATTTTTCGTGCTAGCAAGATATTTTTTGGAGTACGGTATTACTGAGGACAGTGCAAAAGTTTCGAATTTAATATATCGATTAGACCCAATCCTCGGCAAACAATTATTATAAGCCATTATCTAGTTGCCCCCTGCGGAACACATGTATGAAACACTTAAAAGAAAAATTATGAACATGCTACTCAAACGTGACCAATAGAATGCAGAACACCATTTACAGACTATTTGAAAGAGCCGACAGAAGTAGACAGTCAGAAAAAATTGAAAAAATTCGTGTATACCACGAAATCCCCAATAGAAACAAGCTATAGCAACGTATTCCAATTATAAGTAAAATGTCGCTGAAACCGATAAACTAAGCTAGTCCTGGTATAGTGAAGTTCAGGTTTTCAGTATAGGCCAGTCTCTGAGCGTGTAAGTACAAAAAAAAGTAATATATATTTTACTGTAAATTAATATAATGTGTTTCTATAAATTATTATTTCGCAGAAAAAATGAGCGAGCGGACAATATATTTTTTCTTATTTAAGTCGCATCTTTGCCTTCAATTTGCTGGGGTATCACGGTGTTAGATACTTGAGTTATGTGAAAAAACAGCAAAGTTGAACTTCATAGGTCTCAGAGTGTGTACAAGCTGCCTATAACGTGTCAATACTTCGTTAGTGTCTGGGCATCTCTGCTTTGTGATACAAAGTTGATTTGATTTACTAGTGTACTATAGGCATTATTGCTACTCCCGGATAACATACCGGCGCCAGGCGGTTTATTGCTAGCAGCGAAAGCCGTATAGTGCATGTTACAGGAGTGGGGGATGGGAGGTTTTTGGGAAATACGACCGCACTATACATAGCCCAGTAACTTAAGGAGGAAACAAATGGTTGTTTTTACACCTTTATTTAACCGTTATAAATAATGTGTAAAAAGTCCCTATCGATATCGTGTATGCTTCAAAAGTTATACGGGGGTCAAAGGTAACAAAAATTGGTTTCACGTTAATATCTCGCTTGCTATTAGTCGGACGATAATTTTTGCAGTTACAAAAGTTGTCGATGAGGAAATGCGCTACAAAAAAGGTTCTTTACATTTTCCACGTAGGAGCTACCGTTTTTACCAGGTTCAATAAACCTGTAAAACTACAATGACTTTCACCGACAACTGGAGCTGCCCGACAGCATCTATTTCGGGTTTATTATCATGTACAAACTTGGTTGGGTAATGAACTAAATTCTAAACAGTGGGGATGGGTCACGAAAGATCATGTTTTAGAGCCTATCATGACGTTACTGCCACCTGCGCCAGATGAACTCCTCCATATGATCTTCTGCAATTGCACAAAAGGTTGTGGGACGAACTGCGGTTACAGAAATTGCCATGGTCAATCCTGCCTCAATGCACCTCCCAGTGATGATTCGGCAGATACGTCTGAAGATACCAACCTGCAAGATTTTGAGTACGAAAGAACAAACTTTTTTGAGGAAATTGATGGCGACACTAAAGCAAACGCACAAGAGGAATCATTGCTCCCGATAGAAGAGGACGAAGAAGAGGAGTGTTGATTTTCCACCTATTTTGACTAAGACATGAATTAGGCCTATTGGGGAAACCATGTAGAAAAACGCGCCTTGCATTCTACCTCGAAGGTAGTGGGGAACCGAATGCATCACTATTGCAGCACTGTTTCATTATGTTGACTATGTGTGCGGCGTATAACGTGGAAACGGTAGCTCCTACGTGGAAAATGTAATTTCTTGTTCGTTTAAACCGAGTGTTTTACTTCAAGAAGCATATACAGGGTGAAGTTTTGGACCCTGCCATAGACAATAGCATAAATCTTGGTGAATAATAAGCTACTCTAAGTGAAACAACCTACTCCAGGGCTATATAGAGTGTAGCATTTGACCTTGTCCAACGTTTACGTGTGACCCACCCACTCTTCTTAAATTCGAGAATAAAGTGCACGAAAGGTTCCCAGGCTTATAGAGCATTTCCTTGTCGACAACTTTTGTAACTACAAAAATTATCGTCCGACCAATAAATAGCAAGCGAGATATTAACGTGAAACCATTTTTTTTTTACGTTTGACCCCCGTATAACTTTTGAAGCGTACACGATATCGATGGAGACTTTTTCACATTATTTATAACGCTTAACTGAAGGTGTATGTAAAAACTCAGCTTGCTGAGAAGTGAAACCCTTAAATTACTGGGCTATGTAGTGATATGGACCGTTTATTCGTCTTTTTGTGATTCTACAGTTGTTTTTCTGATTCTTCTATTCCCTTCATTTCTGAATCTGGCAGCATATATTTAATTGTGGTTTAATTACGACATACCTTTCTTTATCCTTGCTGCTCGTTTCCAATGTGCTAGTATTGCTTTTTTGTGTTTTTTATTGTTAGTTCTTTCTTGTTTGTATGTTCTACAAACCCATATAACTATTCACGTTGTGTATAGACACACGTATGTAGATACAGATAGTCACATATACATTTATTCCTTTTTACCATGTATGAAGATTTCGTTCAACCGTTTTCCTGCTGGAAATATTTCTAGATTTTCGGAGAATACTCGTCCAGTTTTCCGGTTCAATTTTGCAAGTATATACTCATATCTACATAAAATATATTTATAATTACAAGGATATACAAATATTTTATTATTATATTATCTTTTAAGGTGCGCTTTGCTTGGAGCGACTATTGCGATGATCGCAGAGCGATAATCGTTAGCGACTGGCAATCATATCTACTCTAGGCCCAGACGCCCGCGACTCTAGCGATGGTCGCTCAAAGGAAAACGAAACAATTACAAAATATATTAGCAGTGCTAGATGATCGTTGCGCCACTATATCTCTGCGATGATCACAATAGTCACTCCAAGCAAAGCGCACCCTTAGGTGGTGTTCCTTCGTCCGTGCGTTTCGTAATTGTTTCATGTTTTTGAGAAGGCACCACTCACACTGTTATTGCTATTTTTTTTAAAGAAACCTTTATTACATGTCCGACCATTGGAAGCATTCAGTCCTAGCAACACTGCGTTATTGTTATCACTTATCAGCTTATAAACTTCGAAATGTACATTGCTTTTTATGTAGGTACTGCTCTTAGTAAGACCAACTTTACAGTTTTTCCTTTCACAGAAGATTTATTAAATAAAATACAAATCAAATATATATGGTAGATTAATTTTGTACACGATTTGAGTAAGAGTTAGATAATTTGAAAGAAATGTGGCCTCTAAATTTTTTTAAATAGATATCTTAGAGCTAAGCCAAGAAATTAAATTGCTTTTTGTATAGTCCACCCCGTAGTTAATTAGAAGTTGTAAAGAATTTAATTAAAAAGTAAAAATTTATTGGGCACATCTATTGGTACCATTATTCCAATATTCTGATTATAAACAAACAATTATGGCAAGTATTACAAAATATATTCTTATCAATGTAAACAAATAGTAAACACTCATTCTCTAAAGCTTCGGAACTATATGATCATTCCTTCCCTATTGCACTTTATTATTTATAAATCCGTCTTAGTTTATATACCTACTTTACACCAGTATTTTTAAATTTCTTAAATGCGAAACTGGCGTGACGATTAAAATGAACGATTTTTTGTCATTTTAATTATTATTTAAATCTGCTGTCCTTTTTTGTTTTTTCTTGAAGTTCGTATTAGATATTTGTAGATAATACAGCAAATTCATCGTCATGAATAATTAATTCATACCAACTAACCTTTTTCAAAAATATTATTATTTAGTGCTTTACTAAACATACGTATCTACTACAAAATTAAAAGACGTTTTAAAAAACATATATTGGCACTCATATCATAAATATGACAAACAGCCCCGTGAATCTGAGTAACTTCAAAACTGACCTCTCCCCCTACTTCTCAACCGTGATACAATAATATAATTTACTTTGGAATTGGAACTAGCTTTTAAAACTTGCGTCGCTTCGCAAACCTTATTTGTTCGACTTTGATAGTTAAACAAAATAAATATTTAGAATTAATAATATGTTACAATCTAAGTAATGATGTATGATGGCCAAAGAGATCGATTAAACAAATATTTGTCATAGTACTTAATTAAATAAATAATGTGATTACCATACGACGATTTAGAATCATTACATAACTTAATTGTTAAATTTTAACCTTAGTACAAAATTATATTATTTTCAAGGTTTAAAATATTTTATTTAATTATAATTTATACAAGAAACCTTCACTCAATAAAATTAATATACTTTAATATCACACCAAATGTGTGTAACTATTTTTTCTCAATAATTATTATACAATTATTCTTCCATTAGACCCGTTTATAAATTTATTTATTTTTCATTTAAAATTTCATAATTAATTCTAATTTCAAGGTAGGTTTTACTACCAAGTTTGACAAAAAAAGGAAATCAAAATAATTATTAGCAATTTTTTTTTATGATAAATAATATCACAGGCGCAATACTACCTTCTTCATCCGTGAGTCCTAGAAAAGCTTTTTGCGAGACGGCCACACATTCAGGTACAAAAACACACTCGGCATCCAAGTATATTGGAATCAATTTAGTTTTCAGAAAAAAAAATCAGTGCCAAGGCCAGAAATCGAACTCATAAGTCCTGAGCGAGAATCAATTCAATTCAATTCAATTTCAATTCAAAACAACTTTATTCATGGTAAACTGAGTACAAAAAACTGCCTCCCCAGAACCCGTCCCGGGACCGACCCTGCGACCACCGCGTTGACGCGGTGGCGCATCGCAAGGTCGGGTCGAGGCGGGGCTGGTTTGGCGTAAGTAAAAAATGTAAATATAAAAAACTCAAAACTCCTTTCACCACAAGGTGAATTAAAATAAGTAATATTGTATAAAAAAAGGCTTAAAAAGTAAAGCTTAACAAAGATTAAAACTATCACTCGATTTTACCCGTTTGCGCACTGCACTTTGTTTAATTTTGGCACTTTTCGCTGACACCATAACTTGTACGGAGTGCCATCCACGAATTACTCCAGCGACGGGCTGCACAAGGCTGGCCTAAACTGTGATTCTAAATTTTGAATTGTTTTGGCATAAAAAATTTTGAAACTGTTACAAGATTAATGAGGGAAGAATGAATTTACAGACAAAAAGGTACAAACAGAAACGAAGGAACAACAAACAAAAATACACAAAAACAAAAGAAGAGGGGGACAGGAAAGAATTAAAAGTCGATGAAAGGTATGAAATATCAGTGAAAGGTGGATAGTAGCAGGGAAGGTATAGTAGGTGAAAGTTTGGCTAGAGTGGCTGCCGGAAGATTGGCAACGTCTGGTAAGGTAAGGGGTGTTTAATCCGAAATGGGGCATTATGCTGTCTAATTTGTGTAATGTGTCTTGTTAGCGGACTATCGCCCAGTTTGAACGAATAGAAGTTTTGGGAGATGCGCTGGACGTAGTCGGTTATCGGGGTTATGTCGTTGCAGCGTTCGTAGAGGTCTCTGAGGGAGGTGTACCTGACTACCATTGTGTACAACAATTTTTTATTTTCTCTGTTTAGTCTGCTACCCCTGACCATGAACGGATACAGACTCCTGGACAGGGAGTAGACCGTCCGTATGGTTTCGTTAATGTGGGTGTTGAACGTCAGTCTTTTGTCCAGTCTCACCCCCAGGTATTTCACGCATCCCCTAATAGGAATTTGGTTGCCCCTGATCGAAATTGGTGTGATTAGCCGATTCTCTGTGAATCGACCCGTGAAGCATATCGCCTCCGATTTCTCGGCGTTGACCCGAATCTTCCACTGGCCGTAATAAGCCGTGGCACGAGCCATGTGCGCATTCAGCAGCATGTTGGCCGCCTGCGCGTTGTGTGAATGCGCGTACATGGCCGTGTCCTCGGCGTACTTGGCCAGCTTGGTATTCGGGAACTCCGGGAAGTCGGAGACGTACAGGTTGTACAACTTAGGTGACAGGCACGATCCTTGCGGGACGCCCGCGCGAATGTCCCGCCGAGTTGACAGTTTGTTATTCACCCGAACCTGCAGGGTTCTGCCCGACAGGAACGAGTGAATGAGTTTGGTAATGTGCGTCGGGAAGTTATAGCGGTGGAGTTTGTAGAGTAAGCCCGGGATCCAGACGGTATCGAAGGCCTTCTCAATATCGAGGAGCATCATGGCGGTTGAGCGAGAATCAAGTGAACTCGCCTCTCAACGAGGCAGCCATACAATTATAGGCAATTTTTTCTTTATAATAGACTTCATCGGACGAGGGTAATGTAATATAATCATATAATATATCTGTGAATACTATTATACACAGAATATCTCATGCATTCTGTGAATGCTATATTATAGAATAATTATATTACAGTATCCTCGTTCGATAAAGTCTATTACAGTAGTAGACGGTAACTAAATACTATCAAATCTAATGAACTGTTTCCTGTAATAGTTTATTTTATTGCTGATATTCGCAAAATCTTAAATATTGCCGATTGTTTCAAGCAGTTGGCATCCAACCATCTTCCAGGTCACGTCAATGACTCCGAGTCTAAATTTGTCTGAGTAAAAGAGCCGGGATCCTATAGTTTACAGTAAATTTCAAACCACTTTAGATACGTTTGTACCTCCACTAAACCATCTGATTCATGCACTCAGTCCAAACTATAATCAGCTGGGTATCGTATTGTAATTTTGATGTAATGTAATATTGTAGCACCCGCCTATTTGACCATTTGACATAGTAACTCTACCTTTGCTAATGAAGCCTGGCAAGTCGTTGGCATACAACATAAATAAAGTGGTCCCAACTTGGCTAAGCTGATAATAAACATTATTGCATCTAAAAAAGTGATATATTATGGATAATTGTCGATAAATTTTGAAAGTGTGCTCAACAACATATTTTTTATATAAACGCCCATGGATATTCTCAGTTTTTGTCGAATCAAAAAATGCCTCAATTAGAGGATTTATTAATTAAGAAAGTCGAAGGTGCTGTGATTATATTATTAGTTTTTAATTTTGGGGGAACAATTGGGTGATGAGGGTAAAGGAAAAGTTGTTGATATGTTAGCAGTTAATGTTGATGTTGTTTTTGTATGCCGATGTCCGGGTGAAAATAATGCTGGTCACACACTGGTCATCGATGGCAAAGAATATAATTTTCATTTGTTGGTTAGTGGAATTATACCCCCAAAATTTAAATCTGTCATAAGGAATGGGATAGTTATTCACCTGCCCAGCGACATGTTTGAGGAAATAGAGAAAAATGAAAAGAAGGGTCTTAAAAGTTGGGGAAATCGCCTAATTATTTCAGATAGAGCTCATTTGGTGTTCGATTTTCATCAACAAGTTGATAGACTTCAGGAGCAAGAAAACAATCAAAATGGCCAAGGCTTAGGAACAACTAAGAAAAGCATTGGGCTAACTTATTCTTCCAAAGCTACAAGGAACGGAATCCGAAATGGAGACATTTTAGGAAACTTTTCGCAGTTTACTAAAAAGTTTCAAGATTTAGTCGATATGTACCAAAGAATGTTTCTCATGTTAAAAGTTGATGTTGAGGCTGAGTTGAAGATATATATATATTATAATCTATGCTGAAAAAATTAGGCCCCATGTTTCTGATTCTGTGCCTTATCTTGATAAAGCCGTTAGGTCAGGGAAAAAAATACTCGTTGAAGGGGCCAATGCTGCTATGTTAGATATAGATTTTGGTACTTATCCTTGCGTAACATCTTCCAATTGTAGTATATGAGGTGTATATACAGGACTGGGAATATCACCTCGTAGAAATGGAAAAGCTGTTGGAGTTCTCAAGGTACATACGACTAGAGTTGGGGAAGCACCCTTTCTAATCGAATTACTTGATGGCATTTAGGATTTAATACAATAACTTATTCTTCCAAAGCTACAAGGAACGGAATTCGAATTGGAGACCTCTTAGGAAACTGTTCGCAGTTTACTTAAAAAGTTTCATGATTTAGTCAATATCAACCAAAGAATATTTCTCATGTTAAGGACGAACTGAAGAGATATAAAATCTTATGCTGAAAAAATTTGGCCCCTGGATCTTGATACTGTGCCTTATCTCGATAAAGCCGTGAGGTCAGGGAAAAAAAACTTGTTGAAGGGGCCAATGCTGGTATGATAGATATACCTTTTGGTACTTATCCTTATGTAACATCTTCCAATTGCAGTGTAGGAGGTGTATGTACAGGACTGCGAATATCACCTCATGAATTGGAGAACTTATTGGAGTTGTCAAGGGATATACGACTAGAGTTAGGGATGGGCCCTTTCTAAATGAATTACTTGGTGATATTGTCTGGTCGATAGCCGAGTGGGTTAAGGCGCGAGGTGGCAATCGCGATTAATCACACGGACATCGCACCACCGGGTTCGAATCCTGGCTCCGGCACTGTCGGAGGAAATGGTTGTATGTCCGCGTTATTTCTATGTGTAACCCCCTTCCGCACAAGCCCTGGCTTCTGGTATTGGGGGTTGTCTAATTTCTGTGGTGTTTGTTATTTAATGCAATCAAGAGGCGGAGAAATTGGTGTTACCATAAAAGGAAACGGCGACGTG
This sequence comes from Leptura quadrifasciata, assembly GCA_963675555.1. Classification (NCBI taxonomy): domain Eukaryota; kingdom Metazoa; phylum Arthropoda; class Insecta; order Coleoptera; family Cerambycidae; genus Leptura; species Leptura quadrifasciata. The sequence continues at coordinate 149,984,514 of OY776673.1, read as the reverse complement.
GATGGATGGATGTTGTTTTATTTCAATACACAAATATGATTAATGGATATACTTCCTTATGTTTGACTGAATTGAATATATTGGAATTCGGGAACATACTCGGATCTGCCGATATCGTCTGGTATACAGACGAATCTACGCCTTTTGAGATTTTATCCTAACTTAACCTAACCGCCCGATTTTTTTTGACCAGGATTTTTTGTATTATTGATAAATTTGAAGCAATAGGAAAGAATTCGTTTGATTTTCGAGACTCGAAAATTTATCTAAAAGTAACTCAAGAGCTTCAAGTGAAACGAAATTAGTAAGAGTAATTTTTCTTTCCTCCTCAGGAACAACAGAACCGTCAGATATTTTGACTTCATCGACAGGCCAAGATTGAGACGGGAGTCGAAGCCACGGAGGCCCGGGTACAATGCCGAATTCAACATTGGAACACTCGCCTAATGCGGCCTTAAATAAAGCAGTGTTACATAATTACTTAACACTGCCTATACCGGACGGAAAATGTCAAGTTACATACATCTGGATAGACGGTACCGGCGAAAACCTTCGGTGTAAAACGCGCACGTTAGATTTCGTTACATCTAAACCAGAAGAAATTCCCATTTGGAATTACGATGGCAATTCCACATATCAGGCCGAAGGTTCGGATACATATTTAACGCCTGTGGCACTTTATAATGACCCCTTTTTAAGAGCCAACAACAAACTGGTTCTATGTGATACATATAAATATAATAAAAAACCAACGGCGACTAACAAGAAATTGTCATGTCTGCAAGCCATGGAAGCTGCTAAGGATTTACAGCCATGGTTTGGAATTGAACAGAAATACACTCTCTTAGACATGGACCTCCGACCGTTAGGATGGCCTAAACATGGTTTTCCAGGACCCCAAGGACATTATACTGTGGTGTTGGCGCCAATAAAGTTTATGCTCGTGATATTGTCGAGTCTCATTATAGAGCCTGCCTGTACGCTGGAATTAAAGTAGCTGGAACCAATGCGTAAGTTATGCCCGCACAATGGGAATACCAAGTAAGACCTTGTGAGGGCATATCAGTGGGTGACCAGTTGTGGGTATCGAGGTATATCTTACAACGCGTAGCTGAAGACTTTGGGGTAATTGTTACCTTTGATCCTAAACCGATGGAAGGAGACTGGAATGGAGCTGGCGCCCATACCAATTTCTCGACCAAATCCAGGAGGGAAGATGGTGGTATTCTTGAAATTGAAAAGGCTATTGACAAGCTTAGCAGAAATCACCATAGACACATCCAGGCCTACGATCCTCGTGGAGGAAAGGACAACGAATGTCGTCTTACTGGAAGGCATGGAACTTCTTCAATCCACGATTTTAGTGCAGGAGTAGCTAATCGTGGAGCCAGTATTCGCATTCCTCGAGGTTGTGTGAAAGACAAGAAAGGATATTTGGAAGACAGAAGGCCCTCATCCAACTTTGATCCACATTCTGTCACTGAAGCTCTAGTTAGGACCTGCATTCTTGACGAATAAACACAAGAAGCGTTTGTAAAATAATTTTTAATTATATCCTTTACACAAAAATGTTTTATAATAATATGTATATTGTGATCAGACTTTATGATATCAAACAAGGAAAGAATTCGTTTGATTTTCGAGAGACTCAAAAATTTATCTAAAAGTAACTCAAGAGCTTCAAGTGAAACGAAATTAGTGAGAGTAATTTTTCTTTCCTCCTCAAGAACAACAGAACCGTCAGATATTTTGACTTCATCGACAGGCCAAGATTGAGACGGGAGTCGAAGCTACGGAGGCCCCGCCCACCATAAAGAATGATTGATTAATTGAGTCGGAAATATTCCCCGAGATCCACAATCAGCAGGATTATCTACAGATCGAATATGAGACCAGACATCAGGTGCTATTTTCTCTTGGATATAGCTGACTCTGTTGCTTATGAAAGTTTTCCATCGATTTGGAGATGATTTGACCCAAGATAAGACTACAGAAGAGTCAGACCATGCAAATATTTGATTTATTTGAAGTTTTCCAGAATATGTTTCAACTACAAATGAGATGAGATTTGAAAGCAGAACAGCACCACATAATTCTAGACGGGGCAGAGAAATTCTTTTTAATGGTGAAACCTTTGATTTTGCACATATTAAAGAGGCTACAAATTGATTATCAGGAAGTTCAAACCGTAAATAAACGACTGCAGCATAGCCCTTTTCACTACTGTCACTGAAGCCATGCAATTGGCAAGAGACAAATTTATTTGGAATTATACAACGAGGAATTTGAATGGTCGATAAATATGATAACTCCGATTTATATTTGGCCCAATTTTTTAACACGTCAGATGGGGGAGTCTCATCCCAATCGAGTCTCAAGGTCCACAAATACTGAATAAGATATATATAATATATATATATATATATATATATATATATATATATATATATATATATAAGTGGATAAAAAATCCTAGCCAGTTCTGATAGGATTGAACGCTTGGTGCAAGGGCGATTAATGGCTTCAACTACATACGAAAATATATCTGAAGACGGGGACCATTTTAGTCCAAGAATTTTCAAAACAGAATCATCCTCTGCATGAAAAGAAAGAGGTTGTAATTGTCTATGAGGTTCAGGAATTGTTGTCAGAAAGGATGAGCTGTTGCTTGCCCATTTTCTAAGTTCGAAACCTCCTTTATGAAGTAAGGAAATGAGTTGACTTTTAATAATCAATGCTTCATCTAGGGCGGAACACCCTGTCACTACATCGTCCACATAAACGTCCGAATGCAGGACCCTTGCAGCCAGAGGAAAATGTTCCTTTTCATCGTCAGCCAACTGCAGCAAAGTTCTAAGTGCGAGAAAAGGGGAAGAGGAAACACTATACGTAACTGTTTTTAGACAAAACTCCTGTACAGGGTGGTCAGAAGAAAATCTCCACAATATTCGTTGATAATCTCTCTGATGGGTGTGAATGTTTATCTGTCGATACATTTGTTTCACGTCAGCCGTAAAAACAATGAAGTGCAATCGAAATTGTAGAAGAAGCGTAAATATATCCTTTTGTAGTTTGGGTCCAATTAACAGTTTATCATTGAGAGATTCGCCATCGACGCTTTTACATGACGCGTCAAAAACTACTCGAAGTTTGGTTGTGACACTGGATGGATTAATGACACAATGATGTGGAATGTAAAAAACCTTTTGCGAATGTACAGGTGGTAATGATACAAGTTCCATATGACCACTTTCCACATAATCTCTCATAAACTCACAGTACGATTCATATAAAACATCATTGCGAATTAAACGCCGTTCCAAAGAGTGAAATCGCCGAAGTGCGATAGATCTGGAGTCACTAAATAAAGGATCGGGTTCTTTGAATGGTAGAGCAACACTATAGCGGCCAGATGAGTCACGAAAATAACTTTCAATGAATATTTTTTCACATCTAACATCATCAGGGGAAGAAGTAGTCACTGAGGGCACTTCCTCAAGTTGCCAGAATTTTTTAAAAAGTTATATTTAAACATGGGTCGAGAGACACGAACAAAGAGTCTGCATGAGCACGTGGAGACGTACACTGTACCTTCCCCATTAGAATCCAACCAAACACAGTCTCAATGGCTGAAGGTTCATCACCATTGCCTGGTACACGGCCATTACGCAAGATCAAAGGGAAAACATCAGCACCTAGCAATAAGTCGATTTCAAGTGGAATATTAAATTGTGGATCAGCCAATTTAAGGTTACCTATGTGTTTCCAGTTCTGAAACGAAATGTGAGAGCTTGGCATGGCAGAACATATTTTAGTGAGGACTACCATATCTATGGTAAAGGTGGGGGCTACCTGATCTTTCGGACGGATAATGCACGTAACGCCTTTTGAGGGGGATGACAAAGTTTGTTCTAAACCAAAAATCGGTAACGAAATATTTGAACAGGGTAAACCCAGCCGGTTTAGACATTTTTGAGAAATAATATTAGTTTGACTGGCTGAGTCAAGCAGGACTCGCACTGATTGGTAGTGTCCACGGACGTCAAGAATATCTACCATGGCAGTTGACAGCAGAACTGTGGTTACTTTCGACGGAAGAACATTGGTAAGTGAGTTTAATTGAGCTGAATTCGACGGTGATGTAATATCTGGTGAATACGAAAGAGAGTTTGAGTTGTCCTCATGAGAGGGGCTGGTTGAAGCAGCTGCAATATCGCGGGAAATATGCAAATGAGTATGATGCTTACTTTTACAAATGCGACATGTGACCTTGGAACTACAAGAGCTAACACGGTGTGCGGAATGCAAACAATTGGTACACCAATTTTTCTCTTTGGTAGTTTCAAATCTTTCAGGAGTCTTTGCCCAAAAAGACGGACATTTGTAAATATAATGAGTGGACCTGCAATAGGTGCAACTTATTTGATTTTTATTGCTGGCATTCACTACAAAGGAAGTACTTTGTTTTGGGTGAGAATGAGAAGAATTTTGATAATTGTTTTGAGAGTTTAATTTATGTGAAATAGTGTGATTAACTTTAGCCGTTGAAAGAGAAACCGATTCTAGAGCTGTACACTGTTTTAACAAAAAAGACTTCAAAGTAGTATAGGAGGGGATTTCTGTAGAACCCTCTTGGAGTTCAAACCGTTTAACTGTTGACATATCTAATTTTTGTATAAGCAATTGAAACAAAACAAAATCCCAGTCATCAACAGGAAGGCCTAAAATTTTCGGTGCAGCCGTATTTTCAGAAAACGTATCTAACAATTTACGAAGTCCACGAGGAGACTCATTTGTAAGTTTTGGTGCACTAAAAATTCCCTGCCAACATGCATTGGCTAGTAGCCGTTTATTTTGATACCTCTCGGTGAGGCAATATTATAATTTTCTTCAGTTAACTGAATATTTTTTATAAGAGATAAAGGTTCCTTAGACAGGGAAGATGACAAGTATTGAAATTTTTCACTATTTGACAATGATGGATTTTGGTGTATTAATGTAGAAAAAAGATCAAAAAATGTTGGCCATCTTTATAATTACCATCAAAACACGGTAGCGAAATTTTCGGTAACTTGACATTTGTTGATTTTGCAATAATTGTATTCTCTGGGTTCGCCTGAAATAACTTTGAATAAATAGATTTTATTTCAAAATATTTTTTCATAAAGGATGCCCGAGCTTCTTTGTCTAAAGTAAAGTCAGGATTTTCAGTAACAGCGATAAGAGAAATTAAAGTTGAATGTTGCTTTTCAAACTCCTCGTATACCTGATCAATGCTGTCATATCTAAAAATATATATATATCTTTAAATATATTAGAATTATTTGGATCTGTCACAGCAGCGTGAGCAAGGGTAGATAGTTCATCTATCAAGTCTACTTGGAGTTCGCGAAGTGCACGCACTTGTTTAATTTTATTTGCCATTTGAAAGAAAGTTACAGCAATATCTTGTAATTAGAACAATGTATAAATACCCAATATCTAATTCAATAACAATATTCTTATGAAGTAAATTAAACGAAATTTTACATAAATACGGACGCATCCTGTATATAAGAATTACAAAATTAGCCAATTTATACAACTAACTAACATACATATATATTATCAAAACTTGTGATATAAATTAAAACTAGAATACACGTTAGTGTTATATATTATGGCTTACTATAACCTAAATCTTAATACTAATATACACATATTTATCTATACACGCACATATACAATTATATACAATAATAAAGTGAATAGGGAAAAGCATTAAATAAAAAAAAAGAAATAAACAAAAACTGTTAATCTAAGAGAATCTTGACTTAATTTGACTTAATCTAGTGTTAAAAATGTCGACATCATGTGCAATAATTTCGTAGCTACGACAGATACAATATAGTGGTGAAAACATTAAAGCATTTGTGTGTGTATTAGAAAAGTAAAACAAGGATGTAGATCTATCTGGTTGACCTGGTAGGTGCTCTAAAGTTGATTTGTTCAAGTAATTGCGGACAGTCGATCATGTTGTTTAGAAGTTTGTATAAAAGTATAACACTTTGCATCTCTCTCTCCGCTGCTTCATAGAATGGTATGAAAAACGATTCAGTAGTAATGAGTCATCATATCCTATAGGGGGGGATATTGATGATCGATTGTAAATGCCAGGAATTTTAAGAAACGTCTTTGAATGCCTTCAATATTGTTATAATGTACGTCGTAGTGGGGGTTCCATATAACGCTCGCGTATTCTAGTCGGGGTCGCACCAAGGTATTATATAGAGTTTTTATGGTACGCGTATTTTGAAAATCTCGAGCATTTCGTACGAGAAACCCTAACATTTTAAAAGATGATGTCACTGTGTTGCTTATGTGTTCTCTAAACGAAAGATGTGAGGCAAATGTTACTCCTAGATCTCTAAAGCTATCATGACGTGTCAGATTTGCCTTATTAATAGTATACTCATATTGTATTTTATTTAATTTCCTCGTGAACGAGACTACATTGCATTTATTTATGTTCAGAGACAATCTGAATGTGTTTCACCACTCGTGAATTGTGCTTAAGTCTGTCTGCAACTTTTCGCAGTCTGATTCGTCGTTGATCTTATAGTATATCTTCAAGTCGTCAGCATATAAGAGAGATTTACAATTGATATCGATGACGATATCGTTAATGAAAATAATAAACAGTAAAGGGCCTAAGACCGACCCTTGTGGAACTCCTGATTGAGATATAAATTCGATAGACCTATGAACAAACTGACTTCTATTAATCAGATAGGATTCAAAAAAAGTTATTAGACTAAGGTTAAAACCAAACGAGACTAATTTCGTTAGCAAAACACCATGGTCCAACCTATCAAAGGCCTTAGAGAAGTCCATATAAATAACATCGCCTTGTCCACCGTCATCCATAACTTCAGCTAAGTATTATGTTATACAAAGTAGGTTTGTTGTTGTCGATCGTTGAGAGACAAAACCATGTTGATTGTTGCATATACGTTGATGAATCTGGGGATAAAGTGCAGTATGCATGACGATTTCAAATACTTTGCCAAAGTTATTTATGATTGTAATAGGGCGGTAATTTTCTATATCCGATTTGTTGCCTTTTTTGTGTATGGGACAAATTTTAGATGCTTTCCATTTATCAGGATATGCACAAGTTTGTAAGGACAGGTTAAAAATATGTGCCAGCGGCGCAGCCAATATACCTGAGCAGTCTTTTAAGTAGAAAGCTGTTAAACCATCGGGTCCGGCCGTAAATTTTGGTTTAATCTTTTTAAAGGCATTAATCACATCCATCTCAGTTATCTTAGGCATTGCTATATTAATATTATCACTAGTTACTGCCGACAAGTTTATACTGCGACTTGAGGGGATGTACGCTAAACTAAAGATGTCAGCAAAAGAATTCGCTATATCTTCGGGATTATCTAAGATACTGTCTTTATTAGTGAAGGCATTCGGCATTGAACTGGATTTTTTTTTTACTGTTGACATATGCCCAGAAACTTTTTGGATTTGAGGACAGATTGTTTTCAATTGAGTGTAAGTAATTTTTGTAAGATGTGTCGATATCTCTTTTCAACTTAGCTCTTAAAAGTTTAAAGTTCTCAAGATCGACAGTGTTATTAGATTTTTTATAGGTACGCCAAGCCATCTCTTTATGCCTTATATCGGTAATTATATGTTTTGTGAACCAGGGAGGAAATGTTTTTTTGGACGTCTTTTTCATGGGAACAAATTTTGATACGCTAGTACTGATAATATTATACAAGTGATCCGCTGCGTCGTTAACGTTATTTATTTTATAGATATCTCCCCAGCTTGTGTTACACAATTCTGAATAGAGTGGTATAAAGTCAGCTTTTTTGAAGTTGTACGTCATTGCGTGATTTTTGGGAACCTTATTGTGGCAAGAGCTAAAGTTTAAATCAATATTAAGTGGTGGGTGATGCACATCTTCTTTGAAGACACAGCAATCGGATTTACTGACACTGCACAATTTATTGTAAAAGATAAGATCTAATAATTTATTATTGGAGTTAGTTACAAAATTAATAAAATTATTTAGTTCAGTTACTTTAACGGTCCTAGTCGAATTATTAAGAAAGCATTCATAATATTCCGGAATATTAAAGTCACCTAATATTAGTATGTCCGTGCCGTAAATACCATGTAGGTTCGCAAAACAGTCAAAAATCGAGTTGTATATTTGGATTAGGTGGCACGTAAATTAAGAATACTGAAAGTGTTGTAGTACCTAAGATGATTTTAATTCCAACAACATCGATGTTAGGGAGATTTATATTAATACTATTTAGGTTTACCATGCTCACTTTATATGACTTATTCAGCAGGATAAGACAACCACCTCCTCTGGTTAAACCTACTTCCTTGAATTTTCGATCGCATCGGAAAACGTTATAATTCCCATGACTGAGTTCAGAATCAAGAATATGTGAATCTAACCAGGTTTCTGTGAAACATAACATATCGTAATCAGAGTATGTGGTGAGGTTAAACAGGTCGGCAGTTTTGGTATTTAGGCCTCTTACATTCATGTAAAGAATATGAAGTTGCTTCGTGTTCTTGGCAGGCGACGCGTAATCGCTCATTATCTCATCTTTATTACTGTTTAAAACACGATCGCATGGAGTGTGATCGGGTCGGATAGCCGTTACTAATTGCTACTGGGGTCCAAATATGGAAGATTTCAAAGACGTTAACTTTTGCTTATAAGTAAAGCAGTTGTTCTTGTCAAAGGCTGAGTTATTATAATCGATATTTATGTTCCCATTACTTTTGAGTTGTAAATTTTTATAGTTGAAACAATTTATACATTTTACTGAATTTTCACTGTTGCAATCCGTTAAGTCATGTTCTAGGGAGCAGCGAGGACATACAAGCTTACCTTTACACACAGTTGAGGTATGATTAAAGCTACTACATTTAAAGCACCTTACCACATCAATCCCATCATATACAAGACATCGATTTAGTCCAATCATGACATTTATCTTCTGAAAAAATTATATTTTTGTACGCCGTAGTGTCCAACTGTACGATGGCCTGAAAAATGTCTCTCTTCTCCTTGTACTCTAATGTACCACCTTACACTCCGAATCGTTCTTGAATTTTTCGCTGTTTTGAACCTTAAGAAATTTCTCGATTTCCTCCGCCGTCATATCGCTGGAAATTCCTACTACCTTAAGTCGAGGTCTAGGATTTTTTATTTCATTGATGTTGTAATCATTGGAGAGTTTTTCATCGACCACTCTTTTTAATTTTCGATTCTGTTCGTCCGTGTTACAGCTTACTAAGATACCGCCTTTATTAATGTGTTTAACCTTTGTGATGGGGAGAGGGGAGTCTGCATTTTTTAGGTTTTCCAAGACATTCAATTTTGTAAGATTTACAGCTTGTTCTTCGTTTTTTGGCTTGATAATAACTGATGTTTTGTTATTTTTTACAGCGTCAGCAAATGAAGGAACAGACGCATCTGACAAATTCTTGGTTTTTATGCTGATAGTCTCGATTAACTCGGTTTTCATTGTTGAGAAAGCAGTTTCTAATTTTTTTAAACTCTCTTGAATAGAATTATGTACCATGTCCTGATACATTTTTTCGTTACTTTTTAATTTTAAACATGATTGACAGTACCATAAGCATCCAGGGTATTTTTTATATTTAATTAAGTTTACCGATAAATTAACACAGCTTAAGTGGTAGCTATTTTCACAGAAGCCGTCGCAAGAGATACCTGGTTTTCTACCTTCCGATATTAGGGATTTACATTTATTACAGTTCTCGCCCATTTTGTTGCATGAGATTACTTTAGTGCAGCCCAAATGTTGCAGCAGGTATTTATGGCGGATTAGGGTCTATAGCGAAATGTGCATTTAGCACGTATTGATAATTCTACCAAGACAAGATTCACGATAATGCACTTGTTATATGTCACTTAATCACAGTTTTTTAAACGATCGCTACTTTAGTTTTAGTTGAAACTCTGTACAGTTTTATGTAACACCACTGTCTACACTTCAGCCAAATTTGGTAATTACTGATGCATCTTTTACCACTTTTTATAACGATCTTACGGGAGCGCTTCGTCGTACAACCGTTCACATTCACATTTGAAACTATTGCAAGGCACACCGGTTAATAATATTTCCTCAGCTTAAATTTATGAAAAAATATAAACCAAATCTAGTAAATTTAAACTTATAAATTTAATATATTAACGTTAAAAAATATCTAGAATGCAACGTCGTATTGTTTATATCTCAATTTTGTCCAAAACTATAAAGGCTTGTTTTAAATAAATAGCTGATTAAAAGGTACAAAATATGTGAAACAAAAACTATCTTTTTTGAGATTCCAGCAAGTGCACAAAAAACCGAGAAAAGATAAAAACTTTATATATTGCTTTTATGAAATTAAAGAAATAATTTCATTGAAAATGAATTTAATGAATTTTACGTGAACTATTATTGTCAATGATTATTTTTTTAAGATAATCCGGCTCCGATGGAGCATATGAAAACACCTGAATGGCGTTTTTAGGAGATTTTCGAAGTGGACTGTAACGAGAAATCCACAGTCGTGAAAATTGCAAATTGAGAGAGAGAAAGAAACGCCTTATTCGAAAGGTTTTCGACCTACCTTTAATTGCGGCCGTCCAGCAGGATGCAGGATGAAGAAATGTTGGCAAGAAGTGGCTTCTCAGGATACACATGGAACGTTGATCACCCAAAATTGTAGAAAATTATAGAAAATATTGAACACACACGAAAATTAATTGTCTTGCTCGCAAGCGGGTGAACTCGAGTCTCGTCTTAGCGCTCGATGCGTACGCTCATTTTTTTCTCCGCTGCGGGTTGAGGAGGTCATGCCTTTCAAATAACGGTTACCCGCGAATAAAAGTCATTAACAAAAATATTAAAATAATCACTACAATGGGGCGAGCGTAGGTGCGTCTTTACTATGTACATACTTCGGTATGCGATGTAAAGCAACGACAGGCGCAGTTAGTACTTGGATTGGTGACCATTCCAACGGAAACCGCGTTCTCGCCTCACACATCTTCCAGCGGCTTGTATATCAGTGTATGCGCGGAAGCTATACAACCTTAGGCGAGGGTTGTATAGGAGATATACCATCCTTCGGAGGGGATGTAAAGCCGTCGGTCCCTTGTCTATTAAATGTTAGGCAAGTAAAAGATCCCTACTCTTCTTAACGGAAGAGGTTCGGCAAAATTCCTGGTTGGGGATAGCTCGTCTACAGGCGTCGGTGTTAGGCCTCAGTAGCGGAAATAGACCGACGTTAAATAAATGTATATAAAAAAAAAATAACTACAATAATAGTATCAGCAACACAAAGATTTTTCTTCATGTTTTCATGATAAAGTAACTAAATGATTTATTTACCCAATTAAACTACTCTACATATATACATACAGGGTGTGGCCGTAACAATGCAAGTGAGATGGATTGGTGTGGCTAAAGGCAGAGAATCAATAATAAGGATTTATTAGTAGTAGTTTAATTATAATTGTTCATAATTTTTCTAGCATATTTTGCCTTTTAGATGACGTTTACATTAGAGGCCCATTCTTAAAATAGTTTTTTAGTTTGTTAAAACTATACGTTTATCTAACTCTTTAAATTTATGAATTTTATTTTATCATGATAATTGCATAGACACAAAGTATTAAATACTTTCATGCAAACAATTCTTTAAAAAATTTGAAAGAAAAAAACTTGATTTGTAAATTTAACTTTCGGTATTGCACATTTAAAAAAAGGAGTACCTCTTTCTAAACCTCCGAGAAAATTGAATGCATTTCTTGATAGCCAGGGTGTTTTAAAGGTGGGCGGTTGTCTAGATAATTCAGTTACCTTATGATAAAAACATCCCTCTATTTTACCTCGTAATAGTAGCCTTACTAACATAGTCATAGAAGATGCGCATAAACAATATTTTCATCCTGGTATGCAAACTTCACAGTCTTTGCTCTCAGAATTTTTTTATGTTATCCGCAAATAGAGCTACATGAAATATTTTGTCAAAATACTATAAACGTTGGGGAATTAATCCAAAATCTCTCCAACCTCCGATGGAAAACTTACCCTCGTCCAGAGTTTGCCAATTCAAGGTGTTCTCGTACGTGGGTATTGGGTTTGGTGGTCCGTTTAAAATAACCCTCGGTAAAACCAGAGGAGTGAAAATTTATAAGGGGCATGTCTAATCTAACTACAGAAGCATTTCTAGCCTCTTCCCGCCGATTTATTGCACATCGTGGTCGCTGTAGCCACATTTACAAATTGTGGTACCAATTTCACAGACGCTCAAGAGCAAATGTTGCTCCACTGCTGCTACTATGCAAAATGCAGCTGAATCGGAAAAGACTGGATGGCATACGCACCACATTTTGGTAGCCTTCGGGAGTCTGGGATTAAATCTTTCAAAATTCATTTATTTTACGTAATCGGATAACAAATATTAAGATACGAAGAGTTGTACACTTTTTTAGTCCAAATTGAAACTGTAGCCTATTCACGCTTATTGTGTCCTATCGATTCTCATTCGAATGACCTGTTTATTTTAACTCCTGGACATTTTTAAAAGTCAGCCACTGACTTCAATTCCCGACCCTGATTATTCTAACCTCAAATTAAACCGCTTAACTTACTGGCAGCTCCAACAACGTCTTCACCTTTTGGTCGCGTTGGCACTCAGATTATCTCCATACCTTCCACCAGAGGAGAAAATAAACACAACCACACACCTATTTTACCAGGTTTACGATGATAGTAGTAAAAAATTACCTTATGTGACCTATAGGTCGAATTTTGAAAGTTCGTTCTGGTGCAGATAATATAGTTCGCGAAGCCACCGTTCTCACATCTCAGAGTACCTATGAACGCCTTTTGGTAAAGCTATGCAGTTTACTAACCTCTAAAACTGATTAAAATACTATTATAGTTTGTTGGCGGAATGTTCTAAATTCTCTCACTTTTCTAGTTTATTTTAATTCGAGTACCTTAGGAAATAATTTGCTTTAAAAAAATCTTCTATTATACAAAAAAAATGCATGTATACAACAAAGGAATCCTAGAAAATGTGGTTTGCTCTGTTAGATGTTTATGAATAATGCAAACATCTTGGTAAAATGGAACTGCCACAATAATGCATGATTTTTTTATTGAACAGCTGGGTGGCGCTTTGAGTAGCATTCCTGAATATATTACTTGTGATATGGAGGTGGAAGACATGACAAATTACGAATTATCTCCTGAAGTAATAGAAGGAATGAATGACCATCATCGGCTACTTCGGCAGAGGAATTTAGTTTTCTCACCACAGCGAAAGACGATTTTAAAGATGACAATTTGTCAAAATCTGATGAAATACAGATATATGTAACTTGTATTACAACTCCGTACAAACAAACCACTGTGAGTGCCATGATGGCTCAGCGATATGGCGTTTGCATCGCAATGCAGATGACGCGCAATCGGAACCTCATGACCGTTCGGCTTTTTTATTCATTATGAATTGGTATTAAGCTAACCATCCCTAATTTCCCGAATCCAGTTATAATTCAAATTATAAATAATTGTACATTAAACATATTCTGTTAGTTAGAGGTTTATGTAAGTTTACATTCAATTAAGACCACTCCCAGGCTACCTTCGAAATACATCGACAGAGACTCCTATACGGGACTTTGGGTATAAAATAAACTTAAATATTATAGAATAATTGTTTTATTCGAGAATTAACAGTTCTAAACTTTCTGAAATTTTTATATATATCAGCATATTATTTTTTGTTTTTTATCGTGTGTCATAGATACGAAAATTAACCATATTTTAAGGATGGCTAAGTCGGGAGTCAGTATGTAGTGAGAGAACGCTACAAATATTCCCCTGCAAAAATAAAATCAACCTGCCAAAGATTCCGCAGTCAACCATGTGAGAAAGAATATTTATAATAATAATAAATTGTCTTTATTTTTTTAAATTATACATTTAAAAAAAACGGCGGAGTTCAGACAACGCTGCTCTTCCACCCAATCGTAAAATTATTTAATGCCGGCATTGTGGCTGACACGTTCATTATGCACATTTTTTTTATAAACCCATGTAAATTATAAAGGAAAGTATGTCTAACAACAGTGCAACACCTGGAAAACTAAGGGGGCCAGGAAGGCCACCCAAGAAAACAATATCATGTACCTGGTGCAATGAAACCAAACTACCCTTGAAATATGTGTACCCGACAACAAACGGTAAAAAAAAATTTTGCTCAGAGACTTGTCTGGCGGAATTCCGCAAAGCGTATATTAAAGGAGCTTGTATACAGTGTGATAATGTTATATGAGGCAATAACAGTCCCTCTAAGGACTATTGCTCAACGTATTGCATGAACAAACATCAAAAGAAGAAACTACAATCTAGGGTAGCAGCTATTGCTCCTACGACACCGTTAGAGGGTTCACCTGGGCCTTTCCAACTTGAGACGTATCAACCATTTGACTGGAAGTAGTATCTGCGAGAAACTAATAGTGTTCCTGCACCACAGGGATGTTTTAAGCAAGCACCTACAATTCAAATGAACGATTTTAAAGTTGGATTGAAATTGGAAGCATTAGTTTCGAGGAACGTAACATCGACGTGCATTGCAGTAATCAGTATATTAGGTCCTAGATTGAGGTTCAGACTTGATGGAAGAGATAACAAAAATAACTTTTGGAGACTGGTCGATTCTAGTACGATACACCCTATTGGATATTGTGAGAAGTCTGGTGGAATAATTCAGCCACCCTCAGGGTTTCGAATGAATGCAAGCTCATGGCCAATGTTCCTTCTAAAGACTTTAAATGGCCGAGATGGCGCCATCAAAAATTTTCCAAAAAGAACCAGTTGGACCACGAACGAATTTGTTCCAAGTTGGTCACAAATTAGAGGCTGTTGACAAGAAAAATCCGCCACTAATATGTTGCGCCACGGTATTAGCTGTGAAAAACGACCAAATCCACGTGACTTTCGATGGATGGAAGGGCGCTTTCAATTACTGGTGCAAGTATGATAGTCGGGATATATTACCTGTGGGATGGTGTACCAAATCTGGTCATCCAATGCAACCACTAGACCAGAAGAATAACTCGGGAGCAAATAGGTTCCGATTTAGACCAGCCACCAGAAGCGGACACTTCAGCTCCACCACCACCCCCTATCGCCATTCATTTTCGCAAGAGCTGCATTGGCGGTCTCTTGATAGATGCCAGTCAGCTGCCGTTGAACACGTACAAGCCTCTTTTCGTTAAAAAAATTATATTTTTTCTTTTGGAAAATCTCATTTGAGAGCTTAGGAGAGACTCTTAGGCTTGCGTGCACTTAATTTTTATATTTTTATTTTCTGACGTAGTACATGACGGGTACTATAACACCGTCCACAGTGGAGGATGCCACTCCGACAGCGCTGGCCAAGAAATTCGTAAATCAGACTTTATCAGCGTCTCGCAAATCGGAAACGATCCTACAGATACTGGGAGCATTAAGGGAGAGGAGACGGTGATCACGAATGATGGAAATACTTATACCATTAAACTGCTATAGTTGACCAAAGCTAGTGATACAGCCTGCAGACTTAAGGATAGACGGCACGCATTTTAGAAGTATTAAGAAGTTGGAGATTATTTTTATGTTTTCATACTTGACGGTATACATTTAAACAGTGGATATACCACTTATTTTATTTTGGAGTTTTTGTGCAAATACGATAAAAAGCTGTCATATTTTGATACTTAAGTTTTCCTAAAATGTTTGTGATATAACATTACTTTTTAGTGGTCTAAGTTGTGCCTCTACAGTTTATTGTACAGAATCTTTCTTTTACTTTCCAAACAGGGAAAAAAATACAAAAAAATGGAGGGAAATAAAACGTGTTTAAAAATTTGTGAATAATATATATTTAATATATTTTCGATGATTTGTAGGAACCGTAGGGTTCAGTACAAATAAAAGAAAGGAATTAATAAGATTTTTATTCCGCAGTCAACCATGTAAGAGAGAATTTTTTATACCGGCATTGTGGATGATACGTTCGTTATGCACAATTTTTCGATAAACCCATGTAAATTATAAGGGAAAGTATGTTTAACAATGGTGCAACACCTGGAAAAGTCATGAAAATAACCAAGAAACCTGTTGTAATGGAATCAAGCTACCCTTGAAATGTGTGTACCTGACAACAAACGGTTAAAAAGAATTTTGCTCAAAGACTAACAGTCCTATTGCTCAACATATTGTATGAACAAACATCAAAAGAAGGAACTACAATATAGGGTAGCAGATATTGCTTCTACGACTGGTGCAAGTATGATAGTCGGGATATATTCCCCGTGGGATGGTGTACAAAATCTGGTTATCCAATGCAACCACCAGTACACTCCTACCTGACGTGTATTAGCCACTTGATGGCCAACTAAAAATTATAGTTTTGGTTCGGTAACTAGGAGAATAAAACAAACAAATTTATATCCGGTATCACCAACCATACATGCAGAAAATAATGAACGACGAATTGGACAAAATGCTAGAGTTAAGAGTTGTGGAACCCCCCCTCTTCAGGTTGGACTTCTCCTGTGGTGTTGGTAAAAAAAACCTAACAACGAATATAGGTTTTGTGTAGATTTAGATAATAGGTCGGTTAAAAAGGTAACCAAGAGGGATGCTTACGCCATTCCTTATATCTCAATGATTTTGGACATACTAAGAAATTGTAAGCACTTGTCATCGGTCAATATGAAAAGTGCTTACTGGCAAATGCCCCTGGAGGAAGCTAGAGCAAAGAGAAAACTGCATTTACCGTTCCTAGACGTTGTCTTCCAATTTCGAAGAATGCCAAAAAAAAACGGGCGAAAATGTGGTTATCGAAGAACTTCTGTCTGGAGAAGAAGTTTCGGTACTAGCGTTTAGCGATGGTGCCAACATAAAAGCAACGTTGCCCGCACAAGATCATAAAAGAACTTTTGACAATGATCAAGGTCCAAACACAGGAGATATGGGTGCTTATTGTCCTTGTTCATTATTAATACCTGACGAGCTCAATTATGTTCAAAAATAAATTTTAGAAACGACTCTGAATGGATTTGTTAAGCTTGGTAGGGTCGTATATGCTGGTTTAATTAACGAAGAATAGACCGAAAGTACTAGAATTTAACTGTTGTTTTGGTGAAACAGAAGTGATTCTACCTCTACTCGATTCGAACTTGTATGATATTATGGTGTCTTGTTGCAATGGTACATTAAACACTCAAGAATGGAAATGTAAGGAAAATGTCACTGTGGTAGAAGTAGTTGTTGCTTCTAGGGGTACCCAGAAACCTCTAGCAAAGGACAAGTCATCACTGGGATTAAAGCTGCTATCTCGAGGCCGAACCATGTGATTTTCCATTGCGGCACTGCCCTGAAATATGGCAATTTGATGACAAATGGTGGGCGAGTACTGATAGCTGTTGCTTTGGCCCCAGAAGTTCCGATGGCAGCAGCTAAGGCCACGCGAGCATGTGGCATCATAATACTTCAAGGGGAATAATAGCACCAGAGTGATATAGCTCATAAAAGAATAGCGAGGGCTATTTTGCAATCAGCAACGTTAACCTACAAACAAACCGGGGTAGATATAACTGCAACGATTTAGTAACCAATATTAAACCCGCTGCTAAATCAACAGTTTGGCCCGGCGCGGCGTTGGGGCTCGGATTTGGAGGCTTGTTCGACTTAAAAGCTGCAGGCTATAAGGATACATTACTAGTATCAGGTATTGATGGCGTGGGAACTAAGCTGAAGATCTCGTAAGAAATGGGAATTGGCCCGGTGGCAATGTGTGTAAACGACGTGCTCGCTTATGGGGCAGAGCCTCTGTTTCTCTTAGATTATTTCGGGTGCCGGTCATTGGATGTAGTGGTTGCGAAACAAGTAGTTACAGGAGTCGCTGGAGGTTGCAGGCAAGCTGGGTGTTCACTAATTGGTGGTGAAACGCTGGAAATGCCAAATATGTATCCTCCAGGAGAGTACGACTTGACTGGGTTTTGAAGTTGGCGCAGCAGAACGTACCAAGCTGATACACAACGTTGAGAGTATCCGATCTGGGGGCGTAATTATCGGTTTACTGATGTCCATAGTAATGGGTTCAGTTTGGTAAGAAAAAAAAGCTGTGATACTAGCGGTGAAAACCGGCAAAGTTAAAGCATTTTCCCATATCACCGGTGGCGGTTTGATCGAAAACATCATCCACATTCTACCAAAAGGACTGACCGTCGCGTCGAATTGGATGCTACGAAATTGACCACGATACCGGAATTTTTTCATAGTTGGCGACAGCTGGAGGTGTAATGAACACGAGTTGGAGATACAAATAAAATATTGGATTTGGTTCAGTCTTATGGGGCAACCGTTATAGGGGAGGAACTTTAGAAATGGTTTTTGTCTATGGCTAATGCCGTTTAAGTAGTCATTAAAGTTTAATGATAAATCTGTTCATCTAGTCTTGAAATGACAGTAAACAAATTGAAATGTTTGAAATCATGGTTAGAAAGTTATATTATAGCAGCAAGCCTAAAGTATGTATAGGTGATTTCTGTATTTATTAGTTAAATCTAAACATAACTACATTGTTATTTAATATTGAAGGTAGTACAAAACGATGGCTATTAGATTAAAAACTCTGTATAATGGTTTAGTTTGTTTTTGTTATATATTAATTCATTGATAAATCTAACTTTCTCAAATAATCGCCGAGGTATTGATATTTTATATTAATAATATGTGATACCGTCGCAGAGCTTTTCATAATTTTTGTATCAATTATATCATGTATAAAATTACTCGTAATATATTAAAAACAAATCTTATATCTATAAATGTGATTTATGATTATTATAAAATATTTCTTAAATATTTATATTGTAAAATACTCACCAGCAGGAATATATGTACATAATAAATTATTGTTGCGGTCCTTATGTTATAATTTTGAAAAATAAGTGAAAAGCAAAATATTTATATTACGGAACCATGACAATAATTAAATTTTATTTGTAAGAAAAATAGAAAAGGAAGGGAATTTCGAACACAGTTATCCAACCAGAGTGGCAAAAAAAACTGGATAGTAAAGGGAACTGTTGAACTCTTATCCTGGTACGATAAGAAACAAAGACAATGGAAACGAAGTCGACGTTTCGTTGCTATTTTAAGATATCCTCAAGGCTATTAATTTAAGCATATAACTACTTTTTCATTGTTAATAAAAATATTTTCATTTGATTTAATTTCATACACAAGTACTGCCGCGAGCAGAAAAATAGGACAACTTTTTTTTTCTAATGTAAATCTGTCTATATTTGAGTATGTAATGAGTAGCCGAAATAAAACAGATATCACTTTTAATTTATTTTTTATTTTAATGCTGTAGTTATTGCTATAGTAAATGATGGATGATTAATGAGACAAATTGCACTGCGTATAACATTAACAAAAATTTGGTGTGTAACATTTTAAGAAAGTGGAGAATAAACGGTACGATTAGTAGAAATCCTGGATTAAAGAACAAAGAATGTCCTACTTAACAAGAAACTAACTATTAATATTTCGTTATTGTACCATTTCTAATTGTAACTTCTATAAGTCTCTGTTTGACATAGAATTAAATAACCTTATACAATAATCATTAGTAATAATATTTTCCCATGCATTATTTACTATTTCCAGTAATTCTTCGGCATTCCGTGCTCTCACATTTCGTTTTTGGATACTTCTTACGAGTAGTCCCCATACTTCTTCCACAGAGTTAAGACCTGGACTGTGACTGGTCCAGTTAAGAACACTGATGTTGTTATCTTGAAACCAGTTAGTCATGGTATGAGCAGTATGAACGGAACAATTATCTTGTTGAAATATGATCTTATTATTAGGAAATAATTGTGACACAGAAGGGAGCATAATATTGTCTGAAATTCTAATATACGTTACACTATTAAATCGTTCCTCAATATGCCGCAAAACAGCAGGACCACGTGCCGATATCCAAGCCCACATATTGACGGAAAATCTACCACTTTTATCATTGTGATATATATTTCTCGTCGAATCGAGTATTCGGAGGGCGGAAAACACGAATACGACCGCTGTGTGTTGACTGGAAAGTTTTTTCGTCTGTAAGGATTACATTGTTCCAAAAATTTACATCATGCGCTAAACATTCTAGCGCAAATCCTACTCGAGCTTCTTTATGTTCAGCTTTAAGTAAGTATTTCTGTGCTGCTGCATGACAGCGTAGCTCCGATTCTCTTACTCGCAGGCGGCCAGTACTACTCGATCCTCCAGGAGAATTCGTATCTTTAACAGTCTGAATAACTGAGTAAAATGGATTTTCTATTAAAGCATTTAAGTTGTTGAGTTGATATCCTTCGTCGCCCTGATCCAGGATTTCTACTAATCGTACTGTTTATTCTCCACTTTCTTAAAATGTTACACACCGAATTTTTGTCAATATGCAGTGCAATTTGTCTCATTGACCATCCATCTTCTGCTATAGCAATAACTCCAGATTTAACTAAATCGCTTATATGAGGCATATTAGTTTTTTGCACACTTGCAATAAATTATGACAGCTAACTGACAATGTCAAAAAAATTAAAGTTAGATGTACACAACTATATTTTAGCAAAATACCGTAATAAGACTTGTTCTATTTTTTTTGCTCACGACCGTACATGTAATATAAGTGCAATATTTTTCTAGCCAGAAATTGAACATTCACCTTGTTTGACCAAACGCATTAAGAGCACATGGTTATGTTTTTGATTCTGACTCGGATAGCGACAAAACTGAATTCGATGAAGAGTATTATAAGGACCGAATACAGAATCGAACATTCAACATTCCTATCCTGATTTGACTCGCCAGTTAGACTTTGAATTAGAAAATAAGTTTACAAATGTTTCTATAATAATGGTCTATATAATTACGATAATGGCTCTGTTAATATGAATCTCGGTATCGATGTAGATACTTATAATTACTTCATGCAATATGGAATGCACAACTATATGAATGAAAATATTACTACTTTGGACATTTTTTTTATAATTTATAGCATTTCTATAATTGATATATTTTTTAATCTGCAAGCCGTGGAGGTTTTGAGGAACTGCGGAAATGTTGTCAATCTCTGCTTGGAATGATATTTACATGGTCCTAGATATAAACAGCTTCAACAAGCCATTACTGCAAGTGAAATATACCCAGCATCGCCATCTTTGCCTCCAGATGCCTTCCTAAAGAAGAAGGAATTTTAATTCCTAATGATGAAGGTAATGATGATTCCATGGAGGCACACAACGAATTACTTACCAGTTTTATTAAAAAAGAGAAGCCTATTGATGAGAACTTAGAAAGAAGTGGGAAAAGATTATGGAGCCAGATACGGAAATTGTAATAGCACAACTTACTAAATTCGGGGAAAAAGGAGCTTGGCTATCAGTTTACAGGGTACCGTTGACGTAGAAGATGGACCACACCATTATATTCGATCAATACTTCCAGAGGGGCTAGTAAGCAAAAACGGTACTTTAAAGTCTGGCGATGAGCTGTTAGAAGTCAACAGCCATAAACTATTGGGAATAAATCACAATGAAGTCGCAAGCATTTTAAAAGATTTACCAATAAATATATGCATGATATATGGGCGAAGTCCTACAAATTTATTTGGACAGCGTGAAGAATCGTTTACAGAACGAGCTTCACTAAGCCGCAGTTTACATAATTTGCTTCCAGCTTCAGATAAACTAGTCAAGGCCAAATCCGATGGGTCTTTAGCAAGCAGTATAGCAGTTGTGGGACCTTCAGATCAATCCTTCACACAAAGGAAATCTCGTTCTTTAGAGCCTTTAACAGATTTAGCTATGTGGAGTTCTGAACCACAAATAATAGAACTAGTGAAGGGGGAACGCGGTTTGGGCTTTTCAATTTTAGATTATCAAGAACCAATTGATCCAAACGAAACAATTATTGTAATTAATAGTTTAGTTCCAGGTGGTGTTGCACAGTTAGACGGTAGATTAATTCCAGGCGATAGATTATTGTTTGTAAATGATACAGCCTTAGAAAATGCCTCTTTAGATCAAGCAAGATATGGCGTTTGCCTTGCAATCATATACTTATTAATTATATACAATGAGTTTCGTTCGCATCTTGACGCCAAGGAAAGCCTTATCGCTCTAACCTTCCAGAGTACTCGGGATATGGTGCGCATGCCTTAGTAGCGGAATGCCGGCGCAAGAATGTGACAGTTTCACAAAATATCGAAGGTGAATAATCACAATCTAATTAAAGAAGTTATGTATGTAACAAGAGCGGCTCCCCCGTCATTGATATTTTGCGGTTAAAGTATGCGCATTGAGTTGCAAATACTCCACAGAGATAGAAAACTATCTTCTTCTCAAGCCTCAATTCCGTACAACGGAGGCTTATAGTCACTACCAGTATATAGTTAATAAGTATATGATTGCAATCCAAAAGGTACGCGTTCGGCTTTTTATTCATCATAAATTGGTATTAAACTAAAATGACCATCCCTAATTTCCCGAATCCCATTAATTCAAATTATAAGTAATATAAATATTCTCTAATATTATCCAGTGGTTTGTGTAAGTTAACACAACCCTCAGGCTTCCTTTGAAATACACCGACAGAGACTCCTCTACTAATTAACAGCTATCCGGTAGCCTACGGTCATCAAAATTTTCCCACGTTGGAGAGGCGCACTACCCAATTTTTTTTAGTACTTATGAAACACCCTGTAGGAAGATGCAGGTTTCTGTGACGTAATATTAATCAAGTTTTTATATTCTTTTAAGGTTATATTGGATAATGAATTAACAACTTTACTTAATCAACGAGTGTTCTAGGTGTACCAAGTTACGCTATGTTACACGTGTACAGGATAAAACCTCAAACTACAGCTGATTAACTCACAGATCTTATGAAGAAACATTTTCCTGAGGTTAAATGTGAATCTTTAAATTCAAAATATCCTGATCTATATTCTTCTTTTAAGGTTACGATATTGGTAAGTAATTTTAAATAAGCAATGAATTCAAGCTTATGACCTTATGGGGCTTGTATTGGTCGTTTTTTATCGAGGGGCACGACGAATTCCACGGTGACATAATATTTAGTCCAAAAATTATGTTACTTAATGTTAATACCTTAAACTCTGATAAAATTAACTTTCTTGAAACAGATGAAATAGGAGTAAAACAAGAATGTTTAGATTTCTTGCAAATTAGTAATTTTAATTTAAGTAGTTTCTACTGTCGCCCTACTCTCAAATGTGGTGGTGTTAGTATATGGTCAAAGTTTAGTAGAAATATTTAAAAAATTGACTTGGGCAATTTCTGTATAGAGCAGAATTTTGAGATTTGTGCATTATCGTACAAATCAGACAAAGTTGTAAACATTATTTTAAATTGTTATCGCTCTCCCAGTGGGGAAGTAGAGCTACTTTTTAATAGAATTAGTTAGAATTAATTTAATAGATGTTTTAGACTATTTGTATCAACCAAATGTTACAATTTTTTAATGTGGTGATTTTAATTTTGATAAGTATAAGTGTTCTCATTTTGTTAACTTATGTAACCTTTTATCTTGTTTTGATCTCAGACATGTATGTACCACCAGCTCCAGTACTATAATTGACCAAATATTTACAAATGTTTGTGATAACAGTTTTTTATGTTGTGTCGTGGATAATGTTTTTTCTGGCCATAGAACAGTTTTATTAGATACAGGTTTTAATCCTAATCAAATGGTACAAAGTAAAATTATTATGAAAAGAAATTTTAGCGAAGCTAACATATCTAATTTTAAAAATGCGCTTAAGAATGAGAAATGATCATGTTTAGATGATAGAAGGGTGTTTAATGATGCTTTCTCTTTATTTTATGACATTTTTCGATTTAAATTTAAAACATACTTTCCTAAACGTAGACTACATCTAAAAAATGATAAAAAATGGAGTGATATGGACGTCGTTCGTTCAAGCCAGCAATTGAAGGATTTATTTAAATTTAAAGGTGTCAATGAGGCATATAGTGAAGCATATAAAAAAGCAAAAAAAAAAGCATATCGATTTATTGAATAATAAAAAGAGACATTATTGTCAAAACCGTATAATTAATTCTGATAACACAGCGAAAGCTTCATGGAATGTGGTATCTGAATTGGTAAATAATAAGAAATCGCACTCTAATATTCATATTAATAAAAATGGTATTTTAGTGAAAGATCCATATGAGATAGCTACAGATTTTAACAAAATTTTTTGTTGATACGCCGGCTCAATTAGTGTCTCAAACACACTGTAAAAATGCGAGTAGGGAGGTAGAGTCAAGTGTTTTTAATCAGCACTCATTGTATTTGAAGCCTTTTACAAAAAAAGAATTATTAACTTTATTATATAGAAAATTGAAAAATAAAAAATCCTCGGGGCCAGATGAAATTCCAAGTTTTATTTTAAAACAAGGCCTTGACGTAATTATCGCCCCATTAACGCATTTAATCAATAGGTCTTTTGATCCCATATGGATTTTCAAAAATATTTGAATATGCATTTTTAGATCGTCTTTGGCCATTTCTCAATAAATTCGAAGTTGTATCAGATAATCAACATAGTTTCTGCATGAACAAATCAACATCATCTGCAATGTTATCTTTATATCAACAAATCATTGAGTATGTTGAGGCAGGCGAATGCCCAGCGGTGATATTTTGCGATCTAAGCAGAGCATTCGACTGCGTCAACCATACTCTATTATTGTGTAATTTAGAAACATATGGCATAAGAGGCGTAGCACTAAATTGGATATCAACATTCTTTGAAAATCGAGAACAATATGTACATTTAAAAGTTGAAAACGAGAAATCTGTAGATCTGTAGAAGTCTGAGTGCTTGGATGTAAATATGGGAGTCCCTCAAGGATCAATATTATGTCCTATTTTGTTTATTTTGTACGTAAATAATATATCCACAGTGGTAAAAAGCAATTATTATACAGCTTATGCTGACGACTTTTCTCTTGTTCTATCATCAAATAATTCTAACACATTGAATGCTAAAAGTGCAAAAGCTGTTACCAGAATATCGGAATATTTCAATAGTATTGATTTATTTTTCAATGCCGAAAAAACTGACATACTCAGAATACACAAGCGCCAAAAGGATGCAGATGATCTAAATTTTAGTACTAATGGTATAGCATTAACAAATAAACACGATAGTGTGCGTTTTCTTGGTGTTCATATGGATGAATTTCTCAACTGGAAACAGCATTGTCATAAACTAATTTGTAAAATGAATTCGTTAAAGTTTCTTTTCATTAATTTGCGTACGGTACTGGAAATGCCTCAGCTGCTTCAGATTTACTCTGCTCAAGTAGATTCAAGGTTGAGATACGGGATTTGCCTGTGGGGAAATTCTACTGACGCAACAAATGTGTTTATAGCACAAAAAAGAATCATTAGATGTATGAAAAAAATTCCACAGAGACAATCATATAAAACATTTTTCAGACAATTAAATATATTACCTCTTCCATGCTTATATATATATATATATATATATATATATATATATATATGTATGAAATGAGTGTCTATGTATATAAGAATAAACTAAGATTTATTGCCAATAAAGATATATATAGTTATAATACGAGACGTGTTGATGAGTTCCATGTGCCGTTCGGTAGACAACAACTTTCTTTAGATGCTCCTAATTGTATTGGACCTAAGATGTTTAACTCTTTACCAAAAAATATTAAGGATTGTCAAAATTTGTACATTTTTAAAATAAATTTAAAAAAATTTTTAGTTGATGGATGTTTTTACAGAGTCTCTGAATTTTTAAGATAACTGACGAATCCCATACAATGTAATTATCTTAGTGGAAAATAAAATTATTATTATTATTATTATTATTAAGCCTTTGCCCGAGAGAAAAATGAAAATGGTGAGAATATTTCGGAACAGATGAAAAGGGCTGAGTAAACTGAAAAGGAGCGGAGAGTTGATTTTGAAGAAAATTGTTTTTCTGAATTACTGTATGAAGCTTATTCCCTACCCCCCAAAAACTTAACGACAAAACCTCAGGCAAAACAGGAGTTCACACACAAACACTCCTTTTTTTGGTGGTCAGAATATTACTGTACGGATTTACCATCGGGTACTTAAACAAAAGGAGAAATTATTTCCTTA
This sequence comes from Leptura quadrifasciata, assembly GCA_963675555.1. NCBI lineage: Eukaryota > Metazoa > Arthropoda > Insecta > Coleoptera > Cerambycidae > Leptura > Leptura quadrifasciata. The sequence continues at coordinate 149,958,190 of OY776673.1, read as the reverse complement.
ATAGTGCATAAAAAAAATTTGGTAGTTAGCTTCGCTGTAAAATCCTCAGCTGCGCTAAGCAAAACTTTTTACCTTTTTGAATTTATTTTTGTAATAAAGGGAATTAGGTTAGGATTTTATTTATTCTTTTTCAAACCAGACCTTCTTCGCCTCATTCTGCAACGGTTATCACACTTTACGTGGTGATTACAAGATCGGTCCTGATGGAGGTACCGGTGAGTATTTATTTACTTTTTTAATGTTAACAATGATGTTTTGATTTAATTTGATACACAAGTACATGTAATATTATAAGTGCAATGTTTTTCTAGCCGAAATTGGACATTTACCAAGTTTGACCGAGATACATTAAGAGCACATGATTATATTTCTGATTCTGACTCGGATAGCGGTAAAAGTGAATTCGATAAAGAATATTACAAGAATAAGCCGCCGACAATAACTATAGATTAAGATTATTGTTATAAAGTCACCGAATACAGAGTCGAACATTCAACATTCCAATCCTGATTTGACTCGCCAGTTAGAAGTTAAATTAGAAAATAAGTTTACAAATGTTTCTATAATAATGGTCTATATAATTACGATAATGGCTCTGTTAATATGAATCTCGGTATCGATGTCGATACCTATAATTACTTCATGCAATATGGAATGCTCAACTACATGGATCAAAATATTGGATATAGATCTTCCTGAAAATGGCTACCAAAAAGAAGCCTTGATTAATTCAAATGGCACTGCAAAAGAGAAAAGCAAATATCACATGTCTTTTGTAATTCAATATTCAACGGGGCAGAGAGTCGGCAAAGTAGTTGTTTAAAAAGGGAGTGCACTCGGTAACATAAGTTACGAGGTGCATCTGTCATTAAAGTATACCAATTTAAACAAAACATATACTCTTCTTTATGAACTCATGCTCATGGAGACGTATATAACCGACAAATTGTTAGAGGAGCTTGTTTTGTAGTATGAAGTATAAGGGAGATAATAATTGACAGGTGTGATTTTTCGTTGTTCGCTTTTGTAGTTATGCTACCAAGGTTCCCTCGAGGGTAAGTTAGGTAGCGTACAGAACGCCAAATTGGAATAACGTGAAAGTTGGTTCATAAGATAAACTCGACACCCGTTGGGCCAAATCTAGTAATTGCTAGTGGTATGGTAAGGGCAATTCTGTTGATGTTCGAGCTAGAACAAAGTGAGAAAACATATAACCCAATAAAATGGGAAAATTTGGATGAAATAATTCAGATCTGGCAGAAATTTTGGGAACGGTTTCATTTTGTGGTACTTTATAACATATCAAAAGTCGGGTGGAGGGGTGGGGGAGGGAGAAAATAGATAAAAAATAGGTTTTTCGCAAAAAATTCGGAAAGTATAGATTTTACTGTAAAATATGTACACATAAAAATTATAGATAATAAAAATCCGCATAATTTCGTTTTATTTTAACTTCGTACAACCTATTGGAGCCCAGATAGATTTTATTGAAATGTTGGCAGTTTTGCGGCGCAATGGAAACACATGCGTCTTTCGCTAAAATCTCGAAAATGGTCATTCCGATCACAAAATGTTTCAAATGAAAGTTGTAGAAAATTCCAATACGAACAATTTTCTTTTATTTTTCATTTCCACTCGATCAATATTGGCAGAGATATGGATTTTTAAACATCTTTATAGCGCGCTATCAGAACACTTGTTTCATGATAAAATCGATAAAAACTCGAAAACGATAGATCGTACGCATATAGTGTATCTAATGAAAGTTAAAGAGAATCAAATTTTGAATATGTTGGTATTGTTGGTGTATGTACAAAATCGTTTTGATAATGAGTGAATGGAGATAAAAGGGAATAACGAAAAATTGTCATTTTCAAGTGCATTTAGACAATTAGCTATTTTTTGATTGGCTTTAGGCAATAATGACACAAAAGGTTTTTTGAATAGAATTAGATTATCTATAAAATAAGCTCAACGTTTCCGTTGCGTCGCAAAACTGTCAAAATTTCAAAAAAACTCGGCTCCAATAAGTCGTACGAAGTTTAAAAAAAAATTTTGCGGATTTTCATTACCCATAATTTTCATGCGTACATATTTTACTGTAAAATTGATAGTTTTTTGCAAATAACCGAAATTCTTTACCTATTGTTCTCACAATAAATGGCAGAGTAAATAGCCAACCATCTAATATTGCCCTTGTCCAACCAAAATTTATTTTTTGTGTAATAAATATGTACGTATAGTCGAGCTCAGACTTACGGTGCACGTAAAAACGTTTTCTTTACGACCTCATTAAAATACCGTTAAACTAGTCGGAAAAACACCTGCGCCCAGGTACGCGCTCGAAATATTTAGATCAGCAACTTAGTCGTTCAATTTTAACAGCTTGTTACGGTTTAGTATTATTAATATGTACATTCTAATACATACGAATTTTAAGTACGGCTCTGTACCATTTCGTTCTCAAATTGAATCGCTTACCTTTATAGGTTTTTAACATGTGTCGGCTTGTTTGATGGCACCATGCCGAATGGTTCAACGGCGATAATAATGAAGTCGTAAAGTTTTTGTTGCCTTTTTTATGTGCACCGTAAATTTGAGCTCGACTGTACGTAATTATATAAAGTAACAGCATAGCCACCTACGGTAAGATCAGAACTACTATAACAGAAAGTCATTAACAAAAGTTAGTACTGTCCCAAAACAAAGGACAAAAAGGGTATTAATTTATTTACTGATAGTATAGTAAAATTGCAGAAAAAATGATAAACAAATAAATGAACATAATATTTTAAACAAACGATTTATTCTTTGCCTTCCCCAAAATAGTTAGTATGAAAATAATAATTATATAATATATATTATTGTTAAAGAAAAAGAAGTAATATAGTATAACACATATCAAAGATACCTCAATCATTTATCATTAGGTTTCTTTACAAGTTATCAAGTCGGGGCGAGCCTGGGTGCGTCTTTACTATGTACATGCTTCGATATGCGATGTAAAGCAACGTAAGATGCGGTTAGTAGTGGGATGGGTGACCGTTCCAACTGTTATAGGGTATTTCCCCTATAAGTCAAAAACAAAAAACAGAAAAATGCAAAATTAACAAAAAATTCACATCAATTCAAGCACCATGGCAAACCATGATAAAAAAGTCACATCAAAAACTACATCCAAGGTCACAAAAATCAGGAAAAATTCACAAACATTCTATAATTCTAAAGTAATGGAAAGTCACCGAAAACACACTCCCAACACTTATTCCAGTAATTTTTTAAGGAAATTTTACAAAAAACACCCCTTAAAAATACAGCCCCCTCATAATCAACAAATAGGTGAAAACCACTATCCGGACCTAAAACCGCAATAGTTTATATCGTTTCATTAACTTTTTAGACCACTTTTACGTTTCGTATCTCATTACTTCTTGACAACCCCTCGTATACTTCAACTTACCTTGAAACTCAACATTCAACTTCACTTCATTCAATTCTTGCATCCGTTTCAATTTTTAAATCTTATTACTTTTTGACAACCCCCTGTATACACCAAACCACGTTCCCTACCTCGAGTCTTCATATTTAATTTAGTTTCATCAAATTCCAGCGCTTCAATTAATATTTCAAATTTCCCTACTTTTCAATCACCCCTCGTAAAACTCCATACAATATCTCGATTACCCTTTCAACCGATATCTCCGCTCAAACTCGATTCGTACCTGTTAGGAGCATAATCTTATTTCCAGCCACCACGCACTATCAGGAGCATTTTCATGTCATTTCAACTGTTAAACGTCTGACCTTCGTGACACGTTTACGGGGTCCTTTCAAATCATTTAAATTTCCGTCAATCAAACTTCAATATTTCCAAAACCAAAATCGATTCGAACTTCTTTTTTTATATCAAAAAATTCTCCTTTTTATCGCCGATTTTTCCATATGAATTTCATCTCAAAATTTCAATTTTTAGTAAACTATTGTGCAATATTGTGAAATATTTCACAATCGTGCCGATCCAGATTCGATGGTGTCAAATCCAGCTCTAAAAAGGGGGTAAAAACGTCCGTGCTAGGTTCATGGGGCACGATAAACGCAGCCAACTAACAGTATAAATACCGGTGTACAGCAAGCCCAAAACAAGTTCAGTTTTGACAGTGACTTCTATGTTAAGTACTCGCGAAGTGGTCTAGTGGAAAATATAAGTTTCAAAAAGTGATTTTTTTGTATAATAAGCTGATTATGCTATTGCATGGATCCGGTTACTATTTAACTAATGTTGTAAATACCTCCGTCTAGCTAGGCTTTCTTATTCCTAGTCCCTGAATACTTTCCGTGACAAGCTGTTCAATTCTAGCTTCCCAGGCCGAAACCTGGTTAAAAAGAGTTAGTTTTAAGTCCTCGCCTTAAGTGGCCCCGTCTAGTATTAAGAAACACTTCGCCTTAAGTGGCCCCCTTTCTATTTTCCCTTCGTCTACGAGGCTCAACCGCCAAAGTGAATTTTTCGGATTAATTATTTTTAAACATTTTTTAAATATATTTTTAAAGCAAGCTAAGACAGAATTTCTGTTGTCGATTAGTTTTCTAATTTCCAAAAAAAAAACCTGTAAAATAAAATAAGATCTTCAACTCTGTTCAGTACATCTGAATAAATAATTTTGTATTGTCCTTTAAATAATAGTGTTTAATTTCAAGAAAAAATAATACACAGGGTGTAGCCGTTGACCCTGCACTAGCTGTAAAAGTCAAATCAGTGATAATTAAAAATAAACTTTAATTATGTGTTAAAAATTAGTGCAAAATCCAATATACAGGGTGTAGCAATTGACTCTAACAAACACTACTAGAAATCAAACCCTGAGACTTTACAAATCCAAAAATAAGTGCACGGAGGGCTCCCGGAGTCTCTACAAAGCTCAAAGGCTCTAAGCTCTGCCGACCATTTTTTATTTCCCGAAAACAGGGAGGCTTTTCGTGTTCACAACGAAGACCGCGACCGCGTCCTCGCCTCACACATCTTCCAGCGGCTTGTATATCAGTGTATGCGCGGAAGCTATACAACCTTAGGCGAGGGTTGTATAGGGGATATACCATCCTTCGGAGGGGATGTAAAGCTGTCGGTCCCTTGTCTATTAAATGTTAGGCAAGTAAAAGATCCCTACTCTTCTTAAGCGAAGAGGTTCAGCAAAATTCCTGGTTGGGGGTAGCTCGTCTACAGGCGTCGGTGTTAGGCCTCAGTAGCGTTAAATAAATGTATATAAAAAAAAGTTATCAAGTCGTTTTCTTTTCTTTCCGCATTTAATCAGCTAAAATATTTTTTAAATGATAATTGATACTTTATAGTATCGCGATATTTGTTAATTTTTTTGAGAATATAAACTTCAGAAACTAAATTAAATTGCTACGAAATGATTAAATAATGAACATTTAGATTGTTTGATTGAAATTATAGTGTACATATCTGGTTAATGGAAAATAACTAATTTTTTTAAATCAAAAATAAGAATTATACATAGATGTACGTTACTTTATTTAATTTGAAGAGGCATACGATCTGTACCTACTTATCAACTAAGATATTTTAAATGTTAAAGAAATATATAGTGTTAGGTAACTCATTTTATTAATCGTTCTTGTAACATCAAGATCAATTTGATCATAAGGAATAATTTTAGACTTAGGGATTTATTTTTCTTCTGTTCCTTAATAAATCGATTTTTTATTAGCTAAACAGATAAAAACTTGAAGAAAAGTATATGTGATTAATAGAGGGTTATTTTAGTTACGGTAAACTAAACGATTTTTTTTCTTTCACCCTGAGATTATAATGAAATCAAACCAAACTAATAGTAGATGTCTGAAATTTATATATTTTTCCCTATTTTCCTTCATTGTATAAGAATTTACTTGGGCCATTATTTGTTTTATGTACTCGCACCATGGCAATGAGGCTTACAGCACAAGAAGACAACCCCAATCAAAACCCCCAGAAACGGAGAAACTTGTAAGACGTGTTGGTGACTAAAGCCAATTTACTCTTAAGAAAAATTTATCTTTTCATCAATATTTCCCAAAACCCAAATTTCAACAAAAACTTCAGCTGCTTCACGAACGAGTTCCTCTGTTAGTCAGGCAACGTCTAAAAGGCAATTTCTTTTTCATTGACACAAATTGTGGATACTATTCGCCTAAAATTCTCTAACCCTAGCCTGACATATAGAAAATTCCTGACAGAGTGCCAAGAAAACGGTTGAATGGAAAGCCGACGGAGGACAGGGAAAGAGGTTATGTTCTGATAGTTGTAAATCGAGTCTCGTCAACCCCATGCACAGGGAAGATAATAAAAATTGGAATAGTCAGTCATCGTACGCTTGGTATGGATATCTTTAGCCAGTCCCAAGAATCCACAGATTACGCATCACGGATCCAAATATGGAAATGACAGGTTATCGTGCCAGGGGATGAAAGATATTTAGGAAATATTTGGGCGTGGGAGGACACGTGTGGTAAAACAATTCAATAAATTGAACAGAACCGAACTTAAACATTTTGTGCTATAACAGTCGTGTGCTAATTAAAACTCATACAGTGCGAGACATTTTGTGTGCCTCATAAAATTTTTTTGAGGATATATCTTTACCATCGCGCCTCATTTGTTCATTTTGTTGACTATCGATTTGAATTCATTATAATAACTTATTTTCTTCGTTTCTATACATTTTTTGTTTCTTAGTTTTAAATTTGAATTCAAGGCTAATTTATTATAGTTTACGACGTAATGGAGCTTGCAGTACAAAAGTTAAATAGCAAATTTTTATTTTTTTTGTTGCAAAATATATATGATATTAAAAAAAATGATTATAATATTGATATACTTATAATAATTGTGATGGAATTATAATCTATTCAGATGATTTGATTTCTATTTCTTGGTTATTCATTTTTTTGTAATATTAAGTTTTGTGGATAATTCCACATGATGTATTAATGATTGTTAATATTTATTGTGATTTTCTAAATATTGTCCATTCCTAGCATTGAAAGCTGTTGGCTAGCTTTCACAGAAGATGTGTCACGCAATAGTGTCAATTAATTTATTATTTATTTAAACCACCCAGTACGTTACTTTATTCTTGCGTTGAAATTAATATATTTAAATTATAAAATATTTCAAAATGTACTAAATAGCTACTAGCTAAGTCAGCTAGTACGTTTAACTATGGTCTCTAGTAACTAGGCCACTGGATAGAAATGTTGTCGTGAAATTCGGCTAACAGGAATAAGGTAACAGCTGGGAGAAATTTGGTAAAATAATTAGTTGGGTTTTTGAAATGTAAAAGAGAAGGTCATTTTTGGGTGCATGGTGCGTGGCCCAACTCCCCTCTGCCAGGAGGTGGCTCCCGGAGGGTTAGATCGTAAGTGCTTTGTTTTATTTTTATTTATGTTATAATAAACTTGTACCTTGTTTTTCACCAACTTGTTTTATTTACCAAATATTCATTTAGTCGCTGACGTGACAATTTATTAGACATCCATTATGTATGTTTTCAACTAGATATGCATAGACATGAAGTAGCAATGTATTGAAATTTAATTGACTGCATCGTTATTTAAATGAAAGGAACATGACATGGATATTCGAAATGGTTTTGTCTTATATCCATATTCAATTAAGTCATGGTTATTCAAGCTTTTAGTACCATAGGTATTTATTTCATCTACCTACCTCTAGGCTAATCAAATTTTAAAAAATAATGAGTGAAAAGTTTATTTGAAACATCCACAAATCGATAGCACTCAATAATACGCAATATCAGGCAAGATCGATTCACAATCGAAACCATACCCTGGCAATCTTATTAGAGCCTTAAATTTGTAATAAGAGAAACAAACCATTTTAATTAAGTAATATTTAAATTTTATTACTAGAACGTGATACGCTGATTAGACAATTTGTGTAAGCGTATCAGAAAAGTGCATATAACTTTTGAAGCCACACCCACTTTTTAGAGAAAACATTTTTTTTCGTGATCAGGTGTTCAAAATACATAAGAATCGTCGACAAAATTTCTCATGGAAAGTTGTCGCTGAAAACAAATCGTTCACACCAATTCTACTGTGCTATTTACAAAATAGCAATAGTCGTTAGCAAAAAATGGTAGACAATAGAGAAAATCTGTAGTCATTTTCTATTTTTCCATCATACTTCATTAGTCAAGAAATCGCTGTTTTATGGAAAATTTTCCCACAGTTATGAGACCTGTAAAAAGTTAAGTATTATTGCTGTATAAACATGAACCCGCAGTTCCAAAAAAGGGTTGTTGTTGAGAAATGTATACATATATATGAATTTTTTCGCCTTTGTCTCTATTTTCAAGATAAACTATGCATTTTGATGAAAAAATATCAAGAGAGCAAAGTTGTAGAGCATAAAATTTCCTACATATTTTGTCGCTTTTTTTAAATTCCGCATAGTTTCGTATATATATATATATTGCGCTTTTTTATTTATTTTATATAATTTTTTAGCAAAAAAGTACATTATATTCCTGTGTAGAATGAGTATATATTTTAAAAAAATATAAAGTATAATTTATAAAGCCTAATTTTGAATAATTTTGTCATATATTATCAATTTAGAAATTTATAATGCAATTATTTTGTAAAAAAAATATGATACGTATATTTTAGACTAGATTGTAGCATTTTCCTTATTTGAATGCGCACTCGTCAACGTTTTCTTAGAAGAGGCACTACAGTAATCTACAGCTGCCGATCGTCGATGTAGATTGTATTGATGAAGAGGTTGAACTTGTGGAGGTTGAGCCAGATTTTCTTTCAATGGAAAATGAAAATTATGAGAATGATAATGATGAAGAGATAAATAATGTAAACGATAATGCTGTATCTAGTTCTAGCGACGGTAGGGGCCTACCATGATCCGCTGACGCTCGGTATATACCGGGTGTTAATGGATCATGGTAGACTCCCTTTTTTCCTTATTGTTAAGAATATCAGAATGAAACTTGGTAGATACATTAGGTGCGTTTTATTGGTTTTCAACCGGTGGCAGTAGAATTTTTAGAAGGTCGGATGCAATAAAACGATTAAACAAACCATGAACCAGCGTACATAATGTACGCTGCATGAACAGTCAACTTTCGATTTTGGTTTTGACAGTACTTGAGAATTTTTAAGGTTATAGCTGTTTTAATTGTTAGAAATTATGAATAGGAATCAAATAGTAGGTTGCTCATTAGCAACCTGTATCTTGCAAACCAATAGATTGCGAAATCTTACATTATTTTCAACAGAATTACATCCGGCAATGGTAGAGAGAATATTTACTTTGTAAGTGTGTTAAGAACATCTAATATCAGTAATATTACATATAAGAACAATTATTATTATATTATTTTCCTGTTCTTTTAGAATACAAAATGAAGAAATACCAAAGATAAAAAATTTGTATGAAGAAGTTATACCTTCGTTTCAATCTTCCACGTTTAAAAGCCATTTTAGGATGACCCCTTCTGCTTTTGAACATGTGCTAAATGAGATATCGCGAAATGAACTTTTTAAGAAACGTCCACAAGAATATGGGGGTAGAGAGCAAGTGAATGTTGAAAAAATGTTATTAATTGCTATATGGACCTTGGCAACCCCTGAAAGCTACCGTTCAATTGGAGACAGATTCCATGTAACTAAGTCGACAGTATTTTTTTGCCTACATAGAATTGTTACAATAATTCTGCATGATTTGTGTAAAATTTACATAAAATGGCCTGCCTTACATGAACGACCACTAATTGCGGATGGTTTCAGTAAATACGGCCTTACAAATGTATTGGGGGTAATCGATGGGTGCCATATACATATTAAAAAACCAATGGCTCATTCTATGGACTATTTCTGTAACGAAGTGTTTTTCGTTACCCAGATATGCCCAAGTTTTATTTTATTTAATCTCTTAAATATGTTATAGAAATTGCCGTGTTATATTTAATTTCGATTATTCCGTATAAATTGTACCGCTAACAGCGAATTAGTTAGAAAATAATTAATATTTGTGATTGTCAATACCGCGTAAAAATATTTCACTTGTAAAGGTACAGATGAACTCAGGTGGGGAAGCGACGAGAAGAGTTTCTACATTTCAGACACGCCAAACCACGCACGAGGCAGTGCCTTCCCAGCGACCGACCACGTTAGACGTGCAGAGCTCTCCGTCCTGTAGTACCAGAGTAAGGTAAATTTGCTCCACAAATTCATCGTGGCGTTATTTTTCTAAGTCCGAAAACATTTTAAAATATTTTACAAGTCCGTTCGACGTCACTCATATGACGTCACTCCTTCAGTACACGGGAATAATTTAATTATTCCGCATTTAGTCTTCTGGCTGCCGTCTCACGAGGTACACGTGTCCGCTGTTTGCTCTGGTGCTGTAGCGAAAATATCACAAGTCCCGAATTCAGGTAACATTTATTTTTCTAAGTCCGTAAAATCTATATTTGAATTATTTTTCCAAGTCCACAAATCCATCGTGGAGTTATTTTTCTAAGTCCCCAAAGACATTTCAAAGATTTTTACAAGTCCAGCTGACGTCACAGTGATACACCGCGCACCTATTTTCCGCTGTTTCTCCCACTCCTTCATCTCTGAAGGCAGTAATTAGATTCACACCAATCAGTTAGTCCTCCCGATCGACTCAGAGCCAGCAGACGTGTTCACGCTAAATATTTAAAACCTAAAGGTACCGTTAATTGTTCTAAGTTCACAAATCTGTATTCGAATTATTTTTCACAAATCCGTAGTGGCCTTATTTTTCTAAGTCCATAAGAGACCAGTAGCGCATCCGTCTAGCGCCTACTCCCACTCCCATGGTAAGAGCTTTCGCTGCTAGAAGAGGACCTGTGCAGCCAAGAAGTCAGTCAGCCCAGGCGACTCATTGGGATCAGACGTGTCCACTCCGAGAAGCGAACCTAGGTGCCATCTGTCATATTCGAGGTGTAGGATTTTGGCAAAGTCCAGTCGACCAGCAGCGCATCCATCAGGCGTCTACTCCCACTCCTATCGTAAGTTGTTTCATTTTCAGAAAAGGATCTGAGGAGCTCTGCAGAGGGGGATTCCACTACGATCGCTCCACCGAAGCAGACATGCCCGACCCTACGCACAGGGAGTAAGTAAGTCCACAAGAGGAGTAGGTAAACTGATGTACTAGCAAGTACTGGATAACTGTTTCACTGTGGTTTTTATATATTTGTGTCTTGCTTTACTCGTCTGGTGTCCGTAACTATTCTGCACCCTGTTTATTCTTGCTAACCGTATATTCTGTGTGTTGCAGCCTGCTAATCTGATCACCTGAGTCATCTGGTACTATTGGGGTTTTGCGTTGCTACGCGTGCTCCTCCTGGTATTTGATAGATTATAGATTTTTCATAATAAATATTTAGTTTTGCACATATAGGTCTATCGTAATATACTGATTTTATTGAAAACTCTGAGTTTTACTGTCTGTGTGTGAACGTCTAATTTCCCATATATTGACCCACTGGAATAAACTTTCTCCACTTGAGCTGCTCAGCCTCGCGTACTCGGCTTGAGGGTAGTGTGTCCTATCACTTAAACTAGGACTGGCGCCCGAGTAATTCGAAAACTTGTTTCCGAAGCTCGTGTGTCAAAGAGTGGCCGCGCCTTTTCTCCACGTCAACGTGCGAGGTGGAGAAAAACGCGTCACATTTCAACAGAAAGAAATTCTATTCAATGATCTTGCAGGGTGTGTGTAAGTTTGATTTAACTTTCATCGATGTGGATGTCCGATGGCCTGGTGGAGTACATGATGCCCGTGTTCTTAGGACTTCAGATATTTATGGTGTCGGCTTACACTTGTGTCAACCTAATTATTATATAATTGCTGATGCTGCTTATCCTATTCTGCAGTGGTTGCTCACACCATTTAAAAACAATGGCCATCTCACACCTGCTCAGTTGCTCTTTAATACTATCATCTCAAAGACATGGGTTAAAATTGAACATACCTTTGCTTTACTGAAAGGACATTTCAGAAGAATCAGAGATTTCCTAGATATCAAAGAACCACAAAATATTGTTAATATTATTGTCGCTTGTTGTACTTTGCATAATATATGTATTCTTCATGGAAATGATACAGATATTGCACAATACACTAATGAAGGGTTAGCAGACGTAGGCTTGGTAAATATGGAAAATGCCGAAGGTAATATTAATCAACAGGCTGGAGTTGATCTAAGAAATAATTTAGTTGATACGTTATGGAATAGAAGGGCACAAAGAAGGCAACAAATTTAATTCTCGACATTTTAAAACAACGCAATAATGTAATATGGGCCATAATTTTTATGAAGTTTTATCACCACGTAGTTGAAAATTACTTCTATTTTTTATTGATATATTAAGTAAAACACTGTTGAATTACTACACTATGCCTCTGCCCATCCTCTGCCAAATGTAATAAACACGCGGCGACATATTTTATTACCTAGAATTAAATTGTACAAAATATTTGTTTTAAAATGGAAGCAGAAATAAAAACTCATTTCAAAAAATATCTTTTATTATTAGTGATAATACAACAAAAAAACACTTCTAATACTCCAGAATACAGAGTAAATAAAATCTTAAAAAACTCAAATAGAACGTTTCCAGGTACAAAATGATTAGAATAGATTTGAATAAATTTTAAATAGTTATTCTTGTCTGTTGGATGTATTATCATCCAATTCGTTAGGGTTTTTCAATATATTGAGTATTTCTGTCAGAACATCTTTGTTTTCATTATGTTGTCGCTCAGTTAATGCTAATCGCCTTTCTTCTCTTTCAGTTACTTCCCTCTTATATTCCTTCAGCCAGTTAACCATGTCAGATCTATCAGATTTTCTCTTACGTACTTTTTTAATTTTTGGAGCATAATCCTCACTTTGCCTACGATTTACCTCTGGCTCCGACGCTGAGGAAGTTGAAGGCATATTTGCCTCCAACTGCATACATGCGGAATTCCTTTTAAGCTCTGACTTTAATAAAGAAAGACTTGAGCATACTGCTGTGGGAGTTATCCCGCGTCTATCTCCAATGTAATCCGCTACTATATCCCATAATTTAGGATCATTTCCCGACCTGGAATTATAATCCTTAATCTCTTTATATTTAGCAAAGAGAGTTTTCATTCTGTTCGAACATTATTCAGCAGTAAAAGAGTGCCCATCTTTCTGCATTTCAAATGCTATTTCTTTATATACCTCTGTTTTTCGATATTTAGGATTTGTCAATCTATCCTTATGGTTTTTACATAACTCAAGCAATTGAACGGTTTGATTTTTATCCCATACATTGGGCCTTGTTGCGGCTTGATGTTCATATTGAACATTGCATGGTGACTGAGAGTTCTCCTTCTCGGATACGCTATCAGTTTCCTCATCACATATTTGCACATATTGATAAGTATGAGCTAAAAATATAATTATAAAATAATTAGTCATATTTCAAATTCTCATTTCATTTTTTATATCTACTTTCTGCATTATACCAAATATATTGTCTATCGTCTGTTTGGAGTAAATTATTGTCCATGGTTATGAAAATTTTTATATTTTTGAAGCAAAACGGTTTAGATTAAACATGAATATAACCTCATTATCAGAGCTGTCATTACAAACTATCTAATGTCAATTTCTCCCCACCACCTTTCCTACCCAGCCTTCCAGCTTGATAGATGGATTGAATAGTGGGAACAGGAATCGGAATCAACATTCAATAAAACGACAAATAACAACCAACTGGGAACGGAATTGCACCAATAAAACGCACCTATTATATGACCAAGAAGACACTTTGTGGTATAACTGTCATTTTTCCCCACTTCCGGTCTCACCGGAAATGACCCCAACTTTTGATTTTTAAATGGAACACCTTGTATATTATTATATTTTTGGAATCCTTGCAAAATTCTGAGTACAGTGATGCCCCATAAGTGACATTTCGACTCCATGAAAAAAATTTGACTCGAAATTAGTTGGTACATCGAGAGTGCCATGACCAGAAAAAATTGCTTGTAATGGACCGCTGTGATGTCAGAAACACCAAATAGAGCATAAAAATTGGAGAATGTGTATTTTGTGTGCCATCAAATTTGGCGTGAACAATTCTCTTTACCAAAACTTATTTTTTTCAAATGGAACCATAATGGTAGAGTACTACCATAAAATAGCGGATGTTCTAAGGATCCGTGGATGTGCCCAAAAGCAATTTTTTCTTATTTTAATTTTTTTGTTTTTTTTTTAAATTTAGTCAAATTTTTTTCATAGTCTAAATGTCACCTATAGGGCATCACCGTACTCAGAATTTTTCAAGGATTCCAAAAATATAATAATATACCGGGTGTTCCATTTAAAAAACAAAAGTTGGGGTCATTTCCGGTGAAACCGGAAGTGGGAAAAAAAGACAGTTATGCCACGAAGTGTCTTCTTGATCATCTGCGGGGAGGGGGGGTTGGTGAAAATAATCTTTAGACAATCCAATTACTTAACTTTTTAGAGGTCTTATAACTGTGGGAAAATTTTCTTTAATTTTTCCTAATTTGAAGAGACTAAAAGTACAACTTGTCAGACGAAAATGTGGTCAGAAATTGTTTAAATAGTTTTTTTAAACAAATTAAGAAAATTGACTTTTTCGTTTCTAAAAAATATTTTTGTATTTTTCACGCCAAAAGTTACTAAAATTGTACTTAGGTTTTTTGAAATTTCAAGATTTTTTTTCTCAAAATCTATCAACTTTAGAGGAAAACGTCTAAGAACATTTTTTGTTTGTTTTGGTGTGAAAAATACGAAAATATTTTTTCCGAAACGAAAAAGTCAATTTTTCTAATTTGATTTAAAAATTTTGTTTCAACAATTCCTGACCAAATTTCCATCTGGCAAACTGTACTTTGTTATAAAGGATTACATTTTGAACAAGATGGCATAAAAATATGCCATCCGAATAAATTTTCCCGGTCGATGACTGATTTCGCCCGGACTAAGAATCATTCCTTCCAGAAAGGAAGCAGCTGTGGGTTTCTTACTCTTCGCCGTACTGCAATCAGGATTTCCTATATGCCTATCTTGCCTGTTGTACCATAAATGCCATATTTTTAAATTGTGTGTTCATTATCAATACTTATAATTTAAGATTTTGTATATTTATTCTATTATTGGTTGAACTGATCGACCCATAAGAGAATATAAATATAATAAATAATTTAAATAAATCAAATTCTTTTTATTTATTTATTAATCACCACTCTACAGGAACGAGGTTCCCAATTACACAGTTGTATACACACATACAATTATACATTGCCATCTGTCGCAGCTAAGGCTCAAACTAAGAAGCGGTACAGCGACTAGACGTGTTGTCTCTCACACAACCTCGTCTAGTCCACCGCTACCAACTCGGTAACACTAAACATCCATACCGTAGTAAGGATTCGAACCCGGAACTACATGGTTGCAAGCCTAAAATGTAAGTATTTTAAGTATTGAGCCACTGAGTTGGTTTTCGAATATCCTAACATAATTCAACCGCATACATTAATTACGTGGTTAGTAGTTGCGAAAATGTTGAAATGGGACCTACCTAAAATTTATACAATAAGTTTATTGCAAAAATCTAAAAATTATAAATATAAATAAATGTACAATAGTGAGAGAAGAAAGACATTGAACTAAATTTTATTAAAATTAATGAAACTACGTGAGAAGCTTACTTTATAAACCATTCAACATTGTAACTCTATTTACGCTACTTATTACAAAACAATGTTTCATTGACACCTTGAGACTACTTTAATATGTTTATATAAGCACGAGTTACCATTGGTTAGTGTTATTGTTATTGTTTTAATGATATTCTGGTAATTTTAAACTAAAAGGGTATTCTCCATATAGTACAAGATCTTAGGCTGGTTCGCTATGACAGAACGCTTATTGCATTGGCTTCGAAATTGAACACGTAGTCCAATAAAATTAAGTGAATTTTAAGTCCAACCTAAAACTAATTTGGGACAAGCTGATTTTAGCGTGATTGTGTTCCCTAGGGGGTACTTTTTATGTGCCTAAAAATTTCCAGTGATCCCTTGAGCCGAACTACCCCAAAACCACCACTAAAGGTACAATTTTTTATTTTTTTACGATTTTCTCAAAAACCTTAAACTTCTCGACAAAACCTTAAGATACATTTTTGATGGAGCATAAAGTTCCCTATCGATAGGTATATATATAGTATAAATTCGAGTAATTGCAAAACTCTCTATAGCCTTTTGAAAATAAATAAAATCTCTGTATTTGTATACTTACCTTTACAAATAATTTTAAGCTTGAGAACATATTGCCGGTTTGCACACAAATCTCCAAGTAATAAATAAGTTAAAAGTTAAAATTGTTTAAAAAACTGAATAATTTATTAGCGAGTTATACATTAAGAGTAAGAAAAATAAAAATAGTGCAAAAAACATAAAACATTTTCATTAAAAGATGAATTAAAACTCAAACAAAAATAACTATTAATCGTCATCATCTTCAACAAGACACATCTGATGCGGCATTACTGCAATATTGTCCCAGACAAAAACTACAACTTGCAGTGCATTTTAAATTAAATTTGCTGCAAGTACAGGACTTGCTGGAGCAATTAGATTTGCATCAAAAAATAAAAATTTCAAAATGAATTCAGGTGCAATTTCTTTTGAATTCTCTTGCGGTTGTAGCGCACCATCCATTTTTGTCCACCCCCAATCCTCTGGATTTAATTATTTGCCCATCCATAGCTGTACTTGCAAGTAAACTCTTTTAATATGAAGTTCACTAGCTTCAGATATAGGTGGCAATGTAGCTAAGTAGCTCAAAATTTTGAAGTAAATTTTGACGGGCAATTGTGTGACAATATTTATAATACCTTAATTCATTTAAGTTTTCGCTTTTGTGACTGCTATACCATTTTAAAATAAAATTTTGGCCTGCTCTTATTAAATCAGATAGATTCGGAAAATCGCTTTTAAATATGGAGAGATCATTAGAAAGAGCATTATTTTAAATTGTTAATGCCGTTTTATTGCCGTTTTTAAAAAATGCTGACGTATCGCAACATGATGAAGAAATAATATATTTTGACGAATTGATTTATCTAATATATTTTGTAATGCGAACATATTTGTTAGCTCATTTGGCTTAGCAGATGTACCGGGTCTCAGCATATAAATATTTTGAGTTGCACAATGCTCTAGAGCCTCTAGAAGCAACACCATAATGTCTGTATCTTGAGCCACAACAATTACGGGACTGTTAGTTTCTATGGCACAATCCACAACTGTTTTAGCAATCATATAATCTGCAGTCTTTGCTACTTTCACTGAAATACCGACATTAACAAAATGGGCCTCTAAAAAATTAATGAGCTTCTCTTTATTTGAAAAAACTGTTAAAAAATTATCTTGGTTTTGTGTCATTGGAACTTACGATTTCCTGATTAATTACTACTTGGTGTAGGTAGGTATTGTTTATGTGATTGTGCTACCAAAGTACCGCCTACCGGTATTTTCGCACTTATTATGGTACTAAAAAAATAATTGCGAGTTATATAAATGACGCAGATATGATGAAAATACAATTAAACACAAGTAGTGTTATTGTAGTTTTAAAGTATTGGTCAGAACTTGCAAAATCGAAAATTATTTTGCAGAATTTAATTTTATTTGTTTTCAAACTGCTATAGAGGGCAAATACTAGGTTCTCAGGCTTTCGTCAGGTACTGCCAGCGAGTTCGCTCTAAAGAGTAGGCAGATTGAGGCCTTAGAGACGAATCGTGTTGAGATCTGGAGAGTAGGCGGATTGAGACCCGGAATCGAACCAGTTCTACGAACTCCTAGCATTATTTTCTTTAACAATTTTTTCTTGACCTCCTTTTTTCTCTTGAAAATGGCTTCAAAACGGGAGCCGAAACGTCGAGACATTAACAATCTCAGACGCGATTCAACCCGAGACCCTAGTATTTTTCATACCAACGACTGCGGAAGCTTTTCGGAATATATATATATATATATATATACAATAGATAGGGAATTTTATACTCTATGAAAAATGCATCTTGAAGTTTTGTCGAAAAGTTTAAGGTTTTTGAGAAAATCGCAATAAAATCAAAAATTGTACCTTTAGGGGTGATTTTGGTGTTGTTTGGTTCGGGGGCACATAAAAAGTACCCCCGCCATAGGGAACACAATCACGCTAAAATCAGGTTGTCCCAAATATGTTTTAGGTCGACCCATTCTTTTTACTGGCCTAACGGTAACGTTTTTATATCTTGCGCCATATACTGTAAATGCATCTTAACACTTAAATGTTGATTTTAGAATTTCATGGTCATGTCATTAACATGGCGCTATTGGCTCGGCATTGCGTAAAGGTTCTTTATTACATATTTTAAATTGTTTTAATTAGTTTGCATTCGTTTCAGTTATTTTCTTGATTACGAACCTAATTTAATCAATTATTTTATGGCAAGTAAAAGTGATGAGAATTTTTTTTTTATATATAAAAAAAATTAATACTGTAACAAAATAATGGGTTTGATTTACTTAAAGTTTATTTTCTACTTTTTAGAGCATTTAAATAAAAGCTTTTTCAAAAAATATTTCTTTATATTATTTTATTTTTTACTTTTTAGTCCTTTGATATGCTGTAATCCCCAGATATCGAGAGGAATCGGACCATAAACGGTAAAGTTATCCGCCATTTTGAACTAAATTTTTTACTAGAAATTCGTAAATTCGCGACCCCAAAAACCCCCAGATGTCTATTTTGATCGATTTGGATCTAAATGACAAAAGTCGTCAGCCATATTGGCGCCGCCATTTTGAATTTATGAATGTTGACTAAAAATTCATAATCCGCGACCTAGAAGACGTCAGATATCGATTTTGAGTTGAATCGGATCTTAAACGGTAAAGTCGTCCGCCATCTTGAAGTGGTTATCCTGAACTAAATTTTTGACTACAAATTTGTAATCGGCGAACCTGAAAACCCCCAGATAATGATTTTGACCGATTTGGACCATAAATGACAAGTCGTTCACCATATTGGTGCCGCCATTTTGAATTTCTAAATTTTGACCAAGAATTCATGATTGGCGATCTCGAAAACCCCCGAGATATCGATTTTGAGTCGAAACGGATTATAAACGGTAAAGTTGTCCGCCATCTTGAAGCCGCCATCGTGTTTTTTCTTATATGAAAATGTAAAGTGTATTGTCACCGGACACGTGCAAAATTTCAAAGCTCTAGCTTAATTAGAACTAATCGAAATTTTCATTGCCAGATTTGACCTAAACAAACTAACAAACATTGCAAGTTTAATAAAAGCTTTTAAAAATAATTAGGTAGCTAGTGTTTTAAATTGTGTTTTAGTCGTGTGTTTTTTGCAATTGCTGAGGCAATGGCTTTCACGGCAGAGCAAGCTGCGTTCTATCTGATGGCTCAATTTCGGAGTGGAACTCGCCAAGCGGATGAATCGTGGGAATATTCTTTGGGATAGTGCATTCAACAATTAATAGTTATTTAATGAACAAGTGTATTAATAACAGCGATTAATAATCGAGATATTTGAACGCGTGAGCTTTTAGCGGACGCTTTAATGGTCGAGATCATTAATCGCCTTTCAATATATGAGTTAGTTTCAAAATTTTTCCGTCGATCCTATTTTTTTGATAAAATGGAAATAATCTGATTTTAAATTTGTATTAAAAAAATTGGCAGTTACTGGAAGCGGCTGGAACCTCCCCACTCGGTGGATCTTTGAAGCCGAAAAGAGCATTAAATTGTGTGACAAAACGGTACTAAACGTAATCCGATCTCATCCAAAATCTTTTCAGATCTTCTGGGGCACTAAAAAACTCAACTCAATGAATTTACAACACTCGCCTGCTGTTCGTGCTGCAAATTGCATCTATGCGAGGTATTATCGTTCGTTGAATAATATACTATTAGGATATTAACAACTTTAACATCACTTGAACGACTAAGAAAGTTATCCTAAATACTACAGATTTGTAAAGCAACAAACTGAAAATTGGTAAAGTGATAATCCATAATAATTCACCAACGAAGATACAGAAAGCATATGATATTGATATTGTTACATCTACCTTTAAATTTTGTGACAATCCACTGATGCAGTCACTAAAAGTTACAAATATGCCGAAATATTATTAACATGACATGACACCAACGTTATCGGATGACAAGCGATGACAATGCCAATCGTCAAAGTTTTCTCATTGCAATCCGATCGCTCGCAGTTGTCTTTGCTAAATGAAACATTAGCATTTCAGTAATTTTACTAGATTTTAGAGGAATATTAGTAGTTTAATTATTCGATTTGTCTGTATATATATATATATATTTAAAAACGGCACTAAATGTAATCCGCTCTACTTCTAGAGCAGTGAAGAAACCTTCACACGTGAACTGACACGTGATGTGACGAGTTTCACGACGTAACGGCTACGCGCATCGATCATGTCACGCGAAATGCGATCTATGCTTCATATTTGCTTTCACGGAAACCAAATCGAAAGGGTGGAAGTGTGATATATCGTTGAAATCAGAATTTTAACTGCTTTTCAATGGTTCCATTGCAAATTGAAATTAATTATAAAATTAACAACTTGTTGCGTCAAAACGGCACTAAACGTCTCAACCAAAACCTTTCCAGATCTTCTGGGGCACTAAAAAAATGCACATGCAAAGTTTCATTCAAATCCGTTCAGTAGTTTCGGCGCTATCGAGCTAACACACATACACACACACACACAGACATTTTTCAAAAACCACTTTTTTGGGTTCCTAGGACCTCAAAACGTAAAGATTTGATGTTATCTCAATTTTCGTTTTTGAACCAATTTTAGTAACCTCTCACAATTTTATTGTGGTGAGGTTAAATTACAAATTCAATTGTTAATTAATATGACAGTGACAAATATTGATGGCACGGCGTCGTGATTTGGATATTTCATTTTGTGTATGTTTGGGTGTTTACTATTTATACTAAAATCGTTATTAATAGTGAAATCATTCATTGATTTTAAATTTTATTTGATTAAACCAAATACAATTCAATTATTCATTACCTAATTAGTATTATCTGATTTGTGTTTGTAAATATTTATATTATAATACAGATTTCAGAAATTATAAGCTTAACAGTAACAGATATATTGATGACATGACGTCTTAATTTGGATACTTGATTTTATGTATGTTTATACTAAAATCGTTTATTAATAGTAAAATCATGCATTAATAGGGGTCATTAATAAACGATTTTGCATATGTTAATCAAACTCGATAATACACGGTCGACGGAAAATAATATAGATAAATAACACCACAGAAATTAGACAACCTAGAATTCCAGAAGCCAGAGGCTTATGCAGAAGGGGGTTACACATTGAAAAACGCGGACATACAACCATATCCTCTGACAGTGCCAGTGCCGGAGCCGGGGATCGAACCTGGTAGATTAATCGCGAGTGCCACCTAGCGTCTTAATCAACGCGGCTATTGGCTAGATATATTTTTTATTTATATTTTTTCTTAGGTTTCAAATGTAATAAAATAATGTTCGCTTCATTTTAGAAAGAGAAACTTAAAATGTAACCATTTAGATCTAAGCCTTGTCAGGAGGAAGGATGAGAGACCTTACTATGGCACTGGAGCTTCGAAGCGATACGGTTGCTCGGGCTCCTGTTTTAAATGTTGGAACAACACTATCCTACAAGCCGCTAACACAGGTTAAGCAGCTCAAATGGAGAAACGGTAATTCCGGTAAACTAAGGTAGGCACGAAAATAACCTTATTATGAAAAATCTACAATATCTTGGCAAAATCTCTGAATAAAAATAGCTTCCATACAAATTTGGTATTCAAAAGGTCAAAATAGTGGAATTAATTAATTGATAAATTAATATGGTATAATAAAATACTTGAATATTTTGAGGCTTTATAAATTAAGCTTTGATTTGTACATTGTTTATTCCGTAAATATTTAAATTCGAGAAATTAAATTTTGTATTTTATTTTGAGTTCCTCTAGTTCGCCTCTATCGAGCGTACTTATTCGTTCTATATACAAAAGCTTTAAGAACTAATAGTCATCAATTCCTTAAAAATGGAAAAGACAGCCAAAATTAAACTTTTAGACAAGAACTTTTTTCACTGCAGTTATTTTGGAACCCATACCACGATCTAAAATAGTAACTGACGCTCGTAATTTAGTTCAGGGTTGCGAGTTCTAAAACCGAATTTTGAGTATCGCAAATGTATCTAGTGGGGCGAGCGTAGGTGCGTCTTTACTATGTACACATATGCGCCTCATATCAAATTCTGGAAGATACACCTCCCTCAGAGACCTCTACGAACGCTGCAACGACATAACCCCGATAGCCGACTACGTCCAGCATATCTCCCAAAACTTCTATTCGTTCAAGCTGGGCGATAGTCCGCTAACAAGACACATTACACAAATTAGACAGCATAATGCCCCATTTCGGATTAAACACCCCTTACCTTACCAGACGTTGCCAATCTTCCGGCAGCCACTCTAGCCAAACTTTCACCAACTATACCTTCCCTGATACTATCCACCTTTCACTGATATTTCATACCTTTCACCCGCTTTAAATCTTTCCTGTCCCCCTCTTCTTTTGTTTTTGTGTATTTTTGTGTCGCGTTTGTTGTTCCTTCGTTTCGGTTTGTACATTTTTGTCTGTAAATTCTTTCTTCCGTCACTAATATTGTAACAGTATCCAAATTTTTTATACTAGAACAATCAAAATTTAGAATTACAGTTTAGGCCTGCCTTGCGCAACCCGTAGTTGAAGCAACTCGCGGACGGCACTTCGTACAAGTTATGGTGTCGGCGTCAGTGCAAAAATTAAACAGTGTAGTTCTTCGCAAGTGTTTTCGTTAAGTGTTTTTAGTTTTATACAGTTCTATTTTAAGCTTTCTTTTTCAAACATTTGTTATTATACCACCTGATTTTATTTTATTTGTTAAAAAGGAGTTTAGGTTGTAGGTTTTATGTTTTATACAATTTTTGCTTTCGCCAAACCAGTCCCGTCTCGGCCCGGCTCTGCGATTCGCCACCGCGTCAACGCGGTGGTCGCAGGGTCGGTCCCGGGATGGGTGCTGGTGAGGCAGCTTATACAATGTACCATTATTTTGAATAAATTTATTTTGAATTGAATTGACAGGCGCAGTTAGTACTTGGATGGGTGACCATTCCACGGAAACCGCGTTCTCGCCTCACACATCTTCCAGCGGCTTGTATATCAGTGTATGCGCGAAAGCTATACAACCTTAGGCGAGGGTTGTATAGGAGATATACCATCCTTCGGAGGGGATGTAAAGCCGTCGGTCCCTTGTCTATTAAATGTTAGGCAAGTAAAAGATCCCTACTCTTCTTAAGGGAAGAGGTTCGGCAAAATTCCTGGTTGGGGGTAGCTCGTCTACAGGCGTCGGTGTTAGGCCTCAGTAGCGGAAATAGGCCGACGTTAAATAAATGTATAAAAAAAAGTGTCTAGTTGACTTTGGACATGGTATATCTTTATGGCAGAGTACAAAAGTAGTCTTTTTGATTATTATATATTTTTTTATTAACCATGCCTCTACCCAGAAAAGTAAATTTTATCCGCAAATATTTGTATAAAAATGTATGAAATAGGTATAGTTCAAGTAGGAATATCTTGAGACATAGAAAACGCAACAAAAACTTTACGACCTCATTAAAATACCATTACTCTTTGTACTACTTCGACCCGCTCGACTGCAAATCATCTTGCTTACCTTTATAAGTTTTTAGGTGCGTCGAGTCGTTTGATGTAGGCATGCAGCCGTTTTTTATGTCTCGGGAAGTCCTTACTTGTACAAAATCATATTAACCTTCCAAACATTTCTGTTAGCCGCTTAACTAGAGAAAATGTATAAAAAATAATGAATAAATTTTTTTTTAAATATAAAATTTCCTTCTGCTGTAAAATTGATTATCCAATTATATTTTTTTTCTGATATTTGACTCGTATATAACTGTCGGTAGTTTTGAAATATATTTCGTCAAGTAATAAGATATTCAGTTTGCCAGAAAAAAAAAATGTATAGTCCAAGTAAGGGCTTCCTGAGACGAAAGAGACTAAACAAGAACTTTACGACATAATTATTATCGCCGCGGGCCATGGCGTTAAGTTGAAGTAAATAGATCCCCGTAAATAAAAAACGCAACAAAACTTTACAACATAATTATATCGCCGCAGGCCATGGCGCCAAGCTTGACATCAAATAACGACCCGAGGCCCACATTAAAAACCTATAAAGTAAGCGAGTCAATTTGCGAACAGCACTAAAAAAGAATACCGGTATTTTAATGAGGTCGTAAAGTTTTTCTTAGGTTTCTTATGTCTCAGGATTTTCCTACTTGACAGGTTATACACTCATTCAGTTGTTTGACAAATATAAAAAGATTTTCTGATTTAAATGAAATCATATAAAACATTGTTAATTTAAAAGTACCTACAGATAATTTAAAAGAAATAAGAATTACATTTATAATAACAATCGATATTACGTATATATTTTAAGTTTGAGATTCACACGCTCCTTAGATTTTCTACAATAGGTCACCGATTTCTCTGTATCCAACGTTTAAACGTTTACTTTAAATACACCTTTGAAAACTAATGTTAAAAATAGCAGTTATTAAAGGATCGTACTAGGTGCATATACCTTTAGCGAAATGTCCTGTGCAGTATACTTTCACAAAATAATCGATGGTATAGCGAATTATGATAAATACTCGACGTATGCAGTTGTGGCTAAACAAAAGAGATGCATTACCGCTTGCATGAACCCAACGAACCCGAGCGTTTCAATTATAAGGTCACGTGCCGACGTGAAATACCATGAAAGTATATAGATAAATCATTCCAAGTATTTGCGGCTTGTCATATTAAAATATTTAAAGAATTCATTTTACTTAGAGCTGGTGATTTGTTGATTGCAAAAGAGGATCCGTCTCAATCTCTGTCAAAATTTAAAGGATGGCTAAAATTTTTTGAAAACGGTCGCTTGCAGTAATTTTTTAACCTGAAATACAGGTTACAACAAAATTTCCGACAGGAGTTTGGAAAACTAAAGATACCAATAGTACTTTTTATTCATTGTACCCCTTGTATCAAATCCCATAGCTGCAGAATAAACAAAAACTTTTTGGGCGCCATCCTCAAAAAAAACGCAGCTCTTTCCATAGTAAGTAGTTAGGATTCCGGTCCAAACGAACTTTTTGTAATTGGTGTAGGATAAACCCTCACACTTCCTGGAATTAATTACTTGTATATAATTCTTTTAAGTACTATCGGTTTGCTTAAATTGTAATAAATTCAATTGTTTTCAAAATATAAATTAATCACAATCAATATTCAAAACATATAATGTAATGCTTTTGCCATTTATTACACACATGTTCACATTTATTAATGTCAAGTAGGTTTTCCTTTGG
Source organism: Leptura quadrifasciata (assembly GCA_963675555.1). Classification (NCBI taxonomy): domain Eukaryota; kingdom Metazoa; phylum Arthropoda; class Insecta; order Coleoptera; family Cerambycidae; genus Leptura; species Leptura quadrifasciata. The sequence continues at coordinate 149,932,578 of OY776673.1, read as the reverse complement.
TGAATACTCCGAATTAAATTGGCGATTATAAAATTATGTCGAAATCTGTTTTAACAATTATTTGTACTATGCTGCTGATTACGCACATATTTAAAAGTTATAGCGCAAGTTATTTAAGCAGAAAATTTAATTAGGTGGATACTCTTTGATTGAAACTTCAACCAGAAAGCTGCAAAAAATTGATTGAGGGTTGGTTCTCTTCACTACCTCAATCATGCCAAATACATGACTCACTTGTTAACTTACAAGAGTGGGATAACAATTATTTTGTTAAATGGGCCACTAAAAAGTTATTGAAAGAATTCCATAATCTGACACATAGATACTTCCTCAGTATCAGTATAAAATGGGTGTAATGGGGGTAGTGAAGCGCAAGTTATAGCCTCTCCTACTCAATTGTTAACCTCGCCTTCGCGATGAGTTCAATTTGAACTTGGTGCACCCTGTTTTCACTAACGAGGCTCTAACGACCGAGTAAGGGCGGAATAACCGTTACCTTTTGCCGTGAGCACATCCACCTTCTCACGAAGAGTGCGGTAAAAATAACCCACCGTACACAAAGGTTGCTTTTGGAATCGTTTGGTTACCCCATCGTCGCAGTCTCCTTCTGTGCCATGGGACCACACCACTCGCCTTCCGCAACCGAGCTGGTCAGTTGCATACCTGCTCCAGCTAAAACTTCAAATGCAGCTTCGTTTTCAGTCGATTAAGGCTTTAAAAAAATGATGGAGCGTTCAAGTGGGACAAAATCATCCGGAGGTAAAATACCCTCCCGATCGGATCTCCGGGGGAGGGTGCCCACAGGGACACCTCATCGAATGTCGAAAAAACACCGACAAGTTAAATCCAACAAAACTAATTCTTTCATCTACGGCGCTTGGAATGTTCGTACTTTGAACGACAGTACTCGCACCGATCGGCCTGAAAGAAGAACTGCTCTAATAGATAGAGAACTTCACCGACTCAATGTTGACGTTGCAGCTCTCAGCGAAACTCGATTTTTGGAGGAAAGATCTCTCACAGAAAAGTACTACACCTTCTATTGGAAAGGTCTTCCCACCAATTCAAGAAGACAACATGGAGTAGGATTTGCCGTTCGGAATCAACTTGTATCCAACTTAACACAAGTACCACAAGGCCTATCCGAGCGTCTAATGCTGCTACGCTATGAGCTATCAGATGGCAACGCGGTAAATCTAATAAGCGCCTACGCTCCCACTCTGGATGCAAGTCACGAAACCAAGGAAAGCTTCTATCAACAGCTGGAAGAAACCCTCTGTAGAATACCTAAATCGGAACGACTCGTTATTCTTGGCGATTTTAACGCTAGAGTAGGGAGAGATGCAGACACCTGGCCAGGCATCATAGGCAAGAACGGTTTGGGCAACATGAACGCTAACGGTCAACTACTCCTAACTAAATGCGCCGGACATGATCTAGTTATAACAAACACCATTTTCCGACAAAAGGATAAATTTAAAGGCACCTGGCGTCACCCCAGATCAGGTCACTGGCATCTACTGGACTATGTTATCGTACGTAGGAAGCATCTCAAGGACGTCCAAATTACAAAGGCGCGCATTGATAGCGAATGTTGGACCGATCATCGTCCTGTTGTCTCTAAAATGAAAATTGTTATGAGACCCAAACATCGAAGAACTCAAGTAAAACGTAGACTCCGTCTCTGTATTAGTAAATTGCGTGACCAACAAACCGTCGAACAGCTAAAGCAAAAAGTTCAAGAGAATTTGAGTGCACTAGAAGAAACCAATTCTGTAGATGTCGCTGCTACCTGGACACAAATTAAAGACAGTTTAAAAAGTGCGAGTGAGGAAATTCTTGGCACTGCAGCAAGTAAAAAACAGGAGGACTGGTTCAATGATAATGAAGCTTTTATACAAGAACTTCTTGACCGCAAACATACTGCCTTCCAAAACGCTATCAACCACCCTAACGACTCATCAAAAGCAGAAGCTTTTACCCAATCTAAGTATGAAACGCAACGCGAAATCAGAAGAATAAAGAACGAGTGGTGGGCAAGCAAGGCCAGAGAAATTCAAAGGTACGCCGATTCACACGACTACAGGAATTTCTTTCAAGGAGTAAAAGCAGTGTACGGCCCCAGTCGGAAAAATATGTGCCCTATTAAAGATTTAAATGGAAATCTCCTCAAAGAAGACCAGGAAATAAGAGCCCGATGGAAAGAACACTACTCTAATATTCTTAACCAGCAAAGTCAAGCCGATCACGATATTATAAATCTTATCCCTCAATATGACACCTTCGAAGACTTAGATAAACCACTAACAACGGAAGAGATCTTAACCGCCATTGGGCAGCTAAAAAATAACAAATCTCCCGGCGCCGACTCACTCCCAGCTGAGATCTTTAAAGCTGTGTCGTCAGAGCTCATACCCTACCTCAAAAAACTGTTTGATGTCGTGTGGGAGAGTGGTCAAGCTCCGCAGGAGTTTCGTGATACACTTTTAATCAACCTCTTCAAAAACAAAGGGAGCGCTGCGGACTGTGGAAATTACAGGGGTATAGCTCTCCTGGCTGTTGGAGGGAAGATACTCACTAAAGCGATGGCAAATAGGCTAACACCTGTTATGGAAAAGTTACTTCCTGAAACACAGAGTGGCTTTAGACCAAACCGAGGCACATCGGATTTAATCTTCACACTTAAACAGCTTCAAGAAAAAGCACTCGAACATCAAGGAGAAATTCACATGGCCTTCATTGATTTAACCAAGGCGTTTGACTCGGTGGACAGGGAGGTGCTCTGGAAAATTATGTTCCGCTTAGGTATCCCTAGAAAATTTGTGGAAGTATGTCGCAGTCTACATACAAACAACAACGCCCGGGTTATGTATAATGGTGAGGCAACCGAACCCTTCCAAACCCTCACTGGAGTTAGGCAGGGATGTGTCCTGGCACCCCTACTCTTTAATTTGTTTACCACTGCTCTAACAGTTATTGTTGACAACAAACTGACAGTCAGAGGAATAGGTCTCAGATACCGTTTTGATGGCGGTCTCTTTAACATAGGGCGCTTTAGAGCTTTCACGAAGACACGCACACGATTCATTTGTGATCTCCAGTATGCGGATGACTGTGCACTTTTAGCCTCTACGCCGGAAGAGCTTCAAGAACTTTTAGATGTGTATGCCCAGAGCTATGATTCCTTGGGACTTAAAATCAACATTGGAAAGACTAAGATTATGTCAACTCCTCATCAAGTGAACCAAATAGACATTACACTTAACGGAAATTCTCTTGAAGTGGTGGATCAGTTCAATTACTTAGGCAACGTTGTTAATGACAAAGCAAACATGGACAGCGAGATTCGCAATAGAATTAACGCTGCATCTAGAGCACTCTGGGGACTTAGAGAGAGAGTATTTGACAACCACGACCTTGCTTTGTCAACGAAAATGGCTGTCTACAGAGCAGTTGTCATTCCAACACTGCTATATGGATGTGAAAGCTGGGTCACTTACCGTCGTCATGTGAAAGAATTAGAACGTTTTCAGCAAAGACACCTCAGAAGTATGATGAAAATCCGTTGGTTCCATCACATATCAAACGTGGAAGTACTCAGGAGAACAAACAGCCTTCCAATTGAGGTGCTTATTTCAAGAGCACGCCTAAGATGGGTAGGTCACGTTCATCGTATGCATGATAACCGCCTTCCTAAATGTACACTTTATGGTGAATTGCTAAGCGGTAGTAGAAGGCGTGGCGGTCAACGAAAGAGGTTCAAAGACGCTCTCCATGAAAATCTAAAATCCTGCGGTATTGCAGACGAGCAATGGGAACAACTTGCAGCGGACAGAACCGAATGGCGAGGGGTTGTGGCCAGCTATCAAGGAAATGTTGCTGCAAGAAGGCCGAATCCAAGACCTAACCAGGTCTATGTTTGTCCTGACTGCGGTCGGCATGTGCTCTCCCGAATTGGCCTCTATAGCCATAGTCGTGTGCACCGTAGATGAATGGGAATTACAATAGACTACACCTTTTACTTGTTTTCTATTGTACACAATTTATCGACTGTAACATTTTTATACTCGGACTCGAGTAACGGCTAATAATAATAATAATAATAAAAATGACGAGACAAGTTCAGTGGCGTAACTTTGATTTAGGGCCCTCTAATGTCGTGAATAAATAACATAATTTTTGTCAGTACTTTAAAACTTTTTTATTGCCTTATTTCTATTAACGTACTGACGGAATTTAGCTATAGTTCATTTCACGTCATCAATTTTAAATTTCTAAATTTATACGCAGTTCCTTAGCTATAGAACTGTCGGCACTGCTCTCGTAGCCTCAGAAGAAGATTTCTGTTGTTATTGGGTTACGACAGCAGCGCCTACAGCTCATATAGCAAAAGCACTGCGAACAATTGAGAAATTTAAAATTGATGACCTGAACACCAACATTCGTGAAACTTTCACCGTGAAACGTGAAATGAACTATACCTCTCCAATTTATAAACCTCTTGATTTTGGGACATCGGCCCTCATTAGTCAATTCCATAGAGATAAACAATAAATATTAAAAAATCTTGACTATTTTTTAATTTAGGTTTCTACGTTGTATTTGACTCGGCCGGGCCCCTAATGTGCTCGGGCCCCCCGCACTGCGGGGGCTGGCGGAGGTAAAATGACGCCACTGGACAAGTTACTTCTAGAAAATTCAGGGCAGGACACTGCAGGGGGTGTGTGGTTTAACGAATTAAATAATTATTCCCTCTATAATTGCTCTCACAATTCTTATCAAAATTAACACATCGATACTCTTTTAGTACTATCATGAGACGACATAACCTGTCCATAATCCAGGGACTGAGGTTGTGGAGGATAAAGTTAAAGGTATTAAATGTTTATTTTTCTGAACGACTTTTGAAATTATTAAATTTTGAAAATATATGCACAAATGCAGCGTTAAGTGCCATGAAGGACTTTGTTTTATCAAGGTTGATTGGTAGAGTAGAGGATAGAGCATTTGACTATCACCCAGAGTATCCACCTTTCCTAAATTTCATACCTATAAATGTTTAAATCATTTTCCTGTCCCTATTTTCTGTTTTTCCCAGTTTCTTTTTTCTTTCGAAACTAAATTCTTAATTCTTCATTACATTTCCAGAAACCAAAATTTTTTAAATTAAAATTTCGATATACCACAGATTAGGTAGCCTTTAGATCCTCCCCGAAGTTCTGCAATGGCCGCAATGTCTCGTATTGTGCTTGTTAAAAAGTTATTTTCAATTCAATTCAAAACCCGAAGACAGGCATCATCCTGCGTTATAAAGGGAGGGCCATTAATAACAAGCCATAATTCAGGGGTAGATTCGTTTAGTCAAAATATGAGGGTATAACCAAATATGCTTTAGTAAAATGTTGCTGTGGAAAAAGATACAGGATGTCAAAGTTCAAGTAATTTTTTCGTTTTTTTTGCAATAACTCAACAGCCTCTTGACTGATCTTCTCCAAATTTGCTAGAAGAACTTTTTTATTCTAAGAAACAATAATTTATGTATTATATCACGTTAGATAATAGAGGGCGCCGCACCTATAACCGATGATGAATTTTTTTCTTTTTTTTTTATGAAACGTTGTGGTACTTCTGACCAGAAAATCTGATGAGGGCGTCATTTCCACGTATAAAAGGTACACTTGATAACTCCAACCGTTTTCGAGGAAAGTGCCGTTAAACATTTCAATAATTTTTTGAAAGAAAAATTCAAATATAATGAAACAAAGTGTATTTATTGAAAAGTGTGCTTTGGTTACGTTTTAGTTCTGTCATTTACGTCATTTAATCATTTTATTTTGTTCTTGTGTTCCTCGAGCTAATTTCTTTAACTTCCTTATTTACAATGCCTAGACATGATAATTTTTCAAATAGGAAAATGAGGGATATATGTGTTTACGCACAAAATAATTTTAGCGGACGTGCTAAAAGTCGTTTCTCGTTTGGCAGCGGCAACAGGGGTGAGTAAACAATCTCTCCTAAGAGTCTTGTGTAAAGAACGCTTCTACCCATATCATCTCACTCCTGTACAAAACTTACTTCGAAGGGATCTTCCGCAAAGGCTACAATTTTGTCAATTTGTTCTAAATAAACACAATAAGGATCGAAATTTTGTTAAGAACACTTTATTTACCGACGAAGCAACTTTTACTCGCAGAGCGTTTTTAACTGGAGAAATACCCATTACTGGGAAGTAGAAAATCCTCATGCCGTTAAAGAAATGCATTCTCAGCAAGAATTTAAGATTAACGTTTGGTGTGGTATCATCGGCGATAAATTATTGGAACCCATTATATGACTGATGCTCGAGAGGTGAGCGCACTTGCCTCTCACCCAAAAGTTCCGGGTTCGATTCCCGGTCGTGGTAGTGGAAAATACTGTGAGGGGGATTTTTCCACTATACGCGGATATTGGGTGTATGTCCCTTGTCTCTAAATGTGTAGCCCCCTCCCACACAAGGCTCCTCCAGAGCCTTCCGGGATAAAGAGGGTCATCATTACCTGTGGTGTATTTATTATTTGTCCTTCCTCCAAATTTAAATGGACAGTCTTATCTGCTTTTCTTTAAAATTCTTGCTGATATATTACATGCTTTCATGCTAGACATACGGAACAGAATGTGGTTCATGCAAAATGGAGCTCTCCCTCATTTCTTCATTGAAGTCAGGAATTATCTTGATGAGACTTTCCCACACAGATGGATCGGTCGAGGAAGTGACTTTGCTTGACCACCAAGGAGTCCTGGTTATAATCCTTTGGAGTATTATGTGTGGGGAGATATGAAGTCCTTAGTCTATGCAAATACTATCAACTCAAGAGAAGAACTGTGGGACAAAATACAAAACGCAGCGAATTTTATTAGAGAACAGGGAAATGTGTATTTTTCAATGTAAGAAAATCTTTTATGAATAGAATTAGAAAAGGCATAGAAAGAGGTGGAAACCATATCGAACATTTACTCTAAGTCAATGGGGTTTTTGCATGGGGGAAAAGTTTATGTCGTTAAGTCAACTTTTACGTTATTTTTTGGTCTTCTAATGAGACTAAATCTTTATTTTAGACAATCTTTTGATTTATGTATTTATCTCAATACCATGAAAATAATCCACGACTTCATAAGGAAGTGAGAAAGAGTTTCCGCTGATATTACGATTTTGTTTTTCCTTACGTATTGTACTTTTTTCAATAAATACACTTTGTTTCATTAAATTTGAATTTGTCTTTCAAAAAATTATTGAAATGTTTAACGGCACTTTCCTCGAAAGCGGTTGGAGTTATCAAGTTCTACCAAGTGTACCTTTTATACGTGGAAATAACGCCCTCATCAGATTTTCTGATCAGAAGTACCATAACGTTTCGTAAAAAAATATGAAAAAAAAATCATCATCAGATATAGGTCCTGCGGCGCCCTCTATGATCTAACGTGATGTAATACATAAAGTATAGTTTTTTAGAATTAAAAAAGTTCCTCTGGTTGTTGTTGAGAGAAATCAAAAAATATTGACACCCTGTATTTTTTTCCACAGCAACATTTTACTAAAGCATATTTGGTTATATCCTCATATTTTGGCCCAAAGAATCTACCCCAGAACTATGGCCTATTGTTAAGGGTCCACCCTGTATATACAATTTCTCTTTGCAAATATTACCTGTAAAAAAATGTTCTCCCTCAATTAGCAAAAACTGTTATAATTTTAGACGGGAAAATTTCACAAAATCATATAATGTCTGTGTAAATTGGTTATTTTTGGAAGATTAAGCTGATGTAAATCAAGCCTGTGATGCTCTTTACGAAATATTATATAACATATTTGATTTACATCTTCCTGTGTATAAGAATAAAAATAAAACCCATATGTACCCTAAATGGAACGCCCATGACATTATAAAGAATATTAAGCAAAAAGAAGATGATTTCCCATCATACAACTTATGTTTTTTTGTTTCATAAGAATTTTATTTATGTGAGCTGAGTTACCCCAAAACATTAAACTAAACCATAGCTTATTTTAGACTGAACTAGTCCCAAGTATGCTAATTTCAAAATATCAAACGCTACAGTGTTGTGTAATTGCCTAAAAATAAAACACTTCGCCTTTACAAAAAACACCAAACACCAAAGGTCAATTTACAGAATTATAAAAACCTTCGGCATCGTATTAAAATACAAATTCATGTTGCTTACAAAAAGTTTATCTGTGATGCTGAGAACTCTATTCATTCAGACAGTAAAACATTTTGGTCGTTTATTAATAGCAAAAGTGGTAAGACTCGTATATCGGGTGTTCTACACCTAAATGAAAATTTAATTTAAACTATAGTTGACGGATTCATGACCACTTTTGTAGTATTTTTCAACACAATGATGTTGCTCTCAATTTAGCTAATCCCGATACATGTAATTTACCTAACATTAGTATTAATTGTTTTACTGAGGATGAAATTATTATTTCAATGAATAAACTTAAGGATAAACCGACCCGTGGACCCTGTCAAATTTCTAGTTTCCTTGTTCAGGACTGTGCATATGTGTTGTCTTATCCGTTGCTATAAAGACGTCTACATTTCCTTTAAAATGAAAAGAAGCAAGTGAGTGTTTAGTCTTAAAAAGTGGTGACCCTGCCAATATAGTTAATTATAGACCCATAATTTTATTAAATAATTTTGGTAAAGTTTTCGAAATGTCAGTATATAATCGCATCTACTATCCAGAAAAAATATTATTTCACTGGATCAGCATAGTATTATGTCGAGCAGACGCACTGTTTCTAACTTAGTTTGTTTCACGCAATATGTGTCAAATATACTTAATGATTAGGGACAAGTAGATGTGATTTATACTGACTTTTCTAAGGTTTTTGATAGGAAACATCATGAGATTTTATTGAACAAATTAGTAACATTCAGATTCAGTCGGAATTTAGTAAATTTTTTTACATCTTATTTATTTAATAAATATCAACATGTCATATTCAACGGCTATAAGTCTAAAATATATGACACTACGTCTGGTGTACCGTAGGGTTTCAATTTGGGCCTTTTACTTTTCTCTCATTTATTGATGACTTAGCTAAAATTTTAGTGTGTGAAAGGCTTCTGTATGCTGATGATGTAAAGACTTTTATTTCAATTGATAGTTTGCGTGACTGCATAAATCTACAACAAAATCTAACACAGCTATAAACTTGGTCAAACGTTAACACACTTGATTTACACATAACAAAATATAAAGTTTTAATTTTTAGTATTAAAGAGTGGCCTATTATTTTTGACTGAGCTTAATGCTGAGATTCCTAACAGATATAGGTTTTGTAAAGACCTTGGGATAACTTTTGATGAATCTTTGAGATTCAAAAATCACATAGAGTGCATAACATCTGCAGCATATAAAAACTTGGTTTTATCATCAGAAACAGCAAGTCTTTTAATAATGTGATACATTGAAAATCTTGTATTACGCTTTTGTTAGATCTAAACTGGAGTACTGTTCCTTAGTTTGATATCCTCATTACGTGTCTTTCATTCAAAGTTTACAGTCTGTACAAAGGAAATTTTTAAAATGTGCTGCCTGTCGAGTAGATGGTATTTATTCGAAACAATGGATCGATCATAACTTATTATTAACTAGATTTGAGATGGTATCATTAGAAAATAGAAGGTTCACTTCATCTCTTCGATTTTTGTATAATTTTGTATAATCAAGTTGCCTGTCCAACTACTTTGACTCAGTTGAATTTTTTAATACCTCGTCTATCTGCAAGAAACATTCTTGCAGGTACAGGTATCTTTTCATTGTCCTGCTGGTAGAACAAAGATAATGTTGATGTCCCCTATATACAATATGACACACAATTTTAATTTAATCTCAGATAGATGTGATATTAGTACTTGTAGTTTAAATAATTTATTAGCAATTGCCAATAATTATGTTAATTCGCTTTTGTCAATTTGATCCTTTATTTACAAGCTATCCCTATGCTATGTTTTTGTTTATTTTAAAATTCGGTCCATTATATTGTTTATTGGTACTTATCATTATTTACTTATTTATCTATTTTTATATATGTTCTGTAAATTAGTATTCCTGTTGGATTAATAAAGTACTATTATTATTATTAAAACCTAGAGAATCTGGATTCAAATAAAATCCTATCCGTTTTTTTTTCTCGAGAAATTTATCTTTTCATTGCCGATTATTTTCTTTGTTTAAATAAGAAAATTCTTAAGATTTGTTGAAAGTTGCGGGAACGAGACATGTTAGTTCGGCAGATTTACAATATTATAAAAATTACGACATTTATTAAAACAATTGACTACTACTGACAGTGCAAAATTTTTATACTGACTAGCTGTCAATATTACTGTTAGTAGTCAAAATATTGTATTTCACATGCAAGGTAACAATTTTTACTGGTTCTAAGATGTGACACGTCGCCAGTTATTTCGTCCTATCACCAGTAAAAACTGTTTTACCTTATCTGTAATGTAAAATACAATATTTCTAATTGAAAATATTTGTCCAAGTTGTCACGGACAGATTTTTTATTTTAATACAAAACATACAGTACCACTTTTATCAATAGGAGCTGGAATAATATGTTTACTGAGATCCCTGCAGAGGTCGTATGTAGGAATTTTATTTCTTGACTAATCAAAAATTTGAATTAGATCTATTTGTCCGCATTCATAACATGGGTCTTAATTTATTCATAAGTCGTATATGTATGTTCTCATTCTAATAATACTAGTTATGCGTCTTCTATTTACATTTTGTATACCAGGGTTTAAATAGAAACTCTTGTATGTAATAATTTGCGCTATTGTTAAATGATAGCTTCCACTTATTAACTCGTTCCTGTTTTATTTATTTCGATGATAATTTGTGGTTCTATTACCGTTATCCACATTACCTAAAATCAAAAAAAAATCTCGGAGAAAATTATTTTACGATTGCAGTACTTGCTTTCGGTAAGCGAGGGAGGTAAAAATACTCTCACCAGAAAATTTTTGTCGTCTATTTAAAGATGAACTTAAGCCAACAAAACATACAATGGATACTACAAAACTAAAAAATGTATCGGTATGGCGTATCTACTTGAATATTATTATTACTATTAATATACCTATTATTTTTCTCAGTTTGATTTTATTTTATACATAAATTTTTATTACTTGATGGAATATACGTCTACTTAGGATATCACAAAATTATCCATAGTAGATGAATGTTGAAACATTTACTTAGAGATAAAGAATATTATAGCTTGTCAACGTGTTCGAACATGTTCAAGATTGTTTCCAATAAATTATAAATCTTTTAACCGAAAGACCACCATCATAGACCATGTTGCGAGTCAAAATTTTGCCAAAGTTATTAAAATGAACTTTCCAAGTCATGACACATTTTAAAATAGCGAGAAAGTGGCAATTTACAAAACGACCATAGTCAGTCCATAAAAGAAGTGTATACATATGCATTAGCATTTAGAGAAAATACAATAAATATTACAAATAGCGACGAAGAAAAAATATCTATTGCATAGAAAGTTTAATTAAATCAGTTTGATTTATTTATAACAGGATAATATACCCTTAGCTAAATTTCACATAATATAATTAAGTGAAAATTAGCCAAAACCTGGAAATAATATTGTAAATTCAAACTGTAGCTCAAATGTCTTTAAGAGCGCTCCGGATATAAGCCGGAAAGACGGTGCAATTTACTCTCCTATAAATCATTATTTAAAAAGACGGCTTTCACTAAAAGACATTAAAGACATGTTACAATGTGGGACGATGAGAGAAAAAAAAGTATATATATATAAAAAAAATTTTTCTTCTATATTCGATTTGCAAAAATAATTCTTATCATCCCGCATAGGTATTATTAAAATAAACATTTTCCCTTTTGTAGAGCTAAAATAAAATTAGCCCTAATATCCTCAAGTGCACCGAGAAATTTAAAGATTAGATATAATAAATTTGTCCAATGTCATATTCTATTACATCTCTATCACTCTCTTTCCAAGCACACCGTACATTAGGCTGCGTCATTTTATTGACGTGAAGTCATTTACAACTAAAATTGGAAGCATGGATGACTAATACACTCCGAACAACTCTTAAGGTATCGCTGAATAATATACTAGAAACTGCGACCCTCTAAAATTAAATAATTCAAATTCATCAATAATGACTGTAAAACCAACGGTAAATAGTTACGCTGTTCACCAACAGGTGTCACGATTTATTAAAGATTTATTCAAGTCAACATAACTTTGTTCATGTTATGACGTAGCAGAACCTATCCCGGAACCGCCGTACAACCACCACGTTAATCGCGATGGCGGATTGCAGGGCCGGGCGGAACGGATCTGGTTTGATTAAAAGAACAATTAAAACTTAAACCTTTATAACTTAATATAAATTTTAATAATTGTTCAATTGTAATTTTAATTTCGTCTTCAATAAAAATTGATGTTTAAATTTCTATATTTACTTACCGCCTCCTAATCGATAAGTAGTCACTTACCGGTCGCTAATTTGTAAACGTTACTTACAGATGTCTCAACAAATTCAGTAAAGGTGTCTAGTTACATGAGGGTGCAAAAATATTATATTCCCAATGTTACCCATATAGACAATGTCCTGCTGACAATTATTTTAGAAGACTTGAAGAAGGGAATCAAATAATAAGCATGAAGTCCATGTAAATATTAATGGAGGATCGGAACTTAATGTATTGGCTTACGTGGAATTTAGCAGTACGGCGTCAACACGGGAAATTCGGGCTGAACTGGGTATAAGTTATGAATCCGTTCGCAAAATTTTAAAAAACATAATTTCCGTTGATACAAATATCAGGTCCAACCAACACATGTATGAATATGACTACCAAAGAAGACTACAATATTGTAACTGGATTTTACACAATTAAGTGGAAAGCAATAACTTCGCTGGAACAATAATATTTTCCGATGAATCGCGGTTCACAAATCTTGGTTTATTTAATCACCAAAATACCCAATATTGCTTTGGAGAAAATGAGCACTTATTGAGACAGGGCAACTTCCAGGACATTTGGATTTGGTTTTAACGTTAGGCCGAGTATCGTGGGAACAAAAATAATTGGCCCAGTAATATTTGATGGCCCGCTCACTGGGGAACGTTACATAGGTATTTTACAGAATCAAGTTGCAGAAATTTTAGAAAATTTGCACTTGAGCCAACTTCAACAAATCTATTTTCAGCAAGACGGGACACCTACACACATTTCAGAGTAGCCACAAATTATCTTCATGCCACATTTAGCGAACAATGGATAGGAACTCACGGCCCTATGCAGTGGTCACCTAGGTCTCCCAATCTCACCCCACTCGATTCTTTCGGTTGAGGATATCCAAAGGTTCAGGTGTATACTAGTATGCTAACAACTAGACAAGATTTAGAGGATCGCGTGAGACGAGCCGTTGCTAGCATTACAGAAGAACATTTGAATGAAACGATAAGAGCTACAATTAGATCAGAGTTATGCACGATAAATTATTAATCTTAATGCTGTAGTCTTTCTATTTACTGTGCAATTGTTTTCACGTCCACGCCAATAATAAAATAAGGTTCTTTTCCCCGTTCATTAAAATAAAACCAATTCTGCTTCTAATTTCAATTGATGTTATTTAACCTATCCCGAATTTGGGCACATCCACAGATCCCTTAGAACGTCCGCTATTTTATGGTAGTATTTCACAAATTTACTGATAATATTTTCTAACACAAGTTGGTCAAAATGGCCTATGATTATTTCTTAACATCCCTCTTTAACAGAATTGAAAAATTTCAGATTTTTAAGAACATATATATTATGTATTTAGAATATAGGCATACTTTATTTAAACTATGCATATATGTCATCAAGAAAAAAATCGAAAACTTAAAATGCCATGGGGCGAGCGTAGGTGCGTCTTTACTATGTACATACTTTGATATGCGATGTAAAGCAACGTCAGGCGCAGTTAGTAGTTGGATGGATGACCGTTCCAACGAAGACCGCGTCCTCGCCTCACACATCTTCCAGCGGCTTGTATATCAGTGTATGCGCGGAAGCTATATACAACCTTGGGCGGGGGTTGTATAGGGGATATACCGTCCTTCGGAGGGGATGTAAAGCCGTTGGTCCCTTGTCTATTAAATGTTAGGTAAGTAAAAGATCCCTACTCTTCTTAAGGGAAGAGGTTCGGCAAAATTCCTGGTTGGGGGTAGCTCGTCTACAGGCGTCGGTGATAGGCCTCAGTAGCGGAAATAGGCCGACGTTAAATAAATGTATAAAAAAAAATGCATGTGAAATGAAATGCCATTAAGAATACATCATAGATCGTTTTAACTAATTTCTCTTTGAAAATATTAATGAAATATAATGAAAATATTAATGAAAATGAAATAAATATTAAATAGTCAAATAACAAAGTTGTGATTTTGTTATTTAAATATTGGGCTAGTAGATTTTTAAAATTATTAGTCAGATATTAGTATTACTTGCTATACATTCTTCTAGAAAAAAAATATGATTATGATTTCATTTCAAAAAATTAAATTTTGTTAAAAAAACTGTTCAGGCCAAATTTGTTAGCCCATGAAATACACATTCTGAAATTGTTATACCCTATTTGATTTTTCTGACGTCACACCGGTCCATTACAAGCAATTTTTTCTAGTCATGGCACTTCGAATCAAATTTTTTTCATGGAGACGAAATATCACCGTATTTAAAGATTCCGCAAATTTGAGTAATATACAGGGTGTCCCATTTAAAAATAAAAAGTCGAGGTCCTTTCCGATGAAGTCAGAAGAGGGGGAAATGACAGGTATGTCAATTGTCTTCTTGGTCATATAATACATTGTAACTGTTCCATTGGTTATTTGTCGTTACAAGGTTTTTATAACCTAAATTTTTAATATTTAAAATTTCATAAATTTAATTGTCCTTGGATTATCGCAAGCCGCTATACACCATGGAGACATCTAGCATGTATAGTAGCAATTGACCACACGAGAGGATTCACTTACCTCTCACATCTACCAAGTTTAGTATAGAATAGAATATTTTTATTAACCTAGTAGGAGCACTACATGTATGCTATTGGACAAAATACACAAAATATAAAAGAATATAAAAATATATAAATATACATACAGATTTACGTATAAAGTCAGCACATATATATATATGCACATACATACATATAAAAATGAGAAAAATGTATACACAACTAGAATTCACAGAGATGTATAGAATATAACATACGAATACAATATACTTAAGTGTTAACATCACTATCAATGTATTCTTGAACAGAATATGCACATATTTTTTGATAAGCTTCTTAAAAGCCAAGGTGTTTTTTAAATTTTTATATGACAAAGGCAAATGGTTATATAATCTTAGTCCTAAGATATTGTGGGCATTTGCGGAGATATTCAGATGTTTAAATGGAGCGTGGAAGTTGCATTTATCGCGCGTATCATGAGAATGCATGGTATCATTTCTATTAAATTTATGTTGATTTTTATATACATATAGCAATAATTCTAGAATATATATACTAGGTAGAGGAAGTAGTAATTGTTGAAAAAGGTTACAAGGATGAATTTGTAGTACTACCACCATACATCTCATGATGCGCTTTTGTGCAAGAGAAACGTTATGTGCACCGGAAGAATTTTCCCATATCAGGATACCATAAGACCATCTTGAATGAATTTCACCAAAATAAATGAGTAGCAGACCAGACATATCCAAAACTCTTTTCAGTGTTTTAATTTGAAAAGCATATGTCTTCTGATATTCTAAAAAATAAGGGAAAAAGGGATCTACCGTGATCCGTTGACATTCGCCATTGATCAAATCGATATTTTAAGTTTCTTATACAGACCTCCGGACCGATTTAATGAATAATTTGATAAATTAGGATAAGTAAATATATTTAAAAAATAGTAGATTATTGATCTCGATCACAATTTCATAAATAAACTAAATAATAATGAATATAAAATTGCGTCCTATATACCAGAATATAATATCATAGATCACTATCCAGTAGGTTTGAACATCTGCTTTAACGAGAAAAAAAATAAGCCAAAAAACACATATTAATCATTTCAAAAGCGTAAATGAAAAAAATAATAGAAACTCTAAAGAGCGAAAGCTGGCTTGAAGTTACTAATAAATCAGGCTCTGAAACATCGACTAATAAATTCGTATCTATTTATAAAAAATCAATTGAAGTAGCAACTACAGAACATACAAAAAACCATAAACAAAAAAAGTTAAAACTATGGATAACTTTCGGAATAATAAACTTTATTAAACTTAGAGATAAACTGGAAAAGAAACTAAACAACAATAAGAATAATACAGAACTAAAAAATAAATATAAAATATATAGAAATAAACTTAACAGAATCATACTACACGCTAAAAACAACTATTTTAAAACTAGGCTTAGAAATTGCAATAACAAACACGATTAAAATTAGAGAAGAAAATCAACAAATAATAACGGACGCATATAAAATAGCTAATATACTTAACACCTATTTCTGTGAAGTAGGTTGTAATATGGCAGAGCAAATAAATACAATCATTTGCAGGAAAACCTAGCAAACGTACCACAATCACTATTTCTTGAACCGGTAAATGATAAAGAAATTATAGCTCATATTTACTCATTAATAAACAATATTGCCAAGATTTTAAAGTGTTTAAAAAACAGACTAGTAACTTATTTAGAACGTTTTAGTTTGTTGTCAAAAAGTCAATATGGTTTCCGAGAAAACAATACGGAACTAGCAATATTTGATGTAACTTATATAAATACGAGTATAAATAACTCAATAAATGAAAACAAAAAATGTATTGCGGCATTTTTAGACCTTGCCAAAGTCTTCAACCACTGTCTCCTACGATATTTTAGCTAACAAACTACAATGCTAAAGTCGAGGCAAGAATTCAAGCGATGCACGTCACGAGTGATATCATTAAAGAAATGTTAATACTAACATAATTTTTAATCATTAATTACGCTAAAGAGAGTAATTCTTGACACCCAGTTATTAAGCTTTTTTTAGACATAAGTACAATTTAATGGGGCTTCATGATTCTTAGCAGTATTGTCTTATTTATAGAATCGATCTGTGACGTGCATCGCTTGAATTCTTGCCTCGACTATATGGTATACGCGGTCTACCACTTAGATATAATCAGAAGCTATCTATCAAATAGGACTCTGTACGTTAAAATTCTAATTCTTTAAGCGAGCCACTTACAACGAACATGGCGGTTTTCCAGGGTACTGTCCTTGGACCAATACTATTAAATAAAAGAGCGTCTAGTGGTCTAAGTACCGTACTAATGTGGTTTGATAAAAACTTACGTTGAATTATGAAAAAAGGAAATATGTTACTTTTTCAATTTCAGATGTTGGTGAAAACAATATTACAAACATCATTTTACATAATAATACATAAAAATGCCAATGTAATATAAAAATTCAATCTGTCTTCCATTTTAAATATTTAAGTATTATAATTGACCAGCATCTTCGATGGAAAGAGCATATTGAATACATAACTTCAAAAATTAGGTCCTTGATACCAATATTTTATCAGCTAAGAAATATTTTTAACAATAACATCATGATTAATATATATAAGGCTTTGACAGAGTCTATATTTCGATATGGAATCATAATCTGGTGTGGAATATACGATACGACATTAAATAGACTAGTATAGTCAAAATTATATTATTAAGGTAATATTTAAAAAGACCGTAGGTTCTCAACAGAAAAACTGTACGAAGAATCAAAATTGTTCAGTATAAAACAACTATATATTATGCAAACTATTATTTTTATTCACACCAAATTTGAGAAAAAAGCCTATACAGCACAGACACATTACCAGAACGATAACCGGAGAAAAAATAGAAGATAATTCGTATAAAAAATCTCTTTGCCAGAGATTTATAACATACTTAGGGCCAAAGTATTACAATTATGATCCCACAAAATATTAGAAATACAAAAAATTTAAAGCAGTTTACAATACAGTCAAGAATTTGTTATAAAAAATATTAAAACCTTTTCGGCAATATGATAAATCAATAGACCAGACCTCTTCAACAGGGAAGAAAAAGTAAAGTTCACTATACTCTACTTTTGTTATACCATTATCTTTATATAAGAACATAAACAGGAGCACAATACAAATTATTCACAATTTAGATGCTCCTTCTCTCTATTTGTAATTATTAGGAATTATTAGTTCGTTAGTTAAATTTGCGAGAAATTATTGGTTTTTCTTGCAAATATCTCAATATCTCAACTTACTTTAATTTGTAGTGTTTCGTTCAAATAATTATAAAAAATTATATTTCCACAAACAAAACGCTAAAGTTTAGCCCATCCCGGAGCACATTGCGAATACATGAAGATAAAGAATTAACTTATATCGTTCTTCTTGTTGGAAATGTACTAAGTAATTGAATTAAGGTCTTGAATAGGTTATTACTGAATAATTATTATACAACAAAATGTTCAATTTCAATTACAGCTAAAAGTGCTGCTGCTTTATTGCAAGAAGTGTGTCAAAGCACATGTGAAACAAAAATAACAAGGTAGGCCAGAAAAATATTTATTTTATTAACGACAAACATATCTCGAAATAATTTTACCAGAGGTAGATCGTTTAATTCAAGAATTCCTTCTGGACGTATTGTCTAGAATAATCAATTTCCCATTTGGATAGGTAATGCTGGAACCATTCGATGGCCACCAAATAGCCCTAATTTGACGCCATTAGACAGATAGCTTTTTATGGGGGTTTAAAAAAAACAAAGTCAATTTTAATCATAACGACAATTTTAAAGCAAAAATTCGAGAAGAAATTAACAACTTAAACAGAAACCATAACAATGCCATTTGCAAAATATGTTCCTAAACTTAGGAAGACGCTTGCGGACTGGAGGTTGGCCACCGAGGTTATAAAACCTGAGTTCCAACCACTCGAATCTCCTGGGATGGACGGAATATATCCAATTTTGCTCCAAAAGGGGCTAGAGGTATTAATACCTTACTTATGTAAAATATTCAGAGCCTGCCTGGCTTAGAAATACATACCAAAAATATAGCGGAAGGTGAGAGTCATCTACCTACCAAAAATAAGTAGATTATCGGACCAAACGCCCAAGTCATATAGGCCTATAAGTCTATCCTCTTTCCTACTTAAAACGATGGAAAGACTGATAGATAGGTACATTAGAGACGAACTACTTAGGGAAAATCCCCTGAGTGAACGACGTCAATATGCATATCAGCCAGGGAGGTCGACAGACCTTGCGCTGGATGAATTAAACAGACTACTAGCAAAGTCCCTAGAGAACAAGGAAATGGCGGTAGTTACAGTCCTAGACATAGAAGGAGCGTTTAATAACGCAACAACGCACTCACTAACGAGTGCATTATCAAACAGAGGAGTCCCAACAACGATCTGCTAGTGGATTAAAGTCAGCCTAGATAATAGGATTATAATATCTAATCTAGGAGAGATGTCCATTGAGGCGAAAGTGAGCACAGGCTGTCTCCAGGGAGGGGTACTATCTCCACTACTATGGGCAACCCTGGTTGACGAACTTCTCCGGAAACTTTCCACAGAGGGCTTCTGCTGCTTAGGATATGCTGATGATCTAGCAATAGTCGTTAAGGGGCGATTCGCGAATACAATAACGGAGTGTTCGCAAAATGCCCTAAATGTTGTCGACAAATGGTGTTACAAGGAAGGACTTTCTGTAAATCCCCACAAAACCACAGTCGTCAATTTTACACGGAGAAGAGCACTGCAAGGCTTAAAGCCCCTAAGGCTTAACGGAGTGAAAATTCCATTTGCCTGTGAGGCAAAATATTTAGCAAAATTTAACATGGAACTCTCACATCCAAAAAGTCACACAGAAGGCCCCAATCGCCCTGGGAAGGTGTAGGCAAATGTATGGAAAGAACTGGGGGTTAAATCCCAAAATTAACCTGTGGTTATACACCAGGGTAGTGAGACCCATGATAACCTATGGATCAGTGGTATGGTGGACTAAGACGGTGCAGTCGGGAGCAATAAGGCTGTTAAGTGGCGTACAAAGGCTTGCTTGCCTGTGCGCCACGGGGGCTATAAAAACTGCTCCTGCGGCTGCATTTGAGGTCCTCTTGGACCTGCCACCCTTACACGTATTCATACAAGGCGAAGCTCGGTCAGTGGTGTACAGGTGAATGCAAGGCCAAACGCCAATTAGCCAGCAACACGGGACGGAGTACCAAAAGTTATACTCGGAGATGACGGCAGATCCCATTCTAGGTATGCCCGCGGATGTAATGGTCCCAAGGTATAACTTCAACAAGAACTTTCAGACTGTTATACCAGCAGGGAGGATTGGAAAAACGGTCCTCCCATAACAGCACAGACAGTCTGGTACACTGACGGGTCCAAGACAGAACAAGGAGTCGGAGCCGGGATTTACGGGACAAGGTCAGAAGCCAATATCCCGATAGGTCTAGGGAAATACGCAACGGTGTTTCAGGATGAAGTGATCGCCATACACTGTTGCGCAAGGGAGATAATAGGACAAGTCACTGTTAACCAGTCGATTTCCATTTTCTCTGATAGTCAAGCGGCAATAAAAGGAATCAGTTGCATGCAAATCAACTAAAGATTGGTGTGGGACTGCTTGACGACCCTTACAGAGCTGGGAAGTCAGAACAGAGTGACCCTAGCATGAGTACCAGGACACGTGGGATGCAGAGGAAACGAAAAGGCTGACCAACTGGCCAAAGAAGGCGCACTTGAAGCCCTAATAGGACCCGAGCCCTTTTATGGCGTGGCAAAGCCATGCATTCGAGCGGCCATTTAGGAATGGGTGCAAAATAAATCTCTGGAATGGTGGAGGAATCTCCCAAGACAAAGGCAGGCCAAGGAGTTCATTAAATAACGTTCGGCCAAATTTACGGAAGATCTACTAAGCCAGAATAGGAAGGCCATCAGAGTAATAGTAGGCCTTCTAACTGGCCACTGCCGGTTCAATAGACACATGAGTCTAATGGGCCTGGCAGAGGACGCGACATACAGATTCTGCCAAGAGGAAAAGGAAACCTCAGTTCACGTATTGCGCCACTGTGAAAGCCTGGTGAGGCTGAGATTCCAAGTACTCGAAGAAGAAAAATCAAGGGCGGACAGCTATACAAAAGGGCCTTTATCAAAGCTGTGGAGTCCAGTACAAAGGACAAAGCTGGATGAGGTACTATAAGGAAGGTATTCTGGGAGCATCACAATAGACCTGAAAAGGTTGCGGTGGTAAAGGCTAAATAACCAGCTCCATTGTTAATCTAATCTAATCTAATCTAGGAAGACGCTATGAGCTTTGCATTGAAAATAATGGTGGCCACTTTGAACAATTTCTTCTTTAAGTGTAAGAGTTTTCTCTTGCTTTGTTAAATCTTTTTCTTTAATAAATTAAATATGAAGTTAATTTTAATATCATATTAAGTATTTACACGTGATTATAGTTAGGTCATATATAATTTACATGTTGAAAATAGCGCTTTTCATACGTGAAAGCGTTTACACATACTGTTGGCGTGCGTTAAAGATTTATCGCACGCTATGTGAAATAATAATATTAGGACTTTATTTCTCATTAAGCAAGTACAGACAAATTACAAATATCATACACATAACATTTAAAATGACCTAATGGAAAAATGCCGAAGATGAGATGGTAGTGTGTGACACTAACCCATTTTTTCAACTTAAGCATATTGCATACTATAATATTAATTGTATCATACATAACCCACAATAACAGTACAACTTATAAACAAATAAACAATGATACATGCAAACATAACCAACAACTCAATAACAATGCAGGAACGCCAAAATAGAGAATGTGCCATTTCTCCCCTTTCTTTTTTTCCTTTTCTCTTTCCTCTTCTACCTTTTGTTTTTTCCTCCTTTTCTCTTTTTCCCCTTATCCTCAACTATATTTGCATACAGAGATACTTTTGAACGTAATCTTTAAATGTGGATAATGATTTGTTTTTAAAATTAGATGGTACAGAATTGTAAATTTTGGAAATTTGGTAAGCAAACGAACGTTTGAATAATTCAGTGCGGTGCGTGGGAGGTGTTAGGGTTCCTTTAAATCTGATGTTGATGTTGTGAATATCTGACCTATACAATATTTTCTTATGCAGATAATTTGGAATTTTATTTATAATGAATTTGTGAAATAAGCACGCCGAGTGTAAGAAAAATTTCATTAAGTTTATGCGAAATACCCTGCCTGCACCGGACATTGAAGTAAACAGGAATTCTGAATAACCTGTATTCTACGGGAGTCCTCAGAATCTAAACATGGACCATATACCGAGTCAGCAAAATTAAATTTTGATAAAATAAGGGATTCGCCGAGAGATTCGCATAGTATTGTTTTAACCTTTTTATTTAAGAAATAGCGGTTGTTAAAAATAATTTTTAAATCCATATATCGAGGGTATACAACGAAAACTGACCAAGTCCATGTGTAGTAAATGTTCAGGAGAGCAGTTTGAAGTTTTAACTCTCTGGGTAAAATAGTGTATTAGATATAGGTTTAATTTTGTTTGTAGTAGTGTACTTTAAGGATGGTTTTAAAAATAATCCTAAGAATTTGCAAGTTGTTGGTGGAAATATGGATAAAATGGATTTGGTCATTTTTCCTTGTTTTAATAATGGCTTTGGAAAATGATGGTCATAATATGCTAAATAATTTTATTTACTTCAACTACATTAAAGATGTAAAGGATGGTTTAGATTTAGAAATTATATAAAACTATCCTTTATAAATGAATTACTAGAAAAATAAAAGCTAATCAGAATCAGCACTGGACTCTGCAATGTCTGGTTCTGACAAACGGTCTGTTACATTATTGTTGGAGGGCAATGATTCAAACCGTTCCTGATATTCCGCTGGAATTACATTTTCAGCACACAGTTTTAAATGACTTTTTTTTCGAATATAGGTAACTGATTTGAATAAAGAGCTTCTAGTACAATTTTTGTTTTAGTTCTACCTCTAAGGGGGCGAGCGTAGGTGCGTCTTTACTATGTACATATTTCGATATGCGATGTAAAGCAACGTTAGGCGCAGTTAGTAGTTGGATGGGTGACCGTCCCAACGAAGACCGCGTCCTCGCCTCACACATCTTCCAGTGGCTTGTATATCAGTGTATGCGCGGAAGCTATACAACTTTAGGCGAGGGTTGTATAGGGGATATACCATCCTTCGGAGGGGATGTAAAGCCGTCGGTCCCTTGTCTATTAAATGTTAGGCAAGTAAAAGATCCCTACTTAAGGGAAGAAGTTCGGCAAAATTCCTGGTTGGGGGTAGCTCGTCTACAGGCGTCGGTGTTAGGCCTCAGTAGCGGAAATAGGCTGACGTTAAATAAATGTATATAAAAAATAAAAAAATTCTACCTCTTAACTTTTTTTTGTTTTTCCTTGACGTTCAAATTGTTTATACAGACTATCGAAATCGTAGCTGTAATAAATGATATCTGGATCTTGTTTTAGATATTTCAGTCTCTTTAATTTTAACCACTGCACTTTATTCTTCTCAGTATCGGTAGTTCTGTTAATAATAAGTTCAGCTGATAATTTTTTTAAATTAGTAAAATCATTAAACTTAATTTCTTCAACTTTGTATGCCTTAGCTGTTTTGTTTTTTAACCTCTTTGATCTGGCAATTCCCAATATTGTTAACCAGTCTTGCATACAATTGATCTTCACATATTTTTTTACAGATTCTATGGCACTATGCATAGAAACTGCCTCCATGTGTGACTGCCCTTTCTCAAAAAATTTGTGTTCAATTCCATTTACATTTGTATTTCGGACAATATATAAACAAAGAGCCGCAATATACTGGTTTCTATCTTGGCCACCGCACGTATCCGAACAAAGTGAAACTTCTTTGATATCTGCAGGTAGAGTCTTAAACCATTTTAATAATGCTATTACAATTTCGCAGCTTCCTCTTTGGCCATTTCTGTCCAAGTGAAGCAAAAGGCTTGATGTGGTGATGCTGCTTCATAAATTGTTAGATTGTAAGCATTAAGTTTCATACTGTAGTAAAGAGGCGCAACATCTCCACAAGGAATTTATAATACGCTTTGCAAGTCAAAGGATACTGATAAAAACGTTTTATCTTCGAAGGCTCTTTTTTTGTCCGCTGCTGATTTGCAGCATCTTTTCGTTTTATATGTTGCGTATATTCTTCATTAAGTTTTGTCTTTTCCTTGTTATTTGCAGATCCGTAGTTTACACAAATCAAACATTGGTCCTTTTTTGTAATGAAAAAGGACAAATTAAACTAATGGATATAAACTGCGAAATTTTAGAACCTGAAGGTTCATTGCATGTAATCGCTCTACAGCACTTTGCATCCGGTTCATTGTTTATCTAAAGTACAGTTTGATTTTGAGAGGAAATATCACTCTCCCGAACTATTTATTCTTAACGCCAAGATTACCATTGACTTTGATCTATTCATATTTAAAACTGCATTAAACTAAAGAAAACGTTTAGTAAACAAAACGACATAAACCGCATGAGAAACTTAGTCACATAACCTCAAAGTGAACAACGGAATATTGCAAACAAGTAAAAATGACTATCACTCTCCCGGACTATTTATTCTTAACGCCAAGATTACCATTGACTTTGATCTATTCATATTTAAAACTGTATTAAACTAAAGAAAACGTTTAGTAAACAAAACGACACATAAACCGCATGAGAAACTTAGTCACATAACCTCAAAGTGAATAACGGAATATTGTAAACAAGTAAAAATGACCAAGTCCAATTTAGTCAGTTTTACTTGTATAAATTAATTTCTATGGGACTTGGTCATTGCTTGTATAATTGGTTGCATACTATGTAGCCATAATGATAAGTTAGACATTTTTACTAGTCAAAGCTATTACTATTTTACATGACTTGGCCATATTTTCTTATTTTCAACGATTTTTGGACTTGGTCACTTTTCGTTGTATACCATCGATATGCTGTGCTAATACAATTGTTAATGTGATGTTTGAATCTCAACAACATGTCAAATGTTAGGCCTAGACTCTTTGCGGATTCAAAGGGCAATATATGGTAATCAATAATAATTTTCAAGCGTAATTAGTAGTGCGTAGTAGTAGCACTTTTCAAAGCAGTCATAGAAAAAACTTTTTATTTTACTAGTGAATAAACAACTATTTACGGTTGTTGCTATGGAGTTAATAATGACGGTTTGAAATAGTCAAAATTGAATAAACAATAAAATAATTATTTTCGTGGCCTACCTTGTTATTTTTGTTTCACTTCTGATTTGACACTCTTCCTGCAATAAAGTAGCTATTTGCATTTTGAATGTCAAATATGTCAAGAAGTATTTAAGATAGACCTATACAATATTATATATTTGAAATCGGGGGAAAAGGACTTCTCGAAAATGCAATAATATATAGGGTGTTCCATTTTAAAAAAAAACATATTTATTTCGTATTACGTGACCTATACACGCTATTGTTTTTTATCACGTTTCAATAAAATATAGGTAATATCCTACAAATTTTATACGAAAGTTTTATTTCTATTTTCAATAATAACAAAAAACAAAGGGGGTCAATATATAGTGAATAACCCTGCACGTAGCAAATTATGCCCACATACTATTTATTACATTACAGAACTATGAATACTTTACAATGGAAACATTGCTTATAATAAAAGAAAATACATGTCGGATTCTAGCCACTCATATAGGTATGTGGAAATTCGCTTGCACTATACAGGCAGTTGTATGCTATTGCGTCAAGTATTACAAAACTGTATATTCTTTTGTTAAAAATATTGCTACATGCAGGATTTTATTTGATTGTAAAAAAGTCAACCTTACCTTAAATTATTTCCAATATAAACATTTTACGACGACTTCCTTAAATAGACGGCTTTCTTAAGATAATATTTACATGCTGACTTTCTTCTCTTCTCAAGAATGTCCTACTTAAAATAATTCACTGTAATTGTGAGATTTTATAATATATTAATTATAAGTCGTTGTAATATATTCAAGCACTGAATCTGTCACAAGGTAAAAATCACTAATTTTGTTTAAAAAACGTATTCTATACATGGAACACAATTAATAACAACTTTGACCTTAGTTCAAGTTCACTTCTCCTAAGAATGGCTTGGTCGAATACATATGACGTGCCTACATACTTGTAGAATGTTAATATGGATCAAGTACAGAACGCAGACCTTGTGAACACCGCCCGCAAATTGCAATAGCATAAACTACTTGTGTAGAATACAACTCTGGTGACAGAGCGTCAGGTGAAATCTCATACAACCTAAACGAGGAACGGGTCGAATCGGCGAAAGTCGGAACTTTTGTTCTTAAATTCAATTAAATCCACGTAATAATTTTCGTATCACAATTACATTAAATTAACAGTAACTGAAATGTGGATTATCGCTGAGCTGAGAACAATACAGTTGCAATTGCAGGCCTTTTAAATGATACAGAAAATAGGTATTTATCTTTTGGTAAAAAACTGGAAATAGTATTGTACTTGTCAGAAACTCATATTGACGAATGTAAATAGGAAAGAATTATACAGTGCTCACGTAAAGGTTGGATTAAATTTCTTAATATCGTTACGAAGCAAATGACAATTTTCATTTTCAACATTTCTTAATTTGTTTATGTAAAAAAAAAAATCTGCAAACATCGTTTTCCGTCGGCAATTTTTTTAAATGGAATCATTTACATTAATACCTAGTACACACATGCATTACTTGTAGTCCAGCGCCGAACCGGTTTTCAGAGGCCAAAATTCTTAGCAGTATATGGATGGTCAGAAAATTTAAGATTGATGGTATATAATAATAATTTATTTCAAACAGCCACATTATAAATGATAAAATTATGTAACAATGGGTTGAAAGTCAAAAGGAACAAAGTATAATTAGAAACAGAAATTACTACAAGAAGACAAAAAACAGCTACAAATTAATTTCTTTTTAAAGGAACGATGATTATTATAAGCCTGCCTCTTTTACACTCAATAAATTCCTTTACATTATATGATTCAATTTCTACTGACAAATTAAAAAGTTCTCTTTATACTTTTTTACGTTTTTTATTCTGTTTGGTAGAATATTAAAATATTTCATACCGGCATAACAAGGACCATTTTCTATCACGCTTAACGTGTGGATGGGGGAAATTGTTCTCTAGGAGCCAACTTTGAATCAGGTTTAGAATAAAACTTGCTTCAAATAATAATTGTGAAAAATTATTAGCTCTTACCAACAAAGTAGTATCGTCTGCATAATTTATCATTATACGCCTGCTGTTATATAACAAAGTGCACAAGTCGTTAATATAGATGTTAAACAATAGGTGCCCTATAATACTTCCTTGGGGGACTCCCATTTTGGCATTTCTTACTGTTGACTTGACCTCTTTACCCGGTGAATTTAACTTTACTAATTGTTTACGATTTTCTAGGTATGGTTTTAACCAATCTAGTGCTGCTAGTCGAACTCCATACCTTTCCAGTTTTTGTATCAGAATTTCGTGATTTATACCATCATACACTTTCGACAGATCTATGCCTAATGGTATTTCATTTTCCTCAAGGGTGGTTAAAATTTGAATTACATAATCGAACACTGCAGTATCAATGATTTTCCCTTTAATAGACCCATGTTGATTATTACTAAAAAATTAAAACATTCAAAAATCTTGTTATTTGAAGGCATACCAACTTTTCAAAAATTTATGAGAAAGCCGGCAACAAGCTTATTGGTCTGAAATTTTCAGTTATATCTTGTTCTCCTTTTTTATGTATAGGTACGGTCGTGAGCAAAAAAAAAAATAGGACAACTCTTATAACGGTATTTTGCTAAAATCTAGTTGTGTACATCGAACTTTAATTTTTGTGTCAGTTAGTTGTCATAATTTATTGCAAGTGTGCAAAAAACTAATATGCCTCATATAAGCGATTTAGTTAAATCTGGAGTTATTGCTAAAGCAGAAGATGAATGGTCAATGAGACAAATCGCACTGCGTTATAAATATTGACAAAAATTCCGTGTGTAACATTTTAAGAAAGTGGAGAATAAACGGTACGATTAGTAGAAATCCTGGATCAGGGCGACGAAGGATATCAACTCAACAACAAGATTTGCAATTGGTAAATGCTTCAGTAGAAAATCTTTTACTCAGCTATTCAGGCTGCTGAAGAAACAAATTTTCATGGATCGAGTAGTATTGGTCGCCGGCGAGTATGAGAATCGGAGCTACGCTGTCAGACAGCAGCACAGAAATACTTACTTAAAGCTGAACATAAAGAAGCTCGAGTAGGATTTGCGCTTTAATTTTTTGCGCATGATGTAAATTTTTGGAACAATGTAATCTTTACAGACGAAGGAACTTTCCAGTCAACACACAGCGGTCGTATTCGTGTTTACCACCCTCCGAATAGTCCACTCGATGAGAAATATATCTAACAATGATAAAGTGGTAGAATTTCCGTCAATATGTGGGCTTGGATATCGGCACGTGGTCCTGGTGTTTTGTGGCATATTGAGGAACGATTTAATAGTGAAACGTATATTAGGATTTTAGACAATATTATGCTCCCTTCTATGTCACAATTATTTCCTAATAATGAGTTCATATTTCACCAAGACAATTGTTCCGTTCATACTGCTCATACCGTAACTAACTGGTTTCAAGATAAAAACATCAATGCTCTTAACTGGCCCAGTCATAGTCCAGATCTTAACCCTGTGAAAGAAGTATGGGAATTATTCGTAAGAAGTAACCAACAACGAAATGTGAGACCACGGAATGCCGAAGAATTGCTGGAAATAGTAAATAATGCATGGGAAAATATTATTACTAATGATTATTGTATAAGGTTATTTAATTCTATGCCAAACAGACTTATAGAAGTTATAAATAGAAATGGTGCAATAACGAAATATTAATAGTTAGTTTCTTGTTAAGTAGGATATCCTTTGTCCTTTGATCCAGGATTTCTACTAATCGTACCGTTTATTCTCCACTTTCATAAAATGTTACACACGAAATTCTTGTTAATGTTATAACGCAGTGCAATTTGTCTTATTAACCATCCATCAGGGGCGAGCGTAGGTGCGCCTTTACTATGTACATACTTCGGTATGCGATGTAAAGCCACGACAGGCGCAGTTAGTAGTTGAATGGGTGACCATTCCAACGGAAACCGCGTCCTCGTCTATACGAGCGGCTTGTATATCAGTGTATGCGCGGAAGCTATACAACCTTAGGCGAGGGTTGTATAGGAGATATACCATCCTTCGGAGGGGATTAGGCAAGTAAAAGATTCCTACTCTTCTTAAGGGAAGAGGTTCGGCAAAATTCCTGGTTGGGGGTAGCTCGTCTACAGGCGTCGGTGTTAGGCCCCAGTAGCGGAAATAGGCCGACGTTAAATAAATGTATATAAAAAAAAACATCCATCATTTACTATAGGTTTTCATTAAAATTTGCATTTTTATAATTTGGTTTTTTTAAATTTCCAGACACACTTTCAGCCACATTCCAGATAGCTTTGGATATGTTATCTGAATTTAATATTTTATTATTAAAATATTGATTTTTTGCTGCTGTTAACAATGATTCTAGTTTAAGTTTTCTTTGTTGTACAGGTCCATGTACTGATTACTATATCGTACCAAAACAGAGCTCAGCTCTTTTCTACAATTTAAAATATCCGCATTATTAGCATAAATATTATCGTCATTTTTGTGGTCATATACTTTTTTTAATGGAAAGGAGTTATAAAAAATGTTATTGAAAGTGGACATAAAACTATTCCACTGAGAATTTACGTCTGCTTCTTTAATGTTAAAGACATTTGTCCAGTCTTCCATTTCTAATAAATTTACAAAAGCAGTGTTGTTTGTATCATTAAAACATCGCACGTATTTACAATATAAGTTCAGATTATCTTCAATTTTCAATAAAAGTTTTGTTGCCATATGATCTGATATATGTGATCTTATTACATTAGCTTCATAATTAAAATGGGAAATATTGGTTAATATATTATCAATCAGTTATCCAAATATAATCTTGTATGGTAGGTTCTACATTATATGATTGTAGTAGGGATAAAAAAGTGTTAGCGTTTTTATTGTTCATATTTTTTATATCTACAATAAATTTTTCATTTTTTATGAATAAAAACTCTAATAGCTCATGCAACTTTCTAAAAAAAATGCCTACCTTAGTTTGACACTGATCGGGTGTAGTATAGATGGCCACTATCACACATTTAAAATTACCCCGAACCATTTCCATAGCGGCACATTCAAATGTGAAGGTCTCACTCATAACATTAATATCCACTCTTACTTTTGCGTTTGTGTATTCCTCGCAGTATACTGCGACGCCTCCATGACATCCCGGATCTCTACAGAATTTTGACACTAATTTATAGCCTTTTAACTTGAACGCATGTAATTGTTCACTAGATTTTCAGTGTTCAGACACTATTATTGCACTGGCTTTATTATCAATTACAAAATTACTTAACCTTTCTACCCAATTTCCTATCAATTGTAAGTTTTGATTAATACTTATGAGATCAGATGATGTCTTCCCCGTAAAGTCCTTCTTTCCTTCTTTACTTAACCTTTGCTTTTCTCTAGGAGCTTGGGTAAAAAACGATTAATAACAAATTCTGGCCAAATTTTTGGATTTCTGAATTCTCTATCATCTTTAATAGATACTGACACTTTAAAAGAAGAGTACTGATTCGGATATCTAGAGTTCATCTTTTCACAGGTAACATCAAGAATATCTTTTGAAGATAGGTGTTGTAAGACATCTTTTTCAACAAAATTAGGGGGTAATCTGTAGATGTGGTTGTCTATATATTACGCCACCCCTTTTAAAGTTGAGTCATCTGCAGCTTTTCCATAAATTGTACGTGCAAAATTTCGCCTTCTTCTTTTGGGGTATTCCCGATTTCCGTCGGCTAGTGTATGGTCTCCTTTATTAGACGAATTCTGTGGGCACTCATCCTGTAGTGCCTCATTTTTTTCCATGTCATTCTTTTTATACCATTCGTTTTTCGAGTTTAGTTGTTTTTTGCCAATATCATTCTCCCGTTTTTTATTAGCTAGTGTTGCTTTGGGTTTATTTTTTAAATCTTTATTATTTATTAGCGACGATTTAGCATTATTTGTTAACACATTCACCATTTCTATATTACTCTCTCTTAACATTATTACTTCATTCTTGAGCTATGCTATTTCCCATTTCAGTTCATCAGTAACACTCTGCACAATCTGCTGAATTATCAAAGCAAAATGGGGGCTTTTCATAAAGAGGGGAAAAATCGATTGGACCTCAACAATTTGAAGTAGGGTGGGGGTGGAAAAAGGTGTGCTTTTAGGGGTGAAACGTGCTTTTTTACGATTTCCGGCTGTAAAAGTTGTAGATAATTGAAAGATCTACAACTTTAATTGTTATATTCTTTCGCTCATTTTTCAACATAACCTCAAAACTATTGAGACTACCGTCAAAAACCAATTTTTTGATTTTTAAATTCGATCTCCCACAGAAATGATCCGATTTTAATGAAATTGGGTGAAAATGGACATTGTTATGTCTCAAATAAGCTGTAATTTTATTGAAGCGAAATATTTATTTTTTGATTTTATGTGAATTTAATTTGACAAAAAGTCCTAATTTTCAGTCAAAAGAGTTGATTAAAAATTTTTGATTTTTGAAAATTTCAGGACGGAATTGTTTTCGTTGAAACCTCTACTTTAAGATGGTGTAAAAAAATCAGCTGTTACTGTGGAAAAACATTCTCAAAAATGGGAAAAACCAAAACGATAATTTTTTCAAGATTGATTTATCCGTAATTGTCACGAATTCTTCATTGTTTAGTGAAATGAAATGTTGACTGATGTAAAATGGTAATTTCAATGTAACATCAAATAAGGGAATATTGGTTAACCGTTTAAGGTTTAAGTTGTTGAGAAACAAATTGTTTAAGCGAATAGTTTTACATAAAAAATATTGCTAGAAATGACAGTTTCTGTTCAAGAAAAAAATTTTTATGCTTCATGGACAAAAATAAACTAAAAATAATGTCATTAAAATAAATATTCAAATGGTTGAAATGGCGGGGCAGTTCTTATGCTACGCGGCCTCGAGCGCGGGCAGCTCTTTTTTTATTCGTTTCTGCTAGCTCGGATGCAACCCACTTGTCCCTGATTTTCCGCGCGTCCACAACTGACCCGTGCTTTGTCGTTGTTGATGGTAATTTTCAATATTGAATTTATGTGTTTCTCATCACATATAATTTGCTGCATTTCCATGATACGTCTCAAATTTCCATTTTATGTTTGTGCACGTCATAGTGTATCTGATGTAACCTAATAACATGGTTCCTGGTAACTTAACAGCGATGACTGAGTTGATGAAGAAGTAAGAGATTTGTAACAAGAAGATTTATCTATTACGAAGACCCAAATCAAATTCAAGGCAAAATATTTTTTACTAACTTCTGTTTCAAACATGCATAGTATTTGTTCCTAAGCGCTAAACAAAAAAGGAATAAATGCTCACACTTACAAACGTAATTTTACAAATTTTGAAATTCGTCGGTATCTAAATAGAATTATCTACAAATTTTATTAATAAGTCCCTTTTACTGCGTGTTGTTTTTCCATTTTACATACATATATTTTTCCTTGATA
Organism: Leptura quadrifasciata; assembly: GCA_963675555.1. Classification (NCBI taxonomy): domain Eukaryota; kingdom Metazoa; phylum Arthropoda; class Insecta; order Coleoptera; family Cerambycidae; genus Leptura; species Leptura quadrifasciata. The sequence goes on along the minus strand of OY776673.1, from coordinate 149,899,642 downwards.
AAAAAAATACTTTGCAGACTAAATCTACATTGACTCTCATTTTCCAAAAAATATCCCTAAAATCTTGCACTAACAGCTCAATTTTAGGTCAATTGCACATACCACATACCCAGCACTGTTGCGCAGTAACAATATCACAATGTGAAATGTCATTGAAGTCTCGGCAAATTGTTTTAAATAGAGGCCCACTCACCAAGACAACTGTTTCACAGGCCAGGTTCAGGTAATACAAACAACATATTCTACAACTCAGACAGCTTCAGACATGAATAAAAAAAACATTGTTGCGTTTTTACATTGTTTTCTGGATATGATACGACTTCGCCAGAAAAGGAAAAAAGACTATTGTGAAATCATTACTGGCTAATCAAATTTTTTATCGGAAAGATGCAGACAAACAAACAATTGCTGCAACTGGATTGAAACTAATAGCGTCTATTTATAAATGTAAAAAAACATGCCTCTGAATGAATTAAGGTTTGAAATGTATCAAACCGCAACGGTCAAAAGTTCATTTAATTTACAAAAGCTACCACCAACTGAAGGAGCAGCAGCTGAACAACACTGCTACAGGGTCTATTTTCAGTTACAAACTTGGCTTGGTAATAAATTTACGGCTACGGATTGGACATGGAAACACCATCTAACCAGAATAATGCCTAAATTGACAGAAAAAGACGTAATTCCTGAAAGCTATCTGCTGCAGTTGTGAAACTGGTTGTGATAGTAAAAGATGCGGCTGTCGCAAACATGGAAAACAATGTTCCAATTGTCACGGGTCCGAAAACTGTTTTAACGCTGAAACAGAAACGTTAGAGGAAATCAGCGATTCGGAGGAAATTGATGACGAAGCATCGAAGCAACTACAAATTTTAAAATGATATATTGGAAAATATTGGAAATAAAGATCTTGATGAACTTGACGATGTCGAAAACCTTGTGGAGGTCCTGAAGAAACAGGAAACTATGTCGAATCTGATGATATAGTGCAGCTTTCCAAAAAATGAAGTTAAAATAGATTTTTGGTTTTATATTCCTACTTTGTGAATTGAAATTATTTTAAATGTTTGTTTTCAATTTACTTCTGTCCATGAAACATAAAAAAAAATTCTTGAACAAAAACTGTCATTTCTAGCAATTTCCTGTATGTAAAACTATTGCTTAAACAATTTGTTTCTCAACAGCCCGAACCTTAAACGGTTAATCAAAGTTTTCTTATTTCATATTACATCGAAATTACCATTTTGCATCACTCTCAACACTTCATTTCAGTAAACGATTATGGAAAAATCGATCTTGAAAAATCTTTGATTTGGTTTTTCCCATTTTTGACAATGTTCTTCCACAGTAACAGTATAATTTTTTACACAATCTTAAAGTAGAAGCTTGGAGTCCTGAAATTTTTAAAAATCAAAATTTCGTTAATCAACTTTTTTGATTGAAAATTAGGCCTTTTTCAAATTAATATCGCATAAAATAAAACATCGCGGACCTGGCTGTGACACGTTAGTCTTTGATTGTCATATTGTATTTAAAGTTCTAATAAGGGAATGTTTAAGTGAAACACAACGAATTGAAATTTTGATGCTGATTGGCTATGGAGACAGGCTTCGAACACAAACTATGGTTTGTGAACTATATAATGGTAAATACTCTGATCGACCTCTTACACAATCAACTGTTAAAGAAGTCATCCTGAAATTTCAGAAAATAAATAGATATTTCACTGACAATGGAGGACAATTCTCACACACCAATTCGCAGCAGAGCAGTCAATTACTCAGTCGACTGTTTTAAAATCTTTGAAAAAGAATAAATGGAATCCACATAAAGTGAATTTAGTTCAAGAGCTTAACGAAGATGATTTCTAGGCCAATAATAGACACTAAGCTAAAGTTTACGCAGCAAGTTAGTATGGTAAGTAGCCTTAAAGCTATTGTATGCTAATAAAGAACTTCTAACTATTGGTCTCAAAAAAATTTGACAGAAACTATGGTGTTTTATAATGTCAATTATGGAGATTATATTTATAGACCTCACCTTAATACTATCGACAAAGCTCGCATTCAACGAGTTCAAAGCTCCTGCTGTAGACTCATCCACAACCTGCGTAAATATGATCACATTTCTACTAAGTTTAAAGAACTGTCCCGGTTAAACATGGTCAACAGATGGAAGCATCATCTGGCATGTACAGTTCATAAGGTAATATTGACCTCCGCTCCTGCTTACCTCAAAGAGATGCTAATAGAGCGTAGTAACCTTCACCAAATTAATTTAAAAAATGTTCATTCCCTTCACATTCCTAGACATCGCACTACACTTTTGCGCAAAAGTTTTCTTTGCAACGCAATTGTTCTTTACAACTCTCTACCTAGTAATCTAAAAGAATTGCCTATCTCACGGTTTAAACCAAAACCTAAATTTTATTTTCTTCAATCACAATAGTATGATCTTATATTGTTCCTTATATTTGAATGAATACACTGCCATGCTTCATAACTTCAAACAGTATAAATTACTTTTTATTGTTTCCAATTAATAATTTTGCAATTTACGTTTAGTTTTATATTTTTATATTATATTTATATAATTAATTACATCATAATTTTTTAGTGTATATACAGGGTGGGGCAATAATGCGTCGGACCTCGATATCTCGAGTTCTACGATAGCCAGAGATTTTTTAAAACATTGCAAGTAAACTAGATATAAAAGTCTATAACTGGAAATTATTTTCGAACATACAGGGCGAGCCAAGATGAAATTACAGGATGAAGCGCCTTTTTGTTAAATGGATTGCTATGTAATCAGTACATTTTTTGAAACCTCTTTCTAGGCTCTGTTCATACCTATATTCGCATTGAATATCTCCCAACCACTTGGATGTAATGCATTTTTTTTGTTGAAATAATCAGTCACAATTATGGGTTTCAAGAAAAACTTATGTGAATATCAGTTACGAGACATCTAATTAACGTTTTTGAATCATTTTCATTTTCTAAAAATATACAGGGTGGCCAAAAATTATTTTTCAATTAATAACATCTTAAATTGAATTTTCTAAATTTTTTCAAATGCAACACCCTGTATATTTTTCGACGACGTGATGTAGAAATGAAAAACGAACATTTTTGTAAGTAAGGAATTACTGGAGGACATGTAATAGAGCCACATTTCTTTGATGGTGCATTGACTAGAGTTATTTATCTTCATTTTTTGGAAAACTATCTGCCACAATTATTGGTAAATCTCCCTGAAAGAATTCGAAATAGGATGTGGTTTCAGCAAGATGACGCTCCACCACATTATTTAAATGCAGTTAGAGACGACTTAAATAATACTACCCTAATCAATGGATTGGAAGAAATGGACCCACTAAATGGCCTGCTAGAACCTCAGATCTTACAAAAATAGATTGCTTTTTATGGGGATACGTGAAGGAAATTGTTTATAGACACACAAACAACAGTGCAAAATATGAAGGAAAGAATAATAACTGCCTTTACATCTATCACACTGGCAATTTTAGGAACAGTGGGAGCCTCATTTCAAAAGCGCATAGTGTGTCAATCAAAATGGGCAACATGCTACGAGTTGAACGTACATAAGCAAATAGATACGTTGGATCTTAATGATTATCAGATATTACGTAACGAAATCACTTGGGCTACTGTAGCGTAGCAGATACCGTAGGCACTGACTTACCCGGAAAGTGATGTACGTGCCTACGATAAAATTTCTCTAGCTCAGACTATCTCAGGGCGTTAAGCCCAAGCTTACACAAACTATGATAAATTATTAGTTTACTTACTTAACAAATCACTGAGTTTTTCCATATGTAGTGGTCGCAGACGAAATAATGACACTTTCTTTAAAAATGAAATGCACTATATTAAGCAATTTACAAAATTGGTTCTCTAGAATATAACCTGGCGATGTTCACAGTTGTGGCCTATATTTCACGATTAATAAGTTATACATTCATAAAATGCCTCGTGTAGCTACACATCGGTTTACAATATGTGCATAAAATTGTCATAGATACTGCCACAAAGGTTTAATTTAAAGAACCTCCTTAAATATATGTAAATATATGCATAAAATATCCAAATATGTACAGGTCAAAATGCCAAAAGTATGAATTGATGTCCAGCGGAACCACTGAAGGTGGTCCCCGGTAAGTAAAAAAAATACAACACACAACACACTTGTTTAGGGTGGTACGATACCGAGTCCGGACGTGGAGGAACTGTAGCCCTACGTAGATGTCTTCGGGACACAAGAAATGGACCCAAGGATGGGGTTGATGGTAGCCTCACCAGCCCTGGAACCTTCCACTGTGTGTGGATGCCCCGTCAGTGGAACTCTCACTGAAGTGTGTAGAAGCCCCGTCCGTAGAACCCTAAAGATATCACGATTTAATTCAGTCAGAAATGCACGTGAAGCGTGCTTAATGTGAGAAATTCTGGCATAACCTAAAAATGAAAAATAATTTACCTCACTGATGAGGGAACAGTCCACCAAAAGCCACAGTCTGATGAATGGGGTTGAGTCCGCGTTTCAGGTTGACATGGTATTTCCAAAGGAAACCCTGCAAATTTGCGAAACACGTGGGTAGAGAACGGGCAAGATGGCGTGAAGAGGTTAGCTTACCTTGTGTAATTTAATATCCTGCTTCCGCAGATAAAATTTACTCACAAACACAAAATATTCCGCTAAACGGAACAACAACAGATTGAGGAAATTTTCTTGAGTTGATTATTTTAAAATCCACGCGGATGCCTTGGATAAAATCAAGGTTCACAGAATAACAACTAACCAACAAGCCAAGCCAAGCCAACCAAAAATGGCTGCTTCCGTTTTCCCTGTTGATCACGTGTCACAAATGTGTCGCCCTCCTATGGAGAATAGCGAAATGTGTTACGGACGTGTAGCAGTTGTTATAATGCGGCCCACAAAACGCTAAAGCGTATGGTGGGTCGCATACGCTAGAGGTCCGCAACAACTCCCCCTTTACTCGCAGGAAAAAAAAATCGAAGATTTTTTTTCTTACTAGCTTCTCACCAGAGGATGGATAATTGGTGGGGAGATTTAATATGCACAGGGATGGCTAACCCGCCTCCCAAGTTACCATCAGGCATAACAATGAAAATAATGAGACTTAAATGCACGAGGATGACTAACTCGTCTCCCAAGTTATCATCAGGCATAACAACAAAAATAATGTCAAAAATAAGGAGACTTAAATGCACGGGGATGGCTAACTCGTCTCCCAAGTTACCATCAGGCATAGCAACACAAATGAAAAAAAAATACATAGAGACAAAAAGAAAGAGAAGGGAAAAAAAGAACAAAAACGCATAAGGACTTAACAGCTAGGAAGTAGCTCGCCCCAAGGCTACTCCACCAGCAAAACAATGAAGTACGGGAGTGTTCCCCGTCACACCACGACGACCACCCTTGCTAGACAACGAGGTTAGTCTGAAGCCCAGTAGTGCCTACCCGGGTAATGATAACCAGGCCTAGACCAGGCTACCTCCAAGCAGCACCTCCCAAGCTCGAGCCCCTCCAGATGGATACCTTTAAAGGCAGCTGCCAGCAATGTGAGCGCCCCCAACGAGACGGAGTCCCTCAAGACGCAAGCGCCACACAAGACCATTTTAGGGGACTCTTACCCCTCGCAGGTATAACCACGGTGATGGTATTCGTGCATCCCCCATCACAGAGATCCAACCCAAGACACTTCCTCCCGTGAGGCGGAAAGAGGTGAAAACTTACTCAGTGGGTTTCAGCCACCTGAGCAAGACCAATGAACCAAAAAAAGCAAATGTTACTACCAAATTAACGAAAGAAGTGACCTAAAACATGTTACTAAGACCAACACAAAAAAAGAACGAATTCGTCATTGCCTATTCGGATGCCTAAGTACGTCAACGGAACTAACAGACCACACTAGTTGTCATCGGGAGGGTGTGCTTTCAGATCTTTTATGTGCCACACCGAACGTTTACCGTCAGAACCTTCGAGCTCATAAGTCCATGGTGAGAGAATTTTTCTAATCGTGAAGGGACCCATAAATTTTGGCGCTAACTTTGCCGTGAAATATTTAGAGGCATCAGACTGGGCGTGAGAACGTCTCCAGACCTTTTGCTTCAAAACAAATTTAACGGGTCGGCGTCTGAGGTTATAATGTTTCTTACTGGATTTATGGGCCTTTAATATTCTACTCTGAACATCCTTATAAATCTTAGCGAAAGCAAGCTTACGGTTTTCAGGGTTTACAACTAGATACTCAGACTCAGAAGGTACGTACTTATCACTATTGCCATCTAACGAAATTTCACGTCCAAAATTGACAAAATTAGGTGTTAGGCCTGTAACCTCATGTTTGGACTATCTAATGGCGAAACCTATTTTCGGCAAAAATTGATCCCAAGCCCTGTGATTATCCTTTACATATGCAGATAACATAGTCTTAACAACACGATTTACCCTTTCAGTCAGGTTGCATTGAGGGTGATAATTTGCGGTGTACGCTATTTCGATGTTGTAGGTTTTCGCGAGATTTTGGAAACGGTTACTTTGAAACTGACGACCATTGTCTACCACTATAGTCTTCGGAGCGCCAAATAAGAGAATTACATTATCCTCGATGACCTGCGATATGCTATTAGCGGTAGCTGACCTCAACGGAAACACCATGGCAAACTTACTAAAATTGTCACACACGACAAGAATAAACTGATAACCTTTAGCCGTCCTGGGTAATGGACCCATCAGATCGGCACTAACTAAATGCCAAGGTTTTCCAACGGTAGGTGTCTTACTCAACAAATTTCCCCTAAGTGACTTCTGTTCGGGTTTAGTACTTATGCAAATCTCACATTGCCTAACGAACTTAGCCACATCGGCCTTTAATTTCGGCCAATAATACCTATTTCCCACTCGAGCCACAGTCTTATGGACCCCTGCGTGTCCACAACTCGCATCACAATGCAACGACCTAATTACTTCTAGGCGTTTCTCTTTGGGTAAAACCAGTCTCCAAGTGTCGGCAGGATCTGCTAACTCGGGATAACGCAAACGTACATACTTGTACAACTGGCCATTCTGTATACGCCATAAGGGATAACGCATAGGAGACCTTTCGACTCGCTCCAACATTCTCAAATACCATTTATCGGTGGGAAAATCAGCATGGTCCGTGACCGACAATACTTCGATGGATTCCACCGTTACTGGTACTGAACGAGACAGAAAATCAGGGACGGTATGTTCAGAGCCCTTGCGATGAATCAGTTCAAAATCATAAGGTTGCAGACGAAGTGCCCATCTGGCCAATCGACCTTGGGGATCTTTTAGCTGCTGCAACCATAGCAAAGAATGACAATCTGTTATGATTTTGAAGTGGAAGCCTTCAAGATAATGACGTAGCTTCTCCACTGCCCAAATTACGGCGATGCACTCTCTTTCGACTGAGCTATATTTGCGCTCCTGGCTAGTCAAACAACGGGACAAATAGCAAATTACCTTTTCACATAAAAGGTACGCTCAAAATCAGGGCAGGTCAAAATAGGTGCAGTAACCAAACACTCCTTAAGAAGTTTAAAAGATTTCTCGCACTCAGGCGACCAACACCAACTAACATTCTTCTTAGTGAGGTTCGACAAAGGAGCCACTATTGTAGAAAACTGCGGTACAAACCTTCGATACCAAGATGCTGTGCCTATAAATCTACGAATTTCCCTAACGTTTTTCGGAGAAGGTACACTCAAAATCGACTCTACTTTCGCTGGGTCAGGACGTAAACCGTACTTATCAACAACATATCCCAAGTACTTAAGCTCAGGACGGCAAAATTGACACTTGTCAAAACTAACTATCAGCCCAGCAGAATGCAAGCGATCAAAAACCTTCTGCAACGTTTCTATGTGAGATTCGAAATCCTTCGACACTACCACAATGTCATCCAAATAGACCAAAACCGAAGGCTGCAAATCAGCTCCCAGCACGGTATCAATAAGACGCTGCCAAGTCGCAGGCGCATTTGATAACCCAAAAGGCATAACACGAAACCTATACAGGCCATTAGGTACAGTGAAAGCGGTATAGTCTTTGGAAGATTCAGCAATAGGAACTTGCCAATATGCACTCTTAATATCTAATGAACTTTAATATTTGGCATCCCTCAACTGATCTAATATGGAGGAAATCAGCGGTAGAGGATAGGCATCCTTTTTAGTAACAGCGTTAAGGCGCCGGTAATCTACACAAAAACGCAGAGTTTGATCCTTTTTCTGTACTAAACATATTGGGGAAGACCAACGACTTTTACACGGTTCGATGATATTTAACTCTAGCATCTTCTTAATTTCATCATCAATCAGTTTTGTCTGGCAGGCGAAACAGGATAGTATCTCTGTTTGATAGGTTTGGTATCTGGGAGTAACTCGATCTCATGAGAAACGAGATGTGTACGACCAAGGGATGTACCCATCAGTTTCCGGTTTTCGTCCACCAAACTATCCAGGGCTAGTTTCTGTGATACACTTAAAGAAGTCTCATCAAGGACACTGTTAACCTCAACGAGTGGTTCCTGCTCAGAAAAATGCCAAACATCTTGTCGTAAATCTGGTATAATATTCATCGCCACCCAAAAATCTATCCCTAGAATTAACTTATGCGGTATTTCTGGAACTACTAGGACATCTATTACATGAACTTTGTCACCCAAGCAGAAAGGAACAGATACATAACCTATAACGAAACAGACTTGCCCGTTAGCCACTCTGCACTCATTGACAGAAGGCTTCAAACTTAAACCAATCTGCTGGAAGACCTCAAAACCAGATGATCCTACCATTGTCCTGGTAGCACCTGAATCCAACAAACCCATCATAGGAAAACCTAACACCGAAAGTTGTAAGTAAGGACGCTGATCACCAACCACATGAGAAATGACATAATCGAGAAAAATTTGTTGCTTTAAGTCAACAACATTGCTGGTCGACTCACATACACCGGGAGAAACTGTTCGACCAATTAGCGTCTCCCTGGACAGTTTTCCGAACGCGAACACTTAGGACAGGACCTAATAGTAACCTCTGCTTTACCACATTTATAGCAGAATTTCTTCCTAGGAGCCTGACAATCCCGATGCCCATGACCTGCTTGATCACAATTGAAACATTTGATTCCAGAATATTGGACTTCATCCAAGACGAGACTAGAACGAGAGGTTGAACGAGAAGTAGTAGAACTAGTGGATGCATAAGCCAACTCTGGTATAAGAGATTTACTCTTAGGTGGAGGAGGAACATACGACTTAGCCAATTGTCGTTTGGAGTCAAGCATACGACAACATTGCAGGAGTTGCGTGACAGAAGTTATATTCTCAAAAGCAAGAAAAGGATGATAATATGGATCTATGCGCTAGAAAATGATTTCGAGTTGGGTTCCCATAGGTATTGGAGTGTGCATCTTCTTGAACAACCCAATCATACTAGCGATGTATAATCCTATACTTTCCCGACTACCTTGAGTACGTCGCTTAATCTCCTCAAACAAGTCGCGGTCAAAAGACTCTGGCCTAAACTGTTCCCTCATTGCTTCCACTAAGGATGGCCAATCAGTGGCCCAGTCTTTCACCAGATTATACCAATTGTAGGCATCTCCCTCGAATAAGTCTACTGCATCTTTAAATAACCGTGCGCGTGAAATACCACGAGACCTCCGTTTCTCCTCGACGCGTTCTAAGAAAGTTGAAAAAGACATGTCGCCCTTGCGGCCAGTAAATTTCAAGCCCCAGTCTCTAACCGGTACGGGTTTAGGTTTCGCAGCCTCCTCCTCATCTGAACTAAAATCAGTAGTTATTGCAGAGCTATGCGCATCAGGCTGAACCTGAGCCATGGCATTATGCAATACCGACATATCGAGGATGGCTGACTCTTTAAGCTTACGATCCCCGCGGGCCTTATCCTTAAGTTTATCAAAAGCTAACAATAATTTAAGCCGAGTACTGGACTTCACACCTTTTTGCTCGTCATTAGTGGGCATGGACCTGTTAACACGACCCAACGCATGAGCTATCTTGGAAACAATCCCCTTGTATTTACTATCGTGCTCACTACCTACAAATTCATCAATAAGTTTTTGACTAGCAGCTAGGGATGCCGTTAGAGCTTCAGAATCGACAGTGAATTGGTACGGGTATGGAGGACTTTTAATAGCCAAAGTGGTTTTCTCTAAATGTATGGCTTCTCTTAAAACAGTGCGCAACTCTGCCACAGTAAGATCACTACCATCTCCCAAGCCACGTACTTGTAATTCATAAACAAGCTCATCCCTAACTAACCTATTGATATCTAACTTAATTTGTGAACTGGCCATATTGAATTTTCAATCAAACACACAAAAAACGACAAAATCAGGTAAATTAACAAAACGACGCTGGGCGTCGGTACGTATATAGACGCAAAAAAGCTTACCAACACTAATAAGTACTTAGCAATGTGTAATAACGACAAAATCAAGTAAATTGGCAAAACGACGCTGGGCGTCGGTACGTATATAGACATAAAAAAAACTTACCAACACTAACAAGTACTTAGTAATGAGTAAAAACGACAAAATCAGGTAAATTAACAAAACGACGCTGGGCGTCGGTACGTATCAACAACAAAAAAAAACTGTTGGCTGCACTTAGGAATCTTTCCAATGGTTTATACGTAACAACTATTGTTTACTAATCCGCTCATGAAATAGTAAGAAAAAAAAACGAAGTCACCCCCCTACCAAAAAAAGCGAAGCGATTACGCTGAGGCAAAGTAACCCCCTTTTGATGTGTGTCACGTAATGTTACTATGTATCTGGCTATTATTTCGTATGCAAACCACCAACAAATGGAACTTAATTTATCACCAAAAAAAAACTTAATTAGGGGCGATACTGCTATCCCCTTGAGATAATTGCACTATTTAAGTTGGGCGCCACTGCTACGAGTTGAACGTACATAAGCAAATAGATACGTTGGATCTTAATGATTATCAGATATTACGTAACGAAATCACTTGGGCTACTGTAGCGTAGCAGATACCGTAGGCACTGACTTACCCGGAAAGTGATGTACGTGCCTACGATAAAATTTCTCTAGCTCAGACTATCTCAGGGCGTTAAGCCCAAGCTTACACAAACTATGATAAATTATTAGTTTACTTACTTAACAAATCACTGAGTTTTTCCATATGTAGTGGTCGCAGACGAAATAATGACACTTTCTTTAAAAATGAAATGCACTATATTAAGCAATTTACAAAATTGGTTCTCTAGAATATAACCTGGCGATGTTCACAGTTGTGGCCTATATTTCACGATTAATAAGTTATACATTCATAAAATGCCTCGTGTAGCTACACATCGGTTTACAATATGTGCACAAAATTGTCATAGATACTGCCACAAAGGTTTAATTTAAAGAACCTCCTTAAATATATGTAAATATATGCATAAAATATCCAAATATGTACAGGTCAAAATGCCAAAAGTATGAATTGATGTCCAGCGGAACCACTGAAGGTGGTCCCCGGTAAGTAAAAAAAAATACAACACACAACACACTTGTTTAGGGTGGTACGATACCGAGTCCGGACGTGGAGGAACTGTAGCCCTACGTAGATGTCTTCGGGACACAAGAAATGGACCCAAGGATGGGGTTGATGGTAGCCTCACCAGCCCTGGAACCTTCCATTGTGTGTGGATGCCCCGTCAGTGGAACTCTCACTGAAGTGTGTAGAAGCCCCGTCCGTAGAACCCTAAAGATATCACGATTTAATTCAGTCAGAAATGCACGTGAAGCGTGCTTAATGTGAGAAATTCTGACATAACCTAAAAATGAAAAATAATTTACCTCACTGATGAGGGAACAGTCCACCAAAAGCCACAGTCTGATGAATGGGGTTGAGTCCGCCTTTCAGGTTGACATGGTATTTCCAAAGGAAAGCCTGCAAATTTGCGAAACACGTGGGTAGAGAACGGGCAAGATGGCGTGAAGAGGTTAGCTTACCTTGTGTAATTTAATATCCTGCTTCCGCAGATAAAATTTACTCACAAACACAAAATATTCCGCTAAACGGAACAACAACAGATTGAAGAAATTTTCTTGAGTTGATTATTTTAAAATCCACGCGGATGCCTTGGATAAAATCAAGGTTCACAGAATAACAACTAACCAACAAGCCAAGCCAAGCCAACCAAAAATGGCTGCCTCCGTTTTCCCTGTTGATCACGTGTCACAAATGTGTCGCCCTCCTATGGAGAATAGCGAAATGTGTTACGGACGTGTAGCAGTTGTTATAATGCGGCCCACAAAACGCTAAAGCGTATGGTGGGTCGCATACGCTAGAGGTCCGCAACAACTATGTGGAACATTTATTATATTTTTCTCTACTGGGTTATTTGAAGAAACCTTTATTTTTGAATTTTGTAATTACTGCTCAATAAAACGAAATTGGTTGCAATTAGCCCTAGGGAAGTACTTACAAAAAATGTTCGTTTTTCATTTCTACATCACATCGTCGAAAAATATACAGGGTATTCCATGTGAAAAAATTGAGAAAATTCAATCTAAAATGTTCTTGAAAAATAATTTTGGCCACCCTGTACATTTTTAGGAAATGAAAATGATTTAAAAACATTAACTAGATATCTCGTAACTGGTATTCGCATAAGTCTTTCTTAAAACCCATAATTGTGACTGTGGCGATTTATTTAATATCCATCTGCAGATTGCATTATTTCAACAAAAAAAAATCCTTTCCTTCAAGTGGTTGGGATATATTCAATGCTAATATAGGAATGAATAGAGCCTAGAAAGAGACTTCAAAAAATGTACTGATATACATAGCATTCCATTTTAAAAAAGGCACTTGTCCTGTCGCCTTGGCTCGCCCTGTATGTTCGAAAATAATTTCCAGTTGCCCCATCCTGTATGTATATCATATTTCACTCTTTTATATCTTTATATTAAAGAACTGTTAAATCTATTTTTTGCGTAGAGGTTAAGTGAATAGCACTTCCTGTGCTAAACTTCCTCATTTTTGTAATAATATTATAACATGTAATATGTGTATATATAAACAAAAATAAATGAGAATTATTAATATTTTACAAAAAGCCAGTCACGCTACTCTGTGGCTCCGACCCTCACATAGGGGAGCTGGTAATAAATACCAATAGCCACTCCCCACGAACGTGAGGTGAGGGCTACCGGGTCCGTGAATCGTGTGCCCTGGGTAGACGCAATGAACCGAGGATGACAGCCTTCTGCGGAGTTCGAAGAGTAAATCTCGATATTTTGTCCGTTTTTCCTCCTCTTTCAAGACAATGTTGCTTTCAGCGGGGGCTTGAGTCGGTGGTCGAGGAGTACTATGTCAGGCTTGTTGGCTTATGTTTGCCCGAGGTGGGAAACGAGTAGTTCCAATAAATTAGACACTTATCATTCCCCACAACGGACTCAATATCCCCCGGAGCGTAAGGCAGCACTGGTGTTTCATCTATCCCATATGAGTGCCTTAGATGATAGTAAAGCACTCGTAATGCTGAGTCGTGTCGTGACGTTAGTGCATTATAGTTTCCGGCGCACTGCGGCAGGCCCTGCAGCTGACATAAGGGACCTCCATACCCATGACACGACTTCGATAGACGAGGGTGTTAAATATACCATCCTGGCAAGCCATTATGAATCCCTCGGTCTCGGACTTCAGCCCGGCTGACCTTAAAAAGGAGAAGATCAGCCTTTCGGATAAGCCGAGGTCTTCTATATTTTTATGGAAGACTCTATATTTCTATATTTTTATAGAAGACTCCGTGCAATGGCTTGTCCTTATGGAGCTGCAGAAGAATGTTGTGTTCTGCAGTTCTAATGTGGGCTTTAAGTCGAACGGGTTCCAACTCGGTGACACAGTCGGGGTTTACCCGCTCGACGTCGAAGATGAGACCAAGTTCATCGGCTGCTCTCCGTGCTGCCTTAAAGAGAAAAGCTCCTACCTCTGCATTTTCGTGGCCTCGGAGGATGCAGAGGAGATGATCCGAACTCCTGATGACTTTACATGCTCTATCCAGAACCATCCTGCTATGGAGACTCTCCAAGCTCAAGAGTCCACGGCCTCCCCGATTTCGTGGAAGATATAACCGTGGAACCGACGATTTATAGGATGCAAGCTCTTATTGAGATGCATCTTCTTGCGGGTACTACATCGAGTTGACGCAGCTCTTCTCTAGTCCATTTCACTACTCCGAAAGAGTAGAGAAGGATCGAAACGGCAAACATATTTGTAGCAGACACCTAGTTCTTCCCCGACAGTTTTGAAAACCAGATCTGTCGGAGTAGGTGCTGTTACTTGCCGCGGAGTACGTTTTTCACTACACTCACTTCTTGGGTGGAGCGTTGCTCGACACCCAAGTAAGTGCACGACACTCCGGCATCTAGATGGTGTAAGATGCTTCCGTCCACGAGCTGTGCGTCCTCTCCATAGTCACCGCATCGTCCTCTCTTGAGATGGATCAGTGAGCATTTGTCCAACCTGAACTGCATACCGACAGCCTGCGTGTACTGCTGTACCACTCTGGAGGATTGTTGGAGATGAGAAGGCATAAACTTTAAGGTCATCTATATAAAATAGATGGGTGACCTTATGCCTCCTACCGCCGGAGGTACCACAGTTGTAGCCACAGGTTTTCCGGAGCGAGACGGATAATGGTAGTAGTGACATGCAAAACAGAAGAGGGCTAAGGGGATTTTATGATGTTATGGTAAAGCGAGTCCTCCAGAGCGGCATCAGTTCTTCAATACATCTCACTACGGGACCGGGTACTACAAGGTATCGGACAAGTGAACAATGAGCTCATGCGATGTCATGTTAAATGCCTTGCAGTAGTCGATCCAGGCCATGGAGATTCCCTTATAGTGCATGAAGTCCTGCGTGACACATTTGTCGATCAGCAGGTTCTTCTTGCAGCCAGCGACACCTCTCTTTGACCCTCGTTGCTCAAATATCCGTTCGTAAACCGGTTCAACTGCGTGGAGCACCCTCATGTACAAAATGTGTGTAAACACCATGTAACATGCGTTTAGACAGGTTATCGGTCTGTAGTTCTTTGGGTTGGACAAATCTCCGTCTTGGGGATCAGCACTGTCGCCCTTCGGCAACCCAAGGAATTTGTTGCTCCCCATTCAGCCAGGAATAAAAAATTCTGGCCAAATGGTGGTGGGTGCTCGATAACTTTTTCCAGCAAAAAATAATTTATCCTATATGGACCTGGAGCAGCAAACTTCTTAGAGACCTCAAGAGCCCTACGAACATCTTCTGGGGTTATTGGTTGGCACACCTCCTATGGTTGCTGAAGCCTTTGACAAAAGGGTTCAAAGTGTGCAAGTGCCGGAGAATTTCGGTTGAGTGGCGAATTTTCTACAACACCCGGAGGCGGTTGGAAAAGGCGCGAGGGCTTTTGGTGGAACAGTTTATTTTCCTCAAGCTCTCTCGCCCGCCTCACTAGTGACTGTCTACAACTCACTAGCATCCGTATCCTGTCGAAACAGTGTTGTTTGGTGATTAGCAGCACTGCCTCATTGAGTGTGTGATTTGCGCGTCTTAAGTTGGCGGCTATTCGACGCTCTTTAGGCGTGAACGGCCTATTGGCCGCCATATAGTCCATCAAACATTGGATACGGGATGCGTGTTGCCTCGCCGACCGGATCTGAGCTTCCATCTTTTGTATGCGTCGCTCCGCCCTCTCCTGTGGGAAAGCAGTGTTTCGCCTCTTCACCCGAGAAAAGCCTTGAGCAGCGGCATACACGGCACAGTTAACGTGCTATAGGTCGGCCCGTTCTGGTAGTGCTGCACGAAGTTCTTCATTCACTCTGGCCAGGTCTTGTGGCCTGGGGGTTTTTATGTGGTGTAACCCCCGTTTGGTACCGAAGCCCTCTGGTGTTGATGGAACGATTAGAACTACGTCCTCAACGAACAATTACTAATGTTTTGCGAGAATTTCAATTTCGATTTGGACATTGTCAAGAAGCGAATAGCAAGCAATTTGGATATTTAATTTAATTATTTTTTCATGACTTTATTAATTTTGTATTTTTGTTTTATTACATTGTTATAATACAGTTCAAATCATGAATATTGTCGTTCACGTCATCATCCTTTAATATCCGAATCAAATCATTTCAAGGTCACACAGAATGGCACGCATGGGTGTATCATCGTATGCAAAAGACAAGTATTTTGTGATGAAAATATCTGGACAATAATAGCATGTGGCACAATGAATTTTAACATCCTTTGCTGCATTTAATTTTACAATATAGCTCATGGGTTTCTTGGAAAGCTACAAAAAGGGAACATCCGTTACGTTTTTCCTGATTAAAGCACTCGTTTAATTTCACCACCACATTTCTGGCTACTGCATTCAGTCTTTTATCTACCGCACGCTACTGAGTTGACGGACAACTGACAGAATGCTCAACGTTGGTTGCGGCTACGACTTACGCTTGTAATATTCATTTGTAAAACGAATCGCTACGCTTGGAACTTTTGTCGTAGCCTCAGCAGAATCATGATTTTCTGTTATTTATTTACATCCTATGCGCTTTGTATTTGCAAATATAGAAAAATCGCATGTCGTTGATAAGTCCATTGATGATGTGAATGACAACATTCGTGATTTCAACTATAGTTAAGATTTTCTTTCTCGATAATTTCTTCATGCGATATGCCACAGAATGAAAAAAATGCAATATGCCCATTCAAATGAAATTTTCTTAAATGAGGGATGCTATTTAAAAAAAGCCGAAGACGTCATAACTTTTGTAATATTTGCAAAAAAAAATTCTTACATAAAAAAAATTGACAAATGCACTTAAAAACACGACGTGTCAGAACAAATTTTTGTCACTTGGTGTGAACGATTTTAAGGAATTTATTCCAACATTTACGTGCTCACTATATATACAGAGTGACCCATTTAAAAGCGGGGCACCTCTCTAAAGTTTTTATTTGTTGGCCGATTTAAACATTTTATTTTAATTATAGAGCTTCGATAATAAAATATAATATAATATAAATACTAAAAAAGTTCGTAAAAATTTGACTCCTACATCTTGTGCTGCAATGCTATCACAATTAACAACAGCGCGAAAAGAAAGCATATTATTACTTATTAATATTTCACCAATAATATAAACCTCCTTCTAAAAAATAAACCTTATAAATTACTTGAACATTGATAATAAACCTTAAACACCGTTTGTTTGCATAAAAATACTGTCAGCAATAGGTTATTTTACCTCCAGTGTTTGTAGGCCAGCTGTGAAATCGTGTGCGTCACCTATTAAGGGTCTAAGTAAGATTAGTTAATAGGCAGATTTGACAACTCCTGAGAAAGGGATGCTTAAGAATTAGTTATATTTTGGTACAATTATTACTAACATAGTGCATAAGCAATTTTGGGAAATGTAATGTTTAAGTAAATTAAAAAAAAATAATAAGTTAAAACTTCATGAGGTTATAAAAGTACACCCTTCTTCAACGGATATATCTTTAATGGTGGAGAGGGGCAGTGTAACAGTATAAATATTACAAGTTGAATTTGTAATTAATTTAAAATTAAACTGGTTCCTAGCTAGTTAGGTCACCCAGTATGTACTAAGATGTATTACTGGTTGCAGAGAAACATCTCGTGAAATGGGATTTAATAAACAAAAGCATATATTATTTTAATTTTCTATTTTCCACATTGAAACACGATTTACATGCATTGAATATTTAGAAAAATAATATTAGTAATAATACAGTATCGGTCAGACAATCAACACTGCGAATAATAACTTGTTCAGATTGAAAAGCGCACTTAACACTTTATTTTAAAATAACACAGAATATGACGTCTTCTCTTCATGGATGGTTTAACAACAAACCATCGATGTATTTCTTTTATTTATTCCTTAGAAAGCACTTAGTAGCACTCTCTGCTGCTGTTGCTGATTTCTGAATTGTCAGTTTGAGTAGTGAACAACAAAGTTTTACCATTAACGATATAAGTAATTGTAGCAATAAAGAAAGCGGTTATCGGAGTGACTATTCGTACATGCAGTATATATTAAATAATGAAATAGGATTGTCGATCATAAATTAAAATACGTGAGAGGAATAAGAAGAAAGATATCCCTTTCGGTCATACCTAAAGAAATATTCGTATTATGTATTTTAGTTCTTAACAAAATATAATAAAAAAAAAACTGTAACAAGTTGATTCGAATCCTCGATCTCATGTGTGAGAATCGGGCAACCTAGCCACTACACCACGGACTGCTGATGAGAAATCTACATACTTCTTACTATATCAATACTCACATACTGCATGTGCATTCGCATGATATCCATACATACTGCATGTATGAATAGTCCTGACGCTATTCATACATCCGGCATGTACGAATAGTCACTCCGTTTACGTAACCCTCCTCATGAGGTTCAAATTAAGTTACGCCAACATTGGTCATGTAAGTGAACCTACAAAAGTGGGATAAGGAGAAAAAAGGCGTACAAGAAGTCTACAGGGCTAAACCATTTATAACTTTTTGCCATTCGATAAACAAAAAAATATATAGTATTAAAACAAACGATGAAATTAATAGAAAAAACTGTGACTTACTCGTCTCTGGTAATAAGTGGTATTTAATTTAGAAGTTTTTAAATGCTTTAATACATTTTTTCTACTCCCTTATGTAAATTTGCTGTTTTCCGTACAGTCTGTAGAATGGATAAGTGGGCCATTCCAGTTAACTGAACGGATATATTTCATATACGTTCTAGGATGGATATCGACCAATCACAGTTCGTGTATTAAGTACATAGGCAACTATTCGTTTTAAAAAATTCAAGTTAGTGCGTAAGCTGTCAAAGTAATTGTCAGTGTATTCGAGCAGTTTGAGCTAGAAAATAATTTAAAATGAGTGATTCCAGTGAAAAATCGATAAACGGTATACCACCTAAAATTTTATTGAAATTATTATATACAGACAAAATTTTAGAGATATATTATGACAAAAAAAAAGTAGCTATATGTGGGGATTGGACCTACGATCTCTTGCATTTCGAAGCAGCGTGCATATAACCGCTAGGCTACTGAAGCTTTTATAAAATGTTTGCACCTAGAGCATAAGATTTAGCAGAAGCTAAGTTTGTATGTTAAAATTTGGTTAAAACTATTATTTGTAGTTTTTTCTTAATCCGGTCGTAGAAAAAGTATACTGTACAACTCGAGTGGATTATCCATATCGCACTCGAAAGATTGAGGCACTCCGCCTACGGCGTCATGCTCAAACTTCTTTCTCGTGCGATATGGCTATCATATCCACTCTTGTTGCACAAACTACTATTTTACAGGTGTGGGTACGTCGACTTTAGCTCGGTTTGTACGTAAAACGTTAAACCGAAAAATATGCCATTGATAAAAACAGGAGTAGGCGAAGCTGCAGAAATGGAAAGGTTGTACTATTCTATTTTTCTTACAGGCATATCGGCCTTTACAATTGTAGCAAATAATGCTTCAGTATTTCTATTTTTGTTTCTTTTTCTGTTGCTTTTTTCATGGTGCAGGACTTCCACATTTGGCAGTGACATAAAAACCATTTTCAGGCAAATGAAAAAAAGCCAATTTCTGAACAATATTAAAAGCGAAGTAAGCTCCCACATCTGCAGCCTTGTTGTAGATTAATTTTAAAGACTTATCTAAAACCGATGTCCTTAAAGTAGCATATTGTATAACAGAAAAATCTGAAGAATGGAATAAAGAGAGACAACTTCTAATTATATAAGAGCTATATAACCCGTATAATTGTAATTGATAATAAAAATATTAAAAAACAGGATCTACATGTTATTTTATATACACTTATGACAGGGGAGGCAATGTTGATTGGGAAAATAAAGCAAAAATTATTTTCCCAAAAGAAGTAAAAAATAAATTTATTGCACATGACCTGTGTTATGAGGAATGTTTTGAAACGAGAAATAATTGCCATATCATAAAAACATCTTTAATAATAGCAAAGCCGTTGCCTTGGTTAGCATTTTCCCCTGATGGTGTAATATTTGAGGGAGGACTAGACTTGCTAGAGATCAAGAATCCTTATATAGGGAATAATACATTTTAAAAAACCAAATTTGCAGTCATTACTTTACATTTTTTTCTCTACAGGCAAAGAACAGGGACCAGAAACATATTTGGAGTATTCTAATTATTTTTAATTGAGTAATTCAGTCACAATTAAAAGTCTATCACGCGTATTATGGACAAGTGCAGCTAGATATGGCAATACTGAATGTATTTACTTTTTTATTCACTTCACCCATTATATAGGTTCAGAAGCGTCGTTTAGACGGGGACAGTACCTCGCCGGAACGTTTTCCCTATTTTTGTTTTCGTTTGCCGTGCCTCGTCCATTCTTCGTACTGGAAGCTATTTTCGCATAGAAATACTGTATTGTTTTATTAGGATTAAAAGTGATACTTATGTGACGAGTCTGTAGGCAATTACAGACGAGTCACAAAAGTGGCTTTTACTCAGAATAAAACATGCTATTTTTTCTTCTCGATTAGAAATAAAAAAAGATAAAAAATTTAGCTGCACGTTGCCATTAGCAACAGAGGTATACTTTTCTTCTGCTCCGGAGGTTGCGTAGTGGTGTACCATCCTTCGCAGGAGATGTAAAAGTGTCGGTTTCTTGTCTATTAAATTCTAGGCTAGTTCTACGTATTAACTTATTGTTTGTTATTCTAACTCGTAACAAAACACATTTAATACGACTGACATAAGCGCGTGGGTTTCCATATTATACTGGACATACTTAACCATTGTCATGCGTACCAATTTAGTTTGGGTAATAAAAACTTATTCCCTATAAAAAAAACATAAAATTGTCAACTGTTAAACATACTCAAATAATTCTCAATACTCAAATAAATATATGCAATATTTTTTCCAAAATTAGTTATTTCTTAAAGAATATAAAAGTAATTTCTAATTTAGTGCATTTAATACGCTAGGAATATACATAATTGCACAAAAATTGTTGTGTCAAGAATTGAAAAATATTTTTTATTGTTTTTGGAAAAACGGTAACTCGTATATTATTTTGATACATAGTTCAAAAAGTATATAAAGGACTTAACAAGATAGCCTCTTTAACTTTTTCCATACTTTCGCAGTTTCTAAAATACAGTCCTCTAATAATTAACATGATACTTCAATGAATGAATTAATCAGTCATAACTAACAAATAGTCAATTTTAATTAGTATTTAAAAAATATATATATTTTTAATTCATTATTTTAATGTTTTCAAAATGAGACATTTAGAAGAAATTAAAAATAGGATTAGAGACATCTCTACACTACAAATAATTTTTAAGTAGATATGGATATCAACTTCTTATTTTCTTGCATATTGAGGTTATCAGAAGAAAATTGAATAATAATTTAATAGATAGATTTTTGATTTTGACATGATACAAATCATTCTTCTTCAGTTATTTGCTAAAATAGCAAATCTGAAGGTACACAAGTTTACAACTTGAACAATTGTTTAAATTAAGCTAGATCAACTATTCTGTTGTATATAAGGGAATTATACTAATAGTACATGGAAATTAGGCAAATTTATGTGGAATAGAAAAAAAAATTATAATAAGCTGAAATGTCTATAATAGTTGGCTTATGTGTGTAAGAATACATATCAAAAAAGTTCCCACCCCTAAGGGGTAAGCTTTATCCCTATCTCACCTCCTTTAGGGACAGCCTACTGGTTTTTTTACGATATCTTTTAAACGCTTTATCTTATGAAAAAAAAAAACATAAGTACAGAAAAAGTTTTGTCACAAAATTCTCTACAAAAAAGGTTGTGTGTTATGTATCGATATTTCTATTACTTTTTATGTTATTAAATCTAAAGATTTACAGTTGTCAAATGTCCTTAAGAACTCAAGAAAAACAGTTCTTTTTGCTCATGCATTTAGTGGTAGTGACACGTCTGCTTTTTTTGGAAAAGGCAAACTGCAAACTATAAATTTATTAAACTTGAAAACAAATTTACAAGAAGTAGTTGTTAAAACCGTTAACAAACCAAATGCTACAAAACAGGATATTACTGAGGCTGGAGAAATATTTGCTCTTGCACTATATAAAGCACAAAAAAATGAAACGTCAATAAATCATCAGAGGTATGTTCTGTTTAACACCTCGGTTGGCAATTCTAGTCAAACGATTACTTTCGAAAGGCTACTCGCCCCGACGTTCGCAGCTTTTCAACAACATTCATTGCGAGTTTACCACCAAATTCAGGCTTGGGATGGAAATGTTTTAGAGCCAGAAGAATGGGGATGGAAAAAATCAGGTGATATTATAATACCTGTTTGGACTACTGAAGCAGCAGCTCCCTTATCAATTTTAGAGCTTATTTCGTGTGCCTGTAAAATGGGCTGCGGAAAGCGATGCGGATGTTTAAAGGTTGGTTTAAAATGTTCGGCTATGTGTATGAACTGTCACGGACAAGCATGCTTTAACGCGGAACGGACCCACGCAATTAAATTTGAGCAAGAATAAAGCCTTTAGTGGATTAGGCATCAAGGGGAAACCACATAAAAAAACGCACCGATAAACTCTACCTCCTGGGTGGTGTGGAAACGAGTTTGGTTTAGAAATTGCTAATGACTATTTTTGGTTCTTTTTTAATCAAATTCTATATAATTTATAAAAAGTTGTTGAAACCGAATGCTACAAAAGAATATTACAAGGCTGGATAAATATTGTGTTTTTGTTACCTACCCCTAAGTGTGTCGTCGATTAACGTAAACACTCTTAATAATCTGCAAACGACCTATAGGACATGTTTTATAGAAAATTTAATTCTGAATATTTTTCAATACCTCTATTTTTGTCGTAGAACATCACATTTCCAAAATATTATTGAAAAACCAGCACGGTGCCATTATAAAGATGAAAAAGGGATGAAACTAACCAGTTAGGGACGGGAACTTTTTGATCCTGTATTCCTACCCTATGAACTGTCGATTCAGAAAATATCAGGTTATAATTTTTTCTTCCCTCTGATAACCCTATGATAACTAGAGATGTCTTTTAACTGGTTTTTGTTACTTGCAAGTCCGCAGAGTAGTTATATATTTTGTGCTTCAATCACTGTGTTTTCTATTTTAGTAAATCTTTAATTTCGTTTATTGAAGGGAAAAGAGAAACAATCGCTTGTTCTTTATGTTTATTTAACTATCGAACATTGATATTTGTAATGAAATTAGTGTCTAACATTTATTATAGAAAAACAGTTACAGATGAAACCTATTAGATACATATTTTTCTATTCAACAGTGCCAACAATTAACACATTGTCAGATAAATTATTTACATAATTTTTTATAAATATGAGTCAGACAGACAATTAGGCTTTAATTCCATCTTTACCGCGTTTAGAGCTTGTCAATGGCAGCCAAATTTCCATATTTCCGTACATATTTACATTATTCTTCTCCCAATTACTTGTAGAATGAACAACATAAACTTCATCCATGGACTTTCTAGAACAGCAGGGGCGTAGTTAACGTCGGTGCAACCGGTGCAAGACACCCAGGAGCTCTAAGGCTCGCTTTCATAAGAGGTCTGAGTTTCTAAAATCCATAAATAATATACTCAAACAAATTAGCACAAAGAATAACGCAAAAGGACAATAATTATTATTCTATTCTGGTCGTCTAGTAATCTAATCTCTTATAACGCAGACAGTCAGCCAAAACACGACTTCCATTTTGAAAACAAAATGATGAAATTATTGTTTATGATGTTTTTAGCTTATAAATAAATAATTGTAATCCGTAGAATGCTTTTATTAAATGTACCAGAACCAAATTCCTCAGGTAACTGAACATTGCATTGACAAAAATATATGGTGAGTCGTATCCCGATAAGGAATTTAATGATTTTATGTAGGATTTTAAGAAAACCTCCCTTCCTTGCGCTTTTTCGAACTGGTTATGTATATGTTGATTTAATTGTTTCCAATATATTTTCATTACTAGAATATTCAGCTAACTGGTGCACTTTGATTAACATATAAAAAGAAACATTAGTGTTACCTATTTTCTCACTTTTCATTTTTTTAATGTCTGTCTCACAGCTATTATATTCTTTCAACTTACAATTCTTATCAATCCTTTGTAAATATTTTTCACTTACAAATAAATTTTTAGCCATCATTTTTACTATGTGCCGGACAATACTTTCACTGGTTTCAATTTTTCTTAAAGTGAACCTCGAAGCTCCCTAACAGTTATATCAACATCAGCATAGTCAAGTGCTGTATAACCTCCCTTGCATATAATATTAATATGAGTACTGGAGTTCTGGAAGTGCCGCAACAATTTCTGATTGTTCACTCATAGAAGCATAATGAAGTGGTGTTATACCATGCGCATCAATAGAGTTAATATCGGCACCAAAATTTAAGAGAGTTTTAATAATTCTTAGATCCATTCAGTCCACCCACCAAGCAACAAAAAGTGATTTCATATTTTTTGAATCCCGGGAATCAACGTTTACACCATATTTCGGCAAGCAAGAATTATTGAAGTCTTCTCGACGTTATTTTTAGCATTTACATCGGCTCCGTAATTTATCACCAGTTGCATAACCATGGAAGAGGTCGTAAAAGTTTTCTTGTCAGCCAAAACACGAGGACTTCCGTTTTGAAAAAAAAAAAAAATTAAATTATTGTTTATGCTCTTTTTAGCTTATAAATGAATATTTATAATCAGTAAAATGCTTCTATTAAAGGTACCAGATCCAAATTGCTCAGGTAACTGAACATTGCATTGGCAAAAATATATGGTAACTCAAATCCTGATAAGAAATTTAACGATTTTATGTAGGATTTTAACAAACCATCCCTCCTTTCTTGCGCTTTTTCGAACTGGTTATGTGTACGTTGATTTTATTGTTTCCACTATATTTTCATTACTAGAATATTTGGCTAATTGGTGCACGTCTTTCATTAACATGTCATAAAAAGAAACTTTAGTGTTGCCTATTTTTTCATTTCATTAATTTCTATCTCGCAGCTATTGTGTAATACTCTTTTAACTTGCAATTCTTATCAATCCTTTGTAAATATTTTTCACTTACAAATAAATTTTCAGCCATCGTTTTTACTACGTGCCGGACAAGACTTTCATTTCATTGGTTTCAATTTTTCTTAAAGTGAACCTCAAAATTCTTCAAAGTTCCCTAACAATAGTTATATAAACATCAGTATAGTCAAGGGCTGTAACCTCCTTTGCATGTAATATTAATATTAAAACCATTTTCTAGAAGTGCCCCAATTTCTGGTTGTTTACTCATAGAAGCACAATGAAGTGGTGTTATGCCATGATTATCAATAGAGTTAATATTGGCACCAAAATTTAAGAGAATTTTAATAATTCTTAGATCCACCGAGTCCACCCACCCAGCAACAAAAAGTGGCGTCATATTTCTTGAATTCCGGAAATCAACATCTACACTGTGTTTCGCCAAATATTCACTAGTTCATGACCTTTACGTGACGATAGAAGATGAATGTCTCGGTAAGCAAGAAGTATTGGAGTCTTCTCGGCATTATAGTTTTAGTATTTACATCGGCTCCATAACTTATCAACAATTGGGTTATTTCCAATTGCACGTATTCAACCGCAGAATGTAAGAGTGTGTAATCGAGTAAAGTTACATTTTCTTTAATCTCTCTCCCAAATTCTCCAAATTTTGATGAAAATATTTATGCATTTTTGCCATGTCTTTTTCTATCATCTGTTGACAACCGGTGTATAAATTTAAAATCAAATCATGTGATTTATGGCAAAGTTTATCATCCCAGTGATCATAACCGAGACAACAAAGAATCGGAGCCACTGCCGTATGGCCTTTTCATAAATTAACCCTCGTTGTGGGACAAAATAATAAGACAACGAGCATGGGAAGTCGTGGTATACCTGGTAATATCGTGATAAGTGTTCGTTCTCCGTTTGACTAACGTTGCTAGCTACGAGTAACCTGGTGTGAATATTTCGCGGTTCGGTATCTGGCATCACCGCGTTAACAAAACTTATTAGCCGTTACTCGAGTCCGAGTATAAAAATGTTACAGTCGATAAATTGTGTACAATAAAAAACAAGTAAAAGGTGTAGTCTATTGTAATTCCCATTCATCTACGGTGCACACGACTATGGCTATAGAGGCCAATTCGGGAGAGCACATGTCGACCGCAGTCAGGACAAACATAGACCTGGTTAGGTCTTGGATTCGGCCTTCTTGCAGCAACATCTCCTTGATAGCTGGCCACAACCCCTCGCCATTCGGTTCTGTCCGCTGCAAGTTGTTCCCATTGCTCGTCTGCAATACCGCAGGATTTTAAATTTTCATGGAGAGCGTCTTTGAACCTCTTTCGTTGACCGCCACGCCTTCTTCTACCGCTTAGCAATTCACCATAAAGTGTACATTTAGGAAGGCGGTTATCATGCATACGATGAACGTGACCTGCCCATCTTAGGCGTGCTCTTGAAATAAGCACCTCAATTGGAAGGCTGTTTGCTCTCCTGAGTACTTCCACGTTTGATATGTGATGGAACCAACGGATTTTCATCATACTTCTGAGGTGTCTTTGTTGAAAACGTTCTAATTCTTTCACATGACGACGGTAAGTGACCCAGCTTTCACATCCATATAGCAGTGTTGGAATGACAACTGCTCTGTAGACAGCCATTTTCGTTGACAAAGCAAGGTCGTGGTTGTCAAATACTCTCTCTCTAAGTCCCCAGAGTGCTCTAGATGCAGCGTTAGTTCTATTGCGAATCTCGCTGTCCATGTTTGCTTTGTCATTAACAACGTTGCCTAAGTAATTGAACTGATCCACCACTTCAAGACAATTTCCGTTAAGTGTAATGTCTATTTGGTTCACTTGATGAGGAGTTGACATAATCTTAGTCTTTCCAATGTTGATTTTAAGTCCCAAGGAATCATAGCTCTGGGCATACACATCTAAAAGTTCTTGAAGCTCTTCCGGCGTAGAGGCTAAAAGTGCACAGTCATCCGCATACTGGAGATCACAAATGAATCGTGTGCGTGTCTTCGTGAAAGCTCTAAAGCGTCCTATGTTAAAGAGACCGCCATCAAAACGGTATCTGAGACCTATTCCTCTGACTGTCAGTTTGTTGTCAACAATAATTGTTAGAGCAGTGGTAAACAAATTAAAGAGTAGGGGTGCCAGGACACATCCCTGCCTAACTCCAGTGAGGGTTTGGAAAGGTTCGGTTGCCTCATTATTATACATAACCTGGGCGTTGTTGTTTGTATGTAGACTGCGACATACTTCCACAAATTTTCTAGGGATACCTAAGCGGAACATAATTTTCCAGAGCACTTCCCTGTCCACCGAGTCAAACGCCTTGGTTAAATCAATGAAGGCCATGTGAATTTCTCCTTGATGTTCGAGTGCTTTTTCTTGAAGCTGTTTGAGTGTGAAGATTAAATCCGATGTGCCTCGGTTTGGTCTAAAGCCACTCTGTGTTTCAGGAAGTAACTTTTCCATAACAGGTGTTAGCCTATTTGCCATCGCTTTAGTGAGTATCTTCCCTCCAACAGCCAGGAGAGCTATACCCCTGTAATTTCCACAGTCCGCAGCGCTCCCTTTGTTTTTGAAGAGGTTGATTAAAAGTGTATCACGAAACTCCTGCGGAGCTTGACCACTTTCCCACACGACATCAAACAGTTTTTTGAGGTAGGTTATGAGCTCTGACGACACAGCTTTAAAGATCTCAGCTGGGAGTGAGTCGGCGCCGGGAGATTTGTTATTTTTTAGCTGCCCAATGGCGGTTAAGATCTCTTCCGTTGTTAGTGGTTTATCTAAGTCTTCGAAGGTGTCATATTGAGGGATAAGATTTATAATATCGTGATCGGCTTGACTTTGCTGGTTAAGAATGTTAGAGTAGTGTTCTTTCCATCGGGCCCTTATTTCCTGGTCTTCTTTGAGGAGATTTCCATTTAAATCTTTAATAGGGCACATATTTTTCCGACTGGGGCCGTACACTGCTTTTACTTCTTGAAAGAAATTCCTGTAGTCGTGTGAATCGGCGTACCTTTGAATTTCTCTGGCCTTGCTTGCCCACCACTCGTTCTTTATTCTTCTGATTTCGCGTTGCGTTTCATACTTAGATTGGATAAAAGCTTCTGCTTCTGATGAGTCGTTGGGGTGGTTGATAGCGTTTTGGAAGGCAGTATGTTTGCGGTCAAGAAGTTCTTGTATAAAAGCTTCATTATCATTGAACCAGTCCTCCTGTTTCTTACTTGCTGCAGTGCCAAGAATTTCCTCACTCGCACTTTTTAAACTGTCTTTAATTTGTGTCCAGGTAGCAGCGACATCTACAGAATGTGTTTCTTCTAGTGCACTCAAATTCTCTTGAACTTTTTGCTTTAGCTGTTCGACGGTTTGTTGGTCACGCAATTTACTAATACAGAGACGGAGTCTACGTTTTACTTGAGTTCTTCGGTGTTTGGGTCTCATAACAATTTTCATTTTAGAGACAACAGGACGATGATCGGTCCAACATTCGCTATCAATGCGCGCCTTTGTAATTTGGACGTCCTTGAGATGCTTCCTACGTACGATAACATAGTCCAGTAGATGCCAGTGACCTGATCTGGGGTGACGCCAGGTGCCTTTAAATTTATCCTTTTGTCGGAAAATGGTGTTTGTTATCACTAGATCATGTTCGGCGCATTTAGTTAGGAGTAGTTGACCGTTAGCGTTCATGTTGCCCAAACCGTTCTTGCCTATGATGCCTGGCCAGGTTTCTGCATCTCTCCCTACTCTAGCGTTAAAATCGCCAAGAATAACGAGTCGTTCCGTTTTAGGTATTCTACAGAGGGTTTCTTCCAGCTGTTGATAGAAGCTTTCCTTGGTTTCGTGACTTGCATCCAGAGTGGGAGCGTAGGCGCTTATTAGATTTACCGCGTTGCCATCTGATAGCTCATAGCGTAGCAGCATTAGACGCTCGGATAGGCCTTGTGGTACTTGTGTTAAGTTGGATACAAGTTGATTCCGAACGGCAAATTCTACTCCATGTTGTCTTCTTGAATTGGTGGGAAGACCTTTCCAATAGAAGGTGTAGTACTTTTCTGTGAGAGAGCCTTCCTCCAAAAATCGAGTTTCGCTGAGAGCTGCAACGTCAACATTGAGTCGGTGAAGTTCTCTATCTATTAGAGCAGTTCTTCTTTCAGGCCGATCGGTGCGAGTGAAGTCGTTCAAAGTACGAACATTCCAAGCACCGTAGATGAAAGAATTAGTTTTGTTGGATTTAACTTGTCGGTGTTTTTTCGACATTCGATGAGGTGTCCCTGTGGGCACCCTCCCCCGGAGATCCGATCGGGAGGGTATTTTACCTCCGGATGATTTTGTCCCACTTGAACGCTCCATCATTTTTTAAAGCCTTAATAGACTGAAAACGAAGCTGCATTTGAAGTTTTAGCTGGAGCAGGTATGCAACTGACCAGCTCGGTTGCGGAAGGCGAGTGGTGTGGTCCCATGGCACAGAAGGAGACTGCGACGATGGGGTAACCAAACGATTCCAAAAGCAACCTTTGTGTGCGGTGGGTTATTTTTACCGCACTCTTCGTGAGAAGGTGGATGTGCTCACGGCAAAAGGTAAGGGTTATTCCGCCCTTACTCGGTCGTTAGAGCCTCGTTAGTGAAAACAGGGTGCACCAAGTTCAAATTGAACTCATCGCGAAGGTGAGGTTAACAATTGAGTAGGAGAGGCTATAGCTTGCGCTTCACTACCCCATTACACCCTATCGCCCATAAGTACCAGCAGTTTTTCAGAACTTGACGTACATCAATTTACTGGTACTTCCAGAGGACAGTACGGTTTTTTCAATTCGATTGTTTGATATTTCGATGTCTTCTTTGGTGCCTCGAAGTCTTGGTAGTTCACATATTCAAATTTTCGCCGAAATGCTTGGATATTAGAGCGTCCCTCCTCTTGTGCATTTCGACGTGACACATGATCTTCTTTGCAAAGAAAACTTCCCGTGGCTGGTTCTGCAATTCTTCTTTCCAATAATTCATTATTTAGATATATTCCCTGAGAGTTAGGTGGATTACATTCAAATAGTTCTAGATTTAGAACATCGTCGACAACCGAATGAATTCTCCACGTATTTGTCTCCTCCCAAACTTCTTTATAATTCAGTTTCCTTGATGCCTGAATTTCATGTAAAAATTCAAAAGCGAGTGGGGCAATGTTATATTCATCTCGTTCAGGAATGTAATAAATATTCTCCAGATTCACTTCTTGCATGTTATCGTAATCCACAAATATTAATAATAGCGCTGCGCTAGAATCAAATGAAATAACTTTGCAGCAATAATACCAATACCGCCCATTAACTTGGTATTTTGCCTGTTGGTATTGGGCATAAACTTTCTTCGTTAAGAATTTCAGTGATCATTTTTAAGTATTTATGTCTTCTTACGGAACAAAAATAATTTGTTACGATGAGTAATTTTTAAAGTTATCTGTTCAATGTCCAGTATTATGTATTAGACTGAATTCTGTTGCAACATGGCAATTCTTTTGAACAACGCTTTCGAGCGTAAACTTACAAACATTATTTTCCTTTGCACATTTCGAAGCCCCTTTCTGCGACAATACATTTATATTAAAAATATGATTAAGCTGCCTCCTACACACAGTTTCATAAACTTCGATAGGTACTTCTCCAGGTCTACTGGTAACTGTTGAAGAACTACTCTCTAGCCGCAAATGTTTCTCGAATGCTTTAAGTTTAAAGTAAATTTTACCGCAGCCGTTGGATCCTACCCGAATGTCAGTTTCGCCATCTTCTTCATTCCGTAACATATCGCTTTGATGTACATTGTTTATATTGCGTCTCGCGTCTCAACAATTCTCAATGTTACACGTTCATTAAACGATTCCTCATATGGGATTTTAAGAAAAATTGGGGTAAAAAGCTTCGGCTAAAATAATGTCCACTACCGGCGATTTCTCGTTATACCAAGTACGCCCATTTCCTGTGACATTCACATCACATTCTTTTATCTTGAATCAATAAATCCCATTATTTTAATTGCTTTAAGTTAATTAAGTTCATATCACACCAACTACGAACTTCCCAGTTGGAATGTGGAGGGGTCTGTTGTAAACGTTTTCCAAGTAGTGAAAATACTAAGCATTGTTTTAAAGTCTCTGGGGCTATCACCTGACCATAGTAACTGTTTTCTATAAGGATTAAATTTTTGTTCAAAATATGTTTTGAACGATACGTCCGGCCGCTATATTCGTGGCCTCCTCTAAGCTTCCCAGTTCGATAAGTTTAGAAAGTCATACATTAATAGGTAGGTACGGCGGCCATTAGGATACCCAAAAAGTTATTATCTCTATCTAAATAAATATCATATAATAACAATCGAGAATTGTAGTCGAGCTCTCGGCGATACTTGTATATAATACTACTTTTCGATATCCGACAATGAGTTTGAGCACCCTTGCTTGTTATTCGATTGGTAAACTAAAATACAATACGGTTATTTTCCATGGAATTGTTCCAGTCTTCCGTTTTCTATTTCGTTCAACTTCCATTAGACATATATTTGCCTTCTCAATATCAGTTATACAGAACAAAAATACAAGAGCGCTTCCTATCAATGGTCCTTTCGTTATAGAATTTATCATCGCATCCTGTGTATCAAAAAGAGGAATTAGCAATAAGAATATTTTTCAAATTTCTTCAGAAATGTCGAATTTTGGAATCCCTGTTAAACCATCATCGGTTATCGTATTGACAGTTTTTCAATGTAAGAAATATAATTTTTGGAAAAGTTTATTTTCACTTCCATAATGAGGAGTGTAGGGAATCGGTAACATTAAAATAATACGCAAGTTCAATAGCTTCAATTTAATGATTTTATGTGGGATTTTAAGAAACCCTCCCTTCTTGCGCTTTTTCGAACTGGTTATGTATATGTTGATTTTATTGTTTCCACTATATTTTCATTACTAGAATATTCTGCTAACTGGTGCACTTTCATTAACATATAAAAAGAAACTTTAGTGTTACCTATTTTCTCTTTTTTAATTCTTTTAATTTCTGTCTCGCAGCTATTATAATACTCTTTTAACTTGCAATTCTTATCAATCCTTTATAAATATTTACAAATAAATTTCTGGCCATCATTTTTACTACGCGCTGAACAAGACTTTCCTTTCATTGGTTTCAATTTTTCTTAAACTGAACCTCGAAATTCTTCAAAGCTCCCTAACAATAGTTATATAACATCAGTATGGTCAAGGGCTGTATAACCTCCTTTGCATATAATATTAATATCAGCACTATTTTCTGGAAATGCCACAATTTCTGGTTGTTTACTCATAGAAGCACAATGAAGTGGTGTTATGCTATGATTATCAATAGACTTAATATCGGCACCAAAATTTAAGAGAATTTTAATAATTCTTAGATCCACCGAGTCCACCCACCCGGCAACAAAAAGTGGCGTCATATTTCTTGAATCCCGGGAATCAACATCTACACCGTGTTTCGCCAAATATTCACTAGTTCATGACCTTTACGTGACGATAGAAGATAAATGTCTCGGTAAGCAAGAAGTATTGGAGTCTTCTCGACATTATAGTTTTAGTATTTACATCGGCTCCATAACTTATCAACAGTTGGGTTATTTCGAATTGCACGCATTCAATCGCAGAATGTAAGAGTGTGTAATCGAGTTAAGTTACATTTTCTTCAATCTCTTTGCCAAATTGTCCAAATTTTGATGAAGATATTTATGCATTTTTGCCATGTCTTTTTCTATCATCCGTTGACAACCAGTGTATAAATTTAAAATCAAATCATGTGATTTATGGCAAAGTTTATCATCCCAGTGATCATAACCGAGACAACAAAGAATCGGAGCCACTGCCATATGGCCTTTTCATAAATTAACCCTCATTGTGGGACAAAATAATAAGCATGGGAAGTCGTGGTATACCTGGTAATATCGTGATAAGTGTTCGTTCTCCGTTTGACTAACGTTGCTAGCTACGAGTAACCTGGTGTGAATATTTCGCGGTTCGGTATCTGGCATCACCGCGTTAACAGAACTATCGCCCATTAGTACCAGCAGTTTTTCAGAACTCGGCGTACATCCATTTACTTGTACTTTCAGTGGGCTGTACGGCCCCTTCGATTCGATTGTTTGATATTTCGATGTCCCCTTTCAACTAAGAATGTCACAGTTGGCATATGAAGGGCGTGCTTTAAACGTTTTCCATTTAGCGAAAATACCAAGCATTGTTTTAAATTTGCTGAGGCTACTATCTGATCACAGTAATTGTTTTCTACAAGCATTAAATTTTTACTCGAAGATGTTTTCAGCGGTATACCCGATCGCTATGATCGTGATTCCTTCTAGGCAACCAGATAAGTATGCCAGTACGATAAGTTTAGGAAGTCAAACATCAATTGGTAGGGCGGCCATTACAGCACACAAAAAGTAAGATCAACATCTAAAGCTGATTTGTCGATTTTACACGTTAGCAATAATACTCAATTCTTTTAAATTGGGTGGATTTAAGGCCATCGAAAGGATTCTGGTTTCTGTCTAGGAATCTAGCTTGAGGAACAATTTTTTTCAAAGGAGCCCGAATAATTTCCGGTGCACTCCTGTTAGCCATCCTTGCAATATAAACATATGTCGGCATTAATCGATAATATGTTACCTTCTATGACTCTGCCCACTCTTCCCGCTCCTTCTTCGCGACTGACGAGGGATGCCCAATCCCGTTTTAAACTCTTACACTTAATAATTGGATCTACTGGCATAGCCTTTGTCTGGCACTTCCATTAGATTAACATTCTCAATATCATTTATGCCGTGCAAAAATGCAAGTGTTTCCTATCACCGGTTCCTTTGTTGTAGAATTTATCGACGTATCGAGTGTAATAAAAAAAGAAATTCGTAATACGAATAGTTTGTAAGCTTCGTTAGGAATCTCTGGTTCTTTATAAATATAAATTTTCTAACGGCTAACAAAGCGAAATCCAACTCTTGATTCCTTTCATGGGTGTCGTCAATAATAATATGCGAATATTGATGACAGACGATTAAGCAAGCTCAAATTTTATGCTTATTGGCGTTTAGGGCACCCCAACGGAGACCAAATCTTCATATTTCCGTACATATTTACATTAAGAACATAGGAATTATTCCTCTCCCAATCATTTGCAGATCTAACATAAACCCAATCCATGGACCCTCAAAAAGAGAAAATTAACTTTCTCAAATTTCGATGAAGATATTTATGCATTTCTGATATGTCTCCTTCTCTTCCTTTGGAGATTTCACCCATCATGATCCCTTTGTTCATATGGAAACGGATATCATTAATATTGTCGATATTCATATCACATTCTTTTATCTTGAATCAATAAATCCTATTATTTTAATTGCTTTAAGTTAATCAAGTTCATATCACACCAACTACGAACTTCCCAGTTGGAATGTGGAGGGGTATGTTGTAAACGTTTCTCATGTAGTGAAAATATAAGCATTGTTTTAAAATTTCCGAGGCTACTATCTAGCCACAGTAATTGTTTTCTACAAGCATTAAATCTTGATCTGATTCCTTCTAGACAACCAAATATGTATGCCAGTACGATAAGTTTAGGAAGTCAAACATCAATAAGTAGGGCGACCATTACGGCACGCAAACAGTAAGATCTTCTTCTAAAGATGATTTTTCGCTTTTACAGGTTAGCAATAATCCACCAATCTCTTAAATGAAGGACTGCGTTTATAACTTCTTTTAGATGGGATGGATTTAAGGCCAACGAAAGGATTTGGAAAGGACTCTGGTTTCCTTCTAGAATTTTAGCTTGAGGAATAATTTTTTCCAAAGGAGCCCGTATAATTTCCGGTGCACTCCTGTTAGCCCTCTTTGCATTATAAAAAAATTCGGCATTAATCGATAAACGTTACCTTATGACTTTCTTGCTCCTTCTTCGCAACTGACGTGGGATGCCCACTCTAATTTTAAATTCTTGCAGTTGATAATCGGACCTAACCTCATAGTCTTTCTCTGGCAAAAATCTATCACATAATAATAATCGGGAATTGTAATAAAGCTCTCGGAAATATTTGAGGATAATATCACTTTGCGACATCCGGCAATGGGTTTGAAGACCTTTCCTCGTTTCGTAAATTAGAATGTAACACGATTATTTCCCATGGAAATGTCCCAGTCTTCGATTTTCTGTCATGTTCCACTTCCATTAGATATCTATATGCATTCTAAATATAGTTATACCATGCAAAAGTCAGCGGTTGCTTTGTTGTAGAATTTATCGACGAATCCAGAGTATCAAAATAAAAAAAATATATTTTATAAATTCAGTCAGAAATCGTCTTCTATATCTAATTTCAGAATTCCTATTAAACCAACTTCTGTTATGGTATTGACAGTTTTTTAATGTAGGAAATAAGGTTTAAAAATGGTTTATATCCACGTATATAATGGGGATAATAGAGAGTCGGTAACATTAATATAATACGCAAGTTTTTTGCTGCAACTGAAGCAGACTTAAGGATGACTTTCGTATTTAAATAATTCATAAATAAAAATTTATAAATATATATTTTTTATAAATATAAATTTTCTAACTAACAACGGGTAACAAAGGGAAATCCAACTCTTGATTCCTTTCTAGGGCGTCGTCAATAATAATATGCAAATATTGATAACAGACTATTAAGCTCAAATTTCATGTTTATTGGCGTTTGGGGTATCCCAACGGAGACCAAACCTCCATATCTCCGTACATATTTACATTAAGAACATAGGAACTATTCTTCTCCCAATCATTTGCAGATTTAACATAAACCCAATTCATGGACCCTCAAAAAGAGAAAATTAACTTTCTCAAATTTCGATGAAGGTATTTATGGATTTCTGCCACGTCTTCTTCCTTTGGAGATTTCACCCATCATCTTGATCCCTTTGTTCATATGGAATCGGATATCATTAATATTGTCGATATCGTCCGTTGACAACAGTGTCTAAATTGAAAATCAAATCATGTGATTTATGATCATCTCTTAATTTGACCCTCATTGTGGGACAAAATAATAAGGCAACGAGTATAGGAAGTTCTGGTATGACTGGTAACATGGAGGCTTGATGAAGCCTCAAGTGATCGTGCTCCAGTTGACTAATACTGTCAGCTACGAGTAACCTGGTGTGAATATTTCGCGGTTTGGTTTCTAGCGACACCGTGTTAACAGAACTATCGCCAATAAGTACCGTCAGCTTTTCAGAACTTGACGTACATCAATTTACTGGTACTTCCAGTGGAATGTACGGTTCTTTCAATTCGATTGTTTAATATTTCGATGTCTCCTTTGGTGCCTCGAAGACTTGGTAGTTCACAATGCTTGGATATTAGAGCGTCCCTCCTCTTGTGCATTTCGACGTGACTCATGACCCTCTTTGCAAAGAAAACTTCCCGTGGCTGGCTCTGCAAGATATGTTTCCTGAGAGTCAGGTGGATTATATTCAAATAGTTCTAGATTTAGAACATCGTCGACAACCGAATGAATTCTCCACGTATTTATCTCTTCTCAAACTTCTTTATAATTCAGTTTCCTTGATGCCCGAATTTTATGTAAAAATTCAAAAGCTGGTGGTGCAGCATTATATTCATCTCCATCAAGAATGTAATATATATCCTCCAGGTTCACTTATTGTATGTTATCATAATCCACAAATATTAATAATAGCGCTGCGCTAGAATCAAACAAAATAACTTTGCAGCAATAATTCCAATGCCGCCCGTCAACTTGGTATTTCGCTGTATAAATTTTGCCCAATTTAAACACGTTGCCTATTGTGAGTATTGGGCATAAACTTTGTTCGTTAAGAATTTTAGCGATCTTTTTAAGTATTTATTTGCACTCTCTCTACTTACGGCCCAAATATAACCGAAATTGTTACGATGAGTAATTTTTAAAGTTATCTGTTCAATGTCTAGTATAGGTATTAAACTGAATTCTGTTGCAACATGGCAATATTTTCAACAATGCTCTCGAGCATAGACTTATAAACATTATTTTGTTTTGCCCATTTCGAACCACTTTATGTAACAATGCATTTAAATTAAAAATGTGATTAAGCTGCCTCCTTCTCACAGCTTCATAAACTTCGATAGGTACTTCTCCAGATCTACTGGTATACTGATGGAGAACTACACTCTAGCCGCGAATGTCTCTCGAATGCTTTATATTTAATTTAAATTTACCGCCGCCGTCGTTGTAACCTACCCGAACGTTAGTTTCGTCACCTTCTTCATTCCGTAACATATCATTTATTGCTGTGATGTACAAGTTGGACTGATGGGTTCTCATTCCAGTGAAGTAGATTGTTCGTGTTGGGTCTCGCTTATCAACAATTCTCAATGTTTCACGTTCATTAAACGATTCCTCATCGGGAACTTTAAGAAAAAGTGGGAATAAAAAGCTAGAGCTATAATAATGTCCAATACTGGTGATTTCTCATTATACCAAGCATGCTCATTTTCTGTAACACTCATACGCTGCAGACGCCTTCTTAGATCATCAACTAATAAATTCTGTTCATTTAATTGTAAGTTAATCAAGTTCATATTACACCAACTATGAATTTCCCCAAACAAGTTTTCCAGTACGATAAGTTTAGAAAAGTCGTATATTAATAGGTAGAGCTGCTATTACGATACCCAAAAAGTTCTTGTCCCCACCTAAAGATCACATAGTAACAATCAAGAATTGTAATCGAGCTCTCGGCGATACTTGTGGATAATACCACATTTCGACATCCGATAATGGGTTTGAGCATCTTCGCTTGTTCCTCGTTTGGTAAACTAAAATATAATACGGTTATTTCCCATGGGATTGTTCCAGTCTTCCGTTTTCTATTTCGTTCAACTTCCATTAGACATATCTTTGCCTTCTCAATATCAGTTATACAAAACAAAAATACAAGAGCGCTTCATATCAATGGTCCTTTTGTTATAGAATTTATCATCGCATCCTGTGTATCAAAAAGAGGAATTAGCAATAAGAATATTTTTCAAATTTCTTCAGAAATCTCTGGTTCTTCTTTGTCGAATTTTGGAATCCCTGTTAAACCATCATCGGTTATCGTATTAACAGTTTTTTCAATGTAAGAAATATAATTTTTGAAAAAGTTTATTTCCACTCCCATAATGAGGAATGTAGGGAATCGGTCACATTAAAATAATACGCAAGTTCATTAGCTTCAATTGAAGTGGACCTAAGGATCATTTCCTTATTTAAAGAATTAGTGATGATTTCATATGATTTATGGTAAGGTTTTTCCTCCCCGTAATCATAACCGATACTACAAAGAATTGATTCTTCCACTCTCATAACGTCCTCTTAATTTGACCCTCAGTGTGAGAGAAAATAAAAAGGCAACGAGCATAGGATGTCTGTCGTCGTGACGTAAGTTAAAAGTGTATCTGATGATATTCTTTTCTCTAAATGTACATGGTAGCTACAGACGGAACCTAAATAAAGGCCCGTTTCTATCTTCACAAATTCGTTTCGCAGTGCTTATAGTACCCATATTCCTAAGTTGGGTCACGACCATATTACAAAACTCCTTCTTCTCTTTCTCCTTCAAGATGCACTACTTGCGTGGACTTACCGCATCCTGTCGCGTCGGGCCTCGTATAATTATAACACTGTTATTGTTAATCGCTCGACCTATCTCCTCAAAAAAAAAAAAAAAAGAAATCGATTGGAACCACATCTGGAAATGTTGGTTTACTAGCGAATTGGTATATTTTGTAAACGTCACATACCGTCGGCAAGCCTAACATTTTCCTTGTGTGGCAGATGCGAATCTTGCATATTTATTCAGTTCTCAAACTACGTAATTTTCTTCATACTTTACATCTTGGTTATATTCATACAGAGTTTTCTGTTTATTCGGTGTCCGAATTGCCTCTTGTTGCACCACTGCAACTTGCTGAAAAATAAAATAAGATATTAAACACCATTAAATAGTACAAAGTAAATTAGAAGTTTTGTCAGCACAAAATAGTAATAAAATAATTATGCTAAGATTTATGTAAAGGGTTTAACGGATGAAGTTACTATAGGACAAATGGATTTAAATTTTAATTTTTGAACCAAAAGTCACTCTTGTTATAAAATACGATTTGTGTTAAAAAATATTTTAAAAATATGAATTTAACCTAAGAATAAACTACTTTTATTTTCAATTTTTTAATAAAAATGCTATTTAAATATGTTGCTTACTTTCTTAGGCAAAATTCAAAATTAAAAGAAAAAATAATTTTTAAAACAAAAAATTCTAAATGTCTGAATAAAGCATATTTTAATTATTAACTAAATATTTCATTCAAATAAGGTTTTATTCAGCATGAAAGCCATATCAAGGTACTCCTGTTAAATTGAATTGTTATATAGCGTGAGAGAATAGACATACCATAATTCACTTATGATAATTATTTCCAAGCTAATAACGTAAATTAATTAGTCATAATGCGTGAATCTTATAAACCAAGATCTGATAAATTTCAGGAAGATGATAAAAATTTGATAAAACGTGTTGTAGAGAAGATATTTGCACCTGAAAATTTCCTCTCTAAATTAATCAACAAGTTATCTGTCATTTTAATTCAGCAGGTTGAAAATATTATCAAGTTATGTACAGATAAAGTAGAACCACTTGATAAGAAAATAATGGATCTAAATGAGCAAGTCGATGACCAGGAACAATTTTCTCGACGTAATAATTTGAGAATTTATGGGTTGGTTTCTCAGATAAATTTGCATTTCTATCTTCCGAGAGAAATGCAAATTTATCTGAGAAATTGACTCGTTTTTTTCAAAATAAATTTGGTATTAAAGTTACTACTGTCGATATGGACTTCTGCTTTATACTAAAAGGCAAGGAAGGTACTGTCGTGAGCAGAAAAAAATAGGACAACTTTTTTTTTAATGTAAATCTGTCTTTATTTGAATATGTAATGAGTAGCCAAAATAAAACAGATCACTTTTAATTTATTTTTTATTTTAATGCTGTAGTTATTGCTATAGTAAATGATGGATGGTTAATGAGATAAATTGTACTGCGTTATAATATTAACAAAAATTTGGTGTGTAACATTTTAAGAAAGTGGAGAATAAACGGTACGATTAGCAGAAATCCTGGATCAAAGGACAAGGGATATCCTACTTAACAAGAAAATAACAATTAATATTTCGTTATTGCACCATTTCTATTTATAACTTCTATAAGTCTGTTTGGCATAGAATTAAATAACCTTATAAAATAATCATCAGTAATAATATTTTCCCATGCATCCTACTCAACAAGAAAATAGCTATTAATATTTCGTTATTGCACCATTTCTATTTATAACTTCTATAAGTCTGTTTGGCATAGAATTAAATAACCTTATACAATAATCATTAGTAATAATATTTTCCCATGCATTATTTACTATTTCCAGTAATTCTTCGGCATTTCGTGGTCTCACATTTCGTTTTTGGATACTTCTTACGAGTAGTCCCCATACTTCTTCCACAGGGTTAAGATCTGGACTATGACTGGGCCAGTTAAGAACATTGATGTTGATATCTTGAAACCAGTTAGTTACGGTATGAGCAGTATGAACGGAACAATTGTCTTGTTGAAATATGAACTCATTATTAGGAAATAATTGTGACACAGGAGGGATCATAATATTGTCTAAAATCCTAATATACGTTTCACTATTAAATCGTTCCTCAATACGCCACAAAACACCAAGACCACGTGCCGATATCCAAGCCCACATTTTGAAGGAAAATCTACCACTTTTATCATTGTTAGATATATATTTCTCATCGAATCGAGTATTCGGAGGGCGGTAAACACGAATACGACTCCGATTCTCTTACTCGCTGGCGACCAGTAATACTCGATCCAGGAAAATTCGTTTCTTCAGCAGCCTGAATAACTGAGTAAAAGCATTTACCAATTGCAAATCTTGTTGTTGAGTTGATATGCTTCGTCGCCCTGATCCAGAATTTCTACTAATCGTACCGTTTATTCTCCACTTTCTTAATATGTTAGACACCGAATTTTTGTCAATATTATAACGCAGTGCAATTTGTCTCATTGACCATCCATCTTCTGCTTTAGCAATAACTCCAGATTTAACTAAATCGCTTATATGAGGCATATTAGTTTTTTGCACACTTGCAATAAATTATGACAACTAACTGACAATGTCACAAAAATTAAAGTTAGATGTACACAACTAGATTTTAGCAAAATACCGTTATAAGACTTGTCCTATTTTTTTTGCTCGCGAACGTACCAACAGATGTGTGATTGTAATGTTGTGCCAAAATTGGTTTAAACAGGAAATTTTAAAAATAAAGGAAAGAAGTACGAAAATAGTCATAAAAGAGGATTTGACATTAAAAAGGGTAGCCGTTTATAAACAATTTCCTGTGTAAAATTGGGTCCTAAGAATTTTTGGTCTTCGGAAGGCAAGGTAATATGTAAGGCAAATGAGAGAATTTATAAATTTTCTTCATTAAGACATGGAAATTTAAATAAATTTCATAGTAGTTACTGTGCAGAACTGGAGTGATGAACTCGACTCTAGTGTCAATTTACCTTGATTTTGTGAGCCTTTGGTATTTTTCTGGATCTCCTTTTTACATGTTATTTCTTATCCACAGTCTTGTATTTTAATACTTTTTTGCAGCATGTAAGAGATTTTGATTTACATATTTTATAATGTTCGTTACTGATTATTAAAATGACTAAAAATAATATTAGGGTGGAATATACGATCACTAATGCCAAAAATAAACAATATTTTTTTTTATAAGAAAAAAAATTATTTTAGTTTGTAACAGAAACTTGGTTATCTCCGCATATACTTAATAGTTTATGCAAATATTGAAGGTCAGACCGGGATGGAAGAAGAAGAGGTGTATGTTTTATATATTGAATAATTTAAATCTTAAACTGATAGAACGTAATGATAATATCGAACAACTTTGGATTTCTGTTAAAATATTATTATTAAATTTTACCGTATACGGTGTAGCTTATAGACGTCAGACAGTAGAATATAAATACTTTTTCCAAATCTGTAATGGC
The DNA here is from genome assembly GCA_963675555.1 of Leptura quadrifasciata. Classification (NCBI taxonomy): domain Eukaryota; kingdom Metazoa; phylum Arthropoda; class Insecta; order Coleoptera; family Cerambycidae; genus Leptura; species Leptura quadrifasciata. Next base: position 149,857,277 of record OY776673.1, on the reverse strand, counting down.
ATACCTCTATGTGAAAGATTTGTTTGACTACTATTTATCAACGGTCTTTTGGTTTTAATATATCTAAATATTTTAATTCTGTACTTATAAACTTTAAGAACCACCTACATATCAATGCACTTTTATAAGAGTAACTATTATATTATTAATACTTAATCCTATTACATCTCAATTTAATTTTAGTTATTATTTTAGGGTTTATGTATAAATCGCTTTGTAATGTATTTTGCCTAGAGGCAGGGATCGGCTCTGCCTGCTTGAACATAGTGGTTTTCCTTTTGTATTATTTTCTTTTTGTATTTTATTGTAAATTGGAAGGAAAATAACATTATTATTCATCTTAAACAGGACGAATCATTTTTTGATTTATTCAATTATACTTTATTTTAAAATTTCAACATCATGGGCTAAATATTTATAAACTTCTCTTATAGTGGAGTACGGTAAACTGAAAATAGCGGAGAATAATACAATTTTTCGTAGATTCTAAACTTTGCGTAGTTGTTAGTTGCCTTAATAATAAGATATGCCTAGAATATCTACCTTCTGCAAGTGTCGAAACGTTGTTTTAAACTCGAAAAAGTGGTAAATTAACCCTTTTTGGGTAAATTTTCGATTTAAATTTTTTTTGGGCCCCTTAAACTGTAAATTAAGCAACAAAAATGTAGTCCTTTTGTTATCAATGTCCAAGGAACCTCCACTTAAATTTTCGCGATGTTACGTTCTCCTCCCCCTCTTGTAATTCATATATATGTACATTTTCTTTTGCCAAAAATTGTTTTTGGGATAACTCTTGCCCGAATCAGATGAAATTTTGGGTGGAAGTGGCTCATAATACCTACATATAGCCTGCCACATTTCAAGTCAAAAGCTCCATGAGTTTGGCTAAAAAGCCATTTTTTCGAAAATTTTACGATATTTTTAAAACGCTGTAACTTTTTGGCCGTTTATCGCACACAAATTTCTCCCCGTCAAAATGTAGGCTTCTTTAAGTACTTTTGGGTGATATGACTCAAAAAATCTTTAATATAAGAATTCGATCCATTTTCGGCCATTTATGGTATATATGTACTTGCGCGCAGTGATTTTCTGGGTGCGACACAACTTCTGCGTTCTTACGGATGGGTAAATCCAAATTTATAAAGATATTTGTTAAGTATTCAGAGCTGATCCAGGACGTCCTTCATAATTTCTGTAATGAGAACGCATACGTCGAGAGTATAAAATCTTGTGGGCAGAGAATAATAGCCGCTCTTTATGGTTGTTCCATAAACAATAAGAACATTAGGTTTACTAAGGTATGAATGCTTCGGAGAACTGAGCAAAAAAATGGTGCAATCGATGTTCTCTCTACCACCAACCAAGGGTGCAGCTGATTATCACAGCTTAAGAACATTTTATCAAATTCGTCGATGGTATTGTGAAAGAACTAAAGATGCAATTGGTTTCAGCTGGTGTAAAATGGAACATGGACTGATGCCAAAAACTACAGACAAACCATTCCTTCCAGAAGATTTGTTAAAAGTCATCGCCTGTGATTATAAAGCTGGGTGCAAAAAGAAATCTTGTTCATGCAAGAAATTGGATTTCAAATGTTGCAGTTTATGCCATTTTGGCCGGAATACAACCTGTCAAAATTCTGAAGAGGTCAGTGGGTCACCAGTCGATGAACTTACTGATGGCATGACAGATGAGAACACAAGATTTATCGATCATGATGATGATTATAATTTCGACTACGAAAATGAGGACGACGAATTGAACGATATGATGGGCGAAGCTGAGAGCGATCTATATTTAGCGACAGAGAAACCGACGAAATTTTCAATGCTGTGACGGATTCAGAAGCGGGTAACTCTCACAGTAGTATTTCGAGTACATCCAGCATAAGGAATACAGGAAAGCGACCAATACAAGTAGCATCAAAGTTCGTAAAAAAAAGCAATCAGTTTAAAATATTTTTACGTGTAGATAAACAAATCTAATCTAATATTTTCAAAGTAAATAAAATGTGATTTATATCTTTTACCATTTCTACCACATCAGTTCGTTTCCAACAGTATTACTGAGTGGACGCGTATAAACCTAGTGAATGTATCGTTAAATTAAAAATGTTAACAGGCAGAGTTCCCCCTGACCGGGGAAAGACAAACGCAACGGAAATGGATATGGATTTGGAAATGGAAAATACTACGAATAAGGGAGTACCGTCTTGTTTAAATAATTTAAAAAATAAAATATTGAAAGATATTGACAGAGCACAGGTATGTGGAAACATTTCAACATTAAAAAACAATCGAGAGGCAGATAAAAACAATACAAATACACAAAACATAGACAGAAAGAAACCAGTTTTTTATTATGAACCTACAGATAACGGGCCATACATCGTATATGTACAGAGTAAAACAGGAAATATAGGCAGGGCTCGCCTAATCTCAGTGGGTAAAATAATAAATAAGAGTAAGTATGATCAAAATATAAATTCTATAAATAGTATTGGATAAACCGGGTAAAAGTAGAGCTATCAACTCACTCTAGCGCAAATATGTTGATTAACAGTCCTTTCTTAAAGGAAAATAATTTAGAAACGTTTCTTCCTAGACTATATAAATTCAGACAAGGGGTGGCTAAATTCGTTGATGCAGAATTATCAGATGAAGAGTTTTTTTTATACATTTATTTAACGTCGGCCTATTTCCGCTACTGAGGCTTAACATCGACGTCTGTAGACGAGCTACCCCCAACCAGGAATTTTGCCGAACCTCTTCCCTTAAGAAGAGTGGGGATCTTTTACTTGCCTAACATTTAATAGACAAGGGACCGACGGCTTTACATCCCCTCCGAAGGATGGTATATCTCCTATACAACCCTCGCCTAAGGTTGTATAGCTTCCGCGCATACACTGATATACAAGCCGCTGGAAGATGGGCGAGGCGAGGACGTGGTCTTCGTTGTGAACACGGATACGGCCCTGGGTTTAATATTTAAGGTCCACGATGGGCGTCTTGACCACGTGGTTGCCTCTTGTATTTAGAAAAATAAAAAATTTGGGCTGGCTAGCTTAGTCTGAGACCCCCAGAGTCCGTTCGTGCACTTAATTTATTTGAAAGATGGGTTGGGGTGGTATGTCCCTAAACGGAAGGAGATCCCCGAGAGATTCACCCTGTATATGTTCAGAGTATAATATAGCTTTTTTATTTCTTGGTGAGGGTCCAAAGCTTCACCCTGTATAAGCTTATCTAGCTATAATTCCCTTATTGGGTTCTGGAGTAGGGCCTTCTTGAGTACCCTGTATAATCTTCTTGTTTAATAAACACACTTTGTTAAATACGAATTTACAATATTTTATTTAGTTAAAAACACAGAGTTAAATGATTCGGTTTTAAAATTAACAAATTTTCTTTTGGTAACTTGTCGACACGTAGAATTTTGCCTTTAATCGTTGCGTGGTTCGTTATATTTTTAATCAGATCTTTTTTATTTAATTTACTATAAACTAATGTCGCGAAGACGGATTTTGATTCACTTAAAAACTAGGGCCGCGTAGGCGTTAAACAAAAATTGCACTTTGGCTATTATTCACTTAAAACTAAAACACCGATTTTTTACTAGGGGAGTCCTAGGAAGAGATACGGGCACACTTTGGGTTTCGTTACTTAGCCGGAACACTGACGCGGGAAGTAAGAACTTAATCGTAGATACCGGAAACACAACTTGTCGGAGCCTCGGCACGCTTCTCCTTTTATACAGAACACGGGGCACGACGTAGCCGAGAGCTGGATGAAAGCTGGATGGGAAATAAAACGGAACCGGCCATTCATTTGGGCGAGGATTGCGAAATATTGCGTAATGTGGTGCAATACTTTTTGAAATTTATGAATTTTGAAATAAAAGTTATATGACTGAATGGGCCGTGAAAAATGTAATTTATTAATATAAGAATGTCATGAGAATCTATTTTAATTTAGGAATAATTGATTATAACTGCGAATATGACCGCGGTCTGGAAATTGCCCCGTAAGGTAGCGTTGATAGTTCGATTTTAACTTTTATTTATGGCTACATTTTAAGCGTTACGCTTGATGCTGGGTGCGGTCATAATAATTTATTTAGGGTAACGAAGTGAAGTTGGCGACGGGTTGCCAGCATGAAAAGGGAAATAGTAAATTTGACTTATGGTTTTGAATGAAGGGAAAGTTGAATGTAGAATAATAAAACGAAGATAGGAACGAGTGACCAGCAACTCACGGGAACGTGTAAACTGGTCTGGATTTAAAAAGATTAATTCATTGGCGGTTCGTAAAGATGATTAAGAGGGGTTTCGAGATAATGTGGGGAAATTGAGATTGGCGTTAAAATTAATATACGGGGGCTTGTAAAAAGTGTTGTGAATGAAATTAAATTTTGATAATTAGAGATTGGGAGAGTAAATGGCTAATGTTTGAAGATGTTGAGGGGGCTGTATTTTGAAGTGACTCTTTTGTAAAATTTTATTGATAACTTGATTGAATGAGGTGTTTTAGCTAAGTTGATGATAGAATTTTGATTATGGTGAATTATCGATGGTGCCTTAATTTTATTAGATTTTTTCGTTACCAAATGTAGTTTTTCGGTGTGCAGGGTGTATTAAGGACTTTTTTTTATGGTAGTTGCCAGGTGGGCCTGGGCAAATGATTTATTTAGCAAATTTTAGTAATTTTTTGAGCGGCCATATTGGCGGTAAGGGGAATATACTACAACAGTTGGAACGGTCACCAATCCAACTACTAACCACGCCTAACGTTGCTTTACATCGCATATCGAAGTATGTACATAGTAAAGACGCACCCACGCTCGCCCCAGATGAAGAGTTAAAATCAAATATTAAATCCATACTTGGTGAATCATTTAAAGTAGATAACATATGTAGAATAAAAAGGAAAAATATCAATTGTAATGGTCAAAGAGAGTTAGTACCTACCACTACTATAGTGGTAACTTTTAATGGTCAAACATTACCTAGTAAAGTCTCTATACATAAAATTATGTGCGATGTAGAACCTTATATACAGCGAGTGGTTCAGTGTTTGAAATGTTTACGTTATGCACATTTTAGTACACAATGTAAGGGGAAAGAACGTTGCGCAAAATGCAGCGGCGAACATGAAACATTAGGTTGTCAAGCCAAAGATTATTGCTGCGCTATGTGTGAGGGCGGACATCATGCAAATGACTATAAACAATGCCCGGAATTTTTAAAACAAAAAAATATTTAAAATATTATGGGCAGGGAAAATGTCGCTTATCGAGAGGCGATTAAAAAAATATGATAGTTATTCAACTGTCACAAAAATAGGTTCAAATAATAATTATAATAATTATCAAACTAAAAGAAAAAGATCGGAAGACGGAAATTCCCTTCTTCAAGCATATAAAGATATCTTGGCAATCCCTAGGGTAGAACCGGCAAATTAGCAGGATTGCAGGTGTACACCACAATATCATAATGTAATAAATAATAATTTAATAACAAGGATAAGCTCCCAAATATGTAATATGGTAATAGGTTTAATAGCAAACAAAAATATAAACAATGATACTTTGGAAAATATTATAAAACTTAATATTCTTGTAATAATAAACAATATCGGTAGATCGGTATTATCAAATTAAGGTTATCTAGAAAATTTTTTGTTTGAAAAAAATATAAGTGTTGCATTTCTTTCTAAAACTTGGTTCAGAAGGGGATATAATATTGTTTTTAGTGGATATAATTTATTTAGAGAGGATAGAGATGACAGAAAGGGAGGAGTAGCAATTTTAATTAAGAAACACTTGCCTTTTGTAGAAAATAAATTCTTTTATAAAATAAATAATGTCCTAGCAATTTCTGTTACAATTAATATCAAGGGTAAAAATATTAATCTTTATTCTGTTTATATTAAACCTAATTCTAGAATAAGTAACGCAGATTGGCAGACATTTTTTAATAGTCTAAAAAAGCCATACATCGTGGCTGGAGATTTCAACATGCATCATGTTGCTTGGGGTTGCTGTTGGACGGATGTGGAGGATGAAAATTTATTGAACGCGATGGATGATGGAAATAATGGAAAAGAGATAATTGTAAGAAAAATAAATCAGTATAACGCCTCAGCAGTAGATCTTACATTATGCAATCCAGAAATTTTTACGGATTTTGAGTCGGATGTAATGGAGGACACACTAGGGGTCTGACCATTACGTAATTATGTTTAATATGATTAATTCTGGTAACAACAACAATTTTGTAAAAAATTCTTATAAAAAATGGAACATTAACAAAGCAGATTGGGTACTTATTTCTTCTCTAACGGATAAATTCAACGACTCAGAAGAAATAAGTTATGATTCGTTTTTGGATAAGTTAAATAATATTAACGAAACATGTATACCGGAGAAGAAAAAAATATTCCATCAGAAGTTCAATAAACCCTGGTGGAACAATATTTGTCAAACAGCTATTTTCGAACAGAAAAAAATATAAAGAAAGTCCAACATTAGATAACTTAATCAATTATCCAAAGCAGAATGCGTTAACAAAAAAAATAATAAAACAAAGTAAAAAGCAATGTTGGTAAAAATTTTGCAACTGACTAAATAAAAATTCTAAAATTAGTGATGAAACAAATAAAAAACTTAAAAAATCATATTAAAGAACCCAATTCACTTCCGTTCGAAAATGGCGCGTTAAATGATTTTTATTGTAAACTTACTCCTCCGATGCCAATAGAAAAAATAGAAAAAGTTGCGGACAAAATTCAAGAACATGACTTGTTAAGGAAATTCTCCATGTCTGAACTAGACAGATGTTTAAAGTCCACAAAAAATAATTCTCCGGGGTTAGATAATATCCATTATAATGTTAAGTAAATTATCGGAAAATGGGAAAATATTATTAAAAATTTATAATTACATTTGGCTGTCCGATGGTATGCCCAGGTATTGGAAAAAATATTTGATTATACCAATATTAAAACCACAGAAAGACCCAAATAATCCAAACTCATATAGAGCAATAGCACTAGCATCATTCATTTTTAAAACTTATGAGTGTATGATCAAAAACGGACTCGAAGCTTGGTTAGAGATAAATAAGAAGTTACCTGTAACACAATATGGATTTAGAAAACAATGTTCGACATATGACAATCTAACTCATTTAGTTACAGATATTAATTTTTCTTTTAGTAGTGGAAACTCACTTGGTGTAATTTTCATTGATATTGAAGGTGCTTATGATAATATAAACATGAAAATACTTTATGAAAAAATGTTAAACATGAATATAGGGAATTATATATACGATTAAGCCACGAAATTATTGAAGGGCCTAGAACATGTAATATTGGACTTCCCAGGGAGGCACACTTAGCCCTCCCTGTATTATATATAATATATTCACATGACATAGAAACAATATTATCAAAAGAAATTAGAATTATTCAATATGCCGATGATACATGTATTTACAAAAGAAATAGTAGTATATCTTCGGGATTAGAAGCTTTAGATAAAGCTATGGAAAAGTTAAGCATGTGGACACAAAACAACGGACTCAATATTAGTGAAAATAAAACTAAAGTGTGTATATTTAGTAAAAAACACCAGTTAATACCATCCGAAACAAAACTAAATAACAAAAAATATGAAGTCAAGGAATCTATTCGTTTTATAGGCGTTACTCTGGATAAAAAACTTGTGTGGAACCAGCATGTATTAACGATATTATAAAAAGTAGAAAAAATTTGCAATATATTGAAAATAGTTTCTCATACGACTTGGGGAGCGGATCCAAGTAATTTGCCTTCTAATATATAAATCGTGTATTAGGGCAATTATAGATTACGGCTCAATAGGATACAGTTGAAATGTCTAAGACTATGTCTTGGATTATTTAGAAGCACTCCATCCAATAATGTATTAGCCGAAAGTTCAGAACTTCCATTAAAATATAGAAGGAAAATACTATGTACGAGATATGTCATCAAACTATTTGCGAAAGAAAGCTTAATAATTAACAAAATACATTCATTCTTTTTAATGGACCTAACACACTCAAATAAAAAATCATTGCTTATAGTAAACTGTTATCACGAAATATTAAAAACATACGAAAACATGTACACAAACGATACGATCCCACTGTTTAGAACACCGCTAAATATTAAGGAAATTAGTACCACATATTTCAGAGATTATGAAATATTTCCCCCAAATATTAGAAATTCTATGTTTAAATACGATGTAACAACTGCAATACCAAACGTCTATCAGTTATACACTGATGGATTAAAATCAGGTAATGGTACCGGATGTGCATTTTACGACCCACAATTAAAAACTAATAATATTTTGAAGTTACCAAACGATTTTAGCATTTACAACGCTGAATTAGTGGCAATACTGGAGTCTCTCAATTACATAAAAAACTTAAGCACTCATGAAAGTTTTATAATTCTCACAGACAGTAAAAGTGCCGTAGACAAAATAAAAAATATTATGAAAAACCCAACAAAAATTAATTACAACTTAAGCGAAATAATAAAAGGTATAAAAGCACTACAAAATAATACAAAGCATGTTACGATAGCTTGGATTAGGGGTCACTGTGGAATAGAAAATAACGAAATTGTGGATAAACTAGCCAAAAATTCTATTAACAATTCAGAATATAGCGAATCTTATCGAATTTCTTCGGAAGATATTTTATGCAAGTTAGCTAAACAAATCAAAATCGAATGGAGTAAGGAATATGCTAACGACAAGAACGGATTGTATTATAAAAGTTGTTACCTCCTTTCTCTTATTATTTATTTTTGAGAAAGAATTGAGGCAACATGTGCGGACGACTAGCTGGTTTAAGCCGGAGCATAGAGCCGTGGGTCCAGAGCATTCGTAAGAGTGGAGAAACTTACCCTTCCTGACATGTACAGCATAAGCGACAGATTTCTGTTTATTTCGAGAAAAGGAGACAAAGAAAAATTGGTGTTAAATTGGGCACCATCTATAGTAAAATAAGCAAAATTGTCTCTTTTTCTCGAATAACCAGTCTGCTATAGATCAGTCTGAAATTATTGGTAAGAGAAATAAAAAGATAGTTTAAAATGAATGACAAAATATATTACATGAAAGAAAATTAGACAAATCGGTTTTGAGACAAATTGAAATGTAAAAAAAATATATATATATAAAAGACAAATTGATACCAGTATCATAGGTGGTTTATGGTTCAGGTGGCTGGTTCTGGGACAGCAATCCAGGCCCACAATTGTCTCTTATTGCAAGAATTCTAAATTTTCCTTGGCAATTTACGTCTCTCAATGAATGGGGTGAAAATTGTAGGAAATTTAACCAAATATAAGCACATTCAAAATTTATGCAAGTTAGTTATGCAAAATTTAAGCAATGTTAGCTATGCAAATATAAGCCAGTTAGCTGTACAAAATATATTTAAATTAGCTGCACGAAATATTAAGCTAGCTGTACAAAAGCTGCAGGAAATTAATTTAAGCTATACAAAAGTAAGCTGATTAGCAGTACAAAAGTAATTTTAGCTATGCAATAGTAATTATTAGCTATGCACGAGTAATTATTAGCTATGCACGAGTTAGCTGATTTCTTAGACTATAAATTGCCAAAAAAATTAAAAGGAAAGAGAAAAATATTTTTAAAACCATGTGGTACATATAGCATTTTAACTACTTATTAAATTAAAAAGAATTGACTTTGAATTTAAAATTTATTTTAAAAATAATTGAAATTATATCAAAGGCAAAATTTGAAGATTAATTAAAATATTTTAATGAGTATAATGAAATGAAATTACCTGTATGTTCAACACTTTGTAACTGGGATATAAAAATTGTAATATAATATCAATTACTGAAGTCCACAGTTAAAAATTATAATGTTTGAATCAGTACAAAGGCTGCAAGCAAATGACTTTCTGGTGAGTTTTACTGATAAGGTAAACTTTTTGTCCTGTTTACTGGAAAACAGCACCACCAAAAAATGGGAGAAATCTAATTCCCTATTTAAATTGAAAGCTATCAAAATATAGAAATCGTACAAGTATGGCCATCTGTCAGTGGTTAAGTTAAGCGCACCAACTTGCATTGTAGATTCCCATACTCAACTAAAGTAGTGGCATATAATCGATAAAAGGAATCTATAATAATAGTTTATTTTCCATGTCAATGCTTTTGCCTTTGCAATTTCTATTTTATACATAACCACAAATATTAACAGATGTAAATAAGTATTAAGTAGTAAAACGTATTGATAAGTCAGTAAATATATTACATCTCTATATATAGAATGAGAGAAGGTAAGAAAAATAACCATATGTACTCCATAGTAAACAAAAATATAAAAATTGAAAAATAGATATCTGATGTAACTAAATTTTGTAGACAAATTGTTTCCTGGGATAATAATGCTGTATTACAACGGATATGAGATACATAATAGTGTTAATAGAAAAACAGGACTAAGTTCCTAAGATATAAAATTAAGTACATAAAACAGTGTGACATGGTTTAGCAGTTATACATGTAAACTTCTGTTAGTTGAAAACAGTTTCACCTGCAAAAACTGCATGCAAAAAATATACAGGTCGTGCTAACTATCAACAAAACACTAGTTTTTTAAATAAAACTGTTAAATGGACATAGGCCATGTAACAAAGTACAAACGAAAACATTAACAAAAAACCATGGTTTAGCTCATTTCATACAACAAACAGAAATTTTATTAAAACAATATATAGAATACGAAACAATCATGGTAGATTTCCATATCATTTAAATAAAATAAAAGTTACCGATAATCCTGATTACTCTTGCGGAGAACTAGGCACACTCCAACACTTGATATTCCAATGTAAACAAAATATAACTTCAATAAACAATCTACTTGATTTGCTGTATGGAATGAATCTAAATAAGCCGTTTAATTTAAGAAATTTATTAACGCTAAATAATGAAAATGTTCTTTTACTCATCTATAATTTTATTAAGACACAAAAAATTACCATATAAATATTAAAATTAGTATTCAATGTATGAAATATGGTATAGTTATTTAAAGTATGTGTATATTTTTAATTAATTTTAAGTAACCTTTGTTTTTTCCTGTGTACTTCCCCACTCTTTCCGTAGTCTGGTCAGTAACGTCTTAAAGTCGCCATGAAGGACTCCTTGGCGCATACAATTAGTCTCCCTGTAATTCTCCCCCCCAAAAAAAAAAAACAAAACAAAAAACAAATAAAATTTTTTTTTTAAAAAAAGAAACAAAATGTATATGTGTGTGTATGAGTGTGAGTATGCGTATATATGTGTACATATAAATACACGATAGATATAAACATATATTTAGATTTAAGTTTTTTTTGCAGTATGATTCTGGTTGTTGGGATTAATTTTATTAAATTAAATTATTAATTGGCTTTTTACAGACAATAAGTTTAAGATTAATTACACGAGGTGATATACTGAAGATTAATTAAAACCATTTCATTTTCCACATGGCGCTGAGCTAATGATTTTTAATAAATCGAAGCCAATAATGCGATTTCTACATTCCTCCGTTAAATCAGATATCCTTCTGTGCATTTTTTCGAATATTTTCTAGAGCATACGAGTTATGTTTACATATACAAACATCTATATACAGAGTGACCACTTTTAAAGGCGGGGCACAAATCTAAAATTTTTATTTGTAGACCGATTTAAATGATTTTTTTTTTAATTATGGAGCTTCAATAACTCTACTGTGGTGCAAAATTTCAGATCGAAATTAAAATTTTCAAGGCCTATTTCGATTTTTTTTCTCAGGGCCAGAAATCCAAAAAGTGTTAGCAATTTTTTTATCTCAAATCTGACTACCCCACTTGATTTAGAATACCTTCAAATGGGTATGACCGAAATTTAACAAAAAAATATTGGTTTCTAACAGAAATATAGCATAATTAATATTTATATTATGTTCTCGAAATATTTCGAATATTCGTCATGTAATTCATAATTGTTTAAATAATCTTGTTTACAATGCTCGTTTAGTTCGTTATCAGTTGAATTTAAAACATTGTAACCATCAGTTATTTAATATTGGCAATATCTGTTTCTTTAAACATGTTCCATATTAAGGATAATTGGCGTTGGCTGGCGTTGGAAGATTATGTAAATAATAATTAAGCCCATAAACCAAGAATTAGAGAGAACCTTAGAGAGAGGCGATATTGAGAAGATATAAATTGGTATTTAATAAATAAACTGCACATCTTTTATTAAGATCAGTTAACATGTAGATTACATATTCTTTCCTATTATTTGGGTTTTCTACCACATATATTATTATCCTCTTCAAAACAAATCACCGAATCTACAAAATAATAGAATTATTGGAAAAAACCTCTGCGCCCGTGACGTTTACGCCAAAGGAAAAGTCAGAGGTTATGTTTTGCAAATAATATAAATCAGAATAAACACAGAAATAATGTATTTTTCTGACGTTATGGAAAGTAATCTCTTTCCGTTTTCAAAGCTATTTTTTGGAAGAACTCTTATTTTGCTGTGTATGTCAAATACACAGCTTTAAGATTCTGTTTATGTTATTTCCATAGATACTTACTTACACAGAACTGATGATATTTTCTTTTAGATAATGTTGAGTTTGTTAAGTTCTTCTTTTAACTCAACATTATCTAAAAGAAAATATCATCAGTTCTATGTTCTGTGTAAGTAGTAAGTATCTATGGAAATAACATAAACAGAATCTTAAAGCTGTGTATTTGACATACACAGCAAAATAAGAGTTCGTCCAAAAAATAGCTTTGAAAACGGAAAGAGATTACTTTCCGAAACGTCAGCAAAATACATTATTTCTGTGTTTATTCCGATTTATATTATTTGCAAAACATAACCTCTGACTTTTCCTTTGGCGTAAACGTCACGGGCGCAGAGGTTTTTTCCAATAATTCTATTATTTTGTAGATTCGGTGATTTGTTTTGAAGAGGATAATAATATATGTGGTAGAAAACCCAAATAATAGGAAAGAATTTTCGTAGAATGCCACAAATAACTTTCAGACGATATGTAGATTACAATTAAAAATTTACCAATTTATTATTGTCTTCCCAATATCTCATCTTTCTAAGGTCTGATGATTTTTAGTTTATGGGCCATATTATTATTTACATAATCGTCCAACGCTAGCTATGATAATAAAAATAATTGCAAGACTCACTAATAAAAATAATTATCCTTAATACGGAGCAAGTTTAAAGAAAACAAATATTGCCAATATTGCATAACTGATGGTTATAATTTATAAAATTCAACCGATAAAGATCTAAACGAGTATTGTAATCAATATTATTTAAACAATTGTGAATTACGTGATGAATATTCGAATTTTTTCGGTAACATAATATAAATTTTAATTATACTATATTTCTGTTAAAAACCTATATTTTTTTGTTAAATTTCGGTCATACCGATTTGAACATATTCTAAATTCAGTGGCGTAGTCAGACTTGAGATAAAAAAATTACTAAGAGTTTTTTTGGCCTTGAAAAAAATCGAAATAGGCCTTGAAATTTTTAATTTCGCTCTGAAATTTTGCTCCACAGTGGAGTTACTGAAGCTCTATAATTAAAAAAAAAATTATTTAGATCGGTCTACAAATAAAAATTTTAGAAAAGTGCCCCGCTTTTAAATGGGTCACTCTGTAGATATATGTATCTTGTGCAACGGAAAATCACTGCACGCAAGTACATTTATACCGTAAATGACCGAAAATGGATCGAAGTTTTATATTAAATTTTTTTTTAAGTGCCATCACCCAAAAGTACATACAAAGACTTACATTTTAATGAGGAGAAAATTGTCGCACGATAAACGGCCGAAAAGTTAGAGCGTTTTAAACATATCGTAAAATTTTCGAAAACATTTTTTCGATTAGCTGGCTACAATGCCATTGCATTGAAAAACGTACATATATATGAATTACAGGAGGGGGAGAACGTAACATTACGAAAATCTAAGTGGAGGTTCGTTGAACATTGACAATAAAAGGACCCCATTTTAGTTGCTTAATTTGCAGTTTAAGGGGTTCAAAATAAATTTAAATTCGAAAATTGCCACAAAAGAGGGTTAACTTACGCCTTTTTCGAGTTTCAAGCAACGTTCCGACACTTGCAGAAGGTAGACATTCAAGGAAAAACTTATTTTAAGACAACTAACAACTAGCCAAAGTTTGGAATCTCTACGAAAAATTGTATAACACTTCGATTGCCGTATTAAGAGTGTTCAAGAAAAGTAATTGTATGTCGATAGATCAGGGGGGCGAGCTGGCCAGTAAATGGAGTCACATCTACCTAGCCATTCTTGAGGAAAATGTCTATAAAACCAATTTTGAACGTGAAGTAACGAAACCAAAAGTAAGTATTGAACATTTCTAAGTATTATTTTCGGTTAACATTTTCCTCAATGATATATGGAGCAATAATTCTTTTTTTGTAAATATGCATCATACATTTACATTTTAGAGTATATGATTACTTGCAGTTACTGTATAAAGTATATTTATTCTATAGCATGTACCTTATAATCACAAATTCTACAAAAATAGCAAAAACAAGCATAAAGCATACCTTTGACGTTTGGGAAATCAAGTCTGTTTCCTTTTTCAAGTGGCTTAGGCACCTTAACTGCCACTATGATGGCTAAGTATTCTAACTTGTCTTCTTCGATATATAGACAGTGCAATGGGCACAACTTATGCTACATTGTTTCCTTCGATACCTGGACCAGTGCAATGGGCACAACTTAAACACTTGTTAAAACAATTACACATTTATTTTAACATTACACAACTCACAGGGTATTAAATCTCTGCCAAATAATAAGGATACGAAGTGCAAACACACAATCCTCAACACTCTCTCGTCTCAACGTAAACTCATTTGTGATACAAAAAGATGACTGGGTTATATATATAGCCATTACATCTGCTTACCTACAAGGGTAATTGAAGGTAAAGGGTTTTTCCAGTTACATTTAACAAAATAGTTATCAATTATCAAGGGTTCCAAAATGATCTTACTTTCTAAAATATTTCTAAGAATTCCTAAATATAAATCCTCGTGAATAACAATAATAAATGTAACTAAATACATTAGGTATAATAACCATTTGAGGATCTCAGTCATACTCAATAAAATAAATTGCAATACTTAATATTTACAACCATTATACAGGATACTGAATTATTCCTTATACAGGGCAGTATTTATAAACTTCACCTACAAACATTAAAATACATTTAATATAAATTTATTAAAGAAAACGCTGAAACAAAGTTCTTTTCATCGATAACCATGTCATGCAAAAATCTGTAACACAATTAGATACGCATTTATCTTAATTTAATAATATTATTGCGGATTCTTCAATTTTATCTGCCTCATTTATTAAAATATTTACTGTCCTACTTTATTTTGTGCCCAGCCTTAAATTTGAGTATTTTACATACACGGCATATAAGAATTGTCTTCATAAGTTTGAAAAAGAAAATAGATTTGATTTCCGAAACGTCAGAGTAATGCTTTTTACGTTTATTGCTGTTATAATTTATATTAATTACAGCAGCAAAGTTAGTACTTTGCTGATAATCGGCGAAAAACCTTTTTTCCTCTTAAACACTTCACTTTACGGAAAAACTGCAAGTCGGAAAATCTTTATTTATAGGAAGAGCCTCGGGGTCCGCAAATTGCGTATCCTGTTCACTGGGAGTCCGCAAATGTAAAATATATGGGCAGTTTGCGGACCTCTATTCTGTAGGTTACAATTCCGCAACTTGCGTTCCCGTATTTCCATTTCTTCAAGGTCCTCAAATAGCGGACTCCTATCTTATTTTTGTAGGGATCCGAAAATCATAACCTTACTTTTTACCGCATGATGTGTATTGTCGAATTGTAGTGTTGTGGGTAAAAGACTTATGATATTTATTAAATAAGGAGGTAATAGTTCAGTTTAGTGACTTCTGTGAAAATGGCCAAAATTTAATAGGGTTTTTTTGCTAAAATTTTTTGTTTAACCGTAAAAGGCGATTTTAAGTCGGGGGAATAAGGTTTTTGTTGCTAAAAATGCAAAAAGATGTGAAATATTTGATTGAAAATATTCACTAAAGAACCTAACCTAACCTTTGATTGAAAATATTCACTAAAGGACCTAACCTAACCTTTGATTGGAAATATTCACTAAAGAACAATAACTAACTTTTGAATGGAAATATTAGGAATGGAAATAGGTTAAGGTAGGGTAGGTTAGGTTCTTGTGTTTTTGTGTTCATGTAAACAATTCAAATTTGTACTTTGTGTGTATGTAATTTGATAACAAATAAACAATTTATATTTTAACTTCTACATTTTTAGGGTTCCGTACCTTAAAAGGAAAAACGGAACCCTTATAAGACACTCTCGTGTCCGTCTGTCACAGAGATTTTTCTCATGTAACGTAGCAATTTGAAATTTGGCATAAAACGTTAGGTCTTGATGACACAATTTACAGAACTCTATTATACATAATATAGATCCTCAATTTGCAGAACTCTATTATACATAATTCAGGTGCGCAATTTGCGGAACTCTATTATACATAATTCAGGTACGCAATTTGCGGACCCCGAGACTCTTCCTTATTTATATCCAATGAGAGAACTTTTAATCAACTTTTAACTTTCAGCAAAAAATATACATATATAAGATGTACATATGATAATAACATTACTAACTGTAATAATAAAAGTCGAAAAAAAATTCTTCTTCAATAAATATTTTTTCACTTTTTCCCAAAGTAAAAAATTCTTGATTGTCTAAAATTATGGAAATTGTCAAGCTTTTACAGGCTATATATCGAAAGATATTAATTTTTGGAGATCATGTTTGTTAGGACTTGTTCTGGAGGTCAAAGTCTGCAACATATGAAAAATTTAAACAATTCCACTGGGAGTTATTTTTCATAAGAATTCTGCGGAGTCCTTTTAAGAGCGGATATGCCAAGTGCAGAAAATTTCCAGAAAAAGATGGCACTTGTTTTAAATGTTTATTTTTATTGAAATATTTATTAGTGAAATTAAAGTAAAACGTTACAAACCTACAATTGCAATCAATTAAATGTATTTTTGACACTAACAAAAATACTTTCCCCAAAAAAGACTTGCTATAACGTTCAGATTATTTTACGGTGCGACTCTCTTTGTGAAAAAACTATTAACTTTACCCAGCGGGTAACAAATTTATCGGTTAAATAACTGTCTTAAAGCAGGAGGTTTGTAACACATTAGTTTTTTAAAATTTGTTAATAACTATTTCAAAAATAATACAACGAAAAATAACTGCCCCCATTTTCTGGAAACATTCCACTCTTGGCATATCTACTCTTAAGCGAAACTGATTAATATATCACAATAAAAAAACAAACTAAAAGTAATTACGTAAAATTCTTGCTTGCTGTCTTCTTCCTGCAACTAATTCTGGATTTATTCTACGTCCACCGCCTATGTTCATCCTGTTCTCAAAATTTGCTATATCATACATTCCCAAATCTACATTTATGTGATGATCTTCCTCTTCCAATTCAACTGCAGGTAAGTTATTTTCAATACATATATTATGTAAAATAGCACAACTATTTACAATTTCTGCAGCCCATTCTGAGGTATAATGTTAGGCACGATGTTTGAGAAGACATCTAAATCTCATTTTAAGCAGACCGTTGCATCTTTCAATTAGTGACCTGGTGCTCATCTGCCGTTCATTATAAGCTTCTTCAGGAGTATTTGATGGAGCATTTAGAATAGTCGTCAGCAACCATGGTCTCAGTGCATAACCCGAGTCACCTAAATAATTGTTTTCAAATTATTCAGGTAATACAGTATACATCTACTTTTGCAATCAATAACTTTGTGTAAGAAACAGATGTATAGTAAAAGTGAGAGAGCACTGCATTGTTGATCCCAGTTTTCACTTGAATTTATAGTGGTCTCACTTACTACAAAATTAACATTTCGATCTGTGTAGGCACTATCAACATTTTTACTACTTTATAATGTGTTTTTACCTAAAAGAAAAAAGATGTATATCCAATTCTGTGTAAGGTCCTCGCATATACTGTAATGCATTGCTATTATTCCAGATATAACTATCATGTGTGCTCCCCGGGTATCTTGCACATATATTCGATATTTTTAAATTGGTATCACAAATCTACAAATTTTCATTGCTAATGCACATTTGAATCAATTTATGTCGATACATATACTTACTAACTGCACGTTTATCGAATGATACCCCTTTCTATTAACATAAATATATTCTGGCATTACAGGGTCTTCAATGTGAGGAGGAAAAATAGCAATGTGTGTACAATCAATACATCCAGTGGTACCCGGAAAGTTGTGCATCTGGGCTCCAATTTTCAAACTCATGCGTTTTAAACCATGTGCGAGTAGTCGTACACGAAAGTTTTTCGATTATCGTTTAAAATCAAGATTTTCAAACATCACCCGATTTTAAAATTATGTACGACTTGAATTTCGTACAAGAAGACTTGACAACATAGCATGCGATGCGGGATGCCAACGTATAGTGTAAAAATCGACAAAATAATAAGGTTAGGTTAGAGCTGTTGTTGTCGATAGCGGCAATAAACAAAACAATAAATGTTGGTTAAGCAGTAAGTGTGCATATATGCAGTTACATATTTTTTGTTTGTTGTGATTTGTGATGCATTTCTACTCATTTAAAGTGTTTGATGCAGCCGTTAATTATGAACGTTGCTAAGAAGGGCCATATGAGTATGGAGCAAAAAAATATAATTTTTAGAGCTACACCCAAACTTGCGAAGTGGCAAATTTACCAATCAATTTACATTTAAATATGCACAACAACTGTGGATTCAGCTGGCGAATTTAGTCAACGCAGTTCCGGGGGCGAATAAACAGTGGAAGCAATGGAGAAAAGTAAGTAGTTGCAATAGTGGCTAATACGCAGTAAATTCAGTAAAGATATGCATTAATTATTTTTAGGCAACAAACATAAATCCTCATATTTACATGTAGCATAAGCCTGCATTTCATGGCCATGTTTCCAGCTCGCAACTGCCTTTGCATGTCTTACTCGTAGCAACCCAGAGTGATACATTTTATTGCTTAAGCTATTATATTATAATCTCGGAATTATTTATTATATAAATACATATAAGTTTTAACGAACTATATAAACAGTAATACCAAAGAATTTATGCCATTATAAATAAATATTACTAAACGTGTAAAACAACAGCTTAGGGGTTGATAAAGTTTACCAATATCACTCATTTTTAATAAAAATTCCAATTCCAATTCATTTTTTGTTTGATTACAGACCTGGCAAGATTATAAAGGCAGTGTTAAGAAAAATGCCACTCTCAAAACTGATATGACTCGAACTGGTGGTGGACCTCCAAGTACTGACTTCTTAACGACAGAGGAAGAAATAGTGATTGAAATGATGAGAGTCGCTGCTGCAGAAGGTCACCCAGATATAGTAGAATCTGAAGTTACATTTAATGAGAATGCCACCATTGATAATACTGAAATAGTTGAAGCTGATATTACCATTAATGAGAATGTACAACCACTGTATGTTGAGCATGATTATATCACACACCTTGTAAATCAACCTGAAGATGATGAAAACATAAATCCTTTAAATGAAGAAACTGAAACAAAGAAATCATTAGGTACTAAAAAGAGAAAGTTAGTCCATGTACAACGGTTAGATAAAACGATTTTGGCTACAGAAAAATTAGCTATACAAAACCAACTGAAAATTGATAAAGGAGAAACATACTGGAATAAAAAAATGAAGTTGTATGAAGAAGATATAGAGGTAAAAAATCGCATTGCAAAGTCATTGGAAATAATTGCCTGTAGTATGCAGAATTGGTAAAATTATTTGGTGTTTATTTAGGTAGTAACAGTGGCCACACAAAATAAATTCCCTGCTTAATTTATAGTAGTTTACTTCTTAAAAACTGAAATGCTGTACTGTTTATGTTGAAGTTTTAGTTTTATGTTATTTCGTTTTATATATTTTACTTATGTTTGTTATTTGAAGAATGTTTTTCTTTTACATTATAATAGAATGAACGTTAATAACTTTGTGTAATTATTTTTAAGGGTTTTCTTTTTCCACTGGGACATAAAAAGAAACATTTAATACATATAAGTAAAAAAACTTTATTTTCTTTTTAAGTTGAACAATGAACATTTTGTTATTCAATAATAAAATTTGCAAAGATAAAGATATACACAGTGTGTGTGTAGTGATTTGACTGTTCATGTAAATTTTTTATTTTCAGTTATTATTATTGGCCTATCAAATATCTTGGTAACAACTCCCGGGAAAAAACTTTATTTGGTTTTTCGATTATTCCTTATAAGCCTTTTTTTCATTTTAATATTTCAAAAAAGTTTGGATTGAAAAATTTTTAATTTTGCAAATCGACATTTTTATATTTTTTGTGCACCCTGCACAACAAAATCGAAGTTTCTCAACGTGAATCGTTTTTATAGAAGCAAAAGAAATTATGAAGAATGACTTTTTTCGAAAAACTGAAAATAAAAAATTTTACAATAAAACATCTGTAGAACAATGCATTTTAGAAAAAACATTTCTAACAAAAGTTACAGGTTTTTTAGCAGGCTATTAGATTAGACATTAATCTTGGACAGCACTGCAATTTTATGTTTGCAAGTATATGTTTCTCTTACCAATATAGAAAAGTATCGAGGAAAGTATTCAAAATGTTTCAATGTTGTATGAAAGTTGTGCGTGGCACTCTCTGTACTTTTTGTTGGGACTTTTTGCCACATGAATAATTCTCTCTTGTTAAATTAAATCAAACCTAAAAATAGGATTACTCGGTAGATTACTGAGAAAGTTAGCCTTTGTCTTAATTTTACGTCATAAGAAATAGTCTGGATAATTTTGACTAATACCGTTGAAATTAAAATGAATAAAATATTTCCTTAATGTTTCGAAAATGTAATCTGTTTCTTTTTTGAAGTATTTTGTAATTATAAAACTAAAAGCACAAAACCTTTGAAAAGGAAACGGATTCCGTTTCCGAAACATTAGGGAGTCGTTTTACTGATTTTAATTTTAACTTTATTAGTCAATAGCATTCTTTAACTGTTCTTTTCAAAGTCCAGACAGACTAATTTTTCCTGTAATCTACTGGATCAATTTTCAAAAGAGAATTAATTATTCACGTGCCCAACAAGCAAAACAGAAAAATGCAGAGAATACTACAAACAACTTTCAGATAATATCGAAACATATTTTGAATACTTTTTTATTGCCAAGTGAAATATACCTATGCTTGCAAACTTAAAATTGAAGTGCTGTCTAAGATTAATTTCTACGCCTCAAAATGATTTTGAATAACTCTCTGTTGCAATGCTCTTCCTGCTACCAATTCTGGATTGACTCTATTACGGTCTACAGCTTCATGTGGAATTGGAACAGCATACATTCCATAATCGATGTTTACAAACAGATCTTCTTCATCATCCCCATATTGAACTGGTGGTAAATTATTATTGATGCACATATTGTGTAATACTGCACAACTATTTATAATCTTAGAGCATCTGCGTGGAACATAATGTAGTACCCTATGGTTTAAGAGACAACGAAATATTAATTTCAATATGCCATTTGTTCGCTCAATTAAATAACGCGTTCTACGATGTGCCACATTAAATCTGTCTTCTGCTGTACCTGGCACAGCGTTTGGAATTGGAATTTGTAGCCAAGGCCTT
Source organism: Leptura quadrifasciata (assembly GCA_963675555.1). Classification (NCBI taxonomy): domain Eukaryota; kingdom Metazoa; phylum Arthropoda; class Insecta; order Coleoptera; family Cerambycidae; genus Leptura; species Leptura quadrifasciata. Next base: position 149,835,382 of record OY776673.1, on the reverse strand, counting down.
AGAGCATACCGTGAATCTCCTGAAATGTACTTGCTTAGTGAAAATGCTTTCTTATTTAAAAAATTTTACACTCGCCTAGTAAGTAGTATCTCTGGTCATTATTAAACAAGTTTATCATATATTGACAAGTACGACTATTGTTCCATATGAAACTATCATGAGTACTTCAGGGTATCTAGCACAGACATTGGTAATTTTCATATCTGCATCACAAATCTGTAAATACACACATTGTCCTATTTAAGAGCTATGAAAACAAAAGGGCCACATTCACAAAGATACACTGAGGAAATGTTCAAAATACTGAAATAATTGTAGGTTATACTCTCTGGATTTTTATAAACACAGTTAAGAAACATTTACAAAATATATTTGGCGGGCATGACATTTCATAATTTATTTTTTAACAATATATTGTTCTAGGTATAGGTTGCCCAACAATGGTGGAAATAAAATAATAATAATATTCTGTTTAGTGTATCTACATTTATGACACTGGCACTTTTCACAGAGCATCAAATGTTTCAGCAATATTCATCAAAATACTATCAAGATACTCCGTATCAAGAATCGTAAAGCACTACCTAATATCCGATGTATTTTTAATAGAATTAATTGCGCAATGAGAAAAACTTTCAATTTACACATTGTCACGATTTTCCTCTGTTCTGACCAAAAGAATGCTCAAAACAGAACAAAAGCACAACACATCTACGAACGGCTAGCTGGTATAGTACGGGAGCTTAATTGGGCCGTGAGCAGGGAAAAATCAATTTTTATTTATATGGAAAATATTCTGTGTTAATCAGTCTAAATTTTGTCAATAAAAAGAGAGCAATTTAAGGTAAATTATTAGTGATATTTAGAGGGCGCCATCTATAGTTTATTCAGTGCTGCTCTTTAAATTTTCAAAAACAAATTTCTATAGACAAATTTGAGTTATCTGAAATGTTCAATTAAAACGAGAATAGTTTAAAATAAATGTATATTAAAAGAGAAAATTGATGATTGGTATAAAAAGTATGTACAAGAAAAAAAAAATTTTAATATAATAAATTCAAGTCGTTGAAATTAATTTAACAATGAAATAGATATTACCAAGTCGCAAATCAGGAGTTGGTTGATTCTGGCGAGGAGTTTCCTAGCAGTTCCAGCTTCCAGCAGTCTTGGTCCTTTGTTCTATATCTTGCGGTGATGGGATCAGTTCATATATAACCAGTAGTTCTTAACAAAGCATAAATATTTTGTGGTACTTAATTTTAAGATTTCAACAATTCCACTGGGGAATTTAGGTAATTACGTACTCTACCAATACGTGCTCCAAAAATACATATATCAGAATCTCAATTATGATGATCAAGCCTCAAGGTATTCTTATACTTATATAAGACAGGATGAATCACGAAGGTAAATTCTGATTTTCAATTCGGATTAAATCTCAAATTTAAAATAAATTCTAAATTAAATTTTCATTTATTTAAATTAATTTTTATGTTTAAATTAATCTTGATATTATTTAATCTTGATATTTAACTTACTCTTGATGTTATTTAATCTTGATATTATTTAAATTAATCTGGATATTATTTAAATTAATCTGGATATTATTTAAATTAATCTTGATATTATTTAAATTGGTATGAACTGAAGCCATAAGGGAGAAAAAAAAATAGATTAGCTACACTCATTGATAAACGTGAAACTATATAAAAAAATTACAGATATAATACTTTAAAAAAACGATAAAAAATATACAGGGTGTTGCATCATGAGAGGGACATAGCTTAATAGGAGGTAGAGAACATCAGTGGTAACCGGAACCTCCCATAGAAATGTCTCATTGGGCCTTCATTACGAAGTTACAGGGTGTTAAATAACTTTTGGCCAAACCTGTTTTTTGTCATAACTTTGACAGGGAATGAAATAACGGATTCATATTTGGTACGGCTAATGTACTAACGAGCCCCAAGAGGTACATGTATAAAAAAAAATATATCCAGGTCCGGACTCACTATAATTTATGTTTCTTCTTTGCATCAATAAAACATCACCCTGTATATATTTTTTTGAAATTTCGATACGATATTCGAAAAAAGCAAGAAAAAACAAACAAAATGGCCTATTTCATTTTTTTGTTACACCTTCGTGGTTATTTAAATACGTTGTTAAATGTGCAAGAAAATGGATTACAGAACCCTATTAAATGAGAGGCACGTGAAATAAATAGTTTTATAACTAAAATTTGCAAAAATTCTATTGAGCCTAGGTGGTCTGGGTGAATCCTAATTCCGGCACGTTTTAAAGGTCCATTTTGGTAAAAAACTGTGGTCCTAATAAGTAATCGGGTATGAAATAACAAAATTTTTAATCAATCACAGTAGGCTTGTTCAAAGTGACAGATAATAAAAAGAAATCTCCTAAACAGTTGAATAATTGTTTGTTAGTAATTTAATGTGTCAATAATCCGCATTTAGTTAGTGAAAACTTGTGAAAATATTTTAACTATGCCAGTAAAATTTACAAACGTGGAATATGCTGACATAATATTCATCTATGGTTTCTGTAATGGAAATGGTAGGTCGACGGAAAGAGAATATCGGCTGCGTTTTCCTGGTCGTCGATGCCCTAACCATAAAACCTTTAGTACGGTGTTCCAGTATGCAAGACAACACGGAAAGTTTCCTACTTCTGCAGTTGTGGAGCGTGTTTTACAACAAGGTGTGCAGGAACAAAACAATATTATAAACGTAGTTCAAGAAAACCCAAATATGAGCACTAGACGAATCAGTTTGGCAACTGGTATTCCTCATTGGCGAGTATGGAGAACCCTAAAAAGAGAACGTTACCATCCATATCATATCCAGCAGGTACAGCGTCTTCAACAAGGCGACGATATCCCCCGCCTGGCATTTTGTCATTGGTTGTCTAACCATCGCCCAGGCATTTACAGAACCTTATTTACGGATGAGGCACAATTTACAAGGGATGGAGTAAACAATTCACGAAATAATCATAAATGGGCACAGGAAAACCCACATGCGGTACGCCAACGCCGTTCGCAACACAGGTTTTCTGTAAATGTTTGGGTCGGACTTGTGAATAGACATTTGATAGGGCCACATTTTTTTGAAGAAAGATTGAATGGTGAAATTTACTTTGATTTTCTTCAAAACATTTTACCGAATATGTTAGAAAATATCGGTATAAAAGGCATGTTGTTTCAGCATGATGGGGCCCCACCACATTTTAACCTTCAAGTAAGGGAACACTTAAACAATGTGTATCCTAATAGATGGATTGGACGCGGGGGTCCTCATGAATGGCCACCAAGATCTCCTGATTGTAACCCTTGTGATTACTTTTTATGGGGCCACTTAAAAAACGAGGTTTATAGCATTGAAATTGAAAGTAGACAACATTTAATCCAGCGCATCATTACAACCTGCGACGGAATACGGAATAATCCAGAAATGATACGTCGAGCAATTGGTGACCTTTCTAAACGCGCAAGAAAATGCACAGAATGTGGGGGAGGACATTTTGAAAATTTACTTTAGTGTCAATTACGTTTTATTTTTAAACACATTTAGTTATTGTTTTGTTATTTATTGTTAATTGAATGGAAAATATTTTATTTATTTAGATTTTAGTTTGTTCTCTTTTCCTACTTTTATTAAGTATAAAATGTTGATGATTTTCCTGATCAAAGTAACTGGTTGCTTAGGCCTAAATGGTTTAAATTATCTGTCACTTTTATTCTTTGAACAAGCCTACTGTGATTGATTAAAAATTTTGCTATTTCATACCCGATTACTTATTAGGACCACAGTTTTTTACCAAAATGGACCTTTAAAACGTGCCGGAATTAGGATTCACCCAGACCACCTAGGCTCAATAGAATTTTTGCAAATTTTAGTTATAAAACTATTTATTTCACGTGCCTCTCATTTAATAGGGTTCTGTAATCCATTTTCTTGCACATTTAACAACGTATTTAAATAACCACGAAGGTGTAGCAAAAAATGAAATAGGCCATTTTGTTTGTTTTTTCTTGCTCTTTTCGAATATCGTATCGAAATTTCAAAAAAATATATACAGGGTGATGTTTTATTGATGCAAAGAAGAAACATAAATTATAGTGAGTCCGGACCTGGATATATTTTTTTTTATACATGTACCTCTTGGGGCTCGTTAGTACATTAGCCGTACCAAATATGAATCCGTTATTTCATTCCCTGTCAAAGTTATGACAAAAAACAGGTTTGGCCAAAAATTATTTAACACCCTGTAACTTCGTAATGAAGGCCCAATGAGACATTTCTATGGGAGGTTCTGGTTACCACTGATGTTCTCTACCTCCTATTAAGCTATGTCCCTCTCATGATGCAACACCCTGTATGTTGAAATAATAGTTACTAAAATTTTGATTAATAAAAGATTTTCCTCTTTCTGATGTAAGCACACTATTAAATTTACGACCCAAAGATGTAATCTTGAAGAATTACTATATTTCGTAAATGAGTTCAAAAGTGGTCTGCCAATCTCAAAAGTCGAATAGGAAATGATTGTTCTACGCCACTAGTTGAATAAAGAAAACTAATTTCGTACCAGAAAAGAATTTTATAAATCTAAAGGAACTAAGTTGAAATAGCACCATTTTGGTAAATTCGCAAAAGTAAAGAAACCTAATCTTAATAGCTAGTGTTTATACCAATTGTGACTTTAAAAATGAATTCTGTAAAAGGTAGCGCCAGATGGTATCGAATTATGTAAGTACCACTACTATACAAATAAACGACTCTGTAAACACTAAACTATTAGTTTCTATACCAGTAGAGGTCAGTGCTTTTCATTAAGTTGTTAATAAAGTCTGCTATAATAAATGTTTACTTTGACAAACTGATTTGTTACGATTATTGGATAACCTATAAATCATAAAGGTAAGTAATTATTTAACATTTAAACGTAAATATTATGAATAATAGAACGTATGAATTGACTTATTATATACCTGTATAGTTTCACATCAATCATTAAGTGTTAACTGTAGTTAAATAAAATTATGTTTTAGGATGAAGCCGCCTGGAAGAATTGGAACTGTACAAAAATGATAAAATGAAATAAAATATAACTAAACTATGATTAATATACAAAATTCATTAAAGTATGGTACTAACAATAACAGTACAAAATTGTTATAAACTATATTTAACAAATAGTTGCAATCTTCAGTGAATTTCAGCTACAAAAATCCATCCATGTGTTATACAGGGCGTGTTAAGCATAAGGAAACATGGGGAAATTTGAATAAATGGTGAATTTGATTATTCAAATGTTACAACATTAACTTTCTAAAGCATATCACAGCTGGAGATATAGCAGTGATATATTCACTTTCCATTTCTTTCTTTAAAGTTAATAGGAGATGTGGAGATATATATTAATTTGGGCCTACTTTTTACACGAAACAAAGTTGATACATAGTTTCCCAATCTGTGGCCTCCTAACGTCTTTTTTATTCAATAAAAAATTATCTCCATATAAGTAACATATATTTATGAGAAACTGCATGTAACCCTTGTTATAGTAAGGAAATATGCAAGTATATATTTCTAACTGCACATTGATAGAGTGGTATTTCTTCCCGTTAACGTAAGCAGCCTCAGGATAAATATGATCCTCCCTTAGAGGGGGATATATAGCAACATGAGTACAATCTACACATCCAAGTATTCCTGGAAAGTTTTGAGTTTCAAAAAATCTATTATATTTAAGATGCCCATAAACACTCTACCTATTCTTCGTTAATCGACACTCCTCTATATTTCTTGGAAGATGAATATGTTGGTTCAATATGTTTGGTAAGTTTAGTGCGTCGGTAACTTCTGCAATTGCTTTACTCACGGCATATTGACTAATGCTGTGGTTTACATTTCTCCCTATATCATTCTGATAGCTACCAGGAGCAAAAAATCGTAGAGCTGTTAATACCTTCAAATTATTTGCATTTTTAAATTAATTATTGATAGGACATACCCACCTACTTACCTTTCGTGTTATACTTAATCCAGATATTCTTGTAGGATCAGCGATATGGGGATGCAAAAGGTCCACTAGCTTGTGCACCATGGGTTTGGTTAGTCGCTATAATTTTTTAAACTGTAGACTGCTTAGGTCTTCAAATCGCTCCATACAAGTCTATGTCGTGCTGGCCTTTCTGCCAAAATTTCGGCTTGTTCCAGTGCTTCTATAGCTACTAAATTTATCAAGTGATTTACTGCCATGACCAAAACATATTCACATAATCTTCAAATAATCGCCTGTCTGCATGCGACTTTCAATTTCGGTTAGTTTTGACCATCCGATGTAATCAAACAAAAATAATCGCATACGAACGAAAAAATTATCGTATAATGGGATTTGAAAATACGGTTTTCCTAATATCGTTCGAAAATCAGTAAATCTCGCACACGGGATCGCCTCGCATAAGTTTGAAAATTGGAGCCCTGGTAAAAAGTAAAAAATGTCATATGTGTTAATTACAATATTATATATTACTTCAACCTGTTTCGCACAGTTCTCAGCTCATCCAAGGTTCGGGGCATCCTAACATATTGATTGAATATTTCGGGTCTACCTAAACCATCTGTTACCCCCTTTATCGTTTTGCTCACAGAAGCTTGACTCGCAGCGTGGTTAATATTTGCGCCGATATCTGCTGCAATCGTGTGTATGTTAAAGTACAACCAGCACCAGCAAAAGATTGACCTATAGTGGGTGGTGTTACGAACTCGAAAATGTTACGGTGGCGTCGACTGCAATAGCCCTGTTTAAGGAATTACTGAAGCCGTTTTGTTTCAAGTGAGGTGAACCAAGAGTTACTTGCAATTTTTGTATTATAATATTTTGAGGGAGTTGATCTAGCGCGCAAGAAGTTTATGTGGCATTATATAGTTGTTGACTAGGTGACGCCACATGAATAGATGTTCCTGATACTCTCGGTTGCTGATGGTTGTTCAATGTACTAGTCGAGACTTGGTTCTGATAATGCATGTGCGGTAACCAATTACATCGGGTACAGGTGTCTGCTCCACATTCAATTTCCGGCATTGTTGAGGGCCCCAAAACAGAAACAGGTTTATTTCATGTATTATACATTCCTCGGTCATTTGTCGGAGGAGGCTGAAGTTACACAAAATAAAATTTTTCTGCGGTGGATGGTGCTGAGCGGTCTGGGAAACGTTAATCCTGATTTCGCCATCAATATCCATACTGCTACCTGAAACAGGGCTAGCTACATATTTATCTTTAACCTATCTGGGTGTTTTAGATTGCAAAACGAAATTAGACAAATCTATTCCAGAGAAGACATACATACAGAATCGCATTTAAAGTTAAAAGCGAACCGATAATGCTTCACTTATTTCAGTTCATTTTTGTACAGATCTGGTCATCTCCAGATTTGAGCGTATGTTACGTATGGAAAACCTTTTCTTTCAGCTACCTGTATTCATCCTTCTAAATCTCCTTGTATGGTTATAAACTTGCTGAGGTGGGCTCATTAATCGTAATCGCTTTGTTAGAGCACTAACTCTTATTGTGCGAGCTGATGATTCTTTTTGCAAATCCCTCACCTTCTCTGCCTTGTCAGTAACACATAAGGCTGTGCATTCTTCAGCGGAGGAAGAAGCGATGTTTAAAAAGGAATTGATAATCAAATGTCACCGTGCACCTCTCTTCAGTCACTTTGAATTATCCATTTTTGTGCCAAAGTTAAGCTTAATTACAAATTATACCCATAAAGATGTAATGAAGTATACAATACTACAGGAATACTGTATACTTTCATTCCAGTTTAACTTATTTTAATCATGCATGGATCAAGTAGTTCAGTTTTAGATTAGTTCAATACCTGATTAGTTCTTTTGTTAACTTTTAATTCTAACTTCACCAGGCCGCAACTTGCGTGCCGTGTGCATTTCGTGCCGGGTGCAAAACCACGTGACAGTGATTTTTTGGTATAAAATAGCTAGCCAGAAACCAGTAAATTCAGAGCTTGACTTTCACCTTTCTCGAGTGTGTTGAACTGAGATAACCGGAAGCTCAAGTTTCTCCGGCGCCGTGGCAGCCGCTGGTCAAGTATCTGTTAGGGAGGATCCGAGTGCGTTGAACTGGACCTCCTGTCAGATTGATTCGAGTGTATTGAACTGGATCTCTCCTGAAACAGATTTCTTAGACGCGTCTGTTATGTCCTGGAACTTCGATTAGAGAATTGGGGTTACGACGACGTACATAGAGGAAATATGTTACACTCTCTCTCTCTCTCTCCGATTACTATGATGTACTTATGTAATAACAAGATTGTCGCAACCTAAGCCATAAAAGATATGGCCACACTGTACATATAATTATTAGGAGAATATATGTCTTATTTTGGATCTGGATTTTAATTAATATTAACATTGAACCCTGGAATAATCTCCAAACCAGCTACCCGAGCAAAACAAGCATCACAAAGATAAAACAAAGTAATTTACTATTTTTAAATTGCAACAAAATATCAATTACTATACACTAACATTCAGTATTCATACTCAAATTCTAGGCAGATTCACAAATTATCACAAAAAAGGCATTTTATATTTTGTAATAATTTTTCCATAAAGCCTATACAAAAAATATCTAACTGTCCGACCGTTTTGAAATACATCTTACGCATGTATCTTAGCTGCCTCAAGCAGCAACATGAATCCGTGGGTATATGATACAATTTTGGCAGTATATAAGATTTGATTGAGATCTTCAAGGAACTGCGTTTTGTCTTCCGAGAAATTCTTTGTCGAATTCGGAAGCATTTTACTCACAATTTCCCTTTTGAATACGGATATGCATAAGCTATACACCGTTTCTCCCTTAAAGATTACTGGTTTTCCCTAACTAAAAGCCGCAGTCGGCCTTTTTTCACTTTCCTGTACCTTTCAGTAGTTATTTCTTGCGGCACATTAGTTACGTAAAATTTTACTCGGAATTTGTAGGACTTATCGTCTATCTGATTTTCAGTATATGTGAAACTCCTCACGTTATTGGTACACTTCGTGTGGAACCCCTTTCTTGGTATGGACGTTGTATTCACAGGTAAATCCTTTTGTTTCTCCTACAGCTGTCTCATGGTTTCGGGTATAACCACTTTGGATCTGTCTATTTTCGGCCTACTTTTGAAACCAAACGTTGACAATATGTTTGCTTCTGCTAGCACTTCTGTGGGTAGATTGGAGGGTGATGTCAGGGGAAAATTGCACTTTCCTTGGCAGTGGGAGGCGTCGTAGACAGGAGGCACTACGGTCCAATCACTCCAGCCTACTTCGCTGAAGTCGACATACATTTGTACATTCTGCATGATTTGTCGTAGTATAAAAAATAGTATAGAAAAAAAAATATCTGAGATTAAGCGGACTGTAATTTTTCTCTTTTTTTTTAATTGCGAGTTGTCAATTTGTAAAATACACGAAACGTGAAATTAAGGAGCAAAGAAACTGGTTTACTCTTGTACACTGGGATGGCTTCTCGGTTGTTACGTGGACACCTAAATCACATACACAATTGACAAAGCAAAAATTGTTTATAATAAAATTGGAAGAGTTTAAAAAGAATAAAACCAGATCACGTGAAAGCAAAGCCACCAGCCTCTTTTCTCTCTGTTGTCTTTTGGCTGTTCTTCGTCTGCGTACTATCTCAGCCGCAGTTGGCTGTTTGTTTTTTGCGTCGTCCGCATACGTAAATAATAAACGCTGTGCGAGGTTGTGCGGGTATCGACTTATTTCGTCCCATATCCAAAACAACCACTAGAAGGCCGTGGTTTTCTTTCGGGTTCTATAGCCATTTCTCTACCGCTGGGAAGACGTCCACACTTAACGTTCAATTCCTTCTGGTGTTTTTCTGTTTAGTATCCATTAACCTCGTTATGGTGCTGTGTTTAGATTTGACTCCAGGTTTAAGGATATCCTTTGGAAGTGCTCGTTTCCATCTATCGTCATTAGTTTTACGATTTTTCTTGTTAACGTGAGCTCGACCGCTTTCAGTAGTTCTTCTTGCAGCACACTGGTTACGTCAAACTTTAAGAGAAATTTGTGGTGACCAGGGAACCTCTCGTCTATCGGACTTTCAGTATGTGTGAAACTCCCCACGGTATTGGTACTCTTCGAGTGGAACCCCTTTCTTGGTATGAATGTTGTATCCACATGCAACGTGGCATTTCCCATCTGAAATTTTATATCTCAAATTTGACTTAAAAGATTTTGCAATGCTGACACTACATCGTGGGTCTCTGGAGGTACCTCGTCTTGCGTATTGCGGAGAGACCGCGGTTTTTTCATCGATTTCACATAATGAAGATTCATTCTACGGCAGTTTAAGGTGTGTTTTCTAGCCTCGGTTAAACTCTGATCGGTAATATTCATTATTTGTTGAATAATTTCACCAAGGTCTTGCTTTTGGAGCTCATTGTCGCCCTCTTTAATGGTGCTTTGCTCTATTGATGCATCCCATACAGTTGGCGATGCATTAGACCGCCTCCTGCATGGCTCATCATACTTGCTGGATCATCCATCATTTTTTCTCACATCTTATAATTATTTGCACCGCTTTGCTACCGGAACCACAGGCAGGACGTCATACAGGAATGACAGAATCAAAGAGCTCAACTCTTCCTTCAGCTGTGTCCGGTTTATTACCGGCCTTACATACGTATAGGCCATATTATGTCGTTAGTAGTGGCCACTCTTAAGGGTGCATTCGTAAATTCATCAGCTACAGCGAAGTGGGAAACTGTGCTTATTGTTGGATAACGTAATATTTCCTTTCTCCCGTATGGTGATGAGAAGGCTTCCACGTGGCACTCGCTGTGCACGTCAAATTGGAGGTCCTGTCCCAACCGAGACCTTGGCACAATGACGACGAGTGCAAATTCTTCTTCCACTGCTATATTGCGTTTTGTCCCGTGTCCGACACCATTTTCAGCTACGCATTAATAAGTACCACGAATCTCTGTTTGTTTAATTCTTAAGACAAACAAAAAACAAAAGGTGTTATTTTCATGCTTCCAGGAAATTTTTAGTGAAGGGTATCTACCAGCATAACAGTCCATTTCCACGATTTCTCCCTCTGGGACGACCACAGATCTCATGGAATTGTTCGACATGAAAAGATGCTTTCGCATTTGGTTACTTGGGGAAATCAGAATCTGACACTGGTAGAAACCGGCGTTTATTTCTTGAATATTTTTTTTCTTTGAATTGGGTACCTCTGACCAATTGGGTCATGATCAAGCGAAAACTCCGAATCGTGCAAAATAAAGGTGCTAATCGAAATGGGTCGACAATTCGCATTATCTACCTTGTCTCTTTTCATTCATATCACCGTATAGTCTCGTGTATATTGCATCGAGCAGGTGAGTTCCACAGTCCGTGGAGCAAGACAGCATGGTATACAAACCGCAACTAGTACACTAACAACACTGATGACGCCATATTTAGAAATATTAAATAAAAAAACAAATATATTACATCAAACATTAACACTTGCTTCTATTGATTTATAAACAATTACTTCACTACAATTTGTAACATTGTTGCCACTTGCGCTCCTCTGAGTTTGTTATCAACATGCATTTCTCTACCAGCTTCGTACTGCAAGTTAAAAACTATTAGCAGATTTTTTCGAACATTTAATTCTTTATAAAAAATTGCAGTGTCCTTGAAGGCCATTTTCAACCATTTTGCCTGATTCAAACAAGGTGCGCTAACTTCATCCTCTTTCTTAATATTACTGTTTTTATAATTTCCTTTCGATATGGATTGTCTTACTCAATATGTTTCAACTAAAGCAGTCTTTTTTCTGTCATTCCAACCACGTAAACCATATACCTCTTTGAACCTTTCTTGATATTTATTGTAGGCATCAAGAATATTTCTTATTTGGTAAGGTCTGCTGTCTTCATAATACTCGAACATATTTATCATCCAATCTTGAGTGCATAACTTTCAGATTCTCTCTTGAACAGTTGTAGTTGGAGGCACTGTTGAAGCTAAAAATCTTTTTTTCGGGCCTATAAAGTTGACAGTCTGTTCGGTTATCAATGTCAAGACGTTTTACGTCTTTCGGTTCTAGATTTGATTTTAGGAGTTTATTTTCAATATTAGTAATTTGCTTTAAACTCATTTTATTTGGCTTTAATATCCTGACGATTAGTAAGTAAAACTTCTGCTGTTTAAACGTCCTTATTAATTTATCAGCATTAAATTATGCCTTTTAATTTTACCCATTTATTTTAGCAAATAGTTCGCACTGTTGACCTATGCTATCCTCTGGAGCTATGCAACTTGAACTTGCCTTTGCCTTGCTTTTTCTTTCTCTATTTGTGAATTATTTTAATTATTTTGTTTTTCAAATTGCTGTATATCTGTGTCCTATTCTTGTCTTCATTTACTACTTGCAGAGAAGCCAGAAATAAATTTCACATTTTTAAAGTTTGTTATACATCATCATTATGAATATCCAAGAACATAATTTTCTAGTTGTCCATAATCGATTTCTCAAGATCGTCACAGTCTGTGAATAACTAGCGTCTTCAAAAAGTGCACATCTTTTAGCTGTTATCTCCTTTAATTATTTGTAAGTGTCAATAACTTGTATCTGCATCTGGGACATTGTCCCTATTGTTGGTCTTTCTATTGTCAACTGAATTAAACTGGCACCTTAGTTTTACCATTTAGTTTTCTAAAACCCCAGACTTTCTCACATCTATATGTATTATTCTTATTCTCCTTCAACGACATAATTAGCCCATATATTTCATCTGCCTTTCTGTCACTCAAAAAAAAAAAGATTTTACTCCTTTTTATAACAAAATTCAGGCTAAAATAACCCCTATGGGGGACTCTTAATAAGGGTCCTTCCACTCGAAGAAAAATTACCTTATATTTATCACTTTTTCGAGCCGTTAAGGTAATTCTTTCTGAATTATAATTTTATTGGACTAGTCTTATAGGACACTTGTTGTCTAGACTCGTTCTTCTCGAGAAACCATCTCATCTGCATTATCATCATCCCTCCGGTTTCCATGTTCGTCTTCGCAAGAGTATGGCAAAAGTACTCTTTGACTTCCTAGAGTTCGTTCTATGCATTTAATTTTCTAGCATGTTGATGCTCCATACGAAACTATTTTCCTATATTCAGAACTAACATAAGGTTAAATTCAAATGCATTTAATTTTCTACGTGACTGCTTCTATATTAGCTTTCTTATTTTCTCACACATTGATTCTCTATACCAGACCAAATGTCTCAGCATATCTACACGTCCGTGAATTATTGCAACGGGAACGTAGGTCCGGCATAAATAATTCCATTAGTCTAAATCACGGAGCTGATGCACATATATAAGGAATATAGCATCTCTCCTTTGTTGTTTTACTGGATTGGCAATGGTTTTAAAACTCTCGGCATCCCCAACTCGTGCGACAACATAATGTGTGGAACCCCGCGTACATCTTTGGATCACTGTCTTGCAACAGTCACCGCGCTATCTTCTATTGAGGTGTGTAAATTGTGACATGTAAAGGTGTTTGCGTATCATCGTTAGGCGTATCAAAAAGCCTCGAATGAAAGCTGCCCTGATTAATGCAAAGTAACTTCTATTAAATCCTCAACAATGGCTGTGTGGATATTAGCTGAATATTATATTTTCTTTTAGCTGCTTAACTGCTGTCTAGATGTGGGATATTTTCCTGAAAATTGGAAAGGCCTTCCCTTAGCAAATCAAAAATAAAAAGTTTTTTATCCCATTCGAGCACACAATGTATTACAATCCGTAATGTATACAAATACATGAAGCCAACACTATGTTAACGCGAAATATTGTGAAGTGAGGTACCGTCATCGATTTAAGCGCTGAGACCTCGATCGGCGAAGTTAAGCAGCGTTGGTCGAGTCCGTCACTTGGATGGGTGAACGGCATCTCTGTTATAGGGTATTCCCCCTATAAGTCAAAAAACAAAAAATAAAAAATGCAAAATTAGTAAAAAATTCAGACCAATCCAAGCATCATGGCAGACCATGATAAAAAAGTCAACCAGACCTAAGTAACATTGAAAAACCACATTCAAGGTCACAGAAATCCGAAAAAATTCACGAACCATCCATAATTCTCAAATAACATAAATTCATCGAAACCATACTTCCCACATTCATCCCAGTCATTCTGCAAAGGAACATTCAGAAAAACCACCCCTTAAAAATACAACCCCCTCACAATCATCAAACTAGTCAGAATCACCATCTAACTTCAAATTCTCAACCTCGTACTTCAATCCCCCCATTTTCTATAAATACTTTTAATTTCAAAATCTTAAACTTTTCGATCAACTCCGGTATACTTCAAATCACTTTCCATGCCTCGAGTCTCAAACGTTCAAATACCCTTTCATTGAACTCCCACAATCTCATTGCTATTATAAATCGTTCCCCATTTTCAATCACCCCTGTATAATAGCAGACACACATTCTATATCTAAGTTCAGCTCGATTCACACCCGTATTGTACCTTGTTATTATCTTATGTTAATATCTTACGCACTAACTGGAAACCTGTTAACGGAGTTACAGTTGTTAACAGCGGACCTTCGTGATACCTTACGGGGTCGAGCCAGAATTCTCCCACAAAACTTAAAATAACTTCAAAACCAAAATAGATCCGACTCTCATCATAATTTTGGTAAATTCCCCTTTGCATCGCCAATCTTTCTATATAAGTTTTATTTCCAAATTCCAAAATTTTCAGTATTGCGCAACATGATGCAATCGATGACTCATCCGTGCCCGCACTGAGCGATTTCACGCCTTTCCAGCTCTCCGCGAGACTCGATGGGGCGAGAAAAAGGAAACATTTCTAATTTAGTATAAATACCGGTGAATCGCAAGCCGTAGCCAAGTTCAGTTTTGGCAGTGAATCTAGTGTAAAGTTCTCGCGTAGTGTTCTTGGGAAGAAATAAGTTTCAAAGTTAGCTTTGTGTAATAACTGCAGACGCTATTGAACGGGTTCGGTTACTATTTAACTTATGTTGTAGATACTCCCGTCTAGCTAGGTTTTCTTAATCCCAGATCCAGTGCTTTCGCTGTGACAATCTGTCCGATTCTAGCTTCCCAGGCCCCAACCCTAGTTTGTAAGTTCTCGCCTTAAGTGGCCCCTTTTTTGTTATATTTCTTTATTAAAATTCTTCGCCTTAAGTGGCCCCCCTTTCAATCTTCCCTCAATATACGAGGTTCAATCACGAAGTGAATTTTTTCGATTTAAATATTTTTGTTGCATTTTTTCACACACGTTCAAATTAATCTAAGACAGAATTTCTGTTGTCGATTAGTTATTATTACAAAAGAAAAAAATATAATCTTTCTTCAACTCTGTTCAAGACGATTAAAACCAATAAAAGAAAATTGTAAATCCCTTTAAACCTCAGTGTTTAATTCCAATCAAATCACAACATACAGGGTGTAACCGTTAACCCGAAAATAGCTGTAAAAGTCAAATCAGTGAATCTTTTAAACAAAGTGATAAAAAGTAGTGCAAGCTACGACATACAGGGTGTAGCATTCGACCCGAAACAGCACTTACTAAAACCAACCCTGAGACTCAACCCATCGAAAATAAGTGCACGGAAGCCTCTGGGGTCTCAGCTCTAAACTCCCACCACTACCAATTTTTTATTCCAAAAGAAGTGAGGCTTAATCCGTGTTCATCTCATTTCGCCGTCCTGGTTGAGTGGAAGAGTAGCTGTAGCTAAACTCCGCCAGGACGTAAATATAAACAAGGCATTAATATATATATATATATATATATATATATATATATATATATATATATATATATATATTGTTATTATACATGATTTGCAGGAAACAACTACTCAGCGGGCAAATACCCCGACCTGCATTGAATTACACCTTACAAATCATGAAAAATTGGTAGCCAATGTCATTTGTCTACTCCCTGACCAGACATAGACCGGTTTCGAACTTATTAGTTCTCCTCAGTATGCCATAGGTCATGGAGCAGACAAATGACAGTGGCCAACCTGCTAGTCTTATACAGACTAATGTAAATGGTGTAGTGGTGAGAGGTAAGTGAATCCTCTCATGTGGTCTAATGCTACTATACACCAGACATCATAGATGTCTCCATGGTGCATAGCGACTTGCCATTTTGCAAGTACCGAGAGCGGCGACCTTCAGCCCTTGGTGGACTTAACCTATATACTGTTATTATACATGATTTGCAGGAAACAACTACTCAGCGGGCAAATACCCCGACCTGCATTGAATTACACCTTACAAATCATGAAAAATTGGTAGCCAATGTCATTTGTCTACTCCCTGACCAGACATAGACCGGTTTCGAACTTATTAGTTCTCCTCAGTATGCCATAGGTCATGGAGCAGACAAATGACAGTGGCCAACCTGCTAGTCTTATACAGACTAATGTAAATGGTGTAGTGGTGAGAGGTAAGTGAATCCTCTCATGTGGTCTAATGCTACTATACACCAGACATCATAGATGTCTCCATGGTGCATAGCGACTTGCCATTTTGCAAGTACCGAGAGCGGCGACCTTCAGCCCTTGGTGGACTTAACCTATATACTGTTATTATACATGATTTGCAGGAAACAACTACTCAGCGGGCAAATACCCCGACCTGCATTGAATTACACCTTACAAATCATGAAAAATTGGTAGCCAATGTCATTTGTCTACTCCCTGACCAGACATAGACCGGTTTCGAACTTATTAGTTCTCCTCAGTATGCCATAGGTCATGGAGCAGACAAATGACAGTGGCCAACCTGCTAGTCTTATACAGACTAATGTAAATGGTGTAGTGGTGAGAGGTAAGTGAATCCTCTCATGTGGTCTAATGCTACTATACACCAGACATCATAGATGTCTCCATGGTGCATAGCGACTTGCCATTTTGCAAGTACCGAGAGCGGCGACCTTCAGCCCTTGGTGGACTTAACCTATATACTGTTATTATACATGATTTGCAGGAAACAACTACTCAGCGGGCAAATACCCCGACCTGCATTGAATTACACCTTACAAATCATGAAAAATTGGTAGCCAATATATATATATATATATATTAACCATGTTTATATGGCGAATTATTTACCATTTTACCCTAATGAAATCATCTTCAGCCAGAGTCAAGACAATAAAAATATCACTTACTTCAATTTCTTTAATTGTTTTCTCAGCTAATTGTGATCGTGGAGGTGGTACTGGCCGATACTACTCCTTGCTATTGTCGCGATAGTCTTTGTCGCACATAAACTTGATATTCGTCGGTTTTAATGTAACGAAGCATTTTTCGTTACCGAAATATGCATCAGATATTATTATTTTCTTGAAACTCTTTTATAGGAAGCGTTCCATCATATTTATTTTGTAGATATATGTATTGTACCGCCGTAAGCGAATTAGTTAAAAAATTCGGTAAAGGTAATACAATATTTCTTAAGTCGATCTGACGTCACCCGTGAGACGTCGTTCTTTCAGTACACGGGAATAATTGAAATATTCCACAGTCAGTCTTCTAGCTAACATCCTATGAGGTACATGTCCCTGCTGCTTGCTCCGGTGTGATGCAACAAAAATATCTTAAGTCCACAATTTAAGATATGTGAATTTTTATAAGTCGCGAAATATTCCGAAATAATTTTTCCACAAATCTGCATTTGAAACATTCTTTCGTTTGACGTCACGTTGATCCATCTCGCATCTGTTTTCCCACGTATCCATATTTGAAAGAAGTAATTAAATTCATACTGTGTTGGTAGTCAGCCAGAGCGACTCAGCGCAAGCAGACGTATTCACTCCGAGATTTGAATCTAAGGTGCCGGTGTTGTGATATATTAAATTCCAAGCCGTGGAATTTCTATCTACGTCATCGACTAGCAATGCATCCGTCTGGCGCCTGCTCCTACCCCCACATTAAGGTGTTTCATCGATTGAAAAGTTCTTGTGGACCTGAAAAGGGTGTCGGACTGGAGTAAATCGAAAACTTGTTTCCGAAGCTCAAGTATCAAGGAGTGGCCGCTTTGTCTCCACGTCACCGTGCAACAACAAATAATTTTAATAAATCTTTGTTATTGTTGTTGTGCGAGGTAGAAACGCGTCACTCCTTACTTGAACCCAAGCAAATTCGTTGCTGTCTACTGTAAAATCGCCTATGTTGCTTGAAATAAGTACATTGTGCGGTATTTCCTTTAAATTTTACCTCATATTTTCCGACTAGTCCAATACGCTATTTTATTTTCAGCACTGCTGTTAACTAAAAGGGCCTCAGTGGAACTTTCTTGTATTCAATTTCAATTATAGCCAGCAGTTATGCACAAAATATTTGAAAGTTGGAAACACCTACGCCACCGCGTCAGCTGCGAGAACAGTTGTCTATAAATACTTTCGTACCGACAATTGTGGTCCTTTATTGAATAATGCTCCTAGATCCGTTGGCGGCTGACATCATTTAGTAATTTAGTTGGGTTTGTCGTTCTCTATCATAATGTTTTTCCATTTTCTTGACTATAAATGCCGAAGCGTTCATTGCTCCTTTATCACAAATATAAAGAACATTTCATCTGTAGGCACTTCTAAGTTCAAAAAATTGTTTCCGATTTGCGCCATGGACTTCAAAATGTTCTCTTGAAATTTCATGGTTTCATCCTTGTTTAGATTAATTACCGAACTTTATCCTATAACTGAGAAGAACTGAGGTAGTTTCAAGTACTCGGAAACTTTCCATTCTGGATTTTCAAAGAATGTACATATACCGCCTAGTCTATTCAGTGTTTTTCCACAGCAAGGGCTTCCTGTAAACACATATTTGAAGTTTTTTTTTGTGGTCAATAATTTTTCCCATATTAACCGTAGAAAGCAAGCAATTGTTGAAATTAGTTATAACAAACATTATCGATTGTTCTTTTTCAAACCGATTTTCTAGTATATCAATATGTTGGAAATTATTATGAGATGTTCAGATGATATGAAAATTTTTGCTATTACTGGGGCGGATCGGGATTTTCAATTCATAGTCCTCAAATTGAAGATTTTTTCCCAATCGACTAAGTCGAATCTCGGCACCGTATCCCCACTTACGTTCCACAGATCTGAGGGTCGAGAGGGGGGGGACTATTTAAAAATACGGGAAACCGGGAGGTGTCGATTCCACAAAAAAATATATACTTCCCAAAAATGAAGAACTTGACAAAACACGTAATTTTTTTCTCGGCTGGACATGCACGTAGGACTTTTATTAAATTTTTAATAGAAGGGTAATATCATCCATTTTAAGAGGCCGGAGGCTGGGGGTGGTGGGGCAATTAGGAGAGGAGGGAGGGAGGTAGGGCAAATTTCTTTTAAACCCCGATAACTCGTGACCCATTAGGTCTAAATATTTTCCTATTAGATTTTCGAGCAGACGTATTTGTTCATTTTGTACCTAATACTGAACATAGAGTATCTGCACTACCCAACCTTGATTATCGATAACGATATTGTTTGCGCAGGAACCTAATAGTCCATGAACACAAATACAGAATATATCTACTCTTAAATAAGGTCTGTTATCCCCCTGACAAGATACAAAACTCAATAAGGGAAAGATTTTCTTTACACTGTAAACTTGAATGTACATGTATTAAATTCGATAGTTCAGTAATCATTTTGATTAGGTACAAATATTAAGAATTACTAATTAATCGTAGAAATGGTCATTAAGGATTAAACATCCTAAAATTATTAAGTTTCCAACGCAAAATTTATAGGAATTGGCTGATTACATACGGCCAATTTTAAAAAGTAATCAGCGTTAACAACAAAATAGACAATAGTTAAGGAAATTTGATATTTCAATAAATGGCATGGGTCAGTGTTTCCTTTTTGCAAATCTATTACTGTCCGAGTAAGTGATAGAGGACACACATGAGCCATATTTGAATTGAAACTACCAGAGAAGGGTTCGACAGAATCTGCCGGACCCGACGGCTATCATCTACCTGTCTGAAACAGAGGAATCTGACCACCAAATATTTTTCCCCCGTGGCTTGGAAGGACGACCAGAATTAAATGACTTTTGAAGGGTACCCCTCCCAACTGTTCCTAACAAATCGTTCAGGCCCAGAATCATTTGAGTCTGCACATCTATCTGTGGTCTCTTGGGGAAATTGCCATATGTCGCTTGTCATAAATTGGGAGTCTCTTCCTTTCTTCTCTTACCAATGGCATAAAATGGGGATTTCTTTCACATTCTCTCTCTCTCCCTCGTATTTCGCACTTCCACTTGGGTCTACTAATAGGAGCGGGCGATTCATCTCGTAATCCCTTCCACTCTCCTTTGCGCTTACATGAGCCTTTCGAGGGATCATTGAATTTTTTTGGGCTGGGCTCGCGGAGTTTTATGCTTGAGAGTGCGTCAAATCTGGGTGGTGGTGGAGGCTCATAAAAATACCTATCAGGAGCTGTTCTCTTTCTGTCATCAAAACTATCTTTTCGATTGTAAGATGCCGGTTTCTTGGAAGCCCCACGTTCCTCATCCAAGCGCATAAGAGTACGTTCTAATTCCATTTTTTCAAGTGCTAACTTTTCCCGTTCCAATCTTTGACTTTCACTTTCGTTCCATTTTGACTAACTCAGATTTCTCACGTTCAATTTTTTCTCTTTCCATAAGTAACTTTTCTTTCTGTTTCAAAACGATGATGCCGGAGGAGCAAATTTTAGGTATATTTTAACAGTTAATAAATTTGTTTTGATTGATTGCTGCGCTGACGTCTTTCAATTTCACGCTCATGAGCTGCTGCTTCATGTCTACGGCGAATTTCTTCACGCAATAACCTTTTCTTTTCGCGTAGTCTTTGGCTTTCACGTTGATTTACTCCTTCTAAGCCAATCTCTACTTGTTCTCTCAGTTAAGGATTTCCTACTGTTTTCTTCATATCTGCCATGTCTTACTCTATTCTGCTACCCCCTACTGTTTTTAGAAATTACACTGTCTTTGCCTTTGCCGTTTTTGGCAGTATCATTTTTCTCTTTCTCAGTATCAGTAGCATTAGTATCTTTTTGTTTTTCAGCATTAGACGTTGTTGACTCCTCTGGTTTTGCTGAAGCGCCTTTCTAATCATCATCTTTCTTTATACAAGCCTTGCCCGATGACTTTGATTTTGAAGACCGTCTTTGGTTGTCACTTTATGGGGCACCAGCTGCCTTCATCTGCTCTGTCCTTACGTGGCCGAACTTATGAATTTTAATAATTTGGCCATTTAATTCAGTATTGTTTAGTATCACGATCATATGTTCTACATCCCCCATAGAACTCAATGTAACACTTCCAAAGCAACAGGATCCAGGGAATCTAGCGATTACAACTTTGGCACCTATCACTTTTACACAGGAAGAGAATGTCGCTTTCAGTTCACTTAATCCAGTACTTTGTGCAACGTTATTTATCCAAACAACATGAGTATTTGACTTGGTACACACTTTCCTTTATAATTCGTTGTCACCTGCTCTGCTCTCACTAGATGATCCATCTCCCGGTTCCTTATCTCCTTCTTTCGAATCTCACAGGGAACCACCAGCGTTGTCAGATTTTTATTCTGGTTGCGGTGAAGCGTTATTCGTAACACTTTTCTTCTCAATTTCTCTTCTCCTTCCATTTGTTAGTAAATTGTCTCGAGTTATTTCACTGTCAACATCATGGAGAGTTTCATCATCTTCTAAAGTAAGGCGCATTGGTGATTCCTGCCTATCATTTTCATAATCCGCTTCAGTTTTATTTTCTTTATTATTTTTTTCGGCGACTTCTTTCTTTCCTGATTCCGGCACTTTTTCATCCTTAATTTCAGTTACATTTATCGTTACTTCAGTGTCTTTCTTACCCTCAGCCCTAACCGTTTTAACCTTATTCTCTTCTTTGTCGTCCTCTTTCTCAGACTCCACTGGGTTTTCTTCATTTTCCCATTCCTCTGTACTTTGTTTGGGTGGAGGATTTTTTTTGTTCGATATCTCAAATACATACGTCTCAGTGTTTAGACTCTCATCTGTAAGGGCCTTACTTAAATGTTCAAGCAGCACTTGTTTCACATAATTTCAGTTCACCCTCTTTTTTAAAATTCAGATCTAAGATAGACCACTCTTAAATCAGATAATTTTTTATTTTCACTCTGGCATGGCGCTTACCAATGTTCTTTAATTAATAATATTCATTTCACATCTATGTCGATGTCCTTCATAAATTTTATCGTACAGACGCTTTATTTTACTTATATCTGTAGAGAGTTTAAAAAAAGTTGTATATCTTCCCAACCGCATAGTGCCTTCCATTTCACCTGTATTATGTTCCGGCATATCTATAATAACTTGATCTGTCTCTGCACAATTTTCAGTTGAATTGGTACCTTCGAGCTTAAGTACATGACGACGAAATTCAACCACAGCAGCTTGAAAACCTAAGCAGTTTCCCAAAAACTGCTTCTCATTAACCCTATAACATTAATTTATAGGTTCTATTTCTTCTCAACACCACATGCACCAAAACCTCCAGGAACCACAACACAATCGCACACATAAATTATGCAATGCATAAGGAAGATTGTCGGAGAGCATTGTTGACTTAATGTTCACTTTATAACCAATTTTATTTCCAGCATAATGTGAAACCTTTATAATGGATGACTGCGTTGGTTTAGTTTTATGTCCATCAATAGTTTTTGGCTGGAGGATGAGAGAAACATATATATACATATATACATCATATGAAATAGTTTCTTCGGGGTTTTGCCGTGGTCGTCAAACTCGATGTATCGTCGATCATACTGTTAGCTTCTTCAGGATTCCAAAGACTTAGATTTTTTGTTAAGATGATAGTATATTTAACGAAACGTCAAGGCAATGACTACGGCAAAACCCGGAAGAAACTATTTTACTAGATAGTGGTCGCAAAGGCCTGCATTATACTATTATATCACGTACTGGATTTACAACAGCGCTCATCCCCAAAAAATTGTGTTTATTTATAAAGAACATAACCGGTTCCCTCCTAATATTTAAGAAGTCAGTTCAGAAGCAGGCATTTCAGCAAACTGTTTCATTTATACTGATCGCAACAAATTCAGAAGATAGATTACTTGGAAGCTCATCGTTTTATTCTGTAACTTTGCTACATAAACATATATTTTCTGAAGAAGCTAAAATTGGCGAGATTAAAATATATCCCGCTAAGAGGAGGAATAACGTTAACGAAATGTTAACGAAATACGTTATAAGACTTGTCCCATTTTTTTTGTCCACGACAGTACTATAAAGTCTATAAAATTGTGTTAAAGACTAATAATAATGTTATTGATGAATTTGGTTTAGGGCTCCCCTGCTGTTTCATGTTTTCTAATTTAAGGGATACAAAAATATACGAGGTGATGTTTTCATCTATAAAGTCAGTAGTAGGCAATGTAAATCCAAATGTCTTTTTGTCAAATATAATATGTGACACATTTTACCTGGCTTGGCAAAATATTATGGGTCCAGTAGCTCATAGACTTCTGTGTTCATGTTGATAGGGCTTGAAAATCGAATTTAAATAAAATAGCAGGGGTACAAAGAACCAAAAAGCAGTCTCAAGTATGTAGATATTTAAAAATTCTACAGTCCACTACAAATGAAATTAAATTTAAAGAAATAGGTTTGCACCCATGGACGCATTTGAGCACTCTGTAGATAAAGTAATTGTGATACTCGCAGAATTAGTGGAACAATTCACTACCGATGCTGATACGAGGTCTTTTGGGATTTATTTTTCTGAGTACTGTGCTGCAAAACTTGAATTCTGGGGATGATACTGCAATCGAAAAGGTCTTGGAATAAAATGTAATATGCATTTGGAATCCATGCATAAAAGCATAAAATATCATTATTTAGATGGAGTAAAAATAAGATCAAATAAAAGTATAACGGCTATTATGGCATACACAAGAGGTAAGCAGATGGAAAGGCTGATAAAATTAAGGAAGGGAAAATGTACATCTAAAATACAAGACATTGTAAAACGACATAATAATAGTATAAACTTAAAACTTGATGTTAAAATAAAGGCAGGCGGACAATGATTGGTATATAGAGAAAATTCGCAAAATATGGATTACCTTGTTGAAAAAGTAAACGACGAGCAATATTGTCCTCTAAGATGCGTTGCATGCAATGTGTGTATTCATTCAATCAGTAGCTGTGTACAAGTTAAGTTCAGTCTGCGAAACAGTGCATAAATAGCTTAAAAATTTCACGTTATTAAGTTAAATTTATTTGTAAAAGTTAGCAAAAGTGATCATTGTGTATGATACCTTCACCTAAATTGAAAAATTTTGAAGAAAACTGCATAATATTAGGAAATAAGCAAAAGTAAACAAAGAAAAAACTGTAAGTCCCAGCATTTATTGTGCATGAAATTTAGGTAGTGGGGACTAATTTTTATCGTACGCCTACGTGCTACATGATTTCGTTCAACCGTACAATTCAGTAATACTCGCGCAGTGGTGTCTCTATAATTGATCGAAGAATAAACTTGTAATTAAATACGTACCAAGGAAATGGGTAAACATGAAGAAGAACAAGAGGAAATAACTGTCAAGGACCTGTACAATTTGATAAAGGATTCAACAAAACAAAACATCGAAATACAAGGCCAAATTAAACAGGAAATTAAAACTCTGAAGGAAGATATATTCTCAAAATTGAACAATCTAGAAAAAGTTAACAAGGAACTCAAGGAAGAAAATAAAAAGCTTAAAACTAGTTTGTTGTCTATTGAAAGAAAGCAAAAGAAATTTAATATAATTATATATGGGTTACCAGAAGAAGAAAATGATATATTATCATCGGCCATAAACATCTTCAATAATAATTTGAAAATTAACTGCGTAGTAAACGATATTCGAGATATTTACAAAATTGGAGCTAAATCACAAGACAGACCGCGCCCTACTGTAGTAGAATTTGTAAGTTATAGATTAAAAACGAATATTATAAATAAAACAGGTGAACTGAAGAACAGTGGAATATTTATAACGCATGATTATACAGCCCAAGATTACCAGGATAAAAAATTTTTAATGAGGCAACTAAAAATAGCAAAAGAAAAATATCCGGAGGCGAAAATTAAAAAGAACATCCTCATTGTTAATGAAAAGAATTTCACCTTACAGGAACTTAAGCAAACCCCATTTCAAGATAAACTACCTTTTTCCAAGACATTACCTATCGAAAACGCCCAGGGAACATCTTTCAACACCGAACGAGATTCGAATTCTATAAAGAAGCAAGTCCAAGAGAAAAAGAATAGGAGAGGTCCGGAAAGAACAGAGCATCAAAAAGTAATACGCTCCGCGAGCAGGGCAAAGAAGCTTTAATTATTTTTAAATTCTGTAATATGTAAATTTGCAATTTTCCTATGTATATAATTGCTATTAATTGTGCACTAATTGTCATTAATATAAATTTTAATATTGTAAATGATTAGAAATTTTGTATTTAAGGATTATCATAAATAATTGTGGAAAAATAAAGCAGAGTATAAGACATAAGTTAGAGTGGAGGGAGGAAAAAAAAAATAATAAAAAAAAAACAAAAAATGGAAAAGTATATTAGAGATTTTCAAATAAAAACCATAGAAACTCATACGGCAGCGAATATTGGCCAAATAAATAGCATTCTAAAAACAAATTCTCATGAAAGCATTAAAATATTTCATAATAATATTAGAAGTATTAATAAAAACCTGGATGAATTAAAAGTCATGCTTAGTGAAATGCAACAAGAATTTGAATACATAGTATTATCTGAGACCTGGAATATTAATGATATTTCTCTCTACAATATTGAGGGTTATGAGCTTATTTATAATACAGGTAATGTGAATCAAAATGACGGTCTAGTTGTGTATGTTAAAAATGGAATAAAATTTGAATACAAAATTGTGAATATATCTGTAATAAAAGCCATCGAGATAACGGTAAAATTTAACGACAAAAATTTACGAATTACAGCTTTATATAGACCACCTTCCACATGTATCAAATCTTTCAATGACCAATTACACTATTATCTAATGAATTGTTCTAATGATTTAGATATTCATATAATAGTAGGCGATTTAAATATTAACATAATGGATAATAGCGAACCTGTGCATTTTTACTTAAATATAATGTGCGAGTTTGGCTTTTTGTCTGCAATAAATAAATATACTAGGGTACAGGGAAACAATCAAACTTGCATAGACCATTTATTTATTAAAAATTATAGCGAAAATTACAATTATATTCCTATCATATTTGAAACTAGCATTACCGATCATTTCTCTGTAATTGTACAAATAACAGCGCCTGAAAAAAAGAAAGAGATTAATAAGCTAATAAAAACGAAGCAATACTTATACAAAAACAATTTACTTAACGAATTGCGGAAGGAAAACTGGGTCGATATATATTCATGTAATGATGTAAACATTGCCGCAGATTTGTTAATAAAAAAAATAAAAAATAAAATTGATATATGCACAAAAACAGTTAAATTAAAAAACTTTGAAATAAAAAGAAAGTCATGGATAACAAATGGTTTGGTAAAATCTGTAAATAAAAGAGACGAGTTATATAAGCACATGACTAAATTTCCTACTGAGGAAAATAAAGCCAAATATAAACAATATAGAAATAAATTAAGTGATTTAATGAGAGAAGCTAAGGTTAACTATTACCAAAAAAGAATTAATCAAAATAAGGGTAACACAGCAAATCTGTGGCAGTGTGTCAATGAAATTGTAAAAAATAATGCTAAGAAGGGTGAAATTCGTGAAATAAAAATGGAAAATGGTGATACAAGCAAAGATGAACATGAAATATCTAATACCTTTACGAAATACTATACAGGGATCGGTGAAAAACTTGCTGATGCGATTAAACAAAAAAGTACTGCTCATTTACATGCTAATATAACTAAAATGTCAAACTCAATTTTCATTCCTGAAACTGACGAGACAGAAATAAAGGAGACTATACTTAAGTTAAAAAATAATAAATCTCCTGGAATTGATAATATTACAGCCGAAATTTTAAAATATATAGCCAGTGTAATAGTAGCACCGTTAACTTACATAATTAATACGGCAATTAAAACAGGAAAGTTTCCCTCTGCATTCAAAATCGCGGTAATAAAACCTATCTACAAAAATGGTGATCAGGCGGAAGTGGCTAATTACAGGCCTATCTCTCTAATTTCAAACCTAGCAAAGGTCTTTGAAATGCTATTAAAAAAACGTATCCTAAGCTATTTAAATAAATATCACATACTATCTGATAAGCAGTTTGGGTTTAGAGAGAACAGGTCGACACAGGATGCAATAGAGTACTTGACATCTAAAATAAGTAAATCCATTGATGAGAAATGTCCCACTCTTTGCATCTTTGTCGACTTGGCAAAAGCCTTCGATACGGTTAGCCACTCGCAACTGTTACGGATATTGGAAGGTATTGGATTTAGAGGAGCTTCATTTAACTTAATGCATAGCTATTTAAACAATAGAACACAATGTACTAAAATAAATAACACCTGTAGTTCCATGGAAATAGTAAAATATGGAGTACCTCAAGGGACAGTACTTGGGCCAATCCTATTCAACATATATCTAAATGATTTATATAACTT
This sequence comes from Leptura quadrifasciata, assembly GCA_963675555.1. Classification (NCBI taxonomy): domain Eukaryota; kingdom Metazoa; phylum Arthropoda; class Insecta; order Coleoptera; family Cerambycidae; genus Leptura; species Leptura quadrifasciata. The sequence continues at coordinate 149,807,587 of OY776673.1, read as the reverse complement.
ACCAGTTGAAGGGGATGTGGTGAGTTTTGCTGATGACACTGCAATAATATACAAGGCTTCCGATTGGAAAGTTTTAAAAGTAACCGCGGAAACGGACTTTAAACATATAATGGAATGGTTTGACAGTCGGTTATTGACAATTAACTTCAGCAAAACCCACTACATACCTTTCACATCATATTCTAGTCACTTACCTGATTTTGACAGCCTCTCTGTCCCGACTAATAATATGAATATAGTTATTTCATCGGTGCATAGTATCAAATACCTAGGGATAATGATAGATTGTCACTTAAAATGGGATATCCATATAAACTACCTCATAAGTAAATTAAGGTATACGACATATAGATTTAAATATTTGTCACGATTACTTACAAATAGTCAGATGCGAATATTGTACTATGCATTAGTTGAAAGTCACATAACATATGGAATAATAGCATGGGGAGCAGCAGCAAACAGTCATATAAAGAACCTAGAAATAGTGCAAAAGTGTATTTTAAAAATAATATATCATAAGGCCAACACTTACCCTACTCACGAGCTATATTTAGAAACAAATATCCTTGATCCAAGGCAGCTATTCTTTTTAACAGTCATAACTAGGCAACAAAAGCACAAAAATAATTTAGTGAATATCGAACACAACTACAGTACAAGATATAGACAAAATGCTTCACATGTACCGAAACCTGAAAAAAATATCCTATTAAGAAGCTATATTTATCTAGGACCTAAATTATATAATTTGATACCGCATGAAATGAAGCAGATAAATTCTCTCAATTTATTTAAACATAAATTAAAAAAATGGATGCGTCTAATTCCACGATTACAAATCCATCAATTCATTGATATCAAAAACACTTGTATATTTTAATTTAAAAGATTATAAAATAAGTAATTCAATTGCAATTGTAAACTAATTTAAGCTTATCTAGGTATCTAATAGATATGATATATGTGTGCATGTATATGTGCATGCATATATGGACTTACACCATGGCCAATTTTGTTCTGATTCTGTCTTTTTCTTTTCTCCTACTCTGCTCAAGCTTTAACATAAAACATTTTCTGTCTGCATGTTTTGTTGACTTGTTGTAGTTTTACCCCACTCTCAAGGTTCGCCTTCTGTGGGATTCTCTATACACTTGTTTACCCTACCATGTACATATTGTATTATAGATATTTATTGTTTTTTTATTGTAATTAATTTTTGGTGGTAAATAAATTATTATTATTATTATTATATTATTCAATGAGCTGCACATATGTGAAGTATACAATAAAATTCGTTATTTGTAAACACATACACTATGTAGTTGCAAAATTTTTAAAAACAAATGTTCAGTCTACAATAACTGACAATGATCAAAAGATTAATTTCAATAATGAAGAAACTTCCATTCATTTACACACTTAGAACCCGAAAAACTTATTTACATCGTTATTTGACCAGTTTGAAAGTAAAGCTCTTACTGCCATTAATAGCATTCGTCCACTGAATAATAAAAATGATATTAAAATGGCTCTACAATTCATTAATATGAAAACCGAGTGTGAAAATAGTAATGAATTTAGAGATCATGATACTAGAGAATCAACAAATAAAAAAATTAAATTACAACAAACATTTATTTCTACAAAGAAGAAACGGCCAAACGCAACGAGTATTTTTATGCGTCCTAGTTATTCTGAGACAGAACTTACTGACATATTATTAAAACAAAAATATGTTATTTTAAATCAAAATGATATCATGAACATTCATATGCAAAAACAAGTAACTAGATGTCAAATTACGTGTTTATACTTGAGTATGAGCAATAATAGAATATTGAGTTTTATTATATGTATACTGAGAGTGTATAGTGAAATATTTCTTGTAATATGTATATACATAAAATATGTGTATTAGGTATTGAACACCTTCGAAGCACTCTCGTTTGTAAAAATAAAAGGATTGGTGCGTAGACTGCTTAGCTGAGACTCCTGAGGCCGAAGATGCACTTAATGTGTAGATTTGAGTAACGCCCTGCATCTTGTCTTGTCGTCTGGAGTTGCACTGACCCTAATTTTGAAAGTTCTGATTGCTCACTGTACTTTTAAAAGCGTCCGAATGAAAACCAACACCCTGTATATGAAGCGTTTCGTGCTTTAGAATCGTTAAAGTTCAATTTAAAAGTCAAAAATCACTTTATTTAGATTTTGAATTTTTGTAAGGTGAAATTAGAACACCCTGTATATGAAATTATGACGTAGCAGTGTTTTTGAATATCTAAATCGGTTTCTGAATCATTTTATTTAGATGGTTTGAAAATTTATAGTTTTTGAATTTTCTGTAGATAGTTCTGAGGCACCCTGTATGTGATGACTGAATGTATAGGCACTTAGTTTTAATAAAAAATACTATTTTGATTTTTAGAAATGAAAAATGTTCGACGGATTAAGTTTAACAAATTTATTTCGGTTTTCGTTACAGTTCCCAAAATGGTAACTCTTCGACAATAATAATTCTGGCTTTGAGAATTTTCTCTCGGGTTCGTAGTTTAGTTTAAAAATCACTTTTTTGTTAATGCGCGGAGGCAGGATAGATTAATTGTAGAATTTTTCTTAAGACTAAGGCACTAGGTGCGAATTTATTTGATGCGCGAGGGCACAATAGATTAAAATAATATTAAAAGATTAGGGGCACTAGGTGCGAGAGAGTGAGACGTTTTTGACTTGGTAAAAACTAATTTCAGCAATCTCCCGGAGGTCACTAATTACAACTTTTAAACGCTATTTTGTTCAAAAGGAAACTATTTCACTCGCGATACTTTTAGGATACTTGAATCACTTCCGGAACAGAACTTGCATTCGCTTCTTTTATATGGGGGCTTTTATATGTTTCAGAATGGTTGCGTTTTTCGCGCCCCGTGAGTTTCGCATCCCATTTTAAAGGTACATGGAAAAGGCCGGAAATCGCTCCGTGCGGGCGAGGATGACTCATCATTGCGTAATATTGCGCAACATTGTGCAATATTGTGAAATAACTGAAATTTAAAGTTGAAACCTACATGACTGTGTAGGGCATAAAAAGACGACTTTTTTTATATATGGTCTATGCCTGAATCGATTTGGATTAAAAAGTTATAAATTGGACAACATATCGTATTACCCCGTAATGCAGCGTTAAAGCCACGCACGTAGTATTAACTGGATACAATTCGCGTACCCGTGTAGGCAGTCGGGACGAAGCCAACGGAAATAATGTATTAAGAAAGGTTACAGATGTTGTATACGGGGGCGAAGAGAAAGTAAGAATAACAAGAATTAACTATGATTGCCTATACAGGGGCGATGAGAAAGTTAGAAAACAAAAAGTTATAGGTTAATATTCCTGTAAAAATTCTAATTAAAATTGTTTGAATTAGGAGGATAAATCCTGATGTTAAAGGATGAATTATGAATAAAAATATACAAGATGAGAAAGTACTGAAAAGCAACGTGGTCTGAGAATTAGGAAAAGCGGCGAATGTTATATACGAGGGGCAATGAGATAGTAAAGTATTTATGAAGGGACTTAAAAATATTCTGACCGGCGGTTTGGAGAGTATATTGAAGGTGATCTTAGAATTGGTTTACTTACACATCAAAATCACAAATTATATTTGCAAGAAAATTTCAAAAAATATATATCTTCGCAGTTTGGCTCATCGGGTATCAACAAAAAACCCTCGTCACAGCCTCATTCACTCTGTAATATCTTATGCTATCCTTGTATGGAGGCATGCTAGTTCAGCATGTAGTGTGTTTTCCATGCAGAGACGAGCAATAACGGTAATTGCAGGATTTAGAGATGACTGTAAATCCAAACTAATTATTTGAAAATTTTAAATGTCCCCTGTACGTATATTCTGCAAAGCTTAATTTATACAAACAACAACTTAAGCATGTACACTACTCATGACGAATTTCACTCATACCCAACGAGACACCGAAATAACTTGGCTATTACTATTTAAGACTGTCAAAAATTAGAGACGGCACTGCATACTGGGGCCTCAAGTTCTATAATGCTCTACCTCCAGAGATTAAACTGTTACAGAGATATCATTTAAAAACAGGATTAAGCAGTTTCTTATACGTAATGCTTTTACTCTATACAGGAATTCTTAAATAGTGACTTAACAAGAATATAATAACACTAAGCTGAAGATGAAAATGTTTATTGTTTTTCTTACTTATTAATTTTGTGTTCAAAAATAATTTTATCATTTTTTACCTATATTTTATCTAATTTTATTAGTTGTTGTACTTCCGGGAGCTCTCCCGCGTCGATGATCGACTCCTCCAGGAGCACCGATGGGTTCACCGTTATCTCTAGTCATCGCTAATCTCTTCATGGAGGACCTAGAAGTTCGTGCAATACAAACGGCACCACTCAAACCAAAACTTTGGTTGAGATATGTGGACGACACATTCGTAATCTGGACTCAGGGAAGAAAACGACTAAATAGTTTCTTAGACCACCTGAATAGCATTCACGACAAGATCAAATTTACCATGGAGGTAGAAACAGAAGGCAAGCTTCCATTTTTAGACGTATTAGTGAAAAAGAAACCAGATAGGACAATACAGGTCACACAGTATACAGAAAACCCACTCACATGGACAGATATCTAAATGCGGCATCACATCACCATCCAGCACAATTAAATTCAGTAGTGAAGACTCTAGTGACACGTTCTCAGAGGTTGGCAGACGTCGACCATATCAACGAAGACATGTCTTCACTTCAGAAAGTACTAATGAAAAATAGATTTTTGAGGTACACAATACAAAAGTCGCTGGGGCCATACAGACAAAAATCCAGGAGGAAACCGAGAAATCAGTAGCAAAGGCATATCTACCTTACGTGAAAGGGACGACAGATAAAATTGGCAAACTTCTACGTAAACATAACATACATACATACATAATATTTAAAACAGATCGAAAAATCAGTGCAGTCCTCCGTAACCCAAAATCAAAAACTACCCTAGAAAACCAAGGAGTATACGAAATCCCGTGCCAAGATTGCAACAAATCATACATAGGATAGACCAACAGACGTATTAGTGTAAGAAAGGAAGAACATATGAATGCAGTACGAAAAGAGGAGAAAACATCGTCCCTAGCACAGCATGTAAAATCCACAGGACACAAAATAGACTTCGACAACACCAGAACAGTAGCTAATATCGAGCATTATAGGTCAAGGATTACCAGAGAGGCCATAGAGATCGAAAAAAGACCACAAAATCTTAATAAACGAGATGATACTCAGAGATTGCCCAGTTCCTGGAAGCCCGCTCTCGTGGGAAAATACGTAACCGAAGATACACGACGATCCATCGTGGACGAACCAATCACGAGGAGGCATGTTCAAGTACTGACAAATAGTGAAGAAGCACAGAAACCTGCCCGAAATGGACCTATCACGAGGAGTCAGAGCCGAGCGCGGACCAATCAAGGAGAACCACGGCATTCTGCGGCGCCGATTGGACACGAAGATGCCCGACCACCAGCGAGAAGTCACGTGGAGCGTGACGTTTCAGCGAGGCCACTTGTCGGGTTAGCTCAGGCGCCCGCTACGCCTACCACAGGTGATGGGGGACCAGTAACACGTAGCCAAACGGGCAGGCGCGCCCTAGACTGGAGCATATATAAGGAGCCGCACAACGAGGGGAACGCCAGTTCAGTTCGAGCAACGAGAAGCAGCAGTAGGCAGCTTTCAGTGAGAACCTGAAGATGGCAGATGAGATTCTGCCGAAACGTCGTTTAGACAACCGTGACTCCTGAAGGAGTCGATCATCGACGCGGGAGAGCACCCGGAATTACAACACTTCATTTAACACCCGCGAAACCCTAAAAACCAATATAATATATATATTTAACTTTTAACAATTTCAGTGTTTATATTTGAAATTATATGTATTGTGGTGTTCAAATTTTTGACCTTTGTAAATACAAATAAATTATCTTATCTTATACGGGGGCTATATTTTTAAGGTGATGAAATTTTAATGTCGGGGCTGTAAAATGAATGTTTGGAACTTTTTGGTGACTTTGCTGATGGAATATGATTATTTGAGAATTATCGAGTGTCTATGAATTTTTTCAGACTTTATCTTTGAGAAATGTGGTTTTTTGATAAAACAAAAATGATCGTAACTTTTTTTCATAGTTTGACATTACGAGGTGACAGATTAGATCGAAAAATTAAATGGGGCAGTACACACATAGGTCCGACAACGTTGTGGTACCGCCCGTGTATTTTGGATGCCGCTGCGGCGCCGCACGTCCAAAACACGGAATGTGTGCACTGGGCCTTAATTGCATATCCTTTGTTCCTAAAACTTTATAAATATGACTAATAGGCAAATGTAGTCTTTAGTTTAGTATTGACACCAATCTGGTATTCACTTAGTTATTAAATCTTATACTCATTTCGATATATTAAATAGGTCGAATCTATTTTGTAACATAATAAAAAGAAATAATTCAACATCCTGTATAATGTTTGTAAATATTTGTATGCAATTTATTTATTGGGTATGACTAAGATCTTCCAATAGTTATTATACCTGATGTATTTACCTTTATTATTGTTATTCACAAGGATTTAAATTTAGGGATTTCCATTAGACCAGTATTTTTAGAAATATTTTAGAAAGTAAGATCATTTTGGAACCCTTGTTAATTATGAACTATTTTAAATGCAATTGGGAGAAACCCTTTGCCTTCTATTACCCTTGCAGTGTAAGCAGATGTAATGGCTAACCAAGTCATGTCTTTGTACTATAACTGAGTTTACATTTAGACAAGAGCGTTGAGTAAGGGTTGTTCTTATGCACTACGTACCCTTATTATTTGCCAGAGATTAATACTCTGTAAGTTATATAATGTTAAAATAAACGTATAATTGATGTTTTAACAAGTGTCTTCTTTACACAATATGTGCAGGGCTATCAGAAAGGAGAACCGGGGGCTTATGTTGGAGCTGTGTGAAGAACCGATCTTCATGCATATAAGTCTGGATACGGTAAAATTTAAGATGCAGAGAAAAACCGAAAAGTAGTAGCAGAGTTATGAATTACATTGGCACAGGCTACAAGGAGCGTTGTACTCGGCAATAGAGAAGTTTGATTAAGTTACATCGAACTTACTGAGGAGGAGAAAGATCGATAACCTAGAATCGGTACTAAGAGCGGCGGCATTGTTACCGATAGAAAACGACGCCAATAAATGCAGCTGTAATTGCCACAGCTAACGGCTACAAGCAGGAGAAAATCATGTCTTCTACTAACGAATACGTTAGCGGCGTCAAAGATACCGAACCGGAGTTCATGAAGGAGAACTACAGCCACTTAGGGCGGGCAACATAGTGGTCACGATAATATACTTTAGTTGAGACGACTGAGTAACGGAGGTTGTAGTCAGTTTTTGGGAGACAAATGATGTATTTATTATTGAAGGATACCCTGGTGTTTTTTACGAGTTTATGAGATTTATATGATTTTATGAGCTATTTATATGTATAATGAGTTATTAGGAGTTTATATGAAGGTACCAAGCCTTAGGATAGATGTAAAATACGCGAGACGAGGATAACGTGGAAGAAGGCTCAGATAACGATCTGAATGGCCTCGTCAAAAGTAGCGCAGCTAATGACACTTGTCTTTTCTATTTAATTCAATATTCGGTGGGGCAGATAGCCGGGAAAGTAGTTGTTGAAAGAAGATAGTGCACTAGATAACATAAGTTACGAGATGTATTTATCATTAGCATATACCAATTTAAACAAAATGAACTTAATATTCGTATTTGCTTAGGTATAGCCGACAATTAAAGCTTGTATTATGGGGGTATAAGGGATATCTAATAATTGAGAGATGTGATTTTTTCGTTGTTGTTCGTTTTGTCGTATAACTAGATTATACGTTAAATTGCAGTCGCAACCTTGGTTTCCTTGGCGCAACCAACTCAAATGAATTTCAGGACAATGATATATGTGTCTCTCCTCGTGGAAGGGCTGATTATCTATGTGATTAAATCAAAAACAGTATCAAACCATATTTTTTTGCGAAAACGACTTCATACGTAAATCAAAGCCTAGAACTAAATATGGCTTATATTATATGTACATTGTATATATATTATATATTACCCTGATCTGCATTCTTCTTGACGTTATAGACATGAAGAGGGTACAAAAAACGAACCAAAGGTATAAATGCCACAAATCACTTAAAAATCGGTCGATACACACAGTTACATATGTTAATACCCCGTGTAACAATAAAAATACATACATATATTGGAAATATTTAAATAGTCTTTTCTGTACCCACTCGGTAGGGCTTTGGAATTCTGAAAGAGCACGCTTTAGGTTTTGAACTTTTTTGTAATCTTCAGACTTCGGTACGTGCTTCTTCGTGATTTTCCATCCTCATTTTAGACCTTTCATTTTTTAAGCCACAATTGGCGGAGCAATAGTTCCTTGTATGGGATATCTAGTAAATACTACAAAAGAAGTTTTGAAAGTGAGAACCACAGCATTCATGACATTTTTGGCTGCTTGAATAAGAGACGCTATGCAAATTTGATACAATATGTTCTTCATTAAGGTCTTCAATTGCTTTCACTTTAGTGGTTTATATCCATTTAGTAACAATAAAGAGTAATACTCTAAAAATAAATTAACAAATCTTTCTTGGTAGAGGTCTCATGGCATTGCTTTGCAATTTCCCTGGGTTTATCCAGTTTCATATCAGAATGTTATTTTGTTGCTGCATTAATATCAACATCAACACTATAGAGAAAATAGTGTAGGTTTCAGCCTATATCAATTTAATGTCTCTTCTGGCCACAGCTTCATCCAAACTATGATCTGCGATGTTCAGTTTACGGATCATGATCAGAAATGAGGTACAAAAACTGAAAAACAATTGCTAATAATGATATTTCCAGGAAATCGTCTATAGGGGTCAAGTATGGAATAGCCGAATTATCTGGATCTATTTTTCTTTTCCACATCCAGTAGTTCATGATATAAAGTCGCCACTTGCATTATTTCTAAGAATATTTATATACACAACAAACTAAAAACTCTCACGGGCCCTTGTGTGCAGAACATTACTAGGTATGAAAGGACAGGTGAAGACCAACCTATAAGAATTCCGGTGTCTGAAGTTCAATGTGTTAGTCAGGCTCGGAAACTCGAACGTTTTTCTTTAACTTGAAACTTCCAGCAAACCTAGGTCAAAGAATTAGAATAAGTGCCGCGGTTTTGGATGCAGGTGAAGTCGACGAGGGTGCCTTGTCACAAGGTGCTTTGTCCTTGGTCGTTTTCCAATATAGTCGGTTCCCTAAAGACTTTTTCTTCGCATGGTACATTGAATTGAGTTTTAGTATGTGTAGTCAAAAATAGCCTGGAAACAGTAGTTTTATTCTGTAGGAGTTTAATGAAATTTGTAGTCTGGTCTGGTCCAATTTTTGGTTCATAATTGCTGTAGTATACCAAGATCCTGCTTTTAGAGGTTCGTTTGTCATCAAAGGAGTGGGTGTACGTAAAGCTGTAGCTAACATGGAGAGATAGTCGAGTTTTACCGTTAGGTTTTAAAAAAATCAGAGACCAGTGGTACCTATTCTTACAGCAATCTAATGTGATTCCTAGCATAGGCTTCGTCCAAGCTTGAATTGTACTCATAATTTGTTGCAAAATTTCATCAATTTTTCCAGGTGAAGCTCCTTTTAAAGTTTTATGAAGAGACAGCAGATATAAATTCACAAAAATCAGAATACAGTACAATTTCATTTGTATTAATTTATTGCGTTTTCTAGTCTCGGCTTCGTTCAAGCTTATATCTGAGATTGAGCGTACTGCTATACGGCAAAGCCTAAGATGCCTTTTTATCTGCAAACAAATTGATCTCTTGCGCCTTACCTATATTTTTTTATGATGAATTCTCTTGTTTCCGAACCAGTTCGAAACATGACTGAGTGTTATTCGACATTTTCTTGTAAGGTCCTCCATTGCCACCTCGATTAAGTACCGATTTAATAGATTTTAGTTGAAATACTCTCAAGTATTTCTGAGGCCTGTCTATAAAAATTACACTATTTCCTTCTGATTTAGACCTTAGTATCATAAAGGCCTCACACTTAGATTACTTCAGCTGCATATGCATCGCACCGAACTACTTATTAGAGAACAGTGGAGTTTCGTTCCGTGATAAGAAAGCACATATTTGGTTTGTGATTGAGAGTAATTATACGGTGACGCTCCAGCTGGTTTTTATCTACATACAAATTAGCCACCCCTTGCAATTTGCCAATACTTTTCTCATACCGAATTCTCTCTATCTGAACTAACTGGAAGCTTGACTGACTGTTAATTCACATGTTCTTTTCTTGTAAGGTCTTCTTTCATCTCCTAGCCTGGGTAGTTATTTCACATGTATTAGTAAGAGTAGTTTCTCAGCACTTCTGAGGCCTGTTTACTACAATTATGCTGTTTCCTCCTGGCGTCAAATACAAACCTTAATATTATGAAGGTCTCATACGTAGCTGCATTGACATCTAATTTAACTGCTTATGGGTAATTCTAATCATTCATGTGTTCAATTTCCGTCAGAGCCACAGGACGAATACAGCATTGTTCCCTTAAAAGACTCATGACGAGGGTTGTGGGTTCGCTATAGGCATACACGTTTGTTTAACTCTTTTTGAAAGACTGGGTGGATTTGTGCCAATTTCGTCCAGCAGTCAGTGTGTCTATACGTTATATGCTTGTCGAGCCTGTACTGAAGCTAAACTGGAAGCGTCAAACTAGCGCCATTTCCTTTTTAGGGTCCAGCAACTCATTCTGCGAGAGGCATTTGACCTAATCGCTTATTAACTGTGGGCCTGGAAGCTCTGCTTCTGGCGTTTTACGGAGAGATAGTGAAGTTTTTTCTTTAAATTCATAGAATACAGAAAATAGTGCAGATTTTATCCTACAGCAGTTTAATGTGTATTTTTTCGTTTCGGATGCCTTCAATCTTTGGTGTGTAATGTTCGTAACTTGATATAGAATTTCACCGTCATATTTTAAGGCTCGCTCCTCGCTCACTGCCATCATAAAAGTACTGCGATGCCGCGTAGCTCCAGCTACCTTTACAACTGCACGCAAATGTTGTCACATTTTTTGCAAGTTCTCCTTTCACTTCCTCACTTGTGTGCAAATGTGATAGTAGTCAGTAAAAATACTCATTCAATTCATTCCTTTTAACATCCAAAAATACAATACAAATAGGTCCCATACTTATCGAAATAAGCTCTCTATCACGCTAGGGTTCATCACACGCTTATTAATTTCGATTTCACACGTCCTGCCTGTTATCTATATGGCTAAAACCTCTCGTAAAATTATTGATACCGTTTGTGCACAGACCTGCGTTGGAGCAAGGATTCGGATTACAGTCATCCATCACTATTTCGAAATTCATTTAATTGTACTCTATCTGATTTGTTCCAAATTTACAACGCATGTGCCTGGATTCATGCAAGGTTTATAATTACATTCCACGTGGACATTAAACTTGTGTCGGCAACGTTTATCCGCTTAGCCACAATTGCATATGCAACACTACAAGTACCTGTTTCAATTGTTTAAATATAATATTGCCTTGGATTTTCGATTTATTTTTATGAATGCCCCACCGTCTGACCTCATCAATAAAGATTTGTCGGTTAGTAATTCTAATAGGAGTTGTCAGAATTGAATAGGACCTAAACGTTCCGTCACCGCTTGAGTTATTAGGACACCCAGCGATCACTCCGTTTTGAATCATGAGTTCAGTGTTTTGCATGGCATTCAGTTGGTCTCTTAACATTATCGGCAGACAGAAGAGCTAAATGCGTGTGTGGATGATGTGCATGCGGCAGATCATACTTATTCGATAGGCTGCCAAACATAGTTGAGAAAAGAATTTATAGTGCACAATACAAAAAAATTTGCATACTTTGATGGTATAAATCTGTAGTAAGTATACACATGCATTACTATTCCTTGGAACTGTTAAAATCAGCAGCAGCTACTCGTATCATATGAAATATTCTCCATGGAAAAAGACATGGCGTAGGCGATATCATAAAAATCAGAGAACAGTGTAGTTTCATCTTGTAGCAATTTAATCTGTTTTTCTACCCTTGGCGTCACCCAATCTCTGATCTGTGATTGGGTATACGGCATGGTACGGTGAGGTCCAAACTGCCCTTCTAACTGTTTAAGTCTGTCCTTGCGCCTTGCCGATATTTGCCTGGAGTTTTGCGACTACTTAAAAACATCTCTAAGTAATCTTCCCCCGGTATTGTTGTATCATAATTTGAAGTCGGTCTTCCTGCCTGTGATTATTTGAGTTAATCAAGAGGTTGTTGAATATTATGCGTGTAATGTATCAATGTCGGATAAGATTGATATTCTTTGAAATTTTAAGCTGAGTAGGAGCTGTTATATTTACCTCATATGGATTTATATAGATGTATTGACACATGTACTACTGTTTCTATTCGTAGTTCTGTGCATAATTTTGTTTGCATTCTTGGTGGTTAACGCTCGTAAAAATTCTGCTCTGCTATCTTCATTGTGTAATCTGTGAGTAGAAAGGGGACTCTCGAGTTTTCCAATGAACTGGTGCAAGTTGTTCAGTCTAGGGTTAGCCACAGTTGTGTGTGGAGAATATTAATCTGAAGGCGGTCGCACCAAGAATGCAGAATATTGAGAACTTCTTAATGCTGAAGTTCTTGAAAATGATGATATCCCAGTATCAAAACGTTAGCTTTTGAAGAGAACAGATTTACTAACATCTTTCAACACCTGTATTGGTGTTTTTATTATCTGCCTGATCAGCTGCATATAACAAGACAAAATACTGAATTTTTTAATATTTCATTCCTTCAAGATGGCCCACAGAGTTCATGAATATAACAAGGCAGGGAAAAAAGAAACGATGACAGAGGCTCTTCAATGCACAGCAGATTACCAGCAAGGTGGTGTTTAACGAGTCAAAAGAAAATTATGTTTTTCAGTCCACTTCAAGTCAGGCAGAAGATGAAATGATGACAATATGGTCATCTCCATCACTTTCACTCTCTCCACATCAATTTCTACCTTCAGATAATGTTCAAAATAATTTTCCACCAAACCTCGTTAAACCCACCCACTTCTGGTATGAGTTTGATAGATTTTTTGACAAATCTTCACAGGTTAATTTAAGCGATGATGAATGGATTTTGAATGATAGTTTGAAGAAAAACAGAAAACAATTGACTGATTGGGCTATTAAATTCAAAATATACCACGTGACCCTGTCAGCACAATTATGTATTCTTAGTTAATAAGTGTTTTACTTTTCCATCTCATACTCGGACGTTTTTAAAGACTCCAAAATCTGTTGTTACTCGTGAGGTTCATCCTGGACATTATTGTCACATAGGTTTGAGTTTTAGCTTAAATAAAATACTTTAAAAAATTTCAGAAATATTAATTCCATAATTCTCCGCGTTAGTACCGATGGACTTCCTTTATTTAAAAGTAGTGGTGGAGAATTTTGGCCCATTTTAGCTTCTATCACAAATATCCCTTAGTTAGTTAGTGATGGATTTCAAGACATAAATACAAAAATTGGAAGGTGTCTGTAATTGGAGCAGGTGGCGGAGGCAAATGGAATTGATGTTGCGTTACCACGAGGTCTTGTAAATCGCCCGGGGTGACAGCTGTGCCTACAAATCCAGAACAAGGGGGAAAAGAGAACGTTCGAGTCAGATTTAAAGAATTTCAATAAAAGTGACGCTTTGACCCAACTTATTGTAGTAAGTAGCTTAAATGATGTGAATGTTAACTTAACGGCATCATGTGATACAGCGAAAGCTGTTTGGGACAAATTATGCTCGGTTTACGAGCAGTCCCGGCCAGCGAGTGGATCGGCTGATGGACAATTTTTTCAGCAACGAAAAAGATCCTTCGGAATAAATTGCCGCTCACATAGCTCCCCTTGAGCGTAATTCTCGTAATCTCAATGACGAGCTGGAGATTGGTCAATACAGTGCTACAAGAGTTAAGTAGAATCATGTCGACGTCGGCGAATGAGTACTTTGAATTTAAAAACGTGTGGGAGTCTGTGTCATTGGCGGACCGAACGGTTAATAAATTAACCGAAAGACCTCGTCTTATTGAAATGAGGTTACCTGAAAGACGAAGTGAATCATCGGCCCTAGTAGCTACCAAGATAAAGCCGACCAATGGAAATTTGACAGGAAGAAGCGGAAGATGTCACAGAGAGGGACATGTAGCGAGGAACTGCCCAACTAAGAAAACCGAAAGTGCGTCAAGTTCCACGGGAAGTTCGAAAGGAGGAAAATACCGCCGCGGACGCGGGGGCAACTGCAGTTCCAGACAAAACTGTTTCAACATCGTCGAGTGATGAGGCAGAGGACAATGTATAGGCAAGAATAAGGGAGCGACGAAATATTTAAAAACCGTCTTATGTGCGTGATTATGTTTTAGAATAATTATATTTTGGGATACAGTCAGAATATAGAGACATGTGTTTTGTAATGTTTAGCAGTTAGCAGTGATCTAGGGATATTTTAGTTTCCTCGATTTGTATCCCGTGTTAGGCACTTCACTTGCACGCGGGCCTTGAAGCCTGTGAAGTACTTGTTTTATTCTGCTGTAGTTAATATTTCAATTTTTGTGGTGGACATTATCAATTTATATAATAAACTTGTTTTCTTAAGTTTGCTGTTAATTATTCCCAATAAAAACAACTATAGATTTTTCATGTTCTCACACATATCGCAGATGGTGTTACAAATTTTGATCCCCTTGATCTCTACAGTGTTTTTTTGTATGAAAACTTTCTTCAATTTTTTAAAAATCAAATAAGGAAAGGAGATAAACCTTTATACCTAACATTTTGCTTTATAACCTTTATACCTAAAATTTTGCTTTATAAATAAGTGTATAAATTTTTCGTTCGCTCTTCATATTTAATTTTCCCAAAAATTTTTCCATTCTTGCCCTTTTAATCCTATCTTTCTCAATAACTCATAGTTAGTTGCATCTACGGAGAGGGGCACGATAAAAGACTATGCTATTGTATTACTTGCAAACGAGAAAAATTCTCGGCGCATTGTGTTGACTAAATGGATTTATGACAAGGGGCAATGGTGCAGTTATCCAAATGTGAGAACGAATGAAGCTCGTGATAATTTGTTGAAGAAGAAAAGTGAACCGCAAGAAAACTGGAGCTCAAATGAAATAAAATCTTAAGTTTTTATGGTAAGCTGTAGGCTGTAATCCTTATAGCTTGGTAGAGTGATCTATCTTTTCTGCATTAAGATATAAACGCAAAAGAATCTATGTAATCGATATTCTCAGAAATATATTTTTTTATACTATTAGCCTAATAAAATAATTTTTCAACCCTAATATTGAAAGTAAATCATCGAGCTACCTGGCTGAGCACTACTTTCGTGGTGAAGACAAAAAGGCGAAATTAGAAAATAACAAATTTTAAGAAAAAGTATATTTTTATCTGAACAAATGAATACAACAAAAGCTTTTGTATTACTATGCCATTTTCATATAACATGTTTAAGGTATATTTTCCAAGAAAATAAATTCAAGATTTCTGACACGAATCTCCTAAACTATAGAATTTTTTTTAAATGTCAAACATAATAAATGAATTAGTTTTAGATTCCATAATTTCTTTGATTATAATAAAAAAGATGTAATAAATTACATGTAGCGAAAGTCCATTCAGGCGTTTATAGATTTTTCAACGGTCAAGGCCATGGCTATTCAAAAATCGTCTCATACCTAAAAGTAAACTTTCATATCTAGTAATATAAATAACTATTATTTGTTTTTTAATTTTAATAAGTTGTAATCAGTCATTATATCTTCAATTTATAGAAACCTTTGCTGGAGGTCACTTAATCGCTTAAGAAGAGAAGAGGACCACATCTAACCTGAACAGTGACGAGGAGGGAGAGATTCAACGTCGACCTCGTGAGGAAGATATAAGCGAAGATGAAGAGGTTTACCAACGACGAACGAAATTTGTAAAAAATAAAATGAACATTCAGAAGTTCTATATCCACCACCCATTGTTGCTCCAAGACATTCTTCGCCCGTACCACATTCCTATAATAGATCATTACTTCCTCTAGAGCAGTCCCTCCTCCCCATGAATATTTGGATAGCTTCATGAATGGCACATCTTTATGCACAGATAAGATGCTTCAAAATATATTTAAGTAAAAGGTACCTATTTTCTGGGACCAAGAACATGACAGATACATACACGTATTTTACTTCGTTCTTCCTTTTTTATCTGAAAATTCAGAGTGTACTGAAGAAAATGTCATTAGACTATAATTTGTACAAGATGAACAAGAAATATACGTGTATATTTGTTTCAACCTTAATGTGGTGTATTCATTTGGTTTTACCTGATTGTCACACAAATTGTATTTAGACTATGCTTAGACAAAGATTCGTGCCCTTCAATTAATTTTAAACAAACTATGACTAATAATTTTCGCAAGTGAATTAAAATTCTTCTCGTTCTTTTTGCCATATTTCTACCTTGTTTTCATTAATTAAAATTAATTACCCAGAGCTTTATAAATACCCAGGGAGTATTTATATATTTAATGCCGCAGTTTCGTAAAAGACTAATACCTATAAGTATTAGGTAACTAAAGATACAGGTCCATATTCACTCTGTTCTTTACCATAAGACTATGTTAGACCCTCGCCCTGTACTCTAAATATACAACATATCTTATATGCTAAATATGCAGCGGTCAGGCCAAGTGTCTTATGGACCGTACGCTATAATTACTGTTTTAAATTCCATAGGCTCGAGTTCAAGTGCTGAAGGAGACTATCAGTTAGTACATCATGACGTAATGCATTCTATGAGAACGTAAAGTTGACGATTGTTGAGTATTATTTTTGTTGTGGTAAACTGCATTAAACAGTTAGGTCAAACTAGAGATCAAGTTAGGTTAGTTGCATAGATAAGAAAATTTAGGTACTTATGTTATTATGTTAAGCTCTTAGTGTAAGGTTGGCAAGAATACATGAATGGGAGGGGAGACCAAGGTTGGTCGTAGGTATTGGTCCCTACATCGACCCGTTTCTGCCTGAATCCTCGAAGAAGTAACATGTCGGAAATGTAATGCAGTTAAGGATTTTATAGAGGAGCTAGCGACGGAAATATTATGTTTATATATATATATATAATAATAATATGTCTTTATTTATTATTGAATATAATAATAAAAGGGCGAAGTTCAGTAGAGTGAGACACTCTCTGCTCTTCCACTTAACCCTAATAAATATATATATATTTAGTTAGTAATTTTAATGTTTAAATGTATCGCTTATTTAATTCTTTTTCAATTCATTCGTTTAATTCTTTTTAAGTTTTCAATGAATAAACTTTTTCCAAATCTACATTTCTTGTATTCAATAAACAATTATCACCAAATTACATCAGGTTATGTGCCCAGTGCCTTGTCTCGTGTTTTAATTTTTGGTTGGTTGATTTTTATTGGATGGCTTTAGTGGTGTCCCAATCAGCCAGACTTATTTAATATATTTATACGCATTCAATAACACTTCGAAATTTTTGGTTTGAAAAGAAGAAATTAATTAAGAGAAAGCCAGTTGATGTGACCGTCTGCCACGTGTTCCATGTCTCCATGATTACATCATTGAACACGCCAGTCGCCGTCAGCCAATAGGAAGTTTGCGTTTTGTCTGGCAACAGAAAGTTGGCGTCGGCCTACAACAGCCAATCAACAATAACGTCCCTGTCAATCGTCTGTGTCAACTGTCAGCTGTTATTTGTTTTTGTTGTTCTAGTTAGTAGTAAGAGTAGTAATTATATTATCAGTTCCAAAGATTTGTATGCGGTAGCAATCGAAGCTGCAACTAAACCTGCAGGTGCCGAAACTGTAGCCGCAGTCAAAAACTGGATTAAAAAGGATCTTGAAGCTCAAATCTTTATAGGTCTAAATGTAAGTAGCGAAATTGCTAAGAAAATTGCAAATTGTAAGCCAGCATATAAAATGAAGAAGAATTAATAGAAATAATAAAGTTTCGAAGTTTCGAAATATTACAGGTTAAAAGATTAAAAAAGAAAATCATCCAAGACGATACTCCAATTTATGTTCCTAAACAAATTATATTAGTTAGTTTTAAAGGCCAAATATTACCAAAACAAGTGGTAACAGAAAAAATAGTTTTTAACATTGACGGGTAAATTTGTTACACCGTACTAAATCTCTCCCGTTCAATAAAGGCCTTTATTATTATTATTATTATTATTATTATTATAACCATAGATACAGTGGGTGGTTCAGTGTTGAAAGTGCCTTAGATACGGTCATTTGAGTACACAATGCAAGGGAGTGGAAAGGTGTAGACATTGCGGAGATAATCATGAAAATCAAAATTGCGATCGCGCAGGGACTCATTGTATATTATGTAAAGGACAGCATTCGGCAACTAATCGAGATCTATGCCCAGAATTTTCAAAACAAAAATACATTATAAACGTAATGGGTACTGAAAATTTGTCATATAAAGACGCATTACTAAAATACAGCAATAGTTACTCACATGCGGTTCAGGCAAATTTAAATTCAGTAAAATCAAACGTAGTAAATCACACTTAAGAAGTAAACCAACAGTCAAACAATAATTATCCTAAAAATAAACTTAACAGTTTTACTCAACCTTCAAAAAGAAAACGATAAATAAGACGCCGAATAATTCACTTCTAGATGCACACAAAAAATAGTTACTCCTATTCAATTTTCATCTCAACCTGTCATAAATAAATTTCCCCCAGAATATCATAATATAAAATCTACTAACGAGAATAAAAATTTAACAGAATCTCTTTCATCTACAATTAAAGTCTTTTCATTTTTATAACATTTTGGACGATAGTTTAATCAAAAATATATCAGATATTATAATAAAAACCTTACAGGACAGATATATAATTTGAAAATAATGCAATGGAATTGTCGGTCAATAATTAAAAAAAAAAACTCTATCGAAAATTTTTTGTTTGATAATCAAATTAGTATAGCCTTAATAAGCGAAACATGGCTTAAAGAAACAAAAAAAAAATTAATATCTCTGGTTTTTCAATATTTAGGAAAGACAGGGACGACGGATATGGTGGCGTAGCTATTCTCACAAAATCAAACTTATCAGATAAATAATTACTACAAAATCGAAAATGTAATGTGTCTTATCGAGTATATCCGTTGCAAACAATCAAAAAATAAATTTTTATTCGGTCTATGTTAAACTTAATTCAAAAATAAACTCAAATGAATGGAGAATTTTTTTTCAAAGTTTATGTAAACCTTTTATGGTGGGAGGTGATTTTAATGCGCACAATTTGGCTTGGTGATGTAATTATTTGGACACGGCTGGTAATGAACTATTAATATCTATAGAAGATTGTAATTTAACTATTCTTAATAATGGCAATGAAACAATGGTAAGTAGGCCTCAAAGCCAACATTGATCTAACTATCTGTTCATCGGATATTGCTCGTTTTCAACTGGGAGGTAAGCGAGGATCTACTAGTTTCGGACCATTTACCAATTATAGTTAGCATAAATGATTATGTAATCAATAATGTAAAACCATATACAAAATGGTATATTAAAAAGGCCGATTGGCTCTTGTTTTCCACTCTGGTAGACCAAAAAAGTGTAGAGTCATTACCAGATGAATAGGTTAATTATAAAGAATTCATAAGAAATTTAAATAAAGCTAATCACTCTGCAATACCAGAGAGGAAAACAGGATTCAATAAAAATTTTAATAAGGTGTGGTGGAACCAGGACTGTGATCAAGCAATACTCAACGAAAAAAATGCATATGACAAATATAAAAAACATACTAGTGCTGAAAATTTTATTAAATACCAAAAAATGGCGGCCATTTGTAAGAGGGTAATACTTCAGAGTAAACGAATGTCTTGGAAGAATTTCTGCAGTAAATTAAATAAAGATACTCCTATCTCAGATTTTTGGACACAAATAAAAAAATTGTTATCACGAATCCCGGATTCCTATAAATCATGAGGCATGGATAGAAGAATTTTTTCAAAAACTTACACCGGATTGGGCCAATGAAATACATTATCCGTATATTGAACATAATTCTCAACATTATTTATTAAATTCATTCTCTCTTAATGAACTGAAATTTTGTCTAAACAATTATCAGGATACATCTCCCGGAACAGATAATATACATTATGCAATGCTAGCAAAATTATCGCAAAAATCGAAACTCATTCTACTAAATATTATAAACAGTATATGGAAGCATGAAAATATATCAGACGAATGGAAAGAATATCTAATTATTCCAATACTTAAACCCCAAAAAAATCCTATTTTATCTACTTCTTACAGAGGTATCTCTTTAGCTTCTGTTATTTTAAAAACGTACGAACGCCTCGTAAAGAATAGACTTGTCACCTGGTTGGAAATTAATAAAAAGATATCTCCTTCACAATTTGGATTCAGGAAAAATTGTTCCACGATAGAAAACGTGGCACATCTCGTAACGGACATAAATACCTCCTTTTCCCACATAAAATCGACGCCAGCATTATTTATTGACATAGAAGGAGCATATTGATAACGTCTCGTTAAAAATACTATTTGAAAAAATGTGTACCATATGGCTTCCCCCTAGTTTCTGTCAGAAAATAGTGAAACTCTATGAAAATAGAATATTACATTTAAAATTAAACGAAAATATTTTAGGGCCAAGGACTACAAGTTTAGGATTACCTCAAGACAGTACATTAAGTCCAACTCTTTACCTCATATACCTCAGACCTGGAAAATTCGGTAACAGCAAATTATTACAATTTGCGGACGACATATGTATCTATGTAGATGACACGGATCTAAGCAAATCTATAGACAAAATAGAGAAGGCATTTATTGAAATAAAAAACTGGACTTCACAAAATGGGTTAACAATCTCTAGAAGTAAGTCTCAAATTTGTACCTTTACCAGAAAAGGAAAAAATATACCTCTTCAAATAGCAATTGACGATACAACCTTCACAAACCAATACACCGTAAAATATTTAGGAATGGTTTTAGATAGAAAACTGCTGTGGAAAAATCATATAGAATATGTAGTATCTAGAGTGGAAAAAGGTGTAAATATTTTAAGAATGGTTTCACACACTACTTCGGGTGCTGATAGCGAAATATGCCTCATGATATATAAGTCCTATATCAGATCTATTATAGATTATGGATCAATTTTATACGACCAATCAGAGTGCCATTTAAATAAAATTACAATAATTCAAAAGAAATGCTTACGATTATGTATATGTGCACTAAGAAGTGCACCAGTAAATAATTTGCTTGCCGATGTGGAGAAATGCCAATTCAGATCAGAAAAAAGGTCCTCTGTTCCAAATTTCTTTTAAGTATGGCTGCTAAAGACAGCAAATTAATTCAAAATATTCACAACTTATTTATTTTAAACTTATCAAATAAATACTGGCAAAAAAATCCATATTATTAGTAGAAATATATATGGAACTATTACCTCATCAGGTCAGCAAGAACGTCATTGCTCCAGTCTATGAAATAAATAACTTGATGTGTAATATTAACATCCCAGTATCATTCTTACAAGAGCCTTTTCCTAAAACCATCAGAAATTTCTTATTTAAATATAACTTAAGTCTACTGTCCTCCAAACCTTATTGTTTATATACGGATGGATCAAAAGACAAGATAAACACGGGTTGTGCAATTTGATGAACAAAATAATTATTATAAAAAAATAAAATTAAGCCCAAATTTTAGTATTTTTTCTGCAGAAATTATCGCAATTATAGAAGAACCACAATACAGTTTAACTCTAGAAGAACATGAGATTTTAATAATTTCTGATAGTAAGAGCAGCCTAGAAAAAATAAAAAACTTGAACCCTAAAACAAACCAATTATTTAATAAATAAAGTTGTGATTTTAATGAAAAATCTTCAAGATGCATCAAAAAAGGTGACTCTAGTTTGGGTAAAAGGTCATTGCAATATTATCAACAATGAAAAAGTACATTCTAACAAAAGAAGCTCTTCAAAATACAAACGTCGAAGAATATCTTTACCCTTAGGAAGATATTTTCCCCTGTATAAAAAAAACATTTTTTAAGGAATGGGAAAAGACTTCAGGTAAGAAACAAAAGGATCATATTATAAAAAAATTCAACCTACTATTCCCAAAGCGCCTTGGTTCAAAAATAGTAAATATAATAAAAACGATGTTAAAAATATTTGTAGACTCATCAGATTCAACCATGTACTGGTTCCAACATACTTGTATAGAATCAAATTTAAAGACAGTCCACATTGTGATTGTCAGTTAGGCGACGCAGAACATGTACTTCTCAATTGTGAATTAAACTCGGAAAAAATTAAAGAATTTGTCGATAAAATATACAGAAAATATGCCAACCTTTTAACCTTTCACAACTGCTATATTCTAGCAGCCTTGAATTTTATAAATTACTTTGCGATCATATAAAAAGAAACTAGGAATAAAGCTGTAATAAAAATCACATTAGTACATTACAATAGAGATGTAATATAGGTTTAAGATATCATCTTGTTTATCCATAAGTTTTCCAAACCACTCCGAGGTCCGTTTGTATGTGAATGAGACTAGAGAGACCCTAATCAAAGAGGTGTCCCTGTGATTATCCCCAAGCAATGAAAGAAAAAAAAAGGAAAAGAAAAACAATCTCAATCAATAACTATAATAATAAATTTAGGATAAGTCAGAATAGAATGATCAATACAGTTTAAAAATAAAATAAATAAAAGGTAGATTAGCAAACGTAAAGAATATATATAAATACGTAGGACCCAGTATGTAAGTTTGCCTCCTCAATAGAAAACACGACAACAAAGAATTGATAGAAAAAAAATAGTCGGCTTCACTGAGCTAATGGAATATCTATATTCCTCGGCCATTTATTCCCACCTAATTAAAAAAAAAACATCGTCTTCTCTTCGGCGATCAGAATCTAACTCTCCCACTGTACAAGAGGAAGTAAATATTATAGAATTAGAGGACAAAAAATTAGGAAAGCAAAATTTCGATATGGGCTACAGACGAATATGAAAAGGAAACAAGACAAAGAATCCAGCAACAGTGTGGAAAATGCAAACAGGACAACCCCACTCAAGAGCAACAAGAAGTCCAGCACAAGATGTCCAACACATCAGTTCATGGCGCCTTGTCACCCGCAAAAACTCCAGCTGTACCACAGTTCATAAGCCCACAAACATTTCACCCTTGCAGGGGCAACGCTTGTGATTTTATAAAAAAATATGAGTTGCTATTGCAAATGCGTGGGATGATACCCTTAAAATATTCTATTTGGGGTAATTTTTGGACGGAGCTGCAAATTTATGGTATAAACTTTATATCAAAGATCAGCAAAATCTTCAAAAGACCTGGGAACCGGTGTGTGGTTTACTAATATTCCGGACGACACATTATTTCGGTGCATTAATCATTATGATGGTTGCAGAAGCCTTTTGAATCACTGAGACGTGGCAGCGCATGAGAAAAGTTGCATATCTCAATTCCACTTCCGTTGCTCTCTATGTCCAATGAAAGAAAAGACATATAGGCACGTCTCTGTTGCTACTGCATCATTTAAAAGCCCAACATGCGGCTTCTATTTTAGCCAAACCAAAGTTAACGATAATATTGTCCACTTGAGAGATCGAATCGTTTTATATATTACACTGACGAATTTATTTTTGCAATTGACATCGTTATATCTGAAGCGTCAAATTACTTTGAAATTACAATAGAACCTATTCCTATATCAGGGATGCATTTCAGCAAAATAACGACTAAAATGAAGGTATACTCCGAGGAACCCATAACTGAAATAAATTTGGATCCATTACAGCGCATGAGAAAAGTTGCATACCTCAATTCCACTTCCATTGCTCTCTATGTCCAATGAAAGAAAAGACATATAGTACGTCTCTGTTGCATCTGAAGCGTCAAATTACTTTGAAATAGAACCTATTCCTACATCAGGGATGCATTTCAGCAAAATAACGACTAAAATGAAGGTATACTCCGAGGAACCCATAACTGAAATAAATTT
Source organism: Leptura quadrifasciata (assembly GCA_963675555.1). Lineage (NCBI taxonomy): Eukaryota > Metazoa > Arthropoda > Insecta > Coleoptera > Cerambycidae > Leptura > Leptura quadrifasciata. The sequence goes on along the minus strand of OY776673.1, from coordinate 149,783,292 downwards.
GAACCCATTAATTAACAATAACAGTTAAGAAGATTTAAAATGCCTTATTCGGATGTGCAGAAATGTAGGCGTATTACATTAAAATTTATGTACTCCTTAGATACAGACTTGTTTTCACCCGATTATATTGTACAACAGAATATAGGACACATTTATTCGAAAATAGCGAAGTTCGGTTGTAAAACCGCAATTATGCATAACAATGAGAACATCCCATCATTTTGTGGCTTATGTGAAAGGCTGGATTAAAGTGTTCAAGCCTTTGCACAGAGTGTCATGAACATTCTTGTTTGAATCACGAGGATATGACTTATCTGCTGACTCTCCTGAAGATTCAAATGATAATTCACAACTTTGACAACGTAATTACTCAGCACCTCATTGACACACTGGAACACGAGGATGAGGAACAGAACGAAGAAGCTGGACCCTTTGACGAAACTTCAATAAAGAAAAGAAGAAATAACCTTGACGAAGAAAATGACGAGGGTTGGAATCAACCAACTTGCAGCAAACGATCATGTTTTACATGAAAAATGACTATGATTTTTAATCTAAATTTTTTAAATAATCTTTTTATTATTTATATATCCTTTTGTTTGTCATCAATACTTGATATATATTTTTTAAGAACACATTTTCAATTTTGAACTCACTGTTTGTTATCATAATGTTGTATTCATAATGATTTTAAAAAGAGAATTGTCAAAAATCTTGTTCCATTAAAAAAAATACTGACAAACAATTTAAACTTCAGTAAATAAATAACTATGATGTGAATTAAAATACATTTTAATAATTAACGTTTTATGAACCTATATTATTCCCTGTTTCCTTTAAAGAATATTGTAGGGAATAATTACACTATTTTGTTAATTTCACAATTAAATATCTGATGGCTATCAGAAAGGCTTTTTTCAATTAAAGAAATATAGCATTAACTACTACCCAAAATGATTAACGAATTAGATAATAAAGGGTCTACAAATGCCATACTCAGTAATAAGTTAATTAAAACAACATCACAAGTTATTGTGTTATATGTTTGGCTGCATTTCATAAATACCTCTCTTGATTCTGGTAAATTTCCGGATGAGTTAAAAACTAGCACAGTTGTACCCATTGAGAAAATTAACAACAAGAATAAGTCATGGGAATTTCGACCAATTAATACGCTACCAAGTCCTGAAAAACTGTTAAAAATATTAGTATATAATCAGTTAATTGATTATTTTAATAATAATAATTTACTCTTTGTAAATCAGTCTGGATTCCGTACTAAGCATTCCTGTGAATCAGCCTTGCAATTAACAATAACGGAATGGAAACACAACCTGGACAAAGGTAATTACACGGAAGCTGTTTTTCTAGATTTAAAACGAGCCTTTGAAACCATCGACCGTACGATATTAATTAGGAAGCTTATTGTGTTTGGTATTCAAAGTAAAGTCTTAAACTGGTTAAAGGACTACTTATCTGATAGGAAACAAGTAACGAAAATTGGTAACAGTGTATCACCATCGGTAGTTAATAAGTACGGAATACCTCAGGGAAGTGTTTTGGGTCCCTTATTATTTATTATTTACATTAATGACATCAATGAGTTTCATGATTGTGATTTTATAAATTTATTTGCTGACGATACTTTGCTATCGGTAAGCAATGGCAATTTAGACATAACAATAAATAAAATGAACAATTCACTTAAAAAAATATCCCAGTATCTCAAAAATAATAAATTAAAATTAAATATTTCCAAAACAAAAGCAATGATTATTACTACACCGTATAAATATAAAAATATAAACACTAACCTAATTAGCTTAAAAATTGATAATGATAAAATAGATGTGGCTACTGAAATCAAATACTTAGGATTTATATTAGATAATCATTTACAAGTCGATGCACATTTTATATATATATATATATATATATATATATATATACAGAAAAAAATAGCAAAAAAATTATATTTCTTCTCTAGAATATCTCAGAAATTATCAATCACGACAAAAATCACGGTGTACAACATCATTATACAACCTCATTTTGGTTACTGTGCCAGTCTATTGTATTCCTTGGATTTAAACAAAATAACTGCCCCTCAATAATTGCAAAACAGAGGAATGAGTTATTTTCAAATGCAACCGATTGCTCTCTTCTCTTCAGTGGTTGTCTGTAAAAAATAGACTGCTTTACATGGCCATGGTTATTATTTTTAAAATTTTGAATAACTTGATACCTGAATATCTAAACAAATTTATATCATTTGCCAACCAAATACATCAACATAATACAAGAAACAACAACAAATTCTATATACCAAGGCAAAATCTAAGTCAAACTATGAAAATTTTGCTACATAAAGGTCTCGATCAATACAATAAGTCACCTGATCATATGTAAAGGAATCTAGTTCACTACCAGAATTTAAGCGTAAAATTGCAAAGTATATCAAGTCGATTACTTAATTATTATTAAGAGTATTATTTTTATTTATACATATATATGTGTGTGTGTGTATAATATATGTGTATACATGTGCATATTAGTTCAAATGTCTGTAAGTGTGGGGATTTATGTACAAACTATTTGTATTTACTTGAAATGAATTTGTATATTAGGATTTCCTATATTCAATAAAGTATTGATTCATTCATTCATTAAGGGATAAATACCGATAGATTTTTTTTTTACATTTCGTTATAATTAAAATTCAAGTACAAACGTTCGTGGATGCGCGCGCAGCATGCGTCGTGCAGCCATGTCGCAAAGGGGCGTGGCGACAAAGGTCAGCTGACCAAACGAGAACAACTTGGCAAAAAAATCTTAAAAACTGATTAAAAAAAAATTAAGCATCGAAGAGCGGTATTTCCCGATTCAAAATTCTAGAGACTTTCTTTCTCTACAACGTGATATATATATATATATTTTTAACTATTAGAAGCATATTATGACCGTCGTACCGTGTTAATGTTAAAGTGGAATGAGGCCAATTTTGGTTGGTTTGGTGGTCTTCTTAAGGGTTGATCGTTGACGAAAAGGCCTTTTCTGCTGAAAAACCCTTATTGTCTTCTTTTCTCCCACAATATTTATATTGATCCACAACACCAGTGATAATATTTAAACAATTCTCAACTTATGAAAAAGGCCCAAAATAAAGGATTTCAATTCGGAAATTTTAACAATTAGCTACAATATCAATATTAATGCGATGCGAAAATTACACACAACCGCGTGGTTAATAACTCCATGAAAATCATGTCAGTATTATAAAAAGAAGTGTTTTTTTGCTTGAAATAAAGAAAGGCTTGTAAAAGCCGTCTAGTGCCAGCATTTAAATGAATGCTAAATGTATTCAACCAGCAATACACGACATTCTGCCCGGCCAAAATGTATGTTAAGACATGTATTTTGTACACTAAATTAGCAAGACAAAAAAAAAATAAAAGCGGAATTAAAAAAAAAATGAAAATGTTAAACTTATAATTTGAGGTAATATCAATATAGTGGTTAGAAAATTACAAGTAACTAATAATACGCAATCTTGTAATGACAAATATAAGATGAAAAAGAAAGAGAAAAAAAATTAAGATACTGGTAAAGGGCACAGTTTTACCAGAGGACGAGTTAACGCGCCATTAGCGGTTTTTACTGAGGCGACACGTGCTACACCGTTTAAACCAGGACTTAGAGATATGATGCGACCTAGGAGCCACTGGCATGGAGGCAAATTTTCGTTTCTAATTAATACAAGAGTACCCACGTTAGGTGTACACGAAGGGTCAAGCCACTTACTTCTCTGCTGTAGTGTATGCAAGTACTCTTTATGCCAGCGTTTCCAAAACTCCTGATGTAGGCGCTGCAGCAACTGCCATCGTGACAAACGGTTTAGCGGTGTTGTGGTCATGTCAGTACTGGGAAACGGAGACAAAGGCTCCATTGTTAAAAAATGTCCCGGAGTTAACGCGGTAATAATAATAATAATAAACGTCTTTATTACACTAAGATACAGGTATAACATACACAGTAACTTGAGTAAAGGGCGAAGTTTAGCTAGTATATCTAGCTATTCTTACACTTAACCCTTAACCCTTACACTTAATATCTTCTATATTAGAAGTCATCGGAACAAGAGGGCGTGAATTAAGAATAGATTCTATTAACGTGAGAACAGTATAAAACTCCGCATAACTTAAAATTTGTTGTCCTATAACACGCGTCAAATGGGATTTTACAGATTTAATCCCAGCTTCGAACAAACCCCCAAAATGAGGCGCAGAGGGAGGATTAAAGAGCCATTCAATTTGCTCTTGAGTGGCGGTAGTTTTCATCATATTTTGAAGAATTTTATTTGCCCCAACAAAATTCGTTCCGCAATCGCTATATAAACATTTACAACGACCACGACGAGCTATAAATGTTTGTAAAGCAACTAAGAACGTTTCGGAAGAGAGATCGCTGGCGAGCTCGAGGTGAATAGCTTTGGCAGAGTGACAAACAAACAAACAAATATACGCTTTACTGGTCCTTACTCCTCGGTGTCGACTCATAGTTATAAAAAAGGGACCGCCAAAATCAACCCCAGAATGGGAAAATGGTTTTAAACTTGAAACTCGCGAGATTGGAAGATTTCCCATCGGCGGTTGATAATTTTTAGGATTTGTTTTCCAACAAGTTACACATTTTGATAGTACAGAGCGAATAGATCTTTTAAAAGATAATATCCAAAACTGTTGCGCAAGTAAAAACTCTAATGTGCGTAAACCAGCGTGAAAGTATTTTTTGTGGTAATATTCTATGAGCAAAATAGTCAAATTGCTTTGACGCGGTAACAAAATAGGGTGTTTTCTGTCATATGGTAAGTAGGAATATTTTAAGCGCCCTCCTACGCGTAAAATTCCTTTATCGTCAATAAAAGCATTTAATTTTCGAAGAGGCTTAGAAAAAACTTTGCGATTAAACTCATCTTCGAAAGCTACACCTTGCGTACGTTTTACTAATTCTAATAACGAATTATGTAATTCGGAATGTGTAAGTGGTCCGGATTTTCTATTATGCGGGTTTGTAAAATTAAAAATAAATCGAATACAATATGCGAGGGTGCGTTGAAGTGACAAAAAGGATGAAAATTTATTTAATAGTAAGTCTAAAATATGTTCTTCTTGAGGATTAATAAACAAAGCTACCTTTTTCTCTTCATCAGAGACGTTATCAATAAATTCATAAGTAAATGATTGAGGAGATTCCTGATCTAATAAAAATGAAGGACCGTTAAACCAAAGCGAATGTGACAAGAGACCAGAGGGAAGTAATCCACGAGAACCTACATCTGCGGGATTATGTCGACTTTCAATGTAAAACCAAGATGGCGGGGATATTTTTTCTTGAATGTATGCAACTCTGTTAGAAACAAACGTTTTCCACCTATGGGGTGAAGACTTAATCCATGATAAAACAATTTGCGAATCTGACCAGGCATAAATACAATTAAAAGTTATGTGATTGTAGGTTTTCATAACAAACGACATTAATTTTGTCAAAAGAACTGCAGCACTAAGCTCTAAGCGGGGTATAGTGATGCGTTTAAGAGGTGCAACTTTAGTTTTGGCACAAATAAAATTAACCAACATGGAATTATCTTTGTGGAAAGTTTTCAAAAAAATAACTGCAGCGTAACCTTTTTCAGAAGCGTCGCAAAAACCGTGTAGTTCATAACAAATGGCATCCTCAGAAATTAATTTTCGAGGTATTTGTAATTTAGAAAGTAATGGTAATTCCGATTTGTATTGATTCCATACACGAATAACCTCATTAGTTGGTTCGTCATCCCACTGAATCCCTAAGGTCTACAATTTTTGTATTAAGTGTTTCGTAAAGAAAGTTACAGAAGCCAAAAACCCTACAGGGCCAAAGACTCTGGCTAATTCTGATAACATATTGCGCTTAGTACAACGGCGATCGAAAGGATAAACAGAAAATAAAAAACAATTTTGCGCAGGGTTCCACTGTAACCCCAGAATTTTTATTAAGGCGTTCTCTTGGTCAGAATCAAAAGTGCGCGGATGTTTAGACAGATGCGAAGCTGGAAGTTGGGAAAGTAAAGCAGAATCATTACTTGCCCATTTGCGTAATTGAAAGCCGCCTTTATTCATGATAGATATAAGTTGTTTTTGTAGATTTTGCGCCGATGTCGAACACCCCGTTACAACATCGTCTACATACGTATCATATTTTACAGCATCAGCGACAAGAGGAAAATTTTGCTCTTCTTCGGCAGCCAACTGAAGAAGAGTGCGTAGAGCTAAATAAGGAGCAGAAGATACCCCATATGTAACTGTATTTAAACGATAATCATGTGGTGGTTCGTGGATATTAAATCGCCAAATTATGCGTTGAAAATCGCGATGTGCGGGAGTAATTAAAATCATGCGATACATTTGTTTTATGTCTGCGCATAAAACGTATGTGTGTAATCTAAATTTTAATAAAAGTTCAAAAATGTCGCGTTGTAACTTAGGGCCTGTTAGTAAATGATTATTAAGTGAAGTCTGATTTGGCGTTTTAGCCGAAGCATTAAAAACGACTCTAAGTTTTGTGGTGCTACTGTCAGGTTTCAGCACACAATGATGTGGGATATAATAGGTATGCGGTGAAATAGTATTTGACGAAATATCATCAGGCGAAATTAAATCCATATGACCGAGTTCTAAATATTCTTTCATAAACTCGCAATATTGTAAGTACAGGGACGGTTGTTTTAAAAGACGGCGTTCAAGCGAATAAAATCGCTGCAAGGCTAAATCGCGCATACCTGAAAAAACAGGAAGTACAGAATTCCGGAAAGGAAGCGATACAATAAATTTCCCAGTATTATCGCGCATATGCGATGTTAAAAATATTTGTTCACACAATTCATCTTCAGGTGAAGATGAGGTAAGTGTCGGAACTGTTTCGATTTCCTAAAATGTTTTTAAAGTATTGTTTAAGGAATCTAATGAATTTTCCGTAGTATTACAAAAAAATTAAGAAATTGGTGAACCGTTGCAATTTAATTTTCCCATTAAAACGTATCCAAATATAGTATTTAATGCATCTGGTTCGCCATCTTTGCCGGCAACTCGTCCATTTAAAATTAATTTTGAAAAAACATCAGCGCCTAATAAAATATCTATAGTACCCGGACTATAAAATTTCGGATCGGCTAATTTTAAAGTAGATATATGTGACCAGGTCTGAAAAGGAATATGCGAGGACGGTAAATTATCGCAAATTTTGTTTAATATAATGGCATCTGTACTTAAAATTGGCAATGGTTGACCTAAGGGTTTAAAAGAAATAGTAACGCGACCGTGTGATACGTATGTTTGCATATCACCTAATCCTTTTACTTCAGTAATAAATTTATCATTAGATAACCCTAAACGATTAACAGCTTTCTGTGTAATAAATGAACTCATACTTCCAGGGTCTAAAAGACACCTCAAAATTTGGAAATTATTACTGTTATCTTTAATTTCTATCAAAGCGGTAGATAATAAAACAATTTTATTTTTTGCTAACATACCAGCTGCTGAAAAAACAGGATTGTTGACTGACGGTTCAGAAGAACTTGAAGCAACATTTTCCTGTGAGGTAGGCGGTTGCGTAGAACAATTATTTTCAATCGAGAAAACATTATTAGTGGTATGTTTTTCAAAATGTAATAAAGTGTGATGCTTTTTATTGCATCGTCGACATATAGATACAGATCTACAGGTCCGAATATCATGCACATTGCTTAAGCAGTTGAAACATAAATGTGAACTCTTACAAAAAATGTAACGTTCGTTAGGCGTTTTACTTAAAAAAGTTGGGCAGGTATATAATGAATGACTTTCCTTACATAAAAGACATTTTGAAGAATTCGATTTGTTCACTAAAAATGATGTTGTGCGATTAACTGAATGCGGTAGTTTTGACTTAACTACATTTGGTTTTTTAGAGAGCTCGGAAGGAGAGGTGAAATTAAGTGTGTCGTAAGCAACACATTGTTTATTTAAAAAATTAGTAAGCGAAGTGTAACATGGAACATCAGACGATCCATGTTCTAACTCAAATCTAGTTATTGTGGCATTATCTAAGCGTTTTAATAACATCATTACCAAAATAAAGTCCCATTTGTCTACAGGAAAATTTAAAGTGTTGTGCGGCTAAATTTTCAGAAAACGTGTCCAATAATTTTCGTAAAGCAGTTGAATTGTGAGCACTAATTTTTGTAGTACTCTCATTGCAGACCAATGCATTTGTGCACGTATGCGTTTGTTTGAATATCTCTCCACCAAAGTGTCATAAGCAGTTTGATAATTCTCAGCTGTCATTGGTAACGTAGTACCAAAGATAAAAGTTGACCTTCTAATGATGAAATTAAATAATTAAATTTTTCAATAGGAGAAAGAGTAGTGTTATGTACTAATGCATCAAAAAGATCTAAAAATGTTACAAACGACTTATAATCACCATTAAATTTAGGTATTTCTAATTTCGGTAACCTAGCATGCGAATTCTGGTGGTTGGTATCTATATTATTACTAAAAGTTTGAGTTAAACGTCGAGTATCTTCAATTTCAAACAGTTCTATATAAACAGTTTTAACAACGAAAAAGTCATTTAAAAACCCTTCGCGGATGGTTTCTTCTTGAGTCAAGTCATCGTCCTGTTCAGATAATAATAAAGATAGAACGTTTTGATGATGCTTGAGAAAGTCTTCTCGTAAAATGTCAATTTCAGAATAACGAACTTTAAATAAAGTACGAACAGATTTGTCTGTTTTCGCGCGTTCTGCTAAGGTATGTAAAATTGACATTTCATTTAAACAAGAGTTCCTCGAAGTTTTAGACTTTTTCAAACGAACGTCTGCCATTGCGAATTCAAATAAAGAATGAAAATGTAAATATCGACGGTGCAAGTTTACCTGTTCCCTAAAAATCTGAAATGACCACCGCGCTATCACTCAGCGCAGATGCGCACGCTAATTAGTCCATCTCGACTTTAAGAAACGAGCACGTGTCCTGGCTCCCGTGTAGGAAATAAAAATGGCTAATATAAGTAGAACAGAATATTATTAACAGATGCGAGCAAAATTGCAAAATTACTGAAAATATATGATTTGATTCAAATCTTTTGAAAAGAACAGCCAGATTGCGGAGAAATTAGCACAGACCACTATTTTGCTAGTTACCTCAAATTTTGTGTAACTTTAGAATTGCGTAAATTAAACTGAAAAAAAATATATTTTTAATGCGAAAGTGTAAAAAATAGCTCAATATCCGGATCTAGAAGGGCCAAAATGTAGCGTACAAAAGCTCAAAATTTGGTTTGAGAAGAATGGACTGTACGTCTGTATATATAAATTTACAAAATAAATATAATTGTGTTGCAACTCTCTATAGCAAATAAAAGGAAAATTGGAGGCACAAGACGACTTACCCTTGTGATGGTTTGGTGGTCTTCTTAAGGGTTGATCGTTGACGAAAAGGCTTTTTCTGCTGAAAAACCCTTATTGTCTTCTTTTCTCCCACAATATTTATATTGATCCACAACACCAGTGATAATATTTAAACAATTCTCAACTTATGAAAAGGGCCCAAAATAAAGAATTTCAATTCGGAAATTTTAACAATTAGTTACAATATCAATATTAATGCGATGCGAAAATTACACACAACCGCGTGGTTAATAACTCCATAAAAATCATGTCAGTATTATAAAAAGAAGTGTTCTTTTTGCTTGAAATAAAAAAAGGCTTGTAAAAGCCGTCTAGTGCCAGCATTTAAATGAATGCTAAATGTATTCAACCAGCAATACACGACAAAATTGCTACAATACTCACCCCAGTCTTAAACATTTTAATATGTTATTCCTGAGATTTTCCCCCATCGATTTATCATGAAATTATCCCCTGAGAGGTAAAATCCAAACGATAGATTAATTTTATTGCACTAGACGCCGTAATTCGAAAACAAATAAAAATCAGACTACAAATTTTGGGTTTTCGTTATATTTAGTTCTAGAGTTTGGCACATTCCTCCTAGCTCACTATGTATATATACAACAATGTGTTATGAATTTTATTTATATTTGTTACTAATACTAATTGTACTAATAAGACATGCCGATTACACATTAATCGAGTCCGGTAATTTCTGTCCCTATTAGTTATTGTTTGGAAGTTGCTTTATTGGGAATGTTTTTGTAAGTAATAAAAAACCATGATATGGGTATAGGCTGCCGAGTCCCGCAGAAAGCAAGAGACCGTTAAAATTAAGAGAATAGACGCCCGGTGATTAACATTTTTGAATTGTACGTTTTAAACGGCTAGATCACGGGAAGTCTGAAAGGAAGATATAACTTATTTATATTTGGAGTTTTGAGTATATGGTCTCAAGGCAAATTTTGTTGGATATTTCTTAAGGAAATTTATTGTACATAAGAAAACGTATCCTTAGTGCATAGCACATATCGCACGGGAGGCGAGTTCATTTAATTTCTGATGCAAAGCCTGCTTCTATACCTTTTTTATTTTTTTGTGTTGTAGGCGTGTTTTTTGCGTTCCTAGTGTTTAATTGTCGATGTCATGGTTTGTAAATAGTTTAAATTTGGGGAAGAACGGTCGCAAATCAGCAATCTTATCGTATATATTGGAGAATTAAATGTCCAGGGGAGAGCCCTGACTTTAGTAGCTACCGCCGCTTGATTATTACATCTCCGAAGCCCTCGCCGTCCATCCTAGGTTAAGTACCACATAGTAGAATATTTCTATTTGATCTTTTTTTTTTTCATAAAGCGTTACGAAATTTTAGTTACAAAGTGTTATAAAGTTAAACTAGAAGGAAAAGTTCTGAACTCTATTACCATTTTTTTATATATTCACCTTCACAGGTTTATTTATTAATCATCCCTGTGACAATCCCTAGATCTTAGGTATTTTCTGAGTAAATGAAAGGTTAATTAGATTGCCTTTATCTCGTGTTGTAATCAGTCAGGTGCGGGGCATTATTGTTATAAAAGGACATTTGCATGAATAATGACATGGTTCCCAAAATTTTGATTTTACAATTTTTTTAAAATTTTAATTATATGTTCTTTTATGTGTATTCAAATAAAGTTTTCTTGCATTTTAATTTGGGTTGTGTCTTATTCGATGAAGGTCATTGATATTTTTTTGTTTATTTTTTTTTGCTGACAAAAGTTTTAGTAATTTGAATCTGAGGTAAGGTGTGTAGAATGGAAAATTACTTGGCGCCCTCAGGTCTTTAACTATTCACTTAAGATAATAGTAAGATTATTTTTTTTAAAGAACGAAAAAACCCACTCCCGACTCCACTGAGTCTCTAGTCGGACATACACCTTAGTCGTGCCCATCGCAAAGGAAAAAAGCACGTAACAAATGCCAATGTTTTAAGACGTAATTACACAGATAAATTAAATTAAGGAGCTCTGTAATGTTGCAAAGTATCGCATATAGTACACGCAAATTAGATTCAAAAAACAGTGAAGGGAAATAATTTATAAAGAAATAATATTTGAGATGTGTCCTCTAGATAGAGTTAGAATTAGATATCGGAAAAGTTCCCACCCCATTCATGAACGGAGTCCATTTTTTGCAAAAAAACACCCCTAACGGGGACTTAACGCTGTAGCCTAAAAGCTGCCAACGTTTTCGAGAGGGAATTTTAAGAAGGCTAGTTTTTTTATATCCCCTTCCTTGCATTATCTGCGTAGGTATGAGGGCAGTCTGGCTGGCGGACGACGTTGCATTTACCTGTGCGTCTAACATTTATATAGGTAAAAATAAAAATTTGTAAGGTACAGACATGCGGTTGTAGAGACGACGGCGACGACGTTTTAAAAACTAGCAGCCGCAGCCGTACCAACTGTCACTGCCTGTCTCTCGCGCTACCAATGCATAATCGACTACTCTTCTAGCACACTTGCTCTCTAGTCTCCCCGACTTAAATCGGTCTGGCTCCTTTTATGCAATCGAATTATTGTCTGGCAAATTAATTTTAAATATTTTTATAGCTAAATTACAGCATATCAAAATTTTAGCAATACTGAAATTCTTTATTTTTTTTATTATTATAAAATTCCATCTGGTAGGGTGTTATCAATGACGAAAATGTCTGGCAATAATAAACCAATGAAAAAAAAAATTGTACCTAACATTATTTTTAAAATTAAAATTTGTACCTGTATAAATGTTAAGCGCACAGTTAAACGCAACCTTTCCCGCCAGCCAGACCGCCCTCATGGCTACCCAGATAGTGCAAGAAAGGATATAAAAAAACTAGCCTTCTTAAAATCATCGTTTTGGCGATGTTGTTAGCTCTCGTACTACTGTTTTTCACTTTTACTTTGTAAACCGTTGGTTGCCAGAAAAAAAGTATAGGAAATTAAAATTTGTCGTTAAATTCTGCATAAAGAATACCCCATTGGCCTTGTAGCTTATCCGCACTTATTTCGTAGCGTCCAAACTGAGGGGTAGTTTGGAGTGCATAGGTAAAAATCGATCGTACACGAAGTTTCACAGCGATGCATTTTCTAATTATACGTAAAATATGTACCCCACTAATTTATGTAAACCATTCATTCTAGACGACGAGGAACAGATGTTTGAAGCATTGTCAAAGAGTAATTATCTCTACTCTTTAGCATTGTGCTATGTAGGAAAAGGCACAGGTCAGAATAGACTCTTCGTTAAGTCTGAGAGTGCCTTGTCCATCGAACCTTCAGTTATGGAATAAACGTGCGTGTAATAGTACGATAGAACACGTTTAAGAAATACGGCGAAGATAGATTGAAATATGAAAATATATGCAGATATATGAAAGAGGCTTGGTGAATGTAATAGTCGTTAACAAGGCTCGACAGGACGATAAATATTAACAGCTTCAAAATATTACGACTATATTCTGTAACCCAGAGGCAAACTATGTCAAGTCCAGATATGGCGAAATCGAGTTAAGAATGGTCAGTCCATGTATATCAAATGATCTTTCACTTACTATTTTTGTTGATTTTTATCCTACTTCGTTAAAAAGTTAGACACTTTTGAAATATATTAAGTCACACCAGAGCCTAGAGCAAAACTAGGTCGTCCCCATAAAATTATTTGAACTATGTTAAGTCACACCAGAACCTAGAGCAAAACTCAGTTAAGACTCCATAACATTATTTGCTTCACGACATATTGCAACACCACACTATTTAAAGTCATCTAGTCATCAGTCCTATCCTAACACCGGTGTCTGCAAAGTGATAATTTACAGAAAAGCATTATTTTAATTATTATAAGTGTGGTGTCGCCTTGGTGGTGTGATGGACAGTGGCGTGTCCTTGCACGCAGACGGCCCGGGATCAAAGCCGGGTCACAGCAAGTCGATGAGCGGATCTGCTCGCGTCACCATCTTTCGAAACAGATGTGAAACTGTGGATTCCGTGTATCTACGACGTGAGCACGTTAAATATCCCTACCCCACGACAAACTGTGGGGGTTCGGCAAAATTTCCAGGTTAGAGGTCACTTTGTCTACACAGACACTGATGAGTTGATGACTTTATCCCCTGGCGTCGGTGATTGGCCTTGGTAGCGGAAATAGGCCGACGTTAAATAAAGGATTAAAAAAAAACAAGTGTGGTGTCTCTTGTTTTGTAACGTTTTAATAGCAAAAGATGCATTCAAGGGCTGCAAAATATTAAGACTTGTCTCAAACCAAAAATAATATAGTTCTCAAAGTACTCATGATATTAAAATTGAAGAATCAGAAATTCAATCAGAAAACCAAGGTAACTGAAACTGAATTTTGCATTTAAACCGCCTGGCAATGACACTTGAGATATTTATGACAAATTTCAGGTGCAATTGCAAGAAGTGCATACTCAGGAAGACCGAGTTATTTTACAACAACAGTATGATAAACATCTAGAAGACGCCAGTATGGATACAAGTTAAAATCAGAAGACAAATACCGTTCAAAAACAATTTTGAAACAATATTGATGTTTGACTTAGAAAAATGTTCACAAACGCTAGACTTTTTAAATTCGCATAGTTTTTATTCCCTAAAATTTGGACACACAATTTAGTTATTTATGTCTCAATATTACAGAAATCCTATCACTTAATGTGGGATGAAAGTGTAGCTGGGCGTGAAGGAAATGAGTTAACATGGTATTTAACAAAATTTATTACAATATGCGATATTTCAGACACCATTACGGATCAGATAACTGTCCTTCACAAAATCGAAATGCACAAATAGCCATGTGTTACCTCTGGATGTTACATATAAAACCCAATATGAACATAATAAATCATAAGTTCCTTAGTGTAGAACACACGCACTTGGAGGCTGATGTAATCTAATCGCTTATAGAGTTCCAAATAGCTACTCCTTAGGGCTGGCAATAACTGGCTAGGTTATGTGCCTCAAAGAAAGCATTTCTGTTTTTGGTATGGAAACCGATAATTTCTTTTAAAAAATTGTCAAGGACTTCTCGCCTTTTGTTATAAAAAAAATTGGTAAGGAGGATTTTCTTATTTCACAATTGGACATTTTCAAGTAAGGAGGGAAAGTTCAGGAATTATTTTTTACAAAACGGTTTTTGCAGAACATTTTAAACAATTACATGTCAATAGAAAAACGACGTGGACTGGACCTATGCCCGATCGATTAGAAAACTTAGAGATGGGCCTAGAAATATTACTATGGTTAAATTTAACTAATGACAAAAACTATTACAATGGGTGCCAAAAGCCTCTCACAATTTTTATAATAATCTTGCACATGGTGACAACAATGCGAACGACAGGGATTAAACAAGAACCAACTTAATACTTACTTAGTATGTCAAAAACATATTTTTCTAGGTTTTTTAGAATAATCTTTTTTTTGATCAATAATTTTATATACTGCTATTTAACAGGCCCTAAAACTGATAAAAATACTTTTATATGTATTTCGAATAAAAGTTTATAGTAAACTTAACGTTGTTTGCCATTGGTGTTATTTTCCTTTATTGGATTTAACATTACATTTAAGTCCGAATAACAATATTTTTCAGTTAACCAAATAAAGTAAATTCACTTAAAAAATATGTATATTTTTTTTACATGTAACTCTGTGGCATGAAGGACTCTTTCCTTAACTTAATAAGTTTGAGATATCGAAAGGAATATTTTAAATACTTACAGAGGAACTTAATATAACTCATTAACAAAAACGCTTCTGTAAATTGCTAATTTTGGACTTAACATAGTTTGCTTCTGAGGTACACATATACATCAAATTGAATCTCGGCGAGGACAAAACTTGGACCAACAGAATGGCTGTGTTAGGGTTGGATTGCGCTGCTCAACAATGTGCTCTAATTGCAAGGATATTAAATATGTATAATATATAAAATTCCAAATTTGAAGAAGAGGTCGTCGAAGAGAAACCCTCTAATCAGTAAAATTGGGCAGAATTTTAGTGGAATAGGCCTACAGGGGAAATAACTTTAAAAGAAAAATGCACCGAAAGCTCTACTTCAAGGGTGGTGTGGAAACGAGCTCAAATTAAAAAATGAGTCTTTGTGGAAAAAAAGAGAAAATAAATAAAAATTACTTACGTCAAAACGAACGGTTTAGAAGATAAAAGTGAAAAACCGGCGTTAAGTCCCCGTTAGCGGTGGCAAAATAATAATACCTTGGAGCCTTTAACGATACAGTAACCTGAGTATTTGGTATGATCGAAATATCATAAAGCACAAAGAGATCAAGCTTATGAAGACTATGATTTTGTTCATCTTTATACTTCTGAGGCATATGCTATTAGAAAAGGAGACAGAGAACATATTTATACCTTCGATGTGTCTAGAGATTTGTTATGAATTTGTGCAGCTCCTCGAACCAACCTCAGGCTCTAAGAAATACATGTCCTAAAATCGTACCATTCGATATCTTATTTTAAGCTGCATCAATCAGAGATAGGCCAAACAGAACAATTAATAGTTTGCGGAAATTCATTTGTTAAAAAGTAATATTCTCCAAAAAATGTTATTGTTGTCATATGCTGAATAGAGGTAGTCACAATATATGGCGTAATGCTATAAGACATGCCATACAGCACAGGTAGGCTGATCAAATTAATACATGAACCACAAAATGTCAGCCAAGACATTCTAATAAAAATTCCTTATATAATGTAATTGTCAAAATCATGTGGGAATTGCTGATGTCATCTACTGATTGAACTGCTATATTATTACCATCCCATATTGCTGCACATATAGAGAGACAGGAAACACCTTTTCTTCTTTAACAATATGCTCAGTATGTTTTGCAATTAGCATAAAATCTACTTTGCATAGATATCAGAAATACCAAACACTATAATACCAAACTTAAGTCAGACTACCAACAAATTCGTGTTGGTTGGGCTAAACCCGCATCTGCTTACCTCAAAATTAGTGTTTGGTTACAATTGGGTTAACAATAGTGCCTTGCTCATCCCTCGACCATAACTAGAAGTGTTTATCATCTTACTTCATTCATCTGGATATGCTGCAGCTTAAAAACTAAATAAAACACAAGACATTCATTTGGAAAAGACTCTTCAGAAGAACCCGCAGATAAGGGGGATATATGTGTTTACAGATATTACACTTCTATTTTACCTTACCATTCAATATGCTTTTATTCTGAGGACAAATAAGTATTTTTTATACAAATTTGTAATGAATACAAATTATAAAAATTATACTACAAATATTAAACGACTAACTACAACTATATTTTTTCTATTTAGATTATGTTCGCTAATAAATTTATTGTTTTACTTGGGTAAAATATTTTTTGTCTTCATTGCATCTCATTTTTCTAACAATGAGGCATAAATGCATACGAAGATGTGTAATTTATCAGAGTTTACCAAGTCAATATGTTTGCAAACGACTGATCTAATAATGTGCATGGTGTGGTAGTGGTGACGTAAACTATTGTATGTTAGTGTTGTGCTTAAGTATGTACGATTGATCAGAAATGAGTTTGAAATAAGGCACATTACAAATTGTCTCCTATTAGTGTTTACATAGGAATATCTTTACGAGTTGAATGCTTGAAAAAGTGCTGGACCATCAAAAAGATTTCCATAGTAAATATAATTTATAATATCTAGTATTATTTGGCATGGAAAGTTTCGGAAAAGGTTTCAGTCATTAATCGACTGTTCTGTTGAGTTTTTGATAAAACAAGTATACTAAATGTCACAGCATTTTCTAAAAAAGCAACAAACAATTGCCAAAATTGGCAACACCAGATAGGACTCTTGCAACATTATTGGTCCGGCAACTCAATATCCATAAACACAATTAAACATAAGGAAATCCCAATGCTGTATTCAGTAGAACATCTTGAAGTTATACCATAGCACGCCATAGGTTAACTCTTTAATCTTTGCTGAAGAATTTCATTTCGGAAAATTGTAGGCCAAACAAATAAAAACCATTTGAGACAAGGACTAGCAAATGCGAGGTTGTTAACAAGATGTTATAACTCGGACAGTGATGTGAGCCGGGAATTTTCCCAGTGGGTGGGTAAATATAAATCGGGAAAATAATATGTTAATATGTAACTTTATTTTTTATTTGTTTATTTTTTTTTTTTGTTAATTGTTTATTTGTTAATTTACATAACATACAATATTATATATCTTTTTTATTCTTGTAATAAAACATTTAAAATCCAATGTTGTTATTATTAATAATAACCTTATGAATACATTTACTTTAATTTAATAACATATTGAAACACCCCGTATCTAGGGCATATATAAATTTAAATTATCTATTTTCCCAAATTCAAGTAATTATTGCATTTAATTCATGTCATTTTACATTTATTTAGCCATTAAATAATGAACCTATTTCTGCTACTGAGGCCTAACACCGACGCCTGTAGACGAGCTTCCCCCAACCTCTTCCCTTAAGAAGAGTAGGGATCTTTTACTTGCCTAACATTTAATAGACAAGGGACCGACAGCTTTACATCCCCTCCGAAGGATGGTATATCCAATGAACATGTTAAAGTTGCCAGAAAGTCATTTAAATTTACATTCTTTTAAAGCAACATAAAAGATACATTTTTACGAATAAAAATTAGTGTTCCATTTCTAACAGGTTAACCACTTTGCCTCGCTTATCCCTCGACTACAATACAGATGTTTATCTACTTACTTCTTTCCATCTGAATATACTACAGCTTAATATCTAAATAAAACCCAAGACATTAATTTGACAAATATTCTGTCAATAAAACCACAAACAGATATTACACTTCTATTTTATATTATCTTTTTTCCCCTCCTAATTGGCTTTGGGCAATCCATTCACCTGCAAGATTTAGAATTATTGGCCCTATCAATACTGGCTAGAAGATAATAAATAGGAAGAAAAATAAAGGAAAAACATGGGAACACATGATTCAAGTCAAGGTGCCTTTCATGATGACTTTAAGACAAACGAGAAGGGCCATGGAATGCATAGGTTAATCAACACAGGCTAAAAACAAAGGAAACAAAATCGGATTCTTTGATATCTTATTTTTAGCCACATCATTAACTAGAGATAGGACAAATAGAACAATAGTACAGGGAAATCCAGTTGGAAAGATGCGAAGGCAAGCTCCTCTAAAATTTTGTTGTGACCATATGCATGGTGCGGTGCTGTTAGATATGGCAGTAAGCTAAGTTAGGCCGATTAGAATAATACATGGATTACAAAGTGCCCTGCAAACATATTGTAATAAGAATTCCAAGTAGATTGTAATCGACAAACTCATGTGCGTAATTGCTGATCTTATATACCGATTGGAATGCTGAATTAATACTATCCCGTTTATTTCTGCACATCTACAGAACCAGGAGAAACATCTTTTTCTTCTTGATAACAGAATGTGTTCACTATATTTTGCAATTACCAGATATTGCATAGATGTCAGAAGTACCGAAACACTATAATACTAAATTTAAGTCAGAACACCAATAACATACGTAGTTCGGTAGGGATTAGACCCATGTCTGCTTACATAAAAATTAACGTTCGGTTTCTAACAGGTTAACAATTCTGCCTTGCTTATCCCTCAACCACAATACAGATGTTTATCTTCCTACTTCTTTCTAACTGAATATACTACAGCTTAATACGTAAATAAAGCATATGACATTAATTCGAAAAATATTCTGCCGATAAAATCACAGACGGATATTACACTTCTATTTTATATTCTCTTTTATAAAAGATAAGAAATAGGATAAAAACAAAAGAAAAACACAGGGAACATATGGTTCACATCAAAGTGCCTTTCATGACGACTTTCATTATAAACAGGAAGGGCAAGTTTCTTTAATAGTGGAGTCCACAGGATATCAAATTGTGATATCTGTTTGCACTTTGATATTAACAGCTAAAACCTATTTCAAATCATTCCTTACCTTCTGAAACGTCGAAATCTGGAAGTCGTCAACACGTTGTCCTGTACGGGGTGGATACAGGAGGTGAAATGTGAAAAACACCCTAAAAATTTTTTTGGTTCTATTTTAAACTACAAAACACGAGAATTATTGTGTTAAAGCACGATATGCCTAAGAGCAACGGGAACGTTAGAAAAAGTATATTAAATAATTCCCGCAAAGCATGGAGTTAATCGACTATTGTATTGAGTATTCGGTAAAACAATCAAGAATACTAAATGCCAGAGCATTTTCTAAAAAAGCAGCTACTAAAATTGGCAACGCCATATAGGACTCTTGTAACATTATTGGTCCAAAAGCTAAATACAAAAGTGCAATTAAACATAAGGAAAATCCGATGCTGCGTTCAGTAGAATATCTTGAAGCTATACCATGGCATGCCATAGGTTAACACTTTAATCCATTTTGGAAAATTATAAACCGAACAAATAAAAAACATCCAAAAAAAGTTAAGAAATGGTGAGAATGAGGATTTTAATAAGATGGTATACCTCAGAGCCCTTAACAATACCAGTAACCGTGAATTTGAAATTCTACAGAGAATATAGGTAACAAGACTGGCAACTAGCTAAGTAAGCAAAATTTTATTTTTATTAAGAGGGTAGACAGAAATCATATTTATACCTACGGGGTGTATATGGAGATTTATTATGAATTTCTTGGACAGCTTCTCATTCCAAAATCAGACTAAGAAATACCCCTTCCCAAAATTAGATTCTCTGATATCTCATTTTTAGCCACATTAACCAGAGATAAGACAAACAGAACAATAGTAGTTGGTAAGGTGCGAAGGCAATCTAAAATTTTGCTGTGGCCACATTCATGGCACAATGTTGTTAGACATGCCATTAAGCTAAATTCGGCTGATTAGAATAATACAACGGTAACAAAATGCCTGCAAAGATATTGTAATAAGAATTCCACATAGATTGTAATTGTCAAATTCATGCACAATTGTTGATCTTATCTACTGATTGGAGTTCTAAATTAATGTATCCCATTTATTTCTGCACATCTAGAGAACCAGGAGAAAAGTCTTTTTCTTCTAGATAACAAAATGTATTCACTATGTTTTGCAATTACTATTTATTTTATAGATATCAGAAGTACCAAAACACTATAATACTAAATTTAAGTCAGACTACCAACAACATACGTAGTTCGGCAGGGATTAGATCCACGTCTGCTTACATAAACATTGGCGTTTGGTTTCTAACAGGTTAACAATTTCGCCTCGGTTATTCCTCAACCACAATATAGATGTTTATCTTCTTCTTTCCATCTGAATATACTACAGCTTGATACCTAAATAAAGGCCAAGACATTAATTTGACAAATATTCTGCCAATAAAACCACACACAGATATTACACTTCTATTTTATATTATCTTTTTTTTCCCCCTCCTAATTGGCTTTGGGCAATCCATTCAGCTACTAGATTTAGAATTATTGGCCCTATCAATACTGGCTAGAAGATAATAAATAGGAACAAAAATAAATGAAAATCACGGGAACACATCATTCAAGTCAAGGTGCCTTTCATGAAGACTTTCAATATAAACAAGGGCAAGTTTCTTTAATAACAAAGCGTAAATTTACACGAAGATGTGTAACTTATTAGTGGTCCGAGCGAATATATTCACAAACAACTGATCTAATAACGGGCACGACGTGGTAGCAACCAGCTGGATTATCATATGTTACTGTTATCATTAAGAATGCACGGTTGATCAAGAATCAGTTTGAAATAAGATAAATTACAAACTGCCTCCAATTAGTATTTATAGAGTAACATTTTTGCTAGTTCAATGTTTGAAAAAAGTAACTGTTATCAATTGCTATACAGTCAAAAAGCTTTTCATAATAAATGTAATTTATAATATTTGGTATTAGGCATGGAAAGTTTCAGAAAATGTTTTAATTGCTAATCGATTATTCTGTTGAGTTTTTGGTAAAACAATCAAGAATACTAAATGCCAGAGCATTTTCTAAAAAAGCAAAAAGTAACTACTAAAATTGGTAACACCAGATATATTACTTGTGACATCATTGGTCCAAAAACTAAATACATAAGCGCAATTAAACATAAGGAAATCCCGATGCTGTATTCAGTGAATTTGAAGCTATACCATGGAATGGCATAGGTTAACACTTTAATTGTTGCTGAAGAACTCCATTTCGGAAAATTATAGACCGAAGAAATAAAAACCATCCAAAACAAGTTAAGGGTTGGTGAGTCTGCGGATTTTAACAATATGGTATACCTCGGAGCCGAATACCAGTAACAGTGAATATGAAATTCTATAGAGAATATAGGTAACAAGGCTGGCAAATAGCTAAATAAGCAAAATTTGGCATGATGGAAACATCACCAAACAAAAAGATCACGCTTTTCTCTCTATCTTTATACTTCTGGTGCACAGGCTATTAGGGGGGTAGACAGGGATCATATTTATACCCTCGAGATGTATCTGGAGATTTGTCATACATTCCTTGGGCAGTTTCCCGTACCAAGTTCAGGCTCTAAGAAATACCCCTTTCCAAAATCTGATACTACGATATATTGAGCCGCATTAACCAGACACAGGACAAATAGAACAATAGTACAGGAAAATCCAGTTGGAAAGATGCGAAAGCAATGTCCTCTAAAATTTTGTTGTGGCTATATGCATGGCACGATGCTGTTAGATATGGCATTAAGCTAAGTTAGGCCCATTAGAATAATACATGGACTACAAAGTGCCTGCAAACATATTGTAATAAGAATTCCAAATACATTGTAATTGTCAAACTCATGTGCGTAATTGTTGATCTTATCTACTGATTGGAATGCTGAATTAATACTATGCCGTTTATTTCTGCACATCTAGAGAACCAGGCGCAACGTCTTTTTCTTGATAACAGAATGTATTTGCTATGTTTTGAAATTACCATATAATGTATAGATATGAGAAATACCGAAACATTATAACACTAAATTTAAGTCAGACTACCAACAACATACGTAGTTCGGTAGGGATTAAACCCACGTCTGCTTACATAAAAATTAGTGTTATTTTTCTAACAGGTTAACAATTTTGCCTCACTTATCCCTCGACCACAATACAGATGTTATTTTCTTACTTCTTTCCATCTGAATATACTACAGCTTAATACCTAAATAAAGCCCAAGACATTAATTTGACAAATATTCTATCAATAAAACCACAGAGAGATATTACACTTCTATTTTATATATCTTTTTCCCCTCCCAATTGGCTTTGGGCAATCCATTCACCTGCAAGATTTAGAATTATTGGCCCTATTAATACTGTCTAAAAGAAAATAAATAGGAAGAAAAATAAAAGAAAAACAGGGAATACATGCTTCATGTCAAGGTGCCTTTCACGATGACTTTTAAGACAAATAAGAAAGGCAACGGAAAGTATAGGTTATTCAACACAGGGTAAAAACAAATGAGACAACAGCTAAGAATCTTTAAATCTGTACTTAACTTTATTTTAACATTTAATATTCTTTTATTTTGAGAAGAATTAAGTATTTTTTTATATTAATTTGTAATGAATACAATATTCGAGAGGAGCAAATGCGCAAGAAATACATGAAAACAGAAAATACAACAAATATTAACAATCAACGACAATTATTAATTTTTTACTGAAGTTATGTTCTTCAATAAATTTATTGTTACTTGGTAAAGTATTTTTTGGCTTCGTTGTATCCCACTTCCCTAATAACAGAGTGTAAATTTACACGAAGATGTGTAACTTATCAGTGTGGTCCATGCAAATATGTTCGCAAATGACAAATCTAATGATGGGGAAGCAACCAGCTAAATTATCATATCTTAGTTAGTGTTGCGGTTAAGAGTGTATGATTATCAAAGAACATGAAATAAGGCATCTTACAAACTGCCTCCAATTAGTGTTTACAGAGTAACATCTTTACTAGTTCAATGTTTGAAAAAAGTGAAAGTGGTATCAATTGTTGTACGCTTTCCATAATAAATATAATCTATTATAATCTAGTATTATTAGGCATTGAAAGTTTCGGAAGAGGTTTCAATGACTAATTGACTGTTTTGTTGAGTTTTTCATGAAATAATAAAGTATACTAAATGCCACAGCATTTTCTAAAAATGCAAAAAGCAGCTGCCAAAGCTGGCAACACCAGAAAAGATTCTTGTGCCATTATTCGTCCGAAAACTAAATACACAATTTGAACATAAGGAAATCCCGATGTTGTATTCAGTAGAATATCTTGAAGCTATACCATGGCATGCCATAGATTAAGTCTTTAATATTTGCTGAAGAATTCCATTTCGGAAAGTTGTAGACCAAACAAATAAAAACCATCCAAGGCAGGGACAAGCGACTGCGAGGTTGTTAACAAGATGGTATACCTTGGAGCCCTTAACATTACCAGTAACTGTGAATATGAAATTCTACAAATATAGGCAACAAGACTGACAACTAGCTAACTAGGCAAAATTTGCCATAATGGAAACATCACAAAACAAAAAGATCATACTTATTAACACCCTAATTTCCTCTATCTTTATACTTCTGAAGCACTGGCTATTAGGAGGGTTGACAGAGGTCATATTTACACTTTCGAGATGTAGCTGAAGATTTGTTCTGAATTTCTTGGGCAATTTCCCATATCAAGATCAGGCTCTAAGAAATACCCTTTTCCAAAATCGGATACTCCGATATCTTACATTTAGCCACATTAACCAGAGGCAGGACAAACAGAACAATAGTACAGGGAAATCCAGTTGGAAAGATGTGAAGGCAATGTCCTCTAAAATTTTGTTGTGGCCATATACATGTATTCACTATGTTTTGCAATTACCATATATCTCAGAAATACCAAAACACTATAAGACTAAATTTAAGTCAGACTACCAACAACATACGTAGTTCGGTAGGGATTAGACCCACGTCTGCTTACATAAAAATTAGTGTTCGGTTTCCAACAGGTTAACAATTCTGTCTTGCTTATCCTTCGACCACAATACAGATGCTTATTTTCTTACTTCTTTCCATCTGAATATACTACAGGTTAATACCTAAGTAAAACTGAAGACATTAATTTGACAAATATTCTGCTAATAAAACTACAGATAGACATTACACTTCTATTTTATATTATCTTTTTTTTCCCCTCCTAATTGGCTTAGGGAAATCCATTCAGCTACGAGATTTAGAATTATTGGCCCTATCAGTACTGGATAAAAGATAATAAATAGGAGAAAAATAAAGGAAACACACGGGAACATATGCTTCACGTCAAGGTGTCTTTCATGACGACTTTTAAAACAAACAAGAAGGGCAACAGAAAGCATAGGTTAATCAACACGGTAAAAACATACACGAGACAACATCTTATTTTGGCCATATTAACCAGAAATAGGACAAACAGAACAATGGTACAGGGAAATCAAATCGGTAAGGTGGGCAGATTAGAATAATACAAAGACAACGTGCCTGCAAAGATATTATAATAAGAGTTCCACATATATTGTAATTGTCAAACTCATGTGGGTAATTGATCTTATCTACTGATTGGAATGTTGTATTAATACCATAATGCTATCCCGTTTATTTCTGCACATCTAGAGAATCAGGGGAAACGCATTTTTCTTCTTGACAACAGAATGTGTTCACTATATTTTGCAATTACCATAAAATCTATTTTGTATAGATATCAGAAACACCGAAAGACCATAATACTAAATTTAAGTCAAACTACCAACAACATAAGTGGTTCGTTCTGACAATAAAGCCACAGACAGACGTTACACTTCTATTTTATATTGCCTTTTCTCTTCTCTCCTAAATTGGCTTTGGGCGGGCAATCCATTCAGCTACGAGATTTAGAATTATATTGGCTCTATCAATACTGGCTAAGGATAATAAATAGGAATAAAGGAAAAACACAGGGAACACATGCTTCACGTCAAGGTACCTTTCATGAGGGCTTTTTAAGACAAACAAGAAGAGCAACAGAAAGCATAGGTTAATCGACACAAGGTAAAAACAAAGGAGACGACAAAATCGGATTCTCCGATATCTTATTTTTAGCCACATGGTACAGGGAAATCCAGTTGGTGAGATACGAAGGCAATATCCTCTAAAACTTTATTGTGGCCATATGCATGGCACGATGCCGTTAAACATGCCATTACGTTAAGGTGGGCCGATTAGAATAATACAAGGACAACAAAGTGCTTGCAAACATATTGTAGTACGAATTCCACATAGATTGTAATTGTCAAACTCATGTGGGTAATTGATCTTATCTACTGATTGGATGCTGTATTAATATATCCTGTTTATTTCTGCACGTCTAGAGAACCAGGGGAAACACATTTTTCTTCTTGGCAATCGAATGTGTTCACGACGTTTTGCAATAACCATAAAATCTACTTCCTTTGTATAGATATCAGAAATACCGAAAGATTTATATCACTAAATTTAAGTCAAACTACCAAAAACATAAGTAGTTTGGTAGGGATTAAATACATGTCTGCTTACATACAAATTAGTGTTCGGTTTCAAACAGCTTCGCAATTCTTCCTTGCTTATCCATCAACCACAATACAGATGTTTATCTTCTTACGTCTTCTAGCTGGATATGTTGAAGGTTAAAAACTAAATGAAACACAGGACGGTAATTTGGAAAATATTCGTCCAATAAAACCACAAATAGCGATGTTTTATAGATATTACACTTTTATTTTACCTTAATATTAAATATTCTGTTATTCTGAGAACAAATAAGTATTTTTATACTAATTTGTAATGCATATATTATTCGAGTGGAGCAATTGCTGCCTAAGAAAGAATATATGAAAAAAATAATATTACAAATATTAATAATAACTACAACTATATTTTTAGCTTATTTATTTTGGATTTCTACCTGCTTGCTGGGCTGATCTTTAAGCACACTTTCTAAGTCAGACACAGCGGCAGAAACCTGAAACAGTCTTCCAAAAACATCAGCTAGATCACATTCTTGATTTGTTATTACAAAATATTCTGAAAAAAAAATAAAAATTAAAAATACATCAAAAAATGATAAAAAAAATATCACAAACTGACCTGGTTTGTCATGGACAAGTCTTTTGCAATATATATTTAAAATAGAAATTACATCGTTGCTCTTATCAAAAAGTTCATCGTATTCCTTAATAAAATCTTCACGGTTGCATTTAAAGTATAAGATTACAGAGGTCCACTTTTCAGTTTCAATTAGCTTACACATATTTGACAATAAATTATCAGAGTTAACCAAACTACCCATAGATGAGGAAATTCCTCCATCAGCGTCGGTGTCTTCATATGCTCTGGTTAATGCATTTCTAATTGTCAAAATATCTCCAGTAATGTCTTTAAACTAAAAATTTAATTGTATAGCTAGCAAATTTTGTAACCACCACTCTATGGCAACAAATCCATGATGGTTGGATAACGAAGTTTTTTTGAAATAGATACTCCAGTTATAATTATTTCGGATATTGAGACATAGTACCAAAACATGGACTATAAGTAAATACCAGAAATATGTTAACAAATGAACTAATAGGTATACTTACATCAGCAGTTTTCAAGCTATTGTGAAGTGTTGCGACCATTTTGTTTCCTGCCTCAATTAACAACAGAAGTTGAAAGTATAATTTGTATAAAGCTTTTCCTAAATCCAATAAATACTGTTCATGATGAAAATCCGACTGTTGCCCACTCAAGCGTTCCAGTTTTAAAGTGGTTTTGACTGCATCACAATACTGAAAATTAGATAGGTGAAGAACAATAATACCTCTTTCGTGGAAAACACTTACCATTGTTGCCTGTTCCTTTTTATCGCAAAAAGTTTCAAGATGCTCTTGTACCTCTAACATTCCATATTTAAGAGTCTCAAAGAATTTTGCATTACTAATAGCTAATGTGTTGAACCATGTCAAGTTAATAGGCAAAACACGATAATTGACAATATCTATCATCGACATTAACCTAGAGCTGATAAGTTTTATCGTAGGTAAACCACTAACAGCAGATTGGGACATATAAGAACAAGACTCCCTAGTTATTTCAATAGCAGATACACATATGTCCTAAAAAATTTGAATTTATATTGAAATTATATTTATATTTAATATCAGACATACACTAGCAATATTTTCTTTAATGTAATTTCATGAACTAGTGATTATATGAAGACAAAAATTGAACCACCTTCAAAAAAGTAACTAAGAGTGAAAAAACTGAACCGCCGTATGAAAAAATCACGAAAAATCATTAAATAATATTTTGTTTTGTCATTTGTTCATTTTAACTACACCAACTACTACAACAAAAAATGTTCACTTTTCTCAGGGATCTTTCTCAAAACGGTTAATTTGCAAAAATATTCTTCACCTTTTTTTGGTTTGGTTTGGTTGTTTGTTACCAGCCTCTCCAGCAAATATTAGAATATTGTTTTTTTTAAATTTTTGTAGCTTGCAATTAAGTGGGAAAGTTTCCCCTTAAAAAAAAACGAATTGTATAAATAGGTCTAACTTGTTCTAACACATGAGTAGACTTATAGGGTGATACTGGGCAAACTGAAATGTTTCTTTTACAGCTAACTAAACTAGGAATAATTTAGAAGTTATCGATTGCTCTTCTTATTGACAGGTCTACCTATGCACCATTTTTTTAGAAATCTCATCTTACATTGTAAACAATAAAAGTTTATTACTTTCTAATTAGTTGTAATGTTAAATACCGCTTTGGAATGTCTTTACTGAGCATGTACTTTTGATCAATTTAAGTTTTTAAAGGAAATATCGAAAAAAGTTACAGCAATAAAGGTATTACATTTGATAGCATAATCTTAACATCAGATAATGAAATAGCAAATGCATTCAATAATTTCTTTATAAATAGTCTTGATGATATTGTACATAGTGTTGTTCCACTACATGACTTTGAATATGTGTTAAATTTTATAGCTGAATCAAAGACTAAATTTCATAAGTTTGTGAAAATTGATTTACAAGGGTTATCAAGCGTCATTACAGATATAAAAAAAGATACATGTGATAAAGATAGTAATAGATTTGTAGATGTCATACCAATTGAAAAAATTAATAATACAATCATCTGCTCTGAGTTTAGACCAGTTAATTCTTTACCAATTCCCGAGAAACTACTAGAATTAGTTGTTAAAAACCAACTAATGAAATTTATTCAGGAGAATGATATCATTATAAGTGAACAATCTGCTTTAGGAAAAACCATTCTTGTGAAACATCACTTCAGTATGTTTTAAACCAGTGGAAAATGGATATCTCTAATAACTTAATAATCGGGGTAGTATTTTTGGATTTCAAAAGAGCATTTGAAACTGTAAATAAAGATCTACTCATATTAAAACTAAAAAAGTATGCAATTGAGGGGACAGTATTACAATGGTTTAAATCATACCTTGACAGCAGGGAACAGATAGTTAAATTTAATGACTTTTATTCAGAAAAAATGAATATAAAACACGGAATACCACAAGAGTCAGTACTTGCTCCAATACTGTTTTTATTATACATTAATGATATTAGTAATTATTATAAAAAATGTAAACTCAAACTGTTTGCGGATGATACAGTGTTGTATGTGACAGGCAAAGTAGAAAATATTGAGAGTAAATTAAATGAGGACTTAAAAAAATGTGTATGAATGGACATGTGATAATAATCTTAAGCTGAACTTGAATAAAACTAAATTTGAAGCAGTTAAAACTGAATAAAATAAAACTTAATATCACAATAAATCACTGCATCATTGAGAAGGTTACCAAATTTAAATATTTAGGAGTAATTATTGACTCTGAACTGAATTTTAATGCTCACTGTGAGTATAAAAAATAAAATGGCAAAAAAGTTTGGCCTGTTGTTTCGGTTATCTAATAAAATATCAACGTTCCCTAAATTAACTATATATAAGTCTATGATTTCCCCACATATCGATTACTGTGGAACTACACTCATTTTCCTCAACAAACAACAAATTCAAACATTACAGAAAGTTGAGAATAGAGGCATGAGAACCATACCGAGTTGTAGTAGATATACACCAATTAATACTATGCCGAGTGTTCTGAATTTAATGAATATCGAACAAAGAATTATGTATAATACATTGATGTTTATATTCAAAATGAAGTATGGAATGATGCCACCTTACTTGACCAATAAATTAGATTATGTAATTGACTTTCATTCGTATAAAACACGGGCTACAATAAATAATGATTTCTGTGAAAATTGAATATATAAAATCCAATACCATGCTAGGAAAAGGTCTAATTTGGTTTAATGACTTACCATGTGAGATAAAAAAAACGCAGGAATATATATATATCTCTAAGAGGCTTTGCATAGAGCACATAAAGAATACCTTTTAAATATTTGTCTGTGCAATTGTAATATTAGGTTATGTAATGTATGTATGTATGTTATGTAAGATCCCAGGTAGAACATAATATTGGCTGGAGCGTGGTTCAATAATGGATCAATATAGATACATTGAAATTGTAACAAAAGTATTGAACTAATATTAATATACACCGGTATTAAAATATCGGCGTGCCTATGTTGGTAGTATATTGTTTTAACACATTCCAATCCAGATATACGCATGCAATATTGATAAATACCTGTTAATATTAATTTTACAACATTGAAAAGTCTATATTCGCGTTATATTGTTATTACATTTTTTGATAATATTGTACAAAAGATATAGGATTGATAAAGATAAATATTGATTCTAGAATATTTGAAAACTCATATTTGTCAACTATGTGTAAAATTATATTGTTTAGGGAATATTTTCTAATACCAATAAATACTGATTTTCCAATATTGGAAAGTGTATATGTTATTATGTTGTTATTGAACTTTTTAGTAATATTGCACAACAAACATCGACTGATAACGACAAATATTAATTTTAAAAATCGGGATATTCATATTGAGATTATATTGTTAAACTCTCTTTTAAATAATATTGTTTAACTGATATATATCTATATTGGATAGTCATGCTGCGCCTGAGCTGATTGCAATAAGTTGAATAGATGGCTCTCCTTGCAATATGCTTGTACAAGCGTACAATTTCTGACATAGGGTCTCCAGGAAATGTGATTCAATAATGACAAAGAGAAATTCACTGTGGTTATGCTCACCTAATCTGTACTAGCAAAGGCCCAAGATGCCTTTAATAATTTTACAGATGATGTAGTTCTACCTACCATACACAGGTATGGAGATATATTTCAGCTGGAGGTTTTACTACAATCACTGCTAGATCTTGTTAGTGAGGTTCTTAAAATAATAAAAATTATTCAAAAATTGTACTTTATGAAAATTACAAGAAATAGCTTTACCATCTTTGGACATTAGGCTAAATTTTCATTTAATATTGGGCCAATATATGATTTCAAATAATAATTTATATTGGAATAAAACATTATATGATATGATTTTTAAATATTTGTTCAATATAGCTTAACCAATATTGAGTCCATATACAAAAATGTTCACATTTTTTTTATTGGTTCAATGTTGCGTTTTTTACATTGAGCCAACGTTTTTGTAATATTAAACCAATATTGGTTCAATATTAATGCTCTACCTGGGATTGTATTGTATTTTTGTTAAGGGCTCTGCTAATAAAGTATAAATAAATAAATAAATAAATAAGCTAAATTCAACATATGACCACAGATCAGGAACAATCAGGTAACCAACTCTGTCAGAACGCTTTCAAGTTATTTGTACGGATTGATGTGCCTACACCTATATTGGCCAATCCAAATCTGTTATCGGCATGAGGTGGTAAACAACTTATGCGCGAATGCAGCATAAAAATAAAACCTAACGTCTGTATGTACTCTGTGATATAACACCCAGTAAATATTTCTTAACCGTGCATCACAACAAATTTTATATAAAATTTACTAGAAAGTATAGGACAACTCGGGAATCATCAACAAATGACGTCACAGCCAAAGAATGGAGGTAATGACAAGATTAAATGTGATAAGCATCAATGTATTAAAAAAGTTATGGAATTAGATAATAATATATTCATGAATTTATATAATGAAAATGGAAACTCAGAAAAAAAGATGAATGGCATTATTTTTATGGAGGTCTAGTTCAACATGACGAAATGTGAGAGGGCTAATTCTAAAATCTCAGAAATTGGTTTTACATCATTTGTGCATGGCCTCTTGAATGGTGACATATCTATATACCTACAAATAACACTGTAAATAGTGGGAGTGTCGTTAGAATCCAAAACCAATAAACTTCAGAACCTGGTTCCAAAGAATGAATTTTCATAAAATCTTCGGAATTCCTTAGTTGAAAAGCGATAAAAAAAAAATTATCACTTAAAAATAACTGGATTTTACTGTGATGGTTCTCACCTTCTCTAAGGAGTAGAAAAAAAAAATAAAAAGCTCATTCTGAATCAAATTTTAATACAAAACGGAGGTATTCAATTTTCAACACAAAAACTGACATTTTATAAGTTACAATAATAATTTCAAGACTGCGATTTTTTAGTATTGAAAAATTGATACTTCAAGATGGCTTTTAATAAATGACACAAAAAATATTTTTAGTGGAAAAGTGGTATAGCACAAAACAAAAGCTTATAAAGTGACAAATATTCTGTTTGTTAGTGACATCTTTCTATAAGGACTGTATTTAAATTATATAAATGAATTGTTATGTAATAAAAATTTTTAAACTATCAAAAAAATGAAAGATCTAAACAAATAACGATTCACCCATACTTAATATATACTCGAAAAAATAATTAATAATAGTTTGATAGCCAGTAAAATAACAAAAGAAATACAAAACATATACAGGGTGTCCCAACCAAAAGTAGGCACCCTGAATAAAATTTTTTCGAAAAATTGGTGAAACACGTCGAGCTTGTTTCCAAGGGGGACATATTTTAATGTAATACTTGTATACCTATCATCATCCCTCTACCCTACACAGCCATCCCCTCAAAAAATTCAAATGGCAAGGGAGGTTGAGTGATACATCTTTTGAAAGGTCTTCCCTACATAACTGTGTATTTTTTTTAACTTTTATCAATTCGTTCTTAAGGAAAATAAATTTTATTTTTGATGATTACATACAATCAAAATAGTTTAAAAAATCTAAAATACACGCCACTGGGTATTGGAGTTTATAAAAAAAACTACATTTTTAGTGCTCTCAAATCAACACGAGTTTTTTTCGATAAAAAACACTTTCCTTACCCGTTTAGTTTTAGAATAATAAAAGACTCATAAGTATTTGATAGTCCTTGAACATTAATTTGTTCACAACCAATTTTAAATTGAGATACATTTTACCAGAGTGAGAAAATGGTTTATGCCCTTCAGGGGAGAATAGAAATTGTCAGCATTTATTTTAAAAATGATAATTGTGCTAGAGCACAAACGGAGCGCATATTCAATAGAAATCATCCAGATAGAAAGGTTGGTTCTCAGTAGGTTTTACAATTATTGAAAAAATTTATGGAAACAGGTTCTGTAGGAAACAAAAAGCATGAACCTCAGCGACCGATTAGGAATGAAGCAGTCGAAGTGGCAGTTGGATAATACTCAATCGATCAGAAAAGTAGCTGAGGCTTCCGGTGTATTACGAAGCAGTGTTCATCGAATTCTGAAGGCCCACAAATTTCATAATATAAATTTAAATTGGTACACGAATTAAACGAAGATGATCCCGATAGTTGGCTTGAATTCTGTGAGATTTTTATTGAACAATTGAACAGTAATGCCAATCTACTGTACAATACGTGTTTTTCTGACGAATCGACATTTTACTTAAATGGGGAGGTAAACAGGCACAATTGTAGGTATTGGAGTGAAACCAATCAATATTTGTTCATGGAGACTCATACCCAAAGGCCTCAGAAATTAAATGTTTTTTATTCCTAACAATTTAAATGGCAAAAGGTACCTGATCTGTTAGAAAATAACATCGACCCAATGATTATCCAAATCCTCGAAGAATACGATAATCTTTTAGAGAGCGAACTGTTTTTTCAACAGGATGGGCATCCCCACATTTTGCTATAGCAATCCGTCAATTTTTGGATAATCGGTTTCCTGAGCAATGGATTGGAAGAAGAGGTCCTGTGGATGGCCCGCTAGGTCACACAATTTAACTTCCTTGGATTTTTTCTGTGGGGACATTTGAAATCGAAGGTATTTGCAACAAAACCCGCATCTCTGGAAGAGTTACGTGAAAGAAATGTTCAAGAATGCAGTTTATTGACTCCAGATGTGTTCAAAAATGTTTGTACAGAATTTCAAAACAGATTACACTATACTGTATGGAAGTCGGTGGGAGTCATTTTGAACAATACATAAGATAATTTAAACTGCTTCTTTTATTTTTATTTCCCGAACCTAAAATAATGAAACAATTTATTTCTCAGGAAAATCGACAAAAGTTTAAAAAATACAGTTATGTCGAGAATTGAAAGACCTTTCAAAAGATGTATCACTCGACCCCCTTTGCCATTTGAATTTTTTGACTCCAGATGTGTTCAAAAATGTTTGTACAGAATTTCAAAACAGATTACACTATACTGTATGGAAGTCGGTGGGAGTCATTTTGAACAATACATAAGACAATTTAAACTGCTTCTTTTATTTTAATTTCCCGAACCTAAAATAATGAAACAATTTATTTCTCAGGAACAAATCGACAAAAGTTTAAAAAATACACAGTTATGTCGAGAATTGAAAGACCTTTCAAAAGATGTATCACTCGACCCCCTTTGCCATTTGAATTTTTTGAGGGGATGGTCGTGTAGGGTAGAGAGATGGTGATAGGTATACAAGTAGTATTACATTAAAATATGTCCCCCTTGGAAACAAGGTCGACGAGTTTCACCAATTTTTCTAAAAATTTGTATCTCGAAAGTTTTGGTTAGGACACCCTGTATACAAAAATTTTACAAAACTGTACACTTATAAGAGTAGTTCTAAAGACATGGTCATTTTTCAATGCTAGCGCTCGAACATTTGTAAATTGAAGGTATAATTTGAAATCTTAATTCCGATTTTATTACTAGAGTCAACTCGGAATAACAAAGATACTAGCTTGTTCGCAATGAAATTCGATATTCCAAGGTCAAGCTGCTGTTTTGAAAAAAATTAGAAACAAAACTGGTCGAAAAATTCAAAATTGAATGCCTTTGCGATAAGAGGGAACGGTTTCACAAAAGTTGGTGAAATAAAGCTCATCTATGAGCAAATTGAATGCACCATCGCTGTAGATCAAATAGAAGTCAAAAATGACGGATAAAGTATAAATTTGAATCCCTTGCCAAGTATCAAGGAGACAATGTGCAACAATGTTTCTTTTTTAAATAGTATAGGTTCTTTAATATGCTTTAAGGTCATAAAGTTAAAAAAAAACATTGTTTTTCCTTTATTTTGCCCCATTTTCATCTAAACAAAATGCAATACATGTATAGTGAAAGTACATATCAAAATCTACATTAAAAAAAAAATCATGAGTATTTAAAAATGACTTTTTATTTGTGCTGTAACAATTATGGAAAAATTATTTTTTTGGATTTCTAGCAGATGACTGTCATTCATTCAAAATCTAATATGAAAGCTCTCTACATATACTGTTAATCCAATTCTGAACAACTAGTACATTAATAAAATTATATAAATGAAAAGATTGTGTAATAATTTCCCCCTTATGAGAAATAAACAGCAATCTGAAAAAAATATAGTAAAAGCTTCAAATAAGAAATGATTATGTACAGACAGTCTCCTCAACGATCAAAGTCAATAATAATGTTAAAAAAAACTATAACGAAACTTTCATATGCGCTCAATATCAAATATTTAATATCAATGGGAAAGTTATATATTGTTATTTCTGTACATACTGCTGATCTACTCTTATCACACCAGCATGTGTTTTCATTGTCTCAAATTACATTTGATAAATTAAATGTTAGAAATTGTTAAAAAATCATAAATAAATGGGTATGTATCAAATCTTGCTTACCGCATACCTCTACTTTCAAATAATCTCAAACCATTAAAAAGAATAACCTCGCGCACGAACTTTATAATTTTTTTTCCTCTTAAACAGCTCAAACGACTTTGATTAAAAATGCAGGGACTAAGTTTTAGGAATAAGGTTGAAAATAGTTAACTAATTTCTTCTAAAACGATTTCGATTAGCACAAATTTATAACAGCAGAATCGTACTTTCCTTATTTTTAAAAGTACAGGGGGAAAAGTTCATTTTAAAAGAATTCCCATTACCTTTAATTTCCATTACATTCATTTTTAATACCAGGCTTTATTGTTTTTGAGATTTAAATATTATATCTCAACTTATAATATTTGAGAGCTATCTTCAAATCTTTAGAACTATTCGTCACACAGAAAGAAAACAAAAACGAAATATTTGTCATTTTATAAGTTTCGCTTTTGTGTTATATCACCTCAAAGTACCAACTTTTCGATGTTAAAATCTCTATCTTCAAATTGTTGGAAAATACCAATGAGGGGATGCATGAATTTTAAAAATGCTTCAATTTATTATTTTTCCATAATGTGTACTTACTATATAAGTTGATAATATAATGAAATAACTCATAAAAAAATTTCATTTCGTAAATATTCGACATTAAAATTTGGGCTTTTATGTAAATGAAACCACGTGATTGGAAAGTGGTTTCGTTCATATTTGGCTGAATGACAATAAGTGTTTAAGTTTAACAATAGTGTATCTTGTAAAAGAGAAGTGGTGTACGGTGTTCCGCAGGGTTCTGTTTTGGGCCCAATTTTGTTTACATTATATATTAATGATATTGTCAATATATCCTCTCATTGTGCTATCCAACTGTTTGCGGATGACGCATTACTTTGCTTCGTAAGTGACAATGTAGATGAAATTGTCGAAAATTTAAATTCAGATCTAAAAAGAATTAAACTGTGGTCTAATGAAAATAATCTTTCTCTCAATTTAGATAAAACTGAGTTGATGTTTGTAACTAGTAGATATCGTACCAATGTTGGTCTGATTGTTACTGTTAATATTGATGGCTGCAGTATTGAACGGGTTTTGGAATAAATATTTGGGAGTGATAATTGATTGTAATCTAACATTTTCTGGTCATGTTAATTATGTCATAAAAAAAGTTGCTAAAAAAGTGTATTTCTTGCGTAGAATCTCCACAAATCTAAGCACCTGGGCGAAACTTATAATTTATAAAACAATAATCCTCCCCCATTTCATGTACTGTCCAACAATTATGTTTACACTTAATAGCTCGGAATTAAACTCACTGCAGGTGAAATAAAATATAGCACTGAGAACTGTATTAAATTGTGATAATTATTATACTAGTCAGTTTCATGCTGGAGGCGTTAAACTTATTATCGGTTAAGCAAATCTTAATGTTAAATATATTTATATTTGTTTTTAAACTTTTAAAGAATATATTACCCAGACATCTTTTGCAACTTTGTACTTTTGTGTACGAAGCCCATGAGTACCCCACTAGGCATCGAGATAATTTTTATGTTGTTAGACAAAATAATAATTATGGTGAAAATCAGTTATTTGTTAAAGGACTTAAATTGTATAATGAGTTGCCTGATAACATAAAAAATAGTGCTAATTTAAATGGCTTTAAACATGTATGTACAGAGTATGTTAAAGATGTATGGCCTACTTGAATAGTTTATTGCGGCTTGTATGTATTTATTGCAATTTCTGTTTATATTTATTATTGTGTGAGTTTGTTCTTATAATCAACGTAAAAATGTAGCTATGCTAATAAAAGTTATTGTTATTATTAAAACGCCATGATATTGCCTTGACGTCATTTTGACGTCACTGATTTGCCCTGAATTTGCTAATTCACATTGTTATCCTTAATCTTGTTATTAACTATAGGTTAATATGATGGACAATGATATCATAAGATACTTAGCATATTAATCTATAGCCATAGCATTCCTTTTAGATATTTCAATAATAATTAAGTGATGTCACCTGGCACGTATGACATCACTCAGCACGGACAGAGCGTTTCAATGGTTTTATATTCAGCTAAAATAAATAATTTTTTTCGCCCTCAATTTTAACAAAGAAAAAAGGAAAAATACAAGGAAGCATATTTTCTGTCGTGTATCTGTGATATAAAAAAAAACATGCAACTTCCT
Source organism: Leptura quadrifasciata (assembly GCA_963675555.1). Lineage (NCBI taxonomy): Eukaryota > Metazoa > Arthropoda > Insecta > Coleoptera > Cerambycidae > Leptura > Leptura quadrifasciata. The sequence goes on along the minus strand of OY776673.1, from coordinate 149,745,450 downwards.
CATTCCCATAAGAAGTTGTGTACCGCCTTTTTTAAATTTGATTCTCTATCAGATTCTGTGATTATTCTTTTGCCCACCCCTTAGGAGACCATCCCCAAGCAAAAAAGCGGCAATATGAAGTAGTAAAGTTTATTGCATATAAAGCACATTCCAAGGTTTTGCATAAATTCATAGCTTGGAACTGGGGTTCCGACGTATAATCCTAATGGCGCTCTACTAAATATAACTAGTGCATGAAGTAACCAGCTTTAATAGAGCACAGACTTTTGGGCTTTAATCCACTGCTGTGTATTTTCTAAAAAACATCAACAAACAAGTCATGGCGTCAAAAACTTTTACAATGCACGCGCTATGTAACAGCATGGAAAGGGGGGGGGGGTCCGGAAAGGGGGGGGGGTCCAGGAAACAGGCGTTGCGGTCCTGTCATGTAGGGGGAGGGAGGGGTAAAAAATTGGTGAATTTTGCTTTAAGTAATTTGTGGACGACCCCATACGCCGTATTTAAATTAACCCAAAAAGGTTAACCACTCAACAGAAGTTAACTCGCAGTTCAAAAACTGTCCAGAAGAGGTGATTTTCCATTAATCCGAGTATACTGCTACAAACAGTTTAAAATAAATATAATTGCAATTTATAGACCTCTAATAGGCAATTTTAATATGTTTTTTAACAATTTGTCACATACTTTACAATTACTTAGTTAACAAAATCCGATAGTTATACTTTGCGGAGATCTTAATATAGATTAATCTGCAGAAAAAGATATTTTGCAAGATACATTTCGTTGTTTTAATCTTACAACAACGTTAAATGTACCTACTTGCATTGCAACAAATATAAATAATAGAACATTAAGAACGGGCATTGATTACATAGCTACAAATCTACCAGAAGATAGATACCTAGCTTATGTAAGTAATCCATGCATAATTGACCATGCAGCGCAAATAATTTGTTGCAAGGATCTAAAAATGAGTAAAGAAAACAATAACACTTTTTATTATGCTAAAAGTTCTCAGATGAAAATATTGAAAAAGTTATTTATATGCTTGAAAACACTGCCTGGGACAGTATTTACATTGAAAATATTGATGAAGTTTTCAAAATTGAGTTGTTCCTATAGTATGCCTTGAGGGCTCATGTCCTCTAGTTGCCCACTGTAACAAGATATCAAATAAAGTGACTTGCAAAACTGGCTAAATTGTAAAATAATCAGGGAGAGCCAAGAATTGAAAAATCTCTATTGGCTTGCAAATTAATTAAAGGATTTGAATCTAACAAATTTATATAAAGACAATAAAAAACAACATATCAACAACATCAAAAAAGGGAAAAGAGATTATTTTTCACGAGTAAATAAAGCAACAAATAGTTGAAAAGAAATTTTGAGCCTGACTAATGAACATCTTGGTAGAAAGGTTGAAAGCAATAAAATAACAATAAACATAAACAACACACCTACAACAAATCCCTAAATCATTGCTAACCATTTTGGGAATTATTTCTCAAACGTTGCATCTAAAAAGTGTCTGAACATTTCAAGGACAATATTTCCAATGAGTGCACTAGTTGTTGAACAATCATTATTTTTGAAGCCTACAACACCCGAGGAAATTATAGACACAATAAAAAATTTAAAGGATAAGTCTGGAACAGGTATTGACGGAATATCCACTAAAGCCCTAAAGTATGTCTGTGAGAAAATCGCGGAACCCCTGGCACATTTAATTAACGAATGCTTCAAGCAAGGCCATTTTCTAAGTATCTTCAAGATTGCATCAGATTTGCCAGTGTTCAAGAAAGGTGACGGGGTGAGCGTGGGTACGTCTTTACTATGTACATACTTCGATATGCGATGTAAAGCAACGTTAGGCGTAGTTAGTAGTTGGATGGGTGACCATCCCAATGAAGACCGCGTCCTCGCCTCACATCTTCCAGCGGCTTGTATATCAGTGTATGCGCAGAAGTTATACAACCTTAGGCGAGGCTTGTATAGGGGATATACCATCCTTCGGTGGGGATGTAAAGCCGTCGGTCTCTTGTCTATTAAATGTTAGGCAAGTAAAAGATCCCTACTCTTCTTAAGGGAAGAGATTCGGCAAAATTCCTGGTTGGGGGTAGCTCGTCTACAGGCGTTGGTGTTAGGCCTCAGTAGCGGAAATAGGCCGACGTTAAATAAATGTATAAAAAAAAAAAAAGAAAGGTGACGAGAACACATAAGATGGAAATTGGTAGCAATTTCTATCTTATGTGTTCTCAACGAAATTGATGAGAAAATCACATTGTTGAGTTATTCTTCGACCTAAGCAAGGCATTTGTTACTTTGAATGTTGATTTTGTTGTATACAAGTTGCAAAGATTGGGAATTAGAGGTCTGGCATTAAATCTTATTAAGTCATTCATGACTGATAGGTACAGTATCAGAAAATTATGAAGTCGCTCAAGGAGCCCTCAGGGTTCTGTACTGAGACCATTATATTCTTATTATTTGTCAATGATCTCCCTAGTATTATGCAGGAGGGATCGGTTGTCATGTTTGTGGATGACACTTGCATGCTGCTCTCAGCACGGGACCCTGTAGAATTTCATGATAAACTAAAGAGGATTTTACAATCATATCAAGACTGGTGTCATAGTAATACACTTATCTTGAACATTGGCAAAACTCAATGTGTATACTTCTCGCAATGAAGATCACTTTCAGAAAATTTCATCAAAGTAATACCTACCGAAAACTTCTCAGCAACTGTCAAGTTCCTGGGCACTATGACTGACAATAGTCTTTGCTGTGAAGAACAAATTAAATATGTTTGCAAAAAATTTAATCATGCATATTTCGCATTAAGACAGTTGAAGGGTATCTTTAATATAAAATCACTATTAAATGTTTATTATGTACTTGCATATTCACATTTATCATACAACAATGTGGTTTCGGGTGCTGCCTCAAATATAAATCGCGTATTCAACCTACAGAAAAGGCTTATCAGATTATTATTTAACATTGTACCAAGGGACTCTTGGAAACCTTATTTCAAAAGTAATAAAATCTTAACCATACACCACACATATATATTAAACACTATTAAACTTGTCGAGAAAAATTTAAACATATTCGTAACAAATTCAGACAATCATTCATACAGTACTAGACAAAAAAACATAATATTTTTAGTTGCAAACTCCTCTAAAAATCCTTACTTTACTATAAGGAAAATAACCAGACTGCAACCAAAGTTACAAGTCTGGCGCGTTAAGTGTAATAATTGCATATTACCATCAAAACGCTAATGCTTCGATTGCAACAAACACCAGCCGAAAGGCTGATCCCTACTTAAAGGAGCTCTCTTGCCAGCCGTCACACACCACTTGTAGACTGCAGTTTCGAGCTGTTGGTTCTCGTCAGTGCAAGGTAGGCATGCGACGACCGGCACGAGAATCCTTTGACTACTTGGTACATCCCGGTATTTTTACAATAGCGACATGTAAAATAGTCAGCAGGCGCCATCTAGCGGTCCAGTGTCCGTTGTAAAAGTGTACCAATCATGTATTTAGTTTCTTGTATGATCGTCATGTAGCCGGTATATTACTTATTAGGACAATTATTATATTTATAATATATTATCGCAATATTTTAATATTTAGTTTCTAATGTATGTCATAATAGTTGTTATTCATGTGTGGAAGAGTTTTAACAAGGTTGTACTTAGCAAACAACCATGAGGGGTAATATGTTGTTGTGAAACCCAGCATACAATAGAAGTGTTGCTATGTGTGATTTGTAAAATGTTGTTATTGAGAAAAGGGGATTATTATCGATTTCATTACTGTCCTTTATTGTTAATATTATATTTAGTTATTTGTTTCCTTTGATTACATATTACTTTAAAAGTAAGCTTCATAGGGTGACTGAAATATCTGAATGTTAGAAAACTTCGGAATATTTTCACTTGCGTGATGAATTTTTCTAAGTGGGAAAATTAAACTTAAAGAATTTAAGTTTCTGGAGTGGCGTTGAAGATGGGTAGTTATCGCGTGTTCATTTGGTATGGAGTTGTTAATATATGAATAAGAGGGTTCGCTTATTAGTTTATGGTGCGGACATAGATGATTGCCATAAGTCTATGCACATTATTTTTCTGGCATAGTGAAGAAATTGACTGATAGAATTAGTCAGAAAATTACATAGGTGAGATTTTTGATGGAAGAACTGTTTGGAATTAAATTCGTGAAATAGTTACTACTTGTCAGAATTAGGGTGATGTACGTTTCGAATAATAATTCTATAGATATATATTTTACTTTGTTATTTTGATTAACAATATAATCATCACGGCAAATTAATTTATCTATTATAAAAAATAGAATTGACTTAATTTGCCATTTCATGAATTTATCTGTTGAGAGTTGCTTCCACCAATGTTTAATATAATACTATTCTACATACCACAACCAATTTCTGAAATTGATGGAAAAATTGCAATGTATTAGCTGGAGTCTGTAGCATATTTGTTTGTATATAAGTTGTCCAATTTTCCAAAACATCACTCTTCGATGCAGCTCTGACATTCACAAGACTAGATAAATTTGGTGAAGCATTACAGGGAGTCACCTCTCCTAAATCGCCAGCGCTTGAACCACTGTAAATAATAATAATTAATAGTAAATAGGCTTTATTAGGCAAAATTCTAAATTATTCTTACACTTTAACCTAAATAACAATAAATGAAGCAAAATTAATAAAGAAACATAATATTATTACAAAATAAAACCGGGAAGGGAGATTCCAAAAAGTAATGTAAATAATAATGCTGTGAATGTGTGTATAGCAATAGAAATAATTAATGATAATTAAGGTCTTCTCTTTGTTTAATAAACAGATTTATTATAAAGGTTTAAAGGTGTTTTATGGACAGTAATTTTAGGTAATCGTCAACTTTACTGTAAAAATACGGCGCTTGATAAGGAACTGTTTTGCTGAGTGCTGAGGAATATGTAGTGCATGTGGCTTATGAATATTGGCACCGTGTAATTCAGAATGAACTTTATTTTGTTGAACGAGTAAAGGGGAGATTTATTTCGTGATAACTTTGTGTAATAAAATAGCTGTGTGCAATAAGCGACGGTTTTTCACATTTAACCAATTGACCGACCCCATTTTGTCACAAGTACGAATTAAAAATGTGCGGCGCATGCCCACAGATATTCTTCTTTTCAAAGTTTTGTTTAAATAGTTTCCGTTGGCAACATATAAAATCCCCTGCCCTAGAACCAAATTTAACAATTGTTTACATGGTTAACCTTGTTGAGGTTAGAATATTTTTCTTATAGTTTTTCCAATAATGAATAATGAGTTTTAAATGATGTGTTCTTCAGTGCACTTAATCCTCAAGTAGCATAAACGTTTTTTTTTTCAATTTTTAAAGACTGCAAATCCAAATGTGATCTGCTGATCCATTTGTCAATTTGGGCATCTAAGGATTTTAACGCTTTGCTTAATGTATCCTCCCTCTCAAGAGGGAGAGGGAAACGCACATTCTTAATAGATCGTAGTCACGATGGGATCGGTCAATTCAATCTACAAATCTCATGAAAAATGGTTATACTTCATTAAACTTAAAATGAGATAACAGCTATTTTGGATCTATTGCACTCTGTAGGTATCAAAGGAATCAATACAAGGTCCATCTACTACATCACAATAATTGAAATGTTAGAGCACAAGCTGATGGCACAAAATCTGTTTTAAGTTCTGATTAAGTATATATCAATTTGAATACAATAACCTGAGAGCACAGTATGCTTTTTGTAAGGACTTGCTAATGTGTTCCAAAAATTTTAATTTGGAGTCAACTAATAAACCAAGATTTTTAGCAGACTGAGTTATTGGAAGTCTTAAATCAAATACATTGATATTAAAATTAATTCCAACTCTGGATTTAAAGCACTCACTGCAAAAAACTAAAAATAATGACTTAACAGGATTAATGTGTAAATTGAGTTGTTTGGAAATATGAATAAATTTAGTTAGATCGCTATTAATAAGAGTACAGGCATAATCAACATCCTCCAGATAGAAGCTATAATAAACTTGACTATCATCAGCATAAAATAACTATAGAGTGACTTCAACATTTATATAGACCTGCAGTATAAATTATGAAGTGCAACAAGTATTGATCCCTGAGGAACATCGCTCGTAAGATTGATGGACGCCAATCGGCTATTAGTAAGGACAACCGTTTGGCTGCGACCAGTTAACAAATGTTGCAGAAAGGAATTAGCAGTTTCAGCATCAAAAGTTGATGATTTATTATATCAAATGCCTTTGGGTAGCGCCTTGATATTTGGATACAGTACTTAGGTCCTGAGTGTCTATCGGGAGAAGAAAAAAAAAGTCGCCAAGTCACTTTCTTCCCTGAAAAAAACGCGAAAACGTCTCTCTACAGTGGGTAATATATTAAAAACAGTAATAATAGTTGAATGAAGTAGATATGCAAATATTAGTGTTGGAAAATACTGCAACATATATTTCTTCGAGTATGTTCGACTAAATGCCAGACATTAATTTTTGACAATTATAGAACATTTATAAAAGTTGAAAAAAACATCTGTAATCAAGTGGATCTGTCAAGAGTCTCAGCGCAGAAAAAATACCAAAAAATTACAAAATACGTTTTTTTACATTTCACGTAGTTTGTTTTTTAACACTAAAATCTATTACTGAATATGACTAACAAAAAATTATTTACAACTATTATATTTCAGTTTAAAATGTTGTAGGCAATGAACGCCGACTGCCTAAAGTTTCTCGTCAACAATTTTAGGTTATGTTCTATAAAATATTGAAACATTTGACAGGATATTTAAAAATTGTGATTTATATTAAATAATCTGGTATCAATATATTTGCTATAATGCAATATCTCGGGGATGAACTTCCGAGAGATAAGCTGCTGATTGGATTTAGTTAGTTTTTATAAATTGGTGGTAAACAGGTCCTACAAACTTTACTACCTTACTCTGGAGTTTGTCTTGTTCTAGGGAGTGAATTAAATTAAAGAACCTATAAAGGTAAGTGATTCAATTTACCGGCGGAATTTATATAAGGCACTTGCAGATAGGTTGGAATATTATAATTCCTATATTTTATATTTTTATAAAATTTCCTTCCTCTATAAAATTGCTTATCAATATATATTAAAATCGTACAGGTGCAAGCCCCTTGCGCTATGCGATTTTGCTGGCGGATATTCTCCGGTTTGCGGCGGAGCCCGAGGTCGGGAGCGGGACGAGCGGAAGCGGGAGGCGGAACTACGTCCTAAGTTTATATTGGCGACGCGCGTATTTCGGGGTAGATATTTTTAATTAGGCTAATAATGTCGGCTATCTCTTTCCCCACACGCTTTTACGACCCTCAAAATGAATTTGCGTCGCTCTTTTTTGATGACATAGACGCCTGGCTTATTTTGGTAAACGTCAAAAATTTCCGTTTTCCTTTCGTTCCTGGCGGCCTTATAATTCGATTATGCCGGTGGGATTTACGATTTGCTTTCATTGCCATGCATGTCCTTTCCGTATCGACATTGTGCGGCCGTCTGCGGGGTGCTTTTCGCCAGATATGAGCGTTTAAAGATTGCGTGTTTGGGGTTTTTTCGCGATTCCGGCGAAATACGCACATTTTCGGTTTTCCTTGAATAACTTCTAAACCGCTGGAAATTTCTTAAAAATAAAAACTCCCAAAGGACAAGATTATTTAATGAGGAATCGTTTCCATTTTTCAGATTTCACCTTCGACGAACCGTTTTCGAGCTAGAGCGTTTTGAAAGAAACGATGTCGGGTGGCCAAAATACGTAGCGTTTTCGTTAAAAACCGAATATCTCGCCAAATAGGCCTTTTCCGGCCAAAATGTTCTAACGAAAGTATAAAGAAATAAATTATCTACCGCTATGCAGAGTTTCATTTCTCTACTATAAATATTAAGAAGGTTGTGGCCTTTAGAAAATGCGACTTTATAGTTAAACCGAACATTTTGTTGCCGTCAAATAATTTATTCTGAATCTCATGATGTACGTGAGACATTTCGTTAAGGCGACACGCTGGTCGAGCGGTTATAGTCGATGCTTTCCAAGCGATGGGATTTCATCGACTTTTAATTCTTTCCTGTTCCCCTCTTCTTTTGTTTTTGTGTATTTTTGTTTGTTGTTCCTTCGTTTCTGTTTGTACCTTTTTGTCTGTAAATTCATTCTTCCCTCATTAATCTTGTAACAGTTTCCAAATTTTTTATGCCAAAACAATTCAAAATTTAGAATCACAGTTTAGGCCAGCCTTGTGCAGCCCGTCGCTGGAGTAATTCGCGGATGGCACTCCGTACAAGTTATGGTGTCAGCGATAGTGCCAAAATTAAACAAAGTGTAGTGCGCAAACGATGGGTCCCCGGTTCCATCCTCACACACAGCTACTTTTTTTTTTGCGTAGATCTAAAATTTAGTCTGTATAATGATTTCAAAAATATTTGAGGTGATATACTGTTTTTGGGAAGATTAGCTGTGATTGACCGATTTCATATCCATTCTACTATAGACTGTACGGCAAATGGCAAATTTACGCAAGGGAGTAGAAAAAAATTTAAATAGATTTTCCTCATCTTTCATTACATTTTATAGATATTTCTTTCATGGATTCGTATCTCGAACGATTCGGGGAATGTCGTTTCAATATTTTATAATGTATACGAATTTAAAATATATGTTCGGTTAATACTGAAAAATGAAAAACTGAAAAATAAAAAACTGAAGAATGAAAAACTGAAAAATGAAATGGTGAAAAATGAAATGCTAAAAAATGAAAAACTGAAAAATGTAATACTGAAAAATGAAAAACTGAAAAATGAAATAATAAAAAATAAAAAACTAAAAAATGAAAAACTGAGAAATAAAAAACTTGACAATGGAAAACTGAAAAATGGAACACTGAAAAAGGGAAAACTAAAAAATGAAAAACTGAAAAATGAAATACTGAAAAATTATTTTATGACGTACATTCAAAGATAATTTCTTAGAATTTTGACCGTAATCGGCGGACAGATCTTAGAACTTTTGAGCCGCACATAGTGACATGAGGCCGGAGGCCGAACTCAGGGATGCTGCAGGCATCGCCGCACTCCGCGAGGAGCTAGAAATGGCCGGAGGCCATTTCTAGTTCAGTGATTAAAATTTAAGTTAAGCTTTTTAAAATAGCAACACATTACATTTTCTGAAAAATTCCTTTGTAATTTAATTTTCAAAACAGGCCACCACCTTGGTGATGATATATTTTAATGAAAAACAATTTAACATTTTTGTTTGCTTACAATCAGCAAGTAATATGTTGAAATAAAAATTATCAAATTACATATTTTTTTCAGCCATAAATTTTAAATTCTTTATCGTAGAGGAACAATGAAGGACTTATTTGTAAGCTTATTTCTTTGACGTCCATTTTTGTCATGACCATTTTCGTAGATATGATAAGCTTGGCGCTTTTCACCATTTTTACACGTTATCGTCAAGATACTCCAACACAATGTTGAAACTACCATTTGTTCCAAACTATTAACACAAATAAAAAAGCAAGTTCATCGTCATTTTATATCACTATTTTCGGTCATTATCATTTTTTCGCTAAATATTACCATATATATTTGTTTCGTTTTTAGCAGTTATTTTTAAAAGTATTCTTAGTTTTACAACTTTTGTTCTATAATTTTGGCGGACCAATCAACGCATGACTCGAGTACGCATGTGCGGGAAAGTTTGGAAGTTTAGATATAAAAATATACAGAAAGATTGACTTGCGACTTTTGTGATGAAAGACGCGCCTTGCCGCTCTTCCCTTTTAAATAGTTTTAACGTTGTCTTTTGACATTTATGTTGTGTGGTGTTCCTCCTCTTGGATTTGTAGCAACAAAACCCAGGTACATGAAGTGGATGTAAAGCTCTTCAGTGTTAATAGCAACCAAAGTTATTGACCACTTAAATTTATGTCTTAATTATTGTTAAAGATGGTGAAGAAAAGGTTTCCCTGATCCTTCGAAATGTAGTGTTTAAGACATAACAATATTATCACTTATTATTAACCGAAAAGCGTTTGGAGGTACCCATTATTTGTAGGCAAAATTGCAATTTCCAGGTCGCTATACTTTAATATTGCATCACAAAAAACTGTATAAGATCTTTTTCTTAGATTTTGAATCGGTTCCAATAGTATTTATTTATCTAGTGAACCTTCCTGGGATGGAACTGATCCTCTAGAAAAAAGCAAACCCCCAAATAGGGTATGAAGATTCTAAAGACACTTTTACTAAAAATTTATAAGGAAAAAAAAAGCATGTTTTAAGCACCGAGATGCTGTATTGCTATTCGATTTACTAATCTATTGAACAACCTAATCTAACGCTTACCTAGTGTCTGATCTTGCACTTGAATTAACTTGGGAATTGTTTTCTCGTAATGCTAAAGATGAAGGCGGAAAAATAGCACTACTTTCTATTGTACTATTGTCAAATTCAGGTGCAATAGCAATTTCGTCGAGTGGAGATTCCGATCCAATTTCATCGTCTGATGATTCTTCAGTCAATAGTCGCTAAAAGTAAAATATGTTAGAAGAATTTATCGATTATTCTCTTTCTGAGGCACGACACAAAGAATATACACTCACATTATGATTAAATGGACAGATGTGTACCTTTCTTACTGTTAAGACAGGAGTCTTTTCGCTAAGACTATCTTCCAGCTGTTTAACGTTAGGCTGATCATCCTCTCCTTGACTTAAAGGTCGTCGACGCACACCCCAGTTAAAGTTATCAGTACTCTCACCCTAAAGTAATACATATTGTAATGTAATGATATTGATTGATAGCAATAATGTCACAGCGCACCTCTATGCTTTCGCTCTCATATTCCAAGAAGTCAAAATCTTTAAATACACCAAAGTCTGTTGCTGCATCATCTCTTCTGGATCCACCGCTCATATCATTGTTGCCAACTGATACTTCTTCAGTACTTGAAGCCATACTAGATTGCCTTTCAATTAAGTCAGAAGTTTGGCTGAATATAACCTAAAATAATAATATGATTAAAGCAAGAACAAATAAATATAATTCATCTTACCGAAGGGCTCTTTGGTAATCCAACTCTCTGTCCACAAGTCGTTAAAAGATTGACAAGACATTCTCTCACCCTGCCCTTAAAATTTAAAAAAAATCAGGTTATTATACAATATTTAAATAAATCAAAATATTAGGTACTTGACACATCCATGGTCTTTTCCATCCAGACTGTGGCGAGGCATCGGCCGGGCTAATTGAGCAAGACCGTCTAGGTGTAGCAGAAGTTTTGGAAGTACTTGGTTCTTCGATTTTGTGCAAGAACCGCCTACCAATCACAGGCGTTTGTGACATATCAAAAGTAAATTCCATTGTTCTTCCTAAGAGTAGTGAGCAGAGAGTTAATAAGAATTTAAGATGTAAGTTCATTACCTGGTAATTCCTTTTTGCTGAAAACACTATCCTCATTGAAGGAAGGGTGAGGCATAGAAGTTAGGGAACTCTCCCAGTGGGAATGTATTGAAATAGGTGGTGCAACAAGTGAACTCGATCTACTGACAACTAATTTTAAAATTTTCAATGCCTCTTTCCAATTGGTGCCCTCGATATACTTAACAATTACTTTAAGAAGGTCTGCATTAACAGGCTGAGCTGCAGCGGATGCCAAATCTACATAATGCAGAATACAGTGTATAATGTTTAAAATCGGTAATTGAAGATTACTGGGTCCCTTCTCCAATACTTCAATTAAAAACGAAAGCATATTTAAACTTAAATGGGAGTACGTGTCATGAAGATATTTCACAACACATTTGGTCCACTGAAAACTCTCTTTACTGAATGTTCTTCTACTGTACAAATTCATAACAGTGCCTAGATTTTCTAATTTCTTGCTTTTTTCTATGCTCACCTAAAAAATCTTTCTATAAGAATTTTATTTCTAACACCGCAAGATATTACCTGAGCAATATTTTCAGCAGCTCTAATACACAGTTCATTGGCATCCTCATAATTTAACAACATATATGGAAGGAGTGCTATCACGTTCATAGGAAAAGCTATACTTTGAGATGGATCAACAACAACAAAATTAAGAAGAGGGGTAAATTGTGACAGCAATGCTACCACGGGCTCATATATGTTGGGATGCGTACAACCCTAGAAAATAAATCCCGTAGAGTACTTGTTTTACAGCATAATCAAATTGTTTTGTTTTGTCGACAACTTTTCGGGGAAAATTAAGAAACACCACAAATGGTGATTTTTAGTGTTCTTTAATTTTTTTCAAGATAGCAGATTGACCTTTAAATATTTTATAGGTTTAGATTTCTTGAGAATCTCCTTGCGAACAAGTCAGTATTTTTGCTATTCCGATTTGATTACTAGAATGCGATACATTACGCAAAAATTCGTGTAAGAATATCAGAAAAGTACATATAACTTTTGAAGCTCACCCACTTTTTGGAGAAAACAATTTTCTCACAATCAGGAGGTCAAAATACATAAGAATGATCAATAAAATTTCCCATGGAAAGTTGTCGCCAGAAACAATTAATTCACATCAATTATTCTATTATACTATTACTTAACTAATTTTATTTTAGCCTAGAGATGATTCCAGATTTAAAGTCTCAAAAACAAATGGAACTTAGTAAATAGCTTTGATTTGAATTTAAAAAAGTTTATATAAGTAATTAAATAAACAACCATTTTCAACAGCAATTGACTTTATAAACACATTTAGCAGCTTTTATTTCACCCTCAATCAAAATTTCAAGTTTTGCGAAGAGTATAAGCATTTATTTATTTCTGAATTTATATAATATGGCTTCATTTTGAAAAGAATTCAAAATTCTTTAACGACATTGATACTTCGATATCAGATAATTATTTTGACGAAGGTTTTTGTTTAATATTTCAGGAACCTTTGGTGCTAGAGATGAGATTTCCGGCTACAAACGTGTTATTGGCGTTTATTTAAATTGTCAATAGATTTTCTAATTTGCGCAGGATTATTTCTAATTTGGTCACTACAGAGGATAAATTCGCTGAAGTAACCATTATCTACTATTTATTGGGATACTGTAGATTTCAGTTTTGAGATATCCCCATAGAAAATAATCGATGGAATTGAAATCTGGTGATCTAGCCAGCCAATCCATCTGTTTGGATACTCATCATCCAAATGCATTCTAACCTCAATACCAAAATGAGGAGCTCCGTCATGCTGGAAATATTGTCATCTTATATTAGTACCTTGCATTTAGAATAGAATATATTTCGTATGAGGGATAAGTTACATTATACAGTGCACGTCAACTAAAAACACTGTATGGTCGTGAGCAAAAAAAAATAGGATAAGTCTTATAACGGTATTTTGCTAAAATCTAGTTGTGTACATCTAACTTTAATTTTTGTGACATTATTAGTTGTCATAATTTATTGCAAGTGTGCAAAAAACTAATATGCCTTATATAAGCAATTTAGTTAAATCTGCAGTTATTGCTAAAGCAGAAGATGGATGGTCAATGAGACAAATTGCGGTACAATTAGTAGAAATCCTGGATCAGGGCGACGAAGGATATCAAATCAACAACATTTGAGATTGGTAAATGCTTTAGTAAAAAATCCATTTTACTCAGTTTTTCAGGCTGCTGAAGAAACGAATTTTCCTGGATCGAGTAGTACTGGTCGCCGGCGAGTAAGAGAATCGGAGCTACGCCGTCATGCAGCAGCACAGAAATACTTACTTAAAGCTGAACATAAAGAAGCTCGAGTAGGATTTGCCCTTGAATTTTTAGCGCATGATGTAAATTTTTGGAACAATGTAATCTTAGCTTTACAGACGAAAAAACTTTCCAGTCAACACACAGCGGTCGTATTCGTGTTTATCGCCCTCCGAATACTCGATTCGATGAGAAATATATATCTAACGATGATAAAAGTGGTAGATTTTCCGTCAATATGTGGGCTTGGATATCGGCACGTGGTCCTGGTGTTTTGTGGCATATTGAGGAACGATTTAATAGTGTAATAGTAAACGTATAATAGGATTTTAGACAATATTATGCTCCCTTCTGTGTCACAATTATTTCCTAATAATGAGTTCATATTTTAACAAGACCATTGTTCCATTCATATTGCTCATACCGTAACTAACTGGTTTAAAGATAACAACATCAATGTTCTTAACTGGCCCAGTCATAGTCCAGATCTTAACCCTGTGGAAGAAGTATGGGGACTACTCGTAAGAAGTATCCAAAAACGAAGTGAGAGACAACGGAATGCCGAAGAATTACTGGAAATGGTAAATAATGAATGGGGAAATATTATTACTAATGATTATTGTATAAGGTTATTTAATTCTATGCCAAACAGACTTATAGAAGTTATAAATAGAAATGGTGCAATAACGAAATATTAATAGTTAGTTTCTTGTTAAGTAGGATATCTTTGTCCTTTGATCCAGGATTTCTACTAATCGTACCGTATATTCTCCACTTTCTTAAAATGTTATACACCAAATTTTTGTTAATGTTATAACGCAGTGCAATTTGTCTCATTAACCATCCATCATTTACTATAGCAATAACTACAGCATTAAAATAAAAAATAAATTAAAAGTGATATATGTTTTATTTGTTACATATTCAAATAGAGACAGATCTACATTAGAAAAAAAAGTTGTCCTATTTTTTTCTGCTCAGGACAGTACTTACATTTACAACTTAAGTTACCTTACATAAATACTTAATTAAAATTTTAAAACACCAGATGCAATACAAATACAATACAAAATATTCAAAAATTTTATAATGAGACCTACATATATAGACTTTCATTTTTCATTTTTTTATAGCTAAAACTTAATGGTTAATAAAATTGATAGTATAGATTCTCATATATTGTTCTGAAAGATATGTTATGTCACTTCTGTGAGATTATAGGGTTCAGCCAGTGTTAACTGTCTTTTCATAATTTTATTAAAAGTACTAAAGGATTTTATTTCTTTTATATCTTTTGGAAGCAGATTGTATATTCGTAAGCAGTTATAACTGCAGTCTTTTTCTAACAAGGTTGTTTTATGCCTAGGATAACAGAATTTATCTTTATGCCTTGTGTTGAAGTGTGGTCACTTAAATATGTTTTAAGGTCTTTGTTGAGTTTTAAATTTGCTATTATTCTAACTGCTCCTTTTTGCACTTTGAAAATTTCAGAACTGTGACTCCAGTTACACCAAAACAATATACCATAGGACATTACAGAGTAGAAATTGCCATAGTATGCAGTGATGAGAATGCTGAGACTTACTAGTTTGCTTAATACTTTTAAGGAATAGCATACTTTGTGTAGCTTGGTACAGGTTGATTGTACCTTTCTCCCAATCCTAGTGTGCATCTATTGTTATACCTAAAAATTTGGTAGCATCAGTGTATGGAATTTTGTCTCCATTTAAGTTAAGCTCAGCTGGGTATTCCCCGTTCCATTTCTGGAATGTCTGAACAAAATACAATTTGTTTTCCCTGCACTTAATAATAGTGAGTTTTTCTGAAACCAGTCAGCCATTTTTTTCATAATCTCGTTTGTTTTATCTTGAAGTATTTCATAGTTTTTAACACGCTTTTATTAGCTTCACCTGTATGTTTGTTTGTTTGTGATGGAATCTTTGAACATGATTCTCACCCACTTCAAAACGTCAGACTAAACTGAAATTTTGCACACGTCAAGGCCCGATGACAATACAATAATTTGACAACTTTGTCCTAATGTCCGCACCAGGATCATTAGGATAAAATAAAATAAAAAAAAAGACCAATCTCTTTCCAAATTTTGCCAGAGGAGCCGCTGTTAATAATAATAATAATAATAATCATTTATTGGTGTCAACATACAAGTTAAAAATGGTAAATAAAAAACATTAAAAATTGACATATTAAAGTAGTAAAAGTTAATTAAAATCCAGTGGAGAAAAAGTAACGAACATTTAATAACACAATACTATAAAACTACAAAACTACATGGCTAAATCGATCTAGATAAAGCAGCCCAATCAACAAAATTGTTTCTGAGAAACTCATCAAGACTGTAAAAGGCTTTATTTTTTAAATATTTCTTTAAGTTTTGTTTGAAAGAGATTAAATTTAGATTTTTTACTAGATCTGGTAGGACATTAAAGAGTTTTATTCCATAGTAATTACGGCCATCTCGAGTTTTTACCAGTCTAGAGAAATTAGGTAGAATTTTATCATTATTTCTGGTTGAATAATCATGTACTTCTTTGTGTTTTGTGTATTGGAATTCTTGCTTTTTTATATACAAAAGGCATTCCATAATGAACACACATGGGAAAGTAAGTATACCTAATTTTATGAAATATTCTCGACAACACTCCCTGTAGCCAATCTGTGCAATTATTCTAATGCATTTTCTTTGAATTGCAAATATTTTATAAGCATGAGCTGAGTGACCCCAGTTTATGATTACATAACTCATTTTAGAATGAAAACATCCATAGTAGGCAGTTATTAAAGATTTTTGTGACACTGTTTTGGATAAACGTCGAAGGAGAAAGATACTTTTAGAGAGTTTATTTGAAAGATATATAATATGTTCCTCCCAAGTCAGTTTGAAATCCAAGTAGACGCCTAGGAATTTAACAGGATCGGATTTTTTATGTTCGTGCTCGTTGCGGACAGTGAAAAGTAAGGATTGAGTTTTGTTGTCATTAACAAGCAATGAATTTGAAAGAAACCAAGTAGTTATCTTTAACTGTGTGTCGGCTACCTTAATATGTATTTGAGGTAATGATTTGTCTTGATTGATAACTGTGGTGTCGTCAGCAAATAATATGGAAGAAATATCTGAGTTGAAATTTGGCAGATCGTTTAGGTAAATTAGAAAGAGTGTTGGACCCAACACAGAGCCTTGAGGTACACCATGTTTACAAATTTGTTGAGTTGACTGGTTTTGGTTATAATATACATATTGACATCTTTCTGTGAGGTAAGATTTTATTAGCTCAATACTATTTTTATCGAAATTATATACTGTCAGTTTCTTTAATAAAATGTGGTGGGACACACAGTCAAAGGCTTTTGTTAGGTCGGAAAAAGAAGCCTGAGTGTAAAATTTGTTTTCGTATGCATCTAGGACATTTTGGGTGAGACTGTTTATAGCTAAAGATGTAGACAGATTGGTTTTAAAGCCATACTGACTTGGGCTGAACATCGCATTTACTTCAAAATATATATTTTTCTGATTTTTTAAAACACATTCAAATATTTTTGCGAATAGTGGAACAAGTGAAATAGGTCTATAGTTCGTCGGATCATCACTAGACCCTTTCTTAAAAACTGGAATTACTTTTGCAATCTTCAAACATTGAGGAAAGCAACTATTTCTTATGCACAAATTTATTAGTTTTGTTAGAGGGATCAGAATGAGATTTATTAAACTTTTAATGATTTTAACTGTGAAATTATAAGGGTCTTTACTTTTAGTGTTTTTTAATTTACTGATTATACCTCTAACTTCATTATATGTCACTTCTTTAAAAGTGAAATTGTTTAATAGGTTTATCTCATTCATATAATTCAACGGATTTATGTCAGTTTTAGGGAGGTCCTTTATAATATTTTCTGAGATATTCACGAAAAAGTCATTAAAATCATTGGCATTTATATTTACATTGTCAAGACGATTTGTCATTGGACTATTATTTTTGATTATATTAATATATATTCTAATTCAAAATACAATAATAATAAAAAGGGTGTTAATTAAATGATTTTTAGTAAGTTTTAAAAAATAATAGTTTAAAAAACTAAAAAAATAAGCTTTAATAGCAAACCGAAATAAAAAGTAAAAAATAATGTTTAAATATTAAGATTCATTGTATTGTGGGGTGCTTGATATCAATTGTTATAATAAACTCCACACGCTTGAAATTAAAGATTAGTTTTCAACTCATTTTTTTGAACTGCACTTCTTATCTCAGCGACTTGCTAAACTTACAAACATAGAAGATGCTGTAATTGAGAATCGTGCAGTAAAATCACTACTTATTGATAAATTTGGTGAAAACATATTATTTTCTTACCCAACTGATGGATCAAAATCTTCATTAGTGTTTATGGGAAATATACCATTGGCGGAAATAATAGAACATGTTCGTAGCATCAATTCAAAAAACTACATCGTTCAGAGTGCAAAAGCATTGCGTCAAGAACTATTAAAAACAGAACTTATACCTAGTGGCTATTGACGTAATGAAAATTTGCTCCAAAAATTCTTAGAAAATGGAAGATTGTCACAAACATGGGAGATTTTTCTGCAAGTTTTGTTTAAAGCAAAAAACCAAAAATTGAGCGATAACTAGTATAGAAGAGCATTATCTGTGTTTTATGACATATTTTTTACGGTTACTGAGAAACAGACACCAAAACATATAGCTTTAGCTGAATCAATTCATCACTTGACTCGATCAAAACAGTTGATAAGTATATTGAATAAGTTTGGATATTGCATCAGCTATACAGCATTACAAGAGCTTGATTTAGAAGTATCAATTTCAATTGCGTGTGAAGATGCAGAAAAAAATTTGCTTCTACCTAAGAATATAGTGAAAAATTCATCGTTATTTCTTCATGGTGCTATTGACAACAATGACTTCAATGAAGAAACATTAAGCGGTAAAGACTCTACCCATGTAACAGCAATGGTAATTTATCAAGAAAAAAATCCTATCGAGAACGAAATAAATCTCGTTAAACTGAAACATACAGCTGAACAGTTTGAGTATGATTTGAAGGCCTTAAATTCTCAATCGTCTAAATATAAATGAAATTGTTTGCCTACTTTATGTATATTTTTGTTTAAATTCACTGTTTTTTTAATATATAACTTTTTTTATTAATAAAAAAGATTTTATTTTTTCATTTAACAATCCATCCTCGCTTTCACCATTAGAAAAAAATATAAATTATTACTGAAATAATCATTAAAATGATTTTATATATTGTACTCAATACATTCCCTTTACAAATAAGAGTAGAGGGATAAAAAAAATGGACCAAATATTTGACCGGCAAGATCTGCATTATTAATTTTTGACCTTTTCTTAACTTAAATCCATTGGCGGAGTTCGGTCCTCACATTTTGCATACTCACTTACCTCTAGCGCCCGGTCTATATCTGTAAAATTATATTGTTTAGGCAATATTTTCTAATACCAATAAATATTGATTTTCCAATATTGGAAAGTGTATATGTTATTATGTTGTTTTTGAACTTTTTAGTAATACTGCACAACAAGCATCAATTGATAACGACAAATATTAATTTTAAAATATCAGGATATTCATATTGAGGTTACATTGTTAAACTCTCTTTTAAATAATATTATTTAACCTATTTATATCTATATTGGATAGTCATGTTGCGCCTAGGCTGATTGCAATAAGTTGCAGTAGATGGCTCTCCTTGCAATATGCTTCTACAAATGTACAATTTCTGACTTAGGGTCTCCAGGCAATGTGATTCAATAATGACAAAGAGAAACTCATTGCGGTGATGCTCACCTAGTCTGTACTAATAAAGGCCCATTTACAAATGATGTAGTTGTACCTATCATACACAGGTTAAATATTTCAGCTGGGGGTTTTACTACAATCACTTCTAGATTTTGTTAGTGAGGTTTTTAAAATAATAATCATTATTCAATAATAATTGTACTTTATGAAAATTACAAGATATAGCTTTAACATTTTTGGGTATTAGGCTAAATTTTCATTAAATATTGGGCCAATATATGATTGCAAATAATAATTTATATTGGAATAAAATATTATATGATATGATTTTTTAATATTTGTTGAATATTGCTTAACCAATATTGAATCCATATACAAAAATGTTCACATTTTTTATTGGTTCAATGTTGTGTTTTTTTACATTGAGCCAACGTTTTTGTAATATTAAATCAATATTGGTTCAATATTAGTGTTCTACCTGGGCTCCAGCTTTTTATTTCTTGCTTGCATTTTAGATTTTTTTAACAGGAATGATATATTGAAGTAGTTTGAGAATTTTGTTATTTATTATATTTAGTGTCTACTGAGTTAGCCTCATAGACCGAGAGCCATGTTTCATTTCCTAGCAAGTTTTTAAATATCCTATAATTTGTTTCATTGAAAATTTTTTTATATTCATATTTATCTGTTACAGTTTGATGGCAAATATATGTAATAACTGTACGTAGTGATCAGAAATATTTGTATTCAGAATTTTCGTTGTACAATTTAGAAAGTTTGATATATACATTATCGAGGCAAGTTGAACCAATGTTGGTTACTCTAGTTGGTTAATTTATAGTAGCCTGCATATTATATGACTTAAGCAGATATTAAGTACTAGTTGTTTGTTTTTTGGATGTTTGGTTAATTCTAGCATATCTATATTGAAGTCACCTGCCACCAACACTAGATCATCTTTCCTGGAAGCAATTTCTAACAGCATGTCATTTGTTTATAAAAACTTCAACATCAATATTTGATGGTCTATAAACTACACAAATTACATATACTTTATTATTTATTTCAAACTCTGCACCGGCACATTCAAAGACATAGTTTTCACTTAATAAGTTAATATATTATCAAGTTGTTGAGTTTATTGAGTTTTGAGCATACAAAGCTGCACCACCATGTGCCGACATATTTTGTCTACAGTGGTTCGAAATTAGTTTATAGTTGATATGCTTCAATGCTATTTGAAGTCTGCCAACGCTTGGTGATGGCTATGAATTGAACCTGTAGATCATTTATGATCACATTTAAGTTTGATATCCCTTGCACATTTTGATGGAAGATGTTAATTGTGTTTTTTGGTATAAGTCGAGGTCGATGCGGTTTCCTCTCGTCTTTAGGTAGTTGATATAGCCCTGGTTTTCCCTGCTTCCATGTCGAGTATTCTTTTACAGCAGGCACACTCGCTGTCAGTTACTGCATGATTTTTTAAGTTTATTATTTGTTTCTACACAATTTATGCATTTTTATTTTGATTTATGTGGTCCAGCGCAGTTGAAGCAGGTTTCATTGTTATCACAATTTCCACCTAAGTGACCATACCTTGCACATTTGAAACATCTCAATTGTGGCGTTTTTTCCAGGTCAAAATCATTTTGTTCCTTTTTCGAATCTATGTCATCATCTGATCCCTCGATGAATTCTTCTTCTACTCCATGTAAAATTACCTTAGGATTTTTCTGTGTACCTTCTGTTACATGATATTGATTCCCCAGTTCATTTTCCACTTTTCCCTTGACTTTCTCCTTAGTGCTAAAATTGTTGCACTGTATAATAACAGTTCCTTCTTTCACATCCTCAATATTCTCTACTGCTATGGCTAAGGTTTTTGGCTTGATAGTTTCTTTTAGGTCATACCTTGTCTTGTTATTTTCTTGTTTTTTATTAAACCAGGTAAAATATTTTGTAAGAAATCTAAATACACCACTGTAATTAGCCTTGCCAGAAAAATATGTGGGGCAATTAGATTGCTGTTAATCATACCACACCAAAGATTTACCGAGAACTTATGTTGAGAATGGGCTTCTCTTATAGTACGAGAATTGTTTTCAGCCCAGTTATGCGAATTTTTTGAATTAAATACACCATCCCATGTAAATTGGGCCTCGTCTGTGAATAAAGTTCGATATGTAGTCAGACTGTGATCAATAATCCACTGGCAAAATTCTAACCCATTCACATTGTCACCCTGTTGCAGCCTTTGTCCTTGCTGAATATGATAAGGATGTCATCTTTCTTTATTTAGAGTCCTCCAAACCCGGTATCCTAATTGGGCACTTATTCGTTGAGTACTTACTTCAGGGTGTTCTTGAACAATATTAATGATATTTTCTTGCTCAACGTTTCCAACAATATTTCGTTCCACTTTCGATGATGGAAACCTGCCATACTCCCTTGCATAGCGATACACACTTGAAAATGTCTGATGATTTGGTGTTCTTCTGTTAGAAAAACGAATATGGTATTTCTCTGCGGCTTACAGGGCATGATTATTTGCAGATTAAGTTCACCATTAAATGTACACTAGTGCCTAATCTTTATGACAACTAACATAGAAATGTCAAACTATCTAGGCCTACTATAATTATAATAAAAAGAAGACTGTTTAATGATTCCTATTTTCAAATGTAAAGTCTGGCTGAAAATCTAAGATACACAGTCGGTACTGCTTTGTTATTAATTCCAATTGTTTAATGATTCCTATTTTAAAATGTACCTACTTTTACACGCTACGCTTTCTTTGGAATAAAAAACTTTGGTTTTAATTTTTTTTTCCATATTGAACATTATTTACCGAGTTTAAATTAACCATTTTTATTTATTTGGACCATTAATGTAAGCAAATCAAGCTGTTTTTCCCCATTCCCCATTTTGCCAAATTCATTACATGGTTTAAAAAAGTCCGGTCCTAGAATTTAAAACAAATTATAATAGCAATCTATCAACTGTGATAAGTGTGTATAAAGTGTTTAAAATTTAAACAAAATCCGATCAATAGTAATTTGAACCAAAATCAGTTTATCGCCCTCTCAGAAATTAAGAGCGACAGGAAAATTTCAATGTCTGTTCCTGAATACCCAAGTGGTCCTCTACCGTCCCTGGAAGTATGTACAGTTCCTTACGAAACACCCTGTATATATCTCATATGAAGTGGCTTCACCCAGAATATTCAATTTGAGCTATATTTTTGCGCATTAGACGCGAGAAGCGGTGCCATTCGAGCGAATAAGTCATGACGCCACGCTTAAAGCCATTTGCAGCGGTATCGCGCGGCTTCAGGAGTACGCTAGCAAATGACGTCACGCTTCAAGGCGCTTAAAGACATTAGTGTAAGCCGCGAGATCGCAAAAATTTAACTCTGGTGTGTGTGCATTCTTTATTAAAAATAATTTTTCAACTTCTAGTAACAATTTAATAGCTTATTGACTCTCTAAAATGAAAATGCTAAATTTAGAAAAATATCCGTTGAAATTTCAAGTAAAAAGGTTAATTTGTTTACTAACAAAATGCTAAAATGTAGAAGGTAAAAATCTCGAGAAATATGCATCATAGAAAAACTTTATTTTCTCATAAACTTTTAAAACTTGTAAAAATATTTTATATTTGAAGCCTGTTTGCATGTTAACATTTATTTCGTTTATAATCAATTTTTGAAATGCAAAAAAAATAGGATAGATTGAAATAGGAATTTTCTATCTCTCGGTTCTCTTAAAGTACTAACAAATCTTTTTGAAGCATTTAAAAGGCATACTTTAATTGTGCTTGTACTTAAAATATTGAATAATGTTTCACAAGAAACCAACTGAATCTATTCAATGTGATAAGAAATTCGCGAAGGTGCATATGAACTTTAAGGTTCTTCCGTATTTTAATGCTCTGCCCGCAGCACTATATCACAATCGATTTAAAAAATGAAAAATCAGGGAGATCGTCCATTCTCTATAAATAAACTTGAAATTCGTAGAACATGTAGTTTCTCAATTTACTTCAATTAACAATAAGCAAACAGCTTTCAAAAAATAATTTATCAATCAACAATAAAAGTCTATTAAATATTACTTTCTAGAAAATATATGCTTAAAGCTAACGCTAAATACCAATGAAAAATAATAATAATAATAATAACACACCACAGGTAATTACGACCCCCTTTATCCCGGAAGGCTCTAGAAGAGCCTTGTGTGGGATGGGGTTACACATTCAGGTTCAAGATATACTGAAGTCTCTAAAAAACTCTAAGGCCACAGACCTCTATAATCATACAATAGATATGTATAAGGAAAATATAATGTCTTTGTCTGCTCCATTGACCCATCTGATAAATATTATATTCGAAACAGGTATATTTCCCGGCAAATTAAAAAGGGCTAAAATTATACCACTATTAAAATCAGGTAATGTAGATGATGTAACCAATTATAGGCCAATTGCGTTAATTCCTATTTTGGCGAAAATATTAGAAAAAATTGTAGCTTTAAGAATTACTAGTTATCTAGTCAGTAAAGTTTATCTCAGAGAGGCAGTTCGGTTTTAGGAAAGGTAGAAGTACATCAGCAGCGATATTGGATCTTATTACCTTTATAAGTGAGAGCTTTGAGAACGGAAACTCGACTTTAGCACTCTTTCTCGATTTAAGCAAGGCTTTTGATTGCGTTTCAAAGCAGATATTACTAGACAAGCTGAAATTCTATGGTTTCAGAGGTGTAGTGTTTGACCTAATGTCGTCGTACCTAACCTAACATGCTGCCTCCATTGCTATTTTTAATATATATTAATGATTTACCAAGTGCCACGTCAGCGTTTACCGTTCTCTTTGCTGATGATACTACTTTCGCGACACATCTAAAAGATACTGACAGCAATGTTGACGATACTACAAAAGATATCATTAGTAAAGCTTCTGACTGGTTTAATGCAAACAAGCTATGCTTAAACTCGAATAAGACAAACACCTTACTTTTTTCCACTAAAAGAAACCACTCAGAACCCACAAAATTTTTAGGTCTCACTTTGGACTGTAGTTTAACTTGGCATTCCTATATCGACATTTTAGCATCTAAACTGTCAAAAAAAGTGTATGCTATTAGACAAATTAAACTCAGGGTTAATGAAGATGCCGCAATGATTGCATATCATGCATTATTTCATAATGCAATGGCGTATGGTTTGTTAAACTGGGGTACGTCCAACCAAATACAGAGAATCTTCATTGTACAAAAAAGGGCAGTAAGAGTTTTGGCAGGTGTGAACCAACTGGTAAGCTGTAAACCTTGGTTCATTAAATTTAAAATATTAACATTACCCTCACAAGTAATCTACTGTAATTTGATATACATAAGGGAACATTTAGGCGATTACATTATAAATGGTGAAACACATGCATATAACACACGTAATCGGCATCATTTGCAAATACCATCACAAAGACTGGAATCCACAAAAAGAAACAACTTTGGTATTGGTTTGTATAACTCCCTGCCAAATAATTTGAAACAGTTACCAATTTCTAAATTTAAAATTAAACTAAAAAGACACCTCTTATTCAATGCTTACTACAATATACACGACTTTAGGTATGGGAATCCAGGCTAATTCCCTGTTTGTCTGTCCTATTATTGTTGTTTCCGTATTTTATTTTATTTTATTATAGGTGTACTTATATTTATTCTGTGTATGTTTGTATTTATATTTACTTATGTACATATATTCTATTTATATTTGTTTATGTCCACTTTTATTTTATTTGTGTAATTATACTTGTCCAAGCACTACGGTGTATCATTGTGACGAATAAAATTATTATTATTTAGAGACAAGGGACACACACCCAATATCCGTGTATAGTGAAAAAATCCCTCTCAGTATTTTCCACTGCCACAGCCGGGGATTGAACCGGGAACCTTTAGATGAGAGGCAAGTGCGCTCACCTCTCGACCACCAGTCATACCAAAAAAGGTCCCTATCAATGCATTAAACTAATAGACCACTATAATAATTTTAAAACTACTTACCTTTAATAATAGTGCATGCACTCCGGGAAAAGAATTCCATCTAAGTTGGCCCTGCAGTTTTTCCACTTTATCTCTCGCATCTGGCCTATCAAGAGGCAATCTATGCATGACACTTGCTAACAGTCTCACAGCCAACAAGAATTCATGTTCATAATCAGATTCTAGCAGCGACACTGCTAACCAAAATAGTTGAGCTAATATTGTCAACTTATCATCCTGAGTTGCAGTGTCACCTAATAATTTTAAGCTCTGCGCTGATCTTGATCTAGACAAATTTGCAGAAAATTTGTTGAGACCACCTCGATGTTCAATTTCGTTGCTATGTCTATTACGATCTTTTACATCCGTAGAAGACTGAGCAGTTTTTCTAAAGCCGTACGATACAGAGTAACTAGTACTCCTTGCATGGCCAGGGGAAATAGCATAGTTGTATAAAGGTGCTCCAGATATGTTGGCAGGTAATCCTTCAGGATTACGTTTAAATGACACAACCTCCTTGTTATTCAAATTTGGAGTTGATTTGAAAAAGTCTTTCATTAAGTCTAGCGGGCGAAAGTCCGACTCCAATGATTCTACCGCAGCCTCGAGAGTTAGTAGCAATTCAGTTACGTAACCTAAATTTATTTCAATTTAATATAAAATAGGTACTAATAAATTCAAACATATTCTTACCCTGCATGTCTTCTCCCTGTTCTGCAACAGTTTCCACCAACCGACTTAAAATATCAGAGAGCATTCGAGAAGTTATGGGAACTCTCAAAGCTCTGTATATCTGGAGAGACCTGCCCGCATAATGTCTCGATGAGCAACTTAAACCTAATTGTAACGCAGTCTGCGCCCATCTTTCATTTATATGGGCATTTGGCAAAGACTCCCGGAACACCTTCAATATATACTGCAAGAATATATCAATTTGTTCAACACTTTTGATGGTCCAAACTTTTGCTGTGATATCCTCGTAATTCCATAGTGGAGTATTTTGTCTCATAGCAAGGAATTCTATTAAAGATTTTATTATTACCGAGACAGTTAACTCAACCTTGGTAGAAACAACTGGTTCAACATTTTCTGGTATTACAATTACTGGAGGAATGGATGTATCTTTGTCCTCAACTAAAACATTAATAAACAAATGAATTTATCGGTACTGCATTTAGGTTTGAATGGATGTATGTATCTTTGTCCTCAACTAAAACATTGATAAACAAATGAATTTATAATCGGTACTGCGATTAGGTTTCATTGAAACATTCTAGTGGAGCAGATCTGGAAGGAAACCAGACTCGAATAAGGAAACGTCCGGTTGTAATTTTTTTCTTTTGTCAATTATTAAAGTTGGGTCCCCCCACCATTCCGACACATTTGTGCTGTGCTGTGTTGACGTCCACTAGCTCCCTTTCTAATCATTTTATCGCATTCTGGCCGGCTGGAAATTAAACGTTAATAAAAAAGCTATCAATTGGCCAAAAGGATTTTTCCCCCGTGCCAAAAAAACTATTTGAAAAAAAACGTGCAATTTTTATATCGCGCACTAAGCATTTATTTGCGAAAAAATATTTTATGCGAGTGCTATCTTGTAGCAAATAAAAAAATGTACGTCGGTCTGATCGCGATAGGTCAATTATACGGGGAGTTATCAGCATGTGAAATATTTTCGTTTTCTCCCTCTTCCTCCCCCTCCTAATTATCCCACCGCCCCCAGCCTCCGGCCGGCCCAACAGAATATCCGCCAATACCTTTCTATTAAAAAAAAATTGGGTCCTCAACTCCACTCCTTCATGATAAAAAATGAATTTATGTTTTTTTGCACCTCCGATTCAATGGTCTGACGTCGATAAAGTTGGGAAGCTTCGTGAGCTCTCCATTTTTGGTCTGAAGATTTTTTTCGTCAGATTAAAAGCCGCTGAGTTATCTTCGAAAAACCATTTTTCCATACATTTAACATGTCATTTCCCCCTCCTTCCCTTTGACTTCCTCAGCACAAATGTGTCGGACTGTTGGGAGGACCCAACTTTACTTATTGGCAAAAGAAAAAATCACAATCGGATGTTTCCTTATTTCAAAGCCAGATCTGCTCCGCTATTCCTCTTTGAGTTTGAGAAAATATTTTTGAAAGCAGGAGAAATTATTTAAAAAATTTACCACGATTAACCTCGCGGCAATTTTATTTCCTGACAAATTATGTGTAAAACTGTGGTTTTTCATAATAACTTTGTTAGCGTTATATATCGATACCTTGATTTAAGTGTTTAGTGATTTTGTTGAGCCCATTTCACAATCTTATTGTAAACTATGCATGCAAGTGTCATAAGATTGTCTATATTTTCCCCCGTTATTAATACGTTAGTATTAGCATAGATCAACATCTGAAGAAAACAACGACAAAATAGACCCTATTGCTAGCAATCCGCAGACACGATTGTAGATATTAATAGTAATCAAAATGATGATGAAAAAGAAGAAGCATATTGATTGCCAATAAAGTAGAGGAGTTTTTAAGATGGGGTACTAATATCGTTTCTATCTTTTTATTTTTAGTGTCAAAAAGGAACAATTTTTGTTTTTGTGTCCAAATGTCCAAAATGAGAGACCCACTATTGGACTATGTTCATAAAAAAAATCATGACGCTATAATCGATAATTAAGCCAGAATGACAAACTTTGTAGGCAAAACAGGAGTTTACCTAAAAATAAGCAAAAACTTAAATAACTCACAACACAGCGGTTTGAGATAAAATTAACATGTCAATTTCTGTAAGTAAAATAGCAAAAAGTAAATGAATTAATAAGAAAATTACCTAATTCTTCATCTTTTGAGGAAATACTTTGCAAATTAGCTTTGTTCACTATTTCTGTAATTCCTGAGGATCCAATCTGGTTCTGTAAAAACTCATTGAACACTGGATCTGATTCTGAAATATATCAATTATTATAAAACAAAGGTTATGTGTTCAATCTCAGAACATATTATATGAAGCAAATGTATAGTCTGGCCCCTGTGAAAACCAAAGTGATGGCATATAAAAAAAATTTTAAGGGTGTAAATTAGGTGTATTATTATAGTGAGTCGACAAGGATTTAGAATGAAGTTGTGTGGAAACTTGCCATACCAAGGAGACATGAGAGGTCATGAAGCCAGAACGCAGGAATCTTCAGAAAATGTCACTGATTTTGAAAACCAGTGAAATATTTTTGACAGTTTTTCATTATTTTTGAAATAATAAATTTTGTTGTGAGTTCTTATATTTATCTTTGAAATGTAGGCACTTTCTTCTTTCAATAATACACCCCAATAATATACCCCAACTTCTCTATCTCCTACTCGTCAACTTCAACTACTACTACCAACCTATTAACTAAAAAATATTACAAGCTAAGGTACGTTCGTTGGAACGTTATCAAGATTTTAGCGTATACTCAACATGAGTAAAGTGCTTCAAGCTGCTCCTGGTGCTTTTTTCTTTTGAAAATCAAAAATTGATAACTCCTTTTACGCAAATTTTAAAGTTACTGCAACAAGTAATCTGTTTTCTTTTTTCAAAAAATAATCACACGAAATTTCGACAGAAATGTATTTTAATATGCCTTTTCTGATAAAGTTGGCTATAAGCTATACACACTGAAAATTATATAATATGTTCCTAAGCTGAAAAGCATCGATTATTATGCAAATTTTCAAAGCCGTTTTTTCAACAAAGTGTTTTTGCAAGTTACCTAGTTGTATTTCTAATAAGGTATAAGATGAAAATAATATGAAAATCTATTATCTAAGACAAAACAAATTTCTTTGCTGTCAAATCCTTCTACAATATAAAGAGTCGAATTTACAACAGCTTTATAATTTGTTAAGAGAATTTTAAATAAATATTTTTTGTTCCAATCTTTTCCTCGATGTTTTGGTTTTATAAGAGGCATATTTTTCTAAATATAATGAATATTAACTTGTAACAATTTAAGATATAACAAAGCACCCCGCACAGAAACACGTGATTCTGGTGAAAATGGTCAAAATTGAGATATGTTGTAGTTCAGACCTTCCTGATGAAAAGTCCAAATGGGACCAAGGCTCAAAAAACCTTTTATTTTGGAGTTATAGCAAGGGTAAAAGTCGAAAATTCGTAAATTTTGGGATTTGGGATCTCGGTGAAACTGGTCGAAATTGAGATATGTTGTAGTTCAGACCTTCCAGATGAAAAATTCAAATGGGACTTAAGCTCGAAGACCTTTTTTATTTTGAAGTTACCTGCTCACAATCACTTTTTATTATTAATATTGAAATGTTTATAATTAATAATTACATGTATACTTGTGTGCGCATACGTATAATACTGAAAATGATGGGAAATAGCCAAAAATTACAAAAAAATCGGCTAAATTAAAAAAAAGTTATTCTTTTAGTTACATAAAAATACCTTCATTTTGGTTAAAAGAAAATTTCATTCCACCATTTGGACAAATTGGGGAACGTTTTGAAAAATTTATGGAATTTGGACTAAAAATGGAATTGCGGCCAAACTGTTCGATATTTTTTGCTAAAATTTTTTCTTAGTTACATAGGTTACTTCCATCTAAAATTGCATTGAATTCGGTTCAATTTTGGCCAAGTTCGCCGTAATTCAATTTTTCACGTTTTTTTCAGTATATTTATATACATATCGTGGAAGGCAGTGAACCGAGTTTCATGAAATTTGAACTGAGAGTTCCTTGAACATCTACAATAAAAGGGTACTGTATGCGTTACCTAACTAACATTTTAAAGGTTCCAAAATAAATTAAAACTGAAAAACTACCCTTAAAATTGACCAATTTATCCATTTTCCGGAAAAAAAAGAGGTCCCCCCCCCCCTTCTTGAAGCAGAAAATTCAGGGTATTCTTAGTTTCACCAAAACAAATTTATTTTTCTATGTCGCATTGCTCCATGTAAAATTTCCTCTACAAATCTATATTTACTCCACTACTAGTACAAATAACAATTTACTTCGCCAATCAATTTTGTTATTTTAAAGTGTGACAGTATACTTCGGGTTTTCACAGGTGCTGTTTCTCACACTTGTTGCACACTGTTCACTGTTGTAATACATACCTGTAAATATATGCGTAACAACTGGCAATGTAGGTGTGGATAAACCCAACTCAAGCTGTTTAGTTTTACTATTTAATAGGCTATGGGCTACAGTCAAGTGGTCGTTATGTTGAGCAAGAACTATTAACAAATTAAGCAACAACTGTTTACAATGTTGGTATACCAGTGGACGAGTGTGATCTAAACCTAGGAATAAGATATGCAACATTAATGGAACGTGCACTGTCCAATCCAGCTCTATTCCATCGACAACTATATCACAAAGTAGCATTACTCCTACATTACACCTGAAATTAAATATAAGAAACAGCTACATTAATTTTATACGGGCAAAATAGGTACCTATGAAACCCAGATATGGGTTGGGAACTGTCCGGTAAATACTCAGTTAGTGGAGCAAAGTATCCCCCAAATTCTGGCATGGGTAGAGGATGCGGTTGAGGGAGCGACATGTCCACTTTATCGCGCATTAATACATCCTCACCATTAGGAACCTAAAAAGACATTAAATTTCTACCCTATAAAACTGAGATTTGATCTATTCCTTATTACTAAATTTATACAGGGTGTTCGTTTTCAACCTACCCCCTAGACGTATCTCTGGATTGAATTGGAATATCGTTTTGAAATTTTGGTCGAATGGGTTTTCGAAAAAGACCTACAATTCTAAAGTATTTTAGGATTTCTGTCACTTCCGGTTATACCGGAAGTTAACGCCAACTTCGTTATTTTAAATAGAACCCCCCAATTTTTTTTTAAATATCTGGATTCCTCATTAAAATTAAGGGTAAGTTTGCCTAGGGGGTAGGTTGAAAACGAACACCCTGTATATTATGTATATTGTTACTTGTAAAAATAGCTTTTTGACATTTTCTGGATGACCAAGAGATATTTGAATTCTATAAAAGATGTTCACTAGAATATGTAAATGACTTCGCTTTTGAATGAAAACGACCTTTCTCCTCATTGATATATAAATGACCTTGAGATGCAAAGAAATTTTAATCGATCCCAGGAACCTTTAAAATAGGTGCAAGGGCACTCAATACCAAAAATCTTTTATAATATAAACAATTGTTTTCGAGATAGTTCAATTTTAATTAAAAGAAATTGAACAACAAATATTGCCATAACTTTTTTAAATCAAATTTTAGACGATAGGTTTTTCAAGACATTTTTCATAATAAAACAATTTGACTTGTATAGTATAATGAAAGATTTAAACTACTGATTTGACCGGAAATTAAATTATTGTTTAATTTGTAATACAATATTTTCATGAAAAACGAAAGAAAATATTATTTTGAGCATCTTTTCAAATGTAACAATGCATCTCCCAAGCAACATTCTAACGTCGAGCCAACGTTGGGGTCCCAACTAGAAGTCAGTGTGCGACATGTGCAAAACTTCGTACCAACTCATATCTATACTAAATTGATCAATAAAGTATGGATTGCTACAATGTCAGAGACCGGCTTATCATCGTTGCAATCACCTACCATAATTCGCACCAAATTTTATGGCAGAATAAGTTGAAAATACTTACCTAAATCCGACTTTGCCGTCGGACTAAGATAACTTAAGAGAACCAAAGATACCTATGTCCATGCCCTTTTATTATGTAGCATGTCAGTAATATTCGGGCCTCAATCTGACAAGAGAGTCGGACTTTAGTAAAACCAACCAACTTTGTCTACCTAACCTACCATCATTTGTTTAGAACATGGATATATCATAAAAAATGTTTGTCATTTAAAATAATATGCCAATGTTAACTTGAAATTCGTGTGAATGGAAGACCAAAATTCAAACAAAACGAATTTTATTTATAAATGTGTCGGCAAGGTCTAGAAAAATAGTCACCCTGTAAGAATTATGTATTATCTTAAAAGTATTAAACTAATACTTTAATTTTCTTAAAAAAAAATTTTTTTTAAATACCTTGAAAAATATAGGATATATAATTTAATGAATAAATAAGTGCTTCTCATAGCATAGCATATTTTATTTTTTAAACCATAAGTTAATGTTTCTAAAATCTTTGCAAACGTTTATCCAACATGGCCACCTATTCTTGATTTCCATAGAATCAATAAATATGGCGAAGTTGGTATTTATTATTAATGACTTACTTAATTCGACTATTTGTCGTGAAAGTTCCCCATAAATACATTAATTCCAACTTGGGGTAGTGACAAATGAAAATATTTTTACCAACAGCGACGTTAATTTACCCACATTGAAAGGTTACCCAGTTCTATTTAGTCAGTTACTAACGTCTAATCAACGTAGGAGGATTACTTAAAAATGCACCAAACCTAAATAAATTATTTTCTGACGTCAAACTAACATTGGTAGTTGTTCTAAACTAAAAGTAGTAGGTTTGCAAGGTCCAAGGAAGGTTGGCCCGAGGTCAATTCATGACTATAAGATCTAAGTTACCATACGACTACTATTTGCACTAATTTTAACGTTGGAATTAGTAAAAAAGTAGTCGGTGAAATGTTGCTTGGGTTACCTATCATTAGTAATAATAATAAAGTTAATAAAACGATTTGTTTAATAATTAATTTTTATTTCACATATTCCAAACAAGTGAACAATTATGTAAAAAGGCAAACCGAAATTTAATTTAAAAAGTTAGATTAAATGTTCAGAATTGTTTCCATCTCTCTGAACATACATATTGTATTTCTTTAAAAGTTCACTTCTACAAACTTCTAATAACGTTAATCGCTGCCACGGAAGCCTACATTTTGTAATAAGACCAGTCATATCTTCAATGGGTTCTTCGTAAGCAGTACTTTTCAAATAACCCCACAAAAAAAGACTAATGGAAATTTTATTTGGTATTAAAAAAAAATATATATTAAAATTGAAATATCTCGAAAACCATTGTTTCTCCGAAAATTGTTCATGTTATAAAAAACTCTTAGAATTAAGTGCCCATTCATATGCACCTATTTTGAGGGTTCCTGGTACTGATTAATCTCAACGTCATCTATATCGCAATGAGAAGAAAGGCTGTTTTCACTCAAAAGCGAAGTATTTACATATTCTAGTAAAAGCTTTTTACAGAATTCAAATATTTCTTTTGGTCATTCAGAAAATAACCCTGGCAGTTTTAAGTGGGACACCCTGTATATTTTTTTGACATAGTATCATTATTCTTCTGCTCAAGATAATTTATATCTCAGAGATCTAAAGATGGAGTGAAAGCTAAGACGCTTAAGAGCCTAATCTTGATTCTGTGCACCTCATATATTTCTGTCACATCAAATTTTGCTCAACTGGAGAAATTTTATAGGCATAGCGCTAAATTCAACAGATATGGTATCTTATATTCAAATATAGAGACAAAGACTTAAAATAAGTTTGTAATATATTAGTGACATCATGACGTACTATCTGGTATATTTTCAAAAACCCCTATCCAGTTCAGTTTATTGATTATAAAACACATGTTACAGAAATGTGTTATATTTTAAGAAAAATAAAGGCACAAGTTTGTTAAGTTAAAAAAATCTATTATAGTAGTTAAACAATATCACATTATACAGAGTGTTTCATGAGGAACTGTACATACTTCCAGAGGCGGTAGAGGACCACTTGGGTATTCAGGAATGGCCATTGAAATTTTGCTGTCACTCTTAATTTCTGAGATACAAGGTGATAAACTGATTTTGGTCTAAATTTATTTTGGCCAGAACATCCTTACTGTTGATCGAATTTTGTTTAAATTTTAGACACTTTATACAATTATCACATTTAATAGATTTACTATTTTAATTTTTTTTAATTCCAGGGCCGGATTTTTTTTATCTGTTTTTTCCGATTCCTGTAAAAAAGACCACCCTGTATGTATTTTTTTTTACATTCAGTTGCCAATTATAAAAGCCCATACATCACTAAACCAAACCATGTAATTAGATTCTTTGTCGCACCTTTATTGATTTTTTTACAAGCGATTGAATTTGGCAAAATGGGGAATTTGAAGAAAAACAGCTTCATTTGTTTAAATTAATTGTCCAAATAAATAAAAATGGTCAATTTAAACTAG
This sequence comes from Leptura quadrifasciata, assembly GCA_963675555.1. NCBI lineage: Eukaryota > Metazoa > Arthropoda > Insecta > Coleoptera > Cerambycidae > Leptura > Leptura quadrifasciata. The sequence continues at coordinate 149,710,624 of OY776673.1, read as the reverse complement.
GTAAATAATGTTCAATATGGAAAAAAAATTTAAAACCAAAGTTTTTTTCATTTCAAAGAAAGTGTAGCGTATAAATAAGTAGGTAGTCTGTTTGAAAATACATGACCCAGCCAACAAATTTTTGTTAATTCTTATTCCCTATGCAAAAAAACCGATAAAAAAGGTCATAGCTTAGCCGCTCCGATCTTGTGTAGCAGGTCTGGACTTCAACAAAATTATGCACGATTTCTCTCGAGAAATAGGTAACGGTGTGTTTTCTTAAAAAAAAAAATGTTTTCTTAACCGCCTCTCAAGCTACCGAAAGTAACCCCCTGGAAGATCTCAAGGATCTTGTGCTAGGTAAAGAGAGACGAGGGCCTACAGTTTAATGTGGACTCCGTACCACTCTTGGGCAATTTTTTTAATGAAAAATTGTTTCGCCTTGCGGGAATCGAACCCACTTCGCTAGGCAACTCAGTTTGCTAGCCAGTCGCTTTAACATACTGAACTAATTATATATTTTTTGTCATATTATAGCCAGCGCTGCAATATACTTATGTTTGTCTTAGTTTTCATATATTAAATATATAAACTCACAGTAAATAGTAACGCGGTAAATAAAATACTTACATTATAAATTGGAGTAATATTTAATTTTAAATAAAAAATATTTAAAAGTAATTATTATTCACTTGAAGCGTCACTATTATCATGAATATTTATTATAACTGGTGTTGCGGACCTCTAGCGTATACGACCCACCATACGCCTTAGCGTTTTGTGGGCCGCATAATAACAACCGCAACGTCCGTAGCAGAGTTTAGCTATTGTAAACGGGAGGCGCGATATACTTCCAGCTGGTGAAAAGGAGAGACATTTTTGATGGCGGTATACGGTTGATAATCCCACAAAACTCCGTTTATCCAAAGCATCCTGGTGGATTTGGGATTGTTGGGAAACAACAACAGATGGAAAATTTTCTCCATCTGTTGTTGTTTCGTTTAGCGGAATATTTTGTTGTTGTGAGTAAATTTGAACTGCGGAAGCGGGATATTTAAGTATACAAGGTAAGTTAACCTCTTCACGCCATCTTACTGGTTCTCTACCCACGTGTTTCACAAATTTACAGGCTTTCCTTTGGAAGTATCGTGTCGACTTGAAAGACGGACTCGACCCCATTCATCCAACTGTGGCTTTCTAGGAACATTGGTGGATTGTTCCCTCATCAGTGAGGTAAATTGTATTTCTTTTGTGGGTTATGTCAGATTTAAATTGCACTCATTAGGCACGCTACACGTGCATTTCTGATGCAAATTACATCGGGATAACTTTAGGGTTCCACGGACGGGGCTTCCAAACACAGTAGTGAAGTTCCACGGACGGGGCATCCACACACAGTAGTGATGTTCCAGGACTGGAGAGACTATAATCAACCCCATCCCTAGGGTCAATTTCTTTCGTCCCGAAGACACCTCCGTAGGGCTACAGTTTCTTCAACGTCGAAGTCAGTATCGTACCATCCTATATAAGTGTGTTGTTTTTATTTACCGGGGATCACCTTCCGTGGTTCTGTGCGGTTATATTCCATTCATACTTACTTTTGTATTGTAACTTGTACATATTTAAAGATTTTATGCATTTATATTTATTTAAGGAGGTTCTCTAAATCAGACCCAATGTGGCCGAATTTATTACCAGTTATCTTCACGTTGTAAACCGATGTGTAGCTACACGAGGCATTTTATTAATGTTGTAACTTATTAATCAAGAAATTTGCCACACCTTTTGAACATCGCCAGGTTACATGCTAGAGAACCAATATTTATAAATTCTGTAATATAGTGCATTTCATGTTTAAAGAAAGTGTCATTATTTCATCTGCGACCACTACGTATGGAACCCTCAGTGATTTGTGTAAGTAAGTAAACTAATAATTTGTCATAGTTTATGTAAACTTGGGCTTAACGCACCGAGATAGTCTGAACTAGTGAAATTTTATCGTGGGCACGTTACATCACTTAGTTGTACACTAAGTTGTGTCTTCAATATCTGCTACGCTACAGTAGCCCAAGTGAGTTTCTTTATGTAATAACTTATAACCATCACTATCCAATATATTTATTTGTTTATATACGTGTAAATCGTAGCACTGGTCTGACTGATTCCCAAGCCTTTCGTAACCATTCTCAATTTTTATAACATGCTCCACACATTTTCGCCAGTTTTTTTCCACAACACCTTGACTTTCCCGAATTAAATTTATCACAAGCTGGCTGAATTTTGGTTGGGTATTTCTCTTTCTTACGTAATATTTCATTAAGCTCACAATAATAAGGAGGTAACAGTAAAACTGTATGTCCATGTTGTTCGGCTAATTCATCGATATAATACCGTTTTGAAAATTATTGTTTGTTTTACCAACATCAATAAATCTGATTTAGTTTTACATGTATCTGATGGTATGTGTTGATCTCGCAGAAAAGATATTATATCTGCTTTGTTTCCATGAAGTGCTAGGTAACTTTTCTATCTGCCTGGAATGGTATGGTGCATTGTCCATTATAATGACACTATTTGAAGGAATCATAGGAAGTAAATTTTCCTCGAACTAACTCTCAAACAATTGAGCATTCATATCCTGATGATAGTCTGCACTGGACTTCGCAATGTATTTTGCAGACAGTTTCAAACAATCATGAACGAATTCATTTTCATTACCGGCATGAACAGTTATAATACGCTTTCCGCAAGGCTGCTTTTATTGTCTCACCTGACCATTTTTTTTTCTGATATCATGTGTGTCGAACCAAGTTTCATCCAACCATATAATGCACCGACCCTCGGCATGACAGAAATGTATTTTAGAAAGATAATCGTGTCGCAGCTGGGCAATTATTCTACTTTTTCGATTAATTTTTTTATATTTAAAACCCATTTCTGAAAGCAGACTCCACAATGAAGGTTTAGCTTTGTATGGGTAGTACATACCGTCTTCAATAATTTTCTTCTGAATGTCAAGAGTATGATTCATATTTTGTTTGAAAAAGTTATGTACGATACTCCTGATACATATTTTTTGTTGTTTTCGCTCAATGGTATAACACCCTATTTACTATTCTACTAATTGTGGAACGACTTAATTTTATCAATTCGCATAATCTTTTGATAATGCCTGCTTTAATATTGTATTTTCTGATAACAATTTTTCGTACATATTCAAAATAATTTTTTGAGTTGCGACAGGTAAATGATGCTGTACAGATTTTTTTGCTTTCACATTATTAGTTGATGGTTGTTCAAATATTTGAATGTTATCTCTGTCTCCAAATAACATTTTCATTACGCTGCCCATTGTTCTCGACAAATAAATGATCAAAAGGACAACAAAAGGCCATGCTCATTAAATGCTCAAATAATTACTTACAAACTATAAATCTATTGTAACATCACAAGGCAATGATTACTCATGAATACTGGCCTGTCTCGCCTACCACAAGGTTTTATCATTCTAACTAACAGGTGTCCATGTGGACTAGTCCACGTGGCCGGTGTACTCAGATTCCCCTAATTGGTCAACTAAACGCTATGAAGTAAAACTATTGGTCCATTTTGTAATGCAACATATCATATGCAACAGATAGTTACTCAGCGGTGTTTTACAATTGGAATTAATAACAAAGCAGTACCGACTGTGTCTTAGATTTTCAGCCAGACTTTACATTTGAAAATAGGAATCATTAAACAGCTTTTTTTTTTATTACAATTGTTATGTGCTGCCCTCTAACGGAGAGAGATGTGATTAAGTTCCTGGCCAAAGTGAAGGGAAACCTGTTATTCTGTTACTCCCTGACTAGTGAGGGTGGTGCCGTCTATGAGCCAATTGACGAACAATCATCTAGTACATAGTAGAAAACTATGGAGGATTCTAGAATAGGTTCTGGTACAATTCAAGTGTGTATATAAAGAGGTGAATCCAGCAGATGGGGGAACAGTACAGTTTAGTAAAGTATAAAGAACAGTTCAGTTCAGTTTAGTGTAGAGAACAGAACAGTTCAGTTGAGTGAAGTAAACAGACAGAGAGTTTTTAGGTTAGACAAAAGTTGACAAGTTTAGGAAGAAAAGTACATAGTGTTTTAAAAGTAGTGAATTCATATTAGATTAAGTTATTATTAGTTGTGTGATTTTTAAGTATTTACTAGTGTAATTTTAGTGATTAATAAAATCAGTGGTTTGTGAAGATTCTTGTTGCAAGTTATTTAAACCCACAGAGTGTTTACTGAAGACTGTAAACACGTAACACAATTATAGTAGACCTAGATAATTTGGCATTTCTGTTAGTTGTCATTAACATTAGAACTTTGTGTACTTTTGATGGTTAACTTAGTGTGCAAATAATCATGCCTTATAATTTTATAAATGAGGAATATGCCGATATTTTTATGTTTATGGATTGTGTGATGATAATGGCAGGCAAGCCGCAGAGGAATAGAGTGTTTACTGAAGACTGTAAACACGTAACACAATTATAGTAGACCTAGATAATTTGGCATTTCTGTTAGTTGTCATTAACATTAGAACTTTGAGTACTTTTGATGGTTAACTTAGTGTGCAAATAATCATGCCTTATAATTTTATAAATGAGGAATATGCCGATATTTTTATGTCACAGAGGAATACCATATTCGTTTTCCTAACAGAAGAACACCAAATCATCAGACATTTTCAACTGTGTATCCGTATGCAAGGAAGCACGGCAGGTTTCCACCATCAAAAGTGGAATGAAATATTGTTGAAAACATTGAGGAGCAAGGAAATATCATTAATATTGTTCAAGAATAAGTGCCCAATTAGGAGTTCCTCATGTGCCGGTTTGGAGGACTCTAAATAAAGAAAGATTACATCCATATCATATTCAGCAAGCGCAAAGGCTTCAACATGATGACAATTTACACGGGATGGCATATTTTTTTTAATAAATGATAATAATAATAATTTCTTTATTTAGCTAATGAAAGCTATACAATTCCACATACATCATTCTTGCATCTTATTGTAGTATATATATAGTAGATACATAAACAGAATAGATAAAATAAATAAAATATAATAAAGTAGATAAAATAGAATAGATGAAATTCATGACGGAAAACAAACAAATAGAAAATATAAATTATTAAGTGGCAAAACCTTAGTGCCATTTACATAGAATATAATAAAGTACTAAGTACTGTACAACACATTATAATAAAAATACATACAATACATAATAAAATACAAATATACACTTACATGATTTATATACACACCCACACCTTATCTGTTTCATACAGGTAACGCTCTTATATATTTAACACACAGATTTGAAAAACGGTTAATAGATATGTTGGAATGTTTTATGTGATTTGGTAACTTATTATATTCTTTAATACCTTTACAAAACAACGATTTATTGGTTACTGATGAATAATGCCTATTTACATAAAAATCATTTATTTGACGAGTGTTGTAATCATGCATGTCTCCAATATATGTTAATTTATCATACAAATAGTTCGGTAATAATCCGTTTTTTACTTTATGGATAAACTGGAGGGTTCTCAGCAGAATTCTTTGTCTTACAGTCATAAATCCTAATGTCTCTAACATATTATGTATTGGAGTATACCTATTGCATTTTAATATTACCCTCATTGCCTTATTTTGCATTTTTTGCAACATCTGAAGTTCATTGTTATTTAAGAAGAGCAAAATAGTTGAGCAATATTCAAAGTGTGGTGCGATTATAGTTTTGTAGACTGTTAATCTAGAAAACATCGATAGATTCTTGGATATTCTCCTTAATTGATTTTTTTTGCCACTTTTTTAACAATATAGGCAGCATTTTGTTTAAAACTCAACTGTTCATCTAAGATCACTTCTAAATATTTTATTTCAGCAACTTTTGTTAATGCCTGATTATTTAGTTTAACACAATCTGTTAGTACACTTTTATTTAGTTTATATTTTTTCCCGATACGCATCCATTTACATTTATCAATATTTACTTTAAGATTATTGTCACATAACCACATATATATATTAGTTAGCTCAGTATTTATGATATTTATAATTTCGTTTGCATTTTCACCCGATATGTATAACATAGCGTCATCTGCAAAGAGATGTATTTTACAATTTGTTATTGACTTAACAATATCATTAATGAAAATTATAAATAATATAGGACCTAAGACTGAGCCTTGAGGTACACCAAATTCTGTTTCTTTTTCACCGGACACACTTGCACTATACTTTGTTCTCTGACTTCTTGTAGTTAGATAGGATGTAAACCATTCTAACACCAAACCACTGATGCCAATATTTTCTAACTTTGAGAGAAGTAGTTCTCGGTCTACTGTCTCAAAAGCCCGTTTGAAGTCTAAGAATACTGCCACAATAATGTTGCCCTTATCAATTTCTTTCATCCAGTCATCTAATATACACTGTAGTGCACTTTCACATGAATGTGCACCTCTAAACCCTGATTGCATCGAGATAATTGTGTTATTTTCTTCAAGATAATTTATTAGTTGCTCTTTAACGGTCAATTCCAAAATTTTCTCACAGATAGGTAACGAGTTGATAGGGCGATGCTGTTCACTTAGTGCAGTATTAATCATTTTTGGTATTGGTGTGACAAGTGAACTCTTCCATTTTCGTGGAAAAACCCCTGTCTGTAGTGAGCAATTTATTGTGTCTTAAAACCTATTGCCAATCACTTCGAATGAAGATTTTATAACATGTGCGGGAATTCCATCACTCCCCGATTTATTAGGTAATGCAGTGATAATTTTTCTAAGATGATTCATTTCTATATGTTTAAATTCAGTAAATCTATTTCTTACTCTATTCTCATGTATGCCATAGATGTTGAATTTAGGTATATTTTGGATAATATCCATGATGCTCTCTATAAAGTAAACATTGAATTTTTCCGCTATCTTCATCTCGTCATGAATTTCATCTTCATCAAATTTAATAAACTTAGACACATTTTGAGTTTTTGTCTTAATAATTAGTTTAAGTGTCTTCCACATCAGTTTTGTGTCACTTTTGCAATTATCTATCTTTCTTTCATAATAGTTTTGTTTTTGTTTTCTTATCATTGAAGTTACTTTGTTTCTTTTTTCCTTAAATGTATTCCAATCCTCTTCATTGCATGTGATCCTAGCTGTCTCATACTTTATGTCTCGTTCTTTCATGGCCAGTATAATTTCTTCATCCATCCATCCATTTTTTGTAAGCATATTTGGGTGGTATTATAATTTCTCTCATGGGGCAAAGTGTGTCAAAACAATTTGTGATATTATTCATCAGATTTTTAACCAAAATATTAATGTCCGTTAAGTTATTATCCCATTCCATATTTATCAATAGATTCTGAAAATCATTTACATTATAATTTTTGAAGCTTCTAAATAGTCGCTTTGTTTCACCTAATTTTCGGTCAGGTGTTTGAAGGGTTACTGTTATGAAGGCATGATCTGTAATTTTTGGAATATGATGTACTCTATGAGCTATATTATCACAATTCGTTATTAATAAGTCAATCATCGTTGCAGAAGTTTTTGTTATTCTGGTTGATTCATTTATTAACTGTCTAAGTCCATTTTCCATAACTATTTTTGATAATTGGTTTGAATAAAATGTGTCTTGTGACATGTCTATGTTGAAGTCACCTATTACGATGGTATCTATGCTGTTAGAGCTGTATTCTTCGAATGTTTTTTCAATATAATGTAAAAAGTCTGCCGTACTTGCACTGGGGGAGTGATATACCCCTATTAGAATATAACTTTTCAATTTAATTTGGACTTTTACTACTAAACACCATACATTTTTGTCGATTGTAAAATTTTCTAAGACTTGGAACATTATTTCATTTTTTATGTAAAATATGACCCCATCAGTGTGTGGACTGTTTGTATAGCAAATTTCAGATCTAAAACCATCAATTGCAATCTCTGATAGCTCTATATCATCTGTTATATGTGTTTCTGTTAGGCAAATAAATATGGGTTTAAGATTGTGTATTAATAGTTCTATTTCATGTTTATTGTGCAGAAGACCTTGTGCATTTAGATCTATTAGATGACAGCTAACTTGGTTTTTTATTACATTTTTATTATTTGGTTGCTATTGGTCATCTAGGTAGTTAACCTTCCTTTTAACACTATTTAAAATTCTTATATAACAAGGACAGCTTGGATCAAAGGCACTATGATTGTCTTTTATCTTTATTTTATATTTTTCAATTGCATTACTGCCATTTATGCATTTATTGTATATAGATTTACATTCTCCTTCATGTTGTAATGAACATTTGCTACAAATCTTATTTTTTTGACAGTCTTTTGGAAAATGGCTAAAGCCCAAGCATTTAAAGCATCTTATTATATTAACATAATCATAGGCCTTACCTCTTGACCATCCTATATATATCTTATTCCGGTTTAGTAGAGTGAGGTGCGTTTTTGGATCAGTTTCTAATATCAATGTGAGTTGCCTATCATTTTTCTTAAACTTTCTTAATATTTTTAAATGAAACCCTTCTTCTTGTTGTTCTTGGTTTGTTAAGTTTTGATCGATTATTGCCTCTATGAGACCTTCATCAGTGTCATCATCATCTCCATTTACACCAATTATTTTTATTCTTGGGAATTTTAAAGTAGGCGTTTTAACTTCATATTTTGCAGACATTTCTTCATGTATTTTGCTTTGAATTTTTTCTCTGTCATCTTTATTTCCACACCTTATAACTACTTGTCCATTAGATATTTCCCTCAACCCCGAAACTCCTGCTCCTAGTTGAATTGGATGAACCTTCTCCTTTATTTCTCTTTTTGTTTTATCACTTCCTTGTGCCTCCTTTGGCTTAACAATCAAAACTGGCTCATTACTCCCTATTAACTTTTTACCACTAGATTTATTTCCTGTAACTGCTTGTGAGTATAGTGTTTTGCTGCTTGTAACATTGTTTTTTATTTCTGTCACTACTGTTTCAATACAATTATTTTGTCTGGTATTTTTTTCGTCTAAGCTCTCAAATTTTTTTGTTAACGCAATTAATTCTTGAGTAAGTAAATTAATTTTATCCGTTTGCGTACCTATTATTGTTTTGAATTTCTTCATTTCCTCTATTATACTTTTATTTGGGTTCATTTCCAAGCATATTTTACAGAAATACTTTAAAATTCTTCCTTTTCTTAATTCCATACATTTGATTTCTGATGCCGTAAGTCACTATCATTAGTTTTTTTGCATACAATACATATGGTCATTCTCTTTTTCTTCGACCACTCTGTATGTTTATTATTTTATTTGGTAGTTCTTATCACTGATATTGATAAGGTAAGTTTTTGTCCCAATTTTATTAGTAGTTATTAATCACAATTTCTTATTTCTATGCACTATTTTCACATTAATCCACCAAATTTACAATTCCACCCCATGCATCAGACCATGACTTTTCTAATGATACCACTTTTACTTTTAATTCAAGAAATTCGCATAACTGGGCCGAAAACTATCCTCATGCTATAAGAGAAGCCCATTCTCAATATAAGTTCTCAGTAAATGTTTGGTGTGGTATGATTTACAGCAACCTAATTGTCCCATATATTTTCTGGCAAGGCTAAGTACAGAGGTGTATTTAGATTTCTTACAAAATATTTTACCCGGTTTAATGTAAGGAATTAATATAATATAAGAGGACAATACTTCCAGCATGACGGAACTCCTTCTCATTTTGGTATTGAGGTTAGAAGGCATTTGGATAATAAGTATCCAAACAGATGGATTGGACGTGAGGGACCTCATCCTTAGCTGGCTAGATCACCAGATTTCAACCCCGTTATTTTCTATGGAGATATCTCAAAACTGAAGTCTACAGTGTCCCAATAAATAGTAGAGACTTCAGTGAATTATCTGCTATAGTGACCAAATTAGGAACAATCCTGCGCAAATTAGAAAATCTATTGGCATTTTAAATAAACGCCAACAAAAATGTATAGAAGCTGGAGGGTTCTCATTTTAAAAATTTGCTCTAATAAGTATATATTTTTAAATATACTTTTGTAAATATTTACTTGACAATTTCTATTTATTTGGACAATTAATGTAAGCAAATGAAGCTGTTTTTCTTCAAATTTCCCATTTTGCTGAATTCAATAGCTTATAAAAAAAATCAATAAAGGTGTGACAAAAAATCTAATTACATGATTTTGTTCAGTGATGTATGGGCTTTCATAATTAGCAACTGAATACTAAAAAATTTATATACAGGGTGATCTGTTCTACAGGAATCGGAAAAAACAAATTAAAAAAGTCCGGCCCTGGAATTTAAAAAAAATTATAATATCAATCTATCAACTGTGATGTGTATAGTGTCTAAAATTTAAACAAAACCCGATCAATAGTAAGGGCATTCTGGTCAAAATAAATTTAGACCAAAATTAATTTATCACCCTGTATTTCAGAAATTAAGAGCGACAGGGAAATTCCAACGGCCGTTCCTGAATACCCAAGTGGTCCTCTACCGCCCCTGAAAATACGTACAGTTCGTCATGAAATACTCGTTCTATTGTAGTTTATATACCTGTTATTAAAAAAAATTTGTAAAAAAACCGGCAGTTTGTCGATATTGCTATTTGTATTCATCGTTAATCTCACATTTATTATCAGCTATGATTTCCCAAGAACGTTGAAAATGGGCTAGTAGACAATAACCAAAATGACAAAAGTAATAATATAGCATTATAATATGACTCTTCAATATGTTGTAAATATAATTTCAAGGTAATTTTACTGGCTATTATTGGTTTTATTGTAAAATGAAAATGCTTAAAATCAGAGTCGATTTAAAGTTAGGTAGTTTGCCGGTTATCTCCTGACGTAATAGCGTAACATGCGCGCGCGTTCAATATAACCCCGACAGCGCCGCACATACGTTTTACACAACTTTATTGGCTTCGCCCTTCCACTAGCGTTCGTTTCTCGGCTGATTACGCTATTACGCCATAGCCAATAGAATAGCCCGAACATTTGCTGCAATATCTAACAGTTTAAACGTAGTTTAAACTTCATGATTTTTCTTACCATTAGGCATTAAAAAAATAAAATAAAAAATACGGGTCAACTGTTTTTATGTGTAGATATTATTAAAATAATAATTAAAAAATTGTCTACTTGCCCATTTTAAAATAATATTATCATAGTTTAGGAAAACTCGTTGCTTGGTAACAGCCCGACCCTGTAGGCAGAGAGCTGTTACAAAGCCTGGCGAATTTGTGATAAAACTTAAACATAAAAAAGTCTATAACTGAAGACTATTTTCGAATATACAGGGTGGACCAAAACGACTGTACAGGACCAAGTGCCATTTTTTTAAAATGGAGTGCTATAAATATCAGTAAATTTTTAGAAGCCTCTTTCAAGACTCCTTTCACTCCTATATTATTATTGACTAGTTGGGAAAAAATCAATAAAAGAGTGAAAGGAGTCCAGAAAGAGGCTTCTAAAAATATACTGATATTTATAGCATTCCATTGAAAAAAAAAAGCACTTGTTCGCGTATAACTGTCTTGGTTCACCCTGTATGTTTGAAAATTTCCAGTCATAGACTTTTTTATGTAGTTTACTTGTATTTTTTTTATTTTTTATTTCTATCCATCACCCACCTTACACAATGCTTTTTGGTGGAGCTGCATTTTGTCACACCCTGTATTAGTATTTTACTTATACTTTACCTCTTCTAACGAATTGCTCATCTCATCTTGGTTCCTCTGTTTCTCAGGGCGAGACATATTGAAATCAGAAAAAATGTTTGAAGCAGAATCAGATTTGGCTACTGACGTTTTTGATGGATCCTCACCGCTGTGTCGTTTTGTATGTATTGTCCCTTTCTCTATGCCTACAAATGCTATAGTATTATTTTGTCATAAAATACAGTATATTACATTTTACTTAAATCGTTTCTACTACTCGAATCGCTCTGGCCAGCCACCCCGTTTGTACCATCTGAATGACTAGAAGCTTTCCTCATCACTGTCAACCTGTAAAACGGTGGCGTTTCTGTCCTTTCAATTAAGCAATTTAACGTTTCAACCGTCTGAAGTTCTATCATCATTTCATCCAAAAGACGCACTGATTGAACTCTTGCTAAATATAGTACTACTCGTTTGGCCTAAAATATATTTAAACTAAATTAAAAAATGATTCGTCAAATGAAATTTCATTGCAAAATTCATACAAGATCGGTAATAACAGTAAAAGCAAAATAATGTCCAACAGGTTTAAGTTTTTACCACTTATAGACAACAAGTAAGTTCCACGAAAATAAATGAAACAATGATATCCACATAATTTTTTTAATTACTTTTTAAAAATTCATTACGTAAGTTATGAAATAAACAGCGAAAATCAAAAAGTAAAACAAACTAGAGTCTATTAATGAGTTTTATTAGTATATATTTCTGAAAAAAACTTATTTTCCGAACAATGGATTTTTGAGAGCAGACTTCCTGAACCGCTGTAGTTAGGCTTCTTCTGAAATTTAAGAAAAATTTGGTACCAACATAAACAAAACAATGGTCTATAGGTTACTATGTTATTTTTCATTTTGTACGTTATAAACACTTAAATTCAAAAGTAAATTCATAGAAATTTAGTTTATTGTTCTGTTTATCTTGGTACCAAATGGCTTTTCATAAACAGCCTAATGATGATTTAAAATTATCAGATTTTTCGGATTTGCCAAACCTGCAGCGGTTCAGAAAATCTGCTCTGAAAATTCCGTTTTTTGGGCAATCACAATTCTTTGCAGAAATAATACGTTAGTAAAGCTCATTGATAGATAGACCTCAGTTTGTTCTACTTTCTGATTTTCAGTCTTTATAACATAAAGAAATTTTAAAAAGCACTCTATAAATACATACATGTTTATCTTCTGAAGTAGTTTCTTCAATTTTTATTCTGAAGTAGTTTCTTCAATTTTTAATTTGAGCGAAAAAAAAATTTCTGTCTAACTTTTTCTTGTGCGCACATTACTCTGGAACCCTTTATGATATTAGACCCTTAAAGCACCGTCAAGGACGTAGACGTATAAAATGACATCTACGCAGGCGCAATAGCGAATTGTTCTATGTTTATACTTACACCTGACGTAAACTTATGTGTTTCTACGTACACCTAAAACGTATCGTATCGAGCCGAGTAGTGGTGGTGGGACCACCGATTGCACCCAATTGTATCACTGTAACTGTCAAAGATGCCACATTCGTATAACCACCATTGATTCTTCTTATTTTTGGCTTATTTACAAAACTATGTAATATAAATAAAACAAAGACACCAATGAAAAGTGTTGGGTTAAGCGGTTATGATTATAAGGTTTGTTGAAATTTAGTTCAGTAGATATGTTACGTTTCAAACAGTGCTTTATCTCAATTTAAGTCAATGTATCGTAACATGGATCTAAGTGTATTTCTGCGTTTACTCCAAAGAGTTACGTATACGGCGCTGTTGTTGCTTTAAGTGTCTATTGACTTAAAATTTGGTACACTTATGTATTATAACGAGATATGGAACTAGATTATATTTTGATCTAATTACGTTGAGAGGTTGGGGGGTAAATAGGCAAAACAAGCAGAAAATTGCAATTTAGGACATTTACGAAATGTCAAGGTCTCAATAATTTTTATAGCATCAGCCACCCTCCACTATCACCCCCACCCCTACACTATTGTGAAAGGGAATAAAAAAAATTAAAATGTGATTTAGTCTATACAAGAACGACTCTTAAAAAAAATTTTGGCGTTTGCCACCCCCACCCTATTATTAAAGGGCGTAAAAAATTAAAATAGGATTTAGTGTCTTGTGTTTAGGCCTCTAAAATTTATTTTGGCATTAGCTACCCCATCTACCACTTCCATTGTGCCACCCCCACCCTGTTGTTTAGAGGAATAAAAAATTGAATTGGGATTTAGTGTGTATACGAGAACCAAGGGCCTCTAAAAATGTTTTGGCATTAGCCACCCCCTCTACAACCCCCACCATATTATTAAAGAGAGTAAAATACATTGGAATTTAGTGTGTATAAGACTTGGATACAAAATCTGGATGTGGAGGTAGTGATTCCTTGGGCAGCGGTTTTTCATAAACAGCCGAGTAAGAGAGAAGGATATGTTAAGATTTCGGCGACGTCTGAGGCATAATTTTGTCTTAAATGGATAAAGCTTTTACATTTTTTTAATAAACTTGCGAATTTTAACTGCAATGTAAATGAATTGCAAATTGCGACTTTTTACAGCACATGAACTCGCATAATACGTTTGATGCAAATAATAACAACCAAATAGGTTTCAGATATAATCCAAATAATTTTGAGAAATATTTTATAAACAAATTCTCAGTACAGCGGAATTAATGTGAATTAATTATTTTCAGCGACAACTTTCGACGGAAAATTTTCTTGTGCTCTTATGTAATTTGGTCTCCTGATTACGAAAAAAATATTCATATTCAAAAGTTATATGCATTTTTCTTATACATTTTTACGTACTTTATACTTTTCTGCGTAATATATCGCGTTCTATTAACCAAAACTGACTAACAAAAATACTGGCTTGTCAGATGACAGAAGGGCGTATGCCCCATTGTTTTCGAGATTTTGCAAAATTAAAAGCAGAGGGCGTACTTGCCGATAAAAATTTGTCTCTACAGAGTATAGCTAGATCGACTCAGAATTGGTAGCTAAAAGAAAAATAGCCAAGTGAGGCCTGTGACTGAGGGAGATTTTATTTATTTAAAACATGTTCCGAATTAATAAATGGGTTGCAAAATGATCTGAAGCTATAATAACGATGTAATTAAAACAATAATAAATTTGCAGCTTTCACCGGATTTTTTTTACGAATGAAATTTTAAATAAACTGCAAAATTTCTCGGAAGTTAGCGAAAACAGATAAAATACAGGGTGCAATTAGTTTAATGTCATTAAAAAAAATTGGTAATGGGGAATGACCAGACAAACAAAAAACCTACATATTTTTTTCCTCTAGGAGCACTTTGAAAAAACTGACCTAGGTCAATAATTTCAATAGTTTCTAAAAAAAAGTGTGAGAACTTGCTTTATGGGGCAATCAATGGCGTTTATCAGTTAGTTTTAAAAAAGTCATAAAAGCGGAAAAAGGTTTTTATTCTTGAGCCGGACGCCGGTGCCGGCATTCGCGGCTTGGATTAACAAAGGAGATAAAGGGTACCAACTTTTTGGTCCTTAAAAACTGAACCAAATAAAATAATTTTCCACGAAAAGAAACTGCACAGTGACATGCAACAAATGATAACTTACCAGTGTTGTTTATTCACATAAGTTGTTCGAAATGTACTCCATCTACATTAATACACTTTTCAGCACAATGAAGTAAAGACATACGCACTCCGTTGAACACATTGGGTAAATTAGGATCATTTTTTATGGTCTCTATGCACATTAAAACGCGTTGCCGCAATTGTTCCAAATCCAAAGTGTCAATTGGATCATGGTAAACAAGCGATTTAAGATGCTCCCATAAAAATCCATTGAATTTAAGTTGCGAGCTCTGGATAAGTGTAATTTTCTGGCACAATGTCCAAAATTCACTTATAAATACAGCGTTTTAAAATACTACACTAAACTAAAGTAAGTCGATAAAATAAATTCTAACTAAGGATAGGTCTGGCCGATAGCCGAGTGGGTTAAGGCGCGTGGTGGTAATAATACAAACGGCAATACGTTAGCCAACTTTTCAGATATTGAAAATGTTGCTATCATAGCGCCGGACACACCAACACATTTTCCAGCTAACAAGATGTCTCCCACCACTTTAGACATTGTACTTGTCAAACATTTTTTGCACCCCATCATCCCAGACTCCCTTCCATTCCTTTCCTCTGATCACAACCCCATTTCCTTTACTATACCCTCCCCGGACGATACGCAGAATTATAGACAGACGTACAATTACAAGACTACAGACTGGAAAAAATACAAACGAATTTTAAACGACACGATGACAATTAATTCTAGAATCGAATCACCGCCAGACATCGACAACGAGGTCTCGCGGCTGACACAAATTTTCCAAAACGCACGAGACAAGACCACAAAAAAGACGACAATTAAACCTAGGACAGAAATTATTCCTCCTGACATTTTGCAACTGATCAAGTTTAAAAATAAAATTAAACGGCGGTGGCAAAAATGTAGGAGGGATATTGACAAATTGAGACTTCGCGACTTACAAGACGAAATAAAAAACAAACTGACAAGTCACAGGAAGGAGGCCTGGAATGAAAAGATAGCGGCCTTGTCACGCCAGGACAATACCCTGTGGCGTAGGACCAAACTGCTAAAAAGACCGTACATACAAATGCCTACCCTTGTCCGGGACGGAGTACCCTATTATTCCGACCTAGACAAGGCGGAGGTATACGCGACTTACTTACAACAGACTAACACGACGTCACCAAACAGTACGCCAGAACATGACCAGATCACAGACGACGCTAACACGCTACAAGACAGATATGACATACCGACAGACGTACTCAAAAAAATGATTTCATCTCCTTCAGAGATCAAATCAATTATCAAAACGTTTCCTAATAATAAAGCTCCCAGAATAGACGGTATACATAATTTACTATTAAAAAATTTAACTAATAAGTGCATTGTACAGCTTTTGTACATAGTAAATGCCATAGTAAAATACCAATACTATCCGGGAGCTTGGAAAACCGGAATAATAGTCCCTATCCTTAAACCTCGAAAACCTCCCCACCTCCCATCCAGTTACCGCCCCATTTCACTCCTGAAAATTCTCAGAATTTTAAACAAATATTGCAAAAGACACAAAATCTTGCCTAATATCCAATTTGGATTTCGAGAAGGTCATAGCACCACTCTCGCAATTTCTAAGGTGGTGCAAGACACCTTGTTAGCCTATAACAAAAAAAATTGCAACGTGATGTTGCTTTTAGACATTGAAAAAGCCTACGATTCGGTTTGGCTCAACGGCTTAATTTTTAAACTTAAAAATGTTTGTAAATTTCCTGTGCATATCGTTTCACTAATGAAAAGTTATTTGTTTGGCAGGCAAATAATAGTAAATATAAATGGTACCCACTCGGCCCTTAAACGCATGTCAGCCGGCGTTCCGCAGGGGGCTATACTGTCGCCCCTGTTGTATAATTTATACCTCGCGGACACGCCGACAAGCCAGTCAACAGACTTAATACTTTATGCCGACGACACGGCAATTTACGCCAGGTCTTTTTATGCCGTCGCGGCGCTACAAAAAGTGAGGTACCATTTAAATACACTACTAAAATACCACCAAAAGTGGAAAATAAAAATAAACGCAGAAAAAACTGAAATCATTACGATGCACAGGAAGTTTACAAACATTAAAACCTTCAATAAAATTAAAATTAATGACAAGGTTATTGAGGAAAGGAGCACGGTCAAGTATCTAGGGGTAACCCTGGATACGAGACTACGCTTCGGGCCTCACATAACCAGAGTAATAAATAGTACGTATGCTGCCTTAAGTCGACTATATCCATTAGTCAACAAAAGGAGCACATTAACTAAGGATAACAAGTTAACCCTTTATAAAGTTATGCTAAAACCGATCCTTACCTATGCATGCGCGTCTTGGAACACAATTTCAGATGCGCAATGTAATAGACTACAAAGGACACAGAATAAAATCCTTAGATTACTTACAAGCACAAATAGGTATACTCCTATTGAAACGTTTCATAGAGAGTATAACATCCCTCTAATCAGGGATTATATAATAGAAACTTCCCAAAAATTCTTTAAAACAAAGATACATAATTCCCCGCTCACCACTAATATGGTAGACATATGGGAACATCATAATTTTGAGCACACCCATAAGCTCATACATGAAAATCTTCCGATTTATTCGGATAGATAACATAATTTTTAAAACTTATAATTTTCTTACAGGTTCAAGTGGAACTATGATGATTTGATGTGTCCCTGAAACATTTTATACATACTTGTTTTAATAAAAATATTATTTAATTTATTTCAAATAGTTGTTTTATTTTTCTTATTTTTGTATACCACTGAAATCATCGGTGCGTTTTTAATTGTGGATATATATTTTTTTAAGCAGGTTTTTTCTCGGAAATGAGTTTCCTGCGAGTTTATTATATAATTTTAATGTATCAGATAGAATCTCAATAATTTTTATTTTCCTTAAACATGCTGTATAAAAACTGATATTTAGTTTAACCTTTTTTGGAAAACAATTTTTATTTCATTAATTTTTAATTCTATTCTTATCATTTGGCATAAGATCGGCCCCCCGTCTCGTTTCTGAGCTTGATGCTCATCTGTAACGCGTCGGGATAACATAGATATTGTACACTGAATATGAATGATATAAATAAAATGGAATTTGACATGTAAATACTATCCAATAAAGCATTTTAAATTGTAAATTGGTGGCAATCGCGATTAATCACACGGACATCGCACCACCGGGTTCGAATCCTGGCTCCGGCACTGTCGGAGGAAATGGTTGTATGTCCGCGTTTTTTCAATGTATAACTCCCCATCCGCACAAGCCCTGGCTGCTGGAATTGGGGGTTTTCTAATTTCTGTGGTGTTTATTTATACCTACAGAAAACGGTAAAAATCGAAAAAGAACAGAAGCAATGACAAAAGAACCGTGTGATTGTACGTAATCAAGTAACCGACATAAACTAAAGTAGATGTTGTCTAACAACAGTTTGTAACATTTTGTCCCTTCTACTTTTTAAAGTGTCTTTTATTGGTTCTTAGTCTACGTTAGCTGATGCTATTGGCTAATTTAAATTGGAAGGAATAAAACCGCAATAGTAAAAAACAAAAGGTAGCCGCCGGCGCCGTTACTTTATCGGCCACACTCGGCGGCGGGCCCTTAAAGTTTTTATGCCAATTAGGGAGTTGTACAGCCGGCAAAGCATACAATAAAGCTGAACTTGGTTGAACTTTCACTTCTATTCTGGAATACTTTGCATACCTCAATAGTCCAGAAGTTTTCAACCAATTTTATTAACAATAAGTTAATTTTTTAAACATTTTTTTCTCCAAAACTATGGAATTTAGACTCTGTGTTACATAAGACTTTTTTTGTTGTCTGATCGTTCCCCATTTACCAGTTTTTTTTTAATGGCATGAAACTAATTACACCCTGTATATTCCGGATGCTTTGCGAGGTTGAAAGATATTTCAATGCATTATTTGAATGTTGTGTGAAATTTGGATCTTTTTACAATTTTTCTTAGTCAAGCATAAGTTTATTGTTTAAATAATAGATAATTTCATTAAATTCGGATTGTGTTATTAATGTCACAAACATTGGCAACCCGGTTTTAAGACTTTCGCAATTGTTTAGATCCCCTTTAATTGTTTAAACCGTCAAATCGTGGCCGTCAGATAAAAAAAATTGTGAAAAAATCTTCCGGATTAAAAAAACTTATGCAAAATTACAAGCGGGTAATGTTCCCTATTCTACCGTATAAACAATCATTTGCATAACTTTCGCAATTTTTAATCGACGAAATATATCAAGGCAAAGTAAATAAACAACTATTTGTAATGTTCCGACCATCGTAGCAGGGTGCAAACTTGACAGAAGATGTCTGATTATTATGAAAACATTCCCCAAGGTTTGCATATATTTCGAAATTTTTTCCAAAAAGTAATTACAAGCTTGCGTTTTTTGTTAATTTAACAATGATCCGTAGGGCGCAAAAGGATGCAAAAACCAGATTTGTTATTTTTTACCTCCTTAAATTTTATCTTAAAATTTAAAAACTTTCGCAATTTTTCATACATTTTTTACTCTAATTACTAGCCTATAATATTTAGGTATAGTTGAAGTAACCAGTTCCCGACACATAAAAAACGCAACAAAAATTTTACTACCTCATTAAAATACGGGTACTCTTTGTACTGCTGTTCGCAAATTGACTCGCTTATCTTTATAAGTTTTTAATGTGCGTCGGGTCGTTTGATGACAGGCATGGCGCCATGGCCCGCGGCGTATAATTGTCGTAAAGTTTTCGTTGCGTTTTTTGAGCACAGGGAAGTCCTTACTTGGATTATAAGTATATAGGTATACAAATTCGTATAATAAATTAGCCAAGTTCTATATAGGTTGTGTTTATCGCGGGTAATCTACCTATATTGAAAATTTTGAGAACTTTAAATATAGGTCGATATCTTCAGATCAGGTGGTAGGAATTACAAGAACGTAAACAAATCCGAAAGGCCGAAAAAAACACCTGTGATGGCTAAACAGTAAACACACTATTATTTTCTACAAACGCGCAAAAAAACGGACTGGTTCATGCAACTATTAAAGGTATGGTCGCTTGAAAATTTGAATTTTCAAAGATAAGGGATTATTTTATTTATTTATTTTAGTTATTACTATAGTCTAGTATACTTTAACTTGGCGTGTGTATGTATAAGTTAATATTTCCGTACGATTTCATTTTCTCTTGTACACAAAGATCCAGAAATATTGTCCACGTAGACAATGTTTCTGGACTATTGCTTTAACTTTGTGTACAATATGGAAGAAAATGAAATCGTACGGAAATATTAACTCATATATACACACGCCAAGTTAAAATATACTAGACTATAGATACTTAGTCTAGTATACTTTAACTTGGCGTGTGTATGTATGAGTTAATATTTCCGTACGATTTCATTTTCTCCCATATTGTGCACAAAGTTAAAGCAATAGTCCAGAAACATTGTCTACGTGGACAATATTTCTGGATCTTTGTGTACAAGAGAAAATGAAATCGTACGGAAATATTAACTCATACATACACACGCCAAGTTAAAGTATACTAGATTATAGATACATATATAATAAAGAATGCAACACTAATGTTTAAAATACCTATGACACGTAAAAATTGGCTATAAAAATTTTTTTAGAGGCCCTTGGTTCTCGTATACACACTAAATCTCAATTTAATTTTTTACTCCCTTTAATAATAGGGTGGGGTGGCAGAGGGGGTGGCTAACGCCAAAAAATTTTTAAAGACTTCGTTCTTGTATACACATTAAATCATATTTTAATTTTTTTACTCTCTTTTATAATAGTGTAATAATAATTGCAATTTTATGGACTCTTACCTGCTTACTTTGCCTATTTACCCCCGAACCCTTCAACGGAATTAGATCAAAATATAATCTAGTTCCAGATCTCGTTGTAATACATAAGTGTACCAAATTTCAAGTCGAATCTTAAACGATTCCAGAGTAAACGTGCGCACTAAAAAAAAGTTACAGGCAGATTGACAGACAGACCGACCGACAGACAGAAATGTTTTTGGATCAAATTTAAAATCTCGACGTTTCATGACATTTTGAGCCTATTTCAACTAAAAAAAATTTTTTTGCGTTACTATACTTCCACTGGACGTGGACATAGTCTAAGGATATCCTTAGACTATGACGTGGAAGTAAAATTAATTTTTTTTATCTCGGTTATTTTAAAATAATCCTATAGTTTCAGGTATCGCGCACATTTTTCGGTTTTAATGGCAGGATTTCAAAAGGGCGTAAACTTTTAGCAACAATTACGATTTTCAGCTGTCGACATTCTAATTGAAGGTTGTACTCTGTTTAGTAAGAGCTGCATTTTCCCTAAATTTTAGTGAAATTCGCCTATTTTCTTCACAGAAATAAGAATTAGTTTAAAAATACTTCCCCAATTTTGCAATATTTAATTTTTTTGAAAATAATTATAGTTGAAGCGAATTTTAGTTTGTAAGTAGATAGGTAATGAGAGTATGTCGGATCGTGATCAGTGATCAGATTAGGAGGCAATTGAGTGGTGGGGGCGACGTAAGCAGATGTCATGTTCGAGTGATAGTGGCAAATTTTAAGATGACCTTATTAATATACTTATTTGGTAAAAATAAATGTAATTAAGTCCAAAATAAGGATAATTAAGAGTAATAAAGGGTAATTTAGGTAAAAATAAGAGTAATTAAGGTAAAAATAGGGATAATTAAGGGTCCCGCATCCTCGCCTCACATCTTCCAGCGGCTTGTATATCAATGTATGCGTGGAAACTATGCAATCTTGGGCGAGGATTGTGTAGAGGATATACCATCCTTCTGAGGGGATGTAGAGCCGTCGGCCCCTTGTCCATTAAATGTTAGACAAGTAAAAGATCTCTATTCTTCGAAAGAGAAGAGGTTCGGCAAAATTCCTGTGTGGGGGGTAGCTCGTCTACAGGTGTCAGTGTTAGCCCTCAGTAGCGGAAATAGGTCGACGTTAAATAATGTTCAAAAAAAAAAAAGATAAGTACGTCGACCTCGCCGAAACTGCAAAACTGAACTGTGAATTCAACTTGACCCCCTGAACAAATTATAATAAAAAACTGTCTTGATCAGACAATTCACATTAAAACCCTAATTTGACTCTAGTACTAGTTCCACTCAAAATTTTACCATTAAGAATTAGCAACTTTTTTGGAGCAATCCGACTATTGAAAGCACGGAAATTTACTAAATACACCGGAAAATGTTAAGTGGCAAAGTAAATTATATAAAAAATATGTTCTTAGTCAATAGAATTTTACAAAACTTAACTATAAACTTGTTTTGATGTTCTTATACACATGGTAAAAAACCAGACCCGTCAAAGACAGTTCCTTTTTCCGATTTTTTTCGGGTCTATTTTATCTCCGCTATGAAGGTTTTGACTCATTACAAATTAGTTACAATTTATATGTTTTGTCACCTTATGCATCTCTTCATAAAATATCCTATTTAATAATAATTCAGTTAATGATAATTGATGATCTAATTCAACTAGTCTATTAGGCCACATTATCCACAATACAAATACTTACATATGGCAAGAGTTCACAGGGAGCCATCCCAGAGACAATAATCAAATACCGTATAATAACCTTCATGTTGTTTGGCCAAGAGGTGCAAAGTGTAGCCCATACTTCTTCAATTTCTTTTGGATGATTGTCCCCAAACTAGACATCAACAAACATATTAGATAACGTGAATTTGAAAAAATCAGGTTCTCATGTTTACCTTGGCCGTTATATAAAATATATTATTCAATACCATTTCCGTAGCCTCTGCAGAACCCCAACCCTCTTTTCGCTCGGCGCCCATATCATTGGCATAAAACTAAAACAGTTTCATTACGTGTAATATTTTGCGTCATGAATACAATAGCTGCGTGGGGTATTCAATATGAATGTTTAATCCAGGAATGGTCTGGCGAAACAAAAATAAAGGGAAAACTCGATTTTACTGGATCAAAGGATTTATGAATTTACGCATTATAATATTCAATTTGAATACATAAAGGAACATTGTATGTATGTATTAAACGTTACTTCTACACACCTGATAAATATGAGCGTTTGTGGGTGGAATATTGGGATCCACTAATTCCATATTATGTAACCATGGTAATAAATACTGCAGCAATAATTGTCTAACTTCTGGCCTTGCTGATTGAAACCTGTACGTAATTTCTGTAAAAGTAAAATATTTTCACAATGTACTTTTCTCAAAATGGTACAAAATTTAAAACGTTATATCGGTCGAAACAGTGCAACGTCCAAAGACAGATTTGGACTCTTAAATTACACAGCCTGTTACTTTTATAGTACTATAAAAGCAATCTTTAATTATTTTAACTTTACAAGAGATATTGAACTTAACATTTTTTTGAATATGTTGAAATTAACAGAAACAACTTTTACTTATCAAGTTTTATCAGAGTAACCAGCAATTTTCAATTGTGAAATTTTCTGGCTTTTCCAGATTTTGCAGTTTCTAAATATTGCAAGCAGAAGATTTTTAACATTACACTAAACTGAAAAAATCATCAGCCTTTATTAAATTTTCGCAACTATTTTGAAATATTAGGCGTTTTTAGCGAAAGATACCAAAAGTTTTTTTTAAGTTTATCAAAATTTCCATTAATTTTAGACTTCTCACATTCATTTTCGATAGTAATTGACAGAGAACAGTATTTTGAAGTTATGACTTTCTTCACTACTTTAATGAAATCGAATTTTTTTGCTCCATTTTCAAAATTTACTCAAAACAATGTATATACATCAAATATACTCACTCTATAAAGTTATACGTTTATCAAGTATTTTTAATTAAGGGCTAGGTATCATATCGTTTTATGATAGAAATTAGCTAAAATATTGTCAAAAGTTCTCAATAAAAAAAAATTAATGGGACCATTTTGATAAAAGATAATTTTTCGTAATGATGTTTTTCAGCTTTAAGATAGTATACCTCATTTTTTTACATAATTTTTTTTCTGGAAGTTCAAATTAAAATTTTTAAAAATATATAGCGTGATATTTTATGCGATTGTTTTTCGGTTCGGAGCCAGAGCAGTGTTCAGTTTAATAGTGGGGGGGTAATGAGAGTGGTGGGAGGTAATTAGGGGGCGGGACGTTAGAGGGCGGAGGCCTAAGAGTTGTGGTGGGGGGCAATTAGAGTGGTGTGGTAATTAGAGTGGTGGGGGACAATTAGCGTGGTGTGGCAATTAGAGTAGTGGGAGGTAATTAGGGGGGGGCGTAAGATGGCAGGGCCTAGGAGAAGTGGTGGGGGGCAATTATAGTGGCTGGTGGTGGGGGGCAATGAGAATGGTGAGAGGTAATTAGGGGGCAGAGTTTAGAGGGCGGGGCTTACGAGTGGGGGGGAGCAATTGTAGTGGTGAGAGGTAATTTAATTGGTGAGAGATAATTGAACTGGGGGGGGGGGGGTTAATTGATAATAGGGATAGCGTGTTCTATTTGAAAATCAAAAGTTAGGGGTCATTCCGGCGAACCGGAAGTGATATCAAATTATCTCATATGTCAAAAAATGTAGTTTTCTGAATTCATCTTGTAATGATAAATTTTTCTTAATCATTTCATGTATTATGAAAAGCTAATAATTTTTTTTAACATTAAATATTATTAATTAAATACATTTAGCAAATAATGACATGTTTTATAGTTTTTAATGTTAAAATCATTAAATTTTTCAAAGTACCTACATTAAAAAATAATAATCGAACATAGTGAAGAAGAAAATTTATCATTAGGAGACGCAGTGAATTTAAAAAAAAATTTTTTTTTAAATAACTATCAAATTTGGTTCTCACAGTTTTTTATTCTGAGCAAGTTTTTCTTATAAAATTTTTAATACCTCGCACAGAAAAGGCATCTGATGCGAATTTTATTTTTAAGCCCTTAAGCTTATCAGCGCCCTCTGTAAATTATTCAAATTCTAGCATGCTAAAGATAGGTTTTGGTGAAGGAAGAGCAGAATATAGAAAATTGTGTTTAAGAGCGCTCCGGATATAAGCGGGAAAGACACTCCACTGTGCACTAGACATAACCAGATATAAGAATTACAATGAAGCCACCTCCGGAAAATAACACTATATAGTGAGCACGTAAAGCCATCGGAAAGTGGCAAACCCCATTTTTAAAAATGTCATTTGAAAGAGCACATTTTGCTGCACACAGTAACTTACTTCTATGGCATATTGCATAACGAAATTATCAAGAAAAAAAACCATTTAACATTAATAGCACCCACGAGCATTACTTTTAGTCCATTGAAGGAGTCGGGCGAACTACAGAATGTTTGCGCCTGGAACTAGACAATGCCCCCCCTCTCTCGTTTTCGAGGGCGCTGAATTGATTACCAACTTTGCGCCTCGGCAACCCCCTCAAATTGGCCAAAAACCACCCCCCAAAGTCCCCTTTTATGTGAACTCGTTTACTTTCCCCAGTTTTTCGAATAATTGTTGATCCCTCGAGTAGAACGGAAGGTCCCTCGAGGGATTTGACCTCAGCCACCCATACCCCCAGACTTTCACCCCTGTAGGGGCGCCTATGATTTTCTTGATCCGCTGTCACAAATAAAAAAAAGAGATAAGTATCTCTCATAATATGTATTTACACATGTATTCATACACCAATGCCTCTATGTACAAAATTTATAAAAATAATTTAATGAACACATTTTTTATACTATTTTACACGCTTTATATTAGCTTCACCTGTATGTTTGTTTGAATTATGTAAGTGTGTAACTTTTTGAATCTTTGAAGGCGATTCTCACCCACTTCAAAACGTCAGATTAAACTGAAACTTTGCAACTTATCAAGGACAGACGACAATACAATAATTTGACAACTTTGTCCTAATGTCCTCACCAGGATCATCAGGATAAAATAAAAATAAAAAAATTACTAATATATTATCGACACTTTGTCGGACGCGCCGGGGTTATTTATATCGGGACTCTGAGAGGGTAGGCCGTTTAATTGTCCATTACTCGTGGGAACAACAATGAAAAATGAAACTACGAAACTACAACACAAAAACAAAAAAGAGATTGGCGAAAAAAAAAAATTATACTTTAAGAAAACTAAAAAACACGCTTTGGTAGTAAACCGAACTAAAAAGTAAAATGTTATTTTATTGTAAAAAAGCGTGGGGTACAGTAAAAATATAGTAAAACGCACCCCACGCTTGTTTACAATAAAGTATTTAAAATATTTAAACATTATTTTTACTTTTTAGTTCGGGATTAAAGCGTGTTTTTTTAGTTTTTTAAACTATAATTGTAATTGTAGATGAAAAAAATTTCCACCCCCTTGAAGGGTGAAAACAACTCCCCGGGGTTGGTTACCTACCACCTTCCTCAAAGAGATGCCTCCTACAAAATATTAATTTAAAAAAAAAAGAAACTACATGCCTTTGAAGGGTGAAAACGGTGGTGGTTACACAATCCAGGTCATCTACCACTTTATTCAAAGAAACACCTGTAAAATATCAGTTTCTTTTCTCACAAAAAATATATCAATTTTCTAACCCCCTACAGGGGTGGAAATCTAGGGTAGGGGTGACTGAGGCCAAATCCCTCGAGGGACCTTCCGTTCTACTCGAGAGAACAACAATTGGTCGAAAAACTGGGGAAAATAAACGGGTTCACGTAAAAGGAGCTTTGGGGGTAGTTTTTGGCCAATTTGAGGGGGTTGTCGAGGTCGAAAACGGGAAGGGGACGTTGTCTAGTCTCAGGCGCAAACATTCGGTAATTTCGTCATAAATCCCGACTCGTTAAATGGACTATAATAGTCCAATAAAATTAGGTGACTCTTAAATCTAACCTAAAACTAATTTGGGATAAGCGGATTGTGTTTCCAATGGGGTACTTTTTATGTGTCTAAAAATCCCCAGTGATCCCCTAAGCCAAACTACCCCAAAACCACCTCTAAAAGTACAATTTTTAATTTTTTTGCGATTTTCTCAAAAACCTTAAACTTCTCGACAAAATTTCAAGACACATTTTTCCTAGAGTATAAACCTTACTATTGGTATATATATAGTATAAATTTGAGTAATGGCAAAGCCCTCTTATAGCCTGAAAATAAATAAAATTTAAATTCTGCAAAATAATTTTCGATTTAGCAAGTTCTAACCAATACTTTAAAACTACAATAACAATACTTGTGTTTAATTGTATTTTTATCATATCTGCGTCATTTATGTAATTCGCAATTATTTCTGTATTAATATTATTAGCCATATTTAACTTTAAAAATAATTTTAAGCTTAAGATTATCATGCCGGTTTGCACTCAAATCTTCAAGTAATAAATAAGTTAAAAGTTGAAAATGTTAAAGAAACTGACTCATTTATTAACGAGTCATACATTATAAAAAGTAAGAAAAATAAAAATAGTGCAAAAAAACACAAAACATTTCCATTAAAAGATGAATTAAAACACACAAAATTAACTAAAAATCCTCATTATCGTCAACAAAAGACACATCTGATGCGACATTAATGCAATATTGTCCCAGACAAAAATTACAACTTGCAGTGCATTTTAAATTAAATTTGCTGCAAATACAGGATTTACTGGAGCAATTAGATTTGCATCCACAAAATAAAAATTTCAAAATGAATTCGGGTGAAATTTCTTTTCAATTCTTTTGCGACTGAAGAGCGCCATACTTTTTAATCCACCCCCAATCTTCTGGATTTAATTCGTTGCCCATCCATAGCTGTACTTGCAAGTAAACTCTTTTAATATGAAGTTCAGTAGCTTCAGATGTAGGTGGCAATGTAGCAGCTAATTTTGACATAAATTTTGACGGGCAATTGTGTGACAATATTTATAATACCTTAATTAATTTAAGTTTTCGCTTTTGTGACTGCCATACTATTTTAAATTAAATTTTGGCCTGCTTTTATTAAATCAGATAGATTGTGAAAATCGCTTTTAAATATGGAAAGATCGTTAGAAAGAGCATTAGTATTTTTTTAAATGTTAATGCCGTTTTCTTGCCCTTTTAAAAAAATGCTGACGTTGCATGTCAACCAGTCATAGCATGAACAAATAATATATGTTGGCAAATTGATTTATTTAATATATTTTGTATTGCGTACATATTTGTTAGCTTATTTGGCTTACCAGATGTACCGGGTCTCAGAATTTATATATTTTGAGTTGCACAATGCTCTAGAGCCTCTAGAAAGCAACACCATAATGTCTGTATCTTGTGCCACAACAATCACGGGATTGTTAGTTTCTATGGCACAATCCACAGCTGTTTTAGCAATCATATAATCTGCAGTCTTTGCCTGAAATACCGACATTAACAAAATGGGCATCTAAAAAATTAATGAGCTTCTCTTTATTTGAAAAAATTGTTAAAATATGATATTGATTTTGTATCATTGAAACTTCCGAATTTCATGATTTATTACTACTTGGTGTAGGTAGGTATTGTTTGTGTGATTGTGACTAAAGTACCGCCTACCGGTATTTTGGCACTTATTATGGTACTAAAAAATAATTGCGAGTTACATAAATGACGCAGATATGATAAAAATACAATCAAACACAAGTAGTGTTATTGTAGTTTTAAAGTATTGGTCAGAACTTGCGAAATCGAAAATTTAAATTTTATTTATTTTCAAAAGGCTATAGAGGGATTTGCAGTTACTCGAATTTATACTATATATACCAATAGATAGGACATTTTTTACTCTATAAAAAATGTATCTGGAAGTTTTAAGGTTTTTGTGAAAATCGCAAAAAATAAAAAATTGTACCTTTAGGGGCGGTTTTGGGGTAGTTTGGCTTGGGGGATCACTAGGGATTTTTAGGCACATAAAAATTACCCCATTGGAAACACAATCACGCTAAAATCAGCTTGTCCAAAATTTGTTTTAGGTCGACCCATTATTTTTACTGGCCTACTATTATGGTGGAACCCCAATAGAGGAACCTTTTTATGATTTATAGTGGAGTAGAATTAGCTCAGAAATGCGCTATGTTTCGGAATAATTACGGGAAGCTTGGATTTCCGTGAAACTTTTAAGTGTACTTTTAATGTTGAAAAATAAAAATTCAAAATGGCTGATCCAATATGGCCGACTTTATGTAAAATATTTCATAAAAAATGACGTAACTCGAAGAATTTCCAATAAATTTCGTTAAAATTAATATTAAGGGCTTTTTGAGATCACTGAAAAACAATGTGATCTTGACAGATAGAAAATCAAAATGGCTGATATAATATGGCCGACTTTTGGTACAATATTTCATAAAAAATGACGTGTAACTCTAAGAGTTTTAAATAAATTTCGTTCGACTGAACATATAGTGCATAAGGTCTCTTCAAAATTATATACAGCAATGTAAAAATTCATATTGTTTTATTTAAAATTGAACAATATAATAATTTTAAATATAATTTTCTTGGTCAATTTCATCAAAAAATTGTTGACGGTTCAGACAATCAGAGCAGGAACAAGTGGAGCAAGCCACGGTGCAGAATAATTCAGCTTTCCTACAACCACATTGATTACCACAACCTGTTTTGCATCCGCAAAAAATCATTTGAATAGGTTCGTTTGAGGCTGGATCTTGGGTCATGGCAATTGGCGACATACATACGTCCTCCATTTCCAACCCCAGCCTTCTGCTTGCAAATTATTACTCAGCCAAGTCTGCACTTGAAAACAAACTCTTTTAAAATGCAGATCAGCTGCATCTTCGGTTGAATTGCCGTTAAATTTTGTTTGCTTCGCTTTGTGATTTTTCTAACAAAGTAACAAACGAACTCGTTCAAAGTTTTTATTGGTGTCGTAGCACCGTGTAATGCAAATAAGCACGTCACTCGAGCATTAAATATAGCAACACCGTCTTGGTTTGTTCCTAAAAAAACACCAATAACATCTTGTGAATTCTTTTTTGCCCCGCACACTTTTGCAAACTTTGCTTTTCGCGGAAAAACCTGATGTACTATCACATCCTGTAAAGGCATGAATAAACAAAATTCGCTCTTTACAAGATAGAATGTCCGAAACAAAACTTCTTGACGAGTACAGTTTTCGCTCTGTACCGCTGTTAGGATCACAAGAACATCGATGTCTTCCGGAACGATGGTAACGTTTTCGCGTGGTTGTTGTATCGCCGTTTGAACAATTAGCACGTCGGCATCATCTTCAGCTTTATGAGCAACAATATTTCTTTCTTATATAAGTTGTTTTGTAATACAAGAATGAATCGCTGTTTGCTACTTGTAGGTACCTATTTGAAAGAAATTTATCTTGTGGAAAAGTTAGATATATCGATTGATGGTGGTTATATTGGTTATACAGGGTGGGGCAATAGTCAGTCGGACCTCGATATCTCGAGTTCCACGATAGCTAGAAATTTTTTAAAAAATTGCAAGTAAACTAGATAAAAAAATCTATAACTGGAAATTATTTTCGAAGCAAGTCAAGACGAAATTATAGGACCAAGTGCCTTTTTTAAAATGGAATGCTATGTGCATCAGTACATTTTTTGAAGCCTCTTTCTAGGCTCTATTCATTCTTATATTAGCATTGAATATCTTCCAACCACTTGGATGTAATGGGTTTTTTTTGTTGAAATAATGCAATCTGCAGATGGATATTAAAAAAATCAGCACAGTCACAATTATGGGTTTTAAGAAAAACTTGGGGGCAAGCGTAGGTGCGTCTTTACTATGTACATACTTCGGTATGCGATGTAAAGCAACGACACGCGCAGTTAGTACTTGGATGGGTGACCATTCCAACGGAAACCGCGTCCTCGCCTCACACATCTTCCAGCGGCTTGTATATCAGTGTATGCGCGGAAGCTATACAACCTTAGGCGAGTGTTGTATAGGAGATATACCATCCTCCGGAGGGGATGTAAAGCCGTCGGTCCCTTGTCTATTAAATGTTAGGCAAGTAAAAGATCCCTACTCTTCTTAAGGGAAGAGGTTCAGCAAAATTCCTGGTTGGGGGTAGCTCGTCTACAGGCGTCGGTGTTAGGCCTCAGTAGCGGAAATAGGCCGACGTTAAATAAATGTATAAAAAAAAAAAGAAAAACTTATGTGAATGCCAGTTACGAGACATCTAATTAACATTTTTTATTCATTTTCATTTCTCAAAAATGTACAGGGTGGGCAAACATTATTTTTCAATTAAGAACTTTTTAAATTGAATTTTCTAAATTTTTTCAAATGGAACACCCTGTATATTTTTCGACGATGTGATGTAGAAATGAAAAACGAAAATTTTTTGTAAATACTTCCCTAGGGCTAATTGCAACCAATTTCGTTTTATTGAACAATAATTATAAAATTCAAAAATAAACTTAAAAAAACTCAGTAGAAAAAATTAAAATAAATGTTCCACATGTTGCCCACTTTGGTTAACACACATCTCTATGCGCTTTTGAAATGAGGTTCGCACTGTTCCTAAAACTACCGGTGTGATAGATGTAAAGGCAGTTATTATTCTTTCCTTCATATGTTGTACTGTTGTTGGCGTGTCTCCTATAAACAATTTCCTTCACGTATCCCCATAAAAAGAAATCCATTTTTGTAAGACCTGGGGCTCTAGCAGGTCATTTAGTGGGTCACTTCTTCCAATCCATTGATGAGGGTAGGTATTATTTAAGTGGTCTCTAACCGCATTTAAATAATGTGGTGGACCACCATCTTGCTGAAACCACATCCTATTCCGAATTCCTTCAGGGAGATTTACCAATAATAATGGCAGATGGTTTTCCAAAAAATGAAGATAAATAGCTCCAGTCAATGTACCGTCAAAAAATGTGGTCCTATTACATGTTTTCCAATAATTCCTCCCCAAACGTTTATAGACCATCTGTGTTGGTTATCAACTTGCATAAAAAAGTGAGGACTTTCCGAAGCATAATGGAAATTGTGCCTATTAACAAATCGATTTTTATGAAACGTTGCCTCATCACTGAATAAAACAGAGTATTGAAGAAGTTGGCATCTTATTGCATTTTACCTCTGGCCCAATTACAAAATTGTAGGCGCTTTTGAAAATCGTCATCAGATAACTCCTGGTTCATTTGAATATGATATGCATGCAACTTATTTGTTTTTAAGATTCAACCCACAGACCGTCTACTTATTCCTACTAATGAGCTCACTTCTCTTTGACTAACATGGGGATTCTCAACCGTTGCCAGCGCCACAGAAAATTCATTCACAACACGTTTTATTCTTTCACTTTTTTTATATTCGACATTTCCAGTTTCCAGAAATTATCGAGAAAGTTTTGGAAGCTGCTAACATTAGGAATCCTTCTTTCAGGATAACGTTGGTGATAAATTCTATTGGCAAGGAAACAATTTCTGTCTGACTCGCCCAAAACAAAAGTCATGTCTACAAGTTCCGCTTTATTAAAATTTATATTGTAAAATTCCAAATATTTTAAATTCAATACAAATTGTAATAACCGACAAGTGTGATAAATGGTCCTTTGTACTCGACAAACTGTGGTTTTATTGCTTGTCGAATAACGAAAACAACAAAAAAATGTACAAACATTACAGTAAAGAACCGGTTAAATACTGTTTACTCATTTCAATGGATTGGAAAAAATGGTCCCACTAAATGGCCTCATTTCAAAATTGCATAAAGACGTGTGCCAATCAAAATTGGCGACACGCCGAACACCTATTATAAATTTGTCTAATGGATTATTTGACGGAACCTCTTTTTTAAAGTTTATTCTTGAGTTTGACACTTATTTATTTATAAAACGAAAATGGTTGCAATTAGCCATAGGAAAGTACTTACAAAAAATGTTCGTTTTTCATTTCTACATCACATCGCCGAAACTGGTTCAAAAATATTAATTAGATGTCTTGTAACTGGTACTCACATAAGTTTTTCTTAAAATCCATAATTGTGACTGTGGTGATTTTTTTAATATCCATCTGCAGATTGCATTATTTCAACAAAAAAAATCATTACATCCAAGTGGTTGGGAGATATTCAAGGCTAATATAGGAATGAATAGAGCCTAGAACGAGGCTTCAAAAAAATGTACTGATATACATAGCATTCCATTTAAAAAAAGACACTTGGTCCTGTAATTTCGTCTTGGCTCGCTCTGTATGTTAAAAACAATTTCCAGTTATAGACTTTTTCATCTAGTTGCAATTTAAAAAAAAAAAAACTCGAGATATCGAGGTCTGACGAACTATTGCCCCACCCTATATATGTAAAAGTTATTTGTTTTTACCCGCGATGAATCCAGAGCTATTATTTTGTCTCGATCTTTTAGGATAGGGATACATTTTTCAAAAATTCCTTGCACTTCTAACGCTTTGCGTCTGCATGCATTAAGGGCTTCTGCACAAATATACATTTGCAAGAATGCAATATATACTATCACACTATCAAATTTTAGATTATACACGCTTTGGTTATAAAACCGAAACAGGTGCATTATTACCTTTATTCCTGACTAAATCTGCATTGCCTGAAAATTTGCAAAAACCATGTAATTGTCAAAAAGCTTGTAAAATAAAAGCATATTTTTGTAAGAAGAATAATGTCAACTGCATTCCCTTACGCACCTGTAATTCACAAGACTGTGCCAATATGTATATTACCTGACTTTGTTTTAGTGTGTAAAAAAATAATATACAACGATTCTATCTATTTTCATGTTTAATTCTTTATATGTTGTAGAACTAAATTTATGGCTTCAAAATGTATTGTGTTCTCCACTTTTTTTATTAAAATTAGTTATAATTTAAATAACTTGTTCTAGTTTACAATTTTATTTATATATGTATATTTAAAAAGAAAAAACTACTATTGCATATATTCCCACAATATTTATGTAATAAAAAATATATAAATTAATGTATATGGATAAATAATAATTTATATCAATAAATAATTGTTGAAAATTTCATGAAGAAAGTTAAATAATTTAATGAAAAACCTATATTAAATTAAATGCTTATTTAATTAAATATAAAAACAAATAATTTTCACATATATAACGAATTAAAATTCGACAATTTTCTTTATTGGAAGTTAATACGCTTTATTACACTTTTAGAGCGTCAAAAAACAGGAAATTCGCGATTTTTCAATTTTTTAAAATTAACAACACTGAAAATATCAACTTTACGAAAAAAGTTATTGAACATTTCTTGTTGGAAATTGATGAAAAAATATTTAAAAAAAATTATTTGATGAAAAAATTTTCTTTTTCTATTTGTCATAAATAAAATTATTTAAAAAATAAGGATCCAGGTTACCGTCTGATAACATGGATTTTCATAATCGGTACTATCTCCTACACTGATTCCAGCAACAAAATCGAATCCGAATTTAATTTGAAACGACTGCGCAAATACCGCCAAAGTCTTAAACTCAAGTTTACCTTGGCGCATTCGCCAAATCTGCAAATACCTCGTTTTATATGTATATTATATAATTTTTATTATCCATTTAAGCCATATTTAAGCACTGCATTTTCGATCGATCGATAAGTACAGCACAACATTAATTTGATGTTGTTTTTATTTTCGCCTAGCATCTATATTAAAAGTGCACGTAACTAATTTACAATTTATTCGATAGAAAACTTACCTGAAAACATCGGCATCGTTAGTTCGGGGTGTAGAAGGGCTAACTGACGCGATAAATGAATTTGTGACCGGCAATATGTCGTTGCCAATATCGCATCTAAAGTACTTCTTCCTTTGTCTCCTTCGGCTGCAACAAGAATATTATACTGCAAATAATGAATCTCTAGATATGACAATCATCGAAAGTAGAGAGGGATCATTAAAAATGTAAATGATTTTATTTTACGAACCCCTCAGAATTTACGTACTAATTAATTTTGGTGGGGGCAAAATTGAAAATTTCTTGGCATCCAAACAGATGAATATCTAGATTGAGGAATTCAAATCGATCATTTAAATTAAATAAAATATGTTATAGCATAAGCATAATTACCAAATATCTAAATTTTAATAGTAAAATTATATATTTTTCTGATTTCGTGTCGTCAGTCGTCCCGCATTTTTTTTTCCTCGGCAACCCCCTCAAATTGGCCAAAAACCACTTCCAAAGTGCCCTTTTCCGTGAACCCGTTCATTTTCCCCAGTTTTTCGACTAACTGTTATTCCCTCGAGTAGAACGGAAAGTCCCTCGAGGGATTTGACCTCAGCCAACCCTACACCAGGCTTCCAACCTCTAAGGAGTCCTGGTCACCTACCACCTTCCTCACAGAAACCCTCCTGTAAAATATAAATTTTTTTCCACAAAGAATATATCAATGTGTCAAACCCCTAGAGGGGTGGAAGCCTGGTGTAGGGGTGGCTGAGGTCAAATCCTTCGAGGGACCTTCCGTTCTACACTGGGAAAAATAAACGGGTTCACGGAAAAGGGCACTTTGGGGGTGGTTTTTGGCCAATTTGAAGGGATTGCCGAGGAAAAAATTGTGGGACCCCACCATCATGCTCAGCGACCTCGAAAACGAAGGGGGTCTCTAGATTGGCGCTCTGAGAAAAAAGGTACCCCTTCCGACTCCTGATCTCGACTAATATATAAGAATAAGGATACATTTTTGGTAAAAACTATTCAACATGAATATGATACAAGGACACAATAATATATTACATATCCTCAACATAATCTTACAAAAATAGATAAAAGTCCATTCTATATGTGCTTATAGCCCAATAAAATGGGAAAATTTGGATGAAATAATTCCGAGTGGGCTGAAATTTTGGGACCAGACTTATTTTGTGGTACTTTTTAACATATTAAAAGTCCCCACCCGTAGACGCTGGCGGAGGGGAGGGGAAAAACAAAATAGGTACAAAAATCGGTTTTTCGCAAAAAACTCTGAGAGTATCAATATTATTGTAAAATATGTACATATGAAAATTATAGTATAATAATATAGATTTTTTTTTAAAATTTCGTACGACTTATTGGAGCCGAGATAGATTTTTTGAAATTCTGAGAGTTTTGCGACGCAAAGGAAACGCGCGCGTTCTTCGCTAAAATCTCAAAAATTGTCGTTCGGATCGCAAAATGTTTCAAATCAAAGTTGTAGAGAATTTGATTATGAACAATTTCCTTTTATTTTTCATTTCCATTCGATCAATATTGACAGATATGAATTTTTAAACATTTTTATAGCGCGCTAACAAAACACGTTTCATGATAAAACCGATAAAAATTCGAAAACGATAGATCGTACGCATATAGTGTATTTAATGAAAGTTAAAGATAATAAAATTTTAAATCAAATCAAATCAATCAAATCAAATCAAATTTATTTATCCCAAAAATAGAGTTCATGCAATACAAAATATTTTTTCCTCAAAGTATTATACTAAATATATAATATCTTTATAAAGTGTAATTTTATAAGCCGCCTAGGCAACAGACTGCCTGTGTGCGTACTAAAAAGCCTGATTACATAATACAATGAGAAATACATAAGAAAAACAAGATATAAATTTTCGAGAGTATACAGGTATAGGGGTAGAAGGACACAATATATTCAGACGACGAGGTGGTGGTTTGATGGCGAAAGTTATCACTTGAAGCAACAAAAGGATGAAGACATATAGAAACCACTAAAACATTCATATATACGTGTATATACTATTTTATACTTAATGCTTTATTTATGTTTATAAATGTTTTTAAAATTTTCAAAATTATCGTCTACAAATGCTTTTATCTCCACCTTTATTTTCTTTAGATTTAAGTTATGAGCTTGCTTCATTTTTTTTAGTTTTGGAGGTAGAAGGTTGAATAATTTTGGGCCGTAATAAAATACAAATCGTTGGGTGTGCGACTTTGTGAAAAGAGGTAGTTTGATAGACAGATTCTCTTTTGTCCTGGTGTCATGCTTATGACTTATTTCTGCATGGAATAGCGGGTTTTTGTACATCCATAGAAGACATTGGTAGGAAAATAATTTCCTTATTGTAAATACTTTTGTTTCTGAAAATAGTAAAGTCGATGAATAACTTTTTTCCTTTTTAAACATTATCCTTTTTAAACATTATTTTTAGAATTGTTTTCTGTGCTACATTAAGATTATTTAAGAATTGATCATACATACCACCCCAGACAACAATACAATAGTTTAATATCGATTCAACTAAAGCATTATATACAATTAATAGATTTTTTCTATTTAATACATCGCGCAATAGATAAAATTTATGAAACAACCTCCTAAGTCTAATATTCAAATAAGTGACATGCTCTTTCCACTTTAGGTGATGGTCAATCATGACACCGAGATATTTAATATTATTAGCTTTTTCAACAGATTGACAGCTACAGTCTTGAGTTTTATCACAAGAGTTCCCATGAATGACCAGGGTATCCTGATTTGGTTGTCCATCCGCTGTGGATGAAAAAGTTAGAAATTTTGTTTTATCTATATTTAGACTTAAGAGGTTTGAACTAAGCCAATTTTTAATTTTTTTTAAAGATATTGCTGCATCTTGGTAAATCATGTTCCAAGAGTCACCCACAAATAGTACAGCAGTATCGTCAGCATAAGATATAATTTCAGCATTAATCTGTAGTTTTAATAAATTATTTATATAGATTAGAAATAATATTGGACCCACCACTGTCCCTTGAGGGACGCCCCTGGTGACAACTAGTGGGTCACTTATAGCTTCATTTATTTTAACGCGCTGCTGCCTATTTGATAAATAACTACTGAACACTTCAAGGGGCACACCTCTTACCCCAATTGATTCGAGTTTTGACAACAATAACTGAG
Organism: Leptura quadrifasciata; assembly: GCA_963675555.1. Taxonomy (NCBI): domain Eukaryota; kingdom Metazoa; phylum Arthropoda; class Insecta; order Coleoptera; family Cerambycidae; genus Leptura; species Leptura quadrifasciata. Next base: position 149,672,378 of record OY776673.1, on the reverse strand, counting down.
GGTCTATGGTATCAAATGCTTTGCGTAAGTCTAGGAATACCGATAAACATTTCTTGTTTTCATTTACCGCTTTTATGATAGTATTAGTTAACTGTGTAATCGCATTTTCTGTTGAAACATTTTTTCTAAAACCAAATTGATTTGTAGATAAGATTTTATGTCGTGTTAGGTGGTTCATTAATCTATATTTTAAGCAGTGCTCAAACAATTTTGTGAAATTATTTATAACAGATATGGGACGATAGTTGGTTAATAATTTTTTATCACCTGATTTAAATACAGGGGTTACTATGGATTCCTTAAATTGTTTCGGTAATTTGCCTTTCAGAAATATTAAATTAAATATGTGCATTATGGGATTTACTAGAAATATATGATACTTTTTTATGAAAATCGTAGATATACCGTCTGGCCCACACGCAGCATTATTTTTTAAATCATTTATATATTGTATTAGTTCATTTTTATTTACCGGCGCAAGAAATAGTGTATCCCTTATAGGTTCTTGTAGCTGCGGCTCTATTGTGTTATCATTTGGTATATTATTCGATAATTCATTCGCAATATTAATAAAAAATGTATTGAATAAATTTGATTTGTCTGTATCATTTGTTAATTCTACATTATTTTTGTCCGCTATTATGTATTGTTCATTTTTTTTGTTCGGTTCAGTATTCGTCGCATCATTGATAATTTTCCATACTTTTTTATAATTATTGTTTGCATTTTTAAATTCATTTTTATAATAGTCATTTTTTGTATACCTAATAATATTTTTTAGTACATTCCTATAGCGATTGTATTCAGTATTTAATTCAGCACTGTAGGACCTTAATAATCTTTTTTTTAACTGGTCTCTATACCTTATGGAATTTAGAATGGCGGTTGTCATCCATTGCTTAAGTCTAACGTTTCTATTTTTTAGTTTTTTAGTATAAGTATTTATTTTAATATTATTTTGTAATTTATTAATAAAATTGTCATAAGCAAATTCAGGGTCGTCTGTTTGAAGAACGTCTACCCATGTTTCATTATAAAGCCACTCTTCAATTTTGTGATAATTTACAATTTTTATATTCTTCTGCACAGTATGTGTTTCTGTTAAACTGTGATTTCTTTGGGTAATAGACAAAGCAATAGCAAAATGATCTGTTAAAAACGTCTGGAATATCATAGAGTTTAATTTTAGTTTTTTATTTAAGTTGGATTTAGTGCAAATAAAGATGTGATCTAATATGCTATTACTATTTTCTGCTTGCCGTGTTGGTTTGTTTATATAAGAGATAAAACCAAATTGTCCCAATGTACATAAATAAGAATTTACGTTGTTGTCCTCTTTATTTAATAAATTTATGTTTATATCGCCCACATAAATTTCAACATCATTTTTAAGCAATGTAGAATAATAATTTTCCATGTCATTGATATATTGAATTACATCAATAGAAGGTGGTCTATAGGATGCTGTGATTCCATAGGTTATGTTATTTAGTTTACAAAAAATTCTAATAAGTTTTGTTTGACTTAAATTTATAATATTAATATTACTATTTATATTATTACGTATATATACAGCCACCCCATCACTTTTGTTAAATTCAGATTGGTTATAGTATAGTTTGAAATTAGGTATATGAAGGTTATTACTTACATCCTCAAGCTTCCAGCTTTCAGATAAAATGATTAAGTCTAAATTTAAATAATCAAATTGTTCTAAATATATAAGCAATTCATTGAAGTTTTTCTTTAAACTCCTTATATTGAAATGAATTAAATTTAAAACTCTTTCGCCACCAAATTCACCCAGACCATCGCGTATGTCCGAATATACCTCGGTTATAACCTCCTCTCCCTCATCCTCGCTCCTTAAAATATCCATGTCTACAAATGCAAATTACTACCTATAAACATAAACAAAATCTAGAATAAAATAATTAATATTAGAAATATTCTATTTTAGATTAGATTACTCCTAAAAGAGAAAAAAAGAATAATAAAATACATCAATATATATCATAATATGTTGGTGTATGTGTATGTACAAAATCGTTTTGATAACGAGTGAATGGAGATAAAAGGGAAAACATGAAAATTTTCATTTTCAAGTGTATTTTGACAAATAGCTATTTTTGGATTGGCTTTAGGCAATAATGACTCTAAAGCTTTTTTAAAGAGAATTAAATTATCTTAAAATGAGCTCCAAGTGACCTTCATAGGATGAATGGTTCGCGAGTTTACAACTGTTTAAAGCTATGAGCAAAAATTTCTTTTTTATTATAAATTAAGATTTTCCTGCAAGAGCTGTGCATAACATTTTTTAAAAAATTGGTATTGACCTATTTTTGTTAGTTTATATACATATGAAAGTAAAGAAATAGCATAAATTGTTCGCAAGGTATATTTTCTTGTTTTCTTGCATGATTTTCAGTAAGTAGCGACAAGGAACTGACGAATGAAAATGCGGTTGATTTTCAATTTTTAGCAAACAGGTAATTTTCATCACGTTTACAGTACAAAAAAAGTACGTTTAATAATATTTTTTCACTTTTTGAAGCATCAGAAGTTATTCTGTGAGCATTTCTGAGTCATTTCATACTGGGCCCATATTTTTTTTTAAATTGTTACGCACAGTTCTTGCAGGAAAATCTTAATTTATAATACAAAATAAATTATTGCTCACAGCTTCAAACAGCTGTAACTCGTGAACCATTCATCGCATGAAGCTCACTTGGAGTTCACATTACAGATAATTTAATTCTCTCCAATCAAAAAATAGCTATTTGTCAAAATGCACTTGAAAATGACAATTATTCATGTTTTTCCTTTTTATCTCCATTCACTCATTATCAAAATAATTTTGTATATTCACCAACATATTCAAAATTTGATTTTCTTTAATTTTCATTAGATACACTATATGCATACGATCTATCGTTTTCGAGTTTTTATACATTTTAACATGAAGCAAGTGTTCTGATAGCGCGCTATAAAGATGTTTAAAAATATCTCTGCCAATATTGATCGAATGGAAATGAAAAATAATAGGAAATTGTTCGTAATCGAATCCGAACGACCACTTTTGAGACTTTCCGTTGTGTCGCAAAACTCTCAGAATTTCAAAAAATCTATCTCGGCTACAATAGGTTGTACGAAGTTAAAAAAAAAACGAAATTTTGCGGATTTTTATTACCTATAATTTTCATGTGTACATATTTTACAGTAAAATTGATACTTTCCGAGTTTTTTGCGAAAAACCGATTTTTTGCCTATTTTGTCTTCCCCTTCCCTCCGCCGGTGTCTACGGATGGGGACTTTTGATATGTTCAAAAATACTACAAAATAAGTCTGTTCCCAAAATTTCAGCCCGTTCTGAATTATTTCATCCAAATCGACAAATTTCGTCCCATTTTATTAGGTTATTATATTGTATAACAAGTTGCCATTGAGTTTTAAATATTATATAAAAAAATATTTTTAAAAAGCTTTTATAAATTAAATGCTTAAAAAATAGAAAATAAACTTTGAAGAAAATGAAACCCATCATTTTGTTACATTATATAATTTTTTAATGATATAAAAGCTTGTCTCGAGATTTTCCTGTGTAAAGGAGATTGCTTTTATTACTTGGACGGCGGTTTCCAGTTCCTAGTGGGTGGACAAAAAATAAAGAAGTAACCTCTGAATGTGATAGAGAATCAAGTTAAGTGATATACAATTTTCTAAGAAAACTGACATTTTACAAATTGCAAGGATTCGAAGATTGCGATTTTAGCATAGAAAAATTGATACTTCAAGACGGTTTTTCGTAAATAACTTAAAAAATATTTGTAATTGAAACGTGGTACAGTACAAAGACAAGCTTATAAAGTGACAAAAATTTTGTTTGATTTTTCTATGTACCAGGTGACACATTCTAATGGTATAACCAGCAAGCACCAGGAATTGGAGATATTTTGCAATGTAATAAATTAGTTTTTGAAGCATTTAGCTGTAGTTTTTTTCATTCTACCATTTTATTTACCACATTATTTGCAACTGCAACATCATATTTACAGTTCTAGCTGACACATCAATGTGTCGTTCGCATATCGACAAGCAGATTTGCCATTAGTAGTGACACATTGTGATAAACCATTTGAAAATACGAGGAATAATAGTGGTGCCAGAATAGGACCATGAGGGGCACCTATGTAAATGGGTAATTAAAAATATTTTGACAAGATGATAAAATCTTGTCATATTAATGACACAAATTTAGTATTCATCTGATCAGTTTGAAAACCGAAGAATACAAAATCTGTATCAATTTCATACAAATTCCAATTTACCCACGGTTTATGGATTTTTGAAAGCTAAGATATGACAGTTGTCTATCCGCCCATCTGTGTCTTTAGTCCCTGTGCGATTTTTCTCCTCGACTACGTCTTGAGTACTAAATTTTATACTCGGATTGAAACAGTTACTTTACACCCGAGTTTACCCTTTGACCGAGCCTTTGACGCATAATATACTATTAATTAATACTCGCCTGATAACACTAAAAAATCTTTATCATCAGTTAAATCGTCAATAATATCAACAAAATCGCCCATATTATAAATTAAGTAAAAAGTGCCTGTCTGTATTAAAAAAATTAAACAAATTTATGTGGAATAGAAGAAAAAAATTATAATAAGCTGAAATGTCTATAATAGTTAGCTTTAAGAATACATATCAAAAAAGTTCCCACCCATAAGGGGTAAGCTTCACCCCTATCTCACACCCTTTAGGGGCACCGCACTGGGTTTTTACAATATCTTTTAAACGCTTTATCTTAGGGAAAAAACAAAAGTATAGAAAAAGTTTTGTCACAAAATTGTCTACAAAAAAGGTGTGTGTTATGTAACGATATTTCTATTACTTTTTATGTTATTAAATCTAAAGATTTACAGTTGTCAAATGTCCTCAAGAAAAACAGTTCTTTTTGTTCATGCATTTAGTGGTAGGGACACAACGTCTGCTTTTTTGGAAAAGGCAAACTCTAAACTATAAATGTATTAAAACTCGAAAACAAATTTACAAGAAGTTGTTAAAATCTTTAACAAACCAAATGCTACAAAACAGGATATTACTGAGGCTGGGGAAATATTTGCTCTTGTACTATATGAAGCACCAAAAAAATGAAACGTCAATAAATCATCAGAGGTATGTTCTGTTTAACACCTCGGTTGGCAATTCTAGTCAAACGGTTACTTTGGCAAGGCTACCCCCGACGTTCGCGGTTTTGCAACAACATTCGTTGCGGGTTTACCACCAAATTCGGATTTAGCATGGAAATGCTTTAGAGCCAGAAGAATGGGGATGGAAGAAATCAGCTATTTTAATACCTGTTTTGACTACTGAAGCAGCAGCCCCCTTATCAATTTTAGTGTTAATTTCGTGTGCCTGCAAAAAGGGCTGCGGAAAGCGATGCGGATGTTTAAAGGTTGGTTTAAAATGTTCGGCTATGTGTATGAACTGTCACGGACAAGCATGCTTTAAAGCGGAACAGACCGACGAAATTGAATTTAAGCAAGAATAAAGCCTTTAGTGGATTAGGCCTCAAGGGGAAACTATATAAAAAAACGCACTGACAAAATCTACCTTCTGGGTGCTGTGGAAACGAGTTTGGTTTAGAAATCGCTAATGACTATTTTTGGTTATTTTTTTAAATTAAATTCTATATAATTTATAAAAAGTTGTTGAAACCGAATGCTACAAAACAGAATATTACAAGGCTGGATAAATATTGTGTTTCCATCCAAAAGCGTTTTTGTTACCTACCCCTAAGTTTGCCGCCGATTAACGTAAACACCCTTAATAATCTGCAAATGACCTATAGGACATGTTTTATAGAAAATTTTATTCTGAATATTTTTCAACGCCTCTATTTTTGTCGTAGAACATCACATTTCCAATATATTATTGAAAAACCAGCACGGTGTCACTATGAGGGTGAAAAAGGGATGAAGCTCACCAGTTAGGGATGGGAACTTTTCGATCCTGTATTCCTACCCCTATCAACTGTCGATTCAGAAAATATCAGCTTAATATAATTTTTTTCCTCTATTTTTGCTAATTTCCGTGTACTACTAGCAAATTTTTTTTTGATTGCATATTAACTCAACTATTTGGTTTAGTTAGCATAAACTAATGATGATCCACATTTCTGACTGACTACAGCTTGTATAAGTCAATTTTTTTATGAACCGATCTTAACCGCTGTTTCGCAGTTGATTTTATGGTGAACGATGTTCATACAAATGACCTTTAGTTATAACACTATTAAGGTGCGAGAAAACGGTTTTTTCGAATTTTAGAAAAAACTATTGATTTTAGAAGAAATAGCGTTTCTTAAAAGTTGTGCGCCTTGAAAAAACCTAACCTACAAAATGAGACCTATTTCATCAATTGTTAATAAACATTTTTTTTTATATACATTTATTTAGCGTCGGCCTATTTCCGCTACTGAGGCCTAACACCGCCGCCTGTAGACGAGCTACCCCCAACCACAACAATAGAAAAACATGTTTCATATACTTCTTACCACAGGAAAAGAAGGTTCTTGTGGCACAGAAAACACACGCGAAATCGGGAGCCATATGGTCGAATACTTTTTGCATAATCAATTTATTAATAACTTTTTGACTTTTTTTTAAGGCTTATTTCTCAGCGATATGACGGTTCCACAGCAATCTACGCGTGCGAAAATTAAGAGCGCTCCGGATATAAGCCGTCATGAAGCTTGGATATACTCTCATATAAATCGTTATTTTAAAAAACGGCTTTCACTAAAAGAAATTAAAAACATATAATGTAGGACGATGAGAGAAAAAAAAGTATATATAAAAAAATATAATTTTTTTCTTCTATTTTCGATTTGCAAAAATAATTTTTATCATCCCACATAGGTATTATTAAAATAAACATTTTCCCTTTTGTAAAACTAAAATAAAATTAGTCCTATATGTCCTCAGGAACAAATAGAGATTTAAAGATTAGGTATAATAAATTTGTACAATGTCATATTCTATTACATCTATCTCTCTCTCTCTCTCTTTCCAGGCACAGCGTACATTCGGCTGCGTCATTTTATTGACGTGAAGTCATTTACAATTAAAATTGGAAGTATCGATGACGAATACACTTTGAAGAGCTCTTAAAATTCATGATTCATTCTATAAATATCAAAAAAGAACCAAATGAAGTAGTGGTTTTAAAAATTGTTGAAAACAATTAGCAAAGTTAGCATTAATTTTTTCATTATAAACAAATAGAATATCTCTTCAGCGATGCATGGTATTGAAATGCTGACAAAAGCATCTGACATTTTTGCACGAATTCAAAAAAAGTCTTTACGACCAATAGAAGCTGAGATAAAGCTTTTTCCTTAAATCACTGTGGTGTTGTTTATTAATATTAAGGCACGATTTTAGCTGGAATCTACAGGGGAATATTCGAAGAATTCAAGGCAAAAGTTTTCGACTCGATTATTTAAAAATTAATTCTTGATGTGATAATTGTTTAAAGTTACCGTCGCTCCGATAGTCTATGCGGGAGTGATGGTGGGGAAAGTTAGCCACGCACGTCCGAAAACTAGTCTTGGGCGCTTCAAATTCGTTTCGCCGGAAAAATTTGCATTTTCTCGGCAAATATTGAACCTATAACCTTCATTTTTTTTTAAATTGGGGTATCTCGGCAAAACATGAATAATGGAATGTATCTATTTTTTTAAGTTATATTTACACTTAGTAATTTAACGAAAATTCGCATTTTGGTATATTTCATAAATAATAAATAATTAAGCAATGGAACGATATTCAGGAATGTTCAGAATGATGGCAGGATGTAGGGTTTTTAGGATTCAATTTTTTGCGTGGCAAATTTTTTTATTAAACAATTAAGGTCTGAGAAAATGGTTCTTTCGAGTCTTTGAAAAAACTATTGATTTTAGAAAAAAAAGTGTTCCTTAAAAGTTATGCGTCCTGAATAAAACTACAAAACGAGACTTATTTCATCAAAATAGGTTCATTTGTTTACGAGTATTGCAAAAAAAACACGCTAAAATGGCTGTTTTTTTCCATTGTTAATAAACAATAGAAAAATATAGTTCAAATGTGCTTTTAGAGGGCGGAATATTAAACATAATATTTTTAGTCGCAAACTCCTCTATAAATCCTTATTTTACTATAAGGAACCTAACCAGACTGCAACCAACAGCTACTCTCCGGGCTATGTGCCCCGCCGAGCGCTGAATTACAAGTTACAAGCCTGGCGCGTTAAGTGTAATAATTGCATATTACCATCAAAACGCTAATGCTTCGATTGCAACAAACACCAGCCGAAAGACTGATCCTACTTAAAGGAGCTCCCTTGCCAGTCGTCACACACCACTTGCAGACTGCAGTTTCGAGCTGTTGGCTCTCGTCAGTGCAAGGTAGGTATGCGACGATCGACATGAGAATCCTTTGACTATAGTACATGCCGGTATTTTCACAATAGCGACATGTAAAACAGCCAGCAGGCGCCATCCAGCGGTCCAGTATCTGTTGCAATCGAAAAATAAATAGCCTGACGTGGCTTAGCATAGTTCAAATGTGCTTTTAGAGGGCGGAATATTAAACATAATATTTTTAGTCGCAAACTCCTCTATAAATCCCTTATTTCACTATAAGGAACCTAACCAGACTGCAACCAACAGCTACTCTCCGGGCTTCGAGCTGTTGGCTCTCGTCAGTGCAGCTCGAAACTGCAGTCTGCAAGTGGTGTGTGACGACTGGCAAGGGAGCTCCTTTAAGTAGGATCAGTCTTTCGGCTGGTGTTTGCTGCAATCGAAGCATTAGCGTTTTGATGGTAATATGCAATTATTACACTTAACGCGCCAGGCTTGTAACTTGTAATTCAGCGCTCGGCGGGGCACATAGCCCGGAGAGTAGCTGTTGGTTGCAGTCTGGTTAGGTTCCTTATAGTAAAATAAGGATTTATAGAGGAGTTTGCGACTAAAAATATGTTTAATAGAAAAACATGTTTCATATACTGTTTACTACAGGAAAAGAAGGCTCTTGTGGCATAGAAAAGGCACGCGAAATCGAGAGCCATATGGTTGAATAGTTTTTGCACAAGCAATGTGTTAATAACTTTTTGTAACGCTTATTTCTCAGCGATATGGCGGTTCTACAGCAATCTGCGGGAGATGTTCATGGTTCATGGTTTGTACTACCAATATCTGCTGTTTAAAATTCACTGAGTATATTAAAAAAACCGCTGCCCAAGGAATCACTACTTCCACATCCAGATTTTGTATCCAAGTCTTATATACAATAAATCCCAATATTTTATTCCCTTTATTAAGAGTTCCGTTTGCGTTCACGAAAAACATGAAATCGTAGCCAGATAACTGTGCCATAATTAGACAATGTATTCAAGACATGAATACGAAATTTGGAGGGTAAATACATAAAAGTTCAATCTGTGTCGCTGCGTGGAATTTTTTGAAAAAAAAAATTACTTTTTTCTTTACGAATTTTCAAAATTTTAAAATGTGAAAATCAAAAAACTAAAAACACAGCAACGTAGAATATAATAACATTTATCACAAAAAAAAAAAAAATTATAATTATCTTAACTGTAAGTATTTTTAATTGTGTGGCTCTTTTTCGATTTTCGTATATGTAATATCTCCGCGCGTCTCTACGCGTATTCAGTGTTATTGTTAAAGAACACGGTAAAATCCTCGGTATACTTTTAGACGTTGTAACAAAATCCGACTTAGGAAATATTTCGTATGAAAAGCGTGCTTCGCGTAAAAATATCGTGGAAGAGGTTTTTAATATTCTTAATCATATTTTCGCTCTACGGAGCGATTTTTGTGCAAACATTTCCATAACTCCTCATGGAGCGTCATTTTAGAAGGTGTAGTAAATGTCGCTGCACAGGGACGTAATGTCGCCCCGACCACCAAAATTTAGAAACTATAACAAAATTTGACGGAAATTTCAAAATTAAAAACCCTTTTACGAATCCACGATGTTAAGCACTGCAACTCATACGAGGTCTTAAATATGAGGACAAGTTAATCCAACTTCTATCCAAAGTATATCGTGAGTTTTAGCGAAAATAGCTCTTAGCGACATGAGACCCCCATCATTTCCTAGCAGTCGATTTTGACGGGGAAAAGAAGAGTTTTAACGGGATTTGCCCTAAACCGGTTCCTCAGTGATTTGGTGTCAGAAAAGTATATTTACCATGTACTCATGGTTCAGCCTTGCCTGAACGTATAAAATTGTAATTGCAGAATACAATTCGAAGTAGTAGCGCTTCAAGCATTTTCAAGCTCTGAGGAGCGACCAAAATTGATATTGAAATACAAATACGTGAATAAGACAGGCAAGCAAAAGCCCACCAAATTTCAGAAACATTGAACTTTTCTTGAATCTTTTTGTGTAATCGTTAGCTTACAAAACTGCATTTTGGATGGTAGTTGCTACATTATGAATCGTTCCGTTCCTCACCATGTGTTGCACACGGGCCAGACTAGTGTTTGTTAAACATATTTCTTAAAAGTTGTAAAAAACATAAATTTTTTGAAGATTCAATATATATTTTTGAACTTTATATTGTCTTTTAATTGTGTTTTCTAACAAAATTCCCTTTCAGGTATAATTTTAATAAAGTGTGGTACATCCAGTGTTAGGTTTATAGTGTTAAGACGTCCAATAGATACCATCAGAGCAGCAGTTAAGCAAAAACGAACAGTAAGTATAAATTTTCATATTATTCTCCGTCTGAAACAGTCATCTTGAACCCTAATTTTGTGAACGTTAACATTCATTTTTGAAATATATATGAAGTCCTTCAGACTCCAAAAGATGAATCGTTCACATTATTTGTGGCCTCATTTACTGCCAAACATTGACAAAGCTTCGATTGCAACACTTGCACTGACGAGAGCCAACAGCTCGAAACTGCAGTCTGCAAGTGGTGTGTGACGACTGGCACGAGAGCTCCTTTATGTAGGATCAGTCTTTCGGCTGGTGTTTGTTGCAATCGAAGCTTTAGCGTTTTGATGGTAATATGCAATTATTACACTTAACGCGCCAGGCTTGTAACTTGTAATTCAGCGCTCGGCGAGGCACATAGCCCGGAGAGTAGCTATTGGTTGCAGTCTGGTTATGTTCCTTATAGTAAAATAAGGACTTTATAGAGGAGTTTACGACTAAAAAATATTATGTTTTGAAAAAATTATTGTTAACTGATAATTATTTTCAACATTTTGAAGGCAATACTCCATTTTTAGGTCTCCTTTTGTAGATTTTTTTCACGGCGCACAACTTTTAAAAAACACTTTTTTTTTAAATCAATATTTTTTTCTAAAATTCGAAAGAACCATTTTCTCACACCTTAATTGTTTAATAAAAAATTTTACCACGCAAAAAAAATTGAGGCCTAAGCAACCCTACATTCCTGCCATCATTCTGAACATCCTGGATTCGGCTTATACCTATGTAGAAACATTTTTTGTCAAAATTACCTCATTTTCATACTAATTCGACTGGAGTATAGTAGTAAACAGATAGGATGAACAATTTGAGAAAAATGTTATTTCATAGTTCGCATTCGTAAACGTAGCTACGTTAATAATATTTAGGCATCCGTATTATAAGAACAATTATTTTCAGACTGAACATTGAAGCCGAAGTTTGTTGTAATTTTTTTTTCACCCTGTACCTTCTGAGGCTGCAATTTTAAGGCGAATATTATCGGTTCATTTGTGACTGCAAAACAATACAATCTTGGTATACTATTACTAGGCTGTCGAAATTATTAAAGAATGGTTAAATTAATAATTCCTGATTTTCTAGTAGCACCAAATATTAACTCTTATAGGGCGCAGGTCGAAAATATCAAATTTACCGACGTATAATAATAGGAAGAGGAAAGTAAAATAACCCATTCAAGTTATAACGACTGTGCAATAATTAAATAAAACTAAAGCCAAATGTCGCAAAACTTAAACGGTTCAAGTTCCGAGGTACCGCTGATCGTGAATTTTCAATTTTATTACACCCCATTCTTAGTGACGACGGGCGCCTTCGGGAACACATTCACAATTTATATTTTCTGCAAAACAAAACTGAGGACCTTGTCATCGTCTTATTATTTGACAACTCTTGCAGTTAGTGATAATGTGTTTTTATTTGCTCTGTTTATCGTTTGGTTAAAAATGATCGGAACGGACATATTTAACAAAGCCGGAATGTGCCAAATAATCGTCTATTTAACAGGCATTTGCAGTTTCTTGAACGTATGGTTAGTGATGGCTTTTACGCTAGAACGATATGTGGCTGTAAAATATCCATTTTTACGACAAACTTTATGTACAACAAAACGAGCAAAGTTGGTAATATGCATCCTTTTTGCGTGTTCAGTAATAATATCTTTCCCATTAATAATATTTTCAACGACTATAAACCTAGAAAATGACATTAGTGTTTGTACCGTCAATCCGGAGTGGAATGAAATAGCCAATATATTTAATTATATAGATTTTGTATTAACGTATTTATTGCCGGTCACGATCGTTATTTTCTTAAATATATCCATAGGTAGGACTATAATAAACATCGCTAATGTACGGAAAATATTAACTAATCACAACTTAAATAACTTGGAAAAAACTAAAACCCGTAGGATGAGTACGCGCTTCACTCAAAATAAAGTCACTAAAATGCTTCTAGTAGTATCAACAGTTTTTTTATGTTTGAATTTGCCCAGTTACATAATGCGTCTATTGACCTATTTGATTGAGGTAAGTAGATTTTTAAGTTATTTAATTTTCAGAAATAAAGATTATTGATTATCTATTTTGCTCGAACTGATTGTAAACTGCTGAATTTGGCGAATCCAATGATATTCAAATAAGAGCTAGTTGGAAAAACCGCTTTAAAATAGAACCACGTGTTTTACGGTTTAAGTTATATTTGAAAAATATCTTTAACCGAAACAAATCACTTTACTAACAGTGGTTTTTCGAAGCAATTTTTGACATGTCTTTTTCTATTATCATATCGAATTTATACTACATTTTATTTAATCGTATCATTAACATATTGATGCAGATTTAAACATATGAAAAATCGTTTTTTTCCAATTTGCGTGCGATCGGGGACAGGTTTTTTGTTTTTTAAGATCGGCCAATTAGAGCCGGAGATATGGCCGTTTGAAGGGATAGAATTTCAGGGGAGGAAAAGGGATCGAACAGGGGTGTTATAAAAGAGATAAGGGATGGGGTTAGGAGGTTTTTTTTTTCTGTTGTGGGTGATCATAGAAAGAGGTCGAAGCCGCGGGAGAGCTCTCTAGGGCAATTACGCAAGGGATGGGAGGGGGAAACGTGCAAAACGGGAAAACGGCCATATCTCCGGATCTGCTCGTGCGATTTTAAAAAATCAAAACAGGATTTCTTTGTCTTTACGGCAGCTACAACTTCCATTTGGTCCGAGTTGATTTTTGGCAAAAATTCAAAAATGAGAAGCAAAAGAAAAAATTATTTTTTTTTCAAATTTGTTTTTTTCACTGAAAGGAAAGGAGGTGAAATGCTCCTCAAAAGACGGGGATTTTCATCCCCTTCAAAATGAAAAAAAAATTCAAATCTCTTCATTAGGAGAACCAGGACGTAAACTTTTAGTTTAAGCCCTATAGAAGGGCAAGGGAAAGTCCTACGCCCTTCTGTCACGGCGCATTTTCAAGAGAACAAATTCCTTTTGTAAAAAAAAAATTAGATCGGACGGTAAAGTGTAAACAAATTTAATTGAAACCGTATAAAAACTAAAAGCCGGCAAAAACAGTCGGCATCTCTTTATTGTACATGGGCGGAGGTAAATAGAAATGCTTGTCATAAGAAAATGATAAGATTTTCGGGCGTTATTATATTATCCTCTGTTTCAAATGGTCTCCAGAAAGCCATGGTAAATTAGTAAATAATTAAAATATTTTACCTTTTATATAGTAGTAAATATTTATAAATATGAACAATAACTAACTAAACTCCTACGCTTGATATTATAACAGGTAATTTACGCACTGCACTGGCACATTAACAGCACAGCAGAAGTCCACCTTTGACTATTGAGAGGCGATTTACGAGTTTTTTTAAGCTAGTAGGCCTGTCCGTTTTATTATCTTTAAACCAGTGCAGTCGTAGATGGTTCATTCAGGCTGATTACATTGCCAGTCTCAGACTCGCATGCACAGTTTCAACTACCATTCGAATCTCGATACCATTGCTAAATATATAGGACAAAATATCAAGTTCAGTGCGCACGGCCCTGTGCTTTAACACTGACCAGTTCCGATTATCCTCGTATAAAGTATAACTTGCGCTACGCGCGCGAATTATATTTATAAATTTATTTCTTTTCAATCAGCAGCTGCCGCGGCGCGAGAGTAGACGTGGCCTCTACCGTCTCTACTCTCTCGCCGCTCTCACTCACACAAAGAAAAATTCTTTGTGTCCGTGTGAGCCGTCGCGCGCGATGTTTTCAAATATTTAAACTCTCTCAATTCTCAACCGTTTTTAATGGTTTTTTTTATTTCCCGTAAATGTACGCAGCAAATTAGCTCGCCGACGCCTCTCGTGCATGAGGAAGTTTCTTGTGATCCGAACGACCATTTTTGAGATTTTAGCGAAGAACGCGCGCGTTTTCGTTGCGTCGCAAAACTGTCAAATTTTCAAAAAAAAATCTATCTCGGCTTCAATAGGTCGTACGAAGTTAAAAAAAACGAAAATGTGCGTATTTCTATTACCTATAATTTTCATGTGTACATATTTTACAGTAAAATTGATTTTTATCGATTTTCTCCCCCCCGCCGCCGGCGTCTGCTTATATGTTAAAAAGTACCACAAAATAAGCCTGTTCCCAAAATTTCAGCCCGCTCTGAATTATTTCATCCAAATTTTCCCATTTTATTGGGCTACTAGTGCAGTGAGCATCCGCGTATTTGTTATCAAAATCGTTAGAGCCGTCTTTAAGAAAAAAAATTACATTTTAATCGGTTTTTAGGGTTAACCTACTACAGATACATAGTATACTATAGGACAGTAAAAAATCGCAAACTTTATTTTTTGATTATTTAATATTTGTTTTATTTTCACCAAACTTCCTCATCCTCCTTCTCAAACAAAGATTGGTCAAGACCGAGTTCAAAACGATATATATTTAATAAATTTTTCTTAGAGTGTTGTTTAAAACATAATTCAAAAACTTCGATTTCTTTTAAGAGATACCTGCTAGATTTAAACTATAACAAGGTCTGAAAAATTAGTTCACAACGAATTCAGACGATTGCTTTGCAAGTAGTAGAGATTACTTGGGTCTCAATTATTTAGAATAGTATCCAACATCCTGGAGAATTTCCATGACATAAGTACCGTAAAGTAAATCGATAGGTATGTACTACCATTGCCAGAAACAGAAAAGTGTCATCATTCCTCATTATTCCTATTAATCTCAAATTATTCTCATGTTTTTAAGTATTCCTTTATTATTCATATGCCTCATTCATTCTCCATATTTCCCAATTATTTCGAATATTCTACATTTATTTCATTCCATGTCTGGCCGATAACCGCGTTGGTTAAAGCGCAATCGCAATTAATCACACGGGTATCGCGCCACCGAGTTCGAATCCCGGCTCCGACACAGGCACTGTCGGAGGAAATGGTTGTATGTTCGCGTTTTTTCAATGTATAATCCCCTTCCGCACATGCTTCTGACTTGTTTAATTTCTGTGGTGTTTATTATTATATTATTCAGTGTCCGATAGTTATAATACAAAAGCCACCTGCGATATTAAAATAAACTAGAAGTTAAGAAAACATTTTAGGCATTTTTTTATCGCAAAATTTTGCTAATGAAAGTTGTTCAGAATTGTCCAAAATCAGCAAGTTCAAAGTTTATTTAAAATTAAAAAATATTGAAAAATATTTTTTTCAATAAACGTGAGTCCGAAAATATCATTTTAATGGTTTACTTAACTAAATTGCCAAGGCACACAAACACAAAAACCCATTAAAATATTATTTTCGGTCGGTCTTCGACATTTATGTAAAAATATTTTTTCATTTTAATAAAACTTTGGACTTGGTTTAGGTGGTCTTGTATTTGTATGGAGGCGAATGTTTTTGGATATAAGTAGGTACTAATTTCGTAAGGTTATTTTTGACCTAAGCCCAATGGACTCTAGTAAATAATAAATAAATCATAAATCTATAACATCGACAATTACAGCAGCGCCAGAGTACAGCCCTCGGTACAGCCCATTGGATCGCCCCACCCCAATCACACTTTATTAGATGACATTCTCACCCGTATTGCACATGTACGTAAGGATTTCCTTATACGCCTAGTAGCGATCCCCGTACTGTATATGCCTACGTACAAAAGAAAAAAAACCGAAAACTACATACATAGGAACAATTGGGGTAAGTGTGAACACAAATTACAGTTTCACTTAAAGCTATATTATTTTAACAAATAAACGAAAATAAATAATAAATTGCGTGTCCTCATTGTTTCCATGTTTAAATTGCGTCTCTACATAAGCTACACTTAAGGCCCCGTTCAGATAGTTGCGGAATGCGAATTTCCGCTTGCGGATTTTTATAAAATTTGTTCTAAAACTCTCTAATTTTCATGCAGGGGTAGAGAAATGTACGTAAGACAATTCGTTCACTTTTAACTAGAAGTTAAATTAGCAAATTAACTTCTCTTGGAACGCATGTCGAATTAAAAAAAAAAATCGGCAAGCGGAAATTCGCATTCCGCAGCTATCTGAACGGGGCTATCACCTCCAAAATTAAGTGTGACATGCCAAGAAAGTGGGGGTTGTTAAAGATTTTATTTGCATTTATTACCTTTATGTATTACAGAGGGGGTCGGCTTTTTATAGAGGG
Source organism: Leptura quadrifasciata (assembly GCA_963675555.1). Classification (NCBI taxonomy): domain Eukaryota; kingdom Metazoa; phylum Arthropoda; class Insecta; order Coleoptera; family Cerambycidae; genus Leptura; species Leptura quadrifasciata. The sequence goes on along the minus strand of OY776673.1, from coordinate 149,655,409 downwards.
TGAATGTCGCCCCTTTTCACGGGGTGGCACATCTAACAAAAAATAAGAATCATTTGAACTGAAGGAAATCAATTTTTGAAAAAAGGGCTTTATGAAGTTTTTCATAATATATAAATTGATAGTTAAATTAAAACGACTTGAAAATTGCGACTTTATCTCGGACTTTATAGCTTGAGAAAACGTTTGGGACATTTTACACTTTTAGGACATGGTGTAGGTAAACAATTTCCAGGCTAAACGTTATACAACAGTTCCATACATTTTTTGAGCATAATTTGTTACATTTTATATACACAATATAAAAAAATCGTTATGATTTGGTATTGGGTATCGAGACGTGAGTATTGAGTATACCTATACCCCATCATTCGCAATTATTAGTTAATAAACACAATCAAAAATTCAGCTGTAAGATAAATATAACAACTATTAATTACCTGTACAGTTTATCCCTTTAAATCTAAACCAAACACAGTAAAGTAAAACTTATATCAAATATTTTACGTTAAACGTTCTATTACGCACTTCACTCTTCATTTCCAATAGTTTCAACTCAAGTTGCGTTTCCACTTCCAGTACAAACCAGTCACATTTAGTTATTCTTGTACTGATTAGATGGCAACATTGAAATGTTGGTTGGCGCCGAAATTTAAAACTTTGAAAAGTACAAGAAGACGAAAAACCGGAAAAGCTCAATATAGTTTTACTTTTTTTTTTTTTTTTTTTTTTCGAAAAAGAACGATTCTTTCTACAGCTCTGATTCAAATTTGTTTAAATTCCAGGTGAACAAAATACATATCAATAAATAAAGTATGGGGCAAACTAAGGCAGATAAAAAATTAATAATTGGCGGCCTATATAAAAAAAGTGCTGTACATGGCCTATTGGAAAAAATAATGCGAGAATGCGAAAATCATGAAATGGGCATAATTTTTCCTATAAAAAAATATAGAAACCATATCTATCCCATGAAACAATTTCAAAATTGTTGCATATAGGCTATTTTACCCTGATGAAATCCTTATTTCTCGTAAAATTCCAAATCATCAAAATAGTAAAAATACGATAATAAATATCACTGAGAACCTTTCCCATCGATATTTTTTTTTTCATCAAAAAATTTTTAATTTTGACAGATGTGTAACAGTAAGATTACTTTTCATAAAAGAAATAAGGCATTATTTATTAAGTAGTTCATAAACTATAAAAGTTACAGCATCGTACAGTAAAATGGAACGGACGTTTTAGTTTCCGTTTCTCTTTTAAATAGATGTTTTATAATAAGTATAGAAATAGTAGTTCATCAACAAATATGTATAGTCTGAGCTCTGACGCCCCTTTTTTAAAGTGATTACTAACAGACTGAATTTTCGTGAGTGGCTTCGTTTTGACGAGTCTTCCAACTTTTCCCTCTGCGAAAATTCTTGGTAGAGGTAGATAAATTTCTACACAGCCGCTAAACATGTTGATCGTGGAGGTGACACTTTCATGGCGTAGGACTGGAAAACCTGCCAGAAAATTTGTAGGACAATTTGACCATTCGATTTCAAAAATATTAATTAAACAATAGTGTAAAAACCAGCCCGTTAGTGTAAAAAAACAGGGAGCTGCGCCTGTCTTAGAAAAGCAAAGTATGTAAGAAATATGTAAATATGTGAAAATAACAAGGTCTGAAATTTTATTAGTAACAGGCTGATTTTCACACTATTGTTTAATTAATATTTTTGAAATCGAATGGTCAAATTGTCCTACAAATTTTCTGGCAGGTTTTCGAGTCCTACGCCATGAAAGTGTCAGTTCCACGATCAACATGTTTAGTGCCTGCGTAGAGCTTTATCTACCTCTACCGAGAATTTTTACAGAGGAAAAAGTTGGAAGACTTGTAAAAACGAAGCCACTTACGAAAAGTCAGCCTGTTAGTAATCACTAATCAATTTAAAAAAGGGACGTTGGACTACAGACTTGTTACCTGATGGTGCTTCAAATAGGAAGCCCATTGCAAATAAGCCATTGAAAAGCGCTCTCACAGCTATAACTACGAAGACCGCGTCCTCGCCTCATACATCTCCCAGCGACTTGTATATCAGTGTATGCGCGGAAGCTATACAACCTTAGGCGAGGGTTGTATAGGGGATATACCATCCTTCGGAGTGGATGTAAAGCTGTCGGTCCCTTGTCTATTAAATGTTAGGCAAGTAAAAGATCCCTACTCTTCTTAAGGGAAGAGGTTCGGCAAAATTCCTTGTTAGGGGTAGCTCGTCTACAGGCGTCGGTGATAGGCCTCAGTAGCGGAAATAGGCCGACATTAATTAAATGTATTTAAAAAAAGCTAAAAGGGTTAAAATAGCCATCTACCCCTACATTGTTCTAATTTTTTTTCATTTTCTAAGCAACAGATTTGCTTGAAATTTAGCACAAATCTTGCTGACATGTACTATAATGAATTAAAGAACCAACAGCTCTGTACCGTATAGTGCTGTTGGTACAATACAGTACAGTCTGTAAGCCTATTTGAATTACTAAAAGAAATATTTATTTCGCATGTCCTAAAGGATTGGTACAATAATAATATTTTCATAAAGATTTGTCTATGCCTAAGCTATATCATATTAGAATTCATTCACTTTGCTGTGGTAGAGCAGGGTAAAATAAATAGCACTAAATATACAATCAGTCCACTATTCCAATGGAATTATATTGATAACTTATAAACTGTAAGAGATAGAAAGTTGGTTAAATTGAATAAGTTGTATATTTTAAAGCTCGTTAGGATGAAGTTTACAGATTTTAAAAATGTTAAGTAGTTTAGAGAGCTAACAGCACGAAACTGCAGTCTGCAAGTAGTGTGTGACGACTGGCCCGAGAGCTCCTTTAAGTAGGATCAGTCTTTCGGCTGATGTTTGTTGCAATCGCAGCATTAGTGTTTTGATGCTAATATGCAATTATTAGACTTAACGCGCCAGGCTTGTGACTTGTAATTCAGCGCTCGGCGGGGCACATAGCCCGGAGAGTAGCTGTTGGTTGCAGTCTGGTTACATTCCTTATAGTAAAATAAGGATTTTATAGAGGAGTTTGCGACTAAAAATATTATGTTTTAATATTCCGCCCTCTAAAAGCACATTTGAAGTTTGACAGAAAACTTGAAAATAGTGAAAATCGCCATTTTTAATAAGAAGTGCCTTCATAGCCGGTGCCGACTACATGTTTAGTAGTTGGCAAAATGAGTTAGTGCTTGCGCAGAAAAATTTCCTAACTGTACTTATTCCGTCCAGCTTGTCCCGCGTAACTGTCGTAAGATGAAGAATACTTGTGAAGAAGTGGAGAAATAATGATATTAACACCAATTACAAGCCTAATGTCAAAAAACTGGCAAACTATCTTATCTAGCTCCTGACAGTGACATATATACCACAAGCATTAGAGTCAGTGACAATAATAGCACGGAATATAATGGAGAAATTGCAATGAACATTAAGTAAGTGCCAAAAGTAATTGTAGGCCTAATTTAAATGTTTTTTATGCACTTATTTTAACACCAGCTTATTTTCACTACTTAAACCTATCACTGATTAGATAAAAGTTGAATAGTGTTCGATTTTCAAGTTTATATTTTAATAATTTCGACACTAGACGCCGCGACTCCCAACTTCTATTTTTCTTATAGATGCTTATCCTTTTTTAAGCTGACACTTTATTTAAATCGGTACCAAATTAATCGACAAAAGGTATCGACATGAATGAACTAAAATGGTATGTTGTATCAATGTTCTAAAAATAACGGTCATCTTTTGTATTCATTAAAATGCTGCCGATTCAATTTCATTTAGAAAGGATAGGCATCGATAAGAAAAACAAAAGTTGGATGCTGCGGTGCCTAGTGTCGAAATGATAAAAATGTAAATTTAAGAACCAAACACCTTGCAACATATATCTAAAGATGTTTTTTTATTATTAGAAATAAAAACAACTATGTTGACTCTTATCGACATATATCAAAAACCAGTGAAAACTTTTCAAATCTGAAAAAGGCTTCTTAGCTAACTTTAAATGCACGATTTTTCTGTAATTTAACAGACATTTATACCTGTTATAGTTAACAATACAATTCCACTGAAAAAGTGGACAGTAAGTATCCTAGCTGCTATTTATTTTACCCTGTTCCACCACAGCGAAATAAATGAAAATCGGATATGGTATGACTTAGATTGAGATACATATTTTTTAAATATGGTGACTATGACACAAAGATTGATAATTCTCCACAATCGCAATAATGACCTTTGTCCGTATCTTCTATTCTAAATATACTGGATTATTGGTTTAAAGCCATCTTTTTCTCTCCAGAAATAAAATCAAATTCGTATACTACGATATTATATTTTATCTATCACTATTTTACAAAGTCCCAAGCAACACATGATGGTTTAATAAACGTTTATTATATGAAATTATGGTTTGAATTTCGTTATCGTATATTTAATCAACATCTATGAAAAGCGTTTATTTCATAAACGATTTTTCTACGTATATGTATTTCTCCGAAAATTTTTGGAGTAACGCAGAATATTTGAGAAATAATTAATTGAGAGTTGAAACTACACGTCCGTCAAATATTTAAATTGTAAATTGGTGAAATTGATACTACTTGCAATTTTTCAGCCATATTAGTTTTTAATATACGATTTTTAAATGTATACGATAAATATGTATTTGCGCTACATTTTTTATAGGCATGTCATAAACAATTGCAACCAAAAGTTTGAAGATTATAACAATATCTGGAAATATGAGTAAAATGTTTACATTAATCAAAATTTGTTATAGATAAATGATGAATGAAAACATTTGTTCAGTAATATTGCAGTTTATAATATACGGTTTTTAAACGTATATCAATCTGCATCGATTGCGCAGTCGCCAGCAACCGGGTTAGTATTGTTGTCTTTGTTGCAGAATACATAAGCATTTCTTATAAATATATGCATCTCTCTCATTGTCTCAACAGTACAGCTGTTAAGCAACCGCGGATCGTTGTGTTAATTGCTGTTTCGTGTGGTGGTAGTCAACCTTAGTAGTGTGGTCTTGTGATCGAAACAAAGAATATTTACTTCTTTCTTTTTGCATATATATTATTTGATTGAAATTCAACAAGTGTTATGTTGATGAGCCGCCCTTATCCTTGAGTTATCACGTTGTAGTGTGTTAAAGTTACAAGAATGAACCAAATTGTGATTGGTAAGAATTATTGTTCATCTGAGCGATTTCATGGTAACTGCATTTTTTTTATCACAGAAGGTGTAAAACTCTGCATGACTAGCGTTGAAGGCGTGGGTGAGACCAGTGACAATAGAATTAGAGGGACGATTCAAGGTTGGTTGAAGCCTGCCAAAAGCCGCTATAGTTACAATAATAATAATAATAAATAGACTATTCCGCAGAATAGGTAAAGCTTAATATAGTACAAAAAAGCTAGTACTAAACAATAAATATTTTTAAAAAATTACTATCTGCATACATATAAACAATTGAATTATTTTTCCTTGATATCAGTAGTTATATATAGGTAGGAGATTTAAAATATGTACTTTTAGAAAATTGGAGATCATTATAATATTAACTTTCGAATTTAAAAATGGGTACCTTCTATCTTTTTTATAGTGTTGTAGACCGATCAATTCTAAATAATTTGGCAAAGGGAAATGTATCGCAAGTCAAACAAAGACTTTAATTCTAATTTCCCTGTTATAATTAAAGGAAAATTAATATATTTTACAAAATAAGGCACTTAGAAATTAATTTGTTTCAGTGTCATCTTATTATTGTTATGCAGCAATATATATTAACAATTTTATCATAAGTAGCAAATGATTTCTGATTTAAGACATGATTTGACTTGCAAAGTTATTTGAAAACGATTAGTCTATAATACTGTATAACAGAATTTCCCATTTAAATTTTGAAAGTTAAGGCAATTTTGGTAAAAATAAAGTGATGGAAACTATTTAATCATTTATTAAATAAACTCTTAGTTTATAAAACAATATAAAAAAAGGTCTAAAGAACTTATAGCGTATATTCATTAACAGAGATGGATTCCCTTAAAAAAAAAAATTAAATAAAAAAGTTTGTAATTATTAGATATTCCATACCGGGATACCCTATGTATGTATAAATTACAGAGGTTTATTACACGTGTACCAGCAACTGGAGAAAAGGTTTTTCATAACCGTGAGAAAAACCTTTACATCATGTATTATCGACGTATATGGAGTACTTTTATTTGAGGTTCCACATAAAAGTATATATGTCGTATATGATGTGACAACAATATAACGTTTTCTTAAGACGTATATATATTTAGAATATGATGTACCATATATATACGTTTTTTTAAAACGTCTATATTTAATATATGATAAGACAAATATATACGTTTGTTGCGCGGACATTCGAACGTTGAATATAGGTTGTGATAAACATTATATATATATATATATATATATATATATATATATATATACCAGTCGTATAAACGAAATCAAAACGTTTATTAAACCATTTGGTGTTACTTGGGGTACACGTCCCACAACTAAAAATTATGTTGGAATAAATGTCATTCCAACACACTGTGTTGAAATAAAACTATTGTATAAATTAGCAACTTTTTTTTGTATAATTTCTAAAATCTTGTTAGAGAAAGTATAGTCTAAAACCGTAGTCCTCGCCCTCGGCAACTTTTCTCTCGTGTGGAATATGGACCATTCCACAACTTGTTGTAGAATATACTATTTGTTGTCATTAATATATAATACCTACTTTCTAACATGATGCCCAGAGATTTTAACTTCGTAGATTTATCTGTAAAATAAACAAGCACCACTTTTTCCGACATACCTACTCCTTTGTGGTACCAATTCTTAAATAATCTGTATAGGTCTTCCCATATCTCTGTTGGGATTATGTGTGAAATAAATTCATACAAGTTTTATTTGCTACATCTACTTCTGCAAATGCTTTTCAAAAATTTTGCATGCAAAAAACATATTTTTTAATTTTTCTTTCCAGTTAGTTGTCATTTACATTGACATGCCATATGTACTCTATGTATCTTATGTGGTTAATAAAGTTTATTATTATTATTAATTTCATTTACAATTAACGGTAACCATGAATATTTCAAGTATCGCTACCTTTGCCATTTGCTTAGAAAATATAAAATGTTACTCAAAAATGATAGTTTTCCACTGGCATTACTCGTTCTCATTTAGTTTATTAGTTTAGTGGGTCAAAAAATATATGAATGCTGGTCGTACAGTGAGGCTTTTGGATCTTGAATACTTGCAAATTTGCTCGGTTTAAAAATTGTACGTACGACCTTGATACATAAATCTCTATTACTAATCCTACATGAATTGAATTAAAAATATATAAAATAATTTTGACATTAGATACCATAGTATAAATTGATGATTGCGAAGTTTTCACACACTAATCAGAAATTCCACTAACATTGTACATGACCAAATTTTGTACATTTAAATTTAATAAATAAAATTTCTTGTCTACTATTCCATCTAGTTTTACACCTTTTTATGCTACAATAAATGGAAATTAATTACCATAATTTAAAACAGCCCGAGGAAGGCATCTCTTCAGTAGAGCAAAATTCCGAAAATATACTTTGCTTTTAGACATCCTGAGGATTATATAATGACCAACAGCAACTTATAACTAATTTACAAAAGGTTTATTTACATGGTCATATTTCAGCTTTATACAATATTTAAAAACCAATTGCCCAAAAGACTTACTTAATATGTGGGCGTTATACAGGAATTTGTATTTCAAATATAAAAACTTTGTTACCGACAAATTGATACAACACCAGAAAATTAATATAAGACCATTTTCAGCTCAATCTAATAGAAGTAAGCAACATCGACATCTTTCAAGCAACGCAGCACTGGTGTCTTCAGCTTTTCTACACTAATTTTGGAATCAATTTTTATTTGTACTGCATTGGTGGACAAAACTTTAGGAAAGCTCTAGTTAGAATCTTTTGGAAAAGGATACTGCAGAGAACAGACACAATTGCACTAACAGGTAAGACTTGCGTTTAAATTGTTTTAACTATAGAAATAAATTATATGTACACGTTTTCACCTAGGTAGAACATAATATTGGCTGTACTATGGTTCAATATTGGATCAACATAGATACATTGAATTGTAAAAAAATATTGGACTAATATTAATTAATACTGGTATTAAAATATTGGTATGCCTATGTTGACAGTATATTGTTTTAACACATTCCAATCCAGATATACGCAGATAATATTGATAAATATCCATTAATATTAATTTTACAACATTGAAAGGTTGATATTCGTGTTACAATGTTTTTGATAATATTTTATACAACAAATAGAAAAGCTCATAATTAGCCCACATTTGTTAATTATGTGTAAAATTATATTGTTTAGGCAATATTTTCTAATATCAATAAATATTGAAGAGTGTACAACAAACATCTACTGATAATGACAAATATAAATTTTAAAATATCAGGATAATCATATTGAGATTATATTGTTAAACTTTCTTTTAAATAATAATATTATTTAACGGATTTATATCTAAATTGGATAGTCAAACGGCATCTAGGCTGATTGCAATAAGTTGCAGTAGGTGGCTCTCTTGCAATATGCTTGTACAAATGTACAATTTCTAGCTTAGGGGCTCTAGCCAGGTGCATGTGGGTACCTTAATCAGCCACAACGCGCTCATATTCTGCTGAATAATGTGATTCAATAATGACAAAGGAGAAATTCACTGTAGTGGGTGATGCTCACCTAATCTGTACCAACAAATATGCATTTAGTAATTTAAAGATGGTATAATGTACCTGATGCCATGCAATTTAAATATTTCTGTTGGGGGTTTTACTACAATCACTTTTAAATTTTGTTATTGTGGTTTATAAAATAATATTCATTATTCAATTGTACTTTATGGAAATTACAAGATATAGCTTTACAATTTTTAGGCATTAGGCTAAATTTGCATTAAATATTGAGCCAATATATCATTTCAAATAATAATTAATATTGGACTAAAATATTATACGATATGATTTCTTAATATTTGTTAAATATAGCTTAATGGCCCAGTAAAATGGGAAAGTTTGGATGAAATAATTCAGAGCAGGCTGAAATTTTGGGAAAAAGCTTATTTTGTGGTACTTTTTAACATATCAATAGTCCTCACCCGCAGACGCCGGCGAGAAAATAGGTAAAAGAAATCGGTAAGTATCAATTTTACTGTAAAATATGCACACATGAAAATTATAGGTAGTAAAAATCTTCACAATTTCGTTTCTTTTAACTTCGTACGACCTATTGGAGCCGGGATAGGTTTTTGAAATTTTGACAGTTTTGCGGCGCAATAGAAATGCGCGCTTTTCGCTAAAATCTCAAAAATAATCGTTCCAATTGCAAAATATTTCGAATGAAAGTTGTAGAGAATTCGATTATGAACAATTTCCTTTTATTTTTTATTTCCATTTGATCAATATTGGCAGAGATATGAATTTTTAAACAACACTTTATAGCGTGCTATCAAAACTCTTGTTTCATAATAAAATCGATAAAAACTCGAAAGCGATAGATCGCACGCATATAGTGTATGTAATGAAAGTTAAAGAGAATGAAATTTTGAATATGTTGGTGTATGTACAAAATCTTTTTAATAACGAGTGAATAGAGATAAAAGAGAAAAACATGAAAAGTTCTCATTTTCAAGTGAATTTACACAAATAGCTATTTTTTGATTGGCTTTAGGCAACAATGACACTAAAGGTTTTTTAAGGGAAATGAAATTATCTGTAAAATGAGCTCCAAGTGACCTTCATATGATGATTGGTTCACGAGTTACAGCTGTTTGAAGCTAAGAGAAAAAATTTCTTTTGTATTATAAATTAAGATTTTCCTGCAAGAACTGTGCATAACAATATGGCCCCCTATGAAACAACTCGGAAATGCCCAAGGAATAACTTCTGATACTTCAAAAATTGAAAAAATATTAAATGAACTTTTTTGTACTTCAAACATGACGAAAATTGCCTGTTTGCTAAAAATTAAAAACCGACCGCATTTTCAATAGTCAGTTCCTCGTCGCTACTACTGTTTTTTGTAGGAAATTTTGTAAACTTTCATTTAGGTCTTATGAAATTTTGACGTAAATTCAAAAGAAACGATGATAAATTGAGTTGCCATATGTACAAAAATTATATCATCTTGTGATAAATAAATTATCTATCTATCTATATGCTAAGAAAGAAATTAAAAAATAATATTAGTTCAATTTTTCTGAACAAAAATAGTTTTTAAGAACCTTTTTTTAAGAAAATATATCTTGAGAACGACTTATGCTGTTGCATTACTTTCATATGTATATAAACTAATAAAAATAGGTCAAAATCAATTTTATGAAAATTGTTATGCACAGTTGCAGGAAAATCTTAATTTATAATAAAACAGAAATTTTTGCTCCTAGCTTTAAACAATTGTAACTCGTGAACCATTCATCTTATGAAGGTCACTTGGAGCTCATTTTACAGATAATTTAATTCTCTTCAAAAAACCTTTAGTCTCATTATTGCCTAAAGCCAATCAAAAAATAGACATTTGTCAAAATGCACTTGAAAATGAGTATTTTCATGTTTTTCAGTATCAAAACGATTTTGTACATATACCAACATATTCAAAATTTGATTCTCTAACTTTCATTAGATACACTATATGCGTATGATCTATTGTTTTCGAGTTTTTATCGATTTTATCATGAAACAAGTTCTCTACAACTTTCATTTGAAACATTTTGCGACCGAATGACCATTTTTGAGATTTGAGCCAAGAACGCGCGCGTTTCCGTTGCTTCGCAAAACTTTTCAAAATTTCTTAAAAATCTATCTCGGTTCCAATAGGTCATCCGAAGTTAAAAAAAAAATGAAACTGTGCTGATTTTTATAACCTATAATTTTCATGTGTACACATTTTACAATAAAATTGATACTTTCCGAGTTCTTTGCGAAAAACAGATTTTTTAATCTATTATCTCTCACTCCCCTCACCTCAACAGGTGTCTACGTCTAAAATTAAGCCAATACACAGACACAGTATAAAAATTCTAGTATTCAGCAAATTTTGTCATATTTTGATATCTATTCTTTAGTTATTAGGATGTAAAAACATCTCAGATATTTTAGTCAATAGCAAAAATTTCCTTGGAAAAGTAAATAATTGGTTCACAAAAAATAAACTGATTATAAATAAAGAAAAAACTAATATAATCCTTTTTAGAACAAAACCTTCCAGAATCGAAAAACACATTACAAAGAACATGAAGTTCTTGGGAATACATATAAATGAATTTCTAGATCGGTCATGTCATATAAACCATTTGTCAAAATAGTTAAACTCTATCTGTTATGGAATCTGTCTAGTGAGCAAATACATGAATGAGAAAACACTTAAAATTATGTATTTTACAAACTTCGAGTGAGTTATAAGATATGGAATTGTTTTTTGGGGAAGAGATGGTCAAATTCAAAAATATTTGTAATTCAAAAACATTTAATGAGAATTATAAAAAAAATTAAATATAATGAAACCTGTAGAACTGTATTCAAATCAGAATGCATAATGACAGTTTATGCTTTATATATATATACGAATGTTAATGTTTCTTCTTTTAAATAGACAGAGATTTAATACAGCAACACACCATCAAGACCATACTAGAACAATATACCTAAATTACTCCATTCATCGTCTCACATTAACAGAAAAAAGCCCACAGTATATGTGCATAAAACTTTTCAATAAATTGCATGACAATATCAAAATAATACAAAGTCAAAAACTGTTTAAGTCACGTATAAGAAAACTTTTAATTGATCTTGAACCTTATAGTCTAAATGATTTTTTAAATAGTTAAGTAAATTTCTAGAATAAGGTGAATATTTTAAAGAATTTTGTTATTTACTTTGGTGTAGACATCAGGTTGATGTCCTTGCTCTGACGCCTTTTCATGTCTGTTTATATTATAAGTGTACCGTAATATGAAATAAAGATTATTATTATTATTTGTTGAAGTCTCCACCACTGGTGGGTATATAGACACGTGTCAGCAGCAGCAAGACACTTGTATTATTATTATCATTATTATTTGTATCTATTTAGAACTTTATGTAATCGATAAATGCAATACCGAAAGGTCGTGTACAAAGCAGCAATAATAATTATAACTTGAAAGTAATAAAGTTCCCTTGATGTATGTAAATTGATTGATAACAAATTAACTAAAAGTTAATTAAATTCCCATCGAAACTTCATTTCAATGCAAATATATTCCTTCGTTTATAGGTGAATAAGTTTTGGAGTTGTTAACTTTAATTATTATAATCAGAATATTATACAGAAAAACTAGATATTATAGTCTTTGTTGGTTTATTAAAGTTTTCTTATAATTATTAAAGATTCTATGGGACTAACACAAATTAATTTTTTTAGATGTAATTGCCATTTTGTGATTTTAATTTCACGATGATGCCCACTTAATTTGCAGATCGCTGATCAGTATATTCTGCAGTATTTATCAAGGGTTGCAACACTCTTTATGCATATTTTATTTTTAATATTTCAAAACTTCTAGATTTGCTGATTGATATTTTTAAAATAATAAGGATTTCGCTTTAGCTAGCACCAACAAATTTCAATATAACCAGGCCTGATTCTTCAGTTATCGTGCTTACAAAAAACGTGACGGACGGATAAACAGACAGCCGGACACTTCGAAAGTTGTTCAGAATTTGATGACTAACATAATGATATATCCTACTGATATTAAATGTTCTGTTCGGTTCTTGACTTTCGCTTTCATTATTGCTGAATGTTAATTAAAATATAGTTTTTTTCCTAAATGTTTTGCTCAGGGTGATGGTTTTAATTGTTCATTCGCAATGTTTATTGTAAGTGACGACAGGGAGGCAGAGTGATTGAATATAATTAATTGGGATTTCCTTGTGTTAGGAATACCATGTCCCGGCAGTGTTGTGTCATCGGCATACTGATGTATGTTGAATCTTCAGATGGATTTTGTATGGTGGAAATGTTCTTGTATAAGTTGTATAACACGGGCGAAAGTGGTGACCCTTGTGAAAACTCTTGCTCAGTTGTAAACCTGCAGATATGGAGGTGCCTACCTTCACATGTAAAGCTCTGTTCTCTAGTTAGTGTTTTAAAAGGTGTATCAAGTAATCTTTCTTTAATTTGTATAATAGTCCTTCATGCCAAGCACTATTGAAAACCTTTGTGATTTTGAGAAATATCGCTGCAGATTTTAAGTCTTCATACTTTGCAGTCTGGATGGTTGACATGAGAATCTTCAGTGCATGGTTGAACATTTTTTTTAAGACCAAACTGCTGCTTAGGAATAAAATTCTTAGTTTCCTGATATGATTTATTACATGTAATTTTCTCGAATAGTTTTCCCAGTACTGATAGTGGAGTAATCGGTTGATAGTTATTAATTTTTTTGCGATTTGTATAGGCTTTGATATGTTCCCCTCTTTATCATTCCTCGGGAAATAAATGATGTTTTAAACAGTATTTGTATATTTTTAGAATGTATGAATGAACCAGATAATTTAGTTTTTAATTACTGATCATGGTATTCCATCTAATAATAAATAAATAACACCACAGGTAATTACGACCCCCTTTATCCCGGAAGGATCCAAGAAGAGCCTTGTGTGGGAGGGGGCTACACATTTAGAGACAAGGGACACACACCCAATATCCGTGTATAGTGAAAAAATCCCTCTCACAGTATTTTCCACTGCCACGACCGGGGATCGAACCCGGAACTTTTGGGTGAGAGGCAAGTGCGCTCACCTCTCGACCACAAGTCATACAATATCTACTCCTGGATATGTATTCTTTTGTTTATGTAAAATAGAGGGTTATTCTTCTTCCTCAATTTCTACTGCATTAGCAGGAATATTTGTGCTAAAATAATATCGTTACCAACTGTTTACTTCATCATATTTATTTTGATCAAAAATTGGATTTTGACTTTCTGTAGATTGTTGTTCATAATACTATTGATCTTGTCCTCATCAGTATCAAATATTCGCCCATTTTCTTTAGTCTCTGGAACATGATTTTATGAGTTGTATTTAAAAAAGCTCAGTCCCTTTGGTTCCCTCGAATTCCTGACATGCCTTCAGCCAGAAAAGTGACATAGGGAATTAACATTTTATGCACTCTATTTTACTGTATTCATTTATTTTATGTTTTATATTGGGGCCTGGGTTTGTATGATATTCACGTAACATTTTTCTTTTAGTTTTAAGGTAGTAAATTATTTATAAATGTTAAGTATAAGTATATCAAAAACCATGACATAATGCTAAGAACCCAAGTCTCATACATGACTCTGCATATCACTCTATATTCTGATCGTTGAACAAGTATAGTAGAGAAATGCGTCATAATATCAAAGATTCATCACTCAAAGCTGAAGTGTAATTTACACCATACCACAGTAAATTTGTATAGGTGCAGAAAGTGATAGGCAGTGAAGCCAGATTGGGCATCTTTTATATATTAACTTTCTCTTCACATACATGGCAAATTAAACATTTTTTGAATTAATTAAGGAGGTTGTAAACGCAATTACGTTTTGTGGCTACCAATAAGACGCAATTCCTACTAACCATGTTCCCATCACACACTTCCCCTACTACACTTGTTGGTTAATTAGAGTCTACACATTTTAACTAATACAGAATTGATATAATGAAATGTCCATATTTTCATTGGTTCAATATCGAGTTTTCTTAAATTGAGCCAAACTTTTTAGAATATTAATCCAATATTAGTATACTATGCAGGTTGTATTGTAGTTTTTCACATCTTCTTTTACTTCAAAATACTTATCTTACCTTGCATTGTTTCAGAGAGCAGGACTGCATCAAGCCGTTCATCAGCCAACTTAAGGAGGAGAAGAACTTTGTCATTATGTGTTGAAGTCAAGATCAATCCACGAATAAATCAACAAGTAAATGTTTAAAGATCAATATGTCAGGTTAAAACCATAACATATATATTTTTATAGCTTTATGTTTTGTCATTAGTCAATCTTAGATTTCATTAAATTTTATAATGTTGACGAAATATTATTCAAAGTTCCTTTATTATTTCAAACTCAATCAATTTTAAATTGATCATTTTTTCCATTATTTATTAACCATATATTATATGATTTAATTTTACCATTAATAATGTTATTCAATTTAATCTCTTATTGGAAACTTACGGTTTAATGCAAGTAATATATGAACCAATGTTATGAACATTAGTAATCCTTTAATTGACGTGGTTATTATATTAAGGTAGTTGATAATATATCAGTTCATAGGTTTATTTTTTGCAAATTATCACATATGTTAGATGAAATATATTATCCAATTCTCTTATACAAATTGATATTTTAAGTATTCCAATATCATTAATTTTTTTTATGATATTAATAGCATCCCTTGAGGCAGAATCTATTATGTGAAAATGTTGATGAAATGATAAATTCCTTTAACAACATCTGTAAAAACAGTGATAATATCTAAACCTAAATCGCATTGGTTGATATTATGAAACTGATGATCAAACCTGAGAAAAATGCATCAACTAGATTTAAACAAACAAAAAGTTTATCTGACTGACTAAGGACCGGTTTATCAATGCAGGGTTAACACTCTATAGGATAAATGTATTGTTTCGTTTGACATTTATCCTGTATTTACGAGTTAACCCAATTGGGCAAAAAAAAGGCATATCTGAAGACTGCCTAAAACTATCAAAGAATTATGGCAAACTTTAGAGAACATGAACACATTATTAAAGGTAAAAATGTAACCAAAATTTGTCCACATCTAAAATCAAAAATGTCAAAGTGATGATTTCTTATAATATCTCAACATGTAAAAGATAGTTACTGTAACAGCAATAATATTAATTTAACTTGTTTATCGATATATAACGTTGCACATGTAAATGTTCAGTGCATGAGAAATAAGGTATGATCTCATCGACCTATTCACTCTCAATGAAAGTATTCATATTCTATGTCTATCTGAACATTGGGCTTCTAAACAAGAACTTGAGTCTATAAAGATCAATAACTTTACCTTATCCTCAATGTTCTGTAGGACCGAGCATATCCACGGTGGAGTTGCAATCTATATGAACAATGATCTTAAAAATACAATAGAATTCAAAAATATTGACTACATAAATAGAATGAACTCTGAAATGAATATAGAGGTTTGTGCTATTGCGGCATCTACCGGTAATTTCAATTTCTGTCTAATTACTTGTTACAGACCACCCAATGGAGACACAGGTATATTTTTCAATAACTTGTCTACACTTTTAACTTATTGTTATGGTAGATACAATAAAATAATTTTCTGCGGAGATCTTAATATAGATTGTTTAAGAACGTCAAACATAAAAAATTCACTTACTGATATTTTTGATTCATTTAAATTAAAACTCGTAACAATAGAGGCCACTAGGATAACCCCAATCTCAACGACTGCTATTGACTATATGGTTACCAATTTCCCAGATGAAAATATCATCTCAAATTGTGTGGTCACATCCAACATTGCTGATCATAATGCTAATATATTAAAAATATCCTTACAAAAAGCTAACATTGACAGCAGTGAAAATTTTATATCATTTAGAAATACCTCGGTATCAAACTTAAATAAATTTAGACACCTTCAAATTACCTGCTGGAAGGATATTTACCTGGAGAATGTTGAAAGTGCATTTAATACTTTCCTAGAAATATTTACACACAAACTTGATCTTACATGTCCTATAGTTGTATGCAAAGGTGGCAGGTGTTGTTATAATAAAAAAGGATGGCTAACACCAACCTTAATCAAGAAAAGCGAAGAATTAAAAAATTTCCACTGGTTAACAAAAAATCTAAACAGTGAAGAATTACTCTTATGAAAACAAAAAGAAGGAACTTCAAAATGATATTAGTGCAGCTAAACGGAATTATTATCGGAATAAAATAAACAACTCTCTGAACAAACCTAAAGAAATTTGGAAAATAGTTAACTCGCAATTAAACAAAAACAATTCAATTAAAAATGACATACAAATTGTAGAAAACTACATTATTTTACAGGACACCAATCAAATAACTGAATCCTTTGCATCTTACTTTGCCTCTATAGCATCATCTAAGCTAGCCGAACATTTCCCAGGTGGAATATCTCATGAGTGCACCCATAGTGAAATGTCACCAAACAGTTTTTTCTATGATCCTATACTACCTGCCGACATAATAAGCATTATAAATAATCTTAAACAAACCAATTCCTCTGGTATAGATGGAGTGTCTTTGAAAGTCATACAATCAATCAACGATATAATAGCAGAACCATTAGCTTATTTAACCAATATGTCTCTGAAAACAGGGATATTTCCATCTTATTTAAAAGTAGCACTGGTGGTGCCAATCTTTAAAAAAGGTGACGAACTTGAGAAGGATAATTATAGGCCCATATCAATACTTAGCATATTTTCCAAAGTAATTGAAAAGGCTGTATACAATAAAATGAACGCGTTTTTACAAAAATATTCCATAATAACTAACTCACAACACGGTTTCCGAGAAAATAGATCTACTGCGACTGCCACTAATCAGTTTTTGCAATACATTTATGAAGAACTGGATAAAAGTCACTATGTCATAGGATTATTCTTTGATCTAAGCCGTGCTTTCGATACAGTTGATATTGAGTTCTTAAATGAAAAGCTATTCAGGCTGGGCTTTAGGGGTACCTTCCTAAACTGGATTAAATCTTATCTCTCTAATAGACAAATAAGAGTCAAGGTACAAAACTCCATTTCAAGTGATCATTATATTAACTTAGGGGTTCCACAGGGTTCTGTGTTGGGACCACTACTTTTTTCATTATATGTAAATGAACTTCCTCTGCATATAAGAGGAAAAATCACCATGTATGCAGATGATACATCTATCATGGTATCAGCACTGGACCCTTTGGAATTACAGGTCCTTGTAAATGAAGTAATACATAGTTTCGATGTATGGTGCTCTAAAAACTGTCTAATTCTAAATATTGCAAAGACTGATTGTGTATATTTCTCTCCTAGAAAGACAACAATTCCTAATAATATTTTAGACAACACAAATATTACATTCTCTAGTTCTTGGCACTTTTGTTGACTCACAACTCACCTGGGAAGACCAGGTAGACCACGTAGCAAAGAAACTTAACAGTTCGTTGTATGCTATCTCGCCACTAAAACAGTGCTTGCCTAAGGAATACTTGTCAATGTTTATTATGCCATGGTATACCCTCATTTGTCATATAATATTGTGGTGTGGGGTAGAGCGCCTGCGGCTAGTAGAATATTTATCCAGCAAAAAAGAATCATTAGACAAATATTTAAGTTAAAAACCATGGAATCTTGTAGAACATATTTCATAAACAATAAAATAATAATGTTCCCATCTATCTATATATATAATATCTCTAAATATGTAAGAAAGAACCTACATCTGTTTAAAAATAACGGTAGCTTCCATCTTTATACCACTAGACATGGAGATTCTCTAACTATTTCCATACATAATTTGTCACTATATGAGCGTTCGCCTTGTTTCTCAGGCATTAAAATTTACAACAAGTTACCTATGTATATAAAAAATGCTAATAGTTCTGACTGCTTCAAAAAATTGCTAAAACAATTGTGTGTATAATATTAATGAGTTTTGTCTAATATTATTGTATGTTGTTATATAATTTTGTGTATTCATTACTATATATTTTTGTGTACTGTTTTTATTTAATCTACCATTATTTATGTAATTTCTACATTGACTTTTCGCATCTGTTCTTATGTAAAACGTGATAAATAAATTATTATTATTATTATTATTATTATATAGATGCAAGCAAAATAGAGTATTTGTTCTGTAATGAATGAAAATTTACTTAAAGGACTTTCCAATCTCACACAAAACATAGATCAAATGGCGCTATTTGCTTTATAACAAATTCAGTATTAATAATTAGAGTATTAGAGTAATAGAAGGTCTTTATGATATTGTTACTAGTAATGGTGGAAAGTTTTTTAATGTAAAACAACTACTTGCATATTTTTTAATTACATAACTTACTGTGCGCCCAGCCGTTGTTGACCTATACCATATGAAGAGCAATAGTAAAGATGCACAAAAAAATGGTGTAGTATGTGCCACCATAGGTGTGCACTGTGCACGTAACTTGATTTTTAATTATTTTTGAAAATAAACAATTTAATCACTTCGTAAGAACTAATAGGTACAATACATTAACAATGACTTTAAAATTATAATAATGTAAATGACTGGTTTGTTTTGCACTTCTTGACCAATTTTATAATCATTTGCCACTATTTCTTTAGTTTAGCTGTGCAAGTTTTTATTTCTGATTGATTGGTTCATTATGAATTGCAATTGTCAACTAAAACAATATATAAGACGCATATACAAAATGCACAAAACACTTTCCTATTCCGCTCTCCACCACTGCCTGACTGCTTCAGCTACAAATAATGGTGAGACAGCTAGACGTGCAGCACCTACAAAACGAGTGTACAGGAGAGAAAGCCTGTACCATTCGGGTGCCCCATTCTCACATCTAAATGATATAAAATGAAATAAAATATTGTGAATATGGATATTGTGAAAGAAAGAATATTTTGCTGTCTGCTCGTTTTGATTAAAGAGAATTAGGCGAGCATGTTATAATTATTATATGCATTGCTTTAATGCACTTTTAATTGTGTTCATTCGAATTCTCTTAAGTTTTTACTACACAGAACTTTTAAAGTTAAATATGGTATCACACCAAATATTTGCTTTGAATTCTGGGGGCACAGTATATAATCTCTTCATTTAGCTAGGTCTATGTGTATTTCAGATAGTTTGAAACTTACCCAAATCATTTTCTGCCAAAGGTCCAACGCAACCAAAAAATCGCTTATCAAGTAACTGCAACAATTGTAAAGCAGTATCCCGAACTACTTGTCTTGGACATCCTGTATTCATTAATGTTACATTTATAATGGCTGTGTAATGATCACATGGATACTCTCTAAAAATAAAGAAAATGTCATTACTATATTTGAATATAACAGATAATATATAGGCACAATTTAAAACGGATTTATGTTTATAAACATGTTTGCTTTTAGAACAGAACTGCTAGAAAATATTCCCTGAGCTGTAGAAAATCCACAAATTGAAAAATAATAAAGATTTTTTAAGGGAATTAAACAACAATTTACTTTTACTAGAATTTAAACTTATTAGGCTTGATATTAAAAAAGAGGATATTGACAATCATGTTGCAAGTTTGCCTGTGAAAATAGTGCTATTTGTGGAGTACCTACTCAGATTATTTTATAACTCATTTTATAGTAAAAGTCGAATATATTTTCATGAAATATTGCATCCTTGTTAACTTAAAAACAGTATTCTTGTAAAGGTGAAATATTCACGAAAACCTTAGCATTAAACGTTGTATGGGAACCTACCACTCATTTTTTATTTATTTCTTAGCGAGAGATGTAAAGCTCGTATATTTTCTTAATTTTAGTACCACAATAACTAAGTGGAGCCCTTTAACCACTAGAATACAGGTAAGAATCATGGTATAAGTAAATCTTTATCCAAAAAATTGTACTAATTTCTCAACACTATAGAATGTACATCTTGGCACGCGCTTGTGTAGCTCTATAATAATATCCAAGATGCTGGAAATGACACCACTAGAATTACTAATACCAGTTCAACTTATATTGATAACATTATATATCCCCAAGCAACATTCTGACGTTGAGCCAACATTGGGGATTCCAACAAAAAGCCGGTGTGCCAACATACAGACAATAATATCGTGCCAATCCACATTTGCACCAATTTGGTCAATAAAATATGAGTAGCCTTTACGTTGGAAAGCAACTTGTTGTCGTTGGAATTTCTGACCTAGTTGGCAAATTTTTTTTCGTCGGAACAGGTTGAAAATGCTTGCCTAAATCCGAGTTTGTGGAAGACAATATTGTAGAACCAAAACTGCCTACCTACCTTCGATACATTGGTAATATTCGACCTTAATCTGACAATAGTCAGATATCGTACTTTATGTATATTTTTGCAAATCCTATTAGATACAATGGGAAAAGCCTTCCCTAAAATAATAAAGACATGCACAATAAGAGACAAAAACATTTTTTGGTTTACTGAAAATTTGCGACAAATGCGCGAACGTCTAAGATATTTAAACGAACTCCAAAAACATTTTCCAGATGCTTCTCTGAAAAATGACATTAAACAACTAAGATATATCTATAGGAGAGAAATAAACAATTCAAAAAAAGCTGCATACACAAGCCACATACAAAACTCAGATAATATGATAAAATCCGCGTGGGAGGTGAAAAACTCATTTAGAAGTAATATTCCATCTAGAGACATGCCTACAAATTTGAATGCAAATAATTTCAACTCTCATTTTACAAACGTAGCTGACAATATCATATCGTTATTACCAAATTGTAATCAAATTCCTCAATATTACTTACATAAACTGACTGTAAACCAAACCAACCTACGGTTTGGTTTCAGAGAAGTTACATTCATTGAAGTTAGGGATGCTATAAACAACTTAAAAAATAAAAACTCTAAAGACATTTACGGAATGAATATCATTTTAATTAAATCACTCAAGGACTTAATAATTGTACCTCTAACCAAATTAATAAACTGTAGCATACGCGAAGGAAATTATCCCACATGCTTTAAACTGCTGAAAGTAATACCAATCTTTAAAAAGGAAGACCACAACGATACAAACAACTATCGGCCTATTACGCAAATACCCGTTATTTCAAAGATTTATGAGTATCTTTTAAAAGCGCAGTTGTATGGCTACTTTGAAGCAAATAAGTTACTTAGTGATAGTCAATTTGGCTTCAGAAAAAACAAATCCACCACTTCAGCCATTATGGAATTGCTGGAATACATATCGGATGGCTTCGAGAGAGGACAGTATGTGATAAGCACTTTCTGTGATCTTTCTAAGGCTTTCGATTGTGTCCAGCCAGATATCCTTATTACTAAGCTAAACTATTATGGTCTAGATGAAAGCAGTTTAAGTCTCTTAAACAGCTATCTTACTGGACGAGACCAAATTGTATCATACAATAATTTCCAATCAAATATTGAACAAATTAAATCTGGTGTTCCACAGGGGTCACTGTTAGGACCTCTGCTTTTTCTAATATATATAAATGACATAAGTTCTATTATGCCAGACATAAAAACAATACTGTATGCAGACGACACAAACTTTTCTGACTCCTATGTAGATTACGATATAGCAAAAATAAAAAACCGAATTGAGGAGAATCTATTAAAATATAATGAATGGTTTGTTTGTAATAAACTATCGTTAAACAATAATAAAACTGTTAACATTACCTTTAGCATGAGATATCTGGATAACTTAAATAACCCAGAAGAAGTCAAATTTTTGGGTATATATCTGGATCCAAAATTAAAATTTGAAAATCACATTGATCATTTGGCGACCAGGTTATCAAAAAATATATTTGTATTAAAGAATAGTACCAAAAAATGTCTGTATGCAGGCGTACCATAGTCTATTTCAGTCTATCTGCTGTTACGCAATTATGGTGTGGGGGCACTCCTGTCATGCAAACAGAATTTTTGCTCTGCAGAGAAGAGCTGTAAGGATAATTGCTGGCTTAGGATACAGAGAATTTAAATACATTTTTGAATGCTTGTTCTATGCACATAAAAACTTAAATAAATATTCGACTAACGGTTGTTTTCATGAGTATAATACCAGAACAAAAAATGATATTCGAGTTGATTACTTTCGATTAGAAAAATCCCGAATTTCAGTAAATTATTACTGTCCTTTATTTCTGAACAAAATTCCTCCGTGTATAAAGTCATTACCATTTAAAAAATATAAAATTAAGATTAAAAATATGCTAATAGCTGAAGCTTTTTACAGCATTAATGAATTTTTACAATGTGACAACATAATCTTTGGGCATGTTTCAAATACCTAAAGATCTTTTAATTATTTCGACATTACTTTTCTTTTCAATCATGTCTAAATCTGTTTGTGTCTTATTGTTTTATTGTTTGTGTCTTATTGTTTTATGGATTTTAATTTATTTATTATATTACTATTCTAAATATATTATTATAATTAAGGTCAAATAATTTTTATGCAAATTTTTATTTTAGTAATAAGTAAGTTAATCTTAGTAATTAATTAATGTGAATATGTAATGTAACATCTTTTGATGATGTATATAATTACGCTCTTTTGACCTGTGAAATGATCTTTAATGTATCAAATGCACCAATAAATTACTATTACTGTATGTACGTATCACAATTTGTTGAATAGATCACGGATGCAATATAAAATCATCGTATAGTAGTAATACGATATTAACTTCAACTTGAAAAGCATTCGTTGAAAGTGAGAAAATTGCAACAAAATGAATTTTACTGAGAAATGTTGTTACGGCTCCGATAGCCGTTATGTCGTGAGCAAAAAGAATGGACTGTATTTACAGCGTAAAACAAATTATTATTGGAAATGTCAAAAATCAATATGAAAAAAACACCAGAAAAAAATATAGGAAACTTACGACTCCGATTGTCGTCAATAAATCCTGGTCTTCCACACCAGCTGGCTCCTTCTCAGAGCTCTTGTGCCAAGGTTTTAACCATATACACAGGATATTTAATGTGAAGTTCAACCGCACTAACACGAGGGGCGGCAATGTTCTTCAGCACAATGTTTATGAGCGAAATTAGTATAATGATTTAAATAATCACTATTATAAGCAAGGTTTTAACTTCAATTTTTCCATTTAGCAGCGTACGATGCGAGTGTTTCTACTGGCCGTTTTTATCACACCGCGTTGTACAAAAAAAGGTTTTTTTTTTCAATGTTCGCGCTATCAACCGTTCCAAATAATATTAATAATGTTATGTGCTGCCCTCTAACGAGGAAAAGATGTGATTAAGTCCCTGTTCAAGGTGAAAGGAAACCTGTTATTGTGTTACTCCCTGACTAGTAGGGTGGCGCCGTCTATGAGCCAATTGACGAACGGTCATCTATTACATGGTAGAAAACTCTGTAGGATTCCAGAAAATTGTGGAAAACTGTTCTGGTACATTTCTATGGGTGTATATAAGGAGGTGAATCCAGCAGATGGGGGAACAGTACAGTTTAGTGAAGTATAAGGAACAGTTCAGTTTAGTATCCAGTACAGTTCTGGTTACAGAGACAGTTTGTAGAAGAAGAGTTCAGTTGAGTGAAGTAGGCAGTACAGTTCAGTTCAGTGAAGTAAACAGACAGAGAGTTTTTAGGTTAGACAAAAGTTGTCAAGTTTAGGAAGAAAAGTACATAGTGTTTTAAAAGTAGTGAATTCATATTAGATTAAGTTATTATTAGTTGTGTGATTTTTAAGTATTTACTAGTGTAATTTTAGTGATTAAATAAATCAGTGGTTTGTAAAAATTCTTGTTGCAAGTTATTCGAATCCACAAAGTGTTTACTGAAAACTGTAAGCACGTAACAATAACAATACACGAACATTTTCTACCCCCCAAAAATGTGTATATAAAATCAAGCATTTTATAAAATTGAAAAAGTTTGAAATTATTAAAAAAAAAAACATGAAATTAATAACTAAACTAACTTAAACAATTAAAAAATATATATACACATTAGTCCACTGGATGTGGACACAATTTAGCTAACGGGCATTTTAAAGTCCCATTAGCGGTTTTTACCGTTGCCACACGAGCTATGCCGTCTCCACCAGGATGTAATTCTATAATTCGTCCCATGACCCATTGTAAAGGCGACGTGAGATTATTTTTTATCAACACAAGTGTACCAGTTTTTACAGGGGAGTTAGATGAATATTATTTACTTCTTTGATGTAAAGTGTGCAGGTATTCGCGGTTCCAGCACCGCCAAAAATCGTGGTGTAAACGTTGTAAAAGTTGCCATCGCGATAGGCGATTTATTGGAGCATCGGTAACATTTTGTTCGTCTGGAATACAGCAAAGGGGCTCAGGTTAGAAAATGAGCTGGCGTTATAACTGCGAGGTTGTTAGGGTCCGAACTAAGTGGAGTGAGGGGGAGCGAATTCAAAATGGCTTCGATTTGCGTCTAAACAATATATAATTCCTCATATGAGAGGAGTTGATCACCAATAACGTGGTGAAGGTGAGTTCTCACGGACTTCACACCACTTTCCCATAAACCTCCAAAATGCGGAGCGGAAGGGGGATTAAAGTGTCACTGAATGGCTTCACTTGTGACGGATTGCTCCATCATCTTATCTAAGTGATTGTCAGCACCCACAAAATTGGAATGCTAAAAAGTCCTCTGTTGACAGGTTGGACGCCATTCTATGTGAACGGCTTTTGTCACACAACAAACAAAAAGACATATATAAGCTTTAATAGACTTAGAACCGCGATGGCGACTCATAGTTGTTAAAATGGAGCCGGCGTAATCAACTGATGAGTGTGAAAAATGGCTTTATTTTAGAAATGCGACTCAAGGGCAGATTTCCCATGGGAGGTTGAAAAGGTTTAGGCTGGGTGAGGAAACATTTAACACATTTAGACAAAACAGACTCAATAGCTCGCCTGGGAAACAATATCCAGAATTTCTGGGACAGTAAAAACTGGGTGGTGTATAAGCCAACATGAAGAAACTTTCTATGAAAATAGCCGATTAACAACTCGGTTAGTCTCGAGAAACGAGTTAATAAAATGGGATGTTTTTTATCATACAACAAATGCGAGTAATTTAATCGTCCCCCAACTCACAAAATTCCTTTATCTATGAAAGCATTTAGTTTCTTCAAAGGTTTTGAGAACAATTTACTTTCTACCTCCTGCGAAAAGATTAATGCTTGTGTGTATTTAACAAGCATGAATAAAGCGGCTGAAAGTTTAGAGGAAGTTAGAGGTCCGGAGCGTTTTGTCGTGGCCTTAGAAATGTTAAATTTAAATCTTAGAACATATGCCAAAATACGTTGGAGAAAGGTGAAGGAAGAATAACGATTTAGAAGATCATCTAACAAATTATTGTCGATGAGAGCAACAAGAGCAGATGTCCGTTCTTCTTCGTGAATTTTTGGAGAAGACATAAATTGTGGACTAACAGGCCAATGAAAGTAAGGAGTATGTAAAAAGGCCGGTCCTTGAAATCACAGCTGATGGTTAATCAATTCGGAGGGAATCGAGGCAGGATCGGCAGGATTATTTTGCGATTCAATATAATATCAACAAGAAGCAGGTATTTTGTCTTGAATCAAAGACACTCAATTGGCAACAAACGTTTTCCAATGGTGAGGCGACGATTTGATCCACACCAAAGTAATCTGTGAATCCGACCAGGCAAAAATCTTATTAAATTTTAGTTTAGACTCAGCCCATTTACAAAAAGGTATTGTTTACAATATAATTTGTATGCATTTTGTCATTAATACAAATAAATTTTATTCTATTCCAAATATCTACTTGTTTATTTATATATCCTTTTTAAATCCTACCAATACATAAACATATACTAACCTTGCACTAAATATTGTTGCTAATGCCAGAAAGCAACCATCGGCAACAACAGAAGTCCCCGTATAACATTTATCGACAACCCAGTCTAGTAAGGGAGACACGTCAGGGTTGGACTCCAATAACAAAATTACAGTTTCTTGTGCCAAGCTATACACCTGAAAATGTATTCCCAAAATAGTAATGTTATAATATTAATATGATCATTGTACAACCTTTTCGTCAGAGCTATTTAAAAGCCCATCTAACCACAAATAGTAAGAACTTTCTTCTGTTAAAGAATCGAAACACGGACCACAACATAATAATGAGCTCATTGCTTGCAAAGAAACAAATTGTAATTCAACATGTTTCTTATTTGTCATATCTCCTTCGAGAGAGGAAATTTTAGTGTTCGGAATACCATATTTTCCTACCCAGTTTGTAAAGAGTACAAAAAGGTTACGCCTAAGATCTCTCTTCAGAAGGCTTCTACAGGTTTCCACTAAAATGTATACAGAATTATGAGCAAAATGGATGGTAAGTAATAAAATAAGTATAAGAACGTTAAGACTGAGATTGAATAAACACAAGGAATCAACAATTGTAATTATAATTTAACGTCAATATGACTGATTAGATGCCTTATTATCAAAGCTTCACAGAGCATAGGGAGTAAATAAATTCTAGTAGGTAATTAAGATTGAATTGTTACTGGGTTAATTGATTTCACTGGTAAATGTTAACATCTGAATTAGTCCACTGTCCTTGTACCTTTGTGGCACTATGTAACTGTAAATATTATTCATACACAAAGAAGTTTTATATGGGATTTGTAAATTTTGTACCGTCAATAAGCATTTATTTTCACCGCAGAACTCATCTAAAAGGAGAAAAATTAGGAAAACATTTTTTACTTCATTTTTACTGTTCCCACGCTATAAATAAGAATTTATTGATACTATAGAAAAAATCAGAATTATATAGAATTTGATGCTTTACAAAAATTGTAATAACTATTTTTTGAGCAATTTTCAAAGGAAGCAATATATTTAAAAAAAAAAATTGTCTCAGGTGGATGCACCTCGACAGTATTTCTCATCGTCCTATATAACACAGAATTAACCTGAACGCAATTTTTCTTGGCGACGTTTAATCGAACAGCAAATTTATAAAGAGGGTTGGAGCAGCCTTTTTGGCTTTTTTTACGGTAAATGATCGCATCCAATATATAGTACATGACATATCAAGTTCATATTTCAGGTTAAAGTATTCTTTCAGGAGACATCTACGGATGGGGTTATAGTGATTGTTCCATAATTTTGCTCGACCTTGTATATGTAGGTAGGTGTTATTATTTTGTAATCTAAATATTGGCTTGTACAGACATCAGTTTTGTATACGGCACCAATAACTAATTTGATGTTTCATTAAAAACCAACAATATGAACTTGAAAATAAAATTTCATATTTGTGAATATCGTTTCTATATGTAGGCATCTTTATGTGTCTATTTCATTAATGTTCCAAATAATCGGACCAGGTTTTTCAAGATTGTATTATCACTCTAGATGACGTTTTAATTGATGCCTCATATCCTAGTGGAGCCCTAAACGCGGGGACCTGGAGTGATACAGGAGTCCCATTTTAGAGGGCGGAATCCGATCTCAACCATCCCATTGCTTACTTCTATCCTAAACAATTTTTATATAAAACAATTTTTAATTCCATGACACACTGTTTTTAGGCCCTCCTTTATTTGGACCCGGCCCTAGTACAATTTGAACAATTTGAAATTTTTTTGATCCAACGATAAATTGACTTGGGCCCCTGCTGGAACTGGATATTCTGACGAAACATTCAAAAAATACTTTTTTAGACCAATTAAATTTAAATGATTTAATTTGAAGATTTGTTCCATTCGCCAAAATTTAATTAGGTTCTCCCTGGAACCATACCATTGTCCCAAGAGGAGAAATTTTTTAAAAGCCTTTTCAAAAAAACTTTCCATTCTAAACAATTTTAATTTTAAAAAGCATTTAATTAAAGGAATGTTTGTTTCTGATGATAAAGGCTTGTCGAAGCAATTTGCCATCCTGAACAATTTTTATTCGAGAAATTGCGTGTTTTGATGTAAACTTGTTATTAGGTCCTCTCTGGGGCCACACCTGTCCTCCTGCTGAAAAATTGCAAAGAGCCATTTCAATACAATTTTCCATCTTAATCGATTTTAATTTTAAACATTATTAGATTGAACAAAAAATTATGTTGGCCCTGCCTAGAGCCGCACCCCTGTATTGATTTTAGCAATATTCAATAGGGTTCTTAATTGGATCTCTTAAGTCTTATGTCTAAAATTTCAGCTTTGTATGTCGAACTGTGTTTGGAAAAAGCAAACAGACACACACACTCACAGACAGCTTGCCGGTTAGGATTTTGCTATTTTCTGATCTCAAAACGTCACTTTCCTTATATTGAAATTTCCCAAAATTAATTAACAAAGTTAGCAGTGGTTTTTGGCAGAAGACTAACATGTTTTGAGCCGATGCCCACATGTGGTTCCTTAGTGATTTGGGGTACATGCTGCCCTTTAACCATGTACTGTACATGGGATCCACCTTGCCTGAACGCGGAAATAAAAAACTCTAATCAGTTGTGAATCAAGCATTTTTAAACTCAATAACAGAGTGCCCAAAATTACCTATTTGAATTTAATATGATTGTATAAAGACAGGCAATCAAAGACGCCCCAAAGTTGCAAATATAAAACTTTTAAATTTAATCTTTTTAGTGTTAGTCGATTGCTCTAACGTAGGTAGGCCAACTGGATGGTAGTTAAAAACTACATGGCCCAAGGTCGTCCAGATACTAACCACTTGTGGTATGGACCAATATTTTTGTTAACCTTCTACAATTTCATATACATATATTTACACAACTAACAACTTCCAAAGACGCCAATATGCTAATTTTTATCTAAATCCCGTTCTCTTTCATTTATGTCTTACTGAGTTTACAACATAAAAATTCCCTTTCAGGGTGCAATATTAAGCAGTGTCAGACAATAAGAAATGGTAGATATTAGAAAGTGTAGTGAAAGTTTCAGTCGATACCATTTGTTGGAATACCGTTGAACAAAATAGAAGGTATAAATTTTTTCATTTTTCGTCTTTCTGAGTTAAGTTGAACCCATCACAGGGGAACGTCCATCAGACTGACATTTTCACAGAGTGGTCGAATTTGCACTCCAATAGACTCCCCTAAATTTGTACAATAATTATATAATTTGCAAACTGAAATATTTTTTAGAAAATAGTCACCGAATTAAAACAAAATGACAATTTTCATCAGTTTAAGAGTATAAATATCTAACTTTGATACTGACTGAAGTACTAGATGCATATACAGGGTGTTGCATCATGAGAGGGACATAGCTTAATAGGAGGTAGAGAACATCAGTGGTAACCGGAACCTCCCATAGAAATGTCTCATTGGGCCTTCATTACGAAGTTACAGGGTGTTAAATAATTTTTGGCCAAACCTGTTTTTTGTCATAACTTTGACAGGGAATGAAATAACGGATTCATATTTGGTACGGCTAATGTACTAACGAGCCCCAAGAGGTACATGTATAAAAAAAAATATATCCAGGTCCGGACTCACTATAATTTATGTTTATTCTTTGCATCAATAAAACATCACCCTGTATATATTTTTTTGAAATTTCGATACGATATTCGAAAAGAGCAAGAAAAAACAAACAAAATGGCCTATTCCATTTTTTTGTAACACCTTCGTGGTTATTTAAATACGTTGTTAAATGTGCAAAAAAATGGATTACAGAACCCTATTAAATGAGAGGCACGTGAAATAAATAGTTTTATAACTAAAATTTGCAAAAATTCTATTGAGCCTAGGTGGTCTGGGTGAATCCTAATTCCGGCACGTTTTAAAGGTCCATTTTGGTAAAAAACTGTGGTCCTAATAAGTAATCGGGTATGAAATAACAAAATTTTTAATCAATCACAGTAGGCTTGTTCAAAGAATAAAAGTGACAGATAATTTAAACCATTTAGGCCTAAGCAACCAGTTACTTTGATCAAGAAAATCATCAACATTTTATACTTAATAAAAATTGGAAAAGAGAACAAACTAAAATCTAAATAAATAAAATATTTTCCATTCAATTAACAATAAATAACAAAACAATAACTAAATGTGTTTAAAAATAAAACGTAATTGACACTAAAGTAAATTTTCAAAATGTCCTCCCCCACATTCTGTGCATTTTCTTGCGCGTTTAGAAAGGTCACCAATTGCTCGACGTATCATTTCTGGATTATTCCGTATTTTGTCGCAGGTTGTAACGATGCGCTGGATTAAATGTTGTCTACTTTCAATTTCAATGCTATAAACCTCGTTTTTTAAATGGCCCCATAAAAAGTAATCACAAGGGTTACAATCAGGAGATCTTGGTGGCCATTCATGTGGACCCCCGCGTCCAATCCATCTATTAGGATACACATTGTTTAAGTGTTCTCTTACTTGAAGGTTAAAATGTGGTGGGGCCCCATCATGCTGAAACAACATGCCTCTTGTACCGATATTTTCTAACATATTCGGTAAAATGTTTTGAAGAAAATCAAAGTAAATTTCACCATTCAATCTTTCTTCAAAAAAATGTGGCCCTATCAAATGTCTATTCACAAGTCCGACCCAAACATTTACAGAAAACCTGTGTTGCGAACGGCGTTGGCGTACCGCATGTGGGTTTTCCTGTGCCCATTTATGATTATTTCGTGAATTGTTTACTCCATCCCTTGTAAATTGTGCCTCATCCGTAAATAAGGTTCTGTAAATGACTGGGCGAATGTTAGACAACCAATGACAAAATGCCAGGCGGGGGATATCGTCCCCTTGTTGAAGACGCTGTACCTGCTGGATATGATATGGATGGTAACGTTCTCTTTTTAGGGTTCTCCATACTTGCCAATGAGGAATACCAGTTGCCAAACTGATTCGTCTAGTGCTCATATTTGGGTTTTCTTGAACTACGTTTATAATATTGTTTTGTTCCTGTACACCTTGTTGTAAAACACGCTCCACAACTGCAGAAGTAGGAAACTTTCCGTGTCGTCTTGCATACTGGAAAACCGTACTAAAGGTTTTATGATTAGGGCATCGACGACCAGGAAAACGCAGCCGATATTCTCTTTCCGCCGACCTACCATTTCCATTACAGAAACCATAGATGAATATTATGTCAGCATATTCCACGTTTGTAAATTTTACTGGCATAGTTAAAATATTTTCACAAGTTTTCACTAACTAAATGCGGATTATTGACACATTAAATTACTAACAAACAATTATTCAACTGTTTAGGAGATTTCTTTTTATTATCTGTCACTTTGAACAAGCCTACTGTGATTGATTAAAAATTTTGTTATTTCATACCCGATTACTTATTAGGACCACAGTTTTTTACCAAAATGGACCTTTAAAACGTGCCGGAATTAGGATTCACCCAGACCACCTAGGCTCAATAGAATTTTTGCAAATTTTAGTTATAAAACTATTTATTTCACGTGCCTCTCATTTAATAGGGTTCTGTAATCCATTTTCTTGCACATTTAACAACGTATTTAAATAACCACGAAGGTGTAACAAAAAAATGATATAGGCCATTTTGTTTGTTTTTTCTTGCTCTTTTCGAATATGATATCGAAATTTCAAAAAAATATATACAGGGTGATGTTTTATTGATGCAAAGAAGAAACATAAATTATAGTGAGTCCGGACCTGGATATATATTTTTTTATACATGTACCTCTTGGGGCTCGTTAGTACATTAGCCGTACCAAATATGAATCCGTTATTTCATTCCCTGTCAAAGTTATGACAAAAAACAGGTTTGGCCAAAAATTATTTAACACCCTGTAACTTCGTAATGAAGGCCCAATGAGACATTTCTATGGGAGGTTCCGGTTACCACTGATGTTCTCTACCTCCTATTAAGCTATGTCCCTCTCATGATGTAACACCCTGTATACACTGAACTAATTATTAAAATTTTTCAGGAGTTTAAATAATACATTTCATATACTTACAACTAAAATTCTTTATCATCTTCCTTATGAAATAGCAAAAATGCAACGTTAAATCTCGCACACTGCTCGAATTCTTGTCTGGTTCATTCTCTAAATAATACCGTACTCCTTCAATGAATTCAACTAACAGAGGATGCAAACATTGTGTATCTTTATCTAATACACAAGGACTAATACCAAAAGTTCCATTCTCAGCGATATATTCCATTAGTCTCATCAGTTGTAATCTAAGTGCATCTCGCCTCCTCCTTCTCCTAACATTCTCTTGCTTCTTATCTATCGCCTCTCGAATGTAGATTGCTAATTCCTCAAAGAGATCCCTACAATACATTATTCATCAATTAAAAGAAGAACATCTATATATTTCAAAAATTACATACCTCAAAGCAGAACCATTTATATTGCCAATAGCATAGACAGCCGCATCTCTTATGTCAGTTACCTCACAACGCAAATGTGGCACAACAAGTTTGTACAGTGCTGTAGGTGAAATACTAGATGGACATAATTTATTATCAGCTTTTTCAGTATTTAAACTATCAGGGGATGAGCTGCAAAAATTAGTTTTATAAGAACACAACACAACAATGTGCAATCAGAATGTAGTATGTGGTAAGGTATAGGACATTATTTTCAACCAGAAGGACATTATATATGTTAAAGAGTGGTAATGAGTTTATTTCCTTTCACAAGAAATAGTGAATCTTTGGCCTTTTTTAGTATATACTTTACTGCACATTTACTTTTTATAAAATTACTTTTAATTTAAATTAATTTTTAATATTTCTGAACGCATTTGCTCCTCATTGTTGTGAATGTTGTGATCTAGTTTTCCCCTCTTTGGAAGCTAATATGTCAAAGTTTCCAAAAGCTTCTGTTGGTGCAATAACTAAATCAATTATTGTTGTAATTTTAAATTACGTTAGTGCTCATGTTGAGTTTATTTAGTAGTTTTAGTCTGATGACAATTGAGGATGCCATCCTCCCTTTTATTCTGAACCCCGAAGAAGTTTACACTTAGCAAATGAAACATTGGCGAAAGAATAAAAGTTTTTTTATTTTCTTGAACTGACAAATTTCCCACCATCACTTATTTAAGAACCTTGCCTTTGCCTAGCATGTATATTTTAAGTGCTTAACTAATATACACAAAAATAAAGAAATAATCTGTATCTGTAGGAAACATTTAGATATTCACACCCAAAACCCTACAGGTAAAAAAAACTTGATTAGCCCTAGATTTAAATTCATTAAGTCTAAAAGTAATATACAATAAATTACCTACACATTTGAAGAATTTCGATGCCCAAAAATTTAAAAATAGAGGTTTCTTCAAGGGTCCATCACTGCCGGAAATATGTGTACAAATTATCACTAATACTATGGGAATACTCTAAAATATTCCACAATGCTCAGGAATACTCGGGAATACTTCGGAAAAAGTCGAGAATCGAGTCAAGAATGGCATGTAAATATTTTCAGAATAAAATAGTAGTATGATTATACTCACTTCAAATTGTTAAAGCCGTTATTGAGAAAATCGATTTTTTTTTCTATGTGAGCTACCCTTACTTTTAAGGGTAGATAAAAATACAAAAGTCTGTAGATGTTTGTAAAAGGATTCTACATATTTGACACCGAGATTGGTCAATTGGTTTCAGCGCTAGGTTAAAAAAATAAAATAAAAACCATTTAAGCTGAAAATTATACATACTCTGGAACAGGGAGACTAGGAAAGAAGGTTGAAATTGTTTGTGGGTCCAGGGAGAATAGCTGAACAATAGGAACTTTTAAAGGAAATTCTGTTCAGCACCGAAGCTACATTTACAACAAATGGAG
Source organism: Leptura quadrifasciata (assembly GCA_963675555.1). NCBI lineage: Eukaryota > Metazoa > Arthropoda > Insecta > Coleoptera > Cerambycidae > Leptura > Leptura quadrifasciata. The sequence continues at coordinate 149,620,671 of OY776673.1, read as the reverse complement.
TGATATCGCTTCAAAATTCAGGGTACTGGTCTGGTCTGCTGAAAATTTTAAATGGATCGTAAACGCAAAGAGGCAGTACTCAGAAAAAATAAACGTGTGGTGTGGAGTACTTGATTATTGTAGAATTATTGGTCCTTTTTTATTTCTGAGAGTTATTTGAATCAACGTGTATTTCTGTACTGGAAAATACGTTTTGGAATACACTACATGACTTTAAAATTAAGTAGTGGTAAGGGGTTGACTGAATACAAATTTTGAAAATCGATGGATAGGTAGAAACAGTCATCTTATTGAGTGGCCACCAAGATTCCCTTGTTTGACGCCAGTCGACTTTCCTGTGGGGTACACTAAAACAAGTGATTTACAAGTCAAGAACGCGATCAGTTCATGAACTACGTGCTAGAATAATTGAACCATGTGCAGCTATTATCCAAGAACAACTGAAGAAAAGCAACCGCGAATTAACGAAAAAGGTTTGATGTGTTGAGAAGAAAATGACGGATTGGTGGAAGAAGGAGAAATATAATTAGCATTTATTTTATATTCCAGCATTCCAATAATTTTGTTAAATATTGTTACCAACAAAAATGCTTTTTTTAATTGTTTTCCAATTTTTATTCTATGGATTACTTGATAAGAATAAATAAAATAATAACAATGTGATTTTTACTTTCACCACAGAATTATTAATATGCAATGTTTCTTTATGAAATTTTGTACGGGTCCATTCCAGCGGTGTATTCAAATATTCTATAAGAAAATCGTTAACACAATTTCTTGAATTTCTACCCCCAAAAAAATCTTATTATTATATAAAAAATTATTTTTGTTAAAAAAATATGACACTTTATACTAAAGTACAGTTTCCCACGCTCTACATTTAAAAAAAATGCTCGGAATCGATTTCTAGTGGTCGACTTAGTCGATAACGACACTTCCCGTCCCTTTACGTGTCTTCAGAAATGTTCGTGCGAAGTTCGGATTTTTGCTTAAAATCCTAGCTTTCACACGTGTGAACTCCCCTGAAACTTGTTTCGGTTTTTCAATTCCCCAGTCGTTGATAAAACGATGAATAACGCCTTCGGGTGTGATCGGATCGAACCGTCGTAATCGATTCTTTGTGGCCGGTATAGTGGAAAATGCTACCCCATCCGACCTTGGGGATCCTACTTAAATATTCGATTTTTAGGTTAGAGAATTTGCTCGCACCTAACTTCACTATGTCTTTAAAAAATTTTAGGTTATGTTTTTATACTAGTTTGTTTGTGTCTATATTCACGTTATTTATAAATGTCACTGATACAGGATTAAATTAAGCGACTTCCGCGTCCGTCGACGTCATACTTCTGTTTTTGAAGACGTATTTCTGTTTAGTACACAAGTATAATGGAAATGACAGATCTGAAAATTCAAACATCAATGGCAATGCCGTAATAAGATAACAAGTTATAGAAAGGTATTTATTTGAAAGATGAAACGATAAACAACTCATTTCGTATGTAATTATCAATGTTAAATGATCATGTTCTTTATATAAAAGAAAAGAAATATCCAAATGGCGCAGAAAGCAGTATCTTGCTGTATATGAATAAGGTCATGTTTCTCTCTAAAATTAGCTGCGAAACCCTACCAGGTTTCTTGATAAACATACATTTTTGGGTTCAGGCGTTAAACCGGTCAACAATTTATACCACACAAACATTGTTTTTTCAGACCATACTTGATTTCTTAAATCTGTTTGTACTTTTTTAAATATGCTCATTTGTGTTCACTAAATTCACATTATATTAATTTGGTTAATAATATTTGTTATATTCAATGAAAAACAATTATTACTAAAAATTATTATCACTGTTCTTTTTACTATTATCTATCTTCAGGAACGGGTTCATAAAAAATAGAAGCGATAACGCAGAATACATTTAAAGAGTCGCAAAATTGATACAATTGCTAAACTAAACGACTATGTATATCTACTAAACTAAACTAAATGTACATCGATATACAATTTGTAGAGATATCTGGGAGGTACATGCTTGAACTAACAATATACTCTCCTCCGCTACTTCAAGTCTTACGTATTTTACCTCCGATTTTCGAGAAGTCTTTTTTATAATAACTACAAAAGCATTCTAATACTAATTAATATTCTTAGACGAAAATATCACTAAACGTAATTTTGTGTCTATTATACGAACGCATTTTTAAACTTTTGGGCAAGAATTGAGTCATGGATTACGAGTGAACAATTATAATTCCCCTTTACTGGGCATAAAAGAAAGCCAAATACACCGTAAAATTCTTAAAAACAATTTAAGAAGCTGTGTGACACAAACTGACCTGATATGAATCCAATCGATCGATTTTTTTTCATGAAAACCATCAGAATATCTGAAATCACCATACTTTAAAAAAGTCTTAGAAACACCGTAAGAAACAGTGGAACCCATATACTGACCCGATATGAATCCAATCACTCAGCAGGATCATTTGGGTTCCGTCTCTCTTCAATAGTAACACCTACGTCTCAAATATGAACGCGATATGTCTACCCGTTTGCGAGTTATAAGGATTTTTCATGTTTGTGATAACATATGTGGGACTTATATCCATCTTTCATCAGCAGATTCATTCGATTTCCATCCCAGATCTGTATTACAACCTACGTGGCAAATATGAGCTCGATATCTCTATCCGTTCCGGAGTTATAAGAAAAATTTCATTAAAATGCCTTACTGCAGCAACATTTCGTGTCACGTTTCAAAATATCACCCTGTCTAGAACTTCAATTTGAGAGGTCCGCAGACGATATGTCATTGTGTTCTGTCAAAAAAGCGACGGCGAGGAGAAGGCATATGCGCCAGCTGTGTATTTGACTGTGTAAATCGTTCAAAAACTTTAATCGAATTTCACGGCTCGCCGGTCACATATAGAAAAAAAAAGTTAAGTAGCTTTTTTACACAGAATTTTTTTCTCTACAACTTTTGTCTAAAACTTCTTTTCTAAAATTTTTCCGTTTTTGACATATCGCGATTTCAACCCTTAAATATTTTTTGTACAACCCCTGCCCATCAATTTCTACTTTTTGACTACAGACGCTTGATGTACATCTCAAAACTAATTTCTGGTAAAAAATTCAGCCATGGACATTTAAAAGTCCCCTTTATTGGACTATTAATAGGTTTACAAAAATTGAATCAATGTGTACTTGATAAGATTCATACATTCCTATATATACAAATAGTAGCAGCCAAGTACGTACACATATAAATTTATGGATATCTAGATATTTAATTTCAAATTGAATGCGTGGACATATATGATAGGTTATATGACATATGATAGGCTCATTTTCCATTAATGACACACTAAATGACCTTAAGTATTTGAATCTATTGGAGTAGCAAATTGTTCAGAAAATTAAGCCGTTTAATTTTCTGAACAAGAGGGCGAAGGGCGAAGATTTAACCAGATCTGATTTGAGCAGGATGGTTGTCGTCCTCATGATTCTGTTACAGTTCAGGATTTCCTAAATATTACATATCTATGTCATTTACTGAGTGGATAGGGAACTATCTTATGGCCAGCTAAATCTCCTGATCTGGCTCCAAATAACTTCTTTTAATGGGAGCATGTAAAGTCTCGAAACTTATGGCTTCCAGGGGAACAGGGATGATATCGAAAGGTTGCGATTGAAAATCATAAATGTCTTCATACAAAATAGGCCTAATATCTTAAGTGTCAGAAGAAGTTTTTATGATCAATTAGGTTATTGTTTAGCGCAAGAAGGGGGCCTATTTGAACATTTATAGTAATTCATTAATTTTTCTTTTCAAAATTATCTTGTTTTAAGAATGTACCTATTGCGGTTGCTCAGTGTGTGAGCGTGTCTAGCATTCTCACTGTGCATGTCTAGCGAAGTGATTCGGATCCCACTATAAAGTATAGGGCCCAGTCTCCTTACTCAGACTAATCTAGATCTCCAGGCGGTTAATAAATATTTAAACATTTTATGTTAAAAACATCATTCTATAACACTTCTTACGGCCAAGTCACTCGGCCCTTATTACACTTTATGGGAATAATTACAATTTTTAGATGCACACGTATACATAGCAAATTGAACAAGTGAAAAAGTCTCGACACCCTACCAGTAAAAATATAGTACTGACTATTAAATAGACATAAGCACTGGCATATCTACAACTGCCTGTGTGCACCTCAACTCAGTTGTGCATTTATTTTGCATAAAAATCCAGCCTGATGTACGTACTTGGCTGCCGGAACCTGTATATATTTAGTTTACTGACTCGCCACAAATGTATTTCATATGTAATATGGTTAAATAGAGATCTATCTATTTAACTAATCTTAAATTGAATACAAATACAAACCTTAGACTAAGATCTGGACTGGCGCATCTAACAATAGGATTCGATATAAGAGGTGCAACTCTAAATGCAAATGTTATATAATTTTTCCATAAGTGCATATACGCATCACGTTCTGTTGGAGGCTTCTTTACAGCAGTAGCGCTTCTCAATAATGAGGCTCTGTTATCATTTAATGGACTGAAAACACAAACGTTTAAATACAGACGCTAAGAGCAAAATAATAAGCGGAACTCACGTTGGGTCTACAACTGAATATAGTGCATTAAGTCTAGTGAAAACAATTGGCCAGGAATGCATCGTCATAATGGGACATAAACTTAATATTCTATCTCTCTCTAAAAATCCAAAGTAACATACACTCCAAGGATCGACAACACTGAAATTATAATTAGCAGAATTCTTAACAGAACCATCCTCAAACAGTCCAGCCGTCCAGACAGAAGAGTTTCTATCAGCTAACCATTGCAGATCTATGGTAGCTACTGCTTGTATTGCAGTTTTCTCGGTAGGTGGTAACAGTGGCAAACACTTTTCAATAACTTGGGCACAACATTGATCCATAACATCAATAACCGCTGGATTTTCGGAACAATTTAATATCTTCAGCAAACTTTTAACTTCTTTTAAGATTAACACGGATAATCTTCGAGTATTAAGCCTATAGTTACATAACATTACGAGTGCCAAAGCTTCTACCAAGTGAAGTACAGATGATAGCGGCTCAGATCTACCTACATCCGTTCTTTTTGTAAGATTTGGATCAGGCGGTCCAGCCTTTAGCTCATTGTAATCTTTACCTAAAACAAAAGATGAAGGTTAGACAACAAAAAATTGGACAGAAGTCTGAATTAAGAAATTTTAAATATCGAACATAAATTACTAAAATTAATTACTACATTAGCTCCTAAACCCCTAATCATTAATGAGCAAGTAAAATTAGAATGCCAAGATTTTCAATTTCTGAATGAATAGTTGATGAATTTTAAAAATAATTATGGAGACTATAATATAATAATAGTTAATTTACGACTCACCTATTCGAAGAGTTGAGCTTGGAAAGGCATTGGTATTAGATATTGCAGATTTCCAGGCACATAACAAAGTCAAAATCATTTTTAGCCCATGGTCCATGAGTTGCGGAAAGGTGTCTAAGACATCTTTAGCCACAAATTGCGTCAAACCCCACAAAACATCCTGGCGCCAATCAGGAAAGTCAACAACAAGACTTTGCAAACTACAATAAGAAAGTCCGCGTAATTCTTCATCCATATGTACAGTTAAGCGACTCAATAAGTCGACCAGCTCTGCACTTGTCATACCATCAGGTATAAGACGGGGTACAGCAGCAACACAAGTTCTAAATAATTCTATCCTAGGCTTTCTCTCTCCCGTAATCATTTCATCTGGTTCTTTGTTTACATTTTGCGTATTCGTCATCATCAAAGGTCGTCCATACTGTGTATCCAATGCCCTTAAAATATCAACAAACACCCTACGAACGTGAGGGAAATAAGCATTCATACCAATGCTTCTAGCTGTGTCCTCAGTTAACATTTTATTTAAAAATGTTTTGCGGACTCTTAATGTATTACCACTGGGCAACACACCTACTGATCTTGGCATAGGTGGATCTCCTTCTTTTTGCTGCAAACTGTCCGCTACTACTAAAAAAGCTCTTAAGCCTATACTCATCCTTTCTGGAGTTAAAATCAGCTTAAAAGGTCTAGCAACAGATAGTAGGTCAAACACAATTTCCCTCATGGCAAAATCCAGGCGTTCCTGAGCTATGAACTGGATTATTTTTACAAAAATATTTAAAGGGGTATCGCGAGGTACAACGCCTTTAGATCCTTTCGGAAACAGTGAATTTACAATGCTTTGTAACCTCGACTGAGTGGCGGAATTACTCTCACATTTTATTCTTATCATATAAACCCACAAAAGGCGATACAGAGATTCTGTAAAAATTGTATAGTATTAATAAATATATAAAATAATCACTATACACAATTCAGTCTTACCTAATGCAACGCGGCACATTTTAGGATCTCTGTTTTTCAGATGGGACAAACACATGGCCAAGAAATAGTGCCAGTTCTGCAAGAAGAACTGCTTCTGGCTAACACAGAGTAAACATGTAACCAGGGGAAATAATGCCAAACGGTGCTTAGATTTTGTGCTCGCATCTAATGTTTGGGAGTAGAGCATTTCCACAAAGTTCTTTAGACATGGTACATTTACCTCATTCTTCACAGCCTGTAATATAAGATATTGTAAATTTTCTCTATTTCTCATAAACTGTCACAATAGTTTCCACTAATAAATTGGAAATCCATCCTATATAGATCAGAACTTTACTAAAGATTGCTAACTGACATTTAACACGATTTTTAAAAACTAAACATCTTTTATTTAGCGTTTGCCAGGTGGAAATAGAGCAGTACAAATAGAGCTCCTCGTACTGATTGCTCTCATTTGAGGCTCTAAATGTGGCACATGAAGTATGAAGGTACTGGAGTACTGTGCACTGTACATTCCAACCTTTATTAGTTTGCTCAATTATAAGATATATTCGCTAAGATACGCTACGCTGATGAGGAGTAATAACACTGAAGCATGTGGCCGTAGCTGCACTGTTGTGTCTCTTTGAGATGTAAGGCAATAACGTATTTCTTAATTTAATTATTTAGACTCATAAACCCCCACATATAAAATTTAATGTTCAGTGCCATATATTCGATTAAATTTCACAAAAGAAACATTTTCGTCATTTCTTAATTTGATTGGATTGTCATGCAATTATAATAACATGATAAAAATATTGTTATGTGCTGTCCTCTAATAGAGAGGAGAGTTGTAATTACTACCTGGTCAGTAGGATGGCGCCATCTGTGGGCCAACTGGCGAACCGCCATTTAGTAGTGCTAAGAAAACTATAGAGGATTCCAGTATATTCTGGAATATAAAAATCTTAATTGTAGGATTTTTTTTCTGAAAATTTTATTTAAACAAAAATTATTCCTTACGTTTACTATGCTCCAGTGAAAAATAAAAAGATAGGAAAAACTTTTCTGTTCCTAGTTGAGTGATTTCCTCAATATTATTACTATTATTATTTTCAATTAATCCATGTGCGATGAGCGAGTAGCATAGGGAACAGAAAAAGAGAGGTGATTGGCTTGGCAACGGCTTAAAAGTTAATACCGGCAGTGCAAGTCCGATGTTGTGAAAAATTTAATAGTAATTGTTTTGATATATTTATTTATTTATTGTATTTATTTATTTATTTATTACACTGTCCAACAGGTACATCACCCAATTAACGGACAGGGGGGTCCAGTATAAAAAAAGTATATAATAAATAGTACACAAAGACAAAAGTACAACAATAATAATAATAATAATGAAAGTACTTTATTGAGCAAAAACCCAAATGGCCATTGACCGAGGTCCTTCAGCCTTTTTACAATAAAATATTGTTTACATTTTATAAATTATATATAATGTGAATAGCAAATAGATATAAGAATGCGAAAAAAAAAAAAAAACGAAAAAAGTATATGTGTATAGTGATTGACGGTTCTTTATTATGTGGTTCTTAGTTCCTTGATGTGTTCCCACAATGTTTTTTGAGGAAACTTCCTGTAGCCGGTTGTTTCACGATTTCTATTTTTGCAGAGAGGTCGAAATATTTCCATGTTGTGATCAGCCCTGGCAAATTTAGTGGATAATTTGGATAGTCTCTGTGAAATTGGTTCTGTCTTGGTTATTTGATATAGAAGAGCGTTAGGTGGGTTGTGCAGCGGATTTGCTGGGTGTCGGTATTTGGTAATGGTTCTCAGTGCTGATGTTTCCGCAACGTTGATATTTTTTATTGCTGTTTTTCTGACATTTAGAAAGAGGGGGTGGCCGTATTCTAGTATTGGTCTACATATTGATTTATAAATGTGAGCTGCTGTCTTTTTGCTGATTCCCTCGTTTTTATAGGTCATGCAGCGAAAGTGTTTGCTTCTGGCGATGCATCTTTTCTTTATGTATTTGGTATGGTTGTTGAAGTTCAACTTGTTGTCTAAACTTACGCCCAGGTATTTGACTGTTGCCTGAGCAGGGAGAATGTGATGGTTAATGGTAACCGTTGGTGAGTTGTTGTTTATTCCATGGTTAAAGATAATGTACTGGGACTTTGTTGGGTTGGGTTTTAGTCTCCACTTGTTGAACCAGGTCATTGTTCTGTTCATCAGTTCTTGTAATTGGACAACAGTTTTTCCAGGGTGCGATCATGACTAATTAGAGCCGTGTCATCAGCATACTGTAGAATATATGTATTGGGATTAAAGTATTGTAGGTGTTTTTCAAAGTTGTAGATGTCATAGCAGTAGATGTTGTATAGCAGTGGTGAGAGTGGGGAGCCTTGTGGCAGTCCTTGTTGTGTTTTAAATAATTTTGAGTAACTTGTATTTATTTTAATTCGTAGGGTTCTTTCCTTTAAATAATTTTTTATAATGAATATTACATTGGACAGTTCAGTTGTGCCAACTTATACAACAAACCCTCATGCCATACACTGTCAAACGCTTTGGTAATGTCAATAAGGATTGCTGCGCTATGATATCCTTCAAGTTTTGATGTTTGGATATTTGATGTAAGTATCGTCAGTGGATGTGTGGTGGAGCACTTTTCACGGAATGCGAACTGATAGTTAGGAATATTGTGACCAATTGCTTCAGAGATCAGTTTTTTAATTATCTGTTCGAGATTTTTTGCCAGCACTGATAACAACACTATAGGGCGATAGTTAGTACAACAATAATTTACACATCTACAATCTAATACAAATTTAAGTTATCAAAGAAAGAAAATAACGACAAAGATGGAGAATCAGTCTCTTGCATAGTAGTTCCTTACATCGGTAAGATTGCAGTTAAAAATATCAATATAACTACAGATTGCACTGTGATTTTCACAAATAACATAAATTGGCAAACATTTCAAAATATTAGTACGAGGTGTGGCTAGATAGAACACATTATTTCGATGAGATGTTGTCCGAGGAATATTAAAAGGTAATTTTGACAGTATCTGGGGTGCATCAATGACGTTGTTAATAATTTTGTAAAGAAACATTTGCGAAAAGCATTGTCGTCGTTTATTTAAACACTAGTCGATTTATTATCGGATTAAAAAGATTTTTCCATTTGGTTTGAGATACGAAATCGTCGTTTTTTTGACAGTGTATAAATTTGCACTTCCCAGGCCATGCATTGAATTTTATTCGAAAACGCCTCAACACCATCTAGAGGTATGCATAAATTGTATTTAATTAATTTATCCTTATTTGCGGGAATTATTTTTAGACGTTTTCCACTTTGGCTTTTTTCTTTGCCAATGAAAATCCCGTAATAGTTAGATTTTAAATATTCAATAATTGGAATAGAGAGAGATAGTAGATAGCTGCTAAACGTTCCTCCTAGTTTGGCTTATCAGTACCCGCAGCGTTCTTTTCTGGCTGTTGGATTCTTCCGTCGTCCTCAACCCACAGGAACACCGAACTGTCAATCAGCTGGCCTCAGATGTAAACAACAAACTAGAGGTCCGATCTACTCTTTATTATTTCAACCAGACAAAATCACTTTTCTTCTACCAAAAGTACCATCTAATGGTTTTTATGATTATTGTAGTCTAGGAATACATTTATTATATAGTGTACAACAGATTATTTAATTCAAAGAAAATACTTAACTGTTAGAGAATGATTTTGGTGTACAAGTAATATAATATCCTTACATCTTGGGACATTTAACATTTGGTAATCATCTAACAGCTACCATAAAACATTCGGAAAAACGACAAATTCCAATGAAAGTACTTTCATGCACCCTTATTAATAGAGATCTTTATTATTATTCCAGCGTACAGGTAGAATTTTATAATGCGCACACGTTGATTGATACTCTAACTTAGTTATACCTACCATTCAGTTGTGCCAATCATTTTTTGTAATACAGATATCGTTTACTAATTTGGTAACTTGTTCTATTTTAACCAATTTGAATGCCACATGCATACTATACTATTAGGGGGAAGTCAGTTTAAACAAGTCATCACTCGTAGTGTATACAATAAGATCAGTTACAGTTGAAAACAGAGGATTATACTGCATGAGGAATATGCAAGATTTACTGCCTACTGATTATGAGACGGATTAAATTTTCCCAAGAAAGGCTGCAGGTCTCGATTTTTTAAGATATATTCTTTGGAATGACGAGTCTAAATTCAGTAAAAACGGCATTTTTACACTCATATTTACTACCCTTAGTAGATAAACCGAAACTAATTTGCCTTCAGTTTCTCATATCTCCAAAGTCTTGTTCTATGCACACCCTCTTACGAAGAGAGGTTTAATGCCTTAGTAGAGAGAAGCTAGCGATATAATGATAGTTCACCAGTCGGCCCAGAGATGACGCTATTGGCTTCCTACCATAGAGAAACTAAAAAAGCGTAGAACCGTCTCGAGCATGCATGAAAATGAAATGAACGGATCTGGAATAAGCGCTATGAAGTATATAAGAAGCGGGACCAAAGCTCAAGGCAGTTCTAATTCAGATAAGTGAAGTGATCGGATCAGAAGAGAGAATAGAGTAGTAAGTAACAATAAGTAGTGATTGATAGTAGTTAAAAGTTATAATAATGTGCAATTATAAGGACTAATTATTGTAAGTTAATTCAGTGTTAAATAAATCAGTGGTTAGTGACAATTCGTGTTGCAATTATTGAATTTATGCGTGGGGTGTTTACTAGAGGGCGTAAACATGTAATAGTATTAACCTGTAGACAGGAGTTTTGGGCATCTGTTGGGGCGATTTGAATTACAAGACAGTTTGAATGGTGAAACCTACTTAAATTTTTTTGAATATAACCTACTTTTTTGAAGATATTACTTTGAGAATAAGATAGCAAATGTTTCTCCAAAATAACGGAGCCCTATGTTATTACGCAATAGGTCCTAGATACCATCTGAACTAACATTTTCCATGCGGTTGAATGAGGCACGGAGGACCGATAGCCTAACCTCCAGAGTCTTTGGACTTAATTCCAATTGACTTATTTATTTGAGACCACAGTAAAAAATTAATGTACCTCAAGGGATATGTGTCTTTACAAGAACTAGAAAGAAAATTGGCAGGAAAAAATGAATATACTCGAGAAACAAGAAGTGAAATTTTTTAAGATGAAATGAATGTCACAATTTCAAACACATATGTAATGTAAGAAAAATATTGCCTCTTTTTAACACTAATTGATCTTAATATCTGTACTTTCGAGTATTAATGGCGCCCACAAGTACTTATCTTACCTTGTTGTCGAATCATAAAATTCATAAATATAATTGAATTAAATAATATTTAAACCACTACTATGCACAAAACACATCAATCACAGCATCAAAACACGCCAGGGGCCTTCCACAATGTTCAATGCTCCAGCCGCCCTTCTAGACTCTCGTCCGGTTCGACTCGTCGCATCGGTCCCAACACCAAATCAAGCCAGAGGTCGTCCACAACGTTCAATACTCCAGCCGCTCTGATATCCAGAGCCCCGTCTGACCCGATGTCTAATTATATGCAGCAAGGTTTCTGCAGCGGCAGTTCTTCTGCAGTTATCGTCTTACAACATCAACTACAACCATCAGTCCAGTGAAAGCAGATCAACAAGAAGCAACCAGTCCAGCCTACCAGTGTCTACTTGACGAACCAACCCTTTTTTTTTTTTTTTTTTTTTTATACATTTATTTAACGTCGGCCTATTTCCGCTACTGAGGCCTAACACCGACGCCTGTAGACGAGCTACCCCCAACCAGGATTTTTGCCGAACCTCTTCCCTTAAGAAGAGTAGGGATCTTTTACTTGCCTAACATTTAATAGACAAGGGACCGACGGCTTTACATCCCCTCCGAAGGATGGTATATCTCCTATACAACCCTCGCCTAAGGTTGTATAGCTTCCGCGCATACACTGATATACAAGCCGCTGGAAGATGTGTGAAGCGAGAACGCGGTTTCCGTTGGATGGTCACCAATCCAAGTACTAACCGCGCCTGTCGTTGCTTTACATCGCATACCGAAGTATGTACATAGTAAAGACGCACCTACGCTCGCCCTAACCAACCCTCAATACGACGTTTTGTCTGCCGCCAGCGGACGATCCAAGGCTCTGTTGATATGGAGAAGAGTACGAACAGCATATAGCGACAGTCGCGACTTATAAACGTTTCATCGGTGCATAGTAGTGCGGGGAAAATTAAAATCAGTGTTACCTCAGTACAGTTAGGGCCTAAATAATTAACCAAATACCATTCTTGACAGTACGAACGCCATCCGAGTTGCTTTTAATTATTTTTTTAATGGATTTTCGTCTTTTATTTACTTAACCTAATTGCTACTACGGGTATTAGCACCCATAATAAAAATAGTCAACATTTCGGGAAGCCTGGCGCTGTAATCAGTCAGTCTGGACTCTCCCGCCATCGTAGAAGCCACTAGAAGTCTTGAGAACTCTGACGTCATAAGCAACACCATCCTACAATTGGAGTCTCATGCTATATCTATAAAAATCGACCCTGAGAGCCATAGTTCGTCCTCATCAGCTTGTCGGAATCTTTAACTAGACTACTGGCGCCCTCTATCAATCAAAAAACGTAGTCTCAACCCCCATTCACGACAACAACCTTTCGAATAATATTTTAGATTAATAGCCGCATGGGTTAAGGCGCGAAGTGGCAATTGCGATTAATTACACAGGCATCGCACCACCGGGTTCGAATCTTGGCTCCGGCACTGTCGGAGGAAATGGTTGTATGTCCGCGTTTTTTCAATGTGTAACTCCCTGGCTTATGGTTGTCTAATTTCTGTGGTAGTGTCTATTAAAAAGGCGGATTTTTGCCCTTTACACTTTATACACAAAATTTTAAATTAAAAAAAACTTTAAAATGTAAAAGCATAGAACTAGCTAACTAATTAGATTGCAACAATTGCTATGAATTTTCCTACTATTGCAAGTAACCGAAACGTGATTCTCCTGTATAATAAGCATACAGTACTGCAATCTGTCACAACTTACCGCAGCAACAGGAACTAAAATTTCAACAAACAATCCAGCCAAGGCATGTTTTATATCTTTATCTTTAACTTCCAGAAAATATTGGGCACATTCTTGCATAAACTGAAATGATGCTTCAAACTCCTCTATTGGCACCATTTTAACTCTGAAGAACTTCATTCCCATTAATAAACTTATGATACTCTGTGTTGTGTTTGGACTAGATTCCCTCGATCTTAGCTCTTTTAATTCTGCCATGAATCTAGTTCTAACTGACATGAATCGTGATTGCGCCAAAACACCAATTACTTCAGCGTATAAATCTGATATCATGTGTATATTAGCACTATTGGGACTATTCTGTATTCTGAAACACAATATTACTAATTAACTATTGTTATGTGTACCCTCCTTTAAGGAAAGGGGTCTCTGTAGTTAGCCCCTCTTAGTATAAAGGAAGGTCTATAAATTGCAAATGTATATTTTACAATAGGGTATATAAGGTAGAATTTGATAAAACTCTCTGCATAAATATGTCGAATAAAGGCTAGCTTTACTAAAAATCAGCCCACTTATCCCAACAATCTGAGATGGTTATTTGAAGAATTTCCAAAACCAGCGAAATTTGTAATAACTTACTAACTTAAAATTGAAATCTGATTGGACAGACAATCCATTCCAACGATATTATAGTAAAAAAAAATGGCAAAATGGAAGTTTTAACTAAAAAATAACTATTCTGAAACGGGGTTTTTTAAATTTTAAGTACTAATAACTTTAACAATATCCTTTAATGCAAAGAAAAGTAACATATTTGTTAACAATGACCACTTAATTTTATTTAATATTTACCGATTTTCATGTAGACAACTTTTTTATAAACAATTCTTTTTGACTTAATTATTTTTAAAGATAGTGAACAGAAATCCTCTCCAACGGAAGATGATTAAATGTACTTTAAAAAAGTTTTTTTTTATGCATTTATTTAACGTCGGCCTATTTCCACTACTGAGGCCTAACACCGACATCTGTAGACGAGCTGCCCCCAACCAGGAATTTTGCCGAACCTCTTCCCTTAAGAAGAGTAGGGATTTTTTACTTACCTAACATTTAATAGACAAGGGACCGACGGCTTTACATCCCCTCCGAAGGATGGTATATCTCCTATACAACCCTCGCCTAAGGTTGCATAGCTTTCGCGCATACACTGATATACAAGCCGCTGGAAGATGAGTGAGGCGAGGACGTGGTCTTCGTTGGAACGGTCACCCATCTGACTACTAACTGCGCCTAAAGTTGCTTTACATCGCATATCGAAGTATGTACATAGTAAAGACGCACCCATGCTCGCCGCTCTTTAAAAAGTTATATGAGCGTTTTTTTGTTAAAATTGTGAATCAAATAATGAAATAAGTACGTTCGGAGGCGTATTAGTTCTCTAAATCCGGTTAGATTTATTCTAGAGCTTCTAAAACATAAATGTTACAGTTCTTAAGACATAAACGAAAAATTAACGTACTCGTATGTGCCCAACAAATTCGTATAAACTTTAAAAATCCTAATTTGAACAATTTTTAAGATAGAGAAACCATCATTCAAGGCTCAAGTTATATATCTTTTTAAGTTACAAAAAAAGTTTATTACTGATTTTTGTATCTGTTATGGTCTTCGGGTTAGACCATCGTTAATTTATTGACTTTTTTAATTGTTCAAACAATAAAAAAAGAGACACGACTTTTTAAACTTTTATAATTAAACAAAAGTACTCAAAGCAATTGTTGATTAATTAAATCAATTGCATGATTGAGTAGAATTTTTAAAAAATACCCTTTGTTTCATGAAATCTTCAAATGTATCGCCTATTAAGGGTTGACATGTTAAAAAATGATATTTCTTACTTTGGTCATAACTTTCCCCTCAATATACACATATTACAAATATACTTAAATAGAAGTATAACAATAAATTTCCATTTAATATACTTAGTAAACAATTTTATATATTTTATGAAAAAAAAACAAACCCTTCATGATATTTAAAGTGTTTCAGAGCCAAATTTTCAATGTACTGAACTAAATCTTCATGCCCTGGGTGTAGAAACATCTGTTTCAACACTTCAATCAAAACTAAACAGAATATAAATTCAACCGCCAAATCTCTCTTCTCTTTCTGTATATCTGCTTCAGATCTTTCTATTGTTTCCGTTGTATTGCCTGCTACTATATTTATTATGCTAAAAAAATATATTTATAAGCAAGCTAAATTTTAAATTTTTAGGCTGGGTACCTTTTCTGTTTGATATCGGATTTCTTTTGTTCTGGATTAGAAACCTCTGACATTTGGCGTTCATACCAAGAAAACAAAGCACGAAGTAAAGAAGGTAGACAATGCTCTGCCACCGATCCAAAAGCACTCAGTAATTGATCAAATTGTACATCTTCTCCTCTTTGTAGAGTTTTCGACAATGGCTTTTCCTGAAATTAATACACATTTACTATGTAATATAAACAATGAAGTTGCAAAATAATGTATTATAAAAAAGCTGGAAAAAGCTGATAATCAAGAATTTGAAATAGTGTGAAACATACGAATTATAAGGTACATATAACTTTTCCTAATAACTGGCTCATTCATTGTCTGATACGTATCTGAGGTTTTGACTTAATAGTTAGTTTATTAGCTGCCAGTGACTCTCATTAACAGAAGTTGATGTTTGTTAAAGATGATGCTTGCTTAACTGAAAAAAAATCTTAAAAAGTTATATATAACTTTAATTAGATACACAAAAATGAAAACCCTCCTTTAGGTTTTTTGCAAAATCAGTTCTTCCCCATTGATGTTCCCTGAATGTATATATTAAAATTGAATGTCTCTCAAGGATGTTATTGTGTCCAAACTAATCAAGTTTGATGGATTAAACAATTAGTTATATTTGTTGAAATCCAAAATATTGTTCTTTGCAATCCCTGATGGACAGAAGTTCATTAGTCTCTCTTAGTAGAAGAAGCCTGTCTAATTTAGATATCAATAGAATAATAGTTCGCCCTTGTAGAAGAGGCCCGGTCAAGAGAAAATGAATTTGGATATCAAAACACATACAACAGATGTTCCGTCAATTAATGACCTAGACAGATTTTTCAGGAGAACAGGAAAACCGACAAAGTGGGGTAAAGCCAAGAGCATGTATCCGATATTACAAGTGCAGCAATCATGTGCGATTGTTGACAGTGGCGCCCCTGAGGAGGTAAATGCTGCAAGAAAAGGAGACATGACAAGATCGATTTCTATAGAGATGGATATACATAAAATAGTCACGCAAGTACTCAACAAACTAAATTCGCAATCGGAGCCGAAACAGGAATAGCACCAGAAACTGAAGCAGCAAGGAAGCAATGAAAAGCTGACTAAAGGTAGCCGCTGTTATAAATGTGGCAAACTGAGGTTGTCAAGAGATACTATGGATAGAGGAGCGCTCTAAGGGAATAAATGCCATGGATGTAAACTATGTATAATAGATGGGACTGAATTTAAATGTATTAAATGCAATCAACTTCTTGAGGAACAAGATGTCCACTTAAAATATGATGTGTGCCAATGTTATCTATATAAATCATGCCTTGATTTAACAGTGTCAGAACTTAAATGTTTACCTCTACAGAACTGATCACAGTGGGTGTCTATGTGATATATGTGCTCTTACTATGAAAAACATGCCTTGAATAACTAGTATGATCGAAGAAATAAAAGCAAATATGGATCAGATAAAAAAAGACATGCACAAATCAATACAGTTACCTAAAACGAAAACCCCAAGCGATGAAACAACGAATGCCCAAACAGTAAATATCAAAGAAGATATTAGTCACTTGGAAAGTGTTACCAAAGAAAATATCTCGCAGTTGAGAATAGAATTGGAAGATTTTAATGAGAGTAATAAAGATATGGTTAGACTACTTACAGAAGCCGCTCCCAAGTGGACTTAAAACCTCAACTAAATCAACTCAACCAAAATTACACTCTGATATGACTAAAAAACCTGTCCCAGGGCACAATGAGAAACTTTTATAAAAAAACAAATAGTAATGGAAGCAAAAAGGTCCAGATAGGAACTGATGAAACAAATGATAACAAGTTTGAAGGTCGAGCAACAGAAAACACCAAAAACAAGAAGACATGCCTCTTTATCTAAAGGGTAGAAGATGCTATAAATGCTGAAAATGTTACACCTTATATTGTGTTGTGTAGTTTCTATGGAAGAAGCAAAAAGATTCATGGTGGAGTAATGATTCTGGCGAAACATAATGTGAGTTGCGAAGATATACCTGATGTACAAAAATTCAATGTAGAACAAGTCTTTGAGTGTTGTGGGTGTAAATATAAATTAAATGATTCGTCATATTTTATTATATTAAGTGTCTATAGTAGCCCAAATCTGGGACACATAGAGGAATTCTTACATTGTCTGTATACTTGTTTAGAATATTTACAAAAGCCCGGTAAAAAACACAACATTGTCTGTGTGGTGATTTTAATATCGACACCTTGCAAAAAAATAAAAATCTAGACAATTTCTTGGAGTTGTTAAACCGTTTCAACATTACTATTACTATAAAAGAACCAACACGATACATTAGCACTTCAGCCAAATGTATCGATAATATCGGTATATATCTAACTGAAAAACATAAATATGAAAGTTCTGTAATTTTTTCTGCAGTCAGTGACCATACAGCCCAGCAGTTGAGAGTCTTCTCTACCGATGAAAAACACACAGATAAACAGAGTAAAACAACCAGACAAATAAGCAATGAATGATAGATTCTTTTAGGTATTATGTGAGTAAGGAAAAGTGGGATACCTACCTTTAAAGGAAATGATATAAATAGTGATTTTGAAACGTTCATGCAAATCATCACCTATTATTTTGAAATTTGTTTTCCAGCAACGAAAACTAATAAAAAACAAAAATAATAAATGGATTACTAGAGGATTAGCTATCAGATTTAACAAGTTTGTACTTTATTAGCCTAACTGGAAATATAGATGACATAAACTTTTATAAAAAATATAAATCAGTCTACAAAAAACTCATTAACTATGCAAAAAGACAGTACAATACTGAGTTATTAAATAATTCGACCAGCAAAACAAAAACTGCTTGGAGCATCATTGAAAAAAATCAAAAGATAGGCAACAAAAACCACATAAATGAAGTAGATTTAAACGGTGAACTTGTAAAATGTCCAGTCAAAATATGCAACAGTTTTAGTGAATTCTTTAATAATACACAACTTAACCTTCAAGCGAAAATTAGATACAAGGTATTTCCTCGTTTAAATTTTAATAATAATAAAACATTTTATATGGCTCCCACAACAGTAGCTGAGGTATAATAACAACAATAAAGTCCCTAAATACATCGCACCAACAGGTATCGTTGAAATCAGTTCAAACCTGCTTAAAAAGATAGCAGACTTAATAGCAGAACCTCTTGCATATCAGAGCTGGTCCTAAGCACTGTGCTTAGTGCTTGTCTAAGCACTCTAAGCACTTTTGTGCTCGGGAGCACTGTGCTTAGGAGCACTTTTTAAAAACGGTGCTTAGTGTTTAGTGCTTCGAGCACTTTATGAAAGGGCTTAGTGCTTAGTAATCGCATGAAGTGCTCGCGAGCACTCTGAAAGAGCTTACGAGCACTTTAGTGCTCGCGAGCACGCCAAAAAACTCCCAAGCACTTTAGAAAACTAACGAGAGAGGCATTATTTTTACATGACATTTGTATACTGGGCATGGATATACAAACGTCGTGACTCACATCCAATTTAGGAGAAAAAAATTAGAAGAAAGTACTTTGAAAAAAATTTAAATATACACATTGTCCTTAGTCTAGTATAAGACTAGCAGGTTGGCCACTATCATTTATTTGCCTGTTTCATGACATATAGCATACCGATGAGAACTAAAAAGTTTGAAATCGGTCTATGCTTGGTTGGATACCGGTCCATTGGGATTTGCAGGTGTAATTGCTCTAGGGTTATCAAATATTCGTATATCATCGTTATATTACATTTTACATTACAAGCAAAAGCATATCAGTTTCATGTAAAAATTATGTTTTTAACATATAATGTTTAGTCAGAATTGGCAAAATGTTTTGTTTAACAAAATAACTAAATAATTCCTCATCAAATGTATAATAATTAATAATTCGCGGTCTCTATCTCAAAAAATGGTGTGATAAATTATTGTTCCTTTTCTTACAAAACAAAACCACTAAATTTGGTGAAAATGAGAATTAAATATTGAGTTATTAAAAAAATAAAAAATAAAGAAATACTTTTCACTTTCAATATTTTACTAAAGTATATTGGGTTAAATCTCTTATTTTGGCCTATGAACCCGTCAGTATTTCATGGCTCATTAGCAAAGGTTAATCCTGTATAACTTTTGCCAAAAATCAGATTTTTTAGAATACTCTCAAAATACTTTTATAATTTAGAAGAATCAGCCGAAAAATTCCGTTTATAAAAAAGTTTTAAATCTTCTTGTATGTTATGTAAAATAATATTAGTTATTAGTTTTAGCTCTGTGCTAATTGGAAATATCGGATATAAAATAAATATTTCTAATTGTAAACCTGCGTTCCGTGCGTTCTGCAGGAAAAATACTGTTAAAACTTGCCAGTCTCAACTATATAAAAGAGAGCACACACTGAATTCAATAGAGTTCTAGCCTTAGTATATAGCTACTACATGATTTTTTAAAAGTGCTTAGTGCTCGTGAATTTTAAGCACTTTTTCAGAGTGCTTAGTATAGGGTTCTTCTAAATTCGCTCTAGTGTGACACTGCTGTGCTGTAGGTTCAATCTCCGACATAACACTGGCAATGACGGTGGGTAATGGATACTACCTGCATTTTTTGAATGTGTAACTCCCTTCCGAACAGCCTTTGGCTTCGGATTTGGGGATTGCCTACTCTATGTGCTGTGTTTATGTTTATATTAATTATGATGCAGTATCGTATAGTATAGGAAGTACCCATAATAGTACGATAAAGTATCTGTACATTACTGGTAGGGACAAACACTTGAATCGATCCCTATAATAAGATAGAAGGAAATATAAGTAACAAAATAATGCACACAAAACAAGGTAATATATTAACATTAATGCCAACAGTTCAGCAAGTTTGTTAAAGTTTCGCTCACTAAAGAGAAAAATGGCAACAGCGTAGGTTAAATTTGTTTAGCACATTATTTGGCAATTTCTCTTCTCTTCTATCTTACATGGGTATCGATGCGATATTTTTGCTTGCCAATACTGTATAATATGATGTATGTTGACCGCCTATCGAAGCAATAATTATTCCCTTGCAAATAGCTGTAGACAATCTGCACTAACATTGTTGTAGCTGTCATTACTATTTGCACTATTGTTTGTAGGAGGCTGTAACATCATAACCAGAATACTTATTGTAAATTTAAAGTTATTGTTCAGTTATCACATGAATACTTTCTATGTGTCATGCTCTCTTACCTGAGGTTCGGTCATTACAGATTCAATCTTTTTTTCGGCTAATACTGTAAAATCTGCAAACAGATTTCTCATGACAAACTCTCCTGGTCTTATTTCCATATCCATATTTTGTCCAGAATGAGAAGCCCTTTCTTTTTGAGCACCCCATGGTAATAACATACCTCTATTCAAAATCGCTGATGTATTGATTTTTTTCTCAGATCCTAAGATTCAAAAATTCATTTTGTTAAATAGTGTCGCATCACATTTTGATATTTAAGTAGGTAAACTTGTTACAAAAACATAAAATTTAATTAACAAATAGAAAAACAGATTTCTTTAACTGGTGTTGTTCTTAAAATTAATTAATGAAAAACATTTAAGTATTTTTTAATAGACCAATGTATAAATTTTTTTTAACACGCCTTGGCAGACTATACTGAACTTGTTACTTTGAAGATGGTATTAATACACTTGTTTAAACCAGTTCAGAATCTACAGAACTCAACAGAACTTTCGTTATTGCCAAAGGATCTACAAGGAAGACACAATAACATATAATTTATTTTTGTAGAATTATTGAAGGGGCGTTGTTGTGGGCTGACTAAGTTCCCCTTCCCTACTTGAATTTTTTCAAATATCTTTTGGCTGAAAAGATTATGCCCATTATCCACTCCAAAGTAATTAGTTAGTGCCCTAACTGCCTCTGAGTTATTAACTATTGAGGGGGGGGGGGCAGGGAGCAGAATATCTCTTTTTTGGTCAGCGTATCGAAAAAATTCAAAAATAGTCTCAAATTAAAAAGAACACCGAGCGCCCTTTTGTGCCCCCCCAGTGGAAAAGTTTTCTATAAAGAGTGGCTTTCATTCTCCGATTGTCTGAAAAAAACAATTGTTCTCTTTCAAATCACATCTTTAAAAATGGGGCCTGATGGTTAAAAAATGTAAAGTGATATATAATCTTTCTAAAAAATTAGCGAATACTTGTCATTTGTTTTATAACGATTTTAAGGAATTTACTTGTTCACTGTATGCTACCTATTAAAGTAAACAACTAAAAGGAATAAAATGGAAGTGCTAATAATACACGATTTTTTATGCATACATATTATTTAGTTAATGAGAAAACCAATATTTAAAAAAACGCAATAGCTAAGAGGAAATTCATAAAATCGAACATAAACATTGTTTGTTTTTTGAACTGAAATGTTTTTCGTTCCTAGATTTTAATTCCTGTCGGCCATGCTGCTTCACTGCAGGTGGCCGTTAAAGTCCAAGTACTAAAAATAGCAGAAAGAACACAAACATGTTTTCATACCACCAATAAGTTTCAACTACTGATTATAATGTAGTTCCAGCCACTCCCTACTTTGATAACCAGTAACACATTAAAGTTTAGTGTGCTGGCTTTCATTTAAAGTGCACAAATCAGCAAAACTTTTTTTTTAAGATATGAAGGTTTTCCCCCACGCTATCCACCCCCATTTTACCTCTCCTGAAAGCTAGCTTTCTCACTGGAGGCGCTTGCTGTTCTTTATAGTTTGAGACTATTTTTTAATATCTTTGACAAAGTGACCAGAAAGGGGGTGCAAAGGGACGCAATCTTTTAAGCCAAAAAACAGTTTAAAAAAACAAGGGCTTAGGCTCAACTTAACCCACTCCATTCTTGTTTCATGTTCAGTTACCTCACTTACTTTGATATGTATCTACGCTTATGCAAAATATAACTGAATGAGATAATTTACCTGGAGAAACTATTGGTAGGTTTCTGACGTTATCTATTTCACTGCTTCCTGACACAGCATGAATTGTTGATTCAGATAGAGTACTCTTCTCTGTTATACCTGATGCAGATGTGTTATCACTTAGTGTATCCGAGCAGACACTTTGTGTACCTTCGATATCAGAATCATTCGATAACAAATCTGAAAATTTAAATACAGTGGTTGGATATAAGTGGCACATTCTATATTTATTTATTTATATCGCACATCTTACAGGCACCAAGTGATAATTACAAGTAAGAGAGAAATGATACTAACAAAAAAAACACAATGGCTAATTAGCCATAACCTAAAAATAAGACATGTAACATATAATTTACAGAACAATACTACTAAATAAGTAACGCTACACGAGTTAAAACATACTTAAAATAAACTTTTTATCTCGTGAATGTTTGTATCGAAAAGATCAATATCAAATTTTTGGTATATTAAATTGCTTCTGATGTAACATATTATTTACAGGTGAAGAAATAAAGGGGTCTACATAGAACATTTTGTCTTTACTTATTCTTAAATGAATCTTTGGTACACTTATATAATTTATTAACGAATCGAAATGTGTTATCAAAATCTAATCCCAGATTACAAGAACTATACACAATCGGTATATTGATGTCATTAACTTTTATAGTAAAATTTTCAGCAATTCTAGCAACAGTTAATTTATTGCCAAATAAAATCAACTTTGATTTGACGGGATTTAGAAACAAAATATGTTCTTTTGAAACCTGCTCAATAATATTGAGATCTGAATTAATCTTCATGGCTGCTTCTACAAGCTTGTTTTTATCAAAAGACAAACATAATTGTGTGTCGTCTGCATACATGTGAGAAGTACAGTGAGCCAATTTGTTACAAAAATTACTGGTGTAAGTACTAAATAATAGGGGCCCTGGGGAACACCGACTCTAAACGAACACACAGTAGAACAATTATTTTCAATTTGTACTCTTTCGAGTTCCATTATCTAAGTAATTCGCTAATAAGCTGACTGCATCTTTACCTAAACCGATAAAATGAAGAATAGAGATAAGCAACCTATGTTGGATGGTATCGAAAGCTTTGGTAAAATCTAATAGCACTAAAGCTGTGATTTTGTTACTATCAGATGCCTCCAAAATAGAGTCTGAAACTTTAATGTGTAATATATTTCATGTTTGATTGTAATTGTACACCAAGGTCTTTACATTCATCCTTCTTGACAATAACCATGTTATTAATAGTATATTCATTATGAATAGGATTAATTCTACGTGTAAATGTCATACTTGAACATTTATCTATGTTTAGGTATATTTTATTTTCTGTTACCGAATCTAAATCATTTTGTAAGTCAACACAACAGTCTTGCTAGGAGTATATTATTTTAAATATTTTACAGTTGTCTGCAAATAATAGACAATTTGATTTATTTATACATTCAGGAAATCTCTTGATAAACATTACAAAAAGAAGAGGTCCTAAGTTGCTCCCCTGCAGTACCCCTGATGAAGCAATAAATGGTTTAGATAAACTTTTCCCTACTTTAACTTTCAGAGACCTACAAGTCAGATAAGACCGCAACAGATTATACGTCTTTCCCGAGAAATTAAAATGTACGAGTTTGTTTAATAGAATCTGATGGTTGACTTTATCGAATGCCTTTGCGCAGTCGGTGAAGCTAACATCCATCTGCAACTTATCATTTATGGCTCTTGAAGCCATACTTGTCAATAAACATAGATTAGTAACAGTGGATTTGACATTAACAAAGCTATGCTATTTATCAGATATCTCTTCTTTAACATTATTATATATATATTATAGAGAATAATTTCAAAAACCTTGGTCAAAGCATTTAATACATTTATTGGTCGATAGTTCTCAACAAAGCTGTTATTTCCATTCTTATACGCCGGAGTCATGACAGTAGATTTAAGTTGGTCTGGGAACACGATACTTTCAATTGCCAAGTTAAAAATGTGGACTAAAAGTTGAACAAGTATATCTACACAGCCTTTATATATATATAAGACGGGATATTATGGATTCCTGTTGATTTCTTAGGATTCAATTGCTTTATGCTTTTCTTTGCCCATATCTTCAGTAATGCTTGAGAAGTTAAAATTTTCCCAGTTAAGATTTCTACTGTCCTTACAATCAGATACTGTTGATGTCTCAAAAACAGTTTCAAAGTACTGTGCATGTGCATCCTCTATTTCAGTTGATCCAACAAATTTGTTATTATTTTAGGTTATCTCACCCAGTACCCCAAAATTATTAGATTTATTTTTTATAAATTTCCAAAAGCTACTAGGGTCGCTGTTACTATTAGTGGTTAAATTTAGGTTAGCCATATTTTAGTATTTTAGCTCTCGACTTCAAAGGGTATGTGATGAATTCCTTTGAATGAGCTAATCCTGGTAGTTCCTGCCAATAATGGAGAGCCTTACTCTCGGCTCGGTTTAAGACAGTTGTTTTAGCAATGCTTAAGGATACGCCAAGAACTGGTTCTGGTTTTATGCACCTTGATGCAGCAACTTCTCTGATCAAGTGCGGCCAGACACCCAGAGTCAGTTTATTTCTCTCCAGTTGGGTTAGAGCCTTTTGACAGTTCCAAGTTGTTTTAGAGTTACAACAATGGGATCAAATTGTTAGACAGCAATCCTTTCCTTGAGATTTTTTCACAAATTTCAATCAAATCTCTTTTTCATAAAACTTCTCTTAAAGTGTAACTTGGATTCCACGTATCACTATTATAATATGAACAACCAAAATTTCGCAAGCCATCACTTATTAAATTATGTAATATTTTTTCAGTCCCCATATTTGCATATTCACTATTATAACTGATAGTGACATACCATTGGTTTAAAAAAAGGGTTACTAAAAAATTTCTTTAATTTAGTGTTAATGTATCAGGAGTTCTATTGGCTAGGTGGAGTCGAAATGCATCATTTTAGAACCGCTGTAAAAAAAATTTTCATTTTGTAGAATCTAGTCGATATTCTTAAAGATTACCCACAAAACTACTGGAATACTATAACAGTCATGTTTACAGAAAAAATTTCTCATTGTCTAGTAATAAAAAAATAAAATAAACTGGGTGGGTAGTAAACAAGCCGAGGATCGTGGTTTTGGAGTCCACGCTAAACTGTACATCCCTCTAGGTACAATGGGCCCATCTGTGGCCTAGTTGTCTAGTAAAACCATAGTACAATCTACACTACCTTATCTTCTGTTTTTTCACTTTCAGATTTTTCTAGATAGTCTAATTAACCGTGTAATATTTTCTATAGCCAATCTTGATTTGTATACATTTTAATCTGTCTTTTTCAAGACAGGCAGATTAAACTACAAATATTCCTCTAAAATCTAATAAAATTACTGAAATGCTAATGTTTCATTTAACAAAGACAGCCGCGAGCGATCGGATTGCCATGTTAATAAGATTTCGGTAACTTTTAGTGGATTGTCACAAACTTTAAAGGTAGATGTAACAATATCAATATCACATGCTTTCTGTACCTTCGTTGGTGAATTTATTAAGATTATCACTTTACCAATTTTCAGTTTGTTGCTTTACAAATCTGTAGTATTTAGGATAACTAGACTTTCATTCATGTGATGTTAATATCCTAATACTATATTATTCAGCGAGCGATAATGTAGGTAATAACTCCCATAGATGATTGTAAATTTTTTAGTGCCCCAGAAGATCTGAAAAGGTTTTGGATGAGATCGGATTACGTTTAGTACCATTTTGTCACACAATTTAATGCTCTTTTCGGTTTCAAATATCCACCGAGTGAGGTTCCAGCCGCTTCCAATAGCTGCCGATTTTTTTTTATATAAAACCTAAGTTGGCGCCTGTTCAATCACTTGTCAATTTTTAATGAAGATAATGATTTCATGCGAATAGAATCGAAAATATCCAAATAATGAAAACTGAACAAAAGCAAAACTACGAACTAGAGATACGGCATCTTTGGTTTTGGTAGAAACATTTTTAGTACCTAGATATAACATAAACCATTTAACACTGACAATGCCATCAGGACTAGGCATTTTAATAAAAAATATTACACCCATGACAGAATGATTACAATGAAAAATAAATTAATTTATTGATTGATTGAAACCGGCATGGAAGCTCAGCCAACTAAAGCGTGTTATGTAGCAAATTCACTTTGGTGTGCTCTGAGTTCGATCTTCGGCACCGGCACTGATGGCAATGTCGGTGAGTAATGGATGTTGTCTGCGTTTTTTCCAATGTGTAACTCCCTTCCGGACAGCTTTTGGTTTTAGAGGTTGACTACTATATGTGGTATGTTTTATGTTTATTTTTCAAATTATATACTTACGTCAATGCTCAAATTTATTTTTCTCACTACTACTTGGTCTTTGAAATTATGTGCATATTTGTAAATCTTTTAATTCTGAGAAATCGTAGTTATGATCCTGTTATAGATAAACTAACTTTTTTAATTTACCTGATTCTTGAACCGGCAGTTCAAGTTGATGATCTGACATTTTTACATTATATGTTTGTATCACGGATTGACAAGTACATTACATTATAATAATAGAAAACACAATAAATTTGTCACTAGCAAACTTAGCCGTCATGAAACACTTCCCACTGACAGTTTGTCAACAAAATTAACCTTATGATGACATAAAGATAATATGTGGGAGAGCCCATAAATCTTCTTCCTCTTCCAAAATTCATATGGCATTTGTTCGTAGTTCAAGAAAATCAAGAGAAGGTTTGAGAAACCTTAATAATTACGGTAGGCAACTTTCTTGCAGGTAATGTTTCTTGATGGTACGTTTTAAGCCGGCGCCACACATGCGGTATTCGACGATTTTCGAATAACGAATATTAGTATTTGCTATTAGACGATCATCTCAGATCCCCTCATATGCGAAGTAGTCCCGTTGGTTGTCGGTAAATCCGCACACATCAAAGAAACCGAATATTCGCCTTATCGTAAATCCTACAACCGATCCACATAAGCGTTGCAACTTTAATTTAGTTTAGTATAGTGTAATTTAGTTTAGTATAGTGTATATCTTTCAACGAGCGACTGTCGATTATTTTAGTGGGATAAGTAGAAGTTGAAAATGCAGTGGAACAATGAGGTGGTGTTCGAATTTTTAGATTTATACCCAAATCAGCCAATAATATGGAACACGGTTCATCTCTTGCACAAGAACCGCAATGAGTTATATGTTATATGAGGCGAATTGTCTATTTTGGTCGCCCCTCTCTAGAGAAATGAAACTGTTTGCCGAATGATTTACTTGTTCCGGTATCTTAATTTGTCACGCTGAGTTTTGACAATTAAGTCATGTGTGGATCAATGTACTTGTGATGGGGAACAATCCAAGCCAGTTCCTAATATATCCAATAGATGACGCTATGCGTACTCGGTTTAATGTCATTCTCAATTTGTAATATACGATACAAATTGAGAATGGCATCAAACAACAATTTAAGTTTCCTGATTTCTGAGAGTTTCCCAATCACTTATTCGTAGAAATGAGCCAAATTGATAAAAAGAATGAGCAATAATCCAAGCCAGTTCCTAATATATCCAATGGATGACGCCATGCGTACTCGGTTTAATATCTTTCTTAACTTGTATGATATATAACCTTTAAATAGTTTAAATTTCCCGATTTCCGAGAGTTTCCCAATCTCTTAGTCGTAGAAACGAGCCAAATTAATAAAAAGGATTACGGTAGTTGGTCATTAAATCGTTTAAAACTTTAAAAGCGAAGCTGGGAAAAAGAGGTGCTATAGAGTTCACTGAAAAAAAGCTGATTTGGTTAAAAGTTATATAATTAGATTTATGAACTTGTTGAATTATTTGTTTATAAATCCTCTTTTATTCTAGATTAATCAATTATGACAATATTTTAGTTGGTGCACTTGAAGATGAAGATATATAGATTACAATTTTAAAATACCAGATTTGTCATATAGTTATAGTTATTATTAGTTATTTTTGGGAAATAAATGCCCTACTAGAGCACTTTGGTAGACAGCAACAAGTTTTCATTTCACATCCTAATTAACTTTGTTTATTCAAAGACATACTTTTTCGCATTTATATTGACGGACAAACAACCGAGTACAGCTGGTGCAAAACTAAATTGTACTTACTTTGTCTAACAAAGTAAACAATAATATATAAATTAATTAATCTAACTTATTCTGCTCACTTTAGACGTCGAGAATATTCATATGAATAAGTACGCTTTCATCTAAAGCAGCGTTCTCCTACAAATTCCCAAAGACGTGTACTGTTCTCCTACACATCATCAGTATTATTAGCGTCTTTCGAATACCTTACAGTCGAAAATTAATAATAGAAAGACACTTATTTTAATGTTATTACATTATTAAGCTCAGAAGAAAAATCTACTTCTACTCTTGACAGTAGAAGATGAGAGACGCAGAAAGAAAGAATTACCCACATGTTTCAAAACAAATGGATTCCAATCAATTTTAATGAAAAACCATCTGTAAGAGATAATGAAACGAAATTTAAAGAATCTTTTCGTATTTCCACGATATCAAACAAACAAATTCCCTGCGAATTGGGACGTTGCTCTGCTCTCGGACGAGATAATAAACGACTGACGACCAGCGACCATCAACTACTTATTAGTAGCGTCACCTAGCGTGTAGGAGAACACTCTTATTAAATTGCATTGGCGATGTCTTGGCGACTGTTAGCAGCTACCCGGTAGCGCGCCAATATCCATTGGCTTGATGACGGTCTCGATAACTAGGGCCGAGTAGGACTACTACTCTTTGCACCTAGATTATCTCTGTAGACCTGGACCGGCCTTCGTGATAGGTGGGCCCGCTTACTTCTACCAGACCCAGCCCGCAAATGCGAGATGTGTCGTGGTATTTTCTGCGGACCTCCCCTGGTCCTGGCTCTTCAACCTCGCTGGCAGAGGTCTCTTCTGGCGCTCTTCTTGTCTTGATATTTTCTTTCTTCGCCAGCTTGTCGCCCCCGTGGGTAGTCATCGGTCTAGTTGGGTTTTAGGAAGTTTTGGCTGGGATTGACTGCCGGTACGTAGGACACAGTAAAGGTGTGTCCTACCCCGGATCATCGGAAAGGTAAGGATATGAGCTGTGTAGCTCGGGAGTGTGGAGACCCTAAGTGCTTTTTTAGCACTTTCGGACTCCACGGAGCAGGTAGGACAACGGGCGTTGGACGGTATGTTGTCCGACGCCCGCAAGGAGGTTGGGTTTGGGTAGAAAAACGTCATGTCTCTGGTAGTGGTGGTCCGTCCTGGGGTATCTGAAACAGATCGGTTAGCGGGAAATATAAGTTATACTCACCCGTTGTCCAGAAGCTGTACCCTCGGCCGTTTGTGCCTCGGGGCGTCGGCAGGGTCGTAATCAGTGGCCTGTCTGATTAGCGGGTTCCCGTGCTCCTCTGCTTGGGCGTACAGCTTCTTCGCTCGTTCCCGGATGACTTCAGTGACCGTGGTGTACTCCAGGTCTCTGACGATATCTGCGTTTCTCACGTACCATGGTGCGTCGATCGCCGTCCTGAGGGCGATGTTTTCCACTGCCTGGATTTTCTTCATGTAGGACTTTGCCTGGTAACCCCACGCTACCGAGGCGTACGTCAGCTGCGGCCTGATGAGGGTTTTGATAAGCGTGAGCTTATTCCTCAGGTTGAGACGGCTACCGTTTCCCATCATCGGGTAGATGAGGGCTCTTGTGCGCCGCGCCTTGGCTGTAATAGCGTCCGTGTTCTGTCTCCACGTTAGGCTTTTGTCCATCACCACGCCAAGGTATTTGACGGTGTCGTGCCATTGGATGTCCTCGCCTTTCATGGAGACGTGTCCTGTGGGAATTTCTTTCCGCACTCGTCTGAAGAGTATGGCTTGGCTTTTGTCGGCGTTGACGGCGACTTTCCACTTCGTGCACCATTCTTCCAGGAGTGTGGCCATTTCCTGGAGTTTTCTGGTTGCGTTCCTGGCTTTCCAGGATCTGGCAATTATTGCTGTGTCGTTTGCATACAGGGCCAGGGCTGTGTGGTCGGTCCTGGGGAGGTCTGAGGTGTAGATAGCGAACAGGTGCGGTGACAGCACCGAACCTTGCGGGACTCCCGCCTCCACGGTCCTGTAAGTGGAGAGTTGGTCCGAGATTTTGACCCTTAGCTGTCTGCGGTGCAGGTAGGACCTCACTAGTTTGACGAGTTCGATGGGGTAACCCATACTCATCATTTTAGCTAGGAGGCCGTCGTGCCAGACCCTGTCGAACGCTTTGGCAACATCTAGGAACAGCGCCGCGGTGACTTGCCGCTAGTTGAACCCCTTAGTAATCTCCTCGGTGAGGCGAAGTACTTGGAGTTCGGTGGAATGTCCTGTTCGGTACGCGAACTGTTCATCCGGGATGATATTCAGCTCTTCTGTCTTTTCAGTGAGCCTCTTCAAGATGACCCGTTCTGCAACCTTGCTCATGGCTGGGAGGAGGCTGATGGGCCTGTAAGAACACGGGAAAATTAGTTCTTTCCCTGGTTTAGGGATCATAATGACGTCGGCCTTTTCCCACCTGGCTGGAAAATGCCGTAACCTTAACATCGCGTTTACGATGTTGACTAGCGCCGCTACTCCTTTCCTGGGTAGCTTTTTGAGAGCGATGTTTCCTATCTTGTCACATCCCGGAGCCTTTCTCGGCTTTAGGCTCCTAAGGATTTCCTTGACTTCCTCGGGGGTAGTCGGGCGGATGTGGTCGTCATCAGGCAGGCGGTGGATCCTACGTACTCTGCGTTCGACATCGTCCACCCAGTCCTCGTCCTCGTCATCGAGCTCGTTCTCTCTACACTGCAGTTCTAAGCTGTCGGCAAACGCCTCGGCTTTTTCCTGGTTAGTGTAGACGATCCCTCGCTCTCCGTGAATCGGGGGTATAGGTTTCCTCCGGTTTCGCAGGGCACGTTGGGTATTCCACATACTTCTGTCCTGTGGATCGAGTGACTCAAGGTGGCGTTGCCACCCCTCCTGACGGTGTTCTTGGAGGGCAGCTTTCACTCTTCGGCTGAGGACGTTATACTCCCTTCTGTCGGCGGGGAGTCTCGTCCTCTGAGCCCGTCTCTTGGCGCTTCTTCTATCCCTTATCAGCTGCCTGGTGACCTCTGGTAGGTTTGCCATCGGTGCTGGGTGTCTTCTTACTTCTGTTTCTGTCGTGCTGGCCCTTATTGCTCCCAGGATCTGCTCCTCTAGGGTAATGACGGCCCTCTCAACGTCCCCCACGGTATCTAGCCTGGGAATTTGTGCAATGTACTGCTGCAGGTGCAGCCGGTACGATTCCCAGTCCGTTCGTCGCTTCGTGAAGGTAGCGTTGTCGTCACCCGCCTGTCCTCCTAGAGTTAGGAAGATCGGGTTGTGCTCGGTAGATCCCTCCGTTCTGGTGGAGATCTCCGCTTCGAGGGTCATCTCCTTTAGGATGGCTATGTCCAGTACGTCTGGCCTGTTTCTACCGTTGTCAAAGGTGGGCTGGACTGGTCCAACCACCAGCAGTTCGCCGGCGTGCTGTCCCAGGAACCGCAGCAGTTCTCGTCCTCGAGTGTTGGTTACGCCGCTGTTCCATTGCTGGGATTTGGCGTTAAAATCGCCAATTGCGACGACCTGTGTCCTAGCGGGTAGAATTGCGTCCAGATCCCCCTCGGTTAGCGTGCTGTGGGGTGGCTGGTAACATGAAACCACTTGGACGTCGCCGTTTCGTGCTGTGGACACTACTACGGCGGTGGCATTCATATTTTCTAGCTCAGGTAGTACCGTCGGATGGTGGGCTATGGTCTTTTTAACGAGTAGAGCCACTCCTCTTGCGGGTCGCCGAGGTATGTTTACCCAGTCCATCCTGTACGTGTGGTATCCTGGGAAGTTGATCTCCTTGGCTGGGGTCATCTTGGTTTCCTGCAGTGCCATGACGTCTATATCGTACCTGGTCAGGAGCTCTTCGACTTCAAGTCTCCTTTGTTGCAGGCCGTTTACATTCCAGGCCGCCATCTGCAGGAATTCCGGTTTAATCTGTAAAGGCATTACAGATTAGTAAAGTTTGGCATTTGAGCAAAAAATGCACTCATCGCTGAGCACATTTGTTGCATCTGTGCTAGCACCGCTGTGAGGTTTTTGGCCTCTGGCGATGCTTGTTGTTTTGAGGCAGGGACGGTGTTCTGTCCTGCCTTGCTCTGGGCTACTTTTGCGTAGCTAGTGCCTGGCGCTACGCCGCCCTTCTTTGTTGAGGTCGTCGTCGGCCTCTGTACCGGCCTTTGAGTGGCGCTGGCTGATTGCTTGGGGTATTTTGGACACCCCTTGTAGCTGGCCGGGTGGGCCCCTTGGCAGTTCGCACACTTGGCCGGTTCGTCTGCCTTCTTCTTGCAGTCAGTCGTCCGGTGTGCCTCGCCGCACTTCACGCATTTCGGCTGCGCGGTGCACCTGGATTGGCCGTGGCCGAAACGCTGGCAGCGGTGGCATTGGGATGCCGCTACCTTGGCTCGCTGTCTCTCAGTCCTTACAACTAGAGAACAGCACCTCGTTACTTGGAGTATCTTGTCCTGGTCCTGTGGGACTAGGACAAGCATGAGGGGCACCTCCTGTTTTGTCCGTCTTGACATCATTCGCTGGACCGCGGTAGGTGCGAATCCTTGGTCCTGGAGGTCTTCTGCCACCTCTTTGCAGGTAACGCCGCTCGGGATCCCTCGAATGACCACACGTAGCTGCCTTTCATCTGGCAGGGCATACGTGTGGTACTCCCTCTTTTCATTTGCGAACATCCTTGTCATCCTCCGATAGTCCTCGGACGTCGCGGGCTCGATGGAGATTCCCTCCCCGGTAACTTTGGCCTTGTTGAAGTTTATACCGGTTTCGGTTAAACGACGGCTCACCGTTGTCCACGTCTCTTTGTTTCGCAGCACTACCGGGGGTACACGCTGGCTTCTTGTCCTTGTTTGAGGGGCCTCGGTCTCCTCTTTCCGGGTTTCTTGTTGGGGGACGCTAGCCTCCTGCTGGGGGGCTCTGGATCCCGATTTGCTCTGTCTAGGTGACTCGGACTCGGGGGGGCACTTGAGGGGCTCTTCAGCCACCTTCTTTGCCGCCTTAGGGGCCTCTTCGTCCGAGTCCGTGTTGGTAGCGGGCGGATTTTTTCTTTTTCGTGTTTGCGATTCTCCCCGAATCGCACGCAGAAGCTCTTCATGCTGGGACTTCTGTTCCCTCTGCATCTGCTCCAACCTTTCGGTGAGCTCGTCTATTTTCTTCTTGAGAGCATTGTTCTCCTCTGTAAGACGTTTTATCGTCTCCTTGTCGTCCCTTGGGGTTGGGGGGCCCCCTCGGGAGCTACCGCTCTGGGACGTTTCGTCTTCACTGTACTCCATGTTACCGTCCTCCACGGTAACGTCGTTGTCGGTTTCCTGTAAGGGAATACCTATATTATTATGGGAAAAAGTTATGATTAATAACAGAAAATGGTGTCTTGAAAAAGACGTGTGAACTTCCTCTTCAACACTATCGACGTCACTGTCTGTGGGGCTTCCACTTCACTGTGCACTCTGATGGCTCGGTGTACGTCCGTACGCTTTCACTTCTCGATGCACACTGACCCGGTAGCGGCTACCAGCGAATTTATATAGGAGAACGCTGATACTTAACTCTCCATCGGACCGCGCGGTATGAAGTAATATTCTAGTAACTTTTTTTCTGTATTGGTGACATGGAAATCACTAAAAGCCGCTTTACAGAAGGGCAACTTTCTTGCAGTGGCAATTTCTTGCAGGTAGTGTTTCTTGACAATACATTTTACAGTTGGCAATTTCTGTAATGGGGAACAATCCAATCCAGTTCCTAATATATCTAATAGATGACGCCATGCGTACTCGGTTTAATGGGTTTAATGTCATTCTCAACTTGTATCGTCTTATATAACGTTTAAATAGTTTAAATTTCCCAATTTCCGAGTGTTTCTATCCCAATCTCCTATTCGTAGAGATGAGCCAAATTGATAAAAAGGATTAAGGTAGTTGGTCATTGAATAATTTAAAAGCGGAACTGAGAAAAAGAGGTGCTAGGAGTTCGTAGAAAAAAAGCTGATTTGGTTGAAAATTATATAATTACATTCATGAACTTCTTGAATCTTCTGCTTATAAATCCTCTTTTATCTAGATTAATCAATTATGACAATATTCTAGTTAGTACACTTGAAGATGAAGATATAGATTACAGATTTATCATACTTAGTTGTCGGAAACGGTCATTTTTAGGAAATGAATATCCTACTGTGTTAGAGCACATTGGTACACAGCAACAAGTTTTCATTTTACATCCTAATTATTAACTTTGTTTATACAAACATATTTTTTCATATTGACATTGATGGACAAACAACTGAGTACAACTGATGCACTCTGGCGGAGAAAATAAAAGAGAATATTCCCCATTCCAATAATATTGCACAAGAAAGGCCAACTTTGAAAAATAATTTATACTGTGACTGACAAATTAAATAATACATTAACCTAACCTATTATTCTACTCGTTTTAGTTACCGCGAATATTCATATGAATACACTTTCGTCTACTTTTATCGTTTATAACCTCTTAATCGGGCCACGCGATATGATATATTTCATATTTATTTCATATTTCATATTTATTAATGTTAAAGTATAAAAATACATACACAAGTCAATATACCATTTACACAGACAGTTAAATTTAAATATTTAAACGTACATCTTAACTTACAAACAAAAATCTTTTAATGGAACATATATATGTATAATAACGATAAAAAGGACAGTTGCATAGGTTAAAAGTCTTATTAAAAATTAGCTCAAAGGCTATATACTGCTTAAATTGTTAATTATTTCTTCTAACGAAAAGTATGCTTTGTTTAAGAGAAACTCTTTTATTTTATATTTGAACTTTGTTGGAGGCAAAGTTTTTACATAGGATGGAACCTCATTGTAAAGTTTAATTCCATAGTAGCTAGTACCTGTTTGACCTCTGGTTAATCGAGTGTACTCAGTACACACATTATTTTTATTTCTAGTGTCATGTTTATGATTGTCTGAATGGGTGTGGAAGTTATTTAAATGGTTGTGTACATAGAGCAAACATTGCAGAGCATACATACTCGGTAGCGTTAGTATTTTTAAGTTTTTAAATAAATCTTTAGTTTCATCACGATAACCTACCCCTCCTACAACTCGGACAGCCCTTCTCTGCAGACCAAAGAGTCTACGTTTTCCCGCAGCATGCCCCCAAGCAAGCATTGCGTATGACAGTCTGGAATGGCACAAAGCAAAATATGCCGATCTTAAAACTATTTTTGAGACAGAAAAGGAAAGTTGTCTCAAAGCATAGATACTCCTAGATATATTATCCGAGACATAATTAATATGAGCATCCCATTTCAAAGCGGGGTCTAGATGAACGCCTAAAAATTTGACACTTACAGGGTTATGAATATTACTAATATCCCGTGTGGATGAAATCAGTTTTATTGTTTTTGTTTCATTTAAAGAAAGCTTATTAGAAGCAAACCATATTTTAGCAGTTGACTGAGCTTCTCTGCACTGAATTTCTAGTTGTTTGAGATCGCAATGAGACATCAAGAGAGTCGTGTCATCAGCGTACAATAAGCCAGAGAAAATTTCAAAAGCATCTGACAAGTCATTGATGTATATTAAGAAAAGCACAGGACCCAATATTGAGCCCTGAGGGACTCCTGCTTTGACATATGACATATATATGAAGTAATATTCTAGTAACTTTTTGTCTGTATTGATAACATTGAAAGCACTAAATTATCCACCAGACTTACACATAAGTTGCAAGAAAAATTGAGCAGAACCGATTATCTGCAAAATGTTGAAAGCTGCAAATAAATTGCCAAACATGATCAGCTGGCCCTCAACTGCGCATGCCTTTGATCAAGATTTCTTGAATTTGCAAGAAAGTTGAGACTAAGCGGCTATAAATTATCCACCAGACTTGCACGAAAATTGCAAGAAAAATCGAGCAGAACCGATTATCTGCAAGATGTTGAAACGCGCAAGTAAATTGCAAAATGTGATCATCAGCTGGCTCTCAACTGCGCATGCCTTTGATCAACCCAGGCAGAACACGTAGATCGTTAAAACGTCTAGTCAACATCACCCGAGACGTCCCGAACGACGGCGATTTTACGTCCATTATAGGTCTCAATGATAGCGTCGTGCAGTGAACTCTAGTTCACAGACTACTTTAGTTAGTATAGAGGTCACTGGCGTCCTGTTGACGTCGAATGACGACGAGAAATAAACGTCGATGGTAATGCTAATTCGACGTTATTAGGACGTAAACGTTCAGCAAATCGACGTCAGAATGACGTGCATTCTTTGGACATTTGAAAGGGATATAGACATTAGACAAGATTTATTTGTGCTAGTGTGAGGAAATTTCGAGAACATTTTATTTGAAAACTAGTGTAGTTAGTTAATTTCTGTCAACTGGACATTGATATAGACTCTAAACAAGACCTACTTGTGCCACTTCAAGAAAATTTCTAAAACATTTTATTCCGGACTTTGTGTAAATATTTAATTTGTACCTGATATAGACTCTAAATAAGACTTGCTGTGCTGTTTCGAGAAGATTTTAATGGAAACAAAAAGTATGGCTGCCGAAAAACAAACACAGGACTTACTTACAGAACTAAGAAAAATAATGTTAGACCAGAAAAAAGAACAAGAAAGGAAACGTCTAGAAGAAAAAGAACAAGAAAGACGATGCCGTGAAGAAAAACAGAAAGAGATGATACATCAAGAAAAATTGAGAAAAATTATACAGGTGCCTCAGCCACTGAAGACCTCAAAAACGAAATTAAAGAGGATATGGGCAACAGAAGGCTGAAGTAAGTGCGAAGTCAAAGGAAAAGTAAATAAGGTTAAAAAAGAAATAAGTGAAGTCAAAGAAAAATAAGTTGGTGATATGGAAGAGGCTGAAGGCACCGTTATGCAGTAGTCCTGTGCTAGCATATTCCCAACAAAGGGGCCTCTATATTCTTGACACGTATGCTAGCAACTCCGCAATTGGGTGTATACTATCTCAAGTCCAAAATAGGGAAGAAAATGTAATCGAGTATTTCAGTAAGCGTGCTGTAAAACCGGAGAGGACTTATTCTGTAATAAGGAAGGAACTATTGGCCATTGTTAACTCCGTGGACTATTTTCACAAGTATCTCTACGGCCAACATTTCAAAATCAGGACCGACCATGCTCCATTAAAATGGCTATTGCAGTTGAAAACCCCACAAGGCCAACTGGCTCGCTGGATAGAAAAATTGTAGCAATATGACTTCAGAATTGACCGACACCGACCTGGAAAATTTCATAAAAATGCAGAATACAAACTGTACTTTTCCATATTTTGGTAATTAAGGCCGTTTTAAAATTTCTAATGACATTTTAAAAATTTCATAGTTATGACATGACAAATATTTTTGGCAAATTCGTGGTTGTTAATCATGCTGAAACTAATGCTAAAACTCGTTTAAAATAACAATTTAATAAAAGATCGTGTATATGGTGCAGAGTTTTTGGCGGACACTCTTCTAAGGACACTACAGATAATAATGTATATAGTACTTATTTGCGAGGATATACTTTCGGAATATAAGAAATTATTGATTAAGGTACGGTTACAGGGTTAACTGGTAATTGGAGAATAGATATGTCAAACAAAACAACAGATATACCTAGTGTTTCATTTGATATTTGTCTTCTAGTTAATAGTGTTACATGGCTTATGTCCATTTAACCATAATCCATTTTATATAATAACTGGTATTTTACTTATATTTAGCACGATCTGTATAGCATTTTGATTCAGTTTTTGTAAGTGAGACTCTCAACTATCAGACACTTTCTTTGTATAACCGCTAAATTATTTCACATTATTTTATGTACCTATTTTTGCATCTTAGGAATACAGTCACGCTTTTTTAACACAAAATTATGTATCTCTGTTACAGCTTCAGAACCTATTGTCGATGCTAATAAGCCTACAAAACATTTACATTCATTTATATTTCATTTTCATACTTTGTTTACTATGTACATGTAGTTATTTTTCTTACCTGTGAAACATTCTCATTCATCTGTTATATAGTGTATCCTATATGATGAAATATATTTACTGAATTCTCACAATACAGTTTGTAAACAATTTGTTACGACAGTTTGTATTTTTGGTTATGTATGCAAATTGCAAAGTAACTATCTAATCTGTGGTATGCAGCTAATGTCAAACAATTATTGATTATAGATTCCCTTTATCGATTCTATTAATCTGTATTTCTGTAATTTACTTGAGTTAAGGAAACCTAACTAAGCAACGAGGTTGTGCGCTTAAGTCGCCCATCAACAGATGGATGCTGCCATCTGTTGATGGGCGAATACCATTTTACAGCTTTATTAGTAAAACTATATTTTTCAAGTTTGTATATTGGTACTATCTTGTAGAAGCTAATATAAAAAAGTTTACCTTATCAGTTAAAATCACGAAGAGATCATTTGCCTGCCGATTTTGATCTGATTTACACTTTCAAACGTTCACTGTGAGATCCCAGTAATTTATATTACGATCATATCCGCATTTCGTATGTTTAACAGAACCAGGTAAATTTTGTTTATTAGTAATTTAAATTTAAATAATCTTCAACTGTGTCCTTATTATATTACAATTTCAATTTTTGTTTAAATTCAATTTTTTTAAATTCAATAAGTAATTAAAATACTACATGTTACCATATGATAATAAAATATTCTTTTTTATTTCATTTTTTTGACAATTTATAGTTTGCAAATCAGAATTAATAAACTGATAGATAAATTATTAAATTTATTAATAGATTGATTAATTAATAAATTAATTTGTCTTTAAGCATTAATTTATTTCTATACATTAATTGATTTTTATGCATTTGTTTACCTCTATGCATGTAGGTACTTCTATACTGCAGTTATTTTTATGCGTATAATTACTTTTACGTATTGAGTCCTGTTACCTATTAAGCAGACTCTTATTAAGCAATCTTTATAAATCAACTTTCATTGGAATCAAATGCCTTCTTGCAAGGATAAATTGCCAAATTACTTAGATTGGGTGCTCTATAAGACAATGGGATCCTGAAGTGCAGTACCAGAGCTTTCTATCCTCATCTGTACCAACTCGAAATCCAGGAGATTGATATAAAATTCATTACTTTATTTGTATTAAAATTACCCCTTCTTCATTGATATAATTTTATTAACAAAATTTCACCTAAAGGTTACATTTCAAATGACATACATATTTTGAAAATCAAATACTATTTTATAATAAGTAACTTCATATTATAAAATTAATTTATTTATGTAATATATTTCATTATCCATTTTATTCATATTTTTATTTCCCTTACCAATAATTTCGGTCTCGTCTATAGGAGACTGGTTTTACGGGAAAAAGAGACAACTCAACTAATCATCTACTTGGTGCCCACACAATAATCAATTTTTTCATTGCCTCCTTTTCTTGAACAAAACAAAAATTTGTCTTTTATGTTATACATCCAAAAAAGGTAAGTTTCACATCTCTTACAAGTGCTCTGAATCCAAGACTCTTTGCTTCGGCTAAAACCACTAAAACCAGCTAGTCGTTCGCATATGTTGCCTCATTTGTTTCCCAAAAATAAACAATAAGAGAAAGGAGGTAACAAGAGTTAACCATGTATTGATAAACCGGAATTAAATAACATGGTTGCAAATGTTTGTAACATTCAAAGTTAGTTGGAATAAGTTATGGTGAAAAACATGTGTATACCAACAAAATACAAAATCAAGTGTTATGTTCAAATAATAATTTAATTACTTAATTATTACGAGTA
The DNA here is from genome assembly GCA_963675555.1 of Leptura quadrifasciata. Classification (NCBI taxonomy): domain Eukaryota; kingdom Metazoa; phylum Arthropoda; class Insecta; order Coleoptera; family Cerambycidae; genus Leptura; species Leptura quadrifasciata. The sequence continues at coordinate 149,579,965 of OY776673.1, read as the reverse complement.
CAGATAGAGCCTAAACCTTAATATCACATTTTATAAGGCAAGTTTAATACTAATTAAAGATACATTTTATTTTAAATAATATCACATTTTGCTGCCATTGTCACTAAATTAGGATCTATCAACTTTTCACATAGCACGGGATCGCGTGAAAATATCCAAATATGGCAATTATGGCATTAAATGTTGCAGCTACTCCTCCAAGTACACCTATTCCCATCAATTGCCACAAGTAAACTTTTTCAGGAAGTGGTACAATTCTGTAAAAATGGTAAAATAGTATAAATCGATAAGAAGTGACATATGTAATTATATATACCTTCTCTCCCAATTAGGGTTATGTGCTTTACATAGTTTTATGTAAAAATATGGAGGAAGCACAAATGTTAATAAAGTTATAGTAGATCCACCTACTAGTGAGAGAATTAGCCCAAACTGAGGTATAGTTTCTCCAACTATTATCATTAGTATTATGATGATAGTTCGTGTAAAACATCTTCTCCAATTGAATCCTAAACAGATTAATTTTAAAAAAATTAAGACAATTATACAGGGTGCCATTAGTTTCATGTTATTAAAAAAACTGGCAAGGGGGAACGACCAGACAAACAAAAAAGTCTTAGGGTATAAAGTCCATAGTTTTGGAGAAAAAAAATGTTACAATTAATTATTAATGAAATTGGTTGAGAACTTCTGGAATATTGAGGTAGGCAAAGTATTCCAGAATAGAAGTGACAGTTCAACCAAGTTCAAGTTCAACTCTATTGTATGCTTTGCCGGCTGTACATCTCCCTAATTGGCATAAAGACTTTAAAGGTCTGCCGCCCTTATGAAATGTTGAGGTATGATTCAGACATTTACGTATTCTCCGATATTCGTGAATAACTACTTGCAATGTTGCCAGTCGTACCATTTTAAAAGTATTTATACAATTATTTTCTGTTGTATACCAGCACTTTTTTTAAGTAATAAATTATACTATTATTTAGAATTATTCTTATACCATTTTTATTAAATTAATAGTAAAACGTCACAAAAATGCCAAATTTAGGTTGAAAGTCAGTCCCTTCACTCCCTCCTATTAAATGAGCAAAACTAAATGAAATTTTGTAGAGTACTTTACAAATCGGTACGCCGCCTAACTCTGTTCAATCTGTATTCTGAATAGTTTCTGGAGCCATAAGGGGACGGTAGGTCAGTGTGCTAAAGCGTCTGAAACATTAATTAAATAATGAATTGTTACTTATAATCAATAAAGATGTTTTAAATGGTAAATGGTAAAATGACTAGCAAACTGAGTTGCCTAGCGAAGTCGGTTCGAGACCAGCAAGGCGAAACAATTTTTTATTAAAAAAAATTGCCTCAAGAGTGGTTCGGAGTCCACAATAAACTGTAGAGCCTCGTCTTTCTTTCCTAGCACAAGATTCTTGAGAACTACCAGGGAGTTACTTCGGTAACTTGAGAGGAGGTTAAGAAAACATAAATCACAAAATAATATTTTCCTTGAAAAGTTTAGGTTAGATTTCAAAATATTTTTCTTATCTATTTTTAATGAATAAAGTTTAATTTTCGGTAAATATTTAAATAATAAAAAGGAATTATTACCCTTTCGAGTTTTGTTAAAAAATACCATGAAATTTCGTCACTGTGCCTGTTAAAGAACGCTATAACCCCCATATACTTTTCGACGTTGTAACAAAATCCGACTTAGGAAATACTTCGTACGAAAAGCGTGCTTCACGTAAAAACGCCGTGGAAGAGGTTTTTAATACTTGTAAACATATTTTCGCTCTTCGGAGCGTTTTTTATGCCAAATTTTCGCTAACTCTTCAAGGAGCGTTAATTTAGAAAGTGTAGCAAATGTCGCTGCACAGGGACGTAATGTCGCCCCGACCACCTAATTTTAGAAAGTGTACTAAAATTAGACTTTAACTTCGAATTTTCAAGATTAAAAACCCTTTTACGAATCCACGTTGTCAAGCACTGCAACTCTTACGAGGTATTGAATATGAGGACAAGTTAATCCAACGACTATTCAAAGTATATCGGAAGTTATAGCGAAAATAGCCCTTAGCGACATGGGACCCCCATCATTTCCTAGCAGTCGGATTTGACGGGGAAATGATGTGTTTTGACGGGGTTTGCCCTAAACCGGTTCCTCAGTGATTCGGAGTCAAAAAAATATCTATACCATGTACTCACACGTGCATTGGATCCGCCTTGCCTGAACGTAAAAAGTTGTTATTGTAGAATACAATCGAAGTAGAGACGCTTCAAGCAATTTTAAGCTCCGAGGAGCGACCAAAATTCATGTGAATTTAATAATACGTTTATAAGACAGGCAAGCAAAAGTCCACCAAAATTTCGGTTACATTGAACTTTTCTTGAATCTTTTTGTGCATCGTTAGCTTATTAAACCGCATATCGGATGGTACATTATGAATCGTTCCGTTCCTCACCATGTGTTGTACACGGGCCAGACTAGTGTTTGTTAACATTTTCTCTTGAAAAAAGTTGTTGTAAAAACATAATTTTTTAAAGATTTAATATATATATATATATTGAACTTTATATTGTCTTTTAGTTGTGTTTTCTAACAAAATTCCTTTTCAGGTTTAATTTTAAGAGAGTGTGGTACAGACAGTGTTAGATTTATAGTGTTACGACGTCCAATTGATACCATCAGAGCAGCAGTTAAGCATAAACGACAGTAAGTATGATTTTTTTACATTATTCTCCGTCTGAAACAGTCGTGTTGAACCCTAAAAATTTTGTGAACGTAAAATTTATTTATTTAGAGTTAAGAAAAGGTTGAGGAAAAAGAAAATTAATTTTTTCTTTTTCCTATTTTTTTTTAAATTTTTCTAAGTTTTTAAAGCAGAAAAGACGTCCTTCAGACTAATAAAACATGGATCGTTCACATGCCATGTGAAAATCTCACGCATCTGACAACACTGGTCAAGCAGTGAGCATTAAATTAAGATATAAACCGCCGAGTGTCACCGATAAAGTAGCGGCGGCTATCTTTGTGTTTTTTATTGCGGTTTTATTATCTACCTAGTTATTCAGAATACGTATAAAAAACTGCACAAATACACCTTCCAATTTAAATTATTTAGCCAATAGCATCAGCTAATGTGGACTAAGGACCAATAAGAGACACTGTAAAAAGTAGAAAGGACAAAATGTTCCAAACTGTTATTAGAAAAAATCTGCTTTAGTTTAGTTCATGTCGGTTACTTGATTACATATAATCACACACTGTTCTTTTATGTCATTGTTTCTGTTCTTTTTCGATTTCGGATCAGGTTTTTCTGTATCCTTAGTTACAATTTATTTTATTGACTTACTTTCTTTTAGTGTAGTATTTTAGAACGCTGTGTTTAAAAGTGTGAATTTTGGACATTATGGCAGAAAATTACATTTATCTGGAGCTCGCGGATATGCACTTGTATGGAGAATGTCGTGAAAATGCAGCTGCTGCAGAACCTCTTTATGCTCAAAGATTCCCCAACTGACGTCATCCTTGTCCACGGACAATTTTTGTTAATACTGCCCAGCATCTTCGGGAAACAGGTCGTCTCAATGGATATGCGGACGAACGAGGTCCACAACGCGAGAATAGGGTAATTGAAGCAGAGGGTCAAGTTTAGGAACTTGTAAAAGAGGATCTAACTTTAAGTACCCGCGATATCGCAAACCGTGTGGGAGTGTCCTATTTTGTGGTATGGTATTGGTCAGATGAAAACCCGCATGTAATAGGAAGGTCTCACTTTCAACGACGTTTCTCTGTTAATTTGTGGGCAGGTATTTGTGATAATGAAATAATTGGACCAACAGAATTACCCAATAGATTAAATGGTGAAATCTATTTAAATTTCTTGCAATAAACATTGCCATATGTGTTGGAAGAAGAATTTGTTGTCTGGCGACGCGCAGACGTATGCGGTATATGCACGATGGTTCACCAGTGCATTTTAGTCTGGCGGTTCGAAATTTTTTAAATACACAATTTCCTACTAGGTCACCTGATTTAAATCCAATAGATTTTTATTTTTGGGGGCATCGTAAATCGCTTGTTTACCGTGATCCAATTGACACTTTGGAATAATTGCAGCAACGAGTTTTAATATGCATAAAGAATATAAAAAATTATCCTAATTTACCCAATGTGTTGAACGGAACGCGTATTAGTCGACCGAAAAAGCGATAAAAATGTTTTAAAAATTTGTTTTAAGGTACAACCACATGGGAGTTAATTTAGTCTTATGAAAAACCTAGTTTTTTTTATAAAATTAGGTAAAACTTTAACGTTTACTTTTCTTACAGAATTTTTTTCAGTAAGCGAAAAACTTTTTTGTTTTAAGGAATTTTGCCATAGTGTATGCTTATGGAATGAAGCTAACACATCAAGGAAGTTTTTGAAAAAAAAACGCAGTACTCTACGATTTATACGTTTCAAGCTATTGTTATTTGAATTTAAGTTTCTGCGGGCAGGATACTTCATGAAGCCTCGCTCGCCTGGTTCTAATGTGCTTTAATCAGTGTGCAATGGTTGTTGTGCGTCCATGCATAAAATATTATTTTTAACATATCTTTAATATAAATTTTATTTCCATAAGGACTTAACAGGTTTTACATATCATTATTTACGTTGCACATTATTTAAATTCCATATATTTATACATTAAAACTTAATATTGGGATTTAAAAAAACGAGATAATTATCTATTTTATACCATGATACAAATTTTAATAACTCATTAGGAACTTCTCTCTCTCTGGTTTATATCACCTGGAGTAGGAAAACAACTTGCTGGGGTTTTAAATTTTTTAATTTTTTCCTTTAACCCGCCGCTTAGTATACAATTAAAATTTCGTTTTCTTCAAAAGTCTGGGAATGTTCACTTGATTTTATTTTGGTAGAAGGTTGACAGTTAGCGCTGATTGTCTCTGATTGTGATGTATCACTTTGGATTTTCATTGATTGGAGAGTTGTGGTAACAGCAGAATTATTTTGACAAGCTTTAATATTTCGTTTGCCTATGTACCAAAATAACAGCTTTTGTGATATTTAGCATTATAGGGAAAGAGATCTTTGTAACCGGCTAATTTACAAACCATGTCAGTATCTTGTCGCTTTTGGGCAGATTCGATTATTTTAGAGTACGTGTTTTTCCCCGTCCCTAAATAAGAATAAATTTTTTTCGTTATTATTAAAAATAATTTAATAAATTAGAAGATATCACTGTCATCAAAAGATGCACTTTAATTAAAAAAAAACATCATCTGGCCAAAAAATTTTTTTCCTGAAATAGTGGTGTACGATGTCAAATATTATTCAGTATTTTTAGTAAAGAATTCATCACTTTAAATATATAAAATACGTGGTCATAGTGAGATTTTTTTTGCAGGCGTAACTCGACTTCTCTATTTTTGAAATAAGTCCTATATTTATTAATAAATGAAAACGTCCACTCCCGGCATATCAAAGGGATTCTGTAGGATAAAAATTTACCGGCCGCCTGTCAACAATATATCGACTGGACTGATAATAGGGTGGTAAAGAAATGGAGAATATAAATAAATAACGTCCCCAGAGAAAAACCGTACTATATTACGTAAAATGACCTATTCTAATAGGAGACTAAAATACATGTCAAAAACCTAATAAACTAAAAAAATGCACATTAATTACTTATTGTCGGATGGTTATATTCACTGGGCAGTCAAAAAACGCAACAAAAACTTTACGTGCTAATTATTAACGCCAGTTAACCATTCGTCATGGTCTTATCAAACAAGACGTACGACGTACATTAAGAACCTATAAAACCGTTCCAATTTGCACGCGAGATAGTACAGAGAGTAACGGTATTTTAATGCGGTCGTAAAGTTTTTGTTGCATTTTTTGACTGCCCAGTAAATAATATACACAAGACTATACCTGTCTGCACAGATATTAAAATACTTTCCTAATTCATTACATATTAAGCACATTGCCCGAATATTGAATCTCTCTTTATTGCATGTTAACGAAGAGGATGATGTATTTTCAATTTCACTGAATTGGGAAACATTTTTGAGATTTTGCAAACTAATATAGATTTGTCTGCAGGCCATATTATGAAATTTCTTCTTCTTCTTGCAGTGCCGTATCCGTTCAACGAATGTTGGCGATCGCTACGCTCGGCTAGGAATTATCAGCCGCGGCAGTCAATCTACCATTTTGCTGCCTAGTTAAACAAATGACTATTTCTTTTGTTGCAAAATCTTTTCGGCACAAATGTCTCGCCTTTTTTCCGCAGCACATATAATTGTTTTGAATGCTTGCAATCTAGAATTTTGTGTCACTAATTTGTTATTTTCCTTCAAAGTTTGGCTACAAAATATACATTCCATTGTTAAGTACTAAATAATATGTAAAAACTCAATAAAAACAAATATTGCCCATTCACATTCACATTATACGAAAAAAATTTTGTTTTCAACGGGCAATATAATTGTATTGAATAGTCCATACACTTGAGTGGCGCCGCGGTCGGCGCATCTAGGATCGAAAAACTCAGCTTTAAATAACAAAATTTCGAAAACTCTAAGTCGTAGAGAGCTCGGGTTTTTTTAAAAAACTTCCTTGAGGTGTAACCTTTAATTCATACACAGATGATATGACAAAATTCCTTAAAATAAAAAAGTTTTTCGCTTACTGAAAAAAGTGCTGCAGGGAAGTATATGTTCAAGTTTCACCTAGTTTTACAGAAAATTTAGATTTTCTATAAGAACGAAATCAATCAGTGACCTACGCTCACATTTCCTTTATCAATTAAAAAAATAAATATATAATTATCTCAATTGGTTCCGGAGATAAGAAAAATTAATTTTTACAAATTTGTGGCATTTTTCGTAATAAGAAAAGTTTGACCTCCCAAAAAAAGTAATTGGCCATTACAGATGGCCAAGGACCTAATCATCATGCTGTGAAGGTCCCATGTGGTTGTACCTTAAACAATTTTTTTTCAAGAAGGAAGCTACTTTTTCCTCATTTTACGGTGCACTATATGTCTTTAAAGTAGATGGAGGACATTTCAAACAATTTATATGAATAAACAGCACTGATAAGTTATCATTTGTTGCCTGTCACTGCGCAATTTTTTTTCGTGGAAAATTATTTTATTTCGCTCAGTTTTTAAGAACCTTTTGTCTCCTTTGTTAATCCAAGCCGCGGATGTCGGCACCGACGGCCGGCTCAAGAACAAAACCCTTTTTCCACTTTTATGATTTTTTTAAAACTAAGTAATAAACATCGTTGATTGCCCCATAAAGCAGAGGTTCTCAGACTTTTTTTTAGATATTATTGAAATTATTGACCTAGGTCAGTTTTTCCAAAGTGCTCCTAGAGGAAAAAGTTATATGGGTTTTTTATTTGTCTGATCATTCTCCTTTACCAGTTTCTTTTTAATGACATGAAATTAATGACACCCTGTATAATACACTACCTACTTCTCGGTATTCCATAAGCTTCCTCGACATCCTGGCAAACCGTATTCATGACAATGAGGAAAGCGAATACTAAATGGAATGCCATTAAAATATTTCCTATCCGCACCAAATTACTTTTTGTTAATGATAGTATTACATTCGACTTCACATTATCTCCATAAACGAAGAATCCTCCAAGTGTGATGGGAAGATATAATACCATTATAACTAAAAGCAAAGATTGTGTTATTTTGCATGCAACAAATTTTTCAAGTATTCTACTCACTAGTAAAAGCAAAAATAACAGATGATGTAAATTTTTGTTTATTCTCCATATCATTCTGAAGTGTAGGGAACGTCGACGCCCCTCCGAAAGCAAATAAAATAGTTCCAAAAGAAAGGAAAAATTCACCAAAGCCATGTACTTTATGTTTAACTGGTGTTTCATTGCTAATTGCGTCTCTTACAATTTGCATAAAATACAGAATGCAGGCTACAACTGTAGATAAAATGGCACCCACTCCAACTATACTAAAAATGTTCAAGTAATATAATGTCGATTATTGATATAGTGAAACAATTTTATTTTCTTATATTTTTAATTTTTCATATACAGGGGGTGTCTTACTTAAAACTCCCTGGCCGTTTTCTGAATGATCAGAAAAGATATTTGAACTCTGTAAAAGGCATTCGTTAGAATATGTAAATCACTTTTGAGTGAAAACGGTCTTTCTTCTTATTAAGATATAGATGACGTTGAGATGTAAAGAAGCTAATCGATCCCAGGAACCTTCAAAGTACTTAATTCTGAGGCTTTTTTATAATATGAACAATTTTCGAAATGCAGTGGTTTTCGAGATATTTCTTATTCATTCATTCATTGGTGGATTGATTGATTGAGTGACTGACTGACTGACTTACTTACTTATACTTACTTACTCACTCACTCACTCACTCACTCACTCACTCACTCACTCACTCACTCATTTATTTATTTATTTATTCGTAATATCTACAGGATAGAATTACAAAAAAACCTCGTATATACATACACATATAACAGAAAAAAAATAACATGTTAATATCCCACACAACATCTTATGGATATGTGTGTCTATAGCATATACATAAAGTGTTAGAAGACGTGTATTTTTAAATATACATACGACATGAAATGTATATGCAACTACTGGATATTCATCAGTGGCACATACCATGTATAATGAATATACATATAATATGTCTGTTAATGTATATCATTTTATATTATTTTTAAAAACAACAGGAGCCATAACTATTTCTAGACTAGAACATCTTGAAAGACAAAATCTGATGAATATATGAACAAAGTTCATATATTTTTTAATTTTACAAAAAATTTATAATCACATATTTCCCACCCAGTACAAATAATTTAAATATTTTTTATTTCATACAAATATCAAATATTGAAGTATGAAAGTTATCTGCTAAATATCCCAAATTAACATTTTCCAATAATTGTAGAAGCTGTTTATTCGTACATTTGAATTACAGGTTTATTTAATATTTTGGTAAATCGAAAATTATAATAAGCGATAAGATTAATTTAATTTGAAAAGTATTTTAAATAAAAACATTTTAGCGAAAACTTATTTTTTAAATTAAATTGCGCGCGTACCACAAACCGTGGCGTGTACGTGAAATATGTCATCAACTGACGCGCATGAGCAAAGAGATCATGATGCCATAATGGAATGTTCGTCGAATCTGAATCGTTTTTACAACGCAGTTTGTGCCGCCTTCATTTTTCGTTAATAGTGTGTGATTTTATATGAACTTGGATGCTATATTATTTGCTTCTGTAAATTTTATATTACATGTGATTATAATGTAGATATTATTAGGCCAATTTCTTAAAAATGATGTTAAAACAGTCCACTTTTTTAGGGTAGAAAATTTGCTAGTTTCGTACATTATATAACGTACCTTAAGTATTTTGTTTGTATATGATGAACCCTCAAGAAAAAGGCAGAAGATCACGTCAAGGAGAAAACATATAACTCCATGTTGTTAATTACATTTAGTTCTCAAGTTTCTACAGTCGACGAATATGAACCTGAGTTACTTAATGATTTTAATTATTTTTTGTAAATGACCCTTGATTTTAAATATGCTTAAAATATATTTATGTTAAAATATTCCTTGTTTTATTTGGATTGGAACCTAGGACACGTTATACAGTTGGTGAGTAGTCCCGCTATTCTTATATAATTGATTATTATCAATCATTCCACATATAGGTGCATTCATTGAATGTGAAAAAAATCTACAAAAATGCATGTAAATTTCATATTCATTAAATATACAAAATATGTAATGTATTCCATAAAATATGTTATTATGTATGTAATGTACATTTCATGTCTAATGAATGTACATTGTATATGGTTATGTATATTTAATGGATATGAAATGGATATGAAACTCGGCGATAAAAGTATATGCAATGTATGTCAATTTCATATCTATTGCATATACATTGAATATACTTGCTCCATCAGGTGGATATACATATCCATAAAATGGATATGCATTGTATGTACATTGCATATGATTTTGTTGTGTGGGAATAAAAAATAAATTAATGACAAAAACTAACAACTGACTAAACCAGATTGTTACTAACAGAAATACATTTTAAAAATTTTCTAAAAGAACAAAAATTAAAATCAATATTTGTTGGTAGATTATTAATAGCTGAAGTGACTTTTGCAACCGGACAGTGACTACTATAGTTAGAATGAAAATGATCAGCATAGAACAAATCGTGATTTTTTGTACTAAATCTAGGAACTCTAAAATGGAACAATTGCAGTATTGCAGAATTTCTGTAGAATCTATTTTATTATTGACAATATTAAAACCAAATTTCTGTATACTTTTGAGACGTCTTTCCTGTCTTTCCTTAAGGGACGTAATACCTTCTTCATGCGAACAATTGGTTTTATCAATATGTAATTTAAATAATAATAATATTTTTTTATTGACCAAAAAATACAGAAAGTACATTTGAGTAGAAGTATCTAACATAATACGTAAATAAATATAGCGGGGAGAGCCCATTTAGGTCCTTAGTTGGACCTGTCTATGGGTGTCTAGAGGTATCGTTCCTATCCTGCACTGTAATTCCTCTCTAAGGCAAAGCCCTCTAAGTGCAGCGTTACAGCAAAGGAATCGAACAGTTATTAGGGGGATTTAAATACATATATAATAACGTTAAGGTGAAACTATATCCTACTGAAAACAGAGGAAAAAAGTGAAGATATATTATCCTAGTTTCATATGTGAAGATACTTCTTAAATACAAGATTATATAGACATATATGTACTATATACACATATGCATACAAATGCACGTACATATCATACCTACATACACACACAGACACACACACAACATGCACATTTAGAAATATATATTGCATAATTCATTACCCAACCGATTGATTATTAACTAAAATTAGAAAATTGCAGAATTAAAGACTTTAGTTTATGAAGGATCAATAATATTATGAAAAATATTTCGATTACAAGAAGCAATCCAGTTTTTTACGTATTTTTTTAATATATGTTTAACATTTAAATGTTTGCAGACAACCGGCAAAATATTCTACAACCTTGGAGCAATATAAGAGGAGCACCTTTGTCCAATCGTTTTTTGAGTCCGAGGTAAACATAGGTTAGCTGCTTTCGTTGGCTCTAATGTTATATAAATGACTTACCACCGTTACGTATTGTGGGTTATTAAAAATGAATATTAATGTAATTTTCGAAAATAATTGTCTAATATCCAATAAATTTAGTTCTCTGTATAATTGCTCGGAAGGGTATCTTAATGATTTATTATACATACCTTTATTCTCTTTTGTAATTTTTCTAGAGGTAGCAAGTATGTTTTTTTAGACTCCCTCAACCAATTATGCCGTATTGTATAATAGACTCAACCAAGCCATAATACAGTATCTTTAGTTTATCCAAGGGAAGAATTTGACGTAATTAGTACATTTTAGGGATTATACCTCGCAGTTTGTTGATAAAATTTTTTATGTGAACATCCGATCTTAAAAATGGATCGATATAAATACCAAGTTATTTAATGATACATGAATGTTAGATATAACTCTGTCCTTATCATATCGACGTAAAGAAAATAATCTGCAAACATATCACAGATAATCTTAGGATCAGAAGAGCTACTGCCATTACGTTCTTACATTTACTATTAACGTATTTCCAAAAGGCTTTTATATTAGATAGAGAATGGGATTGTGATGAACGAACAAATTTCATGTAGTCATTACTGATTTGGAATTTAGTTAGTGATCTTAATTTTTTATATTCAACGAGAAAATAATTTTTATTTGTCTTTTTATATTTATTATACACTCTATTTTTACGTTTTATTAAGTTTTTTTTGACTGAAATGAATACCGCCAAGGATGATTCCCGCTATTGATGAAATATTTTGGAACATACATGTCAATAGCAATATCTAATACAAGATACAATTTTTCAGTGAGACAATTTATGCCAAGACTATTTGAAATGCCGCGTTCTAGTCATCATCATTTATACTATTATATTTACCTTTCCTAAAGTTATATCTCTATCTCGATCGGCAACAGGTTCCGGAAATAAATTATATTGATTAACTTTAATTGTTAGCTGTGTATGATACAGATCTGAATTTGCCAAGAAACAGTCGTCATATTCAACATGAACATTGTTACGGTTGTTACATAAAACTAGATATAAAATGTTATTACAATTTTTTATATAGTTTTTTTGATCAAAACCATTACAATTAAAACTATCACAGAATATTTTTTCACACACACTGAGATTTCCAGAAGACACCAAATGATTATTGTCCTCAACAGCCCATGCGATTCGCCAGTTATGCAGATTGTTGTATTAGGTAAACGATCGCATATCGATCGCTTATATATTTTATTGGCCGACAGTGATTATCGTATAACTGATTTCCAGAACCAGGCGGGATATAAACTATTCCAATTATAAATTGGGACGACCAGTATAACAGTTTCAATTTCAATGTAATTTTTTTAATAACATGTATTGTCACAACTTTCTTAAATCAAATTTTAGACGAGAAGTCCTTTAAGACATGCTTCACAGTGAAACAGTCCGATTTGGATGATAATTAAACGAGTTTATTTAATTTACCGGTTTGACAGGAGATTACATTATTGTTTAAAAAGATGGAGGCCGTTTGCCAGGTGGAAATAGAGCAGTACACATAGGGCCCCTCGTACTGACTGCTCTCATTTGTGGCCCAAAATGTGGCACATGAGGTATGAAAGTGCAAATGGAGTACTGTGTACTGTACTTTCCTACCTTTAATAGTTTTGCTCACTTAAGATATATTCTCTAAGCTACGCTACGTTGATGAGGAGCAATAACTCCGAAACACGTGTCCGTAGCTGCATTGTTGTTTCTTTTTGAGGAATAAGGCACTAACTCACTTTATTTTATTATTGTTTAGTTTTCAGTGGGATGCCCTGTACATTGTCATGAAAAAAGAAAGAAAATATTATTTTGAGAGTCTTTTCAACTGTAACCATACAACTACCATCAATATTAATAATAAAGTTAATTAAACAATTAGGTGGATAGTTAATTTTTAACTAATTTCTTTCAACTAGAACAAAGGTGGCTGGAACTGTTGTTTCAAATGACAGATTTCGACATTTACGTATGTAGACATCAAAAACTCTTGTCTGCAATAATTTTATGAGCACAATGGTACAATTTTTAAATAATTTTCTTGCTTTGGCCTGGTCAGACATATTAGATCTGCCATTTTTCATTTTCAATCTGTCACTTCGAAAATTCCAAAACTGAATTTTCTGATTTCAATTTTTCAAATTATGGCGTTTGCAAAAGTGTTAAGGTAACTATAACTATGTTTTTTGAGTTTCCTAGCCCGCGATTTTGGAGCGCATATTTATATAATAGGGAAGGTTTAAAATTTAATTTTTCAAAGAACTTTTTGCACAACCCTGGATAAAATATATATTTTTTAAGAATTAAGAAATTGTAAATACATATACTTACGAAAAATCCTTAGGTGTTCCCAACCACATGATTGGCCACATAATGCCTGCAATAATTATGAAATACAAACAAAACGTTGCACCTGACCATTGGTATTTAAGGAGACTCTCTATTATTTGCGCAGACAATAAAAGGTAAACAGTTCCCGCTCCAAATAGAGTAAATCTTATACACCAGGAAACCATAATGCTAAAATAAATTAATTGGTTATTAAATAAGCAGAATGTAGACCAATGAAAAATATTATGTAACTTGAAAACTAATTATTTTTTGCGTCCCGTTTGATGACATTCACGTGACGTATCTATCACACATATTTTCTCAATGCTCAGTCGCCAGACTGGAAGAGAACACGACAATATACGAATCTATTCTTCTTTCATTATTATAAAAAGTAATTATTACCATGTGATTCCAATTGTTTATATTTGTATTTTTATAATTGCATAAGGAACATACAGTAACTTGTTTTTTTTATAAAAGTGAAAGAAGGTTTAAATCGCATATTATCGTGTTTTTTCCAGTCTCGAAACTAGACTTCAGTGACAACCGCATAGGTTATATATACTATTTTTCGGATAAGAGAATTGGATGAAAAATATATAAAAAATCGGCAGCTACTGGAAGCGGCTGGAACCTCCCCACTCAGTGGATCTTTGAAGCAGAAAAGAGCATTAAATTGTGTGACAAAACGGCGCTAAACGTAATCCGATCTCATCCAAAACCTCTTCAGATCTTCTGGGGCACTAAAAAAACCCTCAACTTAATGAATTTACAATCATCTATGCGAGTTATTACCTACATTATCGCTCTTTGAATAATATTCTATTAGGATATTAACAACTTTAACATCACTTGAACGACTAAGAAAGTCTAGTTATCCTAAATACTCCAGATTTGTAAAGCAACAAACTGAAAATTGGTAAAGTGATAATCTATAATAAATTCACCAACGAAGGTACAGAAAGCATATGCTATTGATATTGTTACATCTACCTTTAAAGTTTGTGACAATCCACTAAAAGTTACAAATATGCCAAAATCTTATTAACATGACATAACACCAACGTTATCGGATGACAATGACAATTGTCAAAATTTGCTCATTGCAATCCGATCGCTTGCGGCTGCCTTTGTTATATGAAACATTAGGATTTCAGTAATTTTACTAGATTTGCTTTGTTTTTAATTTTTTTCAAGGAAACCAAATCGAAAGGGTGGAAGTGTGATATATCGTTGAAATCAGAATTTTAACGGCTTTTCAATGGTTCCATTGCAAATTGAAAGTAAGTATAAAATAAACAACTTGTTGCGTCAAAATGGCACTAAACGTAATCCGATCTCAACCAAAACCTTTTCAGATCTTCTGATGATGAATTTTAGTAACCTCTCACAATTTTATTGTGGAGAGGTTAATAACATTAACATCAGCAATCATGTGTAATTTTCATTCGATTGACAACCGCATATGTACCTATTCTTTCCTATTATTTGGGTTTTCTACCACATGTACTATTATCCTCTTCAAAACAAATCACCGAATCTACAAAATAATAGAATTACTGGAAAAAAAAAGCCTCTGCGCCCGTGACGTTTACGCCAAAGGAAAAGTCAGAGGTTATGTTTTGCAAATAATATAAATCGGAATAAACACAAAAATAATGTATTTTGCTGACGTTTGATGTACCTATCGCTTAGGAATAATAACTATAAAAGTACTACGAATTTTGTTTTCTATGGAAATGAATGATCAATACGAAAAATTTAACTTGCAAGGCCTATCAACAGTATAGCGGTAAGTAATTAACTAGTAATAATACAATACATGCAATCTTGCGAAAATACGATTGGATTCTCCGCCGCACCATAGGCAGATTGTTCGTATGGTCGTGAGCAAAAAGAAAATAGGACAAGTCTTATAACGGTATTTTGCTAAAATCTAGTTATGTACATCTAACTTTAATTTTTGTGACATTGTCTGTTAGTTGTCATAATTTATTGCAAGTGTGCAAAAAACTAATATGCCTCATATAAGCGATTTAGTTAAATCTGGAGTTATTGCTAAAGCAGCAGATGGATGGTCAATGAGACAAATTGCACTGCGTTATAATATTGACAAAAATTCGGTGTGTAACATTTTAAGAAAGTGGAGAATAAACGGTACGATTAGTAGAAATCCTGGATCAGGGCGACGAAGGATATCAACTCAACAATAAGATTTGCAATTGTAAATGCTTTAGTAGAAAATCCATTTTACTCAGTTATTCAGGCTGCTGAAGAAACGAATTTTCCTGGGTCGAATTAGTTATAAGTTAGTTATAAGGCCGGCGAGTAAGAGAATCGGAGCTACGCTGTCATGCGGCTGCACAGAAATACTTACTTAAAGCTGAACATAAGGAAGCTCGAGTAGGATTTGCGCTTGAATTTTTAGCGCATGGTGTAAATTTTTGGAACAATGTAATCTTTACAGACGAAAAAACTTTCCAGTCATCAGTTCATATTTCAACAAGACAATTGTTCCATAACTAACTGGTTTCAAGATAATAACATCAATGTTCTTAACTGGCCCAGTCATAGTCCAGATCTTAACCCTGTGGAGGAAGTATGGGGACTACTCGTAAGAAGTATCCAAAAACGAAATGTGAGACCACGGAATGCCGAAGAATTACTGAAAATAGTAATAATGCATGGGAAAATATTATTACTAATGATTATTGTATAAGGTTATTTAATTCTATGCCAAGCAGACTTATAGAAGTTATAAATAGAAATGGTGCAATAACGAAATATTAATAGTTAGTTTCTTGTTAAGTAAGATATCCTTTGTCCTTTGATCCAGGATTTCTACTAATCGTACCGTTTATTCTCCACTTTCTTAAAATGTTACACACCAAATTTTTGTTAATGTTATAACGCAGTGCAATAGGGTTTTCCCACTAATTTTATTTTAACAATTTGTGTCGTGAAAATGATATAATAAAACATCGTATTAATTTACAACAATTTACTTTTCTAATAAGAATTATTTCTAAGAAAATATCGTTAAAACAACTTGCTGATAATTTCACTGCTTTTTAAAACGGGCATTTTTACGCGCCAGAATTAGTTATCTACCCGGAAAACCATTGAGATTATGGATATAATTAGTTTGTAATAGATTCTAATTGTGTGTTAAAGAAAGCTTTCCTCTAAAACTTCTCCGAATTTCAATTTGTAATGCTTGTACTGTGATTGGTCTAAAGCAGTGGACGTGTAAATATTGGCCAATCAGAATCTAGATAAATGCCGCACAAGTTATTCGTGAAAGCGTCGGACGTTAATATTTTGTACTGTAGTTTAGGTTTAACCTTCACCGACATTACACATCCGATGACTAACCTAAAACGTTAAATTGATATTTTTATGTTTGTATTGTTTGGAGTGAAAATATTATTTTATCAGTTTCTGGTTTATGTTTTATTAATTCTACAATCAAAATGGAATCAAGTGGAAGAGGGATATGTTAAAGGTGCCGCTGATAATTTACCTGAAGTAGAAAAGTGCTGAGTGCTGTCAATAAATAGAGGTTATGTTATGTTAACAGGGACCAAGATTAATAAACAATCTTGAACAGAGACAACCTCTGTGATTGGATTTCAGGGTGTTGACGTCACAACGCGCCAATTTATGGTTGTTTAAAATGAACCCAATATTTTTCAAACTTCAGGATATTTTTTATGTTACTATTAGTAAAATTAATAAGATAATAAATATGCCATAAATCATTTTTTTTACGTGAGTTAAGTATTTCAGCAATAATTTTTTTTTGTGGGAAAACCCTATTTGTCTCATTAACCATCCATCATTTACTATAGCAATAACTACAGCATTAAAATACAAAATAAATTAAAAGTAATATCTGTTTTATTTCGGCTACTCATTACATATTCAAATAGAGGCAGATTTACATTAGAAAAAAAAAGTTGTCCTATTTTTTTCTGCTCACGACAGTACAGTGCGACTCCGAGCCCGAGAGTCCAAGCGCTATGAAAATGAGACGTATGAAAAATTCGATTGCTCGAAAATTATGAGACTTAAGCGAGCTGAATCTTTTTTTTAAAACTTTTCTATCGTTTTTTCTACATTTGATTTCGTATACAGGGTGGACCATTAATAATAGGCCATAGTTCAGGAGCAGATTCTTTGGGCCAAAATACGAGGATATAACCAAATATACTTTAGTATAATGTTGCTGTGGAAAAAGATACAAGGTGTCAAAATTCAAATTATTTTTTAGTTTTTTTACAATAACTCAACAGCCTCTTGCCTGATCTTCGCCAAATTTTCTAAAGGAAGCTTTTTTATTCTAAGAAACAATAATTTATGTATTACATCACGTTAGATCATAGAGGGCGCCGCAGGACCTCTGTATCTGGTGATGAATTTTTTTCATATTTTTTTTTTACGAAACGCTGTGGTATTCTGGTATAGAAGGTACACTTGGTAGAACTTGATAACTCCAGCCGGTTTCGAGGAAAGTGCCGTTAAACGTTTCAATAATTTTTTGAAAGACAAATTCAAATTTAACCTAAATTTTGTATAATTATTATACTTGCTCGCATGGTGAAGTTTTCAATGCACGTATAATTTGGAGCTTATTTTTTCGAAAATACCTTACATTTTGAAAATTTGGAGAGTGGCGTTAGAAGCGCTATAGTTTTTTGAGTAAGTTTACAAAAAATCATAATCGTAGCTCAAACCGTTAATTTAATAACGCACGTATGTTTTAAAAAACACATTTTCCAAATGACTTCTCAGGCATGAAAAATTTGATTTTGAGAAATTCTGCCCTACTAAAGAAAGTTGTAATTCCATTTGGGATGGCCAAAATTATATTTTACAAGCTGGTGAAGGTCTCATTTAGTTATAACTTAATTTTTTAAAACGGCATAATTGCAGGCCGATTTTACTCCACTATAATGTATGTATTTTTTTTTTTTATAAACCAATATGACTTTTAAGAACAACTTTTTTGTGAAATTAAAAATTAATATAAATTCTTGTAAAAATTCTATCAAGGACATACTATAACTTTTGTGATTATTCTCAATTTAAATTAAATAACTTACCTACCCCATTTTCCTATTGCCTTTAATGCAATGATAGGGTATGGATTTCTTGTTTCAGTCCTATGTTCTGGATATCTTTGTTCTATAATATTCCAACAATCTCCCAACTTTATTCCACAATAAGCTGCACTTACACAAAGATATATTAAAACTGCAATGCCAATATACCCTAAAAATAAAATAATATCATATGATAATGATATAGAGTGAGCACGAAAAGATTGGATTAAATTGCTTAAAATCGATACAACGCAAGTGACAAAAATTTTCTTAAACACGTCGACTTTACGATGGTGACGTTATAAAACTGTTTTAATTGGATATGTATCAAGAAAAAAATGAAGAACTCGAAATTTATAAAAGTGAATATTGTAGGGAAAAATATAACATCAAGGTACTTTCTGTATTTCTAGAAATATAGTATGTATGAGCAGTATTATAGTAAAGAGTTCAAATTTAATTTTAGCGAAAGAATTTTAGAAGTACAGTTATTTTTGGCCAAAAATATCAATTTACACAGAAGAACTATGCCACGCATCAATCGTAGAGGGTATTGGACATTAAATTTAGCTTATTTTCTTAAAATACAATTTGCAAACATAGTAAATTGTGATTTACCTAACATCTATTTTTAATCATAAAAATGATTTTGTATATAGGGTGCCCAGTTACTGATCCCTTCGGAAGACTGCAAAAACGAATAATTTTATAAAAAAACTTTCTTAACAAAACGTTAATTGTTTCATCTATACACAACGTAAAATTATTTTCAATTATACAAAGTGACACAAAAACGAGTTGTACAAGAAAGTATATTTTTTTCAATGGAACACCCTGTATTTTTTAGGGTCAGTTAAGCTTACCGGAAGCCCAAAATATTTGTTTATATTTCTTGGTATTTAATTAATACTTTTCTCAATTCTTTTAAATGGATTCAAACAGTTTTTGAGATATGATTATTTCAAATAATTTTTGCGTAAATGCTGTTTATTTTAGCATTAGAATCTGACATGGCTTTGGTCCTTTGTTTTGCGTCTGTTTTTCACTTCATGGCATTTCTGTAAAGTGTTTAAGATTATCGTGAATAAGTTGAATTAATATTGTTAATATTTAAAAATGTGAATTAAAAGACAAAATAAACATAGAAGCTGACCTGACAATAAAAAAAATAATTATAGAAAATTAGAACAGATCCTACAAAATACGAACCGGGAGCATGAAATTTTTAACTCTGGCAACCTACATTTAAGTACAGAAAAAATTATAAACTATTTAAAAGAAAATATAAACAAATCAATAACAGAAACATAGGTAAGCCCTGGATAACGGAGGGTTTGATGGCTTCAATCAACGCAAAAAGTACTATGCACAAAAATGTTATTAGAAATCCCAATGATATAAACCTCAAAAACTTTTATAAAAAATACCGAAATAAATTAACCTCGTTAATAAAAAATGTACGCATAGTACTATAGAAACAGAGTTGAAAACAATATCGGTAACATAAATAAAATATGGCAAATAACGAAGGAAGTAACTAATAGGTATTAGAAACAAGCAAATACTATGACAAAAATCATAAACAATAATAATGAAATTACATACAATAAAAATTAATAGCAAATAACTGTAATGAACATTACGTAAAAGTTGGTAGACGCATTACAGAAAAAAATCAGCCACATAATGAACTAGATTTAGCCCAAGAAAATGAAGTTCAAAAGACAATAGAAAATACAACAGAGATAATAGAAAATACAACAGAGCAAGAAGTAATGCTTCATATAAATAGTTTAAAAAATTGTAAATCCCCTAGGTATGACGGAATTACTACGGAAACACTTAAACGTATATCTGCATCTATAATAGGCCCATTAACAAAGCTAATAAATTTGAGTCTAGAGTAAGGTATCTTTCCAAATCCTCTAAAAATTTCTCAACTCAAGACGCTATATCCAAAATAGTAAAAAAAATCTATCATAACCTAGGTAACTCTCGGTCATCAATTGGTATTTTTCTTGACGTTACAAAAACGTTTGATACTGTCAACCATAAAAAACTATTAACTAGTATTCAAAAATATGGCTACCTCAAAGATAGGTAACAAATAGTCCAAATCGAAAACGAAAAAAGTCTTACTCTTGTTGTGGAAACGTGGAAACAGGCACCCCTTAAGAAACTGTCCTAGGACAGGAATAGTTTATTTGCTCAAATAAGTGAAAGTACAGTTATCTCTTATGCAGATGATACCGTTGTGTACGTGGAAGGAAGCACATGGAAACAAATAAAGTAGTAAAAGCTGAAAAGCGTATTCAAAAACTTATTAACTGTTTTGATAGTATATAAAGTCCTAAAGCTAAATTACAATAAATCTAAATTTATATCTTTTACATCTTACCTAACATTATGTAATTAAAAATTCTCAACAGAAAATGCGCAAACAAAGATACATGCTCCTGTGAAAAAATAGAAGAAATAGATCACATAAAATATCTGGGGATATAAATTGATTATCACTTGCGATGAAACACACACATAGCGAGTTCATGTAATAAAGCTAGACGGATAGTGTACGGTTTTTACGTATTAATAAGAGTTCTACCTTTAAACATAATAAAATATGTTTACTATGCGCAGAGCTCTCTGCTATGCGTTAGTACAATCGCTATTATCATACGGTATATTGGCTTGGGGAGGCACAAACAAGACATTAATTAATAACGTAGGAATACTTCAAAAGCGAATTATTCAAAATTATACTCAACAAACCCTTTACATACTCAACGGAAATGCTGTACAAGGAATTTAACTTTATGAATATCACAGAACTATACGCATTAGAGATCTTAAATCATTACTATAAAAATAAACATCAATTCAATGCCCCGGATCATATCCATAATACAAGATTTAAAACACAGATACAAGCAATAATGCCTAAAAAAATAAAACAATTGGATCAAGAAACTTCACATTTTTGTCATATAAAATTTATAATCACTTACCACCAGAGTTAAAAATGATTAATTTTTCACTTAAGATATTTATTAGCAAGACAAAAAAAATGGATCTATGAAAATAAAAAAGTCCTGGGAAAAATACTCGCAAATTAAAATACTGAATGTATATTTACGCGTCACGTCAATAACATATATCACCATTTTCTCAACCACATAAAAGCTATATGATAGCTCGTGTGGCTGTATTTAAACAAAGCACTGTGCTTTTGTTTTTATTACTGAAATTATTCCTGTTTTTCTTATATCCTGTACATTTACGAGTAATTTTGTGTACTATTTTGAAAATATATGAAATATATGAATATGTAATATATGTATGTATTGTCGATATTACATTAATAAAATTAATAAATAAAATAAATTTAAAAAAATAATTATTGTCATCAAGATTTCATATCCATGTTATTGCTGAATGTGATGGAAATTGTCTATTGGCATCAAGAGTGTATCTGAAAAATATGCCCATAGGTAAGGTCTCTAGAAAATTTGAAAGAACGTAGTGGAATGTTGCATATGAAAAGAAGGCGAGAAGACGAAATGTATTAAGTGAAAAAAATGAGCCGGCAATAACTTTAGCGGTAATCGAAAATCCTACGGCAGGTATTCGGGAGTTAAGTAGCAATTCAGAGGTCAGTAAATCCAATGTTTCCCTATGTCTTCGTAAAAATAAGTTTCACTCCTATCAAGTACAGCTGCATTAAGAGCCTTTGGATGTGGATTTAAATCGTAGATTAAATTTCTACCAGTGGGCTCACAACCGAATGGAGCAGTCTTCTTGAATTGTATGCAAAATACGTTTCTACAAATGATCGAGCATATTCCTGATTATATTTCAAATAATATGTGGTTACAACTTGATGGTGCACCACCACATCTTAGTACAAATGTTCGTCAGGCCATTAGTAACCAATTTCTTGAAAAGTGTATCCACTTAGAGGAAGAGGAGGTCTGATATTTTAATAAACTGTGAAATTATGTCTAATTTATTATTTTAATTATTATTTTATTATGATAAATTATGTTAGGTCCCACTGCATGCCCGTCTAGATCACCCGTCCTGACTTCGATGGATTTTTTCCTTTAGAGATATGTGAAGGCAGACGTTTATAAAGCAGAACCAACGACTCGAGAAAGTAATCGTCAGTGTTTCAATCGTATAACTGTTGATATATTATACAATGGAAGGTGCTCATTTATCAAGAGACTTCAGTGTTGCGTGAATCAAAATGGTGAATATTTTGAGCAATTATAGGCTTCAATATCGCGAATAAAATTATTTCTCAAAAACCGTTCATAATTATTAAACGAAAGTATATGGTATCAGAATGTGAGAAATTGTATGCGTTATTCATCTATATAAAAAATTATAGATATTCCATTTAAAAAAATTGAAAAAAATGTAAAACAAAAGATCAAAGCCATATTAGATTTTAATGCTAAAATAAAGAGCACGGTATAATAATAACACTAACTAGACACCCCCTATATACAAGGCTTAATAACGTACGGCATTGTAAATATTTTTATATATTACCTGTATCAGCTAAAGCTTTTGGCAACGCCAGAATTCCACTACCAGCCATTTGTCCGGCAACAAAAAGTGTAGTGGCGAGTACACTCAAACCTCTGCCCCGAAAACCTGGATTGTCAGTATTCTGATTTTCCATGTGGTTAACATCGTGTTGACCTTCATTAACTTCACGGAGAGGTCTTAAGCCTAAACTGCCATAACTCATTTTTTTTTTTAATTTATGAACTTCTCACTGATAAGTAATTCCTTAAACTAGACAGTGTAACATTTATGTTTGAGACAGAGACCACGTGAATCTTTATCACATATCTATCTGTTTTTTTTTTCAAAAAAGTCTTAATAACAGCACACAAAATAAATATAAGCAGATAATAATGGTATGCTTATACCAGGGTAAATCAATATTTATGTATTTACACTAGCTTTAATGAAATAAAAACAAATGATAAACATTGTTTTAATTTTAACAACAAATAATAAATTTCGTTTTAATTTCTCAATGAATTTTCAGTTTTAAGGTAATCACCAAAATTTTTGAATCTCTCTAACACTATCGGGTGTTGTGGGTATTAAATTTTATGTTATGTCAGTTACAAACAGATTAATACTCATCACATAGGACTGTAATAAATCAAAGTTTTTGTGTATGCTTGTTAGGCATTACGATCGGTATGTTTCTGGCCAAATGATATATTCAGGGTGTCAATCGTCACATAGTGATAGTGATTTTTTCATTTTTTGTTGTCACTAATACTAACCAACTAAAATTGTACAATAAAGCTTCCCCCGTTCTAAGTCACGAGACCTGAAATTTGGTTCACGTAGGTAGATGCGCAATTTAACGTGTCACGAATCACGAATGGCCACAGCAAGTACGACCACGGCATTGCGTGCCTTCTTTCGGAAATTATTGACATAATTTACGATGTCATTCAGCGTCCCCCCTCAGCAAGATCTCTATCAACACTTGCGGGAGGTGATAATAGTTCGCCTTTCCTCTAGTGAGGAAAAAAGATTAGACGACCTATTAACAGGCTCGCAGATGGGCGAGCGTAGGTCGTCTGATTTTTACCGCCACATGCTTGATATCGTTGGTGGTTCGCATATGGTTAGCCAGACCTTTTAGTAAAGCTTTGGCAAAGGCAATTGCCAAAGCCCATTTATATTGCCATCACCGCCTCAGGCAAAACTAATGTTGACGAAGTTATCAATGTCGCCGAGAAGATTTGGGAAGCTTGTCAAAACCCAATCATGTCGCAAGTCAACCACCCGTCACAGAATTCGTCTAATGTTAACATACTTGCAAATGCTAATAATCACCTAATATGTCAGATTTACTTTCTCAATTTAATGCTTTGACTATAAATTTTCAGGCTACATTATATCAAATTTCACAAAAGCAAATGTCATTCGAGGCACAGGTTTCTGCACTGAGATCTGCTTGTTTTCCAATTCACAATGAGTATTCCTTCTGGCTACCTCAACTTCGTCAAATACCTCGCAGGCGTTGTTCAAAGTATCAAAATCGGCCTCAATCGCAAACACACTCCCCTAACCGTGTCCATTTTAACCCTTCCAACAACACTGTGTACTACTATCACTAGCTGTATAAAGATAGAGCACGTAAGTGTGGCGGTACGTGGTGCATTTTTAATTTGATTTTAACTTCAAACTTTTTTTCATGCGTCAAAATTATTGGTAAGTGAGTGCGACATTTTGCACTGGTATAATGAATTGCTAATTATTTTATTGGGTTTACGCGTCATGGCCAAAGAGGAGGTTGTTCATCTGCGGAGCTTATTTACGGACAACCTCCCTGGTGATTATTTTGTCAAGTCACATACCGATACTCAGGCTCGCGTTTCATTGCTAAATTACAAACCTATTTCGACCATCTTTCGCTCCTTTGTACGATTGTACGAAGGACCTTTTTTCGTTGTTTCTCGTACAGACAAAATTATTACTATCTTTAAATGTGGGAAGCAAGTTTGGCGAATGGTCTTTGTAACCGTAGTCATTAACCCGGGGCACGCACACACACATACACAAACGTGGCAGGCATTTTACTGTCAGTCATGACAGAGTCAAGCCTGCGTACTTGCTAGATACCATTATTGATCCTCCTATCAAATCCAACTGCAGCAAAGTCCATTTCGTTATTGATTCTTTAGCCTATTGACTTTTTCTATTGTAGGGAGGATATCTGTAGCGTACACGCCTACCTAACGTGTACTAGCCACTTGATGGATTACTAAAAATTGTATTTTTCGTTAACTAGGTGATAGTTAGGATAGTTAACGACGTCAAAGTACAATACAACCTCGGGAAGAGCACCACCATGGCGCTTCTCGATATTGAGAAGGCATTCGACACCGTCTGGATCCCGGGATTACTATACAAAATGCACGACTACAACTTTCCGACTTATTTCATCAAACTCATTCACTCGTTCTTGACGGGCAGATCTCTACAAGTTCGAGTGAATAACAAACTGTCAACACGGCGGGACATTCGCGCGGGAGTCCCGCAAGGATCATGCCTGTCACTAAAGTTGTACAACCTGTACGTCTCCGACTTCTCAGAGTTCCCGAATACGAAGTTGGCCAAGTATGCCGATGACACAGCCATGTATGCACATTCTCATAACGCTCAAGCAGCAAACATGCTGCTCAAAGCTCATATGGCCCGTGCCACGGCGTATTACGACCGATGGAAGATTCGGGTAAACGCTGAGAAGTCGGAGGCGATCCTAGCACCAATCTTGATCCGGGGAAACCAAATTCCAACCAAAAGATGCGTGAAGTAATTAAGGGTCAGACTGGACCAGCGACTAACGTTCAATACGCACATAAATGAGACCGTACAGACGGTCTACTTCCTGTTCAGGAATCTGTATCCGCTCATGGTCAGGGGTAGCAGACTTAACCGACAAAATAAAAAATTGTTGTACACGATGGTGGTCAGGCCGTCCATCACATACGCGGCGCCGGAGTGGTGCAGCATACCGACCACGACAATGAGAAAACTGAAAGTGCCCGAGCACAAGTTTATGCGCCTCATTTCTAATTCTGGAAGGTACACCTCCCTCAGAGACCTATACGCACTTTGCTACGACATAACCCCAATAGCGGACTACATCCGGGACATCTCCCAAAAATTCTACTCATTCAAACTGAGCGATAGTCCGCTAACAAGAAACATAACACAAATTAGACAGTATAATGCCCCATTTCGGATAAAACACTCTCTACCATATCAGACGTTACCGATCTTCCGGCAACCTCTGTAGCCAAACTTCACCAACTATAACTTCCGCTTATCCTATCTGTCTTTACTGATATTTCATATCTTTGAATCTTTAAATCTTTTCTGTCTCTTTCTTCCTTTATGTTTGTTCATGTTTGTTCCGTTTGTTTCTTGTTTTCCTTTTGTACATTTTTGTTTCTAAATTAATTTCCCATCGGAATTTTTCAGCAAAAATCAAAATTTTCGAAAAATCAAAATTATCAAAACCAAAGTTTAGGCCAGCCTATGTGCAGCCCGGCATTTACACGTTTCGCAGAAGGTTCCTCGTTCAGATTGAGGTACTTGCGTTGGCATCAAAATTAAATTTAAAAAAATGTGAGAGTATCTAAAACCAAGTTTAGTTATAAGTTTTTTAAAATTTGTTTTTGTTAGATATAGAAAATGTTACCACCTATTTTAATTCATCTTTTATGTGAAAGGAGTTTAGGTTAAGTTTTAAATTGTGTTTTAGCCAAATCAGTCTATTCTGCCCGACCCTGCAACCCGCCACCGCGAACTACGCCGTGGTTGCATGGTTGGTCCCCGGAATAGGTTCTGGGGCGGCACATGTATTGTACTCATAATATATAATAAAGAAGTTTTGAATTGAATTGAGTCGAGACAGCGAGATAAGGCAGCTCACTGGAATCGGAAGATGTACGAGGCGGGGTCGACAGGGCAGGATAATGGGGAAATCGAGCTGCTAGGATAGGAAACGAGATTCGGTTGCAGAATCTCGGGATCGTACGTCCGTATCGGAAGACTGGAACGTTATTAATTGTTGCGGTTGGAAGTCATCAACGGTCGCTGAAAGGTATGTTAATGAATCGGTGGCGCACAGGACAGAAATATCTAATAAAGCGTTTAGAACGTGTGGCAGTACATTAGTTGAAATAAGACCCAATTTGCGACCAGGACCATCAACGGCAGTTGTATCAATGGCAGAAAATATGATTTCAACTCAAGAAAATTCCACTGTAGCAGACATTTCCAATCGTTCCAGGAACATGTCTTTCATGCAATGCACATTTAACAAATGTACTTTTGACATTAAGGAGATGTAAGTTTTGTATAATAGAATATTCAAAAATTAAATATCTCCGTGTTATTATGCGTACATATCCGGAAAAAAAGTATAAATTTTTTTCCTAGGAAAAAAGTAATTTCATAAAAAGTAACATTTTATTACCTGTCAAGAGAGATAAAATGTCAAACTTTATTCCCTTCACAGAAAAAATATGATTTTAGTTGGCCATCAAGTGGCTAGTACACGTTAGACCTGTGCAAAATCATCTTCAATTATGCGTGAGCCTTTTGGCGACACAAAGAATTGCTGTTAATAGCATCTTAGCTACATAAAAGTCACAGGTAAGCAATATCTCGATTTTTGACAAAAGATATTCTCGTACGGTCGTGAGCAAAAAAAAATAGGACAAGTCTTATAAGGATATTTTACTAAAATCTAATTGTGTAAATCAAACTTTAATTTTTGTGAAATTGTCAGTTATTTATTATTATTTTATTGCAAGTGTGCAAAAAACTAATATGCCTCATATAAGCGATTTAGTTAAATCTGGAGTTATTGCTAAAGCAGAAGATGGATGGTCAATGAGACAAATTTCACTGCGTTATAATATTGACAAAAATTCAGTGTGTAACATTTTAAGAAAGTGGAGAATAAACGGTACGATTAGTAGAAATCCTGGATCAGGGCGACGAAAGATATCAATTTAACAACAAGATTTGCAATTGGTAAATGCTTTAGTATAAAAACCATTTTACTCAGTTATTCAGGCTGCTGAAGAAACGAATTTTCCTGGATCGAGTAGTACTGGTCCCCGGCGAGTAAGAGAATGGGAGCTACGCTGTCATGCAGCAGCACAGAAATATTTACTTAAAGCTGAACATAAAAAAGCTAGAGTAGGATTTGCGTTTGAATTTTTAGCGCATGATGTAAATTTTTGGAACAATGTAACCTTTACAGACGGAAAAACTTTCCAGTCAACACACAGCAGTCGTATTCGTGTTTACCGTCCTCCGAATACTCGATTCGATGAGAAATATATATCTAACAATGATAAAAGTGGTAGATTTTCCGTCAATATGTGGGCTTGGATATCGACACGTGGTCCTGGTGTTTTGTGACATATTGAGAAATGATTTAATAGTGAAACGTATATTAGGATTTTAGATAATATTATGCTCTCCTCTATGTCACAATTATTTTCTAATAATGAGTTCATATTTCAACAAGACAATTCTTCCGTTCATACTGCTCATACCGTAACTAACTGATTTCAAGATAACAATATCAATGTTCTTAACTGACCCAGTCATAGTCCAGATCTTAACCCTGTGAAAGAAGTATGGGGACTACTCGTAAGAAGCATCCAAAAATGAAATGTGAGACCACGGAATGCCGAAGAATTACTGGAAACAGTAAATAATGCATGGGAAAATATTATTACTAATGATTATTGTAAAAGGTTATTTAATTCTATGCCAAACAGACTTATAGAAGTTATAAATAGAAATGGTGCAATGACGAAATATTAGTAGTTAGGTTCTTGTTAAGTAGGATATCCTTTGTCCTTTGATCCAGGATTTCTACTAATCGTACCGTTTATTCTCCACTTTCTTAAAGTGTTACACACCAAATGTTTGTTAATGTTATTACGCAGTGCAATTTGTCTCATTAACCATCCATCATTTACTATAGCAATAACTGCAGCATTATAATAAAAAATAATTTAAAAGTGATATCTGTTTTATTTCGGTTACTCATTACATATTCAAATAGAGACAGATTTAAGTTGTTCTATTTTCTTCTGTTTACGATAGTACCATCATGGCACCAGGTTTTTTGGAATTTCCGGAAGTTGGACCTATGAGCCGGACATAACCACCAAAATTGCTATCAAGAGTATTGTTGGAATTATCAGGGCATCTGAAAACATGTATATCATCACATGGACAGCAAAGAAGCCCTTTAAACATCCGATTTCAATTCGAATTTAATAAGAAACATGACCACTCCGATTTCCTCCAGCTATGATCTCTCCGCACCGCCCCCCCCCCCCACTGCATCTATTGGCAATAACCAGCAAAAAAGCTAGTGAAATATATTTTTGCATCGGTATTACGGTTTATTTTGCCAATATAACGCTATACTTTAAATATTTAAATTGCTGCTTGAAGTGACAGTGACAAATATTTTAATGTAGAGTAAAGAGTAAAATGTTTGTAAATATTTCAAACTGCAGATTTTGTTTGGAATCTGTAAAGGTAAGTTTCCACCAAAGGAAAATTGTCAACTTTTATGTTATCAACACGTGTTGGTGACAAAAGTTGCTGTTATTACCTTAAGTTGTCAACAAAAATTATCAACAAAAATGTCGAGAACCGTGTTTCCATTTTAGATGGTAAACATCAAAGGAATACGCCTGTTGCATATATTTAAATGCCCTGTATGGACGCTTGCTCAGTTGGGAATATCAAATGGAAACAGAAACACGTTGTGACGTGCACGAACGAATTAACCGACGTGTTAATTGATTTATATTACGCCCAAAGTGTACTATGGGACTCAAGTAAGTAAGTGGATTATAAAAACAAAAATAAGATAAAGGATACATGGAAAAGTATCAGTGATGTTATGGGGCTAAACTTGAAATGCTAAGGAAAATAAAGAATTTGACGGCACTGTTTTTCAGAGAGAAAAAGAAAATAAAAGAGGACAATAAATCTGGAGCTGCGGCTTCCCACAGTCCAAGGTGGTATCTCAAGGGACAGTGGCCTGTTTAGTTCGAGAAGCATTGTGGAATTCTCTGTCAATAAGTTATAAACATTTACGCTTGTTTTTGGCCTGGAATATTGAGTCAAGTGTAATTGGTCATGGACTCAAAATTGATAAGCTCCAAAACTCTTAAGTGACCAACCAGATCGCCTGATGTAATCTTAGAGGGCACTAATTGCTGGCTCACATGCAAATAGAGGGGAAGTAGGTCGACCATTGCCTGCATAGCTACTGTGGGACAAGAGAGTATTGCTCCTGTAGTTCCTAAGCAGGCAAGGCGTTACAATTTCTGCAATTTTCCTTGCGCTAACTTTTCTTCTGTTTTTGGCCACCATTTTCTGGCTTCCGAAAAGTAGAATCAATGCGTCATTCTCAGCTTCAGACCTCTTAAGTCTTACCAAGCAGCCTATGGCAAGTAGAAATAGCCGCTGTTGCTTTTATAAGTGCCTTTTCCAAATGCAAGTTCCAGTTAAGTTTTTGATACAGGATTACTCAGATACTTAATCTCATTGGTGGTTTCATACGAAAAAAGTTTCTAATGTATCCATTTTCAATACATCCTGCTGACAAGTCATCTCTTCTCAAAGTATATATTAGCTCAATCCCTCCATGTATGTTTCCTTCTTTGAAGCTTGATCGTACCCAACATTTATGCATCCATTTCCTTTTGCTTATAAAAATAACAAAAGATGCGGTTGCCACCATATCATTATCGTTCCACAATATTTTGTCAACTAAATAGTCTTGGTGGAGACAGCTAGTTGTCAACTGAAATGTTTCTCAAACTGTTGACGATTTATTTTAATTCGGTGTGGACAAAGCGGAAACAAAAGTTGCTGACTTTCTGAAGAATTGCAAACAGTTGCAAATACAGAATTTGCCAATTTTTTCGGCGGAGACTTACCTTAAAACAAATTATCAATAAATCTTTGTTTCGAGAATATCTGCCTGTATAGCAATGTAATGATATATGTTATTTAATCCCAAAAGAAAAAAAAAACAGAGGGCAGTGTTTAAGCATTGTTCTTTATTATTGAAATGCCCTCGTATAATCATCATTACTGGCAATTTATTATTCTATTTCTGAATGATATAATAGTAATAAATAATAATTTTATCTCGTTTCAATATTTTATTGCCTATACAGTGAAGACTTCAAAAATACATAACATTTATCAAACATGGTGATGCAATAGGACCACTTAGTAAAAGAATTTATTCAACGCTATCTAATTATTGACTTGTAATAATTATTTATTTATTACTTAAAGGTTAGGAGGCAAGAATGGAAAAATACGACCGTTGCTTATATTTATAGTTGCATATCTCACAAGTACGTACACATAAAGGAAATTGTTTTATTTAGGAAGTAAGTACTACATTATTTTTATCGATAACCTCGGACATGTAATCTAATTTCGAAGCACGGTTAAAAAATCGGCAGTTACTGGCTCATAATTTTTTTAAACTCTAGATTGTTTTTTAATTTCTTAGGTAGCTTAAGAGTTTGGTAGCTATCGAGCCGAGGCCTCAGGTGAGCCTGACTATGGTTTTACCCCTTATGGCTTACATTAATTTAATACAATTGGAACGTGGTAGATCCAAAAATATATGAGCAAAAAATGAATGTTTATTGCACGCGATATGGAAGTTTTCCAGCCAAGTCATTATAGTCCAGTAACCATGTGAATTTACCTGAAAAAATTTGCGGAAGTTTTGATGTTTGGTGATTCTATGCATTTTGAGATGGTTTTTTCGATTTTTTATTTTGCCACCTCGTATATTTGCCGCTGGCATCGCTATTCAAAGGAAAATGTGACCTGTAGCCCTTTTTCGTATATATTCTGTTTCTGGTTGATTTTACAACAAAAATGATTCTATAATAAATTAAACTACTTACACAATTTTCTCTATAAAATGGGTCCCCATTATTTTTTTCATAAAACTAACCATTTTCACGTACGAGAATTACAAGTTTACCAAGTATGTAACGCGTAGAACAATATAAATTTAATGTTTTTAATTGGTAATTGGTAACTGGAACCATGGCACACTTAAATGGAAAACTAAAAAATATATTATAAAAAAATTGATGTTTGAAATGTCACTTATTTGGCATCATTGGATACAGAAAATTATGCGGAATTCAAAAATGCAATAATATACAGGGTGATCCATTTAAAAATCGAAAGTTAGTGCCACTTTCGGCGAAACAGGAAGTGAAAAAATCAGTTGTATGTCAAAAAGTGCCGCTTATTATATATATATATCAATTATCTTCAAAACAAAAGAGAAAAGGGGGTTATACCATGATCCTGTTACACCCGGTATATTAGTCTTTTCAAAAAATATATTTTTACAAAATCTCAAGAAATGTGCATGATAATAATAGCCTGACCCGTGTATAACACATGGTGAGGAACGGAACGACTAGAAAATGTCTGCAACTACCATCCAATGTTTAGTTTATAGCAAATGATTACACAAAAAGATTCATGGGTAAAATTCAATATTTATGAATAGGTGGGCTTTTGCTTGTCTGTCTATTTACGTATTTTTGTATTATTACAATAATAATTTCGGACGCTCCTCATAGTATAAAAATGCTTGAATCGCAACTAACTTGAATAATAATGTGGCATTTATATATTCATGCATTCAGGCAAGGCGGTCCCACACATGTGAGTGCATGGTTATGAAACTTTTTTGCCACCGAATCACTGAGGAACCGGTTTAGAGCAAATACGCGGAAAACCCATTGTTTTTCCGCCAAAATCGACTGCTAAAAATTAAAATACATCCTCGACGCTTTTTGTCTTTCACGCCAAATTCCCCGAAAAATTTTGACTAGAGACTTTTTTAACTCGTCCTTATATTTATCATAACGGATGAGTTGCAGTGCTATACAACGTGGCTTCGTAAAATGAGTTTTATTTTTGAAATTTCGTGGTAGTTTCTAAAATTTTGTGGTCGGAGCGACGTTACGCTCTTGTGCGGCGACATATAGTATACTTTCTAAAATTATACTCCTTGGTGTGTTTTCGATATTTTTGCATAAAAAACGCACCGTAGAGCGAAAATGTTAATATATTGATAAAAAAACTCCTCGAACGACGTTTTTACGTGGAGCACACGTTTCATGCGATTTCGTTATAGTTTCAAAAAATTTATCGACGGTCTGGCGTGTTCTTTAACAATAATAATGGCTTGAAAAAATTAATGGATTGGTTCTTCAAACATTCGTATTTTCCTGAAATGAAAGAACTTATGTCAATAAGTACAGTAGTCATTGGTGATGAACGCATCAACTGTCACATGTCACAAGAACCTGGCACTAACTGCGTCTTAAGAATCATCTATCTTGACTTTCATACTGTAAAATTTAAGCGAGAAGACAGAGTGAAACCAGTTGCATGAACACCGGTGTACGTGTAGAAAATGAAGTTGTCCCTGTAAATCAATTTTTGTTATTGCAAAAATTGTGTATAGCAAAAAAAATCTGACGAAGAACTCAACAGTTCCTTTCGTACGAACTTGCTCCATTGCCGTTATCATTTTTTAATAAAGAATACATACGCAAAGGCGTAAAGTCTTCCCTTTATACAGCTTTTCAAGAATGTGCTACTAATGTTGATTTCAGAAACCTTATACATATCATAGATGGAGGGTATTTATTGCATTGCGTTGTCTGGAATCGCGGAGACTCATTTGCATCTATTTGCAACAGTTATGTTTATTTCGTTCAGTCACATTATGGAACTAACGCCAACGTCATATTTGTTGGATATCCTGAGGAGATCAGAGCACAAAATACATGAAGCGATCACGACGATCATGAATGTATGCCCCAACAGACATATTATTTGACGAGATCAGTGATCCTAACCGTATCGCAAGAAAAGTTTTTAAGAAACGATAAAAATAAAAATCGTTTTATTGAACTGTTACAGAAAGAAAATCAAGAAGCTAACGTCATGGTAAAGCAAACCACGGAGGACGTGTCCCATTTGTTTGACTCTGTAATAGTTGTTGGAGAAAATATTGATCTCTTAGTCATTCTGACGGGCATATCAACGCAAGCGAACATCAATTTCCTTAAACCAGCGAAAGGAAAATTTTGCAACGTATATGCTCAACAAACAGTGTAGCAGATAAAATTGTTGCGGAAAACATACTATTCTTGCATGCATTTACCGGCTGCGACAGGACGTCGTCTCTTTTCAAATCAGGGCAAGCTCAAATTTCTTAATGTGTTGCAAAAAAATCCTAATCTTCATGAAGTTATAAAAGTATTTAAAGAAAAAGATTCCGACAAAGAAGTAACCAAAGCTGGAGAATGATACGTAATTTTTTGCGCTGGTAATAGCGCCGACTAAAATAAACTCAGTGGAGTCGGGGTGGTTCTATTTTTGGTATTTTGCTATTGTATTAATACCCATAATATTTTAAGGGCGCCAAGTGATTTCTAAATAACTACATACCCCCTCCTAAGTTAGCAAAACTACTAAATTATGTGCAAGTTTACGACAAACCTTCTGAATAAATGCAGCAAAGTACCTACTTAATAATTTAAATAACAGTTTAATAGAAAAATATATACAAATGTACAGTAAACGTTTTGACAATAATTAAAATAAATGGCTGGACCAGGGGATGAAATGTACCCCGTGTATTTCTGGTAAAAAAAAAACGTTTTACAATATGCATATGTGACCTACTGTCTCGAGAGTACGACTCTTTGATAAAGATATCGTAAATTAGAAGGGAGAATAAAACCAAAGCGATCTTTATCCAAATAGTCGTTATATAAATTTTCAAAATGTATAGTAGATAGAACGATATTTTATGGAGTGAACTTATCCAATAATGAATTATATCTGATTTCAAGAAATAATACAAAATAAAGGGGTGAAAATGTGACTTAAATAGGTCAGTTCATTTTGTAATTGCTTTCCGAAACAGTTTGTACTAAACACAATACATTTTTAGAAGCTTTTTTCTAGACTGCTCTAGACTTTCACTCCTAAATTATTATTGACTATCTCCCAACCACTTGGATGTAGTATTTTTTTGTTGTTGAAATAATGCTCTCTGCAGATTCATTTTGAAAAAATCACTAGTCACCATTATGGATTTTAAGAAAAATTCTTGTAAATACCAATTCACGAGAAATCAGTGTGAGTTTTTCGAATCGTTTTCCCTTCCTAAAAATATACTTACATGGTACTCATTTTGTCTCCAATTAACCAACCAGGCTTCGGTGAAAACTACTACGTCTGAATTAAAGTTGAGAGTATTCAATAAAAGTTGTTTTGTTTTGCTTCTTAAGCCACCAACATTATTCTTGTAGTATATTGTAACGAAATTGGTATTTGTGTCTGTATTACTGCATTACTTTTCCCTAATTTTTTTTTTTTGGGTTTTCGATTACAATAGAAACGTCTCGAATGTACTTAATTTCTTTATTTAAGACTTCGTTGGATTCTAGATCATTTAATGTTGTTACAACTTGGTGTAGAAAGATCCGTTGCTTTTTAAGCAAATTACGATCTCTGCCCCCCTCCCCCTCATGGCAAATATTTTAGAAATGGCCAGCAATCGAATAAATGTTCCATCTGAATTTGAACTCTGTCTTGAATAATATCCATCTCTCCATACGGACAATTTTTTAAAATTGATGTTAAAGTTAGTGTAGAAATGAATAGAATCTTTATTGTAGAGAATTTTATTTAGTTTAGCATAGAATAACATTTTTAGAAAACCTGTCAGTTTTCGAGATATTTATAAAATCCAAAGAGTTGGACCCAAAAGTCAAGATGGCGGCACGAATTCATCCCCATCTCCTGGGCATTTTAATATGTTTGACAGGATACGACAATGAACGTGAACAATTTCAAAACTACATGTATTCATTTTTTTTAAACATCTTGTCACCTGAGCTATATAAAAATAAATACAGAAATGATATAGTAGGAAGTATTAATATTATCGTTTTTGACACTTCCCGAGACAAAATATCAACAATTACCAACTAGATAATAATAATAATAATTATGAATAGTGAACACTTGTCAAACCAAATATACCCACACTAACTACATGTAGATAATTCATAGGTTTTTTGGTAATCAGTACATACATAATATAATATACATCAATAATTATGGATATTATAAAATCAATGTTCCAAACTAAGAACTGTAGCACCCAATATCCGAATAAAGTAGTAAGCGATGAGTAAGTAGAAACCATAAACAGACAATTTGTGAATTACATACAATCTGAAACAGAGAAGAAATTAATATTTTAATATAATGTATTTAAAGTAACTAATAAATAAATGATTTCTTTCATAATAGTCAGTTACGGACAATTGATAAATAATGTCGAACATTTTGATAATATTTTCTTCTTTTTGTAGGTTTTTTTATCAAATGTATCTTCTGATCACAAATTCTACAAAAATAGCAAAATTAACTAGTATATTGGAGAAATAAATTGATTTTAAATATGCTTAAAATATATTTATGTTAAAATATTCCTTGATTTATTTGGATTTGAACCTAGGACATGATATACACTTGGTGAGTAGTCCCGCTGTTCTTATATAATTGATAATATACCGTGATCATTCCGCATGTGGGTGCATTCATTGAATATGAAAAAAAGCTACAAAAATTTATGTAAATTTCATATTCATTAAATATACAAAATATGTAATGTATATCCATAAAATATGTTATTGTGAATATGATGTACATTTCATATCTAATGAATGTGCATTGTATATGTTTATGTACATTTAATGGATATGAAAGTCGGCGACAAAAGTATATGCAATGTATATCAATTTCATATCCATTGCATATACATTGAAGATACTTGCTCCATTAGGTGGATATACATATCCATAAAATGGATATGCATTGTATGTACATTGCATATGACTTTGTTGTGTGGGAACCTCTACACCTTTGATGTTTATGTCAAAGGAACAGTTAGAGCAATCAACAAAAAAATGCTGTAATATTACTAGAAGTGTCATTGAAGAGTTGTTTATCATCACCAGCTGGATTTAACAGACTGGATCAGATTTTGGACCAATCAGCGCGCCACCCCAAGCTAACAGACTGATAATAAACTTTGCGAAAACTATATTTCCACGTTATGATATAAAAGATACCCGATATCTTTTAGTTAACGAAAATGTAACAGTAAACAAGTACATGTATATCCTGATAAAGTTTGATCGAGTCCTAACCACGTTGGGGAATGTAGGCATGTCTACAAGTACGAAGTAATAGATACAAGGCAAAAATTCTGTATTTTAATATGTGTATCATAAATAAATAAGATCCAGTGTAAGCTCAAAGAGTTGGTAACGAGAATATATTCCTTTTATTTACTTTATTTTATTTCATATGCAAGTTCCGTATTACGAATTTCAAAGCGAATTTAACTTGAATGTAGTACCTACTTCTCCTTGTAGTCGTTGTAGCAGTCACACCAAAGTGGTTCAACTTCGAGGTAATACTTCCGAAACTACCTACTTAACTATATTATAGATGTACAAATCATACATATATTCATATATACATGCATATATCCATATATACGTACATATTGCTATGTATTCGCATATTGGACGATTACGAAGATTGCATGTTTGTGTTATTTGCTGAATCAGGATTTGAATTTGTTTGTTTCCTTTAGATGGTTTTCAAAATTTATTTAAATTAGCTAAAGATCCGAAAGGTATATGTTTTAGAATGTTAATACTTGTTTAGAGTTGTTTTAATAGTTTTTAAGTTTTTATTTGATGTCAACAGTAAGTTTGATATGACATCTATGTTAGTGCGGTTATTAAGTTGTAGTTGAAATAATTTCTGACATTTAAGTCATTATGACATTTCTTTTAAGTAGGAAATTTTATTTTTATAGTTGGTAAATGTTTTCCTGGAGAAAGACAAGGAGGTTTAAGTTAGGTTATGTTTGGAATGAAATTAATCAAAATTCATATGGTGTTTTGTTTTGTTTATTTTGGGTACTTTGATATTTAGTGATATAGAAGAAAACAACAGATAAAAGAGAGGTTGTAAAATGGGAAAAACAAATTTTAAAAAAAGAAGAACGTGAAAATTAGGGAGTGAAGAAAAAAAATAATAAAAAAAGAATTAATAATTTGAAATTGAATTAAAAAGTCAGAAATTGTGGAGATCAGCGAAGAAGAGTAAAAATAGGCTGTAAATAAGAAGGAAGAGGTGTTATTGTGGATAGGAATTGCAGAGGAGATAAGGACGAGATAAGGTGAAGAATTAATGAAAGGAGAATTGTTGGATTTGGGAAGAGATCATATCCATGATCTATAATTTCTGTCAAAATGTTTATAATGATAATTAGTGTTGTTTAACTATAAATTTGCCTTATGTGCAGTACCTCAGATTCATTGAATAATAAATCTATCGGTATCGATAACTTCTTTCATACATAATTTTCAAAAGTCGTGTGTGAATTTGTATTAGAGGTTTAATGTTAGATTTGTTTACGCTTCTTCATTGAATAATACCATATTTTAACAGATATTCTATACAATAATAAATTGCCTTTAAATGTTTTTTTACTTTTAAGATATTTTTTATCACGGCAAATTTATAAAGCAGAGATCTAACTCTTCTTTACTAGTTCATTGATGTGGCAATCCCATTTTAAATTGCACTGTATAACTATTAAGAGATATTTAGTTTCTTGCGAGCTCTGTACCTTTAAATTTGTATTACTGATATAAATTTTATTACAATTAAGTAACTTATTTGTATATGAACAGAATGACAAATAAAGTTACCTATTTATATTAATTGTTAGTAGATTTTCATGAAACCAATGATTACTTTTAGGTCCACTTCAAGAGTGAAGCATATTTCACCAGTAAAATGAATAGCAGTATCATCCGCGAAGGATACTACTGAACCTCTTGCATCCGATGCTAGTATATCGTTTAGGTAAATAATAAAACATGATTGGGACAAGGACTATTCTCTGGGGTAGTCCGCATATGACTTAGGTTCACTAAAATTATTATCAATGTTCACATATTGCGTCCTATTTTTTAAATACCATGAAACAATTTATGACAAATTCCTCTGACACCAAAATCGTCTAATTTCTCTAGTACTTTCTTGTGACTAATGTCAAAGGCCTTCGCAAAATCTATAACTGATTGAGAGTTTGCTAGAAGCTATGGATTGGTGGATTTTATTGGTTAAATATGCTACTGCATCACTAGTTGAAGTGTTTTGACTAAAACTAAATTGTTTTTGGATAATAAATAAAATTTTTCGAGATATTATGAGATAATTAAAACTGAAAATCAATCTTATTGGTCTCCTGATGATGTTGACAAGGTTAGCGAAACACGCGTCAAGTATTGCATTCGGGTGTAGTGTTCAAACGTTTCGGAGTTTTGTAAAAATGGTTATTAGACATCAAAGATATTGATTTATGGAAAATAGCCCGGTGCGATTACAAACAATTCTGTATCGGTGTCGAGTGTGATGGAGTTCGGTAGTCACTTCATTCCAACAATTACAATGTACAATTTACAATTACAATTTTAAAAAAGTAACTTAATATGACTTAAAATAATTTTCGTTAATTCACTTACACTTTTTGTTTTTGACGACATCTTGGCAGCGAAGATAAATCTTCTTTTAAGCAATATTGTCTTGTACCAACAAGAGCGCTCATTAAATATTCATCCAAAGGAATTCTTAAAAAATCTATTATAGGAAATATTTTCCTATCTTCTTCTGTTAAGTAATCATATAAAGCCAGATATTTTTCGCATTTAAATATCCATTGACGCGTTGCGAAGAATTCAAGTAGTTCCAAACCATCGTAAATCTTCTTTTGTATTCTTATCATACTGAAAAAATAATTAAATTAGTGAACGTTTGTCTTTATGGTCGTAATCTCCCATAATCACTAGTCAGGTGTAAAAAGTTTTGCAGGTCCATAAAGGAACCAACAGTAATGATTTAGATTCTGATACTAATAGTGATTGTAAAAAAGAATCAATACTATCTAGCAAATACAGAACAATCTCTCAAAATTTCCAATTACAAGTTTAATAGCCTTTCAGAACAAAATATACTTAAACCAAAGTAACATTGGTATACAAATTTTCAACGTTTATTATATTGATGGTGTTTAATCTATTAAATTACACAATGTTGATTTTTTTGGTTCATTTAGTATATTTATTCATGTCATAAGAATATTATCAACAAAAGTTTGATTAAATATATTTAAAAAATGCAATTTTAAACGTTTCATTGAAATTGTAATTTTAATAAATCAGAGCAAAGTACTTACAATGTTTTTTGCATACATAGTAACATTATTAAATCGATTAGAATAGCTGGAAGCCAATGAAAAAATATACTGTATATATTGTGGACTAATTTCGTCGACCTAAGATCACCATCGGGAAACCAAATTTGCATTTCAAATGGATAGTCATAAGCAATAGTTCTTCCTTTGTCTATTATTTCTTGATAGGTAATAGGGAGTATAGCATCTTGAGTAAGGTTGTACACAGGAACCTCCTTTGGTCTATAAAAATCATAAATATTTACTTTTAGAAATTTAATAAAGATTAGGAACATTTTTTAAAATGAACTTTTAAGAAGTATATCTCTGTAGGACTGAGGATAAAGTATTTCTCAATAATTCAAAAAATATACTCCTTGGCATTCCATTAGTTTATATAATAATAGTAACAATAATAATATGAGTGTTCTCTTAACAACTATCTTAGGACACAATCTAACTTCAGAGAAATAAGTGTCCATGCCCAGATGAGCTCCAGGTTCCCCTAGACTGATAACCTGCAAAGCTGGGCAAAGTTACTGATAATAGTAACTTGTTACAAGTAACAGTTACTTGACTAAAAAGTAACTTAAAGACTTGAAACCTGTTGCAATATGTTAGGTTTCGGCAACATATGAAAATTAGTCCACCCACCTGCGGGGGTGCAATTCCTAATTCAATAACTCGCAGTTTTCAACGAAAATGAACCCTAATCGTTTCAAACCTTTACTGGGGTTGAACATTGAGTGACCTCCCAAAAAATATGATTTTTCCTAAATTATTACTACAAACTAATGAGGGAAAACATGGAAATATTACTAATAGTGTCTACTTTTATCAAGTTATCAGTAATAATGGATTACACCATTAAAAAATAGTTTAAACCCTGTTTAAAGGGCGGAAAAGCGCACAACTTCGTTTTTTTAAAAAAATGTTTTTTGGCTACCAAAGGGATGAAAATCATTTTTTAGGTACGTAGAGTTTATATGTAATTTCTGCATTGTTGTTAAACATGTCAGGGAATTTTCAACATTTGATTTCATTTTTGGCCAATTTTGTGGAAGGGTTAAATGTGTCATCATAAACTATTTTTTGAATAAAAGATATTTACGCTGTTTCTATTACTTTTTAAGAAAAATATGATGATTAAAAAAATGTTTAGAATATGTTTTTGCATAAGAATATATAATTTTAAAAATAGTAGTCTTTAATCCTCTCCTTCTCATGGTAATCATGATAGTCAAAAAGTTCGTGAATATCGCGAATATAGTACTGATTTTTTACCTACCCCATACATAGGAGGAAAAGAAATTATTAGAATGCTATTGACCAGGTAGTCTACCTGCACAATAAAAGACCGATTTCTATAATTACTACAGTATATATTTTTTATATTCGCTATGTTAAAATGTGAACGCTAAATTGTTTACAAAAATATAGAAATACTTGAAAATTAATATTTTCCAATGAAATTTTTGTTGATTTTATACTCAAATATATATTATATTGAATATTTAAAAAATTCTTGAGTCCGCTCGTCGGCATACTTCAAAATATTTCGGAATATTTCTGATTTCAAATAATGTAGGTGTAAGAAAAAACAAATCCATCTAAATCCGACCTGCTTCTGAGAATTCCGAAGTGAAAACCTTTATTCATTTGGCTAGTAAGATCTAGTGCTCAGCGGGTTTCGGCAGAGCCGGTGATATTAGGAGGCGGTGACTCCCTGACTCCTGTCCTGTTCTGTAGCTCACTGCTGCTGTTATCTGTTGTA
Organism: Leptura quadrifasciata; assembly: GCA_963675555.1. Lineage (NCBI taxonomy): Eukaryota > Metazoa > Arthropoda > Insecta > Coleoptera > Cerambycidae > Leptura > Leptura quadrifasciata. The sequence goes on along the minus strand of OY776673.1, from coordinate 149,537,487 downwards.
CTTCGCCAAACTCACGGATACCAAGATGGCTCATTCCCCAAAGGGAAGTATAAAGCCACCCACCTATTCAGGTGGGATCATCACTATCCTAAGAATTTCAAAATAACTTACTGTACCTATCAACATACTTGATACTAGCTACGGTGTGGCAGCTAGATAGTAAGTGTTCAGTGGAAGTATAGTAACGCAAAATTTTTGTTGAAATAGGCTTAAAACGTCGAGAGTTTAAATTTGAGCGAAAAAAAATTCCTGTCTATCGGTCTATCTGTAACTTTTTTGTGCGCACGTTTACTCTGGAACCGTTTACTATATTGACTTGAAATTTGGTACACTTATGTATCATAACGAGATCTGGAACTAGTTTATATTTTGATCTAATTCCGTTGGTGGTAAATGGGGTAAATAAGAGTAAATAGGCAAAACAAGCAAGTAAGAGTCCATAAAACTGCAATTTAGGGCATGCACGAAAAGTCAAGGTCTCAAAATTTTTTTTGACATCAGCCACCCCCCCCCCTCCCTAAAAGGGAGTAAAAAAAATAAAATGTGATTTAGTGTGTGTACAAGAACGAAACGTCTCAAAGCAATCTTTGGCGTTAGCCACCCCCTCTACCACCTCCATTTCCACCTCCACCCTAATATTAAAGGGAGTAAAAAATTTAATTGAGATTTACTGTGTACGAGAACCAAGGGCATCTAAAATTTATTTTGGCATTAGTCACCTCCTCTACCACCTCAATAAAAAATTAAATCGGGAGTTAGTGTGTATACGAGAACCAAGAACCTCTAAAAAAATTTTGACATTAGCCGACCCCTCCACCACCCCCACCCTATTATTAAAGGGAGTAAAAATTACATTTAGTATGTATAAGACTTGGATACAAAATCTGGATGTGGAAGTAGTGATTCCTTGGGCAGCGGTTTTTATATATTCAATTTATAATAACTAAAAATATGACACTTTCTCAAAGATTCTCCTAAAATTGCACACTTTATGCGAATGTATGCCAGAAGTTAACCACTATATAAAAAAAATTTTAGACTAAAATTGCAGATAATTGTTATTCTCTACAATTATTTAGATTATAACCCATTTATAAAGAAAACCATTGCAGATATTGATACCCCCTAAAAAAACAATACGGCGGCTTGTATCAACCCCCTTTTTAGTTTTTACTTGCTTTTCTTTAACTCACAATGTATTATTATTATTCAGAATGTTTGTCTTCAAATCTTGCATCCTTTATTTAACACATTTCCTGATATAATCAATTGATGAAATTTTGCACAGTTACTAAGATCGGCTTGTAACGTTATTTAATAACTCGTATAAATGTATAATATTACAATATTAATAAATGACATCTACCTGCTTAAATAGTTTTATCGCTAAACTACAACTGTCAAAACTTATCTGTCATAATTATATTAGTTACATCGAATCCACTACTACTACAACGAATATATTACATCGAACTTATGTTACATGCACCCCCACCCCCCCTTAATAACATTTATAATCTTGAAACCTTATGGGTTTATAGATCGTTCTTTTAGTACCCCTTCTGAGTTCTTCTTTAGTGTCTCCCTGTAGTCTTCTTTATGTGAACTATTATCTTTCCCCGGTCGGTTTTCTTTCATCGGTGTATTCTGTCTATTTAGGGGTTGCCTCCGTTTGGTAACTTCTACTTCTGGTTCTTTAATGTTCAGGTTGGGACTTTTATTAAAATTCTTAATGTATATCTTATTCCTTCTAGATAATCCTCCTTCCTCTGTTTTAACCCAATATGAATTTGAACTATATCTTTTATCATGACTTTTCCCGGGATCCAATTCTTTGCTGATTTTTGAACTAATACATCATTCCCTATTTCTTTGGCAGGTTTTGCTGTTCTATCGTGATACCTCTTTTGTTTGGCTTGTCTGTTTTTAAGTTGACTTTGGATATTTCCCGAATTATTTACAAACGCACTACGTGTCAACGGTAGGTTGATTTTATTCTTCTACCCATTAAAATTTTTGCCGGTGATGGTAGACTGTCTTTTGGGGTGGCATTATAGATTCTCATCTGGTGATATTATCAATAAATTTTTAAATGTTTGGACTTGCCTTTCAATAAACCCGTTTGATCTTCGATAAAGTGGGCTGCTAGTTGGGTATTTATATATCTTCATTCTTTAAAAAAAAATTTAATTCATACAAATCAAAGGGTGGTCTGTTGTCTGACATAATTTCAATTGATAATCCGTATATTCCGAAAATTGGTCTTAATTTTTTGATAACATCTACCGCTGTTGTATATTTCATTGGTAAGATTATTGTAAACTTTGAGTAGTAATCGGCTACTAATAAGTATTTGCTATTTTTTACCTCCATAAAATTCGTTTCTATTTTTTCCCACGGAACATTTGGAACTGGATGTGGTTGAAGCGGTTCTTTTTATTTTTCCTTGGAGTGTTTCTGGCACATAACGCACCCATTTACATAGTTCCTAATTTCTACTGCCATTCCTGGCCAGTACATCGCTTCTTGTCCTCGTCGTATGCACGAGTTTATTCCAAAATGCCCCTTATGAATCTTTTCTATCATTAAACTTCTTAGTGATTTAGGTATTAGTAAGTGAGTATTTTTGAAAAATAAGTCCATTATGCTCATATATTTCAAATCGGCTGTTAAAATAATGCTTTGCCTCTTTACTTACTGACGATAATTTTTTTAGGCCATCCATGTCTAATATAATATAAAATTTGAGTCAATTCCTTGTCGGTTAACGTTTCTTCCTTAATTTGCTTAATTCTTTCATAGCTTGCAACTACTATTGACTGAACTTTATAAGCTATAATGATTTTATTACTTACTGATTTTTGGTTGCTTGCTTTTAATCTAGACAACACATCAGGTATGTACTGTATTTTTCCAGGTATGTATTCTATTTTGCTCTATACTTCATCAATTGTAATACCAGACTCTGTAGTCTCGGCGATAAACTATCAATTGGTTTATTCACTAGTCCAATCAGGGGTTTATGATCTGTTAAAACTTTGAAATCTTTTGCATATACAAAATAATGAAAATGCTCACAAGTGGCCACAGCTGCTAATAGCTCTTTCTCTATAACTGAATATCTCGTTTGTGCTTCTGTCAGAGTAGCTGAGCAGAATGCAATAGGATGCCCGTTCTGCATTGCAACCCCTCCAATCGCTGACTTGCTCGCATCTGCAGCTATGGTTACCTTTTTGTTAATGTCATAGAATGATAACACTGGTGCTTCACAGATTAACTTTTTTAACTTACAAAAACAATTTTCTTCGTTATTACCCCAGGCCCAAACTATCATTTTTTAATAAGTTTCTCAAAATTTCTGTTTCCCTTGACATATTCGATATAAATCTGGACAAGTAATTTACCAATACTTGAAATTCTTTTTTATTATTCGGTTTTTCCATGTTTAAAATTGCCATTACTTTTTCTTTTAAAATTTCTATTCCATTTTCTAATATATCATGACCTAGGTATTTAATTTTATTTACTGCTAATTGTGTTTTATTTTTCTTGAACTTCATATTACTTTCCCTAGCCTCCTTTAAAAATTGCTCTAGCCTTTCATTGTGTTCTTCGATGTTCTTACCAAAGATTAATACATCATCAGCATAGGCTAAAACTCCATCAACTTTCTCAACTATTTTATTAATTTCTCGTTGAAAAACTTCAAATGCACTTGCTAGGCCATAAGGTAACCGTTGATAACTATACCTTCCAAATGGCGTGGAGATGGTACATAATTTTGAACTATCTTCGTCTAACGGTACTTGATGATACGCTGAACTTCCATAGAGAACTGTAAAATAACTGGCATCTTTAATTTTTGCTAACGTTGGTAATTCTATTCTTTCTCTTTCTATATATTTGTTTAACGGTCTAGGGTCCGTGCATAATCTCAAATTTCCATCGGTTTTTCAATGATTACCAAGGGATGAACCCAGTCTGCTGGTTCTTCTATTTTCTTTATTATATTCTCCTTTTCCATCTCGTTCAACTGCTTTTTTACTTTGTCTTGTAACACTATAGGTATTTTTCTACATCGTGCTACTGTCGCCTCGACATTGCCTTTTAATTTAATTTTATATACATTTTTTGTGCATCCTACACCTTTAAAGAAATCTTCATATTTTTTTTTTACATTTCTTCAACCCAATTTTCTCCTCTCTTTCTATCACATTGTCATTGTTTGTCACGTCAATTTTTCGACTCTTTTTATCAGCTTTAGTTCTTCAATTCTCTCAAGGCCTAATAGTGGTTGTCTTTTATCCGTTGTTATAAAAAATTCTAACCTTTTCTTTACAGCTTTTGACACTAACTTTCTGTTTGTTGCTTTTACTTTACTTCTTTTGCTTAAATTTACGAATATATCATTAGGTAATATATTAACTTGACTGGCTGTATCTAATTTAAATTTGACTTGTTTTTTCCCCATTTTTATTGTTTCTATCCATTCCGTTTTGTCATTTACAGAGTTTACTTTAATAGTATTTTCATATATATGGCACTAATGTCTGCTACTTCTTTTTCATCCTTGTTATCATTATTTCATGAATTTGCTTCGACTTACATGCTTTTGCAAAATGATTTAGTTTTTTTGCACTTTGCACAACGCTGACCCATTGCTGGACATTTGTTATACTCATGTTGATACGAGCAGCGACTACATTTTCTTGGATTTATTTCTTCCTTCAGCTCTATATTCTTTTTTAGTTGTTTTTTGTTCTGAGTAATTTTTTAAAACTTGTCTCTGTTTAAGTTTATTGTCTCTGACCTCATTTACTTGACTCGAACTATTTAAACTCATTTTATTTAATTGTTTAGCTGCTTCCTCTTCAGCGTGGCATATGTTAATGCACAATACTAGGTAGGTCACGAGTTCTTAATAATTTTTGTCTTAGGTTATCGCTCTGAATGCCACCAACTATTTTGTCTCTAATTAACGGTTCGGTTAAATTTCCAAAACCACAACGTACCTTTGCCTTTAATTCGGTTACAAATTCATCGATCAATTGGCCCTCCGTTTGGATTGTGGAAAAGAATAAATATCGAATATAAGTCTCATTCTTAAATGGTGTGTAGTGATATTAAAATGCATCCAAAATCATTTCTACTCTCAAAACTTCGTTTATATCTCTTTCTGCTCCATTCTCATCTACTTCTATTTCAAACTCGAATGTATTATATAAATTTAGCCCCAATATGTGTAAGATTGCTTTTTGTTTTTTAATTGGCTTGGTTTCTAAGTCGATTGCTATCCAATAAATTTCTACACTTTGGCGCCGTTTCTCCCAGGCTTCTGCCGGATCCTTCCGGGCTCGAACGGTTTAGGAGGTTTTAACGCGCTCATTGTATCGGTTTTACCGCTGCCACCATGTAACGTTATTTAATAACTCGTATAGATTTATAATAGTACAATATTAATAAATAACTGATGTCTACTTTCTTAAATAGTTTTGTTGCTAAACTACAACTGTCAACACTTATATGTCATAATTATATTAGTTATATCGAATCCACTACTACTACTACTACTACTACAACGAATACATTACATCGAACTTATGTTACAGGGTGACAATGCAGTATTCCACCGTTACTTTTGCAAATATCTGCACGTAGGGGGCGTGGGGGTGGAAATTCAAAAATCTGCAAAACGAAGGAGCGAGAAATCAAAACAAATCATCTTCGGCAATGCATGATAATAATTTAAAGTATGAGTAAAAAGAAAATGAAATAATATATATTTTTTAAAAACATGCTTTTCTATAAAAAGTCGTACTAAAAACTAAAAAAATAATAATGTACGACTGCAAGAAAAGCAAGTCGTGCGCACTGTGTTTTACTGATGATTGTATGAAAGGGCTGGAATCGTTGTACACATATTGCCTTCAATCATGCGTACATAAAGATCATATATGTACATGTTATCTACAAAGTGCGCACGCCTTTTTTTCTTGCAGTCGAACATTATTATTACTATTTACTTTTTAGTACGACGTTTTACAGAAACACAAGTTTAAAATTTTTTTTTTAATAGATGTCATTTCTCTCAGACCAGATTCATAACCAGAGGCTCCACCTTTATGGATCATCAGTAATTCGTTAAGAATCGCCTCAACAAATTGGGCAGTCAACAGTATGATGACTAATTTAAAATATACTCTAACTAACCTATATCTCAAAGTGGACGGCTGTCCCAAAAAAGTTCATAAGGCAAGAACTCATGCTTATAAACTCTAGCGGGGACCGTTTCAACAAACCTATCTTTCTTTCATTACATTTGATTTTATTACCCCTTTCCCTAAAGTTGTGACATTATTATTCATAAAATGCAACTGTGTTTAAGATACTTACTTTTGTTTTAATTTTCCTATTTTTTCAGCCACTATGATGCTGGTATTAACAGCAAAGTCTACCGGTATAAATTGACCTCTGTTTTCACCTTTGCAATACATTGAACGGATAACGCCTTTACCAGCGCCAACTAAAAGACCTACAGGTCCATTGAGACTGTCCACCCATCCGGGGACGGGTTCTTCAAAAGCAGGTATCACTACGATAATAAATTATTAATTAGTTGCTTTACTAATGTTCTCAAAAATTTTATTGTATAAGAACATCGTATCCAACTTTCACTCTTTTATAATCTAAAAATTAGATGTCGTATAATGAGGTGAAGTTAATCGAAAACTTATAAATTTGGAATTAATTAATATAAGTTCGATTGAATTAAGTCACTAAGTACTTCGTGTATAATATTACAAGATGTATTAAACATATTTTCCCAAAATTTAACAAAGTCGGGGTGAAATTGACCGTGTGGGTAATGTTAAGAAAGTGTTAAAATTTATAATATCTTGTGATGATGCATGTCGTAACCTTAGACCATTCAATGTGCCGCTACGCTCTAATGGACTGCCATTACATTAGTAAAGACAGTTCTTATGTTATTGAGACAGAAACTTCCAACTATCTCTTTTTAGTCGGAAACAGTATGTCGTGATTGAGAGTTGGGAGTCCTAACCACGTTGCCGAATTCAGGCGCAAACTCAGTATGGTAAAAATAAAACAACTAATATCGTGCGCTTCGTCTATATATTGGAATATTTTCAGCACATTGGAAGGTACCCGTGAGAATTTTCCTCAAATGAGGAAATTAGAAGAGAAAGTTGACTGTTTAGTTGTTCGAAAGTGCAACGAAAATTGAATTTTTTAAGTTTAGGAACTATACCAACATTAAAGTTTAACTACCTTTTTAGGAGCTGCAACAAAATTTTAGTTTTCGTTGATCCAACTGCAACGAAAGCAAAATTGTTCATTGCTCCTTTTAGAAACTACCCCAATAAGCCGCATTCTGATTCAAGATCTTTACAAAGTGGCGTAACACTGCTGGAATTTACATAAAAAAATTATTACGAGAAAGGGTTTGTAATTTTTCAAGAAGGTCTGGGAAAAATTTCATGTGATTTTGTCAAGGACGTACAATATTTCAGGGTTCAACTTTTTGCACACTGAGAGTCGTGTTTTATGCCGAAACATGACATATTTGTATAGTTAGTGATTCGTGGTAAAGTAATCTGTATATACTTGCCATGTACAGAGTACATATGAATGAGCATTTGCCTGAACGTAAAATATAATTTTTTGCGTTCCATGGGCATCCTCATTTTAATAGAAAAACGAATAGATACCCAAATAAGAAATGCCAAAGCTGCAAGTAATATATATTTAACTGGATAATTTGTGTTAGTCGATAGCCTAAGTAACAAACTGTTGCTTGGAAACAATGTCTCACGACATTCTTCATATGTGGTATGAGGCCAAAGTAATTTTGCAGTATTTGATATACGCCTTTTACAAGACCTTAAATTTAAAAAGAATCCCAATAGATAAATTTATTAAATTTCGGTCTTCCATTTGGATCTGCGTTATAACATTAAGGAAATAATGTTAAGAAAGGTAATATAATTTAGTAAAGTGTTGTCAAAGTTTCCAGTTAACGTTCTCTACAAGAAATTGCAGTGAGCTAAAACCGGGTATAATTTTTGTAACTTAGTCCATCTGAGTTGAAAAGAACCCACTCTGCGAGTGAAAGTATCTTCACTTTGTCTTCAAAAGATACGTAGAACGCTTTATTTATTGATACAAATTCGAGTTCGAGTTCTTTAGACAACCACACAAGACCAAGGAGTCCTAGGTTCGAATCCTGGCTAGGGTATTTATGTTTAGCGGAACTTTTAATGTGGTAACCAATTCGGTAGGAATGCACGAGACGTGATGTATAAGAGACAACACACTACTGTAACGAAGCATTTTTCGTTACGGAAATCTGTATGAGATTTATATCTATTTGTAATCTGTATAAAATTTTCTGTTAATATAAAATCTATATTGTACCGCCTTAAGCGCACGAGAGTATTTTAGCAAACAATATTTACTATTTGAGCACCGGAATATTTATTTAAAATCAGACTATTTGTATATTAGGAATTATTGTGCATACTTTAAAATAATTAATTCAATAATTGGTTATCTATGGCCGATTAAATCCATTTCTTTTTCGCAGTTGGTTAGAATAATTATCTGAAACCGATTTCATACATAATAAAAGTATACTAACCGACGCTCGTAATAACAATTCACCGGCACATTAAATAATTCAATGCAGCAGACTTCGCTATCTTGTAGTCAATGTATTTATTCCTGCGCGAGTCTGAAATAGAGGGGACCCTGGTAGAGAACGGCTATAAATTAAACAGCACCGGGAATTTCATTCATTAGTTCTCCTGCAACTTGAAGAAACCAGTCGACCACCAGTGCCCCAGTTGGAAAGAGTAAGACCCTTTTAAATACTTGGCTAGTGTAATTATATTTTACTGTTGATGAAATTTCTATTAACTGTTAGTAAATTTTTATATACTTAGAATATTTCCTTTTATTCTGCTTATTTGCTGATTGATATATTTTACTATTTTACTGTTCCAATATTTTACTGTAAATTATTCATTTTTGCAAGTTTCTTGCTTTTCTGAACCTGACTTTGTCCCTGCGGCGACAGCAGATTCTTTTTCTGTTCTTAACCAACCTGACTCTGGCCCTGCGGCGACAGCAGGTTCTTTTTCTGTTCTTAACCAACCTGACTCTGGCCCTGCGGCGACAGCAGGTTATTTCTTTTCTGTCCACTTTTATCTACGTCTAGTCACGTTACTGTCAATTTCACGTCCTTGCATATTTTCTTGAGTCCGGGATTAAAACCTTGTGACAAAATATTTGCTCGTCAATATTTATTTCTACGCACTGTTAACTTCGTAAAACACTAGCCAAGTTTCCGGTTTGTTTTATAATTTGTTTGTTTGTAACACTGTAAATAAGTCTGCTTGCTTCGCATTTCCTGGTATCCGTACACTGTTTGCTTAATAGTCATTTTTATAAACTCGCTAACTTTACCGCTTATACGCTTTTGCCGCTAATACTGTTATATTGCTTGCTATTCTTACTGCTTATATATATATCTGTACATACATTTGTGTTAATTGTGATTTTTCTGTTATTTAGGACTGTAACCACAGGCTTATGTAATATACACAAATATTATTGAACTTCTGCATTTTACTGTTTTGTGTTTGTGAGAGTCTATTTGCCCTTATTGACCCACTGGAATTAACTGATTCTTCACTGAGCTGCTTAGTCTCGCTCATTCGACTTGTGGGTAGTGTTGTTCAATCACTTTAAAACTTGAACTGGCGCCCGAGTACTGAATAAAGCTCGAGTGTCAAAGTGACAGCCTTAGTTCTCGGCACGTACGAGAAAAAGAGCGTCACACTACTCGTTGTTATTTATTAGACAGTTTTTGCCCACTAACGCTATACCTCCGTTACCGTTAACGTGGCACAAATAGCGTTCACCTAGTTCTAATTATGCGTCAAATTATTTCACTGGGGATAAGGGATGTTAAGTTACTCACCGTAAATAGACCATAACGCTTCTGATTAGTCAGAAATCCTAGTATATTTTCCTCATTGTCCAAATTTGCAACTAAATTTAACACACCTTCCGTAGCTGCGAAAAATTTGCTTTAAATTATGGTTTCTTGTATTGTTTAAAAATGTGTTTTATATATACCCAATTTTACGGGTTATAGAAATCGATCTATTGATTGTCATTTTACACACCAAATCTGTCAAATAGCGTCCACCGTTCGAAGTTCATGCAAAAGCTCTTATACAAAAATCCCCTTATTTTGTTGACTGTATTTGGTCACTTGATCTTTAAGGTTAAAGCGAGTATTAAAGGAATTAGCAAAAACTCCCTATTATCTCTCGCGAGTTTGACTTTCAGCAGATGGCAATAACGCAGTACGTATGTACGTACATCCTAGTTGAGCAGTGGAATAGTTGAGTTAAGCTCCTCCACAACGTTAATAATAGTTTCAATATTCACAACATTGTATTATGTCCAACTTGGCTCTAATAGTTTGAAGTCTTGGGTTCTTTCAAATTATTAATTTTATCTTGCTTTAAAGTTATTCTCATTAGTGCTTCGCAAATATCATCTAAAGTGAGGTTTTAACCCTCATTTTATCACCCACAGGGATACTTTCCAAGAAATTTCAGGATGAACTTTTCATTAGTGTTTCATAAATAAAAACTGTATCAAATTTTGCCTTAAAACACGAGCAAATTGATTCCTAAGCCTCCTTTTTACTCGTAGAAGACTGCTATCACAAGTTAATTTTTATTCATCCTCCATGAGGAACAACTGTATTAAATTTCATCCAAATCGGAGCAAGTTGAATTTTTAACCGTATTTCGTACTTTAAGAGTGTTTTCGGAAATTTTTCACAACTTAGTTTTTGTTAACCGTAATTAAAGCAAGTTGATATCTTTACCCACTTTTCACATAGTTAACCAGATCCAAAAGTATACTCCGTCAGAAAGTATAGATTACTTGGTTATTTTAAACAGCATCTGTAATTATTCAGTAGTCATGAAAATTAAATTCATAATACATAGCAAATAGCCGGGGCGAGCGTGGGTGCGTCTTTACTATGTACATACTTCGATATGCGATGTAAAGCAACGTAAGATGCGGTTAGTAGTTGGACGGGTGACCGTTCCAACGAAGACTCGTCCTCGCCTCACACATCTTCCAACGGCTTGTATATCAGTGTATGCGCGGAAGCGATACAACCTTAGGCGAGGGTTGTATAGGGGATATACCATCCTTCGGAGGGGATGTAAAGCTGTCGGTCTTTGTCTATTAAATGTTAGACAAGTAAAAGATCCCTACTCTTCTTAAGGGAAGAGGTTCGGTAAATTCCTGGTTGGGGGTAGCTCGTCTACAGGCGCCAGTATTAAGCCTCAGTAGCGAAAATAGGCCGACGTTAAATAAATGTATATAAAAAAACATAGTAAATAGCCATAGTATTTAACTGACTTTAATTACTGATAAAACTCTAGATCTTTATTTCGTAATTTTAAACTAAAACTGTAGTTTTAGCTATAGTATTCCAAGGGTATTCATAATTACGAAATATTATCACAGTTTCCTAAGAGTACTTTGCTTTGTAACAGCCCGACACTGCAGGCGGAGGACTGTTACTTAAAACCAATATGCTTCAGAAAGTTGAGATATTATTGCCTTGACGAACCCAAGAACATAACACCCGCTGAAAAATTTGTTGCATCTGATATTTATACACATTTTTCTCAGAAGTTTCTAAGACATATTCCCGTTCACAAAATGTACAAGTTTTGCGATTATTGCCCATGGAGCATTGCGATTGACTGAAACAAACACCTTGGTTAGATCTATGAAGCGACACAAATGGATGTTCGCTCTTCCTTTACTTTTCCCTATAGTTGGCGGAGAGTGAAAATCAAGTCCACGGTCGCGCGATTGAGTCTGAACCCATTTTGTGATGTAGGCGGTAACTTTTCGAGAAACGGTTGGAAGCAGTTAGCCATGACTTTTGCAAGAATATTACCTGCGGTTGATAAGATCAATCCCCCTATAGTTGAAGCACTCTGAGGTACTACCTTCGTTCTTGAACAGGTTTACGATTATAGCGTCCCTAAAATCTTGAGGTACAAGTACATCATCTCCCTCCCAGAGCATATCGTCTGAAAACATACCTTCAAATGCAATACTACGTCGATAGATAAGACTTTGGACACATTTGCAAGGATTTTATCGCATCCAACTGCTTTGTCGTCTTTCAGCTGCACAATAGCATCTATTATTTCACCTTCCGATATGGGTTTATCCAGATCAACCACCTAGTATATTGAAACAGTAACCTGATTATTTCCAGGTCTACACAATTCTTAAGATTGAGAAGACCGGTTTTCATCGTTCTGTTATTAATTTTTCTTCTTATAGAACGTTTGCGCACTTAAATTTTTTGAGTCATGTTGGTCAGCATAACTTTGAATTTCTTTAGCTTTCTTACTCCACCATTCATTTTCTATTGCTCTTAATTCCCTTTAAATCTCCAGTTTGATAATATTAAAATAAAGTGTGGCTGCAGAGATTTGAGATTCATTTTATACTCTCTGGTGTGCTTTGTTTTTTCGATTCTATCCTCCTATCTATTATTGCTATAATGGCTTACTTAGTGGTTTGTAAAATTATACTTTACGTACTGTTATGGAAAATAGTATATTATGCAACATGTGTGGTAGCTAGGTTCGAATTCACCATAACTTTTTGGATATGACATTTTTTGTACAACCGTGTATTTAGAGCAAAAAAACAGTATTTTATTATTATATTTCCCCACAACTCTGTCTTTAGGGTACTATTTTATTATTGAATAGCTTTGTGTGACGAATTTTCAAACGTAAATATATTATGCGTTATTCTTTGCAACGAAATCAAATAAAATTATTTGTTTTATTTTAATTTTTGTAAATTTTTCCGTTTAATGGAAATAAGTTGTAGTCATAGTGAAGAGGAGATTGCCAACGAAATTGCAGATCTAGCTGAACGTGCGTATATTGTCAGTAGCATAACAATTTTTTTCAATTTTCTTGAGAATAGCCAATAAAAGTAAATAAACAAGCACTCTTTTTGATTGTTTTAAAAATCTCAAATAATAAAATTAAAAGTTTTCTAAAATTTGGATCCTTTAAATGAAATGTCAACGAAACGTTAAATTTTGAGAAAATGTTAAATTATACGTTTACTGGCAGGTTTCCCGCACATGTGCAGTAAAATAGTAGTTATCGCAGGCAAATTAGAGTGGTAACTAGCTACTTACTGCACAGTTGTAGAAAATATTATTACGGGTACGAAGAAAATGAAAACATTTAACAGTTAAGAAAACCTTAAAAGTTGCGAAGCCATAGTCTCCATATTATTATTGGTGGTAGAAATAATAATTACCTATAGACGGTCGAATTATGGCCACAGGCATATTATCCAATTCAGCGGCAACTAATGTTTCTGCAAGCCTTTTACTGTATGTATATGTGTTAGGGTGTGGTGCTATTATTGAAGATGTAACAGTCTCTAATGTTTTCGAATCCAACCAGTTGGAAACAGCTATAATATCTCTAGGTTTCTCTTTAATATCGTATACCTAAAATTATAATTTCATTTTAAATCATGATGAAGGTCTGCCTTACAGTTTGTCAAGTCCAAGGTGACAAGTTGATGTGGCACTCTTTGACATCACACAAAAAGATTTTATTATATTTTATCATGTGGCTGTAATAATAGAGAAGTCAAATTAGGACTTAAAACCTGTGAAATGCGAATTGTCTTGTTAGGGCAGTTTTTTATTCTAACTAGTTTAGGAGGTTAAGTTGTGGCCGGAGTGCCAGAGTTCAGTTTTGCAGTTTCTGCGAGGTTGAAGTATTGTTTATTAAACAATTACATTTTTTATAACGTGTTTACCATCGGTTTTTTTAATATCTCGAGCTATAAACAAAAAAAAATTGTAAACGTCCTTTATGAGTTGTATAATAAATACACAAATATACTAAAATTAGAATTTACCTTGATTATTTTTATTCAAAAGAAAATAAATATTGAACATTGCAAAGTTAGTTATTTTTAAACAAATTATTATTTTTTTGAAGAGAATGAGAAAATTTCAATAAAACTTAGGGAAAATGTAGCTCTTATAGAGTCAAACTAATGGAAGATGTAGGTTTTACAGAGCACAATCTTCAATTAAAATTTCAAATTGGAAGTGGCATTGAAACATCTGAAAACCGTAATTGTTGTTAAAACTTTACACTCTTGTCAAGCACTGCCATCAAAACTTGGAAATGTGCTTGATGGCTAAAACTGTAGTATTTTAAGGATAGCTTAAGCTAATCTAAAGAAAAAATTTTGATCGTTTTCTTGCCTTGGTTATAAACAAATTCAATTTTAACGTACAAATGTAAAATATTTTTAGAAGCTCAATTTAACTTTTGCATTTTAGCATTTCGTTAATAAACAAATTAACCTTTCGACTACAAATTGATTTGGTTGTTTATAAAATGTTTGTATTTTAATTTTTGCAAGTCAAAGCTATTAAAATGTTACCGGAAGTTAGAGAAATAATTATTAATGAGGACACGTGCGTGACATTGCGCATCCCAGGCGAAGTCACTTCATATGAGATATACAGGGAGTCCGGAATTTCCTATCCCTAGCTTTTGATAAAGATAGCATTTGTAAAAATATGAAATAAAAGTTCTTATAGACCTGTGCCCGTAAATGCAGGGCACTTTGAAGGTGGATTATTTCATGATACTATCCAAAATGAAATTCAACAAGGGGAAATGGGATACTACTTTTCATAAAATATTTTGGTTTCTTTTTTTAAATTCTGGTGCTGAAATATGATTCTCTGATCAATATTACACAGAAAAATCTTCTTCGTTAAACAACGTAGGATCAGCTTTTTTCATATAAACTTGTATAAAACAATTGTTGCTAGGTCCATTTGTGCCCTGCAACTACTGTTTTTAATCGATTTTATATATAAAAAAAACGGTTAGTCCTATACCGTTTAACAAGAAGTATAACTTTGATCATATTTCGACCAAAATTTGAAGGAAATGGGACAAACATTTTTGGATTAAGAAGCAATGCAGCTCCCTCTTCCATACACCCCTGATTAAATACCATTTCAGTTAATACCATGGAACAATTATACTTCTTGATATTAAATACCGCATCAAATTTCATCAATGTAATTAAAAAGTTATTGAAATATTAAACAAAAGCCTATCCTAGGGCATTACTTTCAAAGGGCCCTACTTTCCGTGAGAAGGAAACATTTCCAGATACATGTATATAGCAACTTTTTTCATATTATTACAAATGCTATAGGGGGCGCAATCTCGTGCACTCCTCTTAATTCATAATGTTTTTTTTTTATAGTTAAAATTTCAAGTGAAAAATTAAAACATAATATTTTTAGTCGCAAACTCCTCTATAAAATCCTTATTTTACTATAAGGAACGTAACCAGACTGCAACCAACAGCTACTCTCCGGGCTATGTGCCCCGCCGAGCGCTGAATTACAAGTTACAAGCCTGGCGCGTTAAGTCTAATAATTGCATATTACCATCAAAACGCTAATGCTTCGATTGCAACAAACACCGGCCGAAAGACTGATCCTACTTAAAGGAGCTCTCTTGCCAGCCGTCACACACCACTTGCAGACTGCAGTTTCGAGCTGTTGGCTCTCGTCAGTGCAAGTGAAAAATTGTTCATTACCAAAATACAAAAAGGCAAAAGTTAAAATAACTCGGTGGTTGAATTTTACCTCCCTCATTCTCCTGGACCTTTTTATAGTTATATTCTCTTCAAACAGTGCATAAAAATCAGTTACCACCGTTTCCTGCATTAAAGGGGTGGTTTTCACCCCATTTGATTAACCGACTTTGTGACCCCGTATCAAAAATCACTTTTACAATTCCACACCAAAAACTCCGCATCCACTTGCTACATCACGGAAAACTTATTTTGAGGGTGGTTTTTGACCAATAGGAGATGAATGTAGATTTTTTCAATCTCGGACCTATCGCAATCGATTCCCACTAGCTCATCGGAATGCATAAATTTTCAAATCTTTCTCATCCTCATTATTAGTCAGAAATCTTTCTCAATTAAGGTATACAGTTAAATAAGAAACCGTATGTTCTATAATTATATAACTACATTAATTCTTACTCTGTACAATAACTTTATTGTACGACAAACCTGAAAGGAAATTCAAATTCTTAATTTAATGGCGACTTCGATTTAACAACCACTGTATGCTATAAAAAACAATGTTGCTTGTTACTGTTGGCATTATTGTTAGTTATTTCAAGAGCGAAACATCAACTGATGTGACGATAAGTTAAAATTTGAAACATTAGGAAGAGATCATAAAATGCACGGAAATGATTATACCATTGGCGTTTGTTTCATATTGAGGACGGTTAGGAGCGCTGCTGCCTTGTTTGCCTTGCCCTAAAAGTGACCATGATGTTTATGTGTACTCAATATAAATATATTGTTGTTGTTCAGTTAATTTATTTAAATAAGAAAATTAATAAATTGGCACATACAGCCTCGCATTAAAAACATTTCCTTTGACATTAAATTCATAATAAAAATAATAAATGTGAAAGATGGTAACTTGTGAATACTCGATTATACAGGGTATCTCTAAAAGGTTAATCTTGAAGTTGTTATAAACACGGGTATTTTATCTATGATTTAACCAAGAGCCACTGAATTTTTCAATACGCGTGAGAACCTTCTTCAACTTGAAAGGTCTGTAGTTCTGTATAAAGTTGGGACGTGTACTTTCTCAATTTCTTAGCATTGTCTATACTATATATAAAATTGCTTATGCGATTATGTATGTCGAAAAATCCTGGGTAGACGACGTAGATCCCTGCAGTTTGGTACTAGTCTTTTTAAATATAGATTTAAAAAAGGGCCGACTTACTGATAAGATAAAAGTTTTAAATTTGACACGCACATAGATAATGCTTTCAAGAAAAAGGAAATTTTATTCAGGGGTTGAGTTACAAGCGCCGAAAAATGTTTCATTTACGGTCAATGTTATATTTG
Organism: Leptura quadrifasciata; assembly: GCA_963675555.1. Classification (NCBI taxonomy): domain Eukaryota; kingdom Metazoa; phylum Arthropoda; class Insecta; order Coleoptera; family Cerambycidae; genus Leptura; species Leptura quadrifasciata. The sequence goes on along the minus strand of OY776673.1, from coordinate 149,520,378 downwards.
ATCCAGACGAACGTAATATTTTTGAAGAAAGTAAGGACAAAAATTTCTTGGCTATTCGCATAAGTTCTAGATCTAGATTTTGACAATACAGTGTGTGGACGCGTGTGCAGCATGCCTTAATTATTTATGACAAGATGGACAGATGAATAGGGACTACATATTAGTCCTTCTAAATCAACCATAGCGTTCAACAAAAAAAAATTGAGGGGCTTGGATCACTAATACTCGAATATACCTGTCGAGGTATGTAAAACATCCATGGCTATTACTAATACTAGATTTAAGACTGATTCCGCACCAGTAGCTAAGTAGGATTCAAAAGAGAGTGAATATTATGTGGACTAGATACACGATCATGGAAAAACATGGGGGTTAAGGCCCTTGATTATACCGGGTGCCTACGATATTACTAATCAGCCTAAAAATTTCTTGTAAAAAAAATATCGATTTAAAATTTTAGGTTTAACCGAAAACAGTATAAACTTTGTTATTTTTAATGGAACACACAAATTCTAGGTCCAAAACATGTAGCATACCCTTTATCTATCTTTGACAGTTTTCGAGAAAATAGCGGTTGAATTTGTTATATCCATCATAAATTATTTAATTTTCATATAAAATAAATGAATGTAGGATCAAATCTGTTACGGTTATTTAAGTTTATTGGTGAGTAAAATTTGATTAAGTCAATTTCATTTCCGGTTGAACCGGAAGTACTACGAAAAGTTATTTTCAGCCTCAAATTACTTCGATATTTTCAATGAACCTTAAATTCACATTCTACTAAGCGTTCTGGATACTTTTTGTTTCTGGTGTCCTCTGTCTAAACCTAATAGTTTATGAGATGTTGGCGACTGAATGTTCACGTGCACTGTCACAAAGGCTAAACAACAAATGATGTTTAAACAGAACTTTCATTCAAGAGGGCTGTGTAAAACAAAAGAACTATTTACCGACTTTCATTTAGATTTAGACAGGACTGCTGCATTATTTAAGAGTTTTTCTCGACAGTTGTCATTTAATTTTTGCGTTTTATTCTTGATTTACCTATTAGTAAGTGTTTAAATTTTATCTAGTTGTTCAAAGTGGCTGTGTTTAGGCGCGAGCATCAAACTGATATGTTATTAATATACGAAGAGGTAAGAAAAAATCGAAGGGAAGCCAAACCATTGTATGTTCGATGTTATCCAGAACGTGACCAACCTTGTGCAAAATATTTTCCATGTTTGGAAGAACACTTAAAAAGGGAAACTGATAGTGAACATGAGAACAGATTTATGGTAAATGAGGAGGCAGAGATGAACACACTGGCCTGTGTTGAGATTGATCCAACAACTTCTACAAGGCAAATTGCCAGTGATATCGGTAATCTCCCGAAAGTGTTAGAAAGATTCTACATAAACATAAGTACAAATCTTTAAGTACCAAATCCATCAGCATCTTTACGAGGGAGATAATCAACGAAGATTGAATTTTTACAACTGGTATCTAGAAACTGAGCGTCATCAGCCAAATATAAAATCATGCATTTTATTTTCGAACGAATCCCGATTTACCAACATGGGAATGTTTAACAGAAACAATACCTGATATTGGGCAACTGAAAATAATCATATATTTAGAGGAGGGGCTTTCCAAGAAAGATTCGGCATCAACATTTAGCTGGGCGCTATAGGAACACGTATTGTAGGACCAACATTCTTTTATGCACCTTTAAACAGGGCCCGGTACTTACATTTTCTACAAAATTTTATTGAAGTTTTACCTGTGCAGCATGAACATGTATTTTATCGTCAAGATGGTGCACCGCCCCATAACGCCCGAGTAGTCACCGACTATTTAAGTGAAACTTTTAATAACCGCTAGATAGGTACCCATGGTCCTACACGATGACCGGCGAGATCCCAGACCTTACACCTTTGAATTTTTTTACTGGGCCTATATCAAGGAAAAGGTGTATCACACATAACCACATAACATAGAAGACCTTAGAAATAGAATTACGCAAGTGTTAAACTCTATTCCTCCAATTCAGATGAAAAACGTTCTTCGGGAATTTAAAGAAAGGATTACTTCTTGCCGAGAAGTCAACGGTGTACATTTTGAACATTTAAATTATGGTTAAAATAAATTATATCTGCCTATTACTTTTAGTATTTCACTTTTGATACTTATTTTATTTTTCTGCTTTGAGCAGATTTGTGATATATTTACAGTTCAGGAAACATTCAGTCGCCGATATCTCATAAACTATTAGGTTCAGACAGAGGACAAAAACATATCTAGAAAAGTTACTGGTAAGCGTTAAAGGATGATATTCTTTCAAAGTACATTACAATTTCAAGAATAAATAAAAATACTAAAAAAAAACACGCTTTAATAGCAAATCGAACTAAAAAGTAAAAAATAACGTTTAAACATTATTGACAAAAAAAATTCATTTTATTGTAAAAAGCGTGGGGTGCTTGATATCAATTGTCATAAATATTTTATTGGTAGCTATTGATAAAAGTAGAATTATAAAAATATAGTAAAAAGCTCCCCACGCTTTTTACAATAAAATAAATTTTTTTTGTCAACAATATTTAAACATTATTTTTTACTTTTTAGTTCGGTTTGCTGTTTTTTAAACTATAAGTTTAACTATAAAAAAAAAAAAGTAAAATATTAACAGCGGCGCCTCCGGCAAAATCTCGACAATAAATTAGTAATTTTTTTAAATATTATTCTATCCTGATGATCCTGGTGAGGAAATTAGGACAAAGTTGTGAAATTGTTGTATTGTCATCAGTCCTTACACACATGCACATAAGTGTGCAAAGTTTCAATTTAATCTGATGTTTTGAAGTGGGTGAGAATCACGTTCAAAGATTCCAAACACAAACATACAGGTGAGGCTAATAAAAGCGTTTAAAAAGTTGCTTAATGTGTATAGTCAGAAGGATAACGGATGAAGCAAATGAGAGGTTCGAGGCTTTGTTGAAAAGGCTCGAATAAGACAACGAGTGCCGAAATTCTTCATCAAAATGTTCTAGCGGGACCTACATGATATTTCTACTTCACTTGTGTCATTTCTAATAGTCAACCGGTGCCCGGAATGAGTTCTTGAACAAAATCCACGTCTTCAGGAATTTTAAAAGTTGGTAGAGGGGCCTAGTTTTTCATCTTTACTCTCATTTGGGTAACCTTACTTTTATACAAAACAATTCAAGCATTTCAGTTGCTAAGTTTACACGTTTCACCCAAAATATCACATTCAAATGCGCTTCTTTCATTCACGCCCATTTAATAGAATGGTCATAAAATACGAAAAACAAGTTAACAAACTGCAGTTAATATGTAAAAGATGAATTATTTGTATCCGTTATTTATTTATGCGAGTTACTAATTTATAGGTGGAGTGAACAATCCAGGAGAAACCTGATGAAACGTTCTACCCTGAGGTGTACCTTTTTAACTACTTGGGAACCGAATCTGATCAATTGATATTCAACATTAATTCGTTTGAAAAATAGACTTTACCCTTGCACAATATTTCAATTTCAGGTTAAATAAATATAAGTATATTATATTTAGGTTCTGTCGGAGTGTAATCGACGTCAGAATATAAATAATGAGGCACCTCGTGGCTCTTAGGTACAGTTTTATCAATAAATAAGGAATAAAAGTATGAATAAATTAAAAAATAAATTAACTTACCCGTTCCTCAAAGACGTCAAGATCTGCAGAACAGAATGCAGTACTGAAATGGATAAATACTTTGAGATTTTTCATTCTCTTACTTAAATCAATAACTCTTGCAGTACCAGCAGTATTCTGATCTAATGCATCTTTTAAATTCGCTTCTAATTTTAATGTTGCTCCCAAATGAAATACAATGGATACGTTATCTGTTAATGAATTAATATCTTTTGTTTTTAAACCCAGCTCGTCTGCATTTAGGTCACCAGTTAGGGGTATTATTTTCTGTATTGCATTGGGCTGAGATTTTCTTAAGCGTTCAAACATCTAAAAAATATAATTATGTACGCTTTTATTTATATCACATAAATAGTTTATAATATAGAATACCATATTAGCGTTCATAAGGGACTGTGCATTACGATGGATCAAAAAAATATTTCTTTTCAAATTTTATAAAACAGATAGAATACACAATGCATTGTTAAAAATTCAATTAATTCTGATGTCATATTCAGCCTCCACAGACCAATGAAATTTCGAAATGTTAGTAGAAATGATCACTTGCTGCTGTAGGTGAAAACTATTTTTTTGTCAATTTAAAAAATGTATCCTCTTTATCATATAGTAGCCCAGTAATTTAAGGATTTCACTTTTCAAAAATTCTCAGCAAGCTGAATTTTTGCATACATCTTCATTTAAGTGTTATAAATAATGTGTAAAATGTCCCCATCGATATTGTGTACGCTTCAAAAGTTATACGGGGGTTAAAGGTAAAAAAATAGGTTTCACGTTAATATCTCGCTTCCTATTGGTCAGACGATAATTTTTGCAGTTACAAAAGTTGTCGATAAGGAAATGCTCTATACAAAAGGTTCTTTACATTTTTCACGTAGGAACTACCGATTCCACGTTATACGCCGCACAAAGAATCAACATGATGAAATAGTGCTGCAATAGTCATGCATTTGTTTCCCCACTACCTGCGAGGTACAATACAAGGCGTGTTTTTTACATGGTTTCCCCAATAAGCCTAATCCATGTCTTAGTCAAAATAGGTAGAAAATCAATACTCCTTTTCTTCATCCTCTTCAATCGACAGCAATGATTCCTCTTCTGCGTTTGCTTTAGTGTCGCCATCATCAATTTCCTCAAAAAGGTTTGTTCCTTCGTATTCAAAATCTTGCGGGTTGATATCTTCAGACGTATCTGCTGAATCATCACTGGGAGGTGCATTGAGACAGGATTGACCATGGCAGTGTCCACAAACAGCAGGGCATGGCAAACCAATTTTTCTGCAACCGCAGTTCGTCCCACAACCATTTGCGCAATTGCAGAAGATCATAGGGAGGAGTTCATCGGGTGCAGTTGGCAGTAACGTCATGACAGGCTCTAAAACATGATCTTTCATGAGCCATCCCCACTGTTCAGGATTTAGTTCATTACCCGAAGTTTGTACTTGATAATAAACCCGAAATAGATGCTGTCGAGCGGCTCTAGTTGTCAGTGGAATTGATTGTAGTTTTACAGGTTTATTGAACCTAGTGGATTTAGCAAAGCTCAAATATCAGTAGTTATCAAGTTAAACTTATTTAATTGGAGCTCCATATATCGTCAGTAAGAAATGTATTCCATTATTAACACAATAGCCTCGGGAGAACAAGTCTCCTGCTGAAACACTTCTGATTTTCAAGTAACTGTAGTAGAGCTTTCTTTTTACCTCGATTGAAAAGTACGGAAATTATATCGCATCCAGTTATAGCTTATAAAAATAAAAGATCTGCAATTTGTGTAATGACCGATGCTATTAGAAGCATATAGTTTTGTATGAACATTTCCTTTGCCTGGTTTAAAAAAAAAATTCGTTGATGTGAAGAAGCACGTGCAATGAGGAGAACCAGCAAATCTACATCTACATCCCACAACAACAGCTGTATTTGCATGTGATATTTTAATATTATCAGAACGTCAGAATCGTCCCAAGCTTGCTTAGCAGCTATGTTCGCAGTAGCTAATTTTTGTAATAGAATCGAAATGAACCTATGTTTATTGCGAGGAATTTTTCTTGATTCATTGGTACATGCATCGTTTCATCTAAGAGAACATCAGAAGTGCCAGAAAGTACATTGGATCGTCGAGGCTGTTCCATTGCTTTGATATTCTTACTAGAGTCGTTATATCCATCGAATACGACTATTATATTGGAACCGATACTTGAGCTTTGCTAAATCCACTAGGTTCAATAAACCTGTAAAACTGCAATCACTTCCACCGACAACTGGAGCCGCTCGACAGCATCTATTTCTGGTTTATTATCAAGTACAAACTTGGTTGGGTAATGAAGTGAATACTGAACAGTGGAGATGGGTCATGAAAGATCATGTTTTAGAGCCTGTTATGACGTTACTGCCACCTGCACCCGATGAACTTCTCCTTATGATCTGCAATTGCACACAAGGTTGTGGGACGAACTGCGGCTGCAGAAAAATTGGTTTGCCATGCTCTGTGGTTTGTGGACACTGCCATGGTCAATCCTGCCTCAATGCACCTCCCAGTGATGATTCGACAGATACGTTTGAAGATATCAACCCGCAAGATTTTGAATACGAAGAAACAAACCTTTTTGAGGAAATTGATGATGGTGACACTAAAGTAAATGCAGAAGAGGAGTCATTGCTCTTAGTAGAAAAGGATGAAGAAGAGGAGTGTTGATTTTCCACCTATTTTTACTAAGATATGGATTTGGCCTATTGGGGAAACCATGTAAAAAAACGCGCCTTGCATTCTACGTCGAAGGTGGTGGGGAAACGAATGCATTACTATTGCAGCCCTATTTCATCATGTCGACTCTTTGTGCGCCGTATAACGTAGAAACGGTCGCTCCTACGTGGAAAATGCGAAGAACCTTTTTTATAGAGCATTTCCTTATTGACAACTTTTGTAACTATAAAAATTATCGTCCGACCACTAGCAAGCGAGATATTAACGAGATACCAATTTTTTGACCTTTGACCCCGTATAAGTTTTGAAGCGTACACGATATTGATGAGTACTTTTTACACATTATTTATAACGGTTAAATAAAGGTGTATTCCTCCTTAAGCTGCTAGGCTATAAATACAAACAACGTATGTTTAAAGTTGCACTAATTCAGTTAGTTTTCGGTTTCGGAAATTTTGCAGGCATATTGCTCTAACAGATAAAGTACTTTGAGTACTCAGACTGTTATAATATAGTGCGAACGTAAAGTATGGAATAAATTTCATATTTCCGAATACGAAAATATTTTGGAAAACTCAAAATCAATTTTTTGCTCGACTAACATACTTTTCTATACCGGGTGACACAGGCTAGTGGCTCACTCCTATAGTTTCTTTATTTTTTAACTAAACCGTTAGAAATTTGGGGTGCATAAACTACCTGTAACGATGGATTTTTTGATATAAAAGACGGTACGATAGCAACTTTCGATTTTTAAATGAAACGCCCTGTATATTTTTACATATTTGGATTTAAGACAACATTCTGAACATATCATGGGGCTTTCGAAAATTTTTGAGTCGATGATCAGTTTTTTAAAGCATTTGAAGACATCAGTTTAGAGTGCTTTGGAATATCAAAATTTGTTCTAACGGCAGGTAAAATCCATGGGAAAAATATAATTTTTCGTTTAATTTGATTAATAGCTATTTACGATGCCTTCACATCACTACTTTTTTTAATTTTTTTTTTAATGGGAAGGTGGTGGCACATAGTCACAACAAATTATAGATTTTTTCTGAATTCATTGATATCCATTTCAAATGTATGCTATTTGTTTTCTATTTTATTTAATTTATTCAAAAATAAAAAATCACTTTCAAAATTATTTTTATTGAATTTTAACATAGTTGCCTTTGCAAAAAGGAAAGGTGACATTTGTAAACAATTATTGTTAGCGAAAGATTTGTGTCCATTATTGATATTTTTCAACATGAACTACGCCAATAACAAAAAACTGACATGATACTAATTTATGGCGAATGCCGAAATAATTCTGTACATGCAGGTCAAATGTATACTCAGATATTTCCTGAAAGAAGACATCCATTTCGTCATTATTTCAAGAAATTAGGGAAAAATACGGCGAGAGCCACGTGTTCGAAATCAAGAATCCATTGAAAATGAAGAATTGGTGATTAATGTACTAGGAACCATCAGCCACAATCAATCAGCCTCTGTTAGAGAAATAGTGAAAGGACTAGGATCAAATAGACAAACAATAAGAAGAATTTTGAATAAACATAATTACCTCTCGTTCGTACAATCTGTGTCAACACTTGTACGAAGGAGGTTTTGTAAGACGAATTATGTTTTGCGAGTGGTTAATTAATAAATTTCAGATACAATAATTTTGCCTGCCACATCCTTTTTCCCTATGAAGCACGTTTCACGAATAAAGAGATGTTCAACCGGCAGAACATAAAATACTGGTCCCAACAGGTAACATCACAAGTAATTACGACCCCCTTTATCCCGGGGGGCTCTCTAGAGTCTTGTGTGGGAATAAAAAATTAGTTAGACAGGCGAGGTTTCAAGAAAGATTTGGAATAAATATATGCGCTAGTATTTATGGAACACGAATCATTGTCCCAATATTTTTCCAAGGTACACTGACAGGACGAAGATAATCTCGAATTTTACAAAACCAAATTTGACAAGAAATCGAACATGTTCTTCTAGCACAATACCCATTGTTGTATTTCCAGCAAGACGGACCACCGCCCCATAACAGCCCCATAGATTATGTGAATGAAACTTATGGCCCAAAACTTATTTCAAACTGAGATTTCATTAGATGGCCTGCAAGATCACCTTATCTAACCCCACTAGACTTCTTCCTTTGGGGTTATATCAAGGGACAAATCTACACAACTCCCGTTATGACCATCGAGGATTTCGAATTGAGAATAAGAAGAGCTTTTAATAACATCACTCCACAATTGTTAAGGAATGTAATGAGTGACACAATGTGCGAGCAAGAACATGTATTGATTGTGGTAGGGAACACTTTGAACAATTTTGTAAAATTCAAATGCCGTTTACCATTTCTAGGAATTTAACACTTATAATTGTGAGATTTGCACTTGTATAATTGAAAAAAACTCATATGTCTAGTAATCAAATGTGAATAAGTACCTTTTTGTGAATAACAACAGCCTCTTAGTTCTCTCTGTTGTTTCTTAATAGGTATAAGTGCTAGTGCAAACTATAAATACCAATAAAAATTATTTGAAAGTGATTTTTTATTTTTAAATAAATTAAATAAAATAGGAAAAGCATAGATTTGATATGGATGTCAATGAATTCAGAAAAAGTCTATAATTTATTGAATACTAAGAGCCACCAGCTTCCCATTAGAAAAAAAAGTTTTTGATAAAAAGTGATATGATCAACTTTGGAGGATTCATAAATAGTTATTAATTAAATTAAATGAAAAATTATATTTTTCCCATGGATTTTGCCTACCCTAGAATAAATTTTTGTATTTCAAAACACGCTACACGAATGTCTTAAAATGCCTAAAAAAAACCCAAGATCGTCTTAAAAATATTCTTTCCTATTATTTGGGTTTTCTACCACATGTATTATTATCCTCTTTAAAACAAATCACCGAATCTACAAAATAATAGAATTATTAGAAAAAAGATTCTGCGCCCGTGACGTTTACGCCAAAGGAAAAGTCAGAGGTTATGTTTTGCAAATCATATAAATCGGATAGTCCGTATACAAGGAAAAGCTACGCCGTATAGGTGACAAATTTGATGTTAGGACGGTATTTCAAACGGGGAAACTTTAAGATCTATTTTAACAAAAACAAAACCGATAAACAGGGAGCAGAATTCAAAAAACTGTATTTACAATATCCCGTGCGAATGTGATAAATGTTATGTGGGTGAGTCATCCAAACCTTTCAGTGTGAGGTTGGATGAGCACAAAAATTACATTAGAAAGAATGAAATTCAGAAATCAAAGATTTGTGAACATGCTTGGAAAACGGACATAGAATAAACTGGGACTCGGCAAAAATTTTAACAAAAGAAACAGATACCAAAAATAGAAAAATTAAGGAATCAGCAATAATCTTATTAAATGAAGATAAGTGCGTATCGAATTGTTCTGTAGATATTTGTACAACCTGGCTACCAATGTTAAAAGAAGAACTTAACAAACTCAACATTATATAAAAGAAAATATCATCAGTTCTATGTTCTGTGTAAGTAGTAAGTATCTATGGAAATAACATAAACAGAATCTTAAAGCCGTGTATTTGACATACACAGCAAAATAAGAGTTCTTCCAAAAAATGCTTTGAAAACGGAAAGAGATTGCTTTCCGAAACGTCAGCTAAATACATTATTTCTGTGTTTATTCCGATTTATATTATTTGCAAAACATAACCTCTGACTTTTCCTTTGGCGTAAACGTCACGGGCGCAGAGGCTTTTTTCCAATAATTCTATTATTTTGTAGATTCGGTGATTTGTTTTGAAGAGGATAATAATACATGTGGTAGAAAACCCAAATAATAGGAAAGAATATTCGAAGAATGCCACAAATAACTTTTGAGACAATATCGTCTTAAAAATTCTCGAAAGTCTCATGGTATACTCAGAAGTTGTCTTCAATCCAAATATGTAAAAATATACAGGGTGCTCAGTTTAAAAATCGAAAGTTGCGGTTATTTCCGGGTAAACCGAAAATGGTCTCGTACCGGTTTTATGTCCATAAATCCACTTTTATAGGTAGTTTAGGCACCCCAAATTTCAAACGGCCACTAGCCTGTGACACTCGGTATACTACATAATTGGGAAAGTAAAAAGAAACTAATTCGTGTTTGTACTTGTTTTCTACAGAATGGCGGAGGATCCGGTGATACCATGTAACAATATAAATAGTGACTATGTGCATTAGTGCACCTTCCTGCAGATATACTCATATGAAACTATGCAATAATGCCCCCGGCAAAATTTTTCTTCAAATAAAAAATCATCGTAGTAAAATCAGATCACCTATTGAAGAGATATGAATAGAATCACAGATAAATAGGCACACAAATATACAAACATACGCGTCAAATATACAACATCACTCCTTCTTGTATCGGGGGTTAAAAATAGTCCGGACGGTAACCTGTACGAATGGGATGCCACTTTACATTTTATGCTCAAGCGTTAAAATTTGGTTCGTTAGATCGTACCCTTTAATACAAGAAGTGTTCCCATGGTCGGGGCCCCCACGGGGGACCTGTTATAGCATGATTGCCTACCTTCAGGGGCACATCACCATTCTTGCTTGTTTTCAAGCTGAAAAGTATTGTAGAGGGCTGAAATTTGATACACATACGGCATTTGGGATGCTTAAGGCCACAAGCAAGTGTCCCAGGGTCTACGGTCCTTTTTTCAAAATAGTGGCAAAAATGCATAAAACACCGTTATTTTCCGAAAAAGTTTACCGCATTTTATCGCATGAGGTCGCATGAAGTTTTTGAAGTCACTGTTTTCGAAAGATCATGTTTTGAGTACGCGCGGTCGATGAATACCGCACTGTGGCTGTCCAGCCGCGAAATTTAATAAGCGGGATTCAACTTTCCGCAGGCCTGAGACCCGCGCAGCCAAAGTGCTAAAGGGGTGGGAAAATTTCCCCCGGCATGCACTCAACAAGACGGCACTGTTTCACCAGCTTACCATTACCATTAACATTACAGGTTTGAATATTCCAAAAAAAACATTATTTGCCACTTTCGAAGAGAATGTCACGATGCTGATTGTTCTTCTCTGGCGCCATACAACTATGAGGAGGCGGATACACGCTTATTTGTTCATCTGTCCGACGCTAAGACTAATGGCTGTGAAAAAATTATAATCAGGACATGCGATACGGATGTATAGTTCAAGTAAGGACTTCCCGAGACATAAAAAACGCAACGAAAACTTTACGACTTCATTAAAATACCATTACCTCTTGTGCTGTCCCGACCGCAATTGATTTGCTTACCTTTATAGGTTTTTAATGTGCGTCGGGTCGTTTGATGCAGCATGCCGCCATGGCCCGCGGCCATAATAATTATGTCGTAAAGTTTTTGTTGCGTTTTTTATGTATCGGGAACTTATTACTTTAACTATACTGGTGCTTGCGGTTTTTTGTATGCAACACTTGCTTAACCTTGAGGAGCTTTGAGTGCACTTTAACATGGGAAAGCACGCAAAATTTTTAGCTGCCCATGAACTTACAAGAGTGTTTGGTAAGTTACCACGTGTACTCTATATTTTACTCATTTTAGAACACGATTGGTAAGATGTATTAATTTTTTTCCCAGGTCCTGAAAAATCTCATTCCATAATATGAGTTCACGCAGGTGCCGGTTGAGATACTGTATCTTTTTTCCGTGGAATTGGAAAACTCACGGCTATTAATGCCTGTCTACAGTATCCTAGAGCTACAGAAGCATTCACAGCCCTGCAGACAGAAAAACCAATGGAAACTCTGGACAAATTTGTCGTTTTAACGTACAGCAGGTAATTAAAATGTACCAATAAGGAGCAATTTTAAAAATTACATATTATAAATTACATCAAATGAAAAACTGTTTTATTTTTCCAGAATTGTGTCTTGTGATACTGTGAACGAATGTCGGAAGTGCTATTTACCAAAAAACGATCGACAGCTGGAATCGATTCCGCCAACAAGAGATGCTCTAGAATAGCATGCCAGGTGCGCTTCCCTTCAAAGCCAAATGTAATTGTGATACATATATGCCACTCGGATTATTGTCCAGTGCACACGTACTATTTATTGTTGTTGGTATGAAATAAAAGTGTTATTCCACCATTATTATAAGAAAACTGGCATATGAATTTATTCGCCCTGCCATTATTTTCGACCTCACGTACTAAAAATACGATTTTTCGAAATCAGTGACCTCAAAAACATATGAGACGAGACCTCACTCGAAAAAATGCGATAGAGTAAACTTTCTCGGAAAATAACGTTATTTTGTGTATTTCCCAACCACCATTTTGAAAAAAGTGCCGTGGGCCCTGGGACACTTGCTTGTAACCTTCAAAATCTAAAATGCGTATGTGTATCAAATTTCAGAGCTGAACGACACTTTTTAGTTCCAAAACAAGCGAAAATGCGGATTTGCCCATGAAGATGGGCAACCATGCTATAAAATGGTCCCCGCGGGGGCCCCGACCATGGCAGAATTTCATGCTCAAAAATAATATGATATTGGTTTAAAAAAAATAAAAGATAGTATCAAAATGGTGGTCGAAAAACTGAAAGCTTTTGCAGTGTTGAAAAACAACCTTTTATTAGTTCAAATGTGCTTTTAGAGGGCGGAATATTAAACATAATATTTTTAGTCGCAAACTCCTCTATAAAGTCCTTATTTTTTATATAAGGAACGTAACCAAACTGCAACCAACAGCTACTCTCCGGGCTATGTGCCCCGCCGAGCGCTGAATTACAACTTACAAGTCTGGCGCATTAAGTGTAATAATTGCATATTACCATCAAAACGCTAATGCTTCGCTTGCAACAAACACCAGCCGAAAGACTGATCCTACTTAAAGGAGCTCTCTTGCCAGCCGTCACACACCACTTGCAGATTGCAGTTTCGAGCTGTTGGTTTTCGTCAGTGCAAGGTAGGCATGTGACGACCGGCACGAGGATCCTTTGACTATCTGGTACATCCCGATATTTTTACAATAGCGACATGTAAAATAGTCAGCAGGCGCCATCTAGCGGTCCAGTGTCTGTTGAAATCGAAAAATAAATAGCCTGACTGGGCTTAGCATAGTTCAAATGTGTTGGCTGCAGTCTGGTTACGTTCCTTATATAAAATAAGGACTTTATAGAGGAGTTTGCGACTAAAAATATTATGTTTAACCTTTTATTAATCTAAGCGGCTTAAAATTTCTAGGTAGCTTTAACTTCTTCACAATTCAAAAGCATTTTCAATAACTTTTGGGTGTGATGTGTATATGGGAGCTGTCTTAAAAAAAAACGTTGCGAATATTTCGTGACATGCGACAAGCGACATGCTCGGGATTTGCATATGTTGCAAGATCTGCGGAGGCCGGTCGGCCGCCAAGGTCACGGAATACGGAGGATAAAGTTACTTATAGAATGGAAATTTTAAACGTTAACTGAAATAAAATAAAATTAGTTGCGTATTTATTGCAAACAATATTCGAATAAACAGTTACTAAATATAGAGTAATATACTGAGTGATGCTTAAGACATATAACTAATTATAATATATAAAATGCTTAACAAAAAAATTAGTTTTACATATAATAATAATTAATGACAAGTAGATGGAATAATGTATATAAAGTATAGTGAATATAAAATAAATACACAGTTGCAAATAAATTGAAAATTTCTTTCTTTGTAGTATTAACTTAATCTGAAATAATGGGAGGAGTACTACTTTATGCGCAATTCCTGGCTCGTGTGTTCTGCGTTTCTCTTTTTACTTTCCCATATAAGTAGTATATAAGGAAAGTATGGTGATTGTGCAAAAATTCGAGTTTTTGATGGATTTACACTTTTTCAAGTCCCCTGAACCCAAAAAAGTGGTTTTTAAAAAATGTTTGTCGTCTGTGTGTATTTAAGACGGCTACACTTCGAGGTGAAATCGTAAAATTGATCCTAGTTCAAATGTGGGGAGAGCAAACTCCTAAAAACGGAAAAAAAATTGAAAATAATGTTTTTCTATAAAACGGCTCTAACGATTTTGATTAAATTTGACACATAAATACTCCCTTAGTAGTAGCATAAGATCGCTTAACCAGTTGCTCCCAGAAAATGCAGGAAGGGGTGCTACAGGGGGGTGAGCTTTAACATTTAATCACTTTTTTTTTATCTAAAACGGCTGTAACGATTTTGATCAAATTTAACATATTATGGTTGCTTCCTTACTTTATTTAATATTTAAATACGCATAAGACATTTGCGTAGGATGCAAGATCTGTGAATTTTTTAAAAAATATAAAATTTTTAAAAATAATTAAAACTTTGATTATTTAAAGTTAAAATTTCACATTAAACAAAATGTAAATTTTGAAAACGTTATACAGTAAAATGAGTTTTTATAATATAAATTCATATTTATTTCATCAAAATCAATTATCATTTTCATCAAAATCAAGACTGTCTCGGGTGTTTGTACGGTCCTTTCTACAACAGTTTTTACACAAACTACTAAACATTTAAGTCCATATCGGCGACATGTACATTTCATGGCTCACACGGTTCTTCAACTGTAGTTTGGTGGGCACATTTAATCATATTTAAGAATTTGTCTGGTGCTGTGCTCAAGTCTGTTAATATCGGCTGAGGTTCTTCATCAACCAACTGCCAATCCCATAGTGTAGTGTATTTTTCCAAATAAAACATTGCAAATGCACTCGAAGTATATGGTATTTCGCTGCATTGTGTATTGGAGGCAAACGAGTTATATATTTTCCTAATGTATTGTTCATAACGAAACACATTTAGGTTGCTTGAGTCAATGTTATCTTCATATAGTGACGCAATAACGTTACATCCAATTTCTCGACCAAATCTTCCTTGTAGATTATTTTACGGGGTCGTTTGTCTTCGAACAGCCCTACATCTAGTGGTTATCCAGGATTCCCAGACTTTTTACAAAGCTTGTGATTT
This sequence comes from Leptura quadrifasciata, assembly GCA_963675555.1. NCBI lineage: Eukaryota > Metazoa > Arthropoda > Insecta > Coleoptera > Cerambycidae > Leptura > Leptura quadrifasciata. The sequence goes on along the minus strand of OY776673.1, from coordinate 149,504,982 downwards.
TCCTGGGAGCTAATTTCCCTATGTCTTCAGGCGTTAATTCCGCCTGTTCTAGGAACTTTAGCCTAGTGCGGACTAACACCTTGCATTCGCGAAGTATGTGTTCCGCAGTTTCAATTGCAGTATCGCAATATCTGCATTTATTATCTACCGCCTTGCCCATATTCTTGAGGTGGTATCTCAAGGGGCAGTGGCCAGTTAGAAGGCCTGTGATTAGCCTTAATTCGGACCTTTCAAGTTCGAGAAACCTTGTGACAATCTTTGTCGAATAAGTTATTAACTTTCTCGCTTGTTTTTGGCCTGGAGTATTCCTCCAGTAGGACTTTTTCTGATCCTTTTCTCATTCTTGGATCTCCTCCGCTATATGTCCCTTGGCTAGGCCACAAAACGGTTCGGATCCAATGAACGGTGCTTCAGCTCCTTTTTTTGCAAGGCTATCATCAAGTTCATTTCCTTGTACTCCCTCATGCCGTGGCACCCACATCAAGGTAACCTTGTTGTTATTAGCCAGTTGCTTCAGGAATTGCCTACATTCCCAGGCAATTTTAGATTCAAAGGTATAGGACCTTAGAGCCTTTAGTGCTGCCTGGCTATCTGATAATATATAGATCTTTGCCCTTCGGATGCCTTTATTTAGGCATACCTCGGCACACAGATCTATGGCATAAATTTCTGCCTGAAAAATGGTTGGGGTGTTACCGAGGGCCTTGGATAGAATACAATTCGGACCTGCTACTCCCACTCCTACCCCTTCAGCCATCTTAGATCCATCTGTATACCAGATAAGTGACCTTTGTTCCAATCGCAGTGACTCCATCTTGCTCGTCTGACGACTTTCAATTAGCACGTCAAACAGACAGTCAAAGTCTTGTTTGATTGGCATTGAGTCAGTGGGTTTGATCATGGACTTCAAGTGAATTAACTCTAGAATCCTTTAGTGACCAACCAGATGGCCTGGTTTAAATTTATGTGCCTGGTGCAGTCGTAAGGCACGGAGTGCCGCCTCCTTCCTTACATGTAAGTGCAAGGGAAGTAGGTCAAGCATAGCCTCCATAGCTGCTCTGGGACACGAGTGCCATTGCTCTAGTAGTCCCTAAACAGGCAAGGCGTTGCAGTTTCTGCAACTTTCCCTGTGCTGTTTTTCCTCTGTTTTTGGCCACCATACGCATGATGCGCAGGTTACCATAGGTCTGACAACCGAAAAATAAGACCAATGTGTCATTTTTGGTCTTAGACCCCAAGTCTTACCAAACAACCTACGGTACCTCCATATTGCCGCTATTGCTTTAGTGAGAGTCTATCGGCCATTTTTTTAATATGGGGAATATACTATAACAGTTGGAACGGTCACCCATCCAACTACTAACCGCGCCTGACGTTGCTAAAGCAACGTAAAATCGCATATCGAAGTATGTACATAGTAAAGACGCACCTACGCTCACCCCATGGTACACATTATTATTCTTATCTCTGCCGCCAACTTTCATCCCTTTAACTTTTTTCGTATCTCCTCAAATAAGGAAGCTATAACTCTTTGTGGTTTTCCTATTTTTCAGGTTTTTGTAATACACCTGAAAAAGTAGGCTATGGATTTCAAATTTCGTTTTACTGAAATATAGCTCACAAAAAATGGGATAACTGTTTCTAAAACTTTATTCTTTTACAATAGATATTAAGCGACACATTTGGTGTGGCCCTCGTAAAATAGGCAAACGATATAAGATTTATACTATTCTAAAAAAAATGTTTGCCGGAAACAGTATTTTTAAAATATTTGAAAAGTACCCTCATTTTGGTGCGTATTTCCTTACTTTTAATATACAAAGTAACATATGATTTCTCGACCCATCGATCTCTTATAAAGTAAGAACGTACGAGAAGAATTTCGCGAAAAGAATTTCAGTCACAATTTTGTTGCTTATTTGTCGATTTTTTAGACTTTCTTATCAACGACCTGATTAGCGATCAACATAAAAACTACAGCAGTTTGCGCAGACGAATTTTTTGCAAACAATTAATTGTCTTAAAAAGTCTCTAAAATTATGAAATAAAGTTTCACGCAGCGTCCGGTTAAATGAATCTTGTTACCTAATATCAATATCGAATGTACCTATAAAAAATATAAATTTTCCATGTACACAGTCAAGGCAATTGATGTATATCTACGTTCGAGTATATTTTACTGCACAACTGTCAAAGATAACTATTTTATGATACATAATTATGCCAATACTTAGTGTATATTCCATTTTATTAATTATAAAAAGAATAGGTAATACACGTGTAATAATAATAAAATAATTAACGTGTGTTTACTCACAAGAAAATATTACGAGTATCTTGTCAGAAATTTTAATAATGATCAAGTTATTATTATTTATAGGAGAAAGTTTGTTTACGATAACCTCCAAAATACTTACGGGTAAATTCCACATTTCAGCTAATCTTCGTTCCGGTGATTTTCCTCTCTTACTTCTTAACAAAATATATATACATTTTATTCCTGAGCAAGAATATAGTAGTTTCTCCAATAAGACTTTTCCCATATAACCAGAGGCACCAGTAATGAAAACACATTGATTGTTGTACCATTTCGCTATTGGGCTTTTTATTTCCGACATGGTGTTTAATATAAAAAAAAACCTGAAACAATAATGTTAATATCATTTAGCCATACTAGCGGAAGGCTATTTTGAAATTTAAACATGAAAAAGTATCAAGCACATTATCATTTAAAATGTGTTTAGTTACATATATTTGTAACTAAAATGTCTCTCTTTTAAATTAAATAAGTATTTATTTCAAGTTAGTCAGTAAATTATGTATCTAAGAATTTATGACGTTTTCGATGTTATAGCTTTTGCAATATTAACTGATTTTCTTTTAAATAATAGTTTAATATAGTTCAATCATAGATTTAGTCATTTTAAACCCCATATTCAATATGTTTCTACAAAATTACGTAATTGTTAGTATATTTATATAATTTCTGTAATAATATTAAAAATTCAGTTGCTATCATACTTAATAGCAACAATATAAAATAATATTAAAGGAGCACTAAAAATAAATTGTTCTCCGTTTTCTCAACCAATTATTAACTATGAGAAACAAAACCAATACATATACTAATATTTGTAACTACAATCTAGTTATATATTATATTAAAATGTATATATTGTAGAACTGAAATGAAGAATAAGAATCCTGATGAGTACGATTTTTCTAGTAATTTAAATTTTTATAAAGTTACTCTTATTTTTACATAAGTTCTGTTTAACATTTTTGATGAATGATTCTATATAAAAAAAAATTAGAAACGCTTTTCTGTAAAAAGTCGTACTAAAAAGCAAAAAAAATACTAATGTACGACATATGTTTCGGCCTTGCGACCATTATCAAAGAGTCTTAAAAACTAACCTAAAAGTGGTGGTTCACAGTATATATCTTACAACTGTAAACACTGAATTGGCACTTAACCCGTTAGATAACAATGGCGAAAAATACCTTTTGTCAAAGGTTATAAAAAATTCACAAAAGAATATAACCTCTAACAAATTAGAACAAAAAACCGTAAACGATATCCATAGTAAATTGTCTTCTAACGAGTTAATTTTATGTAAAGCAGATAAAGGTAATACTGTGACAGTTTTATCTAGATCTGATTATAATAATAAAATGAACAAATTATTAAATACTGAAGATTTTAAAGAACTAAAACATGACCCTACGAAAAAATTTCAGTCAGAAATCCAGGTACTACTAAAGAAAAATACACCCAATATAACAAATTTTCAAACAAACAATCTTCTATTAATGAATGCTACAGCCCCCATACTTTATGGTTTACCAAAAATTCATAAGGAGGGTTTTTCCTATGAGACCGGTAGTGTCTTATATTAATGTACCGGCTTATAGACTATGTAAAACTCAATTCGACTTTACCACAGTCGATCAAGTTTCAATCCCCTTACAGTATAAAAAGTTCTTTAGAACTTGTGACCAAATTGGAAGACATAACCTTACCCGAAAATGCCAAATTAGTTTCCTTTTGTGTTAAAAGTTTATTTACCTCTATCCCTATTCAAGAGTTTAAGGATATATTACAACATCTTATCTCAAATAGTGAATTGAATCTAAATGAACAAAAAGATTTACAAACATTAATTAATATGTGTATCAAACAAAATTATTTTAAATTCGATAATAAAATGTATACACAAGTAAACGGCTTACCTATGGGTAGTCCGTTAAGCTCATTATTAGCTGAAATATTCATGGCAAATTTTGAAAACAATCTTTTTATCACAAACACTAATCTATTCTCCTTAAATACATACATTTTTGGGTAAGATATGTTGACGTTGTGTTTTGTATATGGATCGGTACTGAGAGACAATTGTCACATTTCATCCATTTTATTAACTCCCTTAGACAACAAACTTCAGTTTACAGTTGAAATGGAAAAAGAGCTGTCAATAAACTTTTTAGATATTACGCTGACACGTAAAGAACATGGGCTAGAACTTGATATTTACAGAAAGCCAATTTTTACTGACACTCTTACACATGCAAATTGTAATCAATCTTGGAAGATAAAAATGTCACCGTTTCATAGCTATGTACACAGACTATTATCTCTAAACTTAAATAGGGTTAACTTTGAACAAGAAGTTAGAATTCTTAAAACGCTAGCAAAAAACAATGGCTATGATGAGTTACTTATTGACAAATTAATAAAAAATAAACAGAGAAAATTATTACAAAAACATTTTTATAACGCGCAAAATATAGAAAACAAAAAGTGGCATAGTATAAATTATGTAAATAAGGTTAGCAACTCAGTACGTAATAGATTAAATAAATTAGGCATTAATGCAATATCAACGAATAGAAATAATTTAGGTCGCTTGTTGGTTAATAATAAAGAAAAGACAGAAGATATTAAAAAAACGGGGGTATATGAAATAAAGTGTGACGACTGTGATGCCGTATATATAGGTCAGAGTGGCCGTAGCATAGATGTGAGGTGAGGAAGAGAACACAAACAGTCTATTTTATATAATAAAAAATCAACTGGTTTCGCCGAACATTGCATTGAGCAAACTCACGTTTTTAACGGTAGTAGTGTTAAACTTTTGCATAATGCAAACAAAGGAAGAATCCTAGACATGCTTGAAATTTTAGAAATTAAGAAGGCCCTAAGAAACCATAAAAATGTTACAAATACACAAACAGAATTTATGAACAACCCTGTACTAGACACAGTAATAAAATTAAAGTTAAATTCGTATTCCGGCCTATATTGTTAAATTTTAAGAAATAGCAAATCAAGTTATTATCCCCCTCTAGGTGGGTAGAGGATTTGTAAGATATATACTGTGAACCACCATTTTCAGGTCAGTTTTTAAGACTCTTTGATAATAGTCGCAAGCAAGGCTGAAATACATGTTAGAGAAATCTGGAAAAAAACTAACGAAACAATAAAAGAAAGTTCGTATTGTAACTAATATTTATAATTATTTTATCAATTTAAAAGTTACATTATAACTTTTAAATTGTTTAAATTTCCCGATTTCTGAGAGTTTCCCAATCTCTTATTCGTAGAAATGAGCCAAATTGATAAAAAGAATGAGGAGGGATAATCCAAGTCAGTTCCTAATATATACAATAGATGACGCCATGCGTACTCGGTTTAATGGGTTTAATATCTTTCTTAACTTGTATCATATACAACCTTTAAATAGTTTAAATTTCCCGATTTCCGAGAGTTTCCCAATCTCTTATTCGTAGAAATGAGTCAAATTGATAAAAAGGATTACGGTAGTTGGTCATTAAATCGCAACAACTATAACTTTCGCTTACCCTATCCACCTTACTGATATTTCATACCTTTACATCTTTAAATCTTTCCTGTCCCCCTCTTACTTTTTGTTTGTTTCTTTTTGTCTCGTTTGTTTCTCGTTGTCTCTTTTTGTATTTTTGTCTCTAAATTCATTTTCCATCAAAATTTTATAACAAAATCAAAGTTTTCCGAAAACCAAAATTTTTTTTAAAAACCAAAGTTTAGGCCAGCCTATGCGCAGCCCGGCATTTGCACGTCTCGCAGATGGTTCCTCGTCCAGATTGAGGTACCAGCGTCAACACCCAAATTAGACACAGTGAAGTGCGCGAGCTACCTTATAAAAGTGTAATTTTAAGTTTTGTTAAATCTGTTTTTTTTTAGATGTTTGTAAATTTTATCACCTTTTTTAATCTGCATTATGCAGAAGGAGCCTAGGTATAAGTTTTAATTGTTTTAAAACCGAACCAGGCCTAGTCCGCCCGGTCCTGCAATCCGCCACAGCGAATAACGCAGTGGTTGCACGGTCGGTCCCGGGTTAGGCCTTGGGGAGGTAATTATTGTATAAGTTACTATTAAATAAAGAAGTTTTGAATTGAATTGAATTGGTCATTAAATCGTTAAAAACTTTAAAAGCGGAGCTGAGAAAAGATGTGCTAGAGTTCATCCAAAAAAAAGCTGATTTGGTTGAAAGGTATATAATTACATCTATGAACTTGTTAAATTTTTTGTTTATAAATCCTCTTTTATTCTAGATTAATCAATTTTGACAATATTTTAGTTAGTGCACTTGAAGATGATATATAGATTACAATTTTAAAACACCAGATTTATCATATAGTTGTCGGAAACGGTAATTTTTAGGAAATAAATGTCCTACTGTGTTAGAGCACTTTGGTACACAGTAACAAGTTTCCATTTTACATCCTAATTACCTTCGTTTATTCAAAGACATATTTTTTCGTATTGACATTGACGGACAAACAACAGAGTGCAGCTGGTGCACTCTGGTGGATAAAATGGAAGAGAATGTTCCCCATTGTAGTGAATAGGTGGTGAACGTGAAGGGATTCAGCGAGAATAGCCGAATTTACAATCAATTAGGTTGGTGCAAAAGCATCAGCTGTTCAGCGCTCAGTTGTTATCATTGTCATGTCACATGTCATTAATTAAAAGGTGATAGAATAAATTTTTATTGATAAAAAATTCCATAAGGATATACCCTTGTTATTTGTAATATATATTGTTAAAAATATGACTCTAATAAACTAAAAGAGTAATTGTAATATTTGCTAAAAATTATATTGTTATTATTACCTCGTTGGCGATGAGCAAATCCGCAATGTCCATTCTGATTCATAAATTTGACAACAATAATTTTTGACCGACGCAAACTGTCATAAAGGTACGGTTAGGATCGTCGCTCTCCGGGGGAACTGGCGAATTCCCTCACGATTTACCAGTAGAAGTAAGTTCACGCATTTTTCGCACGATGTGATCACTCCCGTAGTTACAGAATAGACTTTTATACATTTTCGAGTTAACTCCACCCACTTCTCACGGGAATGTGCTTTCACGCTTTTACAGAATACAGGTCCTTGAGAGTGCTCAATAAAAATTCATCTCTTAACGATTGTTTCGATTTCTCGCTCCTTCGCTTTCTGGCTCCTTCGCTTTCTCGCTCCTTCGTTCTGCAGATGTTCCCTACATGTGGATATTTGCAAAGTAACGACGGAATACTATATTGTCATCCGATCTTAGTAACTGCGCAGAATTTCATCAATTGATTATGTCAGGAAGTGTGTTAAATAAGGGATACAAGATTTGAAGACAATTTTCACCTCCGCGCCCCCTACGTGAAGATATTTGCAATAATAATGGCGGAATACTGTATTGTCTTCCGATCTTAGTAACTGTATATAATTTCATCAATTGATTATGTCAGGAAGTGCGTTAAATAAAGGATGCAAGATTTGAACACAAACATTATGCACGTATTGTGGGTTGAAGAAAAGTAAGTAATAATGGATGTAATATTTATAGACAAAATATTATAATATTTAGGATTCAGATATGATACAAATCTTTGACAAGCAGTTTTTTTTATAAAAATTATAAAAAATGCTTCATTTTATTGTTCGTTATTGTTCTTGCGGTAGAGTTATGACTCACATGTCGTATTTCAAATTTTGTGTGAATAAAAATTATCGAATGAAACATGTGTATCTGTTTAGTCATATAGTTGAACTGTAGGATACCATTTCTCTTTTTTATACCTAATTTAAATTAAACAATTTTGTGTTGTTTTAACATCTTCAAAGTACTTACTGTCATATAGCCCACCCTAGTTTATAATACCATATTTAACTATAGATCCCCCTAAGGCATTATACACCATCAACAATTGTTTATAATTTAGTGTATTTCTTAACTGATAAAATAGAATAAAATGGAACGGAACGGAACAGAACAGAATAGAATAGAAAATGCTTGTTGGAATGTACAAACAAAACATTAAGGTTACAGTGAAAACTGATATTTATACCTAACCTTAACTGCTGCAAATTATAAAAATAAGTAAGTACTTACAAAAATATAAACTAAAATATAAAGCAAAATATAAAATTTTAGTGTTAAAAAGAAGAATACACATACCTCCATACCCATGACACGACTTCGATAGACGAGGGTGTTGAATACACCATCCTGGCAAGCCAATATAAGTTTCAGATTTTAGCTCGGTTGACCTTAAGAAGGCAAAGGTCAGCCTTTCAGATAAGCCAAGTTCTTCTATATTTCTATAGAAGACACTATGTAGTGGCTTATCTGAGTAAAGCTGCAGAAAGATGGTTTGTTCTGCAGCTTTTATTTGGGCTTTCCGTCGAGCGGGTTCCAACTCGGTGACAGAGTCGGGATTATCCCGCTCAACGTCGAAGATGAGATAGAGTTCATCGGCTGCTCTGCGTACTGCCTTGAACAGAAAAGCTCCTACCGCTGCATTTTCATGGTCTCGGACCATACATAGGAGGGGATCCCAACTCCTAACAACCTTGTTCTTCCCCGACAGTTCTGAAGACCAGATCTGTCGGATTCGGTGCTGATACTTGCCGCGGACAGCCTTTTTCATTACACCCACTTCTGGGGTGGAGCGTTGCTCGACACTCAAGTAAGTGTACGACTCTCCGGCATCTAGGTGGTGTAGGATGCTTCCATCTACGAGCTGCGCGTCCTCTCTGTAGTCCCCACATCGTCCTCTTTTGAGATGGACCAGTTCACATTTGTCTAAACCGAACTGCATACCGACAGCTTGCGTGTACTCCTGTACCACATTAAGGGATTGTAGGAGATCCCTTTCTCGCCTAAAATTTAAGGTCATCCATATAAAACAAATGGGTGACTTTACGCCTCCTGTAGCCGGAGGTACCATAGTTGTAACCGCGGGTTTTTCGGAGCGAGACGGATAATGGCAGTAGCGAGATGCAAAGCAAAATGGGACTGAGGGAATCTCCCTGAGTACCCGCATGTACAAGATGCGTGTGAACACCTTGTAACATGCGTTTAAACATGTTATCGGCCTATAGTTGGACAAATCTCCGTTCTTGGGGATCAACACTGTCCGCCCTTCAGCAACCCAAGAAGGAATTTGCTGCTCCCCATTTAACCAAGCATTAAAAATCCTGGCTAAATGGTGGTGGGTACTGGTTAACTTTTTCCACCAAAAGTTATTAATCCCATCGGGACCTGGAGCAGTAACATTCTTAGAGCCTTCAAGAGCTCTTCGAACCTCTTCTGGGGTTATTGGTTGGCACATCTCCTGTGGAGATGGTGAAATTACTATTTATAAAGAATATTATTGTTTACAATGTTTTACTAAATTACTCATTTCTATTCAGTGTTAATAAAATATTGGTTAAATAAATTAGCCGTTTTAATATCACCTGTAACCATATGCCCATTATCCTTAATGTTTATGTTATTCATTTGATTTTTAATTATATTACATGCCTCTTTTATTACACCCAACAATTTTTTACAATTATTGGCATATCTACTTAACCTATCTCCATAATGGTTATTTTACGTTTCTTATTATTATGTTTAATTTATTTGTGTATGACATATTTGTTAGCTATTCTTGTTATTTAAATTTTTGTTCATTTTTTTTTAACTTATTTGTTATTTTAATTGACTGTATGATGCCTGATTTATTTTTAATGACATTTTTTTTGAGTTTTCATCTATAATCTTAATAATTCAAAAACAAAAGTATTTGTTTTAGATATATTGGTTTTCTCAATATATATATATATACAGGCTGTCCATTTTATCAGGGCCCTCGAGAATATCTCACTTAATATCGGTCGTACAAAAAAATATATTTTTACGAAAATTGTGCCGATTTATACAACCTACAAAATGGTTTAAAGTCATTTGAAATCCATGGCCTACTTTAAGAGTTATGGCGGAAAATATCGAAAATGCGGAAAACGTCTAGGCGAAATATCTCCGTTATTTGAAGAGATACGAGAAAAATTCTAAGGCGAAAACTTTTTGCAAAACAGAGTGCTTCAACGAGGTTTTATCTAATTTTTTTCATTTTGAAATTTACTCTTCAGGCTGCTAAAAAAATTATTTTGAAACGGGCGGGAAATGGCGCCATTAAATAGAGTATTTTCCTCCCTCTTCAACGATATATCGCATGCCATATTTATTTATTGGTACTACGTTAGTAATTATAAAAACATTTATTTTAAACCAATAATTTTTTTTTAACAAGCATTATACTTGCCGTGGAGAATTATGATTAAATAAAACGATAAAATATTTCAATAAGTTGTTCAAATCTTTGCTATAATAAAACTTTAACACAATTAAGAAGAATAAAGGAAATTCAGGTAACAAAAACAAATTAATAATAAAAAGAATATAGTACACAGAACATTAATATTTATCTAATCCTCAAAATAATTTTTAAGATATCATATCAAGTGTTCAAAGTGTCCACCGCGATTTCTTATGCACAATCGAGCGCGGCGAGGCACTGCATTTAAAACATTACTCAGTATTTCTGGGGTAACTGTAAGACATGCCTGTTGAATTCGAGGTTTTTGGGTCCTCTACATTTTGCGGTGTCGTCGGAAACACCTTATCTTTAATATACCCTCATAGAGGGGTTATATCTGGAGAATAAGGGGGCCATCGAATAAATCCCTAGGTACCTATCCAATGTTGAGGCAAAGTTTCATCTAAATAATCTACTCAAATCTGGGAATTGTGGGGAGGAGCTCCATCTTGTTGAAAATATTGAAAGTTGTGTTGATTTTCTAAAGGTAGGTCATCTAAGAATTCATTAAATTCATTTCTCAAAAAGTTTAGGTACCTTTGACTACTGAGATGACCATCATAAAAATAAGGACGTATTAAATTAGTGCCTAAAATACCTATCCACACATTTATTGAAAAATGATTTTGAAACCCAGTCGGTCTATGCCAGTGTGTATTTTCAGAAGTCCATTTGTAATGAATATTGCGATTAAAAAATCCATTATTGGAAAAATTTGCCTCGTCGGACCAAAGTATTTTACTACATATTAATGGATCGGCACGCTTCTTTTTCAACAGCCACATACAAAAAGTCCTCCTCTTTGATTTGTCCCCCGCTTGTAAATTGTGAACTTTTTTGGCTTTATAACTAACACCGGTAAACATTTTTCTTTAAATTTTTTCTAGCACTTGTTTTATTTATATGACAAGCAATTTGATTGTTTCTTAATGATGTTTCCAAATTTTCTGTATTTTTATTTCTTATATAATTAATAACTCGGTTTACCTTATTTACATTATCAGTAACACTGTTCAACCTTGTCTTCTTCTTTAAAAATGAACCATTATTTTTCAGTTTCGTAGCTAATTTTCTGAACAGAGTTTTATTCGGCTGTAGTGCTTGTGGAAATCTGTTTCCATATTCTACTTGAGCTAATCCAGAGTTAAAATTGCATTGGCAATATATAACGAACATATTATAACGATCAATGTGAGTGAAAATCATTTTTGAAAATTCTAAATTCTTAAACGAGTGTGATTGAGTGAGAGTTTAAGTATTAACTGAGATGATCTGTCAAAAAATTAAATTGTCAAGTTTGTTCATATCCAACTATTTTAAAATAATTGAAATAATAGTGAAATCATAAAATACAAACAAATGGATATTATACTTAAATTAATTGGTAAAGGCATTTTAACTTTCTGAGCAAGGAGTGACGCTTTTATGGAGGACCTCTATATATTGGCATAACTGCGAATAATCTTTCCATAATTGCTCCATGTTGCTTTCTTGATTATTATTTTGTTTTTGTTACCTGAATTTACTTTATTCTTCTTAATTGTGTTCATGTTTTATTATAGCAAAGATTTGAACAACTTATTAAATTATTTTATCGTCTTATTTATTGGTTAAAAAAAATGTTTTTATAATTACTGACGTAGTACCAATGAATAAATATGGCATATGATATATCATTGAAAAGGGAGGAAAATACTCTATTTAATGGTGCCATTTCCCATCCGTTTCAAAATTATTTTTTTAACAGCCTAAAGAGTCAAACCCACTCGTATCTCAAATAATTCTAGTACATGCATCGACAACATCTTAGTAAATGACAAAGTTATTAATTTTAAAGCAAACAATATATTGATTTAAACTTATCTGACCATTTAGCGCAAATATTAACGGTTGAAATAAATAAAGGAATACCGTTGAAAAAACTTATATATAAACGATGCTTTAATTCTGAAAATACCACAAACTTTCTTAATATGTTGGCTAATAAAAATTGGCACGATGTATACAACACAATATTATTTTTTGACATTTTCTTTGATTACTTGATATAAACTTTCCTTTAAAAAATATACTATTAATGACAATGATGATAAACGCCAATTATCTAGCTATAACGATCTCTCAAACAAATATCCCCAATTCATCGAACGAAAAAACGAAATTCACAAAATTTATGATAATAAACTTGAAAATGCAAAAAGATTATACTATGATACACAGATCAGTCAAGCAGAAAATAAACAAAAACGGATGTGGAAAGTAATATCAAACTTGCGAAATAAAACACCCTCTTACCATAACATAGAAATAATTGAAAGCGACATAATCTTAACAAATACAGACTTGGCAAATAGATTTAATCAATACTTTACTACTATGCCACCTCGAAATATCAACAAGGATATAGCCTTTTTGGAGTCAAATGTACCAAAGATGAATAACTCTCTATTTTTATTTCTGACATCATTGAAATAATAAGTAAATTAAAATGCTCGAATTCAAGTGATTTTGACAATATATCCAACAATACCTTAAAAACGTGTAAGCTTCTAATTTGCCCTCCTCTGTCATTCCTAATTAATCTAATGTTTCAACAAGAAACTTTTCCATCCAAACTTAAATTAGCAATTGTAAACCCATTACATAAAAAGGGTGATACAACTATCATTTCTAACTATGGATTATTAGTCTTCTCTCGAGCTTCTCCAAAGTTCTAGAAGTTGCAATAAATGATCAGTTAACTTTATATCTTTATACTTATGGAATAATTTCCCCAAATCAACATGGATATATTAAAAAACAAAAACATTGATTCAGCGGTTACTAACTTTGTCTTTGAAATATTTAAAGCAATTGATAGCAAATTACTAGCTTTGGGACTTTTTATTGATTTTAGTAAAGTAGCAGTAACGTTGATCATGATTTATTACTTGCAAAACTGTTTAGATACGGTATTAGAGGCGTAACTTTACAGTTATTTAAATCATACCTTCAGGGACGCACACAAAAAGTTCAATTGCCAAATGGAAAAATTAGCTCAGCATGCGACTTAATAGCTGGTGTGCCTCAGGGATCAATATTGGGCACCATACTTTTTGTAATTTTGCAAACTACCTTTATTAATATTTGAATAAGGTATCCCCAACAATTATACAATATGCCGTTGACATGAACATCTTGATAAAAGCTGAAAGTGTAGGAATTCTTATGACACCCTCTTGTAGAGTGTGATATGGTCATAACATAAATTATTTACTGATAAACCACGGTAAAACACAGTGTGTAATATTCAAATCACAAAGATCCATATACACTTTGAACAATAATTTCCCTTTGTAAACTAGTGATAATGCTAAGATGCTACGGTATCATCTTAGATTGCCATTTGCACTGGAATTCAAACTCTTTGTGGAAAATTAAGTAGAAGCTGCTATGCTCTACGATTCCTTAAAAATTTCTGTAGTATCATATTCTCAAAACCCTGTATTTCGCTTCCTTTCACTATCATTTAAGATACCGTATTATAAACTGGGGAAGCAGCTCGCAGAACCAACATATTTTCATTTTACAGAAACTTGCCGTTAGGATATTAGCAGATTTAGGTTATCGCGATTCCTGTAGAGATGCTTTTCGCCATCTTCAAATTCTAACCGTTTGACACTTACATTTATGAGGTATGTTGCTGTTTTTAAAAACAGATCTATATTTACACAGAATGCAGCCTCTCATGATTATAATACTCGTCATAAAACCTAACCCTCATGTCACATTTTTATGTCAAAATAGTGTTCAATATAATGACTCTAAATTATTTAATCACTTACCACAACAAATTACAGAATCATCAAATCATCATCATCAATCATTTTTAAATGGAATCTTTAAAAAAATATGTTAAAGAAATCTTGATAAGAAGAAGAATGTATAAACATTGAATTAATACTTTTTTCTGTATAGTAGTTTTGGCTTTATTGTCCATTTTATATTCACTTTGGTTTTGGATTTTTTTAAAAATTCTGTACTGACGTATTTCTTCAGATATATATGTATGTTCTCTTTCTCATGTATATATGTATGAGATGAAATAAAGCTATCTAGCTATCTATCGTCCAATGTGGATTTTCTGTAATCCAGTATCCACAGTTCTGTTTGTTGACTGTTTCATTTAAGACGAATATTGCTTCATCAGAAAAAAGAATACTTTTTATAAATAACGGACCATCTTGGCATCCATTTGCCATGATTTATGTCATCATTTTAAAGGGGTAGCTGTCACTCCAAGGAGGGGTTGAAAGGGGTGGTATAAAATTATACTTGGACCTCACTGTATAACAATCGTATATTGAAGATGTTACTTTCTAAATATATACGATTTGTAGAGTATAGATTATTTTTATTTTTATTTTTTTTTAATTTATTAATCACGTGTTATTCCTAAGTTGAAGATGTGGTCTCATTTGTGTATGAAACATTCAGAAAAAGATTTAAAAAATGTGTACTAGTAAGAGGTCTACATAGAGAATAATGTTTAATTTGAATAAAATGTAATTTTTTAAATGAGATTTATCTTTATTTTGTAACTAACCTCCGTATATAAGCTTTTCTTCATAATTGAAAAAAAACATTTGAATCAAATTTTTATTAAAAACGTAAGAAAAAGGTAGTTTGCTTGCATATTTTCAAATTTTTAGAACACCCTGTATAATTTATCTTAAGTTTAACAGCTGTCTATGACTCTTTAAGACGAGCAAAAAATTTTATATAAAAAGAATAAAAATTAACAAAGGGTGCGGTACCCCATCCGAGGACCCACTATATATTTAACATTATTTACTAGTAATGATTCTACGAAAAGTGCTGTAATATAATTTAAGCAATTGAAATATTCGCAATAAATTATATGCATTCTATTATTTATGTTATTTTTATATCTTTTTATACGCAGTCGAAAACAGTTAAAAATATTAACATAGTGTTATAATAATCGTTCTAAAGTGATATAATATTATTTAGGTAACTTTTAAACAAAACTTTATGATGCATTAATTATAGTAGATAAGTACATAATAATATGTCATTATAACATATTTTTATGTGCGGTTGATAGAACTGCAATTTATTAAGATAGGAATATCCATTATGAAAATAATGTATGATAATATAAAAACTTTTAAAGAAACTTACATAAGGTATTAATTAATTTCATTTTGGTAAATCAATTAACACAGATTTTAATTAAGGTAGTGTCTATTTGCAATTATTCACATATAACTAACCATGTAAAAAATGCTATGATGCATGTAATAATTGCTCGTTTTAGTGCCATAATTAAAACCATTTTCAAAATTATACAAAATATTATACGTAATTATCTAACAGTGCGCTTCATTAAAACGGATATTTTCGTCATTTTTCAAATCCGGATTTGAGCTTTGGCAGAATTGTAGTCCTATATAAGACGTACATTTCGAGGCAACCAACTTAAATTTAGTTAACAAACTGAGACAGCGTCAGCCCCCAAAATCGGGCCCATTCCCGATATTTTGCTTCGCGTTGATGATATCGATAAAAGTTATTAGAAAAAGTTATTCAGAATCTAATTTTAAGCACCGTTATCAAATTTCATTACGATAGTCGCATTTTTAGTTTTTTTCAACATTGTCCAGGTCTGTTCAGATGCACGATTTTCATCTTCTTACTACTTGAATCCTATAAACACCGTCATCGGTTCGGGTATAACATAATGCCGCATTTTCCAAGGTGAGTGAGGCTTCGAGAATCCTCCTTTCCTCCGCAGTCTATTGTACAGCCAAACCAAGTCTCCCGCCTTGAATTCTGTTGAGCTGATATTACGGCTATAACGAGCCCTCATTCTTCTGTGGTTAATGAAGATTTTCAAAGCCAGCCTCACCATCGCACACACATACAACGAGCCCTCAGTCGATCAATACTTCTTGTAGGTGACTTCTTGGTGGTAAGATCCGCACAAACCTTGCATTTGCGACACCAAAGCTCTACATCATGGTGACTATTTATCCAGTAGATTCGTTCCTGTATTCTAGCCAAGGCTTTAATTTTACCTAAATGTTTTCCGGATATTCCCCGTGCACCTCCTGAAGTACTTTTGGTACTCGGCAGCTGGTTATCACCAGATGTATAGTAACTTCCTTCCCAACCGAGCTCTCCCACGCTCTCCTTAATAGCGCATCTATAACGTTGAATACGTCCCGTTGTGCCCAAAAAGCCTTCAGTCCGACACTTTTCTCTGAAATGTATTTTTCTTTCGTCCTCGGCATCTACTCCCTTAGGTTGCCTCTGGCGGCAGTTCTCTTGACATGACCAAATTTTCCGCAATTAGAACAGCCTTTCACTGCTTTGTTGCTGCGGTTGTGGTTCCTCTTTCGGTGGTTGCGGTTCATGTTTTGGCTCCAGCTATGAATTTAATTTGCTCAGCACTTGCGCGACCATTTTATGCGCGTCCGTTGGTATAGCAATCAATCTTGTCTTATCCGAGTGGATTTCTTCTTTCCTTGCAGCGTCTGTCTCCTTAGGATTCAACTGTCGACAATCTGGCATAATATGCCCTGGTTTGCTGAACTTGTAACATCGGATACCTCCGCCCGGCTTTACACCTTGTCGGTTTTCCTATTCTCTTGAAAAATCTGTCAGTAATTGAGTAGATCAAAGCTTCACTACCAGTCTTATGCCATGATATTCGAAGGACACGCCTAATCTCCTCGTCCTTTATGCCATCAATTAAGGTCTCAACTGACAATTGCTCCTGGACCCCGTTGGTACCTCCAGATAAGCCAAGTGTACCAGTTTCCACAGCAGCTTCAAAATTTTGTAAACTTTCCCCAGCCTTTTGTGTACATGATTTCAGCTGAGTCCTGTTATATATTTGCGAGATGTTGGTCGGCATATCTTAAATCTAATGAAGCCTCCAAAACTTTAATGTCCTGTTGTTGCGCCACTAGGATCGTCTGAAGCAATTCCGATTCCTTAGCCCCTTAATGCTAAAACTAATATAGCCTTTTGCTCATTATTCCAATTGTTGGCAAACGCAACAGCTTAAACTGTCTCTTATATGAAGTCCATGAAGATTAGCTGCCAAAGGAGGGAGGTTGCGAGGACCTGATGGTACTACTAACTGGCCTCCTTTTCCCCTCAACTGTCGCTTAAGTCGTTCTACTTTTCCCTCAACTACCCGAAATTGTCCTCCATATCAGTAACTTTCCCTTCAATTTCGCCAACTTTTTCTTTGACTTCACTGACTTCAGCTATTACATTGCCCATATTCTCTTTAATTTCATTCCTGATTTCATCAGTGGCTGCGAGGATAGCACCCTGTTGTACCTCTATAATTTTTCTTAACTCTTCCTACCGTGCCATTTCCTCGTCTCCAGGTTTTCCATCATTTTCATCAATTCTTCCTGACGTCGTCCCTCTTGTTCTTCTTTTTCTTCTTGACGTCTTTTTTCTTGTTCCTGCTTTTCTTCTTGGTGTCTCTTTCCTGGTCTAATATCATTTTCCTCAGTTCAGTTAACATGTCCTGCATTTGTTTTTCAGCAGCCATACTTCTTGTTTCCATTAAAATGTTCTCGAAACTGCATTAACAAGTCTTATTTACAGTCTATATTGGATACAATTAAAATATCTACAAAGTCCAGAATAGAATATTTTAGAAATTTTCTGAAAATGCCACAAATCGATTTTATTTCATGTCTATACCACTTTTCAGTTGAAAGAACTTAATTAGCTAGACTAACTTCTAAATAGAATGATTTAAAAATTTCATCACACTAACACAAATAAATTTTCACTAAGGTGTGTATTTTTGTCCGGTTCAAAGCACTTCACTATCTTCAGTGGTTTCCAAATAGAACACTATCATTATATTGGTAATTTCTCTCTACTAAGGGATTAACCTTCGTAAGCGGACGTGCAGGTAACAAAATGCTAAAATGCTTGGATACATATAGATATACATTTTAACAAGTAAAGTTGTACAAAGGGCCAAAGTATATAATTATTTTCAATTTTTACTTATGGAACTAAAATTTTGATATTTATTGTAACTTATAAAAGGTCACTTTTTACCATGAAATAATTTTTCTAGCATCTTTCGGTTTCACTGAAAAACACTAATATTATAACAGTCAAATATTAGTCGCCTCCGGTGAAAAAGGAGCTACCCGAAAAATTATTTCATGTTAAAAAATGACCATTTACAAATATATTAACTTCGCCTAATTTGTAGTTTTTAGTATCATAACTAAATTTACATTTTCATTATTAAAAATACGTTAGTGGTGTATGTATTATTAATGATATTTTTAATATTACAAAATATAAGATTTTTAATATGGACATAAATAAAACTTCACTTATCATCACGAAAGATGCGTCTTTTAAAATACGTTATTAATATGTTCGATTCGTTAAAGCAATGCTATATTCTCAGAAAATACATTATAAGGTAATTTCCAAAATATTGTGCTCAGAAAAATGAGAGAAACACGAGAACCATTGTAGTTGGATTAAATAAAAGATGTAATTTCCTCAAAAATTTTGTAAGATGCAATAACGTAACAAAAATCAAAACGCTTATTGAAAATTTTAATTAAATTATTATTTTCTATTGAAGAGGACTTTAAAAGAATCTTCAAAATATCATATTTGAACTTTCTGTTAAAACTGATAAATGAATACACGTTTATTTATCATTATAAATTGTTATACTACAACATTCATTTTAATTTAAAACAGTTAGTTGTAAATGCATATAAAAATGTGATAACCCTTTGAATCAAAATGTCTGCTGATAATTTCGATGTTAAACATTTCATTTTACACTTTTAAATTATGCTAATTTATTCGTTCTTACGTGCTTTAAATAAGAATATGTTACAAATAGAAATATCTGACTTTAAATAAATGTTTAAAAAATCTAAAAAACATATATACAGAATAGGTAAGCAGACATGGAGCAAGTCAAAATTGAAGGAATCTGGACAATAATTAAGAAAGAATTAGAAAAAAAGCAAAAAAATTCACAATATCAAATTAAAATTGGACGGTTCATTAATTGAAGACCCTGAAGAAATGAATTCGGTCAGTACTTTTCAAAAGTTGCATAACAAAAAAATAATGACCGCTTTGGTGAGGAATAATCTATAGAGTCCACAATATCTCCACTTTCAAACGTTATTGTTTTATAGACCCAGTACATTAAAGTGAGATTACTTCTGTCATAAAAACTTTAAAAACAAATCCTTGGACGAGATGGTGTACCGGTCGAGATAATAATATAGGTTTGTGAAGAATTTGCTGGCCCACTCGTGCTTTTAGTCAATGAGCCGAAAATTTCCTTCGACATTAAAAACTGCAGCAGTCACGTCAAGGCCAACACACTGGCAAAGCTGGCTATGATTCAAATCAGTCAGGATTCGAATCCTTTTGAGTATTCAAAAGCGGTACTCAGATAGTTTCATATAAAATGATTCATGATCCGGATTCGTAAGACCAAATGAAAAAAGAATTCGTTTTCGAATTCTTTTTTTGATTAGACGAATCCTTTTTTGGCACACGGAGGCAGGATCTTGCCTGATGTGACATGTTGACAGGCAAGTAGCATACAGAATTTGGTACTTGTTTCAGTTTATATTATCATTGACGAAAAATTTGCAATTTTGGTCCTGTCAAAAGCTAGAAGAAATCTTTTTCGGCAGTTTTCTCGAAGACGGTTGGAACTATCAAGTTCTATCAAGTGTAGCTTTTTCAGGTAGAACTTACTCCTGCATAACATTTTCTAGTAAAAAATGTCACAACGTTTCTTAAAAAAAGAGACAAAATATTCATCATCAGGTATAACTCATGAGGCGCCCCCTGCGGGCTAAAGTTTTGTAATTCATAAGTTATTGTTTTTTAGATTCAATAATGTTTTAATACAAATTTTGGAGAAGATGGGGCCAGAGGTAGTTGAGATGTTGCAAAATAAAAAAAATAATCTGTACCTTCTTCCACAGCAACAATTTACCACAGCATATTTCGTTATATCTTCATGTTTTGGTCCAAAGAATTTACCCACGAACTATGGCCTATTATTAATGGTTCACCCTGTATATCATTATTGAATTGGTTGCGGTGTGGTGAAACAAAAATCAATTTGTAAAATGTCGACGTTTCGTTGTTATTTATACATTGCCACGACTATTTAATGTAGGTTTTCTTAGTAAAACATACTTTTAAAAGTTATAATGCATATAATAATTGGATATCAGTACTTTAGTCATTTAGCTTTGAACATTAACTAAAATCTAATGTAGAATAAATTCTAACTGATATTGAAGTTTTAACGTGTAAAATACTGCTGCTTTTTACAAAGAAAACTTAAATTACATAATCCTGAGGATATCTTAAAATAAAACCGCAACGTCGACTGGTTTTATTCGCTCTCATCACACCCCAACCAATTCAATAGTGATATATAAAGTGCCATTTATTATTTTTTTAATTTAATCAATCAGTCACCTACATGTTACATAATTAAGTAAAGTACTAATATATTCACCATAATATTAAAATATTAAATAAGCGCAAGTGTAAGTAACAATAATTTTGAATTTAACTTGAGGATCTTGATTCGTGATCCGAAATAAAGACTCGAATCCTGTGATTCGAATAATTTTGAATGAAGTAAGAGGTCAACAGAAAGTGCTTCATTTTACTCAATTTATTTATGATCAGCTAGACCAAAATCGTGTAGTTTTACGCCTGTCAAAGACGTTTTATAGCTTCGACTTAATTTTTGAGGAAAGTAAATCATATAACATAGAAATCAGAAGTAATACTTTGTTTTGTTTAATATTTCAGTCCTTAGTGATAAGGTAAACTGTTAGTTGTAATTCTACGAATCGGAGATGTTTGATATAGGGGTACGTGCAGCGCAAATATCTGTACTAGTACATCTAATATTTCTGTTTTACAACAACTGACACTTTCTGATTTAGAACCAAGTTTGCTGGCGATACATCTGCTACTATGGTCGCGAACTCGCAGGTATTTGCACAGTAGTGTGGAGTGAAATGTGGCTGAAAAATGTTTTCTTCTGTTGGCCTATTGTACTCAGAGACGTCATTTGAACAGCATATATCGCCTTTCGAATATTGGGCATTGACAGTAAAATATGCAACAATTTCAAAAAATTATATTATTGGTATAAATGCAGCTATTTCCTTGTTTTTTATTAAAAGAAATCATAACTCATTACATGACGAAGGTTGCATATTGAGTTGCACATCTTCCTCGTCACCTTTGTCATCAATTGATCCTATAATCTTTAAGACATTTTTCCTAAAACCTCTACAAATTGAGGATTGGTATCAAATTTTGGTATTATATTTCTGGAAGCCATTCTTACACGTATAAACCATCGGTTGTCTCTTGGCCACAAACTGCTGATGATGCTTCAGTGATGGAAATTTCAAAATATTTGTTTGGTTAGGAACTGTTGATATCGTATATCTTAGCTTTTCATCCGACACCAAATTGTAATGTCCAAATTATCAATAAATAGAATTGTGAGACTTTAATCCCCGCTTAATATTCTTTCGCTTTATCGTCAATCAGAACATTATGGATGAAGCTTGTTTAACAAGAAATGACAAAAGAAATAATCACAATAAACTTAATATTACATAACATGTAATATTATTAGTAATCACAGTCGATACAAACTGATAGAGCAACTAATAAACTAATTAATACAGGAAAAGGCCGAATTTATCTACAACTCTGAAAACAATTATTTTAAATAATGGGAACCAATTTATTAAGAAACTTGACAGATATAAGGTTCGAGTAGTTCAAATAAAGTTAAAATTAATAACAATATAGGACTATAAACTAATAGTAGAGAATTTGTTAAAATTTTTGGCAACTCTGTAAAAGATTTAAATTCGACACATCTTACAAACAAAGAAGTAAATTACCGTAAATTGTTCCTGTACTAACACAAATTTCATGTTCCTAACTGGTGCACAGGATCTGTACGCAGAAAATGCTACGACCGAATATTTTGACGATGAAGTGTAATGCTAAAATGGAAAAGCGACTAACCAATGACACCTTCGTCAAAAATGATAATAAAAATGGAGGCTAAAGAGATGAGCCTAAAAACGAGTACTCAGTTGTTCTTCTACGGTAAAAAATTAAGTAGATCGAAAGAATGTGTGATTTCATTCTTCTTTTTGTTAATTCCGCCATTTTGTTAACGCAATGCCATAAGGATGATATTAAAGTGCAGTATTTATACTATAGTAAATGACTAGATGTAGAACAGCTGTTGTACGCATTAGTACGCAATGGGTAAAGACAACTGCTGTACAGGGGTCAATATTTTCAGGGGTCTAAATACATATGTCGATCCAAGGTACCAGAAGAAAGAAGTCACCCATCTAAGGAATAAATATGGGTGAACACAGGAAAAAACGACTATTCTTTCCTATTATTTGGGTTTTCTACCACATGTATTATTGTCCTCTTCAAAAACAAATCACCGAATCTACAAAATAATAGAATTATTGGAAAAAAGCCTCTGCGCCCGTGACGTTTACGCCAAAGGAATAGTCAGAGGTTATGTTTTGCAAATAATATAAAAAATGAAAAATTAAAGAATCAGCAATAATCTTGTTAAATGAAGACAAGTGCGTATCGAATTGCTCTGTAGATATATTTGTACAACCTGGCTACCAATATTAAAAGAAGAACTTAACAAACTCAACATTATCTAAAAGAAAATATCATCAGTTCTCTGTTCTGTGTAAGTAGTAAGTATCTATGGAAATAACATAAACAGAACCTTAAAGCTGTGTATTTGACATACACAGCAAAATAAAAGATCTTCAAAAAAAAGCTTTAAAAACGGAAAGAGATTACTTTCCGAAACGTCAGTAAAATACATTATTTTTGTGTTTATTCCGATTTATATTATTTGCAAAACATAACCTCTGACTATTCCTTTGGCGTAAACGTCACGGGCGCAGAGGCTTTTTTCAATAATTCTATTATTTTGTAGATTCGGTGATTTGTTTTTGAAGAGGACAATAATACATGTGGTAGAAAACCAAAATAATAGGAAAGAATATTCGTAGAATGCCACAAATAACTTTCAGACAATACATATAATGACCTTTGACAATTACAAATAAGTTATCTATTTCATATATTAATATAATTATTAATAGTTGAACTAACGTGTTATTGATATGTTACGATAGGTGCAAAGTTAAGAGAGGAATTGCTTACTTTTGATATGCGAAGAGGTATGTCATATTAAATAATGTACAGGGTTATTCACTGTATATTACCCCTTTATTTCTGTTATTACTGAAAATAATAAAAAAAAGTTTCGTATAAAAGTTGTAGGATCTTACCTATATTGAAACGCGATAAAAAAATATATCATGTATAGGTCACGTGATACGAAACAAATATAATATATGTTTTTAAATAGAACACCCTATATATTATTGCATTTTCGAGAAGCCCTTTTTCCCCTGATTTCAAATATATAATATTGTATAGGCCTGTCTTAAATACTTGACATTCAAAATACAAATGACCTGCTTTATTGCAAGAAGAGTGAGCCATGCCCATGCGTGTCAAAACACAAGTGAAACAAAAATAACAAGGTAGGCCACGAAAATAATTATTTTATTGTTTATTCTATTTTGACATTTTTTTTTATATACATTTATTTAACGTCGGCCTATTTCCGCTACTGAGGCCTAACACCGACGCCTGTAGACGAGCTACCCCCAACCAGGAATTTTGCTGAACCTCTTCCCTTAAGAAGAGTAGGGATCTTTTACTTGCCTAACATTTAATAGACAAGGGACCGACGGCTTTACATCCCCTCCGAAGGATGGTATATCTTCTATACAACCCTCGCCTAAGGTTGTATAGCTTCCGCGCATACACTGATATACAAGCCGCTGGAAGATGTGTGAGGCGAGAACGCGGTTTCCGTTGGAATGGCCACCCATCCAAGTACTAACTGCGCCTGTCGTTGCTTTACATCGCATACCGAAGTATGTACATAGTAAAGACGCACCTACGCTCGCCCCATTTTGATATTTCAAACCGTCATTATTAACTCCATAGCAACAACCCTAAATAGTAGTTATTCACTATTAAAATAATTTTTTTTTCTACGACTGCTTTGAAAAGTGCTACTAACTACGGCACTACTAATTACGCTTGAAAATTATTGATTTCACATGGCGTGTGATAAATCTTTAACGCACGCTAACAATGTGAAAACGCTTTCACGTATGAAAGTGCAATTTCCAACATGTAAATTATATATGGCCTAACTGTAATCATGTGTAAATAATTAATATGGTATTAGAATTAACTTCATATTTAATTTATTAAAAAATAGATTTAACAAAACAAGAGAAAACTCTTTATAATAAAATAATACTACATAAGTAATCAATTAAAGAAATTGTTCAAAGTGGCCACCATTATTTTCAATGAAAAGCTCATAGCGTCTTCTTAGGTATAGAAAAATATTACAAATAGCGTTAATATAAAATATTGCTAAAGTGCTATTTGGAGTCGCTCCATCCTGATGCCAAATCATTCTAGACAACACGTCCATAGGAAATTCTTGAATTAGACTATCTACCTCTGGTAAAATTATTTAGAGATATGTTTGTCAGGTCAATGCAAAATCATAAAATGTAGACCTAACTACTTTGCTTTAAAAAATTCTACACCAAACGTGGATTGATTTTCTACCCAATTTTTTTAACTTTCTCTATCTTTGGTTTCTATTCGTGGTTTCTATTCTCACAGGAACGTCTGTTTTTTCTATTAAAAACTCCCGCTGTGAAAAAACTTGACTCATCTGTCCACATAATTTCTTTAAAAGAAATCAGGATTTTCATTTAATTCATGAAGAATGATCTGGCAAAACTCCACTCTTCTACGTTTTTGGTCTTTATTCGGTTCCTGGACGAGTAATATTTCGTAAGGCCTATGTTGATGCTTTTTCAAACTCTTCCACCTTTTCTACAAAATCTGGCCATCTTAAGCAGTTGCGGATGTAAAAAAGGTACTTATACTTAAAAGTTATATTTTTTTTCAAAGAAAACAATCATTTTTATTTTCAGGTTGTAAATATAAATGGTGCAGCTGTAAAAAAAAATAAACCCGTGCATAGGATCTTGTTGCAAAATATGTCTCTTAGGGATGAAAGCGCTGAAGACTTAGAATAATATTTTTGCAGAATTTATATATTTATTTTATGTTTATGTATTTTAAATATACGATACTCCAAGCAGTGTTTAATAATTATTTATAAAAACTACTATTGTCAAATAATTAATACACGACAGATCACAGATCTTACGGGCAACGCTCGACATCTGGTTAGTGCGGTGCGGAAGGCCGATCGAGATCCCAATGGCTTTGGGTCGTAAACCATGCAGTCAATAATAATTTGAGTATGCAATAAAAAAAAACAAAAAACAAAGAAAAATAATTTTTTTGTACCTAAAACTAAACCTTAACTCAAACCGACAGAGATATTAGTTGAAAACGACAGGAAAAGACAGGGTCACACGTTTCTCGTCCAGGTGTATTATTGTAATTTAGACAAGACTGGATAGACCTCGGTAAGTAGGGATAACCAACACAGGGAAAACATAGGGTGTACGAATTTAACCTATAACTTAATTTTGGTTTCTTTTATAAAGTCTACAATGCAGTTGTATATCTTATTTGATCCTATCACCAACAGGCTAAGTAAATTAAATAGAGCTATGATATCACAATTTTTAATAATGTTTTGGACAAATTTCGTAGATGCAGCTTTATGCTTAACACAGCCAAAAAACACATGATCTAGGTCTCCTATGACATTACAGTGTAAAAATGTGGAACGCTTCACGATTTTGCGTGTCATCCTTGCGCAGGGGCCAAGCTAATCTTCTCTGTATCGTTCCAATTTTAGTATATGTACCGCCGAAGCGAGTACAGATCGGCAGTTCTAAGCGCCTAGAGATTTTCTGTAATTTTCACATAAAGGAAAAATATTTCGACTTTTTTAGCCTCACTATAACCCATTTTGATTAAATAAATGTTAATAATGACGGTTTGAAATGTCAATATTGAATAAACAATAAAATAATTATTTTCGTGGCCTACCTTGTTATTTTTGTTTCACTTGTGTTTTGACACATGGCTCACTCATCTTACAATAAAGCAGCTCATTTTCATTTTGAACGTCAAATATCTCAAGAAGTATTTAAGATAGACTTATACAATATTGTATATTTGAAATCAGGGGAAAAATAATAATATAGGGTGTTATATTTAAAAAAACATATATTTATTTCGTATTACGTGACCTATAAATGACATTGTTTTTTTATTATGTTTCAATAAAATATAGACAAGATCTTGCAACTTTCATATGAAACTTTTTTTTTACTTCCAACAATAACAGAAATAAAGGGAGGTCAATGTATAAGTGAATAACCCCCGTACACATACTTTTTCTCTTACCATTGTGAACATGTACAGGAAAGTGCTAAATAAAGGACTATTATTGTTATATTATAATAGTAGTATCTGTATTAATAAATACTCATATTTTTTACAAACAATCTCTACATATAATAGAAGCCACCTATTTTAATATGTTGACCGTTGACATGAAGGAATTGCTTACAAATAAATCACAGGTAAATTAAAACAAATTTAATTGTAGACCATTTGTATCTACCATATTTTGATACATCTTATCCATACTTATATAGGCAGCAATGGTTAATAAAACTTTACAAACATATTCTGATCATTTCCAACATGAATTATACTCCAATCTATCTCAAAAAATTTATCACCTGTCTCTGCCCATACCTTCCATATTTCACAGCACCGTACAGCAATGTTTCGCAAGTGTTTCACGTAAAAGGTCGTAAAAATGTAAACTCTGCCTGTTGGACTGGAGACTCTGCACCTTTATTAAAGTTCATGAAAATAAAATAAAACCGGTAAATCATGAAAGTAGGCATTCTAACAATTATAAATTGTAATTATAAAAGGAATTTAATTGATTTTAAATTATCTACATCGAATTAATCCTATGCTTGAGTCGTTGAGAAACATTATTATTGTTTGTGAATTTGTATGCAATTGTTTTAAATGGCAACCCCTATTTTTAAAAATGTTATTTGATAGAGCATATTTTTCTGCATACAGTACATTAAAAAACCCACACCTCACAACACTTCCAATGTATAATACTGCAAGCTAATTTTCTATGTAGCTTCCCTGCACCCCCTGACCATCGATCTCATGTTTATCTTTTTGCTATATACTTCATGATGAGCAACATAACCTTTGCTTAAACCAAACTGGAACACAATACAAAAAGCGCTTTATCGTTATCGTAGTCCCCTGTACCTTCTGACCGCCTTTACTTTCTGATACAGATTTAAAATTCATAAAATCGTGTAAAGCTCACTTTTCTCCTTATTTGTTTTATTTTAACAGACTAAAATTTCTCCTATTAATGTGCATTGAGAGAATAGAGAATAAAATGTAACAAAAATCTCTCTACTGTTACCATAACAAAATATAGATTAGAAATTTACAGTTTCAGTTTTTTTTCTATTTTTCCTATTAATATACACTGATAGATGGTAAGGAATTAAATATTACCGATCAGAAATTTCTACAATCGTGTAGAGCTTATTTTATACCTGATTTATTGTGAAAGATATTTTTTAAATACATATTGATAGCCAAAAGCAAAATATTACAAGGTATAAATTACAAACATAATATTTTTAGTCGCAAACTCCTCTATAAAATCCTTATTTTACTATAAGGAACGTAACCAGACTGCAACCAACAGCTACTCTCCGGGCTATGTGCCCCGCTGAGCGCTGAATTACAAGTTACAAGCCTGGCGCATTAAGTGTAATAATTGCATATTACCATCAAAACGCTAATGCTTCGATTGCAACAAACACCAGCCGAAAGACTGATCCAACTTAAAGGAGCTCTCGTGCCAGTCGTCACACACCACTTGCAGACTGTAGTTTCGAGCTGTTGGCTCTCATCAGTTCAAGGTAGGCATGTGAAGACCGACACGAGGATCACTTGACTATTTAGTACATTTCGGTATCTTTGACATAGCGACATGTAAAATAGTCAGCAGGCGCTAGCTAGCGGTCCAATGTCTGTTGCAATCGCAAAATAAACAACCTCATTGGGCTTAGCATAGTTCAAATGTGCTTTTAGAGGGCGGAATATTAAAACATAATATTTTTTGTGGCAAGCTCCTCTATAAAATCCTTATTTTACTATAAGGAACGTAACCAGACTGCAACCAACAGCTGGCGCCTGCTGACTATTTTACATTATGCAAGAAAAGCAGCAGCACAAAACACATTTCATATGTAATAGAAAAAATTAGCGCTACTCATTTTTTCCATATACAAACAATTTCAAAGACTGCAACCAACAGCTGGCGCCTGCTGACTATTTTACATTATGCAAGAAAAGCAGCAGCACAAAACACATTTCATATGTAATAGAAAAAATTAGCGCTACTCATTTTTTCCATATACAAACAATTTCAAAGAATTACCTTTACATACGAGAATATATATATATATATGTTATATAGTATTTGAGCCACTGTATATAAGACGATACGTGACTTTTGTTTCATTTCAGATTATCATATAATACCATATCTCAGCCACGTACAGATAACAAACACGTGCAGATAACAAATTCCCGCTATCATTTATCGCTTACAAAGCATCCTATTATATTATATTACATTTTAACTTCTCACGATTATGCTGAATCGCTTGCTTGCTTTTTCTTTGTTCATCATTTAGATGACACTGCATCTAAATGTCATAAATAGAACCACAGGACATTTCTGTAGCCAGTTATCATACTCACTTCAAATTAAACACTTTATATTTCATTACTGTATTATTTCTAAGAGTCAACGATTGACTCTCTACAAATCAATAAAATTGTTTTTAAAAACTTAGCTACGAAACGCGAGCTATAACATTGGCGCAGTCGGTAGGATCTGTTAAACATCCCTGGAACAAGAAGCCTAACTTGTAGTGAAACGTTCGAGAACAAGGAAAACATCTCAACAAGGGTGCCTAACTAGTGCGAGTGATCTACAAGAACAAGGAGACCTTCCTCACCAGTGGTGGCGGATCCCAATCCCTCGACGGAGGAAAGAACCTACACATGAAGATATTTACGTAAGTCATTTTTAAGAATCATCACGTTTTATTATTGCTATTTTTATTTTTCACATTTCGCAATCTATTTAAGTGTATTATACTGCTAATACATCCAACGAAAACGAAACAGTTCTGCTATCAATTTTATCCTTATTATTCCCTAAACGACATAATTAATTTTATTTTATACGTATTATACTGTTAATACGTAATTGTGTGTATTATACAGCTAATACACTCATCAAGTTCCATTTTATTTTAAAGCAACATCGAAGCGTATTATACTGCTAATACGTACTTACAGCTAATACGCTAATACACATACAGACAAGAAAATCTTTTAAATTTAACTTTAATAGTTCGTAACTAAAAGCAACAAAATGTCAGAACAAGAAGCTACTGTACAAATCGAAGAACAAATTGAGGCTTATAAACTTTCAGAGATATTCTCGATAATACCTGAGTTCGATGGAAACCCCATCAACCTACAAACATTTTTAAATTCTTGTACATATGCTCAAGGAATGGCAATTAATGACCAGTTGTTATTATTGACTATTCACATAAAAAATAAATTGCGTGGCAAAGCTGCCGAATTGATAAATTCTAGAAATCCAGCTACATATGCAGAAATAAAATCCTTATTAGAAGCGCACTTCGGAGATTCTAGAGACCTAACATCTCTAATCACTGACCTGCAACGCATCCATCAATTACCTAACGAATCTGCATTAACCTTTATATCACGGTTGCAAACGCACAATGCTAAAATGCATGCCGCAATTCAAAAACAAACTTTGTCCAAAGAACAGAAGAAATCGCAATCTGATTTAGTCGAAACTATGACGCTAAATAATTTATTAACAGGCTTAGAACCAAATTTAGGCAAAATTATACGTGCTGGCAATCCACAAAATATGTTGGAGGCTATTAATCGAATTAAAAGAGAATTACAACTCTCTTATTTTGAGTCACAAAAATTTTCAAGAAATAACCCAGCTAAAAACCCAATTCCTTCCCAACAAAGGAGACCAATTTCAACTTTCCAACAGAAAATGTGTTCATTTTGCAATCGCATTGGACATACTGTAAGTGAATGCCGTACTAGGCAACAACAACAATTTATGCCATTAAAGTCCCAAAACTTTCAAAGACTAAACTTCCAAAGAAATTCAAACTTCCGAAATTTTTCGCAAAATAATCAATTTAGTCACAGGCAATTTCCACAAAATAATCAATCTAATCTTCCACAGCAAAATAGGCCTTCAGCCATCAGACCAAACCCGAATTTCAATCAGCAGAGACCATCTGCAATCCAACCAAATCCAAACTTTAATCGTTACGATCAACAAAAGGCCCATCATTTCAACTATGAACCTTATGAGAGTTACATTGATAATTCCAATCAATATGAGACCTACTCTACCGATTACTCCCCAAATTACCAACTCCAACAAGACAATTGTGAAAACTATAATTTCGAAACCAATCAAAGTTTCCCAGAGAACTATAATTCTCAGTCTGAACAGTATGAGAATTATACCGCTAATCCTCAGGATTTTTACCAATGTTCCAATCAATTAACTCGTCCTCCCAACCAGGAATCCGAACCAATTGCAGAATTGGAAACTCAAATCGAAACGCTGAATCTAGAAGACAGTTTCGACCCACACCTGAATTTCCCAGAACACAAATTCATGTAAATATTCTTTCGCATGCATTACTAACTGTCAACTCAAAAAAATCTCTATTACATGAAAGACATAACAGGTAAAGTTAAAATTTTGCTAGACACAGGTGCCGGTATTTCAGTTTTTAAACCTAAGACAGCTGAAAACTACAGGCGCAGATCCCCTGAAAATGTAATTGTTCAAGGTATAACGAATGAAAAGATTCATATTAATGAATCTGTTCTAATACCATTTACCACAAGTGATCCTCATAAAGTTTATATTCACGATCTAGACATAGACTTTGACGGACTTTTAGGCGCGGACTTTTTCGAACATTACGAATGCAGAATTGATTTTAAAAATAAACAATTAGTCACGAATTTTAAAACTGTACCGATATTCAAAGTTACTGATATTTTACCATCGCAACCAAGCGTAACCCGCGGTTTAAACCCCACAAAAAATCGAAACTTAATTTCCATTGAACCGCGCACGGAAAAAATATTCAAATTAAAATGTGACCTGCGAAATACCGAGGCTATACTGGTAGCCCAAGAAAACGAAAAAGTACGTTTACCCAACGCTATCGTCAAAATAGACAACAACGGAGAATTTTTAACATCTGTAATAAACGCAAACGCTATCCCAAAAACTGTAGATTTGTCAAACCTTAAATTCGAACCAATAGAAAAATTTAGGGCAATCTTTAATTTAAATTGTCAAAACTCAGACTACCAACAACAAATAGACAGGAATTGCGAAATTAAAAATCAACTACGCTTAGAACATTTGAACGAAGAAGAAACCGATTTAATAACTCAACTTTGTCTAAATTTTTCGGACATATTCTATCTAGAAGGAGATAACTTGTCATTCACAAACGAAATTAAACATTCTATTGACACCAACAATGCCAAACCGATATTCACAAAATCTTATCGTTATCCCCAAATTCATAAGCAAGAGGTGAAGTCACAGGTTTCAAAAATGCTAGACCAAGGCATAATCCAGCCTTCGATTTCTCCCTGGTCCTCCCCAGTTTGGGTAGTCCCAAAAAAACTTGACGCCTCTGGCAAACAAAAATGGCGAGTTGTAGTCGACTACAGAAAACTTAACGAACTAACTATTGACGACAAATATCCCCTTCCGAACATATCTGACCTTCTTGACCAACTAGGAAAATGCCAATACTTCACAACCCTAGATTTGGCCTCTGGGTTTCACCAGATAGAAATTAATCCCGAAGACGTCCAAAAAACTGCCTTCTCTGTAGAGAATGGCCACTATGAATTTCTTCGCATGCCATTCGGTCTTAAAAACGCCCCATCCACTTTCCAAAGGGTTATGGACAATATCCTACTAGGTATCCAAAACGAACGTTGCCTCGTCTATATGGACGACATCATCATTTATTCCCCAACGATTCACGAACATATTACCCGACTAAACGAAATATTCCAACGCTTAAGGAAAGCTAACCTTAAAATACAGCCCGACAAGTGTGAGTTTCTTAGGAAAGAAGTTGCCTACCTAGGACACCTCATCACCAAGGACGGTGTAAAGCCAAACCCTGCTAAGGTTGAAGCAATCCTAAACTTTCCTCAACCCAAAAACCAAAAGGAAATTAAATCGTTCCTGGGTTTAGCAGGCTATTATAGACGTTTTATCCCCAATTTCTCTAAAATATCAAAACCTCTGACCAAATTACTACAAAAAGACATACCCTTTAATTTCGACAATGATTGTACGAATTCATTCAAAAACTTAAAACAAACCTTGACAACAACTCCGATACTAATTTACCCGAACTTCGACGAGCCTTTCCTATTAACCACAGACGCGAGTGCATTCGCTATTGGTTCCGTGCTTTCGCAGGGCCCCATTGGTAAAGATTTACCTATCGCTTATGCCTCCCGAGTTTTATGCAATGCCGAAACTAAGTACTCCAAGATAGAAAGAGAGCTCTTAGCTATCGTGTGGTCAGTAAAGCATTTTAGACCATACCTGTTTGGCAGAAAGTTTAAACTAATCACCGATCACAGACCACTTACCTGGTTATTTTCGATAAAGGACCCGGGTAGCAGATTAGCCCGTTGGCGCCTCAAACTTGAAGAATATGACTACAAGGTCATATACAAACCCGGCAAAATAAACAAAAACGCAGACGCCTTGTCCAGGATCAAAATAAACCACTTTAACGATTGTTCCAAATTCTATTCTAAAATTTTAGCAGCTAACGAAAATACAGACGATGACGAAAGCCTAAATGACGAAAACGAAATAACTAACGAATATATCGCTCAGAAATTTGACACATTCTCTAGACTATACAAGACAAAATCCCTAATAGATTACTCAAAAATCGAAATTACAAACAAACAATTGCTAGATCGAGAAAACAAAAACATAATTACATTCTTTCAGCAAAATAACCTAACAGACCTTCATCACCAAATTATAGAAGACATTTTCGAAGAAAATCCCGAATTCGACAACAGTACAATCAATATTGTCTCTAGTAAATCAACCCGTCATAGAAATTATTATATTATCGCTGTACCTTTCGACCCCGAATCTGTAATAGAACACTTGTTTTTAACGTTGTATAAAAATCAAAATAAACTAGATCTTTCCAAGACCTACTATGTCGAAAATAATTTGGACCTCCCAATACTCGAAATTCTCTCATTCATTTTTGCGGAAAAAGACTTAAAATTAATCATTTGTCAAAATCTAGTGCAATGCCCCGACGAAGAATAACGCCCGATAATCCTCAATCAAAATCACACCGGAAAAAATAATTTGCACCGCGGAATAAACGAGACAATACGCAGAATAAAAAACAAGTATAATTGGCAAGGGTTAACGAAAGATGTCGAAAATTTTATCAAAAACTGCGAAACATGCCAAAAAACGAAAGTTTGTCGAAAAAATGTAAGTAGTCCACTGGTAATTACAGAAACACCAAAGACACCATTCGAAAGAATTAACATTGATTTATTTGAATTCCCTACGCGCAATTATGCATTGACTATTCGAGATGAATTGACTAAATTTACACAAGCTTACGCAGTCCCCGATAAATCCGCTAAATCTGTAGTAAATACGCTACTGCTTTATTTTCAACATTATGGTACTCCATTAAGAATACACTGCGACTATGGAGGAGAATTCGATAACAATTTATTAAGAGATTTGTGTAGATTATATGATATAAAATTAACCTTTTCGAGTGTAGGACATCCCCAGTCAAATGGTTCAATTGAACGATTTCACGCAACTTTGGCCGAAATGATAAGAGCTAACAAAACAGAAAACCCGAACGAACACCCATTCACCATTTTGCCGTATGCAGTAATCTGTTATAATAACTCTGTAAATAAAACCCACGGATTTACCCCATATGAATTAGTTTTTGGTCATACATCTGTTCGTCCACCGGAAACATTATACAACCAAAAAGAGTTAATCACTAAATATGTCCGAGATTTAAACAATCGCATTTCTCACTATTATAAAATAGCTCGAAGTCGAACTGAAACTCAAAAACAAAAAGCCAAAGTTCGGTTTGATAAAAACGTGCCCGAAAATCGCCCCACATATAATGTTGGCGACAAAGTATACGTTAAGGAATCTCAAATAAAGAACAAATTACAAGATAAATTCAACGGTCCGTTCGAAATTAAAGACATTTTTCAAAATTCCGCTACGCTACTAAATCTCGAAACGAACCAAATAACTAAAGTAAACTTTGACCGAATGAAGCCATATACCGAAAATTGAATTTATTTTCAGGTTTCTGTTGCTGCTCGGATCAGCACTTGCCCAGTATAAAATAACATCGATCAACAACACGATCGGAGTGTACTACCACCGAGACACAGACATAGTAATTTCTAACGAGAAATGGACTCTACTTGTACGTAAAAATATATCCACTCTTAAAACGGCGTTTTACAAAAACGCCAAAATCCTACAAACCCTCTATAACACACTCGACCCATCATACCACTACATGAACGTCTTTTTCGGCGATGTAAAAACGCATCTCAGTTTATTAACTCAAATCTCTCAATCGATACAATTAAAATTTAACGAAGTTTACCTTGACACAAAAAGATACAGGCGAGGAATATTAAACGGTATCGGAACGATTTTCAAATCGATAACTGGAAACCTAGACGCAGAAGATGGTCAGTACTATTCTGATTGCATCAACAAGCTAAATAATGACGAACACCAACTCGAAAATTTAATCAAAAATCAAATATCTGTCACGACTTCAGTCATCAAAAATTTTAATTCAACTATTCAAAAACTACAAATCGACGAAGAAACTTTTAATAAGGATATCAAAGAAATCGAAACCTCAATTCTAGATATGACTAAGGATATCGAAAATATCCACACAAAATTAAGATTTTTAGAAATTTGCGAACAACTCATGGCAAGTTATTTATTCATTGAAGACAATTTAAACGATATTTTAAATGCCATAACATTCGCTAGACTAAAAATTATACATTCGTCAATAATAACCCCTGACCATTTAGTAACAGCATTACAAGAGATTTCTCAGAGTTTTCAAAGAAACAATTTGCCTCTACCTATTAAACCATCAGCAGCCGCTCAGTATTTAGACATTATTGAGTTACATGCTTTTCAAGTAGATTCTAACTTAGTATTCGTCCTAAAAATACCTCTTGTCGAACCTCAAAATTACAATACCTTCCGCCTATACCCGATCCCAATTCTTGATAACAGAACTGGCCTTCTGCACATTCTATCTATTTCACAAAAGTTTATCGCGAGAGACGATGATTCTTTGATGTACATACCAATTTCAAATTTAAATGAATGCAAACCACTATACTTTGGAACGAAACTATGCTCAAACCTGTTTGCATACCCTATCGATCAAAATGCCATATGTGAAGCCAGAATTCTGAAACAATTGACTAAACTCCCCGAAAATTGCCAGACATCCTTCATCATTGGTCAAGGATACAACGTTCAAGAACTTGAAGACAACACATGGTTAATAATAAACTCCGAACCACTCCACATCACCATCAATTGCCCAAAAAGAGACTCAATAACAGAATTAATCAACAAAAATTCAATCGTCAAACTGCAACCCGGATGTTACGCCTTTGTAGGAATCACCAGAATACAAGCTAGTGCCAAAGACTTTTCAGACATTAAAGACAATTCTCATCCCATCCAAATTCCTTATGAGTGCTGCAATCAAATGCCCGACAAAATTAAATTACCAAAATTAAAACCTCTCAAGTTAAACAATCTAAACGTAGAAGATTTGGACATTGCCAAAACCAAATTGGAACAATATTCAAAGGACCTGGATGATCTTATAAACGAACCATTTGTGAACAAACATGTATCTTGGTTCACGTATTTTACAATCACATTCGTTGTTTCCCTAATTCTACTTTACATATTCTGTAAGTGTAGGAAAAGACGACGTGGAATGCTGAAAATCCAACACTCTACAGATGACGCCCCTTCACCCTCTCCAGGACGAAGCAAACCATTTATGAAACTTCCCGGTTTCATCCCTCCAAGAAAGCGACCCGTTATCAGACCCCAAGAAGGAGATGACATCGAGTTAACATAGACTTTCACTTGCGATTTATCATTCGCATTATTAACTTAATCTTTATATATTTTTACCTTTATCTTTATTATTTTGTATTGTATTCACTCACTATTTTATTATCTCTTCAATTTCAAAAGTTCCTGTATAACAGCAACTTTTTCATTAAGTGGGAAGTTGTTATATAGTATTTGAGCCACTGTATATAAGACGATACGTGACTTTTGCTTCATTTCAGATTATCATATAATACCATATCTCAGCCACGTACAGATAACAAACACGTGCAGATAACAAATTCCCGCTATCATTTATCGCTTACAAAGCATCCTATTATATTATATTACATTTTAACTTCTCACGATTATGCTGAATCGCTTGCTTGCTTTTTCTTTGTTCATCATTTAGATGACACTGCATCTAAATGTCATAAATAGAACCACAGGACATTTCTGTAGCCAGTTATCATACTCACTTCAAATTAAACACTTTATATTTCATTACTGTATTATTTCTAAGAGTCAACGATTGACTCCCTACAAATCAATAAAATTGTTTTTAAAAACTTAGCTACGAAACGCGAGCTATAACATATATACATATATATATTGGTATAGTGGTGAGAGGTAATTGAATCCTCTCATGTGGTCTAATGCTACTATACACCAGACATCATAGATGTCTCCGTGGTGCATAGCGACTTGCCATTTTGCAAGTACCGAGAGCGGCGACCTTCAGCCCTTGGTGGACTTAACCTATATACTGTTATTATACATGATTTGCAGGAAACAACTACTCAGCGGGCAAATACCCCGACCTGCATTGAATTACAACTTACAAATCATGAAAAATTCGTAGCCAATATCATTTGTCAACTCTCTGACCAGACATAGACCGGTTTCGAACTTATTAGTCCTCCTAAGCATGCCATAGGTCATGGAGCAGACAAATGACAGTGGCCAACCTGCTAGTCTTATACAGACTAATGTAAATGGTGTAGTGGTGAGAGGTAAGTGAATCCTCTCATGTAGTTTAATGCTACTATACACCAGACATCATAGATGTCTCCGTGGTGCATAGCGATTTGCCATTTTGCAAGTACCGAGAGCGGCGACCTTCAGCCCTTGGTGGACTTAACCTATATACTGTTATTATACATGATTTGCAGGAAACAACTACTCAGCGGGCAAATACCCCGACCTGCATTGAATTACACCTCACAAATCATGAAAAATTGGTAGCCAAAGTCATTTGCCAACTCCCTGACCAGACATAGACCGGTTTCGAACTTATTATTTCTCCTCAGTATGCCATAGGAGAGGATTCAATTACCTCTCACCACTGTACCATTTACATTAGTCTGTATAAGACTAGCAGGTTGGCCACTGTCATTTGTCTGCTCCATGACCTACGTTTGGAAAATAAAGTTTTTCTCCAACAAGTCCCGTGTTAGATTCCAACTGTAAAATCCAGCTTCAGATTTTTTGTTGCATTGTTATGAAAACGACGTTGAAACATTACCTGTACATGATTTTAACAATTTATAACTTGCAATATTTCGCTTTTGGCTATCATTATGCATTAAAAAAATGTATTTCACAATAAATCAGGTTAAAATAAGCTCTACACGATTTTAGAAATTTCTGATCTGTATTTTGTTATGGTAACAGTAAAGCGACTTTTGTTACATTTTATTCTCTATTCTCTCAATGCACATTAATAAGAGAAATTTTAGTCTGTTAAAATAAAACAAATAAGGAGAAAAATGAGCTTTACACGATTTCATGAATTTTAAATCTGTATCAGAAAGTAAAGGTGGTCAGAAGGTACAGGAGACTACGATAACGATAAAGCGCTTTTTGTATTGTCTTCCAGTTTGGTTTAAGCAAAGTTTATGTTGCTCATCATGAAGTATATAGTCAAAAAGATAAACATGAGATCGATTGTCAGGGGGTGCAGGGAAGCTACATAGAAAATTAGCTTGCAGTATTATACATTGGAAGTGTTGGGAGGGGGGGATGAATTTCACTTATTTTTTCATTATGAAACAATACGTGGTTTCACAATTAGCTGTTAAGATAGATTATGTAAAAGAACCGTAAAATTTGAATATAGACATACCTACTTATAAATTTATTTCTAACAAGCGAAGAAGAAAGCACCACAAGTAGTAGTAAAATACAATACCATAAGATACTTCTATCATTTGCTTCAAGCAATGCTCTTCGTCTTCACTAGTTGGATCAGATAAGAAGAAAGATTATTCCTTTCCCATTTACAAATTTAGGACTGTCAGTAACACTGTCAACACTGGCGTCCGACGCACTTTCCTGTGTCCTGTTGGTTAATTTATTTAGGTTTCGTCTAAGAACTCTAGGCCCATCTAGATTGGCGGTACTTCCATCTGCTTCACTTTCTGTATGTTGGTTGGCCGAAGCGGCCTTGATGGCACCACAACCCCCCGACACGCTCGTGTAACTTTGCCGCATCTTTATTTTTGCGTCCTTTTCGCGATGCGCAACACCCTCCGCGGGTGACAACGTTCCAGTCTGTCTTTGCGCAACACTTTCCGTGGATAACATCCTGGCCTGTTTTATCACAACACTCTTCGTAGATAATGTCCCGGCCTGTACTCGGAGGACGCCGACCGCCTTTCTCTAAAAATTGTTCTAAACCTCTTTGAGGTTTTGTACCCCCGACCGGCTTCAGCTCCGGGGATGCTTGCGAAAAATCCTACTTAAATGTTCGAGATTTTTAGGTTAGAAAACCCACTCGCGCT
The DNA here is from genome assembly GCA_963675555.1 of Leptura quadrifasciata. Classification (NCBI taxonomy): domain Eukaryota; kingdom Metazoa; phylum Arthropoda; class Insecta; order Coleoptera; family Cerambycidae; genus Leptura; species Leptura quadrifasciata. The sequence goes on along the minus strand of OY776673.1, from coordinate 149,464,933 downwards.
TAACTTCGCTGTCTTTAAAAAATTTTAGGTTATATTTATACTAGTTTGTTTGTATCTATATTTACGTTCTTTATAAATGTCACTGTCACATGAAAATTAAGTGACTTCCGTATCCGTCGACGCCATACTTCCGTTTTTGAAGACGTACTTCCGCCTAGTACACAAATATAACTGAAATGACGGATCTCAAAATCCAAACATCAACATCAATGCCGTAATAAGATAACAAGTGAAATGATAAACAACTCATTTCGCATGTAATTATCAATGTCAAATGATCATGTTCTTAAAAGAAAAATCTAGATGGCGCAGAGAGCAAAATCTTGTTGTATATGAATAAGGTCCTGTTTCGCTTGAAAATTAATTCGAAAACCTGTCCGGATTTCTTGATTCTATGGCATATTGCACGACAAAATTATCGAGAAAATAATCATTTTAAATTAATGTGCATTACGTATAGTCTAAGATTCCACTGCAAGAAATCTACCCTCATCTGTTTTTTCAACAAAATGCGGAAAAAATGAATTGTCATGTATTGGTTAATGCATCGCGGCCAGGTTGCCTATCGAAATCCTCCTGCAGATAAGGTTAACAAATTACTTAACAATTAATTTTATTTTGGAAATTACTCTTATTTGTTTTCCATAATTCCAGCGCCATTTTAAAGATAAACATCTGTGCTACTATAAAAATAAGGGTTGCCAACCCTCAGCCTGCTGCAACCCTTTGGTAGACTGCTTGAAATAGTGGAATTTTTATTAAAAATCTACTCTCATATGTTTTTTCAAATATTTTTTGCTAAAACGAAGCTCAAATTTTCCCCTACACGATGAAATAAGGTTGCCAAAGTAAAAGCTGCTGCCACTGGGCGCTACCAGCCGATTTATTATTCATTCTAGTGCTTGCTAACGACAGCGACAGACAATGTATTTTGGTGTTATTTTGACAATATGTTGACAATTTATAAATATTACATGGAAAGAAGGTATTTTATCACAGTAGGTGAGAAGTGGTACTCGTTTTGTTCAATTGAAAATCGTGTTGTTAAACATGAAGCAATCGATTTAGAGTGTCAGCATGAAGAAGCTGATACAAGAATGATATTTCACATCAGCAAATCGCTTCCAAATTCAAAAATTTTAGTTAAAGCCACCGATACTGATGTACTGATAATTTTACTGAGCAATATGCACAAATTGATTCGGCGTCGAAAAGAGATTAAAGCAAGATCAGAATTACGTAAATTGTACAGAACTCGCGTCAAAAATGGGAGCAACTGTATGCATCGGTCTATCCGCATTCCACGCATTTACTGGTTATGATTACACGGCTACGTTTTTTAAACACAGGTAAAGTCAAGCCCTTCAAAATTTTTGCGCGCAACGACAAATTCCCTATGATTTTTAAGTCTTTGACCGATCCAAGAGACGTATTCGAGGAAAAAAAATCGACGTTGTCTAAGAGTTTACAGCTCTTATGTACGGCTTGAAGAAATTGTAACGTTGATAGGGTGAAAATACGGCGCACGGCACTGACCGGTGCGGCGAAAAGGTAGTCGGGAGAGACACGTGGAAAAGTACCGAACATACCATCCTCTGTCGAGGGAGCTAGTTTTATTTGTTGTAAATAATAAAAAGTAAACCTATACGGGGTCTTACGCTAAATAGGCGGAACTTAGTTGTACGTTAAGTGTAATTGGGAAATTGTTGAAAGCCCATTGAGTTTGTTAATTTGTGTGTTTGTTCGGCCAGCCGCCATTCCAGGCTATCGCTTCTACAATAAATGGTAGTGCCAAGTTAAAAGGGTTTCTTTATTTCTCCCAGAAATAATCCAAAAATAAAGTGGTGCCCAAACTATCAAATATTTCGCCACTGGCAACAGCAAATCTGGACCACGCCATCTCCACCGAGCGACCGAGCCACCCACATGGTGCATGGGTGTAAAGCACCACATTTTTGTAACTGTCGGTTATAAAATGTAAAAGCGTGAATGTTATTAGATACGAGTTATTTATTAAAATGTATGCAGCAACTAAAAGTGATGAAAAATTCCTGCAAAAGATTAAAGGATTCGATTCCTGTAATATTCCGCCATGTTGGAGATTCCTGAAACAAACCTCAATAGTGTACTGCAAATAAATAAAATTGTCAAAATAACACCAAAATACATTGTTTTTTGCCGCCGCGCTGCGTCGTTGTCTGTCGCACGGAATTGCGAGGGCATTCTTTCTCACTCGCTCTCGATAGCAAGCGCGAGAATGGAATAATAAATCAGCTAGCAACCCCCAGCGGCAGAAGCCTTTACTTCGGCAACTATTATTTTATAGTGTAGGGAAAAATTCGAGCTTCGTTTCGGCAAAAAATATTTGAAAAAACCTAGAGGGAGAGAGAGTGGATTGTTAATAAAAATTCCACTATTTCAAGCAGTCTGCCAAAGGGTTGAAGAAGGCTGAGGGTTGGCAACTCTTGTTTTTACAGTAGCACAGATGTTTATTATCGAAACGGCACTGCGCTGGAAAACAAATAAGGGTAATTTCCAAAATAAAATTAATTGTTAAGTAATTTGTTAACCTTATCTGCAGCAGGATTTTGATAGGCAACCTGACCGCGATGCATTAGCCAATACATGATCATTCATTTCTTCCGAATTTTGATAAAAAAACAGATGAGGGTAGATTTCTTGCAGTGGGAACTCGTACTATTATGGTCAAGCTTTGGCAAAGGAATTTTTTTACGACTTACATTTTTTTCATGTTAACGCTTTTTTTCATTTACTTAGTAACGCGGACCTGGCTGTAATTAGTCTTTGCTTGCCACATTGTATTTAAAGTTCTGATAATGAATGAAGCGCTTAAGTGAGACAGAGCGATTTGAAATTTTGATGATGATTGGCTATGAAGACCGAACAAAATTATTGTGAATTATTTAATAGTAAATACCCCGATTGACCTATTGCACAACAACTGTTAGCAAAATAGGAAAGAAGTTCCGAGATTGTGGTCATGTGAGAGATTAATTCACGAGAGGTCGTCCTGCAATTTCAGAAAATAAACAGTTAGATGTTTCACTGACAATGGAAGACAATCCTTACAAACCAAGTCGCAGCAGAACAGTCAAGTAGTCAGTCGACTGTTTTAAAATATTTGAAAAATAATAGATTGCATCCATATAAAGTGAATTTAGTTCATGAACTTAACGAAGACGATTTCGATCGCAAAGTAGAATTCTGCGAAACTATGATGGAACGATGTAATACCAATCTATATTACTTTTGTCTGATGATGCCACCTTCTGCTCCAACAAAATATAATTCCAGGAACTTGCCTCACTGTATCCAAATGGCGAAAACCTTAATGCAATGGAAAACTATATGGTTTCAACAGGATGGTGCCACCGCATTATTCGGTAACAGTGCGTAATTATTTAAACGAAATTCCACCACACAGATGGATTGGTAGAAGCGGATTATTAGAATGGCCAGCTAGATCTCCAGAGCTAACTCCAATGGAATATTTTTTATGGGCTTACCTTACCAAAGAGTGTTGAGGACTTAAAATGCAGAATTAGGAAACTGGAAGAATTGTTTTGTGGCAATTTCAGTTTCGGCTTGTACATTGTCAAGAAGCAAATGGCATGCAATTTGAACATTTAGTTTAATTATTTTCTGCTGTATTTATAAATTCTTGTAGTTTTGTTCTATTACATTGTTATAAGTACAGATTTTTTTTTCGATAATTTCGTCAAGCAATAGGAAATAGAATTTAACATACGATATGCAGAAAAATGTGCGTTGTTAGAAAATTTTGTAGAAAAGAAATTACATAAAGAAATTGAGAAATGCATTTAAAAATCTGAGCGAATTTTTGTCACTTACTTTTTAACAATTTAACATTTGGTCTTTTTTTTAAGCGTCAATGGATTTATAAATTATGCTAAACCTTTCAATTATCTTAGAATTTACTTTTAATAGTTCTCTTATGCTAATAAATTACAATGTACTTTTTTTAATATTTTTTCTAACATATTACAACCAGTTATATTTTTTTAGTTTTATAGTCTTCATTATTCCTGATTAGTTTGGTAAATATATTTTTTCTCCTTTCTTTTCTGAATGGAGTAGTTCTATGTTGGGTATTTTTTACAGAATGATTATTTTCTGCATAGTGTGTTCGCATGCTCGTGATACCTATATTGTTCATAATAGACTTATGCCTCAAATCAAAATGACACCATTACATACAGCACCTGTTAGCCTTTCCATTGCGACAAGAAAACTTAACAAAATTTGTTATTAAAGAAATAACTGTTATAATTAGAATTTGATAAAAATATAAACATAAAACATACCACATAGACAGATAACCCCCAAATTCAAAGCCAAAGGCTGTCCAGAGGGTGGTTACACATTTGAAAAAGCGAAGAGAACATCCATTACCCACCAACATTGCCAGTGTCGATGCCGAGGATCGAATCCAGAACACAACAGAGTCAGACCAAAGCGAATTTTTCTCATAACGTGCCCTATTCGACTGAACTACCGTGCTGATAAATGAGTTAATAAGAAATAAATAAACAATGAATATACATATTTCGACAGTTTTTTTTTATAAGCAAAGCGTGATTAACCAAATCAAACGCCTTACTTAAGTCCATAGACACCTGAACATTTTTTATTATTATTCAAATATAGGTGAAGTTCATTGAGGAAAGCAAAAATTGCTGACTGAGTCGACCTGCCCTTACGAAACAACATAACAGATTTTAATATATTGCTACGGATATTGTCCATACCGGTAGAGTGCAATTTTTATAATTCGATAATGATATTAAATACTTCTGTTTTTGTTATCGATTCAATGTACATTATGAGTAGACCTTATCTATATCAATATTATTGTCATCTGCAATGCTAAATTTGTTTGCCAGTTTTGATGGTACGATTCAAAATCATCATTAATACTCTTCGCAGTGTACACATTAATCCAATTCTCTCTACTTACATACTGTTCGAACAAATTAAAATTATTGTGTGTGTATAATCTGCATTTTATAGGTTTTACAGTTTGTATGGTGTTTGGAACATTAAGAGACAAAAGTTGATTCAGTATTTATATTACTTAATAGGTTGCTACATATATAGTCAATACAAGTTGATGAATCAATAGTGAATCTAGTTGGCTCTTTAATATGGCATATGTGACATTATACATGTTAAGAAGATCACATAAAAAATGTTTCGAGGCACTGTTTGATAGGTAGTCAATATTTAAATCATCACACAATATAATCATCGATTTGTCATATGACAGGCCGTGAAGCAATTTTTCAAAATTATCAAGAAATACATTTATGTGCCCAGAAGAAGATCTATATATATTGACTATTTTAATCCTTTTTTCATTCATTTTTATCACAACACCAGCTATTTCTATATCTTTTTCTATCGATCTGTTGGCAACATTTGCTAATTCTGTTGTAATTTTATTGTGCTGTGATTTGTAAAATATTGACACCCCTCCATTTTTGTGAGTTTTTCTACAAAACGCTGATTTATATATTTATCCATTAATGCTAGTAGTTGCTAATTCGTAACTTCGGGGCCACGTTTCAGATAAACAAGCTATGTCTAATTATTTATATTAAATTCAAATTCCAATTGCTTGATTTTATTTTTAACACTTTAAACGTTTTAGTGATATACTAGTAACCGCAAAAACCATGCCTCCTTGAAGATAATAATTGCTAATCACTGTCGGTTGCATATATAATTTTTTGACGCTGAAAATCAATTTTTCTAAGTAGTACCGGACAGTTTATATCGAACAAAGAGTGATACATCGAATTCAGTTTTTTTCTGAATCTCACAGTTATAGTGCGAGAAACCTATAATTGAGAAGGGGCTGCGAGGTGAGATGCTAAGAAGGTGAACCACATGGTTGACCTTCCCTCTCATTTTAATGCACGCGACATAAAAGACGTAAGACGTGATGATGCATCGGCACTACCCACCACTATTCCGCTACGTCTGTAATTGTTTTCATGTTATCGTTTTCCTCTACAATACATTCTTTCCTATTTTCATGTTCACTCATGGGACCTGCACACCGAAGAAATCTGGATCCACTGTTGTTACATTGTTTTACTTTGTGTCCAAAACCACCACATTTGTAACAACGAAGTACACTCACATATTCATACACACGACAACGAGACAAATCGAGGAATAAAGCATTTTCTTTCATTATTTTATTCCACGATATTGGGTCACATTCCGTTATGGCCATCCATTTGGACTTCATTTTTTTGATAACATTTAGCACAACATCAGATTCACGAACTAAAAATATTTTTACTTTTTTAAAGATTCGACTAGATCTTCACTGCTATACTCTCACAATATCATCAAGTATTTTTATGCTCGGATTTCTTAGGTCAGGTGTGTTTACTTTGTAATTTTTACCTAACCTTTTTTTAGCTACTGTAACAATTTTTTAAATTTCATCTTTACTATTACATTTAATTACTACACCCTCATCTTTCGCAGTACGTACTTCTTTTATTCCTATCTCCAAAGCAGCTGAACTAACATATTTCTTTACAGTTTCTAAAGTCCTATTACTTTCTTGGTTTGCATTTTTAGGTTTAATTATAACAACTTCGCTTGCAACTTTAGCATATAACTTTTCTTCGTTGAAATATTCTCGTTTTTTATAATTTCCGACCCAAGCATACTATTTAACATTATTTTCATATCAGCCATATAGCATAATAATTGATTTTGTAATTCTGTTAAATCTGATTTCTATCCCCAAATATTTTCTAATTTACCTAAACAGGAATCACAGAACGGTACCTTTAAATTTTTGTATGATTTGGTAATCAGCTTGAGATATTTCTACACACTTTAGATGAAAAACAGCACTACAACTTCTAGAGCATTTTATTGTAGTCTTTGTTCTTCTTTTTGCACTTACCGCAGAGGTCATCCATATTTACTTATATTGATAAGGAAATTATAAACGCACAATTAGCCTTTGGCGCAAGAGAACTCCGCTTGCTGTTGTCAGAGCAGGGAATTTTTTTGACACAGTAGTAGTCAATGACGCTATTTACAAACACAGTTATCACTATTATTGTCTATTGTACTTGTTTCCACGCCACTCAAGAGGTAAAGTATTTGGTGCGTTTTTTTACGTGGCGTCCCCAGGAGGCCTAATCCACTAAATATCAGAAGATTACCACCGTTAATTAATAAAATTCGTCGTCTTCCATAGATTCGACATTCATGCATACTTATCCGTGGCAATGGTAACTCATTGTGGAGCAACGAAAGCCTGCTGTTCTGCAACTGCACCTATTTTCGCACCCTATTTTACATGATCAAGGAATTAGTGTTAAAATAGATTCGGGAGCTGGTTCTTTTGTTGTCATAGTTGGGGTTAATAGACCGCCGACATTTTCCCATCCCCAATCAGTAGCTTCTAGCGTAACGTTTTTCCATGTTTGAATTTACTAAAAAACGCGATATGAGGTTACCAAGCAGCAGCAGAAGTTGGTGGTAGTTTTGATAACATTACAGCATTGTTCGCTTTACCAACAAGTTTGTCAAAATTTAAAATTATTCCTTATAAACTTCTCTATGAAAAACGTTTCTACTCTTTTTCCCTAAAATTAATTAATAGTACTGTGGGAAATAAGGCGCCCACATAAAGGTTGGTTCCAGTTAATGCAATAAATGTTAATCTATTACTATAACCTACTTTAAAGTTCAATGTTTAACGAATATTTTTCTATTTTTGTCAAAAAGTACACCGTTCTCGAGATAATCTAGAAAACCTCAAAATGGGGGTGGAAACGACGGTTTAGGAGAGGAAGCAACTATTTAGGGGTGGGAACTTTTCGGTTCAGTAATTCTTAAGCTGTCCTGAATGTTTCTACCAATTTTCAAAACTTTATGAATTTTGTCCGATAAAAATTTTTATGTTACTGAACTAGCTGAATACATTCCATATTAATGGAAATTACACTATGTCCTATAGAGTGGCTATAAGTGTCTAGATTTAAAAAATAGTCATTCCTCTTCATGCATTTTATAAAAATCCCCAATTTCGTCCAGCAGACCCCCATCCCATTCCCGACAATTAATTCACCCTGTATATAGAAAATTGATCGATTTCACGCAAAAAAATAATACAGTAATACAGGTATCTGAAGGTGGAAGGTCAAGGGGGGGGGGGTTGGTACAGCCAGATTTACCCTATTTTTTTTATATACAACGACCAAGTTCCAGTTACGTTTTAGAAAAAAGTGTCAGTAAAAATTGTAGGTATTAAAAAGACCTTTAATTTAATTTTTTATGCATTAAAATCGATAAATAAATTATTGAGATAATGGCGGAAAAGTCTCTTTCTTGCACTATTTTATAAACATTAATAACTTTTGCAATAATGGTAGTAAATGACGAGGCCATTGTGGGTCTTTATAGGTGTGCGAAATTTCAATCAGATAGATTTGAGAGTTTATGAATAATTGCATTTGTTTATCCCGGAGAGCGTATGTATAAACCATCGTCATAAGCAAGATAAAGGATCTACAGATGTCTAACAAAGTGGAATGGATTCTTGAAAAGTTGAACTACAAGGTAAGTTGAGAAAGAAACTATTTATTCAAAAAATTATTGTTAAAAAGTCCGTTTAAAAGGTGGGTGTTTTTTTTGCTTATAAACAAATAGAATAACCTTATTATTTTTTATGATACGACCAATAGCAGTCAAGATAGCAACTTTAAAAAAAAATATTAACAACTGGCTAATTTCCATTGCCCTGAAAAATTGGGAAATACCGGAAAAATCTGTTTTATTACCCATACTTTATTTTCAACGTGAATGCTAAAATTTTGCAATAAATCCTTTGCTTTTGTTTCAATATTGTTCTAAACTATTTTTATAATTTAAATATTTGATAAATTAATGAAGCAGCCATTTGTTTGTATGTAATAAAACATTTTCAAATTAAACATAAACATGACTGATTCTTTCCTGTGCACTATATTTATTTTCTTTATATATTTATTTTATTCGCATCAAATTATTATTAAATAATATTGTTAATAAAAATTATTAGTAATAAATGTATTATAAAAAAATCTACATAATTATATAAGTATTTAAAATTATTTTATTTTGTTAAGTAAAACTAAATTTGGAAAAGAATACATTTTATTCTAATAAAATTTAATTTTCTGCCCTAGACCTTTTATCTGGTGGCTTTTCTGTTTCATCGTTATTATTCATTTCTTCCAATACCTCGTCATCTTCCTCAGCCTCGCTTTCTTCATCAATAATAATCTTTGTAAATAGAAAATGTTTTTCCTTTTGACAATTACATAGAAAACAATAAAATAATTTTTTATAACCGTACGATTACTTCAACAGCACTTCAACAACTGAAACATTTTGGAAGAAGTATTCAATGGCACGGTAGCTATTGCTCGACTAGATAAAGTCCCGCATTTTTTGTATTATTACATACACACACATGCTGGAAATTGGCTTTGTTTCCACCATGTTTGTATTGTTAATGAAAATACAAACTTTTTCCTTTCTTTTTACGATTTTAAATTTGAGCAAAAGAAATTTCTTGTCTGTAGGTCTGTCTGTAACTTTTTTGTGCGCACGTTTACTCTGGAACCGTTTATGATATTGACGTATGTCTTATAACGAGATCTGGAACTAGATTATTTTGATCTAATTCCGTTGGGGGTTCGGGGAGTAAATGGGGTAAATAAGGGTAAATAGGCAAAGCAAGCAAGTAAGAATCAGTAAAATTACAATATAGGGCATGTACGAAAAGTCAAGGTCTCAACATTTATTGACATCAGCCAACCCCCCCCCCCTATCACCCCCAATACCACCCCCACACTATTGTGAAAGGGAGTAAAAAAATGTGATTTAGTGTGTCTACAAAAACGAAACGTCTCAAAATATTTTTTGGCGTTAGCAAAAGTTATTAACAATTATAAAATAGTGCAAAAAGAGGGTTTTTCGCCACTATCTCGATAATTTATTTATCGAGTTTAACGCATAAAAAATGAAATTAAAGGTATTTTTAATACCCTCCAAATCTAATCCCAACACCGTCAGAATGTTTCAAACATTTTTTCTGTTATTACTACTATGATTGGAACATATATCCAAATTTTCAGAATTTTTACCTACTAGATTTTCATTTCGACGCACCGTGCGTCGAGACGCTTATTCTGTAATCGTTATTAACGTTCCTTAAACTTCAAAATATACTTTACGAGTATCTGTTTACTGGTGTTTATACAGGAATTGATCTGGGGAGTGTTAGCTGAATCACCCCGTATATTCACATAAAGCCAAAAAATAGCATTCAAAATGGAAAGATTCTAAAGCTTTCGAGACACTTAATTGAAATTAAAAGAAAAATTCAAAACCAATAAAATTTTAGCAAAGAGTGAGTGAGAACTTGGGGTTGAAAAACATTTATTTCACGCACAACATTGGATTATTTACTACGGTCTATGATAATAATTTTAACGACAAAACTACATACTTATATAGAAATAAATGAATGAATGTTGATCAAATAATTTATATTTAAATTAAATATAAAATAATAAACAATCAAAATTTAATAAACTTATTGCCTCAAAATGTTTCAGATAGAAGTGAACTTGCGCTTTATTTATTATAAGAAGTCTGTCAACAAAGCCGCTAGTAGTGTTATTATTATAAACTTCGGCCGTTCAAGTGTTCTTGAACACTTTGCATAATTACTAGAATTATGATTATTATTAGTTGAGAAATTTTATCTTATAAATTAATTTCAAAAATAACTAGAAAATAATCTCATAAACTTATTAAAATAAAATAATTAACAAATTTAGTATTATTATAAAAAAAATTACCGCTGTGTTTCGATGAATGGTCAGGAAAACTCTCACACAATTAGGAAATATATTCAAAAGACAAACTTATAGAATACTTGTTTGAATGGAATTGAACAGAGATGTGAGTCTACGCAGTTTTTACTGTTCACTTTCCCCTCTACACGCATTAAGCAATTTTAATATCATTCAGTTATGGAAAATAACTGAATAGCTGAAAACAAGTGGATTCAAAAAATATTTTTGTATACACAGCGTGCAAAATGAGGGATAACTATATCATACATATATTTCACTTTATTATTCCTTATATTATATTATAATTTTACTAATATTTGGAGCACTCTTAAATTAGATTAAATATTTTGTTGCATTTATGCGTACAGTACATCTACGAAATTGTGAAAGTTTCTGTCTTATTAATTAATTTCAAACACTCCCATTGCATTTTATTTCGATATACTCACACTAATCGCCAGATATTTTAGGATAATAGTAAATATAAAATGTACTAAACTAAACTAAAGCACTATACTGACAAAACGTTACAGCTTCCTGCAGTATTTGAAAGAAACTGTGTAAATGTTGTTCTAGGAAACTATTAAATAAAATGAACATTTGTACAATTTGTAAGAGCTATAAACAACATACTTGTTTACTTTACAACTGATATATACAGGCCATTTTATCAGGGCCCTCGAGAATATTGCACAAAATATCGGTCGCGCAAACAAATTGTTTTTACGAAAATTGTGCCGATTTTTATAAACTACAAAACAGTTTAAAGACATTTGAAATCCATGGCCTACATTGTAAGATGCAATAAGAGTCGAGGAAGAATTATCAAGTTCAATAAAAAAGCAAGAAAAAATTATCGATTACTTAAAAAAGCACATTGAAGTGCTAAACAAAAAAACCGGGGTTAGTAATAAACAGATAAAGCATAAAGAAACACAGACAAGTTTTTGTACAAGAAATGTATCCACTTCGACTCAGTTGACCAGTGGCGTTACTGAAAACTCCCAAAAGCTAATGACTGACCCTCAAATTATCGAAGTCCAGAAACAAAATACTCATTAGCTAAGAGCCTACGAGCTTAAAAATGGTCAGATACTTCCCCTTCGGAGTAAAAGCAAATCCTTTTACGGGCGCATAGAGTAAGTCAAAATAAAGAGATCTAGGGGCAGACCCACCTCGAAAACCCGCGGAGGCACCCCCACCCCATGGTCAAAGGGGTGTCGAGCACAGTTATATGTTTTATTTTTTTTGAAAACGATAAGAGATCATGACTTGCGGTTTGCGCCAATCGAAGAAAAGTAAAATTTTACATACGACTACAATTTTTTGGCTGATCAAAAATAATATTCTTCTCTCCCATTACAAAAAATATGGGAGGGGGCTACTCTGTAATATCACATTTTTGCTTATAACTTGTAAACGGCTTAATAAAGAAATATTTACCAAGAGTAAAAAATTTAAAGTTATAGCTTCTCCTATCGATTGATATAAAAAAGTCAATGATATTTGTTTTAATAATGCGTACAGTGGCGTACTAATATATTTGTATTTGATGGAATTGTAACACAGCGTTTAATAAACTTTTCTTTTTTTTCAAAAAACGGTTATAGATATAAATGAAAAAAGTTTACAGATCTTATTAGAGTCGGGCACTCATCAATGCAAAGATTTTTTTAAAGATAGATTAATAAATTCAAACATATCTATTTCTGAACCCATTACAAAAAATAAAAATATTCCCTTCAAAAACAAAAAAATTAATAAAAAAAAATCAAGCAGAGAAAGTGGATTGAAGTCGGATGTGGATTTATTCAGTAGACTTTATGTTATTTCCCAAAATAGAGACGGAGATCTCAACAATTTTTTTAAATATGAAAATCATCCTTATCGCCCCTCACTGACTCAACTTGGGCAAATGTATTATGGCACAAAATCGGATTTATTACGATGCCTCGAGAAATATATTAAAGTTAAGGGCACACCCATGGACATTGATGCTGAATTAATAGATGGAGCAGCTCTGATACACATGCTTCAACCTAAGGCTTGCTTAAATTTTGAAGATTATATTTCTCGTATTATAAAGCCTTACATTTTTAAACTTCTGGAAACCACCAAGAGAATTGATATCATTTGGGATATTTATATAGAGAAAAGCTTAAAGGAAAGCACTAGAGAAATGAAGGGTAAAGGAAGTAGGAAATTAGGAAGATTAAACACCACTATCCCAAGAAATTGGTTTGAATTTTTAAGACACGCAGAAAATAAAAAAGATTTGTTTAGTTTAATTTCAAACTATTTCAAGAATGAATTTTTATTTATTAGGCCGTTTAGGAGTAATAAGCAAAAATGTGATATTACAGAGTAGCCCCCTCCCATATTTTTTGTAATGGGAGAGAAGAATATAATTTTTGATCAGCCAAAAAAATGTAGTCATACGTAAAATTTTATTTTCTTTCGATTGGCGCAAACCGTAAGTCATTATCTCTTATCGTTTTCAAGTAAAAAAATAATATATACAACTGTGCGCGCCACCCCTTTAAGCAGAGGGGGTGGGGGTGCTTCCGCTAGTTTTCGAGGTGGGTCTGCCCCTAAATCTATTTATTTTGACTTACTCTATGTGTCCTTAAGGAGATTTGATTTTACTGAGAAGGGGAAGTATCAACCACCGTAGGACCTTAGCTACATTCTAACTGATGACTTTGGTCGGCATGTGGGAAAATTTGTTAAGAAGAAAGTTGATTCCAATATGTAACAAGTTGAGACAATTGTTAAACCAGGTGCAGCTTTTCACCAAGTTATAGAAAATTTGGAAGGTCTAATAACAAACTATACTCTAAGTGACCATGTGATCAGTATTGCCGGTTCGAATAATTTTAACAGCAGACACATATATTCATTATTGAGAGACATAGTGCAAAAAGTTAAAAAGTGCTCTCACACTACCTTAATAGCATCAACGGCTCTATAAAGACAATACAAGAAATTGAGTGAATTTCTCCTTTTGTTATAAAACGATGTTCCAGGTAAATTACGTCTTCTTGATATAACTGACAAGGAGTACAAAAATAAACAAGAAATACATATAGTTGATTTACTTTTAAATACAAAACATAACCTGGTTGTTATAAAAAAAGTAGTAAACACTACCACTATTCAGACCAATTAGTCACACGTCAGTTTAAATGTGGGGCCACAACCTTTATGCGGTCAAGAAGGTAGTCTCCAATTAAATGTAACCAAGGATCATTTTTTAAAAATAAGAGTGATGTAAAAAGTGTAATAATATAGGTGCTAATATATCCAATATTAAGAAATTAAATATAATGAATCAAAATGCTCAATGGGAAACAAAATACTTCCTAAACAAGTAATTCTAGAAGAAAATGATATTGATGTGCTAATAACTGAACATTGGCAAACCAATGAAAACATTTCATCCCTTTCTTTCATGAATTATGAATTAAAGTCTTTTTACTGTCGATCTCAAAGCACACATGGTGGTGTGGAAGAAAAATAAACGAGAAAAATGCAAAAACTATCTGGAAAAAGAGAATTGACACACTGTATGTATGTTCTCTGATTTAGATCAAAAATATCCTGAACTACGTGTTGTTTGTAGAGAACTAAACGACGAATACAAGGTAAAATTAAAAAAGGCTAAATATGCATATTATGATAATAAAATAAATGGATCAAATAATAAACTGAAAACAATGTGGAATGTTATTTCACTTTGAAAATAATGTTCAGATCAGTGACTTGGAGGCTGCAAATAAATTTAACAAACACTTTACCAAAAGTGACACAAACAACAGTTTGACTAAAGATATTAATTTCCTAAATTCAATGCCGTGTTCCACAGGGATCTGTTCTTGGGGCACTGCTTTTTCTATTATAACGATGTACCAAGTACTGTACATGATGGTAATTTGATCATATTTGCCGATGATAATTCATATTTGAGTACTGGTGTCTCGCAAAACAAAGTTAATGATTTTATATTATGGTTTAATAAAAACAAATTACTTTTAAATGCATCGAAGAGTGTTTTTATTCATTTTACACCTAGGTTGTTAAATTATAATATAAGCAGCTTAATAAAAGTTAATGGTAAATCACTTGAACAAGTTCAACATTCACGATTTTCAGGCATTTATATTGATAATGCCCCTTGCATAGATTAAGTAAGCTAACCAGCACCAGTCGTTCTTTCCCAGTACTCAATTTTATTCCCGGGTAAAATATGGCATTGTGTTTTGGGGTTCATCGCATTTCTTTGAAAGAATATTCAAAATTCAAAAGATGGCAGTCAGAAACATACGAGGATTAAATAAAACTGTATCCTGTAGAAATGTTTTCAGGGAGTTACATATTCTAACAATACCGAATATATTTATTTTTGAAATTATTAAATTTGTAAAGCTGGATTTGTATGAATTTTTATGCAATAATTAATATAATCATGTCTATGAAACTAGGAACAAATATGAGTTATCAATACCAGTTCACAGGTCGTCTATTTACGAAATAAGTCCTCGATATGCACACGACATCCCAAAGATATTCAATTTTGGTCCTAATTTGGTCTGAACGTCTTAGGACTTAATATGGATGTTCTCAAGACGTCCAGTGCGAGACGTCAAAAAATTTACGTCTTTAATATGTCCATATTAAGCATCCTAGCTTTTTTATATTGTATTTTGAAAAATAATACATTCGTATGCAAATCAATAATTCTTTGATTGAAATAAAAATTTCGTCGTAAATGTAGAACTTGAGAATTCTAAAAAATTACAAATTAATTTTGAGTTTACCGCGTTTTTCCAGCGATAAATGTCATTCTGGTACGACCGCATTCATTTGACTTCTTCATGTTTTCGGGTTAGTCTTGTGTCTGACAGTTGAGTTGAACATTATATTTTATTTCAACGTATTTCCTGCGATATTTCACAACTCCTGATTTCCAGTACCAACTGTGGTAATTCTGCAGTTTATCCATTTCTCGATTTTTGAGTTTTTTTAGTGGATACATGATATATTAATAAGAGAGGTATATGAAGCGTTCGTAACTACGAGTGAAAATATGACGTTTTATGTAAGTTTGAAACGTTTAGCATTGAAAAAGTCATTTTAGGGCAATTGTAAATAAGAGTCATGACATTTGATTACTTATTACCGCAATTCATTGATTTCATTGAATCCCGTCGTACCCCAATAAACATTCAAATTTGTCATGACGCTTTTATTTTCTGTTGCCCTGAAATGACTGTTTAAATGTTTTTCATGTAAAAGTGACCTGAAATTCTCGTATTTTTATTCCTTTTTGGGCCCTTTACGCATTGGTCATTGCAAACCGAAAAAGTTAGGTTAGGTTATATTAGACGTATTTAGTAGATATAATGCTGTAATGACTCTTATCTTATTTACTCTTGCCATAAAATGACTTTTTCAATACCAATCGTTTCACAGTGACCTAAAAACATCTTGTTTTCACTCATTTTTATTCACCCGTCACTCCTATTTGCTCCGCATTTTTCACCTACTTGAGGAATATCCTAATAATATCCCATGAACGTCTTTTTTGGGTCTAGAATGGGCCAGAATAAAATATCTTAACAACGTCTTCGTAATGTCATATAAATGCCTTTTTAGGCCTAGAATGGACTAAAATAAGACGCGTCTTAAAGATGTTTTGATTTGTTAACAATGGACATCCCCAAGACGTCTTCTGTACGACTTACGTCTTAAAATGGACGTCTTTAAAACGTCTCGAATGTCCCATGCAGACGTTCCTATGACATCTTTTGTATGTCCTAGTGCTATCTGAGTGTGTAGATATTAAGCTATATAATAAACTACCACAAAAAATAAAAGAATTAACTAATATAAAAGCATTTAAATATAAGGGTAAGAAATTGCTCCTAAATAATGTATATTATAACTTTGGCCTTATTTTCTGAATAAATAATTTTGTAACAGTTTTTGTATTTTTTGTATTTTTTGCTGTTTCCTTTTACACATGTATTTTTATCTTTTCAATAATTATATTTGACGAGTCCTATACCATTTATTGTATGGTATATGGATAACATAGTCTGTCCATTTTATCAGGGCACTCGAGAATATCTCACTTAATATCGGTCGTACAAAAAAAAATATTTTTGCGAAAATTATGCCGATTTATATAACCTACAAAATGGTTTAAAGACATCTGAAATCCATGGCCTACTTTAAGAGTTATGGTGGAAAATATCGAAAATGCGGAAAACGTCTAGGACAAGTATCTCCGTTATTTGAAGAGATACGAGAAAAATTCTAAGGCGAACATTTTTTGCAAAACAGAGTGTTTTAACGAGGTTTTATCTAATTTTTTTCAAAACCGCTGTATTTTGAGATTTACTCTTCAGGCTGTTAAAAAAATTATTTTGAAACGGGCGGGAAATGACGCCATTAAATAGAGTATTTTCCTCCCTTTTCAACGATATATCACATGCCATATTTATTCATTGGTACTACGTTAGTAATTATAAAAGCATTTTTTTTAAACCAATAAATTTTCTTTTAACAAGCATTATACTTACCGAGAAGTACGTTAAAATAATTCAATAAGTTGTTCAAATCTTTGTTATAATAAAACATTAACACAATTAAAAAGAATATAGTAAATTCATGTAACAAAAACAAATTAGTAATAAAAAGAATATAGCACACAGAACATTAACTGTAATACATGCCTGTTGAATTCGAGCGCTTAGGTCCTCTACATTTTGCGGTGTCGTCGAAAGCACCTTATGTTTAATATACCCCATAGAAAAAATCCATTGGGGTTATATCTGGAGAACGAGGGGGCCATTGAATAAATCCATTGGTACCTATCCAATGTTGAGGCAAAATTTCGTCTAAATAATCTAGGAAAATCTGGGAATTGTGGGGAGGAGCCCATCTTGTTGAAAATATTGAAAGTTGTGTCGATTCTCTAAAGGTAGGTATCTAAGAATTCATTAAATTCATTTCTCAAAAAGTTTAGGTACCTTTGACCACTGAGGTGACCATCATAAAAATAAGGAGCTATTAAATTGGTGCCTAAAATACCTATCCACACATTTATTGAAAAACGATTTTGATACCCAGTCGGTCTACGCCAGTGTGTATTTTCAGAAGTCCATTTGTAATGAATCGATTAAAAAATCCTTATTGGAAAAATTTGCCTCGTCGGACCAAAGTATTTTACTACATATTAATGGATCGGCACGCTTCTTTTCCAACAGCCACCTACAAAAAGTCGTCCTCCTTGGTTTGTCCCCCGCTTGTAAATTGTGAACCTTTTTGGTTTTATAACACCGGTAACTATTTTTCTTTAAAATTTTTCTAGCACTTGTTTTGTTTATATGACAAGCAATTTGAATTTCTCTTAATGATGTTTCCAAATTTTCTGTATTCTTATTTCTTACATAATTAATAACTCGGTTTACTTTATTTACATTATCAGTAACACTGTTCAACCTTGTCTTCTTCTTTAAAAATGAACCATTATTTTTCAGTTTCCTAGCTAATTTTCTGAAAAGAGTTTTATTCGGCTGTAGTGCTTGTGGAAATCTGTTTCTATATTCTACTTGAGCTAATCCAGAGTTAAAATTGCATTGGCAATATGTAACGAACATATTATAACGATCAATGTCAGTGAAAATCATCATATTAACTGAGATGATCTGTCAAAAAAATAAATTGTCAAGTTTGTTTGTAGTAGTATTTTAAAATAATTGAAGTAATATTGAGCAAGGAGTGACGCTTTTATAGAGGACCTCTATACATTGGCATAACTGCGAATACTCTTTCCATAATTGCTCAATGTTGCTTTCTTGATTATTATTTTGTTTTTGTTACCTGGATTTACTTTGTTCTTCTTAATCGTATAATGTTTTATTATAACAAAGATTTGAACAACTTATTGAATTATTTAATCATACTTCTCCACGGCAAGTATAATGCTTGTTAAAAAAAATTTATTAGTTTTAAAAAAATGTTTTTATAATTACTAACGTAGTACCAATGAATAAATATGGCATGTGATATATCGTTGAAAAGGGAGGAAAATACTCTATTTAATGGCGCCATTTCCCGCCCGTTTCAAAATAATTTTATTAACAGCCTGAAGGGTAAATCTCAAAATACAGCGGTTTTGAAAAAAATTAGATAAAACCTTGTTAAAACACTCTGTTTTGCAAAAAATTTTCGCCGTAGAATTTTTCTCGTATCTCTTCAAATAACAGAGATATTTGGCCTAGACGTTTTCCGCATTTTCGATATTTTCCACCATAACTCTTAAAGTAGGACATGGATTTCAAATGTTTTTAAACCATTTTGTAGGTTATATAAACTGGCATAATTTTCGTGAAAATAATTTATTCGTACGACCGATATTAAGTGAGATACTCTCGAGGGCCCTGGGTAAAATGGACAGCCTGTATATTATTATTATTATTATTCATAAATTATTTCAGGTTGACAGCTGTGAGTTACTTAACTAATTGCATTTTTTATGCCCCACGTATACCATCCAGACAAGAGCAATGCTTTTACTTGCCGATTCCTCGTATTAATGTTTTAAAATATTCTCTAATATATAACATGTGTGACTACTACAACAAGCATCAGGGTGAGTTAGATATATTCCGTAATCAAATAAGATATAATATATGATATTGAAAATTGGTTACATTTACATTTTTTTTATTGATTTAATGTAATATTCTCTGTCAGCACAGCCTATCACAGTATAATTTAGGTATTTATTTATTAGTTGTTGTAATATTGCATTTAATGTAGTTCATTTCTTGTGTATATTTTCATCTTATAAATGAAGTGTTTCTTTTTCTGTTGGAAGATGTAAAATAAAAATATAAACGTCATACATAAATAAAATATTTTTCTTAATTCTTATTTACATGGGATAAAGTTTAGTTTTTGAAGTACTACCGCCACAAGTCGAGCAGAACGAAAACTTCATCGCTCGAACAATTAGACAAAAATAACGTATGTGTTGATGTAGCAGATTTTTTTTCCTTTTAACCAATATATTTTTTCTGCTCTTTCCAATTCTCTTATCAAATTTTATTTTCAACCAATAACAACATATATACTAAAGAAAATTAGTTGGATACAATCAAATAAAATTTTTACCAGATGAAATTATTGACTTTGTTTTTTTTAAACTTCCTTATAAACATTTCCATATGATATATGCGTTATATATGTTATTGCGTAATTTAGGAATGATTGACCTTAATTGTTTCAATCTTTGGCAATTTAATAGATTGGAAAGCATTAGTAGGGGGTCTTCTTCGTAATTTCGTAATAAATATTTAGTTTTATTTCCTATTTCAGTACGAGGCATACAGCCGGAGAGAAAGAAGACAGAAAAACTGAGAAGAAACACAATTTTAAACATTCCTCTTTAAAATTATTCAGATTTAAACATTTGAGACAGCTAAAGTAGATGCAAAATGGTGTAGATATATTACGTCCGAACTATTTGCAAATAACTCTTTAGGAGTAGAACAACAAAATTTTGTAGTGATAAATAATAAATGGAAATTCACTTTCTCAGTAACATGGTATATTTTCAACATATTGGTATTTAACGGAAAAATGTGATTTAAAATCATCATACATCTGAACAGACTTTGCCAACTAACGTAATAGTTTTAGGTGCATGTACGTAATCAAAAATAAATTTACCGATTTTAGTAATTGATTTATTATTATTTCCTTATTTGCCAGTAATTTTGAAAAGAAAATTTATTTCTCCTCAGTCAACGTTTCGTTAAAGTCTATTGACTTCTTCAGGACTATTGAGGTGGTACGTTTTCAGTCGTAATACTTTTAAATACAAATTCGTCGATTACTAAATAATATACCTTCACTTATTTTACGAATTTTCAGCGATGTCTTATGTATCTTCTACATAATTAAAGAAAAACTACAATAGTACTCGGTAGTTTGATTACAAATGGCAAACCTTCGCTTTTACTAGCGCCTTCAGCAATTTTTCAAATATAAAACTTATATATTTTTTATTCTTGAAGCTTTCAATGTGTCATCTAGAGAAAAAATGCATTGGACCACCGGAAGAATTCCCTATTTTAACTCGTATAAAAAGAAGCATCCAAATCAATTCAATCAATTCTATGAAATTACACACCTCCTCCTTTTTTAAAATTAACTAAAAAATATAGAAATAAAATAATCGTAACTAAAAATATGTCTTCTTTATCGCAAGGCTCAATAGTAACAATACGATAAGAACATGTTATTATGCACATTTATAGATATTTCAGTGTTTAAAATGCATTTCACCTCAAATAAGCGTTCAGTTTGTAACGATATTAATGTATAAATAACTCATGTTACGCTGTTCAAGCTCTGTGGATAATTTAAGTTCATATTATAAAGGTTTGCATTCAAAATGTTCAGGCAAGTACGGAGATTTCAATACGAGATCAGTTTCCAAACCTGCATTACTCAACTACAACATATTTTCCATGCTACTGTTTATGTTGTCATATGAAGATTACCATAAGGGTCTTGTTTATATCTGATATAGTTAGTTAGCCCGATAGTGGGAAACTGATGGATGTCAACTACGGCTGACTAACTGATGGCTATACCGAATTAAATGGGACGTAAAACTCGTTTTCCGTATTTCATACATATACATACTTGCATCTAATGGCCTCATTTGAAAGCGTCAAGTTTACTTTAATGTTATAAACAATTAATTATGATGCAAAACCTGAATGGAAGATTTAAACAAAAAAATAAATTTAATTTTGCTGTTACAAAATGAGTAAAAAGATATTTACTTACTATTACATATCTAGTTAACACATTGCTGTATTTAAATTTTTGTAAAATGTTTAATATATCTTGAGGGGAAGAGACCCATTGGATATTTTATTGAATTTCTACCAAAAAATGACCAAAACCTGGTATACATATTAATTTCCTCTCTAGACAATATATGTTTAAATACGTTCCCCGTTGTTATTAATATACAAGACTTTCTTGTATAAACCTGCATGTCTTCCTTATTAAAAACAATAAGGAAGCCAAATTTTTAAGTGCTCATTTAATTAATGCTCCATTACATCAATATAAACTTATAAATAATAGACGCTATTTCAACAATGTGCAATATAGAACAAGTTGATTACAACGTGCGCAGTGGAAAAATATTTAATTTAGTAGTTGGAGAGTAACTTAATGTCTTAATGTATCGCAGATTTTGACTCGTTTGAATTATTCGTCTTCGGTACTTTCGTATTGCCATACCCAATCAGTATTATCGTCGTTACAATTTCTTCGTCCATCCAAAAAAGTGGAAGAACTACATGCGTCGTCATGCTCTATTATTTATGTACCCGTAGTTTATCGGCCCAGTCTCAGTTGGTTCGTCATTACGATAGTATATCAACTGTGAGCTTATCTTAACTTCAACTCCAACTCCCTCTTGGGAAAGTAACATTACTGGATCATCGGCCTCAGGAATTAAGTTCAACGGCAGCTGCTTATGGATCTTAATGGAATAAAACAAAACATCCAAATTGTTAACATTATTATTAGCCGTTACTCGAGTCCGAGTATAAAAATGTTACAGTCGATAAATTGTGTACAATAAAAAACAAGTAAAAGGTGTAGTCTATTGTAATTCCCATTCATCTACGGTGCACACGACTATGGCTATAGAGGCCAATTCGGGAGAGCACATGTCGACCGCAGTCAGGACAAACATAGACCTGGTTAGGTCTTGGATTCAGCCTTCTTGCAGCAACATTTCCTTGATAGCTGGCCACAACCCCTCGCCATTCGGTTCTGTCCGCTGCAAGTTGTTCCCATTGCTCGTCTGCAATACCGCAGGATTTTAGATTTTCATGGAGAGCGTCTTTGAACCTCTTTCGTTGACCGCCACGCCTTCTTCTACCGCTTAGCAATTCACCATAAAGTGTACATTTAGGAAGGCGGTTATCATGCATACGATGAACGTGACCTGCCCATCTTAGGCGTGCTCTTGAAATAAGCACCTCAATTGGAAGGCTGTTTGCTCTCCTGAGTACTTCCACGTTTGATATGTGATGGAACCAACGGATTTTCATCATAATTCTGAGGTGTCTTTGCTGAAAACGTTCTAATTCTTTCACATGACGACGGTAAGTGACCCAACTTTCACATCCATATAGCAGTATTGGAATGACAACTGCTCTGTAGACAGCCATTTTCGTTGACAAAGCAAGGTCGTGGTTGTCAAATACTCTCTCTCTAAGTCCCCAGAGTGCTCTAGGTGCAGCGTTAATTCTATTGCGAATCTCGCTGTCCATGTTTGCTTTGTCATTAACAACGTTGCCTAAGTAATTGAACTGATCCACTACTTCAAGAGAATTTCCGTTAAGTGTAATGTCTATTTGGTTCACTTGATGAGGAGTTGACATAATCTTAGTCTTTCCAATGTTGATTTTAAGTCCCAAGGAATCATAGCTCTGGGCATACACATCTCAAAGTTCTTGAAGCTCTTCCGGCGTAGAGGCTAAAAGTGCACAGTCATCCGCATACTGGAGATCACAAATGAATCGTGTGCCTGTCTTCGTGAAAGCTCTAAAGCGCCCTATGTTAAAGAGACCGCCATCAAAACGGTATCTGAGACCTATTCCTCTGACTGTCAGTTTGTTGTCAACAATAATTGTTAGAGCGGTGGTAAACAAATTAAAGAGTAGGGGTACCAGGACACATCCCTGCCTAACTCCAGTGAGGGTTTGGAAAGGTTCGGTTGCCTCATTATTATACATAACCTGGGCGTTGTTGTTTGTATATAGACTGCGACATACTTCCACAAATTTTCTGGGGATACCTAAGCGGAACATAATTTTCCAGAGCACTTCCCTGTCCACCGAGTCAAACGCCTTGGTTAAATCAATGAAGGCCATGTGAATTTCTCCTTGATGTTCGAGTGCTTTTTCTTGAAGCTGTTTAAGTGTGAAGATTAAATCCGATGTACCTCGGTTTGGTCTAAAGCCACTCTGTGTTTCAGGAAGTAACTTTTCCATAACAGGTGTTAGCCTATTTGCCATCGCTTTAGTGAGTATCTTCCCTCCAACAGCCAGGAGAGCTATACCCCTGTAATTTCCACAGTCCGCAGCGCTCCCTTTGCTTTTGAAGAGGTTGATTAAAAGTGTATCACGAAACTTCTGCGGAGCTTGACCACTTTCCCACACGACATCAAACAGTTTTTTGAGGTAGAGTATGAGCTCTGACGACACAGCTTTAAAGATCTCAGCTGGGAGTGAGTCGGCGCCGGGAGATTTGTTATTTTTTAGCTGCCCAATGGCGGTTAAGATCTCTTCCGTTGTTAGTGGTTTATCTAAGTCTTCGAAGGTGTCATATTGAGGGATAAGATTTATAATATCGTGATCGGCTTGACTTTGCTGGTTAAGAATGTTAGAGTAGTGTTCTTTCCATCGGGCTCTTATTTCCTGGTCTTCTTTGAGGAGATTTCCATTTAAATCTTTAATAGGGCACATATTTTTCCGACTGGGGCCGTACACTGCTTTTACTCCTTGAAAGAAATTCCTGTAGTCGTGTGAATCGGCGTACCTTTGAATTTCTTTGGCCTTGCTTGCCCACCACTCGTTCTTTATTCTTCTGATTTCGCGTTGCGTTTCATACTTAGATTGGGTAAAAGCTTCTGCTTTTGATGAGTCGTTGGGGTGGTTGATAGCGTTTTGGAAGGCAATATGTTTGCGGTCAAGAAGTTCTTGTATAAAAGCTTCATTATCAGTGAACCAGTCCTCCTGTTTTTTACTTGCTGCAGTGCCAAGAATTTCCTCACTCGCACTTTTTAAACTGTCTTTAATTTGTGTCCAGGTAGCAGCGGTAGCAATTGTTAACAACTATTTGATGACAGACGTTCTGACAGCATGCGCTGTGATGTTCATTGGACTGCTTTAGCAACTAAAATGTTGAATCGGACAGCTATTATATACATCTACTTGAGCTCCGATTCGACTGACCTGGATTAATCACATTGAAATGCATGTACACTTGCAATACATAACGTGGTTCTATTGATGGCAATATATGACGTTGATTTTCACATACCTTTGCGTGCGAAGTAAACGATCTTAAAAAATATTATTAAGAATTGTTGTTTTTACGTCGGCACGATTAAGGTACTCGAGATGCAACCTTCTCGATCTGGTGCACGTGTTGGAAATACCTCAAAAATCATAAAGTACCGTCCATACCCCTAATTTCCGGTTTTCAACGTTTTCATCTACAACTTCCTCTCTTTTCACTCCCACTAAAATCCTCTCTCGGCCTTTCCACGGTAATGTCATTCTGAAAGAATGCAGTCAGGCTCTTCCAGATATTATACCTGGGGGCTTGTCTGTGAACATACTTCCTTTGTATCGCTTGAAAGAGAAAGGGAGGACGCGCTATCGCGCAGGTAAGTAATGCTTGAAATATCGATGCGATATAGCATTTTCCTCGAAGATCCAACCCGCGTTTGATTCGGTAAACACGCAAACCTACAAACAGGCGCGCAGAGAAGGGGACAGAAAAATAAATGGAAAGAGAAAAGAGATGAAGAAGGAGAGAAAAAACGAATCAAATCGGTCAAGAATCGAGCGAGATCCGACTGATCTATTCAAAAATACGTTTGAACCGAGAGCTTCCGCTCAGCGGGACACACAGATGAGCAGAGTAGGGCGTGTATTTGTGAGAGATAAAGGAGAGAAGTAGGAGCGCTAGACTCCTCCTCCGGCATCTCGCTGCACGGCTGCTGAATTGCCGCGCTTGTTCTTCTAAATGTACCACGCTAGTGCAGGCCCTAATGAAGTTAGAGCTTCGAGGTAAAAAAATCTTGAAAGTGAATTGATTGCCCTTGAAAATGAACCCAGCCCGAAGTTCCTAATCCCCCTCTCCCCTCCTAATCACCCGATTGCAATCTGGCCGGGCTCAAATTAAATTTTAAAAAATTCCACATTCAATGACCAAAAAGAAACTCCCCATCCCTTTCCTTTCTGGCGAAAAAATACTTTTAAAAAAATAATAACCACAATAAATTGGTTATTTCGCAACCATTTGTTTATTTATGGCGAAAATTGAAAATACGTGAGCGGAACTCAAAGTAGGCACATTAGTACACAATCTTACATTTGCTGCGCGATGTGCGGTAAAAATTGCGGAAGTTACAGCAGTTTTAATTTCATTTACGTTTATCCTTCCCCCTCCCCCCTGATCAACCTAGCGACTTGAAATTTGGACACAGTACTTAGGTCCTGAGTGTCTATCGGGGGAAGAAAAAGAAAGTTGCCAAGTCATTTTCCTCCCCGAAAAAACGCGAAAACGGCTCTCGGTACGTTCCCATCGCAGCGAAAATCCGTACCTTCAAGTCGCAATATCTTGAGAACCGCTAGACCGATTTCGATGAGCGAAAATTAAGGTTACGCGCATTCACGAGCCCTTCATTGTATCCCCATACACTTTTTCGATCCGAATCAATTTAAGAGAGTTATGTCCGAAAAACTGATTTTACGCATCTTTACATGTAAATTTCCCCCCTCCACCACCTCCCTCGCGCCCGCAGATGACCAGATGATAAAGGGAGTCCGACTACATAATATACACAATAAAAAAATTCGAAAAAGACACTGTCGTTTCGGGGCTTTTTTCGTGCCATCGCGGTCCCACTAATAATCATAGTTGTGAATCAGCATCGAAACAAAGTTGCTTGATCCTCGCAAACATACTACTTTGATTTGGAATATTTTCCTACGTTAGTTTGACTTCGGAAAGTGACCTAATTAGATAAGGTGTGTTCTTAAGTCATTTTGCAGCGTTGATTAGACGTTGGTAACTAACTAAATAAGATGGTCACCTATTAGGTAACCTACGAAGGTCGGTTGGACGTTAGTAACTAGCTGAATGCGGTAGGTATATTTTCAAACATTTGCCAGTGTTGGATATATGGTTTACTAATATTACTTTCAATCTCATTGAGTTTTGCTTTGTTTCCGTTTTAAGGCGTCTGGCTGCCGCCTATCTGCTTTACTTCTACGTAATTTCTGCATATTCTTAGAGTTATCCTCTTTAATTTCTTCTGCTCCAGACCAGTTGAATTTTTATTTTAAGTTTGCAATTTCACTTTAATAGTAGGTATAATCAGCTATATAAGACATAAATAGAGTCTGTGGCTGATTCTCTATAGTAGTGCATGGTAGAGGTAGATATTTCCAAAGTGGTTAAGTAACTTAATCTTGGATATAGTGCTAAAGTAATTTGAAAAATTATAGCTATTTCAGGAGAACCACTTATCGTATTGTTATCAATTGTTAACCGGCTTAGTGGTTCAACGCTTACTTGCTAGATTTGCAACCAAGGAATACCGGGTTCGAATCCTAGCTAGAGTATGGATGTTTAGTGGTGTTCGAGTCTCAGCTGCGGCAGATGGCAATGTCGTAGAGAATGGTCGTTGTATAATTGTCTATGTGTATGTGTTCTGGTTGAGTGGTGGAATAGCTAATGCTAAACTCCGCCAGGACGTTAATCTAAATAAGGCGTTAAAACAAAAAAATGTAATAAAACATTATTACTATTATATTTCTTTGCTCCTGAATTATTAATTTTATTTAGTCACAGCTCGAAACTGCAAGTGCTGTGGACGACTGGCACGAGAGCTTGTTTAAGTAGGATCAGTCTTTCAGCTGGTGTTTGTTGCAATCGAAGCATTAGCGTTCTGTTGGTAAGTAATATGCAATTATTACACCAGGCTTGTAACTTGTAATTCAGCGCTCGGCGGGGCACATAGCCCGGAGCGTAGCTGTTGGTTGCAGTCTGATTACGTTCCTTATGGTAAAATAGGAATTTTATAGAAGAGTTTGCGACTGAAATATTATGTTTTACAATTTTGGAGGCTAGTCGATCAATATCTCCTGAAGAATTAAGAAAAGTATTGAATCATAATAAAAAAGAGCTTTAAAATGCACTGAAGTGGAAGGCGATCTTGTGGAGAAATTTTCATGTATTATTAATGTTAGCATTATTCGTATTGTGTTCGGTTTTCTTTGAATTAAATAAATTATAAGCTATAATAAACTGATTTTTCAATATAAAACTTTTGCATTTTTTTTTGAAATTGTTAATTTCAAAGTTTACAGAATGGTGTTTATTGTGGTGATTGACATCCATTGCAATCTGGATTCTTTAAGTTCGCCAATAAATCTAATTTAACAAGTACCTAAAATCATGTTTTTTGGGACGAATCCTAACTGTTAATAGTTGATGAGTCCCAAAAATCTGATTTAGTGTTACAAACAACATTATTTTTGTTAAAAGTTCCTAAAACATATTCAGATTTTTGATCAGGACAAATCTTTCTCAAAAATAGAGACTTTCGAAATTTAATTACCATGTGACCATAGTAACCAGATTGTTTAATTGTTGTATTGAACCAGTTTGCTTTATTTACCTAAATAATCCTCAAAAGTTGCTATGGCAACTTTTTGGGATTGAGTCCGTAAATCACTCATTTTACGGACTCAAATGACTCCCTAAAATAGGTATTTTAGGCAACTGTCACAAAAAATGACGTTTATCGGATCTGACAGCATTCCTAAAGTGTCATCTCTTTGTACTCATTTGTCATTCTTATTTTTTTTGGCCGCTTTTTATTCACGGCCGCATGTATTACTTGATTATCAGTAATATTTGAAATATGCAACGGCTGGTCAATAAACTATCTAGTGACGTTATCATTTATTTTCGTTGAGAACGAATTAAAACTGACAGCTTAGTAGCCTTCTTGCAAAAGTTTGTCCATGTCTCCAGTAATTTATGCGAAAAAATTTTAAAAATACTTTTATTTTACTTTTTGAGACAGTTGCCTAAATATTGTTGTTTACACTTACTTTTTCTGATCCACTTTTCCCCATAAATTTGTCCTCTACCTCAATCGCTAATTTGCTTTTGCAAAAATTTGCATTTTAAAAACATCATAGTTAGCCCTTAAATGCATGATTTTTTATTTCTGAATAAAATATCATAAATATAATAGTATAAGTGGAAACAAATAAAGGAAAAATATTGAAAAAAATTCTATAACAATTTTTCAATTTTTTTATTATAAAAAAATGTTTGTTGACAAATGGCTACATCATTCATTTGGAAGAAAAATCAATTAGCATGAGAATTTTTAAAACAGTTGTTCTTGTTGAAACATAACTCAACCCCACATTTTTCGCATTTCGAATGAGTGAACCCTTTGCAATTAGGGTGTTTGCATATCATATTAGAATCTTGAATAACAGGCCAGTGGCCAGTTTGATCCATTCGGACTTCTTTGGGTGGTACACGTTTGGTTGGTCCCTACTTTCTTTTTTCGGCAATGTGACTTTTCAATGTACTTGGTCGGCCACGTTTACAATGCGATGATCTTCAGTTGCATAAGTGATAAGCGACTTCAGCACGGAATTCAGCTTGATTTAACAGTTTACCATCTTGTTTTTTTCAGAATTTACACGTTTGTAAAGTAACCAAGCATTTGCCAAGGTCAAGTCAATAAGGTGGTAAAATATTCTTGTACACCATTTTCGACTTTTCAAATGTATTTTATACCTTCCAATGAGGCTGTCCATCAAGTCCACGCTGCCCATATGTCTATTATATTTAGAGATGATATAGGCGCAATCCACCTCAATAATTTCCTTCTCCTTCCGATCAAACCTTTTAACTTTTGAAACTGGATTTGTTCCGGCAAACGAAGAAATGAGGGTGACATATTTATTGTCTTTCCAAATGATTGAAGAGATGTCCACCCCATCAATGTTTGTGACACATTCAGGGCAGGTGCCGCGATTGGATTTTTTTAGGGAAGCTTCTGTAGGTAATTTACATTTTGGTAATCTGTTTCTTCACACGGTACCTAAAGAATAAATACCTTCTTTTGCAAGTTTCACCATAAGTGGTATAGCTGTGTAGTAATTGTCGTGGTATAATCTTATTATATATTATATTATTTTTGAGGTTGCTCCAAGATCATCATCTACTTGTTCAAAGTTCTCTCCCATATAAACCTCGAACTGATAGGAAAATCCAGAAACGCCTGCCAAAACAAATAACTTGAAGCCCCGTTTATGGGGTTTCTTTGGCATGTACTGTTTCATGTAATGTCTCACTTTGGTAGATCACATTTGCTCGTCTATACTGAGGTGCTGCTCCAAAGCAACTGAGAAAAATCTTGTGTTTAAATAGTCAACAACAGGTTTTATTTTGTGAAGCCTATCATGCCCTGGTTGATCACGGGATATGAAAGTTTGATTATTGTTGAAATGTATATGTTGCCTAATTTTTTCAAATTTATTTACGGGCGTGATATCAGCTATGGTAGAAAATCTTAGTTCCTTACTCCAGAATGATCTATTTAGTATTGGGCATACGAACTAGTGACATATATATTATTATTCTGATATATTGTTTTATTTCAATTTCTGTAAATATAGATGGCCTCTCAGGTTTAGATTGTACAGCATATAGGTT
Source organism: Leptura quadrifasciata (assembly GCA_963675555.1). Lineage (NCBI taxonomy): Eukaryota > Metazoa > Arthropoda > Insecta > Coleoptera > Cerambycidae > Leptura > Leptura quadrifasciata. Next base: position 149,434,415 of record OY776673.1, on the reverse strand, counting down.
AGTTTCTTGTACAATATTGCCTATAAGTTCACTAGGAAAAAGTAAGTAAAGAATTCGTAGGAGTTTTCCAACTCACAAATATTGGCTGCAATTTTTGTATCCCCACTGAATCGTAATCGGTCCTCATTTACTGTCAAGAGTTTATCTTTCCATACAATATCGTCATGTAGACTTTTCTTCCTATATTTTGTATTACCTTTTTTGGTAGGACCTTTTTGCCACGACCTTTTTTGGTAACACCTTTTTTACAGGACCTTTTTGGTTTTTTTTTCACAACCTTTTATGGCAAGATCTTTTTTGCAGGACCTTTTTTTACTACCTTTTTTGGTAAGACCTTTTTTGTAAACTTTAGTAAATGACATAAGGGTAAATTATCCTCCTCGCCGCTAGATATCCGCTGAACTATATCTTCTTTCCTTCCTGGCGGTTCGGTCTCACTGAGACTATCTTCGTCATAATGCACAGACATAAAGGAAAAATCTTCCAAGCTGTCAGTTTCGCTCATATTTCCCTCATATTCGCTATCAAAGCCACTGAAGTTTTCCCAGATCTCAACCAAATCCTTTTCTGATAATTTATTATTACGTTTTATCCTAGAATACAAAAGACAACACATTATAAAATTATACCCTAAATGCATGATGTTGCTGATTGACAACAAAACAAAACACACATTTACAAAAAAAGAAGAAATTTTGACAATTGTAAAATTATTAGGAGATAATACATACCTTATAGGTTCGGAAACACAATTTTTAAGCTTTTAAAAACTCACTATAACAAAAATAGTAAATTGACAAAATGGTAAACATAAACAGCGTGCCCTTGTCGTGACTAAACTGTAAATTGCGGATGAATTACAGATACCCTATAAAGTAGAGACATGCAGGAGGTTGCCTACAAACTTTTTAAGGGCGAGTCAAGATGCCATATTGCGCGTCATTGTGCCTGCCCTGTTTGAACAAAGTTTTTCTGTATAATCTCATATTGAAAACGTGTAATTTATGTAATATTCTCGTGTTTTTCTTTTCGAATTAAGTTTGACTTTAGTTTTAGTGTTCTGTAGTTGTTTTTTTGTGCATAATATTAAGTTATTGTTAATTTATAGTATTAGGAATAGACGATAAGCATTTGTTTTTTTTTCTTTTCCAAAGAACCCCGCTATAAGAGAAGAATGGATATGAAAATGTCACAAAAAAAAACATCAGTTTTCAGCTATTAACAAACGAATTTGTAGTAAATACTTCAAGCCGCAAGATTTCAAGGATGAAATGAATAGATTAGTGAATTAATCTTTAACAGGCTTTATATAAATTTCTCAGAAAACTCATTTTATTCCGTGAATTAATTTTTATAGTTGTCAATTATTGTAACGTAACTATATTGGTACTTATATGTATATGTTTTTGTATGTTGTATTTTAACTATATAATTTAATGGCTCCCTATACTTTCTTCATATTTACTTACCTTTTTGTGCTGCAATGGCGTATTGTTTGTATTTTAATAGTAAAAATTCATTGTTGTAAGTGTGATGATACAAATGTACATAGACTTATTTTTATTATGTATTTTTAATAAAATTAATAATAAAAAAACTGTTTTTAATATACAAAAGTACTACAGTTTTAATTTCATTAATGCAACAAATTATATTGCAAACAAAATATGTATGTATGGTTTTCATGACCTATGGAATATTTAATTTTAGATAAGTATGCATTATTGTATGACAATCTATACTATTATGGCAAAACTCATTTCATTTGATGACGATTAGCTAATATACAATAATTTCGATAGTTCCTGTTGTTACAATTAAAATTAAATCGGAAATAACGACGTCAATGTACCATCATATGCATAGAAACAATCGGAACTATTTGAATTGGGCACGCACGGTGACGCGTTAACGCACCGGGCGCTGATTGGGTGAAAGTTAGTAGGCAACCTCCCTCATACTTTCTAATCTTGGAGACTGGCCACTCGAGTGGCGGGCACTGATTGGTCCGTATGAAAAGTAGTTGCATAATGGCGGCGCCAATAAGAGTTGTTTTTTTTATGTAGCTTTTAGACCTACTCGGAAATATTTTAATGAGAAGGTTAAATTCAATATTTTTAACGCACTTTTCATTTTGTAGAATGTTAATTTGCAATCATTTAGCGTGCGGTTAAATTTAACATAACATGTGTAGTTACATAATTGACACTATACGGGTCATTAGACACAATGTAATAGGTTAAAATTAAAATAACAGTCTATTATGACTGATTTGGTCACGAAACAAATAATGGTAAAGTTATTACTTACATATTTTGGCTTATTTTTCACTCGGAGGTATCAAAAACATGCGAATTTATTTCTCCAAACGAATACTGCAACGTACTTTTGACAGTTGCGATACTTGTAAACACACTTGATGGACACGCGAACACTCAGACCATCGCTGCCATTATGCAACCAGTGACCAGTCTCTACTTTATAGGGTTTCTAGATGAATTAGGATTGATAGTGCCATCTATATATAATGTGTGGTTTTACCTACTTTAAATGGTATGTAGACAATGGGGAGCAATCCAAGCCAGTTCTTAATATATCTAATAGATGACGCCATGCGCACTCGGTTTAATGTCATTCTCAATTTGTATCGTATATTAAGGTCTATTCTGTAAGGTAAAAGTTATAATTTAACAGGGCGTTAAATTTATGTCTTTAACGTTTTTTCATATTCTACAACTTCAAATTTAACCCGACCGTTAAAAAATAAAATTTAGAGGAAGCCTCTAAAATAGTCGTGCATATCCGTATAAGTAGGCGTAATAGACCCAGCTATAGTTGCAAATGCACTCAAATCGCCGAGAGTAATAACCATTTCAGCAGCCGTCAATTGCCAATGAGTTATTGTCATCTTGTGGTCACTTTTTTATTTGTCTTTTGTGTTTTGTGATGCAAAATACGAGTCAAAAAATCTCGGGAACCAAGGGTGATAAAAGTATAAAAAAGATATATGATCAATTATATAGAGAAAAACTAGTTTTTTTAAAATAAAGATAAACTTGATTTGAGGGTGCCATCAAACGAGCAAAACAGTGGAGAGAGGTAAGTGCGGACGTAATCATTTTTGGAATCGAGCATATTACCTAACTCGACACAAATTTGTTTAAAGACAAAATAGTTTGTAATGATTTACAGACTTTTAATGAATTATTGACCAACATTCGAAAGAAGGCCAGAGTACTGCACTACTACGAGGTGGGCACAGGTGGGGGCCCAACAAAGAAATATAAATATCTGACGGCCCTAGAAGAGCGAATAGTAGTAGTGTCTGCGAAAATAGTCATTGAAGGCATTTCTGTACCAGAAGCCGGAATTGATGAACACGAAGACTCATTTTGAAGTTTTGGAACCAGTTGGCAAAGAAAATTTATAGACATCATCCAGATAGCCGTATCACAGAATCTCTAAAAATTTGAATATTAATGGCATAAAAATTCTTCCGGCAATAGTAAGGTTGTCCAAGATTTATTGGATGATTTGTACTTCGTGCTAGCTATTATTCGTATTTATGTTCCATCTACTGCACCAATAAGGTGAGAGAATGATGCAGTTATTTCCGCTAATCCCCATTTTGCGGCTTGTCTGGCTTCAATTGAACTTGTAAATTTAATCCAAGTAATAAGAAGACGTTCGGTTATAACATCAAAAACTTCAGCTATGCACCTACTGACAGCTGGGTGACTCTGGGCAATTGAATATCCATGACCAGTAGCTATCTGGTAACTCCTTTGATAAAAAAAAGTACAATCCCGCCAAAATTCGCAGATGTGTTTGTATTCTTGTTTGACTATGTGATTGATTCATATAGGGCCCTATACTGTTTATCAGTTCTTGGTAGCAATATTTATCGAGTCTGAACAGTTTAAGGAACATCTCTTTTGGGTTATTAAAGGGATTACTCATGTCTCGTAATTCTCATTGCCCGATTCGAAATTCTCTACTGTAAAATAACATGAATAAAAAATATTTTGGTTATATGCCTATAACAAAAATATAGATATAGATATAGGTGTATATAAGTGTTTATATATATTTCTTTGAAAGCAGTCGAAAAGTGAGGTTATGTTCTCATATACTATTAAAACCTTTGTCTATTACTGAAATATTTATTAGAAATGGGATATATATTTCCTTGACTTACCTTTGTAATTCATTTTCTGCGCTGTCAACTATTAAAAGATGTAATAAACCATCAAAATTAAATTTTAAGGGGTACTGTTCACGTACCGCTAAAAATTATGTTTTAACTGATGAATTTACTGGAGCAGGTTAAAGATTTCAACAAAAAAATGTTTTACAGAATACCAAACCACAATCAGCATGGTTAAAATTTTAACACCCTGTTAAATTTTAACTTTCTCTGTTGCAGAATACCAAACCACATTTAGGATGATTAAAATTTTAAAGTTCCTTTAAATTTTAACTTTTGCCTTACAGAATAGACCTTAATATATGATAAAAATTGAGAATGACATTAAACAACAATTGAAAAGTTATATTATAACTTTTTTTTTCTCCCGAATTTCCCGATTTCTGAGAGTTCCCCAATCTCTTATTCGTAGAAATGAGCCAAATTGATAAAAAGATTGAGGAATAATCCAGGCCAGTTCCTAATATATCCAATAGATGACGCCATGCGTACTCGGTTTAATGTCTTTCTTTACTTGTATCATATACAGGGTGTTGCATCATGAGAGGGACATAGCTTAATAGGAGGTAGAGAACATCAGTGGTAACCGGAACCTCCCATAGAAATGTCTCATTGGGCCTTCATTACGAAGTTACAGGGTGTTAAATAATTTTTGGCCAAACTTGTTTTTTGTCATAACTTTGACAGGGAATGAAATAACGGATTCATATTTGGTACGGCTAATGTACTAACGAGCCCCAAGAGGTACATGTATAAAAAAATATATCCAGGTCCGGACTCACTATAATTTATGTTTCTTCTTTGCACCAATAAAACATCACCCTGTATATATTTTTTTGAAATTTCGATACGATATTCGAAAAGAGCAAGAAAAAACAAACAAAATGGCCTATTTCATTTTTTTGTTACACCTTCGTGGTTATTTAAATACGTTGTTAAATGTGCAAGAAAATGGATTACAGAACCCTATTAAATGAGAGGCACGTGAAATAAATAGTTTTATAACTAAAATTTGCAAAAATTCTATTGAGCCTAGGTGGTCTGGGTGAATCCTAATTCCGGCACGTTTTAAAGGTCCATTTTGGTAAAAAACTGTGGTCCTAATAAGTAATCGGGTATGAAATAACAAAATTTTTAATCAATCACAGTAGGCTTGTTCAAAGAATAAAAGTGACAGATAATTTAAACCATTTAGGCCTAAGCAACCAGTTACTTTGATCAAGAAAATCATCAACATTTTATACTTAATAAAAATTGGAAAAGAGAACAAACTAAAATCTAAATAAATAAAATATTTTCCATTCAATTAACAATAAATAACAAAACAATAACTAAATGTGTTTAAAAATAAAACGTAATTGACACTAAAGTAAATTTTCAAAATGTCCTCCCCCACATACTGTGCATTTTCTTGCGCGTTTAGAAAGGTCACCAATTGCTCGACGTATCATTTCTGGATTATTCCGTATTTCGTCGCAGGTTGTAACGATGCGCTGGATTAAATGTTGTCTACTTTCAATTTCAATGCTATAAACCTCGTTTTTTAAGTGGCCCCATAAAAAGTAATCACAAGGGTTACAATCAGGAGATCTTGGTGGCCATTCATGTGGACCCCCGCGTCCAATCCATCTATTAGGATACACATTGTTTAAGTGTTCTCTTACTTGAAGGTTAAAATGTGGTGGGGCCCCATCATGCTGAAACAACATGCCTCTTATACCGATATTTTCTAACATATTCGGTAAAATGTTTTGAAGAAAATCAAAGTAAATTTCACCATTCAATCTGTCTATTCACAAGTCCGACCCAAACATTTACAGAAAACCTGTGTTGCGAACGGCGTTGGCGTACCGCACGTGGGTTTTCCTGTGCCCATTTATGATTATTTCGTGAATTGTTTACTCCATCCCTTGTAAATTGTGCCTCATCCGTAAATAAGGTTCTGTAAATGACTGGGCGATGGTTAGACAACCAATGACAAAATGCCAGGCGGGGGATATCGTCGCCTTGTTGAAGACGCTGTATCTGCTGGATATGATATGGATGGTAACGTTCTCTTTTTAGGGTTCTCCATACTCGCCAATGAGGAATACCAGTTGCCAAACTGATTCGTCTAGTGCTCATATTTGGGTTTTCTTGAACTACGTTTATAATATTGTTTTGTTCCTGCATACCTTGTTGTAAAACACGCACCACACCTGCAGAAGTAGGAAACTTTCCGTGTTGTCTTGCATACTGGAACACCGTACTAAAGGTTTTATGATTAGGGCATCGACGACCAGGAAAACGCAGCCGATATTCTCTTTCCGCCGACCTACCATTTCCATTACAGAAACCATAGATGAATATTATGTCAGCATATTCCACGTTTGTAAATTTTACTGGCATAGTTAAAATATTTTCACAAGTTTTCACTAACTAAATGCGGATTATTGACACATTAAATTAATAACAAACAATTATTCAACTGTTTAGGAGATTTCTTTTTATTATCTGTCACTTTGAACAAGCCTACTGTGATTGATTAAAAATTTTGTTATTTCATACCCGATTACTTATTAGGACCACAGTTTTTTACCAAAATGGACCTTTAAAACGTGCCGGAATTAGGATTCACCCAGACCACCTAGGCTCAATAGAATTTTTGCAAATTTTAGTTTTAAAACTATTTATTTCACGTGCCTCTCATTTAATAGGGTTCTGTAATCCATTTTCTTGCACATTTAACAACGTATTTAAATAACCACGAAGGTGTAACAAAAAAATGAAATAGGCCATTTTGTTTGTTTTTTCTTGCTCTTTTCGAATATCGTATCGAAATTTCAACAAAATATATACAGGGTGATGTTTTATTGATGCAAAGAAGAAACATAAATTATAGTGAGTCCGGACCTGGATATATATTTTTTTATACATGTACCTCTTGGGGCTCGTTAGTACATTAGCCGTACCAAATATGAATCCGTTATTTCATTCCCTGTCAAAGTTATGACAAAAAACAGGTTTGGCCAAAAATTATTTAACACCCTGTAACTTCGTAATGAAGGCCCAATGAGACATTTCTATGGGAGGTTCCGGTTACCACTGATGTTCTCTACCTCCTATTAAGCTATGTCCCTCTCATGATGCAACACCCTGTATAACCTTTAAATAGTTTAAATTTACGGTAGCTGGTCATTAAATCGTTTAAAACTTTAAAAGCGGAGCTGAGAAAAAGAGGTGCTATAGGGTTCATGGAAAAAAAGCTGATTTGGTTGAAAGGTATATAATTACATTGATGAACTTGTTGAATTTTTTGTTTATAAATCCTCTTTTACTCTAGATTAATCAATTATATAGTACTCGATGTCAGGAGTCGGGATATTTTGGGGGTTTTTGCTTTTTTTGCCAGAGCGCCAATCTAGAGACCCTCCCCCGTTTTCGAGATTGCTGAACAGGATGGTGGGGGTCCCGCATTTTTTTCCTCAGCAACCCCTCAAATTGGCCAAAAACTACCCCCAAAGTGCCCTTTTCTGTAAACCCGTTTATTTTCCCCAATTTTTCGACTAACTGTTATTTCGAAAGTCTCTTGAGGGATTTGACCTCAGCCACCCCTACACCAGGCTTCCAACCCTCTAGGGGGTTGGAAAATTGAAATTTTTATTGCGGAAAAAATAATGATGGCAGGTGACCAGGATTGTATAACCACCACCGGGGGTTATTTTCACCCTTCAAAGTGGTGGATATTTGATTTTTTTTAAAGAAACTATTATTTCGTAGGAGGTGCTTCTTTAAGGACGGTGGGAGGTGACCATGGTTGTATATATAACCAACCCCGGGGTTGTTTCCATCCTTGGAAGGGGTGGGAAAACGCCTCCTACAAAATATAATTTTTTCCCAAAAAATTTGTTTTTCACCCCTTTGAAGGGTAAAATCAACCCCCGGGATGGTTACACAACCCTGGTCACCTGCCACTTTCCTCGCAGAAACACCTCCTGTAAAATATCATTTTTTTTACAGGAAAAATATCAATTTTTCAACCCCCTAGAGGAGTGGAAGCCTGGTGTAGGGGTGGCTGAGGTCAAATCTCTCGAGGGACCTTCCGTTCTAATCGAGGGAATAACAATTAGTCGAAAAATTGGGGAAAATAAAAGGGTTCACGGAAAAGGGCACTTTGGGTGTGGTGTTTGGACAATTTGAAGGGGTTGACGAGGAAAAAAAATTGTGGGACCTTTACCGTCGTGTTCTGAGACTTCGAAAATGGGGGGACGAGATTGGCGCTCTGGCAAAAAAAAGGTACCCCTTCCAACTCCTGACCTCCACTATAGATATAGATTACAATTTTAAAACACCAGATTTATCATATAGTTCTCGGAAACGGTCATTTTTAGAAAATAAATGTCCTACTATGTTAGAGCACTTTGGTACACAGCAACAAGTTTTCATTTTACATCCTAATTATTAAATTGTTTTAATCAAGGACATATTTTTTCGTATTGAGATTGACGGACAAACAACCGAGTACAGCTGGTGCACTCTGGCGGATAAAATAAAATAGAATGTTGCCCATTGGATACAGTATGCAGTAGAGTGAAATTTACATTCCCGTAATTTTTGGATATATAAATGTAGGTATGTTGTCGAAAGGCAACTTGATGCATTTAAGAGTTAGCCTTGATTTAGAGATTGAGTAGAAGTTCTACCTTTCAAAGTTAATCCCTGATATATATATAAAAAAATAAAATTCAATTACAAATAGCCAAGTTAAAGAAGTGGTTTGGTACGAAGTGAGACGCATTGCACGTAACTTTAAATATTTCTTTGTGTTTTATATTGATGGTTTGTTCTTTTTATTCAAAATATCCGTACCATGGCAGTTCTTGGATAAAATTGTATCTAATTGAGTCATATGAATTTAATCCCTGTCTCATTTATATGCGTAGCCATTCACGACCGGTGTTACGGGATTACAAGACAATCGAAAAACTATAATATGTAATGCATAATTACTTCCACGTCCAGTGCAAGTATAGTAACGCAAAAAAATATCTTTTTTGTTGAAATAGGCTCAAAATGTCATGAAACGTCGAGATTTTAAAAACAACAAAAAAAAACAAATTTTTCTGTCTGATCTTATTCCGTTGAAGGGTTCGGGGGTAAATGGGGTAAATAAGGGTAAAGAGGCAAAGCAAGCAGGTAAGAGTCCATAAAATTGAAATTTAGGGCATGTACGAAAAGTCAAGGTCTCAAAATTTTTTTTGGTATCAACCACCCCCACTATCACCTCCAATACCACCACAACTATGAAAGGGAGTACAAAAAATTAAAATGTGATTTAGTTTGTATATAAGAACGAAACGTCTCAAAACCTTAGCTGTACCCTCTACCACCCCATTGCCACCCCCGCCTTATTATTAAAGGGAATACAAAATTAAATTGGGATTTAGTGTGTATACGAGCACCAAGGCACCAATTTTTTTGGCTTTAGCCACCCCCTCTACCACCCCCATTGCCACCCCCACCCTATTATTAAAGGGAGTAAAAAATTAAATTGAAATTTAGTGTGTGAGCGAGAACCAAAGGCCTTTAAAATTTATTTTGTCATCAGCCATCCCCTCTACCACCCCTATTGTCACCCCCACCCTATTATTAAAGGGAGTAAATATTACATTGAGATTTAATGAGTATAAGACCTGGATACAAAATCTGGATGTGGAGGTAGTGATTCCTTGAGCAGCGGTTTTTTTATGAATGTGAAGAAAAATAGTATTACCCCTATGGCCGGTTCGTATTTGATTGATTATCAATCTCTCCCATTCCCAAATAGACTATAGACCCTCAAACCCTCCCTATAACAAAAATAAGAAATTCAAATTTTTATACTTAAAATAATCTATTATTTCAAAATAAATTTGAATAATAGACACTATTTTAGTACAGATCATTATTTAAATGAGCTCTCTCTCTTAAAAATTCGAATTTTTTGTCTAATAAGGAAGGGGAGGCATGGAGGTCTAGATAAGAATGTTTTGCATATTTATATGTATCTCTTAAGAGTTGTTCGGAGTGTATTAGTCATCCGTGCTTCCAATTTTAATTGTAAATGACTTCACGTCAATAAAATGACGCAGCCTAATGTACGGTGTGATTGGAAAGAGAGAGATAGGGATGTAATAGAATATGACATTAGACAAATTTATTATATCTAATCTTTAAATTTCTCGGTACATTTGAAGACATTAGGGCTAATTTTATTTTAGTTCTACAAAAGGGAAAATGTTTATTTTAATAATACCTATGTGGGATGATAAGAATTATTTTTGCAAATCGAAAATAGAAGAAAAAAAAATATTTTTTTATATATACTTTTTTTTCTCTCGTCGTCCCACATTGTAACATGTTTTTTAGTGAAAGCCGTTTTTTAAAATAATGATTTATATGAGAGTAAATTGAACCGTCTTTCCGGTTTATATCCGGAGCGATCTTAAAGAACAATGAGCAATTTTGTGTTGAATGAAATGGAGATAAGTATAGTTATTATTGATTGTTATTTGCAATGAAAATATAAGTGTCTATTTGATTATGCCAAATGAATTGCTGAAACTTTACTGACAATTAATTAATAATAATAAAGTTTAATGAAGACATATATCTACAATAATTACTTTATTTATAGACTGATTATAATAGGAATATATTATTTATAAATTATTGAAGCAAAACTTCCACTCTGATAAGCAATTACTTACTTTTTTTTAAATATTTATATTGAAGGAAGAACATGCCGTGTGAAAATATTAACATGAAAAAATGTAATTAACACACACAAAGTAACAAGAAATTACTCAATTTTTCTGCATTGATATGAAGGTTTTTAATTCTGAATGTGTCAATGCATAAAGCATTGAGAAAAAATTATTAATAAACATTAAAATAATTGTTTTGTTCTACCTAATACTAGAATAAATTAGATTACATAACAGAATTCATGGCATTTTAAAGAAGAAATGTCTAAAATAAAAATTCAATGAACTTACTGAAAAACTTTAATACTCAAGTTAGAAATTATACCATTGACAACGAAAACACCCTAAGATTCTCGTCATAAACTTTCACTATTTTTTGAGATATTCAGACGGGTCGGCTGTACGATCGTGAGCAAAAAAAAATAGGACAAGTCTTATAATGGTATTTTGCTAAAATCTAGTTGTGTACATCTAACTTTAATTTTCGTGACAATGGTCGCGTTCATCACGCGGTAGCGCTAACTGAGCGATCACGTATCATCATGCAAGAAGCCTATGAGGACAGTGCAAAATGCGTAGTTTAGTCATGTGATCAGTGAGCGCTACCTGATCGTTCAACGTGATGAACGCTAATATTGTCAGTTAGTTGTCATAATTATTGCAAGTGTGCAAAAAACTAATATGCCTCATATAAGCGATTTAGTTAAATCTGGAGTTATTGCTAAAGCAGAAGATGGATGGTCAATGAGACAAATTGCACTGCGTTATAATATTGACAAAAATTCGGTGTGTAACATTTTAAGAAAGTGGAGAATAAACGGTACGAGTAGAAGAAATCCATCTTACTCAGTTATTCAGGCTGCTGAAGAAACGAATTTTCCTAGATCGAGTAGTACTGGTCGCCGGCGAGTAAGAGAATCCGAGCTACGCTGTCATGCAGCAGCACAGAAATACTTACTTAAAGCTGAATATAAAGAAGCTCGAATAGGATTTGCGCTTGAATTTTTAGCGCATGATATAAATATTTGGAACAATGTAATCTTTACAGACGAAAAAACTTTTCGGTCAACACACAGCGGTCGTCTTCGTGTTTACCGCCCTCCGAATACTCGATTCGATGAGAAATATATATCTAACAATGATAAAAGTGGTAGATTTTCCGTCAATATGTGGGCTTGGATATCGGCACATGGTCCTGGTATTTTGTGGCATATTGAGAAAAGATTTAATAGTGAAACGTATATTAGGATTTTAGACAATATTATGCTCCCTTCTGTGTCACAATTATTTCCTAATAATGAGTTCATATTTCGGCAAGACAATTGTGCCGTTCATACTGCTCATACCGTAACTAACTGGTTTCAAGATAACAACATCAATGTTGTTAACTGGCCCAGTCATAGTCCACCCTGTGGAAGAAGTATGGGGACTACTCGTAAGAAGTATCCAAAAACGAAATGTGAGACCACGGAATGCCGAAGAATTACTGAAAATAGTAAATAATACATGGGAAAATATTATTACTAACAATTATTGTATAAGGTTATTTAATTCTATGCCAAACAGACTTATAGAAGTTATAAATAGAAATGGTGCAATAACGAAATATTAATAGTTTGTTTCTTGTTAAGTAGGATATCCTTTGTCCTTTGATCCAGGATTTCTACTAATCGTACCGTTTATTCTCCACTTTCTTAAAATGTTACACACCAAATTTTTGTTAATGTTATAACGCAGTACAATTTGTCTCATTAGCCATCCATCATTTACTATAGCAATAACTACAGCATTAAAATAAAAAATAAATTAAAAGTGATATCTGTTTTATTTCGGATACTCATTACATATTCAAATAGAGACAGATTTACATTAGAAAAAAAAGATTTCCTATTTTTTTCTGCTCACGGCAGTACGATTAAGTCTGAGTTTGTTAATTGTTTTAAATGTTAATACTTTTATACGCTATGTTCAGAATAGTCCTGCAGCAGGCTGGATTTTACTTACTTCGTCGGGGCAAGGCTTTCGCAGTGCCGGCACTAGGTAAATTTTTGCTACAAGCGGCAGCGAAGATCGGCGCCCATAGCGAGCGAAAAAAAGCAAAAGGGGCGTGCCCTACTATTTTGTTATTTCCATATGACACATCAAATAAAAGGTTTTTGCGTAGGTTTTTCTATGAAACCATTGAGAGGTATGATGTGTGACAAAATAAGAGGTATAAATTTTGCTTAGTTTTCATTAGTGTTAAATTCGAATTGGTCAGGCAGGAGTCAATTTTGTTAAGTTCCATATTCATCGTAAAAATTTAATTCAAGGACGTGACGTTTGTTATAAAAATTGGTGGAAACGGATTGGAATGAATGGCCAAACAAAATATATATTATATTTTATTGTTTACAGAGAACTACAAGTAATTATAGGACATGACCATCAGATACAATCTCAAAACATCAAAAACGAAAAAGAAAATAAAACTTCTTTGGCTTATGATGTTATATCAAACAAGAAACAAAACAAAAATAAATAAAAGTTAAAGAATCACCTACCTTTCTTGAGTTTTTCCGCGTAAATTCAGTAATATAGTCATTCATATTGATTTCGTTTAAAATATCGCCTTCAATGGCCAGAATGGTTAATCCTTCTAAGGGTTCTTGGGATATTGTTGATCTCAGGTATGTTTTGATCAATTTGAGTTTCGAGAAAGAACGTTCATAACGACACAATATTTACATAAAATCATGGATACCGAGAATATATTTTGGCCCAAGTATGACTAAGCTATAAAACATCGAATTTCGAATTGTCAAAAGTAAAAGTTTCAACACTGAAATATCGATATGTATCGTAATCGCACATTCCTACTTTATATCAGATATGCAAACTTTAAGCTAGTGAACTGATATAATATAGAGTTCACTGCTTTAAGCTGTTTAACTGAAGTTTTGGCGCCCCGGCCAGGCCGGCACTCCAAGCGGTGGCTTGTTTGCTTGTACCTTCCGCCGGAGCTGAGGCTTTGCTATTATCAGGTGGCAGACAAAAATATCTGCAATCATTATCTGTGGCTGCTATGTTCGGAAGCTACATGTCTGCAAATATACCTAAAATATGAGTGCAATATCATTAGACCAAAGCTAATTTTTTGTTATTTTGTAGATATTATCACGATGTCCCTTTCGGGAACCGCAACTGACGGCCACTTGGCTTGTGAGAGAGGGGGATTGGGTAGTCAAAGTATAAGGCGAGGTTAAAACAAATATAATTTATTAATAATTAATAAAATGGTAGCCAATGTCATTTGTCAATTTGTCTGGTCGGGGAATTGACAAATGACATTGGCTACCAATCTTTCATGATTTGTAAGGTATAATTCAATGCAGGTCGGGGTATTTGCCCGCTGAGTAGTTGTTTCCTGCAAATCATGTATAATACAGTATAAGTCCACCAAGGGCTGAAGGTCACCGCTCTCGGTAATTGCAAAATGGCAAGTCGCTATATACCATGGAGACATCTATGATATCTGGTGTATAGTAACATTAGACCACATGAGAAGGATTAACTTACCTCTCACCACTATACCATATATATATATATATATATATTGCTCTGTATTTGCATATTTGACGATTACGAAGATTGCATGTTTGTGTTATTTGCTGAATCAGGGTTTGAATTTGTTTGTTTCCTTTAGATGGTTTTCAAAATTTATTTAAATTAGCTAAAGATCCGAAAGGTATGTGTTTTAGAATGTTAATACTTGTTTAGAGTTGTTTTAATAGTTTTTAAGTTTTTATTTGATGTCAACAGTAAGTTTGATACTGACATCTATGTTAGTAGTTATTAAGTTGTTGTTGAAATAATTTCTGACATTTAAGTCATTATGACATTTCTTTTAAGTAGGAAGTTTTTTTTTATAGTTGGTAAATGTTTTCCTGGAGAAAGACAAGGAGGTTTAAGTTAGGTTATATTTGGAATGAAATTAATCAAAATTTATATGGTGTTTTGTTTTGTTTATTTTGGATACTTTGATATTTAGTGAGATAGAACAACAAACAACAGATAAAAGAGAGATTGTAAAATTGGAAAAACAAATTTAAGAAAAAAAAGAATAAGTGAAAATTAGGGAGTGAAGAAGAAAAATAATAAACAAGGATTAATTTTTTGAAATTGAATTGAAAAGTCAGAAATTGTGGAGATCAGCGAAGAAGAGTAAAAATAGACTGTAAATAAGAAGGTATAGGTGTTATTGTGGATAGGAATTGCAGAGGAAATAAGGACGAGAGAAGGTGAAGAATTAATGAAAGGAGAATTGTTGGATTTGGAAAGAGAAGAGTGTAGCTACGAAGAAGGAAGGTTTTTGTGTGTTTAATTTTTGGACAAGATTGTATATTAAAATTTAAATAGTGTATTAGACTTTCGAACCTGTTATAAAGCTAAATTATCTAAATATCAAGGAAAATAAATTATTTATATCAGATTAAAAATTTTACTTTAATAAAATTTCATTTTAAAACAGGAACTGAATTTGAACCTGCTCCTGAAGGAAAAGATAAGCTAGCCGGCCCATTAAATATTTTGACATACTTTCGGATCAAAAAGTAAGAGATTTTAATTTGATCTTTTGGTTTAAAGTTTTTTTTTATCTATTGGAAATAAACAAGTTAAAGTTTGATTAGTACTGCAAATTATTAAGTTCAATAAAAGTAAGACAGCACATTTGGCGCCCAATGCTTGGCGATTGTAAAATTGTTGATTTGATAAAGTGTGCAGTCTTGGTGAAAGTTTGTGAACTGTTGATTGTGGTACATAGTTTTAAAATTCAATAGCAATTGCATTTATTAAGGGTATATAAAGTATTAATTCTTAATTGTGTGGTATTTGTATGAAATTAAGATCAGGAAAACAAACAAAAATGGAGAATAAAAATTAAACACCAGAAACTTCTCGACAAGGTGATACATCCCAACAACCACAAAATGATGATAAATTTATACAATTAATGAACATGATAGCGAACAGATTTGATGAAAACAAACAAGACATAAATAATAAATTTGAAGAAAGCAAACAAGATATGAACAAAAAAATGGATGAGAACAATAAGAAATTGGAAACGAGTATAGTAGAGTTACACAATAAAGTGGAACAGAAAATTAAGAAAGTAGAAGAAAAGGTAGAAAAGGTTTATGAAGAGATAAGTGAATTTAAAAAAGAAGTAAGAGTAGAAGTAGAACATGTTATAGTAGATGGTATGAATGAAATAGATATACGCATGAAAAAACAAGAAGATATAATCAAAACACAATTAAAAGAACAGGATGGTAAGATCGAACAGAATACGAAGATATTGAAGGACACATACACACCTATATTTAACACATATGCTACACCACATCATACACTGGTAAATCAATTCTATGGTGATTCCAGAATCCACCCAAAAGTATTTTTAGAACGTTTAAGGCAATATCTACAATCTATAAATTTAAATTTTAATTTAAAACGTGAAATTCAAAATTCATTAAAAGGTGAAGCCGAAATTTGGTATCAAATTGTAGAATCTGAATTTGAAACTTTAGAATTTGAAAAGTTATTATTAAAAAAGTATTGGTCTGAACATTGTCAGGAAAAAAATCGTTTCAATTTATTTAATGGAAAATATTCAGAAAATAGTGGTATATCTAGGGAAAATTATGTCATGCGTAAAATGTATAATATTAAATTCTTAGAGCCAAACTTGACAGAAAATGAAATGATTAAATATCTAGCAAGACATTTTTCTGATGACATCCACAACGCATTATGACATTAGATGGTTTGAATGAGTACTTGAGAGTGATCGATGATCTACATATGGGATGGAATAAAAATTATAAATCATTTAATAGAAAAACATACAACCAAACAGATGGTAATGATCAAAATTTCAACAGGCAAAATTATTATGCAAATAGACAACAAAATGGGTATAATAATAATTATCAAGAAAATTATGACAGTAGAAATTTTAATAATCAAAATAAAGGTAGAGATTATGACGAAAATAGGAGGTACAACGGTAATGATAATTATAATAAAGAACAGAATAGGTATGATAATAAACGTGATTCAGTAAGATATGCACAGGTAAACAATACAAATGTCAGATCTGATCAAAGAATGACATGAATAAAATTAAGACGATAGCAGAGGTAAATTCACATTTTCCAAGGGAAAATTTTTAGATAGGGAAGTTTTAATTGGGATGACGACATACGGACATATGCGAGAATTTATAGGTATTGAGAATGAATCAAATTTAGATAATAATAGAATTAGTAATTTACCAATCATCAACATTAAAGTTAATGAAATAAATTTAAAAGCATTGATTGATACGGGATAAGAAATCAGTTTAATAAATGGAAAGATAATAGATAGTAAAAAAGAGTTATATCAAAAAAATTGTACTAAGATTTCAAAAATTAAATTAGTAAATGCAAATGGTAAGAAATTCACAGAATGCAATAAAATCATAAATTTAGATTTTGAAGTAAAAGAGATACGTTTTAGAGGCGAGTTTGTAATTGTTGACAATTTGAGTTTTGATGTCATAATTGGTGAAGATATTTTATCACGACTTAAGGTAAAAATAGATTTTGGGGAAAAGTCCCTAGTTTTAAAAGGTACTGCGGTGAAAATATTTAATAAAAATGAGTTAAACATAGTGGGTTATATAGGTAATTGTAATAATAATAATTTAAATGATGAAAAATATAATTATTATTATTAGCCGTTACTCGAGTCCGAGTATAAGAATGTTACAGTCGATAGATTGTGTACAATAAAAAACAAGTAAAAGGTGTAGTCTATTGTAATTCCCATTCATCTACGGTGCACACGACTATGGCTATAGAGGCCAATTCGGGAGAGCACATGTCGACCGCAGTCAGGACAAACATAGACTTGGTTAGGTCTTGGATTCGGCCTTCTTGCAGCAACATTTCCTTGATAGCTGGCCACAACCCCTCGCCATTCGGTTCTGTCCGCTGCAAGTTGTTCCCATTGCTCGTCTGCAATACCGCAGGATTTTAGATTTTCATGGAGAGCGTCTTTGAACCTCTTTCGTTGACCGCCACGCCTTCTTCTACCGCTTAGCAATTCACCATAAAGTGTACATTTAGGAAGACGGTTATCATGCATACGATGAACGTGACCTGCCCATCTTAGGCGTGCTCTTGAAATAAGCACCTCAATTGGAAGGCTGTTTGCTCTCCTGAGTACTTCCACGTTTGATATGTGATGGAACCAACGGATTTTCATCATACTTCTGAGGTGTCTTTGTTGAAAACGTTCTAATTCTTTCACATGACGACGGTAAGTGACCCAGCTTTCACATCCATATAGCAGTGTTGGAATGACAACTGCTCTGTGGACAGCCATTTTCGTTGACAAAGCAAGGTCGTGGTTGTCAAATACTGTCTCTCTAAGTCCCCAGAGTGCTCTAGATGCAGCGTTAATTCTATTGCGAATCTCGCTGTCCATGTTTGCTTTGTCATTAACAACGTTGCCTAAGTAATTGAACTGATCCACCACTTCAAGAGAATTTCCGTTAAGTGTAATGTCTATTTGGTTCGCTTGATGAGGAGTTGACATAATCTTAGTCTTTCCAATGTTGATTTTAAGTCCCAAGGAATCATAGCTCTGGGCATACACATCTAAAAGTTCTTGTAGCTCTTTCGGCGTAGAGGCTAAAAGTGCACAGTCATCCGCATACTGGAGATCACAAATGAATCGTGTGCGTGTCTTCGTGAAAGCTCTAAAGCGCCCTATGTTAAAGAGACCGCCATCAAAACGGTATCTGAGACCTATTCCTTTGACTGTCAGTTTGTTGTCAACAATAATTGTTAGAGCAGTGGTAAACAAATTAAAAAGTAAGGGTGCCAGGACACATCCCTGCCTAACTCCAGTGAGGGTTTGGAAAGGTTCGGTTGCCTCATTATTATACATAACTTGGGCGTTGTTGTTTGTATGTAGACTGCGACATACTTCCACAAATTTTCTAGGGATACCTAAGCGGAACATAATTTTCCAGAGCACTTCCCTGTCCACCGAGTCAAACGCCTTGGTTAAATCAATGAAGGCCATGTGAATTTCTCCTTGATGTTCGAGTGCTTTTTCTTGAAGCTGTTTAAGTGTGAAGATTAAATCCGATGTGCCTCGATTTGGTCTAAAGCCACTCTGTGTTTCAGGAAATAACTTTTCCATAACAGGTGTTAGCCTATTTGCCATCGCTTTAGTGAGTATCTTCCCTCCAACAGCCAGGAGAGCTATACCCCTGTAATTTCCACAGTCCGCAGCGCTCCCTTTGTTTTTGAAGAGGTTGATTAAAAGTGTATCACGAAACTCCTGCGGAGCTTGACCACTTTCCCACATGACATCAAACAGTTTTTTGAAGTAGGGTATGAGCTCTGACGACACAGCTTTAAAGATCTCAGCTGGGAGTGAGTCGGCGCCGGGAGATTTGTTATTTTTTAGCTGCCCAATGGCGGTTAAGATCTCTTCCGTTGTTAGTGGTTTATCTAAGTCTTCGAAGGTGTCATATTGAGGGATAAGATTTATAATATCGTGATCGGCTTGACTTTGCTGGTTAAGAATGTTAGAGTAGTGTTCCTTCCAGCGGGCTCTTATTTCCTGGTCTTCTTTGAGGAGATTTCCATTTAAATCTTTAATAGGGCACATATTTTTCCTACTGGGGCCGTACACTGCTTTTACTCCTTGAAAGAAATTCCTGTAGTCGTGTGAATCGGCGTACCTTTGAATTTCTCTGGCTTTGCTTGCCCACCACTCGTTCTTTATTCTTCTGATTTCGCGTTACGTTTCATACTTAGATTGGGTAAAAGCTTCTGCTTTTGATGAGTCGTTGGGGTGGTTGATAGCGTTTTGGAAGGCTATATGTTTGCGGTCAAGAAGTTCTTGTATAAAAGCTGAAAAATATAAGCCTACATGTGAAATGAATAATTATAAAATGCCTAAAAGATTGGAGATAAACTGTCCTACTAAATATGAAAATCTAGTAAGAACATTGTTACAAAATTATATGTCGTTAATAAATTACAAACCGAGAATGGCTAAAAGTTATGTACACAAGTTGATAGTAGATGAAAGTAAACAGTTTAAATGTAAAACTTATCCTATACCCTTCAAACGTCGAAATAAAGTACAAAAAGAAAACAAGAAAGTCAAAATATTTGGAAAAAGAAAATACAAAAATTTCAAGACGAGGAAGAAATTTTGCACTGGAAACAATTGGAACAGGAGCAATAAGAAAAATGCGGAAAGGGACATGAATAGGGAATTTTATATGGAATTATACACTATATACAAACACGGATCTATTAACAAAGATAATTTGGATTTGTGGGATATAATGAAAAATATACTAGTGATATATAACCGTGGATATAAATTTGAAATAATATGTAATGACGTAGTAAAGGGTAATGTAAATAAAGATCGTTGTAATTTGATATTTGAGAGCAATGGCAATGGAGACGAGTTGGTCATTATGCCTGCCCTCAGCATTTGCTGTTATATTGTGCACAGATATTTTGTTTTGACCAAGGTAAATGTAGTTTTAAGTGCGGAATAAATAAATAATGAATTATATAAAACGGTCAAGAGTTACCGGAACATATATGAAAATAAGTATGATTATAAATGATAAATGAAAGTATAATACGTGCGGGGACGCGTCAGTTCTCCAAAGGTATATGAATGGTGAAGTTACCACATATAGTCAATTTTAATTTTAAAATATCCAAGGTCCAAACAAAGTGTTTATTCTCATTATAATTAATACTCGTGTGCGGGAGTTGATATGGGTTCATATTCGAACGGATTTCCCGAGTTTAATGGTATAAAATTTAACAATATTATAACTAAAGTTATTAACTGCATTCCAATTAAGTCAAATTATTATTATAAAACGCATTACAAAAAACTCACAAAGGTATATCCCACAAAAAGACGTAATACAAATACGGTTTGTAGAATACTTTCTAAATATTTTAAAACTGTAGGCACTCCTAGAAAATTTTAGCTGACAATGCGACATATTTTGACGACAGATTAAAGAAATATTTGACAAATTAAAACACACAAAGAAAACACAACAAAACTGATGATAAATACAGTATTTTGCAAATACAGCATAATTGAATAAAATTAAACAGTTTTACATAAGTAAAAGCTTATAATTTGGGGAGGGAATGCTATGAATTTGCATATTGGACGATTACGAAGGTTGCATGTTTGTGTTATTTGCTGAATCAGGGTTTGAATTTGTTTGTTTCCTTTAGATGGTTTTCAAAATTTATTTGAATTAGCTAAAGAGCCGAAAGGTATGTGTTTTAGAATGTTAATACTTGTTTAGAGTTGTTTTAATAGTTTTTAAGTTTTTATTTGATGTCAACAGTAAGTTTGATACTGACATCTATGTTAGTAGTTATTAAATTGTTGTTGAAATAATTTCTGACATTTAAGTCATTATGACATTTCTTTTAAGTAGGAAGTTTTTTTTTATAGTTGGTAAATGTTTTCCTGGAGAAAGACAAGGAGGTTTAAGTTTGTTTATGTTTGGAATGAAATTAATCAAAATTTATATGGTGTTTTGTTTTGTTTATTTTGGATACTTTGATATTTAGTGAGATAGAACAACAAACAACAGATAAAAGAGAGGTTGTAAAATTGGAAAAACAAATTTAAGAAAAAAAGAACAAGTGAAAATTAGGGAGTGAAGAAGAAAAATAATAAACAAGGATTAATTTTTTGAAATTGAATTGAAAAGTCAGAAATTGTGGAGATCAGCGAAGAAGAGTAAAAATAGACTGTAAATAAGAAGGTAGAGGTGTTATTGTGGATAGGAATTGCAGAAGAAGTAAGGACGAGATAAGGTGAAGAATTAATGAAAGGAGAATTGTTAAATTTAGAAAGAGAAGAGTGTAGCTACGAAGAAGGAAGGTTATTGTGTGTTTAATTTTTGGACAAGATTGAATATTAAAATTTAAATAGTGTATTAGACTTTAGAACCTGCTATAAAGCTAAATTATCTAAATATCAAGGAAAATAAATTATTTATATCAGATTAAAAATTTTACTTTAATAAAATTTCATTTTAAAACAGGAACTGAATTTGAACCTGCTTCTGAAGGAAAAGATAAGCTAGCCGGTTCATTAAATATTTTGACATACTTTCGGATCAAAAGGTAAGAGATTTTAATTTGATCTTTTGGTTTAAAGTTTTTTTTTATCTATCGGAAATAAACAAGTTAAAGTTTGATTAATACTGCAAATTATTAAGTTCAATAAAAGTAAAACAGCATATATATATATTATATTATATTATATATATATATATATATTATATTATATATATATATATATATTATATTATATATATATATATATATATATTATATTTTATATATATATATAGATTGATATTGAGTTGAGTAGCGGTGAGAGGTAAGTGAAACCTCTCAAATGGTCAATTGCTACTATACACCATAGATGTCTCTATGGACGTATACGACTTGCGATTCTGCAAGTACCTGAAAGCGGCCACCTTTCAGTCCTAGGTGGACTTAACCTACTGTTATAATATATGATTTGCAGGAAACAACTACTCAGTGGGTAAGTACCCTGACCTGCATTGAATTACACCTTTCAAATCATGAAAGAATGGCAACCAATATCATTTGTCAATTCTCTGACCAGACATAGACCGATTTCGAACTTATTAGTTCTCATCAGTATGCCATAGGTAGAAAAATCGAAATTCCGTTAAAATCACTAAATTACGTGATTTATGAGCAAATAAAATTCATCAAAATTGATATTGGGGCAAAACTCAATTTTTTAAAATGGAACCATATCGGTACCGTCGTACCATTTATGAGTACTATTAATAAGGAATTTATTAATATGTCGTATTAAAATGTGCGATAAATACAAACAAAATTACAGTTAAAAGAAAATACAATTTAATTAAATGTTATGAAGTAACTAAGGTGGCTTTGAAAACAATGAAATATTTAGCTTGTCAAACATTTGTTGATTTAATGGTGTTTTATTGTGTCTTTAAAAATTGTTTAAAATTCTCGTTAATTGTGTTCAAAATGCCGCAAATTTATACAAGAGATGAAAAAGTGGACATGTTTATTATTTATGGGGAATGTAAAAGAAATGCAGTTGCGGCTACCGACCTTTATGCCCAACGATATCCTGACAGACAATGTACAGCGAAAAATTATTTTAAATGTGTTGAAAACCAATTCCGAAGAGAGCCCAACAATGATCCAGAAGAAAACTTCATTATTGACGAAGGAACGGAAATTAATGTTTTGGCTCGAATAGATAAGTTGATAAGACTGTTTGTTTAAGGCAAATTAGGTTTGAATTGGACATCAGACCAACCAGTAAGCCGAATTTTGCACAAATACCACTATAAATCTTTTAAATACCAATAGCACCAGCATTTGCACGAAAGTGATTACGAACGTAAGATGGAATATTGCAATTGCATTTTGTATAATAACGTGCAGCCAAACAATGATTTTTGGGACTGATTTTATTTTCGAACGAGTCTAGGTTTACAAACTTGAGATTATTTAACCGACAAAATACAAAATATTGGTCACAAGAAAATCAAAGTATATTACGGGAGGGTAACTTTCAAATACAATGTTTGGCTTGGAATAATCGGTAGTAGAATCATTGGTCCAATAATATTTGATGCCAGATACTTGAGATTCCTGGAAAATGAGATTGAGGACATTTTAGATGAGTTACCTTTAGATGTAGGACAGGGAATGTATTTCCAACAAGGTGGCGCTCCTCCCCATAATTCAAGAACAGTAATTGATTACCTCCAACGGAGATTCGGAAAAAACGTAATTTCGACGAATGGTCCTGTGAGATGGCCTCCAAAGTCACCTAATTTAACGCCCCTTGATTTCTTTGTTTGGGGTCGTTTAAAAAATATTGTCTATGCAACCGCCGTTACAACCCGTGAAGACCTGGAGCTACGAGCAATTAATAGCATAACGGCCCAGCAATTGGCGAACGTTCTTCGAGAAACAGCTATGTGAGTTCAGAAGTGCATTGACGTTAATGGACAGCATTTTAAACAACTGCTGTGATGTTTTGTGTTAATTTTTTGTATTATAAAACCACTTTATGTGTAACAAGGTAATTAGAATAAAATTGTATTTTATTATTTTCTTTTAGCCATAATTTTGTTTGTATTTATCGCACATTTTAATGCGACATATGAATAAATTCCTTATTAATAGTACCAATATGGTTTTATTTGAAAAAATTGAGTTATGCCCCAAAAACAATTTTGGTGAATTTTATTTGCTCTTAAATCACGTAATTTAGTGTTTTTAACAGGATTTTGATTTTTATAGCATTACACGGGTCATTTAGAATAAAGCGGAACCATCATGGCACACTTAAATGGAAAACTAAAAATTATATTATAAAAAAAATTATTAATGCAACAATATATAGGATGTTCCATTTAAAAATCGAAAGTTAGTATCACTTCCGGGGAAACCGGAAATGAAAGAAAATCAGTTATATGTCAAAAAGTGCCGCTTATTATGTATGTAGTATATCCTAAATTTCAATCAATTATCTTCAAAACTAAAGGAGAAAAGGGGGTGTATCATGATCCTGTTACACCCGGTATATTAGCAGAGTTGGGGTTTGAGATGAGAAATAATTAATACTGAAATCTCTTCAGGTGTTATTGAAAACTACAAACAACCTTTCAGTGGAAGAGTCTACTATGAATTAAATTAAAATTCTTTTATAAGTATATACAAGTTATTATTATATATTTTTGTTATTACTAATAGTCTATCCCTGAAACTCTTTATTTTGGCTTATTCCATGAGTCTTTAAGAGAATTTGTTTTACTCAGAAGGGAAAATATCGACCATCGTAGGCTCTTAGCTATTTTCATTTTCTGAATACGCATTACGCCATACGCCATTCTTGTGGTTAAGGTTGAGGAAATGTAAATTTTTGGGAACATAGGCTCTACTGAAAAATGAAAGATGGCGTTGGTACATGACGAAATGGAGTAACTATTTATGCTACTTATTTGAATAATTTCATATTACATTTAAGGAAAAAAACAGGAGACGTTTTACTGAAACTAACGTAGGTTTTGATGCTAATAAATATAATTATAAAACGCGTAATCATAAATTATGATTCTACAGCAACAATATATGAAATAACTCAATTTACATGAAAAATGTAAATGAATAAGGCAGAAGCCACAGTGTCTAATAATGTCTAATAAAAAAGGAGATAGGTAGGCAGGTTAAAGACGACCTTGACATAATAACACGATATGTTCAATAAAAATTTAAAAATAAAACAGATTCTCGTAAACAAAATTATATAAAGACGTCGATGAACCTTAGAAACATTCATATCTATTTAAAGTGTTCATGCTGAAAGTGCCGCTCGAAGGTCGAAGCCCAATTTACAACTCAGAGTTGGATCGCCAAACTATAACGTATAACGTATGAGATAAATAATTATGCGATTTAACATCTTAATAACAGTTCCGGCTATTGTATTTGTTTATACGGCCACTTAATAAGTGAAAACGCACCTCGTTACTCATGATGATTTTACTAGCCGTATATATTTGTTCATGCCAAACATAACAAGAAGCTGCACTTTGGACGTTATGACATTACAGTAGTTAGGAGGAGCTACTTGATTATAGTGGATATTACAAGAATCGTATCACTACGTTTTAAACGCGTCAAATGCTGGTTTGAGTAGTGGTTCATTCGGTATTTAGATAATTTAAAATGCACAATTGGCAGTTATCATCAACTAAAAACGACCACACCAATGTTATTTTAAACAAAATTAAAAGTATTAAATGTAAGGCAAGTACAAAATTTCTATTCGTTAAGAGGTTCGGTAAAATTCCTGGTTGGGGATAGATCGTCTATAGGCGTCGGTGTTAGGCCTCAGTGGCGGAAATAGGCCAACGTTAAGTAAATGTTAAAAAAGAATATATCGAGGTCTATAAGTTCTACGAGATAAATGGAAAGGATGAAAAATGTCAATTATAAGTTGTACAACAAGCATATAAGTTATAATTCGACCCAATACCTACATAAAATTACAATTGTCAATAAAGTTGTCGATGTTATGGATTTATTTATTATTTAGTAGAGTCCATTGGGCTTAGGTCACAGGTAACCTTACGATTATAAGTATTACTGCACTCAAAATAATTATTAGCCGTTAGCCGTTACTCGAATCCGAGTATAAAAATGTTACAGTCGATAAATTGTGTACAATAAAAAACAAGTAAAAGGTGTAGTCTATTGTAATTCCCATTCATCTACGGTGCACACGACTATGGCTATAGAGGCCAATTCGGGAGAGCACATGTCGACCGCAGTCAGGACAAACATAGACCTGGTTAGGTCTTGGATTCGGCCTTCTTGCAGCAACATTTCCTTGATAGCTGGCCACAACCCCTCGCCATTCGGTTCTGTCCGCTGCAAGTTGTTCCCATTGCTCGTCTGCAATACCGCAGGATTTTAGATTTTCATGCAGAGCGTCTTTGAACCTCTTTCGTTGACCGCCACGCCTTCTTCTACCGCTTAGCAATTCACCATAAAGTACATTTAGGAAGGCGGTTATCATGCATACGATGAACGTGACCTGCCCATCTTAGGCGTGCTCTTGAAATCAGCACCTCAATTGGAAGGCTGTTTGCTCTCCTGAGTACTTCCACGTTTGATATGTGATGGAACCAACGGATTTTCATCATACTTCTGAGGTGTCTTTGCTGAAAACGTTCTAGTTCTTTCACATGACGACGGTAAGTGACCCAGCTTTCACATCCATATAGCAGTGTTGGAATGACAACTGCTCTGTAGACAGCCATTTTCGTTGACAAAGCAAGGTCGTGGTTGTCAAATACTCTCTCTCTAAGTCCCCAGAGTGCTCTAGATGCAGCGTTAATTCTATTGCGAATCTCGCTGTCCATGTTTGCTTTGTCATTAACAACGTTGCCTAAGTAATTGAACTGATCCACCACTTCAAGAGAATTTCCGTTAAGTGTAATGTCTAGTTGGTTCACTTGATGAGGAGTTGACATAATCTTAGTCTTTCCAATGTTGATTTTAAGTCCCAAGGAATCATAGCTCTGGGCATACACATCTAAAAGTTCTTGAAGCTCTTCCGGCGTAGAGGCTAAAAGTGCACAGTCATCCGCATACTGGAGATCACATATGAATCGTGTGCGTGTCTTCGTGAAAGCTCTAAAGCGCCCTATGTTAAAGAGACCGCCATCAAAACGGTATCTGAGACCTATTCCTCTGACTGTCAGTTTATTGTCAACAATAATTGTTAGAGCAGTGGTAAACAAATTAAAGAGTAGGGGTGCCAGGACACATCCCTGCCTAACTCCAGTGAGGGTTTGGAAAGGTTCGGTTGCCTCATTATTATACATAACCTGGGCGTTGTTGTTTGTATGTAGACTGCGACATACTTCCACAAATTTTCTAGGGATACCTAAGCGGAACATAATTTTCCAGAGCACTTCCCTGTCCACCGAGTCAAACGCCTTGGTTAAATCAATGAAAGCCATGTGAATTTCTCCTTGATGTTCGAGTGCTTTTTCTTGAAGCTGTTTAAGTGTGAAGATTAAATCCGATGTGCCTCGGTTTGGTCTAAAGCCACTCTGTGTTTCAGGAAGTAACTTTTCCATAACAGGTGTTAGCCTATTTGCCATCGCTTTAGTGAGTATCTTCCCTCCAACAGCCAGGAGAGCTATACCCCTGTAATTTCCACAGTCCGCAGCGCTCCCTTTGTTTTTGAAGAGGTTAATTAAAAGTGTATCACGAAGCTCCTGCGGAGCTTGACCACTTTCCCACACGACATCAAACAGTTTTTTGAGGTAGGGTATGAGCTCTGACGACACAGCTTTAAAGATCTCAGCTGGGAGTGAGTCGGCGCCGGGAGATTTGTTATTTTTTAGCTGCCCAATGGCGGTTAATATCTCTTCCGTTGTTAGTGGTTTATCTAAGTCTTCGAAGGTGTCATATTGAGGGATAAGATTTATAATATCGTGATCGGCTTGACTTTGCTGGTTAAGAATGTTAGAGTAGTGTTCTTTCCATCGGACTCTTATTTCCTGGTCTTCTTTGAGGAGATTTCTATTTAAATCTTTAATAGGGCACATATTTTTCCGACTGGGGCCGTACACTGCTTTTACTCCTTGAAAGAAATTCCTGTAGTCGTGTGAATCGGCGTACCTTTGAATTTCTCTGGCCTTGCTTGCCCACCACTCGTTCTTTATTCTTCTGATTTCGCGTTGCGTTTCATACTTAGATTGGGTAAAAGCTTCTGCTTTTGATGAGTCGTTGGGGTGGTTGATAGCGTTTTGGAAGGCAGTATGTTTGCGGTCAAGAAGTTCTTGTATAAAAGCTTCATTATCATTGAACCAGTCCTCCTGTTTTTTACTTGCTGCAGTGCCAAGAATTTCCTCACTCGCACTTTTTAAACTGTCTTTAATTTGTGTCCAGGTAGCAGCGACATCTACAGAATTGGTTTCTTCTAGTGCACTCAAATTCTCTTGAACTTTTTGCTTTAGCTGTTCGGCGGTTTGTTGGTCACGCAATTTACTAATACAGAGACGGAGTCTACGTTTTACTTGAGTTCTTCGGTGTTTGGGTCTCATAACAATTTTCATTTTAGAGACAACAGGACGATGATCGGTCCAACATTCGCTATCAATGCGCGCCTTTGTAATTTGGACGTCCTTGAGATGCTTCCTACGTACGATAACATAGTCCAGTAGATGCCAGTGACCTGATCTGGGGTGACGCCAGGTGCCTTTAAATTTATCCTTTTGTCGGAAAATGGTGTTTGTTATAACTAGATCATGTTCGGCGCATTTAGTTAGGAGTAGTTGACCGTTAGCGTTCATGTTGCCCAAACCGTTCTTGCCTATGATGCCTGGCCAGGTGTCTGCATCTCTCCCTACTCTAGCGTTAAAATCGCCAAGAATAACGAGTCGTTCCGTTTTAGGTATTCTACAGAGGGTTTCTTCCAGCTGTTGATAGAAGCTTTCCTTGGTTTCGTGACTTGCATCCAGAGTGGGAGCGTAGGCGCTTATTAGATTTACCGCGTTGCCATCTGATAGCTCATAGCGTAGCAGCATTAGACGCTCGGATAGGCCTTGTGGTACTTGTGTTAAGTTGGATACAAGTTGATTCCGAACGGCAAATCCTACTCCATGTTGTCTTCTTGAATTGGTGGGAAGACCTTTCCAATAGAAGGTGTAGTACTTTTCTGTGAGAGAGCCTTCCTCCAAAAATCGAGTTTCGCTGAGAGCTGCAACGTCAACATTGAGTCGGTGAAGTTCTCTATCTATTAGAGCAGTTCTTCTTTCAGGCCGATCGGTGCGAGTGCTGTCGTTCAAAGTACGAACATTCCAAGCGCCGTAGATAAAAGAATTAGTTTTCTTGGATTTAACTTGTCGGTGTTTTTTCGACATTCGATGAGGTGTCCCTGTGGGCACCCTCCCCCGGAGATCCGATCGCGAGGGTATTTTACCTCCGGATGATTTTGTCCCACTTGAAAGCTCCATCATTTTTTTAAAGCCTTAATCGACTGAAAACGAAGCTGCATTTGAAGTTTTAGCTGGAGCAGGTATGCAACTGACCAGCTCGGTTGCGGAAGGCGAGTGGTGTGGTCCCATGGCACAGAAGGAGACTGCGACGATGGGGTAACCAAACGATTCCAAAAGCAACCTTTGTGTGCGGTGGGTTATTTTTACCGCACTCTTCGTGAGAAGGTGGATGTGCTCACAGCAAAAGGTAAGGGTTATTCCGCCCTTACTCGGTCGTTAGAGCCTCGTTAGTGAAAACAGGGTGCACCAAGTTCAAATTGAACTCATCGCGAAGGTGAGGTTAACAATTGAGTAGGAGAGGCTATAACTTGCGCTTCACTACCCCATTACACCCCAACTCAAAATAATATTAACCTATTAAAAAGGATATTTATTTAACAGAAGAGAAAGTACAAATAATTGAATTGTACTTTGGTGGGCATTCACTGCGTGATACAATAAATTTATTTATTGTGGCGTACGAAAATGGACCCACTCCCACTTATTTTGAGAAGGACACTTTTGTTTATATTGGTTATTTGTTGACCACCATAATTAATCTCAACAAATTGATATTTTCGGATGATACGCGGTAATTCGTAAATTCTTTATTTGACGATCGGTTACCTACAACTTTTGCTCCAAATACATTTACACTACTAACTGCAGCGGATCTGCCAGCTGTCATACCTATGGCCCACCATCCATTTCATATTGGCTCTCGATTCTTTGTGTTGTGCACAAAGCATCTCATCTTATCCCAGTTTTCTCTGCTTTGAGTGACTTCCCTGTTGATTATCAGGACCGTGCAGTGGAGTGAAGCGAACAAGTGGGCGTTTCAGAGCGCAAACGATTAAGGGCGGCAAAATTAGGTATATGCGCTAATTCTTTGACTATTGCTGCAAACTCGTTGTGTTATGTATTTTATCTGTCTTTTGGGTAGGAAGAGGAATTTGACAATCAAATATTAGGCTTGCCCAGGAGATGTTTCTGGTTATAATATAAAAAATTTGAAAAAATAACTTTTATATGCAAAAATACATTTGTCATCATAAATAATATTTATATTTATTGGACGCTCCCTATAGCCGCCTATGTTCTCCTTGCGAGGAAATTGCAAAGGGCTACTTTGATATAATTTGCCATCTCAGGGGTAGGACAAACCATCCTCGAATTATCTGCGAAAAACTTTTGGACCCAAGAATGGGGGTGAAGCCGGCAGCCGATCGGCGGTGACTTTTTTGAGCTTCATACTCACCACTTGTAACGAAATTTTCAATTCTGTTGTTGTTTTATCAATTTTGCCATTCTATACTATTAGTATAAAATATTTGCATCACTTTAATAGAATTAGTTTGAGAATATTTACATTGGCTCACCTGTAGTATCAATACACCTTGGAGACATGAACTAAACTGGGTTCCTTCGTCTTTTGAATGATTTTCGATGGACTGTTATTGCGCGAGCTATTAGATGAACCAGGTGTGTATAATATTGTAAATTTATATTCGATTTTATTGTTTTAATCCCTTAATTATTGTTGAATTTTATTATTATTTATTAATAATATTAATATATAGATATTTCTTAATGATATTAAAATATAGATAGATATTCTGTGTGGATAATTTTTGGATATACGGTAAAGATTACCAAAATATTAGTTAATTGCTACAGTGTTAAACGCCTGATTTTGGCAACATTATATTTTTTCTCTCGTGTCAGGATAGATATTGTCGTGTGGCATATTTTTCAGGTGCAGCAACAAATGCAATAACGAGGTTTGGAAATCCTAAAATAACCATAATATACTGGGTGGATCTTGATGTACCCGGCGTGTGCCAAATTTGATTGAGTGAATTCTGGAACCCAGAACCTCTTCAATTGCTGCTACACTATATAAGGTGATTGATTGTCTTATGTAATTATTAATTCATTTAAAAGACTCCGCACAGAACACACGATTTGGGATCCCGGTGAAAATGGTCGAAATTGATATAAATTATAGTTCAGACCTTCCTGATGAAAAGTTCAAATGGGACCAAGGCTCGAGGACCTTTTATTTTGGAGTTACAGCGAGGGTAAAGGTTGAAAATTCGAATACATGGGATTTGGATCCCGGTGAAAATGGTCAAAATTGAGATATGTTGTAGTTCAGACCTTTCTGATGAAAAATTCAAATGGGACCAAAGCCCGAGAACCTTTTATTTTGAAGATTTTTCACGAATTTACGAATTTTCGACCTTTACTTTTGGCAATGAGCCAAATAATCTGCCTAATAAATCTGCCATATCTATAAGCGAATTTTTTTCTACTCGACTACAATTTTTCACAGGAAATTTAAAGAAACTAATATGTTTGTAAACTTCTCGCCTTTTAAAACAGTTGTTGATTCACTGTAGTACTCATTTTTATTATTAAATGTTAAAGTAAACAATTAAAAACCACACAAGATGTGATGACATTCATTCAAGAGTAGAGTCAGCGTAGCTGAAAAAGAGTATACTACAATCCCTAAGCGTGAAGGCATGCGACGTGCACTTCACGAGTACCATCAGCTAATAGAAATCTATCTGAGACCAAGACGCTGGCAGCATATGTGAAACCTAGCACTGGCTACGCGTTTCAACATAGTACTTGCGTCTTTTATAGAATTTATCTCTCAACAGTAAGATATATCATTCAGTGAGGGACAGTGAGGGATCCTGGAATTCTGTGGAATTTCCAATCTTTCTTCATTGCATTGTATCTAGTTGAATATCTTAATTTGTTTCTTTCCTATCCATATAGAGTTTCATATAGTAGTTTTTTAATTTTTATAAATTTCCATACGTTAAAACACTTAATTCAACATTTTGAATCTTGATAGTTATCATTTAAATTCTGGTAGCAAAGCCAACAATATTTTCTACTCCTTCAGGTGGAAGATTTTCGTAATTTTTATAATTCAGTAAATTACGCGATATGCTGTAATCCATTACAGTCGTCCGCCATCTTGAAGTCACCATCCTGAACTAAATTTTTGACTAGAAATTCGTAATCGGTGAACCCGAAAACCCACAGATATCGATTTTGATCGATTTGGACCATAAATGACAAAAGTCGTCCGCCATATTGGCGCCGCCATTTTAGATTTCTAAACTTTGACCAAGAATTCATAAACTTTTTAGAGCATTTAAATAAAAGCTTCTTTTTAAATATTTTTTTATATGATTTTTGCTTATTATTGCCTTCCTCCTTCATTTGAGAATATTGTTTATAAGTAGTGAAACATCCTGTATATACCCCATATACAAATTTAGTTTTTTCTTAATTATTTCCAAATTCAAGTAATTATTGCAGTTAATTCATTTCATTTTTACATTGATTTAGTCATTAAATATTAAATACAGTAAAGTTACCAGAATGCATTTTAAAATTATATTCTTTTAAAGCAAAGTTAAAAGCTACAGTTTTTACTAAAAAGTTACATAAAATCGAGTCGAATCACAGGGTTTGTTTATCAGTTATAAGATAAGTGTCAAGTACTTCGTTTATTCCCAGAGTATGACATCGCCTACACTTTCCTACCTTAACCATAGAAAAAGATAGAGAGTTGCGTGTCATCCTAAAAGTCGGTGCAGAAGTACGTCGTATCCAACGTTATTAATTGTGTTAATGTAAATAGTTCCCACATGAAGCGTGAGATTCGAGGAGAAGGGTGATGTCGCGTATCATATAAAAAGACACCACAGCACTTAAAAGGGGGTCATTTTGATGAACTACACCTGAGCCCGTGGCAGAATTTAACTATTCGCCGGCCTTACTCTTTGCAAGTTACTCTGAAGTACTCTTTGATTCCTTGGCAGAATTTCACTATTCGCCAGGATTGCTTTCTTGGAAATTACTCTTTAAATCCGTGGCAGAATTTAACTATTCGCCGGGAAGAGACTTTGTACTATTTTGAGCTACGTTGAAGCACTTCTCGATTCATTGTACCCTCGATATTATTTCGTGGCTATTTGGCTAACTTCGCATCTAAAACCATCAAGAAAATAACTTGACAATTGTTTCGTACAAGTCATAATCAAACAGTCTTTAATAAACTCCGTAAGAAGTACCGTTTCAACGTTAAACAGGTAGAATCTGGGGGAGAGCATTCACGGGCGATATAACGCTATACAGAGTGCACAGAAATGCTACAGGCATAAATTTCTAAAGGTGATTACTTTCTTATTTCGAGACTCTACTTTATTATTTGCAATTGCATTCATATTCTGGTTTCGATGGAGTGTAATAGGGGAAATTAACGCATTTGTGGTACTAAAAGAATATTAGATTTTTTTTTAAATATTAGCTTTGACTTTCAACAAGAAAATATAATATTATATTATCAGTTATTCAGTTATGATTTCATTCACGATTTTAATTCAGAAAATTTCACTTTCTAAATATCTTACTAGGGAAATTTGCGTTTGCAAAATAACAAGTATATATTCAAGAACTATATATTTTCTGCGTTTATGCAATGACAAGAAACTTTCACTTCCATTATTTTTCATTTGATGTACTTATTAAGGCTACTGTGTGCCTAATTTTGGACATGTCAAATGTCACAGTAATGTTTATCTTTCAAATGATTATCTGAGATTTCTCACCAGCGATCTATTTGGTTTTCTATGATTGTTTAATAACAATCCATCCATTAAATTACCTTGCGCTCACAAACTGTACAGGCCATCGGTCAGTGCTGGGTTAATTAGCCCGTAGACCTGTTCGTATTCAGAAGGGTTTACTTTTCGTCGAGTACTGAACCGGGACGTCTCGTCTGTTTGATTTACAACTACCCTTGTTCTTACGTTGTTGGACAGTCATACGAAATTTGGTAGACTGCTTATTTTAATTATAATCAAAGGATTTTTCCTCAACATTCTATGATCTTTTACATGAGTATTTAATTCTCATTTCTCAACTTAATTTTGATAATGTATAAACATGACATTATTCTTGTTCTCCGTCTTGCATTCGATGCATTATTTGGCTATTGCTAACAACTATAATTATAAATTATTATTATCTAGGGATTGCTAACAACTTTCTTTAATAATAAACCATTATTACCTGGCGATTGCTAACAGCTCTATTATAGATTATCATTATCAGGCCATTGCCACAACTCTAATTACTATTAAAATAACACAGCATATTTTTGTATCTCAGTTCTTGTTATTGCATCAAAACACTCAGTATATTTATAGTATGGTCATTACTATAGCGACGCAGATTTTCCTATTATAATATTTAGACCATTGTCTCAAATATTTGGATTACTTTTGATTTCATGTTCGACTATTGTTGCATCAATTTATCTAAAATAAAATGTTTTTTTTTACTATTTTTCCCATCAATTATTGTCTTATTCTTTCACCTTTCCCTGCTTCGTTATATAAGTAATAAACTAAATAAATGGTTTTAATTTCAAAAGCAAAATAGAAAACAAACTTCAACTATAAATGTACAGTGCAATCTTGAGTAATAAAATACTACACAAATAACATATAATTGACTAGGTCTCTCAATTAATAGACAGTGTGTTCAAGTTTACCAGGTATTTAAATTAACAGAGTGACTAAATTTTCTAAGATATATAGTATCAGACAGAAACAAGTAATATTAAACTTTATATAAAAGAACCTGGGGTAAATTAAAAAGGGGTTACTACACCACACAACGAAATTTGGGCCCTACACTAACAAAACTAGACGATCACGCAAATGGCCAATTTTATTTGTTTATCCTTCAGATAAATAAATAGTAATTAATATACTGGTGACATAATTACCAGTACTTTCTTTTAGAAATTAAATAGGGTACCCACAAGCAGTTTCACTGGTGCCGTGACCAGGATTTCTGTTTATAAATATACAGGGGGGTCTACAGTAGTTTCAGTATATTTTACAGTTTTATTTTGGATCTTAGTTTTAGTATTTTTTATTAAAAATACTTGGCGCCCTATTCTCTTTGCCAATTGAGAGACAGTACATTGCACACTTAAAAAAGCGACTCGTGAAAAATCTGTCTATTTTTAATTTCTTTACAGATTCCTCAGACCTTCTTCTAATGGTATTGAACTAATAGAAAGGGCCTTAAATTGTATTTTTTAAAGCAAGCTTTCGTAATTTACGCAGACCACACAACTGTTAAACATGAAACTTCCCTCGCAATTAAAAAGCAGAAAATACTTACAGATGGATAACGAGAACTTCAAAAAACTTCTTGCACTGAATAAATACGATATTGATTTCAATTGTTTACTGCACACTCACTTTGAAAGCAATATTTCTAACATTGATCTAATGCACACCAAACAATAAACTACGTGATTTATAAAAAATATCGGTAGTCTATGTATATAATTGCAGGCAAAGGTACAATAAAATCATCGACTCAATATAGCTTTTACTGATTTTTCACAGGGAAAACTAATTAAGGACAAAGATGCTCCATCAATATTCTGAGCCCGCCCTAAGAAAATCATCGAACATTTATTTATTTATTTTAGCGCTTTTACCGTTGAAAATTCGAAAATTGTTGACTCATACCTAGACATTCCAAAAATTTCTTTTTGAGTTTAAAGATCTTCTACTCTTGAATTATTTTTCGAACCAGAAAATGAGTTTTCTCTCCTATTTCTCTTGCTTTTCAATGAATACATGGAACCAAACACGATAACATTATTTTGCTATTTTTGAAGAAACTAGTTAAGATATACAACTCTCCACAGAATTTGTCTATCTCGCACCATTTTGGCGACATCAATGATAAAAGTACAAAACAAAATTTTCCACAGTACTTGAAAATTCCTTTTATGATGGCCGCAAGATACCACTGGAGCATTTCTCTTTACTATTCAGGGTTATTAACACTATGAACTTGCGAAGGTTTCCAAATGTAATAAATCTATTCTAATTTTATTGACATAGCTACAGACTCTTCAGAGTTCCCAGCGGCCAAATTCAGCTGAGTTGTACCACTGTACTTCCTTCCTATAACACGTTGCATGTTTAAGCCTCCACACAAATATCTCACAAACGCTTACATAGAGTCTACCTTTATTAAACTCTAAGAAAAAGTTCAAATAATATTGATTGACAGTAAATTAATTTTATTAACTGCAAAGTCATGAAAGTAAATAACTTAACATTGTAGTCAAATTGTTGTAAATGAAATTATATTGATTATGTTTTTTTCCCTCCTTACGCACTTGGTAAGAATTAATATAATCATAATTATTATGCAATTACCATTCTGAATACAGATACATACACATGTATACATGTTCACAAATTGTTTATAGTGAATAATAAATTACTATAAACGATTTGTGCACATTAAACCATTTAGAACATTATACTCAGATTCTCTACTGAAAGCAAATTTCTTTATCATGTTGACATCATTTGCGGATGATTACAACTAACAAAGTCTCTTATATTTATGATAAACTAATCTCGTTGTTTAATAAATTCAACCAATTCAATAGGGTTTTCCCACTAATTTTATTTTAACAATTTGTGTCGTGAAAATAATATAATAAAACGTTTTATTAATTTACAACAATTTACTTTTCTAATAAGAATTATTTCTAAGAAAATATCGTTAAAACAACTTGCTGATAATTTCACTGATTTTTAAAACGGGCATTTTTACGCGCCAGAATTACGTATCTACCCGGAAAACCAATGAGATTATGGATATAATTGGTTTGTAATAGATTCTAACTGTGTGTTAAAGAAAGCTTTCCTCTAAAACTTCTCAGAATTTCAATTTGTAATGCTTGTACTGTGATTGGTCTAAAGCAGTGGACGTGTAAATATTGGCCAATCAGAATCCACTTAAATGTAGTTTAGGTTTAACCTTCACTGACATTACACATCAGATGACTAACCTAAAACGTTAAATTTATATTTTTATATTTGTATTGTTTGGAGTGAAAATATTTTATCAGTTTCTGGTTTATGTTTTATTAATTCTACAATCAAAATGGAATCAAGTAGAAGAGGGATATGCTAAAGGTGCCGCTGCTAATTTACCTAAAGTAGAAAAGTGCTGAGTGCTGTCAATATATAGAAGTTGTGTTATGTTAGTTAACAGAGACCAAGATTAATAAACAATCTTGAACAGAGACAACCTCTGTAATTGGATTTCAAGGCGTTGACGTCACAACACGCCAATTTATGGCTGTTTAAAATGAACCCAATATTTTTCAAACTTCAAGTTATTTTTTTGTTACTATTAGTAAAATTAATAAGATAATAAATATGCCATAAATCATTTTTTTATGTGAGTTAAGTATTTCAGCAATAATTTTTTTTTCTGGGAAAACCCTATTGCACCCAACCTTGTTTAAACTCCGACTGGATTTGACAAACGAGACCTACTTATTATTATTAGCCTTTACTCGAGTCCGAGTATAAAAAAATGTTACAGTCGATAGATTGTGTGTAATAAAAAACAAGTAAGAGGTGTAGTCTATTGTAATTCCCATTCATCTACGGTGCACACGACTATGGCTATAGAGGCCAATTCGGGAGAGCACATGTCGACCGCAGTCAGGACAAACATAGACCTGGTTAGGTCTTGGATTCGGCCTTCTTGCAGCAACATTTCCTTGATAGTTGGCCACAACCCCTCGCCATTCGGTTCTGTCCACTGCAAGTTGTTCCCATTGCTCGTCTGGAATACCGCAGGATTTTAGATTTTCATGGAGAACGTCTTTGAACCTCTTTCGTTGACCGCCACGCCTTCTTCTACCGCTTAGCAATTCACCATAAAGTGTACATTTAGGAAGGCGGTTATCATGCATACGATGAACGTGACCTGCCCATCTTAGGCGTGCTCTTGAAATAAGCACCTCAATTGGAAGGCTGTTTGCTCTCCTGAGTACTTCCGCGTTTGATATGTGATGGAACCAACGGATTTTCATCATACTTCTGAGGTGTCTTTGCTGAAAACGTTCTAATTCTTTCACATGACTACGGAAAGTGGCCCAGCTGGTATATCCATATAGCAGTGTTGGAATGACAACTGCTCTGTAGACATCTATTTTCGTTGACAAAGCAAGGTCGTAGTTGTCAAATACTCTCTCTCTAAGTCCCCAGAGTGCTCTAGATGCAGCGTTAATTCTATTGCGAATCTCGTTGTCCATGTTTGCTTTGTCATTAACAACGTTGCCTAAGTAATTGAACTGATCCACCACTTCAAGAGAATTTCCGTTAAGTGTAATGTCTATTTGGTTCACTTGATGAGGAGTTGACGTAATCTTAGTCTTTCTAATGTTGGTTTTAAGCCCCAAGGAATCATAGTTCTGGGCATACACATCTAAATGTTCTTGAAGCTCTTCCGGCGTAGAGGCTAAAAGTGCACAGTCATCCGCATGCTGGAGATCACAAATGAGTGCGTATCTTCGTGAAGGTTCTAAAGCGCCCTATGTTAAAGAGACCGCCAGCAGAACGGTATCTGAGACCTATTCCTCTGACTGTCAGTTTGTTGTTAACAATAATTGTTAGAGCAGTGGTAAACAAATTAAAAAGTAGGGGTGCCAGGACATATCCCTGCCTAACTCCAGTGAGGGTTTGGAAAGGTTCGGTTGCCTCATTATTATACATAACCTGGGCGTTGTTGTTTGTATGTAGACTGCGACATACTTCCACAAATTTTCTAGGGATACCTAAGCGGAGCATAATTTTCCAGAGCACTTCCCTGTCCACCGAGTCAAACACCTTGGTTAAATCAATGAAGGCCATGTGAATTTCTCCTTGATGTTCGAGTGCTTTTTCTTGAAGCTGTTTAAGTGTGAAGATTAGATCCGATGTGCCTCGGTTTGGTCTAAAGCCACTCTGTGTTTCAGGAAGTAACTTTTCCATAACAGGTGTTAGCCTATTTGCCATCGCTTTAGTGAGTATCTTCCCTCCAACAGCCAGGAGAGCTATAACCCTGTAATTTCCACAGTCCGCAGCGTTCCCTTTGTTTTTGAAGAGGTTCATTAAAAGTGTATCACGAAACTCCTGCGGAGCTTGACCACTTTCCCACATGACATCAAACAGTTTTTTGAGGTAGGGTATGAGCTCTGACGACACAGCTTTAAAGATCTCAGCTGGGAGTGAGTCGGCGCCGGGAAATTTGTTATTTTTTAGCTGCCCAATGGCGGTTAAAATCTCTTCCATTGTTAGTGGTTTATCTAAGTCTTCGAAGGTGTCATATTGAGGGATAAGATTTATAATATCGTGATCGGCTTGACTTTGCTGGTTAAGAATGTTAGAGTAGTGTTCTTTCCATCGGGCTCTTATTTCCTGGTCTTCTTTGAGGAGATTTCCATTTAAATCTTTAATAGGGCACATATTTTTCCGACTGGGGCCGTACACTGCTTTTACTCCTTGAAAGAAATTCCTGTAGTCGTGTGAATCGGCGTACCTTTGAATTTCTCTGGCATTGCTTGCTCACCACTCGTTCTTTATTCTTCTGATTTCGCGTTGCGTTTCATACTTAGATTGGGTAAAAGCTTCTGCTTTTGATGAGTCGTTGGGGTCATTGATAGCGTTTTGGAAGGCAATATGTTTGCGGTCAAGAAGTATAAAAGCTTCGTTATCATTGAACCAGTCCTCCTGTTTTTTACTTGCTGCAGTGCCAAGAATTTCCTCACTCGCACTTTTTAAACTGTCTTTAATTTGTGTCCAGGTAGTAGCGACATCTATAGAATTGGTTTCTTCTAGTGCACTCAAATTCTCTTGAACTTTTTGCTTTAGCTGTTCGACGGTTTGTTGGTCACGCAATTTACTAATACAGAGACGGGGTCTACGTTTTACTTGAGTTCTTCGGTGTTTGGGTCTCATAACAATTTTCATTTTAGAGACAACAGGACGATGATCGGTCCAATATTCGCTATCAATGCGCGCCTTTGTAATTTGGACGTCCTTGAGATGCTTCCTACGTACGATAACATAGTCCAGTAGATGCCAGTGACCTGATCTGGGGTGACGCCAGGTGCCTTTAAATTTATCCTTTTGTCGGAAAATGGTGTTTGTTATAACTAGATCATGTTCGGCGCATTTAGTTAGGAGTAGTTGACAAACCGTTCTTGCCTATGATGCCTGGCCAGGTGTCTGAATCTCTCCCTACTCTAGCGTTAAAATCGCCAAGAATAACGAGTCGTTCCGTTTTAGGTATTCTACAGAGGGTTTCTTCCAGGTGTTGATAGAAGCTTTCCTTGGTTTCGTGACTTGCATCCAGAGTCGGAGCGTAGGCGCTTATTAGATTTACCGCGTTGCCATCTGATAGCTTATAGCGTAGCAGGATTAGACGCTCGGATAGGCCTTGTGGTACTTGTGTTAAGTTGGATACAAGTTGATTCCGAACGGCAAATCCTACTCCATGTTGTCTTCTTGAATTGGTGGGAAGACCTTTCCAATAGAAGGTGTAGTACTTTTCTGTGAGAGAGCCTTCCTCCAAAAATCGAGTTTTGCTGAGAGCTGCAACGTCAACATTGAGTCGGTGAAGTTCTCTATCTATTAGAGCAGTTCTTCTTTCAGGCCGATCGGTGCGAGTGCTGTCGTTCAAAGTACGAATATTCCAAGCGCCGTAGATGAAAGAATTAGTTTTCTTGGATTTAACTTGTCGGTGTTTTTTCGATATTCGATAAGGTGTCCTTGTGGGCACCCTCCCCCGGAGATCCGATCGGGAGGGTATTTTACTTTCGGATGATTTTGTCCCACTTGAACGCTCCATCATTTTTTTTTTAAGCCTTAATCGACTGAAAACGAAGCTGCATTTGAAGTTTTAGCTGGAGCAGGTATGCAACTGACCAGCTCGGTTGCGGAAGGCGAGTGGTGTGGTCCCATGGCACAGAAGGAGACTGCGACGATGGGGTAACCAAACGATTCCAAAAGCAACCTTTGTGTGCGGTGGGTTATTTTTACCGCACTCTTCGTGAGAAGGTGGATGTGCTCACGGCAAAAGGTAAGGGTTATTCCGCCCTTACTCGGTCGTTAGAGCCTCGTTAGTAAAAACAGGGTGCACCAAGTTCAAATTGAACTCATCGCGAAGGTGAGGTTAACAATTGAGTAGGAGAGGCTATAACTTGCGCTTCACTACCCCATTACACGCCCTACCTACCTACCTACCTACTAACTAATAAAGGACTCTATTTAGGATAGGACCCCTGTCATTATTCAAACTATTTTTACAATTTCTTTTGATTTGTGCAACGCAGAACCACAAAATAAATCCGGCACTCCATTGCGTTGAAACTAAATTTGAAGTCTAAATGTGCCAATCTGGTCAGAATTTTGAGATATAGGTTATGAAATTCTCCAATATAGAACATGAACTATAGGTTGTGGTCGAAGAACCGAGGGCCGATGAATATTTCCTCCAGACTTAATATGGACAGCTCTTAAGATCTTTTTCATTACTTCATCATCTAGTCTCAAAGTCCTGACCTGATGAGTACGTTTGGACTGCATGGATTCGGTTCCAGCACGATGAAATACTTAGAAAACCGTCCTTCCATTTCGTGATGCTGTGCAATTATTGTTATCATTATTATAGCCATAATAATTAGTTTGAAGAAAGTTAAGGATTTTGCATATGAGTTATAAATTTTCACTTGTAATACCACTAGAGGTTAAACTATTTCCGAAAATTTTTTCGAGGTCATGAATATTTTGAATATTCATGACTGAAGAAAAATTTTCGGCTTTAAATTTAACTTCACGTGGTATTCGGTAAGAAAATTTCAGACCAAGTTGCATTTAATTAAAGAATGTCAAAATGTATTGTTTGTTAATTTGGAAGTAGAATATAGAAGGCATTGAATGACTTTAAACGTCAAATTTGATTTGTTGGTTTTTCAGTTGTGGTTAGTTTATAATGCGGGTAAGATAATTCGCTTGGTCAAGAAAGTAGCCAAGTTATTCGATGCGAAATTCAGCGCTTGACACCCATAAATACTAAGAAATTCAAGTGCTTTGAATCAGTTTACTGACTTTTGTTGCAGAATATCATATGATTTCAATAGGGAAAACATACTTGTAGAGGAATGGAGTAGTAGTAGTGACGTCAGCATTTGACAGCCTGAAAACGGTTTAGTGGACTTTGAAGAATTTGACATAAGAGTAGGTACGTCTTAGTTTGTGATCGATTTAAATATTACTGGCGCATAATTTTAATATCAAATTTGTGTGGTGACATTTATTAACGTTTTTTTTAAAAGCCTAGTTTGAGAGAAATTTCTATAGGTATATATCGTATCAATGCTGTTGTTGGAAAAAGAAAATTTGATGTCAGGTTTGTTGACATCCCTGTTAACTCGTAAATTGTAAAAATAAGCACTATTAACGCTAATAATTTTGTTTTTCGGTTTTTTTTGTTAAGTAGGTATATTGTATGACTTATTTGCTTCAATATTCATTTAATATATGTATTCATAGATTTGGTATAAGCCAATATTAACATAAAATATAATAGGTTAGGTAATAGTAATTTCTATTTACTAATATTTATGGTTTTATAAAAGATTAATATCCATTGCTGTGAAATTTATATTTTCTGACAATATTATTAATTTCCTGCCAAAAATGGCATATAGAAATATCTCCAAAGTAATTTAAAATATATACTTTTCTATAAGCATGGAGAGGATTTATGTAGATGAGGAAACAGTTTTACATATGAGTTTCTATGCCGTTCTATTGCACAACGACTTCCCCTCGTATTGAGGAAGAATATCTCTTGGAATTTTTATGGTTATTGATATGACTGTATGTGAAATCGACTAATTTCGTTCAAAAACTGATATCGGTCTCATAGAACCTCATAGCTTTATTTTTATCTGTTTCCATAGTGCTCATAAGCACTTTTTGGCAGGGTTGTACTTCAAGCTCAATGAGTTTGAATTTGTTAACATTTTAGAAACAGAATATCGACGACGGCTGTTGTGTGCACTAATCGATGGAATCGAAAAAGAACAGTCAGACTTTTGGGATTTCCATCTGCTCAAACCAGACGACAAGTAGAGCTTGCAAGAATAGAAATACGTACTCAGCCGAGCAGCGTTCTGTAAAGATGATTTTCTCGAATCGAAAATAAAAAATACAAGAATATGTTCCAAACATTTTGTTATGTATGATAGTTTTTATATGATTTATAACATAATATTGCAATGTTGACAGTGAATTTGCCTATTTAATCAAAATAGGATGCATAAATGTTCTTAAAATTTCACTTAAAGTGTAGATTGTTCTTAAGGTGATATGTAACGTTTTTTTTTTTTTTTAGTACGCTTTACATATTATTAACCTCTCCACAATAAAATTGTGAGAGGTTACTAAAATTGATTCAAAAACAAAAATTGAGATGACATCAAATCTTTACGTTTTGCGGTCCTAGGAACCCAAAAAAGTGGTTTTTGAAAAATGTCTGTGTGTGTGTATGGGTGTTAGCACGATAGCGCCGAAACTACTGAACGGATTTGAATGAAACTTTGCATGTGCATTCCTATAGTGCCCCAGAAGAACTGAAAAGGTTTTGATTGAGATCGGATTACGTTTAGTGCCATTTTGGTGCAACAAATTGTTTATTTTATAATTACTTTCAATTTGCAATGGAACCATTGAAAAGCAGTTAAAATTCTGATTTCAACGATATATCACACTTCCACCCTTTAGATTTGGTTTCCGTCAAAAAAATTAAAAACAAAGCAAATATGAAGCATAGATCGCATTTCGCATGACATGATCAATGCGCGTACCGTTACGTCGTGAAACTCGTCACATCATGTGTCAGTTCACATGTGAGGGTTTCTTCACTGCTCTAGAAGTAGAGCGGATTACGTTTAGTGCCGTTTTTATATGTATATACAGAAAAATCGAAGAATTAAACTACAAATATTCCTCTAAAATCTAGTAAAATTACTGAAATGCTAATGTTTCATTTAACAAAGACAGCCGCGAGCGATCGGATTGCAATGAGCAAATTTTGACGATTGTCATTGTCATC
Organism: Leptura quadrifasciata; assembly: GCA_963675555.1. Lineage (NCBI taxonomy): Eukaryota > Metazoa > Arthropoda > Insecta > Coleoptera > Cerambycidae > Leptura > Leptura quadrifasciata. The sequence goes on along the minus strand of OY776673.1, from coordinate 149,389,750 downwards.
GTTTGTCATCCGATAACGTTGGTGTCATGTCATGTTAATAAGATTTCGGCATATTTGTAACTTTTAGTGGATTGTCACAAACTTTAAAGGTAGATGTAACAATATCAATATCATATGCTTTCTGTACCTTCGTTGGTGAATTTATTATAGATTATCACTTTACCAATTTTCAGTTTGTTGCTTTACAAATCTGTAGTATTTAGGATAACTAGACTTTCTTAGTCGTTCAAGTGATGTTGTGACGCGTTTTTCTCCGCCTCGCACGTTGACGTGGAGAAAAGGCGCGGCCACTCTTTGACACACGAGCTTCGGAAACAAGTTACTCGGGCGCCAGTCCTAGTTTAAGTGATAGGACACACTACCCTCAAGCCGAGTACGCGAGGCTGAGCAGCTCAAGTGGAGAGAGTTTACTCCAGTGGGTCAATATATGCGAAATTAGACGTTCACACACAGACAGTAAAACTCAGAGTTTTCAATAAAATCAATATATTACGATAATCCTACTATGTACAATTCTAAATTATCTCTAACTACTTAGTTACTATTAAAATTTACTAGTTACTGGATATCGGGAGGAGCAAGCAAAAGTCTAGTACCAAATGACTCAGGCGACAAGGATAGCAAGCATAAAACTGCTATTTAAAACTTTAGCACCAAGCAAACGGCAGAGTGTTAGCACAAAGTAAGCGGCGTTACGTGAGCAATTTAATAAAGCGATAACAGGGTGCAGACTAGATACGGATACCAGGAAGAATGAAGCAAGACCACAATCATAAAAATAAATCTACAGTATAACAGTATATGAGGAAATACAGAATACTTGGCTGGTGTGTGCAGTGACAGTTTCTTGGTATAAGCTAAAACATACAAGATATTATTATTAGTTCCCTGCAAAGGTAAGGTATGGTTAATAGAACAGATCTGTTACTTTTCAGTGCTCCCAGAGCTCCGAAGATACATGGTGAGCACCTACGAGTAACAGTGGCGATTTGCAGAACGGCTTCCCTCGAGACGGAATACTGGAAAGGTAAAGTATGATTAGAGAACAGATCTGTTACTTTTCAGTACTCCCAGAGCTCTGAAGATACATGGTGAGCACCTACGAGTAACAGTGAGAAAGGCTGAAAGGTAAAGTATGATTAGAGAACAGATCTATTACTTTTCAGTGTCCCCAGAGCTCCGAAGATACATGGTGAACACCTACGAGTAATAGTGAAGAAGGCTGAAAAGATAAGTATGGTTAATTTACAGTAGTTACATTAGCCAAGTTTCTCCATTCCGTTAACTCTCTCCTATGGTCGTACTTACTTCTTGGACTGGATTCAGGCACGTCTGCTGGGGAAGATGGTCAGATCGGAGTGACCCTCTGTCTTGGCTTACAGGAACTTTTCTATAATTAAGCAGTTTATTAGAGCAGCGGGGGAAATGCGCCAATTGGATGCGCGGTTACAAAATTGTGGACTTCTATGACAAGTATTGCGCCTGGTGCTCAAGACTTGGAGGAAACACGTCTAGTTGCTTTGAGTCGATCGGGACGACTAACTGGTCGGTGCGATTAAAATTAACGAATTTGAGGCTTTGCAACGAGAATTAAATGCCGACCAGCTGACCATGCCACGACAGCCAGTGAATCGCTACCCACAACTGAGACCACGCCCAGTACCACCATCTGCTGGTAACCAACCACCATCGCCTTCAAGAATGGATCAAACCCCCATCAACACCGTACAACCACTGCGGGAAATTCCAACGCCAATGGAAGCAACCCCATCGCCTCCAATTTGCTCAGTAGCTAACAATGGAGGTGGACCATCAACTTCCACCATTATCGGCAGCACCGACCGAACCAGAATCTGCTGGCGATGTGGAAAGTCTGGACATTACCGAAGACACTGTCGTTCCAAGCCGAAGCTATTCTGTTCACGTTGTGGACGAGATGGAACTTTCAACCAAAGATTGTTCATGCCACAGGACGGCGGAACAAGACCAAAGCTGTATCAGTACGAAGCCTGCGTTGCCTGCTGACAAGCCTGCTTCACAAGATATCAGCCCTATAGATGTTCGACCCTACATACAACTGAGAATGTATGGTAAACAATTTACTGCCTTAGTAGACACCGGATCTGTTCGTTCCTACATAGGAAACCGAGTCCAGGGTTTTGTCACCCAACAAGGGAAAAATCCAACCACCATATCTACTGCGACAGCCCAGCTAGCCAATGAAACCCGTGTAACTGTTTCTACCGCGTATGATTTAGAGTTCGACATATATGGAAATTATTTTAAGGAGCGAGTCCTCTACTTGGCGAACTTGTCCTCCGACATAGTACTAGGAATGGATATCCTAAGGACAAGACCGTTCTATGTAGACCTGCCCACCAGTACTGTCTACTTGAACAACCGTCCAGTAACATCATCACCTGTAACTGACCTACGGGAAGGGAATGCTTTAGCCCTAACTAAATGTGATGAAGACCAACCACAAGTTTTCTTGGATACCGAAGTACCAACCTTCCAGGACGGAGTTGGAACTACGAAACCGGCCCAACACCACACCCATCGCAAAAATCCCAAAGCAAGAAAACGGAGACGCCGACCCCAGAACCCGAAGACGCAGGAAGATACCACCAAAGGAGTTGGTATCATCGATTCGTCTACCAGTTCAAAGAGTTCTCCAGTAATCCATAAGATCCAGTCTCAAGAAACTGCTAATAGGCACCGTAAACCTTTCAAGAAAGTCCCGACTTATTTACCAGTTAGTCGAGGGAATTTATGTTGGCGATGTGGTAATCCAGGGCATTCTCGTCAATCTTGTCGCCCAAAGGAGCGCCTCTTCTGTTCTCGATGTGGTTTACAAGGAGTAATGTCGAAGGATTGTAAATGTATTCCACAACACCACTCACCGTCGTACCATCGCCCGCTGTCATGGCGACAAACATCTGTCCATTGTGACGTGATATTGTCACACATGGACAGTCACGCGCGACAGCTCTTCTTTTCGTGGCTGGGTCGCGGGTTCGGTTTCAGATGTTTACCTTGGTGCACTTACCTGATGTTACTTGGCTTAGTGGTGGCTATTGTCTTGAGGGCGCCAGTCGAAAAAAAACGACGAGGAGGGGAGTGATGAGGAGTTTGAGAAATAACTTATACAGAAAAGATGTTTGCTTTTCTCACAATTACTTTAATAACTCTTTTAAATATGGAAATATAAATAAAATGTAAGACAAATGTAAGTATATAATTGAATGTATAAATATAACATAAATTACATTGAATCTGACGTTTGCTACCGGAGTGTAAAGTTAAAATGACGAACGTGGCCCTGGGCTGAACCTGCGTTGCGTGTCTAAAGAACGCATCCTCAAACTGACAGCTGGCGTATGCCTGCTTGCTGACAATATCTGCTGTGCAATGCAATGCTTAACAAAAACGTCCCTATGCAATATAGTTGCTAATGTGCAGCGAAATAAACAGTAAGTTATTAAATTCTACTAAGCCCTATGACACAAATTAAGTAATCGCCACTGTCTTTTCGTAACTCAAATTAAAGTATTGTATTTATTCTAGGTTTAACAGAAACATGTTGTTTTTACTCATGAACAGCTGTTTTATGAGCTTACACGATTTGCTAAGAAATGTATTTAATAAATGAATGGCATAAATTTATCACAGTGATAAGAATGCGATGTTCTAGTCTGCGTTGTGGCTACGAAGTAGTAGAATTCAGGCTTGCCTCTGTTGGGACGTATAGAGAAAGGAATGAAATGACTTACTTTTTGCTCAGCGCAGTCACGTCGTCGTGTACCCCAAGAAGTCTTGCGGAATGGCAAATCAGATACGGATCCAGAAACAGCAAGCAAAATGTTTAGGTTGCAGGTGTATCGGCAATTCCCCGATGAGGGGGCACCTCACTTTTGAGCTGGTATTTCCGGCTGGGATGAAGAGAAACGTTCTGGGTGGCAAAGTAGCACTGCCCTTTGTGATGACGGTGTCTCACGGTGTTGACAATGATTTCCAAAATTTTACTTGAAGGTAGGTGATATAAAAAATTGCCTCCTTTGCAATCAGTGATTAAAATACAGAGTCCCAAGAAAAGAAAGGGAAAGAAAAGAAAAGACCTAAAATGATAATTTACCAATCAATGCTTAGGATGAAAATCGGCAAAAAGCATGGTCACTTACCCTAGGTGTTCTGAGGTCTTTTTCCAACAAAACCAGGAGAGAAAATGTCAGAATAAATCCGGGTGCTAATATGGCTACCCACTTTTTACTCTCCTCTAACTTTTTGTTAACAAAAACTGTGACCTGCTCATTCAGTGATTTTAAAAATCTTTGTCAACTGTCAAACACTATCAAAATATAAACAGCCTAACCTTTAATCATATTATCCCAGCCTTGTTAAGCAAATCAAGGGTACTTAATTATTTTGATCATTCTTTCCCTCACATAGTGTATTATAATTACAACCTGACCTAATTTATTTACTCCTGTTTCAGGTCCTGGCAAAAACAAACAATAAATGAAACATAGAACACAAAACGAAGAGGTTAATAAGACGTACACTACATAAACCCAAAACACACACAACACCACTAGTCACAGGGAAAGCCCAAAGAAAAACAGACGACACAGAGGTTGGCGGCTTACGCTAGGCTAAAAACAAAAATATTGAGGTGGTTTGCGACGAGTGGCTAGAGAATCACATCAGCACATTATAACCATATTATACAGTGCAGATATATATCATACTGTGTAAATAAATGTACATACATTTCAAAGCTGGTGTATATTTCATCCAGGTGTTTACTTTTTCGCTTGGCTATAAATTTACAGCATCCGTGCTCTCTCGAGCTCAACCCGCTATACAGACTAGCGTTTCCTTTGCAGCCTATATATACCATATATGATTAAGTGGCATTTTAAACCGTAACACCATAGTCCGTCATCAACTCGTTCCAATCATTTTTCTGTTTTTCGAGGTAGTTATCACCTCCCAAGGAGTCCAGAGTAACCTCAGATACCGCCGGGTCATGGTATCGAGCTACGCACTCCGCTGCAGCTCCCTGCCCAAGATGTAGGCATTGGAGTTCATTCTAACACACTGTTTATTTTTGTTGAATTTATTTTAATTCATTTTTCTGTTGTAGACCTGGGTAGAAAGTTAAATACTATTCCTAAAGTCTGTGTGTTTAGATATCGAAGTTACCGAACCAAGGTACCATGAAGAAGCTGTGGGAACCCAGTGTCGCCGTTCTGTACATAATGGGAACCTAAAAAGAAGACATCTGTACAAATTTCTTCAAGTTTGTGACGCGTTTTTCTCCACCTTTGACACACGAGCTTCGGAAACAAGTTTTCGAATTACTCGGGCGCCAGTCCTAGTTTAAGTGATAGGACACACTACCCTCAAGCCGAGTACGCGAGGCTGAGCAGCTCAAGTGGAGAAAGTTTATTCCAGTGGGTCAATATATGGGAAATTAGACGTTCACACACAGACAATAAAACTCAGAGTATTTCAATAAAGTCAGTATATTACTATAAACCTATATATACAAATCTACTTCAACTATTAAAATCTATAAGTTACTTAGGCCGGGAGGAGCAAGCAAAAATCTAGTACCAAATGACTCAGGCGACAAGGATAGCAAGCACAAAACTATTCTTGATCTGGATTCAGGCATGTCTGCTTGCGGAACGGTCAGAGCGGACTGACACACTTGCTTGGTGTACCGGGACTTTTCTATAATTAAACAACTTATTAGAGTAGCGGGAGAAATGCGCCAAATAGATGCGTGGTGTATTCAATGACAAAATGTGGACTTAGAAAAATTCCCCGGTTCGGAATTAATATGTGTCAAGTATTATTTACCTGGAGTTTGATTTTTCGGAGGAAACACGTCTGCTTGCTTCGAGTCAATCAGGCTGACTGCCTACACGGTATGAATTTAATTACTTCCTTCAGATAGGAAGGAGTGGGAGAAACGGCAGAAACCAGATGCGTGGTGGATCACGGTGACGTCAGACGGACTTGACAAAATATTTGCAAGATTTTGGGGACTTGGAAGAATAATTCCACGATGGATTTGTGGACTTAGAAAATTATTGCAAATACAGATTTTACGGACTTAGAAAAATAAATGTTACCTGGCGGCTTCAAATATGTAGCGTGAACACGTCTGCTGGCTCTGAGTCGATCGGGAAGACTAACTGGTCGGTGTGAATTTAATTACTGCCTTCAGAGATGAAGGAGTGGGAGAATCAGCGGGAAAACAGATGCGCGATGGATCACTGCGACATTAAATGGACTTAACAAAATATTTGCAATATTTTACGGAATATTGCAAATACAGATTTTACGGACTTAGAAAAATAATGAGATACAGAATTTGTGGAAAAATTACCTTACTCTTGTAGAAACACTCGGCGCGATCTTATTTCAGGAGCTCACCCAACCGTTTCGCGTGCGTGTCGATAGACTACTGCCGCGTCTGCTGGTAATTTGCGAGCCTGGACTCCTTCTATTCAACCTGCGCTGCTTCCTTAACCTGAGTGCATCTGCACCGTTACAACTGAAATATTTTTACGCGGTATTGACAATCACAAGTATTATTATTTTCTAACTAATTCGCTGTTAGCGGTACAATTTATACGGAATAATAGAAATTAAATATAACACAGCAATTTCTATAAAATATTTAAAAGATTAAATAAAATAAATCTTGGGCATATTTGGGTAACGAAAAACACTTCGTTACAATGTTAAAGTTGTTAATATCCTAATAGTATATTATTCAACGAGCGATAATGTAAGTAATAACTCGCATAGATGATTGTAAATTCATTAAGTTGAGGGTTTTTTTTTAGTGCCCCAGAAGATCTGAAAAGGTTTTGGATGAGATCGGATTACGTTTAGTGCCGTTTTGTCACACAATTTAATGCTCTTTTCGGCTTCAAAGATCCACCGAGTGGGGAGGTTCCAGCCGCTTCCAGTAGCTGCCGATTTTTTAACATGTATTCTATTATATTGACTTGTGTAAAAAAGTATCGTTAATAACACAAATAAAACTGATTGAATATATAGTTATATGGTTATTAATTACATCCTCCTCCAGTAACGTGCGAATAGACATAGTTTTGGGTTGATAAATGAAGGTAGGTTTTAAGATCAAATCAGATTTTAAACTGAGTGTGCTAAACAATGCAAAATACATGGAAGAATGAAAAATACAACCCTAACTTTTTGAAAAACTTCGTTGAATTTTCTATGTATCTGAATATTTTTAAATTCAGGAAGAAAGAACGATGAATATATTAAAAGTAGATAGAACAGCATAGAGCAAAATATTTTATTTTATAGCAATACATAAGTGGGTTTGTTGTTTTTATTAACATATTCTACATGTAAACTTAGGAAATATACATCTGTATATACATTATATAAAGTCATTAACTTCTTAAATATCATAACTGCATAATTTACAAATGTATAGATTACATGAAAATCTTTGTGAAATGCCAAAGCGCACTGCATACTCTAAGCATCTGGCCTTGTTTTTTAATACTACAACCATATCAATGTTCTTTTTACTGAGTTCTATTCAATAAGCCAATACATCCGTCACAGACGTATCCTCATACAACAATCCGTGGCTTAAACGGTACTTCCGGTAATCTTTGAGAATCCTAACCTAAAACAAAAATTACATTAATCCTTAATCTGTTTTAATCATTATTAAAACAGATTAAGGATGAATGTAATTTTTGTTTTAGGTTAGGTTCAAATGTTGAAAAGCAGTAATTTGTGATTAGACATTAGAGAGATAAGCAGTATACTTTGATATAAACTTTGAATTTCATATTATTCATATAGAATCTACACTTACTTCACCAACAAGATATCGCTTGCTAATTTTTTTTGTATTCAGAAATTCTATTCATTTACAGGCAAGCTGAGCAAAGGCATCTAACTTGGTCATCATGGTCATAGGGCTCGTTCGAAATAACATATAATCCATCACCAGTTTTAGAAATTTTTGGGATATCATTTAGCGATGCAGTTAAATCTTCTACTTTGAAACTATATGGATCAAAACCATTAATGCACTCTAACTTAGAAATATAATTTGGTGACTCCTAAAATGAAGTATATAGATTAAATTTCAACAAATTTAACATTCCTAATTGTTAAAATTAACTCACCATTACGAAAATAAATACCTTTTGGCAGTAGGGGCAAAAACACGTTGGTTGAAAAACGCAAATAAAACATAAAATTAAAGCCAGTTCAACAAATCACCAAACGTATTAGTAAAAGGGAACACTAATAATTAATTTTACACAAAAAAAGCTGTTCAAAAAGCTCTAAAATACCTTAAAACTTGATATAACTAAATGACTGTAAATATCACAAAAAAAGTTGCAGCTTGATTGTGACGTCAGCTGCTACTACTCCATTGGCATGTGTAGAGTATTTTACGAAAGAAATGTATCGTCAAGAAAATGAAATTGGGCGTAACAAGTATATTTTAGTTTTTTCTAAAACTGCTCAAGGAGGATAAAAAACTGGCAGACAATAAGTGGTTAATAATAAACGTAATCACTCCAGACATGTGTCCAGTAAAACTTTTCAAAAAATTAATGGGCATACGAAGTGACCAAATAAAAACCAACCGTTTATTTATAGCCGCAAAGCCAAGCTGAGAATACGCAAATTCCAAGGGTTGGTGCAAGAATTGTCCGATCATTGATTGGAATTAATACCAAATAAATAAAGATAAATCATTCTGCAAGAGCAACGACTGTATCAAATTTGGCAAAAACAGGAGTTGTCGAACAACAATTAATTCAAATCACGGGGTTTGGGAGTAGCCAATCGATCAAACCATATCTGCAAATAGATTGAGATCACCATCAGGAAATAATTGATGTAATGGGGTCTGTTCCAATTACTGTTATTAGTCAAGAAACTCAAAAGCAAGAACAAAGTTCCAGTTAACGTACAATAATTGAGTATTTCATATTACCAATAATAACTATAATAGTAAAAATAATGTTGCAAACTGATTTTAATAATGTGTTTTATTTCAGTAGGTAATTTATTATATAATTTTATTCCCGCATAGTGAGGTGATTTTTCATATGCTGATGAATTATGATTATTCATTCTTAGCAACTTACACCGTTTGGTTCAATATGAGTGAATATGAGTATTAACAGTGAATTTATTAATTTTTTGTAAATAAACATAATAGTGTCATTAAAATATATATACAATATATTTTCAAAATTGTGTTTTCCCTAAAACAATCCTCACAAGTTTCTCTAGGGCCTAGGTTAAAAATTAACTTGATGAGTATTTTTTGCAGTATGGATACTCGGTGAACATTTGTCGCACTTCCCCAAACTGTAATATTGTATGAGATATGGAAGTAAGCTAACGAGTAAGTAATATATTCACCAGGCATTTTTTATAGAATAAATTTTTTACTTGGCTTATGGCAAAGTATGCCGAGTTAACCTCTTTACATAAATAATCGATATGTTGTTCTCAACATAGAATGGTAGATGGTGGAAATTGTCCTGTAGGAAGGACATTATTCAGATCGTTAGGGGGTGACGTCCGTTTAGAAAAATATGGGCATTCTGTTTTATTAATGTTGAGGATAAGAGTATTTTTGGCACATCATTCCACATAAATTGTCAGAATGATTGAGATTTTGGTATTAAGTTCTTTAGGATTTGGGTCTGCAAACATGATGATTAAGGCATCTTTGATAACAGATGGAAGGTCATTGGCGAATAATAGGAATATTAGTGGCCCAAGCACCGATCCTTGTGAAACACCAATATTTATGTTGTAATCACTCGAGATTGAGTTAGACATTTTAACACCCCCTTATACCCGAACTCTGCAGCTTACAGATGATGAATTCAACATTTAATGTATCGAAAGCTTTGCTTAGATCAAAGAATAGGCCAAGAACATGTTTTCTCTTATCAACTTCATCACGTATAAACAGCCATGTTGATTTTTGTTAAAACTTTATATTTGTTTAAGAAAATGGTTTTGGTGAAAATTAATCTTTCTATTGATTTGGACAATATACAAAGAATGGATATTGGTGAATAGTTTTCTTAATTTTATTCGTCACCTTTCTTATGTACTGGTACGACAATTGCCACTTTAAATACTAAGGAAAAATATCTTAGTTCAAAACATTTATTTACTAAGGGGTAGCAGACTAAACAGACACAAGAAATTATTGTACACGATGGTGGTCAGGTCGGCCATAACATACGCTGCGCCGGTGTGGTGCAGCACGTCGGTGACGACAATGAAAAAACTTAAAGTCTTGGAACATAAGTTCATGCGCCTCATATCAAATTCTGACAGGTACACCTCCCTCAGAGATTTGTATGCACGTTGTAACGACATAATGCCAATAGCGGACTACGTCCGAGAAATTTCTCAAAAATTGTATAGCACCAAGCTGGGTGATAGTTCGCTTACTAGAAACATTACACAAATCAGAGCGAATAATGCCCCTTTCTGAATCAAACACAGTCTACCATACCAGGCGTTGCCTATCTTCCGACAACCCCTTTAGCCAACCTTCCTCTTCCCATAACTTCTTTTTGCACTCTTAGCTCCTGTTACTCTCAAGTTTAAATTTTTAATTCTTTTCCTATCCCTCTCTTTGTTTCTGTTTGTTATTTTTATTTTTTGTTGTTTTCTTCTAAGTTCTTTTCAAACTCCCTCCCTTAAAATCATCAAAATTATCAAACATTTCAAAAAAATCACATTTTTAATAACATTTTGAGTGTCTAGGATGCTACCCTCACTCACCTGCATTGTTTCAAATGGATATTTGTCGCTTGTCTGCATCTACCCGTTTCAATCAAAAACGAATCAGTGAAGTCCGCGAGTTTTAGTTTTAAGTTGTAATTGTTTTTATCCGCCTTTTTGGAATTTTAAATGTTATTAATCCGTTTTATTCATTGTTTTTGTGTGAAAGGTGATGGATGTATATGTTAGTGTCTGGGTCTATTAGGGTATTTTAGATTTAGGCACTTTTGTTGACAGTTTTAAGTTGAACCAGCCTCGCCCCATCCAACCCGTCATTTACCGCGGTGTTTCGTCTTTTAAATTTGTTATTGCTTCTTCTACTTCTTTATGCTCTGTAAGATATAGAAATATGGTTTCATTGATTTGTGTTCCACGTGTGCATTCTGCTGAGATATTATTAATTTGCTCGGATAATTTCTCGGTTGCAAATTCATCCGAGAATCATATAGGTATCTCAAATCGCCCCGCTATAGGACAACTTGAAAAACGCCTTTAAATTGCCTAATTTATGAAGTAAAAACGTTAAAAGGGCGGCTTGAAAACAAAATATGGTTTTTAAAAATATTCCAGACCATTTATTTTGCAAGAAAAAGGGGGGAATAAGTCATAAGTGAATATTTGTAGATTTTTATTTCATTGTAACGAAAATGTTTCTAAAATAACAAAATATTATCATTACCTAGGTAACAAAAACTGAAACAAAACAAGGCATAGGTGGGTATATAAATAATTTTAAAAAAACAATATTTAACAGATAGATAATTTAAAGCCTCCATCCCCTGAATCGGATTTGCCCTCTCCTCAAGATTTCATGATTTTGTAATTTTCTTTATCTCATGTTTTTCTACTTCAGATATATCCGGATTATATTATATTATATAGTGTTATATATGGGATTCCATATTCCTCCGATAAATATTTTAAACTGCCATTTCCATTCCTAAATCGTTCTAATGCAATTTCTAACACTTCATCTTTATAGTCTTTATACTTTCGGCTCCCTGGCCGCCGAATGTACTTCCTGACCATTTTTTCAAGTAACCCCTGAAATGACATCGAAAAATAAAATGATACACCACTGGCAGAAATCAATTTCATAGGTAATTTGTAGGTTACGATTTTTTTTATATATAAATAGACCATAAGAAAAAAAATATAATGTGATAATCATTGTCACTGGAATTGTTACGTAACACGAGGTATACAGGGTGAACATAATGCAAAATTCTTATCAAAAATTCCAATTAATTAGATCAATAGTAAAGACATCAAAGAATTAAAGACATTCTTGCCGGTCTACAAATGGTTAATCTGTTTATTACATCTGCCAAGTCTGGTAGTTCCACTTCTAACAGGTAGATGTCAGGAAATTTTTAAAATTTTGCTTGTCAATTTAGTTCATGACGCCCCGTCTTTTCGGTTTACGGTATCTTGATTGACTGTTCAGCTGAAAAAAACTGCATACTTTGTGTCTAGGTTTTAGATGGGAAAATTAGGTAAATGCAATCACTGGCACAATCTGATTATTATTTTATTATATTAAATAATGAACAGTTTTTTCTATTGACGCATAAAATTACTTATTTACTATAATATAAATATAAGACACTTATATTGACGCATACAATTATTTATTCACTATATATAAATGTAAAACATCGTCATAAAATCACTTTCCAGTGAAACATTGATTCAATCACGATACCTGTAATCATCACCCGGTGCTTGCAGATCGAGTTTTGACAATTTTGGCTAAATCCTCCTAAGATTAAAATTAAAAATTTAAAAAAAACTATATTTTTAAAAATTAAAATAATATTTGAGGGTCAGATCATATGTATTCTGGCCAGCAGGATCCAAATATTCAATAATATACAGGTTGTCTCTCTCGTTTTTAAAATTTGATATTCATATACATTTTTTGCTGAAACACATAGAAAAAATTAAAACAAACAAAACATTATAGGAGGAAATAAATTGAATTCAAATTTGGTCTATCATAAAACTGGTTTTAATAAACGAATCATCGTGTTTTTTTTTAAAGAAGCCTTTCAAATTTATTAATTTATTGCATTTGTTTATAAGCAAAAAAAATTGCCAAACTTTTAAACAATTCCCTAGGCTCTCCTAATTAACGGATTTTAATATCTCAAAATGGATTTCAAAATTTGAGTGCTCTTTTATATGTCTAAAAATTTTCAATTTTATAAATGCTTTAGTTTAGCCTCAGCAACATTTTGAAAAATTTGCAAATTTTCAAAACGAAGCTTAGATTGTAAAATTATTATGCAAAAACTAAAAGTCCGATCTTAATGGTGGGAAGGTTTATTATATTAAAAAATTTTCTTTAGCCAAGTATGACGGTCCTACGTATAATAATATTTGAAAAAAATTCCACAACTAACTCGCTATTTCAAATTTTTTTTTGTGATTTTTACTATTTTTGCAATAGTAAAAATGAATTTTTGGATTCGCAACTAACTGTATCTTATTTAAAATTTAAATACAAAACTTTTTCATTTGTATAACTTTTCTCTAAAAGCAATAGTTACTGAGATATATGAAAAAATAGGAAGAAAAAAACGGAATTTTTATGAATTTCTTCACATTTTGTTTAATAAAAAATTAAGCCCACGTTTTCAAACTAGCCATAGTGAAATTATCATCTATTATAACTTTTAGGAGCGATTAAGCCAAAAATCTGCCATACTACCCGATTCACCTAAACATAGGTGATTTTAAGCAGATACCGCATGGGCTATTTAGCAACGGCTGTAATCGGCACGCGTGTGTCCTAAGTAGTCTGGCCAAAGAGGTCTTTGAGTCTGCCCAACTACTGGTCGGTGTTCCTGTTAAAGAACGCTATAACCCCGATATACTTTTCGACGTTGTAACAAAATCCGACTTAGGAAATATTTCGTAAGAAAAGCGTGCTTCACGTAAAAACGCCGTGGAGGAGGTTTTTAATTCTTGGAAATATATTTTTGCTCTTCGGAGCGTTTTTTATGCCAAATTTTCGCTAACTCTTCGAGGAGCGTTAATTTGGTAAGTGTAGTAAATGTCGCTGCACAGGGACGTAATGTCGCCCCGACCACCCAATTTTGGAAAGTATTCTAAAATTGGACTTGAACTTCCAAATTTCCAAGATTAAAAACCCTTTTACGAATCCACGTTGTCAAGCACTGCAACTCTTACGAAGTGTTGAATATGAGGACAAGTTAGTCCAACGACTATTCAAAGTATATCGGAAGTTATAGCGAAAATAGCCCTTAGCGACATGGGACCCCCATCATTTCCTTGCAGTCGGATTTGACGGGGAAATGATGTGTTTTGACGGGGTTTGCCCTAAACCGGTTCCTCAGTGATTCGGAGTCAAAAAAGTATCTATACCATGTACTCACACGTGCATGGGATCTGCCTTGCCTGAACGTAAAATTTGTTATTGCATAATACAAACGAAGTAGATACGCTTCAAGCAATTTTAAGCTCCGAGGAGCGACCAAAATTTATGTGAATTAATAAAATACGTTTATAAGACAGGCAAGCATAAGCCCACCAAAATTTCAGTTACATGAACTGTTCCTTGAATCTTTTTGTGCATCGTTAGCTTTTCAAACTGCATATTGGATGGTAGTTGGTACCGTATGAATCGTCCCGTTCCTCACCATGTGTTGTACACGGGTCAGACCATTGTTTGTTAACATTTTCTCTGAAGAAGTTGTTGTAAAAACATAAATTTTTTAAAGATTTAATATACATTTTTTGAACTTTATATTGTCTTTTACTTGTGTTTTCTAACAAAATTTCCCTTTCAGATTTAATTTTAAGAGAGTGTTAAACAGACAGTGTTAGATTTATAGTGTTACGACGTCTTCCAATTGATACCATCAGAGCCGCAGTTAAGCATAAACGACAGTAAGTATGATTTATCCATTAATCTCCGTCTGAAACAGTCACTTTGAACCCTAAAAATTTTGTGAACGTAATATTTTTATTTAGTATTTAGAAAAGGTTGAGGAAAAAGAAAATTAATTTTTTCTTTTTCCTATTTTTTTTCAATTTTTCTAAGTTTTTCGAACAGAAAATACGTCCTTCAGACTTCCATCAAAAGCATGGATCGTTCACATGGCGCCCGAACAGGGACCATGCCGTCCCCAAACCCAACAAATCCTTTCTCATTCATGGCGGAAGACTCCGAGGGGTCGACCCCAAGAGAATTTTATGAGCGAGTCACCGCACCGCTCGTCGACGACGGTTCTAGAGGGATAGAACCACAGCGACTGTTTCCGGAGGGAGATAATGTTAATTTATCAGCTTCACAACCACAGACTGCTTCGATGGAAAGTATGTTTCTGAAAATGGCAGAGGGCTTCGTGCAGGCGATACAGAACGTGTCGACCTGTACGCCCCATGAGAGACAAAGATGTCCGAACGTGACGTTCCATGGGCTTGATCATGAAGATCCAGAAGCATTTCTGAAAATTATGGAGGAATATTTCGACAGAGCTCGCATAAGCCACGACTATGATCGCCTCCATAACGTAACCGGCCAACTCAAGGGCGAAGCTCAACGATGGTCCGAACAATTTAGGACGTTGACTACTTCGTATGCCTTATTCAAGGAAAGATTCCTTACGAGATTTAATTCTCCCGACATACAGTCACGAGCTATTGCTCAACTGTATGCCGTCAAGCAAACGTCTTTAGACGACACGGCAGTGTTTATCACAAGGAAAACCTGTCTTTTCGATCGTATTGATCCCTTTAAATCCGAAGCCATCAGAGCTCGGGTCATCATGGACCAACTGCGTCCAGAAATTAGGTCACGCTTGAGAAGCAACCTAATTTCAAACACGGAGATGTTAATAGCAGCGGCTACTAACGTCGAGCGGGATTCAGCTGACGAACAGACGTCGCTAATCCAGCTTATTGATCAACGTCTGTCCCGCGCGTCTTACTATCGAGAGCCGGGACACATCAGTCAACAAAATTCTAGTAACAGGAGCAATGGAAGCCCAACTCCGACAGCACCGAGGGTGCATTTCCGAGAGGACGTATCTCGACAGGACGGTCCAGGCAGAGCGCCTGGTCGCCCTTTTTTTATGCCTAGTTCTACGAGCGGTTCAGTGAATCCTGACCGCAGGCAAACCAATTTTAATGGCGGATCGGGGAAATTCCGAGTACCCGACCGACCGGCAACCCCGTGCCGATACTGTACAGACACAGTGCAGTGGCACTTCCATAGCCAATGCCCGAATAACCCGCATCTCAGCAGGAGACCGGGAAA
The DNA here is from genome assembly GCA_963675555.1 of Leptura quadrifasciata. NCBI lineage: Eukaryota > Metazoa > Arthropoda > Insecta > Coleoptera > Cerambycidae > Leptura > Leptura quadrifasciata. The sequence goes on along the minus strand of OY776673.1, from coordinate 149,373,618 downwards.
CTTTCGAGGGGCCAGAGACCCAGGCCAGGGTCCATCTGCAAGATCCCCGGCACAACGGCCGAACCAAGGCGGCAGCAATGTCCAGTAATTTTTTCCGATACTCATGACCACTACGACGCTCCTCTGCACAAGACAAGAGAGTCGATAAATTATATGAGCGAAGCGTTCCCTTTGCCTCGTATAAAAGTTCAAATTAATGAACATGCGGTCGACGCACTGATCGATTCAGGCTCGACGCGAAACGTTATCCATCCGAGGATGTTGGATAATTTTAAAAATCTCACGACACGCCGATCATTTGCTATGGCGTGCGGAGATCGAATGGTGGACTCTCTTGGCACGACAAAATTAAAAGTAATAATTTCAGGCACCTCTTTTGAAATTGATTTTCAAGTAATCGAAAATTTGAACGAAACGATAATATTAGGATCACCATTCTTATATATGAACAATGTCGCATATGATTATGGCAGAAAATGCCTATATGCCGGCACAGAAGAGCGTATTACCGTCTTCTGGAATCAAGCTTCTCAGAGGGAGAGACAGCAGGCAAAGCTTCCTGAAGAGCTCGTTATAAATGACAAATTTCTACGGCCGTTGTTCGAAGAATTTGTCGATCTGTTCACTGCGGAACCGACTCAAGCAACCACAGTGACTGTGAAACACAAAATTACAGTGAAAGACACAAAACCATTTAATATCAGACCATATCCGATGTCTCCGAGTACAAAGAAAATTATGTATGACCAAATCGAAGAGATGTTAAAAGCTGGCGTCATCGAACCTAGCACTGCCCAATATAGTTCACCACCAGTGATAATAAAACGCTCCGACAAGAAACCACGATTTTGCATCGATTATCGCCATTTGAACGAAATGACTGAAGACGAGGCTTCCGTCTTACCCAAAATACACGAAAGTATTAAAGATTTAGGCAATTCGAAGATTTTTTCTGTGTTGGATTTAAAAAGTGGATATTGGCAAATACCACTAGATGAAGCATCAAAAGATTTTTCGACTTTTACCACTCCTGATGGGGCAGCTTACAGATTCAATGTCATGCCTTTCGGACTCAAGACAGCTCCCTGTACCTTTCAGAAATTCATGGCAAAGGACGTTTTAACGGGTTACCTGCACCATTTCTGTAAAGTGTATTTAGATGATATAATCGTTTACAGCGTAAACGTGAAGGAGCATATGTCCCACTTGAGATTAGTCTTTGAAAGACTACGTCTACACAATCTGAAAGTGTCACCGGAAAAGTGTGTAATAGCGACGAATGAAATTCAATATTTAGGCCATACAATTAGAACTGATACTTCCCAACCATTAGAAAAACATGTCTTACAAATTCAAAATTATCCCGTTCCAGCTACAAAAAAGCAGCTACAAAGTTTCCTAGGGCTTTGCAACTGGGTACGAGAATATCTACCAAATGTGGCGATGATCACGAAGCCACTAACGAAACTTCTTTCGAAGGAAAATCGTTTTCACTGGAACCATACTTGCGATGAAGCGTTTAGAAAATTAAAAGAATTATTATCCGGACCGCTGGAACTCCATCGGCCGGATTTTTCACGTCAATTCATTTTACAAACAGATGCATCCCTCCAAGGCCTTTCGGCCGTATTATATCAATTAGGCGACAACGGCGAGAAATATATAATTTCGTATGCAAGCAACACGTTATCTCCAGCAGAGAGACGTTACCACATAAACGAGCTAGAATGCTTGGCGGTGGTGAACTATATTAAAAAGTACAAGATGTACTTAGCAGACAAACCGTTCTTGGTGAAGACGGACAACAGGGCGTTACTTTGGTTAAACAAACATAAGGACGACAAAACAAAATTTACTCGATGGTCATTACTATTGCAAGAATATGCATTCAAAATTGAACACTGTCCAGGAAAGGAAAATTTATTAGCAGATTTTCTAAGTCGTAACCCACAAAATCAGTATGTCGAGACAGACGATGAAGAGGAAAGAATGTTTCTACCAAATTATAAGTGTCCAGAACGTATTTCTGTTTTAACGCACTCAGAAATATACGAAGATATCGTACAGGCTCAATTGAGTTCAAGAGATATTCAAGACAAGATCCGCCGTTGGAATGATCTATTTCAACAGGAACAACGTTCCGATGCGGATCTTATTTTTATGCAAAATTTTCACGTCCAAGACGATGTACTTTTTAAAGATTGCGATCGAAATTTTAAATTAATAGTTCCAAAGAGGAAAATAAAAGAATTGATTTACCATTATCATGACCGAGATGAAGCATGTCATCCAGGAAGAGACGAGACTCTCAGGAAAATAGCGAAACGCTACTATTTCAATAATATGGCCAGGATCGTAGGCAAATACATAAACGACTGTCTGATATGCCAGTCTGTAAAGACAAGACAAGCCCAACCCAATGCTCCACTTAGAAGTCATGCACCACAAAATGCATTTGAAACCTTGAGCGTCGACGTAATTGGCCCGCTGCAGAGGACTAAAGACGCCGAAAACAGATATATGATTATCGTCGAAGACGTTTTCAGTAAATGGATAGAGGCAAAGGCATACATTCAGGTCGACGGCAGAACGATAGCCAAATATATCGACGAAGAAATAGTAGCAAGATTCGGAGTCCCTCGAGTCATAATATCAGACAACGGTGGTCATTTCAATTCCGAATGGTACATCACATTTTGCGAAAGGAATGGTATCGAACGATACTTAATTCCAGCATATCACCAACAGTCCAACCCCGTGGAACGACGGGTGCAGGAATGCAAGAAAATTTTAAAGACTCTTTTATTCAAAAAGCCAAACGACACTTGGGATCGCTACGTGCATCAAATGACATACATATTAAGAAATCGTAGGAACGCCGCTACAAATCAAACACCTAGCATGATCGTGTTAGGATATGATCCAGCCGAAAGAGGCGAATGGGATTTGTATGCCTGGAGGCAAGAAAGAGCCAAGCAACAAACGCTTCCACGATACGAGCGAGTCAAGGAAGCCCGTCAAGCACAACAAAATTACAAACAAAAATATGCGCCGAAAGAGGCCGTTACTCCGATCGTTTACAAAGTAGGAGACAGAGTCATGAGTAAGAGAAAAAAGAAGGTACATACCTTCACGCCGTCTTGGTCAGGCCCGACCAGAATTCTGAAGAAGTTTTCAGACGAGGTGCATCTCGTGCAAAAGGGAAATGTAACGACAAGAGTACATGTCGATGATTTGAGACCAGCCCCGCCAGAGGAGCACCACTTGGAAATCGAATCTTCCGATGAAGAAAATGCTAGTCCAGGCGGAACATCACTCGATGGAAATGATTCCCCGTTCTCAGACGATTCCACAGAACCTCCACCGCCGGAGCAAACGGTTGTACAAATTCATGCACCGCCACGAGATGCTTCCACTTCTGATTCAGAATCAAGTTCTGGAGATTCAATTATATTTTTATAATATTTTTCAACCTAGGCTAAGTTTTAACTTAGTGCTAGGTTTATTTTATATCAAAATTTCCATACCAACTTCTTGTCGTGTCAGGCAAAAGTTGGTATTTTTTATGCATTTTTTACAAGTTATTTTCATCTGAGGATATTGTATCCACATACAAATCTTCAAAATTCACTGCAGCAACTCTGACCGTGTCCGGCAGAGTTGGTATTTTTTATAATTTTTCTAAGTCCTCAAATGTTATTAAACATTCATCTGTAAGCAGAGTCCGACCCAAAGGGTCCAAACAAATGTTCCATTGGCACGGCATGGAAAGACGACAACTCTGACGCAGAGCGCGATTCAGACGAGTCTAGCAACTCAAGGGCGAGATGCCGCCACGTCTGCTGGAGGGGCAGATGCAACGATCCGACGGATGCAGATTCTGTCGCAGATTTCTCCCAAGAAGAGATTTTAATAAAAACTATTTAAATCAATATAAGTCAACAAAATTCAATGTTCCTATTCTCAAAGACGACGATGTGATATCGGTCGCAGATTTCTCCCAAGAAGAGATTTTTTAACTACACGGAAACCATTTCAATCAATATAAGTCAACAAAATTCAGTGTTCCTATTCTCAAAGACGACGATATGTTATCGGTCGCAGATCCCCAGACGGGATATGAACAAACATATTACTAAAATTTTGTTTTATATTGTTTCATATAAACTGAGCAGAACCAATGTATAGCTGGAGCCAAGCAGTCCGAGGACCACCTAAGCTGTTCCAGAAGGCAGTTCGACACCGAAGGTGATCGACGAGGCATAGACACGAGGAGGAGCAGACGCAAGCCCGCATTAGTGGAAGAACACTAAGAAAGATAAGTGCGTCGAAAGTGTTTGTGTTGTGTCATCGAAAATCCGAGGATTTTCGATTTTTTCTTTTTTTTATGCCATTTTGGAAACCCAATGTTCAATAATTCAATCGAATGCCATGCATCGATATATGTTCAAATTTATCACCATTTTAGATTTGCATCTATGTTTTGTTCAGATAGGCCGGTCTGAACTATAACCGAATACAACACATGGGAGACTACATCCAATGATCCATTTTATTTTCAAACAAACAATTTACCAAACGTTACACAAAAAGATTCACGGAAAGGAGGGGAGTGTTAAAGAACGCTATAACCCCGATATACTTTTCGACGTTGTAACAAAATCCGACTTAGGAAATATTTCGTAAGAAAAGCGTGCTTCACGTAAAAACGCCGTGGAGGAGGTTTTTAATTCTTGGAAATATATTTTTGCTCTTCGGAGCGTTTTTTATGCCAAATTTTCGCTAACTCTTCGAGGAGCGTTAATTTGGTAAGTGTAGTAAATGTCGCTGCACAGGGACGTAATGTCGCCCCGACCACCCAATTTTGGAAAGTATTCTAAAATTGGACTTGAACTTCCAAATTTCCAAGATTAAAAACCCTTTTACGAATCCACGTTGTCAAGCACTGCAACTCTTACGAAGTGTTGAATATGAGGACAAGTTAGTCCAACGACTATTCAAAGTATATCGGAAGTTATAGCGAAAATAGCCCTTAGCGACATGGGACCCCCATCATTTCCTTGCAGTCGGATTTGACGGGGAAATGATGTGTTTTGACGGGGTTTGCCCTAAACCGGTTCCTCAGTGATTCGGAGTCAAAAAAGTATCTATACCATGTACTCACACGTGCATGGGATCTGCCTTGCCTGAACGTAAAATTTGTTATTGCATAATACAAACGAAGTAGATACGCTTCAAGCAATTTTAAGCTCCGAGGAGCGACCAAAATTTATGTGAATTAATAAAATACGTTTATAAGACAGGCAAGCATAAGCCCACCAAAATTTCAGTTACATGAACTGTTCCTTGAATCTTTTTGTGCATCGTTAGCTTTTCAAACTGCATATTGGATGGTAGTTGGTACCGTATGAATCGTCCCGTTCCTCACCATGTGTTGTACACGGGTCAGACCATTGTTTGTTAACATTTTCTCTGAAGAAGTTGTTGTAAAAACATAAATTTTTTAAAGATTTAATATACATTTTTTGAACTTTATATTGTCTTTTACTTGTGTTTTCTAACAAAATTTCCCTTTCAGATTTAATTTTAAGAGAGTGTTAAACAGACAGTGTTAGATTTATAGTGTTACGACGTCTTCCAATTGATACCATCAGAGCCGCAGTTAAGCATAAACGACAGTAAGTATGATTTATCCATTAATCTCCGTCTGAAACAGTCACTTTGAACCCTAAAAATTTTGTGAACGTAATATTTTTATTTAGTATTTAGAAAAGGTTGAGGAAAAAGAAAATTAATTTTTTCTTTTTCCTATTTTTTTTCAATTTTTCTAAGTTTTTCGAACAGAAAATACGTCCTTCAGACTTCCATCAAAAGCATGGATCGTTCACATTCCATCCAAGTATCAACCGCGCCCGACGTTGAATGTACTTGGTGACTTCCGAAAAATAAAAAATAGACATTGAAATAACTTTTCAAGCATCAATGATTGAATAACAACGTCTTTGACTGGCAATGATTTATCGTATCACCTCGATTCGTTTGGACGTCCACGTTTGGGTCAACTTGTATGAAAGAAATTCTATTAGTTTTTACTTTCATATCTAGTGGAAATATAGTAACGCAAAAGAAAAATTTTTTTTTCTTGAAATAGGCTTAAAATGTTATGAAACGTCGAGATTTTAAATTTGAGCGAAAAAAATGTCTGTCTGTCGGTCTTTGTGTAACTTTCTTGTGCGCACGTTTACTCTGGAACTGTTTATGATATTGACTTGAAATTTGGTACACTTATGTATTATAACGAGATCTGGAAGTAAATTATATTTTGATCTAATTCCGTTGAAGGGTTCGGAGGTAAATGGAGTAAATGATGGTAAATAGGTAAAGCAAGCAGGTAAGAGTCCCTAAAATTGCAATTTAGGGCATGTACGAAAAGTCAAGGTTTCAAAATTTTTTTGTCATCAGCCACTTTCACTATCACCCCCAATACTACCCCCACACTACTAAAGGGAGTTAAAAAAAATAAAACAAAAACAAAACGTCTCAAAAAAATTTTTTGGCGTTACCTACCCGCTCCACCACTCACGTTGCCACCCGCACTCTATTGTTAAAGGGAATAAAAAATTAAATTGGGATTTAGCGTGTATAAGAGAACCAATTTTTTTGGCATTAGCCACCCCCTCTACCACCCCCATTACCACCCCCCCATTATTAAAGGGAGTAAAATATTACATTGAGACTTAGTGTGTATAAGATTTGGATACAAAACCTGGATGTGGAAGGAGTGATTCCTTGGGCTCCTGTTTAAAATTATAATTCTGTATGCAAAAGGAAGTAAGATTTTTGTTCATGCTAAATAAATATTGGGAAGAATAATGACAATAAAACAATTCCGTTATTAAATCATGTTTATCAAAATGAATACAAAATTGGTTTAGGTATAGGGGACTAGAATATTACAGGGGGGTTACTTAATTACCTTTATATATAAACAAAAAACCCACATATGTATATAGTTACATTTATATATAAACCTGTTCCTTATAAATAAATTACAAATTTTCTTTTCCTAAAACAATCCTCCATCCTTCATTATAATATATTAACTTAATTTAAATTCAGACGTTACTTTATTGTACCTACTTATAAAATATAACCCTAACACCTAATAAAAGGTAAGGTAATTACTAATAGTCGAATTTACAATATTATGGAAAACTATTAGATTAATTAGTCCTTGAACCAACAAGTGAACCAATAAGTGGAACGTAACTAATATAATTCATCATCAAATCAAACACTATCTTGACTGTAGTAAAATAACAACTAAGGAAATAGAACACGTAGAAATAAAATCCATATACAAATAACTTATGGACGACGTACAATCTGAAACAAAGAAATATATGTTAGTTAATTCATATAATATAGTTTAATTTTACAATTTACATTTTTTGCTTCTGGCGACATCTTGGGAGAGATGATAAATCTTCCTTCAAGCAGTACTGTCTTGTACCGAGAATCACTCTGGTCATGTATTCTTCTATGGGTACAGTAGTAAAGTCTGACGTGCAAAATGTCTGTTTATCATCTTCTGTTAGAGAATCATTTAAAGCTAAAAATCGCTCACTTTTAAAATGCCATTCCCGAACTGAGAAAAATTCCAACAATTCAAGACCATCATAAATTTTTTTCTGTATCCTCAGCATACTGAAAACAACAAAACGTATATATTTTCATTATGTTACTAAAATATTATAAATATTATACACCATCTATTTTACGAGGGGCACACCAAATATAATATCTCGCTTAATATCTATTGTAGAAGAATAAAGTTTTAGAAACAGTTATTCAATTTTTGGTGAGCTATATTTCAGTAAAAGGAAATTTGAAATCCATAGCCTACTTTGTGGGATATATTACAAAAACCTAAAAAATAGGAAAACCACAAACGGTTATAGCTTCCTTATTTGAGGAGGTACGAAAAAAGTTAAAGGGATGAAAGTTGATGGCAAAGACAATAAGAATAATAATATATATAAAAAAATCCGAAAAACGCAGTTGGCCTTGTTTGACATACGCTCTTGTGCAAAAATGAAAAGAACAAATCTCAAAGTAGGCCATGACACCATTAATTCCATTTATTTTTTCTCTTTCCAACGATATAAAACATATCACAACAAATTTTAACTGATCAGCTATGCCATAATAGTAAAAATTCACATTATAATAATTATAATTCAGTAATTATTTATTACAATTTAATAGAAACAAACAAATATCACATAAATAAATATACAAGTATAAAATTAACACCCAAAAAACGAAAAACTATACCGGGTGTCAGCGGATCATGGTAGACCCCCCCTTTTTACCTTATTTTTAAGAATATCGGAATGAAACTTCGTAAATGTATCATATGATCAAGAAGACACTTTGTGGATAACTGTCATTTTTTCCCAGTTTCAGTTTCACCGGAAATGACCCCAACTCTTGATTTTTAAATGGAACAACCCTGTATATTATTATATTTTTGAAATCCTTGAAAAATTCTGAGTGCGGTGATGTCCCATAAGTGACATTTCGACTTCATGAAAAAAATTTGACTTAAAATTAAAAAAAACAAAAAAATAAAATACAAAAAAAAATGCTTTTGGGCACATCCACCGATTCCTTGGAACATCCGCTATTTTATGGCAGTACTCTACCATTATGGTTCCATTTGAAAAAAATAAGTTTTGGTAAAAAAACTGTTCAGGCCAAATTTGATGGCCTACAAAATACACATTCTCAAATTTTTACGCTCGATTTGATTTTTCTGACATCACACCGGTCCATTCCAAGCAATTTCTTCTGGCCATAGCACTCTGGATGTACCAACAAATTTCGAGTCAAATTTTTTTCATAAAGTCTTTTTTTATGCAACAGTTTCTCCGAATTTGTCTCAAAGAGGTTTCTTCATTTTTGTTAACATAATTCAATATTCTATTCACTTTTCTTACATTATCCGCAACACTTTTTTAGAAAATGAACCGCTTCCTAAACTTAGTTCGATTTGGCTGCGGAGTATCTGGGAATCTATCTCCGTAAACCGTGACTGCCATCTCAGCTTCAAAATTGCACTGATAATAAATGCTAATCATATAGAATTTGTTATTATTGGCGTACATCATAATTACTGATATAAAACTTGTCTTAGAACCCGACAACGCAACATACAATGTACAACAGTGACAATCTGTCAAATTTGTTAATAACTGTATACATTGATTGATTGATTGAAATTTATTGATCTTTAACCAATTTACATTGGATAGATAAGTCACAGGTAAGAATAGATAAGGTAAATAATATACTGCACATTATATATAACATAAACATGCATATAACATAATCACAGTTAAAATATCAAGTTATGAACAAGCTATTATAGCCGTCATATTATATTAATAAATAAAACAACGACAACAAGATGAGACATAACTTAAAATATATACAAGAAATTTAAACTAAGTACCTTGTACCATATTGACATATCCTTCTATTGTATAGAAGGTATTTTGATATAAAAATATATTTAGTACTAATTTCTATTCAGGTTAGTTGCACTTTTTATCTGAGAACGTAATAGATTGAAAAGGTAGCACCGCATATATTGAGAGATTTTCTGTAGCTGGTGTAAGTAAATGTACCTAATCTAATGTCATTATTTATCCTAGTGGGATAGTTATGGATATCTGAATTTCTTTTAAATTGATCTTTGTTTTTCACTAATCATGGCATAGCTGATTTTTACGATTAAATGATATGAATAATATAATATATATATATATATTGTTATTATTTTTCTTATCTTTTAATTTAAATTTTCCCATAACACTTGAAATTTGTTTTCTGTTATATCCTGTATGGTTGTGAGCAAAAAAAGATAGGACAAATCCTATAACGGTATTTTGCTAAAATCTAGTTGTGTACATCTAACTTTAATTTTTGTGACATTGTCAGTTACTTGTCATAATTTTTTGCAAGTGTGTAAAAAACTAATATGCCTCATATAAGCGATTTAGTTAAATCTGGAGTTATTGGTAAAGCGGAAGATGGATGGTCAATGAGACAAATTGCACTGCATTATAATATTGACAAAAATTCGGTGTGTAATATTTTAAGAAAGTGGAGAATAAACGGTACGATTAGTAGAAACCCTGGATCTGGGCGATGAAGGATATCAACTCAACGACAAGATTTGCAATTGGTAAATGCTTTAGTAGAAAATCCATTTTACTCAGTTATTCAGCTGCTGAAGAAACGAATTTTCCTATACTGGTCGCCAGCGAGAAAGAGAATCGGAGCTACGCTGTCATGCAGCAGCACAGAAATACTTACTTAAAGCTGAACATAAAGAAGCTCGAGTAGGATTTGCGCTTGAATTTTTAGCGCATGATATAAATTTTTAGAACAATGTAATCTTTATAGAAGAAAAAACTTTCCAATCAACACACAGCGGTCGTATTCGTGTTTACCGCCCTCCGAATACTCGACTCGATGAGAAATATGTATCTAACAATGATAAAAGTGGTAATTTTCCGTCAATATGTGGGCTTGGATATCGGCAAGTGGTCCTGGTGTTTTGTATATTGAGGAACGATTTAATAGTGAAACGTATATTAGGATTTTAGACAATATTATGCTCCCTTCTGTGTCACAATTATTTCCTAATAATGAGTTTATATTTCAACAAGACAATTGTTCCGTTCATACTGCTCATACCGTAAATAATTAGTTTCAAGATAACAACATCAATGTTCTTAACTGGCCCAGTCATAGTCCAGATCTTAACCCTGTGGAAGAGGTATGGGGACTACTCGTAAGAAGTATCCAATAACGAAATGTGAGACCACGGAATGCCGAAGAATTACTTTAAATAGTAAATAATGCATGGGAAAATAGTGTTACTAATGATTATTGTATAGGGTGATTTATTTCTATGCCAAACAGACTTATAGAAGTTATAAATAGAAATGGTGCAATAACGAAATATTAATAGTTAGTTTCTTGTTAAGTAGGATATCCTTTGTCCTTTGATCCAGGATTTCTATTAATCGTACCGTTTATTCTCCACTTTCTTAAAATGTTACACACCAAATTTTTGTTAATGTTATAACGCAGTGCAATTTGTCTCATTAACCATCCATCATTTACTATAGCAATAAGTACAGCATTAAAACAAAAAAATTAATTAAAAGTGATATCTCTTTTATTTCGGCTACTCATTGCATATTCAAATAGAGACAGATTTACATTACAAAAAAAGTTGTCCTATTTTTTTCTGCTCACGACAGTACCAGTGTGTTTAATACAATTTTGACAGAATTATTCCTTTAAGGTTTATGAAGTTTTTATTGAATAACTCAAAATAACGATTTTGGCACTTAGCTCCTTTGTAACTTCCACTCTTCAATTCTGGTTTTCGTAAAATATTAAATATTAACACTATCAGTTAAAATTTTTGTGACATATTTTATATCGTTGGAAAGAGAAAAAGTCATGGTCTACTTTGAGATTTGTTCTTTTCATTTTTGCTCAAGAGCGTATGTCAAAGCCAACTGCGTTTTTCGTATTTTTTGATATACATTATTATTCTTATTGTCTTTGCCGTCAACTTTCATCCCTTTAACTTTTTTGTATCTCCTCAAATAAGGAAGCTATAACCGTTTGTGGTTTTCCTATTTTTCAGGTTTTTGTAATATATCTTACAAATTACAAAGTAGAATATGGATTTCAAATTTATTTTTACTGAAATATAGCTCACTAACATTGGGCTAACTAACTATTTCTAAAACTTTATTCTTCTACAATAGATATTAAGCGAGATATTTAGTGTGGCTCTCGTAAAATAGTTTGTATTTTCATTATGTTACTAAAATATTATATATACTAAGTGTCATGGTTTATCAGAAGAATAATAGAGAATAGTGAAATCAATACTAAAGTATATTTTGATGTTGGATGTACATTGAAAGATAAAAGGGTAACGAGTGTGTTGTTATTTGGGGAAATTTGTTCAGCGATGTCGGCGAAGTCTATCACACCGAGGTGAAAAGTGAAGAACCACCAGTAGAAAATGTATTAGCTACCTATTTGACTGTGAACATTGTTCTGATTCGTAAAGTAGCAAGGAAATCAAGTTTTTACTTTCGATTTGGAAATCGTCTATTATCTGTGGTGGTGTATTCAGGTGTGAATGAAGTCATTTAAATCGAACCGGGAAATTAATTAAATAAGTTATCAGTCTGCCCTTCATACCCCAAAAATATGTAAAAAAATTTTTTTTTCTTTGGAAGTAAAATGATAAAACACGAAAAAGTATGAAGAAATTACTAAATCAAAAGCCACTGAATATCTAAAAATGGAGCGATTTCTTCAATAAGGTGCTTGTTTCAGTTAATTTATTGATTAGAAATCCATTGTCCTGTTTTTCGATGATCATTATGATCAAAGATTCCAAGTGATTATAGTGGCAATCTGGCCCTCAGTATATTTTTCAATAATTTTCAATAGCTGTAAGGCACTTTGTGATGGTCAAGAACGTAATTAAGCACAAAAAATATTGCTTGACCATAAATACAATTTATACTCTGCAATGTGCAATAAAATTTGCAAGTGATAAAATTACTATAAAAATATTAATGCTTCTTTTACTGCAAGAGATGCCTACATCATCAACTATTCATGTCAAGGTTTCAGATGCATTGACATTTTAAAAGAATATGAGCAAGTATTCCATAAACTACTTTACCTTCTGACCTTGTCATTATTTTTTGAATATCTTATATAACGATTTTATAGTGTTCTCTTTATTTCCAGACTATAAATTAACGTTGTACTATCGCGGAATCCACACATTTTTCAATATAATTTTTACTTGCTTTTGCAAACCCTTATAATATTATTTATAGAAATTTCTTACTGCGCAAGACATTTTTAAAATTTGTTTATTATAATTTGATAATATCGGACTAATAAGTTTGAAATAACCAAAAAAAAATTAACACTAATTATTTCAGCCCTCTACTGGGCGAGAACGAACTTAGAGTGACCTCCCAAAAATATGATTTTTCCTACATTTTTATTACAAATTGGTGGGGAAAATATTACTAATAGTGTCTATTTTTTCAAATTATCAATAATAATGGATATACAACCTTAAAAAAAGTTTAAATCGTGTTTAAACGGCGGAAAAGCGCACAATTTCGTGTGGAAAAAAAGTTTTTTGGCTACCAACGGGGTGAACATCATTTTTTAGGTCCGTGGAGTATATATGTAATTTCTGTGTTATTGTTGAACATGTCAGGGAATTTTTATCGTTTTATTTCATTTTTGGTCAATTTTGTGAAAGGGTTAAATGTATCTGCATAAACATTTTTTTAGAATAAAAGATGTTTACGCTATTTCTATTACTTTTAAAGTAAATATAATGATTAAAACAATGTTTAGAATACGTTTTTGCATAAGAATACATAATTTTAAAAATATTAGTCCTTAACCCTTCCATTCTGTCCTCGTAGGTAATCATGGTAGTCAAAAAATTACATTTTCAAAACGCGAATATAATAATAATCTTTATTGTTACAAATAAAAAAATACCAGTACAAAAGTACATGTGGTGTAAGATTTGTCAAATAGACATACACAACAAAATTAAAAAAGTAAATACCAAAATTAGACTCTACTCCAAAATATTTTAAAAATTCATATATACTTTAACATTATAAAAAGAGTGATGAATTAAGAACTCATATAAACTGTTTTTGAATTGTTTTGTGCTTTTAATAGTTTTAATATAATTAGGAAGTTTATTACAAAATTTAATACCTACATATACTGGATTAGTTTCATATAATGATAAATTATGTTGCGGAATGACTAAGGCATTGGAATTGCTAGTGTCATAATCATGATTAAAATTGTTAGTTAAAAAGGAAGAATAATTACATTTAACAAAATTAAGTATTTCATAAATGTATATACACGGTATTGTTAATAATTTATATTTTTCGAACAAATCTTTGCAAGAATGAAATTTGTTTACACCTGCTATATTACGCAATGCCCTTTTTGCATTCTAAAAACTTTTATCCGTAGACATAAAGATCCCAAAAATAAAATGCTATAGTTAATTCTGGAGTAAAAATGTGCATAATAATAACCTAATGATATTAGATTACTAGTTAAAAATTTAATTCTATATAATACATAACACACTGATGACAATTTTAAACATAGATACTTATGTGATCATCCCAATTTATAGACTGGTTATTATATATATATCTAAAAATTTGACAGTATTTGCCTGTCTTATAGATGTTCCATCAATTTTGATTAATTGGTTTTAAGTTTACTGGAGCATATCTCGTTTTAAATAATATAAACTCTGTCTTAGAAATATTTTAAAATAGCTTGTTTTTCTTAAACCACTCAACAAATACATTTAAAATATTCTGAGTATGTAAAACAACATCATTCTGAGATAGATCTGAACAAACAGAAGATGTATCATCAGCGAACAATGTTAAATTATCTTGATTAACGGTATTTGCTAAATCATTGATAAAGACAATGAATAATAGGGGCCCAAGGACCGAGCCTTGGGGTACACCGCATTCAATATTTAATTTATTTGACATACAACCCTGAATCTCAACTATTTGACTTCTTTGAGAAAGGTACGAACGAATCCAATCATTTATTTTACTTCTTAATCCATACATATACAGCTTATCAAGCAGAAGCTCATGATTTACGAGGTCGAATACCGATACATTTGTTTTTATTATTCAAACTTTCATGAAGAGACTTTAAAAATTTATTATTGCTGATTTTCTAGATTTATCTATTTGAAAACCAAACTGACAAGGTGAAAGTATATTTAACTTTGAAAGAAAGTTAGTAATTCTATTAAAGATAACTTTTTCCAGAATTTTTGATAAGGTGGACAATAAGGAAGGCTTATAATTATCCATTTCATTTCTGGCTCCTTTTTTGTGAATAGGAATAACTTTTGCAGTTTTTAAAATACTAGGAAAACACCTTCATTAATAGATAAATTAATTAAATATGTTATTGGCTTTGCAAAAAAATCAATATACTTTTTTAATAAATTTGATGAAACATTATTGAGACCTGTCGAGTTAGAACCTTTCATTGTACTAATAATATTGAAAATCTCTGCTTCAGATGCTTCTTCTAAATATAATGTTGGATCGTAAATGTCTGTTGATGGTTTAAATTTATTGACATTGCCAGTTAGCTTTGGAATATTTATAAAATGCTTCTTAAATGCATTGGCTGTTTTAAAAGGATCAGATTCACTATCATTTTCTATTATTATTTCTTTGACAGAGTGTACATCATCCTTGTGCGTGCTAATGTTGTTATTTATAATTTTCCAAGCTACTTGAGTGATGAGTTTTTTAGATCTTGCGTTAGCCAAGTTTTAGGTTTTCTAGTATTATTTACTCTTACCTTTTTATATGGGAAACTTAAATTAATATAATGCGTTAAAATGTCCGTAAATCTTTCAAATGCACTATTTATATCCCCAGACATGTAAATATCATGCCAATCTTCCCTGCTAATATGTGATAAAAATGTTTGATAATTACTTGTATCAAATAACCTTGTAGTGATGGAAGTAAGCAATTTTTGTCAAGCATCTGTGCAGCATGATCTCAAATACTCTCATAAAGTACCGAACAAAAACATTCTTGGGAGGGGACTTCATAGACTATAGAAGGAAAAACGATAGGCGCCGCAGGCGAAAATTTTACAATTCTCAAGGTCAAAAACCTAAAATGGAAAGTTAGAAATCGCCTTAATGCAAAGTTAAATTGAAGGAAACGGGACTGTTCCAAATAAAATTTAATTATTTCAGAAAATTTAGTAAGACGTCAAAAAACATTTTTTTATCCATTAAAATATGATACTTAGATAATAATAATTAAAGGACTTTAACACATTTTTGTCGATCACGCAATTAATCAATGAAACGAAACTCACTGCAACCAGCAACTTCTTATTCAGTGAATCTAGGTTTCTTCTTCCTAGTTTCGATGGCCCCTTGCTTCAAAGGCACTCAGGCAATCTACTTTTCTAATCGCCAACTCTGCGTAAGAGACAGGATAAAGTAGAGTGAGAGCACTGTACATTCGCTGGAAATAACTCCCGAAGCCTGAAGACATAAGGAAATTAGCCCCAGGAAAATCACAAGCTTTGTAAAAAGTCTTGGAATCCTGGGGAACAACTAGGCGTAGGGTAAATCACAAAAGATCTTTTGGGTCGAAGTGAAGTAAGGCTACTCAGAGCCAAGCGAGCCCTGAAACAATCTTCGCTGAAGACTGGGATCAAGAAAGAGGTTTTGTCAGTTTTACTGTATACCTTTATTTGTCGCAAAGTTGGCGGTATTGTCAAATTTATTTTTAAGTACCTACTCTGCTACTAAATGTAATCAAATGATTAACGAGTTTATTACCGTTTCCTCTTTATTTTGATAGTAGGCATTGCTTTGCTACTCTCATAATAGAGAGGATTACGGTGATAAACTCATTAATGGTCTCATCGTATTTTTAACATCTTTTCTTCAAAGATCTTAGTATTATTATTGTTGTTATTATTGAGCCATGGGGGGCCTATAGCCCCTATAGCCCCCATAGATCCGCCCTTGCATCCTTCAACTAGTTTACAATATGAAGCTTTCATATCAGCACATCATCCATGAAATATGTTTTTACATATTCCAGCGCATTCAATTGATGACTCACTTGATGTTATTTTAGCTAAACAAGCTGAGCACTGAACAGTCTACCATGACATTAAGATTATCATGCTCACAGACCTAAAACTAGTCCAGGCAGTTCTTTATACACAGAGAATACAGCTCATAAAAAGTCTTATCAGATTCTAGATAAGCCCAGCTAACCAGAGACTGTTATTTATTTGATTGTGTTATATTACTTATTTAATACATTTTTTATTCTTCCCAGTAATTAACTAGCACATTCAAATTATTAATGTTTTAACTATTGCATGTGAAAATTTCACAATTTTAGAGCTTGATTCAACCAAAATTTCACACACTTTTGCTACACACTACTACACACGAGCTACACGATATAATTAGTATCAATTTTTACCCAATACACAAGAGAAAAAGAAATGATCAGAATGCCATTTTGTATCAGAATACAAATTTTGGAACTACCATCAATTAAACCTTCCGATTTATCGTCTTCAACTTTTTTCGTTTTTAAGGATTCATATATAAACGGGATATGCGCCATTTTTATTGATTTTAATGAAACATGCCTAAAGCAATAAAGTGTTTAGAATGCGATTTTGCATAAGAGAAAAAATTTAGGAAAAATCGTATTTTTTGGGAGGTCACTCTATGTTTACCCCCAGTAAAGGGTGGGAACGATTAGGGTTAATTGTCCAATATTATCAAACTAAAAAAAAAAATTAAAAAATAGTTTTCACTGCAAATTGGTGGTACATGATACTGTCTCCTAATTGTTTGCTATTAAGTTATATATAAGTAATGGATGTGATGTTTCTTCTATATTGAGATGAAACTTGATAAAATTATATTATTAATTGACGCAATTTACGTCGCGTGTGATATGTACTAGTGCATAAATAAATTTACTATAATTATAAACTAAAATAACACTATAAAAACTTACAATGTTTTCTGTCCACAGATTAACATTAGGAGATCTATTAAAATAGCTGGCAACCAATGAAAAAATATGCTATATAAATTGTGGATAAATTTAGAAGACCGAAGATCCCCATCAGGATACCATACCTGCATTTCAAATGGATGTTCGTAAACTACAGCTCTTCCTTTCTGTAATATTTCACTATACGTTATAGGTAGAATTGCATCTTGCGTTAGATTGTAAACGGGAACTTCTTTTGGCCTTAAACAAATAAATATGGAAATGAGTTATTTTAGTCTAAAATATCAAGTATACATATTCTACAACAAGTTGTGGAATGGCCCATATTCTACACGAGCGAAAAGTTTGTAAAGTCCAAGCCGAAGGCGAGGACTACGGTTTGTGAGTGTGGAATATGCCATTCCAAACGTGTTTTAGACTATACTAACTACTCTACTCTAACAGGATTTTAGAAAGTACACGTTCCACAACTTAAAATTATGTTGGAATAAATGTCATCCAGCTCACTGTGTTAGAATGTCATTCCAACATACTGTGTTCCAACATAATTTTTAGTTTTTGTGTGTTGGAATGGCATTCTAACACAGTGTGTCGGATGGCATTTCCAACATAATTTTTAGTTGTGGAACGTTTACTTTCTCAAATAATGTTAGAGAGAATATATTAAAGTACAGAGCAACAAAATCTTGTTTTGCCGTGTTGTTTCTCTGCATATAACAATTTTTAAGATCTTATAATCTTTTAGAATTTCCTTAACATAATTTGAGAGGTAGCATGAAATTCGCATTAATCTGTTACAGTCATATTTATAATGAAAATGCGACAATCTCTTCAATTTGCTAGTAACAAATATGCAGTTTTGCTCATACAAGGGTTTCGTGGAGTTACCACAATTAATAAAAATTCTTTGTGTATTTTTATTCAAGAACAATAATTATTTACTGGATAAAAATTAATTATTCTTACAAACCAAGAATATATTGTTTATCTCTCAATATCCATTTCCTTGATTACCTTGAACATCAGTTAGAGAAAAATAAATAGTTTCCCGTCAATAGTGATAGGTTAGTTGTAATATAGTTAACACTAAGAAGTAAGTACGTCACAAACGACACAAGGGTATTCCTTAAAGACGTGCTGTTATTTTACGGTGTGAGTCCTTAGGTCATTTTATGAAGAAAAGTTAATATGACCATATGTCCGTAACGGCTTAAATTTTATGCTGCGGGGTTTTGAATTTTTTATATGTTTTTATAATATCTCATAGAAAATCGATAACCGAGTCGGTTAAGGCGCGAGGTGGCAATCGCGATTAATCACACGGACATCGCACCACCGGGTTCGAATCCTGTCTCCGGCACTGGCACTGTTGGAGGAAATGGTTGTATGTCCGCGTTTCTTCAATGTGTAACCCCCTTCCGCACAAGCCCTGGCTTCTGGAATTGGGGGTTGTCTAATTTCTGTGGTGTTTGTTTATATTTATTTATTTATTTAAGTACGTTAGATATTATTTTTAATATTGGTATGTGTTAATAGAATGTAAGACCACATATTTTAATTAGAAAAGTTATTTCATCGCTCCACCAGTGGCGCCCCTCCAAACATTTCTTCTGACATTTTTTACCACAAAAGTGGTACGCCACTGACATTTTTTCATATGGATGTTTTTTATGATTATTCTGGTTAATTCTACGTGAAAAAGGCGTGGGTTTTCTCGTCAGAAGCACAATTCTTGATTAAAACAATTCAATTCAAACTAATTATTATTAACATTGATAATGATAAACTTTGTTTTATAAAAATTGTTGGAAATGGTCACCTTCACTTAATAGGCAGGCTTCCGCCCGACTTCGCATCGAATTGCGCACTCGTTCAAATATTCCCGGCATATTCCGTATTATTTCACACGAGGCAACTACTTGCTCTCTTAAATCTTCTAAAGTGTTAATGAAAGTTTTATACGCCAGGCTTTCAAGATGGCCCCACACAAAGAGATCCAAACTATTGTGATCGGGGGATCTTGCTGACCATTGCTTAGGTCCTCTGCGACTTATCCAACGATTAGAATAAACCACATGTAAATGGTTACGAACAATTACACTGACATGGACAGAAGCTCCATCATGTACCACATTTGATTCCTTAACGCAATTGGTACATCTTCAAGCAACACAGGTAGTTATTCTTGGAGAAAATGTGAGTAAGATTGTCCATTAAGACGTCTTGGCATAAGAAAAGGACCTATAAGATTATTGCCAATAGTTCCTACCGATACGTTAATCAAAAATTGCTCTTGAAAATGGATTCCTGTGATGGCATGGGGGTTTTCGTCCTCCCACACATGATTATTATGGAAGTGTTGAATAGCATTCCTAGAGAAATTTGCTTCGTCTGTGAACATAATTTGTGACTCAAACTGGGGTTTTAGTGTAACATTCTGAAGGTACCACTGACAGTTCACACGTTGGGGAAAATCCTTGGAAATTAATGCCTGTATTCTTAGAATATGGTACGGATACAACCAAAAATCAACCAATATTCTCCAAACAATTTGATGATAAATATTCAGATCCCTAGTGATTCTCCTCGTATTCGTCTCAAGATGTTCGTCGATTTCCTGCGCCACCACTTCCTCAATTTCAGGTGTTCTGACAGTTTGAGGTCTACCTTCCGAACTATCTTTTTGGAGACTACCAGTTTCACAAAGACGGCGATATTCAGTCGAAAAGAATCGGATATCTGGCAAGGCACGATACATAATGCATTGTCTCCATTTCTGCATTCGTACAATTCACTATATTTCCTGAGATATTCGAATAAAACAGCCAAAAAATAAGATAAATTTATAAAATGGCTAATGGTTATTTAAACTACTTTTTTATATTATGTCGCTTTTTCATTAAATGTAACAGTTGTTATTTTAGAAAAACTGAGAGATTGTTTTAACTTTGAAAATATCAATTTTCGTGGAAAATTGTATGGAACATTTACTTTCAATTTTTATAAGATTTAGTAGTTAGATTTTATTTTTTTGTCAAACCTCCCACAGGACGATGGAAACGATTCGTATAGATCCGTCGGAACAGGCTGGGTTCCGAGGTAACATGTTATCGGCATTGTTGAAGAAAAAAAGTTTTGCGCCAAAATTTTTGACGAATTCGCGAAAAATATTGTCATAAATTTAGAGATATTAAAAATAGCTTCTCTACAGCTTAAGAAATAAACTGACAGAAACTGTAACACTGTAATTGTAAAAAGATGTATTTAACCGTTTCATTTTCAATTGTACAAGTTGCCTCATAAAGACGGCAGATTATGCAACTTTACTTTTTCAAACAGAACACCCTGTATATTTTTACATTTTTTGATTCTCCTTTTATTTCCGATAATTTTTTTTAAACATGTCCTATACCTATAATTAACGGTTTACGATATATTAACGGTTGAATCTAGATTCATTCATGTTCCATATTCTTAAATTAATAAGGCAGGCCTTGGTTACATACGAAAACAGAAATTATTGACTGTCATTCTGTGGAAATTTCACTGACAGTTGTTAATTTTAAGACTATTTTATTTTGAAATCAGTAATATGCCGACACTGTTTACATCTTACATCTAATGTGCAGAAATTACAATAAATGAGCGCATCACTATGTGGTGGCAGCAAGATGGAGCACCACCACATAATTCGAACCCTGTAACACGCTTCTTGACAGAGATTTGGAGGGAACTAGATTAGTAATCAGGATCATGTTAAGTGGCCTGCACGGTCACCTGATATGAGTCCCCTCGATTTTATATATACTCAAGTTATATACGCTGAGAAACCAAATAATCTTAATGATTTAAAGAATAGAATAACTCATGCTTGCGCCAAGTAACCCCAGAAGTTTTAAGGCATTCTTGTACAGTATGACTTTTCAGGAGGTATGAATTGTGTCAAGTAGAAAACGGGCGACAATTTGAGCATCTATTATAATAATTATAATAGTTGCTGTTTTTTATATTGTATCTATTATTCCTTAGATTAGGTTAATCAAAAATGTTATCCTAAAAATTTAACTGTAAGTATGTCAGCAATGGTTGACAATAGATATAGGATTTGGTTAATAAAATTTGTTCGAAAACAAAAGGAGAAACGAAAAATGTAGAAATATACAAGGTGTTCCTTTTGAAATGTAAAGATGCACAATCTGTCGTCTTTTTGAGGCTTTTTGAACATTTGCAAATAAAGTACATCTATTTGAACAGAATAACTTTTCTATTTAACATTTTTATCTATGTCGAACCGTTTTTGAGATAATGCTTGTCTAAATAGAGCTGGGACACCCTGTGTATACTTGCGCACTCTCTTCAACAGAGTAAACGGTCATTGTAATGTCCCATAATACTTCTATATTTTTTGTAACTTTAATTATCGCAGTTTGGAGTCGTGAACATTGGATTGTTCCATGTTTTTTATATAAAGAAATGAAAAACAAAACTAGACAACCTTGGCTGTCGATAGCGTCTTTCAAAAAAAAGCGAATGACGTACTGTTTGAAAGAAGTTGTTTTTAAATATACAGCAAGGCAATTAGTGGTATGTCATGAATTTACACTTGCTTCATTCAATAACGAACAATGAACTGTTTTCCCACAACCTTTCTTACTTAAAACACATCCTTAAATAAATAATTAATGATACCTTTAAATAAGCTAATATTTACGAACAGCAAATGTTTGTTAATATTGTTTCATATTGTAGACTACTATTAAGTAAAAGTAGAGTGTGTAGAAGATTTGGAATATGAAGTAGGTATGTATACAATAAATAACGAACACAAAATTTAATTGTTACATATCACTATATGTGTTATTTTAAAGTTTGCGACTGAGAATCTAGTCTACATTTTCAAACACAGTGAATTACAAATTTAATTACGGGGGTATTGTACATTACAAAAGGGATTATGTTAATTGACTATAATTAAACATTGCCGGTAGGCATTTTTTACAAGGGCGGCAAACAAAGTGGAATTTCTAATTTCTAGCTGATCATTAAGCAGAGTAGTTAATGCTTGGATTATATCTATGTTTATAAATTTCAATAGATTTTAATATATTATTATTTATAATAATTTTCTAAATTTTGTTGCATAATGTAGGACCTCTAGTATTTCTATGGACGGAAATTTGGTTTCTAAAAAGTGATTTGCAAAATTCGAGTTGCTTTTCTTTTTTCAAATGATTCTAAATGTTCCGAGTATCTTATGTTAAATGACCTTCCTATTTGATCTATATAGGAGCGATTGCATTCTTCACATGAAAGCTTATAAAACATCGATTTCTTACATTTTTGTGTTTTCTGTTTGACATTATAAAGAATATTTGACATTTTTTGGCTAGGTTTGAATGCTATCTGAAGGTTATCGTTTGGTAATACATACGAGATTCTTTCTAAGAGGCCAAAATATGCTCGAGACACAAAGTTTTTTGGTGATTTTTCATTAATTTTAGGGTAAACTTTACTCATTGCAACGTCTTTTTTGTTTTTCTGTGAAAAAGGGTGATTTGAGTCTACTGGTATAGTGGCGTCTGAAAATGTTGGTTTTCTGTAGATATTAAACGATAGTCTATTTGTATCTTGTCTACATATGGTAGGATCTAGAAAGTTAATTTATCGATTCTGTAGAATTTTTGTGTAACATGAAATGTTTAGATATAAGCTATTAATAAAATTTATCGTTCTATGTACTCCTTGAGTGTCTTCTGAACAGCAAATTAGAATGTCGTCTGCATATCTATACTAAAAGACGATTTCCTGTGATAAAGGGGACTTAAAAATAGTTCTTTCAATTTATTCAATAAAAAGTTCACCTTAGGACTTGTTTTATCCTCTCCACAATAAAATTGTGAGAGGTTACTAAAATTGGTTCAAAAACGAAAATTGAGATAACATCAAATCTTTACGTTTTGAGGTCCTAGGAACCCAAAAAAGTGGTTTTTGAAAAATGTCCGTGTGTGTGTATGTGTGTATGTATGTATGTGTGTTAGCACGATAGCGCCGAAACTACTGAACGGATTTGAATGAAACTTTGCGTGTGCGTTTCTTTAGTGTCCCAGAAGATCTGAAACGGTTTTGGTTGAGATCGGATTACGTTTAGTGCCATTTTGACGTAACAAGTTGTTTATTTTATATTTACTTTCAATTTGAAATGGAACCATTGAAAAACAGTTAAAATTCTGATTTCAACGGTATATCACACTTCCACCATTTCGATTTGGTTTCCGTGAAAAAAATTAAAGACAAAGCAAATATGGCATAGATCGCATTTCGCATGCCATGATCGATGCGCGTAGCGGTTACATCGTGAAACTCGTCACATCACGTGTCAATTCACGTGTGAGGGTTTCTTCACTGCTCTAGAAGTAGAGCGGATTACGTTTAGTTCCGTTTTTAAATATATATACAGACAAATAGAAGAATTAAACTACAAATATTCCTCTAAAATCTAGTAAAATTACTGAAATGCTAATGTTTGATTTAACAAAGACAGCCGCGAGCGATCGGATTGCAATGAGCAAATTTTGATGATTGTCATTGTCATCGTTTGTCATCCGATAACGTTGGTGTCATGTCATGTTAATAAGATTTCGGCACATTTGTAACTTTTAGTGGATTGTCACAAACTTTAAAGGTAGATGTAACAATATCAATATCATATGCAGTTGAGGGTTTTTTAGTGCCCCAGGAGATCTGAAAAGGTTTTGGATGAGATCGGATTACGTTTAGTGCCGTTTTGTTACACAATTTAATGCTCTTTTCGGCTTCAAAGACTCACCGAGTGGGGAGGTTCCAGCCGCTTCCAGTAGCTGCCGATTTTTATTTATAACTCCTTTCGATAACTTCAACATTAAGTTAAATATCGGAAATGGGCCCCATTTGAGGGTCCACCGTTGTCTCAGTTTTTTAATTAAATTTAAGTTGGTTACCTCGAAATATACAATTGTACCAAATCTCAAATCTGGATTTTCAAAAAATTATGAAAATATCCGGGTGTCTTCATTTTAAATGAGGTACATTGTATATATATGAAGGGGAACTTGTCCTCGCGGGACTTTATGGTTTTAAGTGATTTAGGCTTGTTTACCGGCTTATACGGCATGTAATGCAATCCACCAACACTGTATTTGAATCTTGGGTCCAATATTTATAGTTACTGGTTTACAGAAAACCAGGTGGAAAGGGTGCTAATGACGAAAAGTTAATTATAGAACCTGTTTCAGTCAAAGACCAATAGGAGGAACGAATGAAACAAGAGATGTGAAAGAGCCTCCCTCGTGTGATGAGCAATGGCTATTATTCATGAAGTCAATCTGAATGCTCTTTATAAACAAAAATCGACAACATTAGCACGCACACAAAATGTATTCAAATATAGACATACCAACAAACTATACATCTTATGATTACATGTAAAGTAAACACACGAGTTTATATGACACGAAACATTTCAGTTTTCTATTTCAACTGCTCTGAGAAATATTGGGGCGAGAGATTTTTTCAGTCTCACCCTGGATGTGAATAAATTATATTCACTACATATTTTGTGTAGCTCATTACTTATTTCTAACGCATCATTAGAAATTGTGAGTAATTGTCATGATATATTATCTGTCATTATTTCACAATTATTAAGTTACTATCTGACGCCATAAAAAAATTGACGTACAATGTAAAATGCTGTCCATTAACGTCAATGCATTTCTGAACTCGCATAGCTGTTTCTCGAAGACCGCTCGCCAATTGCTGGGCCGTTATGCTATTAATTGCACGTCTTACTCGTAGCTCCAGGTCTTCACGGGTTGTAACGGCGGTTGCATAGACAATAGTTTTCAAATGACCCCAAACAAAGAAATCAAGGGGCGTTAAATCAGGTGGCCTTGGAGGCCACCTCGCAGGACCATTGGTCGAAATTATGTTTTTTCCGAATCTCCGTTGAAGGTAATCAATTACTATCCTTGAATTATGGGAAGGAGCGCCATCTTGTTGGAAATACATTCCCTGTCCTAAATCTAAAGTTAACTCATCTAAAATATCCTTAACATCATTTTCCATGAATCTCAAGTATCTGGCACCAATCAGAGGTCCTTCAAGTATTATTGGACCAATGATTCTACTACCGATTATTCCAAGCCAAACATTGAAACCGAACCGCACTTGAAAGTTACCCTCTCGTAATAAATTTTGATTTTCTTGTGACCAATATTTTGTATTTTGTCGGTTAAATAATCCCAAATATGTAAACCTAAACTCGCCCGAAAATAAAATCAGTCCCAAAAAAATCATTGTTTGGCTGCACGTTATTATACAAAATCCATATTCTATCCTACGATCGTAATCACTTTCGTGCAAATGCTGATGCAATTGGTATTTAAAAGATTTATAGTGGTATTTGTGCAAAATTCAGCTTACTGTTTCGTGACTGATGTCCAGTTCAAACCCAACTTGCCTTAAAGAAACAGTCTTATCAACTTCTGTTCGAGCTAAAACATTAATTTCCGTTCCTTCGTCAATAATGAAATTTTCTTCGGGATCATTGTTGCTCTCTCTTCGGAATTGGTTTCCAACACGTTTAAAATAATTTTTCGCTGAACATTGTCTATCACGATATCGTTGGGCATAAAGGTCGGTAGCCGCAACTGCATTTCTTTTACATTCCTCATAAATAATTAACATGGTCCACCTTTTCATCTCTTGTATAAATTTGCGGCATCTTGAACACAATTAACAATAATTTTAAACAATTTTTAAAAACACAATAAAGTCACCGTTAAACCAACAAATGTTTGATAAGCTAAATATTTCATTGTTTTCAAAGCCACGTTAGTTACTTCTTAACATTTAATTATTTAATTAGAATAAAATTGTGTTTTCTTATTTTCTTTTAGCTGTATTTTGTTTGTATTTATCGCACATGTTAATACGACATGTAAATAAATTTCTTATTCATAGTACTAATAAACGGTACCATGGTACCCTTTTGGTTCCATTTGAAAAAAAATGAATTTTGCCCCAAAAACAATTTTGGTGAATTTTATTTGCTCATAAATCACGTAATTTAGTGTTTTTAACGGGATTTCGATTTTTGTAGCATTACACGGGTTATTTAGATTATATTATAGAAAAATTGATGTTTGAAATGTCACTTATTTGGCATCGTTGGATTCATAAAATTATGCAAAATTCAAAAATGCTATTATATATAGGGTGTTCCATTTAAAAATCGAAATTTAGTGTCACTTCCGGTGGAACCGGAAGTGAAAAAAAAATGTATGTCAAAAAGTGCCGCTTATTATGTATGCAGTATATCCTAAATTTCAATCAATTATCTTCAAAAATAAAGGAGAAAGTATACCACGATCCTGTTACACTCGGTATACAGGGTGTCCCAATAGTGCGTTAAAGTCCAATAGTGGCCTTATTAGAAGACTTTGGAAAATTATTTTTTTATAAAAGTGATATAGTGTCAAAAGGCGCACATTTTAAAAATATTTTGAAATATACAGGGTGACTCGTTACAGCGGAGCCTTTGAGGCCGTTTTTTTAAAATAGAACAACCTATATATTTTTACATCGTAAATTCGTCTTGAATTAGCGCTAGTATAAATAAATACACCACAGGTAATGACGACCCCCTTTATCCCGGAAGGCTCTAGAAGAGCCTTGTGTGGGAGGGGGCCACACATTTAGATACACCCTGTATAATTATAATTAATATTTTGGTGGTATGTCGTTATATTACTTCCATAAAAACATAATTTTCCAAAGTATTCTAATAAGACCGATATCTGACTTTCACGCACTATTAGGGACACCCTGTACATGAATAAGTTTAAGAAAACTAAGTATGTATCTAATCATCTTATGGTCATTTCTGTACTTTCACATCTCCGAACATAGGATAAATTTAAAAAGCTTCATGTACGATTGATTTAATTTCACTCAACTTAAATGAAATAATTTTCACTGAATAAGCAATTTTATAGCAGAATATTTCCATATTTAATATTTTTATGAAATAATTTTGTAAATAAGGTTGTATTCTAAAAAATTTTAGAAATATAACATAACCTTAACCTTACTTTAATTTAAAAAAAAATAGTGGTGATGGTTTCATTCGGAAGTGATACTTTAACAAACGATAAACTAAATGTAAAATTGATATCACTAACATTTTTTATAAATAGGACCTCTCTTATTTCTGGACAAATTTTAACATAGCACAACATTTCCAACAGCCAATAATTCTAAAAGGCCAAGAGTCTTCTAGGATTTAATCCCTTCATCAAATATAATACTTTATACATATAATTCTTTTGATTTTATCTGTTTTTGACATATAACCTTGAAACTGGAACACATTTTAATTTGCTTTGATATATGAATATGAATTACTGGTAGGATGTACTTACTTTTCTTTTGCTTTTCCTACTAATTGAGCAATGATGATGGCAGCATTAATAGCATAATCAACTGGTATAAACTGCCCTCTGTTATCACCTTTGGCGTGCATTGAACGGATCACTCCTTTGCCACCTCCAACTATTAGTCCAATTGGTCCGTTAAGATTATCCACCCAGCCTGGAACTGGCTCTTGTAGAGATGGAATTACTACAAATTTATATTAGATGAATTATTTACAATCAGAAAAAAAGTGATTTAAGAAACTAAGTGCCCATT
Source organism: Leptura quadrifasciata (assembly GCA_963675555.1). Lineage (NCBI taxonomy): Eukaryota > Metazoa > Arthropoda > Insecta > Coleoptera > Cerambycidae > Leptura > Leptura quadrifasciata. The sequence continues at coordinate 149,345,149 of OY776673.1, read as the reverse complement.
TTCTATAGATTTAATAACTCATATTTATTGACTTATTGTGCAAAACAGTGTTTTCATAATATATTTGATTAGGAGTTTGGAAATAAGGATTTTTCCGTCGCGTATGACAAAATCATGCAAGCACGGAAAAATCTATTTCTTCTTTGAAAACGATAACATAAAAACAAAATATAACAGAAAAAGACATACGAAAGAAACTTGGAACATTTTTATTTTCATAAGTTATAGGAATAAAAGACATATAACTACTAGAGTAAGAATATTGAAAATTAACTAACAAACAATTAATAATAACAGCTCCAACGAATAATGTTTTTAGGTTGAATTGTTATTATTAATGGTTATGGTTTATTGTACTATAATTGTAATGTTTTGACGAGTGTACACAATCATTGTAATTGCCTCACATGAAAATAAATCTATCTATCTATCTATCTATCTATCTATCTATCTATCTATTTGTCTATGTTTATCGTGCAATTGGTATTATTGCACAGGTTAAGTCCTTTTGGAGTTGAAACTAACAGACTCTTCGCAAATCTTTTGATTTTCTTGAACGAATGATACACTTGTATTTTGCGAATGAGAGAAGTTAAATAGTTTTCGTGATATCTCAATTTTTCTTTGTATGGATTCTTCTATATATCCTCCTGCTACATCAGAAGAACGCCATCCTCCGTGCCTTTTCAGAGTGAGTCGCTTTCCACCAGCATGCATGCCGAAGAACGCCTTAGTCCATGCCCGGTATATTCTCTGGTATTTTCTAGTTTTTGGTATTCAGCAACAATTTTAGGAACACCACTGATGGTATGGCATCCAATATGTTGAGCGTAACATCTGCCGTTTCGATATGCAACAAAAAATCTTCTGCTGTTCATATTTTTAGGTCGTAGAGCTGCATATTTACGATAAAGTGTGCAGGGTTCAAATGTACATCATTCATTGGTAATGGTGAAACTTCTTAATGTATGAGTCTTTCCATCTCGTAAAAACGCGACAAGAAAGCGCTCATTATCTACCACATCGTATAAATTTAAACGTATTAATCATCTCTTCGACACGCACCAAAGATCCTAAACACTAAAATTGTTTTTGCCAGTAGATACTTTTTAGCATTGAGAATCGACCCCATAACGTGGAAGATTTCATATACATTGCTTTTTCGACAAAGTAAACTAAAAGAATATCGTCACTTACAATTTTGATTTTGTTCACATTTCGCCATTCAGTAAAAAGTCGATATTCGTGTTCATATCTCGACCTGGATTTTATTGGTAATAAATTAGCGTTCGCTTGTGCCGCTTGCTCTAGGATGTTATCGGGAATTTCGGGATTTTCTTCTAAGTACTTACATTTTATCAACAGTAAAATCACAAGAGCTTTTTTTTATCGGATAAATTCCTCTTTGTAACGAAATAATTTTGCCAATCAGTGATTTTATAAGAAAAACTGACATGAAAAAATCGCGAGAACGGAGGTCGAACGATTTTGTCAAATGTCAGTTTTTTGAGCAAAATTACTAATTGGCAAAACAACGTTACAAAGAGAAATTTATCCGATACGAAAAACCTCTTGTGGTTTTACTGCTGATAAAAACTATACTATATAAAAAAGCCTATTTGACAGTCACATTTTTGTACTTTGACAGTGATAAAAAAGGTGCATCGTTTTTTATCACCGATAAAAATGCCTGTTCTTCAAAAGCAGAGTACATCTAGTAGTCGCACGTCACTTTAATAATTATTGTTGTTGTTTGTTCATATATCTGTCGTTAATTTACTTGCCGAAAAATACTCGAGCTTTTCTTTTATAATTTCTTTTTCAGTCAGTTATCCGAGCAAAATTACTGTTATTCTATACACCGAGACGGATAATTTGATACCCAACAACGCATATTTTGGAAGACCGGAAGTGGCAACTGTTATTATTCTATTGCAGATTCTGATGTATTTTGATCTGGTAAACAGAGATTTACATTATAAATTGAATTATCTTACTTCAAGTATAATTTTTTTTAACCTGAGAACTAAATTTTTGATACATTGCTATTTTATGAATCGAGGCGATTAATTTGATACCCAATATCGTGATGGAACTCTAAACACAGGCCCTGGATGATGGACGGACGAACGGATGGTCGGACAGACGGACGAACCGGCGAACGGACCTTTAATTTACCCCACCACTCTCACGCAACCTTGTAGCATGGTATATAAATTACCTCTCGCGACACTAATTATCCCCCATCACTCTAATTACTTAACTCCACACTAAATATCCCCATCACCCTAATTAACCCACTTGTAAGCCCTGCCTACTCAAGTGGAAGGGTGGAGGTGGTTTCAACTGTCGCCCGAAAATTGATTTTTATTTCATTTTTTGTCTTACAGGGATGTGACATTGTATAGATATTGAAATAACACAAGCTACGTTCTACATTATTTTAAAAAAATATTTCATTCCCAAGTGGTTGGGCTGTCCATATTTTTCATTAATTTCTTATTCTCATTTTAGTACCGGAATATCATTCACTGATAAAAATACACAGAATAAGGGGCCCAGTTTTATTTTAGTCGTAGAACTATAATTAATTTTCAATACTATTATTTAATTGAAAGAATTGAATATGGCAGAATACACCTATGCAGAAATGGCGAACATACGGTGGTTTCAAATTGTCACCTTTCCTGTAAACTAGCTTTTATCAATTTCCATTAACAATTGAGAGAGGCTAATATTTCATTACCCTTTTGTTCTACAGCTATGAGATTTTGTGAGTCATTTAATATGAGTAAGGGTTATTATTTCATGGTACTAACCAAAATGAAATTCAACCAAAAGAAGAGGGAGGTGCATTATTTTTAATCCAAAATATTGTTATACTATTTTTCAAATTTTTATATTGAAGTGTGATTCTCTGATCAAAATTGCAAGAAAGGCCCTCTTTATTAAATAACGTAGGACCAACCGTTCTTTATAAAAATCGATTTAAAATAGTTGTTGCAAGACCACAATATGACCCACCATGAACTTGTTTAACTCAATTTTTATAAAAAACGGTTGGTCCTGCGTTGTTTAACAAACAGGGTTTTTTGTGTAATTTTCGTCAGAGAACAATAGTTCAGTACCATAATATGAAAAAAATGGAGCAAAAATATTTTTGGTTAAAATGCTTCTTTACGCCACTGGTTAATTTTATTTGGGTTAGTACCATGAAATAATAACTCTTATTGATATTAAACAACGCACCAAATCTCATTATCGTAACAGAAAGCGTTCCTGAAATATTAAACAAAAACCTATTCTAGGGCACTACTTTCAAAGGGCCCTGGCTCCTCTAGAAAGCATTTCCGAGCACTTGTTTATGTGTAATTTTTACATTTGAAAGATTAATAGACGGTGGTTTGTATTGAGCATCACGCGATTTTATTCCAAAATTTCTTATCATATTTTTTGATATGTCAAGAACAATTTTTGACAAAATAGATTGACTCCATTAATAATATACTTACGAACTTTACTTCATATACTTTTGTTTGATGATAATAATTACCTATGGAGGGTCGAATGATGCAAACAGGCATATTATCCAATTCATCAGCCACTAGTGACTCCGCAAGCCTTTTGCTATAAGTATATGTGTTAGGATGGGGCGCTATTATTGAAGGTGTAACAAGGTCTAGCGTTTCTGAACTCAACCATCTGCTGATGTTTATGACATCTCTAGGATTATCTTTATTTTTGTATACCTGGAAAACGTTGGTAAATAAATTAAATAATTCATTAATTTGTCTATATCTAATATATGTCAATTTGTTATAATACATTATTTCTTATTCTATTTGTTTTTAACAAATTCTGAATAATGATTATATCTGGAAAATTATGTGAGCTATTACGATAACGTTGAGAATTGCAGTTATCCTAACTAGTATAAACATTTTAGTTAATTTTTAAATTCCAATTCGCATCATTTTAAAGTCTGTTTATTTGCTATAAAAAGGATAATAAGATATGGTCGTTATGATTATTCTAAAGATAAATAATAAGAAACAATTTACATTACTTGTTATATTAAGTACCGCTGAGAATTGTTATTACTTCAACGACATGGAAATCTTGGTGTTTAATTGCTAATTTCCAAGCTATACATTTATATTCTAGCCATAAAATATATAATAAAAATGTAGTTATATTACATATTATACTTGTTAAAAAATAACGAAGACTTTCAATATTTTAAATATGATTGCAGTAATAATAATAATAGTAGTAGTAATAATAGTAATAATAATAACGGAATCTATAGCCACTGACTCTGTGGAATGTGATGATTGGGCATAATAATTCGCCAGCGGTACTCCCATGCATATGCCGAAGAAGCGAGAGAACTGTCCAACATCGGTGTTGCGGAAATAATAGTAACAATAAACCAAGGGCGAAGTTTATCCAGATTCTATTCCTTCATTTAAGTCTGACCATATTTCATTTTTAAGAGAAATAGATGTACACAAAATTTTTGTAACATGAGAAATTTCCTTAACAAATAGCTATAAGTGACGCCTTTACGCTTACTACTACTAAAATTCGAGAATTGGCTATTATAGGCCAGGCGCTAGGTAGTTGAATAAGGAAATAATTTCCAGAAAGCTGGAAATTGTCTTAATCGCTGCATTTGTAGTTCGCTTTATTACGAACTAAAGTCAGGACAAGCAAACGAGGTCCCAGATCTTACAAATCCTTGTAGTGAGAGCGAACAATAAAAAGAACAAGTAAAAAGAATACAATTTATTATAACAATAAATGTACAATATGTATGTACAATACAAAAAGAATTTTAAAAGTAAAAAATCTTACAATAAAATATATAACAGATATATCAAAATCTAGAGTATTTCTCAGCTTATGCTAGGGAAAAGAATTATTAATTTAAACAATTTTACAATAAAAATGAAATACAGTAATTACTTAGCTTTTACAAAAATTTGAAGAGTTTCCAGGCGCTCCAGACTTGAAGGTTGTTGATCGAGGAAGGACCTCGAGCTGGTGGTAAAAATCCTCGCAATGATTAGATAAGGGTTTTTTCAATCCTAAAGTGTAAGTCATATACGAAAAATCGTGTACCAGAGAATAGCAAATGATCCAAAAATCCAAAATCCCAATAATCCAAAAATGGAACAGTTGACAAGTTCTAATTCAAAATCTAGCCGTACCCAAATCGAAATCTGGCCTTACCAAAATCGTCTAGAATACTACTTACTACTAGAAGATAACCTGCTTATTAATCCAAATAAATCGAAATTTCAATTATACAAACCAAAATATTAATTGAAAATTAGGCTAAATTTAGTTTTTGATCCGGTATCAAACCGAGTAGCACCCACATGCCTTTTAACTAAATTAATCCCTAGCAGTAGTTTTCGGCTCAATTTCTTCATTTAAAAAGGAAGTTTGACGCTTTTGCCTGAACCATTGTAACTCACTAAAACAAGAGGAAATGACTTAAACTGACAGCTCGACAATTCGGCTGTCAGAGTACCAACTTGTGAAATGTTTAAAACTAAATAGATTTTTATGAACTTTAGATCATTAACTATATTTACACTATCATTACTATTTAATAAATTGGTATATTTTCCTTAGTGGGAGTCATCTGTTGGGGAAAAGCTTAAAATTCATCATAAATGAGTAATTTATTACTCCAGATATTTAATTTCTTAGACTAAGACCGTTTATTCTTAATTTGTGGAAACCAGCGAGAGATGTCATGCCACAGCCTTTAACATACAAGTTTTTCCCTTCGTGCAAGGTCTGTGTTAGCCGCCATATTATCACAATGGCGGCAAAATTAATTTTTTTGCTTGTATCTCCTGAACCGTTAACTTTTTAAAGAAGACAGTTTAGCACTTTTTACCTACAATTAATCATTTTGGAGATGCAGGCGTGACAAGTTTTCGGCGCATTTGCGGAACTACGAAAAAAAGGGTTTCCACCTCTGACATACTGTATTTCAGGTAATATTATGCATGCATGCGACTCGTGTCACCACTACGGTGTAGTGGTTAAGTTAGTGAGCATAGTGACTACGCTCATAAAATTTAACTATCAGGAATTAGACATAACCTGTTTAAAATCAATAAGTTAAGTATACATAGAATTTAGTCTAGACCATGGACGTCAGCGACTTATTTCTTAAATTAAGTTCTAAATTCTTCGGGTAGTAATTGAGTCTAGGTAGTAGTTCACATCAATGGTGTAGCCAAAATTCTATTAAAATTCTAAATAAGTCGCTGACGTCGTTAGCAGACGTGCTTGTAGATTTGCCAAATCATTGGCAAAAAATAGTTTCAAATTCGCATCTTTACCTCCCACTCGGACAGCTACATGTCAGCATTCTCTACGAATAAAAGTCCGCAAGACTGGGGCTGGAAAATTGGATATTTTAGCTTGCTTTCCATCACAACCACCAAGAGTCGAGCTTCAGGCACTCCTGAAAACTTTATCTTGCAAATGATCAAAAGGCTGCAAGGCAGCTTGCGGTTGCAGAAAGGTTGGCCTCTAATGTTCTACCATCTGCATTAATTGCCGAGGACAATTCTGCACGAACATTAAGGACATAGAAGAAACAATAAATTATAATGACGAAATTGCCGTTCGGATGGAGCATGTAATGCATGGAGAAACTCAGGAAGAACAAGTTTCAGACGAGGAAGGTGAAGAGGTGGAAGTTAAAGAACGATTAGAACAAGCTTCGGCATCAAGACGAAGAAAAATGCATTGAAAGGGATTTAGTGGACCAGACCTACAATGGACAAAAACGCGCTATTTACTCTACCGCATGGGTATGTAAACGAGTATCACGTTCCTGGCATAGTATTGTGCAGATGGATTTTGGCGCACAGAAGAATGTGTTGAGAGTTCTATTCATGGATGAAACTCAATATATACGCGGTAGAATTAACAACAGTAGGCACAAGCAGACTTAGGCAACAAAATCACCACATAGTGGTTGAAAGAGATTTCCAGCGCAGATTTAATAGTAATGTGTGGTGTGGAATTTATAATAACTATCTAATAGGGTCTCACATTCTTGAAGGAAAGTTAACTGGTGAAGTTTATTTAATCTTTCTAAGGAATATTTTGTTAGATTTCTTAACCCTTTCGGCAAAGGCATTATAGCGTAAATGGAAGACCGGTTAAATATGCGACAACCGCATTATTGCGAAATGCTCTGAAACACATTCAGATCGAAAAGCACCCATAAATATCTAACTAAAGCCGAATTGGCACAGCTGCTAGTGGAAAGTGATAAAGAGGACCTAGCTTAAATATCTGGAAACACATTAAAGTAGCATATCGGGAAACGTAAATTAGCATGAAGAACGGAGAGCGTGCGTTTGTAAAAAGCTAAAAAATCATTCATTCTGAGGGTGGTTGTTAAGAAGTATATTTGTTTCATTTATTAACACATTTAAGCTTGACTAAAAGGGCCAATAATTCTATACAAATTATAAGTGGTCTCAGTCTCAGCATAAAGTTGTCTTCTTAAACAGGGCTATAGCCCATAGATATTGAAGAAGGTTCTCAGACACTCATTGAAAAATTCAGTAGTTCTTGGTTTATTAGTAATGTCAATTATATTATGTTAATAGTATAAATTGAGGGGTCATACCTAATTTCTTAAGAAAAAATTGTCAAAAATAATGTGGTAAACTTATCTCAGATATAAAAAAAACAATATTAGTGTCGTTCTGTGTTGTTAAGGTAAATTTGTTATTCAAGAAGAGAATTAATCTTTGGTAGAAACGCGATTCTTCAGGGACACTTCATAATTTTCTAAGCGTGGAACTAAATTAAATTGTACTTGTAATTTTCTCTGAAATTGTTCTAATCATTTTGAGTGATATCAATTAACTTCTTTAATTTTTGGTTGCAAATTCATATTTGTACAGCATATTGGATACCTACCATGAACTGTCAGTAGTAGTTTTTAAGGTATAGAATGCAGTTTGGGAAATTGAGGCCCATGGGGCCGAAATTTCCTAAAGATTCGACACCTGAAATGTCACTTACTCTTTGCGGTTAGTAGAAAAAAAAGTGAAAGGTAGTGGGAAGGTGGAGAAGATATTGCTAAAGTGGGGGAGTTAAATGGAAAATGGCGGTGGTAAAATAGGAGATCAATTCCCATCCTTACGGGGACATAACAATGAGAAGGATCGTCAAAAAGTGAAGTGGAAAATAGGTAGAAAAGTAGTGGAAGACAGTGAGAAAGACGACGAAGCGATCGATTAGTGAGAGATTGGAGAAGCGACAGAAAAAATGAGAATAGACTAAGGAAGACTGGGAAATATAATAGGAATGTGAGAAGTTATGGCAAGAAGTCAGAAGGAGATGGTGAGAATGTGTGAATTATCTAAATTGATTAATCTATGTAGGCCAGTCAGTTTATTACCGTGCAAAAGTTGGGATAGGTCCAATTTCTTTATATGTTGTATAGGTCTAAGTCCTAATTAATAATCCACGATTTCGACCTTGAGGTGTCGCCGCTTAAGCTGCCATCTTCAATTAAAGGTGCAAGAAATCCATAAAAAATCATTAAAACCCCTTATTTCTGATTTTTTAATTATTTCTCACTATTCATTACATAATTACAACAAATTTTTAAATTCAAAGTAAACTCATTTCCACACCACTATGAGTTAATGGCACGCATTTTTTATCGTAGTATCCCCAGTAAGTCTAATCCACACATGATATTCTACTATGTATCATTGTTTGGAGGGTCCAGGTAGGTTAATGTAGACATCATCATTAGCCTGTTCAACTTTAGTGTCATATTCCACCCGATAATCTGGGTTTCCATTGAAAAGATATCCTCATCCTCGTCATCATTGTCGATGCGAACCTCTGGCATATTCTACTACAGCCTACTATTACAGTGAAGCAGGCTGAAAAAGATGCTGATGTATTGATGCTGTTTTTGTTATTGATGAAAGCGTTGACCTCCTACTTGTACTGGCAGCATTAGCACCATCCCACAACAACATTTTCTTTCTCAAACCTGGGAGAGGAAAAACTGCTAAAAACCTGTATACGTCAATTTATTTGAAGCCTAAAGGAGCCGTTGGAAACATTCTGTTTCTGAACGCGTCTAGTGGATACGACACGACATCATCCATCATTCAAGGCTAAATAATTTTTTTCGCCTGTACACAACAACACTATACACAGTGTCATCATTGACATTTCAAACAATGTGATGCAAAACATGAAGACATCGCAAACAATGGAGTCGCTTTCTCATTGTCTTAGATGATGGAGATACGGAACAAGAAAGTTTGGAAGAAGTCCTCTATCAATGCTTCATAACATCCGCAACAAAAAATAAATTTAATACTACTTCTTTGCCACCAACAAAGGATGCTGCACAGCATCATTGGTTTAGGACGTACCATTAAGTGTAAAAAATGTATGGAGTTTTCAAAAATCTGAAACATCAAGGCTGAAGACTTTCCACCAATAGGGTTTCCCCAGTAACAATGGCAGAGCAACCAGCACTCGAGACTTTGTTGAACTTCATATCATGGAGTTCCAGAAGAGCTGGATTGAAGTGCTCCATTGCTTGTAGATTTTGCAATGGCCAATTGTGCGAGAATGCACCGGAGATTCGCAACGACAGCGATGACTGACTAAAACCCCTCCCCACAGGGTCGTCTGTAACACTCCGAGGGCACTGCAGCCTCTTGGGCTTATTGTGCACTTGGAAATGAGTTTACTTTGACTTTATAAATTTATTGTACTTATGTAATGAATAGCGAGAAATAATTTAAAAAAAAAACAGAAATGAGCTGGCTGGCGCTGTAACTCGTTACCTATGAGAGAAAAATAAAGTTTATCCGTATACCGTTGGAGAGTTTTTTTGAAAAACCCTCAAGGTTGAAAACTTGGATTTTCTATTAGGGCTTAGACTTATACAACATATAAAAAAATTGAAACTACTCCACCTTTTGCACGCCAAATATCATTTTTTCCCTCACTGATTGGCTAGTAGCAATGATTACGATACTTAATGCAATGATTACGATACTTAATACCACAATGTAGCAGATATTAAAATAATATTCAACTAACGAACTAATAAAATAACTATAAAGGTTATTAATAAGTCAAGAGGGACGATGCAATTAACACATTTATTTATGTAAATTACACGCACCATTGTGTATGAAGTTGTAAACAAGTTAAATCAATAAATAGTAATAACTGGAAATGTAAATAAGTCGTAAATTTTTTAAATCAATATAATTTACCTTCTCTTCAAAAACATCAATATCTGCAGAGCAGAAAGCAGTACTGAAGTGGACGAATGCTTTGAGATCTTTTATCTTTTTGCATACGTCTATGACTCTAGCTGTGCCAGTAGTATTTAGCTCTATTGCATCCTTCAGTTTCGCTTCTAGTTTTAAAGTAGCGGCCAGATGAAACACAATATTCACATTATCTATTAGCGACTGAAGATCGTTTGTTTTTAGTCCAAGTCCATCTGTACTTACGTCACCAGCCAGGGGTACTATTTTATTAATTGCATTGGGTTGCGATTTTCGTAAACGTTCAAACATCTGGAAAAATGAACATTTTATATTCTAAAATTTTGTTAAATGTGTGTTCTTAGTTATATGAAAGCAAGGGCAATTAATTAACTAACTAAGATATTGTAATTATTGTTCGCTGTAGCGTAAGATGCATTTTTTAGTTTTTTCAAATTATCTTGGTTTAGCGAAAAATGTGTAGAGAAAAAAAATCATCATAAGATTTTCTCGGTGTATTTTAAGTCATAATTTGGTTAACTCAATTCCGTATAGCATGTTTATGATTAAACAAATACATATATATCAGTTCTAAGGGGCAAAAAATTTACTTTAGGGGTAATATGTATACCGTCGTACTTTGTGAGATATATTACATAAACCTGAAAAATAGGAAAACCACAAACAGTTATAGCTTCCTTATTTGAGAAGCTACGAAAAAAGTTAAAGGGATTAAAGTTGACGGTAAAGACTATAAGAATAATGTGTATCAAAAAATTAGAAAAACGTAGTTGACTTTGACATACGCTCTTGTGCAAAAATGAAAAGAACAAATCTCAAAGTAGGCCATGACACCATTCATTCTGTTTATTTGTTCTCTTTCCAACGATATACAACATGTCACAAAAATTTTAGCTGATAGTGTCGATATTTAATATTTTACGAAAACCACAATTCATATCATTGTATCGTATGTATACAGTTAGTTAACAAATCTGACAGATTGTCACTATTGTGTGTCGCGTTGCCGAGTTCTAAGACAAGTTTTATATCAGTAATTATGGTGTAGACCAATAATAACAAATTCGATATGATTAGCATTTATTGTCAGTGCAATTTTGACGCTGAAATGGTAGTCACGGTTTACGGAGATAGATTTCCAGATGCCCCGCAGCCAATCGAACTATATTTGGGAAGTTAGTTCAAAATCTAAAAACGCACTGTTGATTTTCAAAAAAAGTAGTAAGGCGAGGGCATGTTGCGGATAATGTAGGAAAAGTGAATAGAATATTGAATTATGTTAACCAAAATGAAGAAACCTCTTTGAGACAAATTCAGAGAAACTGTCGCATAAAAGAAGATCGAGAAAAACGAGAGCACCAATTCAGCAACCGTGTAGCGAGATGCAGGAGGAAGAGCCTGCGCTCCCACTTGTCCCCATTCTCTCTCACGAACACACGTCCCACTCCGCTCGTCCGTTTTTATAAATGTATCACGCGCGCATGCAGGCCCTAATGAAGTTAGAGCTTCGGGGTAAAAAAATCTTGAAAGAGAATTTATTGCCATTGAAAATGACCCCGGCCCGAAGTCCTTAACCCTCTCCCTTGCCCTTCTACACGGCAAAAATTTTGCGCCCCCTCTCTCCCCTCCTAATCATCCGATCGCAATCTGATCGGGCTCAAATCAAAGAGAAGAAAATTCTACATTCGATGGAGAAAAAATCTCCCCACCCCTTTCCTTCCTGGAGATAAATGACTTTTTCCAAAAACAATAACAACAATAAATTGGTTATTTCACAACCACTTGTTTGTTTATGTCGAAAATTGAAAATACATGAGCGGAACTCAAAGTAGGCACATTAGTACACAATCTCGCATTTGCTGCGCGATTTGCGGAAAAGAATGCGGAAGTTATAGCAGTTTTAATTTCATTTACGTTTACCCTTCCCTCTCTCCCCTAGTCAACCTTGCGACTTGAAATTTGGACATAGTACTTAGGTCCTGAGTGTATATCGGGGAAAGAAAAAAAAATTCTTCGCCACTTTCTTCCCCGAAAAAAAAAAAACGCTAAAACGGCTCTCGGTATGTTCCCGCCTCAAAAATTCATATACAAATCCGTACTTTCAAATCGCAATATCTCGGGAAACACTGGACTGATTTCGACGAGTCGAAATTCAGTTTACGCGCTTTCGCGAGCCCTTCATTTCATCCGTTTTACACTCTTTCGATCCGAATCAAACTGATTTTCCCTATCTTTACATGTACATTTTCCCCCCTCCACCACTCCCCACAAATATGACCAGATGATAGAGGGAGTCCGACTACATAATATGCACAAAAAAAAATCGAAAAAAGCGAAACCCAGATCGACCCCATTAATATGGCAACTTAATTATAAATTGAATAAAGCCAATGGACTAAGAAATCCGAGCGTGTTCAAGACTCCCAATAATATGAGTACTGTTAACACTACTTTTATATACAGTTATTACATTTAAAAATGTAGATTGCAGACAATTGTAATTTTATGTTCTGAACCTGTGAAACAAAATTTTAAAAATATTATTATTAATTATTTTAGTGATCGAGAGGGCAAAGGGAGCCAGTCACACTACTACACACCGGTATTAAAGCCTTTTTGCACAAGTTGCTGTTTCCTTTAAACTAATTAATTATTAATATCTGCCATTTTTAGATAAAAATAAACAAACATTGCTCATAGTTATAACCTCAAAATTAATAAACTGAATAATTACCTATTTGCCGTTCTTAGGTAAAAATTAACAAAAGTTGCTCGTAGTTATAAGCCCAAAATTAAAAACGAGTTAATTACCTATTTTTCTAGAATGAGTTATTACAAAAATGGCGAAAAGCATACCTGCGTGCTGATAAAATCCTCACAAAAAGGATAAAATTTGCGAGATTCATTTTAAAAATGAGGAAATACAGAGCGAGTTGTGACGTACACGCCTACCTCGTGTACTAGTCACTTAATAGCCTACTCAAATATTTGTACTTTGATGTAACCAGGATTTGGAAAATAACAAAAAAGGATTATAACTTTTGAATCACAACTGACATATATTTAAATATTTGATAAATACATTAAATAATAAACAATTATTGTCTATTTACCTCGTTTATTTTATAGTTAACTCTATGAATTGGTGACCCTGACACTTGAACTTTCAACAGCCTTCAGTTCACGATGATCCCGACGTTCCCACCTGCACCAGCCAACGTTCCCGACGCTGCCAGGATTTCTGAGCTTCGGCGCTACATCTCCGACGATTCTGATACACCAGCCTATCAGTCGCGACGTCCGCTTTTGCGATTCAGAAGCCCCAATACCCGTCCCGCCTAGTTCACCCTTTGATTCCAGTGAGCAGCCCCATCCTGCTGTACCGTTCCGCTGTCCGAAACGATCAACTCCGGCCCCTACTTCAAGCCCTTTTTCGTTCATCAAAATTATTGGTAGGTGAGTACTCCATTTATATTCTCCCTGCCATTCATCATAAGCCAAAGAACCAATCAATTCTCTAAATTCTCACTCGGCTTATTTATTTATTCAATTTTTTTCTCGCATTTCTTTTTCATTTTTATTGTGTATCATAATATGGTCGATCAAGCCGCGAACTTGTCTTTACCTGTGGTTGATGCCCAACCGCATCACTTCCCCACGACTGCAGCAGAGCTTCCCCCGTTCTGGACCACGAGGCCTGAGATCATATCTCAACACAGCCATCCGCCACTGAATTCATTCAATTTTAACCTACCTGCGAATGCTAATAGTTCATCTAATTTTAACCCACCATCAAGTATCAATAATTCACCTAATATACCAGATTTGCTTTCCCACTTCAATACTTTTGCTATAAGTATCTAAGCTACGTTAAACCAAATTGTACAAAAGCAACAGTCGCTCGAGGCACAGGTCTCTGCACTGAGGTCTACTTGCTTACCAAGTCACAATGAATCTTCCTGTCCAATTATCTCGACTTCGTCAGGTACCTCGAACCGTTGTCGAAGTGTCAAAATCGGCCACGATCGCAATCACGCTCCCCTAACCGTGCCCATTTTGACCCTTCCAACAACACTGTGTGCTACTATCGCCAGCTGTATAAAGATAGAGCACATGCGTGCGGCGGTACTTGGTGAATTATTAATTCAAATTTTAATCAAAATTCTAAATTTTCCTACATCAAAAACACACTAGTCATCACTAGTGATCTCTTGTATCAAAATCTACGTCGTGCAATATTTGACGTTTTTTATAATTTGACTCATCCAGGCATTCACGCTACTAGAAAGCTTATTACCTCCAACTATTTCTGGCCCAAAACGAATACGGACAGTTCCGGACAAAAACATGTTTAAATTGCCAAACCTCTAAAGTTAATAGGCACACCAAGACTCCGTTTTCAGATTTTGATGTTCCCAAGGGGCGCTTCGAGCACATCCACATAGACCTCGTTGGACCGTTGCCACCTTCCAACGGGTGTCGCTACATTCTCACTGTGGTCGAACAATTCTCACGCTGGCCGGAAGCGTACCCTTTACAAAACATCTCTGCTGAAAGTGTTGCCAAAGCCTTATTTCAAAATTTTTAGAGTTTCATCGGATTCACATGACAGCATATCATCCTCAAGCAAATGGTATGGTCGAGAGGTTCCATAGGACCCTGAAGTTTGCATTGTTAGCCAGAGCTAACACCATTCACTGGCATGATGAATTGCCGATTATTTTATTAGGTTTACGCGCCATGCCAAAAGAAGACTTGAGTTGTTCATCTGCAGAGCTTATTTATGGACAACCCTTGTGCCTCCCTGGCGATTATTTTATCAGATTAGGTCACATATTGATACTCAGGTCTCACTTTTTATTGCAAAATTACAAACCTTTTTCGACCATTTACATTTTAGATCCCCTAAACAAAATTTCCCTCGCAAAATTTTCATCAGTCCTGACATCACTTTTTGTAAGTACGTTTTCATTCGTCAGGACAGAATGAAACCATCGTTCGCCCCCTTGTACGAAGGACTTTTTCCCGTTATCTCTTGTACAAGCAATATTACCATGGTCCTTAAACGCCGGAAGCGTTTAAATGCTAGTCTTGATAGAGTCAAATCAGCGTAATTGTTGGATCATATTACTGATTCCACTGTCAAACTCGTCTCCAGAGAGGTACGTTTCGCTATTGATTCTTTGACCGATTGATATTTTTCTATTGCAGGGGGAATATCTGTGGCGTACATACCTACCTCGTGTAATAAACAGTTATTATCTATTTATCTCCTTTATTATATAGTTTAAACGCTATAGAGTACACAATAAAAATGCCAGATGGTACAGTGTTCAGTATTAAAAGTTGCTTTCCTAAATTAAAACCTTATGCTATTGCCTCAATTTCTCCCAAATTGTCCAAAATATTTAACTCTCAGTCACTCACTGAAGCGTAAGGATACAATGATGCAAACAGGGAGGACAATACCCAAAAAGTTCTGAGGGCTCTGAAAACAATGGAAATAATTGAGGAAGCGAATGAGGAACTAGAGATAATGATAAGAAGATGGAGAGGTAGTCAAATTAAGAAAATATATGGATGAATCTTCTTAAAAAAACAAAATTGGATGTCATTGTTGAAAATCTCACATTATTAAAAATGCCATCTAAATATTGGTTTTCTTGTAAGCTGAAGGATAATATGGGCATCTATGATTTAGGATTTACTTGTTGGGCGAGCGATTTGTTTCTTATGTCCAAACGACCTTGTATTGGCTTATAATATGACTTTCAAAGTGAACCAATATATTTGCCTGGCGCAAATGAAATCAGAAACAGTGCAGAAGTGGAAGTTTTTTTTGATAATATAAACAAGTTGTACGTTGTAGCCTTGCTTAAACAAGAAAGTAAATTATGAAAAATTTAATTTTATATATTTCAGTATCTTACTTTATAGATCAGAGAAGTGCTTGGCTTATGTGCTCCCGGAAGAAAGGAAACCAGATCCCAGAGCAACTCGCTGCCTACCGTGCCAAAAATACGAGCAATATTTAAAAAGAAAAAAAACAGAAGTTCAAAATGTGGTAGCATCAAGTATAAGAAAATTAAAATAGCTTGAGAAATACGCGGAAGAAAAATTACAGACTGTATTCTAAGGTAGTGTATATAATTTGTTATAGGTGCGCTAAATTGATACAAAATAGAATAGCTAACTGACGTGTGTAAAAATATCTTCACATCCTTCTCTGTCAATAAAATATTTCAATATGCCAATAAAATGTCATAGTTAATTATCCAAGATAAGTACCTAAGAGCAAAATATTATTTCACAAAGTAGTTTTTTAAAATTTAATCCTTGTAATTGTATATTAGGTTTTGTACATATATGTAGAGAAATAGTGTGATAAACGTATATAGCAGTTATGAATTATTTACAAATTCTAAAATTAAAATTGAAGATGAAAGAGCAGCTGGAGCAGTGCTCAAGAATTAGAGTATCTGCATTGGAAAAAGAAATAAGCTAGCTTCCGGAGGCTCAACAGACCACAATTAGGGCTTGCTTTAAGGCATCTCAGTTAAATAATATAAAAAGTATGCGGTACACTATATAGTGGGTTTATGAGTGTTTGCTGTAGCGTATAAAGTGTAAAAAATGTTATGAACAT
Source organism: Leptura quadrifasciata (assembly GCA_963675555.1). Classification (NCBI taxonomy): domain Eukaryota; kingdom Metazoa; phylum Arthropoda; class Insecta; order Coleoptera; family Cerambycidae; genus Leptura; species Leptura quadrifasciata. The sequence continues at coordinate 149,328,175 of OY776673.1, read as the reverse complement.
CTCCGAAAACACAAAATTCTAATTTTACCATCTATTGACACCTTAAATAGGTACATTAAAAAAATAGGTGTCTATGGCTTCAATGTTAATCTTTTGAAAACCAAATCGCAAACGATGGAGGCACAAAATTGTTTGCAATTTTACTCTGCAGATAAAAAAGATAACGAAAACTTTACGATCTCATTAAAATACGTTATTCTCTGTACTATTTTGCCCACTAATTAAGGCACTGACCTTTATGGGTACATCGGCTGTTTAATGACACCATACCGAATGGTCCATCGGCGTTAATAATGAGCTCGTAAAGTTCTTATTGTCTATTTTTATCTGCACTGTAAGTCCGCAGGATTGATGAAATGCATTTGTCAACATCGGTAGCCTTCAAAGTTTTATATAAATTATCATTTTTATGTAAAACTGTTGCCAATACATTATTATACCTAAACTTTTAGTAAATGAATAAATTAACAAATAACTTTATTTGATTTAATTAATCCTGTTTTCAGTTTCACCAATATAAAGCTTTTATTATTTTAATCTACGATCGTGTAAAATGTAACAGTTTTTTACATCATTTCCAGTATAAAAAGTAGCCTTTTATAAGAAACTGTTGAGGTTGAGGTTGAGGTGAGTTTTTTTGGCGTTAAGCATAATGTGCTCCTTCGCCACAAATAATTTTTACTACCAGAGAGTTGGCTTAACATTATAATTTTATTTTCATTTTTAACGCGACTAATTATTTTTTTCTCAGTTTACAGTTCGTTGCAGATTTCCAGATATATCACACACATTATATATACATATATATACACATATATATACATACATACACACACACATACACACATATAATTTTTTTTATATATATATATATATTATAGGATAATTCTAAAGAGGAGTATCGAGGGCACATATTTCACGCCCAGGGGTCGGTCAGGGCGACTTGCTAATAGTACACAAACAAGATAGACCTCGGAATGAAAGGAGTGTTAACATGAGGAAAAGACAACATTGGTTATTAACATAAAAATAGTAACATTAAGTTATAATTTTATAGTGCAGTATTTGTATCTTTTAGGAACTTTATTAAAGCCTTGTGAATTTTTAAGCAATTTTTACTTAAAAGGGACGTTAGATTTGTAGGCAGCTGAACTTGTTCCTTGGTTAGTGCAGATAGTAGTTTTGTGGTAGCTTGATGATTCTTTTTGCAATTGAAGAACATATGATTAAGATCGCCAATTGATACATTATCGCATGGACAATATGGGGAAGAAGCGATTCCAATACGATGGAGATGACAGGGGAAGCGTGCATGATTTAATTTCAGTCTAGTTATTGTTGATGTATGATATTTACAAGTTATGTTGTCGATGGGAGTATTAGAAGGTAAATTGGGGTGGATCCGTGTGTAATGATTGTTGGATTTTGCAACAAATTCTTTCCATAATTTTTCCCACTTTAAACGTTGTTGTTTCCTGAAATAAAACTGTAGATCAGTTGGATGAAAAGATTGTAGCTCTATTCCTGTGTCCTTAAGCCCCTCTTTAGCTAGTTGATCAACAATCTCATTTCCAATAATTCCTGAATGTCCCTTTACCCAGATAAATTGTATCATGAACCCTAGGTCTCTTATTTTGTTATATAAATATGAGATATTAAATATGATTCTGTTACTGTAACAATTATATGAGAAATGTGCTAAGGATTGTAGGACTGATTTGGAGTCGGATATAATATTGATATTCTTCAAGTCTTGAGTGTCTTTAATATAACATTCCAGTATCCAATATAATGCTTGTTCTATGGCACATGCTTCAGCCGTATAAATAGAGCATTCCTTGAGGAGCTTATATTTTGCAATGAGTTCCAATTGGGAGACATAGAAAGCACAACTCGTACCTAACTCTGACTTTGAGCCATCTGTAAAGATATTTAATGAAGGTGAATTGTGGTATAACGTGCATTTAAAAAGAGTCTGGTTTAAATGTATATTATCTGAGTATATAGGGAATATTACTCTATGACTTTGAAGAAGCAATTTTAAATTATATTGAAAAACGGCATATTGTTGTTGAACAGTTATTATGTTATCGTATTCACTTGTCTCTAAGAAAGAATCTACTAAGGGCGGATTGTTACGTTTTTCCCAAAATTGTTTAGTTAGACAGTGTATACTAAGGTGATATATTTTTTCATTCAAGCTGTTATGATTTTCCCTAATTTTTATCATAAATTTATTGCTTATTTGTTCTCTACGAAGTTTTAATGGTGGCTGCTGAGCTTCACATAATAACGCCTCACACGGGGATGATGTCATTGCTCCAAGACATATTCGGAGGGCCTTGTACTGTAATCTGACCAAGATTTTAAGATTAGAATTTGATGCAGACCCGTAGAATGAACATCCATAATCGAGAATAGATAAGATGTAGCTACAGTAAAACATTAATGATGTTCTAGGGTCGGCTCCCCATTTAACTTTTGTAACAGCTTTTAATATGTTGATACCTTTTTCACATCTAGATTTTATATATTGAATATGCTTTGTCCAAAGCAGTTTCTTGTCCACAATAATTCCTAGGTATTTGTATTCATTTACTACTGGTATTTCGAAGGAGCTTAGCCTCATGAAGGGAGAAGTCTGAGTAGTCTTATGTCTACTAATGAACATTATTGCCGATTTGTGTTCAGATAGTTCAAAATTCTGAGCAATCAGCCAATTTTTAAGACAGTAAACAATATATCGTAGTTGAGTTATACATTTTTTGTATGAATTTTGAATTGAGTATAACACAATATCGTCAGCGTATTGAATTATACGAATGTCGTCATCAAATATGTGATGTAAGTTTGCAGTATACAAATTAAAAAGCAATGGACTTAAAACAGAGCCTTGCGGTAGACCCTGACTGACCGTTCTTGGACCATGCAATTCATTGAGGTGATTCCTGAGAAAAAAATTTCTATTATTGAAAAGTTCTACTATACTGATTGATGTGTTTGATGAGATATGGTATTCCAGTGTTAATTTATTTTGGAGTAATGAAAGATCGACAGTGTCATATGCGCTTCTAAGGTCTACAAATAAAGTAGCCATAAAATAATTTTTACTGAAGGTATCTTGCGCGTCTGTGACTAGTTGAGCCACTGCCTCATTTGTACCCATTCCTCGACGAAATCCAAACTGGGATTTAGGTAACTGTGAATGATGTTCAACGAACCATTCCAATCGGGCTTTAATCATACGTTCGAATGTTTTTGTTAAGCATGAGAGAAGTGAAATGGACCTATATGCCAAAAGCGGATCGTCATAATTTTGAGGTTTTTTAATGAGGGTAATCACTATCTCTTTGAGTGCATCCGTATGGTCATTATTTAACCACCAATTGTTGTATATATTTAACAATAGGTTCTTTGCAGACTCAGTAAAATGCTGTAGGATCATACTTGTTATATTGTCGATTCCTGGTGCAGTATTATTTGCGTTTTTAAGTGCCATATCAAGCTCCTCTAAGTTAAATGGTTCATCCAGCATATTGTTATAATGTTTATTTAAACAGTAGCTATTTTTAGGAACTGTCGGAGGAGCTATTTTATTTAAGTGTTCCTCAATTAATGCAGGTGCAATGGGATGTTTGGTAATGTTGGAGCCCTTATTAGCAATTTTTTTAATATGTGTCCATATTGTTGATATTGGTGTATTTTTATTAAGTTTAGATACAAAGTTTCTCCAACTATTTCTCCGCTTTTTATGAAATATTCTTTTTGCTTGAGCATTTATTTTTTGATATTTCAAATAGTTGTCAAAATTGGATATTGACTTATACGATTTTAAAGCTTCCAATCGAGCTTTTGTTATATCAGTGCATTCTTCATCCCACCAAATTGGTTTACTACTTTTAGAAGATAACGGATTTTTTATGGGGATTGAAGAATCTGCAGCATCACAGACAGTTTGTAATAATAGGGTTAGGGTTTCTGAGTTATTTGCGGTGGTAATATCCCTTGAGAGCAAATTTTCTAAATTAACAGCGAAAAGATTCCAGTCGGCTTTGGAGTCTTTCCATCTGGATGATGGTTTTGATAAGAAATGCTGTATATCTGTACCAATAGTTATTTTTATTGCGTAATGGTCAGATCCAAGATTATCTTCCAATATATTCCATGAAGATTTTATAGCCAGTGTTGCCGTAGTAAGAGTTAAATCTACTGCTGAAGGATTTTGGTTCGGGCGAGTAATTCTGGTAGGATTACCATCATTAAGAACTATCAAATTGCAATGATCAAGAGCATCTACTAACCGCTTTCCCTGATTATTATCTGAAGCGGATCCCCATAAACGACTTCGTGCATTAAAATCGCCCCCGATTATAACTTCGTCAGTAAACTGAGAAAAAATGATATTCCAGTCATTCGTGGTTGCCTGTATACTTGGTGGCTTATATAAAGACACAACGTGTATGTTAAGTGGGTAAAGTTTTATTGCACATATTTCGATGTTATTGTTAAATAGATTATTTGTTAAATCAACTTCCTGGTAGGCTAAGCTCTTGGCTATTAATATACCTACACCTCCTTTGCCTGTATCTCTGCATTTACAAATGAAATTATAATTTGCATAATTAAATTGACGATTTGATTTGAGCCAAATTTCAGATAAAATTACAATATCCACTTTATTTTTATTTAAAAATTTTTGTAAATAATGTTTATTTGAATTCAATGAGCGAGCATTCCACTGAATAATTACCAATTCACCACTGTTAATATTCGTCCTGTTCATCGCTATATTGGTCATTATTATCATTTATATTTATATTTAGATTTGTATCTGTAAGCAATGCTGTTAATGATTCCTTAATATTAAGTTCATTGACAAAATTTACGCTACTGGGTGATGACGATAAAAGGTTATTAATTAATCCAGTTATGAAATCAGAAATTTTCTCTACTACTTGATTTTTATAGGACAAAATTTCCTTGCGATAAGGGTTGGGTAAGATAGAACGAGTTTCTCTTAAGGGGGGAGGGGCAGTGTTTCTTGTTGGAGATCTACCAGCTTTTCGCTTGACGTGGATAGGACTAAAATGTCTAGAAGGCCTTCTTATTTGAGTATAATTATTACTGCTACTGGAATTACCACTGTTATTTATTTGATTATGGTTAGGTAAATTAGGGAAATTAACTGTGTCTAACAAGGGGGCAAATCTGTTGTTAGTTACTATTTTTGCATATGACGGGTTATTAACCAGCCCTTCGGCTTCTTTAAATGATACGTTTTGACTAGCCATCGTTTGTTTTATTTTATACTGAGTTTGATATGCTGGACATTTTTTGTCCACTGATGAATGTTCATTAGATTTGCAGAAAACGCAAAATGGATTATCGATTTCATTACATGACTCAAAATTATGATTTCCACTACAGTGTTTGCATCTAACTACATCACTTTTACACTGATTATTTGTATGGCCATATCGAAGGCATTTATAACATTGCACAACGGGATAAATATATGGTTCAACTGGGAAATTACAAAGGTTTATTCTAACAAATTTTGGAATTTCCGAACCCAAAAATGTTAAAACAACCATCTGACGCTTAATAATTTTGATCTGGTCATCTTTATCCATAATTCTACGAGTCATCCGTTTTACGTCCACTACTTTACAACTAGAATCAATATTTGATTTAATATACTCTTCCTCAAAATATGTATCGACCATGCGTATAATGCCCTTTTTTTGGGTAAAATATTTAGGTATATACGAAATTAAATTTTTAGAGGTTAATAATTCATGCTTAACTAACAGATTTGCAGCTTTTGCTGACTTTAGAACAACCTTCACTCTATTCATTCCTATTGGTTTGATATCTGTAATGGAGTTTTTGAAAGTTTGATTGCAAAATAAATAATGTCCCACTCTTACAGGAAACAATCTACCTAAATTATTTTGTTCATGTTCTACATAAACGAAGTACGGCCCTGAGTCTGATTCTTTATACTGGTTATCATAGTCGATGTTTTTTGTCACCTCTTTATCGCTTGAGTTATTTTTTGGTACGGGCGGCTCGGAGCCGCCCGGTTCCGTGTCCATTATTAATTAATGCAATGTAAAGGTTTTATTTCACCAATTTCCGTAAAATAAACCTACTAATAAACTCTTATATTATATAGCTTTACTTAAATATGTATACTGTCGTAATTATTTCTCTAAACAATTAATACTACAGTGTACTTATCTGAATTCACACTAAGACACTCAGCCGATGTGTTTCACACCGCGGTTAACTTAGCTCTCATAAGAAACTGTGCAATACAAATTTTTATTGCACACTTTTATTGCACGATTTCTAAACATTAAAAGACCACCCAGTTTATTTATAATATCGTTTAATTAGTTACTATCATCACAGATTTTCAGTCATGACCATGAAGTAGCATAATTAGAATGGACACTTCTACTACAACTCAAATAATACTAACCGTCAAAGGACATTCACAAAAAGTTAATACAGTTTTACAAATATTCATGAAAAATTCAAGGAATTAAATTTAAAAAGCCATTATCAATTTTAAATATGCATTTCTCATTTGTTTTGCTTCAGTCGATAGCTAATATTGTTCCGTCTCTCGGCGGGGGTTGAATTTTACTCTACGGTTGGTAATAAATGCTCTTTGAATTATGTTATTGGATCAACGGGACAAGGAGCCCAGTCATCCTAACTATCTAGCAGTATTCTAAAAGTTTATGGCCATCATGTTCAACAAGGGCTTTGTGCGAGCGTGGCTTACTATATTTATTTGCAGTCAACGCAATGTAAGTACTGTTAAGGCACACTACAGGGGGTTTTTGTACGAAGATTGTGTACTTTTTCTGGCGTTAAGACTTTACAACTATGGGTCATTTTATTCCAATTATACGGATTACGGCGCAACAGATTTGCCGTGACGGCGGTTACAATCAATTTTATTACTCTCTAGGATTAAATTCATTGGTTGGTTATGTATTCATACACTCTATGATATCTCTTCGACAGTGTTTGTAGTAGTAGTTAGATAGACGATTAGTCTGAACGGATATTTTTATAGGCAAATTTGCCCAACTGTTCGATTTTCATTATTGACAATTTGCCACCAAGATCTAAATGTATGTATTTCCGTATTTTCTTTCATTTTTGCTTTCAGGTAATGCAATACAACAAGTAAACAAGTTTTCACTGGTCTATAGAAATAAAACGATTACTAAAATCCGTTCAAATAAATGAACAAAGGTGCTAACTAGTGTGCTAGGCCGGTCTAAAATAAAACTAGAGTAGAGGGTGTCCTCAGTTTAGCCAGTGTTAAAATGAAGTGATTAAATTTTATAAAGGCAACCAAATCAAGATATTGAAACAAGTAATGTAAAACTTTGCATAAAGAACTTGAGTAAATAAATATAAAAGGTTACTACAAACACAACGCAATATGGGTTCTAATTTTGTAAAACTAGACCATCACGTAAATGACCAATTTGATTATTTATCTTAACATAAAATTGAGATAAATAATTACTGGGTGGGATTAAATGTATTTTTGATTGCTTCACAATTAAGGATTTTTGTTATTAATTAATAGACTGCGGAGGGGGGATGTTTCACTGGCGCCGTAGTGACCAGGATTTTGCTATTAAATAATAGAGGAAGGATAGAGACGTTTCACCAACAAAATTAATTTTATTTGATAGTCACTTTTAATCCTAATCCTGGACTATTAAATCCTATATCCCACATGTGTAATAGTCATATTTCATCCGAATCATGAAATATGACATCGCATATTCCTCGTGTGTAATATGGGAGGTCTTTTATCTATGGATACACCCAGAATGTTCTATGCTACGATAGTTAATAGGTTAATAGCAGAGACCTTGGTCTATAATGAGAATTTTCAGAGCTGTTACACGAGCTATTACTAAAAATTTCACTTATTAAACGTAAAAAAAGTACATCATTAACTAACTAATTCAAACACAAAGCATAAGAAATCGAGAATAAACAGTTACTACTTATTTAAACTAGTAATATAAATATATCCCTTTCATTTCGAAAGGCGTAAATCTTCCACTTTCGTTACATATTAAAAATAAATAAAACAAAAGAATGTTTTAATTTGGAATTCAAGCTGCTTAATTTTCATGGGTTATAATGAACTGACGTGTTTATATCAAATTGTATACTTTATTATCCATATAAAAATTTTTAAATAATGAGATTTAAATTAGTAGTGCATCTTTTCTCGTAAACAATGAAAACCGCATTTCAGCACAGCCTTCTATTTTGGAGTTGTGATTGATACGGTTAATTAGGTGATCATTTAGAAGTAGGATTCCGGAACTGCAAGAGTAGGTTTGTAATAATATTGCTGTAATTAACTACCAAAAATATTAATTTAATCTCAGTTTAGTGCTTGCATTTTTCGCGGAATATCTATATTTTTGAGCAAGTATGGCAAAGTATATTTTGCTTTGACTGGTTCAGACACCTTCAACATTTTATTTTAATTATAACAGGTGAGATTTTTCATAGAAATTTATTTCGTTATTTCAATTCTTTCGCGGCTTTTAAACAACGGAATCATATGTAAATACGGAATTACTAGGTAGCGTCAGGACATGAGCGGCGCGCGGTGACAGATTCGGGAATAACTAACTCTGAACCAAAACAGAGGCCACTTTTCGTTTAGCAGCGATATCTGGTCGGCTCTCCTTCCTTCTTGTTCTTACTTTCTGGTCTGATTATAATCATGCTGTACGGTGTTAACCAACTCATAACATTTAATGAACCGTTTTATGGCAAATTTTATAATCTTTTTTTTCGCTTTATACGATTTTTACCCTAATCAAGAAAAACTAAAAAATTGTCCCTAGATTTGGAATATGTATGTAACATAACTTACGGGCAATTTCCACATGTCTTGAATGCGTTGTTGCGGTGTTCTTCCCTTCTTATTCCTCATTAAAATATATATGCATTTAATGCCTGAACAGGAATATAAAAGTTTTTCCACCAGAACCTTTCCCATTAAACCGCTCCCGCCAGTAATAAACGCAGATTTTCCTTTGTACCATTCTGCAATTGGGACCTTTTCTGCCGACATTGCGAATGAAATTTACGGAACCACCTGTAACATTAACGTTGTTGTATATTAATTATTGAAATGTATGCATAATTGCAACAAGTGACATAAACATATGTTTTTAACAGTATAATAAATTGTAACCACAATAAAGTTTAATGATTATTTGCCTTGCAATTCATTATGATTATCGTCAGAAATATTATTAATTATTTCTAACGTCATGCTATTCATCTGCTGATTTCCATGAAAATAAAAATATGACGTTATACAATTGTATAATAATAGTAATACCCCATTTACATAAGGAAGTAATAATAGTTCAACAGTTTTACAAAATATGTATTTTATAACAGTAATAAATAGGGAATAGGAATAAAAGTCGACTTATGCATGTAGTACGTAGGGTTAATTAATTAACGGTCGTTTTATAATATAATAATATTAATAATGTCTAGCGTAACCCGATTTGAATTTTGGTTTTGGGGGCACGATCAAAGAACTATTGCCCTCCCCCTAGTTACACCGGTATTAATAATAGTTGATGGTGAACACCTTCCAGCCTTTTTCGATGGGCAACATAATTGATTTTTGTTTGGAAGGTTTAGCTTGAGACTCCTGAGGCTGTCGATGCACTTTATTTGTTGATTTGAGCAGGTGGGGGAGGCGGTTGCACTTGAAGATATTAGACAGGGCCAAAAGCTACACCCTGTATATTTAATTTCGGTAATTTCGTTGCACTGACTCTAATTTCAAAAGTTCTGATTAATCACTGTATTATTAAATGTGTCTGGGTGGAAACCAACACTCTGTATATTAAGAGTTTTGTACTTTAGTTACTTTAAGTTCGATTGAAAGTCTAAAATCACTTTGGTTTAATTTTGAGTTTTTCGTCAGGTGAAATTGCAATACCCTGTATATGAATTTTTTTGGTGTAAAACTGGTTTGATTGTCTAAACTGGTTTCTGATTCACTTTGGTTGATTTATTTGAAAATTTCTAACTTCTTACTTTTTTGTAGATACTTCTTGATCACCCTGTATATGGCGATGTATTGTACAGCACTTGGTTTTAACGGGAATGACTAGTTTGATTTGGGGCGAGCGTAGATGCGTCTTTACTATGTACATACTTCGATATGCGATGTAAAGCAATGTTAGGCATGGTTAGTACTTGGATGAGCGACCGTTTCAAAGAGGTCCTTGCCTCACATATCTTCCAGCGGCTTGTATATCAGTGTATGCGCGTAAGCTATGCAACCTTAGGCGAGGGTTGTGTAGGTGATATACCATCCTTCGGAGGGGATGTAAAGCCGTCGGTCCCTTGTCTATTAAATGTTAGGCAAGTAAAAGTTCCCTACTTTTCTTAAGGGAAGAGGTTCGGCAAAATTCCTGGTTGGGGGTAGCTCGTCTACAGTCGTCGGTGATAGGCCTCGGTAGCGGAAATAGACCGACGTTAAATAAATGTTAAAAAAAAATGAATAATGAAAAAACTTCGACGAATTATTTTTTAAAAATTTATTTCAATTTTCGTTACAGTTAGTAAAATGGTAACTCTTCGGCAGTAAGAATTTTGGGCTTTTGGAAAATTTGTTTGAGTTGGTAGTTTAGTTTAAAAAATCACTTATAATTAATGCGCGGAGACAGGTTTTGTTTAAAAAGTTTAATTTGATGCGCTGATGCAGGTTTTGTTACAAAGTCTGAATAGACGTTTCTAACTTGGGGTTACCAAGGAGTTTTTCAGGAAATAAAATAAAGCGCGAGAAATAGAAAGCTAACTAGCCGTCGAAAACTGAAAAAAGTTATTTCAGAAATCTCCGGAAAGTCTAGTATGATTACTAATTATAATTTTAAACACTATTTAGTTTAAAAGGAGACTACTTCACTCGCGATACTTCACTACACTTGAATCACTTCCAGAATAGAACTTCCCATTCGCTTACAACGAGGGGACTTTTGTATTATTAGAAACTGTTACGTTTATCGCGTCCCACGAGTCTCGCACGAATGCTTTTAACCCTAGTCGACTGAAAAAGCGACAAAAAGTTTCAAAAATTTTTTTTAGGTACAACCACACGGAACCTTCACAGAATAATAGTTTAGGCCCTTGGCCATCTGAAAAAGCCATTAACAACATTTTTTGGGAGGTTCAACTTTTTTTATTATGAAAAATGTCATAAATCTGTCAAAATTAATTTTTCCTACTTTTTCACACATCCCGCACGATATCTTTTTGGGGCGCCTGCGTCAGCTGCAAAATTTTAAAAAGTGTTTCTGCCCCAGTTTTTAAATAAGTGTATTTTTTGTTGTGTTAGGTTTCCTTTTGATAATTAGACGTGTAAGAATTTTATTACCTTCTTTTATCTGCTTTTGCAGAAGGTGTTTAGGTTAAGTTTGATCAATTTTTGTTTAACTGAAACCAGGCCCATTCCGCCCGATGCTGCCATCCGCTACCGCGATTAACGCGGTGGTTGCACGTTCGGTCCCAGGATGGGCTCTGGGGAGGTATTGTTGTACTTTTAATTTATAATGAAGCCTTGTTGATTGATTAATTGACACGATATCTCCGGAACTAATTGAGAGATTTTTTTAGTCTATAAAGGAAACGTGAGCAGAGGTCACTGAATTAATTTAGTCTTTATGGAAAACCTAGTTTTTTGTAAAATTAGGTAAAACTTTAACGTTTATTTTTCTTGAAGCACTTTTTCCAGTAAGCGAAAAACTTTTTTATTTTAAGGATTTTTGCTATATTGTATGCTCATGGAATGAAGCTAACACATTAAGGAAGTTTTTGAAAAAAAAACGCAGTACTCTACGACTTATACATTTCAAGTTATTGTTATTTGAAGTTAAGTTTCTGCGGGCAGGATAGATACTTCAAGCCTCGCTCGCCCGGTTCTACTGTGCTTTATCAGAGTGTTATGCGTGTTGTAGGTGCATACGTAAAATATTATTTTTGACATATCTTTAATATAAATTTTATTATCATAAGCACTTAGAAGGTTTTACTTATTATAATTTACGTTGCACATTATTTAAAATCGATTATATTTATACATTAAAACTTAATATTTTAATTTAAAAAATACGAGATAATTATTTATTTTAAAATACCATGATATAAATTTTAGCAGGTGCATTAATAACTTGATTATCAAACTTTCTCTGGTTTATGTCATCTGGAGTAGCAAAATAACTTTTTGGGGTTTTAAACTCTTTAATTTTTTTCTTTAAGATATCCGCCGCTTTGTATAAAATTAGAATTTAGTTTTTTTCGAAAGACTGGGAATATTCACTTGATTATATTTTGGTAGAAGGTTCAGAGTCAGAGCTGATTGTCTCTGATTCTGATGTATCACTTTGGTCTTTTATTGATTGGAGAGTTGTGGTAGCAGCAGACTTATTTTGACAAGCTTTGATATTTTGTTTGCCTATGTACCGACAATAAGAGGTTTTTAGAGAGATATTTAGCATCATAAGCAAAGAGATCTTCGTAACCGGCTAATTTACAAACCAATTCAATATCTTGTCGCTTTTGGGCAGCTTCGATTAGGCTATATTTTCTCTTTCTGTTAGCTGATTTTCAAACGTCTGATATCTGACAGTTATCAGCGTCACCGTTTTCATGGTTGTTTGATTTATTGTGTAATAGTAAAATAGTTGCGTAAGTTGCGAACGCTTTTAGTTATTGCAATTTTCTTCATGCGACATCTGTTGACGAGTGATTGAACAACCCGCCAAAATCGAACGGCGGACTTTTCAGGGTCATTTGCCACTTAATAATTGAGAACAAAGGAATTTAAAACTTTGTCCCTACTTGTCTTTATATGTACGCTGATTTTAGAGTAAGTGTTTTTCCCAGTCTCTAAATAAGAATAAAAATTTTAATAATAGCGTTATACATTATTATTAAAAAGAATTTTGCAGATTAGAAGATAACAAATGATCATGCGCTTTAATTAAAAAAAAACATCATAAGGCAAACAGTTTTTTTGCTTAAATAGTTATGTGTTATGTCAAATAATATTATTCAGTATTTTCAGTAAAGAATTCATCACTATGAATATGTAAAATTCGTAATCATAGTGAGATTTTTTTCTGCAGACGTAACTCGATTTCTCTCTTTTTTTTAAATAAGTCCTATATTTATTAACAAATAAGAACGTCGGCTCCGCGCATATCAAAGGGATTCCGTAGGATAAAGATGCATCCGCCGCTTGTCAACAATGCATCGACTGGACTGCTAATAAGATGACAAAGAAATAGAGAAATAAATAACGTCTCCAGAGAAAAATCGCGCTATATTACGTAAAATGATCTATTCAAATAAGAAACTAAAATACGCTTCAACAACCTAATAAACTATAATGTACATTAATAGAGCATTTACCATAACTCAGTATCATTTAAATCCGATAGAGGCGCTAGCGTCGATGTTTGGTATTTCTGTCCTTATTCTGCGGCGATTTGTACAGTACATTTGAATTGTTATCGATTTCATGTGGTCTTTGGGTTGAATATTTTCAAAATGAAGCTTGCGGAGTTACAAAAGGAATTAAGTCTTTTAGGAGCAAAGACTACAGGATCAAAAAAAATACTTGAAAGGCGGTAAATATCTTATTTACGTTATCTTAACCTCACAACTTGTTTATTCAAATTTTAGTTTGGCAATTTGGAAAGAAAAGGGAAAGCGAAAAGGGTGTGGAAAACACAAAATGATACCAAACGATTAACCAACTAAATCAAAAAGTACATTAAACAAAATGGAAGCGATTGATTCATATGGGCATTTGCTATACGTACCGGTCATTTCTATTTTATTTGTTTCACTTCTATTTGATTTGAAATTAGAGATAATTTTGTTTGCATGTTGTACATACAAATAATAAAGTTTTTTAGTTTACCTAGCATTTAGTATTTTTATTACCACAGCAGATGTGTTTTACATTTGCAATCAGACTGAACAAAATATTACTGAAGAAATACTCCCCTACATTGGACTTGTTAAAAGTATTTCAATTATATTATTAAGGTTTTATTAAATGATTCGTAATTTTTTAATATCGAAACCATACCACCATTTCTCAAATTAAAACCATAACAAATGAAAATTATAAGAGTATTTTATTCTGATATACATTTTTTTACAAAGTTGTCTTTAAAATTACACATCATAAAACAGTTATACACAATTTCATTAAAGATAGGCCACATAGTTACTGGAATTCTATCCGTCAAAATTTTATTTTTTTTTGCCAATCCTATTAAATTTTCTACGATGATTCTACGATTTGCTATGATTCTCGTTTTCATTACATCTGCTTCAGATAACTGAGTTCCTCTTTTGAAAGGTGGAATGTTTAAATGCACTCCTTTTTCTTCTAAAATATCCGAGATGTCAAATCCACGATCTGCTAAAACAAATTGTCCATCCTGCAAAACATCTAACAATCCAGATGCTGCAGTAATTTTCCTGCCCGATATACTGCCTCCATAAATATCTGATATAAATGTCACTTCTCCATTTTCTGAACATCCAACGAGCAATTTAAAAGTAGTCGTTCCATAATATGTTGAATAGGTAGCTTGCTGAACTATAGGGTCACTACTGCGCTCGATACGAAATTCTGTGCAATCCAAAATTACAGTATACTGACCAGGTGAGGTAGTCGCCAAATTCCAAAAGTCTATTTGTTTGAAACAGTGCGATTATCGATGTCAAATAAGCTTGCCAAAGTCGCATAATAGAGATTTAATTTGTATTTCATTAACATTATAATCAATTCATTTTGTACCGATAAAGCAGTATGTATTTTGCAGTACGTACCACCAAAATGTTCACAAAAGAAGTTAAAAAGGTTTCTAGAGAGTCCTGTCATATGTTTTAACTGAGTAGCAGTTAAAAACTCATACGATATAAGTTGAGCCCTCTTG
This sequence comes from Leptura quadrifasciata, assembly GCA_963675555.1. Taxonomy (NCBI): domain Eukaryota; kingdom Metazoa; phylum Arthropoda; class Insecta; order Coleoptera; family Cerambycidae; genus Leptura; species Leptura quadrifasciata. The sequence continues at coordinate 149,313,125 of OY776673.1, read as the reverse complement.
CAACTAATAACTGTTTGAACTTGCATATTACATATTGACACTTTGCTACAACTAGGATCACCTTGTATATTGTCAGGATTAGTGTTGTCATTGACATATATGTAATTTTCAATCTGGCCAGGAACCAAGTCGATTGCATTTAGCGTATGTTGCACTTGTTCAATTTTTTTTTCTTTTCTAATTTTTCTTTCAGTTTTCTTCTTCTCATAAAGCTTTCGTTTTTTATAACACTAACATCATATTTTCGTATAGGTAAATGCAATGTTGGAATGGCAGTTTTCTTAAGAATTTTCCATTGTCCTAAAAGTAGCATGTAATGAAATCATGGCATGGAGTAATAGAATAATTAATATGTCTTAAATACTTACCCATGCTAGTAATAGTATAGCAATCCTCGGCAAAATGTTTTGAGCAGATCTTGCTGTGCTTGTTTGGTTTCTTGTCAGATTTGATTGATATTAACCATTTCTTTTGCATTGATACACTATTAGGGAACTTATGGAACTTTAAGTCTTTGTTTTTGTCCGTAACAGAAGAACATTGAGGCACACAACAATTATACGGCATATTGTTTTAATAACATAAAACTGCAAAGAAAAACGACAAAATTAAAATAATTGTGAGGTTAGGGTTGATACCAAACATTGACTGTGGCGCCGTCTACATGTAAATGATCTATTGCTTACCAGTCAGATGCATATTTACTGGGCAGTCGAAAAAGGAACAGAAACTTTACGAGCTAATTATCAACGCCGGTGAACCATTCGGCATGATCTTATCAAACCTATAAAGACAAACGATTCAATTTGCAGGCGAGCTAGTACAAAAAGTAACGGTATTTTATTGAGATCGTAAAGTTTTTGTTGCGTTTTTTGACTGTCCAGTAAATATACACCCGACTATACCTGTCTGTACAGATATTAAAGGCTTTTTGCCTTTCTTTCCTAATTTATTACATATTAAGCACTTTATCCGAATATTGATTTACTCTTTATTGCATCTTAACGAAGACGATGATGTATTTTCAATTTCACTGAACTGGGAAACATTTTTAAGATTCTGCAAACTAATATAGGTTTCTCTGCAGACTGCATGCAATTTCACTTTGTCTTTTCCACTTAAAATGTCTTCTTTATGTTGCAAAATCTTTTCAGCACAAATGTCTAATTTGTCATTTTCCCTCAAAGTAAACATTCCATTGTTAAGCACTAAATAGTATGTAGAAATCCAGTAATAATAAATATCACTCATTCGCATTCACATTACACAAAGAAAAGTTTGTTTCCAACTGGCAATATAAAATTACTTGTATTGAATAGCCCACGCACTTGCGTGACGCCGAGCTGGGCGCATCTAAGATCGAAAAACTTGTAGCTTTAAATAACAAAATTTCGAAAACTAGAAGTCGTAGAGAACTGGTTTTTTTAAAAAAAAAACAAACGTCCCTGAGGTGTAAGCTTTATTTCATACACAGATGATATGACAAAATTCCTTAAAATAAAAAAGTTTTTCACTGACTAAAAAAAGTGCTGCAAGGAGAGTAAATGTTCAAGTTTTAATTAGTTTTACAGAAAAAATAGATTTTCCGTAAAAACGAAATTAAAGCAGTGACCTTCGATCACATTTCCTTTATCAATTAAAAAAATATATGGATAATTATCTCAATTGGTTCCGGAGATATCACGAGGATGTTTGAAAAAGCAAGAAAAATTAATTTTGACACATGTATGGCATTTTTCGTAATAAAAATATTTGACCCCACAAAAAAATGTTCTAATTGGTCATTACAGATGGCCAAGGACCTAATCTATTATATTGTGAAGGTCCCATGTGGTTGTACCTTAAACAATTTTTTTCAAGGAGGAAGCTACTTTTTCTCCATCTTACGGTGCACTACCCCGTTTTAGGTCTGGAAAAATCTGGATATCGGTCTGTGTGGGCGAGAATGAGTCATCGTTGCGTAATATTGCGCAATCCTGCAAAAAGTTTAATTTTTAAAATGAAACCTATATGAACGTGTTTTTGGTTGAAAAGTTGTTTATAATTTTATATCGATAATTTTGCGAACATGTCGGATTACCTCGTAATATAACGTCTTAAAGTTACGCACGTACTATTTTGCGTGCGGTGCCGGCAGGCTGAATGAAGCTAATGGAAACAATGTTTTAAAAATTGAGAAGACTACAGATGTTGTATACGGGGGGCGATGAGAACTAAGGATCATAAGAATTTGCTAAGAATTTAGAAAGGCTGCGGATATTGTATACGGGGGCGATGAGAAAGTAAGGATAATAAAAAATAACTAAGAATTTAGAAAGGCAACGAATGTTGTATACGAGGGCGATGAGAAAATATGGCTCATGAAAATAAGGTCGCGAATGTTATTATATACGGGGGGTGATAAGGAAGTAAAAATTAAAGGAAATTAAAAACATTCTGACCAGATATTTGGAGAGTATATTGAAGGTGATCTTTGAGTATGCAGGAGCGGTATTTTTTAGGTGACTATTTTATAATGTTGGGGCTGTAAAATTTATGTTTGAACCTTTTTTTATGAATTTGGTAACGGATTATGATTATTTGAGAATTATAGACTAATATGAATTTTTTTCAGAATTTGATTTAGAAAAATGTGTTTTTTTTACAAAATAAAATTGAACGTTACTTTTTTTCATAGTTTGACTATCTGGAGATGAAAGATTGGATTGAAAAATGATTTTCAGGATTTTTTAAAGTTAAATTCCTTATAGTACGCGAGATATACTATAAAAGTGGACACTGTGGACAGTGTTATCCTTAACATAAACTAGAAAATCAGGAGCGAACGTAGGTGCATCTTTGCTATGTACATATTTGGATATGTGATGTAAACAACGCCAGGCGCGATTAGTATTTAGATGGGTGACCGGTTCAGGTGTTATAGTACCTTTCTTAAAACGACACTAAGGAATTTTAAAAAGCTTAACATTTTCAAAATAATTCAGTTCTAGAGCTCACACAGTCAAGCTGTTAAAAAAAAGTAATATAGATACATAAATTTACAAAAAAAAAATTTGTCAAATAAATCTGAAAAAATTCACATAACACTGAAAATTCACAAATAGTCTAAATAAAACGACCTTACGGCGCGATAGAGAGAACTTAGATTAGATAATAATCTGACCCAAGCTCTCTCACTTTTATATTAAAGCTGATTAGTCGCAAGTGGTAAATTCATTGTAGAAAACAATGCAATTATCGTAGCTTATAATTAAACTTCCAATCTGAATGATTTTGTCATAGGAAATCCCATCGATTTATAATGCAGTCCAATAAATGGTTTTGTTTTATTTTTTGTTTTAAAAAAACCACATAGTTCACAACCAGTTTCAAACGAGATTTTAATATAAACTTTTTATACCTACGTAGTTCAATAAAATATTGTTTGGTGCCTCTTTTATTTCCCTTAAATCTTTTTAGATATAAAATATATATATATAAATTATATAAAATATTGTATTTAATTTATGACATGCTTGACTTTTTTTGGGGACTTCTGCCATATATATATCCTCTTCTAAAAATAATCACGGAATCTATAAAATGACAGAATTATAGAGTATATATTTTTGGTATAGCAACGGGTTCTCTTTTATCACCAAGCAGCAACATATTTATGGAAGAAATTGTAAGCAGACATGTCTGACAATCGATATTAAAACCGGTTGTCTGATGATGGATATATGTTTACGACATTTTTGCAACGTGACATCATAGGGTCGACACTTTTAGAAATATAAATAACAAAGAAGCTTCTGTTAAATTTAGATTAAAAGTAGAAAATAGGAATAAACTACCCCTTTTAGATGTTTTAAGTAAAAGGGTAAGTAATACTACTGAAACAAAGATTTATAACAAACCAGCCTATATACTAACTATAACTCAAATTAGTTTGACCAAAACAAAACCAGAAATTAAAAAAAACTATATTTACAATATTCCGTATTTCCGTGGGAGTGTGGCAAACATGTTGGTGAGTCGTCCAGATGTTGTAAGATTGGATGAACAGAAAAATTATATTAGAAAGAACGAAATTTACAAAGCAAAGGTTAGTTAACACCATTGGGAAAACAGCGTAGAATAAAGTGACAAAAATTTTAACGAAAGGTCCAGGTAGCAGAATGAAAAAACTTACTAAATAATATTACTAAATGAAGATAATGCATATCAAATTGTTCTATAGACTATTACACGTTCTGGTGACCAGTGCTAAAAGTTTACAAATATAACTTAGAACATAATATTAACAGTTATTTGTAAGTATAAAGATACCTATAACATATCGAATCTTAAAGATGTCTATTTAATATAGACAGCAAACAAGAGTATTTTATGAAAGCAGGTGGCAAAATACCCAACAAAAAGGAAGAAGTAAAAAGAATTTCTTTTTACGTAACAGAAAAAACGATACATTTAAATTGAATGTTATTACACAAAATTAATTAGGAAAGTCAGATTTGATATTTGATGCATAAAGCAGTTTATACATTTGATTGTATGCATTTCAAATACATTTCAAAATTTTCAAACGAGTAGCAAGGGTACAACATTAATGTTTAATATATAATAAATTAATACAAAATAATAACAAAAATTCTATAGTCTTCGTTATGAGGAGTGCATATCTACATCATCTATGATGAGTATATGAGTAAACTATCAGCAATTTATCTATAATAAAAGTGAGGAAAGATCTTTCTTTAACCTGCGTAACACATTGTTTAACTAAGCAGTTCAGCAACTGGACAGAAAATCCTAAAATGAATATTATCTAAACGTTAATTGTGGTGTTAAAATTTCATGAATGTAAAAACCTCATTACTTGTGACAGTTGTGAAGATTATATTGAATCAACAGAAAACATCAAATACTTAAGACTTATATATTGACAAGTTTTTGAAATGGGACAAACATGTGGAAATATTAAAAGGAAAAATTCGAAAGTTAGTATATAAATTTTATCAGTTTAAACAATACATGGATTTACATTCTCTCATAAACATTTTTAAAGCCTTAGTAGAGTTTATAATTAAGTACAGTTTAATAATTTGGGGAGGGGTATACGACAGTACTCTAAATAACCTTAAAATGATTCAAAGATACATTTTAAAAATTATTTAAAACAAACCTAAATATTATTCAACACAACCATTATTTGAAAATATAAAAGTATTGAATACTGGCAGTTTATATATTATAGATATTTTGAATTATGTACAAGAAAATCTCAAGATAAAGAATAAATCAGATCATAACTACTTAACTCGCTCGATGACAAACAAAGAAAGTATAATACCAAAACCAACAAACACAGCGTTCTCAAAGTATATAGATTATACGGAAATTAAATTGCATAACGTCTTACCTGTATCAAAAAAGACATAAAATATTTTAAAAAATATAAGAGGAGAATTAAAATATATGTAAATGACAGTATAGATAAATTTAAACAAATTTTGAGAAAATAATGTTATTTGTCTGTACTCGATTCATTCCACTGGTATTGATACTTTTTATTTTCTTTTTCTTTCTTTTTTCTCTATTAGGCCAGTCGTCAGGTAGATTGACATCGTTTTAATTCGGACAAGAGATTTTATTGTTGGAACCTGTTCATTATAGGCCTCTTTTAGAAATACTAATTTTTGCCCCTCGCCCGCCCCCCGGAACACCGCCAATTTTGGGGCAATACCGCTTAAAAATCATTTTTTTGCAAATAACTCGATTATGAATGGTCCTACGAAAAAAAGATGGTTATCAAAGCTGAAGATAAGTGAATTCTCTATCGAAATGGTTAATAATAATAATAATATATATAATTAGAAAAAGGTAAACACGAGACAAGTTCCCTGTGAGCTTAGGTGTCATATTTGTACCTTTTATTATTTTATTATTTTTATTACTATTTGAACTAATAATATATACTATCTGGTCAATTACTTTCAAATAAAAAATGTCTTCTTTTTATGTGTTTTTCTACCACATATATGTCCTGATGACAAATTCTACAAAAGTAACAAAATTCATCAGTGGATTGGAAAAATAACCTCTACGCCTGTAACGTGTATGTCAAAGGATTAGTCAGCGGCTATTTCTTGCCAACTAATACAAATTATGACAAAAACAAGCACATAAATAAGCAAATAAATCTTTATGTACCATAAAAAACAGTACATAGGTAAATAGGTACCATTTCAGGAAACATCAGCGTTTTGAGGTAATATGCAATTATTACACTTAATGCGCCAGGCTTGTAACTTGTAATTCAGCGCTCGGCGGGGCACATAGCCCGGAGAGTAGCTGTTGGTTGAAGTTTGGTTACGTTCCTTATAGTAAAATAAGGATTTTATAGAGGAGTTTGCGACTAAAAATATTATGTTTTAAGTATACAGGTGTTTAAAATATTTATGAGATGATTTATACAAAATGACACACATAGTTTAAGGTTTTCAAAAGAAATAACATCTGCGCCAACACTGCAAGTTCTGATATTACTAATTATGTTGTAAACATAATTCCTTGTTAATAATTAAATATTAAACGTATCTTTATAATTTTGATGTAAATTGGAATTATAAAAAGGTATTTTTTCATTTGAAGGATCATTGTCAGGAATTATGGACGAAATGAAATAATTGTTGATTTTTTCTGGATCAGCAAGCGCATCTGAAATGTTATCATTAGTCTTATTTTTTGTTAAACTTAATTTATTTGCCTCTGCCCAGAATAATTTTGAATCTTAATTTTTTGATAGTGCATCAAAATAAGCACATTTTTTCGATTGTATGGCACGATTTGTATAATTTTTGAGTTGTTTATAATATTCTAGATTCTGATGACTTTTACTTTTTAAATACTTTGCTTTAGCTTTATCTCTCATTTTCATAACAAGTTTAATGTTGTCAGTAACCCATGGTGTAAAAGGCTTTTCTTTTATCAATGTATGTTTTAACGGGGCATGTTTATTAATTAAATACAAAATATTGTCATTGAAAATATTTAACTTCTCGTTTACACTTTTAATATAATATATTACATCCCAATTTAACGTATTGCAGTCTTCCTCATTTCATTTCATAAAGAATAGAATAGAAATATGTTTATTCTACTAAATATACATATACAAGATAAAATATATAAGTATAAAAGGTGATAATTCGTATAAACGTTCTTCATGCCACCGCATATAACAAACAAAAAGAAAGAAATGTAAAACAAATAAGTATAACAACAAACAAAAAACTGAAATTTACAAAACAGATAAGAGAAACGCAAATTTCATAATATGCATATCATATAAAAAGCAAGAGTATAAGCATTACAAAGTATTTAATATCTGAAGTTTCGGAAACTAAGTCTGTTGCCTTTTTCAAAGTTATGAAGTTATGAATGGAATTCTTATAACAGTGGCATTTATTCCATCTACCTCCACAGACGGTTAAGCTTTTGACGTTCCCCTTTAGTCCTCGCATACCTACGCCTAATAAGTTGAAGGTATCCGAATTGCAATATCATTGTCCATTAAATAATATTACAAGATATAATTGTTAAATGTAATTATTTTGTTAATTACCTGTAAGGTGTATAATAATTTATGGTCTATTGTTTAAAACTATTCGAGGCGTAAATTGATTATTTATCATTTTTTATTTGTACTTGGCATTACGCAAATTATAGTATAAAACGAAATAAGAAAATATCCTAATCTAAAAAAATTTTCATATCAAGAAAAAGTGAATTTTTAATCCAGTTACAAAGAAAATGTTAAAGATATAATTTTAATATATAAAGCACATTTTTTTCAAATGGAACTACATTGGTACCGTGATACCATTTATTAATACTATCAATAAGGAATTTATTCATATGCTTTATTAAAAAGAATGCTTTATAAAATTATAGCTAAGCTACCTATTTAATGCATACAGCGTTAGTAAAAATTAGATTAAAAACGGTGAATAGAAGAAATAATATATTAAGAAAGAGATGTGTACTCTATATAGCAGAAGTAGATATCCGAGAAGGTCCCGCCCTATTCAGGAACGGAAAGTCCCTTTCTTGCAAAAGACCACCCCTAACGGGGACTTAACGCTGATTTTTCACATTTATCTTGTAAACCGTTTGTTGGAAGAGAAAAAACAATAGGAAATAAAAAATTTATCGTTAAATTCTGCATAAAAAATTTCTTATTGACCTTGTAGCTTATCTCCACCTATTTCTCAGTAACAGCGTCCACACTAGGGGTAGTTTGGAGCGCACAGGTAAAAATCGATCTTACACGAAGTTTCACAGCAAATATCATAAAACCGGTTACTTTAACGAGAAAAATGCCCAAGAACGAATTTATAGAGCGGAATTTTCTCTATAAGATACATGTCTAGCGGGTTTTGACGCAAGTGATTTTTATTTATTTTTACTTTTTTTCCTCAAAGATGCGTTTTCTAATTTGACCTCGTTTCCACACTACCCTTGAGGTAGAGCTCTCGGTGGGTTTGTTTCAAAATTAGTTGCTCCTGTAGACCTATTCCACTAAAATTCTGTCCAATTTTACTCATCAGAGGGTTTTTCATCGATGAACTGTTCTTCATATTTGGAACATCCTTGCCCATGACAATTAGAGTACATTATTGAGCAGCGCAATCCAACCTTAACACAGTTGCATCGTTTTCCGCAACCCTTTTGCAGCTGCAGGACACTAGCTGAAGGGTGGAAATTGGTACTGATACTTTAACAAGAGAAATGCCCAAAAATGAATTTATAGAGCGGAATTTTCTCTACAAGATGCATGTCTAGCAGGTTTTGACGCAAGTGATTTTCATTTATTTTCTCCTTTTTTCCATAAAAATGCGTTTTCTAATTATACGTAAAATATGTACCTCACTAATGCTAGACGACCTTAGGAACAAATGTTTGAAGTATTGTAATATGTAGGAGAAGGAAAAGCCACAGCTTAGAATAGACTGTGCTAAGCCTGAGAGCCTTGTCCCTTGAACCTTCAGTACCTAATAGTTTAGGATATACGGTGAAGATAGACTGAAATAGATATAAATATACATGCAGATATGTTATTACTACATAGACTTAAATGTACGTGAAAGTGTTTCTGTAGACATGGAGACGATAGGTCTTTTTCATTTGCGAAAAGACGCTTGAAGAAGGTGAAACTAATATGCGCGTTGAAAGAGACTTGGTGAATTTAATAGCCGTTGACAAAGCTTGGCAGAAGGATAAATATAAACAGCTTCAAAATATTGCGGCTATAATATATCAAATTGAATCTTGGCGAGGAGAAAACTTGGAACCAACGGAATGGGGTTGGAAGAAAGTGGGCAGTATCTTAACGCCCGTTTATACCACCGAGTTATCAGCACCCTTCACTAGTATCCCGCAGCTGCAAGAAGGGTTGCGGAAAACGATGCAGCTGTGTTAAAGTTGAATTGCGCTGCTCAAAATATACTCTAATTGCCATGGGAAAGGATGTTTAAATTCCTAGTTTGAAGAAAAATTCGTCGATGAAGAGGTTATGCCTAAAATTGGACACCTCAAGGGTGGGTTGGAAACGAGCTCAAATTAAAAAACGCATCTTTGCAGAAAAAAAGGAAAAGTAAATAGAAATCACTTGCGTCAAAACCCGCTAGACATGCATCCGGTTTTGAGATATTCGCTGTTAAACTTCGTGTAAGATTGATTTTTACCTGTGCGCTCCAAACTACCGCTCGGTTGGGACGTTGTTACTGAAAAATAGGTGGGGATAAGCTACAACGTCAATAGGACACTTTTTTATACATAATTTAACAAATCTTTTATTTCTTACACTTTTATTCTCTTCCAATGAACGGTTTACAAGACACAAGTGAAAAATCAGCGTTAAGTCCCCGTTAGGGGTGGTTTCTTGCAGAAAAGGCACTTTCCGTTTCCTAATGGGGTGGGAACTTTTCGGATATCTATTTCTAACCCTATCAAGAGTACATATCTCAAATATAATTTCTTTATAAATTATTTCTTCTAAAATGCCTAATCAGCGTGGACAACTTTGAAAAAGGAAATAGATTTGGTTTCCGAACCGACAGATAAATACTATATGCTTATTATTTTTGTTATAATTTGTATTAGTTGGCAAAAAAATAGCGTAACTGATCCTTTGACATAAACGTCACAGAGGTTGAGGTTATTTTTCGAAAATATTGATTAATTTTGTTATTTTTGCAGAATTTGTGATCAGAAGATATATGTAGCATAAAAACCCATAAAAATAAGAGGAGTATTCCAAAATGAAGGAAGCAACATTAACAAAATGCCACAGTAATTAATGTTTAGCAATATCTTCGTTATTAATAATTTGTTTATAATTTTTCCTATTATTAACTACAAAAAATTTTGTCATTAAAGTGCTTTACAATGAATATCAGTTTATCAAGAGTGACAAACTTTTCCTACGACCCCTCAAAAAAGTATCCACTTTCACTCAATTTATAGGCACGATAGTTAATATCATACAGGACTGCGTTATTTTCCTAACACATATGTATGTATAGTAAGTAGATGACGTATACACGGTGGGACAGTGCGTCGACCTCGATAATTCGAGTTCTACGATAGCTAGAAGTTTTTTTAAAAATTGCAAGTAACCTAGATAAAAAAGTCTATAACTGGAAATTATTTTCGAATATACAGGGCGAGCCAAGACGAAATTACAGGACCAAGTGCCTTTTTTAAATGGATTGTTATGTATATCAGTACATTTTTTTGAAGCCTCTTTCTAGGCTCTATTCATTCCTATATTAGCATTGAATATATCCCAACCACTTGGATGTAATGAATTTTGTTGTTGAAATCTGCAGATGGATATGAAAAAAATCACCACAGTCACAATTATTTTTTTTATGAAAAACTTATGTGAACCAGTTACGAAACATCTAATTAATGTTTTTGAATCCTTTTCATTTAGTAAAAATAATTTACAGGGTGGCCAAAAATTATTTTTCGATTAAAAACAATTTTCTCAATTTTTTTAAATGGAACACCCTGTATATTTTTCGACTTTGTGATGTAGAAATAAAAAGCGAACATTTTTTGTAAGTACTTCCCTAGGGCTAATTGCAACCAATTTCGTTTTATTGAGCAATAATTACAAAATTCAAAAATAAACTTAAAAAAAGAGGTTTCTTCAAATATCTCCGTAGAAAAAATTATAATAAATGTTCCACATGTTGCCCATTTTGATTGACACACATCTATATGCGCTTTTGAAATGAGGTTCCCACTGTTCCTAAAACTACCGGCGTGATAGATGTAAAGGCAGTTATCATTCTTTCCTTCATATTTTGTACTGTTGTTGGTGTGTCTCTATAAAAAAATCTCGTCACGTATCCCCATAAAAAGACATCCATTTTTGTAAGATCTGGGGATCTAGCAGGCCATTTAGTGGGTCCATTTCTTCCAATCCATTGATTAGGGTAGGTATTATTTAAGTGGTCTCTAACTGCATTTAAATAATGTGGTGGAGCACCATCTTACTGAAACCACATCCTATTTCGAATTCTTCCAGGGAGATTTACCAATATGTGGCAGACAGTTTTCCAAAAAATGAATATAAATAGCTCCAGTCAATGTACAATCAAAAAAATGTGGCCATATTACATGTTCTCCAATAATTCCTCCCCAAACGTTTATAGACCATCTGTGTTGGCTATCAACTTGCATAAAAAGTGAGGATTTTCTGAAGCATAATAATGGAAATTGTGCCTATTAACAAATTCATTTTTATGAAAAATTGCCTCATCACTGAATAAAATAATATTGAAGAAGTTGACATCATGTTGCATTTCACCTCTGACCCAAACTCATTTTCTTCGTTCACAACACATTTTGTTCTTTTTTTTTTATATTCGACATTTTCAGTTTCCAGAAATCTATCGAGAAGGTTTTGGAAGATGCTAATACAGTAATCTTTCTTTCAGGATAACTTTGGTGATAAATTCTATTGGCAAGTAAACAATTTCTGTCTGACTCGCCCAAAACAAAAGTCGTGTCTACAAGTTTCGCTTTATTCAAATTTATATTGTAAAATTCCAAATATTTTAAATTCAATACAAATTGTAACTAACGATAAGTGTGATAAATGCTCCTTTGTACACGACAATTTATACCAAACTGAGGTTTTATTGCTTGTCGGATGACGAAAACAGCAAAAAATAAATGTACAAAAAAACATTACAGTAAAGGACCGGTTAAATACTATTTACTCATTTCAATGTATTGTAAGAAATGGTCCCACTAAATGGCCTCATTTCAAAATTGCCTAAAGATGTGTGTCAATCAAAATGGGCAACACGTCGAATATCTATTATAAATTTTTCTAATGCATTATTTGAGGGAATCTATTTTTTAATTTTATTCTTGAATTTGACATTTATTTATAAAACGAAAATGGTTGCAATTAGCCATAGGGAAGTGCTTACAAAAAACTTGTTTTTCATTTCTACATCACATCGTCGAAAAATATACAGGTTGTTCCATTTGAAAAAATTGAGAAAATTCAATTTAAAATGTTTTTAATTGAAATATAATTTTTGGCCACCCTGTACATTTCTAGGAAATGAAAATGATTCAAGAACATTAACTAGATGTCTCGTAACTGGTATTCACATAAGTTTTTCTTAAAATCTGTAATTGTGACTGTGGTGATTTTTTTGAATATTCATTTGTAGATTGCGTTACTTCAACAAAAAAATTCATTTCACTCAAGTGGTTGGGAGATATTCAATGCTAATATAGGAATGAATAGAGCCTATAAAGAGGCGACTTAAAAAAATGTACTGATATATATATAGCATTCCATTTAAAAAAAGGCACTTGGTTCTGTAATTTCCAGTTATAGACTTTTTTATCTAGTTTACTTGCAATTTTTTTTAAAATTTCTAGCTATCGTAGAACTCATATCGCGGTCCGACGCACTATTGCCTCACGCTGTATATCATGGCCTGTGGTCTGTGCGTAATTTTCCTAACATACACGTGCGTTAAAAAACCTCAACTGTCAAAACTGTTACAATTAATGTCATGTCATATTTTAAAATTATTAAATTATCAAACGAAGAATAGTTGTTTCGATTGTCGTGGGAAAAATATTGTACTTAACTCGCTGGGAAGTGTCTTACAAATTCGTGTAATTTCCGCACGCAGCTTGCGGCCTCGAATGTCAACATGTTCATTTATATATTAAACTTCACTTTCCGTGCTAGTGTTGTATATACTATTTTCTTCAAACGTCAGAAAATTATGACATTTCCTACTCATTTCATGACATTAAAGTTTGACATTTGCCATTAGCAACGGAAGTAAAAGTATTTTTTCTTCCGCTCAAGCGGACTTCCGTTGCTAATGTCAACGCCAGCTAAATTTTTTATCTTTATTTTTTTTATAGCTAACAGACATTTGTGAAAAAATAACATGTCTTATTCAGAGTAAAAGCCACTTTTACTCGTAATAAAACAATTTGCTAATTTCAAAAATAAAATGTCATTCAAAATGTTGTCATTTAGCAACATGATTAGATTACGTTTTGTCGCTCAAAAGAATTAGCATATTTAACCCAAATAATTTTATAAACGGCTAACCTACCTGATTCATCGATTTCACTAGTATTCGAGATCGAGAAGGTCCTGCACTGGACCTACCATATTTTATTATAATCTGGTTTTGAATTTTTTTCACAACGTGATGCTTTCTCTACGTTTTATGAGAAAGTAAAATTATTAATCAAAGGTTAATATGTGTTTCCGATTCCGAGGAAACTACTTACAACTATAAATAAACATAGTATAATGATTAATGGTTTTTACAGCAACCTGTTTAAGTAAATGTTTGTTTATGAAATGCACCGCAACCGCAGCATAAGAAATTCATTCAGCATAACGATAGTCATGAATGGAAACCGTTTAAAGACACATTCTTTAAGTTAATATTCTCAAAAATATAGTACTAGTCGAATTGATCTTATCTGTGATGGATAGCAAGTATTTTTATTGCGTTAAACTTTGAACTAATGGAAATACCAACAATTATTAGCTGTCTTGTTGAAAAGTGAGTTCATTTGATAACGTACTGTAAAAATTCATATAAAACATTCACATAATTAGTACAGTTAGAAAAAAATCTATATACATTGACTGATAACAGTGTTAAGTAGGGATAACGTATGGCTTACTTTCCAATGGTTTTGGCGTAATTATTCAGAATAGACTGTTAGACATGCGTAGTGCCGCCATCCCTCGGCGTGCAATATCTGTGAAGCAAAATGAGTAAGAATGTGGGAAATGTGAATCTAAAATTAAGCAGAATTATATTATAAAATGTGGAGGATTGCGTTAAAAATTCGTAACACATAAGATGTGTAGGTTTTCAAAATAGTAAAAAGAAAGATTTCATATATAATCACGCCAAAAACCTTAAATGGATATGTGACAATTGTATAGTATATTTCGATTCTATTTTAAATATTCAGAAACAAATATTAGATTTTAAGGAATCAGTCTCAAATCATAGTTAAATGAATTTAGATTTGTTTAAAATCAAGTTATATATACATGTAATGATTCTCATAAACAAGATAATAAGAAAACGCATGCAGAAGTAATTGGAGAAGTCCTCGTTATAAAACCTAAATCTACACAGGAAAGCAAAATAACTAAGGAAGATATTCGGAAAAATTTGAAGCCAGCGATGATAGAAGTTGGTATAAATGAAATAAAAAATACGAACTACAACTAAAGAGGATAGAGAAAAAGTTAAAGTGGCAGCCGAAAAACGTCTTCACTTGATGTTTTGTTATAAAAAATAAGATTTAAAACAATATCAAGGTAAACGAGATAAAAATCTTTAAGAAATGGCTAAGTTTGAGTGACTATATCTCAGTCAATTTTCATCGAAAATACTTTTTGAGACCATCAATTTAAAGGAAATTTCATCAACTTTTTTTCTCCACAGCAATGCCTATACCTATCTCTGCTCAAAAACAAATTTATAGGCAAAAAAGTAAAAAAAAATGAATTTTTTGCTTTTTTAAATTATTTTTTGGATACTTTTCGAACAAAAAATTGTTTTTTTTAATAAGCAATTTTGATAGGAAATTTGATTCTCTACAAAAAATTTCCTATTAGCTATACCTGAATATTGCTTCGTTTTCGAGTTATATCTAAAAAACTGAAAGGGTTGCATTTTCACCCCTATCTCCAATTTGCGCCCTCTAAATTAATAGCACTCCGCGGTTTTCTCATCTTAAATGACCAATTGAACGATTTATGCAATAAAAACCCTTGAATGTCTTAGTTCCTTTCTACATGATATAATCAATAGCCTGATTACAAAACCAATCTGAAGTTTAAGAAACCAGTCAGACAAAGATAAAGAGATGCGTGGAGAACCTACTGTGAGGAAATCGAAAATTACTCTCAGACTGCTAGGTTATGCAAAATCCTCGCCAAAGACAAAGACTATGACCTCTGCCTATTAAAAAAGAGTGATAGTACAAGAACCACCGATTTTCGTGAAAGCCTAGAGCTACTCATGGAGACTCATTTCCCGGGTTCTGTGGTAACAGAACGGAAGGAGTGGCCAAACGAAGTCGACACTCAACCCTCAGATTTGTATTATCAAATGACCAACCAAATAGTGAGTGAGGACAGAATAAGATGGGCAATACAGAGCTGGTTGGAGTATTTAGGGCGTGCTTAGCATACCTTTATATTCCAGAGACATGAAGAAGCTATGTGAACGATATATAAGGGATGTTGTAATGAAAAACAACCTTTTACATCCTAACCAGCACGCATACACCCTGAGAAGATTCACCAAAACAGCCCTCCATGTAGTTGTGAGTCGAATTGAGAGATCCTGGGATAATAAAGAGTCCACCCTAGGTGTCTTCATAGATATAGAAGGTGCGTTTGATAGAACCACCTTTCCAAAAACTACAGCAGCTCTAGTGGAGAAGAATGACCTTACGATCATGGGAAGCTGGATATCCGGCATGATCTCGAAGAGAGCTGCACAAATTAGTGTAGGAGATGCTTCTGTACGAGAAATAGTTGCGAGAGGCTGTCCCCAGGGAGGTGTAATACCACTACTGCTATGGAACCTAGTTTTTGACAGCTTCTTGCGCCGCCTCAACTTAGAAGGATTCCACACAATAGCCTACGCACTAAGTTTCGCATCAGAAGTAAAATACCTTGAGGTAAACTTCGATGCCAAACTAACATGGAATCTTCACATAGATAGAAGACTAAAGAATTCTTACACCTCTTATGAGCAGTGCTGCAGGACCGTGGGGAAAACCTGGGGAATGAAACCTAAAGTGGTCATGTGCATATACACTGCCGTCATAAGACCAATGATAACGTATGGAGCTGTGGTTTGGTGGCCTAAGAGCAAACAGACTACAGCTAAGGTCAAGCTCAGCCAACTGCAGAGAGTTGCCTGCCTAAGCATAACCGGAGCTATGCGAACAACGACAACGAGAACTATGGAGGTAACGCTGTGTCTGCCACCACTAGATATATATCTAGAAGAAGTGGCTCTGACAACAATGGTAAGCCTCAAATCTGTTGGCATACAACAGGGCTCTCAGAAAGACGCCGCTTCTGCAGGTGTGCACTGATGACATTTCTCCCTGGTTTTTCATTGACAGACCCTACATAATACAGACAAATATTGAGAACGAGGTTTCTGGCGAAGTTGTGATCAGCGTCTTCACAGACGGATCAAAAAAGAAGGATGGGGCAGGATGTGGAATATACTCCAGAAATCTGCAAATCCAATATAAATGGGCTATGGATGGGCGAGCTAGCGTAGTACAAACGGAACTGGCGGTCATAACCATAGCTACAAAAGGAATTGTCCGTAGACAAATTACGGACAAAATAATCAGAATCTACACAGATTGTAGACAATCATTACTAGCCCTGAGAAGTTACAAAATTGCCACAGAAGCAGTATGGGAATATCACCAAGCACTTCTGCGTGCCTCCAGCATGAATAACATATTGGTATGCTGGATGGAAGGACACGCACAGTGTAGTGGCAACAAAGTAACCGACAGACTGGCCAAGAAGGCAGCAGGCCTAAGTATCTTTGGACCAGGCCCGGCCAGTCTGTTACCTATTACAGCGATAATACAAATAATTAAAGAGAATACCCACAATGAATTCAAGAAGTTGTGGGATGATAAAAACAGCTGTCAGCTTGCTAGGGAACTACTAAAATATCCCAACAAGAGTACAGCAATAGACTACCTGGCAATGTCCAGAAGGAACCTATGTTTTATAACGGGAATCCAAACTGGACACTGTCCGTTAAGAAAACATCTACATAATATGAGATTAAGCGAAACACCTCTCTGTAGAGGTTTGAACAAGAAGATGAGACGGTTCAGTATGTACTTTGTGACTGTTCTGCTGTCTCATTAACCGGAGAATCCATTTTGGGAGAACGTTGGCCTACTTTGGCCGATGTAAGGGAGATGCCCCTGCAGCATCACCACCTATTTCGCAATATTAGATTTGTTGGAGGCCTAGGCGAGGGTTTGTCTACAGGAAGGATGTACAAGTGGTCCAATGGGGTCTAAGTGCTGCGGTTCAATAATTTTTATTGACCACCCTCCCAACCAATTTCAGATTCCAGCCTATTTCATGTCAAATAATTCACAATTATCTCTCAGATCATTCATGTCAAGTACTAGCCATTAACTATGAAACAAAAAACTTTAAAATCGAATATGTTACAACCAGAATACTTAATGATAATAATTATAAAACATTTTTGTTTCATTTAAGTAAAGAAACATGAACTGATATCTACAATTCAAGTAATGTCGATAAAGGGTTCGAACTGTTCACGGATACCATTAAATATTATATAGATTTAGCTTTTCCCATCAAAAAAATAATTCGAACAAATTTAGGAAGAAAAAACATATGGATTACTAGAGGAATATAATAAATGGAACATATTATAGAAACATCCAAACCACATTATATTCAAAAACATTAAATCTGAAGAAAATTACGTGAAAAGTACGTTTCGCTAACACTATTTCAGAAAGTACACATTCCACAACTAAAAATTATGTTGGACACTGTGTTATAATGATATTTTAACACACTGTGATAGAATCATAGAATGTCATTCTAACACACTATGTTGGAATAAAACTATTGTATAAATACACAACTTTTTTGTATGATTTCTAAAATCTTGTTAGAGAAAGTATAATCTAAAACACGTTTGGAATGGCATATTCCATACTCACGAACCGTAGTCCTCGCCTTCGGCTCGGACTACAAACTTTTCGCTCATGTGGAATATGGGCCATTCCATAATTTGTAGAATATACTATTATTGAATCACGGCAATGCGTTAGAACGTGTTGTATGGCAATCAAGTTTGATTAACTATCTAGTATACAATGAGTTCTACCCCAGCTCTAACATTGGTGACGTCACTTCCAGGCAACTTTCGCTTTGAATTTGGAATTTCACTATTATATGTGGCGTGACGTAGTTACGAGTAAAGTTAGTGCGTAATTATTAAGGACTTATTATTGTAATTTAGTGATTAATAAACAAGTGGTTAATAAAAGTAATTGTTGCAGATATTGAACCTACGTTTGGAAGTGTTTACTACAGAGTGTAAACACGTAACAATACAAACCTAAAATATAACTGACATTTAATCTATTACACCTATCCGACTTTGGGCGCTTTGAAATATACCACTTAATGTATGACCATATAAAAAATTAAGAATAAAATTATGATGATGATGATAAATTGTTTTGTAATAAAGTTTTAAGTTACCCTATTGTGTTTCCCTATGTAATGCGAATCATTTTGATGTTCTCTTTATATTCAAGTAAGACTGTGCAGACAAAAAGATACACAAGACAGGGTACTGTAACAATTATTAATAATGGGCAACACTGGAGCCAGTGCGGTTCCTAACCAACGTCACTACAACTGAGAAAGTAATAATTCGACAGTGTACTAAAGAAAATATTTTCGTTTGGGTACGGGTATTAAAACGGAATAATTCAAAAACACTTTTAATTATTGGTTAATTAATTAATTAATTTCATTTCAATAATTTCAAATATCTTTTACATTATTTTCCCGAACGCCTTTGTTCGCGGTAGTGCAGTGTAAAGTCCCGTTCAGGTAGTTGCGGAATGCGAATTTTTTTATGCAGATTTTTACAAAATTTGTTCTAAAACAGTTTAATTTTCTAGCAAGTGTAGCGAAATGTTCGTAAGACAATTCGTTTACTTTTAACTAGAAGTTATATTAGCAAATTAAGTTCTCCTGGAACGCATATGTCGAATTAAAAAAAAAATCCGCAAGCGGAAATTCGCAATCCGTAGTTATGAGAACTAACCCTATACGTGTTTGACCCAAAATTCGTAACTCGAACTTTAGATTATTATCTATACGTAACTACTATACTAGAAAGACTGACGGAAACATTCTTACTTTCTATTAAATTTTGATCATTTAATGAATGAAAAGTAAAAGTCCGTTAGTTTATAGAGCAGAGTATGGACAATTGTAATGTATATAAAAATAATAGTTATATCTAACAATAAGAGCTGGCATGATAATTATTAACAAGTACGTTGATACAAAGTATTGCAAATTATATTACCTACTGATTTGTACGTTGCGATAAACAACTGTTCGGTGTAAGGAGTACTCCTGGGGGACTTGTAGTCACTATAAATACACACTGCAGATTTTAGATGAAATACTTAAAAAATTACGTAAGTTATTCTTTATTAGTTTAACATTGGGAAATAAAAAAAATACAACTTTCTGGAGTATTTTAACTGCTCTGTCGAAACAACACTTTTGTATCTTCTCGGTCAAGGGATTTAGATTCGCTTTCTGTTAAAAGTACTCAGATTTTCCAAAAATGTAACTTAATTCCAATACACCATACTCCACAATGGGCGCTATCTTTAGCATAAGAATATGTATTTTTTTATTTCCTGTATTGATGTTTAATATATTTAATGTTTAAATTTGCGTGACGACTTAAAACAAATTTGGAATCGTAATAAATAGGCCAATGCATTTAATGTCCGACCTGGAAAATATCACAAAGCTGAGTGTTACAGAAGTTTTAAGTGCTTTTGATTATTTTTAACATACTAAAAGTCTCCAGATCTCCGGTGGGCGGAACATTCCCAAAACTGCCCTTAAACGTACATTGTTTCACTTTATTCAAATTATATTGGTTAGGGTTTACTTTAACAAAACGTGTGGAGAGAAAATAGAGAGATCATAGAACTTTCTATAAAATAGTATATCCAAAGTTACAATTTGGTTAATCCAATGGCGTACAGCATGAGTTGAATTAAACAAAGTTTACTCCGTAAGGTATACTTTGTTAGTTTCTTTTTATCTTGGTTATGATTAAGTTTAGCGAACAAAGTGTAGAGAGAAAAGAAAAAGGTCCTAAGATTTTCTATAAAACGGTGTATTTTAAGTTATAATTTGGTTAACTCAGTTAATATTGTCAGTACTCCACCAATATTCAGGCCATCCTTTTCTACACATTAAACGATCAGTATTACTTCCTCCATCAATACACCATCAGTCACCATCAATATTGTCCTTACACGTTCAGTAATACTGTCAGCATTTTTAAGTATTGACAATATTACTGATCCTGTAAGGTCTCTATAACGGAAATAAATTAAATAAATTGGAAAAGTGAGCATTAGGGGTGATATGTATATGTTTAATTATAATCATGCAAGGAACTGAGTTAATCAAATTATAGCATTTAATATAAAATTTATTTCCTTTTTACATTTTTTTCGCTAAAGCTAATCCTAACCAAGATAATTTGAAAACCGCTGCCCAAAGAATACTACTTCCACATCCAGATTTTGTATCCAAGTCTTATACACACTAAGTCCCAATGTAATATTTTACTCCTTTTAAGGGAGTGGGCGGCAATAGGGGTGGTTGAGGTGGTGGCTAATATTAAAATAAATTTTAAAGGCCTTTGGTTCTGTTTGGGCCGCATATAATTCAAATTAATTGGAAATAGCAGTTGCCTTCCTTCTAAATAATACATTTTTTTGGTCCTAGCCGAGCCGTATAATTTTTTGTTTTCTTATTAATTTCAATCTTAGTTTTTATGAGTAGGTATTACGTTAGAGTATTTCAAAGTACCTACATTTATCTCTTAGTTTTTTCTTATAGTTGTTTTTCTAGTAGTTGGTAAATATTTAATGTTTCAGTGGATATTATTTGGAAGGAATTAAACTGCCTTAAAATAAGAAATTATTTGCTACATTTATTTTACTTTCAATAATAATTGGTTCTCTTCGAATAATTTTGTGTTCAAATTTATTGATGGTTTTAGTTTATTATCTTAGTTATTAAATTGGTATTTAATAGAGCTATTTAAAAATGCCTGATAGGAAAGAAAACCAGTTCAAAATTCTAACTGCAAAAAAGGAATCTCTTTTTACTAGAGTGCAAAAATTATACGATGATAGTCAAAAGGTTCAGAATGAAAAAATTTTAGATAATTTTCTAATTAGATATGAAACTTTAGAGCAAACTAGACGAGATTTTGAAAAGGTGCTGGATCAGATTAATCAACTTAGTATAGAAATTGATTCAGAATTTATACCAAACTTTACTGCATTAGAAAGTTTCGATGAATTACAGTGTCATATTCAATCAGTGGCTAAAAAAGTTCTAAATACAGGTAGATTTGATAAAGCAGGAACATCAACAGATGTGAGTGCTCCAATTAAATCTATACCTAGACTCCCAAAATTAGAATTGCCCACATTTTCAGGTGATCTGAAAGACTGGCCAATTTTTTATGAATGTTTCCAAAGCTTAATCCATGATAACCCAGATTTGAATACTGTTGATAAAGTACATTTTTTAATTGGTCAATTATCGGATAGAGCTTTATCTGTATGTGCAGGTATTCCTCCAATAGGTGATAACTATGAAATCATTTGGAATGCTTTAGTAGAAAAATATCAAGATAAAAGAAAGCTAGCTACTTCGTATTTAGAAACTATTTTAGAATTTAAACCACTGCAATCAGGCTCTGCCAAAGGCTTAAATGGATTTATTGAAACATTTGACACTGCAACAGCTGCGCTTAAGAAGCTTGATATCAAGGATTTATTTGATTTTACATTATCTTATGTAGCTTTATCCAAATTGGATAACGAAACTAGACGTTCTTTTGAAATGCTTAGAAAAAAATCAGATATACCCTCGTATGAAGAGATAGTAACTTTCATAAAATCACAGGCAAAAATATTGAGTAGTTCTAGTAAAACGCAATTAATTTCAAATAAAAGCGGCAATAGTAGTAATACAAAAACCCGTATTACACATTCATTCTTAGTAAATAAATCAGAATCGAAGAAAAAGTGCATATTGTGTAACCAATATGATCATTTAGTTAATAGATGCCCCAGTTTTTTGAAATTCACCGCCAAGGAGCGTTATGAATTTGTCAAAAATAATAAATTATGTTTAAATTGTTTGTCAACTCACCGAGTCATTGACTGCAAATCAAACATTAATTGCTCAACTTGCCATCGACGCCATCATTCTTTGTTACATTTTGAAAATGCTGCAGTGAACACATATTTGCCTGCTAATAATGCTTTGCCGAATAATAATACTGATGTATCAACTAGTAATAATCCTGTGCCTAGCACTTCAACGCATAGTTTTTGCTCTATGAATAATTCTAACTTTTTTAAATATGGTACCACCGTTTTGTTGTCTACTGTAATTGTAAATGTAATAGATAAAATGGGTAACCTACATAAAGTTAGGTTTTTACTTGATTCGGCTAGTCAAGCCAATTTATTAACTTATAAATGTGCTAAACGTTTGAAACTCTTTGTACAAAATTTCCATAGTTCTGTGAATGGCATAGGATCGTCTGCAAGTCAAGTTCAAGGTCGAACAAATTTAGTAATTATTTCGCGATTAGATTCTGAAAAAAAATACGCCATAGACGCTTTAGTAGTTGAAAAAATTACCGATCAGTTGCTAGTTTCGAAGTTCGAACTGGACCTCTAACTCACCTTTTGAATTTACCATTAGCCGATGATACTTTTTATCAACCAGGTGAAATAGATGGGATTCTTGGGGCTAATATATTTTCACATGTATTACGTAAAACTAAAATTAAAGGACCACCCTGTACACCTAGGGCATTGGAGACTAGTTTAGGTTTTATAGTAACAGGAAATGTTCCTATAATGCAGTCATTAGAAAATACAAGAACATTTTGTAGTCTTTTGGAACCCTCAGTAGAAAAACTATTGCATAAATTTTGGGAAATTGAGGAAATATCCGCTCCCTCAATTCTTAACAAAGACGACGTCGATTGTGAACATATTTATAAATCCACTTATAGTAGAGAGTCAACTGGTAGATATACAGTTGCTTTACCTTTTAAATTAGATCCCTCAAATTTAGGAAATTCATATTCAACTGCTTATAGAAGATTTATTAACTTAGAAAGAAAATTAGAATCCTCCTCTTCTTTAAGAATAAGTTATAATGAAATTATGTTAGATTATTTATCACAAAATCACATGTCGAAAATAAGTAATGATGAAATAAATACGCCCGGTTATTACATACCACATCATGCAATATTTAAATTAGATAGCCTTAGTACCCCTCTTAGAGTAGTTTTTGATGCTAGTTCAAAAACAGATACGTCATTATCATTAAATGATTTGTTGTATACCGGACCGAAATTACAAGCTGATGTTTTAACCATGTTGCTAAATTTTAGATTATTTGAAATTGCAATGACAGCTGATATACGTCAGATGTATAGGCAAATTAAAATATGTCCCGAGCACCAAAGATATCAACGTATCTTGTGGAGATTTTCTCCAAATGAACCTTTGTCAGTATATCAATTACATACAGTGACTTTTGGCATTCAACCAAGTCCATTTTTAGCTTTGCGCACAGTTCATCAACTTGCTTCCGATCAATTTAAATATTTTCCTAAAGCTTCTAAAGCTGTTTTTCGAGATATGTACATGGATGATTACGTCACAAGTGTTTCTGACTTAAATGATGCCAAAATATTAGTTCATGAAATGATAAATTTATTTAAATCAGGGGGATTTGATCTAGTTAAATGGTCTACTAACTTTCATGAATTATTGTCCAATATTCCTGCAGATATTCGATTATCTCAAGTTGTAGAATTTGATATGGATTATTTGAAAATTCTTGGCCTACAATGGCAGCCACAATTAGATGTTTTATCGTTTAAGGTAAATGTAAATGGTGGTCAGTGTTCTAAAAGAAACATTCTTTCAACAATAGCTAGAATTTTTTACCCTTTAGGTATTTTAGCTCCAGTAATTTTATATGCTAAATTGTTAATAAAGGAACTTTGGAGTCTAAAATTAGATGGGGATGAGACCCCACCTGCTCATATTACACGTACTTGGTCTCAGTATCAGAGGGAGTTACCTATGCTCACTGATTTTAAAATATCTCGTCACGTAGGCATTTTGCATAATTGTTCTGTTTGTTTAATTGGGTTCGCGGATAGTTCGGAGAAGGCCCATGGGGCCGTAGTTTATATGAAAGTACAATTTAATGATGATACCAAAGTTTCTTTAATTTGTGTCAAATCAAAAGTATCACCATTAAAAATAATTTCAATCCCAAGATTAGAACTATGTGCTGCTCATTTATTAGCTAAAATTTTACGCTTGGTAGTAGATAATTATATGTCCCATGTACATATAAATAACATTTTTGCTTTTACCGATTCCATGGTAACACTTAGTTGGATAAAATCTTCGCCACATCGCTGGAAAACTTTTGTTGCCGGTCGGGTGGCCAAAATTCAAGAATTGATTGCGCCATCACATTGGTTTCATATTAGAGGAGTTGAAAATCCCGCCGATCAAATCAGTAGAGGTTTAACGCCAGCTCAATTTTTAGAAAACTCTATTTGGTCATCTGGCCCCGCTTGGATTTCCCTTGAAAATAAATTTTGGCCAATAGAATCAATTTCCGATAATAGTGTAGTGCTTGAAAAAAAAATAGTTACTTTGACAATATTTAATAATATTTCAGATACTATTTATAAAGATTTCATTCTTAATAGGTCCTCCTGGAACAAAATGCTGAATATAGTGGTTTATGTTTTTAGATTTTGTAAAATTTTGCCAATTAAATTTGCTATAAGGTCCACAGATTTAGAAAAGGCCGAAGAATATTTAATTAAATTAATTCAAGCTAAACACTTTTCGAACGAAATTAGTTTATTAGAAAATAAAGAAGAATGTTCTTTTTCTTCACGTAAATTAAGACCATTTCTTAAAGACGGAATATTACGTGTTGGTGGCAGATTACGTAATTCTCAATTAGATTTTAATCGACAACACCCTATTTTGTTGCCAAAAAACGATCATATTGTGAATCTTTTAATAGATCATTATCACCGTAAAAATTTACATACTGGTCCCACATTAGTATTAGCTTTATTGCGCCAACGTTACTGGATTTTAGCTGCGAGGGGTATAGTTCGAAAACGAATAAATTCTTGTAATCTTTGCTTTAGAAATCAACCAAAATGTACTTATCCTTTAATGGCTGATTTGCCCGCCTGTAGAGTACAAGAAGCAAAATGTTTTACTTTTACTGGAGTAGATTATGCAGGTCCGGTAGCAATAACTCTAAATCGCACTAGAGGGGCAAGATCACAGAAAGCTTACATTTGTCTTTTTATTTGCCTTGTAACTAAAGCTCTCCACTTGGAGCTTGCTTCAGATTTAACTACCGCGAATTTTATACAAGCTTTAAAACGATTTCTATCACGCAGGGGGCCATGCTCTGTAATCTATTCAGATTGTGGTACAAATTTCATTGGCGCAAAAAATGTTCTGAACGACTTATATAAATTAGTAAATTCTCATGATTATAAGATTCAATTTGCTGGTGAATTATCCTATAGGAAAATTGAGTGGAAATTCAATCCACCATCTGCACCTCATTTTGGTGGTATTTGGGAAGCTAATGTCAAGTCAGTCAAAACTCACCTTTATAAGGTAATTGGCGATCAAATATTGTCCTATGAGGAATTTTACGCTTTTTTAACTCAAATTGAGGCCTTACTCAACTCTCGCCCACTTTGCGTTCTTAGTTCTGATCCTGCAGAACCTATGGCTCTTACGCCTGCGCATTTCCTAAACTTGACTCCTCTGCAAAGTTTGCCAACTCCAGATTTGACAAAAGAACCTTTAAATCGCCTAAATCGGTATCAGTTAATAGATCGAATGATACAGGATTACTGGCGTCGTTGGCATTTAGAGTATTTAACTTCTCTTCAAGTGAGAGAGCGTTGGAACACACCGGCTAAAAAAATTGAGCCTGGTATGTTGGTAGTTATAAAACAGGAAGGAACTCCACCTTTACAATGGCCTTTAGGGCTTGTAGAAGAAACTTTTCCTAACAAAGATGGAGTAACTAGAGCCGTTTCTGTTAGAACCAAACAAGGCCTTTTCAAACGTCCTGTTGTAAAAGTTTGTCCACTTCCTACGCAATAGGCACTTTTCTTTTAATTTAGTTTATCATGCTATATTTTACTTATTAGTTATGCCTATTGCCTTATTACTATTAGTAGTTTAATTTCTCTAGTTAATAACCATATTATTTCTTAGTTTTAATATATATAGTAATTTGCGTTAAGTACTCTATCAAAGTATAGTAGTGTAATTATAGTACATTACTCTAGAATTACTTTCATTGAGTGCCCTAATAGTTACACCCTTCTCTCTGAAGTCTCGTCTAGTTTGGTCTGAAAATAATCTTTCAGGGGCGGGGGGATGTTTGGGCCGCATATAATTCAAATTAATTGGAAATAGCAGTTGCCTTCCTTCTAAATAATGGCTGGATACTTCCTTAATAGAGGGCATCACAAGTATTAGATTTAATCCATTTATATTTAATTTTTTTGTATATTTTTTTTGAAAGAGATAGTGAGTTGCTGTGACACTAAAACATATAGATAGTTGGTTTTCTAAAATACAGTTGATTTTCTCATAATTAGTAAAATACGCGATAGTATAAATTACGTGATTCATTTGTGGATATAATAGCTAATCAGCTTATTAAGTTTAGCGTGTTGTTAAAGCGATATCCTTTAAATTTCCTTTTAACCCTGTCCCTTTCTCCATCGCGACACAAGTGCAGCAAACAGCCAGCTGAATTTGGTAAGTGTCTATGTTTGTGTTATATTTGTAAGAAATTAATTTTGTTTAATTGCATACAGTCCACTCAAGAAAACAATACAGGTTCTCTTATAAACACCAAATCCCAATTCAATATTGTACTCCATTTAATAATAGGGCGGGGGTGGCAATGGGGGTCGTAAAGGGAGTGGCTAATGCCAAAAAATGTTTAGAGGCCCTTGGTTCCCTTATGCACACCAAATCCCAATTTCATTTTTTACTCCCATTAATAATAGAGCGGGGATGGGAATGGGGGTGGTAGAAGGAGAAGCTAACGCCAAAAAAATTTCGTTCTTGTATACACACTATCACATTTTATTTTTTTAGTCCCTTTCATGATAGTGTAGGGCTGGTATGGGGGTGATAGTGGGGAGTGACTGATGCCAAAAAAAATTTTTAGACCTTGACTTTTCGTACATGCCCTAAATTGCAACTTTATGGACTCTTACCTGCTTGCTTTGCCTATTTATTATCCCCGAACCCTTCAACGGAATTAGATCAAAATATAATATAGTTCCAGATCTCATTATAATACATGTGTATCAAATTTCAAGTCAATATCATAAACGATTCCAGAGTAAACGTGCGCACAAAAAATGTTACAGACCGACAGACAGGAACTTTTTTCGGTCAAATTTAAAATCTCAACGTTTCATGATATTTTAAGCCTATTCAAAAAAAATTGCGTTACATTAGTATAAGTATAAACTAAGAAATTGTACCTTAAGGAATGAACTTTGTATAATTTAAATCGTGCTGAACGCCATTGGATAACTGGATTGTAACTTTCAATATATTTTTTTTTTTGGGAAAATTTAATTATCTTTCTTTTTCCCTCCCAAACTATTTTCGCTAAAGTGATCCTTACCAAGATAATTTAAAGAAGCAATTGTACCGATAAAGGTAAAAATCCGTCACAGTATTGGCTAATAAAAGCCTGTTTTACGAAATCGATTGATTATAAATATTTTGGTTTATTTGATACCTACTTATTTACAATATCCCGTTGGTATTCATCACTTTTTTTATACAATATTTTACTGATCTTTGAAAACAATCTACAAATAACTAAAAGTTGTACAGTTTTCATTGTTTTGGCAAGCAAATTGTAATCAGTCAGATCATATGAAGATGTTCAAGAAAATTCCACTTAAAGTATTTCTCATTTATTAACTGTTTCAGTTTTGATATTTTCTTGAATAAATTGACAATTAGGCGACCTTCAGAAGTTGAACAAAAAAGATTTCACAAAACTTTCATTTTATCCAAATAATCGTAATCATAGGCATTTGTTGACAAATCGTATTTATCATTATGTTAATAATATAAAATTAAGGAATGTATCTCTTAATTTATTGTAAAACTAATTGGTCAATGGAATTTAAAGTCAACTACGCATTTTGTTTCATTTTTAATGAAATAAATGAATTTTTTGAATAAACTTGCAATATTTTGTCAGTTTGTTTAGGTCAAATCTTGCAATCAAAATTTCGATTAGTCCTATTTAAGCTAGAGCTTTGAAATTTTGCACATGTGTATAAGTTCGGTGACAATACACTTTAACATAACGTAACATATAAGAAAAAACATGATGGCGGTTTCAAGATGGCGGCCGACTTTACCGTTTATGATCCGATTCGAGTCAAAATCGATATCTGGGGGTTCTCGAGATCGCCAATTATGAATTCTTGGTCAAAATTTAGAAATTCAAAATGGCGGCGCCAATATAGCGGATGACTTTTGTCATTTATGGTCCAAATCAAATCAAAATCGATATCTGGGGGTTTTCGGGTTCACCGATTACGAATTTCTAGTCAAAAATTTAGTTCAGGATGGCGACTTCAAGATGGCGGACGACTTTACCGTTTAAGGTCCGATTAAACTCAAAATCGAACTCTGGGGGATTTCTAGGTGGCGGATTATAAATTTTAAGTCAAAATTCAGAAATTCAAAATGGCGGCGCTAATATGGCTGACGACTTTCGTCATTTAGGTCCAAATCTATCAAAATCGATATCTGGGGGTTTTCGGGGTCACAGATTACGAATTTCTAGTCAAAAATTTAGTTCAAAGTGGCGGACGACTTTAACATTTGTGATCCGATTCGTCTCAAAATCGATATCTGGGGATTACAGCATATCAAAAGATTAAAAATTAAAAAAAAATTATAAAAAGAAAAATTAAAATACCTTCATTTGAATACTATAAAAAGTAGTAAATAAACTTTGAAGTAAATCAAACCCATGATTTTGTAACATTATATAAAAAATTTTATGATATATAAGCTTATTTCCATCAATTTCCTTTACACAGGAAAATCTCGCAACAAACTTTTATATCATAAAAAAATTTATATAATGTAACAAAATGATGGGTTCGATTTACTTCAAAGTTTATTTTCTACTTTTTAGAGCATTTAAATAAAAGCTTTTTAATTTTTTTTTTTATATAATTTTTTAAAACCAATTCCCCTGATTCAGGAAGAAAGAGACCACTAATTTTTGAAGATGAGGCAACATATATCATAAAATGGGATTAGTGCTTTACGTATTTTAAGGAGAGAAATTATTATTCTATAACAGATTTGACGACTGACGCTCGCAACCTTGGATCTACTGCTGGCGTGTTTCATTTATTTATTGGATAACTGTCTGTGCTTATTAAACTTATTATATTTTTCCATGTATTCAAGTTAATTTGTCTTTGCTGAATTTTAATAATTCATATATCCGCGACAAGATGTTTTCCATGAAATTATTCATTTAGTTTAAGTGAAACACTCCCGTTCAGACATACCACCATTTATATTATATTTTAATTTGATTTCAGATTATTACTTATTTGGGGAAGCTGTCTTCAAAAGAGACACTCCAAGTGAGACGTTCGGAGATTTTTATTCTATTTTAATTTTAAATCCGAGTAATTTTTTGTAAAATTACTCATTTGGGGACGTTGCCTTTAAGTGAGATACGCCAACTAACAAAGTTCCGTAAGTTTTTTCTATTATAGTTTGAGTCTGGGCTATTTTTCGTGAATTCACTTATTCGAGGACGCTGCCATTTAGGGGAACACTTCAATTGATTTGATTCGTAATATTCATTTTATGTTAACTTGCGTATGGGTTATTTTTCATGAAATTATTCATTTGGGGACGCTGCCTCCAAATGGGACAATCCATTGGAGACATACTGCAATTTATATTATGTTTTAACTTAAATTTGGGTTACTTGCTAGATATTATTCATTTAGGGACATTGCGTTTAGATGGAACACCCCAATCGTTCCCTATTTAACTTGACCCGGATTACCTGTCGTGAAAACACTCATTGGGGATGCTGTCTTCAAGTTGGAAACTCCAATGCAGTTGCGCCATAGTTAATTAATTTTGAATGTAAAATTTTATTGTAATATAAAAATCAGTTCCAACAGAGTTAATTTATCTACCAAAAGACAAGTTAACTTTCGTTTGTAAATAATTTAGAATCATTTATTCGTCAGTCCGTCTGTTCATAAAAATTAAAGGTAAGCTGGAATTATTTTTCATACTGCGCAGATTAGGTAATCAGGTCTTTTCATTTAATATTGGTCTTAATTTCAATATGTCAAACTTACTGGATTTATGATATATGTTAAACTGGTTAATTTTGCTGTGTGTTTTATTTTATCTTCCCCCTAATACTTAGAATTTCAGAATTAGATTTAACCATTGTTGTAAAAGTGTTACAGGCATTATAGCTGTCAACAACAGAAAGACGGTCAAAGTTTCGACCTTCGGTGATAAATCGTCTCTACTACCCATACCTGGAGTTTCTATCATACTGTTGATTGAGAAATTGGTGTTTTTGCACTTTAAATTAGAAACTGGTGCTCAATGCCCTAGGTGCAAGTTCCAAAACCGACGTAACAGTGCTACACTAACCAATTAATTAATATTGGAAATGATTTTTTATTAAAAAATATTTTTCACTTAATTATATTTAGCATCTTTCTATCACGACGAATTAATCTGTATCATTTTATAGCATTTAATCTCTCCACCTCTTGTTACTGCTTTCCGTAATTTTGGTCTCAAACATTGAATATGATATTAACTGCCTTAAGAGTTGCCATGGTATTCTAGACCCAGATACTTACTATCCTGGTCTGTGCACAGGGGAATATTTGCAGAAGATATTCCAACAAACATATATACAAATATGATGAATATAATGACAGCACCAGTTAAGACCAAATCATTGTTGGTTCAGGACTGTAAACAGGCCCTCGGTGAACTTGGCTCATTCAACCACCGGTTCAAACTTCTCCGGGTGTTTGGGTGCCTACACACAGTAAGCGTAATGAGCAGGCAGATGTTCTGGTAGCTGAAATTAAATATTTGAGGGAAATGCTTCATTTATATTTTAACTTTTGAGGCATTCTTTCCCTTCGATAGTCTAGGTTTCTTTTGTTATCGCTCGTTGAAGTCTCTAATCAACAAATAAATCTTGTGCTGATTTTTAGAGTAAAATAAGGTCCTTTACGGAATAATCAGTAATATTGTTTTGTACTACTTGTAATGTTTTATATCTATGATTATGGTGGTTGGATTTAGCGAATATTGCGAATTTTGTTAATTATTAATATTATAAGTAGTTTAGAATTTTTTAGCTGGTCAATAGAAAAATAATAACAATATCATTTTATAATGATTTGATGAAAAAGGGAAATAAAGCTATCTATAATGGGGAAGCCCATTTGGAAAAGAACCTGAAATTTTCAGCGAGCATTTATACAAATTTTGAGATAGTGGTCAACTTTATCTCTTATTTTGTTAAATAACTGCTATCTTTGAAAACAATAGTAATTGTTTGATAATGAAGCTTTTATACAAGAACTTCTTGACCGCAAACATATTGCCTTCCAAAACGCTATCAGCCACCCTAACGACTCATCAAAAGCAGAAGCTTTTACCCAATCTAAGTATGAAACGCAACGCGAAATCAGAAGAATAAAGAACGAGTGGTGGGCAAGCAAGGCCAGAGAAATTCAAAGGTACGCCGAATCCCACGACTACAGGGATTTCTTTCAAGGAGTAAAAGTAGTGTACGGCCCCAGTCGGAAAAATATGTGCCCTATTAAAGATTTAAATGGAAATCTCCTCAAAGAAGACCAGGAAATAAGAGCCCGATGGAAAGAACACTACTCTAACATTCTTAACCAGCAAAGTCAAGCCGATCACGATATTATAAATCTTATCCCTCAATATGACACCTTCGAAGATTTGGATAAACCACTAACAACGGAAGAGATCTTAACCCGCCATTGGGCAGCTAAAAAATAACAAATCTCCCGGCGCCGGCTCACTCCCAGCTGAGATCTTTAAAGCTGTGTCGTCAGAGCTCATACCCTACCTCAAAAAACTGTTTGATGTCGTGTGGGAAAGTGGTCAAGCTCCG
Organism: Leptura quadrifasciata; assembly: GCA_963675555.1. Classification (NCBI taxonomy): domain Eukaryota; kingdom Metazoa; phylum Arthropoda; class Insecta; order Coleoptera; family Cerambycidae; genus Leptura; species Leptura quadrifasciata. Next base: position 149,280,331 of record OY776673.1, on the reverse strand, counting down.
CAGGAGTTTCGTGATACACTTTTAATCAACCTCTTCAAAAACAAAGGGAGCGCTGCGGACTGTGGAAATTACAGGGGTATAGCTCTCCTGGCTGTTGGAGGGAAGATACTCACTAAAGCGATGGCAAATAGGTTAACACCTGTTATGGAAAAGTTACTTCCTGAAACACAGAGTGGCTTTAGACCAAACCGAGGCACATCGGATTTAATCTTCACACTTAAACAGCTTCAAGAAAAAGCACTCGAACATCAAGGAGAAATTCACATGGCCTTCATTGATTTAACCAAGGCGTTTGACTCGGTGGACAGGGAAGTGCTCTGGAAAATTATGTTCCGCTTAGGTATCCCTAGAAAATTTGTGGAAGTATGTCGCAGTCTACATACAAACAACAACGCCCAGGTTATGTATAATAATGAGGCAACCGAACCTTTCCAAACCCTCACTGGAGTTAGGCAGGGATGTGTCCTGGCACCCCTACTTTTTAATTTGTTTACCACTGCTCTAACAATTATTGTTGACAACAAACTGACAGTCAGAGGAATAGGTCTCAGATACCGTTTTGATGGCGGTCTCTTTAACATAGGGCGCTTTAGAGCTTTCACGAAGACACGCACACGATTCATTTGTGATCTCCAGTATGCGGATGACTGTGCACTTTTAGCCTCTACGCCGGAAGAGCTTCAAGAACTTTTAGATGCGTATGCCCAGAGCTATGATTCCTTGGGACTTAAAATCAACATTGGAAAGACTAAGATTATGTCAACTCCTCATCAAGTGAACCAAATAGACATTACACTTAACGGAAATTCTCCTGAAGTGGTGGATCAGTTCAATTACTTAGGCAACGTTGTTAATGACAAAGCAGACATGGACAGCGAGATTCGCAATAGAATTAACGCTGCCTCTAGAGCACTCTGGGGACTTAGAGAGAGAGTATTTGACAACCACGACCTTGCTTTGTCAACGAAAATGGCTGTCTACAGAGCAGTTGTCATTCCAACACTGCTATATTGATGTGAAAGCTGGGTCACTTACCGTCGTCATGTGAAAGAATTAGAACGTTTTCAGCAAAGACACCTCAGAATTATGATGAAAATCCGTTGGTTCCATCACATATCAAACGTAGAAGTACTCAGGAGAGCAAACAGCCTTCCAATTGAGGTGCTTATTTCAAGAGCACGCCTAAGATGGGCAGGTCACGTTCATCGTATGCATGATAACCGCCTTCCTAAATGTACACTTTATGGTGAATTGCTAAGCGGTAGAAGAAGGCGTGGCGGTCAACGAAAGAGGTTCAAAGACGCTCTCCATGAAAATCTAAAATCCTGCGGCATTGCAGACGAGCAATGGGAACAACTTGCAGCGGACAGAACCGAATGGCGAGGGGTTGTGGCCAGCTATCAAGGAAATGTTGCTGCAAGAAGGCCGAATCCAAGACCTAACCAGGTCTATGTTTGTCCTGACTGCGGTCGACATGTGCTCTCCCGAATTGGCCTCCATAGCCATAGTCGTGTGCACCGTAGATGAATGGGAATTACAATAGACTACACCTTTTACTTGTTTTTTTATTGTACACAATCATCGACTGTAACATTTTTATACTCGGACTCGAGTAACGGCTAATAATAAAAATTGTTTTAAAAAATCCAGATTTGCATCTTGAAATTCTTCACCCACCATTCTGTAGATGGTGGTTGTAATCTTTGAGCCCCATCTAAAAAATGGTTGGCAAATATACGTCGTTGAAGTGAACGAAATAACACAACTTCTTTCGGAAATGCACAATTGTTGCAGAATTGGCTGGCAACTTAAACACTATAGTAGTGGGTTAGTAAAGTTATTGAAGCTTGAGAATTAATAAATTCCAGAAAATATAATATACATATATTTTTTTCTTAATTGTATTATATTAACTCCCTGGAGAAATTTAGCCACAACTATTCCACCACTTAACCAGGACACAAAGACAACTGCACAACAACCATTCCTGCGATATTGCCATCTGCCACAGCTGAGGCTTAAACTCACGAGTGATGGAACGACTAGCCGTGATATCTTTCACGCAATCCCATCTAGTCCACGATTCCCGCCTTGGCAACGCATTAAGTACGTCACGAAACATCTAAATTGTGGCCTAAACCATAACACGTAAGCGCTGAGCCACTGAGCTGGTTATTAATGGCGAATATCTACTACATGCTGTTATATGGTTCAAGTCAACTACATGAATTGATTTGTACGTGTCCTAACGTTCTAAGATATTTTAAAATATACGTGAGAATTGTATTTGATAGATATATGCAACCATTAAAAATGAGGAAGGCAGGCCCAGAAGAAATAAGAAAATTTATGTTGAAGTTATTGTTATCGAAACTACAATATTAACATAACAACAATTATCAGTCAGAATTTTCAACTTCTTCAACTATACAACTACAAAATTTATTTTAAATCTAATGAGATGAGATTTTAATATACGCAATTCGTGGAGATATGGATACATTGATTACAAATGTCGCAATCAATTTGGCAAAGGAACAAAATAGTCCCTCTGTAGCTATGGTTGGAGGAGATCAATTTATTAGTTTTATCAATTAGCTTATACAACTTGTTGTCTAACCTACACTTCTATACAGTTTGTCAAAGAAAAACAATGATATTTCTTACCATATAATCAAAATAAGTGAATGTTAGGGACAACCAATTTTGTCCTGATTTTACCGTCAAAAGTACTCATCGTCTTTCCCAAAGATGAACAGGACATTTTTCCCCCACAGACAGAATAATGAATTTATGGAATTTATTATTTAAAAAATGTAATTCATAAATAAGAAAAAAAATTCTTCGCATCATTAAAGTGAATTAAAATCATGTTTAATTATCAGAACGATCTGTTGCAGTATTTAGTAGTAGTAGTAACATTAATAACGCAATTGACTATCATAATCTATTTATTTCATTGTAAACTAGACGCTGAAGTGGATTTCGCTGGCCTTATAAGCGGTACCAATGATTTTATAACCGTTTTCGATATATTTTTCCATAGATCTCAGATTCTAAAAGTGGTCCAATTTCAAGTTATTTACGAGAAAGTGTCAAAACTGGTATTTCATTAACATTTTATTTTGATGAGTAAAAAGATATTAATGTGCTAATGTCCACTTTGATAAGCTAGATTGATTGGCGTACGTCTTAGCTCCCAGAAGTTGTCCTACCTCGAATTATTCACGACAAACTGTCAAAAATAGTGTTTCTGCGCATTTTCGTTTAGAAAGTACTGAAATTTTAATATGCCAGTATCCACTTTGAGGTATTTTGATACACTAAATCAATCTGCGTCCGTCATATATCCCAGAAGTGGTTATATCTCGAATTATTTACGAGAAACAGTCAAAGATTATGTTCCATCACATTTCATTTGAGATATATGGGAGTATTAGCATGTTATTATATATTTTTAAGTTCAGTGGAATGATTGGCGTAGGTTCCAGATCCCAGACATGATCCAATTTCGAGTTATTCATGAAAATCTGTAAATTTTTTCGCATTTTTTTGAGGTTTATCGGAACATTAATATGATTGAGTGCACTTTTACATATTTTGATATGCCGGACCCTATTTTGAGTTATTGACGAAAAACTATCGCATTTTATTTTTAGGCGTGCAGTATTATTAATATTTCGTATTATTATTAATTTTTTTTATTATCAATTTTCAAGAAGTAAAAAATTATTATATTTTTTTTTCACACATTTTGTTTTTCGCTTGATTACAAAACTGACAAGCATCTGAATGGAAGAACTATATATACAGATATATATTGTCTTACACAGAGAAAAATCAATATTTATTACCTGATAAAATCTGAGCAACCATCACCATTGCCACCCCCATCCTATTGCTAAAGGGACTAAAATATTACATTTGGATTTAGTGTGTGTAAGACTTGAATACAAAATCAGGATGTGGAAGTAGTGATTCCTTGGGCAGCGGTTTTACTGGGACTCACGGTTGACCTTGCATAATGTTATGTATGGCTAAGCGTTGCGCGCTCTTCGCGTTCTATCTCAAAAACGGTTATGCGTATAGAAAAATGTTTGCAACAAAATTTGTATAGAATTTCATGCTCTACAATTTTTATAATAGACACAAATAACATTAAAATCATAGGAAGCGAGATATTTGCGAAAAACCGATTTTTGTGAGGTCTGACCTTGAATATCTTAAGACGCGGACACGAGATTTTATGAAACTATTGAGACAACTTTTAGAATACCAAAATAAAGGTTTATACAAGTTTACAGCTTATTACCTCTCATTCCGAGGTTGACTCTCTTTTTTGGCTTAAGTGACTGCATTAATGATTATTTTTCAAAAATTGGAGACAAATTGGAAAACTACATCAAATTTATTTTAAAACGCTCTGATCATCGCGCCCACTCCTCTGTTCCTCTGTTCAAGCCACGCTGTTTCTGACCTTCCACTTCCCCACTATCATAGAAAACAACCAGCAGTATTCAATAGAGAACAATTTTGAGATTGATTTTTGTCCACTTAAATCAGTCATTTTGTTCACTGTGCAGCGTATCAAAATACATAAAAGTGGATATCATCATATAAATATTTTTGTATGCGTCAAGAAAATTTTAAAAACCACAATTTCTGTCAGTTTCTCGTGAATAACTCAAAATAGGACCATCTTTGAGTTCTGGGACGCGAATCGATCCGACATGTGAAAATTTATAAAAATTAACACAATCACATTAATATTTCTGTATACCTCAAAACATGAGAAAAAAAATTTTGCAAAATAAGTCGAAATTAGCCTATTTTAGGGTCCTGCAAAAAGTCAATCAATCTCCAGCCCATCAAGATATATAAGAACAGATACTAACATGTCAATATTCCTGTATATCTCAAAATAAAGTGCGAAATAACACTTTTTTACAGTTTCTTGGGAATAATTCCAGATGGGTATACTTCTTGGGGGGCTATTCTTGAGTTGCGCGATCAACGTTCTCATGAGAAAGTGGGCAGAGTTCACATGAAAATTTGACGCACTGCAAATTTGCTATTCCTGAATCAGGGAAACGATCGTATCACCAGTTTTGCATGGGAGCACTGTTTCCCATGCTATTTTCGTGTGATGAGGATGATCGCGTGAAAATATTTTTTTGATGTTTGTGTTAAAATTTTATTTTAATGTTAGTTATAATTATTAGTAACTAATTTATGCTATTTGGAGGATGTGTTGCAGAAAAAACATTATAATTGTTAGTTTTATGTGACAATAGACAAAATTATTGAAGAATTTGGTCAAAGTAAGCACCCTTTTTTAATTAAGAAATTGACTATCTTTACAACAAATTGATTTATATTCTGGTTTGTAATAAGTAGCGATGAACACCAATTTTAATTTCTGTTAGCATAAACTCCCATAAGAGATAAAAACTTAAATAATGTAATGAAATAAATTATCAAATGATCAAGTTATATCTCGATACACAATAGAAGGACTTTTTTAATACAAATTTGTAATAAGGATAACTATGTAAGATTTACGTTATTTTTTTCTTTCAGATTTTGAGAATGGAAATTATTGATCAGTTCTTATTTGATCAAGTCCACTTGCCTTTGTGCAACTTCTAGATCTACAAGTGGATCTAGAAGATGCACAAGAGCAGGCAGATGAACCAGGAACGGAATTTATTAAGCGGCGTCTTTTTGTCTTTATGTAAGGGAGTAGCACGGGTAGAAATTTTAAGAGCTTCTTGACAATGTATAATTGAGTAATACCCAATAAATGAAACAATACCAGCAACAGTGATTTTAAAAAATATATATAATGGAATATATTGACTCACTCAATAAAACTCTTAACAACTTAACCTGTTTATTATTATATTTATTTTAATACAATTACATTTTATAAAAATATCCGTAACTACAGCAATATATTCGCAGACAAAAACGTGTCGCATTTAAATCTGATTCTAATTGGTCCAAATGCCAGATTGAAAAGGGAAACCATGTACATTTCGTTCTCACGAGAACAGGGAAATGATCGCATCACATGAACTCGAGAATAGCTACCCTGGTATCAGGTATTTACTCCAATCGGGACGGTGTATCTAAATACGTAAAAGTGGACGCTAACACATTAATATTCTGTACATCTCAAAATGAAATGAGAAAAAACGTCATTTTTGACAGTTTCTCGTAAATTTTTCGAGCTAGGACCGCTTCTGGAATCTGTGACCTACGCAATACAAGCGATCCGCAAAAAAAACATCGAAAACGATTATGAAATCTCTCGAACCCTTCATCGTCTAGAACATTAATAACCTAAATGTCTCAAAACTTTCCTACATATTTTTGCAGTTACTAAAAAATTCCATTCGCTAATACATAAACAGTTTTTTGTCAAATAGGAAGTAATTTATTACGTTGTTATAAATATTTAGTTCACAACTGCGTGAAAGAACGAGTTTTGTCGTAATCGTCTTTCAACATAGTTAAACTAGAAGAGTGAATAAGCTATAAAATCGAAAACAAAACCATTAAAGATCAAAATAACAAATTAATTACAGACTGTCTTCTAGCTAATATTCTTAATTAATTGTTACCAGTTAATCTACTTTCAATGATCCTTTCAAGAATTAAAACTATGTAGTTCTAATACAACATAGTCATTCTGGAATAGCTACCCCATACTTATTGAGGTAGATTTATTATGCATCTGTACACCAATTTATACCGTCATAGTTACATTGTTATATCATAAAAATCTAAAAATTTATATACACGCGACATTCTTTTAAAAACAAGTATAAAATATTTCTATTTCATACACTAAAATACATGTCCCTAGAACTACTAGAGGTAAAATCTTTTATTAAACCACAGCACCTTCACCGAACAGAATCGGCTGTAAAATAGCAGTATCCATGACTACAAATTTGTACATTGAAACGACTACAAGAGTATTGAACTTCACCACGTTGGGTGAAGATGGAGATAATTTATCCGAAGACCAACAGCTCCTAAAAGTTTATTACACATCTTAAGATGTAGCTTCCAGTCTTTTGTAAAATTATTTCTATCAACGTAAAGTGTTCTCTCAATAATAATAATAATATTTTAAACTTGACTCTTATAAAATATCTAAGGCATTTTCATTCTGAAGAAATGTTTACACTGTCGAACGAAAAGTTCTGTTATTTTTTCTGGAAAACGAATGGTCCCCTTTTATTTTAGTCTTACAATACCACTGAAATCAATAAAATAATGGTTGCAGAGAAAAACATTTTCCAATTGGCAGATTTTTCTTAAAATTCAAGTACTTAATTCTGTTTATATAAAACAGAAATAATATAACAAAATATGAAATACATAGATATTAATGAAAATGAAATCAAAATTGAAAATAAATTCAATGCGAGTAGTAGTTCATAGGGATAGAAATCAATTTTTTTTTATTTGTCACCTATTTCCTAAACAAGGAAATTTTACCCGGCTAAAGAATTTTCTGAGCAAATTCTTGTGATTTCTTTCATCATAAAAAGTATACAGTTTGCGCTTTATAGTATAAGAGATTATATCATGGAATTTTACCAACAAAATGTCTGTTCATTAAACTAATTACATCAGAAGAAAGTGATCTTACCTTAATAAAGAAAATTTAACAGTTGGATACACATTTACTACGAGTAAATGCGTACTCTGGGAAACCTGAATAATAAAATGTGTGTATAATAGTAGTAGTATAATGTTTACAAATTTTACTATGGCTGTATGCATCATATCCACACATAAACTAAAAGAGATAAATACTTTTCATGGTGTCACGAACATTTATGTAATACGAATGTTTCAGTATAAAATATGGATGTAACGTGTTTGAGAAAGTAATGGAATATTTATAGCTATAAGGAAGTTGAAAATAGTACATACAGTAGTGGCATAATATACATCAGTTGTTTCTAGACCTTAAATATTTAAGTGTATTGCAATCTTGGAAGTTAATAACTGTATTTTCAGTATCATGTTTTGTAGTTTAACATTAATTTCATGTTTATAAAATAATATATTGTTTAGGAATTATTAATCAAAACTTCTACAGTAATATGAAAATTATTCAGTATTTTTTTTAATATTTACATTGGTGCTAATGTAAAAATATTAAAAAATCAATAACATGCACTTTAAAACACAAACGATTATAAAATCTATTGAAACAACTTCTTTATCCTAGCTCATGGTGGAAAAAATTGGATTATATATACTAGAATTTTAATTTAAAAGTATATTGAAATTAAACTAATATAAAAAGTGACTAAAAAATCTTCATTTTCAGGTTAGAAATTAAATCGACAATAAAATATCCTTAAAATGTTTTCATTCTCTTTGGAAACAGGCTAAGCCATTCACACTGATTAACCTATTTTTGAAAATAGACAGGCCATACATTGTACTATCATAGTAACGTTTGACATGATAATTAAGTAATTCTATAGTAAACAACATTTTATATCATTTATAGTAGAATTTCTTTCCATTTTATGTAAAAAAAAATTCTGACCTAAGCTAGTATAATATGTCGATATATGCAAGAATAGCTGTATAGTATATTTTACAATGAGTTGTGAAATGGCCCACATTCCACACGAACGAAAAGTTTCTAGTCCCTTGAGGACAACGTTTCGCGAATGTGGAACATACCATTCCAAAAGTGTTTTAAGACTACTACTATCTTTAACAAAATTTTAGAAATTATACAAGAAAAGTTGCTTATTTATAAAATAGTTTTATTCCAACACAGTGTGTTAGGAATGGCATTCCAACGCAGTGTGTTGGAATGACATTTATTCCAACATAATTTTTAGTTGTGGAATGTGTACTCTCTAAAATAGTGTTAGAGAAAATGTGTTAAATATTCCCATTTTGAATATTGCGGATTGCTGTTGTATTTTTTAAATCAAACAGATTTATCAATTACAAAAATTTCAGATTAGGGTAATGAAAGATATACTGCAATATATAGAATAGAATAACGATGGATGCTTTATTATTTGTCGGCAAAGCAGAGAATAATGCACAATATGGGTATTACTTAATAATAGTAATAATACTGTTACGCGTTTACAATCTCCAGTAAATACTCTGTATGTAAGTTCAACAAATTGCAACAAGAACTTTCATAAATCACTTCTTTATTAATCACTTAATTACAATAATTATGTCCTTATACACATTATTAGTACACACTAATTACAAGTTCCATCTACTATAGTCTCACTACTATAATTCACAACTTATTACTGTTTCTTAATTCATATTATCACTTGTTCATCTCATATGAAACTGTCTCCAGTGCGTTTAGATCCACTGTATATATACCCGCCTCGAATGTACTCTTATATTCTAGATATTCCAGACTATCATTCGAGATGTTTCTAGCGCCGTTCTCGAATTTTCTATAAAGCAGTGGCGTAGTCGTGCACATAACAATATAATAGTATAATAATATGTTTATTAACCCTTTAATTGTCAAGTTAGTTTGGAGCTGACTGTTCCTCAGTGCTAGTTCGGACCGCATGCGAAAAATATTCATCCATTGTATTGAGGGACAGTCTGACTATATGATTACTGTACTCGACAATTAGACCAATATTGAACATGATCTCCTCGTCTCTTATGCCATCAATAAACGCGTCAACTGCCAATTGCTCCTGGAACTGCCTTGGTACATTCGGGTAAGCCAAGTGTGCCAGTCTCTCTACTGCAGCCTCAATTTCTGTTAAGCTCTCCCCAGCTTTTTGTATACGTGATTTCAGCTGAGTGGATATAGTTGAGCAACGTGTTGGTCTCCGTATCTTAGATCTAATGCAGCCTCTAAAACTTTAAAATGCTTTTGCTGCGCCACTGGGATCGTCTCCAATAATAAAGCTTGCCCTTTTAATGCTAGCACTAACGCCGTAGCCTTGTCCTCATTACTCCCGTTGTTTGCGCATACAGCTGCCTCAAACTGTCTTTTATATGTTGACCAAGAAGCCTGTCCGTCAAAGGAGGGAGGTTGTAATCGAGGACCTGCTGACATTACTAACTGGCCCCATTTTTCCCCTCAACTGCCGTTTAAGTCGTTCTACTTCTCCTTCAAATACACGAAATTTTCCTTCCATAACACCAACTTTTTCTTTGACTTCACTTACTTCTTCTTCGGCTGTATTTACTTTTTCTTCGATGCCTGTAATTTTTCCCTTAATGTCAATAACTTCTCCTTTGACGTCACTTACTTCAGCCTTTATGTTGCCCATATCTTCTTTAATTTCACATTTGAGATTTTCAGTGGCTGAAAGGATAACGTTTTGTTGCACCTGTAATATTTCTTAATTCTTCCTGACGCGTTATTTCTTCCTGTTTTTCCTCATCACGTCCTATTTCCAGGTCTCCCATCACTTTTCTCAACTCTTCCTGGATTCTTCTTCCTTGTTCTTCTTCACGTCTTTCTCGTTTTTCTTTTTCTTCATGACGTCGTTTTCCTTGTTCGTATTTCTTGTTCTTTTCTTCTTGGCGTCTCTCTTGTTCTTCTTTTTGGCCTAGCATCATTTTTCTACATTGGTCGAACATGTCTTGCATTTGATTTTCGGCAGCCATGCTTCTTGTTTCCATTCAAAAAGTTCTTAAGACAGCACTAAAAAATCTTATTTAAAGTCTATGGTATAAGTCAAATATTTCTACAAAATTTAGAATATAATGTTCTAGAAATTTTCTAAATTTTCTCAAAATGTCCTAAATAGGTTTTATTTATACTACTTTCCAGTTGACAGAACTTGACTAACTGCACTAATCTCCAATGGAATGTTTTGGAAGTTTTTCAAAATGTCACAGTATGTGTTATTTAATGTCTATATCACTTTCTAGTTCGCAGAATTTAGCTAACTGCACTAGTTGTCCAAATAGAATATTCTGAAAATTTTCTCAAAATATCACAATAAATCTTATGTAATATACATTTCAGTTCTAAGCACTTCACTATATCCAGTGGTTTCAGAATAGAACACTATGGAACTTTCTAGAATTCTCCAGAAATCCTGTTGTAATCCCGTTTCTGACACCAATTGTTAAGTATTTACAATCTCCAGTAAACACTCTATAAGTAGGTTCAATGAATTGCAACAAGAACTTTCATAAATCGCTACTTTATTAATCATTTAATTACAATAATTAAGTCCTTATACCCATTAGTACACACTAACTACAAGTTCCATCTACTACAGTCTCACTACTATAATTCACAACTTATTACTGTTTCTTAATTCATCTTATCACTTGTCCATCTCATATGAAACTGTCTCCAGTGCGTTTAGATCCACTGTATATATACCCGCGTCGAATGTACTCTTATACTCTAGAATATTCCGGACTATCATTCGCGATGTTTCTAGCGCCGTTCTCGAATTTTCTATGAAGCAGTGGCGTAGTCGTGCACATAATAGTATAATAATATGTTTTATTAACCCTTTAATTGTCAAGTTGATTTGGAGCTGACTTCCCCAGTGCTAGTTCGGACCGCATGCAAAAATATTCATTCAATGTATTAAGGGACAGTTTGACTATGATTACTGTACTCGTCAATTAGACCAATTTTGAATTTGTATTTAAAAGAAAATATTATGGACATATTTTAAAAATAACTAGCTATAAATGCTGTACCAACATTACTTGAATTAATTATTTGCTCATCTAATACCTCATCACCACTTTCTAATAGCAACTATTCTAATTCTTTTTAATACGAGATAAAACCGTCAGTTGTGAATGGATGGCTTGCGCGCTCTGTCAAGTTGTTCACGAGTTCAGTCACCATAGATGCTTTCCACTATTATAATCACACAGTACCTTAAACTTGGTACAGTTCAGGTCGCACCAGAGGACTCATCATTTGTATTGTAAATGCTAAGATCTGTAGGCTTTCCTGTACCCAACGAACATGCGCGTTGTGTTGACTGAAATTGAAAGTTGTTTACATTTGTATCAGTTATAAATGTTATGATTATATAATGACATATCAGACTGTTAGAGTGTCTGGACCTCAAGGCACAAATTATATCATATATTCATATGTAGGTATCTCATGTTTACCATTTTCCTCTGTCAACGGCTAATGGAACTTGATACTATTACAAATTCAGATTTGACAATTCCCCTCTCTTTTGGTACCTAAACATTCTTGCTATTTGAGGGGACGGGGATATGCAGACCTTGAGAAGTTCAGATATATCGAGCCCGAAACTACTAGAAAGCTTAACAAGGTATTGGTGCCCTCTAGAAGTACTCCCGAACTGAACATAACCACTTGAACATGACACTGGAGGGCAATCCTTAATGCCGCCATAGAGAATTTGTATGCGGTAAAAACAATTATTTAGTTGATTTACATTTGAAAAATTTCAGAGAAGAGGAAACTGCCTCATCTCGCCCCTGTCTGCAGATGTCCGTGGACACCTGGTGGGGTTATTAGAGTTATTGGGCAAAAGATCAGGGCACGTAATGTTGGCAGTCCACTCCCTCCCTCCCACGAAAATTTTCAGGATCACTTATTTCCCAAACATTCAGAAATTTTATGAATAATTAACTTATCCGGAAATGTAGATGGTAGCAAGGAAAATCAGACATTGTACACTCGAACGACGAATGAGGTTCAAGAGGCTCTTTTGAGTCGACATCACAATGCTCTATTAACACACTTTTTTTAACGCGCTTTTTTTTATTAGCTTCATCTGTTTGTTTGTTTGTAACGGAATCTTTGAAATTGATTCTCATCCACCTCAAAACGCCAGATTAAACTGAAACTTTGCATACTTATCAAGAACAGATGAAAATACAATAACTTGACAACTTTGTCCTAATGTCCTCACCAGAATCATCAGGAGGATAAAATAAGATTTAAAAAATGAGTAATCTATTGTCGAGAATTTTCCGGAGGCGCTGCTGTTATTAATATATATATATATATATATATATATATTATTATTATAAATGATTTGCAGGAAACAACTACTCAGCGGGCAAATAACCCGACCTGCATTGAATTATACCTTACAAATCATTTGGTAGCCAAGGCCACTTGTCAATTCCCCGACCAGACATAGACCGGTTTCGAACTTATTAGTTCTCATCAGTATGCCATAGGTCGTGGAATAGACAAATGACAGTGGCCAACCTGCTAGTCTTATACAGACTAATGTAAGTGGTGTAGTGGTGAGAGGTAAGTGAATCCTCTCATGTGGTCTAATGCTACTATACATCAGACATCATAGATGTCTCCATGATGTATAGCGACTTGCCATTTTGCAAGTACCGAGAGCGGTGACCTTCAGCCCTTGGTGGACTTAACCTATATTTTTTTATTTTTATTTTTATTTTAATGCCTTATTTATATTTACGTCCTGGCGGAGTTTAGCTACAGCTACTCTTCCACTCAACCAGGACGGCGAAATGAGATGCCGTTCACCCATCCAAATGACGGCCTCGACCAACGCTGCTTCACTTCGCTGATCGAGGTCTCGGCGCTTAAACCGATGACGGTACCTTACTTCACTATACATATACTGTTATTATAAATGATTTGCAGTAAACAACTACTCAGCGGGCAAATACCCCGACCTGCATTGAATTATACCTTACAAATCATTTGGTAGCCAATGTCACTTGTCAATTCCCCGACCAGACATAGACCGGTTTCGAACTTATTAGTTCTCATCAGTATGCCATAGGTCGTGGAACAGACAAATGACAGTGGGCAACCTGCTAGTCTTATACAGACTAATGTAAATGGTGTAGTGGTGAGAGGTAAGTGAATCCTCTCATGTGGTCTAATGCTACTATACATCAGACATCATAGATGTCTCCATGATGTATAGCGACTTGCCATTTTGCAAGTACCGAGAGCGGTGACCTTCAGCCCTTGGTGGACTTAACCTATATACTGTTATTATAAATGATTTGCAGGAAACAACTACTCAGCGGGCAAATATCCCGACCTGCATTGAATTATATCTTACAAATCATTTGGTAGCCAATGTCTGCGCATATTCGTTGCGCGTCTAAGTGAGCAGCGGTAATTCACTGCAGACAGCTACACAATTATCCGCCCTCGCTTAAGCTAATATCGCAGAACGCAAAAACGGTATGAGTTTTGGACGTTTCTCGTATTATTATAGAAGCATCAACACCCAGCGCTCGATGAGAGTTAAGCAAACGGGGTACAGTTTGTGATCATTGCATCAGAGTACATATACGTAACCTCAAAATTGTCTGTAACGTTTTTGCCGTTGTATAAGCCCTTGTTAAACGCTAGTTCCAACTTTAATACATACATTATGATGTAATATTAATTATGTACTACTAGCGGATATGCAGTGGTTTCGAAAAGCAGGAGGGTATCAGCTGAATTCTGTATGTATCGGTGTTCATGATGCTAATTCCAAAATTGACCCAATCCAATATATTTGTGAGAAACGCGCCGAGGGATGAATGGCAAGAGGGTGACTAAAAATGCTATGTCGCTCATCTCAAGGAACCGGGCACACCCTGTTGTATAAGAGTCTTACCCTTCTACCCTACCTCTGGGAGGGTTGACCGTTTACAACACAAAAAAATTATAGTTTTAAAAAACTTAAAAAACGCGCTTTAATAGCAAACCGAACTAAAAGTAAAAAATAATGTTTAAATATTAAGATTATGTTCAACAACGATAGAAAGTCCACTAACTCAATATAATTAAATGATTTTTAATAAGTTTAAAACAAGAATAAAGTGATCATTTTATTGTAAAAAGCGTGGGGTGTTTTTTACTATATTTTTATAATTCTACTTTTATCAATAGCTACCAATAAAATATTTATAATTGATATCAAGCACCCTACGCTTTTTACAATAAAATGAATTTTTTTTTGTCAATTACTTCATTTTTATTTTAAACTTATTAAAAATCATTTTATTATATTTAGTTGACTTTCTATCGATATTGAACTAAATCTTAATATTTAAATATTATTTTTTACTTTTTAGTTCGGTTTGCTATTAAGCGTTTTTTTTTTTAGTTTTTTTAAACTATAATTTTTTTTATTTTGGGTCAATTTCGGACGTGGCATAAAATACGGTACCATAGGTCTTTCTCTGGGGTGCAGGACATTTTGCATAAA
Source organism: Leptura quadrifasciata (assembly GCA_963675555.1). Taxonomy (NCBI): domain Eukaryota; kingdom Metazoa; phylum Arthropoda; class Insecta; order Coleoptera; family Cerambycidae; genus Leptura; species Leptura quadrifasciata. Next base: position 149,265,122 of record OY776673.1, on the reverse strand, counting down.
TACGGGACTGTCCCTTGAAATACAGGATGGGTGGCAATCTTAATACATACAAATATATTACATATATGTGAAGTTTGATTTCAAGATGATTCATAGTCAAATCTGTTTATAGTTTAGAGCATGCATAATTTAAGTATAAATCCAGTTTTATTTTGCTGAAGTAAGCTAATCAATTTTACCGTGCAAATAAAAAACGCGACAAAAACATATATTTTAATTTTTTTAATTTATTAATCACCACTGTAGAGGAACGATGTTCCCAATTATAGAGTTGTATACACATACAAATAGACAATCATACAACGACAATTCCTTATGACATTGTCATCTGTCGCAACTGAGACTCGAACTCAGGAGTGGTACAGGAGTTGTCTCTCACACAACCTCGCCAAGTCAACTGCTACCAACTCGGTAACACATGAAAAACGTCACTAAGCATCCATACCCTAGACAGGATTCGAACCCAGAACTCCAGGTTGCAAGCTTAACACGTAAATTGAACCACTGAGCCGATGTGGTAAGTTAATATTGATAAAATTTCATACAACACTGTGGTTATTTTTTTTTTTTTTTTTAGTTTATATGGAAGTAAATAATAGATTTTAGGACTGGTGTGAATATAAAATTATTCTATTAACTTTAATTTACATGATGGTCATTCTAAAGGTTGATGAGAATTATTTAGGACAATAATTATCCAGTGTCCATCTTCTTTGATACGTTGAGGATGTCGTTGGTAGTGTATGCAATATTTTTATTTTATATAATTTTTAGGCTGTTTTTAAAAGGTGGTTATTATTCAATTGGATGGAATCTGCGGTAGGTTCTTGATGAAACGTATTCAATAAAATAATTATAACTATTCAAAAGAATAGTTGCAATACGCACTTGGTTTATTGTTTCATTAGTTTTGTTCAGATTTCTCTCTTACAAACTTTTTTTAAGACTCTTTGATAATGGTCGCAAGGCCGAAACATATGTCAGAGAAATCTAAACAAAACTGATGAAACAATAAACCAAATGCGCATTGGAACTATTCTTTTGAATATTTATAATTATTCTATCGGATATTGTTTATCCCTTCCCCAACCTATGATGTCATTTAGTTGTGGTCATCCAGGAATATTTATAAATACTTGAAGCCTTAATTTTCTTATTATGTTCTTAGATTGCAAGTTCTACATACGATGTTTATTATTAATATTCGGCTTCGTTGATGAGCATAGTATTATCTTCACCATTATTTATGTTCAAAGGGTTTAAATTTGGCAGGTTATATTGATTGAAGTATATGCGAACTTTTAATAGGTTATCATTAACATATTTTAATCGAACCATCGTGCTATGTGTTTGAAACCATTTTCATCATTTCCCAATTTTTATCTTTATATATTACGACAGTATCGCCAGTAAAACAAAGGATCTTCCGTTTACTTGGCAGTTCAACGTGTATGTGCAAGTTGAATAAAACTGGATCGAGAACAGTTCCTTGAGGTACATCGTCTTCCGCAGCTCTTGAATCACTGTCAGTCTTATCATTCTTTACATATCGCTCTCTATTTATTAAGTAACTTTCGATTATATTATATGCATTATATTATTAAAGACTTTTGTTTTTAAAATTGGAGGAGTAGTACCCAAATTTAATTTATCTTTTTTAATGGTCTCATTTGGATTAACGTTCTGGTGCAGTTTAACGCTACCTATTCAACATTCGACTTGGACAGCGCAAACACAGACTCAGAAGAGGAGAACGACTGTCCTTGTTGTCTTTTACACAACGGCGGCGGCGGCCTACCTTACTGCTACCATCTCGGCAACACAAGTTTTCATGTGGTATGGACATTTAGTAGCGTTCTCGCTACTAGAAAAAAAACCGCTACCCAGGAATCACTACTTCCGCATCCAGATTTTGTAGCCAAGTCTTATACACACTAAATCTCAATGTAATATTTTATTCCCTTCAATAATAGCGTGGGGGTGATAGAGGGGGTGGCAAATGTAAAAAAAATTAGGAGCCCTTGGTTCTCGTATACCCACTAAATTCTACTTAAATTTTTTATTCCTTTAAACAATATTGTGGGAGCGGGCGGTGACAATTGGGGTGGTGGAAGGGGTAACTAATGCCAAAATAAATTTTAAAGGCTCTTGGTTCTCGTACACACACTAAATCTAAATTTAATTTTTTACTTCCTTCAATAATAGGGTGAGGGATAGCAATGGGGGTGATGGAGGAGGTGGCTGATGCTAAGAAAAATTTTAGAGTCCCTTGGTTCTCGTATACACACTAAATCCCAATTTGATTTTTTACTCCCTTTATTAATGGGGTGGGAGTGGCAATGGGGATGGTAGAGGGGGTAGCTAACGGCAGAAATTTTTTTTGAGACGTTTCGTTCTTGTATACACACTAAATCACATTTAAATTTTTTTTACTCCCTTTCATAATTGTCTGGGGTGGTATTGGGGGTGACAGTGGGGGGGGGGGGGTTGTGGCTGATACCATGACTCTTCGTTCATGTCCTAAATTGCAATTTTATGGACTCTTACCTGCTTGCTTTGCCTATTTATCCCATTTACCCCCGAACCCTTTAACGGAATTAGATCCAGGTCTCTGGACGTGGAAGTAATAAAGGAATAAATGCTACAACGAAACCATAATCATATATGGGCGGTCAGAATCAGAAGTGGAGGAAATACAAAAAGAAGAACATAAACTCTCTATATCACGACACAATGCGGCAACACATTTCACAAACACATACACCTCCCATTCCCCACTCTTATAGCATGCGCTATGCGGCTCTTGCTGCTAATAAGCATAACTTGACTCCAACCCAGCGTATACGTAGCCGGCCTGAGAGTGTGTTTTCCAGGAATGGTAACAATACCTACCGTACGCTGATCAATCAATCAATCAATTAATGTAAAAGAAATAGAAAGTATTGATGTATTTACGTGAATGATCTGTGAATACATAAAAATTGTGATATTTTGCGATACAATATACAGGGTAGCTACTTTTTATATTGAATAGTACTGCTATCTTGCAAACCATAATAGTTATAAAGTCGGTTAGATGCCAATAAATTTCGTATTTTGAAGGGCGATGAAATGGGTTATAGAATTTGAAAATATTCCAATTGGTTGTGGAGAAATACGGTAAAATCAGTTTCTCTTTTTACCTAGCACTGTTACTATTAAAATTTTTTTTTAGAAATAATTGTGATACATTAACTTCGCTATAACAGTATTCAAATTTTTATTATGACATTTCGTCCCTTTAAGGCTACCATCAACTTTATTTTTTTAAATACATACTTGTCCTTTTTATTTAAAATTCAAAGGCATGTAACACTTGACAATTTTACTACGTTTCGCCGGAAACTTAACTTGATGAGGTAAATAAATTATATGTACACAAACGGTTATGTCGTATATAATTTACTATTATTATCTAATACCATCTGTTTTGTTCCTGGAAAACATATTTTCATACTTTTAATTACATAAATAAATCTCAATTAATTCATTAATTGTTTGCTCTACAATGATAAATGAATCATTTGACACTTAAATACAATTATAGTTATTACTAAGTAAAGATAGTTCATAACGTTTATATTATTTATTGCATTTGAATTGTTGCCTCTGTTTACAACAAAATTATTTCATATAATTAAGGGTTTGATTTTAAATGATTTTTTTCATTCCTGGGGTCCTGAATTCCTTAGTCTTGGAGTCTTGGAGAGAGACGTGAGAGTTGGAACCTTTGGTATGGCACTAACAAACACCACCACTACAAACACCAAAACCCTTGAACACTGTTTTAGTCCAGCAGAATTAGGAAAAGTAACAAAGTAACGGGGTATAGATTTTTTCTAAATACATCGCTAATATGAAGTATTAAAATTTTACTTCTAAAACCTGACGTAGTAGTCCTTGGATTGTATAGAAATCTGGCACTTCTTACTCCAAAAATGCAGTTCGAGAAGTTCTATAATTTAAAAAAATACAGTTAAAATCGTACACTAAATAAAGATTTTATACTCTATGACTCTAAAACAAATGGTTCGCACTGTACATATATCCTCATTTTTCGAAATATTGGAATATCGAGGCTATCAATAAGATTATACAAAAAGTATTTAGATCGACGTTTTCTACAAGAGAACAAAGAAAATTTAATAAAATTTCCACTTCCTTTCCCGCAATTTTGGAAAGTCCGTAAAATTTTATAAATATGAAAATTATACATTTTCTCGAAAAATGATAAAGAATAAAAAGTGTCTAAACACTTTTTATTCTTTATCATTCAATCTAAATTGACGTTTTCTACCAGGAAGCAACGGAAAAATTTAATTATAACAAGAAAAATATTACTTTTTTTAAACATGACAATAAAAAGCGTTTAATTAGGCGTTTTCTGCAATAAAACAACCAACATTTTCCACGCGCTTTTCCACGATTCTAGTCAAAAATTTAGTTCAGGATGGCGACTTCAAGATGGCGGACGACTTTATCGTTTATGATCCGATTCGACTCAAAATAGATATCAGGGAATTTTCAAGATCGCCAATTATGAATTCTTGGTCGAAATTCAGAAATTCAAAATGGCGGTGCCAATATGACGGACGACTTTTGTCACTTAGATCCAAATCGATCAAAATCGATATCTGGGGTTTTCGGGTTTGCCGATTACGAATTTCTAGTCAAAAATTTAGTTCAGGATGGCGACTTCAAGATGGCGGACGACTTTATCGTTTTATGATTCGATTCGACTTAAAATCGATATCTGGGGGTTTTCGAAATCACCAATAATTATGAATTCTTGGTCAAAATTGAGAAATTCAAAATGGAGGTGCCAATATGGCTGACGACTTTTATCATTTAGATCCAAATCGATCAAAATCGATATCTGGGGGTTTTCGGGTTTGCCGATTACGAATTTCTAGTCAAAAATTTAGTTCAGGATGGCGACTTCAAGATGGCGGACGACTTTATCGTTTTATGATCCGATTCGACTTAAAATCGATATCTGGGGGTTTTCGAAATCACCAATAATTATGAATTCTTGGTCAGAATTGAGAAATTCAAAATGGAGGTGCCAATATGGCTGACGACTTTTATTATTTAGATCCAAATCGATCAAAATCGATATCTGGGGGTTTTCGGGTTTGCCGATTACGGGTTTCTAGTCAACAATTTAGTTCAGGATGGCGGTTTCAAGATGGCGGACGACATTATTGTTTATGATCCGATTCGACCCAAAATTGATGTCTGGGGGTTTTCGAGATCACCAATTATGAATTCTTGGTCAAAATTCAGAAATTCAAAATGGCGCCGAAAACACGGCTGAAAACTTTTGTCATTTAAATCCAAATCAATCAAAATGGGTTTTCGGGGTCGTGGATTACGAATTTCTAGTCAATAATTTAGTTCATGATGACGGACAACTTTACCGTTTATGATCCGATTCGTCTCAAAATCGATTATGGGGATTACAGCATATCAAAAGACGAAAAAGTAAAAAATAAAATTAAAAAAAAAATTTTAAATAAATTTTAAAGTACATCTAACCCATCATTTTGTTGCATTATTTAATTTTTTTATGATATAAAAGCTTGTCGCAAGCAATCTCCTTTACATGGGAAAATCTCGCGACAAGCTTTTATATCATAAAAAAAATTATATAATGTAACAAAATGATGGGCTTGATTTACTTTAAACTTTATTTTCTACTTTTTGAAGTATTTAAATAAAACCTTTTTTTTATTTTAAATTTTTTCATTTATTGAGAGGAAATTTAATTACGCACATTTTTTTATTTTGATTGAGTGTACGGATTCCGAGGTATTCTTGGTTTTCGGCTAAAATTATCGAAAAAACATATATATATATATATATATATATGGCTACCAATCTTTCATGATTTGTAAGGTATAATTCAATGCAGATCGGGGTATTTGCCCGCTGAGTAGTTGTTTCCTGCAAATCATGTATAATAACAATATATATATATATATATATATATATATATATATATATATACATATTCAATCGACTTCTCCCGACTAAAATTTCGCCGCCATTTAACACCAATTCGAACGTAAAAACCTACAACTTTATCTAGAAAGAGCGCTACCTCAAGTTTTTTCTCGGAAAGAAAACGGACTATTTGTACTCAACACTACATTTGAACACTGCCCTAGACGTGCGTTTCGCTAACCATGTTAGCTTCAATGTGACATGATTAAAAGTAAGTAAATTCAATAAAGTATAGGAAATATATACAAAGCTAATGGTCATAATTCAACGAATTCGATTATCCCTACCTCTACCTAAATTCTATATGTGCTCGATGAACCGTGAATTACTAACCAATAAAGCGGACTATGTGGGATACGCTCTTTGATACTATTCACATTATTTTTACATTTTGCAATTTATAAAGCTTCCAAATGCATGCAGCTCTCTCTTATACATTCCTAATTAATCTTAAGTTTAATGTCTATTCTATAATTGTTATCAAAGGCATATTGAGCAACACTGGATTTTTCATTTAAGATGGGCCATATGCTCCTTGAATCTAATTATAATTGGACGTTTCGTTTGTCCAATATACTTCAAAATACAGTCTTCACAGCTGATTTTCTAAATTCCAGACCTTTTGTTTAACTTAATTTTATCCTTCAGATCGTCTTAAAAATCTTAAACGCAGATTAAGTTGGAATTCATATAGAATTGATATTAATTTTGTATTCTTCTGTTCGGTTTGAAAGGTGCGGAGTTTCGAAAAATTTCTGTAAATCTACGTTTTCTGATCATTTTAACAACCGAACTTATTTGGTGTTCAGTGCTCTTAGCTATATCCTTAACGAAAGCATTTTCCTTTGGAAACTCTGATTATTCAGAAGGGCACTTCTTGATGAATTAAGAAATTAAGAGCAGCTATTTTATACTGGACATAATGGTGAGTGACATTAGGGATGTGCCGAAGGGTGTTGGTATATTTTCTATATACATATATCGAATTTTAATTTATTTTCATTATTCCTAATCACTACTGTATCTAATGGTACTTGCCCCTTGTTTTCAACTTCAAATGTGAATCTTACCGAGGTGAAACGGTCAGTCAATTTAAAAACAGTCTACAGAGGCAACTTTAGTATCAAACACCGCGAATATAATATCCTCCACATATCTTCAATCCAGTGTTCAAATGTTTTTGGTTTTTGTGTAAACTAATTCAGTGTTAATGCATTTTATTATTAGTTAAGTAGAACTTAAAAATAATAAATATTGGTAGGCATTTTCTATATCAATGGAAATGCCCCTCAATAAGATATAAAATAGTCTCTGGTAATAATAAGGAATATCAAATATATATTGAAACAATAATTATTTATCAAATACTTATCTTAAACTTAACAACTTTTTACAACTTTACAACTTGACAAATTTATTAATTTTTAAGTTTGCACAATTTAGACAGTAATTAGATTTGATGTACACCTAAGCTACAGAAAGCCTGTCTGAACATATATCTATCTTTTTTATATACTATTTTTGTGTGTATTATAACTGATATATTAGAATTTATATTTTATATATGTAATAAAATTACATGTTTAATAAAGTTCTACACACACCACTATTGCAACGAAATATACAGAATTCAAAAAGAGCACTTATTATGTAGGATATTAATTATCTTCAAGTAATCTGTTGTATTTTATAGCTTGCTTGGTACCTGAGTATTTGCAGACTATTCAGGCGAGAGAGATACTGAAAAGTAATTACCAAGGTAATTTCTCCCCAGTATGAATCCCCAGTTCATGCAGCACCCAAACAATATATAAATATGTATGTTTATTCATAATAAATTATATTTAAAAATATTAAATCATTGGATATTAGACGACTATTTAGGTTTCTTGTGAATAATTTAATATTATTACTCATTTCATTTCAATTGGTAAAAGATTATAACATTTTGGACTATAGAGGAAATAAATCTTTGATTGGCTGTTTTATTTAAACAGGAGACTTTAATATTATAATTTTCGTTACATCGTGGGTTGTAATTATGTTCTATAGGATTTTGTTGAAATAAATTAAATTTATAGGAAAATAGAAGTACTGATTTTATATAATTGAGGTTTAGACTAGAAAGTTTGAATTCTTGAAATATTTGGTTTGAGAGGTATCGTATATTTTTAAATAGTATAACTTTTATTAAATATTTTTGAGTGATTTTGAACATTTTTAAATTTTAAGGATATGCTCTGCCCCAGAAATTCCATATCGCAGTACTGACTCGGCCAAGGCATAGTACACTGTTTTTAATAGTGGTGCATGTAAAATATTTTGCAGTTGATAAAACTTCCATATAATTTTACAAATTTTATTATTTAGATTTTTTATATGTTCAGTCCACTTTAAATATTGATCTATAGTAATACCTAGGTATTTCATAGTATCAGTAGATTTTAATACTTAATTACACTAAAAGTGTGTAATTTTATTGTTTGAAAATTAGGTAAAAATTTGTTGTAAATACTGAAACACATGAACAGTTCTTTCGCCCGCTAACAGTTTTCCCCTTCCACCAGTAGAAGAATGTCATCGGCATAAGGTATAATTTTGCCATGTGCTTTAATGTAAAGAAGTTCATTAATATAAATTGACAATAATGTTAGTCCTAACACAGTGCCCTGTGGAATTTCATATTTTAATTAATGTTTATTATTGCCTTAAAATTGTCCTATTTTAACAATCTGTTCTCTGGGTTCTAGATAACTACATAATAATTCATTTTGTATTCCTTGAATACCATATGTGGCTAATTTTTCGATCAATTTTCTGTAACACCAGTGTCAAATGCCTTGGCCAAATCAAGGAACACAGCGATTTGTTTTTATCAATTCAAATCAAATTCAAATTTATTTCTGACAATTGTGTACATTAATTTAGTAACAACATAATACATAAATATAGTAAATCGTAATAAATAATGGTTAGCCACCTAAACAGGAATATGCTTGTCCGTCGGTCTACCCATTGTATACAACCAATACAAGAATTGCCTAACAAAGAATGAAAAGAATGGAAAATATATGTATTGGAATTATTTGTACATGAATATTTCGAACAAAGAAATTAAAACTCGAATTAAATATAAATATAAATAGAAAAGAAAGAAATGATTATATGAAGGATCAAAATTTATAGAGATGTCGAGGTGAATTTTCTATTTATCCATAGTAAATATGTTACATATTTAATATATTTTTAATTTTATTAAAGTTATTGTTTATGAAAACTTTTAGTTCCTTTTTAAATCTGATGAGATTTTTTTTATTTTTTATTTCAAGAGGTAATAAATTATATATTTTTGGTCCAAAATAAAGAACAAACCGCTGGGTATGTGATTTTGTGAAAAAGGGAACCTGAATCAACTGCTCTTTCACCGCCCCAGTTTGAGTAGAATAAGACAAGACATTTGAGGCATTATATTTATATTTATGCACCCATAAAACACGCTGGTAGGTATACAATTGTTTAACACTAAATAACTCCGCTTCTTGATATATAAGATCAGTTGAATACCTTTTTGGTTTTTTAAATATAATTTTTATAATTGAATTTAAATTACCTCTAAGTTATGCAAGGCATTTTTATATAAACCACCCCATACCGTAATGCAGTATCTAATTATAAATTCAGCCAAGGTGTTGTAGACCATAATCAAATTTTTTACTTTAAGAATAACTCGTAGTTGGTAAAATTTATAAATTATTTTCCTTAATCTTTTTGTGAGATATTCTATATGATCATTCCATCGTATACGCTGGTCTACCATAATTCCAAGATATTTAACATTACTAGTTATTTTTATGGATCTTAAGCTTGGTTTGTGGAGGTTGGTCCAACTGATAAAGAAAAGGTTATGAACTTAGTTTTCGATAAATTTAAGCTTAGACAACTGAAATTTAACCAATATTTAGTTTTCAGTAGACCAGTTTCCGCTTTTTTGTAACCCGCATTCCAGGATGTATCCTCAAATACTAAAACCGCATCATCTGCATATGATATGTAGTTTCCATTTAGTTTAAGTGCTCCTAACTGATAGATATATATTATAAATAAAACAGGCCCTAATACAGTACCTTGTGGTACACCCATGGTGACAGGTATACGGTTACTAAAAGAATTATTAATTTTTACAGTTTGATATCTATCCCTGAGATAACTCCTGAAAAGATGCAATGCGGTTCCTCTCACACCGATCTTCTCAAGCCTTTCGAATAATATCCCTGTATCAAATGCCTTGGCCAAATCTAAGAAGATACATAGACATTTATTATTTTTATTTAAGTTTTGAACAATATTACTAATTAATTCAAGAATGGCATCTTCTGTACTTATGTTTTTTTCTAAAGCCAAATTGATTAATATTTAATATATTATTTTCTTCCATAAAATTTATAATTCGACTTTTAAGCATTGCTCAAATATTTTAGCAAAATTGTTTATAATTGTTATGGTCTATAATTTGTTGCTTCTTGTTTATATCCTGATTTATAGATAGGGGTGGTAAATGGTTCCTTCCATTGTGTAGGTATATTTCCAGTGAAGAAAGCATTATTTATGATTTGAACTAATGGAATAATAAAATGTTTATGGCACTTTTTTATTGTTGCAACCGATATATCATCTGGACCTGAAGCTGTGTTGTTTTTTAAATTATTGACTGTGAAAATTATTTCATTTTCAGTGACTGGATACATAAATAAAGATTCTTTTATTGTCTTATTTTTGGTTGAAGTGGGCATGTTATTATTTTTTTCTATTGAACTATCCATTTTTTCACCAATAGTAGAAAAAAGTTATTAAAATAATTTGCTTTTAACAAGTCATTTTCTATTAAATTTCCTTGTTCATCGGTAATATTATAATTAACTATTTTATTATTAACAAAATTTTTAGAAATATCATTTATTACTTGCCAAATTTTTTTATAACTTTTCTTAGCATCAGTTAATTTATTTGAATAATTATTATTTTTTGTAGTTTGTTTAATTAATTAAATTATATAATGTTTTAGTTACTTCGTATACTGCGTCCTAAGTACTCATATTGTCCCTAAAACCAAACTGAGAGTTTGATAATAATTTATTTTCATTTAAGTGTTTGACCAATCTGCTTTTCATACAAATTTCTAGTAATTTAGCAATATTGTTTATAACAGATTTAGCTCTGTAATTTCCTGTTATGTTTTTGTCATATTTTTTATATATAGGAGTTACCACTGATTTTTTCAATTCGTCTTGATAAATACGCTTAAGAAAACACAGATTAAAAATATAAGTTATCGGTTCAGCTATATTTAGTTTAATCATTTTTAACATTTTTGCCGTGATTCCATCAAACCCAGGTGCGGAATCCGTTTTTAATTTTTCTATATTTTCGATTACTTCATTGCCTGTGATACGCGACCATGTTAGATTATTGTATGTTATGTGCCTTTTTTAAGTATTATGTTCTGGTCAATTTATGAAGTAATCGTTAAATATTTCACATAGAGCATTTTCCTCAGTTATATAATTGTCTTTTTCTTTGATTTTATATTTTATGTAATTTTTTTTCATTTAAGCTTTCCTAAACTGTTTCCCAAATCTTTTTTATATCATTTATGTTTTCATTTACATTATTACAGTACTTGCCTTTTAACTATTTTTTATTAAATTATTCGTTTTATTTATGAAGTCCTTATATTTTTGTAAAAAAATTGAATCATGTTTATTTTTCAATTTTTAGTTTGTATCTAGTTCTGATTGAGTTTGTTAGGCCCTTTTGTAATCCATGGTTTGAGTTTTCTTTGTTTTAATGTAAATAAACTCAAACATCTCTGATACTACACTCAAGTGAAAGTGATTCAATAGAGAATTTATTCAAGTTTTCCATATTTCTACATTAGTGTTGTGTTAATGAGAGTATTTATAATTAGTCTGACAGCATTTAATTAAAACTAGTACTTGTATATAAAATTTGTAATTAATGAGAATAATAGTTTACTTTAGTCTTAATAATTCCATGCAAGCTCTTGTGTCTACTAATTCTTATTTTATAGATGTGATTAACATATTATAACATGACGTCCTGGAGGTATTAAACTTCGTGGAATTCGTTCTGTGTATTATACAATATAATTGTAGTCATGATTATCACCAAGTAATTTAATTTGCCAAGAAACATAATATTTATGCATATACAAATAGGTTTGTAAAACTAGATATTCTTTTAACTTGCTTTTTTGAGAATCTTCAGTAACCAAGTAAAAATATAAATTAATTAAATTAAAAAAACCGATTAGGTAAGTAGTGAACGAAAAAGAATCAAGCAAGGTTATCTTAATTTACAATTAAAATTAACGATAATTGCCAGTCATGGAAGACTTACATTACAAATTTATTTGGAGAGTATTAGTAGCCTCCATCTACTGGCAATCAACATTAATCTTTAATTAATGCAAATTTTTATTCAATTTCACTTTTTTAGGTAGTATGTTTGGGCTAAATTTTGAAATTCAACATATCCGACTGATTTGATATTTTGCACACATACGTAGTTCTGACAATATAATTATTGAGTCCTGACGAAACCCCCCCTCTGTGTAATTTTTTTAAAATAGTACTCCTAGTCCACTGAAATGTTACATTTGGGACAACATTTTGCGTAGGACGGGATTCTTTTTTGTTGCGTAATGGGCCGCTTAGTTAAAAATTGAGTTTTCGGGGTCGGCGACCAACTGAGGTGGCCACCATCTTGAAAATAGGGGTGCAAATGCTTTTATGTAGTTTTCTGTAACTGCGCGCCGTACAGAAAATTATAATAAGGTTCTTTGTTGAGAATCGAATTCTCTACAACTTTACATGAGTAATTTATCTCGAAAATTCAATAGTAATAAGCCTCATTGGTTAAAAAATTATATTTTAGGCGCTATAACTTTTTTCTATCAAATCACGAATAATGAAGATGGTAGCACAGTGGTTAGTACGTCTAGCTTGATGTGACAGTGACGTTTGCCTTGTGAACCGTTGCGTGAAAGTCGACTCCGTGTGATTTTCTCGAATAAAATGTTTTTAGAACTTACAAGTTTTACGAGGCGTTAAACAAAAGTGCCAGTAAGTGTTTCGTGTTGAAGATGGAACTCTAAACTTCAGTGCGCCCGAGAGGGTAAGAGTTTTTTAAAATTTTGACAGTGACATAACATAAACTATATAGTAAGAATTTTTGCGTCACTCACTTTCCTCTTGACTTATTTGTGTTAGGTACCCCGACCGGTTGGTCGAAACCAGTCGACGATTATAACCTCAAAAACATTGCAGAACAATTTTTAATGATTGAGACCGGTTGCCTTAAGGGGGAGACATCGGCAGACACAAACATTAATTCAAACGGAGGCGTAGCAAAGCAGTCTCAATGGAGAAGTAAAGCTACCGGTGATGGGTATAGCGTCAGGAACGGAGAGCGACGCTAGTTGCGTGAGTTTGGAGCGAAATATAGTGAAAAGAAAAATAAGGCTGATGAAACATAAAGAGAAACAGACAACGGGCAGCGGCAATGAACTAGTCAAACAAGCCAAGAAAGCGTGAAGGCGGCACCAGTAACAGTGGCGACCTCATCCATAGATGGTCCAAAGTCGAGACCTAGCATCCGAGCCGATGAACAAGACATGGCTGCAATATTTAAGCTCAAAACGAAGAGAATAAGGCTGTCACTCAAGGGTGTGTATCCCGAAAGAGATACGAGAGAAAAGCTAACGTAAATGAGGACATCGATGTGGTGCCGCCCCAGGGCCAGTCGGATTCAGAAGAGGTCACGCCACAACCTGCGGACAAGAGACCCCTCCTATCATCATACACGGATGTTTCAGAGACTCTGGCAACAAGTGATAGCATTCCTTTCTAGCAGATTGCGAATCGTTACTTTTGGAGGCACTCCAACGAGTCGACTTCCCTCCAAATGATGAATAAAGCAGACTGGGCTCATGTCAACTGATACTTGGAGGAAGGGCGTATCGAATACCACACGTATACACCCAAAGATGAGAAGACGCACGCTTCCGTAATAAAAGGAATATATTATGTCACAGATATTGCGGATATAAAAGAAGAGTTGGCAGAATACCAAGAGAGCTGTACACTTTAAGAGCGACGAGACATCCCACATATATACTTGTAACCAATAATAGATTAACGCTAAAAGAATTACAACAGACAGTCCGGTACGTTGATCACACTGCGATCACACGAATAAATCAATCATTCAATGCCATCGGTGCCAACAGTGGGGGAACTCCACCTCAAATTGTAGAATGTCCCCTAGGTGTTTAAAATGCGTCGATGAGCATCCTACTAAAGAATGTAAAAAGCCCAGAGACGTACCAGCAAGATACGTTAACTGTGGTGGGCCTCACCCTGCGAATAGTACCACATGTGAAGTGTACAGGAATAAGATAGAGGGTCTAAAGCGACGAAGTGTGCAGGTTGCTCCTCCAGCTCACATGAAATTCATGATGACACCACAACCAGCAACGAAGGTGTGGGAAAAGCGGGCGCAAGCTAAGGCCGACCAGTAGCAGTCCCAGTCTCCGCAATTAATAAATAATCAGAGGTCACTGTCCCAGAAATAAACACAAAGGCAGTTCCAGCCACAGCCCCAACCGCAGCCACCAACGTGCAGTGCTCCGCTGCTGAGGATACCGCCGACCAACCAAGTTCAGTGTGGAGAAATGGTGCCGAAAAATGGTATGGCCCAACTAAATCTTGTGCGAGCAGAAGCGAAAAGGATGTGTTTCCTGATGAATTTGGGTCTTCTGCTGACGCGGATGAGGGATCTAAACGATCAGCTCGAGAGATGTATTACTGCAGCCGAAAAGTTTCAGGTAGTATACCAATTCTTGGAGGACATCCTAGACGATGCCTTTTAAATTCAAAGTTTCTTCGTGGAACGCCAACGGTAGAGGCAACAAGTTTTCCTTTTTGATCAATTATTTAGCGAGGCACAAAATTGACATTAAGCTTCCAAATGAGACTAAACTGATTCCACGTGACAAGTTACGTATCCGAGGGTACACGACAATTCGAAAAGATCGGGTTGACGATAACACTCACCGTTCTCTGTGGAACGCATCCGTGGAGAACGTGTGCGTGACGCTGGAGGGCGGTGTAAGCATTGTCGCCGCGTATAGTCCCACTAACGGTTTCACAGCGGATTGTCTAGAAAATTTACTGAATGCTAGCCCACGCTGCCTGCTCATAGGCGACCTCAACGCCAGGTATCACGTATGGAACTGCCATCGCAGTAATGCAAATGACAATACTTTGTTTGACTATGTCAATAGTCATAATGTCGTACTGCAGTATCCTGATGATCCCCCACATTTGAATTGAATAATATGTCGAGAGAAGACCACATGTCCTATCACATCTTATAGGGATGCCGACTGGCGCCTTTGTAGGACACACATTTACACAAATCTAACACTAACTAACAATATCACCTCCTCCGACAAACTGGAGAATGCGGTGGGGGAGTTTGTAAGGATGCTGCAAGGTGCCAAGCAGAGTGTTGCCACTACAAACATAATAAATCCATACAAAAACCCAGTCGGCGCAGCGGTCGAACAAAACATACGTGAAACGAATCGATTGAGATGGCTTTGGTTGCGAAATCGCGAAGTCAACGCCAATGTCGAGATGAGTAGATTGCAAAGTCAGAGCAGGATCGCCATCATCACTGTGAAGAACCGGAAATGGAGAGACACCTTGGAAGCACTGAATCCTGAGGACAACTCGCTGTGGAAACTGACGAAGGCTCTAAGAAATACGCGGAATTCATAACCGCGTTGACAAATGCAAACGGATGAACAACGATGACGGACGCTTGGAAAGCAAACGACCTAGCTACGCACTTTGAATACATAACGTCAACGTTCCCAACAATTTCGGGCACGACCGCATAGAAAACGACATCAACGAGATTATTGGCCATGATGTTTGACTGGTCAGACGAGAATTTCTGTCATGGTGAAACCCTCGGAGATTGCGAAAACTGTCAAGACTTTACCAGACGACAAAGCTCGAGTACAGACTGCTTAAATATCTCCCGAGGAAGGGTATTGTGCAGTTAATTTACATCGTTAATGCAATCCTGCGATTGCAACATTGGTCTAAGTCAGTGGGAAATGTGATGTGGTCGTGCCCATTCTGAAACCGAACAAGAACGCGAAGCTCGCTGGTAGTTACCGACCCATTTCGCTTCTGTCGGCGATCTCCAAGTTGATGGGAAGGTCATCCTGGTTAGATAGACGCTACCTAGGATGAGCTTAACATCAATGATGAGTACCAGCTTGGGTTCAAGAGGGGCAGAAGCACGGTGCAGCAGGTTGGATGGTTAATGATGTCAAAGTACAATATAACCTTGGGAAGAACACCGGCATGATGCTCCTTGACATCAAGAAGGCCTTCGATATCGTCTGAATCTCGGACCTACTCTACAAAATGCACACTTATAACTTCCCGACGTACATCATTAAACTTATTCACTCGTTTCTGACGGGTATATCGCTGCAAGTTCGAGTAAATAACACACTATCAACACGGCGGGACATTCGGATGGGCGTGCCGCAGGGGTCGTACCTGTCTCCAAAATTTTACAATTTATACCTCTCCGACTTTCCGGAGTACCCGAATACAAAACTGGCCAAGTACGCCGATGATACGACCATATATGCGCACTCCTACAACGATCAGACAGCGAATATGCTGTTAAAAGCACATATGACACGTGCTAAGGCGTATTACTACCAGTGGAAGATACGGGTAAATGCCAAGAAGTCGAAGGCGATAGCCTTCACACTCCGCTTCGCAGAAAATAAAATTATAACACCTATTTCAATCAGGTGGAACCAAATTCCAACCAAAAAGTGTGTGAAGTACTTGGGGGTCAGACTGGACCAGCGATGACGTTTCATACACACATCAACGAGACGGTACGGATAATCAACTCCATGTCTAGGAGGCTGTATCCGCTGGACACAGATCCATTCTTTATGTGTTTTGATGGTTTCAGATGCTCCATTACCAATAATAATTTTTGTTTTGTTGTAACTTACACTTAGAGCTTACTGTTTGCAGACTGTCGAGTAGGTGTATAAACTCATTGTAATTTACAGCAACTAAGATGGTAACATCACTCCACTTTGCCAGTACTCCAGCATATATAGCAGTATGTATTCGCTGTATTTGTTAAAGGGGACTGATAACCATAGATTAGATAGTTAGATAGTTATATATGATATAGATGGTAAACTCCTTTACTTTCCATCAATACCTGTTTGTTTTCATACTATAAACACCTGCGGCGCCACCAGTACATTTACTCGGTCGGCGGTACGGTTTAAATTCATTTTTGAGATTTGGGTGAAGGCAGATTTAGTGCTTAGTTCAAATAAAATAAGAAATATCGAATGACAATATATATTTTAAAACATAAGCTTGAAATTTCGTCCTAAAGTATAGTCTATAACATGTACATAAAATATGCCTGAATTACAAGAAAACTAGGTATACCATACTACACTCTCAATTTTTCTAACTTCTCTGTTCCTTACTTTGCATATTTAACAGCAGGCTTTTTATTCGTTAGATGACAGATGTTTTTTGCTTCTGTCCTCTAAGATTTTATGACGGTATCTTATCTACAGTAACAATATGTAGAATCTACGTCCATTTTCGAATAGCACAGAAATTAGGCACACAAGAAACAAGCACCATTATAATTTTAGTCACACTTGAAATCATGTACTCATTATATTCATCAACACATTGGGCAGTTTGGCTCATGACACGTACTCACTGAACTCTATTATAATAGAGTTCAGTGTTCGTACTTCGATGGTAGCGCTGCTTGGGGTCATAGTATGAACCAAAACAGTTATAAAATATTTTACATTGAGTTAGCATAGCCTGCTGATGACAAAACACAACTCTGCCATAGACCGTTGCCAAATAGTATCGTCAACTTCCGCTAAAGTAGATTTTTCTTCATACAATTGGAGAGTATATAATTAAGGCATATCTAGGTATTTTTATCCCAAATAGTCCAGTATATTTTAGTCCCACACCACATGATTAAATATCGTCACGGTCTTTAGTGTACGATGTACGAGCAAATGTGTATAGACACGTAAATATTCGTTGGCTTCTCGATAACTTATAATTCAATATTTGTTCTCTGGTATCGCGTCTTTAACAGCTTCCGAATAAATAAACCAAAAGGTATTCAGGTAACATTTACTTAAAAGATAGTTTACTTTTAATGTGTCAAAACATCGAAGTCTAAGTGCTATTTTGAATAAATGGATCTATTATTATTATTATTCCGTTACTCAACGCTGGATAGGACTCCCGTAGCCTCCGTGCCTCCATGCCTCCGACACCAAACCAGTCGCGTCCCAATAAGATGTATAATATATAAACTCAGTCTCGAAGTTGATTACCGGCAGAGAGGACGGTAAGGTGCTGACACTGATTTAATCAATTACTAGGCGTCCACCAAATTGTCTGCGATCACAAATTAAAGCTGCCGAATGTAGATCTCTGTTCAGACCACACATCTATAAATATATCCACTAACTCCATTAAATCGCATACAAAATTTTATCTTAAAAATAATTTACAAAAAAAATTGAAGATACTCAACCAAGCTACTATATTCTGGGGATGTTCATAATGTTAGAACTTTATACTTCGTATCGTATTAACAAAAATGAAAAACTTAAAATATACTTATAGCCCAGGCGGTATCCGCTTAAAATCACCTATATTTGTGTGAATCGGGTAGTATGGCAGATTTTTGGCTTAATTGTTCCTAAAAATCATAAGAAATGATAATTTCACTATGCGCTAATTTGAAAACGTGGGTTTAATTTTTTATTAAACAAAATGTGAAAAAATTCCTAAAAATTCTGTTTTTTTCTTCCTATTTTTTTTATATATCTCGGTAACTATCGCTTTTAGCGAAAAGTTATACAAGTGAAAAAGTTTTGTAATTAAATTTTCAATAAGATGCAGTTGGTTGCGAATCCAAAAATTTATTTTTACTATTGCAAAAATAGTAAAAATCGCAAAAAAAAAAAATTGAAATAGCAAGTTACTTGTGGAATTTTTTTCAGATACTTATATTATACGTAGGACCTTCATACTTGGCTAAAGAAAACTTTTTAATATAATAAATCTTGCCACCAAATTTCATCAAGATCGGACTTTTAGTTTTTGCATAATAATTTTGCAATCTAAACTTCGTTCTGAAAATTTGCAAATTTTCAAAATGTTGCTGAGGCTAAACTAAAGCATTTAGAAAATTCAAAATTTTTAGACAGGACATATAAAAGAGCATTCAAATTTTCAAATCCATTTTGAGATATTAAAATCCATTAATTAGGAGGGCCTAGGGAATTGTTTAAAAATTTGGCAAATTTTTTTGCTTATAAACAAATTCAATGACTGAAAATTTCCAACGGATTTTAATTTTTTAAATATATTTTGAAAGTACTCTGAAAGACGTGTTTTTTTTAAAAAAAGCACAATGATTCGTTTATTAGAGCCGGTGTTATAATAGACCAAATTTGAACTCAATTTATTTCGTCCTATATTGTTTTGTACTGCTTTGGGTCTCTAATATATTTTTTAATTTTTTCTGTGTTTTAGCAAAAAATGTTTTAGACAAAAGTTGTAGGTCTAGGTGAGTACTAACTAACCAAAGATGTATCGCATGTACATAATTGATTCGAAATAAAATTTTGAAAATCTTGAAAACTGCATCTTATTTAAAACTTAATTACAAAACTTTTTCACTTCTATAACTTTTATCTAAAAGCGATAGTTACTGAGATATATGAAAAAATAAAAAGAATGAAACGGAATTTTTAGGAATTTTTTCACATTTTGTTTAATAAAAAATTACGCCTACGTCTTCAAACTGGCGCATAGAGAAATCATCATTTTTTATGATTTTTAGGAGATTAAGGCAAAAATCTGCCATACTACCCGATTCACCCATCCCAAAACAAATACCGCCTGGGCTACATGGTAAGTAACCTCGAACAACGTAAACAAGTTGACATTTACATAGATCTGTTAACAGCCTTTGAAAGACACCTACTTAAATATATAATATAATATAAATATAATAATCTTCGTTGTTGTTTACCCGAAATGGTAATATATATTTCATATAAGCTAGACATCAACCTGTTAAAGCCTGTGATAAAGTATCTAATATAATTAGTGTCACACCAAGGTTCCCACATTGGTTCAGTACAATTTTTGTTTTTATTATTAATATAATAGATGCATTCAATTTAATTGCAATTTTGTACAAAACCAACAGTCAATGTTTGTAAAACACATAAGTGAAAATGAATTAGTTGATTTATCAAATAGATTAAAAAATAAATAAACTAGTGGTGAAGACGAGATTCCCAACAACATCATAAAATTTTGTATAAGATTTATAGCCAAACCGGTATGCTTTGTTATTAATAATTCATTTAAATATGGTAAATTTTCTGATCAACTCAAATTGGCCCTAATTAAACCATTATATAAAAAAGGCGATCCAGAACTTTTAGATAATCACAGACCAAGTATATTACCATCTTTCTCGAAATTGTTTAAAATGGCCATGTGTGATAGAGTAATAAGTTTCTTGATAACCTGTCAGCTCATAAACCAAAACAACACGTTTATATAAAAGATATATCAATATAAATAGCAGTTTTTCAATTTACGCAATATATTTTAGATTCTCTTGAAAAAAAAACGGTTATCTCCTTTGGACCATTTTTAGATTTATCAAAAGCCTATGATTGTTTAAATCAAGACAATTTATTAGTCAATATAGAAATTGATGGCATCAGAAGGAATGCATTAAATTGATTCTAATCATATTTATCTGGCCGAAATCAAAGTGTTATAATAGAAAAAGGCGGCAAGAAATAAAAACCTGAGATAAAATCAACCGGACCTATTTTGTCTTTAAAATATATGAATGATTTAAGTAATATAATAAAGGTCAGCAATCGTCACATTACCAACTATGCTGATGATTCTAATTTATTAATCGTAGCTGAAGATTTTCCTCTGCTCATAAACGAAAGTAGTAACTTATTTTCTGAAGCAATGATGTGGTATTCTAAAAATATTTCTTTTATTGAATGTAGGAAAAACATTATTGTGTTATTTAGGACAAAACAACTTCAATCTGAAACTCCAAATAAAATAAAAATGAATGATAAAAGCATACAGTTGTCAAAAAACGGTAAATCTTTAGGAATACAGATAGATGAACATTTAGATATATCAGCCCATATAGATTATTTGTGCCCAAAACGGAATAAAATATGTTATAGCATACGTGTTATTCATAATTATTTAAATGAAAAGCTATTAAGGATAATTTATTTCGCAAATTTTGAATCGACAACCAAGTTTGGAATGATTTTCTGGGGTAGTAATACGAATATAAACAAAATTTCTATCATACAAAAAAGAGTCTTAAGACTCATGTATAAAATTAAGTATACTTAACCATCGGAACTGTTTTTAAAAATAATAGAATATTAACGGTGTAGCTCTGTATATCTTGAAACATTAATATTTGTATTCAGAAATAAAGAAATATTTGAAGCAACTAGTGTAAATCATAACTATCCAACTAGGACACTTAATATTAATTATCCTGTGCATAGGTTAAGTTTAACAGAGAGAAGCCTGTATTATATAATAATTTACCACAAACTTTAAAAATGATTTAAAACAAAAAAAAAATCCATTAAGAATTTTTTGATTGATATAGAACCATATACCACTGGAGAATATTTCTCTAACTAATATAGGGATATCACTATTAATTAGCTATCTTGGCGTCATTTCATTTTGTTTATGTTATGTTTGTTATGTAAATAAACCTCTGGAATGGAATGTCTCGCTTTTATAAATGTCAGAATCCTACTATAGTTGAGGCGAGAATTCAAGCGATGCACATCACAGATCGATTCTATAAATAAGACAATACTACTAAGAATCATGAAGTCCCATTAAACTGTACCTATTTCTGAAAAAAGCTTAATAACTGGGTGTCAAGAATTACTCTTTTTAACGTAATTAATGATTAAAAATTATGTTAGTATTAAAATTTCTTTAATGAGATCGCTCGTGACGTCCATCGCTTGAATTCTTGCGTCGACTTTATATATAATAGCGATCCCTTTTTTCATATACTGTAGAAAACACATTTATTAAATTTTATGTTTATGAAATCGACCCGCCATATTATTGATTCTCACGTATGATTACACTAGAAGATCGTATGAAACTTGCTCTTCTTTACTTTCTATGTAAGTTAAGTGATGGTTCTAATAATTCGTCATTGCTCTGGAATAAAATTAATTTTCATTCTATTGCACCCTGCAAACCCTCTACTGCAACAAGCTTTTTGTGACGGGATGGCGGTCAATTTTAACGACAATATTGCTAAATACGATTTGTTTGGCATCAGATTATTTATATAGTTTTAAAAGTAGTTACCAGACAACAAACTATACTATTATCCCATTGTAGTTCTTACTATTGTTCTGTTTTTATTTCTATGTGCCTTTTTATATGTGTACAAAATATAGTTTTAACTATGCTTGTAATAAATAAATTGTATATATTGAATAAATAAATAAAAGCCAAAAAAATTCGCAGATTAATATTGCACGCACAAAAAGCTGTTTCAGTTTTCACATGTCAACAAAATGGACCTACGACATAATTTAAAAGTCAGTAAAAGTACTAAGAATATTAATTGCATGTTAATTGATAAATAATATGCACTTATTATAAAGTAAATTATTCATATTAATGAGTTGGTGTCGTTGGTGATCTTGTAACCTGATTAAATTGTTCGTCGGCATACTTTAGTACTAGTTAATTTGCCGATTAAGTACTGCTCTGACCATGAATTATTCCAAAAATCTATTTTCATACAATTCCCAAATTTTTAAAATAATTTAGCTACTTTCTCCAACTATTAATTATACTGTTCAAAAACGTTTAAAATATTTACATTTACCAAGCGAGATTCTTAACTTCCTAACTAAATTGTTTATGTGATTGTGGCTTCAATTTTATAAAAGTATTTAATTAATTTAGAAAGTGTCGATTTCGAAGGCTTGTCTGTAATAGTTGCACTTGTTCCAGTATGGTATTCTCCTTCTGTCGCGTCGTGAATAATTCTAGGATGGATCATGCATGTTCTCCCAACAAAATGTTTACCACAAACATGATGAGCCCTATAAGAATGTACCTGCTGTTTACCACCTTAATTTCTGTTAAGAATAATATCTTTGAGTATTATTCAAAAACAAGCTACTGTAATAATTTAATTTTTATTAAACAAAACGATTAGCAGCATATTATTTGCGGACTTCCTCTCGTTGAATAACAGCAACCCAGTGTTTGTTCAGGGCCGGTCTTAGACATTTGCCGCCCCTAGGGACTCATTGAGTTGGGCGGAATTAAGAAAATAGCAAGTAAAACCGACTTACCATACAAAAATTACCTCAAAACAAAAAAGTTAAAAAAAAAATAATGTATTTAAAATTTGCCTCCTAATCCTAATAGACAGATTTTGGCCGTGATTTTACTCAGTACGCCTTTCAGCGGGCATTATGCTACGTAAATTCTCATGATAATAAGTTATATGAACCAAAGAATCATCCTGGGTTCTTCCTATGGAAAAATAATTCTCCATTTGTTCGTAAACCATGTAATCCAATAAAGATGTCATTTAAAAAATAATTCCAAACAGGATGATTCTTTCACGGTTGCTTGGGGACTGCCTCCTGAGTATCCAACCAAAAGATCACATTCGAACTCTTGGTACGATTTGCGCTATAGGAGTGGTTTGCCAAACATTTTTTTAGAGCAAAATGACTTCAATAAAAGTTGTAGAGAATCAAATTTTGAATAACTTTTCCTTATATTTTTTTTTTTGTATATCTAATACTTAACGAGTTACAGCGCATTATGTGACAAAAATTACGCACAATTAGAGCAAAATGACCTTAATAAATGTTAAACATAATATTTTTAGTCGCAAACTCCTCTATAAATCCTTATTTTACTATAAGGAAAATAACCAGACTGCAACCAAAGTTACAAGTCTGGCGCGTTAAGTGTAATAATTGCATATTTCCATCAAAACGCTAATGCTTCGATTGCAACAAACACCAGCCGAAATACTGTTCCTACTTAAAGGAGCTCTCTTGCCAGTCGTCACACACCACTTGCAGACTGCAGTTTCGAGCTGTTGGCTCTCGTCAGTGCAAGGTAGGCATGCGACGACCGGCACGAGAATCCTTTGACTACTTAGTACATCCCGCTATTTCTACAACAGCGACATGTAAAATAGCCAGCAGGCGCCATCCAGCGGTCCAGTGTCTGTTGCAATAGAAAAATAAATAGCCTGACTTGGCTTAGCATAGTTCAAATGTGCTTTTAGAGGGCGGAATATTAAACATAATATTTTTAGTCGCAAACTCCTCTATAAATGCATGCAATCGAAGCATTAGCGTTTTGATGGTAATATGCAATTATTACACTTAACTCGCCAGACTTGTAACTTTGGTCGCAGTCTAGTTATTTTCCTTATAGTAAAATAAGGATTTGTAGAGGAGTTTGCGACTAAAAATATTATGTTTAATATTCCGCCCTCTAAAAGCACATTTGAACTATGCTAAGCCAAGTCAGGCTATTTATTTTTCGATTGCAACAGACACTGGACCGCTGGATGGCGCCTGCTGGCTATTTTACATGTCGCTGTTGTAGAAATAGCGGGATGTACTAAGTAGTCAAAGGATTCTCGTGCCGGTCGCCGCATGCCTACCTTGCACTGACGAGAGCCAACAGCTCGAAACTGCAGTCTGCAAGTGGTGTGTGACGACTGGCAAGAGAGCTCCTTTAAGTAGGATCAGTCTTTCGGTTGGTGTTTGTTGCAATCGAAGCATTAGCGTTTTGATGGTAATATGCAATTATTACACTTAACTCGCCAGACTTGTAACTTTGGTCGCAGTCTAGTTATTTTCCTTATAGTAAAATAAGGATTTATAGAGGAGTTTGCGACTAAAAATATTATGTTTAATATTCCGCCCTCTAAAAGCACATTTGAACTATGATAAGCCAAGTCAGGCTATTTATTTTTCGATTGCAACAGACACTGGACCGCTGGATGGCGCCTGCTGGCTATTTTACATGTCGCTGTTGTAGAAATAGCGGGATGTACTAAGTAGTCAAAGGATTCTCGTGCCGGTCGCCGCATGCCTACCTTGCACTGACGAGAGCCAACAGCTCGAAACTGCAGTCTGCAAGTGGTGTGTGACGACTGGCAAGAGAGCTCCTTTAAGTAGGATCAGTCTTTCGGTTGGTGTTTGTTGCAATCGAAGCATTAGCGTTTTGATGGTAATATGCAATTATTACACTTAACGCGCCAGATTTGTAACTTTGGTTGCAGTCTGGTTATGTTCCTTATAGTAAAATAAGGATTTATAGAGGAGTTTGCGACTAAAAATATTATGTTTAATATTCCGCTCTCTAAAAGCACATTTGAATTAATAAATGTTGTTCAGAATTTGATCCTCTACAACTTTTATTAAGGTTATTTTTTTGTAATAACATGTTTACAAGACCATCCCTGCAATGTGAGCAATTTTTGTCACATAATGCTCAGTAACTCGTTAAGTATTAGAGGTACAAAAAAATTATAAGGAAAAGTTGTTCAGAATTTGATCCTCTACAATTTTTGTTAAGGTCATTTTGCTCTAAAAAAATGTTTAGGAAACCACCCTTATAGCGCAAATCGTACCAGGAGTTCGTCGAGAAACGCATAGTTTCACTGATTTGTAACGAAGAACTAACACATGTCACTTGCTTTTTACATTTGAAAGTCCCAGCTCTGCACAATTTTACCATCCGGATAGCGCCATCAGAGATACACAACAGGCCTTATGAATAAAGTCACTTTATCTACAACAGGACAATAATGTCATTTCCCAGATGATTTTGAGTGCAGTAGATAGTACTTTACCGCACACAGTGTTGATTTCTGTAGTAATAAATACAAAAAAGTTTGACAATAATTATTATTAGTGAAGTGACACCTATTTAAAAAATATATTTTTTATTTTTTACTAGTTATTTCACGGTTGTAGATGAAAAGTTAATAATTATATAATATGGGTTATAACGTCTTTACTGCCTTTAACTGATTACAGACCTCACCTATAGCTCGGTTTACAAATTTCACTAATATGTAGTAAAGAACTAGTTACCACACTTGCTGTGTAATACACTACCATCTACAATCGGCATACATAGTAGGTTTCTACTCACATTTGTCAATGCAAAGATGGCATTTACTGAGGAGCTATGAGAAATGTCACTTTAATATTTGTCTCCTATAACAACGAGCATTAAAGTATTTACAACTGTGTGATAATGTGAGGTTTACCACACTATTTCAGGTATTTTCATCAACATATAGTTTTTTTTTAAGTTGTCCTGCAGATTCCAAGTTAAGGGTAAGTGATTAAACTATATATACTATTTAAATATATACTTAGAGCTTTTTTTGACGTAGGTCGTATTGTTATTGTTTTTAAATAAACTAGAAAGATGTGTACAAATTTAATTCCTTCAAAAGGGCATCAAAAGACCATAATTTAGAAACTCTGAATATTGGCTAATATTTGCCGAAAATTAGCATTTTTCACTAAAATATTTATTTTTCGACGTATTTGCAAGATACGAAAACTTGCGGAGCGATTTCTTGTAACTGAAGAACATGATTAAATGGTAAAATAGTAATTAGTATAATAATGTCACTTATATTGGACGCTACAAAAAACTGTAAGGAATTGTCTGTCTACCTAACAGAAAATCATAGATTTTACTTCCGTGAGGTGAGGGGCAGTTAAGAAAATAAAAATAAACCAAAGAACGATGTAGAATCGAAAGTAAGTTTCAATGAAGCAAATATTTCCTAACCAATTTAATAATTATTTAAAAAACTGCTGCCCAAAGGAATCACTACTTCCATATCCAGATTTTGTATCCAAGTCTTATACACACCAAATCCCAATGTAATATTTTGCTCCCTTTAATATTAGGGTGGGGGCAGCAACGGGGGTGGTCAATTAGAACACATAATCTAGTTCCAGATAGTTATAATACATAAGTGTACCAAATTTCAAGTCAATATCATAAACGGTTCCAGAGTAAACGTGCGCACAAAAAAGTTGCGGACAGACCGACAGACAGAGATTTTTTCGCCCAAATTTAAAATCTCGACGTTTCATGACATTTTAAGCCTATTTCAACAAAAAAAAAATGTTTGCGTTACTATACTTCCACTGGACGTAGAAGTAATTAGTTAATTTGAAGAAGTAATTTATACAAACATGTTATATCTATAAACCCTGAATTATTGCAAATTGTAGAGCAAATTGACGATGTCTATCTAGTGTTTATATTCATCAATTATCAGTGGACGTTCAAATAGAAATTGAAGTTCAATGTACGGGGTGTCCCAATACTCCCAATAATAATAATAATAATATCTTTATTTACCATAGACAATATACAAGGGTAAATGGGTACCATTTCACCTAGCTGGTGTTCTTCCAATGGCCCCAAAACATAAAGGAAATGATTTAATTTAATTATTTACATTTAAAATATACAGAAAAATATAAAAAGAAAATATATGCTACGTGCAGGTGTGGGAGATCAATCAAGAACATTCGAATTTAGGTATATTGAACAAATGTTAAAAGGTACGTGCAGGGAGGGTACTAAAGATTTTGATTGGTATGCAACATACTTTTTATTTTATAGTTAAATGATTTTGCTGATAACTTTTTAAGGTCAGGGTCTAACTTGTTCCACATATGGATAGCATTATATGTGAATGACTTTTGAAAAGCAGAGGTCTTATGTTTAGGTATCATAAAGTCTTGCACGTGCCTTGTATTTAGGGAATGATTATAAACTGAGAACTTATTTCGCAGATAACTAGGCTCATCTGTGGTCATCACTTTATAAATAAGACTATATGTGTGGGATATTCGCCTATGTTTCATATTTAAGATATGATTTTCATTTAGGTAAGGAGTAATGTGATTCCGAAAGGGAATATTGTAAGCAAAGCGCATGCAGGCGTTCTGAACTGTTTGAATTAGACGACATGAAGCGGCACTAATGAAATTATTATATACTACATCGCCATAATCAAGAATTGAGAGAACGAGGCTATTACACAGATGATATTTGACACTAGATGACATGCAAGTTTTATATAGGTACAAACTTTTTAGGCGACGAAAAGCTAGTCTTATTTTATTAGAAATATGCGATTGAAAAGTAAGTGCGTCATCCATAATTATGCCTAGATTTTTTACTTCTTTTAATTTAGGTATTTCATCATTATCAATTTTGACAACAAAATCAGATAATTTATCCCTGGAATATTTAGGGCCTGTTATCACTATAACTGACTTAGATGCATTAATTTTTAAATTATGCTTTGAAGAAAATTTTTTTATTTTTTGTAAATCTGAGGAAATATTATCTTGTGCAGTTACTATATTATGTGGGCAAATATCAAATATTAACTGAGAATCATCTGCATATTGTACCATTTTAGAATATTCAACTTTGTCATTCATGTCTGCGACATATATTAAAAATAACAGAGGTCCCAAAATCGACCCTTGAGGTACACCCTGATTTAATAGAGCAAATTTAGATGTACTAGTTTTATTATTTATAGTTAAAGCTACACACAGTTCTCTTCTGGTTAAATAAGATTTGAAAAAATTAATGCAATCATTAGAAAAGCCATAATAATGCAATTTAGAGAGCAAAACTAATGAGTTCAATGTATCGGAAGCTTTACTAAAATCAAGTAGGACGAGAGAAGTTGCTTTATTGTTGTCTATGTTTTGACAAATGTCATCAGTTACTTTTATAAGTGCAGTGGAGGTACTATGATTTTTTCGAAAACCCGATTGTGTTGAAGAAGTCAAATAATTTTCATTAAAATAAGGGAAAATTTGGTTATGAATATGTCTTTGTAATATTTTTGAGATAGTAGATAAAATACTAATAGGCCTAAGATCTTTCAATTCTGTGGGATTAGCTATTTTTGCAAGAGGCTTAACTATTGCCTTTTTCCAGCAGTTCGGATATACACCATCCAGAATACAACTATTTAAAATATTTATAAGATGTTTTATACAAAATGGCAAACATAGTTTAAGATCTTTAACACTGATGCCATCCGCGCCAACACTACAAGTTTTAATATTATTAATTATTTTATAAACGTCATCACTTGTTAATAATTTTGTATTAAGTTTATTATTTTTATTATTTTGATGTAAATTAGAATTATAGTATAGTATACTTTGTTTTGCAGAATCATTATCAGACGGTATAGAAGTAAATATGAAGAAATTATTAATTTTTTCTGGATCAGCAAGCTCACTTGGAATGTTATTATTAGTTTTATTTTTTGTTAAATTTAGTTTATTTACCTCAGACCAAAATAATTTGGCTTCCTTATTTTTTGATAACGAATCAAAATAGGCACATTTTTCTCGTTGTATAGCATGGTTTGTATAATTAGTGCGTCAATATCCAATATCGACCTTATTAGAAGACTCTGGAAAATTATTTCTTTATGGAAGTGGTATAGTGTCAAAAGGCGCAAATTTTAAAAATATTTTAAAATATGCAGGGTGACAGGTGACTTTGGGGTCATTTTTTTTAATGGAACACCGTATATATTTTTACATTTTTGAATTTAGTGTGAAATTACCTTTCCAAATACCTCCAGATTTTTGGTTGTTGATGTGGCGTTGCCGAGTTATTCGAAGAAATATGAAAAGTTTGGTCGGAACAAAGTTAAACAAATTAATTCGCTGTGTGTGTATTACCATTAATTAAGAAGATTTGTTTTGCAACGATGTAGACAAAGGATGTACTACAATGACACAAGCACCAAATATTGATTATAATTATACAAGGGTACTTCATACTAGCGTTAATTCAGGACATTTCAAACTGAATTTTCTCAATTTTTTCAAGTGGAACATTATATATTACTGTATTTTTGAAGTGGCACGTTAATTCTCTACAATGTTTGTGAATAATATCATATACCTAAAATCGATATTTCCAAAGATATTTTTACTTTTTAAACCGGTAAATTATAATACTTTTCATTTACAACTGATCTAGTAGTAGATTTTGACATAAAGTGAAAATAATTGAAAGTAGTATTAATTTTTTTCTGGGTGCGTCTTGGTTGTCTCAGTAGTATTTTTTATAGTTTAATTAAATTGTATTTGAGTCTATCTTAATCTTAATAATCGTTTTATATTACAAAAAAGTTGACATAAATAATAGGAACAGAAAATACAGTATTAAGTAATACAAAAATTGGCACAACTTTAAAAATTTTAAGTTATTTTGAACCTACTTTAATGAAATAAATAATACCTAGTATTTATAGGGACTGTTCAAAGTGGCCTCCCAGTACATCTATGCATTTCTGTAGAGGATTTTCGAATGATCTACTGACATTTCTTAAAATATCTACAGCAATTTTCTGAAAAATTGTCCTTATTCTTTCTTTCATATTTTCTTTTATAGTTATAGGAGCTTTGTACACTTGCTCCTTAACATAGCCCCACAAAAAAGTCTATTTTGGCCAAATCAGAACTTCTGGCATGCCAACTGTGGGGTTCTCCTATTCCTATCCAACCATTTGGAAAAGCATCGTTTAAATGTTCTTGAATAGTTGCAGTGTTGTGCACAGGTGCTCCATCGTGGAGCTACCACATTCTCTCCCTAATATCCCTGGAAACGCCCTCCAATAATTCTTCCAAGCTGCCTTGCAAAGATTCCGAATAAATTTAACCATTCACACGTCCATCAAAAAAATGTGGACCTATCACATAATCCCCAACGATTCCTACCTAAACATTCAACGACCATCTTGTTTGGCTATTTGTTCGTGAAACGTAAGGATTGGTTGTGCCGTAGTAATGAAAATTATGAAGATTAACATGTCCATTTTTATGAAACGTTGCTTCATCTGCAAACAAAGTAAAAAAAAATTCTTTGTTGTCCTATTTTTTGTTTTGCCCATTGACAAAATTGTATTCTGTTCTCATAATCCCTATCAATCAGTTCCTGCATTAGGTGAACGTGGTAGAAATGAAATTTGTTTTTTGTAGGATGGACTGAAGATCGACTTATATTGTTTTCTCTTTCCAATTCTCTTATACTCCGGTAAGGATCTTCAATCACGCTTAAAAGTATGACTGTTTCGTTTTCTTCATTTAGTACATTTTTTGTTCGTTCCTTTTTCTCTTATTCCACTTTCCCCGCATTGTCAAATCGTTCCATCAACCTCTCAAATGATTTTAATAATATATAGAGTGTTCCATTTGAAAAAAATGAGAAAATTCACTTTGAAATGTCCTGAATTAGCGCTAGTATAAAATACACCCTGTATAATTATAATCAATATTTGATGATTGTGTCGTTGTAGTACATCCCTTGTCTACATAATTGCAAAATAAATCTTCTAATTAATAACATACACACAGCGAATTAACTTATTAAACCTTGTTTCATATTCACGTCAAAAACAAAAAATCTAGAAGTCGTTGGAAAGGTAATTTAAATTCATAAATGTAAAAACATATAGGGTGTTCCATTTAAAAAAAAATGACCTCGAAGATGCTAAGCTATAGACCTTGGCTCGAGAAAACAGGTATCTCTAAACGGGTTTGGAACATTAAATAACTAAGAATTAAAAGCCATAAATTAAGCTTTCATATAAAATAAAGGTGTCTTCACATTTTTTAATAAATAAAAGGAAATTCCTCAGCTTAACATTTATTTAATATTACCACTAAAATCCATCTGTTTTTTTCGTATTTTCAGTTCACTCATAAACTTATAATTTACTTTAGAAAATATTCTTAAGCAATCGAAAATATTCCGTATACCAATTTTTATATTTAATAAGGCATCAAAGAAATACTTATCAACATATTATTATATCTTTGCCTTATCTAGATATTCTGGATACGATAACAACAAAGTTACAAGAAGATGTTAGCGCATCCGGTTACAATTAACAATGAATATATATGAAGAATGCATCTAATTGTTTACTCAAATTCTGGCGAAGTTTTGTACTAATAATAAAAGTTGACATACACATAACCATGCTTTATCTTCGAGACCTCGTATCAAATATGTCGTATTTCAAACTTTCTATAAAAATTCTCCATTGTGAAATTTTGGGTGGTATTATCTATTTTGAATGAACGTACTAAACTTTTAGCTCTTCCATCTGTACAACATCCAAAAACAGAAGTAGAAGATGGAAGATAACACAGATTCTTTCAGTGAAATTATAAATCAATTCACATTTCTGCACTACTGCCACTCTGGCCAGAAAAGCAGAAAATTATGTGAGTTTGTTTAAAACAGATAGCCACTCAAATGTTAGAGTTATCCATCCAATAGTTCTTTAAACATTAAAATCTCGTATCTCAAACATAAAGTACTATTTATAGCTAGGGAGCTGTAATGTTAAAAACTCCGAGATGCCGTGGACGTCCGTCAGCTTGATAGATGGTGCGGAAGGTCCCCCTGAACCACTCGGTACCCTTAGTTTAGCTGGTGGTCGTGATCTGTAGAATGTATGACCCCGAGAAGGTCACTCCGAATGGTCGAAATGTGAAACCTGTCCGTCGACTAGAAAATTACATTCTAGGAACCTGTTTTCTCAGATGGAAAAGTATCAAAATCCAATCGACAGATAAAACTATTCACGTTACGTTACATTGACAAATTAGCTATTTCGCGAATTTGCAATCCCTGAGGCGGTTGGGGGTGCAGAATTTGTTTTTTTTTTAGGTTTTTCTGATTTTCCTGCTTTCCGGTCAAGATATTAATGAAAATTGCACCAGCACAAAGAACACTGTAGATAAATAGACACTTTATTCCGCTTTTTTATAAATTGGCACATTTTAAAAATTTTTGAAGGGTGGCCAAAAATAGTGTAAGAGATGAAATTGTCTGTCGATTGTTTTTCACCACTGTTTATGGGTCCAGTTAGCGGAGAAAATGGTTGACAGACATTTTCCCCCAAAATTCCGAAAATTAGGTGAAAAAATATAAAATTTTGTAATTTTCCCAATTTTCAGTCTCCCAAAAAAATTCTGGTGAATAGTTTTGTCTGTCGTTTGGATTTTGGTACTTTTCCATCTGAGAAAACAGGTTGGAAAATATTTTGAAGGGTCTTCACATCTCGGATAGAATTTTTTTTTTAAATTCGGTTATTTGCCCATAATTTTGGACCTCGTGGATAGAATGCAAAAAAAATTAGCACTGGGTTTCTGATGAGTCCTAGAATGTAATTTTTTAATCGACGGGCAGGCTTCACATTTCGTCCATTCGGAGTAAGCTTCTCGGGGTCATAAATTCTACAGATCACGACCAATAGCTAAACTAAGGGTACCGAGTGGTTCAGGGGGACCTTCCGCACCATCTATCAAGCAGACGGACGTCCACGGCATCTCGGAGTTTTTAACATTACAGCTCCCTTGCTATTAGAATCGTACTTATATATACTTAAACGCACTATTTTTCTGATATTTCCGATTATAAAATGATTTAACCGAACATATCGGAGACACCCTGGGTTATAATTTTTTGATATAATGTTAAACAAAAATAATTAATTACAGGAAAAAACCTTTAAATTAATTTGACAAATATAATGTTATACGCTTCTTAATCTGTTATTCTGTTATTATTTAGGGTAACCCCTTCATTTTAATTTTTCCTTCAATTCCTTTTAAGAAAATATTAATTCATTAAAATAGATTTTGAAGATTTTGAATGGCATGTAAACAACTGAAATAACATACAACGGGAAATATAGTCAGTAATTAATATAAATTATAATTTAAATGTACTTACAATGTATACAAATAACAGAACACACACAGGTTGTATCAACTAAGTTTGAAACACAAAGCAGGTTTTTAAATCTGCTACATCGACGGTAGTTCTCATTGAACTAAACTAGAGATGAAAGTCTACTAGGTACCTGCCTACCTCACTAATATTAATAAGCTAACCTACCTTTCGTTAATAACAATAACATAGGTAAGTTCAATGTTTCTAAGTCATGTTGAAATAGCATATTTCACGAACGAAATGTTACAACCGAATTTATGAAATTTTGTTTCTCAATTTAATATTATGCAAGTTTACGCATAAAATTTCAGATTAATTGATACGAACAATATATATTCACGCATAATGTATAATATTTAAATTGTTTAGGAATAGAAGTTACTTTGTAGCAGTGCGTAGTGATGCATTGACCCGTTGAAATGGTCGTTTGCGTGCTTGAAAAGTGCCTAGTTTAAAATGAAGTGAGTAATTTGCCTTCACCGATAAACAAAATGTAGACACCCGT
Organism: Leptura quadrifasciata; assembly: GCA_963675555.1. NCBI lineage: Eukaryota > Metazoa > Arthropoda > Insecta > Coleoptera > Cerambycidae > Leptura > Leptura quadrifasciata. The sequence continues at coordinate 149,230,436 of OY776673.1, read as the reverse complement.
GTTTATCTTAATTTAGTGTTATAGTAAACCAGTAAAATGTCCGTGTTGAACCACGGAATTTGTTATAAACCTTCATAGTGGGATCGGATAGCATAATAGTTATTTAAGATACAAGTGTAAAAAGCCATTCTTTATTGCAAGCATGAGTGCAATAAAGAGACTTTTTACAAGCGTCTCTTACAACGTTATTCTTCGATCGTTCCAATTATTATTATTATTTTTTTTTTTGACGAGGAGGGGAAACCCTCATGGGCTCCCAACCTGAGCTGGGTCAGCGTCAGACTCTTACTGACTAAAACCCCTCCTCACAGGGTCGCCTGTAGCACTCCGAGGGCACTGCAGCCTCTTGGGCTTATTGTGCACTCCCTGTTCCGATTTACACTGCCCATTTTAATACTCCTGTGCCACTGATGAGGTGATACAGGTCTGAGAATGGGCGAGTTTTCACGCTTTGCGGGTCTGTTTGTGTTTGCCCGTAAATATTATATCTTCTGCGGGCCAATGCCTCACATTCATATATGATATGGTCTACTGTCTCTGGTACCTTGCCACATAATCTGCAGTCAAGGTCGCCATCGAACTTGCCAATTCTGTGCAGGTGATTCTTAACAGGAAAATGTCCCGTCAAGAGGCCTGTTACAATTCTCAACTGTAACCTGTTCTTTGGGAGCAGTTCTGCAGTTTGTTTTGGGCATGGTCCTTCAATAAGTGTTTTCCCATGTCGATTACCTGGTATATTCCTCCAGTAATGATTGTGTTTATTCCTGACCCAGTCTTTAATTATTCCTCTAGCTGAGCATTTGGTAATGCTCAGCACGGGTTCTGGGCCATAGAATGTGTTCGCTGCTCCTTGTCTAGCAAGTTAATCAGCTTTTTCGTTGCCTTCTATTCTGGTGTGTCCCGGCACCCAGAGTAGTTTAACTCTGTTCTGCTCACCCAAAACTTCGAGCTCTTTATGGCAGTCCCATACGAGTCTGGAGAACACTTTATTAGAGGCTAATGCCTTTAGTGCCGCCTGACTGTCAGATGCGATGCAGATCTGCTGGTTCACATATCGTCGTTTGACATTCTCACGTATACACTCAAGTATAGCTAGAATTTCAGTTTGAAATACAGTAGCGTGAAGTCCAAGACAAAGGCTTATACTTGCCCTCGGTCTCACTCCATGTATTCCTGCTCCAGCTCCTGATTCCATCCTGGACCCGTCAATATACCAGGCCAGGCCTTTGCGTAGGAGCTCCTGTTGACCAATCTCCTCTCTCTCCAATAGAGATACTGAAGGGCTTGTTAAATGTGATTTTTGGGACCATGTAGTCTGACCTCATGCTCAATAGAGGATCTACTACAATGTTGATTATCCTCGTATGTGCTGACTCCCCTGTGTGGAGAGCCACGTCACGTGAGTTTTGCACCCTGTATACCCCCATTCTTGCCTCTCCCTGAATCACTACGCTGAGTGGGAGGAGGTCCAATAGGGTCTCCATGGCTGCTGTGGGGGTGCTTTTCATGGCACCCGTGATTCCCAAGCAAGCCAGTCTCTGTACCCGGCTTAGCTTGTTGGCTGCAGTTGTTTGAGTGGCTTTAGGCCACCAAACTAAGGCAGCGTATGTAATGGAGGGTCTTATTACACTGGTATACAGCCAGTGCACCATACCAGGCCTGAGCCCCCATGTTTTGCCATATAATCGTCTACATGCGGCCAATATGGCCACCGATTTATGTGTTACCCTGTCTAGATGTTGGTTCCAGGTAAGTTTAGAATCTATGATAACTTCAAGATATTTACCTCCCCCGACATCCTCAATATTGTACCTTGAAGAACCAGAGGACCCAATCCCTCCAGGTTTCTCCTTCTAGTAAATGGAACGATATTGGTCTTTGAGGGACTTATTCTCAGCCCTTCTTCATCGGTCCATTTCTTGACCATATTCAGGGCCCTTTGTATACGGTCCCTAACTATGTTATTAAACTTTCCTCTTGATATGATGACTATATCGTCAGCATAACCCTGAAGTAAATACCATCCTGCCTTTGAGCATGCAACCAACCCACCTGCAGCAGGTGTCCTCAGCGCCACGCTCTCTTACAGTTCTGATGATGGAGTTGAAGGAGGTGTTGTCGAAAGCCCTCTCTATGTCGAGGAAGGCACCCAGTGCCACCTCCTTATGTTCCAACATCTTTTCCGCCCTTCTAATTAGATGGTGAAGTGCCGTTTCTGTGGACATGCCTGCTCTGTATGCATATTGGCCTTGATGTAGTGGGCTTCTAACCAATACATCATCCCTGATATGTCTGTCAAGCATTTTTTTCATCGTCTTAAGTTGGAATGACATAAGACTTGTAGATCTTAAGGACTTGGCGTGAGTGTGGAAGTTTCTCCCCACCTTTGGTATGAATACCACCTTAACTGGTTTCCAAATTTTTGGTATATAGCCCAGCATTAGGCTGGCTCTATAAGGCATACATAGCTTTGATGCTAGCAAGTCTAAACCTTGCTGAAGCATTATTGGCCAAATTCCGTCATATCCCGGAGATTTGTACGGTTCAAACGAGTTTATTGCCCATCTGATTTTCGATTGATCAATCACCTTTTTAGACACTGCCCAGTCCACCCTAGTGACCCTGTTACCAGTTGTCTCCAGTTCCGTTCCTAGCCATTCCTCTGGTGATTTTTCAATTATTGTGGAACCAGGAAAGTGCACGAGGAGTAATTCCTCCATTGTTTCCTTACCTGTTTCGGTATATTTCCCTCTCTCAGTTAAGAGGGAGTTTACTACGCACCGATTGTCCTTTGAAAGAATTCTCTGAAGTCTGGCACCTTCCGAGATATTCTCGATACTCTCGCAATGTTTCCTCCAGGCGTCTCTTGGCCTTCCTCAATGCTCGGTTGTACTCAGTCAAAGAGGACCTGTAATCATCCCAATTTGCTGATCTTTTTGCAATATTAAATTCCAATTCCAAAATCCAATTATTTTAAGAAATGGACAATATCTCTTGAATATTTTTTGTAAAACTGTATCAACTTTTTGTGAATATCACTTTGACAGTTAGTATTATTCGAGTTGTAGTTAATGTGTCCATTCTAATTATGTTACTTCATGGTCGTGACTGAAAATCTGTGATGATATAGTAACTAAGTAAATGATATTATAAATAAACTGGCGTAGTTGAAGTCGTCATTGTTGTTCTTGAATGTTTGAATGTAACGAAGCATTTTTCGTTACGGAAATCTGCATAAAATTTATATTAATTGTACTTTATATGATTATGTTTCTTGTTTTAAGCGACTTACTGTATATTATCCGAAAATATTCACTATTTCAATACCTGAGTATTTATTTAAAGCAGCAAATATTTGTAAACGGAATTATTGTTTATTGTTTGGCGTAATTAATTCAATAATTAGTTATCTGTGGCCGATTAAATTCATTTCTTTTTCGTAGTTGGTTAGAATAAATATTTGAAACCGATTTCATACATTGCAAAAGTAAAAATACTTTATTTATACTAACCAACGCACGTAATAATAATTTACCGGTAGTTTAATAACTTAATGGACAGGGAGCTGGTGCCTGAAAACTTACGTCATAAGGTACAAAATTTTTGACCCCTAAGTTTGGTGTGCGTAGACAAGCTATTTAAGATTCTTTTTGTCTTACGCCTCAGACCGGGGGCGTTTAGTCAGTAGAGGCTCTCAAATTTTCAAGAAAGGGCCAAATTTTACGTGATAAGGTACATGAGAAAAACCAACAAGGCTTTTATGTGGAGGGCCCTCCCTAACTCAAAACAAGACAATAAGACAAAATATTCGGGGGCTTTTGGGTCGTAAGACAAGTCTGAATTTTATAAAAAGGGCCAAAATTTACGTCATAAGGTACATGAACATTTTTTTCGTCAAATTGTTCGTTTCCATGTTCTATTCAGGAAACTCCATCGTAAGACATATTTTTTGTGGGCTTAACCGCTTTAAGGCAAAAATTGTTGTTAAAAGGGCCGAAATTTACGTCATATAGTACATGAAAAAAATCAACGCGATATTGTGCGGAAACCCCCCCTTAGTGAAGAACCTAAGAGTAAGACAAAATATTCGGGGGCTTTTGGGCCGTAAGACAAATTTGATATTTATAAAAAGGGCCAAAATTTACGTCATAAGGTACATGAACATTTTCTTCGCCAAATTGTTCGTTTCCATGTTCTATTCAGGAAACTCCATCGTAAGACATATTTTTTGTGGGCTTAACCGCTTTAAGACAAAAATTGTTGTTAAAAGGGCCGAAATTTACGTCATATGGTACATGAAAAAAATCAACGCGATATCGTGCGGAAACCCCCCCTTAGTCAAGAACCGAACAGCAAGACAAAATATTCGAGGGCTTTTGGGCCGTAAGGCAAGTTTGATATTTATAAAAAGGGCCAAAATTTACGTCATAAGGGACATGAACATTTTTTTTGCCAAATTGTTCGTTTCCATGTTCTATTCATGAAACTACATCGTAAGACATAATTTTTGTGGGCTTAACTGCTTTAAGACAATTTTTTTGTCACAAGAATAAAATTTACCTTATACGGTACATAAAAAAGCCAAGCAGGTACTGTATAGAAACCACACTAAGGTGAAAACCGAATCGTAGGGTAATATATTGAGGAGTCAATTCCATATCTCCAAAAAGGACTAAAGTTTGGGTCCAAGGGTCAATGAAAATTTCTTTCGCCAACTTGTTCACTTCGATATTTCATTAGGCGACCCGATTGGAAACCCTCATAAGACAATATTTTTGTGGGCTTAACTCATGTGACAACTAGGTAATTTGGGTGATACAAAAAATATTTAAAAATGGTTTCTAAAAATTGTTTATACACCGGTTCGGGAAATAATCAGACCGAAGATTTTTTTTGTTTTATTTTAGAAAATATAGGCGATACATCATAAGCTACGAATAACACAGGATTTAGAAAATCTAGTTTCTCAAAACAAGAAAATTTAACATAATTTTCTTAAGTGAAAAATAAAATAGATGATTTCATAAATTAATTTCAAATTTAAACCGAAATAAGTATGTAGAGAAATACTATTGTAATTACAAATACTCTTCGTACGACTCTTTTTCAGAATCTTCCGAACTGAAATCGTCTTCTGCCTCTGAGTTGTCAGAATTATTCAGTAGATCCTCTTGATGTTCTTCCAGGGCTTCAGGGAGATATGGTCTGCTGTTCCACTTAGGACAGTATCATTTTTCAGTAACCTCCCAACCACTTTGTTCCAGAGTTAATGTCTTATGCGGATTGGGGTCACTTGCATTGTTCCAAACAGTGCAGATGAAGTTGCATCGCAAAATTTTATTTTCCAGAACGGACTTACATGGTGGCAAAAGTGCAGGATCGATGTTCTTTATGGCTGAAAAAGGATCGGAAATATTCTTAGGCTTATTCCATTTTAAAAACAATTGAATTATTGCTTTATTAACGTCCTTGCACTTTTTTTGGCCATATATTTCACATGTAAACTCTTCTAGCGTAGCTACTACTTCATCGGAAGCTTTACAAGATGATCCAAGATAGGAGAAGGCATCTTGATATTTGCATGTCTTAGTCAAAATGTTGAATGGTCGAATTTTGCCCTTATGGGAAAAAGCTGCTGTATAATCACAGCCTGTAAAGGCATGTAATCCGGGCAAAGATTTACAAAGATTCGACCCCAACTTTTTGGACAAAAGCGAGACATTAATAAATCGTCTGTTTTTTCCAGCTCCAAAATCTAGCCAAAGCCTGTGGTAAGATTTAATATATACTGATCTGCAAATGTTGCTCAAAAACAAAATCAAAACATCTGTATCCCCTGTTCTTACCACTATATCTTTGTGGTACTTTTCTCCCGATCCTCTTAGAGAAGAGTCACTTTTAAAAATATTTTCACAATGGAAAAAAAGGCGTGAATCTGCCTCTTCGTGTTTGCAATGCAGTTGACTGAATTCTTTTGAAAAACCACTTTTGTGAACAAAACATTTATCATCTTGTGTAAAAAACAGTGTCTTGTTTCTTAAGGTATCTTTATGGATGTCTTGCTGCCAGTCTCTTGCAAGAAACTGCGTGAAAGATCTCTTGAAGTTGTCATTATTTAATGCTTTGTGGAACTCTCTAGGTCTCTTCTGGTGTGGCCCCTGGATATGGAAGTCTTGAGAACTCAGTACTTCTGCTCCTCTCTTAGATCTTTCTAAATCCTTTATAGAAGGACTTTTATACTGGTCGAAGATAACATCAATTCGAGTTGCTTTGCTAGAACACAGTTTTTGCAAGATATATGTAGATAATCCCCCGTATGTCTCAGGTAGTTTTGTTGGTAGAGTATGCAGTAGAAACATAGCATCAACGACGTCATATACTGCTTGTGGCGCTTCTTCTGATGTGACAAACTTTTCCAAATGTCGGAATAATTGAGATTTGTCAGTTTTTATCATAGTTCCATCTATATGAACTAAACAAAGTGGTACAGGTGTCAATGAATACTTTAAAACATTCTCCAAGTCCATTTTTCTTTCAACAGCTAGACAACATAGTCGACCAAATACTCCACACGTAAGCCCTAGCTCTTTCACTTTGTTATCTTTGGTGCATATCCTGACTTTTACACCCTCTGTCTCAAAATTATGAATGGTCTGTTTTTTAATTTCCTTATTGAACCTATCAGTTTCTTCCTTACACTCGTTAATAAAAGTAATTCTCAGTTTGTCTCCTGCGTCCATTGTACTAAGTAGGTATTCTTTTGTCTTTTCACTTGCAGCTTTGCCAGTACCAATATTATATAGTATATTGTCTTGTAGTGAAATATTAAATGGATTTGCAGATTCCTCTAAAACCTGACACACCGCCTGCAGGTCTGCGTTGTCTCGCAGAACTCTAGATCTTCTAAGTTCTTTACATACATCATCTTTTGAATTCAAACCCGCCATGTCTTTTAGGCCAGTTACTATTTCTGATCTCATACTTCGGGTAACTGTCCAACGCAGATGAGCTGATGGTTGATTTGTTGATTGTCAAAATACACAGACAGGGGAATCCCGGCTTGTAAATCTCTTGAGTGTAGGTGTATGTGTGAGACCTGTTAAACAAGCAATAAATACTATTCCCATATATTCATATACCTATATATCTGTTTGTTTCATTAACAGGTTAAGCGTGTGTTCGAATAAAAACTAATACTATTATTTGCCTTTGAGCATCGTTTTTAGTTTTTATTATTTTAGTACTATTGCCTTCGGACACCGTTTTTTTTTACCATTTAGTAGAAAATACAAATTTAATTAATCGTTTTATATTATTAGCATATACCTAGTACTGTTAAATAAAGAGATCTGAATTCACTTTAATTTTTGACGTTACTTCAAATTTAAATTAATTAAAAAACCATGAAGTAATTAAAAAAAGTCATGACTTATTCCAACCCTGATTAAAATCGGCGCTAAAATGCTAGACACTTAATCATGTTCGAAAATTACACTTGTTTACAATTACAATTTTCTCTCCATAATTTCATCGTTTAAACATAAATCTACAAATTCTCCGTTTCATGTTTTCTTTTCAATAGGTCGATTGTATCGATTATATTGAATACGGTAAATAGTAACAGATTTTGTTGTCACCGAAGGCAGTATTTTTATTCCGTATGTAGAAAAGAGCCTATTACAACTATTACAAGAATATGTAAATGAAAAAACATTTACAAAGAACACTCTTCTTTTCGTAGCTGAAATGTGTTGTTCCACCTTAACCTACACTTTGAATAAACCTAAGTTAGGTTGTCTCAACTAGGCTCATTTAACCTATAAATAATATTTCTAGTCTACGAAAAACAAAACATCACACTTACCTGTATTACTTGAAACAAAGTTCTATTTCGTAAGTGTCGCAATAAATAACTTCAAAGTGGCTTCTAAGATTAAGCTGATGTCTCAATGAAATACTTTAATTTCACAATATCTACACAATGAATGAAAAACTGCACTGAACGATCACATAGGTAAAGGAAACAGAAACTACTGATGTTGCGCAACCGCATAGACCATAACGTTGCCTATTCAGATGTTTGCACCCATATATGAGAATGTGATGATCCGTGGTTTTCGATCTTAAGCAGGTTAATCTAAAATATCAACAGTGACAGGGGTTCTAGTACACAAGATAAAGACAAAAATTACGTCTCAAATATTTAAGTGTTGTTAATTTAATACATCTAACAGGGAAAAATATATTCGTGTATTAAAAGTCTTGACTTTGTTTTTTATCCTTTAAGTGTTACTTGTGTTACAGACCTATATAAGACCCCGATAATATTGGCTTTGAGTTATGGAGGCGTTTTCGCGCAAAACCTCGCTGATTTTTTTCATGTACACTATAACGTAAATTTTGTCGCTATAACAAAAAAATTGTCTTAAAGCAGTTAAGCCCACAAAAATTATGTCTTACGATGTAGTTTCATGAATAGAACATGGAAACGAACAATTTGGCGAAAAAAATGTTCATGTCCCTTATGACGTAAATTTTGGCCCTTTTTATAAATATCAAACTTGTCTTACGGCCCAAAAGCCCTCGAATATTTTGTCTTACTGTTCGGTTCTTGACTAAGGGGGGGTTTCCGCACGATATCGCGTTGATTTTTTTCATGTACCATATGACGTAAATTTCGGCCCCTTTAACAAAAAATTTTGTCTTAAAGCGGTTAAGCCCACAAAAAATATGTCTTACGATGGAGTTTCCTGAATAGAACATGAAAACGAACAATTTGGCGAAGAAAATGTTCATGTACCTTATGACGTAAATTTTGGCCCTTTTTATAAATATCAAATTTGTCTTACGACCCAAAAGCCCCCGAATATTTTGTCTTACTGTTAGGTTCTTGACTAAGGGGGGTTTCCGCACAATATCGCGTTGATTTTTTTCATGTACCATATGACGTAAATTTCGGCCCTTTTAACAACAATTTTTGTCTTAAAGCGGTTAAGCCCACAAAAAATATGTCTTACGATGGAGTTTCCTGAATAGAACATGGAAGCGAACAATTTGACGAAAAAAATGTTCATGTGCCTTATGACGTAAATTTTGGCCCTTTTTATAAAATTCAGACTTGTCTTACGACCCAAAAGCCCCCGAATATTTTGTCTTATTGTCTTGTTTTGAGTTAGGGAGGGCCTTCCACACAAAGCCTCGTTGGTTTTTCTCATGTACCTTATCACGTAAAATTTGGCCCTTTCTTGAAAATTTGAGAGCCTCTACTGACTAAACGCCCCCGGTCTGAGGCGTAAGACAAAAAGAATCTTAAATAGCTTGTCTACGCACACCAAACTTAGGGGTTAAAAATTTTGTACCTTATGACGTAAGTTTTCAGGCACCAGCTCCCTGTCCATAATATAGCCGTCCTCGCTGGCATGTATTCAATACAGTGGGCCATGCGCGATACTAGAGCACGTGGGACTCCTCGCGATCCCCGAGTGGGAATCTGGCTATAAAACTGACCGAAAACTCCTGTAAAATGAGAATGTGTTCCAATTCTCGAAACAACCAGACGTCTACCAGTGCCCAGGGTCCACCGCTGATATGGTAAAGAGTAAGAAAACTTATATATATTTGGCTAGTGCATTTATTATTCCGTATTTATTCTGAGTGAAATTTTTATCCTGTTTGAATATTTTTGGTATTTATTTCATATTTACTGATTGATAATTTTATACTTAGCTACCGAAATTTTACTGCCTTTACTCTGATTGAAAATTTTTACACTGTTCGAATATTCTTCATGATTATTTCTATTATTTCATATTTTCTGACTTACCTTTTTATACTTAACTGTTTGAATTGAGACTTTGTAAGTTGGCGAGTACAAACATAGATTATTTTTATTAAATTTTATTTTCTCTTAAACTGATTGCCAATTTTCTGATATTTAACTTGAATTAGATACTTATAATAATTTGTTTATTTTGTGGCTTCCTTCCGCTCCGACACCTGATCAAGATCTTTAAAAGTCGGCTGGTGCCTTCTCCCCAGGCACCTGATCAAGTACTTTAAAAGACGGCTGGTGTCACTCCTTTACACCTGATCAAGTACTGTAATGGTTCGGCTGGTGTACCCTTCTCAACCCAAATTACCTTTAGTCACAACACTGTTCGTTGAGGGCTAGTAATGTTATTGAACCCGGAAGTAAAACTATCTCAACTAAAGTCACAATAACTGCCCATTACTTAATACTTAGCTTACTGTCGCATTGAACACCTAGAAATACTAGCCAAGTTTCAAGTCCGTCTCATATTTTTTTTTTTTGCTTCACACTGTTTGAATATTATTAGTATTTATTTTATTACTTCATCTTTACTGACTGAATTTTTTTCACTTAGCTTGTAAATTTAACTGTTTATTTTCCGATACCAAGCACTAGCCGAATTTCCGGTCTGTTTGATAACCTGTTTTAATACTGTGTTCTGTTTGCTTCGCATTTTCTGGTATCCGTACACTGACTGTCTGCTTAACCACCGTTTTTTTTTGAACTCGCTAAATTCACTGCTTACACGCTTTTGCCGCTAATATTGTTTTGTTGCTTGCTGCTCTCCCTCTACTGCTTAAGCCTACGTGTATAAATTTGTGCTAATTGTGATTTTTCTGTTTATTTAGGACTGTAACCACAGGTTTACTGTAATATACTTAAATATTATTGGAACTTCTGCGTTTTACTGTTGTGTTTGTGAAAGTCTATATTCCCTTATTGACCCACTGGAATTAACTGATTTCTTCACTGAACTGCTTAGTCTCGCTCATTCGACTTGTGGGTAGTGTTGTTCAATCACTTTAAAACTTGAACTGGCGCCCGAGTACTGAATAAAGCTCGAGTGTCAAAGTGACAGCCTTAGTTCTCGCATAGTACGAGAAAAAGAGCGTCACATGAATTAAAATGTCAAGTTAATAATGTTTAATGGTGATTATAGTAATGTAGAAGAGTTTCAAAATACTCCTCCAGAAGTTATGGAGATGGCACAAGCGGCAACGTCAACTTTAATACCTGAGAAGTCACGAAAACAATATAATTGGTGTATAAATGATTGGTGTGTTACTGATAAATTTTTTAGAAATCGTGCAATAAAAGCCTGCGATAAAACTTTTTATTGCCACTTGTTACACTGGAAATGATGTAAAAACTGTTACTTTTTACACGATCGTAGATAAAAATATTTCAGTGCTGGCAGCGAACATGCCATTTTGGATATAGTTACTACATATATCAAAGACCAAAAAACGCCCCATACCCCAACAATTTCGGACCCCCCCATCACCAGTAATGACGTCATCAAACTGAGGGTAAAAGAAACTATGCATGGGCTAACTTACTTAAGGACCATATTTTTAAATAAAATTCAATACTAAATGTGTTGTTGCTCAAAAAGAATCGGTCAGGATGGTAGAAAACGCCCACTCAATTGGGTTAAAGCAGTATAAGGAATATATCGAATATCGCCTTAACAGATTGGAGCAGTCGATACATAAGGTAATTAAAAAAATAATATTCACATTTTTAATTTGCTATTGAACGTTACTTCCAAATCAAAGACAAAAATAACTGATCTCCGACACGATTCCAGTCTTTTCTGTAAGTTATACGTAGCTTCTCAAAATCGAGAAACAGATATTGAAAATCTTTTTGCTCATGAGAATCAACCTTTTCCGCCTACTATATGTGAAAGTGGAAGATCGAGGAAGCCCACTAAGTCAGACATTATACATTGTTTGGAGACCAGTATTGAGAAAGACGTGTTTTACAAACAGGTGAAACTAAACCAGAAATTTCTGCCACAGTACTGGACGATGCGATTATTAATGTCCATTTACTAGATTCAAGGAGAAAACGTTTTTGGGATATTATAACAATATATTTGCATTTGTCGGCTATTCCAAAATTTACAACAAATTGATTTAGTATTTGACAGGTATAGCTCTGAATCATTGAAAGGTGACACACGCCTATCAAGAGGATTAGGAGTGAACATACGAGTTACACCGTCCACAATAATTCCACAAAAATATAACGATTTTTTATGAGTCGATGAAAACAAAAAACAGTTGTTTACTTTCTTGGCAGAACAGCTAATAAACGAACATTTTGAAGGAAAAACAATAGTCTGTACGCTTGGGGAAAGAGCAGTATCGTCTTCGGCAGAGTTAGATCTATCAGCTATCTCACCCTCATGGCATGAAGAAGCGGACGGACGCCTTCTTCTTCATGCTAAGCATGCAGCTGATAACGGTCACAACTGCGTTAGCATTCGAACGGTAGGTTTGGATGTTGTGGACATTGCAGTATCTGCATTTTGAAAATATTAAACAACTTTGGATTGATTTTGGAACTGCGAAAAATCTCAGGTAATCAAAGGTTAATAGGCATCCATGACCTATGTTCTCATTTAGCACAGGAGATCTGTAGCTTTTTGCCGATATTTCATTCTGCAACAGGTTGCGATACCGTGTGTTCATTTTGTGGAGTAGGGAAGAAAAGAGCTTGAAAGGCAGATCCTAATATTAATTTCGCTAATCCCCAGATGAAAACATCATGCGTAACGTGCAAAGATTTGTTATTCTTTTGTATAATGCAACAGCTCCCTTAAACACAGTTAATGAGTGTAGACGATTTTCATTAAAAAAAATACACCAATTGAGAATATACCTCCAACGGAAAATGCTTTACTTCAGCGGCATATCAAGCGAACCACTCTTCAAACCCTTATATGGAAGCAACGTCTGGAAAAGGAGTATCAACCTCCTTCGCCCGATACTTGGGGATGGGAAAAAACTAAAGACGGGTTTCAGCCATTGTGGCCTACTATTCCGGATGTCGCAAAAAGTTGTGAAGAACTAATACCTGTAGCTGCAAACAAAGGTGTTCTGTGTGCAAATGCGTCAGAAACGGTCTTCGGTGTACGCAATTGTGCACATGTGAAAAACCTTGTTCTGAAATTTATTAGTTGTAAATATTTTCTTTTTTTAGATGTAAAACAATATTTTATTAATATGGTTACACAAACTTTGTTGTTTTTTTTCTTGACTCAAAGAGTGGAAGACTTAAGGGGGGGTAACTATTTATTTACAGATTCATCTCAACAAAATTTAACTACTGCCACTAAATTTTTTGACCACAAGAACTTTACAATTGATACCTAACACAAATATGCATGCATATGCAAATATACATTTAGATAATATATTGGCCACCATATTAAAAAAAATAATAAGAAACATTACACACACCATATTTTAGTATACAACACATATTTAAAAGTGGGTTTTATTAAAAAATATGGCGTTTAAGAGGATCAGTCTATGCCTAAAACCAGTTTGTCGACCACTCATTTGATGACGTCATTACCGGTGGTGGGGAGTCCGAAATTTTTGGAGTCTGGGGCGTTTTTTGATCTGTGGTATATATAGTATCTATACCCAATAGTGCTCATTAATTAATAATAATGAATAACGAAGATTTTTGTAAAAAAAAATATTCAAGTAATGATCTATAGATTTTCATGTTTGGGAGTATCAAAAAACCCAAAGTTCGCTCAACATTAAGCCACCATTTTGGAGCAGTTATTTTTCAATTTTCATATCATATTTTAAGATTAGGCCCTATCAACTTGCAAAATTTTCTTGCATGGCTCAATATTCCCTAAGAATTCATGAGAACAAAGAGGTATAGCCTACTGCATTTCCGTTTATAGTACACCATAGTTATATAGAAAGCAAAGTGTGCAATAAAATGTTAGACAAAGAGAAGTGCACTACACGGCAACTTACGTCTTATTAAACTTATACTATTCAGACTGACGATAAACCGATTAAAACCTAACTATTTATAAATCTGAGAATATACGTGTATTTCAAAAATATCCTTTCTTAATAAAGCAAAAGAAGGCTAATCTCCTAGGTATTAAATTTTCTTAAATATGTTTTAAGCATTAAGGCCAATCTCCACTTAATATTGGATTAGCCCTTACGATGGCATTGAGTAGGTGAGAATAATCTGAAAATTATTACCTTTATATTACTTTTCGGAAAAACCAAACGCGGTTCTCTTCTCTTTTTTAAATATTTACCTTAAAAATGGCCAATGTCTAGTTAGGCAAAGGCAATATGCAGTACAAATTTTACAAATAAAACTTAAGAGCAAATAAAAGTCAATCTTCAATAAAAAATTCTCTGAGAATTTATTATATTTATTTTTCTTGAAATTTGTTGTTCAGATTATTTGCTACATATGGTTACTTCTCAAACACATTCCACAATTAAACAAAGACAAGAAATGTTCTACCTTCGGCCTGAAGAAAATGGTCCTTTTTTCCTATCAGATAGAACCAAATAACTTTAATTTTTATGATTGTTCCAACAAATTTTTGCAATACTTGAAAATTTTGTAGATGTGGCATATTTTACGTAGCTAATTCTTTCTTTAGTCAGCTTTAGTTTATTTATAATATTTTCTTTCAACTCCAACGTCTATTAATATAGTACATTCTCTGAGTCGGATGGAACCTCGAAAAATATGAATTTTTCCTAGCCTAACGAGACTATGTACCCCCCCCCCCCCCGTTTTCAAGGGTGCTGAACACGATGGTGGTTTCTCTGTTCGAGGTCACCCCACCCCCGAAACGGCCAAAAATACGACGACCTATCCGCGGTTCACCCCTTTCGGGGGTGGTTTTTGGCCAATTGGGAAGTTGGCGGAAGTTGAGGAGGGGTCTTGACATCATCATCGTGCTCAGCATCCTCGAAAACGGGGGATAACACGGGTTTAGCCGAGAGAAGACGGCCTATCCGCGGTTTACATCTTTCGGGGTTGGTTATTGGCCGTTTGAGGGGTTTGTGTGGGTCGAGGAGGGGTCTCGACATCACCATCGTGCTCAGCATCCTCGAAAATGGGGGGTAACACCGGTTTAGTAGAGAGAAGACAGCCTATCCATAGTTTACCCCTTTCGAGGGTGGTTCTTGGCCGCTTGTGGTGGTGGGGTGACCTCGGAGAGAGATTTAACCACCACCATCAGTATCCTCTAAAACGGGAGGGGGGGGGCAAAGTCTCATTAAGCTAGGAAAAATTCATATTCCTGTCCGACTTACAGGATGCACTAATAATATAATATTTCTATTTATTACAGATTATCGTAGATACAATGTTATTCGCAAGTTTTTTGTTTAACCCTGTAAAACAATTGTTAGGAATTAGCAAATTTTTTGCAGCCATTAATTTTTGGTTATATCTATTTCCTTTATGGGCTTCTTTTTGTATTTGTTCACTGTGGCACAGAAAGCATTGGTTTCATTTTTATTTTTTGTAGCTCACCTTTGTTAAATTAATTACATTGCTTAATTTGCTTTTATACTTTTTATATTCGCACTGTTTTTCTTAATTCATCAAGTCTAATTGACATTTTTTATAATGAACTTGTTTTGTTTAAACGAGTTTAATCAGCACTGTTGCCATCCACTGTTGTCTTTTTTATATAATTTTATTTTTTACTTTCACATTTTTTGTCGCTTGTTCTACAGTCTCCTGAATTTTAATGATTAAAATAAAATATCGATTGCTTTTAAAGTTGTCATAACTTCATCATAAATAACTATCACAAGATAAGTACTTAACGAATTCTACCGTGAAATTAGAAATTCATTAACTTTTGGGCCTGGTTTATTAGAAAATACACTGAAAATGCTTTTCTAATATATAGAAGAGTAATTATTATGAGACAGTGACCAGTTAATAATCCAGTCAAAGTAGTCATTTTAATTCACTATAATTCGCATAGAGCTGAATATTAGTACAGGTCTTAGGTACACTATTACAAATAAAATATCAAAAATCTCCACCAATCCTACGTCTGTTAAAAAATTCATTCAAGTCAAAAATATCGGTTTTTTGCATTTTTCTCGTAAACGGTAAGTGTTACCATAATGATAGGTCAGACAAAAGTTGTATATTATGCAATTATCTACAAAAATTGTTTAATATTTTTTTTTCTTACGAATCACCATTCCTGAAATTCGCGATTCCAAAAGTTGAAGAAGTTGTACTCTACATAATATGCACGCATTTCCGCACCACCTGTGAGGTAGTGTACTTGGCGCAATTTTTGTAACGCGGGTTCCCCTATAGGCATACTCCACGATATATTGTGATTTAGTTTTATTAAATAATATTTCATTAATTAAAAAATGGTACTATTGGAAATTATTAAAGTGGCACGAATTATTGTTGATTTCGAGAAAATTTTAATATGACTGATAATCTTCAAATGCTACCTCAACAGTAATGTCTTCTTCGCTTTCTTCCGCTTCTTCTTCTTGCTGGATATCTGTAAATTATTTTAAGAAAGATGCATTCGGTTGTTTCCTCATCGATATTATAAAAATCCTCATCTGTTGTATTTGATTCGACATTGGAGTAAGACTGGCCTTGACAATTGATACATGCTGGTGAACAAAATAATCCGACTTTTGCACTACACAGTTTGCACTACAACCCTTTTTGCAATGGGGAACAATCCAAGCCAGTTCCTAATATATCCAATAGATGACGCCATGCGTACTCGGTTTAATGTCATTCTCAATTTGTATCATATAATATACAAATTGAGAATGACATTATCATATAATATATGATACAAATTGAGAATGATATTAAACAACAATTTAAAAGTTATATTATAACTTTTAAATTGTTTAAATTTTCAAATTTCTGAGAGTTTCCCAATCTCTTATTCATAGAAATGAGCTAAATTGATAAAAAGAATGAGGAATAATCCAAGCCAGTTCCTAATATATCCAATAGATGACGTCATGCGTACTCGGTTTAATGGGTTTAATGTCTTTCTTAATTTGTATAATCTTAAAATAGTTTAAAATTCTCGATTTTCGAGAGTTTCCCAATCTCTTATTCGTAGAAATGAGCCAAATTGATGAAAAGGGTTACGGTAGTTGGTCATTAAATCGTTTAAAACTTTAAAAGTGGAGCTGAGAAAAAGAGGTGCTATAAAATTCATGGAAAAAAAAGCTGATTTGGTCGAAAGGTATATAATTACATTTATGAACTTGTTGAATTTTTTGTTTATAAATCCTCTTTTATTCTGGATTAATCAGTTATGACAATATTTTATTTAGTACACTTGAAGATGAAGATATATAGATTACAATTTTAAAACACCAGATTTATCATATAGTTGTCGGAAACGGTCATTTTTAGGAAATAAATGTCCTACTGTGTTAAAGTACTTTGGTACACAGCAACAAGTTTTCAGTTTACATCCTAATTAACTTTGTTTATTCAAAGACATATTTTTTCGTATTGACATTGACGGACAAACAACCGAGTACAGCTGGTGCACATTGGCGGATAAAATGAAAGAGAATGTTCCCCGTTGCAAAAAGTCAATCTTTTATTTAAAAAGATTGACTATTGCGCAATCAATTAAATCATGTTTTTCAAACATTTTAAGTACTGTTGTTTTACATCTATTGAAAATTGCCGATATAGTATCGCAGTCAGTTATTGCATGTAAAAATAAGATATGATTGCGACATTTTAGATAAGTGGACAAACTTTTCGATGAATATATTTTTGTTTGTTGTTGAGCCTTCTCAGGTTTCAAAAAGTAAATAATCTTATCAATTAGAGTTCGAGATTTCTTATCTTTCAGGTATTCAAGAAACCCATCATTTCTTTCAGCACTGAATCAATCAAAGTCTTCAATCCACGATCAACAACTACAATTTCATTTTCAGTCAAATAAAGCAGAATTACGACATTTTTTAAAAACTATTGTTTAATAGTTTGCCGTTTGGCACAAGCTGTAATAAGAAATATTAGCAATAAGCACGTGTGTTAACTGCAAAGGAATATTCAACACTAAAAGTATTTAGTTTACATCCTTCAAAAAACAGCAGCATACGATCATCGCCACTCGAACAATAGAGTAGCAGACAGATGTTGCTCAAGGTTATACGGGCAAATGAAATTAGGGACTGAGAAGTTTATATTCTCAGAATCGGATAATCTATATATATAAATTACACAAACTAATATTTTTACTTATATTGAACGTCCGATGATGTGTATAGGCAGTGTGGGCGTACATATTAGTATTTTCGATGTTTCAAATGGTGATATCTCAGGAACGGTGATTCGTAGGAAAAAAGTTTTGTAGATAATTATTAAACGAAAAAGGATACAAAATTCTTACATAGGTTCATCCTATACTAAAGTCTGCAATAATTTATGTATAAGTGTAATATAACAAAATAACAATTGAATTGAAATTAGTTATATATTTTTTTATATATAAGTATATAGATGAACAGCCCCAAACTGATATGAAAACGCCTAAGCATAGAATGCTTGTATTGTGAATTTCATGTTAACTTGATTACTGAGTTGATGCATTGTTTAATTGTTGCATTAACTAATTAAAATAATGAAACAGTAATTACATATAAGGAGACAAACAATAATTATATATCATAAATAAATAAATGGAACAACGAGAGAAACAGTGAGGTTTTAAAATAATAATACATAGCAGTACATATAAACACAAAATGTTAACTGCTTGAATAGGTGAGAAATTAGCAGATGATGTTTAACATAATATATTAATTGTAAGTAAAGGCAGTAAATGTAAATAAACTACCCATGTTGGAAAGTCTGATTTTTGCAACTTTATTGTTATATGCTTTTTTATATATATTTCAAAATTAATTAAACAGGTAAGGATCGAGTTACTTTATTAATTACGAATATTCTTTATACAGTCTTGATTTTGAGTAATACATTTTCTTAATTCGATTTTGTATTTATTAAATTTTCCTATTTTTTTTATGTGATGTGGTTAAATGTTATAAAGTTTTATGCCACAATAAAAGACAGACCTTTGTGTATGGCTTTTACTAACCAATGGTAGAGCAACAGACATATTTTCAGTAAATCTTATTATATAACTAGGATGGGTTGGTGGAGTCTTTTCGCCAAACATATGTATTAAACACTGGTAGACAAAAAGATTTTTTATATTAAACACCTCTGCCTCTATGTATAACAGTGTAGAGAAATACAGTTTTTTTTCTTTAAAATTATCTTTAGAATAGAATTTTGATCTGTTTGTAAAATTTTTAGTACATTATTGTAAAGTCCTCCCCAATACCTAATTATAGACTCAATTAGGGATTTACAAATAGTCATTAAATTTTTTAAATTTAATATGTCCCTTAAAATGTAGATTTTATGTGTAAGTTGTGTAATTTTCTTTGTAATATAAGATAAATGCTCATTCCATCTTAGGTGATGGTCAAGCATAACTCCTAAGTACTTTATTTTATTAGCTTTTTCGATAATAGGGCACCCACAATTTGTTTGTTGCGAACATACATTATTATGCATATATAGTGTTTTTTTTAGAAGACTGATCATTAGCTAATAATGTAAACGTTAAAAATTTGCCTTTTTGTATGTTTAAGCTTAATGAACTAAAGTTTAACCACTTGAAAATTAATGCTAATGTTTTCTATTAGCGAGATAATTTTCTATGAGACATAATGCAGGACCATGTATATCAACGTTTTGAAGTCGATTTAGTAAGATTTGGTGTGATACAGTATCGAAAACCTTTGCTAAATCAAGAAATGCAGCCATGCATTTTTTCGATTTATCTAAACTAAGTACAATTTTTTTAATTAAGTCCAAAACTGTATGCTCGGTACTTGTATTTTTTTAAAGCCAAACTGCCGATCCTGATCACATTATGTTTATCGAAAAATTCCACCAACCTGTTTTTAAGACATTTTTCAAATATTTTTGCAAAATTACTGATAACTGAGATAGGTCTATAGTTGTTCAAGTTTTTATAATCGCCAGATTTATGTACACAATTGATTCCTTCCATTGATACGGTATTATATTTGTTTTAAGTGTTAAGTTTATTATATGCAGTAATGGTTTAATGATACATAAATGTATAAATTTTACTATTTGGACTGATATTCCGTCAGGGCCAGCAGATGACTTGTTTCTAAGCTGCCTATTATTCCAATAATTTAATTTTTTGTTATAGGTTTAAGAAATATTGACGATTGTACTGATTGATCTTCTAGGACGTTTCAATTTTATTTATTTTTTGGGACATTTTTGTGCCAATATTTATAAAGTAATCATTAAAAATGTTATCTTTTTCTGTGTTATCCGTCACTTCTAGTCCTTCATTATTTATTATATTAATATTCTTAATTTGTTTGTGTTGTTGTTGAATTTGAAGCATTATTTACTAGCTCCCAGACTTTTTAAAGGTTACCCTGCGCTTCTGCGAGTTTATTTTTGTAGTACAGATTTTTGACATCTCTTATTAGTTTATTAAGCATGTTTCTATATTCTGCGTATTGTTTTTTAAGTTCAAGTGAGTACTTTTTCAATTTTTTTTTCAAGTAATCTCAATGCCCTTATGGGATTTATTAATCCATCGGTGATCCATGGTTTTAATTTATAGAATTTGCTTTTAATATTAATGCATTTGGATGGTCTCTTTATTAATGTGTGAATTTTATTGATAAATATGTTGTAACTATCTTGAACTTGAGCACAATTTATTACTTCTGCCCAGGTTTCTTAATAAAAAATTATTAAAATTTTTAACATCAGTTATATTAACTTTTTTCCTCGATTCATTTTGGTATATATCTTTCTCTCTGAATTTTAAAATAATTGATGTAATGTAATGATCGGTAATATCCGTTTCAATAATCATAGGTTTGATTTTTGTGCAGGAATCTGGATGTTTATTTTGTCTAATAAATATGTGGTCTATAATACTTTCTCAAGTTTCAGTTACTCTCGTGTAAGAATTTAACCATTTTCTGCTAACTATTTACGTAATTGATTACCCCTTTGAATTTGTGTCTAGCAAATTAATATTTGCATGATCTACAACCTTTGTCTAACCCATTTTTATGATAACACTTACCATTTATGAGAAAAATGCAAAAACCCGATATTTTTGACTTTTGACCTTACATTTTTTTAGCAGACGTAGGATCGGTGGGGATTTTTGATATTTTATTTGTAATAATGTACTTAAGACCTGTATCAATATTCAGCTTTTTGCGAATTATTGTACACTTTTCACATTTTTTTTTTATCCACTTTGACCGGATAATAAATTATCTTTATAAATAAAATATCTGTAATTATACTTTTGTATCTTTAACAAAAACCTTGCCTATGAAAGCTGTTGAACCATACTGAATGAACTCTCTTGTACTTATATATATGTCTGAGCATATCTGGGTTACAGGATACAATTTCATTCAGCACAATAGAATACCAAGAAAACCGTTGAGCTTTCTTCCGCTGCAGAATACCAAGAAAACCGTTGATCTTTCTTCCGCTGCAGAATGACGCTTATACGGCGTACTTTGTAGTTTATTTGAAGAGTTAACTAATTGTATTTCTCCTAAACTAATTTTGCTTGAAAATATTCGGTAATACTGTAACAAAATAGAATAAGATGAAAATAATTTTACTGATTTTTTAAAATTTACTGCCAGGCAATATTTCTTAACTGTCGCTAAGGATTGAGTGGCTGTAGCCAAATGGAAGTAGGTATGAGAAAGAGGTTGGAAAATTATTTTTTGATTTATCGAACCTTCGAGTAGTATTTGCCAAAGAACAATAAATTTAATTCAGACCGAGGAGCCAGAGTTATAAGTGCTTATAGTTCAATTATAATCACAACGAAAATAGTATACTTAACATGGTTAACAGAATACATTACTGACAGTGCTAGATTCTTATAATTAATTATTAAACTTATTTAACAAGTAATATTGACTGACTTTTGCCACACAAATAAACGAAAACTTCACAGATACTCCCGCGAATAATATAATCTATATAGGCCCCTAAAAAGTATTTCGATAATATCAAAAATACAGAAAAGTATAAAACATAAATACAAACAGTGGTGAGATCAATTGCTACAATACACCATAGACGTCTCCATGGTGTAGCGACTTGCGATTCTGTAAGTACCTTGAGAGCGGTGACTTTTCAGTACTACTCAATTTACTGTAGTTTGTATAAAACTAGCAGGTTTTGGCCACTGTCGTTTGTCTGTTTCATGACCTATGGCATACTGATGAGAACTAATAAGTTCGAAACCGGTCTATGTCTGGTCAGAGAGAATTGACAAATGATATTGGCTACTTTTCTTTCATGATTTGTAAGGTATAAATTCAATGCAGGTCAGGGTATTCGCCCTCATATGTTATAATAAATACAAATATTTAAAATACCTTGTATTGAGTTTGGTTATACTTATTTTATAAAAAGATGATGTATAATACTACAGTTAATTCAGAGACATATACAAATAAATAAATAAACGGGTCAGGTTAACATGCAATAATAAAATACAATAAAAAAGAATTATTCGACATAGTCAAAATATTCCTGCAAAGAGTAAAAGCAATTTTTATTTTGATCTCTTTGAATTGTTCGAAGCTGACAATTAATAAGAACCTGATTGGCAGATGATTATAAATTCTTATTGCTGCAATCATTGGTCCTCTGCTAACCTGATTTAATCTAAAAAGTAGAATATAGAGTTTGTTAGCCTGGCGTGTTGTATACGTGTTTTTTTTAACCGTCTTCCAGGTCACATGAATGTCTCTCGTAAATCTTGAATTAAATTTGTGTCAGTAAAGGAGATGGGGCCCTACAGTTTATAGTGGAATCCGAACCACTTCTTGGGGATAATTTATAATTGAAAATTACTTCGTAGTAGGTGGGGCTCGAATCCACTTCGCTAGATATGCTCAGAGAAAGTTAGACACATTAACCACTGAGCTACCTGTCCTCAACTTTTGCTACTGAGAAATTAACTTCCATGATAAATACTGGATTTGAGGATAGGAAATATATCTCTTCTCAATTTCTAGATCTAACTAAGATATTTGAGTATGTCATAAGATGCGTGTCTTATGACATATTCATCCAAAAATTAAGTTATTACGATTTTACCGAGAATGCAGATCTCTTTTAAGTTCCTACTTGAATGATAGACAACAATTGGTTATACACAATAGCATCCTAAATCGCTGAAAATAAAACATGGTGCCCCTCAAGAATTTGTCCTGTGAGCTATACTGTTTTTAATGTATGTTAATAAATTCCCCAGGGCGTTTCCAGGCAATACTCTACCCATATTGTTTGCTGAGAACACTGTTTTAAACGAAAATATTACAAATTTGCTTAACATAATGCCTAATACTGAACTAGATGCTCAAAATTGGTTTTCCTCAAATAAATTATGCTTAAATGCATTCAAGATTATGGTATTTAGTTTACGAAATATGCAAGAAGGAAAAAACTTCGTTTTTATAAAATTTCTTGTGTCCAATTTACACTCGAAACTATCATGGGAATATCATACACCTATGTCTCTACTAAAATTGCGAAATGCTCTCATCCGCTTCGAAATCTCGTTGGAAAAGTGCCACAAACTACTTTAATAATTGCATACCACAGCCTCACCTACTCAACGATATCTATGCTCTCCTAGTCTGTGGGCACGCTACAGCAACCGCTGGCGTACTTTCTGCCCAACGAAAAGTAATACGTATTATTTAAAGAACAGTATGCCAAATTAAAAACTATGGCAGTACCATGTACATACGTATTTCAGTATCTCCAACATGTAAAGAATATTGAGATTCATTCTGTTCTAGAAGCCAAGTCCATTCCTATAACACTAGAATCAGGGATAACCTAAACAACAATTTCTTACGTTTAACTAGAACTAAGAATAGAACAGGTAGTCGTTCTCAACCTACAAAAGGATTTCCCCTATGGAAACTATCATGCTTACAATAAACACTAGTTGACAAGCACTATATTTTTCGCTCCACCCCTTCTGCGCATAAGCGCAGAAGTAAACGCACTGCGTCGCGTGACTCAATCTGGCAACGTCTCGTTTCTATGCTCATGGGAACGTGAGTTGTTACTTTGGTTTAGAGTGCATTATCGTATTTTGTGAGGTTAAGAATATATTTGTGATTTTTAACAAAGTGTAAAAAATGTTTACAAGAACAAGAAATGGTAGATTTGCCAGAACTTTTATTCTTACGGTAATCTATATTTTCTTAACATCTGCAAAGAACACGCATTCATTGGCATAAACAGTGCTTGATAGCATTTTAAACGTTCCCGCGTAATTGCAACGTTGCCAAGTCGCGGGCTCCTGCTCACCAACGTATTTAAAGTTAGCCGAGAGCGACCGACAGTCACGAATTTTCAATTTAAGTTACAGAAAAATGAATACTGCTTGCAATAATTTTCATTCTTTGTCTCTTCTAATAAATCTCACATTTTGAAGAAAATCATAAGAAAATTAACATTGTAATTAAATAAAACGTAAGTACGTAATATGGAATCTTTAAGGCATTAGTATGTTAAAATGGGAATTTCAAATACTAATATTAACAAATTTAGTACCGCAAAAGTTACTCAAATTTTTCCCACGGCTACAGAACTTCACCAAATGAGAGTTTATTATTTTTTAGAATCCTTACATGAAGTTACAGAAATATTGGTTTGCTCATTTAATTTACGTAATAATGTGTGGGGATTATTTTCTATTGTTTCTAACACTAACGCTGTATTTTCATCTGTTGTAGTGTTTTTAATTTTTTTAAACTTCCATAATTATCTAAATTAGCACATAGTTCTTGGTCTCTCAGGAAAACGTCTTCCACACAAAACCACATCTGCAGAAGAATTTTTACGGAATTCTCTATAAATTAAAACCGTATTTAAGTTATGCCGGTTTGTATGAAGTACCATATTATAATAATTTAACAAAATATAAGAACTATATACGCATCATTTGACAAATAAAAACTAAAAGAATGTCAATATTGTCAATTTATCGGCTCAGTGGCTCAAGCTTACGTGTTAGGTTTGCAACCAAGGAGTCCCAGGTTCGAACCCTATCTCGAGTATGAATGTTTAGTAGTCATTTTCATGTGTTACCGAGTTGGTAGCAGCGGACTAAACGAGGTTGTGTGAGAGACAACACGGCTAGTTGCTGTACCGCTCCTGAGTTCGGGTCTCAGCTGCAGCAGATGGCAATGTCGTAGAGAATGATCGTTGTATAGTTATCTGTATGTATATGTCCTGGTTGAGTGGTGGAATAGCTAATGCTAAACTCCGCCAGGACGTTGATCTAAATAAAGCGTTAAAAAAACATTCTCAGTATTGCTTATAAAGAATTCCAAAGGTACCTATGATTGCATTTTGCGTATGAAGTCATTTTATTTTATTGACATGAACTGAATCAATATAAAATGTATTTTTTCGCCCACGTTAGTATTTCCTTTATTGTTACTATGGTTGCACTGGAAAAAAATGCATGGAACATATTTTTGTTCAATATTGCTTAATAAAATCCACGGGCGGGCGCTTTAAAATTGAAATAAATGTAATTTCCGGTTTAACCGGAAGTTGCAGAATAAAATTTAATTGCCACATTATTCACATTACCTTTCTATAAATAAAGTTTCGAACCAACTATCGTCTAAAATGTAATGTAAGAAAGTTACGGCGATTTTAATTTTTTGAAAATTAAATATTTTAAACTCAATTTCTCGAAAACGGTTGGATTTTAGAATTTTTTCTATATAACGAAATTTAATAGAAATTAAATTCTCTTTAAATAATTAACATTTCTGAGGTGTTGTCCTCCAAAAAATTATTTGTTGCGCAGCGCCATCTACCCCGTAACGTATTAAAAACTGTTTGTATTCAAAACTAAAGCTATTTATATATTTTAGCAATGAGCCTTTACAGAACTCAAATATCTCTAGTAGTTTTCGAAATATTTCACACGGAAATTTTTATTGGGACACCCTCTATATGATGGGAAATTTTTGTATGGCTGATGTATGCAGTTTCCAAAAAGAAATTGATTTTATTGATTGATTAATATTGATTAAAATAGATTCGCTGTATTACCTCTGTTATTGCGTCGTCGGTACTAGAATTATATTAAAGCCAAATTGCGAGGAAGGCAAACTAAATTTAGTTCAGTAGTGATTGCATAAATTAGTTTGATAATTGTTTCGACTATTTTAGCAAAGTTCCTAATTAGAGAGATTGCTGTGTAATTACTACGTTACTACGATCTATTTTATTACCACTTTTTTCTAGACATATAACATTTATTTAGCTCATTTGGAAATTCCCCAGAAGTTAAAGTTTAGTTAATAATATACCATAACGGGTTGATTAAATATTCAGAGGCAATCTTTATATGTTTTAAGATAGCATTATCAGGACCTGGAGAGCTATTATTTTTGAGAGCCATATAGTATATCGTTTTATTAGAAGTAAAAGTGATACTTTTGTGACGAGTCCGGCAATTACAGAAGACTCACAGCAAGTCGCTTTTATTTTCCCTTTTTCCTTTTTTTTCTTCAAACTTCGACTAGCTATAAATAAACAAAAAAGGTAAAAAATTTTGAATTTCACCACCAAAAACGCATTGTGTTAATGCGTGGCCGGCGTATTAAACAAAATACGCGTTGCCATGGGTATATTGTAAAAACGGAATAAAAAGTACTCTGAGCACGGAAGAAAAAGTACTTTTACTTCCGTTGCTAATGGCAACGCACAGCCGTCTGAAATATCAAAGTTTAATGTCATGAAATGAGTTAAGAAATGTCAAGTTTTTCTGACGTTTGAAGAAAAATAATATTTTTTATTTCCTGCGGATCCATGGACTGTACGATTTTTTAAAAAGTCTTAAATTCATTGGCTACTTCTTTAGGAGTTTTTATTAGTTTATCATTTTTTTATGTGTATCCTCAATATATATTTTTCTATTTCTCATTGTTTCATTATTACTTTACAAATTGATTTGGTGTTATCGTTCGCCTGATATATTTATTCTTTATTTATAATCATCATTTTACTCTGCCTTACCAAGATGCTTAATCTATTCCTGCACTACTTGTATTTATTTCTCAGAATATAACTAGCTTAATTTTATTTCAATTTTTTTTGCTAATTTGTCACGTTGCCTTATGGATTTAGTCAAACACGTAGTAATTCTTTTTTATTTTAAGAGTTAATGATTTTATATCATGTTTAATTGCAGTAGCTTTATTTTCTGCTTCTTTAAAAATATTTATAATAACTGAGTAAGCATCGTTTTTTAAATATATATATAAATAAATAAATAAATCTTTATTTGCCATAAAAACAGTATATAGGTAAACTGGTACTATTTCCCCTACATGGTACTCTCCCAATATCCCCAAGACAAAAAAAAAGTTAATTTACTTAATATTAAACCTAATAACAATAAGAAAACTTTGCAACGATGCAACGCTAAAGGTGCAGGATGGGAATCAATGAAAATAAACCAAAATAATATAAATAGTAAATGTTTTGGAAGACAATTTTTTAGTGCTCGAGTCAAGCTTGTTTCACAAATGGATTGAATTAAATGTGAATAACTTTTGAAAAGCTGACGATTTGTGTTTAGGTATTCTAAAATCTCGCATGTATTGTGTTTTGATCGTGATTAATAATATTAATGATATAGTTCAAATGTGCTTTTAGAGGGCGGAATATTAAACATAATATTTTTAGTCGCAAACTCCTCTATAAATCCTTATTTTACTATAAGGAAAGTAACCAGACTGCAACCAAAGTTACAAATCTGGCGCGTTAAGTGTAATAATTGCATATTACCATCAAAACGCTAATGCTTCGATTGCAACAAACACCAGCCGAAAGACTGATCCTACTTAAAGGAGCTCCCTTGCCAGTCGTCACACACCACTTGCAGACTGCAGTTTCGAGCTGTTGGCTCTCGTCAGTGCAAGGTAGGTATGCAACGACCGACATGAGAATCCTTTGACTATAGTACATCCCGGTATTTTTACAATAGCGACATGTAAAACAGCCAGCAGGCGCCATCTAGCGGTCCAGTGTCTGTTGCAATCGAAAAATAATTAGCCTGACTTGGCTTAGCATAGTTCAAATGTGCTTTTAGAGGGCGGAATATTAAACATAATATTTTTAGTCGCAAACTCCTCTATAAATCCTTATTTTACTATAAGGAAAGTAACCAGACTGCAACCAAAGTTACAAATCTGGCGCGTTAAGTGTAATAATTGCATATTACCATCAAAACCACCTACCTTGCATACCTACCTTGCACTGACGAGAGCCAACAGCTCGAAACTGCAGTCTGCAAGTGGTGTGTGACGACTGGCAAGGGAGCTCCTTTAAGTAGGATCAGTCTTTCGGCTGGTGTTTGTTGCAATCGAAGCATTAGCGTTTTGATGGTAATATGCAATTATTACACTTAACGCGCCAGATTTGTAACTTTGGTTGCAGTCTGGTTACTTTCCTTATAGTAAAATAAGGATTTATAGAGGAGATTGCGACTAAAAATATTATGTTTAATATTAATAATAGTTTATTGGTGTTATCACAGAACAATTTACACAAGTCAAAAGGTAATAGCTCCCGTGGGAGCATACAAGAGAGATAAAATTAAACTATACAAAGCATACGATTAAGAATAATATATAAAAACTAAAAGCAGACATAACACTAAGTACAAATTAAAATATATTAAACAAACATGCATCACATTAAAATTACTATGAGAGTATGTCTGAGAAATTATTTTTGAAGTTCTTCGGAAGTATAAAAAGCCTTTGTTTTTAAATAATATTTTATTTTAGATTTGAAGGCTGTAAAATTCAGGGACTTTATATGGTGGGGATGTTTATTAAAGAATTTAATACAGTAGTAACCCGTGCCATCTCTGGATCTCGTTAAACGTAAATAATTCTGCTGTACGTTATTTCTATGTCTAGTTTACTATATATGATTCTGGGAGTGTGTGGAGAACTTATCAAGGTTAATTTTAATATAAATGAGACATTCTAGAATAAAGACACATGGTAGCGTAAGAATTTTCAGACTAATAAAATGATTTCTGCAGTCGTCTCTATAACTAATTTGTGCTAAAATTCTAATACATTTGTGTTAAAGACTGAAGATTTTAGTACTGCGAGGTGCAATTTAACACTGCATATGTCATACTGACATGGAATAGTCCTTAACAGGCCATATTCAAAGTATTATCAGAGACACACTTGGAGAGATTACGTATGAGGAACATTTTTTTAGATAATTTTTGTGAAAGATTGCCTCCCAGGTTAAAACTGGATTCAGATCTACACCAAGAAATTTAACATAGTTACTTTTCTTGGAATTATCATTGTTAGCATGTCGCAGAGAAAATATAACACTTTGTGTTTTGCTTACATTTAGGTTTAAGCTGTTTGCGAGAAACCATTCATTGCTTAACGTTTTTTTGAGTAATTTCAACATTTTCTGCTAAAGTGTCAAGTGCTCTATCGCTGTTCACGACCGTGGTATCGTCGGCAAATAAAATTATATTAGAATTTTTATCACAGTTCGCTGAGTCATTAATATACACAAGAAAGAGTGTAGGGCCAAAAACTGATCCTTGGGGCAATCCGTATCTGATTAGTGATATGTCAGAAGTGTTCTTATTATAGGAAACATATTGCTTCTTGTCAGATAAATAGAATTTTATTAAGGCTATACTGTTAACATCAAAGTTGTAATAACTGAACTTTTCTATCAAGGTATCATGATTAACACAGTCAAATGCTTTTGTAAGGTCGTACAGTGAACCATAACGAAATAACCGTTTTCAAAATTGTTTAATATGAGATTAGTTAAGTTATTAATAGCTAAGTTAGTGGCTCTATTGTTACAGAAACCGTATTGAGAGGTATGAAAAAGATAGTTTTGCTCAAAAAAACTGACAAACTTGTTATTTAAAGATTTTTAGAATATTTTTGTTATGATGGGCAATAGAGAAATAAGTCTGCATTTCGAAACAACATCTTTATCTCCTTTTTTATATATAGGTATAACTTTAGCTACCTTCAGAATTGATGGAAAAGTGTAATCAGAGAAATGTTTATTAGTTGTTGGAAGATTATTTACAATGTTTGCAGCAATACTTATAAAAAAGTTATTAAAAGTATTTGCATTCAAGAAGTTAGTGGATGGAGTGTTTAAGTTAGGATTATCGTTTTTAATAATATTCCACACAGCTGCTTGCGAATTAGTGGAAAAATTTAATTTGTTACGCATATTTTTAGTTCATCATTAAACCACGTAACATTAGAAGAACTAAAAACTTTTTTTAAGTTTCGATTTGATTGGAAGGTTAGTTTCAATTGCCTCGGTTATTTTTTCTAAAAAACATTTGAATTTTTGTTCAATGTCAGCTTCTGGGCTGTTAACAAAGTCCCAATTTGTTTTTTCGACATGATTGTATAACCTAAATAAACCAAGTTCAGTTATTGATCGGTAGTTAATACTGATATGATTTTGGACTATTTTTGTGTCATTTTTACTTGAAAGGATATACCAAAGTGATCTGATAGGTTGGTGTTAGTAACTTTAGCAGAAAAACTAGTGGAATTAATGTTCGTACAGATAGATATTGTCTAGGCAATAATTTTCCCTAGTATTATCCTTAATTGTGTGAATTAATCCAAAAGAGTGACAAAGGGTGCATAACTGTAGAGCTTCATAGTCATTTGTGTTAAATTTTACATTGAAATCACCCGTTAGTATTATTTTCTTATTTATGTTGAGTTTCTCAAGCACTAACGTTAATTTTTCCAAGAAAATTTTAAAATCTCCTCATGGAGATCTATATACAAATATTATTTGATAATCACATACCTCAATGCCGGCTATTTCACAGTGTAACTCTTCAGATAAGTTCGTAATTGTAGAAGAAATAGGAGAAGACTTCAAATCTTGTCTGACTAAAATACTTACGCCACCATGAGTCTTAATTGTTCTACAGAATCCAGATATGACATTATAACCTGTTGGTGTAGCTATGTCCATTTCAGTTTTACTTAGCCAGTGCTCGTTTAAACAAATAATATTTAAAAACTTATTAATAAGGTACACTTCTAATTCTTACACTTTGTTTCTAATACACTGTATGTTTTGGTGCAGCAGTGTAAAATGACGTTTGTTTTGTATTGGATGTTCATTTAATGTATTTGACAACCCCTGTACAGTTATATGAAAAATATTGAATGTGTTATAATGAGCATTGTCTTGAATGTTTTGGTGTAATTTAGTGTTCATTTCGAAAAAACTTATACCGCTTAATTAAAGTATCCTGTTGCCAGTTATCACTTATAAACATTTCGTCATGGAGATTATAATCAGCGCCTATTTTGAGAGATTCAGTGGTACCATTTTTTCCATTTTGGTAGTTTCTCAATTATAAAACCAGAATTTTTTTTTACGTAATGCACTTACTTTATTTCGTAGATTAATTATAGTCTGATTTAGTTCCTTAGTCTCACTTTTTATGATTTCACTGAATGCTGCTTTAAATGCATCATTACTTAAAATAGTTTTTAAAAGTTCAGTGACTTCACTGTCATGATTTTCATCACTATCTTTAGCTCTTGCCTTGGCTGGTGCCATTTTTTTTTTTTTTAATAAATCACCAATATTTTTTAAAACCTTTTATAACACAGCAGAATCACGTCTGTTCAGCTGTATAGATACAAATGATTATAAGAAGAGAACTTGCTTCGTAGGTGCTTCGCCTTATAAATAAGACCGTATGTGTGTAGCATACGCCTACTTTTCATATTTAGGATAGAATTTTGATTTAAGTAGAGAGTGATATGATTTCTAAAGGGAATATTGTACTCAAAGCGCATGCAAGCATTTTGAACTTTTTGTATTAGAGAGCAGGAAGCGGCACTGATAAAATTATGATATACTATATCACCATAATAAGCAGAGAAAAGGAGACTGTTACACAAACGATATTTAACAACAGGTGACATGAAAGTTTTATATAGGTATGAACTTTTTAGACGGCTGACGGTGGAAACATGTGATTGAAATGTAAGTGCGTCATCCGTGACCACGCCAAGATTTTTTGCTTCATTCAATTTAGGTACTTCATCAATTTTGACAACAAAATCAGACAGTTTATTTCTAGAATGTTTTAAGCTTGCTATCAATAGGAGAGACTTAGAAGCATGAATTTTTAAGGTATGATCCAAATAAAAAAAAATTATATTCTGTAAATCTGATAAAATATTTTCTTGCGCAAATATTTTATTATTTGGACAAACATAGAGAATTAATTGAGAATTAACTGCATATTGCATACACTAGAATATTGAACTTCGCCGTTCATGTCTGCAACGTATATTAAAAATAACAGGGGTTCTAAAATGGACCCTTGAGGTACACCTTGATGCAATGAAGCAAATTTTGATTTGACAGTCTTATTTTATATTGTCAAAAATACGCATTGTTCTCTGCTAGTTAAATAAAATTTTAAAAAATTGATACAATTATTGGAGAAACCGAAATAATGTTATTGAGATTGCAAAACTTGTTGATTCAAAGCTTTACTAAAGTCAAATAGAACTAGACAAGTTGCTTTACTGTTATCTGAATTTTGACAAATGTCGTCAGTTACTTTTATAAGTGCAGTCGAAGTGCTACGATTTTTACGAAAGCCTGATTGTGTCGATGGAATCAAATAATCCTCTATAAAATCCTTATTTTACTATAAGGAACGTAACCAGACTGCAACCAATAGCTACTCTCTGGGCCAGCGCCCGGCAGGGCACATAGCGGTGTTTGCGACAAAAAATATTATGTTTTAATATTACGCCCTCTAAAAGCACATTTGAACTAAGTTTAATGTTGTCAGTAATCCATGGGTAAAAGGCTTCTCTTTTATCAATTTATGGTTTAGCGGGGCATGTTTATTAATTTAAAATAAATTTAAAATTATATCATTGTTTAACGATTTTTTAGAGAAATCAATGTTAAAATCTCCCATAAAAATTATGTGATCGAATGATGTGATTGATGTACTGATAAGATTCTTAAATTTATTAAAGAATTCAAGAATATTAGAATACGGTTCACGATAAATGGCATTTTATTTTGTTCTCGAATTGCATCTCAAGCTGCATTTCTTAATTGCTCTAAAAATATTTCTTTCTTAAAATCTATTCTCTTGCATAGCGGTCTGTAATATTAGTTAGTATCATTCCTGCGGTAACTGCGTTTATCTTTAAACTTTTGTTTACTGATATATGATCAATACAAGACTGTCTACCAATTTATGTTGTACTTTTGTTGATTTATTTAGCGTTGCTATGAAGCCTATATTGTATAGATTGTTATTTGGGGCTATTAAGTGGTGTGGATACCAACCTACATCCGTAGAGTGAAAGGACTGCTAAATAAAGGGCACTCCCATGGCCAAAAATCTTTAACTTTTTAAATGTCGAGACTGTCTAGTGGATGCGCCTGGGCAACACATTCAGAATTTAACTACATGCCAAAGAAAATAACATATTCTACGCACAACTATGCGTGCGTCAATTACACGATTGTTTAATCATCCAAGTAGTCTTAGAACATGAGTATGTTAAAGAACACACCAAACTCTATCTAAAACCATCACGCTTAAAAATGGCAAAAAATCTTATCAAAAAATTTTTACATAACTGTAACGAAATCCGAAATATTTTGCATGAACCGCATGCTCCACATAAAAACACCGTCGGAAGTTTATTTTGGAGGTACAATGAAAAAGGATTAAAATTTTTGGTTTATAACAAAGTTTTATTTTTGCGTAACTGTGTCAAAAATCCAATTTTGCAAACTATTGCGAAAATCAATTCCATGAACGTAATTATTGTAACTATAATAAAAGACACGCGTGCATATTTGATTTTCGTATTTGCAATGAAATTGTTAAATTTTTGAAACTATAGCAAAAATTCGCTCCACGGAGCGTTTTTTTATGTAACTATAATGAATGTCGCTCCACGGAGTGTAATTTTAACAACTGTAGTGAATGTCACTCCGACGGCCGTAAATTTAGCAACTAACATAAAATTCGACATTTACAACAAATTTTCTTTTTACGAACCAACGTTGTGTAGCACTGCAACTTATGTGTTATATTAAATATATGAATAAGTTGAAAGTTTCTAATTCAAAGTTTTAAAGGGAGATTTGGCTCGAACGACAAAATTTTTAAAGGTAAAGGACCTCCCACGGAATGATAGGAAAATGGCCCTCGGTTAAATTGCACCAAGTTTTAGTATGTTATAGGTCTTGACCTTCTGAACGATAATTCTCATGGGTACAATGCTCAAAAGTCAATATAGCGCAAGTCACTACTTGTTGAAGAAAAAACCATTAATAGTCCATTTAACGAGGTTCCAAAAAGGCCAAAATATCAAAAGTTTGTAGGATACATTTCCCCCTCCGTTTTCGAGAGTAAGAAAAATGATGGTGATAATTTCGAGTTCTGAAACCCTTGCGTAGTACCCGTTCCGAGACCGTTTTTCGAGTGATTTCGGTGTTGCGAGCAGGGTAGTTCCAACCCTCGAGGTTGTGGTTTAGTAATGGTCAGTTCCCAGAGATTCCCGTAAAATCCCCGTTCCGACAAATCCCCGCATGCATAGGACCGACAGCATGAAAGAGAGGGTGGTTTCTATGCATTGGGGTTAGTTGCGGGAGGGTAAGGTGAAAAATAACACCGCCATCGCGATTTCTGCCCTCGAAAACCCATAAAGAAACCTTGTCGAGTCCGTATTTTTTTATTTCTTGGAGATATTGCTATTATGGGCGAGAGTACGTTCAACTCCCGGGGGTCGGTCCGGGGCATTCTAGTGTAAATTAACTAAACTTATTATTACCCACCAAAAAAAACCCGATCCGACGAGTCCTCGCAACCCACTATCACCATAGTTTTTCTCACTCTCAAAAACGGAGAGGGAAATATAACCTACAAACTTTTGATATTTTGGCCTTTTTTGGAGCCTCGTTAAATGGACTATTAATCGTTCAGTCTTCAATAAGTAGTGGCTCGCGCAATATTGACTTTTGAGCATTGTGCCCATGAGAACTGTTGTTCAGAAGGCCAAGACCTATAATATACTAAAATTTGGTGCAATTTAACCGAGGATCATTTTCCTATCATTCCGTGCGGGGTCCTTTTCACTTTTTGCAGTCGATTTTGGCGGTAAAGTTAACGTGTCCGTTATGTTTGCCCCGAGGTTTGCCCTTAGGTGGTTCCTCAGTGAATCGGTGTCACAAAAGTATTTTTACCATTACCATGTACATCGTACGCATTACCTGAACGTATGAATTTATAAATAGTATTATTATTCAAAATATTCTTAAGCTCTGGACCGAGCGTCCGAAATTATTATTGTGATATTTTGAATACATATATAGACAGGTAAGCAAAAGCTCACATAGTCGTAAATATTGAACTGTTACATTGAACTTTTTTGTGTTTGCTAAAAACTAAAACATTGGATGGTAGTTGGAGACATTGTCTGAGTCCTATTTCTCACCCTGTGTGGTATGGATCGCTATTATTGTTAAACTTATACTTTCGTTAACATACCCATATCTTTGAAATTTGTATCTGTAACAACATTTTTAGAAAATATATAATATATTTTTTGAACTATAAATATAATCTTTTACTGTGTTTAAAATTTCCCTTCCAGGTTAATTAAGAGAATATTTAGATTTAAGACAGTGCCACGACGTCCAATAGATACCATCGAGAGACAGCAGTTAAGCCAAAAGATATAAGTAAGTATAAAATGTGTATTTATCGTCTGAATTAGTCGCATCTAACC
Source organism: Leptura quadrifasciata (assembly GCA_963675555.1). Lineage (NCBI taxonomy): Eukaryota > Metazoa > Arthropoda > Insecta > Coleoptera > Cerambycidae > Leptura > Leptura quadrifasciata. The sequence goes on along the minus strand of OY776673.1, from coordinate 149,194,577 downwards.
TTTCAGGTGAACACATTAGTATCCATTTTAGAAAGAGTAGCAAAACGTCTCTCAGACATATTAGCATGGATTGTTCACGATAACACAGACTGTTTGATTTTAGGAGTAATTAATAAAAAATGGGTCAACTTTCAGCTTATATTAAGTGAAAATGATGAAAAAATAGAAAGAATGAAAAGGCCATGCAAACTGCTTTAGAAAACAAAAGTGTAGTATCAATGACAAATTTTTGTAGTTTGTCACAAAGAAGCACTTTCTGTAATTATAAATTAAGAGCATATATCAAGTGCTAGGTTCGGTTAAATTCCGGATCAGGGCATAGAACAGTACTTGTAACGCCAAAGTAGCCGTAAGTGGATATTATTTTAAGCACAACTAACAATACAGACAAGTCAATAATTCATATTTCTTTGTGTTTTATGATTTTTTTCTCATAGTGTTTTTATTGAGTTGTATTAAATTAAATTCATTAGTGAAACCAAAATAACCTGTACTGAAATAATCATGATCAATCAATGTTTGGGTTGTCAAATGTCTCATTTAGTTCTTTCCAAATTTAGAGTAAAGTTTGCGTTTTATATAAGAATAGGAAGAAGGCTGTTGTCTTTCCACCTAATAAAAGGTCCTATTTATGGATATGTATTAAAGTATTTTGAGAAGTGAGTTGCTTCATAAAGAATCAAAACTATCAACTGATAAAAATATTAAAATTAGATTTTAATTGTGATAGTAATAAATGTCAAAATAAAATATTCATTTGTATCACACGAAAATACCATGGGAAGCAGCTCTCCCATGCAAAACTGATAATGTGATCGCTTCCCTGATTCAAGAATAGCAAATTTGTTGTACGTCAAGTGTTCACATGAACTCCGTCCACTTTCTCATAGGAACGTTGATCACACAACTCGATAATACCTACCCTGGAGTCGAATTATCTACCGTAAAGGTACAAACATAATGGAGCGTCGCACCAAACTGCGCCTTAAGTCTTGACTTGGCACAGACTAACCTATTCAATATACTTCATATAGACTGAGGCCGTTAATTTATAAAATAGAACCAAACACTGTCTATATTTTTAAAGAATTGCGTATATTAAATAAGAATAAAGTCTTTATTCTGTCAAACTTGAGGTGTGCTTGGTGGAGGCTCCCTAAAAGAACGGGAATGTTCATGTCACCGAGATCATTCACAAGAATCACATTCCCTACTGTTCTCCTAAGCTCTGAAATCGGAATTCTCCAACACAAGTGACGCATTCGTTAAGAACAGATGATGCAACATTGCTAGATGAAATTTGTAAATTTTTCAAATATATAATTTTCAAATGGTTCTTATGTAAGTTACTGAAAAATTGCGTGGTACTGCAATGTTGAAATGGCATTTTATGCAAAGTCGAAAATTAAAGACGGCGATTCTGTCATTTTTTAACATATTTTGACTTTGGAATGAAGTAAAACTAAGGTTAGGAGGCATCAGAAGCAGCACATTGCGCAAACTCTACCGGTATTCTCCTACACGAATACGCGATGAAAATAATTGCGCTAGGCCTAACTCTAAACACTTTTTATATTTATTTTTGACATCAAGTTCTTTCTTTACTATCACTACTATCAGAATATAATTATATGCAATCACACCCATAAAATATAAGTTGCAAAATATATAACCTCAATTATATATTTAAGTAAGTATAATTCATTAATTTTGATTATTTAAATTTATTTATTCTCTTCGTCTGACCCATAACTATGCATTTAGATAATGGCTAAATTGACTTTTTTTATTATTCAGGTAGGAAATTTATATGAAATGTGAAATTAATTTTTGTGATATTAAAATGTTCGCTGACTTATTTTTTACGGTTAAGTTACGGAGCGCTTACGTAAAGATCATAATTCTTTTTTACGCAAACACATATTTTCTTATTTCGTCATATTTTATTGTTTATGTGTTTAATAATATTAATAATGATAATAACCTTCGTTCACACAATAACAATCATTTACAGACTATTATTTTAATATAATTTAAAACTTTATGATAGTATTAGTTTAAATAAGGATTTTTTTTTATATATATTTGTAATGTATGTAGTCAACATCCAGAATAATATCCCATTAAAACTTACGAGTTGCGCATATGATTCTTTTCCTTATTCATGAAAAAAAGAACAAATGCATATTTGCTAATTTTCAAGTAATATATGAACAAATTCCAAGTCTCAAGTGTGACATGTTATTAAATACGAAATAAGTTTTATACGTATCAGGTGGAGATTAAAAACCGTAATAAAAGATACGCATTACGACCAAAATATTCTTTTGTTGTAGAAAGTCAAAGGTAGGTAATTTTTCTCTTACTGCTAATTGGGTATACGGGTGTCTCAGGTTTAAACGGACATACTCTAGTGGAAGGTAGAGCACACTCAGCTGAGTTCAAAACACTCCTATACTTACCATTGAATGTAAACCGTTTATGAGATACGGGGTGTTTTATGGTTTTTAACCAGAACTTTAGTCCGCTATATTTTTGAAATGACTGCACATATTTAGATAAAATTTGGTATACATATTATACTCTTTTAGGTTAATAAGTGATTTTGGAAAAATTCACGGACGGACCTCCATTTTTTTTAATATGGCTCTTTGGGTCGTTAACATCACACTGTATATTATTTTTTTATAAATGTTAGTAAACTTTTAAAAAGCCTATGGATCAGTTTATGAAATAATGTCATAATATTTGATGGCACGTTTATGGTTATTCTTCAATAAATTTTCAAAAGTATTGAAAGACCAAATTTGACATTCTACAAATAACACAATTCAGTTATTAATTTTAGTTAAATACCCCGCAGAAGAGTTTGCTATTTATTTTTGTTTTGACATTCAGTGTTTCTAAGCTTTTCTTAGTTCAATTTCATCCAAAATAATACACATTCCATAATAAATTATCTTTAAATAATTGAAAATAAAATTAAAAACTGTGCTAATAATTAAAACTATAACAGGTTTTCAAGATGAATGCTCCCAACGTCGATACATTTTCGAGAACGTTTTAATATGTTTTTTACTGACCTATCAATCACTTCCGGGTTATTTCTAATGTTATCACATACAGTAATAATTTTTTCTAGAAGCTGCTCTCGTGTATTGAACTCTTCATTGTACACCTCTTACATGAGATGATCCCATAAAAAATAATCTAGAGGTGTAAGATCAGGAGACCTAGGTGGCCAGTTTACCGAATCTCCGCGGCCAATCCATCTGTTGGTGTAATGTTGGTTCAGATGATCCCGGATCGGTACAGAAAAATGGGGTCCAGCACCATCGTGCTGAACCCACAAACCCCTAGTATTGATGCCTTCCAATAAATCTGGCAAGATATTTCTAAGAAAGTTTAAATAAACCTCACCAGTTAGCCTTCCTTCAAAAATATGGGGCCCTATTAGATGATGATCATTGTAAATACCACACCACACATTAATGTTAAATCTGTATTGGGAATGTTTCTGAATCCCTACGTGTGGATTTTCGGTTGCCCAAACATGCTGATTTCTACAGTTGTTAATTCCGTCACGTGTGCATTGGGCTTCATCCGTGAATAAAACTCTCGATATTGTTCTTCTGTGAGCCAAAATCCACCTACAAAATGTTAAGCGGGGAACGTCGTCGCTGACTTCTAGACGTTGAACGATTTCAACATGAAATGGATACAAATTTTCCTTCTTTAATGTTCGCCATACTCTTGTCTTAGGTACTGCTAACTCATTATTTATTTTTCTAACATTTATGGATGGATTATTTTCCACAACCTGTAATATTAGCTCTTCTTTTGGAAAAGTTCTGGGAACATGTTCATGCTTTGTCATTGACCCCCTACTCCCTACTAAATCGGTATATCTCTGAAAACGTTTTATGATCTGGTACACGGCGATTTGGAAAACGCCTTTGATACTCTCTTTTGGCAGCTCTCCCATTTCCGTCGCAAAAGCCATACACAATAATAATATCCGCATATTCTTCATTACTAAATTGAAACGGCATCTTAAAATTTTTAGTTTTATAACTGGTTTTTTTATCACTTATTTTAATAATCACTAAGAGCGAACAGCAATTATTTGTGAAATTACAGATTTAACATGTGCCTACTTGGAATTTTTAATAGGACAAGGTCATGTGTTAATCGCATCGTTTATTTTTTATTCGTGAAATAAATGGAATGTGTTTTACTTTGGACGGAAAAAACACTGAATGTCAAAACATAAGCAAATAACAACCTCTTCTGCGGGGTATTTAGTTAAAACTAATAAAATAATGATGTTAGCAACTGGAATGTGTTATTTGTAGAATGTCAAATTTGATCTTTCAATACTTTTGAAAATTTATTGAAGAATAATCATAAACGTGTCATCAAATATTATGACATTATTTCATAAACTGGTCCATGGGGTTTTTAAAAGTTTACTAACATTTACCAAAAAATAATATATAGTGTGCTGTTAACGACCTAAAGAGCCATGTTAAAGAAATGGAGGTCGGTCCTTGAGTTTTTCCAAAATCACTTAAGCTATTTATTAACTTAAAAGACTATAATATGTATACCAAATTTTATCTAAATATGTGCAGTCATTTAAAAAATATGACAGACTAAAATTCTAGTCAAAAACCAGAAAAAACCTCAAAAACGGTTCGCATCCAACGGTGTATAAGGGTGTTTTGAACTCAGCTGAGTGTGCTCTACCTTCTACTAGAGTATGTCCGTTTAAATCTGGGACATCCTGTATATGGTCTTTTGTAGACTTTCCTGTCTTATGCAAGGGGCAAATCGCAGCCCAAAATTTCTACATCCGATTTTCCCTTTTGAAATAATGTCCCTAAGTTTCCTGTGATTTCTCCTTGACTTCGTCCAAATTGAATCTCACTAAAATCAATCACACCTAAGATATCCATGTAGATGGATAAAAATATTTTAGTCTCGAAACCTCGTGATAAAATTACCTGCAAGGGATAAAAGTTTTTAATGACTAGTTCTGTTTAGTAAAGCCTCTTTGCATCAGATATCTATTGAACAATAACAATCATTGTTGTCCAGAAATAATTACAAGCTGCAAAAATTTTTATATATACCGACTTCATAATAATAGTTCATGGTAATCATTACAGTATTTTATTAGAACATCTTGGTCAATTCCACCACACAAATAATTGGCTCTTGTTGAATAACTGTAATAAATGGTTTTGCAGGTGCTTTTATAATGAATACAGAACAACGTCATCTAATGACAAGAAAGTGTTACTATTTTAATTGGCTATAACAAACCATATTAAAATTAATTTCTGTGCAAACAACAGTCTAAATTACCAGTACTTTGGAACATAGATAAACATTAGCGGGTTAAAAATTCCCATAACAAGTACTCTCGTACCATCCTTCGGAGGGGATGTAAAGCCGTCGGTCCCTTGTCTATTAAATGTTAGGCAAGTTAAAGATCCCTACTCTTCTTAAGGGAAGAGGTTCGGCAAAATTCCTGGTTGGGGGTAGCTCGTCTACAGGCGTCGGTGTTAGGCCTCAGTAGCGGAAATAGGCCGACGTTAAATAAATGTATTAAAAAAAAGTACTCTCGTTTGTAAAGGTAAAATTAATTTATATTATCTATCGCTAGAGATCGTGATACTGTCAAAGAACCTACCTAAACATATCCAAAGTCATCTTGCTTGAAGTCAGCAAAATCTCCCTCGAAGGGATTTTGCGGAACTGTAACGAAATCCGACTATTTTGCATGAACCGCGTGCCACACCTTAAAATGCCGTCGGAAGGTATTTTGTGGAAATACTATACAAGTTTTTGGAATTTACAAAAAATATATATTTTTTGGAACTATAACAAAAATTTCATTTGTGAAAACTATCATAAAAATCCGTTCCATGGGCATAATTATTACAACTGCAATAAATGACGCCCCACGGAGCGCGATTTGTAGAACTATATCAAATTACGTCGCAAAGGGCGTAAATTTAGCAACTACCTCGAAAACCGACCAAACCAAATAAAATTCTTTAGTACAAACCGATGTTGTGTATAGTACTGCTTCTCATGTATGCTATAGACTATGAGGACGAGTTAAAACTTCTGAATTAAAAATTCTGAAGGGAGATTTTTTGAGGGCGACAAATTTTTCGATCGTCATTTTTCAAATTTAGCAAGATTTTGGCGTTAAACTTATATGTATTCCGTCATATTTGCCTACACATGGTTCCTCAGTTAGTCGGAATCCATGTTGCCATGTACATAGTGCATACTTATCTTGCCTGAACGTATGAATATAAAATAATATTCTCATTAGAAGCTATTCAATCATTTTCAGTATTTCGATATTTAACAAATACTTATAAAGACAGGCAAGCTGAAAGCCCACAAAGCTCTAAAACATAAAATTTTTAGTTGAATCTTTTTGGTGTCAGTCGATTGCTTAAAGTAAATCATTATTGGATGGGGGTTGGAAGCTGCATTGTAAAAACCGTCCTAATCCTCACCATGTGTGGTATGGACCGACACTCCTGTTAAACTTATACTTTTGTTAACCTTATACCTATATACTCGTATATACCTGTAACTTTGTAACTTTCTAACTTTGCTATTTAAGGAGTTAAAATTTTGAATTTTGGAAAAGTTATATATTACATAATTGTCCTTGTTTTGAGCCTATCAAACATTTTTCTTAACTTTCGGTTTAAGCAGAAGTGATTCAAACTTTGTTATTTTAAATGGTACCCTGTATATATTTTTACCTATCTGATTCATCTTTAAATTTTCTTTTCAACCATGTATGCAACATGACATTTTTTTTTAAATGACAGTTAATAGCCATTTTATTTTATTAAGTTTAGGTGGCCCTGGTATAAACCTTGACATATATTGATGCCTAGTGTGCCATGAAATGGAAGGATCTCTGGCGCGCAACTTTGTGTCTCATATTTCTTTGGGCATAATTAGTAGCTGAACAGACTAACCAAATTTTAGATAGGTAGAGTAATTGTCTTGGACAAAAATAAAAGATAAATAAATATCTTTTAAGTAAGGCAAAAATGGGTTTCCTATCTTAGTTCTTATGATATCGTGGATTGTTTAGAAAATTTTTTTAAAAACAAGAAAAATCTAGTCCAGGAGCTACTGAAGTTTGCAATGAGCATCTGAGAACACCCTCCAACTTTTCTGGTGCGTAGTTCTGTTCAAGGGGGACAATTCTAGGCTGAGTTCGCGTCCTGGCGGTGGGAGCGTTTTCGTATCAAAGGTTATTTTTCAGAAATCAGTATATTTGGTGCCTCTGAAAACCACTTTTCCAAAATGTCGAAACATTTGAACACTACACTCGAATACACTACTCGACGCGCATTTCACTAACCATGTTAGCATTATCAGGAGATGGTTAAAACTAAAAATAAATCTTATTCGTCTTCCGAAAAAGAACTTGAACTTTGTTTTGAAAAGATTATCTAGAGACCAACCCTCCTACGATTAGCCTCTATCAATCTCAAAATAGTATCAATATCTAATATTAAATATCTAATAGAATATTTCCTACATTTCAAGGTTAAGAATTATTAGATAAGCAAAAGAACCAAGAATATAAAATATTACGCACCCCAAAGGGAATCCGCAGTTATTTCAAATTATCGACCCATTCCCTTATTAATTATATCAAACATTTTTGAGAAACTTATGAACAAAAGATTCCAATAATCTTTTTTTAAGTAGCTCCAATATATGGGTTTCTAAGCGGGAAATCAAAAACCACCACAGCATATGACATAACTAAAATCATTGCGAAAAATTTTGATTTAAATTATCAAATAGTTGGTATAGCATGCGACTTCACTAAGGCTTTCGTTATCGTAAATTTAATAATAATTCTGCTAAAACTAGAATTCTATGGTATACGTGGTGTAGTATTAAAATGGTTTCACAGTTACTTAGTAGACAGGCAACAGCGAATAATTTTAAAGAAACCTTCTGAACCATCAGTGTTCGCATTCGGAATAGGGTACTTACAATAGAAAGTGGGATTTTGGTAAAATAAAAAAGCTTGAGTAGAGCGGTAAGCTTTAGAGCTTGATAGAGGTCCTGGGAAACCTTTGTGCACTTAACTTTTGAATTTGAGAAGTGTGGGGGGTCACTCGTAAAACGTCGGATAGGGTCAACTGCTACATCCTGTATAAGACCCGGAGTTGGTTGCTTCAATTGAAATAGTTTATTATTCGCTTGGTTTTAATTTTCTGCCTATGGCAGGGTCCAAAGCTTCACCCTGTATATGGTTTCTTGAATTAGAACACTTGGTTTTAAAAACGAACAAGAATAATTTATTTAATGTAACTGATCAAAGTTTGTAAAACGATTTAACTTAAATATTTAATTCACACAATAACTTTTCGTACACTGAAATTCCGTTTTGGAAATATTAACATTGAAATGTAAAAATTTGTTAACACGATTTTAAGAGAGTCTGAAGAAATTCACTTTTATGATTTATGCGCGGTGGCAGTTTGATTAAATTTCGTTTTGCTTGGTTTCGGCCAAGGAAGCAGCTGTAGTGGCAAGGTTATAGGGATAACGATCGCGGCTCACGTATCGAACTAGACTTGGTCGAGTTCATCGTGCTCAGTTTTTTATATGGTTCGTCGGGGTATTGGCGTGCGAAGGTCTGGAAATGTCCCCGTCCATTTCGTGCGTGTTCGATTGCGCAATATTGCATCAGAACATGTAAAAATGGACAATTCGGATATGAAAATTATACGACCGTCTCGCCATTAAAGTGGGGACATTACTGATATATGAACGGATTTTGAATCGATTTGATTTCAGAAGTTATTAACGAAAATTAGTTAAAAAGATTGACTAAATTTGAAACGACCCCGTAAAGTCGTCCCAAAGGTCCTGTACTTGTTGAAATGATATGAAATTGTGCCGATAGGTCCGCGGTGAACGAATGGAAGTAAGTTTTGATAATGATGGGGGACGACAGTACAGGTACTCTATTGGAACATTTGAATGGAAATTGATTGTATCTTGATATTTAAGATGCGAAATCGAATTAACGGTGGAATCGAAAGGAAGAATAATTTATAAAAAAAATTGTATGATTGAAATAAAATATTTTAACTCCCAGTATGGAAAGTAGTTTGATGTATTTTAAGCTCATGTGGGGACGGTATTTTTTAGGACGTTAATCTGTAATGGTTGAGCTGAAATTGACTAATTTGAGAGATTGAGTGTTCCTGTTGATAAATTTGGTTGCTTGAGAAGTACCGTTGGTTTGTGACACAGGCGACATAACCAGCAATCCTCCGCGTTCTGTTTGGTTCGTTGTGTAAGAATGTTATTTGAATTTAGCGCCAATTATTTAATTACTTAGGATAGTAAGGTTGGCAGCGACTGTAATGGCAGGATGTGACGAGAGATTAGCATTCGGCAAGTGTAGAAGATTATAGTAGAATTTTATGTTGTTTTTTAATTAAACACAAAATCCAAGATCAGTGCTTTATTAGATGTCAAGGACAGAAAGTACACCCCTTACAGTTATTTGTGTATATTCGTCCACTTGTTGAATATTTTGTTATTATACATAAAGTGCTTGTTATGTAGATGAAATTACAGGAGTGGTAAAATGTAAGGTGGAATCCCGTAAGCGTTGGAATATTGTCGAAGCATTTTCCTATTCCTCTGAACATTGAAATAACTTTTCTTAGTTTATTTTCATTACAGTTAATTTACAAATGGCTTCCTGCTAGTACACATTTATAAATTTGAACCATTTTTTTTACTTTGTTCTTTCACTTATGTTCTTGTTTAATCCTCAGAGTCGGGCGCAAAGGTTTTAAGTTTATATTCTTTCATTAATAACTAGCGAAATATATTCTGCACTACAGTTAAAAACAATCAATGAGGTAACAGCTGATAACTCAAAGTAAGTTTATAAGCATTTTACTTATCTGGTCAAACTTAAAAATAAAAAAATGCACTAATCCAAATTAAGCCCGTCTTATTGTAATTATATTATTGTAAATGTAGTACATATATATACTACATTTCAATAAGAGTTTTTATATATTATTGTTAACAGATATAAATATACAGCATGTACATATATTTAATTGTATTTTATTTGCTTCAGCCTACACTACACACTGTCCTACGCAGTCAAATATACTATATCTTGGAAACTGTAAAATTAGAATAGAAATAGCGAGTAAACATTTGTACAGCATGACCACTTTCCTGTGTTCAATTATTCTTATTTTTTAAATGCCGATCTCAAAATATATAAAATATATTCCTACTCAGGCCCGCGCCGTACATAAGGGCAAAGTCGTGTGGTGCACGACGGCGCCGTGGCGCCGAAGGCGCCGAAAAGCCTCAAAACTGAAAAGTAAAAAAAAGATAAAGCAACAAACAAAATTGTCAAAACAAAATTTATAATGATAAAAAAACCAGTAAGGAATTGCTAGCTGTTACATTGTTTTTTATTTGTTTATTTTTTTATTTTTGCTCTTTGAGACGAGGGAACCGAATTACTTCTCGAAAATAATATATTTTCCAAATGAGAGTACGCAATAATAGCATTTATTCGATCGAATACGTAACATGATAACATGAATTGTGTAAACTCAAACAAATCTGATTTTATTCATGTTTGAGCTTGATCTTTGGCTTGCAACGAGCGAACAAGCTTTTGTATCATATATTACATTTGAAACTAAAATATAAAAATTTTGAGTTGTAATACTGTTAGAATATATTTCTGTTTTTTATAAGTTTATAATTATGTTATGTACCTCAATGAGAAAATACTTGTATGGCTTGTACTTATAAATTTATGAAAATACTTTTTAAAATTATTTTTCAATAATGGATAATAATATCTAACTTAATCCGTATCTGTACTCACATATGAACGTAATACAAATTTGGGGCGTTATTTTAAATTTGCACAAGGGCGCCAAAAGCGCTAGGGCCTGTTCCTACTATTTTCCAGTTTCTTTATGTAGATTTGAAGATCGTAATAGTGTGAGGTGGCTACATGGGACAAGATGTTGAATAATCCTGAGACCTCTAGTCCACGTGCCACTTTTTGATGTTGGAGTCAACCCACTGTAAAATTACATTCTCACATGGGCACTTTGTCGACCACATTCAAACTTCTGGCATCCTGCAGTGGTCGAGATCGTTCACCTTTCGCTGACCACAGGCTTACTGGATAATTTCTCTGTTACACGGGAGACTTGTAGACCATGTCTATCCGGCACCGTACAGTTACCCATTTACACTGTAGTGTCTGACATGGAAGTGTGATTTCTCATGCCAATTTGACCATACATTGACGCTGACCTAACAACAATATGAGTTGGACCACTACGGTGGTCGGGTAGGTGACTAAAGACCACATTTTTGTGGTTGACTTCGATTTCAGAAAGTGGCACGTGGAATAGGGGCGTAACCCAAATCCTATAAATGAATGTTCCCAAAATACTTGGATTTCAGTATATTTGCACATCTACAGAATATTCGGCTTTGTTCCAAAAACGTGCTTTTAAAACATATGTAAGATGTTATAGGAACATTTAAAAGATTCCACTTTGTAATGTGCATGGCACATTCTATGGTCATAATGGTAATCTTGTGAGAACATTCTCAGAATATTGAAACGTTCCGAATAATCATTCTATGCACATTCTTAGAACATTTCTGTGCTGTGTGGGTTGATACAGAGAGACTGCTTTCCAATAAAAATTTTCCATGAATGTTTGGGTCTTTTAGGGACTAAAGTAATTGGACCTTATTTTTATGACGGCAAATTAACCGCTCGTAGATACCTTAATTTCCTGCAAAACGAATTTCATGATTTTGTTCATGAATTAACAGTGACAAAAAGATTAAATTATTCATATTTTCAACAAGATAGGGCTCCGCCTCACACTGCTGTAATATGTACAAATTATTTAAATCAAGTTATACCAGATAGCTAGATAGGCACCTATGGCCAGCTCGATCACCAGATATTACTCCCTTCGATTTTTTCGTCTGAGGACATCAAAACCAGAATTAGAAACTCATGTGAGGCAATTACTCCTGAAATACTCCAAAATGGAATGCGTGAGGTGTCTTGTAGAGCACGTTTTTGTATTAGAATGCATGGTGCACAATTTGAGCATTTCTAGTTAGAAAAATAAATACACACATTTTCTTTTCAGTATGGTAGTAAGTAGTACTGTTATACATAGTTTTTCGTTTTTTTTATGTTCATTTTGTACTTGTATTTTTATTTATGAGATATTTGTTTGTTCGTATTAAATTGTAATAAATAATTACTGAATTATAATAATTATACTTAAAGTGAATTTTTACTATTATGGCATAGCTGATATTTACGATTCAATGATATAAATTGTGGTTTTCGTAAAATATTAAATATTGACACTATCAGTTAAAATTTATGTGACATAATTTATATCGTTGGACAGAGAAAAAAACGGAATTAATGGTTTCATGGCCTGCTTTGAGATTTGTTCTTTTCATTTTTGCACAAGAGCATATGTCAAAACCAACTGCGTTTTTCGAATTTTTTGATACACATTTTTATTCTTTTTGTCTTTGCCGTCAACTTTCATCCCTTTAAATTTTTCGTATCTCCTCAAATAAGGAAGTTATAACCGTTTGTGTTATTCCTATTTTTCAGGTTTTTGTAATATGTCTCACAAAGTAGGCTATGAATTTCAAATTTCTTTTTACCGAAATATAGCTCACAAAAAATGGCATAACTGTCTCTAAAACTGTATTCTTCTACAATAGATATTAAGCGAGATATTTGGTGTGGCCCTCGTAAAATAGACAGATGGTATATCCTTACCTACTTATTCTTATGGGGTTTTGATGGAGGCGTGGACGTATGAGCCTACATATTGTTGTCGAATCATAAAATTCATAAATATAATTGAATTAAATAATATTAAAACTACTACTATGCACAAAACGCATCAATCACAACATCAAAACGCCAGGGGCCTTCCACGACGTTCAATACTCCAACCGTCCTGCCGTCTAGACTCCCATCCGGTTCGGCTCGTCGCATCGGTCCCAACACCAAATCAAGCCAGAGGTCGTCCACAACGTTCAATACTCCAACCGCCCTGATGTCCAGAGCCCCGTCCGTCCCGATGTCTAATTATATGCAGCAAGGTTTCTGCAGCGGCAGTTCACCACTAACACTACCACACCCTAAATCAAATCCCTAAAACCTCATCCACCCCATACACACGCCTCACCTCAGAACTATAATACAAACCAAAAATAGACAACAAGAGAACAAAACATACCTCGGTAAGCGCCAAAAAGGCGGACACCGTAAGCAGCCCCAGAGGGCGCATGATACTAGCACTAGCACTGGCAGCGGCAGTTCTTCCGCGCGCGCCAATATCCATTGGCTGGATGTCGGTCTCGATAACTAGGGCCGAGTAGGACTATTACTCTTTGCACCTAGATTATCTCTGTAGACCTGGACCGGCCTTCGTGATAGGTGGGCCCGCGTACTTCTACCAGACCCAGCTCACAAATGTGAGATGTGTCGTGGTATTTTCTGCGGACCTCCCCTGGTCCTGGCTGTTGAACCTCGCTGGCTGAGGTCTCTTCTGGCGCTCTTCTTGTCTTGATGTTTTCTTTCTTCGCCAGCTTGTCACCCCCGGGGGTAGTCATCGGTCGAGTTGGGTTTAGGAAGTTTTGGCTGGGACTGACTGCCGGTACGTAGGACATCAATTGATATCCTACCCCGGATCGTCGAAAAGGTAAGGATGAGCTGTGTAGCTCGGGAGTGTGGAGACCTAAGTGCTTCTTTTAGCACTTTCGGTCTCCACGGAGCAGGTAGGACAACGGGCGTCGGACGGTATGTTGTCCGACGCCCGCAAGGAGGTTGGGTTAGGGTTGAAAACGTCATGTCTCTGGTAGTGGTGGTCCGTCCTGGCATATCTGAAACAGATCTGTTAGCGGGAAATTAAGGTTATACTTACCCGTTGTCCAGTAGCTGAACCCTCGGTCGCTTGTGCCTCGGGGCGTCGGCGGGGTCGTAATCAGTGGCCTGACTGATCAGCGGGTTCCCATGCTCCTCGGCTTGGGCGTACAGCTTCTTCGCTCGTTCCCGGATGACTTCAGTGACCGTGGTGTACTCCAGGTCTCTGACGATGTCTGCGGTTCTCACGTACCATGGGGCGTCAACTACCGTCCTGAGGGCGATGTTCTCCACTGCCTGGATTCTCTTCATGTAGGACTTCGCCTGGTAGCCCCACGCTACCGAGGCGTACGTCAGCTGCGGCCTGATGAGGGTCTTGGTAAGCGTGAGCTTGTTCCTCAAGTTAAGTCGGCTCCCATTTCCCGTCATTGGGTAGATGAGGGCTCTCGTACGTCGGGCCTTGGCTGTGATGGAGTCCGTGTTTTGTCTCCATGTTAGGCTTCTGTCCATGACCACGCCAAGGTATTTGACGGTGTCGTGCCATTGGATGTCCTCGCCGTTCATGGAGACGTGTCCTGTGGGAATTTCTTTCCGCGCTCGTCTGAAGAGGATGGCTTGGCTCTTGTCGGTGTTGACTGCGACTTTCCACTTCGTCCACCATTCTTCCAGGAGTGTGGCCGCTTCCTGGAGTTTTCTGGTTGCGTCTCTGGCCTTCCAGGATCTGGCAATCAGGGCGGTGTCGTCTGCATACAGGGCTAGGGCTGTATGGTCGGTCCGGGGGAGGTCCGAGGTATAGATGGCGAACAGGTGCGGTGACAGCACCGATCCCTGTGGTGGAGAGTTGGTCCGAGATTTTCACCCTTAGCTGTCTGCAGTGTAGGTAGGATCTCACTAGTTTGACGAGTTCGATGAGGTAACCCATACTCATCATTTTAGCTAAGAGACCGTCGTGCCAGACCGTGTCGAATGCTTTGGCGACGTCTAGGAACAGCGTCGCGGCGACTTGACGCTGGTTGAACCCCTTGGTGATCTCCTCGGTGAGGCGAAGCACTTGGAGTTCCGTGGAATGTCCTGTTCGGTATGCGAACTGTTCATCCGGGATGATGTTCAGCTCTTCTGTCTTCTCTGTTAGCCTCTTCAAGATGACCCGTTCTGCAACCTTGCTCATGGCTGGCAGGAGGCTGATGGGCCTGTAAGAAGACGGGAAAATTAGTTCTTTCCCTGGTTTAGGGATCATAATGACGTCGGCCTTTCTCCACCTGGCTGGAAAGTACCGTAACCTTATCATCGCGTTTACGATGTTGACTAGCGCCGCTACTCCTTTCCTGGGCAGCTTTTTGATAGCGATGTTTCCTATCTTGTCACATCCCGGAGCTTTTCTCGGCTTTTGGCTCCTCAGGATTTCCTTGACTTCCTCGGGGGTAGTCGGACGGATGTGGTCGTCATCTGGCAGGCGGCGGATCCTTCGTACTCTGCGTTCGACGTCGTCCACCCAGTCCTCGTCCTCGTCATCGAGCTCGTTCTCTCTGCACTGCAGTTCTAAGCTGTCGGCGAACGCCTCGGCTTTTTCCTGGTTAGTGTAGACGATCCCTCGCTCTCTGTGAATCGGGCGCATAGGCTTCCTTCGGTTTCGCAGGGCACGTTGTGTGTTCCACATGCTTCTGTCCTGTGGATCCAGTGACTCAAGGTGGCGTTGCCACCCCTCCTGACGGTGTTCCTGGAGGGCGACTTTCACTCTTCGGCTGAGGACATTGTACTCCCTTCTGTCGGCGGGGAGCCTGGTCATCTGAGCCCGTCTCTTGGCGCCCCTTCTGTCCCTTATCAGCTGCCTGGTGACCTCTGGGAGGTTTGCCATCGGTGCTGGGTGCCTTCTTACTTCTATTTCCGTCGTGCTGGCCCTTATCGCTTCCAGGATCTGCTCCTCTAGGGTAATGATGGCCCTCTCAACGTCCTCCACGGTTTCTAGCCTGGGAATTTGTGCGATGTACTGCTGCAGGTGCTGCCGGTACGATTCCCAGTCCGTTCGTCTCTTCGTGAAGGTGGCGTTGTCCTCACTCGCCTGTCCTCCTAGGGTTAGGAAGATCGGGTTGCGCTCGGTAGATCCCTCCGTTCTGGTGGTGATCTCTGCCTCGAAGGTCATCTCCTTTAGGATCGCGATGTCCAGTACGTCTGGCTGCCGTTGTGGAAGGTGGGCTGGTCCGGTCCTACCATCATCAGTTCGCCGGCGTGCTGTCCCAGGAACCTCAGCAGCTCTCGTCCTCGAGTGTTGGTTATGCCGCTGTTCCATTCCTGGGATTTGGCGTTGAAATCGCCAATTGCGACGACCTGTGTCCTGACGGGCAAGATTGCGTCCAGATCCCCCTCGGTAAGCGTGCTGCGGGGTGGCTGGTAGCATGAGACCACTTGTATGTCGCCATTTCGCGCTGTGGACACTACTACGGCGGTGTCGTTCATGTTTTCTAGCTCAGGCAGTACTGTCGGATGGTGGGCTATGGTTTTCTTCACCAATAGGGCCACTCCTCTCGCGGGTCGCTGAGGGTTGTTTACCCAGTCCATCCTGTAGGTGTGGTATCCTGGGAAGTTGATCTCCTTGGCCGGGGTCATCTTGGTTTCCTGCAGTGCCATGACGTCTATGTCGTACCTGGTCAAGAGCTCTTCGACTTCAAGTCTCCTTTCTCGCAGGCCGTTGACATTCCAGGCCGCCATCTGCAGGACTTCCGGTTTAACCTGTAAAGGCATTACAGATTAGTTAAATTTGGCATTTGTGCAAAAAATTCGCTCATCGCTGAGCACATTTGTTGCATCTGTGCGAGCACCGCTGTGAGGTTTTTGGCCTCTGGCAATGCTTGTTGTTTTGCGGCAGGGACGGTGTTCTGTCCTGCCTTGCCCTGGGCTACTCTGGCGTAGCTTGTGCCTGGCGATACGCCGCCCTTCTGTGTTGAGGTCATCGTTGGCCTCTATACCGGCCTTTGGGTGGCGCTGGCTGATTGTTTAGGGTACTTTGGACACCCCCTGTAGCTGGCCGGGTGGGCCCCCTGGCAGTTCGCGCACTTGGCCGGTTCGTCTGCCTTCTTTTTGCACTCTGTCGTCCGGTGTGCCTCGCCGCACTTCACGCATTTCGGCTGCGCGGTGCACCTGGATTGGCCGTGGCCGAAACGCTGGCAGCGGTGACATTGGGATGCCGCTACCTTGGCTCGCTGTCTCTCAGTCCTTACAACTAGAGAACAGCACTTCGTTACTTGAAGTATCTTGTCCTGGTCCTGTGGGACTAGGACAAGCATGAGGGGCACCTCCTGTTTTGTCCGTCTTGACATCATTCGCTGGACCGCGGTAGGTGCGAATCCTTGGTCCTGGAGGTCTTCTGCCACCTCTTTGCAGGTAACGCCGCTCGGGATCCCTCGAATGACCACACGTAGCTGCCGTTCCTCTGGCAGGGCATACGTGTGGTACTCCCTCTTTTCATTTGCGAACATCCTTGTCATCCTCCGATAGTCCTCGGACGTCGCGGGCTCGATGGAGATTCCCTCCCCGGTAACTTTGGCCTTGTTGAAGTTTATACCGGTTTCGGTTAAACGACGGCTCACCGTTGTCCACGTCTCTTTGTTTCGCAGCACTACCGGGGGTACACGCTGGCTTCTTGTCCTTGTTTGAGGGGCCTCGGTCTCCTCTTTCCGGGTTTCTTGTTGGGGGACGCTAGCCTCCTGCTGGGGGGCTCTGGATCCCGATCTGCTCTGTCTAGGTGACTCGGACTCTGGGGGGCACTTGAGGGGCTCTTCAGCCACCTTCTTTGCCGCCTTAGGGGCCTCTTCGTCCGAGTCCGTGTTGGCAGCGGGCGGATTTTTTCTTTTCCGTGTTTGCGATTCTCCCCGAATCGCACGCAGAAGCTCTTCATGCTGGGACTTCTGTTCCCTCTGCATCTGCTCCAACCTTTCGGTGAGCTCGTCTATTTTCTTCTTGAGAGCATTGTTCTCCACTGTGAGACGTTTTATCGTCTCTTTGTCGTCCCTTGGGGTTGGGGGGCCCCCTCGGGAGCTACCGCTCTGGGACGTTTCGTCTTCACTGTACTCCATGTTACCGTCCTCCACGGTAACGTCGTTGTCGGTTTCCTGTAAGGGAATACCTATATTATTATGGGAAAAAGTTATGATTAATAACAGAAAATGGTGTCTTGAAAAAGACGTGTGAACTTCCTCTTCAACACTATCGACGTCACTGTCTGTGGGGCTTCCACTTCACTGTGCACTCTGATGGCTCGGTGTACGTCCGTACGCTTTCACTTCTCGATGCACACTGAGTTCTTCCGCAGTTCTCGTCGCTACAACATCAACTACAATCATCAGTCCAGTGAAAGCAGATCAACGAGAAGCAATCAGTCCAGCCTACCAGTGTCTATTCGACGAACCAACCCTCAATACGACGCTTTGTCTGCCGCTAGCGCACCATCCAAGGCTCTGTTGATGTGGAGAAAAGTACGAACAGCGTACGCAGTCGCGACTTATAAACGTTTCATCGGGGCATAGTAGTGCGTGGAAAATTAAAATCAGTGTTAGCTCAGTACAGTTAGGGTCTAAATAATTAAACAAATACCATTTTTGACGATACGAATGCCGTTCGAGTTGCTTTTAGTTATTTTTTTAATGGATTTTCGTCTTTTATTTACTTAACTTAATTGCAACTACTGGTATTAGCACCGATAATAAAAATAGTCAATATCTCGGGAAGATTGGTGCTGCAAACAGTCAGTCTGGGCTCTCCCGCCATCGTAGAAGCCACTAGAAGTCTCGAGAACTCTGACGTCATAAGCAACACCATCCTACAATTGTCATATCTATAAAAATCGACCCCTGTAGCCATAGTTCGTCCTCACCAGCTTATCGGAATCTTTAACTAGACTACTGGCGCCCTCTATCAATCAAAATATGTAAATAATTCATTTATCTGGAAAACCTGGACCAACATGAAATCCAGGGTCATGCGTTATATTACTATTACAGTATGCATAATATCATGAAAGCGTGACGTGATGACAATATGCCTCCAGTACGTTTATTTATGTGAAAAAACAATCATGTACTTCTGCCTTAAAATAAAAATACCTATATTATAATATCATTAACTATTATAAGTAAATAAACCTACATGCGAAAATATAAATAATGTAGTTTTGTTCGTAAAATAACGATAAATTATATTCCCCGCCTCTTCCTCAAAATTAATTGTTAAATGCTTAAAACTGGAACATTTCCATAATTTATATATTAATAATAATTAAATTGCACACACTTTCCCAATACTGTTATTAATAATAAGACGTATGGTATAAGCTTATAAAGAATTCCATTAAAAAAATTGTTGAATTGCAAATAATATAAGAAGTAGGTAATGAATAAATTAATATTTGACGGTAGTAATTAGGCAACGTTCAGTACGTTTCCATTAGCACTTTAATCGCAGAAATAAACTATTAACAAATTGTTACTCTACATAATACACCACAAGAAACGTTTTGTAATCCTAAATCGAAACACCTTTCTTATACATTGAAAAATACTGGAGAAATGCCCAAAGATCCACAACAGACACGCAAAAAACAATATTGTCCAAAATTATTGTAATGTCGATGTTGTCATAATGCTGTAATGTTGTAACATATGTATCTGGTAATATGTAAATTAGAAATCCTTCATGTCAAAGTCGTCCATTTTACGTCTAGAGTGGAATAAAACCAGTTGCGATTTATATATTTGAGTGACCCCAATTTATAGCCAGAGGTGTAATTCTTTGATGAATTAAATATTAGTTTCATTTAAGTCTCACTTAGATCAGATTATAAGTTTGTGGCAAAGAAACATATTTCATGTTGATTGATCGATTTCTTTTGATGAAAATCCATGTTAACTTTAAACAAAAATAAAACAAGTCAGACCCAAATATTTGCAGAAAACCTGCGTTGCGAATATTTTACGAAAAGGGCCGTTTATATAATGACATACACGACAATACTTATGCTAAATAAAATATAAGTAATTCAGAGTTAAACAAGAGTGTATTAAAGTTAATTGTGAAATCTATGAACACTCTTTCCTCTTTGGGTTTTTACCGCATATATATCATCTAAAAACAATCACAGAATCTACAAAATAACAGAATATTATTGAAAAAGCCTCTGCGCCTGTGACATTGAAGTCAAAGGAACAGTCAGAAGGTACTTTTTGCTCTAAACTATAAATAGGCATAAAAACAAAAATTATATATTTTGCTAACATACACAACAAATAAGACCTCATAAATAAAAGTTTTAATAATGGAGGCACAATACGCTTCTGAAACGTCATCCTGCCTTTTACATCTGTTTGTCCACTACTCGCCTCTCATAGTTTGGGACACCAGATCTTTGGATTTCGGAAAAACATGGAAAATTATACTTTGCCCAGTACTTTTCTTTGTAGAATAAGTGTTATTACAGCCATAAATCGCACACTTTATTCCTGGCATTTTTCTTTAGGTATGTAACTGCATAATAACAATATAATATATAATATGTAAATTTGATAAATAAAATCTGGAGTCTCTTTTACCTACATATATATAAATAAAATTACTATAGAACACTAACAATAATTGTCTTTGAAATCTTAAAAAAGTTCGAAATTAATAGTATAGGCCTTGCACACACGAGATCACTACTAAAAAAGGTTTTTATAATTTAAAAAATGTATAAAACACAAAAGATCTATAAATACACAATTCACCACGAAATAACAAGTACAATAGATTAAATAAACTTAAATATCACATCACCAAACATGTAGAAACGAATGTAAACAAAACTCTCCAGGCATCACCGTGACGTCACAACCTCGTTGGGAAGTGGCAAACTTTGAAGCATAGGGATTCGGCCATCCTCTTTGTTTAGAGTCCTTGAGCCGACCCTAATTTTAAAATAACACTTGGCACTGTATTCCTTGCAATAGTGTTACGCTCCCTTACAACCAGAGCGTTAGCCCCTCAAAGAAGCCTGTCTAATTAGTTACTAAAAGAATGGTAGTTCGCTAGTCGTCCTAGAGATGGCGCTACAGGTTTTATACTAGAATCATAAACCAGAAAAATATTGAAAGATCTGGAATAAGGGTCACGGCATATAAATGAAGCGCAACCAAAATGCTGGAGTAGGTAGTTCACTGCACTCCTAGAAACATACAAATTAACCACACTCACAACACTAACAAAAACATCCAAAACAGCAAGCAACAAAGTAAACAAGAACATCAACTATGAACACCGATAGCCGAAGAACAAGAAAAGTATTAAATAAAATTAAACAACCCAAGACCAGCATCTCACAGATGGAAAGTCTCAAGTATTGTCACACACTTCGCAGCTGGAGTAGCTTTGGTTTGTGTAGTAAAGTGATCAGATCAAGAGAAAGAACCAAAGTCATCAGACAATCAGTGAGTTATAGTAGTTAAAAGTAGTAGTTATTGTTGTAATTATAAGGATTAATTATTGTAAGTTAGTTACGCTAAATAAATCGATGGTTAGCGTTATTTGCACTACAATGGATTGAATCTACGCTGTGAACGATCCATGGCTAAGATGATTTGAACATTGACTTTCTAACAGAACTCAGTAAGAAACAATGAAATAGGATGAGATTCAGGTAAAGTTATATATTGGGTCCTTTGGAAATGTTAGTAAACAATATATGTATATGAAGATGTGTAAGAGGTTAACAAGGATGTCGGTCCATACGACACATTATTAGTATTAAGACGACTCGAAAAATACAGTTTTCAACTATAATTTTAAATTCGCATAGGAAATTTGGGACACTCTGTTATGGAGTTTAAATCTGCTTGGTCTTGGATCGCAACAGATTAGAATGTAACAGGGTTGGACTGGCCCAGTAGGTAAGTCGGTAATTGCCGACCGGGCCAAACACACTTTAGGCCAAATCACTTTTGGGAACGAAATCGCAAACGAAATCCATGTAAATAATGCTTGGTTACTTTTTTTTCTATAGAAAATTGGATTTAATCTTCTAGAAGCAAAAAATGAAGTGTTAGATTGTGTATAATTATTTCTTCTCAAGATACCGTAACCATGCATACGTATATCTGAAAATGCATAGTTGGTGTCATAGCACTATACCTTTAAGGTATTAAGGGGCATATACGGTACATACAGGAGTATGTAACGCCTAGTAACTTTTTTATTTTTCAAATTTGGGTATGTTTATTAAGAAATAAATCCTCTACTTTTGTCATGCTAAGCGGTTTTTTTTCTACTTCCGGTTAATCCACTACAAGCAACTTTATTTTTTGAAAGGAAATTGTAACTTTTTCACGACTCCAATATGAAATTAAATTTTTTAACAGTCCTTTTTCGGCCTTAAATTCATTAAGAAAAAGTAACCTTCTTGCAAAATGTTGTCCATATATGTTTCCAGTAATTTGTACGAAACAATTTTAGAAATAATTTATTTTACTTCTTTTTGAAGCAGTTGCTTAAAAATTGTTGTGTGCATCTCGGTCAAATGATCTATCTCGGCCTTATCCGAAGTTTGCTTGACCTCGGCTTTTACGGCCTTGATACACAAATAACTATTAAATGAAAGACTGTCTTATTCCCGTTGTTTGAATCATTCAATATCACATTTTTTAAATTAGGTTCACATTATGCAAAATGCAACTAACTTCACTAATATTAAATTTGAAATGAAGCAGTTTTCTCTGTAATATTTGATTTTCGACAATGAAAGTTGTGTCCGTCCATAAAGTTTTACAATAATTTGCAGACATTTCGCATTACATACCTCTGCGATCGAGCGCGAAGCATTGTTCTCCGATATAAAGTAGCTTTTTTTTATACATTTATTTAACGTCGGCCTATTTCCGCTACTGAGGCCTAACACCGACGCCTGTAGACGAGCTACCCCCAACCAGGAATTTTTGCCGAACCTCTTCCCTTAAGAAGAGTAGGGATCTTTTACTTGCCTAACATTTAATAAACAAGGGACCGACGGCTTTACATCCCCTCCGAAGGATGGTATATCTCCTATACAACCCTCGCCTAAGGTTGTATAGCTTCCGCGCATACACTGATATACAAGCCGCTGGAAGAATAAAGTAGCTTAAATATCTATTACCAGAATACTCATATTGTAAGAACTCTTTCACCTAAATTAAATTTGAACTTTCTACTACAATGTTGCTCGTACGGTATGGCTAATATTTCTAGACATACAAAAGTAGCTCGAAGCAACGTTTTTCTCTACAAAATTTCAAAACCATTGCATTCTTTATTGTTTCTTGGGAGACAGCAAAAAAATAAGGTGTATTTATGTTCGATTTTATATTTAAGTGATAAATATAAATACACTACATGTAACCGACAACCTCCCCAAGTCTCAAAGTAAGACTGTCTTGGAGGGTTTTCTCAATACGCTTATTTAACGTCAGCCTTTTCCACCACTAAAACTTTGTTTTAGGAGGGTGGGTAAGTCGTAGGGGCCAAATTACATTTGATGCCGACGGGGCCAAATGAGGCCAGTTCGACACTAGAATATAATATTCATACGTTCAGGCAAGACAGTCCCATGTACTATGTACATAGTAAACGGACGACATTTGTTCTGAATAACTGAGGAACCACATGTAGGCAAATACGATGTAAAACATATTAGTTTATCGTTAAAAGGACTGCTAAGTTTGAAAAATAAAATCAGAAAATTTCAGCGTCCGAGGAAAATCTCCCTCCAGGGCTTTTTTTTAAGGAACAACTTATCTGTCCTCATAGTTCATTTCTTGCATGAAGGGCAGTGCTACACAATATCGGATCGTAGAATCCGTTTTCGAGACAGTTTCTAAAATGACGCCTTGTGCCTTACGTCTCGGGCATCACGTTCCGTCGTGTGAATTTTCGTTACAGTTCTAAAAATACGCCGCGTGAGGCCTCACGTACCCGTTTTGTAAAATTTATTACAGTTACAAAAATGTCGCTTTGCAGTCAAGCCTCGAGATCTTTCATGGTATTTCCAAAATATCTTTCCGATAGCATTTCTACGTTTCGCACGCGGTTCATACAACATGTTTTCTATGTTGGACTTCATGGTAGTTCCGCAAAATCCCGTCGAAATAGATTTTCCCTGACATAAACGCGTATAGTTGAAGAAATAAGTTCCCGGAAAATAAAAAACGCAACAAAAACTTTACGACCTCATTAAAATACTGGTACTCTTTGTACTGCTATTCGCAAATTGACTCGCTTACCTTTATAGGTTTTTAATATGCGACCGGTCGTTTGACGACGGGCATGGTGCCATGGCCCGCGACGATATAATTATGTCTTAAAGTTTTTGTTGCGTTTTTGAGTGTAGGGAAGTCCTTACTTGGACTATAACAATATTTAACTGTTTCCATATGCTGTTAACGCATAAATAACCTGATCTTATTATAGAATCCCCTAAATGATTAGAAAATCCAACTCGTTCAAACAAGATGAACGTGTTCTTTGAAAGTGATATGCAGGAACTGTAATGAAATTTTCTTAAACAGAAACTTCATGTTTGAAAATTTCTTTCAGAAAATATTTGGAAAACTTATATCCAAATTTCGGACGCAATATATTTTTATCAAATTGCAACAAAATTTCTTTCTAAAAATTATGGTTATTGTCGAATGGGCCATAGTCCGTTGGTCCGATCGTCGTCATCAATCTTTAAGTACCATTCGTATACCGAGTACACAGGGATTTATTTGCTTGTAGATTTACTCTAATTGTTGCGTAAATATTTCAATAGGCCAACCAAAATTCTAAATAATAAAACAGATACGCGAGCATTCAGATCACTATCTCTGTCTTTGTTATTTTCATAGTTTTAGAAAATGAGAATGACACACTTTCAAATTCAAATTTCCCCTTAAAAAACCCTAAAGATGCGATGTAACTACACCAATTTACAACTGAGCAGGAAAACAGGCATGACCAAATATTAGCCTAATAACAGTGGTAATGTATTTTCATGGTACGTTTGAACTGTCATGCCAGAACTGTAACGGGATAACTATTGTATGCAATATTTTGTTGAAGAAGTTAAACAAGTTCTTATTGAGCACTAAAGCATAATGGGTCCACTTATTTGAAGGCCTGAATGCATTCGCCTCCTTTATAAGTCAGACTCCAAGGACCAAGAACTTCGGTAATCCGGTTGAACTGTATTACCGGCTCAGTTGCTTACGTGTTAGGCTTGCAACCATGGAGTCCTGGGTTCGAATCCTCGCTAGGGTGTTGATGTTTAGAGGCGTTTTCCTTATGTCAACTAATTGGTAGCAGTGGACTAGACGAGGTTGTGTGAGAGACAACATGCCTATTCGCTGTACCACTCCTGAATTCGAGTCTCAGCTGCGACAGATGGCAATGTCGTAGGGAATGGTCGTTGTATAATTGTCTATGTGTATGTATATACAACTTTGTAACTGGGAACATCGGGTCTGTCGAGTGGTGATTAACAAATAAAAAATAAACTGGAAATGAGAAAAATTTCCTTCCGCTCATTATCGCGCAAAACTCATGATTAAAATAGAGGACGACAAATTGCAGACTGATGTGTATATGAACGAATTAATTTCGTTAATTGGGGTTGTTGTGGGGTGGTAAGAAAGTTGTGTAGCAAATTCCAATATATATTTCTTTTTTATGGTAAAAGAGATCCCTAAAGAATTATTGCAATGAGAAAATGTTCGAAAAAGATTAGAAACAATCATTCATTTGTAGAAATCGTCAAGCGCCAGGTGAACACGTTACGTTAAGACGTACCTTAACATATTGCAGATCTGATAAAATAAAAATACAGTGAAGAGAAAGACAAACGATAAAAATATTGACAAATTTAAATAAATAGCAACTTATTTTTTGACTCTCTCTAATTAATATTTCTTGTATATGTCATTAAAAGTATATTAAATTACTAATTAAAAATTGCTTTTAATACATATTTCAGCACCACAAAACCGATAAAATAATATTAACCAAATTTTGAAGGAAATACTTCGCTGTGGGTGATTGAAAATCCAACGCCGCCCCTGTGCTTATTAACGTCATAATGCCACAGAGATTGTGCATAATCCTCGTAGTTATAAATCGCAAGGAATGCAGCAAAGCTTGTGAGGATTTTTGGAAGAAGAAGAAGAAGAGTGAACATAAAAGAGTTACTAGTTACTATCATCATTTAGGTTAGGATAATAAAAATAAAGTTTTGCCTATAAATTTATAGGCCGTATATACCCACTTTTGACTTCATACCATCGGTTAAGATGACTTTGGAAAATACAGCTAAAGATTATAGCAAATATTGTGATACCAATATAGATTTAAAGGTATTTTTCATTTTCTAAAATATGCAAATACATAAAGTACCATACATTTGCGATGTAATATTAATGCCCCGATTATTTTCAGCTTAAACCGATAAGCAAATCCATTGATGAAATGCTTACAAGACTGGAAGAATTTCAGACAATGATGTCGTTTGTTAAACAAGATGAAATGGATTCTAAAGACCTTTTCAATTCGTTTCCTAATTTTAAACCAGACTTGGATGAAATGTTTGCTAAGATAGATACAGTTGAACATTTAATAACGCATATAAAGAATAATTTAGAGAAATTAGAAAATGATATGGATAAAGCAGAAGCGGAACTGGGTTGTTACGAGAACAAAGTTTCCAATATTTTTATACCTCTCTTTGTAAGTTAAATTATTTTGTGTATTGCAAAGTGGAGCATCTATCACTATATTACAAAGTTATTGGCCATCTAACCTACGTACACCATATACAAAGCAGTCCAAACAATATGAAAACATTAAAAAAAAAATGTATGTATTTGTTATTGTTGCAATGATTTTGTTTGAAGTTTTCGGAAAGTATTTCCATGGTATGAAGTTAACGATTGTGGTATTAAATATAGTAATACAACTCACTGTGTAATTTTAAATACATCATTTCCTTTTAGTCAATTGCCAAAAAATTGTGAGGTAAATATTATACTAATATGTCTTATAAATTATGGACTCTGTCTTTACTCTCTTCTATGCATTTCATTTCATTGCATGCACTAGTTTTTATTACATAGAGATCATTGAAAAAATACAACTTATATCGTCTGATGATATTTCCAAGTATTTATTCATTTGTGTTGGGATTTGAGAAATTATTAATTTTGGTATTCATACAAGATGGTACAACCTCATATTTATCAGTATAGTTAAGTACTGTTTATTAATTATTTCATTGAAAATTACGTGAAATCAAATCTAATGAATGGCCACCCTGTAGTCTAGACCTAAACCCCATCAACTAATGTTTGTTCAATTTTGGGGAATATAATATACAGACTGTCATTTTACGAGGGCCACACCAAATATCTCGCTTAATATCTATTGTAGAAGAATAAAGGTTTAGAAACAGTTATCCCATTTTTTGCGAGATATATTTCAGTAAAAAGAAATTTGAAATCCATAGCCTACTTTGTGAGATATATTATAAAAACCTGAAAAATAGGGAAACCACAAACAGTTATAGCTTCCTTATTTGAGGAGATACAAAAAAAGTTAAAGGGATGGAAGTTGACGGCAAATACCTACAATAATAATGTGTATCAAAAAATTCGAAAAACGCAGTTGGCTGTGACATACGCTCTTGTGCAAAAATGAAAAGAACAAATCTCAAAGTAGGCCATGACACCATTAATTCCGTTTATTTTTTCTCTTTCCAAGATATAAAACATATCACAAAAATATTAACTGATAGTGTCAAAATATTTAATATTTTATGAAAACCAGACTTCGCATCATTGAATCGTAAAAATCAGCTATGTCATGATTAGTGAAAAACAATGTATACAATTATTAACAAATTTGACAGATTGTTACTGTTGTATGTCGCGTTGTCGAGTTCAAAGACAAGTTTTATATCAGTAATTATGGTGTACACCAATAATAACAAATTCGATATGATTACATTTATTATCGGTGCATTTTTGACGCTGTGATGGCAGTCATGGTTTACGGAGATAGATGTCCAGATGCTCCGCAGCCAAATCGAACTATGTTTAGGAAGTTAGTCCAAAATCTAAAAACGCACGGTTCATTTTCAAAAAAGTAGTAATAAAGCGAAGGGCATGTTGCGGATAATGTAAGAAAAGTGAATAGAGTATTGAATTATGTTAACCGAATTGGAGAAACATCTTTGAGACACATTCAGAGAAACTGTCGCATAAAAAAAGACAATGCAAGAAAAATATTTTAAAAAAACGAATTTCGATGCTACCAAATGAAGAAAGTTCAACTTTTAAATGAGGGAGATAAGCCGAGAAGAGGAAAATTTTGTAGTTGGTTGTTAAATAAAAAAAAGGAATGACCCGCTGATATGTAGCAAAACTCTTTGGTCGGACGAATCAAATTTTTCTAATAAGGGATTTTTCAATAGAAATAAGCATTATAAGTGGACTCGAGAAAATACACATTGGTGCAGAGAGACTGCTTTCTAAGAAATATTTTCTACGAATGTTTAGGTGGGTCTTTTAGGAACTAAAGTAATTGGACCTTATTTTTATGACGGCAAATTAACCGCTGGTAGATACTGTTATCTGCTGCCCTCTAACTGTGGGCCAACTGGCGAACCGTTATTTGGTAGTGCCTAAGAAAACTGTAGAACTTTCCAGAATATACTGGAATCCTCTACAGTTTCCTTAGGCACTCAGTAAACTTTCAAATAACTTGCAACAGGAATCTTCACAAACCACTATTTTATTAATCACTTAAATTAAAATAGTAAATCCTTAAAAATCAGACAACTAATAATAACTTTAATCTAATATAAATTCACTACTTTTAAATCACAACTGTACTCTACTTTTCTGATCACTTGCCACTCTTATCAAACCAAAAAACTGTCTCTGTATACCAGAACTGTACTGTATACTTAACTGAGCTGTTCCCCCATCTGCTGGATTCACCTCTTTATATACACACTTGGAATGTCTAGAATGCCATTGTAGAACTTTATTCTTCTACAATAGATATTAAGAGAGATATTTTATGTGGCCCTCGAAAAATAGACAGTCTGTATATCTGTATAGTATATACTACAACTATGAAATACACTTTCTAGAAGATGTGTGAAATTGCACTGAACAATTATGTTGGTAGTAATTCAACCAAAAAATATTAATAAATTCTGGTAATTAGTGGAAGAAACGCGAACATTCCAAGGATCCAAGGTGGTCACTTTAAATGCTTTATTTGAACATTTGTCAAATTTTTATTTCTTAGTTCTATTGTTAAGAGTTCAGATTTATTTACAAATTTCATTTTTGTAACCTCAAAACCTTAAACTATTGAACAGTAGTTTTCATTAAAATCAATTCATTAGTGTCGATGCGAATACCTCCCACATAAAAACAAACTTAAGTCTTTATACCGAATGTCCAAAAAATCTGGAAACGGTCAAATATCTCGAGAAATACACAGTGGATGCAAAAAGGGAAAAACACGTCCTTAATAATTTTAAAAGCGCTATCCAATGATACTAAACGCGACCCCCCCACCCTCATCCCTTGGGGTGGGGCAGGGGGCAACTTTAAAATATGTAATAGGTACCCCTATTTTTTATTACAGAATCGGATTCTACGGCAAAAATTACGTCAAGTTTGTCTGAAACGTTTGATTTATGACAGATAGCGCTGTAATCACAAAAATATTTTTCTTCGTAATTTCTAAGAACTTCTATGGAAGAATGAAAAATAATAAAGTAGAAGTTCATTTACTTAAAAACAACCATTCAATGGTGTTAATTTAATACCCCCCCTCCCACCACCATTAGGGGAGAAATGGTGGGCAACCTTAAAATATTAAACGGAACCCCATATTTTCTATTGTGGATGTAGAGTCTGGTGAACAAACAATTCAATTTCATTCAAAACATGGTGCTCGATTCTTGACAGATGGTGTTGTACCCTAAAAATAAATTTTACGCATATTGCGCAAAATACAGTGAGGCATGTTAATTTTACACAAAAAACTACATTTAGCGTAACCCGTTGTTGTTGCCGGGTTACGCTAAATGTAGATTTTCTGTGTCGCGTTTAGCATCATTGGATGGCGCTTTTAAAATTATTAAGGACGTGTTTTTTCTTTTTTGGATCCAATGTGTATTTCACCGTTTCCAGACTTTTTGGACACCCGGTATATTAGTGTAAACTAGCGATCCGCTTCGGCTTCACCCAGTATCGTTTTGGCCTTTATTTTCTCTGTTTCGTACTAAATTGGTATCTACCAGCAACACAGTTTATAAACTGCAAGTTTTTTGTCAGCATTGATGAAGCGGTTTTTAATTTAAAACAGAATAGATGGCCAGTCATGCAGACAAAACCCTTTTTTAATTCCATTTTGCATTTATCTATCCTGAAAATAGTTCAATACACTCCTTAAAATGTAAGTAATGCAAACTCACGGGCAAACACTTCAATTGTATTTATTTGTACACATTGCTGCAGATATGATATTTTCTGTTTAATTTTAAATAACCGTTTAAAAAATAACGGAAAAATGTCGGTAAAGAATATGGTCAAAATGGCTCTTAGGTTTATTAAAATTGTTTGCTTATTACATTTTAAAAAGTTTATATAATTAAGACTCGCGTGTAATAGATTACTTTACATTTTTAGAGGAAAAACATAGAGAAGAAACAAGCAACAGTGGCAACACCAAATGTGAAACTCTTTAATACAGAAGATTACTTTAATTAGGAGGACAAATCAGTATATTTAAGTACATCTAATTAATAATTATACATAATAAAGAAGCTAAAATTAAAATAAATGCGTGCAATAAAAATATTTACATTTTTATATTGTCTGTTATTTTTGTTGATAAGATGATCTTCCCACCAAAAATTTCTGATGGTAATTGCATTAAAGTATGTAATATCTAATAAAAGAAAATACTTATATAGAAATACCAAGTGTATATATTACTATATTAATTGTAATTCTGATTAAAAGAAGTTAGTTATTCCACGGGACTTGGGCATGCTATTATTATAAAAAATTGAATTGAATTATTCGAAATTACTTAAAAAAGATAGATTTTCAACCTTTATTACGCGTGGAAGAAGTATCTTTCGACCTCTTATCACAACACTCCGTTAAAATTGTAAGGGTTATACATTTTTTACCTCATATTTTGAAAACACTATGTGTGTCTGTCTAATCTGAAATCTTTTAACTCAAGGAAGTTTCCATTTCAAAAGATATTTTAAACCGCATATATTTTAGTGTTTAATGATTATGCAGCCATATATACTTCCTGTTGTTTAAACGGATACATACCTTAAAGGGACCTCACACGTTCAATAATACTGTCATATTTAGCGTACTTCATTACTGCTCGTCCGCCAGTGGCAGGACAAAGTAATATTCAGTTATTGTAACATAAGATTTAGTATCTAGTAGAGGGTCCACGCCGTCAAAATCCTCAAGTAACCCATTATGTCAAGGTAAATAATTTTTGAGCTTACATATCGAAAGAAGGTCCTTAGATGCATTGTAATGCCTTATTGTTGGTCTTTTGTTGGCTCTTGCCTAACACCTAAAAAAATTTAAAAAATGGCAGAATGGTAATTCAATAATTCTTGTTTTTAAACGTTTAACTTTCGCTAAAAAATTAACTATTTGCGATATCGGTCTCATTTTTTATACTCATATACTAAAATGATGAGCGCCTCTATCTATACTAATATAATTTGAAAATCACAGTTTTTTTTTTAATAAATCCTAAAGTCGGAGGAACAAAGTTTGTGTATTGAAAATTTCGACGTGTGAGCAGCTACATTAAATGTTTAACAATTTTATACACTATAAGTATATGAATGAAATATGGTCCAAAGGTAGAAAAAGTTTTTGAAAAAAAATTTAGCTCTATATCTCACATAGTTTGCGAGTTACAGATTTTTAAACACACCGTACTTCGCGTTCGCAGAACTTCTATTATAAGCATTCGGCCGTTTTCTGGTGCGCTAACATCTGGTTTATTGCAATGCATCAAGATTATAGATCAAAATATCTTTTGGGATTATGTTATTATCATTAGCATTTTCAAGTCTCTTGGGCAGAATCACTCGACCAATCATCAATTTCAAAATCTGATAAAATCCACGCCAAATGATTGTAAAGAGCAACAAGAATTCTTTTAAGTGCCCCCTGATGAGATATTCTCAATGACTGTTTGTGTATTTTACTTCCACGTCCAGTACAGTGGAAGGTGGAAGTATAGCTGTTATGCAAAAAAAAAATTTTTTTTTGTTGAAATAGGCTTAAAATATCATGAAACGTCGAGATATTAAATTTTAGCGAAAAACAAATTTCTGTCTGTCGGTCTGTAACTTTTTTGTGCGCACGTTTACTCTGGAACCTTTTATGATATGGACTTGAAATTTGGTACACTTATGTATTATAACGAGATCCGGAACTATATTATATTTTGATCTAATTCCGTTAAAGGGTCAGGGGTAAATAAGGGTAAATAGACAAAACAAGCAGGTAAGAGTCCATAAAATTGCAACTTATGGCATATACGAAGTCAAGGTATCAAAAAAAAATTTTGGCATCACCAAAAAAAATTTGGTGTGTAACATTTTAAGAAAGTGGAGAATAAACGGTAATATTAGTAGAAATCCTGGATCAAAGGATATCCTACTTAACAAGAAACTAACTATTAATATTTCATTATTGCATCACTTCTATTTATAACTTCTATAAGTCTGTTTGGCATACAATTAAATAACCTTATGTAATAATAGTTTCCTATGCATTATTTACTATTTCCGGTAATTCTTCGACATTCCGTGGTCTCACATTTCGTTTTTGGATACTTCTGACGAGTAGTCCCCATACTTCTTCCACGGGGTTAAGATCAGAACTATGATGGGCCAGTTAAGAACATTGATGTTGTTATCATGAAACCAGTTAGTTACGGTATGAGCAGTATGAACGGAACAATTGTCTTGTTGAAATATGAACTCATTATTAGGAAATAATTGTGACACAGAAGGGAGCATAATATTGTCTAAAATCCTAATATACGTTTCACTATTAAATCGTAGGTCAATATGCCACAAAACACCAGGACCACGTGCCGATATCCAAGCCCACATATTGACGGAAAATCTACCACTTTTATCATTGTTAGATATATATTTCTCATCGAATCGAGTATTCGGAGGGCGGTAAACACGAATACGACCGCTGTGTGTTGAAGTTTTTTCGTCTGTAAAGATTACATTGTTCCAAAAATTAACATCATGCGCTAAAAATTCAAGCGCAAATTCTACTCAAGCTTCTTTATGTTCAGCTTCAAGTAAGTATTTCTGTGCTGCTGCATGACAGCGTAGCTCCGATTCTCTTACTCACCGGCGGCCAGTACTACTCGATCCAGGAAAATTCGTTTCTTCAGCAGCCTGAATAACTGAGTAAAATGGTTTTTCTACTAAAGCATTTACAATTGCAAATCTTG
Source organism: Leptura quadrifasciata (assembly GCA_963675555.1). NCBI lineage: Eukaryota > Metazoa > Arthropoda > Insecta > Coleoptera > Cerambycidae > Leptura > Leptura quadrifasciata. Next base: position 149,161,003 of record OY776673.1, on the reverse strand, counting down.
TTGAGTTGAAATCCTTCGTCGCCCGGATCCAGGATTTCTACTAATCGTACCGTTTATTCTCCACTTTCTTAAAATGTTACACACCGAATTTTTGTCAATATTATAATGCAGTGCAAATTGTCTCATTGACCATCCATCTTCTGCTTTAGCAATAACTCCAGATTTAACTAAATCGCTTATATGAGGCATATTAGTTTTTTGCACACTTGCAATAAATTATGACAACTAACTGACAATGTTACAAAAATTAAAGTTAGGTTAGGTTAGGTTAGGTTTAGCAAAATACCATTATAAGACTTGTCCTATTTTTTTTTGCTCACCACCGTACATCAAATAATATTAACATATTTAACCTAACGAAGTAACCTAAAGAAATATTCGTATTACGTATTTTAGTTGATAACAAAATGTAGTAAAAAAAACGTAATATAAGTTGATTCGAACCCTCGACCTCACGTGTAGAATCGGGCCAAATGAAATATCTTTATTGAAAATTATGTATAATTCATTTCTTAAAAAACAATGTCATTTGTAATGTATTTACAGTCATTTGTATTGCATTATCCTAGATTGAAATAACAAATTATTAAATCCGTTGAGCCAGGAGCACATGCATGCGAGGGACATACGGAGCCCGTCGGTTGGTAGACAGATAGTGCGAAATACCACAGTTAACTTAAAGTTTACTTTCATCAATTTCTGTTGTCCTATGACTAGATTAAGCGAATTATGGTTTTAGTTCTACAAAGCAGTTATGTAACACTGTGGAGTTTGATTCGTTGGTTATAAAGGACTTATTAGGTTTGAATATTGCAGGAAAGATTATTTTACAACCTGCTTAAGGGTGCGAAATTTATGTGATATGTGCCCCGCCGAGCGCTGAATTACAAGTTACAAGCGTTAAGTGTAAAAATCGCATGTTACCAACATAACGCTAATGCTTCGATTGCAGCAAACACCAGCCAAAAGATTGATCCTACTTAAAGGAGCTCTCGTGCCAGTCGCCCCGCACCACTTGCAGTTTCGAGCTGTTGGCTCTCTCAGTGCAAGCAGTGCAGTGCAGAGCTCCTTTAAGTAGGGTCAGTCTTTCGGCTGGTGTTTGTTGCAATCGAAGCATTAGCGTTATGTTGGTAATATGCGATTATTACACTTAACGCGCCAGGATTGTAACTTGGAATTCAGCGCTCGGCGTGGCACATATCCCGGAGAGTAGCTGTTGGTTGCAGTCTGGTTACGGTCCTTATAGTAAAATAAAGATTTTATAGAGGAGCTTGCGACTGAAATATATTTTCCTATAGGGAAGCCTTTATTATCTAATTTGGGTTCGATTCTTTGTTGAAAAAGACCTACTTTAATAGAGTTTCTATAATATTTTGATAAGTATTAATACAGAGTGTTCAAAAAATAAGAATAAAGATGAAATTGAGAAAGCTGTCAAAAATCAATTTTTTCAAATAGAAACCCCCAATTTTTATAATCTTATCTTATTCGCCATTAAAAATAAGGGTAAGTTTGTACATGGATGTCTATTCCGAAAATTTTTAGTTTTCGAGATATTCCCAATTCAATATTTCTATATGGGTATTTTGTTATGGATATTAAGTTAAATTACTCTTAGTTGGCTATGATGGCGTTGAGTGCTAAACAGATGTATGTAGCTGTCACTTATCATTTGACAAATATCAATTATCATGCCGGGGCGCTTAAATTATACGCACGAGGATTACTTAAATTTGTTTATAATCTATGGAGAATGTAACAAAGTTTTATCAAGAACGTGTGAAATATTTGCTAATAGATATCCAGATAAACAAAAACCGTCTCCGAACAGTATTAAACGAATAATGGAGAATTTCAAAAATTTTGGCACCGTTAAGGCAACAGTTCATAAAAAAAAAACAAATTGTCGATGATGAAAATATCGAAATTGCTATTTTGGGATATTTTGCGGCATATCCTATGACATCCTTAAGACAAGTGGCCTTACAAACAGGAATCAGGATTCTATGGTTCAACACCTAAAGGACACCGATTTGACCAGAAGAATTCACTTTTGCGAATTTATTTTAACAATGTTACAAGGCGACTTTCGATTTTTGGACAACATAATTTGGACTGACGAGGCAAAATTTACGAAAAATGGACTTTTCAACAGACACAATTCCCACTTTTGGTGTGATTCAAATCCCCATGCCGTGAGATTGCGAAATTATCAAGAAACCTGGCAATTTAATGTGTACTGTGCTGTGAGAAATGATGGAGTCGTAAAACTTAATTTTTATGAAGAAAACTGAAATGATAATGAATTAATACTTAAATAGTTTCTGTTTTTCAAATTACGTATCAACTTTTTTTTAGGTGAAAGATATTTGAATATATTACAAGATTTAGATAATGAATATTTGAACAATTTACCGCTAGCTGAACATAGGCAAATATTTTACCAACACGATGGCGCGCCACCACACAGCAGCTTCATAGTTAACAACTTCTTGGAAGAAACTTTTTACGATAAGTGGATTGCTAACAATGGACCTTTTCTGTGGCCTCCCCGTTCTCCTAATCTGTCTGACTTAGACTATTTTATATGGAAACAATAAAAGATATGGTTTATTTTAATCCAGTCACAACAATGGAAGATTGTCAGGCAATGATTTTGAAAGATTATCTCCAGGTTCAATTAGAGCGGCCACCCATGACGAACTAATCAAGAGGTGCGAAAAATGTTTGGAAGTTCAGGGTGGACACTTTGAACACTTATTAAAATAAAATATTTTCCTGAGTATAAGTAGTTATACTTCAAATGTGCTTTTAGAGGGCGGAATATTAAACATAATATTTTTGGTCGCAAACTCCTCTATAAATCCTTATTTTACTATAAGGAACCTAACCAGACTGTAACCAACAGCTACTCTCCGGGCTATGTGCCCCGCCGAGCGCTGAATTACAAGTTACAAGTCGCGCGTTAAGTGTAATAATTGCATATTACCATCAAAACGCTAATGCTTCGATTGCAACAAACACCAGCCGAAAGACTGATCCTACTTAAAGGAGCTCCCTTGCCAGTCGTCACACACCACTTGCAGACTGCAGTTTCGAGCTGTTGGCTCTCGTCAGTGCAAGGTAGGTATGCGACGACCGACATGAGAATCCTTTGACTATAGTACATCCCGGTATTTTTACAATAGCGACATGTAAAACAGCCAGCAGGCGCCAGCCACCGGTCCAGTGTCTGTTGCAATCGAAAAATAAATACCCTGACTTGGCTTAGCATAGTTCAAATGTGCTTTTAGAGGGCGGAATATTAAACATAATATTTTTGGTCGCAAACTCCTCTATAAATCCTTATTTTACTATAAGGAACCTAACCAGACTGTAACCAACAGCTACTCTCCGGGCTATGTGCCCCGCCGAGCGCTGAATTACAAGTTACAAGTCTGGCGCGTTAAGTGTAATAATTGCATATTACCATCAAAACGCTAATGCTTCGATTGCAACAAACACCAGCCGAAAGACTGATCCTACTTAAAGGAGCTCCCTTGCCAGTCGTCACATACCACTTGCAGACTGCACTGGACCGCTGGATGACGCCTGCTGGCTGTTTTACATGTCGCTATTGTAAAAATACCGGGATGTACTATAGTCAAAGGATTCTCATGTCGGTCGTCGCATACCTACCTTGCACTGACGAGAGCCAACAGCTCGAAACTGCAGTCTGCAAGTGGTGTGTGACGACTGGCAAGGGAGCTCCTTTAAGTAGGATCAGTCTTTCGGCTGGTGTTTGTTGCAATCGAAGCATTAGCGTTTTGATGGTAATATGCAATTATTACACTTAACGCGCCAGACTTGTAACTTGTAATTCAGCGCTCGGCGGGGCACATAGCCCGGAGAGTAGCTGTTGGTTACAGTCTGGTTAGGTTCCTTATAGTAAAATAAGGATTTATAGAGGAGTTTGCGACCAAAAATATTATGTTTAATATTCCGCCCTCTAAAAGCACATTTGAACTATGCTAAGCCAAGTCAGGGTATTTATTTTTCGATTGCAACAGACACTGGACCGGTGGCTGGCGCCTGCTGGCTGTTTTACATGTCGCTATTGTAAAAATACCGGGATGTACTATAGTCAAAGGATTCTCATGTCGGTCGTCGCATACCTACCTTGCACTGACGAGAGCCAACAGCTCGAAACTGCAGTCTGCAAGTGGTGTGTGACGACTGGCAAGGGAGCTCCTTTAAGTAGGATCAGTCTTTCGGCTGGTGTTTGTTGCAATCGAAGCATTAGCGTTTTGATGGTAATATGCAATTATTACACTTAACGCGCGACTTGTAACTCGTAATTCAGCGCTCGGCGGGGCACATAGCCCGGAGAGTAGCTGTTGGTTACAGTCTGGTTAGGTTCCTTATAGTAAAATAAGGATTTATAGAGGAGTTTGCGACCAAAAATATTATGTTTAAGTAGTTATACTGTTAGTACTTTATGTAAGAACCTTTTGTATCTAAGTTACATTTGTTTAATTATTTTATGAACTGTTGCAGTGCCAAATTTTTTGAAATTCTCCATTATTCATTAAATACTGTTCGGAGACGGTTTTTGTTTCTCTGGATATCTATTAGCAAATATTTCACATGTTTTTGATAAAACTTTGTAACATTCTCCATAGATTATAAACAAATTTAAATAATCCTCGTATGCATAATTTAAGCGCCCCAGCATGATAATTAATACTTGTCAATTGGTAAGTGACAGCTACATACATTTGTTTAGCACTCAACGCCGTCATAGCCAACTAAGAGTAATTTAACTTAATATCCATAACAAAATACCCATATAGAAATATTGAATTGGGAATATCTCCAAAACTAAAAATTTTCTGAATAGACATCCATATACAAACTTACCCTTATTTTTAATGGCGAATAGGATAAGATTATAAAAATTGGGGGTTTCCTTTTGAGAAAATTGATTTTTGACAGTTTTCACAATTTCATCTTTATTCTTATTCTTTGAACACTCTGTATTAATACTTATCAAAATATTATAAAAACTCTATTAAAGTAGATCTTTTTCAACAAAGAATCGAACCCAAATTAGATAATAAAGGCTTCCTTATAGGAAAAATTGATAATTCTTTTAGGGCCCGCAAACGTCATTTTTGACATAAAAATTGAAATATCTCAAAAACGGAGAGACCTAGGTATAGGACATGATACACAAAATCGGCCTAGAATTTTGCGTACAATCAAAAAATGTAATAATATATAGGGTGTCCCATTTAAAATAAGCAAGTTGGTATCGACTTTCGGTATAACCGGAACTGCCACCATCTTGAAAATATCGACATTAGTTTACTACCAAATTTTCAAAATTTTCCGATGTCTACTTTTCGAGATATCGATCGCCGCAGTTCGTCGTGGAACACCCTGTATAGTGTATCTAATGAAAGTTGAAGATAATCAAATTTTAAATATGTTGGTGTATGTATAAAATCGTTTTGATAACGAGTGAATGGAGATAAAAGCGAAAATATAAAAAATTTTAATTTTCAAGTGCATTTAGAAAAATAGTTATTTTTTGATTGGCTTTAGGCAATAATGCCACTAAGGATTTTTTGAAGAGAATTAAATTATCTGTAAGATGAGCTCAAGTGACCTTCATACGATAAATGGTTCACGAGTTACAGCTGTTTAAAGCTTTGAAATGAAAAGCTGAAAATTGGTACAAACATTGAAGATGATGTCCTAGTTTTAATTCCAAAAGTCTCAAACAATCCTACTTATGGAAAATTCGCCATCTTATAGAAACCGCTACCATCTTGGATTTTTGAGTTCTGAGCTTAGCGACCCAACCAAACGTCTGATTTTGTTCATCCTTGGGTCAAATTGTTTTTTCTGCCCTACTCACATGATTTAAAAACACCGATAGTAATGGGTTACACTGGGTTAAAATGTTAAAATTAACAAAATAAAGGGTCGAATAGTATGAGCTGTTTGTTTTGACTGATATTGAATGCTATTCATTTAGTTAGTTTTTCCATAATGAAAAGGGGAAATAAACATTTAAAACATCTTTGTTATTTATAAATACCCAGGGCATTCTTTAGGCAAGAAATAACACAAAAAGGCAAATCACGGGATTCAAATTCGAAGTATCAAGGCACCGTCGTGGTGTGTTGTGCCCTAAATTATTGATACGGTTGTGAGAAGGTCGTTATGGTGATAGTGCTAGTTTGAATCAACCCCAACCAACTTTTTCATCGAATTCTGTGTGCTGTACGTGACGATAATTACCTTGGAGAGTACCTGCCATACGAACTTGCCGCAAGGCCTAATGCGCTTTTCGACGGGATCTTGATGCGTAAGGCAAAAAGTTCTTGAGGAGATGGCACCGCCCAAGAATACTTTTCCAGCCAACGCAGCGTTCACAATTGACGGTGGGTTCCCACTGCATCGGGTCGTGTGGTCGCGTCCAGCGAATTTCTACCAAATCTGCTTCCAGTACACGTGAATAATGACTTTGGACGAGATGTCACTGTAGTCTTCGATAGTTACAACTCTTCAAACACTAAGGATGAACAACATTCCAGAAGAAACATCAGTGGAGCAGCGGCGGAGGCTGTAATCGACGATACCACACCTTCAACGTCACCTCAAGGAGCGTTCTTGGCAAATATCAAAAACAAAGTGCGTTTCATCACGCTGCTATCCAGATACTTCACCGGAGCTGAAGTCAAAGTCATTCAGGCCTCCGATGACGCTGATGCTGTGATAGTGAAGACAGCTGCGCAAGCTGCCAACAATGGCACGCAATCAGTAATAGTAGGCGAGAACACCGACCTTCTCGTTCTAATGGCTACGACATCCAACCCTGGAAGTAACGTCCAAATGTTGATACTGGGAAAAAACAATGTCCGGCTCTTCAGCAGTGAGAAATTGATTGCCGCCCTTAGAGATCTCCGTGACCACCTCCCGTTTTTCCATGCAGCAACAGCATGCGATACCACTTCTGCCCTATTCAGAAAAGGTAAAAAGGGTTCCTTCAAGAAGCTCCGAATCGACGCTTATTTATGGGATAAAATGTCCGTCTTCAATTAACCGAACGCTACGCACGAGGAAATCACAGAATCGGAAGAATATTTTCTTCTCGTGCTGTACGGCTGTAATGATAAAGAGAGCTTAAACAACGCCAGGCATTGGCTGTATCGGAGGATAGTTGCTAAGCAGTCTGTCAAGGGAGCACTTCACTTGATTGCACTTCCACCCACATGCGCAGCGGCTAAACAACATTCGTACCGAGTTTACCACCAGGTAAGGGCCAGATTCCATCGCTATTAGTATGCTAATTCCGTATATTTAAATTTAGGTTCAAGTATGGATGGAAAATCGCCTGCCGCAAAAAGAATGGGGATGCATGGATGGTGCATGCAGGTCAGATAAAACCCTTCCCGACTGAAGAGTGTACAGCACCGGAGCGGGTACTCCACATCATATCCCGCAACTGCAAATCCGGTTGCGAAAAGAAATGCAAGTGCAGGACAAGTGGTCTGAGTTGCACAGATATGTGCGGTTACTGCTCTGGGCATGGATGCGCAAATCGCATGGAAGTGGCTGACTCGGCCATCGATGACGACATAGAACTTTTGGCTAACGTGTTGGCATGTTGCCATAAAAACGCTACATTTAACGTAATATTTATTATGGCCAAAAAATACAAACATTTAAAGCAAAAATACTTGATTTTATTTGTTAAAGAAATGAACAATATTCCACATTTTTAGTGTTTTGAAAGAAAAAGAGTAGTAATAATTTGACGCAAAGACGAACAAAATCGGACGTTTCGTTCAGTCGCTATGCTCAAAACTGAAAAATCCAAGATGGGGGATTTTCTCCAAGTGGGATTGTTTGGGATTTTCAGGATTTTAATTAGAACATCATCCTCAACATCTCTGGCAATTTTCAGCTTTTATTTCAAATGTCCGGGCCGATGTCTTATTTGACTAGACTATTGATAGATATATCATAATATAGAGACAGGTATTATCAAACTTTGCATAAACGAACCCCGGTTAGTGCAGGAAGAAAAGGGTTTTTAAGGGTTATTACACACGCAACGTAATTCGGGTCCTAATATTTTCAAAACGTTCATGTAATGGCCAATTTATTATTTTTTCTTTACCTGCCTAAAATTGAGATAAATTATTTAGGGGTAGTAGGTACGAAGTATTTCACGTCCTAGAAGTGCATAAAAAATGTGTTAATTTTATTTTTCTAAATACACCTTTAAATATATTTAGTGCAGGAAATGAGTGAAAACCGAAGCTGAAAGCCAAAGTTTACATATTCTTTATTCTTTTTTCTATCAACTTTTTAGAAATAAAGAGATTTAAGTATATTTTATTTTATATTGTATATCTGTTGCGCGCTTCTACCAAATATATTTACTAGTCCAAAAATTTGTATGGATCTACTAGGTGCTTCTCATCATCTCAGTCTGAACATGCGGGTAATGTATGTATGAACAAATATACTACATTCTGTTAGAAACGAGGTTAAAAAAAGTACATACGTGGATAAACTTGCCTTAAAACTAAACAATTTCGCAATCCTTCATTCAAAAAAATATTAGTCATTATATTTGTAATAAAAAACTATAAAAATTAATGACACCATTTATTTATGACATAATAATTTTCTTCTTAAGTAATTTATTTCTTCAATCAAACATAAGGAACAGCTGAATTGATCTTGACATTTACCATACTTTGCTTTTAATTCTTTTAATTAGAACAATTCTTGTCCTCTAAAAATGTTTGTGGCATCTCCAATTACCGTTTTATGATTAATATGCAAAGTATCCAATTCTTGGTGCCCCACCACTCAGATCAGATTAATTTAAAAAAAACTAAAAATAATTTCTTTCAACCTACCTACCTCCCTATTTATCACAATGTTAAAGTTGTATAAAAATATCGAGCAAGCATGGTCGGACTGGCCCGGCCCTTCAGATCGGCAATTGCGGGGCCAAACCGCAAACCGAAACAATGTTAATACTAGGTACTTGTTTACATTTTTTTAGAAAACTGAAATTAAACTTCTAGAAGTAAAAAATGAACTCTTAGATTTTTCATAATTATTTCTTCTCAAGAAAGATACCATAAACATATCTGAAAATGCATATTTGGGCTCATAACTATATTTGTCTTTAAGGTATTAAGGGAACACAATATGCGTATACCAGGTGATACAGGAGCATGTAACCCCTAGTAACTTTTTTATTTTAAAAAATATAATTTTTATATTTGGATATGGTATAAATCCGCTACTTTTGCCATACTAAATGGTTTCTTTCCTACTTTCGGTTAATCAATCGATAAAGAAAGTCACAAAATCAGGCTTATTTACTAAAATTTAAGGTTATTAAGATACGCTGTTTGCAAAGGAATTTTATGATATACATAAACCATCTGATTTTGTGCATTGTAAAAATTAGCATAGCAGTATTCATCACCTGGAGAAGCCACTGTGTGGCGAAACAATGGTTATGTTAACAAAGATATAAAGAGAAAATAAAAAAACTAGTGAAGTTTCTCATTATTTTATCATTATGAATTTTAATCAAGTAACCGCCCAATCTATTCATCATTTATTGTTTTTGAATTGTATAAAAATGTGTCTTTTACCTTCTTTTAACTTATGCAATATACTGGCCTCCAAGGTGACTATTTAAACTCTTCGTAGACATGAAAACGAATAGTAGTCTTTTATCTGCATATTTCTAATTTCTAAAACCGTGAATATTGTTCGGAGAGGAAAAAAAGGTATCATTTTAGTTGTCTTCGAATTCTGAACAACTATCAAAATACGCGTCTGTTGGTTCATCTGCTGCCCGTCCGTGTGTCCGTTTCGTTTTTGTAAGTATGATAACTTATGAAAGCAATATTCGTATTGAACTTTCAACGGAAAGTTAGTATCAGTTAGAGGAAAACCCTATAGTTTTTGAAAAAGTCAGTCCGTAATTATAAAAGTTATGACATTTTAATTAAAAGAAAAAATCTAAAAAATCTAAAAGAGATTGCAACCTTTAATGTGAAACTAAAAGTAAAATAGCCCATACAAATATTTTAAAAAATGTAAATCATACAATAAATCGTGCGATGTGATATTATGATATGAAATGATGTGAAAATTTTTATTTAGTTTTTCTTTTTATAGAAATATATTACCTATTGCATTCACTATCTTGCGTATTATTGAAATGATGTACAGCGATTGAAAGTGTAACACCTGTATCATTTCATAATTTTTATCAATTATCTTTTTATTTCAATCAAATTTGCTACAAGGATAGAACACATTTGGGTCTAAATGTAGCGAAAAACCATTCGTTCTCTTCAAATACAACGCTATTGGCGATACCAAAATAAACGAAAAAAATAACAAACTTATTGGAAAATATTACTAAAGGTCAGAATTATCCAAGAAGCTTAGATTCAAATTAAGCAATCTTAAAAAAAACATTAAAAATCTCTTGCCAAGTAGGGGAGACCGGGGATGGTTGGCTATGGGGGCTGGTTGGCACACTCGTCGTATTTATATCATTAGTCACTAGAGGGCAGCCAGGATCTATCTGCAGTTAGTCTAGTGCATCATCAGTCAGCTATTTGTAGTACGTGCGTGTAGATGTGCTCCTTTTAAATCGGCAAGTGATTTGATGTTTTTCTATCATCAAAGTAAATATTCTCGAGGTAAGTAAATGTCTTTTTGTGTATAAGCTAACGATAAGTGTGTTAATGTTATATATGGTTGTTAAAATATAGGATGTAATCTTTTGTTTTGTAAATCCGTTTCTAGTAAATTTCTCAGGTCTATTGAGTAATGGCGTTTAAAAAGATTTGAGGAGCATTGGGGTTGGTTGGCACACAGTATGTCCGGCTTGGTTGGCACACTGGCCAACCAACCCCGTTATTATTTAATACCTATGTCCTACAATATATATATTTTTTCTCTTCAGAAAAATGGTGAGACAACGGATACGTAAAACTACAAGAGCAAATACACCCTCTGACATTATTTTGAGAGCAGTTAGGGAAGTCAAGATTGATAAAAAAAGCATCCGATCTACTGCAACAAAGTATGACATACCATTTTGTTCTTTAACAAGGTATTGCGCTAAAATTCCCGAAGCTGAACTAAATAAAGCAGACTCCAACTTTCAGTTTAGCTACCAGCCAAATAGAAAGGTATGTTAGGTCGATTTTGACTTTAAGCAACAATCTTTTTATGCGCTATTTGCATTGTTTGCAGATATTCTTCACCTCCGAAGAGGCAGAACTATCTGATTACTTGAAGAGGGCTTCAGATACGTACTTTGGACTTTCTCCAAGAGAAGTTCGTAAGTTTGCATACCAATACGTATTGTATCTAAAAAAGCCAATACCTAAATCATGGATAGAGTTGGAGATGGCAGGTCCTGATTGGTTTACATCTTTTTTAAAAAGAAATTCAACGCTATCCATTTGAACTCCCGAAGCCACCAGTTTGGCCAGAGCTTCCGCATTTAATGTCCATAATGTCAATGCTTTTTTTGATAATTTGCAAGAAGTCATGGATCGTTACCACTTTCAATCATGTGATATATGGAACATGGATGAAACTGGGATCACAACAGTCCAGAAACCAGATCGTGTTGTCGCCAGGAAAGGATTTAAACAAATTGGCAAAGTTACTTCTGCTGAGCGGGGCACTTTGGTGACTCTGGCCATATCCGTGTCAGCTACAGGTAATTCAACTCCCCCTTTTTTCGTATTTCCACGAGTACATTTTAAAGATTTTTTCCTAAACGACGCACCAGCGGGAAGCACTGGTTGTGCCAATCTTTCCGGATGGATGAAGGAGGAACATTTTCTGGAGTTTGCCAAACATTTTGTTAGAAATGCCAAATGCACCAAAGAGCAGTCAGTATTATTATTATTAGACAATCATGACTCACACTTATCGATAGATGCTTTGAACTTTCTAAAAAATAATGGAGTGTGTGTCTTGTCGTTTTCTCCCCATTGCAGCCATAAATTACAACCGCTAGATAGGAGTGTATATGGACCTCTTAAAAAGTATGTTAATACAGCCTGCTCCACAATGACTATTTATGACATTCCTGGGATTGTCAATACAGCATTACCTTTGGCTGTGACTCAGAATAATATTGTTAGCGGTTTCAAGGTATCGGGTATTTTCCCATTCAATCGGTTAATTTTTCCCGAGAGCGAATTTATTCCCAGTACTGCAACAGACCGACCGCCCCCAAATGAACCGACTCCTGACCGACCAATCCCGAATGCTCAAACTCCAGAGAAAGAAGCACAAGAAGCGGATAAATCTCCTTTGATGTCTGAATTGGATAAAAATGATATGCAGACATTTAAAGAATCTGATCCTAGTACATCAAGTTGTATTATATCCCCTCTGGAAGTTCTCAGGCCTTTTCCTAAGGCCCCGCAAAGAAAACCCAAAAAAGTTACAAGAAAGAAAAGGTCGACGGCAATATTGACTGACACGCCAGTAAAAAATGCACTAGAAGAGGAAAAAGCTGCCTCAAAAAGGAAACAGGCTCTGAAAGCAAACAAAAAAGGAAATAGAAAAAGGAAAAGGACAACTGAAAAAAATAAAGAGAACGAGGAAAAGACTGACGAAGAAGAATGGAAATCTGAAACTAGCAGCGGCGACGAAGATGTAGATTGGGAGGAAGTTGCAAATCCTGATAGCTTTAAAGAACTTGAACGTGATCCCAAAAAAGATGACTTCGTTTTAGTTGCATTAGTGGACGAAGCAAATACGCGGTCAAAAGAAAAATTTTTCATCGCAAAAATTATTACCCAAGGAGATTGGGAAGTATCATTCTTACGCAAGAGCGAGAAAAACGCTGGAAGCTTTGTGTTTCCCATTATAGAAGATATTGCTACCATAAACTATGAAGATATAAAATTGATTCTTCCCCCTCCTTCTTTTGCCGGGGGTACTAAGAGAATACAGTCTTTCCTTAAGTTCGATATAGATTTTCGTTTGTTAAATATGGGATAATAAATTAAATCTAAGGACCTACCTAATGTTTTGTTCATTTCCAACCTTTGTGCCAACCTACCCCAATGCCTGTGCCAACTTACCCCATATCCGGGGTAAATAGGCACACTTGACATGCGGTAGAATAATGGCTGTTATACTTTTCCCTTTTAATTAATTATTTTCTCAGTATACTATAATGCAGATAAGATATCCACTTATTACCTAACAAACTGTTTAACTTCCTAATATTTTAAATCTTTTAGAAAAAAATTATTATAAAAAAAATGTGCCAACCATCCCCGGTCTCCCCTACTTTGTAAATTCTTTTTGCTTTTGCGTATTCTGCATATTTTAAACAAAAATTATTATTTTTTTATTTTTGATGAAACTATGTATTTAAATTTTTAACCTTTTCGCTACCAATGGGGTGAATATTCCAATGATATTTAAATAAAATTCCAATGGGAGCAATTTGTTTTCGCATATTCTGGTAGTGTTGGTCCTCTATTATAGACTCTCAATGTGTTTTTTATTAATTTGGCAACAGTGTACTACAGTCTCTTTACTTAATTTCTGCTTTGTGCCTACAAGTAATTCCCCGGTTGCTGTGCATTTTACGTACTATTTAGAAAAATACTGGATATATTTTGATGGTAACTATTTTATTTCATTGTGTTATAATTACTATACAAGACATATAAAACAAGAAACTCATACATGCAATATTTTGCTTGTTGTTTGTAACTGAATCATATATGTCCCAGTATATGTTTCCAATGCCTCGATGACGTTATATTGTATTTTTAGCTAAATTGGCAAGGAGAAGGTTAAATTCAAAAGAATTGCAAGACTTGGCAGATCATTTGTCAGATGTCGAATCGTCGAAGCAGTTTGAGGATGAAGCCGAAAATGAAAAGGAAATGGATCTCTAGTGATAATTTCAGGGATGAAACATGAACCAAATTTTACCTCAGATATTAAGTCTAGCGCTGATGATTCTAAATTCGAAGACGAGCAGATGGATAGTGCCTCATCTGGATCGGGAGAATTTGACAATTTGAAGAATGTAATATAGCTAATAAAGAAGGGAGTAATGTGACTGATGAAGAAGGAAGTAGTGTAGCTGTTGAAGAAAGCCAAAACAAAAGACAAAAGAAGAAAACTGATAAAATGGCTTGGTATGATGAAGCAAAGTTATCTATAATGTCAACTAAAAAATGTGTGATTGACCCATCTATAAAATCAACTTATACCCCATTTCAAATATATTTGAAAGTTTTTCCAAGAAGTCTCTTTCAGTTTATAGTTGTGTACAAATGATCTGTTCGAAACCTATTGATAAGTCAATCAATTTCCCGTTATCGTTTTACATTTCTGGCATCGATATTATATTTCAATCATCCTGTAAAACCTGATAATGCAAGTAAAGTATATAAATATGAAAATCTTTTAGAAGTTCTAAAGGGAAAGTTTCAAATACTGAGGTCTGACAGCTCAGAACAGAGTATTGACGCGAGCATGATGAAGTTCAAGGAACGCTCGTGCCTAAAGCAGTATCTACCAATGAAACCTTGTTCCGTTCTAGCTTCGGAGAGATATGAGAACTTACCGTGACAAATTTGTGGTGGTTTCCTCATCAGCAGATATATTTTAAGGTTAAAAACTTGGTAATAAGACGAAAGTTAAAAGTTAGAAATTATTTTTAGTAGCATTCGCATACGAATATGCTTCTCACAAAGTGAGGGGGTTGACAATAAAAGTATTAGATCTAATTTGAGGGCGCCATCTGTAGCAAAGTCTGTGTATTGAATTTTAAACCCCTCACTTTGTCAAACTCCTACAGATGAGTTGTGGAAGGACATATTAATAATTGCTTTTAGGTTACAAGTTTTTATTACGACTTAAATTTATAAAAGGACAAAAATTTTTTTTTCAGTTGCTCAAGATGGTCAACGGGTCTCGCTTGGATGGTTGGTAAGGCGATAGCTCTGACAGTGGGAATGGGGACCTAACGTACGGAATAGTTCTGGGTGATTTCGTGAAGCAAAGCAAATTAAAGTTGAACCAGTTAATTTGTCTTGACTAATGAAACTTCTAGAGTTGAATTCAATTCGAAATTTGAATAATCTTCCATATATAATTAAAATGGTGTTCGGGTTTCCTTAAGTTCAGAAATAATATAACATTATTTCGGAAATGAATTTACTCAGTAATAAATTTAAATTTAGCTCGCGCATAAAATTGGAGCTTGAATTTTAACCAGCTTGAAAATTTATTTGAAAATTAACTTAAAGCTGACATTTATCTTAGCTTGTATATTTAGCTTGAAAATTGACTTAACTGCCAGAACTATAACGTTACGGGACAAAGAGAAAAAAGTATTAATTCACTTACACGAATTCAAATAGAAAGCATAAAAGTTTATTTAAAGAAAATAGTTTATCAATATATTAAACGAGAATACTCTAATCAATAATATTAAATAAAATTACCTAATTGTTGGTTGACGGCTGAGATACAACACGATTTTAGAGGAGACAATGTCTTTTTAAAAAATCGCACTTAACAAAATCGACCCTTCTCTGGCAGTTAAGAAGAGGTAAAATGGATCCTATGTTGTTTCTAACTCAAAAGGAAACTTTTGTGTCAAGGAAGCTAACCAATTAAAATTAATTCAAATAACTACCAACGGGACCTTAAATTATTATATGCCATCTGTGTGTCAATAGGCGGAATAATTTCAAATAATAGGTTTCATTACTATTGATTTAAAAAGAAAATTTCTAATAAGAAATAAAACTTTGCTTTCTAATAGAATTCTTTACGCAAATAATAATGTTTAAGTTAACATAGGTCTGTCATACTGTCTGTAAAGAAAGTACTTTTAAGAAGAAAACTTTATTTTCCAAAATTTACAGGTGAACAGTATTTCAGAAAATAACATGCATAATTATAGTAATTATTACAAATTGTTAGAGCAACGAACTACAAATAAATTTCGCTGTATAAATTTTTCAATGATATACAGGATGTTGTAGTAATTATGGATTTGTTTAAAATTTTGTCCCATTTGGCATAATTTTTGTAACAGACATGTTACAACCTGTAAAAAGAGGCATTAAACTATGGACAAGATGCGACTCACAGACAGGCTATACATATGATCTGAATATATACCACGGAAAAGAACTGGATGCAGCAAAAGACGAAAGTACACTCGGTGAACGAGTAGTTTATAATTTTGCGAGACCATAAAATAAAATGATGTTTCCTTATCGTTTGATAGATTTTTTACATCCATCTCGCTTATGAACAAGATAAGATTTCCATCTGTTGGAACCCTCATTCAAAACAGAAAGGATATCCCCGAACAATTCGCAGGAAAACTAAAACAAAACAAACAACAAAAATGAGTAAAGTAGATTCTGTGTTTTTAGTTAACGATAATAAGACAATAGGTATAAAGTGGCGTGATACTAAGGATGTTATTCTTGTAACTGTCACAAAAATTTAAAAAAACTATCGTGAAATGAAAGTGGAAGATGTTAATAAAATCGACATTCCACGCCCAACAGCAATTGCATTTTACAATCAAATTATGGGCGGCGTCGATATATCAGACCAAATGGAAGGAGTGTATCAAATTGATCGAAGGTCTGACGAATGTTGTAAGAAAGTCTTCTATCGGGTTTTGATATTTGTACAAAAAACCAAAAGCAAAAACCACTTCTAAAATTTCTGTTCTCAGTAGCAGAAGATCTTATTACAATATATCGAAGAAGTTCAAAAGTTTCAGTAAAAAAACGATCCACAGGAAGATCAACCAACAAGGCAAACAAAATGAGGAATGTAGGGGACCAAATGTCAATTGAAGGAAATACAAGAAGATAAAGATGTGCAAGTCAGAAAAAAGAGACACGTACAAATACATTATGTAAGTGTTGTCAAATTGCACTCTGCAAAACTTGTTGCAAGAAATGGATTGTTTTCATACATGGTCGAGTGCCATGTATGAAAAAAATCCAGTTCTTCTTTACATGTCTTTCTGAGAATATATTATGTACCTATTTTAATTATCTTGGTATGATAAATGTTATTCGAAAATATAACTTATTTATGCATAAGTATAACATGTGTGATATTAATTTCCACAGTAATTTAGCAGCTAATTAAAATCACTAAATTACTTAAAACTACAAATGGGACACATATTTCTCATGGGACATATATACAACAGTAAATATGTTCGTGAAGGTCTTTCTATGAGGTCTAAGATAGCAAATGGGATATTATTGTCTCATCTTGTTTTCGATAAAAAATAATAATAATAATAAAAAGTGAAAAAACATCAATATTTAAAAGACAGCCCTAAAATTCATGAAGAATTGAATATACCAAAACATACCTTAGTCTTCAAGAAAAAAAACTGGTATCGAAACAATCTCGAAACGAATCTGCACAACTTTCGTTAGTAAAATTTTTCGTTAAAATGCTTACTATATTTTTATTTTCTCTATATCTTTTGGAGTTGCAGGCAGATTTATATTTGATGGAGTCGAATAATAGCTTTTATCTATAAATAGACCATAATGTGTTTTATCTTTGTAGAAAGTTCAGCTCAGATTGGATAAAGATATAAGGTCTACTCTCAAGTGAGACGCACTGTTTACCTATGAGAATAATTTCATCCCATTTATAGCCTAAAAACACAGTGCTGGGACATCTTGTGCACAGCCCGAGTAGTAGTCCCCAAAATGTCCTATTTATTACCCTATATGTTTTATAAACAGACGACCCTGGGATGTATTGAGAATATCTATCGTTTGGCTGCCCATAGGATTACCCCAGTCGAATTGCGGGGTTGATTGTATTATCAGTTACCGGAACAAAATATATTTTAAACCAAGTCTTTATGATCCCTGATTACGATCCAAAAGTTTCGCTCGGTGGAAATTCCGGAAACACCACTTTGGAGCAAAAAACACCCCTTTTTTCGTAATATTCTGAATGTAATTTTTAATTATGTTATAAAATATATTTTTTATGGTACCCTATAAGTTTTTTGGGTCGCTGATCACCAATTTCGGGATCCCATACCCATAAAATAGACCAAACATCCTTAAATGGGCAAAAACACCTTTTACAAGTTAGTTGTTTTGCAGTATTCTCAGAACAAATATGAAATTATCAAAAAAAAGTTTTTATTGTATTTGTAATTGAAAAACTTATTAGGTGTTGTTATAATTTAAAAATATATATATTAAGGTTAATTAGAGGGGGTTGAAACTACCCCAAAATAAAAAAATAAAGATAATACGATAAAAAAAATTTAATTACGATTTTGTTTTCCAACTTTGTAACTCATGATATTTACAATGAAAAAATCCATTCCAACCCCGAATAAGGGTGTAAACTTCCCTTGAATAAGAATAAACTGGAAAACTAATTTTAGAATGTTTTGTATAGTATTATATTATGATTATAGAGGAGACGGTATAAATTGTAAACTTTTATGTCAAACTTTCACTCAAGGGAGAGTCGAAACGACCCTTAATTTTAAAGGAAAAAATGTCTGCACCAAACCTACTTTTTTAAAACATTGTTCTGTAAATAAATAATATATGGATAAATATATATATATATATATATATATATATATATATATATATATATATATATATATATATATATATAAATTAAATAAATTGAATACGATTTTTTGGTAACTATTTTTATTCAGAATTATAATGGAAGCTTGTTTATTTTATTTTTCAATATACAAAAATAATTTTCATGTTACAAAAATAATACTTTTTTATTTATAGTTTATGATAATTTGTACACTGAAGGTCATTAGTCTTCTATATTTACAGAATTATAGAAGAAGACTAATGACTAATGAAAGCGGTGTTTTTTGCCCCAAAAGAAGAAAAGGGTTGCTTCCGGAATTTCCACCTAGCGAAAGTTTTGTATCGTAATCAGGGACCAAAGAGACTTGGTTTAAAATATATTTTGTTCCGGTAACTGATAATCCCGAATGTCCGGCGAAAGATATCTTAGGGACATTCTGTGGATGGTCTTTTGCTAGCTAGTTAGTTTATTTCGTATTTGTTTCTGTAATGAAATATGATCAGTTTTGTATTTTACAAAAGGCAGTCGAAAAAATTTTGCGTAACTATCATGAAATCCAGAAATATTTTGCCTAAACAACGTGCGACACGTAAAAACATAGTCGAAACATAGTAACTGCAATAAATGACGTCCCATGAATTAAAAATTTTTCAATTTGTGCAAAATTTTTATTTTTGCGGAACTGCAATAACCATTTCAATTTTGTAAAATGTTGAAAAAATTCAATCCGCGTAAGTAATTATCTAAGTGCAATAAATGTCGTCTCTAGGAAATATGTTTTTCGAATTTATAACTTTCAATTTTTTTAGCAACTGCAACAATATTTCATAAACGTCGCTGCACGGAGCGTTATTTACGTAACTGCAATGAATGAATGTCGCTTCGACTGTGAACGATCCATGCTTTGATGGAAGTCTGAAGGACGTATTTTCTGCTCGAAAAACTTAGAAAAATTTAAAAAAATAGGAAAAAGAAAAAATTAATTTTCTTTTTCCTCAACCTCTTCTTAATTCTAAAACGTTCACAAATTTTTTTTTTTTTTTAGGGTTCAACACGACTGTTTCAAACGGAGAATAATATAATAAATCATACTTACTGTCGTTTATGCTTAACTGCGGCTCTGATGGTATCAATTGGAAGACGTCGTAACACTATAAATCTAACACTGTCTGTTTCACACTCTCTTAAAATTAAATCTGAAAGGGAATTTTGTTAGAAAACACAACTAAAAGACAATATAAAGTTCAAAATATGTATATTAAATCTTTTAAAAAATTTATGTTTCTACAACAACTTCTTCAGAGAAAATGTTAACAAACAATGGTCTGACCCGTGTACAACACATGGTGAGGAACGGGACGATTCATACGGTACCAACTACCATCCAATATGCAGTTTGAAAAGCTAACGATGCACAAAAAGTTTCAAGAAAAGTTTCATGTAACTGAAATTTTGGTGGGCTTTTGCTTGCCTGTCTTATAAACGTATTTATTAATTCACATAAATTTTGGTCGCTCCTCGGAGCTTAAAATTGCTTGAAGCGTCTCTACTTCGTTTGTATTATGCAATAACAAATTTTACGTTCAGGCAAGGCAGATCCCATGCACGTGTGAGTACATGGTATAGATACTTTTTTGACTCCGAATCACTGAGGAACCGGTTTAGGGCAAACCCCGTCAAAATACATAATTTCCCCGTCAAAGTCGACTGCTAGGAAATGATGGGGGTCCCATGTCGCTAAGGGTTATTTTCGCTATAACTTCCGATATACTTTGAATAGTCGTTGGACTAACTTGTCCTCATATTCAATACCTCGTAAGAGTTGCAGTGCTTGACAACGTGGATTCGTAAAAGGGTTTTTAATCTTGGAAATTTTGAAGTTCAAGTCCAATTTTAGTATACTTTCTAAAATTGGGTGGTCGGGGCGACATTACGTCCCTGTGCAGCGACATTTACTACACTTTCTAAATTAACGCTCCTTGAAGAGTTAGCGAAAATTTGGCATAAAAAATGCTCCGAAGAGCAAAAATATGTTTCCAAGAATTAAAAACCTCCTCCACGGCATTTTTACGTGAAGCACGCTTTTCTTACGAAGTATTTCCTAAGTCGGATTTTGTTACAACGTCGAAAAGTATATCGGGGTTATAGCGTTCTTTAACACGACCACCAAAATTTAGCAACTACCTTGAACACTGACTTTTAAATATGAGGAAGAGTAAAAAGTTACGTATTAAAGTCTTTGAGGGGAGATTTGGCTCGAGCGACAAAATTTTTGAGGGTCAATTTTCACTCTTTGCAGTCGATTTTGGCGGTAAATTTATATGTTTTCCGTAATGTTTGCCCTTGGGCGGTTCCTCAGTGATTCATTCAAATTTTAGTGATTTTTTCGTCGGCCATCTTGGTAATATGGAGAACGTACGGTAACAGTTGGAACGGTCACCCATCCAAATTAGTATATTAGGGGTCGGTTATAAGGGAAAGACATTGGCTAATGGTAAATCCAAGGCCATTTAAAAAAAAAAAAAAGAATCGTAAAAGTCAGCTACGCCATGATAGTAAAAATTCACTTTATAATAATTATAATTCAGTAATTATTTTTTACAATTTAATACAAACAAACAAATGGTTCATAAATAAAAATACAAGTACAAATGAACATCCAAAAAAACGAAAAACTATATATAACAGTACTACCTACTACCATAGTGAAAAGAAAATGTGTGTATTTATTTTTCTAACTACAAATGCGCAAATTGTACACCATGCATTCTAATACACAAACGTGCTCTACGAGACACCTCACGTATTACATTTTGGAGCATTTCAGAAGTAATTGCCTCACATGCATTTCTAATTTTGATTTTGATGTCCTCAATATTTTCAGGGGCAGTTTGAAATACCTTGTTTTTAATGTAACCCCAGACGAAAAAATCCAAGGGAGTAGAATCTGGTGAGCTGGCCATAGAATGGGTCTATAGGTCCCTATCCAGCTATCTGGCATAACTTGATTGAAATAATTTGTACGCATTACAGCAGTGTGGGGTGGAGCCCCATCTTATTGAAAAGATGAATAAATGAATCTTTCTGCCACTGTTTATTCATAAAGAAAATCTTGAAATTAGTGTTCCAGAAAATTAAGGTATCTACGAGCGGTTAATTTGCCACCATAAAAATGAGGTTCAATTACTTTAGTCCCTAAAAGACCCACCTAAACATTCGTAGAAAACCTTTCTTGGGAAGCAGTCTCTCTGCACCAATGTGTATTTCCTCGAGTCCACTTATAATGCATATTTCTATTGAAAAATCTATTATTAGAAAAATTTTAGACGTCCGACCAAAGAATTTAACCACATATGAGCTGGATATTCCTTTTTAAAAGGTTTTATTAAACTTGCAATATTAGTTAATTTGTTTAGGGCAAATCTTGCAATCAAAATTTCGATTAGTTCTAATTAAGCTAGAGCTTTGAAATTTTGCACATGTGTACAAGTCCGGTAACAATACACAGTTAACAGTTTCATATAAAAAAAAAACAAGATGGCGGACGACTTTATCGTTTATGATCCGATTCGACTCAAAATTGATATCTGGGGGTTTTCGAGATCGCCAATTGTGAATTATTGGTCAAAATTCAGAAATTCAAAATGTCGGCGCCAATATGGCTGACGACTTTTGTCATTTAGACCCAAATCGATCAAAATCGATATCTGAGGGTTTTTGGGGTCGTGGATTACGAATTTTTAGTCAAAAATTTAGTTCAAGATGGCAAACGACTTTACCGCTTATGATCCGATTCGACTCAAAAGCGATATCTGGGGATTACAGCATATCAAAAGACTAAAAAGTAAAAAATAAAATTACATAAACAATATTTTTAAAAACTTGTCGCGAGCAATCACCTTTACACAGGAAAATCTTGCAACAAGCTTTTATATAATAAAAAAAATACATAATATAACAAAATGATGGGTTTGATTTACTTCAAAGTTTATTATCTACTTTTTAAAGCATTTAAATAAAGCTTTTTAATATTTTTTTTATTTAACAACCATCTATGAAATCTTACTCTCCTTGTCTTATCTCCCTCATTTAAATGTTGAACTTTCCACATTTTGTAGCAACAAAATCCGGTTTTTTTAGATATTTTTCTTGCGCTGTCTTTTTTATGCGACAGTTTCTCTGAATTTGTCTCAAAGAGGTTGCTTCATTTTGATTAACATAATTCAATACTTTATTCACTTTTCTTACGTTATCCGCAACCTGCCCTAGCCTTACTACTTTTTTTGAAAATGAACCGTGCGTTTTTAGATTTTGAACTAACTTCCTAAACATAGTGCGATATGGTTGCGGAGCATCTGGAAATCTATCTGTGTAAACGGTGACTGCCATCTCAGCGTCAAAATTCCACTAATAAATGCTAATCATATCGAATTTGTTATTATTGGTGTACACCATAATTACTGATAAAAAAACTTGTCTTAGAACTCGACAACGCAACATACAACAGTGACAATCTGTCAAATTTGTTAATAACTGTTTTCGTAAAATATTAAATATTGACACTATCAATTAAAATTTTTGTGACGTGTGTTGGAAAGAGAAAAAATAAATTGGATGAATGGTGTTATGGCCTACTTTCGAGATTTGTTCTTTCCATTTTTGTATAAGAGCGTATATCAAAGTCAGCTGCGTTTTTCGAATTTTTTGATACACATTATTATTCTTATTGTCTTCGCCATCAACTTTCATCCCTTTATCTTTTTTCGTATCTCCTCAAATAAGGAAGCTATAACCGTTTGTGGTTTTCCTATTTTTCAGGTTTTTGTAATATATCTCACAAAGTAGGCTATGGATTTCAAATTTCTTTTTACTGAAATATAGCTCACAAAAATGGGAAAACTGTTTCTAAAACTTTATTCTTTTACAATAGATATTAAGCGAGATATTTGGTGTGGCCCCCGTAAAATAAACAGACGGTATATGGAAGAAATCCGTGAATCACGTTATCAACAAAGAAAGAGAGCATCCCATTTTGCCGCTCGTAGTGCCTATTGTTATTCAGGTAGGGAATGATTCTAGTAGTAAGTGAGCTTACTGATGACTCCGTTACCATGTTACCATTTTTTTTCTCGATCCTATGAGAATTTCTTTTATTATTATTTAAACTTTCTTACTTTAATATGGTTCATTTATTTGAAGTAAAATAACATAACTAATTCTTGTTTGAGATACGACGGCGTTTTAATGAGGATTATGTTTTATTTTATTTTTATCATTTTTAACAAGACTTAAATATTATAATTATGTTAGTAATGTTATCATTGTTATCGAGTTTGTTAAGTTTATTCTAACATCCTACCTTACTTACATTATATACTTTTCCCCATCTCATCCTGCCAAAAACTACTCGCACCTGCCCATTGGTTTCTGCTGGACGGTGACATTTTCTATAATATTAAGTTTTTACGTTCTCTAGAAAATGTCATTGACTAAAGTTTGTTGTTAGTTTATATAAAAGTGTATAGGTATTATTATATTATAATCTTTTATACAAACGAACATATAATATACATATAAATAAATAAATAAACACCACAGAAATTAGACGAGGATGCTCGCAATAATATTGTAGTATTATTGCGAGCATCCTTTGTGTTGTTCAAAAATTGTCCTGTTATTGGGTGTTACCTGTTGGGCAATCAAGGCATTATTATTATTATTATAATCTTTTATACAAACGAACATACAATATACATATAAATAAATAAATAAACACCACAGAAATTAGACAACCCCCAATTCCAGAAACCAGGGTCTTGTGCGGAAGGGGGTTACACATTGAAAAAACGCGGACATACAACCATTTCCTCCGACAGTGCCGGAGCTAGAATTCGAACCTGGTGGTGCGACGTCCGTGTGATTAATCGCAAATGCCACCTCGCGCCTTAACCTACTCGGCTATCGACCAGACATTACATTACATTATGGCTATCGACAGATATTACCTACCTATCATTTTTTAATCACTTTCACTCATAATTTATTAGTTAAAAGTCTGCAAAACGGTGTTACTGTATAATAAGCGATTCTTAAAATATTATGGGGCATGTATTGCCTTGAAAAGTAAGTTACGCGCGTCTATGGATGGCGCGCGTCGAGGTCGGTTTACAAAGGAATGCCGCGCTCTTGTTTTTTATATCGTTTCAAGATAAGATTGGATAAACTATAAGATATATGAAGTTTACAAACGCATATATTGATAGAATTTCTACTACGTGCTCGATTACGAAACTTATAATATGTAAGAAATTTTCAAATCTCAAATATAACGTCAATATTTTGCCATTAATATTTTATTATAACCTTTAGTTGATTCATTGAAGGAGTTGCCTATTTTGTTTCTGAAACACGTTTTATGGTAATTTTATAAATATATTTTAACATTTGACAATCAATCGCGAGTCCTTGTAGTAAAAAGTTGTGCTAGAATTTATATACAAAACGCACATGCTGGTACGTTTTTAGCGTGAAATAGCATTGATAACAATTCTAGATATTTCAGATATTATTAAGAATAAAATTTAGTCATTCTTGCCGAAATACGCATATATTCTTTATCTGTCACATGCGACCTTCAGGTTTTTTTCTATTTAACTCGTAATCTACGTTACCTTTCAAAAAAATATTTTTTTCTTTCGCGTTGAATAACCCTGAAATCTGAACAACTGCCCACATGCCTATATAGATAATCAATTGTATAATGCAATTTCAAATATTTTGGACGTTCTCCTTGCAGCAAATTCCCTCTGAGACAATGTATGCGAAAATTATTTCTTAATTAAATACTCTATGGGTAAATATAATTTGGTGGGGATTCATGTATAGTACAGACTACTTTCTCTTTACCGTTGGTGACGGTCTGTTCTATCCACAATCTGTTAGTGCCAAGCATAAGAATAAAGGTTTCTGATCGATCATCGCTCTTTCTTTAAGTTGAATACTTGATACTCGGTTATGCATTAAAAATGAAACATTTTTGTGAACAGTTAAATAGTGTTTGTTTCATTTAACTTTGATTGAATTTATTTAAAGTAAACAGTGTCTTCTCGAGTGAAAAAAGTGAATGTGTACAAAATGAACAGCTGATTTACTTGCCCAGTGCGAATTGGATGATACGATGACTTCGAGATATCTCGATTTTTCATATCTCGACCTCTGTGTCATTGCCCTCCTTATTTTCTCTGCTGTTAACTCAGGTCAGTGCAATTTATTATTGTGAATCTTTTAACATAGATTCAGATCGGATAACCTAGATATAAATGTTGTGTAAGTTTTTATACAAGTCCAAGTCTGAGAATAACTACATTAAATTATGGATAAAATCGTCAAGATTATTTAATCTTCATGTAATTATAATTAATAATGCTAACGTCCTTCATTAAATCCTTAAAGGTACGCATAATGCACGTAACATAAATTAGAAATGATGTGAGCTAATTTTAATAATCATTTTTAATAATACCGAATGACATGTTATATAAATAACTGTTTAAATATTTTTTAATTAGTTCAGTAACATTTCATCTATGTTTTCAACAACTTTGACGAATAATCTGCAATATTATCATGTTAACACCCACACAAAAATCCGGTAGCTTAACCAAACAATTGAAATGAAGGTATCTATTATGTACTTCAGTTTTTTACTAAGTTTATTTTCACAAATACAAAAGTAATTGAACGGAGAATTTCTTCTAAGTGCTATATCAACATATTTATTTATTTATTTAGCTCAAAGACATTGTTTCTATTAGTGATTCAACAGCAAAGTAGGTATGTATAGGCATTATTTGGATTCATTAGATGTTAAGTATGAAAGGAAATGTCGTTATGTCTGTCTGTCTGTCAGTTTATTTGTCCGTCTGTTTGCCGAGTGTCGCAACAGTCACGATTAAACATAATCAATGAATTTATTTGAATACTGATCAATATTAGCAAAAAAAATAAGCTACAAGGTCAATAGAACATTCTTTATACAGAATTTAAAGACAAATTTTTATTTCCTATACATTTTTCTCTTCCAACGAACGGTTTACAAGATAAAGTGAAAACCAACGTTCTCCGTTAGGGGTGTTTTTTTACAAAAAAAGGGACTTTCCGTTCCTGAATGGGGTGGGAACTTTTCGGGTATCTATTCCTAATCCTATCGAGAGTACTCATCTCAAATATTATTTCTTTATAAATTATTTCTTCTATTCAGTGTTTTTTTTAATCTAATTTGCGTGTACTATTAATAAAATGAATTGATTCTCATCGCGTGATATTGAGCCTTTTTCCACTTTTATCATTTTCTGGCATAAATTAATTAAAAATCTTATATCTATTTGAATATATTAAGATTACTTAACGATCAGAAGGCGTTAAGTAAATATAGAAATTTAAAAAAAAATCAATTTTTATTAAAGACAAAATTAAAATTACAATTTGAACAATTATTAAAATTTATTGGAACAATAGAATTCGGGTGTAAAACAACGTTCTCTTCCGATGATGCATTTTCTAACTCTGAATCGTCACTTGCTTGAATCATAACTTACAAGAAGGTTAAGTTGTGGCAAAAATCTTATATTGGAGAAATTTTCAATGATAGCAGATGTCACTTGACAATAAATATTCGGTCT
Source organism: Leptura quadrifasciata (assembly GCA_963675555.1). Classification (NCBI taxonomy): domain Eukaryota; kingdom Metazoa; phylum Arthropoda; class Insecta; order Coleoptera; family Cerambycidae; genus Leptura; species Leptura quadrifasciata. The sequence continues at coordinate 149,133,635 of OY776673.1, read as the reverse complement.
CATAGTAACCGAAGCGAAAACTTTTTCGTGTGTGACTTGTTTGTTTCATATATTTTTAAAATATTATTTTTTTTAGTTTTAATTAAATTTACTCAATATTTGAGCGTGAAAAAACGTCATAAGCACTGCGGTCATTAAATGTCTTACTGGTTTCGGATATTTTGGAGATCTGGCTTCGTTTCGATCTCCAAAGATATCCTCAACCAGTAAAGAACACTTATTGACCTTATTACTTAATATACTATTTCTTGCCTAAAATTAGGATATAAATAGCTAAGTAAAACCCAACTTTCCTACCTGTGTAATCGGCAACCAAGGGAATTACCACTTGAAAAATGTCCAAAGACAATATTCCACATAAAAATGCATAAAGACTACACGAACACATAGTGGCTACACGAGACCACAAAGAGAGAAGAGGTGTAAATTTATTCAAAAAATATATTGTTCTCTCTGATGCATATACGGTGAGCCGATATGCTGTATCTCGAAAACTAGATCTAATACACCAAATCTACACCCAGTAGCACTTAACAAATCGCAGACACATTTTGTTGCCTGTGATGGCCTGTACTGTAATTTTACGGTTTGGTATTTTTCTTTTGAAGCCTAGATAGTCTAAATGTTGAAGGGGGTTCCGCTGGTCTTAAGAGAGCCAGAAGATTTTATAATCGATTTCGATATATTTTTTCCGTAGAATCGATTGGGATAGGTCCGAGGTCCCAAAAATGGTTCAATTTCGAGTTATTAACTAGGAAGTATCAATAATTGTGTTATTTCGCATTTTCTGTCGAGGAGTGCAGAACGAGTACAGGAAACTTAATATGTTACTCTCCAGTGGTCTTGTCTCGAATTATTCAGGAGAATCAGTCAAAAATGGTGTTTCCTCGCATTTTTTTCTAGGACATACGGGAATATTAAATGTGAGTATTTGTCTTATGTATTTTGATACGCCGGAATGAGTTACCCATGAGATACTGTTAAAAGTGGTGTTTCCTTGTTGTACGTAGGAATATGTTACTGTTTATTTTTATAGATTTTTTACACGCTAAAACGATTAGTAAGTCGCAGGTCCTAGAGTGATGCTATAGCGAATTATTCACGGGAACCTATCAATAAATTTCATTTATCGGGGTTTCTTTTGAAGTATATAGAGATATTGATATGATTGCATCCACTTTTACATATTTTGATACACCGAATCGCTTTCCGTAAGTTATAGACTTCAGAATTTTTCTTCTTTCGAGTTCCTTAAGGAAAATTATCAAAAATGCTTTTTTGCATTTTATTTTGAGGTATACAGAATAATTACTACATAGCGGTATTATTTAAGTACTTTGATCTATCTTTATGTACTTTGATATTCTAGATGTAGGTCTTAGGTCCTAGAAGTGATCCAATTTAGAGCAATTGAAGAAAACTGTCTAAAATGTTTTTTCGCATTATCTTTAACGTTTTCAGACATATTAATATGTTGCTATCTATTTTTACGTACTTTGTTACGCCAAATTGATCTGAAATTGTCATAATCAAAAATTAATTCTCCATGTCGTTTACCGGTAATTAGCTAATTTTAAATTTTCATGTATTATATTGTAGATATTAATTGAAATATTTGAGGATACTGTTTTGACTTGTACAATGATTTAGTATATCTTGGCGTGTCAAAGTGATTATGGCATTTACTCTGAATTTTATTTCATTCCATTTTCGAGGATTAAAATTAACCGTTTTTGTAAGTGTTATAGAACCAATAACTGTATAACTGTGAGAGAATGACAGCCAACATTTCAACCACTGCATTTCTTCATTGCAGCTATCTGTTCCTGTATCATATCGGTGATAAAGAAGTGGTGTTTCTAATGTTAAGAAGAGTGCAAGAAAATGCGAGGGCTAACGCTAACCGGACTGACCGGTGTATCAAAATATAAATACTAACTAACATTACTCAAAAAAACGCCGAAAAATACCTTTGTTGATAGTTTATCGTAAATAATTCGAGATAGGAACAATTTAATTTAATTCAACATAGATTTATTCAAATTAAATTACAAAAGTTGCCTAGCCAGAGTGTGCCCCGGGGCCGATCGTACAACCACCGCGCTGACGCGGTGGCGGATTGCAGGGTCGGGTGGTACAGGTCTGACTCGGCGAAAACAACAATGGAAAACTAAACCTAGACACCTCTTGTGTGAAGACAAATAAAAACAGGTAATACAATTTAATTATCTAGAGAAACAGATTTTACAAAACTAAAAACTACACTATATTTAAAAACTCGCGCACAAAACACTTTTTAATTTTATATCACAAGGTGCCTTCCACGAGATACGTCAATGCTGGGCTGCGCAGGGCTGGCCTAAACTTTGATTTTAAAAATTTGGATTTGGGGCCATCCATAAATGACGTCACGCTCCAGGGGGAGGGCGTCTGTAATTACGTGACTAAATGTGATAAGGGGGAAGGGAGGGGGGTCTAACTCAGTGCGATGTAACGGATCTCATCTTGACGCCAAATGGAAAACTGTCTACACAGACTTAGAACTGCCTAACTTTCAACATGAAGGAGAGATACTTGCTGAAATTTGGAAAATTCGTTGTAGATGGCTATCCAGTCCATGCTCTCCATGAGTCACCAGGCGAATCAGATTTGTCAGAGTGACAAATAGACGCCTCATGGCGAGCACGTCACATCCGGGAACCCCAATACGCGAAACAGTAGAATGGCCAGCTAGATCTTCGGACCTAGCCTCATTAGTTTATTTTAATAGACCGAATGATATTGAGGACTTAAAAGATAGAATTAGTTACGAAATTGGAAGAATTGGACCCGATACAATTACTAACATTTTGCGAGAATTTCAGTTTCGGCTTGGACATTGCCAAGAAGCAATTGGCCACACACTTTAAATATTTCATTTAATCATTTTTTGCTGCATTTATTAATTTTTGCATTTTTGTTTCATTACTATAATGTAACAAAATGATGGGATTTATTAAAAATATTTTTTACAAAATTTTATTTTTTACTTTTTAGTGTTTTGATATGCTGTATTCCCCAGGTATCGATTTTGAGACGAATCGGATCATAAACGGTAAAGTCGCCCGCCATCTTGAACTAAATTTTTGACTAGAAATTCGTAATCCGCGACCCCAAAAACCCCCAGATATCGATTTTAATCGATTTGGACCTAAATGACAAAACCCGTCAGCCATATTGGCGCCGCCATTTTGGAAAACCCCCAGATATCGATTTTGAATTGAATCGGATCTTAGACGGTAAAGTCGTCCGCCATCTTGAAGTCGTCATCTTGAACTAAATTTTTAACTAGAAATTGGTAATCGCCGAACTCGAAAACACCCAGATATCGATTTTAATCGATTTGGACCGTAAATGACAAAAATCATCCGCCATATTGGCGCCACCATTTTGAATTTCTAAATTTTGACCAAGAATTCATAATTGGCGATTTTAAAAACCCCGAGATATCGATTTCGAGTCGAATCGGATCATAAACGGTAAAGTCGTTCGCCATCTTGTTTTTTTCTTATATGAAAATGTTAAAGTGTATTGTCACCGGACTTATACACATGTGAAAAATTTCAAAGCTCCAGCTTAATTAGAACTAATCGAAATTTTGATTGCAGGATTTGACCTAAATAAACTAACTAACGAACAAACAAATAAACATTGCAAGTTAAATAAAAGCTTTTTAAAAAGAAATAAAATTTTACTTTTATAGATAGAAATTAATTTTCTATGAAATGTTTCAAATGTAACGAAAAATTACTAGTAATTAATAAGCGATTCACTTTAATACGTAGTAAATAAACTTACATACATGTGCAACCACCGTGGGTTTATTTGATTTGGGAATAAAAACATTTGTGAAACTCCTTAACCATATCCAGCCCAGATTGTAACATTATTATTGCTATTTTCCACAATATTTCCTAAAAAATCTATTTTTATAAATCAGCCTTGTTGCCACACGTCGCGTCATAGAAGTCTTAGAACTTTCTATATAAATCTTCCAGTTACGAAATTTTTAAGTTCGCTTTGAATCTCTAATTAATTTAAAATATTTAAAGCAAATGCACGTGGGTATATTCAGTTGAAAATAATTATGATGGATTACCTATCTTTGACACTGAATTAAACTATTTACACAAACCGGATCTTAACTACTTATTTTACAGAATAATTTTTAAACCCGTATGGTGGGCGAGGTTCTGTGCCAATAAATATCTCCTGTAAAATCCGCGACGTGAGTACTAGTTATGTTTTATTAATTATTGTCAGTATCCCTAATGTAAATACCTAACAGCGACAATTTTCCGGCTGCATTTATTACAATGTGGGATTTTCATACTACATCCGCATTACATATCGAGAATTGTAAATATTCTTAGTCCGGATAGTGAAAATAGTCTACTTCATATGTCATTCTAAATCCTTTAAGTATGGTTGAAAGTGGAGTTCGTAAACCATATATACATATTGATTGTATTCGCATGTTTATGAATATGTATTTGAGTGTGATATTTATGTTACATCAATAATTCATTTAACACTCCAGATGTGTAATACACAACGCTAACAGTAGGTATAATTAATACTGAAACTTGCTAGAGCCACTTGCATTAATATAAGAAAAAAAAAAATATTTTTTAAACTTGCTTTTCTGTAAAAGTCGTACTAAAAAGTAAAAAATAATAATGTACGACTGTAAGAAAAGCAAAGCATACGCACTTTGTATATAAGTATATGTATCACCTTTATGTACGCATGATTGAACGCATATTGAAGGCAAAAGGCAATAATATTCCATCCCTTTCATACAATCATGCGCACAATCATACAAAGTGCGCACGATTTGCTTTTCTTGCAGCCGTACATTATTATTTTACACTTCTTAGTACGACTTAACAGAAAAGCAAGTTTTAAAAGAAAAATTTATTATTTATTACTTTCTACTTTTTAGTAATAATTTAATTAAATTATTATCATAAATTGCCTAAGTTTAATAATTAGTAGGATATTTAGATTTTCAAAGATCCTTCGCTTTCTCGCTCCTTCGTTTTACAGATTTTTCAATTTTCACCCCCGCGCCCCCTACGTGTGGATACTTGCAAAAGTAACGGTGGAATATTGTATTGTCATTCGATCTTAGTAACTTTGCAAAATTTCATCAATTGATTATGTCAGAAATTGTGTTAAATAAAGGATGCAAGATTTGAAAACAAACATTGTGAAAACTGAATAAAAATGCTACATTGTGAGTTAAATAAAAGCAAGTAATAAAATAAAAAACAGCAAATCTAGAAAATTATGTAAAGCTAGGTACAATTGAAGTAGCTTTTGTCAATATGGGCTACTAAATTTTTGAAGCTAAATGATGTAATGTTGTGTAAAGTAAGTACCAATTAATATTTAGAGTAGACCAAAGCGTCGGACGCAATGTCGATCCCTTGTTATGAAGTTTGTGAAAAATAAATTAAGTCTTAAATAAATATGTATATTATGTTTTTTTTCTATTTAGATGTTCCGAGAGCTCTTGATTTCTTATTTTCATCATGTTTTAATTTTATTCTTTTCATTTTGTTAATTCTTTAACTCATTACATATTGCCAAATTTGTTTTTCATATTTTTCTCATTACGAATAAGACTGGTTTTAAATTTTAATCATCTCCTGTCGATGCTGACATAGTTAGCAAAACACGCGTCTAGTAGTATATTCGAATGTAGTGTATATAGCATATACACTTTTCAACCCCACGTTATCAAATCATTATCAAAAATGTCCTCCCTAATCCCATTTTGATGTCAGTATTATTCATAAAACATTTAAAGATTCTTTACGAATAAAATGGATTTCATAATGATTCCAGTTTGCCCTAAATAACATAATTCTTCTATTTGTTGTCCAGATTTTTTCAAATTCACATACCTCGACTGCTTGTGGCCTTGGCACGGATACAAAAGATGTGTATAAATTAACAACTATAAAGAACTTAAATGAGATGTTACATTTTAACGTCAGGTAGAGAATCACGTGTAAATATTGTCTAAACGTTAGTTAACATATTTTGCTGATTTTTCGGAAACTAAATTTTCTTTCTCAAAGCTTTCAAAAAGATTCTATACTTACTACTTACACATAACTGTTGATGTTCTGTCCTAAATGGCAGTTTTTTAATATAAACGATAATCCTCTAATTGACAAGACTTTTATTAATATATCAAACAAAGTTTTATCTCTGTCAGACAGATTTGTCTACTCAAAAGTTTAAATTTTCAAAATTTGTTCCAATATTTGACCTAATAGGGAAAACTGTGCACCAAGACAAAAAAAATGAATATTGTATAGGTACTAGTAAAAATTTCTTTAGAAAATTACCTAATACAATAGAGATAATTTAACTTCAGGTGAAAGACAATCAATAACTTCCCAAACACGGAATAAAAGAATTAAAATTTTGCCGATGGACGAAGGAAATGCAACAGTCATTTCAAATAAATATTGATATGACACAAAATTTATAATTTGAGAAAAAAATAACTGAATACAAAATTTATAGAACTTTATTATTGACTTTCAACGAAGAAACCTTAGACCACATCATAGCAAACCTTAACATTTTTATGGTTTACCAGAAATACATAAACAAAATATCCCTTTAAGACCAATTATTATTAGTTATATTAATTCATCATATTGTAATTTTTACTTAAAATGATAAATCTGAAAACACCAATTCCTGTGAAATATCCTCCCCCGCTCTGTTAATTATTAATAAAAATCCTTGATCATGAGGCAATCAAGAACCTATTAAACCCCACCCAGAAATTATTTATCTCAATTTTTATGTTAAGATAAATAAATATTGCCCATTTTAGTGATCGTCTAGTTTTATAAAGTAAGACCTCAAATTACGTTGTGTATGTAGTATTTGTAGCTGAGTTCAATATTACGATTTCTTTGTCTGATATTACCTATATACCTAAGAATATTAAGCACTCTGTTAATTTAAAAACCTTATAAATTTGAACACACCATTTATCAATTGAGAAACCTAGTTAATCATGTAGGTTATGAAGTTCATATTTTATTACTCAAGATTGTACTGTAAATTTATAGTTTGTTTCCTATTTTAGTTGATTGCAGGGAAACCATTTATTTAGTTTATTACTTGAATGACTAGAAAGGTAAAGTTGAAAGGAAAGGCAGTAATCGTTGGATAATAGTCATGAAAACTATTTTATTTTATAATAATTGATACGGAAAATAGCCGGACATGAAGCCAAAAACAATCCAAATATTTAGGACAATAGTCTAAATATTATATAGGCAAATTTACGTCGCTATAGTAATGACCATACTATACATATTTCAGGGTTGGCTATGCAATAACAATAACCAGGTAATACAATAGTATTCCGTGTTATTTTGTAGTTGTAAAGAAAGATGTGGCAAATGGACCGATTAAATGGTGATTGAAATTATGGTGTTAGCAATCGCTATGATGAGAATAAAACTTAATGCAAAACAGAGGACAATAATCATGTCATGTTCGCGCAATATAGAATTTAAGTGATAAATGAGAATTCAATACTCATGTAAAATATCATAGAATGTTGGGGAAAATCTCCCCTAATTGATTACACAAACGGCAACTACCAAATTGTGTATGAATGACTGTTCAACAATGTAAAACGGGGTGGGTCGATGTAATTCAAACGGACAAGACGTTCCAGTACAGCACTCAACAAAAAGTAACCCCCTAGAATATAAGAAAGGTCATGGGTCAATTGACCCAGCACTGACCGCTGGCTGTACGTGTACAGTTTGTAGGTAGTTCGAAAGGTAATTAAGGTGATGGATCGTTATTAAATAATCGTATAAAACCAGATAGTCACCGGTGGGAAACCTCCCACAATAATTTGAAAGGCAAATAACATTCTTGTGATCTTTTGCATGTCATTATAGGCACACAGTAAGCCACCAACTGAAGTATAATGGAGGTTAAAGTTGCTTGTCATTGCATAAACTCTGAAAGTAGGTAGTTCTAGAATCTAAATGTTATTTAGCAAACGTAAATCTCCGTAGTAAAACATTGAGCAAGTGAACTTTTACCTAATCTCCCTATTGAAAATAATTACTGAGCAAAATGCGATATAATTTTATCATATTTTCTTGTTGAAAATCTAAGCTAATATTTCATAAAAAAGTTAATCTATCTTTAGTACCACAAATAAGCAAATTGCCCATATTCCCCCTAAACCAGAATGTAAACTCGATTTTAAATAATAAAGCGGATAAATAAACAGGTTATGATACTTAGATAGTTATGGCGGCGAGAGTGGCATCATGTAAACCGCGGGGATCGGCGGTGGACACGCGAGCGTTGGTTCTAGACTCCCAAAATCTAAGGTCCCAACTGGATTTATTCATAGGAATGGTTGGTGTCTTTAGAGAACTAAGAGATCTCTAATATTGGATCGTCGACAAGAGCCCTGCAGTTAATATCTCTTAGCAAATTCAGAGGGTTCGAAAATCGACAACAAACATCCTCGATGAATTTGCTCTTACTGGACTTAGAGGGCTCGTAGTCGTAGGTAAGCGTCCTCAATAAGTATTCTTCCTGGCGAACTTAGAAGGCTCGTAATCATCGGCAAGCGTCCTCAATAAATTCTGTCCCGCTGCACCGCGCCAATATTCATTGGCTGGATGTCGGTCTCGATAACTAGGGCCGAGTAGGACTAGACAGCTTCTTCGCTCGTTCTCGGATGACTTCAGTGACCGTGGTGTACTCCAGATCTCTGACGATGTCTGCGGTTCTCACGTACCATGGGGCGTCAACTACCGCCCTGAGGGCGATGTTCTACACTGCCTGGATTCTCTTCATGTAGGACTTCGCCTGGTAGCCCCACGCTACCGAGGCGTGGCCTGATGAGGGTCTTGATAAGCGTGAGCTTCTTCCTCAAGTTAAGTCGGCTCCCATTTCCCGTCACTTTTATTCGTTTTCTCATGAAAGGGAAATATATCTTTTAGCTCCCTTTCGCACATTGGATGTAAATTCCGTTAAAACTTCAATTTGCCTCTTTCCCCAGCTTGCGCAGCCCTACAAATACCTCTGACTGACACTGGTGTTTGTTTTACAATCTGTCGAAATGTGCCAGGCAGACTCGCGTTTCTTTTAACCGGTGCTGTGTTTTGTTTGTTCCGGCCTGTCAGAATACCCCTCTATGCTTGGGCAAACTAATTAGGAGATATGTAACTTTTTATACATTGTTTCTGCTTTTGTGTCCGTGTGGCCCACTAGTAAGACATTTTTCTATTTTTAATATAGGGCCATAACAGACACAACAATAATTGAATTCATCATTAAGAAATTTTTTTTCTATTTGCGTCGAAATTTGAATAGACAACTCGAGATTCGAGCATTGATATTATAATATGGAGAAAGACTCACGGTATTTTATAGCGGATTCCAACGTGTTTCGAACCCGGGGACATGATTTTTTTACTTGAAATATTCTGTCTGCGAATGTCTGTCTTGGCCCCCTAATTAAATTATGTTTTGTCTGTATTATGTGTCTGTTTTGGCCTGGTCTGCTCAAGTTTTATTGCAGGGCCACTACAGACACTCGTATCTGTTTTTAGAATATCATGGTAGTGTGGTAATGTAGGTATTGAAAAAATCCTTGGCGCTGAATGTGTTAAGTATTGAATTTAATGACTCGTAAAAATATTTCTGTTCAATAGTTGTAAAATTAATATTTGCATCTATTTGGAATGAAAATAAGAATTATTGCTTTGATAATTTCTAGTTAATTGTTGTTGTAAAAGCAATGTTTTCCTGACTTTAAAAACAAACATAAGAATTATTTTTTACAAGCTTTTATTAGCTTCACCTGTATGTTTGCTTGTTTTTTGTTTGTTTGCTTGTAAAGGAATCTTTGAACGTTCTCACCGACTTCAAAACGTCAGATTAAACTGAAACTTTGCACACTTATCAAGGACCGATGACAATACAATAATTCGACAACTTTGTCCTCACCAGGATCATCAGGATAATATAAAATTTAAAAAACAACTAATCTGGTGTCGAGATTTTGGCGGAGGAGCCGTTGTCATTAATATATATTTTATTATTGGTAAGAAACGTGCCGAGGGACGAATGGCAACAGGGCGGCTAAAAAAAATTATAGTTTAAAAAACTTAGAAAACGCGCTTTAGTAGCAAACCGAACTAAAAAGTAAAAAATAATTTTAAATATTAAGATTCTTATTTTATTGTAAAAAGCGTGGGGTTTATAACAATTGATATCAAGCACCCCATGCTTTTTACAAAAAAATAAGAATCCTAATATTTAAACATTATTTTTTAATTTTTAGTTCGGTTTGCTATTAAAGCGTGTTTTTTTAGTTTTTTTAAACATAATTTTTTTGAATATTAGCTACCCAGGTGTGGTATGCTTCACCTGTATCAAACATTGTAAACATTTTATGAAAGAATTATGAAAACTATTGGATCACTCCAGATGACTAGTTTTGATGTGGTTAGTCTTTTTACCAGCATTCTAGTAGATAAAATAGTAATAATTGAATAATTAAAGACAAATCGCTGAATGATAATTTGAAAAGTGGAATTAAATTATATGTAAATAGCGTAATGAACTTATGTGTATAAAACAACCTATATCCCATTGGATCGGTAGGATATTGGTTTGGCAACGGGGTCTGCGTTATCACCAGTTTTAAGAAGCATATTTATAGAAGATTATGAAAATAGATAAGTTGAAAATTGTCTGGTAGAGGTGCGTTGCTCGCATTTTTGCAATTTTGCTCTCAGAGTTGATTGTAAATAGTATTTTAAATGATAAACTTCTATTAATAACGCTAAATGTAGAAAACAGGAATGAACGACCGTTTTTAGATGTTTCTATTATAAGAGATATTCAAACACCGGATATTCAAATTTTAATTCAAATTAATGAATATTAAAAGTTGTCATAGAATATTTATTTGATAAGGCCAAATTTATAACAAATTTTGCCGATGAGTTTTTGTAGTCCCACCTCTCTCCAGTGAAAAGAATCTCTTGAACTTCAAAACAGAATTTAACTTGGGTTAGAATTCAGTGCCTAGATATATAATTATCATGTTTGTTCCTTTTCTTTAGAACGAGCTAACTTAATTGAATTATCATTGAATTAGATTGTTCAACTTTAAGAGGATCATCTAATGTAATTAAATATCTTGGTGGACTTCTTTAACCAAAAGCATTGAAGACTTTAGCATAAATCTTATAAATAAAACAATCACGTAACACTCGCTGTGATATAATGGCAATTAAATTTATTATTTATAAAAACTATAAAGTTTAAAGTAGATTACGTGAACGTCAACCCATATTCCTTATTGACATATAAAGGCTTTCTAGGCAAAAATAAATTATTTATATTTTTATCGACACCGAAGTAGTAATGACAAACAACAAAACACTGAACACTACTAGTTCGTGTAAGTGCAGGTAAAAATTTAATGAACATTGAGGGATACAAACGCGATTTTAAGGACACATTCTTGGATTGTAGGGAAAAATTAAAATGCTTGCTGGCTATCCCTGGTGGCAGCTTTTCCAACATGGCGGCGATTTAAAAATAGCGCGTTACTTACGTATAAAACTTTATATAACTTTTCTATTATCAACCGATTTTCAACTTCTTATTTAAATGTGTAGATAGTTGATAAAATTTACTTTTAAATAGTAGTAGTAGTAGTACAAGGTTGCAGTAAGCTGAATAATTTGAGAGCTACACATTATTTTAAATTAAGAAAAAGTTTAAAGTAATAAGCGATCCAATACGAAAATTATTCTATTAGGCGTTTAAACTGACTTCCATTGATCCCCAAGCAATGATACAGTCGCGTTTCAAACGCCTGGCTAACACTACTAAAAATTTATGGCGTTAAGTGTTGAGATTCTTGAACAATCCTTTGTAGTAAATCATCTAGCGACTGATTGAGGTGCAAGGACTTTCGTTCAAGTACCCCGATAAGGAAAAAGTCTAAAGGAGTCAAATCGGGCGACCGAGGTGGCCACTCATTATCTGGCCTCTTCTACCTATTTAAAGACCAGAGAATGTATAATTAAAGAATTAAAAGTCACAGCAAAATATACAGGTACTTCGTCTTGTTGAAATGCAAGGATATTTTCAGAAGGGGTCTCGTTGTTTTCTAATATTTCAGTAATTTGTGGATCAGCTGCATTTCTAAGTAATTCCAAATAAGATTCACCATTTAAGTTTACGCCAATAAAAAATGGTTCAACAATAGATCTCCTAGGATACCACACCAAATATTCAATGTTTATGTACGAAATTCTCGCATTACATATCACTCTCAGCCCAATATCTGCAATTGACTAAGCCACTGAGACTAAATGTACATTCATCATTTTAGTATTGCAAAAATGCAAATATGTCGCAAGGTACGTTATAACTAGTTTTTATATTATATATTAGAAAATGTAATTATTAATATTAATAATTATAATAATAATAATATAATAACAATTTTTATTTCTTTCCCAATAATTCTACAATAGTGGCGGAATGTAATCTATACTTACTAAATCTAAAGAATACACAATATAAACAAATAAACATTTCTTGACCACTGAATTATTTAACACATACTTATTGACTAGATAAAGATCTCATTTTATGGGTGTGAAAAACTAAGTAGTACCATTCAATAACAAACATATACCTAATATTCCTAATACATATCCACATTCATGCATACACACAATTACATAATATATTATTTTAGTGGTAACTGCACGTACAGCATACAAGATATATATTTATTGTCTTATGGAGAGTCTCCCTACCATAAATTATTAGCCATTATTTTAATTTATTTTTAAATACATGCAATCTGCTAATATTTTTCATTTCGGTCGGTACAGTATCATATAATGAAGGGCCCAGGTAAGTATAGCATCTCTGTCCTATTATTTTTTCATATTTAATTTTTCTAATAATAATTTTTTTTTTCGAGTATGATAATTATGAGTATTATAACTTATTATATGTCGGTATTTTGAATATATACCTACTAGAGAAGATAAACTGTAAAGCTGCCTGATATTCAATAATTTACTTTCCAAGAACAATAAGTTAGACGAGTATGTACTGTTTTTGTTATATATAATTTTTATAAATCGTATGATTCCCAGATTTTTTAAATAATTTTTATTTATTCCTCCCGACCCTATTCTAGCATATAATAAATAAATAATAAATAACACCACAGGTAATTACGACCCCCTTCATCCCGGAAGGCTCTAGAAGAGCCTTGTGTGGGAAGGGGCTACACATTTAGAGACAAGGGACACACACCCAATATCCGTGTATAGTGAAAAAATCCCTCTCACAGTATTTTCCACTGCCACGACCGGGGATCGAACCCGGAACTTTTGGGTGAGAGGCAAGTACGCTCACCTCTCGACCACCAGTCATACAAGTTGAAGTCATGAAAGTTGTAATTCAATTAGAGAGTGATACATGATTTTCAACTGTTTTATTTTTTAAAATTGTTGGAGATATTTAGATCTGACTAAAAGATACCTTATTTTATTTCTAATATTCTTAATTTGCATATCCCATTTTAAGTGCATATCTACAGGGTGGGGCAATAGTGCGTCGGGCCTCGATATCTCGAGTTCTACGATAGCTAGAAATTTTTTAAAAAATTGCAAGTAAACTAGATGAAAAAGTCTATAACAAGAAGTTATTTTCGAACATACAGGGTGAGCCCAGACGAAATTACAGGACCAAGTGCCTTTTTCAAAAATGGAATGCTATGTATAACTTCAGTACATTTTTTGAAGCCTCTTTCTAGGCTCTATTCATTCCTATATTATCATTGAATATCTCCCAACCACTTGGATGTAATGAATTTTTTTTTGAAATAATGCACTCTGCAGATGGATATTAAAAAAATCACCACGGTCACAATTATGGGTTTTAAGAAACACATGTGAATACCAGTTACGAGACATTTAATTAATGTTATTATATTATTTTCTTTTCCTAAAAATGTACAGGGTGGCCAAAAATTATTGGTGTGATGTAGAAATGACAAGCGAACATTTTTTGTAAGTACTTCCCTATGGCTAATTGCAACCATTTTCGTTTTATAAATAAATAACTGTCAAATTCAAAAATAAAAAGAGGTACTCCAAATAATTTATTAGAGAAATTTATAATAGGTGTTCGACGTGTTGCTCATTTTGATTGACACACGTCTTTATGCAATTTTGAAATGAGGTCATTTAGTGGAACCATTTCTTCCAATCAATTGAAATGAGTAAACAGTATTTAACCGGTCCTTTATTGTAATGTTTTTTTGTAAATTTTTTTGCTGTTTTCGTTATCCGACAAGCAATAAAACCTCAGTTTGGTATAAATTGTCGTGTACAAAGGAGCATTTATCGCACTTATCGGTCGTTACAATTTGTATTGAATTTAAAATATTTGAAATTTTACAATAGGGGGCGAGCGTAGGTGCGTCTTTACTATGTACATACTTCGGTATGCGATGTAAAGCAACGACAGGCGCAGTTAGTACTTGGATGGTGACCATTCCAACGGAAACCGCGTTCTCGCCTCACACATCTTCCAGCGGCTTGTATATCAGTGTATGCGCGGAAGCTATACAACCTTAGGCGAGGGTTGTATAGGAGATATACCATCCTTCGGAGGGGATGTAAAGCCGTCGGTCCCTTGTCTATTAAATGTTAGGCAAGTAAAAGATCCCTACTCTTCTTAAGGGAAGAGGTTCGGCAAAATTCCTGGTTGGGGTAGCTCGTCTACAGGCGTCGGTGTTAGGCCTCAGTAGCGGAAATAGGCCGACGTTAAATAAATGTATATAAAAAAAAAAAAAAAAAATTTTACAATAAAAATTTAAATAAAGCGGAACTTGTAGACATGACTTTTGTTTTGGGCGAGTCAGACAGAAATTGTTTACTTGCCAATAGAATTTATCACCAACGTTATCCTGAAAGAAGGATTCCTGATGTTAGCAGCTTCCAAAACCTTCTCGATAGATTCATGGAAACTGGAAATGTCGAATATAAACAAAGTGAAAGAATAAAACGTGTTGTGAACGAAGAAAATGAATTTTCTGTGGTGTTGGAAACGGTTAAGAATCCCCATGTTAGTCAAAGATAAGTGAGCTCATTAGTAGGAATAAGTAGGCGATCTGTGGGTCGAATCTTAAAAACAAATAAGTTGCATGCATATCATATTCAAATGCACCAGAAATTATCTGATGACGATTTTCAAAAGCGCCTACAATTTTGTAATTGAGCCCGAGGTAAAATGCAACATGATGTAAACTTCCTCTATACTGTTTTATTCAGTGATGAGGCAACTTTTCCTAAAAATGGATTTGTTAATGGGCACAATTTCCATTATTATGCTTCGGAAAATCCTCACTTGTTTATGCAAGTTGATAACCAATACAGATGGTCTATAAACGTTTGGGGAGGAATTATTGGAGTACATGTAATAGGGCCACATTTCTTTGATGGTACATTGACAGGAACTATTTATCTTCATTTTTTGGAAAACTATCTGCCACAATTATTGGTAAATCTCCCTGAAAGAATTCGAAATAGGATGTGGTTTCAGCAAGATGGTGCTCCACCACATTACTTAAATGCAGTTAGAGACCACTTAGATAATACCTACCCTTATCAATGGATTGGAAGAAATGGTCAATCAAAATGGGCAACATGTGGAACATTTATTACAATTTTTTCTACTGAGTTATTTGAAGAAACCTCTTTTTTAAGTTTATTTTTGAATTTTGTAATTATTGCACAATAAAACAAAATTGGTTGCAATTAGCCCTAGGGAAGTACTTACAAAAAATGTTCGTTTCTCATTTCTACATCACATCGTTGAAAAATATGCAGGGTGTTCCATTTGAAAAAATTGAGAAAATTCAATTTAAAATGTTTTTAATTGAAAAATAATTTTTGCCCACCCTGTACATGTTTAGGAGATGAAAATGATTCAGAAACATTAATTAGATATTTCGTAACTGGTATTCACAAAAAATTTTCTTAAAACCTATAATTGTGATTGTGGTGATTTTTTTAATATTCAGATTGCATTATCTCAACAAAAAAATTCATTACATCCAAGTGGTTGGAAGATATTCAATATTAATGCAGGAATGAATAGAGCCTAGAAAGAGGCTTCAAAAAATGTACAGATGTTGTGGACGATCCATCTTTACACGTCTGAAATACTTTTATTATATTTTCCAAAATGGATATTAAACGTTCACAAAGAAAGGTTCAAAGCGACTGTCTCAGACAGAGAATAATACAAAATCTATACTTACTGTTTCGTTTTTGCTTAACTGCTTCACTGGTGGTACCAATTAGACATCGTAAATACTACTATAAATCTAACACCGTAAATACTAACACTTTCTTAAATTTAAACCTAAAAAGGAATTTTGAAAAGACAAGAAAATACAATATAAAGTTGAAAAATATATATTAAATCTTTAAAAAAATTATGTTTTACAAAAACTTTCAAGAAAATGTATTGGAAAACTATAGTCTGGCCGATGTACAACACATAGTGAGGAACGGAACGACTCATAATGTAACCAACTACCATCCAATGTGCGGTTTATAGCTAACGATTACACAAAAAGATTCAATAAAAATTTCAGTGTTTATAATTTTGGTGGGCTTTTGCTTGCCTGTCTATATACCTATTATCAGTTCAATATTAATTTAGTTCGCTCCTCGGAGCTTAAATATGCTTGAATCGCAACGACTTTGAATTATATTCTGCAATTATAAATTCATACGTTCAGGCAAGGCGGTCCCATGCACGTCTGAGTACATGGTAACTATACTTTTCTGACACCGAATCACTGAGGAACCGGTTTAAGGCAAATACGCTTATAACCCATCATTTTCCGGTCAAAATTGACTGCTATTTTCGCAAAAACTCTCGAAATACTTTGACTAGAGACTGGATAATTCGCTCTCATATTTAACACAACGCATGAGTTGCAGTGCTGCACAACGTAGATTCGTAAAGGGTTTTCGTTATACTTTCTAAATTTTGTGGTCGGGGCGACATTACGTCCCCGTGCAGCGACATTTACTACACTTTCTAAAATTACACTCCTTGATGAGTTTCCAAGATTTTGGCATAAAAAACGCTCCGTAGAGTTAAAATGTGATTGAATGTATAAAAACCTCTTCCAACGGCATTTTTACGTGAAGCACGCTTTTCATGTAAAATGATTCTGGATTTTGTTACAGTTTCGAAAAGTTCATCGACGGTTTTGGTGTGTTCTTTAACAATATATACAGCATTCCATTTAAAAAAAGGCACATGGTCCTGTAATTTCGTCTCGCCCTGTACGTTCGAAAATAATTTTCAGTTATAGACTTTTTTATCTAATTTACTTGCAATTTTTTTTAATTTCTAGCTATTGTAGAACTCGAGATATCGAGATCCAACGCACTATTGCCCCACCCTGTATATAATTTTTATAAATCTCTTTTGTATGGTTCCTAGATTTTTAAATGATTTTTATTTATTCCTCCCCATCCTATTATACCATATGAAAGTTGTAATTGCAAGTTTACCTTCATCTGGCTTTTCATATATTAATTCTGTGAGGTAAGCATGGCGTCCTGGGTGGATTTTACTTTTCTAAAACAAACCGAACTGTTTGTCGGATAATATGTTACGTTATTTATTTAGAAAATTTAAAATACGTTCTTTGATGATTTTTCCAAATAATTGTGCAATTCAAATTTTTAAGATATCAGGGTATTCTAATATAATGATTTATTAGATAACGATTTATTTGTTAGGCATTTTAATGGAAGCAATATTTGATCTGCTACCTACTCATTTTTACTAACTTTACTCCTTTAGGACCCTCCCCGCTACGGTTGTCGTGCCCCAAATCCGGGCGTGCTTTAAAGGCTTACTTATACACTTGTATTTATAATATTTTGTGTCCCTGAAGCAAACTTTGAAGATACCAAAAATGTCCATTTATTATGGATCACTTACGAAGAAAAGATGGTATAAGAGATTGTAAAAAATCTGAAAACTTTTATATAAGTTGCCAATTTTATGTCAAGATTAAAATTTAAATATTTTCTCGGCGCGGTTCTGTTCACACAAAAACATAAATATAAAAATAAAAGCACTGTTCCTGTCTAACAGTTTTTTTAATGTTGTGGCTTCGTTAACTATTAATTTATCACATATTATCAACAAACAGGACTATAATAGTTTAATATGGACACTTTTAAGAGACTGCAGTTTTCATAATATATTTAATATCTCTTTCTTTCATTTTACTGCAATAAACAAGAATTAGTTTTCATTGAAATGTACTGTATAAATGATATTGGACGTAGGCCTCAACTACTGTGTGCCTATATCTAGCGCTATCTAATTTTGTGATAAAAAAACTAAGCTATTTATAAATAATACCGTATCGTATCTACTGCCGAATCACGGAATTGTTTCGTGGTACGAATTATATATATGAAAATTCATTTTTTCTTTTTTCTTTTATTGAGAAATATTATTTCGCTATGCAATAACCTTAGACAGAGTTATATTATACTTAATTCTAAGTAAATCATTATTGGAATTTCCTTGGAGGGATAATCAATCAATGCATATTTTATATACATCCGCATCCACAACTAATAAATTGAAACAAAATAGTTTTGAAATATTTAGAACTGACTTCAAGGTCTGTCATAAAATTACAAACTATTAATTTGCATATATTTGTTAAAGTAGTTAATCATCAAATCAGTAGAGATGTTACAATAAATTTTAACAATTAAAAGTTAGTAAACCTTATTTTTTATTCGTTCGGTCTATCCCCGGGACTAAGATCAGCCGTTGGTTCCAGAAGACAACCCCAATCTTATAATTTTAAAGAACTCCTTCCCCTCGATGTATATATAACAGAAATAATAAATAGGAAAGCGATTAAACTTAGCTTAACATTTAACAGAGAAGAAATAAAGCTAATATTCACCTGATAAGACGTATCACCTATAACCTATAAACTATAAGCTATAAGTTAAAAAGTTAAAAGGCGCGCACCCGTAAGCAAACTTCATCCGCGAGCGCACACGAGTCACCCGCAAGTGCAACCCCCGCCCCACAGAGAAACAGAATAAAACTTATTAAGTAATTACTTAACTTATAAACTCCTTTTACATTGAACAAGGATGAGTGAAATATGTCCCATCAGAGAAGAACTTATTGTAAGAATCAAATATTTTACCCCGGCTGGTGCATTTATTACATAATTTTGTTATTTTATTTATTATACAAAAATAAGAGCAGGAGGAAAATACCCATTATGCTCAACAACAAAAGACACAAGGTCAAATAGTAATACATTAAATTACAAGAGAAAACAAATACAATGTAAAAGAACAAAAACGTTATCAATACACTGGGTGTGGACACAACACAGGATAGGTGAGTGTTCCACACGTCAAATACGCGCACTGAATGGAAGCACTCACGAACAGAGGTTCTGAAGGGGTCCCTGGTGATCTTAGCGACCGAGGGTTCAGCTACTGGACAACGGGTAAGTATAACCTTTATTTCCCGCTAACAGATCTGTTTCAGATACGCCAGGACGGACCACCACTACCAGAGACATGACGTTTTCAACCCTAACCCAACCTCCTTGCGGGCGTCGGACAACATACCGTCCGACGCCCGTTATCCTACCTGCTCCGTGGAGACCGAAAATGCTAAAAGAAGCACTTAGGTCTCCACACTCCCGAGCTACACAGCTCATCCTTACCTTTCCGACGATCCGGGGTAGGATATCAATTGATGTCCTACGTACCGGCAGTCAGTCCCAGCCAAAACTTCCTAAACCCAACTCGACCGATGACTACCCCCGGGGGTGACAAGCTGGCGAAGAAAGAAAACATCAAGACAAGAAGAGCGCCAGAAGAGACCTCAGCCAGCGAGGTTCAACAGCCAGGACCAGGGGAGGTCCGCAGAAAATACCACGACACATCTCACATTTGTGAGCTGGGTCTGGTAGAAGTACGCGGGCCCACCTATCACGAAGGCCGGTCCAGGTCTACAGAGATAATCTAGGTGCAAAGAGTAATAGTCCTACTCGGCCCTAGTTATCGAGACCGACATCCAGCCAATGGATATTGGCGCGCGCTGGTGATCTTAAATGGATGTCCACGTAATCTGTTGTCATTAGCGAGAGTAAATAAATTATGAATTGGAGATAATTTATTTCGTATCCCTTTGTACGTAGTGGTAAGTTCGCCCTGACGTCTTCTGACAGCCAGAGAGGTAAGCTTAAACTGTGCAAGCCGATCTTCGTAACATGGGCGGATACGTCCAAATGGTATCCAGGTTATGTGGCGTTGAACGTTCTCTGAAAGGTTTGAATCACGTACTAAGATAGGAAATCATACACTGTTTGCGAATTCGAGTACTGCACGAACATATGATTTATATAGTTTGGATCAGGTGGTGGGATTCGAGAGGACGAAAGTTTTATTCAGAAGATATACTTTGGTGTTGGCTTTATTAACTTGTCGGGCAATCTGGTTGGACCAGGAAAGATTGTGTGTAATGATGACTCCCAGATCGTCGTGAGAGTCGGATGAATCCAGTTGTTTGCCGTTAATATTGTACTCTAAGCGTGGATTGTGTTTTCCTAAATGGAGTACTGCACATTTATCGTTGTTTAACAGAAGTAACCATGTTGCACTCCACTTCTGAATGAGATCTAGATCTCCTTGCAATTGTACGTGATCTGCTAGTGGGTTGCAGTAAATTTTTGTGTCGTCTGCGTAGAGAGAATCCCGGTGATTTGACACAATGCCACAGATCGGATGTATATGCTATATACAGCAGGGGTTCTAAGACAGATCCCTGGGGGATCCCACTGAGCACGTTTCTACTGTCACTCACTGCAGTACCAAATTTAACAAAAAACGTTCAATCGGTAAGAAAATCTTGACATGTGCAAACTCTCACGTATGCCAAGCTGTTCCAGTTTCTGTAACAAACGGTTTTTAGGCACTTTATCAAAGGCTTTGTGGAAATCTAGATATACGATGTTAACGCATTCACCACGATCTAACCTGAGAGACCAGTCTGATACACAACGCAGCAAGTTAGTGTCAACTGAGCGACCTGGGATGAACCCGTGTTGATCGGCAGGTTTGATGTGCAAGGAAACAACATCTTGACAACAACGAAAGTAAGACTAATTGGACGAAAATTATCAGAGCTGAACTTATCCCCTTTCTTAAAAATGGCCTTAACACATGCTTGTTTCCACTCGGAAGGTAATATCCCGGAAGCGAAGGACAGTTTTATTATTATACTGAGTGGTTTGCAAATGGAGTTAATGAAAGCTTTAAGTAACACGGTGGATATTTCATCAATACCAGGTGCAGCCGATGGGCCTAGTGCACGAATTTCTTCAGCAATTTGTTCTTCTTGGAAATCAATATTTGTCAGATCAGCGGGCTCTCGAGGAAGATGAATGTTGGGCAACGCATCAGAAAATTCCACTGGTTAGGTCTGACAGAAAGTGGTGGCAAACAAATTAGCTACTTCATTGTGATTACTAGAAATGAATCCAGCCGCCCTTCTGAGTTGAGGCATAGCCACTGTCGAGTCTAGTTGACAGCGAACATACTTGTACAGTTTCTTGGGATCATTGCTAACTGTCAACCCTTGTTCAAATTCATTCCTGACACGTGATATGCGCAGCGACAGATGACTTGAAAAAAGTCGGTGAGCATAGAAGTACCTCATCACTTGTGCTGCGCCTAAATCTTCGCCATAGTGCTCTTGTATGCCTAATCATTGTCATTATAAACTCATTAATCCAGGATTTTGATGAAACTGTTACAACAGTTTTGTAATGGGAATTCTTACTGACAGCTTTAGAGAAGTTCTGTTTAAAAATATTCCAACAAAGTTCGATATCATGCACATTTAAAAGCGTATCTCAGTCAACTGCTAATAAGTCGCCATCAAGAGATGTAAAACTTGTGTATTTCCTTTTTA
Source organism: Leptura quadrifasciata (assembly GCA_963675555.1). NCBI lineage: Eukaryota > Metazoa > Arthropoda > Insecta > Coleoptera > Cerambycidae > Leptura > Leptura quadrifasciata. The sequence goes on along the minus strand of OY776673.1, from coordinate 149,111,465 downwards.
CAGACTCTTTTCGAGATTTGTTTTCAACACGAATTTGAATGCTAGGCCCCCAAGGTAACATCATCGGAATTCCCAGTTGGTGAGAGATATGTGAGATCACCTAGTGGGTTTCTATTAGAGGTGATAATTAAATCTAAGAGGTAGAGTCTCTGGTTTTAATGAAATCTGGTTGGTTCAGATACAATCTGAGTAGTTGTGATGATTCGGTCAAGTATGAGTCTAAAAAGGCAGGCCAGGTTATCTCGGGTATGTTAGAATCTCCTATAATTATTAAGTTTGTATAGGAAGCAGCAAGGTTGACAGGCTAATTTGTTGAGCTTTTTAATGTTCAAAAAATTTAATTTTATTAAAAAAACATTTAGGCCAGACATCAGGTAGATTAACATCCTTTTAAATGGAACCAGTTCATTATAGGCCTCTGTTAGACATACTAATTTTTGACCCACGCCCGCCCCCTGGAACACAACCAACTTTACGGCAATATCGCTCAAAAATATTTTTTTTGCCAATATCTCGGTTCTGAACGGTCCTACGAAAAAAAAGATGGTTATCAAAGTTAAAGATAGGTAAATTCTTTATCAAAATGATTCAGACACATTTTTACGTAGTATTAATATTATTGGACGTATAGGCGAGGAAATCAAGCATAGTAACCCATATTCCCTCTGTATATAGACAGTTTTCTATTTTCCACGCTTTCTAATTGATGTTATGTTTAATTTTCACTTTTGAAGTATAAATTAATACATTTATTATACATTTTGAAAGTGTCGATCTACAGCGTGGATGCGATACGATGCTTGACTTCCCCCACCTATAACTCCAATAATAATAATAATAATACCTAAGCCTAAAGTAAGACTTTTACCGGTACAGAAAACTAGATGACTTAAAAGTTTCTGCTATATTAAAATAAAGCACAGATGAGCTTTTAGAAAATCTTCAGTGTGAACTAACATGTTTTACATCTACAGTCTCTCATCTAATGTTGGTGATACGAGCTATAAACCGGGTATATTGACGCCAGACGAATGGGTCGTATTTTTGATCCACTAGGAAAATATACAGTGGTCTTCCTTTTAACTATTCAGACAATAGGTTATACGAAATTTAAAAATGATTTTTCGCACACTACTTGCAGATTCAGGCCTATTGTGCGATGAGTCGAAAATCTGCTTAAAAATGATTGCCCCTTTTAAAAATTACATTAAGGCTTTATGTATCAGGATCTGAGTAACCGTGCGAAGAAGTAGGATAACTAATAATTAATAATATATTTCAAAAAATTATTTATTCGTATTGAAATCCCTCAATTGTTACAAGATATGTAACGAGGTTTTAGAAGAACGACTAAACGATAGGATCCGTCTTCTTAGAAATATTACTTTAAAAATAGATTTACCTGATCGAGGTCAGTTGAAAATGATTCGGCGACTGTTGCAAGATATTAATGGATTTATAAGCGAATTTGGTCAATTCTCATCGTCGTGATTTAATTCTTCCTTTCCTTCAACGTCCGTCGAATTCACCGACCGCAATAGTTAAACAGTAAAAAACTAAAAAAAAACACGCTTTAATAGCAAACCGAACTAAAAAGTAAAAGATAATGTTTAAATATTAAGATTCTTATTTTATTGTAAAAAGCGTGGGGTGCTTGATATCAACTGTAATAAACCCCACGCTTTTTACAATAAAATAAGAATCTTAATATTTAAACATTATCTTTTACTTTTTAGTTCGGTTTGCTATTAAAGCGTGTTTTTTTAGTTTTTTTAAACTATAGTTTTTTTTAATCACCATCTTGCCATTCATCCCTCACTGGCTTCTCACCAATAATAAAATATATATTAATGACAACGGCTCCTCCGCCAAAATCTCGACAATACATTAGTCATTTTTTAAATTTTATTTTATCCTGATGATCCCGGTGAGGACATTAGGACAAAGTTGTCAAATTATTGTACTGTCATCGGTCTTTGATAAGTGTGCAAAGTTTCAGTTTAATCTGACGTTTTGAAGTGGGTGAGAATCACCTTCAAAGATTTCGTTACAGACAAACATACAGGTGAAGCTAATTAAAGCGTGTTAATAAACAATGCCTAAGCAGTCAATAAAGGATATTAACGGACTATTGGAATATATTGCTTCAAACTATTTTAATACAGACACTTATTTTCATAACTATAGTATGAGATTCAAAAATAAACCTAGAAATCATACGAATAGTTTGAATTTGAAGTTTATAATCTGTTAATGAGAAAAATGAACGTATATTAACCTGTTTAAAAAAACTATTAGTACTAGTAGTATAGTATTACGAAAGTATATCCATGCATGCACTATTCACATTTACTTTTGAAGATGAGCATTAATTATGACAGTAATTATAAACCTCTACACATTTAAAATATTAATTATTGCAAAGGCTAATTAAAGATATTTTTGACATTTCCGCCAACAATTAATATTGTAGCAAATACTTAGGAGGTACATTAACCTTGACAAAAAATATTTTGATTAAGAAATGAAAAAAATATGAACGATAGGAAAGTAATAATTATAATCAATTAAGTATAATAATAAAATACACAAATTGAAATTGATTTATGCTAATTATAGGGTTGTGGTTACGGTTGAAACATTTAATTTAAATACCAGAAACTTTTAAGGCAGCAATAAATTGTAATAATAGCATCTATTTTGTCTGACAGCTGGACGATTGTGTATTTGGTAGTGCTTGGAGTTATTAACGATAAATGAACCAAAGTATTAAAAATTTTGTAACAACTTTTTTGTGTAGAGCACAACACATCAAGAGAACATTTTTGTCTGTTAATCATATAATATTTTATCTATATACACACAAAACACAAAAATTTGGATGACAGGAAAAAAGAGAAAAAACATTTCAGGGGAGGAAAGAGAGGAAACCAATTAAAAGATCTTGAAAATTACTTGCAATTTTGATTAGCTCGGCAACTGTATGTGCTTTGCTTCCACTTTGCTGAAATGGACCAAAAAACATTTCACTGGCATTGGCATTATCTATCCCTTGTACACTTTTGAAACAATAATCAAAACACTATTGTTCCCAACCACATTAAAGAAAATGATATACAAGTTTTAAAGTATGTAACAAATACAAAGTCTTCTGGACTACACGGTTTTACATAACAACTAATAAGAATAATTATAAATGTAATCATAACACCTTTGACTTTCTTAATTAATAAATTCTTTGAACAAACAATTTTTCTAAATTCTTAAACTGCGAATGTACTGTCTTTATATAAAAAAGTGATCTCACCTATTATATGGATAATTATCGTCAAATATAGTTGTTCAGCATACTAACCAATGACTTCAGTCCTGTTCTGAAGTCATTGATACTAACCATCAGTTCATAATATGTGGTGATTACAATTTCCCCGAGGCAGTATGGTGGTGTATGGATTGTGTTTTCCAAGCTGAATATCCTCTGAAGTAACCATCAGTTATTGTGGTGATTACAATCTCCCCGAGGAAATATGGTAGTGCACGGATGGTATTTTCCAAGCCGAATATCCTCAAAATGCTGCAGCATGTGTAGTGCATGATTGTTTTAATTTTCCTAATTTGTATCGAGTAAATAGGTTCCCAAATAGGCATGGAGCATTCTTAGACTTGTGTTTTACTTATTATAGTGAGATAAATATTGTCCCAGCAGATGATCACTCGTCAACAATGCTACTTTGAAGTATGAAATATGTTATTATGACTTTAGAAATACCGATTTCTTTCAGTTAAAAATAATTTAGCGTACTATCAATATGTTTCATACCTCAGACATGAATGTAGGACGATTAGCAAAGAATGTTATGCTAAATACATCGAATAAATGAACAGGAACTTAATTAACGATCCATTCTTTATTTGAAGGCATGTAAATAATTTAAGAATCCTTAGAAATTATTCATCAAGTATGCATATTGATAATGAACAAAGTAGTGATGGTTACTCTTCAGTGTATCTTTTTGCGAAGTATTTTTCTTCAGTTTATTCTGATAAAAACTGTGTTACTCCCAACTATATAAATAATAAAAGTCATAAATCTAAATATTTTCACATATCTGTTCATGATGTCTATGAACGTATATGTGAATTAAAATCTAAATTATCTTTCGGCCCCATTTGAACTTTTCATCAGGAAGGTCTGAACTACATCATATCTTAATTTCGACCATTTTCACTGGAATCCTAAATCCCATGTATTCGAATTTTCGACCTTTGCCCTCGCTGTAACTCAAAAATAAGAGGTCCTCGAGCCTTGGTCCCATTTGAACTTTTGATCAGGAAGATCTAAACTACAAAACTACAACATATCTCAACTTCGACCACTTTCACCGGGATTCCAATTTCCAGGTTTCTGTGTGGGGTCCTTTCTTGTCGTCTAAAAAATTTCCCTGAATCCAATAACAATAATCTTTTATATTTTATTTTCATCACCTTCTTTCAAAGTATTTAGACATTTTGGTTTATATGGCTTGATGTTATGACGTCTGAAACGTCTTCTAATTTTTTCATTGTCGATGTTTAGTTGAGATGCTAAATCTCGTAGACTCAATCTTGGAATCTCTTGATTTGCAGTTAAGATTACATTATTTCCAAAATGCGGATGTGTTCAACGAGGTTACTCATTCTCAGATATTTTAATAACACTTCCAGTTTTATTGAAAAGACCGTTTATTGCGACTGGGTTCAATGACTAATATCGACTCGCAAATGATGCCTTCTGTTAAATTCTGCGGCTACTCTTCTGCCACTACAAACCTACTCACCAAATAACCTTATTATTTCGATTTTTTCACTTAAAATGCAGACCCATTTTACGATTGCAAACTAAGAATTTACACAATAAATAAATAATAAAGAAACACCACAGGAATTAGACAACCCCCAATTCCAGAAGCCAGAGGCTTGTGCGGAAGGGGTTTACACATTGAAAAACGCGGACATACAACCATATCCTCCGACAGTGCCAGTATCGGAGCCGGGGGTCGAACTCGGTAGCGCGATACCCGTTCAATTAATCGCGATTGCCACCTCGAGCCTTAACCAACGCGGCTATCGGCTAAAATAGAACTCAAAGGTTTGTCAGATTGACATTTAATTTGATACTTTTTGTTTACACAACCAAAATTGTAACCGTGTGTGGAGAAATATAAAAAAAACTAAAAATGCGAATTATGTAATGAAATTTGGTATTGGGGCTGAAAATTAGATTGTGAACAATTTTTTCGATATCTTCAGGGCGAAGCAAAATATCGGAAATGGGTCCCATTTGGAGGGGCGGCTGTTGTGTCAGTTTGTTAACTAAATAGCATAACCGTGTAAGCATGGAAAAACTGCCCTTGAAGCAAAATTGCTACTTTTTTTGTGAGTTTACCAATTTCTTGGTGCTTTACATATAGTATATATCTACTTTAGATGAATCAGTAATAAAAAAATTAGATTATTATTCTTCAAAGAAATATATTTTTTAAAACTGTTTATTTAAAAAATTTTTTTTACACTTCTACATTAGGGACACCTACCAATTTTTTTTAAATAATTTGTCATTTAGTGTTCTATAACATATATTTTTACGAAATAGTTTGAATTGGTACAACATAGTGAAATATAAAAAAGCAATCAAGTAAGTAGCTTTTACATATATTAGCTTATATTTATTAAATAGACACATAAAACAATATTCTTTTCTCTTAATCATCATCATCACTATCTTCGCTTATTACCACATTGATATCTTCCGCTGTAAATAGTGTTCCTAAATAGTCCCTAATATAGAAGTGTAAAAGGAGAATAATAACATAATTTTTTAATTACTAATCTATCTAAAGTAGATATATACTATACAGGGTGTTGCATCATGAGAGGGACATAGCTTAATAGGAGGTAGAGAACATCAGTGGTAACCGGAACCTCCCATAGAAATGTCTCATTGGGCCTTCATTACGAAGTTACAGGGTGTTAAATAATTTTTGGCCAAACCTGTTTTTTGTCATAACTTTGACAGGGAATGAAATAGCGGATTCATATTTGGTACGGCTAATGTACTAACGAACCCCAAGAGGTACATGTATAAAAAAAATATATCCAGGTCCGGACTCACTATAATTTATGTTTCTTCTTTGCATCAATAAAACATCACCCTGTATATATTTTTTTGAAATTTCGATACGACATTCGAAAAGAGCAAGAAAAAACAAACAAAATGGCCTATTTCATTTTTTGTTACACCTTCGTGGTTATTTAAATACGTTGTTAAATGTGCAAGAAAATGGATTACAGAACCCTATTAAATGAGAGGCACGTGAAATAAATAGTTTTATAACTAAAATTTGCAAAAATTCTATTGAGCCTAGGTGGTCTGGGTGAATCCTAATTCCGGCACGTTTTAAAGGTCCATTTTGGTAAAAAACTGTGGTCCTAATAAGTAATCGGGTATGAAATAACAAAATTTTTAATCAATCACAGTAGGCTTGTTCAAAGTGACAGATAATAAAAAGAAATCTCCTAAACAGTTGAATAATTGTTTGTTAGTAATTTAATGTGTCAATAATCCGCATTTAGTTAGTGAAAACTTGTGAAAATATTTTAACTATGCCAGTAAAATTTACAAACGTGGAATATGCTGACATAATATTCATCTATGGTTTCTGTAATGGAAATGGTAGGTCGGCGGAAAGAGAATATCGGCTGCGTTTTCCTGGTCGTCGATGCCCTAATCATAAAACCTTTAGTGTTCCAGTATGCAAGACAACACGGAAAGTTTCCTACTTCTGCAGTTGTGGAGCGTGTTTTACAACAAGGTGTGCAGGAACAAAACAATATTATAAACGTAGTTCAAGAAAACTTTAATATGAGCACTAGACGAATCAGTTTGGCAACTGGTATTCCTCATTGGCGAGTATGGAGAACCCTAAAAAGAGAACGTTACCATCCATATCATATCCAGCAGGTACAGCGTCTTCAACAAGGCGACGATATCCCCCGCCTGGCATTTTGTCATTGGTTGTCTAACCATCGCCCAGTCATTTACAGAACCTTATTTACGGATGAGGCACAATTTACAAGGGATGGAGTAAACAATTCACGAAATAATCATAAATGGGCACAGGAAAACCCACATGCGGTACGCCAACGCCGTTCGCAACACAGGTTTTCTGTAAATGTTTGGGTCGGACTTGTGAATAGACATTTGATAGGGCCACATTTTTTTGAAGAAAGATTGAATGGTGAAATTTACTTTGATTTTCTTCAAAACATTTTACCGAATATGTTAGAAAATATCGGTATAAGAGGCATGTTGTTTCAGCATGATGGGGCCCCACCACATTTTAACCTTCAAGTAAGAGAACACTTAAACAATGTGTATCCTAATAGATGGATTGGACGCGGGGGTCCACATGAATGGCCACCAAGATCTCCTGATTGTAACCCTTGTGATTACTTTTTATGGGGCCACTTAAAAAACGAGGTTTATAGCATTGAAATTGAAAGTAGACAACATTTAATCCAGCGCATCGTTACAACCTGCGACGAAATACGGAATAATCCAGAAATGATACGTCGAGCAATTGGTGACCTTTCTAAACGCGCAAGAAAATGCACAGAATGTGGGGGAGGACATTTTGAAAATTTACTTTAGTGTCAATTACGTTTTATTTTTAAACACATTTAGTTATTGTTTTGTTATTTATTGTTAATTGAATGGAAAATATTTTATTTATTTAGATTTTAGTTTGTTCTCTTTTCCAATTTTTATTAAGTATAAAATGTTGATGATTTTCTTGATCAAAGTAACTGGTTGCTTAGGCCTAAATGGTTTAAATTATCTGTCACTTTTATTCTTTGAACAAGCCTACTGTGATTGATTAAAAATTTTGTTATTTCATACCCGATTACTTATTAGGACCACAATTTTTTACCAAAATGGACCTTTAGAACGTGCCGGAATTAGGATTCACCCAGACCACCTAGGCTCAATAGAATTTTTGCAAATTTTAGTTATAAAACTATTTATTTCACGTGCCTCTCATTTAATAGGGTTCTGTAATCCATTTTCTTGCACATTTAACAACGTATTTAAATAACCACGAAGGTGTAACAAAAAAATGAAATAGGCCATTTTGTTTGTTTTTTCTTGCTCTTTTCGAATATCGTATCGAAATTTCAAAAAAATATATACAGGGCGATGTTTTATTGATGCAAAGAAGAAACATAAATTATAGTGAGTCCGGACCTGGATATATTTTTTTTTATACATGTACCTCTTGGGGCTCGTTAGTACATTAGCCGTACCAAATATGAATCCGTTATTTCATTCCCTGTCAAAGTTATGACAAAAAACAGGTTTGGCCAAAAATTATTTAACACCCTGTAACTTCGTAATGAAGGCCCAATGAGACATATCTATGGGAGGTTCCGGTTACCACTGATGTTCTCTACATCCTATTAAGTTATGTCCCTCTCATGATGCAACACCCTGTATATAAATAAGGCACCAAGAAATTGATAAACACAGTTGCCAACAAAAAAATAAATGGAAAAATTGAGAATTGATTTTTTTACTCGAAAACTATAAGTTTTAGAAAGTCGAATTTTTGCAGAATTACATTCAATGCTTGTATACACTATACAAGAAAAGTTGCAATTTTGCTTCAAGGGCAGTTTTTCCAAGCTTACACGGTTATGCCCTTTAAGTCCGTGTTATACAGGGTGTCCCACGACGAACTGCGGCGATCGATATCTCGAAAAGTAGACATCGGAAAATTTTGAAAATTTGTCGATGGGGGCAACTCGGCTAAAATATTTTCAAGATGGTGTCACTTCCGGTTATACCGGAAGTCGATACCAACTTGCTTATTTTAAATGGGACACCCTATATATTATTAAATTTTTGGATTGTACGCAAAATTCTAGGCCGATTTTGTGTATCATGTCCTATACATAGGTGTCTCCGTTTTTGAGATATTTCAATTTTTATGTCAAAAATGACGTTTGCGGGCCCTAAAAGAACTATCAATTTTTCCTATAAGGAAGCTTTTATTATCTAATTTAGGTTCGATTCTTTGTTGAAAAAGACCTACCTTAATAGAGTTTTTATAATATTTTGATAAGTATTAATACAGAGTGTTCAAAAAATAAGAATAAAGATGAAATTGAGAAAACTGTCAAAAATCAATTTTTTCAAATGGAAACTCCCAATTTTTATAATCCTATCTTATTCGCCATTAAAAATAAGGGTAAGTTTATATGGATATCTATTCCGAAAATTTTTAGTTTTCGAGATATTCCCAATTCAATATTTCTATATGGGGATTTTGCTATAGATTTTAAGTTCAATTACTGTCAGTTGGCTATGACGGCGTTGGGTGCTAAACAAATGTATGTAGCTGTCACTTACCAATTGACAAGTATTAATTATCATGCTGGGGCGCTTAAATTATGCACACGAGGATTACTTAAATTTTATTTTTATAATCTATGGAGAATATTACAAAGTTTTATCAAAAACATGTGAAATATTTGCTAATAGATAGAAACAAAAACCGTCTCCGAACAGTATTTAATCAATAATGGAGAATTTCAAAAAAATTGGCACTGCAACAGTTCATAAAATAGTTAAACAAATGTAACTTAGATACAAAAGGTTCTTATATAAAATACTAACAGTATAACTACTTATACTCAGGAAAATATTTTATTTTAATAAGTGTTCAAAGTGTCCACCCTGAACTTCCAAACATTTTTCGCACGTCTTGATTAGTTCATCATGGGTGGCCGCTCTAATAGAACCTGGAGATAATCTTTCAAAAGCATTCCTTACTCTTGCCTGACAATCTTCCATTGTTGTGACTGGATTAAAATAAACCATGTCTTTTATTGTTCCCCATATAAAACAGTCTAAGACAAACAGATCAGGAGAACGGGGAGGCCACAGAAAAGGTCCATTGTTTGCAATCCACTTATCGTAAAAAGTTTCTTCCAAGAAGTTGTTAACTATGAAGCTGCTGTGTGGTGGCGCGCCATCGTGTTGGTAAAATATTTGCCTATGTTCAGCTAGCGGTAAATTGTTCAAATATTCATTATCTAAATCTTGTAATATATTCAAATATCTTTCACGTAAAAAAAGTTGATACGTAATTTGAAAAACAGAAACTATTTAAGTATTAATTCATTACCATTTAAGTTTTCTTCATAAAAATTAAGTTTTTCTCCATCATATCCCACAGCACAGTACACATTAAATTGCCAGGTTTCTTGATAATTTCGCAATCTCATGGCATGGGGATTTGAGTCACACCAAAGGTGGGAATTATGTCTGTTGAAAAGTCCATTTTTCGTAAATTTTGCCTCGTCAGTCCAAATTATGTTGTCCAAAAATCGAAAGTCGCCTTGTAACATTGTTAAAATAAATTCGCAAAAGTGAACTCTTCTGGTCAAATCGGTGTCCTTTAGGTGTTGCACCATAGAAATAGGATATGGATGGAATTTGTGTTTCAAAAGAATTCTATGAATAGAGTTCTTGGAGATTCCACTTGTCTTAAGGATGTCATAGGATATGCCGCAAAATATCCCAAAATAGCAATTTCGATATTTTCATCATCGACAATTGGTTTTATTTTATGAACTGTTGCCTTAACGGTGCCAAAATTTTTGAAATTCTCCATTATTCACTTAATACTGTTCGGAGACGGTTTTTGTTTATCTGGATATCCATTATCAAATATTTCACACGTTCTTGATAAAACTTTGTTACATTTTCCATAGATTATAAACAAATTTAAGTAATCCTCGTGCGTATAATTTAAGCGCCCCAGCATGATAATTGATATTTGTCAAATGGTAAGTGACAGCTACATACATTTGTTTAGCACTCAACGCCGTCATAGCCAACTAAGAGTAATTTAACTTAATATCCATAACAAAATACCCATATAGAAATATTATTGGGAATATCTCGAAAACTAAAAACTTACCCTTATTTTTAATGGCCGGTATAACCGGAAGTGCCACCATCTTGAAAATATTTTAGCCGAGTTGAACCTATCGACATTAGTTTATACCAAATTTTCAAAATTTTCCGATGTCTACTTTTCGAGATATCGATCGCCGCAGTTCGTCGTGGGACACCCTGTATAGGACTATAATTATGCCAAAGCTCAAATCCAGATTTCAAGAAATGACGAAAATATCCGAATATTTCATTTTAAATGAGACACACAGTATATAGTTACTTACTTTGAAATGTTGCTATAATAAATAGTTTTGCAATGGTATTTTAGAGAGGAATATAATTTTGCCAGCTCGTTACATCAGAATATATTTAAACTAGTATGGTGGCATTTCAAAATCTTCAGGTGAATCATTAGTGTCAATACATTAATTTCATTGACAAGCATGCACAGCGGTTACGTAAAATACCGTATTTTTAATTATGTGAATATGTTTTCTTTCTGCACTAATATAGTATTAAATATAACATAAACTACTATATTTTTATTTCAATTTCCGTTTAATTTGATGTTCCAGTTATCGCAACTGTAACGCTTATAAATAATACAGTCAACGTGTCCATTTATAAAGATGCTGTAGTGTACATTGTTTTGAGAAATTTTAAAACTTACAAATATTGTTAAGAAGCATTATGGAATCTGTCATTGAAACTTTCGAAAATTGTATAAGGAAATACTTGTAAAAGCTCGTAAACTCTTTACTGTAAATTCTTGTAAGATACTCTTTTCAATTCCTCTTAAAAACTGTGATATTATGGAATTTCCCCAAATCTCATACAAACTTCATTCATAAATTCATGTGTAAAAGCTTTTAAGCTGCTAAACTTTAGTAATGGAATTTACTTTGAAAACACACAGAGACAGACCAAAACCTACAAAAATGTATTTCAATCACCATGAAAACATATAAATACTGATAGGTTTCGTACAGGAAACTTACATTAAAAACAACATTCAAATAAATCATCAAAACAACTTCGCAGCTACATACTACAGTTCCCAGTAGAGTGTTCACATGTGCATGTTGCCTGCATAATAATATATCGTTTCCCAAATCCCTTAAACAGTTTGCTGATTTATTAAATTAAACTGGAACTAACACTGCTGGCCTTTTCGACATGAATGTATTTATTTTACATACTTGTTTGATGATTATTTAAATAAAAACTGTCAAACCAGTTACAAAAGTAAATATTACAATGTTTACTTAGGAAATGATCATTGCTGCCTTTTCGCTGTCTTACCATATCTCATAAATACTCTTGCAAACTGTTTCAAATACACATATAGAATCTTGTCAACTCTAATGTATTTTTGGTTTTAGGAACTTGTCAAGTCTTATGAGATTCTTAGCAGGGTTGTCAAAAAAGGCAGATCTTCTTTTCACTAGCATAACAATATTGTGTCCAAACAGCGAGTAAACCGGACATTCGATTTGTGAATTTTAATTTACTTCTTTTTTACGAGCAAAGAACTTGTTATACAATTACATTTTATTCTCTATGATATTGCTCCTTGCAATAAACATACATGTTAAATGAACATACCAAACCCATACTTGATGTTAGTCATATGGGACAAAAGTTCGAAGCAATTTAGTGCCTCTCAGGTTAGCCGATCCAAAAATAGGATAATGATGAAAATTATAGATATGTAATTGGATGCGTAAATGTTTTTATTTGGATTTTATCAATAAAACGGTCAGTGTTCAAGAAAAGGCAAGGATCGAATTTTGCCTGCTACATTTCAAAATCGCAATTTGGGCTAAAGGCAGACAAACAAATTCTCTTCCTCGTATTATACTTCTTTTTTTGAAATATCCAAATGACTCTTTCAGGAAACTAATAAATAATATGGTCTAGTACGTGAACACGATCCAAAACATTATGGGCAGTTAGTACAAAGCGTTATGTAGTAACAAAAATCCCCTTTACTTTCCGTATGAAAGTGGTGAAGACTAAGATCGCTTATTTCAATAGAGATTGGTATATTGTGACCCGAGAGAAAAAGAAACAAAAAATTATACAGCTCTAAGAAGTGTGCATGTAACCTAGTAATTAACTCTTATTACAGACACAGAACTTTCACATTCACATCGTATAAAAATGACTGGAAAGTATGAAGTGTGGTATGAAATAAATAAACCAACATTATTGTTATATGGGTAATATATTGTGCTCATTAAAACTATGTAATGAGACAAAAATGTTTATTTATGTAATTTTGTACAGAAATCCGTTTCATAAATCCCTGAACTGAAATGTCGAAAAAAGAATGTCTGTGTGTGTGTGTGTATGTATGTCTTCCATTAACTGTGGAGATTTCCACCTGCAAGAAACCAGGGCTTTGGGGACTGTCCCAAATGTGGGGACTTACACGCGTCCCCACGCTTATTTTCCCTATTTTCTGGGCAGCGGCAACGTTGCTGTCAATAATTCTTATCTGGAAATGTTCACCATTAAATATTTCATAATACTGCAGACTCTTCTCAACATCACATTACTGATATTCTCAATGTGAACCAAATTATGACCAACCTCACAATTTATGTAAATTTCACGTTGTTGGATATGCATAAGCTATGAGGTCTTTAAACATAGCTGATAATAGCGCCCTCTGCACAATTTTCCTAGTATTAAAATAATTGTGTGTGTTTCTCATATCGGGTTAACTTTGAGGACTTGGACCTCGTTCATTGTCGTTTATTATCGGATCGTTCTTATTATATTAAGGTAACAGATATTTTCTCTATTGCATGAGTTGAGTTCACACACTTTCCTTATTTACCTTTAGTTTGGGGTCTGGCAGAATATTTAAGCGAATGCTAAGATGGGAATATAGTTACTTCCACGTCCAGTGGAAGTGTAGTAACGCAAAAAAAGTTCCTGTCTGTCGGTCGGTCTGTCTGTAACTCTTTTGTGCGCATGTTTACTCTGGAACCGTTTATGATATTGAATTGAAATTTGGGACACTTATGTATTGTAACGAGATCTGCAACTAGATTATATTTTAATCTAATTCCGTTGAAGGGTTCGGGGGTAAATGGGGTAAACAAAGGTAAATAGGCAAAGCGAGCAGTCCATAAAATTGCAATTTAAGGCATGTATGAAAAGTCAAGGTCTCAAAATTTTTTTTGGCATACTTCCCTCCACTATCATCCCCACTATCACCCCCACACTATTACAAAAAGGGAGTAAAAAAAATTAAAATGTGATTTAGTGTGTATACAAGAACGAAACGTCTCAAAAAATTACTTTGGCATTAGCTACCCCCTCTACCACCCCCATTGCCACCTCCCATTGCCTATTATTAAAGGGAGAAAAAATTAAATTGGGATTTAGTGTGTATACGAGAACTAAGAGACTCGTAAAATTTTTTTGGCATTAGCCACCTCCCCTACCATCCCCTTTGCCACCCTATTATTAAAGGGAGTAAAAAACTAAATTGGGATTTAGTGTGTACGAGAACCAAGGGCCTCTAACATTTATTTTGGCATTAGTTACCCTCTCTACCACCCACACCCTAATGTTTAAGAGAATAAAAAAATAAATTGGGATTTAGTGTGTATACGAGAACCAAGGGCTTCTAATTGTTTTTACATTAGCTACCCCCTCTACCAACCCCACTCTATTATTAAAGGGAATAAAATATTACATTGGGATTTAGTGTGTATAAGACTTGGATACAAAATCGGGATGTGGACGTAGTGATTCCTTGGGCAGCGGTTTTTTAGATATTATAATGATTAATGTGATTTCTACTAAATATTATTTAAAATACTTTAACTCTATATCGGGTGCACTCTTTCACAAAATCACATACAATATCAATATACATGTTGATATTTAAGATATATTCAAAAACATATTAATGTATTCTAGTAGAATATTAAATTGCCCATCCAAGTACGTTTTAATAAAACATATTTTTTCCTTTATTTAATATTCAGTTCAGATAATTTCGGAAATACACTTTTTTGTATTTTTTCTTTTTTTACTGCATCTTGAAAAAACAAAGAAACTATTTTTTTTATTATTATTGTAAAAATGCGCATCCTTTGATTTTGGCATCAAGATCCTGGAAGGATATAAAATATTTTATATAAAAACTATAACACAAAACTAAATAAACAGCAAAAATAGATTATCTTACAGTTTGTAAAAATACTAACCATCTACATATTTGACATTTTTTCAACATTGGTTTTACGTCTTGTATTACTAAAATTTGCGTTTCTAATGTGCTTTAATACTCTACCAGAAGTCATCTTCCTTAACTACCTTACTTTCAATCTTGGGACTAGACAGACTCATCAATATAATCTATCAATGATGGGCTTTGAGAAATTTTGTACACTTTGTTGTAATAATAAAATAAATAAAAAAAACAAATCTTTATTTTGTATTTTGATATTGTGATAGAAACTATAATCTAGAGGGCTAAACATTTTAGTATATTAGATTAAATGCTAATATACTAAAATGTTTAGCCGTCTAGATTATAGAGTATTTTTCTTTGTTTATTCGTGAACCGTTACAATTATTTTATTTATTTTTTTATTCTTCGGTTTATCGGTTCTAATTCTTCAGAGCTACAAAAATACCTTATATGCAACTAAATGTCATTCATAACAATGTTTATAGACTATACATTATTTACAATACACACATTTTATAGGAGTTATGCAATAACTACTGTAACTGTTGGGTTATTTATACACATTTCTATGATCTCATTAATTGTAAGGACAGTCCTCATGACAGTTGTGAGTGTGTAATCGGTTATTATTAAGAAAATTTTAAGGAAATCAATTTTAAAGATATGTTTACACGTATTATATATTCAATAAAATGTGGGGTCGTTGTAGACACAACAACTACTTCACATTAACTATGGGGTAATTTTTACACATTACGATGGCTTCATTAAGTTTGGGGACATTGCATACACACTAGCTACTTTACATTTACTATGAAGTCATTTATACACATTTCAATGGTTGAGTTCACTGTGAGGACAGTCCCCAAACGTTTGGATGGAGTGTATTCGATTATGAGCGAGTGCATCGGTAAACCGATTAGAGCCCCGTGATCACCAAAAAATGGTTAATCATGTAGCGGTCGTAGTTTCCAAGTCCCCACAACTGAGTATTTTGCACACGTCTTCACAACTTACGGAAGACATGTATGTGTGTGTACATGTGTGTATGTTTCTTGTAAACATGTGAATTTTTGTTAGACTTAAAATTTCAGATTTGGTACATACGTAACATAGCGACAAATGTTTCGTTTTTTTTTCCTTTATATTTGATGAGTAGTTCTAAAGATATAGTATTTTAAAAATGATACCCGAACATTTGCAAATCGAGATATTATATTTCGATTTAAAACGTCTCAAAAACAGCAAGTCGAATATTATAAAGGTATATGATAATTGGAGGTATTGAAATTCCCTTTAAAACGATTTTATCTCTGTTCCTATGGTTTAAAAATAATAGTCCAAGATCCTAGAGCCCCCACACCTACGTCATTCTAGCAAAGCTAAAATTTTCACAATAAATGTGTAATATGTAGGTAAAAACGTATGCGTACTTACTTTTACGTTAAATTAGCATAACTGGTTTTTAAATATGTTTTACAGAATATTATTAAGAACGAACATTTATTATTGCCAGCTTTCCGTGGGCCCTAACTTCCGCCAGACGCTTTAAGGCTGAAGAGTCACAATAAATGTATAATATGCAGGTAATAACGCATGCGAACTTACTTACTTTTACGTTAAAGTAGCATAACTGGTGTATGTATGTTTTCCACATTTATTGCGATTCTCCAGCTTTAGAGCGTTTGGCGGAAGTTAAGGCCCACGGAATGCATCTGGCAATAATAAATGTTCGTTTTTAAAAATATTGTGTAAAACATAAAAACCAGCTATGCTAATTTAACGTAAAAAAGTAATTAAGATTTTTATTCACCTTCAGTATCTGCTACCTGTAAAAGGACCTCGCTGTCAAAGTAGCAAGTGCGCATGGATTTTTACCTACATATTACACATTTCTTGTGAAAGACTTAGCTGAAATGACGTCTAATAAAGCCCTCTAATGCTCTCACTCACACACATATGCATGCATAATGCCATCACGCTCACACACACAGCGGACCTTTAATGGTGTCTGGGAGGATGTTAGAACCCGTACTGGTCTGGCCGCTTACAAAAGTCTTAAAACGGTCGCCCAAATAATATATATATAAAATTCAGGCTTACTCGTAGGTACTTATGCATTTTTACGTACACATTTATTGTGAAAATCTTAGCTTTGCTGAAATGGCGTAGGTCTGGGGGTTATAGGATTTTACTCTATAAAGAAGTTTTCGTATTAGGTATTTTAGTTGCTAATCGAGCCGAAATACATCTAGTACAAAATGTAGAAATAAAAATGTAAAGACGTAATTTGAACCCTCGACCTCGCACGTGAGAATTCAATTCAATTCAAAATATATTTATTAACAGTAAAGATACAAACAGTTGCTTCCCCAGAGTCTGCACCAGAACCGATCATGCAACCACCGCGTTGACGCGGTGGCGGATTGCAGGATTGGGCAGAATAGGTCTGGAAAATTGGAAAACAAACTTAACCTAAACTTCTTTTTACAAAATAAAATTAAAATAGGTAGTAACGTTGGAACAGACTCAAAACAAGATTAACAACTTACAAACTTAAAATTAATATAAATTTTTAAAACACTGTCGCACAAACAACACTTTTTAATTTCGTATCCGAACGCTGGCACCAAAACTTAAATGAGGCGCCTTCTGCGAGATACTCCAATGCGGGGCTGCATAAAGCTGGCCTAAACTATGATTTTAAAATTTTTTGAGTTTTCGAAAAGGTTGATGATTTTTAAAGGTTAATATGACATGAAATGAATTTGGAAACAAAAATGTACAAAAAAACGAAGAAAAACAAAGAAAACGCAACAAAATACACAAACAGAAAAAGAAGACGGGAACAGGAAAGAATTAAAGATGGGCGAAAGGTATGAAATACCAGCAAAAGGTGGATAGGTCTAGTGAAAGGTATAGTTGTTGAAATTTGGCTATAGTGGTTGCCGGAAAATCGGTAACGTCTGGTACGGTAAGGGGTGTTTGATCCGAAATGGGGCATTATGCTGTCTAATTTGTGTTATGTGTCTTGTTAACGGACTGTCGCCCAGTTTGAAAGAATAGAAGTTTTGAGAGACGTGCCGGACGTAATCCGCTGTCGCGTTATGTCGTTGCAGTGTTCGTAGAAATCTCTGAGGGAGGTGTACCTTCCTGAATTCGATATGAGGCTCATAAATTTGTGTTCAAACACTTGTAGATTTTTCATTGTCATGGCCGATATGCTGCACCACACCGGCGCCACGTATGTGATGGACGGCTTGACCACCATCGTATACAACAATTTTTTATTCTGTCTGTTAAGTCTGCTACCTTTGACCAATGAGCTGATAGAGACTACTGGACAGACAGTAGACCGTCTGTACTGTCTCATTAATGTGCGTATTGAACGTCAGTCTTTGGTCGAGTTTCAGCCCCAAGTACTTCACGCATTTTTTTGTTGGAATTTTGTTTCCCCTGTTCGAAATTGATGTGATGATTGTATTTTCTGTGAAGCGACGCGTGAAGACTATCGCCTCGGACTTCTCAGTGTTCATCCGAATCTTCCACTGGTCGTAATAAGCCGTAGCACGAGCCATGTGCGCCTTCAGCAGCATGTTAGTTGCCTGTGCGTTGTGTGAATGCGCGTACATGGTTGTGTCATCGGCGTACTTCGCCAGCTTATTATTCGGGAACTCTGGCAAGTCCGAGACAAGTTGTAGAACTTCGGTGACAGGCACGATCCTTGTGGGACTCCCGTACGAATGTCCCGCTGTGTTGAGAGTTTGTTATTCAACCGGACTTGCACGGTTCTGCCCGTCAGGAACAAGTGAATAAGTTTCGTGATGTGCGTCGGAAAGTTATAGTTGTCAAGTTTGTAGAGTAATCCCGGGATCCATCCGGCGTTGAACGCCTTCTCAATATCAAGGAGCACCATGGTGGTGTTCTTCCCGAGATTTTATTGCACTTTGACGTCGTTAACTATCCTAAGCGCGTAAGAATCAGGCAACTCAACCACTACACCACGGATGGCTGTTAATAAAATTTACATACTTTTTGCTATATGAACGTACGAGCAAGATTTTTATTTACTTTTAGTACCTATTATCTGTAAAAGGGCCCCACTTTCAAGCTAGCAGGTACGCAATACGTTTTTACCTACATATTACATATTTACTGTGAAAATCTTAGCTTTGCTAAAATGACGTAGGCCTGGAGACTCTGGGGTCTTACTCTATAACAATGTTATGGGTAAAGCAATTAATGTCTCGTAATTTTTTAAAAGTAAAACATTGGTATTGATAATGAATATTAAAATAAAACTTAGGAAACGATAAATAATCTTTGTTGTATCATTTTTTCGTTCACTGTAATACTCGTTACATTATATAAATAATTGAATTTCTCCAGTAAAATCACGAGATATTGCTTCAATTTATTAAAGTGCACTATTTTATAAAATAAGCGATTTAAAAATCTCAAAATTAGAGCACGTTGGTGGTATTATATATTAATAAGAAGTAAGTTTTAATTTTACTGCCAATAGTAGCAAGAAAACCTTAATTAACAAACACTACTTTTTTGTTCATAACTTCGTTGTTTTTACTTGTTTTTCATTAACTCACAAAGTTCACAATCTTGCATCCTTTATGTAACACACTTCCTCTGACATAATCAATTGATACAATTTTGCACAGTTACTAAGATCGGATGACAATAGAATATTCCACCGTTACTTTTGTGAATATTCGTATGTAGGGGGTGAAAATTGACTAAATATACTATCCAACCGGCACCTCCGGCAAAATATAGAATACAAAAGTCTGGTTGGTTAAGGCGCGAGGTGGCAATCGCGATTAATCACACGGGTATCGCGCCACCGGGTTCTAATCCCGGCACTGGCACTGTCGGTGGAAATAGTTGTATGCCCGCGTTTCTTCAATGTGTAACCCCCTTCCGCACAAACCTCTGGTGTCTGGAGTTGGGGTTTGTCTAATTTCTGTAGTGTTCATTTGCCATTTATTAAAGGTTTTTCGCCTTATCAGAGACTTCTACGTCCGTTTTTTCCCCTAGAAATTGTACGATATTATTTCTGGTGGCATAATAGGATGAGGTTTCCAGCTCCAATGAATGAATTGTGTAAACTGGTTCCATACGTTATAAATAATTCAAGATGACTAAAAAGTAGAAAATAAAATATTTTTTTTACTTGCTTTTCTTAAAGTCGTACTAAGAATTAAAAAATAATTGCCTTGCTTTTCTTGCAATTATTTTTTACTTTTTAGTCAGACTTACAGAAAAGCAAGTTTTTAAAAATATATATATTTGTTTTAAACTATAGGGGCAGGGAAAAACTCATCTTAAAGGGAATTTCATTACCTTTAATTTCTGTCATATTTCTTTTAACGCCAGGCTCATTGTTTTTGAGATATTGGAGATTTGAGTTATTATCTCGACTTATAAAATATTGAGTATTATCATGTTCTTAGAACTATTGGTCGCACAAAAAGGAAAAGAACGAATTATTTATTCTTTTATTTTCTCTATTGTAATTTTGTACTATACCACTTTTCCATTCAATTTAATACTTTTTGAGTTAATTACAAAAAACCGTAAAGTACCAACTATTCGATGCCAAAATCGCAATATAAAAATTTTTATAACTTGGAAAATATCAATTTTCATAAAAAATTGTATGCCGTCTTTTTGGCTTTAAATATGAATCTCCCTCAGATTTAGTAATTAGTTTTTTGTTCTTTCGCTAGAAGGGGTGGGAACCGCTCCGCAACAAAAAGCTGATATTCTTGCTTGCTTTTCGTTTCAGCTTTCACAATGTTTGTTTTCAAATCTCATCCATCCTTTATTTAACACACTTCCTGACATAATCAATTGATAAAATTTTGTACAGTTACTAATATCGGATGACAATACAGAATTCCACCGTTACTTTTGCAAAAATCTGCACGTAGGGGACGCGGGGATGAAGACTGAATATTTGTCTTCAAATCTTGCATGATTTATTTAACACACTTTCTAATATAATTAATTGTTGAAATTTTGCACAGTTACTAAGATCGGATGATAATACAGTATTTCACCATTACTTTTGCAAATATTCGCACATGGGGGCGCGGGGGTGAAAATTGAAAAATCTTCAAAAACGAAGGAGCGAGAAATCAAAAGAAGTCGTTAAGAGACTCTCTGAGGGGTGAGTCTACCAAATACCCCCGCGCCCCCACTCCCAATCTAACCTAAATATATAATGTTTCTTTGAAAATCCAAATTACCCTACTAATTAAACTTTTGGACGGGGGACGGGGCAGGGGGAGATGGCATGGTTTCTGGAGGTGGGTCTGTTCGAAAATCTACCTATTTTAAAGTGTTCTATGCATGGTTAAAAGGATTTGGTTTCAGTCAAAACTGGAAGTACCAAACACCTAAGAAACTAAGCTAAACCTTGTTCTACTTCACATAATACATGGTAAGGCATACAAGTAATTTATAAAAATATATTTTTAATTAATATGACAATGACACTGACAGTAAAACAGTAATATCGTGACTGGTGGTGTTTTGCATTATTAAATAATAAGAATTTTGTTGTAAAACCAAATCAAACTGGTTATTTTGAAAAAAAAAAGAATTTATTTTTTTTTAACTTGAGAAACCGTTTTACAGATAAAAATAATTTTCAATTGAAAAAACCAAAGAATATAAGAGAAATAATTAAAATTGCAAGACAAAGTAACAATATTAATCACTAATTTTCATATTTTCGCTTTCAACGCTTTTCGTGTTTAACAACCCTCATCGTTTTAATGCTTTTACTAAAATATTATAATAATTAATGAAATTATGAAGGAAATATTTTGTTAATCCCTGTATATAACATAGAATAATAAGCCACTCTGAAAGTTGCTTAATATTCCAGTGAAAAGAAGTAGATATAAATTTTGCCACTATTAAATATGAATTTCATTTGAAATGAGTCATTGCTTTTCGTTGTTAGTTATTATAGCAAAAAAGAGAAAAGGACTAAAAAAATGTAAAGCGATTTGTAGATCTATATTGATAACTGGTGAAATGGCAGCCTTAAGATGTCTTGTTTCAAGGTTTGCAAGTTTCAACTGTGTATTATATTACGTCATCCCATATAACCCCATGCAGCAATAACATATCCCCTGCGCCTGCATATGTATATTTTTTAACTGTAGTTCCTGCTGATTAATCTGATGACCTCGTTTTATGCAATTCGAGAGGAATTTTACAATACGATGTGACAATTATTACAACTTACTTTGGAGGAATCTTGTATTAATCACATTTTATGCTTGTATTCACTCTTAGTGTTACGACTGCAGTACATAAATATCTCTAGAAGAATTGGGGTAATTTAATTTTATTTAGATTTATTGTATATGCTTTTCAAAAAGTAATAAATTTTTGTTATTATACTATGGAATTGACACGTTTATCTAATAAGTTGCCTATGGCGATAAACCAATGGCTGATGATAATTTAAGCATATAGCGAACTTAATTTTTAACATGTAAAATATGCATAGTAATTGAAGTATTTAATTGACAATCACTTTTTTATTAAAGACAATTAAAAACAGTTAGTAGATTTTCATCGAGATTAAAATGGTTTTTTTTTTATACATTTATTTAACGTCGGCCTATTTCCGCTACTGAGGCCTAACACCGACGCCTCTAGACGAGCTACCCCCAACCAGGAATTTTGCCGAACCTCTTCCCTTAAGAAGAGTAGGGATCTTTTACTTGCCTAACATTTAATAGACAAGGGACCGACGGCTTTACATCCCCTCAGAAGGATGGTATATCTCCTATACAACCCTCGCCTAAGGTTGTATAGCTTCCGCGCATACACTGATATACAAGCCGCTGGAAGATGTGAGAGGCGAGGACGCGGTTTCCGTTGGAATGGTCACCCATCCAAGTACTAACTGCGCCTGTCGTTGCTTTACATCGCATACCGAAGTATGTACATAGTAAAGACGCACCTACGCTCGCCCCAGAGATTAAAATGTTCCTAACAATTGGAATGTACCAATCTACACAATCTATTTTCAACTTTATATGCATTTTGGTTTTGAAAATACTTCTGGGTGCATATATAGGGACTGTTTCTGTAGAAAAGGAGCGATATGAAACAGATTTGTCCGCTGGCCAAAGCCGGCGCAATAGAGGAGAATGAGAAAGCGGATTACTTTAATCTGTGACCAAAGGATAGATTGGTTGGCTAGTTGTGTTCGTATAAATTGTTAGTTATGGATTGTATATTACTCTTTTTGTTGAAGAGATTTAGATAACATGATTTGATGTTCAATTGTCGTACTGATGCGTTCGTGGTGATATGTTCACTGCCGATTAATAACTTTAATTAATGAGAAGAAAACGAAATTGTAAAACGGCATTTCCGACCAAAGTACTCATTAAGTAACAGTGATTATAGTGTATTAAGTTAAATTTCATTAAAACTAAAAGTTATTGTAAAATTTAAGAAAACTTGTTATTTGCAATTTTTTATACCAAACAATATCTATCCGTGGCGTACTACATACAGTCAGCTGTATTTAATATGCGTGGCCTATGGTAAAGGTTGTAATAAACAAATAAATTCAAATAATAGAATTATATGTAAAATATGCAACAATTTCATTATAACTGTGCAGGTATATTGGAGATAAAGGTCTTATATCTCTGGTGAGATCATATTATGGATTTGTGAATTGTGCATAAAGAAAGTACCAATCAAGAATATATTGCCAGTACAAAATACTAGTGATATATGTTCCACCTGACAGCTTAGTATATCTAAAACATGAAAAAAATAAGTACTTTAAAGCAAAGGACTGATCAAGTAAATAATAATAAACAAAAACTAAATGAAGTATGCAATATTGTGACTGACTTGCGGAAGAAGAACCAATATCAAAAATTCAAATTAAATGGGATAGATCAACAAAATCATATTAATTGTTTTGGAATCACTGGAATATTGGAACCTGGCATAGGGAGAATATCCAAATGACAGTTCAATTGATTTGCTTGACGATAGAAGTCAAAATTAGATTCGACAATGATAAATAAAGTATAATAAATTTTAACTTGGCGTGTGACTGACACTGACACTACGCATATGACTTCATTTATCTTGCACACAAAGTTAAAGCAATAGCCAAAATACATTGTTCACGTATGTCT
Organism: Leptura quadrifasciata; assembly: GCA_963675555.1. Taxonomy (NCBI): domain Eukaryota; kingdom Metazoa; phylum Arthropoda; class Insecta; order Coleoptera; family Cerambycidae; genus Leptura; species Leptura quadrifasciata. The sequence goes on along the minus strand of OY776673.1, from coordinate 149,087,041 downwards.
ACCAAGCTTCTCTCTCATCTACAGAGAGACGGAAATATGAAATATACACTGAATAGAGAGAGATAAATATTATATCCTTCCATAAGTTCAGCGATTCTCAAATTCTAAAGATTTGTCTATCGTTATTATGAACTGTTATTTATTTGGGTTAAAAGTCGACTTATATTGGAATTAAATTCGTCTTTATATAAAATGTTTTCAGTGTTAAATAGTCGATATTCATCCGACAAACGGATATTGTCAAACCACTAAACGCATTACAATTTTCTAGTAATTAAGTATTACACGTTTTATAGTAGAATTATTGATCTTGTGTAGCTCAGCGTGTAAAGATTTTCGAATTGAATTACCTATTTTTAATCCATTTTAAATAGAAGGAGTTTAGGTTTAAGTGTTTAACAGTTTTTAGCCAAGCAAGACCTACTCCGTCCGACCCTGCAATCGGCCACCCGACTGATTTAGGTAATTAATTTTTTGTTATCAGTTTCATTTGTGCCCGTTTGTTAAAATAATTAAATTAAACAATGAAATTAAGTAAATTAATGCTATTCATGAATTTTTTGAGAACCACTGACATTACTGAATCCAATACATATTAGTCCAGTCCATTAGTTTACTAACCAAAATAAATTTTTCTCTGGATATTTCTGTTTTAGTAACACAAATGCAGTCGTATATATGCAAACCTAGATGCGTATTAGTAATTTATACCACTATACAGCACCTAGCTCGTTCTGGCCTCTGGTATAATGTACACGCGTCGTATGGAAAATATACCGTAGCACAGCACTAAAGGTAGGTACGATTTCAAATGCTTCAAAATGCTGTTGTATTTGAAATTATACCATTACTGCATATACAAGAGAGATGTTGCCGTCATTTCAAGTGAATTTTTTCAATATCATATTTTAGAATATATCCGAGAGTAACGGTTCTCTTCCTTATGGGCGCTTGCGCTCTTTCTATTTTAACATGCAACAATACACACTACGCCAATTACATCTACACACTGTGCACGTGTTTATTCCACAAGAATAACATTGCGTATACGTTACTTTTAATAACTTAAAGTTTGTTTACAATGCAAAATATATAAATAATGTGTCTCAGGTATCAATTAACAATTCAAGACCGCCCAATTCAAGACCAGCAGAAATGGCAACAAAAATATAATTAAGGTACTTTTTGAATGCCTCTTTAAATAAGCTACATTTCAATTCTATTGAACCAAACGAAAAACTTCCCTTGCAAAAAACATTTTACAAAATGTACCCAATCCTAAGTAAACTATTTGTTATTTCTCTAGGTTACTTCGTATATTTAAAGTGCTGCTGTTTTCATTAATTTCGCTTGAATAGTTATGAAATGTTTTGTATCGGAATAAACGTTGTTTTGCTGTTTTGTATTTTTTAAGTACTGCTTGTGAACCTTTTGGTATTGGAATAAAAGTTGCTTTACTGTTTTGTATATTACATTCTAGCCCGGTGTTAACCAATTTACGGTATAATTTCAAGCGAGAATGCGAAAAAATCGTACCTTAAAACCATACCACATGTCTGCGTTTAAAGTATATTTTCCACGTTACGCCACAGATTAACAACTTGAATGTATATCACGACACAGCACCGAATTAGGGTATACTTTAAAGTGAAACTACGCCGCCGCATATTATTGATATTATACCACAGCGTAGAGCGTAGTTCAGAGGAACTGCATAACGGTACCAATACTGTCTAGGTAGACATTCGTACTGCACATATTGTAATGCATCCACTTATGAAACGAATACCCATCATTGTAAATTCATGGTTGTCGACTCCCATATGATTATCGCATTTACTTAATATTTCACATGTGTGCTGTATCGACATAGGAAACGAATACACTAACTTCATGCGACTACATGATTAGTGCACTACGTAGCGCTAGCACGAAAATGCAGACCGGCAAGGGTAAGTTATTGATTTAGTAAAAAGTAACGACAAATTATGGACGATGTGGAACAAATAAATACGAAAAATTATAGTTTAAAAAACTAAAAAACACGCTTTAATAGCAAAACGAAATAAAAAGTAAAAAATAATGTTTACATATTTTAAATATTTTATTGTAAAAAGCTTGGGGTGCTTTTTACTATATTTTCATTGCACCCTACGCTTTTTACAATAAAACATGTAAACATTATTTTTTACTTTTTAGTTCGTTTTGCTATTAAAGCGTGTTTTTTAGTTTTTTAAACTATAATTTTTTTTGGCCACGCCATTCATCCTGCTTTTCGAAACCGCTGAGTATCCGCTAGTAGTACATAATTAATATTACATCATAATGTATGTATTAAAGTCGGAACTAGCGTTTAACAAGGGCTTATACAACAGCAAATACGTTACATTATTAACTGCGGTGCCTCCGCCAAAATATCGACAATAGGTTAGTCATTTTTTATATTTTATTTTATCCTGATGATCCTGGTGAGGACATTAGGAAAAAGTTGTCAAATTATTGCATTTTTATCGGTCCTTGATAAGTGTGCAAAGTTTCAGTTTAATCTGACGTTTTGAAATGAGTGAGAATCGTGTTCAAAGATTGAAAAAGTTACATACATACAAACAAACATACAGGTGAAGTTAATATAAAGCGTGTAATAAAAAATTACAAACTTTTCGATTATTCATTGCCAGTTTTATTGATCGGTTCCACAACCTAGGGACCTAGGGCCCAGTCTCGTTTGCGAACCCGCGGACCTAGCCAGGACGCCACTGGGTAAAATGATAGTTTTACCTATAGTTCAAAAGTTCAAAAATATCGAACACCATTAAGATAATATAATATGGCTTGGCTGGTAATAAATCATAATATTCAGAGTTTACTGAATCGTATCTTATAGGATAGGACACTTAATTTAAAAAATAATGATAACAAGCAATTTCATAAATTTCAATTTTTTATGTGATTTATGAAAAGATAAAATTTGAATTAACAATCTTTATGCGAAGTAAAAATTTATTTTAAACAACGGAAATCCATTAATATTTTGTTGTAATAAAGCAAGCATCATTATTTATAAATAATTTATCGTCCACTTATCACTTAACTATCTAAGGAATAAATAATAAAGTTCTGCGAATTTTTTTAACAAAGGAACAGCAACTGTTCATGTCTGAGATTTATTTTAAGGTTTCCTGTGTAGATAATATGTTAAATGTTAAGAAATAATTATATAAAATATTAAAATTTTGTTCAGATCGTTACGTTGCTAATTGAGGGTGGGTCAGATTAATGTAATCGTGTTTAGTTATTTCGTCATTGTTCCTTTTTATTGAGAATTTAATTATTAATATTTATCTTCCACTATTGTAGATTATAGCATATCGTGATGCCAAGCCACAGAATTTAGGCGCGGTTTATTTTAAGGAAACCTGCAAATTAAACTTCGAAATTAATAACTATTATAAAAGATAAAAATGTTAATTCAAGTTAAATCCAATACTGAACCTCGAATGCTTTTTTACTTAGTATGTATTGAATTACCATGATTTCTCAAATGGCCATTTATTATATGTGTAATTAAATACGAATCTTAGTCTTGAGTTTGGAAGTTATCTTATATTAATTATGATCATTTCATTATTTCATATTATATTTGACTTATATATACAGTAGTAGAGTGCCGTTGGGTCTGCACCTCAGAACCGAGGTCCAATTAATGAATTAATGCAAGATCTTTTGGAGTGTGTAACCAAAAATTTACAAAACGATAAAAAGTACTCAGAATACAAACAATCCAGAATTTAAATTTCATGAAATAACCTATAACGATGTTAGAGATATAATAAACAAATTAAAAAATAAAACTAGTCGTAATGTCTATGAAATGAATATTGAATTAATAAAAACTATAAAAAATATTATTATAGTTCCGTTAACAAAATGAATAAACGAAAGTGTTGCTAGTGGCGTATTTCCTGATGCATTAAAATTTGCGAAAGTAGTTTCAATACATAAAGGGGGCTCGGCCCAAGAGGAAAACAATTATAGGCCCATTTCATTGTTACCGGTATTGCCAAAAATTTTTGAATCTGCTCTAAAATTACAAATAACCAAACATTTTGAAAGCAACAGTGTATTTTACCCGAACCAATACGGTTTTAGAGCCAATAAATCTACAAGGAATGCTATTTTATACTTAATCAATAAAATAACAGACAGTTATGAAAATAATCATGTATTGGCAACTGTTTTCTGTGACTTGCAAGAAGCATTTGACTGTGTGTCGCACACTTTGCTGATCGAGAAATTAAAATATTATAAATTTGATGATAAAAGTATTGAATTAATAAGAATTTTTCTAACTAATCGAAAACAATTCACAACTATTAATGGCAAGAATTCTGAAATTGCAAATATCACAAATGGCGTACCTCAAAGATCAACTTTAGGACCCATACTGTTCCTTATTTATATCAATGACATAAATTTTGAATTACCCGATATCAAACTAGATAAAATCTTATTTGCAGATGACAGTACAATAACTTTCGAAGAACCAAATTTAGATTTGCTCGGCCAGCATTTGTTCGATACACAGTTACAAGCAAAAATATGGTTTAGTAAAAATAAATTATGCCTTAATGACAAAAAAACCAAGCAAATTATGTTTACTCACAAATCTGTCGATATAAAAAATGATGAAGAGGTAACATTTTTAGGGGTGTATTTAGACCCAACTCTGTCATGGGATATACATGTGGACAAATTAGCTGGTAAACTTGGTAAAAGCATATTTGCCATCAGATGTTTAATAAATATCATGCCAAAAAGGAGTATTATTACTGCATATCATTCACTTTTTATGTCTCAGTGTACGTATGCTCTTCTTGGATGGGGTCATTCACCACATGCTAAAAGAATATTCGGCTTACAGAGAAAGGTAATAAGAATTATGACCAATCTAGGATATCAGGACGATGTAAAATATAAATTCACAGAACTCAAACTACTCACGCTGCCTTCTTTATATATCTACCTATGCATTACGTATGTTAAGGAAAATTTAACAAAATACGAGTGTCTTAATAGAATACATGAACAAAATACAAGAGAGGGACACAAAATAAGAATAAAGTGTTTAAAACTTACAAGTAGTAGAAATGGAACCAACTATTTTGGACCATTATTTTATAATAAACTACCCACACACATCACTGCTTTTCCTCTCAATAAATTTAAATGTGTTATAAAAACGTTTTTAATAGAAAAGGAATTCTATAGCACCCAGGAATTCATGGATTGTAATATATCTACCTACCTGCAGATGTAATATGAATTGTGAATGTAGTTATACAATATTTGTTTTCACAGTATCTTACTACTATATACTATATAATGTATGTACCATTATTATACAATGTTTTTTTCTATTGTATTTTCTATTGGACGTGTGTATATATACTTTGTATGTTTAACACAAATAAATATGTATGTCTGTCTGTCTGTACATTATATACAACATAGTTTGCCACACGAGCACGAGAGCTCCTTTAAGTAGAATCAGTCTTTCGGCTGGTGTTTGTTGCAATCGAAACATTAGCGTTTTATTGGTAATATGCGGTTATTAGGTACACTTAACGCGCCAGGATTGTAACTTGTAATTCAGCGCTCGGCGGGGCACATAGCCCGGAGAGTAGCTGTTGGTTGCAGTCTGGTTACATTCCTTATAGTAAAATAAGGATTTTATAGAGGAGCTTCCGACTGAAATATTATGTTTTAATATTTCTGCCCTCTAGAAGCACACTTGATCTATGCTAAGCCCAGTCAGGCTATTTATTTTTCGATTGCAACAGACACTGGACCGCTGGATGGCGCCTACTTACTATTTTACATCTCGCTATCATAAAAATACCGAAATGTACCAAATAGTCAAGGGATCCTCCTGTCGTTCGTCACATCCCCTACCTTGCACTGACGAGCGCCTACAGCTCGAAACTGCAGTCTGCAAGTAGTATGGGACGACTGGCACGAGAGCTCCTTTAAGTAGGATCAGTCTTTCGGCTGGTGTTTGTTGCAATCGAAGCATTAGCGTTTTGTTGGTAATAAGCTATTATTACACTTAACGCGCCAGGCTTGTAACTTGTAATTCAGCGCTCGGCGGGGCACATAGCCCGGAGAGTAGCTGTTGGTTGCAGTCTGGTTACGTTCCTTATAGAAAAATAAGGATTTTATAGAGGAGTTTGCGACTAAAAATATTATGTTTTAATATTGTAACTAGTTTGGACCGCTGATTCAGAGTCTGCACCACCGTATTGGTTCCCCTACGTGGATGGAACAGGAAGGCATCGTATTCATACCTAGTTGTATATTTTTTATGTAGTTTTATCTTTGCTCTGTCATAAACATTATCTATTTCAATAAATTAATTATATTAGACTTCTGTATATCCTTTAAGTAGTGACGCTGGTTGCACCTAGACTTTGAGGGCCTCCGGAGCTAGCCGCACGCTATACTTTGGGGTATGTGTGGTAGAGGTATCTAACAATTTGTCCTTTTTCCCCTGCCCATAGAATCAAAGCCCCCCGGGCAGATTTCAGCCTAACAACTCAACTACCCCAGATAGTTCTGGTAACAATTGGTATATTATCTTTAAACTTTTTTCCTAGCATTCTACGACATTTTACGTAGGCATCTATAACTCCCTTCGTAACTTAAAATCAACATTTCGGTTGTTATCATTGCTAACTTTCAACGAGATTTTTACGCGTTTAGACGTTCTATTACAATAACATTATTCTTGTTATTTCCATATCAGTTCTCAATTATACACAGTATGTTCATTAACTACTGGTGCAGTGTAGGTTTTCCTATGACTTGTTTACCTTCTCACTGTAACTATTTGTCCCAAGGGATGATTTTATAAAGTAAAATTTTTAATATAACTACTAGTCCTAACTTTAAAATACATGCACTTAAACGGTTTCTGCCTTTTTAAAAACTTTTATGTTTCGAGAAATTCAAGAAGTAATAAGTAACACTACAAAAACAAGATCACATCTGTCCAAAAAGATTATAAATCTGGCAAGTAATCAACAATGTTACAAATAATAACTCCTAGGAAAGAAATCTAAAAACCCTAATATTGTAGATAATAATGATATGCCAATAAGGTGGCAAAAGAAAAGCTGATTTTATTAACAACCCCTTTGCTAGCGATGGAAAGAGTATGGCAAGTTTAATTATAAACAATGCATCCATACCAAAACAAATGAACTAGTTGTAAATGATTTTTCTGTAACAAAAAATGAAATAATTATTTTTATATTCAGCTTAAAAAATGATACATCTCCTGAACCAGATAAAATTATAGAGAAGACCATAAAAACATTCATCAACATATAGTTAACCCTTTAAGTTATATTATAAATTTATGTTTTGCAAAAGGTTACATTCCAAAAAAAATGGAAAGAAGTCATTACCACTGTTATATATAAATCGGGCGACAAGAAAATGGTCACCAAAAAAATTTATGAAAAAAAGACTAGTACCCTTTCTAGAAAAATATGATGTTTTGACAATGAGCCAGTTTGGTTTCAGAGAAACGCTATCAACAGAGGATGGAGCCATTGAACTTGTGAATAACATTGTAAACGGCCTAAATAATAGTAAAAGATGTCTGGCAATATTTCTAGATTTAGCCAAAGCTTTCGATACGGTTAATCATGAAATACTCCTGAAGCGATTAGATAAAGTAGGTATAAGAGGTTCTGCATTGGATGTATTTCAGGATTACCTAACAGGTAGAGTTCAAAGGGTTAGAATTAATAACACACTCCCGTTCACTAAAAGGAGAAAACTCAATCTTAGAACTCCTGTACTGAATGGAACGATACTAAATTTTTCCAGTGAAGTCAAGTATCTAGGAGTAATCCTGGATCAAAAACTTACCTGGAACTCACATCTGGAAAGGACTCTTACCAAAGCAACAGCGGCAATATGGACGTACCGTAGGTTGTTTGATAAGACTTGGGGTCTAAGACCGAAAATGACACATTGGTCTTATCTTTCGGTTGTCAGACCTATGGTAACCTACGCATCATGTGTATGGTGGCCATAAACAGAAGAAAAAATAGCACAGGGAAAGTTGCAGAAACTGCAACGCCTTGCCTGTATAGGGACTACAGGAGCAATGCACTCGTGTCCTACAGCAGCTATGGAGGCTATGCTTGACCTACTTCCCTTGCACTTGCATGTAAGGAAGGAGGCAGCACTCAGTGCCTACGACTGCACCAGGCACATAAATTTAAACCAGGCGATCTGGTTGGTCACTTAAGGATTCTGGAGTAAATCTATTTGAAATCCATGACCAAACCCACTCAGAACAATGCCAATGCCAATCAAACAAGACTTTGACTGCCCGTTTGACGTGCTAATTGAAAGCCGTCAAACGAGCAAGATAGAGGCACTGTGGTTCGAACAAGGGTCACTCATCTGGTATACAGATGGATCTAAGATGGCTGAAGGGTAGGAGTGTTCATAGCAGGGCCTAAATGTAGGTTATCCAAAGCCCTCGGTAACACCCCAACCATCTTCCAGGCAGAAATTTACGCTATAGATCTGTGTATCAAGGAATGCCTAAATAAAGGCATCCGAAGGGCAAAGATCTATATATTATCTGATAGCCAGGCAGCACTAAAAGCTCTAAGGTCCTATACCTTTGAGTCTAAAATTGCCTGGGAATGTAGACAATCCCTGAAGCAACTGGCCAACAACAACAAGGCTACCTTGATGTAGGTGCCAAAGCATGAGGGAGTACAAGGAAATGAACTTGCAAAAAAAGGATCTAAAGCACCATTCATTGGACCCGCACCTTTCTGTGGCCTGGCCAAGGGACATATAGCGGAGGAGATCCAAGAATGGGAAAAGGACCAGAAGAAGTCCTACTGGAGGAATACACCAGACCAAAGACAAGCGAAAAAGTTTCTAACTTATTCGACAAAGGATGCCTCAAGGCTTCTCGAACTTGAAAAGTCCGCATTAAGGCTAATCACAGGTCTTCTAACTGGCCACTGCCCCTTGAGATATCATCTCAAGAATATGGGCAAGGCAGTAGACAACAAATGCAGATATTGCGATTCTGCAACTGAAACTGCAGAACATATACTTTGTGAATGCAAGGTGTTAGTCCGCACTAGGCTAAAATTCCTAGAACAGGCGGAATTAACGCCTGAAGACATAGGGAAATTAGCCCCCAGGAAAATCACAAGCTTTGTAAAAAGTCTTGGAATCCTGGACAACAACTAGATGCAGGGTAAATCACAAAAGATCTTTTAGGTCGAAGTGAAGTAAGGCTGTTCGAAGCCAAACGACCCCATAAAACAATCTACAATCTATAATCTAATAACACACTCTGTGAACTTTTACCTTTCACTATGGATGTCCCACAAGGTACAGTGCTTGGCCCAATTTTATTCTTACTGTTCATTAATAATATATCGCAATTAAAAAACACAAAAGGTCATATAATCTTATGCGCAGATGATTCTGTTTTAATATTTGTAGATAATTCCTGGGATGTAATATTAGAATACAGAATTGGAACTTCAAGTAATACAGAACTGGTTGAGTAACATCCTTCCGAGTCTGAATGTCAATAAAACGAAATTTATGGCTTTTTCCATATATCCAAAAGAACCACAAACGAATTCTATAACTATTCGTAAATATCGATGTCTAAAAAATATTAACTGTGGCTGTTCCAAAGTTATTGATCAACATCTACGATGGGAAAACCACGTAGAATATCTTACAGGTAGACTCAGGAGGCTGACATTTAAATTTTATCAGATTAGAGATATTCTTAGTAAAAAAACTTACTTATGGTGTATGATGCTTTGGCTGAATCGGTAATAAGATATCGTATTATTATATGGGGAGGATTGTATAGTACAGCGTTACACAATTTAGACATTATTTAAAACACATTAATTAAAATACTATTACAAAAAAAAGAAAAGGTATTCCACTGAGCTTTTATATAACAATACCGGTCTATTTAGTATCACTAAATTATACACTTACCAATGTCTATTATGGATGTTTGAGACTCCCACTTCTTATAGGAACCATATAAGTATGGAACAAGAGCAATAACCAATCAATCAGCAAATGTACCATTCTGTCGCAAATCCCATACCCAGCGATTTGTTTTTTAGATTTCACCCGCACTATATAATATGTTACCTATAAATATTAAAAATATAGATAATAAAAGCAAACTAAAAAAGAACTAAAAGACTTTGTTAATCATAACTTCAATAACTTGAACACAATTTTTTTTAAATAGGTATGTCCTATTCTTTTCTCCTATACCATACTCTTGATACTATTTGTTGACAACAATTCAATTAGCCAAGAATTACAATTAAATGCTTACCTGTTTTTTAGATCAATCTTCTATTCTTGTAATTCTCCACACATTAAGTATATTATTATATTAATCATGTCCATGCTTTACGTTTCTTCTCCAATCTGTTTACTTTTACTACAGGCTAAGTTAAGCAGAAATGCATATTAATTGTTTTTTTTTTTTCACTAAAAGTGATATACCTACTTCTATTTTATGCCTAATATTTAGTTTATTTACATGCTTGTTATTGGGATGAAATTCACAACCCAAGCTTCCCAGCTTAGGTGACTCATCCTAACCTGATATTTCATACCTGTTAATACTTTGCATCTCTTTTGTCCCCTCTCGTTCCTGCTTATTTCATTTTGTATTGTTTATTTTCTGTGTTATTCGTGCGTTCTAAATTTTTCGTCTGAAATCCCACAACATCATTTAAGCCCAACATTAGGAAATAAAAAATTAGGCAGCTTCGATGCAGCCCGCTGTTGGAATTCCTGTAACGGGTTCTCATTTGGATTGGAGTATTCGCACTAGCAGCCAAATTTTATTAGTGTTTCGTGCCATTAGTTTTTAGAGTGATTTAATTGTTTTTAGCCATTGCTGGTATTTATGAATTTTATTACCTATTTTAATCTGTTTTTAGACAAAAGATGAGTAGGTTAAGTTTTATTATTTTTTGCCAAACCAGCCTCGCCCCGCCCGGCCCTGCAACCCCCATTACGTAACGCGTGTTGGATGCAGGGTCGATCCCGAGGTGAGACTTGGGGAGGACATATGTACTTTATAATAAATCTGTTGGATTGGAGACTCATCCTCAAATATATGTTTGCATTATAAATAATATGATATGTATGTAAGAAGCTTACCTGAACAAACAAATTATCAGTTAAATGAGAGTAAACAAACTAGTAAGCTTAAATTCTTAATGCAATATTTAGAAATCGAATAGAATCAACAGAAAATAAATGATTAAATAAAATTCTCAACTAGTAAACGCTGTGCTAACATTTATAAAGTGTTCAATTAATAAAGTGGTTAATTTTATAAAATCATTGGCAAATCAGATCAGAATGTTGAAGCAAGTACTCGTAATATCAAACTTTGTACAGAGAACTCAGGATAAATAACAAAAACGCGTAACTATAAACAATCTGGGTAATAACCTTTGCAAAATTAGATGATCACGTAAATGGCCAATTAAGTTTATTCATCTTTACATAAAACAGATATAAATAACATGGAGTGTTTCACTAATTTCAAATGACCAGGATGACCTAAGCAATGTGTAGAGAGTGGTTTAAATATGTTCCAATAAACAGTAAATATTTCGACTGCAAAGATAATCAGATCTCATTAATTGAATAAATTCCCGAGCTAAAACTTGTGACCCGATTCACCAACAATGGGAAACCAGTAAACGTATATTTTCTCAGAACGATTCTTTCTGGAATTTTACCTGGTTCATATTCCATGTTAAGTTGTAGATTTGTTTGTGCAATTCAAAATATAAGACAGAGAAATCAAGTCGTCAAAGTTTCTAGACAGTACAGCACCAAAATAAGAAAACCGCTGCCCAACGAATCACTACTTCCACATCCAGATTTTTGTATCTAAGTCGTATACACAATAAATCCCAATGTAATATTTTACTCCCTTTAATAATAGGGTGGGGGTGGCAATGGGGGGTAGCTAATGCCAAAATAAATTTTAAAGGCTCTTGGTTCTCTACACTCACTAAATCCCAATTTAATTTTTACTCTCTTTAATAATACGGTGGGGGTGGCAATGGTGATGATAGAGAGGGTGGCTAATGCCAACAATTTTTTAGAGGCTCTTGGTTCTCGTATACACACTAATTCCCAATTTAATTTTTTACTCCCTTTAATAATAGGTAACGCCAAAAATCTTTTGAGACGTTTCGTTCTTGTATACACACTAAATCACATTTTAATATTTTTTACTCCTTTTCATAATAGTGTGGGAGTAGTATTGGGGGTCGCATTGGGGTGATAGTGGGGGTGGCTGATGCCAAAAAAAATTTTGAGACCTTGACTTTTCGTAGATGCCCTAAATTGCAATTTAACGGAATTAGATCAAAATATAATCTATTTGTAGGTCTCGTTATAATACATAAGTGTACCAAATTTTAAGTCAATATCATAAACAGTTCCAGAGTAAACGTGCGCACAAGAAAAGTTACAGACCGACGGACCGACAGACAGAAATTTTTTTCCCTCAAATTTAAAATCTCGACGTTTCATAACATTTTAAGTCTATTTCAACCAAAAAATGTTTTATCTTTTTTGCGTTACTATACGTCCACTGGACGTGGAAGTAAAAGTAGCTAGTACAAAATGTTTCGAAGACGATTGAAAGTGAAAATATGGATCAATTAAAATTTTATAATATAATTACATGTAGGTAATGTTTATTTTTGCCAAGATGATAAGGTGGAATCATGGAAATATCCATATACGAATCACTGTTACATATTTAGTCTGGTATCCGGATGTTGCCTACAAAACTACGTGATATTTCATTCATTAGTGTTTACGACAGTCGTAAATGGGTTAATTAGACTATAATTAAAAGGCATGGCATAATATTGCGACTTTAATTTTTAGTAGTAGATAATCTTTAATTTATACAAAAGAAAGTATATTTACTATTTTTTAATTTATTATTGCTCCTTATTACATGTAATAAAATATAAGTTTAATTTTAACAGAGAAAGTGTTTTTTAAAGTAGGTTACTTATTGCGTTAGTGTTATCGTTATGCTGCAAATCGTAAAAAGCAGATTGCTCTATTTGTTATATTATTATTCTTAATTGTATAAATTCTTTAAAAATATTTCACATATGTAATAGTTTATACAAGAATTAATTATATTGAAAACACTATGATTACTACTATGAATTTTAAGCCCAATTTATTTTAAGTCATTGTAAAGTTTATACGTTTATTTAACGTCGGCCTAGTTCCGCTACTGAGACCTAACACCGACGCCTGTAGACGAGCTACCCCCAACCAGGAATTTTGCCGAACCTCTTCCCTTAAGAAGAGTAGGGATCTTTTACTTGCCTAACATTTAATAGACAAGGGACCGACAGCTTTACATCCCCTCCGAAGGATGGTATTTCCCTTATACAACCCTCGCCTAAGGTTGTATAGCTTCCGCGCATTCACTGATATACAAGCCGCTGGAAGATGTGTGAGGCGAAGACGCGGTCTTCGTTGGAACGGTCACCCATCCAACTACTAACCGCGCCTTACGTTGCTTTACATCGCATATCGAAGTATGTACATAGTAAAGACGCACCCACGCTCGCCCCATTGTAAAGTTGAATAGCTTAAACTTGATTTTGTTTATAATGGAATGTATGTATTTCAATGTGGGTATTTTTTTCTTTTCGACTGCTTTAATTTAGGCTTTCAATTGAGTTGACAGAAAGTCAGGTATTGATTCTTTGTCAGCACATAGCTGAGCCTTCTTGCCTGTAGCCAAAAATGACACCAAATTCAGTTCGATTATTTTTATTTTCCTAACAAATCTTGCATCAAACATGAAATATCATAGTTTTCCACTAACCACTAAGTGAATGTGAATTTTTGAGAATGTTAGTTACATCCTTTTCAATATTACCGTGCTATGCACACACTGTTTATTCAAGAGTTTTAGTCGGCATGACCCTTAGCTGTGTTACCATGCGATGATATGTCATTTCTAGGTTATTACCTAAATATATAACTTTATTTTAACCAGTATAAAAAAATTACATGCAGTAGGAAAAGGAGATCAAAAGAAGTACACGATCTATTCATGCTGCATCCTACTTTCACTTATTACCTTACGCTCACAATAATTTCATTGTGTAGTATCCAAATACAATCTCTTCAGCGTAGACATACAAAGAAACCACATTTAAAATGAAGTTCTAATTTAAATAAACAATAAATCACTACTAATGACTATAAATTAACAATCATTTTTAAAATTTGGAAGATGGTTACGATTTTTTCTAGACTAAGATTTTGGTTAGGTAAAATCAATCAGTATATAACAAGTAGAAACTAGAGTCTGATGTGGCCATTTTTGAGCACCTATTTGATTAGCATTTTGCTCCAATTTACATTTTTAAAGACCACTAACATTAAGTATAAGTCCAATCTCTTTTTACTTTCATATACAGGGTGGACCATTAATAATAGGCCATAGTTCAGGGGTAGATTCTTTGGGCCAAAATATGAGGATATAACCGAATATGCTTTACTAAAATGTTTCTGTGGAAAAAGATACAGGGTGTCAAATTTCAAATAATTTTTCCGTTTTTTTTGCAATAAATCAACAGCCTCTTTTATTATTATTATTATTTTTTCATATTTTTTTTTACAAAACGCTGTGGTACTTCTGAGCGACATTTCCACGTATAAAAGGTACACTTGGTAGAACTTGATAACTCCAACCGTTTTCGACGAAAGTGCTGTTAAACATTTCAATAATTTTTTGAAAGACAAATTCAAACTTAATGAAACAAAGTGTACTTATTGAAAAAAGTACAAAACGTAAGGGAAAACAAAATCGTAATAACAGCGTAATCTCTTTCTCACTTTTATGAACTAATGGATTATTCTCATGGTATTGAGATAAATACATAAATCAAATGATTGTCTAAAAGTAGGATCTAATCTTGTTAGAAGACCAAAAATAACGTAAAAGTTGACTTAATGACACTATAAACTTTCCACCACCCCCCCCCCCCCACGCAAAAACCCCATTGCTGCAACTTAGAGTAAATATTCGATATGGTCTCCACCTACTTCTAAGCCTTTTCTAATCCTATTCATAAAAGATTTTCTTACATTGAAAAATACACTTTCCTGTCCTCTAATAAAATTCGCTGCGTTTTGTACTTTGTCCCACAGTTTTTCTCCTGAGTTGATAGTATTTGCATAGACTAAGGACTTTATATGTCCACACACATAATAATTGAAAGGATTATAATCAGGACTCCTTGGTGGCCAAGCAAACTCACTTCCTCGACCGATCCATCTGCGTGGGAAAGTCTCGTAAAGATAATTCCTGACTTCAATGGAGAAATGAGGGGGAGCTCCATCTTGCATGAACCACATTCTATTCCGTATGTCTAGCATAAAAGCATGTATTAAATTAGCAAGAGTATTTTGAAGAAAAAACAGATAAGACTGTCCATTTAAATTTGGAGAAAGGACAAATGGTCCCAATAATTGATCACCGATGATACCACACCAAACGTTAATCTTAAATTCTTGCCGAAAATGCCTTTCTTTAACGG
The DNA here is from genome assembly GCA_963675555.1 of Leptura quadrifasciata. Taxonomy (NCBI): domain Eukaryota; kingdom Metazoa; phylum Arthropoda; class Insecta; order Coleoptera; family Cerambycidae; genus Leptura; species Leptura quadrifasciata. The sequence goes on along the minus strand of OY776673.1, from coordinate 149,071,331 downwards.
CATAAAGATTTTTCTACTTCCCCGTAATGAGTATTTCTCCAGTTAAAAACGCCTCGCCGAATAAAAGTTGCTTCGTCGGTAAATACAGTGTTCTTAACAAAATTTCTATCCCTGTTGTGTTTATTTAGAACAAATTGACAAAATTGTAATCTTTGTGGAAGATCCCTTCGAAGTAAGTTTTGTATAGGAGTGAGATGATGTGGGTAGAAGCGTTCTTTACGTAAGACTCTTAGGACAGATTGTTTACTCACCCCTGTTGCCACTGTTAAACGACTTGAGCTGACTTGAGGATCCACATGACCTAAAATTTTCAGTTCTTGATCTGGAATAATTCGTTTCGGTCGTCCTACATCGTTTTTATGGCGAAATGAACCCGTTTCTCCCAAACGATGAAACAGATCTTTGAAAATCTTATGGTTTGGCTATATTCTATTTGGATATTACAATGAGTATATCTCCTCGCTGCAGCACGTCCGCTAAAATTATTTTGTGCGTAAACACATATCATATCCCTCATTTCCCTATTTGAAAAATTATTATGTCTAGGCATTGTAAATAAAGAAGTTAGAGATATTAGCTCGAAGAACACAAGAACAAAATAAAATGATTAAATGACGTAAATGACAGAACTAAAACGTAACCAAAGCACACTTTTCAATAAATACATTTTGTTTAATTAAATTTGAATTTGTCTTTCAAAAAATTATTGAAATGTTTAACGGCACTTTCCTCGAAAACGGTTGGAGTTATCTAGTTCTACCAAGTGTACCTTTTATATGTAGAAATGACGCCCTCATCAGATTTTCTGGTCAGAAGTATCACAACGTTTCGTCAAAAAAATATGAAAAAAAATTCATCAGATACAGGTCCTGCGGCGCCCTCTATGATCTAATGTGATGTAATACATAAATTGTTGTTTCTTAGAATAAAAAAAGTTCATCTAACAAATTTGGCGAAGATCAGTCAAGAGGCTGTTGAGTTATTGCAAAAAAACCAAAAAATAATTTGAACTTTGAGACCCTGTATCTTTTTCCATAGCAACATTTTACTAAAGCATATTTGGTTAGATCCTCATATTTTGGCCCAATGAATCTACCCCTGGACTATGGTCTATTATTAATGGTCCACCCTGTATAACGTAGTATATAAGAAAATTATTGATATGATCGTGCAAAAAACCGATCTCGAGTTTTGGTGAATATGCTCAGGAATGCCGTCTGTTGTCCGTCATTTCCTGTCTGTGGTCGCACCTAGAGCCCAAACTACTGGTTCAGTTTTAATCAAATTTAGCATTCGTAATATAGGATGGCCACACTTCGAGGCCAAATTTTAAAGTCTGTCCTAACTCGAATATACCTGTAAAAAAATCGTTAGCATTGGATATATTTTGTTTCTTAACCAAGAATATCAAATTAATATGTATGATATCTTAGAATTTCGATTAATTTAGATAAAAAGTTATTTTATTTTCCTACGTTTCGGTTTATTATAAAACCATCGCTGCAGAAAAATACTGTTATAATTATTATTGGACACTGATTTTACATTTTCTGTCTTAAGTTTGGGCGTTAATTAAGCCAACCCATGCTAGAAAGTAAATATAAAGTTTGTCTACATAATAAAATTTTTTAATGTAAATACTACGTTAAAATGCACTATAGTTATACTTTGTGCTTAATGAAGTCCTATATATATAAATAATTTGGAGTAGCTACTATTAATATGTTCTTAACGAAATCATTGGTCATGACGTACAAATGACAAGACAAGAGTTTCTGAAGGTAATGACCAAACCCTCGGAAATAGTACAAATTTTCAAGGACTTACCAAACAATAAAGCCCCGGGGAAGGACTGCGTCGAGTATAAGCTACTCAAATATCTCCCGAGGAAAGGTATTGTGCAATTGATGTATATCGTTAACGCGATCCTGCGACTACAGAACTGGCCCAGCCAGTGGAAAGGCGCCGTGGTCATTCCCATCTTGAAGCCGAACAAGAACGCGAAGTTCGCCGGCAGCTACAGGCCCATCTCGTTGCTGTTGACGATCTCTAAGTTGGTGGAGAAGGTCGTCCTGATCAGATTGAACACTGTTCAGGAGGAGCTTCACATCGACGATGAGTCTCAGTTCGGGTTCAGGAAGGGTAGGAGCACGTACAACAGGTCGTTAGGATAGTTAACAATGTCAAAGTGCAATACAACCTCGGGAAGAATACCGCCATGGTGCTCCTCGATATTGAGAAGGCGTTCGACACCGTCTGGATCCCGGGGTTACTCTACAAACTACGCCACTATAGGTTCGAGTGAATAACAAACTCTCAACACGGCGGGACATTCGCGCGGGAGTCCCGCAAGGATCGTGCCTGTCATCAAAGTCGTACAACCTGTATGTCTCCGATTTTCCAGAGTTTCCAAATACGAAGCTGGCCAAGTACGCCGATGACACAGCCATGTATGCGCATTCACACAACGCCCAAGCAGCGAATATGCTGCTGAAGACGCACATGGCTCGTGCCACGGCTCATTGCGACCAGTGGAAGATTCGGGTGAACGCTGAGAAATGTGAGGCGATAGTCTTCACGCGCCGCTTTACAGAGAATAAAATCATAACACCCATTTTGATCATGGGAAACAAAATTCCAACTAAAAGATGCGTGAAGTACTTGGGGGCTAGACTGGACCAACGACTGACGTTTAACACCCACATAAATGAGACTGTACAGACGGTCTATTCCCTGTCCAGGAGTCTGTATCCGCTTATGGTCAGGGGTAGCAGACTCAACAGACAAAATAAAAAATTGTGGTACACAATCGTGATCAGGCCGTCCATCACATACGCGGCGCCGGTGTGGTGCAGCATACCGGCCACGACAATGAAAAAACTAAAAGTGCTCGAGCACAAATTTATGCGCCTCATTTCTAATTCTGGAAGGTACACCTCCCTCAGAGACCTATACGCACGTTGCAACGACATAACCTCGATAGCGGATTACGTCCAGCAGATCTCCCAAAATTTCTACTTCTTCAAGCTGGGCGATAGTCCTCTAACAAGACACATAACACAAATTAGGCAGCATAATGCCCCATTTCGGATTAAACACCTTTACCGTACCAGACGTTACCGATTTTCCGGCAACCTCTGTAGCCAAACTTCAACAACTATAACTTCCGGTAACCCTATCCACCTTTACTGACATTTCATACCTGTTGTACCTTTAAATCTTTCCTGCCCCCCCCCCCCCCTCTTTCTTTCTGTTTGTAACCTTTTTTTCGCGGGGTTGTTTTTTCTTGTTTTCTTTTGTACATTTTTGTCTCTAAATTCATTTCGCTTCACAATTTTTTAGAAAATCAAAACATATACAACCTAAATTTTTTAAAATCAAAGTTTAGGGGAGCCATGCGCAGCCCAGCATTGACATTGACTTATCGGCGCCTCGTTCAAATTGAGGTGCTAGCGTCAGATATGAAATTAAAAGTGATCAGTGCGCAAGTGTTTTAATTTAGTATGTAGTTTTCATTCAGTTTTGTTAAGTTTGTTCTTTAAACATGTTCCTAATTTTAACACCTTTTATAATCCGTCTGCAACGGAAGGAGCCTAGGTTTAGTTGTTTTAATTTTCTTTTTAGCAGAACCAGTCCCACTCCGCCCGGCCATGCAATCTGCCACCACATTAGCGCGGTGGTTGCACGGTCGGACCCGATGTGGGTTCTGGGGAGGCACTTTTTTATATTAAAATAAGAAATAAAGTCTTATCGATTGATTGATATTAATATGTTCGTTCAATATTATATCAATGCTATGTAAATATCACAAGAATGTTTACTGTTTTACCTCAGTGTTACATAAAATATTATTTTTAAATCTATTATATAAATTTTACATATTTTATATAAATCGATAGCCGCGTGGGTTAAGGTGCGAGGTGGCAATCGCGATTAATCACAAGGGCATCGCACCATCGGGTTCGTATCCTGGCTCCGGCACTGGCACTGTCGGAGGAAATGGTTGTATGTCCACGTTTTTTCAATGTGTAACCCCTTTCCGCACGAGCCCCAGGCTTCTGGAATTGAGGGTTGTCTAATTTCTGTGGTGTTTATTTATATTTATTATATGTTCTTCCTATTTTATATCACTGTTATGTCAATATCACTGGGTGATTATATTTCGTATATCTATGAAATTAACTGTGTAGATAGTATACCGAATAGTAATAGACCCTACAAAAAATAGCAATAAGAAATAGATATCATTACACAAACGTGCCGACACGACACTATTACCGGTTTGAAATTTGAAGGATAGATGCGGCGTATATGCTATATTTGACGAAACCAAATACTAGATTAAAGTAAGGTTCGCGTGCCAATATTCTTGGCTGCGATGATGGTCTCAGATGACTGAGATCGAGCAGAACTATTGCTCTTTACCCCAGATCATCGCTCTAGACCGGAGCCGCCTCATCTGGGGTGAGCCTCTTTCTCGTCCGTTCCGTTTCCGAACACCGTTCACAAATGTGAGTGGTGTGGGCGATGTCGGCAGGCCTCCCTTGGTCCTAGCTGATGGGCCCTGCGGGCTGCGTCGTTTCTTCAGGCGCTCTTCTATCTGCTCCGACATATCAGCTCCCAGGAGCATCATCGTCGCGAACGAGAGCGATTGTTGTCGTCCCCGTTCTGGGATGTTTTTGAATAAAGATGACTGCTGATACATAAGGCACCAAGTGGGGTCTTGTCGTCCACATCGTCGGTATGGTAGGTAGAGATGTGCAACTGGAAAGGTGCACTTCCTAAACGCTTTCGGCCTGCACAAAGCTAAAGGAATCAGGTGGTGAGCCTTGGGCGTCTCATCGTCGGTTTGGCAAGGGTTAGGGAGGGTTTTGTCACGTTTGTCTCTTCTTGTGTTTTCTTGGTCTGAAAGGAAAAACGGATTAGCTTATATTCATCCATTGTCCAGGATCTGGAGCTTTGGCCTCTTGTGCCTCCACGCTGGATCGAAGTTAGTCGCATCTTTGATCAATAGGCGTAGAGTTTCTTCGTTCTGCCCTGGATTTCTTCGGTAACCGGGGTGTATTCGAGGTCACTGATGGTGTCGGCGTTTCTGAAGTACCTAGGTGCGTCGGAGGCACACCCTAATGCGATGTTTTCCATCGCCTGGATCTTCTTGAGGTAGGTCCTCGCTTGGTATCTCCAAGCCACGGAGGCATAGGTCGATAATGGTTTGAACAGGGTCCTGACAAGCGTGAGCTTGTTCCTCGGATTGAGTTGGGTCTGTGTACCCGGCATCGGGTATAGTAGGTCACGCCATGTTCTGTCTCCATGTCATGCTGCGGTCCTTGAATACGCCATGATTTAAAGAAGATTAATGATTAAAAAGAATACTGATAAAGGCAAAATGTATTATACCGAATTGACGTTTGAAATTTGCACAGAACTTTAGTTTTTTGCAGGATATCCAGTATAAATCTATTCTAAGTTATTTTTAATTAAAACTGTATGAAACAGTTCAATTGTAATAAACCAATAAATTATACTTGTTATTATTAAGTTTAGAACTATCGAAAATGGCCCAAACAACTTTTTCTGAATTTATTATCTACGAGTGTGTTATTGTAATGTTGTGAATTTTTGTTTTACCCAATTTAATACTTTAATATTTCATTACCAAATGTTAAAATATAAAGCCTTAACTATGTCTTTATAACCTGATCTAATACACTCTAATAGTTGTCCCCACCAAGTATGCGCGTGAGGCAAATTATTTCTGAATCCACTCCTATTCAAGAATTGAATGATTTTTAAACACAACAAACCAATTCGCCACTTTTGACGCAAGTTTGTTTACATTTGAAATCATTTGGTCAATTTTTCATGAGCTCAGTTATCGTTTGTACAACATTCAGTAAATACCACATATAGTAGATTACCTTCAAATCCAAGTCAACGCTGTCCGGAAGAGGGTTACGCATTTGAAAAAACACTAACAACATCCATTACCGACTGATACTGCCAGTGCTGGGGTCTGAACCCAGAACACAGCAGAGCCTGGTCAAGAGTGAACGCCACTCAACTCGCTCTAACGGATTGAGCTACCATGCCGGTTTAATTTATAAACTATTTTATCAACATATATTGTTTATTATTTCGCTTCAAATTTAAATGTTTGTCTTCTTTTACAGAGAGACCTCAAAGTAAAACAGAAAAACAAAGGCACGATGGCTGGTTCAATAATTTGGCACATCCTGATTGGGGTTCTGTGGGTAAGATCAACATTATTGATTTTAATTTAAACTATTGTATTATTAAACTGCTTAAACCAGGTTCATAACTACTGTTGTATCAATTGCATCAATGAGACAGGGCCCACCTGCTAAGGGAGGGGCAGTGCCGACTATTTTTTTTATTGCAGGGGCCTTCCTGACAATATTTGATACAAGGATCACTCATTATTAGTTACGTCTAATATTGCTCTCAAAGAAAATGTTTTTGCTTCCTTTCTAAATTCGTTTGTTTAACAAACAATTAAAGAAATAAATACATCTTTATATATGGATTGCTATCTACAGTCATTTAGTGATATACTTTCAATAAAATCGACTTAGTAATTCTCAAGATATTCGCCTGGGTACGTATTATCATGCCAAGCAAAAGGTTGAGAACGTCTATCACGAGTTTGGATATGCATAAAGCTTTCCTCTATCAAATGTGGAGATTACCTCTCTGCTTTCTAAATATGTGAACTCTGATAATAAGCATCTTAAAACATTTTCTGTCTTTTCTTCCATATTTTACTTTTTCAGAAAATAAATGATATGAAATAAACTAATAGCTCTAGTGTTATGTCTGAAAGAGAAAATAAACAATTACATCAAATACTTAACGTATTAAGTGATATATTTTGCAAATTAAGGCAAATAATATCAGAATACAGAAACAAGTGATATTAAACTTCATAAAAAGGATCTGGTTTAAGAAAATTACTCCCACAACTAAATTTGGGTTCTAAACTTTCCAAAACTAGATGATTTAGCCCAGTTGCCAGGGGTTTTAAGTCAGAATTAATTGTTACCTTGCTATTTTTTTCATGAAGGGCTAGTTTTTTACTAGTAGAAAAAAAAAGTTGACCAAAATTTACCCCCACGAACCCTTATAAACAGCCCTCTTAAACGGAAAAATTCAGTTTTTTGCTATTATCTCGAAAAATAATGAAAAAGAAAAATGGATAGCACCACGTGAAACCATGGGAAATTTTACAAAAAAATTGTTTTTTCTAATAAACGTTTCCCTTAGCATGAGAAATTATTACTGTTCGCTCAATATTTCAAGCGCGTCGCACAGGGAAATGAAGCATTTCTCGATCGCCACTACATAATAAAGACAATTGGTACCCATTAAAAACAAAAAAAAATAGCATTTTAAAGAGGAAGAATTCAGCTTGCCAATGGTATACTTACTTTTAATTTTTATAATTTTTATTTCTTATAAATTGCACGTGAAAGTTAAGCTTTATCAATTTTTTCCACTCTATATTAAAACATAAATATTAAATAAAATATTATTTTTAAAAAATCCTTGTAAATATAGCTTGCTTATACCTTAAACTTCAATCCAAGATTAATTTTTATGCTCTAAAATATCCAGGGTGAAAAAAAAACTGTTAAATTATTGGTATTTTTTCTATTTTTTAGGGTTAGGAAATTTTCACTTGAAAACTTGTCTATAACCTAAACTCTAAAAAATTTAAAAAATACCAAATTTAAAAGTTATTTTTTTTACCCTGGATACTTTAGAGAATAAAAATTAATCTTATATTGAAGTTTAAGCTATATCTACAAGGATAGAGTGGAAAAAAATATAAAGCTTAACTTTCACATGCAATTAATAAGAAATAAAAATTATAAAAATTAAAAGGAAGTATACCATTGGAAAGCTGAATTCCTCCTCTTTAAAATGCTACCTTTTTTTCGTTTTTAATGGGTACGAATTGTCTTTATTATGTAGCGCCGGTCGAGAAATGCTTCATTTCCCTGTGCGACGCGCTTGAAATATTGAGCGAACTGTAATAATTTCTCATGCAAAGGGAAACTTTTTTTTTTTTTTAATTGCCTTGTTTATATTTACGTCCTGGCGGAGTTTAGCTGCTATAGCTAACTCTTCCACTCAACCAGGACGGTGAAATGAGATGCCGTTCACCCATCCAAGCGACGGACTCGACAAACGTTTATTAGAAAAAACTTTTATACTATTTTTTTGTAAAATTTCCCGCGGTTTCTCGTGGTGCTATCCGTTTTTTTTTTTTAATTATTTTTCGAGATAATAGCAAAAAACTGAATTTTTTCGTTTCAGTGGGTTGTTTATAAGGATTCGCGGGGGTAAGTTTTGGTAAACTTTTTTGAGTCACTTTCTACTAGCAGAAAACTAGCCTTTCATGAAAAAATTAGCGAGGTAACAATTAATTCTAACTTTTCATCAAAATTAGTCTCTGACAACTGGGCTAATTACGTAAGGCCAATTTTGTTTATCTTTTCATAAAAGGGAGAGGTAAATAATGAGAGAGGGTGAGACGTTTCAGTACGTCGGTTTAAGCCACCAGTTCTTTACTAATTTTGAGTTTAAAATATCATATAAGATCTGTAATCCATTATTGCGCTATTAAGTAGTTTTATCGGCGAATCTCATTCCTCTGCCTAGTATTGATTTAATTTCTTTTTAATTTAAAAGCTTTTATTAAACTTGCAATGTTAGTTAATTAGTTAGTTTAGGTCAAATCTTGCAATCAAAATTTCGATTAGTTCTAATTAAGCTAGAGCTTTGAAATTTTGCACATGTGTATAAGTCCGGTGACAATACACTTTAACATTTTCATATAAGAAAATAACAAGGTGACGGCTTCAAGATGGCGGACGACTTTATCGTTTATGATCCGATTCGACCCAAAATCGATATCTGGGGGTTTTCGATATCGCTAATTATGAATTCTTGGTCGAAATTCAGAAATTCAAAATGGCGGCGCCAATATAGCCGATGAGTTTTGTCATTTAGATCCAAATCGATCAAAATCGATATATGGGGGTTTTCGCGGTCGCGGATTAAGAATTTCTAGTCAAAAATTTAGTTCAAGATGGCGGACGACTTTACCGTTTATAATCCGATTCGTCTCAAAATCGATATCTGGAGATGTCAAAAGAATAAAAAGTAAAAAATAAAATTATATAAAAAAATATTTATAAAAAAATCTTTTATTTAAATGCTTTAAAAAGTAGAAAACAAACTTTGAAGTAAATCAAACCCATCATTTTGTTACATTATATAATTTTTTTTACGATATAAAAGTTTGTCGCGAGCAATTTCCTTTACACAGGAAAATCTCGCGACAAGCTTTTATATCATAAAAAAATTATATAATGTAACAAGTTGATGGGTTTGATTTCAAAGTTTATTTTCTACTTTTTGGAGCATTTAAGAAAAAGCTTTTTTTTAAATATTTTTTTAACATGCATAAGAGCTGTGAAAATGAAATAACTAGAAACTTTCAAGATACAGCTCTCTAAATGTTTGTTTGGCTTTCTCTCTAAATAGTAAACCTAACATTATTCTTACAATGGGTCTTAGTAATGAAAATACTCTGTCTAGATGAGCTCGTCATAATGTCTCCAAGTTAGTATGGAATAGGAAATGCATTTTGAAATAACGAGAAATAAGCCATTATATCACCCTTGGGGACAACTCAATTCTTAAATTCATAATCATATAAACTACTTTGGACAATTTACTAGCCAGATGATCTATATGTTGATCCTAGCAAAGCTTGGCATCCACAATTATTTCTGAAAAGTTGACATTATTAGGATCAAAATTGTCTAATCTGCGAGTTGAAAAAATCATAGTTGTTATTGTGTTCGTTCCGTGGAAATTCGTTTTTAAGGCCGCAGAGTTATAAATCCAGTTCAGCATCCGTCATGCAAATTTGAATTATATCAACGGGTGACTAAGAAGAGCAGCCTTGAGTGGTGATATAATTTACCAGCAATTAAGGTAAGATATTATAACGGAGCAACAAAGTAAAGCAAGGCCATTTATATATATCCGCTATTATTTAATGATTTAATAGGTATATTCAAGTCGGTGTAAGATATTTCTCTGGTATGCATATATTAAAATAGGTGATAAAAATCATTGAGTAACATATTAGGGTCAGTAATAAAATACATTCGTAATTTAATAGCAATACAGCTTGTCATAGCCACATATAGATTTTTAATATCGATAATAATGTTTAAATAAAATTATTAATACCCTAGCCATTTTACTGAGTGGAGTAATGTTGAGAATTCTTATTTTCTTTTAAAAAAAATTATATACAGTGTTTCACTTGAAATAATAATACCCCAATAACTTTTTTATTTTTCGTTTAATTTTTTCATTATACATAACTTTTAACGCTCTTTTAAATTATTGAACAACATTTTAGCCCAAGTGAAAAAGTAACCATTGTGATCAAAATGAAAGGAAAAAATGGAAAAAACATATTAGGGATTTTTCTTTCAAAAACGATTATTGAGAAAAGTTGATCGGGAACACTTTAAAACTCCAATTCCCCAAGTTGGTTTCAAAAACAACAAAAGTTTACCTCAAAAGTCAATAGCAAAATTAATTTTATTATCAATATTCTCAATCCTAAAAATCAAGTATCCATTTTGTGGACACCCTTATAACTTTTACCTTTCTTCCGATTGAACCAAATTTAATTTTTTTTCCCTCTCGGAATTTGGTGAATATTGATAAAATAAAAATAATATAACATACAGGGTGTCCCAATAGTGCGTGAAAGTTCAGTATTGGCCTTATTAGAAGACTTTGGAAAATTATAGTGGTATACAGGGTGTCTCACCGGGAACTGAATCGTTCGATATAGAGAAAAGTACGCATCAGAAAATTTTAAGAATTTAGATAATTACTAATGCCGGTGTGGCCAATCCAACTAAAGTAATTACAAGCAGCTGGAACTTCCGTTTATACCGGAAGTCGATACCAACTTGCTTATTTCAAATGGAACACCCTATATATTTTAGGGTTTACGAAAAGAGCATAAAATTCTGAGTAGAAAATATGTAGCATATCCTATACCTAAACCTAGCCGTTTCAGAGATATTTGACATTTTACAAAAAATTTGACAGGTGCAACGGTTTGCAAGAACCGCTATAATTTTCTTTGTGTAAAAGATCCTCATTTACTTCTTGTCACATAAAAAGAACACAAGGAGAAACTACGTTCTACAACTGAAATAAATTCAATAATATCATACCAAGTGTTCCGTTTTTCGCGTTACATTTTGTCAAATTCAAACTGCGAAAACTTGTTTAGGTCAAATGTAACACGCTATATTTTTTACGTCAAGTTGTGTAAAATTGAATTCCCTTTTTTCTGATATTAGTATTGTGGGGGTTAAAGTTACAACTTTTTGAAATATTTGCGATTTTATTAGAAACTCATGAATTGTTGTAAACATTTTATCCGATTAGCCATGATTAGAAACAAATCATTCATTATCTTATGTCAAAAAATGCCAGCACGTTTAAATTATACCCACGAAGACTTTTTAAATTTGTTTATTATTTATGGAAAATGTGATAAAGTAATATCAAGAACTTGCAGCACATTTGCTACTCGATATCCAGAAAAACGGAAACCGTCACCAAACACTGTAAAACGCATACTGGAAAATTTTAAAAATTATGGCTTTGTCAGGGCAAAAATGCAAAGAAGAAAGCCTATTGTTGATGACGAGAACATTGAAATAGTCATTCTGGGATATTTTCATGCATTTCCAAGGATGTCATTAAGTCAAGCTTGCTGCTCTGGAATCGGGACTATGCAAGGATTCAATTCACAGAATCTTATTAAAACATAAGTTTCACCCGTTTTCATGCCATATGGTTCAAGGATTAAAAGAAACAGATTTTCTAAGAAGACAGAATTTTTGTGAGTTTATTCTAATAAGGTCTGAGGGTCACGATTCTTATTTGGGAAATATTATATGGACAGATGAAGCAAAATTTACTAAAAAGGGACTTTTTAATAGACACAATTCGCATTATTCACACGTCCATCAAAAAAATGTGGTCCTATTACATAATTCCCAACAATTCTCTTCTTGTTTGGCTATTTGTTCGTGAGATGTAAGGATTGGTTGTGTCGTAATAATGGAAATTATGACGATTAACATGTCTATTTTTATGAAATGTTGCTTCATTGGCAAACAAAACAAAGTCAAAAACATTTCTTTTTTGTTGAGTAAAAAGAAACAATGTCTTATCTCACTAAATTTTTTATTCTTGTAATGGCGACCGGTTTCGTGAACTAAAGCTTGCTTCACATCATCAGGCCACAAGAATTTCTATAAAAAATTGTTGTTCTTCTTTGTTGCCTTATTTTTTGTTTTGCCTATTGACAAAATGGTATTCGGTTTTCATAATCCCTATCAATCAGTTCCTGCATTAGTTGAACGTGGTAGGGATGAAATTTGTTTTTTTGTAGGATTCGATGGACTGAAGATCGGCTTATGTCGTTTTCTCTACTGCGATGAGAATCTTCAATCACGATCAAAAGTATGACTGTTTTGTTTCCTTCATTTACTACATTTTTATTCGTTCCTTTTTCTCATATTCCACTCTCCCCTATTGTCAAATCGTTCCATCAACCTTTTAAATAATTTTTTAGAGGGCTTTCCGGATATCGCTCCTTATAAATTTAAGTTGATAGCAAATAATTGTTATTACTCGCACCCTGGACATAAACCATATCGACCATTTCTTGTCAAACGCCCAGTATATAGGGCATTTACAAATTTAAATTTTTCCTATTTATGTTTCCAAATTCAAGTAATTATTGCAGTTTAATTCATGTTATTTCATCTTGTCATTTATTTAGTCATTAAATATTAAACACAGTAAAGTTACCAGAAATGCAATTTTAAAATTGTATTATTTTAAAGCAAAGTTAAACGCTACAATTTTGAGACAGAATTTACATAAAATCTAGTCAAGTCGCAGGGTTTGTTTATCATATATTCAGATAAACGTCAAGTACTTCGTGTATTCCCATAGTATGGAATCACCTACACGTGTCGTGTCGAATATTATAATAGCGTTAAAATAAACATATTCCCACAAGAAACAAGCGGAGATGTATAATCCGGGTAGAAGGGTGACATCAGGAATCATATAAAAGAAGATCAGACTGTTCAGAGGGGCAGATTCATTTGTAATCCCAACCGAGTTACTTTGCAGACTTCGGTCAGCTGTACTTCGGAAACAAAATTAAACCACGCTCAAGGTACTTTGCAGACTTCGGTCGGCTGTATTTGGGAAATAAAGTTCTAATACACCATTGCATCGCAGTACTTCGTGTTCGTTGTACTTACATCAAAGACAATCACTGCTTAACGTACACTTTAAGAAGTGTCGTTTTAACGTCTCTGCGATGCCCTGCGAGGACGTTGAACATGTGGAACCTGGGGGAGAGCATTCACGGGTGATATAGCGCTGTACAGGGCGCACAGAATTTAGCTGGCATAAATTTCTAAATGTGATTACTTTCTTATTCTGAGACGCTACTTTATTATTTGCAATTGCATTCATATTCTGGTTACGGGGTGTTTAAAAAAGGTTTAACTGATGCATTTGTGGTACTAAAAGAATATTAGATTTTTTAAATAAAATATTAGCTTTGATTTTTAACTATCATAGTATTATATTACCAGTTATTCAGTTATTATTTCATTCGCGAATTTAATTCATAAAATTTCACTTTCTGAATATTTTACTAGGGAAATTTTCGTTTGCAAAATAACAAGTTCATATTCAAGAACTATATATTTAGAGCTATGCAATAAAAAGGTACTTTATCACAGACTAGCCAAACTTCATGTCTATCATTATTCTGCAGTTTTTATAAAACAAATAGGGAACTTTCGTTTCCATCACATCTCATGTAAGGTTTTTCAAGAATGCTTTATATTTACAGCACACTAGGAATGTTTTCCTACTGTAACCACAAGGTTTTCTGATTGTTGGACATTTACCTACAATAAAATATTATAGTTACATGAATTCGGCGTACTTTGCGTTAACAAAGGTTTGAAACATTGACTACGGCCAATTGGCTGGTTCTGTTCTCCAATTGGGTTCAGTTACAACGAGGGATATGTCAATATTTCAGACAGTTGTCTGGTCACTTGTTTCGATTGAAGGGTGATGCAACCGCACTTTCTTACCTTCGCGGATTCGCGGCTCCGTATGTTTGTCCATCATAGGCAATCTTCTGGTTGTTTTTCTATTTATTTACGATAGGGAGATTTCCCCAGCATTCTAAAAGATTTTATGTGAGTGTAAATTCTCACCTCTGCAAGATTAATATGATTATCTGAACGATTGTTCCTAATCTAATTTCAATCACTAACATGTGCATAATTAAAGGATATTTTCTCAACACTATGATATGTTACACGAATATTTAATGCTCGTTTTCAACTTAATTTTGACAATGTATAAACATGACATGATTCTTGTCCTTTATTTTGCATTCGATTCATTATTTGGCTATTGCTAACAACTTTAATTATAAATCATTATTATCTAGCGATTGCTAACAACTTTATTTAATTATAAACCATTATTACCTGGCGATTGCTAACAGCTCTATTATAGATTATCATTATCAGACCATTGTCACAACTCTAATTACTATTAACATAACACAGCATACTTCTGTATAAGTTCCTGTTATTACATCAAAACAGTAAGTATATCTATAGTATGGTCATTACTATAGCAGCGCAAATTTTCCTATTATAGTATTTAGACGTCTCAAATATTTGGATTACTTTTGATTTCATGTTCGACTATTGTTGCATCAATTTATATAAAATAAAATGTTTTTTTTTTACTATTTTTTCCCATCAATTATTGTCTTATTCTTTCACCTTTACCTTTTGGTCATATAAGTAATAAACTAAATAAATGTTTTAATTTCAAAAGCAAAATAGAAAGCAAACTTCAACTATAAATGTACAGTGCAATCTTGAGTAATAAGATACTACATAAATAACATATACAATTAACTAGGTCTCTCAATTAATAGACAATGTGTTCAAGTTTACCAGGTATTTCCATTAACAGAGTGATTCATTTTCTAAAGTATATCGTATCAGACAGAAACAAGTAATATTAAACTTTATATAAAAGAACCTTGGGTAATTATAAAAGGGTTACTACATACACAACGAAATTTGTATCCTACACTAACAAAACTAGACGATCACGCAAATGGCCAAACTTATTTGTTTATCCTTCAGATAAATAAATAGTAATGAATTTACTGGTGACATATTTACCAGGATTTCTTTTAGTAATTAAATAGGGTACCCCATAACCATTACACTTGCGAATTTTAAACTAATTTATAACTTAAAATAACTGTAAATACTTTGTCACAATAGTTAATGATTAAACATCAATAAGATGAGTTTCAATTATTCTCACTTTACGTCAAAATCATGGCTACTAGATCAGTTCGCAATGAAAAGTATTATAATTTAACGGATTTTAAAGAAAAAGTAAAAATATCTCTGGAAATATCGATCTTAGTACAGATAAATACAATAATATACAGAGTGTTCCATTTGAATAAAATGAGAAAATTCACTTTGAAATATCTTGAATTAGCGCTAGTAGAAAATACACCCTGTATAATTATAATCAGTATTTGGTGGTTGTGTCGTTGTAGTACATCCCTTGTCTACGTAATTGCAAAATAAATCTTCTTAATTAATAGTAATTAACACACGCAGCGAATTAATTTGTTAAAACCTGTTTCGACCAAAATTTTCATATTTCTTCGAATAACTCAGCAACACAATGTCAAATGTCGCTGGAAAGGCAATTTTACGTTGAATTCATAAATGTAAAAATATATAGGGTGTTCTATTTAAAAGAAAATGACCTCGAAGATGCTCCGCTGTAGCAAGTCACGCTGTATATTTCAAAATATTTTTAAATTGTGCGCCATTTTACACTATACCACTTCCATAAAAAACTAATTTTCCAAAGTCTTCTAATAATAAATAAATAAATGATAAATAAACACCACAGAAATTAGATAATGCCGATATTGGGCTTTACTATTGGGACTATATACCCTATAAACAATTTGACACCACAAAACAACTGGAATAAAAATCTCTGAGTAATTTTAAGGAAAATATTCTTTTTCTGCAAAATGATCCTAGGTTTTGAATGATTTTAAATACTTTCATTTACATGTGGAATTTTATTCACATCAGTAATATTATCTCTAATATCAATAAACTTCAAAAACACAAAAATTATCCTTTTCTTTAAAAAAACATTAATCCAATACTATGCCTTTTCAGATAGCCACCTGATTAGAAGAGCACCATCAGCTTATGCGGATGGCGTTTACATGCTATCTGGGCAAAACAGACCTAGTCCTAGGAAATTGAGTAGGTTATTTATGAAAGGAATAGATGGCCTAGGATCCATGAACAACAGAACTGCCCTCCTAGCTTTTTTCGGACAACTAGTGACATCAGAAATAGTGATGGCAAGTGAAAGTGGATGTCCTATAGAAATGCATCACATTGAAATAGAAAAATGTGATGAAGTGTACGACAAAGATTGTAAGGGAAATAAATATATTCCGTTTCATCGAGCTAGTTATGACAGAAAAACTGGGCAAAGTCCAAATAGCCCAAGAGAACAGGTGAGTTACACGTTTGAAACAAATACATGTAAATCTTATAAATTTTAGTCGGAGCCAACATATTTGTTGCTGCATTGTCTACTTTCATGGCCTGGATGACAAGGACTGTCTGTTACCTTGAATGCGTTTCCTAAATTGTTTTAAATTGTTAATTTCATGCAAATTAAAACGTGTTAATTAACGAACTTATTTTAATCGAACTCTTCTTAACAAACCCAAAATATAGAAGCTAATAGTAGAAAGATCGAGCGTGAAAATTAATCATTTACTTGATAATTGCGTAATATATACAGGTTCCGCCACCTAAAAGTCCCAGCCCTATTTGTTTTAGTTTTTATTTTGTAAGCAGCAGCCATGTCTAGCACATCAAATTGTAGTTCTTTGCTCAGATGACAAACTTCATTTCCTTGAATGTTTGTTTATTTTAAATTATTACATCTTATGGGAAATTCTTCTTGATTTTCCAGGAAAAAACAAAAACCACTTTTTGCGTAGAAAATTAAAAATCTTCGAAAGAAATGTAAGATATGTGGTTTAAAAGTGATAAATAAATCTTTCTGTGAATAAAGGATATTTTCTATTTTTATTACACGCTTTATATTAGCTTCACATGTATGTTTGTTTGTATGTAACAGAACTTTTGGACGTGATTCACACCGACTTCAAACGCCAGATTAAACTGAAACTTTGCACACTTATCAAGGACAGATGACAATACAATAATTTGACAACTTTGTCCTAATGTCCAGGATCATCAGGATAAAATAAAATTCAAAAAATGACTAATTTATTGTCGACATTTTGCCGGAGTCGCCGCTGTTATTAATATAACGTATTTGCCGTTGTACAAGCCCTTGTTAAACGCTAGTTCCAACTTTAATACATACATGTAATATTAATTATGTACTACTAGCGGATACTCAGCGGTTTCGAAAAGTAGACGGGTGTCAGTTGGTTTCTATATGTTTCGGTGTTCATGATGCTAATTCTAAAATTCACCCAATCCAATATATTGGTGAGAAACGTACGGAGGGATGAATGGCAGGAGGGTGATAAAAAAAAATTATAGTTTAAAAAACTAAAAAAACGCGCCTTAATAGCAAACCGAACTAAAAAGTAAAGAAGGAAGTGATTGATAAAAAAAATAATTTTATTGTAAAAAGCATAGGCTTTTTACTATATTTTTATACTTCTACTTTTATTAATAACTATACCAATAAAATATTTATAACAATTGATATCAAGCACCCCACGCTTTTCACAGAATATTTTTTGTCAATCACTTTATTCTTATTTTTTACTTTTTAGTTCGGTTTGCTATTGAAGCGTGTTTTTTAGTTTTTTTAAACTATAATTTTTTACTTGCTTTTCTTTATCTCACAATGTAGTATTTTTCAGTTTTCACGTTTGTCTTCAAATCTTGCATCCTTTATTTAACACACTTCCTGACATAATCTATTGATGAAATTTTGCACAGTTACTAAGATCGGATGGTAATATAGTGTTCCACCGTTACTTTTGCAAATATCGACATGTAGGGGGCACGGGGATGAAAATTGATTTAATATACTCTCTAACCGGCACCTCCGGCAAAACGTAGAATACAAAAGATTTTTTTTTTTTTTGTCCGATCAAAGACTTTTACGTCCATTCTGTAACTTTGCTATTTAAGAATTTAAAATTTTGAATCTTGGGAGAGTTCTGTATTACATAATTATTTTTTTATAATATAATTTTTAGTTTTCCATTTAAGTGTGCCATGACAGTTCCGATTTATTCTAAATGACTCGTGTAATGCTACAAAAATCGAAATCCCGTTAAAAACAGTAAATTACGTGATTTATGAGCAAATAAAATTCACCAAAATTGTTTTTGGGGCAAAACTCAATTTTTTCAAATGGAACCATATCGGTACCGTGGTAGCATTTATTAATACTATTAATAAGGAATTTATTCATATGTCGTATTAAAATGTGCGATAAATACAAACAAAATTACAGCTAAAAGAAAACACAATTTTGTTCTAATTAAATGTTAAAAAGTAATTAAGGTGGTTTTGAAAACAATGAAATATTTAGCTTGTCAAACATTTGTTGGTTTAATGGTGTTTTTATTGTGTCTTTAAAAATTGTTTAAAATTCTTGTTACTTGTGTTCAAACTGCCGCAAATTTATACAGGAAATTAACATGTCCACTTTTTCATCTCTTGTATAAATTTGCGGCATTTTGAACACAACAAGAATTTTAAACAATTTTTAAAGATACAATAAAAACACCGTTAAACCAACAATTGTTTGACAAGCTAAATATTTCATTGTTTTCAAAGCTATCTTAGTTACTTCTTAACATTTAATTAGAACAAAATTATTTTCTCATTTTCTTTTAGCTGTAATTTTGTTTATATTTATCGCACATTTTAATACGACATATGAATAAATTCCTTATTAATAGTACTAATAAATGGTACCACGGTATCATTATGGTTCCATTTGAAAAAATTGAATTTTGCCCCAAAAACAATTTTGGTGAATTTTGCTTGGTCATAAATCACGTAATTTAGTGTGTTAATCAGGATTTAGAGTTTTGTAGCATTACGCGGGTCATTTAAAATAAATCGGAACAGTCATGGCACACTTAAATGGAAAACTAAAAATTATATTATAAAAAAATTTATGTTTGAAATGTCACTTATTTGGCATCGTTGGATTCGGAAAATTATGCAGAATTCAAAAATGCAATAATGTACAGGGTGTTCCATTTAAAAATCGAAAGTTAGTGTCACTTCCGGCGAAACCGGAAGTGAAAAAATCAGTTGTATGTCAAAAAGTGCCACTTATAATGTATGTAGTATATCCTAAATTTCAATCAATTATCTTCAAAACTAAAAAGAAAAGAAGGGTATACCATGATCCTGTTACACCCGGTATATTTTTTACTTATCTGATTCGTCTTTAAATTATCTTTTCAACTATGTACGCAACATGGCATTTGCTGTTAAAATGACAGTTAATAACGATTTTATTGTATTAAGTCTAGATGGCCATGATATTAAACCTTGGCAGATATTAAAGTGCCGTGATATCAAAAGACATCTGATACGCAACTGTGTGTCTCACATTTCTTTGGGCATAATCAGTAGTATCGAAAATTATTGCATAGTAATAATTTTCAATACTAATTTTAATGACGGGTGCAAAATAAGACAGGTACAGTGATCATATTAGACAAAAATAAAAGATAAATAAGTATTTTTTAAGTAGGCCAAATAAAAAAATGGGGTTACTATCTTGGTTTTTATGGTATTGTGGATTGTTTAGAGCTTTTTTTAAGTAGGAAAAATCTAGTTAGTCTGTTCAGCTATTGATTATGCCCAAAAAATATGAGACACAGAGTTGCATAAGAGACATAAAGTGGCTATTAACTGTCATTTTAAATACAAATACCATGTTGCGATGCGTAGTTGAAATGAAAATTTAAATATGAATCAGATAGGTAAAAAAAATATACAGGATACCATTTAAAATGACAGATTTTGGGCCACTTCCGCTTAAAACGGAAGTTGAAGAACATATTTGATTGGTTCAAAACAAGTATGATTATGTAATACACAACTTTCCCAAAATTCAAAATTTTAACTTCTCAAATAGTAAAGTCACATGTCTCTTGTATCATCACCCGGTATATTGTTTTCAAATAGTTTCAATTTTGCAGTGAAAAAAATGATTTCAGTTTACTTTATCTTTACCAAATAACTTTAATAGATTTCATGTAGAGAGGTAAAAAAACATACAAATAAATCAATTTTCAAAAACCAAAGTGCATTTTATTATACATTTTTCTGTAGATAATAAGACACATTTTAATGCTAGCATTTAATAGGTAGAAGTTTCCCTTCAAAAT
This sequence comes from Leptura quadrifasciata, assembly GCA_963675555.1. Lineage (NCBI taxonomy): Eukaryota > Metazoa > Arthropoda > Insecta > Coleoptera > Cerambycidae > Leptura > Leptura quadrifasciata. Next base: position 149,050,657 of record OY776673.1, on the reverse strand, counting down.
TTTCGAGTAAATTTTTGAAAAATTTTAAATAATACCTAAAATGCATCCCATTTTGTGACAAACTAAAAGTTTGGCAAATTTAATTGAAAACCAGTAAGAAACACATTTTGTTTGTTATCTGAACAAGTTGTTTGGCATCAGTTTCATTAATGCCGCCAGGCTGCCACCATAATTATATTTAGAAAAAACGGCTCTTATGCCGCCATTTTGAAAAAATTAAAATTATGAGCTCCAATGTGCAATATCTACAAAACAAATTTCAAGCATATGCCTTAAAAGGCAGTTAAATGGCACCTTGTAAAACAAGTCAGTTGTCAATCGGTATATATTTTTTGTCAAAACTAGTGATGAAAGAAAAATGATTAGAATGCCATTCGATAGATCACAAAACTTTGCATAAGAATTTTATTTTATATTTTATTATTTTCTCTCGTGTAAGGCCCTATAGCAAAAAAAGTATGCGGAGCCCTCTAATAACAGAGTTCGGCTATAACTAACTATAAAGTTCCTCTTTATTACACAATATAGGGCCAACCGTTTTTTATAGAAATTGATTTAAAATAGTTATTACAGGGTCACAAAATGGCCTCGCAATAACTCTTTGTGATAATAGAACTGCATGTGCTGCTTTTTCTATGTACGCCACTGGAGGCTTTATTTAAATAAATCGCATTTACAAATTCCATCGGTCGATAGAGAAAGTGATGTAGTTTTTTATATTTTGTGTCTAATTTGTTGGTCCGTTTGAGAGACAATGAAGAAGTTGTTTCATAGGTAGAATGCCCTGCCCATATATTTTGCTTAGGAGTTTTAAGTAAAAAAATAACAGATATAAAATTGTTTTTATAAGGAACAATAATTATTGTTCCCGGTTTGTAAGAAGGATAATAAGTTATTTAATAAGATCCTAATGCAGTTACATGAGTAGCTTTCTCTTTGCACGCCCCTGGCGGCTTTATTTAAATACATAACATTTGTGAATTATACAGGCTGTCCATTTCATCAGGGCCCCCGAGAATATCTCACTTAATATGGGTCGTACAAAAAAAATTATTTTTACGAAAATTGTGCCGATTTATATAACCTAACCTACATGGCCTACTTTAAGAGTTATGGCAGAAAATATCGAAAAATGCGGAAAACGTCTAGGCCAAATATCTCCGTTATTTGAAGAGATACGAGAAAAATTCTAAGGTGAAAATTTTTTGCTAACCAGTGTTTCAACGAGGTTCTATCTAATTTTTTCAAAACCCCTGTATTTTAAGATTTACTCTTCAGGCTGTTAAAAAAATTATTTTGAAACGGGTAGGAAATAGCGCCATTAAATAGAGTATTTTCCCTCCTTTTCAGCGATATATTCCATGCCATATTTATTCATTGGTACTACGTTAGTAATTGTAAAAACATTTTTTTTAAACCAATAAATTTTTTTTAACAAGCATTAGGTATACTTGCCGTGGAGAAGTATGATTAAATAAAACGATAAAATAATTCAATAAGTTGTTCAAATCTTTGCTATAATAAAACATTAACACAATTAAGAAGAATAAAGTAAATTCAGGTAACAAAAACAAATTAATAATAAAAAGAATATAGCACACAGAACATTAATATTTATGTAATCCTCAAAATAATTTTTAAGATATCAAATCAAGTGTTCAAAGTCACGATTTCTCATGCACAATCGAGAGCAGCGAGGCACTGCATTTAAAACATTACTCAGCATTTCGGGGGTAACTGTAATACATGCCTGTTGAATTCGAGCTTTTAGGTCCTCTACATTTTGCGGTGTCGTCGAAAACACCTTATCTTTAATATACCCCATAGAAAAAAATCCATTGGGATTATATCTGGAAAACGAGGGGGCCATCAAATAAATCCATTGGTACATATCCAATGTTGAGGTAATATTTCGTCTAAATAATCTAGGCAAATCTGGGAATTGTGGGGAGGAGCTCCATCTTGTTGAAAATATTGAAAGTTGTGTTGATTCTCTAAAGATAGGTCATCTAAGAATTCATTAAATTCATTTCTCAAAAAGTTTAGGTACCTTTGACCACTGAGGTAACCATCATATAAGGACCTATTAAATTGGTGCCTAAAATATCTATCCACACACTTATTGAAAAACGATTTTGACACCCAGTCAGTCTATGCCAGTGTGTATTTTCATAAGTCCATTTGTAATGAATATTGCGATTAAAAAATCCATTATTGGAAAAATTTGTCTCGTCGGACCAAAGTATTTTACTACGTATTAATGAATCGGCACGCTTCTTTTCCAACAGCCACCTACGTCGTCCTCCGCTTGTAAATTGTGAACTTTTTTGGCTTTATAACGGTAACTGTTTTTCTTTAAAATTTTTCTAGCACTTGTTTTATTTATATGACAAGCAATTTGAATTTCTCTTAAAGATGTTTCCAAATTTTCTGTATTTTTATTTCTTACATAATTAATAACTAGGTTTACCTTATTTACATTATCAATAACACTGTTCAACCTTGTCTTCTTCTTTAAAAATGAACCATTAGTTTCCAGTTTCGTAGCTAATTTTCTGAACATTTTCTGAGTTTTATTCGGCTGTAGTGCTTGTGGAAATCTGTTTCTGTATTCTACTTGAGCTAATCCAGAGTTAAAATTGCATTGGCAATATGTAACGAACATATTATAACGATCAATGTGAGTGAAAATCACTTTTGAAAATTTTAAATACTTAAACGAGTGAGAGTTTAAGTATTAACTGAGATCATTTGTCAAAAAATTAAATTGTCAAGTTTGTTCATAGCCAACTATTTTAAAATAATTGAAATAATAGTGAAATCATGAAATACAAACAAATGGAGAATATACTTAAATTAATTGGTAAAGACATTTTAACTTTCTGAGCAAGGAGTGACGCTTTTATAGAGGACATCTATACATTGGCATAACTGCGAATACTCTTTCCATAATTGCTCCATGTTGCTATCTTGATTATTATTTTGTTTTTGTTACCTGAATTTACTTTATTCTTCTTAATTGTGTTAATGTTTTATTATAGCAAAGATTTGAACAACTTATTGAATTATATTATCGTTTTATATAATCATACTTCCCCACGGCAAGTATAATGCTTGTTAAAAAAAAATATTGGTTTAAAAAAAAAATGTTTTTATAATTATTACTAACATAGTACCAGTGAATAAATATGGCATGTGATATATCGTTAAAAGGGAGGAAAATACTCTATTTAATGGCGCCATTTCCCGCCCGTTTCAAAATAATTTTTTTAACAGCCTGAAGAGTAAATCTCAAAATACAGCTGTTTTGAAAAAAAAAATAGATAAAACCTCGTTGAAACACTCTGTTTTGCAAAAAATATTTGCCTTAGAATTCTTCTCGTATCTCTTCAAATAACGGAGATATTTGGCCTAGACGTTTTCCGCATTTTCGATATTTTCCGCCATAACTCTTAAAGTAGGCCATGGATTTCAGATGTCTTTAAAACCATTTTGTAGGTTAAATAAATCGGCACAATTTTCGTAAAAATATTTTTTTTGTACGGCCGATATTAAGTGAGATATTCTCCAGTGCCCTGATAAAATGGACAGCCTGTATATCAATAATGATTCTCTTGTTATACGTTGCAGAATTTTTATTCATTCGGCTAATTTAGAGTTATAGACGTCCATATGCTATTGTTGGAAGGCTCGCGACTTTTTTTGGTGTGGGACTTTACAGAAAAAAAAAATAGTAAAATAATAGAATAAGAGAGAGCAGAATTGTATCTTTTATCAAATGGCGTTCGGATCGTCCTTCTATCTCTTACCATTTTTGAGAAGAGAAACATATACAGTACGGGGATTGCTACTAGCCGTATAGGGGAGTCCTATACAATTATGTGCATATGCAATATGGGTTAGAATTACGAGATGATATGAAATGGATGCTGGGGCATAGGCATAACAGCTGGTCGATCCGCTGCGGGCTGCAGTCAGCAGTTAGTAATGCAAATGTATTTGGAACGGAAAATGTAGGTGACCGTTCGTCAAATAAAGAATTTATGATTTACGTGTCATCCCAAAGTATTAATTGGTTGAAATTAATTATGGTGGTCAACAAATAACCAAAATAAAGAAAAGTATCTTTCTCAAAATCAGTTGGTCGATTTTCGTACGCTACAATAAATAAATATATTGTATCACGCAGTGAATGTCCACCATAGTACCATTTAATTATTTGTACTTTCTCTCCTGTTAAATAAACATCCATTTTAACAGGTTAACATTATTTTGAGTGCAATAATACTTAAGAGCGCTCCGGATATAAGCCGGAAAGATGGTGCAAATTACTCTCATATAAATCATTATTTTAAAAAACGGCTTTCACTAAAAGACATTAAAAACATGTTACAATGTGGGACGATGAGAGAAAAAAAAGTATATATAAATAAATAATTTTTTTTTCTTCTATTATCGATTTGCAAAAATAATTTTTATCGTCCCGCATAGGTATCATTAAAATAAACATTTTCCCTTTTGTAGAACTAAAATAAAATTAGCCCTAATGTCCTCAAATGCACAGAGAAATTTAAAGGTTAGGTATAATAAATTTGTCCAATGTCATATTCTACTACATCTCTATCTCTCGCCTTCCAAGCACACCGTACATTCAGCTGCGTCATTTTATTGACGTGAAGTCATTTACAATTAAAATTGGAAGCATGGATGACTAATACACTCCGACCAACTCTTAAGTTTCGAAAGATTACCTGTAACCTAAGCCCAATGGACTCTAATAAATAATAAATATAAATCCATAACATCTACAATCAGAGCGGCGGCACCAGCGTATACTGCATTGGATCGCCCCACTCACATTCCATTAGGTTTATTCTCACCTCTATTAGCCCAGTTGTCAGAGAGAAATTAGGATGAAAATTTTGAATTAATTGTTACGTCGCTAATTGTTTCATGAAAGGCCAGTTTTTTGCTAGTAGAAAGTGATTCAAAAAAGTTTACGAAATTTACCCCTACGAACCCTTATGAACAACCCTCTGAAACGAAAAAATTAAGTTCTTTGCTAATATCTCTAAAAATAATGGAAAAATAAAATAAAACGGATGACACCACCTCAAAGAACGAGAAATTTTACAAAAAAAATAGTTTATAAGTTTTTTTAAATAGCATGAGGTATTATTACAATTCGCTCAATATTTCAAACGCATAGCACAGGGAAATGAAGCCCACTACATAATAAAGACAATTTGTACCCATTAAAAATTTTAAAAAAGTAGCATTTTAAAGAGGAAGAATTCAGCTTTCCAATGGTATACTTACCTTTAATTTTTACAATTTTTATTTCTTATAAATTGCACGTGAAAGTTAAGTTTTATCTTTTTTCCACTCTACCGGGTGACAACGGATTCGTTTTACAAGGCGCCATTTAATTGTCTTTTAAGGTAGAAGCTTGAAATTTTGTGTAGATATTGCTCATTGGGGCTAATATTTTCCATGAAAGAAGAATTGAATACCACTTCCAGTTTTTCCGGAAGTGATCTAAGTCAAGAATTTTAAATGGAACCCTGTATATATTTTTATATAATTCGATAGAGATTAGAATTCCCTTTTCAACGACATATCACTTGTTGCCAATTTTTTTCAAAATGGCGGCGTAGGAGTCATTTTTTTTCTAAATGTAATATGGCGGCAGCCTGGCATTATTAATGAAACTGATGCCAAATAACTTGTTAGGATAAGAAGCAAAATGTGTTTTCTTATTAGTTTTTAATTAAATTTGTCAATTTTTTGAATTAGTCACAAAATGTGATACATTTTAGATATTGTTTAAAATGTCAAAATTTTTCATAAATTTTCTCGAAAATTTTGAATGGGATCCACTACCTATTAAATGCTATCATTAAAGTGTGTCTTATTACCTACAGAAAAATGTATAATACAATGGCACTTTAGTTTTTGGTTTTAGTTTTTAAAGATTTTTTTTATTTCAAACAATAATATTGGTTTAATGTACTAAATACCCAAGTAAATAAATAAAATAAGCAAATTGGTAAAAAAGCTATTCAATTAAATGTTTTATGCGTTGGCCGCCTTGTTCCCGATACAATCTGATTCTCCTGATATTTTCTCTGAGCAGATTTTGTAAATGCTCTTGAGAGACGTCTTCAATACCCATTCTAATCCTGTTTCTAAGGTTGGTGGAGGAGTTCTATATACTTTTTCTTTTAGATAACCCCATATTGAAAAATCCAACGGGGTCAAATCAGGTGATCTTACTGGCCACCGGACTGGTCCATTGGTTCCCAACCAGTTTTCACCAAACCGTTCGTTCAAATAATTCTTGAATTGTAAGCTGATGCGCCATTCTGTTGGAAAATTAGATTTTCGTTTTCCTGCAAGTAATTTATAAAGTGTTCTATTTGATTTTAGAGAAATTCCAAATACATTTCATCTTCATTAGCATTACACGCGAACGCACGCATAGTGAAGCGCTCTATATTGAATTAGCAAAATTACAAACAATTTTATATAATTTTCTTATCATATATCAAACAGTGTGATAGCTTTCTGTTTTGAAATTATGCAAGCTAGTGAATCTCAACCTGATATAACTAACCAAGAGGTGTACACGAAGTTGAAGGACTTTATAAAAGAAGTAACTGATCAGATAAGAGTAGATTTTTCTACTAAGTTCTCTGAACTAACAATAAAGTTACAGAATGCAGAAAGTACAATCACAACTTTAAAGGAGGAAAATAAAATACTAATTAAACAACAAAAGCAATTTTCAAGGGAAGTAAAACGAAACAACATACTAATTTTTGGCTTAGAAGAACTGGAAAACGAAGACCTTTATAACGTTACAAAGAATTTCATAAAAACCAATTTAAAAGTTGGCATAACTGATAGTGAAATTGATAACATATATCGCTTTGGAACTAGTAGAAGCATCGTTGTAAAATTAGTATCATTCCACAAGAAAATAGAAATATTAAAAAATGGCCATCTACTGAAGGAAACAGATTATTCTATAACAAGCGACCTGATCAAGGAGGATAGAGAAGAACAGAAATTACTTAGAAAATATCACAAGGAGGCAAAAATCCAAGGCAAGGAGTTAAAAATAAAAAATAATAAACTAATTATTAATAATACAACGTATAGCGTTCATGATCTAAAAAATATAGTAACACAAGATACCAAAGAAATAGATAACGTGGAATCACAAGCTACAAAAACCCAAACAAAAACGGATACACCAACAAATACTATCTACAAGACAGGTCCCTCGAATTCGAAGCAGAAAATATACCACCGTTCCGATGCCAGCAGTTCTATCGCCACCCAGGCCGCTACCAAGCAAACACGTAGCAAGACGCAAAAATAATAATATTTCTGTATGTGCAACAAAGAAAGGTACAGCCAAGTAACTTGCATTTATATTTAAGTAAATAACAAATAATTAAGTAAAGTAATTAGCCATTGAATGAATAATATTTATTTATAAATAAAAACAAATTAAAAAAATGGATCAATTCGTAAGAGACTTTAAATTAAAAAATATAAATACATACAGTACTGAGAGCATAGATGATTGTAAAAATTATCTAGAATTAAATACACCGGGAAAAAATAAATTCAATATACTCCATAATAATATACGCAGTGTTTCAAAAAATTTCGACGAACTTCAAGTATACCTATCTAGTTTCGCCTACAGTTTCGATTGCATTGTTCTTTCTGAAACCTGGACTATAGAAAATATAAACAGTTTTAAAATTAAAGATTACGATACTTATTATAATAATGGAAACATAAACAAAAGTGATGGTACCATGGTATATATAAAAAGTACATTAAAACACAGTGTAGATTATATTAAAATAAATGAAATTACCGTGATAAAAATAAAAATAAACTATGACAACAAAAAAATTTGTGTAACCTCCATATACAGGCCACCATCAACCAATGTTTATGATTTCATAAAATCTTTTAAGGTTTACCTAACTAATTTGGATTATGGTGACTATAACTTTATAACTGGTGACATAAATATAGATATACTAGTTGACAAAGATTACGTACATGAATATTTAAACACAATCTATGAATTCGGTTTCATTTCATTAATCAACAAGTACACAAGAGTACAAAATAATAGCAAAAGCTGTCTAGATCATATATTCCTTAAAACATCCTCTGGTATTATGTCATGTAAGTCAGCTATCTTACATTCAGCTTTATCCGATCACTATAGCATTCTATCGTCTTTAATGATAAATAATGATATAAAGACAGACTTCAGCAAAAATACGGTCTACCACGAGCAACTGAATAGAGATATATTTCACAAGTTATTAAAAAATCATGACTGGACCACGTTTTACAATACTGCTGATGTAGAACAAGCAAGCAACATATTATTTACAAATATAAAAAATTTCTTAGAGAAATCAGTAACCTATATAAAAGTTAAACATAAAAAAAAGCGAAAGGACTGGATCACCCCAGGTCTACTCACATCAATTGGAAACCGAGATAAATTATATAATGATTTTAAAAAACAACCTAACAACTTATATCTAAAAGAAAAGTATCGCATATACAAAAATAAAGTAAACAACCTTATAAAAATAACTAAACGTGATTACTATAGCAAACAGATCAACATATATGAAAAAAACTCGAAGAAATTATGGGAAACTGTCCAAGACATAACAAATAAAAAAAAAACAAAATGTAAATATAAATGAAATCCTTTCCAAAAAGGGAGATCTTATTAAAGACGAAAAAGAAATAGCGGACCAATTTAACGATCATTACACAAATATAGGAACAGAAATGGCAAGCAAAATTAGCAAACCTAACACTACATTCTATGACAACATATCTGAAAATACTTTCTATCTTAAACCCGTAGATAATGAGGAAATAATGAAACTTATCAATTCTTTAAAAAACTTTAAATCACCTGGCATAGATCAAATTAAATCTGAACTAATAAAGTATTGTATAGATGTTTTTACGCCATTACTAACCCACCTTATCAATACAGCTTTTTTGTCTGGAAAATGTCCATCCCATTTTAAAACAGCAATAATAAAACCATTATTTAAAACCGGCAATAAACTATCTATAATAAATTACAGACCTATATCATTAATATCGAACATTGCCAAAATTTTCGAAAAAGCTATAAAATGTAGGATGGAAACTTTCCTAAAAAAATATGACCTGCTTTCCAAAAATCAATTTGGTTTCCGAGAGAAAACTTCGACTGAAGACGCACTTGCAAATCTAACAAACCACATATACAAATCAATAGACCATAAATTACCAAGTTTAGCAGTTTTCATAGACCTTGCAAAAGCGTTTGATACTGTAAGTCACAAACAAATGCTAAGTAAACTCTGGAATATGGGGTTTCGTGGAGAATGTCATAATTTATTAAAAAGCTACCTTGAAAATAGAACGCAAATAGTAAAAATAGGGAACAAATTAAGTGACCCCAAAAAGGTCTTAATTGGTTTACCGCAAGGGACAGTTTTGGCACCACTCCTATTTAACATTTTTGTAAACAATCTACTCACGTTACCAATAGAGGGTAAAATGTCAGCTGTTGCAGATGATACTGTAATATTCTTTTCGGCTTCTACCTGGTCCGATCTAAAAACAATAACAAGCATGAATATGAAAATAATTAAAGATTGGCTAGATTACCACCTCCTAACCATTAACATCGAAAAAACTAAATATATGTGTTACGCATCATACAAAAAAACCTTACCTAATTATACAAATATTCCCATTTACAACACATCTCTATCGATAAACGTCACAGAATCCATTAAATACCTAGGAATCATTTTAGATCCAAACCTTAAATGGCATTTACAAATAAATTATATAATAAAACGACTGAGATCGCTTATTTATAGCTTTAAACAGTTAAGAAACTTGCTTGGGGACAAAGAACTTTATATCATATATAATGGTCTTGTACAATCTATAATTAGGTATGGAATACTAGTATGGGGCGGCGCAAATAAAACAAATATCAATCCACTAGTCCAAACACAGAAAATATTTTTTAAAATTATGCTTAGAAAAGATTATTACTATCCCACATCACTCCTATACGCTGAATCAAAATGTTTAAATATTAGACAACTGTATGTGAGACAACTATTAATTTACCAGTTTAAAAATAAAAGTCATAGTCAAAATATAACACATCTGCATAATACCAGACTTAAAATCAACAATAAGTTAATCACCCCTCGAGCACAAAAAACCATAGCTACAAAATATTTTCTATATCTAGCACCCAGAATCTACAATGCTGTACCAATAAAATTTAAAAACGCTACCTATACTCGCTTTGTATATAATATAACCAAATGGATTAAAGATACTAAATATGAAAATCTCGATATATTTGTAAACACTGGTCTTTTTCCTGTATCATAAGAATACGAAACTTAAAACCATAAGTCTACAAAACGCAATTAAACATCCATCTCATATTTGTCTTTCTTTGTCGTCCTTACAAACATATGTGCACATAAATTAGTTACTTAAATAGTTGCTACTTATATATATTTTTTGTTGTTGTTTTCTTTTTTGTTTCCTTTTATACTCACCTTCTTTCCTTGCTTACTACAATCTCCTCTTTTGCTTGAGCTAAAATTGATGTATGAAAATTGACAGTAACTATGCAGCTTACATTCACAGACACTCGCAAACAGTTTTTATAACTTCCGCGAGGCTTACCTTAATGTTTTTAAATTGATAGGTATCGTCAAATTGAATGTCATTTTATACAATACAAAAAAAATTATATCCATTTGTATCTTTTTACTATTTATTTCTTATTTTTCACTGTATTTACATTTCTTTGTATATATTTATATTTGTGTATATGTGTATAATATATGTGTGTGTATATATATATATCTCACTGTATTGTACTTTAAATTCAATCTGTCAATAAACATTTTTTTTTTTTTTTTTTTTTTTTTTTACAAAAAACCAGTCACCCTACTCTGTGGCTCCGACCCTCACAAGGGGAGCTGGTAATACCAATAGCCACTCCCCACGCCCGTGGGGTGAGTGACTACCGGGTCCGCGAATCGTGTGCCCTGAGTAGACGTAATGAACCGAGGATGACAGCCTTCTGCATTCTGCCGGCTAAGATCTCTGCCGAATCTCGGCATGCCGGTATGATCTTTAGTTCTGAAAGCAGCGTCTGTCTCATTCCACCGAGGGCTCCTATAATCAGTACCACTATTTTAACAGAATGGCCTGGATAAAGCCTGCGGAGTTCGAAGAGCAAATCTCGATATTTTGTCCGTTTTTCCTCCTCTTTCAAGACAATGTTGCTCTCAGCGGGAGCTGAGAATTCCACGACATACATTGTCTTGAGTTGGTGGTCGAGGAGTACTATGTCAGGCTTGTTGGCTTGTATTTGCCTGACGGTGGGAAACGAGTAGTTCCAATAAATTAGGCACTTCTCATTCCCCACAACGGACTCAATATCCCCCGGAACGTAAGGCAGCACTGGTGTTTCGTCTATCCCATACGAGTGCCTTAGATGATAGTAAAGCACTCGTAATGCTGCGTTGTGTCTATGAATATAGGCCGAGACTGCGTATGTCGGGCAAGCCGACAGTAAGTGCATTACAGTCTCCGGCGCCCTGCGGCAGGCCCTGCAGCTGACATCAGGGACCTCCATACCCATGACACGACGTCGATAGACGAGAGTGTTAAATACACCATCCTGGCAAGCCATTATGAATCCCTCGGTCTCAGACTTCAGCCCAGCTGACCTTAAGAAGGCGAAGGTCAGCCTTTCGGATAAGCCGAGGTCTTCTATATTTTTATAGAAGATCCCGTGCAATGGCTTATCCTTATGGAGCTGCAGAAGGATGTTGTGTTCTGCAGCTCTAATGTGGGCTTTTAGTCGAACGGGTTCCAACTCGGTGACAGAGTCGGGGTTTACCCGCTCGACGTCGAAGATGAGACCAAGTTCATCGGCTGCTCTCCGTGCTGCCTTAAAGAGAAAAGCTCCTACCTCTGCATTTTCATGGTCTCGGACCATGCAGAGGAGGGGATCCGAACTCCTGATGACCTTACATGCTCCCTCCAGAACCATCCTGCTATGGAGACTCTCCAAGCTCAAGAGTCCACGGCCTCCCCGATGTCGTGGGAGATATAACCGTGGAACGGACGATTTAGGATGCAAGCTCTTATTGAGATGCATCTTCTTGCGGGTTACTACATCGAGTTGACGCAGCTCTTCTCTAGTCCACTTCACTACTCCGAAAGAGTAGAGAAGGATCGGAACGGCAAGCATATTTGTAGCAGACACCTTGTTCTTCCCCGACAGTTCTGAAGACCAGATCTGTCGGAGTAGGTGCTGATACTTGCCGCGGAGAGCGTTTTTCACTACACTCACTTCTTGGGTGGAGCGTTGCTCGACACCCAAGTAAGTGTACGACTCTCCGGCATCTAGATGGTGTAAGATGCTTCCGTCCACGAGCTGCGCGTCCTCTCCATAGTCACCGCATCGTCCTCTCTTGAGATGGATCAGTGCGCATTTGTCCAACCCGAACTGCATACCGACAGCCTGCCTATACTCCTGTACCACCCTAAGGGACTGTTGGAGATCCCTCTCTCCAGAGGCATAAAGTTTAAGGTCATCCATATAAAATAGATGGGTGACCTTATGCCTCCTGTCGCCGGGGGTACCGCAGTTGTAGCCACGGGTTTTCCGGAGCGAGACGGATAATGGCAGTAGTGAGATGCAAAACAGAAGGGGGCTGAGGGAATCTCCCTGAAATACTCCTCTTCTGAATGTTACCGACTCTGTTTGGACTCTATCGTTACCCGATGTTATGGTAAAGCGAGTCCTCCAGAGCGGCATCAGTTCTTCAATACATCTCACTACGGGACCGGGTACCACAAGACATCGGAGCAAGTGAACAATGAGCTCATGCGATGTCATGTCGAATGCCTTGCGGTAGTCGATCCAGGCCATAGAGAGGTTCCGCTTATACTGCATGGAGTCCTGCGTGACACATCTGTCAATCAACAGGTTCTCCTTGCAGCCAGCGACACCTCTCTTCGACCCTCGTTGCTCATATATCCGTTCGTAAACCGGTTCAACTGCGTGGAGCACCCGCATGTACAAAATGCGTGTAAACACTTTGTAACATGCGTTTAGACAGGTTATCGGTCTGTAATTCTTTGGGTTGGACAAATCTCCGTTCTTGGGGATCAGCACTGTCCGCCCCTCAACAACCCAAGAAGGGATTTGCTGCTCCCCATTTAACCAGGAATTAAATATTCTGGCCAAATGGTGGTGGGTGCTCGATAACTTTTTCCACCAAAAGTTATTTATCCCATCGGTACCTGGAGCAGCAAAGTTCTTAGAGCCATCAAGAGCCCTACGAACCTCTTCTGGGGTTATTGGTTCGCACACTTCCTGTGGTTGCTGAAGCCTTTGACAAAAGGCTTCAAAGTGTGCAAGGGCAGGAGAATCTCGGTTGAGTGGAAGCCTCTCCTCGTACAGCGTTTTCCAGAAGTTCTCCACCTGATCTGCAGTCGGCGGATTGTCTACAACACGCGGAGGCGGTTGGAAAAGGCGCGAGGGCTTCTCGCGGAACAGTTTATTTTCCGCAAGCCCCCTCGCCCGCCTCACTAATGACTTTTTGCAAGTCACTAGCATCCGTATCCTGTCGAGACAGTGCTGTTTGGTGGTTCGCAGCACTACCTCATTGAGTGTGTGATGGACGCGTCTTAAGTTGGCGGCTAATCGACGCACTTTAGGCGTGAACGGCCTGTTGGCCGCCATATAGTCCATCACACATTGGATACGGGATGCGTGTTGCCTCGCCGACTGGATCTTGGCTTCCATCTTTTGTATGCGCCGCTGCGCTCTCTCCTGTGGGGAAGAGGTATTTCGCCTCTCCACCTGAGACGAGCGTTGAGCAGCGGCATAGACGGCACAATTTATGTGCCAGATGTCAGCCTCTTCTGGTAGCGCTGTACGAAGTTCAGCGTCCACTCTGGCCAGGTCTTGTGGCCCGGGGGTTTTCAGACGGTGTAACCCCCTTCTGGTACTGAGGCCCTCTGGTATTGGCGGAACGAGGAGAGCCACGTCCTCAACCGGTGAATGTGGCGGCTCTTCGGCCATTATTATTATTATTGTTATTATTATTATTTTTATTATTATTATTATTTTTTTTTTTTTTTTACAAAAAACCAGTCACCCTACTCTGTGGCTCCGACCCTCACAGAGGGGAGCTGGTAATACCAATAGCCACTCCCCACGCCCGTGGGGTGAGTGACTACCGGGTCCGCGAATCGTGTGCCCTGAGTAGACGTAATGAACCGAGGATGACAGCCTTCTGCATTCTGCCGGCTAAGATCTCTGCCGAATCTCGGCATGCCGGTATGATCTTTAGTTCTGAAAGCAGCGTCTGTCTCATTCCACCGAGGGCTCCTATAATCAGTACCACTATTTTAACAGAATGGCCTGGATAAAGCCTGCGGAGTTCGAAGAGCAAATCTCGATATTTTGTCCGTTTTTCCTCCTCTTTCAAGACAATGTTGCTCTCAGCGGGAGCTGAGAATTCCACGACATACATTGTCTTGAGTTGGTGGTCGAGGAGTACTATGTCAGGCTTGTTGGCTTGTATTTGCCTGACGGTGGGAAACGAGTAGTTCCAATAAATTAGGCACTTCTCATTCCCCACAACGGACTCAATATCCCCCGGAACGTAAGGCAGCACTGGTGTTTCGTCTATCCCATACGAGTGCCTTAGATGATAGTAAAGCACTCGTAATGCTGCGTTGTGTCTATGAATATAGGCCGAGACTGCGTAAGTCGGGCAAGCCGACAGTAAGTGCATTACAGTCTCCGGCGCCCTGCGGCAGGCCCTGCAGCTGACATCAGGGACCTCCATACCCATGACACGACGTCGATAGACGAGAGTGTTAAATACACCATCCTGGCAAGCCATTATGAATCCCTCGGTCTCAGACTTCAGCCCAGCTGACCTTAAGAAGGCGAAGGTCAGCCTTTCGGATAAGCCGAGGTCTTCTATATTTTTATAGAAGATCCCGTGCAATGGCTTATCCTTATGGAGCTGCAGAAGGATGTTGTGTTCTGCAGCTCTAATGTGGGCTTTTAGTCGAACGGGTTCCAACTCGGTGACAGAGTCGGGGTTTACCCGCTCGACGTCGAAGATGAGACCAAGTTCATCGGCTGCTCTGCGTGCTGCCTTAAAGAGAAAAGCTCCTACCTCTGCATTTTCATGGTCTCGGACCATGCAGAGGAGGGGATCCGAACTCCTGATGACCTTACATGCTCCATCCAGAACCATCCTGCTATGGAGACTCTCCAAGCTCAAGAGTCCACGGCCTCCCCGATGTCGTGGGAGATATAACCGTGGAACGGACGATTTAGGATGCAAGCTCCTATTGAGATGCATCTTCTTGCGGGTTACTACATCGAGTTGACGCAGCTCTTCTCTAGTCCACTTCACTACTCCGAAAGAGTAGAGAAGGATCGGAACGGCAAGCATATTTGTAGCAGACACCTTGTTCTTCCCCGACAGTTCTGAAGACCAGATCTGTCGGAGTAGGTGCTGATACTTGCCGCGGAGAGCGTTTTTCACTACACTCACTTCTTGGGTGGAGCGTTGCTCGACACCCAAGTAAGTGTACGACTCTCCGGCATCTAGATGGTGTAAGATGCTTCCGTCCACGAGCTGCGCGTCCTCTCCGTAGTCACCGCATCGTCCTCTCTTGAGATGGATCAGTGCACATTTGTCCAACCCGAACTGCATACCGACAGCCTGCGTGTACTCCTGTACCACCCTAAGGGACTGCTGGAGATCCCTCTCTCCAGAGGCATAAAGTTTAAGGTCATCCATATAAAATAGATGGGTGACCTTATGCCTCCTGTCGCCGGGGGTACCGCAGTTGTAGCCACGGGTTTTCCGGAGCGAGACGGATAATGGCAGTAGTGAGATGCAAAAGAGAAGGGGGCTGAGGGAATCTCCCTGAAATACTCCTCTTCTGAATGTTACCGACTCTGTTTGGACTCTATCGTTACCCGATGTTATGGTAAAACGAGTCCTCCAGAGCGGCATCAGTTCTTCAATACATCTCACTACGGGGCCTGGTACCACAAGACATCGGTGCAAGTGAACAATGAGCTCATGCGATGTCATGTCAAATGCCTTGCGGTAGTCGATCCAGGCCATAGAGAGGTTCCGCTTATACTGCATGGAGTCCTGCGTGACACATCTGTCGATCAGCAGGTTTTCCTTGCAGCCAGCGACACCTCTCTTCGACCCTCGTTGCTCATATATCCGTTCGTAAACCGGTTCAACTGCGTGGAGCACCCGCATGTACAAAATGCGTGTAAACACCTTGTAGCATGCGTTTAGACAGGTTATCGGTCTGTAGTTCTTTGGGTTGGACAAATCTCCGTTCTTGGGGATCAGCACTGTCCGCCCCTCAACAACCCAAGAAGGGATTTGCTGCTCCCCATTTAACCAGGAATTAAAAATTCTGGCCAAATGGTGGTGGGTGCTCGATAACTTTTTCCACCAAAAGTTATTTATCCCATCGGGACCTGGAGCAGCAAAGTTCTTAGAGCCCTCAAGAGCCCTACGAACCTCTTCTGGGGTTATTGGTTCGCACACTTCCTGTGGTTGCTGAAGCCTTTGACAAAAGGCTTCAAAGTGTGCAAGGGCAGGAGAATCTCGGTTGAGTGGAAGCCTCTCCTCGTATAGCGTTTTCCAGAAGTTCTCCACCTGATCTGCAGTCGGCGGATTGTCTACAACACGCGGAGGCGGTTGGAAAAGGCGCGAGGGCTTCTCGCGGAACAGTTTATTTTCCGCAAGCCCTCTCGCCCGCCTCACTAGTGATTTTTTACAAGTCACTAGCATCCGTATCCTGTCGAGACAGTGCTGTTTGGTGGTTCGCAGCACTGCCTCATTGAGTGTGTGATGGACGCGTCTTAGGTTGGCGGCTAATCGACGCACTTTAGGCGTGAACGGCCTGTTGGCCGCCATATAGTCCATCACACATTGGATACGGGATGCGTGTTGCCTCGCCGACCGGATCTTGGCTTCCATCTTTTGTATGCGCCGCTGCGCTCTCTCCTGTGGGGAAGAGGTATTTCGCCTCTCCACCTGAGAAGAGCGTTGAGCAGCGGCATACACGGCACAATTTATGTGCCAGATGTCAGCCTCTTCTGGTAGCGCTGTACGAAGTTCAGCGTCCACTCTGGCCAGGTCTTGTGGCCCGGGGGTTTTCAGATGGTGTAACCCCCTTCTGGTACTGAGGCCCTCTGGTATTGGCGGAACGAGGAGTGCTACGTCCTCAACCGGTGATTGTGGCGGCTCTTCGGCCACCTCATTCACCGGTCCAGGAGCAGCCCTCACGTAGCCCCTACTACGAAGGTGGGATACATAGTCACGCAGATTTTGTGGCGTGAAGGCGCTATGCTCTGGTAGCCTCTCACACCACAGAGCATGCATCCGCGCCATGTATCCCCTCCGCGCGGGCTCACTGCTTTCATAGCAATGCAGAAGTTCATCTCTCAGTTCATCTGTCCACTCAAAGCGTCCTTGGACATTGCCAATTTCGTCAACGGGCGGTCCGTCCGGTTGGGCCCCACCACCTTGCCCTTGACCCCTATCCGCACGGGGTCGATCGTGGGGGCCCTGTCTTCGGCCTGCCGGAACCAAAGTTTAGGGTCTGTGGGTGGTTAGCCCAGCAGACCCACGACCGACACCAGAGGGGAAGACGCTTTCCCCTCCCGGGTGCACTAGGGCTGCCGGTTCGGTTTTGCACCCCAGCTGGAGTAAGTGGTGGCGCTACTCACCAAAGGCTTGATAGATGGAAGTCAGCCCCTCCTGCTTATAAATTATTGCTGCTTATTATTATTATTTTTTTTTTTTTTTTTTTTTTTTTTTTTTTTTTTTTTTTTCACAGGTATTCCTGGTCCGTCTACTGTGATCGGGTATGTGGTACCAAGATCATAGTATTGACTATTGCTCATTTCCAAGAAACGATCTCACAGTTCCAGTTGTGTGGATAAGTACTGCTTTCTGCATCATCACGCAGGCCTTATTATCGATACCAATCGTCTTAAGCGATATTCCCAAGCTTTCTGGTATCACTCCGAGAGCAGATAGAATTACGGGAACTATTGTGACCTTCCTCATGTTCCACATGTCCAGAATCTCGTTCTTTAACTCATTGTAATGTGTTACTTTTTCCTCATACTTCTCTGCCATATTCCTTGTGTTCGGAATCGAAATGTCAATAATCAGCGTCTCCAATCGTTGCTTGTCTATGATGGTTATGTCTGGGCGATTGTGGGCAACTGTAACGTCTGTAATTATCGTTCTGTCCCAATAAACCTTGTATCGTTCATTTTCCTCAACGGGATTTGGGTTGTACTTGTAGTAGGGAGTCTCAGAATCATAATGAATTTCGCACATCTTTAAAATTTCTAAATATACAATCACGGCTGCGGCATTATGTCGTGCTAAATATCGTGTTGGTGCGAGTTTTCCACATCCAGAAATTATATGTTCTATAGTCTCGGCCTGTGCGTTACACTTTCGACACTTATCTGACTCAACCCTTTCCCTCATTATGTGCTTCTCGTAGTTCCTTGTTTTGATTACTTGGTCTTGAATACCAAGTACAAACCCCTCTGTCTCCGGAAACAAAGTTCCTTGGCGGAGCCATTCAAGTGATGCCCGGCGGTCTATCTCATCTCTCTGAAGTGAGTTCCAGTAGCGGCCATGTAATTCTTTCTCAGCCCATCTCCCCATTTTGGCATTATTGCTGTCTATATTACTTAAAGGTGAGTATTCTGTGTTGCTTAGTTTTAAAGGTGTGCCTGTATCTGCATGAATGATGGCTACATGTATGGGCGATTGTCGGCGACTGTAGAAGTATGTGCGGATAAGATTAATTTGCACGTAGCATGCGTTTTTGATGTCAACGTAACCTCTGCCACCAAGGTCTCTAGGGAGAGTTACTCTCTCTGTTGAGGATCGGGGGTGATGCATCTTGAATTTTGTCATCATCACCCTCAGCCGCCTGTTGAGGTCATCGAGGTCTGTCATTGTCCAGGATATGACACCGAATGAATACAATAAGGTAGAGATTGCGTATGTGTTTACAGCTTTCATCATATTGTTAGAGTTTAGCTTTGTCTTAAATAGTTTTCGCAGCCTCAATTCGAATTCTTTGATAATCTTTTCTTTCATTCTACAATGTTCAATGTTTGATGTTTGTAATACACCTAGATATTTATAGGGCTGGCCCTCGATCGGCGGTATTGCAAGGTGTTCTTGAATTTGCATTTCTGGTGTTTCAACTAGTTTTCCTCGTTCCACAGTGACAGTTCTACATTTGTCGATCCCGAACTCCATACCAACATCTTCGCTCATTTTATGGACTAATTTGAGCACGGTTTCTAGTTGCTTACGTGTGGCAGTGAATAGTTTTAAGTCGTCCATGTAGAGCAGGTGAGATAGTACGAAATTGTGACGTCCTGCTTTGATGTTAAAGCCGTACCCAGTATCGGCTAATGTCCTTGAGATGGGATTGAGAGCTACACAAAACCACAGTGCGCTCAGAGAGTCGCCTTGAAAGATGCCTCGCTTGATGCTTATTTCTTCGGTTTTAACGACCCTGCCACTGGTAGAAATCTGCAGTTGTGTTTTCCAGCTTTTCATCACCGTTTCTAGACATTGCACAATGATCGGGCACACTCTATATATCTTAAGGACGTGTATAAGCCATGTATGGGGTATGGAGTCAAAGGCTTTTTTATAGTCAACAAACGCCATGTTCAGATTGCGATTGAACTTCTTTGCTTGACTTAAGACGACTGCGTCAATGGTTAGTTGTTCTTTACAACCCAGTACGTTTTCTTTACTGCCTTTCTGCTCTTCTGTAATTATGTTGTTTGTGTGCAAATGCTGATAGATCTTAGTGCCGATTATCGATGAGAAAAGTTTATATATTGTTGGTAAACACGTAATTGGTCGGTACTGGGATGGGTCTTGGGCTCTATCTGATTTTGGTAGCAGGTGTGTTAAGCCTTTTGTAAGAAACTTCGGTGTTGTGGCGGGAGTGCGCAGCAGTTGATTGAAATTATCAGCTAAGAGACGGTGGGTGCATGAAAGCCGTTTCAGCCAAAAGTTATGAATGTTGTCAGGGCCAGGGGCTCTCCAGTTGGCTACTCCCTGTAGGGCTTTCACAACATCGGCCTCTTCAATGCTTGTTTCATCCATGGGTGGAATATCCGCACTTCTAAGTTCTTCGTCTGTAATCCAGCTTGCATCCCTCTTATGCTGAAATTCGTTTGACCATATGTTTCCCCAGAATCTTTGAACCTCATTCGCAGGTGGCATCTCTGTTTGCTGGTCTCCTGCAGTGGCTTTATTTTCTATGGATCTATAGAATTTCCTTTCGTCGGTCTCGAAGAGTCGGTTCTGCTTGATGCGTTCGTCCCGCTTCTTGTATCTGCGGAGTCGTTTACTATAAGCTGATAGTTTCTGCTTCATTAAATCTAGTTGTTCTAGTACCTCATGATGATGGTTAGGGGTTAGTATAGATCTCTTAACTTGTTTGGGAAGACTACGGATGAGCTTTGGATGTCGCTTGCCATTTACATATTGTTGGACTCTGCCTATGTCCCTTCTTAGATCTTCAATGTTTTTCGTTAGTCTGTATTCCCAATTGGGAGCCATTTTTCTTATTTCCTTCTTCTTGCTAGGGTCGTATCCATTAACTACAGAGAGGACTGACATTGCAGCACAATAGATGTGTAGTTGAATCAGTTCTAATGGCATACCGTCTGTTAGGTGCCCACTCATGACTGAGTTCATAGTTTGAACGGTTTTTTGGCATTGGGGTTTATATTGCATTCTGGGCAAGTAGGGTCTTCTTGTTGGGTCTGAGCCTTCATACTTGATGACATATTCTACATATTTTTCTTCAAGTTGGATGCGTACTTGATCATAGTTCCGTTGCGGTGTTGTTTCGGCGTCATGCGATCCCAATCCAGGTGTGTGTGGTTCAGGTTCTTCTCCATAGGCCTCTGCTATTTGTTGTTCTGCTGGATTTTGCTCTAGATTTTCTCCTACTTCAATTTCACGCCGTACACTATCCTTGATTTCATTCCTCACAGCGAGAGGCAATAAGTTTCTGGTTTCGATTGCTCTTCTTTGGTCACAAATTCGTTGTTCGGAAAGGTGTTGAAGATCAGGGTATATGGCTGTAAATTCATGGTAGAGATTTCGCCTGTATAAAGTGAGATCAGTTTCCAGTTTTGTGACTTTGTAGTAGCAACGCATGACTTGTTTGTTCATTTCATTAGTCCACTGCATGCGTTGTCTTGGTCTTCCAGCTTTGGTGGTGACAACGTTTAGTCGTTGCCCAGCACCTTGGGCCGGTTGGGGACTTTGATGATGTTGGTCCTCCAAATGGATATCGTCATTGACGTTTCCTACTTCATAATCCTCGCGGGTGTCGTTTGCAGGTCTATCCTCCCGACGGGTCCGATCCGGGTCCTGCTGCCCCGGCCCGCCTGAATATCTATTTCTTCTCGTATTTACCATTACTCCATTGAAATTATGGGTATACAGGATAAGCTCCTGCGGGCGGGTCTCCGATAACCCATTCTCAGCCGCCTCTCACCTGAGGAACAGACGCTGTCGGGTAGCCGCCTCTCTGAGGTCAGACGCTCCCTTCTTGCTGGTTTTGTTCCACCCCGAGTATTTTATTTCCTCGGTACCCTTCTTGCAGAAGAGCGTGCCCTTATTCGCAAAGGGAGGCGCCCGATAGAGGACCAGCAACCCCCAATTATTATTATTATTATTATTATTATTATTATTATTATTATTATTTAATGGCCGATGGAAAAATATTGTACCAATGATATTAAGTCCTATTATGGTCAACCAAACGTTTATTCCAAAACGTTCCTGAAAAGCACCTTCTCTTACTAATCTCTGATTTTCCACAGCCCAATAACGAGTATTGTTTCTGTTAAACATTCTTAAATTGGTGAACTAGATTCATCAGTAAAAATAATATTATGATGGAATATTGGATTTATGTTTAAATTATCTAAAAACCAGTTGCAGTAATTAAGTCTTCTTTGGAAGTCATTTTCATAGAGGTGATGGTGAATTTGATACTTAAATGATTTAAATCCGTGCTTTTTAAAAATTTTCCAGGCTCTTTCGCGGGAAGCATTGCATTACACACATAATTCGCGAATGGAAGTAGTACGGTCATATTCGATATACGCTAGAACGTTTATTTCAACTTCTGCGCTTACAATGGAACGTTCATTATTGTTAATATTAGTATCGCCATTATTTCCATTTTTTTGATGCTGCACCAATCAAGGGTAATATGCATGTGAAAGAGCATCACGATCTGGAAAGTTTTTTCGACACTCCCCATAAATAACATGTCAATTTGATGCTCTCTTGAATAAACCATTATAATTTTTTCAGCTAACTGTTATTACTAGGAGTTACTGTTAATAATTAATGAAATTTGTCAACAATGACAATACAAAGTTACTAACAATGGAAATGCAAGATAATTTCGACGTTTATGAAGAAACTAGCTTCCTTGTACAAACATTTATTTTCAACGCCTTCTTATGTTAGGTATTTTACTGCCCCGTATTAACCATTGCAATAAATAATCCCTAGATTTTATTTCATCTTTTTTTTTTAACTAAAGAAAGAGAAATGTAAAATTTAAAAAAAGGGAAGTTTACTTATAAATAAAAATCAATATAAGTAATTAATGAGACACAATAATATCTCATGCTTACTGCGTTTTTAATTATTAATAATGAAACATGTACCTCACCAGGTTTTTAATTTTTTTTTTTTTTCTAAAACCAAAAACCAAAGTGCATTGTATTATGCATTTTCCTGTGGGTAATAAGACACACTTTAATGTTATTATTTAATAGGTAGTGGATCCCATTTGATTTTTGAAAAATATTGACATTTTAAACAATATCTAAAATGTATCCCATTTTGTGACAAATTCAAAAATTTGGCAAATTCAATTAAAAACCAATAAGAAAACATATTTTGTTTGTTATCTTAACAAGTTATTTGACATCAGCTTCATTAATAACGCCAGGCTGCCGCCATATTACATTTAGAAAAAATGGCTCCTACGCCGCCATTTTGAAAAAAATTGGCAACATGTGATATAATAATAATAATAAATCGTCTTTATTCGTGGGTATTAACAGAAATAAGTGGTATAAGTAAATATTTAACAACTACTACCTACAGAAATGGCGAAGTGTCAGCCGAAGGCTGATTTTCAACGAAGAGCAACAACAAATACATAAATTTAAAAAAATAATATAATTACGAAAAACATGGATTACAAATACATATTAATAATTACAACTACAACTTAGAATTAATGACACGCGTGACATAAAGAAATGGAGACTAAAAAGTAAAAAAAAAAAGGAGAAACAGTACCATTAAGCTAAGCATTGTAAATGTAATACGCAGACCATTAAGAAGAAAATAGATATCTCTTTAGTTTCTTTTTAAAATTATAAATTGAGTAGTGCCTAAAGTCGGAGGATAAACTGTTATATAACTTGCTAGAATTATATGAAAAGCTACGTTTAAAGATAGCAGAGGAGTGTTTTGGTATTGCCAGAAAATCCCGTTTACGTGTATTCACTTGATTACATTTAAGGCGTGCAATTTCTCAAACAAATATGTCGGAATTTGCTTATCAAGAACCTAGTGGGTTAAGCAGAGAAAATGAAGAGAACGTAGCTTGTCTAATTTTAGCCAGCCGACTTCAGAATATTTATAACTAACATGATCAAATCTACGAAGTCCTGTTGAGAATCGTAGGCAGGCATTTTGTAATAATTGAAGTCGTTTGGCATCAGAAACTCTCAATGCAGGGCCATAGATAGCGTCTGCATAAGATATCTTAGAGAAAATTAGACTCTCACATAATTGAAATTAAATTTTAGGATCTAAAATATCTTTTTGGGAAAATAATTTCTTCAGTGTGCAGTATGAAACTTGACACAAATAACTAATATGCTTAGCGAATCTTAAGTCTGAATTTATCCAAAGACCCAAATTTTTATAATGATCAATAACAGGTAGTTGTTCACCATTTAAATTAATGTTTAGTTGGTACAAGATGTTTCTCTTTGCTTTTGACCCCAAATATATTACCGCCGACTTGTAAGCATTAAGTTTTAAATTATGTGCTAATGAAATATCTAATAATGATTTCAAATCATCATCATAATGATGAATATTGCACTTTTCTGAAAAGTATGGAAATCCGAGATATATAAAGAGAATAACAGGGGTCCAAGAACTGACCCCTGGGGAACGCCAAAATTAACAGGCAAAGCTTCAGACACTTCAGAATCCAAGAGAACGCTATGTGAGCGATTTGAGAGATAATTTTGTATTAGAGAAACGGACGTGTTATCAAAGCCAAAAAAAGATAATATTTTACACGACAAACTGTGGTCAAGTATCAAATGCCTTGCTATAGTCTAATAGAACAAGACAGCAAACATTACTTTTATCAATGGCTCTAGAAAAGTCATCAGTAACATTTAATAAAGCAGTAGTGGTGCTGTGTAGGTCACGAAACCCTGACTGAATGTCAGGTATAATCTTGTTAGCGAAAACATAAGCAGAAATTTGCTCCTTCATATATATTCAAGTATTTTAGACATAGTGGGCAGGATACTAATAGGCCTAAGATGTGAGACTTCAGTGTGAGAAGAAATTTTGGCAAGGGGCAAAATGAGCATGTTTCCAAGAGAAAGGAAAAACATTCGTATCGATCGCAGTGTTAAGAATAAATGTGATGGGGTTAAGTAAATATTTAAATATTAGTTTTATCATTTTCAACGAGATATTGTCAGATCCTACGGAGTTGCTTTTTAGTCGATTAATTGCTTTGGATACCTCATGTGATTCTACATTAAAGAATTTAAAGATGTTGTTACTGACATTGGGTCTGGAATATTTATCAAGTAAACTTAATTGATATTGAAGTTTGCTAACATGAGTAATACTATTGAAATGTCTATTTATTAAATTAACATCATTGATATCAGATGGTAAAGATGTTATTTCTTTATTGTTTATAACATTTAGGGATTTTAAAGTGTTCCATGCAATTTTGTTGTTTTTCTGACGTATAACATATTGAATGTAAGCTTTCTTTTCTCTCTTAATAGCACCTGTGATATAATTACGAATTTCCTTATAATAGTTCCAGTTATTAAGAGATTTAGAACGTTGAAATTTTTTAAAAGCGTTATTTTTAAGTTTGATCATATCTTTTATGGTCTCAGTAAGCCAAGGAGAATGGGGCTTAGTAACCCTAACTCTACGTAATGGTGCATGAACATTAAATAAGTATAACATATTAGAGTTGAAGAAATTGACTTGCCTGTTGACGTCTTGCAGGGAATATATGTGATCCCAGTTAACCGTATTTAGGTCATTGCAAAAAGTATCTTCGTCAAAATCTCGATATATAACATATTTAGTAACAGATTTATATTTAATTTTAGTGATCTCACAAGTAGTGACAAAATGATCAGAAATTCCAGGTAAATCAAGCACTTTACAGTTCTTAACAATGTCAGGATCTGATGTGCAGATAATATCAATAAGAGTTTGCGTTTGGCCAGCTACTCTTGTCGGCTCATTTACGAGTTGTGTTAAATTATAGGACTCTAAAAGACGATTAAATAGTTGGACAGAATGACTATTCGAAAGCAAGTCAATGTTAATGTCTCCGGCAAACAGTATGGAATCAAAGGTGGGCAAAATACTTGACAAGATATTTTCTAATTGTTCAAGAGCATATGTCATTGAAAAGGGAATTCTAATCTCAATCGAACTATATAAAAATATATACAGGGTTCTATTTAAAATTCTTGACTTAGAGCAACTTCCGGGAAAACCGGAAGTGGTATTCAATTGTTTGTTCATATAAAATATGAGCCCTCATCAGCTATATCTACAAACCAAATTTCAAGCTTCTACGTTAAAAGACAATTAAATGGCGCCTTGTAAAATGAATCCGTTGTCACCCGGTATGTTAAAACATAAATATTAAATAAAATACTATTTTTAAAAAATCTTTGTAGATATAGCTTGTTTATACCTTAAACTTCAATCTAAGATTAATTTTTATGCTCTAAAGTTTTCACAGTAAAAAAAAATTAACTTTTAAATCATTGGCAATTTTTCCATTTTTTAGGGTTAGGAAATTTTCACTTAAAAAATGGAAAAAAATACCAATAATTTAAAAGTTATTTTTTTTACTGTGGATACTTTAGAGCATAAAAATTAATCTTAGATTGAAGTTTAAGGTATAATAAACAAGCTATATCTACAAGGATTTTTTTAAATGATATTTTATTTAATATTTATGTTTTAATATAGAGTGGAAAAAAAGATAAAGCTTAACTTTCACGTAAAATTTATAAGAAATAAAAAAATTTAAAATTAAAAGTATGTATACCATTGGAAAGCTGAATTCTTCATCTTTAAAATGCTACCTTTTTTTCGTTTTTAATAGGTACAAATTGTCGAGAAATACTTCATTTCCCTGTGCGACAATTGTAATATTTAATTCCAACTTGAAACCTCTGGCAACTGAGCTATATTGCGCATATACATTAGTGTATAGGGTTTCCCTAGAAAGCTAGTAGCGATCTCCGTACTGTATTGGCAGATACAAGTAGCTGCTTTTGAAGGGAGATGGACACAACATCATTTCTCTAGGTGGATCTATTCAAAAACTTACTTTAACTCGTTGTATGCATAGTCAAAATCATTTGATTTTATTCAAAATTGGAAGTATTGAGCATTTTCGAACAGCAAGTCACTATACTATTATACTTTTCAACATATATACATTATAAGGACCGGTTTTTCATTTTCCGTCTTCATTTGGCAGAATACAATTGTATAAGAACTAACGCAGTTTTATCAATACAATTGGACTGATAACAAATTGTACCATGACAATAATTCTATTTACTAAAAAAACTTAATGAAGTTAAGAAATATAGGTTAGAGTTATTGTATTAAATATTTATGTAATAATTTCATTACTCTATAGCATACCTTACCGTAGTAGCGATACTATAACATCAACAGCACAGGTCATTTACATACTTGGGCAACTTAAAAATTATTAATAAATTTAGTCTCGTTTAATTAACGTTCATAAAATATTTTTAATCCCACCAGACTTATTATTCCATTGTTAAATGAATAACAATAAATTTAAACTAATTAATGTGAATAATTTAGTTACTTAATAGTTTACTTTTTTATGATTTCCATAAATTTCAGTTACCTGTTTAATTTATTGCGTTTCTTGACCATTATTTTTTAAAATATAAATATTTGTGAATTTGTGTGCTGTTAAGAATGTATGTGCATGTACATACGAATAAATAAAATTATTAGAATTGAGATAATCTCCTTCAAAGTAACCTCATTGGAAAAGCACACGCCTTTCTTTTCACTTCTCTATGTGTCCCTAATAGACACAAGGCGATGCTTCAACACTTACAAAAATGAATATTTTGCAATCGTATTCATTTACTTAAAAACAGCAATAAGAAATCAAATTAAAATGTATTAATTTTTTGTTGCCAATGAATAAGAAAAAAAAACGAATTTCATTTCATACTTTATTCGTAAATCCTTCACTTTTAAGGAAACGTTTACTTAGAATGCTGACCACAAAATGTGTTAACTGAAATTATTTTGATGAGGTTTTACTCAAAATTGCCTTGAATTGTGATATAAATTTAGTCTTATTATTAGACGATAATTTTACTGACCACTTACTCTTGGAAGCTAGCTTCCATCTAGCGGTAGAAGCAGCTTACAGGCAAACTTTTAAAATTGTACGTTTCCTGATTTTAGTGAAGGCGGATTAACCTAAGACAAGGCGGTAAAATTTAGGAATCCCCAAAATGTTCGTATATGTATATCCTACAAAGAGACCTGGAGCATCATTAATAAAAATTGAATAAAAGAATAAGTGACATATTACTGTTATTACAAAACGATACACCAAAATAATAAAATATTATATCCTCTATTCTCTTTATCTCTAAAGTGCTTCTAAAATTTTTCTCTAGCAGATTCATGAATTATTTTCGAGTATCAGTGTTATTTAATAACTCTTTTTCTATACCGGGTGATTCAGTCGATAGGGACACACTGGTAACATTTGAATGGGAGAATGGAACTTTTTCAAATTTGGTATACTGATATGGGATGAAATTTGCAATTATGTGATATAAAGAACAAAAATGGTCGACTTCCGGTTTTGATATGATTTGCATGAAAATCAAATTTTTAAATAATACAACCTGTATATTTTACATATTTGGATCCTGCTGGCCAAAATACATACCTTCCAATCAAGAAAAAAAGAAATAAATAAGTAGACGAGATAAAATTATTGAAAGGAGTCGAGCAAATAAATTGGGAGGAATTATACAAGGAAAGCAACGCCAATAATGCGGTTAACATCTTCTATAACAGCATAAAATTAAAAATAAAGGAAGCAACAACAATAATTAAGATTACAAATAAAAACAATGAACTTAAACCGTGGATGTTCCAAGGGATATACTGAATTCTATTGCAAAACTAATTAAAAACAAAGAGAACAGACAACTAAAAGAATATTACAATAACTATAGACATACCGTAACAACGCTAATTAGAGTCACGAAAAATAAGTATTATAAAGAAAAAATTCAATCTTATGGTAATAACTATAAAGAATTTGGGACTGCGTCAATGAAGTTACGAATCATAACAAAAGATGTACTGATAATATACACATGAGAGTGATAAGCAAATAACCGATAAAAAAGGGATAGCCAATGCTTTCAATAATTTCTTTATTGAAGTCGGTAAACAAGTCACAATAAAAATTCCCGGTCAAACACAAAACTTTGCAGACAACGAAAACATAAATAAAAATATTAATTCAATGTTCCTGAAGGACGTATGTAACCGCGAAATAGAAGAAGAACCTAATGCCCAACCTGAAATACAACGCCTCGCCAAGGAAAGACGGTATAACATCGAAAACTCCTTTGCAAACACATTAGTAAACCTATTGCTCACATTATTAATCTTAATAATCTAAAATGATATCAAGAATTCAATATGGATTCTAGAAGAATATTGGTAGCGAATAACCTCTTCAACTAACTGCTAATAGGCACTATACTAAGTAACTTCCAATCTAACAGTCTAAAAATCTCAGTCTCTAATCTAAAAGTCTTAGCCATCTTTTTAGATTTATAAAAGGCCTTTGACACAGTATCTCATACTCAGCTATTAAGCAAACTAGACAGAATAGATATCAGAGAGAAAGTATATGATTTATTTAAAGACTGTCTAGCCATCAAACTACAGCAAGTCGAAATTGATAACGCTCACAACGCAACAGAAATAATAACAACCCAAGGAACTGTCTTAGATTTTAACTTATTCAATCCATGCTATGAGAGCATGAAGGACATTCCCCTGTGATAGGTTCGACTTGACTCGGACAGACGTAAAATAAAAAATTTATAATTACTTCGATTTTGCTCAACGGTACTCCACACATGGTATCAACCTTCTTCTAATAAACTCAGTAAGACACAATGTTACAGGACGGAATTCAGGTAAAGTTATTTATTGTATCTTTTAGAAATGTTAGTTGTACAATATGGATATATGAAAAATGTATATGAGTATCTGGTTAACAAAGATATAGATTCATACCACAGATGGTGAGTATTCGCCTTAAAAATTTGATATTTGCAACTTTGTGGGCTTCTTCGCTTGCCTATCTTTATTACGTATTATAAATTCACTTAGGTCATTTTAGGGATAGTGTTATAGAACTTAAGAATGCTTAAATCGCAACAGATTAACATTTTATATTCATACGTTCAGGCAAAGCGGGTCCCATGTACGCAGTACACGGTAAAAGAGCGACATGTATTCCGAATCACTTAAGAACCACATGTAGGCAAATACGGCGTAATAAGTGTTAGTTTCCCGCCAATATCGACTGCTATTGAATTGAAGGTAAAAATTTCGACGTCCTCGAAAATCTTCCTTCTAAGACTTCCTGGAGGGACTACCAATCCGTCCTCATAGGCGATATCTTGCTGAGTTGCAGGGCTCCACAAGATCGAATCATAAAAGAAACAAGTTGTTTTTCAAGGCAGTCCCTAAAATGACGCCTGTGCATCACGTCCTGTGAATCACATCTTGTAAATCACATCCTCGTCTTGTTGTAAAACTTCGGTGTAGTCCCGAAAATCATGTCTCGTGAAATTTCGTTGTAAATATAGGTAATGGTGGAATGACATGCATCTACTTTTTTATAGTAATTTCAAATAATTTGGAATAAAATATTTTCTAAGTTGACTTTCATTGTATTTCCAAGAACATCTTTATTGCAACTTTTTGATTTTTTTTAATCGAAAGACAAGTTTTTTTCATTTTTCGGTATTAAAATCGGCTGAGACAAATATAATTACAATTTTCTCTGAACAGAAAAAAGGTCATTATTCGAGCAGAAAAATTTTAACAAGCTAGATGATGTGGCTGTAGAATAATGAACAGAAAACTTTGAACAATAATACAATTGCGCTTTCTTTAATTTGATAAAACAATTTTAAACAAAAAAAATAGTGTATTTTAAACTGAGTAAAATGGAATTTTTTGTGTATTTAACGGATGAGCGAAGCGAGTCTGGCAAGAACAGCAGAGATACAAAAATTTACTTTACCTCACAATATAACATGCTATTTTTTCATCAGTCGTCGAATGTGAATTAAATAAATACTTTACCTTTTCTTCAAATACTTTTAATGCCGCTCGTGAGCAGCAATAAAGAACTTTTACTGGCTTCCACCGACGTTGCCAGTGTCTTAGCTGGGGATAGAACCCATTGCAACCTGGATGGTCGATCAAACATGCTTGTCATAGAACACGCTCTAGGCCGCTGAGGTACTGTGTCGGCTAATAAACCTATATTACAAAAACTAAAATGTTAATTTCTCTTTTATATTTAACTAGGTATATGATTTCCTTACATTGCTTTATTATTACTTACTTTAGGGGGACCAAATTACCGACATTTTCCCACATTACTTCCTAAAACAGAGAAATTGGACGTTTTCTATTATAGTTTTAAAGAATCAAATATGTCCATTACTGGACTGTAGTTAACTTAAAATACGTGTAATTCGATTGAACAATGATAAGGCATTTAATTACCATAAACAGAATTTTACAATTAATGCATAAAAAGTCCTTGAAATCACTCTTTAACTTGTTTATTTTCATTTTTGGTAAAGAATTTTGCTCACATCCACATATAAATTTTGTACTCATAAAATCACGTTCATTATCTACGTTCATTGTCTTTAATACAAAGAACTTCAACTATTAATCAGAAATTAAGTACCTATATGAAAAAATCTTTAGTAACTATTTATATTAATTTGTAAAAACTATACGTACGACCTGCACACTAAAGCCCACTTATATAAAAGCGAATTAACCAAAGTTCAGTTGAACTTGGCTCAAAATCCATGAAAATTGTTATCGTAGCAACTGTAACCTTGGACTTTAAATTAAGTTCAACTGAACTTTGGCTTATTCACTTTTATACAACTCTATAACTCTTTGAGCATTAAGTATCAGAAGACTGCGCGATTAAAAAATAAAAAAAGAATTAAAACTTATAACACATAAGTGCGCACGCCTTCCTTTTCTTGCAGTCGTACATTATTATTTTTTACTTTTTAATACGACTTTTTGCAGAAAAGCAAGTTTTAAAAATATATATCTCTTTATTTTCTACTTTTTAGTCATATTTTAATTAAATTATTATCATATATTGCCTAAGTTTAGTTAGTGCTGTTATGCTGCCCTCTAACAGAGAGGAGAGTTGTAATTACTCCCTGGCCAATAGGGTGGCGCCGTCTGTGGGCGAACTGGCGAACCGCCATTTAGTAGTGCATAAGAAAACTGTAGAGGATTCCAGTATATTCTAGAAGGTTCTACAATGAGATTCTAAACATTCCAAGTGTGTATATAAAGAGGTGAATCCAGCAGATGGTGGAACAGTTCAGTTGAGTATACAGTACTGTTCTGATATACAGAGAAAGTTTTTTGGTTAGAAAAGAGTTGACAAGTGATCAGAAAAGTAAGGTACAATTGTGATTTAAAAGTAGTGAATTTATATTAGATTAAAGTTATTATTAGTTGTGTGATTTTTAAGGAGTAACTATTGTAATTTAAGTGATTAATAAGATAGTGGTTCGTGATAATTCTTGTTGCAAGTTATTTGAACCTACAGTGTGTTTACTGAAGATTGTAAACACGTAACAGTAGGTTAATTTGGATTTTCAAAGATCCTTCGCTTTCTCGCTCCTTCGTTTTGCAGATTTTTCAATTTTCACCCCCGCGACCCCTACGTGCGGATATCTGCAAAAGTAACGGTGGAATATTGTATTATCGTCCTATCTTAGTAACAGTGCAATTTGTCATCAATTGATTGTGTCAGGAAGTGTGTTAAATACAGGATGTAAGATTTGAAGACAAACATTCAATTTTTACTCCCGCGCCCGCTATGTATGAATATTTGCAAAAATAGCGGTGGAATACTGTATTGCCATCCGATCTTAGTATCTGTGCAAAATTTCATCGAATGATTATGTCATGAAATGTGTTAAATAAACGATGCAAAATTTGAAGACAAATATTTAAAAAAACTACATTTTGAGTTAAAGAAAAGCAAGTAAAAAATCTGCAGCTACTGGAAGCGGCTGAAACCTCCCCACTCGGTGGATCTTTGAAGCCAAAAAGAGCATTAAATTGTGTGAGAAAACGGCACTAAACGTAATTCGATCGTCCAGAACATTTTCAGATCTTCTGGGGCACTAAAGAAACCGTCAACTTAATGAATTTACAATCATCTATGCGAGTTATTACCTACATTATCGCTCGTTGAATAATATACTATTAGGATATTAACAACTTTAACATCACTTGAACGACTAAGAAAGTCTAGTTATCCTAAATACTACAGATTTGTAAAGCAACAAACTGAAAATTGGTAAAGTGATAATCTATAATAAATTCACCAACGAAGGTACAGAAAACATATGATATTGATGTTGTTACATCTACCTTTAAAGTTTGTGACAATCCACTAAAAGTTACAAATGTGCCGAAATCTTATTAACATGACATGACACCAACGTTATCGGATAACAAACGATGACAATGACAATCGTCAAAATTTGCTCATTGCAATCCGATCACTCGCGGCTGTTCTTTGTAAAATGGAACATTAGCATTTCAGTAATTTTACTAGATTTTAGAGGAATATTTGTAGTTAAATTCTTCGATTCGTCTGTATATATATTTAAAAACGGCACTAAACGTAATCCGCTCTACTTCTAGAGCAGTGAAGAAGCTCTCACACGTGAATTGACACGTGATGTGACGAGTTTCACGACGTAACGGCTACGCGCATCGATCATGTCATGCGAAATGCGATCTATGCTTCATATTTGCTTTGTTTTTAATTTTTTTCACGGAAACCAAATCGAAAGGGTGGAAGTGTGATATATCTTTCAAATCAGAATTTTAACTGCTTTTCAGTGGTTCCATTGCAAATTGAAAGTAATTATGAAATAAACAACTTGTTGCGTCAAAATGGCACTAAACGTAATCCGATCTCAACCAAAACCTTTTCAGATCTTCTGGGACACTAAAGAAACGCACATGCAAAGTTTCATTCAAATCTGTTCAGTAGTTTCGGCGCTATCGTGCTAACGCACATACACACACACAGACATTTTTCAAAAACCACTTTTTTGGGTTCCTAGGACCTCAAAACGTAAAGATTTGATGTTATCTCAATTTTCGTTTTTGAACCAATTTTAGTAACCTCTCACAATTTTATTGTGGAGAGGTTAAAATTAGTACCGTAAAATATGCTTCATTTCTTACAAATCTGATTTTCCTTTTATAAATATAATCACTAGAAATCATCAAAATATTTTAGGTATATACATTGAATAAATCATATAGGTACTGAGATGATGGTTAAGTGGAGTAAGTAAAAAACGAGTTGTATTTAAAAAGTGAGCCGTTCATTCACAGCTCACTAAAGTAAGTTATTCATTTTGAACGACTCGTTCATGAATGATCTAACATTAAAATAAGAATTAAAATTCTCACTGCCAGATCATATTTTATAAAAACTCTTGGAAATAGTGTACAAGAACAAGCCTCTTAATGTTATAATTGAAGCCCACATTAAGCGTTGTGTGCGAGTAACAGCCTCTTATTATATGTATAAGGTACTAAGATGGGTGCAAAGAACGAGTAAATGAACACAAGATAGCTTTTGTTAAATTTCGAGCAAGTTTGAAACCCCTGTGGCTTTTCTCGACTTAATTTGTAGATTGAGTGAGGCTTGCGGAGGTTGCACTTAAAAAGCTTGGACAAGATAAATTGCTTCACCCTGTATAAGTCCCTGTAGATTGCTTTCACTGTCTTCAAAATTATAATTCAGCTAGCACTTTTTATTTTTTAAATTAATTATTGATGGCAGGGTCAATAGCTACACCCTGTATATTAAGAGTTTGATGCTTTTAGTTGCACTTAGTTGGGCTCAAAAGTTTAAATTCACTTCGAATTAAATTTAACTCTTTTGTCAGGTGATTTGAATTTGAAAACAAATTTGGTATCGAAGCACTTAGTTTATGTTTTTAAAATTTTTATTTTAAATTGTCCAGGTATATTTTGAACACCCTGTATATCGTCTGTTTGATTAATACACTTTATTTTAAAACGAGAGTATAATATTTATTATTAGAAAGTAACAAAGGTTTGAGTAATTAAAATTAAATTAAATGATTATTCTTTTAATACAGTCACTAAATGGTAACTTTTCGACAGTGAATAAATTCCGGATTGGGAGATTTAATTCGATGAGAGATTAATTTAAAAATGTCAAAAATTCACTTATTAGATGCACGGTGGTTATTTAAATTATATGTTAAAAATTAAAAAAGTCTATTTTACTTGGTGCGGCCAAGGAATTAGCAGAATACAAACTTCGCGTACCATGAGTCTCGCATGATCGTTTTTACACCCGTTTTATTCTAGAAGGGTTTCCCCAACCATTCAGTGCGGGCGAGGGTTACGCAATATTGCATCATCTTTGTAAAAAGTTAAGATTTGAATATGAAAGTACATGACTGTTTAGGCAATAAAATAAGAAGTCGCTCGGTATTTGAAGGAAGCTTGAATTTGTTTTAGTTTAGGAGTTATTGAATAAAAAAGAAGTTGAATATATTGGTTCATCCTCGTAGTATCGTTATTTACACGTGAATATGGAATATCTTCTGTGCTGATTATTGAACGAGTCTAATTATGGAGATGAAATGAAATGGAATAAATTACGAATAAAAAATATTACGAAAATTATTTCCAATGTACCAATTTTAAATTTCAGTAATTGTACAAACACTATAAATATAAATATTAACACAATATAATATAATTGTTTCAATAAATAACTTGTTTTGTCTGTTACTCGGTTAGAATGAAAATTCGATCCACTCGTGGTTCATCACTCTCGCTTTCGCTCGCATTCCGAATCTTCCACTCGTATCGAATTTTCATTCCAACCTTTATAGAATATACTATTACAATACATATATAAGTAGGTTTTCTATAACTACATGTTAAATTTTAACACATTTTAAAATTTTAATGTGTGTCAAAAAAAACTTTATATTACATATTTATTTAAATTTTAACGTCCATTTTAATTTCAACATACTGATTCAAATAGATCGTTTTAATTACAGTCTATAACCAATTTTAATATTTTGTTGCTAAATTGTGCCAAGACGAAATTACAGGTTCAAGTGCCTTTTTTAGAATGGAATGCTATGTAAATCAGTACATTTTTTGAAGTCTCTTTCTAGACTCTATTCATTTCTATATTATTATTGACTTTCTCCCAATCACTTGGATGTAATGAATTTTTTTTTTTTTAAATAATGTCACCTGCAGATGCATATTGAAAAAATCACAGTATTTTGGAAGTGCTTTAACGTGTGAAGAATAAAAGAAGATTTCTGAGCATTATGACACAAGAGGCCAACAAAAAGGAAATTTGAAAATACCAAGAACTACAAAAACTTGAACTATAATTTTCGTAGTTACTGTTAAATATCTATATATTCTTATGTAAACGAAATTTGTTTTTGGATTTACTAAAATCGCGTGCGCACTCAAATTCGTAATAAGAGTTTAAGCACACATTATTTTGTAATATTCTCCATATGCTGTGTATTAAGGTGAAATAAATATTAATAATAATAATAATAATAATATTTATTCCAGTAGACTATGTTACATAGTGTAGGAAGAGTCATTAAAACTACACGCTACAAACTTTCGTAATATAATAAACATATAACATAAATTACAAACTTACAATTAACATTAATGACAAAAGTTCCATATATAAACTTATACATTACAATAATACTAAGTTACACTAAAATACAGAAGCACAAATAAAATACAATACATAAGTAGAAATAAAAGAACGGATACATACTTTACTCATTTAGATATTCCTGAATACTGTAGTAACATTTATTAATTAACTATTTTTTTACATTTTTCTTGAAGGGAAGCATATTTCAAATATTTTTTTAATTCATCAGGTAATTTATTGTACAATTTTATATCATTTTTTTTATTTTATATATTGCTAAGCTATGAATAGATAAACTATAATTTTCTCCTCTCCGGGTATTGTAGGCATGATAATGATTATTCTGTATAAATTTTTCATGATTTGATTATACAAGCATTAAAGTTTCCATTATATAAATACGTGGCATAGTTAATAAAGTATATTCCTTAAAAATAGTTCGACATGATGTAAGTTTAGGAACGCCAGCAATTATACGAATAGCTCCTTTTTGTAGACGAAAGATTCTTATGTTGTGATGTGAACAACTCCAAAATGTTATTGACCGCAGTTCATCGTGGAACACCCTGTATAAAGTAAAGCAAACTGAAGTCATATTTTTAAAAAGTTTATAAGAGTATATGAGATTCTCAGCTGAGGGCATTGTCGATATATAAACCTAGAAATGTGGTATCATTCACTTGCTCGATACTTTTACCATTCCATTTTAGAAGGTGGTTATTATCAAAGTGTTTTAGCCTAGGTGTAAATTGAATAAAGACAGTCTTAGTGGTATTTAAAAAAAATTTGTTGCAGCTGAACCATTCTACAAATTTATCCAAAACAGTTTGCGTCTTCCTTATAGTATCCAAAATGTTGTTTTCACTACAAATACAGCTATTGTCATCAGCAAACACAACTATATTTGTAATATAGTCGTTCAACGTTAAAAATGGGCCAAATCTCCGAAATCTGAAGTACTGCTCCGATCTTCTTGAAAATTTAGAATTAAGTTCATCTTACCCTCCTCTTCAAACCTGACTTGGTCGCAAAGTGTGCTTTTTGTTTTTAAGGGGTGAAAACTATCTCTTACTCCAATAAATTGAAAACTAATAAATTAACGCAGTGATGGGCTATAATTATGTTCAAATATATTAAATATCAATTGTCTTTAATCATGGATGTAATATTTCAATATTTTACTATTTAACTACTCTTAGAAACAACCCCTCACACGAAAACTAATAAAAAAAATGTGTTTAAGAAGCATAAAACCTTTTTATTTTGGATCGTAATAGGAGAATTTTTCCTTTTAAGTATAAGAAATCTGATACTTCATTTTTTTAATGATACAACCCCCAAAAGCCACCCCTAACAATAAAACTTAGGAAAAATTGAAAACTAATAGATGGAAGCAGTGATAGGTTATCATTATGTTCAAATATGTTAAATATTTGTTGTTTTTTATAATGTAACTACCCTTAAAAACTACCCCTCACACAATCATTAAAAAACGGTTTAAAAAGCATAAAATCTTTTTATTTCTGGATTTTGAATAGAACGACCTAATACATAATTTTTCAATACGATTCAACCCCTAAAAACCACCCCTTACAATAAAAATGAGGGAAAAATCCTTTTGAAAGCTCTAAGTAGTGGAATGCTTAAAAAAATGAAAATAAATGGCTGCTTATGATATAATGAAATTTTTGTAAAATTTTCATCCCTTAAAAACATCCCTTTCAGGGGAATTAAACTCTTAAAACTTCACATTGTAATTATAATAAAAATATAAGAGCCCCTTCCTCTGTTGAAGGTCGCCTTCATAGAAATTTCGCCTAGAGAAGCGCACCTTTCCTTTTCTATCTTTTACTCATATTATCTATATAACATCTTTTTATGCACGTATTTATACATGCGGGAATCTAGATATGTATGTATCAAGAAGACACAGCGTATACAAAAGAATAAATGCTCCAAAACGTTCAAAATTTAGGCGTTCCGTAATTTTCCTACGTTATCTCTAGAAAAATGTATTTAGTTTTTTAACGATAACTCGGCTTCCTTTTAAGCTTTTTGCATTCACCCACACATCATTTTGTAGGGAATTTCATAAGCTATAAAGTCATGATGATTGCAATATTTCTACACCCTTTCGTTGAGAGAATTTTATGGTTGAAGGGCTAAAAAGAGGTTTCTTTCGCATAGAAATCAATGCTTTAAATGCCCGTATCTCGCTTAATTTTTAAGCTACATGAATTTTAAAAAAAAATAAATTTTTGTTAATAACACTTTTTTTCGTAAAACCATTATTTTTTTGAGTTATTTTGAAAAAACAACGTATTTTTTTAATAATTAAAAAAAAATTTACTTAAAACAACTTTGTTCAAAATGTACATTCTCTAAACCATTCAAACTTTTGAAACGTGTTATTGGGACATAAATAAAGTTAATTTTTCATGGGATACGATTAATTTTAATTTTGCCGCTCATGGCGCCAATTTTATTGTCAATTTTTTTTTTTCAAAAATTCCAGAGACTTAAATTATTTTCGTCATAACTTCCTTAATTTTCATGCTAGAGGCTTTTATAAAAGCTTATTTGAAAAGGCTATGAACATTTTCTCTGAAAAATTACTCATTTTTCCATTACTTGAGTTTAAATCTTTAGATAAATTTACGACAAACAAAAATTCGTCTTCAATGACTCTTAAGTCGCTTAATATGACCTAAAACATTAAAGAAAAACCGACGAATCGCTTTCTTTTTTTATAAGCTTCAATTTTGATAAGAATAGTTGTTTCCAGAAAACGTTTAATTTTCGAGTTTTTCACGAAAAACTGTTGAAAAACGTGTTTTTTATTGGAATTTTCAATCGCGAATAACTCAGAAATTACTAGGTTGCAGAAAAAACTTTATACTACATTTTCTTCTTAAAATTTGATCCTCTATCGACTACCGGTGTCATTTTGAATTTTTAAATTTCCACCCGCGAGAAAGGGTGGCATGCACCCCCGGGGTGGAAGCACATATCGGCACTAAGTCAGGTTTGTTATTTGCATCACTTTTGAGCTACTGTCAAAATTTCAAACAAATCGGTTGAGTTAATCAAATTTTGGAGGTGAATCGGTTCATTGATTGTACTATTGTGTTATCAATTGGAAGATCATTTACAAATAAATTGAATAAAAGTGGTCCAAGGACAAAACTTTGTGGAACACCGTGCTTAACATCTGAATAAGATCTTATTTTATTAATCTCAACTATGTCTGTTCTGCCACGTAAATATGATTTTATGTACTCATCTACTTTACCCTTCAGTCCATAAGCTTCAAGTTTGTCCAGAGGCTTATTGCTATCTAGATTTTCGTAAATGTCATTTAGAAATTCAAAAATAGCTGAATTTGTAGATCTGTTTCTCCTAAAACCATGCCTTATTAATATACTAAATCTTGATAAGGAAGAGCGATGTTATTACATAACGCTTTTTCTAAAATTTTAGATATTGTAGATAGTATAGACACCGGCCTGTACTTTTCAACGAGATGAGAGTCTCCTTTTTAAAATAGTGGAACCATTTTAGCTACTTTTAGTATATCAGGAAATACTTCGTGTTCAGATAATAAGTTTACTAAATAATTAATCGGTTTGACAACGTAATTTACAATAGCTTTCAAGATATTTGCACTTATTTCGTCTGCAACAACAAAGTATGAACTCTTTAAACCCATTATTATATTACACATTTCCATTTCGTATACTGAACCTAAAAACATAATTGGATATTCCCCACTATTATTATCATTATTAATGTATTGTTAAGAAATACATGTGAAGTTTGAATTTTCGTGACAACAAAATTTTTTATAATTTTCATTTTCAGTTAAATCAAGTAACAAGTTGGATAGACGGTAGTTTTATATATAGTACGAGCGAACCGTGGGTGAATGCTATGAGATCTTTTACTAATGGTACCCTCTTAGCTGACAACACGGGTAAAATGCCAATTCGTAATTCCATAAGAGTTCCTTTATTTAATAATCCAGTTCCACATATGATGAAGATGTTAAGTACAGAACGGTTATTTTGTAAGAATCAGTTAGTTAGCAGTAGGAAATTCCGTTTTAATTATTTCTAAAATTTTAGTACTTGGTGATCCCCGAACGAACCAGAATCCCGCCTTATTAACAATTAGCATATTGTTTTTTCGATGGCACAATGTGATTGCTGCTAGAGTTCAAAACGAAAATCCTAGTTGGAGTGATGAGGACGTCTTTCAAAGAGCTCGAAGAATAGTCGTGGCAACGCTGCAAGTATACTTCTGAATCGTTTTATTCAAAGAATGACTAATGATTTATATATCTTTTTGCAGAATATCATAGCCTACGAGTATATACCTGCCTTTTTAGGAGAACAACTGCCTCCGTATGAAGGATATAAACCGGATATTCACCCAGGCATAACGCATGCATTTCAAAGTGCTGCTTTTCGGTTTGGCCATTCTTTAATACCTCCTGGCCTCTACAGAAGAGATTCGCATTGTACTTACAAGAAGACAGCTATGGGATACTTAGCTTTGAGACTGTGTTCCACCTGGTGGGATTCGAATGTAATTTTTTTTTGTATTTCGCTTGAATTACAATACATACACTTTTTTCTAGGATGTTCTTACAAATAACTCTCTAGAAGAACTTCTTATGGGTATGACATCTCAGCTCGCAGAACGAGAAGATTCAGTTCTATGTTCCGATGTTAGAGATAAACTATTTGGACCCATGGAATTTTCACGAAGAGATCTTGGGGCACTTAATATTATGCGCGGTAGAGATAACGGTCTGCCCGATTACAACACAGTTAGGTCTTATTATAATTTGCCCAAGATCGTAAACTGGAATGATATCAATCCTAAACTTTTTGAAGAAAAACCAGAGCTCCTTAGACTCTTAGTTGCAGCATACCAAAATAACATTAATAATATCGACGTATACGTAGGCGGAATGTTAGAAAGTTATGGTAGTCCAGGTGAACTATTTAGAGAGGTAATTAACGAACAATTTGCACGACTAAGAGATGCGGACAGATTCTGGTTTGAAAATGAAGCGAGCGGGTAAGATTTTTTTTTATTAGCCAGAATTAGATAATAATATCTACATGTGGTAAATCAAGAAAACATTTACAGTAAAAATACACATACATTATAATGAAGTGTGGTTGTGCTTCCGGGTGCTCTCCCGTGTCGATGGTCGACTCCTCCAGGAGTCACGGTTGTGTAAACGACGTTTCGGCAGAATCTCATCTGCCATCTTCATGTTCTCATTGAAAGCTGCCTACTGCTGCTCCTCGTTGCGAGTTCAGTTCGACTGGTGGAGTCGACCATCTACGCGGAAGAGCACCGGAAGCACAATAACACTTCATTTAACACCGCGAAAACCTAAAAAAACAACATACATTATAATATATACACAAATACATAAATATAAATATATACGCATGTCTGCTCATTTTGTTTGCTATTATCAAAATTGCAGAAGTCTATTGGGAAAGACCACTAACTTATTTGTAAATTGCAGTTCACTTGACCACATATACGATATCTTTGCATTTACAGAAACGTGGTTGAATGATAGTGTTCACGACTCTGAATTATTTGACTTGACTAAATATAACGTATTTCGTAAAGATCGTGATTTTATTTACACAAATACTACTAAAGGCGGTGGAGTTCTCTTGGCGATAAAGAAATATATAAATGCGTCTGTTATCGATGTTTTTTCTGTATGTAATACTTTTTGTGACCTGAGATCTATTGATATATTGGGGGTTAAAATATGTTACAAAAAATTTGTGATATACGTATTTATTTTATATATTCCACCACATACTTCAACTTCTGATTACGAACTACTCTTTGATGCATTTGAGTCATTTTATTCTCTTTATGAAAGTAATATATTAATTATTGGTGACTTTAACGTTCCTGAATATTTTAATTATTCATCTGGAGGTAATTCTGACTTAGTCTTAGCAATCCAAAATTTTTCCAGTTTTTATAATCTTACACAATATAATTTAGTACAAAATTGTAACAATAAAATTTTAGATTTAGTAATGGCTAATCAAGAGTGTGATGTATCTAAGTCTCCTGACATATTTATATCAGAGGATGTCTATCATCCGGCTTTAATGGTTCAATTTTATTGCAACAATCAATTTAAGGAATTTCCCACGGCTAGTAATACGGATCCCAATTTTAAAAAAGGAAATTACACCGATTTATACAACGATTTAATGTTAACCGACTGGAATTTTTTGAACATTATAGGGAATGTGAATACAATGGTTGGAGAGTTTTACTTTAAACTATACGATCTTATTGATAAATATGTTCCAAAAAAGAAACCACCCTCGCGAAAGTACCCAGTTTGGTTCAATGGTTACTTAATTTTTTTGCTGAAAAATAAACATAAAACTTACGATGCTTACAAAAAATGTAAGAACGATGAAAATTATGAAGTGTTTAAAAAACTGAGAGCCGAGTTTAAAACTGAAAATAATTTGGCATACCGACAGTACATACGTAAAATCGAAAATGATATGAATATGTGTTATATAGTATTTGAGACACCGTATACAATGTGACACGTGACTGTTGCTTCATTGTAAATTATCCCAGAGTGTCATATTTCAGCTACGTGCGGATAATGAATTCCCTCTTATCGTTATCACTCATAAAGTATCATATTACATTCATATTACATTTTAGCTTCTCACAATCATGCTGACTATTGTATTTGCTTTCCTTTGTTCAACATTTTGTTAACGATGCTTTTAGAATGTTATAAATACACCACAAAGCACTTCTGTAACCAGTTCTGATACTCATGTCTAATTAAACACATATATTTTAACTTACTATTTTATTCAAAGAGTCAACGTTGACTCTTAATAATTTAAATAAAGTTTTAAAAAAGTCTTTTATGAAATCCGTGATATAAAATTGGCGCAGTCGGTAGGATCCGTGAACACCAACAGAACAAGAAGCCTAACCAATAGTGACCCACAAGAACGAGGACAAACATACAGACGAGGTGCCTAACTAGTGCAAGTTACCATTGGAACAAGGAGACCTTCATAACTGGTGGTGGCGGATTCCAATCCCTTAACGGACGAAGAATCTACTCCATGAAGAAATTCACGTAAGTGCATTCGAAGAATCATCTCGCATTTTATAATTGTGTTGAACATTTTATTTTTAACATAAGGTGTATTAATTATACTGCTAATGCACAGCTAATAACAATTAAAACTATTTCTATTATCCATTCCCCATTTATCTTATTACAATTACAAGTGAATTAAACACTAAGTACAAATAATCTAATCGGAGCATTATACTGCTAATGCTCGACTGGCAACATAAGATTGACAAAAGTTTCGCGCATTATACTGTTAATGCCGCATTTGTATAATAAAATATAACTTTCATTATCTACTCCCTCTGTTAGTACGACACTTTGCGTAAAAATACTTTAATTTTAATTTTATTCCATTTAACCTTTATTACTTTAATTTTACATAAAACTTGAGCAATATGACAGATAATCAAGCAGCCACGCCTCGCGCAGTCACACCAGAAATTGAGCCCTACAAATTAAGTGAAATTTTTTCAATAATTCCAGAATTTGATGGCAATTCCATCAACTTGCAAACGTTTTTGAACTCGTGTTTTCACGCACAAAATATGGCCATTAATGAACAAAAAATTTTATTGACGATTCATATAAAAAATAAACTACGCGGCAGAGCTGCCGAGTTAATTAACTCCCGTAATCCTAATACATTTGCGGAAATTAAGTCGCTATTAGAAGCCCATTTTGGTGACTCTCGTGACATCACGGCTCTCATCCAAGACCTACAGCGAATTCATCAAATAGCAAACGAGTCCGCTTTAACCTTTGTCACGCGTCTGCAAACGCACAATGCAAAAATGCACGCGGCAGTGCAAAAACAAAATTTAAGGCCAGACCAAAAGAAATCACAAACTGAATTGATAGAAACAATGACTTTGACTACCCTACTAACAGGCCTAGAACCAAAATTAGGCCAAATCATACGCGCTGGAAATCCATCAAATATGTTACAAGCCATCGCTCGAATTAGACGAGAATTGCAACTTTCATACTTCGAAAGTCAGAAATTTTCTAAAGGTAACCATATTAAAAATACACTGCCCCAACAAAAACGTCAAATTCCA
Organism: Leptura quadrifasciata; assembly: GCA_963675555.1. Classification (NCBI taxonomy): domain Eukaryota; kingdom Metazoa; phylum Arthropoda; class Insecta; order Coleoptera; family Cerambycidae; genus Leptura; species Leptura quadrifasciata. The sequence goes on along the minus strand of OY776673.1, from coordinate 149,005,732 downwards.
AATATTCAACAAAAATTCTGTTAATTTTGCAAGAGAAATGGACATACTATCAGTGAATGCCGCACAAGGCAAAACCAACAATTTTTGTCCCCTAATTCTTTACCTAACGCTTACTCCAATCAAGCGCAATTTCCCAGGCAAAATTTTCAAAACACATCCAATCAAATTAATTATAGACCACAAAACTTCCAACAACCAGGTAACTCACAACAAAATAGACCCTTTGTAATTAGGCCCAATCCTAATTTTCAACAAAGATTTCCAAGCAACCAACAAAATTTAAATCTCAACCGCCAAAACCCACAGAGGACACACCACGTCAATTTTGACAACCACTATGATCCTCAAAACTACGAATGCAATGAGTATGACAATTTTAACCAACACTCCGATTACTTTCAAAATTACGAAACTAATTACAATGACCAATATTTGCCACAAGAGAACTTCATCGATAATTCTCAAAACTTACAAGGTGATTATTCTGATAATTGGCAAAACCAATATGGGAATTATACTGCTAATTCCCAGACACAACAAGAGGATTATACTGCTAATCCTCCGAATTTTTGCTTAGGCCCGGAGTATCCCGCGGATACTCCAACACGGGAAATAGATCAAATATCGAACCAGATCCAGACAATGAATCTAAAAGACAGTTTCAACCCATGCCTGAATTTCCCAGAGCACAACTTCATGTAAATATTCTTTCGCGTGCATTGCTAACTGTAAATTCAAAAAATCTCTATTACATGAATGATATAACAGGTAAATTTAAAATTTTGCTAGACACAGGTGCAGGTATTTCAGTTTTTAAACCTAAAACAGCTGAAAAATACAGATGTAGATCCCCTGAAAACGTGATTATCCAAGGAATAACGAATGAAAAGATTAACATCAATGAATCTGTTCTCATACCATTTACCACAGGTGATCCTCACAAAGTTTATATTCACAACCTGGATATAGACTTTGACGGACTTTTAGGCTCGGATTTTTTCGAACATTACAAATGCAAAATAGATTTTGAGAAAAAACAGTTAGTCACGAATTTTAAAACTGTACCAATATTTAAAGTTACCGATATTTTTCCATCGCAACCAGCCGTAACGCGAAGCTTAAGCACCACTAAAAATAGAAACTTAATTTCCATTGAACCACGCACGGAAAAAATCTACAAATTAAAATGCGATCTACAAAATACTGAGGCTATACTAGTAGCCCAAGAAAATGAAAAGGTACGCCTACCGAATGCTATCGTCAAAATAGATAACAACGGTGAATTCTTGACGACAGTAATAAACCCAAATGCGATCCCGAAAATAATAAATTTTTCAAACATCAAACTCGAACCCGTCCAAAAATTTAAGTCAATTTTTAATTTAAATACACAAAATTTCGACTCACACATACAGACCGACAGATCATCAGAAATTATGAATCAGTTACGTTTGGAACATCTAAACGAAGAAGAGGCTGAATTAGTAACGCAGCTTTGTTTAGACTTTCAAGACATATTCTATTTAGAAGGAGACAATCTTACTTTTACAAACGAAATTATACACCCCATTGACACAAACGATTCCCGACCGATCTTCACGAAATCTTATCGCTATCCCCAAGTCCATAAAGAGGAAGTTAAGACCCAAGTCTCCAAAATGTTAAGTCAAGGTATTATCCGCCATTCAATTTCACCCTGGTCCTCCCCAGTTTGGGTTGTACCCAAGAAACTAGACGCTTCTGGTAAACAGAAATGGCGCGTCGTAGTCGATTATCGGAAACTTAACGAAGTCACAATAGATGACAAATATCCTTTGCCCAATATCTCTGATCTTCTTGATCAACTAGGAAAATGTCAATATTTTACAACCTTAGACTTGGCTTCTGGGTTTCACCAGATAGAAATCAATCCCGAAGATGTCCAAAAGACTGCCTTTACTGTAGAGAATGGCCACTACGAATTTGTTCGCATGCCATTCGGTCTTAAGAACGCCCCGTCCACATTCCAAAGAGTTATGGATAACATCCTATTAGGAATTCAGAACGAAAGATGTCTTGTCTACATGGACGACATCATGATTTACTCACCCACTATTCATGAACATGTATCTCGTCTAACGGAAGTATTTAAACGCCTTCGAAAAGCTAACCTTAAAATACAGCCTGACAAATGTGAGTTTCTTAGGAAAGAAGTTGCTTACCTAGGACACCTCATTACCAAAGATGGTGTTAAACCTAATGCATCGAAAGTCGAAGCCATTCTCAATTTCCCGCAACCTAAGAACCAAAAAGATACTAAATCATTTTTGGGACTTGCTGGTTACTGCCGAAGATTTATCCCAAATTTTTCAAAGGTATCCAAACCACTGACTAAACTACTTCAAAAGGACATACCATTTAACTTCAATAATGACTGTCAAAACGCTTTTTCCGACTTGAAACAAACTCTTACTACGTCACCCATATTAATTTACCCAAATTTTGACGAGCCTTTCATATTAACCACAGATGCAAGCGCATTCGCAATCGGTTCTGTACTCTCGCAAGGACCTATTGGCAAAGATTTACCTATCGCTTATGCCTCCCGAGTTTTATGCAATGCCGAGACCAAGTATTCCACGATAGAAAGAGAGCTTTTAGCTATCGTGTGGTCAGTAAAGCATTTTAGACCGTATCTGTTTGGCAGAAAATTCAAATTAATAACCGATCATAGACCACTTACATGGCTATTCTCTATAAAAGACCCGGGTAGCAGGTTAGCCCGCTGGCGCCTCAAACTTGAGGAGTATGACTACGAAGTCATATACAAACCTGGCAAAATAAACAAAAACGCTGACGCTTTGTCCAGGATCAAAATAAACCATTTTAACGATCGTTCCCAATTCTATTCTAAAATTTTAGCAGCTAACGAAGACACAGACGATGACGAAAGCCTAAACGACGACAGCGAAATAACTAACGAACATATTGCTCGGGAATTCGACACATTTTCTAAATTATATAAAACAAAGTCCTTAATAGACTACTCGAAAATCCAAATTACAAACAGACAATTATTGGGCCGGGAAAATAAAAATATAATCACATTCTTCCAACAAAATAACCTAACAGACCTTCATCACCAAATTATCGAGGACATTTTTGAGGAAAACCCTGAATTCTACAATAATACTATCAATATCGTTTCTAGTAAGTCGACCCGACATAGAAATTATTATATCATCGCTATACCTTTTGACCCCGAATCCGTAGTAGAACACTTATTTTTAACGCTATATAAAAATCAAAATAAACTAGATCTTTCCAAGACCTACTATGTTGAAAACAATTTGGACCTCCCAATACTGGAAATTCTCTCATTCATTTTCGCAGAAAAAGATCTGAAATTAATAATTTGCCAAAATCTAGTACGGACACCTGACGAAGACGAAATACCGATTATTCTCGACCAACACCATACCGGTAAAAACAACTTACACCGCGGAATAAATGAGACGATGCGTAGAGTCAAATATAAATATAATTGGCAAGGACTATCTAAAGATGTAGAAAATTTTGTAAAAAATTGTGAGACATGCCAAAAAAGTAAAATTTGTCGAAAAAATTTAAGTAGCCCACTAGTAATTACGGAAACACCGAAAACACCGTTTGAAAGAATCAACATCGACTTATTTGAATTGACTAAATTCACACAAGCTTACGCAGTTCCCGATAAATCCGCTAAATCTGTAGTAAACACCTTACTACTTTACTTTCAACATTATGGTACTCCGCTAAGAATACACTGCGACTACGGAGGAGAATTTGATAATAACTTATTAAGAGACCTATGCAAACTGTACGACATAAAACTAACCTTTTCAAGTGTAGGACACCCCCAGTCAAATGGTTCAATTGAACGATTTCACGCGACCCTAGCTGAAATGATAAGAGCCAACGAAACTGAAAACCCAAATGAACACCCATTTACCATTTTGCCATATGCGGTAATCTGTTATAATAATTCTGTAAATAAAACTCATGGATTTACCCCATACGAATTAGTTTTTGGCCATACATCTGTTCGCCCACCAGAAACCTTGTATAACCAAAAAGAATTAATCACTAAATATGTCAGAGATTTAAATAACCGTATATCCCATTATTATAAGATAGCTAGAAACCGAACTGAGACTGAAAAACAAAAGGCCAAAGTTAGATTTGACAAAAACATCCCTGAAAATCGCCCCACGTATAACGTTGGTGACAAAGTTTATGTAAAAGAGTCACAGATAAAGAATAAACTTCAAAATAAATTCAACGGCCCATTCGAAATCACAGAAATTCTTAATAATTCAGCAGTCTTACTTAACCCCGAAACCAATCAAACTAGTAAAGTAAATTTCGACAGGATGAAACCGTATTTTGAAAGTTAACCTTGTTTCAGGTTACTCCTGCTGTTCGGATCAGCAACACTAGTGGTTTCCCAATACAAAATTACCCTCATAAACAACAGCATAGGAATCTATTACCACGAAAAAACTGACGTAATATTAACTAATGACAAATGGACATTACTAATTCACAAAAACGTATCTTCCCTAAAGGCAACATTCGAAAAGAACGAACAAATTCTAAACACAATTCTAAACACCCTCGACCCTGCCTATCAAAACATGGTGACCTTTAAAAGCGAAGTCAAAACCCATCTTAGCCTTCTAGCTCAAATATCTAAAACCATACAATCTAAATTTGAAGAAGTCTTCTTAGATACCAAAAGATACAAGCGTGGAATCCTCAACGGTATCGGCACAGTTTTTAAATCAATCACCGGGAACTTAGATGCCGAGGATGGCGAATACTACTCTAATTGCATTAATAAACTAAACAACGATGAACATCAACTAGAAAATTTAATTAAAAATCAAATTTCGGTTACGACATCCGTCATAAAGAACTTTAATTCAACAATCCAAAAATTACAGATTGACGAGGAAACGTTTAACAAAAATATTAAAGAAATCGAAACATCCATTTTAGGTGCATCACGCGAGCTTCAAATTGTCGAGACGAAATTAAAATTCTTAGAAATTTGTGAACAATTGATGGCAAGTTACTTATATATTGAAGACACTCTAAATGATATTCTAAATTCAATAACGTTTGCACGATTAAAAATTATTCACACATCAATCATTACTCCATCGGACTTAGTCTCATCCTTACAAGAAATTTCACAGAATTTGCAGAAGAACAATTTACCGCTTCAAATAAAACTATCAAAAGTTGCTCAATACTTGGATATTATTGAACTCCAAGCTTTTCAAACCGATTCAAGTTTAATTTTCGTATTAAAAATACCTCTAGTAGACCCACAAACATACACAACTTATCAATTATATCCTATCCCCATCCTGGATAATAGAACTGGTTTACATCACATTTTATCTGTATCTCAAAAATTTATCGCGAGGGACGATGATTCCTTAATGTATTTACCCATTCCGGATTTAGACGAATGCAAACAGCTTTACATGGGAACCAAACTGTGCTCCAACTTGTTCGCCTACCCGATAGACAATAACGCTATCTGTGAAGCAAGACTTTTCAAAAATCTTAAGCACCTGCCCGAAAATTGTCAAACCTCCTTCATATTCAGTCAAGGCTATAACGTTCAAAAACTTCAGGAAAACACATGGCTAGTCATCAACGCAGAACCGTTACATGTCACTATTAATTGTCCGCAGAAAAATTCAATAACAGAAATTATCACAAAAAACTCTGTCATAAAACTACAACCCAGTTGCTACGCCTTCGTTGGCATAACCAAAATTCAAGCAAGTTCCAATGAAATATCGGACATTAAGGACAACTCACATCCAATTCAAATTTCATATGAGTGCTGCAACCAACTCCCAGATAAAATGCAACTACCAAACTTGAAGCCATTAAAGTTAAACAATTTGAACACCGAAGACCTCGAAATTGCAAAACATAAATTAGACCAATATTCCAAGGACCTAGACGACCTCATCAACGAACCCTACGTAACCAAACACATCTCATGGTTCACGTATTTTACTATAACCCTAATTGTTACCCTAGTCTTGTTCTACCTATTCTGTAAGTGCAGAAGAAGAAGCCGAAAGTTAGCCCTGGTTCGCCCATCTCACGGACCACCTCCGTCTCCATCGATGCTAACTAGAACCTTCAAAAGATTAACTAGCATTCTACCCCCAAGGAGGAGACCCAACATTCATCAAGAAACAGAAGCAGAAGAAGAAGTCGAACTGACTTAGACTTTTATCACTGTTTTCCAAATTAACCTCTTTGAGATGTTAACTACGCTTGTATTACTTTAATTTTATATTTCATAACTTTATATTTTATACGGTCCTTATATTTTGTTTCATATTAATTATATAATTGTAATTACAAACTTTACAACTTATATTCCATATTTTATCCAATATTTCAATATTATTATCTCGCTTTTCATATTTGTAAAAGTTGCTGCATAACCACCAACTTTTTTAATAAGGGGGAAGTTGTTATATAGTATTTGAGACACCGTATACAATGTGATACGTGACTGTTGCTTCATTGTAAATTATCCCAGAGTGTCATATTTCAGCTACGTGCGGATAATGAATTCCCTCTTATCGTTATCACTCATAAAGTATCATATTACATTCATATTACATTTTAGCTTCTCACAATCATGCTGACTATTGTATTTGCTTTCCTTTGTTCAACATTTTGTTAACGATGCTTTTAGAATGTTATAAATACACCACAAAGCACTTCTGTAACCAGTTCTGATACTCATGTCTAATTAAACACAGTTATTTTAACTTACTATTTTATTCAAAGAGTCAACGTTGACTCTTAATAATTTAAATAAAGTTTTTAAAAAGTCTTTTATGAAATCCGTGATATAAAATATGAATCCTAATAATTTCTGGTCCTTTTTAAAAACCAAAAGATCTCTTTCGGGCATACCTTCTAATATGAAATATAACGATACAAATCTCGATAATCCCACTGAAATTGTTTCACCATTTGCCGACTTCTTTTCTGAATCTTTTTCAGATACCAAAGTTAACGCTACTCCGTGTAAACTCGATGGCATCACACCAAATAATATATTGCATTTAAAGAAAGTTACTTTGGATGATGTAAAAAACGCTATTAGTCAGTTAAAAGCAAATATGACTATGGGACCGGATAACATTCCTGCATTTTTAATTCGAGATTGTGCCATTCTTCTTGCATACCCGCTATCTATTATATATAATGCGATCTTAGAGAATTCTGTATTTCCAGATTTATGGAAATTATCTAAAGTTACACCCATATTTAAAAAAGGTGATAATACCGACGTAACTAATTACAGACCAATTACTATAATTTGTAATTTTAGCAAGTTACTCGAAATTATTTTATACAATCCTTTATATGCCCACGTTAATAATTGTCTATTACCAGAGCAACACGGATTTATCTCAGGTCGCTCAACAGTAACAAATTTGGTTATAAAAACTCAATATATTAGTGAAGTCTTGGATCAGAGAGGTCAGGTAGATGTTATCTACACTGACTTCTCTAAGGTCTTTGATAAATTAGATCATAATATATTGTTACATAAGCTTCAATATTTGAATATATCTACATAGTTCTTAAATTTAATAACATCCTACCTAAATGATCGTTGGCAATATGTTCAAGTAAGGGGTTACAAGTCGAACAAATTTTTACAATCATCCGGAGTCCCACAGGGATCCATTCTAGGTCCTTTATTTTTCATAATTTTTATAACTGATATTACCGCCAATATTGATGTAAAATACCTTCTATACGCTGACGATTTAAAAATATTCTGTCAAATTGACTCGGTGGTCGATTGTGAACACTTGCAAATCAACCTAAATCGCGTAAATACATGGTGTATGGAAAATAATCTGTTTTTAAACGTCAACAAATGCAACGTTATGTCGTATTCAGGAGAGCAATTCACTTATGAATTTGATTATAAAATTGAAAGTATCTCTCTGAATAGACCTAGCAATGTTAAAGATCTCGGAGTTATGTTTGATTCAAAGTTAACATTTGTTGATCATATTGACTCTACTGTTACATCATCTTTTAAGACATTAGGATTCATCTTAAGAAACATTAAAGATTTTCAAAATATAGATACGTGCAAATTATTGTTCAATTGTTTAGTAAGATTAGTAAGAAATTAGAATACGCCTCGATTATATGGAATCCAATATATCATTGTCACATAACATCATTAGAAAATATTCAACGTCGATTCCTAAAGAATTTACACTTTAAATCATTTGGCAACTATCCGCCTAGAGGTTATCCACATGATATTCTTTTATCTACTTTTAATTTTACTTGTCTTTTAAAGAGGAGGGTGACGCAATCTATAATTTTCCTCTATAAAATTATACACAATTTTATTAAATGTGAAGACCTTCACAACAGTATTTTTTACGCTGTTCTTCGTCTTAACTCAAGACATTGTGAAACTTTCTTAATACGTACTCCAAGAACCAACATCTTAATTCAATCCCCCTTCTTTCAAATGTTTTCTAATTACAATAATGTCAATACAATAATAGATATTTTCAACACAAATATTCGCAGTATTAAACAGTTATAATTATTTTATGCTAGGTGTTTATCATTATATACTTCATTTGTTTGTTCCATAGATACTTGTCATGTAATTTATAATTTCATGTTTGTTTGAGTTTGTTTGTTCTTATTTACCTGTTTCTTTTATCTTTTTTGTATTATATCTACTTTTGTTCTAACCTTATCCGGTAAATGGACCTCGATCTGTTGGATATTGTAATTCAATAAATAAATAAATAAATAAATAAATAAATATACAAACACATACATAGATAATATATAAATTAAACAATAATCAAGAGAAATTAATATAAAATAGTACTAAATATTTAAAAAGAAAGATCAGTTTAACATATCATGAATGATTGCATTATTTCCTCCATAAAAAATCGGTTCTACTATAAAAATAATTTGTAGTCAACTATTTTTTCATTTTTTTTAACTATCTTGTACTGTGAGACATTGCAAATCTCATCAGGAAAAGCATTGTACAAATGATGCAATTGTAGTAAGGTGAAAGTTTAAATGCACTTGTGCGATGGAAGTGAATACCGAGGAGCTCACCATGTCTCGTTATGTAATTATGAAAATTTGCTCTCTTTCTAAAATGAACGATATTATTTTTAGTGACAGTAAGATATAAATGGATGGGACGGTGAGAATTGGCTTTTCTATAAATATGTTTCTGAAAGTTTCAAGTCTCTGGTTCGATGGCGCTACCCCCATGCCATAATATTAAATGATATGGGACTGTATACCATAAAACAATAAATATTAATTAAACCAGCCTTGTCAAGAGTTAGTTTCAACTGGAAGATTGCAAAGTAACTTTTGTTTAATTATTACACACATGGTCTACATGGTTAGTCCAGGAATTTGTGATCAATAAATAAACATAGACATAAAGGTTACATATTTGAAAAAACGCAGGCAATACCCATTACTCACCTATCATTGCCAGTGCCCTTGTCTGGAATCAAACCCAGAGTACAGCAATGTCACACCAGAGCGAATTTGCCACAAACACGCTTTAGTCGACTGAACTACCATGCCGGTGAACGATCCTAAATAATTTTACTGACTTCGACCTAATATTTTCATAGTTTCAAAGTGGTTTGAAATAGATCTTTGAGGGTGAAAATATAAAAGCACAGAGAAAATGGATGAACAAGAGAAACGACGCCAAGAAGAAAAAGAAGAACAAAGGAGACGTGAAAAGGAAAGGAAACTCAGGCAGAAAAAGATGAACAAGACGAAGTCAGGAAGAAAAAGAAGAACAAGAAAGAAAACGTCTAGAAGAAACAAGATTAAAAACGACGATGTAAAGAAGACAAAAATGAATTAAAGGAAATCATGGAGAGCTTGGAAATAAGAGTTCATGAAGAAAAACAGGAAGAAATGACGCGCCAGAAAGAATTAAGGAAAGTTATACAGGTGCAACAGGATGCTATCCTTTCGGCCACTGAAGACTTCAAAAGTGAAATTAAAGAGGATATGGGCAACATGAAGGTTGAAGTTAGTGACATTAAGGGAAAAGTTACTGGCATCGAACGGAAAGTAAATACAATCGAAGAAGAAGAAGTAAGCGAAGTCAAAGAAAAAAATAGCGATATTGAAGGAAAGTTCCGGGTAGTTGAGGGAGAAATGGAACGACTTAAACGGTAGTTGAAAGAGGTGGCCAGCCAGTAGTATCATCAGGTTCTCGGTTACAACCGCCCTCCTTTGATGGACAAACTTGTAAAAAACAGCTGAATAATGATGAGATTGGACAACTACTGAACGCAAAAGAAAAACGAATCCGCCTGGAATAGAACGCCATCTCTAGCAAAAGTATTGGACTGAAGGCTTTATGGGCGCAATGGGATTCCCTAAGACTTGAAGATGGACTATTAGGGAGAGCATGGGAGAGCCCGGATGGGAAAGAAGTTATCATGGGTTTGGTGATACCTAGGTGCCGAATACCAAAAGTACTTCGGGGAGTGCACGAAGGAATATCCGGAGAGCATTTTGGCAAGAATGAAACCTTGTCTATGGTACGGGAAGGATTCTACTGGATAAAGGACATCACGACGTAGAGGGTTGGTGTCGCAGTTGCAAGGTTTGTGCGGATGTGGCTGCCAAAAGGTCGCCTACAGGAAGTGGTGAACGAAAGAAGGCTCGATATGACTGTAACGTCAGTTCGGCCTTATTCAAGGTGAGAGACTTGGTTTGGCTGTACAACTGACAGTAGGAAGAGCTGTATTATTTCATCACCCGGATTAATGATGTTGTTTACCGATTTCAACATAGTAAGAAGTTCAAGATGAAAGTCGTGCACTTGGACAGATAGGTGAAGTAGTATGTCGGGGACTCTGAATTGCCTGACCGGGATGTTCAGGCTTAATGAGGGGGCAGTGTTATGTGCACGGCTACACCACTGCCTCATAGAAAATTCGAGAACGGAGCCAGAAACGTCGCGAATGATAGACCAGAACATTCTAGAATAATCAAGTACATTCGACGCGGGAATATACAGTGAATCTAAATGCACTGGGACAGTTTTATATTAGACAAGCAAGTTATAAGATGAAATAAGAAACAGTGTCAAGTTGTGATTTATAATAGTAAGACTATAGTAGAAGGAACTTGTAATTAGTGTATACTAATGTGTATAAGCACTTAATTATTGCAATTAAGTGACTAATAAAGTAGTGATTTATGAAAATTCTTATTACAATTTATTGAACCTACATACAGAGTATTTACTGGAGGATGTAAACACGTAACATTATAATATACAGTTTAAGACCCAGTAAATCAAACATCAGTGAGACCACCTACCTGCCTTCATCCAAGCACTGATACATGCTCCATCATATGACAGAATGCCATCTCAACTGATTTACCCTATTTAAAACCATGCCGAGATAACGTCAGTATGTGGTTTTTATTGAATAAAGTTTGAAACTCTGTTATACCCACTCTTTAATATACTTTATAATAATAATAATATATATTTATTTCCATAAGACCATTACAGTATCGGAATTGTCAACAATAAAATATAAAAGTGTAAAAAATATACAGAAGCGTTATAAAATGTGCACCATCTCGTTATGTACATACAATACACATTACATGAAGTTAAAAGTAAAAAATAAATATAAGCTACATGACAAACTATCGCAAATAAGAAAAACATTTACTTCTTAATCTTTATCAGACAGGTAGTATTCCTCATAAGAATTAAAACAGTGTTCATCTAGATGTCTTTTAACAAGTCTTTTAAATGAAACAAAATTACCTGCATCTTTTATAGCCTATGGGAAATGGTTTTATAATTTAATTCCGCTAATAAAGAGTCCTTTTTTTATTTGCTCTAATCTATGAGAGGGTACAAAGATGTTATTTGCTGAACGAGTATTATATTTATTGATATCACCACATTTTATGAGACTGCTAATATTTTTTCTAACAAAACACACACTTTAGATAAGATACTCAAAACAGATACCTGACAATAATTTTCGAGATCAGTGAAGTCGCCTTTTTTTACAGGGGAACACAAGTGGCTAGTTTTAAACACGCTGAAAAAACTCCATTATCAACTGACTTATTTATCAAATAGACAAAGTGTTCCAAAATGCTATATTTATCAGTGATATCATAATTATAAATAATAATGAATATTTTTTATTACAGAATATTTTCGAAACAAGAAATAGAAGACATTAAGAAAATTACATTGTGGGACGTTATTATCAATAGTACTAATATAGAGCCAGATGCAATACAAAGGAATGTGTTTTTCTGGGTAAAGGGGGACCCATGTCCTCAACCGATGCAGTTGAATATTTCTCTGATGGAACCGTGTAAAATTATAAGTGGGTACGATTACTTTGAGGTAATTTATCATCATGAAAAAAATTGTTCTCATTGATTATTCGATTTATTTTTACAGGGCAATGAGTTAGTGTATATATATGCCTGTGTGTTTTTGGGATTCGTGCCGATATTATGTGCTGGTGCAGGGTATGGCGTAGTAAAACTACAAAACCGCCGTCGAAGACGTTTGAAAATAAAGCAAGAAGAATTACGGAACGGTGATTGTAAACTACCAGTCGATACGATGATTGTGCACGAGTGGCTACATGCTAATCACAAGAGGGTGGTGAAAATTAAATTTGGTCCTGATGTAGCTATTAGCGTAATTGGGAGGAAAGGCGAAAAATTGCGCACTGTAAATTTAAAAAATGTTGACTCCGTTGTCGTTGAAGAGTCATTGGACGTTACAGCTAAAAAGAAACCCATGATACTAATACACGTGCCGAGAGACCATGATTTAGTTTTAGAACTAGACTCGGTTGGATTGAAAAAAAAGTTCTTAACAAAATTAGAGTTGTTCCTTACTTCTAACAAGAAGAGCCTGGTTTCTACTCAGGTAAGGTATATTTGCGAGATTTCTTCAGTTTAATTGAAGTCACCCAGATTTAGGCCGCTTATTTTACATTTTATCAATATTTACTATTAGACCGTCAGATAGTGACAGATTTAGATGCCCCATTTACGCATACAAGTCTTGAAGAGGGTTGAAAAGTACATCGATGTTGAGCAGAATGAAGGGAAATTTACGAATCGCCCCTGGGGATAACATATGGAAAATTCGATTTTCTCTGACAGAAATAAAAGGTTGCCCATATTTTCACGCAAGCCGTGTTCACCGAACTATTAATTAATAGATCTTGGCTTCGGAAAACCAAAGGCTTGAGTGTGGCCGGTAGTTAAAGGGTTGAAATAAGGGCGTAATCTTGTAAGGAAACATCAAAATTTTGACCGATTTTTTCACACGAGCCCATCGGAAGTATGAAAACGTACATCGTCACTAGTGCCACGAATGGATAAGTAGATTTTGGGGTCGGAAAATTTAGCGGAAATTTTTTTCGGTTTTTCAGTTATTTTTTCATCAATGAAATTGATTGCAATAAAAACTTATGAATTTATGAGTCCGTACAAAAATAATGACTTGAGTGTAGAGCGTGGCCTTCAAATTTTCAGAACATAGGAAAGTTGCAGGAAAATTGTATGCAAATTGCCACCATTTTCTCACGCAAGCCGTTTGACATATGCTTAGAAAAAGTGATTCTAAGACTAGTGCAACAAAAGGCTTGAGTGTCGGACATGAAGCGTATTATTGATATAAAAAAGAGCTGACAAGAAAATTTACAAATTTTCACTCGCCATTTTCCCATACAAGGCGTTTGGCATATGCTTAGAAAAAGTGGTTCTAAAACGATATAACAAGAGTCTTGACTATCGGACATGGAACATATTATTTATCTAAGAAAGAGCTGACAAAATAATCTAGAAACGTTTATGCAGGGTTATTATAATAATTATTATTATTTATTATTATTCGTATTATTGTCACGACCCCTCTTTGGAGAAGCCGTAACTGACGGCCACTTGGCTTGTGAGAGAGGGAAATTGGGTAGTCAAAGTAGAAAACAAGCTTAAACAAATATATTATTTTATTATTATTATTATTATTATTATTATTAGCCGTTACTCGAGTCCGAGTATAAAAACGTTACAGTCGATAAATTGTGTACAATAAAAAACAAGTAAAAGGTGTAATCTATTGTAATTCCCATTCATCTACGGTGCACACGACTATGGCTATAGAGGCCAATTCGGGAGAGCACATGTCGACCGCAGTCAGGACAAACATAGACCTAGTTAGGTCTTGGATTCCGCCTTCTTGCAGCAACATTTCCTTGATAGCTGGCCACAACCCCTCGCCATTCGGTTCTGTCCGCTGCAAGTTGTTCCCATTGCTCGTCTGGAATACCGCAGGATTTTAGATTTTCATGGAGAGCGTCTTTGAACCTCTTTCGTTGACCGCCACGCCTTCTTCTACCGCTTAGCAATTCACCATAAAGTGTACATTTAGGAAGGCGGTTATCATGCATACGATGAACGTGACCTGCCCATCTTAGGCGTGCTCTTGAAATAAGCACCTCAATTGGAAGGCTGTTTGCTCTCCTGAGTACTTCCACGTTTGATATGTGATGGAACCAACGGATTTTCATCATACTTCTGAGGTGTCTTTGCTGAAAACGTTCTAATTCTTTCACATGACGAAGGTAAGTGACCCAGCTTTCACATCCATATAGCAGTGTTGGAATAACAACTGCTCTGTAGACAGCCATTTTCGTTGACAAAGCAAGGTCGTGGTTGTCAAATACTCTATCTCTAAGTCCCCAGAGTGCTCTAGATGCAGCGTTAATTCTATTGCGAATCTCGCTGTCCATGTTTGCTTTGTCATTAACAACGTTGCCTAAGTAATTGAACTGATCCACCACTTCAAGAGAATTTCCTTTAAGTGTAATGTCTATTTGGTTCACTTGATGAGGAGTTGACATAATCTTAGTCTTTCCAATGTTGATTTTAAGTCCCAAGGAATCATAGCTCTGGGCATACACATCTAAAAGTTCTTGAAGCTCTTCCGGCGCAGAGGCTAAAATTGCACAGTCATCCGCATACTGGAGATCACAAATGAATCGTGTGCGTGTCTTCGTGAAAGCTCTAAAGCGCCCTATGTTAAAGAGACCGCCATCAAAACGGTATCTGAGACCTATTCCTCTGACTGTCAGTTTGTTGTCAACAACAATTGTTAGAGCAGTGGTAAACAAATTAAATAGTAGGGGTGCCAGGACACATCCCTGCCTAACTCCAGTGAGGGTTTGGAAAGGTTCGGTTGCCTCATTATTATACATAACCTGGGCGTTGTTGTTTGTATGTAGACTGCGACATACTTCCACAAATTTTCTAGGGATACCTAAAGCGGAACATAATTTTCCAGAGCACTTCCCTGTTCACCGTGTCAAACGCCTTGGTTAAATCAATGAAGGCCATGTGAATTTCTCCTTGATGTTCGAGTGCTTTTTCTTGAAGCTGTTTAAGTGTGAAGATTAAATCCGATGTGCCTCGGTTTGGTCTAAAGCCACTCTGTGTTTCAGGAAGTAACTTTTCCATAACAGGTGTTAGCCTATTTGCCATCGCTTTAGTGAGTATCTTCCCTCCAACAGCCAGGAGAGCTATACCCCTGTAATTTCCACAGTCCGCAGCGCTCCCTTTGTTTTTGAAGAGGCTGATTAAAAGTGTATCACGAAACTCCTGCGAAGCTTGACCACTTTCCCACACGACATCAAACAGTTTTTTGAGGTAGGGTATGAGCTCTGACGACACAGCTTTAAAGATCTCAGCTGGGAGTGAGTCGGCGCCGGGAGATTTGTTATCTTTTAGCTGCCCAATGGCGGTTAAGATCTCTTCCGTTGTTAGTGGCTTATCTAAGTCTTCGAAGGTGTCGTATTGAGGGATAAGATTTATAATATCGTGATCGGCTTGACTTTGCTGGTTAAGAATGTTAGAGTAGTGTTCTTTCCATCGGGCTCTTATTTTCTGGTCTTCTTTGAGAAGATTTCCATTTAAATCTTTAATAGGACACATATTTTTCCGACTGGGGCCGTACACTGCTTTTACTCCTTGAAAGAAATACCTGTAGTCGTGTGAATCGGCGTACCTTTGAATTTCTCTGGCCTTGCTTGCCCACCACTCGTTCTTTATTCTTCTGATTTCGCGTTGCGTTTCGTACTTAGATTGGGTAAAAGCTTCTGCTTTTGATGAGTCGTTGGGGTGGTTGATAGCGTTTTGGAAGGCAATATGTTTGCGGTCAAGAAGTTCTTGTATAAAAGCTTCATTATCATTGAACCAGTCCTCCTGTTTTTTACTTGCTGCAGTGCCAAGAATTTCCTCACTTGCACTTTTTAAACTGTCTTTAATTTGTGTCCAGGTAGCAGCGATATCTACAGAATTGGTTTCTTCTAATGCACTCAAATTCTCTTGAACTTTTTGCTTTAGCTGTTCGACGGTTTGTTGGTTACGCAATTTACTAATACAGAGACGGAGTCTATGTTTTCCTTGAGTTCTTCGATGTTTGGGTCTCATAACAATTTTCATTTTAGAGACAGCAGGACGATGATCGGTCCAACATTCGCTATCAATGCGCGCCTTTGTAATTTGGACGTCCTTGAGATGCTTCCTACGTACGATAACATAGTCCAGTAGATGCCAGTGACCTGATCTGGGATGACGCCAGGTGCCTTTAAATTTATCCTTTTGTCGGAAAATGGTGTTTGTTATAACTAGATCATGTTCGGCGCATTTAGTTAGGAGTAGTTGACCGTTAGCGTTCATGTTGCCCAAACCGTTCTTGCCTATGATGCCTGGCCAGGTGTCTGCATCTCTCCCTACTCTAGCGTTAAAATCGCCAAGAATAACGAGTCTAGAAGGTGTAGTACTTTTCTGTGAGAGAGCCTTCCTCCAAAAATCGAGTTTCGCTGAGAGCTGTAACGTCAACATTGAGTCGGTGAAGTTCTCTATCTATTAGAGCAGTTCTTCTTTCAGGCCGATCGGTGCGAGTGCTGTCGTTCAAAGTACGAACATTCCAAGCGCCGTAGATGAAAGAATTAGTTTTGTTGGATTTGACTTGTCGGTGTTTTTTCGACATTCGATGAGGTGTCCCTGTGGGCACCTTCCCCCGGAGATCCGATCGGGAGGGTATTTTACCTCCGGATGTTTTGGTCCCACTTGAACGCTCCATCATTTTTTAAAGCCTTAATCGACTGAAAGCGAAGCTGCATTTGAAGTTTTAGCTGGAGCAGGTATGCAACTGACCAGCTCGGTTGCGGAAGGCGAGTGGTGTGGTCCCATGGCACAAAAGGAGACTGCGACGATGGGGTAACCAAACGATTCCAAAAGCAACCTTTGTGTGCGGTGGGTTATTTTTACCGCACTCTTCGTGAGAAGGTGGATGGGCTCACGGCAAAAGGTAAGGGTTATTCCGCCCTTACTCGGTCGTTAGAGCCTCGTTAGTGAAAACAGGGTGCACCAAGTTCAAATTGAACTCATCGCGAAGGTGAGGTTAACAATTGAGTAGGAGAGGCTATAACTTGCGCTTCACTACCCCATTACACAGCACAGTAGAAAACAAGCTTAAAACAAATATAATTTATTAACAAAATAACAACAAACAGCGTCACAGTATCAACAGGCACAACAACAATAGTAACAAATTGGGGGGCTCTTACCACTATCACTGATGGCGGGCGATGTGTCAGGATAAGGAGTCGCACTTCTTAACACTTAAGAATAGGACTGTTTTAAGAATTCGACTGCGCCGCGTTAATAAAATTCGTATTTATAATTTTATACATGCTTATTTAGCAGGTTACCTATTGAGTGCAAGTTCGTATTTATTGTTTGTTTTTAATAATTCAATGTCAGGTCTCGTTCTTAATGTTTGTTTATTATTGTAAAGTATATCAATTTAAAATTTGGAAAAATAATTTGTATCAATATGTAACTATTAAAGCTGTTTTATAGTTTTCTCCTCAAATATGAATACTCTTTATGTAACATTATTATGATTCGGTTATTATTCGTATAATATTTTATGTTTCTCTAATATTATAACTTTAATAATCTTGAATATATAGTATTATTCAAGGAAAATGGTATCTATCGTTTTTATATTTGAGGTGTAAATTTTAATATAAATTTTGTGCGTAAGTAAACAATATGTTTATTTTATAGAGAAATTTATATATTCTTCGAAGGGGGTGCAATGATCATGTAAAAACATGTATGACAAGGCAGAGTGGATTTATGTCAAATTTAAATACAAATCATTGAAAAGAAAGTCTTTGGTATTATTTGATATTCGGTATGGTATTGCAATGTCACTTTGGATACTTTGTCAGATATTGATATTGTACAAAATTAATTTTGCGATCTATTCTAACCACTTGCAAATTAACAATTAAGATTAATATTCAAGGCTACCCTCCAAAATTTTTTTGTGACATTGTTTGCCGCATTCAATTATAGAAAACAGACAAGTCCTAAAACTGTTAGGCATGTTTCTTCATTTTGCAGCGATACAATTTTCTCAGTTTTTGATGGCAAAATTTTACCACATAAACATATCAACCTTGGCAGCACAATCAAAAGTTTAACAAATAGTGCACGCACTGCTTGAGGAATTGAAAACGGAAGCTAGATATTCCTGTATGGAAGCCTCTAACGTTTGACCATTAACTGTCATCACGAAGAGAGGTTTGCATACGTGTTGCGCCTTCGATAATTTCGATCGTTTGCACTATAATTCAAAATTATTCATAAAATTAACTCATTCCATTATCAATATTTTTAAAATAAATTGTATATTTTTATATGAAAGCCATATCAGCGCACTATTTTCATAATATAAAATGTTATTATACTTATAGAAGGAAATGTATGCTAAATTATGCAATCAAAAAGCATATATATTTCTAGATTTTTGTCACCTCTTTTTTACATCAATAATATGCTCCATGTCCGACTCTCAAACCCTTTGTTACAATAATCTTAGAATCACTGTTTCCAAGCATATGCCAAACGGCTTGTGTGAGAAAATGGTGGAAATTTCTGGATTTTTTTTGCCAGCTGTTTGTTAAATAAATTATGTATAATTAATATGATAACCATGTCCGACACTCAAGCCAGTTTTAGGATCACTTTTTCTAAGCATATGTCAAACGGCTTGCGTGAGAAAATGGTGGCAATTTGTATGCAATTTTCCTGCAACATTCCGACACAAGTCTTAGTTCCGTCCACATCCGATAGTCATGCCAATTTTGGTCTAACACATCAATAACATTCTACAGTTTCAAAGGCTTGCATGGAAAAATATTTGAAAAATCTAAAAAAATTTCCGTTAAATTTTCCGACCCCAAAATGTACTTATCCATTCGTGCCACTTAAGCCAATATGTTTTTCGGGCTAGTGACGATGTACATTTTCATACTTTCGACGGGCTTGTGTGGAAAAATTGGTCAAAATCTCGATTTTTCCTTACAAGATTACGCCCTTATTTCAACCATTTAGCCACCTGCCACACTCAACCCTTTGGTTATCCGAAGCCAGGTTCTATTAATTAATCATTTGGTGAACACGGCTTGCGTGAAAATATGGGCAACAGACACCTTTTATTTCTGTT
This sequence comes from Leptura quadrifasciata, assembly GCA_963675555.1. Classification (NCBI taxonomy): domain Eukaryota; kingdom Metazoa; phylum Arthropoda; class Insecta; order Coleoptera; family Cerambycidae; genus Leptura; species Leptura quadrifasciata. Next base: position 148,986,024 of record OY776673.1, on the reverse strand, counting down.
AAGGAAAGTCGAATTTTCCACATGTTATCTCCAGGGGCCACTCGTAAATTTCCCTTCATTCTACTCAACATTGATGTACTTTTTAACCCTCTTCGAGGCTTGTATGCGAAAATGGGGCACCTAAATCTGTCACTATCTGACGGTCTATTATTACAGGACATTCAGATGATTAAATTCAAATATATTTGTTACATAAAACTGCAATAATTTTCATTGTCTTAATATCAAGTATCTCGATTCCGTCTTGAAAATATTAAATTTTAAATTATTGTTTCAACAATTTTATTACAAGTTATTTCTTAATAAACTTATTTTTATTTTATTTAGTGATGATACACTACTTAAACAGATAAACTCCAGATAGAGACCTTCTAGGCGAGTCTATATAAAAATTAGCATTTTGCTTGCTGTGCGAATTTCATCTCTAAAAACTGTTTTATTTTGAACACTACTGTAGTATTTTAATATTTTTTTCGAATTCAAATCAATATAAATTTGTTTTTCCAACAATTTAGTCACATTATTTTCAAGTAACAGTTATAATAAATTAAACGCGTCATATAATAGAGAATAATTTTTAACGATCGTTTCCTTTTAAATTTGAATAAATACTGTAAAAATTAGATAATCGAATTATTAAAATCTAGTGTAATAAACAACTGGTTTTATGTCTGTGATTAAGGTTAAAAAGAGACTTAACTATAAATTTTCGCTATGTAAATTAATTCTACCGACTGCGACTCATGATTTATAGCTTAATACAGGTGGGTTATTTCGATCAAAATGAAACATTACTACTTAAGGCCGGTTTATCAATGCAAGGTTAACTCGTAGCCAAAGGATAACTGTCAAACAAAATAATAGATGCCCATTGTTTCGTTTGACATTTATCCTATAGTTAAGTGTTAACCCTGTATTGATAAGCCGGCCCTTAGAATAGTAATATATCAGTAAGGGAAATATCCACTATGCTCAACAATCAGTTAGACGGGGCTAAGGCACCTATAGTGGAGATACGGTAATATTTAGGGCATCAAGAAGAGAAATTAGATTTTCACACACACGAGAGTGAAGTACATTATTCTGAGAATAATAGGATATATTAAAGTTGAAACCTATTATTTACAAATCTATACTAACGCAATATAATGAAACTAGTTAATGTGCAGCTACCTAAAACAATTAGCAACACACCAACTTACAACTATAGTTGACTGTGACGGACAGAAGCAGGCATCACTTATAACTGCGTTAGTGACAGGCGGTAGTTAACAAGCAGTGAGACTGCACAAGCGGTTAAAAAGAGACTGAAGCAGTTTTGATACGGAAAAATGGACGAGCGTGCGTGGGCGGTAAGCGAGAAAATGGTAAAAACTAAAAACAAACAAACAGATCACGGATACCACGATTGAGAAGCAAACGACACGCTGTTGATGTTGTGGTCACTGGAGATAGATTGCCTGTTTTGGTATATTCATTATTCAGCCAACGAGTCTACCATCGGAAAGGGTTACTCGTGCGTACTAAACATAATTGCGACTTGTAAATTTTTTGTAATATAAAAGTAACCGGATTTATAAATATACCCATAAGTTACATAATACAAATAATAGTCCAAGCTCTATTTGTTTTTTTGGGTTGGGTGAATCGGGTAATATGGCAGATTTTTGGCTTAATCGCTCCAAAAAGTCATAAGAAATAATAATTTCACTAGTTTGGAAACGTGGGCGCAATTTTTTATTAAACAAAATGTGAAACAATTCCTAAAAATTCCATTTTTTTCTTCCTATTTTTTCATATATCTTAGTAACTATTGCTTTTAGGGATAAGTTATACAAATAAAAAAGTTTTATGATGAAGTTTTAAATAAGATGCAGCTGGTTGGGAATCCAAAAATTCATTTTTACTATTACAAAAATAGTAAAAATCGGAAAAAAATTTTAAATAGCCAGTTATTTGTGGATTTTGTTTAAATACTTATATTATATATAGGACCTTCATACTTTGTTGAAGAAAACTTTTTAATATAATAAATCTTCTCACCAAATTTCATCAAAATCGGACTTTTAGTTTTTGCGTAATAATTTTGTAATCTAAACTTCGTAAAAAAATGCAAATTTTCAAAATGTTACTGAGGCTAAACTAAAGCATGTAGAAAGTTGAACATCTTTTGACATATAAAAGAGCACTCAAATTTTCAAATCCATTTTGAGATATTAAAATCCGTTAATTAGGAGGGCCTAGGGAATTGTTTAAAACTTTGGTTAGCAAAAATTAGAAATGACCCCAGTGGAGCCAGGGCTCCGCCCCCCAGAATAGCCCCCTTAGGACTCCAGGTTCCCCGCGTTGTCTCCGCCCCCGGGCCCTGTGCTGTCAAAAAATGAGGCTCCGCGGCCCCGTACTGTCAAAGGGCTCCGAATGCCCCCTGTTCTGCGTGCCACATACTAAGGCTTTCGGCCGGCCGATGCAATTTTGGCAACGCAGGAAATTCAAACTGTTCTAACCTCACCAGTGGGCCCCGTTTCGACATAACCTAACGCGTCCTTTGGGGGACATAACCTCACTCAGCAAAAAATTGTCAAATGTTTGAATAACTCCCTAGGCTCTCCTAATTAACGGATTTTAATATCTCAAAATGGATTTGAAAGTCTGAGTGCCCTTTTATATGTCAAAAAATTTTCAACTTTCTACATGCTTTAGTTTAGCCTCAGCAATATTTTGAAAATTTGCAAAATTATTTACGAAGTTTAAATTGCAACATTATTATACAAAAACTAAAAGTCCGATCTTGATGAAATTTGGCGGGAAGATTTACTATATTAAAAAGTGTTCTTTAGCCAAGTATGAAAGTCTTACGTATAATATAAGTATTTGAAAAATTTTTTTTTGCAATTTTTACTATTTTGCAATAGTGTCGCAAAAACTGTATCTTATTTAAAATTTAATTGCAAAAGTTATTTATTTAACTCTTCTCTAAAAGCAATAATTACTGAGATATATGAAAAAATAGGAAGAAAACGGAATTTTTAATAATTTTTTCACATTTTGTTTAATAAAAATATACGCCCACGTTTTCAAACTTAAGCGTGCAGATCACCCCCAATAAGTGCTCTAGAAACTGAGTAACCGATTTGGTCGAGGTAACCACTTCTAACTTGGTTTTTCTTAAAGTTAACATCAAAGAGTATTTACAGTAAAAAAATAGCCAAAGTTAGTTGATCGGAACATATAAATAACCGCAAAAAACTATAATTTTTTTATATCACAAATATTGTCGAATTTCATTTTCAACTCGCGATATCTCGACAAATAATGAATATTTTTGGATGAAATTTCAGCACGACATTGGTCAAGTTATTCTTTAAGATATGGAATTGGTCCGAACCCTTATTTATTTCACAGATGAAAATAGTGATTTTAAAAAAAAAAAAATTTTGCCAAACCTAATTTTTTTTTCAAACACAAAAGTTGTGTGTCGAAATTTTAATACGATAATTTTTGACAAACTTATATTAAAGCACAATATTTAAAGAAGTTTTCTGTAAAGTTTCACGTATTCATATTGTATATATAAAAAGTTATCGCACTTTGAAGTAGCGCAGCAGACATGTTGTTTGTACGCGGCATGTTTCATTGTGGTGATTGCCGTAGTTCAGGCGTTTACTATCATATCAATGCAATGTTTTATTACAAATTCCCTTTTTACAGGTTACTGTAAAGTGGAAATAAGTAATACTAAATTAATTGTTGATACATTAAAAAATACATAACAGATATTGGGTTGAATTTGATGTACAGTTACAAATGAGACAGCATTTTATATCAGCAGCGTAGCACGAACAAAATTCATTACCACAAGATGTTTTTTTTGATCTGCAATTACAAATATACTTTTGAAGCAGCTCCAAACTTGTTGGTCCTTCAAAATATATTGGCAAAAGTTCTTCATTTTCAAATTTCCAGCCAAAATCAGTCGGATTGAGTACTTCAAAAATTGGTATGTGAGCATCATACCATTCGTGCACTTGCCAAAAACAACGTTTCATGTGTTGATATAGAGCTGGGTGCGATGGAGGTAATTTTTCAACGGAGGAGTTTTTTTTTTTCGAGCTAAGATTACTCTCATGTCGTTAATATTGTTTTGTTTACTTTTGAAGTCATAAATTCCAATCACAAATTTTTCCAAGCATTAACAATTTCAGGTGTTAATTTATTCTCAATTTGAGACATCTGGAGTAAATGTTCTGCGCTCATTTTTTGTGCTACGTTGAGAGCTTTTTTCTTACCAATCCTGTAGAAAGCGGAAGTCGTATCGCATCCGGTTAATGCATGAATTATTGGTAATGCTAAACAAATACTACTTCCTAGTTCTTGGCATATAATATGTTTTGGTATAAAGCGCCGCAAATCAGTTTTGATGCTATTTTTTCCAGTTTGAAACCATACTTGAATTTTTGTATTGATTTTAAAATAATGTGCGATTAAAAGAATAAACACATCTGTATCTGGAGACTTAACGATCGCTATCATATCCTCAGTGTCTAAGTATTGTTTAGAAATGTAGATCAGATGACAAATTATTCGAGAGTCAGCTTCAGCATGATTCGAAAATAAATCTGTAACCTCACATGTAAGTTAATTAGTGATTTCTTTAGTTACAAGATGATTTTTGTATCCACCAGCCAAATATAATTTTCTATTATTAATTTTATCAGAAGTCTGAGGGATTTCAATATTTTTTTCGATGTAGTCGCATAAAAATAGGTTCAAAGCATTTTTATTTGCATCTGTAGACATAACTTTAACCCAATCTGGTATAGGTCGACTCGCATTAGTATCGTAAGATAACTTTTTATATATACAATATGAATATGTGAAACTTTACAGAAAACTTCTTTAAATATTGTACTTTAATATAAGTTTGTCAAAAATTATCGTATTAAAAGTTCGTCACACAACTTTTGTGCTTGAAAAAAAAAATTAGGTTTGACAAAAATTTTTTTTTGAAAGATCACTATTTTCATCTGTGAAATAAATAAAAGTTCGGACCAATTCCTTATCTTAAAGAATAACTTGAACAATGTCGTGCTGAAATTTCATCTAAAAATATTCATTATTTGTCGAGATATCGCGGGTTGAAGATCACATTCGACAAAATTTGTGAAATAAAAAAATTATAGTTTTTTGCAGTTATTTATGTGTTCCGATCAACTAACTTTGGCTAATTTTTTACTGTAAGTACTCTTCGATGTCAACTTGAAGAAAAACCAGGTTAGAAGTGGTTACCTCAAACTAACTGGTCAGTTGGTTAAAACGGGGGTGATCTGCACGCCTAACAAGCGCATAGTGAAATTATCATTTCTTATGATTCTTAGGAGCGATTAAGCCGAAAATCTGCCATACTACCCAATTTACCCAAATATAGGTGGTTTTAAGCAGATACCGCCTGGGCTATAATGATTAAAATAATTAACAGCTTATCAATGCGGGTAATGTAGTTCTGCAAAAGAAATAACTACTTAACTAACACAATTTTATGATTTGAATACTTTAAAGCAAACTGAAAATTATACAGTTTGAATTGAACATTGATAAATACTGTTTAGCGAAACAAAATACCAAATTATTATTTCTTTAAATTACGACTTAACTTGAATAAGTAGGTACATATAAATAAATAAACTCCGCAGCATCTAGACTGAATAGAATAGAATAGAATATAAGTGTATAGAAATGAAATATCTTGTAAACTTATTACATTTATTTTGGCTCCTATTTTTAAAACTAGAGATCATGTAAAGTACCAACTTAGTATGTGAAAGAGATAAACAGATAAACGCTCAAAGGGATGAGTGTAATTCCACTATTTTCCTACAAAATAATTATATTTATTTGCAGATAGTACGGGAGATCATGTTAGCGAAGGCTGAAACCCGACAACGACGAGAAAGGAAACTAGAACATTTTTTCAGGGAAGCATATGCATTAACATTTGGCCTGAGACCTGGGGAAAGGCGTAGAAGATCCGATGCTACGGTAGATGGAGAGGTTGTTACCGTCATGCGAACCTCTTTGACCAAGAGTGAATTTGCAAGCGCGTTAGGAATGAAACCAGATGCTGTATTTGTGAAAAAAATGTTCAATATTGTCGATAAAGATGGAGATGGAAGGATTTCATTTCAAGTAAGAATCAGAGAGTTTGTTCTAAATCTAAAGTTGTTTAATTTTATGTCAAGCATGTTTGAACTATTTAGGCTCAGTTGTATAAAAGTGGATCAACGATGTTCAGTTGAACCGTGGATACTATTGTTGTAGCAATTGGAACCCTGAATTTTAAACCAAGTTCAACTGAACTTCAGCTGATCCACTTTTATACAATTTCGCCTTACTTGTCAATGAAGATTTGCAATCATTTTATACTTTTAAAACTATAAATAAATTGTCTCACACACAGGGTGTTTTTTAAATACATGCATATATTTTTCCTGTGACTTCCTGTCACTGTGATGGAAATGGAAGATTAATACCATTTTTTAAATTTAAATGTCCAAAGAAGGACAAATTTGAACTCACCATTTTTCAACACAATTTTGACGCCGACAACGTAAATTATTTACTCATATTAGAGCCGAGTTTACAGTATTGTCAAATCTGCACAAAATGATGAAATTTTAAATACTTAAAACGAACACACGCACAAAATTTATATTTAGTTTACTTAAAGTAAATTCTCGAAGTGTAATCCATCGTTATCAATACAATATGCTTGCGCCCTTTTTAGCATTGAGTCACTCACTTTTGAAAGTACTGTTACGTGTTTGCAATTTCCAGTAAACACTTCAAAGCGCAAATTCAAATAATTGCAACAAGAATTTTCACTAACCACTACTCTATTTAATACTTAATTACAATAATTAATCGTTATCATAACACACTAATTACAACTATAGATACTAATATAATTCACAACTTAATACAGTTCTTATTTTATCAGTTCACTTCTCCATCTTATATAATACTGAACTCCGTGCGCGGGATCCACTCCTTATATATCCATGGCGCTTTATTCTCTATCTTTCCAGTCCGTGACTCGAGATTTTTCTAGTTCGTCTAGGATATCCGTCGTTTTCTCATATCTGTGGTAATGGTAGTTCGCCAGTTGGTCGAGGGATGGCGCCTCTATACCAGTGGTCAATTAGGCAGGCATCGTTTCACTATGCTACCTGGGATTGATTAAACCTCTTTCCGTTAGAGGGCGGCACATAACAATACATAAGACGCGTCCCGGATTCGTTGTGCCTCCATTTCAATTCGCTGCATTAATTGTTCTTGGGTATTAATAGCATCGCTGTACACGATTTGTTTCATACAACCCCATAAGACGTAATAGCAAGGTGTGAGATCTGGAGATCTAGCTGGCCACAGCACGGGGCAATTTCTACCACTCCTCCTATTTGGGTTGGGTAAGTCCCATTTAAGTATGTGGCTATTTCCCTCGCGTAATATCATCTAACAAATCTGGCAAAACTTTACGTAGAAATCTTAAGTACTCAGGTCCATTAAACTGATTTGGAAGTATGTACGGTCCAATCAAAACATTGTCAATTATACCTGCCCACACATTTATAGAAAACATTTGCTGACTCTCGCTTATCGCATGGGGGTTTTCGTCGCCTTAAATATTTGTATTGTGTACGTTGTAAACGCCATCTCGAGTAAATCCTGCCTCATCGGTAAAAAATCTTACGTACGATACATTCGGTAATAGCGATCTACAACATTGTTGCCGTCGCAGCTCACCTCCAGGTTGCAGGTCTTGCACTTTTTGCACATGTGATAAAGATGCAGCCCCTATTCGTCAAAGTGCAGCACACTACAAATTTGGACACTCCAATCTTCAACGGCGTCTAAAATTATCCAGTGTTCTCTGAGGGCGTGTACGACCGCTATCATGAGTAACGGATTGAAAATGTCCGTGGTCCCGCAAAAATTCTTTTATGGGGATCGCGGATGCCGGGATACCGTTCCGTACAAAATATGCGAGCTTAACGGGCATTTTCGCCTGCCGCAGCATAACAAAGTACAATTGACTCACTGTTTGTAAAATACTCCATAATTAAAAACTTATAAACACGGTAATTCGCTATTAACACGTAAATACCTGTATATAAATTATCGATGGTCGCTGCTAGATTACCTGCTACTTGGCGACGGCGCACTAAAAATAAGCAACAGGTTCAAGTACCATATGGAAACTGATCAGTGGCGTAACTCGATAATAATCGATAATTACTTGCAATATTTAAAATTTATTTTCTTGTTTATGTTTTGGATTTTGTATAGAAAAATGTTGGGATTTTAAAAATATGACGACTGATGAATCTGAATATATGCTTGTACAAAAAAACCCTGTATAAAGGCACACCCAACACTACAACAAAGCAATACACGTTCTTTGTAAAATCTAATACAGCAATCCAATTTATTGAGAATAAATATTTCAGGAATTTTTAGATACGGTAGTATTATTTTCACGAGGTAAAACAGAAGATAAATTACGTATTATATTTGATATGTGCGATAATGATGGCAATGGCGTAATAGATAAAGAAGAATTATCAGAAATGCTAAGGTCTCTAGTTGAAATTGCCAGGACTACGAGCTTATCTGATGATCATGTTACAGAGCTTATCGACGGGATGTTCCAGGTACGTATCTACACTGTGACCCATTTCAAACATTAACAACTCATAAAAGTTGTATTTATTAATCGATTTTTACCATTTTTTTTTTAAAAGATACAACACCAAAAACTGCACTTTTGAACAAAACGTCATATTTTATTTTTTTAAATCATGGCCTACCGCGATTTTTCTAGGGGTTAAAATTTTAGAAATCGTATTATTAGCGATTTTTTTACGTAAAATCTGAATACATCCCTGTATTTAGCTCCCCCCCCCCTAAATATGTATGTACCAAATTTAATAAAAAATACAAATTAATAAAAATTTTGCAGTTAAATTTAAAAATGAAAATATTAGTACGCATTTATTATTGCAGACATAGTAAATCATAGACAACAAAGTTAAATAATAATATTACTGATTAATTAAAATTAATAAGATTGATAACAGTGACGTACGGTAATCCTCCATTATATTTAATTTGAGGTTCAATTTTCGTGAATGATGAACAGTCTTTTACCCTTTATAACTACTTCAGCGATTTCAGAAAATAATTTTTTTGAGCTTTATCATGAAACCGGTAGATAATGAGTATCAAATAATCCTTTTTTTAAAAAAGAAAGTTGTTCTAGATTTGCAAGCGAAGTTATTATTTTCCTTATTATGCTTTAAGTTGTCCATGAAAAAGCAATTGTAGAAACAATAAAAAAATATTGTTAACTATCATTTAAGGTATGAATAAATTTTATGTGCTAAATATTTGTAAAAATAAGTGATATTTTTTAAGGAACAGATAAATTTGAGGCATAAAATTGAAATAGTTCGTCTGGTTTGTGATATTATTATTATTTTTTTTTATTAGCCGTTACTCGAGTCCGAGTATAAAATGTTACAGTCGATAAATTGTGTACAATAAAAAACAAGTAAAAGGTGTAGTCTATTGTAATTCCCATTCATCTACGGTGCACACGACTATGGCTATAGAGGCCAATTCGGGAGAGCACATGTCGACCGCAGTCAGGACAAACATAGACCTGGTTAGGTCTTGGATTCGGCCTTCTTGCAGCAACATTTCCTTGATAGCTGGCCACAACCCCTCGCCATTCGGTTCTGTCCGCTGCAAGTTGTTCCCATTGCTCGTCTGGAATACCGCAGGATTTTAGATTTTCATGGAGAGTGTCTTTGAACCTCCTTCGTTGACCGCCACGCCTTCTTCTACCGCTTAGCAATTCACCATAAAGTGTACATTTAGGAAGGCGTTTATCATGCATACGATGAACGTGACCTGCCCATCTTAGGCGTGCTCTTGAAATAAGCACCTCAATTGGAAGGCTGTTTGCTCTCCTAAGTACTTCCACGTTTGATATGTGATGGAACCAACGGATTTTCATCATACTTCTGAGTTGTCTTTGCAGAAAACGTTCTAATTCTTTCACATGACGACGGTAAGTGACCCAGCTTTCACATCCATATAGCAGTGTTGGAATGACAACTGCTCTGTAGACAGCCATTTTCGTTGACAAAGCAAGGTCGTGGTTGTCAAATACTCTCTCTCTAAGTCCCCAGAGTGCTCTAGATGCAGCGTTAATTCTATTGCGAATCTCGCTGTCCATGTTTGCTTTGTCATTAACAACGTTGCCTAAGTAATTGAACTGATCTACCACTTCAAGAGAATTTCCGTTAAGTGTAATGTCTATTTGGTTCACTTGATGAGGAGTTGACATAATCTTAGTCTTTCCAATGTTGATTTTAAGTCCCAAGGAATCATAGCTCTGGGCATATACATCTAAAAGTTCTTGAAGCTCTTCCGGCGTAGAGGCTAAAAGTGCACAGTCATCCGCATACTGGAGATCACAAATGAATCGTGTGCGTGTCTTCGTGAAAGCTCTAAAGCGCCCTATGTTAAAGAGACCGCCATCAAAACGGTATCTGAGACCTATTCCTCTGACTGTCAGTTTGTTGTCAACAATAATTGTTAGAGCAGTGGTAAACAAATTAAAGAGTAGGGGTGCCAGGACACATCCCTGCCTAACTCCAGTGAGGGTTTGGAAAGGTTCGGTTGCCTCATTATTATACATAACCTGGGCGTTGTTGTTTGTATGTAGACTGCGACATACTTCCACAAATTTTCTAGGGATACCTAAGCGGAACATAATTTTCCAGAGCACTTCCCTGTCCACCGAGTCAAACGCCTTGGTTAAATCAATGAAGGCCATGTGAATTTCTCCTTGATGTTCGAGTGCTTTTTCTTGAAGCTGTTTAAGTGTGAAGATTAAATCCGATGTGCCTCGGTTTGGTCTAAAGCCACTCTGTGTTTCAGGAAGTAACTTTTCCATAACAGGTGTTAGCCTATTTGCCATCGCTTTAGTGAGTATCTTCCCTCCAACAGCCAGGAGAGCTATACCCCTGTAATTTCCACAGTCCGCAGCGCTCCCTTTGTTTTTGAAGAGGTTGATTAAAAGTGTATCACGAAACTCCTGCGGAGCTTGACCACTTTCCCACACGACATCAAACAGTTTTTTGAGGTAGGGTATGAGCTCTGATGACACAGCTTTAAAGATCTCAGCTGGGAGTGAGTCGGCGCCGGGAGATTTGTTATTTTTTAGCTGCCTAATGGCGGTTAAGATCTCTTCCGTTGTTAGTGGTTTATCTAAGTCTTCGAAGGTGCCATATTGAGGGATAAGATTTATAATATCGTGATCGGCTTGACTTTGCTGGTTAAGAATGTTAGAGTAGTGTTCTTTCCATCGGGCTCTTATTTCCTGGTCTTCTTTGAGGAGATTTCCATTTAAATCTTTAATAGGGCACATATTTTTCCGACTGGAGCCGTACACTGCTTTTACTCCTTGAAAGAAATTCCTGTAGTCGTGTGAATCGGCGTACCTTTGAATTTCTCTGGCCTTGCTTGCCCACCACTCGTTCTTTATTTTTCTGATTTCGCGTTGCGTTTCATACTTAGATTGGGTAAAAGCTTCTGCTTTTGATGAGTCGTTGGGGTGGTTGATAGCGTTTTGGAAGGCAGTATGTTTGCGGTCAAGAAGTTCTTGTATAAAATCTTCATTATCATTGAACCAGCCCTCCTGTTTTTTACTTGCTGCAGTGCCAAGAATTTCCTCACTCGCACTTTTTAAACTGTCTTTAATTTGTGTCCAGGTAGCAGCGTCATCTACAGAATTGGTTTCTTCTAGTGCACTCAAATTCTCTTGAACTTTTTGCTTTAGCTGTTCGACGGTTTGTTGGTCACGCAATTTACTAATACAGAGGCGGAGTCTACGTTTTACTTGAGTTCTTCGGTGTTTGGGTCTCATAACAATTTTCATTTTAGAGACAACAGGACGATCGGTCCAACATTCGCTTCCATCAATGCGCGCCTTTGTAATTTGGACGTCCTTGAGATGCTTCCTACGTACGATAGCATAGTCCAGTAGATGCCAGTGACCTGATCTGGGGTGACGCCAGGTGCCTTTAAATTTATCCTTTTGTCGGAAAATGGTGTTTGTTATAACTAGATCATGTTCGGCGCATTTAGTTAGGAGTAGTTGACCGTTAGCGTTCATGTTGCCCAAACCGTTCTTGCCTATGATGCCTGGCCAAGTGTCTGCATCATTAGCGTTAAAATCGCCAAGAATAACGAGTCGTTCCGTTCTAGGTATTCTACAGAGGGTTTCTTCCAGCTGTTGATAGAAGCTTTCCTTGGTTTCGTGACTTGCATCCAGAGTGGGAGCGTAGGCGCTTATTAGATTTACCGCGTTGCCATCTGATAGCTCATAGCGTAGCAGCATTAGACGCTCGGATAGGCCTTGTGGTACTTGTGTTAAGTTGGATACAAGTTGATTCCGAACGGCAAATCCTACTCCATGTTGTCTTCTTGAATTGGTGGGAAGACCTTTCCAATAGAAGGTGTAGTACTTTTCTGTGAGAGAGCCTTCCTCCAAAAATCGAGTTTCGCTGAGAGCTGCAACGTCAACATTGAGTCGGTGAAGTTCTCTATCTATTAGAGCAGTTCTTCTTTCAGGCCGATCGGTGCGAGTGCTGTCGTTCAAAGTACGAACATTCCAAGCGCCGTAGATGAAAGAATTAGTTTTGTTGGATTTAACTTGTCGGTGTTTTTTCGACATTCGATGAGGTGTCCCTGTGGGCACCCTCCCCCGGAGATCCGATCGGGAGGGTATTTTACCTCCGGATGATTTTGCCCCACTTGAACGCTCCATAATTTTTTAAAGCCTTAATCGACTGAAAACGAAGCTGCATTTGAAGTTTTAGCTGGAGCAGGTATGCAACTGACCAGCTCGGTTGCGGAAGGCGAGCGGTGTGGTCCCATGGCACAGAAGGAGACTGTGACGATGGAGTAACCAAACGATTCCAAAAACAACCTTTGTGTGCGGTGGGTTATTTTTACCGCACTCTTCGTGAGAAGGTGGATATGCTCACGGCAAAAGGTAAGGGTTATTCCGCCCTTACTCGGTCGTTAGAGCCTCGTTAGTGAAAACAGGGTGCACCAAGTTCAAATTGAACTCATCGCGAAGGTGAGGTTAACAATTGAGTAGGAGAGGCTATAACTTGCGCTTCACTACCCCAAATTGAAATAGTTCGTCTGGTTTGTGATAATGCTTATTCGATAAGAGAAGCAGATGATGAATTTAATGTTAGACATTCCAATGGACACGTCAGTAGTACCACTGTATACAATATAAGTAAAGTTTTCAATGACACAGGTGCCGTATCAAAACATATTATCAGAGGCAGAAATTACGAACATTTTGTAGATAGACATAATGATCAAATTTTGGAATATTTTCGTAATATTCCTAATTCCAGCTTAATGAGTGCCAGTCTACATTTAAATATTCCAAGGGAATCTATTAGAAAATGTCTTGTAAAGAACCATTTGAAGCCATACAAACCAAAGTTTTTGAAAACTTTAGAACCCGGAGATGAAGATAGAAGACTGGAATTTGGTTTATGGGCTCAAGGAGAATAACTCAATAATTATAATTTCATTAAAGACGTATTATATACCACTTCCACCACCAATGGTACGGTTTCATCCCAAAATTCTCGCTACTGGTCAGTAGAAAATCCAAACTGGGTTATCAATTGTAAAAGACAATATTCACTAAAGGTAAATGTTTGGTGCAGGATACTCCATAATAAAATTATTGGTCCGTTCTTCTTTGAAGGAAATTCAAATAAATTACATTTTTTGTATTTTTTGAGGAATGCATTTTCAGAAGCACTAGACAGTTTACCCATTCGTGACCAAGTTAATTAGAATTTCACTTAGATGGGTGTCCTGTACATAATGCAGTGACAGTGAAACAGTGGTTAAATAATCATTTTCAAAACCAGTGGATAGGTTCCAACAGCCCTCTAATTGAATTTCCACCTAGATCACCGGATCTAACACCAATAGACGTTTTTCTTTTTGATACTATTAAGGAAAAGGTATTTAAATCGAGACCCCAGACAATTGAAGACCTCCCAGCTAGAATAAGGAACGCATGACTAGAAATTACTCCTACACAATCAAGAAGAGTGTCAAATAATGTTACAAAAAGATATCAAAAATGTATTATATTGAACGGTGATTCGGTGGAACCTTCAAAAATTTAGTTGTTTCTTTACAATCTTCATTTACTACATTACATTTATTGTTGTTAATAAAATTCTTTTATTGTTTCCTCTTGTTACAATTATTTCATGTCATTGTTATTGGTTCCATGTTAATTTTGTGGCGTGATTAGCGTCATTATGTTTCCATTGCCTATTAGATTTAACTTTGTTGTCTGTTTTTGATGTTTATTTCATGACTAACTATGTCTGCAATAATAAATGCGTACTAATATTTTCATTTTTAAATTTAACTGCAAAAATTTTATTAATTCGTATTTTTTATGAAATTTGGTACATACCCATTTAGGAGGAAGCTAAATACAGGGATGTATTCAGATTTTACATAAAGAAATCGCTAATACGATTTCTTAAATTTTAGCCCCTAGAAAAATCGCGGTAGTCCATGATTTTTAAAAATAAAATATGACGTTTGGTCCAAAAGTGCAAATCGATTAATAATACAAGTATTATGAGGGTGTTAAAGTTTGAAATGGGTCACACGTTAGGTACTTTCGTTCGTCTTGAACAAACTGAACACAATCACTAAACAGCCAATTGAGTTCAGATATTTTTCAAATTCTTGATTTCTATTGGTTGCATACTAATCACAATCACTTTGTTCAAGGCGAACGAAAGCAGCTTGTATGTCCTTTTATTTGAACGAAAAGTATGCTGCCATTAAGACTTTTAAACGAATTCATGCATTTTTGTGCCAAGTGTACGAAAGTGTATCTCTTTTTTGAATCTTCTTAATCTTTTTAATCAGTTGATAATGGGTTTAGAATAGATTTACAGAACTATTTTCCCGGAATTATAAAAAATATAAGTCTAAATTCAGTCAACAGGAGGGGTATCATTTATTAAAAATATTAACTTAACATAAAATACAACTGTAATTTACATTTTAAGTAATTTCAATAATTATATTACACAACACATTAATCAAAATTATTCTTCTATAGTATAGTTAATATTTCTTCTCATGTTGTCATATATTTTAAGGATGCTGGATTAGAACATAAGGACGTTCTAACATACAACGATTTTAAACTAATGATGAAAGAATATAAAGGAGATTTTGTAGCAATCGGATTGGACTGTAAAGGAGCTAAACAAAATTTCCTGGACACATCAACTAATGTGGCAAGAATGACAAGTTTTCATATAGAACCCAGTTTAGATGTAGAAAAAAATTACATTAGATTAAAATGGGACAGTCTTACAACATTCTTGGAAGAAAACAGGCAAAATATATTTTATTTATTCGTATTTTATATCATTACGATCGCTTTGTTTGTAGAAAGGTTTATACGTACGTTACAATTATAGACTTTGAATGCATGTATTTATTAATAATATTTTAGATTATTCATTTATGGCTGAACATACGGACTTGCGTCATATTATGGGAGTTGGTATTGCGATAACAAGAGGATCGGCAGCATCATTATCTTTTTGCTACTGCATATTATTGTTGACAATGTCCAGAAATTTGATAACCAAATTAAAAGAATTTTCAGTGCAGCAGTACATCCCTTTAGATACTCACATCCAGTTTCACAAAATAGCAGCCTGCACTGCTTTATTTTTTTCGTTGCTACATACTGTGGGTCACATAGTAAATTTCTATCATGTATCCACCCAACCAGTTGAGAATTTGAAATGCTTAACTAATGAAATCAGATTTCCTTCTGATTATAAACCAGGGATTACCTTTTGGCTATTTCAAACAGTAACAGGTAAGTTTAATAGCCATATAGTAAAAACACAATTTATTTTGGAATCTGAAATACCTAGGATACAATATGTTTATCTCTATTTAACGGAGGTAGTATACAGGGTGACCCAGAAAGTACATACCCCCTCCCCCACTTTTTTCTACAGTTTTAAAAATAATTCTGAAATTTGAGATATCAAATATAGGTATCAATGGCCACATTTTGACAATTCGGTGGTAAGAAAATCACTTCCGGTATGGCAGGAAATTGCCACAACTTTCTTATTTTAAATAGCACCCTGGTTATTTAAGTCACTTTTCTCATAAAGCTTTTTAGATTTAAAATCGTATGAAAAATAACCTTCGAAATGGTATTTATTTGCTATTTCTAGTTGGCTTTGGAATTCAGGAACTTTAAAAAATTTCGAAGTATACTTTGAATTTGAATAAAAGGGATATCTCAACAAATTAAATGTATAATTGGCCTATTTTGTTCATTTGCTTGGATTTAGAAAAGTTTTTCTCATTTTTCCATTTCATAGAAATTCAATTTGTCATAACTCCAATTTTTCAAATTAGTACCCTGTATGTTTTATTTTTTTATCAGATAGAGAGGTAAATTTGCTTTAGACTGGTTTTTCCCGATTAAAATTTGAATATAAATTAAAATAAATATTAAGCTTTTTGCAGAAGCGTTTCGAATTATGTGTCCATATCTTGCAGTAAGCCATGAAAAACACATGAAAAATTGCACACAGCATCTGTCAAAACGTTATTGTTGAGTGAAATAGAGGTGTATTTATTATTTGTAAATTTGTAATTAAGTGCTTTTTATTCAAAATATGATACGATTTACGATGCAATATAGACAACACGAAAAAGTAGATTTACTTTTAATTTACGGCGAATGTCAGAAAAATGCCCATGCGGCCGCACGTCTATATTATGAAAGATATCCCGATCGTTGTCAGCCATACCGGCAGTATTTTAAAATTCTAGAAGAGTCATTCTGAAATGCAGAAAACATTGAGATGGTAGAGGAATGTAGTAAGCGAAGAAATTGAGACAAATACACACACATGTGTGCCCAAATGTTTCTACAAGACAGCTGGTAAAAGAGATAGGTATTCGTAAGACGTACATTAAAAAATATGGTTTTAAATGCTACAATAACAATTACACCAAGAATTATATCAATACGATGGAAACGGAAGATTGATCTTTTGTAAATAGTTTACTCAACGCGTATACTTAAACAATAGAATTTTGTTTAGTGATGAAATTCATTTTACGAATAATGCCATATACAATAGATATAATCTACATTATTGGTCTAAAAAAAATTTACACGAAATGTTTGAAGGTAACCATCAGGATAGATTTGGTGTGAATGTGTGGGCCGGAATGTTCGGTATAAAAATTATTGGTCCCATGCTATTTCAAGGACCACTAACCGGCGCGCGTTACTTAAGGTTTTTGCAAAATGAAATAAAAAACGAACTGGATGAACTTTCCTTGGAAGATTTCAGAAATATGTACTTCCAACAAGATGGAGCACCGTCGCATAATGCTGGTTTTGCGGGAAATTACCTTAGTGCAAAGTTTGATAACCGAGTAATATCTGCTAATGGAACTATTAGGTGGCCTTCTATGTCACCAGACCTAACCCCACTTGATTTTTTCATTGGGGTTATCTGAGGACAAAGTATACTCAACGCCGTCTGCAACATTAGAAGAACTCCAAAATAAAATTTTAAATACCTTTGAATCCGTAACTTCAGTCATGTTACAAAATGTTATGAGATAAACTATTCGAAGAGTGAACAAGTGTTTTGGAGTGGGTGGGCGCCATTTTGAGCACCTGTTATAGGTTTGGTATTTAGTTGTGTTGTATTGTTCTAATTATAATATTTATTAATTTACTAAGTTGCTGTCCAGATATAGGCCAGTCACCGTAAGCACAAAAATCGCGTTAGGTCGCAAAAAATTGTACTGTTCTGATTTTTTGGGAAGTTGTTAGGATAGATACTGATAGTGTAAAACCAAGTTTGCAGCTTCGAAAGACCTGTACTAACTGCGTGGTGCTCGAAAAACCTTGAAATTTTCAGATTTTTTTTAGTTATTGGCTTATACTTTCTGATACACTTTTAAAGTAGATAAAATTTGCTACAATTTGAGTGCAACCGTAGCTCTGTAGGTTCAATAGGTTCCGAGATACGTCAATAATTGGCCATTTTCTCCAAAACGTTCGAAATTGTAGTTTTAGCTGTCTTCCGAGCGGGGTATCGAGCTCACGAAATGGAGCCTGACGAATTGCAGGACTTTTGTAAAGGATAAGAAATATATAACTCACTGGAAAATGGTTTATAACATGCAAAATGAAGTTGAGTATAATTAATAATAATGTACAAGTTTATCAAAATTGTATAAAAATTATTTTAATAGTTTGAGGACCTGGGACGTGAAGTGATGGCGGGACCTCATCTGACTCCTACGACAGAAATAGATAACACTTAGCGAGACAGTCGTGTTCTTTTAGAAGGCCCAGGTTCCTCAGACGACTCTTCTTGGGGCTCCGGAGACTCCTCCGTTGTCGGATTATATCTACTACTAGATACTAATGATAAAGGGTCGTCGACGTCGCCTTCTTCATCCGAGTCAGTCATGGCTAAAAGAGAAGTATTCAGGCAGGTCTTTCCCTGACAAACTTTGCAGAGAGCAGAGCATTTCAGCCCTGCTCTCTGGCAGGAGCAGCTTCCTCCTCCGTACCCTTTGCAGATTTTTTTATTGAAAAGTCACAGTTCGAACAGTTTGATCCGAACACGGCCGTTTCAACAAGCACATTGAATTGCGTTATTGCGTACTAAATTGTAGATAGCAGCCGAGGAGTATAGAGGGGAGGATAGAGGCGAAATGCACGAAAATGGGCGATAGCAGCTCGGAGAGCCACGAACGTTCAACGTTGAGCCCCTTCCAGTGCACCTCTTCACTCCCGACGATTGTAAACTTAACATTTCTTTTTAATTTTTTAACTTTTAGCTTTGTATACAGGATATTTTTTTATTATTTTATTGAGCATAAACCCGTTGTTAAAAAGTATAATGCATAAGTACCATTTATTTTATACTTAATACCAATATACCACTTACGTTTATAAAAAAAATTTCCTTTGTTTCTAAAAACTGGTTTTCAACCGTAGGTGGTAGGAACCTACCCAAAAGATGAGGCTTAGGTTATTTCACAACTACGACTCATAAAAATATATAGGTGTGATACAATAAATAAATCAAATTTATAAATATAATGTCATTTTTATAACATTCTATAGGTAACTGTGCAATATTAATAACAATTTACATTTGGAGCTCCATTTCTTGAAAAATCCGATTTCCTTAATTTTTCGTTCTTTCCAGATAACAAGGGAACTATTAGCCCTAAGGGTCGCTTGTGCTTAAATTAAACAAAATAACTGTTCTACAATTTCATTTCTCATGACTTTCCTCGTAAGATGAGTGTTTTAGCAGATATCCTGCTCGGAAGACGGCTAAAACTACAATTTCGAACTTTTTGGAAAAATGGCCAATTTTGTAGCGGTGTATCCCGGGATCTATTAAACCTACGGAGCTGCGGTTGCACTCGTATTGTAGCAAATTTTGTC
Organism: Leptura quadrifasciata; assembly: GCA_963675555.1. Taxonomy (NCBI): domain Eukaryota; kingdom Metazoa; phylum Arthropoda; class Insecta; order Coleoptera; family Cerambycidae; genus Leptura; species Leptura quadrifasciata. Next base: position 148,966,352 of record OY776673.1, on the reverse strand, counting down.
TACTTTAAAAGTAGACACTACGGTTTTTGCCGTAGGATGTACCTTTTCAAAGTTATAAGCCAAAAACTGAAAAAAATCCGAAAAATTCAAGGTTTTTCGAGCACCACGCAGTTAGCACAGATCTTTCGAAGCTGTAAATTTGGTTTTACACTATTAGTATCTATCCTAGCAATATCGCAATCCCAAAATCCCAAATGCAATTTTTTGCGACCTACGATATTTTAAATGACTGGCCTATAGTATCATAACTTATAAATTGGTATTGATTGTGTAAATTTTTATTTTGCTAATGATTCATCAAAGTTTTTGTTATATTTATTAAAATAAATGTTCTATAATTACAAATAACTCATGTGTTTTTCATAGCTAACTGCAAAATAGGGGACACATAATTCGAAACGCTTCTGCAAAAAGCTTAATATTTATTTTAATTTATATTCAATTTTTAGACGGGAAAAACCAGTCTAAAGCAAATTTACCATTCTATCTGATAAAGCTAATGAATAAAATAGGCCGATTTTATATTTAATTTGTTAGGAAATACCCTTTTCAAATTTTTAAAATTTGTTCCTGAATTCCAAAGCCAACTAGAAATGGCGAATAAATGCCATTTTCAAAGTGGGGTAGGTACTTTCTGGATCACCCGGTGTAGTAAAATTTTCTCATATATTTTGTTAGCTCTAATTAATTTAACAACATAACTCGAGAACATAAATTAGTGAATTAAACAAAAATAATTCTGTACGTATTTTTCTAGTATTTTTATAAAATATCGGCAATTCTTTCAGGTTTGACTGGTGTTCTACTTTTCGTAATAATGAGTATAATTATTGTCTTCGCTCACCCAACTATAAGAAAAAAAGCATACAAATTCTTTTGGTTCACACACAGCCTTTATATTTTATTTTATGCCTTATGCCTCATTCATGGTTTAGCTAGGCTAACTGGAGCCCCACGATTTTGGCTCTTCTTTATCGTTCCTGGCATTATATTTACTCTTGATAAGGTACACATTTTTATTAATTATTTTATTTATAACAATTATTAATAATTGTCACCTGCTATTTTTCAGGTCGTTAGTTTAAGGACTAAGTACATACCATTAGATGTTATTGAAACCGAACTTTTACCATCAGATGTTATAAAAATAAGATTCTACCGGCCACCAAACTTAAAGTACCTCTCAGGGCAATGGGTTAGGTTAGCATGTACAGCTTTTAAAGTTCATGAGTTTCATTCTTTTACGCTTACGTCCGCACCACATGAAAACTTTTTATCTTGTCATATAAAAGCACAAGGTAAAAGCACCTTCTTGGCACACTTCCATGTATTAAGTTTTATATATTTTTAGGTCCATGGACTTGGAAATTACGTAACTATTTTGATCCTTGTAATTACAATCCAGAAGACCAACCCAAAATATTATTAGAGGGTCCTTTCGGAGGGGGCAATCAAGACTGGTACAAATTTGAGGTAGCTGTTATGGTCGGAGGAGGTATAGGTGTTACTCCATATGCCTCAATATTAAACGATTTAGTATTCGGCACCTCAACCAACAGATATTCTGGTGTAGCTTGTAAAAAAGTAAAAAACCACAAGCAGTACTTACAATTTTATATTCATATACATTGTTACAGGTATACTTTCTGTGGATATGCCCATCCCATAAACACTTTGAATGGTTTATAGATGTCCTTAGGGATGTGGAGAAAAAAGATGTCACAAATGTTTTAGAAATTCATATTTTCATTACACAATTTTTTCATAAATTCGACTTACGTACAACAATGCTGGTATGTACAAAATAAAAATTGTTTTATGCATTAACAGCATATTCTGTTTTCTTTTATAGTATATATGTGAGAATCACTTTCAACGTTTATCGAAAACATCAATTTTCACTGGACTGAAAGCAGTTAACCACTTTGGCAGACCAGACATGACATCGTTCCTGAAATTTGTGCAAAAACGCCATAGTTATGTAGGTTCTTTTCCACTAATTATATTTTTTAATAACTACACAAATTTATTTTAGGTGAGCAAAATTGGAGTATTTAGTTGTGGACCACGACCCTTAACTAAAAGTGTCATGTCAGCCTGCGATGAGGTTAACAAGGGAAGAAAACTTCCGTATTTCATTCATCATTTCGAAAATTTTGGTTAACTATGTCTGTCACTTTTTTCAAGATGTATATATGTACAGTGTGAAAGTAAATTAATTTTTTATTCATAAGGATACGAAGTTATTTATAACAATTTTTATATAAATTATTGTTTTTTAAAATGCTTTTTATTTTATTGTTATATCTAAGACATCAACAGTGTTATTTATGTTTTCTTATGCATAATTTCATAATCCAACTACAATTTCAATTTTCGTTGCGTTATGCAAATGCCAAGCTCTTGAGATATAATACCACCTATTACTACGTCTTAAGCGTCAGTTGTATTAATAATAACTATAAGAAAAATAAATTTATTTTATTTACAGCCACAATTCTGCAGATATAATACGTAACAAATACTTAATTTAATGTTAATGGAAAATATAAAAGGGTGAAACTCAGTTTTTGCAATAAAGATATTACAGTGTCTAGTAACAGATATAGATAACGGTACTGTAATGTTGCTTATTTCTTTTTCTTAGATGTTTCCACTGAAAGGGGTACGAATGGAAAATTATTATCTTGCTCGGCAGTTAATCCGTCCGTCTGTAACAGAGCTCTAGGCCATCAATCGCAATAATTGCATGAATTTCATGGATCATGCGTCAACCCTTCCCAGACCTAGGCAAATACTAAAATCAAAAACGTATTCATTACGTTCATGATATATGTTTCAACTCTAAGTGAGTTATTCGAACTCGAGATATCGAGGTCAAACACACTATTGCCCCACTCTGTATACATCGCTACGCTCATTGGCGCGCACATCTTAACAATTAAAAACAAGCACTTAAGCTAAATAATAACAAAATGTCTCTACACAATATTATGGTATAAGCTTCAACGAATAGATACACATTTTTCTTTCATTAAAAAACATTAAGTTTCATATAGTTCTTAAGCCCTGAAAATTGCAAAATTCACGTTTTTTGAAATTTCAAGAATTTTTTTCTGAAAATCTATCAACTTTAGAGAAAAATGTCTAAGAACATTTTTTATTTATTTTGGTGTGAAAAATACGAAAATATTTTTTCCGAAACGAAAAAGCCAATTTTTCTAATATGTTTAAAAAGCTTGTTTAAACAATTCCTGACCACATTTCTACCTGGCAAACGGTACTTTCTTATAAAGAAGCACATTTTAAGCAAAATGGCACAAAAATATCCATCCGAATAAATTTTCCTAGTCAATGATTGATTTCGCCCATACTAAAATGGGTTATTTTCAACATATAATTTATAATGGATATATGCCATTTGACCATCTCTGGTATGCACGATATGAAGTATTCTTAAATAACATTTTTTTAAAAGGAAATTCTTTCAGAGCGCATTTGGTTAGGGAGATGTGTTACCAGATCAATCCATTCTTAATACCAAAGCAGGTATAACTTGAGATGTGATCTTTCAGCAATGCATTCTGTCCTGTGGATTACTTCCTCTCTAATTATATGACAACGAATATTACGAATGTACACATAAAATAAATACTTATACCCTAATATATTTTCTATACATTAAAATCCAGGTATGATTTATCAGTCAGATTTATTGTCACAGATCAGTCCTATGTTGCATCATTCGATAGAACTGTTTGACTCACTTATTATAAAGAGTGGGGCAATAGTGCGTCGGATCTCGATATCTCGAGTTCTACGACAGCTAGACATTTTTTAAAAAATTGCAAGTAAACTAGATAAAAAAATCTATAACTGGAAATTATTTTCGAACATACAGGGCGAGCCAAGATGAAATTACAGTACGAAGTGCCTTTTTTAAAATAGAATGCTATGTATATTAGTACATTTCTTGAAGCCTCTTTCTAGGCTATATTCATTTCTATATTAGCATTGAATATCTCTAATGAGTTTTTTTATTGAAATAATGCAATCTGCAGATGGATATTTAAAAAATCGCCACAGTCACAATTATGGGTTTTAAGAAAAACTTGTGTGAATATCAGTTACGAGACATCTAATTAATGTTTTTGAATCATTTTTTTTCCTAAAAGGGTACAGGGTGGCCAAAAATTAATTTTCAATTAAGTACTATTTAAATTGAATTTTCTCAATTTTTTCAAATGGAACACCCTCTATAATTTTCGACGATGTGATGTAGAAATGAGAAACGAACATTTTTTGTAAGTACTCCCCTATGGCTAATTGCAATCATTTTCGTTTTATAAATAAATAAGTGTCAAATTCAAGAATAAACTTAAGAAAAGAGGTTCCCTCCAATAATTCATTAGAAAAATTTATAATAGGTGTTCGACGTGTTGCCCATTTTGATTGACATACGTCTTTACGCAATTTTGAAATGAGGCCATTTAGTGGAACCATTTCTTCCAATCCATTGAAATGAGTAAATAGTATTTAACCGGTCCTTTACTGTAATGTTTTTTTGTAAATTTTTTTGCTGTTTTCGTTATTCGGCAAGCAATAAAACCTCAGTTTGGTATAAATTGTCGTGTACAATGGAGCATTCATCACACTTATCGGTCGTTACAATTTGTATTGAATTTAAAATATTTGGAATTTTACAATACGAATTTTAATAAAGTGGAACTTGCAGATATGACTTTTGTTTTGGGCGAGTGAGACAGAAATTGTTTACTTGCTAATAGAATTTATCACCAACGTTATCCTGAAAAAGGATTCCTGATGTTAGCAGCTTCCAAAACCTTCTCGATAGATTTCTGGAAACTGGAAATGTTGGATATAAAAAAGTGAAAGAATAAAACGTGTTGTGAACGAAGAAAATGAGTTTTCTGTGGTGCTGACAACGGTTGGGAATCCCCATGTTAGTCATTGAGAAGTGAGCTCATTAGTGGGAATAAGTAGACGGTCTGTGGGTCGAATCTTAAAATCAAATAAGTTGCATGCATATCATATTCAAATGGACCAGGAATTATTGGATGACGATTTTCAAAAGCGCCTACAATTTTGTAATTGGGCTAGAGGTAAAATGCAACATGATGTCAACTTCTTCAATACTGTTTTATTCAGTGATGACGCAACTTTTCATAAAAACGGATTTGTTAATAGGCACAATTTCTATTACTATGGATTGAATGGCATACATTGGAGACCATACCATTGAGGCATACTCCGAGTGCGATTAAACAAGTGAACTATAAACACATTTAATAGATTCCACGGAGAATTCTCTACAGTTACGTAAGAGAAATCCCAGCATTTTTGAAGACTTCACCGAGATATTATTTGTGTCCATTAAAATTTAGATGGCTATTAAATGTTATACCCAAATCTTTTACTGAACTAACCCGTTTCAAATTCATGTTGCTTAAGCAATAGGATGTGTTGAACTTAATATTACCTTTAAAAAGTGATATAAAACAACATTTGTCAGTATTTAGATACAGATAATTCTTATTAGAATAGAAACTCACAACTAACAATTGCATTGCTAATGTCATTAATAAACAGGGAAAAAAAGAGGAGACGCACAATGAGACCCTTGAGGCACTCCTGAGCTGACATTAATTTCATTTGAGATGAAGTTACCCTCTTTAATTAACCCTCTGTACCCGACCTGTCAAGAAACTATTGAACCATATCAGTAGACGTTCACTAAAACCTAACTCCGATAATTTACTGATCCTCACTTTTGTATGCAAGCTGATAACCAACACAGATGGTCTATAAACGTTTGGGGAGGAATTATTGCAGAACATGTAACAGGGCCACATTTCTTTGATGGTACATTAACTGGAGCTATTTATTTTCATTTTTTGGAAAACTATCTGCCACAATTATTGGTAAATCTCCCTGAAGGAATTCGAAATAGGATGTGGTTTCAGCAAGATGGTGCTCCACCACATTATTTAAATGCAGTTAGAGATCACTTAAATAATACCTACCCTCATCAATGGATTGGAAGAAATTGTAACGCCGAATTTGAACTCCTACAAAGAAACATCTAATATACAAAAATGTTAGTTTTGATATGTCTAATTCATATAGTTTTGACAGCAGTACAAGACTTGTATTCAATTATTTTTAATTCGCGTATATTATATTTTGGGTTGCTAATGTCGTGTGAATCAAAGGTATCTGTCCGAGTAAACTATTTTGGTTGCCATGGAGATGAATGATGTCGAGTACGCACATGTCTATTTGAATAAAGAGAGGTTTTTCTAAAGGGAACTGATAAGAGACGGGATATCGAAAATTGATATATATCGAACCAGACAGCCATATTGTTGCCCTGAAATATCTAAATTATAATCATAGCTAAAGGTTTCTGAAAGTTGAAAAAGGTCATTCTTAATTGAAGGTATGTCTTAGTAAATTTTTCAGTTAAATTTTAATATATAAAATCGAATAACTTATACGTAGATGCTTTTAATTGTTTTTAAATATGAAGGCCTGTAACTTTTATGTACTTAAATTGCGACAATTTTGGTGACCAGCTAGCTAGAGCTATATTAAGTTATAACACCAGGTAACTCCAATTCTCTGCCGAATTATTTATCAACCCATATGGTAAGGACACTACTGAACCGGGAAACCGCCCTTACAATACCCCTCTAGGACCCAGGATGCAAAAGGTCAGACAAAATCCTTTTAGATTCATACTGTGCAAGATGTGCCTCTGAAAAGTATATTGCTTTTTGTGTTGTTAGATTTGAAATTACTTTGATTTAGATTTTGTTGCAAGTTGAGTTAGAGAAAAAACCTTTCGTGAAGATTATGTCAATTACAAAATAATTATAAGTCATTTTACTAATTTTGAATGAAACTAATATGCTAAAACAAATGTAAACGAATGTAGATCTACATACGGCTTGTAGTTTTAATTTTAACTGTCAACTAAAATATTTAAGATAATTCCACAAGCGTTAACATCATAATTTTTCTGCACCCGCATAATATTGCATTTAACTATCATTAATTGTATAAGTAATTCATTAAATTTTAAGTAAAATCAATTTCTAGTACACTTTCTTCATATATTAAAAGTACCTATAGTTTTCTTGATTTTCCTCTTAAAAATCATGTGGCACCTACAATAGCAAAACCTTTCCAGGAATTATACAGCCCACCCTAGTGCTCTCCGGCGAAGGGCTGCCGCCACGCAAGTGTGCCCACTCTGCCCAAGTAAATCACAAAATGGACCCACTAAATGGCCGCTAGATCCCCAGATCTTACAAAAATGTATTTCTTTTTATGGGGATACGTGAAGGAAATTGTTTATAGAGACACACCAACAACAGTACAAAATATGAAGGAATGAATAATAGCTGACTTTACATCTATCATACCGGCAGTTTTAGGAACAGTGGGAACCTCATTTTAAAAACACATAGAGATGTTTATCAATCAATATGGGCACACATAATCTACTGAGTTATTTGAAGAAATCTCTTTTTTAAGTTTATTTTTGAATTTTGTAATTATTGCTCAATAATATGAAATTGGTTGCAATTATCCCTAGGGAAGTACTTACAAAAAATGTTAGTTTTTTTATTTCTACATCACATCGTTGAAAAATTGAGAAAATTAAATTTAAAAACTTCTTAATTGAAAAATAAACACTTATTTATTTATAAAACTAAAATGGTTGCAACTAGCCATAAGGAAGTGCTTACAAAAAATGTTTGTTTTTCATTTCTACATCACATCGTCGAAAAATATACAGGGTGTTCCATTTGAAAAAATTGAGAAAATTCAATTTAAAATGTTCTTAATTGAAAAATAATTAATTTTTGGCCACCCTGTATATTTTAAGAAATGAAAATGATTCAAAAACATTAATTAGATGTCTCGTAACTGGTATTTACATAAGTTTTTCTTAAAACCCATAATTGTGACTGTAGTGATTTTGTTAATATCCATCTGCAGATTGCATTATTTCAACAAAATTCATTACATCCAAGTGGTTGGTAGATATTCAATGCTAATATAGGAATAAATAGAACCTAGAAAGAGGCTTCTGTACTGATATACATAGCATTCCATTTAAAAAAAAAGGCACTTGGTCCTGTAATTTCGTCTTGACTGCCCTGTATGTTCGAAAATAATTTCCAGATTTAGACTTTTCTATCCAATTTACTTTCAATTTTTTAAAAAAATTCTAGCTATCGTAGAACTCGAGATATCGAGGTCCGGCGCATTATTGCCCCACCCTGTATATGCATTTTTTGGTTAACGTTACGCGTAATTTTGAAATATGCGAACCCATGCAAATTTTTTCTTAAGCAAAATTGAAAAGAAAGGAGAAGCAGAAGCTTTTTAAAATTAAAATATTATCAATTTTGGCGAATGCGCTAGGGTCAACAAATACGCGCCATTCACTTAGAAGTCCGTCATACTAATATCACAATATAGCCCACTGAATATGAAAACATTAATTAACTGTTATACAAGTATTACAACATAACTTTTTAATGTTGTCTTAGGGGTAGAAGAAATATTTCATAAATGTTACCTATATATTTTGTCAGGGTAACAAAGGTTATGTTATTTTTATTCTCAATAGTATCAAACCACGCTACAAAATTTAAGTAATATGTTATGTGTGTTAGTCATAGATAGACTAGATTGTAGAAGATTTCACCAACAAGAAACATGCTTTATATAGAAAAGCGACAAGTAGACTTGGCAAAACTAACGTTTGGGCATCAAATGGAAATATCATGGCCAAAATATATAATGAGGTATGGCGTTGTCGAATACGAAGATTACTTAGGTCAACTCTGAATAGTCAACTGATGAGAAAGTTTAGTACATCTTGTTTAATGGGGACTGACCTGACTGCTATCACTGTATTTTCCATTTGTGTTTAATACAAACCTTATTCCTTTTTATTCTATATTAAGGTAACGCACTTATTTCTGTACTTTTTCTACTAAATTAATTAATTTATTTTTTTCCCTTAATAAGTACGTTTAATAAAACTTGTTGTTTTGCAAATATAGTATAATATTTGCGTACATATACACAGTCTTTTCATTTATTATCATCTATATAGTAGATAAAAAATCAAATAATAGCAAAGCAGCGCTTCTTCCCTCTTGTTACTTTCTCTTATTTCTATAAAGAGCTATAAATGCTAAATAGTATTACTGGACTTTCCTCGTCGGTGTAGGATAATAAACACAGATACTTTACTCTATGTTCCGATTTATTTTGAAATCTTCAGGACTGAAACGTGCAAATAATGTAACTAAATAAATACATTCAGTTTTTTTTTATAAATATAACAAATATTATTATTATAAAAATCGGACACCTAAATGTACGATCCTTAACCACACACTTTAGTGAAATAAAATAGTTAATTATCAGTAATAACTATGACATTTGGAACCTCTGAAAGCTGGTTAACGTCAAATATTAAAAATGACACGTTACATATACAATGTGACCCATTTCAAATGGAAACCTCTCTGTAAAAAATGTATTTATATTCCTATGTTAACGCTTTTTTTTTAAATGATAAACCATCGAAAACTCCACTTTATGACAAAAATTTAGAGATAAATTTCAATTTTCAAAGCCTTCTATGATTTATTTTTAATGCCGAAAATGAACAAATTTGATTAGCGATTTTTTTATTGAAATTTTAACTACACCACTGGATTCTGTTACCTCTGAAATGGGTAAGACCCAAGTTTCATGAAAAAAATATTGAAAAATTACAAAGCTATGACAAAATTAATGTAGGCAGTTGTGCGACCCATTTTGAATGGAAACGCCCCTGTAAAAAATGTGTCTATTATCTGATTTTGACGGGACTTTTTTTAAAAGATACACCATCAAAAACTCCACTTTATGACAAAAATTTAGAGATAAATTTCAATTTTCAAGGCTTTCTATGATTTATTTTCAAGGTCGAAAATGGACAAATTTGATTAGCGATTTTTTAGTTGAAATTTTAACTACACCTCTGGATTCAGTAACCTCTCAAATGGGTAAATCCCAAGTTCCATGAAAAAATATTGAAGAATGGCAGATTCATGACAAAATCAATTTAGGCTAATAGTAACTTTTACTTGATTTTTTTCTAAAAATCGAAGTAGCCCATGAAAAATAAACAAAAGAAAGATAAATTAAGTGAATAGTTTTAATAAATATTACATTTTTATTGAGTAATGGCAGATAATAATAAGGTGCCATGGAAAACAAATTTTATAGCCAAACGTCAAATCTTTAAAATTCGCATATTCTCATATTCATTGTTATTGAATTATAAAATTAATCGATAGTTATTATCAAGTATTAGTTTATTAGTTTGCAGTTAATTATGGATAATCTAAATGTACAGGAAAAAATTGAACTTGTGCGCCTTAGAGGAGATAATGACATAACTTTGAAAGAGGTATGCGAGATATTCAACAACAGGCATCCGAATAGGCCCAACATTACTAAAAGTACTGTTTGCAAAATAAACAAAATTTTTAATGAGTGTGGCGCTGTGACACGGCGTATTATAAGAACAAATAATATACAAAGAGGAACCAAGTACGAGCAGACAGTTTTAAATTATTTTAACAACAATCCAAACGCCAGTGTAAGAGTAGCTAGCTTAGATTTGAATTTACCTAGAGAAAATATTCGCCGATGCCTTAAGAAGAATTTGGTAAAACCATTCAAACCCAAATTTTTACACACGTTGGAACCTGGTGATGATAACAGACGGATGGAGTTTTCCTTGTGGGCTCAAGGAGAGTATCTTAATAACAGAAATTTTAATAAAAATATTTTATTCAGCGATGAAGCAACTTTTACAACAAACGGGGTAGTATCGTCACCAAATTCTAGGTTTTGGGCTATAGAAAACACACAATTTGTCATTAATTGTAAAAGACAATATTCCCAAAAAGTTAATGTTTGATGTGGGTTGCTCAATGAAACAATCATTGGTCTTTTCTCTTTTGAAGGTAATATGAATAGCATGAAGTTTTTACAGTTCCTAAGAAATGAATTTTGGAATATTCTACACGAACTTCCAATACATGAAAGAGTAAATCTACATTTTCAATTAGATGGAAGCCCTGTCCATTACCAGATGGCTGAATGCTAACTTTCCTAATCGATGGATAGGTCGTAGTAGCCCGTTAATTGAATGGCCACCCCGATCCCCGGACTTAACACCGATGGACTTCTTTTTATGGGGATTAATAAAATCTAAAGTTTACAGGTCACGCCCGAGTAATAGAGAAGATTTGTGTGCAAGAATAAGACAAGCTTGTCCAGAAGTTACCCGGCAACAATTACAGAATGTCGTAAAAAATATTAAAAAACGATTCGACAAGTACATCGAAATAAACGGCGGCCTTGTAGAGGCTACAAAAATTTAAGAAGTTTTAGTGTAATGTTGTACAATGTGTTATTTTTTTATTTAATAGGTATCTAATTATTATTACTTTTAATTGTTCATGCTTATGTTTTTAAGTCCAATATGATTAAGTTTGTTTAAATGACAATATTTATTAAAACTATTCACTTAATTTATCTTTCTTTTGTTTATTTTTCATGGGCTACTTCGATTTTTAGAAAAAATCAAGTAAAAGTTACTATGAGCCTACATTAATTTTGTCATAAATCTGTAATTTTTCAATATTTTTTCATGAAACTTGGGATTTACCCATTTAAGAGGTTACTGAATCTAGTGGTGTAGTTAAAATTTGAATAAACAAATCGTTAATCAAATTTGCCCATTTTCGACATTGAAAATAAATCATAGAAGGCTTTGAAAATTGAAATTTATCTCAAAATTTTTGTCATAAACTGGGGTTTTCGATGGTTTATCATTTATTTAAAAATAAAGCGTTAACATAGGATTATAATTACATTTTTACAGAGAGGTTTCCATTTGAAATGGGTCATGCTGTAGATGGCTATAACTTTGTTAGATGCGATCGAGCAGGTAGGGGTGAAGGGAGTATGTTTATATAATAGAGAGAATTTTAAATACACCATGATAAGTTGTATACAAACTAAAAATGACACTCTAGAGCAAATAGCGTTGGAGTAAGAGTTACGTATAGGTCCAATTCTGACTTTCAAGCGTTTCTACACATTTCCGAGGAAACTATGGCAGCCGAGATGGCAGCTATTTATACCCAGTGTGGCAATGTTGTTTGCACGGGTGATTTTAATTTACATCTTTTGAATTTAAATAAGAAATAATAATTAAAATAATAAAACCAATCAATTTAATAACGTCTTAGATGGGATAAGTCTGTTGCAAATAATTAAGGAACCAACTCGTATTACACATAATACGTTGTCACTAATTGGCTTTATAATAATAAACTCAACTTTAAATTTTAGTAACTGTACTGTATTTGATGCGCCAAACATTTCAGACCACTGTGTAGTATCCTGCAACATAGAAATTAAATGCGAAATTCGGGAACCTATAATTCAGACTTACAGAGACTTTTCAAAATTTGACGTGAACAGGTATGAGGCCGAAAATGTAAATGGTAAGGTAAGCTTTTTAAATGAAAATTTGTCATTTTTAATTGACGTACATGACTACTAAAAACGGCTAGATTTTGTAGATCATCATCTCCCTGGCTTATGGCAAATATCAGATTCATGATGTCGCTGAGAGATATGGCTCTAATCAATTATAAAAGAACTAAAAATATAAATCACTGGCATTGTTAAAAAGAACTCTATAGAAACTATACAAATTATGCAATAAAAACAGAAAAAAACTTTATATGGAATTTAAACTTCAAAATTCAAGTAATAAACAAATGTGGAAACATTTTAGAGACTTTCAACCTATAGACAAAACCCCTGACGCAATCAACAACTACTTTTCAGACATTTGCTCACAACAATAACTGCATAATATTGATGTACTAAGTTTTTACCAAAATAATTCGAAAACAAATTTAACTGAGAAGTTTGAATTTATTCCAGTTTCAAAACAAGATGTTCTCAAAGTCATCATGAAAATGAAATCTAAGGCTCCAGGGTTAGATGGAATTAACTTAACTTTAATTCAGCTCTCGTGCCTTTTGCTATTGCCTTATATAACGTACTTAATAAATTGTTATTTAGAAAATTCTGTTTTTCCCAATAAGTGAAAAGTGTTACACCTATACCAAATATAATCCCTTCCAATAAATTAAAAGACCTACGCCCTATAACAATACTGCCATGTTTATCTAAGGTTCTGGAAAGGATCATGGAAGCTCAGTTAAGGAATTTTTTAGCAGAATATGACATCTTGCCCGGAACACAATCAGGTTTCCGACCAGGATATAGTTGTTCTACGGCACTGGCTAGTATTACTGATGATAGTTTGGGGGAATTTGATAACAAAAAATGTGGTGTTTTGATACTACACTAAGGCATTTGATACAATCAATCATCAAATTTTGCTATCGCTACTGCATTATTGACCTAGATATAACAACAGTTACATTATTTAAAAATTACCTAATAGGTAGATCTCAAAAAATAATTTTAGCAGGAGAATCATCGCCGGGATACTGCAATACGGCGAGAGGAATTGCACAGGGATCAATTTTAGGTCCACTTGCATATACACTGTATACGTCAAATTTTCCCTCTATACTCAAAACATGTAAGATGCACATGTATGCCGACGATACACAATTAAATAGATTTTTTAATAAAGATGACATCGAGGCTGAAACTAGGAAAATAAATGATGATTTAGATAATCTAATTAGTCTATCGGAGCAGCATGATCTAAAAATTAATTCCCTCAAGTCTTTATTTGGCAATGTCAAACATAATGAAATATAAATTAAATTGGGAGATGAAAATCTAAAAATCGTGGTTAAAACTAAAAACTTGGTATCATTACTGATTCAAATTCACAGATCATCTGACCTACTTATTACAAAAATCATATGCCAAACTAAAGATATTGTATACCCACAAACGCATACTTAGCAAAACAATCAAAACAACCCTATGCGAATTACTTGTTCTCTCCCAGTTTAATTACTGTGACTATGTTTAGGGGCCATGTCTGCTAGTTCATGTTCAAGAATTCAAGTCTGAGATATATCCACGGCATTCGTAAGTTTGACAGAATATCTCATACTCTTAATACTTACTCACTAGCTAAATATGCCAAATAGAAGAAAATTGCACGCCAACATATTTTTCTTCAAATTTTTGCATAATAATACAGCTTCTTATTTAATAGAAAAAATCAAGTACATGACAGATGTGCACAACATAAACATAAGAAGAAATGACATGCTCGGCATACCTCAGCACAAAATCGCTCTTTTTGAGAGGTCATTTTCGTACAACATTGCAAAAACAATTGAATATATGTCACTAAACCTTTATCAGTTTAAGAAAACGATTTCCAATAAACTATTTGATGAGCAATAAGTGCTGTCGTGCTTAATAGTTACATTTTCTTTTCTTTTTAATAGCTGTGTATGTTTATCTGAGTATATATGGTTGTTATTTTTTTTAGAATGTAGATTTGTTAATTTCTTAATATAGATAATTCTGTAATTTATTCTATTAGTTAATATGCTATAACACTGTTTCCTGTGTATTTTGTATTTTATATCTTACAACGAGGTGCGATGGCAGAGCAATTTTACAACTGAATCGAGCCTATTCATAAATATATAGCGATTTATTTAATATTTGTTGAATAGAAAACTGTAATTGTTAAAATGCTATGTATAAAGATTAATAAAGACATCTAATATTATTATCGTTATTATATTCCGATATTAATAATGAGGCATACGGTTCTCCATCATTTACTTAATTTAATAAGGTTTTGAGGAGCTTTATATGGTCATATACAGACGTGAAGATTGAGTACACTTTGCAGAGTTCAAGACACCTACACACGTACCCTTGAAAGTTAATGGTTTCGAGGTATGGAGTATTTTATAATACTTGACCAGTTATTTTTGAAACGGCCGCACATATTGAGATAAAATTTAGTGCAAATATTACACTCTTTTAGTCCAAAATTCCAGGACCGGACTCATTTTTATAAATGTTGCTCTCAGTGCCCTGTATAATACTCTGTATGTCATTTATTGGAATATTGGAAAATACCTGTGCTACTGAATAATTTACCGCTTCAATTACATACTATGTGCTTTCACTAAGATGGCGCTGGTCCACATAATAGCAATATTGTGGTAAATTATTTAAACCAAACATATCCAGGAAGATGGATTGTTACAAATGGCTTACTCAGGTGGCCAACTAGATCTCCTGGTATTGCCCCATTAGATTTCTACTTCTGAGGTTATCTGAAAAGTGAGATTTATAAAGAACAAATCATAGACAAGGCTGACCTTTATAATAAAAATTGTGTAAGTGATGGAGCCATCAACAGGAATACACTACTTAAAGTTTGTGGAGTTGAGCTATTGAATAGATTCTCCATGTGTACAAATGAAAATGGCAATAATTCCGTGTTCACCTTTTTCCATAAATTATTACTTGTTAGTTTATTTTTTGTTTTTATTAAATAAAATAAAAAGAAGTTTTTTATTTCATTATTATTTAATTTACTGCTAAGTTACTACTATGGTTGCACTGGAAAAAATGCATGGAACGAATTGATATTCAATATTGTTTAATACAATATAGAGGCGACCGCTTTAAAATTGTAATAAATGTATGCAATTTGCGAATTTGCGGATTGTCCGGAAGTTGTAAAAATAGTTTTATCGCCACATTAATCATAATACCTTTCTATGAAGAAAGTTTCAAACGAACTATCGTCTAAAATTTACTCACTACTTACTTTTTCAAAAATTAAATATTTTAAACTCAAACTCGTTAACGATTTTATTTTCGAATTTATTCCATATAACGATATCTAATTGAAATTAAATTCTACTTAACATGGATAGCATTTCTAAATTCCTGTCATCCAAAAAATTCTTTGTAGTGCAGCGTCATCTACCCCATAACAAATTAAAAAGATTTAATTCTGTACTCTTCATAAATTTTGGTTTATTAGACCCTTTAGGAGTAATAAAGCAAAAATATAATGTTGCATAATACTCTTCCTCCCACAGTTTTTAGTGTTTAGTAGGATATAAAATTTTCTTCCCATTCGACTAATGCAAACCGCAAATTACCATTACCATTTTCGAGAAAAAATAAATATACAAATCTGGGAAGGAGAAGTATCAACCATCGTAGGCTCTTTAGCTACTAATATTAGTAGTAATTTATACTACACTGTTTTGAACGTTTTTGCATCAAGTATAGTCCGTTCTGTATTATCTCAAATTCTGCCGATTAAATTTGAGTTTCAACATTTAGTTATATACAAAGTTACATACATGATTCAAGTCGAGGGCGACCCTAGGGCGCAGTGAGAATGGTTCAATCGCACCGGGCGCATTTATAGGCTGGTGCCAATACCTTTTTGAAAAAAAAAATTATTAACAGGCAGGGACCAGCCGGGAAATTTAGATAAGGTTATAATTAAGAGAAAAAACAAAAATTAAATATGAAATAAAGTGAAATTGTGACATGGGGATGCTCTTTAGGGGTTGAAAGTACGATTTTCGGCAAAACGTGACCTCCTAGCTGAAAATGTCTTTTACAAAAGTTGTAGACAATAAAAAAATCTGAAACTTTTAAATCAGGAATTTTTTCATAACCTCAAATTTTCTGAGAAAATATCGGAAAACCGATTTTTCGGTATTTTATTTTTTCTGGTGAAAATAATTCAATTTACATGAAATTGTGTGAAAGTATACCCTTCTGTGCATTGAATAAGCATGATTTTTTTGGAATCTGGGAAACAATTAGTTTCCGAGATATTTACATTTTTCGAAAAAAAAAAAATTTCCACGGAAAACTTTATTAGTTTTTTTTTGTATTTAAATATTCTATCCAGGCTCATTGTAACCGTTGAAATGTCTACTTTAAAATGATCTATATGTTGATGGTTTATTTTTCATGAAACTGCTTAAAATTTAGAAAAACCAAAAAAATGGCTTTTTGAATCACGAATTGTTAAATTTATTATTTTCAATTTTTCTTTACTATTTATGTAAATAATGGATACGATTTCAATGACAGAATTTACTTTAATGTAATATTACTAAAGTTGAATCAATTTAATTGAAGAAAGTGGCGGAAACCATCCTGAAACGTTTAAATAAATAATAACAAATTAATAAAAATCTTTTAAGTTATGCATATAAGCGTGGTAGAGAAATGTACAAAATTCTGAATTCGGAAATTCATATTAGAAAGGTATTATTTTAAGGTAGTAGGTATTCTTTTGTAGAATTCGAAATTGTAGATATCTTTTAGAATTTTGTTTTTATAACAGAAGAACATATGATTATTACAATTTTTAAATGTTATTATTGAAAGCAATCAACTTAAATATGACAAAAAATTTGCAATATTGTTGCACTGTATCGTATCATCTGCAAGGCCACGCCCTTTTTCATCGCCAATTCTTCTTTGCTTGTCGTCTATGTTTCACAAAAAATATGCATCCAAAGGGCTGATCGATTCCTTGTCTAATTTAGGATTAGTTGCTTCTTACAAAGAAGTTTTAAAATTTGTATCATCCATTATTAACTATCCGGCAAATCATATTTTAAGGCCAGATCCAATACATTCGTTTGTTTTCAATAATGCCCATCATAACACATGTACAATCGACGGCAGAAATGCATTTCAAATTATGGGTGGAATAATTATTGCAACTCCGTTATTAAGCGTTGTTTCCATCAAGTGAAAAGATTGACAAAACTGGATTTGTTGAGTTGAAGCATTTTGAAAAAATAGTTCGGATGGTTTAAAATCGATTACTATAGAAAATATTTATGACGAGAGTAGTGAACAATTCTATGATACTTCAATGCAAGATTTTACTTGGTTTTATTCGAAATTTTCGAAAAAGTTTTCTGATGGTTGGAATGGATTCATGCAGAAATTGCATTTGAATTGTAGTTATGAAGCTTCAATAGTAGTTTGTGCAACAAGAGTGGATATGAATAATCCACTCGAGTTGTACAGTATACGTTTTCTACGACTGGATTAAGAAAAAACCACAAATAATAGTTTTAATCAAATTTTAATATACAAACTTAGCTTCTGCTAAATCTTATGCTCTAGGTGCAAATATTTTATAAAAGCTTCAGTACCCTAGTGGTTATATGCACGCTTCGAAATGCAAGAGATCATAGGTTCAATCCTGAAGCCGAAGAGGAACGCGCAGTTCGTCGGCAGCTGCAGGCCCATCTCGTTGCTGTCGTCGATCTCCAAGTTAGTGGAGAAGATCATCCTGATCAGACTCGATGCTGTTCAGGATGAGCTTCACATCGACGACGAGTCCCAATTCGGCTTCAGGAGGGGCAGGAGCACGGTGCAGCAGGTCGTTAGGATAGTTAACGATGTGAAGGTACAATACAACCTCGGGAAGAGTACCGCCATGGTGCTCCTCGATATTGAGCAGGCCTTCGATACTGTTTGGATCCCGGGCCTACTCTACAAGCTAAACCACTACAACTTCCCGACCCACATCACCAAACTCATTCACTTGTTCCTGATGGGCAGAACCCTGCAGGTTCGGGTGAATAGCAAGCTATCAACTCGGCGGGACATTCGTGCGGGCGTCCCGCAAGGATCGTGCCTGTCACCAAAGTTGTACAACCTGTACGTCTCCGACTTCCCAGAGTTCCCGAATACCAAGCTGGCCAAGTACGCCGACGACATGGCCATGTACGCGCATTCGCACAACGCACAGGCGGCAAACATGCTGCTGAAGGCGCACATGGCTCGTGCCACGGCTTATTACGACCAGTGGAAGATTCGGGTCAACGCTGAGAAGTCTGAGGCGATATGCTTCACGGAGAACCGCACTATCACTCCAATTTCGATCAGGGGTAACCAAATTCTCACTAAAAGATGCGTGAAGTATTTGGGGGTGAGACTCGACCAAAGACTGACGTTTAATACGCACATTAATGAAACCATACGGGCTCCCTGTCCAGGAGTCTGTATCCGCTCATGGTCAGAGGTAGCAGACTTAACAGACAAAATAAAAAATTGTTGTACACGACGGTGATCAGGCCGTCTATCACATACGCGGCGCCGGCATGGTGCAGCATACCGGCCACGACAATGAACAAACTTAAAGTACTAGAACACAAGTACATGCGCCTCATCTCGAATTCTGGAAGGTACACCTCCCTCAGAGACCTCTACGAATGCTGCAACGACATAACCCCGATAGCCGACTACGTCCAGCACATCTCTCAAAACTTCTATTCGTTCAAGCTGGGCGATAGTCCGCTAACAAGACACATTACACAAATTAAACAGCATAATGCCCCATTTCGGATTAAACACCCCTTACCTTACCAGACGTTGCCAATCTTCCGGCAGCCACTCTAGCCAAACTTTCACCTACTATACCTTCTCTAATACTATCCACCTTTTACTGATATTTCATACCTTTCATCCACTTTAATTCCTTCCTGTCCCCCTCTTCTTTTGTTTTTGTGTATTTTTGTGTGTGTCGCGTTTGTTTGTTCTTCGTTTCTGTTTGTACATTTTTGTCTGTAAATTCATCCTTCCTTCATTAAACTCGTAACAGAATCCAAATTTTATATCAGAACAATCAAAAATTTTAGGCCTGCCTTGTGCAACCCGTGTTGGAGCAATTCGCGGATGGCACCCCGTGCAAGTTATGGAGTCAGCGTCAGTGCCCAAATTAAGTTCAGTGAAGTGCACGAACGGCGAAAGCCAAGTGATCGTTTTAACCAGTTTGAAGTTAAGCTTTCTTTTTTAAGTATTTTTTGTCATAGCACTTAATTTTATTTACTTTTGTAAAAGGAGTTTGAGTTTTTATCGTTTTCATTTTTACCTAGCCAAACCAGTCTCGCCTCGGCCCGACTTTGCGATACACCACCGCGTTAACGCGGTGGTCGCAGGGTCGGTCCCGATGGGCTCTGGGGAGGCACTGTATATTAATATTAATAAAGTTGTATTGGTTCAATCCCCACATATAGCTCCCTTTTTTTTTGTCATAATATATCTCTAAAATTTTGTCTGTATATAATAATTTCAATAAAATTTTAGGTGGTATACCGTTTATCGATTCTTCACTGGAATCACTCATTTTAAATTATTTTTTAGCTCAAACTGCGCGAATACACACTGACAATTACTTTGACAGCTTACGCACTAACTTGAATTTTTTAAAACGAATTGTTGCCTATGTACTTAATACACGAACTGTGATTGGTCGATTTCATATCCATCCTAGAACGTATATGAAATATATTCGTTCAGTTGACTGGAATGGCCCACTTATCCATTCTACAGACTGTACGGAAAACAGCAAATTTACATAAGGGAATAGAAAAAAATTATTCCTCTACCATTTGTCAATAACCCAACAAGTAACTACGGTACAATGTTTACTGTATTGGTTCAAGCGGCTGAATATACCAAGAAGAGGACCAGACTATGTGTTTCGTTACGTTTGATCAGCCACTGTAGCAAAAAGGCCATGAAATCTTGGCCAGTGTCGGTCCAGAAAACGATCCATATAATTTATCATCTATCAGGGTAAGACTTGGTGGTTTCCTCTACTGATGTCATTCCTTGTAGAAGTAGAATTTATAATGGAAGGCAGTGGAGTTCGCGAAGCTTTTTGTGAAATTTCGCCGTCAATTCGGCTGATAAAGCTTTATCGGGGCACGCGTATTCAAGAACTGTAAGAGGGCACTTTCTTCTACAACTTGCTTTGACTCAAATTATTTTATCATCAATGGAATTAACAGACACAGAAAAAGCAAAGTTGGATTTATTTTAGAAAAAGAAAATTTTGCTCAGGAATTGAAAAAACATTAATTTATTGATATGACAAAAAATATCGACCAGTTGAATTTATTTAAAAGAAAAAGACGAACTTCACAATATTGGGTTCAGTATTGGGAGTTGATTGCAATAACCAAAGATTTTATAAGTGCAGAAAAATCAGGAAATTGGGATTTGTATTTGAAATGTGTTGAGAGGATGATCCCATATTTCCACGCGAGTGGATATTTTTTTTGTATGCAAAGTCAGCGCATTTATATCTGCAGGATATGCGGAAGCTCAAACATTCAATGTCTGAATATGAATTTGACAAATTTACGTCCCAAGGCTTTTTTACTATCAGAAGGACTCACAACTTTTGTTCTGGAGTTTGGTCTGATATAACTATTGAACAAGTCTTAACGAGATCCATTAAAATGCAGGGTGAGCTTACGCATGGTCGTGGATGGTCTGAAAGAGTTTTAGCTAAATTTATTTTATACCTAAAATCTCTTATAGCGAAAAGGGGAATATATTATCGATTGTTAACGTAATCTGTAATGTTACCAGAAATCCCGCACATTACGTTTTTAATACATTAAAAAAAGAGTACCTGACTGAGATAAAAAATGTCAAGAAAATGGCTTACAACAATTTTATGAATGATTCACATTACCTTTCAGATCCAAAGATGCTTGGAGGATCATAAATTCCGAGACGAACAATTCTCAGGTTAAGAGCATAAAGCCTGATATCTCCCATGACGCTTTTAACAACCATTCACATCAATGGCAGGAAACTTAATAAATTTCCTACCTGACTTAAATAAAAAATTTAGTACACTGGTTTGATGAATAATTTACAAGCACCTGATTTCTCATTCTTTCTACATTCAGTCTTCGAGGAAGAAATGATGACAGCAATTAGGTAATTAAAAAATTCAAGCTCTATTGACATTTATGAACTCAATGCAAAAATAATAAAAATCGCCGAAGAATTGCTGTTCCATTAAAGGCGCTTTTTAATGCCTGTATCGCACAAGGAGATCTTCCGGATGTACTCAAATGCTCTCGCGTCATACACCAGTCTACTCTACAAAAAAGGAGATTACTCCTCATTTGATAACTATTGCCTCGTAACTGTCCTTCCCATTTTTGGGAAAATATTTGAGAAGATTCTGGTAAAGAGATTCACCAGCTATCTTGACAGATATTCTTCACTCATCAGCACTGATCAGTTTGATTTTCACTCCGATCGTGAGTGATATAGTTGGGCATAAATAATACAAATTCTGATTTTCTAAATATCTTGCATGGGGTACCTCAAGGTTCTGTCTTGGGGCCCCTATTGTTTTTTAGACTGAATGTAAATGATTTTTCTCAATGTATGGACCTCACATATGATACCACGTTTCTGTGTTCTAATAAAAACATTAGCAATTTGTTAGATCTCTCTTCATCTCACGAAAAACTCGCTCAAAATTGGTTTACATCAAATAAATTAAAGTTCAACCATGGAAAAACGCAAAATCTCACCATATCTTCAACCAGACATCTAACTACGTGTGCCCATGTGAAATTTCTAGGTATTTATCTGGACGATAACCTTAACTGGTCGCATCATACAGAACAACTTAATTTGAAGCTTTCTTGCAATACTTTTCTTTTCAGAAAAAGCTTTTAATGATTTTAAGTTACTAAAAATATACTTGTTTTTCTTTTTTTTTCGCTCAAAACTATGTTATGCAGTTGTTTTGTGGGGAAATTCCTCACACACATGCAATAAAAGCTTTTCGGCAACAAAGGAAAATTATAAGAATTCTTGTAAATGTCAACTTTAGAGAACACTGTCAACCTATAGTTATTAAAGAAAGCATTATGCCTCTTCCTCCACTCTACATATA
Source organism: Leptura quadrifasciata (assembly GCA_963675555.1). Taxonomy (NCBI): domain Eukaryota; kingdom Metazoa; phylum Arthropoda; class Insecta; order Coleoptera; family Cerambycidae; genus Leptura; species Leptura quadrifasciata. The sequence goes on along the minus strand of OY776673.1, from coordinate 148,943,491 downwards.
TTACAGCGTGTTCCAAATTTATAAGAGCGTCTACAATTTCTCTACTTACTCTGATTACCATCAACACAATACTCGTTCTGCAGGCCTTCTTATGAATCCACGATACCGATTTTCAGTTAATGAAAAAACTCCCTCAATTAAAATCTATACAATCGTTTGCCTACACAAATCAAGCAGTTAAATCTAGTTGGCTTTAAATTAAGAATTAAAAAATGTATCCTAAAAGACTGCTTTTATTCCGTTGATGAATATTTACTAACTTCTTACATACAGTGATTTTATAGGCATGAATGTTGTATGTGATTGTTTCTGTTAATTGCCAGATTCATACATGTACTCTGTTGACTTGCTGTAAATATTGTAAAAAATGTCAATTTAAAAATATAACTGTGTATATCTTTGTTATCTATATACTACTCTAGAACAATATGATTTTTTTTTTGAGGCACTTGAGCAATTAAACTTTGTCTTGGATTCGAAAATACTTATTTTCAGTGACTTTAACATATCACATTATATTAATGAGGACGCAAATGATAGAAAAACTAATATATTAATCAACTTCTCGACTTTTCTTAATATTCAGCAACATAATAGTATACTTAATTCATCGGGCCGCTTATTGGATCTTCTTTTCTCAAATCTAATATGTGAAATTATGCACGATAATACACCTCTTGTAAAGGAGGATACCTTTCATCCAGTTCTATTAATTAGAGTAAAATTACCATTGAAATGTATTAACTTCACAACCACCAATAGTCATAAAGCGTATAATTTTAAGAAAGTTAATTATCCAGCCCTTCATAATGATTTTGTTGAGACGGACTGGAATTACCTACAAACATTCTCGGATATTGACTTGGCTTTCTAGGGATTTTACAGTAAACTATGCAGTATTTTGGACTAACACGTTCCACAATATAAAACATACAGATGCTATCCAAAATGGTTCACCAGTGAAATAATCAAAAACATAAAGCAAAAAAATAAACACTTCAATTAATACAAGAAAACAAGTTCCATTTACCACCATGAACAGTTTAGAAATCTTAGAGCACTAATAAAGCGACAAATAGAACTATCATATCAAGAATATCTACATAATATATATATAAACAAATATCTCAAACAACAGTCTAGGCATTTCAGTCATTTACAGACCCCCCAGCAGTCACTACACCGACATAGATATATTGAGAGATATTTTTTGCCACTTCATGGAAAACAATCTATTAAACTTTATTGTACTAGGCGATATAAATATAAATATGAGGTTAAAAAATACCGATTCTGACTATGTAAATAATATTCTTCACGAATTTTCATGTAAACAATTAATTCAATCTCCTACAAGAATAACAGAAGTGTCAGAAACCTTAATTGACGTGATAATAACAAACAGCGAATTAGATATACTTGCAAGTGATGTCTTAGATACTTGCTTATCTGATCATAATATAATCGCGTGTGATATAAATCTCAGCCTTGCGAATTCGAATCATATAAAAATATCTCGATCATACAAAAACTTTCATGCAGATTCCTTCCAGAATGACCTGAACACGATTGACTGGAATGCTATGTACCGTTTGGAGTCACTAAACGAAAAGGTAGAATATTTTAATAAAAAATTATTACACTTATTTGACCTGCACGCTCCTATCATCACTAACTATAGCCGAAATAAAAAACCCAACAAGCCTTGGTTCACGCAAAACTTAAGGCATATGAAGAACAAAAAACTAACTCTTGGAACCGTTATAAAAAAACCCAGCTTCCATCGCATCGTGAATATTACTGTTAAGTTAGAAACCTGTATACTAATACCATAAAAATTGAAAAAAATGCATTTTTTAAAACCAAGTTGAACGAATGTAAATCGGACTCAAAAAAACTCTGGAGTACTTTGCAAAATCACGGCGTTGTAAATAAGCCACCTCCTATCGTTTTGCCAGAAAATTTCAATAACCCTGATCTAATTAACAATCACTTTATTGGCTCTGTTCCACCCCCTGTAACTGATAAAAGCTACCTAGCAAATTTTGATAATAAATTTTTTCAACCCGACCTTTTACGCTTTCAATACTTACCGATCCAGCCTGAATTCATTGCAAAAGTAATAAAAAAACAGAAGCCCAACACTATGGGTTCAGACGGAATTTCTGGCAGAATGTTGCAGCTTAGCCTCCCGTCCATCTCTTTGCCTCTCTGTCACATAGTAAATACATCTTTTGAGCAGGGAACCATAGCCGATTCTTGGAAAACATCAATTGTAATTCCTATTCCGAAAAAGAGAAATCCTAACAATCTAAGCGACTTGAGACCAATATCTTTATTGTCAGTACCACTTAAGATTGCAGAAGCTGCACTATACGAACAACTAGCGGCCTATACTACAAAAAACAATATTCTGCCTCACATTCAGTCCGGTTTCCGTGCAAAACACAGCACCACTACCACTCTGACAACTATTGTAGATGACGTTATCAGTGCTCTGGACCAATCAAAAAATACATCCTTAATATTACTCGATATGTCTAAGGCTTTCGACTCCATCAGTACCGAGGTACTACTTGTCAAACTAAAATATTATGGCGTTTCTGACATTCTTCTTGGCTGGATGAAATCATACCTAGGCTACCGTCAGCAAATCGTTCGCCTACAATGTTCCACCGGTCTTGTATACTCAGAGGCAAAAGATTTAATGTCAGGAGTTCCACAAGGCTCTGTCCTTGGGCCTCTCCTCTTCAATATTTTTACCTCTGACGTGCAAAACGTACCTATCTACTGCAAAATGCAACTCTATGCAGATGACATACAATTATATTTTAGTTTCCTACCCCACGATTCTACTGGCGCTCAAAACAAAATCAACTCTGACCTATCAGCAATCAGTAAGTGGTGCAAGCAAAACTCATTGATACTAAATGCGAAAAAATGTCAATATATTCTCTTCCAGAAGCAGGACTCCCACCTAACATTACGCATAAATGATTCAGATCTGGAACCCTCGCACTGTGTTAAAGACCTTGGTCTGCTAATAGACAAATTAAAGTTTACCGAACAAGTGAAAAATTGTCTCAAAAATGGCTATTATAAACTAAAGCAGCTATTCCCATTTAAATCGGATTTAGACAGTAAAACAAAAATTATACTAGTGGAGTCTTTAGTTCTTTCCAACTTAAACTATTGCGATACCATAATCGGCCCATGCTTAACAGCAGATGACAAAAACAAACTGCAAAAACTTCAGAATTTAAGCATGAAATTTATTACAAATATTCCGTTACACGCCCACGTAACACCATATATTCGACAGTTTGATCTACTAAAAATGCAAGAACGTAGATGCGTTCACTTTTGCTGCCTACTTTACAATGTCTTAAAATTCAAACTTCCAGTTTACCTAGACATAAAATTGGTAAGACGCAATGAAACTCACAAGCGACATCTTAGACATGTTTCAAACACACTCGACATACCACACCATCGGACCACTAGCTTTTGCTCTAGTTTCTCCTACCTAGCTCCACACGTGTACAACGAGCTTCCTGTTAATCTGTTCGAGGCATCATACACAGAGTTTAAAAAAAAGATAATAAATATTATCAAAGAAAATGATACCAGGGTTAATCTTAACCTCTTTTAGTACAGATGCGTATTTTTTAACCTCTTTGACATGACCCTTTTATAAAATATTGTATGTATTATTTCTCCCTTTTACACCTCTATTAACATTTTTATTTATTTTGTTCATTGTTTATAATTCTGCTTCTTATCAAAATAGTATTGTATATGTCTAATATTGTGTATATACATGTGCACTATTCTTTACTCGTACGCAGGTATTTAACTGTTAGGTTTAGGTTTTAATATCAGTATTTTACTGTACCTAACACCTTTTGTGTTTTGTTTGTATCTTTTTTGTACTTTTTAAACACAATAAAACACTTTCTATTCTTCTATTCTATTCTATTCTATAATGTTCAGTCTTCAATATCGCCCGATCCAAAGAATTTTTGGTCTTTTATACAATCGAAGAAGCAACAAACAAGACTACCCGGTAAAATGTTATATGAAGATAAACGAGTATGAGAATCCACAAGAGATAGGTAGTAGATGTATTTGCAAAGTTTTTTAGCTCTGTTTATACTACCTCATGTTTAACGCTAAACAATTATACTGTCGTGCAAAACAATTTTAAAATTATCAACATCGAGAATATTTCTATGTCCGAAATACATGATGCCACAAAAAACTGAAAACAAAATGACGTCAGGTCCAGACATAATACCCTCCTTTCTGGTAAGAGATTGCGCCCAAACACTCTCAATACCACTCTGGATCTTATTTAACCTCTCACTAAAAACGGCAGTCTTTCCTAATAAATGGAAGATGGCAAAGGCGTCTCTAATTTTCAAAGCAGGAGATATATATATCAATTACAAGCAATTATCGGCAAATTTCCCTCTTATGTAACTTTGCGAAAATTCTTGAGATTATCCTGTACAATCGCATATATCTATCTACAAAAAACATACTATCGCCATACCAGCATGGCTTCATGTCCAATAGATCAACTATTACAAATTTAGTATCATTTAGTCAAACAGTATCTGATGCTCTATATAAACGTGGACAGATAGACGTTTTGTATACTGATTTCACAAAGACTTTCGACCGTATTGATCATCAGTTGCTGTTGCAAAAATTGGCGAAGTTTGGATTCAGTCTAGATTCAGTCAGATTAGATTTTTTCAAATCTTACCTAACCGACAGGCTGCAATTTGTGTTTTACAATGGATACAAGTCAACACCATACTCAGCAAGATCAGGAGTTCCTCAAGGCTAATCTTTGCAGATGATCTAAAGATTTTCAAAAATATATATTTAGATAAAGACTGTATCTCTCTCCAAAACAATCTGGATATGGTCAGTACTTGGTGTACTTTCAATAAAGTAGACATTAATGCCTCCAAATGTAAAGTCGTATCGTACACAAAAAAGAAAAAATTTATTGAGCACAACTACATAATTAATGAAGCCATTTTAGAACGATTAACTATAATCAAAGACCTTGGTGTATATTTTGACTTCGAGCTCTGTTTTGTTGACCATATAAGTATTAAAGCTAAAGAGGCTATCAAAATGTTGGGATTTATTATAAGAAACTGCAATTCATTTATTAACATAAAGTGTCTCAAAATATTATACTGCGCTTACGTAAGATCGAAACTGGAGTACGGATCTATTGTTTGGAATCCCTATTATATGGCCCATAAAAATAAGGTGGAGTAAGTCCAAAGAAAATTTCTAAAATGTTTATCATTCAAAACTACAGGAATATATCCCGTGAGAGGAGTAGACAATAATCTTCTCCTAAGTACATTTCAGTTTGAGAGTCTAGAATTTCGACGAATCTGCTCTGTTAATTTTTGTCTATAAATTGCTGCATAATGATATTGATAGCCCGCAATTACTCTCACAACTTAATTTCTATACTCCAAGAGAACATTCTCGGCAAAATCCAACATTTTATTGTACTCGCGCCAATACTAACGTCATGATAAAATCACCAATAAACTGTATGTGTTATAATTTCAACAAATTAAGTCAACACTTGCTAAAGCTATGACTTGCTAAATTGTGCTAGGCGCATTTTTAATCCGTAGCATTCTTTATTATTCATTTATTATTTGTTATTATTGTCAATTATCTATTATTTGTCCTTTTATTACTGTATTTGTTATATTTATTGTATCTGTCACATTGTATTGTGTTATATTTATTATATTCATTATATTTGTTATACTTTTTTTTTTTATACATTTATTTAACGTCGGCCTATTTCCGCTACTGAGGCCTAACACCGACGCCTGTAGACGAGCTACCCCCAACCAGGAATTTTGCCGAACCTCTTCCCTTAAGAAGAGTAGGGATCTTTTACTTGCCTAACATTTAATAGACAAGGGACCGACGGCTTTACATCCCCTCCGAAGGATGGTATATCTCCTATATAACCCTCGCCTAAGGTTGTATAGCTTCCGCGCATACACTGATATACAAGCCGCTGGAAGATGTGTGAGGCGAGGACGCGGTTTCCGTTGGAAAGGTCACCCATCCAAGTACTAACTGCGCCTGTCGTTGCTTTACATCGCATACCAAAGTATGTACATAGTAAAGACGCACCTACGCTCGCCCCTTTTGTCTCTAACGACCGAGTAAGGGCGGAATAACCCTTACCTTTTGCCGTGAGCACATCCACCTTCTCACGAAGAGTGCGGTAAAAATAACCCACCGCACACAAAGGTTGCTTTTGGAATCGTTTGGTTACCCCATCGTCGCAGTCTCCTTCTGTGCCATGGGACCACACCACTCGCCTTCCGCAACCGAGCTGGTCAGTTGCATACCTGCTTCAGCTAAAACTTCAAATGCAGCTTCGTTTTCAGTCGATTAAGGCTTTAAAAAATGATGGAGCGTTCAAGTGGGACAAAATCATCCGGAGGTAAAATACCCTCCCGATCGGATCTCCGGGGGAGGGTGCCCACAGGGACACCTCATCGAATGTCGAAAAAACACCGACAAGATAAATCCAACAAAACTAATTCTTTCATCTACGGCGCTTGGAATGTTCGTACTTTGAACGACAGCACTCGCACCGATCGGCCTGAAAGAAGAACTGCTCTAATAGATAGAGAACTTCACCGACTCAATGTTGACGTTGCAGCTCTCAGCGAAACTCGATTTTTGGAGGAAGGCTCTCTCACAGAAAAGTACTACACCTTCTATTGGAAAGGTCTTCCCACCAATTCAAGAAGACAACATGGAGTAGGATTTGCCGTTCGGAATCAACTTGTATCCAACTTAACACAAGTACCACAAGGCCTATCCGAGCGTCTAATGCTGCTACGCTATGAGCTATCAGATGGCAACGCAGTAAATCTAATAAGCGCCTACGCTCCCACTCTGGATGCAAGTCACGAAACCAAGGAAAGCTTCTATCAACAGCTGGAAGAAACCCTCTGTAGAATACCTAAAACGGAACGACTCGTTATTCTTGGCGATTTTAACGCTAGAGTAGGGAGAGATGCAGACACCTGGCCAGGCATCATAGGCAAGAACGGTTTGGGCAACATGAACGCTAACGGTCAACTGCTCCTAACTAAATGCGCCGAACATGATCTAGTTATAACAAACACCATTTTCCGACAAAAGGATAAATTTAAAGGCACCTGGCGTCACCCCAGATCAGGTCACTGGCATCTACTGGACTATGTTATCGTACGTAGGAAGCATCTCAAGGACGTCCAAATTACAAAGGCGCGCATTGATAGCGAATGTTGGACCGATCATCGTCCTGTTGTCTCTAAAATGAAAATTGTTATGAGACCCAAACACCGAAGAACTCAAGTAAAACGTAGACTCCGTCTCTGTATTAGTAAACCAACAAACCGTCGAACAGCTAAAGCAAAAAGTTCAAGAGAATTTGAGTGCACTAGAAGAAACCAATTCTGTAGATGTCGCTGCTACCTGGACACAAATTAAAGACAGTTTAAAAAGTGCGAGTGAGAAAATTCTTGGCACTACAGCAAGTAAAAAACAGGAGGACTGGTTCAATGATAATGAAGCTTTTATACAAGAACTTCTTGACCGCAAACATATTGCCTTCCAAAATGCTATCAACCACCTCAACGACTCATCAAAAGCAGAAGCTTTTACCCAATCTAAGTATGAAACGCAACGCGAAATCAGAAGAATAAAGAACGAGTGGTGGGCAAGCAAGGCCAGAGAAATTCAAAGGTACGCCGATTCACACGACTACAGGAATTTCTTTCAAGGAGTAAAAGCAGTGTACGGCCCCAGTCGGAAAAATATGTGCCCTATTAAAGATTTAAATGGAAATCTCCTCAAAGAAGACCAGGAAATAAGAGCCCGATGGAAAGAACACTACTCTAACATTCTTAACCAGCAAAGTCAAGCCGATCACGATATTATAAATCTTATCCCTCAATATAACACCTTCAAAGACTTAGATAAACCACTAACAACGGAAGAGATCTTAACCGCCATTGGGCAGCTAAAAAATAACAAATCTCCCGGCGCCGACTCACTCCCAGCTGAGATCTTTAAAGCTGTGTCGTCAGAGCTCATACCCTACCTCAAAAAACTGTTTGATGTCGTGTGGGAAAGTGGTCAAGCTCCGCAGGAGTTTCGGGATACACTTTTAATCAACCTCTTCAAAAGCAAAGGGAGTGCTGCGGACTGTGGAAATTACAGGGGTATAGCTCTCCTGGCCGTTGGAGGGAAGATACTCACTAAAGCGATGGCAAATAGGCTAACACCTGTTATGGAAAAGCTACTTCCTGAAACACAGAGTGGCTTTCGACCAAACCGAGGCACATCGGATTTAATCTTCACACTTAAACAGCTTCAAGAAAAAGCACTCGAACATCAAGGAGAAATTCACATGGCCTTCATTGATTTAACCAAGGCGTTTGACTCAGTGGACAGGAAAGTGCTCTGGAAAATTATGTTCCGCTTAGGTATCCCTAGAAAATTTGTGGAAGTATGTCGCAGTCTACATACGAACAACAACGCCCAGGTTATGTATAATAATGAGGCAACCGAACCTTTCCAAACCCTCACTGGAGTTAGGCAGGGATGTGTCCTGGCACCCCTACTCTTTAATTTGTTACCACTGCTCTAACAATTATTGTTGACAACAAACTGACAGTCAGAGGAATAGGTCTCAGATACCGTTTTGATGGTGGTCTCTTTAACATAGGGCGCTTTAGAGCTTTCACGAAGACACGCACACGATTCATTTGTGATCTCCAGTATGCGGATGACTGTGCACTTTAACCCTCTACGCCGGAAGAGCTTCAAGAACTTTTAGATGTGTATGCCCAGAGCTATGATTCCTTGGGACTTAAAATCAACATCGGAAAGACTAAGATTATGTCAACTCCTCATCAAGTGAACCAAATAGACATTACACTTAACGGAAATTCTCTTGAAGTGGTGGATCAGTTCAATTACTTAGGCAACGTTGTTAATGACAAAGCAAACATGGACAGCGAGATTCGCAATAGAATTAACGCTGCATCTAGAGCACTCTGGGGACTTAGAGAGAGAGTATTTGACAACCACGACCTTGCTTTGTCAACGAAAATGGCTGCCTACAGAGCAGTTGTCATTCCAACACTGCTATATGGATGTGAAAGCTGGGTCACTTACCGTCGTCATGTGAAAGAATTAGAACGTTTTCAGCAAAGACACCTCAGAAGTATGATGAAAATCCGTTGGTTCCATCACATATCAAACGTGGAAGTACTCAGGAGAGCAAACAACCTTCCAATTGAGGTGCTTATTTCTAGAGCACGCCTAAGATGGGCACTATGGGCAGGTCACGTTCATCGTATGCATGATAACCGCCTTCCTAAATGTACACTTTATGGTGAATTGCTAAGCGGTAGAAGAAGGCGTGGCGGTCAACGAAAGAGGTTCAAAGACGCTCTCCATGAAAATCTAAAATCCTGCGGTATTGCAGACGAGCAATGGGAACAACTTGCAGCGGACAGAACCGAATGGCGAGGGGTTGTGGCCAGCTATCAAGGAAACGTTGCTGCAAGAAGGCCGAATCCAAGACCTAACCAGGTCTATGTTTGTCCTGACTGCGGTCGACATGTGCTCTCCCGAATTGGCCTCTATAGCCATAGTCGTGTGCACCGTAGATGAATGGGAATTACAATAGACTACACCTTTTACTTGTTTTTTATTGTACACAATTTATCGACTGTAACATTTTTATACTCGGACTCGAGTAACGGCTAATAATAATAATAATAATAATAATACTTAATATGTCATATATATTATACTATATAGTACTTGATATAATTTTTTTATATAACTTGTATACATAATGTTTTCCAATTTCATTTAATTCTTTGTCCTATAATTGGGTGTAACCTGTTATTATTATCATTATTATTGTCATTAAAGAATGTGAATATAGTCAAATAAAGCCCATCTATCTACATAAATAAATAAGGACCACTGTAAATACACACCCCCTTGAGGGCACTCATTCAGTGCCGGATCTGGAAATTTTTTTTTGAGGGGGCAAGTTTGGATTCTGGATTGAAAATGACGTAAGGACTTCTCGCCTCGCTACTTTTAATATCAAAACTTTCGTCCAGAAACTTTCGAGATAGTCAAATTATTCTGCTTTTGATGCGCGCTAACATACCGCTGGAGGGGCGGGAACGTAGTTTTAATAGTGACGATCTTTTCTTATTAACCCGGTACCTACTTGTCCAAACGCGATCTAGATGGTTGCGAAGAAGGCGACTAATATATACAGGGTGTTGCATCATGAGAGGGACATAGCTTAATAGGAGGTAGAGAACATCAGTGGTAACCGGAACCTCCCATAGAAATGTCTCATTGGGCCTTCATTACGAAGCTACAGGGTGTTAAATAATTTTTGGCCAAACCTGTTTTTTGTCATAACTTTGACAGGAAATGAAATAACGGATTCATATTTGGTACGGCTAATGTACTAACGAGCCCCAAGAGGTACATGTATAAAAAAAATATATCCAGGTCCGGACTCACTATAATTTATGTTTCTTCTTTGCATCAATAAAACATCACCCTGTATATATTTTTTTGAAATTTCGATACGATATTCGAAAAGAGCAAGAAAAAACAAACAAAATGGCCTATTTCATTTTTTTGTTACACGTTCGTGGTTATTTAAATACGTTGTTAAATGTGCAAGAAAATGGATTACAGAACCCTATTAAATGAGAGGCACGTGAAATAAATAGTTTTATAACTAAAATTTGCAAAAATTCTATTGAGCCTAGGTGGTCTGGGTGATTCCTAATTCCGGCACGTTTTAAAGGTCCATTTTGGTAAAAAACTGTGGTCCTAATAAGTAATCGGGTATGAAATAACAAAATTTTTAATCAATCACAGTAGGCTTGTTCAAAGTGACAGATAATAAAAAGAAATCTCCTAAACAGTTGAATAATTGTTTGTTAGTAATTTAATGTGTCAATAATCCGCATTTAGTTAGTGAAAACTTGTGAAAATATTTTAACTATGCCAGTAAAATTTACAAACGTGGAATATGCTGACATAATATTCATCTATGGTTTCTGTAATGGAAATGGTAGGTCGGCGGAAAGAGAATATCGGCTGCGTTTTCCTGGTCGTCGATGCCCTAATCATAAAACCTTTAGTACGGTGTTCCAGTATGCAAGACAACACGGAAAGTTTCCTACTTCTGCAGTTGTGGAGCGTGTTTTACAACAAGGTGTGCAGGAACAAAACAATATTATAAACGTAGTTCAAGAAAACCCAAATATGAGCACTATCACGAATCAGTTTGGCAACTGGTATTCCTCATTGGCGAGTATGGAGAACCCTAAAAAGAGAACGTTACCATCCATATCATATCAAGCAGGTACAGCGTCTTCAACAAGGCGACGATATCCCCCGCCTGGCATTTTGTCATTGGTTGTCTAACCATCGCCCAGTCATTTACAGAACCTTATTTACGGATGAGGCACAATTTACAAGGGATGGAGTAAACAATTCACGAAATAATCATAAATGGGCACAGGAAAACCCACATGCGGTACGCCAACGCCGTTCGCAACACAGGTTTTCTGTAAATGTTTGGGTCGGACTTGTGAATAGACATTTGATAGGGCCACATTTTTTTGAAGAAAGATTGAATGTTGAAATTTACTTTGATTTTCTTCAAAACATTTTACCGAATATGTTAAAAAATATCGGTATAAGAGGCATGTTGTTTCAGCATGATGGGGCCCCACCACATTTTAACCTTCAAGTAAGAGAACACTTAAACAATGTGTATCCTAATAGATGGATTGGACGCGGGGGTCCACATGAATGGCCACCAAGATCTCCTGATTGTAACCCTTGTGATTACTTTTTATGGGGCCACTTAAAAAACGAGGTTTATAGCATTGAAATTGAAAGTAGACAACATTTAATCAGCGCATCGTTACAACCTGCGACGAAATACGGAATAATCCAGAAATGATACGTCGAGCAATTGGTGACTTTTCTAAACGCGCAAGAAAATGCACAGAATGTGGGGGAGGACATTTTGAAAATTTACTTTAGTGTCAATTACGTTTTATTTTTAAACACATTTAGTTATTGTTTTGTTATTTATTGTTAATTGAATGGAAAATATTTTATTTATTTAGATTTTAGTTTGTTCTCTTTTCCAATTTTTATTAAGTATAAAATGTTGATGATTTTCTTGATCAAAGTAACTGGTTGCTTAGGCCTAAATGGTTTAAATTATCTGTTACTTTTATTCTTTGAACAAGCCTACTGTGATTGATTAAAAATTTTGTTATTTCATACCCGATTACTTATTAGGACCACAGTTTTTTTACCAAAATGGACCTTTAAAACGTGCCGGAATTAGGATCCACCCAGACCACCTAGGCTCAATAGAATTTTTGCAAATTTTAGTTATAAAACTATTTATTTCACGTGCCTCTCATTTAATAGGGTTCTGTAATCCATTTTCTTGCACATTTAACAACGTATTTAAATAACCACGAAGATGTAACAAAAAAATGAAATAGGCCATTTTGTTTGTTTTTTCTTGCTCTTTTCGAATATCGTATCGAAATTTCAAAAAAATATATACAGGGTGATGTTTTATTGATGCAAAGAAGAAACATAAATTATAGTGAGTCCGGACCTGGATATATTTTTTTATACATGTACCTCTTGGGGCTCGTTAGTACATTAGCCGTACCAAATATGAATCCGTTATTTCATTCCCTGTCAAAGTTATGACAAAAAACAGGTTTGGCCAAAAATTATTTAACACCCTGTAACTTCGTAATGAAGGCCCAATGAGGCATTTCTATGGGAGGTTCCGGTTACCACTGACGTTCTCTACCTCCTATTAAGCTATGTCCCTCTCATGATGCAACACCCTGTATACCACGCCACTGCGATACAAAAATGATGCTCCAAATTCCACCATGAATCTATTTACAAATATGACTATCTAGAATTTTTTTAGGGTGTAGGTATAAAACAATCACCTTGAAAATCATCCTTATTTTATGTCTTCTAAGTAAGTTGTATATCAGTATACCATATTTATCTAAACGTGTGGGTAATAAACACAAAATCTCTAAAAGGCAAAAGTGATTCCAGTATGATTAATTGCTGCTTTTATTTATGTATCATACTTAATAAAATTTGTGGAATTTTTCGGCGGTAACTATATATAGTTGTAGCAATGGATCTTTGCATGCGCCTTATGACCGTGCTCATTTTAGTTAGTGGGCTATAGTAATAACCTATTTGGTGACAAATGGGCAAGTAGACAATTTTTTTATTATTATTTTAATAACATCCACAGTTGACCCGTATTTTTTATTTTATTTTTTTAATAATGCCTGATAGTATTTTAAGTCCACTCTATTCTTAAGCATATTCATTTTACAATAAAACCGAAGTTGGTAAAATTACCTTGAAATTATATTTATTACATATTGAAGAGTCATACTACTATAACGCTATATTATTACTTTTGTCATTTTTGTTATTGTCTACTAGCCCATTAGTGTCGAAGCATATGGAAACATTTTGTTCTGCCAAATTTTTTGAGCCGTACCCTTAAATTTTCTTAACCCTACATATATCAAGTTTCAGCAGGCCGGCCCTGGAAAATGTCGGCCGACCGAATTTTTGTACTCAAGGGGGTCAGAAAAGGGGTAGGTACAAAAAATTTGAGCCAGACACTAATTAGTTGCCGAATTGATCACATCAGTACCACCTAGACACAGGTATGAACTTGGCCATACGTCTGTTTTTTAGATTTGCCAAATTGTCATCCGTACAAAAATAGATTTTTTTTTTTTGATCTGCCAACGTAAACTAGTATTTTAAATTACGTAGCATTTTTCTCCACCTAATTTTTAGACCGTCAATTATTTTATCATTCAGTGGCTGATGATATGGTTAACGTTCTGATTGTTGTTTTTATAACTTAATATACTTTTAAACAGTTACCTGTTAATTTGCTAGTTATTGAGGGTCATTATCAAAACTATGTACGGATTCGTGAAAATTTCAAAATTTTAACTTTAACAAATTAGTTGCCATCTAACTAAATTATCTGACAAAGATCGTTTTAACACGGTTTTATTAGCCTAGACGTGTATGTTCATCATCATCATCATGTATGTAACTTTGTATGTAAATAAATCTTGCAATTTTAATTTGACGCACTTCATCCACTTTACCGGTTGACTTGAAATTTTGTATGAGCACCCGGTAACAATACAATAATTTTTAAAAAATAATACAAACAAATAGTGCTATATTTACGTGTATTTTCTCCAAAATGATAATGGATCTCAGTTTAGAACAATGTGAATAGAATTCAGGTACATAAAATTTCATGAAATTTACGAACATTCCATGAAACTCTATATCTCTGAAATAAATAGTTGTCATTCATGTTGATTGGATTTTTTAAATGTTAGTTATTTTAAGAAGATGAAGACGAATTTTTTTATTAAAATATTTTTTGGAATGTTAATGTTGGTAAAGTTGGCATAATTGATACAGCTGTCAAATTACTGCTGCCGGTTGTGCAGTTTTCTGAAATCTATAAATAGTGTTTATTTTTAGTAATATTTAAACGTTATTTTTTTCCAAGTCCTGATGAAATGGCATCTGCTTTAGAACAATTTGTCAATACAGTCAGGACACAATCTTTACATGGTTAGTAATAATATTATAGTATAATGTGAAAATATTTATTTGAGGTTATATTTTTAGGAAACTTCAGGGAGCTTTGTGAATATTTAAATAAATCCAGTGAAGTTCTTCTGAAAAATTCTCAACACTTAGATAATGTATTAGAAACACTGGATATACAACAACATTCTTTAGGCATTCTTGCTGTGTTGTGTGCTAAATTTAGTGCACCAGTGACAAGTAGTTCGCAAGACAATCGTTTCTCTCAAGCACAGGACTTTATCTTGAGTTGTAATGGGGAACAAATTAGATTTGCACCAGATACATGTAAATATCAGTGATTAAATTATTTTAGTTATTACTACCAGGCATCGAGTGCAATATTTAAGACATAAATATTTTAATATACGCACAAACCGAATGAATTCCAAGCAAGTACATAATCATATTTTTTAAATGTAGCAGTTGCTGGAATCTTTCAAATAAGCTGATAATAATACGTGTATTCTATAAAGACACACTATTTGGTAAATAAAGTAGAACAATAAGTAAAAGAAGGTTACCTGCAAGAAGAACAATTAAAAGTTTCAACTCGTGTAATATTTTGTTGAAATACGTGAAAAAGCATTTGTAGTAGACACCATTAAGATTTATTCGCACCAGCTGTGACAATTTTGTTGACATTAACCGGTTTTGATTCAAATTGTTTGCATATTTAGTGTCTCGTATCAAGTAATGCCATATATATAAGTGTACTTATCATTTATAAATATGTTGGTAACCTATAACCCGGAGAGGGGAAGACAAATTTTTTTAATAATTCCTTGGAAATACAAAGCGCATTAAAGTTAAGACAATTTGTACTTGATAGGAACTCGGTAAAAGGACTAAAATTGCAGTTGGTTTGCGATTACAATAATTAACTATAATTATTAATTTGCAGTATTTTGTAAATTTTCTGATTTTATTTAAAATATTATTTGTTTATAACTGTCACTGTCGTGATAACTATAAACTAATCACACAATGCTTATAATAACTTTTATGCACATCAAAGCAATGGATAAATATCAAGTTAGAAGTATCTTAAAAAGTGGTGACCCTTCAAGAAGTAATGTCGGGTAGATGAACAAAATATAAAGTGCTCTGTGTCCCGAATGTCACATGTATGTGATGTATATCAATGCGACTAGCAATCTTTGTTATTTGTTAACTATGTGATGACTTCTTTATGCCAGTTCCAACATTCACAACTTCTGTTACCGGGGGAGTACCACATAGTGTGGTGTGTTTTACGTGTAATAATGTTCACGCAGTTGTGTTTGCATCCTATTTGTTTACAAAGTTTTCTCTTAGTTCATAATATATGATTTGGTTAATAAATGTTCGTTAAAAATCACGTTAAAGCAATAAAAATTCTCTCTAAAATAACGTCACTAATTTTTGACATCAAGAATACTGCTTGAAAGCGTCCCATATTTGTAACATTTGTTCCACAGAAAGTGCAAGATGGTTCCGTCAGACAAACTGACAAATATGTTGCCAAGAAAAAATTCCATCTGAATTAAACACATGACTGCTTGAAAAAATTACAAACGATTAATTAATCACACGATTCGCAGTTGCTACATGCATGATTCCTATCAATTTAAATAAGAGGCTAGGGGAGGTGTAAGTGAAGTCATACGCATATGTAATTTGAAACATAAAAATTGGAATAAAATTTTAATTTTGCTGGTAAATATTATAGAATAGCCGTAGTGTTTGGGAAATAATAATTACATTGTACATTATCTCAAATTCTTTGTTATATTTCAACCACATGTAATTTTAAATAATAATACAAAAATTTCATCCATATTGCCGTTTTACGAGGTGTTTAGTACATCCGTATTTTAATAGAATCATAAAGTGGTTGTAAAGCGTTTTTTGCGTGAATTTTTGCACCCACTGAATTTCTGAGCACCTGGGGACGAACTACCCCCAAATAGGAATTTTCTGGACCTCTTCTCTATCGAAGAGTAGGGATCTTTTCCTTGCCTAATCTTTAATAGACAAGGGACCAACTGCTTTACATCTTTCCTAGGGATGGTATATAATAATAATAATAATAATAATATGTCTTTATTCATTATCCACTACACTAAGCAATCCTCACTTAAGATTGCATAGCTTCTGCGTATACACTGATATACAAGCCGTTAGAAAGTAGGCCGAGATTGCTGTATTTCTTCACAGTCATCCGTTCAAGTACGACCCGCCCAATATATGCGCCAGGTGTAAAAAATAGAACATGCAGGAAATTCATTTATTTATTTATAATATTTTATTATATTAAATATTAAAGTATTGTAATGTATTACGTTAAAAAGTATATATTTAAAAGGTTTGTTTTGTTTGGTACATTTCAAGGCTGTACACGCAGACCAACGTTACATTTTGCACACATGTACCTAGAGTCACTTCTTTTTTTTGCCTGAAGCTTGCTTTGGCTACAAATAGTACATCGTTGAATCTTATTATTGGGTACCAGGGTGGGAAAATGTTATCCTGTAAGCCTCTCGGTATTTTTGATCATAGGTTTTACTCGGCTTTAGTTAGACTGTGGTGTTTTGTACTTGAAATTAGACAAATGAATCGATAGGCAAAAGTTTTCTCATTAACTAAAACTTACCGCTCAATAAGTTGTCTTATGATTTTCAACTGAAAATCTGGTAGATTTTCTCTTTTTGCATTTTGTGTTTGGTACAGTGCATGTGCGTTGAGCAGGGCTAGATCTACCATATGAAAAAATAGAGCTTTCTGTACCATTTAACAGTTTTTCTAATGCATTCTATAGAGCCTAACATAATGCCACACCTGTCTACGGCTCCCATATTTGCATTATAATCCAGAACACATGCTGGCTTCTTTATAACCTCCTTAGTTTTGAAGTCCACCTTGTCCGACGGGATAATTTTATCTTTGTGCATACTAGTTAGCATAATTACATTACGACGATCTCTCCATTTAATGGCCAACAAGTGTTTTCTAGGTCTTGAAACTGGCCTGTATCTATTGTTTTATCAGTATAAACAATGACATCTAACACGGATCCCGTTTCGCAGTTACATAAAAGGAAAAGTTTGATACCAAAACGATGGCGTTTAGATTTGATATATTGTTTAAACCGTAGATGGCCTTTGAAAAGGATTAGGCTTTCATCAATAACAGGATTTGTGAATGGATAAAAATATTTGGCAAACAGGGTTGTCATTTTAGTGAACACTTCTCTTACTTTATGGAATGAAGCAAACAACTACTTGTTGAAGAAAGAACCATTAATAGTCCATTTAACGAGATTCCAAAAAGGCCAAAACATCAAAACTTTGTAGGATACATTTCCCCCTCCATTTTCGAGGGTGAGAAAAGTTTCGAGTTCTGAAACCCTTGCGTACTACCCCTATCAAGCAAAAACCACCTCAATTTTCCGATTGCTCGGTCTTGGGTTTCCGAGGGCTCGTCGGATCGGTTTTTTTTTGTGAGTAATAATAAGTTCGTTAATTTACACTAGATTGCCCCGGATCGACCCCCCGGGGGTTGAACCTACCCTCGCCCATAATAGCAACATCCCCAAGAAATAAAAAAATACGGACTCGACAAGGTTTTTTATGGGTTCTCGAGGACAGATATCATTATGGTGGTGTTATTTTTCACCCTGCCCTGCCGCAACTACCCCCAACGTATAAAAACCACCCCCTCTTCCATGCTGTCGGTCCTAGGCATTCGTCGGACCGGGGTTTTTATCGGAATATCAGGGAAACTAACAATTACTAAACCACAGTTGACCTAGGCATGCGCAAGTTTGTTCGATCGAGTTTTTAAAGAGAATATCAGCTTCAGATTGGAATAACTTACCAATGGCTGCATCAATGCCCGGTGTTTTTGTTGGGTTTGTGGATTGATTTATTGGAAAAAATATTTTTTTATTTAAATAATTGTATAAGAATTGATATGCTCTTATGATATTCTTAATAAAAAAAAAATATTTATTGATGTAGTTATGGAAGGGTAGGGTGAAATAGAAACCCACCAGAATCATCATTACCGCCCTCGAAAACCTGTGAGAAGCCCATTTCGAGCCCATTTTTTGAGTGATTTCTGTGTTGTGAGCAGGTTAGTATCAACCCCCGAGGTTGTGGTTTAAAATTTCGTGCAATTTAACCGAGGGCGATTTTTTTATCATTCTGTGCGGGGTCCTTTCCCAATGGAATATATATGTTATATAAAATACTTAATGTAAAGAAACAGAATAAGATAAAACATAAAATGTAAAAGGACATTTATACTAATTGTATTTATAATAGTTAGCTTTATTGTTGTTTATTATGAATTTTGTTTTGAAACTGTGAATTTTGGCTTTAGTTCTTAACAATCCTCTTAAAGTTTCCTAGCTAACAGTAATCATTATTATTATTATTATTAGCCGTTACTCGAGTCCGAGTATAAAAATGTTACAGTCGATAAATTGTGTACAATAAAAAACAAGTAAAAGGTGTAGTCTATTGAAATTCCCATTCATCTACGGTGCACACGACTATGGCTATAGAGGCCAATTCGGGAGAGCACATGTCGACCGCAGTCAGGACAAACATAGACCTGGTTAGGTCTTGGATTCGGCCTTCTTGCAGCAACATTTCCTTGATAGCTGGCCACAACCCCTCGCCATTCGGTTCTGTCCGCTGCAAATTGTTCCCATTGCTCGTCTGCAATACCGCAGGATTTTAGATTTTCATGGAGAGCGTCTTTGAACCTCTTTCGTTGACCGCCACGCCTTCTTCTACCGCTTAGCAATTCACCATAAAGTGTACATTTAGGAAGGCGGTTATCATGCATACGATGAACGTGACCTGCCCATCTTAGGCGTGCTCTTGAAATAAGCACCTCAATTGGAAGGCTGTTTGCTCTCCTGAGTACTTCCACGTTTGATATGTGATGGAACCAACGGATTTTAATCATACTTCTGAGGTGTCTTTGCTGAAAACGTTCTAATTCTTTCACATGACGACGGTAAGTGACCCAGCTTTCACATCCATATAGCAGCGTTGGAATGACAACTGCTCTGTAGACAGCCATTTTCGTTGACAAAGCAAGGTCGTGGTTGTCAAATACTCTCTCTCTAAGTCCCCAGAGTGCTCTAGATGCAGCGTTAATTCTATTGCGAATCTCGCTGTCCATGTTTGCTTTGTCATTAACAACGTTGCCTAAGTAATTGAACTGATCCACCACTTCAAGAGAATTTCCGTTAAGTGTAATGTCTATTTGGTTCACTTGATGAGGAGTTGACATAATCTTAGTCTTTCCAATGTTGATTTTAAGTCCCAAGGAATCATAGCTCTGGGCATACACATCTAAAAGTTCTTGAAGCTCTTCCGGCGTAGAGGCTACAAGTGCACAGTCATCCGCATACTGGAGATCACAAATGAATCGTGTGCGTGTCTTCGTGAAAGCTCTAAAGCGCCCTATGTTAAAGAGACCGCCATCAAAACGGTATCTGAGACCTATTCCTCTGACTGTCAGTTTGTTGTCAACAATAATTGTTAGAGCAGTGGTAAACAAATTAAAGAGTAGGGGTGCCAGGACACATCCCTGCCTAACTCCAGTGAGGGTTTGGAAAGGTTCGGTTGCCTCATTATTATACATAACCTGGGCGTTGTTGTTTGTATGTAGACTGCGACATACTTCCACAAATTTTCTAGGGATACCTAAGCGGAACATAATTTTCCAGAGCACTTCCCTGTCCACCGAGTCAAACGCCTTGGTTAAATCAATGAAGGCCATGTGAATTTCTCCTTGATGTTCGAGTGCTTTTTCTTGAAGCTGTTTAAGTGTGAAGATTAAATCCGATGTGCCTCGGTTTGGTCTAAAGCCACTCTGTGTTTCAGGAAGTAACTTTTCCATAACAGGTGTTAGCCTATTTGCCATCGCTTTAGTGAGTATCTTCCCTCCAACAGCCAGGAGAGCTATACCCCTGTAATTTCCACAGTCCGCAGCGCTCCCTTTGTTTTTGAAGAGGTTGATTAAAAGTGTATCACGAAACTCCTGCGGAGCTTGACCACTTTCCCACACGACATCAAACAGTTTTTTGAGGTAGGGTATGAGCTCTGACGACACAGCTTTAAAGATCTCAGCTGGCAGTGAGTCGGCGCCGGGAGATTTGTTATTTTTTAGCTGCCCAATGGCGGTTAAGATCTCTTCCGTTGTTAGTGGTTTATCTAAGTCTTCGAAGGTGTCATATTGAGGGATAAGATTTATAATATCGTAATCGGCTTGACCTTGCTGGTTAAGAATGTTAGAGTAGTGTTCTTTCCATCGGGCTCTTATTTCCTGTCTTCTTTGAAGAGATTTTCATTTAAATCTTTAATAGGGCACATATTTTTCCGACTGGGGCCGTACACTGCTTTTACTCCTTGAAAGAAATTCCTGTAGTCGTGTGAATCGGCGTACCTTTGAATTTCTCTGGCCTTGCTTGCCCACCACTCGTTCTTTATTCTTCTGATTTCGCGTTGCGTTTCATACTTAGATTGGGTAAAAGCTTCTGCTTTTGATGAGTCGTTGGGGTGGTTGATAGCGTTTTGGAAGGCAGTATGTTTGCGGT
This sequence comes from Leptura quadrifasciata, assembly GCA_963675555.1. Lineage (NCBI taxonomy): Eukaryota > Metazoa > Arthropoda > Insecta > Coleoptera > Cerambycidae > Leptura > Leptura quadrifasciata. Next base: position 148,922,070 of record OY776673.1, on the reverse strand, counting down.
CAAGAAGTTCTTGTATAAAAGCTTCATTATCATTGAACCAGTCCTCCTGTTTTTTACTTGCTGCAGTGCCAAGAATTTCCTCACTCGCACTTTTTAAACTGTCTTTAATTTGTGTCCAGGTAGCAGCGACATCTACAGAATTGGTTTCTTCTAGTGCACTCAAATTTTCTTGAACTTTTTGCTTTAGTTGTTCGACGGTTTGTTGGTCACGCAATTTACGAATACAGAGACGGAGTCTACGTTTTACTTGAGTTCTTCGGTGTTTGGGTCTCATAACAATTTTCATTTTAGAGACAACAGGACGATGATCGGTCCAACATTCGCTGTCAATGCACGCCTTTGTAATTTGGACGTCCTTGAGATGCTTCCTACGTACGATAACATAGTCCAGTAGATGCCAGTGACCTGATCTGGGGTGACGCCAGGTGCCTTTAAATTTATCTTTTTGTCGGAAAATGGTGTTTGTTATAACTAGATCATGTTCGGTGCATTTAGTTAGGAGTAGTTGACCGTTAGCGTTCATGTTGCCCAAACCGTTCTTGCCTATGATGCCTGGCCAGGTGTCTGCATCTCTCCCTACTCTAGCGTTAAAATCGCCAAGAATAAAGAGTCGTTCCGTTTTAGGTATTCTACAGAGGGTTTCTTCCAGCTGTTGATAGAAGCTTTCCCTGGTTTCGTGACTTGCATCCAGAGTGGGAGCGTAGGCGCTTATTAGATTTACCGCGTTGCCATCTGATAGCTCATAGCGTAGCAGCATTAGACGCTCGGATAGGCCTTGTGGTACTTGTGTTAAGTTGGATACAAGTTGATTCCGAACGGCAAATCCTACTCCATGGTGTCTTCTTGAGTCACTCTCACTTGTTGTCACTCAACAGTAATCATATCTCTTGTTCATAATTTGCTATATATTGTTTGCAGTGGAGCCGAGACCATACACATAGAAAGTGTGGTATTACAATAAGGCCATAGAACTGCCACCACAGAAGACCGTATCAACTCAGCATGGGTGCAACTTGCGCATTATTATTTAAAATTATAACAATAAATTTGTCATGTATTTGGCTCTTCAGAGAAAATGCACAATGTAATAATGATTTTTTGAACAATAATATGGCCATTCTGTAATATTTACCAACAAAGTTAAGGTTCTATCATAATTTGCAAGTTTTAAATTCATATACTTATTAGACCGATACTGCTAGTTTGTAATATGTTGTTAAGCCAAGACTACCACATTCGATAACTTAAGTGCATGTACTGATCCCTGACAGATGATTCAATCAGAAAGCATATCATTTTTTTCGAGTATAAAATTAATAAAAACAATTTTAGAATGTTCGTTATAGCATAAACTATTTGTAACTCTAAATCAATACTGTATTGGTAAGTCCACATCTTCAGAAGCTCATTACAAGTCTATCAAACTTTCTATTAGTGCTAATGAACTTTTAATAATGTATGTCAGAGTAATTTTGTCACAGCTAGCGGAGTACATCTGTAAATTGATAATATGCATACACCAACCATAAAAACAGACCGCTAAAAGTTTCGCAATGCACAGTATTTTATAATACATGGGCTCAATTAACACATCATCCAAAATTTACTAACCACATCAAAAACGAACATATTAAGAAAGGATGACACTACATTTGGGTCTAAATTGAATTTTAATTTTACTATGGCGATTGATTCCCACAAGTTGTTTTGAATAAAAAAAAACATGCTTCTATTGTTTCACCTTGTATTTATAGAAAAAAATAGTTTTTATCTAAAATTAGTATGTCTTTACATTCTAGAAAAATTAATGTGCAAAACAAAATAATAATAATAATTAAAATCCGACAAATGTTTTAGAAGAAACTCAACTTCAAAATCTTGGCAAATTTTGGGTATTAAATTTGTCCCAGTGTCTATAAATATTAGAAAATGTTTTATTGTCTCGTATAAATTCCATTTCTTTTCTCGAATGTAAGAAATGTGTTGTTTTAAATTCTTTTTTTCATCAAATTAGACTGAATTTGTTATATATTTTAGTACTTAGTTACAAATAATTGTTTTTCTTATATTTTAGTTGCAGAAATGTGTCATTCCCTTACCTATTACTTAGTCGAACAAAAACAGCCCTTAAAAGGAATAAATCTACTGCAAAAAGCTATTTCTAAGTTACGTTTGTTTGATTCACAATTAACGTCAATTCATTCTGACCTGTGTCAACTTTGTTTACTAGCCAAATGCTTTAAGCCTGCTTTAGAACTATTAGATACAGATATTACGGGAATATGTCAAGAGGTAAGAAAATATTTTGTTATTTACTGCCAAACAAGGGATAAACCACTTTGCAATACGGTGTACAGATTTTGTGAGGTAAATACTTACAATGAATGTTATTGAAATGCTTGAAGTATGAAATATGGTGTACACAATTTTGGAGTGTGGTTGACCCCTTGGTTTCAAAGATGTTCAATTAAAAAATGTGAATTAATGTCACTTTTACAGATTACTCATAATCCAAGTGGACCTCAGTTTGATGCAAAATACTTTTTGCTCTATTACTATTATGGAGGGATGATATATTTAGCAGTACGCAATTTAGATCGAGCCTTGTATTTTTTTGAAGTAGCAATAACGACACCATCTCGTGCAGTATCCCATATTATGCTAGAAGCGTATAAAAAATATATCTTAGTGTCTTTATTATTACATGGGAAGGTACAGTATAACTACAACTATTATTAAACCATATGTTAATCAATCTTATCAGTACATTTGGATGTAAGCGCCCATTTAAATGTGACTTGTCACCTATTTCCGTGTTCAAATTGTGTTTCTGAATTGGTTTGCACATAGGACCACCATTCTTTAAAATATCTGAAATATAGGGCCCCTGAAAAGATTGTACAAAATACTATTTCATATTCTTGAGACCAAAATAAACAATTTAATGAAGCTTAGGATTCTGGGGACTAATACCTTCCTTACCTGTTTTAATTTCCTATAGCAATGTCTATTCTTTATTGCTTTACCTACCATAAAACCTTATTTCTTAGTCAGAACTTTCCCCTGTCGTTTGGAAATATACATTCAGATTAATACCTACTTAACAACCACCCTTTTGGGATTATATCTAATTAGGTAGTATACCTGACCCTTTTCCAATTTATTTTACTCTAGGTACATATTGACAAACATTTTTCAGTATTAATTTTTACCTAGATAAGATTCACTTCTACTCTAAGATTTACTGTGTTAACATCGAGCTGACGCTCTGACTATCACTAAAGAAATTAAACACAAATAGTTGTTAGTCTTTCAACTTCACCGCAACTCATCCACAGGATAAATATATTTAAAGACAAATTTTTTTGTAACAAAAGATTGCTTTTAGCAATGGAAGTTAAATTTGGAATGTGAATCTGTAATGAAAAAAAGGTGTTTTTTTTTTACAATTTCTTTACCTGTGCCTGTTACCCAAATAGCATTTTGCCATCTTCTGACCAAATTTTTAGTAATTGCGACGTCGGATTAAGTTCAAATCAAGGCTAGCCACTAACTTTTGGCCCAAAGTTGTAACACAACGTCTAAGCGATGGTAATCTGACATGGGAAATTTGAAACATTGGTTCGACGTCAATAACTTCCCACTAATCATAGTTAGGCTACCTGACCACATTCAACGTTAGTTCAAGGTCAAAAATGCCTAGAAAGCGGATTGCATTTAAGTACAGTAGTATATTTTATAGAAAAAGGGCTTTGGCCACTGCAAGCGATTTGTCGCTGCTTGCAGTTCAAAAAAGACAAGTGTCTAGTTAGGTACGTTAGGTTAGGTCAAAACCATATGAAGGAAGAAAGGTAGTATGGTTAGTCAAATGTTTGTCAATGTTGCATTCTGAGACTGTGATGAGATGACTCCGACGTAGGGACGTCGTAGTACCATGGTTATAAATTCTTGTTCGTATATTTAGGACAGAAATTGCAACTAAAGTTAGGGAAAAGATGTTAAAATTTTAACTAGCGTTACGTGAAATCAATATTTTTGGCACAGTAGTGCTAAAGTGTGGTTATCTAGTCACAATTGGGTTGAGATTATATGGAAATTTCCCGGCGACTCCATGTTTTAGAGAAAGATGCAAATAACTCGGTCCCTATTTGAAATTTAGACATGACACTATTTTTGGAGTAAAATTGGGCTTATTAGGGATTTTATTTAAATATCGACTTTGTAACACGTTTTTATATCGAAATTTATACTTCTCAGTCCTCAGAGAATTATACATTTTTAAAATAATAATAATAATAGCTTTATTAATAGTATATGCTAAAAAAAATATCAATATAATAAGAGGTAATTATAAACAAGATAATAAACATTAAATAACGAAATATTAATTATGCTGAAATTTTGTGGGGATAGAATTTTTTTCGACCTACCTCACTCATACTTATCAGTAAAGTGTAATGCGTTTGTCGTTTTTGAGCATCTTTCCCTAGCTAAAGTGAATCTATTTTGTCTTTGTAAAACAACAAAATAAAACGCTACGTATCATTTCATTGTTTTTATTGCTGCAAGAAAACTAAAGTTCTAAGTTTGGCCATATAATTCACAAAGAGGGAACCAGCTTAGAAGTATTTATACAGTATTATATACTATATCCGACCTTATTGCATAAATGTCAGAACTATGCACTACAGACAACATCCGGCTAAGTACACAAATGTTTATAACTAGGAAGCCGGTGACCAACGTCTCATCGACTCGAATTTTTATTCCCCATTCACAGTTCAGAAGCAACAGTAGTAGTGGTAACATCTATTCTTTAGCTTTCTGAAAAGTTTATTAATTACCAGTAGTTAAAAAGTGAAGAATGTCATTAGCTAGCGATGGAGAGACAAAGAGAATTGGAAAGAAGCGAGAACTAGAAAAAAGAAAAGGCAAGCCACCCCCACCAACTCCACAACCATGTAGCAAATGTTTGGCCTTCACACACACAACTGAAATGTGCAACGTGCTTATGAAATCTGCCAAATGCTTTGGCAACCATCAATTAAACAAGTGTACATCTACACTACCTCCAAAATGTACCAGCTGTAACTCGGAAGAGCATCAAGCTTGGTCGTACAAATATCCTAATAGACCTACAGCTCTTATTCAAGGAATACCAAATGTCAAAATAAAATCACTAAACACGAAATCGCAGATAATAAATAAAAATCAAGAATACACGCACCTGTTACAATTCACGACACAATAATAAACACATACATAAATGAACTAAACAACACTAATAATAATTAAATCAATAAACACCACAGAAATTAGACAATTCCAGAAGCCCGAGGCTTGTGCGGAAGGGGGTTACACATTGAAAAAACGCAGACATACAACCATTTCCTCTGACAGTGCTGGTGCCAGGATTCGAACCCGGTGGCATGATACCCGTGTGATTAATCGCGATTGTCACGTCGTGCCTTAACTCACGCGGCTACCGGCCAGATAATGATAGAGAAAATTTAATAATAAAGCTCCATAAGAACCATATTTATCAACAATTTCAATTTGGATACAACTGCTATCTTTTCAGGAAACAGAGTATGCATTCTAATAAACGCAGTTTCCCCCACTGAACCAATAAATGATACAAATAACATACAGTATGAACATGTCAGACATTAATATCCTATATTCAAACATCAATAGTTACACAAAAAAAAAAACATCTAATAAATAATTACATTGAAAACAACAATATTTCATGTGCGATGTTTGTTGAAGCAAAAATAAACAGCAGAAGTAACACATCGTACAGAGATTTTACTGTTCTGCGACAAGAAGGAAATCAACTGCACAATCACAGGAGAGGAGGTAGCTTAATACAATCTCATCCCAAACTCAAAATAGGAAAAGAGAATTCGCCTAGAATAAACAATCTACTTAATGAATGCCTACACTTCAATATTCCTTTTCTAGATGACAAATTACATATCTTCCAGGAAAAATTTTTTTTTCAAAAGTACATTGTACAAATATTCAATAATCGTTGGCGATTTCAACGCTGATAACAATAGACTAAAGAAAAAGCAGATAAACAACTTTATTCAAAATACCAATTTTTCTAAATATGATACGCCTCCTACATTTATTATGCCCAATAACAACGACTCAACACCAGACTGTCTCTTTTACTCCAATAATATTAAAAACAACATACAAGTTGAATTGACCCCGGATCTATGCTCTGATCACCTAGAATTCAAAATTAAAATTGAAAAATAAAAACCAGTAACGCACAAGAGAGTGTGGAAATACAATTTAAAAAAAACAAATATCAATAAAGTGAATGAAATTATGTTAAATTATTTGAGCAATACAGGACATATTGATGAAGTACATATAACCAATTTTAATAACAAACTTTCCGAAACGATGATACAAAATATGCTTAAAGCAGAAGTGAAATACTATACAACTAATAAAAAGGAAAAGAAAAATGTATCGAGAATACAGAAACAATAATAACCCTATTGCTAAAACGGAGCTCAATAAATTTAATAAAAATATTCAAAAATTGATTACTGAATTTAAAACGCATAAGTCAATCAAAATGTGTGAGGATATAAATAAACAAAAAGGCAAAAATTATTTTTATGAAATCAAAAAGTTGGCAAAGTGTAACAATAAAAATGAAACTAATAGGCCAGTAGAGGAGAATGGTAAAAATTATGATATATTTGCAAACCATTTTGAAGCTACATACAAAGAAAAGCAGAACATAAACTTTGATAATGAAAACTATTTGGAAATAGAAAATTGGCATGAAACATATATTACAGAAAGAATACCTGTAGAACACCACATCGATGAAGCTGATTACTTTAAGATATTAAATCAGGGGAAAAGTACTGCTCCAGATTATGACATGATATCAAGAAACATCCTCAAACAACTAGACTTTCAAATACATTCTACACATCATAAAAATATACGAATTTTGCCTCTTTAAACAATATATACCGGATGAATGGAAACTTGGAACCATTGTCACAATACCAAAACCCAATACAGATCATGCTAAGGCAACGAATTTTAGACCTATAACGCTTCTCTCAGTCATTGGCAAAAATTTTGAAAACATTAAAAAAGTGAATAGAAGAAAGTGTAGGACAACGTATACCACCGACTATCAATTCGCATTCGAACCTAAATGCTCCACGCTATACCCACTGGTTATGTGAACGATCCATGCTTTGATGGAAGTCTGAAGGACGTATTTTCTACTCGAAAAACTTAGAAAAATTTAAAAAAATAGGAAAAAGAAAAAATTAATTTTCTTTTTCCTCAAACTTTTCTTAAATTCTAAATAATAATATTACGTTCACAAAATTTTTAGGGTTCAACGTGACTGTTTCAGACGGAGAATAATGGATAAATCATACTTACTGTCGTTTATGCTTAACTGCGGCTCTGATGGTATCAATTGGAAGACGTCGTAACACTATAAATCTGACACTGTCTGTTTCACACTCTCTTAAAATTAAATCTGAAAGGGAATTTTGTTAGAAAACACAACTAAAAGACAATATAAAGTTCAAAATATGTATATTAAATCTTTTAAAAAATTTATGTTTCTACAACAACTTCTTCAGAGAAAATGTTAACAAACAATGGTCTGACCCGTGTACAACACATGGTGAGGAACGGGACGATTCATACGGTACCAACTACCATCCAATATGCAGTTTGAAAAGCTAACGATGCACAAAAAGATTCAAGAAAAGTTTCATGTAACTGAAATTTTGGTGGGCTTATGCTTGCCTGTCTTTTAAACGTATTTATTAATTCACATAAATTTTGGTCGCTCTTCGGAGCTTAAAATTGCTTGAAGCGTTTCTACTTCGTTTGTATTATGCAATAACAAATTTTACGTTCAGGCAAGGCAGATCCCATGCACGTGTGAGTACATGGTATAGATACTTTTTTGATTCCGAATCACTGAGGAACCGGTTTAGTTGCAAACCCCGTCAAAATACATCATTTCCCCGTCAAATCCGACTGCTAGGAAATGATGGGGGTCCCATGTCGCTAAGGGCTATTTTCGCTATAACTTCCGATATACTTTGAATAGTCGTTGGACTAACTTGTCCTCATATTCAATACCTCGTAAGAGTTGCAGTGCTTGACAACGTGGATTCGTAAAAGGGTTTTTAATCTTGGAAATTTGGAAGTTCAAGTCCAATTTTATTATACTTTCTAAAATTGGGTGGTCGGGGCGACATTACGTCCCTGTGCAGCGACATTTACTACACTTTCTAAATTAACGCTCCTTGAAGAGTTAGCGATAATTTGGCATAAAAAATGCTCCGAAGAGCAAAAATATATTTCCAAGAATTAAAAACCTCCTCCACGGCGTTTTTACGTGAAGCACGCTTTTCTTACGAAGTATTTCCTAAGTCGGATTTTGTTACAACGTCGAAAAGTATATCGGGGTTATAGCGTTCTTTAACACTCCCCTCCTTTTCGTGAATCTTTTTGTGCAACGTTTGGTAAAATTGGTTTTTGAAAAGAAAATGGATCATTGGATGTAGTCTCCCATGTGTTGTATTCGGTTATAGTTCAGACCGGCCTATCTGAACATAACATAGATGCAAATCTAAAAATGATTATAAGTTTGAACATATATCGATGCATGGCATTCGATTGAATAATTGAACATTGTATATGAAAAAGGCATAAAAAAAAGAAAAATTCGAAAATCCTCAGATTTTCGATGACACAACACAAACACTTTCGACGCACTTATCTTTCTTAGTGTTCTTCCACTAATGCGGGCTTGCGTCTGCTCCTCCTCGTGTCTATGCCTCGTCGATCACCTTCGGTGTCGAACTGGCTTCTGGAACAGCTTAGGTTGTCCTCGGACTGCTTGGCTCCAGCTATACTATGGCTCTTCTTGGGAGAAATCTGCGACCGATATCACATCGTCGTCTTTGAGAATAGGAACACTGAATTTTGTTGACTTATGCTGATTGAAATGGTTTTTTATTAAAATCTCTTCTTAGGAGAAATCTGCGACAGCATCTGCATCCGTCGGATCGTTGCATCTGCCCATCCAGCAGACGTGGCGGCATCTCGCCCTTGAGTTGCTAGACTCGTCTGAATCGCGCTCTTGCGTCAGAGTCGTCGTCTTTCCATGCCGTGCCAATGGAACATTTGTTTGGACCCTTTGGGTCGGACTCTGCTTACAGATGTATGTTTATTAACATATGAGGACTTAGAAAAAATTATAAAAATACCAACTCTGCCGGACACGGTCAGAGTTGTTGCAGTGAATTTTGAAGATTTGTATGGACGATACAATATCCTCGAGAAAAATAACTTGTAAAAAATGCATAAAAAATACCAACTCTTGCCTGACACGACAAGAAGTTGGTATGGAAATTTTGATATAAAATAAACCTAGCACTAAGTTAAAACTTAGCCTAGGTTGAAAAATATTATAAAAATATAATTGAATCTCCAGAACTGGATTCTGAATCAGAAGTGGAAGCATCTCGTGGCGGTGCATGGATTTGTACAACCGTTTGCTCCGGCGGTGGAGGTTCTGTGGAATCGTCTGAGAACGGGGAATCATTTCCATCGAGTGATGTTCCGCCTGGACTAGCATTTTCTTCATCGGAAGATTCGATTTCCAAGTGGTGCTCCTCTGGCGGGGCTTGTCTCAAATCATTCACATGTACTCTTGTTGTTACATTTCCCTTTTGCACGAGGTATACTTCATCTGAAAACTTCTTCAGAATTCTGGTTGGGCCTGACCAAGACGGCGTGAAGGTATGTACCTTCCTTTTTCTTTTACTCATGACTCTGTCTCCTACTTTGAAAACGATTGGAGTGACGGCCTCTTTCGGCGCATATTTTTGTTTGTAATTTTGTTGGGCCTGACGGGCTTCCTTGACTCGCTCGTATCGTGGAAGCGTTTGTTGCTTGGCTCTTTCTTGCCTCCAGGCATACAAATCCCATTCGCCTCTTTCGGCTGGATCATATCCTAACACGATCATGCTGGGTGTTTGATTTGTAGCGGCGTTCCTACGATTTCTTAAGATGTATGTCATCTGATGCACGTAGCGATCCCAAGTGTCGTTTGGCTTTTTGAATAAAAGGGTGTTTAAAATTTTCTTACATTCCTGAACCCGTCGTTCCACGGGGTTGGACTGTTGGTGATATGCCGGGATTAAGTATCGTTCGATACCGTTTCTTTCGCAAAACGTGATGTACCATTCGGAATTGAAATGACCTCCATTGTCTGAAATTATGACTCGAGGGACTCCGAATCTCGCTACTATCTCTTCGTCTATAAATTTGGCTATCGTTCTGCCATCGACCTGAATGTATGCCTTTGCCTCTATCCATTTACTGAAAACGTCTTCGACGATAATCATGTATCTGTTTTCGGCGTCTTTAGTCCTCTGCAGCGGGCCAATTACGTCGACGCTCAAGGTTTCAAATGCATTTTGTGGTGCATGACTTCTAAGTGGAGCATTGGGTTGGGCTTGTCTTGTCTTTACAGACTGGCATATCAGACAGTCGTTTATGTATCTGCCTACGATCCTGGCCATATTATTGAAATAGTAGCGTTTTGCTATTTTCCTGAGAGTCTCGTCTCTTCCTGGATGACATGCTTCATCTCGGTCATGATAATGGTAAATCAATTCCTTTATTTTCCTCTTTGGAACTATCAATTTAAAATTTCGATCGCAATCTTTAAAAAGTACATCGTCTTGGACGTGAAAATTTTTCATAAAAATAAGATCCGCATCGGAACGTTGTTCCTGTTGAAATAGGTCATTCCAACGGCGGATCTTGTCGTGAATATCTCTTGAACTCAATTGAGCCTGTACGATATCTTCGTATATTTCTGAGTGCGTTAAAACAGAAATACGTTCTGGACACTTATAATTTGGTAGGAACATTCTTTCCTCTTCATCGTCTGTCTCGACATACTGATTTTGCGGGTTACGACTGAGAAAATCTGCTAATAAATTCTCCTTTCCTGGACAGTGTTCAATTTTGAATGCATATTCTTGCAATAATAATGACCATCGTGTGAATTTTGTTTTGTCGTCCTTATGTTTGTTCAACCAAAGTAACGCCCTGTTGTCCGTCTTCACCAAGAACGGTTTGTCTGCTAAGTACATCTTGTACTTTTTAATATAGTTCACCACCGCCAAGCATTCCAGCTCGTTTATGTGGTAACGTCTCTCTGCTGGAGATAACGTGTTGCTCGCATATGAAATTATATATTTTTCGCCGTTGTCGCCTAATTGATATAATACGGCCGAAAGGCCTTGTAGGGATGCATCTGTTTGCAAAATGAACTGACGTGAAAAATCCGGCCGATATAGCGGTCCGGATAATAATTCTTTTAATTTTCTAAACGCTTCATCGCATACATGGTTCCAGTGAAAACGATTTTCCTTCGAAAGAAGTTTCGTTAGTGGCTTTGTGATCATCGCCACATTTGGTAGATATTCTCTTACCCAGTTGCAAAGTCCTAAGAAACTTTGTAGCTGCTTTTTGGTGACTGGAACGGGATAATTTTGAATTTGTAAGACATGTTTTTCTAATGGTCGGGAAGTATCAGTTCTAATGGTGTGGCCTAAATATTGGATTTCATTCGTCGCTATTACACACTTTTCCGGTGACACTTTTAGATTGTGCAGACGTAGTCTTTCAAAGACTAACCTCAGGTGGGACATATGCTCCTTCACGTTTACGCTGTAAACGATTATATCATCTAAATACACTTTACAGAAATAGTGCAGGTAACCCGTTAAAACGTCCTTTGCCATGAATTTCTGAAAGGTACAGGGAGCTGTCTTGAGGCCGAAAGGCATGACATTGAATCTGTAAGCTGCCCCATCAGGAGTGGTAAAAGTCGAGAAATCTTTTGATGCTTCATCGAGCGGTATTTGCCAATATCCACTTTTTAAATCCAACACAGAAAAAATCTTCAAATTGCCTAAATCTTTAATACTTTCGTGTATTTTTGGTAAGACGGAAGCCTCGTCTTCAGTCATTTCGTTCAGAAAGAGAGAAAGAAAAAAACTTGCCCCATTAAAAAAATAACTACAAAAAATTTGAAACAAAACAAACCTTCAGATGAAACAATAAAAAATAACCAACATAATATAAATGGGACCTCAACTATGAATATTGGAAATAGTAATCTAAGTATTGAACTCGAGAAATTAAATATTATAAATAATAAAATGAAGGAGGAAATTGATAATCTAAAAATAATAAATGACAACCTTGTAGCTGACTTAGAAATAATGAAAAGAGACATCAGGCAAACAATAGTCCCAGCAAAACAGACAGGAATCAACACTATTCAACCAAAGGAACCCCAGCAACTCCCCACAATCTTCAAACAATATGAGGCAAGGAATAAAATTCTAATATTAAGCGACCAACATGGAAAAAATCTGAACAAAACTTTAAGTAAGCAAGGCTGTCTCAATCGATTTCATGTGGAATCTCTATTGAAACCAGGTGCCAGTTATGACAATGTACTCAATGATGTAGAGCTATTGGTTAAATGATATACAAAAACTGACTTTGTCATTGTGTTCGCAGGGGCAAATGACTTTCAAAATCTTAAATACCCTAAAATGAAAAATATTTGTAATAAAATTAAATTATGTGCCCATACTAATTTCATATTTTTGTCAACTCCAAAACTGTGTGTAAATAAAAATAATAGATATATAAACAAATTTAACAGTAAATTAGCAGAACTTCTAGCAAAATTAAATAATTACACCCAGGGAATTATGTCATTTATTGATATAAATGGCAAAACGGGTATTAAATTGCCTAATTTTGAAATTTGTACCAAAATAGCCAAAGTAATCCGTAGCACTCATAGTATTTCAAAAAATTTAATTTTTATTAATACAGATCAATCAAACCTAAATGTACATGAGGAAAGCTCAACAAATTTAAGTGACAACATCCAAATGGGGTTAGAAACACTAGATGTTCTCCATGCAACTCATTATGGGACTAATAAGGATGATAATAATTGTGACTTACTTTCTTCTGGTAACATAGCTCATCTAAACTGTAATTCAGACCTGATTTCAAACAAGGATACTTTTTTATATCCTCGTTTATCTCAGGTGGGCCTGACAATGGATTAGATATTACGCAAATGTCGGATAACACACTCTCTAATGCAAATAATAACAAGCCTTTTACAGTTATGCATATAAATGTCTGCAGCATAAAAAATAAATTAAACAGACTGGATGCTGCCTTAAATAGATTTAACTATCCAACTATTCTATGTGTCAGTGAACATTGGCTCAAACCTTGTGAAACTAATTATTTCAATTTAAATAATTACTTATTGATAAATTCCTACAGCCGCGTTAATTTTATAGGTGGAGGCGTTGCAATTTATGCATTGCAATCTCTAAATGCTAGTATTAACTCTGTAGATATACCAGCAATCGATAAAGACTTTGAATACTGTAGCAGTAAAATATCTTACGAGGGTAATTTAATATCTGTAATATGTGTATATCGCTCTCCTACTGGGGACTTAAATTTATTTTTCAAAAATATATACAACCTTTTAGAATTAACACATAAACACAACAGGTATATTGTTTTGTGTGGCGATTTTAATATAAATTTCTTAGTTAATTCAAATAACTCAATAAAGTTATGTCAAACTCTAGATTCTTTTGGCCTCAAAAGACACATTTATTCACCTACCAGATATGGTGTATCCTCCGAATCTTGTATTGACAACATATTTAGCAATTTTCATATTGATGAAGTAAATGGCTTAGTGATGGATGAACATGTGTCCGATCATTTGTGTCAGCTAATATGTTGGAAGTTACCATCTAAGGTAAATGGTTATGTCAGCTCCACTAAACGTATATTTAATGCTCACAGTAAAAATTTTTTTAAAGAATTAATAATGCATGAAACCTGGGAGAACATGGAAATCAAAACCCCTGATTTATTAGTTACTAACTTTATTGGAACATTTAAATACCACTTTGACATTGCTTTCCCATTAACGAAAATAAAACTAACAAAAAAATGCAAATCACCATGGATCACCCCAGAAATAATAAAAATGTCTGATGATTTAAGAGATCTGCATCACTTGTATATACATAGTAAAAATCCTGACTTATTACAACTATATAAAGTACGCAAACAGGAATACAATAAATTTGTGGATTCGTCCAGGGTGAGATATAATACTAATAAAATAATGTCGTCTCAAAATAAATCTAAAGCCGTGTGGCAAATAATAAATGCAGCTAATGGTAAAAATAACGAACCATCAAAAATAAATCTAATCGACAATAATGGGAAATTAGTTGAAGACCAAACTGAGATTGTCGAAATGTTCATGAATGAATTTATTACATCTCAAGTCAATTTGCAGGGTAAACCTCAATTTTTTCACAAAAATAAAGTTCAATTCAGTTTTTTTTTAACACCCACTGACAGTAAAGAAATTGAAAGTACTATTCTGAACTTACCTAACAAGAATTCAGCTGGTTTAGATGATATTCCCTGTTCTTTATTAAAAACGATTGCTCATGAAATATCTGAACCATTAGCATTAATTATTAACCACTGTTTTTTAAATGGGTTTTTCCCAGATGAATGGAAGCATGCTAAAATTATACCCATTTATAAAAAAGGGTCCAGATCGGCAGCTAAAAATTATAGGCCTATTTCTTTATTATCAGTATTTTCCAAAATTATCGAAAAACTTGTGTATAAGCGTCTTTTTATGTTTCTGGTACGATTTAACATACTTTCTCAATTTCAACATGGTTTTATACAGGGACGATCAACTGAAGGGGCAATATATGAAAGTCTTAATTATATTGTAGGATGCCTGGATAGAGGTGAATGTGTCACAGGTATTTACTTTGATTTATCGAAAGCATTTGATACACTTAACCACGAACTGCTGCTTTACAAATTGGAGTGCTATGGAATTAGAGGTATAGCTTTAAACTTCTTTAGGTCTTATCTTTCTAACAGAACCCTGAGAGTTTGTATTAGTACGAAAGAGGGTAATAACATGACTACCATCTATTCTAAACCAAGACAGATAACTACAGGGGTACCCCAAGGTTCAGTATTGGGGCCTTTATTGTTTTTATTGTATGTCAATGAATTACCTGAGAACTTGGCATTACATTCCATATATCAGTATGCTGATGATACCTCCTGTGTAATATCTACCAGAGATACTACTGCTACATCACACAAAGGTACAACTGTGGTAAATAAAATGGATAAATGGTGTCGTGACAACTCACTTATCCTAAATGAAGCTAAAACTGTACTTATCCAATTTAGTAATAAAACCCCAGATTCAAGCATCTACTTGAAGTTTAGAGAAAAATCCATTCCCGTTGCAAATAACACAAAATTCCTGGGGGTCGTGGTCGATTCAAAACTATCTTTCGAATACCATGTTAACTCAACAATATCTAAGCTTAACAAAGTATGTTACTCAGTACGAAACATACGATCTTCTGTCGATCTTAATGTGTTAAGGGTCTATTACTTTGCCCATGTGCAGTCCATACTTAGTTATGGTTTAATATTCTGGGGGTCTAGTGTCCATGCCAGAAATGTGTTTATCGCTCAAAAGAATATTATACGATGCATGCTTAGGAAAAACAATCGAGAGCCTAGTAAGCCATTATTCAAAATGTTGGAGTTAATGACATTACCCACCTTATATATATACCTGTTGATTTTATTTGTAAAAAAAAATATTGGTAAATTTAGAACAAATGAGGATATGTACAATGATATGATGATGGTAACTCGAAATTCAAATGCACTGAGAGTTCCTCATCATCAAACATCATCATTCGAAAAGGGAGTATACTACAGAGCAGTGCGGGCATTTAATGCAGTTCCACTGGAGATAAAATCTATCTCTAATATTTTTTTATTTAAAAAGAAATTAAAGTGTTACCTTCTTGAAACATGTCCCTACAGTTTTGATGAGTTTTTACTGAATGCCAGAATATTTCCTTAATAGTCCTTATATGAAATAATGATCAATTTGTCTCTGCGGAGTTTTTTTTTATATATATGTATGTATGTTTTTTTATTCCTTTTAAATATTTATGTATATATATTTTGTATGTACCGTTTTCTTTTTATGTATTATATATTCTGTGTGTTATCTATGTTATATACATGACAATTGACAATTCCAATACTTGTAAAAGTCTGATGGAAATAAAGATTATTATCAAATGGCGATAATCGATGCAAAAACGTGGTTTCTTGTCTGAGCGTTTTATTATCACGGGTGGTGAACTATATTGGGCAGTGCTAGGTTCGATGACGCCAGCTTTCAACATCTCTTCGATTTGGTCGTACATAATTTTCTTAGTACTCGGAGACATCGGATATGGTCTGATATTAAATGGTTTCGTGTCTTTTACTATAATTTTGTGTTTAACAGTCACTGTGGCTGCTTGAGTCGGTTCCGCAGTGAACAGATCGACAAATTCTTCGAACAGCGGCCGTAGAATTTTGTCTTTAATAACAAGCTCTTCAGGAAGCTTTGCCTGCTGTCTCTCCCTCTGAGAAGCTTGATTCCAGAAGACGGTAATACGCTCTTCCGTGCCGGCATATAGGCATTTTCGGCCATAATCATATGCGACATTGTTCATATATAAGAATGGTGATCCTAATATTATCGTTTCGTTCAAATTTTCGATTACTTGAAAATCAATTTCAAAAGAAGTGCCTGAAATTATTACTTTTAATTTTGTCGTTCCAAGGGAGTCCACCATTCGATCTCCGCACGCCATAGCAAATGATCGACGTGTCGTGAGATTTTTAAAATTATCCAACATCCTCGGATGGATAACGTTTCGCGTCGAGCCTGAATCGATCAGTGCGTCGACTGCATGTTCATTAATTTGAACTTTTATACGAGGCAAAGGGAACGCTTCGCTCATATAATTTATTGATTCTCTTGTCTTGTGCAGAGGAGCATCGTAGTGGTCATGAGTATCGGAAAAAATTACTGGACATTGCTGCCGCCTTGGTTCGGCCGTGGTGCCGGAGATCTTGCAGATGGACCCTGGCCTGGGTCTCTGGCCCCTCGAAAGTTTCCCGGTCTCCTATTGAGATGAGGGTTATTCGGGCATTGGCTATGGAAGTGCCACTGCACTGTGTCTGTACAGTATCGGCACGGGGTTGCCGGTCGGTCGGGTACTCGGAATTTCCCCGATCCGCCATTAAAATTGTTTTGCCTGCGATCAGGATTCACTGATCCGCTCGAAGAATTAGGCATAAAAAAGGGACGACCAGGCGCTCTGCCTGGACCGTCCTGTCGAGAGACATCCTCTCGGAAGTGCACCCTCGGTGCTGTCAGAGTTGGGCTTCCATTGCTCCTCCTGATTTTGTTGACTGATGTGTCCCGGCTCTTGATAGTAAGACGCGCGGGACAGACGTTGATCGATAAGCTGGATTAGCGACGTCTGTTCGTCAGCTGAATCCCGCTCGACGTTAGTAGCCGCTGCTATTAACATCTCTGTAGATGAAATTAGGTTGCTTCTCAAGCGTGACCTAATTTCTGGACGCAGTTGGTCCATGATGACCCGAGCTCTGATGGCTTCGGATTTGAAGGGATCAATACGATCGAAAAGACAGGTTTTCCTTGTGATAAACACTGCCGTGTCGTCTAAAGACGTTTGCTTGACGGCATACAGTTGAGCAATAGCTCGTGACTGTATGTCGGGAGAATTAAATCTCGTAAGGAATCTTTCCTTGAATAAGGTATACGAAGTAGTCAACGTCCTAAATTGTTCGGACCATCGTTGAGCTTCGCCCTTGAGTTGGCCGGTTACGTTATGGAGGCGATCATAGTCGTGGCTTATGCGAGCTCTGTCGAAATATTCCTCCATAATTTTCAGAAAAGCTTCTGGATCTTCATGATCAAGCCCATGGAACGTCACGTTCGGACATCTTTGTCCCTCATGGGGCGTACAGGTCGACACGTTCTGTATCGCCTGCACGAAGCCCTCTGCCATTTTCAGAAACATACTTTCCATCGAATTAGCAGTTTGTGGCTGTGAAGCAGATAAATTTACATTATTTCCCTCTGGAAACAGTCGTTGTGGTTCTATCCCTCTAGAACCGTCGTCGACGAGCGGTGCGGTGACTCGCTCGTAAAATTCTCTTGGGGTCGACCCCTCGGAGTCTTCCGCCATGAATGAGAAAGGATTAGTTGGGTTTGGGGACGGCATGGTCCCTGCTCGGGCGCCATGTGAACGATCCATGCTTTGATGGAAGTCTGAAGGACGTATTTTCTACTCGAAAAACTTAGAAAAATTAAAAAAAATAGGAAAAAGAAAAAAATAATTTTCTTTTTCCTCAACCTTTTCTTAAATTCTAAATAATAATATTACGTTCACAAAATTTTTAGGGTTCAACGTGACTGTTTCAGACGGAGAATAATGGATAAATCATACTTACTGTCGTTTATGCTTAACTGCGGCTCTGATGGTATCAATTGGAAGACGTCGTAACACTATAAATCTAACACTGTCTGTTTCACACTCTCTTAAAATTAAATCTGAAAGGGAATTTTGTTAGAAAACACAACTAAAAGACAATATAAAGTTCAAAATATGTATATTAAATCTTTTAAAAAATTTATGTTTCTACAACAACTTCTTCAGAGAAAATGTTAACAAACAATGGTCTGACCCGTGTACAACACATGGTGAGGAACGGGACGATTCATACGGTACCAACTACCATCCAATATGCAGTTTGAAAAGCTAACGATGCACAAAAAGTTTCAAGAAAATTTTCATGTAACTGAAATTTTGGTGGGCTTATGCTTGCCTGTCTTTTAAACGTATTTATTAATTCACATAAATTTTGGTCGCTCCTCGGAGCTTAAAATTGCTTGAAGCGTTTCTACTTCGTTTGTATTATGCAATAACAAATTTTACGTTCAGGCAAGGCAGATCCCATGCACGTGTGAATACATGGTATAGATACTTTTTTGACTCCGAATCACTGAGGAACCGGTTTAGTTGCAAACCCCGTCAAAATACATCATTTCCCCGTCAAATCCGACTGCTAGGAAATGATGGGGGTCCCATGTCACTAAGGGCTATTTTCGCTATAACTTCCGATATACTTTGAATAGTCGTTGGACTAACTTGTCCTCATATTCAATACCTCGTAAGAGTTGCAGTGCTTGACAATGTGGATTCGTAAAAGGGTTTTTAATCTTGGAAATTTGGAAGTTCAAGTCCAATTTTATTATACTTTCTAAAATTGGGTGGTCGGGGCGACATTACGTCCCTGTGCAGCGACATTTACTACACTTTCTAAATTAACGCTCCTTGAAGAGTTAGCGATAATTTGGCATAAAAAATGCTCCGAAGAGCAAAAATATATTTCCAAGAATTAAAAACCTCCTCCACGGCGTTTTTACGTGAAGCACGCTTTTCTTACGAAGTATTTCCTAAGTCGGATTTTGTTACAACGTCGAAAAGTATATCGGGGTTATAGCGTTCTTTAACAGTTACACTAATTAACAACATTGAAACCACTAAATTGAATGGAGGAAAAAACCACAGCTCTATTTATTGATATTGAAAAAGCATTTGGCACAAGGGTATAATTTACAAACTAGGCTGTCCAAAGGACATAATATTACTAATTGACTGTTTTTTGAAAAATCGCCGCCTAAAAGTCAAAGTTTTAAGTCCGTTTTCATATGTGTTCACACCAGAAAAAGGCCTCCCTCAAGGTTCATCACTCTCCACTATTATATAACATCTTCTGTGCAGATATCTATTACCACCCCTATAACGATGAGCAACATTTTTCATACAATGCTTATATACTTCAATATGCGGATGATACAACTCTCGTATCTCATAATACCTCTATCGTGACGGCAATACAAAGCTTACAAAATCTGATACAACATACTACAAATTGGTTTAACAAATAGAGATAAAACCTAATCCAGCTAAGTAACGATTCTTCATTTTCAATCACAACCCGGGACCAAACTATCCAACATTCAATATGTACAAGCATTTGCTATATCCCAAATTATCCATCAAATATCTAGGAATAATCATTGACCACAAAATCAACTTTAATGATCATACAGCGCAAGTTAAAAAAAATGATATTTCTAGTTAGATCTAAACATTTCAGATGCCTTGTGCATAAAAAAGGAGGAATCAACATCCAAACTGCCAGTAGAATTTACAAGACCATCTGCAGACCCATGTTTTGAATATGGTCACGTACTCTTTCAGAACTGTAAAAAACCAGCCATACAAAAGCTTATGGTAGCAGAAACAAGTGCCTTACGATTAATAACTAAAATTCGTCACCCAAATAATCCTCTACACAATGCTCCCAATCAACTTCTATACCAACTGAAAAATATCGAACCAATAAAAGAGAGGCTGATTACTCTATCAAGAAGATTCTCTGGGAATGTACAAAACAAAGTGCTAATTGATACCTCATGTGCAAGAAGGGAACCAAATGGCAGGGCAAAAGTGAAACATCCTTCAAGAACATTATGGGAAATAATAAATGCAAATAAATTTTTTTTTCACATGAATTTGTTGTCTTAGTTACTATTGTAGTAGGTTTTAATATACATTGAATATATTATAGTCATATATATTACATAGAATATAGGCTGGAGGACCTCGGTCAATGGCCTGTTGAATTGTAATAATTCAATAAAGCACTTTTTTTATTATTATTATTCCCCATTTTCTTGTAAAAACGGGTCACAAAGTGGTCGCTTCGACGTTGGTTGTTGACGTAGGGTCATTTACAACAACGTTGGCTCGAGTGATGCTATAGCTATACAATGAGGGACAATGCATTACGTATCTAGCCTGAACATATGGAAGGTATTATAAGTCTGAGAATGTTACATTCAAAGGTGTTCCAGATTCTCATATTATAGGTCATGCAGATAACTAAGATTTCCAAATCCTCTTGGTCTATCTATCTATCTTGATTGTCTTAATACTTTTAATAAGTGATATTTTTTAAGTTCATTTATCCAAAGTTTTTGTATAATGATTTTGGACAAGACTAGGTGACACTTAGTACTCATAAATAAGAATATAGCACGAATTTACATAATTTTTACTTAAGCATAACATGTATTTCCATTTTTAATTTATTTTTTTTTGTTCTTAGATTCAGATTGTACCGAAATATGCC
This sequence comes from Leptura quadrifasciata, assembly GCA_963675555.1. NCBI lineage: Eukaryota > Metazoa > Arthropoda > Insecta > Coleoptera > Cerambycidae > Leptura > Leptura quadrifasciata. Next base: position 148,900,770 of record OY776673.1, on the reverse strand, counting down.
TCACAAGTTGTATCGAGATTTATTAAACCATTATCTCAGCCTTACCATGATTTAGCGAATGCCTTTACATCAAATAATACAGCAGAATTGAATACTGTACTTAATAAACATACAGAGGTAAGAAAACATGTTTACAAATATGTGTGTGTGTCTGTTTTAAACGTTGATGTCATTTATGAGATCAATGAAACCAGCCAAGAGTTTATAATCATCTTTTTCTAAAATGTTAACTATTTTTTACACATTTACAGAGTTATAGTTATTTCCCAATTCCTCACTTTTATTACATTTATTAAAGAAACTGAAAACCTGTAAGGTATAAACATCAATAACTATGGTTTGTTGTTCAAACTGTCATATACAAATGAAACCTTATTGGTTTCATCCAAATTATAATGTTTATTAATTCTTGGTGTGTTGCTGCAATAAAAACAGTGATTATGTTTAAATATTGTAGTCAGTATATACCACGCGTAACAGGTTCCGGTGACACCGTGAAGTGGAAAAAAAAATCATCTTATATGTCAAAAGCACTGTTTATTAAATATAATATAGGGTGTCTAGCAACCGGGAATTATACGGAATTTTTATGGTGCCCTTGAAAATGTGGGAAATATACGGGAAATTTGGGCCACACCCTTGAAAAGATACGAAAATTTGAAGATATAAAAAATTTTGTTGAATTGCATAAATAAACTCCACCTCCTTAAAAAACACAGAAAAATGAGTACTTACATCCGATTTTGCAAATAAAAGTGTTAAAGAAAATGTGGTAAAATTTTAAAATGTTAGGCAGCTACCTGGCCGCATCAGCCTCATGTGTTCAAGTGCTTTAGATGTCATCCTTAACATTTCGACTGCTGCTTTATGGCTTGTTAAACCCGACATCAGGGGTTGGAACTTACAATTAGTCTTTTATTTATTGTCCCTAATTACAGAATTAAATGGTTTATAGTCTGTGAATATTTGCTGGGTGTACTGTAATGCCATAAACTTCACAGTAGTGTCTCATTAAATTCTATGGCTTTATAAGTGCACAGTGCGAGTTTTTTCTTTAGTATTTGTCTGATTTATTGATTCATACAAGAACATTTTAAATTCCAGATGTAGGACACCGATGCTTTCAGCAAAAGTGCTTAAAAAAATGACCATTTTTATGACTTTTCCATTTCGACTTTGGCTAGGCCGACAATAATACACGATATTTTTATTCTTGTGTATTGTTGTAGAAAACCAATAAAATATCTTATAATGCTATAAATGCAGACCAAACCTCAATTTCTTTTTAGTTTTTGAATAAAACTGACTAGAAAGTGTTAGTCTTGGGTCTGATGTCCCCTTTAATTGCTTGGTAAACTAAAGCTTTTATAGTACCTACCTAGTAAATTGAAGAGATAGATATAAAAATCTAAAAATAAAAATGCAGCATTATATTTTGCCGACAATAGCAGTAAACAAATACACAGTGGTTCGAATTTAGGTGTTACACTTGATATTCTCTGTAATTTTTTAGATAAATTTTTGGTTGAAAATTCAGTCTGACTTAGTTTTTTCTGTGTAATCCGATGCCATTTAAAAATAGATATTAACAAAAGTTATGGCTGAAAAGGGATGTAAAAACATGCATGCGAAATTTTAAGTATCACTTCCGATTTACACGGAAATTACGTTATTTTTTCCCAAATAATAAATTTAAAATCAATAAAATGTCATTTTTCAAAAAGCCCATTATTATTAAATCGTTGAACTTGAAATATTTGAAAGAAAATGGGAAATAATATTTTTGTTATTGTTTAGCATTTTGTATTCCTGTGTTACTGAAATAAAAACGTAAAAAATAAATAAATAAATAAATAAAAATCAGTTTTAAACTTTCTCACAAAATATCAATTTTAGGCATATAGTACCTACCTTATCATTTTTTTACTAAGAATTGTGCAATTAATGTGATGGTATGAAAAAAAAAATGGAGTGCTATTTAAAAAAAAAAAAAAATTTTTTTAGATTATTTTAATAGTTTTTATCATTGTTTCTTTTTATAGTAAAATGCTTGACTCGTGAAGGACTTGTTCTTTTTTTCTATAAAAATATTTTACATTTTTATACTTATTTTCAATATGTTTTTATATTGTGATAAAAAAACTATACGGGAATTTTATGGAAACTACCGGGAATATACAGAAGTTCTAGGTTAGGATTCGCTAGACACCTTGAATATGATGTTGCAAATTTCAATCTTTCATCTTTAAAACTAGAGAAATAAAGGGGAGCACCTCATGATCTTGTTACACGGCATATATACCTGGAGTCATTGATCAGTTCTTTAGTATGCTTAAAATATATTTTTTTAAACTTTAAACATTTGTTTAATATGAGCATTCTTATGCACAAGATTTGTAATAATCTAGGAATGTTACTATTACTCGATATCTAATTAGTAGTTGGCAACTGTATGTAAATATATTAACGGTTTACTTGTGAAATTTGCAGGCATTCACTAGAGACCACAATTTAGGTCTTGTAAAACAGGTATCATCAGTTCTTTATAAAAAGAATATTCAAAGGCTGACAAAGACATTTATAACCCTTAGTTTATCGGATGTTGCCAGCAGAGTAGGTCTCCCAAGCCCAGCAGATGCAGAACGTCACATATTACATATGGTGAGTAATACTTTAAATTGTGTCTACTTATTGCATTTGAACCCATCAATTAACTTTTTATACTATGAAATGGCTCATTATGTCCAAATGGAAACATTACTTTTGAAATAGATGCATTATACTTGAATATAGAGTCCTTGTATTAATCAAAGAAATACATAGTTTATTAAAAAAAAACAATTGTGAGAAACTCGCAACTATTTCTCTTTTTCAAATAAAGTAGTTTTATATTGTATATTTTTGTATTTCTTAATCATTGATAAAACTAGTAATACACAAAGGTTTTATTCTGTATTATTCCTTCCTATGGCACAACAGCCCAAATCTGGCCTTGGACTCATTTACTTTCTGCCTCCATTTCACTGTCTGCTGCTGGCCTCTATAGGGTATAGATTTCTAGGAGGTCAGCTTCTCCAAAAATTTGGTGCAGTTCATTGTTGTATCGAAACCCCCATATATCATTATTGTCATTAATTGGTCCTAGTATTCTCCTCAGTACTTTTCTCTCAAAGATGTTCAACTTATTTTTTATCTTTTCTGTCAGTTTATTATTACGATGATCATTTTTGATCTTAATACGTGAGATAGTGTAAAATAGGCTGATTATTATACTTCTTTGAAAACGCCTTATTTTCCTCTCTATTAGTAATAATGTAAGATGGGCTTTTTCAGACTAGCACACGGAAAAAGTTTTTCCGATCTCCAATTTCTTCCGTGTGCTGAATAAAAATACCAAATATATGGCTTGAAAATAGAAATATACAGCGAAGTAAACTAAGTTTAAGAAACTCTGTATGCTGTCTGATGTTTAACATGTACCTATTTTACATTTTAATTCGTAAATGTTTGAATATTTGGATGAACTTCTGTAATATTTTTTGATGTTTTGTCAACATTATCTGACATATAATAATAATAATAATAATAAACACCACAGAAATTAAACAACCCCCAGTTCCAAAAGCTAGGGCTTGTGCGGAAAGGGGTTACACATTGAAAAAAACGCGAACATACAACCATTTCCTCCGACAGTGCCTGAGCCAGGATTCGAACCCGGTGGTGCGATATCCGTGTGATTAATCGCGATTGCCACCTCGCGCCTTAACCCACTCGGCTATCAACCAGACTAATACTAATAATACTAATTTAATACAAATCACTTTTGAAATAATTTGAGAGTAACTATGGAAACGCATCATATATACCAAACACTGCATTGCCAGCGTTGTTTATTTTCTGTCAAGTAAATTTATGCCGATAAAATGTACTCAGAAGAATATCCCGAAATTCCCGATAACATCCTAAAGCAAGCAAGCGCGAATTTATTACCAATAAAATCCAGGTCATAATATGAACTAGAATATCAACTTTTTACTGAATGGCAAAATGTGAACAAAATCAAAACTGTAAGTGACGATATTCTTTTAGTTTACTTTGTCAAAAAAGCTAAGTTTATGAAATCTTCCACGTTATGGAGTCGATTCTCAATGCTAAAAAGTTGTTTGGCCATAAAAGAAAATGGTGACATCAACAAATATCCAAAAACTATTGCTTTTTTGAAGTGTCAAGCTGTAGGTAGGATATATACCAGAAAAGTCCAGAGTTTTAACAGTAGAACAAGTAACCAAATTTTTATGTGAAACTTCAGATGAACGATATCTACTAGCAAAAACAATTTTAATGTTTGGGATCTTTGGTGCTCGTCGAAGAGATGGTTTAATGCGTTTAAATTTAGACGATGTGGTAGATAATGAGCGCTTGTCATGTTTTTACGAGATGGAAAAACTCATACATCAAGAAGTTTCACCAGTACCAATGAAAGATGTACATTTGAACCCTGCACACTTTATTGTAAATTTGCAGTTCTACAACCTAAAAATATGAACAGCAGAACATTATTTATTGCATATCGACACGGCAGGTGGTATGTTCAACATATTGGATCCGAAAATTGTTGCAGAATACCTAAAACTAGAAAATCCCACAGAATATACCGGGCATGGACTAAGGCGTTCTTTGATAAGCATGCTGGTGGAAAGCTGCTGTCATTTACACACACTGAAAAGGCAAGGTGGATGGCGTTCTTCCAATGTAGCAGAAGGATATATAGAAGAATCCATACAAAGAAAAATTGAGGTATCACGGAAACTGTTTAAACCCTTCTCACTCGCAAAATACAACAAATGTATCATTTGTTCAAGAAAATCAAAACGTTTGCAAAGAGTCTGCTTCAATAATTGCAGTTTCACAAAATGAAACTCCAAAAAGGAGATAACCTGTGCAATAATATCAATTGCACAATAAACATAACCATTAATAATAACAATTCAAACTAAAAACATTATTAGTTGGAGCTGTTATTATTAATAGATAGTTAATTAGTTAATTTTCAATATTCTTACTCTAGTAGTTACATGCTTTTTTATTCCTATAATTTATGAAAATAAAAATGTTCCAAGTTTCTTTCGTATGTCTTTTTTTGTTATATTTTGTTTTTATGTTATTGTTTTCAAAGAAGTATAATAAAAAATATTGTTCGTTACATGCCCAGAAATAGATTTTTCCGTGCTTGCATGACTTCCCATGTTCGGCCTCGTCTCTCACGAGAATTTGTCACACGCGCACAGAAAAATCCTTTCCAGACTCCTAATGTAATTTACTATTATTAGCAAGGGTTATCCTTCTGAGTATCTTCCCTTCCATCTACGCTTAGTTCCACCCCCAGATATATAAGTTGCTCCACTGACTCTATGTCATTATCTACTGTGATGTCTCTGGCCCTGTTTCCTCGTTTTTGAGTTAGTACTTCTGTTTTCACTGTGTTTATTTCCAAGCTGATATTCCTGGCGTGTCTCTTCAATTCTTAGTACGTTTCCTCTGCTGTTTCTGTTCTTCAACGCATAATACTGATATCGTCCGGCGTACTACGCCGCTAGCTGTATACTTTTATTAGTTAGTAGGTTTTCTCTGCCGATATCCATCTGCCTTATTACATATTCTAATGCTAGATTGAATAAGGTAGGTGCTAGCCCATCCCCTTGTTTCAATTCTTTTGATCTTTCAAAAGTCTCCCTCATTTGATTCTGAACCCTTATGGCCGCTGTAGTATTGTAATTAGTTTACTATAAAATAAATCAACAATGTGGGATAGACAATAAAATTAATTTATTCAAACTATCACAAGTTGAATTTTGGGTTTGATAATTGATATTTATATATATATATATATATATATATATATATATATATATTATTTTATTATTTTTTTTGCTTCCTGGCAACCATCTCGAACTCCATTTCTTTAAGATAGCTATGGGGCGGTATTAGTGCGTGCTAACTAATATGCTACAAGTATCATCCATTGCCATTAACTTCCGTGGTATTGTTAGTGCACATTATATTTGGTATAATATATTTCGGTCAATCAAGTCATATGCCTGTTTGAAATCTACAAATATATTGTGTCATCGATATCCCATTTCCATGCTTCGGCCAGAATTTGTTTAACCGTGAATATCTGATCTATGGTGGATCAGCCACGTCTGAAAACCTGTTTGATATTCACCAATGAGTTCCTCAGCTAGGGGTTGAATGCGCTGGTTAATTATGTGCGTTAGTATTTTGTAGGGTGTGCTTTTGTAGGAAAATCCTTACCTACTGTTTCTATGGTATTTCACTCTTCTAAATTAAGAATATCAGTGCAAAGGCTGTCTTTTTTGTTTTATTCCTCTTAGATCCACTTCCCTTTTTAATGACCAACAGAAATCAGCCATCATATTTTCATCCCATCTGCCTTGATATCCCAAGGGACTCATTCATCTCAGGCTAAAGTTTACTTAATTAGAATTTGTAACAATTCTCTAGAATTATCTAGGAGAACTAACCGATAGTGAAGTTGATTTTAGATTCAGCTGATTGAGGGACTGAAGAAAAGAAATTTCTCATCTCTTTTTTATGGTATTTTTAGGGAGGTTCTAATTTGAAGGAATCGTTAGATATATTTTTTTTTAGTTTATGGTCAACTTGGCACCTACCCAACATATTTCGGCATTAAATTAAAATTTAGTTCCTCAATAGGCATGAGAAGAAATCGCGTTTGATCCTTTGTTTGTCAAATCCACGGTACGATATATGAAAATTTTATTTTTGAAGGGTTGTCACCTTACTAAAATTTTAAGGAGGGATACTAGGTCCTAACCTAACCCTCGAATGTAGTGTGTCCAAGTTGTTGAGAGAAACGTTGGCTAGCTTACAGCTGGAGCTGGCCGTGCGGTTATTTAGAACTACTCAGTATAATTGCAACTGAGCAGCTGAGGGCGCCAGTAACCTAAATTGCCCTACGTTTCGAAGTAGTGGCTTAAAGTTCGGTTACAAAACTTCAAGCACTTCAAAAATATATATATAATTGGACTAATGAGTCGGCATCAGATGTCAATTGATTTAATTTTACTTTACTGAATGCATTTTGAATATTTATTTTACAAGAAATAATTCCGAAATATGTTAAAAATCTACTTTAATTTTGAAATATATAAATACATTAAAAAAATATAAAGTTGCAACTGATAATAATGAATGCTCGCTCGTGAATTTTTAGGATTAAATATATACAGATATATAGAATGATATAAACGTGTAAACCAATGATTAAGTGTCTGCACGTGATCACAGTTGGCGTACAATATGATTTATTTAAAAATATATATATATATATATATATATATATATATTACGTAATAATTATATCTGCAAAATAATAGTGACTATTAAAAATAAATATAGGTCAAAATTTTGTCAAGACAAATGAATAAGTCTCTGAAATTTAGCGCAAAGGCCTAAAAGATGGCCATTCAATGAATATAAGAAAAATTTATTACAAAAATAGATTTGGTACACAAATAAATATGAAAAATGCAAAATACTAAAAAGAAAATATAGAAAATACAGCTTATCTGCTTAATGTCGCCCTCGCACGAGATTACTGCAAATGGCGGCTCCAACGGTCGATCGTCCAGGACAGCCGGTATACTGCGTCTATCTCAAAAATTCCAAAATAACGAACTGGAACATATTCTGGCATTGAATTGTAAATTACTTCCTCAATAAGCATGAGAAAAAATTGTTTTCATTTTTTTATTTCGCAAATCCAGGGTACGATTTAAGAACATTTCATTTTTGAGGGATTATAAGTTTTTTTTGAGGTTATGAATGAACTGAAATCTACATAATCAATTCTGGAGTCAAGTGTGGTTTTAGTTGGTTAAAAAGAAACATAATCAAATGATTTCCATTGTTTTATTCTGAGGGACACCTTGCAATACAAAATAATGCCTGTTATTCATATTTTTTAGCTGCTTTGTTAGATTATCTTATTATTAGTAAGTTGCTTTGACCATTCAATGTGCTGCTTATACTATAACGAACTGCTCGTTCGTATACCTTTCAATGTGCTCAAAACATTATATTAGACAAAGCACACGATATTGGTTATTCCTTGTTTTTACGGATATACATACTGAGTTGCGCATGAAATTTGGAGGGATATTTGATTGATGATAAAATAATATCTCTACTTTTATAGGGCCTTATAACAGGCATAGATAGATATTTTATTGACCAGTAAATTATACAAAGTATATACATATGGCAAGTCAATATAACATTTAAAGAAATATAAAAATAAATGTAAATACATATATACACATACATAATACACACATACCTAGAACACATATATCTCTACAATTACCTAATATGGCAAGTAGCAAAGGATTGCTCAAGACTAATAAAAATACTAGTGTCTTTTCTTGAGAAGACAAATATACTGTCAACATATCAGCATGGTTTCAGGACAGGAAAATCTATCGAAACAGCATCTTGTCAATTTCTAAATTATGTTTACCAGAAGTTAGATGAAGGCAAATATGTTGTGTCTATATTTTTTGACCTAACAAAGGTCTTTGATACTGTGGACAAAGATACACTCTCAACCAAGCTATCCAATATTGGTATAAGGGGAAACCTATTGAAATAGATAAATTCATATATGGAGGGGCGGAAACTTGCAGTTAAACGTAACAATACACTGTCAGAAACATAACGATGTAAACTTAGGAGTCCCTCAAGGTTCAATATTAGGTCTACTATTATTCACACTATATTAATGACTTGCCAGGGTACACTTAAGAGACAGTTTCACTATAATGTATGCTGACGATGCAACAATAACTGTATCTGCTATGCCAATGAATGAACTGGAAAGAAAAGTAGACTCTGTGATTGATAGTATGAAGGCATGGTGTGATCAAAATAAATTCATGTTAAATGATACCAAGACAGTGTTTATAAACTTTAATATGAGAAGACCTATAGCCTTAAAAAGTAATCCACTTTCAGAGATCACTAAATTTCTAGGGACCTACGTTGACAACAAATTAACTTGTGTATCCCAGGTTGAACATGTATGTAAACTATTAAATAAATCTTACAAATGAAAGGTACCCTCAATGAATCTGGTCTGTTAGATATATATTATGCTATGGCTTTCTCCCATATCTCTTTTAATATACTAGCATGGGGGAAGCATTGTAGTAGGGTTTTTATTATACAAAAAAGAATACTGCGGTTATTATTTAACATGAACTATAGAGAGAGCTGTTGAAATATTTTCATTGAAAAGGAGATTCTCACCACCCCTTGTCACTATATATAAATGCTTATTATTTGTTAAAAATAATCCCCAAAATTTCACTAGTCTAAATAGTGGACATTTATATAATACAAGACAATGTAACACACTGCAGATTCCTAGCCATAAAACGACAACGTTTAAAGATTCCCCTTATTACAACTGCGTAATATTATTCAATAGTCTGCCACATAGCATATAGAACCTCCCACCAAACATATTTAAGAAGGAAATAAGAGCAATTTTACTAAGAAATGGTTTCTATTCAATGAAAGAATTTTTAGACAAGACAAGATTTTAGACTTGTTTTTATTAAGTGGTTTTTCTGATTTCCCCTCTTCCTTATTTAAGCATGTATTGTGTATAACTGATTAGGACTCACTTCATACACATTGTATTTCATTGTATTATATTATTTACTTGTGGTATTATTATTTATTTATACATTTATATGTGTGTGTGTGTTTGTGTTTTTTTATATATGTATACATTGCTCCTTTGTTTGTTGTTTATATTGACATGCCAAATGTACAAGATGTATCCATTATTGGTGAATAAATGTCTATCTATCTAAAAATATTTACAAGTTTGTAACGATATGTCAAGTACCTATTTATAATAAAACAAGATCCAGCTCCCTCTGTACCTATTCTGATTTCTACAAACATATCTTTTGCTCCATGATAATAAGAAATAAATGTGAAATTGCTTTCAGATTGAAAATCAACAGATATACGCTACAATAAATCAAAAAGATGGTATGGTTGTATTTAGAGATGTGCCTGATAAGTATAGTGGTCCAGAAGTGTTAAAAGGGTTAGAAGAACAGTTATGTCTGTGTATGGAATTAGACAAACAAATTTTGGCAATGGATGAAGAAATCCAGGTTAACCCTCAATATGTTAAAAAATCCACAGGTTTACAAGATGAGGAACAACCTAGTAAAAGTACCTATGCTATGTAAAAAGAATTTCACATTCAGTAGTCTTATATATATTTTGGATTTTTTTCACGTGCGTTTTGGAAATTGAAAAATATAGGATAAATAAATTACTGTTTTCCATTATGTTAAATCAGTTTTTGGATGAATTAAAAGGATTATTTTCAAATTTTGTAATAAAATTAATAATAATAGTTAAATACAAGTTGTCTGGTTTAATTTGACTTTCACCATTAAAATTTATTTATAATTTCTACATAGACTAGGTATATTTATTTTATGATTTTTAATTACTGTGTTGAGACATATTTCTTTGTAACAAAAGTATTTATATAACAAATAAAACATTGATGATCCTCATCTCTCATTTAATAGTTTATTGTCCATCCCAATCTATGTTGTTGATATTGTATTCCTGTTTTAGTAAGTTTAATTAATAAACATTTAATTTTGTTGCTCTCTGTTGTGGTCAATCAGCAGCTAAGTTTATGAAAATATTTTTAAAATCGTTTTAGATCGAACAAGAGATTTTGCTGCTGAAACCAGTTCATTATAGGCCTCTTTTAGACATATTAATTTTTTCCCCTCGCCCGCCCTCTGGAACACCATCTATTTTGGGGCAATACCGCATAAAAATCATTTTTTACAAATACCTCGATTGTGAATGGTCCTACGAAAAAAAACATGGTTATCAAAGCTGAAGATGTCGGCTTAGTGCTGTGATGGATGGACAGTGGCGCATCCTCGCACGCAGACGGCCCTGGTTCAAAATCGGACAATGCGCTATCCACCAGAGCGGCCTCGATTATCTGTTCTGAATGGACAGGAATCTTGATTGTCTGAGCCGTCAGTAGCCTTACTTTTTGAAATCGGTCATCTGCTGATGTGGACAGAATAAATTCTTCACTTCAACAAACCTTCTCCCAATATCAAGTATAAATTCATCATGTATTCCCTTAACTTCCAGCCCCAAAATGAAGTCATCAGTGATGTCAGCCACGATACCCTATGGCCAAAGCATAGGTGTCCAAACTGCAGATCTAGGTCAACTTCTCCATGAACCCTTGTTATATCTTCCATGGCTGATCGAATGACCAATCCATTTTGCCTTTTATCAACTTTTATTCCTGATAAAAATCCGGGCCGCACTATTGATAATGTGGCACCCGTATCCGATAGTAAAGACACATTTTCTTTTGTTTACATGGCCAACCAACAGTAGACTACTTGGAATTTTTCTTTAGTTTTCCTGCGACTCTTCATTTGTTGCGGAATTTACTCTCTCTCGAGGGCATGGATCAAGGCTTCGCTACCAGTCTTATCTCGAGATAATTCAAGGACTCGCTTGATCTCTTATCCCATCGATGAAAGTACCAACTGTTAATTGTTCCTAGAATTCCCTGGGCGCATCCGGATAAGCCAGGTATGTCAGTTGCTCAACAGCAGCTTGAAATTCTTGTAAATTTTCCCCAGCTTTTTACGTACATGATTTCAACTGAGTCTTATATACTTGGGCGAGATGTTGGTCGCCTTATCTTAAATCTAATGCAGCCTCCAATACTTTAAAATCTTATTGCTGCGCCACTGAAATCGTTTGAAGCAATTCTGGTGCTTGACCTCTCAATGCTAGAGCTAATGCCATAGCTTTGTCTCCATCACTCCAATTGTTATCACAAGCAGCTGCCTCAAATTGTCTTTTGTAGGTTGACAAGAAGTTTGTCCATCAAAGGAGGGAGGCTGTAATTGAGGACCGGATGACACTACTAACTGGCTTCTTTTTCCCTTCACTTCTGCTTAAGTCGATCTACTTCTCCCTCAACTACACGAAATTTTCCTATATCAATAACTTTAACTGAAACGTGGCCTCCTAGTCACGTTAATAGTTTAGAAATAGTGTGTATTAGGTAATGCCTACTATAGTAAATTTTTTGAGGCACTTGAAACTTTAGAATACTTAAATTCTTATAAAGTTTATTTATTAGGTAACTTTAATATTCCCGAATATAAGCAATACTCTGAAAACGATAATTTTACTGGACATATGTTAGAACTGCACACATTCCTCAATTTCTTTGATCTTAAGCAATATATAACACAGTACTAAATTCAAACGGACGTATACTAAATTTGGTAATGTCTAACCAAGCTTGTAGAGTAGTTAAATATGATGATGTCTTACTAAAAGAAAATTTACATCATCCTGCTCTAAGCATATCATTTTTCATAAACCATCGCTCGCGAAATAACTATGTAAATAATCACGTTGAATCTTATAACTTCCATAAGGCAAACTATCACACATTGTACGACAGTATCAGAAATTATGATTGGACCGTTCTAAATTCATTTAGTGATGTAAATTCAGCCTGCGAGCAATTTTATATAGCATTATATGAAATCCTTGATTCTTGCATGCTTAAATATATTTTAAAACCAAAAAATATCCGCCCTGGTTCAATAACAATATTGTTACGTGTTTACAGTCTTCAGTAAACACTCCGTGGATTCAAATAACAAGAATCTTCATTAACCACTATTTTATTAATCACTAAAATTACACTAGTAAATACTTAAAAATCACACAATTAATAATAACTTAATCTAATATAAATTCACTACTTTTAAAACACTATGTACTTTACTTTTCTTCTTAAACTTGTCAACTCTTGTCTAATAACCTAAAAACTCTCTGTCTGTTTACTTCACTGAACTGAACTGTACTGCCTACTTCACTCAACTGAACTGTTCCAACCTACAGCCTGTCTCTGTAACCAGAACTGTACTAGATACTAAACTGAACTGTTCCTTATACTTCACTAAACTGTACTGTTCCCCATCTGCTGGATTCACCTCTTTATATACACACTTGGATCTTCCAGAATTCTATTCTAGAATCCTCCATAATTTTCTACTATGTACTAGATGATTGTTCGTCAATTGGCTCATAGACGGCGCCACCCTACTAGTCAGGGAGTAACAGAATAACAGGTTTCCTTCACTCTGACCAGGAACCTAATCACATCTCCCTCCGTTAGAGGGCAGCACATAACAATATTATAAAGAACTTAAAAAAAATACTAGAATCTGGACGTTATTTAAGCAAACAGGTGTAGAATATATTATATAATGAATTTAAAACATTAAGAACTCTAATGAAGGCAGACAATGCTTATAAAATATATTTAAATAATATTAGACATGGCGTCAAATCCTTTTGGAATTATATTAACTCTAAGAAATGTGTATTCACTATCCCCCAAAATTTAATATATAGAGATGGCCAGTTAAATAATACACAAGAAATTGTGGACAAATTTGCAAGATTTTTCAGTACCTCATTTACTAACCCCAGAGCAACAAATAACTATTCAATTAACAAATTACTTGGTCCGAATAATAGTAATTTACATATTGATAAAATGTCTACAGATGATGTCTTATCTGCCTTGAAAAAGTTAAAACCTAAATTTACGAAAGGACCTGATGACGTACCAACTTTTTTTGTTAGGGATTGTGCACGTTTTTGTAGAGCCCCTCCCTATAATTTTTAATATGTCTCTGAAGTTTGGTATATTTCCGGATATATGGAAAAAATCTCGTATCTGCCCGGTCTACAAGAAGGGTGAAAAAAACAATGTAGACAACTATCAGCAAATTACTATAATTTGTAATTTCGCAAAAGTTTTTGAAATAGCTCTGTATAACGTACTCTATCCACATATAGAGCTCAGTGTGTTAAAGCGACTGGCTAGCAAACTGAGTTGCCTAGCGAAGTGGGTTCGATTCCCGCAAGGCGAAACAATTTTTCATTAAAATAATTGCCCCAAGAGTGGTTCGGAGTCCACATTAAACTGTAGGGCCTCGTCTCTCTTTGCCTAGCACAAGATCCTTGAGATCTTCCAGGGGGTTACTTCGGTAACTTGTGAGGCGGTTAAGAAAACATTTTTTTTAAGATCAGTGTGCATCAACACAGCTTCGTTAAAAATAGATTCATGGTTTCAAACCTATTTTGTGTTACACAGCATTTCGCTCAATGTATGGATCTAAACGGCCAAGTAGATGTTATTTACAGGGACTTCTCCAAAGCCTTTGATAGAATTGACCACAATATATTATTACATACGCTAGATCTCGCTGGGCTTTCTATGCTATTGTTAAATTTATTTAAATCTTACCTTAGCCAAAGAACACAATATGTTGAATGTCGGAGTGTAAAATCATTCGAAATATCAGTTACATCAGGGGTTCCCCAGGGCTCTATTCTGGGGCCTCTCCTTTTCGTACTGTTTATTAATGATATTGTAGATAATTTAAATGTATGCTATTTACTTTATGCTGATGACATGAAGTAGTTTTGCAATATTAGCTCTGAGGCAGACTGCGAAAAATTGCAAAACGATTTGCAAAGGGTGAATGATTGGTGCTCATTGAATAATCTTCCACTAAATGTTGAGAAGTGCAATGTAATGTCTTACTATAGAAAACAAACTCCACTACTAAAAGATTAATTAAATGGCAACACATTACACCGCCCTGAGCATATAAGAGATCTTGTGGTCACCTATGAGAGTGAATTATCTTTTAATATACTTGTCAATAACATAATGCAATCTTTTTTTAAACATTTGGGCTTTATAATAAGAAATTCAACCGGCTTTACTGACGTGAACACGTTAACACTGCTTTTTAATTCTTTGGTCAAATCAAAACTTGAATTTGCTTCATTAATATGGAATCCCAGCTATTTGACCTATATCGACGGCTTAGAGGCAGTGCAAAGATGGTTCCTTAAGTATTTATCCTTTAAGGAGGATAGGATATATCCACCAATTGGAATACCACAAAGCCTTCTACTTGATAGATTCTCATTACCTAGCCTGAAAGATCGCAGAATTAGACAATCATTAATGTTTCTGTATAAAATATTAAGTAATAAAATAGACTGCCCTCAGATATTAGAACAAATATGCTTTCATGTGTCAAGAACCGAGGATCCTAATAACATTACCTTCTATCTTGCCAGACCGAGGACTAATTTGTTAAAACATTCACCGGTTCACTTTATGTGCGATAATTACAACCTGCAAGACAGTTGACATATTTAATTATAGTATAAATAAACTTAAGGCACTGAACATTGTGCAATAGTTCTTATTTTTTGTATAGTTTCTGTTTTCTCCTTTCTCTGTTTTCCTTTCTCTTTCCACGCTTGTTAAAATTATATTATGTATTATATATTGTTATATATATTATTCTGTTTGGCTTATTAATTTGTAATTTGTGATATTTGTTCATAAACCTGTATTTTCCCATCTAGTAATAATTGGCCTTCGCTGTTGGATGGTGTATGTAAATAAATAAAACTTTCCCTTTGACATCAGTAACCCTTTCTTTGACTTCAGTTACTTCCTCTTCAACCTTATTTACTTTTTCATCAACGCCACTAACTTTAGCATTTACTATCCATATATCCTCCTTAATTTCATTTTTGATTCCTTCGGTAGCTGAAAGGATAGTACCTTGCTGTACCTCCAACTTTCCTTGATTTTTCTTCACATCTCTCTTGTTCTTGTTTTTCTTCCTGACGCCATCTTTCTTGTTCTTCCTTTTCTTCTTGACGACCCTTTTCCTGATCTAACATTATTTTCCTCAGTTCATCTTTTTCTTCTTTGCGTCGTTTCTTTTTCTTCTTCACCTCTCGTGTTCTTCTTTTCCTCTTGACGTCGTTTTTCTTGTTCTTCTTTCTGATCTAGCATCATTTTTCTGAATTCCGCGAACATGTCTTGCATGTGCTTTTCGGCAGCCATGCTTCTTGTTTCCATTAAAAAGTTCTTGAAACAGCACTAATAAGTATTCTTTGAAGTCTATAAATAGGTGTAATTCTAATATATCCACAAATTCCGGAGTAGAATGTTCTAGAAGTTTTCTCAAAATCTCACAAATAGGTCTCATTTAGTGTCTATATCACTTTCCAGTTGAAAGAATTTTGCTAACTGCACTAGTCTCCAAATAGAAGGTTCTGTAAATTTTCTCAAAATGTCACAAATAAGTCTTGTCTAATGTCTATATCACTTTCCAGTTCAAAGCAGTTCAATATCTGCAGTGGCTTCCTCGAATTCTTCAGAAATCCTGTTGGAATACACCAATTGTTACGTGTTTACACTCTCCAGTAAACACCCTGTATGTAGGTTCAATAAATTGCAACAAGAATTTTCACAAACCACTGATTTATTAATCACTTAATTTTACAATAATTAATCCTTAAAAATAACACAACTAATATAATTTAATCTAAAATAAATTCACTATTTTAAATCACAACTTGATACTGTTTCTTATTTCATCTTACCGCTTGCCTGTCTAATATAAAACTGTCCTCAGTGCACTTGTGGATCCACTGTATATATACCCGCATCGATTATTCTAGATTTCTGGAACATCATTCGAGTTCCTTCCAGTCCTTCTAGTGCTTTCTATGAGGCAGTGGCGTAGGCGTGCACATAACAATAGTTATAATTTTAATATTAAAAGGTAAAATCTTAGCTACATATATTTCACAATTTTTTCTCTTGATGGTTTATTAAGATTTTGTGATGGCGAAAAGTTCAAGTCATTTTTCAGTAAAATCACAGTTCCCCCATAGACAAGTTCAGACCTACAAAATTGAGATGCAACTCTGGAGCCTTGATGTAAAACTATTCTATTTCTAAAGCGTTCAACCAATGTTCACTTATACAAAGAGCTTTGACTTCGGGCATTTGTGTAAGAGAAGTGCTTCAAGTTCATTTCCCTTTTTCTAATACTCTGAATGTTGAGGTGAATGACAGTGAATGGGTTTATGTTCTCAACATAATCCAGTCAGTAGAGGTCAAAAAAGGCCTTTGACTTACAAAAGGTGTGGGGTAGTAATAATGTTTGAACATGTTGTTCAGGTCTGGGCCTTGACAAAAAATCCAAGTTTTCGACCTTGGAGGGGACCACTTGAGCCGCCATCTTGAATAAAAGCCACAAAGAATTAGTTTTTTGAAAATAACTCCGCAGCGGTTGATCCAACGACGAAGATATCTGCAACAAAGTTACATTTTTGTATATATATATTTTTGTAAGTCCCAATATGTAACAAAGGCAGGAAGATGAACATATTTCTCCAAAAATAGTAAAAACCCATTTTTGACGGTAAATTTAGTAAGAATGAATTAGTTATTTTTAATGTGTTTTCATATTACAATAAGATTATACAGTGATATTTCAAATTACAGTGATTTTTTTTGTTACATATAAATTTTCTTACCACGGCAGTGGCATAATTTAAGTTAGTAGACAATATTTATCCATTCGAAGTTTCTATTTTGTGGAACAGAAGATTCCTAGAGTAGCGGCTATAGACCTTTCCTCGTGCATGTTTTTGAAAAGGACAGCCATCTCTCCACTCCAAAGAGCGAGGGATACGGCAGGATACCGCGCGCTTTACAGGAATTTTGTTCACATCCAAAAAACCCCAGGACTCAGTGCCACCATTGGCATATTTAAAGATCAGGATGCAAGACTAGAGTACATCACAGAGGCTGGAGCATGCTTTATTGTTGCTTTGCATGGTGGCGACACGGAATAGGAAATCTTGGAAGAAGTCTGCCACGAACATTTTATTAAATCTACAACAAAAAGCAAATTCAATCTTGCTCCTTTGCGACCAACGAAGGACACTGTGTGGTATCATGCGTTCAGGACGTACCACTAAGTCCAAAAATTGGATCCAAAAAAATCCAGAAGACTCCACTCACAATGACAGAGCAATCAGCACCCAAGAACTTATTAAAACTCATTTCATGCACTTGTCGAAAAGAATGCGGTGGAGCATGTGGTTGCAGGAAAGCGGGGTTGTAGTGCTCTGTTGTGTGTGGCTTCTGCAGTGGTGAGTTATGCGAAAATGTAACGGAAGTTCGTATCGACAGTGAGGACGAAGATGATGAAGATTTATCAATGGAAAAACAATGGATTCTCAGAAGCACCGATGATGATGATATTGAGGACAACAATTGACCAGGACCATCAAAAAAGTTAAAACACTAATAATATAACTGCGTGGCTCAAGCATCATTTACATCTAAGATCGCGAAACTGTGGAATAGGCTATCAGAGATACCATAATAGGAAAAAAAGTGCCATTTACTCTACCTCAAGGTGGTGTGGACATAAGTATACTTTGAACTTACAAAATTAATATAACTATGTAATAAATAGAGAGAAACAATTGTAAAATCACAAAAATGGGGTTTTACAATTTTTTGGGCAAAATGATTTTCCTGCCGCTGTAACTCGTTACATATTGGACTTACAAAAAATGTGAGGAATTGTGTCTTCTTTAACTTTGTTGAAGACATTTTCGTCGTTGGATCAACCTCTCCGGAGTTATTTTCAAAAAACTAACTTTTTGTTCCTTTTAATCAAGATGATGCAGCGAGCGGTTCCCCCAAGGTCGAAAACTTGGATTTTTTGTCACAGCCCAATCCTTGCATATTAAAAAATTATTACTACCTCAGCTTTTGCAGGGCAAACCTTCCTAGTGACTGCTAAAATGTTGCTACGAAATTGTACCTATAGTCATTGACACTCTCGTGTCAAAAAATTAATTTTGATTAATTGATTTACTTGAGTAAATTCTATGGTGTTTCATTTATAAACTTTTTAGAGTAGTTTTTAGTCATAAACTCTGATTATCTATTAAGAAACATGTCTTGCCTCTAGTAAAACCATGAAACTATGTCCGATCGCAGTGGCAGCAAACGTATTACGGTTAGTGTAATTTTCCCCGAATAGTATAGAAAATGAAATCTAACGGAGGTTATGTTTCATTAACTTGACAAATTCCGGTTTTATCAGCTTGGAAGTTAATTTTTTTATTACTGGTGGTAAAAAAGAAGTTAAATTGGGTTGTACTATTTATTTTTCAGATTTAAATATAGGTACATGTTGCCAGATGTAGATAACATTAAAAGAAAATAGGTATTTATATACAGAAAAATGTGTGAATCATTGTGGAAAATAAAATAATGTGCTACCTAATCATTAAAAAGAATGGTAGTAATTATTGGAACATTTTAAATTTGTATCATTAACTTTGAGTTCTGAAATACAATACTCATATAAATCCTATTGGTGGGTCGGCCTTATCATAATCATGTACTAGAAAAGGGATTAGTTTATTGTCCACATATACAATCAAAATTCCACATGATCAACTTTAAAAACTACTTAGTTATTAAAAACTACATTAACATTAAGTAATACTGCTTATATTTGTACAACATATAGGAATAATGCTTACCGACATTAATTACAATAACTCTACAACACGATAACAAATTTAATTTAAACAGTTTAATAATGTATGGAAAGAATATTGGCTCATAAAACGGATCACAAAAATTTATTATATGAATTATATTCCACAACCTTGCGAACTCGAAGAATGGAAGTTGGCATATGCATTCCCATAAGATCGTCTTGACAAAGAAAATATCGAACAGAGAACAAGTTTTTATGTCTCATACCAATGGCGGTTGGAGAAATTTTGGTTAGCTCTGTCTCAGTAATAATAAGGTACGAGAACAACAGTTTAAGGTATATATATATAGCTACCATGAGGGCCTGAAGTTTTGGGGAAGAAAATTTGCTGCAAAAATGCGAGGAAATGGATGTACTACCACTACCTAAGTCTTTGTTAAAATATTTTAAAAATTTCAAAATTAAATGGAAAATTGATCGATAAAGTTTTATTAAAGATTTTCGATTTTTTAGTGTGAATTTTCATTTTATATAAATATTTAATTTACAAAATAAGTAAGTTTATTGTTAATCCAAAAAGAATACAAAATGCAAATATTGCAAATATTTTATGGGGTTTTTCACAAAAATAGCACACTCAAATTACTCTAATTATAGTTATTTTTTAATGATATAGATAGATTAGGTGTGGTATAATATTGCTGCTGTATTCTGCAGGGGTGGCTTCTTCAAGGTAGGGGCCACTTCAACGCGTATAGGTAAAAATTTAATCACTTTCTAAACAAAATTTAATTCTATTAAAATGAAATATATAAAAATTGAGCAGCATAGGTGGGCATAGAAATATGAAAATGTTTTATATACTAAATAAAATAATTATCATTTATATTGTTAAAGGGACTTCTATATACCCTTATTCAATAGAATGGGGTATTTTCTATTGTTTTAAATTATAGTTTTGTGATTTACGGTGTGCTGCACTTAAAAGTGTAACACCCTTATTATAACTTTTTTCTTTGTTTTCCGATTTGGAACAAATTTTACTCAAATATAGAACAAAGTGAGAAGTACTTATGCCCCCTACAAATGCAGTCACCTGTAATACAAAGAAAAAATGAAAAAAATCATATTAAGCATTTTCTTATTGAAAAAAAATTATTTGTGAAAATTGTTCAGAATTGTCTTAAACCATTAGTCCAAAATTTCATCAAAATGAAAAAAATATATTTTATTTAAAATAATGTCAGTCCAAAGACATCATTTTAAATAACTTACAGATTACTTGACAAACACCTGACAGCTTGCGTTTAATTTAAAACACTTTTCTAAGCAAAGAAACACATTACAATTATATTTTTGGACTTGGACATTATTTTAAACAAAATCTTAAAATTTTTTAAATTTTGATGAAATTTTAAACTCAAGGTTTTTAGACAGTTCTAAACAACTCTCAATAATAAAAATTTCCGATAAGAAATGGCTAATAAGATTTTCTGATTCTGACTACAGAAAATTTTACACTCTGTATATCACTATAAAAATTGAAATAGTTCATTATAGTGAAGATGTAGCTGACCTTTTTGTTTAGGCAGATATGACAACTGTGAAAAATAAACATAAATACACTACACATAGCGGACAACCCACAAATCCAAAGCTGCCCAGAAGGGGTTACACATTTAAACAAATGCAGAGACATTCAATTCCATACTTCTCAAACATTACTGGTGAAATGTATAACATGCTGTATATTTTTGCAATTGGAAATTAGGAGTTTTCTCAAGGGAAATATAACATTATACTAAGGTACCCAACAGGTATTTTACACAAGTTTATCAAAGTAGGCCTAAAAACTATAACAATTTTACAATTTGTCTACCATCTTGTATAATTTTTTAAAATAATCAGAAAGTATAAATACCATAAATTTCAAATTTGGGCATTTCAAATAATGGCTACATATGCATTAATTCGATTGATTTATCATCTTCTGTTGTTTACCAATAACTAGGTATGAAGCACTATTTATTCATATTTTAATTATAATACATAAAAATACATAATATTGATATATCTATCTAGATATAAATGAAAATATTTAACAGTGGATCTCTATCGAGTAGGTACCTTTGAGTTGTAATAAAAGAAACAAAAAATGAATGAATCTGATAGCTCCAATGATATTTTTACTTCTATGAGAATCTTATATTATTTTGATAAAAAACCATTGTTTATTCACAAAGTGACAAAGTTGATGTGTGGGAATGTCGCACAGAAATAACCGGGCAGTCTGCGATTTGTATGCAGAGTGTTAGCCACTAAGAAGTCATCCCGACAAATAGTATTTTCTTACTGTAGAACGGAAGCTGAGATAAGAGAGAGAGAGCAACTCATAAACACCAAATGCCCATTATAAATGATGATATCAAAATTAATGTATTGTCAGTGGAAATCAATCTGTGTTAATACGAGAAGACGCATGTGAGTTGGACATAGGAAGAGGAACTGCAAGAAAAATTCTTAAGAGTTACAAATACCAGTTTCATGAAGCATCATATGGAAATGATTTCATGTGAAGATTTCAGTATTGCAAATGGCTTTTACACATTAAAATTAGATCCCAAACCTCCATTATACCATATTATTTTTTTATGAATCTCGTTTACAAACTATGGCATGTTCAATAGAAACAATTTGAGGTACTAGGCACAACAAAATTCAATACTTTTGAGGCAAGGCGATTTTCAAGAACTCATAAAAATGTCACTTATTAATATTTTTATCTCAATATGCCATAGTTGTATACAAGATGACCTCCTGAATCTAAAAATATACATATATACAGTGTGTTCCATTTAAGTTAGCATTATTTTTGGTGGAACTGGAAGCGACAATAGCTATTTATGCCATCAGTTACGAAATGCCTAATTTTGTGTAACGCGTGAGATTTTTGCGGAACGAACGAAGTGAGTTTCGCAAAAATTCACAAGTTACACAAAATTTCATTTCGTAACGTATTGCATACAAGATTTTTTCTAATTTTGAAGAAAGTAATAAAAAAATTAAATTTAATATAATTGATAAAAATTTGGAAAACATAAATTTAGTTTGTTGCTGTTACTTCATGTTAGTTGTCGGTTTGACATTTTGTAAAAAAGTCTAGACGGAAGGTTTTTAGTGAGATTGATATATTTTTAGTTTTATTTTTTTAAAATGAGTAATTCAAGTTCTGAAGAGCTACCAAGCGATATTGAAGAGGCAGCAGGTAATGCTCTATTATCAGTAATTCCCAAAAAGTCAAAGGCAGTTTATGATTTGGCATACGAAAAATTTGTTACGTGGTGTGATGAGAAGAAAATTAAACATGTTAATGAGAAAGTTTTACTTGCATATTTTGAAGGTAAGAAAGATCTAAAAGTTTCCACATTATGGACACTTTACTCAATGTTAAGGTCTGAACTAAATCTGAAAAGGAATATTGATATTAAAAAATATACAAATTTGGTAGCATATATTAAAAGTCAAGCGGACGGGTACAGTGCTAAAAAGTCAAAAGTTTTTATTAAAGAAGATTTTGCCAAATTTTTAGTGGAAGCTGATGACAAAGAATACTTAATGGCTAAGGTTGCAATGATAATTGGAATGGCAGGAGCATGCAGAAAAGCAGAATTAACATTTCTTCCAGTTGAAAATGTTATAGACGAAGGAAGCTATTTTCATGTTGATATCCCACCTTCAAAAACAAAAGTTATACGGCAGTTTGCAATTACCACTGGAGACATTGAAAATACGAATCTTGTTGAAATATTAAGAAAATATATTAAGTTGCGTCCCCAGGTTCTTAAACACAACAGATTTTTTGTAAAATATGCGAATGGAAAATGTACCAGAAATCCTGTTGGAATTAACACATTTAGCAGTCTGCCAAAAGTTATTGCACAATTTCTTCGTCTTTCAAACCCTGTTCTATATACTGGCCACTGCTTTAGAAGAAGCTCTGCCACTTTTCTAGCAGACAGTGGCGCTGATATTTTAAAATTAAAGAGGCACGGAGGTTGGAAATCTAGCTCTGTTGCGGAGGGATATGTCGAAAATTCTATGAATAATAAGAAACTTATAGCGCAAGAAATATTTGGTGAAACATCTAAAGCAATGTGCGCCACTTCCCAAATAACAGCAAGTTCGAGCAATGAAAAAATATGTCGTCGGGAATTAATTTGAATAATTGCAATAATTGTGTTATCAATATTTATAATAATTAATTAATTTATAATTTATGTTTTTAACTTGTATTATAACAGTTTAATAAATAGAATAATTCTTTTTGTCACTAATTTTGAAATACATTTTTCGTCACCAATTGCATAAAATTTTACTTTATGCAACTAGTTACAAAAAGTAAGACGTTTCATAATGTCAATCAGTTTTAAAAAGTGTCACTTTATATGTCAAAATTAGAAAAAATAACATATCAGTCGAATTAATGCATATTATTTAACTGTTATTTGACGTACCCTAATTTGAAATTCATATCTTGCAAGACCAAAAAGATATAGGTGCGAGCGTCATTTCGCGGTCACCCGGTATATGAGTGCATCAAGCTAAGCTATTTGTTCCATCATTTTCACAATTTTGCTTATAGCAAATGACTCGCATAAAATTGATAAAAGGGAGTGTCTATAGCTCCGGGGTAAATCCGTATGATTAATTTTTATTAGTCCTCCAATCAGGCACTCGACACGCCGTACATGCGTTATTATGCGTATAGTAAAAGGTATGTAAGTTCTTCATCAGCAGTTCATGGTGTAGTGGTTAGGTTACCCTATTCTCACACGTCAGGTTGGGAGTTTGAATCAACTTTTTAGTTTTTTTTTTACTACCATTTTGTTAGCAACTAAAATACGTAATACGAATATTTCTTTAGGTTAAATATGTTAATATTATTTGATGTAGTATAGTTGCTTATGAAGATAATTTCCCTTGCCCTTGACGGCAGCCAATCATCAGTCATTACTGGCGTGGAGTGCCTGAATGGAGGAGGAGGAATAATAAAAATTAATCATACGGATTTACCCGGAGCTGTAGACACTTCCTTGATAAAACCCAGAGGCTGCAAGTTTGAGAAATTTAAAATTATTATATTATATATTCAAAAGCAAAATTTTTAAATATGGAAGTACACACTTGAATAAAGGATACAACAAAATGCTCAGTTCACTTTATACACTTCAAAAAGTGGAACCTTGCCGAAACAAGTACTTTCTTAATTTACCCTCACTTTTATCCTTTCGCTCCCAATGCTGTACATCATATGAGTGCTAGACTATAGTGAATGTTGGTAGTATAAATTCGATGAATATTTTTTTACTTTAAAAAAAATTCGTATACAGTATTGGCAGGTAAAAGTATTGAATCGATGCTTATATAAAATAAAAGAGAAGAGAAATGGCCAAATAATATACTGAAGAGAAGCAGATTTAACCTGCGCTATTGCCATTTTTCTCTTTGGCTTGCAAAACTCTAACATACTTGCTGAACTACTCGCTTCAATGTTAATATATCACTTTCTTTCACTTATATTATTTTGCAATTTATAATTCCTTCTAATTTATTATAGCGATCGATTCAAGTTTTGTACCTGCCAGTATTGTAGACATCAGCGGGCCATAGTGAATCAAAAAGTCTGCAAATTGTGGCACTGCACTGCGAATTAACTTTGGTAAAAAAAGGGTTAAAGGTGTAAGTACAAATTTTAATAAATGTGTCACTGACATTTCCAACTATCAGCTTTATTGAGTCGGCAATTACAGCATAGCAATAATGACAGGCCGAGCGTCAGGCCAAAATTTACTTGTACTTATCAAAAATTTATGAAAAGCTAGATTAAAAAAATCGATTTTTTTGGCATAATAATCTCTTATATAAACAATGGTATAAATGGTACAAATTTCATGTTTATAACTGATTATATTTATAGTGAGGAAAATAATCTATCAATACTTAAGAGAGAGAGAGAGATCCGATAAGGAAATATTTATTATTTTTGGCCATAACTTTTTTAAATACATATATTGATAAAATAAAGTATAAGCCTATCTAAGTGGAACTATGCAAGGTGTAGTGATATGAATTTTCACTCAATAATTTCAGTTGTTTGCAAAATCAGTAAATTTAAATTAAATATTAGTGCCAATCTTCATAATTTGTAGTTTTAAATGCACTAATTTTGCAAATGACTGAAATTATTGAGTGGAGATTCATATCACTACACCTGTCATAGTTCTACTTAGGTAGGCTTATACTTTTTTTTAACAATATATTAAAAAAAAGTTATGGCCAAAAATAAGAAATATTTCCTTATCGGACCTCTTTCATATGCCCACCTTAATTTAAATTTGTATGTGAATATAGTACTATAGGTAATCCATAAAATTACTGAATTGAATTTATTTATACCTTCATTATCAATAATTTGAAGTTTGAGAGTGTCAAATATATCAGAACTGTATATCAAACAGGGATTGAGCAGATACATTGCAAATGTTAGTTTATGGCGCGCTGCAAAATTATTTATGAAATACCTAGCATTTTCATTATCATGCCAAAAAATAGGATAATAAAAGTATCCATAGTTTTCTGATTTTTCTGTGGTTCCACTATAAGCATAATTGGTAGTCCCAACTTGATAAAGAAAGTTTCCCACAACAATATGGAATAAATGCTTAGTTTAGAAAAAAATTCTGAGATTAAATATAATTTATAGCACCTTGAAATTGAAAAAAATGACTCATTGATGCACTAGTCTCATCACAATCACATTGCTTCAATTTTGGAATAGTTTAATTCTGAAATTTACATGACTATCTAAAAATAAAGCTTATTTATATAAATACCCTAAAATATCAGACAATATTTTATCTGTAACATTTTTACTATGTTCATTGAAAAAGGTAATGTCTTTTATAGTTTTTTCAACTTCATCTAATTGAGCAAGATGTTCAGGCCATACACATTTTTCGAAATATCCTGGACAATCAGGGGGATCATATACTCTGGTACTTCTTCGTCTCAAGCACTCATCTCTTTCTAGTCTAAAGTAATATTTTAAATCGAAGATATTTAACATCGGTTCATAATTAAATATTGAAAATCCTTCAATTATCAATATAGTTAATTTGGAATTTTTACATCGAGTTTTACATTTATCATGAATAAATTTCTGTATATCCTCATATCCTGTACCATTATTTTGAAATCCAATTTTGGTCATATGGTTTACTGGCCTCAAATCATTTTTGTCAATAAAATGCAAAATATCATCATGCATTTTTTCCATATCGAGGCTCGTTATAATATCAAAATTTATGTGTTCTAATTCTGGAATCCAAACATGTCGAGGATCCTTTACATCCAAGTAATAATCATCCTGAGAAAATACTTTGCTGTTGGGTAAAATATTATTTAATTGCGTAGCAGTTGTAGTTTTTCCTCCACAGGTAACTCCACCAATTCCGATTATTAACAGATTTCCATCATCAGATACCGACATCATAAAAATTTTAAACATCTATCTAAAAAAGCTGAAATAAATACTTAACGAGTTTGTACTTCGACGCGTTTCATTTTTGATTCTTTGACTAAGTAATTTGTGGTAATACTGGTAATGACTTAAGAATTATATTATTATATAATAGTAGCCGGGATTTCCACTGGATCTCGGCCTTGACCTACTCGCGATTATTTTCGTTATCGACATCGCTGATGGATAGTCGATTTCAAACGTCACACAACGTCATTGAAGGTGACTGAAGTTAGCTTTGGATTTAGAAGAATTTATATCTACGTTGACCGTGACCCTCTCGTAAGCGCGATTAGTTACATTTATTTATTGTTAAGATTAATTTATTTTTCTTATTATTTAGAGTTCTATTCAGTTGTGTATGTATATCATTACATCTTTTTTTAATTCTGCAGTCAGAGTAAAGATAAAGTATAATATGTTAGCTCCAAAATAAAAAAAATTGACCATAAAATATAAAAATGGTCTAAAAAGCGCTGGTATACACTGCAGCCGGATGATTAATTGGATATAATTTTACATTATATGTGCAGTCATAATCTATATAACTGATTGATTTTGAGAGGATAATCAAACAAAAAAAATATATCCTTTCATCTCAGTTTGAATTTGCCACAAATTAAACAATTAATGAAGAACGAAACAGTGTTGTCATATTTCTTGTATTTATAGATAATCTGATATTACAGAGAACTTAAAATTCCTGTCATTATGTTATTATACCATAAACGATATTTAGTGCAATCAATATGGTTTAAAAATTCCCTTAACCTGGGCAAAATTGCAACACAAATGATTCTTTTTGCATTCTATTGTGAAAAGTGTCTATTTTAACATATTCAAAATCTCCATTAATCCCGGCGCAGGAAATCAGTTAAAATCCAAGATGGCGGCTGAATTTTGTATTTTTCATTACAAAATTTATAACTGTGTATAACTTTGTATTTACACCTTAAACTTGGCAAAAATGTCTAAAATACAAAGATAAAAGCATAAAATACGTATTGAATAGGTAAGATAGGTATTGAATCACTCAAATTGCCTATTATACATCAGAGAAAACTTTATTACACATTAGACTTACAAGAACAAAAAAATCATTATTTCAAAGTATGGGTTATTTTCCTTTATTGATAATGATAATTTCACTATGCACTAGTTTGAAAACATAATCTTTTATTAAACAAAATGTGAAAAAATTCCTAAAAATTCCGTTTTTGTTTCTTCCTATTTTTTCATATATCTCAGTAACTATTGCTTTTAGAGAAATGTTATAGAAATAAAAAAGTTTTGTAATTAAATTCTAAATAAGAAGCAGTTGGTTGCGAATCCAAAAATTCATTTTTACTATTGCAAAAATAGTAAAAATCCCCCCAAAAATTTTGAAATAGCAAAAGTTATTTGTGGAGTTTTTTTCAAATGCTTATATTATATGTAGGACCTTCATATTTTTCTAAAGAGAATTTTTAATATAATAAATCTTCCCACCAAATTTTATCAAGATCGGACTTTCAGTTTTTGCATAATAATTTTACAATCTAAACTTCGCAAAAATTTGCAAATTTTCAAAATGTTGCTGAGGCTAAACTAAGGCATTTAGAAAATTGAAAATTTTTTGGCATATAAATGAGCACTGAAATGTTCAAATTCATTTTGAGATATTAAAATGCGTTAATTAGGATAATAGATATATAGAT
Organism: Leptura quadrifasciata; assembly: GCA_963675555.1. NCBI lineage: Eukaryota > Metazoa > Arthropoda > Insecta > Coleoptera > Cerambycidae > Leptura > Leptura quadrifasciata. The sequence continues at coordinate 148,871,920 of OY776673.1, read as the reverse complement.
AATAGAATAATTTTGTTTAAAAATTTGCTTAGCAGAAAGTAGAAATGGTTCCAGTTGAACCGGAGCTCCTCATCAACCCCACCCCTCCCCCCACCAGAATGAGCCCCCGCGTTAGGGCTCCGCTCCGGGCTCCGTGCTGTCAAAAATGAGTCTCCTGTGCTGTCAAAAAATGGGGTCCTCGGTCTGTCAAAAATGGGGCTCCACCGCAGGGTCCCCTCCACCCAGGCTCGATGACGTCAAAATTTCAAACTGCGGTTTATTGAACCTTCACAAGTTTGGGAAAATTTTGATGAGTTTAAGTTTGCTAATGTGCAAATAAAAATGTGGGACATGGCCCTTGACTTGATAGAATCGTCATTTAAAATGTCCGAGCCTTTATAGACGTGTGAGGGAAATCGAATGTTTTTAATTTACAATGGTTATTATTTATATTTTATTTTAGTTCAAAATTAAATTATTGAGATATTTTCATACAATCGTTATAAGTGATTCATAGAAATACAAAAAAATATTTTTAAATAATAATATATATAGGTACATGTAACTTCACTGACAATAATTATATATTGTTAAACTTATCTATATTTGTTACTATAGAAACTAGCCAGGGCGATAAAATCAGTACTTAAACTGCGTACGGTAAAGTACTACTTATACTCTGCGCTCAAGATGATGTGATAAATTCCACATTATTATTGCGCCGTTGTAGATAAAAACTATAATTTTTGGATATAGTTATTTATCTTCTAATAGTGTCATGTATAATAATTACTTCCTGCTTTGTTGACAAACGGATAAACAATTATGAGAAATATTTTATTTTGGAATATATATACTTTCTAACCATTTTTCTACGACTGTTAAAAGAAACTACTTGTTTTATTACCATTTTCTTGTTTGTAAAACATATAATATGTATATTTATGATATACGATAGGAAGGACGGGGTAGGAAATTAATAAAAAATATGCAAAAAGGAACATAATTGTTTATTAGACTTTTTAAAACAGAAATGTCAAATTTTAGATTGGTGTTTTGACATTTGCGGAAGGTAATTCTACCTTTCTTTATTTTCTTTTTTAATGAAGGACAATCTTAGAAACAGTCTTTTTTCACTCATGAGATTTTGCCGTACACTCATGTATGGTTCGTATAGGTACTATTAATAGTATGGAAGTCTATTAAATACCACGTTCCATTACACCAAAGTTACTGTACCTACCTAAAATGTTTTTATAGAATAATATATAATATTATATTACTTTTTAAACGTCAAGAGAAAAAACTGAATTTCCATTAATGACAAATAAAAAAAAATGGTACACCACTGGTGTGAGTGGCGAAACTACCATGGTTGGTTGGGTGGGTTAATAAACGGTATTTTCATTTTCCTGTCATCTGTCATTTCGTATTTGTCAGTGAAAGTGGATGTATGTAGTTGAAAATGTTTGTTTATTGCTGTTTTGTATGAAATGACGAATTAAATCCGAATAATTTTCAATTAAATGATGTGAAATAATTTAAAGAGATGAGTGTCTTCGGTGATTTTCAACAGGTTTGGTTGCAGCGATTTCCAGAGAGCCCCTTACCTGGAGCTTGGGAGGAGGATGTCAGAGCTAATTTGGCAAAACATAAACAAAAAGTATCGTTACTTAAAGAAGAATTAGAAAAGGAAGAGTTTTATGTGGAATATTTGGAGAGGTTGCTGAGTGATGTGGAGCAACACAAAAAGAAATTGGCTAAAGAAAAATGTGAAGAAAATGACTCTGGTGATGTCATTGGAGATACCATATCTAAAGTAAATATTATTACAAGAGTTTCTAGTCTTAGTCTCTTTTTGAAAGCTTTATTATTGCTGTCCAATATTCATAAGAATTTGTCTATTGAATTAACATTGTTTAATTTAGGAAAAATAGGTGTGGCCACAAATGTTAATCAGTTATTTCATGGAATGCAAAATAATCCACTAATTAAACGAATTAATAATATAGCTGAAGTTAGTTAAATATATTTACGTTATGACAACTTAGGGTGATCTTGTTATTAATAATTTGAAAATTTTGATGTACAATTCATTTGGCATAATTTATTGTATTTAACAATAAAAGTTACTTCATATTAAGGACAATATAAACATTTAGCAAATTAAAAATTACTGTGTATTTCTAGTTGTAAATAATACTAATATTAAGGTACCTACCTATGAGAAGGAAAGTATACCTTCAACAAACATGAATACTATAGAATTAAAATACCTAGTATAATAATAATAACATACATAATAACAATAACAATAGGTTTTTATTAAAACTAGACCATTATTTATGAGATAAAAACAGCTTTTTCACTTTATAGTATTGATAATAATTATCGAGGTAGATATCTAGGTGATTCGATAAGCAATGAGGAAAATGCGAATATAAAGTTGAGAATATAATAAAAGTAGGTAATTCATAAATAAATGTTACTTTGTAAATATTCGACTTTAAAATTCGCATTTTTATGTTAGCAAAACCACGTGACCGAAAATACTATGGCATTGACGTGACATCACTTTGTCACTAATTTGCCCCGAATTAGCTAATTTAAATTGTTATTCTAAATCTTGTTATTAACTTTTAAATAATATGAGGGACATTAATTTCATTACATCCTCAGTGGATTCATCTATAGGCACGGTATCCCTTTTAGACTTTCAACATTTTAACATTAATGACCTGATGTTACCAGGCATGACTGACGTCACTTGGCAGGAATAGAGCATTTCAATAGTTTTAAATCCTCAACAGAAATAAATAATTTTTTTTATCAATTGTAACAAAAAAGAAATACCTACGAGGAAGCAGATTTTTCGGTCATCCATCTATCAGTGATAAAAAAAACATGAAACTTGCTCTACAAAATGTGCGTATGAAGTAGTTACAGGGGAAAGATTGTACTATTGTTTCTGCTAGTCAATTAGTCTAAGACGAGTCCATTTTGCTAGGGGTCTACAGTTTAGCGTATGCTCCAAACTACGGTCTTCGACTTATTGACCACCCACACTGGTGCATACCACTGCCTCAGAGGAAGGTTCTTGCCCCAAGGGCCGCATGTCAGACGGACTAGGGGTTTTTATGCTCACTCGCAACCTCAAGGTCTCGTGACAACGACAGACATGTCGGACAGACCAGAGGTTGTGAGTTCACCCACAGTCTCAAGGTCCTATGACAATGACATACAACTCAACAAAGGAGTTCCCCAACCTCACTAGCAGGTTAAATGGTCCTGGATCGTCTCTGTCAACAGCCCACCGACTATTAGATCAGGTATGTTGGTCACCCATCCAAGTGTCGGACACAACTGGTGACAACATGACTGATCGAGCATCGGAACTCAAAATCAAAACAAATTTATTAATAATTCAAAGGAAACAAAGTCTATAAATAAAAACTGTTACTCCTTCTATCAGAGTGGCAAATTAAAAACAGTAATCCCAAAAAAAAATCCAAAAGAATTTTAAACGATCAAAACTTAAACCGTTAAAAATAAGCGGACACTTAAATACATTTTGTAAGTTTACACAGAGAAAATTACGTGAAAAAACCCGCTCGAGACAACTACCACAGCGAGGCATCCCAACCTTCGAATATTTAATTTTCTGATGATCCAAAGAAGTTATAATTTTGGCAAAGATGATTGGTAACGAAGAACAATTTAAAATAAACAAAAACTTCAAAAAGAAATGAAGAGGGACATAGGAAATATTTTGAGGTTTTTAGAAACAGATTGTAGAGCATAAGAGAGTTAAAGCAGGTGAAAAGTTGGTTATAATGGTTGCCGAAAAATGGGCAACGCTTGGTGTATTAAATTCTAAATGGCACAAATTTTAAGTGATGCAATACTTGTAAATATCAGCAGGTTCTGAAAATAAAACCTAATGTTCTTTGTGCGGATTTAGTAACCGTTTCGACATGCATATTCGTATTAAAAGTTGCTTGACGTCAATAGTGATGTCAAGATCCTTAAACACTGCGTAGTTCTCAAGGCTCATTGACTGAATTGTATAGTTGTCTAAAATTTTATTTTATTTTAAAGGTCTTGTTTTTATATCTTACAATGTTTAAAGGTAATCGATAGATTTCATTTTTCATGAAACTAATTATTGCCAATTCTGATTAGATCATGTAGATTCAGAGAGTGTGCAAGGGAACGAATTATTCAGTAGATCTTTAGGTCATCAGTAAATTGAAACAATTTGCTACTAATTTGATTGCAGATATCATTAGTGAATGAAAAGAAAAGCTAAGGAGCAAGGTTGCTGCTTTGTGGCACTCCGTTCGTAACAATAAATCTAAATGACTGTGACTGGTGACCCTTTTATTCAACAAATTGTTCTCTGTTTGACAAATATGATAGAATAATATATCATCTTGTCAAACCGAATTTTACAAAGTATTCTTGATAATCACTTTATTTTATGATTTTATTATGTGCATACAAACTATAGCATATTTCCATATACTGGATATAACAGAATCATTGTAATTTCAGCTCCACTCACTTGAAGATCAAGAAAGCCGGATTCAATAACTATAGTAGTATCTAGTATAGTATAGTAGTTCTCCCACCAAACCCTTTTGATATATAATGTGTTAATCCATTAGGTGTATATCCAATTAAATATTTAAAGGGGTTACTTTTTTTATACCCAGACCACGTGAGAGCCCGTAAAACAGGATTGGTTGTTCTTTGAATATACACCTCAAAACAATCGATAATGTATTGTACTTTGTGGTATCTGTGCCTAAACGGTATTGGCAAATAGTTATTTCCATTGAATAAAGTTCTTAAATATTTTAGATAAAATGGGCAAGGATTTTTGAAAGGTAATGCCCACGACTTTACTTAATACACCAAAATCGTCGCCTATGCAAGTATACGATTGGTTAACCTTTATTTACTTAAAGTCATTAAAATGTCAATCTTTGTTAACGGGCATTTTGCAATTATCATATTTATAATAAAAATAGTTTTTCAGGTATTCCTAAATATCATTTTGGATTCTTTTCTACTTTCAATGCTTTGTTTTATATTATAAGGTTCCATAGATTCACTTCTCGATACTTGCAATTATTTTAGGACTTTTGGACATTGAACTTTGGGTTTTTTGGGAGGTTGCAATAAACTACACTTAATTAGCTTAGATTTTGATCCAACGCACACCAACACTTTTAAAATCTGTTGTATCATTGTTCTTTGATAACCTTTCAGAATTTTCCTCATGTGGCATATCAGCATTTTCATTTGCAATTTTCAGTTTTTTTTTGTCTTATATATTCTTCTACACTTTCTAGACGTAACCGCTTTAAGAATACTGATCTAGCAGGCTCAATATGTGCACTTTTCTCCCAGTTTAACACTCAAAAAAATGAGGAACAGCACCTTGCTTTAATTTAATTTTTACACCTGGCATTAATTTAAATTTGACATAATTTTCATCATCTTCCTCTAACTGAAAGAAATAACTTAAATAAATTATAAAATTATTTTTAAAGAAATATCTCTTCTAAATTTTATGTTTATTGGTATGTACACTTATTACCTATTAAGCTAATTAACTTTTATTTAAATGATCCTGACAGCAATAGGCTCCTGTTTTTTTCATTTAACAGGACAGACCAATACATGGCCTGTTGCCAAAGAATTATTTTCTTGTGTATCAGTAAACAAATAAAATATTTGTCTGATGTTGATACCGCCATGCTTTCATGCACATTTAGGAACAACACAATATTTATATAAAAATACCTACTACCAAAGTCCAGTATTCTACTGTTTCCTTTGAAGGGAAATCGATTCATTGCCACTAATGAAGGGCACAATGTACGTTTTGAAATCAATTGAAAATAATGCCCTATAACTTTCGACATACTACATCTTCAGTCAGAAAACGCAAACTAATGTCTGATTGCAATAAGCCCCCAGTAGGCAGATTAATCCTAAAGAAAGGACTCTTCCAGTGCAGGGCTGTTAAGCGTTGTGCATCGCCAGCTGTAGACTAGTTATGAGCTTGTTAGATCTCATTAGTACGACATAGGCAAATGCATAACAACACTTCACTGGTCCTTTAGTCATCAATTTACAGACAAGAGGTGTGCGCAGCTTAAGAATAGCTCCATCTGGTGGCGACTTATTGCAATCAAGTTGGCGACAAACTTGGACTAAATTATATTTAACAAAATATATGAGCCAACACAAAGTGGATAAATTACTATAAAAATAATAAATGTGTAATAAAGTAAAGTATATTTTGTACAACATTTATATTTATTTTTAGTATGATATGATGACACTTTTAATCAAATCACGAAACAAAATAAAACTCGGAAGTTTAATAATGTCTTTATAAGATGATTGGCATCACTCAACTAACCTAACAAGGGCAATACAATGCGCCCTGTGTGTTACACAGGAGTCGCTTCACAGGTTTAAGCCTATAATAGCGTCATATCGGCTCGGTCGGATTTGAGTGCGCCACATGACATTAATTTTTTTTAACATGATTGGATTGACAGAATCCGTTAATTTTTGGTAGATTATTTTTTCAAAAGTCATTCTTCAATAAAATGATATTTTTCGAATAGATTGAAATGACTTATTAGCTATAAAATAACCTCTTATATCTTTTTGTATAAAATGAATTGCTCTCCAATTCACAACTGCTAGTAATAGAAGCACTGAGACAACATTTTATGTCATTTAAAATAACTAATGCTCTAGATAACAAAAAGTATGTGTTAGTATTGTTTATATTTTTCTATCTAGTTTCTGACTGTATTGACCATCTGTTATTAAAAGCTAAATTTTGTAGATATGGAGTAAGAGACGTTACTTTAAATTTGTTGTCCTCATACTTAAAGGATAGGAAGTAAATTGTACATTCGTACGTAAATTCCCAATGGTACACCCAGCAACAGTCTAGAAGTAAAGCAGGGACTTCCATAGGGATCTAGACTATACCCCCTTCTCTTTATGCTGTTTACAGGAGATTCAATTCTGTACTTGAGTAAAATACCCAGTGTTTACACTTGCATATTAGTTTTAAAGTCTGACGTGTTCTACATTTTAAATGTGGAAACAAAAGCGTATTATCATTGCTATTACTGACGTTGGTTTTAAATTAGCAGTTTCAGAATCATATTCTGTTTAACTTTCTCTCTAAGAATACCTAGAGATATGGGTTCGAGCCCCACCTATTATGAAGTAATTTTGACATATAAATTGCCAGACATAGGAGGCCATTCAGGTGACTTGGAAAGCGGTAAAGAAAAATATAAAAAAATATAAACTGCAATCTCACTGTTACTTTGATTGGATAATTAAGAAATCCAATATGACAAGTCCCAAGATGGCAACTGAATTTCCAAGTAAAGTGTATCAACATCAGAGAAGCTACCTCAGAAGCCACTATCACATACAAAACTGCATTCAAATTGGTTCATCTGCTTAAGTCATCTCCATTTAAATAAGATTTATTTTATTTCTTAACGTGACCTACTTTAATCTCTAAAAAATATATTTTTAAGGAATTGCACTAATCTTACTTGCTTACAAACATTTTTTAAATTAAAAATATTAATTACAGAATGATGATATATCACCACCAAACATTCCATTAAACGCCGAAGAAACTGAATCTTTCTCAGCTAATATGTGTGTTAATGAAATTTCAAAGCAATTGACTAAGTTTCAAGCTGATGCCAGGGATAAATTTGAACCATCTGCTCCAGACCCAGACCCAGCTACATTCGTGACTGTCATAGAAGTGAACGGTATTAAGCAAGGAACTTCATCACCTAGCAAAACACCTCCTAAGTAAGTTTTTACTTTATGAGATTTAATTATGAAAAACAATTTAACACGTACAGGGTGTCCTAATAACGTGCAAAAAATTTAACTGTAGATTCCCTGTCAAAAATTAAATAATCCTTTCCTGTTCAGCTACACTCTACACTCCTTTAAAGGAGTGTGCCAAAAAAGGGTTTTTAATTTCTATCTCAAAATAATGTAATCAGAAAAAGACGAACTTTGGTACATCTCGGTTACTCATCAAAAGGCATCTAACGAAATCATTACCCTTCTTGAAACTTTGTAAATATCTCTCTGCCTGCTATTTTTTTTTCACTAAAAAAAAATAACGATTCATTTAGAAACTTTTTTATGTCTTGAAAAAATTTTGTAAAATCAACCATTTTTGAGAAAAAAATTAAATTACATCTGCCTAAGTGATCAATCAAAAGAGATGAGCACAATAATTATATTAGTGTAAAATACTAAAAGTAGGCTGGTGTCAAATTATAATTTGACAATATTATGTACTGATATGATCATTTGGTACTTATAAATTGCACGAGACATTACAAATTAAAGACAAAAGTATTGAAAAGCAAATTTATTAGTAACCTAAAAAAAACTAACACAAAATGCACAAAAGATGAATTTAAACAGTAAAAAAATTTAAACATGAAGACAACGATTGTTTATAGATATCAAAGCATTTGTTCAAAATGACGCCCTCCAACTTGAATACACGTTTGCAACTGTTTCCTTGCTTGCTATACAAGCTATTTAATCCTTTGATGGTGGCTATCCATAAACTGGAGTGCTCCACCAGTGCGGCTATACATATACGTTTCCCGCAGCATGAAGATATGGATATTGGTTATATTATGGAATGGCGTCAAATAATCGTCAGAGTTCATTTTGTTGTCAATCTTGGTGTTGTTATAGTTTGTAGTCCAATTTTCAATCATTACTATTAACTAATTGGACTGAAGTTGGTTACAAACTATACCAGAATCATTGCCGGCGATGAATAAAAATCGGCTAATATTGAGAATGTTACTTATTATGAAACACATTTGTCAAAATGCTAAAATAAGTTATTCTTTGTTTTATAACTTTTTTTTAGTATAAATAAAACAATATTCTTTTTTCATTGTACCTGTCAATATCAAAATTTTCTATAAAAAATTCATCTTTACTATCGCTACGTGCTAGAATTTTTTCCAATTCTCCAACAGAATAAATAGAACCCCTTTTTGGCGACGGCAAATTCATTTTCTAATATGCCGCGATTTATATATTTACAAATAGTGACCACGTCCGGCGCGCACTCAATCTACTCGGTAAATGCTAGACCATAGTATTTTAATTATGAAGCTGGAAAAATACGGAATTAGAGGTATTGCTTTAAGACTATTGGTATCATATTTAAGTAATAGACTACAATGTGTAGTTGAAATGAACAGTAATGGAGATTTGCAAAAATCTGAAAAATTAAAAATAAAAAGAGGTGTCCCGCAAGGGTCAATCTTAGGTCCATTATTGTATATCTTATACACTAATGACTTAAATGATACTTGATGAATACGCAGTACGGTATGCTGATGACTGCACATTAGTTATGCACTCTTATGACTCTAATATCCTAGAAGAAAAGGTCTTTTTAACATTAAATGTTTTAGAAAAATATTTTACATCCATAATTCTTAAACTAAATAAAGATAAAACACAAGCTATAGCATTTACATGTGACACATCTGATATTGAGAAAAAATTTGATAATGGTATTAGTACATTTTATAGCCTATCATGCCTATGTAAAGTCTCGACTCAAATATGGTATCATTTTTTGGGGCGGAACAAATCATATATATATAAAATATTTGTGCTACAAAAACGATGTTTGAGAAATATTTTAAACATTAAACAGTCAGTTGCAGGCCAATATTTATTGAAAGAAATATACTTACCTTAATCAGTCACTACATATATGAGTCTGTTGTTTTTGTAATGCGAAATACTTCTCTGATTGCGAAACATGATAGAGACCACATATATGACACAAGAAAAAAGAATGATCTTTTAAATATAAAAACAAGTCTTACTTTTATTCAAAAAAATATGCCATATACCATAATAAAAATGTATAATAAACTTCCCAACAATTTAAGAAGTGGTACTATTAAAGAAGCACAAAGAAAGTTGAAGGCTATGCTTCTGAAAAAGGCCTACTACACTATGGACGAGTTCTTTAATGATAATCTTGATGATTTATAGCATTTTAAAATACCTTTTAACATGTACTAGTAGATTTAGTTATGTGCAATTCTTTTTTTCTTTATTATGTATAACTATTTAACCTAAGTTTTAATTCTTTTGATTATAATTCTAATTGTAATATTTTTATACATTAAATTGTACTTTTGTGACATGTTCTACACCCTTTTGGGTATATTCAAAGAACAAATAAAGACTTCTATCTATCTATCTATCTATGTCGCTCTGTGCATTCAAATAAGTTCTAATCGCACCAAGGATATCCCCTACTACAAAACATTTATATTTGTTTGCCGCAATTGACGACCGAATAGCAAAACATACAATTCCGTCAGTAGCAACAGTGGCACGATTTCTCAGAACACATATATACGGCAACAGCAGTCAAAGGGTTAAAACATATGGAAAGTTTTGAACTTCATTTGCAGCATTAAAAATTCTCTCTCGTAAAACTTCGATGTTAGGAACAGGTGTCGAGTAAACAACATCTTTCAAGTAGCCCCAAAAGTAATAGTCCAATATATTCATATCTGGGAACCGAGGGGGCCATTTAATTTTGGCTTCTCGCCCCCTTTCAATCCATCGATTTCTAAATGTTGAGTGTAGCCATTCTCGAACCTCTAAAGAATAATGAGATGGCACACCATCCTGCATAAACCACAGTGTTTGATATAATGCAAGAGGTAAATCGTCTATAAGTTGATACAGGTGTAAAAAGTTTAAATAAGCTGGACTATTTAATCTAACTAACTAATCTAATCTAACTAACAGTTGACACGTTAAGGAAGAAAACTCATGTTTTTCTTTATGAAACCTATCCTTATTATCAAACTCTTTAAATGCTATCTTAGTCATTGCACAAGCACTATGACAAATGGATAAAGCAAACAAAAACAATTAACTCTTAAATATATATATTTAAAAAACTAAACTTTTGATACACGTGACCAATCACTAGTAATTGACATAGCAAAAAAAAAACCATCTATAAGTTGACATTTGTGAGCACCAATGGTTGACGTAACATTGAAATCCAACTGTAGTGTATTTACTATAAGTCTGTATTAAGTTGCATCTGTAGTTATCTTAGAAATACGTATAAATAAAAAAAATTATTTACTGTAGAATTTGCAAGTATAAGTAATAGTGGTATAATAACATACTTTAAAACATCCATTGATGTATTACACTAACCATCTGCATCAACTGGTTCGGAAAATTGATATTTTGCTCTTTCACCACTTACAGTCAATTTTGGCATTGGAAGGATTTTAATTATTTTGGTCTTCGTTAATAACACTAATGTCAGTCTCATTTTGCTTAAACATAGTTTTTTTTTTCATCACAGCATATCATTGCCATCACTTCAATATCACAGTCAAGAATTTTTTGTATAATGCATACATATTTGTAGTTCTTCTTTTTTCCTGGAAAACTGACTAGCAAAAAGTCCCCTTGTTTTAAGGTTTTGCCACTTGTTTCATCTGGATCTACGTTTTCATCATTTTCGCTATCTTCTTCGAGTTCTTCTTTTCCAGAATCAATATCATCCATACTATCTCCGGACTGTACCCATTCTTCATTATCATCTGAACTTGTGTCACTATGATGAACACTTTTTTTGGTTTTCTTTTTTTTCTGAGCTGTATTTTGTCGAGTATTTTGTTTCTTCAGGAGTTTTTGTTTTTTAACTTCTTCATTCAATTCCTTTTTACGTTTACGTTCTTCAGCCTTCCTTCTCTTTTCTTCAACAATTGCCGCTTTCTTTTTCGCTTTATTTTCATAATAGATTTGATACACGACTGATGAAATAATTGCGGGAGTTTTCTCAGTTTTTCTTTTTTTAATATTCTGTTTGGGTATGGGCTAAAATAAAGCTCTTTTAAAAGGACTAGGTATTATTATTTTTGATTTTGAAGCTGTGGCTTCGACCAGTTTTGGGCTTTTAAAAGGGCTTATATTTTTTTATGCTGCTGCAGTTAATGCTTTGTCAGGAGTCACAGTAGGAGTCTTGCAACCAAGGTGTTTTTGATGTTCATCTTCAGTTGATGTTACTACATTTTTTGATGTTGAAGCAACACTAACAGCAGATGTCATATACACTGGACTTATTTGCTGTTCATTATTTTCACATAAAATTGATACTATACTTTCTTTAATCTGTTCATCATTGTGATTATTAATTGCAGGTAATGTAAGATTTTGTTCATTTTCACTCATTTCTGTTGTTTCCGACACATTTTCTAACGCATCATGTGGTTCTTCAGGCCTGGCTTTACCATCTATTTCTATTTTTGTCTGATTTAGTAAAAATATGGTTTTTTTATAAAACTGAAATAAAGATTTATCTTCTGGATTTAGCAAGGGACAAAAATGGACTTTCTTTAATATTGGAAAATCAATGTTATTAATTCGCCATTGATGTACAGCATTTTTCCAGGTACCTTTCAACGTACGGAACACAGCAACATCCATCGGCTGTAATAGATGCGTTGCATTGGGATAGAGCGCAATCAGGATTATACCATTTTCCGAACATAACTTACTTACTTGAAGGGACAAGCGAGATGTATGCCCATCAATGAAGAGTATAACAGGCTTAGGAATTTTATTCTCTTCTAACCACTTATTGAAAATGTTGGATATATATTCAAAGAATGTCTCACTGGTCATCCACCCATTCTCTGACCGCCCTATACCCCAAGAATCTGGAATACTTAGACAGAGTTGTCTTGGTATTCTTTCATATTTAAACATCACCACAGGATGAACAACATCACCAGTAGCATTTCCTGCGATCATTACTGCGAGGCATTCTTTCTCATCTGCATTCACTTGCTGATAAATAGATTTTTCGCCTTTAGCCGCCAAGACTTTATTGCCCTTTGGGTTCAAGAAAAAGGCTGTTTCATCTGCGTTAAAGATGCGAGAGGGATTTTCTAAAATTACCTCAAAATTGTTTTCTTTCAAGTAAGCCATCACTTCTTTAAACTATTTATTTAACTGTTCTTTTGTAACGGCAGCTCGTGACGATGTTAAATTTTGGGCAACCCTAGTGGTCAAACTTGGATGGCGTTTTAAAAAGCTTTGGTACCAGCGTCTACCAGGTCGGCCATCTGTAAAGGGTGTTTCAATTTTCAATTCACCCACCAGCTTCTTTACGTTATCAAAAAGTTGATTCTTCGTCACAGGAAATCCTGCTTTTGCAATATCTTTCACTCATATGACTAGGACGTCTTCTTGTTCTTTTGATAAATATGAATTCCTACCCATTTGCCTTTTTCTTGGTGTTTTCCCTCTAACTTTATAGAGACGAGTAATTCTAGGAACCTTGTGTATTCTCGCCGATACTGCAACTGGAACTCCTCTACAGACATCTTCTATGGCTGCTTCCATATCCGCTTCTGAATAGCGAAACATTTGTCCCTTTTTCGGTGGCATTTCAAAAAAATGTACGACTATTTTCTGGAATCAAAAATTGACACCTATTATTTATCTAATAGTTGACACGTGTCAACTATTGGCCAGAATAAAAAGAAAACATTACTTCTCAGTAAGGAGTGTAGCTTATCGAATCTGCATGTTGAAATATTTGAAAATGAACCTTATTGTAATTTTCTTGTCGATTACCAATAGTTGACACTAATGTCAACTATTAGATATTACTTATTTTTCTGATCCAATAATTGACATCATCAATTTCAAGGTAACTATGAAATATCTAAACAAATAATCACTTGAAAATAAACTTCAACATAGTTATTTTTCATTGTACATTTTTGAGTTATAAAAACAGAAACAAATAATTGCACCTTTAAAAACGGCGTTTTCTTAACAAATTCGTGAACAAATGGTGTAATATGTGGCTCGCGTCGTCACATGTTTCACAATAACGTCGGTCATTTTAAAAACATCAGCTCGCCAGCCTGGGGCTTTTGCCATGTGATAATAGATGGCGCACTACACATTTACCGACCGTTACAGAGATATGCATGGAAAAATGAGCTTATTTGAAGCAAAATACATTGTAAATGTCAACTATTGGTGCACTGTCAAGCATTGGCGCTTTTACCTTATACGGCGACAGCAGTCAAAGGGTTAAAACATATGGAGAGTTTTGAACTTCATTTGCAGCATTAAAAATTCTCTCTCGTAAAACTTCGATGTTAGGGACAGGTGTCGAGTAAACATTTTTCAAGTAGCCCCAAATGTAATAGTCCAATATATTCATATCTGGGAACCCAGGAGGCCATTTAATTGTGGCTTCTCGCCCCCTTCCAATCCATCGATTTCTAAATGTTGAGTGTAGCCATTCTCGAACCTCTAGAGAATAATGAGATGGCGCACCATCCTGCATAAACCACAGTGTTTGATATAATGCAAGAGGTAAATCGTCTATAAGTTGATACAGGTGTAAAAAGTTTAAATAAGCTGGAATATTTAATCTGTTTGGTAACTCAAAAGACTTTATTAATTTATTGCCTATAATTCCGGCACAAGTATTTATTGAAAAATTGTATTCATGTCTTCCATTTATAACAGCGTGAGTAATCCTCACGCTGTTGTACGATACGATAATTTGTCGCTCCATAAATGCTGGTTATGAAAATTTGAAACTCCATGTCGAGTAAAGTAGCATTCATCTGTGAACAGTACTTTTCTTGTAAAATCTAACCCTAAGTATAATTCTACAAAAATCAAGTCTTACTGGAAAGTCACGAGGGAACAGCTCTTGTATTCTGTGTAAACGAGGGGTAAAGTCCTTGCCTTTCAAAATCCTTCATACTGATGTTCTTGTTATGTGGAATTACTAGAGTTGAAGATCAGCCTGTTTAATACTACATTCAGGATGTTCACCAAAATAATGTAATATTTGTGCCTGCATTGCATCTTCTATTTGTCTCCAACGACCACAATCATAACTTTATTTCTTAAAACACCTTTTTCTCTTAACTGCAAGTGAATATTAGAAAAAGTACGAACATTTAGCACAGTACGAGTGGGGAACTTACGACGATATCGTTCTTTTGCCGCTGAAGCATTCCCTTTACATTCACCATAAATTAAATGTATCTCTGCATATTCCTCTTTACTAAAACTATGCATTTTAAAATCTGGTTAGAAAACTACTGATAAACAACGTAATATTGTCAAATTATAATTTGACACCAGCCTACTTTTAGTATTTTACGCTAATATAATTGTGCTCATCGCTTTTGATTGATCACTTAGGCAGATGTATTTTAATTTTTTTCTCAAAATTGGTCGATTTTACGAAATTCTTTCAAGAGTTAAAAAAGTTTCTAAATGTTTAGTTATTTTTTTCAATTAAAAATAGGCAGAAAGATATTTACAAAATTTGATGAAGGGTAGTTAATTACACCCCTTTGTGTACACGCTAGGTGGATGAAATAATTTTGTTAGCTGCCTTTTGATGAGTAACCAAGATGTGCCAAATTTCGTCTTATATTATTTCGAGATAGAAATCAAAAACCGTTTTTTGGCACACCCCTTTATGCTGGACAATAAAAGGTTATTTTGAAAAAAAAATTACGAAGAACCTGTCTTAATTTTTCGACAGGGAATCTACAGTTAAATTCTTTGCACGTTATTATGCAACACCTTGTATATCTGTTTTTAATAATAATAATAATGTTATTTAATTCTCTAATAATTAATGCACTATTTTATTTAAATTATTAAGCTATTGTGTAAAACGGTTGAAAAATATTATCCCATTCATTAATTAACAAGAAAATAAACAATAAAGTTGCCTATTGTTATTACCCGAACAACCTTTTAACTTTCTTAATAATCTTTAAAATCCAATGTATATAGGCACTATTTATTTTACATATATATTTGATTTTATCTGGTACCCATATGTTTTAATAAGACCTAATTAAAAAAAAAAAAAAATAAGGAAATAGTTGATACTAAAGGTTCAGCAAGTTCAAGGATTCCTCTGTTGAAATAAATAAATTTCTCCTAGGTACGATCAAATTTCCTACAGCAAATATTCATATTTTAGGTTACCTAGTAGACCAGACTCTCTTAAGAATAAGACTAGAACTAGCAATAGTGAATCAATTTCGTCATCTTCGGAATTTCTTGCAACAGACGAACCTTACTATGATATGGTTGCACCTGAAGACGAGTACAACCTCATTAAAAGTAATCATTCCAGTATAGAAAATGTTTTTAGTTCTTCAAGTACATTACCTTTAGATTCGAAGAGAGATCCATCACAGGTTCTGCTAGAACCACAATCTCCAGGAACCTCTAATTATGTTAACATTGAATATTTCATTCAGTAAGCATTAAAGTAATTAATGTTTTTGACAACTATAATCCGGTTTTTGTTTTAATTCTCAGGTCCACAAAGAAAAACGGTAATAGTCATAGTAGTAGCGAGGATGAGCAAGAAGAGATTCCTGATTTAAGGAGGCATAATGATAATAGTTCTTATGCCAGTTCAAGTTCATTAGAGTCGATGACACCTGCTTCAAGAAGGAAGTTTAGCCATGTAATGTAGATAATTGAAATAATTTAATACTGTGTTTATAACATGATTATTTTTTAGGATGGAGATACAAAGGGGGATACAGATAGAATGTACAAAAGTATATTGTGTAATATAATAGACAGTGAAAGTAATTACGTGGATTGGCTTAGTGTATTATTAAAGGTAAATATATATTATAAGCAAAGGCATATTAAACATAAAAATAATCATAAATAATATATTTTGTAATTTCAAATACTTCCAATTCATTCCCTTTTTACTCTCTACTTTATTCATTTTTTTGCAAGTTCATACGACCAGTTGACATGCAATTCCTCCTTCACGACGTACCTGATTTTTTTTTTGGCAGTACCTGACATCAAAAATTTATTTTAAAAATTCAATTTGCCTAAAACAGCTACAAAAACAATTTTTTTCGACAAGTTCCACAACCGCATCCACCCTTACTGGAGCAACTGGTGGTCGCTTTCGTTATTCGCTACATAAAATATCTGATGCTATGTCTGTTAAAATAAGCTGGCATGCGATGATTAGGTCAAAATTAACCCTGCCTTCCGGGGTATAATGGCCTGACGGCAGCAAGATTGTTGGCAATTTCAAGTATTAATATATTTATTAATTTCAGAAACTGTATAGACTAGTGCAGTTAAGAAATATTGTCAATAGAATTATATATAAATATAAAAAACTGTTACAAATTATTATTATTATTATTAGCCGTTACTCGAGTCCGAGTATAAAAATGTTACAGTCGATAGATTGTGTATAATAAAATACAAGTAAAGGGTGTAGTCTATTGTAATTCCCATTCATCTACGGTGCACACGACTATGGCTATAGAGGCCAATTCGGGAGAGCACAAGTCGACCGCAGTCAGGACAAACATAGACCTGGTTAGGTCTTGGATTCGGCCTTCTTGCAGCAACATTTCCTTGATAGCTGGCCACAACCCCTCGCCATTCGGTTCTGTCCGCTGCAAGTTGTTCCCATTGCTCGTCTGCAATATCGCAGGATTTTAGATTTTCATGGAGAGCGTCTTTGAACCTCTTTCGTTGACCGCCACGCCTTCTTCTACCGCTTAGCAATTCACCATAAAGTGTACATTTAGGAAGGCGGTTATCATGCATACGATGAACGTGACCTGCCCATCTTAGGCGAGCTCTTGAAATAAGCACCTCAATTGGAAGGCTATTTGCTCTTCTGAGTACTTCCACGTTTGATATGTGATGGAACCAACGGATTTTCATCATACTTCTGAGGTGTCTTTGCTGAAAATGTTCTAATTCTTTCACATGACGACGGTAAGTGACCCAGCTTTCACATCCATATAGCAGTGTTGGAATGACAACTGCTCTGTAGACAGCCATTTTCGTTGACAAAGCAAGGTCGTGGTTGTCAAATACTCTCTCTCTAAGTCCCCAGAGTGCTCTAGATGCAGCGTTAATTCTATTGTGAATCTCGCTGTCCATGTTTGCTTTGTCATTAACGACGTTGCCTAAGTAATTGAACTGATCCACCATTTCAAGAGAATTTCCGTTAAGCGTAATGTCTATTTGGTTCACTTGATGAGGAGTTGACATAATCTTAGTCTTTCCAATGTTGATTTTAAGTCCCAAGGAATCATAGCTCTGGGCATTCTTGAAGCTCTTCCGGTGTAGAGGCTAAAAGTGCACAGTCATCCGCATACTGGAGATCACAAATGAATCGTGTGCGTGTCTTCGTGAAAGCTCTAAAGCGCCCTATGTTAAAGAGACCGCCACCAAAACGGTATCTGAGACCTATTCCTCTGACTGTCAGTTTGTTGTCAACAATAATTGTTAGAGCAGTGGTAAACAAATTAAAGAGTAGGGGTGCCAGGACACATCCCTGCCTAACTCCAGTGAGGGTTTGGAAAGGTTCGGTTGCCTCATTATTATACATAACCTGGGCATTGTTTGTATGTAGACTGCGACATACTTCCACAAATTTTCTAGGGATACCTAAGCGGAGCATAATTTTCCAGAGCACTTCCCTGTCCACCGAGTCAAACGCCTTGGTTAAATCAATGAAGGCTATGTGAATTTCTCCTTGATGTTCAAGTGCTTTTTCTTGAAGCTGTTTAAACTTGAAAATTAAATCCGATGTGCCTCGGTTTGGTCTAAAGCCACTCTGTGTTTCAGGAAGTAACTTTTCCATAACAGGTGTTAGCCTATTTGCCATCGCTTTAGTGAGTATCTTCCCTCCAACAGCCAGGAGAGCTATACCCCTGTAATTTCCACAGTCCGCAGCGCTCCCTTTGTTTTTGAAGAGGTTGATTAAAAGTGTATCACAAAACTCCTGCGGAGCTTGACCACTTTCCCACACAACATCAAACAGTTTTTTGAGGTAGGGTATGAGCTCTGACGACACAGCTTTAAAGATCTCAGCTGGGAGTGAGTCGGCGCCGGGAGATTTGTTATTTTTTAGTTGCCCAATGGCGGTTAAGATCTCTTCCGTTGTTAGTGGTTTATCTAAGTCTTCGAAGGTGTCATATTGAGGGATAAGATTTATAATATCGTGATCGGCTTGACTTTGCTGGTTAAGAATGTTAGAGTAGTGTTCTTTCCATCGGGCTATTACAAATAGCATTGTGACGAAACACAAAAAATACGTGTAAACAGAAACAAATAAAAATGTTAAGTAAAATATAACATACAACTCATGTATAATAAAACGTACTGAAAATAGTAGAGATTACATGCATGATAAGAATTCATCAACAGTATAGCAGTTTATATTATTCATATTCAATTATGTAAAAATAAAATAATGTTTTTTGGTCTTCTCAACCTCATAATTACTTAAAGATACGTTGAAACATAGACTCCCTTTGGGTAGTCAAGCATAAATTTGTGCATAATGGTTTCATATGGCACAAAAGCAAAAAATTATTTTATTTGGTTATAGCCCGTATGAAGCTATGATAGTTTTGACATTACAGATACAATCGCTCGCTTAACACTTTCGACTGAGGAAATCTGGGAGTAGAACCTGACCAATACGAAGTTTACTTCCTTCCTTAATATTGTCGATAATTTTCAATGCATCAGTGGTATTAGTGCCAAAAATATCCTTGGTTGCAATTGGCCCAATAATTGTTTCAATAAGATTTATCCACAGAATAAATTTTATTTGAAATTATATCGTAAACACCTTTATGTGCATATTATAATTCTTAGTACTAAATCAAGTGATTTTTCAGTATATGAAGGCGATACAAGCTACTATAGGTACATCTCAGCCAATTGTGAGTGAAGCAGAATTAAACACAATATTTTATAAAATTCCAGAACTGTACAATTTACACGCAAATTTTTTAGAAGCTTTAAAAAAACACTCACAAAAATGGGACAGCAAGATAGGTGACAGCTTTAAAATAATGGTAAGAGATCTTATCACTTGCTGATTTATTTTAATATAAACATTTTAAAATTTTCAGGCTTCCAACTTATCATTGTATGGGGCATTTTTAAGCAATTATGGGCAGGCTCTGGATACAGTACGGAAATGCAGTGCAGCCAATTTACAATTCAACCATATAACCAAAAATATTACATGCAAACAACTTTCAGGCCAACCAATCAGTCTTGAAGATCTTCTGCATAAGCCTGTTGCGAGGGTGCAAAAGAACGCATTAGTGTTACATGACCTTCTTAAATATGTTCCTCAGACCCATCCAGATCATCATAGTCTCACTGAAGCCTTAAATCTAACTCAAAATTTCTTAGATCAATTTAATATGATACAAACAAAATCGATGTTTCCTGTAAGTGTTGATGTTGTATATAAATTATTTTAAAGTAATTTTTGTTATTTGTACAGGCCAATGATAGAGCACAACGAAGATTAGTAAAGAATTCGTTTATTGTCGAATATGTAGATGGTCATAGAAAACTACGGCATCTGTTTTTATTTAATGACGTCATAGCATGTGCCAAATATAAGGTATAATAAAATAAACTTTGTTGCCATATTTGTGGTAATATCGCCTATATTTTATTTTAGCCATCTGGTCGTAATGAAAAATACACGTTTGAATTAAAATGGTTCATTCCTGTTGAAGACATATTAACTTTGGAAGAAACTACAGCTAATCTCCATGAAATTGCTCCGTCAAATATTGTAGCTTTAAAATCTCAAGCCTCAAATGTAAGGGACCAGCTGAGACAGGAAGAAAAAGCAAACGAAGATAAGGTTAGAATTAAAACATATTTTTACTTAACATAGTATTAATATTATTGAATAACCATCTGGAAATAAATGTTGATATACTACTACACCTTTATAATCAAATTGGTTTTACTTAGCGAGGAAATTTTATTTCTGATTCTTATGGTATCTTATGTATTCCCAAAAGTGTTTTCTCAAAAAAGTGGATGAAGCTTCAGAAGTTATACAAGTTTTTCTGACGCAAAAATACTGGCTTATTCCCAATGAAACTGTTAAGATCTGTAGGCCTGTCCAATACTCATATGTCAATCCGTCAACTTGAAAAAAATTAATAAACACCAAAAATGGTCGAAAAGTCCAAAATTGAATATTTTTATCATGAGCGAGAGTAGTTTCACAAAAGTTGGTGAGAATAAAGCGCATCCACAAACAACTAGAATGTATCTTGTTCAGGCATTGTAGGTCAAATAGAATGGTTGAAAATTGCGAACAAAATATAGTATTAAATCCTTCACCAAGTATCAAGGGGGCAACAGTCTTAAATTTTTTTAATTGTGGGTTTTTTAACGTACGTTAAGATGATAAATTTCAACATTTTACCTTTTCCAAAAAAGTGCAAATTTTTTCATTGAACGATACTTATTCAATTTTGAATTTTTTAAACATTTTTATGTTTATTTGTTTTTTTGAAGTTGGCAGATTGATATATATGAATATCGGGGAAGCTTAGATTTCTTGAGAATTTCATTGCGAATAAATAGGTCAGTATTTTTGTTATTCTGATTCTTTAGTTTGATGCGTTTGTGTAAACAGATGTCATAATTTTTGACAATCACATTGTTTAATAATTTCATCCACTATACAGTGATGCGAGGCATGAAAGTATCAACATTGGGGATTAGATGGTGAAAAATTCATGATGAATTTAATGGAGTTTACATTGCCGATGTAATTTAGAAAAATTAGGAAAAATCACCAAGAATAACTTTGTTCGAACTTAAAACATTTACAACCATGTTAAATGGTATTACTGCTTTTTTTTGAATAATGGTGTACGCATTATGCAATATGACCTAGTGGGACAATGCTACCATTTGCACAATATGAAATTACACAGTTAACATTTAAGAGGCAACCTACTTTGTAGTAGCCATGGTCTGTGATGTTGAGATTTGTATGTAACAGTAACATTTTTAACACTAATAAATATTACCTACAAGCTACCTACTTTGAAAACTTTGACTTTGGAAATTATAATGTCCCCAATACCAGAAAATCTACTTAGAAGTCACATATAACTATAAAGTAACAAGCAACTTGGTAACTATGTCTCAGTGACAGATTTATAAAGTTAAAAAAAAATAAATGTATAATTTTCCGTATGAAAAAAGGTCAGATACGTGAACTGTTTTTCATCCAGCACGCAATTTGACAATTTTCCCTGTCATTATTTGCTATAGTTGATTTTAATTATTCACCTATTTATTTTTTTCAGAATCGGTCAAAGTTATCTCGAGGGTCTGATAAATATCGAAAAAGACTGATAGAACTAGAGAGTCAATTAGTATTGGTGTCACCAAATTTAGTTTATAGAATAAAGAATAAAATAACAGGTAGAACATATATGTTCTTCTTGTCATCTGACTTTGAGAGAACTCAATGGATAGAAGCAATCCTTACATTACAAAAAACTGAGAGGACTGGTAAATTACCCACTCCCCCTTTTAGTATGTTCGAATTGCAGGCTTGGATCACTGCTTGTAGGCAGTTCCTAAAAACTAACATGGGTTCATATCTCTTGAGAAGTGGGAATGATGAAAGTTTGCTTGTGGGAGATCTTCATGTGTATATTTATGATTTATGCGGCTTAGAGTTTCCTTGTGGTAAGTACTTTAATAAATAGTAGAAAGTTATTACAAACGTATACGATATTTATAGATTATACATTACTTTAACATTTTCGTACGTGTATGTGTGCTGCTACGCTATAAGCTATCAGATGGCAACGCGGTAAATCTAATAAGCGCCTACGCTCCCACTCTGGATGCAAGCCACGAAACCAAGGAAAGCTTCTATCAACAGCTGGAAGAAACCCTCTGTAGAATACCAAAAACGGAACGACTCGTTATTCTTGGCGATTTTAACGTTAGAGTAGGGAGAGATGCAGACACCTGGCCAGGCATCATAGGCAAGAACGGTTTGGGCAACATGAACGCTAACGGTCAACTGCTCCTAACTAAATGCGCCGAACATGATCTAGTTATAACAAACACCATTTTCCGACAAAAGGATAAATTTAAAGGCACCTGGCGTCACCCCAGATCAGGTCACTGGCATCTACTGGACTATGTTATCGTACGTAGGAAGCATCTCAAGGACGTCCAAATTACAAAGGCGCGCATTGATAGCGAATGTTGGACCGATCATCGTCCTGTTGTCTCTAAAATGAAAATTGTTATGAGACCCACACACCGAAGAACTCAAGTAAAACGTAGACCCCGTCTCTGTATTAGTAAATTGCGTGACCAACAAACAGTCGAACAGCTAAAGCAAAAAGTTCAAGAGAATTTGCGTGCACTAGAAGAAACCAATTCTGTAGATGTCGCTACTACCTGGACACAAATTAAAGACAGTTTAAAAAGTGCGAGTGAGGAAATTCTTGGCACAGCAGCAAGTAAAAAACAGGAGGACTGGTTCAATGATAATGAAGCTTTTATACAAGAACTTCTTGACCGCAAATATATTGCCTTCCAAAACGCTATCAACCACCCCAACGACTCATCAAAAGCAGAAGCTTTTACCCAATCTAAGTATGAAACGCAACGCGAATTCAGAAGAATAAAGAACGAGTGGTGGGCAAGCAATGCCAGAGAAATTCAAAGGTACGCCGATTCACACGACTACAGGAATTTCTTTCAAGGAGTAAAAGCAGTGTACCGCCCCAGTCGACAAAATATGTGCCCTATTAAAGATTTAAATGGAAATCTCCTCAAAGAAGACCAGGAAATAAGAGCCCGATGGAAAGAACACTACTCTAACATTCTTAACCAGCAAAGTCAAGCCGATCACGATATTATAAATCTTATCCCTCAATATGACACCTTCGAAGACTTAGATAAACCACTAACAACGGAAGAGATCTTAACCGCCATTGGGCAGCTAAAAAATAACAAATCTCCCTGCGCCGACTCACTCCCAGCTGAGATCTTTAAAGCTGTGTCGTCAGAGCTCATACCCTACCTCAAAAAACTGTTTGATGTCGTGTGGGAAAGTGGTCAAGCTCCGCAGGAGTTTCGTGATACACTTTTAATCAACCTCTTTAAAAACATAGGGAGCGCTGCAGACTGGAAATTACAAGGGTATAGCTCTCCTGGCTGTTGGAGGGAAGATACTCACTAAAGCGATGGCAAATAGGCTAACACCTGTTATGGAAAAGTTACTTCCTGAAACACAGAGTGGTTTTAGACCAAACCGAGGCACATCGGATCTAATCTCCACACTTAAACAGCTTCAAGAAAAAGCACTCGAACATCAAGGTGAAATTCACATGGCCTTTATTGATTGAACCAAGGCGTTTGACTCAGTGGACAGGGAAGTGCTCTGGAAAATTATGCTCCGCTTAGGTATCCCTAGAAAATTTGTGGAAGTATGTCGCAGTCTATATACAAACAACAACGCCCAGGTTATGTATAATAATGAGGCAACCGAACCTTTCCAAACCCTCACTGGAGTTAGGCAGGGATGTGTCCTGGCACCCCTACTTTTTAATTTGTTTACCACTGCTCTAACAATTATTGTTGACAACAAACTGACAGTCAGAGGAATAGGTCTCAGATACCGTTCTGATGGCGGTCTCTTTAACATAGGGCGCTTTAGAGCTTTCACGAAGACACGCACACGATTCATTTGTGATCTCCAGTATGCGGATGACTGTGCACTTTTAGCCTCTACGCCGGAAGAGCTTCAAGAACTTTTAGATGTGTATGTCCAGAGCTATGATTCCTTGGGACTTAAAATCAACATTGGAAAGACTAAGATTATGTCAACTCCTCATCAAGTGAACCAAATAGACATTACACTTAACAGAAATTCTCTTGAAGTGGTGGATCAGTTCAATTACTTAGGCAATGTTGTTAATGACAAAGCAAACATAGACAGCGAGATTCGCAATAGAATTAACTCTGCATCTAGAGCACTCTGGGGACTTAGAGAGAGAGTATTTGACAACCACGACCTTGCTTTGTCAACGAAAATGGCTGTCTACAGAGCAGTTGTCATTCCAACACTGCTATATGGATGTGAAAGCTGGGTCACTTACCGTCGTCATGTGAAAGAATTAGAACGTTTTCAGCAAAGACACCTCAGAAGTATGATGAAAATCCGTTGGTTCCATCACATATCAAACGTGGAAGTACTCAGGAGAGCAAACAGCCTTCCAATTGTGGTGCTTATTTCAAGAGCACGCCTAAGATGGGCAGGTCACGTTCATCGTATGCATGATAACCGCCTTCCTAAATGTACACTTTATGGTGAATTGCTAAGCGGTAGAAGAAGGCGTGGCGGTCAACGAAAGAGGTTCAAAGACGTTCTCCATGAAAATCTAAAATCCTGCGGTATTCCAGACGAGCAATGGGAACAACTTGCAGCAGACAGAACCGAATGGCGAGGGGTTGTGGCCAGCTATCAAGGAAATGTTGCTGCAAGAAGGCCGAATCCAAGACCTAACCAGGTCTATGTTTGTCCTGACTGCGGTCGACATGTGCTCTCCCGAATTGGCCTCTATAGCCATAGTCGTGTGCACCGTAGATGAATGGGAATTACAATAGACTACACCTTCTACTTGTTTTTATTACACACAATCTATCGACTGTAACATTTTTTTTTATACTCGGACTCGAGTAAAGGCTAATAATGTGCCCAATTATATAATATATATAAAATTTTAGAGATTGCAAATTTGTCGAGTCTGAGTAGAAAATTGAAGATAGCAAAAAAAAGTGGCACACATTTGGCCGCACAGCGAACCTGTCTTTTATTTCTAACTCGCTATATTTTGGATATTTGTTCAATTACGTGTTATGAGGCTAAGGACCCTTACTTCATAATGGTTTTTTATCAAAATCAATATTGTAATTAATATTGCCACAATGGGCAAGTAGAAATTTTTTTAATTATTATTTTAATAACATCTACACATAAAAACAGTTGACCCGTATTTTTTATTTAATTTTTATAATAATGCCTTATAGTAGAAAAAAGCCATGAAGTTTAAACTATGTTTAAATGGTTAGATATTGCCGCAAATGTTCAGGCTATTCTATTGGCTATGACGTAAAAGCGTAATCGGCAGAGAAACGAGCGCTAGTGGAAGGGCGGAGCCAACAAGGTTTTACAAAACTTATGAGTGGCTCTGTCGGCGTTATATTGAATGCGCACGCATGTTACGCTATTACGTCACGAGATAACCGGCAAACTCTCTCTTTTTAAATCCACTCTAACCTTAAGCATATTCGTTTTACAATAAAACCAATAATAGTAGTAAAATTATCTTGAAATTATGTTTATAACATATTGAAGAGTCAACCTAAAATGCTATATTATTACTTTTGTCATTTTCGATATTGTCTACTAGCCCATTGGCGTACAGTAGCATTTGCTCAGGTCAGAATTAATATTCTTAGCAAAAGAGGCATAAACACTCTAGATATCAAAAGTACACTAATAATATGCGTTTGTTTAACACAATTAACTTGACACAGACAAAACAAACCAATTATACACGTAAACTGACATCTCCGTACATCAACAGGTAAAAATATAATTTAGATAACACAGGTAACCAGATGTTGCCTTATAAACACTGACTGATGAGATATATATTGCTAACAATATATATTTTTTAAGGTCGTAAATTTTGAAGAGTTATTCTTTTTTCATATGTATATGCAGTTTGTTTAGATAAAAATTGGTTGAAATAAAAGAGCGGAGGAATATGCATTTAGCATTCTTCAAAATTGTATGTAAGTGACATTCATCTTAATAACCTACTATTAAAAAAAATGATGAACATTTCCACCTTGATACTTAATGAAGTGGTAAAGTTTATTGTATATAATGTAATAAACACATTGCAAAAGTGAATATTGAAAAACGTTTACTTTTTCCTACTCATGAGGTTATTAAAAGATCATGTCAAATGTACGATCATAATTAGTAGGATAATTTCCTAACAAATGCCTCTATTTACAGATCTGTATGTGTGTATTGAAGTTGACTTCTATGGACATTTCTTCCAAAAGGCCAAAACAAAAATAGTTTGCAATTCGAGCAATCCACAGTGGAACGAAAACTTTATTATCGATCTGGAAGGTTGTGAAAATCTTCGAATATTGGTATATCGAGATAGCACGACAACCCCTACACTATTTGGAAAACATACACAGAAATTAAGTAGAAAATGGCTTAGTCAACACATCGTAGAAAAGAATCTTTCAATTAATGGCTGTGCGTTGCGGATGGGTTTGAAATACATTCCATGTGAAGTGAGTTTACGGAGAGTCCCTACTGGAAAAATAGGTGCCTTATTTGGTGAGAAGATCCAGGCGGTGTGCAAGTAAGTGTATTATGTATATTTTGCATATGACTGTTTTCAAACTATAATTTTTAGGCGACAAAAAAGAAACGTACCATTTATTATAACAGCTTGTATTCGAGAAGTGGAAAGGCGAGGGATGTCTGAAGTTGGAATATACCGAGTGTCAGGTTCCGCTCTTGATATTTCCAAACTTAAAAAGTCATTTGAAACAAGTAAGTTTAAGATAGGCATCTTATTTCTGGTATTAAAAGTTAAGAGAGTTGGCAAACACTTCTTTTTCGGTGTATAAAATGAAACTAATTTGTTTTCTCTGATATTTTCACTACATTTAGTGATATAATATGTAGTTTACCACTTTTTATTACACCCTTGTAACGAAAGATTAGCTTAAATTTGAGGGGACCACCAAAGATTAAAAAAGAAATCAAGCAATAGTTAATCTATTTATTATTTTTATAGACATTTTCACTAAAATAAAAAAAAAATACAGTACATTGTGATGCTCTTTTCCTTTATTGTCATTTATGTTGGCCTTTATCCTTTTTTGTAAATAACATTTTAATTCAATGCAATTCTAAGCCCAATAAATACTCTATTATTTAAATTTTTAAAAAGTATTTTGTGTTTGTGAATTTTAAGCATTTTTTCAGCATGGTTAGTACTTGCGAGCACCCTTTGTCAGTGCTCAGCACAGCTTCGGTTTTTGTAATATCATCGTACTTTGTTACATCTACTGATACAATATGTAGTTTACCACTTTTTATTACACCCTTGTAACTAAAGATTAGCTTAAATTTGAGACCACCAAAAATTAAAAAATAAATCAAGCAATAGTTAATCTATTTTATTATTTTTATAAGCATTTTCACTAAAATAAAATAAAAATACAGTACATTGTGATGCTCTTTTCCTTTATTGTCATTTATGTTGGCCTTTTATCTTTTTTGTAAACAACATTTAAATTCAATGCAATTCTAAGCTCAATAAATACTCTATTATTTAAATTTTTAAAAAGTATTTTGTGCGTGAATTTTAAGCAGTTTTTCAGCATGCTTAGCTTGCGAGCACCTTTTGTCAGTGCTCAGCACAGCTCCGATTTTTGTAATATCATCGTACTTTGTTACATGTTCCATTGAATTGTGATTATTATTACTAAAAGTAGCTATAAGGCCTCTTCCCCACAGGGCGCGATCCGAACTCTTGCGATGTCGTGTTATAGTTATCACATTTGTACTCAGTATATCCCCTCCACACAGAGCGCAATCTGCGTTTTCGTTCCACCGATATCATCACGATCAGTTTCGAGTTCTTTGGAGGGGATATACCGAGTACGAATGTCATAATTATAACACGAGATCGCGCGATCTGATCGCGCTCAGTGGGGAAGAGGCCTAACTAAAAGAAAACTACATAACAATCAGTCTTTTAGTAAAGGCTAAAGGCACTGAATTAATAAACAGTCAACAGATAGAAATTAGGAATTTAAAAAAATACATTGTAGAACTAAAAAAACAAGTAAGAAATAAAGATAATAACTAAAATGTCAAGAGATAATTCGAATTAATAAAGAACACTTTACAGAGGTGAATTATAAGAAAAATCGAAGAAAATCGGCATTCTTACATGTTTTTAAGTTACGGCCCGATTTTACTGCTGAACTCTCAAATATGAACTCAGTGTACCCACATTTCTATTCTTTGTTTAAAGTTACAATCCATGAGATTAGTGTTTCTGCTTCTTTCAACCCTGATATTTGGCCGAAAAGCGCGTAGGTGAAAAGATTTTTTATCCTCGAAAACATATTCGTCCAGCCTAGAGCCAACAATTAGCCCATTAATAGCAAATGACAAGGTTTTTAATAATGTAGCTAATTCATTCGTGTCTAGTTGTTTTTAGAAAATGTTTGTGTAAAACATGATATATGTTGAGTTCATATTAATATTCAGCGCATCTCAATAAGTTGGAAGAGACATCTCTCAGAAAAAAGCATGGAGGTGTTGCAATTTTTGTCAATAGTACTATGAAATTTAGAGAAGTGCAAATTAATGAATTTTGTAGTCAATTCAACGCAGAATTTTGTGCCATTGAAATTTCGCATATGCATTACCTTGTGGTTAATGTTTATAAACCACCCTCTGGGGATATAAACATTTTTCTGGACCTTTTGGAGCAATTACTAATACACTACTCAACCAAACATTGTAAAACTATAGTGGTGTCAAAATTTAATGTAAATTTTAAGGGTACTTCCCCTCATGGTGAGAATTAGTCTGCGTCATTTTATCATTTGGTCTTCAAGTCACAAATTCAGACTATATTACAATTTCATCACATCTATAACCTCTGTATTGACAACATGCCTGCAAACCTGGATGATCACATAAAATCTCATAGAAATGCCTGTAGTCATATCTAAAGAAGAAACATGAAACATAAGTGCAAAAAGTATCAATAAGCTTAAGGTATTTTTATATAACATCAACTGGAGTCTTTTTGAGCAATCAAAAAGCAAGATTTCTAGCAGAGATTTCAGTGAACACTTATTCATCTTTCATTGAAAATCATTTTCCTTTAAAAAATGCAAAAATTGATCACAACCCACCTGGACCTCTATTCTATCTAAAAGCGTGAAAGCACATTCCCGTGAGCAGAGGGTGGAGTTTACTTGAAAATGAATAAAAGTCAAATCTGTAACTACGGGAGTATCAACTCGTGTGAAAAATGCGTGAACTTACCTCTACTGGTAAATCGTGGGGGAATCCATCAGTTTCCCGGGAGACTTTTATGACAGTTTGTGTCGGCCAAAAATTGTTGTTAAATCTGTGAATCAGAATGGACATTGTGGATTTGCTCATCACCAAAGAGGTAATAATAATATAATTCTTAACAAATATTACAATTACTCTTTTAGTTTATTATAGCCATATATTTTTAAATACACTCATGGACAAAATTGTGCAATATTTTAAATTTTCCCAATTCTTTTGTATTTATAAATTTTAATGAAAGAAACGCATTACACAAGAAAGAAATAGTTTATTTCACACATTTTAAGTAAGTTTTCATTAGCAGAAAATGCAAAAAAAATTAATGCAAAATGTTATAAAAATTAAGAATAATTAGTCTTTTGATTAGAATGATAGGGCATAGTTAATAACGAGTACTCCCACCTCGAGCCCTAATGGCTGCTTGCATTCTTCTTGACATACTACTAATTAGATTTTGAATGTATTCTTAAGGAATTGCATTCCATTCATATTGTGCTGCAATTCGAAGTTCTTCTACGGTATTTGGAACAGGATTTCTTTGTCGTATACGACGTTTTAGCTGCCCACATATGTTCTATGGGATTCAAGTCTGGACTATACGGTGGCCATGGCCATCTAATCTTTGAATCTGGACTGCATCAAGGTAATTAGTCACTGTGCCAGCTGCGTGGGGTCGAGCGTTATCGTGCATAAATACGAACCTATCGTATCCAATGTGGCCCACATATGGCAAAATATGATCTTGGAGAATATTTTCGATATACCGGTCACTAGTCATATGTCCAACGACTTCCACGAGTTTGGTGCGTCCTTCCCAACTAATACCTCCCCAAAGCATTATGCCGCCATCTCCAAAACTAACAGTTTGTACGAGATTGCAACTAGTGTATCGTTCCCCAACTCTTCTATAGACATGATTTCATCCATCTGACTTCCATAAGTGTATTCTAGTCTCATCAGTGAATAGAACATTTTTGTAATTCTCGATATTCCACTGAATATGTGCTCTGGCAAATTGTAATCGACGAGTTTTGTGATTTTGGAAAAGACGTGGAACTTTGGCAGGCCATCTTGGCTTTAAACTTACCTCTCTTAATCTTCGCCTAACCGTTTTCGAACTAACATTCACTTGTCTTACATTTAATAACTCATTTTTGAGATATATGGATGTCAGTGTGCTATTTCGGGTAGAATTAAAGATAAAAAAACGGTCATCAATTGCTGTTGTGAACCTTTTGCGCCCTTGGCCGGGTCTTCGAACAAAATTTCCAGGCTTTTGATACCTTTTTAAAATATTCGATACTGTAGATTGACCCTTCTTAAGACGTTGTGCGATATCTTTTTGTCTATATCCTTCCTCATATAGAGTTACAATTTGTGCCGCTTCAGCTTCACTGCAGTATCTATTTGGTGGCATATTTTTTAGAGGTAAGAACAAATAAAAATCACTAACACTTACTTTAATTTACTACAAATAACTCGATTCACTATAATTCTTGAAATATGTAAAGAATTTTCAAATAACAAAATGTGTGTTAGAAAATATACGCCATTAAAATAAATTAAACGTCAAAATATTTTAAAACAATTGAATATATTTACCTACTAGATGAATAACATCAGCACATATATAAATTTACGACGATTTGAAACCATATGCAGGTAATAGTGATAACAAAAATTATTCGATAATTTTGTCCATGAGTGTATATATTACCAATAATAAGGGTATATCCTTACGGAATTTTTGTCAATAAATAAATTCTAGGTATTATGAGATCTTCGTAATGCCGAGGAGGATTTGGAAAGGGAACAGCAAGTTCTTCAGAAGATTAACACTTTTGCATCATTAACCGACCAAGCATTTATAAGGAGATTCAGGGTCAGCAAAGAACTTTCCCGTAATATAATATATATTTGAAAATAGTCCACTTAATAACAGGAGATATTTATTTATCCACTCGGTTACAATTTTCTTTTGCCCATTCCTTACAGGGGCTGACCTATTACCCTCTACCATTTTAATAACACGGGTACCGGGATAACAATTTATTCAGTCACCTTTTACCTAATTAATGATACGTGAGTGACTACTTTTCACTTGTATGCTCGAAGTTGACGATACTAAACTTTAAAAAGCAATAACCACAATAAAACAACAACTGAACAGCTAATGCTTTTACGCCAATCTAATTAGTTGTAAATTCGGCCGTTCTCACTGAATCACTTCACGTTCACCACCTATTGCAGTCTAGGACGGTCAGGTGAGATGCCTGCAATGAGAGCCCTCGCCTCGCACGATGAATGGTCACTCTCCCCATAATTACAGAATAGAGGTCCAGTTTAGTGGTTTTACGATTCACTTATAAGTATAAAGGATAAACTTTCTTATATAAAGATTATTGCAAATTGCACTAGGGACTTAATGTATATTATTTAAAAAATAAATAAATATGTCTTGTATAGTTGAAGCAAAAAAAAGTTATGGCATTTTCTTTGTAATTCTAATAAGGCTCGCAACAACTGGAAATTGATTAATTTCGAGCGTGAAAAGTTAGTATTACAATCTCATGAACACAATATTTCTCCAGACTACTTTCATACCTATTTTTCTACTATAGTTGAACATTTCATTAGTCCGCTACCTACGTCCTCTTTTTTCTTGAACCGGTTTCTACATATGAAGTTGCCAAAGCAATAAAAAATTTAAGAGACTGATTGCACTGACATTTACAGTATAAACAGTTGTATTATTAAGGAATCCATGGATATTATTTTACTGCCACTCACTGCCTCATACTTGTTCATCAGTGCTTGCATTAGTGGAGGCCATTTTCCGGATATGCATAAGGTTGCTAAAGTTGTATTTCTCTTTAAAAAAGTAGATAATAAGATAATTTCCGGCCCATTTCAATAATTCCATTTTTGAGATTATACTCAAAAACGGCTTGTTAATTACCTCGTGACAAACAATATCTTAAATTAGTGAATGATGTAGTTAAGGGCCTTGAGGTTGATAATCATGTGCCTCTTAATCTGTGTGATTTCTCAAAGGCCTTCGGCTGTGTTTTGCATAAGCTACGTGTTGAAAAACTAAGCTTTTATGACATAAGAGATGTATATCTCTGGATCTCTTCAAGGCCTCTACCCCACAGGGTGCAATCCGAATGCTTGCGATCTCGTGTTATAGTTATCAAATTTTGTACTCAGTATATCCCCTCCACACAGAGCGCAATCTGTGTTTTCGTTCTGCCGAGATCATCACAATCAGTTTCGAATCTTTTGGAGGGGATATACTGAGTACAAATGTGCAAGCGTTCAGATCGCATCCTGTGGGGAAGAGGCCCAATTGATATCTAAACAACAGACAAGAATATGTTGATATAGAGCATTTACCATAACTCAGTATCATTTAAATCCGATAGAGGCGCTAGCGTCGATGTTTGGTATTTCTGTCCTTATTCTGCGGCGATTTGTACAGTACATTTGAATTGTTAACGATTTCATGTGGTCTTTGGGTTGAATATTTTCAAAATGAAGCTTGCAGAGTTACAAAAGGAATTAAGTCTTTTAGGAGCAAAGACTACAGGATCAAAAAAAATACTTGAAAGGCGGTAAATATCTTATTTACGTTATCTTAACCTCACAACTTGTTTATTCAAATTTTAGTTTGGCAATTTGGAAAGAAAAGGGAAAGGGAAAAGGGTGTGGAAAACACAAAATGATACCAAACGATTAACCAACTAAATCAAAAAGTACATTAAACAAAATGGAAGCGACTGATTCATATGGACATTTGCTATACGTACCGGTCATTTCTATTTTATTTGTTTCACTTCTATTTGATTTGAAATTAGAGATAATTTTGTTTGCATGTACATACAAATAATAAAGTTTTTTAGTTTACCTAGCATTTAGTATTTTTATTACCACAGCAGATGTGTTTTACATTTGCAATCAGACTGAACAAAATATTACTGAAGAAATACTCCCCTACATTGGGCTTGTTAAAAGTATTTCAATTATATTATTAAGGTTTTATTAAATGATTCGTAATTTTTTAATATCGAAACCATACCACCATTTGTCAAATTAAAACCATAACAAATGAAAATTATAAGAGTATTTTATTCTGATATACATTTTTTTACAAAGTTGTCTTTAAAATTACACATCATAAAACAGTTATACACAATTTCATTAAAGATAGGCCACATAGTTACTGGAATTCTATCCGTCAAAATTTTATTTTTTTTTGCCAATCCTATTCAATTTTCTACGATGATTCTA
The DNA here is from genome assembly GCA_963675555.1 of Leptura quadrifasciata. Lineage (NCBI taxonomy): Eukaryota > Metazoa > Arthropoda > Insecta > Coleoptera > Cerambycidae > Leptura > Leptura quadrifasciata. Next base: position 148,837,449 of record OY776673.1, on the reverse strand, counting down.
CGATTTGCTATGATTCTCGTTTTCATTACATCTACTTCAGATAACTGAGTTCCTCTTTTGAAAGGTGGAATGTTTAAATGCACTCCTTTTTCTTCTAAAATATCCGAGATGTCAAATCCATGATCTGCTAAAACAAATTGTCCATCCTGCAAAACATCTAACAATCCAGATGCTGCAGTAATTTTCCTGCCCGATATACTGCCTCCATAAATATCTGATATAAATGTCACTTCTCCATTTTCTGAACATCCAACGAGCAATTTAAAAGTAATCGTTCCATAATATGTTGAATAGGTAGCTTGCTGAACTATAGGGTCACTACTGCGCTCGATACGAAATTCTGTGCAATCCAAAATTACAGTATACTGACCAGGTGAGGTAGTCGCCAAATTCCAAAAGTCTATTTGTTTGAAACACTTATATAAATGTTTACTCCAATTCGCAACTATTTTTGAAACAGTGCGATTATCGATGTCAAATAAGCTTGCCAAAGTCGCATAATAGAGATTTAATTTGTATTTCATTAACATTATAATCAATTCATTTTGTACCGATAAAGCAGTATGTATTTTGCAGTACGTACCACCAAAATGTTCACAAAAGAAGTTAAAAAGGTTTCTAGAGAGTCCTGTCATATGTTTTAACTGAGTAGCAGTTAAAAACTCATACGATATAAGTTGAGCCCTCTTGCAACTAATAACTGTTTGAACTTGCATATTACATATTGACACTTTGCTACAACTAGGATCACCTTGTATATTGTCAGGATTAGTGTTGTCATTGACATATATGTAATTTTCAATCTGGCCAGGAACCAAGTCGATTGCATTTAGCATATGTTGCACTTGTTCAATTTTTTTTCTTTTCTAAACCTTTCTAATTTTTCTTTCAGTTTTCTTCTTCTCATAAAACTTTCGTTTTTTATAACACTAACATCATATTTTCGTATAGGTAAATGCAATGTTGGAATGGCAGTTTTCTTGAGAATTTTCCATTGTCCTAAAAGTAAATATACAAAGCATGTAATGAAATCATGGCATGGAGTAATAGAATAATTAATATGTCTTAAATACTTACCCATGCTAGTAATAGTATAGCAATCCTCGGCAAAATGTTTTGAGCAGATCTTGCTGTGCTTGTTTGGTTTCTTGTCAGATTTGATTGATATTAACCATTTCTTTTGCATTGATACACTATTAGGGAACTTATGGAACTTTAAGTCTTTGTTTTTGTCCGTAACAGAAGAACATTGAGGCAATTATACGGCATATTGTTTTAATAACATAAAACTGCAAAGAAAAACGACAAAATTAAAAGAATTGTGAGGTTAGGGTTGATACCAAACATTGACTGTGGCGCCGTCTACATGTAAATGATCTATTGACAACTTCTGAACTCTTAACAATAAGGTACGAGGTTCTGGAGCCCTTGTTGTTTATTTTATATCTTAATGATTTCTTAATTTCTTTCATTTTATGCCAATAATACATTGATTTTAAATTATTAATCGCTCAACAATATAGTTAGAAAAAATTGCGGAAGATGGATGGAATATCTCGACCTAAAATTTGATCCGTGTAGCTTTTTTAGTTTAGTCCAGATAGCTATGTTTCAAAAAGTACAAATATTGTGCATCACCAAAAAGGGGTGAAAAATTAATATCGAGGATGAGCACGATCTCGAATTGCTTTGAGATTTTTGAATATTTATTCAGATTGAAGCAGAAAATTTCACAAAATATTAACCTAACTTTAATGCCCAAATGTTGCACAGCAATAAAAAGTAAACAGGGTTAACGTACTATATTCCTGTATAACAATTAAATATTCTTACTATATGTTTCTTGGGTATAATCTGACTAATAAAGTTCGAAATATATATCGTAAGCATTAAAAGAATCCTGTTTTGTGATAAAAAAATATTTAAAAAAGAATTATGCCGAAGACGGATTCTTTCCAAGATTTACTTTTGTTTAAGTTGACATTCAAAATCAAATGAAAAAAGAAAATCGTTACTGACACTTTTCGAATAAACTTAAATTTGTCTCTAGTTTTTATTGTATAGCAGGTACTAAAATGGTTATTGACGTTAAATATGGTATTATTTCAGATTCCTATGAGGCTGAACAATTATTAAAAGAAGTGGACATACATTCTGTTACTGGCATATTAAAGCTATACCTGAGGGAATTACCAGAAGCTTTATTTACTGATCAACTTTATCCTGAGCTACTTGAGGCCTTTAATCAAAGTAACGGAAATTTAATACGCCGGACTGAATTACTTAAAAACTGTTTTGCCAAACTTCCACAACAAAATAGTGAAACCATCAAATGTATATTGGATCATCTAATGAGGTAAATTTATTTTAAAATAGTTTGTATGCATATATTATCGTTCGTTACCCAATGCTTTTCAACATTCATGTCCAAATTTATTAGGGTTCAAAGAAGTTTTGTTAAAGATGTATGTTTTATTATTATTTAAGCTTTTCTCATCATGGAGTCATTTATAATCGTTTAAGCCTCATCTGGAAAACCTGGAAAAGTCTGGGGTTTTTGAGAACATGTGAAAAAGTCAGGGAGTTTTCAAAATGTTGGTAAATGTCAGGGAAAAAATTTAAAAACCTAGAAAATGTAGTTAATGCCATAGTTTCTTTTATTTTGACGAAATTATCAATTAAAGTTTTATATTAGACAATGTCTTCAATTTTAAACGAATTTAGTTAATAGATTTATTTGTGCCATTTTATGCGAGGCAAGTATCGAAACTAACAAGTAGATTTGTAATTCGCACGCTCAACGTTTTTTAGGTTTATTTGAAACCAAATATATTTCTAAGGTACATGAATTTATCGAAAAGCCTTGTAGTATATCTTAAAACTTGGCCATAAAACCTTTTGGACTTTCTCTGGCTGTAGTTTTGAAAAGTTTTATGATTAATGTTAAAAATTTCAAAACAGTTTGGTTTTAAAAAACCTTCCAATGCAAATTTGATCAATTCAAGCAACTATAAAACTATGAAACATTCAAATGGTTTTAAAATTGTTTTATAAAATATACATATAGATCTCCTATATCCTCTGTTAAAACCTTTTCCTCCTAAGAAGTCTGTTGTCAAAATACGCAATAAAACAATGACTCGTTTATTAAATACTCCATAAATCTTATTAGCCTTTAATATACATAAATGAAACTAAAATCGCTGATTAAGAATCCGAAGTCGATTTTCTTAAAAACAAAATGGCGGTTATGAACTGTGTCCCTATTAACACGCATACTCGCACCAACGCACAAAGAGTATCACGGAAAGCAAAGTCGTAGTTAAAGAAATGTTATATAAAAAATTTAAAATTGGTTTTATGCCCAATGGCTAACAATGACATAACTTATTGCTTTTTTTATAGCTATACTTTTCATAACAAAACCAACAAAATTACAAGCGACTTTATTGTTAATTTGCTAATTTACATAATTATAAAATGAATGACGAATTATATATTTCAATTTTTATTACTTTCAAGATAGTCCATGCAAATTAGATATTATAGAAGAAATAATTTATAAAGAAATAATATTTGGGATGCGTACTCTTGATAGGGTTAGGAATAGATACCTGAAAAGTTCCCACCCCATTTAGGAACGGAAAGTCCCTTTTTTTGCAAAAACCACCCTTAACGGGCACCTAACACTGGTTTTTCACTTTTATATCTTGTAAACCGTTCGTTGGAAGAGAAAAAAGTATAGGAAATAAAAATTTGTCGTTAAATTCTGTATAATAAATGTCCTATTGACCTTGTAGCTATCTGCATCTATTTCGCAGTAACTGCATCCAAACTGAGGGGTAGTTTGTAGCGTGCAGGTAAAAATCGATCTTACACGAAGTTTCACAGCGAATATCTCAAAATCAGTTAATTTAACGAGAAAATGCAAAAGAATGAATTTATAGAGCGGAATTTTCTCTGTACGGTGCATGTCTAGCGGGTGTTGACGCAAGTGATTTTTATTTATTTTCTCCTGTCTTATTTGAGCTCGTTTCCAAACCACCCTTGAGATAGAGCCCTCGGTGCATTTTTTTAAGTAGTGTACCCCCTGTCCACTAAAATTCTGTCCAATTTTACTCACTAGTTCTTCATCGTTCTTCAAATTCGGAATTTTAAACCTCATCCTTACCCTCTAATTTCTGTGGTGTTTATTATTTATTTATTTATTATTACCCATGGCAATTAGAGCATATTGTTGAGCAGCGCTATCCAACTTTAACACAGATGCACCGTTTTCCTCAACCCTTTTTGCTTCTGCAGGATACTAGCTGAAGGGTGGAAATTGGTGCTGGTAACTTGGTGGTGTAAATGGGAGCTAAGATAATGGCCACTTTCTTTCAACCCCATTCCGTTGGCTCCAAGTTTTCTCCTCGCCAAGATTGAATTTGATATATATAACCGTAATATATTTTTAAATTTTTTTCTGTCTATCTTTACCGTGTTTTATAAACGTTTTCTATCGTTACTGAAGGTTTTAGGTACTAGGCACTCTCAGGCTTAACAAAGAGTCTATTCTGACCTTCACCTTTTCTTCTCTTACATATCACATTGCTTCAAACATCTACTCCGAAGATCGTCTAGAATAAATGGTAATTAGTGAGGTACATATTTTACGCGTACTTAGAATACGCACGTTGTGGAAAAATACTAATGTATGTAAACTATTGTTACAATTGCGAAAAGACGCTGCAAGAAGGTGAAACTGTGCGTTTTGAAAGAGGCTTGATGAATTTAATAGCTTTTAGCAAAGCTCGATAGGAAGACAAAAAATATATGCAGCTTTAAAATATTACGGCTATATATATATCAAATTAAATCTTGGCGAGGAGAGAACTTGGAACCAACGGAACGGAGTTGAGAGAAAGCGGGCAATATCTTAGCTCCTATGTACACCACCAAGTTACCAGCACCAATTTCCACCCTTCAGCTAGTATCCTGCAGCTACAAAAAGGGTTGCGAAAAACGATGCACCTATGTTAAGGTTGGATTGCGCTGCTGAATAATATGCTCTACTTGCCATGGGCAAGGATGTTTAAATTCCGAATTTGAAGAACCCTCTGATGAGTAAAATTGGACAGAATTTTATTGGAATAAGCCTACAGGGTAAATTTCTGAAGAAAAAAATGCACCGAGAGCTCTATCTCAAGGGTGTTGTGGAAACGAGCTCAAATAAAAAAAAAACATCTTCGTGGATGGTTAGGACTCTGTTCCCATTAATTGTTTGAATTAATGTTCCCATCATCAGATGGCCCTACTTATCCTGTTTTATTAGTTCGAATGTTCGTCTTTCGTTTTTTGTTGACTTTTTTTATAGAGAGAAAAAACATATTGATGAAATACATAGTCAGTTACATACAGTGTTGTTGAGAGATAGTTAAATACTTTAGTTACACCGCATATTAGTTATTAATAGTATTACCGCTTATAGCTGTGTTCAAAATTGAGTTTCTGTTTATTATATCCTACCTCCTTATTGTCCATCCCTTTAGCCCTATAATAAACAGTGGAAAAACAGTGCATCGATACTGATGGTAAGTCAATTTTTTGAATTCCCCTTTTTTAAATTATTAGATACAGTCCACTTGATTCATTTCTTTAGTTTTGCTGAGAAAAATAACAAACAGTGGAAGAAAGGAGAAAATAAATAAAAACCACTTGCGTCAACACCCGCTAGACATGCACCTTATAGAGAAAATTCCTCTCTATAAATTCATTCTTTTGCATTTTGCTTGTTAAATTAACCGGTTTTGAGATATTCGTTGTGAAACTTTGTGTAAGATCGATTTTTACCTGCGCGCTCCAAACCACCCCTCAGTTTGGACGCTGTTACTGAGAAATAGGTGGGGATAACCTACAAGGTCAATAGGATATTTATTATACAGAATTTAACGACAAATTTTTATTTCCTATACTTTTTTCTCTTCCAACGAACGGTTTACAAGATAAAAGTGAAAAACCAGTAATAAGTCCCCGTTAGGGGTGGTTTTTTGCAAAAAAAAAGGAACTTTCCGTTCCTGAATGGGGTGGGAACTTTTCAGGTATCTATTCCTAACCTTATCGAGAGTACGTTCTCAAATATTATTTCTTTATAAATTATTTCTTCTATTCAGTGTTTTTTAATCTAATTGGCGTGTACTAAGAGGAGAATTCATTTTGAAAACTTTGTTTGCACAATTTTAAAGGCGTTTGAATATTTGCTATTTTTCTCGGCGCTAGAAATTGTCAAAGCGATGCATTTGAAGCTCATAAACGGATTAATTAGAAAAAAAAATTAGAATGGCTGACTCAAAATGATATGAATTTCAAATACAGGAATTCTATTTTTTACATTATTTTCGACTAGATTCACTTTTACGTCAATCCTCACTCCCTTCCACTTATTACTTTCTTACCTTGTACTTTAAACTGTAGCTATCCTTTTCCTGCTAATCAAAGTGACATTAAATTTTTTCAGTTTATTTAGATAGTTTAAATTTACTTAAAAAATAAGTATAATTAAAAAATATTTTTTAAAAAATCTACGTTTATTTCATTTTTATAAAAACACTTATAAATCACTTTATATGATAAGAAAAGTTTAAATAATAATAAAACAATACATTTTTAAGAATTCATTCTAAACTTTTTTGTATCGTGTAAATTTGAAAGCATAACGAAAAAAGCAATAATTACGAAAAATGCACTTTTTTGCATATACATATGTTCCCCCACCTACCAAATGGTTGTTATGTTTTCTATTTGTATAGACCTCAAACAAAATTTGTGCAAAAAAATCTGATGGAGAAAAGATGTCGACCAAAAATGTCAGTCCGACCGTACTATTATACTGCCCTGCTAAGCAAAACCTCCGTAAAATGAATTTTTGTTAAAAATGAGTTGGAAATTATTTCATATAAATCATTTCAAGATATATCTTCTTACTAAGCATAAAACCTTGTAAAATGTTTCTAGATATGTGAAAATGATAAATTTTAAACTCCGTATTTTAAAAACTGTATGATGGTACTAAATAAGAATACAGTAGAGAATGCGTGCTACAGTAAAACATGGCAAATAAGACAAGCCGCGTGAAATTTGCGGTGTTTTTACTTAGCTGCTGTTACAAGCCGTGCGAAATTTGTGGTGTTTTTACTTAGCCGCTGTTAAGTGCCACGTTTTTTGTCTAGTAGGACACCAATAAATTAGCTGTGTGTAATATATGTTAGTGACCAAGTTGATACTGGAAGGGATAAATTTAATATTATATAATGATCTTAATATCTTAAAATACCTAACGTCCCAAGCAACACCAAATGGTTTAATAAACGTTTTGATTGTAACAGGTATATATAACGTTTGTCGCAACCTATATTCAACGTTCGAATGCCCGCGCAAAAAACGTATATATTTGGCTTATCATATATTAAATATAGATTTTTAAAAAAACGTATATGTATGGTACATCAAATTCTAAATATATATACATCTTAAGAAAACGTTATATTGTTGTCATATCACACACGAGATATATACGTTCATGTGGAACTTCAAATAAACATATTCCATATGTATCGATAATATATATGATGTAAAGGTTTTTATCACGGTTATGAAAAACTTTTTTCCAGTTGCTGGTATACGTGTAATAAACTGTCCACTGTAATTCATACATACACAGGGTTCGACGACGATAACAAAACACAACATTGTGCATTATTCTTTATTAAAATCCAAAAATATAGTCTACTTATTACTATCGTAATAGGGTTTTCCCAGAAAAAAAAATTATTGCTGAAATACTTAACTCACGTAAAAAAATTATTTATGGCATATTTATTATCTTATTAATTTTACTAATAATAACAAAAAAAAAATTTGAAGTTTGAAAAATATTGGGTTCATTTTAAACAGCCATAAATTGGCGCGTTGTGACGTCAACACCCTGAAATCCAATCACAGAGGTTGTCTCTGTTCAAGATTGTTTATTAATCTTGGTCTCTGTTAACATAACCTCTATTTATTGACAGCACTCAGCACTTTTCTACTTTAGGTAAATTATCAGAGGTAACTTTAACATATCCCTCTTCCACTGGATTCCATTTTGATTGTAGAATTAATAAAACATAAACCAGAAACTGATAAAATAATATTTTCACTCCAAACAATACAAACATAAAAATATAAATTTAACGTTTTAGGTTAGTCATCTGATGTGTAATGTCGGTGTGAAGGTTAAACTTAAACTACAGTACAAAATATTAACGTATGATGCTTTCACGAATAACTTGTGCAGCATTTATCTGGATTCTGATTGGCCAATATTTACACGTCCACTGCTTTAGACCAATCACAGTACAAGCATTATAAATTGAAATTTTGAGAAGTTTTAGAGGAAAGCTTTCTTTAACACACAGTTAGAATCTATTACAAACTAATTATATTCATAATCTCATTGGTTTTCCGGGTAGATACGTAATTCTGGCGCGTAAAAATGACCGTTTTAAAAAGCAGTGAAATTATCAGCAAGTTGTTTTAACGATATTTTCTTAGAAATAATTCTTATTAGAAAAGTAAATTGTTGTAAATTAATAAAATGTTTATTTTCATGACACAAATTGTTAAAATAAAATTAGTGGGAAAACCCTATTATAGCGGTTTTTGGCAAGCTTCAGCCAATCTTGAATCGCCCCTCTAATTTGATTGTCACTAGCCATACCACGCCTTCAACGCTAGCCATACTAGAGTTTTACACCTTCTGCGATAAAAAAAATTCAGTTACTATAAAAACTCTCAGATTAACAATAATTCTTACCAGTCGCAAGTTAGGTCATTCTTGTAACTTTAAATGGGTACTTTTCCCTGGCATTTTCTTCTCTGTTAGATTAAGAGCCAGCCCAATTAAACTTCATTTCCAGTTTGTTTGTTAAAAGAAACTTCATGATTATAGTTGTCCCTCGTACACTGCTCCCAATAACAGATGCAACATGATTTTTCTAAAATTTCAAATTAAGAAATCATAAAATAACAATTGTAGGAAATAAATATAAATTACTATATGAGCATAGTTGTTGTCCTTTTCAAGCCATTCCTTGAATAATTGAAAATTTGACTTGTTACTTAGAGGAAGATCGGGCATGTCATACATTTTTTGCTTGAACCGCCTGGATTATTTCGTGCCGATTTCAAGATATCTAATTGGAAAATATGTAAAATGTAATGTGTAATATATGAAATGCATTTTTGAAGTTGTTTTCATACAAAACACTTAATGCTGCGAATTCACACACGTTAATAACATTTTATAATCAATTGAGGTATAAATTAAATTTTTCTAACCTAACATTTAAAATTATTTCTTTTATACTCCTTGGTCTCGGCAATCTCGTGTTCTCGGCACTACAACGTGATAACTCAAGTATAATGGCGGCTCATCGACACAACACTCGTTGAATTTCAATAAAAAAGAAAGTATATATGCAAAAACGAAAAAGTAAATATTCTTTATTTCAATCACAAGGGGCACAGGGGCTCACTACTAAAGTTGACTACCACCACACACATATATGAGAAACGCTTATGCATGCATTTCAAATTGAAATCATATGTTTATTATAATCCTAGAATTTTCGTCAAAATTAGTTTTAATAGTGAACTGAGCATGTTCAACCTAATATTTGCTATCCTTATTGGTATATTTAAAATGTATTCTGCAACAAAGACAACAATACTAAACTGGTTGCTGGCGATGGCGCAATCGACGCAGACTAATACGCGTTTAAAAACCGTATGTTATAAACTGTCATATTATTCAGCGAATATTTTCATTTACCATCTACATATTGCAGATTATGATTAATGTAAATATTTTCAGATATTGCTATAAACTTCGAACTTTTAGATCCAATTGTTTATGATATGCCTATAATAAACATTGCGCAAATACATATTTATCGTATACATTTAAAAATCGTATTTTAAAAACTACAATATGGCAGAAAAAATGCAAGTGTCAATTTCTCCAATGTACAATTTAAATATTTGACAGAAATGTTGTCTCAATTATTATTCAAATATTCTGTTACTCGAAAATTTTCGGAAAAATCCATTTATAAAAATTGTTCATGAAATAAACGCATTTCATAGACGTTGATTATATATACTATAACGAAATTTAAACCATAATTTTATATAAAAAACGTTTATTAAACCATCATGTGTTGCTTGGGGTTTCCTTATTAAAATATTTATAAGCATTTTAAAAGTCAGCATAAGCACTTATAGCATATACCTTGATTTTATTTAGCAAGGTAATTTTGTATATTGTTTATGGTACTAAGCAAAAACACAATTTAAATAAGTCTATGCATATAGTGAAAAATTTTGTATTTCAAATTTATTTATTTAAAATATATAATAAACCTACATACTGCATGCTTTAAAAATATACAGGGTTACTGGTAATTCGATACATTCCTTTGGAGATGTGATGGGGCATGAGCTAAGGAGTAAATCTAGCCCTAACATACATTATGCAAAACTCAATAGTTTTTGAGATATTTAAATTTTTTTGTTTTTCTCAAAAAAGTAGATCTTAATGTCTTAAAAGTTAATTTCCGAAAAATCTACTTGACATTTTTTAATTTTTTTTTACTGGATTACTTGTCCAATATTATAGATATCCGTTTGGAATGAAAAATATCCGGAAACATTTCGATCATGTGAACATTTAAAATAAAAACTTGTAAAAATTTTTTTTTTAAATCAGTTATGAAATTTACCTATTAGGTTTTTTCAAAAAAATATTAATGTAGCACGCGTACAAATTATTATAAAAACTTCCTTATTTCAATAGCTATCTAACTAGGTAGAAATGTTTAATGTACCCTTGATAGTTCTAATAAAAAATTAGTCAGTCCTTGACGTTGACGTTTGTGCATATATGTCATTAACTGACATTCTTATCTCCGTGTCCCTTAAGTTTCTTGGTCTTGTTAAATTAGTTATCGAAGATTTTGATTTTGCTCGTAGTTGTTGTTATTAGTTGTTGTTATTGTATTTTCTGTGCCATGGCCGCGTATGCCAACGCAGAATACGCTGATATCTTGTTTGTCTATGGATACTGTGGCGGCAATGCTGCTGAAGCTCGCCGAGAATATGGTCCTTGGTACCCTAACCGTCGCTTACCAAATGCACGTGTATTCAGTACGGCATATCGAAATATCGCTGAAACTGGCTCCGTGAAATGTAGAAGAAGTGACGCTGGTGCTCCTCCCGTTTATGAACCAGATGATGAGGAAGAAATATTGAGGTATTTTGAGGAAGACCCAACTATTTCAACTAATAAAGTCGCAAGACTAACCGGAGCGTCACAGTGGAAAGTTTGGTCTACGATACGTAGAGTTGGATGTCATCCTTACCACTATACCCCTGTCCAAGGCTTGGAGGAAGGTGATCCTGGAAGGAAAGTGGAATTCTGCCGCTTTATGTTAAATTCAGATGCAGAGAGTGCAAATTTTTTAACAAGTATTTTATGGACGGACGAGTCGAAATTTAATCGCGAGTTTATAACAAATTTCCACAACCTACATTATTGGGCAGAGGAAAATCCCAAGTTAATACGTGAAACTAGTTTCCAAATGAAGTTTTCTATTAATGTGTGGATGGGGGAGTCATTGGCCACACTTTCTTCCTCAAAATTTAAACGGAGAAATCTATGAAAATTGTTTAAGAAATGATCTGGCGGTGATTTTAGAAGATGTTCCTCTCGCCGTCACACAGCGAATGATGTTTCAGAACGACGGTTGTCCAGCATATTATCGGCTGACAGTACGACAGTTACTTGATCAACGTTTCCCTAAGCGTTGGATTAGAAGAGCGGGCCCAATACCTTGGCCAGCGCGAAGTCCTGACTTAACACCCCTTGATTATTACGTATGGGGTCATATGAAGGAGATGGTCTATGCCACACCAGAAAATACTATAGAAAACCTTAGACAAAGGATAGTCGATGCTGCCCAACACATAAGGCATAATCTGACAACCAGAGTAACAAGGACGGAAATAAGAAGACGCTGCCGTGTCTGTATACGGAATAGGGGCTCCCATTTTGAGCAAGACATATAAAAAATAAAGTACAACTTTGAAATTAATGAAGAATTAAACTCTGCTTTTAAAATGTTTTTTACTGTTTATCTAAAAATAAAATTCGTACTACTTATGTTATTTTTACTACTATTAAGGGTACATTGAACATTTGTACCTTGTTAGATAGCTATTGAAATAAGGCAGTTTTTATAATAATTTATACGCGTGTTACGTTAATATTTTTTTGAAAATTTCATCTGATTTAAAAAAAAAATTTTACAAGTTTTTATTTTAAATGTTCACATGATCGAAATGTTTCCGGATATTTTTCATTCCAAACGGATATCTATAATATTGGACAAGTAATCCAGTAAAAAAAATTTAAAAATGTCAAATAGATTTTTCGAAAATTAACTTTTAGGCCATTAAGATCTACTTTTTGAGAAAAACAAAAAAAAATTAAATATCTCAAAAACTATTGAGTTTTGCATAATATATTTTAGGGCTAAATTTACTTCTTAGATCATGCCCCATCACATCTCCAAAGGAATGTATCGAATTACCAGTAACCCTGTATATAAACTGTTATAAGCGTACTGGCAGAATAACACAAAGTTCCCTCCATTTATCTCAGTTTAGCTTTTTGACCAATTACAGAGGTTTTGCTTACCAGGGCCGTATACTATACCCATATTCTGAAATGTAAAGACCATATATGTAAATATTTCAGGGTCCACAGACATGAAAGTGAAAATAAAATGTCACTTCATAATTTAGCAACAGTATTTGGACCCACGTTACTTCGTCCAGGAACAAAACAAGACAATGCGAAGCAGAAAGATACATTAGCAGCTGGTACCGTTGATGTAATGGCGCAAGCTGGTATTTTATATTGTTATCTGCAAGATCTCCTCAATACTTCGCAAAAGATATGCAGATGAGGTAATATGTAGCAGTATAATAAAAATATAAGCCAAATCTATTTTATATATAATTTGTATACAAATATGTGACTGTAATTATAATTTTATTTTTATGTATAATAATATTTTATAACCTAGAACAAAGTTCAAAAAACAAGCTGCAAATACACTTTTGCAATTAAAATTATTTTATATGTATTAGTTATTATATAGGATTAGTGAATAATGTGCAGAGTGTTTATTAAATTATATGATTTTTGTATTATAAGACGTGCTTTATACTTTCTGTATCCTTTATGGCAAGCAAGTTGTCTCTAGTCAGTTGAAAATTTATAATACGTATTTTCCAAATATGAAAGAAAATTCTTTTAGTGGAATTGATTTTTCAGATATCGCAATTTTAAATCATTCAGTGTGACCTTAACATTGTTATATTTTAAACCAGAAAATAATGTTTGTGAAAATACTCGTATTTTATTAAAATCTAATCGGTGTTGAATTTTACCAATTTTATGTAACTTCAGTATATTGTATGTCGATATGCAACTCTATAGAATATCAACTATAAGTACTGTTAAGGGATGTACTGAAGAATATTAATTCGAAAATGATTTGGGAAGCTGCTTATTATCTGAATAACTATTAGCAAGTAGTTCTGACAGTAATTGATTATCTTATTTTTTATTTCTTGATTGAAGTTGCAATTGCTTACCAATAAACACAGAATTCAGAGTAACATTCCGTCAGTATTCTTAAAAATTGGAAATGTGTTAATCAATTAAATTCATAACTAACATATACAACCGTGTGATAAGTTTTGAAGTCCATTGGGATCGAATGCTTACTTTACGTTACACACATTGCTATTATACAGGGTGCCCTAAAAGTAACCGATCAAACGAAGATTGGTGATCGCGGAGTTCATATTCAATCAAAATAATCATATATAGGAAATTCCATGGTAACTCGCTTTACATCCACACCATTAATTAACAATACCAATTTCAATAATCTCCATCTTTGTACCATGACTTCAGTATAATTTCTTATAAGAATGATATTAAACATGACATAAACACATCGCATATACAGTTCAAATCACGAACGTTGTCGTTCACATCATCATTCTTACCAAATCAAATCAATTCATGGTCACACAGAATGGCACGCATGACGCTATCAGTGTTTGCAAAAGGCAAGTATTTTGCAATGAAAATATATGGATAATAATAGTATGCAACACAGTGAATTTTAACATCCGCTGCCACATTTAATTTTAAAATTCACCTCATAGATTTCTTGCCTCCATTACATTATCCTGATTAAAGTAGTCATCTAACTTCACTACCATGTCACTGGCTAGGGCATTCAGTTTTTTTACCACTGCACTGTTTTAGGACCAGTCCTTTTTCTCATTTATGCGAATGATTTGCCAAACAGTGCAACATTCTCTAAATTTACACTATTCGCGGATGACACAACTTTGGCTCAGTCTCACACAATACATTATTAAAAAAAAGCCTGTAACAGTCTCACATTAGTCCAAGACTGGTTTTTGAGTAATCAACTAGTTTTGAATGACAAGACAGAAACTATGATTTTTAGTTTAAAACCTCACCCTAGATGCTAAATATTTTAATGTTGTTAAATTCTTGGGCGTTATTTTAGACAGCAAACTGACATGGGATAAACACACAGAGCTAGTCTGCAAAAATATCTCCCAGAATGGAAAATTCTGCTAGAATTTGATAAAATGTGTGTCACAGGCAACATTATTAATTGCCTATCATGGACTAATCCAATCTAGTTTGACTTATGCCATTTTAGTATGGGGCCACTTGACGCATATATCATTAGTTTTTTCCGTGCAAAGAAAGGCCGTAGGAATCATTGCAGGTCTAGCGTACAGAGGTGATTGTAAGGAGAGTTTCAAAAAGTTAAATATACTTACCGTGCCTTGTGCATATATATTGCAATGTCTCTTGCATATAAAAGAACACGTAGGTAATTACACCACATTAGAAAATATTCATTCTTATTCAACGTGTAATAAAAATAATCTTAACGCTGACTTTTTGAGACTAACGAAGACAAGAAATGGAATGGGCTATTATGCAATAAAAATGTTTAACATATTACCTAATGCCGTTCAAGAAATTGAAATTAGACGATTTCAAACAGTAATGAAAAATTTCCTGCTGACCAATACTTTCTATACTTTCAATGAATTCATGTTATCTGATTTCTCCTGAATCGTCTAGTATAATTATATATTGTTTTACTTTCATTCTTATATTTATATTTTATTGTGTTTTATTTGTATGTTCTTCCTTTCGTATGCTTGTTGTATGTCTTTTACTGATAAATGTTAATATTTATTTGTATATACTGTACGTATCAAAACACTATTTGTGTAAAGGTAGAAGATAGAAAATCTCATGTTGATAAGTACATAAATTGATGATGTGAGCAACAACATTCGTGATTTGAATGATTGTAGACAACCCACAGTTCCGAAGCCATGGCTGTCCAGAAGCGGGTTATGTATTTGAAAAAACGCAGACAACATCCACTACCAAGCGACATTGCCACTGCCGGGGATTGAACCCAGAACACAGCAGAATATGCTTGTCTGCCACACAATGTGCTTTAGCCGACTGATCTACCATGTCAGTATAGTTTGTTAATATTTATTCAGGGGAAAAGAACCTTAGTGGTAATTCATATTACGCATGTAGGACATTAAATCTGCGATGTAACTAGCTTTCGGAGAAACCTGTGCTATTAACAAATAAAAATATTTACATATAATGAAATGTACAATTAATGAAAAAATTAATTTTATTTATTTAGTTTAGATATATATACAGGAAATACTTAAAGATGTATTTTTTTTTCAAGTTGTTGTTATTAAGTATATTTTTTATAATAGGCAGAAGGACCTCGGTCAATTGCCCATTGAAACTTAATTTCAATAAAGCACTTTATTATTATTATTAAAAATATTTTAAACTGTTAAATAATTATTAAACAAACGGGACTTGATGATTATTGTCAAATAAAATAAGAAATGTAAAAAGTTAGGAATTATTCAAAAACATGAAATATTACAGCAATATTGATGAATATCGACATTACGGCATTACTATGTAGTGCAGTTTGTCTGCGACTGTCTAACTGCTAAAGGAATATTTTCATCACTCAAATACTCACTGAATGAACATGAAGTTAACTTTATCTTATTCTTATCTTCTAAAAACATAAAACTTGGTGAGTCTATTAACCTAAGTATGACCTGTCGTTTGCTGTAAACGTGAATTTTTATTGTGATCATAAGCGTCTCATTTGGGGGAGTCGATGGACAGATTGAACCAATAAATTTTTTATTGCAAAAATTGTAAAAAAAAAGTTAATAAAGATTGGACACTCATACAGGTGTTATATTGTTGGATTTTCCAAAACGAACATTTCATTTTAGTAATCATCAGAAAATTTATGCAAGAAAACTCGAAAATTTCAAATCTATTTTTCTCGAAAACGCTGTATCGTAGGGATAACAAATAAAAGTACCTTAATATTTAAAAAAAGCTATAAAATTTTTAATTTTGACATAAAAAAATACTAGAAACAATTTTAAAAAATGATTGAAAATGTCTGTTGCCCCCAAATGAAACACTTATGATTGCAATAGAGAAACCATGTTTACATGAAAGATCCATGCTATGATGGTCTGAAGGACATTTTTGTGATACTTCATTATCGGGCTGTTACGACTTTTACCCGCTATGGTTTCAACTTAATCCAGACAAACGTAAAATACAAAATACATACTTACTTCGATCTTGCCCAACGGTTCTCCACAGATGGTATCAACTGGAACGTCCTTACGCTATTTTATATCTAATAACTCACAACAATTTTTGTTTAGTAGGAGTTTTCTCAATTTTAATTTAAAAATATGTAGATTTGGAGAAATCTTAGTCCATTCGCAATTTAATACATAAATTATGTATATGATTTCCGCAATCCAAGTATCTATCAAATTAATTAATTATACTATTATTAAACGCTTTCTTTTAAAATAACATTTCACTGTTTTTATTTTTACTCACAGAATTTTATTACATCCTTGTAACTAAAGATTAGTTTGAATATAAAAGCTTAAATGTGAGAGGATCAATAGCTAATCTCTTTCTTATTTTTATTGGTATTTTCGCTACAATAAAAAAAAATTATGATACATTCAGCAAATTGTGACGCTCTGCTTACATTGTCATTTTTGTTGACCTTTATCCTCTTTTTTTTGTAAATAATATTTAAATTTAATGCTCTAGTCTAGACTCAGTTATTCAAATTTTTAAAAGTGCTTATTGCTTGTGAATTTTAAGCACTTTCTTAGAGTGCTTAATAATCGGAAGCATTGTACTGTTAACAGCATGCTTAGTACTTGAAAAATAAAGCACTTTTTGTCAGTGCTCAGCACAGCTCTAATAATGTCATTAGAAAATAATTGTTTCATTCCGATTTATTCAAATGATGTACATGAAGATTCTGAGGCGAAATAACTATTTAACTAAAGTTTATCCTGAAGTTAGGTCAAAGTTTTAGCATTTTCAAAATAACTCCCAAAAGTTATATTTGATTTGAATTAAATTACATATTATGATGTCTCTATAGAGACGTAATTTTATGATGTTTTAAGTGAATTTATTAAATTTACAGAAGAATAAAAATTTTGTCCATCTTTGGAAGGGTTTATACAAATCCTTCCGATTTTTTTTATCAAAGAAACACACACACATTTCCTCTCCTGTAAAATGTTTGTATCAGTAACAATTTTGGCAGAATTCATTTTTTTTATTGAGACAATCAATTTAAATCTGATTTAGTTTACTTTTCCATTATTTATTTGCTTAATAACAAAAATAATACGATCTAATTTTCATAAAATTATTGTCTAGTTTTCTTTCACAGTAACTATTCAATATGATCACCATCCTCAATGATACGAAGAGAAAAAAATATGCTTTTTACCTTTTTTCACATCATTAATCGAACCGAAATTTAAAAAAAAATTCTTGTAATTGTAAACCGTACTTCTTCGCCATTTTATCACAGCTATATCTAATACGGTTGATGAAAGATTACTGTGCTATATTTGGGAACAACCAATAGGGTTGTGTGTCCCTATTTTTTAATAGGGAGTGAGTAACACTACTCGCTTCTTATGAATAAAGTATAGTATAGGCCAATATATAATATTTTTCAACAACTATTACTATTAGATGTGTTAGTGGGCAAAGTGATTATGTATTATGCTTGAGACTAAAGTCTCAGGGTGTGAATCCCGGCTAGGATGTGAATGTTTAGTGGCATATTTTAAGTACTACTAGGACGTGCACCGTGGTTGTGGGAGATGCAACACGTCTAGTCGCTCCCTTCTTCTGAATTCGAGCCTCAGCTACAACAGCAATGTCACAGGGAATATGGTTGTTTTTAATTACGCGCGTGCATTTGCTCTGGTTGAGTGGTGGCATAGCTGCGACTAAACTCCACCAGACCGTTAATAGAGATGTCATTAAAAAAAAACTCCTTTCATTCTGATTTTTTCAGCATCAGTTTTAGCACAATTTCTTTATTCGAACATAATCAGTTTATACCCGATTTGATAACAAAAATTACAACAATACCGTCTAATTTATGGAAATTTGTAGTCTTCTTTTACAATAACCATGCGGTATCTTCGATGATCCAAAGAGAAAAACAGTTTTTTTACCTTTTTTAATGTCATTAACTGAGTAGACCAAAATGTTAATTTGAGAAAAAAATTATTGTAGTTAATAACTTTAGTTCATCACTACCATAACACAGCAATATCCAATGTTGAAATGCTGTGATTTTTTTGGGAACAAATAGCATTGCGTGTTCCTAATTAAGTGAATAACACTACTCTCTTTTTATGAATAAAGTATTAGTATGCGCCAATATAAAATGTTATCAACAACTATTACCATCATAAATTATTTGGGTCAAAATAACTAAGTACCTTAACTAAACTTATCTCTATCCCAAACTAATTTGACTAACCGTAGAGGGCATTGAAATTTTTGTTTTTTTCATTTATAAAACTTCTAATATGTCATTTTATGAAATTTTAATTGAATCTGTTTATAGAGGGATAAAAACTACCTCTGTCCTTGGTTTAAATTTTTTTATTAAAAAATATATAAATAGCACTGCGAGTTCCTATTAAAGTGAGTATAGTCGGGTGTATATTTACTGGGCAGTCAAAAAATGCAACACAAATTTTACGTGCTAATTATTTATGCTGGTGAACCATTAGGCATGGTCTCATTAAACAAGCCGATGTACATACATCATACAAAAAATGGAAAAATATCAAATTAAAAAATTATGATTAAAAACAGACGCAAAATCAGCTGTACCTGAAAGCTGGATAAATCGCCTAATAGATAAATCTTTCTACACATCTCGGTGGGCTATCTATTTATATTGTAAAAATGAGATAAATGAAGTGAATGATAATAGAAGACAGCATTGTAATATGATTAATTTTGTAAATAAAAGTTTTTTAAGCAACTGTCACCTAATATGACGTTTATTGGATCTGACAGCATTCCTAAAGTGACATCTCTTTGTACTCATTTGTCAATCTTATTTTATGGCAGCTTTTACTTCTTTTTTGGCCGCTTTTTTACGTCTCGGTCACATGTATTATTTGATCATCATTAATATTTGAAATATATCACGGCTTGTTAATAAACTATCTAGTGACGTTTTCAGCTGTTGTTTATGAACTGAACCTAAACAGTTACCTAAAAAATATTGTGTGCACCTCGGCCAAATGATCTATCTCGGTTTTATCCGAACTTTGCTTGGCCTCGGCTGTGCCTCTCCCGCAAACTTTGGATTCGGCCGAGAAAGATCAACTTTAAAGCCTTGATACACAAATAACTATTAATGGTTTTAATGGTAACGGGCTTGAGTCCCAGGTTCGAATCCTGGCTAGAGTATAGATGTTTAGTGAGTTTTTTTACATGTTTCCAAGGGGCTAGGCTGCAGTTGTGTGATAGACAGCATAGCGAGTCACTCTCGTCATTTGAGTTCATTTTAGTTTTTTCAAAAAGGTTATGTATGACTAAATGAAATTACATATAATGTCTCTATAGAGATGTCATTTTATGATATTTTAAGTGAATTTATTAAATTTACAGAAGGATGAAAATAACCTCGATCAGTCAGATTATATCTTTCTAATTTTTTTTGTCAAAGAAATATACCAATTAGTCCATTTTTCTCTGCCGCAAAATGTTTGCTTTAGTAGCATTTTGGCAGAATTAACTTTTTTTTATCAGCCCTAATCAATTAAAACCCGATTTAATTATAATTTCACTATTTGTTTGACAGAAATAATAAAGCTATCTAATTTATTGAAATTTATAATCTGCTTTTCTTCCATAATAACCATTCAATATAAACACTCCCCTCGACGATGCAGAGAAATTTTTTTTTTTTTTTTTATAGTTTTTCTAATACCAACTAAGTTGGCAATATTGACTCTTCACCACCATACCGCAGCAATATTCAATTCAATTTATTTAAAATGATTTTTTGGGAAGAACCAAATAGCCCTAACGTCCCGATTAAACTGAGTAACACTATTCTATTTCTAGGAATAAAGTATAGTATGTGACAATAAAAAATCTTTTTGACTGTTACTGTCCTCTACTGAATTTGAATTGCAACTGCGATAGATAGCAATGTCTTAAGGAATGGCTGTTGTATAATTGTCTGTGTGCATGTGTCCTAGTTGAGTGGTGGAATGGCTGTGGCTAAACTCCTCCAAGGCCTTAGTATAAATAAGTCACTAAACGAAAATAAACACAAACACAATTAAACGACTAAATAAAAAAATAAAATTGAAAATACAGCAGATGGCGACAAATGTACCATATTAAAAATTAAAATACGGATTGAAAGCCATCATTTCTTTCAACATAGACTAGTCATACATACACAACTATATATTAAATATTGTCTTAAACTTGGACTCCACATGTGAGTCCCTAATAAATATTAAGTGGTTAGTGGTTGTTTTAATAACTACTGTTATGTTACAAAGATATTACACAGTATAGTCGAGGAAATCATTATAAGTAGAATGCGGTCGCGGGAAGTAACATAGTCCATACTTACGTGAAAGTGAGACAGACGGTCGTCATATTATTGGCACACCAATGAAAGTTTCTCGACCTCCCGTCTCACCACGACCGCATTCTACTATACCATTTGCCACAACAATAACATGGCAACAAATAAGGCAAAAGCTAATGGAATATTTAATGCTAACTGATGATAAGAAATACAATATGACAGTTTAAATAGTGTGAAGTAAAATGGAAAGAAAACATTTATTTGACAGTAGTATTTTATATCAGGCAAAATTACTAGATAGAGCTGTTGATAAATCAAAATAAATGTACTTCGATATAGAATTAAACCTCAGTTGTTGTGAAATATTTCACAACAATAACAATAACTAATGATTAAAGAAAATGCCAACACAATCCAACAGTCCATCCCATTTTTGTTTTCCTTCATAGAACCAAGTTTACCAACAATTGTATATCCTTTAAAAAATTAGAATGCACTTTACATTTTGAATATATTTGTTTATGCTTTTTAGAATATATCATAGAAAATATCTGCAAGACTCGTTATAAATCTATATTCTCATTACATTCATATTAGTAATTAGAAGCAAGTTTAGATACAGCAACATTTTAATTAAAACCAATAATTTCCTGCAAAAAAATTCTTATGTATATTGTTTGTGGTGGGAAAATTTTCTTTGTAAAACATATTATGGACGCTGAATATTTTAAAGAAATTTTCTGTATATTTTTTTCAAATGCCCCTGTCCAGGATGTTCCCGTCCCCAATATTAATTTCAGGCAATACGGGGGTAACAGGATCATGGTATACTCCCCTTTTCTCCTTTAGTTTTGAAGATAGTTGATTGAAATTTAGGATATACTACATACAATTGATTTTTTTTTCCGGCGAAACCGGAAGTGACACTAACTTTCGATTTTTAAATGGAACACCCTATATATTATTGCATTTTTGAATTCTGCATAATTTTCTGAATCCAACGATGCCAAATAAGTGACATTTCAAACATAATTTTTTTTTTATAATATAATTTTTAGTTTTCCATTTAAGTGTGCTATGAAGCTTCCGATTTATTCTAAATGGCCCGTGTAATGCTACAAAAATCGAAATCCCGTTAAAAATACTAAATTACGTGATTTATGAGCAAATAAAATTCACCAAAATTGTTTTTGGGGCAAAACTAAATGTTAAGAAGTAACTAAGGTGGCTTTGAAAACAATGAAATATTTAGCTTATCAAACATTTGTTGGTTTAAAGGTGTTTTTATTGTGTCTTTAAAAATTATTTGAAATTCTTGTTAATTGTGTTCAAAATGCCGCAAATTTATACAAGAGATGAAAAAGTGCACATGTCAATCTCTTGTATAAATTTGCGGCATTTTGAACACCATTAACAAGAATTTTAAACAAGTTTTAAAGACACGATAAAAACAAATGTTTGACAATAAGCTAAATATTTCATTGTTTTCAAAGCCACCTTAGATCTTAACATTTAATTAGAACAAAATTGTATTTTCTTTTAGCTGTAATTTTGTTTGTATTTATTGCACATTTTAATACGACATATGAATAAATTCGTTATTAATAATAGTACTAATAAATGGTACCACGGTACCGATATGGTTCCATTTGAAAAAATTAAGTTTTGCCTCAAAAACAATTTTGGTGAATTTTATTTGCTCATAAATCACGTAATTTAGTGTTTTTAACGGGATTTCGATTAGCATTACACGGGTCATTTAGAATAAATCGGAACCATCATGGCACACTTAAATGGAAAACTAAAAATTATATTATAAAAAAATTGATGTTTGAAATGTCACTTATTTGGCATCGTTGGATTAATAAAATTGTGCAGAATTCAAAAATGCAATAATATACGGGGTGTTCCGTTTAAAAATCAAAAGTTAGTGTCACTTCCGGCGAAACCGGAAGTGAAAAAATCAATTGTATGTCAAAAAGAGCCGCTTATTATGTATGTAGTATATCATAAATTTCAATCAATTATCTTCAAAACTAAAGGAGAAAAGGGGTGGTATCCATGATTCTGTTACAGCCGGTATACCAATTAAATATTTTTAATTGATATCTCATAGAGGGATAGTTTTCTACTCATTATGCTTAAAATATATATCTTTCTTGATCACAAATCATTTTGGATAATTTTGAAAAGGACATGTGCTATAACATGATTTTTAATTATTATGGATATGCATATTTTGAATTGGCCAATCACAATCCAAAATGAAGACACGTTTTTGTTAGTTTCATATTTTAAATTTTTATGAAACTTTAAAAAAAATTGAAATTTCATAAGAAAACAACTTTACTTATGTAGTATTGATTTTTGTAGACTTGTAATTATATTTATAAATGTGCAGATCTATTCACTTTGATGTCTTTAGTGATAATTATTAATAATGCTTTATGCATGTACCTACCTACACTAAAGTTATATTTTATATACATTTGTAATTGATTGCAATAAAGAAATTAGATAAATGTCTAGTTTTTTCTTTAAGGAATCACTTTACCTATTTATTTTAAAATAATAAACACCACAGAAAATAGACAACCCCCAATTCCAGAAGCCAGAGCTTGTGCGGAAGGGGGTTACACATTAAAAAAACGCGGACATACAACCATTTCCTCCGACAGTGCCGGAGCCAGGATTCGAACCCGGTGGTGCGATGTCCGTGTGATTAATCGCGATTGCCACCTCGCACCTTAACCCACTCGGCTATCGACGGAAAGCGTCTTGCAATAATAAATATTCGTCGTTCTTAATAATATTGTATAAAACATATATAAAATCCAGCTATGCTACTTTAACAGGAAAGTAAGTACGCATGCGCTTTTACCTACATATTACACATTTATTGTGATTCTCCAGCTTTAAAGCATCTGGCGGAAGTTAGGGCCCACGGAAAGCTCCTGGCAATAATAAATGTTCGTTCTTAATAATATTGTGTAAAACATATACAGAGCTTTCAATAATGATCACAGGACACGTGACCACAAAATATAGACAACCAACTATACACGATGGTATTGCACTAAACAAAAATACCCTAAATCCATTGGCGTTCTAGTTAAAGGTAAAAAATTTATGATAATTCATTTATTCCTTAAATTTAAGAGTTTTTTAATATTAAAAGCAAATTTAAATGGGATGCCTTTTATAGTCATGTATACTTTAACTTGGCGTGTGTATATATGAGTTAATATTTCCGTACGATTTCATTTTCTCTTGAACACAAAGATCCAGAAATATTGTCCACGTAGACAATGTTTCTGGACTATTGCTTTAACTTTGTGTACAATATGGGAGAAAATGAAATCGTACGGAAATATTAACTCATACATACACACGCCAAGTTAAAGTATAGTAGACTATATCTGAATAAAAAAAATGTTCGCAAGAAATAAATTGTTACACCTAATTCAAAATAATCTTTATTTCCACAGACAACATGAATATAAACATTCGAATCAAACAATCCACAGTAAATAAAAAAAATTACATAATAAAAACTTTTGTTACATGAGATTTAAATTAGAAGATTAATGAATATATTTTATTACGAAATGCCAAGAAATTATAACAAATGCTCAAAATGGCTGCCTTGAGTTTCTAAACACACATGGACTCTTCGTTTCATATTTTCGAATACGTTCTGTAACTGATCAACATTAATATTGCGGATTTCTCTTTCTATTGCCTCTTGTAATTCGTCAATGGTATGTGATCTATTTATAAAAACATTGTTCTTCATGTGTCCAAATAACAAATAAACAGGGCGTTAGATCTGGAGACCGTGCAGGCCATAGTCTCTGGCTGACTAATTGGTCATCGTAAAACTCCCGTAAAAAATCAAGTGAAGCTCTTGCTGTATGGGCAGTAGCGCCGTCTTGCTGGAAATATCCATCTTGCAGTTCATCATCATGCAACTGCACCAGAAATGGCTCTAAAATAAGAGTTTGATACCTTTGGGCATTAATTGTTTCACGGAAAAATATAGGGCCTATAATTCCCCTTCTGGATATTGCCACCCATACACCAACTTTTAAGGGGTGTAAACTTGTTTCTACGTAAGTGTGAGGGTTTTCTGTAGCCCATGTCCTGTAGTTCTGACTATTGATATAACCTGTTAAGTGGAACCATGCTTCATCAGTAAAATAGGTTAAATCCAATACATCGTTGTTATTTAAATTTCCGTTGAACCAACGACAATATCTTACTCGACTTTCAAAATCAGGGGGTAATAGTTCTTGAACAACGGTTACCTTGTATGGATGCAAATGGACTTTTTTGAGTGCTTTATGGGTTGTTCCAACCGAAAGACCTAAAAAAAATAAATTTCGTTGATTTGTCGTTTAGGTATATTAAGACATCTGAATAGAACCGATTCCCAGTTTTATATATTTTTTTATTTGCATTCAGGTTTTATATACAAACAAGAGTTTTAGTAGGTATCGTTGTTAGTTGTTGATAATAATTTTCAGCAAAGAAATTCATATTGTATATTTTCAAGAAACTAAATTTAAATGGTATGTAACGTATTCAGTAATTAAAAAATTTAGTGTAAAAGTACCTTGTTTGAGCGGACAACTTTGGTATGGATTTTGTCGGGCTTTGATTCATTCTTTCTCGAACGTCGTTCATAACCACTTCAGTTAAAACAGTTGGCCTACCAGTGGATTTTCCCTTACAAAGACAGTGTGTCTTTGCAAAACGATCAACGAGTACATATTTACGATTTGAAAATGTGTCATATGGAATATTTGCGTCAGGAAATTTTTCCATAAATTGTTCGATGCATGATTGCAATGAATACTTCCATGATCCATCTTCGTTGCGAGTTCCACTTCGAAAATGAGCCATCAAAATAAAGGCATCTTGCTCTTGCGTAAAAACCATGGCCAAGACAGGACTAGAATAAAATTTAAAAAACATTACTTAACCTAACATTCTTTTTCTCTTTATCATTACTCACCAGAAGATAACTGATGTAAATTATGTACTTCTGAAAAGAACTGATTAGTATCAAATAATAATTAAAACAATTCAAAACCCGTGAAAAAGAACTGATAAATATGCAATATCCACCAAAACACTACTACTACGTCTATGATATGACATTTCAGATTAAAATAAATAGTTAAATGTTAAGATATGCCTACAAGAAGACTGTACGGCGCTAAATATTCTGCGTAGACAAACCGTTGCCTTATTGGTTCCGCTGGGCGTGTTCAGCTTCAGAGCCAATTAAACTGTGCGTTGCGTCGAGATTTCGTGTAACTTCGTCGAAAAAAAACCGTCAGCAAAGATACTTGAAAATGCACACTTAGATACATACGAATTAAAATATCCCTAGTATGGAAGGTTCTGACATGGCTAAAACATGACAAGCCTAAAAGATGAACTAAAAAATCACGTGTCCTGTGATCATTGTTGAAAGCTCTGTATAAAAACCAGCTATGCTACTTAACGTAAAAATAAGTACGCATACGTTTTTAACCTACATATTACACATTTATTGTGAACATCTTAGCTTTGCTGAAATAACGTAGGTCTGGGGGCTCTGGGATCTTACTCTATAAAGAAATGTTTGTATTAGGTATTTTAGTTGCTAATCAAAAGACGCGATTCAAACCCTCAACCTACACACCACGGACGTTAATAAAACTACATACTTTTTGCTATATGAACGTAATAGTATGATTTTTTTATTTACCTTTAGCACCTATTATCTGTAAAAGGGCCCCGCTTTCAAGCTAGCAAGTAAGCAATACGTTTTTACCTACATATTACACATTTACTGTGAAAATCTTAGCTTTGCTAAAATGACGTAGGTAGGGGGGCTCTGAGATCTTGGACTATTAGTTTTAAAGTCAGCCATGCTAATTATTTATTTATCAAAGGGTAACCCATAATATATTGTTATTGTGGCGTCGAAGGAAAAGTGACCGCAGTCGAAGAAGAAGTAGGTGATGTCAAAGGAAAAGTAAATAAGGTCGAAGGGGAAGTTAGTGGAGTTAAAGGGAAAGTTACTGATATTGAAGAAAAATTTCGTGCAGTTGAAGGAGAGGTAGAGCGACTTAAGCGACTGTTAAGAGAACAAGGGGGCCAGCTGGTATTATCATCGTCAGGTCCTCGATTACACCCGCCTTCCTTTGATGGTCAAACTTCTTGGTCAACTTACAAGAGACAATTTGAGGCAGCGGCATGCGCAAACAATTGGAGTAATGAAGACAAAGCTATGGCATTGGTGCTAGCATTAAGAGGTCAAGCTTCAGAGTTGCTTCAGACTATCCCAGTGACGCAGCAAAGGGATTTTAAAGTTTTGGAGGCTGCGTTAGTATATAGGACTCAGCTCAAATCACGCACACAAAAGGCTGGGGAAAGTTTACAAGATTTTGAAGCAGCTGTTGAGCGACTGACATACCTGGCTTACCCGGATGCACCCAAAGAATTCCAGGAACAATTAATAGTTGGTACTTTCATCGATGGCATAAGAGATGAGGAGATCAGGCGAGTCCTTAGATTAACTCGAGCTAAGACTGGTAGCGAAGCCTTGATCCATGCCCTCGAAGTTGAGGCCGCTTATGAAGAGACTCTACATCCGAGAGTACGAGCCATGAAAGTAGAAGAAGAGAACCATTTAGAAAAGTCAAATATGGAATCTTTGATGGCCGACCTGCACAAAATGATAAGCCAGTTGATGACCAAACCAGATGCTCCAAGGAAGCAGGAAAGAGAACAGAGCGATGGACAGCCAAGGAAGGTGATTCGGTGTTATCAGTGCAGCAAACCAGGACATATGATGCGGCAGTGTCGAGAACGGAATCCTGGGGAAGTAAACACTGCAAAGAAAGAGGAAGTTCGCTCTGATAAGATGAGATTGATTGTTATGTTAACAGACATACAGAAAATGGTCGCACAATTACTAAACGAATTACCGGAACCGGAACTGAAACAGGAACCGCAACCGCCGAAACAGGAGCCGAAGCAGCAGCGAAGTGCTGGAGGTCCGACAAAAGTAATCCGCTGTTATAATTGCGGCAAATTGGGGCATGTCAAGAGGTACTGTCGCCAGAGGAGCCCTAAGGAAGTGAATGCCGAGAATGTAAAAACGCAGCAGGATATAGCAGAAGTGAAGGCAGTTAAGATAGAGGTTCCGAAGGACTGGTCAAAGAAAGTTCTAAGAGAGGAACAACTGAACGACGATGAAATTGGACCAATGTTGAAGGCGAAAGAAAAAGGAATCCGCCCGGAATGGAAGGACGTTTCCAGTAAAAGTGTTGGACTGAAGGCTTTATGGGCGCAATGGGATTCACTTAGGGTTATAGATGGCCTATTACGGAGAGCATGGGAGAGCCCGGATGGGAAAGAAGTTACCATGCGGTTGCTGATACCCAGGTGCCGAGTACCAAAAGTACTTCGGGAAGTGCACGAGGGAATATCCAGAGAGCACTTTAGCAGAAATAAGACTTTGGCAGTTGCAAGGTTTGTGCAAATGTGGCTGCCAAGAGGTCACCTACAGGGAGTGGTGATCGAATGAAGGCTAGATATGACCGCAATGCCAGTTCAGCAGGATTCAAGGTGGGGGACTCGGTTTGGCTGTATAACCCACAGCGGAGTGAAGAAGGATTCTCGAAGCCTCGCTCACCTTGGGAAGGACCGTATTCTGTCATCACTAGGATCAACGACGTTGTTTATAGGATTCAACGTAGAAAGAAGTCCAAGATGAAGATCGTGCACCTGGACAGGTTGGCAAAGTATGCTGGGATATCTGAATTGCCTGACCGGGACGTTCAGGCTTAAGGAGGGGGCAGTGTTATGTGCTGCCCTCTAACAGAGAGGAGAGTTGTAATTACTCCCTGGCCAGAAGGGCGGCGCCATCTGTGGGCCAACTGGCGAACCACCATTTAGTAGTGCCTAAGAAAATTATAGAGAATTCCAGTATATTTCTGGAAAGTTCTACAATGATATTCTGGACATTCCAAGTGGGTATATAAAGAGGTGAAGCCAGCAGATGGGAAAAACAGTAATAGAACAGTTTAGTGAAGTATAAGGAACAGTTCAGTATCCAGTACAGTTCTGGTTACAGAGACAGTTTGTAGAAGAAGAGTTCAGTTGAGTGAAGTAGGCAATACAGTTCAGTTCAGTGAAGTAAACAGACAGATAGTTTTTAGGTTAGACAAAAGTTGACAAGTGTTTAGGAAGAAAAGTACATAGTGTTTTAAAAGTAGTGAATTCATGTTAGATTAAGTTATTATTAGTTGTGTGATTTTTAAATATTTACTAGTGTAATTTTAGTGATTAAATAAATCAGTGGTTTGTGAAAATTCTTGTTGCAAGTTATTCGAATCCACAAAGTGTTTACTGAAAATTGTAAGCACGTAACAATATACATTAAATAAAAACACAATTTATATAGTAGAACAACACTCAAATATAAACCAGCATAATATTGAAACTAAGAAAAATACATTAAATAAAAACGCAATTTATAATATACTACAACAGTTAAATGTAAACCAACTTAATATTAAAATTAACGAAGAGTTAAGAAGAAAAAACTACCTAGTATCTAACTAGCAAAGTTTTGCAACAGTTTTATTTGCTTTTTATATTGAAGAAGTGTGGAAGAAAAGAAGTCTAAGTTCTCACATTCGTTAGCTTGTCTTACAAACCTAGTACAAGGTTCATTTTTACCATAATTTGTTGCATGGAATGGTACAAAAAATAGTGAAGTATTGCGTTTTCGTCTTTCAGCAGCATTTAAAGAAATCAATTGTAACAGTTGAGGGCTGTTAATTTGATTATTTAATATTTTATAAACAAGAGACATCAGCTAGAAACCTTCGCTGCTCCAATGTTTGCATATTGAGAGTTAGAAGTAAATCATTATAAGCATAATCGTCGTCATGATAATACCCCATTTTAAAACTCCAATGTCTTAAAAATGTGTGTTGTACATTTTCAATCAGATTAATGTGGCAAGCATAACATGGATTCCATACAGGAGATTCAAGAATTGAACGAACCAATGAACAATGTAGTGTTTTAAAACTGTTTGCTGAGAAATCAGAGGATAAACGTTTTATAAAGCCAAGCATTTTTAAAGATTTGGAACAGAAGTTGTTTATATTATGTAAGTTAAAAAGCAATTTGCAATCAAATGTTACACCTAAGTCCCTCATTTCATTCTTTGGTTGCAGAGAAATATTGTTACGTGCTTACAATTTTCAGTAAACACTCCGTGGGTTTAAATAACTTGCAACAAGAATTTTCACAAACCACTGATTTTATTAATCACTAAAATTACACTAGCAAATACTTAAAAATCACACAACTAATAATAACTTAATCTAATATAATTTCACTACTTTTAAAACACTAAGCACTTTACTTTTCTTCTTAAACTTGTCAACTCTTGTCTAACCTAAAAACTCTCTTGTCTGTTTACTTCACTAAACTGCATACTTCACTCAACTGAACTGTTCCCCATCTGCTGGAGTCACCTCTTTATATACACACTTGGAATCCTTCTAGAACTTTTTTCTAGAATTCTCCATAATTTTCTACCATGTAATAGATGATTGTTCGTCAATTGGCTCATAGACGGCGCCACCCTACTAGTCAGGGAAGTAACTAAGCTTCTGAGGAAAACTTTGAACATGAACTTAATCACATCTTTCCTTGTTAGAGGGCAGCACATAACAATATTATTTATGCTATATCGTTTTGGTGCATTAATTTTAGCAAATGTAATTTTATAGCATCTATTTATGTTTAAGCTCATAGAGTTAGTGCTACACCACTCTGATAACCGATCAAGGTCAAGTTGAGTAGCTCAAGTCAAGTAGTTCAGCATCATAAATTGACTCAATTGCTCTAATAACGTTGAGGTCATCTACAAACATATGAAACTTGCTGATTAGTATAGAGATATCGTTTACAAATAGATTAAACAACAGAGGACCATGATGAGATCCCTGTAGGACCTCAGATGGAACCTGCAACTTGAAATTGAGCCATCATATTTAACTGATTGAGTACGAGAGGAGAGATAACTCTGAATCCACATCAGCACTTTACCATCAATACCAAGAGCTTTTAATTTAGAAAGAAGCAGGCGGTTGACTCTATCAAAGGCTTTAGAAAAGTCGGTATAAACAGAATCAACCTGCAGCCTGCTTTCAAACGTGTTGATGAATATTTTTACATTCATAAGTTAACAGTCTTGTTACTAGACAGTCTAGTAATTTTGGTAGTTTGAATTGGATGCAGACAACTCTATAATTCTCAATATTATGCTTTCGTCCAGACTTATGTATAGGTTTTAAAAAGCTATGTTTCCAATACTCGGGAAATATTCCAAAATTCAAAGATGAGTTGAATATAGTATGTATAGGAATAGCTAATTTATATACACACTGTTTTAAGAAATATATGGGAACACCGTCTGGGCCAAAGGATAACTTTGGTGGGATTGTATTAATTTGTTCAATAATATCTTTAAGATCTATATAAAAATAATTAATATCAACCATTCTCTCATAAATGTAGGAAGGTATAACTGATGGTTCGTTGATAGAATAAACATCAGTTGCAAAGAAATCGGCAAAAAGATAGTTATCAGTGACGTTACTACTCTCAACATTATTGTATAGCATATTGCATGGGAGGCTGTACGATTTCTTAAGATCATTGACAAATTTCCAAATAGCGTGGATTAATATGAATGTTATCTTGAACTTTCTTTAAATAACTTTGGTAGCAACGATGACTCAGCTCTTTACATTGTGCACGCAGGTGAGAAAAATGCAGGTAATCCTCTCTTCTGCCATACAATTTAATTTGTTTATGTATTTTTTCTTTTCAATAATAAGATTATTGAGTTCACAATTAAAGTAGGAAGGAAATGTAGATGTTTTAAAATGTTTTAAAGGAGTAAATAAGTAAATAGCTTCATAAAGAACATCATAAAAGTAGGAAACAGCATCATTAATAGACAGATTCCACAACATAGTTTCCCAGGGAATTGAGGCTAATAAGTTGTTAATTAAAAAATAATCTGCATTCTTAAAATCATACAAGAATTCCTCATAATGAAGAAAATTTTCATCGTTATGTAATTGAATGAATTAAAAGCTTATATCGCAGGACTTCTACACTTCTGTAGGGTTATTTTAACTAACTCATCTGTTCTACATGCTTCAGAAATTTCAAATATTGAAGCAACCTAATGAAGTAAATATGTAATCTGAATGAAAAGTTTTGTAACTTACGTTAATCATTAAACAATTTTTATCTAAGCTCCCTGGATGAATTTACTGATCCTTTCTGTTGTTAAAATCTTTATAACCTGCTAACCTTCAAGCGCATGGTATCAAAACCAATGTCATATAAGATTCTGTTCTTACAAAAGGACATAGTGTTCATATTTTCATTTACTATTTCGCTACTTATTATGCTATATATATATATATATATATATATATATTATGGTATAGGAGGATAAGAGCGTAGTGAAAAATACCCCAAAGCCAAATTGGATTTTGTGTACATGGTTTGTTAACTAAGTATAGTTTAAATCACGAATGTTACCATTCACATCTTCAATTCATGCACTTATCAACGACATTTTCTATCTTTGTAAGTACAAAGCGCCATAGGATGTAAATAACAAAAAGTCTTTTCGGCTGAGACTATCACAGAAGTTCCAAGCACAACATTGCATTTTACAAATGAATAACACAACCGCTAGTTGTAGTGCAACCAACGTTCAGGATTCTATCAGTTTTTTGTCAATTCAGTACTGTGACGTGAACACATATCAATAAATTTATTGATTGTCTATTTCTTTTAGTTTTTTATGAGTTTTTAATATTTCTCACTGATATTTTCAATTTTCTGTAATTAGGTAAATAGTTTGTGAGTGCTTTAGCTTTACTGTTTGTAACGAAACTAATCTCAAAATGCTTGACAAAAAACTGAATGCAGTAGCCAGAGGCATGGTGGTGACATTAGATGAATAGCATGCAATATATGCTATTCTTGTATTCTTGTCCATATATTTTCATTACAAAATACTTGTCTTTTGCAAACGTTGATATTCGTCATTAACGTCATTTTGTCTGACCTTGAATTGAATTGATTAAGAAATTAAAGAATGAATTATTGTCTGAAAGTTATTTGTGGCATTCTACGAATATTCTTTCCTGTTATTTGGGTTTTCTGTTTAATACATGTGGTAGATAACCCAAATAATAGGGAAGAATAAAGAATGAGGACGTGAACAGCATTCGTGATTTGAACTGTAACTCTTTATAAAAATATAATTTCTTCCGTGTTTTAACTTCTTACCCCTATTATTGGGGTAGTTGCTGAAGGAAAGATGACTTGATGATCGCCAATTCTGAAAAAAATCAGGGCCTATACTATCTTAAAACACATGACATTTTTTCAAATTTTTTTTTTTCATGGATATGTATACATTTACTTGAAAAATTCACTGTCATTACTATACAACTGGCGGTGCTCTTTAATATTAGTTTCAATTATGAAATTTTATTATCAATCATCTTACAAAAATTAATCTGAAAATTAAAATCATAAACTATATTTTAATATCATTTAATGAACTCAATGATTCATAAAAAGTTTAAGAGAAAAAACCAAAATCATGAAATTCTTTCGTGTACTTACCAAAATCACTTTTTATTGCAGTTACCTCTTCATCTTGGCCTGCCGACGTTGGATCTTTTAAAATTATAAATAACCAACTCAAGATTAAGTACATTTTATAATTCATAAAAAATTAAACGCCTGTTGCTGCCTTAACAAATATTTAGTTGCAGTTACTAAAATTCTTATTTTGCAATAGCCCCTGAAATAATTATATAACTATTCATTTAAAATTTTTATAAGACCCTATTAAATAAGAATTTTCATTTGTTCAAATTGGTAAAATATCAAACTTTAGGTGAAATAAAGATACCCATACATTTCGAATATGGTCTAAAAATACTGTACTAAAAAGTTCGCACTCTTTTGTTCCCGACAAATACCTATTGGAACCCTAATGTCAAAGCTCTGTGGGCTATAAATCGATATCCCGTTAAACCCATCTGAGTTGTGGTTTACAAATTCATTAATATTTTTTTAATATTAGTAATATTAAACAAATCAAATATGGTGAATTAAATTCCTTTCAATCCTATATAACTTTCAATAAAGAAATTTCATGATTTCATATAAAAAAATTGCATTTAAAGAAATGCTCACGTGATTCGTAGCCGAATGAGCGGTAGGGGCACAACAACGAAATTATTGAAAAACATTGCGGCGAGACCTTCACATTCATTAAACATAATGGTCAAAATGTTGAATCAGCTGTTCGGCTATAAAACCTATCGCAAATTTGAACAGACAAGTCATTTAATAGCACAACATTTTGCAAGTCCTTCCTTGGACATCACTTTCCGGTAAATACACATTCTAAATCAAATTCTTCAGTAATTTTCAACAAACAGAAAGTGAATTTTCGTGTAAACAGTTTAAACAAAAGTGAATTTAATTTTTTTGGCTTTAATTTTCAAGCAACACATTTAAAGTCAACTCTACCTAAATTTCTGCTGCTGTGCAGTTATAAATCAAAATATTGTAAAATATTCGTGTTTCCAAACTATAAAGTTCTTTTAAAATACTTGTGTAAATAGAAGAAAAGAAACATTTTAGTTCAAAATTCAATTCCAAATTATTATTATAAGAGGAAAAATTCGATATAGAGAGGTGATATACTACCTACAAAAAATATTTTAACCCAGTTTAGACACCGACGGGCCTGGAAAAGTCTCATGCTCTGAAAATAAATTATTTTTTTCAAAACTCAGACCTCCGTTCGTGTTTACAAGGAAATACAGTTCCCTCGCTCCACATCTTTTAGTGGCTTGTATATCAGTATATGCGCAGAAGTTATGTAAAGCTGTGGGTCCTTTGTCTATTAAATGTTAGGCAAGTAAAAGATATCTACTCTTCAAAAGAGAAGAAGTTTGGCACAATTCCTAGTTTGGTGTAGATCTTCTACAAGTGTCGGAGTTAGGCCTCAGTAGCGGAAACAGGCCGATGTTAAATAAATGTTAAAAAAACTAGAAAATTGCAGCTGGCTACCTGCTTGATTGAAATCCTTCTGAAGATGCTGATAGTATCAATAGAGAAATGTCAAGTCAAGTTCGACGACCACAGCAAAACCCAGCAGGAACTACATCATTCTCTAGTTTAGTTAGCATAACAAATTCTATCAAGAGGAAGATAATCCTGGAAGCAGAGGAGAATTCTGTAGAAGTAGGATCATTCTGAGATGCCCTATATAATGATCGTCTTATCTATAGGCGTCGGTGATAGACCTCTCAGTAGCGGAAATAGACACACGTTAAATAAATGTACATAAAAAAAACCCATAAAAATGATTAAAATTTCATTTTTAACACAAGATGCCAAAACTGTGAAATTTGAGAACACATCTTTTCTATTATAATAAATTAGATTGTTACCTATTTTTAGTAATTGTTTTGTCTTCTGAAAACATTTAAATAAGGTTAAATTAAAGCTATATTTTACTTAGTTACATTTTTGAATAAAAAATGCAAAATAGGCTGATAACATTCACACAAAATGTCATCTTAATTTAGTTAGAAAGAGGCATTGGCATGAATTAATAGAAATGAGATATTGCAAAAGTTCAAAGCTCTTGTGTTGTAATGCTTAGCATCAATGTGTTGAAAATGATATTTTAGCGTATGGTATTGTTATGTGCTGCCCTCTAACAGAGAGGAGAGTTGTAATTACTCCCTGGCCAGAAGGGTGGCGCCATCTGTGGGCCAACTGGCGAACCACCATTTAGTAGTGCCTAAGAAAATTATAGAGAATTCCAGTATCTTCTGGAAAGTTCTACAATGATATTCTGGACATTCCAAGTGGGTATATAAAGAAGTGAAGCCAGCAGATGGGGGAACAGAACAGTACAGTACAGTTTAGTGAAGGATAAGGAACAGTTCAGTTTAGTATCCAGTACAGTTCTGGGTAATCTGTGGTTCTGGTTACAGAGACAGTTTGTGGAAGAAGAGTTCAGTTGAGTGAAGTAGGCAATACAGAGTTTTTAGGTTAGATAAAGTTGTCAAGTTTAGGAAGAAAAGTACATAGTGTTTTAAAGTAGTGAATTCATATTAGATTAAGTTATTATTAGTTGTGTGATTTTTAAGTATTTACTAGTGTAATTTTAATGATTAAATAAATCAGTGGTTTGTGAAAATTCTTGTTGCAAATTATTCGAATCCACGGAAGTGTTTACTGAAAATTGTAAGCACGTAACAGTATTTACTATGATGCTGCCAAATTATAGGCATCCAGAAGAGAAACCAAACGTCAAAATGGTAAAATAGAAAAAATGTAAATTTGAAAATTGAAATAGTCATGTGTCTTTTAATTTTTCTAGATCTAGCAATTTATTAGCAATAATCGGGGCAAAAATTAAAAATGACGATTTTACTCATTTCAAAATATCTCTGAAATTACTGAAAATGTTTCAAACCTGACAATGCCACCTTAATGAGCTTTAAAATGTACAACTTTCTTCTAATTTAACTGACCTTCTGTTCTTATAATTTAGAAGTTATCTATACAATCCCATTGAAATGATGGACGTCCTTTATATTTACTGCAATGCATAGGGAAAGTTATTGATTGTTCATTTATGTACTGATTAGTTATTATTCATTTATGTATTGCTTACTATGAAAGTGTGTAAATTGCAATATATTCAGAAGTAAAGATTAATAGCTACAGTACTAGACCGAAGCGTCCCAAAACCGAGTTTTAATGTTTTATACCAAAATTTTTCAGAATTTTCAATGCAACAGGAAAGTGAACTTAAATAAAAGCTGAAAACCACGTTTCCCTCTGCAGCTGCCCCAATAGCAGGGGTAAGAAGTTAATACTCAGCAGGAACTGTTTATTTATAGAGAGCTCACAAATCCTGTACACAATTTGACCTTGGGATATTTTTCACTATGCCTATCTGCAATATCCTTTAATGGAAGGTAAATAAACACTCTTATTATAAAATGTTACTGCAACTCATGATAATATGGATTGCTTCATATGGTGTGCAATTCATGCCTAATAATTGTATCGGCATACATAACCATTTTTTTAGAGAAGCTCTCGACATTAGAAGTAATGAAATATAACCTTAGTACAATATGAAAATATATCTTTTATAATCGGTTTCATTTTGGAGTCCTTGAAATTTTGTGTTGCCCAAAACTGCCCACTCACCTGACATCTGAAGCAGCCAACCATGAGTAAAGCCTGTATATCTAATCATAAACAATACATAAGTTTGCACAATATTATATTGCTTACAATTTGTACTGGATGAAATCTTTTAAGGAATCCGGTAGTAAAACAAAGCAAAATTTGAAAATGTTATTTTATTTAACTACAAGGCTACACCTTAGATATTTAATTTATACTCAAAATATGGCACTTCTTTAGAAGAAGTTTTCCGTTGCAACAAATATAAAAGTTAACATAAATCAAATTTATAATAATAGTTAATGTCAATAGGTATTATTTACTAAAAATATAGGTAACGTAAAACTTAAATTCTAAGATAGTTCACAATTAGCACCTTATATTTAATCACTTTAACAAAATGTCTTTGGTTGGTTTCATTTTTACACTTGTTCTTATTTAATCAAAATAAGTGTTATTCCCTATGTTTTAAACATGAATGAATTTTTATTTACCTATGAAAAACAGATTTACTCTGATTCGTATGTAACAACATAAAAATAAAATAATGAATAAACAGGTTATGGCAGGACTGATTATTATAACTCACTCGATCTGCATTCAGTTTTCCACTGGCATATCGCATGTATTTTACAATCAAATTACCTCTCTGAAATACCATCTTCCAAGTACACGTTACAAATTTTACTAGGTACATAATTTTGATATCAAACATGCAACCACTATTATAATGTCAATACAACTTTGCTTTGGTTGCTAATGCTAGCCTTTCTGTCATGGGTCAATCCTACAAGGATGTATGGAATTATTACACAGTAATGTTCTTATTGTAATTAGTTTTTGAAGTTATTAAAAATTTTATATGTTGCGGTCTGTGGATAAATACATTTTACTGTTTAATATGTATA
This sequence comes from Leptura quadrifasciata, assembly GCA_963675555.1. Lineage (NCBI taxonomy): Eukaryota > Metazoa > Arthropoda > Insecta > Coleoptera > Cerambycidae > Leptura > Leptura quadrifasciata. Next base: position 148,798,988 of record OY776673.1, on the reverse strand, counting down.
TTTTCAAGCACTGTAATTAGTGTTAATGATTGATTAGGCATATAAAAGGTATTAAAAAAATAATAAAATTTGGTCCCAAAAGTTAAAAGTTTTCCGATAATAGCAAATCATTTATTGCCTCAATATGTAAATAATAAATATCATGGAATACAAAAAGTTTTAGAGATGATACAAGTTGAAACAGAATGAAAATATTTGATAAAATCTTAAATATGGATGAAATATTTTCAGCACAATATCTATCACAAAAAATGTACGGTTTATAAACACCAAATTGACGGTTTCATATAATAATATATAAATTTGTCCTGGGAATCGATCAATTATAAATGAATGAATATATTTGTACGAAACTATGGACTTAATTACATTCGTTTCAAGTGAAACCCACCTGCATTCTCATTACAGTACTATACAGGGTGTTTAGTTGACTGATGTATAATTGATAGAAGGTGGTAGTTGGGATGATTCATAAATTTATCTAACCATATGCCTGCCCTTCTTATGGAAATTCGGCTCCCATTAGTTTTGCTCATTTTTCTAGATTCTAGACAGCATCCAGATCAATAGTCCCAATGGGCAGAAAGTCCTATAACTCCAAGTTCTGTGGTACATATGCTAACATACGTGCTTGAAACAGGACTAAGTAAAAACAGCAAGGTAGTCAATCCAGAACATTGTACGGAAATTCAAGTTTTTTTTCTAGTAATACTTTAGTGTATTTTCTAGTGGTTTAACTAATGGTACTCTTAGCGGTACTCATGTTAGTACTTATAAGAGTACTTTTTGTGAGGTTTTTGATAAAACATTTAGCGGCAGTTTGGCAATTCCATTTTTACGGGCACTTGTCAACATTATAAGTATTAAGTTCTACATAAATCCCTTCAAAGGTACTTTCAAAAGTACTACTAACAGTACCACTTGGAGTACTGCTAGGAATAACACTAGAAAATACAGTAAAATATTACCAGAGTATAAAAAGTAAATGTCGCACATTGTCCTATATCGAATATCTTGCTCTTTCCATTCAACAGTGCTCCAAGCATATACGTAATACAAGAGTATATAGATAAGAATACTCAGAGTACTGTTGAAAGTTCCTCAAAGTTACCCGCAAAACGCTCCGTGATAATGTTGACAAGTGCGCCGTAAAAATGGAATTGCTAAACTGCCGTTAAAAGTTTTGCCAAAAATCTCACAAAAAGTACTCTTATAAATACTACCATGAGTACAGCTAAGAGTACCGTTAATTAAACCGCTAGAAAATACACTAAAGTATTATTAGAAAAAAACTTTAATTGCCGTACAATGCCCTGGATAGGCTACCTCACTGTTTTTATTTAGTTCTGTTTCAAGCACGTATATTAGCGTATGGCTAAAATACCGATTTTTGAAGGTGTATACCACAGAACCTTGGGGTCCTAGAACTTTCTGCCCATTGGAATTATTGATCTGGATAAACTGTAGAATATATAAAAAAATGAGCAAAATTAAGGAGAGCCGGATTTCCATAAGAAGTTTGCGGAGTCCTTTGGAGAGGTTGCCATTTTCCCAAATTTTACCTAATTCGACTTTTTGCATATATTTCAATAAACCAATATTCAGGTTTTATGTGTTTGCAACTTTTTTTCATGAATTTCATATTAACTTTTCAATTTAAAATACTTAATAGATACTACATATGACATAATATTTATGACCCAGTGAAAATCTGAAAATGTATGGCTTGGATATTGAGTTTTCAACTCATTAAATAAAAAATATACAATATAATATGAATTCAAATATCTTTAAAAATTTCCTTGTCTTTGCTTTTTCATGGCAAAGTTCGAGGATTTCATACGTCACTGTATCAGCCTCTTTCGCTATACCCGGCTACCAGAAAAATGGTCATATAATTTTTTTGTCCGGTTATCGGACACAACGGCAAAAAGTATCCATCCCCATATGAATAACCAAATTTCGTTTGAATGTAAGTTCAGATGTAATTGGCAGTTTTGATTGGTCCTTTATATGGAAAAGTCACCAACTTAGGTAAAATTGAGGAAAATGGTGATAATCCGAAATCTATGACACTGCATTATAGTATATACAGGGTGGCTATTTTTTATATTGAACAGTATTGCTATCTAGCAAACCATAATAGTTACAAAGTCGGTTAGATGGGAAAAAAGTTTCGCATTTCGCAGGCCAATGTAATGAGTTATAAAAATTGATAATATTCTGATTGGATACACGATAAAATCCGAAATAGCTAATTTTTTTATTGTATCTAGCGGTGTTATAAAAAATATTACTTTATTAGAATATTTTGTTATAAATTAATTTTGATATAACTTAAACTTACCGTAATCAAATTTTTATTATAATGTTTCGTCTTTGTTTAAAATATAGGCCTGTCTCGTTTTTATTTAAAATTTGACACTTTTATAACCTTCTGCCGAAAAAAAAATCACCATTAATTTAATTACATCACTTAAAAGCTTGCAATCCAGTGCATTAATATGGTTAATCCAGTTCTGTTGTTAATTCACTATTATTTAACTTTTTCTTCTAGGATGGCTTGAAAAGTGGGCCGGTAAGGAAGTCGAGGTGACTCACCATACTTAAATCCTTTAGATTATTTTATGTGGGGTACATAATAGTAGTTATCGAACATTGTGAAACCTAAATCTATATTTGTATTGTATTTGTCAAAAAAAAACAAAATATTCATAGTAACAGTGCTAGGTAAAAAAACAAGAAAACGAGTTATTTCGGATGTTATCGCATATCTCCGGAACCAATTACAATATTTTGAATTTTTATAACCCATTTCATTGGCCTGGAAAGTTTCATAATCTGAAGATTATGAAACTTTTTTCCCCATCTAGCCGACTTGCGGTTTGTGAGATAGCAATACTCTTTAATATAAAGGTTAAAGTTACAAATCATGTTACCTGCCACCAAAAATCATTTAAGTCCTTCAGGTTAGTACCGGATGCCTAGATATAAAATTTCATATTCAAGCACAAATAGTTTGAACATTAATGTGTGTATAAATAAACAGCTAGACATCATTGTAAAAACCATTTCTTTGATATTGGTGAACCCCAAACAGACAAAAATGCAGTTAAATTTGGAAGGCAATAGTTTTCAATATGCTTTAATTATTTTAAAAATAAAACAAGCAATTTAATGTATGCTTACTAGAAATACAAAACAGCAAAGGGAATATCTTTTAGAATTTAAAGATCATCGAAAGATTGGGAAATTGTGCCACAATCTTTGCCAAGCATATATTCCCTATGGCCTGTTTTCAATTTGATTTTAATAAAATTGGAATACAGTCTATAAGATAATACATTTGTAAGTTCATCTTATGGTTAAGAACAACAATTTTAATATATTTTTGCAAATGGTTAAGAGCAAACATTTTATCTCATTTAATGTAACAAAAATTTATACACTACTGCATTCTGAAAACGTTAGTTTCGGAGAAATGTGTTTATTTTTATTTTCTTGATCTAATTTCAGTAAAGTAAGTATACAAAGTATTTTGAAGAAGGTTAGAAAAGTGCAATTTAAATATCTTTACATATTTTATTGATTCATGGTGGTTCCAAAGAGTGGGTCTTTGTTTAGCAATTATGGATAGAGATGTTATACTTCATCATTTTATTTTTATATTGTAAATCCACATACAACCAGAAAAATGACCTAGAAAATAAACTGCACACTTTATTTTCCACACAATTACAGTCAAAAATTCTTCAGTTAATTTATTCTGGTGCGGCAGTATTTCCACATTCTGCCAGCTCGTAAACCTTTAAGTGTTATAAATTTTAACAATATACCAGTCTGCCTAAACACTTTATGTCAATTAGTTTTTATTATAATTATTAAATATTAATGTTTTATAGTCCTAACACCAACAATGTTCTATTAGATAAAAAATAATTTAACAAAATAGGAAATGTAGTTGCCTTGCCGTATGAAAGTATCAAAAATAGATATTTTTAAAAACAAATATATTTCTAATTTTTTACCGTATTATAAAATATATTCAGATCAAAGTTTGGAACCAAGTAGGTAACAATTTTTAGGTGACAAAAATAATCAAATGTAATACAATCTTAGTTCCTTTGAATATTTCCAGAAAGTACAATGATTTGAGTTTCGTTTTTAACATAAGTTAATTTGTATAAATTCGTAAAAAAGCTAATTATGTTGTACTCAAACCAAATTGATATGTAAACTTAGTAACAGCGTCTATATTTATAATGTTTACGTGATTTATTTCTCTTTAAAAAATCCTAAAAAAATTTAAATAAAAACTAGCACATGTAAAACGTTTTATAAACTGTAATAACATTGGGTAACTATTGTTGTAGTTTCACTTTTAAATCCCTAAAATATACACAACTCCAGTATTAAAATTGTTTCAGAGTCCATTTTAATAAAATATTTACATATATACACAATATTCTTCCTAGGAATTATGCTAATCACCAGGGTGCTCTGGACATGATCTATTTACTTCAAACCATTGATCTATACATCTGAAAAATAAATTGTTATTAAATTACTGTAAAAATTAAGTTGGTTAGGGGAATTTTTCTACTTCAGGATAATGAATTTAATTTTAGCCATGATTAAAGTAACTTTCTCCTCAAATAAAGTATTTACTGGGATCAAATTAGGACTTTAACGTGAATTGTCTGATTAGGGCATTTTTTTATTTTAAAGTATTTAGAGAGTCAAGTTGAGTTCACTGTTCAGTTTTGCAGTTTCAGCGAGGTCGGCATACTGTTTATTGAACAATTGAATTTCTTCCAGCATGTTTTCCATCGATTTTATAAATATATCTCGAGATCTATATGTTCTACGAGACAAGTGGAAAAGATGAAAAATATCCGTTGAGTTGTATAGGGTTATTCACTATATTATATTGACCCCCCTGTATTTCTATAATTATTGAAAATAGAAAAAAATGTTTCGTATAAAAGTTGTAGGACCTTACCTACCTATATTTTATTGAAACGTGATTAAAAAAAAACCAACAATATCATGTATAGGTACGTGATGTGAAATAAATATGTTTTTTTAATGGAACACCCTATATATTATTGCATTTTCGAGAAGCCCCTTTTCCCCTGATTTCAAATATATAATATTGCATAGGTCTATCTTAAATACTTCTTGACATATTTGACATTCAAAATGCAAATGAGCTGCTTTGTTGCTAAGAGTGAGCCATAAGTGTCAAAACACAAGTGAAACAAAAATAACAAGGTAGGCTACGAATATAATTATTTTATTGTTTATTCAATTTTGACATTTCAAACTCTCATTATTAACATTTATTTAATCAAAATGGGTTATAGTGAGGCTGAAAAGGTCGAAATATTGTTCCTTTATGTGAAAAATAATAAAAATAAATGTGCCGCAAGAAGAGAATACATGATGTATCCGAATTGAGCGATTCCTAGTATAAACACATTTTTTAATGTTTATGGTCATGTAAATAGGGCCCATAGTTTTTCAAAAAAACGACGTAACGTTACAGCAAACGAGGAAGAAGATCTAGATATATTGTTATATTTTGAAGGTAAAAAATTAATTTATTATAAAAATAGATCGATACTTTCTTTTAATAGTTGTTTTAGAAAATTCGGTTAATAGTTTATTAAATACTTGTCGTGAAATGGAAAAAAGTTATTCCAACATTCAAAGAACTTTGAAAAAGCATCAATATAACACACAAATTACCCGTCCAGGAACTGAATGAAGACCAAAAACGTGGACGATTGGAGTTTTGTCAGATCATGCTCCATGAATCAGATGAAAATCCTGATTTTTTTAAAGAAATTATGTGGACAGATGAGAAGTTTTTCCAAGGTGGAAGTTTTTAATAGAAGAAACAGATGTTTTTGGGAGAATAGAAACCAAGGACAGGGAAAGGTCAAGCAAATAAAAAAATCAGGTAGAAAATCAACCCACGTTTGGTGCAGAATTTTTCAAGATAAAGTAGTTGGGCCTATATTTTATGATTTTACTTTGATACGACAAACATATCTCCAAATAATTTTACCACAGGTAGATCATCTAATTCAAGAATTCCCTATGGACGTATTGTCTAGAATGATTTGGCATCAGGACAGAGCAACTCCACATAGCGTTTTAGAAGTTCGGGAACATTTAAATAATTTCCCATTTGGATGGGCAATGCTGGGGACATTCAATGGTCACCAAATAGCCCTGATTTGACGCCATTAGATAGCTTTTTATGGGAGTTTTTAAAAGACAAAGTCAATTTTAGTCATAAACACAATCTTCAGGCCATTAAAGCAAAAATTCAAAAAGAAATTAACAACTTAAATAGAAACCATAATAACGCTATTTGCAATATTTTCCTAAACTTAAGAAGACGCTATGAGCTTTGCATTGAAAATAATGGTGCATGGCCACTTTGAACAATTTCTTTAATTGATTACTTATGTAGTATTATTTTATTATAAAGAGTTTTCTCTTGCTTTGTTAAATCTGTTTTTTAATAAATTAAATATGAAGTTAATTCTAATATCATATTCATTATTTACACGTGATTATAGTTAGGTCATATATAATTTACATGGTAAAAATAGCACTTTTCATATGTGACAGCGTGTTCACATACACATAGTGTTAGCGTACGTTAAAGAGTTATTACAAGCTAAGTGATATCAATAATTTTCAAGCGTAATTAGTAGTGCATAGTTAGTAGCACTTTTCAAAGCAGTATCATAGAAAAAAACTTTTTATTTTACTAGCGAATAAACAACTATTTACGGTTGTTGCTATGGAGTTAATAATGACGTTTTGAAATGTCAAAATTGAATAAACTAAAATAATTATTTTCGTGGCCTACCTTGTTATATTTGTTTCGCTTGGGTTTTGATACGCATGGCTCACTGTTCTTCTAATAAATCAGCATTTTGAATGTTGAATATGTCAAGAAGTATTTAAGATAGACCTATACAATATTATAAATTTGAAATCTGGGGAAAAAGGGCTTCTCAAAAATGCAATAATATATAGTGTTCCATTTAAAAAAAAACCATATATTTATTTCGTATCATGTGACGTGATGATATTGTTTTTTTGATCAGGTTTCAATAAAACCCACAGCTTTTATACAAAACTCTTTTTTTTTTTTTTTTTTTTTTTTTACATTTATTTAACGTCGGCCTATTTCCGCTACTGAGGCCTAACACCGACGCCTGTAGACGAGCTACCCCCAACCAGGAATTTTGCCGAACCTCTTCCCTTAAGAAGAGTAGGGATCTTTTACTTGCCTAACATTTAATAGACAAGGGACCGACGGCTTTACATCCCCTCCGAAGGATGGTATATCTCCTATACAACCCTCGCCTAAGGTTGTATAGCTTCCGCGCATACACTGATATACAAGCCGCTGGAAGATGGGTGAGGCGAGGACGTGGTCTTCGTTGGAACGGTCACCAATCCAACTACTAACCACGCCTAACGTTGCTTTACATCGCATATCTACAAAACTCTTCTTATCTATTTTTAATAATTAACAGAAATAAAGGGGGTCAATATATAGTGAATTACCCTGTACAGTAAATGTATATAAACTAGAATTCGCTCCGATTATCAAAACAGTTATTGTAGGGTCAACTTGTGGCTATGCATTTTTACTCAATTGTTATAAAGAACGGTTGGCCTTATGTTCTTTAATAAACAGGACCTTTTTGTGCAATTTTGATCAGAGAACCACATTTTGGTTTAAAAATTTGAAAAAAAAATGAAACAACAAATTTTGGATTAAAAAGCAATGCCATCTTTACGCCACTGATTAATCTTCATTTTAGTTAGTACCATGAAATAATTCCAGACACTTGTCGATAGCAACTTTCTTTCATATTTTGAAAAATACTATCTTTATCGAAAGTTAGAGATAGGAATTTCCTAATACTTTGTATATCTCATATGAAGTGGCTTTACCTGAGTCGCGTTATCTCCGCACGCCTCTTTATTAATAATTATTTTTTTAACTTCTAGGAACATTTTAATAGTTTTCTCTTACGAAAATAAAAATATATTTGTAAACAAACAGGACAAATTTCAAGTCAATATGTTGATTTGTTTATTATTTATTTTCTCAAATTGATCATTTTTTCATATACTTTAAAACCGTATAAGAATATTTTATATTTGAATTCTCTTTGCATGTCAAAATTTAATTTGTTTATAACCATTTTTTTGATACGCAAAGAAAATGGTCAAAAACTGATATTAAAAAAATTCTTTCAGTTACCTTAAAGTACTCTTAAAATGCTACAGTCTGAGCTATCATACACATTTCTCGGCTTTCATTGCAGGATTTCACAATAAGGGTGTACACTTTTACCAACAACTATTTTTGAATGTCTAATTCGATTTGTTATATATTTGTTGTACAACTCATAATGACATTTTTATCCATCCATTTATCTCGTAGAATATTTTTTAAAAACCGATGGAAAACATGCTCTAAAAATTTTTATTGTTTAAATAAATAATAAGCACCCCGACCTCGCTGAAATAGACAAACAGAATAGAAAACAGACCTACCAGATAATTCCCATTTCATATCTTTCGAGTCCTAATTTGACTCCACATGTTTCATAACAATATCAATACACCTTTCTAAATAACAGAAAAAGAATAAAGTACTATACTACTATACATCATCAAAACCAAATGAATTCGTCAATTTTTTCCTTTCTCACTAACCGAGGGAAGTATAAGAAATCTGCACGACGTCGCATTTTTGAAAATCGTTGATTGGAGACAAAGTAAACAATACACATTATAGAGCTTTACTTCAGTTTCTTGCAATAAGTATCACCCTTTAAATAGCTATTACGTTCTGATTTAATTACATTTTCGTGAAAATTAAAAATTATCTTTTATTTGGTTAATAAGATTGAGGATATAGGTTGAGGTTATGATCCTTGATGTTCCTTAATTTGTATTCTCTCCAAACAACGAGCTTGAAAGACGTGCAAATGCCTTATTTTATTCCTGAAAAAAGTTTCTCTCCGAGATTCTTCAGATTTTCTCGTTTCGGACTATGCAGAATATATTTCCTTAGGACTATGCAATTACGAAAATTAAGATCTTTTAATACCACCAGTCTGTCTATCAGTCCGTCTGTTAGCTATATCGAAAAAACTATCGAGGGAGAAAAATAACATTTGGCAGGTAGTTGACGTTATTGCTAAGGAAGAAACCTAAAAAACTTCAGTGAGAAATATACTAATCTAAGAAAAAAATCTGATTACATTTTGTCTATATAGACTTGGGTTATTTATACCTGATGATAAAAAAAGTATATTTTTTCCACTCTCACGCCTTAAAAAGACATTTAATTTAGAATCACATGCAAAATTTCAGATTCGTAGGTTTATTCCTTCTCGCGTCAACAAGAGTTGGTGAAAAGCAATAGAAATATCGAGGTGGAACGTTTTCAAATTGGTACTTAATTTATGATTTTCAATCCCAAGTAGCTGTTATTTGGTGTAAACAGAAGATAAAACAATTTTAACCGGCATGATTAATATCTACTCGTACCACCGGAAGCTTAAAATTAAGTAAAATAGTGAATTTTTTAAACAAAAACACAAGCCTGTTATTTTCCAAAAGAATGAGCTACTGAAGCCGGTTAATTTTATTATGCTTTTGTACGCTCGCTGCACTGTACCATTTCCTTAAGGTGCTTATTCATCAGAGCACGTACGCATACGAGGAAAAAAGAATGCCTCATATAGGTGCATACTGTCTCCTCGCCTTACGAACAAAAGTAGGCCGAAGCAACGAACGCTGCAGCAATCTAACCATGCGCGACACTTTTTCTGACTTGTAGAATATGGCGGACGATGACGATTTCATAGTGACTAGTGCTGCATTCATAGTAATAGCTGGTTTATTAAATAAAAAAAAAGAAAAACGCCGGTGGACCAGTACAATATTATAATATAATTTGTGATCTTTTTTCCATAGAATGTAATGATCCTCATAATCTTTAAAACAGTTTAAAGTTTTCTGGTTATCCCAACTCATATTTTTAAGCACTAATTCCTATCATGAAAATAAACGCGCCAACTTTTTTAAACAATGAAAATTGACTAAATGCAAACGAGGCATATGATGGACGTCCACATTAAATCAAATTCTTTGTGATTCACCGACTCGCAACGGATGGCTTCCAAACTGCCTCGTCCCTTTCGTCGAATGGGCCGAAACGGCTTTGCGCGCTTCGGTTGCACATCCACATAGAGAGTTCATTCTGCCTCATCTTGCCTCGTACGTCTTTGTGCTCTAATGAATACGCACCTTTAGAAACTACGCAGCATGCACTGTGAATCCAACTAAATCTTATAAAGATGTGTGCATACTTCTTTATCGTTAGAATCAAGTGCTCAAAATGTTAATAAACAACTGGAGAACTCTAAACCATAAGATATTTGTAAATGAGATGGACAATAAGTATGTAGCGCTAAGTTAGACCGGCCGCACACAGGATGAAACATACAACAACGTATAGGACCAAAGTCCTATACGTTTCAACGTATCTCTAGCGATGCATTCACAATGTAGTAACAGGGCGCCTCCCACTGGCTGAAACACTTTGGAGTTGTGTTGAAATGTTTCAAAGCTAGGCTAGAAACGAAACTCGACAGCCCTTTGTCCGTCGAGTTAAAACAACTTGAATCAATTTCATGCACATGCGTGTGGAGTTGAGCTGCTGCAACATGACAGCAACGTCAACTACCTTGTCCATTTTTCGACACAACACAAACACCCACTTAAGTCCGTGATCATTCTGCTATTAACTTAAAGAAAGGTGGAAAAGCTCACAAACGTAAAAATATTGTTTCGGACCAAAATGTTTCATCCGCACACAGATTGAAACAGATCGAAACACTTTGGTTCGAAACAATTTGTTTCGAATCAATATGTTTCATCCTGTGTGTGGTTTGCTTTAGACAATGCAAGAAGGGAAATTGTCAAGTTTGCATTAAGTCAATGGGGAATACTTTTTCTCAATGATGAGGATAAAAAATAGATTCGTCCTCCTCGAGCCATACATTAAGCTCTATGGACAGTTCATGCAATATTTTGTCTGTAAATTTTCAGATATTGTAATCAGTATCACCACTCTACGGAACAATTTAACTAATTGTAATGTAATAAAGCTAATTCCGGTTATGAATTTGGTTAATTTGAAATTTTTTAAATTAAAACACAGGGTTAATATAGGGGTGAATGTGGTGGTCAATGGAGCAAAATCACAATATGAAAAATTGATGTCAAGTATTTTAAGTTTTTGTTAAGAGCCACACAAACATTTTTAGAGTAAGAAAATCTTATTTATACATAAAAACCGCTTTTAACCAATATCTCGATTTTTGACAAAAGACTTCTCGTACCGTCATAATCTGACAATTTTGTAAGTTACGAGTGAGATTATTAAAATTGTTTTGCGATATAAATTGTTGATGTTCACATTTTCATATTCAACAAGCAAGAAATAAAATTTTTACTATGTCCTTTTTAACTGTTGCAGCTTATATCTTTGAATATATAATTTTTTTGGGTCCTGCAATCATTTTTATTTAAAAAAACCCATATACGTAGTATATAAAAAAGTATTGTGATCGTGCAAAAAATCGATCTTGCGTTTTTGATAAATTTACACGTTTTCAGGTTCCCTGAAGCTAAAAAAGCGGTTCTTAAAAAATGTCTGCCTGGCATCTGTGGTAATATCTAGAGCCGAAACTACTTAATGGATTTTGCCCAAATTTTTGTATGTGTATTCAGGATGGCCATACCTCGAGGAGAAATCGCAAAGTCGATCCTAGCTCATACATGGGGGAGTTAACCCCTAAAAACCGATAAAAAACGCAAAATAATTTTTTCTCAAAAACAGTTCTAATGACTGTTCAAATTTAACACATGGATACTCAGCTAGCACTAGTCTAGGATGACATCCCATTACTCCCTAAAAATACAAGGTCGGAGGTTGGGGGGTAAGGTTAAGATAATTAAATTATTTCCCTTCTCTAAAACGGTTTTAATGATTTTGATTAAATTTGACACATGGATTAGTATCAGTAAGAAACACGACTGCTTACCGCCTCCAGTTATGACCCCTACTTCTCCCCCTACCCCTGCACCTATTGACAAATAGCTAGTGAGAGACATTTTTGCGGCGGTATCATGGTCTAATAGTTTTAGTTGTCAATACACTTGTCATACGTATACTCGCATATAGAGTCACTGGCATGTGTATGAGTTGATAATGCACGTACGGTTTCATTTCTCTCTCACACAAAGTTAAAGTAATAGCCCAAAAACACTGTCGCGTATATCTGCCAAGCTTCTCTCTCACCTATTTTGAAACAGAAATATTGCGATACACACTGAAGAGAGAGATAAATTTTAATCTACATTTTCAATAAGTTCAGCGATTCTCAAACTCTGAAGATTTGTCATTGGTTATTTAACAATCGTCTCATATTAGAATTAAATTCATCTTTATATGAAATATATAAGCTATTTTTAGTGGTAGTGGATATTCATCCGACAAACGGACATTGCCAAACCACTAATACCTAGGACTTGCAATTTTCTAGTATCTACATATTACATGAATTGTACGTCGTGGAATAGCTCAGTGTGTAAGTAAAGGGAATAAAACATCCGGGTTCAAATCCTGTTGCCTACCGATTTTTAAAAAAAATTTATTATATTAAAAGTTAAACATTTTTCTTCTAAACATTTTATTTTATTAATCCGCGCCGCAAGTTTTTTTAAAACTTTCTTTTCGTTAAACATTTTTCTTGTATTATTCCGCGCGAGTTTATCCCTTGGTATTTAATGGTCTGGTTATTTATTCACTTGTCAGACAAATACCCACATCCATTTTTTTTAAATTTATTATACATTACATAGGCCATAGGCCCTCTATCCTTCGTGTTTTATTTGTTGCTAAATAAATAGTTAGACCGGACAGTTTACTGCGGTGTGCCAAAGCTTTAGTATTTTTTAAGGTATTTTTACAGCCCATTCCTATATCACCTGATGATATGGGCGTGGCGTATCTATAGTTTTTATCCAATAAACAGACGTACCATCTACAGTTTGCGGTTTGGAGGGTCGCTAAGCCTGTCATTCTATTTAACGTTAAATGTGTCCGGGTTTCTAAATTAGATACGTGTGTAAATATTTATTTCGAATAACATTAAATTATAAAAATATAATATTGGATGAAGTGTATGAATCATACAGAGGAATTAATTAAGCGATGGTGGCAAAGAGAAAAACTTTTGGATATTCAAGTCGAACCATTAATTATTACTTTTGACGATTCTGATTCTTGTGATAGTCATGATGTCAGTCATAGTGACAGTGATTAAAGTTATACATATTTTTATTTTTTAATACACCAATGTCAAAATGCGCGTCGAATAAAGTGTTCGAGTGCATAGTGTTAGTTGTTTGTGAAAATGCTTTATTGCTAGTGTTGTTCTGTGAAATTTGTTTCAATTAGAATTTTTATATTTTAATACACGAATGGGGAAGAGCGCATAGAGTAGGTAAATTGTTAAAGTGTAGTGTTCAAGTATTTTGTATTTTAGTGTTTATAAAAATCGCTTCATCGCTGTGTTCTTCTTTGAGAATTGTTCTACTTTATTTATATTAAAATTAATATCAAATTAACAATAAATGTGTAGTAAAATAATAAAATAAATTACTACAGCATAAGACCCACTAATTCTTGTGAAAGGAATTAAAAATTCATTGCCACCGGTTAAGATACACAATGACGTTTCCAAACGACTGAAAATAATGTTACAAACATTGCGACATACTACATCTTCAATGGGAAAACCTTGCGAAAAACGCAGATAAAATTTGATTGTGTTTTCCGATTGAAGATGTAATATGTCGCAATGTTTGTAACATTATTTCCAGTCGTTTGGAAACGCCATTGTGTACCTTAACCGGTGGCAATGAATTTTTAATTCCTTTTATAGGAATTAGTGGTTTTTATGCTGTAGTAATTTATTTTACTATTTTACTACACATTTATTGTTAATTTGATAATTATTGACCCTCTGATGTTAGTTTTATATTTTTATATTAAAATTATTGTTAATTTATTATTTAGTATCTAAGAATTTTCCTTTATTTTGTTTTACCATAGAAATTGATATATTTTTTAATATTTTCTCAAGCAGAATTTACACAATTTATTTTTATTACTTCTAATGGACATTTCAGATTTATTTTTGTTATTACATGAGATATTTTATTTTACTAACATCCTTTCCCCTATTAATATTACCATCCTCTCCTTTCCTGGCAAGAAATGTCCATACCTTCCCGTGGTTCTTGCTGAACTGTAAAAATATTCGTTTTCTATTATTTTTTTTTCTTCTAATAACTAACACTGTTATTGACTGAACTGGACAATTCATTTTTGTTATCGATTTCAGTTGTGCCCGAGCCTATATCGGTATAATCAGAATTACACTAAGACAACGAAATTAGTAAATTCATATTTCCTAATATTTTATGATAACACCTTTAATATTTTCGTATAATTATTTAGCGATTGCATTACAGTTACAGACATATAATCATTTGTAAATTGTGGTAAACTGTCTAAGAACCACTGTCATACCTGAGCTATCGAGTAAATAGTTTCTTACTTCATACGACGAAGCGACTTTTGGATCCGCCAAGTTAGAGTTTACTCGACTTTATGCACATATTATTTATATAATTGTACAACGTTGTTTTATATTTATTTACTTTTATTTATACATTTTACACTATGTACTTTTATTGACATACATAACAAGATTATGGTTAATAAAATTTATTCTATTATGTTATTCTACTCTAAGGCTAGGTATTAATCATAAGGATGATTTATATTATTCTTGTCTTATACCAAATAACAGTCATTTGAAGTTATACAAAATAATTTTTTGTAACGCCATTTCCTAAAATGACATTTATTTGACAGTTTCAATGCATCGAAACAATGTCATTATTGACAAGTGAAAAATAAAGAAAAAGTGTGAAATAAAACTATCGGTAGAATTTAGTCAGCACTCGCCTTTGGCTCGTACTATAAACGTCCCACTTTCATGTTTTTATTTTTAAGAATAACGTATTTTAACAAACTTTACACTCCAGTCGGTAGGGGAGGAAATTCATCTAGGGGGCTAAAATTTTGTGCGTATTATTCTTATATCAAATGTAAACTTTTGAGGTGGCCGGACCAAAAAAAAGGAAAGTCGAAAAATAAGGAATACCCTAATATACACCTTAGGAAACACAAAAAAGCCGGACGAAAAAAAAACACTTCAGAGGCGGATGGAGTGGGGACGGAAGTCCTCACTGCTTGCAAATGATTATCGACTCATTTCTTGAAAAGAGTTTTATCCGAACAATGTGATTTTTTTAATGCTCGTCTTTTTACATTCTTAAAGTAAACTTCAATTAAGTTTTCCCTCATAAATATAAAATAATTTTCTTAGTTATAGGCATGAATTCGGCAACAATGGGAGGTTAATAATGCAAAAAAAGTATCAAGAAACTCTGAACTGATTTTGCTGCAGATTTCGTCAGTGTTTACTGTTTGTGGAGGGTTTAGATGCAAGTTTATAATGTGCCGCAAGGATGCTGAGCTGTGAAGTGTGGCATAAATTGGAGAAAAATTGCTGTTAACCAGCTGCTAAAATTGCAGGAAATATATCGAGATGATCTATGAAAAACATGTAGCTTTTAAAAAATAAGTACTACAAAAAAGTATATACTATAGTATAGACAAATAAATTCATAATAAACAATAAAAATTAATTAAATTCAAAATAAAGTCTTCATATAGCTGAATATCTTACATTTGCTGTAGGATGTTCATCAACTAGAACTGTCTCTGACCATTTGAAGGCCAAATTCTACACCTTCTAAACATCCTAGTAAATATGAATATAAATAGTCAATATATTATGATGTAAAATGGATCCAATGTGTCCAACTGCAGATCAATGTAGGAATTCTCCATACCAATTATTATATATCAGAGAAAAACATAAAAGAATTAATAAACTGGAAAGTAAGCAACATAGCACAAGAGTTATGTGTATCTCTTTTTTTATTAACAAAACACCGATTAAATTATCGATAATTTACAACCAACTTTAGTAGTTGTTTTATTAGTGGTTCAATTAATGGCATGATACACATTTTTTTCATTTTTTTGCCGTTCTAAATGTAAATATGTAGTTGTATGAGGAATTAGACATGTTCCCGTTTTAATTTTCTTCGTATTTTGACACTGAAGCTTTGAATTATTTAAAAATAACTTACGTCTTATGGTATATACAGAGGCAAGGAAGGCGAGCTATTACATTTCCTTGACTTAAGTCTTCTAGGCATATAACACATTCTTCTCCTTTATCTTCAGTCAATACGTCTTCTGAAAAAATAAAGAAAATCAAATGGTATTTTATTAATTATCTGATTAACAAACTTCCAATTTGCCAAATAATTGATCAATTCATATTTTACTTATTACAATCAAATTAGTAAGATGCTTCCAAGCTAGATCGTAGAAAAAAATCAGTCGGTGTATTGTGTGTACATAGAAAAAAGAACATACACAAATGGACAAGGTACATTTAACATGATTTTTAAAACCTTACCCTAAAAACATAGTCAATAGTAAAATAAAACTCCAAATACAATAAAAGGGAATTACAGGAAATAAACACACTTCTTAAACTATATTAATCAAAATCTCATAAGATCAATATTATTTAATATATTATGAAAAAGCTTCCTTTGACTTCAATGTAAAAACCGAGAGATCGTGAAATTTCATAAGTAAATTATTCCTCAAGTGTCTCTCATGAACCTGATCATGTCTGATAATCTTGTTAGGTAGATAGATATTCAGGCAGCCCAGTTTTTAAAATTTTATCAAGAAAACATACATAGTGTACGAACCTTGCTTCGTTTTGTCTAAGCAAGCCCAAGTCGCGGATGAATGAAGTAATGTGAGCAAAGAGTGGTACATTTGTTATGAACCGAATACAATGATTTTGCATTCTTTGAATTCTATTTTTATTTTCAACCGATAGACAAGGACCCGCAAGGACCACATACAGTATCGCCATAGTTCATCTGTGGCGAAACTAAATTGTTAACAAGCATCTTCTTTTGTTTCTACATCTAGATAATCTTTAAATGGAAAAAACTGTTTTAGGCTTAAGTAGGACTCGTGACATACTAGATCGACATGTTTTGTGAACTTAAGTTGACAATCAAAAACAACTCATATATTTCGTACATATTCCGCTGTTGGAACGTATTCGTTACCAATTTTAATCGAAAAGCCTCTTAGTTCAGTTATGTTGTGGTTTGAACCGATTAGAATATGTTTACATTTACTCGTATTTAGCTGGAGAGTATTATGGTAAGTCCATTGCTTTATCCTATTTAAATCAGAGTAGATTTCATAAACTGCATTTAGTTCATTATAAGATGAAAAACTATAACTGAGCAAAATGTCATCAGCAAACATATACATATTACAATATTCAACAACATGTTGCAAGTCAGAAATAAAAATGGACAACAGTAAAGGACCCGAAACAGACCTTCGAGGTACACCAGAATTAATGGCAAGAGTAGCTGACATATTAATAATTTTTGAAGTGTGAACAACAGTATACTGATTTCTGTGGAATAAATGTCTAACCATTTTAAGGAGATATTTCTAATACAATGCACGTGCAATTTATAAGCAATACAAATTATAAAAATAAAAAAAAGTAGGTATACTTAATTTTCCTGTGCGACGCGCTTGTGCCGAACTAGCGAACTGTAATAATTTCTCATGCTAAGGGAAATATTTATTTAAAAAAACTTTTATATTATTTTTACGTAAAATTTCCCGTGGTGCTATCTGTTTTTTTATTATTATTTTTCGAGATATTAGCAAAACGCTGAATTTTTCCGTTTCAGAAGGTTGTTTATAAGGGTTCGCGAAGGTAGATTTTGGTAAACTTTTTTGAGGCACTTTCTACTAGCAAAAAACTAGCCTTTCATGAAAAAATTAGCGAGGTAACAATTAATTCTAACTTTTCATCAAAATTAGTCTCTGACAACTGGGCTAATTGTTTTATAATAACAGTAATATTTAGTTCAAATAATCTATGTGCCATTCTGAAGATGAGAATAAATTTTTAAATAGTTTGAGATTATTCGATAGTAGAAGAAAATAATTATTTATTAAGCGAGATTTAATACTTTTTTTGTTTATATTTTTTAAGAAATTCTAACTTTTAATTTATCAAATGTACATATGTATTTTGAGATAATGAAAGCGTGTCAGTATGATCAGAATAGACCAACAGTATGTACAAAAGTTTTACTATAATTTTTTACTACAATAGTTGGTATTATTTCATGGCCAAGACTTTATTGATTATAGCCCTACATCAGAATGTGATTGTGAACCGAGCCGTCTGCGAAATGCCTGTAAAAAGAGGTCTATACCAGTCGAGGACCTAAAAAAACTGAAAATGGTTTCCCGTAGAAAACCATCTGCCGGACTCCAATTTTGAGATCGCGTTGAAATTCGGAGTTGTGAACGCCCCCTAAAAGTCTATTTTACCCCAAAATCGAGAAATCGGAAATACACATTTTTTAATACTTCTCAAGCCATATCTTCGTTATTGAAAAAGTTTTCGAGGCATTTTTTTTTGCTAAATGGTTGTTACTATCTTGGCTATAACCTGGTGCTATTAAATTGTTTATTTGATATGCATACGATCTATCGTTTTCGAGTTTTTATTGATTTTATCATGAAACAATTGTTCTGATAGCGCGCTATAAAGATGTTTAAAAACCCACATCTCTGCTAATATTGAACGAATGGAAATGAAAAATAAAAGGAAATTGTTCGTAATAGAATTCTCTACAACTTTTATTTGAAACATTTTGCGATCCGAACGACCTTTTTCGAGATTTTAGCGAAGAACGCGCGCGTTTATGTTGCGTCGCAAAACTGTCAAATTTTCAAAAAAATCTATCTCAGCTCCAATAGGTCGTACGAAGTTAAAAAAAAAAGAAATTGTACGGATTTTTAATTACCTATAATTTTCATGTGTCCATATTTTACAGTAAAATTGATCTTTCCGAGTTTTTACGAAAAACCGATTTTTTTTACCTATTAATAAATTAATAAGCATATATCTATCTACTTTTAAGGGTAATTTACGCATCAGAACTAATACGATAGGCGAGTGCGCAAATGCACGATCTCTTTAATAACTCAGTTCTCGAAAACTAAGCAAAATTTGAAAAAAATGTTTTAATACAAACACTTCTTTGATTCATCGGCTATAACTTTGTCGCTTATCCTAGCTACCTAGTTATCTTTAATAATAATGCAGTTAACAAGCGACTACATTTTATACTGCAAATAACAGAAACCTACGTTATTTTCTTTTTTCTTTCGTTAATAGGGCATTAACTATCTTGAATTTTTTAACTTTGGTCATTTCAACGAGATTGGAAGTATTTCAATATTACCTATTTGAAATTTAAGATCAATAAACTTATTAATAAAAATGATATGACAAATTAAAGAAATAATAAAAAAATTCTCAAATTTTAGAAAAAAGTCGAAAAACCCACATATCACTGATTTCGCAATTCCAAAATGATTCGCGACCAAAAAATTCGGACGTAGCAGGTCATTTTACATTAGTTTCAATGTTCAGTTTTTATAGGTCCTCGAGTGGTATAGTGTATACGACCAGAATTGAAACCGTGTAAAAACTAAAAGCCGACAAAAACAGTCGGCATCTCTTTATTGTTTTTCTTATGATAAGCATTTCTATTTACCTCCGCAAGAGATGCCGACTGTTTTTGCCGGCTTTTAGTTTTTATACGGTTTCAATTCAGACATCTCGGTTCCCTACTACAGATTCTTGCAGTTTCTACGACTAAATAAATTAAATCGTCAATTTAGCGGTAATCGAAGAAAACTCGTAAACATAACATTTGTAAGGTATCCTTATATCAATACTTAAATCTTACGATATACTCTCAAATTCAATAAACTGATATTAATGATATAATTGTCTAGATATGTCAGTTACTTTTAACCAAAGATTATACCGAATATTATATATTAATAACTAGTGTGTAAAGTGATGTATTTTTTTAACGAATCGATAAAATCTACAAGATCATAAATAGTACATGTGATTACGTACCATGAACTGAAAGCTGTACTATGTAAGTGAGCTCGAATGCGGCCCCGCGTGCCTCTATTTCGATACTGTTTGCGGTTAGTAAATTGTTTTTTACAATGTCTGTGAAAATCACTGAAAAGTAATTACTAATAAATAATGAGTTAAAACAAAATTATACTCTTTACCGCACACGCTGTAAAGTGGCAAGTTGCTGCACGGTTGTAGAAAAATAAATATTACAGTCCAGGGTAACTACGTAAGTTCGATTTACTCTAATAAAAATTCATTAATAATGATCAACGATCAACCTACATTATAAGTACTGCAAAACGGCTCTTTACACATGAGTTGTATGTAATATGTTTTCTACAACAGTACTACCAAAATATTAGGAAAGTTATTGTATGCAACATTTCTAAAATACCATTTAGCATTCACTCATTGCATCGAATTGTATATAATAGTGTCGGGACAAAAGAATAATAAATCAGGTTAGATTAACATACTTTGGTTTATCGACT
This sequence comes from Leptura quadrifasciata, assembly GCA_963675555.1. Classification (NCBI taxonomy): domain Eukaryota; kingdom Metazoa; phylum Arthropoda; class Insecta; order Coleoptera; family Cerambycidae; genus Leptura; species Leptura quadrifasciata. The sequence continues at coordinate 148,778,152 of OY776673.1, read as the reverse complement.
TTTTGAACAACAAATGAAGATGATGGTACATGGCGAAGATAACGATTTTGATTGTCCGCTTCCCGATATTTTGGAGACTGAAAATAGTAGTAGAAGTTTACCGATGCTGGACCATTCCTCCTCCGTCGACCTCAGTAACGTTAATAATAGACAAGACATTATTGGAACGATGGCAGATGCTCACCAAGTTTTTTTACAGACACTCTGGTAATATAAATTTAATCACCCTATTAGAATTGGGGCATATTTTTCATACAGGGTGATTGTAAACTGTGTTTCATTTTTATTATTTTGATTAAGCACACACAACATACGAAGATCACGAGGTATTGAAGCTGCAATATGCAGTGTGCTTCCCAAATTCGAACTATCTTTATGAGGATTAGGTGATATATCAAGTTAACTCGCAGCTTCCTCCGTGTGTACTTTTCTTTGCCTATGTATAAATGTATTTGTAAATCGTAAATCATTAAGGTGGACTAACAACCTTCCTACATCATTGAGTACCACAATATATACCACTTAATTAATTCAAGATAATTAAAGACGAGATTAGGGTAATTAAGGACAATGCGAGGGAGACGTGAGGGTTACACAGGGTAATGTGAAGATAGCATACTACTTATTGATTTAAGGTGACATTTTGTCAAATACCAGGCACGAATTAATCATACATACAGAGATCCATATAATAATAAAATATGTACTTTCTGCTATTCAATCTCTTTAATAATATTATATCTAGTGGATTTTGTGAGCCGGAAAAAACCCGAAAAACGTAAGTTTTTTCTGATGCGACCAGACCACCCCCACCCCCCCGTTTTCGAGGATGCTGAAAACGATGGTGGTGGGCAAAATTCTTTTTAAGTATGCACAACCCCCTAAAGGGCCAAAAAACACCCCCAAATTGGGGTGATACGCAAAGGAGCACGCTTCCGTTGGACAAACACCGGTTTATCCTCGTTATCGAAGATGCCGATGCAAACCCACCCCCAAACAGCCAAAAACACCCCGGAAAAAGGAGCGAAGCGCGAAGGAGCAGGCTTCCATCCGACAAACATTGGTTTATCCTCGTTATCGAATATGCTGAGACCGACGTCAGCCTTGAAAATCATCCCGATGCAAACCCACCCCCCAAACAGCCAAAAACACCCCGGAAAGGGGAGTGAAACGCGAAGGAGCGGGCTTCCGTCCGACAAACATTGGTTTACCCTCATTTTCGAGGATGCTGAGACCGACGCCAGCCTTGAAAATCATCCCGGATACCCTGTAACGTTGAGGGGTGTGATGTTCACTTCGATGAAAATCAAATTTGTAACCTCACTTGTAAGCGTCCTAGATTAAATTGAGTTAATCAATACAGACATAGTGGACTTGATTAATAATGATTGTATTTATTCTTGTATTAATAAGATTATATAAGTTATTTCGTATTTTATACGTAGTAAATAATTCACTGTGTTCATTTATAAAAGTGTTATGGCTAATTTAACGTTATGTTACAAATAAAATCTATGTGCAGTTCTGTATACATGATTTTGCCACGTCAACCCTACAGACACTAGTGTACGCTGATTTTTTTCTGTTTGACATTTAATCCAGACATATTAGTTGCATGCAGTACGAAAAAATAGATGATTTCCTTGCATACTTCGTGTACACAGACATCCCTCAAAGCAACGGTTTTTTTGCCGTTTGGTAGATGGACTCATCTCAGGTGAGATTTCCACGGCTGGCGTCGGTCTCAGCATCCTCGAAAATGGACGAGTGTACTGGTTTTGCCGTGGGGAGAAGGGAACTGCAGTTTCACCCCTTTCGAGGGCGCTTTTGGCCGTTTGTGGGGTTAGTTTTACATCAGGGATGATAGTCAAGGCCGGCATGGCTCTCAACATCCTCGAAGACGGGGGTAAACCAATATTTGTCGGACGGAAGCCCGCTCCTTCACGTTTCACCCCCTTTTCCGGGGCGTTTTTGGCTGTTTGTTTGGGGGTAGGTGGGGATGATTTTCAAGGCTGGCGTCGGTCTCAGCATCCTCTAAAACGGGGATAAACCGGTGTTTGTCCGACGGAAGTCAGCTCCTTCACGTTTTACTCCCTTTTCTGGGGTGTTTTTGGCTGTTTGAGGGGTGGGTTTGCAACGGGGATGATTTTCCAGGCTGACGTCGGTCTCAGCATCCTCGAAAACGCTTTGCGTTTCACCCCAATTTGGGGGTGTTTTTTGGCCGTTTGGGGGGTTGTGCATGCTTAAAAAGAATTTTGCCCACCACCATCGTTTTCAGCATCCTCAAAAACAGGGAGAGGAGGTGGTCTGGTCGCGTCAGAAAATACTTACATGTTCGTCCGACTCACAAAATCCACTAATCGGCTATGAAATACAATTACTATTTTTCTTATTTTAGAGCTAGAAAATTACTTAAAATTTAATTAGGTGTAAAAAAAAATTAAATTTTGATATGAGATTTATTTTGGGGTAATAATAATACAATTTTAATTCAAAATGGCACCAAACAAACCTCAGAAATATAAGAAACAACTGAAGAATACTGTAAATACTTTGTAAATGTTGGAAATGCTTTAGAAATATCGGAAGTAGGTACCTTGGAAATACGGGAATTACCTTGGAAATACAATAATTTCTGGAATTACTGTAAGAAATATTGAAAACATGTAATGTGGGAAATTCAGGAAATACCTTACAAATATTTCAAAAAAGATATTACTATAGGGACTATTTTCCGGAGTGGAAGATTCCTCGTTATTAATATAGGCAAATAATTTAGCTTGATATATATGCACGTAAGTGTGAACTCTTACAAAAATATAGGTACAGAAGTTTTGAATTTTGTTGAAAAGTCTGGATTATTTTTTATTTTCTCACACTGTAGAAAAGTCGGGGTGAACAGCTTGCAGGATGTTTAAGCTAAAGATGTTTTCTTAAATAAACATATTCGAAAAGAAAATTAAGTGCGCGATTATCTTCATTTTGGGCGTGTCTTGAATAAAAAATGTTAAGGAATCAGCGCTGATAAAGTTTGTGGACAATTTTAACCTCTTTCTTCATTATTTCGCTTTGTGGCAAAATCGCGCCAAGGCATTCCTGAAAACGAAAAATGATGGCTATCAGACGAGAAAATTTTCGCTCCAGAGGAAATCAGCAAACATATTATGGAAGCCACACAAAATACATTTCTTTTAATGAATCTAAAGTACCTATTAAATCCATTAGTGAACAGTAAATTAACTGTTTGAAATTAAACTTATAAGTTATTCTGATAACTGGAATTTTCGGATTATATCTTACGCATACTTTCGAACACATTGGATTAATATTGAATATATTTCTCCCTGATAAAAAGACTGAAGTACGGTATACTTTCACAACTACAGAAAGCTTTACTGGTAATTTCCTTGAAACCAGTGCGAAATGTTGTAGAAAATGCAGATAAAACCAGTGCTTAATAAATACGATAGATCGAAAAAGATAACTTCATTTTTTAACTTACCAAGTCTCAAGAATTATACGCTGGACATTTCTTTAGAAAAACCTCAACAACGTTACTTGAAGATCCTGGAACTGATATAACAACAATTAAAAGTCATGGCGGAGGAAATCATCTCCATTGCTGAAGGTTACACCGACAATTCTAACCAAGTGATATTTGTGAAAAAAAGTTGAGCCAAAAACAGCATATTCTGCAACGTCTTCCACCAGTAGCAAAGCTATCAGAGATCAACAAACAAGCTATTCTAAATCTGTTGCAGGGAAAATACATAATGTAAACCATCCCTGTCCTACTGATTTAACAGCAAAGATCTTGTAAATCTTATTTTTCAATAAGTAAATATTTAAAACTGTATGATTTCGTAAAAGATTCTTAATTTATTTCATAATTTGTCTTTGTGCACGAGCTACATAAATTAAACACACATTCAAGCCTTAGACAAATATTATTAGACAGATTAAAAAGCAAACCATTGGTTGGCTTCCGCCGGGACCTTAGGGTTAGTTTTAATTTCGTTGTTGATGATTTAACTTTTAACTTCAGGGTCAAAGTCTTTTGCAGTAAGTTCTTTAAATTATCATTGTAATTATTTTTTGCTTCAAAATGCTATGAATTCCACTACACATATAATCAAATGTTTTCGTGTATTAACTAGGATAAAGTAGTTGTTTCGATATACCCTACAACGGTTTGCTTTTTAAACTGTAATAATAATAATAATTTTTGCCTACATATTGAATGTGCTAATACATTCAGAAGTAAGAATAATAACACCACAGGTAATTACGATCCCCTTTATCCCGGAAGGCTCTAGAAGAATCTTGTGTGGGAGGGGGCTACACATTTAGAGACAAGGGACACACACCCGATATCCGTGTATAGTGAAAAAATCCCTCTCATAGTATTTTCCACTGCCATCGAACCCGGAACGTTTGGGTGAGAGGCAAGTGCGCTCACCTCTCGACCACCAGTCGACCAGAATGTTCATATAAATGCAGAAAAGCTGGATAACTGTATTTGCATTTATTAATAATGATTTTTTAAACTTAGTACTCTTATATGATATGTTCAGGAGAAAGAACGTTGATATAAAGATGAAAACTAGGTAGTTTCTTATCAGCGTGGAAATTTTGCTTGAATAATTCCTAAATAATATATCTCTCTAGTATAGCCGAGCTCAGATTTATGGTGCACTCTACAAAGGAAATAAAATCTTTATGACCTCATTAAAATATCGTTAAACTAGTCGCAAAATTAATTGCGCCCAGGTATGCACTTGAAATATTTAGATCGGCAACTCAGTCGTTCAATTTTAACAGTGCGTTACGGTCTAGTATTATTAATATGTACATTCTAATACATATGAATTTTAAGTGCGGCTCTGTACTATTTCGTTCGCGAATTGATTCGCTTACCTTCATAGGTTTTTAATGTGCGTTGGCTTGTTTGATGACAGCATGCCGAATGGCCTAACGGCGTTAATAATGAGGTCGTAAAGTTTTCGTTACCTTTTTGAGTGCACCGCAAATCTGAGCTCGACTATACTAATCTATCAAGCAATGAAATGCAAAGATAAAAGTTATAGTAATTTATATGCAAAAGAATTATATTGCTTAAAGCGTAAAATGTTTCCTAAAACCTTGCGTAAAGTCTAGTCAACTTTTTGGCTTGCGTATGAACTTACATTACGCGTACGACTTAATTTCTCCTGCACACAAAGTTAAAGCAATAGCCCAAATACATTGTTCACGTATATCTACCAAGATTCTCTTCCATCTAAACGGAAATATGGAATATACATCGAATAGAGAGAGATAAATAATATATTCTACCATAAGATAGCGATTCTCAAACTATAAAGACTTGTCAATCATTATTATGAACTGTTATTTATTTGCGTTAAAGTCGTTTCATATTGGAACGTTTTTATATGAAATACTAAGTTATTTTCAGTGTTAAATAGTGGATATTCATCCGACAAACGGACACTGTCAAACCACTAAACTTATTACTATTTTCTCGTACTTACATATTACACGTTTTATAGCAAAATTGTTGTCCTCGCGTAGCTCAGTGTGTAAAGATACTCTAATAGAATTATCAGTGGAATACATCAGAGTTCCAGACGAATATTCACGGCCTTTATTTTTTACTTTAAATATAGAAATTTTGACGTACCCGAATGCAGACAATGGAGAACTAAATTAAATGTATCAACGATTTACACTCAAATTTGAAAATAACGAAGTTATTGGCAATTTAATATATAATAAATTTAGTCGCCAATAAGAACAAAGAAAATTCAGTTGTTTATGAATTTGATTGATTAGCCGTTACTCGAGTCCGAGTATAAAAATGTTACAGTCGATAAATTATGTACAATAAAAAACAAGTAAAAGGTGTAGTCTATTGTAATTCCCATTCATCTACGGGGCACACGACTATGGCTATAGAGGCCAATTCGGGAGAGCACATGTCGACCGCAGTCAGGACAAACATAGACCTGGTTAGGTCTTGGATTCGGCCTTCTTGCAGCAACATTTCCTTGATAGCTGGCCACAACCCCTCGCCATTCGGTTCTGTCCGCTGCAAGTTGTTCCCATTGCTCGTCTGCAATACCGCAGGATTTTAGATTTTCATGAAGAGCGTCTTTGAACCTCTTTCGTTGACCGCCACGCCTTCTTCTACCGCTTAGCAATTCACCATAAAGTGTACATTTAGGAAGGCGGTTATCATGCATACGATGAACGTGACCTGCCCATCTTAGGCGTGCTCTTGAAATAAGCACCTCAATTGGAAGGCTGTTTGCTCTCCTGAGTACTTCCACGTTTGATATGTGATGGAACCAACGGATTTTCATCATACTTCTGAGGTGTCTTTGCTGAAAACGTTCTAATTCTTTCACATGACGGCGGTAAGTGACCCAGCTTTCACATCCATATAGCAGTGTTGGAATGACAACTGCTCTGTAGACAGCCATTTTCGTTGACAAAGCAAAGTCGTGGTTGTCAAATACTCTCTCTCTCTCTAAGTCCCCAGAGTGCTCTAGATGCAGCGTTAATTCTATTGCGAATCTCGCTGTCCATGTTTGCTTTGTCATTAACAACGTTGCCTAAGTAATTGAACTGATCCACCACTTCAAGAGAATTTCCGTTAAGTGTAATGTCTATTTGGTTCACTTGATGAGGAGTTGACATAATCTTAGTCTTTCCAATGTTGATTTTAAGTCCCCAGGAATCATAGCTCTGGGCATACACATCTAAAAGTTCTTGAAGCTCCTCCGGCGTAGAGGCTAAAAGTGCACAGTCATCCGCATACTGGAGATCACAAATGAATCGTGTGCGTGTCTTCGTGAAAGCTCTAAAGCGCCCTATGTTAAAGAGACCGCCATCAAAACGGTATCTGAGACCTATTCCTCTGACTGTCAGTTTGTTGTCAACAATAATTGTTAGAGCAGTGGTAAACAAATTAAAGAGTAGGGGTGCCAGGACACATCCCTGCCTAACTCCAGTGAGGGTTTGGAAAGGTTCGGTTGCCTCATTATTATACATAACCTGGGCGTTGTTGTTTGTATGTAGACTGCGACATACTTCCACAAATTTTCTAGGGATACCTAAGCGGAGCATAATTTTCCAGAGCACTTCCCTGTCCACCGAGTCAAACGCCTTGGTTAAATCAATGAAGGCCATGTGAATTTCTCCTTGATGTTCGAGTGCTTTTTCTTGAAGCTGTTTAAGTGTGAAGATTAAATCCGATGTGCCTCGGTTTGGTCTAAAGCCACTCTGTGTTTCAGGAAGTAACTTTTCCATAACAGGTGTTAGCCTATTTGCCATCGCTTTAGTGAGTATCTTCCCTCCAACAGCCAGGAGAGCTATACCCCTGTAATTTCCACAGTCCGCAGCGCTCCCTTTGTTTTTGAAGAGGTTGATTAAAAGTGTATCACGAAACTCCTGCGGAGCTTGACCACTTTCCCACACGACATCAAACAGTTTTTTGAGGTAGGGTATGAGCTCTGACGACACAGCTTTAAAGATCTCAGCTGGGAGTGAGTCGGCGCCGGGAGATTTGTTATTTTTTAGCTGCCCAATGGCGGTTAAGATCTCTTCCGTTGTTAGTGGCTTATCTAAGTCTTCGAAGGTGTCATATTGAGGGATAAGATTTATAATATCGTGATCGGCTTGACTTTGCTGGTTAAGAATGTTAGAGTAGTGTTCTTTCCATCGGGCTCTTATTTCCTGGTCTTCTTTGAGGAGATTTCCATTTAAATCTTTAATAGGGCACATATTTTTCCGACTGGGGCCGTACACTGCTTTTACTCCTTGAAAGAAATTCCTGTAGTCGTGTGAATCGGCGTACCTTTGAATTTCTCTGGCCTTGCTTGCCCACCACTCGTTCTTTATTCTTCTGATTTCGCGTTGCGTTTCATACTTAGATTGGGTAAAAGCTTCTGCTTTTGATGAGTCGTTGGGGTGGTTGATAGCGTTTTGGAAGGCAATATGTTTGCGGTCAAGAAGTTCTTGTATAAAAGCTTCATTATCATTGAACCAGTCCTCCTGTTTTTTACTTGCTGCAGTGCCAAGAATTTCCTCATTCGCACTTTTTAAACTGTCTTTAATTTGTGTCCAGGTAGCAGCGACATCTACAGAATTGGCTTCTTCTAGTGCACTCAAATTCTCTTGAACTTTTTGCTTTAGCTGTTCGACGGTTTGTTGGTCACGCAATTTACTAATACAGAGACGGAGTCTACGTTTTACTTGAGTTCTTCGGTGTTTGGGTCTCATAACAATTTTCATTTTAGAGACAACAGGACGATGATCGGTCCAACATTCGCTATCAATACGCGCCTTTGTAATTTGGACGTCCTTGAGATGCTTCCTACGTACGATAACATAGTCCAGTAGATGCCAGTGACCTGATCTGGGGTGACGCCAGGTGCCTTTAAATTTATCCTTTTGTCGGAAAATTGTGTTTGTTATAACTAGATCATGTTCGGCGCATTTAGTTAGGAGTAGTTGACCGTTAGCGTTCATGTTGCCCAAACCGTTCTTGCCTATGATGCCTGGCCAGGTGTCTGCATCTCTCCCTACTCTAGCGTTAAAATCGCCAAGAATAACGAGTCGTTCCGTTTTAGGTATTCTACAGAGGGTTTCTTCCAGCTGTTGATAGAAGCTTTCCTTGGTTTCGTGACTTGCATCCAGAGTGGGAGCGTAGGCGCTTATTAGATTTACCGCGTTGCCATCTGATAGCTCATAGCGTAGCAGCATTAGACGCTCGGATAGGCCTTGTGGTACTTGTGTTAAGTTGGATACAAGTTGATTCCGAACGGCAAATCCTACTCCATGTTGTCTTCTTGAATTGGTGGGAAGACCTTTCCAATAGAAGGTGTAGTACTTTTCTGTGAGAGAGCCTTCCTCCAAAAATCGAGTTTCGCTGAGAGCTGCAACGTCAACATTGAGTCGGTGAAGTTCTCTATCTATTAGAGCAGTTCTTCTTTTAGGCCGATCGGTGCGAGTGCTGTCGTTCAAAGTACGAACATTCCAAGCGCCGTAGATGAAAGAATTAGTTTTGTTGGATTTAACTTGTCGGTGTTTTTTCGACATTCGATGAGGTGTCCCTGTGGGTACCCTCCCCCGGAGATCCGATCGGGAGGGTATTTTACCTCCGGATGATTTTGTCCCACTTGAACGCTCCATCATTTTTTTAAAGCCTTAATCGACTGAAAACGAAGCTGCATTTGAAATTTTAGCTGGAGCAGGTATGCAACTGACCAGCTCGGTTGCGGAAAGCGAGTGGTGTGGTCCCATGGCACAGAAGGAGACTGCGACGATAGGGTAACCAAACGATTCCAAAAGCAACCTTTGTGTGCGGTGGGTTATTTTTACCGCACTCTTCGTGAGAAGGTGGATGTGCTCACGGCAAAAGGTAAGGGTTATTCCGCCCTTACTCGGTCGTTAGAGCCTCGTTAGTGAAAACAGGGTGCACCAAGTTCAAATTGAACTCATCGCGAAGGTGAGGTTAACAATTGAGTAGGAGAGGCTATAACTTGCGCTTCACTACCCCATTACACACATTATGAATTTAGTATAAATACAAAAAGGAGTTTTTAAAAGTTACAAATTATCCATTGTAACGAGAAGAGAAATAAGATTAGAAAATCTTAACCCGAAAATATCCAGAAGTGAATTGAATAGAAGTTAATAAATATCCAGTAAACAGATATAAAGTGAAGGTGTAAGAAGAGATAATTTCAGATAACTTAACCATACCATAAGAGTATCTATAAATAGAAAAGTAGGGTTCAAGAGTAAAAGAGTATAAGGTCTGGGTGAGGAACTGTTTGGAACCTGGAAACTGACTGTCAAGAGATGAAAACATAATTATGCAGCGAAGGTCGTATACTATAGTTTAAACATTATATTATCTGAAGGCAGGGATACATCTGTAATAAATTTTAATAACTTTCAAATATGTTTTCTATCTTAAAAGACAATTCAATATTTATATTTTTATTAAATTTAAGTATAAATAAAAAAAATAGAGCAACTTGAACTCACCCTGAGCAAGAGTAAATAGATTAATTCCAGTTAAGAGTTATAGATTGCTAATGCAAATATAACAATACAATATAGTATAATTCATTAAAAACATATCTCTTGATATTTTTTGATAAAACGTATATTTTCGAGTTATTTGCAAAACACTTTTTGTTATTGCCTTATTATTTAAATTAACATCCTGTAGGATGTTAGCATTAGCTATTCCACCACTCAACCAAGACACATACATGCAGACAATTACACAACGACCATTCCCTACGACATTGCCATCTGCCACAGCTGAGACTCGAACTCAGGAGTGGTACAACGAGCAGCCATGTTACCTCCAACACAACCCCAATATATTTCTAATGACTCGATAACACATTAAAAAGGCCACTAAACATGCATACCCTTGCCAAGATTTGAACCCGGGGTCTCAAGCCTAACCCGGAAGCATCGAGCCGGTTTCTCCCTTTCCGCTCATGTAAAAACATTTCCCTCGATCTTCAGGTAGACTTATGCGTTCCTGAAAGAACTGATACTTATAAAAGAGCATCTGTGGAATTTAACTGATACCCTAATTTTTTCATAGCATTTTCTATTTATATCGAACTAATTGACCTCTTACGTTTCGTGCGCGAATTTGTTTAAGCACCGGTAGCTTCGTCATTATTAGTCGTAGACATTAGGGAGGCCCTTAGTTACACGGCGAAAGAAATCTTTTACTCTCATCCCTCATTTGTTTCAATGTCCGTTTCAATGTCCAGAAAAACTAACGTTTTTTTTTCCAGCATAATCGGAGAACAGGGTGTCCACCAAATCTGCATTTTGTATTTTCGCCTTTTTCCCGGTCCTTTTCTCTGTGAGATAATGAAGTGATAAATAAAATAATATAATAAAAAAGCCGTTTATTTTGTAAATATTTTTTTGAAAATGTGAGTTCGGCAAAAATTTAATTTTACAGAGTTTTAAAAAACCGATATTATCACTTTTCGACTGTAATATTTATATAAAAAAAAAAACGATAAAAAGGGATTATATGGTTTTTCACAATTTTCAAAAATGTTGGAAAAGCCAACAAAAAAATTCGGATTTCAAAAAATTGTATCCAACGGAAGCCAATATTGACAATTTTTATTGATAAAAAAATTATAAGTGTTTATTATTTTATACGGAGTAAAAGTAACATTTTTCAGTGTCGAGACTCAAAAAATCGCTTGACTAATCATAAATATGCTCCTTTTTCCAAATGTCAAATATATGAATTAAATGAATGCAGTTATTTTTACTTCAAACACTTTTAGTGCCGCTCATGAGCGGCAGTAAAAAACTTTTTTCTTCAAACGTCAGAAAATCATGACATTTCTTACTCACTTGACATTAAAGTTTGACATTTCAGGAGGATGTGCGTTGCCATTAGCAAGTAAAAGTACTTTTTCTTCCGCTCGAGCGGACTTTTACTTCCGTTGCTAACGGCAATGCACAGCTAAATTTTCTTATCTTTATTTTTTTTATAGCTAATCGACGTATGAAGAAAAAATAACATGTCTTATTCGGAGTAAAAGCCACTTTTGCGGCTCGTCTGTAATTTCCTACAGACTCTTCACAAAAGTATCACTTTTACTCCTAATAAAACGATATACTATTGTTGCCGCTTCGAATGATGCGAGCGGCAGTAAAAACTTCTGCATCAGTTACAGCTAAAGAAACATAGAAAAATACAATTTATTTACCGTGCATAAGGCGGCTTAGGAATACAAAAATGAACACAAAACATTACAACAGTTAAAAATGCTGTCTATTGTATGTGCATGCCTACGCCACTGCCTCATAGAATATACTAGAAGGATTGGAAATATCTCGTATGATAGACTGGAACATTCTAGAATAATCGCTGTGGAGTTCAGTTATGTATGAGATGAGCAAGTGACAAGATAAGATGGAGAACAGTAACTTGTTGTGAATTATAGTAGTGAGACTATAGTAGGATAAACTTGTAATTAATGTGTACTAATGTGTAATTGTAAGGACTAGTTATTGTAATTAAGTGATTAAATAAAGTAGTGGTTAATGAAAGTGCTTGTTGCAATTTATTGAACCTACGTACAGGGTGTTCACTGGAGATTGTAAACACGTAACACTATTAACGTCAAAGCATTTCTTAACGCGCATAGCTGTATTTCGAAGAACATTCGCCAATTGCTGGGCCGTTATGCTATTAATTGCGCATCTTACTCATAGCTCCAGGTTTTCACGGGTTTTAACGGAGTAGCGGTTGCGTAGACGATATATCTTAAATGACCCCAAACAAAGAAAATTATAGGAGTCAAAACACGTGATCTTGGAGGCCACCTGATAGAAACATTCGTCGAAATTATGTTTTCTGCAATCTCTGTTGAAGGTAATCAAATCAATTGCTATACCTGAATAATGGGGAGGAGTGTCATCTCCAAATACATTCCCTATTCTACATCTAAAGGCAATTATTCATCTGAAATGTCCTCAATCTCATTTTGCAGAAATTATAAGTATCTGGCATCAGTCAAGGTGCCAATGATTGTGCTACCGATTATTCCAACCCCAAGCCAACATTGAAACTGAATGATAATTACCCTTCGTTAATAAATTTTAGTTTTCTTGTGAACAATATCTCGTATTTTGTCGGTTAAATAACCCCAAGTGTTTTAACCTAGACTCATCCTTCCCAAAAAAATCATTGTTTGGCCGCACCTTATTCTGTAAAATCCAATTGCAATAGTCTATCCTACGTTCGTGATCATTTTCGCATAAGTATCTGTATTTAAAAGATTTATAGTTATATTTATGTAAAATTCGGCTTACTGTTTGATGACAGATTTCTAATTCAAAATTCAAACCCAATTTGCCTTAAAGAAACAGTTTTTTCAATTTTGTGCCTTCTTCAATAATAAAATGTTCTTCGGGATTATTGTTCGGCTCTCTTCGGAAGAAAACTAACTTTTTGGTAGATCATAAATTCCACTAAAATAATGTTTAGTTATAACAAAAAGGCGGTACAACTGATAGTAAAGTTCATTTAAAATGTAATTACATTTTTTTCGGAAAAGCACGCATTTCATGGATCAGCCGCGTTATATCATGACTTCTAGTATAACTTTATACATATCTTTAAATCCGAATTGATCAGCGGTCTAACCCTCGATATCGATATAAATTACTCAAAATGATAACCCGTGACCTCTTTATTTTGACCTTATGTGCCCAACGATTTACTCGTAATGGTAATGTAAATTTTAGTGCTGTCCCTACACTTATCAAGAGTTTACGCATCTGAAACTCCCGGAAGCCGACACAGGAAGATTAAACACACCGAATAGAAAAACTGAACCAATTCTCAGCGTTACTAAAATTTAGACTAGCAATTGCTGAGGACGTTGTGAAGCGCGTGTCAATCGGTGATCGCTTATTATTCGAAAACCATTGCGTCTACTGGCAATATGCATAGGACTTTATTTGTAGTAAATTTAGCATAGACTATTTTCATGAGTATAAAATTTTCTGAGGTCTAACCGTTTCGGGAAAAAAATATTAGGGGTGGTTTTTGAGCGTCAAACTAATTGCGCTTTGGGAATTCTTTGGCTTATGAAAACAAACCACCTTGCGGTTATAATCCCCAAAGGGCGAAATATTGTAATTTAATTGCCTTATTTCCCTAATATCGATGAACTAATAGTTACGATATAGTTGAGATTAGCAGTTCCCGGCACATAAAATACGCAACAAAAACTTTACGACCTCATTAAAATACCATCACTCTTTGTGCTGTCTCGCCCGCAAATTGACTCGCTTACCTTTATAGGTTTTTAATGTGCGTCGGGTTGTTCGATGACAGGCATGCCGCGTGGCCCGCGGAGGTAATAATTATGTCGTAAAGTTTTTCTTGTGTTTTTTGAGTGTGCTGACTTGGACTATACAAAGGAATAAAGACATATTTTATCCACTAGCAGAATGATTAGCAAAGAAATGTCTTTATACAAGTGTGGCATATAAAATTGTTTGTGATGTCTCTCCAAAATACCCAACCTGTTAATGTCAACATATTTTTTGGGTAGTGGTACTTAAATGATACATTTTTGGCATATAATGAACGACTGATGAAAAAGAATATATCCTTATTAATAAAATGTTTCTTTAGCAACGAGGTTCCAGTTTTGTGTAATTTCACATTTTGTGAATACAGGCAAACCCACTCACGAAATGAACACACTCACCAACATCTGCTCGTGGATCTCGTCGTGGATAAAAAATGTTTTCATTCATTTTTACCATAAATACCTACTTCGGTGGTAAAAATGCATGTGTTGTTAAGGTTCATTAGTTAGCTGGTTTAATAGGATTTAACATACTTACCGTTGTAAGAAAGTCGTGGTTTCGTGAGGCACATTACCAGATGGCATTCAATATCGTCTGGAATTACAAATTTGCTGCACACCGGGCATTTAATTCCTGAAACAAAAATTTACTACATGAATATTGATCACTTTTATGAAATAATGTTTCGAGTACATAATTCTTATTAGACCTTGACTTGTAGCGATTTCATAGACGTATGAAATAATCACTTTAGGAAATGTTCAGATACTACTCTTTTGCTTAATCAATCGGCAACAAATTTATATACAGATCGCGGCAACCAAGTACGTACACGGACGCATTTATGGGTATCTAGACATTTCATATTCACAGGTACGATACAAAGGAATGTAAATGGTGAGGACTCGATCGAAACGGCTTCGGCTTATCGCATGCTATATGAAAGTATTTGCAATTATTTCACTTTGAGCAGAAGCGTATATTTGTTTTGTGGAATATTTTACATTGTTAATTTAATAAAATGGATGGTTATAACGTTACCAAAAAATCCAAATAATTAAGTGGTATTATGGTGGCCCTTCAATGCGTGCAGTGAAAGAGATATTCTAACCTACATATCCAAATAGGCCTTCTGTTGCACTAGACACAATCAATCGAATCATAAAAAATTTCGAAAAATATGGGTGCGTTTCTCCTGGAAGACATAAAAGAGAATCAGTCCCGTAACACAATAATGATTATGAAATGAGGGAAATAATGGTTTTGACTACCATTAATGAAAATCCCACAGTTCCTGCTTAAACCATTGCTGAGGTGGTAGATTCAAGTGACAGGACAGTAAGAAGAATTCCCAAGAAAAATGGTTACCGATCATACAAAGTAAGAAAAACTCATGAGGTATTTCCCGAGGACAATATTAGACGAATGACCTTTTGTGAAAGTGTAATGGAAAGGGATGAAAATTTCATCAAAAATATTGTTTTCATTCATGAATCGTCCTTCGCATTACATAGTCGACATAATGTCAATAGTTCGTTATTGGTCTTGGGAAAATCTGCATCGATTGTTTGCATTAAGAACTCAGTATCCCCAGAAATTAAATGTATGGAATGGTATGCTGGTGATCATATGATCGGTCCATTTTTCATTGATGGTACACTAAACGGCATTAAGTACTCAATCTGTTGCAGCAGCACATTGTTCCGGAAACTAGACGGCTAAGCAGGGCTAAGATTTAACGAGATCCGGTTTCAACAAGATGTTTGTCGTCCTCATAATTATGCCGTAGTTCAGAATTTTCTGAACATTACATTTCCAGATCGTTTATTGAGTGGATGGGAGTCATCTTGTGGCCAGCTAGATCAACTGGTCTGGCTCCAGATGACTTGTTTATGGGACCACAAAAAATTTCAAATTTATGGCTTCCAGGAGAACAGGGATAATAATCTCGAGGAGTTGCGGTTGAAAATCGCAAATGCTTTCGAACAAATTAGGCCGAATATGTTGTCAGAAGAAGTTTTTGTAATCGATTAGGTTATTGTTCAGCTCAAGATGGCAGCCTATTTGAACATTTATTATAATTCTTTATTTTTCGTTTAAAAGTTATTGTTATTTTAAAAACGTATTTTACATTAAAAATAATCATTTACAGCGCTTCTTAGAGCGAGTCATTCGGCCCTTTATAAACTTTATGAGAATAATTATAATTTTTAGATGCTGTGACACACGTATACATCCTGAATTGAATAATTGAACATGCGTCCACCCCCAACGAACAACAACGTAGTAATGAGTCAGCTGAGTTTGTGACTGCCTGACTAGTAAATACCCATAAACGCTGGGATCACACCTGCGTGTGCTCGGTTGTCCGTTTATTTCGCATGTAAACGCGCCCCGATGTACGCACTTGCTTGCCGCTTACAGTATACACAAAATTTGCAGAAATAAGAAAAAAACATAATGTCACGTCTTGCTGTAATTTTTTAATTTTTAAATAATTTCTATCGCTTTATACGAGTCTACATTAGGTGCTTTCCATTTATCGACACAAATGACACTCGTATCCGCCAAAAGTGCTTTTCATTTGATTTTTGTCGTTGTAAGTCTGTGACAAAACTTGACTTACGGCGACTACACCGAGATGTAAAGATGAAGAGCGCTAGGCATAGTGAATGGGGGATATAAAAAAATGCGAGAAAATCCAAGTAAAAAATGTTTGCAAAAAAGAAAGTAATCTTTTCAGGAATTGAAAATAATTGACACTTGAGTCGCTAGGAGTCATGTAAATGGAAAGCGCCCATTATGAGAAGAACCAAAATTTCCTTTTGAAATATTGAAAACGTTGCTGGTTAAGAACTCCACTTCAGTCTGAATCACAAAAACGTTCTCATTATAGTCTCTGATTAGTGCATTTGATAGGCGATACTATGACGTATAAACACTATAATTAGATCCATTAATATGCAAAAAAGTCTCCTATGCGATGAATGGGTTAAATATTTAGAAGATAATCAAATGGTTTTAATTATATTTCTTGACTTAAAAAGGGCATTTGAAACGATAAGAAGTGTTAATATTCAAACTAAAGAAAATATAGCTCAGAAATAACGTGTTAATCTGGTCTAAAAGTTACCAAAGCAACAGATAACAAAGAGTTAAATATAAAAATTCAGCAACAAGTGAGTTACAAATAGAACATGGCGTCCCTCAGGGAACTATCCTTAGTCCTATTCTATTTACTCTTTATATTTATATAGTTGAAATCACGAATGCTGTCGTTTACGTCATCAATTTATGTACTTATCAGAGACATGCGATTTTCTATCTTTGTAAATGCCAAACTCATAGGATGTAAATAACAGAAAGTTACGTCTGTTGAGGCTAACTATGTGTTTTACAAATGAATATTATAAGCGTTAGTCGTAGCCGCAATCACACCGTTCAGCACTCTGTCAGTTCTCTGTCAATTCAGTAGCGTACAGTGGATAAAAGACTGAATGCAATAGCCAGAGACATGGTGGTGAAATTAAATGAATACTTGAATCAGGAAAAACGTAACGGATGTTCCTTTTTACATTTGCAAGAAATCCATGGGATGAATTGTAAAATTATATGCGGCAACGCATGTTAAAATTCATTGTATCACATGCTATTGTCCATATATTTTCATTATAAAATACTTGTGTTTTGCAAACGTTGACACGCCCATGCGTGCCACTTTGTGTGATTTTGAGTTGATTTGATTCGGAAATTAAAGAATGATGACGTGAACGACAACATTCGTGATTTCAACTGTACATGATTTTGTTATGTGTGCTAGTAGCTGTAAAATGTCCATGTTTGCAGATGATACAATATTATATATCAGTGGTAATGATCTTAACCAGATGTATATAACTATAAATTTTGTAGACCTGGAATAAGCGCCATGGAGTATATAAGAAGCCAATACATCAGAGCAGTTCTAATTCAGATAGGCCAAGTGATCAGATCGGAAGAAAGAACATACTAATACAGTGACAATAAGTAGTGAGTTTATAATAGTTAAAAGTTACAAGTAGTGTGTAATTATAAGGACTAATTATTGTACGTTAATGTAGTGTTAAATAATTCAGCGGTTAGTGGCAATTATTGAACTTATGCTTATATCTACATTAAGTTGGTATATCTACGTTATAGTTAGCATATCAACATTCAGTTTTATATTATATTGTATTGTCTGTTTTGAATAGTAGAGGCTTTAAATAAAGTCTATTTATTTATTTATGTTCAAAAGGATGCTCAGTATGAGTTACAAATTGAATCGGTGCGCGCATGACGTCACTGGAAGAAATTCTCATATCGACTTCGTGGTAACTACTAAAATGAATCTACAATATGCAGAGTTAGAATTTAGATACAACACAGAGGTGAGATAATAGTAATAAAACCGCTGTCCAAGGAATCACTACTTCCACATCCAGATTTTGTATCCAAGTCTTATACACACTAAATCCCAATGCACTATTTTACTCCCTTTAATAATAGGGTGAGAGTGGCAATGGGGGTGGTAGAGAGAGTGACTAATGCCAAAATGAAATTTAAAGGCCCTTGGTTCTCGTAGACACACTAAATTTTTTACTTCCTTTAATAATAGGGCGGGGGTGGCAACGCAACAAAAAGTTTTTGAGACGTTTCGTTCTTGTATACACACTAAATCACATTTTATATTTTTTTGCTCTCTTTCATAGTAATTTTTCGTAGTAGTTTGGGAGTGATTCCGGGTCTACTTTACAAAATGCACGACTACCACTTTCCGACAAACATCATCAAACTTGTTCATTCATTCCTCTCAGGCAGGTCTCTGCAGGTTCGGGTGAACAACAAACTTTCAATACGGCTGGACATTCGCGCGGGAGTTCCGTAAGGGTCGTGCCTGTCACCAAAGTTGTACAACTTGTATGTATCCGATTTCCCTGAATTCCCGAATACGAAGCTGGCCAAGTATGCCGATGACACAGCCATGTATGCACATTCGCATAATGCCCAGGCAGCAAATATGCTGCTGAAGGCATATATGGCCAGTGCCACGGCGTATTACGACCGGTGGAAGATTCGGGTAAATGCCGAGAAGTCGGAATCCACAATTTTCTCGCGCCGCTTCACGGAGAATAGGATATTAACGCCAATTTTGATCAGGGGGTATCCCATTCCAGTCAAAAATTGTGTAAAATATTTGGGGGTCAGACTGGACAAAAGACGTTCAGTACCCACATAAACGAGTCCATACGGACTGTCTACTCCATGTCCAGGAGTCTGTATCCACTCCTGGTCAGGGGTAACAGACTAAACAGACACAACAAGAAATTGTTGTACACGACGGTGGTCAGGCCGGCCATGACATACGCGGCGCCAGTATGGCGCAGCACGTCGGTGACGACAATGAGAAAACTGAAAGTCTTGGAATATAAGTTCATGCGCCTCATATCAAATTCTGACAGGTACACCTCCCTCAGAGATTTGTATGCACGTTGTAACGACATAATGCCAATAGTGGACTAGGTCAGAGAAATTTCACAAAAATTGTATAGCACTAAGCTGGGTGATAGTCCGCTTACTAGAAGCATTACACAAATCAAAGCGCATAATGCCCCTTTCCAAATCAAACACAATCTACCATATCAGGCGTTGCCTATCTTCCGGCAACCCCTTTAGCCAACCTTCTTCTTCCCATAACTTCTTTTTGCACTCTTAGCTTCTTTTACTCTCAACTTTAAATTTTTAATTCTTTTCCTATCCCTCTTTTTGTTTCTGTTTGTTATTTTTATTTTTTGTTGTTTTCTTCTAAATTCTTTTCAAACCCCCTCCCATAAAATCATCAAAATTTCAAAAAAATCACAACATTTTTAATCACATTTTGAATGGCTGGGATGCTGCCCTCACCTGCATTGTTTCAAACGGGTATTTGTCGTTTGTCTGTATCTACCAGTTTCAACAATCAAAATCGAATCAGTGAAGTCCGCGAGTTTTAGTTTTAAATTTTAATTGTTTTTATCCGTCTTTTTGGAATTTTAAATGTTATTCATCCGTTTTATTTATTATTTTTGTGTGAAAGGTGATGGATGTTTATGTTAGTGTCTGAGTCTATTAGGGTATTTTACGTTTAGATTTAGGCACTTTTGTTCACAGTTTTAAGTTGAACCAGCCTCGGCCCATCCAACCCGTCATATAGCGCGGCGCTTCGCATCGCGGTTGGCGGATTGGCTCTGGGCCGGGGCATGGCAATACATTGTATTATTTTAAACAGTAAATAAATATATTGGTATTGGGAGTGACAGTGGAGGGGGGTGGCTGATGCAAAAAAAAATTTGAGACCTTGACATTTCGTACATGCCCTAAATTGCAATTTTATTTGCCTATTTACACTTATTTACCCCATTTATCCCCGAACCCTTCAACGGAATTAGATCAAAATATAATCTAGTTCCAGATCTCGTTATAATACATAAGTGTACCAAATTTCAAGTCAATATCATAAACGGTTCCAGAGTAAACGTACGCACAAAAAAAAGTTACAGGCAGACAGACAGATTTTTTTTCGCCTATTTAAAGTAAAGTAAAATGAGAAGTCAATATTCTATTTACAGGTGCGTGCCTATTTAATAAAATAAATACATTTTGTTTCAAATTATTTAGGGATGTAAAAGATAAAACTCAAAGTGAAAATGTTGTGATAATGGCAAGAGATATGGAAAAAACTATAGGAACATTTAATAAACAAACAAATTATCTCCACACCGCGGACCATAAACGCCCACTTTACGCCCTTTATACATAAATAACTATTACAAAATTCAATGCTTAGAAAGTCCTCACGTTTACAGTTTTCCTTTATAACATTTGAATGATAATGCCGTCACTAGTCATACTGACGTCAATTGTTGGCGTTTCAATACGTTTCAATTCTAAATAATCATTATAATTCTTAATCCTAACAAAAAATACGACGAAGCATATTTTTCGGTTGTATATTATTCGTCAGTGATATTATTTATATAAGTAAATCTTCTCGAATATTATTATAGAGGTAAGATATAGGGATGTCCAACTCCATAGTAAATTTTAACAATTATTGTTTTATAAGAACCAAAAACCATGTTAAAAAATAAATTTTTGGGGAAATGGTATATATTCTTTCAAATCATGATAGTATTGAGGCCAGTGGTTGTTCTTTTTAAAACCTTATTAATTGAACAAGAAAATCACGTCCTAAAAAATTCAAAAGATGGTGCATGTAGGAACTAACCACCCCCTTTGACCATAATATAAATATAATATGAGAAACACGACTGTATTGACTCTATATAACAATTTAATGAAATTATAGTAGAGTGAAATTAAATAAATATCGACTTTATTATAAATTATGTTATGCGACCTTGTCGTTCAACCCTGGCTACAAAACGAAATAATGGTAATAATCGACATACAAACCACTTCGTGTTTACGTAAATACGTGCATGTAATGGTAGAATGTATGGAATTATATTTAACTAGGTTACATATTTAAAAAATTGAAACATAGAGTGATTTATCAAAATGGATATTAAAGCAAATAGAAACAATCAAATTGTAGAGATTTTATGAATCTATTATAAGCATGTCTCAGCAATTTGTTCGTAGCTACAAAAGATAGGTTTTAATGTTACTAAAAGAGGACACTTCAACTAAACAAATCAAGACTTTCATTTTTCATAGGATCTCTTTTATTTATTTATTGGGTATGAATAAACTTATTGGTATTATTGATGTAATAAACTTCAGATTCGTTTTTCTCAAAAACAGTTAATCTCAGGACATTCTGCAAGAACACCCTTTTCAGGTTAAAACTATCAAAGAATCATAATATCAAAGCAAAACATCAGAAAATATATTTAGTCCACACTCAAAGTGGATCTGAAGAAAATAAATAAAATCTATTTTATGGGCGCCATCTTCAAAGCCAATGCAATACAACTTTAGGTAGCTTTGTTTGGGTTGGTTGAAATTGCGTAAAAACTGTGGACTGTACTCTCGACCAAATAACGATCAGAGATCTGGTTTTCGTTATTAGCTAACTTATAAAAAAAACCTGATTTGGAGAACAGTGCTTGAAAAATCAATTTTAACATTTGGTGCTAACAACAAATAAACCTAAACAAATAAAAGCGCGTAAAAATAAACTGCTTTTTTGCAATATAACAAACACGTATTAAAATTAGACATTGGTATTTTTACCACTGTCCTTGACTAAGTGTCATCGCCGCTGGCGTTAGACACTGAGTATGTTTATCATATAGCGAGAGATAATTAAATTGTTAAGTAAAAACAAATGCAAAATCTACTATATAACATCATCACTCTTGCTCGAAAGTCGATATTGAACTGTCAAATGTAACTTGCATAATGATTAGAAATAAAGAATGTTAATTAATAATGTTAAAAACATTCTCGTTAGGTCATTACCCTATTCAATAGTTTCAATTTAAATTTTTTAAATGGAATAAATAACGTCGTTATTGTCCATTTGGAAATGAGGTAGAGTAATAAAACCCTATAATCAGGAACCGCCATGGGCGTGCTACTAAGTTTTTTAAAATTCATGGAAATGATATACTATATAGAAATATTACATTCGAAAAAAATTCGACTGGCCAGTCGTATACTTCCTAGTACAGATGCATACGAATTGAAATAATTAATTGTTTTAATTCATTAAAATAATTAAATTCTGGCAAGTTCTACATGACCTGAATTTTTGCTGGGAAAAGCAGAACAGGAATGTATCCTTATTGACAATGATGAAATTATTTGTTGGCGAAGAGACTACCTACGAACAATTCCGAACTTCCGTGAACAAGAAAAGAATATTTATTATCTGGACGAAACTTGGGTAAACGCGGAATAACAAAAGTGTGGCAAGATAAAAATGTGAAAAGTTCTCGACAAGCATTTTTTGATGGACTACCAACAGGGTTTAAAGCACCTTAATAATCACGCATATTGGCAGTACTAATGGTTTTGTAGATGGCGGTTTACTGGTATTCAAATAAAATAATACAGATGACTATCACGAAGATATGAACGCAGATGTATTCGAGCAGTATTTTTTTCAAATGTTGGATCTTATTCCTCCAGGATCTGTAATTGTATTGGATAATACAAGTTACCAGTGCAGACAGCTTGAGCGAATCCCTGGCGGAAACCGATATAACTGAATGGTTATCAGGAAAAAAACTACTTTTAAAACAACTATGGTGAAAAAAGGACTTTTGGCGATTGTCAATGCTAATAAAGGATCCAAAAAGTACGTTGTAGATGAAATAGTAAATAATAGTCAAATAACTGTATTACGGTTACCACCCTTATCTATCACTGCGAACTTAAACCTATTGCATTGGCATGGGGGCAGGTAAAAGGTGAAGTAACCCAGAATAATACTATCTTTACATTAAACGACGTCAAGGTTTTGTTAACCAATTCCTTGCAACGAGTGGCTGCAGATAAATGGCAAAGTTGTATAAATCACGTACTAAAAGAAGAACCTCAAATGTGGAAACTCGACGATCTTATTGATATAACTATAGAACCTGTCATTATTAATATAGGATCCGAAGATAGTTCGTCAGAATCATCAGAGGAAGAACTTTAATTTTACGGAACTGATATTATACATTTATTCAACACTACATCGTATTTTTTTATAGTTTACAATGAACTAAATCACATATTTCCATAAAAATAAATAGTTAAAATTAATTCCATAATAATTTTATTACACTACGTAAAACCCCGTAAACCCGGCTATGAAATTCCATTTTTTAAGCGGCCTATTCACATGCGAATATGTCCAGCGGATCTGTCCGACGGACGTGTTCGTCGGACAGATCCGCATGTGTGTATCCACGCGCTCGGCGTACATATCTTGCTCGCCGTCCGTGGTCGAAGATGACGAGTACCGACAACGAGCCAGACAGATACGCATGTGTGTAGTCATTTTCGACAGATTGGTTTGCCTGACGTAAAATTAAATTTGCATCCCCATTTGTCTTTAGGCAACTGACTCAAAAAATGACGTTTATCGGATCTGACAGCATTTCTATAGTGTCATCACAATGTACTCATTTGTCAATCTTATTTTTTTGGCCGCTTTTACTTCACGGCCGCATATACTTCACAACCTCATGTATTAATTCATCATCATTAATATTTGAAATGGATTTAGGCTTAAAGAAAAACTATAAGTAAGCAATAGTTTCAAAGCTTTATTATGCATATTACAATTAATAAACTGAGATACAGGAAAACAGCATATAACAAACTTTATATCTGCACGTCTGTTGAGATTTGTCCGTGAATGTATCGCAGCAACGGATCTGTCTGCAGACAAATCCGCCTATATGTAGCTCACCACAGATCTGTCTGTCGGACAAATCCGCTGAACATGCTCGCATGTGAATAGGCCGCTTTAGTGTTTACAGATTAAATTCGTCACATCAAACAGATGTCAACTGTTATAATATATGATTTGCAGGAAACAACTACTCAGCGGACAAATACCCCGACCTGCATTGAATTACACCTTACAAATCATGAAAGAATGGTAGCCAATATCATTTGTCAATTCCCTGACCAGACATAGACCGGTTTCGAACTTATTAATTTTCATCAGTATGCCATAAGTCACGGAACAAACAAATGAGAGTGGCCAACCTGCTAGTTTTATAAAAACTATAGTAAATTGAGTAGTGGTGAGAGGTAAGTGAATCCTCTCATATGGTCAATTGCTACTATACACCATAGATGTCTCCATGGGTGTATAGCGACTTGCGATTTTGCAAGTACCTGAGAGTGGCGACCTTTCAGTCCTAGGTGGGCTTAACACACTGTTATAATATGATTTGTAGGAAACAACTACTCAGCTGGCAAATACCCCGACTTACATTGAATTACACCTTACAAATCATGAAAGAATGGTAGCCAATATCATTTGTCAATTCTCTGACCGGACATAGACTGGTTTCGAACTTATTAGTTCTCATCAGTATGCTATAGGTCATGGAACAGACAAATGATAGTGGCCAACCGACTAGTTTTATACAAACTATAGTAAATTGAGAGTAGTTGTTCCTGCAAATTATATATTATAACAGTAGGTTAAGTCCATCTAGGACTGAAAGGTCGCCGCTCTCAGGTACTTGCAGAATCGCAAGTCGCTATACGCCCATGGAGACATCTATGGTGTATAGTAGCAATTGACCATATGAGAGGATTCACTTACCTCTCACCACTACTAGATGTCAACTGGTATTGACACAGCTCGGCAGATAGTTTGAAACTCATTAGACAAGGGCAGATCACATGGGTTCAACTCAAGCAGGTATAAATTTCCTTAGTACTGGTAGCAAACTATAATAAAAATAAGAGAACTTGCTTATAACTAACTGCAATTTATAGAAATTACTTATAAACACCCGCACTGCATTTATTCAGGATTTGCATTTTTAATGAGCTTTTATTACTCTACTTCATTTCCAAATGGACTGTAGTTGGCGTACTTTTTACAGGAGGAAACTGAAAGGGGGTGGGTGGATTTTTCCCTATCATATGTTGGGAAAAAAACCTTTCATATTATAACCTTTTTATCGCTTTTCTATAAATTTGAAGACATGCGCTTTATGTTTATGAGCCTGTCATTGCATAAATATTTACGTAAATGAGATTCATGAACTTCCAAAGTTAGGTTGTTCACCAATTTCATTATTTTAACCAACCAATGTCAATTTATGATTATATGTAAGCTTATTAATTATTATTTTTAAGCTGATATTTAAAACTGTTACTAAAAAATAACAGTAACAGATTAACCATGTTATTGAAAAATAACAGTTTTGCTCATCATTAAAATAAATGGCCTTACCCTTAGGTACAAACATAGTGGAGTCTCGCATCAAGCCTCGACTCTGTACTCTGAATAAACGCATAGGTAGTTGGATATCTAGTACATCAGTAAATATTAATTCGAGATGGGATGATTAATCTGAATATTTTCGCTATCCGATTCCATGCAATGCGAGTATCCACATCACTAATAGGTACAATTTGTGAAATTACACGATAATCTGGTCTAAATGACACGCTTTTAGTAACACAAATGCACGATTTTTCCACACAATTTAATGGTAAATGTAAGTAAACTAAAAATTGTATATTATCTAACGTGGCCGAGTTAAAGTAACGGATTTTTTATCAAGTAGTATGTTATTTTCAAAAACGTTCGTTATAAATACGGATTTTTATGTCAGTTATGTTAATTAAATTATTCTGACAAGAAATCATTGGTCGGTATCACAATGACATTGACGCTAATAAAAATAATAAAATATATTATGATTGATGCGTCACTATTGAGAACCATATTCACAACGGGAAAATTAGTCGATTACTCATTTTCGGCCGCAATCAATCATATCATTTTTTAGGGATAGAGGAAACACAATTGGAAGTAGTGCTGCCAACCAATAGAAAATAAATAAAAGCAGTGGCGGTTAAGGAAAGTGCCGTGTCAGATGTTAAGTAGATCATCGACCAACAGATGGCGCTCAATTTGTCAATGAAAAAAGAAAACATGTCTAGTCATATTTAGTAACAATAGATGGCCACGGTATTGCAGTAAAGCAGTGACTGTAGCTTTTGCTCGGAAAGCCGTGAAGATACTTAAATTAGGAGGATTGTTAAATTTTTCAAATTGCACGTAAAATACGGGCTTTTTGTGAATGTTCGAAAATTGCACTCAAAGCAATGAAAACACACGCAAATAGTGTAATTACACGCTGGCAACACTGCTGTTTCAGGGCCCTATTAAAATATCACACGTGCTGCTGGAGTACAGAATCAACGTACAATATATAGCGAATTACGAAGAAATGATATGATTACTGTTAGTTACGAAACATTAAGAAGGTTGATAAAAACTAAAACCAACCCTGTCCCCCTTCTATACAGAACGCGACATCACTGAAGGTTTTTTACATGAGTTTTTTTTTACCGACTAAACTGCTGTGGCAAACTATACATACAAACATAACTAAACAATATCTTTCGTAGTCGGGTACAAAGTGCAGAATGTCAAGAAACTTCGCTTAGTATAATAAGAATACAAGGTATAGCTGAAACATTCCTTCTCATCAGAATGATTTATTACTTTATTTTTTCCAGTGTCCGTCGTTATCATCAAAACAATTGTCATTTCGTTCTTTAAAATGACAAGGTAGAATAAGGAATAAATATTTGTAAATAGTTTTTGGCACGATCGAGCTCTTTTGTTTATTTACAAGATCTGTTTAAAATACGGTAGGTTACGTTTACTGGTTGTTAGGCCTAACACATCGGTAAGTGATTTATTTACTTAGCGACGTCTGAACGGTAAGTAATAGTATATTGAAATAAAAATATATTATATATTTGACGAATTGGATTGGACTTACTACGCAATATAAATGTACTTTTGACTTTTTGTTTATATCTTAGAAATTAAATCATTTTAATTAAAGTGTAATTCAATACGATCGTGCAAAAACAGTATGAGCATCACGAACGTTAAGGGTTGTACCGGTCCTCTGGCAAAATTGGCCGGACCGGTAAAGGTCCATTACCGTTCTTGATACCCAATATAATATAATCTCGTCGAAGTTCCGCAATAAAATAAATACATTTTTTACCCATATCATTCAATTTTGTCTAGAACTGACCGCGAACAGTGACTGCGGAAGAGCAGCCCCCACCCTCGCGCGTGCTAGTACCCAACACCAACACAATGATGATGGTTTTTAATGGCAGCAGTTACTTTTTCCATGTTATTGCCAAATGAGAAAAAAATACGTTTTTAGATAAGACCAGCTCTAACAAAGCGTTCTCAACATGGCGTAGAGCAATTACTGAACGATTTACGAAGAGACTTTGTAGTCATTACCGACGCGACAGGAAAAGGAAATATTTTCCAAAATTGAGAGAAAACAAAAATGTTTAATTTTTTCCATATATTTGTAAAAAAAACTGTTTCTGTTTTGTTTTCATTTTGTCCGGTTTGTGTGGATCGGGGACCCGCATTGCAGTCGCGTTTATTTTTAACGCAGATCAAAGCGATCTCTCAAACATCGCGATGAACCTAACGTAGATATATTTATTACTCTGTTTATTTTTTTCTCCAATAATAATAACAACATTGTATGTATAACATTTCCAACTTTTTAACGGATTTATTTGTAACTCATGTGAACAATCATCAAAACAAATAAACGCCGATTTCGGTGGACTATAAATTAGCATAATACTTTTATCAAATTGATATGATGATTAATATGACAAGCACATTTTTTATGTTTTTTCAATTTTGTGTGTTTCTCTCAGTATATTTTTAAACAGTTAGTTATACAAATGTGGAACATAGGGAATAATACATAAAATGACGAGACAGATCATTTTAAAAACTTAAAAAGAAAAAATCACCCGTATTGCTGCAAATAGACCTCTTATATAATTTTCTCAACTTAAAACAGTATAACCTAATTTAAAAAAATTAAATTCCAAATTTTAACTTTAAAACAACCGAAATGTCGTGGCAAACTGCGTATAGGTCTCTGAGGAGGATCTTCCAGAATTAGAGATGAGGCGTATAAATTTATGTTCGAGCACTTCTAATTTTCTCATTGTCGTGGCCACCATGCTGCACCACACCGGCGCCGGTATGTGATAGACGGCCTGATCACCATTGTGTACAACAATTTTTTATTTTGTCGGTTAAGTCTGATACTCCTGACCGTGAGCGGATACATACTCCTGGACAGGGAGTAGACCGTCCGGACTGTCTCATTTATATGCGTCTTAAACGTCAGTCGCTGGTCCAGTCTGACCTCCAAGTACTTCACGCAGCTCTTGGTTGAAATTTTGTTGAACCGGATAGATTGGTGTTATGATTCTATTTTCAGTGAATCGGAGCGTGAAGACTATCGCCTCCGACTTCTCAGCGTTTACTCGAATTTTCCACTGGTTGTAATAAGCCCTGGCACGAGCCATGTGCGCCTTGAGCAGCATGTTCGCTGCTTGAGCATTGTGTGAATGCGCATACATGGTTGTGTCATCGGCGTACTTGGCCAGCTTCCTATTGGGGAATTCTGGGAAGCCGGAAACGTAGAGGTTGTACAACTTTGGTGACAGGCACGATCCTTGCGGGACTCCCGCGCGAATGTCCCGACGTGTTGATAGTTTGTTATTCACTCGAACCTGCAGTTAACTACCTAACGACTTGCTGCACCGTGCTCCTGTCCCTCCTGAAGCCAAACTGGAACTCATCGCCGATGTGGAGCTTCTTCTGAATATCATCTAATCTGGTCAGAATGAACTTCTCCACCAACTTGGAGATCGCCGACAGTAACGAGATGGGTCTATAGCTGCCGGTGAACGTCGCGTTCTTGCTTGGCTTATGGATTGGTACGACCAAGGCGCAATTCCACTGACTAGGCCAGTGTTGCAGCCATCGTTTAACGATGTACGTCAACTGTACAATACCTTTCCTCGAAAGATATTTGAGCAGCTTGTACTCGACGCCCTCTTTTCCAGGCGCTTTATTGTTTGGTAGGTCTTTGACAATTCCTGCTACTTCCGAGGGCTTGGTCATAACCCTCAGATTTTTTTTGTGTCAAAATCGATTTCTGCACGATCACTTGATATACTATACGTAAGTACCTTTGTATATACTAAAGACAAATTAGGTGCAAATCGATAGTTCATGTATGAGTGTTTTTGAGTCCTCCAATAACTGACCTAATAAGTTTTAAACTTTTCTAATAACTTATTGTTTCAGCGCTCAAAATTGTTTAATAATAATTTTTGTCGCAATGCGATCGTATTTGAAACTTACTCCTAAAATATTGACAAAATAAGAATTGAACCTTAAATGAAAAAATATACTTTCTGGGAAAATGGTAATAACTTTATTCAATTTACCCTTAGGACTTTTAGTTGATCTTAGTGCACCTGCGTTTGTAGCTCGTTATATTGGTGTGCAAATTGCAAAACTAGCTACTCTGTGTTTATGTAATTAATAAGACAGACGTGTTAAAAATGCCCAAAAAATTTCCTATGAATAAGTTATCAGTTATTCATTTCTCTATGAGAAATCATACATGTTGATTGGAATGACGTCAATTATTACATTGACCCGAAGAAGGTTATACGCATAATTATACTCTATCTTTAATCAATATTTACCTCTCCATAGGCAAATAAAAGAATATCGATATTACTTTAATAATGAAATAATTTTAACCTACGATGCAAAGTACAATGCCTTTGGGTTCGGAAACATGAAAACGTTTAATCCACAGAAAACATGGCTGAGAAAAAAACACGACTTAAAATTTATCCAGAGACTTCTTTATGCAACTCTACGAATTAACCACATATTTATCTGCAGTTGATCTTCGTGAAACATTATAAAGCCAAAACTAAACTTGTTGCGTATCCCCGTATTATGCCAATGCAAACGAGGCCCGTAGCATATCAAAAATTTGATACAATGGTACGCAATTACGCATAGGATCGTTTTAGAACATTTTGCAAAATATCTTGAATTTTTTTAAACAATTGTAAACTTTCAAGGTATACCATATTTTAATTGTGCATGGTTCTAGTACAAGATGTACTAGAATTATGTACAATTAAAATGTATAAAACTGTATAAAGTTGTGTCTTAAAATTTTACAACTGCCGAAAAAAGTTCAAGACCTTGTGCAAAATATTCTAAAATGGTCCTATACGGAAGGGGAAGAACAGTGGACTGAATGCTCAAAAATTCTCTGACCACAATATATACTGTTACATGTTTATACTTTGTAGTAAACACCCTAAGCGTGGATTCAATAATTGCAACACGAATAACACTAACCACTGATTTATTAAACAATTAATTAAATTATAACAAATAGTTCTTACAATGATAACACTAATTACTACTTTTAACCACTGTGTCACTGTATTTTTTACTAGTCTGATCAATTCGTTTTCTCTTCATCTGATCATTTTACCAAACTAGAACTACTCCAGTCCCTTGATTCCGCTTCTTTTATACGCCGTGACCCTTATTCCAGATTTTTCTTTATTATTCTGGTTCATAATTCTAGTACAAAACATGTAATGCCATCTCTGAGACGACTGGGGAACTATTATTCTATTAGTAGCTAATCAGGCAGGCTTCTTTCTACTAAGAGGAACTAACTTTCTGTTGACTTTGAGGAAGTCCTATTGCGCCCATAAAACCGTCAGTTCAACACTTTTTTCGGAAACGTGCTTCCATTCTGTCGGGTTCCTTCTTACTTCGCAATCAGTATAGGACCAATTTCATTATCATTCAGTTGTTCTTTTCTTAGAACCTCTACCTTACCCGTTTTCACTGTCGCCACATCCTGCTGTTTATTTACTTCGACGTTATTTACCTTTTGTCAACAGTGCCTTTTGACATGTCCCAATTTAGAAAAAAAATATTTGATTCTTTAAACGCACCTCCTGCAACATCCCTCCCTGAATTTTCTAGAAGCAACTGGTCTTGCCATCTTCTATTGGTACTACGAAAGTAACCATGTGTCAAATTTAATCAAAATACTTAAAACACTGTTTTAGAAAAAAATTATTTAACACTTAACCTAGCCCCTGTCCCTGCATTCTTTGGGGGAATTGCGATTAAAGATCAGTAAATGAGATCCAAATGTGTTAAATGTTAACAACAGACTGTTAATGAGGCAGACAGAAAAATGTCTTGGGCAGCCCATTGGATCATCACCTCGATTCTACAGGGAATATGCCCTCCAAAACGACTCCCCAGTATCGGATTTTCCCGCATTTATTATATTTTTGGCTAAATCGATCAGTTAGAGGACAGTATAGAACGATTAATGGTTCAGCGAAAACTAGATTATAACAATTAGTTCTTACAATGATAACACTAATTAGTACTTTTAACCGCTGTGTCACTGTATTTTTTACTAGTCTGATCAATTTATTCTTTCTCTTCATCTGATCATTTTACTATCCAAACAAGAACTACTCCAGTCCCTTGATTCCGCTTCTTTTATACGCCGTGACCCTTATTCCAGATTTTTCTTTATTATTCTGGTTCATAATTCTAGTACAAAACATGTAACGCCATCTCTTAGACGACTGGGGAACTATTATTCTATTAGTAGCTAATCAGGCAGGCTTCTTTCTACTAAGAGGAACTAACTTTCTGTTCGTCAGTGAGCGGGCACACAACAATGGCCCCTCCTTAAACCTGGACGTCTCGGTCAGGTAATTCCATGTCTCTAACATACTTCGCCAGTCCATTCATATGTACGATTTTCATCCGCGACTTCTTACTTCGTTGAACCCAATGAACAATATTGATGATCCAATGGGTGATGACAGAATGCGGCTCTTGTTAAGGCGAATGAAGCGTCAAAGATTCTTCTTTCTTCGGCTGTAGGTTGTACAGACAACAGCCCACTTTGAATTATGCTGAACTGATGTTACGATCATAACGAGCCTTTATCGATCACTGCTTCTTGTCAATGACCCCTTGGTGGCCGAATCCGCACAAACCTTACATTTGCGACGCCAAGCCTCCACATCATGACGGCTGTTTATCCGATAAAAACGTTCCCGTACTTTAGTCAAGGTACTAGTTATACTAATATGTTCTCTGTTCTCCAGACATTTCATCGTGCACTTTCTACAGTGCTTTTAGTACCAGGCACCTAGGTATCACCAGAAGCATAGTAATTTCCTTCCATCCGGGCTCTCCCACGCTTTCTTTAACAACCCATTTATAACTTTGAGGCAGTCCTATTGCGCCCATAAAACCGTCAGTTCAACACTTTTTTCGGAAACGTGCGTCGGGTTCCTTCTTACTTCGCAATCAGTATAGGACCAATTTCATTATCATTCAGTTGCCCTTTTCTTAGAATTTCTTTCATCCAATCCTTCGGAACCTCTACCTTACCCGTTTTCACTGTCGCCACATCCTGCTGTTTATTTACTTCGACGTTATTTACCTTTTGTCAACAGTGCCTTTTGACATGTCCCAATTTAGAAAAAAAATATTAGATTCTTTAAACGCACCTCCTGCAACATCCCTCCCTGAATTTTCTAGAAGCAACTGGTCTTGCCATCTTCTATTGGTACTACGAAAGTAACCATGTGTCAAATTTAATCAAAATACTTAAAACACTGTTTTAGAAAAAAATTATTTAACACTTAACCTAGCCCCTGTCCCTGCATTCTTTGGGGGAATTGCGATTAAAGATCAGTAAATGAGATCCAAATGTGTTAAATGTTTACAACAGACTGTTAATGAGGCAGACAGAAAAATGTCTTGGGCAGCCCATTGGATCATCACCTCGATTCTACAGGGAATATGCCCTCCAAAACGACTCCCCAGTATCGGATTTTCCCGCATTTATTATATTTTTGGCTAAATCGATCAGTTAGAGGACAGTATAGAACGATTAATGGTTCAGCGAAAACTAGATTATAACAATTAGTTCTTACAATGATAACACTAATTAGTACTTTTAACCGCTGTGTCACTGTATTTTTTACTAGTCTGATCAATTTATTCTTTCTCTTCATCTGATCATTTTACTATCCAAACAAGAACTACTCCAGTCCCTTGATTCCGCTTCTTTTATACGCCGTGACCCTTATTCCAGATTTTTCTTTATTATTCTGGTTCATAATTCTAACGCCATCTCTTAGACGACTGGGGAACTATTATTCTATTAGTAGCTAATCAGGCAGGCTTCTTTCTACTAAGAGGAACTAACTTTCTGTTCGTCAGTGAGCGGGCACACAACAATGGCCCCTCCTTAAACCTGGACGTCTCGGTCAGGTAATTCCATGTCTCTAACATACTTCGCCAGTCCATTCATATGTACGATTTTCATCCGCGACTTCTTACTTCGTTGAACCCAATGAACAATATCGATGATCCAATGGGCGATGACAGAATGCGGCTCTTGTTAAGGCGAATGAAGCATCAAAGATTCTTCTTTCTTCGGCTGTAGGTTATACAGCCAACAGCCCACTTTGAATTCTGCTGAACTGATGTTACGATCATAACGAGCCTTTATCGATCACTGCTTCTTGTCAATGACCCCTTGGTGGCCGAATCCGCACAAACCTTACATTTGCGACGCCAAGCCTCCACATCATGACGGCTGTTTATCCGATAAAAACGTTCCCGTACTTTAGTCAAGGTACTAGTTATACTAATATGTTCTCTGTTCTCCAGACATTTCATCGTGCACTTTCTACAGTGCTTTTAGTACCAGGCACCTAGGTATCACCAGACGCATAGTAATTTCCTTCCATCCGGGCTCTCCCACGCTTTCTTTAACAACCCATTTATAACTTTGAGGCAGTCCTATTGCGCCCATAAAACCGTCAGTTCAACACTTTTTTCGGAAACGTGCTTCCATTCTGTCGGGTTCCTTCTTACTTCGCAATCAGTATAGGACCAATTTCATTATCATTCAGTTGTTCTTTTCTTAGAATTTCTTTCATCCAATCCTTCGGAACCTCTACCTTACCCGTTTTCACTGTCGCCACATCCTGCTGTTTATTTACTTGACGTTATTTACCTTTTGTCAACAGTGCCTTTTGACATGTCCCAATTTAGAAAAAAAATATTTGATTCTTTAAACGCACCTCCTGCAACATCCCTCCCTGAATTTTCTAGAAGCAACTGGCCTTGCCATCTTCTATTGGTACTAGGAAAGTAACCATGTGTCAAATTTAATCAAAATACTTAAAACACTGTTTTAGAAAAAAATTATTTAACACTTAACCTAGCCCCTGTCCCTGCATTCTTTGGGGGAATTGCAATTAAAGATCAGTAAATGAGATCCAAATGTGTTAAATGTTTACAACAGACTGTTAATGAGGCAAATAGAAAAATGCCTTGGGCAGCCCATTGGATTATCACCTCGATTCTACAGGGAATATGCCCTCCAAAACGACTCCCCAGTATCGGATTTTCCTGCATTTATTATATGTTTGGCTAAATCGATCAGTTAGAGGGCAGTATATAACGATTAATGGTTCAGCGAAAACTAGATTATAAGCGACGAAGACACCTTTTAAAATATTAGGGCGATATTACCACAGAACTGATGAGGACGGGCTTAACACGCAACAATGTGGCGTAATGGCAAAGAGAGGTTGGAATAATGGCATGGTCATAAAGCGTCAGCAACGAATTTGTGTTATGGAAGATAATAATTGTGTTTAAGATTGGTGTATGTATGTCAAATTAAATCAATATCAGTTTCTCGAATAAAGTCAATGTGAAGGTCATTGAGAAAAACAGAAATATGGAATAAATAAGAACAATAAATTATAACAAGATAAGTATATTCGCATTAAGTAGGTATTTACTATAATAAAGAAGAGAAACGGAATAATATATCACAACTAAATGACCTGAATATTTTTAATACTTTTAAATTATACATGTCCATAAATGTCGCACTTTATATGAACCGTTAAATTTGCTTATCTTGTTCTTAGGCATTTTTACGTATGAGAGGTTTTATAATAATTAAGGATTCATTACAGATATCGTCCAGTCAACGAATTTTTCAATTTCGAGGTGTAGACTACATGGAGGGCGGTAGAATTTTTGACTTCGGGGATGGGTTTAACCTAAGTGGTTAGCTTTGCGGGCGGGCTTCCGGACGGCCTTATATTTGGACTTTTTTTGATTTTTTGCTTATAACTCTAAAACTATTGGTCCTAGAGAAAAAAATAATCTGGTCTTTTTGAAAACTGACAAAATTTCCTGCATCATTTTTTACTTAAAAAAAAAGTTCCTGTCTTCAACCATTCTCGAGTTATCCGTTTCTGAAAATCGCCAATTTCCAAAACGCTGTTTCGGATCACATTTCTCGTCATACTCTGTTTTTAAACACCTCAACACAATACCATCTATTTGTGATAGATACGTACAATTCGTAAAGAAGCAATATCTGGGAAGAAATTGTAGTGTAGTTTTTGATGGCTATACCAACACATTAAAAAATACAAATAAAGTTGATGAAAAAACGGGAGGAAAATAATATTAACACCTTCCAAGCAGAGGATAATGCAGATGTGGCAATTATATCCACAGCCGTAGAAAAGTCAGTTTCCTCTTCAGTAGCTGTGATAGGCGAAGATGTGAACTTGGCAGTCCTTTTGTTGGCGAAAACCCCTCCCCAGCGTGACATATTCCTCGGGAAATCTGACAGAAGAAAAGTATGCACAGAAACATATTCTTCACAAGAACTGCAACAGCTGGGGCTAGAGCACATTCTGTTTTTACATGCTTTCACAGGCTGTGATACCACCTCCACAATCTTTAGGAACAGCAAAGGAGATATTCTTAGATGACTACAGATATCGTTCATTTATAAAGTCGGTCGCTTCGATCAAGCAAGACATTTCCACTCTTTCATCGATTGAGGGGGCCACGAAGTACCATTCCTACATGATGTACTACCAAATCCAGCAGTGGATAGGAACCATACTGCCCTCACATACGTGGGGTTTAGGAATTCCTGGTTGGGAGGAGAGAAATAGGGAGGTGGTGCCCAAACTAACAGACAAAAATGATCTTAAAAAGTCTTAAAAATTCTGCCGCCCTCCATGTAGTCTACAAAAATTGGTGACAGGAATAATATACACCATATTTTCTGTTACGTTATTTTCACATTAATTCGTGCAAATTACTAGGGATATATCGGGAAAGTTATTTAGCTTAACGGTGCTCCATTGTTCATTTGTGAAAAGTAGGAGTCACACGAAAACGCTCCCACCGCCAGGATCCGGCGAAGGATAGTCTTCTCAAACAAGACCTCGCACCATAAATTTGAAGGAGGTTCTCAAACGTTCGTAGAAAAAAAATCAGTGTATCTCAGTTTCTTATTCATATCTGATGAAACTTACTCGAGCACACCTTTGCTTAAATGGTTACGCCAAAAACCACATTTTCAATACTGAATGTCGGAGAATCATCAGCAATATCATCAGAAACAACTACATGATTTAAAAGTATAGTCCGAAATGTCAGTTTTTAGAACGGTTAGGCTTTACTTAATATAATAATAAAATAATCGAACAGTCACTTATTATATAGTATAGTTATTGTAATTATGTCTTTTGAATTAATTTTAGTTATAATATATTATCCAATTGATATTTTAAAAAAATCCTTTTTCTGAGTACATCAGATTTGTCATTATATCTAATTGTTGTAGAGCTCTAAAGAAGACTTGATATAATAATGTCGAAACGTTAGCTAATGAACTGATTGTTTTGTGCCAATATATTTGAAAAAATTTTATGGATGGAAGCATATGATACACCAGGGACAATGCACAGTTTGGTGTCAACAAGATGATACAGCAAGGCGCAGTCGAATGTTTCCTAACAAATTTATTTCTAAATGTAGCATAAATTGGTCGCCAAAATTTTCCATCTTATTGGTAGGTATCTCTTTGCGGGTATATCATATAAGTGGAAAGTATACCAGAATGGACCTTAGACTATCGTTTCAATATTTGCTAAATAATCTTGAAGAATTAAACACTTTATTTCATAACATACTACTTCTTCAATGACTAGATATTATATAAATGACGAAATAATACTATACAATTACCGATCATGATACCCTAATTAATTTTTGTCTCAAAACATAAATTATTATACTTCATTTGACATTATATTTGTACTAGTTACAGCGAGCGTAGCCGTGGGCATAAGTAGTTATCAAAATCCACTGCGTCAACGTGATACAGATGGA
Source organism: Leptura quadrifasciata (assembly GCA_963675555.1). NCBI lineage: Eukaryota > Metazoa > Arthropoda > Insecta > Coleoptera > Cerambycidae > Leptura > Leptura quadrifasciata. The sequence goes on along the minus strand of OY776673.1, from coordinate 148,740,366 downwards.
TGTAAACAAAAAGGATTACTCGTCTTGTCAGTTTGATTTTTGGCCGTTACAAAGCAATGGAAAACTTCCATTTTATTCTTGTAAAAAGTCTTGAAAATTATTCTAATTATATCTAATTTATAAAAAAAACCAGAACTTATACTATTTCTGGTACTTACTACATTTATAAACGTTAATGTGGTCCACTGTTAATAGTGGAGTGTGTGTCGGACGAACTTGTAAATGTTTTACTATACAACGAGAGTACCTCCCCCCCGTTTTCGACGATGCTGAACACGATGGTGCTGGTAGAATTTCTGAGTTGCGCAACCTCCCAAACGGCCAAAAACCACCCGCAAAAGGGGTTAAACTCTTATCAAATCTTTTCCACCAGTGAAACTTAGCGCACCCCCCCGTTTTCGAGGACGCTGAACACAGTGGTGATGCTCAATATTTTTTCTGATCCCCTCCAACCCCTCTAACAGCTAATAAACACCCCCGAAAATGGAGAAAATATATTTTTTTATATCACCGGCAAAATGTATGTAACGCCCATTTTAGAGGATGCTGAGCACGGTGATGATATTTCTTCCGATCCCCTCCAACCCCTCTAACGGCTAACGAACACCCCCGAAAGGGGTGAAAATCATTTTTTTATATCACCTGCAACATGTATATATCGCCCGTTTTCGAGCATGCTGAGCACGCGAAAAATAATCATACTTCTCTTCGTGATTATAATTGTCTTTCTTTACCCTTAAGCTGAAAAAGATAATCGAGTACTTACAAAACAGGTCTATTGAATCATTGATGCGTACAATTTATTTTATTACAAAAAATTATAGAAAAATTTATATTGACGCATACAAATAAGCCCAACTAAATTGTTAACAGTCGCAGTCGTTTTCCTTACATGAAAAATAATAGACGTTATACATAAAGATAAAACATGCTTACAATACACTTTTTTTTTATTCATACCTTATCTATATTAATTTAATCTACGTCTTTTACAAGTAGAATTACATAGTTGATATTCTCGGGAACCCGCGTAACTTTGAGAGTACTCTCGTCAGAAAAACATTCATCATCACCACCGTGCTCAGCATCCTCGAAGACGGGGGCGGCACATGCATTTTGCCGGTTATATAAAAAAAGATTTTCGCCCCTTTCGAAGGTGTTTATTAACAGGTAGAGGGGTTGGACGAGATAGGAAGAAACATTCAGCATCACCATCGTCTTCAGTATCTTCGAAAACGGGGGAGTTTCACCGTTGCAAAAGATGTGATAAGCATATTTAATCCCTTTTGGGGTGCTTATTGGTCGTTTGGGGGGTTGCCTAAAATACTTAAGGTGCGCTCCCGATGCACGCGACAGCGACCAGAGACCGCGACCGGAGACATAACCATGTATACGTTATCTGGAAATGCATATTTGGGCTCATAACACTATATCTTTAAGGTATTAAGGGGCATATACCAGGTGATACAGGAGCATGTAACGGCTCTAGTAACTTTTTATTATTCAAAATAAAATTTTTAGAATTGGATATGTTTATAAAGGAATGAATCCGCTACTCTTTTCATACTAAACGGTTTCTTTTTCTACTTCCGGCTAATCCATTACAAGCAACTTTTTTAAATTTTATTTTAACGCCTTATTTGGATAACGTCCTAGCGGTGTTTAGCATTAGCGATCCCACCACTGAACCAGGACACAGACAATTATACAACGACCATTCCCTACGACACTTCCATCTGCCACAGCTGAGACTCGAACTCAGGAGTGGTACAGCAACTAGCCGTGTTGTCTCTCGCACAACTTCGTCTAGTCCACAGCTACCAACTCGGCAACACATGAAGAACACCACTAAATATCCATACTCTAGTCAGGATTCGAACCCCGGACTCCTTGGCTGCAAGCCTCAGAGGTAAGCTTTGAGCCACTGAGTCGGTATTTTTTGAGTGTAACTTTTTCACGACTCCAATATGAAATTAAATATTTTTACAGTCCCTTTTCGGCCTTTACATTCATTAAGAAAAATCCGGATTACAGTCAATTTTCTGTTAACAGAAAGCCCACGAAAGAAATATATCTAAAGTCGTAAAATTTTAACATGCTATAATGTTTGTAGAACAATACATAAGAAATTTTGGACAATAATACCCCGTTCTATAACTTAATAAATTCATCAATTTTTAACTTAAAGAAAAAGTTAATTTTATAAAATTATTGAAAAAATTAAAGCCTCTGATTCTCTGAATCATTGAATATCACTTTTTTTAAATTAGGTTCATATTACGTAAAATGCAACTAACTTCAATAATATTAAATTTGAAATGAAGCAGTTTTCTTTATAATATTTCATTTTTGACGGTGAAACATGTCCGTCCATAAAGTTTTGCCATAATTTTCAGACATCCCGCACTACATACCTCTGCGATCGAGCGGGGAGCATTGTTCTCCGATATAAAATAGCTTATTATTATGTCTATTACCAGAATACTCATAGTGTAAGCATTCTTTCACCTAAATTAAATTTGAACTTTCTACTACAATATTGCTCGTACGGCATGGATAATATGTCTAGAAATACAAATAGCTCGATGCTCGTTTTTCTCTACAAAATTTCAAAACCTTTGTGTTCTTTATTCTTTCTTGCGAGACAGCAAAAATAATAATAATGTGTATTTATGTTTGAATTTATATTTTAAGTGATACATATAAATACGCTACATATAACAGATAACCCCCAAGTCTAAAAGTAAGAGTGTCTCGGAGGGTTTTTTTAATACACTTATTTACCATCGGCCTCTTTCCGCGACTGAGGCTTATGACCGACGCCTGTTGATAGGCTAGTGTAGAAGCTGGGGATAATTCCTGTATATGTTCCAGTCCAGCTGACCGCTGAGCTATCATATCCGCAGATAAACAATATGGGAACAAAAATATTAATTTTTATTTTTTATTTATTTAAATCTTTGTTTTTTTATCTTGAAACTTATTAATGTGTTTTGGGAGAGTGGTTAAGGCGTAGGGGCCAATTACTGGCAAATGAGACACTGAAAAAGGGTCCGTTCAAATACCATGAATTTTCTAAATAAGGGAGATTTTAAAGACTGAAACGGATGTTTTGCAATCGTGCAACATTTAAAATTCTTGAAGTACAATAAAATGTGTGGCAACTATAACACAAATTGTGAACTATTTGACTTTTTTGCTCGTTTAATAGTGTTAAACAGATTTATAACTGAACAATTGTATATATGTTTTTTTCTTCATATATTTTATCATTTTGAAAAGGACCGCCCTAGGGGCATTCTATTTTAAAAATAAGTCTTAAGTTTGTTTTAAATTCAGGGAAACATCATTTTTATAACTACAATTAACCAGAAATTATTTAAGCATTACATTCTAAATTTCATTTCCAACGTTAGACAAATATACAGAAATATTTTTACAAGTCCATAAAAATTGCATAAACATAAGTAGGCCCGACTAAATGTCGCCAAAGTTTTTAAAATGTTAGGGTAACAACGCAAGATAAATTTCAAGTGGTACTTAAAAGCGTCTTAGCATGCGTTGTTAGAAATTTTACAAGACGAATGCATTTTGTAGTCAGAGATACGTCGAGTGGTTTGAGCGAATTTGAATAAAGACGACATTAGGTGCACAGGAGGAAAAGGGACAGGGCATAACTAATGGCAAGCTAGAAAACATTGGGTCCCAGCATCACGGTAGAAATATGGAAATAATGCAGCGTGTGACGTCACAGAGACGCCGCAGAATCTGAATAAAAGCTCAAGGCATTCATAGCGTTCGGGAGAAGCTGGCGGCACCAAATAGAAAACTACTGCACGTTCTCTACCAGCCATCTTGGGGGAACAACTAGAAAATTACTGTACGCTCCCTACCAGCCACCTGGGGGAGACAACTAGAACATTACTGCACGCTCTCTACCAGCCACCTGGGAAAAATAAGTAGAAAATTACTGCATGCTCTACAAGCCAACTGGGGGAAATTAATATCTATTCTCTGTGCACGTTGTACCAGTACGCTGGCGGCAACAATTATCCACGGTACTGCGACACCTGCCAGCCCACTTCTGGAGCACACTCCAACTTGGCGATTTACACGACGACAATTTCACCAACATAACTATCTAAGTATCAAACCTATTTACTTCTCTGCGTTATTATTTAAAATTGACTTTACACTCTGGTTTGGTGGGGAATAGGGGAAATTGGCTTATTTGTGGTACCAAAGATCGTTGCAACTAATTTTTCAATGTGAATACACTTTAATTGATTACTGGTTAGTTCAGGCTTTTAATAATATTTATGCAACAAGTTTTTAGCAATACCTAACAGGCTGCATTACTGCGAGCATTTGTTTGTTTAGAGGACTCACTGAAATAGGTGCATTTCGAGGGAACCGGACCCAACACATTACTTTTACTTTTAACTCAGCTGTTATTGCATTACACTTGACTCGACGCTCCGTATAGTCGTCGGCTCCCCAGATGGTCGGGTGACCGGTAGTTTCTTACTACAATAAAGTCATCACGGGCACAACTGGGGTTCTGATTGACCCAAATGTTAAAAACACCGCAGTTGTAAAATCTTATAAGGCTGTTTGCTTTCAACTACGTATATAGTACAAATCTCCTGATTTATTTTCATTGTTGTTATAACCACAAAGAGTTCCCTGGCTCTAGTTCAAACACCGCGGTAGTGGGTTTGTTCTCATCTTCGATAAGTGGTTGTTGTGATAATTAAAATCAACCCGGAGATTTTCGTGTTAATATCAACTTTAGGGAAATTTCCCTGCAGCTTATGAGCATTTACACTGAGTCTTGGCACGATGGCCACTTGCGACGAAGACGTCTGTCCTGTTTAGCCAAGTACGCACCTACTTTGTGGAGTCTTTTACTCAAACTGAATATATTTTGCTATGAAGATTTACGTTGGCACAATAAGTTTATATTCTAGAACTATATACTTTCAGAGTTTATGCAATAACAAGAAACTTTAGCTTCCAGTATACTTCAGTTGTGCTCTATCAAAGGCCTGCCGTGTGCCTGGATTGCCATGTAAAGGTTTTACTAGAATATTCTCCAGTCAAACTATTGTGAGATATTTCTCACCTGCGAATGCCTAGTTTTCTATGATTGTTTAATAACGACCCATCAAATTAATAAAGAGTTCCCTGGCTCTAGTACAAACACCGCGGTCGTGGGTTTGTCCTCAACTACTTTTCTACCTCGCAGACAACAAAGAGTTCTCTGGCTCTAGTACAAACATCGCGGTCGTGGGTTTGTCCTCAACTACTTTACATCGACTCACCCTGTTCACGTTGATGAACAATCATATACAATTTGGTATTTGCAGTTATTTATTCAATTAAGGGAGCTTTCCCCCAACGTTCTATGATCTTTTACATGAGTGTTAAAGTCTCATTATCACTTCCATTCTATAATGCACGAACAGGACATGGTTCTTGTCCTCTGTTTTGCAGTAAAATTATTTTACCAGCGCGATTGCTAACACCAAAATTCCAATTACATTTTAATCGGCTATTTGCCGCATCTTTAATTACACCTACAAATAACATGGCCTACGATTGTATTAACTTAGTACTTGTTACTGCATAACCAGCTTTGAAATATGTATAGTATGTCATTACTATAGCGACGTAACCTTTCCTATATAATATTTAGGCAATTGTCTCAAATATTTGGATTGTTTTGATTTCATGTACGGCTATTTGACGCATCAATTTATATAAAATAAAATGGGTTTTTTTTTACTATTTTTTCCCATCAAGTATTGTCTTTTCTTTCACCTTTACCTTTTTCATCGCACAAGTAATAAACTAAATATAGGATTTTCTTCCAATCAAATAAATTTAGAAAACAAACTTCAACTATAAAAGTACAGTGCAATCTTGCGTAATAAAACACCACATAAATAACATAAAACATTAATTAGGTTTCTCAAATAATAGCCAGTGTATCCAAACTTACAGTGTATTTAAAATAACAGAGTGATTAATTTTCTCAGGTATAGTATCAGACAGAAACAAGTAATACCAAACTTTATATCAAAGAACCTGGAGTAATTATAAAGGGTTACTGCACACACGCAACGTAATTAAGGTCCTAACCACATACAACTAGACGACCACGTTAATGGCCAATTTGTTTATTTATCTTGTCATAAAATTGAGATAATAATTTCTGGGTGGGAGTAAATAATAATTGCTTCACGATCAAGGATTTTTATTTATAATTAATCGAGGGGGGGTGGGGGTGTTTCAGTTTGTACTATTTGTTTTCTAAGTTTATATTATTGAGTATCTGTGACTCTGTTTTTCATGTTATATTAGTGTTATATTATACTTTGTCCTGGTTTGTAAACGGGTCCGCCTGTTGAGCAGTATATGAATAAATACATAATAAATAATTGTATTAGAAATCTTAAATATGGAATTTGTTAAATTAAAAAAATAAAAATCAATAAACGTGTGTGTTTGTGAAATGGATATTTAACAGCAAAATGTGGTCATTTAGTGTTCTAAAATAACTAAGGCGTACCATAACATTTTTTTAAACACCATTTTGTTTCCTTCTGAACTTCCTAATACTCAACCATATAAAAGAAAACTGTGTAATATCTCAAAAATGGTGCAACCTGTATAACACAGCACTGTAAGTTAATAAAAATATCACTTTACATAGCTTATTAGCATATTTAACGTGGTTGATATACACTTATTTACATAAGGCTAGATTAAATCGCATGGTACAAAATATTACTGAGTTTATTTCCACTGTAATTCCTGATTGTTTCTATTCTTAGAAAATAAAATAGATGACATGCAGTTTTAAGTGATATATTTATAGAAAAATATTAAGTTAACTTATCTTTACCGTATACAACATGACGAAATCGATTGTTGTTATCTACTTCCTCGTCAGGGACACATGATCCTATCACAATACCCATAGCAGGAATCGCAGGACGAAATGTCAAAGTTCATTTTTAGAACACAGCATCCCGGACGATTGATTATACAATATAACACATCACATTTTTTTATTATTATTTTTATTAATAAGCGTGCGGTATAGCTTTTGAATCCCTTATTTCTTAAAATTTGTCTTAGGACTGGTACCAGGCACGTGCCTGTTGCTTAACCTAAAACCACCGGCTGATCGAGTTCCGGAGATCCCGGACTCAGACTACAGAACTTGCTCTAATATTCGTCTGCCATTGCCTGTAACGACATTTACGTATATGGAAACGTCTGTTTCTACAATATTATCCGTAAGAACGCAACAAATAACATGCGCGAATGAATTGACTCATTTTTTATTACTGTCAATGGCAACATAAAATGTATCTATAATGAACGAATAGACGTTAGGCTTTGCCGGGTGCTATAAAATCAATTTTATCGTTGATTTAGAACTAAACGGATGAATTTTCTTTACAATTACATTATTTCAATTAATACGTGTACAATACATGAAAAAAATTCATTTGGAAAGAAAGCGTGTTAGAATTCACTTTTCAATATATATTAATATTGCCTGAATTGTAGATACATTCCACGGGTGTCCACATTAACTATAATTGTTATAGTACAGTCATCACGTCGTCAACATAGAGGGTGTGTCAAGAACGGGATGTTGCCTTACAGGAATGTATATTTATTTGGTAGCAAACTCTTCTTTGTAAGCGTATCCGACAAAAGATTAAGGTAAAATAAGGTAGGATAAATTTCGTAGGGTCGAAAAGTGTTGACAACACTTAAGAACTCAACTTAAGAATACAAGTTTACTTATTTTAATATTTACATTTTGAACCTTGTTATTCCCTGATTGGCAATCCAGTACCCATCTTTTACTGGCAAGAGATATACTCACACTTTCTCATTGGTCCTGGCATGAAAATAAGAAAAACTGGTATGGTTGAAATTTGTGTCAATTCCTGTAAACATTTGCATTCTACAAGTTTTGGTATCAGATTTCGTATTCTATCGTTAGAAAAAAATATGCCTTCTATTAAAGATTTCCTTAAGATCAACTCATTTTTAGTTTTTGATTAAGATGATCGTAAAAACATGGATACTTTGAGAAATATGAATATTATTATATTATATAGCTTTCACGTACATGAAAACTATTCAGAGCGAAGTCACTGCATATCATTTTATGGTTGGTTTACGCCAATTTTTTGTAGCCCACAAGATCCCAAGAAATATCATAGCGATACCTTCATATATTCGTCCTATTTGGTCGACTGTAGGTTTAAAAATGGAACTGTTAAGCCTATTATCCATTTCTTACAAGCTGTAAAACAATACAATCTTAAATGTTTGTTTGCTGTAGAAAGCAGTGAACGGTGCTGCTTTCAATAAATACACCAGCTATTTCGTTTGATAAAAGTGCTGCTATTTTCTGTTCCACTGTCGAGACAACAGTTGGACTTATAGGATAGGAAATTCCTTCCTATACTTCCTCTATAACGTAATTTTCACCTTGATTATCTTCCTAATGAATCTCTTCTTATTTCGCCTCAAAACGAGATACCAAGCATGGCTCATACTATTGACATTCCGCTTTGGTGTAGAATTTTATGACAGATGTGTGTTTTATTCCACGTCTTACAGTATTGAAATTTCAATGACTAATAATGTCTGTCATACTGGGAGACAATTTTGATGAAAATTTCAATAAAGTTGATCAACGAGTGAGGATGTTGCGTTTTCTATTTAACCCAGTAGAGTGACTCATACGGACATTGAAATTTTTTATTAAGATGAATAAATACCAAAGCAATATGATGTCCCCTAATGTTATTACTGTACTATCATTATTGTTGCCTCCAAATTGATATTACTTCCAAACGAAAGAAATGAAATATGCAGAATCGACTTTATTTTGTAAACGAAATAAAGGTCAAATTAACATTAAATATGAAACACACCCATGCTCATATAACCGTTTTATCGCGCAATAAGATTAAGAACACGACACTCGATATATAGTTACGATGCAAAAATTTAATTAATTTATTACGCCGTCATTAATTTGGTAAAATACGCTTGGGAGCGATAAAAACTGCTATCATACTTCCATTTTATTTACATTTTGTCATGTCGTATTAAGTTAGTACCCCGTTGTACGATAATATTTGCTTTCTGATAAAATCAAATGTAAACTCCTTTAAAAAGTCTACTCATCACTGTTCTAATTTTTTTTGTTACTTTCTGACAGTTATTTGTAATCTCTATTTTTTAAAAATTTCGTCAACAAACCTAAAAACCTCTACTCCGTACCAATACCCAAATGCGTGGTTATAATGAATAAATTGAATTTGTTTCCTATGATTATTATTATTAATCGCAAGTGCTGACTAAATAAAAATAAATTCCGTCAAATTATTTCGATTATTATACTATTACACCCTTCACAGCAAAATATAAAAGCAAAGTATATTGCTCCTGGAAAATTTTTAATTTCATAGTGTTAGTCATCGTAATTCGATTTTCAAAATGTCCCTTATTAGGCTTTAAAAGCGCTAATAGTCCAGTTGCTAGGTACATTTGAAGTTGCAAAACTTCGATACCACTATTTTCTTTTATTAATTGTGTGTGTGTGTGGGGGGGGGGGGGGTTGTCATTAGAAGTCTAAATCCAGATTTTTCGGTCAGATCCTGCAGTTGCTGCAGCCGCTATCTTGCAAAACGCGTTTTACTGTATATTGCCTAGACGGTGCGTCCTGCTTTAATTTACCAAGAGTGCTTTTTTACCGAAAATGGAATGATCTGTTTAAAACATCTTCCTTTAAAATCAATATCTTCTACACTACATCACTTCAAAGCGAAACAATATCATTTTTTAAAAATAACTTAATTAAAATTAATAATCTGACAAAAAATTTTTCATATATTGCGACAATGGTACGAACGGTGCGTGCGGGCACCCACGCGCCTTTCCGCGATGTCATAAAGAGACGTGGCGACAAAGGTCAGCTGACCAAATGAAAACAACCTGGCAAAAAAATCTTAAAGAATTGATTTAAAAAAAATAAGCATCGTAGAGAGGTATTTTCCGCATCAAAATTGTAGAGAATTTCTTTCTCTACAACGTGATATATATTTTTTTAATTATTAGAAGCAATTTATGGCCGTTGTACCGTGTTAAAGTCGAGTGAGACCAATTTGTTGATAGTTTTTATTTATTTACAAAATTGCTACAACACCCACCACATTTTTCCCCATCGATTGATCATAAAATTATCCCATGAGAGGTAAAATCCAACAGATGTGAAAAATTGGTCTAGATTTATTGTACCATAATTTATGTTCTCTACAAAAAAGTCTCTTGGTTGTGATCTCATATTTTGTATATTTCAAGAGATAATCGAATTTAAAAAAAATAAGATTTTTTTTTGCAGTGAATCAAATTTACGACGATTAAAGTGCTCTTTATTTTTTTGCAAGTCACTTATTTGGTGAGGTATCCTTTAATTACATTTTCCCGCTCAACCCGGGTGTACTATTCATCACATAAACGGCGCCGGTGTGGTACAGCACGTCGACCACGACAATGGAAAAAAATTATAGTTTAAAAAAACTAAAAAACACGCTTTAATAGCAAAACGAACTAAAAAGTAAAAAATAATGTTTGCATATTTTAAATATTTTATTATAAAAAGCGTGGTGGAGTGCTTTTTACTATATTTTTATTGCACCCCACGTTTTTTGCAATAAAATATTTAAAATATGTAAACATTATTTTTTACTTTTTAGTTCGTTTTGATATTATAGTGTTTTTTTAGTTTTTTTACCTATATTTTTTTTTTAGTCACGCCATTCATCCTGCTTTTCGAAACCGCTGAGTATCCGCTAGTAGTACATAATTATTATTACACCATAATGTATGTATTAAAGTTGGAACTAGCGTTTAACAAGGGCTTATACAACAGCAAATACGTTATATTAACTGCGGCGCCTCCGGCAAAATATCGACAATAGATTAGTAATTTTTTAAACATTTTATTTTATCCTGATAATCCTGGCGAGGATATTAGGACAAAGTTGTCAAATTATTATATTGTCATCGGTTCTTGATAAGTGTGCAAAGTTTCAGTTTAATCTGACGTTTTGAAGTGGGTGAGAATCACGTTCAAAAATTGAAGAAGTTTACATACAAATATACAAGTGAAGCTAATAAATATAAAGCGTGTCAAAAATAAAGGTGCTTGAGCCCAAATTTATGCGCCTCATCTCTAATTCTGGAAGGTAAGTACACCTCCCTCAGAGATCTATGCTGACTTTACCACGACACAACCCTAATAGAGGACTACGTCCAGGACATCTCTCAAAACTTCTATTCATTCAAGCTGGGCGGTATCGGCAGTCAACAAGAAACATAACACAAATTAAACAGCATAATGAACCATTTCGAATAAAACATACCCTACCATACCAGACGTTACCGGTCTTCCGGCAACCTCTGTAGCCAAACTTCATGAACCATAACTTCCGCTTACCCTATAATAATAATAAATAAACACCACAGAAATTAGACAACCCCCAATTCCAGAAGCTAGGGCTTGTGCGGAAGGGGGTTACACATTGAAAAAACACGGACATACAACCATTTCCTCCGACAGTGCCAGTGCCGGAGCCAGGATTCGAACCCGGTGGTGCGAAGTCCGTGTGATTAATCGCGATTGCCACCTCGCGCCTTAACCCACTCGGCTATCGACCGCCCTTATAGTCGGAAAGTTGGTGATAAATTCTGATTACGAATTTGATACAACTAGCCATAATGCATAAAGGTACCGTCTACGATAGTTGTATAGGAAATGGCCAGTCTGGATGGCTTTAGCAGGTAGGTCAGGTAGCTCCTCATTTAGGTTGAGGTGTTAGCGTCAGTGTCAAAATTAAATGGTGAAAAGTGAAAGTTTTAGGTTTTTAGCCAAACCAGCCTAATCCGCCCGACCCTGTTATCCGCCACCGCGAATCGCGCGGTATTTGCACGGCCGGACCCGGAGTGGGTTAGGGGGATGCAACTGTAATTAATAATATATAATAAAGTTACATTGAATTGAATTGAATTGGGAGCACTATCGAGTAGAAATTGCGAAATTTTGCATCGTTAAACTGTTAGGAACAAACCAGTATAAAATATTCATGTAATCTTATTGGACTTTTTCATCCCGTCAATCCTATCATTAATTCATCATTAAATTTCGTTAGTAACGTTATGCCAATGTTTTCGCGTCAATGATGATATTTGATGCCCTATAACTCGAGAAATATTCACCATGCAGAAAAAAGTTTTATAGAAAACTTTTAGGGAATTTAATTCTCTATTCTTAATTTTTTTTTGTCAAATAATTTACTTAGTTATTTAAAAGATAAGGACATTGTGTTACTTTGGAGCGATGTAGGGGAGAAAATAATGATTTTAAAGTAAAATGTTTTACACAAAGTGGTAAATCATTCGATTTTCTGCAAAAAATCTCTCTTGATAAATTAACGCCAACAGGACGCACCATTTAGGAGATATACAATAACGCGTTTCGCAAAATGGCGGCTGCAGGATCTGTTCGAAAATTTGGATTTAGACTTCAAATGACCCCCCCCCCATGATTAATAAAATGGTGGTATCGAATTTTTGCTATTTCAGGTCTTTTGTGCCTAGATTGGGTTATAATAATAAAAAAAGTTTTAAGAAAAAGTATGAATTTTACCTTGTTAGAATCTGCATAAACTGTAATACAAAAACCACACCCGAAAGGGGTAAACCGCGTATTCGCCGTCTCTTACCATCCAAACCTGTGTTGCCCATTTTCAAGGATGCTGAGCACGATGGTGATGTCGAGACCCCTCTTTGACCCCCGCCACCCCCCCAAATGGCCCAAAACCACCTCCGAAAGGGGTAAACCGCGGATAGGCCGTCTCCTCTCGGCTAAACCCGTGTTATCCCCACTTTTCGAGGATGCTGAGCACGATGGTGATGTAGAGACTTCTCGATCTCCGCCAGCCGCCCCAAACGGCCAAAAAACACCCCTGAAAGGGATAAACCGCTCTTAATTGGGGGTGGTTTTTGGCCGCATGGGGGGGGTTGGCGGGGATCGAGGAGAGGTCTCTACATCACCATCATGCTCAGCATCCTCGAAAAGTGGGGGTAACACGGGTTTAGCCGAAAGAAGAGTGCCTATCCGCGGTTTACCCTTTTCGGGGGTGGTTTTTGGAAGTTTGGGGGGTTGGCGGGGGTCGAGGAGGGGTCTCGACATCACCATCGTGCTCAGCATCCTCGAAAACGGGGGTAACACAGGTTTGGATGGTAGGAGACGGCGGATATGCGATTTTCCCCTTTTGGGGGTGGTTTTTATCCGTGTAGGGGGATTGGGTAAACTCGGAAAGCAATTTTACCACCGCAATCGTGTTCAGCATCATCGAAAACGGGGGGGGGCATAGTCCCGTTAGATTAGCAAATATTTACATTTTTCGAGGTTGACTTACAGAATGCACTATAGTACTAATATAGTAAGTAACTTTTTATGAATCAAGGAATGATTGTAACATCTTTTATTATAATTGACATTTGATAATTGGATTTTATGAACATGCTTCCTTCAGAAAAACACAATCTTCAGTAACAGATTTAAGAAATAAAATGAACTAAAAAAACTTTCTTAGCAAACGTAACAACTAATCAATTTTGGGCAAGAATATAAGAGTTAACATAATTCTTGAACTATCAAAAACCGGATAACCGGATATTAGGAGGTCATTTTTAAACAATTTCTGAAACACATCTTGAAATAAACTATTGCGCAATTCTCAAAATTTTGTATGATGTTTTACTTCTGCCCTTTTCGTGTGTTGTTAATTAATTAAATCACTATAAATTGTATAACTTGTTTTTTATATATTCCCACTACGCCTATGAAAAGAAGAGGGTTAAATAATTAAGTACTTCCAATAACTATACTTTCGGAAATACCTATTTTAACTACCCTTACTTTCTCACAGCAGTTAAAATACGATTCCATTAAAATAAGGTTGCAAGTTGAGATTTTACCCGCGTGCACTTTGACATATGCACATACAAGTTTTCGTTTATAAATTACAGAAATCATAATACATTAAAATGGTTGCAATCGATCGTAACATTGACATTATTTCATTGTTTGTGTCCGACTGTCCAATGGCTAGCAACTCAACAATTCTAGTATCGAATAATGGCAGTCATTAATAATACATTATAGTTAGAAATATGACAAGCTATCAGCGAGATTAATACAAGCATATATAACATGAGATCGTTTAACACGATCGTATCATTTTAAGGTAATAAAATTTTTGATATTGTGGTATATTAAATGAAGAAAGTAGTCCCCCGTAATTATATTAATTTTAATTCCAAAACATTTTTTGGCAGTTTTAATCACAACATATACCCATCAAATATAATTTCGAAGTTCCCAAAAACACTTCTTTTGAAAGAAAATATGCTAAAACCGCAAGGCTTTTGACGACGCCGACGTTGGACAATAGGACAATCTGTTTAGAAAATATTTCATTTGGGTTTTGGGTTGAAAATTTGTTACTTCGCCATTTCACCACAAAGTTCGATAGCAGTGGGGAGGGTCGGCGCGCGATGTTTCACGTAGTATGGAACTTGCTTCCTAAAGGTGCTGTTGCCATTAAAATTGTCGAATTGCCGGAAACATCAACCAATTTTTACATTATGACAGCTTCTGGTAACATACCAGCAACATGTGGTGATGTGAGGCAATTCGGCAATTTATTGTTAAAATAATTGTTGCGAATCGCATGACGTTACTCAATATAGTTCCATTAATTGCTTCACTATGTCCAGCGATGGTCGCCGAGCAATTAGTTTCTGTAAAAATTGCTCGTGTAATAGCACCTTAACATAGTAGGTATACAAAACGAGTTGTGAAATTGATTTGGCCACTCTAAATATGCGAGTACAAAAAAAATTGATAGAGAGGAAAGTTTTTCCTGCTATACTATTATGAAACAAGATCCTTCGCAACTTCTTTCAACAAATTGTCATCACACTGTCATTTGCGTCCTCTATTGAACAGAGACTTTCTTATAATGTTTTCTTAACCGCCTCTCAAGTTACCGAAGTAATCCCCTGAAAGGTCTCAAGAATCTTGTGCTAGGTAAAAAAAGACGAGGCCCTACAGTTTATTGTGGAGTCCGAACCACTCTTGGGGCAATTTTTTTATAATGAAAGATTGTTTCGCCTTGCGGGCTCCGAACCCACTTCGCTAGGCGTACTCAGTTTGCTAGCCAGGCGCTTTAGCACCCTGAGTTACTGTCCCCTCTACTTATTACACGTTTTATAGCAGAACCGTTAGTTGTCCTCGTGTAGTTTAGTGTGTAAAGATACTCAAACGGAATTAGCTTTTTTAACCTAACCAGGTCTGTAGTTCGCCCGATCCTGCAATCCGCCACTGCGATCAACGCGGTGCGTTCGCCCCGGGGTAGGTTCTGGGCAGGTACTTGTGTATTATTAATTTGGTAACTAATTGATAATATTGTTGTTTTGAATCGAATGGAATACATCCGAATTCAAATCCTGCTGGCTTCTTCCATTTATTTTTAATTTGTTATATCAAAAGTAAAAACATTTCCTTTTAGAAATGTTATTTATTTTATTAATCTGTATCGCGAGTTTTCCTAAAACTTTCTTTTCCCTAAGAATTTTTCTTTTGTTATTCCACGCGAGTTAATCTCTAAGTAAATAAAATCGACTTTGGGACGTTTAGTGGCCTGATTATTTATCCGATTGTCAGACGAATATCCACGGCCTTTATTTTTTACTTTCCCGTATACGTAATATCTAAGAAAACTATTGTGATAATGCAAAAAAAAATCGATTTGAGTTCTTGGTGAATTTATACGATTTCAGCTCTAATGAAGCCAAAAAAGTGGTTTTTAAAAAATGTAAGTAATAATGAAAGTGAATAAGGGTTTACATAATTTTATTTTTTAATACACCAATCTTGAAACGCAAGTCCAATAAAGTCTTCGAGTGTATAGTGTTCTGTGGTAATTGTTTCAATTGCAATATTTATATTTTTAATAGACGAATGACGAAATGCGCGTCAGGTAAATTGTTTAAATGTAGTGTTCAAATGGTTTAGTGTTTATGAAAACTGCTTCTTTTTGTTTTGCTTTATTTACTTTAAAATTTTTGTTAATTTATTATTTAGGACCTATCTAAGAATTTTCATTTATTTTGTTATCTTAGTAAACGATAATTTTAATACTTAGTTTCTCAACCAGATTTTTTTTATTACCGTTAAAAGAAAAACAATTTATTTTCGTTACTTCTAATGAATATTTCATATTTATTTTTGTTATTACATGAAATATTTTATTTTACTAAGATCCTTTCCTCTACTAATATTACCACCCTCTTCTTTCCTGGCAAGAAATGTCCATACCTCCCCGCGGTTCTTGCTGAACTGTAACAATATCAGTTTTCAAACAATATTATGTTTTTATTATTATTTCTTTTCTAATAATTAATATTGTTATTGACTGAATTGGGCAGTTCACTTTTTATTATCAGTTTCATCTGTGCCCATTTGTTTGTTATCTGACAAACAAACAAATTAATACTTCTTAACATTTTATAATAACGCCTTTAATACTTTTATAATTATCAGTTATCATTCATAAACCGTTTGAGAACCACTGGCATTTCTGGCCCATCCAATACATATTAATTCATACGCCGAAGCGATCTTTGGATTTACTAGACTTTATCCTGTAGTGTTTTTTAGTAAGGAGGAAAATTTACGACCAAAAATAATCTTGAATATATTGAAACAAGAGCGCTTTATTTTTAACCGCTTATCAAGATTAGGAAGAATAACTTCTTCACTTTTCACCCCACCCTTGCAGACAGCGATAATATGAAAAAAAAACCGTATTACGAGAGCATAATCGACTTTTATCTTATCGCAAAAATCTCATTGAATTTCCTGTGTGGATACAAGCTGTTTTTATTGGCAATTATAGTTTTCAAAGCCTCATATCGCAATTATAATGATTTTCTAATCAGTTTAATGTTTAATAATAATGATGCAGGTGAACCAATGGTTGCGTTCATCATGGTGAGCGATCAGGTAGCGCTCAATGATCACATGCTTAAACTACGCATTTTGCACTGTTCTCATGGGCTTCTTGCATAATGATACGTGATCGCTCAGTTAGCGCTACCGCGTGATGAACGTGGCCAATGTCTATTCGCTTTCCCGCAGATACTTATGTTAATCGTTCTCTATAATTGAAAAAAGTGTCCTAACTCTATTATTTTAATAGATTAATAACTACATAGTACGACGACCTAGCAGGCCAGGTAGCCCATTCAAACTTTGACTAACCAATGTCAGCTTAGTTCTTCAATAAAAATTTAAATAAAATCTATGGGCTGGCCAATTGTTTTGAAAAAAAAAAACAAAATACGTAGCAAATATTTTACAAGTTCCAGGGGAGGCAAGGCAATATTTGAAAAAAATATTCTCAAATTCAACAAATCTTCGTTCGGTCTTGGTAATCATCCCTTAAAGTTTGGTATAGGTCCCATTTTCCATTACTAAATTATAGCTAATCTAAATTTTACCAGCCGCCATTGCTGCTTTGGCTATATAACCCACAGCGGAAGATCTCCGAAGCTTCACCCGCTTTAAGAAGGACCGTATACTGTCATCACTTGAATTAATAACATTGTTTATCGGATTCAACTTAGTAAAAAGTCGAAGATGAAAATCGAGCACTTGGACAGAATTGCCTGACCGGGATGTTCGGGTCTATGGAGGTAGTATTATGTGCATCCTCCCTTACGGACAGCGATTTAGCCCTCCTTACTAGTAAGAAAAGATAAACCTGCTTAAGTAGCTTCTGAGGATTTTCTCACTCCGGATAAAAAGGGACTGATTTCCTTTTTTGGAATATTTGCAAGATATTTCCTGAATAACTATTATATATCAAAACAGAAACTAAAAACGAAGTTCATTGCGTTACATGTTGTCACCAAATGATGTTATTCGTGGTAAATTCTCTTCCAAAACCCCGGCACGTTGGTAAGATATTGCTTCTATACTTATTTATATTTTAAAGTATTTCTAAGTATTTCATAATATTTCCGTGAGATTTGTAAGTATTCTGTAATATTTCAAAGTATTTCTAGTTATTTCCTAATTTTTATAAGGATTTCCTAGTAGTTCTCACATATTTCTGGCATTTCCAACCTATTTCTTAGAAAAGGGACCGTGATTTCTGAGAGTGAGAGATTAGGATTAGCTACCAATAGAATTGTAGTTCTCCAGTCCTTCAATATGTGATGCTTGTTTTGCTCGGGTAGCTGGTTTGGAGATTATTCCAGGGTTCAACGTTAATATTAATTAAAATCCAGATCCAAAATAAGACATTTATTCTCCTAATAATTATATGTACAGTGTGGCCGTATCTTTTATGGCTTAGGTTGCGACAATCTTGTTATTGCATAAGTACATCATAGTAATCGGAGAGAGAGAGAGAGAGAGAGAGAGAGAGAGAGAGAGAGAGTAACATATTTCCTCTATGTACGTCGTCGTAACCCCAATTCTCTAATCGAAGTTCCAGGACATAACAGACGCGACAAAGAAATCTGTTTCAGGAGAGATCCAGTTCAATACACTCGAATTAATCTGAGAGGAGGTCCAGTTCAACGCACTCGAATCCTCCCTAACAGATACTTGGCCAGCGGCTGCCACGGCGCCGGAGAAGCTTGATTTTCCGGTTATCCCAGTTCAATACACTCGAGAAAGGTGAAAGCCAAGCTCTCCATTTACTGGTTTCTGGCTAGCTATTTTATACCCAAAAATCACGGTCACGTGGTTTGCACACGGCACGCAATGCACACGGCACGCAAGTTGCGGCCTGGTGAAGTCAGAAATAAAAGTTAAAAAAAGAACTAATCAGGTATTGAACTAATCTAAAACTGAACTACTTGATCCATGCATAATTAAAATAAGTTAAACTGGAATGAAAGTATACAGTATTCCTGTGGTATTGTATACTTCATTACAAATAGATGGCAACCGTTAATGTGTCAAGAAAGATCGAGACTTCGATCAGGAACGATCCAGGAACCTATTAGTCCAGAGATCTAGAGATATAAAAGTGGGCGCAAGAGGTGTACATAATAGTTCTAGTTTGGATAGTAAAATGATTAGATCAAGAGAGAGGATAAAAGTGATCAGACTATTGTAAGTCAAATAATTGTTAGTGTTATTCGTGTTGCAATTATTGAATCCACGTTTGAGGTGTTTACTAAAGGATGTAAACAAGTAACATTATTTGGTCACTTCTGGAAGAACTGAAAATACTAGCAAACCCTTAAGAATTAAGTAATTAAATTATTGATATTTGACTACAGATGGTGGTATTAATGACTGTTCCTTTCAAAAATCAAAATTTTCATTAAGGAAATAATTGTAACAGTAATAGGGTCAGGTTGAAATAATGAATATATTTTAAAAACGATAATGAATATATTTTAAAAATATACTTAGCAATAACAAAAATAAACTACATTAAACTTTCTGTAACTTTAACGTTTTAATTTTGAACTGAGGTACTCGATCGGCGAAGTTAGCAGCGTTGGTCGAGTCCGTCACTTGGATGGGTGAACGGCATCTCATAATGGAGTAAAAATAGCCCAAAATAAGGGGATAGAGAAAATTTTACATGTAGCAACGCGACATAAAAAAATTAGTTTATTTTGGTGAAACTAAGAATACCCTGAGTTTTCCGGTTCGAGTAGGTGGGGAACGCGAAAAAGGGATAAATTGGTCATTTTTACGGGTGGTTTTTCAGTTTTAATGTATTTTGGACCCTTTAAAATGCTAGTTAAAAAACGAGCACGGGACCCTTTTATTGTAGATGATCAAGGAATCTTCAGTTCAAATTTCGTGAAAATCGTGAATAAATATACTGAAAAAACATCAAAAATTGAATTACGGCTAACTTGGCCAAAATTAAACCGAATTTGATGAAATTTTAGACGAAATTAACCTATATAACCAAGAAATAGCTTGCAAAAAATATCCAACAGTTTGGCCGCAATTCCATTTTAAGTCCAAATTCCACAAAATGTTCAAAACTTTCCCCAATTTCCCCAAATGGTCGAACGATTTTTTTTTTTTATCAAAATGAAGGTATTCTTATATATGCTTTCACGTGATGTAACTAAAAAATAACTTTTTTTTAATTTAGCCGATTTTTTGTCATTTTTGTTATATACATGCGCGCGGCGATTTCCCGTAATTTGTAATTATTCATTATAAAAATTTCAATATTAATAATAAAAAGTGATTGTGAGCAGGTTTTAAATATTTAGTTAAAAAAAAACTATCGTTTTTGCTAAAATTTGGCAAGCTATTTCTGGGTTATATAGGTTAGTTTCGTTTAAAATTTCATCAAATTCGGTTTAATTTTGGCCAACTAAGCCGTAATTCAATTTTTGACGTTTTTTCAGTATATTTATATACATATCGTGGGAGGCGGTGAACCGATTTTCACGAAATTTGAACTGAAGATTCCTTGATGATCTACAATAAAAGGGTCCCGTACTCGTTTTTTAACTAGCATTTTAAAGGTTCCAAAATACATTAAAACTGAAAGACCACCCTTAAAAATGACCAATTTACCCCTTTTCCCCCACCTACTCGAACCGGAAAACTCAGGGTAATCTTGGTTTCACCAAACCACACTTATTTTTTTATGTCGCGTTGCTCCATGTAAAATTTTCTGTGAAAATCTAATTTTACTCCACTATTTCGCCGTCTTGGTTGAGTGGAAGAGTAGCAGTAGCTAAACTCCGCCAGGACGTAAATATAAAGCAAGACATTAAAAAAAAAATGTTTTTAAAAATGTATTGTAGTTTATTTGTAATGAATTCAAATAAACAAAAGACAGACAGATTCTCAACCATTCAAGAGATAATTCGTTTTGCTTATTCTATTTATTCTCTTGATTTGGCGTACTTCCAGAATGCAGTAAAAACATTTTTTTATGTTTGTAAAATTAGAGAAATATTTAAGTTCATTTTTGTACTATGTGACCAGGGTCAAGAAAAACATTGTTTTAAAGATAAAAGGTTAACAGCATCATTGGTAAAACCTATGACATATATGAAAGTAATATATGTTCGAACACCCACATATTCTACAATTTAACAACTGAAATCCCACTTTTAAACTAAAATACTTTATTGAATATATACAAAAATAATATATTATTATAGAAGGACAATTTTTTTTAATCATTGGTGAATACAATAGTTTTTTTTATTATAAACAAAAATTCACGTAATTGACGGTTTACCACACTATTTTTAGTAGATGTAGTATTAAGGACAAAAAGCGACTTAATACACGTTTTCAAAGCATTAGGAACAGCAGCGAGAAAAGTGGGGTTACAGGTTAATATATCAAAAACAAAGTATACGAAAGTTACTAAGAACTAAGAACACTCAATTAGCATCACCCGAAGACCTGGCGATAGAAACATATTTTTGAAAGGGTAAGAGAGTTCATATATCTTGGATCTCAAATAAACGAAAATAACATAATAAGTGCAGATATCAAGAGAAGGAAACCTAGGTACTTAACCTAACAACCTAACCTAATGAAATATTCATTTAGGTATTTTAGTTGTTAATCGAGCATAATATTAACCTACTTAACCTAACAACCTAATCTCAAGAAATATTCGTGTTACGTAGTTTAGTTGATAATCGAGCCGAAATACATCTCGTACATGTAAAAAAACTGCAACGAGATGATTCCAATCATCAACCTCACGCGTGAGAATTGAGCAATCTAACCACTACACCACCGACGGCTGTTAAAAAGTCTATATACTTCCTGGTGTATCAATAGTTCCGTGGTCGGGATTATAACAATTTTGCGAAAGTCCCGAATGCTGTCATTAAGCCACACCTCTTCGGGATTTTAATTATTTCAACCGATCCCGCGTTCAATCAAAGAGGTTTTATTATAAATTAAAAGTACAACAGTACCTACCCAGAACCCATCCCGGGCCCGACCGTGCAACCACTGCGTTAGCGGTAGCAGATTGCAGGATCGGGCGGAATAGGCCTGGTTTGGTTAAACAAAAATTGATAAAACTTAACCTAAACACCTTCTGCAAAAGCAGATAAAAGAAGGTAATATTTTCAAAATGACAAAGGGAATAGCAAAGCTTATTGTTCTATATCTAACACGTAATTAAATTTGACAAACTCTCTGAATAATATATTTGATAAAGCTATTTTTGATATAACTTGACTCACTAAATAATATATTTATCCAACCGTAATTAATTTGAATTTCTTGGTAAAGAGGTATTTGTAAAGTAAACGTTCGTTGTTATTGTTACTGCATCTTGATAAAGACTTTGCTAAGATGTTTAATGATGACAATACATAGACCAGCTCATTGGGTCAACAACACTTAATGTAGACATGTGTTGTAACACCATATGGTCCTTGCTCCGCTAAGGGTGTGTTCAGCTAGTTTTGCGTACAAGAACTTAACGAGATACTTACATACCATTGGCGATAAAATTTTACTACTAGAATTTGTCATTTGATTTCGGATATTTTGAAGGCAAATAACCAGATTTCTGAATATTGTTGATTCAACCACAAAGCGGGCATTTGTACCCTTCCTACCACTACACACATACAGTACGGGGATCGTTAATAGCCGTATAGGGAAAATCTATACACTTATGTACATGCACAATATGGGTTAGAATCAAGAGCTGATATGAACTGAATGGTGAGGCATTGGCATGGCAGCTGATCGATCCGCTGCGCTACAGTTAGTAATGTAAATGTATTTGGAGCGGAAGGTGTAGGTGATCGTTCGTCAAATAAGAAATTTACGAATTACCACGTGTCACCCCAGAATATTAATTTGTCGAAATTAACTTCGGTGGTCAACAAATAACCAAAATAAATAAAAGTATCTTTCTCAAAATAAGTGAGAGTGGGTCGATTTTCGTATGTTACAATAAATAAATTTATTGTATCATGCAGAGAATGCCCACCATAGAATAAATTAATTAGTTGTATATTCTCTTCTATCTATATTCTCTCCATTTTAAGAGGTTAATATTATTTTGAATGCAATAATATTTAAATTTCGTAAGGTTACCTGTGACCTAAGCCCAACGGACTCTAGTAAATAATAAATAAATCCATAACATCGACAAACACAGCAGCGCCAGCGTACAGACCATTGGATCCCTGTCCAGGAATCTGTATCCGTTCATGGTCAGGGGTAGCAGACTTAACCGACAAAATAAAAAATTGTTGTACACAAAGGTTGTCAGACCGTCCAACACATACGCGGCGCCGGTGTAGTGTAGCAGCACATCGGCCACGACAATGAAAAAACTAATGTGCTTGAGCACAAATTTTATTCTTTCAAGTCGAGTGACAGTCCGCTAACAATAAACATAACATAAATTAGACAGCACAATGCCCCATTTCGGATGAAACACATCCGGCCATACCAGACGTTACCGATCTTCCGGCAATCTCCTCTGCAGCCAAACTTCACCAACTATAACTTCTGCTTATCCTATCCACCTTTACTAATATTTCATACCTTTTGAATCTTTAAATTTTTCCTCCCCATCTTCCTTTCTGTTTGTTTCCTTTTATCCCGTTTGTTTCTTATTTTCTTTTTGTAAATTTTTGTCATTCAAAATTTTCAACAAAAGACCAACATTTTTAAAACCACAGTTTAGACCAGCCCGGTGTCTTCACATCTCGCGGAAGGCTCCTCGTTTATGTTGAGGTGTCAGTGTCAATGTCAAAATTAAATGGTGAAAAATGAAAGTTTTAAAAGCGTGTAGTTTTTAAGTTTTATAAAATCTGTTTTTTTAGCACCTTTTTTAATCTACTTATCAGCAGAAGGAGTATACGTCTTAAGTTTTAACTTTTTTTTAGTCAAGCCAGATCCAATCCGCCCGGTCCTGCAATCAGCCACCGCGAATCGCATGGTGGTTGCACGGCCGAACCCGAAGTGGGTTCTAGGAAGGTAACTGTAACTAATAATTTAGAATAAAGTTATACTGATTGACTGGATCGTCCCAACCCAATCACACTTACTTCATTATGTGACATTCTCGCCCATATTGCACATATACATAAGTATACAGGGTGTTGCATCATGAGAGGGACATAGCTTAATAGGAGGTAGAGAACATCAGTGGTAACCGGAACCTCCCATAGAAATGTCTCATTGGGCCTTCATTGTGGTCTGGGTGAATCCTAATTCCGGCACGTTTTAAAGGTCCATTTTGGTAAAAAACTGTGGTCCTAATAAGTAACCGGGTATGAAATAACAAAATTTTTAATCAATCACAGTAGGCTTGTTCAAAGAATAAAAGTGACAGATAATTTAAACCATTTAGGCCTAAGCAACCAGTTACTTTGATCAAGAAAATCATCAACATTTTATACTTAATAAAAATTTAAAATATTTTCCATTCAATTAACAATAAATAACAAAACAATAACTAAATGTGTTTAAAAATAAAACGTAATTGACACTAAAGTAAATTTTCAAAATGTCCTCCCCCACATTCTGTGCATTTTCTTGCGCGTTTAGAAAGGTCACCAATTGCTCGACGTATCATTTCTGGATTATTCCGTATTTCGTCGCAGGTTGTAACGATGCGCTGGATTAAATGTTGTCTACTTTCAATTTCAATGCTATAAACCTCGTTTTTTAAGTGGCCCCATAAAAAGTAATCACAAGGGTTACAATCAGGAGATCTTGGTGGTCATTCATGTGGACCCCCGCGTCCAATCCATCTATTAGGATACACATTGTTTAAGTGTTCTCTTGTGGTGGGGCCCCATCATGCTGAAACAACATGCCTCTTATACCGATATTTTCTAACATATTCGGTGAAATGTTTTGAAGAAAATCAAAGTAAATTTCACCATTCAATCTTTCTTCAAAAAAATGTGGCCCTATCAAATGTCTATTCACAAGTCCGACCCAAACATTTACAGAAAACCTGTGTTGCGAACGGCGTTGGCGTACTGCATGTGGGTTTTCCTGTGCCCATTTATGATTATTTCGTGAATTGTTTACTCCATCCCTTGTAAATTGTGCCTCATCCGTAAATAAGGTTCTGTAAATGACTGGGCGATGGTTAGACAACCAATGACAAAATGCCAGGAGGGGGATATCGTCGCCTTGTTGAAGACGCTGTACCTGCTGGATATGATATGGATGGTAACGTTCTCTTTTTAGGGTTCTCCATACTCGCCAATGAGGAATACCAGTTGCCAAACTGATTCGTCTAGTGCTCATATTTGGGTTTTCTTGAACTACGTTTATAATATTGTTTTATTCCTGCACACCTTGTTGTAAAACACGCTCCACAACTGCAGAAGTAGGAAACTTTCCGTGTTGTCTTGCATACTGGAACACCGTACTAAAGGTTTTATGATTAGGGCATCGACGACCAGGAAAACGCAGCCGATATTCTCTTTCCGCCGACCTACCATTTCCATTACAGAAACCATAGATGAATATTATGTCAGCATATTCCACGTTTGTAAATTTTACTGGCGTAGTTAAAATATTTTCACAAGTTTTCACTAACTAAATGCGGATTATTGACACATTAAATTACTAACAAACAATTATTCAACTGTTTAGGAGATTTGTTTTTATTATGTCACTTTGAACAAGCCTACTGTGATTGATTAAAAATTTTGTTATTTCATACCCGATTACTTATTAGGACCATAGTTTTTTACCAAAATGGACCTTTAAAACGTGCCGGAATTAGGATTCACCCAGACCACCTAGGCTCAATAGAATTTTTGCAAATTTTAGTTATAAAACTATTTATTTCACGTGCCTCTCATTTAATAGGGTTCTGTAATCCATTTTCTTGCACATTTAACAACGTATTTAAATAACCACGAAGGTGTAACAAAAAAATGAAATAGGCCATTTTGTTTGTTTTTTCTTGCTCTTTTCGAATATCGTATCGAAATTTCAAAAAAATATATACAAGGTGATGTTTTATTGATGCAAAGAAGAAACATAAATTATAGTGAGTCCGGACCTGGATATATTTTTTTTTATACATGTACCTCTTGGGGCTCGTTAGTACATTAGCCGTACCAAATATGAATCCGTTATTTCATTCCCTGTCAAAGTTATGACAAAAAACAGGTTTGGCCAAAAATTATTTAACACCCTGTAACTTCGTAATGAAGGCCCAATGAGACATTTCTAAGGGAGGTTCCGGTTACCACTGATGTTCTCTACCTCCTATTAAGCTATGTCCCTCTCATGATGCAACACCCTGTATAGGATTTCTCTATGCGCCTAGTAGCGGTACCCGTGCTGTATATATTTTAAAAATACTCGTGCACCGATAAAATAACAATACAATATCTACGGTGGTTGTCTTGGAAATTTGAGAAACTTTGATTGTCACCATATTCTTGCATTACTGGCGATAATTGTCTGCGCAGGAATAAAATCTTATGTTAGATTTAGCATCTACTATTCATAAAAGATCAGCAAGCAATACTATTGGGTTGATTTGTGCTGTTATCTTGAATATTTCACCTACATAACTCGGGCTTGTTAATCCAACGAGAATTTTTCTGTCATGATTGAAGGTGTGTCAACAAAGTATGTAAGAAATTAACTTAAAATGTGGCTGTTACCCTCTGTTATACTTTGATAATTTACTTCAAGTTGAAAATAAATGTCGTTTCTGTCTGTTCTTTAATGTTTTACTTTTTTAAGAAATAAATAACATAAAATAAATTAATAAACAAAGAGTAAATTGCTAGTATAATGTCATTAAAAGAAAATAAACAATTAAATTAATTGAATTAAAAACGACTATATCCAATTTTAATATGAAGTGAAAAATTCTCCAAATTAATGCAAATCATATCAGAGTACAGAAATAAATATCAAACTTTATTAAAAGAATCTGGGTTTAATAAATCAGTTTCACAACTAAATTTCAGCCCTAAATGTTTAAAAACTAGACGATCACGTAAATGGCTCATTTTGTTTATCTTTCCATAAAAGTAAGAGATAAATAGTAAAGGGGGTATTGGGCGTTTCAAAAATTACAGGCGTAAGCCACTACTTTGTGCTACCCGGTATACTAGGACACTTATAAGTAGGTAAAATTACAGATTAATATTAATTTATTAATGTTTATTAAACTAAGTACTTAAATTAATTGACTGTGAAATTTACCAAACATCGTAAATCGCTTAAAAGTTAAAACAAATAATTTGCTAGTGGGCCCCCAACCGCAGACATTATACATTAAGTTTTTATATTAGTTTACTTTTTATAATATTATGGCTAAATCACATTTAGGTGGAGTGGTATTATATCACATATTTATAATTGAAGTAATCTTGTTCGGTTCATTTTTGTTCGAATTTCTTTTATCGCATGTTTTTCTGTTAAATAATTTATTTTAACGCTTGAATTTACTTAACTGTTTGAAACGTATAAACAATATTATTTAAATATTTTACACAATTTTGTTATTTCACAGATGACACGTTTTAGCTATTAGCTTGAAAACATCCAGAAGGTGTAATATAAATATTGTTATTATTTGAATGACATTTCTATAAAAACATTATCGTTATCAAATCGAGTATTTTTTGGTACAAGTCTTAAGGATATTTTTTCCTAGAACTTCTTATACTGATAAACAAAGATGAATTACAAACTGATAAGATATAATAATAAGATTAGTATCATAATAAAAATTATCTTTATTATTATTAAAACAGATTAATAGCTCGTTGCCCAGGTCATTACGTATTAATTATAAGAAAAAAATATATTCATGGTTGTTTTTCACTTTATTCTCTAGCCATTATCATTGAATAATGTGAATAAATTTAGCAAACAAATTTAACATATATTTTACCGGCATTACTGTGGCTGATAATGTAGTGTGCTGTACTGGGCGTTGAAGAAAGGCCTTTACAAGGACTACAATCTAATTAGTAGAAAATTTCCATGTATCTATAATTGTTTCCATGAGATTTAGCTACCAAATAAACTTAACAGACGGTGGAATACTGGCCCTTAACTAAATACTGAGGTCCAAGTGAGGGAAACTCAATTTACGTAAGATTCAAAATCAATTATTTTATCAAATTGTCGAGTTTGGTGGTGCCAAAATATATGAAGCACGTAACGTATTAGTGACCCATTTTTTGGGTTGGTATGCATCGCATCAACGTACCTATTCATGTTCTAAGGTCAAAAATAGACTAAAACTTTCAAACTACCGACGTTATTTCATGTTCTTTACAAAAAATTGGTGAATATATATGTATAAGCGATTTTGATTTGTTTATCAATTGCCATATATATTTCTCCATTTATATATATATAAATCAGTTCAATTTTCTCCTCACATTCTTTAACGATAAAAAGTTATTAAGGTGTTCATAATGGCCTTCATTAATTTCTAGGATATGTTCAAGTTGGCTTCACTGTTACATTTTTCTCCTCTTGCTACACTATTAATCTTGCCAGTGGCCAAGAACTGTTTTTTTAGCATTTAATACTCAATGATATATATATATATATATATTTTCGGTTGGGTTAGGTGTTTTATAACAGCTTTCATCAACAATAGATTGTTTTTTTCTCAATTACAAGTAGCCAAATAGTTTCTTTTATATATAGTTTTTAGTAATTTACATATATCAGAGATACTAAACACTTAATATAAAAAAATAATCCATAGCTCAAAATTTTTTTTTTTAAGATTAAATGAGCGCGTGCAGATGTGATATGAGACTGATAATTGAAATATAAATTACCTTTGTCTTTGTTAGATCTCCTGGCTTGAATATGGCCAAGAGAAGGTGATAAACTTTGTCCCATTTTAATCTCTTCAATAACACGTACACGCCGATTTCTAAACAGTCACCAAGTATATGAAAATATTTCACGTTCGTAGTAAAAACGAATTACACTACTGATACTTCTATAAAATCGGGGTTCACTATAAATAAATGCAGTCGATAATACTCAAATGACTAGTTTGCGAGTTGTCAAGTCTAGCTGTTCCAAGGTTTATGCTAAGATATACACTGACTAAAAAGTAATTAGCAAGTTTAAATTGTGGCGAGTACGTTCAGGCTGCTAACGATTCCGACGAGATAATACAAGACAATGAGATCTAGACCATTCTAAAGATAGTAGGCTTGGAGTAGGACCAACCGGGAGAATATAAATAAACAACTTAATAAATAGTATATAAATGTTACCAATGAAAATTTCCGAACATGTTTTACGATTACAATTAAGTTTAATGAACGCTTTATTTGCAACAATATTTCAAATTAATTATACGTTTCCTTTATATTTATGCACTGAAGGAGTTTACTTTCTTCGATGCATACGTAAAATATACAAATGCATTAATTAATTAATTAAAGTAATTAATTATATTGCATACCGAGTGACACAAAGTGCTGGTTCACTTATAACTTTTTTATATCTGTACATGTCAAAATGACATTTGAGAGTCTAGAATCATTCGGAAAACTGAATTTGGGGAAGGTAAAGTAGGTATAGTTGAGATTAGCCGTTCCCGGCACATAAAAAACGCAACAAAAACTTTACGACTTCATTAAAATAACATCACTCTTTGTGCTGTCTCGACCGCAAATTGTCTCGCTTACCTTTGTAAGTTTTTAATGTGCGTCAGGTTGTTTGATGACAGGCACGCCGCATGGCCCGCGGCGATAATTATGTTGTAAAGTTTTTGTTGCGTTTTTTGAGTGTCGGGAAGTGCTGACTTGGACTATACGTCAGATTTTAACAATTTTCTAAAAAGATTTGGCAAGAATGTGAGTAGTAGAGCACAGTTATTTTTAAAATTTTGGATTAATCATAAATCATTGAGAAAAAAATGAAAAAGGTACGGGACCTCGAAATGGAATGCTGGGTGGGAAGATAGTGGAATATAAATAACGAAAAAGAAAACAAATAGAGGTGTACAACATAATACCAGTTGATGAAAGTGTCTTCGGTGTACAGCATAAAAGGAAAAATAAAAAACCATAACGTAACCTGTCGTAACTAACAAGAGTTGACGCAAATTGTAGAAGTAGAGGAAGCGTAAGGCTAACTGCACGCAGTGGATTTAAAATTGGACGACAGTTTAGTCGGTTTCTAAGCAAAAGCAGGCGCGACTGATTTTGACTAAATAATCGGGCTGCTGTTGAGTTGGCTTGTGTACGCACGTAGATTTGAGTTCATGCCATTATAGAGACAGACTAAACTATAGTCCAACTTTAAATTGACTGTGTGCGGTTAGCCTAACATGTTAAGAGTGGGTTTGCACACACCACTCAGTCGCGAGTAAATTTGTAAGCTATCGAGTTACATCGTCCTGTCGATAACACAGAAGCCACACTAGTCTAGGCGGTGCACAAGACCGTACGAATGTAATCGCGATGTGATTTTATTTATATGTACCAGTTACAAACAAAACCTCGGTGACACACAAAGCATCTAGAAGTATTGCGGGTTGCGCATATTTAGTTGGCATAAAAGCTGAAATATTAGTAAATCACCGAATTTAGCTATCAGGAATACAATACAATTACAATATAAAATATAATATAAATAAAAGGTCCTTGTCTTAAGTTTGCTAGTTTACATAATGAAATCAATTCGAAATTCTGTTGATTGGTTTTTAAGAAGAGTGTAAAATAAGAATGAGGATATTTTACGCACTATTTAACCTTGATAAGGGTGCGTTAAGATTGGATTGGATTTTATTTATATCGGAACAGACCAGTGTCTCGCGCCACATCCGATCTTGGCTGCCGTCAAGGGCAAGGAAAATTATCTATCATAAATAACTCATAAAATACTACATCAAATATTAACCTAACCTGAAGATTTGTATTACGTATTTTAGTTGCTAATCGAGCTGAAATACATCTCGTACAAAATGTAGTAAAAAAAAATGTAAACTGTTTATTTGAACCCTCGACCCCACGCGTGAGAATCGGGCAAACTCACGGACGGCTTTTAGTGACAGATCCCGAAAATGTCCGAAAACATCCGAACAAAGCGTAGCTTTCCAAGTGCGATAAATAACAATATGGACACTGAATTTGACGTCCAAAAATAATCAAGAAATACATCGCTTTATATGCTTTTATTAATGCTATCTGGTGACCATCCATACCCAAATCGATTAATATCAACATATTAAATGTATATAATAAAGTGAAAACAGCGACAAAAACGATTGACTTACGACGCACCTAAACTTTACCCTCACCCTGAATTGTTTGACACTTCCGGTTTCGACGGAAATTACCATAACTTTTAATTACTATTGCCTATCCTTACTAAATTATCTTATTAAATTTTTGAATTCAGGAAGACTTTTTAAACATGTACGGTGATTTTCATAAATTTATGATCACTGTTATTTTTTATAAGCTCTGTTATAAATTTTGTTCTAAACTGGCTATGAAATGAAAAAACGTACTTACTCACTTTAGTTTCTATGAAAACGAAAACTTTACGACATAATTATTATCGCTCTTGGGCCCAGCGGCATACTCTCGTCAAACAAGCCGATGGACATTAAAACCTATAAAGGTAAACAAGTCAATTTGCGATCGAGATAGTACAAAGAGTAACGGTATTTTAACGAGGTAGAAAAGTTTTTGTTACGTTTTTAAGTGCCGGGAAGCGCTGACCTCGACTATAAATGAATGTTAGGTTCATGCTATTCTGGCACAATCTCTATATTCTATAATAGTATAACATACAAATACAAAGATGGGTCTCCCCTCTAACCTTCGGCACGATCGTTGTATTATAGTAGGTATACTTTAAATGAGGATAATTGAAACTGGTCAGTGTTAAAGCACAGGACCGTGCGCTCTGAACTTGATATTTTGTCCTATATATTTAGCAATGGTATCGAGATTCGAATGGTAGTTGAAACTGTGCAGGGCGAGTCCGAGACTGGCAATGTAATCAGCCTGAATGAACCATCTACGACTGCACTGGTTTAAAGATAATAAAACGGACAGGCCTACTAGCATAAAAAAAAACTCGTAAATGTAGTCAACGGTGGACATGTGCTGTGCTGTTAATGTGCCAGTGCAGTGCGTAAATACCTGTTATAATATCAAGCGTAGGAGTTTAGTTACTTATTGTTCATATTTATAAATATTTACTGTTCATATTTATAAATATTTACTACTATATAAAAGGTAAAATATTTTAATTATTTACTAATTTATCATGGCTTTCTGGAGACCATTTGAAACAGAGGATAATATAATAACGCCCGAAAATCTTATCATTTTCTTATGACATGCATTTCTATTTACCTCCGCCCATGTACAATAAAGAAATGCCGACTGTTTTTGCCGGCTTTTAGTTTTTATACAGTTTCAATTAAGTTCGTTTATACTTTACCACACATAATTCAGCGGTATAAAAAATCTCGCAAAAAAAACATAAAGAGGACCGACCGCACATCAGTTTCAGATTAGTTACAAAAAAGCCATAAATAAGGTGTTCGGCTTCTTTTAAATCGTCGCAAAAAATGGTCATAAATATTATCTAACAAGCTGAGCGCCGTAGGTCAATCCCACTCTTATGGAATTCCTTGAAGTTTGTCAACGTGGACTTCCAGGGGTGGACAACTGTTTCTTTGCCATGAAAGTTTAAAACACATTTTATTCGTAATATTTTAAGAAATGTATTATTTTGTTTATTTTACTAATTTACATTGTGTTTTAATTGAGTTTAGGTATTTATTTATATTATAGTTTTTACTTTTAAACAAAGTAGTACCTCCGTAAGTTCACTTTTCTATGGAATTTCATCAAATTTCGGTTACACATAAATACCTTCTCGTCGTAGGAAATTGCTTAAATTAAAAATTTAGGATATTCACGATCAAAGTTGGAACTTTTTGCATGGTTTGAATGTACCAGTTGACTAAAAGTTACACATTTACATCATAATTTGAAATATTTTCTATATTTTTTTTTCAAAAACCAGCCGCGCACGCTTGTATGTTGACTGCTGACTGAGTGGGTTCTATGAAAATTAAGTCTGCCTGTTGATTTCATGAATTTAATTATATTAACTAACACATGGCTGAATTTCAACTTTTCCAAATCATTTGGATTGAATTTATTTTTAGCAACACGTATACAGTGTGCGATTATTATGCTGTCTGCCTATTTGTTTTGAGTTTTTTATTGCATCAGCTATTGACAGACGAACTATGAGCTTTTTCAAACACTTTAGAGATACTAATAAATCTTACACCTTTCTTAGCGCGCCAGCACTAGGTATCCCCGTAGCTGACGTGCTGACTTCAGTGAAAATTCAATTTGAAAATATCAGCTTTTCCAAAACTCTTGCGCTTTTTGACTTGAACTCTTGGACTAATACATCTTTGTCCATATGTATAATACCACCTAAACATAGACGAGAAATAAATTGTCCAAAAATTATTTAAAATTTTTTTTTAGAAAATGCTGTATATAGTATTGTATCCGGGTAATTTTATCTCTAATTTCCTAGGCGGTCTATGTCTTTATGGATGAAGTGGTGGGGATAGTCTTATTAGACGCCATACCTACTGCACATTCTGACCAAGGATGCTTGAAATTAACCATAGAAGTGAAGAAGCTGGCTGGCTCTTCAAGTAATTGAAATCTAAGCATCCTCTTCTGGGCCCATTAGACTTATGTAACTATTAAGTGCAGTTAGAAGGCCTACCATTACCCTAATGTCCTTTTTGCTCTAGCGTAATAAGCCTTTCGTAAATTTGGCCCATCGTTCTTTAACTTAATGATTTTAGCGCGCCTTCTTTGACCAATTCATCTGCTTTTTCATTTCCCCTATGTCCCTTGTGTCCTGGTACAAACGCTAGGGTCACTCTATTTTGACTTCCTAGGTCTATAAGAGCCATCAAACAGTCACACATTAGCCTCGAATTGAGCTGCATGGAAACGATTGCTTTTTTCGTCGCTTGAATATTGGAATGGCGATCGATATCTCTTTCGCGCAACACTGTATAGTAGTCACTGTTGCATATTTTTCTAGACGTATTGGGTTACTGGCTTTTGGCCTTGCCAGTGCAGCCATCGACCCTTCTCGTACTTTGATTACGTCATTCAAAAAGCCACTGCCTTTTAGACCAATCGGTCCATTCACATGACGGCGTTGAGTGCTAAACAAATGTATGTAGCTGTCACTTACCAATTGGCAAGTATTAATTATCATGCTGGGGCGCTTAAATTATGCACACGAGGATTACTTAAATTTGTTTATAATCTATGGGGAATGTTACAAAGTTTTATCAAAAACATGTGAAATATTTGCTAATAGATATCCAGAGAAACAAAAACCGTCTCCGAACAGTATTTAATGAATAATGGAGAATTTCAAAAAATTTGGCACTGCAACAGTTCATAAAGTAATTAAACAAATGTAACTTAGATACAAAAGGTTCTTACATAAAATACTAACAGTATAACTACTTATACTCAGGAAAATAGTTTTATTTTAATAAGTGTTCAAAGTGTCCACCCTGAACTTCCAAACATTTTTCGCACCTCTTGATTAGTTCGTCATGGGTGGTCGCTCTAATAGAACCTGGAGATAATCTTTCAAAAGCATTTCTTACTCTTGCCTGACAATCTTCCATTGTTGTGACTGGATTAAAATAAACCATATCTTTTATTGTTTCCCATATAAAATAGTCAAAGACAGACAGATCAGGAGAACGAGGAGGCCACAGAAAAGGTACATTGTTAGCAATCCACTTATCGTAAAAAGTTTCTTCCAAGAAGTTGTTAACTATGAAGCTGCTGTGTGGTGGCGCGCCATCGTGTTGGTAAAATATTTGCCTATGTTCAGCTAGCGGTAAATTGTTCAAATATTCATTATCTAAATCTTGTAATATATTCAAATATTTTTCACCTAAAAAAAAGTTGATACGTAATTTGAAAAACAGAAACTATTTAAGTATTAATTCATTACCATTTAAGTTTTCTTCATAAAAATTAAGTTTTACGACTCCATCATTTCTCACAGCACAGTACACATTAAATTGCCAGGTTTCTTGATAATTTCGCAATCTCACGGCATGGGGATTTGAATCACACCAAAAGTGGGAATTATGTCCGCTGAAAAGTAAATTTTTCGTAAATTTTGCCTCGTCAGTCCAAACTATGTTGTCCAAAAATCGAAAGTCGCCTTGTAACAAAATAAATTCACAAAAGTGAACTCTTCTGGTCAAATCGGTGTCCTTTAGGTGTTGAACCATAGAAATGGAATAGGGATGGAATTTGTGTTTCAAAAGAATTCTATGAATACAGTTCTGGGAGATTCCTGTTTGTAAGGCCACTTGTCTTAACTTAATATCCATAACAAAATCCCCATATAGAAATATTGAATTGGGAATATCTCGAAAACTAAAAATTTTCGGAATAGACATCCATATACAAACTTACCCTTATTTTTAATGGCGAATAAGATAAGATTATAAAAATTGGGGGTTTCCATTTGAAAAAAATTGATTTTTGACAGTTTTCTCAATTTCATTTTTATTCTTATTTTTTTAACACTCTGTATTAAGACTCATCAAAATATTATAAAAACTCTATTAAAGTAGGTCTTTTTCAACAAAGAATGGAACCCAAATTAGATAATAAAGGCTTCCTTATAGGAAAAATTGATAGTTCTTTTAGGGCCCGCAAACGTCATTTTTGACATAAAAATTGAAATATCTCAAAAACGGAGAGACCTAGGTATAGGACATGATACACAAAATCGGCCTAGAATTTTGCGTACAATCCAAAAATGTAATAATATATAGGGTGTCCCATTTAAAATAAGCAAGTTGGTATCGACTTCCGGTATAACCGGAAGTGCCACCATCTTGAAAATATTTTAGCCGAGTTGCCCCCATCGACATTAGTTTACTACCAAATTTTCAAAATTTTCCGATGTCTACTTTTCGAGATATCGATCGCCGCAGGTCGTCGTGGGACACCCTGTATAAGCATATCACTATCTATTAAAAAGTACGGTAATAAGTTTTCCGTGTTAAAAAAATGTTTATTTATTCTCTTGACAGCCCTGATGTTATTTTCACGAAAAATGTTTACCAGTTTCTATCGTGTATACTTACGAACTATTTACGTCAACAATTTTCTGAAGTGTTTACTAATTGTCGACGGTTGACTGGCACGTTAGGGCTAATATTTTTAGTAGGAATACTTTAGACATCTAATAAATAAAACATATTTTTAATAAAACCTAAACACCGATATTTTGAAAATCAATGGCTCATATTCGAATTTACGTTTGAATTAGTTTGTTTTTAATTTAAGTATTAATTGAACGTTTAGAATGTTTCATTAATATACGAGCAGGCCGGAAATTGAGCCGGAAATAATGACCTGACCCGTGAAGTAAGTGCCTGAGAGTTACCTAATCAGCGATTAAAAGAATAAACGAGGCAATTATCAAAGCGATTTTTTATTAGAATCTCTAAAAATACGAAACATTAAAAAAAATGATCTACACCAAAAATAGTCTACACGCTCATAGGGGTTCCATTCACCTTAAAATGTCCTAAATATTTTTCTGTAGAATCGATTGGCGGGTCCCAGATCTCAAAAATGGTCGAACTTCGAATTATACAAGGTGGTTCAGAATTGTCTCCCGATATTTTTTCGGCTGATAGTACATCCAAAAATAATGGCAGACTTTTATATAAACTTATTTCCAAAAACGAATAATAAGGGAGATATGCCCCTTAAAATGGGAAAAATAAATTTCAGTTCTTCTGCAATATATTCCGATTCCCTTAAAATATCAAATTCATATTTTAAATTTAGTCATAGGCCATCCGGACACTAGTTCCGGCACGGTATCACTCAGTTTAACACGTTGAGCGCCGCTGTCGCTTTAAAACGCCGGCGTTTACAACGTGAAAATGAGATTGGTCCGGACTGATGACTTTCAGGCGGGGCCTTCTAGGCCAAAAAAGGGGCTCGTTTTGAGAAATACATTTTTTTTTTGTTTTAGTGTTCTTTTTGTATATTTTACGAGAAATTCTATCAAATATACCAAGTTTTACTTAATAATTAGGGAGCGCTTATAAGCGTCGACGGCACCTGGCAACGGGTTTCGAGCTGCAGTGCCACTGCCGCTTATAAGAGTCAATTATTTTCTTTGTCAAAAAATACTTTTCTTATAAGTAACATTTGTTATTACCACTTACAATAAATATTATCCTTTAAAGAAAAAAAAAATATTTTTGGGACTCGGCAAATTGCGTATTTAAAAGCGGCGGCGTTCAACGTGTTAAGGGGTAGTCTTAGGGGGTGACTGTCAGAATTTTCTTCATAACTTTTTAATTTTCTTCATTATTCTAAGAATTATTATAAAAAACTAATTTTCAGATCATTAGAAATAAAAAATTCTTATTGCATTTCGATAAACCAAGCCGTTCTAGAGTAATTTCTGTTTAAAAAATTAAGTACCCCGTATATAGCCCATATACAAATTTATTTTTTTCTTATTTATTTTTCCAAATGCAAGTAATAATTTTGTTTTACATTTATTTAGTCATTTAATATTGAACACAGTAAAGTTACCAGAAATGCATTTTAAAATTTTTCTTCTAAAGCAACATAAACCATACATTTTTACGAAAGAATCCGACAAAAATAAGCCAAGTAATAGTTTTTTTACAATATGAGCAATAAGTTTCAAGTACTTCAGCCGCATCAAATAAATAGGGTGAGAAACTACGAAGCCAGTATTGGAATTTGTAATGTAAACATTTCCAAGCTTGTGAGTGACTACAAGTCCGAAGCTTTCCGTGGAAACGGTGACGTCATTTACAATATAAAAAGACGACGCTGGTCAACAGGAAATTGGAAGATAGACGGCAACTGAAGGCAGAACCCTTTAACCTACGCCGCGACCTTTTTAGTTCTCCGAAACTCCTATACCTGCCTTTGAAATATTCTACACTTCGTCGAGACCTTTTAATTCGCCAAGCTTAAGCAAATATTTTATGGATATTTTCACTACATCAGCCGTCTAAACTACTAGCCAAACAATATTATGAACTACACCTTATTTTAACGAATTCTTCTCAGCCACCGACTGGGGGAGTGCATTCACTGGCGATATAACGCTATACAGAGCGCACAGAAATTCAGCTGGCATAAATTTCTAAAGCTGATCGCTTGCATATTTCGAGACTCTATTTTACTATTTCCAATTGCATTCATATTCTGGTTTCGACAAGGTGTAAATAGGGGAAATTGGCACATTTGTGGTACTACAAGAATATTAGATTTTTTTTAATGAAATGTTAGCTTTGATTTTTAACTATAAAACATGATAATACTATATTACCAGTTATTCAGTTATGATTTCATTCACGATTTTAATTCATAAAATTTAACTTTCTGAATATTTTACTAGGGAAATTTGCGTTTGCAAAATAACAAGTTTATATTCAAGAACTACATATTTTCAGGGTTTATGCAATGACAAGAAATTTAACTTCCATTATTTTTCATTTGGTGTACTATTAAGGCTAATGTGTGTCTAATTTTAACATGTAAAATGTCACAGGAATGTTTGCCTTTCAAACCATTGTGTGAGGTTTCTCACCAGCGATCTATCTGGTTCTCTATGATTGTTTAATAACGATCCATCCACTTAATTACCTTGCGAACATAAACTGTACAGGCCATCGGTAAGTACTGGGTTAATTAGCCCGTCTTTTTCGTATGCTATCGCAGAGACGGAAGTAACCGATAAGGCAGGGTCTTGAAGGGCAAGTGATATATACGTTTATAAATAATACTTAACGCCGTCTGTCCCAGATTTAATAAGGTGCTAAGTACTATTATATATCCCTTGCCCTTCAAGAGACACGGAAATCGAGGAAAATTAAAAATCTATCAAAGAAAAATCCAAGGCGCCTCATTCATTACGATCATACACGCTCGATATAAACAAATATTCGGGACCTCTCGTTCTGCGATAACATACGCTCGATACGAATATGCAACCGGGACGTCCCGTCTGTTTGAATTACATCTACCCACCCCGCTCTACGTTGTTATACAGTCATACAAAATTTGGTAGACTGCTTGTTTAATTATACTCAAAGGATATTTACACAACATTATATGACGTTTTACATGAGTATTTAATTATCATTTATCACTTATATTCTATGATGCACTAACACATCATTCTTGTCCTCTGGTTTGTAAGTTTAATGTCATTGTAGCCATTGCTAACAATTTTAATTATAAATCATTATTATCTAGGTATTGCTAACGGCTTTAATTATGAATCATTACTATCTAGCGGTTGCTAACAACTTTCTTTAATTATAAACCATTATTACCTAGCTAACAGCTCTAATTATAAATTATCATTACCAGGCCATTGCCACAACTCTAATTATTATTCAAATAACACAGCATACTTTTGTATAACTCAGTTCTTGTTATAGCATCAAACCACTCAGCATATCTAAAGTACGGTCATTACTTTACATTACGTAAATTTCCCTATTATAATATTTAGACAATTGTCTTAAATATTTGGATTACCTTTGATTTCATGTGCGGCTAATTGTCGCATCAATTATAATGGAATAAAATGGGTTTTTTATGACTATTTTCCCCTTCAATTTTTCTTTTCTTTCCTATTTACATTTCTAGTTATAGAAGTAATAAACTAAATAAATGTTTTCATTTAAAAGCAAAATAGAAAACAAACTTGAACTATAAATGTACAGTACAATCTTGAATAATAAAATACCACATAAATATATAAAATCAACTAGATCTCTCAATTAACATACAGTGTGTTTCCCAGGTAGTTAAATTAACAGCGGATTAATTTTCTAAGTTATATAGTATCAGAGAGAAACAAGTAATATTAAACTTTATATAAAAGAACCTGGGTAATTATAAAAAGGTTACTACACACACAACGAAATTTGGGTCTAACTTTGTAAAACTTCACGATCACGCAAATAGCCAATTTTATTTGTTTATCCTTCAGATAAATAAATAGTGATTAGTTTACTGGCGACATAATTACCAGTACTTTATGTGTAATAAAGACACACACCCCATAAACGTCTCAAAAACAACGTGCATTTACATTTCATTAATACATTCTTTTGTACATAAAGAAAGAATGTTTTGAAATATTGCTTTGACATTTCTGTTATTTATTAGACTTTGATTTTTTTTTTAATAATTCCAGTTTAATTGTTATTATTATTTAAACATGGGTGATTACACGTTTTATGAATTAACAGACCAGACCTAGTTTTGGCTTTGGGAGAATGTTTTGGTAGTGCTACTGCAGATGTGGAACGTTATGAAGGTAAACAGAAATATTCCTGATGCCAAAACTTTTTTAAGTACAGAACGCCGGCGTAGGGAAACAGGATGTCTTCGTGAAAAACAGAGGCTGGCCGTCCAAGAAAGACAAGAACTGTTGACGTGGAGAAAAAATATTAGATATCGTAATGGAAGATCCTACGATAAGTACTAGAAGATTAGGCTTAAGAATGAATATATCTCACCAAAGCATAAGCTTAGGCCGCACATCAAAGATGCACGCCACATTGGGACATATATTTGTAGACGTCGCATTTGTGTTACCTTGTTAATGAAGACATATACGGCGTCTATATGCACACTGAACTCGCACCACGCAATTTCAATTCAAGGATAAACTAAAAAAAATTAGAAGTTTTTTCAAATAATTGGATATAAAAAATTCTAATAAGTGCTCCACATGTCGCCTATTTTGATTGAAACACATCTCTACGCGTCTATAAAATGAAGTTTCTATTGTTTAGACGTGTGTCAATCAAAATGGGCAACACGTCGAACAACTATTATAAATTTTTCTAAAGAATTATTTGAGGGAGCCTCTTTTTTCAAGTTTATTCTTGAATTTAACACTTATTTATATAAATAATATATATATATAAAACAAAAATGGTTGCAATTAGCCATAGGGAAGTACTTGCAAAAAATGTTCGTTTTTTATTTCTACATCACATCGTCGAAAAATATACAGGGTGTTCCATTCGAAAAATTGAGAAAATTCAATTTAAAAAGTTCTTAATTGAAAAATAAATACTTATTTATTTATAAAATGATAAATATATAGAAAATATGTCACTAGAAATAAGTTTCCTACTGTCTTTCATTTTTGTTATACCATCCCATCCGAGGTCCAGTCAGTTTGTGAATAAAAATCGTCTATACGGA
This sequence comes from Leptura quadrifasciata, assembly GCA_963675555.1. Taxonomy (NCBI): domain Eukaryota; kingdom Metazoa; phylum Arthropoda; class Insecta; order Coleoptera; family Cerambycidae; genus Leptura; species Leptura quadrifasciata. The sequence continues at coordinate 148,698,870 of OY776673.1, read as the reverse complement.
TCCATATACGTACTTGTATCACTGTCAATTCCCATCTATATCGAAAAAAAAAATTGAAAGAAAAAGAAAAAAAGAAGGAAAGTAAAAAACAAAAAACAATTAAAATAAAAAATGGCAAAAAGGAAAAAGAAAAAATGTAGAAAAATTAAAAAAAGATCTATATATAAAAGTCTATATGTTTATAGGTTAAGAGAATATACATGTCTGTCTGTCTGTCACTTGTTGTATAATTGGTATACATAATAATGCAATAAAATTTAATACAATAGTTCCCAAGGAATAATCTAAAGGAAAAAAAGGAAGTTTGGCGAATGGTCTTTGTAACCGTAGTCATTAACCCGAGGCACACACACACATTTATAAAACGAAAATGGTTGCAATTAGCCGTAGGGAAGTACTTACAAAAAATATTCGTTTTTCATTTCTACATCACATCGTCGAAAAATATACGGGGTGTTCCATTTGAAAAAATTGAGAAAATTCAATTTAAAATGTTCTTAATTGAAAAATAATTTTTGGCCACCCTGTACGTTTTTAGGAAATGAAAATGATTCAAAAATATTAATTAGATGTCTCGTAACTGGTATTCACATGAGTTTTTTTTTAAACCCATAATTGTGACTGTGGTGGTTATTTTAATATCCATCTGCACATTGCATTATTTCAACAACAACTTGTAACCAAAGGATAACTGTTAAACAAAACAAATAGATAAAACATAATATTTTTAGTCGCAAATTCCTCGATAAAATCCTTATTTTTATATAAGGAACGTAACCAGACTGCAACCAACAGCTACTCTCCGGGCTATACGCCCCGCTGAGCGCTGAATTACAGTGCCAGTCGTCACACACCACTTGCAGACTGCAGTTTCGAGCTGTTGGCTCTCGTCAGTGTAAGGCACGAGAGCTCCTTTAAGTAGGATCAGTCTTTCAGCTGGTGTTTGTTGCGATCGAAGCATTAGCGTTTTGATGGCAATATGCAATTATTACAATTAACGCGCCAGGCTTGTAACTTGTAATTCAGCGCTCGGCGGGGCACATAGCCCGGAGAGTAGCTGTTGGTTGCAGTCTGGTTACGTTCCTTATAGTAAAATAAGGATTTTATAGAGGAGTTTGCGACTAAAAATATTATGTTTTAATATTCCGCCCTCTAAAAGCACATTTGAACCAAAACACCCTGTATTAATAAACCGGCCGTTAGTCTATCCTTTCACTCAGTGGTATTACTAAGTTGCGCTGCTATGTCGCCCAGTGTTAAAAAGGGCTTTAATGTCAACACTGCAGTAATGTATAGCCACAATAAACTAGTAGTCCGGGAGAAATCAGTCATCGACCGGGAAAATTAATTCGGATGGAATATTTTTGCGCCATCTTGTTCAAAATATGCTGCTTTATAAGAAAGTACAAAAATATAAATATTTTCCTATTTTTCACACGAAAGTAAACAAAAAATGTTAAATAAAAACCATTAATTTTCATAGTTTTTGAGCCCTAAAAATCGCAAATTTCGCGTTTCTTGAGATTTCAAGAATTCTTTTCCCTAAATCTATAAACTTTAGTCTAAGTCTAAGAACATTTTTTGTTTGTTTTGGTGTGAAAAATATTTTTTTCCCAAACGATAAAGACAATTTTTCTATTTTGTTTAAAAAAACTTTGTTTAAACAATTCCTGACCACATTTCCATCTGGCAAACTGTAGTTCCTTACAAAGGAGCACATTTTGAACAAGATGGCACAAAAATATTCCATCCGAATTAATTTTCCCGGTCGATGACTGATTTCGTCCGCCCGCATTTTAACATTCCGGAATAGATTTCGGCACCCATAAAAATTTTATTGGCTACTTCAAATTTATCCCACCAATCGTTAATGGAGTGCCGAATTCGATACGGAATGTTTAGACGGTGCTCAAATTCAGTATGAAATGTTACTGTACATATAATAAGCACGCAAATAAATGAAATATTTCTGCGATTCTAGCTGCGATGTAAATTCAAACAATTAATTCAATTATTCAAAATTAATTAGTTCCTTTTAACGATACTGCATTTTTACCCAAAAACGTAGTCGACTCTGTTAATAATACTGACCAAGACTTCTCAGAGGAAGCTTTACAAGACATTTTTACATTGACGCAAAACATTTTGGAACCTCAAGCTCAACAAGAAAAGAAGTTCTGCAGAGGCTTAAGAGTATTAAAACAAAAACATCGCGGGAGTCTTTCTTGTGTATTGCTGGAAGTTCACTAATCCATCATAGAAGTAGTACGAATATTTAAGTTTAATCTACTTCGATAAGTCGAGGAAAAATCGGGTTTACAAGAGGTTGTAAAAGGTTACCCATCGGTAGACCACCAAAACAGGAGCCTAAATAAAAAAAGAGAAGCGCAAATTAGCAGAAAACGTAGCTAAGAATCAACCAAATGCCAAGTCTCATGGATCAAGTCATTAATAATACATGAGTTAAACTCAAATAATTTATTTTTTTGCATGACATATTTCTCTTTTAGTTTCATAACATATTCCATAAATGTTTAATATCGATATGATCATGAGTCTACAATTCAAGGGCGTATAATCAAAGTATGTGCAGATGTCTGCAGCTATTTTGCATGTTTACATGCTATTATGTGTACTACAGTAACATTCCGCATTGCATTTGAGCACCGTTTGAACATACCGTATCGAATCCGGCACTCCGTTAACGATTGGTGGGATAAATTTGAAGTAGCCAATCAATTTTCTACAGGTGCCGAAATCTATACCAGAATGTTAAAATGCCGCCCGAACTATAGTAACAAGAACAAAGTACAAAGTTCTTTTATTACATCATTATAACTAGTTATTTTTGTATCTAGGGTGCGAAATACTACTTTGGTGATCGAGAACGAAAAATCGGTAGAAAAATGGTAGATTGACTGCCGCGGCTGATAATTCAGCCAAGGCAGTCAATCTATTTTGCTGCTGAGTTGAACATATAATTTTTTCGTCGATTGTTTAAATATATTCTAAAATAATGAAATTATTACAATTCTCAATCTCTATATTTTTGTTTAACAAATTCAATAAAAATTCACTAAAAATCGCAGTTGTTACTAGTTGGTTACCATGGAAACTAAATGTCACTTCCCTGCCTAGGCAGGAAAGTGCTCACTTTCCTGCCTAGGCAGGGAAAGTGACACTTTACTGATTGATATTAGTCCTCAAAGTTAGTACTTTGCTGTTAATCGGCGAAAAAATATTTTTTGCTATGTTGCTGCGCCTCGTGGAAAGACTTTCGTTCTCGATCACCAAAGTAGTATTTCGCACCCTAGGTACAAAAAGAACTATTTTGTCTTGTCCAATTTTGTCTTCTTCAAAATTGAATTTTTATTTTTGAAAAAGCTCCATCTAAGTTCGCTAAACTATATTATTCCCTCGATTATTCCTTATAGAATAATATCCACACTATGCAGAAGTTCGGCCATTTTGGGATTTTTTTTGGAGGATTTGTTTTTATATCCCTCTGGCTTATTAAAATTACGATTGAGCAATAAGATAATTTCCAGGATATTTCTGCGGGCTCCTAGAAAATGACACATGTCGCTTCACGTTATCTTTATTATTATTCAACAGCTTTTTATGGAAAACTGACTTATTACACTTGACCTATAGAGGCATACATTTGTTCTTGACAATGATGTGCCTACACGTAAAAATGCATACATAATCGTTGAGTCATTATCTATAAATGCATTGAAATGCATTTAATAACTAATTGCCAATTAATAAACAGACTAATTTTTTAGTTATTTTATTTTAAATGCCAAAGTTATATCGTCTGCGATAAAAATTTATATCGCATTTTCACGAATATTTAATGGCAAAAATTGAGTAGAAGTGAATCTGTTGAAAGATTTAATCTAAGGAATTTATGACATTTATGACTTACTACTCTCGCACTAGCTTTATACCACCACGGGAAATGTGCAATGAATTACTTTTTAGTGTCAGTGTGTAAAGGATATTCTCGAGGGTATTCTAAAATTAATAAGCGATTAAAAATAGAATCATCTAAAAGTCGCAATATCACCATAATAAAGACATCATTTCGAGTCTTATATATAGAGTCCCAGAACTTAAAGGCAAGAATCCAGGGGAGGGTAGATGGGGTCAAAATGCCAGTACTTCCATTTTTTTTTCTATAGGCCTTCGTTGGTAAGTGACAGGCAGAGTGATAACCAGAAAAGGCATATAGTCCAGGCAATGGAGGGTTTTGACTTGCAAAAGTCAGACAGAAATGAAATTTGGTAGGACGGTGGACATAGATCTCTTAATGGTATCCCTAAGTTTGCGACCGCGGGGGGGTGCCGCTTGAGGGGTGGGGGGTGGAAAACTATGCACCGCTGCACTTTTTGAGGAATAACGCCGTCATCTGGAGTTATATTGAAAAAATGTTCAAATAAAAAATGTAGATTATAAAATTCCACATATTTTCGATTTATTCATTTTTTACCTGCGACCAATAGTTTCCGAGATACAGTGCGCCAAAGTTGGGGGTTGTTTTGCAATTTTCAACAAAATCACATTCTCATCTCGAATTAGTACGAAGATCGACTGCAAACAATTTCCCAATATTTTTTTTTATGAAAGAGAAATATTTTGTGAGTCTGATGATGCCTCATTTGTAAGGTTTGGTTGTATACAACGAAAGATATGATTTTTGAAGCGCGCCGCGACCTAATTAAATATGTGGATTTTTTAATTATCCATATCTAAGGTCGATATATGTTTATATTTTTTGTATAATAGACAAATATATTATATTCTTGCATACATGATATAAACTATATTACTTTCAACTCGTTTCCACGCCACCCTTGAGGTATAGTTGATCGGTGCGTTTTTTATGTGGTACCCCCAACAGGTCTAATCCACAGTCGAAATCGAGGTTTAATTCACTTTGCGTCACTTATGATGATGCAAACCAGACTCGCTTTCATTCTCATGATCTGCAGGCATCAATTCTGAAGTAGGGTCGGCAAAACCGTGGTGATCGATATGTTATGCAGCGTCGTTTTCGTAATTTTAATCGTTCAAAAGTTGGTCGGTTCTTCATGTAAAATAATATTCTATTCATTTGGAGAGGAAATATAGCAATATATGCGATTCCCACTGTGTAGTAAAGAATTTTTTTACCGAACAGCTCCAACAAAAGGCACCTCATTGCATTGCTGAAGTTAAAGTTGGGATTCTTTAATTGTTCAGACTGCCATCGAAATGTGCTCGTGTTGTTGACCGCCGGGCAAGAGATCTCCCAAATGTTTATTCGCAAAAACCGACTAGGGGGAACTAAACAAGGAGGAAGAGTTCTATTCGCCCCAGAGTTTCCGATATAGCGATGCTGTTGCGAAGGACATCTTGTTTGTGCATGCGTTCAGTGGCTGCGACACTACGTCGGCTCCATTTAATCAGGCAAAGATCTGGTTTTCAATACCCTAGCTAAGAATCAGAGCTTAAATAACGCAGTTCAGGTAGTTGAAGACCCCAATGCAGATTTAGCGGAAGTAGCTGCTGGAGACTTTTTTTATTGAGCCAGAATGACGCAGGGAATTAACATAATTGCTTAAATTCTCTGCGATATAGATCTTTGTGCGGGCTGTCTCGAAAAATTCAATCGACTTCGCCACGTTGCCACCAACATCAGACGCTTGCCAACAACATTCACTGCGTACTTATTGTCAAGTACAGAGCTGGCGGGGTGTGCAGAAGGCTCTCGAAGAACACAGATGGCAGAGGACAAGCACAGGACTAGACGCAATACGGATCACAAGGGAACCGGCTCCAGAGGTCCTTCTTAAGAGCATTTCGTGCAGATGCCAGAAAGGATGTGGAACAGCTTCTGGTGGACGTAAAGCAGGATTAAAATACTGCTTACTATGCCCGAAACCACGCTGCAGAACATTTCGATCGGCACGGTTTTTCCGACCCTACTTCAGAATTGATGCCTGAAGATGATGAGAATGAAAGTGAGTGACGCAAAGTGAATTAAATCTCGATTTCGACTGTGGATTAGACCTATTGGGGATACCACATAAAAAAACGCACCGGTCAACTATACCGCAATGGTGGTGTGGATAGAAGTTGAAAGTAATATATTTTATATCGTGTATACTTGTCGCAAACAAAAAATGAATAACTCAAAAAGATCCAGAATTTGATAATCTACATTTTTTATTTGAAAATTTTTTTCGATATCACTTCAACTAATGACGCTATTCCTCAAAAAGTGCGGCGATACACAGTTTTCCACCCCCCACCCCTCGGGCGGCACTCTCCCGAGGTCGCAAACTTAAGTGTACCATTAGTAGGCCTATGTCTACCATCCTAATAAATTTCATTTCTGTCTGACCTTTTGCAAGTCAACCCATTGTCTGGATTAATAGATAGAGTTGCTTTAATAGTTTTCATAATAAAATTCAATTTACAGCAGAAAAACAAAATAATAGCATTCCCTTCTTAGCCGTTCGGTTTATTAGAATAATTTTAACTGATTGGTACGAAAAACATATAATAGATATAGTCCAGGCGTTTTAGCTGTAAAATTGGTGCTAAATTCGTGCCATATGAAATTTTTTTTTATTGTGTTTACTTGGACGTCTTGAATGACACTTGGTAGTTACACCATGATACACCTGGAGGATTTCGTGAAAACCGCGTCTGAAGGTCGCGGAAACCGCGGTCTTGCGATTAACTCAGTTTTTATGGTCCGAACAACACCTATTATAAAAATTGTACATCTGTAAATGCTCTACCTTAAATGTTCTATACATTTTTTCGTACGCCTAAACGTTTTGGAGATACGACGCGAACTAAGTGGAAAATGCATGTCTTGGACAGACAGGACCGTGGAATTTTTGCTGACAAATTATCCGAATTTGGATTAACTGAACATTTCCTAAACTTTTTTGAATCCTACTTAGTAAATAGATGACTGGATGTGCAATACCGTGGATTTTGGTCTATAGATATCTTAGCGACATCAGGTGTTCCCCATGGTTCTGTGCTTGGACCTTTGCTATTTAACCTTTTTATAAATGATATCGTCATTGGCTTACACTGCAAAACACTACTTTATGCCGATGACCTAAAAATTTTCACATCTATTACCAATGTTGAAGGCTGCGCTGATTTGCAAAAGGATCTTGTACAGCTATGGTCTTGGTGTAGCACATATCTCAAAGTGTCATACTCTCGTGTACAAAATCCAATCAAATTTATCTATACAATTAATAATGAAGAACTGAAGAGCTGTAATCATCTCAAAGATTTATGAGTTATATTCGACCTAAAGTTATCTTTCGTTAGCCATATCAATCAAATCAAATTCCTTCAAAAATTTAGGCTACATTATTCGTAATTGTAAAAAATTTAACGAAAATACATTCATAATTCATTTATGAGGTCATGATTTGAATATTCTTCAACAGTAAGTCCTGGTTATGAAAATCATAAATATAGTATTGAAAAACCTCAGAGACGTTTTCTTAAACACCTTTGGTTTAAAAGTTCTGGAAATTATCCAGAGAGAGGTTTTCCACATTGTGACTTATTAGATAGATTGTTGAATCTAGTGAAAGTGATTTTCAACTACGTCGGGTGTATCACTCTCTTGTATTTCTTTTCAAGATTTTAAATGGCACTGTTGACTGCTCTGAAATTCTTAGTTGCATTAGATTTCATGTTTCTAATTTGCAGACTCGCTTGCATTCGTCTCTATTCTATTTGCCTGTCCCAAGAACAAATTTTCTGTTTTCTTCCCTGTATGTGTTTCAACTACGATTCATTATATGATAATATAGATAACTTTAATAGTATTAAAGTTATATATCCAAAATGCGAAATATTCTTAATTCTGCACAATAACTGTAGCTTCTAAAATATTAAGTTGTAACATTTATTTGTTCCGGTAATCATGACGAGAATAAAATTATTGAGATCGTTTGTCGAACCATATTCTTGAATGATTAATAATTTAAGAGAGGGATCACTAACATGTTTTCATATAAACAGCGTGCAGATACTTCACTTTGCATGCTGCATGAAAACATCTTTTGTAGGTCGCAACGTCCTCAAGTTTACTTCATAGTTTATAATTAAATGTACTCGTAAATGATCTAAAGTGCCCTCGAAATTTGGATGAACTTGGAAATGTAACAAACTGCTGCTGTAAATTCTGACATATCCGTTTGTTTAAGGTATTGATGAAGTATTTGGTTAGCATTAATATAGCACAGGAGTTTTAAATGTTTTTTACCTCCCTAAATTAATTACTTGTACTATGACAATCGATAAGACATGAACTGCTAGAAGCTGACTCGCAACATAGGAGGACGATTTTGTAGCATAATTCTTCATTGATGCTACTACATATATAATATGGGATTCATTGTATAATCGAGTACACATTTACTGGGCACACAAAAAACGCAACAGAAACTCTACGACCTCATCATTATCATTATCACCGCTGGGCCATGCGGCATGTTGTCATCAAACAAGCCAACGCACATTAAAAACCTATAAAGGTAAGAGGGTCAATTTGCGAAGTACAGAGCCGAACTTAAAATTCGTATGTATTAGAAAGTATGTATTAATAATATAAATCGTAAGGCGCTGTTAAAATTAAACGACTGAGTTGCTGATCTAAATATTTTAAGTGCGTGCCTGCGCAATTACTTTTGCGACTAGCTTAACGATACTTTAATGAGGTCGTAAAGTTGTTGCGTTTTTTGAGTACCCAGTAAATCTGTACTCGACTAGACGGTTTGATTGATGAACCGTACCGACTGGTTCGCCAGCGTTAATAATTAGCTCGTAAAGTTTTTGTTGCATTATTATTTGCACTAAAGCTTTAAACGATACTATAGAAACAAATTTCATTCGCTAGGTTTTTTTGTCCGCGTCAAGAAGTTTTCAACCGTTTAGACGATGAATAATACATACACCACGGAATAGCTCAAACTACATAATTTTATTAACTTATAGATTAGATCCCGAGAACTATCATAGATAAAGGGGTAAATAAGAAATGTTTATAATCTTCAACGTTAACACTACAAATTCTGTTGAAAACATTTTTTCCAAAGTACAAATATTCGTTCGTAGGGAAAGGTAAAATTTTTTTCTTCTAGTTATCTCCATTTTGTGAAAAACGCCAGCACTATTGAGGCTTTTGATCTTTACAGCCGTGAACAGCACGATACAATAAACAAGATTTAATAATTTCTTATCGAGGACTGGACTATATCCTCATTCGCGAATCTTACAGTACAAGCCACTAAAGGTTGTGAGGAAGCGGGAAAGTCCGCGCAAGTCATAAAGAGCGGCAAATTTGGATTTAAATATCAATCAGTGTTTAAGCCTCCCCCTCAAATTTTCAAAAGTTTTGCTTAATTTTTTATAGAATGAAAAAAATGCTGACAACCGAGACAACCGAATATTTCACATATATTTACGAAAAATGATTTGCGTATTTTCGATAGAGTAACAAATTTCTATTTACGTAAGGAATAATGACACACATTGTAAGCTAATTGCTAAACTTGCAAAAGTGCAAAATCACTATTATTATTATTAATTGTGCAAGGTTCCGTTTCATATACATGGTGGGGCAATAATGCGTCGGACCTCAATATCTCGAGTTCTACGATAGCTAGAAATTTTTTAAAAAATTGCAAGTAAACTAGATAAAAAAAGTATATAACTGGAAAATATTTTCGAACGTACAGGGCGAGCCAAGATGAAATTACAGGACCAAGTACCTTTTTTTTAAATGGAATGCTATGTATATCAGTACATTTTTTGAAGTCTCTTTCTAAGTTCTCCTATATTAGCATTGAATATCTCCCAACCACTTGAATGTAATGATTTTTTTTGTTGAAATAATGCAATCTGCAGATGGATATTAAAAAAATCACCACAATCACAATTATGGGTTTTAAGAAAAACTTATGTGAATATCGGTTACGAGACATCTAATTAATGTTTTTGAATCATTTACATTTCCTAAAAACGTACAGGGTGGCCAAAAATTATTTTTCAATTAAGAACATTTTAATTTGAATTTTCTCAATTTTCTTAAATGGAATACCCTGCATATTTTTCGACGATGTGATGTAGAAATGAAAAACGAATATTTTTTGTAAGTACTTCCCTATGGCTAATTGCAACAATTTCCGTGTTATAAATAAATAAGTGTCAAATTCAAGAATAAACTTAAAAAAGAGGTTCCCTCAAATAATTCATTAGAAAAATTTATAATAGGTGTTCGACGTGTTGCCCATCTTGATTGACACACGTCTTTATGCAATTTTGAAATGAGACCATTTAGTGGGACCATTTCTTCCAACCCATTGAAATGGGTAAATAGTATTTTATTTAACCGGAACTTTACTGTAATGTTTTTTTGTACATTTTTTGCTGTTTTCGTTATTCGACAAGCAATAAAACCTCAGTTTGGTATAAATTGTCATGTACAAAGGAGCATTTATCACACTTATCGGTCGTTACGTTACAATTTGTATTGAATTTAAAATATTTGGAATTTTACTATATGAATTTTAATAAAGCTTAACTTGTAGACATGACTTTTGTTTTGGGCGAATCAGACAGAAATTGTTTACTTGCCAATAGAATTTATCACCAACGTTATCCTGAAAGAAGGATTCCTGATGTTAGCAGCTTCCAAAACCTTCTCGATAGATTTCTGAAAACTGGAAATGTCGAATATAAAAAAAGTGAAAGAATAAAACGTGTTGTGAACGAAGAAAATGAGTTTTCTGTGGTGCTGGCACCGGTTGAGAATCCCCATATTAGTCAAAGAGAAATGAGCTCATTAGTAGGAATAAGTAGACGGTCTGTGGGTCGAATCTTAAAAACAAATAAGTTGCATGCATATCATATTCAAATGCACCAGGAAATTATCTGATGACGATTTTCAAAAGCGCCTACAATTTTGTAATTGGGTCAGAGGTAAAATGCAACATGATGTCAACTTCTTCAATACTGTTTTATTCACTGATGAGGCAACTTTTCATAAAAATGGATTTGTTAATAGGCACAATTTCCATTATTATGCTTCGGAAAATCTTCACTTTTTTATGCAAGTTGATAATCAACACAGATGGTCTATAAACGTTTGGGGACGAATTATTGGAGAACATGTAATAGGGCCACATTTCTTTGATGGTACATTGACTGGAGCTATTTATCTTCATTTTTTGGAAAACTATCTGCCACAATTATTGGTAAATCTCCCTGAAAGAATTCGAAATAAGATGTGGTTTCAGCAAGATGGTGCTCCACCACATTATTTAAATGCAGTTAAAACCACTTAAATAATACCTACCCTTATCAATGGATTGGAAGAAATGGACCCACTAAATGGCATGCTAGATCCCCAGGTCTTACAAAAATTGATTTGCTTTTATGGGGATACGTGAAGGAAATTGTTTATAGAGACACGCCAACAAAATATGAAGGAAAGAATAATAACTGCCTTTACATCTACCACCCGGCAGGTTTAGGAACAGTGGGAACCTCATTTCAAAAGCGCATAGAGATGTGTGTCAATCAAAATGGGCAACATGTGGAACATTTATTATAATTTTTTATTTGAAGAAACCTCTTCTTTAAGTTTATTTTTGAATTTTGTAATTATTGCTCAATAAAACGAAATTGGGTGCAATTAGCCCTAGGGAAGCACTTTTAAAAAAATGTTCCTTTTTCATTTCTACATCACATCGTCGATGAAGAAAAAATTTTAAAAAATCAATTCAAAAAGTTCTTAATTGAAGAATAATTTTTGATCACCCTGTACATTTTTAGGAAATGAAAATGATTTAAAAACATTAATTAGATGTCCCGTAACTGGTATTCACATAAGTTTTTCTTAAAACCCATAATTGTGACTGTGGTGATTTTTTAAATATCCATCTGCAGATTGCATTATTTCCACAAAAAAAATCATTACATCCATGTGGTTGGGAGACATTCAATGCTAATATAGGAATGAATAGAGCCTAGAAAGTGGCTTCAAAAAATGTACTGATATACATAACATTCCATTTAAAAAAAGACACTTGGTCCTGTAATTTAAAAAATTTTCAGCTATCGTAGAACTCGAGATATCGAGGCCCGACGCACTATTTCCCCACCCCATTTAGCGAGGTCTCGAACATCAAAAGTTTGTAGGATCTTTTGCAACACATTTCCCCTCCATTTTCGAGGGTGAGAAAAACGATGGTGATGGTTTCGAGTTCTGAAATCCTTGCGTGCTACCCCTATCAAGGAAAAACCACGCCAATTTCCGGCTTCTAGGTCTTGGGCTTGCGATGGATCGTCGGATTGGTTATTCTTGTGGAATAATAATAAATTCAGTTAGTTTACATTAAGAGTGCCCCGGACCGACCCCCGGGGGTTGTACCTACCCCTAAGCAACCCCCGGAGGCTGCACATATAGTTTATAGAAAAAGGGGTATTTTTATACATTGGGGGTAGTTGCAGGGGGGAGGTAGGATTCAAATAACATCAACATTGTGATTCCCGCCCTCGAAAACCCGTGAGTGATTTCGGTGTTGCGAATTGGGTAGTTTCAACCCCCGGGGGTTGCTTAGGTCAACTGTGGTTGAGTAATGGTCAGTTTCTCTGATATTCCCATAAAAACTCCGGTCCGATGAATCCACGTATGCCTAGAACCATCAGCATGGAAGAGGGGGTGGTTTTTATACGTAGGGGTAGTTTCGCGAGGATAGAATGAAAAAAAATACCACCATCGTGATTACTGCCCTCGAAAACCCATGGGAAGCCCGTTTCCTGTTTTTCGAGTGATTTCGGTTTTGCGAGCAGGGTAGTTTCAACCCCCCGGGGGCTGCCTAGGTCAACTGTGGTTTAGTAATGGTTAGATTCCCGGATATTCCCATAAAACCCCGATCCGACGAATCTCCGCATGCCTAGGACCGACAATATAGAAGAGGGGATGGCTTTCTATGTTGGGGGTAGTTGCGGGACGGTAGGGTGAAACCATTATAATCCCTGCCCTGGGAAACCCATAGAAAACCTTGTCGAGTCCGTATTTTATTATTGGGATATTGCTATTACGGTCGGGGGTAGATTCAACCCCCGGGGGTCGTTCATGGGTACTCTAATGTAAATTACCTGAATTTATTATTATTTCCCAAAAAAAAACCCGAGCCGACAATCCCTCGCAAGCCCAACACCGAGAAGCCGGAAATAGGGGTGGTTTTTCCTAGATGGGGGTAGAACGCAAGGGTTTCAAAACTCGAAACCATCACCATCGTTTTTCTCACCCTCGAAAACAGGGTAGGAAATGTATTGCAACAAATGATGCTACAAACTTTTGATGTTTTGGCCTTTTTTGTACCTCGTTAAATGGACTAATAGTTAGCAAACGTAGTATAAATAGTATAAGATGTATTAATTTGTATGTAACCTTTGCTAATTGCCAATTTTTACCCTTTTGTAATTTTTGGGACCGACGGCGAAATGAACATTGAAAAGATTGCACTGTTAATATATGTAAAATTATGTTCCGTGTAACAGAAAATTTGGCAAACTTACAAAGTTGTTGAACGCCATAATTGAAACTTTTCTAGCAATTTTCTGCACTTTTGATACTTTCATCATCAAGTTATTAACAAAAATTTTAATGTTTGAAAAATTTATATATTGCGCATTCCCAAATTTTCAGAAAATCTCAATAATTGTGGGAGATACCACAAAAAACAGTTTTACAACATTGCTGTTCTTTTGGAATTTGTTTTCTGCAAATTATTGGAAAATTACGTTTTTTGCAATTTTAACAATGTTCTAGACTGCAAAGATCAGCAAAAATGAGTTTTAGTGTATTTATAACTTATTCAATCTTTTCTCAAAATTTAAAAACTTTTGTAATTATTATAGATCAAATGCCGTCAACTGACTATGACTGGACTAATAGAACTAAAAGAAAACAGTATCTAGATTCGTAACTAGTTTTAGGTTGGTAGTTCTCAAGATTGGTGTGGGACTGCTTAACGGCCCTTACAGAGCTGGGATGTCAGAAACAGTGACCCTAGCATGGGTACGAGGACACGAGGAACACAGAGGAAACGAAAAGGCTGATCAACTGGCCAAGGAAGACGCACTTGAAGCCCCAATAGGACCCGAGCCTTTTTGTGGCGTGGGAAAGCCATGCAAACGAGCAGCCATTAAGGAATGGGTGCAAACTAAATCTCTGGAATGGTGGAGGAATCTCCCAAGACAGAGATAGGCCAAAGTGTTCATTAAAGAACGTTCGACCAAATTTACGGAAGATCTACTAAGCCAAAATAGGAAGGCCATCAGAGTAATAGTAGGCCTTCTAACTGGGCACTGCCAGCTCAATAGACACATGAGTCTAATAATGGGCTTGACAGAGGACGCAACATGCAGGTTCTGTCAAGAGGAAGAGGAAACCTCAGTTCACGTATTGTGCCACTGTGAAGGCCTGGCGAGACTGAGATCCCAAGTACTCGGAGAAGAAAACCAAAGGCGGACACCTATACAAAAGGGCCTTTATCAAAGCTGTGGAGTCAAGTACAAAGGACAAAGCTGGATGAGGTACTATAAGGAATGTATTCTAGGAGCACCACAATAAACTTGAAAACATTGCGGTGGTAAAGGCTAAATAGCCAGCTCCTTTGTTAATCTAATCTAGGTTGGTAGTTATTACTTATTTAAAGTAGTATTAATAGTACACTTTTTTTATTTCGAGAGGCGTACTATCTTCCATTTACACTTTATAGTCCGGGGTCCGACGTCCCTTTTTTTAAAGGATTACTAACAGGCTGAATTTTGGTACGTGGCTTCGTTTTGACGAGTCTTCCAACTTTTCTGTCTGCGAAAACTCTCGGTAGAGGTTTGCAAAGTTCTACGCAGCCGCTTAACATGTTGATCGTGGAACTGACACTTTCATGGCGTAGGACTGGAAAACCTGCCAGAAAATTTGTAGGACAATAATTTAACCATTCGATTTAAAAAAATACTAATTAAACAATAGTGTAAAAATCAGCCCGTTAGTAATAAACTTTCAGACCTCGTTATTTTTACATATTGGGGGCAGAGAACTCGCCGGTCCAACCCATCGCTTTTATAGGACAAGCCCAGCTACCTGTTTTTTTTTTACACTAACGGGCTGATTTTTACACTATTGTTTAATTAATATTTTTGAAATCGAATAGTCAAGTTGCCCTACAAATTTTCTGGCAGGTTTTCCCGTCCTACGCCATGAAAGTGTCAGTTCCACTATCAACATGTTTAGCGGCTGCGTACAACTTTGCATACCTCTACCGAGAATATTCGCAGAGAAAATTTAGGAGACTCGTCCAAACGGAGCCACTCACGAAAATTCAGCCTGTTAGTAATCACTTTTAAAAAAGGCGTCGGACCCTGGACCGTTATTAGAAACTTAATTCATAAATGAAATTTTCAAACAAAACGTTCAATCATTATATAAAAATGTCAATCATAAAACAAAAGAATCCTCTAATTTGAAGTTCAAGCTGCTTAATGTTCTAGAGTATTAATAAACGAACTACTTATTCATATCAAACTATTTATATGATCAATATAAAACTCGCTGAATAATAGAATTTAAGGTACTTACAGTGAAAGAATAGTTATGTATGCAACAAGTAGGTGATATATTTCAAGATTAACTCATGGAGATACCAAAACACAAATTTAAAAAACAAAGATTGCGAGATTTCAACAATTGTCAATACACTTCTATGATTCGACCGAAGATTCGACTGTACACAAATTGAAATGGTAATTTTTTCACGTCTTTTACTTCTTTTATTATCATAAACACATTTTGTGAAAAAAAAGTGAAAAAGGTATGGTTTTTTAAATAGACGTGCAGAATTATAGCTTAAGGTGCGTATAGACATACCATATTTATGGATAGACACTTTCGTGGTTCCAAATCACTCCAACATTAACGCATCTATCGTCTGCTTTTACTGAGATGATTTTGATTTTATTGATTTTGGCCAAGTGCTTATTTGGTCATAACTTTTGAACTACCTTGTATCTTGTATAATTGATTTATACGCATATCTCGCTTATTTTACTTGATCAAACTTCATATAAACCAAAATCTAAATCCAGGTCCGTCTTTAGAAAAAATTAACATTTTGTCTAATCTCAAAATCAACACTCGATGTATATACAAAAATTTTATATTTCGATATTTGAAAATAGCAGAAAGAATTTAACAAAACATTTTTAACACCTGCAGTACAGGGTATACATTATAAATTACCCACCTCTTAACATCGTTATTATTGTCTATAGAGAAAAAAAAGCTTAGATAAAAGTTTTGTGGTTATGACTGAATTTTGTTAAAATGCTATCAAAAGTACAGCAGCGTGCAGATTTCAGGCGATACAAACAATTAATATATATTTTTTAATGGGGTAACCTGTATATTATTAAATTTTTGAAATGATCCTTTTTTTCCTGATTTCAAAAATATATCATATGTTATCCCTAATATATACTGTTTTTGAGTTATTAAACGTCGAATATCTCAGTTAAACCAGTTATACTCCAGTCACATTAAACGTTTCACCTCGGAATGAGAGATAATAAGCTGTAAACTTGTATAAACCTTTATTGTGGCATTCTAAAAGTTGCCTCAAAAGTCTCATAAAATCTAGTGTCCGCGTCTTAAGAGTAGGTTAATAATGAGAAAAGGCATGTACCCCCCCCCATATGCCCCATGTATACCCCCCACTCCTCCCCCCACCCCGAACGTGATTGGTCGATGGGAGGGGATAAGCTCCGCCCACCTAAGCGGATTGGTTGAGTGGAGGGGATAAACCACACCCCTCATAATATGATTGGTCGATTGGTGGGAGGTGAATATCAACCCACTTATTGTGATTGGTCGAGATAAATCCCACCCATGTATTGTAATTGGTCGATGGAGGGGATAAGCTCCGCCCACATAAGCGGATTTGTTGAGTGGAGGGGATAAGTTCCGCCCACCTAAGCGTATTGGATGAGTGGAGGGGATAAACCACACCCCCTCATATGATTGGTCGATTGGTGGGAGGTGCGCAAAATGGTGGTGATATTATGGTACTCTCTTACAGACAGATATCAACTGTTCTGTCTGACCGGAAAACATAACTAGAGAGTTCAAATACCTCACAATAAAATTATCTTTTAATATATAAATTCCTTAGACACCGCCAATATTGCGTACTAATATTCGTGTCTCAAAGGTATTTCAAGAAACTTCTAAATTTCAACTATTCAAGATGAACGAATACAGCAGTGTATTGCCTGAGCTGAAGTTTGACTTATTTAATAATTTACCTCCAGCTCCGCAGAATAAAAACGATTTAGTGATACTAGGAGAAAGAAGACATAAGTTAAATAAATCGAGGAGCAAGTATGTGTCAACGGGGTTATCAAGTGACTTGTGTTATAATCCATGTGTAAAGCTGTGTGGAAATAAAAATGGTGCAATAATTTTTGACGAAACGGATTGGAACCATTTTCTCACTTTTCAAGGATATATTACTAATTATGTACATACCAACGATAACATTCAACCAATAAATGCTGAGAATTTTTCCATACAATTTGAGCAATTTTCCAATTCTACAGTTATAAAAATTATAAAGAATAACTCATATGTGTACTTGGGTTATGAATCAATCTGCAAGTTATGGGAAGTGTTACCACTTGTTAAGTATGGCATTGACATGTTAAAAAGACAACAGTTTATAAATTATTTCAAGAATGTCAAGAGAGAACTACAACGTCAAGGAGGAAATATATTTGAAAATGCTCTAAACATTATTCAACACAAGAGTTGCAGTGATGAAAATGCTTATATGCTCATGGAACTTGTTTATATTTATCCAGATTTATTCAAAGCCGAATGTTTAATTTAAGAGATATTAAAATGATTGGTTTTGTAAGTTAATATATGTGTAAGTCATTTACGAATTCCTTTTTATTATTTTATAAAGTATATGAAATAATGTATAAAATATGTACAAAATATATAAATAAAAAAACATGTATTACTTAAGACATTTGTTTTATTAAGATAAAGTATATGCAGAGTATTATTATACAATTTGATTTTTCGAAATCCATGAATTATATTTTTTGTCTAATCCAAGCCATTTAACATAGAGTTTGGTCCCCTTTTTTCTTATAATCTTCTCCACAAGATATACATCTGGATATTTTACTTTCTGAAGTTCATGCTCATAAAAACCTCCTTGAATTTCGTCACCATTTTGATCTTCTAATAGAAATGTTCTAGGATTACTTTTGTTAATTTTTCTGATTTGGAAAATTTCGTTCGACCAGTTAGGAGTGTAACCTTTTGAAAAAGCTTCTCGATATTTACTAATTCTTACATAATCATTGACTTTAAATTTTCGTTTCCGTGGATCAATTGTTTTCAGATGACTATAGGCAGTTTGTAATAAATATTTTTCATTTTTCTTTTTAACATTTTTTGGTTTCATTCCAATAGTCCTGTGTTTGGTGCTATTATATTCGGCAACAATATCTGGTAAGATATATAACCATTTGTAGTTTCCTTGTAAGCTGAACTGCTTCCACATTTTATTTTTTAAAGTTCTATTCACTCTTTCTACAACACTTGCTTTAAGATGTGTGTAAGAACTATAGTGGTTAATTTTCAATTTATCCGTTAATTTTTTAAATTTTTTATTGTAAAATTCTTTACCCATATCGGTCTGTAAATTCTTGGGTGGTGTGCTCATCTGTGACAGGATTTTGTTCATTGCTTCTACAACTGCTTTTCCACTTTTATTTTTGACAGGTTCACACCAAACAAATTTTGAAAATACGTTAATAACCACTAAAATATATCTATAGCCTTTGTTTATTTTAGCATATCGACCCATTTCAACAAGATCTGCTTGAATAAGGTCATTAAGGCCTTTAACAATTACTCTCCTTCTTTTAAAATACTTTCTGGCAGGCTTATGAATTTCGTTGACTATTTCCTGTTTAACGTTAATCATTTTTAGCTATTGGACACTGTAGTACAATTTGGACGTACAGAGGATCTTTATTTTTTGCGTAAAACGTAAACTTATCTTCCAAATTTACAATTTTCCCCACAAGTTCTTCTGCTGTAACTGCAACTGTATTCAAGAAAATTTGGGTACTAGCAGGTAAAATCTCTATATTTTCAATTTTACCAGATATAGGGCATTTGTATTCTGTTGTATTGTTCTCTAATGTATAAAAAAGTACACTTTGAGATTTCTGTAAACGACCTCGAATATTTATAACACATTTGCTATGATGTGAGGAAGGCTCACAAATGTAAAAGGGTGATGTTAATAGGGGTGATGGGAGAATTGCTGATGAATATGAAATTACTTCATTCTTTAACATATGCCTTCCAAATTTATTAATTGGCATGGTGACAGTCTCAAAGTCTTATACTGAATGATATATCAATATTTCACGTAAACTATTTATCTTATTATTTTACCCTCCCTCAATTGTTCTATTATTGAGGTTATCTCATTATTATGCCCGGTATTTCCTGCTAATTGTGATGCTATCAATAGTCTTAAACGATCTACAAGTTCATTGTAGTCATCAAAATGCTTATATTCAATCTTCTTATTATTGAATTCCATCGTTTTTAGATTTCCACCTCTCTTATTTTGGCTCCTTGTTTTTATTGCTTGCGTCCTAGGAAATGAACTAGATCTCGATATTTGTGTCGCTGTGGGTAATGCTAATGCTGATTTTTTTGGGATAGTGTTTTTTTTATTGTTTTTTTCTTGAGCCATCGAATGTAAATTAGTAACTCGTGGTTTAATAATATCTATAAATTTAGATGCACGTGACGTCGATAAACCTTTCTCGTGATTGTACCCTAAGTAATGAGCATTGGTCCTTTTAATTATATCGATATATTGATCTAAATCAGTTGGTCGATAACCCGCTGGATGCTTTTTAAACATCAGTTCATACAATCCTGGTGTACCCGTATATTTAAACTCGCCATTAATAATAAAGTCAGCGCCGTCAAAATCAATAGTTGCATCACCAATCGCATATTTTTTGGCAAAAGGGTCGAAGTAAACACCGAAAGTATCATCATATTCATTTTTTACATCTTCGATTTTTCCTTCTATGTATGCTCGCGGTAGAGGTTTCTTAAATTGCTGTAAATATTTTTCATGTTCTGCAGCTGTCGATGTATCTGCTATCGTTGGCTGAGAAGTTTCATCAAATAAACTTTCACTGAACTCGGGCCTTACTTGAGTCGGGTCATACTGAAAAGTTTCGTCTTCCAAATGAACAGGTGTAGAAGTGTGATAATACTCAAGAGGAGTTTGACCAATTGATCGAGTATTAAGACTATCACGGCTTATTTCTTCTTTTAATTCTTTTTTCAAATATGGTTTTTTCGAAGCACTTTCTGTTTTAATAAGAGTTGACACCAAATCTTTAAGAGGTTCAGTTATCGGTTTGTAAGTTTTCTCTAACTGTGATTGTGATTTGTCGATATCTCTTTTCAAACTTCTGTATTTTTGTTTCAGCGCCTCTCTTGTTTTTAAAAGCTGTACTGCCACTCGATTATCCATGATTACTGACTGAGGGGCTCAGTGTTGAAACCTTATATTTGAACGAATTTATCGAATCCCTTCCGATATCTTCCAGAGTTAACAGCGCAATCTTTATCTATTACCACAAACCCGTATTTATCTTTCCAACAAAATGCACAGAGCTCCCTGAAATCTTGAAAACACATATCCACGTTTACATGATCATCATAAATATGTTTCAGATTGGTCATATCTTGAGGGAATATCACAATAAGGTTAGCATTATCTCTACATAGTTGTTTGGGAATGGCGCTGTATGTCTGACATAGGTAAAAACAATCAGTGTTTTTATGACGTCCAAAACAAAAATAGCTTTTAATGATATTTTGATTACAAGAAGCTAAATCATCAAATATTATCACAGAATTCGGTTTTATTTCTTCTGGAGGTATTACTGCATCCCCATCATTATATTCGAAATATCCAATTTCATTTATAGGTTTCATAAGCATTCTCAAGTACTCATATTTCGGTTGATATAGGGACTTAGAATATAAGTAAATATTTTCAAACCGTAACCCATTGGGATGTTCTAATAAACTGAGCATCACATTTGTTTTTCCGCACCCTGAGCTTCCTACCAAAAGTCCTCGTTTCGATTGTCCACCAAATAAAATGCCGTGCTTTTGAATGGTGCTGGTCTTGGAAACGTCATCATGATCTGCTATCGGTAAAACTGTTTCTTGCTGATGAATCCGCATTTCAGGCAGCTATTAATTAGTACATATATCTAGAAATTATTTTGAAGTGGATTTTCATTACAATGAGAACTACGGTAAACTGACTGGACATCACATCCTGCAGATATATATACGGCTACTTTACAAAACATGTTTTATTGTTTATGTCAGTTGTATTATAATGGTTCGCAGAAAGTCTTCTCCACCTAGTAGTATTGGAAGTGCTAAGAAGAAAGGACGTGGTCTGCTTAATAAAATCATCGATAAACTTCCAGTGGAGTTACATTTGCCTACTTATAATTATTGTGGACCTGGAACAAAACTTTCAAAGAGGTTACAAAGAGGGGATAAAGGAATTAATCCGTTGGATGAGGCCTGCAAAGAGCACGATATAGCGTATTCTAAATTTCAAGACGTCGAGCGACGAAATCAAGCTGACAGAGAATTAGCTGAAGTCGCATTTAAACGTGTAAAAGCATCCGACTCAGGTTTCGGTGAAAAAATCGCCGCATTGGGAGTCGGTGGGGTGATGAAATTAAAGAATAAGTTGGGAATGGGCCTCAAACGCCGAGGAAGTCGTTCCTCAAAGAAGAAAGGTGGAGAAATAAATGTTAAGCTTGGTATAAAGAAAAAATCAAAGTCAAAGAAGCGGAGGAGAAGAATTATAGCTACCCCAAAAACAGGTGGATTTATCCCATTCCTTTTACCTCTTTTGGGAGCATTAGGAGCTCTCGGAGGAGGTGCAGCCGGCATTGCAAAAGCAGTAAATGACGCTAAATCAAATCGGGAACAGGCCGCTGAACAAAAGAGACATAATTTAGCAATGGAGCAAGCTTCAAAAGGGACAGGATTATATCTAGGTCCTTACAAAAAAGGCTCTGGATTATATTTAAAAACATATCCAAAAAACTCCCAATAAAGCTGCCTCACCGACCACTGACTAATTTAGATCTAATGAAATATTCAAAAATGCTTAAAATTCCTCATTTTCGCGGTGTTTTTATGAGAGATACGCTTCCTAAAATAATAAATAAAAATGAGACCGGTATAATAAATCTAGATACTGATGATGGTGAGGGAACTCACTGGGTAGCGTACACCAAGAAAAACAAGGAAATAATTTATTTTGACAGTTATGGAAATTTAAGACCTCCAAAAGAATTAATAAAATATTTTTTAAGTGACGGCGGCTTGAATAAAATTAGATATAATTATGATTCTATGCAAAACTATAATTCATATATCTGTGGACATTTATGTCTCTCATTTTTGTATAATCAATATAAACAACAGATTTTTAATGGTGGGAGGTGAACACCACCTGACGTCAACATAGATTATTAATTTATAAGAGAAAATAATTGGATAGCCATCTAAAAGGCATTTCTCAATGTGTGGTGAAGAGTGTAGATTGGAAAAATCAATTATGCAGACATTTTGCGCATGCATGGAAGACTCTTCAGTTGTAACAAATAATACAGGACTGTATAAGTCATTCGATGAACGTTTACTGTCGTTTAAAAGATGGAATGGCGCTGTGGATCCTGCGGACCTCGCCTTGGCCGGATTTTATTACAGCGGCTGCCATGATGTAGCCAGTTGCTTTTGTTGTGGCGTCGAAGTATATAGGTGGGAGGCAAGCGACATACCTATCACTGAACATTTGAAATTTTCAGCAAATTGTTCCTACGCAAAATTAATGAAGAACCTATTGCTGCGAAATATAAAGGAGGGGCACACGTGTATTACAAAAAGCCATACGATTAATTGTAAAAGTGGATTCAAGTGGCTTGTGATAATAAGCTTTCATCTAATAAGCATCTGCCTGTTTATGATACTTAGCATATGTTTTTATAATTAATACAAGAAAATAAATTATACATCTGTAATAATACATTCAAAAAATGCCCGTCTGTATATGGATTTGTCTAAGATGTAAAAGTGTTTTAGAAGAATATAGTGCACCCAAGGATACTAAAATATATACTGTCTGTGCTAATTGTGATGTAAATTGTACAAAGGCGAGTGCTGCCTAATATGTTTGTTTTTTAAGTAGTTTTCAACCTGATCTATATATGCAATAATCATCTGTATATTTAAGAATGTAACTTAGATTGTGGTTTATAATAAATATCTTTATAATAAGTAATTTGTTTCAATTTATATACCTTTCCTCAAGTTCAGCACTATGTTCTAGTACTGATTATATTATTTATTTTTTAATTTGAGAAATAGTGTTTAAAGTTGATTAAAAAAAATATTACAATTTGAAATATACTTACTATTTTTCAATGTCAATTTCATTCTACCATTTTTTCAAAGCACACATTAACTTCATAAATTTATTACATTTTTTATGAAGTCAAATTTAACCAGAGTATAAAAATATGTTTCACTATTCGAAACACATTGGGTGTTGAAAATATTTTTTTGTTTATAATTTTTTCAGTCAATTTGTTTAATTTTTTTTATACTTTTTTGTTACTAAAATTGTCCCTGTCTGCTTTTAAGCATATTGTATTTTTTTGGGACTTAGAAACCTGATATAAAATAAGAAATAAGAGAAAATAGTAATTTTAATATATTTTATTATATACAAACAAGAAATAAACTACAAAAAATGTCTACTCATCATTTAGAGGAATATTATGCATAAAATCTTTACATTTTTCTAATTCTGTGTTCACTGCACCGATCTTCGCCTCCAGCGTGTCAGCGTCTTGTGATATAACTTGCTGCCGGTGGCGAAGTCGGTGCAGGTGCTGTAGCATTCTTGATTTCCCTAGTTTCAGTCCTTGAGCGTATTTTGCCGTGTTATTAACCAGGAATTCCCGCGTGGCCCGCTCGTACTGCTTTTTTCCACGAGCCATCTTTTGTTCCGCCTTCTGGACATCATTCCGAATTAGGCTCAGCCACCCATCCAATTCGAACTGCAGAAGTGCCTCGTCTTCTGCCTTTCGGTATGCTGCCCTCTGAGACCGCGTAGATGATGTTGACGGCGCTGGCGTTACAGCATCTTCCCGCCCAGACACTATAAAGAAATAACAAATTAGATACCCAATTATTTAACCGGAAAATAAAAATGCTGTACCTGGTTGTTGTTGTGGTCCCAATTCCGCAGGCAGTCCAATGGGCCTGAGATCCTTGAATGACCCTTCTATCACTTCGATTCCCGATCCAATGCTCGGGGCTGCCTCATTATTCAGGTGCTTCACCATTTCCTCTTCAAATGTTATATTTGAGAATAAGTCCTCATCTCTCATGGCGGCAAGATTAGCATCTCTAATGGCCGATGCGACACTTTGGTAATGGTACATCTTGGAATAAAGAAAATAGGAGTACGCGAAACCACGAAAACTAAACTTACAACAGAATTAAAATATTTACACTTAAAAATAATTAACACTAAAAAACTTAATACGAAAATAATTAATACTAAATAAACGATTTAAACTCTAATTAATTCGGATTAAATAATTAACTAAGTAAAACTACTATTTAAACGCGAACTTTAAAAACTGAAAAAATTAGATTAAATAATAATAAAGCAACTAAACCGACACTAAATAAAAAGACTTAAACACGAACTTAAATGAAACCGAAAACTATATTAAAAAATAACTGTAAAGACTAAATAAGGTATATATAAAAAAATTAAAGGAAAGCGTGCGAATGCGGAGAGCTGTAGATACAGAATGAACTGTAATGCTCGTCAAATATTAAGTAAGGCACAGTCCCCCCTCATACCAATTGCGGTGGGGCGATTGAACAGCAGTAAGTGCGAGTGAAATAAACTGCATTATATGAAATTGATTAAACAGCATTTAATGAATGTCAGCGAGGTTGGTCACCTATGTGGCGTGATCGTACATTTTCCGGTGTTATATTACGTTGCATGTATACCGACTTGTGATTTAACGTAATGTTCAAGTTATGACTTAAATAATTTAAAATATATATTATTCACTGTAACAAATACCACATTTTATATTCTAAGACAATGTTTTTTGGTAATTTCACTGTTAGTTCCTAATTCCAGGAACCTTCTAGAAATTTTTGGCTAAAAATCAATTACATACAATGTCTCATTGCACCTGTACAGAACAGACCACATTTTTTAAATATTCTTGTAAATACGAGAACTTCAGTTACTCAAATTTTTATTTCAAATTTTATATACTTATATGTAAAAATAATGTGGTAGAATATTTCTTGTTAATGTACATGTTAATTACTGCAAGCAAACAAACTGTTGTATTTTACATATAATATATTTAATTTAGGCATAATATTTAGACTTTCAATTATTATGCGAGGTGAATTTTTCAAATAGTCTCTATAAATGTAGGAATATTATGCGCCCTCAACTAAGCTGGTCGAGCTGAAGCTCGAAAAATTTTGAAAAATGTGACCTTGAAAACGTTTTTTGGGTGTCAAATTACAGCCAAAATATGACTTGAAGACGCTGTTTGGGTGTCAAATTACAGCCCAAATCAATATTTTTTGTAATTCGGTATAAGAATACCGCCGAAGCCAAATTATTGTCCAAAAATCTTTGACTTTGCCAAAATACTCCCGAAATTAAATTTGTTCGTAAATATTTGACCTTGTCTTCATTTTCGGCTGTCAGAATCTGCCGAAACCAAATTTTTGTGTGAATATTTAACCTCGTATTCATTTTTGGGTGCGAAAATACTACCTAAACGAAGTTACTGTTTAAAGCTTTGAACATGACTACATTCTAGGGTGCCAAAATACTCCCGAAATTAAATTTGTTCGTAAATATTTGACCTTGTCTTCACTTTCGGCTATCAGAATACTACCGAAACCAAATTTTTTGTCTAAAATCTTGAACTTGTCATGCATTTTCTTTCGGATGATCAAATTACTGCCGCAACGACGTTTTTGTCTAAAAAATTGATTTTATTTGCATTTTTTCAGGAGATCAAATTACCACCAAGTTAATTAAGTGGTGGGAGAGGGTGAGGTATATAAAAATGAATGTGAAATCGATTAAAGCATTAATATCAGACTTTTCCTTAAATACAGTTATTTGGTGTCGAATATAGTTCCTTGTAAAAACTATAATTTACAATGCAGTGCCCCCAGTGTAAAAAACAATTTTCATCAAAAAGCAGTTTGTCACGTCATCGTCGTGAAAGCTGCGCCTATAGAGAAATAAGTGTACATAATGCCCCGAAAAAAATCAAACTAAGCAATTGGAGTAAAAAATGTGATGGAGAGCCCCTAAATGCTGCTGGTCCTTCTGGTGTACAGTTTCATGCTGAAAAATATAATAACGAATTTGAAAATCTACCCGGACCTTCTGGCATGCAGAATCATTCAAAATCTCAGGAAATTATTATTCATTGCCCGCAATGCTATGAAAAAATACCTAAAAATAAATTAATGGGCCATTTGAAATGTTCATCTCACAAGAAAGTCATCAATATTGTGGAAGATGGAGTAGAAAAACTTCAGAGCGCATTCAAGAGCCGAATTTCGAGTTACCGTTTTTCTACAAAAAAGCAGCACACAGATATCTCTCTGTTTTTGGAAGAAGTAAAAGTAAAAGTTATCTCAGTTATTGAGAAGTATATTAAAACATTCTTCACCATAAAAATTAATATGGAATTATTTGGATTTTATGTTATTGAGGAGAAAGAATTGTCAGATATTAAATCATTTAACACTAAAAATAAAATTGTGACACATTCATTGGATTTATCAAACTTGTATAACGACTTCAAAGAAGAGATCATAGAGAAAGCATCAACTTTCCAGGAGCGAGATTCAGGTATGTTTAAAAAAATTTGTATTAATCACAGTTTACGTATAATATCCATATTTTCATTTTTTCAAACATATTAAACATCTTTTAGGATGGGCTCTGAAGCACGTTAGTTTTCTCGAAGTCAACTTGAACAAATTCAACCCGTTATTCGCATCATCATACATCAAGTTACCTAAATCTATTGAAAATAAGAGAGCTGTTTTGAATATTCAAAATAATGATAACAAGTGTTTTGCTTATGCTGTCAACGCTGCAATCTTCCCAGCGGATGGACCTCCTCATGAAGTGGCATCCTATCCTCATTATTCAACATTGCTCAATTTTGAAGGTATTGATTTTCCTGTCAAATTACATGATATTCAGAAATTTGAAATTTTAAATAATATATCTATAAATGTTTTTGGAATAAATAATCAATACGAAAATGGTAAAATGGTTAGCGAAATTGTGGGCCCTCTACATTTCACAAATAAAAAACAAAATACACACGTAAACCTATTGCTAGTTACTGATATTGATGGTAATAGTCATTACATACTTATTAAAGACTTGTCACGATTAGTCTCTAGCCAGAGATCTAAGCATCACGGTAGAAATTATATTTGCGACGGTTGCCTATTGTTTTTTAATTCTCCTGAGAAATTGAATGCTCATGAAAGAAATGACTGTAATCGTTTATGCACTATACTACCAGACCCAGAACCTAAAATCAATAAATGTGGGGAACTAATTGCAGGAAATATCTTGAAATTTGTTAATGTCGAGAAACAATTACCGGTTCCTTTCGTGATATACGCAGATTTTGAAAGTTTGTTAAAACCAATTCATTACAATGAACCATCTGACAGTAAATCTTTCTCCGTTAAAACTTATCAACACGAGCCGTACTCATTTTGCTTCTACTTAAAGTGTAATTTTGATGATAATCTTTCCAAACTTGAATATTATCGAGGTATTGATGTTGTGGAAGTTTTCGTTAAAAGACTGGATGAGCTTGTCTTACAATTATATCAGAATCACTTAAAAAATATAGTTGAAATGAAACCATTATCTCAGAATCAACAAGATATTTTCAATAATAGCCAAATTTGCCATATATGTGATAAACCTTTTGAGGATGGCGATGAGAAGGTCCGCGATCACTGTCATCTTACTGGCAATTTTCGTGGACCTGCGCATTCGCATTGTAATTTGAATTTTAAGATACCTAAATTTATACCAGTGTTCTTTCATAATTTAACTAATTACGATTCCCATTTATTTATTAAAAAATTAGCTTTAAAGCAAGAAAGTATACAAGTTCTTGCGCAAAATAAAGAAAAATATATTACATTTTCCAAACAAATTCTTGTAGATCAAATCAATGATAGAAAACCGAAAAAAGTTTTCATAAAATTAAGATTTGTCGATTCTTTTCGCTTTTTACCAGCTTCCTTGGATAAACTAAGCCAAACGCTAGAAACACATCAATGCCTCGAAATAAGAAAATTTTATACCGATGACCTGCAATTCAATTTATTAAGACGTAAAGGTGTCTTTCCATATTCTTACGTAGATTCACTGGAAAAATTGGATGGTACCGAATTGCCATCAAAAGACGAGTTTTTTAATATCTTAAGTGGCGAATCAATTTCTCAGGAAGATTATGATCGGGCTTGTAATGTCTGGAATACATTTAATTGTCAAACTCTCGGCGAATATTCGGATATTTATTTAATATCAGATGTGTTGCTTCTTGCCGATGTTTTTGAGAATTTTCGACAGATATGTCTACGGACATACAAATTAGATCCTGCACAATATTTAACAGCGCCATCATTGAGCTGGGATGCTATGTTGCGAAAAACTGGTATCGAACTTGAGCTTCTGACTGATATTGATATGCTTCACTTCTTTAGGAAAGGGATACGCGGCGGTGTTAGCCAATGCAGTAACAGAAAAGCTGTCGCTAATAATTCATTAATTTCCAATTATGATCCATCAAAACCAACGTCATATATATTATATCTAGATTCTACCAACTTATACGGAAGCTCAATGAGTCAGAGTTTGCCAACGGGTGATTTTAGATGGTTGAAAGGCTATGAAATTGAAAATTTTGATTGCACTAATCTCGATAATAATTCTCCAAAAGGTTATATACTGGAAGTAGATTTAGAATACCCACAGCATTTACACGACAAACACAATGATCTACCGTTTTGTCCGGAGACCTTTGTACCCCCGGACTCAAAAAATTCAAAATTAATATTAAATTTACATGATAAACATAAATATATTACCCATTACAGAAATTTGAAACAATGCTTAGAACATGGATTAATACTTAAAAAAATACATAGAGTTATAGAATTCTCACAATCTGCTTGGTTAAAAACATATATAGATTTGAATACTGAACTTAGAAACTCTTGTAAAAATCCGTTCGAGAGAGATCTTTATAAATTTTTAATAAATTCAATATTCGGAAAGACAATGGAAAATGTAGATAATAGGGTTGATGTGAAGTTAGTATCACATTGGAGAAATAGTATAGGTAGTATAGGTGCTGAAGGATTTATTGCAAAGCCCAATTTTAAATCCTGTAGTGTATTTTCAGAAAATTTAGTAGCAATTCAAATGTCACTATTAAAAATATTTTATGATAAACCGCTCTATATAGGCTTCACCATTTTAGATATATCAAAAACTATAATATATGACTTTTTTTATAACTTTATAAAGAAAAACTATGAGGATAAAGCTGTTCTCTGTTACACGGACACCGATTCATTAATTTTACAAATTCACACCGAAAATGTTTACGATGATATTAAAACAAATATAGAACTCTTCGATACATCTAATTTTTCAATTCCAAACGTACACAACATCCCGAAAACGAGGTCAACTCCAGGGAAAATGAAAGACGAATATGCCGGTACACCGATAGAAAGCTTTTTCGGTACTGGGGCGAAAGCTTACTGTATTAAAACAAATGATAATGTTATGAAAAAAGCCAAAGGGGTATCAAAGTGTTATTAAAAATCAGTTGCATTCAGTGGATTATAAACAAATTGTAGAAGACGGCGGTCTCATATACCGAAAAATGTATGTATTTTCTTCACATCTGCATACAATATATACTGAGTTGAGAAATAAAGTTGCGCTTTCCGCACATGATGACAAGCGTTATGTTATACCGGGAAGCACAAAAACTCTTGCTTGGGGACATTACTCTATCCCTAATTTCCTCAATAACGCTAACCATAATACTAATGATGATGCTTTAACGATTCTTTTAAGGGCATTTGATGAGATTATTGAACAGGAAAATCATGATACCGACTTTGATTTAAATTTATTGTAAGTTTTTTTGTTTTAGTGCAAAAAATGTTTTGTACTTATTTCAATCTTCAAAAAATTTGTTTTTTAATACCAGTATCCATTTTTGTTTTACTGTAAAAATGTTTATAATTTTAATATTCAAAAATTAGCTTTTGAAATTATTAACTTAGAATCTGGTGTGAGAAATTTAAGTCAGAAATTTTCAAATCTTCAATTCGATGCAGAGCATGAGGCAGTATATGGAATGGGAAGATTTTACTCTGAAGATGAATGTAATGAACTGGCTAAAAAATATGAAGTGGGCCATGAAGTTTGTCGAAAATTTTTGGAAAAGAGAATATGTGAGGGATGTCTCGTCCAAGAATTAATTAAATTAGGCTTGGGTGAATTTTTGCATCGAGTAAAACAATATTTGGATCCAGAACTTGCAAGCAGAATATTTCAAGAGGAGAACTGAATTATTTAAATATTTTATATTGTATTGTATTCCAAAATTTGCTTTTTATATAAATATCCATTTTGTTTGTAAATGTTACGAAATAACTACACAAAAAGTTTATAATTTCAGTCTGTATTTTAGGAAAGGTCTGATATTAATCAAATAAATTATCAATTTAAAAAATTGTTTTATTTCAAATCCTATGCATTATTGTAATAATAGATATTTTTATTCTTTTTTCAAACACTTCACTGTATAATATATAATTTGGAGAAAATAATGAACGTTCGCAAGTTGAATAGAATTACAGGATGTGAAAGTACAATGAACTGCTGATGTTGCATGTTACATAATACCGGATATAACAGTATAATGAACTGCTAACTTTGCAAGTTGAATAAACTTCTGACATTACGAGTTAAGTAATACCGGATGTATCAGTACAATGAACTGCTGATGTTGCATGTTACATAATAATACCGGATATAACAATATAATGAACTGCTAACTTTGCAAGTTGAATAAACTTCTGACATTACGAGTTAAGTAATACCGGATGTATCAGTACAATGAACTACTGACATAAGCTGCATAAAATGCCGGATGTGTCAGTATAATGAACTGCTAACTTTATAAGTTGAATGAACTGCTGACATTGTAAGTTAAGTAATACCGGATGTATCAGTACAATGAACTGCTGACATAATCTGAATAAAATGCCGGATGTGTTACAATAAACTTGTAAATTGAATAAGTTATGACATACTTAAGTACAATAAACTGCTGACTCCACAAATGTGGTCAAATAGGCATGTCTGAAATAATGTGGGAGGTATGATCGTTCACTATAAATCTGGAATATTAGTAGAACTCGTCAGTTAACAGTTTTTTACTTCATCCGAAATAAAGTTAATATCGAAAGATGTGGATGTGCTACGTCAAAGAAGTTGAGATTACGGACTTAGAAAGTGGTGTCCGCCATTTAAGTCAGAAATTTTCAAATCTTCAATTCGATGCAGAGCATGAGGCTGTATATGGAATGGGAAGATTTTACTCTGAAGATGAATGTAATGAACTAGCTAAAAGATATGAAGAGGGCCATGAAGTTTGTCGAAAATTTTTGGAAAAGAGAATTTGCGAGGGATGTCTTGTCCAGGAGCTGATCAAATTGGGGTTAGGTGGATTTTTGCATCGAATAAAACAATATTTGGAGCCGGAACTTGCAAACAGGGTACATCTTCAAGAGGATAACTGAATTATTTAAATATTTTATATTGTATTGTGTATTGTGTTGTATTTTGTGTTATTATTTGCAGATATTAAAAATAAAAAAAAACAAAATTCTCTTTGGTATTATTTATTACAAAATCAAGAAATAAAATTTTCATACAAATAATAGACATTAGAAAGTGCACACATACATTTATTATTTGAATGGTAAAAACATTTTGGGATCGACTTCTTTAAAGTTGGTCGTTCGTCAAGTTCTAATACAGGTTGGGTGATAAAGTGTCTGATGTAGTTTGCTTTTTCGTTTCCTTTTACATAAACGCAATCTGCCACTGAAGTCAAATCCTGAATAATTTGACCGAACATATGCAATGGTGTAAATCCATCAGCCCATTTGATGCCGTGATGATTTCTTGTTAGCCATGTAACTTGCTTTTCTATCTCTGGTGAGAGTAAGTTAAATGGGTATGGTGGTCTAAAAATATAGTGGCACATTTTTACACCGTCATAGCCTGCGAGCTCTTTAACAATAAATTCGTTGTTTTCTATTTTAAATCCTTGAATGTCCACAACCAGCTTCATAGTTTTAGATTATGCAATTTTTTTAAAACTGTTTTCTTCATGCAATAAAATTCCACTATTTTTCTTAAGTATTTCAGTTTTTTTCTGTGTTCCTTCAATAGTCGCACATATTCTGATCTCCTTATCATACTAACTTACTTCTTCGAACTAGTTTTTGTTTATGCCAGCAAAGAGAAACGTGTAGTGCGCATGTCAATGTTGACGTACAATTTTAGTTAAAGGGTTATAAGTGAAATGTTTCTCATGTAATATAAGACAATATGCAGTAATATCCGAAGTAGTGGGGATATCCGTCTCAAACTCTATTCTCATGACCACTGACCCCGTTTGTATAACTTCTTTTTGACGTGAACAGTCGATATGCGTTATTGGTGCATAAGCCTTAAATTCTCTTGGATTAAGAATAGGCTGATTTATTTTGTGATGATAGTAAGATTCCTGAAAATTTGCAAACATGTCATAGAGGGTTGCGTATTTATTGCTTTTAAAGTCTAAGTATAAATCGTTATATGGGTATCTTTCAGAATTTAAGAAGACTCTTATGTTTCTAAGTCCACAGTCATCGAATTTGCTCATATCAGTTGTAATTTTCCCTTTTCTATCTTTCTGAAATGCTATTATTACATGTCTAGGAGTTTCTACCTTAGTAGACGTCTTAACAGGCCATGTATGTCTGCTTGACGGAGGTAGAGATGGATATTCAATTAATTCCCAGCTTCTAAATTTTATAGGGAGGTCTACATTACGACTTATAAGTTTATTCAACCTAAGCTGTTCTGACATATTAACAGTGACATGAGGGACCCTCCAAAATAGTTTACTAATAATAATTTTAGGTTTTTCAGCTTCATCGCTACTTGTAATGCTGTCTAGATCATTACTGTTACGTATTAATACTAATTCTTGTCTCATATTAATGACAATTTTTCGAAAATCTTCAAAAAATCCAACTAGTAGTTTTAATGGAATGCAAACATTGAAATTTCCTTTTACATCGGCTATAATTTTTTCACCCACGCCTGTTTTCTTTTTTGGAAACCATCCAGCATTTTGCATGGAAATACTTTCATTTTCATTGTATGATATATAATTCTTTAAAGTTGAAACTAATCCAACATTTCTCGCTCCATCTATTACAATTCCATTCATTTCATATCTAATTTCACGAAACAAAAACGCAATACCATTATTAATAAACTCCAGTGCAACAGTCTCAGTTCCATCCTCTTTCATTAATTTTCCTTCGATGTACAAATAACTATTGCACGGTGCAGTATAAGCATCTAAATCTTGAATAGGGATTCTTATTTCATCATTGTAATCCAAAGTTCCGGATATATTGGATTGATATGTATGGAACTGATACTCCGCAACAGAGTTGTCGCTAAAGGGCTGACCAGTAATATTCAGTAAATCCATTATACTAAAACTTCCAATCCAACTGATTTTAAATATTGACGATTTTTTAATGTTAATGGTTCGATATTTTTTTTAATACTGTTGATTTCCTTCTTTCTAGCTCTTTTATAGTATGGCTGATGCTTGTAAACGGATGACGTTGAATTAAATATCAGCACCATTTAATTATTTGATTGATTTTCTAAGATGGAGTCTAACAGTTAAAGTCTCTTTTTGAAAATTAACAAGTTGCCCTGCTTGGTCTACTATTTTGACAGTGATGTTGCTAATAGTTTTAACGCACACTGGGAAATAAATAATATTCAAAGGTGACTCCACTATTTTATACCCAACAGGCACTGTTGGAAAAAACTGATGAATAATATGTACAGGTTGTCCATTAGAAAAAGAACCTACTGCAATGCTGCAATCGACACAGATAGCATTCACTTTAGATATCTTTACGGTATTATCGGAAGTATTGCTATCATTAACCTTTAACTCTCTCTTCTCGAAACCTAATACTGGACCTATCGAATCTTTCACGTTGAAATTAATTCTCGTATTTGCACGTATAGTGACTTTAGAAGTATTAATATCTGTGGTAATTCTGATAACTGCTTCATCATCTTCTTCGTTTATTTTGTTTACTATGAATTTTATAATGTCATCAATTTCATAACATCCCTCAGGAATTTCAGTTATATGTTCATAATTTTCTCCCCATGCAAATTTATTATTACTGTTGTCAATATTTGGAATAATATTATATGTATCAAAATTTACTAATCCAATTTCATAATCTATTTCATCATCTAAATATATTGGTGGATTGAAACTGTAATTTAATACGGAAGATTCTGCACTAAGAGTGAAAGTAAATGACATATTTACACATTAACGGTTTATAATGAAATGATCCTAAGATGCATGCATACGAAGGTTCACCTCCCGCCAATCCACCAATCATATGAGGGGGTGTGGTTTATCCCCTCCACTCATCCAATACGCTTAGGTGGGCGGAACTTATCCCCTCCACTCAACAAATCCGCTTATGTGGGCGGAGCTTATCCCCTCCATCGACCAATTACAATACATGGGTGGGATTTATCTCGACCAATCACAATAAGTGGGTTGATATTCACCTCCCACCAATCGACCAATCATATTATGAGGGGTGTGGTTTATCCCCTCCACTCAACCAATCCGCTTAGGTGGGCGGAGCTTATCCCCTCCCATCGACCAATCACGTTCGGGGTGGGGGGAGGAGTGGGGGGTATACATGGGGCATATGGGGGGGGGTACATGCCTTTTCTCATTATTAACCTACTCTTAAGATATTAAAGGTCAGGTCGCAAAAATCGGTTTTTCGCAAATATCTCGCTTCCTATGGTTTTAATGATATTTGCATCTATTATGCAAATTGTAGAGCATAAAATTCTCTACAAATTATGTTACATTATTTTATACGCTTAACCGTTTTTGAGATAGAGCGCAGAGAGCGCGCAGTGCTTAGCCATACATAGCATAATGCAAGGTCAACCGTGAGTCCCGGTAAATCATACGTCGTTTAAAGTTAATTAATCACTAAAAAATCCACAATTATGAATAATTTGCATTATATATTAATTAATACATTATATTTAATAATAATTTTTTATTTATCAAATATATTCGTTTAATAATACTTACCTACTTCGTGTAATTGAAAAATTGTTAAGTGAAATACTTTAAATATATTTTAATTATCTTTAATCTTTAATAGAATATTTCTCATGTTAGATATATATAGTATATAAATAAATAATATGATAATCACTTGTATGTACCAATACATCCAGAAAGAAGGAAATAATAAAGTACCCCTTAGCATTTTAAAGTAGACCATGTAGGAAAGTTACACAATGTTTATCGTCTAATAACAATAAAATGTGCCGGCAAATTCAATCATAAATTAATTAATGTGATATAATTTGAAGAAACGAATAGATTCTGTATCACATGAGCAAAATTTTTAAGTTTATAAGTTTTATGCTCGAATGAAGCAGATTGTAAAATTTTGGTCCTAAATCATTTATAAATTTTTTATTAATGTTTGTCCTATTTTTTGGTATTATTAAGTGCCGATTTACTCTAACTCTGGTGTCATAATTGTGCATAATACGTGTAATTGAAAAATTGTTAAGTGAAATACTTTAAGTATATTTTAATTATATTCTAATATATCTTAATTATATTTTCAGTAGAAAAAGAATAGAGCAAATACATTTTAATTATATCTTTATTTAGCAATTATGTATCATACATTTACTACAATTGACATTCAAATGTGGGGAGGATTTACGGAAACTTTAATAATTAGGACACCCAAGTAACACAACCTCTTATTACGCTTAAAGCTTTATAAACAATACATTATGGCAACTTGTGCAGAAAATTGGTTATATTAGAGGTTTATTCAACACTAACCTGCTTATAAAGTAACTCGGTAAACTAGGATTGCTAGTAAAATGCTTTCAAAACATGAATATAAAGCTTCTTTATTAATGCATCTTATACAGTTTTTTTTAGTTTATAAGAGGCTTAGTAAAGTCTATTATACAGATACACACGTGTATTTATAACAGGTGTATAAACCTCTATATAACATTTATACATGTTTTCCAGCTTAGCAATTTCTCTACAATGGCTTTATAACATTGAGTTTTAAAGGTTTTTAAAGCAAAATTTTACAGCAATGTAGTTATTTAAGCAAAATGCCATTTACGTCAACCCTAATATAGATTATTTATAAATGCTTTTTACGTACAGTAGACGGAGTATTTCATAAAGCATTTATTCAACTGAAATTCTGTTATTGAGCTATGTACACTTATGTAGCTATAGTATATACGACCAGAATTGAAACCGTATAAAAACTAAAAGCCGCCAAAAACAGTCCGCATCTCTTTATTTCTTTTCTTATGACCAGCATTTCTATTTACCTCCGCAAAAGATGCCGACTATATTTGCCGGCTTTTAGTTTTTATACGTTTTCAATTCTGGTTGTATACACTATACAATCTTCCACTTAATTCATATAATTTTTTGAAGAATTAAAGTGATACAATGTATAGTTTCAAATAAATATAAGTTTAAAATTCTTTATTATTTATAACAACAAAATACAAAATGTATGTGGTTATAATTTTTAGACTTTGTATAGAAAATTATATGATAAATGTGTTTGATGTGGCGTGAAACAATTTAATAAATTTCTGATTAAAACTGTAGAATTTTATACTGCCATACGGCCTTGAAGATATTCAAAATATTTTCCTTGTCTTATTAGTAATATAAGTATTTAAGAGTTTACACATTTTAAAGAAAAATTATTTAATTCTTTTCCCACTTAGAATTTAGTTAAGATATATTAGAATATAATATTGGTTTCACAGAAGGCCTAAGCACAGATGATGCAGTATATGAGCTAATTAAATATGTAACAGATCATCTGGCTAATAATTAAAAAATGCATTGCAGTCTTCTTTGATCTGGCGAAGGCATTTGACACAGTGCCGCATGAAAAACTCTGTAAGAGGCACTGTGCAGAATGTCTTCAGAAACTATTTAAACGATAGATATCAGCGTGTTAAGATTAGAGAAACACTAAGTGATCCCAGAAGAATCTTGATTGGCGTACCACAAGGTACGGTACTAGGTCCGATTCTTTATAACATCTACATTAATTCCCTGACAAAAATGGTCATAAATGGGAAAGTCATTTCGTATGCGGATGATACAGTTTCAATTTTTGACGGAATTTCTTGGGATGAAGTTAAAGACAAAGTAAAAATTCGACTACAAAAAATAAAAATTTGGCTGGATACGTTCAAACTGTCGCTTAATGCTAAGAAAACCAACTATATTGCATTCTCCATAACAAACGCGAACCGCCCGGAATATAACAGCATAAAAATAAATAACATATCAGATCTAATAAAGGAGACTAAAACTACCAAATATTTAGGCATTATGGTAGACAATAATCTAAAATGGGACCATCATACAACATACCTAACAAAAAAATTTAGATGTTTGATACACAAATTCTACCTACTTCGTCAGTTCTTAAGTCAAAAGTTACTAATAACCATCTATCAATCCCTAGTTGAATCACTCATTTGGTATGGAATTGTAGTATGGGGTGGTCTTTACAACAACTCTTTAAAAACGCTTACTGTTGCACAGAATACAATTCTCAAAATTATTTATAAAAAGGATCGATTATACCCGACAAGATTACTGTACTCTGATAGAATATGTAATATTCGCAGCCTTTTTATTCTGTCAACGTGCTGTTTTATGAGCAAGCATACGAAACTAAAACATTATATTGTGCACAATTATGACACCAGAGTTAGAGTAAATCGGCACTTAATAATACCAAAAAATAGGACAAACATTAATAAAAAATTTATAAATTATTTAGGACCAAAATTTTAAAATCTGCTTCATTCGAGTATAAAACTTATAATCTTAAAAATTTTGCTCATGTGATACAGAATCTATTCGTTTCTTCAAATTATATCACATTAATTAATTTATGATTGAATTTGCCCGCACATTTCATTGTTATTAGACGATAAACATTGTGTAACTTTCCTACATGGTCTACTTTAAAATGCTAAGGGGTACTTTATTATTTCCTTCTTTCTGGATGTATTGGTACATACAGGTGATTATCATATTATTTATTTATATACTATGTATATCTAACATGAGAAATATTCCATTAGAGATTAAAGATAATTAAAATATACTTATAGTATTTCACTTAACAATTTTTCAATTACACGAAGTGGTAAGTATTATTAAACGAATATATTTGATAAATGAAAAATATTATTAAATATAATGTATTAACTAATATGCAAATTATTCATAATTGTGGATTTTTTAGTGATTAATTAACTTTAAACGACGTATTATTTACCGGGACTCACGGTTGACTTTGCATTATACTGCGCGCTCTCAGCACTCTATCTCAAAAACGGTTAAGCGTATAAAAAAATATTTGCAACAAAACTTGTAGAGAATTTTATGCTCTACAATTTTCATAATAGATGCAAATATCATTAAAACCATAGGAAGCGAGATATTTGCGAAAAACAGATTTTTGTGACCTTTGACCCTCAATATCCTAAGACGTGGCCACGAGATTTTATGAGACATTTGAGACAACTTTTAGGATGCCACAATAAAGGTTTATACAAGTTTACAGCTTATTCCGAGGTTGATCCTCTTTTTTGGCTAATGTGACTGCATTATTACTGTAAATATGGAAAAGTTAACATTATTATAAAGTGATCTATGAAAATGGCAACTATTATGTTTGATATGTGACATTTCTTTAATGAAATAATCAAAATGGTTGACAGTGAGAAAGAAAAACACCAAATATTTATACAAAATAGATAACAAAGATTTATTTGGGATATTTAAATATAAATAAATGATGTCATAAAAGATCTTCGATGTATCCACCATTATTGTCAATGCATAATTGGTAACGTCTTCTTATATTTATAATTGTACCGGAAATGGCTTCATTATTTACATTATTTTTTTGTATCCCCTCAGATCTGCGTGCTACTGCACTTTTGATAGCATTTTAACAAAATTCAGTCACAACCACACAATACCAGTTAACTAAAGGGGATCATGCATATTATAAAGGCTTTAAAAAATTTATGTAACTGAAAGGGACGGTAGCTCAGCGGTATAGCGCATCTAGTTTTCTCTCTGAGCATACCTAGCGGAGTGGGTTCAAGCTTCAGCTACTGCGAAATAATTTTCAAATTATCCCCAAGAAGTGGTTCGGATCCCACTATAAAATGTAGGGCCCCGTCACCTTTACTTGGCCAAATCTAGATCTCATAGACTTGCAAGGGTCATTCAGGTGACCTGAAAGGCAGT
Organism: Leptura quadrifasciata; assembly: GCA_963675555.1. NCBI lineage: Eukaryota > Metazoa > Arthropoda > Insecta > Coleoptera > Cerambycidae > Leptura > Leptura quadrifasciata. Next base: position 148,658,751 of record OY776673.1, on the reverse strand, counting down.
AAAAAAACAAACAACTAACAACCATTAGTCATAAAAAATGAAAAAAATTGCATACTCCAAATATCGACTTAATGCTGGCAAGAGAAATTCTAAGAAACTTTGGCGACTATTTGAAAATAATAATGCGCATACTAAATGAAGGAATGAAATATCCCCCAGATCTGGTAGATTCTGATAATATAACTTCTTTCTGCAGTCAATAAACTATTCCAAGGTTACCTAAGATAAAATCCAACATTTTCTTACCAACAAATACCCACAACTTGACCATGATTTAACTTTACATACTGTAACTTCTGACGAGGTAGAAAAGATTATTTATACGCTAAAATCTGAAGTAACCGGTGTAGATGGAATAAACCTTAAAATGTTAAAATATGTTTTACCATTTTGCTTTAACATGTTTACCCATATCTTAAACACGTCTGTGCAGACCAGTGAAATACCCGATTTATGGAAAAATTCTTTAATTACACCTCTACTTAAAGTTCCTAAAAATGTGACCTTGACGGAGCTTCGACCAGTTTGTGCACTTCCAACTATGTCAAAAGTGCTTAAATTGATCATTTACTCACAACTTTCTGAACACACGAGAATATCTGACATCTTGCATCAGATTCAATCAGAATTTCGACCAAAACACAGCACTACCACAGCTTTAGTGAAAATAAATAACAATGTTGCCCGAAATATTCCTAATTCTAAAATAACCTACCTAGTATTGCTTGATTATAGCAAAGCGTTTGAGATTATTACTACAGAACTACTTATCGCCAAATTAAACTATTATGGATGTGACACTAATGTGTTAAACTGGTTCAATAGTTACCCACTTAAATGGTAGAAAACAGCAAGTAAATGGTATGGCTTCTAATCAGTTATTTGTAACACATCGGGTACCGAAATGACAAGATCATTGGACAAGTTACATAAATAAATCTCCCTACGAAAATAAATCATATTTACGAAAATTCGATATCAACATTCTATACAACTATTACCAGATTGAGATTAAATCATGGTGACTTTGGATCTCATCTACATAAAATAGGATTAATCGCGTCACCGCTATGTTCATGTGACAATTTGTGAAGGGCAGATCTGGATCATCTGGTTTTTTTCATGTAAAAATCACGTGCAATTGACAAATAACTTTTTTAATGACCTAAAATTACTTAAAGTACAGTGTCCTATAAATCTAACCCGTCTGTTGACGGAAGAAAATATATATTAGATGTTATATTTTGGCAAAAATGGTAACTCGGATACATGAAAAAGAAATTAATTTCCTAAATTTCTGTGGCCATAAAATTATTCCCGATGCCAAAAAACCCCCCACTACAACTACTACATCGGGTACCTCAAGGCAGCATACAAGGTCCGTTATTGTTTTCAATATTCACCGCAGACTTACCGACTATATTAACAGTAGACTGTTCTATCCACATGTATACAGACGGCACTCAACTTTACATGTGCAGTTCTACACCATCCGTCGATTCTACCATTAATGAATTAAATTTAAACCTTAGTTTAGTTAGCAGTTGGTCTCGTGAAAATGGTTTGATTTTAAACCCAAATAAAAGTACAGCGTTGTGTATCGGTACTAACTCTGTGCAAAGGCAACTTCTGCTTCTATCGAATTAAAACTGGGTGACTCTATAATTAGAATAACTGAAGAGGCGAAAAAACTTGGACTTCTTATTGACAACAGACTTTCTTTTGAAAATCATGTAAATAAAAATGCTGTACCTGTTACTTTAAATTGAAATCCTCTATAAGTTTAAATGTGTCCTTCCGTCTGAAACAAAATAGAATCTTTACTCAAGAGCTTGAGTCTAGAGTAGCTTTCAATCGATGTGGCTGGTATAAGTCAAACTTCTATACAGGGTGTCCCAATAGCGCGTCAAAGTCCAATATCAGCCTTATTAGAAGACTTTGGAAAATTATTAAAAAATATATATATAAAATATAGGAATTATAATATTCCAACCTATCTGCAAGTGCCTTATATAACTCAACAAATTAAACGAAAACAGCTATTCCCCCTTATGAGTGCTAAATTACATGGTAAAATTTGTCTAAATTCAGTTAGCACTAAGATACAATGACTTGGAATGCTCAAATACTACGAGGAAGATGCGAGGCCTCCTTCATGTCAGGATGTCACTAACTGCAGACCGGTTTTGGCCTATTTTTAGGTCACGTCGATGCAGTGCAAGTGATACCTTCAATACTCCGAATTCGCATCTCATAGACACTGTTAAGTTTCACCGCAGTAGAGCGTAACTAGCTCCATCTCTCAGTGGTCTCAAAACAATAAATAAAATTGATAATTCTCGATTTTGATTGTTTCGGCTTATATCGTTTTCTCTTGCCAATTCTCTTATAATCGAGCTCAAAAGTATGACTATTTGGTTTTCTTCATTTACTACATATTTTGTTCACTTCTTTTTCTCATATTCCACTTTCCCCTTATTGTGAAATCGTTCCATCAATCTCTCAAATGAATTTTTAGAGGGCTGTCTTCTTTCCGGATATCGCTCCTTATAAATTCGAGTTGATAGCAAACAATTTTTATTACTCGCACCCAGAACATAAACCATATCGACCATTTTTTCTCTTGAAAAATTCATTATTAGAAAGTGCAAATTTGAAACTAATTTATAACTTAAAATAAGTGTAAATACTTTCAATTATTTTCTCGCTTTATGTCAAAATCATGGCTACTAGATCAGTTCGAAATGAAAAGTATTATAATTTAACGGTGTTTAAAAATTGCAGAGCATTAATGCGCTAATTCAAAAATAAAATAATATAGAGAGTGTTCCATTTGAAAAAACTGAAAAAATTCACTTTGAAATGTAAAATAGCGCCAGTATAAAATACACTTTGTATAATTATAATCAATATTTGATGGTTATGTCGTTGTAGTACATCCCTTGTCTATATAATCGCAAAATAAGTCTTCTTAATTAATAGTAATACACACACACCGAATTAATTTGTTAAACCTTGATATTTCCTCGAATAACTTGGCAACACGACGTCAAAAACAAAAAATCTTAGGTCGTTGGAAAGGTAATTTTATGCTGAATTCATAAATGTAAAAATATATAGAGTTCCATTACATTTCAAAATAATTTTAAAATGTGCGCCTATACCGCTTCCACAAAAAAATAATTTCCCAAAGTCTTCTAATAAGGCTGATATTGGACTTTGATGCACTTTTGGGACACCCCGTATGTGACACTGTTCCATTCGATGGCCATAGATCATTTGTGTTAAGGCTACTTTTAAGCATGAATATATCATAAATGTAAAATTGAAAGATCGTCCCTTGTGCCAGATTAATTGCGTTTAATTTTTTTCTCCATCAAGAAGCACAAAAAGACACTTGGAGTCTGTTTTTCAACTTTCGGTTAAATTTATTAATCTGCTGATGGGTGTAATGATATTGACAAAGCTATTACAGCACTACACTTAGAACTTGGAATTGGTTGGGAGGGTGGTCAAAGAAAAATATTGAAACACAGCACTTAGGCCCCATTGGGCTCCTTGTACTTCCTCCCTGTAGGCAGACCCTCGCCTAGGCCTCCAACCAACCTAATCTTGTGAAGTAGGTAGTGATGCTGTTTAGGGGCATCTCCCCTTACACTGGTAAAAGTAAGTCATTCTTCCAAAATGGATTCTCTGATTGATGAGACAGCAGAACAGTTCAACCGTCTCATCTTTTTGTTCACAACCTCTGCAGAGAGGTGTTTCATTTAATCTCATATTGTGTAGACGCTTCCTTAACGGACAGTGTCCAGTCTGGTTTCCCGTTATGAAATGTAGGTTCCTTCTGGACATTGCCAGGTAGTTCATTGTTATACTCTTGTTGGGGTATTTTAGTAGTTCCCCATAGCAAGCTGACAGCTGCTTGTTTCATCCCAGAGCTTCTTGAATTCGTTGTGGGTGTTCTCTTTAATTACTTGTGTTATCGCCGTAATTGGTAACAGACTGGCCAGGCCAGCTCCAAAGATATTTAGGCCTGCTGTCTTCTTGCCAGTCTATCGGTTTCTTTGTTGCCATTGCACTGTGGATATTCTTTCACCCAGCATAGTGACATGTTATTCATGCTGTAGGCACCCACAAGTGCTTGGTGACATTCCCATACTGCTTGTGGTAATTTTGTAACTTCTCAGGGCTAATAATAATTGTCTTCAATCTGTGTAGATCCTGATTGTTTTGCCCATAGTTTGTCTATGGACAATCCCTTTTGTAGCTATGGTTATGCCTGCAAAAGAGATTGTCCTTAGACAAACTACGGGCAAAATACAGCACTATATTCGTGAGACTATTGAGGCATAACCACTTCGGCATTGGCTTCCCTATGCCGGAAGAAATTAGGAATGCACCATTGGGAAGGTTCCTGGTCTTTGGTTTGGAATCCGGCCTGGATGGGGACATCAGTTAACCAGCTAGCGGATGCACAATGGGCCACAAGGCCTGAGTGCCGCGATTTATTATTGCGCCGCTATGAAGAAGAAGAAGAGATATCACCTGTTAACCACTGGTGGAAATTATAGGTAGGTATATATTACTGTTACTTGTGAGCTTCTATACCGAGTTCTACAAGTATAAAATGCCTCGTAAAGTGCTTAATAAGATACAACATTTTATATACCTTGATTAGACCTAACCCGATAACAAAAGTGAATTTCTCATACCTTATATTTAGGATTACAAAAAAATTAAAACTGATGCTGCATAATAAAAAAAAATTATAGCACAGTCTTGCCTGAGGTCTAGCCTTGACAAGGACAGTTGTATAAAAAAAGAGCACTTTGCTTTAAATTTTGCTGAATTTTTCTTAAGTTTAGCAGTAACAAAATCAAAATATGTGTTCCCTGTCTTCCAAAGTTAAAGTAAAATAATAAGAATATTTACAATATACTGAATTAGCTATATATGTGATATTCCAGTATGGGGGCGCTTGATGTAATTCAATTAGTGTGAATTATTTAACTCAGGAGATATCACTTATTATGTTTTACCTTTTATAATGTACCTAACTAGCTTTGGAGTCAAACCGCAACCAGAAATACACTGAAGTATTTACAAATCATATAATTTACAGCAAAATTATATTATACATGGTAATTCTTCATCAGATTTCCCACTTGGATCTATTTTTACAAGAAAGACCAATTACAAGAAAAAGTACATTTTATGTGTTGAAATAATTACTGTTTGGTCTCTAATGTAAATTAAATAGTACTATTTACCACAGGCTAAGCAGTTCGCTTTGAGTCTGTACAGATAAAAAAAAAATTAATTGTATAGACTTTTATACTTGGTAGGTACCATTTCTTTTTCACTTGAAGTGATTTGATGAGTAATACCTTAGATAACACCGAGGATAACACTAAGTTTTATTATGATATAATTCAGTCAGAGCAAATAGAATATATCTATAAAATAAATAAAGATGATAAATAATTACAAGTGTCGCAATTATTTGTAACTTTGCAAGAATTTTGTTGTCAGACATATATGTAGGATTAGTTGGAGCCATTCTTTAAGAAAATTTCCGCCGCAATTCAATAATAAACTAATTGTATTTGTTAGGAACACTGTTAGAAAATTGAAACAGCAGATGAGCATCATGCAAAGTTTAGAGAGGTCTTTTATTCTTGTCTGTGTTATAGAAGAGTTCTCAATAGTCATGAGGAATTTCAAAAAGGAGCGTTGAAAGAGCTTTTGGAAGTCAGTTTGTAACTTTGAGTAATTCTATGGAATATATTTTTAAATAATGAGCTTCAGACGGGAAGGTCCAAAGTCTTGTGTTAATTATGTTTTCGAAACTCTTCAGTTTGTAATATTTTGATATTATATTTTAAAGATATAAAGAATAAAACTCTAAGAATATCGCCAATTACTAGATGGAAAGAGTAAGTGCAGCTTCATTTTATAAAATCGCTATGCTTCTGTAGATTATCTCTAATTAACTCATTTTAACACAAGCCGAAAAAAAAACTTGTCAAAAATAGAGACGCATTATCCAAAATTTGCACAAATTTTCTGAATACTTTTTTATTTACTCCCACCATAATTCAAGTTCGACTTCTTTCGGCAACTGTAGAGTAAAATCAGTACATACAAAATAATATATATAAATAATAGGTGGCTATATATGGAATACAGATAGCAGTGATTTTATAGTAAGTTTTGTGGTGTTTTTTGAATATTTTTACATTTTTTACAATTCTGAAATGAACTGTAATTATACTCAAATATATTCTCCTTAAGCCCATCTTTTTAGAGATCAACCCTTTTAAAGTACTTACTAATAAAATTAAATAAGGTTTCTACTTTGGATAAAAATTGTTCTACAATTACAGATAGGTAAATAATCTCTTAGTGGTTTTGTGGCTTAGTATAATTTTCCATATAGTAAAAACATTTCCTTCTAAAGATGATAGATAGGTATATAGTTATGTGGTACGTATTATGTTTATTAAGTCATTCTGACAATATAAATAGAGAGATATTATATAACATTAATATTTCACCTCCTATTTCAGTTGGCATGCCGTATATTAGATATAAGTAAGTTATAGACCAGGCGAGAGGAAGAAGTCTAATTGTCCTTGTAAAATAGCTTAAGTAAATACGTATAATATGCCATGATTTTAATTTGAGGCGAAGAATACACAAGAGTATATTAAAATAATCAGATAATCTATGTGGCTGTAATTAACTAACTACATGCGGGGCACATTAAAATAAAATATAAGTACCTATAACTCCGTTATCTTTTTTGTATACCAAAAATGAGTTTTATATATAAACTCACCATTCAATGACCATATATGAGAAGGCAATGAATGTGCAGCATAAACTCGCCCAAGGGCAATATTTGCAGCTGCAGAACCTAGGACACTTCCAGCTTCTTCAGCAGAGCTGCTGTCAGTCTCTGGACTGGCGCCTGTTGAGACGTCAAAACTGGCACCAGTCGCCGGTATGGAAATAGCCTCGTGACTAGCATGTAGGTCGGGTACACTTGACAAGGAACGAGCCCTTTGACGATCATTGGACATGTCCATCCCCAGAGACCGCATAAAACGAAATCCGGGAGCTGTGACCACCTCCGAACTGCTACTTGTCGAAAAAGCTCTTGTACGGGGGCTTTGGGTCCCGTTTGCCGTACTGGGTTTAGCGCCCATAACTTACGGTTAAAAATTACACTATTGTTCTTTATACACTGACGGTTTATTAAATTACATACTAATGTTTTGATAAGTCACACACTTGTCATAAATTATATGACAAAAATTCACCTGATTTGACAGGCAACATATCGTTTGTTTTTGTTCGAACAAGAAAGAGCACTGTAATATTAATTAATGACAATAACACAGAATTAACACCGTCGGGCACTATCTTTTAATATCTGGTTATTTAAATATTAAACAATTACTATTATTAGCGCATTGGCAAAAGCCAATGAAAAATGAATTTCCTGAAAGCCATATTATCTTTAAGCTTGCCAATTTATACAGCAGATGGCCCTCTATATATACCTAGTCTGACATTAGCTGATGTCGGATTTGGACTGCGTAAATTAATTATTGTTTACTTTAGTATGACGATTTTTTATTCTAGCAAAAATTAAGGCAATTCTAAAATATGTAGGTATAACAAGTATTTTGCCTTTAAAAATATTTTATAGGCGCTGTGTAGGCAACACACAATACTGATACTTGAACTGAAACTTGCCTATAACATTGGATATAAATTTGAATTTTTCCGAAGATGCCTAATGGTGCTTTTAAAAACCAGGCCCGTATTGAAGGTGGTAAGCAAGCTGATTAGACTGCTCTAGGGACCGCCATCACCAGGAAAAGATATTTCTGTCATCACTTAAATAAGGTATGATACTTATTTTAAGAACAATATTTCATCGCCAGAAAAATTTTACTAAAAAAAGATTATTCTATTGTTGAGTTTCCTATTGATATACTTCTCAATAGAGGTAGGTATAATCGAATTGACGGAGATTATTTTATGTGATGTTTTGAATTTGATTTTAAAAAGGAATTATTATTAGCCGTTACTCGAGTCCGAGTATAAAAATGTTACAGTCGATAAATTGTGTACAATAAAAAACAAGTAAAAGGTGTAGTCTATTGTAATTCCCATTCATCTACGGTGCACACGACTATGGCTATAGAGGCCAATTCGGGAGAGCACATGTCGACCGCAGTCAGGACAAACATAGACCTGGTTAGGTCTTGGATTCGGCCTTCTTGCAGCAACATTTCCTTGATAGCTGGCCACAACCCCTCGCCATTCGGTTCTGTCCGCTGCAAGTTGTTCCCATTGCTCGTCTGCAATACCGCAGGATTTTAGATTTTCATGGAGAGCGTCTTTGAACCTCTTTCGTTGACCGCCACGCCTTCTTCTACCGCTTAGCAATTCACCATAAAGTGTACATTTAGGAAGGCGGTTATCATGCATACGATGAACGTGCCCTGCCCATCTTAGGCGTGCTCTTGAAATAAGCACCTCAATTGGAAGGCTGTTTGCTCTCCTGAGTACTTCCACGTTTGATATGTGATGGAACCAACGGATTTTCATCATACTTCTGAGGTGTCTTTGCTGAAAACGTTCTAATTCTTTCACATGACGACGGTAAATGACCCAGCTTTCACATCCATATAGCAGTGTTGGAATGACAACTGCTCTGTAGACAGCCATTTTCGTTGACAAAGCAAGGTCGTGGTTGTCAAATGCTCTCTCTCTCTAAGTCCCCAGAGTGCTCTAGATGCAGCGTTAATTCTATTGCGAATCTCGCTGTCCATGTTTGCTTTGTCATTAACAACGTTGCCTAAGTAATTGAATTGATCCACCACTTCAAGAGAATTTCCGTTAAGTGTAATGTTTATTTGGTTCACTTGATGAGGAGTTGACATAATCTTAGTCTTTCCAATGTTGATTTTAAGTCCCAAGGAATCATAGCTCTGGGCATACACATCTAAAAGTTCTTGAAGCTCTTCCGGCGTAGAGGCTAAAAGTGCACAGTCATCCGCATACTGGAGATCACAAATGAATCGTGTGCGTGTCTTCGTGAAAGCTCTAAAGCGCCCTATGTTAATGAGACCGCCATTAAAACGGTATCTGAGACCTATTCCTCTGACTGTCAGTTTGTTGTCAACAATAATTGTTAGAGCAGTGGTAAACAAATTAAAGAGTAGGGGTGCCAGGACACATCCCTGCCTAACTCCAGTGAGGGTTTGGAAAGGTTCGGTTGCCTCATTATTATACATAACCTGGGCGTTGTTGTTTGTATGTAGACTGCGACATACTTCCACAAATTTTGTAGGGATACCTAAGCGGAACATAATTTTCCAGAGCACTTCCCTATCCACCGAGTCAAACGCCTTGGTTAAATCAATGAAGGCCATGTGAATTTCTCCTTGATGTTCGAGTGCTTTTTCTTGAAGCTGTTTAAGTGTGAAGATTAAATCCGATGTGCCTCGGTTTGGTCTAAAGCCACTCTGTGTTTCAGGAAGTAACTTTTCCATAACAGGTGTTAGCCTATTTGCCATCGCTTTAGTGAGTATCTTCCCTCCAACAGCCAGGAGAGCTATACCCCTGTAATTTCCACAGTCCGCAGCGCTCCCTTTGTTTTTGAAGAGGTTGATTAAAAGTGTATCACGAAACTCCTGCGGAGCTTGACCACTTTCCCACACAACATCAAACAGTTTTTTGAGGTAGGGTATGAGCTCTGACGACATAGCTTTAAAGATCTCAGCTGGGAGTGAGTCGGCGCCGGGAGATTTGTTATTTTTTAGCTGCCCAATGGCGGTTAAGATCTCTTCCGTTGTTAGTGGTTTATCTAAGTCTTCGAAGGTGTCATATTGAGGGATAAGATTTATAATATCGTGATCGGCTTGACTCTGCTGGTTAAGAATGTTAGAGTAGTGTTCCTTCCATCGGGCTCTTATTTCCTGGTCTTCTTTGAGGAGATTTCCATTTAAATCTTTAATAGGGCACATATTTTTCCGACTGGGGCCGTACACTGCTTTTACTCCTTGAAAGAAATTCCTGTAGTCGTGTGCAACGGCGTACCTTTGAATTTCTCTGGCCTTGCTTGCCCACCACTCGTTCTTTATTCTTCTGATTTCGCGTTGCGTTTCATACTTAGATTGGGTAAAAGCTTCTGCTTTTGATGAGTCGTTGGGGTGGTTGATAGCGTTTTGGAAGGCAATATGTTTGCGGTCAAGAAGTTCTTGTATAAAAGCTTCATTATCATTGAACCAGTCCTCCTGTTTTTTACTTGCTGCAGTGCCAAGAATTTCCTCACTCGCACTTTTTAAACTGTCTTTAATTTGTGTCCAGGTAGCAGCGACATCTACAGAATTGGTTTCTTCTAGTGCACTCAAATTCTCTTGAACTTTTTGCTTTAGCTGTTCGACGGTTTGTTGGTCACGCAATTTACTAATACAGAGACGGAGTCTACGTTTTACTTGAGTTCTTCGGTGTTTGGGTCTCATAACAATTTTCATTTTAGAGACAACAGGACAAAAGGAATTATTCGGTGGCTGAAAAAACATATTTTGTTTTGATTTTAAGAATTACGCTATTTTCTCCTTATGACCATGGGCGGACTGGCCATAAGTGACTTCGGACAAATGCCCAATGGAACGGTGCTATAATGCTCAAAAGTGGGACGGGCCGGCATTTAATTCATGTTAATAAAAGCATTATTAGATTAGGTAGATTATGAATAATATTACTTATGATCAGAGACAACTTTACGATTGAGCCTTAACCTTTAACTCCTCTAATTTCTTCGGCGTTAAAACAATCATTTGAGAGAATTAACTCCAACAGCATAAACGAATCAACATTGGATGAATTATCACTTTGTGCTTTCACAAAATCGCTTTCTGCCTTTATAATGTTCAAAAAACACTTCTAAATTAATAATTGTTGTTTTATTCAATGTATTCATTCGTTGAAACACCTCATAATAATCACAAAAGGCCACATTTGTTTAAAACAACTAGTAAATATGGACAGCCAAAATACATAGTCAAAAAAATAATGGCTATACGTCACGCACGGGTCGGGTGAACTGGTCAAAAGCAAAACTCGGCGGTTGCTCGTAAAAATTCAAATAATTTGAATTTCAATTATTATACAGGGTGTTGCATCATGAGAGGGACATAGCTTAATAGGAGGTAGAGAACATCAGTGGTAACCGGAACCCCCCATAGAAATGTCTCATTGGGCCTTCACTACGAAGTTACAGGGCGTTTTATAATTTTTGGCCAAACCTGTTTTTTGTCATAACTTTGACAGGGAATGAAATAACGGATTCATATTTGGTACGGCTAATGTACTAACGAGCCTCAAGAGGTACATGTATAAAAAAAATATATCCAGGTCCGGACTCGCTATAATTTATGTTTCTTCTTTGCATCAATAAAACATCACCCTGTATATATTTTTTTGAAATTTCGATACGATATTCGAAAAGAGCAAGAAAAAACAAACAAAATGGCCTGTTTCATTTTTTTGTTACACCTTCGTGGTTATTTAAATACGTTGTTAAATGTGCAAGAAAATGGATTACAGAACCCTATTAAATGAGAGGCACGTGAAATAAATAGTTTTATAACTAAAATTTGCAAAAATTCTATTGAGCCTAGGTGGTCTGGGTGAATCCTAATTCCGGCACGTTTTAAAGGTCCATTTTGGTAAAAAACTGTGGTCCTAATAAGTAATCGGGTATGAAATAACAAAATTTTTAATCAATCACAGTAGGCTTGTTCAAAGAATAAAAGTGACAGATAATTTAAACCATTTAGGCCTAAGCAACCAGTTACTTTGATCAAGAAAATCATCAACATTTTATACTTAATAAAAATTGGAAAAGAGAACAAACTAAAATCTAAATAAATAAAATATTTTCCATTCAATTAACAATAAGTAACAAAACAATAACTAAATGTGTTTAAAAATAAAACGTAATTGACACTAAAGTAAATTTTCAAAATGTCCTCCCCCACATTCTGTGCATTTTCTTGCGCGTTTAGAAAGGTCACCAATTGCTCGACGTATCATTTCTGGATTATTCCGTATTTCGTCGCAGGTTGTAACGATGCGCTGGATTAAATGTTGTCTACTTTCAATTTCAATGCTATAAACCTCGTTTTTAAGTGGCCCCATAAAAAGTAATCACAAGGGTTACAATCAGGAGATCTTGGTGGCCATTCATGTGGACCCCCGCGTCCAATCCATCTATTAGGATACACATTGTTTAAGTGTTCTCTTACTTGAAGGTTAAAATGTGGTGGGGCCCCATCATGCTGAAACAACATGCCTCTTATACCGATATTTTCTAACATATTCGGTAAAATGTTTTGAAGAAAATCAAAGTAAATTTCACCATTCAATCTTTCTTCAAAAAAATGTGGCCCTATCAAATGTCTATTCACAAGTCCGACCCAAACATTTACAGAAAACCTGTGTTGCGAACGGCGTTGGCGTACCGCATGTGGGTTTTCCTGTGCCCATTTATGATTATTTCGTGAATTGTTTACTCCATCCCTTGTAAATTGTGCCTCATCCGTAAATAAGGTTCTGTAAATGACTGGGCGATGGTTAGACAACCAATGACAAAATGCCAGGCGGGGGATATCGTCGCCTTGTTGAAGACGCTGTACCTGCTGGATATGATATGGATGGTAACGTTCTCTTTTTAGGGTTCTCCATACTCGCCAATGAGGAATACCAGGTGCCAAACTGATTCGTCTAGTGCTCATATTTGGGTTTTCTTCAACTACGTTTATAATATTGTTTTGTTCCTGCACACCTTGTTGTAAAACACGCTCCACAACTGCAGAAGTAGGAAACTTTCCGTGTTGTCTTGCATACTGGAACACCGTACTAAAGGTTTTATGATTAGGGCATCGACGACCAGGAAAACGCAGCCGATATTCTCTTTCCGCCGACCTACCATTTCCATTACAGAAACCATAGATGAATATTATGTCAGCATATTCCACGTTTGTAAATTTTACTGGCATAGTTAAAATATTTTCACAAGTTTTCACTAACTAAATGCGGATTATTGACACATTAAATTACTAACAAACAATTATTCAACTGTTTAGGAGATTTCTTTTTATTATCTGTCACTTTGAACAAGCCTACTGTGATTGATTAAAAATTTTGTTATTTCATACCCGATTACTTATTAGGACCACAGTTTTTTACCAAAATGGACCTTTAAAACGTGCCGGAATTAGGATTCACCCAGACCACCTAGGCTCAATAGAATTTTTGCAAATTTTAGTTATAAAACTATTTATTTCACGTGCCTCTCATTTAATAGGGTTCTGTAATCCATTTTCTTGCACATTTAACAACGTATTTAAATAACCACGAAGGTGTAACAAAAAAATGAAACAGGCCATTTTGTTTGTTTTTTCTTGCTCTTTTCGAATATCGTATCGAAATTTCAAAAAAATATATACAGGGTGATGTTTTATTGATGCAAAGAAGAAACATAAATTATAGCGAGTCCGGACCTGGATATATTTTTTTTTATACATGTACCTCTTGAGGCTCGTTAGTACATTAGCCGTACCAAATATGAATCCGTTATTTCATTCCCTGTCAAAGTTATGACAAAAAACAGGTTTGGCCAAAAATTATAAAACGCCCTGTAACTTCGTAGTGAAGGCCCAATGAGACATTTCTATGGGGGGGTTCCGGTTACCACTGATGTTCTCTACCTCCTATTAAGCTATGTCCCTCTCATGATGCAACACCCTGTATATTAATTATTGGATGTCTAAACAATTTATATTATGATATATTTAGACATTTTCAAACATAAACTATCTCATAAAAACACTTTTGGCTGTAAAACTGATATTCGCATGTACCCTATTCTCCGATTAATGAAAGTGGGCCTACGGTCATCAAGAGCGTGATTCTGGTTCCTGACCTATGGCCTTATTATTAGGAAATAATTATGATATTTATGGAATCTGCTTCATATAATGAAGGAGATATTGTAAAAAAGCCGCTGCCCAAGCAATCACTACTTCCACATCCAGAATTTGTATCCAAGTCTTATACACACTAAATCCCAATGTAATATTTTATTTCCTTTAATAATAGAGTGGGGGTGGTAGAGGGCGTGGCTGATGTAAAAAAAATTTAGAAGCCCTTGGTTCTCGTATACACACTAAATCCCAATTTAATTTTTTATTCCCTTAAACAAAAGAGTGGGGGTGGCAATGGGGGTGGTAGAGGGGGTAACTAATGCTAAAATAAATTTTAAAGGCCCTTGGTTTTCTTAAAAACACTAAATCCTAATTAATTTTTTACTCCTTTAATGGGATGGAGGGGGTAGCTAACGCCAAAAAATTTTTTTGAGACGTTTCGTTCTTTTATACACACTAAATCACATTTTAATTTCTTTTACTCCCTTTCATAATAGTATGGGGGTGGTATTGGGAGTGATAGTAGGGGTGGCCGATGCCAAAAAAACTTTTAAGACCTTGACTTTTCATACATGAAATATTATTTATGTGCGTGACTGTATTTCTTAAGCAGGCGCTACACGATGTGTCAAACGTTGGATCCAACACTGGTTGCATACAAGTTTGGTTGCACATTGGACCATTGGACCCGATGTTGGCGAATATAGGCACGCAACAACTGCCACATTTTCACGGCCACACAAAGTGGTGAATTGCATTCAACGTTGGAAATGTTGGCATCATATTAGCTTTCAGTGAAAAAGAATACGAAAACCACAGGGTCGGCTCAAAAACTGTTAAGTTAGACACAGGACATTAGGAACAAGAATATTCAAAAATTTTAGTAGAATGCAAATTATTAGGTGCAATCGGAAATAACATTTTTAGGACTTTAATCAAATTTGACTGAACAAAAGTCTTAAATAACCAAAATATATTTTTCCTACATTCATTTGTTTTATGTGAAAATGGAATAGTTTAAGATGGATACAGGCATTTTCAATTGCCATTTTTCCCAATATAATCAAGATAGGGGATATGGTGTGCTACATGCTTTGTACGTAGAGTTTCATGAGAAATCTAAATTTTGAATAATATGTAGGGGTGGTTCATGGTGGACTACCATCAGTATTTCTATTTTTTAGAATGTACGGCTGTGCTTTTACTGATCTAGTTTGTTAAAAAGATTTTATTGTTATTTTTATTATTGGAAATTAGTATTTATAAGAAAATATATAATAGTATATTGTTTGATATGGACTAAAAGTAACATTTTTTTGCGTCGAAAATGTGCTTGATGGACGAGCGAAGCACTAATGTAAAAGTTGTAATTGATGGATATGGTAATGATGGAACCAAAGAGTCTGAGAGAAATCGGAGATACATAGGTAATGCTTCGATTGATTACATGTTCGATGAAGACATGCCCTTAAAACCAAAGAAATTTATTTTTTGGAGCCCATAAACAACAATGTTTTAGAAAGGGTTTATTTAACGAAGGCAGAGTTAAACAAATTTCCAAATATAAAGAAACAATACCTTTTATTTATTGATGCCTTTACAGGGTGTGATGCCACTTCTGCCTTCCATAAAAAAGGTAAAAATCAATTTGTTAAAATTTTTAACCATCAAGAAAACTTGCGCAGAACAGCTGATACGTTTATGATTGTAGAGCAAGATGTTAATCAACTTTTTAATGATAAAATTGAATGCATTCTTGCATTATAAATGAGTTTAAATTCAAACGATTAATCGCTTTAATTGCTAGAAATAAATATGTATATTTTTGGTCACTACTTTGAACACAAGATGCAGCCAAAGAACACATTAAAATAGTGTATTTGCAAGTCCAGCAGAAAAAGTAACCCTCGCTGTGCATCTTCATGTGCATCGTTTGCAGTGGAAACAACTGTACTAACCACCCACCAATGGACGAGCACCAAGACGAACATTCTCCAATTCTTCAGGATGAAAACCCAAATGAAATTCATAACTAAACCTACTGTTTATTTTGCGCATGTATGTAATTTTTGTAAATAATTTCTAAAATTAATAAAGTGAAAATTTAAATTTCAATGTATAAAAATATTGTCGACTATATTTTCTTATATTATCTAATTTCTGTGGTGTTTATTTATTTATTTATTAATTCATTACAGATCCCATTAATTCCAAAGTTTTAACTTCCGAGCTGGATACTTGTAGATTTAATTTTCTTAGCAAAAAATTTTATGAAACACGAATTCTGATCTTCTATCTAATGTTTGACAATTCACAGAAAAAGTTTCATGTATAATATTTTTTCTTAAAAATCTACTTTAAAAATTATTTACAATGGCAATAAAAATGTAGAAAACAATAAATATTATAATTTTTGCAAAATTTATTGCAAATTTTTGGTGACATGGCCCTCACTGTGCATCTGCATGCGTTGTTTGCAGTGGAAACAATTACAATAACCACCCACCAATAGACGAGCACCACTGATCTATATACACTGGACATCGCATAGGCTCTCGCCTCCATACCATAGTCTAAGGATATATTAAGTCGGCTCACTTCTTTCATCTCGCTGGAAATGCCGGCGTTTTTGCAGCCGGTCGTAAATTAATGTCAACGCGTGCTGAATTGCTGTAAACGAGGGTCAAATTATAGTGATAACTAGTTGAGGATTCTCGGGAGTCGATTATTAAGATTGCTATGTAAAACCTAAATTTGTATTTATCATTTTTTATTAAACAGTTAAAATTAGAAATTGTATACATAACTTATTCGTTATCTACATTATAAATCTAAGTATTTAGATAACATTAATAAAAATACAAAAACATCTTAATTCTATTTCAATAAAATGTCTAAAGGTACAAACATATTATAAATTTTATTTTGGATTTACTTTTTTACAAGAATTATGTGATTTTATTTCTCTATTTGCAAATTTTAGCGTATAATAAATTCTAACTCTTGTATATAGGAGATCAAATATTTATATGAGAAATTTGGGCATGGGTGTGCAAATAATGTAACCTTAGAAAATTCTTCCATGATGCTATTTCCTACGCCATCCTGAATACAAATACTATTAAATTTTTATATAAAAGCATCTTCTAAAGATATTAGATATTCAATAAAAAATTTTGGGGGAACTGTCAATCTACCAAATGGTCCGTGACTGTCTTCGTATGTTTTTAACTCACAAAATATTGTGGATTTGTCTGAATGGGCTATATTGCAATAATCTAAACAATTGTCACATGAATGTTTTACAAGACATTTGGGTAAAAAGTATCCACCAACATTGACAAGCCTTCCTCTGTTATTAAAATTCTATAATCGCTTGTATGTATTTTCAAAATGAGGGTAATATTTTCATGTTTTTTTTCTTGAAGGAATTCACTTTTTTAAGTAAATCCAGTGTTATGGCAAGTAAAATGTCACTAGCATCTTCCAAACAATTGCTACCTTCATTATCAACATCAAAATATTTTAAAGCAAATAAATTTTTGATTGGTCATCGAAATGTACACTATATATTCTTATTCGATTATAGGCCTCCTCAGGTGTCAATTTTGCATATTTATGATCTCCAATAGAACCTAAAATACTCTTCCATCGCTGACACCTGAAAAAATGTATCCAGCTAATAGTTTATTTACAAATCATTAATATTTTAAATTAATACTTTTAAATAACTATTAATAGATTTTTTAAACATTTATATTACCCTTCAAAATCCTTAGGGCAACGAAAAAATGAAACATTATTTCGTACATTATTGTTAGAATCGTTGACACAACAATAATAACCATAAGAATCCATCAGAATAACAATTATCAATATTCACTTAAATACGTTATTTGGCGCACCTAGTACAACTCTATGCGAGGACACTGTGTTTAATACTGTAGAGAGGGACTGCTTATTGTCTTTTTATTGCATTTGACGAGTGATCGGACTTAATATATCCTTAGACTATGGTCATAGTTTCAGCTGTGCAGTGAAGCGGTTATGTTGTTCCCTGCTGTTGGTGCCAAAATTCCCGATTGTCAGTAAAACAGAGGTGCGCAATTTATAAAATTTAAAAGCTGCAGATAAATATTACCTATTCATTTTTTAAATATAAGTGCATTTTCTGTGACAGTTCTTTAATTTTGTTATTATTTTATTCATTTAGCGTCTATATTATCATTTATAATTATGTAAATGAAGTAACTCTACCTTACCGACATTTCCGAAAACTTACACCAAACTGCCAAACAATATGGCGGGACCAGCGCACAGCCGATGCGATATCCAGTTATAGATCAGTGACGAGCACCAAGACAAACATTCTTCAATTCTTCAGGTTGAAAACCCAAATGAAATTCATAACTAAACCTGTCGCTTATTTTACACGTTTAAATAATTACTTCCACATCCAGTGGAAGTATAGTAACGCAAAAAAAATATATTATTTTTTTATTGAAATAAGCTTAAAATGTCATGAAACATCGAGATTTTAAATTTGAGCGAAAAAAAATTCCTGTCTGTCGATCTGTCTGTAACTTTTTTTTTGTGCGCATGTTTACTCTGGAAACGTTTGTGATATTGACTTGAAATTTGGTACACTTATGTATTGTAACGAGATCTGGAATTAGATTATATTTTGATTGAATTCCGTTGAAGGGTTCTGGGGTAAATGGAGTAAATAAGGGTAAATAGGCAAAACAAGTAAGCAAGAGTAAGCAAGAGAAGTATTTTTAGTATCTGTTAGAGCTTCCTCCAATTCTATTATTTTAAAATTGTCATTATATGATTCGGCTTCTTCCGCTCTGAAGTCCAAATCTGTTTCTTAAGTTAGCTTATTATTCACAAATTCTTCGGTGTATTGTTCTGAGCTACTAGCTTGTTCAAATTGCTTTGCAAATATTTCCACTGTGATATTTGCTTCAGATACTAACTGGCCTTCGTGAAGAAGAATAGGGGACAGTGATGTATTTTCTCTTCCTGAAATGTGTTTAACCTTATTCCATACCTCATTTGTGGGTGTATCTGGTGTGATGGTAGATACATAATTTTCCCAAGAAGACTTCCTGCTGGAATGAATGATTCGTCTTGCTTGTGCTCGAGCATCTTGAAACAGTTAGAGCACGTTTCTTTGCAGTTACTGCTTCGCTAACTTCTGTATTCCACCAAGGTACTGATTTCTTTAAAGGTTTTCTGGATGTTTGTGGGATTGATTTTTCCGCTGCTTGGAGGATATCTTGTGTAATGATATCGACAGATAACTCGATATCATCTACAAGCTCGATGTTAGTGAGAGTTGATCTAAATAACGGCCAGTTTGCTTGGTCCAATTTCCATTTCTTTGGGAAGACATCACTTTCTGATTGTGAGGTATAGTTTATAGAATTTGGAAAATGGTCGGTATATAACTGATCATCCATAACTGACCAATTCAATCTCGCAGCTAAGCGGGCTGCACGAAATGATAAATCGATCGGACTGAAATTACTAGATCAAGAGTTAAGGTAGGTTCCCTCTCCTGTATTTAATAGAAACATGTTAAATTCGTCCAATAGTTATTCGATTTTTCTTCATCTTCTATCTAGTCTCACTGAGCCCCATATAGGGTTATGTGAGTTAAAATCACACACAATTATTGCGGGTTGAGGAAGCTGACACATATATCACTCAATTCGTCCTGTTCCCATTCTGCATTATGTAAGTATATGTTGCATATGGCTGCTTTAAACGAAAACAAGATTCGTACTGCAACTACCTGCAGTTCAGATTGTATGGGAATTCTACGGGCGTGTAGATTGCTTTTAGTATATATAGCAACCCCTCCTTGCGCTTTCTAAACTGCTAATACATCCTTTCTGCGTGTATTGTATCCTCTCAAATTAAAATTTTCCGTGTTTCTCATATGTGTTTCTTCTGTCTTCTGTCTAGAATGAGTCTCTTTAATTCATAGTAATGTGTCTTTAAACCGTTACAGTTCCATTGTGGAGCTCCGTAGTGTAATGAATCTTTCACCAAGTAAAAATTGGAAGAGATTTATGGTAGTCGGTCAATAAATATATCGCAAACAAACGTATAAATAGACAAACAAATAAGCAAACAAATGAATAAGTAAATAAACAAATAAATAGACAAGTAAATAAATAAACAAATAAATAAATAAATTAACAAATAAAAGTTAATACATATGGATATATACAAATTAACAAATACAAGAGATATAATAAAATGACTAAATATAAACAAAAATATCACAGAATTATATCACAGATGTCACGTAGGAGGTGCCGAAAGGACAGGAATTTCCTTCTGTCGCTTGCCTTTCGGCCAGTCCTGTTTCTTTTTCGGTTTTTTTCTCAATTCGGCGACCAACGAGCTTAAGGATGATTCGTCTCCCGATGACAAGGAGTGCGGATCTTGACTTTCTTTTTTCCTTTTATCTGTCGTTCTTTGACTTGAACTAAGAATTTCACCTTCTTTAACAGCTGAGGATATTGCCGCAACAATCTTAGGGACTAACTCTTCAACTAAGGAGGAAAAATCTATTCTGGCTTTGGTAGCTGCTGCTGCTGCATAAGAAGTGTTGGGGTTTGGTGTTGCTACAATAACTTTTCTTTTTGCCTCTATGTACGGTATGTTTTCTTTAGTTTTTATTTGAATGGCAGCTTCTTGTTTATAAATTGGGCAATTTTTGGATCTTGCGGAATGTGAACCTTGACAGTTTACACAGGACAATGGCTCCTCACACGGTTTGCCCTCATATAAAAGTTTTCCACACATGCAGACCTGTTCTGCATTGCACCTAAGGGAGGTATGTCCGAATTTCTGACATCTAAAGCACCGCAT
Source organism: Leptura quadrifasciata (assembly GCA_963675555.1). Lineage (NCBI taxonomy): Eukaryota > Metazoa > Arthropoda > Insecta > Coleoptera > Cerambycidae > Leptura > Leptura quadrifasciata. The sequence goes on along the minus strand of OY776673.1, from coordinate 148,637,851 downwards.
AGGTGGCGGGGCGTACATTCTTACTGGCAGCGAATAAGATGCTGCTTTGACTCGCTTTGGAAGAACAGGGCATTGAATGTGAATATATGGTTGGGTGAATCTACCAGATTTCCTTACTTTAATACGTTTAACTTCTATCACGTTTTGATCTTTTAGACCTTCTAATAAGTCCTCAATTGAACAGTTTACTAGATCTGGACAATATACAACTTCTCCTGAAGTGTTTAGGTTTTGATGTGGAGTAACTTCTTCAGAAAAATCCCCTAGTTTTTTAATTCCAGAATTTTTCTAGATTGAGCAGCAGATGTCGTCTCTATTAGCAATCCATCTTTTATTTTCCGTATGTTTTTCGGACTACCAGCAAAATTATAAATACTCTTCTCAATTATGAAGGGATTCACTTTAGTGAAATCTTCTTCGGTTCTCTTAACGACCAAAAACCGAGGGGAGACCCTCGTCTCTTGGTTCGTGTTATTTATAGGGGTGTTTTGTTGTAGATCCCTTTCCACATCCATGTTTAAAGAGGAGGACGCTTCTTGAGATTTTGTATGAGCTGTTTTCCCATGAGTAGGGACGTAAGGAGTCCGGCACGGTAGTGCGCCCTTACCCTACTAGGGCTGTTCTCCAACCGGAGGTCGCCTCTGGTATCCGTTTGCGACTCACTAACGCAGAGCCATTCATCCTTAAGCACGGTAAACACATTGGATTTCGGATTGTTTTTTCGGGGTTTACTCCCATAGATCCATCGTTTTCTGCGAGAACGGGGTAACCTCTAGTCGGATGTGGTTCTTCACCACGCACGATGGTCTTGCAAGTGCAGGGGCTATGTGTTGCGCGTGGCACCTGCCATTTACGTTTCTTCCCCACGGCCTTACCGGCAAGGGTGGCCCTACCGGGAGCTGAAGCTCCAGCCGGCATTGCCCGCAGGTTCATCGAACTTACTTGAGTATCGTCTACCCCACCATTTGTATTACAATAGATTCTAATATTTATACTAGTTTTTGACATATTCAATGAGGGTGAAAAATATTTTTAAATTTAATATTTGAAAAAATTTATTTTATAAAATTTTCAAAATTTTATTTCGAATCAAATATGTACATGCGATACATCGTTGGATAGTACTCATCTAGATCTACAACTTTTGTCTAAAACATTTTTTGCTAAAACTCATAGAAAAAAATTAAAAAATATATTAGAGACATAAAGCAGTACAAAACAATATAGGACGAAATAAATTGAGTTCAACTTTGGTCTATCATAACACCAGTTCTAATCAACGAATCATAGTGCTTTTTTTAAGAAGCGTCTTTCCGAGTACTTTCAAAATATATTTTAAAAATAAAAATTCGTTGAAAATTTTGAAAGTTATTGCATTTGTTTATAAACAAAAAAAATTGCCAAATTTTTAAACATTCTCTAGGCTCTCCTAATAAATGAATATTAATATCTCAAAATGGATTTGAAAATTTGAGCGTTCTTTTATATGTCAAAAAATGTTCAACTTTCTACATGCTTTAGTTTAGCCTCAGTAGCATTTTGAAAATTTGCAAATTTTTAAAACCAAGTTTAGATTGCAAAATTATTATGCAAAAGCTAAAGGTCCGAACTTGATGAAATTTGGTGGGAAGATTTATTAAGTTAAAAAGTTTTCTTTAGCCAAGTATGAAGGTCCTACGTATAATATAAAGTATTTGAAAAAAATCCGCAAATAACTTGCTATTTCAAAATTTTTTTTTGCAATTTTTATTATTTTTGCAATAGTAAAGATTTTGGATTTTGAAAGAATTTTTGGATTCGCAACCAACTGCATCTTATTGAAAATTTAATTACAAAACTTTTTGACTTCTGTAACTTTTCTCTAAAAGCGATAATTACTGAGATATATGAAAAGAAATGTAGGATTTTTTTCACATTTTGTTTAATAAAAAATTATGCCCACATTTTCAAACTAGCACATAGTGAAATTATCATTTCTTATGATTTTTAGGAGCGACTAAGACAAAAATCTGCCATACTACCCAATTCATCCAACCCAAAACAAATACCGCCTGTTCTAATAAGTATATTAAAATTGATACATATGTTTTACAATTTCACGGTAGGTAATGGTTTATTTTCACAGATTTGTCGAATGAAGCAGGATTAAGATTCGCCGGTCAGCGGTAGGTAATAGTCGAAAAAATTTGAAGTAGGGTGTTCTTACGTCGCAGGCGTACAATTTTAATCAATAGTACCGTCACCATGCGCAAAATAAATGTGAACTCGAAAATGTAAGTTCCTCATTTTAATTTTAATGAACATGTTTTAACCATTAAAATTCTGAATATTGCAAAACATAATCAAAGTGCTTGTGATAATTACATTAGTTATGAAGGATACTTAAAAAAAATCCTGACAACGTACTAGGGATAATGACTGAAGAAGGGAATGACGCACATGGATATGCTAAATTAGGAAGGTCACGGCGCGATAACAATGATTATCACACCAGGGGAGCTTTTACAAGTTTATCGCCCCCCATAGATGCATATAATGCTGTTTATTTGGCATTTGTACTGGGGGGTGCAGGATTTTTATTGCCCTACAACAGGTACGACCTTTGACATTTTGAGTAAACATTTTTATCATTTATTATGCAAAATATCATTAACAATTAATTTTGCATGACTTCTAATTTAATAAAATTGTAACATATCATAAAGTTCTCGCTCATCGTAAATAATCGTGCATAGTGAATAGAAAATAGTTTACTTTCTGTACTTCAAAATACAATTTACTCACTTTTCTTTGCAATCAGTTGAATCATGATGAAAAGATCTCATGGAAGGTATTGACATAAATAAAATATTTGAAATTAGTATAATTATACCATGTGAGTCAAATACGCCAACAATTACTGTTGCGTAATGGAAAAATACGAATTCAATTAATTAAATTAAATCTAGAAGAGATAATTTTGGCTAAAGTTAACTTATCATAGCCGTCTTCGCATAGCTGAGTGAAGTAAGCAATCTTTTATGTATCCCCTATATTTTTTTTCAGCTCATGTTTTATAATTTATTATTGACAATAAAATAGTTAGTTAATGACATTTCAAGTAACGATAAAAATATAATAGATTGGTGGGTGAACAGGGGGCGGCAAGAAAAAATGGAGTGATATAATATTCCCAGCTTTCTTGTTGTCTATATAAACATTACTAACTAAATCTACTTCAACTATAAGAGTCAAATTAGGATTTTAATATAGATTGTCTGGTCAGGGCAATTGATTTATTTTAACGTATTTAGAAGTCAAGTTCAGTTCACAGTCCAGCTTTACAGTTTCAGTAAGGACGGCGTATTATTTATTTAAACAATTAAATTTTTTCGAGTGTATTTTCCACCGTTTTTTAAATATCTCGAGATCTATAAGTCCTACGGGACATGCAAACGAAAAAATGGTCATCAATTATAAAATTAATATACATATACTTGAATTGCTCCGATTATTATTATTATATAAAAAATTAAATATTAAAAAATTAGGTATTTAAAAAAAATAATATTTTTCTGAAGAAAGTGGGCAAATTCCAATAAAACTCAGGAATTAATATTTAAAATCAGAATAGGCACTGATACAGCTAAAAATCGTAATTGATGCTAAAAATTTACACCCTTGTAAAATACTACCATCAAAACCGAAACGTGTGCTATATCTCAACTGTCGCATTTTTTAGAGTACTTTAAGATAATTGGGAAAAGAAGGATTGAATTAAATTTTGGAGCAATTTCTTTGTTATAAACAAATGTAATTTTGACATACAAGCAGTCTTCAAATATAAATTTTTTTTACATGCTCTACAAGCTTATAAAAAACGAACAACTTGAGAATTTTTTTTTCTGTGATGCATGTTTGCAGAGATATTTTAACTTTTACGTTTGCCATCTCGCTAATAAACAAATTTGCTTTTTGATTTGAAATTTGCACTGGCACTTTATAAATGTTTGTTTTCATTAAAATGTTATTAGAAATTAAAAATATAATTATTAATTAATAGGCACGCGATCCGAGCGAAGCCAATTCTTGTGACATATGCAGGATGTCCAGAAAGTCTAACTTTGGATGAAGATATTATTTATAAAATATGAAAAAGAAATATATAGACGTGTAGTCGGGCGAAATCAGTCATCGACCGAGAGACTTTATTCGGATGAAATATTTTTGTGCCATCTTGTTCAAAATGTGCTCCTTTATAAGAAAGTACAGTTTGCCAGATGAAAATGTGGAATTATTTAAACAAAGTTAAATTAGAAAAATTTACTTTTTCGTTTCAGAAAACATATCTCTATATATTTCACACCACAAAAAAAAATTTCTCTCAAATTTCGGGAAAAAAATTCTTGAAGTTTCAAAAAACGCGAAATTTGCGATTTTCAGGACTCAAAAACTATATGAAAATTAATATTTTTCAATGTAACAGAAACTTGTATCTATTTTTTGAAGATTATACCACAATGCACTGTAGATATATTTTGTTATTCTTTAGCGTAAGTGCTTGTTTTTTGGTTGATAAAATATTCGTGTATCCGCGCGCGAAGAGGTGCGCCTCACTACAATTTATAATTTTATAATAGAACATACGTACACTTGCATTAACAGAAGTATAAAGCAATTTATATAAAATACGAAACGTAACAAATATTAAATATAGGTATGTAGAATAATTGTACGTAGAGTAATAAAAAATTTAAAATGTATGTTGAACTTTATTTTTTATTTAATTTATTTTAAAATACAATTACAACATTTCTTACAGGAGACAAGATCACAACTGCATATAGATATACAAGTAAAGTTATTTATTTTATAGCTACATGCATTAGTACTACATGATTTTTTACAATTGCGCGCTTTTATTAAGCCATATGTTAAAGGATTTTTTGTCATAAATACAGGTATGAGCATATTATCCTCATATTTGTAACCAAAGCGTGTTCTATCTAATTCAATGTAAGGGAAAATATTGCAATTCTCCAAATATATGTTTGCGCAGATCTTCTCAAAATATGCAAGTATAAGGTATCGGACGTGCATGGGATATTATTCAATTTAAGTTTTATACCACCCGAACAGAAAATAATATTTATTCTAGCATCATTAGCTGTTTCACATTTTTCCTAGAACAATTGCTTTCTTTTTCGAGCCTGTCTTGCTCGTGCTTTCACAGCCAGTCAAGGCATGCATTCTGGTAAAATATCACATACAGGGTACGTTCAAGTACCAGCTGCTATGTGACAAGCTACGCTGGCTAACGCGCGCGCACGAGCACTTCTTAACAATTAAATACAAGCACTTAAGCTAAAGAATAACAAAATATATCTACAATATATTGTGGTGTAAGCTTCAAGCAATAGATACAAATTTTTCTTATATTAGAAAACATTAATTTTCATATAGTTTTTGTGCCCTGAAAATCGCAACTTTTGCGTTTTTTGAGATTTCAAGAATTTTTGTCTCGGAATCTGTCAACTCTAGAAAAAAACGTCCAAGAACGTTATTTGTTCGTGTGAAAAATACGATAATATTTTTTTCGAAACGAAAAAATCAATTTTTCGAATTTGTTTTAAAAAAACTTTGTTTAAACAATTCCTGAGCACATTTACATCTGGCAAACTGTAGGTACTTTCTTATAAAGGAGCACATTTTTTTTGAACGAGATGGCACAAAAATATTCCATCCGAATAAATTTTCCCGGTCGATGACTGACTTCGTCCTTACTAGTGTGTCTGGAAGTGCTTCCTAGAGGAGTTAGGGCTCTTTTGGTACCTTCTTTAATATATGAATGAGGGTTATTATTTCATAAAATTGACTCTCTAATTATAATTATACAAAAAATGTCCTCTTTGTTAAACAACGTAGGACCAATTGTTTTTTTTTATAAAAATTAATTTAGAAAAATTGTTGCAGGGTTATTTTGAAATGAAATTTCTGAAACCTTTTGGTTAACAATGGAAACTTTTTCAAGGTTTTAAAAAATTGCTTTAAGTTTCAGAATCAAAAATCTTCAAATTTCTTTTAATTGTCTTTATTACCTTTAGCAAGGAACAATATTTCCTGCATTTTTATTTACGCCTGTCGTTTGTGAGATATTTGTCTAGTAATAATCCCCAATTTTATCCTTTTTGGACAATTTGCTGCTTAAAAATGATTTGATGCAACAAAACGCAATTGCCCAAAGTTTCACGTCAACGATTCTAGGTTATAATAATGATAAGCTTTTGAAATATTGAAGAATTGAACAAATCCAAGAAAATCAGATGTCCAATATGTCACGTTTACTTTGTCCTGAAAGTGTCGGACAAATATCGGACATAAATAAATGCTCAACAGCACTATAAATTACATAACATGAATGGAAAAAAATGTTGAGGACTGCCAAAAAGGTTGTTATCTATATTCACTCGGCTTATTCACGTTGCATATGTTTTTTTAGTGATGAAACGATTCTCGTTATGCGATTACTATGGCACATAATAGTCCATTTAACGAGGTCCCGAACATCAAAAGTTTGTAGGATCTTTTGCAGTTCATTTCCCCTCGCCCCATGTTTTCGAGGGTGGGAAAAACGATGGTGATGGTTTCGAGTTCTGAAATCCTTGCCTCATGGAAAACCACCCTAATTTCCGGTTTCTCAATCTTGGACTTGCAAGGGATTGTCAGATCGGGTTTTTTTTGGGAATAGTAATAATTCAGTTAATTTGCATTAGAGTACCCCGGATTTTTTCCAAATTAAGTTACTTGCTTTAACTTTTAAATGAGATAGTAAATATTAAAAATAATCCTTTCTTATTGAACTTAATATATTTGCTTTTGTTACGCATACCAGGAGAACCTATCATACATGCATTACCATAAACTATAAACTTCTCGACTACAGGTTTAATTTAATTTATTTAATAAACAGCCAATTTTTTTTTACAGCTTTATAATGGCAATGGATTATTTTAAAGTACGTTATCCTGGAATGCCAGTGGTTTTTGATATGTCCCTAGTTTATATTGCTGTGGCTTTATTAACTGTACTTGGAAATAATTTATTAGTTGAAACGTTTACGCTAAATTCCAGAATAAATTTTGGTAAGGACATCTTGAAGAATTAATTTAGATTTTATTTAACCTCTTATTTTGCAGGATATATTATGTCTTTCATCACTCTAATATTTGTTGTCGTTTGTGAAGTTTGGTGGGAGGCTTTTGGATCTGCTACTTCTTATACTGTAAATTTAGCTGCTGTTGCTGTAGTTGCTGTTGGTTGCACAGGTACCTATGTTATTTTGAATGAAAATTTAAACTCAAAAAAGCTTAAATACGGCATAAATAAGTCCTTTTATAGGTTATTTTAGTGAAATTAACAATATATTGACATTAAATAGGTGACTACGATTTTGTAGAGTTTAAAATTTGATCAATCGACAAGTTAAAAAATTTCATTCGATTTTCCACTAATTCTTTTTAACAAAAAAAATCTTATTATAGATAATGAAGTAGTTTCTTCCGGGTCTTGCCGTGGTCGTCGAACTTGACTTGACGTTCCGCTGATCATCCTGTTAGCTTCTTCAGAAGGACTCTAAAGACTGAATTTGTTGTGTTACACTCCTCGTTATATACCTAGGCGCCGCTACGCTTCGCTGGTCATTGGTCGTGCTTGGTTCACTTCGCTGCTCATTCGTTGTATTTGGTTGACCGTGACTTACTACGATGCTCGTACTTGGCAAAACCAGTCTCCACCTGTTACTAAGTCGATACCCATCCTCTCTGTTGAAGCTGTTCACGTTTCTCATAATTTCCAGTGATTCTCTAGTGATTCGCTGATAATAGCGCGTATTCCTGTCTAATATATTGACGTCCTCGTAGTCGATTTTATGGTTCTCGTTATTATGGACATGCTCTGCTATCGCCGACCTATCCGTGTATCCAAATGGTATTTCTCTGGTGTTCTAAGATTCTGCACTGGACACTCCGTCCTGTTTGTCCGATGTAACTCTTACCACATGTGCACTTCAACTGGTAAACACCTTTTGATAACAGTTTGGGGACAGGGTCTTTGATTGAGGGAAGCATCTGAGTAGGGTGCTTATACCGGAGCTCACTCCTCCCCCTACCACTTTTCTGTGACGTCACAGGGGGCGTGGCCGGGGGGGCGGGGCGCGGGGGGCGGGGCGCGGGTAATTAGGGTGGTGGGGGGCAATTAGTGTGGTGGGAGGTAATTAGTGTGGTGGGAGGTAATTATGGTGGTGGGGGGCAATTAGGGTGGTGGGAGGTAATTAGTGCGGTGGGAGGTAATTAGTGTGGTGGGAGGTAATTATTGTGGTGGGAGGTAATTAGAATGGTGTGATGTAATTGTAGTGGTGGGGGGTAACTAGTGTGGCCTGATGTAATTGTAGTGGTGGGGGGCAATTAGTGGAATGATGGGTAATTAGAGTAATTGCATGATGGATAATTATTGTGGTGGGAGGTAATTAGAATGTTGTGATGTAATTGTAGTGGTGGGGGGTAACTAGAGTGACCTGATGTAATTGTAGTGGTGGGGGGCAATTAGTGGAATGATGAGTAATTAGAGTAATTGCATGATGGATAATTATTGTGGTGGGAGGTAATTAGAATGTTGTGATGTAATTGTAGTGGTGGGGGGTAACTAGAGTGGCCTGATGTAATTGTAGTGGTGGGGGGCAATTAGTGGAATGATGGGTAATTAGAGTAATTGCATGATGGATAATTATTGTGGTGGGAGGTAATTGTAGTGGTGGGGGGTAACTAGAGTGGCCTGATGTAATTGTAGTGGTGGGGGGCAATTAGTGGAATGATGGGTAATTAGAGTAATTGCATGATGGATAATTATTGTGGTGGGAGGTAATTAGAATGTTGTGATGTAATTGTAGTGGTGGGGGGCAATTAGTGGAATGATGGGTAATTAGAGTAATTGCATGATGGATAATTATTGTGGTGGGAGGTAACTAGAGTGGCCTGATGTAATTGTAGTGGTGGGGGGCAATTAGTGGAATGATGGGTAATTAGAGTAATTGCATGATGGATAATTATTGTGGTGGGAGGTAATTAGAATGTTGTGATGTAATTGTAGTGGTGGGGGGCAATTAGTGGAATGATGGGTAATTAGAGTAATTGCATGATGGATAATTATTGTGGTGGGAGGTAACTAGAGTGGCCTGATGTAATTGTAGTGGTGGGGGGCAATTAGTGGAATGATGGGTAATTAGAGTAATTGCATGATGGATAATTATTGTGGTGGGAGGTAATTAGAATGTTGTGATGTAATTGTAGTGGTGGGGGGCAATTAGTGGAATGATGGGTAATTAGAGTAATTGCATGATGGATAATTATTGTGGTGGGAGGTAACTAGAGTGGCCTGATGTAATTGTAGTGGTGGGGGGCAATTAGTGGAATGATGGGTAATTAGAGTAATTGCATGATGGATAATTATTGTGGTGGGAGGTAATTAGAATGTTGTGATGTAATTGTAGTGGTGGGGGGCAATTAGTGGAATGATGGGTAATTAGAGTAATTGCATGATGGATAATTATTGTGGTGGGGATGACTCAATTAGGGTGGTGGGAGGTAATTGGAGTGGTGTGATGTAATTGTAGTGGTGGGGGTAACTAGAGTGGCCTAATGTAATTGTAGTGGTGGGGATGACTCTACTAATATAAATAGAATGCAATGCTTCTGCATCACACAATTAAAACCTATCGCCGATAAGTCAAGAGCTAGCAAGTGAATGTTGTGCAACTATCCGAATTATTTCAAGTGAGCAATATTTTATATTACTTTCTGTAATTCTTTCACTGTATACATTCGATTTAATTATGGCAATTTCTGATTACGACTTATTTGCACTTAATGCAATGATCAATGAATCTACAGAGGTCTTAGAACAAAAGTCTATTTCATCATTAATTTTACATAAACCATATATCATTAAGAAAATTTCTGCTGTCAATACGCGATTTGGAAAATCAATAGTAGTACATTTATTTGAGGAAAGCACAATTACATCTTTCAAATCATTTCTACCAAAACGAGTTGTTGAAATTGTGAGTGAGGATCTTATGAGCAAAATCAATTTATCTGGTAAATACACACTGACATATCTAGGTCAGAGTTCTCCGGTGTATAACGGTGCAAAACCCAGTGTAATGTTACGTTTTGGCTGTTAGTTGAGATATTGTATAGTTGCGTTAGTTATTAATTTTTAATTTTATATTAGTAAAGAGCATGGTTGCGTTAGTTATTAATTTTAATTTTATATTAGTAAATGGAATACAGTTGAAAGTATGCTGGGAGTAATATTGTTGATTCACTTGCAAATATATGAAATAATTGTTATATAGTAAATAATAACAAATGGACTTCTACAATATATTTTCATCATCACATTTTGTGTAAGTTGATAAAAAAATTATCCTTTCTGAATATGTATGATTAATATGTTTGTTTTTTATTTTTTTAGTTTAGTCCAACTGGCACAATGTGGATGCAATATTCAGCTCAACGGTGGGTACGGGCAGAAGACATTAAATCGGCCATTGAAAGGTTGTCTTGTGAACTAAGTGACTTAATCAAGGATTCGCAGCATTCATTAGTTTATGATACAAATGTCTTCTACGATGTTGAAGAAACAAGACGCGTTGAAAAAGATTGCAGGATGTATGCTGCTGGTGCAAATCTATGTTACAAATATTCAAGAGGCTTTTTAAATTTGGACGAATTTTGTGAGCATATGGTTAGAATAGAACTAAGACACCTTCTATATGACATAGTAAAGTACCTGCCTAAGGAACTTATTGAAAAATATCAACTGGACCAGTCTGATGATGATACAAGCAGTTAAATAATTCTATGTGTTGTATTTATTATTAGATATAAACAATTATTGTATTATTTTATTATGCAATATACAATTATAGTATCTTAAAATTTTTCTTTGTATTTTCGTACTACGATGAGGTTAGAAATAAAACAAATATTAAAATAATACATGTATTTTATTACCTATTCTTGATTACATAACTAAAAGATATACCTTAATAAACCTAAAGAGTTTTTATTCCAATTTTATATTTAAATCTACAATACATTTGTAAAGAAAGTGAACATTTGCGAGAGCACAATGACAATTATTATAATGATAATGTTCCAAACATTCTGGTATAGTCAATGATTTAAGATTAGGTAGAGGCGGTGAATAGTCATTAAGAACTAAAATTTTATTCCACCGCAGATATTGTAATAGGAAATTCTTCTTCGTCACACCTTTGCATAGTATTATTACATTGTTTAATTGTAAATTATGTCGATAGTTGTTAACAGCATTCTGACAAAGTCGTTCAAAGATTAGTGGCAATTTTTCCAGTTGAATATATCCATGACTCCATTTTAAACCATGGAAATTATTTTCCAACCACTGGTATTGCACCTTTTCACCACGTGCTAAATGAGAATGTATATGGTGGTTTGAAAATATAATGTGCTTGTTGTTTAGTGTTACAGCAGACAGCAGCCAATTCTTTCACTATAAACTCATTGTCATTATATTGAAAACTTTGTAAGTCAATGATCAAAGTAGGAAATGTACTACTTAAACGCACCATATTATAGTCTTTTACTTAGCACCAATAAAGCCGTTCTGGACTGAACCATCCAATGCGCTGTACGTTAAATAAGCATCGTGAAGTATAAGAGCATATACTCGAGTTTGCTCGGGGAATTTCGTTTTTCGTGTTTCAAATTCTATTTTTATGTCGACAGTGGATGATTTAATTGCGTCCGGTTGACGAGAGCAATCAATAACAAACAATGGATTTTTTCTGAATTCGCTAAGATCCATCATAGGTTCACCCATATCTTTATCATAGTAACTACGTTGAAAGTTTTCATAGGCATAGTAGGCTGCAGAGTCGAGTTTTTTAACGAAATCTAAATTCCAACGTTCATATGGAAATACTTCAGCGTTCAGATATAGTCGAATATTACTAATATCTGCAGGTATAAACTTTGTGGCATCCTGGTTCCTATTATTGGAATTGTCATTGTTTTGAAATCCGATAACGATGTATCGAGGTCTCTCAAGACTGCTAGTGGTTTTAACAGCCCATATGTCAGAAGCAGTATCGCGTAAAGTAGGTAACTCATATAAATCCCACATACGATAAGCCATCTTAATTTTAGCATTATTACTGCTCTTATTGATGCGGCTTAATAGTTTAAGCCTTTGTCTATCTTCAGGAACAATATGTCTAATCTTCCACTCAATTTTGCTAATTTCCAGCTCTGCATCAACTTCACCAATATAACAATCGTTGAAGGATCGAGAAATGATTAAAATTAATTCTTGCTTTACATTTAAAATACCTTTGGTATAATCTTCTGCAAATCCCATGAGATATTTAAGAGGAAGTCTACCACTGAACACGTGACTGGTAGTATCTAAAATATCCTGCTTCTGTTGGGTGAGACCCCAACCTGTGGTTAACAGGGATCGGAGATGTGTTTGCCCATATGATACCATCGTTTTCATTGTTGTAGTGATACCAGGCTTTCTAACGACGGCCACTTGTTCTCCACCCATTTCGTATCTGATCTCCTCAAAGAGAAAAGCTAGTGCATTATTAGATAGATAACACCGTTTGGTAATGTCGCTAGGTGTAAATTTTCCTTCTATATAAATATAACTGTCTGCAATGTCAAGTATGAGATCTTGAAAATTAATAGGAATACGTATTTCATCAGAGTTCCTATAATATGGCGATCCATATGGTTTATACGTATGCTCATGTAAACTGACAAGAGACTGATCAAACACAGGTTCGTCGAACACGTCAAGTTTATCACTAGATGTAATAGTCGCCATTATTTAATCTTCTCTCAATTTTAATCCAACGGACTGGAGAAATATGCGGTCTGCAGCCGACAATCTAGGTCTTACGTGTTTAAGATGTACACGCTGAATGAATCGCTTTTCACACTCACTATTCTTTTTATCGTAGATCACATTACGCCATTGTTGGTTATATCGGAAACCCATTTTCTTGACAGTTAGATCAAAACTGCTTCAATTGTAGCTTTACAATAATCTTCTCACCCCGAAAATTAATTAAATCACCATTGTCATCCAATATGCGTAGTGTAATGTTATCGATGTACTGGCGCCCTTCGGGTGTAACAGGTAAATATATGATGTTGGCTGGCTCCCTAGTAAGTTTGTAACCAGGTTCAACATCTATGTCAAACTCGAAAAGAGTGTGGGATCTAATGGTGTTTAAATACGCTCCAGAAATAATATTGCAATCCACACGTATCATCCTTACTTTCATAATATCAACAGGGAGTGTTGATTCATGGTTCTTGTTTGGATTTAAGTACGTCGGTTCAAATCCCAACAAACTACCAATAGAGTTTTTTTGTGAAAAGTCAATCCCATATTTTGACCAAATTTCACATTTCAACGTATTGTTGTTTGCTTGTAGCCGAAATAACTTTTCCTTTTCTTCCTTGCTTTTGCCATTTGGCATAGCTTTCAGTATTGCCCGGTATATTTCATCAATTTCATAGGCCCCGTATGGTATGTGGAGAATTGTAGGGGTTACTTTTGGTCCAGTTTTATAACAGAAACTATTATTTGTCTCGTCAACATTGAATATAGAGTTGTACGAATAGAATCCAATTAATCCCAGTCCATATCGGCTACCCATACTTAATTGAATTGGAGGATAAAATTCTGCACTGAGCACGCTTGAGCGGCTCGATAGTGTAAAAGTGTGCGACATGACTGATGTTATTTAGGCATTGTTGTGTGAATTTATTGCGGTTTACAGCAATAATTATGGTATAATTTTCTTTTCTTGAGTGGTGATGGAGATATATCATTATTTGACGCTATATTCACATCACGTATTTTGCAGTAACAACAAAATATTTTTCGAGGTGATGGACCATCATTAACATCAACATCTTTATCATCGCTCGAATAATGCTCTTGGCAGTATTGATATTTTAAGATATCAATATCATTTTGAAGATGTTCGGGAAGTTTATCCCATACTAACGCAATTTCATGTGCAGCACACCCAATCATTACCTCTTTAGGCATATCTGAAAGTTGTTCTTTGCTCATCTTCAACAGGCTGCGTAGTCTAGAGAATGCAATCAATGAGTGACCCATCCGTTTAATAGTATCTCGATCCATTGATGGTGTCACAGAAGCCATTATAGTTTTATTTAAATTTTGAAGAAACAAACTTTAAGCACAAATGACCACACCACACTGTGTTGAAATTTTGTAGGCGCTCGTAATTATAGTGGATTTTATCGGTGAAATTTGGACCCTTGCGCAAGTATAAAACTAATTCTCTAGGTGGGGGTAAATCACCAAAACTATCGAAATATGTCACTATGCTACCACGTTTTTTATATGCCACCCAGTGTGTCCCAGGACCAGTTATACTATCCAAATTTATGATTACGGATTCATTATAACGTGGTCCTGATTTTGGAAGATTGTCGCGCATAAATATACCTCGAAAATAGGGCACACTCAACCTCTCAGCATAATATTTAAGGTCGTAGTTGGTGAGAGGCTTTCGAGGCAGGGTGTCTAATAGTTTTTTGAACTTTGTGGTTTTAGATAAAGACCTAATCCTTTACGATATGGTTTCAAGTATAGCCCTTTGCCAGTTTTTCCTATTGCAATGGCCTCCATTTGTTTGTTATGTCGATTTTTTTCAGCCAATTCCTCTCTGCTTGTTTTAACATCATTTACAGCTTTAGCTATACCTGCCGCAGTTCCAGCCAAACTACCTAACGCCGATAATCCAGCAAAAATAGGTATTAAAGGAAGAATTCCACCAACTTTCGGAATCGGTATGATTCTAGGTGTACGAATATTCCGTTTTCCACCAGAAGCCCTCATGTGACGTCGCGCTGCTTGAAGTGCTATTTGTGTAACTTTTCTCGTGTCCTTAGCAATAGACCGCCTGCCACCGGCTTTACGCAGGTCATCCCGCACTTTGTGCACTATTCCAGCACCGAAAGCCACCTTTCTCATCTTCTTCTCACATTTCCTTTTATTTTTAGTATTTTTTCTTTTTATTACACGGGATGTTGTTGACCCACAACCCATGCCGAGACGCTGTTTTCCTTTCATTATGGTGGTAACCAACCACGCAGCAGCCTTCTCTTTAATACTTGCGTCTTTAGATTGAACTCTTTTCCAGGCAGCGTGTTCAAGTTTATGGTCTGCTTTGTGTCTGGCAGTTAAATCACTCGAGTTTTGATCGTATGCAATATCGTGCTCCTTGCATGCAGTATCGAGCTTGTTTATACCTGGATCACCTCGAGCTAACCTTTTTTTTAATTTGGTGCCTGGACCACAATACTGATAACCTCCCGGTAAATGCAATTCAAAGGGAAGTTTATTTATTAGTGAGTTTACTATCCCTTTACCTGCCTTTAAACGATGACGTTGGCAGTTTTTAGATGTGTGTTGCTTGACTGACAACATTTAAATAACTATTGCATTACGTACATTCATTTATATATTATTCAACCGTGTTACGATGCGCATTGTGAAGCAGAGACAAAAATTTTCTATAGACAATTTGGATGAAAAAGTTGGAAGTGGGTTACAAACCGAACCGCGCCATGGTCCGTTACTTCCCTCAACTATTCGCGGTCTATTAATCGGTCCAAGTGCCTGTGGCAAAACAAATTTACTTATATCTCTGCTTACTCACCCCCTTGGATTACGCTTTGCAAATATATATTTATATTCCAAGTCTCTTTATCAACCCAAGTATGAGTATTTGCGTAAGATATTAGAACCTATTAAGGGACTAGGATTTTACACCTTTAGTAATAATGCAGAAATAGTGCAACCATCCGACGCTAAACCTGATTCTATATTTATATTTGATGACGTTATATGTGAAAAGCAAGATGTAATTCGTGCGTTTTTCTCCATGGGGCGCCATAAAAATGTAGACTGTTTTTATTTAGCGCAAACATATTCTCGCGTGCCTAAACAACTGGTAAGGGACAATAGTAATTTCATAGCAATCTTCAAACAGGACGATATGAATTTACATCACATTTTCTCTGATCATGTCTCCCCAGACGTACATTTTAAGCAATTTCAAGATATGTGTGCAGAATGTTGGAAAGAAAAATATGGATTTCTTGTAATTGATAAGGAGAGAGAAGTGAATGAGGGGCGATATAGGAAAGGTCTTGATAGTTTCATATATCCGTAATGTATTTTAATAAGGACTTCAATCGATCTGA
This sequence comes from Leptura quadrifasciata, assembly GCA_963675555.1. Lineage (NCBI taxonomy): Eukaryota > Metazoa > Arthropoda > Insecta > Coleoptera > Cerambycidae > Leptura > Leptura quadrifasciata. The sequence continues at coordinate 148,621,514 of OY776673.1, read as the reverse complement.
AGACAGCATCGGGATTACTTCGCCGATGATTTATAAGAAATGAAGATTACTGGTGATATGAAGCAAAACACTCATATGGATAGAGACATAGGAATTGAAATAAATATAAAACGTCAACTAATTGAGGCTACCGATTCTGTACGTAAGAAATTCAATTCCCTCAAGAATAGAGATGTGGAGAATACATTAACGATGGAGAAGATATTTGAGCCCATAACGAAACCTTTAAAGGTCATATCATCCGCTTCAGAAGTAAAATCACAAGAGAAATCGCCAACACAGACCCAAGAGGGTGTAAGAGCTAGTACCAGTGCAGTGCCTGAAACTAGTGATGAAGTAACATATTTTATGGATACACCACCGAAATCATCGTTAATGAGCACCCCAAGTACAGCAAGTTCCACTTACCGCACAGAGAAACAACACGATGTACTCAAAAATCATTTAGAAAATCTAAAGTCTAACGATCCCAAATATGATACAGTATATGGTGTTCGTTTAGACCCTCAGACAGATAAACTACGTATAGGTAATAGTGAAGTACGCTTTGATAAGGGAAATATCATTTTGTGGCGTGGCGATAAGAGACTGGGAATTTACCCTGGCAGTCCTGAGTTGTATGATATAATACTTATGAAATATCCATCAATTCTACGTAGTGATGTAGCCACTACTGACGACGAAGAGCATAAAATATACGGGACAATATTAAAGAAAACAAATGCACCATATATAAATTATGATTCAAAAGAGGGCTTGAATAGGAAAAAATGGAAGAAATTCAATGATATTATAAAACCGTTGGTATCTTCCACAGTAACGACAAGATCTAGGGCTGGATCGGGCTTTCCACAAATGCCTACTCACAAACTATACAATAGCAAAGGTGTGGACTATGTCTACTGGAACAAACCGAAAGAATTGGTTGATCGTTTGCGTCTGCTCTATAGTTCAAAAATGGCAGGTAACAACAATGTCGACAACGAAATTGTTAGTTTAGTCCAGGAACTTCGAGAAGAGGGAATAATCTATTAGCAATATTACTTTTAATCTGACTGCTCCCATAACTAGTATATAGAACGCCGAAATTTCGAAATTATCTCAAATGCAAAGAGAAATGGCAGCTGTAAACACAATTGACAAGTTCGGGAGACGAAGAAGTGCCTTAAATAAGTCAATGATTGTACGTGGACCACCAGGCATTGGTTTTATTGTAACCGTAGACAATCACTTTGATATTCAAAATAAACGTTTAAAAAATATTGGAGAGCCAGTGGATAGTCGTGATGGTGTAACTCGTAATTATGTAGAAAAATGCATGAAAGAGTTACATAGTGCCTTTTTCGAGAACCAACAGACTTTTGTACACAACAAAATTACCGAGATGATTAATGAAGTGCGACAGTATATCAACACAGAAATTTCAGATGTTAAGAAATTAGTTGAAGACAATACCAATGCAATAGAGAAGGTATTCAGCACTATTCAAGAATCCCGTCTGATAAGCGCACCTTCACAAACCAAATCACTTGATGTTAAGATGGTGGGTGTTGATAAACAGCAGATGATGGATGAAATTGCGGACACCGCTGCTGCATTGGGACATATTAAAAATAAAAAAGGATTAACTATAAACAAAGTCCATTAGTATATTAGAAGAATTGACTTATTAAAAATTAGTTTACTTGTGAACACCTACCAGTCAGGTACTTTATGATGGAGTCCAGTATTATAAAAAGAGCAGTCGTTGAGGAGCTACACAAACCAGTTCGTAAAAATTTCCGTAGAAGGAGAACAATAATAAAAGGGTATGGCGATTTATGGCAGATGGACTTGATTGAGATGCGACCATATGCTCATGATAATAAAGGATGTCACTATATTCTTGTCGTGATAGATTGTTACTCCAAATATGTGTGGACTAGACCTGTAAAAAATAAAACAGGTATGGAAATTACGAAGGGCATGAGAGGCATATTGGAAGAATCAAACTATTCACCTAAAAATCTTCAAAGCGACCAAGGTACAGAATTTTACAATACAAAATTTTCTGCTTTAATGAAAAAATACAATATAAATCATTACTCTACGTATAGTACGAAAAAAGCTGCTATCGCTGAGAGAGTAATTAGAACACTAAAAAATTGGCTCTATAAAGAATTCTCTGCTAGAGGTAAATACAAATGGGTTGACATTCTGCCCAACATTACAAATATGTACAATAATAAAGTACATCGTACAATTGGTATGAAACCGACTGATGTGAAACCAACTACACGTTTAAAAGCATATGATCAAATTAAGATTGCTTTAAAACCTAAATTTCATGTTGGCGACATAGTTCGAATAAGCAAATACAAAGGTGTATTTGACAAAGGATATACGCCAAACTACTCAACTGAACTGTTCAAAGTTGTTAAAGTAAACGTGAGCTATCCGAGGACTTATTTAATTCAAGATATGCATGGTCAACCAATAAAGGGATGTTTTTATGAAATGGAACTACAAAAAGCTAAGTACCCAGACGTTTATCTGGTCGAGAAGGTTTTAAAAAAGAGAGGGAATAAGGTTTTTGTCAAATGGTTGGGATTATCTGAAGAAAATAACAGCTGGATTCGAAATACTGCTTTTGTTTAAAGTTATTTACTTTCTTTAATAAAAATATATGCATAGATAGATGATGTATTTACTTATGTATAAGAAAATGAATAATAAATGTGCACTCCATTAATGTTTGTTTTTATTTATGTCCTTAATATTGCATGTACAACAATAATATAAATTAATTCAAAAAACGTAAAGAGACATTTTAGAAAATTTAATTTAGAATAACCTTTGTCTGTTATAATTTTCTCACAAAATCAATAGACAAGTCGTTATTTAAGAAAGTTCGATTTTTTTTTTAGCATTCGCTTTAACTTTAATATTTAATGGAATTATTTATTCTAGAAGCCTAGTATCGAAGTTTCAGAAGCAGTTATCCCCTCAGGGATACGTTTATATGTAGCGAATTCGCATAAGTGTAAAAGTCATTATTCTTACATATAAGGTACTAAGATGGAATTTCTGACTTTTGCGCCCCTTGCCCGCGTAGCGGCATACATAGGTTTTATTGATAGGATGTTCACCTGAAGGGTTTAATACGGCTGATTCAGACAAAAATTACAAAATTTGTACTTACTCTTTAATTTGCTTAACTGCTTGCACGTCATGGCACTGTCTTAAAGCTAACACTCTTACTTAACTAACACTTTCTTAATCTAGAAATCATTTTTTTTGTAATTAAATCTTTGGGGTAGAGATCTTGCAATAAAATAAACATTTCAATTGTTATTTTTATTACATTATTTTGAAGTTATTACATACAAAAAAAAAAAAATGATAGAAATATCATACATACAACTAAAAAGGAAAAAGTAAATACTTAATATTAAAAATTGTATAGGAAAAAATTATATAGAAAAAATATGTAAAAAAATAAACTTAATACTAAAAAAATGTAAAAAAATTATATAGAAAAAGATGTATAAAAATAAACTTAGTGCTAAAAAATTTAAAAAAATATATACAAAAAAAAGATGTAAAAAATTTAACTTAATACTAAAAAATACATACAAAAAATGAAAGACATACATACAAAAAAAAACAAAAAATTTCACCTTGCCTTTCACTGTTTATCGCGCCTTAATTTAATTTTTTTATTTTCCGGACAATACCATCCACCATCGCTTGCGACTCTGCCAAATCGGCGCGACGCGTCTGTATATTGGCCAAAATTGTGCCAGCCTCTGCTACCATTGCATTAGCTCTTGCAATCATGGCCTCACCCTCTTCTATCATCGCCCTAGCTCTAACGTCTTCCTCGCGGTCGTTTTGGCAGGCCGCAACATTTGCCTCATGTAAATCGTAATATTTTTTGTATATTCCTGATAGGGACATAAGAGCCATCCGCATGAGCTCCCTGTCCTCCATGTTCTTCAAAAAATCCGCGTCAGAAGAATCATCGGAGCTCTGGCTGCACCCGGGGACCGGTGTCAACCCGGACAATACATTTGAAGCATTTGCTGCTTCGGCATTGGCGTTGGCGTTTCTGGCCTTATTGGCACGACGACCATCTCCAGATGATTTTTTGTTACCTCTGGCCATCGTTTCGCGACAATATACAAGAAAATACAAATGAAAAGAACACAAGTCGAATGGAGCACAAGTCGAAAAGAATTAAAAAACCCAGTGAGGTGCAGAAATCACGGAGAGTACGGAGAACAAACTACACTCGACGACGATGAAAAGCAAAGAGAATGTTTGGCAGAGTCTTTCGGCTTTGCTAACCAGGCATACCCCCACTCGAGGAGTGGGGATGAGCGTGGGGGACGGGTGTGGTTCATCCTCATTGCTTTAAAATTACAAACTGAAACTTACAAATTATTATATACAAGTAGAAAAACATGTACAGTATAATTACAAGAAAACCGTAAAAATGACAAAAGAAATAATTAAAAAGTCGATGTGCACAAATTGACAAGTCAATGAGTTCTCCAGTTGATCATATAATTTATTTATACTGTTCTGAACCTTTGCGTTCAATGTACATATATTTTATTTCATTCTTTAGTTAGGTGGATTTAACTCCGCCATTGCTGCGAGTAATACATCTAACTTATTGTTTTCTACAGAACTACGCTCAACATCATTTATGGCTGCCATTAACCACCGCATGTTTTGTTCTGGTTCGGTTTTAAAAAATTGTATATCAGAGTGACCCCATGGTAAATTCTTTGTTGTATTGGGAATAAGAAAACGTTTATCGTCGTGGTAAGACAAAGCTACTTTGTTCTGCATTTCTGTATAAATATCATGCAAAACGCTGCGAAACGTGTTCATTTTTCTAAATACTACACCACCTTGTTCAACAATTTGTCTGTAATCATGTGCCGATAGCTCTTTTTGAATAACTGATCTTTTCACGCCTTTGGCTTTCTTTAGTTCTTTACCTACAGATTGTACGTAATATGCTTTTGCTCCGGTGCCATAAAAACTTATTATTGGATCTGCCGGGAATTCATCTTTAAAATTTCCTAAAATTGATGGACCCTTCGGGATATTAAATATATTTCCTTCTTGATAATTTGAAGTATCGAATTTGTCCTGGTTATCTACTATAAAGTCATAAAAATTTTCTGTCATTATTTTTAGAATCAAACTATCAGTATCACAGTATAAAAGAGACGCCTTATCCCCAAACTCTTTTTTGATCACGTTATACAAAAAGTTGTACAATACCGTCTTTGACAATTCCAAGATACAAAAACCTACATAAATTGGTTTGTTATAAACTACCTTTTGCTGGCCCATATGGATTGCCACAAAATCCTCGGTAAATATTGAACAAGTTTTAAAGTTCGGTCTACATATGAATGCATTTGCTCCCATACTACGTCTAATACTCTCCCAATGAGTTACCAACTTTATATCCAATCTATTGTCGACATTTTCCATCGTTTTACCAAACACCGCATTATTCATTAATTTATAAAAATCTTTTTCAAATTTATTTGTTGCTCTATTTCTCATGTCGGTGTTCAAATCGATGTATTTCTTTAACCATGCCGATTGATTGAATTTAAGAACTCTATGTATTTTCGTAATTATCAGACCATTATTAATAGCTTGCTTTAGATTTACGTAGTGTACCACGTACATTCTCTTATCGTTAAGATTTGGTATCAGCTTTTTTAATTTTGATTCGGGAGGGGCAATGCTCTCAACTAAAAAGGGGAGGTCTGAATGCAAGTCGTGTAAGTGTTGTGGATAATGTATGTCAATCTCAAAAACGTACCCTTGGGGACTTTCATCTGAAATACTCATAATGTCTAAATCATCGATTTCTATTTCGGACAACCATGCGAAGCCCCCTGTTGGCAGTACTTTCGACATACTATTTCCATATAAGTTCGTGGCATCTAGATATGTTATGAATGACGATGGTTCATTCGGATCGTAATTTGGTAGAAATTTATTATTTGCAATATGTTTCCTTTCCGAACATTGGCTTATTCCACCACGTATGCCTTTCTTAAAAAAGTGAATTATATCTATTTCAGTTAGCAATTCAAGCTCTATCCCGGTACATTTTAACATAGCGTCCCACGATAATCCAGGGGCTGTGTAATACTGTGCTGCATCTAATTGATATTTATCTAAACAAATTCTACGAAAATTCTCAAAAACATCACATAACAGAAGCACATCTGATTTTAAGTAAAGATCTGAATAATCACCCAAATTGTCACATTCGAATAGATTCCACACTTGGTTAGCACGCCGATAGTCCTCATCTGATATATGTTCTTTATTTAAAGTGTCATAAAATTCCTCTTTTGTTGGTAATTCCGTTTTATTTAATTTATCTAAACTATCCATAAAACTATATGGGAATACACCCTTTTGCCTCATTAAATTAAACTTATCGCTATCGTTATAAAAACTCCGCGTTGTCTCCATTTGATCATCGCTTAAATTTGCACCTAAATTTTGTAATGATGCTGATAAGAATTTAAAACTATCGATAAATCGTAGTTGTAAATATTTCATTTTTATTTCACCTTTATTATTGACATAGTCGTGCATATAAATATGTTTTGTAAAAGATATATATTTTTCTTTATTTTGTGCTATTACACTAATTTTATCCTTATGTTTGCACAACTCCTTGATAAACAGATGACTATCGTATCCACTCATATTGTGGAAAATTATCGGCACAAAACTCGGTAACTTGTAATTAAGATTGCAGATGGAATGTGCCGCACCGAACCTTACTTTACCCGTTAAGTGACAATGGTCTCTAACTTTTACGTCCGCTCCTTCGAAAGATTTTGCACATATACCGCATAGGGTCGCACTTTCAAAATCTTGCCTTTCTTGTGCTGTGAGTGTATCCATTGGGACTATATCTTTCATATATTGATTATATATATTTCGTAAATCTGCCTCTATATGATTTACAAAAACTTGAGATGCATGAGTCCCCCGGTACAATTCAAATTTAGATAAAGAATTGTCAAAAGAACACTTAATATAATATGCGAAAGAGTAAGATTCATGTATAAACGTTTTATTCGTGAAAGAGCGTTCGGGGTTTGGCTCGCAGGTGGCGATAGGTTTTAATATTGACTCAAAGTCGGCATATACCACGAATGGTACTTGCATTTGTTTTTCGATATTCTCAAATTTTAATATATTTCCAGGTACATCCTTTCCGAACTTATCAATACGTATATTTGTTGTGGGTGTTGTTGTGTAAATATGGTTACAATCGTTTCTCTGATGTTGAAATAAGTGACGTTCAGTATTAAAGTATAGTAAACAACCATCGCAAAAATATTTTTTATGATCGCTACCGGAAACTTGACTTGAAACTAACTTGGACAAATCTCTGATCCAACAATAGTGACTATTCGCACAATCTACGTTACAACAGTGATTTTCATCAACATTACATTCACCAGAAATTAGTAGTAAATTTACATGTCTAAACAATTTCCTCCCCGAGTAACGCAAAGGCCCAACTATTTCATATATTACTTTGTTATTTTCAAATTTTTCTTCTAACCCGTATACGTTAACCGAGATATTGTTCAATTCCTCAAATTTTGAAATATCTTTTAACTTTACTGGAAAACTCATACCTGTTATGTTTAACACTGTTGAAAAATGTGGATATGATGATGTCAACGATACATGACCAGTTGGGAGGTACAGCGATGATGTTACAGCCCAAACAAAACAGCATTGATCCTGATTTTGTACATTTACCACTGCTTTCTTATTTTCGATGAACTTCGGCAATTTGATATATGATGAGCCACGAAGAGGACTATACTTATTAACGTTTATTTCTACAAAAGCAATTCGTTCGAGGGCCCACCCTAAAAATGATATAATCATTAATTTTTATCTTTATAATTTAACAAATGAAAACATACCTGAATCACGTTCTTGAAACTCTGAACTTTGCGTGACCATAGAATCCACAAAGCTATCCACAACATCGTCTAGATTCACACCTTCATCCAAAATTATGTTGCAAGTATTAAATGACTTCATATCGCTCACGTCTTGCGTAGGTAATGTATACCTAGCGAAAGTTTCCATATTTACTTTAACTGCTCTATGGACACTCAATACTTCTTCAAGGAGATTTATAATTTTCGGTCTGATTTCGTTGAAGAACAATATGAAATCTAAATAATTATTTTCGCTGTGCACTCGATACGTGACAATTCTATTCTTGAATGCACTTTGGACAATAGACACACCATCCACCCTTGGAACACATGAATTATTTCTATGTTGTAGAGTTCTTCTATGTGAATTCATCTGTGCTGTCGTTAAAGTCACATTACAGTCATTACATGTTTGCATGTTTGTAGGCGCTGAATCAACTCTAGGTTGCTTTGCAGGGGGCCCTTCATTCTGTGACCCTAGACATGACTGCAATTGATGGCGCCGCAAGTTGTCACTACGAGTAAAATTTTTACCACAAAGCGTACACAAATGCATACTGAATATAGACAACTGGTCTATTCAATGACAGCAATTTTCCTCCTCCTTCGCTTTTATCTGAATAAGCTTATCCCCACCATAACAATTACCCTATTCCAATACTTACACAGCACTACATCTAATTACCTATTACCAGCCTAGTTACCTCCCACCACTCTAATTATCCGCCATTCTAATTACCAACCGCTCTAATTACCCATCATTCCACTAATTGCCCCCCACCACTACAATTACATCAGGCCACTCTAGTTACCCCCCACGACTACAATTACATCACAACATTCTAATTACCTCCCACCACAATAATTATCCATCATGCAATTACTCTAATTACCCATCATTCCACTAATTGCCCCCCACCACTACAATTACATCACAACATTCTAATTACCTCCCACCACAATAATTATCCATCATGCAATTACTCTAATTACCCATCATTCCACTAATTGCCCCCCACCACTACAATTACATCAGGCCACTCTAGTTACCTCCCACCACAATAATTATCCATCATGCAATTACTCTAATTACCCATCATTCCACTAATTGCCCCCCACCACTACAATTACATCACAACATTCTAATTACCTCCCACCACAATAATTATCCATCATGCAATTACTCTAATTACCCATCATTCCACTAATTGCCCCCCACCACTACAATTACATCAGGCCACTCTAGTTACCTCCCACCACAATAATTATCCATCATGCAATTACTCTAATTACCCATCATTCCACTAATTGCCCCCCACCACTACAATTACATCACAACATTCTAATTACCTCCCACCACAATAATTATCCATCATGCAATTACTCTAATTACCCATCATTCCACTAATTGCCCCCCACCACTACAATTACATCAGGCCACTCTAGTTACCTCCCACCACAATAATTATCCATCATGCAATTACTCTAATTACCCATCATTCCACTAATTGCCCCCCACCACTACAATTACATCACAACATTCTAATTACCTCCCACCACAATAATTATCCATCATGCAATTACTCTAATTACCCATCATTCCACTAATTGCCCCCCACCACTACAATTACATCAGGCCACTCTAGTTACCCCCCACCACTACAATTACCTCCCACCACAATAATTATCCATCATGCAATTACTCTAATTACCCATCATTCCACTAATTGCCCCCCACCACTACAATTACATCAGGCCACTCTAGTTACCCCCCACCACTACAATTACATCACAACATTCTAATTACCTCCCACCACAATAATTATCCATCATGCAATTACTCTAATTACCCATCATTCCACTAATTGCCCCCCACCACTACAATTACATCAGGTCACTCTAGTTACCCCCCACCACTACAATTACATCAGGCCACTCTAGTTACCCCCCACCACTACAATTACATCACACCATTCTAATTACCTCCCACCACAATAATTACCTCCCACCACACTAATTACCTCCCACCGCACTAATTACCTCCCACCACCCTAATTGCCCCCCACCACCATAATTACCTCCCACCACACTAATTACCTCCCACCACACTAATTGCCCCCCACCACCCTAATTACCCCCCACCACCCTAATTACCCGCGCCCCGCCCCCCGCGCCCCGCCCCCCCGGCCACGCCCCCTGTGACGTCACAGAAAAGTGGTAGGGGGAGGAGTGAGCTCCGGTATAAGCACCCTACTCATCTGCTGTATTTTCTTCACTGTTCGAAACCGTACACCTACTTTTTTTTTTAAATAAAATACTCTTCAGCCTATTTGTGACTCCCGCGACATAGGGTAGGCATGCATATGTTGTTGGTTGTTGCTGTTCTTCTTCTGTAGTTCAGAATCAAAGAACACCAGAGAAATACCAGATTTGGATACACGGATAGGTCGGCGATAACAGAGCATGTCCATAATAACGAGAACCATAAAATCGACTACGAGGACGTCAATATATTAGACAGGAATACGCGCTATTATCCGCGAATCACTAGAGAATCACTGGAAATTATGAAAAACGTGAACAGCTTCAACAGAGAGGATGGGTATCGAGTTAGTAATACGTGGAGACTGGTATTGCCAAGTACCAGCACCGTAGTAAGTCACGGTCAACCAAACACGACGAATGAGCAGCGAAGCGAACCAAGCACGACCAATGACCAGCGAAGCGAAGCGGCGCCTAGGTATATAACGAGGAGTGTAACACAACAAATTCAATCTTCAGAATCCTTCTGAAGAAGCTGACAGGATGATTAGCGAAATGTCAAGTCAAGTTCGACGACCACGGCAAAACCCGGAAGACAACGGCCGTGAAAACCTGCATTCTATTGTTATAGATAGTTAGCAATAAGATAATATAATATATACGCTTCTTGTTTCAAAAAGGTAATTATTAATACCTATAAATTTTCACAATTTTCCAAAATGTTAGAAAAGCCAGAGTGTACTTTTTCAGGAGCAGTCTTATAAAAAAAATCATTTCTGATATTTTTCATTCAATTAATTACAAAAAGCGGTAAAAGTCAAGTTGTATACGTTTATAGCTCAAAAAAGGTATGTACATGTTCATATCTTCTATATTCAAGATTTTCCAAAAGTTAAAAAAATCCGTACAAAATTCTACTTTGTTAAATTTGTATCCAATAAAACAAATAATTTCTGATGATACCGATTGTTTTTAAAATAATGTACAGTTATATACATTTTCACGACTTTTCGCAATTGTGGAAAAAGCAGGAGGATGGTGTTTTTTTACATTATAACAAAAACATCTCAAAACAATAATAAAACTTAACAATTCAAAAATAAGTAATAGAAGCTAACTTTCGCTAAAAATGACTAAAAAATGTAACTATTTGTGTGTTCCACGGGGCTTTTTAATTTATTTCCTTAATTAAATATACATTTACAAAAACGTGTTTTCCCTGGCAACTTCCACTAATTATCCTGTACTAACAGTGGCCTTAATAATAAATAAAAAAATAATTAAAAAAAAATTGCTTTTCTTATAGAAAAAGAACATAAAAAATCGTACTAAAAAGTAAAAATAATTTCTTTGCCACATATTTGTAAGAAAACAAGGAGTGCGCACTTTGTATGATTGTACGCATGATTGTATGAAAGGGGTGAAATCATTGTACACATATTGCCTTCTAATCATAAGTACATAAAGATGATACACATACTTATATACAAAGTGTGCACGCTTTGCTTTTCTTGCAAATATGTGGTAAAGAAATTATTTTATTTTTTTATTTTCTACATTTTAGTCATACTTTATTTATAACGTATAGAATCAATTTATATACATTCATTTATTCGAGCTAGGCTGCGAGGTATGCACCTAATGGCATTCCATTATGTCACCGAATATCGAACCATTTGTACGGGAAAAAACGGAGGTAAAAGTCTCTGGTCAGGCAAAAAAAGCTCTTGTATTCTACGTTTTGCTGGAGGTGCCGGTTGGATAGTATATTTAATCAGTTTTCACCCCCGCGCCCCCTACATGCGGATAATACTAATCAGGTTTGATTAAAGCTCGACATCAATATAATGAATAAAAAACAAAAAAATTATAATCGAAAATTCTGACGTACAATTTTCTTTTAACACTCTGTATAGAATTCATGCAGATACTGTAAAACATTGTTTATTGGTTATAAAATTGTTTATCGATAATTATATACAGAACAATCCAGCTAATAATTTCTTTGATATTTTCTAGTACAACAATCAAGTTTCTATGGCTATACGAGCATGCTACCTCCAAAATATACTCAAGCAGTTATGGTGGGCGAGAGTAAGTATTTAAATTGTTACTGTTAAGAAAAGTTACCTAACTCAAAACAAAAGTATTATATATTTCGATTATTATAAGTTATAATTATTATCATAAGAGTTCAACGTCAGTGATGGGTACATTTATCAATCTAATCCAACAGATTTATTGAACATTCTAAAATACATATGTCCTCCCCAAACCTCACCTCGGGATCGACCCTGCATCCAACACGCGATACATGATGGGGGTTGCAGAGCCGGGCGGGGCGGGGCGGGACTGGTTTCGCGAAAAATAATAAACCTTAACTTACACACTTTTTGTCTAAAAACAAATTAAAATAGGTAATAGCATTCATCAATGTCAACAATGATAAAAACAATTAAAACATTCTAAAAAGTAATAGCACAAAACACTAATAAAATTTGGCTGCTGGTGCGGGTACTCCAATCCAAATGAGAACCCGTTACAGGAATTCTGGTGATGGGTACATTTACCGGAAACATCCACTCTAGGTCTAATAATATATTGGTAAAAAGGTCGATTCGCCTGATAATTTTTCAGAATGTCTCAATGAATTTCGTTAGCTAAATCTTTTAAGACTGTAATATAATTATCTACAATTTCATTAATCTTCAACAGATTCAAATCAAATTAGTCTCAAAACATAGAGGTCGTTAAGATCTTCCTGTTATTAAATAATCATTTATTCTCTTCGGAAAACATGCTGTGACTCTTTTATTTCCACGAAAATATTGTTAATATAACTGTCAAAGATTTCTCAAGTATCACGGTCGGTAGAGAGGAATTGTTCCTTAATTAGCTGGCCTCTGAGGTCACCCGAACTTATGGATGATTCGTCTACATCCCGTCTGAAGAATTTGACTTTTGGGGTTTGTTTCTGGTGCGTTTGTCACAGCTTCGTAGGCAGAGATATGCGGTTACCACTCTCAAGGGATATCTTTTAGTGCAAGAATTTTCTATCTATCGTGATACGCCGTAGCACGGACCATGTATGCTTTAAGAAGCATATTTGCCGGTTGTGCATTATGTGAATGTGCATACATATCCTTGTCGTCGGCGTACTTGACCAATTTCGTATTCGGAAATTACAGAAAGTCGGAGACGTATTATTTTGGAGACAGGCACGACTCTTGGGGGACTCCTGTTCGAATGTACCTTCGTGTAGAGAGCTTATTATTCACTCAGACCTGCAGGGATCTATCTGACAGGAACGAGTGAGTGAGTTTTGTGATATGCATCGGAAAGTTATAGTAATGCATCTTGTAAAGTAGGCCCGAGACCCAGACGGTATCGAAAGATTTCTCAATATCCAAGAGCGCCGGCGTCGTAGTGGTATTCTTTCCAAGGTTATATTGCGCCTTGACGTCGTTAACTATCCTAACGACTTACTGCACCGTGCTCCATCCCTTCCTGAACCCAAACTGGCACTTGGCACTCATCGTTGATATTGAGCTCATCTGAGCATCATCAAGTGTGATCAGGATGAATTTCTTTACGAACTTGGAGATCGCCGACAGTAGCGAGATGGGTCGATAACTGCCGGCGAACTTCGCGTTCTTATTTGGTTTCAGAATAACGCATGACCTCGGCGTATTTTCACTGGGTAGGCCAGAATTTCAGTCGTAAGATCGCGTTGGCGATGTACATCATTTGCACAATATCGTGCCTTGGAAGATATTTGAGCCATTTGTACTTAATGCCATCCTTTTCACGTGCTTTATGGTTAGGTAAAGTCCTGACAATTTTTGCAGTCTCCGAGGACTTGACCACGTCCTTGAAAAATTCTCGTCTAGTTAATTGTACGTTATGGCCAATAAATAATTTTGTTAATGTCATTCTCTATGGGGTTATTCTCTAAATTGTTAGGAATATTAATATTGTATATGTTTACAAAGTGTGTCGCTAAGATGTTCGCTTTTTGCGTGTCAATCATAGAGCAGTCTGTCCGTTCGAGCATACCAGCGTGGGTATGGCTTACCACAAACATGACCTGTGACCTTTTCTTTTCCTCCAAATTTAATTGTATACACCGGAGCTTTTGATGTCGTTAGAAAATTCTCTTCGTTCGGTTTGATAAATCCTTCGTATAGATCCGCTAAACAATGCGGTAACGCCATTTGGAAAAAATGTCTTCTTAAGATTGTCAGTTTTCATTGCAGTTGCTATATTATAATGCTTTCGAACATAAAGGCGCATTTCCGTCAACTTTCGTTGCCGTTTTTGCCTCCTATTGCATAAATTCATTCTGCAACTAATTCAATTTCTGTTACAACTTCCAACTCTACCATTTCGAACGTATAACGCATTTCCGACGACAATTTAAAAGAAATAAGTTACAAACAATGTTTCTTCAGAAATTTTTCGATGTCGTCGCGACAAATCTTAACTGCTAAGTCAACTTTCAGTGTAGTTTCACTTTTAAAACGGCCGAATGCCGTCTTTCGTCGTATTGCATTCTGCAACTGCTAACTCAATTTCGGTTAGGGCTTCCAACTCTACCATTTCCAATGTAAAACGCATATCCGACGAATTCTTTGCGTGCAAATCAAAACCATACGTCCATGAGCTTGTCAGAAACTAGCTTCGATGCAAAACTTCATCCAATAAAGGAAATGTTCAATTTTATCGAAATATGTTAGATTTCGTTACAGTTTCGCGTTAACGTGTCAATATTTAGTAATTTCGTGATAGTTCCGAAAAGAAGGTGTTTTTCTTAACCTGTGGCTCTCACTGTTTTAAAATTTAAATATAGGTTCAATAACAATTCTAGAATTATGCCTAAAAAATAGATTAGTAAGCTATTTAGTAAAACACGGGCTAATATCACCTAACCAATATGGGTTTCAAACTGGCATTAGCACCGAGCATGCTATACTGGATCTCACAAAAAACATAGTCATCACCCTTGATGAAAATAAAAAATGTCTTACTGTCTTTTTAGACCTAGCTAAGGCCTTTGACACCGTGTCCCATACTGTTTTACTAAAAAAACTTGAAAATATTGGTGTGCGAGGTCCTGCTTTAAATATTTTTAAAAATTATCTCAAGGACAGAAAACAGAGAACAAGAGTAGACGATGTTCTTAGTGATTATGAAACCATTAATATGGGCGTTCCACAAGGAACAATATTAGGTCCAGTACTGTTCTTAATCTACATAAACGATATAGCCTCCATAAAAAATCTCTCAGGACACACAATCTCTTACGCAGATGACACTGCCATAATGTTTGTAGGAGAAACATGGACTGAAGTGTATGAAAAGGCAGAAACAAACTTAAAACTGGTAAATGAGTGGTTAACTACAAATTTATTAAGTCCAAATACAGAAAAATCAAAATTTTTAGCTTTTACTATAACGTCCGATGATCAACCTGAAAAGAACAATTTAAAATTACATACAACTAACTGCTTAACGAACCAAAAATGTCAGTGTCCATACATTCAAAAAGTCGAAAAAATCAAATATCTGGGTATAATTGTCGATCAACACTTAAAATGGAAGGAACATGTTTCATATATTGCTTCAAGAATTAAACAAGTCACTCATAAATTTTACCAGTTAAGAGAGATCTTGACAAAAAAAAACTTATTAATTATTTATAATTCCCTTGTAGAGTCTATTCTAAATTACGGCATTGTAGTCTGGGGTGGTTTGTACAAAAATGTCTCAAACATTCTCCAAGTAACACAAAACTCGATAATCAAAATATTATTCAGAAAACCGTTCTTATTCCCAAGTGAGCAGAGACAGGTTTATTTAACATCAGAAATTTTTACATATACCACCGTTTGTTAAGGATATTTAAACTAGAGGACAAATATAGTAAACCCATTAATTACATAACTAGATTCAAAGAAAATAAAAAAGTTATACCTCCCAAAATGAACAAATCACATTCACAACGTTTTGTATTTTTCCAGGGTTACAAATTATTCAACTGCCTTCCTGTAAAAATAAGAGAAATAAAAGGATACAAAAAGTACAAAATTGAAACAAAAAAATATCTTTTTCAAAACAGTTTGTTATTTGAGGCAGTTCTATAAATACGCGATATTCACATTTTATATAAGTATTACTCTATGTGCGATTGGTCTTACCTTTCTGTATACCCCTTGTACATGTTCTGTTTCTGCGGACCCTCTCTGCATCCTCAGTGAGGTCTTCTCTTTTTATTCCCCCTCCCCCCCCCTCTACTGCTATCGTGTATTATTGATCATAGAAAATGGAAATTAAGATGATTAAGAAAATATAATTACTTAGTTGTATAAGATATATATATATATCAGTGGTCCATCTACATTTGATTTAGGTGTACCACTGACTTTGTTAAGTAAATAAATTGTTAAAATGTAATTGTATACTCAAATCTATCTTTGAATAAAATTACTTACTTACTTACTCACTTACCTCCATTTACTTTTTTATGGGATTTCCAAATAATCAATTATACGAAAATTAATCCTGAAATAGTTGGAAATTGAAAAAGCGTATAAAACAAGCTTTGTACCGAAGTTAAATTTTACACCCTTCACGAAGTTACAACCTTAGGCGAGGGTTGTATAGGGATATACCATCCTTCGGAGGGGATGTAAAGCCGTCGGTCCCTTGACTATTAAATGTTAGGCAAGTAAAAGGCGTCGGTGTTAGGCCTCAGTAGCGGAAATAGGCCGACGTTAAATAAATGTATTAAAAAAAAAATAGAAAATAGTAGCTCTATAATAGGTGCAGATATGAAGCGGGAAATAATCGCGCATAATAACATGATAAGGCAAAGTAATCAGCCACCGTAAGGCTGATGCATCAATAAGTAATAAGAAGGATAAGAGAGACCTATCAAATTAAAAGAAAACAAAAACGCTGGTGTTTCAACTGTGCTGGATCAGGAAGTTTCTAGAAAGGGGCAAAATTTTATCGCCCCCCCCAAAGAAACAGAATGTTCCGAAAAAAGTCCAATTTGAAATTGCTTACTTTATCTATATTCCTATGAAAACAATACTACACACCAAATTACCGTATGCTTTCGAAAAAGAGCGAGGAGGGAGAATTCACACTTTCTATTTTAATTGTTTTTTTCTTTGTTTCTGTTCAAAATATGAAGAACGGGGGGGGGGGATAATCCAGCAAATTTATTTTTTCTTTTTCCCCATTTTGCCGCCCCCAAACGTGCCGCCTGGTGCGCTTGCCTCTTTTACTCCTCGGCCTAGATCCGGCCCTGTGTTCAAGAAACATTGCAGAAATACGATTTTCATTATTACAAGCGATCAAACAAAAATGGGATCGTTTAATCAAATCGAATTTTCAATAAATTTGTAGCGGTACAAACGCAACGTCAGATCGTTGGAATCGACGGCAAGAAAACATGCTGCTTCTCTTCCCGCAGTAAGTATTCGTGTTTGCAAATACACTTGTTTTTTTTCTTTTTTTATAAATTTATTTAACGTCGGCCTATTTCCTCTACTGGGGCCTAACACCGACGCCTGTAGACGAGCTACCCCCCATTTGCCGAACCTCTTCCCTTAAGAAGGGTAGGGATCTTTTACTTGCCTAACATTTAATAGACAAGGGACCGACGGCTTTACATCCCCTCCGAAGGATGGTATATCCTCTATACAACCCTCGCCTAAGGTTGTATAGCTTCCGCGCATACACTGATATACAAGCCGCTGGAAGATATTTGAGGCGAGGACGCGGTCTTCGTTGGAACGGTCACCCATCCAACTACTAACTGCGCCTGGCGTTGCTTTACATCACATATCGAAGTATGTACATAGTAAAGACGCACCCACGCTCGCCCCTAAATACACTTGTGCGAAGAAATATTGATCATGGAATATTTTAACAAAAATAAAGGCTATCAGTGTAGAGTTGAAAGGCATCAAAATGGAAAAGTATGTTGGGTGTCGTAAACTCAGATTCTTTCTTATGATTTTTTTAACTAATTTTTCAATGAATTTTAATCTTTGTTCGATTGAAATCGGATAATATTAAAGGTAAGGCCATTTAGGTAAATGAGCTCATTCAATGCCTACCCACATAAAATTTTACATCAATCGGACATCGTGAAATTGAAATACTAACATTTTCATAGAATTGATTCACTTCGCCTATCCAGTAAGCATCATCAGGTTCACATTTCAAGTGTCATTGAAATCCGATGCTATAAACTCGAAAGAACTAAAAAAATTTATTTCTGTGGATATGGTTTCGATATTTAGGCATCATTAGCTGGGTAAATAAATATATAATGAAGATTTAGATGTATTCCGATTAAGGTGTAGTAAGAGTTCATCGATGTCCCCATTATAAGAATTGTTTAAAAATAATCGAGAGATAGCCGTTATTTTGATTCCTTACATTATACAAACAAACAATACAAGCAATAACAATAAAAAAAACTTCAAGTTATCCTTGTGGCTATGGCTGCGAGACTAATAAATTAGATTTTTTAAATCTAATTAGAAGAACAGAGATATATTACTTTACTTTTTTTACCTACATATACCTACGTTACTCTATATGTATAGAAATAATGTTACGTCATCTTTGTATAATTATAATCGATTCGAATTTAATCAAAGAAATATTTTCATAATTAACGAATTTTTTTTAGGCACATCAGGAGTATTTACGTCAATGGTCAGAGTACTTACGAGGTTCTTGGTCAAAGAGTTGCGGGGAAGTACAATCTATTTTTTTACTGTATCAGTCTCATCAGTGGCAACTTGTTTTGCAATGTATCATCTTATAAGAAGAACTGATTTTATACAGTTTTACATAGCTTTATGTGAAAGAGCTAAAACTAGAATTACCTTAGAACCCACTGAAGACGCAGGATTAGTAAGTATATAAAACTGATGTGTTCAAATTCCTACTATTAATTTAAACCTGTTTCGATATTATAATCGCAAAATCCGGAATCAAAGGCGCCGAGCATAATATCAACATTTTGCGCATAGCCACTTCTCCTACTAGACATAAGTAAGTGAGATACTTACTGAAAACTGTAATAATAGAAATAAATCATTTGACAGAGTGTGAATTGAGCAATGTCGTAGGGAATGGTTGTTTGTATAATTGTCTGTGCGCATGTGTCCTGGTTGTGTGGTGGAATAGCTAATGCTAAACTCGGTAAAAAAAAATGAATGAATAATGAAAGAGTACACTGCGAATATAAACAAAGGAATTTTCAGTTATCGCCTCTTTGATATACAGCGCTTTCCGCTTTTCATAAATCCACCCTAATATCTCAGTTATTAATAATGCGATTTTCTTCAAATTTGGGTGGCAATTGTATGATGGAAAAATGAATTATTTGGCATAGTAAACATTTTTATTTCTCATTGGAGTGCGGTTTTAGGGGGTAAAATAGGGTAGATTTTTTGGGATAAGGATATTAGGGCTTATTTTAGACAAATTTTTCTATCATATTTGGGTTCAGCATGTCCAAAAACCCCTTAATCCATATTCTCAATGATCTCAAACACGAATTGTGGCAGAAACGAAAAATTAATTAATTTCTTAAAAAACGCTTTTTTAATTTTATATAACTTTATTTAATTGCTATAACACACTAAAAACAATTTTTTTAAAAATTCTGGTATCTTCAAAATAACCACCTTCCAACAAAATACACTTTTCAATAACTCTTCTTCACCGTTCAATCACTTTTCTTAAAGTTTGGGGAGTAATTTCTTGACACGTTTGCCTAATCCTAAGGCAAAGCTGTTACGCGGCCGAGTAGCATACACTTTATTTTTCAAGTACCCCCATAGAAAAAGTCACAAGGGGTAATATCAGGCGATCTAGGGGGCCACGGCTCTAAAGGGCTATTTCAACATATCCACTTCATAGGGAAATTTGCATTTAAAAAATTTCTAACTATCAGAGAATTGTGCGCGGGTGCACCATCTAACTGAAAGTATACATTTTCTCTCTGTGCTAAAGGCATTTCCATAAAAAAATCATGTAAATCGTTTTGTAAAAAAATTTAGAAAATTTTCTGCGTTGAGGTTATTCAGGAAAAAGGGGCCAACAATCTGTTCGTTTAATGTGCCACAACACATGTTAACTTTTTCACTGTATTGGTTTTTACAGTTAATTACAAAGTTGGGATTTTTGGCTGCCCAATATCTACAATTTTGACTAGATACCACACCGTTTGTCGTAAATGTTGCCTCGTCACTAAACAGTATGTTCTTTAAAAAAATCTGTCGTTAAGATAGTTATCATAGACAAAAATCAAACCGCCGTTCAAAATCACCTTCTAAGAGAGTATGCAAAAATTTTGGTTTAAATGCCCTAATCCTACTGCGTTTCAAACATCTCCATATTTTATTTTTGGTTAAATTTAGTGTTCTTGCAACTCCCCTTATACTACCATTTGGATTGTTCTGAAATTCTGTTAAAATGCGTTCGTCGTCTGGATATTGCCGTGGATTTAAATTGTACCTTCTTGGTCTTGTCTTGAAAATGGCTCAGGTTCTCCGGTTTTGTGCTAAATTGGTGCTCGATCACGATGAACTTTTTCTTCAATTGTACGAACTACTCTCCGATTTTCTGCCATTATCAGTAAGATTGATAAATGAAATAACAATAACTAACTAAATTAAATAACTTTTGACAATTCTTATGAATCGCCAAATGTCAAATAAAAACTTACTTTTCAAAGCACCTTAGATTAATGCCTATGGTAGCAAGGTAACTAGCTTAACGACAGATTTTTTTAAAGAACATAATGTTTAGTGACGATGGAACATTTACGACAAACTGTGTGGTATGATTGGAAGGTGGTTATGTTGAAGAGACCATAATTTAAAAGAAAGTTGCTTTCAGTTTGTTATAGCAATTAAATGAAGTTATAAAAAATGAAAATAGTGTTTCTTAAGAAATTAATGAATTTTTAGTTTCTGCCACAATTCGTTTTTGATATCATTTAGAATATGGATTAAGGAGTTTTTGGACATGCCGAATCCAAATATGATAGAAAAATTTGTCTAAAATAAGCCCTAATATCCTTTTGCCCAAAAACCTACTATATTTTACCCCCTAAAACCGCACGCTAATGAAAAATGAAAATGGTTACTATGCCAAATAATTTATTTTTCCAACATATAATTACCACCCAAATTTGAAGAAAATCGCCTTATCAATAACTGAGATATTAAGGTGGATTTATGAAAAGGACACATTGTATACTATATGTATAAATAAATAATAATCAGCTATATGTATAAATAAATACACCACAGGTAATGACGACCCCCTTTATCCCGGAAGGCTCTAGAAGAGCCTTGTGTGGGAGGGGGCTACACATTTAGAGACAATGGACACACACCCAATATCCGTGTATAGTGAAAAAATCCCTCTCACAGTATTTTCCACTACCACGACCGGGGATCCCGGAACTTTTGGGTGAGAGGCAAGTGCGCTCACCTCTCGACCATCAGTCATATAACTAGATAATACTAGATAATAAAACCAAAACCCATACGAGTAAAGAATCTTGTACTAATACAGACGTCGGCGTCGTTTATGAGCCACCTCCTAATAATGAAAACAGCCTTCGTCTACAAAAATTGCACATTCATAATAATGAATGAATTAATCTAATGAGATTCATTGCCCATTTTCCGTACAGAAATTATAAAACGTCTTCTTATTGCGAGTTGAAGGTAACTACTTATTAATAATGAAAAAACGATAGCTTTTCCTTTTAGTTGTCTTATAATACACAATAAAGAACATTGAATGACGCAGTGATGTTCATCAGAGAGTTCTGAGAGGCATTGAAAATTTCATATCAATTTCAAAGTAGGGCGCTTTAGCATTTACAACGCCTTTGGAAACTACATCAAATTTATCTCCTATTATCGCAAGTTGAATACTATGCTTTATCTATGATTAAAACATAAATATTAAATTGCAAAAGGGGTGGAAACTACCCCTTTGAGGCAAAAAACTGTTGTAACTGATTTTTTCGCGCTATTCGAAGGGAATGTGATTAAAGAAAGGTCGAGGTGGATGAGGGAGGCAAAATTAAACCATTCACCTCTTACCTCCTGTCAAGGGGTGAAAATTACCCTCCGCAGGGATTACGGCCACCCTCAATTTTTCTGCCGATTTTCCAAAAGGATTTCGATTGGGAGGTGATGATCCCGGCAGGGGGTAGTTTTCATCCCCTTGACTGGAAATAAGGGGTGGATGAATGAATTTTACTTCCCTCATCTATTTTGACCACATCATAACCGAATTTCTTTTGAAAAACCGGCAGAAAAATTGAGGGGGGCCCGTGATTCCTACAGCCGGTAGTTTTCACCCCCTTGACTAGAAATAAGAGGTGGGTGGTTGATTTTACCTCCTTCAGCCTCCTCGATCTTGTTTTAGTTATATTCCCTCCAAACAGCGCGAAAAAATCAGTCGCGACCGTTTTTTGCTTCAAGAGGTGGCTCCCACCCCCTTTGATCAACTCTTTCGGTGGCCCCGTATCAAAATCATTTTTATAGGAAAAATTCCACATAAAAACTGCGCCTCAACTTGCTACACCTTTTAGGGGTGGTTATTGGCCAATAGGGGATGAAGGCAGTTATTCTCCAACCTCGGACCTATCGCAATCAATTCTCCGCTCAAAAAAACGGAGGGAGAAATGTTTTTTATCCCTGGGGTAGTTTTCACCAACTTGACTGGAAATGAAATAAGAGGTGGGTGGTTGATTTTACCTCCCTCACCCTCCTCGATATTTTTTTAGTTACATTCCATCCGAACAGCGCGAAAAATCAGTTACGTCCGTTTTTTGCTTCAAAGGGGTGGTTTTCACCCCCTTTGGTCAAACCTCTCGGTGGCGCCGTATCAAAAATAATTTTTAGAGGAAAAATTCCGCACAAAAACTGCGCCTCCACTTGCTACACCTTTTCGGGGTGGTTTTTGCCCACTAAGGGATGAAGGCAGATTTTTTCACCCTCGGACCTATCGTAATCGATTCTTCGCCCCAAAATATGGGAGGAGAAATGTCTTTTAGTCTTGGCTCAGAAGTGTCCAACTTTTCTGTTTATTTACCTGGACAGAAGGTAAAGGAGATTGTCCCTGTACCTAGTGAGTTATTATAACTCACGCTATTTTTTTATGGATATACTATTACTTGTTCGAAAGCAGTTCATTAAGGAATATAATCTAATATGAGTAGATAAAGAATAATTTTAATAGTAGTTGAAAAAATCTAATCAAGTCAACTTTACAAACAAAAATAGCTAAAGTTAATGAAGTAGTTTACGAATAAAGGAGACTAATAAAGCGAATTGCCTTCATTTTTTTTTAGATGTATAATAAGGTGGGCCGAAAAAATTCAATTTCTTTTCAAGTCATAATACAGCGGAAAAGTTGCTAATTGAGGAGACTAAAAAGGGGTAAAAATATAAATAAAATCGGTTCATGTCTTCCGGTCGCGCATGTGCTCTAAAGTTTGCTGAAATTTGGAAAAATTCACATTTTTATGATAATTTTTAACATTCTTAAATTAGCGTCTTCCCGAATGTAATAGCTCAAATTCTTATGTATTATAACCACAGAATGTTTAAATATTATTTAAATCCATCAACATCTTCCGGTAGCGCATTACCTCCAAAGTTAATGGAATTTTGAAAAAATGTACAAATAAAGGTAGATCACAGTTCAAGGGAAAAAAATACTAACAACTTACATATTTTCTTTTTTTTTGTTTTCTTTATTGAATACAAGTTTAAATGTTTAAAAACAAATTATTTTAGACCATTAGTAATATTTACAAGCACATTTTTTTATTGAAAAAACTAAATTTTTGTGTGAAGCGTAAGTCCTAGAAATTCATGTTAAATTGTTGAACAATTGAACATCTCCGTTTTCACCCATTCTTAGCTGAAGCTTAGCTTAGCTTACCTTGAAATCTGATTTATGGGTGAAGTTAGGCATGGTTGACCTTGACAGCAGAATCGTTCTGATAAGACCATCCCTAGACTTAGCTCCGCATTTTCCTGAGGCTTCTGTGACGAGTTTCACACATCATTCAACTACCTGTGTGTGAACTTTGAATGCGAATGTCTTGAATGTTATATCCCAATTAGGGTCTGAGTCACTTTGAATATGTGATTTAATCTCATCGTCCCTTATGTCTTTTAATATTGCGGGAGAAGATAAATCACAGTCCATCCAGTTAATTATTTCCAAATAGCGTTGAGCCTTGAACTGGAGTTTTGGCGGCATGAATGTTCTGATAGTTTTCTCTTTTGATCTAACTGTCTCGCCTTTAGAATTCGTCGAAGTCCGAGCTCTCTGATATGTTTTGTATTATCTTGTGTCAAGGCTAACATTGAATATTCTGGATGAGCGAAGAAGCCATTCCGTTCGATCACAGGTTCGACAATATTAACTGGATGGACTGTGACTTGTCTTCTCCCCCATTATTAAAAGATATCACTGACGATGAGATTAAATCACATATTCAATGTTATTCAGTCCCTTCTCAGTTCACATACAGACAGTTGAACGATGTGTGAAACTCGTGACAGAAGCCTCAGGAAAAGTTTGCGGAGCTGAGTCTAGGGATGGTTTTATTAAATCGACTCTGCTGTCAAGGTCAATCATGCCTAACTTCGCCCATAAATCAGATTTCAAGGTACCTTCCTTCAGCTAAGAATGAGTGAAAACAGATATGTTCAATTGGTCAACAATTCAACTTAGTTTTTCAATAAAAAAATCATTAAACATTTAATCTTGTATTCAATAAAGAAAACAAAAAAGTAGAAAATATGTAAGTTGTTAGTATTTTTTTTCCTTGAACTGTGATCTACCTTTAATTGTAAATTTTCCAAAATTCCATTAACTTTGAAGACAATGCGCGACCGGAATATGGTGATGAATTTAAATAACACTTAATAATTTATTGTAATAACTCCTAATATTTAATCACCCTGACAATGCTAATGTCTTTTTTAAAGGATCTATAGCAATAAAGTTCTAAACTTATTTTCTGTGATTGTAATACATAAGAGTTTGAGCTATTACATTTGGGAAGCGGCTAATTTAAAAATGTATCGCATCTCAAATATTATTTCTTTATAAATTATTTCTTCTATTCAGTATTTTTTAATATAATTTGCAGGTACCAGTAATCATTTATTGGTTCCTAAAGCTTTAGTTTTGTATTCTACACGTTTTTCGTTTAATACGTAAGTTTTTGAGTTTTGAAAAAGGTATTTCCAGTAAAATAGAGAAATTCTACTGTAACTTAAAACATAATACTCTATAAAATAAGCGCTTTAAAAATCCCAGCTACACAAATTATATTGCGGATATAATAAATATATTTTTAGATTCTAATAATGCGTATGAAAAACCTGTTACGTCGATGCGTTGTTAAAAAATGATTTACAAGTTCACAGAAATGAACAATCCTTTTTAGTGTATGCACGATAGACTAAATATATCACGATTAATTCAAATAAAATTTTAGTTCTAATGCAAATTTATTTCTCAAATTTGTAGATAGAAACAAATGATTCTCAGTATGGAGTTTTGAAGATTCAAAATAGTCCACCTCCTACAGGAAATGCCCTCAGTTTTGCGAATCCTGCATACGAACCATCAGCTCCGGTACCGACGTATAAAGTAGAAGATGTGGTTATTAGAGGAAGACAAAGTGTCAGTAATAACGGTGTTGGCCTCGTATCTTTAAAAAGTAAGAAATAATTACACATAGCTATAAAATATTATAATAATTATAATAATAGCGATTTATTAAAAAAAAAGAGTCGTGTATATTATGGAATAATTTCACGTTTAATCGATTTGAATGACACCATTTGCGACATGTGTTAAAAATTATCAATTTAAAAGTTTATCAATTAAAAAATGTGGTCCTCAATTTTTTTTGAGAAACTGAAATTATTTATGCAAGATTAATTATTTGTAACTGGATAGGTATAACTCAAATACCCAAACATGATAAGGTACAGAATACATGATTAAAAATAAATCGAAATATAAATAATTTTGTAAAATCAGACAAAAATCCCAATAGAAATAAAAAATATGTAATTACTAGAATTGATTGGTTGAATAATCAAGAGTCTTAGCATAATTATTTACAGTAATCTTCGATTTGAGATACATATAGTCACACGTGTGAAGAAATTGCATGCAACATTAAAAAAACAATATTATACTATGTGAAAGCCTGGTATTATCCAATTTAAATTTTACGTATTTCTTCTTTGGATTTAGTTTAACCTACCTCTACAAACAAAGGTAAGTAGCAGAAAATTAAAAATTCATTCTTACCGCTCATTTATAGAATTCGGGAGCGATTTTCTCATAACATACGTGGTTAGATATGAAACGAGGCAGGCTTCTGCGTGCTACTCGTCTTTATCATGTGATTGTCACTAAATTATCCGAACATATAATCCAGTCATTAGAATCATAAAAAAGGTGGTTTAGTGCAAAAGGTTGAAACTTGACAGGCGTGTAGACTTGGCGAACCTAATATAAAAGTTTCTTGTTGGAGAGCATAAAATTTGTTACAAAATTGTTCCTATACATTTTTTCCCAGAGTAATACTTTCGGAGTTCAAGGGCTGAACAGTATGGCGTATGTTTTAAAATCGCAGAAATGCGGCATTAGCGCGCTACCTTTTTACTTTAAATAGTTTTGTCTAATCCAGTGGACTAGCTTGTAGAACCGGATTACAGCTTGCACATACTGGGCGGTGAATTTTTGTTGCATTGACTGATACGGAACGATTTGCATGAACTACGTGCAATATGCTCAAAGGCACTCTATATGGTCCTAACGCAGTTAAAGTCTTTGATAGTTATACAGTGAACGCGGTTATCCGAAATGCGAAAAGCGGAGAAAGATATCGACGCTCCAGAGCATATTATGCGTCTACTGATGTTATTTTCAATGATTCTACCTATTTCTCAAGAACGATTCTCGGCGAGCGATATTAACGGAAGGTTTTTAATTTCCATGTTAATTATGAAGTTTGAAGAACAAAATTATACAGTGGAGAACAGTCAGTAAAAGATGTCGTTGTCAGTATCCGCCGCATCGATATGTCGTCGTCGTTTGCGAGTGTTTTAATGGTCAGAGAAGATTTGTTAGTTCTATTAACTGCAAAGGCGAGAGATCATGCAAATATTTCTTTGCTGGGAGAAGGGGGAACGGGAGAAGTTGGGGAAACGCTTTATTAGGCGCGGAGCCTGAAATATAAGGAAGCTGTTGCAAAGAATACATTGATTTTACATGCAATCAGTGGTTGTGGCAACAACTCTTCTCTCTTTAACCAGTGAAAATGGAGGTGCCTCATTCTGCTGGATAAAAACGACTCGTTGTTTAAAACCATAGCAATCTTCCAGAACCTCGAAGCAGATGTGGAAGCTCTCGATGGGGCTTGTGAATTGTTCTCATTGGCACTGTACGGCGTCTTATCTGCAAAGGACACATTGGATTCACTGCGCTACCAAAATTCTTCGAAGTTTGTGTCTAATAATAAATTTAATTGCGTCCCTGCCACCCACAAGACATGCTGCAAGGCAGCATTGTCTGTGAGCTTACCGTACCACCATGTTGCGATGTAGTACACTCTGTATGGACAATTTTTTATTTACAAATAGAAAAAATCGCCTACGGCTGGAAATTTAATGGCGTTATCTGCACGGCCAATAAAGTCTAAAACTCAGTTATCGTCAAAAAATTTCAGTAAGAAGGATGCGTACCCCAGCCGTCAAGGGATGAGTTGAGTGTTTCCTTATAACTTTCGATTGGCGCATGTTTCCTGAACAGCGTAAAGTGCTATTTTATAGTAAATTTTATGAACTCAGAAAATTATAAGCTAAATGACCTCCCTCTTTTGTAGTTAACGTTTATAACAATTTTTCGTGAAAAATTGCGGGTCAAGATCCTTTATTTTACAATTATTCGTTTTTTTTTTATATATAATTTCGACTTATGTTTTATTTATCGATAATATAGAGATCCACTTGAAAACTCGTTTCCACATCACCCTTGAGATAGAATTTATGGCGCGTTCTATTTTAACGTGGTTTTCCCCGTAGGCCTATTCCACGAACATGTTTTATCTTTTTTCCGAGCGCGAACCAAAAGCCGTCACATGCCTACAGGTATTTTACATGGAATTTAGAGCTCGAGGTCACAAACTTACTGTCACACTTAGGGCCACCAAGTCTTACAAGCCTGGCAAAATAATCATACTTCTCTTCGTAATTATAGTTGTCTTCCTTTAGCCTTTAGCTGAAAAAGATATCGAGCACTTACAAAAACCGATCTATTGAATCATTAATACGTACAATTTATTGCCACCAGCACTTGGTAGTAGAAATGATGTTACGCTGATGTCTGCCTGAGGGGCATTGACTTGAGGTAGGTAGCAAAAAGGGGGGAAATACTTGACAATACCACACGCATGAGCCCCAAAGTAGAGCGTGCGGCTAGCTCTGAAGGACCTCAGGGTTTAGGTACGACCAGCGTACTGCCTAGACCAAATGTCCAATATATTACAGTTTATTAGATACAGAGCAGGTATTACTATTGATGTATACTATTTTCGGGTGCTTAAACCTTTTCCCTCCTCACACAGGAGCCGATACAGTAGTGCAGATATTATTATTATTATTATTAGTGGTGAAATTTAAGTAACAGTATTAAATTTACCACTTAGCGATAATAACAGGTGTCATATACTTACAACTTTCCCAGGTGCAGCTACAGGTGGGTTACATCTTGAAAAAGGTATTTATTTTATAAGGTAAAATTTGTTAAATTTGAAGTTAAGTTAAGTCACAAAATGGGGTAAAAGATTAATAATAAATGAAACAGTTATCATAAATAGCTGAAGGCTCATCTGCTTGCGTTCCAGGGGTTACGCTCCACAGGTTTCCCAATCGAAGTGGTGTTACAAAAAGTTCATCCGGAACCGAATTTTCAGTTCTTGGCCCAAAAGAAGAAATTCCGAGCTAGATCTCCAGTACTTAGCCCGAAAGAAGAAATCCAGAGTTATATGTATCGTTCTTAGCCCAAAAGAAGAACCCTAATGAGGAGGAAAATACATATTGTAACTAATGCCGAACATCGTTCGTGCTCCAGGAAGCAACTGGGTTCGTTACATTTTTTCTAAGGGTCCTAATGATTCTGTTGAGACTTCTATATACTAATAATCAGGGACATCGACTCAAAAAACAGATAGTAGATGCCAGGACATACATGTTAAAACCCAGAATTAAAATCAGTTTACACAAAACAGCAGTGACTGCGGTGATCAATTTCAAGTGCCTAAAAGAAGAACAATTGTGGCGTTAAGGCTGATTAATGAAAACGTAGTGGTGGGCATGCCCCTTACCTAGACCATAAAATCCCACGAGCGTAAGTTTCACTCCATGTATAAACATCAAAATTCACCAAAACCGATACATAATGGTGGAGAATAACTTCTGAAAAGTTATGTACATAAATTCCTTGCGGACAATCAAAAAGATTGAAGCTTAAAGTACAGTCAAAAAGATTCCAGACACTTTTACCAGTGGTCAGCCGAAAAGAAGAAGAGCCGCACCTAAGAGAAAAAAACACTCTAAAAAAAAAAACAAATAGCGCCGACGCCATGATCACATCAGAAGCCGAATATGAGAGAACACAGTACAGAAACACATGTTCTCATAGCCGTGCAGGGTGCAGTTTTGATTTTCTTGCAACTTGAAATAATAACTAAACCATTGCTGGACAATCCAAAAGGTATTTAACAATATCTCCGGTGTCAATGAAATAATTACAGATACAAATAGACAAGCTTGAAATGAGGGCTGATGAAATAATTATTAACAATTACACAGAAATTCAGGCACGTCCCTGGATAGCCGCAGATACTACAGAATTTCACTCTGAGTATTGGTAAGGTGAACAAAAACTGATAAGTCCCTAAGTGGACTAGGCAAATCAACAAATTCAATTTATAAATACAAGGTTATAGTGACATAACCCCGAAACTACTCTGCACGAAATAAACTTGTAGCACTATTTTATAACAAAAAATGATAGAAAAATTTTCATTGGCGCATAAAAATTTAAGCTTAGCTAAATTTCCTTGCATAAAATATAATAGACGTTATGCATAAAGATAAAAAGTGCTTACATTTTCTTTTTCATTCATACCTCATCTACATTAATTTAACCTACGTCGCTTACAAATAGAATTACATGGATGATATTCTTCGAAATGGACATCACAATCATCAACGTCACAGGATTCATCAGCCGTTTCTGTGTCAAAATAAATAAATAAAAAAGCATTCAGCATCACCACCGTGCTCAGCATCCTCAAAAATGGGTGGCATATACATTATAAAGTGTATACGACGGGAATTGAAACCGTATAAAAACTAAAAGCCGGCAAAAACAGTCGGCATCTCTTTATTGTACATGGGCCGAGGTAAATAGAAATGCTTGTCATAAGAAAATAATAAGATTTTCGGGCATTATTATATTATCCTCTGTTTCAAATGATCTCCAGAAAGCCATGGTAAATTAGTAAATAATTAAAATATTTTACTTTTTATATAGTAGTAAATATTTATAAATATGAACAATAACTAACTAAACTCCTACGCTTGATGTTATAACAGGTAAATACCTGCGTAAATACGTACTGCACTGGCACATTAGCAGTACAGCAGAAGTCTACCTTTGATGGTTCATTCAGGCTGATTACATTGCCAGTCTCGGACTCGCCTGCACAGTTTTAAACTACCATTCGAATCTCGATACCATTGCTAAATATATAGGACAAAATATCAAGTTCAGTGCGCACGGCCCTGTGCTTTAACAGTGACCAGTTCCTATCCTCGTATAAAGTATACCGGTAAGAAAAAAAAATTTTTCACCCCTTTCGGAGGTGTTTTGTTAGCTGTTAAAGGAGATGGAGGGGCCAGAAAAACATTCAGCATCCTCGAAAATGGGGGGGTACGCTAAGTTTCACCGTTGGAAAAGATGTGTTACGCATTTAACCCCTTTTAGAGTTGGCTTTTGGCCGTTTGGGGGGTTGCGCAACTCCAAAGAGAAATTCTACCAGCACCATGGTACTCAGCATCCTCGAAAACGGGGGAAAGGTACTCTTATTGCATAGCAAAATACTTTTCGACTTTTTTTTCCGACGCACACACTCCACTATAGGTATACACGCTGCCTGCTGTTGATATTTTCGTAAAACACGTGTGCGTTAGGAAAATAGTGCAAACCCGTATGATGTTATTAACTTTCGTGCCTATTACGTTGAGTGAATATGTACACTTTCTTGGAGGTCGTTGGAAAAATTATTACTTCTTCAACAAGATCAAACAAATTCGCCAGCATTCAATGTATCTTTAATATCTATGTCTACTGTTTCTTCATTTTTCTTTTCCTCTATCATTTCTACATTTTTTGCTATGCTTTATAAGAAGCATATAAAATTGCTTTTAATTCTATGTAAATTTTTAATTAAGTGCTACGATTTTAGGATTAAATGCAAGAAAAACCTGGTAATAAATTATTGTAGTGTTTATTTTCGCCATTTATGCCACACAATTTTATCACGTGTAAACTAATTTTATAACAAAGTGCAAAAAATAGAATCGCTATTATTATTATTATTTTTATTAGATATATACCTGGAGGATTTGAAGGTGACTAATTGCGAACCTGATACCAAAATTCAAAATGACGGATTCATAACAATTAATTCATAATTGTTTTTCTAGGAGGAATACAAGCTCGGTGGGAAGTGACAAAAGCCATATATCCATACATGATATCCATATGTTTAGTATATTTTGCAACGTTGTGTCTATACCCTGGAATAGCTTCAGAAATTATCAGTTGTCATCTTGGATCATGGATGCCAATTTTAATGATGGCTCTCTTCAACGGCGCAGACCTAATTGGCAAAATGTTGGCATCTTCAGCACGTTATTGGACGGGCGCACGTTTAGTTCGTTGTTCCGTTGCGAGGTTGATTATGATTCCGTTAATGATTATGTGCGTCGCCCCCAGAGCAAATCCCATATTTTCGGCTGAAATCACGGCGTTCACATTTTCTTTATTTTTGGGACTAACTAATGGAATCCTCGGAAGTGTTCCTATGATTCAAGCACCAACAAAAGTAGAGGATCGGCACCGTGAACTTACTGGTAAGTTATTCTTAAATATTCGTTGGAAACTATTATATTCTCGATGGTACAAAGAAATGATGATATACTATAGCAGGGAGCCCGCGACCAAAATTTTCGAATTATCGCTGCATGATTTCAGTAGTTTATATCTCTCCGAGAAAAAGTTCCTTTACAACTGGCGTCTCTGGGGTTGCTAAAGAGGTAAATTTTTTTAGTGAACATGTAAACCCCATTTTACACTCCCAATTCACTAACTCGCAAAGTTTTCAACGAAATCGGCTAAAATTCATATCATGGAGGTTTTTGGGATCGCTTATTATGGAATCCGATGTGAAAATTGGAAAATTTTAAATGGTGGACCTAAAGTGACGGACTTTAAGAATTCATTCCTGATTTAGGCCGTTTCTATTGATTTTACTGAAAAATATGACCTCCCAAAAAATACGATTTTTCATAAATTTTTACTACTAACTGATGGGGGATAATATATAAATATTACTAATAGGGTATATTTTTAACAAATTATCAGTAATAATGGATATACACCCTTAAAAAATAGTTCAAATCATATTTAAATCATCGCCATCAGTATCTTCATCGAATCGTCGTCACTGTCGGTATCGCCTCGTATCTATTTGTTGATTTTCCTCCATATCCCTGTCTGAAATAAATATCAAAAATCCAAATCAATTAGTATGAAAATTGATAATATTGAAAATTCAGTCATGCTATTTTTACCCGTGAACATTCAGGTTCTGTATCAATGATGATAACATCTGTGCAAAGAGGGAGTTGATCACCCTCGAACCATTTAAACCATAATATACCATCTTCTTCAATCCAACCGAAATTTGTTGGCTCGAGATTACTAGGGTTCTGAAGATGAGCTCCACGCCAAATTTTCGCGATGTACGTTATTCGCAGCAAATGTTGAAGCTCGGCCTTACTCGAGTGTAGATTACGTTTGTCATAATTTTTTATATCAACGCGAAACCGGTCTGTTACATTTTTTGTATCGTTAGTACGCGTAAAGATCTTCAGCCTGGCAAAATTGATGTCCTTTAATTTGCTTTCTCTATAAAGAGTACAAACAAATTCTCCCAGTACACGATAATGTACTTCGTTATCCGAGCTGTGACCTAATGCTACAAAAGCTTTTTGATTTCTCCAACACATTGAAAGTTCTGACTATCCCTTTGCGATAGAAAGCCGGATTTTGATCACAACCAGTAAATGCATGAAAAGCGGGAAAAGAACGGGTTAGGATAGGAGTAATGGACTGATATAAAGAAGATACATCAATATACCGCCTTGATATCCCAATGCCGATATCCATCCAAACCTGTACGATGTCATTCTTCAAGAACTCTATGTTGGCCAATAAGATAATGAGGAGATCTGTGTCATTGCATCTTAGCACAACATTGGACTTTTCAGAAACTTGGCAAGCATGAAATATCATTTTGGTATGTGCTTCTTCATGACCTAACCAGTCTAATTGCGTCCTCTACATTTCTTTGTATTTCATCGCTAACAACCGAAAATTAGTAGCATGTGTCATTGTTGATGTAAATGATCTTTTCTCCTATTATACTTGGATCTTCCCTCCTCCATTGGTCTATTAGGAAATCTACAAAAGCTTATTTGAAATGTATGGATTTCAACTAACGATGAAAATCATTAACAACTTGGTTCAGATTTGTTATATGAAATGGTCGACCTTGCGTTTCGCCTCATAAATTCCGTTCAACATCGTTAATTGAGAAACTGAAGCAACTGTCGAATACAAGATGAATCTGTTGAGAATTTAATGTCATCAAAAATCGTGTATATCCATTGTTACTAATAATTTGCTAAAAATAGACGCTATTAGTAATATTTTCATATTTTCCCCCATCAGTTTGTAGTAAAAATTTGGGAAAAATCGTGTTTTTTGGGAGGTCACTCTATGTTCAACCCCAGTAAAGAGTTGAAACGATTAGGGATATTTTTTTGGTTATTTCAACTTCATTAGTCCAATATTAACAAACTGTAATAAAAAAATTTAAATGAAAGTTTTCATCCCAATTTTTGCAACAAAAAGGGTCAGGCATATGAGGTTTTCCACGGGGGAGAAGCGAAAGGGTTTAATAGTGTGGTTACCAAAATGGTGTACTCTTATACAAAATGGTATTAACACTTTATTATTCTACATGTTTTTCAGTAAATCAGGAATTAATTTTTAAAGTCCGCCATTTTAGGTCCGCCATTTTGACTTTTCGTCGGATTCGTAATCGGCGACCCCAAAAATCATCATGAATTTTAGCCGATTTCGTTGAAAACTTTGCGAATTACTAAATTGGGGGTGTACATGGGGTTTACATGTTCAATAAAAGAATTTACCCCTTTAGCAACCCCAGAGACGTCAGTTGTAAAGGAATTTTTTCTTCGGAGAGATATAAACTACTAAAAAATCATTAAAATCTTCATGCCGCGCAAGTCGAAAATCTTGGTCGCGGCTTCCCTGCTAATATGTTTATAGAAAAGAAATCATGAGAACTCCTTTTTTAAATAGTTATTTATTAGACTAGTGACTTATATACAGGGTGTCTCACCGGGAACTGAATCGATCGATATAGAGAAAAGTACGCATCAGAAAATTTTTAAAATTTAGACAATTACTCTGGTGTGACCAATCCAACTAAAATAATTACAAGCAGCTGGCACTTCCGCTATACCGGAAGTCGATACCAACTTGCTTATTTCAAATGGAACACCCTATATATTTTAGGGTTTTCGAAAAGAGCATAAAATTCTGAGTCGAAAATAAGCATATCCTATACCTAAACCTAGCCGTTTCAGAGATATTTGACATTTTATAGAAAATTTGACAGGTGCAACGGTTTACAAGAACCGTTATAACTTTCTTCGTGTAAAAGATCCTCTTTTACTTCTTGTCACGTAAAAAGAACACAAGGAGAACTACGTTCTACAACTGAAATAAATTCAATAATATCATACCAAGTGTTCTGTTTTTCGCGTTACATTTTGTCAACTTCAAACCGCGAAAACTTGTTTAGGTCAAATGGAACACCCTGTATTTTTTTACGTCAAGTTGTATAAAATTGAATTCCTTTTTTCTGATATTAGCATTGTGGAGGTTAAAGTTACAAATTTTTTTAAAAATATTTGCGATTTTATTAGAGATTCATGAATTGTTGTAATCATTTCATCAAAATAGCCACGATTAGAAACAATCAGTCATTATCTTATGTCAAAAAATGTGAGCACGTTTAAATTATACCAACGAAAACTTTTTAAATTTGTTTATTATTTATGCAGAATGTGATAAAGTAATATCAAGAACTTGCAGCACATTTGCTACTCGATATCGACAAAAACGCAAAATAACACTAACACTGTAACATGCGTATTAATCGAATTGAAGATATGGCATGAACTAAAATAGCAGAGATAAGATCAATTTAAAATATGATTTCAATTTAATTTAATAATTGCTCAAAATTCCGCCCTCGAACCTCGACACATTTTTCGCACCTTCGGATTAGTTCCTCATGGGTAGCTCTTCTAATTGAATCCTGTGATATGTTTTGAAATGCATTTCTTACTCTTTGCATACAATCTTCAATGGTTGTTAATGGGCTCTCATAAACTTTATTTTTAATAGTTCCCCAAATGAAATAATCCAGAACTGATAAATCGGGCGAGCGATTTTTCGCACCTTCGGATTAGTTCCTCATGGGTAGCTCTTCTAATTGAATCCTGTGATATGTTTTGAAATGCATTTCTTACTCTTTGCATACAATCTTCAATGGTTGTTAATGGGCTCTCATAAACTTTATTTTTAATAGTTCCCCAAATGAAATAATCCAGAACTGATAAATCGGGCGAGCGATTTTTCGCACCTTCGGATTAGTTCCTCATGGATAGCTCTTCTAATTGAATCCTGTGATATGTTTTGAAATGCATTTCTTACTCTTTGCATATAATCTTCAATGGTTGTTAATGGGCTCTCATAAACTTTATTTTTAATAGTTCCCCAAATGAAATAATCCAGAACTGATAAATCGGGCGAGCGAGGAGGCCACAAGAAAAGTCCATTATTGGCAATCCATTGATCATAAAAAGTTTCTTGTAAATAATTATTAATTAAATATGCGTTATGTGGGGGAGCACCGTCGTGCTGATAAAAAATGTTTCTATGTTCGGCGAGAGATAAATTTTCTAAATAGTTATTATTCAAATTTTCATTCAGATATCTTTCACCTAAAAAAAAATAAAAATTTACTTATACATATTAGCAGAAGAGAAAATTTAATTTACCGTTTAAATTTTCCTGATAAAATTGTAATGCCACCACTCTATCGTTTCTTATGGCACAGTAAACATTGAACTGCCAACTTTCCTGAAAGTTTCGCGCTCTGAACATATGAGGATTTGAGTCACTCCAATAATGCGAATTGTGTCTATTAAAAAGTCCATTTTTAGTAAATTTTGCTTCATCTGTCCATACAATATTTCCCAAATAAGAATCGTGACTCTCAGACCTTATTAGAATAAACTCACAAAAATTCTGTCTTCTTAGGAAATCTGTTGCTTTTAATCCTTGAACGATATAGAATGAAAACGGGTGAAACTTATGTTTTAATGAGATTCTGTGAATTGAATCCTTGCATAGTCCCGATTCCAGAGCAGCTTGTCTTAATGACATCCTTGGAAATGCATGAAAATATCCCAGAATGACCATTTCAATGTTTTCGTCATCAACAATAAGCTTTCTTCTTTGCATTTTTGCCTTGACATAGCCATAATTTTTAATATTTTCCAGTATGCGTTTTACAGTGTTTGGTGACGGTTTCCGTTTTTCTGAATATCGAGTAGCAAATGTGCTGCAAGTTCTTGATATTACTTTATCACATTCTCCATAAATAATAAACAAATTTAAAAAGTCTTCGTGGGTGCTGGCATTTTTTGACATAAGATAATGACTGATTGTTTCTAATCATGGCTATTTTGATGAAACAACAGTTCATAAATTTCTAATAAAATCGCAAATATTTAAAAAAATTTGTAACTTTAACCTCCACAATGCTAATATCAGAAAAAAAGGAATTCAATTTTACACAACTTGACGTAAAAAAATGCAGGGTGTTCCATTTGACCTAAACAAGTTTTCGCGGTTTGAAGTTGACAAAATGTAACGCGAAAAACAGAACACTTGGTATGATATTATTGAATTTATTTCAGTTGTAGAACGTAGTTCTCCTTGTGTTCTTTTTATGTGACAAGAAGCAAATGAGGATCTTTTACACGAAGAAAGTTATAACGGTTCTTGCAAACCGTTGCACCTGTCAAATTTTCTATAGTGTCAAATATCTCTGAAACGGCTAGGTTTAGGTATAGGATATGGTACATATTTTCGACTCAGAATTTTATGCTCTTTTCGAAAACCCTAAAATATATAGGGTGTTCCATTTGAAATAAGTAAGTTGGTGTCGACTTCCGGTATAAGCGGAAGTGCCAGCTGCTTGTAATTATTTTAGTTGGATTGGCCACACCGACATTATGATGATGCGTACTTTTCTCTATATCGATCGATTCATTTCCCGGTGAGACACCCTGTATAATAACTCACGTGTCTAATATAACATTTCATCCAACACTTTCATATAAATGCTTTTTCAGTTACAAACAATAAAATTATTAAAATGTCATGTCATCGATTTTTTGTCAGTTGTCAATGTCAAAGTCAACAGTGTTTCTACCAAAAATATAAAATGTAAGTAGAAGAAGCCAAAGAAGCTACAGCCAATTTATAATACTGTTATTGCTAACAAAATACAGGAAGAGCAGCGCAACTAGTCAGGTGATAAGACGTCTTTACTAGTATAGAGAAAAATTGTATATAGGAGAGCTGTTTTCTTTGCGAAAAATCGAATATGATGACAATTAATAAATGTTAACATAAACATAAATAAATAAGTGTTTGTGGATTCTTTGTTTTTTAATTTTCCGTATAATAAAGACAATGAATAAACTGCTTGAACTTTTTTTATATTAAAATTACTCTTCTGTGACTAAATCATTTTACCTCACTAATGACCTAAAGTATACTTTACTAACTCACTAGTGACTTATGGGCCACTTTATACCTTTAAAATCTCATCAATAAAGATCACCTTATATGAAAGTGTTGGATAAACGTTTTTTATGTAGTCATTTTACTAACTCATGTTTCAATAAGATTTTAATATATCACCGATTTTATTTTAGGTAATATGATGACTTTACTATACATGTTTGGTTTAGCCGCCGGATCATTAGTGGCGTATTCGTTAGAAAATATTTTAAGTCCAGTAGAAGATCATCCATGTGGTATAAGTACAAACAATCCCAGCCATGCAAAAACAATAGATGTATCATCAAATACAACTGTGGATACTATATTAGCCAGTGTTCCGTCTACAAGTTTCAACAATTTGTTATCATCTTACTTACCAACAATTTCCGAACTCAATTCCACTACTGATTCAAACAAATAAATGGTTTTTGTTGAAACATATATCATCTATGTTAGTCTTTCATTGTATAATAAAATTTTAAACTATGTGTTTAAATTTATTTAAAATTTAAATATAGAGGCCTTCTTGAGTGAAGTAAATACAGGAGTTACAAGGAGTGTGGCGGACAAGCAAGAATAGAATAATTTTCATAATCTTGCACACGGGCTTCATCGATCCCAGTTACGTTACTGGTCCCCTCGATTTGTTTGACTTATAAGGGAAGAAACAAAAATTTTCTACCTAACCACATCAACCAGTCGTGAATCATATTTTAACCTCACCACAATAAAATTGTGAGAGGTTACTAAAATTGGTTCAAAAACGAAAATTGAGATAACATCAAATCTTTACGTTTTGAGGTCCTAGGAACCCAAAAAAGTGGTTTTTGAAAAATGTCTGTGTGTGTGTGTGTGTGTGTGTGTATGTGTGTTAGCACGATAGCGCCGAAACTACTGAACGGATCTGAATGAAACTTTGCATGTGCGTTTCTTTAGTGCTGCAGAAGATCTGAAAAGGTTTTGGTTGAGATCGGATTACGTTTAATGCCGTTTTGACGCAACAAGTTGTTTATTTTATAATTACTCTCAATTTGCAATAGAACCATTGAAAAGCAGTTAAAATTCTGATTTCAACGATATATCACACTTCCACCCTTTCGATTGGATTTCCGTGAAAAAAATTAAAAACAGCAAATATGAAGCATAGATCGCATTTCGC
The DNA here is from genome assembly GCA_963675555.1 of Leptura quadrifasciata. Lineage (NCBI taxonomy): Eukaryota > Metazoa > Arthropoda > Insecta > Coleoptera > Cerambycidae > Leptura > Leptura quadrifasciata. The sequence goes on along the minus strand of OY776673.1, from coordinate 148,581,680 downwards.
GTGACATGATCGATGCGCGTAGCCGTTACGTCGTGAAACTCATCTCGTGTCAACTCACGTGTGAGGCTTTCTTCACTGCTTTAGAAGTAGAGCGGATTACGTTTAGTACCGTTTTTAAATATATATACAGACAAATCGAAGAATTAAACTACAAATATTCCTCTAAAATCTAGTAAAATTACTGAAATGCTAATGTTTCATTTAACAAAGACAGCCGCGAGCGATCGGATTGCAATGAGCAAATTTTGACGATTGTCATTGTCATCGTTTGTCTCCGATAACGTTAGTGTCATGCCATGTTAATAAGATTTCGGCATATTTGTAATTTTTAGTGACTGCACCAGTGGATTGTCACAAACTTTAAAGGTAGATGTAACAATATCAATATCATATGCTTTCTGTACCTTCGTTGGTGAATTTATTATAGATTATCACTTTGCCAATTTTCAGTTTGTTGCTTTACAAATCTGTAGTATTTAGGATAACTAGACTTTCTTAATCATTCAAGTGATGTTAAAGCTGTTAATATCCTAATAGTATATTATTCAACGAGCGATAATGTAGGTAATAACTCGCATAGATGAAATTTGCAGCACGAGTCGCAGGTGCATGTTGTAAATTCATTAAGTTGAGGATTTTTTTACTGCCCCAGAAGATCTGAAAAGGTTTTGGATGAGATCGGATTACGTTTAGTGCCGTTTTGGCACATAATCTAATGCTCTTATTGGCTTCAAAGATCCACCGGGTGGGGAGGTTCCAGCCGCTTCCAGTAGCTGCCGATTTTTAGCTATAAATCAAATTAAATTAAATCATATCGGCAAAAATTAATAAAAGAAAGTTTCCATACCTACCGTGGTTAGACCATCTTATAAAATTTGTTAGAGAAAACATTTTATTCAGTTTTTCGATGGAATGAATAGTACTCGCGCATATGCGGCACGAGGATGAATCGGAACGCACCTTATAATACATATGTACCTACTGAGAGTTTCAAATGTCATTACCTCGAAAGGTACTCATTTTATTTATAAAGTTTAAAAGGAACTCAAAATATAAAAGGCCACCAAATGGACTGTCGATTACGCCTATTAACGGTATTCTGTATTAAAGGGTATAACCGTGTAAGCATGGAAAAGTGCCCTTGAAGCAAAATTGTTACTTTTTTTTTGGGTAGTGTATATAAGCATATAATGTAATTCTGCAAAATTTTGACTTTCTAAAACTTATAGTTTTCGAGTAAAAAAAATCAATTCTCAATTTTTTTATTTATTTTTTTGTTGACAACAAAGTTTACCAATTTCTTGGTGCTTTATATATAGTATATATTTACTTTAGATGGATTAGTAATAAAAAAATTAGATTATTATTCTTCAAAGAAATATATTTTTTTATATTTAAAAAAAATTATTAAAAAAAAAATTTTTGTACAAAATTAGGGACACCTACCAATTTTCTAAAAATAATTTGTCATTTAGTGTTCTATAACATATATTTTTACGAAATAGTTTGAATTGGTACAACATGGTGAAAAATAAAAAAGTATTCAAGTATGTAGCATTTACATATATTAGCATATTATATTTATTAAATAGACACATAAAACAATATTCTTTTCTCTTAATCATCATCATCATCACTTTCTTCGTTTATTACCACATTGATGACTTCCATTGTAAATAGAGTACTTAACATTTCGGATGGTCCCGGAATTTTTGACAAGAACCTTCCATAGGACAAATAATAAATAACAGCTTCTACGTGTAAACAGCAACCAATAGTTCGCAATCCATTAGCACACTCACAAAAGTATTGTTTAATGCCTTTAAATCCCGCACTGTTTGGCGTATATTGAACAAAAAACAAACAAGAACAAACTTTTTTAGAAATGTGATGAGACTGAACCTGAATCTTTAATATATCCGATTGTTCTTTTACATAATGTATATTTAAAGAACCATCTTCGTTTAACATCTCTGCTAAATATGAAATCGCCTGAACTGATAAGTGCCAGTAAACTAATTTACTGGTAAACTCAGTAAACTAACTATTCAACAAGCGGTAATATAGGTAATAACTCACGCAGATGAAGTTTGCAGCACAAGCCGCAGGCGAGTGCTGTATCATCAAGTGAGTTATTGCTATTATCGCAAGCTGAATACTATACTTTATCTACGATTATAACATAAATATTAAATTGCAAAGAGGGTGATAAGAGGATGATGAGGGAGGCAAAATGGAACCACCCACATCTTTCTTATCTCCAGTGCAGGGATTATGGCCACCCTCAATTTTCCTGCCGGTTTCCAAAGGGATTTCGATTGGGAGGTGGTGATCCCAACAAGGGGTAGTTTTTACCCCCTTGACTTAAAATAAGGGGTGGGCGAATGAATTTTACTTCCCTCATCAATTTTGATCACCTCCCAATCGAATTCCTTTTGGAAAACCGGCAGAAAAATTGACTGGAAATAAGAGGTGGGTGGTTGATTTTACCTCCTTCATCCTTATCGATCTTTTTTTAGTTACATTCCCTCCAAACACCGCACAAAAATAAGTTTCGACCGTTTTTTGCTTCAAAGGGGTGGATTTCGCCCCTTTGATTAACCCTCTCGGTGGCCCCATATAAAAAATCAATTTTAAAGGAAAAATTCCACACAAAGCTGCACCTCCACTCGCTGCACTTTTGGGGGTGGTTATTGGCCAATAGAGGATGAAGTCAGGTGTTTTTTACCTTCGGACCTATCGCAATCAATTCTTCGCCCCAAAAAAGTGGAGGAGAAATGTCGTTTAGCCCTGGGGCAATTTTCACCCCCTTGACTGGAAATAAGGGATGGGTGGGGTTGATTTTACCTCCCTCATTCTCCTCGATCTGTTTTTAGTTACATTCCCTCTAAACAGCGCGAAAAAATCACTTACGGCCATTTTTCGTTTCAAAGGGGTACTTTTCACCCCCTTTGATCAACCCTCTCGATGGTCCCATATCAAAAATCATTTTTACAAGAAAAATTCCGCACAGGAACTGCACCTCCACTTGCAATACCTTTTGGGGGTGGTTTTTAGCCAAAAGAGGATGAAGGCAGGTTATTTCACCCTCGGACTTATCGCAATCGATTCGAAGTGTCCAACTTTTCTGTTTTACCTGGACAGAAGGTAAGGAAGATTGGCATTGTACCAGTGAGTTAATAACTCATGCTCATAACTCACGCTATTTGTTTATGGATACTATTACTTGTTCAAAAGCAGTTCATTAGTGAATATATAATCTAATATGAGTAGATAAACTGGTTTACTGGTACTTATCAGTTCGTCCAGGCGATTTCATATTTAGAAGAGATGTTAAACGAAGATGGTTCTTTAAATATACATTATGTAAAAGAACAATCGGATATATTAAAGATTCAGGTTCAGTCTCATCACATTTCTAAAAAAAGTTTGCTCTTGTTTGTTCTTTGCTCAATATACGTCAAATAGTGCGGAATTTAAAGGCATTATTAAACAATACTTTGGAGTGTGCTAATGGATTGCGAACTGTTAGTTGCTGTTCACACGTAGCAGCTGTTATTTGGTATTTGTCCTATGCAAGGTTCTTGTCAAAAATTCCGCGACCATCCGAAACGTTAAGTACACTATTTATAACGGAAGCCATCAATATGGTAATAAACGAAGAAAGTAATGATGATGATGATTAAGAGAAAAGAATATTGTTTTATGTGTCTATTTAATAAATATAATATGTAAATGCTACTTACTTGAATGCTTTTTTATTTTCACTATGTTGTCAAACCATTTCGTAAAAATATATGTTATACAACACTAAATGACAAATTGTTTTTTTTTAAATTGGTAGATGTCCCTAATGTAGAAGTGTACAAAAAAAATTGTTTAAATAAAAGAATTTAAAAAATTTAAAAAAAAAATTTCTTTGAAGAATAATAATCTATTTTTTTTATTACTAATCCATCTAAATCAGATATATACTATATATAAAACACCAAGAAATTGGTAAACTCAGTTGTCAACAAAAAAATAAATAAATAAATTATTGAGAATTGATTTTTTTATTCGAAAACTATAAGTTTTAGAAAGTAAACATTTTGCAGAATTACATTCAATGCTTATATACACTATAAAAAAAAGTAGCAATTTTGCTTCAAGGGCAGTTTTTTATGCTTACACGGTTATGCCCTTTCCCTCAATTCGTAAGATTTGTAAGAAAACTGTTAGCTTTTGCTCATTTCTACACCATCCGTGAAATAGATTTCTTAGTGTTTTTCTAATTGGTTTGCACTGCAGACCTAATGCTCTGAGGTTCAGTTCGATGTAGTTCGATGATAGTATATCTACGCTTTTAACATTTAAGCAGAAGTGGCCATGGCAGTGACATATTATACTTCATTGACCAGCATAGGCCAGAAATTGCGCACCGGCATGTGTTCTGCATCCTAAATTTAGTTGAATGAAATAAGTCTTTGATTAGGTTCTGGGACTGGTGCTTTCGTTTTTATTTCGGTTACTATCTACCGTGGAAATCAACGAAATTGCATTAATCCCCGGACGCGTTATTATTTTTTTTAATCGTTGAGGAAAATCATGGGTAGTCTAGATTAAGATTTTCGGGATTCCAACCTTGTTGCGTTAGCTGCCATCTTGAGCTGGAGAGTTAGTTTTACTTTTATTAAATAACTTGTTTATTTTCACCTTTAGAATGAAAATGATAAATGGTAACTTCTTTGGCTATTACCAATGTTTGAAATTACGCCTACCAATTAGACAGATTCACGAAAGAATGTTCACACGCTGGGGCAAAGACACAAATATTTTTGCGAACATACGCAAAAATATTTGTGTCTTCTGGGCTTTCAATTTTGAGTAGGATTCACTTAACACTGTCAATAGGATTGACGTTGGGTTGATGTAGATTTCGCCCTTATAGCGGACGTCGTCGGGAGCTCGGTACGAATTTCTTAGATAGTTATGTGGGCGCCAGTACCGACTCCAGGGATTTGCAGAAGCACCAGTGTCGAGCTGCGTTGTATCTCAGGGCGTTTTCCCTTTGAATCGAATCAGGAATTTGTTTTGCGTAGAGAGAGTTTGTTTATGCCCAGCTTCGCCGTAGTCACATAAATTTTAGATATTTTTTATAGATTTTGGATAGGAGGGAGTCCCTGATGATGCCCACTTTATATTCAGGGAAGTTGGCCCTGCTAGAGAAGGTGTCCCTAGGTTGATAATGCGAATTCTTTACAAAATATTCAGAGAAAAAGTCTCTGCTAGGATATGCGTCCCTAGATCACGGTGTAGTGTATTAGGTGGTCCGATACACGGCGCTTGTCATGTTAATCGACGGCTTCATAAGTGCTTGGTTTCTATTTAATTCAATAGATGGCGCCCGGAAGATACCCCTGTAATTACTTAGGCATAGATCATGGCATAGTTAGACGAATTCCCTTTGATGCATGTAGTGTTGCATATATACACAACTAAACGGCAAAACTAACACAAAAAGAACGAACTAAAAGGCTCTTTAAATATAAATAAAACAAATCTACAGAGCATTAACTATTGTATAATGTATGTAAACTGTATTTCTAGTATTTCTATGCGTAAGTAACGACGAGATTTTATTTGTCCTGCCATCTATTGCATTACACACAACGAAGCCATTCGTATGGGTCTTGTCGCATCACCTAATATACTACACCGTGCCCTAGATCTAGCCGAGTGCCAATGGAATGAAAGTCACTTTTCCAAAAGCTAGTATATTAACACTTTACTTAAAATATTTACAAAACGGATTTATGTTGTTTATTTAGTTTTTAGTTGGATTTTAGCAAGCGCGTTACTAGTTAGGATATCGTAGTTAAATTGTCATGGCGGACTGAGTAATGATGGGTTAAGTCGTTAGGGATAGAAGTTGATACGTTAAACAAGCGCGGTTTTGAGCGCGCTGAGCTCGCTCGGCCTTTTATATGTTTCGTCAGAGACTTAAACTCGCACAGGTCTGTAAAAGGTCCCCCGACATTCATCTCGACTCGATTGCGCAACATTGCGCAGAAAGTGTGAAAATTTTGAATTTTTATTCGTTTATTTAACGTCGGCCTATTTAAGCTACTAAGGCCAATCACAGACGCTCTGTTTCGGTCTTGAAATGAGGAATTGTTTGATGTATGAACGAAGTTTGAATCGATTTGATTTTTGAAGTTATTGACGATAATTGTCTGAATAAATTAATTAATTTTGAAACGACCCCGTAAAGTCGTCCCTAAGGTTCTGCACGTAAAGTTGATATGATATGAGAATTTTTTTTTACCTACAAGTCTTTTTCGACCATTTTAAACAAGTTTTCAAGTGAAAATCTCACACCTCTACTTTTTAACCAATAAGATACCTTAATTTTGACTAGTTACCATGGCAATTAAAAAAATTTCCGGAAATTTTTTCGAGGCGCCACGATATTTAAGTGAAAATTTTTGGGCAGTTGAAAAGGTAAACATATGATCTACAACCATTAAATAATGTAGATGTATCTGTGAATAATGCAATATTTCTGAATTAACATTATTATTTATTATTCGCTATAAAGTTTCATTAAACAGAAAACACAAATTTGTTAAATTATTATGCATTAACAATTTATAATTCAAAAAACGTAGGATGTATAAACATAGTAAGATTTAAATGTTGCTTGAATTCTAACCCATCCTCTCTTCTTAATGGTGAATAAGAAGGTGACGAGTTAATTAGATGTCTGTGTTTTAAGACATATATGTAATATTTTGAAACAATTTTGTTCAAATCTCTTTTACGCAAAAGGCCATATTTACTTGACATCTGCAGCAGATTTTTCTTGGATTTTCGTAAACAAACCATTCGACTCTAACGCTTCCTGGTCGCACTCTTCCATTAAATTCGTTAAATATATTAATCTTGGATGACATATTTGCGCTTGACTCAACTCTTTGCAGTATTTACATAAATTGTACTTTTCAAAGCATTACATTTTTCTCAAATGGTTTAACGCAAATACTTACAAGAAATGATTTACATAAAAATATCTTTGTTTGCTGGTTTACTATACAGTAACTTAATGTAATTTACCAATATAAACCTCATCTGTCAAAAGCATGGCCGCCTATATCACGGCCACCTACTGCAACAAACCATGTTAATATTATATTTTTTAAATTAGACGTGTTATGGATTACTTTAACAAAAAATACATTTCTACCACCTTTAGTAACCTAAAATTATGAAAGGGCGATAGACTGAACTAATACCCATCTGAGTTTTAGCATTTGGTGTAACTAAAGTTGGTAATTTTTTTTTATTTAACGAAATATGGTGGATATACCTACATGATTTTTTTAGAATTTATTTCATGTTGAACTAATATCTTCATTGGCAAATCTCTAATGATATCCTGTACTACACTCATACACTCATGAATATTATACAACTTTTCGTCACAAAATTCAACAAACTGTTTCCATACACTTGATTTTGATTTTCGGGTGTTATCTGGTGTTATATTTTGAATTTCTTGTCTAATTACTTGTTGATTTTCTTTACCAAATCGCGACATTTCGCTATGCACTTATTAAGCTCAACGTACAGACCTATTAAACTAGTAATTATTAAGCTTTGTGACAGAACCGGTTAAACAAAAATGACAAATCAACATATGTCAAAAACAACAATACCCTGGTCAACTTGACAAGCAGTAAAATTAATTTAAAATGTTAGGTTGGATTAATAATTTTTTTCCAAATTATGGTGTTAAGTGGTGTGAAATTTTCTTACCGAATACCACGCAAGCTTAAATTACTCCTGGAAATAATTTAAGTTCTTGTGATATTATAAGTGAAAATTTCCTAACCCTAAAAATGGAGGAAATAACAATGATTTAAATTTTTTTTATCCTGGATACTTTAGAGCATACAAAATTAATCTTAGATTGAACTTTAAGGTATAAATAAGCTATATCTACCAGGATTTTTTCTTAAATTAATATTTTATTTAATATTTATGTTTTAAAATAGAGTGGAAAAAAATGATAAAATTTAACTTTCACGTTCAATAAGTATACCGTTGGAAAGCTGAATTTTTTCTCTTTAAAATGCTATTTTTTTTTTAATGGATACAAATTGTCTTTATTATATAGCAGCGGTTGAGAAATGCTTCATTTCCCTTTGCGACGCGCTTGAAATATTGAGCGAACTGTAATAATTTCTCATGCTAAGGGAAAAATTTATTAAAAAACTTCTATACTATTTATATGTAAAATTTACCGCTCTTTCTCGTGGTGCTATCCGTTTTTTATTATTATTATTTTTCGAGATATTTGCAAAAAACTGAATTTTTCCGTTTCAGAGGGTTGTTCATAAAGGTTCGCGGGGGTAGATTTTGGTAAATTTTTGTGAGCCACTTTCTACTAGCAAAAAACTAGCCTTTCATAAAAAAATTAGCGAGGTAACAATTAATTCCGACTTAAAACCCATTGCAACTGGGCTCTACGGTTCGGTTGGTGGAAAGCCGACAATTTAGAGCAATAACTTCAATTTTATACACAATTGTATGTATAGTCCAAGTAAGGACTTTCCGAGACATAAAAAACGCAACAAAACCTTTACGACCTCATTAAAATACCATTACTCTTTGTGCTGTCTCGACCGCAATTGACTCGCTTATCTTTATAGGTTTTTAATGTGCGTCGGGTCGTTTGATGCAGCATGCCGCCATGGCCCGCGGCGATAATAATTATGTCGTAAAGTTTTTGTTGCGTATTTTATGTATCGGGAACTTATTACTTGAACATATACTATTGAACTCCACGAGTGCGACTGGCTTACCTTCTTGTGAAGAATCCTCTAGATTATGAATTTGCTGCTGTGACATAGTTCTATAGCAATTCCTGTTCGATGTTAGGCACTAGAAATGATATTTAGCACACATGCTATAAGGTCCTCATACTCCTCGTATTATACTAACAATAATAAACCTACTTCGTGCAAGAATGGCAAGAGAATTAAAGCGCTCTTGCCATTCTTGCAAAAAATACAAGTGAACTTATCAAATAGTTGACGTCGTGGTCATTTTCATGCAGAAGTCATGGAGACATCAGATTTTGCCTCGTTTTTTGATTTCCCTCTCCAGTTTACTTTTGGTGAACCTATCATGGTACGACTTATGCCACGAAGCTCGATTTCTATTTAAGAAAAAATCCTAAAGCATTCTCCAAAAATGTATTATATAGTTCTAACACACTTATTTTTTTACATTTAAAGAACATCTTACATTTTCTGCTGAGCCCTTCTAACCTGTGCACAAATTCCAATCCATTTTAGTAATTTACCTGCAACAAAAAAATAAGCTACCTGAAAGAACCTGAGCAACATTTAATGAGAACAACTTAATAAACAGTATTTCAATGGTTCTTGGAGGACATTTTTCAATATGACCGCCATGGGGTGAAGTGAAAATTATGTTTTTTAGTGTTTGTACGTATTAAATATTTCTGAAGCAACAAAGTGTCAGCATAGAAAAATCCACGCAGATGACGAAGAAGAGAATTTGAAATATATTTCGTATACTTTTCTGTTCTGTATTTTGTGCCGAAATAAACATTATTTTGCATAACAATGTTGTTATTTGTGTTATCTTTAAAAACATAAATTATAACAATTCAGATTTTATTTAAAAAACTAGTATTTTATATAGTCATATATTCAAAATCCTACTAGAAAACTGTAAAAAACAGGTAAAATTATTTAACAGATTTTGAGTAGGTAGACTACGTAGTTCTCGTTCTATTAACAAAAAACTGCTGCCCAAGGAATCACTACTTCGACATCCAGATTTTGTATCCAAGTCTTATACACACTAAATCCCAATGTAATATTTTACTCTCTTTAATAATAGGGTGAGGTGTTAGAGGGGGTGGCTAATGTAAAAAAATTTTTTGAGACGTTTCATTCTTGTATGCACACTAAATCACATTTAAATTTTTTTTTACTTCCTGTCATAATAGTGTGGGGGTGGTATTGGGGGTGATAGTGGGAGGAGGCTGATGTGAAAAAAAATGTTGAGACCTTGACTTTTCGTACATATCCTAAATTGCAATTTTATGGACCCGTACCTACTTGATTTACCTATTTACCCTTATTTGCCCCATTTACCCCCGAACAGTTCAACGGAATTAGATCAAAATATAATCTAGTTCCAGATCTCGTTATAATGCATAAGTGTACCAAATTTTAAGTAAATATTATAAACGGTTCCAGAGTAAACGTGCGCACAAAAAAGTTACAAACAGACAGACAGACCGACAGACAGACATTTTTTGTCGCTCAAATTTAAAATCTCGACGTTTCATGACATTTTAAGCCTATTTCAACAAAAAAAAAATTGCGTTACTATACTTCCACTGAACGTGGAATTAATACACGACTGTAAATCGAAATACGGCGTATTTAAATTTATTTTATTATTGTGATTTGTCTAAACCTTAGAGTAAAAGTGGCAATTATACACGTTTCGTTCGAGAATAAGCAATTCGTCGTTCACGCAACTCGTCATGTAATGCAACGATAGCTACCCTGAGCGAAAATATAGTTCAGTTTATTTATTCTCTGCACTCAAAAAACGCATCAAAAACTTTACAACCTCATTAAAATAACATCACTCTTTGTGCTGTGATACAAGTCTTTTCCTGCCGCCCACGAGCAGTACAAGAAGGCACTTGAAGAAAAAAATAGTATGCTATATGTGGAGTAAAGTGATTTTTTGTGTGCGGCTGTTCTTACCAGACTCGCTTCGCTCGACAGTCAAATACACATTGGACACAAAAAATGTCACTTACTCCTTAACTCCATATAAAATAATACTTTATTCTTACAGTTGTATTTTTTCCGAAATGTGAATTATTTAAAGGGGGTGGGGGGGTTAAAATGGGCGTTAACAAGCAGGGATGGATGGGGTCGTCCAACCGGCCCTGGCAATTTTAGGGAAACGGTCCAATTCAGTTCTTATTTTTTTTACGCCTGCTTTATATTAACATCTTGGCGGAGTTTAGCTATAGTTATTCCACCACTCAACCAGTACACATGCGCACAGTACAGACAATAACTTATACAACACCCATTCATGTATGCATGCCATCTATCTGCCGCAGCTGAGACTCGAACTCAGGACAGCTAGTAACAGCGTTGTCTGACTCAACCACAGTCTAGGGCAGTCTGCTACCGTCTCGGTATATTTTTAAAAAGGCCATTAAATATCCATACTCTATTAAAATTCATTGATATAGAGAAACAAAGAACGAATTATATATTAAAACATTATAACAGTAGATAATAATCAATTATTATTATTATGACTAATATTGCCTACATAAACATCTTAGAAAAATGAAAACAAAATAATTCTTCAGTGTCAGAGGTCAAAAGAAAAAGAAGGAAGGGCCCTTAATACATTAGAGCTTTCTTAAGCAAACTGCTCGAAGCGGTTGAAGTGTTGTTTACATCCGTGTTATCAACATCATTCATCAAACATCTTTCTACATTCATCATCATGAGAGACTCGAGTATGTTGTCGCATACTCTATTTCGCATTTTCTATGAATCTTAAAATTGAAAATGACTTTCCAAATTTTACTTGGATTGTTGATAACGTCAAGAGGATAAATATTAGAGAATCAATGGTTTCTAGAAACATTATGTTATTGTTAATATCGATCTACTTTGCAGAATTTGGGACGAGCAGGTAAGATTAGGTTATTGGGTTAATAACTTTTTATAAATGACATGGAATTTATGTCAGCGGCCGAATTTTTAAGATAGCAGTCTGTAAATCACATCTGAGAGTTCTTTCGTTCTAAGTAAAGGATCAAAGAGGGAAAAGAGCCTCCGTTTTAATTTTTTGGATCAGGTTTTGTTTATCAGCCGGAACAAATGCCTATTTACCTCATTACCTAGGCCCGATGGTTCGGCCTGGCGGGCGCTTGCCCGTTTGTACCTCTAAAAGCCTGTAAAAAAAATTTTTTGAGTCGGTTCAGGGATCTGAGAGGAATGATCGAATTACGTCCTCGGCGCTCCCACCTTAAAGATATTTTCAGAGAGTTTTCGCAACTGATTTAAACTTTTAACTCGCTGCATTGTATTCATGCAACATTGAGAATTTTTTATTTATTATATTGTTATTAACTTTAAGCAAAGTAATCAGTTTAGTATTTCACTCAAATTGCACTTAACTAATTAAGCTTGTCCGATCCTAGAAATGCTAGCATGATAATCTTTAGCTAACAATCTTCCCCGGAAAGTGCTTTATTATTCACAAAAAATCGCATCAAAATCGGTCAACGTATTTTTGAGTTACGAAACTACTGCCATACAATAATAATAGTCGTCCTATAGTGATGAGTTAATGAAAGGTTCAGTAGGTATACTCGTAAAAGTCGCTCTTTATAGTATTATCAAGAAAATCATTTAGACGATCTACAGTTACAGCTATTAAGAATTAAATTTAAACCATCTTGTATATAGGTCTTAATTTACTAAGTGTTAGAATCTAACATTGTATTTTAAAATTTCTGGAAATTTACTTCATAATTTTTTAAATTAGATAATGAATGCTTAAAGTAGCATAAATATTTAAAAACTTGCATGATATTGAAACGAGTAATAATGATTAAACACATTACATACATTTGTTGCTATGGTAACTGTACACAGGGGGAAATAGTGGTTGAAATAAAGCAGACATCAGTATACGTTAAATCTACATCTTAGGAACATGCAGCTATGTCTCACAAAACGTATGACGAAGAATTTAGAACAGCTCAAGAATTACTTACTGCTACCTTACAAACAGAGCCGTCGCAAGCAGACCGAAGGGAAGAAAGGAAGTTATTAGCTACTCTATACGTACGTTATATATTAATCGCTAATAAATTAACAATATGTGTAGATCAAATGGTACAACCACAGAAGAGGTTATTAATTAGAAAATTGCTGGAGGCAACCTTAGGGAGGATATTGGAGTTAAAATCAGACCTAGTTGAGGCCGACTTAAATGAGTGGACACATTTCGGAGACGTCATGGAAACACTTAATTTAACACCGTTCGATGTGGAATTGAAAGTCCCGTCGTGTTTCAGACGAGAACGACAAAGTGAAATGGATTACAGAAAAGAAGTGATTGAAAGCGTCTATTCAAAGTTAGGTTTTATTGATAAGGCAGCAGCAAAAGTTCCTATGACCGAACAACAAGCTATATTAATTATACAATCTCACGAACGTGCTAGACAAGGCAGACTAAGAGCTCAATTTATGAAAGAAATCAAGACTATGAAAGAAAAAAGCAAACCTGCACAAGTTGACGAGGCAAAAGACGGCGACGAGGGGAAAATAGCAGGAATAAGTTTATCAGCCGCTTTAAAAATCCAAAAGATTTGGAGAGGGTATGTTATTCGAAGGGCCACGCGCAGAAGAAAGTTGCAGGAAATGCTGCTTATAGGAATGATTCCACCACCGAAAACTAAAAGCGAAGAAATTGAAAAAGACCTGGAAAATCACAAATACAGAGTGAGGCTTCAAGGGCAAAGGCAAATTGAATATGAAAGGGCGATAAAAGATTGTAGAGAGTATTTGGAGAAAAATCAAAGGGGTGCCGTTCTGGAACAATTAAGTGACCAAATTCGAACTTGGCTTCGGGAATATAAGGCCCAAACAGGTAAAATTCCGGAGTATACTGGGTCAGAACGAAGTGCCTCTAGGTTGATGCTCAGCAGACAAGGTATGTTAAAATATTTTTAAAGTTATTTAATTTTTATAAATTAATTTTTGTACTAATCTTTAATTCGCTATTTTGTTGTCAAGTAAGATAAATTGCACATATATTATCAATACAGCGTGTCGAATAATTTCAGCTCTTCACTTAAAAATATGAAGAAAAGTTCATATGAATGGGGGGTCCGAATATGCTACCTAACGAAGTTACGCCCCTTCGTAGATGGTATAAGAATTTGGTATTTCTTGATTATTTTAAAACCTACTACTACTACTAGAGGGATGTAACTGTAGTAGTTGTTGTAGTAGTTATAATAACAAATCTTTATTGTCGATGGAAATGGGGGGCAACGACCAGGAGCTTACGAAATAGGGGGCTCCTGATTTATATGCCCATAATTTTTTTGCCTTGAAATTTCGTCTCTTTTTGATTTTAAGATGATTGTCAGACAAATTTTTAAATAAAATATGAAAATTCGTAAACACACTGTTTTCCTTTAGAGCGCGATTGAAAAGATCGATATAAAAATGGCGATTGATCAATTGTACCTTCAAAAAAATAAAAGTTCACTTATTTTCACCAGATAGAAATGTCTTTATTAATACATTTTGTCATCGAATCTGTAAAGTCTTAATCAAAGACAGAAAAATGGTTGACCATCCTTTAGAAGAAATGGCGGATATACATTTCATGTATGGTAAGCATTCACATCAAATCTTCATCCTCTGTCAAGTAATCTTTATGAATTATAAAACATGATTTTAAGAGACACCTAGTTCTATTTATGCAGTTCTTTTTATAGTTTCTTTTACTATTATTACTTTTTATGAACTTTGAACCCCTACCCTGCATTTTCTAAGAATGAACTAAAAATAATTCATGGCATCTAATACTGACACTAAAGGAGGACTTATTATATATAAAAAAACAATTATTTAGTTTAGTTCAAATGTGCTTTTAGAGGGCGGAATATTAAACATAATATTTTTAGTCGCAAACTCCTCTATAAATCCTTATTTTACTATAAGGAACCTAACCAGACTGCAACCAACAGCTACTCTCCGGGCTATGTGCCCCGCCGAGCGCTGAATTACAAGTTACAAGCCTGGCGCGTTAAGTGTAATAATTGCATATTACCATCAAAACGCTAATGCTTCGATTGCAACAAATTGATGGTAATATGGTATGGTATGGTTGATGGTAATATGCAATTATTACACTTAACGCGCCAGGCTTGTAACTTGTAATTCAGCGCTCGGCGGGGCACATAGCCCGGAGAGTAGCTGTTGGTTGCAGTCTGGTTAGGTTCCTTATAGTAAAATAAGGATTTATAGAGGAGTTTGCGACTAAAAATATTATGTTTAATATTCCGCCCTCTAAAAGCACATTTGAACTATGCTAAGCCAAGTCAGGCTATTTATTTTTCGATTGCAACAGACACTGGACCGCTAGATGGCGCCTGCTGGCTGCTTTACTTGTCGCTATTGTAAAAATACCGGGATGTACTATAGTCAAAGGATTCTCATGTCGGTCGTCGCATACCTACCTTGCACTGACGAGAGCCAACAGCTCGAAACTGCAGTCTGCAAGTGGTGTGTGACGACTGGCAAGGGAGCTGCTTTAAGTAGGATCAGTCTTTCGGCTGGTGTTTGTTGCAATCGAAGCATTAGCGTTTTGATGGTAATATGCAATTTTTACACTTAACGCGCCAGGCTTGTAACTTGTAATTCAGCGCTCGGCGGGGCACATAGCCCGGAGAGTAGCTGTTGGTTGCAGTCTGGTTAGGTTCCTTATAGTTAAATAAGGATTTATAGAGGAGTTTGCGACTAAAAATATTATGTTTAATTATTTAGTTCTTTCCACCTTCCCCCACAGTCTCCATTCCTGTATTTTCTAAGAGAAAATAGTTATGTCATCTCTTATAGCTACTAAGGAATTATCTGTCATGTTAAATTAGATCGAAGTAGTTAGAGCCGTTTTAAATAAAAAACTATTTAAATCTTTAAAACGCATCCCGCAGCAACATCCCTCCATCCATTTTCTAGGAGCAACTATTCCTGTCTTTTCATACTGGTATCAAGAAAGTATCCCTGTGCCAAATTTGATCAAAATTGTTAGAGCCATTTTAGATTAAAAAAATTATTTAATTCTTTTAACCCTACCCCCCACAGCCTCCGACCCTGCATTATAAGGGGTAATTGGTTATGTCATCTCATGTTATTACTAACGGAGTATCCATGTGGTAAATTTGTTCAAAATCGTTAGAGCCCTTTTTGAGAAAAAATCATTTTACGTTTTTTTAACTGTTTTTAGAAATTAACTCCTTTAAGAATCGATTTCCAGATTTCGCCTCGATGTATGGCCATCCTGAATACTCATACAAAATTTCAGTAAAATTGATTGAGTAGTTTGGGCTCTAGGTGGTACTACATACGGCTGACAGGCATTTTTTATAAACTACATTTTGGCATCAGAACCAAACGCTATGAAATTCGCTTAAAGACTGCTGAATCGGCAGATGTTCTCAAAAAAGCAGGGATGCAATTCCACGAACTGGTCCCCAGGTTAAAAAGATGATCCAAATAATCATGAGAATTATATTATATATCAAAAATCCTAGAAAAAATAGTCTTTATAGTAGAGTTATTAAAAAATAAATTACAAACGCAAATTAGATTAAAACACACTGAATATAAGAAATAATTTATAAAGAAATAATATTTGAGATGCGTACTCGATAGGGTTAGAAATAGATACCAGAAAAGTTCTCACCCCATTCAGGAACAGAAAGTAACTTTTTTTTCAAAAAACCACCCCTAACGGGGACTTAACGATGGTTTTTCACTTTTATCTTGTAAACCGTTCGTTGGAAGAGAAAAAGTGTAGGAAATAAAAATTTTATATAAAAAATGCCCTATTGACCTTGTAACTTATTCCCATTTCGCAGCATCCAAACTGAGGGATAGTTTGGAGTGCACAGGTAAAAATCGATTTTACATGAAGTTTCACAGCGAATATCTCAAAAACCGATTGATTTAACGAGAGAAATGCTCAAGAATGAATTTATAGAGCGGAATTTTCTCTATAAGATGCATGCCTAGCGGATGTTGAAGCAAGTGATTTTTATTTATTTTCGCCTTTTTTCCCACAAAGATGCGTTTTTTTATTTGAGCTCTCGGTGCGTTTTTTAAAGTGGTTTACCCTATAGGCCTATTCCACTAAAATTCTGTCCAATTTTACTCATTAGAGGGTTCTTCATCGACGAACAGTTCTTCAAATTCGGAATTTAAATATCCTTGCCCGTGGCAATTAGAGCATATTGTTGAGCAGCGCAATCCAACCTTAACACAGGTGCATCGTTTTCCGCAACCTTTTTTGCAGCTGCAGGATACTAGCTGAAGGGTGGAAATTGGTGCTGGTAACTTGGTGGCATAAATAGGAGTTAAGATATTGCACAGTTTCTCTCAACCCCATTCCGTTAGTTCCAACTTTTCTCCTCGCCAAGATTGAATTTGATATATAAAGCCGTAATATTTTGAAGTTGTTTATATTTATCTTCCTATCGAGCTTTGCTAACGGCTATTAAATTCACTTCCTCAGCGTCTCGTAAATGAAACAATCAGTTATTGCCTCCATATCTGGGGAAAATATGTACCTCACTAATTTATGTAAGCCATTCAATTTAGACGATCTTCGAAGCAGATGTTTGAAGCATTGTAATATGTTGGAGAAGAAAAAGGCGAAGGTCAGACTCTTTGTTAAGCCTGAGAGTGTCTTGCACCTCGAACCTTCAGTACGATAGAAAACGTTTATAAAATACGGTAAAGATAGACTAAAAAAATGTAAAAATATATGCACGTTATTACTACATAGACTTAAATGTGCGTGAAAGTGTTTCTGTAGATATGGAGACAATAGGTGATCATTTCATTTGCAAAAAGACGCTTTAAGAAGGAAGGTTAAACTGTGCGTGTTAAAAGATGCTTGGTGAATTTAATAGGATTTTATATGGGAATAAATTTTAGATGAATCCGATAAGTGGTTCTCGAAATATATGACTTTCAAAGGGCGTATCTGAAGCGCGATGCAACTAACATCATGACGTCGGACAATAGTAAACGAAACGGTCGCGTAACACACCAACGGTCATGCGTTCTGTGCATTAAATTGGACAATATATCTTGTATTGTTGTTTGTGGTGATTAAAAAAAGTGCGAAGCGAACTTTAATAAAGCAGACTCTTCGAATCTTCCAGAAGTGGATTTATTAATAATAATGGATTTTTTTGACAATCAAAAATGTGTAGCACAACATCAGGTCTCATTTTTATATGAACATTGTCCATTAATTTATAATGCATGTAGTTTTCCATGTCTTTTTCGAGCTAAAAATAAAATAGTATTTTAGATTCGTCTCATTGCTAGCCTTAAAGAATTTAAAAAAAACTTGAATAAAAGGCGTATTATTAACTTATGGGATATGTTTTAATAACAGTGTATAAAACGACCATATGAAATTTGCAATTTTCCCCTACTATCAAAATTTAATAATTATTTAAAATATATTTGTGTTACACCCTGTATAATAGCAGCTCGGTGATGAAATATGAAGAGGGTATTTCTCACATAATTTTAAACCAAAATGAAAACGACTTATAAAAATTGCTAGTATTTAAAATATATTTTACGTTTAAATTTCAAAAATACTGTGTTTATATGTATAATAATAAATAATTTAACATATAGATACTTATATTGAAATGGTCTTCACAAATAAAGTATGTTGATTTAGTAGTAAGCCTTTTCTCTCTTTCATAGTTTGTTGCTATTTTCTTTGCATTTTTAAATCTCTAGGAACGGTAATAAATGTTTTAGTAGTTGTTTCCACCGTAGTGCTTTGACACTCAGGAACAATACAATATTTATAATTCCTTTTACTGTCACTATTATACATTGTTAATATAAATCATCCGAAATTCTTCATAAACACGCATACGTTTCAATACACACTGCTTGAGTTAACGATTTGTAATATTATGAAACAGTAATAACCATATAATATATGATTTGCAGGAAACAACTACTCAGCGGGCAAATACCCCGACCTGCATTGAATTACACCTTACAAATCATGAAATAGTGGTAACCAATATCATTTGTCAATTCCCTGACCAGACATAGACTGGTTTCGAACTTATTAGTTCTCATCAGTATGCCATAGGTCATGAAACAGAAAAATGATAGTGGCCAACCTGTTAGTTTTGTACAAACTATAGTAAATTGAGTAGTGGTGAGAGGTAAGTGAAACCTCTCAAATGGTAAATTGCTACTATACACCATTTGAGAGGTTTCACTTACCTCTCACCACTACTCAATTTACTATAGTTTGTATAAAACTAGCAGGTTGGCCACTATCATTTGTCTGTTTCATGACCTATGGCATACTGATGAGAACTAATAAGTTCGAAACCGGTCTATGTCTGGTCAAGGAATTGACAAATGATATCGGTTACCACTCTTTCATGATTTGTAAGGTGTAATTCAATGCAGGTCGGGGTATTTGCCCACTGAGTAGTTGTTTCCTGCAAATCATATATTGTAACAGTAAGTTAAGTCCACCTAGGTCTGAAAGGTCGCCGCTCTCAGGTACTTGCAGAATTGCAAGTCGCTATACACCCATGCAGATATCTATGGTGTATAGTAGCAATTGACCATTTGAGAGGTTTCACTTACCTCTCACCACTACTCAATTTATTATAGTTTGTATAAAACTAGCAGGTTGGCCACTATCATTTGTCTGTTTCATGACCTATGGCATACTGATGAGAACTAATAAGTTCGAAACCGGTCTATGTCTGGTCAGGGAATTGACAAATGATATTGGTTACCACTCTTTCATGATTTGTAAGGTGTAATTCAGTGCAGGGCGGGGTATTTGCCCGCTGAGTAGTTGTTTCTTGCAAATCATATATTACAACAGTAGGTTAAGTCCACCTAGGACTGAAAGGTCGCCGCTCTCAGGTACTTGCAGAATCGCAAGTCGCTATACGCCCATGGAGACATCTATGGTGTATAGTAGCAATTGACCATTTGAGAGGATTTCACTTACCTCTCACCACTACTCAGTAATAACCATGTAATAAGGCTCTGTAACTAGCCGCTTCGGCTGGCGGGTTGCTATTGAATGACGTCACGGCCGAGACTCGACAAGGCGGGTGCGGTCTATGTTTATCATTTTTTTTAGACGATTTATGGCTTTCAAAAAATTCTAGTTTTTTGTACAGGGTCTCAGAATTTTAAGATCTTTCCGATAATGAAATTTAAAAAAAGTGCTAAATGAGCCCATATGATATTTTTATTAAAGTAAAGTAGAGTAGCCTTACACTTACATATGATTTTTTAATTAATAAGTTGACATGATTTGTAAATTTAAAATCTTTGTCAAAAATTAACCCTAAACTTTTAACGCTTTCTACAATAACGTGATCTCCTCGTTATTAATGTAAATGTGAATATTGTTGGTTAAATATTCATAGACATATTCTCCACAAAAAAATATAGCGTTAGTTTTCGAAGCATTTATCTGTAAATCATTTTTCTCACAATAATCGCTCAATATTTGAAGATCTGTGTTTACACAATTAGATGCATATTGAACATTTACTGGATGAAAGGTGTATATTAATTGAACGTCATCTGCATACGGGTGCGTTTCCATAAATTACAAATTAACAGATATGTCTGATGTATAAAGAAGAAATAATAGGGGACCCAGCACAGAGCCTTGAGGGACTCTCGAAACTACTAGCTCAGTCGATGTTATTTCTAATTGCGTGCATACTCCCTATCTTCTTTAAAAATTTCAAAGTCGCCCACTTTCCAAGTATCCAGACATTTAAGGAGTAATTCATCTATTAAAAAATGTAGATGCTTGAAAGGACAATCTGGGCATTATAACTCAAGCGGCAAAAAAGGTCCAAGCGGCTGCTGTCTCGAGTGTGTATCGCAGATTACTGTAATGCGAAGCCGGTGGCAAACCGCGCACGATTTTCTTTGCCTATATGAGATTAATGGATACGAACGAACGTTAACAAAAGCATTGAGCAGCAAAGCGAATTTTACACCGAACACCGAGCAATTCCATTCGAATTCGTTCGCTGCCCTTCGTTCGCTGTATGTATACGCGCCTTTAGACTACGACACCTAAAACAGTATTTAATTGGTGTTGCCTTTTTACTTATGTACGTTTATTCATGCACAATGAAACAAACGAATTTGTTATTCTGTTTGTTACCCTCATGTAAGAGTATAGTTTACGCATTCGCTCATTTTAATTGAATATTTTTTTATATTTTTCTTACAAAATCTAAACTTTAAAAGATGTAAAAACCATATTCGTTATTTGGTGTACTCAAGTGAGCATTTGAAAAGCCCGTACTTTTAATACAGAATATTCTACGAAATTAAATTAAAACCAACTGAAAAATTTAGTTAAAGTGAAGATGTATAAATCTGTTCAAATAAGTGATGTGATGATATATTTATAAATAAATTACAATCTTATATAACATGTACAAAAACAAGCTTGATAAAAAAAAACTAGAATTACCAATATAATTGTGTCTAAAAAACATGATAAAATGAAACAATGATTAAGAAACTCTACAAATAATTTAAAAAAAGAGTATCCGCAGTGTAGGTCAAGGGTGTAGATAAGGGAGGTAGAGGTGGTAATTACCCCCCCCCCCCAAGAAGGGCTGGAACTAGAACATAAAAAGTCAGGCGAAAATTAGAGTGGCTTATCTGCAGATACTTATAATTTTTTATTTTTAATGGTTAATAATCTCTAATTAATTGTTATTTTATTCGATACGAATAATAAATAAAGTAATTAAATTGACAAAGGATCCAGTATTATAAAAATGGTAATTAACCAAAATTAAATAATATAAATAACGCATCCAATAATAATAAAAAGGATAAACCACAAAAAAGATAAATCAGATGAACTTGAATAAGCAATAAGTCAAAACGAGCAAATATGTTCAATATTTTTGTTATTGTTGGTTTTACATTATTAAAATTCATAAATAGTGCAAAAAGCAATTTAACGATCGATATTAACGGAACAATTACAGTGGTATAAGTTAAAAAATAAAGGAAATATAGGGGTAAGCCATTAGCTTGTGTCACCCGATATAAAGGTACGATAATATGGAAAAAATATATGAACTAACAATTAAGTAAAGTGTTTAAGGTTTATTATTGTGCACAGCGGCGGATCCAGGGGGGGGGGGTCATTGGGGTCATGACCCCCCGTGGGCTGGGTCTAGATCAACCACTGATAATTTTTCTAATCTCATTGATAAATTTAGGTCCTTTTCTACTCTCAGGAGGCTCAAAACTTGGCTGAGAGCGTCAATGGCAGAAGACCGTCTAACTGGACTGGCACTTCTCCACGTTCACAAAAACATACCAATTCAAGTGGAGGAAGTCATAACTCGTTTCGCGAGAAGACAAAAGAGAAAAATTGATTTTGTTATTTGATTAATTTTTTTTTACGTAAAACAATAAAATACTATTTCTTTTTAAGTTAGATTTATTATTATAATCGAATTGGAGCCTGTCCTGACTGAATCTCGACTATGTGACCCCCCCCCCCCCTCCGACTCGAAGGCTGGATCCGCCCTTGATTGTGCACACCACACAGTCGAGAAAAAACAATCCGCGAGAGATCTGTTCCACCAATGGTCATAATTAGATTCCGATTGTGAAATAATATAGATGAATTAGAAAATCTAACTGAAGACCAAAGTAAATGTCTAATGAGAGAGGGTCGGAGCGGTTCACGGTTCATTATCAGTGATCAGATTAAGAGTGGGGGTCGGTTCGGTTAGCGGTTCATGATCAGTGATCAGATTAGGGGTAGGGATAATAGAGTGGTGGGAGGTAATTATAAGACTGGGCTTAGGAGGCGGGACGATAGAGGGCGAGGCCTAAGAGTGGTGGTGAGGAGCAATTGCAGTGATGGGAGGTAATTAAAGTGGCGGGAGGCAATTAGAGAGTAATGAAGGGTAATTTAGGTACAAATAAGGGTAATTAATAGCAAATTGCACACCACCACTTTAATTATAACGTCATTCTAATTGCCCCCCACCATTTCAATTACCACTAGCCACTCCAATTAATGCCCCGCACCATCTCTCCTAGACCCTGCTCTTTTACGTCTCACCTCCTAAGCCCCGCCCCCTAATTACCTCCCACCACTCTAATTGCCACAGCACTTCAATTACCTCCTTCCATTACAATTGCCCCCCCACTACAATTGCCCCCCCCCCACCCACTCCTAGACCCTGCCCTTTAACGCCCCGCCCCTTAATTACCTCCCACCACTCTCATTACCCCCACCCCTAAACTGATCACTGATCATGAACCGCAAACCGAACCGACCCTCTATCATTTCCATACTTCTGATCAATAATTAAAACTCTATAATGCGTTTCTTCTGATAAATAATAAACAAACGTTAGAAATCACAAATAATATTGAATTAACAATAGCAGGTCTGACGAATAAAATAAGAAAAACTAACGAAGAAGCTAAAATATTAAGAAAAAAGTGCACCTATCTGAAAAAAAAAACGCAAGAATAATGTGGTGATTTTGGGTATAAAAGAAAACCTGACTTATTACAAAGCATTATGCGGCTAGTAAATAATTTGCTTAATGTGAATATTGTAGAAGATCATATTAATTATGTCTACAGGATAGAAAATTCTGAGAATTCACCTATTACGTAGAATTCATTACCTTCATTTCCTGATGTTTAGTAATCTGTTCAGTAATTTGAAAAAACTTAAAGAACAAGGTGCAGCTGTAAAAAAGGATTTTAGTGTGAAAGACAGAGAGGACCAGAAGCTTCTTAAAGAGCACTTACTGATAGCAAATCTATAAAAACACGACGCAAACATTTTTTGTTACAAATTGCTACTAGACTACACCTCGTATACTTCACACGAATTTAAAAAAAGGTATGAAAAAGAAACAGCCAGCTCGGAAGTTGGCGATGAGGAAGAAGAAAAGGAATAAAAGCAACCAAAGATAACAACAAAAGCAACTAATAAAAGTGGTAGTAAATATAATTCTTAGCCAGTGGTGAAATGGTGAAAAAGGACTAAGGCCTTACCTGCTGCTTTTTCAAATTATAAACTGTTTTATTTTTGTTTTGTTTTAGTTTTTAAAATAAACATATTCCATAAATTAATTACACATTTAACTTCATTAATTCTGGAATATGTATACTTTATAATCAATTTATACACTATAATTTTTTTTTATAATCCAAATTTTAATGAACAATTATGTGAGAGACTTTAATTTATTTGAAACATAGCGTTATTGTTTCTTCTACCGTTCTACTTAGAACAGCTTTATCACAATATGTATAATAAAATAATAAAAGTATTGAACACAATAATAAACATATCCCTATCTCTTGGATAAAAGAATTTCGTACAAACAAACTTCTTTTTATAAATAATTTTCGTATAAGGTTTTTTAATAATACAATCTTACAGGGGTATTTTATATTTACTTATT
Source organism: Leptura quadrifasciata (assembly GCA_963675555.1). Taxonomy (NCBI): domain Eukaryota; kingdom Metazoa; phylum Arthropoda; class Insecta; order Coleoptera; family Cerambycidae; genus Leptura; species Leptura quadrifasciata. The sequence continues at coordinate 148,557,301 of OY776673.1, read as the reverse complement.
GATTTTAGTTAGATCAAATTTGAAGGAAATCGAAAGGAAATTACGGGAAATCTAGAGAAAATCAGGAGGAAATCTAAGGGAAATCATTGGAAACGGGGAAATCTGGTATACAAATTTTAAGCTGAAGTTTGCCTCAATGTCAAAATGATCATGTTATTTTATTTTACTTATTTTTATTTTCTTATACTTACAACTAAATTATCCAAATTACAGAGTGATAACAAAAGTAATACAATATACAGTATACAGTCAAGTAAGCTGTGTTTCGATATTTTATAAACATATATGACATATTATAAGTGACAATAAAAAATAAAAGATAAACAGGGAAACAAATTTATTACGGATTTTTTATGGAGATTACACTGTAGTTGAATGTGTTAATTCGATCTTTAATTTTATGATATTTGTCGCATATTCGATTAATGGGAGATAATTATAGGTATCTGTTGAAACGATGAAGACTATCACTGCAGTTTATTTTACCATTCAATAGCTTATATAAGAAGGTTATTTCAGACTCCGTAGGTAAATCTATTCTGAAGACTTTCAATTAATGGATAACCTGTCTTTCATTCTATTATTAGGAAAGCCAATAGCGGGATATAAACTATCTTCTCTATAGCAAGCATACTATAAATAATCTTCTATGTACGTTTCCTACACTCTTCACATGGATATCATAGTAGAGACACCATATTATCGAGGCATATTCAACACGAGATCTTACAAAAGAGAAGTTCAGTAATTTTGATGTACTAGTATTAGTCGAATCTTTGCAATTTCTAATGATAAATCCTAACGTTTTCTAACAGGACTACCAAGTTCACATCTTCGCCTATCACAGCTACTGAAGAGAAACTGACTGACTTTTCTATGACTGTGGGTAACATGATTTTTCTCCAGTATTTTCCTCGACAGCTTGCAAAAATGTAGGTATAATTTCAAGCAATAACCCTATCATATTGCAGCAAATAATCTTGAAATCCATCACCTCAGCAATTAATTATATGTAAAAGTCAATTTAATTTGAACTTGATTTTATTTTACAAAGAGGATTTGAGGTGTTAGAAGCAGAGTATGACGAAAATTGTGATCCGAAACAGCGTTTTCCGGATATCGACGATTTTCGGAAGCGGGTGACTCGATAACGGTTGAAGATAGAGACTTTTAGTCGAAATTAAAAATGTGGGAAATTTTATTAGCTTTAGAAATGGAAGAATTCTTTCTCTAGGACCAATAGTTTTCGAGTTATTAGCAAGAAGCCAAAAAAAGTTAAAATTTAGGGCCTTCCGGAAACCCTCCCCGCAAAGCTCACCTCCTTGTGTTGGGGACTTTTAGGATGTTTACCTTCTAACTACCCCAAACTTATTCCTGAAGCCAAAAATTTTGCCGCCCTTCATATAGTCTACACCCCCCCATATTGAAAAATTCGTTGACTGGACTAATAGTTTCTTATATGTAATTTAAATGTAATGCATTTTGTGTACATCATTGATTTATCTTAGTAAGATTTTCTTGTAAGTTATCGCAATCGCAGCTGTATTATTAATGGTGGAGTAGATTTTCATATCGTCAGCATAAAGCATATAAGATACGTTTAAATCAGATTCAATATCATTTATAAATATGTTAAACAATAGTGGACCCAGGTTAGAACCCCAACAGATTGGTAACCACTACATTGTTTGAAGAAAAAATAAATTTGCGAATTTTTGTAAATATTGAAATATGTCTCAAATTTGGCATAATAAAGTATTATTAAGTATGAAAGTAATAAAAACTATAAATAATAATACCTAACAATAATAATATTATTTATAGTTTTTATTGCTTTTATACTCTTATGCTAATGCTTTACACTGCACTATAAATATAATGCAAATTTATCATTGCCTTAAATGAGTTATTTTATGAAGGTACCGATAGCGAACTGAGTAAATCCACTCCGTTATCTTCAAAGGAATCGAAAGAAAAAAAAGAGAAAAGTGCAAAATCAAAGGAAAGTAAATCAAACGAAGCAGAAGAAGAGCAGTTAACTACAAGAGCAATAGTTTCTACTTTCGTTCCTGAATTAAATCTGCGAAAAGAAGAATACGATGAGACATGGAAAAATAAAGACGAATCTAATAATCCACGCCAGTTTCATGATAAAATAATAATAGAACACGAACAAATGGCAGATATGGAAAATGAGTTAAGGAAAGTAGTTGATGAGATGATGATAACTGAACTACAGTTGTTGCAAGTAAGTATTATTGTTCAAATTACTAGCATAATATCAGGGAGTTTTTCAAATGGTCAAATATTCAAATCTACATAAAATACTTACTACCAAAATGTCCAAAAACAACGAAGAAAATAAATTTTGAAAATTGCAAACAATTGTTCAGTATTGATTGGCGAGTAAGTTTGTATTTACGGCCAACGTCTCAATAACCTTGCAATTATTTATCTGCAAATGTGCTACACTATATACCAGCTGGTAAAATAACCAATGCATATTTACAGCTTTCACCTTGATATTATTAAATTATTCTTACACCGTGTTTTGCTATTTATGACGCTACCGAAAATGCATTACTTTACCAGAAATGGTCCCCTAATTAAGCGTGTCACTGATGAAATGAACCTTTGCAACCACTAAACATTGTTAAGTTTCTTAGGCGTTGCTAAATTTTTAGATTGTGAGGTGTAACATTTGGTCCTTACCCTAAATGCGCCCTTAGCAGCGTTGCATGATAAATTTCAAAAATATAAAATCGAATTCTTCGTTGTGTGTACAGTACAATAGGTTTTTAAATACTCTTCAGTAATTTAGTGACAAATTATACTTGACTCTGAGTTTTAACAGGATGCCAAATAAAATATAAAATTAATTAAAGGAAAGTATACACAGCAAGTGGCGATATCTAAACTATTCTATTACTTATATTATATAAACAAATAAAAAACATTATACAGTTTCAAACGCTGAAAATATAATGGCGCAGGCAGGTCCATGTAAAGTTATATAATATATTCACAATAGACAGATGAGATGGGCCATAATAAATGTCTCAATTTTAAGAATAGGCAATTGAATTAATTAAAATATTTTTGTAAAATTTCAAAGCGATAAGATCACGTGAACCAGTGAAATAACCTCATCTCACCCCAATTAATTTCAAATAAAATCCTGGTCACGTGAACCAGTGAAATGACCCTCCCCCAGGTGTGTTAATTAGTAACAAAAATCCTTAATCGTGAAGCAATCAAGAATCTATTTACTCCAACCCAGAAATTATTTATCTCAATTTTATGTCAAGATAAATAAACAAATTGGCCATTAACGTGATCGTCTAGTTTTATGTGGTTATGACCTTAATTACATTGTATGTGTGAAGTAACCCTTTATAATTATCCCATGTTCTTTGATATAAAGTTTGGTATTACTTGGTTCTGCCTGATGCTATACCTGACAAAATTAATCACTCGGTTATTTTAAATACACTGTAAGTTTGGATACACTGTCTATTATTTGAGAAACCTAGTTAATGTTATATGTTATTTATGTGGTGTTTTATTACTCAAGATTGCACTGTACCTTTATAGTTGAAGTTTGTTTTCTAATTATTTGATTGGAATGAAATCAATTATTTAGTTTATTACTGGTGTGACGAAAAAGATACGGTTGAAAGAAAATACAATAATTGATGGGGAAAAGTAGTCAAAAAAACCCATTTTATTTTATATAAAAATTGATGCGGCAAATAGCCGTACATGAAATCAAAGCAATCCAAATATTTGAGACAAATGCCGAAACGTCGCTATAGTAATGACGTACTATACATATTTCAAAGCTGATTATGCAATAACAAGTACTAAGGTAATACAATCGTAGGCCGTGTTATCTATATGTGTAATTAAATATGCGCCCAATAGCCGATTAAAATGTAATTGGAATGTTGGTGTTAGCAATCGCTATGATAAAATAATTTTACTGCAAAACAGAGGACAAGAACCACGTCCTCTTCTTGTTATATAGAATGGAGGTGATAATGAGACTTTAAGACTCATGTAAAAGGTCATAGAACGTTGGAGGAAAGCTCCCTTAATTGAATAAACAAACTGCAAATACCAAATTGTATATGACTGTTCAACAACGTCGATGTAAATCAAACAGACAAGACGTCCCGGTTCAGTACTCGACGAAAAGTATACCCCTAAAAATAAAAGCAAGTATACGGGATGCGCGGACCCCAGTACTGACCGTTGATCTGAACAGTTTTTAGTCCGCAAGGCAGAAAAGGAGTTGAGAACAAACCCACGATTGCGGTGTTTGTAGTAGAGCCAGGGAACTCTTTATTATTTTGATGAATCGTTATTAAACAATCATAGAAAACTAGACATTCGCAGGCGAGCAATATCTCACAATAGTTTAACTGGAGAACATTTTAATGAAACCTTACATGTCAATCCAGGCACACGGCAAGCAAGATAGTACACAACTGAAGTATAATGGAAGCTACAATTTCTTGTCATTGCATAAACTCTGAAAGTATATAGTTCTAAAATATAAACTTGTTATGGTGCAAACGTAAATCTTCCTAGCAAGTTATACAACATGTAAAATTTCTCCTAAACTTATGATGGAAATAATGACGGAGTAGGCGGTAATATAATTGTATCCTATTTTCTTGTTAAATAACAAAGCTAATATTTTATATATACAAATAATCGAATGAAACTAGCTGGACAATTGCTGTGGTGACAGAGCGTTAAGGACTCTGTCAATAAACTCCCAGTGATGACATCGCTGCAGGCCCAGTCTGAGTATAAAAGACTCAACAAACTAGGTGCGTACTTGACTAAACAAGACAGACGTTTCCGTCGTAAGTGGCCATCGTGCCAAGACTCAGTGTAAATGCTCATAAGCTGCAGGAAAATTTCCCTAAAGTTGATATTTTCACGAAAATCTTGGGGTTGATTTTAATTGTCATAACAACCACTTCGAAGAAAAGAAGATGAGAACAAACCCACGATCATGGTGTTTGTACTAGAGCTAGGGAACTAACAACAATGAAAATAAATCAAGAGATTTGTACTATTTACGTAGTTGAAAGCAAACAGTCTTATAAGATTTTACAACTGCGGTGTTTTTAACATTTGGGTCAATCAGAACCCCAGCTGTTCCTGTGATGACTTTATTGTAGTAAGAAACTACCGGTCACCCGACCATCTGGGGGGCCGACGATCATACGGAGCGTCGAGTCAAGTGTAATGCTGTAACAGCTGATTTAGAAGTAAAAGTAATGTGTTGGGTCCGATTCCCTCGAAATGCACCTATTTCAGTAAGTCCTCTAGACAAACAAATGCCCGCAGTAATGCAACACACATGGGCCTGTTAGGTATTGCTAAAAACTTGTTGCATAAATATTATTGAAAGACTGAATTAACTAGTAATCAATTAAAGTGTATTCACAATGAAAAATTAGTTGCAACGAACCTGCCATAAAATGAATATCTTTGATGATGAATTTCCCCTATTAACCCCCCCCCCCCCCCCAAACTAGAATGTAAAGTCAATTTTAAATAATAATGCAGAGAAGTAAATAGGTTTGATATTTAGATAGTTATGTTGGTGAAATTGTCGTCGTGTAAATTGCCAAGTTGGAGTGTGTTCCAGGAGTGGGCTGGCAGGTGTCGCAGTACCGTGGATAATTGTTGCTGCCAGCGTACTGGTACAGCGTCGATTTTCTTCTCCTCGATGCTGTGTGTGCCTTGTGCTTTTATTCATGTTCTTCGGCGTTTCTGTGACGTCACACGCTGCATTTTTTTCCATATTTCTGCTGTGATACTGTGACCTAATGTTTTCTGGCTTGCCATTAGTTATGCCCTGTCCCTTTTCCTCCTGTGCAACTAATGTCTTTATTCAAATTCGCTCAAACCACTCGATGTATTTCTGACTACAAAATGCACTTGTCGTGTAAACATTTCTAACAACTTATATTAAAGACGCTTTTAAGTACCACTTGTAGTTTAATCTTACGTTTTTACCTTAACATTTTAAAAGCTTTGGCGACATTTAGTCGGCCTACGTATGTATGCAATTTTACGGACTTGTAAAATACTCTCTGTACCTTTATATTTGTCTAAATTTGGAAATGAAATTAAAAATGTAATACTTAAATAATTTCTGGTTAATTGTAGTTATAAAAGCGATAGTCCTCTGAATTTAAAACAAACTTAAGACTTTTTTTTTTAATAGAATGGCCCCAGGGGAGGTCCGCTTCAATAGTAATTAGTGGATAGATTTAGTGCGTGATTGCCGTGATTTTAGAGAAACATTTAAGAAATACTGTAAATATTACTAGTTCTACTTTTCTGTGCGCGATTCTATTGTTTTCATCTAATAAAAAGATGGACAATACTGATGCATTAATATAATGAGCTAAAAGGCCATCAACTCCTTATGAGCTGTCAATTTTGTTGTTTTATTTTTTATTTATCATATTAATATCATTAGAAATAAATAAAAATAGGTTACTATTACATAAATACAGGGATTCATAAAAGGTAAATTATTTTTCAAATAAGTTTATTGCAGGATTCTTTTATCACAGTTAAATCACGATATTTGCTGGTAGATTAAATCATTAATCATAGCTAAGATACTTAACAAATTTACTAGTAGTAGTAGTAGTAATTATTGGGGGAGGCCTGGTGCTTGGTAAGTAGGCCACAAATGGGCCCTTTTTACCTACCCCATGACGTCCCCTCAACCGTTCATTCCTACTCGAACTTAAAAAATTCAAAAGGTAAAACGGCCTTAAATTGAAAGTTAGAAGTTTTATTTAAAATAATATTGTCTTCGAAATGTAGGTCTTGTGGGTGCAAGGCTTAAAATATAAAATACTAATATATTTGTATCGGGTAAAAAGACCAAGTACTCTATATTCTAATACAAAATATAACAAAATAACAAACATGATCTTCAATTTGCCCTCGATGTGCCTGCAACTACAGCACTTGAATCATCTTGTTGGTACCAGTCGCACTTTTGGGAACTAAGGGTTGCTTTCAAAATTTGCGATCTGGCTTTTGGAAACAGGAACTCTCATTGATATTCGTGCGAACTTGCATCACAGCCTTTAGTGTGAATCTCTCCATTTACGATTTTTCTGAACTCCAATAGTTATTAATATTGGAGAACAGTCGCTTAATCCACGCACTTGTCTCATGAAAACAAAAAATAAACTCCCATAACATCTCGATTTTTTAATTTATGTTGACTTTATCCAGACTCTCGAGTCAGGCCAGTGATCTTCAGTGCGATAGTGCAAATATTTTCGGAATTCCAGTCGGCAGTTTTGTCTTTTGTAACGTTAGCTTGCATTAGACCAACTTCACCGAACGGTCTTCTTTCAATACCAGACCTATGTAGTCCTTAAAAGCTTCACATGAACAAAAAAACTTGATTTCATGAAACTTATCTTCTCAAATTCACACGTTCAAAAATATTCAGTTCATTTAAGTTTGAATTCCAGTTTTACAAAAAGTAAATGAAAATTTAAACATCGAATTTTTTTTTTCTCAAGAAAAATAAGTACATTTAGGTGTACTTAATGAACCTTTTAAGGACAGTAGGACACTATCCGAAAACAAAGTACTGTCTAACTAAAATAAGTACATATGGTCACCCTAATTATAACTATTAAGCTCTGAAGAAGTATGTGCCAAATAACCGAAATGTCGACAAAATAGTGTATTTCTTTTTTATTGTCCGCCGGGACTAATACAGCACTACTGGGCATATTTTATTATGATCTGTTGAATGTAAATGTAGGGTAGAGAGATCTTAATAATTGATAATCAGTAGATTTACAAAGTTCATGTGTCATGGGGGGGGGCTATGCCCCCCTTAGGACCGCCACTGTGTACTACTCTATTTCCATCTGGCAAATACTAAGTAAAATATGATGGGAGTTTATGAAGCTAAATAATTAAATAAAGAAATAAGTTATTACCTTATACCTCAAAAGAAACAACACGGACACGTGTTTCGGAGTTATTGCTCCTCATCAGCGTAGCCAACTAGAAATAGCAAATAAATACCATTTCCAAGATTATTTTTCATCCGATTTTAAATCTGAAAAAAGTGTTGGAAAGATAAATAACAGCTTTATGAGAAAAGTAATTTAAATAGACAAGGTGCTATTTAAAATAAGAAAGTTGTCTCAATTTTCAGCCATGATGAATTCTTTTACCACCGATTGGTCAAAATCTGACCATTAATACCTATATTTGATTTCCCAAACTTCAGAATTTTATTCTTAAAACTGTAGAAAAAATTGGGGGGTAGGTACATTCTGGGTCACCCGGTATAGTACCGTATGAGTAAATAAATGAAAATTTGATGAAATCGGCGAGCCACTGAACATATCTTGTATACACAAATCTACAAATATAGCATGAAGAATTTTATTCATGTTTATTTTTATTTATGCGGTAATCAAAATAATAAGCTATATTTTTGAAGGTACATGTTTAAATATTTTTTGTACTTCATTTGTAGTGATGTAGATGCAATTACAACGTTTCCATTTGCATTTATAGCTGTGAAATATTATACAGCGATGCGTTTTATGGATCAGTGGCGAATCTACAGGGGGTTTTGCGGGTTCAAACTTCCCCCGTACGGACCCGGCAATTTTTTAATTTGATTGTAGCAGAAATGTCTGAGAAATGAATACCTAATCTTATGAATGATAGAAAAAATTGGTGTTTAACAATAACGAAAAATTGAGAAAACATTAATCATGAATCGATTTTCATTTTTATATAACAGAAATAATGCATTAATTTTAATTTTGTGCGAATTACAATTTAAGAAGATATACTATGATGGTTATTGAGATTCAAGTCTTTGAAATTTCTTATTTCATGACAAAATATTTTTACTCTATGTTAGTATATAGAAAAAGAAATCATCTACTCGCCCTCCAATTCTCATTTTCATACAGGCTATTACGAGTAGTTTATCATGTCCTACAGATTTCACAATTTTTTTTTTATTGTATGTTCGACAAGAAAAATTTAACTCGGTGAAAGATTCTATTGAAAACAATGTATATATTAAAATAAATGATTAAGATATAACTGTATAATGTTAAACCAGTTCATTTAACAAATTTGAAACACTTGCACTAATAAATTAGATTTAGATGTTAGCGATATTTATTTTTGAGTTGTGAGTTGTGCTAGGTATACTGACAATATAGGCGAATTTACAGTCGTAAAGTAGCTAAAGCAAGTTACTAAATCAAGTAACTAAATTTAGTTACTTGTGTTGTGTAAACAATTTGATTTAGTACAATTTAGTACTTGAGGAAGTGACGCATTAAGTAAACTACTTAAAGTGAATAGAAACGGTTTCTACTTACTTGAGCAAGTGGCTTCTCCCACTCTGTTTTCCAGCAACCTAGACGGCAAATATGTTAATGTTATTTCCAGCTTTATTCTAGCCAGAATAGCAGCTCCCATTATTGTGTCGGATCTGGTAATTTTAGGGGAAAGTATCTTGAACTGCTGTTTGGACATCCTCATACAATTTTTGTATTCTGATAAATCTTCATTTGCAAGTTCTCTTATAATAATGTAGCAGAAGCATCATGACTATATCACCAAGACAACCATTTTCTTACCTAACAACGCTTTTCTTTGTTCATTTTGTCCGAAATTATTTCTGCTCACTCACCACATATATGCATTTCTATATTGATGTACGAACAACTGTACTTGCCGCCATATTTAAAAAGCAATACTAAACAAGAATACTAAAAGTTAATTTAGACACGCGCTTTGTTTAGTTACTTGATTTAATAACTTGCTTTAGCTACTTTATGCGTGTAAATTCGCCTTATCATTGCTCTATTTGGCAGCAAATTATACGTCTGTACAGGTCGTTCAAAAGCCCGTGGAAAGAAAAAAGTATCCACAGGTGCCACCAATTTTGCGCAGATTAAAAATCAGCCTAACGCAATCGGCGGTATTGCTGCTTCACTCATGGCTCTGAAATGCCAAAGTCTTCCTATGTTTTTATTATTTACCCCGCTTTAGACCATCGCAAGTTCAGACATAACCATACCTTATTGATGCTAAAAGTGTGGGCAAAATTTTTTTGGCTAAGGTATATTTTGCTACAATGTTTAGATTTACAGTTATTTATAAATATTTAATAAGGGTGTCAATTGTTTTAAAATATCGCGGTAAATATACAATTTTCGACATATATTGCAATAAACTTTTTTATTTCTCTATTAAGCGAGAATATTTTGATATAAACGAGCTCGCTAGATTAAAGGGTTAGCGAGTTACAGAGATTTGGCTATTTCATCCTTGGAAGGGGTGCAGAAGGTGAACGACGTGTATCTGGGGCGGCCAAGAAATATCTTTGTATTATAAATTACACCATCTCTCAAGTGAAACAGGTCGTTTGCTTTCATTACCTCATACCCCATATTACATAAACCCGTCTACTACTACTTATTTTTGATTTTTGCAGGCCAGTGCCTAGCTGGTCCCTCATTTGGCCTGGCGCCACCGTTGATACAATGATAAGACAATTTCATTATTGTTTTTACTATTACCGTGTTCTAGAAATACTTGCTGGAAAAATCACATGTTAAAAAACTTCAACTCTTAATAATTGTTTATTATCAGTCGTACGATATGACGTCATTAATTAAAAGCAGGTGTCGAATTTATAATTTGCATTAAAAAACCACTGTACCATTCGCAGATATTTTAATTATATTTATATTAAATAGTATATTAGAGAATATATATAATATTCCAACCTACCTGCAAGTGCCCTTATATCAAATCAAATTTATTCATCATCAATTAGGTCTGTACATAATAATTACAATTTTTAATTCGTGGCTATTAATTATTGTACATGTAAAATTAATGTTAGAACTGCAAATATAATAAAAATAAATCATACCATATGTATAATAATATTATATCTTATTTTAAATGTACACCTAAACACTTGAAGTGTTTGTTTTGTGTACATTTCTCAAATTAATCCTAACCACTAATTTTTTAAACAATATTTTTAGTCGCAAACTCCTCTATAAATCCTTGTTTTACTATAAGGAAAATAACCAGACTGCAACCAAAGTTGTTATATTATGTTTAATATTCCGCCCTCTAAAAGCACATTTGAACTATGCTAAGCCCAGTCAGGCTATTTATTTTTCGATTGCAACAGACACTGGACCGCTAGATGGCGCCTGCTGACTATTTTACATGTCGCTATTGTAAAAATACCGGGATGTACCAAATAGTCAAAGGATCCTCGTGCCGGTCGTCGCATGCCTACCTTGCACTGACGAGAGCCAACAGCTCGAAACTGCAGTCTGCAAGTGGTGTGTGACGACTGGCAAGAGAGCTCCTTTAAGTAGGATCAGTCTTTCGGCTGGTGTTTGTTGCAATCGAAGCATTACCGTTTTGATGATAATATGCAATTATTACACTTAACACGCCAAACTTGTAACTTTGGTTGCAGTCTGGTTACTTTCCTTATAGTAAAATAAGGATTTATAGAGGAGTTTGCGACTAAAAATATTATGTTTAATATTCCGCCCTCTAAAAGCACATTTGAACTATGCTAAGCCCAGTCAGGCTATTTATTTTTCGATTGCAACAGACACTGGACCGCTAGATGGCGCCTGCTGACTATTTTACATGTCGCTATTGTAAAAATACCGGGATGTACCAAATAGTCAAAGGATTCTCGTGCCGGTCGTCGCATGCCTACCTTGCACTGACGAGAGCCAACAGCTCGAAACTGCAGTCTGCAAGTGGTGTGTGACGACTGGCAAGAGAGCTCCTTTAAGTAGGATCAGTCTTTCGGCTGGTGTTTGTTGCAATCGAAGCATTACCGTTTTGATGATAATATGCAATTATTACACTTAACGCGCCAAACTTGTAACTTTGGTTGCAGTCTGGTTACTTTCCTTATAGTAAAATAAGGGTTTATAGAGGAGTTTGCGACTAAAAATATTATGTTTAATATTCCGCCCTCTAAAAGCAAATTTGAACTACACTAATTTTTTATTTTTTATTTTTACTTTGAGCAGTAGAATATAAATATTTACAGAGCAAATTTTATAGGTATATAGGTAAAATTATTCTTGTATTATGAATATTTATATAGTAAAAGTATATTTAGTTCATACAATATGAAAACATGAAGTGTAGAATGTAGGCGATATATTAATTTCGTAAAAATCTAACCCCTAGTTTGGGTATGTGTAGTTTAATCACACATTTTTATTCCAAAGTATCTACAAATTTTTTTAAATTATCTTTTATATAAATCTTAGTTTGAATCTTGTCTTTATTGTAATTAATGTTCATTTTTAAGTTTAAAGGTAATATATTATAATATTTGGCACCCTGGTAACAAACTGATCTTTGAGAAAAGTTGTTTTTAAAGAAACGTTCTAGTAAGTTTTGATTATTATGGTATCTAGTAGAATGTGAACTATGAACATATTCTGTTACTGGTGAGTTAAATTTATATAGTAAACAGTGATAAGTATATAAAGATCTAATATTTAATATATTTGGTTTTACATACAAGTCCTTCGTCGAATATGCTCTCCCCTTACCAAACATTATCTTAAGAAGTGTATTTTGTGTTACTTGTAATTTTTGTAAAGAATTCTTATATAATCCTCCCCAAGCTAAAATATCGCAATTCAAAATCGACTCAACAAGAGAATTGTATATAGTTATTCAATTTTTTAATTTAGAATATCACGAAGTAAATAGAATTTATGTATTAATCTTTTTGTTTTGATGTTAATTTAATCTACATGGGCATCCCAGTTCAGATGCTGATTAATTACTATTCCCAAATATTTAATTTTGTTTTTAATAGTTGAACATTGACAATTTTGTTTGGTATAATTTTTGTTATGTAGCTTAATATCTAGTTTTTGTGATTGATCAGCGCCTGTAGTAGTAAAAGCTACAAATTTTGTTTTGTCGACGTTTAAACTTAGTTGACTCGTATTAAGAAAGTCCCGAAGTACCTCTAAACCCCCTCAATCTTTTTATATACGATGTTGCTGCAAATATTATTACTGTGTCATCAGCATACGAAATAATGTGCCCATTTATATTATTTCTGTATGCAATATTATCTATACATATTAAAAAATAAGATTGGGCCCAGTACAGTCCCCTGTGGGATTCCTGTGGTAATCTGTCAAGAGTCACTTTTTTGCTCTTCAATTTTGACGCATTGACTTCTTTCACTTAGATAGTCTTTTAGTTTAGAAGTTTTAAAGAATAACTCCTTACTCTTACGTTTTCTAATCTAGTCAAAAGTATATCGTGCGAAAACACAGCCAGTCTTTTCTTATCAGAGTCAATATCATAAATAATTTTTTTTTGTTAAATCTAGAATGGCATGTTCAGTTCGACATTTTTTCCTAAATCCATATTGTTTACAATTTAAAATATCGTTATGTTCAAGGAATTCAATCAGTCAGGTTTTTAGCTTTGTTCAAAATTTTTTGCTATATTATTTATAATAGGAATGGGCCTATAGTTTGTTAACATTGTTCTTTTCTCTTGTTTGTATACTGGGGTAACTACTGATTCCTTCCATTGCAGTGGGATATTGCCACTCATAAAACTTAAATTTATAACGTGAACCAAAGGTTGAAGAATAAAAATGTGAATATTTTTTATTGTACTTACTTGTATACCATCCAGGTCAGGTGAGGAATATTTTTTTAAATTTGAAATGTAAATTATAATCTCTTCTTTGGTAACTTTCGCTTGTATTATTTCTTATATTAGAATTATTTATGGTTTTTGCCATGTTAGAACGGACATTAATAAAAAAATTGTTAAACAGATTTACTATTTTTGACTTATTCTCAATAAGTTCACCTGTTTCATTTTCTATAGAGTAATTTTGTTGTTTATCTTTTTTATTACTGTTGGATGCATCATTTATAATATTCAAAAAAAATTTATAGTTACCACATGCTTTGTTTAATTCGTTTTTATAGTATTGATTCTTTGTAAATTTAATTAATTTGTTTAGCCTATTTCGATACTGTGTATACTCTTTTTTAAGATTATTTGTGAAGTTTTTTTATTTTGTCACGTTTTTTTATAGATTCAATTATACCATTTGTAACCTACGGTTTAAGTTTGTAGTTAGTTTTTAGCAGATACGTTTGCGTATATGTTATATAATTCTTCAATTTATTTATAAATATGTCATAATATGTTATTTGAGTATTATTTTTATTTAATACATCCTCCCAAGATTCCTTCTTAAGTAATTTTTCTAATTTGTTATAATCTATTTTATTAAAATATTTATTACTTATGAGGCCATAGTTGTGAAGTGGCCGGTTAAAGAGGTTTGAATTATGAGTGGTTTAATATTAATATGTTTTAACACAACAGTGTTTTCTTTTCTTACAATGATATGATCTAGTATTGAACCTCCATGTTTAGTTTCGCGTGTAATTTTATTGATATGGGTGTCTTACCCATCCACCATTCTGCTGAACAATTGCAATATTTATTTACATTATTGTTGTTTTCATTTTTTAAGTCATAATTTATATCACCAATGTAAAACTCAATTTGTTCATAATTCACATTTAATAAATGATTACTAAGATCATTAATATATATATATCAGGATTTATACCAGGTGGTCTGTAAGACGCATTTATGCCAAAAGTTATATTACTTAGTGTAAAATTTAATCTAATTATATTAGTTTCTGAGAAATATTAGCTTTACATTACACACAATATCTTTTTTGATATAAACAGCGACTCCGTCAGCCTTATTAAATTGGGATTCATTATAGTATAAATTAAAATTAGGAATGCAATAGTCGCTTACAGAATCTATGCTCACAATTACGTCCAGATTTTTTAGATTAAATTGATTTATATAGACTACTAATTCATCAAAATTTTTATTTACACTTCTGATGTTAAAATGTATTATATTAAAACTATTACCTATTATTTCTTGTAAACATTCATCCACAGTTCCACAGCATATATTATTTATTTCTACCTGCTCTTGTTCAATTATATTAAATAAATTCAAAACCATTACCTAAAAAAACAGAAAAGGAAACAGAAATCTAATTATAAATGTTATTATAAAATTCAAAAATAATTATATTTTTTCGTTTCTTTTTTGCAACGCCAAATTTATTTTTTTTTCCCTCCTTTTTGCCCCGTAGTATATTTTTTCCTTATATTTTTATTGTTCAGTTTCTTCTTGAATTCCTCTGTCAATTTCTTCTTGATCATCCAGATTACGTGTGTTGATGTCAGTCAGTTTATTCAATTTCGTAGTTTTTCCTTCTATCTTAGTATAAACGTGTCCTTTGTGAGCCCAAACATTTTTCTTTCCAAATTTATTTTGAGCCTCTGTTAGTAGTTTCATTCTGCCATATGTTAGATCCTCCATTATAAAATAAGGTGTTCCCTTGAGTTTTTTACGATTCTTTAATAAATATATTTTACTTTCGATATTTTTTAAATTTGATTATAGTAGTCTCGGTTTATTGTTTTTGTTACTTATATTGTACCGCGTGATGTCATCCATAGTTAAATCAGGATATATTTTTTCTTCTAAAATATTTACTGCGATTTCTTTGATATTTCATTTGTTGTTGTTCATCTACACCATAGATGAAGATATTGTTGATCTTTTCTTTTTGTGCATAATTATCCACCCGGTATTCTAAATTACTTATTCTATTTTCAAACGTGGTTAGAGTTTTTTCTAGCTCTATAATCTTTTTATCCACCAATTCATTAAACTTATTTGTGATTGATTTTACGAAGATCATTTGTAAGTAATTCAGATATAGTTTTTCGTACAATTGATTCAATGTCCGCTGACTGTTTTTGTACCTTACTTTTAGAACTACCAGGATCTTTCTCACTTTTTTCATGGCTTCTTAAAGCGTATTTCATCTTAATACTGTTTATTAAGTTCTAACTGCACACTACATTATACTTCACAGAAACTTTCAACATTTTTTTCTTATTAGAATATCAATAAATAATATAATTCCGCGCTCGTAAGGGGGAATAACCGTTTTGGTTTAAGAGCGCTCCGGATATAAGCCGGAAAGACGGTGCAATTTACTCTCATATAAATCATTATTTAAAAAAACGGCTTTCACTAAAAGACATTAAAAACATGTTACAATGTGGGACGATGAGAGAAAAAAAATTATATATAAAAAAAATTTTTTTCTTATATTTTCGATTTGCAAAAATAATTCTTATCATCCCACATAGGTATTATTAAAATAAACATTTTCCCTTTTGTAGAACTAAAATAAAATTAGCCCTAATGTCCTCAAGTGCACCGACAAATTTAAAGATTAGGTATAATAAATTTGTCCAATGTTATATTCTATTACATCTCTATCACTCTCTTTCCAAGCACACCGTACATTAGGCTGCGTCATTTTATTGACGTGAAGTCATTTACAATGAAAATTGGAAGCATGGATGACTAATACACTCCGAACAACTCTTAATTTGTTGGGTCTTTATTAAAGTTACAGCTTTTTGAAATATTTGCGATTTTATTAGAAATTCATGAATTCTTGTAATCATTTCATCAAAATAGCCATGATTAGAAACAATCAGTCATTATCTAGTGGCAAAAAATGCCAGCACGTTTAAATTATACCAACGAAAATATTTTGAATTTGTTTATTATTTATGGAGAATGTGAGTAATATCAAGAATTTGCAGCACATTTGCTACTCGATATCCACAAAAACGCAAAATAACACTAACACTGTAACATGCGTATTAATCGAATTGAAGATATGGCATGAACTAAAATAGCAGAGATAAAATCAATTTAAAATATGATTTCATTTTAATATAATAATTGCTCAAAATTCCGCCCTCGAACCTCGACACATTTTTCGCACCTTCGGATTAGTTCCTCATCGGTAGCTCTTCTAATTGAATCCTGTGATATGTTTTGAAATGCATTTCTTACTCTTTGCATACAATCTTCAATGGTTGTTAATGGGCTCTCATAAACTTTATTTTTAATAGTTCCCCAAATGAACCAGAACTGATAAATCGGGCGAGCGAGGAGGCCATAAGAAAGGTCCATTATTGGCAATCCATTGATCATAAAAAGTTTCTTGTAAATAATTATTAATGAAATATGCGTTATGTGGGGGAGCATCGTCGTGCTGATAAAAAATATTTCTATGTTCGGCGAACGGTAAATTTTCTAAATAGTTATTATTCAAATTTTGTAAGATATTCAGATATCTTTCACCTAAAAAAAAAAAAACAAAAATTTACTTATACGTATTAGCAGAAGAGAAAATTTAATTTACCGTTTAAATTTTCCTGATAAAATTGTAATGCCACCACTCTATCGTTTCTTATGGCACAGTAAACATTGAACTGCCAACTTTCCTGAAAGTTTCGCTCTCTGAATATATGAGGATTTGGGTCACTCCAATAATGCGAATTGTGTCTATTAATAAGTCTGTTTTTAGTAAATTTTGCTTCATCTATCCATATAATATTTCCCAGATAAGAATCGTGACCCTCAGACCTTATTAGAATAAACTCACAAAAATTCTGTCTTCTTAGGAAATCTGTTTCTTTTAATCCTTGAACCATATGGAATGAAAACGGGTGAAACTTATGTTTTAATAAGATTCTGTGAATTGAATCCTTGCATAGTCCCGATTCCAGAGCAGCTTGTGTTAATGGCATCCTTGGAAATGCATGAAAATATCCTAGAATGACTATTTCAATGTTTTCGTCATCAACAATAGGCTTTCTTCTTTGCATTTTTGCCTTGACAGAGCCATAATTTTTAAAATTTTCCAGTATGCGTTTTACAGTGTTTGGTGACGGTTTCCGTTTTTCTGGATATCGAGTAGCAAATGTGCTGCAAGTTCTTAATATTACTTTATCACATTCTCCATAAATAATAAACAAAATTAAAAAGTCTTCGTGGGTGTAATTTAAACGTGCTGGCATTTTTTGACATGCGAAATGACAAATTATTTCTAATCATTGCTATTTTGATGAAATGATTACAACAATTCATGAATTTCTAATAAAATCGCCAATATTTCAAAAAGTTGTAACTTTAGCCCCCACAATACTAATATCAGAAAAAAAGGGAAATCAATTTTACACAACTGGACGTAAAAAAATACAGGATGTTCCATTTGACCTAAACAAGTTTTCGCGGTTTGAAGTTGACAAAATAAACGCGAAAAACGGAACACTTGGTATGATATTATTAAATTTATTTCAGTTGTAGAACGTAGTTCTCCTTGAGTTCTTTTTATGTGACAAGAAGCAAATGAGGATCTTTTACACGAAGAAAGTTATAACGGTTCTTGCAAACCGTTGCACCTGTCAAATTTTCTATAAAATGTCAAATATCTCTGAAACGGCTAGGTTTAGGTATAGGATATGCTACTATTTTCGACTCAGAATTTTATGCTCTTTTCGAAAACTCTAAAATATATAGGACGTTCCATTTGAAATAAGCAAGTTGGTATCGATTTCCGGTATAAGCGGAAGTGCCAGCTGCTTGTAATTATTTTAGTTGGATTGGCCATACCGACATTAGTAATTATCTAAATTTTCAAAATTTTCTGAGGGGTACTTTTCTCTATATCGATCGATTCAGTTCCCGGTGAGACACCCTGTATTTTATATTTTTATAAAATTTCCTTCTGCTATAAAATTGCTTATTCAGTGATGATTATCAATTTTAGTTTCGATTAGTACTTACAATATTCGTTTTTCATTTCTACATCACATCGTCGAAAAATATACAAGGTGTTCCATTTGAAAAAAATTGAGAAAATCAATTTAAAATGTTCTTATTTGAAAAATAATTTTTGGCCACCTTGCACATTTTTAGGAAATGAAAATGATTCAAAAACATGAATTATATGTCTCGTAACTGGTATTCACATAAGTTTTTCTTAAAACCCATAATTGTGACTGTGGTGATTTTTTTAATATCCATCTGCAGATTGCATTATTTCAGCAAAAAAATCATTACATCCAAGTGGTTGGGAGATATTCAATGGTAATATAGAAATGAATAGAGCTAGAAAGGGGCTTCAAAAAATGTATTGATATACATAGCATTCCATTTAAAAAAGGCACTTGGCCCTGTAATTTCGCCTTAGCTCGCCCTGTATGTTCGAAAATAATTTCCAGTTATAGACTTTTTTATCTAGTTTACTTGCAATTTTTTAAAAAAATTCTAGCTATCGTAGAACTCGAGACATCGAGGTCCGACGCACTATTGCCCCATTCTGTATAACTACCCTGACAATTTTTAATACAAATCAAGTTTAACTAGAAAAATATATGACAAGAAACTGCCATCACTCAATTTACCACCTCCACTTACTTAATACCTCTCACATATTTTATACATAATTCATTGTATTTTGATGCAAGGAATTTTTGTGGATCATGAAGTTCTAACAATATTTAAATAATTCCAGGAAGCGTACGAGAAAGACAGAGGGCACAAGGCTAAAAAAAAGTCAAGTAAAAAAGCTAGAAAAGGTGGAAAGAAGAGTAAAAAGAAAAAAGAAAAGGACTTAACACCAGATCGAACAACAGAATCACTATTTGAAGAACTTGTCGCTAACGGCATAATAAAAAAGTAACTAGATACTTTATTAACAACAAATATTTGTGTATCCAGCCATGTTCCATCAGTGCCGGCTTTAGGAATTTACTTTGGAACTAGGAGCATCCGGTGGTAACACTTGTGAAGCGGCAGATAGTAGTAGTAAATTGCATTTTCTAATTCAATTCAATTCCTATTTAATCCGTATTGTCTAGTAGAAATTCAATAAACCCTTAGCTTCACATTTATAAACATTTACGATATACTAGACAATTTTTTTCTGTACTAATGAGCATTGAACTTACTACGCTGTATCAGCAGGTCCTATCATCACCTCTGAATTATATGTAGACCCACTTCGCCAAATGTCCATAGACACTCTTTTCCAAAAGATCTAATCGTTTTGTATGATAATTTCTATAATAAAAAAGAAATATTATTTGAAGTTCATATGGCACGAAATAAAAATATTGTGCAAACGTACAGAGTGACGAACGACTTGACAGAGATACAGATACCGAACAGACAATCATATTGGGAAAAGGATTGTAACGCCGCTATTTCGGTGCTGCAACTTGCACTACTAGTACAAGCGGGTTTTTGCCTCGAGCGCCAGTTTCTGTTTAAAGTGCAGAAACACCACTTTCTTTATTACAAAAAAAATAATAAAGGCCCTAGATAGAGTCAGTGAAGACGGTTTATTACCAGGGGTCGAAACTTAGGCCGTCGTTTTCAAGGAATGGACAGCTGTAAAGATTTTATATTTGTAACGCTTTTATTTGCTCAGGACAGTACAGATTAGAGTAAACTCAAAATAAGGCACACAAAACGTTTTAATATTATATTGAAAATATTTATACTTTAAAATAGAGATAAATCAAAGTAAAATATGCTATGAATTTGAAAGAACTATACTTACGGGAAAATCATAAAATAATACAGTTAAAAGAATGTTTCAAGTAAATTAATACTTTTAATTAGCCATGTTTCAAGTAATAATTAAATCTTTCATTTTTTTTAAAGAACAAAATCTCTATCATGATATACCAGGGTACGTAGAAAATAATACCAAGCAGGTAAATGATAATATGCAGGGCGAAATGCAAGATAAAGCAAATAGGCGGTAAATATGACTAGCAAAGCAAAGCGGCGGTTTGGCAAATGTGATATAAATTGACTTGGACTGCTCTTTGTTGATATACAGGCGGTTATTCAAATTTTAAAGAAATTTTTGACCAGAAGCAAATAATTTTACTTTTATTAAAAAAACAACAAATTTTTTATAACTTGACGTGGTGAACCTGGTAAAGTAATATTTAATGGTTAATCAGTGCGGTACGTCTCAGGTGGAGCGTCCGACTTGCAAGTCAGCGTCCCCGACTGAGAATTTCACAGATTAAATTGTCGTTAGGCAAAATTAAAATAAAATTTACAGTTCAAAGCTTTGGTGTAACACCTCTGGAGTGTCCCACTTGCAAGGCAGCGTCCCCTGAGGGTATTATTCGCGGTAAAATGTTTTCCCTGGATAAACTAAATACGATCGTTAAATTCAAAGTTGTTACTGGTTGCTGAAGGCAGAATTTATCAAACTAAAACAAAGACCAATTAAAATTATATGTACCAATATAGAAAATATTTTAAGTCCAAATTGCCAAAATAAAAATAGATATGAAATCGACACAGTGAATTCTTACCAAAACAATCGACTGGTCAGGTCGGCAGTTGAAAACCAAAGAGAGCGTTAGCACTGTTAGCAGAGGGCCTCCGCAAGACATCCCCGTGATAGGCTAAAATTTATCCTCTCGGACGCACAATGCGCGAGCATATTATGTGAGTCAGGCAGTCACTAATCGGCGGTGAAACAAAATATTTTATAACCGGTAGCGTCAATTGTTATAAACAATAATTTCTGAACAATTTACATGACTGGAATCGATTGCAAATAAATTATTCATATGATTTCAGAAAAAGAACGAATTTATTAGCCCCTGTATTACTAGTCATAATTCTAAATCAAAATACTATTTTTAACTCCGGTTTTATGTTAATTATTTCGAGCGGTAATTAATTCAAACAATTGACTCTCACGATTTAAACTACTTGCAATCAATTTGTAATGAAAACTTTACCTGGTTACTAAAAAAACTGAATGTTATCGGCCTTAGTTTATTAATTATTCATTTAAACAAAATTAATGAGTTCCAAATGATTCTCTCATGACTTTTATATAAAATTTTTCTCTGAAATAAAATTGCTTGACCGCGGTTTATTCCCAATTTACTCTATATACCCGATGGATAAGAAAAATCTATGAAATTAAAATGAATATTTTTAAAACAAAAATGACTTCATTACAGGATTGCAATGAATTTAGCATGGTTTAGTTAAAATTTATTATTATTAAAATTATTTATTTAGCACCAGAAAATAAAAATGTCAATATGAAAGCTACGTGAAATAGATTAAATGGGAACTATGACCAGGGACAGTATATAAAGCTATTGCTGTTTGAAATAGTAGTAATAAATTGCATAGAAAAGTCAATTATTCAATCACATTAACAATACCTGTCGGAAAATGAGCAGGGGCTACTATGCAATCCTACAACTTAAAAATATTCTGGACCAAAAATCTCTAATAAATGTTTATTATGCCCTCATTAACTCAGTGTTATCCTACAATGTTATTGTATGGGGTGGGGCCACTGATCGTGAAAGAGTTCTAATTGGCCAAAAACGAGTCATACGATTAATTTTCGGTTTGCAAAAAACTCAGTCATGCAGAGATTTTTTCAGGCAACATTTTATATTGACATTTCCCTGTGTGTACATATATAATTGTATATTATATATAAAAAAGAATATGAGCAAATTTGAAACAAACTCGCAACTGCATAATTACCCCACCAGGCATGGTAATTTGTTAAAAATACAAAAACACAGGACTGCCCTATATGAAAAGTCTCCACTACTAGCCGGAGTAAAATTCTTCAATTCTCTACCTTCTAGCATTAAAGAAAAAGCTTCATTATATTCTTTTAAGAAAGAACTACGAAGATATTTAGTAGAAGGATGTTACTATTCAGTCGATGAATTTTTGAACGATAAACGTTCATTTATAACTACTTAAAATATATATTTATGTATTTTACAGTAATGTGTGTTACTTTTATTAATCTGTATCTATGTGCTTGTAATGTATCTATTTCATGTTTTGTATTTTACATAATTTGTTGACATGTCCTATTTCACCATATTGTGATCGAAAGGATGAATAAATTATTATTATTATTATTATTAAATCGTAAAAGATTGAGTGAAGCTTCGTGATATTTGCTTAAACTTACTCTCAATAACCTCTAGTACCATCTGATGAAATCTGGTGAACATAGTTTTCTGTTAATTCTATCTCTTGACTCATTCATATGTTTAATTCTTCTTGTTGCTCTCCCTTTTCTTTCCCAAAGCATTAGTAAATACACTGAATGAATTAACTGTGCCCTATTCCGACTATTGCTATTTCTAACAAATCCCCTCCTTAAAATTCGAAGGAGATTCTATTGTTCTCCAAATCAAAGAACTATACCTGCAAATACAACTGAGCCCTTATCAGATAACTAACAAAGACTCATAAAGGTATTGGATATACATACGTACATGTTGAATATATATACCATTCAAACGTCATCAAATATTTTTTTTTAGAATAACTTGTTTCCTGTCGATTCTACAGAAAAATAAGTATAAATTTTGTAGAGAACAAAATTTTTGACATTGACTTTTCTTCTTCCAGTTTGCGGATGTAGATGTTATGCGATCCTGCCAATCCTGTTAATAGCACCACAAAGACAACACACTTGTACGTCGAGGACATTTCCAAAACTGTTTGTCTAATTAAAACATCGACATCTATGGCGGCTTGAGGTATTGTAAAATTGAATTCATCTAAATTATTTTATAATAAACTAAAGAAAGGAACAGAATAATTATAAAAATTATTCAAACATTTTAAACTTCCGCACCGCTATAACTTTTAGACTATTAATCGTATAAAAAAATATAAAGTTGTCTAGAATTTACTTAGCTACAAAATTTACCCTATACTTTTCTGTAGGGAAAGAGTTATTCTAAAAACAATGATTTTACGCCCCTTTATAACAAGATGACAGTTAAGTAGGCACCCTCTGAAGTCGAAAACTTCTCGATGAGGGCATTCTCCCTATAATATTTTCCCAAAAATCGACAGATGTGGCCATATCGGATATTTTATTTTACTTATGAAATAAGTTTAGCTAAAGCAAATTTCCCTTTCAGATGTCCGGAAGTTTATTTAAGTGAATTTAAAGGAGAGAGGTCATATTTCCCTCCAGTCTCACATAACGTAGGTAAAGAACCGCCAATTGCATTAGGTGACATCAGGCAAATTATTCAAGAATATTGCATTTTGCCACTATTAACTTCCAATTTGCATCAATCCACACCACATATAAAATCAGTTTTACTAGTTGGTCCAAAAGGAAGCGGTAAAGACTTACTGGTTCATTCTATTTGCACAGAGGCAGGCGCTATGCTTTTTGATTTAACGCCTTCTAATATAGTTGGAAAGTACCCCGGAAAATCTGGCCTAATTATGCTTATTCATTTGGTACTTAAAGTTTCAAGATTATTGCAACCATCTGTTATTTACATGGATTGCGCAGAGAGGCCATTTGTTAAGAAAATACCCAAAACTGATAAAACTGACCCAAAAAGATTGAAAAAGGATTTATCGAAAATGGTTAAAAGTAAGTAGATGTATAGATACTTTTTGCCAGTATATTGAGATTTTTGTGTAATTGTCGACCGTATTATGGATCATTATTGGCAGTTTTTTCAACATAAGTGAATTTTTTAGTACAATTGCAAATTCTCAATTTTAACTAACACTCCATACTTTCTTGGTTAGTAAAAAGCTCAGTAATATACTATGCCGTATTTTTGTAGAACCTTTTCGAAGGTCGAAAGAATCCACACGTGCATTTTTTTATTTAAATGTTACTAATAGATATTTTTTATTTATCGTTATTTATTATTTTCCTTCTTAAGTTACCGTAATCGCAAGAAACGATGTGCAAACAGGTAGGTGAACGGACAAACAGATATTTTAAAAGTTACTAGTAGCTATTCTATAACGACATGTTAAATTTTAAAGGGCATTAAAATTTTAAAGCTTGTTAAAAAAGCGACCCAAATCTGTAACATATCATTTATTTTAATTTTATTATCCTTTTTATTTTAATTTTAATTAGTTCGAATAAATCGTTTTGATTACTCCATAACCAATTTTTATGCTAAAATCTTAACATTCTGTTGAATTTGGTTGTTAAAATAATTTAATGATTATACTTTATGGCATAGAGGTTTTAAAATATGTAAAAATGGTTTTTGATGGATTATATCATTTATTTGTTGAAAGACATGTTAATAATAGACGGTAAATGTAGATTTAATATGCATCTTTTGAGTTTAAAATATTACTTTCTTAACAGACTTTTTTGTGGGAGGGAAAATCTTTAGAAAGGCACTAGATGGTAGTCGCCGGGGTAGTATCGGATTTCTACCGACTAAAAACCCTCATTTCTTTAGGCATCACATCCTGGTATCGCATTCACATCCTTGAGGACGTGTGTCGTAACCAGAGAAGAATTTCTATGCAACTCTCTCCCTATGTTTTTTTTGTCTGGCTTGTTCGTTTCCTTCCTTCTCTATTAATGTTTTCCTTATATATTCTTCTACTTCTCTCCATCTCTCCGATGTTGTAACATAGTCTTGACCATGTTTCGGGGTTTAAGGCTGATTCTGAGCTTCGCCTTTGGCTCTCCGTGTGTTTCCTCAATCCACGGTCTAATGCTGGAATCAACACCTTGGTCCACTGGCCTGTCTCCGTGTAATAGACCAGCGCCTCTACCATGTCTCCAGTAGATTCCCTCTGGCCTGTTCAATTTGCTCTTTGTCCCCCCTTACTTCGTAATTATCCGAACGTTCCTATGTCAGAAGGTCTATCAGTAGAAAATTGGCAAATACTTACAGGGCCTCTCTGGAAACTGTGCTATGGGCACTGCATATTCGTATTGTCATTTGTCTTTGCATCGGTTCCAAATTGGCGCTGCTTACAAGGCGACGGAGAGAGCCATCGAGCCTCCTTTTACTTGGGGTTGCCCCCCCATATTTGGCACTATCTTAGACAAAGCTGTCACTGTTCTTTAGGCTTTTTCTGCCGCGTACTCTACGTGGACCTTGAAGGTTAGACTCTGGCCGATCTTTACTCCCAGGTATTTAAGTTGTTTTCCGGGCACAACTTTCTCACCAATCAGCTCGAATGCGGTTGGAAGGACCTCATCGTAGACCACATTCCACGATGAGGTCCTAACACAAACGATCCTCACCATGTAAGCTTAAAATATCAATTTTGGGTACGTTCGAACTACTCATAAAAAATTTTAACGGTCAGGTTGAATTCAATATTCTTAAGGCACTTATGTTCATTTATATTTTGTAGCATACATACCAATGTACCTAACATAAATTACCATGTTGATAAATTTTATGTAAAGAATTAAAAAACTTACACTTATTTGAACTAATATGTTAAAATTATAATAAAGGATGTCAAAATTTGAATGGTATGTTACTTTTTTAACAGGCTTTAACATTTAACATGTAGTTATATAATAGCCGTTATTCAGGATTAGATGAGTAACATAATGTAATTTGTCTATAAATATTATTGACGGTTTTAGAAAAGTGGCGGTTATTTGATTTGTTAACTGTTAGAACACTGTTGCAGCAAAAGTTTAGATATTTAAGAAATATCTTTTAAATAATCATAAATGCATTAAATAGTGTCATTTCATTACAATAAGAACGATTATCTTACTTTTTAGCTTAAAACTTGTAAACGCTGATGGATTATTCACGTCTAAAATACGTTTTCATTTAACATAAGTTAAGAAAATCATAACTAGCTGGTTATTCTTACTGTCATATTATTTTCCAGACTTTAGTCCAGAAGACAGAGTGATTTTAATAGGTGTTTCCAATGCCCCTTGGGACAGTGATCAAAAATTACTGCAACAAGTATATCAAAAATTTTTAGTTATACCACGACCAAACTATAGTTCGAGATTTAGTATATGGACGGACCTATTAAGTCAGTACATGGCAGTCAGTTGGAAGTTTGATGTAGGTGTTATGAGTAAAATTTCCGATGGTTATACGGTAGGTAAGTGATAGTAAAATTTAATATTCAATATGCATACCATCAAAACAAAATTGAACTGTACATGTATTGTTGTTAAGCAAGAAACCATACCTAAAAATTTCTGTCCGCTTGTAAAACGTTGTATATTAATTGATGATAATAATAATAATAATGTTTATTTGCAATCACAGTATGTACACTTTGTCATAAATAAATTAAATAAGGCTGCAAAATGGAGCTGAAAGCAATTTTAAAAAGTTCAAGGTTCAGCTCCAACTGTGACACAGATACATTAGAAATACATTAACACGATACAGCGAGTTAAAATCATACTCACGTAACAAAGAAAGTGAGGTTATATATATTCCTTTTTAACTAAAAATATAGAAAAAAAAATAGAATAGGCAGCTAATAGAAGGAATAACTAGTAATAAATGAGCGTAATATTAGGCATTAAAAAGAATTTTCTTAAATTGGCTTCTAAAGCAGTTTTTTTTTTTTTTTTTTTTTTTTTTTTGGCATTCGGCCATTAGCCATGCAGCCAACCGCTACTTAAATTAAAAAATTGCTCGAAAACTTAATAAATATTGCGCTGCTGAAATTCATTCATTACATTCATTTCTAAAGCAGTTAAGTTTTAAAGATTTCAAGGATGCTGGTACACTATTGTAAAACGTTATATGTAAAACATCTTTTAAACATTGAAGTTTTGTGTGGTGGAGGAGTAATGAGTCCTTTGAATCTTAAATTTAAAGTATGGATATTCGTTCTATATTTTATTTTATTATACAAATAAGGTGGACATTGGTTTGAGATAATGTTATGAAACAAAACTATAGAGTGGAGTTTTCGTCTGTCCTGCATGTTTAACCAGTCTGAATCTCTTAATTTATATGACACTGGCTCAAACTTTCTGATACCATATATGAACCGCAAACACGACTTTTGAACTTTTTCTATTCGATTAATGTCTAGTTTGTCTAGGCACGATCCATATATAGCGTCACAATAATTAAAGTGACTTAACACAAGAAAATCTGTCAGTTGTATTTTAAGGGACTGTGATATTAAATGGCAATTTGGAAATAACATTTTTAATGAGGCGTAAGCTTTTTGAATTATTTTATTTACATTTTTTTTAAAACGTAGATCAGTATCCAATTCTGGTCCTAAGTTTTTGGTACTTTGCGCACATTGTAAAGTCTCATTTCCTATTTTAATTGCCAACTCATTTTCATTTTGTCGTCCGCATTTACCAAATACCATAACTGATGATTTTATTGGGTTCAGTTGAAGTTTATGGCGGTCGGAGAATATAACCAGGCGTTCTAAATCATCATTTACAATATTATTTGCTAGATCTACTTCATCTGGTGAGAATGAATAATAAAGTTGTTTATCATCTGCGTAAAGATGTACTTTACATTCTTTTAGGCAGGATGTTAAATTACACGTGTATATACTGAACAAAAGAGGGCCTAGTATTGAACCCTGCGGAACACCACATGACACTCTACCTTCGGACGATTGACCTAAATCAGTTTCTACAAACTGAACCCTACTGCCTAAATAATTATCCAAAAGTCTAGTTGCACCCTCCGAGAAACCATCGAAGTGTAAAATAGACAGTAAAATTTCGTGGCTAATTGTATCGAAATCTAAAAGTGTCAATACCGTAGTTTTACCCTGATCTGTAGCCCCAATGATATCATCAGTTATTTTCAACAGTGCCGTAGCACAGCTAAATCCTGAGCGAAACCCTGATTGATTTTGGAGTAGAATGCCGTAAGTATTCAGGTGTTCTCGTATCTGAAAATACATAGTTTTCTCAATGAGTTTAGATAGAACTGGAAGTATACTTATTGGACGAAGATCATTAAACGACATAGCGTCCTTTTTGGCAAGGGGGACACGGAATATTTCCCAGCTGTTAGGAAAAACACTATCAGCAGACACGAATTTACAATGTTTGTAAGAAAATCTAAAATTCTTGGGCAACATAAAAGAATCATTTCTAGGTTTATTTGATCTGCGCCCATAGCAAAAGATTTTATTTCCATCAAATATTTTTTAACTGTTTCAGTTGAGACTGTTGTGAAGTTAAACAGAGATTTAAAATTGGCTTTAACATTATTATTGTAAAATTGTAAAAGTTCCAAATCAGCTGGCGTTTTATTTAAAGAAAATTGTAAAAAATGGTTATTAATTTCAGTTGGTTTATTTAAGTGTTGTGGAAGTGAATTTATTATAGGCTTATTGTAAATATTCAGTTCATATAATTTTTTCCACAGTAATTTAGAATTATTATTATTCACATTATTATTGATACAAAATTCCGAATAATTTTTTTTTTCATATCGTATAGCTACATTTGTTTGCTTTTTTAAATCTTTGTAGTAATTCCAATGTCATTCAGTCTTGGATCTTTTATACTTATTAAACGCACGATCTTTAAGTCTGATCATTAATTTTATGTTATCTGTTAGCCATGGTGGTTCTTGTTTTTTTATAACAACATTTTTTAGAGGTGCTAGTGCATCAAAAATATTGATTAATAAACTGTTAATATATTCAATTTTGTCATTTACGTTATTCAAATAAACTATATTTTCAAACGGAGTATATACTAAGAAATCATTTAAAATATTTTTGTCTATACGTTTTAAGTTTCTAATTTTAATTATTTTATGATAATCTTTACGCACGGAATTATCTAGACAACAAAAAACTATAGAATGATATTGTACCTCCTTAGTGCCACTTGTATAAATTTCTGTGTCTGTAGGTAATAATATAATATCTATTAGAGTGCAAGAATTTTGTGCAATTCTAGTAGGAGTATTAATTATTTGTCTCCAATTAAAACATTCTATGCAATCATTAAAGTTAATAGTTTTTTGGTTTTCTATATCTAAAATATCTATGTTTAAGTCTCCTCCACAAATAATTTTATTATCAGTTTGAGATAAGCTATCTTCGAAAGCAGTAAGAAATTCCATGAAATTATTATTCGGTGCTCTATACAGTGAGCCAAAAACATATTCAAATTTAAGTGACGTTATATTTATCCACAGTTGTTCCAGAACATTATCAGAATTAGAACATATAATTTGATATCTTAAATTTTCTTTCAGGTATATACCTACATCTCCACGTCTCGAATTTCTATCCATGAGGATGATATCGTGATGAATTTTATACAATATATAGTATAGGTATTTTAAAAGTAACGTAAAAAAGTCGAAGTCTTACGCAAAGAAACAACAATTTAATTAAATAAATATAATGGGGCTACAAGTAACAAGATGCTTTATTTTAAAATAAATTATAGGGGCTAAAATCCTTCCATAAATTATGATTTAGATAGTTTACAAAGTGTAGCTACAATGAGAATACGAAAAATATGTAAGGAAGTCACTAATTGATCAAACTAATGCTGAAAAGGATGAGGGCTTGGCCATATCCACTTACCCCTTGAGATATTTTACTAATTTCCTCTGAGGAGGTTTTACCATACCGACTCAGTCATAGGGAACTAAGAATTTCCTAGATTTAATATTTTAAACTAAAACAGCTAAAACGCCACCTTTAATTGTTATTAATCGTCACCTCACTTGCAACGTAACGGAAAACCCAAGATTTTTCGAACTGGGGCAGAGTTTGTGAACAGTTTAGCCGTGTACCAAACATTAGGTAAATGTATGTCATTAATCGTGACCCTGTGCCATTGTTTTTCTTTGTTATAAAAAAGTATTTCTTTAACGAATTAACAAAGTTATTGTAGGATGAGGTACTATAAGGCATGTATTCTAGGAGCACCACAATAAACCTGAAAAGGTCGCGGTAAAGGCTAAATAACCAGCTCCTTTGTTAATCTAATCTAAATTTAGAATTAAATGCACATGAATTTATACCATCAGTACGGCGACAAAGGCTTTATATTTGACGGTATTTGGAGTACTCTGATTTTAGCAATTAATATTAAATTTTACAATTCTACTGTTACAATAGATCAGACTAAATTTTAATCTCCTTTCAATAATAGCCAAACTATTATCACATAAATTTTGCTTTCAAATTATGAAACAAGTCCTCGCTTGCAATTTAATGTTACTATCGACAATGGTTGCAAGATGGTTAAGATGAGAATGCAAAATTGAGTTATTCGGTCAATAACCTATCAAAATAGAAGAGATCTGGTATCGGGACTGCCAGGCCGTCTGGCGACCGGTTAGATTTTATCACTTTACGTACTATGAGATATAACCAAGTCCCCATTTAACATCAGTTATTAGTTATTGTTTCGGACTTTTGCGAATAGCTACCTACAGAATTAACTGTCCTTTCAACTACTAAAATAAAAAATTATAAGGGATTTACGAAGTAGCTGCAGTTAGTGACTTGTATCATCAGAGATTTCCCAAATTGCGAGACTAGGAAAAGTCCATCCCAGGCTCACGTGACTGATCAGTTACGCAACCAATCAACACCAATTGCCTTGCAAGTCACGTAAAATTTGGCTGTCGTTTCCAACATCTAATCAGTAGTAAATTTCCCGGGACATTGTGTAATGTTTTACGTACGCTTAATCAGCCCAGTTTTAGAATAAGCGATACTTCTGCTGCAATAACATTGTTTCTCTTATTTGCATTTTCATCTTAATTATCCTATACTAATTCCAACAAATTTGTAAATCATATAAAGACGGACATTTCCGATGCAATAATATTGTAATGTACATTACAATTCTGATTATTCTATACTATTTCAACCGACGATTTGCCAAAACGAGTATTTTATATTTTTACATTAGAGTATCTGAATTGTTAGGGGAGAAAGGGGGTACGGTTGTGTTCACGTGCACTTAGGTCTCGAAAATGTGCCCATGTTTACCAATTTATTAGACGATTTGTCTCAACAAAGAATTGAAATATTCAACTTAAAATGCGACTCTTTACTTCACCTACCAATATAAATTTGTGAAGGCAATGATTTGTCCCAATTTTTTCTGTCTTTTCTTCAATATTTTACTTTTCAGAAATTAAGCCATTTTAAAAAAAGCGATAAGCTTTCAGTCAAAGTAATTTTACAACAATTTCAAATAGATAGACCAAAAATGTTCTAAATTAAGAATATAAAGTTTATAAATTGTAGGTAATTAAAATCAGAACAAGAACAAATAACATCAAATTTTATAAAAAGAATCTCTGTTTAATTATATCACTATCACAACTAAATAAATAAAAATTTAAATAATCAATGGGGTATGGGGCATTTCAATATCTGGGATTAATTTTACTTCTGATTTGAATTTTTTTTAGTAAGTATTTTCAAAGTTTGAGAGATTTTTGTTACATTTACAGGTTCCATTGTAAGTACTGTAAACGAAGTGATGACTGTTAAGAGAATGCTTCAACTTCGCATTCATCCTTTGAGTCCATTAGAACTCATTAATGCTTTGTGTAAACGAACACCAATATACAAAGAAGAAGAAGAAGCCATTGAACAGTGGTGGAGTAAGGTTCCCATTGTGAGAAAGCGTGCGAGAGCTGTAGAAATGTTATTAGAAGAACAGGCGGAAATTCAAGCGAAGCAAGCAAATGCTAAAACTAAGAAAAAATAAATGATCATTCATTACTTTATTGTTAGCTTAAGACTAGAAATAACATTTGGCTGTTTGGTTTTTAAAAAATATGTGGGATAGTTAGTATACAGTAAAGCAGTATGAAAAAGGTTTCTTTGCCATATGAAAGTGAAATGTGAATTTTCGTGAGTATTGCAAATAACCTTTTCCATACCATTTTTATAGCTTACTATAATATCTTAACAAATAGAAATATATATGTTATTGATTAATAAATCTAGTATACTGTATACGCATCTTCATTCCACACGAGTTTCCGCAGAGATTCGTAAGATATGAGTGTAATATCGCACAGGTAGTATCAGTCTTCGAGCACATTAGTGAGATGAAAACGATGCAACATAAAATTGCGATTTTCCCTCCGATCAAAAAATACGCCCAGATATATAACAGTTATCTCTAATATATTACAGTAAGTCATTGGTAAAAACAGTCGGCATCTCTTGCGGAGGTAAATAGAAATGCTTGTCATAAAAAAAACAAAAAAGAGATGCTGACTGTTTTTGCCGGCTTTTAGTTTTTATGCGGTTTCAATTCTGGTCGTATACACTATACCTTGCTTGCTGCCAACAGGGCAATGTTTTAAACATTCACCCCATAGGTAAGAGTGGCAGGTACATGTAGAAGGGTAAATATTTAATGAAAATAAAAATTTTTCGTTAATTCGTCCATTTCTCATTTCATAAAAAACTATATATCATCAGCATGAAATATTTAGCAGTAAGTTAATATTCAAAATTGATATTGCCACAAATTCATAAAACGCTTTGTTAAACTTTCCCGTGATAAAACTGTTCCGGCAATATAGGAATCACCGGCAGAATTTAGAAACAGGGAGAGGCACAATAAGCCACCTCTGGCTGCAGAGCCAACTGGAACCGACTTCGTACGCTACGAAAAAAACAAAAATAAAAAGGATTAGGGGGGTTTTGTCACGTCTGCCTCTTCTTGTGTTTTCTTGGTCTGGCTGAAAGGAAAAACGGATGAACTTATACTCGCTCATTGTCCAGGATCTGGAGCTTCGGCAGCTTGTGTTTCCGCGCGTCAGCTGGATCGTCAGCTGATCAACGGGTTTCATGGATTTTTTCGGTTACCGAGGTGTATTCCTGAAGGTGTCGGCGTTTCTAACGAATCAGGTGACGTCGACGGCACACTGGAGTGCGACGTTTTCCATCGCCTGAATCTTCTTGAGATAGATGATCGCTTGGTATGCCCAGCGCACGGACGTACAGGTAAGCAGCGGCCTAATCAGGCTCCTGACAAGCGTGAGCTTATTTCTCGAATTAAGTTGGCTCTATCCACCCAGCATCGGGTAGAGTAGGGCTTGCGTTATCTTCACTTTCTTGTCCGTGGCCTCCATGTTCTGTCTCTATGTGAGGCTGCAGTCCATGGTCACGTCAAAGTATTTGGCGGTTTCGTGCCATTGGATATCGTTCCCGTACATGGTCACACCCCGTGGGTACCTTCCTAACTGTCTTTAATAGTATCGCCTTGTTCTTGCCTTGCTCCACTTGATACACCATTCCTCCAGGAGAGACGCGTCTTACTAAAGATAGCGAGTGGCTAGCGCTGGCTGGCAGGATCTAGCGACGATCGCCGTGTCGTCTGCTTAGAGTGCCAGGGAGGTTCTGTTGATCCTTGGTAGGTCGCTGGTGTAAATGGTGAAATTACGGATCCTTGCGGAACACTTGCCTCCATGATCCTGCAGGTGGAGTGGTGGTCGGCTAAAGGTAAAAGGTATGTATTATGTTTTTTTGGGTTTATAGTCAGAAGTTACAACGATCTAAAGTGCACAAAATAGTATGAGGTCCTAGGTCTTACCAAATAAAAGAAAACAGTTTACCTCAGAAGCCAAAATTACGATAGGAGTTCACTCGGATATAATTACAAATATATTGAATCGTCAGGGAAATATCGTTAAATAGTGGAGTAAAGATAGATTTTGAGAGAAAATTTTACATAGAGCAATAAGTTTGTTTTGGTGGAACTAAAAATAACCTGAGTTTTCTACATCGAGTAAGTGGAGTAACCCTTTTTTTCGCGAAAAAGGGGCAAATTGGTCTAAGGGTGGTTATTAAGTTTTAATTTATTTTGGACCCTTTAAAATGCTAGTTATAATGAATAATGACACGTATACTTGTGCGCGCATACGTATAATACCGAAAATGACGGGAAATCACCCGCGCGCATATACACACCAAAAATGACAAAAAATCGGCTAAATTAAAAGAAATTATTTTTAGTTACAGCACGTGAAAGTACATAAAGAACCCTTCACTTTGGTCAAAAAAATTTCGTCCGACCATTTGGATAAATTGGGGAAAGTTTTGAACATTTTGTGGAATTTGGATTAAAAATGGAATTGCCGCCAAACTATTGGATATTTTTTGCTAAAATTTGGCAGACTATTTCTTGGTTACACGGGTTACTTTCATCTAGAATTTCATCAAATTTGGTTTAATTTTGACCAAGTTAGCCGTAATTCAAATTTTTTACATTTTTTCAGTATATACATATACATATCGTAGGAGGCGGGGAACCGATTTTCACGAAATTTGAACTGAGGTTCCTTGAACATCTGCAATAAAAGGGTACCATTCTCGTTTCTTAACTAGTATTTTGAGGGGTCCAAAATAAATCGAAACTTAAAAACCATCCTCAAAAATGAAGAATTTTCCCGTTGCGTTGCGTGCTCTAGCTAAAATTTTCTCCATCGCTTTATTTTTGGCTATTTTTAGTCCACTAAAACCAAAATTGTATATCAAAGTAGTTGCCGAAATCCAAAGTTCAAAATATATGCACTAAAATTACTAAAAGAGCTTACTAAATAATTGGTAACGATTTAAATACTCTGTCCAAATGGTCTACAATGAAAGTATCAAAATTAACCTCTAAGGCGAGCAAGTGTCTGTTGTAAATAAAATAAATCTTACCCAATTTTTTTGGCCGGTATAACTTACTAAATAATCCGATAATTAAATCGATATTCCATTAAGTAACCAAAATATTAATTGAATTTTGATGTCAACTTATTCTAAACCAGGTAACCTGTACCGATTATATAAAAAAAGAAAATATGGTTTGATCAAGGTAACCTAGCAAAGTTGATATTTTGAGTTGTCAATTCAGAAAAAGGAAGCGTTCACAATTTGGGTATTTTTATATACCTCGATTTCACAAATATTTCATGGGGAATAAACTACCGTTTGACAGCCATAGAACAGTACTGCCAATTTTTAGTTTTAAAAACAAATAGATATTATGGACTTTCGATTGGAGCTAGATTACTGCCATTTCTTGATAGAAAGTGTGACTATGTGTTTCCTAAAATTGTTTAGGTACCTACCATAAATCTTTAATGATAAATCGCGACACCTATTGGCGAACAGGGTAACTATTGGTATACTGTTTATTTTCAGTCTTGATGGATTAGAATCCCTTATTTTAGAGTACCACAAAGCTTACTATGAAAAAAGTTAGCGACTACGGAATGATTGTTTTATCCTTTTTATTTTAAAAAGTCTCTCCAATGTTTAGCTTCATAAACCATTACAGTGTCGTTAGCAAATCTTATTATTTCGCCGTTTACTTGAAGGGTAAATAAATTATTAAACGTATAAACCGAAAAAAGAGGTCATAGTACTGTACCCTGTGGGACTTCATAGTCTGCTTTTTTAGTGATACTCATAAAATCTTCCATTTTCACTCAACACATTAAATTATAGGCTATTATTTCTATACAATAATAATCAATATTTAAAATGCATTTAATGTAAAATTTTATCAGATAAATAAATAGATAAACCTTACGATGAATCACACAGAGGTCACAGATTTTGTGGTTACATAAATGTTGATGATAAACGATAAGTATGTTTTTAGAATATTAATAAGCAATTACTAAACGAATAAAATTTTACAAGAATTTTAAAAATGTACATTTTTGAAATATGTTTTTAAATAAAAATCCAACATAATTCGTGGAAATTTTTTTTATATTATTTCTTATAGAATACCCAATAGCCCAATAAAATTGAACGAAATTTGTCGAAAAGTGAAAAAATATTATTAAATGTACTTTTTTGTACTTCAAACATGACGAGAATTGCCTGTTTGCTAAAAATTAAAAATCAACTGCATTTTCAATCGTCAGTTCCCTGTCGCTACTTGAAAATCATACACGAAAAAGTGTTCTTTGTAGGAAATTTTGTAAGCTTTCATTTAGATCTTATCAAATTTTGTCGCAAAGTTAAAAGAAACGATGTTATATACAAAAAAGGGAATTAAAAAATAATGGTTCAATTTTTCTGAAAAAAAGAACCTATTTTTTATTTGAAGAAAATCTTGCAAATTACTTATGCTATTGCACTATTTTCATATGTATATAAACTAATAAATATAGGTCAAAACCAATTTTTAAAAAATCTTAGTTTATAATAAAAAAGAAATTTTTGCTCATATCTTTAAACAGCTGTAACTCGTGAACAATTCATCATGTGAAGGTGACTTGGAGCTCATTTTGCAGATAATTTAATTCTCTTCAAAAAACCTTTAGCGTCATTATTGCCTAAAGCCAATCAAAAAATAGGTATTAGTCAAATGCTTTGAAAATGATAATTGTTCATGTTTTCCCCTTTTATCTCCATTTACTCAAAACTATTTTGTGCATACATCAACATATTCAAAATTTTATTCTATTTAACTTTCATCAGATGCATTATATGCGTACGATCTATCGTTTTCGAGTTTAATCATGAAACAAGTGTTCTGATAGCGCGCTATAAAGATGTTTAAAAATTCATATCTCTGCCAATATTGATCAAATGGAAATTAAAAATAAAAAGTAATTGTTCGTAATCGAATACTTTACAACTTTCATTCGAAATATTTTACGATACGAACGACCATTTTTGAGATATTAGCGAAGAACGCGCGCGTTCCGTTGCGTCGCAAAATTGTCAAAATTTCAAAACATCTATCTCGGCTCCAATAGGGCACGAAGTTAAAAAAAAAAAGAAATTGTGCGGATTTTATTTTACAGTAAAGTTGATACTTTCCCAGTTTTTTACGAAAAACCGATTTTTTTACCTATTTTCTCCCCCCTCCCCTTCGCCGGCGAGTGAAGACTTTTAATATGTTAAAAAGTACCACAGAATAGGTCTGTTCCCAAAATTCGAGCCCGCTCTGAATTGTTTCATCCAAATTTTTCCATTTTATTAGGCTACAAACAGTATACAAAATTTCAGACAATTTGGGATTTTTTTTAAGGTGGAAACCTATGGCGACTACACTAATAAATAAATAAATAATAAATAACACCACAGAAATTAGACAACCCCCAATTCCAGAAGCCAGGGCTTGTGCGGAAGGGGGTTACACATTGAAAAAACGCGGACATACAACCATTTCCTCCGACAGTGCCAGTACCGGAGCCAGGATTCGAACCCGGTGGAGATTTCAAAAGTTATAGTTTTATTCCAGAATCATTAACCATAATAAGGGAGCAAGTTCTGGAATGAGGATCACGATGTATAAAAGAAGCGGAACCAACGCACTAGGGTAGTTCTAGCCCAGATAGAAAAGTGATCAGATCAAGAGAAAAAACAGAGTGAACAGACTATGAAAAGTACAGTGACAAGTAGTAATCATAGTAGTTAAAAGTTGTAATTAATGTTGTAATTATAAGGACTAATAATTGTTATAAGTTAAATAATCGTTAAATATATCAGTGATTAGTATTATTCATGTTGCAAGTATTGAATCCACGCTTGGGGTGTTTAATAAAGGGTGTAAATGTGGATCCATGCTTTCGTGTCAGAGGGACGTTGTGATGATTCGATGTAACTTATTCAGACGTAAAATACAATATTTATACTTACTTACGACTATTTTTGCTCAACTGCTTGCACCAAATTTTATTAATGGGACGTCGCTGCACTATTTTAAAGTTAACATTTTTAATTTCTAACATTTTCCTAATTAACCTGAAAGAGAACTTTGTTACTATGGACTTAAGACACAATAAATGGATAGGATTTTCAGGTAAAGGTATATATTGGTCTTTTTGGAAAATCTATGTTAGTTACAAATTTCGAATATATAAGGTTAACAAAAGTATAAGTTTAACAAGACTGTCGGTCCATAACACACATGGTGAGGATTAGGACCACTCGCACAATGCAGTCTCCAACTACCATCCAATGATTTACTTTAAGCAGTGGATTGACACCAAAAAGTTTCAACTGAAAGTTAAATGTTTACGACTTGCTTGAATCACAAGAGAATATTATATTTGTACTTTCAGGCAAAGCGGTCCCACGCACTATGTGCATGGTAATAGAGCGGCAAGGATTCCGAATCACTGAGGAACCACATGCAGGAAAATACGACAGAAAACATATAAGTTTGCCGCCAAAAACAACTGCTAACTTTAAAATATGACGATCGAAAAATTTGTCACTCGCGAAATATCTCTCTTCAGAAATTTTAATACAAAACTTTTAACTCGTCCTCATGGTCCATACCATGCATGAGAAGCAGTCCTACACAACGTCGCGTCGGTTCGTAATAAAGAGTTCTATTCGGAAGTGAAGCCGGTTTTCGAGGTAGTTGCAAAATTACGCCCCATGTGACGTAATTTGTTACAATTCCATAAATCGCGCTCCGTGGGACATCATTCATTGCAGTTGCAATAATTACTCCCGTAGAACGGGTTTTTATGGTAGTTTTCAAAAAATGAAATTTTTGTTGTAGTGCCGAAAAATAGTTTTTTGTTGCAATTTCGAAAAATGTTCATAGCGCTTCTATCTTCCGACGGCATTTTTACGTGTCGCTTGCGGTTCATGCAAAATATTTTTAAAAAAGTCGGATTTCGTTACAGTTTAGAAAAATTTCTGCCGAAGGAGATTTTTGGTGTCTTTAAGCATGATGACTTTGGATATATTTAGGTAGGTTTTTTGACATAAACATATAACAATAAACTACATATTTCGATTGGTTTATTTCGTATCGCAAACAATACATTTTCTTACCTATATTTATTCAATACGTTAAATCCTAAAACGTTTATAAGAGTTTGAAAATTTAGTACCTACATCCGAAAATGAACCATTTGAAGCAACTTTCATCTTCATTATTCTTCCTTTGTCTTGCTAACGGACTTTCAAATATATGTGTAAATTATGAATATTGTTTCATTTTGCATTGCATGTTTTAACATTCTATTTACTATTCACATCTATATATTCTCTGAACTTTGAAGTTTCTTTCCGTGTAAGTATTTTTTATTTGAGGTTTGTAAGAAAATATCGAAAAAGTCATATCATTACACTCCTCACAGAGTATCTCTACTCTGCTTCAAAATTCCTCTAGAAAGTTACATTACGTCGTGGTGAGCAGCTTACTTCTATTCTATTTCCGTCGTAGATATGCAAGTATATGGTATGACTTTAATGAACTCTAATATACAGTTTATACACACTTGTGTCGTGTTGATAATCAATGCAATAATTAAAATCATATTGACTTTCTTATGACCTCAGTTTAACTTTTGATAATATTGTAATTTCTAAAGGTTATTATAAAAATATGGAATATTTATATATGGTTTATTTCTAAATTATTAAATAGTATTTATGCAAGTATTGGAGATTGTGTTCTTTTAAATGTTATTTTATCCAACACTTTCATTTATTGTTTTCAATATTGATGAGATTTTAGAGGTATAAATTAGCCCGTTTGTCATTAGTGAGAAGTAGTGAACTAAAGTGTACATTTAATCATTACTGAGCTAAATTGGTTTATTTAGTCGTAACTTTTCATTTTTCTATTAATTTTCAAATTCTTGAAATGATTTATTAAAGGATATTTGCCTTTTCTGGAACTAAATTGTAAAATATCTGATGAAATATGCCATTTTGATACTAAATTTTATTATATAATATTGTTTATTAAGCGAATAGTGCAGTACCGAACGGTTTTCAGACGTCAAAAATCAACAA
Source organism: Leptura quadrifasciata (assembly GCA_963675555.1). Lineage (NCBI taxonomy): Eukaryota > Metazoa > Arthropoda > Insecta > Coleoptera > Cerambycidae > Leptura > Leptura quadrifasciata. The sequence goes on along the minus strand of OY776673.1, from coordinate 148,516,696 downwards.
AAGTCTTAGCAGTGGATGGTCGGAAAATTTAAGATTAATGGTATACAGGCTGTCCATTTTATCAGGGCCCTCGAGAACATCTCACTTAATATCGGTCGTACAAAAAAAAAATATTTTTACGAAAATTGTGCAGATTTATATAACCTACAAAATAGTTTAAATACATTTGAAATCCATGGCCTACTTTAAAAGTTATGGCGGAAAATATCGAAACATGCGGAAAACGTCTAGGCCAAATATCTCCGTTATTTGAAGAGATACGAGAAAAATTCTAAGGCGAAATTTTTTTGCAAAACAGAGTGCTTCAACGAGGTTTTATCTAATATTTTTCAAAACCGCTGTATTTTGAGATTTACTCTTCAGGCTGTTAAAAAAAATTATTTTGAAACGGGCGGGAAATGGTACCATTAAATAGAGTATTTTCCTCCCTTTTCAACGATATATCACATGCCAGATTTATTCATTGGTACTACGTTAGTAATTATAAAAACATTTTTTTTAACCAGTAAATTTTGTTTTAACAAGCATTATACCTGCCGTGGAGAAGTATGATTAAATAAAATGATAAAATAATTCAATAATTGTTCAAATCTTTGCTATAATAAAACATTAACACAATTAAGAAGAATAAAGTAAATTCGGGTAACAATAACAAAATAATAAAAAGAATATAGCACACAGAACATTAATATTTATCTAATCCTCAAAATAATTTTTAAGATATCATATCAAGTGTTCAAAGTGTCCACCGCGATTTCTTATGCACAATCGAGCGCATTTAAACATTACTCAGCATTTCAGGGGTAACTGTAATACATGCAAAATTTCGTCTAAATAATCTAGGCAAATCTGGGAATTGTGGGGAGGAGCTCCATCTTGTTGAAAATATTGAAAGTTGTGTCGATTCTCTAAAGGTAGGTCATCTAAGAATTCATTAAATTCATTTCTCAAAAAGTTTAGGTACCTTTGACCACTGAGGTGGCCATCGTAAAAATAAGGACCTATTAAATTGGTGCCTAAAATACCTATCCACACATTTATTGAAAAACGATTTTGAAACTCAATCGGTCTCTGCCAGTGTGTATTTTCAGAAGGCCATTTGTAATTAATATTGCGATTATTGGAAAAATTTGCCTCGTCAGACCAAAGTATTTTACTACATATTAATGGATCGACACGCTTCTTTTCCAACAACCACCTACAAAAAGTCGTCCTCCTTGGTTTGTCCCCCGCTTGTAAATTGTGAACTTTTATGGCTTTATAACACCGGTAACCATTTTTCTTTAAAATTTTTCTAGCACTTGTTTTATTTATATGACAAGCAATTTGAACTTCTCTTAATGATGTTTCCAAATTTTCTGTATTTTTATTTCTTAAATAATTAATAACTCGGTTTACCTTATTTATATTATCAGTAACACTGTTCAACCTTGTCTTCTTCTTTAAAAATGCACCATTATTTTTCAGTTTCGTAGCTAATTTTCTGAACAGAGTTTTATTCAGCTGTAGTGCTTGTGGAAATCTGTTTCTGTATTCTACTTGAGCTAATCCAGAGTTAAAATTGCATTGGCAATATGTAACGAACATATTATAACGATCAATGTGAGTGAAAATCATTTTTGAAAATTCTAAATGCATGTAATTGAGTGAGAGTTTAAGTATTAACTGAGATGATCTGTCAAAAAATTATGCTAATGTTTTATTATAGCTAAGATTTGAACAACTTATTGAATTATTTTATCGTTTTATTTAATCATACTTCTCCACAGCAAGTATAATGCTTGTTAAAAAAAAATTTATTGGTTTAAAAAAAATGTTTTTATAATTACTAACGTTGTACCAATGAATAAATCTAGCATGTGATATATCGTTGAAAAGGGAGGAAACTACTCTATTTAATGGCGCCATTTCTCGCCCGTTTCAAAATAATTTTTTTAACAGCCTGAAAAGTAAATCTCAAAATACAGCGGTTTTGAAAAAAATTAGATAAAACCTCGTTGAAATACTCTGTTTTGCAAAAAATTTTCGCCTTACAATTTTTCTCGTGTCTCTTCAAATAACGGAGATATTTGGCCTAGACGTTTTCCGCATTTTCGATATTTTCCGCCATAACTATTAAAGTAGGCCATGGATTTCTTTAAACCATTTTGTAGGTTATATAAATCGGCACAATTTTCGTAAAAATAATTTTGTTTGTACGACCGATATTAAGTGAGATATTCTCGAGTGCCCTGATAAAATGGACAGCCTGTATAAGGAAAAATCGATTGGACCCCAACAAATAACCGGAAGCAGGGTGGGGCTGGAAAAAGGTGTACTTTTAAGGGTGAAACGTGTTTTTTACGATTTCCATCAAAGCTAGACCTCCTATCGAAAAAATTAAACGTAAAAGTTGTAGATAATTGGAAGATCTACAACTTTTATTGTTATAATCTTTCTCTTATTTTTCAACATAACCTCAAAACTATTGAGAAAAACGTCAAAAACCATTTTTTGATTATTTATCTTCCACAAAAATTATTAGATTTTAATGAAATTTGGTGAAAAAATGTTAAATCGCATCTTTACGATGAATTTACAAGCATTGATGCATTGCCAATCTCCAGCAATATTGTACACGTTACTGGTGGTGGATTTCTGCTACACAAAGTAATTTGGAAGAAAAATTATACGACTGATGAAATCATTAATAAATATTTGCATTACGTACAGAGCCACTACGCAGCAAACAGTTATGTTGTACTTGATGGGTATCCCTATACTGATATTACTACTAAGAAGACAGCATCAACATCAACTGCAGCCACAAGTCCAATGGGCACGAAAAAAACCGATTACGAAGAAAAACCTCAGCAAATATCCCAACATTTCATTTTCAGTCATACGAAAATTCCATTTACTGCAGAGAAATTTTTGTCTAATGAACAAAATAAAAAAAAATGATACAAACATTGACAGAAAAATTTCAGTCGAAGCGAACAAGCTGAAGATGCCGATGCCTTAATTATTAATGCGGCCATTAAAATAGCTGAAGGTCCTACTAAAATCATAGTCATTGTGGGTCAAGATATTGATCTTCTAGTTCTGTTAAACCATTTAAATTCAAATCATTTTGATATTTATTTATGACACTGCGCGAATGACCAAGCAGCCTTAGCCATCCATCTCTAATGTAGATTGAATATTTATTTGCACAAACCAGGTTCAGGTTATACAAAAGACATATTTTACAACTCCAACAGCTTCAAGCATGAATAAAAAAAACATTGTTGCGTTTTTACATTGTTTTTCTGGATGTGATACGACTTCCAGTTTCGCAGGAAAAGGAAAAAAAACTATTGTAACGTCATTGCTGGCTAACCAAAATTTATTAAATCTAGCAGAATTTTTTTATCGGAAAGATGCAGACAAACAAACAATTGCTAAAAATAAATTGAAACTAATAACGTCTATTTATAAATGTAAAAAAATATGTCTCTGAACGAGTTAAGATTGGAAATGTATCAAACCGCAACGGTAATAAAAAGTTCATTTAATTTAGAAAAACTACCACCAACTGAAAGAGCAGCTGAACAACACTGCTACAGAGCCCATTTTCAAATTCAAACTTGACTTGGTAATAAACTTCGGCTACGGGTTGGGTATGGAAACGCCATCTAACCGGAATAATGTCTAAATTGACATGAAAAGAATTCATTCTTGAAAGTTTGCTGAAAATTATCTGCTGCAGCTGTGAAACTGGTTGTGATAGTAATAAAAGATGCAGCTATCGCAGGCAAGGAATAAAATGCTCCAATTGTCATGGGTCCGAAAACTGTTCTAACGCTGAAACACAACCATTGGAGGAAATCAGCGATTCGAAGGAAATGGATGACGAAGAAACTTCAAATTTTAAAATTAATATTGGAAATAAAGATATTGATGAACTTCAGGATCTTGACGATATCGAAGGCCTTTGTCGGAGATTCTCAATAAACAGAAAACTATGTTGAATCTCATGATGTAGTGCAGCTTTCCAAAATAAATTCTTGATTTTATATTCCTACTTTGTAAATTTAAGTAATTTTATATATTTGTTTTAACAAACTTATTTTCAATTTACTTCTGTCCATGCAGAATAAAAAAAAATTTCTTGAACAAGAACTGTCATTTCTAGCAATTTTTTTATGTAGAACTATTGTTTAAACAATTGGTTTCTCAACAGCCCGAACCTTAAACGGTTAATCAAAGTTTCCTTATTTGATATTAGATTGAAATTACCATTTTGCATCACTCTCAACATTTCATTTCAATAAATACTGAAGAATTCGTGACAATTACGGAAAATCTTTGTTTTGGTTTTTCCCATTTTTGACAATGTTTTTCCATAGTAACAGTATGATTCTTTTACACCGTCTTAAAGTAGAAGTTTCAACGAAAAAAAATCCGTCTTAAAATTTTCAAAAATCAAAATTTTGTTAATCAACTTTTTTGATTGAAAATTAGGCCTGTTTTAAATTAAATTCGCATAAAATAAAAAAATTAATATTTCGCTTCAAAAAAATTACAGCTTATTTGGGACATAACAATGTCTATTTTTATCAAATTTCATTAAAATCGCATCATTTTTGTGGGGGATAGAAATAAAAATCAAAAAATTGGTTTTTGACGTTCTTTTCAATAGTTTTGAGGTTATGTTGAAAAATAAGAGAAATATTATGAAAATAAAAGTTGTAGATCTTTCAGTTATCTACAATTTTGCGTTTAAGTTTTTTCAATAGGAGGTTTAGTTTTACCGGAAATCATAAAAACCACGTTTCAACCCCTAAAAGCCCTCTTTTGTCACCCCCACCCTACTTCCGATTATTTCTTGGGTTTCAATCGATTTTTCCCCATTTATATTAAATTTTCCGACCATGCCATATATGCTAAAAAAATTTTTGACTACAATTATTGCAATAGACTAAAACCCCTAGTTACAAATAAAAGGCATAACAATCACAGTTTTATGTATACAACTACTTCATACTAATACTTGAAATATTAATTGAGTTTTTTTTTAATATCTCTCTTCCTGTCAGAATTACTGTTGCGTGATTTCTATGCAACGTAACTCACTAGTCTGATAAGTAACTATTGATATTTAAATGATAATTTTATGTAATTTTGATCGTCGGAAACAGGACTAACTGTTAGTCCTGATTACGACAATTCAAATTACATAAATGTAAGTAAATGTACCAATTATCGTCATGTTAAGCAAAGGTTTAAAACTATATAGCATTAATATTATAGCTAACACTCAAAAGTATTGCAGCTATTTGTCTTGATATTTTAGCTATTTATAAATGAAAATAACAGGCTATTTTTAATAAAAATAGTTATTTTTGTAACTAGTACCTAAAACCATGTTTTTTGGGACGAATCGTAACTATAACTGTAAATAGTTGGTTAGTCCTAAAGAACTGATTTAGGTATGTGTTACAAACAACATTTTTTTGTCAAGGGCCTATAAAACATAAAATTTTTAATCAGAGCAAATATTTATCGAAAATAGTGACTTTTTCGACTTTCGAATTTTAATTACCATGCGACCATAGTAACCAGATTGTTTATTTGTTGTATTGAACTAAATAATCCTCAAATGTTGCCATAGTAACCTTTTGGGATTAAGCTCGGAAAAGACTCATTTTACGGACTCAAATGAGTCCATAAAATAGATGCTTTAGTGACCAAATACAAAAAAGGAATGTTTTTAATTTATTATTAAAAAAGTAGTAATTTTATTTAATATATTTCTTTTATTTTAAAAGTCCCATAGTTAAAAAATAAACAAAGAACAATAGCTATTTATGTCCATAATGTAAGGCTTTATTGAACTAATTCAGTTTTACAAACGAGTTCAATAAAGCGTTATTATGGATCAGTTGCATACAAACCTTTATGTTAGACTGTTTGGCTCGGCTTGTTATTGAAAAAAATATGTTTTATGTAAAAACTGTCTAAATTCTCCCACTATCTGTCACTCAAAATTTCACTGTTTATGACAAAAATTTAAAATAAAATTAAAAAAATTCCTAAAAACTTGCTTTTCTGTAAAAAGTCGTAAAGTAAAAAAGTAAAAAAACAATAATAGTCCATCTCATATTGACATTCGCTTGGATGCTCTGCGAATTTTAAAAACCTCCAGAACCAAAGTACTGCTGTAATATAACATTTTTTTCTAGGTTGGCATTCTGAAAAATTGTCGTAAAAGAAAATATGGCGGATCAAAGACGGCGGCGCACGTTATTCTCCGTTATTTCTTAATGGATTTTAAAAGTATAAAAAGCAAGTACTCAGTCTAAGTACATCTTTTATAAAAAATATTGTACTCTCATATAAAGTCATGATATTTTGTAGATTTCTTAGATAAATGAAAACATCGGAATTAGTTTATTAAGTTATTTACTTTTAGCGGAAAATCCATTATAGTACATGAAAAACTCTTCAAATATAAGTGATAAAGAATTTAATGCTGATTTTAAATATGTTCTCACTTTACCTTCTAATTTGGATAATAATGGTGTTAAACGTCAAAAACCTTGCGTGTGTTGCTTTTTGAAAGAACCTACCACAGTTCAGTAGCTGTTATGGACACTAGCAATTTAAAAACAGAAGTTCTTAACGTTTCAAGACAGGTTCTTATTAAATATGCTAAGTTTGAAAATTTTTTTCCTAGATCTTGCAGCTATCAGCCAGACGGAAATTTTTTGCTAATCTTCTAAAAGAATTGTATCATTTATGTCAGATATGGGCATTGGTTTAATATTGGAACATTCAAATTCTGTACATGCACAAGCTTCGTTACAACATAAGAACTTTTGCTGACGCATCCCTTTTCACAGCCACATTTTATTAAAAACAATAGGCTTTCAGGAGCAGGTAGATTTGTAATTGGAACTGCCACTTATAAACTTCCTTCTATTTTTTCCATCCACATAGGTCTGGATTGGCAAGTTTCTGAATATTGGTATGACTTAACTTCCATACCTCACTATAAAATTTGTCCTATATAAGAAGCCCAACATTACTAAATAGCGCAGTATTTGATTAAATTTATATATTCACCTAAGATTATGCTGTTCAAGAGCATTAAGCGTAGTTGGCAAGTTCTCTTCTTGCTGTCCTTTTATAGAATATAATTTCCATCGTAATTCCTTGACAGAAATGATCGTTGTAGATTTGTAAAACATACAAACAAATCTTCCCTATTCATTTCATCATTTGGCGTTTCCTCCGAATCCAGTAAAGAAAACGACTTTAAAATTCAGTCATCTTCATTTAAAAGCCTAAAAATATTCTAAAACACATTTCTTTGCTTTTCTGGGCAAATTTTCCAGTTATATCGGTTCCAGTAAATGCATGGAATCCAAGGATAGCTTCTGTAATGATCGGGCCTAAAGTAGCGGTGATATGTTTCAGCTAAATCGTTCTTCTTACTTTTACACGTCCTGTTAATATATTCGTTTTTTGAGGTAACACTTTATAATAAAATAATAGATATGTCTGTATCTATCTAAACTAATGTTGTTTCCGTATTTTTCACCAATAATTATTGTATGATGCTCAAGTAAAGTATCAGATTCCTCATGGTTATTTTTTGTTAGAATTTCAGGGGGAATATCAGAAGACTTCAAATATGTTTTATTTCCATATGATACGACTACATTTTCAATATTTTCGTTTGAATTGAAATTATGTTCCATAATTTTTTGACCAAGATATTTTGTTAACTGATCTTTTTTAATACTTGATAAGAAATCTTTGAGACTTACGTTTTTGATCAATGTATTATCAGTTATTCTGTAAATATGCGATGTTTCTCTCATTTGATTTTTTAACGAGTTTTCTTTATAAACATCGAACACAATATAAATATTCTTATAAACAGAATAATCATTTTCTACTTTTTTTAAAAACGCTTGTGCAAAGTCTCTACAAAATTTTATTGCGCAAAGTTTTTATGTTTAAAACAATTATTATTTAAAATAAAAGCAAAAGTGTGGACATATTTATATTTGAAGAGTTTTTCATGTATTATAATGAATTTTAAGCTAAAAGTAAATAACTTAATAAATGAATTCCAATATTTTCATTTACCTAAGAAATCTTGCCATCTTGCTTTAATTTTTAACTTAAACATGGTGTATAAATCTTTTTTTGGGTATTTTAAGTGAAGGATGATTCTCTCCATTTTCTCTAGCATCTTTAGTTAATCGTGTATAGTTTTCAAGTAGACTGGTTTTCACTGATATGGTATTACTCTGGTGTAATAAATCTACATATTCCGAAACATCGACAAACTTTCTATTAAAATTCGAGCCCTGAGTTGGCACATCTTCGTCAAAACATTGCCTCCTTTTGCCTGTAACTTTATGAGAAGTTCATCTTTTGAGAGCCCGCAGAGCTTGAATGGGCTCGCAAGGCCAGCGTTAAAACATTTTTGCTAGATTCGCTCCCATGGGAGACCGGCTAATAACCATTGTCCCCTGGGCCCAGGCAGGCCCTCAACAGCCCTGGAGGTTACCTCTCTAAAGCCATGAAAATATAAATTAGTAACATTATAATTAACTTCAATGTTATTTTCGTTATATGTCTTATGTTGCATTGATAGCATACATGCATCATATGGCGTTGTATTTAAGGGACTGATTAAATATAATTTATTAACGAAAAAAATTTAAAAAATATGTAATAGTTTATAGCATCGAAAAAAGATATGACTTGATAAATTATTATAATTGTGATTTCTATTTACGCTTTAATAGGTGTAATTAAATAAATTAAAAATTCTCGATCATGTTTAAAACGGTTTTGATTTAAATTGGCACGTGAATACTTACTTAGTAGCAACATGAGATGGCATGATCAGTTGCTCCTAAAAAATAGAAGGAGGGAGGTTATGGGAATAAGGTTTAAAGAATTAAATGATTTGTGTCTCTAAAACAGCTCAAAGGATTCTGATTACAGGGACTCCCTTAATATCTGTATAAGCTGATATGACCAGTTGCTTCAAGATAACGCTTGGAAGGAGGCTGTGGAAGAAAAGGTTCAAGATCTTTCGGGTCCCGGGAATCATATCCCCCGCACAGCACAGGATGGCCACGGGGTGTCCCAGTAACTGCCAAAATAAGAATATCCTTTGGACGACCTATACGGATATCTATAAGATAGCTTTTAAGGTTATGGATGTACGACATAATACCTAAAACCTACGCAGGGGCAAAGACTATACCAAATTCCAATTAATTGTATTAAAAGCTTTACTTATAAAATAGGAAATATGCATAGGGAGGGACTTATATTTGAATTTTATATTAGGAAAAAATGTCATATTCTTTCAAGAATTGAATACTAATTATTTTTCCCACTATAATTTAAATTTTGTAAATAATCTAGTAAATAACAAATTATACCATAAAGACGCCTATGAAGTTTAAAATACAAGAATTGGTGTAAAATTGTTTAATTGAATGATTAAAAATTACGTATTTAGTTTAGTGATGATACTATTATTAGTCAATTAATAAATTCTAAAATTAATAATAAAAAATTCTACCTTACTGACACCAGCGGTGGCGAACTTTGGCGTATTTCTTTGAGTTGACATTAATAGCAACAAAAGACCTTATAGGGGCGAGCGTAGGTGCGTCTTTATTATGTACATATTTTGATATGCGATGTAAAGCAACGTCAGGCGCAGTTAGTAGTTGGATGAGTGACCGTTCTAACGAAGATCGCGTCCTCGCCTCACACATCTTCCAGCGGCTTGTATATCAGTGTATGCGCGGAGGCTATACAACCTTAGGCGGGGGTTGTATAGGGGATATACCATCCTTCGAAGGGGATGTAAAGCCCTTGTCTATTAAATGTTAGGCAAGTAAAAGATCCCTACTCTTCTTAAGGGAAGAGGTTCGGCAAAATTCCTGGTTGGGGGTAGCTCGTCTACAGGCGTCGGTGATAGGCCTCAGTAGCGGAAATAGGCCGACGTTAAAGAAATGTATAAAAAAAAGACCTTATTGCACACTGCAATAAAGCTCACAGCTATTTTTTTGCTTACTTAGATCAACGCAAAGAAATACTCAGCTCCTTTTCCCATGCGCTTGTGTCTGTTGCTGAGCGATTCCGTGGCAAATTAGGCAAATTTGTGTTTTAAAATTTTTAAGTGTTTTGTGAGACTGTGATGGTTTATTTTTTTGCTTAACTATAGTGCTGGCGTTGGAAATAGACTGAAAACGAAGTCAAAATTTGGTAGTATAGAAGCTATCGATGTTGTTGATCAAGAATCTATTTAGATAAAGGACAAGATGTGAACATTTAAATTACATTGATAAAAATAAAGTTTTATTTTTTTGTAATATGGAATTTATTTATTTTTATAAATAGAGCTAAAAGTCAAAATTGATAATGAAGCCAATGCTTTACTTTACTTATTAAAGAAATGGTATGCATGTAATTGTTTCAATAAAATATAGTATTATTTTATTTAAACAATTACAAAACTTGTTCACTATTTTGTTATGATATATACTTGTATACTGCTTGTCTGAATCAAATATCATTAGGCAAAAATATTCTTTGAAATGTTACAACATTTCCTTAACCGAACCTTATTATAACACCCAAGTAAGCCTCTGAATATACTTTATTTTCTATTAGGTATAGGGACATGATGTTCTACAGTTCAATGAGGTGTCTGGATTACATCTAGAACATAGACAATTCCATGTCTCGCCTAAGTGTACACAAATATTTCAGACAAATTTTGTCCCGGGGTGGACTCAAACCGTCGATCATTTTCGCAACCGAGTAAGTATAAACACTTCTCACACTGGACTTGATACACATATGTGTACAGGGTGTTTCATGTGGAACTGTACATACTTCCAGGGGTGGTAGAGGACCACTTGGGTAATCAGGAACGGCCATTGAAATTTTCCTGTCGCTTTTAATTTCTGAGAGGGCGATAAACTGATTTTGGTCTAAATTTATTTTGGCCAGAACGTACTTACTATTGATCGGATTTTGTTCAAATTTTAGTCACTTTATACACTTATGACAGTTGATAGATTGCTACTATAATATATTTTTTTAATTCTAGGGCCGGAATTTTTTTAATTTGTTTTTTCCGATTCCTGTAAAAAAGATCACCCTGTATATATATTTTTTAACATTCAGTTGCCAATTCTAAAAGTCCACACATCGCTAAACAAAACCATGCAATCAGATTCTTTGTCGCACGTTTGTTGATTTTTTTACAAACGATTGAATTTGGCAACATGGGGAATTTGACGAAAAACAGTTTCATTTGCTTACATTAATAATTGTCCAAATAAATAATGTTCAATATGAAAAAAAAAATGTAAACCAAAGTTTTTTTTATTCCAAAGAAAGTGTAGCGTATAAATAAATAGGTAAATTTTAAACTGGATTCATTAAACAGTTTTCTTTTTATTACAATTATAGTAGGCCTAGATAGTTTGACATTTCTATGTTTGTTATCATAAACATTAGAACTAGTGTACTTTTAATGGTTAATTAGTCTGCAAATTATAATGCCTTATAATTTTACAACTGAAGAATATGCCGATATTATTTATGTTTATGGATTGTGTGATGGTAATGGTAGACAAGCAGCAGAGGAATACCGTATTAGTTTTCCTATAACAGAAAAATCACCATCAGACATTTTCAACTGTGTATCGCTATGCAAGAGAGCACGGCAGAGGTTTCTATCATCAAAAATGGAATGAAATATTGTTTAAAACGTTGAGAAGCAAGAAAATATCATTAATATTGTTCAAGAACACCCCGAAGTAAGTACCCGACGAATAAGTGCCCAAATTGGGTGTTCTTCATGTGCGGGTTTGGAGAACTCATATTCAGCAAGCGCAAAGGCTTCAACAGGGTGACAATGTAAACAGGTTAGAATTTTGTCAGTGGATTATTGATCACAGATCGACTACATATCGAACTTTATTCGCAGACGAGGCCCAATTTACACGGGATGGCGTATTTAATTCAAGAAATTCGCATAACTGGGCCGAAAACAATCTTTGTGCTATAAGAGAAGCCCATTCTCAAGATACATTCTCGGTAAATGTTTGGTATGGTATGATTAACAGCAACCTAATTGGTCCACATATTTTCCGGCAAGGCTAACTACAGAGATGTATTTAGATTTCTTACAATATAATTTTAATGCAAGGTATTAAAATAAGAGGACAATACTTCCAGCTTGACGGAGCTCCTCCTCATTTTGGTATTGAGGTTAGAAGGCATTTGGATAATAAGTATCCAAACAGATGGATTGGCCGTGGGGGACTTTATCCTTGGCCGGCTAGATCACCAAATATCAACCCCGTCGATTATTTTCTATGGGGATATCTCAGAACTGAAGTCTATAGTGTCCCAATAAATAGTAGAGAACAGTTACTTCAGCTGTAGTGACCAAATTAGAAACAATCCTGCGCAAATTATAAAATCTATTGGCAATTTAAATAAACGCCAACATAAATGTATGGAAGCTGGAGGTTCTTATTTCGAAAATTTGCTCTACGTTTTTGTAATATTCTTATATATACTTTTGCAAATATTTATTTGACCATTTTTATTTATTTCGACAATTAATGTAGGCAAATGAAGCTGTTTTTCTTCAAATTCCCCATTTTGCCAAATTCAATCGTTTGTAAAAAAAATCAATAAAGGCGCGACAAAAAAATCTAATTACATGATTTGGTTTAGTGATGTATGAGTTTTTATAATTGGCAACTGAATGTTAAAAAATATATATACAGGGTGGTCTTTTTACAGGAATTGGAAAAACAAATGAAAGAAGTCCGGCCCTGGAATAAAAAAAAAATTATAATAGCAATCTATCAACTGTGATAAGTGTATAAAGTGTCTAAAATTTGAATAAAATCCGATCAATAGTAAGGTCGTTCTGGACAAAATAAATTTAGACTAAAATCAGTGTTTCACTCCGTATCTCAGAAATTAAGAGCGACAGGAAAATTTCAATGGCAGTCCCTGAATACCCAAGTGGTCCTCTACCGCCCGTGGAAGTATGTACAGTGCCTCATGAAACACCCTGTATATAAACGTTTTCTACAGCAAGTATGGTTTTAGGTTAATATGCGAGCAGGTTTGTAATCAGAGTGGCTCGCAACTCGCAACATAAATATTCACAAAATTCATGTGAAAAAGGATTTTAGAATGTATATCCTACGGTTATCGAGACATATTGTCAAAATGGATCATATAACTATGGATAACCATAAGCAACCATTTAATTTATGGATGCCTGTAGGTTGTCCAAATTTCAACCTAAATTGGTCTATTCTTCATCCAATCGACAACCATGAGTTATCACATTCATGAAATACATCCTTAGGCATCTCATAATTCAGTTTAGGATGTCCCACAAGACGTCTTGCTTATCCTCCAAGTATGACCAATGGATGTCCTAAAGCTATCCAGTACTGTGCGTGGCCCGCCTTCTCATTGCCTAGGATGCTTTTTGCACACCCGGAAAAATCCTTGTTAACGATCCTCATACTTCACAACCTAGAAAGAGACAAATTGAAAAAAAATATTGAGGACAGAATTCTTATGATGTATTGGTAGAGATAGCACCATTAAAATATTATACCTGAGCCTTGGAAATGGGTGTAAAATTAGGAACTTAGGCTTCCCTGCGAGGTGTTGCTCAAGAGAAACGAGATGGCGTCATTAAAGCAAGAATTGACTCTTATAAACTAATGCCATAATTTTTTAGGACTACAAACATTAAAATGTTTTGCCGTGACATCTCTTCCAGCCATCACCTCCCCGTGATGAGTTCTGGGTTGCTTCTCGATAAAACAAGCAAATAACTGTTCTGCTGCTGTTTATTAAAGTAATTCTTTATAAATTTTCTGAAGATTGATAGAGCACACATAGACCGTTAACGAAAAATTGTATACAAATTTTTTTTAAATATTTTTTGCCCACTATGCCAAAATGAAATTTCAACTTTTTTCTTCGGGTCACACTAAAAAAAGCCGTTTAAGAAAGTGATTTTAAAAGTGTTCTTTGATTTCTATAAAATATTAATTTTAGAATTAAATTAATACAATTTTTATAATAAGCATTTGCTCTGGGTGAAAAATATTTAAAAATACTGTTCTCTGTTAAATACTGCGGCTATTATATACTTTAAAAAAATATTTTCGTAACCAGCGATTAATAGTTATAAGAGGCCGAGAGTGATTTCATGACGCAAAGACCATACGGCTGAATCTTGCATCGTTATAGATGTGGGTTCGGTCATCCGAATGGCACTGGTCTGCCAGAGAAAAGCTGCTGCGCTTGGGGACCAACGCTTGATAAACTTGATGGTTGGGACATGAATTTAACTGAACGAACATACGGCTGAAATTTATATGGTAGGCAGAGTATTGGTCACTAATGTAAATGTCGTCGGTCTGCCGTAGCGCAACTGCTGCTTTCTGTGAAACTGACTGCTTCAAAGTTGTTAAGTCATAAAATTTCAGCCATGTCTTTTAAGTCTAATCCTTTGTCCTATTTTTTGAAGCAGTTAGATTCACAGAAAGCAGCAGTTGCACCACAGCAGACCGACAGCATTTACATCAGTGCCAATACTTTGTCTATCATGTAAATTTTAGCTGTATTTTTTAAAAATATTTATTTAACGTCGGCTTATTTCCGCTGAGATCTTTAAAGCTCATACCCTACCTCAAAAAACTGTTTGATGTCGTGTGGGAAAGTGGTCAAGCTCCGCAGGAGTTTCGTGATACACTTTTAATCAACCTCTTCAAAAACAAAGGGAGCGCTGCGGACTGTGGAAATTACAGGGGTATAGCTCTCCTGGCTGTTGGAGGGAAGATACTCACTAAAGCGATGGCAAATAGGCTAACACCTGTTATGGAAAAGTTACTTCCTGAAACACAGAGTGGCTTTAGACCAAACCGAGGCACATCGGATTTAATCTTCACACTTAAACAGCTTCGTTTGACTCGGTGGACACGGAAGTGCTCTGGAAAATTATGTTCCGCTTAGGTATCCCTAGAAAATTTGTGGAAGTATGTCGCAGTCTACATACAAACAACAACGCCCAGATTATGTATAATAATGAGGCAACCGGACCTTTCCAAACCCTCACTGGAGTTAGGCAGGGATGTGTCCTGGCACTCCTACTCTTTAATTTGTTTACCACTGCTCTAACAATTATTGTTGACAACAAACTGACAGTCAGAGGAATAGGTCTCAGATACCGTTTTGATGGCGGTCTCTTTAACATAGGGCGCTTTAGAGCTTTCACGAAGACACGCACACGATTCATTTGTGATCTCCAGTATGCGGATGACTGTGCACTTTTAGCCTCTACGCCGGAAGAGCTTCAAGAACTTTTAGATGTGTATGCCCAGAGCTATGATTCCTTAGGACTTAAAATCAACATTGGAAAGACTAAGATTATGTCAACTCCTCATCAAGTGAACCAAATAGACATTACACTTAACGGAAATTCTCTTGAAGTGGTGGATCAGTTCAATTACTTAGGCAACGTTGTTAATGACAAAGCAAACATGGACAGCGAGATTCGCAATAGAATTAACGCTGCATCTAGAGCACTCTGGGGACTTAGAGAGAGAGTATTTGACAACCACGACCTTGCTTTGTCAACGAAAATGGCTGTCTACAGAGCAGTTGTCATTCCAACACTGCTATATGGATGTGAAAGCTGGGTCACTTACCGTCGTCATGTGAAAGAATTAGAACATTTTCAGCAAAGACATCTCAGAAGTATGATGAAAATCCGTTGGTTCCATCACATATCAAACGTGGAAGTACTCAGGAGAGCAAACAGCCTTCCAATTGAGGTGCTTATTTCAAGAGCACGCCTAAGATGGATAGGTCACGTTCATCGTATGCATGATAACCGCCTTCCTAAATGTACACTTTATGGTGAATTGCTAAGCGGTAGAAAAAGGCGTGGCGGTCAACGAAAGAGGTTCAAAGACACTCTCCATGAAAATCTAAAATCCTGCGGTATTGCAGGCGAGCAATGGGAACAACTTGCAGCGGACAGAACCGAATGGCGAGGGGTTGTGGCCAGCTATCAAGGAAATGTTGCTGCAAGAAGGCCGAATCCAAGACATAACCAGGTCTATGTTTGTCCTAACTGCGGTCGACATGTGCTCTCCCGAATTGGCCTCTATAGCCATAGTCGTGTGCACCGTAGATGAATGGGAATTACAATAGACTACACCTTTTACTTGTTTTTTATTGTACACAATTTATCGACTGTAACATTTTTATACTCGGACTCGATTAACGGCTAATAATAATAATTTCCGCTGCTGAGACCTAACACCGACGTCTGTATGCGAGCTACCCCCAACCAGGTTTTGCCGAACCTCTTCTCTTTCGAAGACTAGGGATCTTTTACTTGCCTAACATTTAATAGACAAGGGATCGACGGCTTTATATCCCTTCCAAAGGATGGTATATCCCCCTACACAGCCCTCGCCTATGATAACTTCAGCGCATACACTGATATACAAGCCACTGGAAGATGCGAGACAAGGACGCGGTCTTCTTTGAAACGGTCACCCATTTAAGTATTAACCGCCCAGCCGTATGTTCGTTCAGTCAAATTTACGCCCAAATGTTCAACTTTACCCAGCGTTAGTCTCCAAACGCAGTGGATCCAGAGTCATTGAGACTAACACACCCACTTCTAAATACGATGCAAAATTTAGCAGCAAGGTCTTTCGGTCATGAAATCACTCGCGGCCTCTTGGACTATAATTACATTAATTCTATTTTTCAGGGTAATCTATGATTCGGCTTTGATTTTGAAAAAACTGTTGTAAAGACAATTCAAACAATTAGTCCAGGAACGGCTTCATTGCAAGGGGGTGATAGTTACCTTAAACGAAGTAGTAGATTTTTTTTTATCATCTTGTATATATTGTAGAGAGTATGTAGCATCCAAGTTTTAGACCTCCAAACCCTTGGCAAATTTTTGTGTGGCCGAAAAAACCACGAATTTTTGGCACTTTTTTCAGTTTGTGGCCTATAACTTAAAAGGAAAAGTTATCTATTATCAAAATTAAATAGCATTAAATTTCGCTTCGAACGAGTACCTCAACGTTGAAATTTCATCAAGAGGTATGTGCGTAATTGGCAGTCGAATAACAACAATTTTTACCAAGTTGTAAAAAATCGTTTGAAGACATCAGGTTCTTCCGCAGACATCATTTTCAGTGAAGAAACAAATGCTGCAGTGTCACAAGAAAAGTTTCTTGCAAACGAGAGCAACAAGAATCATTTGATTTTAATGCTTACATAACAATTTAAGAAAGGAGGAATCCAAGCACAACAGGCAGAAGAAGATGCAGATTTATTAATTGTAGAAACAGCTACTTCCCAAGCAGCAAAATCCGACAGTGTGGCAATTGTTAACGAGAACATTGACGTTCTCTTTCTCCTAATGGACCTCGGAAGCAAGTACGAGAACTTGTACTTCCACAAACTAGGGAAAGGGAAAAACCAGGTGTATGATACTCAAACACTTCCTACAACGTTTGTTGTAACTATAAAGTATCCCGTTATTAAACTACATAATCAGATCAGATTAAAAAGATGTACAGACTGCTACTCAAAATAGTTAAATAGTATTTCCGGCTATACCGGAAGTGTAGTTTGGTGACAATTAGTTGTATTTTATTGCTAAACCTAGTCTCGTGGGCATCCAGCTTCATGTATACCATTGATGATACGTATATACATGCTATTGTTCCCCTGACACATTTAAACAGTTTTTAATATTTTTAACTTAGTTTAAATATTTGTACAACCGTACGAGGCGTGATTGTTCAAATAAAAAAAATTGTGTCTTGGAAACTATTTATTAGCATTAAACAAGGGGTCCAAACACGTGATCAGTTTATAACATTACAAATATTTATGGAAACACTTTCTTTAACTTCGAAATTGTCAAGGGTAATATAACAAGACCGTGATAAATAGTCGGCTATTAAATTGTCATCAATTTTTCGATAATGCGATTGTTGTCAATTTGACGAGACCATATTTGGCGTTAATAATCTGACTAAAGCCCGAGAGCTTTAGCTACTTTTATTTGGGGGGTGTAGGGTTTTAAAAATAAGGAAGCTCTAGACATCGAATTTAAACGAGATTGGTCGATTTTATTATTTTAAATATTATCTAAGCATTAATTGTAGTGTTCTGTACATATTCATTTCTTAGTCTTTAAGACTGTGTTTACGTCATATACATAGGTACTTACTACTTACACACAACTGTTGATAGTTTAAATATTATGTTTGTTAAATTTTTCTTTTAACATTGATAAAGATGTCGTATTTAACGATCATAAAGCTGTTTATTTAACATACACAACATACAAGAATTGCATTCATAATTTTGAAAAAGGAAACAGATTTAATTTCCGAAAAGTAAGATAAATCCTATAATAATACGTTTATTTTTGTCATAATTTATATTAGTTGACGAAAAAATAGCCTTTGATTGATCCTTTGACATAAATGTCACGGGTTATTTTTCCAATATACTGAATAATTTTGTTATTTTTGTAGAATTGTGATCAGAAGATATGTGTGGTAGAAAAACCCATAATAAGAAAAATACAAAAGTATTTCCTTCACTCCTAATGACTCTCGAAAGTAAAAATTCTCATTTCACCATACTAGTACTGTCGTGCGCAGAAAAAAACTAGGACAACTTTTTTTTCTAATGTAAATTTGAATATGTAATGCGTAGCCGAAATAAAACAGATCACTTTTAATTTATTTTTTATTTTAATGCTGTAGTTATTGCTATAGTAAATGATGGATGGTTAATGAGAGAAATTGCACTGTGTTATAACATTAACAAAAATTTGGTGTGTAACATTTTAAGAAAGTGGAGAATAAACGGTACGATTAGTAGAAATCCTGGATCAAAGGACAAAGGATATCCTACTTAACAAGAAACTATTAATATTTCGTTATTGCACCATTTCTATTTATAACTTCTATAAGTCTGTTTGCATAGAATTAAATAACTTTATACAATAATCATTAGTAATAATATTTTCCCATGCATTATTTACTATTTCCAGTAATTCTTCGGCATTCCGTGGTGTCATGTTTCGTTCTTGGATACTTCTTACGAGTAGTCCCCATACTTCTTCCACAGGGTTCAGATCTGGGCTATGACTGGGCCAGTTAAGAACATTGATATTGTTATCTCGAAACCAGTTAGTTACAGTATGAGCAGTATGAACGGAACAATTATCTTGTTGAAATATGAACTCATTATTAGGTAATAATTGTGACACGAAGGGAACATAATATTATCTAAAATGCTAATATATGTTTCACTATTAAATCGTTCCTCAATATGCCACAAAACACCAGCACCACGTGCCGATATCCAAGCCCACATATTGACGGAAAATCTACCACTTTTATCATTTTTAGATATATATTTCTCATCGAATCGACTATTCGGAGGGCGGTAAACATAAATACGATCGCTGTGTGTTGACTGGAAAGTTTTTTCGTCTGTAAAGATTACATTGTTCCAAAAATTTACATCATGCGCTAAAAATTCAAGCGCAAATCCTACTCGAGCTTCTTTATGTAAGTATTTAGTAAGTAAGTATTTCTGTGCTGTTGCATGACAGCGTAGCTCCGATTCTCTTACTCGCTGGCGACCAGTACTACTCGATCCAGGAAAACTCGTTTCTTCAGCAGCCTGAATAACTGAGTAAAATGGATTTTCTACTAAAGCATTTACCAATTGCAAATCTTGTTGTTGTGTTGATATCCCTCGTCGCCCTTATCCAGGTTTTCTACTAATCGCACCGTTTATTCTCCACTTTCTTAAAATGTTACACACCGTGTTTTTGTCAATATTATAACGCAGTGCAATTTGTCTCATTGACCATCTATCTTCTGTTTTAGCAATAACTCCAGATTTATCTAAATCGCTTATATGAGACATAGTAGTTTTTTGCACACTTGCAATAAATTATGACAACTAACTGACAATGTCACAAAAATTAAAGTTAGATGTACACAACTAGATTTTAGCAAAATACCGTTATAAGACTTGTCCTATTTTTTTGCTCACGACCGTACCTATGTACTTTGTGGTTATTCTTAATTTGTTGAAGTAAATTTTATTTGTAATTGATAATCTCGTAGAACATTTTGTCCGGTCGTGTTATTACATATTTCGTTCAATGTCAAACTAGAGATCAGTGTAATGAGTAACGTATGGTTTACAATTTAAAATGAGAGATAAGCGGGAATTCTAACATTGACCTATTATCACCCTTTAGGCATAAGCGTGTTGCTTTTATATCGATTTATATGAAAGTAACGAAAATAAAATGTAGGCGTTATGAAATAATTGTTTTTGATTTATTTGCTATTCGCTGTAAGAAAAATTTTATTTATGTATTAAGCAAATGTTAATCTCTTACACGCCAATATACTAGGTTGGTAAAAACAACATAAAACAACACTTTGAAACGGATATTATTAGAAATTCGGTCAAAATAGTTATTCTTCTAGTAGCCCAATAAATTAATATATTTTAACAGTTTCAGTGTTGAAAAAACTTATACTATGATGAACGCTAAAAACGTGAAATGCGATAGGTTGGTGTATTAAAAAATTTCACATAAAAAGAGTAAACTATTAACTTATTCCGAGAGAATTTCATATTCATCTAAATCGGAAAATTGAGGATCTTCATCTCCAGCTGGGGTGCAAAACCGAACCGGCAGCCCTAGTGCACCCGGGAGGAGAAAGCCTCTTCCCCTTTGGTGTCGGTCGTGGGCCTGCTGGGCTAACCACCCGCAGGCCCTAAACTTTGGTTCCAATAGGCCGAAGACAGGGCCCCCACGATCGACCCCGTGCGGATAGGGGTCAAGGGCAAGGTGGTGGAGCCCAACCGGACAGACCCCCCGTTGATGACATTGACAATGCCCAAGGACGCTTTGAGTGGACAGATGAACTGAGGGATGAACTTCTGCATTGTTATGAAAGCAGTGAGCCCGCGCGGAGGGGATACATGGCGCGGATGCATGCTCTGTGGTGTGCGAGGCTACCAGAGCATAGCGCCTTCACGCCACAAAATCTGCGTGACTATGTATCCTACCTTCGTAGTAGGGGCTACGTGAGAGCTGCTCCTGGACCGGTGAATGAGGTGGCCGAAGGGCCGCCGCATTCACCGGTTGAGGACGCAGTCCTCCTCGTTCCGCCAAGACCGGAGGGCCTCAGTACCAGACGGGGGTTACACCACATAAAAATCCCCGGGCCACAAGACCTGGCCAGAGTGGATGAAGAATTTCGTGCAGTGTTACCAGAACGGGCTGACCTCTGGCACATAAATTGTGCCGTGTATGCTGCTGCTCAATGCTTTTCTCGGGTGGGGGGGCGAAACACTGTTTCCCCACAGGAGAGGGCGGAGCGGCGCATACAAAAGATGGAAGCCAAGATCCGGTCGGCGAGACAACACGCATCCCGTATCCAATGTGTGATGGACTATATGGCGGCCAACAGGCCGTTCACGCCTAAAGTGCGTCGATTAGTCGCCAACTTAAGACGCGTCCATCACACACTCAATGAAGCAGTGCTGCGAACCACCAAACAGCACTGTCTCGACAGGATACGGATGCTAGTGACTTGTAAAAAGTCACTACTTAGGCGGGCGACAGAGCTTGCGGATAATAACTGTTCCGCGAGTAGCCCTCGCGCCTTTTCCAACCGCCTCCGCGTATTGTAGACAATTCGCCGACTGCAGATCAGGTGGAGAACTTCTGGAAAACGCTGTATGAGGAGAGGCTTCCACTCAACCGAGATTCTCCTGCCCTTGCACACTTTGAAGCCTTTTGTCAAAGGCTTCAGCAACCACAGGAAGTACGCGAACCAATAACCCCAGAAGAGGTTCGTAGGGCTCTTGAAGGCTCTAAGAACTTTGCTGCTCCAGGTCCCGTTGGGATAAATAACTTTTGGTGGAAAAAGTTATCGAGCACCCCACCACCATTTGGCCAGAATCTTTAATTCCTGGTTGAATGGGGAGCAGCCAATCCCTTCTTGGGTTGTTGAGGGGCGGACAGTGCTGATCCCCGAGACCGGAGATTTGTCCAACCCAAAGAACTACAGACCGATAACCTGCCTAAACGTATGTTACAAGGTGTTTACACGCATTTTGTACATGCGGGTGCTCCACACAGTTGAACCGGTTTACGATCGGATATATGAGCAACGAGGGTCGAAGAGAGGTGTCGCTGGCTGCAAGGAGAACCTGTTGATCGGCAGATGTGTCACGCAGGACTCCATGCAGTATAAGCGGAACCTCTCTATGGCCTGGATCGACTACCGCAAGGCATTTGACATGCTATCGCATGAGCTCATTGTTCACTTGCTCCGGTGTCTTGTGGTACCCGGTTCCGTAGTGAGATGTATTGAAGAACTGATGCCGCTCTGGAGGACTCGCTTTACCATAACATCGGGTAACGATAGAGTCCAAACAGAGTCGGTAACATTCAGAAGAGGAGTATTTCAGGGAGATTCCCTCAGCCCCCTTCTGTTTTGCATCTCACTACTGCCATTATCGGTCTCGCTCCGGAAAACCTGTGGCTACAACTGCGGTACCCCCGGTGACAGGAGACATAAGGTCACCCATCTATTTTATATGGATGACCTTAAACTTTATGCCTCTGGAGAGAGGGATCTCCAATAGTCCCTTAGGGTGGTACAGGAGTACACGCAGGCTGTCGGTATGCAGTTCGAGTTGAACAAATGCGCACTGATCCATCTCAAGAGAGGACAATGCGGTGACTACGGAGAGGACGCGCAGCTCGTGGACGGAAGCATTTTACACCATCTAGATGCCGGAGAGTCGTACACTTACTTGGGTGTCGAGCAACGCTCCACCCAAGAAGTGAGTGTAGTGAAAAATGCTCTCCGCGGCAAGTATCAGCACCTACTCCGACAGATCTGGTCTTCAGAACTGTCGGGGAAGAACAAGGTGTCTGCTACAAATATGCTTGCCGTTCCGATCCTTCTCTACTCTTTCGGAGTAGCGAAATGGACTAGAGAAGAGCTGCGTCAACTCGATGTAGTAACCCGCAAGAAGATGCATCTCAATAGGAGCTTGCATCCTAAATCGTCCGTTCCAAGGTTATATCTCCCACGACATCGGGGAGGCCGTGGACTCTTGAGCTTGGAGAGTCTCCATAGCAGGATGGTTCTGGATGGAGCATGTAAGGTCATCAGGAGTTCGGATCCCCTCCTCTGCATGCTCCGAGACCATGAAAATGCAGAGGTAGGAGCCTTTCTCTTTAAGGCAGCACGGAGGGCAGCCGATGAACTTGGTCTCATCTTCGACGTCGAGCGGGTAAACCCCGACTCTGTCACCGAGTTGGAACCCGTTCGACTAAAAGCCCACATTAGAGCTGCAGAACACAACACCCTTCTGCAGCTTCATAAGGATAATCCATTGCACGGGGTCTTCTATAAAAATATAGAAGACCTCGGCTTATCCGAAAGGCTGACCCTCGCCTTCTTAAGGTCAGCGGGGCTGAAGTCTGAGGCCGAGGGATTCATAATGGCTTGCCAAGATGGAGTATTTAACACCCGCGTCTATCGACGTCGTGTCATGGGTATGGAAGTCCCTGATGTCACTGCAGGGTATGCCGCAGGGCGCCGGAGACTGTAATGCACTTACTGTCGGCTTGTCCGACATACGCAGTCTCGGTCTGTATTCACAGGGACGACGCAGCATTACGAGTGCTTTACTATCATCTAAGGCACTCGTATGAGATAGACGGAAAACCAGTGCTGCCTTAAGCTCCGGGGGATATTGAGTCCGTTGTGGGGAATGAGAAGTGCCTAATTTATTGGAACTACTCGTCTCCCACCGTCAGGCAAATACAATCCAACAAGCCTGGCATAGTACTCCTCGACCACCAACTCAAGACAATGTATGTCGTGGAATTCTCAGGTCCCGCTGAGAGCAACATTGTCTTGAAAGAAGAGGAAAAACGGACAAAATATCTTCGAACTCCGCGGGCTTTATCCAGGCCATTCTGTTAAAATAGTGGTACTGATTATAGGAGCCCTCGGTGGAATGACACAGACGCTGCTTTCAGAACTAAGGATCACACCGACATGCCGAGATCCGGCAGAGATCTTAGCCGGCAGAATGCAGAAGGCTGTCATCCTCGGTTTATTGCGTCTACTCAGGGCACACGATTCGCGGACCCGGTAGTCACTCACTCCACGGGCGTGGGGAGTGGCTATTCGTATTACCAGCTCCCCTCTGTAAGGGTCGGAGCCACAGGTTAGGGTGACTGGTTTTTTGTAAAAAAAATAAAATTATTTCCATATAGACTCATACAAGTGTTTGGATAATGTCAAAAATTATAAAAAAAAAAAAACAATTAGCTTTATAATACAATATTTAAAAGTTTCCTCAGACAAATGGGTACATAGATAAATGTATCTTGCCAGCCGTCACACACCACTTGCAGACTGCAATTTCGAGCTGTTGGCTCTCGTCATAAGTGGATACAAAATGAAACATATAAGAGTATATAGACATAACATAATAACAAACAACACAGATAAATAAATTTATCTTACGTTATTTATATTTAAAATATTTTTCCAGAGAATAAAAAGTCTGTTCTATTAGAAAATTTTTAACTAGCATCTTAAATTGATTGAAGCCAGATAACGCCTTGAATTTATTTGGAAGGTGATTATAGATCCTACCAGCGGAATTAGTGGTCCATTACCCACCTGTGACAGTCTGTAAGGAGGAAGGTAAATATCTTTGGCCTGCCACGTGGGTAATTATTGACATCCTTGCATTTAACAAATTGATTAACATTTTTTTTTACAACGCATAAACACTGGTATATATATATACACAATGTATAGTTAGTATTCTATTGTTTTCTAAATAGGACGGCATGAGCTCAAGGAGGGTATATTAAACATAGAGCGGATAATTCTTTTTTGTAAGACAAATATTTTAGAAATACCAGAGCAATTACCCCAGCATACAAGACCATCTGACAGAAGTGACTAAACTATCTCAAAATAGAATATTTTTAATGTGGAGGTACTTACACTCGCTCTAAGTGGTCTTCTGAAGCGAAGACGAAGACCACGACAAGATAGTTGAAACGTCAAGTATTCAAAACTATCAACGCGAAAAGCAACCCGGAAACGTAACTATATATTCGTCTTAGCAGAATCTCCTTTGTATAAATATTGGTACAGATTGTACTTTAATGAGCGGTAATTATGTTTATTCAAAATTCTTCTTACTGTTTCCCCATTTAATCCTAGTTTTAGTCCGCTATTTCTCTAACAGAGGCTGATTGATTGTAGCTGACGATTCCTAGTACATTAATTACTCTCCAACTCTTCATTCTTCATTTTTGATTTTGGACACGTAGCTCCCGCCGCATTCTTCTCTCTAATTTCTTGAAGTAATGACGAGACGGATGTCTTCTTTCAGGAAATCTCTGAGCATACATTTGATCTACAGGCACAGAAAGTTTTCAACTTCAACATTCGCTATAAATTAATATCATGTCAGTTTTTCGTTATCGGTGTAGTTCACGTTAAGAAATCTTTCGCTAACAATAATTGTTTACAATGCCACCTTTCTTTTGTTTTATAATATTATATAAAATCGTAGTGTAAAGGCAACTATGTTAAAGTTTAATAAAAATTATTTTGAAAGTGATTTTTTATTTTTAAATAAATGAAATAAAATATAAAAACAAATAATATAAATTTGAAATGGATATCAATGAATACAGAAAAAATTTATAATTTATTGAACACTATGAGCCACCACTTTCCCATTTGAAAAAAAAACAAAGTAATATGTTCAACTTTGGATGAGGCATATTTAGATAAAAAGAGTTACTTGAGCCCATGTGGACTGACGGTACATGTAATTTGTCATAGCTACATAATTTAGGACAATCTATCATATTATTTAAAATTTTATATAAAAGTACAATCGAAAAATACTTACAGCGGGATTCCAAAGCATGTATTTGATATCGCATTGAGGCGTACCTCTTGCTAGATAAATGCCATAATTTCTTTACCAAGTATATTTACTGAAGAAGAAGTTTCTTCACTTGCTTTCACTCACAATGTAGTTTTCACGTTTGTGATCAAATCTTGCATCCTTTATTTAATACACTATCTGACATAATCAACTGATGAAATTTTGCACAGTTACTAAGATCAGATGACAATGCAGTATTCCATCGTTACTTTTGCAAATATCCACAGGGGCGCGAGGGCAAAAATATACATGGAATATATGATTAAATATACTATCCAGCCGGCACCTCCGGCAAAATGTAGAATACAAATACAAGGTTTTTTGCATGATGAGAGACTTCTACCTCCGTTTTTTCCCTACAAATGGTACGATATTAGTTCCGTTGCATAATGGAATGCCATTAGGTTTATACCTCGGAATCCAGCTCAAATGAATGAATTTATGTAAATTTGGTTCTGTACGTTATAAATAATTAAAGTATGACTAAAAACTAGAAAATATACATTTGTTAAACTTGCTCTTCTTAAAGTAAAAAATAATTGCAAAAAGTAAGGCGTGCGCATCATGCGTACAATCATACAAAGTGCGCACACCGTGCTCTTCTTGCAAGTATTTTTTACTTTTTAGTACAACTTTAAGAAAAGCAAATTTAAAAAAAGAACAACAAGAAAGACGTGAAGAGGAAAAAGAAAGAAAACGTCAAGAAGAAAAAGAAGAACGGGAAAGACGTGAAAAGTAAAAAGAAAGAAGACGTCAAGACGATAAAGAAGAAAAAGAAAGACGCGAAGTAGAAAAGAAAGAAAACTACAGGAAGAATTAAGAAAAATTATAGAGGTGCATCAGGGCGCTATCCTCTCAGCGACTGAAGAAATTAAAAACGAAATCGAGAACGACATAGGTATTAATGAATTAATGCTAAAGGTAATGACGTTGAAGAAAAAGTTGATAAGGTGGAAGAAATAGTTGGCAAAATCGAAACAACAGTTACTGAAGGATAATGAGTGATATTGAAGGAAAATTTAGAAAAGTTGAGGGAGAAGTAGAGCGACTTAAATGGCAGTTGAGGGAAAGAGGTGGCCAGCCAGTAGTATCATCAGGCCTTCGATTACAACCTCCCTTTGATGGGCAAACTTTTTGCTCAACACATAAAAGACAGTTTGGGGCAGCTGTATGCCCAATCAACTGGAGTAATGAGGACAAGACTATGGCATTAGTGCTAGCGCTAAGAGATCAAGCATTAGAATTGTTGCAGACGATCCAAGTGGCGCAGCAACAAGAGTTTAAAGTTTTAGAAGCTGCGTTCGACTTAATACATGACGACAAATATCTCTCCCAACTATATCGGATCAAGCTAAAATCATGTATACAAAAAGGTGCGGAGAATTTACGTGATTGGCACACTTGCCTTACCCAGATGTACCAGGGCAGTTCCAGAAGCAATTGGCAGTTGAGACATTCATTGATGGATTAAAGATGAGGAAATCAGGCGGGTCCTTAGACTATCTAGGCATAAGACTAGTAGTGAAGCATTGAAATGAATTTAGACATCTAACTAAAGGATTTACACAAGATGTTTACTCAATTAATGACCAAGACAAGTTTCCCAGGAAAACAGGAAAATCGATAAAGAGGAATAAAGCCTAGCAGAGGTATCCGATGTTACCGTTGCGGCAAACCAGGGCATATGATGCGAGATTGTGTACAATGGAACCTTGGGGAAGTAAACCCTGCAAAGGAGGAAACCCGAATCCGAAAGGACGAAAGAGATGGCTATGCTAAAGGACATACAGAAAATGGTCGCACAAGTGCTGAACGAATTAAGTTCGCGACCCGAGTCAAAACAGGAACCGCAACCGCCGGAACAGGAGCCGAAACAGCAGCAGTGGTGAAAGGCTGACAAAAGGAATCCGTTGTTATAATTGCGGCAAATTGGGGAATGTCAAGAGGTACTGGTGCCAGAGGCAAGAAAGTGAATGCCGAGGATGTAAAGAAACGGCAGGGTGTAGCAGAAGTGAAGGTGGTTAAGATAGAGGTTCCGAAGAGTTGGACAAAAGAAGTTGTAAGGAAAGATTGGAATGAGGACGAGGTTGGGCCATCACTGAAGGCAAAAGAAAAAGGAATCCGCCCGGAATGCAAGAACGTTTCTAACAGAAGTGTTGGACTGAAGGCTTTATGGGCGCAATGGGATTCCCTAAGGCTTGAAGATGGACTATTAAGGAAAGCATGGGAGAGCCCGAATGAGAAGCAAGTTACCATGCGGCTGTTGATATTCAGGTGCCGGTTACCCAAAGTACTTTGGGAAGTGCATGAAGGAATAGCATAGAAGGAGCATTTTGGTAAAAATAGGACCTTGGCTACAGTACGGGAATGATAAATAGCCATCAGGACGTGGAAGCTTGGTCGCAATTGCAAGGTTTGTGCTGATGTGGCTGCACCCCAAGGGAAGGGCCGTATTCTATTATCACCCGGATTAATGTTGTTGTTTATCGGATTCAACGAAATAAGAAGTAGTGTTATGTTCACGCTTACGGTACTGCCTCATAGAATATACGAGAAGGGCCAGAAACACCGCCAAGGATAGACTGGAACGTTCGAGATTATAAGGAGTGGCTGCCGCGCACGGAGGACAGTTTTATATGAGACGAACAAGTGAACAGATGGAATAAGAACAGTAATAAGTTGTGAATTATGGTAATTAGACTATAGCTAATTAGTATGTACCATCGGGAGATGATTAAAATTAACATTGCATTAATTTCTTCAGTGGCGGACTACCACACAAGCGTATGACGACTTCCTGGCGCCTCAGTAAAACAGGGGCCTCAGAATCGTTGGGTGCCTCATCCTCAAAAATTAAAATTAAATTTTTATTATCTGTCAATATGAGAATTATAAAATAATAATTGTTGGCAAATTTTAATATAATCTAAAACCTATTTTCATAGTGGGTCTTTGGCTCAGCTGGTAATTATTTTTTACCTGAGAATGCGATTTTTTCTTTTAAATGGGAATGTGATTTTTTTTGTACCTACTTGAGAATATTTTCTTATTTTCGTATCTTATTTTTATGTATTTATGTTTTTGTTGATTCAAAAATAAGAAATGGTATGATTTTCTGCATTGTTCATTTTAGTGAACCGCCTCATTCTTAGTAGGGTCAATAGGGGTCTTCGAGAGCAGGTTGCACCTAGGGTCCCACAAAATCTAGATCCACCCCTAAGTCTCTTAGTTAACTACATTGCAGACAAAAAACTTGGTTGCATTTGGGATACAGTTTGTTTTACTAATAATAATAATTGAATTTCAAACTTGTGAAGTTTTTAAACAACATGTTGATTTTTTTCTTTACTTAATTGACTCCTCACGAACACAAAAAAAGTCGGCAGACAATATGATCAGTTTAGAAGCACAGGCAGATGTAATGATCATAAAAAATTAAATTACTGTCGCGTGTTAGAGGATTTCCTTTTAATCAAACCGCCACAAACCAATGCGTGATATTTTATTAAAATCGAGATAGATATCATGCAAGTTTAACCTTCCAAAAACTTATCACTCTGCCCATTTTTTATTTCATGATCTACTGTGTGTATATCGCATGTAACACCTGACCTATTGAAGATTAATTAACAGCCGACTATAAATCGAAAATACGTTTTAACAGAATTTTCAATAAAATGAATATGATATACAGTTTGAAACTTGTTATAACTACAAAAATAAAGTTCATTAAATGCTTGGGTATTAATCGTAGCAAAATTTTTTAAGCGAACTTAGCATCTAATTAATGCTAAAATCATTTTAAAAATTTCTCCAAAACAATTAAAAAGGCCACTAAAAATTATGAAATACAAGTTCACTATTTTACAAATGCGTATGTAGCTATTAGTGAATAGTCACAAGAATTTATTACATTAGTGATGACGCCTGTGGTAATGACTTTAAGAAAGACTGCGTTTGCACCACGGTGTAGTATGTTAGGTGGTTCGACACACGGCACTTGCCATGTTAATCGACGGCTTCATAAGTGCTTGGTTTCTATTTAATTCAGTAGATGGCGCCCGGAATATACCGCTGCAATTATCTAGGCATAAATCATGGCATAGATAGACCGATTTCCTTTGATGCATGTATGTTGCATATATGCACATCTAAACGGCAAAACTAAGACAAAAAGAACGAACTAAAAGGCTCTTTAAATATAAATAATACAAATCTACAAAACATTAACTATTGTATATATGTAAACTGTATTTCTAATATTTCTATGCGTAAGTAACGACGAGACTTATTTGTCCTGCCATCTATTGCACTACACACAACTAAACACTTACGAAGTCATTCGTACGGGTTTTGTCGCATCACCTAATATACTACACCGTAGTTTGCACGCACGGAACCAGATTCGGCATACAGGACCGTACGAACTGTAATCGCGATGCGATTTTATGTTTATATGTACTAGTTACAACAAATTTTTGCAAGACCTCGGTGCCACACAGAACATCTTGAATTATTTTGGGTTACGCGTATTTAGTTGGCATAAAAGACGAAATAGCTATCAGAAACACATAAGAGCTGTGGTATAATTTGATATAAGTATAGTTTTAATAATATATACGTATGTATTTAGAACACCAGGAAATGTACAGAATTTGTTCATGTTTGTGTGGAAAACTTAAATATTTATAGTTTTTTAATAATGAGGAAATTAGTGAGCCATGTAGAAACGTTTCTGTACACCCTTAATAAGAATCTATACTACAAAGGAAAATAAAAAAATTACTTTTGAGCATTTCCTATCTCAAAAACAATGGGATCTGTGATCTAAGAGTGCTATATGAATTGTCATTTTCGAGGACTAAAGTGTAGAAAGTGGTGTCTGTCCTTCGAGGAGTAAGAGATCTATACTTTACTCCTTGAGAATGATTATTACAATAGCAATAGCCCACTGTTAGATTGCAGAGTGCAAATAAATAAATAGTTTGTACCAATACTGGCCGATAGCCGAGTGGGTTAAGGCCGGGTTCGAATCCTGGCTCCGGTACTGGCACTGTCGGAGGAAATGGTTGTATGTCCGCGTTTTTTCAATGTGTAACCCCCTTCCGCACAAGCCCTGGCGTCTGGAATTGGGGGTTGTCTAATTTCTGTGGTGTTTATTTATTTATTTAATATACCACAAAGCGAAAGCGCGTTTTAATTCCTGCTATAATTGATCTTTCACACTATAGTAATGGTATTTCCTAAAATCAGTACAACCGTTTATTAGAAAGTAATATTTAATAGCAGTGTCACCGACAGATAGTTACTGAAAATGTGTAAACAAAAATAAATTAGAACTATTTTGCATACATCAGTTTTACTAAAATCAACAATCGTACATAATTCATAACCTTAATTCCTTCCAAGATTTAATATATTACTCACATATTAATTCGGGAATTGTGCAGTAACTTTGGATGAAATTGTGGTGTTTTAATATAATGAATACAACTGGTGCATCTTTGCATTTTTTTTATTATAAAATGTTTTAATCATAAAAAAACATAGTAACTATCTACTTTTCTTCAGAGAAACAAAGAAAAAATAGAAAGGATATTTAAATAGCCATTACTTCATTTGGACAGGTTTTTTCGTATCGTGTTAGAGATCAAAGTACTGTCAATCTTAATAAATAAAAAGTGATTAATGCCAAAAATATATAATCAGCAATGCAATATTTTTAATGGGAATGTAATTTCTTAACATTAATATGAACAATTTAATCAAACCAGGTTTTAAATGCTACTTCACACATTAAAAATGACAAATTATGAGCCCGACCCGGCTTTATCGCACACGAAGCAATGTCATCGCTATTCTGCTGCCGTGTAGTACCAAAACTATTTTACACGAAATTTAACATATTCGTATTCGACACAATACTTTAATAGGAGCAAATACGACTTTTTATTTTTTCTCATGTTATTTTATTTTATACTACATCGTATTATATTTTATTTGAATATTTAAGTTCTTTGCAGAATATAAAATAATTTACGGCGATTTTGGGGATAATCAGAGGTGCATTCGTGTTGAATAATCAAGGAGGATAATATTTTGGAAACTTAATTTTAACTAGGATTACAATATAAAATATAATAGGTCCTTGTCTTAAGTTTGCTAGTTTACATAACGAAATCAATTCTGAATTCTATTAGCTTGTTTTTATGAATTTTGTAAAATAAGAATGAGGATATTTTATGGTATTTGATTATTTGACCTCGATAACGCACCCTTAAAAGCAACTGATTGTATAGAACCACATAACACATCGGATTAGAAACGCACGCTTCGGTATAAGCTCTAAATAAATTCAACCTTATGGCTCGTGCAGTTTAGAATGAATTTATGGCTATGAAAATATAGCTCTACATTTTTCTGAAATGCGAACGAAAAAATTAGTTAAAAAACCTTCCAAGATGTCGCGCTCCACCAGGTCGGAAAGAATGCAGTAGGGGGGACAGGGCTGGTTTTGGCTTTGGTTTTTACTAAATATTGACGGTTAATTTTGAACCAAACTTAGCAATTCAATATTTATTTATATCAAATAGTGAAATAATTATTAATTTAATACTGTAGCCGTTTAATTTTAATTTTAATTACATAGACAGGCGAAAGTGATTTAAAGACTTGAAATATTTTACCGATTGTCCTAGGGATATCCTCGTAAACGCCTACTTTTCAGTGACGGAACCCAGCTACTATCTAGTTTCTTCATACGTCAGTGTTTTCTCCGGGACTCCGGGTAGGGTGAAAAATTTCGCATTTGCGAACTGCTTACCATACTTATTCGACCATGGTGCGGGCAAAACACAGCCACAAAAACGTCATCAGAGACTGTCTCTCTTGGTTGAGGAACTGCAACGTCACGGTCGAAGGTGCATGTGTTGTGATTTACCTCTACATTTATTTGTTAGAGTGGAAAGTGGAAGTCTACAACATCTGAAATGGGTGATTGTGGATGTAATTGTATATATTAGTTGTAAGTGTATATTATATAATAGGTGTAAGTATATTTATAGACATTATTTGTAAGTGTATTTATAAAAATTATTTATAAGTACCTATTAGCTTTAACAGTATTTATATTTGAAGAAACTAAAAAAACAATTTATATGTAATGTCATGTGTTGTTTATTTTCTATTTTAAGTATAATTAATAATATGGTGGGGATGAACACATATGCATAAATAAAATATGGTAGGAAGAAATACAAGATGTGTAAGTATTTATATGGTGGGGATAATGGCAAATGTATAAAAGTAAGATACTCCTCTAGTGGTCTTCAGTTTGCTTTATGCGTCCGAGTCAGTCAATAACGAATTCTTCAGCCAACTCTGAAATTCAAGACCCGACCACTTCGTCCACCTCCGACATCTACATCGTGGACGAGAGATACCAGGCCTATTTATGGTGTCCAGCCGCAGCCACTGAAAAGGTCACCACCAACTTGGTCGCTGGACACGGTGCCCAATGAGGAGTCGGATGAAGACTCCACAGACACAATGGAGGAATCCACTGTTTTGGAGGATGTATCCGATGATGAAGCGGACGCAGGAAATAACTGATTTTTATATATATTTTTTTGTGTAAATAATTTTTTGTAAATAATAATAATAATAAGCTTTATTTATCCAATATTACATAGGACAAAGTACACAATAAAATGTATAATAATAATAACACATAATAAATAACATATAACATATAATAAATAACTAAATGTTTGCATAATTTAGAAAAACTAATTTGAGCATATTTGTTGTTTCCACCTCCAAGAATACATAAATAAATAAATAAAGACGTGGCATACCTCACTTAAGTTTATATGATATAAACTTGAACGTGAGTGCGTTTACACACTAGGTAAAACAAAAAATATATGTATACACATATATTCTCCTTTTTTTTACACTTTTGATTTTTCCACTATTTATTAAGAGTTTTTTTTTTCATTTCATTTCATATACACTATACAGTGAATAACATAGCTGTAGTAAAGTGATTGATGATTAATGGTGACTTCAATATAACTCTAACCCAGACTGTTGAATGAAATCAACAGTGGTTGGGGTTTTCTGTAAAATAATGAAATCAGCAATAAAAAGTAACAAAGTGAATTAATAGAAATATAAATCTTATTTAATTTATACTTTTATTACTGAACTAGCTCAGATGGGAGGGCATTGTTTCTTCTTAACGGACTGTCGCCCAGCCTGAAATTCTATTCTTTCAAGCTGGGCGACAGTCCTGCATTAAGAAATATAACAAATTGGAAAGCATATTGCCCCATTTCGGATAAAACGCGCCCTACCATACCAGTCGTTACCGATCTTCCGGCAACCTCTGTAGCCAACTTCAATACTGTAACTTTCGCTTTACCCTATCCACCTTTACTGATATTTCATACCTTTATATAGTATAGTATACAGCGCTTACCTGCAGATAAAAAACGAAATAAAACCTTTACGAGCTCATTATTATCAACAAAAGAAACCGACGCACGTTAAAAACCTATAAAGATAAGCAAGTCAATTTGCGAACGAAATAGTACAGATCCGTACTTACAATTCGTATGTATTAGAATGTACATATTATTAATAATATTGGATCGTAATGCGCTGTTAAAATTGAACGACTAAGTTACTGATCGAAATATTTCAATAAGTGCTGACCTGTGCGTAATTAATTTTGCGACTAGTTTAACGGTATTTTAATGACGTCGTAAAGTTTTTGTTGCCTTTTTTACGTACAGTGTAAATCTGAGCTCAACTATAATATTAATGCTTACTAATATTTTACAATCTGCACCTCTGCATGAAATGAATTCGATCTGATTTTGAAGGGAATATTTTATTACAATTTATAGCTTTTATTGTACTTATTAATTTTCACGTGAATTTATATACTGTTTACTAATTTCTTGTTTTGTTCAACTCCTGAGGCTTAACGCACATAGTGCAATACTTATCAGCTTCTCCGTGTTGCAATTTTTATATTTATTTATTTATTTTTCACATTTACCTTTGTACTCAGTTTTATAACTTAGTTATGTCAGCAATACTGGAGGTATAAGGTATAATTTGCACGGCAGCTTTGGTAAACTAAGGTAGATTGTGTATAGTTTTATTTTCTGTGTAGTCTCTTAAATGTTATTTTCACCCTTATTTATCTATATTTATCAGATATTCATAAATAAATTTAAAAAATAATAAAAAAACTTGTAAACACGTTAATTATATATGTAAAGTTATACTTTTTGATACAAATTTGTCTATCTAGGAAATTTTATCAACGCTGCTGATCACAACTACATCATACCTCTTGTTAGCCATTTTTATTGTAGCTCTCATCGTTCTATCCTTTTTTGTAATTAGCTTTTGCTTAAGTTTTTTACATTTATCTAAACCAGTTTTCTTAAACCCACCTAATTTTTTATTATAGCTTCTAATCACTGTTTTGATCTTGTCTTCGGTTTTAATTCTTCACTTATTCTCATACTTTTTATTATATATCGCTCATTATTTTTCTACTCTTCATAACAAACAAATATTAGTTGAGATATATCACACATTTTTGATGATAATGCTTGTAATAATGATTTATTACTTTAGGTCTGCATGAAGGTTGCACAGCTTAATGTTAATGTTAATTTCTCAAACTTAGGGAGAATGGCTTCGATATTGTATGTTTAACAGAAACTTGGTTGTCAACTAACATCAATTCCAATACAGTGCATATTCCTGTCTATCAACTGTACAGGGCGAATAGAAATGACGGACAGCGCGGAGGTGGGGTAGCAGCCTACGTGAGTAATAACACAAGGTGTAAGGTTTCTGTAATTAATTTGGGTAATAGTTATTCTTTTGAACATTTATGGCTTAAAGTCTCTGCCAACAACCAAAAACTTGCTATAGGCATTATATATCGGCCACCTGATAAAAATTTATCTATTTTATTGAACAGTTGGATGAAATTGGATCATGTAGTTGTGTGTGGCGATACAAAAGTAAATCTATTTAATCATAATAATCTACTAACTAGATGCTTCGATGCATATAACTTTGTACAGTTTATTAATGAACCAACCAGAGTCACCGCAACTTCGCAAACTTAACTCGACCCAATTTTTGTTAGCGATGCGAGTATTGTTTCGACACAGGGTATCATCAATGCAGATTTCCTTTCGGACCATTGTTTAGTATATTGGTTACGTTCATCACAGTGAGCGATCAGGTAGCGCTCACTGATCACATTCTTAAACTATGCTTTTTGTGCTGTCCTCATTGGCTTCTTGCATAATGATACGTGATCGCTCAGTTAGCGCTACTGCGTGATGAACACGACCAATGTAATTTAAAAACTAGGTCACCCTGAAGGAGTCAAAGTACATAACAATTAGGAATTTTAAAAATTTCAGTTATAACGATTTTCAGAATGACTTAAATAATCTCACACTTAACGATATCATTTATCTACCTAATATTGATATGAAATTTAAATTTTTAACTAATGCAATTTTATCTTTATTTAATAAACACGCACCGCCGCAAACGATAAGAGTATAAGTAAACCTAAAGCACAATGATTGTACGGAAAAAATTGATTTTTATAAAACACACCGTCACCCCGCTAACAAAACTTTCCATCTCAAACTAGTTTCACCGGAAGAGATAAAAGATATATAGTTTTTAATTTCACATCAAATGTATTTGGAAATGATGGCAATTCTCTAAAAATGTTTCAATATTGTTTTCCTTGCATCTCTCCTTATGTCACACACATAATCAACTGTTGCTTGGAGCAGGGTTATTTCCCTAAAGATTGGAAAATGGCGTTAGTGCAACCAATTACGAAAATTAGTTGTCCGAGTGCTATTACTGATTTAAGACCTATAAGTATACTCCCTGTATTGTCAAAAATCTTGGAAAGAGTCGTCCATACGCAGCTAAATGACTTTGTAATGCTCAACAATATGCTTTCTGAATGTTAGTCGGGTTATAGAAAATCCCACAGTACTACTTCTGCTCTGTTAAATGTCACTGATGACATTTTTCAGGCACTAAATAAAAAACAAATGACAACTTTAGTACTCTTGGATTTTTCTAAAGCCTTCGATATGGTGAATCATCGTCTCATGATAGCTAAATTAAAATATATAGGTTGTGATAATTTTGTTGTCAATTTATTTAGCTCTTACTTTAGTAACGGTAAGCAGAAAGTTATCATCAATGGTCATCCGTCCTCTGTATCTAATATCACTACAGGTGTTCCACAAGATAGTATATTGGGGCCTTTGCTTTTCATTATTTACACCACTGATTTGTTTCGTGAGGTTCAACATTGCAAAATACAGGGATATGCAAACGACACACAAATTTATTGCAGCTTCGACATTAATAGTATACATTTTATATCACTGATAATTATTTTCACTTTTTAAAAACATTTAATTTAACTTTTATAATTATTACATATGAGGTTTAATTCACTTAGTACATAATTAATATATAACTTGATGCAAGAAATGAGTATGATAACTGATTCTGCTGCCAGTCTTTGCTGTATTTATAATATTGGTTGCAGACGCTGGCATAGGCATTCTAATAATTAACGCTATACCAGCGTTTTATATGTGCACATTTGGTTGTTCGAGGAAGTTGTTATCTTAACTTGATAAGGGTATCAAATTACTTGATAATTTGGTTCGAATGATTATTATAATATCCTTAATATGAATTTAGAATATAACAAATATATAAGGTATATTAATTTAGCATATAACAACTCCCTCTTTTTTTGAAAAGTCAGTGTTATTCACTGACTTTTGAGAAAAATCGGTCATTTCTTCTTCCTCTGTATGTAGGTGAGGTCTTTCTCTCAGAAGGGTGTTGATTTTCTTTAGCATCTCATTAGGGATTGTATCTTCGGATTTCTTGCACTAACAACATCTTTTCTTACATTTCCAAGCAATGTAGGAAGTGAGGAGACAAATTCCGATGCCAATAGTTATATATACACTTACAGAAAAATGTTTGGTTATAAAGGGCTCGTTAATTAGTTTGTCCAAGTCTTTGGAGTATTCTTCGAGTTTGTGGTTGGCTATGTCTAAATTTTCTACATTTAGATGGTCGAACTGGAGGGGTTCTAACTTGGGTAGTTGGAATTTTTCGGTGATGTCACTACAACAGTCATAGGGTATAATCACTGGATGTGAATTGTCCGTAATGTTAATAGTGTTACGCCCTTCTGCTTGCACTTTTGTTATACCGACAAACGCGTAACAGTCTGGATGGAGTTTTAATATTCCTACTACACTAGTCATTTTTGTGTCCATTTGATTACAGTTTATAGTGATATGGATGGGTTGAGACAATTATTAGCCACACATTGTCTTGCAGTTTCTGAAAGTTATGTCCTTGTCCGTAGATGAGGGCACTTTCGCAATTTTCGGGAATTTTCCTGGTCAAAGGTGATTGAATTTAAAATGTCGTCTCGGTTACTCTGAAGGTACAGGTAACTTTCAGTTAATTTTTCACATGTTTCTACATATTTTAGTTCGGCTTAAACCAGTGCGACTCTATCATTTACTTTATGAAATGCGATTTGAATCTTTTTCATGTCCTCGTTAAAGGTTTTTATGTTAATTTGCATGTCCTGAACTATTTCGTTAAAGGTTTTTATGACGGTAGGAGTAACAGATATTTGGTTTTTTAGGAGGTTTTCAATTTGATGTTGGTCATTATTTAATTTATTGATACTGTCTGTGAAGAATTGCCCGTCTTCAGCATATAGATTGCTGGTAATTGCTTTGAATATGCTACCTACTCCATTTACTAAACCGAGTTTGAATCGTTTAGTGTTAATGAACACTTCTTCAAACTTAATCTTAAGGGAATTTGAAATTTGGTTTAAAGCGTTATGTGCGTTTTGACTTTGACCAGAAATTCTTTAGTTTCACGTGTGTCACGGTTGAATATATATATTACCGATTGATTCTAAAATTTTGTTGTTGTTGGTAAAGGCTTCTTCGAGGCTTGATAGATTTTTGTGGACTAATAGAGTCCATCTGTCGTTGGAAATTACTATCCTTGTTTCGTCGTCGTAGTAGACTCCGATGGTGTTATTGATGGGTGTTATTTGGTACTGGGACATGGCTGTTCCAATCAGCAGAGTGAACCTGTAATGGTAATTTAGGCTTCAAAATATGGTTTTAGTTTGTCAAAGTTAGCTAATTTTTTTGACTTTTTTGTGTTGAGAAGGGTGGCTGCGTTTTTGTGGAGTTCCAGGATTTCAAATGGCCCGTTAAATTTATTGCGTAACTTATCGCTGATCTGGGACTCTTTTAGATACACCTTTTGACCAATTTGATATTCGGGGGTTTCTTTTGAAACATGGGCATCAAATCGAACCTTCGCTTTTCGTCTCTGTGTTTCGGTTCTCGCGCGTGCGACTTTATAATAATAAGAGAGGCGATTATTTAAGTCTCTGATATATTTCGTGATAAGTTCCGCTTGGTTATATAATGTCTCGGGTGGTCTGCTAGACGTGTGTCCAAAGACTAACTCATAGGGTGTAAATCCATGAGTTTTATTTATGGAGTTGTTTTAACATATTACCGCGTAAGGTAATATGTTGAAGGGGTGTTCGTCGGGGTGTTCTGTCATGTCTATTCCGATCATCTCTAACAAGGTAGAGTAAAACCTTTCTAAGGAACCGTTTGATTGGGGGTGTCCTACGCTCGATTGTGTTATTTTTATGTCATAAAGGAGGCATAAATCTCGTAAACTGGCGTTATCGAATTCACGGCCGTAATCGCAATGGACTCGTAAAGGTGTTCCAAAGTGTTGGAAGTAAACGAGTAGAGTGATTGCGATGGATTTTGCCATTTATCTTTGATGGGGTACGTTTGGCTAAATTTTGTGAGTTCGTCATGTATTGTAAGCGCGTAATTTTTTGTGGGAACTTACAGAACATCAATATTTATGCGTTCGAAAGGGGACTTGGGTGTTTCCGTGATTATCAGAGGGGTTTCTAGGTTTTTGCGACAGATTATCGTTTCTTGACAAATTTTGCAAGTTTTTATGAAATTTTCGACGTCCCTTTGTCAATCCTGGCCAATTGTATTTTTCTCGAATACGCCGAATGGTCTCATTTATTCCGCGGTGGAGATGGGCTTTGCCGGTATGGTATTGATCGATAATAATGGGAATTTGATCATCATTGGGCGTTTTAGTAACGTTCTGGCATATTTTAAGTTTTACGTTTTTTTCCGCTAAAAGGAATGACAAAATTTCGAGGATAGGGAGCTCGATATTATTTTCAATATGGTACGTCTTAGAGTCCTCGAATGCTTCGCGGCTATTGTACAGTGAGATAAACAGATGTTGAACTACTCTTTCGGGGTCGTATGGTAGAGCTACAATAAAATAATTTCTATGCCGCACCGACTTACTGAATAATTTACTTAATTCTAAATTCCCAAAGTCTGTGTTTTCTTCGTACAAATCTTCAAGGATTTTGTAATGCAAATCTTCGAGAATATTTTGTTGGAAAAAGGTCACTATGTTTTTGTTGGTTTTGTCTAAGAGTTGTCCATTCGAAAGTTAGATCTTAGAGTAATCGATAAGCGATTTTGTGTTATACAACTTTGTAAAAGTTTCGAATTCTTTTAAGGCGTTCTCTTGTTCGTTTGTGTCTGTCGTGTCACTTTGAATGTCAGAGTCGGGTTCTCCTGATGTCGAGGGTTCTTGA
Source organism: Leptura quadrifasciata (assembly GCA_963675555.1). Lineage (NCBI taxonomy): Eukaryota > Metazoa > Arthropoda > Insecta > Coleoptera > Cerambycidae > Leptura > Leptura quadrifasciata. The sequence continues at coordinate 148,475,733 of OY776673.1, read as the reverse complement.
ATGGGGTACGTTAATAGTTTGGATTCTGCTTGGAAGTCTCGGATATGGTTTATCTTTATGCGGGACAGGGCGTCTGCGTTTTTGTTAATGCGACCGGGTTTATATTCGCCTTCCGCAACCGAGCTGGTCAGTTGCATACCTGCTCCAGCTAAAACTTCAAATGCAGTTTCGTTTTCAGTCGATTAAGGCTTTAAAAAGTGATGGAGCGTTCAAGTGGGACAAAATCATCCGGAGGTGAAATACCCTCCCGATCGGATCTGCGGGGGAGGGTGCCCACAGGGACACCTCATCAAATGTCGAAAAAACACCGACAAGTTAAATCCAAGAAAACTAATTCTTTCATCTACGGCGCTTGGAATGTTCGTACTTTGAACGACAGCACTCGCACCGATCGGCCTGAAAGAAGAACTGCTCTAATAGATAGAGAACTTCACCGACTCAATGTTGACGTTGCAGCTCTCAGCGAAACTCGATTTTTGGAGGAAGGCTCTCTCACAGAAAGGTACTACACCTTCTATTGGAAAGGTCTTCCCACCAATTCAAGAAGACAACATGGAGTAGGATTTGCCGTTCGGAATCAACTTGTATCCAACTTAGCACAAGTACCACAAGGCCTATCCGAGCGTCTAATGCTGCTACGCTATGAGCTATCAGATGGCAACGCGGTAAATCTAATAAGCGCCTACGCTCCCACTCTGGATGCAAGTCACGAAACCAAGGAAAGCTTCTATCAACAGCTGGAAGAAACCCTCTGTAGAATACCTAAAACGGAACGACTCGTTATTCTTGGCGATTTTAACGCTAGAGTAGGGAGAGATGCAGACACCTGGCCAGGCATCATAGGCAAGAACGGTTTGGGCAACATGAACGCTAACGGTCAACTACTCCTAACTAAATGCGCCGAATATGATCTAGTTATAACAAACACCATTTTCCGACAAAAGGATAAATTTAAAGGCACCTGGCGTCACCCCAGATCAGGTCACTGGCATCTACTGGACTATATTATCGTACGTAGGAAGCATCTCAAAGACGTCCAAATTACAAAGGCGCGCATTGATAACGAATGTTGGACCGATCATCGTCCTGTTGTCTCTAAAATGAAAATTGTTATGAGACCCAAACACCGAAGAACTCAAGTAAAATGTAGACTCCGTCTCTGTATTAGTAAATTGCGTGACCAACAAACCGTCGAACAGCTAAAGCAAAAAGTTCAAGAGAATTTGAGTGCACTAGAAGAAACCAATTCTGTAGATGTCGCTGCTACCTGGACACAAATTAAAGACAGTTTAAAAAGTGCGAGTGAGGAAATTCTTGGCACTGCAGCAAGTAAAAAACAGGAGGACTGGTTCAATGATAATGAAGCTTTTATACAAGAACTTCTTGACCGCAAACATACTGCCTTCCAAAACGCTATCAACCACCCCAACGACTCATCAAAAGCAGAAGCTTTTACCCAATCTAAGTATGAAACGCAATGCGAAATCAGAAGAATAAAGAACGAGTGGTGGGCAAGCAAGGCCAGAGAAATTCAAAGGTACGCCGAGTCACACGACTACAGGAATTTCTTTCAAGGAGTAAAAGCAGTGTACGGCCCCAGTCGGAAAAATATGTGCCCTATTAAAGATTTAAATGGAAATCTCCTCAAAGAAGACCAGGAAATAAGAGCCCGATGGAAAGAACACTACTCTAACATTCTTAACCAGCAAAGTCAAGCCGATCACGATATTATAAATCTTATCCCTCAATATGACACCTTCGAAGACTTAGATAAACCACTAACAACGGAAGAGATCTTAACCGCCATTGGGCAGCTAAAAAATAACAAATCTCCCGGCGCCGACTCACTCCCAGCTGAGATCTTTAAAGCTGTGTCGTCAGAGCTCATACCCTACCTCAAAAAACTGTTTGATGTCGTGTGGGAAAGTGGTCAAGCTCCGCAGGAGTTTCGTGATACACTTTTAATCAACCTCTTCAAAAACAAAGGGAGCGCTGCGGACTATGGAAATTACAGGGGTATAGCTCTCCTGGCTGTTGGAGGGAAGATACTCACTAAAGCGATGGCAAATAGGCTAACACCTGTTATGGAAAAGTTACTTCCTGCAACACAGAGTGGCTTTAGACCAAATCGAGGCACATCGGATTTAATCTTCACACTTAAACAGCTTCAAGAAAAAGCACTCGAACATCAAGGAGAAATTCACATGGCCTTCATTGATTTAACCAAGGCGTTTGACTCGGTGGACAGGGAAGTGCTCTGGAAAATTATGTTCCGCTTAGGTATCCCTAGAAAATTTGTGGAAGTATGTCGCAGTCTACATACAAACAACAACGCCCAGGTTATGTATAATAATGAGGCAACCGAACCTTTCCAAACCCTCACTGGAGTTAGGCAGGGATATGTCCTGGCACCCCTACTCTTTAATTTGTTTACCACTACTCTAACAATTATTGTTGACAACAAACTGACAGTCAGAGGAATAGGTCTCAGATACCGTTTTGATGGCGGTCTCTTTAACACAGGGCGCTTTAGAGCTTTCACCAAGACACGCACGCGATTCATTTGTGATCTCCAGTATGCGGATGACTGTGCACTTTTAGCCTCTACGCCGGAAGAGCTTCAAGAACTTTTAGATGTGTATGCCCAGAGCTATGATTCCTTGGGACTTAAAATCAACATTGGAAAGACTAAGATTATGTCAACTCCTCATCAAGTGAACCAAATAGACATTACACTTAACGGAAATTCTCTTGAAGTGGTGGATCAGTTCAATTACTTAGGCAACGTTGTTAATGACAAAGCGAGATTCGCAATAGAATTAACGCTGCGTCTAGAGCACTCTGGGGACTTAGAGAGAGAGTATTTGACAACCACGACCTTGCTTTGTCAACGAAAATGGCTGTCTACAGAGCAGTTGTCATTCCAACACTGCTATATGGATGTGAAAGCTGGGTCACTTACCGTCGTCATGTGAAAGAATTAGAACGTTTTCAGCAAAGACACCTCAGAAGTATGATGAAAATCCGTTGGTTCCATCACATATCAAACGTGGAAGTACTCAGGAGAGCAAACAGCCTTCCAATTGAGGTGCTTATTTCAAGAGCACGCCTAAGATGGGCAGGTCACGTTCATTGTATGCATGATAACCGCCTTCCTAAATGTATACTTTATGGTGAATTGCTAAGCGGTAGAAGAAGGCGTGGCGGTCAACGAAAGAGGTTCAAAGACGCTCTCCATGAAAATCTAAAATCCTGCGGTATTGCAGACGAGCAATGGGAACAACTTGCAGCGGACAGAACCGAATGGCGAGGGGTTGTGGCCAGCTATCAAGGAAATGTTGCTGCAAGAAGGCCGAATCCAAGACCTAACCAGGTCTATGTTTGTCCTGACTGCGGTCGACATGTGCTCTCCCGAATTGGCCTCTATAGCCATAGTCGTGTGCACCGTAGATGAATGGGAATTACAATAGACTACACCTTTTACTTGTTTTTTATTTTACACAATTTATCGACTGTAATATTTTTATACTCGGACTCGAGTAACGACTAATAATAATAATAATAATAATAATATTCGATATCGTATTCCACGAGCTTTAGTCTCCAGCCTGCTAGACGGCTTCCGGGGTCTTTTATAGAGAAGAGCCATGTTAAGGGTCTATGATCTGTTATCAGTTTGAATTTAAGTTTGGGTTTACTCCTTCATTGGTAACGAGATGGCCTAGATATGCGACTCCTTTACGCAGGAACTCGCACTTATCAGGTTGGATTTTTAGATTGGCATTTCGAAGGCGTTTGAACGCTTCGGTGAGACGGGAAATATGTTCATCGACTGTCGGAGAATATACGATGATATCATCCATGTATACGAGACATCTCTCGTTCTGGATACCTACGAGGATATTATCCATAACCCTTTGGAAGGTGGAAGGGGCGTTTTTAAGTCTGAAGGGCATACGGACAAATTCATAATGGCCATTGTCTACACCGAAGGCGCTTTTCGGGATGTCTTTTGGATCTATCTCGATCTGGTGAAACACAGATGCAAGGTCCAATGTGGTAAAGTATTGGCATTTACCCAATTGATCCAGGAGGTCCGAAATGTTTGGTAAGGGGTATCTATCTCCTACAGTTAACTCATTGAGTTTCCTGTAGTCCACGACTACACGCCATTTTTGTTTCCCGATGCATCGAGTTTTTTTGGGACGACCCACACTGGGGACGACCAGGGGGAACTAGAGTGACGAATAATATTTTGGTCTAACATTTTGGATACCTGCGTTTTGACCTCTTCTTTGTGTATCTGGGGGTATCGATACGATTTCGTAAAAATTGGTTTCGCGTCATTAGTATCTATTACGTGTTTAATTTCATTAGTGAAGGTTAATTGGTCGCCTTCAAGATAAAAAATGTCCGCGTATTCTAAACAAAGTTGGGTTATTAGTTCATTTTCTTCCCTGTTTAAGTGATCCAGGCGGAGTTGGTTTTTTATTTCGTATTGTCTGTCCACGCAAATTTGAGAGTTTTCTTCGCCTATTTTGTTTATCGAGAAATTCTGGATTGGTTCTAATTTTATCTCTAAAAGATTGACGGTTTTGGGTATTGCATTTGCATTTAATATAGAAGTAAAAAATTCACCATTGTCGTTTATTCGTACTATTGCGTTAGGGAGTCTTACTTTGTCTATTTCGGTAGCTAGCAGTATAGCTTCCGTGTTAGTTAGATGGCATTTAAGTTTGATAATTTGTTCAGTTCGTGGTTCGACTGAAATTATATTTGAAATGTCACGAGTAACGTCTTGAGTGCCTGGGTTTGGGTAAGTTTGTATGTCTGGTAGACTTTGGTCTGTGACTTTATAAATCGGAATTGTTTTGAAATTTGTTATTAATTTTTTGTTTTTTATATCCACTATGCAATCATAGTGTTCCAAGAAATCGGCACCTAGGAGTCCATCGAACTCTATCTATGTCGAGATCGCATACGTAAATTTTGAATGGTTCATTGTCATCAAACGGAATAAAGACGGCTTCATTAATAGCTACTTTTTGATTGGTTATGCGCTGGATCGTAACATTTTCTGGGCATCTCCTACTATAATTTTTACAAATTCTAGGTTTGAATATGGATAATCCTGCGCCCGAGTCGATTAATATTTTATGCGTGTTAGTAGCGTCAATAATATAATGTAAGTTTTTAGATCTGACAGACAAGGGACTTAGAGGAACTGTTGTTCTGGGAAATTGAGATTTGGATTGAAATCGTCCAGGTTCATTTGGCCAAATTGGGTTTGTAATACTGTCATGTTGGAGTCTCTGATTTTGTAATCTGATGGTTCCGACTGGGTATGTGGACCTGGTCGAAAATCCCGATTATACACAGGGGTTGTATCGAAAATCGGTTCCTCTGTATAATAATTCTCGGAGGGGCTATTAGCAGTATAATACTCCTCGTTAGTATTGTCATATTCCGAAGTATTAGCTGTAAAATAATTACTCGTGTAAAGGTCGTTATCAGTATAGTATCCTTCATTGATATTTTCGTGGGGGTTGTCAGAAGCGTAATAATTTTGGTTTTGTTCTAAATTTTCAGGTTCGACATTTGGGTACAAACGAAGCGTCCTTCTATTTACATTTGGTTTATAATAGTTAGGATTTGGTTGAATCATGGGGGTCTTACATTGTTAAAATTTGGGTTTGGTGTAATAACTGGTGGTCTTTGTTGTTGGAAGTTTTGTGAATATCCGGGGTTTTGGTTGTATTAGTTGGGTCTTTGTTGTTGGAAATTTTGCGAATATCCAAGATTTTGTTTATAGTAGTTAGTTCTAGGATAATTTGCCAAAATTTGGAGGTCGAAGATTCACTAGCAATATGTCCCGTGCGTTTGCAAAATGAACATTGTTTTGCATTTGAGAATAAATTTGGGTTGCGCATAGTAGTAGTAGCATTATTGCCGCGATTGATCTTTTGTGTTTCGAAATAGTTTAATTGGAGGTCTCTGCGAACTTTTCTTATTGCCGTTAGCATATCCGGAGAATCGCTTGCCCTAACAATTTGCGCGATTTTGAGCTTCTAGTCCTGTAAGTGAAATGTTCAGGACCATACTTTCAGTTAATTGTGTCTGAGCTTGTTTTTGCGCCACTGTTAGTCGTTGTTTATTTAATGTTTATGCATTTTCGCTTCATGGGTTTGTAAACGCGCAATAAACGTAAGCGGAGATTCATTAGGAAGTTGTCGCATCCTTTGTAGATCTTGTATTAACGAGGTTAGGTCTCCACTATCTCCGAAATAATTTTCTAAAAGAGTCTTAATTTCTTTGACTTTGAAAAACTTTATTTTACTTATAATGTATAGACAACACAAGTCCTTTCCACAAATAATACGTGCAAAATACGGCACGATTATTAATTTAATTTAGTTTGCACTTAAATAACGAAATGATTCTATAAGTACTTACATATAAATAAATCTTCATTTGTAGACGTTGGTCCTTTTCTGATTAAGGGATTTGAATCCGCCACCTGTTATCAAAGTTCTCCTTATTCCGGCGATCCTTCTCCTGAAGTCAGGCCCTTTTTTGGGGGTGCTCCTTGTTCTTCGGGGGGGTTTTCGTCAGTTAAGCTTTTCTTCCAAGTGTTTCCCAGATCCTACAGTGACTGCGCCAATTTTATATCACTGATAATTATTTTTACTTTTTAAAAACATTTATTATAACTTTTATAATTATTATTACATATGTGGTTTAATACACTTAGTACAATATTAATACATAACTTGATGCAAGAAATGAGTATGATAACTGATTCTGCAGCCAGTCTTGGCTGTATTTATAATACTGGTTGCAGACGCTGGCATTCTAGGAATTAACGTTATGCCAGCGTTTTATATGTGCACATTTGGTCGTTCGAGGAAGTTGTTATGTTAACTTGATAAGGGTATCAAATTACTTGATAATTGTTGATAATAATAATACTTGATAATGATAATTACAATATCTTAATATTAATTTAGAATATAACAAATATATAAGGTATATTAATTTAGCATATAACATACATGAAGCCTGTAACCGCATCAATACCGATCTAAAAGCAGTATTTGACTTCTCTGTTTCACATAATTTAAAACTGAATGCAAATAAAATATTTTACATGCTGTTCGGTAATAGTAAACATATTGAAATGATTTTGCCCAATATTGAAATATAATGATTTGTTGCCTTATACTACTAAACATAAAAATCTGGGTATAATTTTTTTTCCGTATTTAAGATTTGAGGCACACGTTAGTAGTTTGATATGTAAATCATATTGCCCTCTAAAATTGCTTTATGCTAACAAACATATTTTAAGCTTTAATTTAAGGAAGACGTGAGAGTATCTTGTGATGTCTTTATTTAATTATTTTTGTTTATGGTCCTTGTGTCGATTCAGTTAACCGACATCGCATACGAAAAGTTTAAAACACATGTTGTTGTTTGGCTTTTGGATTAAGAAAATATGATGGAATATCTGCGAATTTAAAGATTCTTCCTGCCTATGAGTCAAATTTGGGAGCTACAAACGTATATTGCGTTGTGGATGATTTAAAGAAACCACAACGCGTTGTGGACGTTTTTTCACTCAATGATCGTTTTCGTTCTTCCAGTCTAACAGATACACCGCAAATACTACGAGTACTTAACGGTTAACGGTTTTTCAAACTTTTTCTAGAGTGTATATTCCGCCTTGGACCCAAGTCATACAAACGACAACAGTCTATACTTATTTGAATTGGTATAATATTTCAACTGTATCACAGAAAATGAGATTATTGATGGTGTTCCTAGCTTCGTAGTTAGATACTGGGCTGTGGTGTTTGTAACTCCGCTGTGTATTATTTTTAACATGATTTTCATTGCGTCCAAGTTTCCGAATATCTGGAAAATTACCAAAATATGTCCAATTTTAAAAACTGGCGATCCATCGTCTATAATCGATTACAGACTCAAGACCTATTGCCAGTCTGTGCAATTTTGCACTGGAAATATTAATCAATTCATATGTGAATCTCCAAGAAATGTGCAACATAATTTCGCTATCCAAGCTTGAAGTTTCAAGAAAATTCAATATAAAGTTTATTGGTTTAATTGGAAGGTCGTCTTATGTTCCAATTAATATTTTAAAATGTATACGATTTATAAAATATTTATGCTTTGGTCATGGCATATTTACGTTTTAATGTTTAAATCTTTCTGTCTCTATTTCTAAAGGTTTTAATATAAAAAACAAAACCCTTGAACTTGTTACAAATTATGCTAATAAATGTTTTAAATTATCGCTACACTCGGGATGTTAATAGCAGACTCATCGGAAGTTAATTATTTTTTAATGTGCATGGCTTCTTTGACCCTGACTGTAATTCAATAACAACACTGTAGATCAATATAATAGCAAGTATCATACAATAACAGTAACTGAGAGAGAACAATATCAAATTTAGGTTATTTATTGTCCAAATATGTCAGAAAATGAACATGATGTAAGGATAAATCTATCAAAATTAATTTTTAATAAATTTGTCGGCCTCCTAAAGTTTTTAAATATCTCAACATTATAAAAGTACCACATAATATTATAAAAATTATTTTTTCAGTTATTAAAAAAGTTATTAGACTTTATGAATGAATTGAAGAAATCGTGCGAAATCATATATTTCTGATTAATTTTTACGTGGTGTTTAAATTCTTATCTAATATAAATATCACGTGAATATTACTCAAGTGCGTGATTTCACACGGTCGATATCTAAATGCAGACATTTATACTTAACAAAAATACAAAAAATATCTATTGTGTAACAAAAGTTTGGGACAAATTGTGAACTATACTAGTTACTAAAAAGAAATAGGGTATCCAGATATTTGGTCTTCATTTTATTATTCGTTATTTATATAGTCAGTCGGAAATTTTGCACTTACATTTTATAGTATATTCGATGAATTTTTTTTCATTTTTAGAGGTCAGCGGCATTATTCAAAATTCATCCCGCATTTGGATGGATACGGAAGTTGGATGATTTACTGACAAAGCATATTATTAAAATATGTATGAAACAAAGTGTAAATATGAAGTAGATTCTTCATTAGACAACGGCCGTGAAAACCTGCATTCTACTAAAGTGTAAATATATTTTGTTAAAACTTATTAATGTTTTATAACACAAAAATTATAATGTTGGGCATCCAATATACTATATTTCAATATACTATTATTAAAAATAGATGCTAAAATGTAACTACATATGAGTTGCTTGCACGCCCCTATTTAGATAAATTTTACAAATTACACGAATTGACACAAAAAGTAATATATACTTTTTTATATCTTGTGTCTAATTTAATTGACTGGGGTCGTTTGAAGACATAACACAAATTAGACAGCATAATGCCCCATTTTGAATTAAACGCCCCTTACCGTATCACACATTACCGATTTTCCGCCAACCCCTGTAACCAAACTCCACAAACTATAACTTCCGCTTATCCTATCCACCCTTTCTGATATCTTTAAATCTTTCCTGTCTCTTCCTTTCTGTTTGTATTATTTTTGTCGCGTTTGTTTTTATTGGTTTCTTTTTATGCATTTTTTGTCTCTAAATTCGTTTTCTCATCATCAATTTTTAACAAAATCAGAGCCTTGTGGTATCGAAATTTTTAAAGCCTAATTTTAGGCCAGCCTTGCGCAGCCAGACGTTCATACATCTCGCAGAAGGCAGAAGGTTCCTCGTTTGGATGCCTGCGTTAGCTGCAAAATTTTAAAAAATGTTTGTGCCCCGGTTTTTAAATAAGTGTATTTTTAGTTGTATTAAGCCTCTTTTTAATTAGACATGAAAGAATTTTATAACCTTCTTTTATCTGCACCCCACGCTTTTTTTGTCAATAATATTTAAACATTATTTTTTACGTTTTAGTTCGGTTTGCTATTTTTTATAAACTATAATTTATAAAATACATAATATTGACAGCGGAGCCTCCGACAAAATGTCGACAATATATTAGTCATTTTTTTAAATTTTGTTTTATTTTGCAAAGTTTCAGTTTAATCTAATGTTTTAAAGTGGGTGAGAATAACGTTCAAAGATTCATACAGGTGAAGCTAATATATAGAGTGTAAAAATGTAGTAGCGTCAAGTCTGGGGATCTCGACATCCACTCAATCAAAAAATTGGTTCGCCCTATCCAACGATTTTCAAAATATTCAATTAGTCATGTTCTCACCAAAACAGGGTTATGAACAGAACATCCATCTAACTGAAATTTTAAATTAAGGAAATTCTGTAGAGATTTTTTTTTTGTACATTTATTTAACGTCGGCCTATTTCCGCTACTGAGGCCTAACACCGACGCTTGTAGACGAGCTACCCCCAACCAGGAATTTTGCCGAACCTCTTCCCTTAAGAAGAGTACGGATCTTTTACTTGCCTAACATTTAATAGACAAGGGACCGACGGCTTTACATCCCCTCCGAAGGATGGTATATCTCCTATACAACTCTCGCCTAAGGTTGTATAGCTTCCGCGCATACACTGATATACAAGCCGCTGGAAGATATGTGAGGCGAGAACGCGGTTTCCGTTGGAATGGTCACCCATCCAAGTACTAACTGCGCCTGCCGTTGCTTTACATCGCATACCGAAGTATCTACATAGTAAAGACGCACCTACACTCGCCCCCTTTCTGTAGAGATAAATCATCTAATGTGTTCCAAAACTAATTCCCAAGAAAATTTAAAAAACCCATTCGCATTGATATTACCTTCAAAGAGGGAAGGGCCAGATATTTTGTCATTTAGTATTCTGCACTAAATATTAATTTTTCGCGAATACTGCCTTTTTGCACTTACGGCGAATTCCGGATTCTCAGCTGACCAGTGACAGTTTTGACTTAAAACCACCCCATTTGTGGTAAATGCGGGTTACATCGCTGAATAAAATGTTATTTAGAAAATTAGGACTATTTAGATATTCCCCCTGTAGCCAATCGTAAAACTCTAATCGTCATTCCTCATCACTTCCAATGTACGCAAAATTTTTGGCCTGAAGCCTTTATTTTGATTTTTTTGTTTTAAAATATTCCAAAATTTGATAATTATTTGCGCCTTTAAAAGTATGTTTTCTACTTGTGCATTGTGAGAGTGGGCAAACATGACTGTGTCGTCGGCGTACTTGACAAGTTTAGTATTCGGGAACTCTGGGAAGACATAGAAGCTGTACACTTTTGGTGAAGACACGACCCTTGCTGGACTCCCGCGAAAATGTCCCGTTGTGTTGACAGTTTATTGTCTGATCTACATGGATCTGCTGACAGGAACGAGTGAACAAGTTTGATGAAGTCGGAAAATAATAGTTGTGCATTTTGTAGAGTAATCCTGGAATCCAGATCTCTCAATATCGAAGAGCAACATTGCGGTGCTCTTCCCGAGGTTGTATTGCACTTTGACCTCGTTAACTGTCCTGGCCACTAATCTAGTGGATCTTCTCCACCAAATTGGAAATCGCCGACAGAAGTGAAATGTGTCGGTAACTACCAGCGAGCTTCACGTTCTTATTTGGTTTCAGGATGTTTACAATCACCGCATATTTCCCATAGCTAGGCCAATGTTGCAGTTTCAAGATCGCGTTAAGGATATACGTTAATTGCACAATACCTTTCCTCGGGAGATATTTTAAGAGTTTGTAATCGACGTTATCTTTACCCGAGATTTTTTGTTTGGTAAAGTATTGACAAGATCTGCAATTTTGTTGTTTTTGTTAGAGCAAAATCGGTAATAACTAAAGTTGTTTTCGTCGACTCTATTTAGGGGCATATCTGCACTGATTTTTTGTGAGAAATGATCTGTCAAGCCATTGTCGTCAACTATGGTGTAATTTGAAAGATTCAGTCACAAAAATATTATCAATTCGGGCAGGTATTAGATGTATATGCATAGGGGTAGACTCAAATATTGAGTTCATATTATATGCCAGTAATAAAGAAATCAGTCAAGTTTTTTCATTAGATGGTTTTAGAAAGTCTACATTGATAAAGACTGACAGAGGAAGCCATCAAGCAATACAAACAATAGAAATAAATTGAATATTTTACTAAAGCAGACAAAAAATAATTATTATAAAACAAAAATTTAACAAACTAATAACAATTATAAACATATATGTACGATTGTTGGTGAAGTTACAAATGGTAAAAGAAATAATAAAGAAATAAATATTATTAAGCAAAATGATATTCTTATAATAGATAATACGTAAAAATCAAATACCTTTAATAGATTCTTTATAAATATAGGTAAGGAAATGGCACAAAAAATACATACTGGGCAGGCAAGAAAATTTTCCTTCAAAAAATATATCTAGTAACTCAATATATCTAAACCCGTCACAGAGAATGAGCTTATATTATGCATTGCATTTTTGAGAGAATTTCTGTTACTTTAATAAAAAAATATTCATTGTTATATACTAAAACTACTAGTACATATCATTAACTTAATTTTTACAACCTCTATAATACCAGAAGAAACGGCGACCCTCGAAATTTAACTAATTACAGGCCAATCTCGGTAATAAACAAATTTGCTAAGATCTTCCAAAAATGTTTGAAAAAAGGCTTACGGATTTTCTTCTTTTAAAAAATATATTTTACAGAAAGCAGTATGGTTTCAGAGGTAAAAAATGTACTGAGGATGCCGTTTATGATATAACTACTGAAGTAATGAATATTTCTAAATAAGAATAAAAATAGTCTTGGCAAAGACGTTTGACACAGTATGCTATGGATAGACTGAAAAATGTTGGAGTTAGAGGAGATATATTGCAATTGTTTGAGAACTATTTAACTGACAGAAAGCAAATGGTGAAAATGGATGAAACTTCCAGTAACTCTCAGACAGTCTCAATGGGTGTACCGCAGAGTACCGTATTGGGACCTCTGCTATTTCTCGTATATATTAACGAAATTGCAAACAATAATGGAACTGTAATCTCATATGCAGATGACACCGCTATTTTATTTACAGGAGCAAATTGGACAAAGGTATATAAGATAGCTCAAGCAGGTCTCCAGTCTATACAAAATTGACTAGATTTTAGTTTTAAGTTTAAATATCAAAACAACAACATTTACAGCTTTTTCCACCTCAGCTGCTAATCAACCTGTTCGTCCTGCTCAAAATACACTAAAAATCCACAAAAAATACTGCAATGTCAATTGCAACTACCCTGAAATAAAGAAGGTAAATAGATGTCCAGAAGGAAGCCTCAAATATTCAATTCGCATTGGACTGTCTTTTTTAAGAGTTTTACAAACCCTTCCGGCTTGCGAGAGGTCTTCTATGCTCTCACAGAAGTTCTTCCAAGCAGTCCTGTTGCTGTCTCGAATGCGACTTTTATAGAGGGGTTAGGTTGAGACGGTTCTTTGATTTTGATGAAAGGCACACAGATTTGAAATGCAATTTATAACAGCAAAATACATTTATAATTATTCTTGAATGCCAGTACCACCAGGTAGTCCGACCCCTTCCAAAATGGGAAAGTTTATCCGAGTTGTGTCGTACCAACTTTTTATTTTATTTAGTGTTTTTTCAAATTATTTGTCTCACTTCCTTATATGAAACGGCCCATATACAATAAGGTTTGGCCACGGAATTTATCGCGTACGTGAAAATGTTTACCTTTTTTTATTTTAACTAACCATTCTCAAACCATTAAAATGCATATATCACTAAAATATATAGGTACCTACTGATTAATAATATTATTTACGAAATTTTAGATACCAGATAACAGTAACAATTGAATTATTAATTATTAAGACATGAACATTTTAAGAAATTAGTGAAATTTAAATATAATATGTACAATGCTTAATATTATTTTAAAAGCCCAAAATGATAATTTGGATGATATAGAAACCGTTATTATGGGCGAGATATATTCAAAGTTAATTCATATTTGTGCTTTATAGCTATATTAGCTGAATATGAATAAAGAATGTTGGTCCACTCCATAATATTCACTTAATTGACAAAATGCATGTGCCAAGTGTATTATTCTTTGCCGATTTGGCATTTGTGAAAATTACTTCAGAATTTTTGACATCATCCTTAATTTCAACATAAAACAAAACCCTGTACCTGAACAAAGACATTTTGTACAGCTGTTTGGCAAACACAACCCATTGTGAATTTGCATGAAGACGTGCAGAGGAAAACTTCTTAAGACATACAGCTTAATGTAAAGTTAGACAATTATAAGTCCGATATATTTAATGTTGCCCTTGTGATTCCTTAGGATTCTGTGTAGTATTGTTCATGCTCTATGTAAATGGCTCATCCAGCTACGTAGAAACTGGTCATGTGACAATGTTTGCTGATGACGTAACAATTACCGTCTCAGCTGTTACACCCGTCAAGATTCACAAAAGGGCTAATAATATTAATAGAATGTTAAATATATGTGCCAAAGAAACAACTAAATCCTACATCCAGACAGTTTGCTTGATCAGTCATCTCCAAAATCCTTTTCCGGGAAAATCCATAGTCAGTGGTGATACATTATATGATTGGATTATATCACACAAGAGTTCTAGCTGTCGTGATATAAACGTATATATCTCACGTGTCGTTAACTAAAAATAATCCCAATGGCAGGGGCCAGTGTGAAAGGTAGGTTTCATCCTATATTGTTTTGCACTGCTCTATTATTTTAGTAAATAAGTGATTAAGTAAGTATATCTTTATTAGAACTGCCCAACTTCAATTTATTGTCATCGATTTATGAACCATTAGCACGTAGGGAGTCTTCAAAATATAAATAAATCCCGCATTTTAAATTTTTTTTCTGTGTTTTAGCAAAAAATGTTTTAGACAAAAGTTGTAGGTCTAGATGAGTACTATCCAACGATGTATCGCATGTACATATTTGATTCGAAGTAAAATTCTCATAGTTTGGTGACCTTTTAAAAGATCCATCCACTAGCTGCCAAGAATTTGTAATAGTAAATTGGTTTAGTGGTATTTTACACCCTTTTCTAATGACAGAGGTATGAGATTTTCATTGTAAGAACGGATTCTTTAAACTCAGACTAAATTACAGAAATCACACTAACTGTCGATTTTAGCTCAACTGCAATCTTCTAGATTGTGTTAACGGGAATTTTTTTCACAACACTTTCTAAAGCTATATTGCCTCATGCATTATCCTTATCCTTACGTTCTAAACATTTTTCTTAAAAGTACTTCTTTAAAAGGAAACCTTAAACACAAATCAAAATAGGAAAGTTTAATAAACCTGTGTATTTGGTTTCTTTTCAAATGTAAATGATACTTTAAAAGCACATAAAAGATGTAAGTCTATTAAGATAAAATTGTTTTGATCTCATACCACACATGGTGAGTACGCAGAACCTCGGGAAGCGCTGTTACCAACTACCATACGACAATTACTTGGAGCAATCGACTGACTCAAAAAGATCCAGTTAAAAATTTAATATTTCCAACTTTAAGGATTCCCAATTGCCAGTCTATTCGTAATATAAATAAGAAATTTGGATTTTTGTACTTACATTCAGGAAAATTATTATTCTCATTAATTTTTACATGGTAATAAGATAAGTGAACCACGAATCACTAACTGACCACATGTAGGCCGTTTAGTCATTAAACATGATCATTGGCGCCAAAATTTGATTTTAAAATTTTTAACGTCCTTGATAAAGGACAGGACTTTCTTAAAGAACTACAAACCCAACTATATAACGGACGATGCAATTTCCAGCAGTGACCATAACCTCAAAATTATCGAGAAAAATGCAAAAAACCGTTTTTTTCGGTTTTTAATTTATAACTATCGCAAAAATGTTTATAGTTTCATGAAAATTGGTGAAAATGTTCTTTTTTGTGTTTCAAACAAGCCTAAATTTTTTGAAAGCAAAATATTTAATTTTCGATGTTTTATGAAAAAAATAAAAAAAAGACCTAATTTTCAATCGAAAAATTTGGTTAGTAAATTTTCGATTAATGAACTTTACTAGTGCTCATTTTTTTCGTTGAAATCTCAACTTTAATATAGAATTAAAATATAATATTGTTTATATACAAAAATATCGTTAAAAAAGCGAAAAACCGAAAAAACTACTTTTTAAAAATCGAGATTTCCTAATTATCAATACATCCCTTGAAGTAGCAAAAAACTCCGATAAAATAATGGTAGTTGTTGGTCAAGACATAGATCTTTTAGTTCTTTTAAATCAATTCAGTTCACATGAATTGAATATCTATTTCCACAAACCTGATGCAGGAAATATTAATGATACTTGTTACACCTCTAACAGTTTTAAATATAAATCACATAAACATATTGTAGCATTTTTGCATTGTTTTTCTGGCTGCGATACAACTTCCAGTTTTGCTGGGAAAGGAAAAAAAACAATTATAAAATCATTATTGGCCGATAAACATTTACCTAATCTTGCAGAAATTTTTTACAATACAAATGCAGACAAACAAAACGATTACGGAAAATGGATTAAAAATAATAGCTTCTATTTACAAAAGTAAAAATATATATACTTTTCTACACGATTTAAGATTTGAACTCTACCGAACGGCTATTGCTAAATCCTCTTTTCAAAAAATTACCTCCAACTGAAGGGGCAGCTAAGCAACATTGTTACAGGGTGTATTTTCAAATACAACGTTGGCTTGGTAATCAATTAACAGCTACAGATTGGGGATGAAAACATCGCGTTAATGGCATCGTACCTATATTTACAGAACAAGAATTAATTCCCGAAAATTTATTGAAAATTATCTGCTGCAGCTGCGAAACAGGATGCGGTAATAACAAATGTGGGTGTTGCAAGCATGGCTTAAAGTGCACAAATTTGTGCTCAAATTGTCACGGTTCTGATAAATGTTCTAATGCCGAAAAATCGTTGTACGAAAAAAATTGTAATCTCGAGGATATCGAAGACGAAGACAGTCTAATAAATAATAATAAAAATAATGATACTGAACTGGACAATCCAGAAGAACTCCAAGAAATTGAAGATATAGAAAATGAACGTGAAGAAATCGAAAGTTTAATCGATTCTGGCGATGAAGAATTGCCCACGAAGAATAAAAAATTTCCATAAAATTATTTTACTTTTAATTTTTGTATTTTATAATCAAATATAAGACTTTGACGTGATAATTTGTAAATACTTACGATTCACAAGAAATAATTAACAAATTTTCTCAGTTCACAGCCTTTGTGTTTTTTGAATTTTTACCTATTTAATTGCAGTTTAAATAATGTTTTCGGGACTTTGAAAGCCGAGAATAGTTAGGTACATGTACATTACTTGTATAACATAGTATTGTATGAGAATTAACACTTTTTATGAATGTAAACGTTTATTTACAATAAAGAAAAAGAAATTCATGAATGATTTTCACCGAAAACTCGAGTTTTTTCGGCTTTTCGCTTTTTTAACGATATTTTTGTATATAAACAATATTATATTTTAATTCTATATTAAAGTTGAAATTTCAACGAAAACAATGAGCACTACTAAAGTTCATGAATCGAAAATTTGCTAACCAAATTTTTCGATTGAAAATTAGGTCTTTTTTCTTATTTTCTTCATAGAACATCGAAAATTAAATATTTCGCTTTGAAAAAATGTAGGCTTGTTTGAAACACAAAAAAGAACATTTTTACCGATTTTCATGAAAATATAAATTTTTTTGCGATAGTTATAAATTAAAAACCGAGAAAACGGTTTTTTGAATTTTTATCGATAATTTTGAGGTTATGGTCAATAATGTCCAATAAGAAAGTTTTAGATTTTTTTATTGTCTACAACTTTTATACTCAACATTTTTCGATAGGATGCATAGTTTAGCCGCAAATCGCAAAAAACGGGTACCAACCCCTAAAAACGTATATATTACCACCCCAACCCCCCTTCCAGAACTTTTACTAAGTCTGGACGATTTTTTCTTAATTATTTACACTATTAGCTACATTTTCCGACCATTCGTATACTGCTAAGAATTTTTATTGCCTTAAACAGGATTGGCCCTGGTCTAATAGGTTGGAATATTATAATTCCTATATTTTATATTTTTACAAAATAATAATTTATGACTTCTGATAGTTCTGATGACTCTTTTCAAATTTTGATTATAAATTTATTTTTCAGTTTGCCAAGTCTGCGTCGTATATAAAAAAATTCTACACGCAACAGGCTTTCAGAAACAAAAATAAAAACAATGATAATTTTTTTCCCTGACAAGGGCGGGAAATTTTGAAAAAATTTAAAAAATCTCTCGAAAACGATACAAAATTATACATGAGGGTTATTATGACAGTTATTGATTCTCTCTACTTACTTCTTTATTTTTTATGTTTACTGTTGAGCTATCATGTATAAGAAACGGAAATGAATAAATAGTGTAATTTTAGATAAAGCTATTTTACTACATTTTATTGTAAATTGTAAGCACATGAGAGTCTAGGGTGGCTGCATGGACTGGAGCCTGGGAAATTCAACTCGCCAAAAAGTTGCTACTTATATTTAACGTAATAACTAATCAAGTCTGTTTAGGCAGAAACTAATCTTCAAGTCCAAATTTCTTCTTTCAAATTAAAAGTGGAAATATCTATTCGGGTGCGCTCTATTCTATTCTATTCTATTCTCTAAATTTGGCCGTGGTCGAAAAAACCATTAGCACAGTGCCTAGTAGTTTATGATTGTCCAAATCACCCTGGATCAAAAAATTTTTTTTTCCTTTTTTTTTAATTAATTAACAACAACAATCATTTATAGGTAGTACGTTTTTATAATTACTATAAAATTTTATATTCATTATTATCTAATTACTTACAATATGTTTTTTCTTTTTTTTCTTTTTCCCTTTATTTTCTTTTTGTTTTTCTTTTTTTATCTTTTTTTATCTTTTTATTTACCCTATTTTATTATATATTTTTTCATATATATATATATTTTTTTGTTTTTTTTTTGTTTTTTTTTTCATCCATATTTTTAGGATTCACAGGGACACGTACATTGCCAAGGGGTCTGTCATGGCAAAACACACAGAATGACCACGGATAGTTTTTTGGTTAACAATGGTTAAAAACAAATGAACTTAATTCTATACATAATATATACATACATCTTTTTTATATTAAACTTATTATAATGTTATATTTTAATCTTTTGTTCAATAACATATTTAAATAATAGCCTATATTTTCGGGTGCGCTCGGATTGGTACAAACGACTACTAGCGAGTTTTATATTTATCTTACGCCACCTATTCTGCAGGTTCGATATCTTGTGCGTGCATCGATCTTGGGAATCATTTATCCTTACTTTTTCTTGCTCTTACATTAATTGTTCACATATGTTACTGCTGTTTAAATTTTCTGTCGGTGCTGCAGCTGAATAATTCTCCTGCAAATCAAAAGGAAGGACGCATTTTTCATCAGAAAAATTCCAGTCGCGAGAAAAATGTGGTGTGGTCGTACCATTTATTTTATTACATAAATACAACAAATGCAAGTATTAGCACGAAATTAATCACGAGCCACCACTGAATGCACAGGTGAATGTTTCTGATACCGTTCTATGAAATTAACTCTCTAAAAATCTAATAATTGTTGTTTAGCTCATGATTCAGCGCCAGTCTACAGACGTGTGGTAGGTACCCACTCCAGTCTCGTACGATGTATCACGCCATCTAAATCCAAGTCGTCATCCATTCTCATCATTGCAAAATGTGCTAGGTGAAGATAAGCTGCAGATTATCGAGTTTGCACTGATAATATTATTTGCATTTTTATATGAAAAGTCAGAGCGCCTACGAAAAATACCCACCTTCTAAACATAATTAGTAAGTATTTAGGTAATATTACGTTGTATGTAATAACTTAAGATTATACGTAAATAGAACGTTATAAATATGTTTTATAATAAGACTGACGGTGCATGTAGTAAATATACAAAGTTAATTTCTCAAGAAATTTTGCTAAAAACGAAAATCACATACGAATTTTTAAATGCCCATATAAAAATAAAAATATCTGGTCTTCTTACTCTTCAAAATTACGAAAAAAATAGATTTTCACCGAACTCTCCATCACAAGTTTTGGAGATTACTCTGCCCACAGGCGCCCTGGAGAAAATTTTAATTTCTAATAGAAATATGAAACTACAAGCAGACAATGGGGATTGTAAATATGTATTAGACATATTCTGAATACACTGTCCATTTGCATGGTTTTAATTATCTAGAATGGTAGCTCAGTGTGTTAAAGCGTCTGGCACTCCACAACCTTTTCCTCGCCGACATTCCTACCCTCCCCACTACTTCTTCATTACTCTACGCCGATGACGCTGTTATCTGCGGGCGGTCCTTCTACGCGGAAACGGCCGTCCAGAAGATACGGCGTCCTCTGACTTTACTGACAAAATACAACAATGACTGGAAAATACGAATCAACGAACAAAAGACTGAGACTATCACATTACATCGAAAGTTCACCAATGTGACAACCTTCAATAAAATAAAAATCAACGATAAACAGATAGGGGAAAGAAGCAGAGTCAAGTATCTGGGGGTGACCCTGGATACGAGGCTCTATTTTGGACCCCATATCACAGCTACTTTACAGCGAACATACGCTGCATTAAATAAGTTATATCCATTGGTGAACAGAAGAAGTAGACTTTCGACTGACAATAAACTGACATTGTACAAAGTCATTTTCAGACCCATACTGACATATGCCTGTGCGTCCTGGAACTGCATTTCAGACGCACAGTGCATGAGACTACAAACGACACAAAACAAACTACTCAGACTTTTAATTAATACTGACAGATATACTCCGATCGCGGAGCTGCATCAGAGGGCTAACATCCCTCTCATGAGAGACTACATAACAGACACAGCTCAGAAATTTTTCTCATACAAAATTCAGCGATCGGAGTTAACACGGGACCTGACCAACAGACGCAGACACAATGACCCCCCCACGCCCACAGGCTATTACATCAGAGACTCCCCATCTACGACGCACGAGACTAGCAAAGGACATTCACGCATAACTTGTACTTAACTCAAAACTTTGACATCCTCTACCTATCCCTCCCTTTCCCCCTCATCCCTTGTATATTTGTATATATGTAAATAAATCAGAAATTCATTTTAATTTATTTTATCTTAATTGAAAATTCATCTTTATTTCTCTCTTTTAAATTTTTAACCTTATTATGTATATAACAGATAGAATACCATTTTATTTATTTTTAGAACTAATGATTAATTTAAGTAGGTTTTAATAAATTTTCCTACACAATATACCTAATAGATAAAATATAATCAATCATAAAGAATCGTTTAATTTTTTAGTCAAACTGCTTGCAGATAACTATACATAAAAATATCATAAAATGTTAAGAAATGATAAATTAAAACAACAATAAATAAATCTAAAGCATATTGATTTCGGCTACCACCAGCCAACCTGTATCTATAAGGAATTACCTATTTTAGAACAGGATAATTAGTTTTTGTATGCACTTTGTGCAGGTTTATAAAAACGTTAGCTCAGGGAAAAATCAATATAAATAGAATGAATTGTACTTATAAAACAATAAAAAAAGCTTTTAATTGGTAAAAAATTGGCTAGCAAACTGAGTTGCCTAGCGAAGTGGGTTCGATTCCCGCAAGGCGAAACAATTTTTCATTAAAAAAATTGCCCCAAGAGTGGTTCGGAGTCCACATTAAATTGTAGGGCCTCGTCTCTCTTTGCCTAGCATAAGATCCTTGAGATCTTCCAGGGGGTTACTTCGGTAACTTGAGAGGCGATTAAGAAAACATTTTAAGAAAAAAGTTATGTCTCTTTTTCATTACATTCTTGTTTTCTTTTTCTAATTTTCGAATAGATACAATCACTTCTCATTCCGTAGCTAGTTAATTGCGTTCAAAATTATTCTGTGAAGTTTCTGCAGAATCTTTGACCAAATATGAAAGAGGGGCATCATCATATCATCAACCAGATGATAAATATAATTATTGGTGCGCTCTGAGCTGGCTTGCATCACGCCGATGTCGCTACAAAGTTGGAAGTAAGCCAAAGTCTAATTAGTAGACCTTGAAATCAATTTTTGGAAACAGATTCTGAACAAAGCGACCCAGAAGTAGTCGACCTATAACATCACGACTTGATCGTTACTTTCGATTTACAATAAGAAGGAATCCTACCCACTACGTTTCTCAAGTAAGAAACATCTTACGTGCAGCAGATTGGCAGTAAATGTCGAATAAGTAAGTCTTAGATTCACGGAGTTTGGTTTGTCAAGTCTCCCTTCATATTAACCCTTTGCAGTTGACCATGCAGCCAAACTGATGTCGCCAAAACTGGAACGTTTAATAGTAGAGGAAATTAATGCATTTACTTCTTAATAATAATAATAATAATAATAATAATAATAAAAGGCTTCAGCAACCACAGGAAGTGAGCGAACCAATAACCCCAGAAGAGGTTCGTAGGGCTCTTGAGGGCTCTAAGTACTTTGCTGCTCCAGGTCCCGATGGGATAAATAACTTTTGGTGGAAAAGTTATCGAGCACCCACCACCATTTGGCCAGAATTTTTAATTCCTGGTTAAATGGGGAGCAGCAAATCCCTTCTTGGGTTGTTGAGGGGCGGACAGTGCTGATCCCCAAGAACGGAGATTTGTCCAACCCAAAGAACTACAGACCGATAACCTGTCTAAACGCATGCTACAAGGTGTTTACACGCATTTTGTACATGCGGGTGCTCCACGCAGTTGAACCGGTTTACGAACGGATATATGAGCAACGAGGGTCGAAGAGAGGTGTCGCTGGCTGCAAGGAAAACCTGCTGATCGACAGATGTGTCACGCAGGACTCCATGCAGTATAAGCGGAACCTCTCTATGGCCTGGATCGACTACCGCAAGGCATTTGACATGACATCGCATGAGCTCATTGTTCACTTGCTCCGATGTCTTGTGGTACCAGGCCCCGTAGTGAGATGTATTGAAGAACTGATGCCGCTCTGGAGGACTCGTTTTACCATAACATCGGGTAACGATAGAGTCCAAACAGAGTCGGTAACATTCAGAAGAGGAGTATTTCAGGGAGATTCCCTCAGCCCCCTTCTCTTTTGCATCTCACTACTGCCATTATCCATCTCGCTCCGGAAAACCCGTGGCTACAACTGCGGTACCCCCGGCGACAGGAGGCATAAGGTCACCCATCTATTTTATATGGATGACCTTAAACTTTATGCCTCTGGAGAGAGGGATCTCCAGCAGTCCCTTAGGGTGGTACAGGAGTACACGCAGGCTGTCGGTATGCAGTTCGGGTTGGACAAATGCGCACTGATCCATCTCAAGAGAGGACGATGCGGTGACTACGGAGAGGACGCGCAGCTCGTGGACGGAAGCATCTTACACCATCTAGATGCCGGAGAGTCGTACACTTACTTGGGTGTCGAGCAACGCTCCACCCAAGAAGTGAGTGTAGTGAAAAACGCTCTCCGCGGCAAGTATCAGCACCTACTCCGACAGATCTGGTCTTCAGAACTGTCGGGGAAGAACAAGGTGTCTGCTACAAATATGCTTGCCGTTCCGATCCTTCTCTACTCTTTCGGAGTAGTGAAGTGGACTAGAGAAGAGCTGCGTCAACTCGATGTAGTAACCCGCAAGAAGATGCATCTCAATAGGAGCTTGCATCCTAAATCGTCCGTTCCACGGTTATATCTCCCACGACATCGGGGAGGCCGTGGACTCTTGAGCTTGGAGAGTCTCCATAGCAGGATGGTTCTGGATGGAGCATGTAAGGTCATCAGGAGTTCGGATCCCCTCCTCTGCATGGTCCGAGACCATGAAAATGCAGAGGTAGGAGCTTTTCTCTTTAAGGCAGCACGCAGAGCAGCCGATGAACTTGGTCTCATCTTCGACGTCGAGCGGGTAAACCCCGACTCTGTCACCGAGTTGGAACCCGTTCGACTAAAAGCCCACATTAGAGCTGCAGAACACAACATCCTTCTGCAGCTCCATAAGGATAAGCCATTGCACGGGATCTTCTATAAAAATATAGAAGACCTCGGCTTATCCGAAAGGCTGACCTTCGCCTTCTTAAGGTCAGCTGGGCTGAAGTCTGAGACCGAGGGATTCATAATGGCTTGCCAGGATGGTGTATTTAACACTCTCGTCTATCGACGTCGTGTCATGGGTATGGAGGTCCCTGATGTCAGCTGCAGGGCCTGCCGCAGGGCGCCGGAGACTGTAATGCACTTACTGTCGGCTTGCCCGACTTACGCAGTCTCGGCCTATATTCATAGACACAACGCAGCATTACGAGTGCTTTACTATCATCTAAGGCACTCGTATGGGATAGACGAAACACCAGTGCTGCCTTACGTTCCGGGGGATATTGAGTCCGTTGTGGGGAATGAGAAGTGCCTAATTTATTGGAACTACTCGTTTCCCACCGTCAGGCAAATACAAGCCAACAAGCCTGACATAGTACTCCTCGACCACCAACTCAAGACAATGTATGTCGTGGAATTCTCAGCTCCCGCTGAGAGCAACATTGTCTTGAAAGAGGAGGAAAAACGGACAAAATATCGAGATTTGCTCTTCGAACTCCGCAGGCTTTATCCAGGCCATTCTGTTAAAATAGTGGTACTGATTATAGGAGCCCTCGGTGGAATGAGACAGACGCTGCTTTCAGAATTAAAGATCATACCGGCATGCCGAGATTCGGCAGAGATCTTAGCCGGCAGAATGCAGAAGGCTGTCATCCTCGGTTCATTACGTCTACTCAGGGCACACGATTCGCGGACCCGGTAGTCACTCACCCCACGGGCGTGGGGAGTGGCTATTGGTATTACCAGCTCCCCTCTGTGAGGGTCGGAGCCACAGAGTAGGGTGACTGGTTTTTTGTAAAAAAAAAAAAAAAAAAAAAAAAAAAAAAAAAAAAAAAAAAAAATAATAATAATAATAATAATAAATAAGCAGGAGGGGCTGACTTCCATCTATCAAGCCTTTGGTGAGTAGCGCCACCACTTACTCCAGCTGGGGTGCAAAACCGAACCGGCAGCCCTAGTGCACCCGGGAGGGGAAAGCGTCTTCCCCTCTGGTGTCGGTCGTGGGTCTGCTGGGCTAACCACCCACAGACCCTAAACTTTGGTTCCGGCAGGCCGAAGACAGGGCCCCCACGATCGACCCCGTGCGGATAGGGGTCAAGGGCAAGGTGGTGGGGCCCAACCAGACGGACCGCCCGTTGACGAAATTGGCAATGTCCAAGGACGCTTTGAGTGGACAGATGAACTGAGGGATGAACTTCTGCATTGCTATGAAAGCAGTGAGCCCGCGCGGAGGGGATACATGGCGCGGATGCATGCTCTGTGGTGTGAGAGGCTACCAGAGCATAGCGCCTTCACGCCACAAAATCTGCGTGACTATGTATCCCACCTTCGTAGTAGGGGCTACGTGAGGGCTGCTCCTGGACCGGTGAATGAGGTGGCCGAAGAGCCGCCACAATCACCGGTTGAGGACGTAGCACTCCTCGTTCCGCCAATACCAGAGGGCCTCAGTACCAGAAGGGGGTTACACCATCTGAAAACCCCCGGGCCACAAGACCTGGCCAGAGTGGACGCTGAACTTCGTACAGCGCTAACAGAAGAGGCTGACATCTGGCACATAAATTGTGCCGTGTATGCCGCTGCTCAACGCTCTTCTCAGGTGGAGAGGCGAAATACCTCTTCCCCACAGGAGAGAGCGCAGCGGCGCATACAAAAGATGGAAGCCAAGATCCGGTCGGCGAGGCAACACGCATCCCGTATCCAATGTGTGATGGACTATATGGCGGCCAACAGGCCGTTCACGCCTAAAGTGCGTCGATTAGCCGCCAACCTAAGACGCGTCCATCACACACTCAATGAGGCAGTGCTGCGAACCACCAAACAGCACTGTCTCGACAGGATACGGATGCTAGTGACTTGTAAAAAATCACTAGTGAGGCGGGCGAGAGGGCTTGCGGAAAATAAACTGTTCCGCGAGAAGCCCTCGCGCCTTTTCCAACCGCCTCCGCGTGTTGTAGACAATCCGCCGACTGCAGATCAGGTGGAGGACTTCTGGAAAACGCTGTACGAGGAGAGGCTTCCACTCAACCGAGATTCTCCTGCCCTTGCACACTTTGAAGCCTTTTGTCAAAGGCTTCAGCAACCACAGGAAGTGTGCGAACCAATAACCCCAGAAGAGGTTCGTAGGGCTCTTGAGGGCTCTAAGAACTTTGCTGCTCCAGGTCCCGATGGGATAAATAACTTTTGGTGGAAAAAGTTATCGAGCACCCACCACCATTTGGCCAGAATTTTTAATTCCTGGTTAAATGGGGAGCAGCAAATCCCTTCTTGGATTGTTGAGGGGCGGACAGTGCTGATCCCCAAGAACGGAGATTTGTCCAACCCAAAGAACTACAGACCGATAACCTGTCTAAACGCATGTTACAAGGTGTTTACACGCATTTTGTACATGCGGGTGCTCCGCGCAGTCGAACCGGTTTACGAACGGATATATGAGCAACGAGGGTCGAAGAGAGGTGTCGCTGGCTGCAAGGAGAACCTGCTGATCGATAGATGTATCACGCAGGACTCCATGCAGTATAAGCGGAACCTCTCTATGGCCTGGATCGACTACCGCAAGGCATTTGACATGACATCACATGAGCTCATTGTTCACTTGCTCCGATGTCTTGTGGTACCCGGTCCCGTAGTGAGATGTATTGAAGAACTGATGCCGCTCTGGAGGACTCGATTTACCATAACATCGGGTAACGATAGAGTCCAAACAGAGTCGGTGACATTCAGAAGAGGAGTATTTCAGGGAGATTCCCTCAGCCCCCTTCTGTTTTGCATCTCACTACTGCCATTATCCGTCTCGCTCCGAAAAACCCGTGGCTACAACTGCGGTACCCCCGGCGACAGGAGGCATAAGGTCACCCATCTATTTTATATGGATGACCTTAAACTTTATGCCTCTGGAGAGAGGGATCTCCAACAGTCCCTTAGGGTGGTACAGGAGTACACGCAGGCTGTCGGTATGCAGTTCGGGTTGGACAAATGCGCACTGATCCATCTCAAGAGAGGACGATGCGGTGACTATGGAGAGGACGCGCAGCTCGTGGACGGAAGCATCTTACACCATCTAGATGCCGGAGAGTCGTACACTTACTTGGGTGTCGAGCAACGCTCCACCCAAGAAGTGAGTGTAGTGAAAAACGCTCTCCGCGGCAAGTATCAGCACCTACTCCGACAGATCTGGTCTTCAGAACTGTCGGGGAAGAACAAGGTGTCTGCTACAAATATGCTTGCCGTTCCGATCCTTCTCTACTCTTTCGGAGTAGTGAAGTGGACTAGAGAAGAGCTGCGTCAACTCGATGTAGTAACCCGCAAGAAGATGCATCTCAATAGGAGCTTGCATCCTAAATCGTCCGTTCCACGGTTATATCTCCCACGACATCGGGGAGGCCGTGGACTCTTGAGCTTGGAGAGTCTCCATAGCAGGATGGTTCTGGATAGAGCATGTAAGGTCATCAGGAGTTCGGATCCCCTCCTCTGCATGGTCCGAGACCATGAAAATGCAGAGGTAGGAGCTTTTCTCTTTAAGGCAGCACGGAGAGCAGCCGATGAACTTGGTCTCATCTTCGACGTCGAGCGGGTAAACCCCGACTCTGTCACCGAGTTGGAACCCGTTCGACTAAAAGCCCACATTAGAGCTGCAGAACACAACATCCTTCTGCAGCTCCATAAGGATAAGCCATTGCACGGGGTCTTCTATAAAAATATAGAAGACCTCGGCTTATCCGAAAGGCTGACCTTCGCCTTCTTAAGGTCAGCTGGGCTGAAGTCTGAGACCGAGGGATTCATAATGGCTTGCCAGGATGGTGTATTTAACACTCTCGTCTATCGACGTCGTGTCATGGGTATGGAGGTCCCTGATATCAGCTGCAGGGCCTGCCGCAGGGCGCCGGAGACTGTAATGCACTTATTGTCGGCTTGCCCGACATACGCAGTCTCGGCCTATATTCATAGACACAACGCAGCATTACGAGTGCTTTACTATCATCTAAGGCACTCGTATGGGATAGACGAAACACCAGTGCTGCCTTACGTTCCGGGGGATATTGAGTCCGTTGTGGGGAATGAGAAGTGCCTAATTTATTGGAACTACTCGTTTCCCACCGTCAGGCAAATACAAGCCAACAAGCCTGACATAGTACTCCTCGACCACCAACTCAAGACAATGTATGTCGTGGAATTCTCAGCTCCCGCTGAGAGCAACATTGTCTTGAAAGAGGAGGAAAAACGGACAAAATATCGAGATTTGCTCTTCGAACTCCGCAGGCTTTATCCAGGCCATTCTGTTAAAATAGTGGTACTGATTATAGGAGCCCTCGGTGGAATGAGACAGACGCTGCTTTCAGAATTAAAGATCATACCGGCATGCCGAGATTCGGCAGAGATCTTAGCCGGCAGAATGCAGAAGTCTGTCATCCTCGGTTCATTACGTCTACTCAGGGCACACGATTCACGGACCCGGTAGTCACTCACCCCACCGGCGTGGGGAGTGGGTACTGGTATTACCAGCTCCCCTCTGTGAGGGTCGGAGCCACAGAGTAAGGTGACTGGTTTTTTGTAAAAAAAAAAAAAAAAAAAAAAAAAAAAAAAAAAAAAAAAAATAATAATAATAATAGTCGAGAGAACTACTCGAGATGTTGAAGAGAGAATCTGTTCGCGCCCTCCGACCAACTGAGGAGCCCCAAGCCAACAACGTACAAGAACCACCCCAACAAACAGCAATCCTGGATGATACAGATGCATCTGCTGTATTTGATGTAGATCCACAACAAATAGTTACTCAGCAAGATAGGTTAGTGGAAGAAATCAGGGTTGTATTTATTGGAGCTTTAACTGAGTTCACTGGAACGGACCCGACGAAACGACCAGCTATTCCCAAACAGAATAGCACCAAGAGACTAGCTGTAGTAGCCGACCTACTCGACACTAAAATCCTCCCACAGCATCTGGAAGTACACACATCATTTGATGATTTGCATACTGCTGTATATGTAGCGGCTGTTACTGCCACCAGAATGAACGGTCGTGATATTCAGCGAAACGCCAGGGTGCAGAGAACGAAGGAGGATACCCGGCCCTGGGAAAGACGATTGAACATCAAGATCGCTAAACTGAGGAAGTATATCGGCCAGCTGAATGCGTACCAGCAAGGGCAAAGAAGTAAAAAGCTACAGAAGCAAGTTGAGGCCATTAGACAAAATACTAAAATACATGCCACTTACAACCCTGCCAACCAGAACCTTGTTGAAATAGCTGATACTCTAAAACAGAAGTTAAGTGCACTTGCGAAACGTCTCAGGAGATATAAGGACTCCAACCTCAGGAAGACTTCTAACAAACTCTTCCAGAATAACGAGAAACAGTTTTATCGGAAACTTCAAAAAGATATGGCAAACACTAATAACAAGCCTCCGACGCAACGCCAAATCAGGGAGTTCTGGGAATCTATATGGTCCGTTCCCACAATTCATAACGATGAAGCCCCATGGATACATGGTGAAGAAAGAAGGATGGACCGGTTGCAACATATGGAAAACACTATTATAACCGTTGAGCAAGTTAAGCAGGCGGTCGGCGACTCTTTTAATTGGAAAGCAAGTGGAATTGACAGCATACACAACTTCTGGTACAAAAGATTTAAGTGTACCCACGGTCACATTGCTCGTCACTTCAGTAAATTTCTAGAAGACCCAACCAGTGTACCGGAATACCTCACGCAAGGAAGAACGTACTTGCTCCCTAAGGATAATAACACGGAGAACCCCGCGAAGTATCGACCCATCACTTGCCTACCGACAATCTACAAGCTGTTGACATCTTGCATCGCTAAGAAAATCTACCAACACTGTGAAGAGAATGCTGTAATTGCTCCTGAGCAAAAAGGTTGCATAAGAAAATCTCAAGGATGTAAGGAGCAGCTCCTTATCGACTCAGTCATCCTTGAACAGGCAATGCGCAAGCAGAGGAACTTGTATACGGCTTATATAGACTATCGGAAGGCTTTTGACTCTGTGCCGCATTCTTGGTTGGTAAAGGTTCTCCAGATGTATAAAGTGGCGCCATCGTTTGTTAACTTGCTCCAACATCTAATGACTCAATGGTCGACTCAATTAAGCCTTAGCCATAAGGATGGTATTATCATGACGGGTTTTATTAAAATACAAAAAGGGATTTTCCAGGGAGACTCATTAAGCCCCCTCTGGTTTTGCTTGGCTCTGAACCCTCTTTCCCATATGCTCAATGCTAGTCAACACGGATTTGCCCTCAAGAACGGCAGAGACGCTCAGCACAAAGTAACACACTTGATGTATATGGACGACATCAAAGTGTACGCCAGTACAGCAGTGCATGTTAATTCCTTGTTAAGAACTGTGGAGATCTTCTCTCGAGATATATACATGGAATTTGGGTTTGACAAATGTAAAACCCAGACAGTATTAAAGGGCAAGCACAGCGCCAATGCATTCGAGCTGCAAGACGGTGATATCATTGAGCCTATGGAGGAAGGAGAAACCTACAAGTATTTGGGCGTGCACCAATCAGTCCGTACAGAGCATAAGGTCATGAAACTAAAGATCCAAAAAACGTACATGAGCCGCTTGAATGCCATCCTTAGAACTAAGTTGAATGCTAAGAACACCGTGAACGCTATTAACGCCTATGTAATTCCGGTCTTATCGTATACATTTGGCATTATCAGATGGACAAGGACTGATATAGAGGACATCGAGAGGAAGACAAGAACTACTTTGACAAAGTTTCGAGCTCATCACCCCAAATCAGCCACCGAAAGACTTACCATCCCAAGAGCTCAGGGCGGAAGAGGTCTGATTGACCTTTCATTTCTACTACACAAACAAATTGTAAGTCTTCAAAAATACTTTCTCCGAAAACAAGAGACATCTTCTCTCCATAGAGCTGTCATTTTGGCTGACGACGGTTACACACCGTTAAATCTCCGTACAGAGGCTCCACAGGACAACATTACGAGCGCAGACCGAGCCATGACACAAATCACTACATGGAAGCAGAAGCCTTTGCATGGAAGACATCCCCATGAACTCAGCGCCGAAAATGTCGATCAAAAAACGTCAAACTATTGGCTTACTCGTGGAGACTTATTTCCGGAGACTGAGGGCTTCATGATGGCCATACAGGATCAGGTAATATCCACGAGGAACTACCTTAAGTACATTGTCAAGGATGTGAGTGTAACTGATGACAGATGTAGGAAATGTTTCCGTGTCCCCGAAACAATCCAGCACGTTACCGCTGGGTGTACATGTCTCGCGCACACTGAATACCTTCACCGTCACAACTGTGTTGCCAAAATTGTGCATTTAAAACTTGCATGTCTCCACCATCTCACTGAGAGCACCAGCCCATATTACCAATACAATCCTGAGAGTGTGTTAGAAAATGATAATTTCCGGCTCTATTGGGATAGGACAGTACTTACTGACAGAACTATAACATCAAACAGGCCAGATATAATCTTAGTCAATAAGTCAGAAAAGAAGACCTTCCTAATAGACATCGCCGTTCCTAATTCCAACAACATCCAGGAAACTATTCAGAACAAGCTAGCGAAGTACTCCGACTTAGCCTATGAGATCAAACAACAGTGGAAGCAGGAAAACGTTATCATCTTGCCAATAGTAATATCCACCACCGGTATTGTACCTCGTTGCCTTTCCACTAATCTAACGAAACTGGGTCTCTCCCCTTTATTAATCAATGATATGCAGAAATCGATCATTCTCAATACTTGTCACATAGTTCGCAAGTTCTTAAATCTGCAATAGTTTGTTTTCATCTTGCATAGGCCGATGATTATAATAATACCGCATTAAGCGAGAAACTACAAAATAATAATAATAAGCAGGAGGGGCTAACTTCCATCTATTAAGCCTTTGGTGAGTAGCGCCACCACTTACTCCAGCTAGGGGTGCAAAACCGAACCGGCAGCCCTAGTGCACCCGGGAGGGGAAAGCATCTTCCCCTCTGGTGTCGGTCGTGGGCCTGCAGGGCTAACCACCCACAGGCTCTACCTTTGGTTCCGGCAGGCCGAAGACTGGGCCCCCACGATCGACCCCGTTCGGATAGGGGTCAAGGGCAAGGTGGTGGGGCCCAACCGGATAGACCGCCCGTGGACGACGTACGCAATGAACAAGGACGCTTTGAGTGGGCAGATGAACTGAGGGATGAGCTTCTGCATTGTTATGAAAGCAGTGAGCCCGCGCGGAGGGGGTACATGGCGCGGATGCATGCTCTGTGGTGTGAGAGGCTACCAGAGCATAGCGCCTTCACGCCACAAAATCTGCGTGACTATGTATCCCACCTTCGTAGTAGGGGCTACGTGAGGGCTGCTCCTGGGCCGGTGAATGAGGTGGCCGAAGAGCCGCCACATTCACCGGTTGAGGACGTGGCTCTCCTCGTTCCGCCAATACCAGAGGGCCTCAGTACCAGAAGGGGGTTACACCGTCTGAAAACCCCCGGGCCACAAGACCTGGCCAGAGTGGACGCTGAACTTCGTACAGCGCTACCAGAAGAGGCTGACATCTGGCACATAAATTGTGCCGTGTATGCCGCTGCTCAACGCTCGTCTCAGGTGGAGAGGCGAAATACCTCTTCCCCACAGGAGAGAGCGCAGCGGCGCATACAAAAGATGGAAGCCAAGATCCAGTCGGCGAGGCAACACGCATCCCGTATCCAATGTGTGATGGACTATATGGCGGCCAACAGGCCGTTCACGCCTAAAGTGCGTCGATTAGCCGCCAACTTAAGACGCGTCCATCACACACTCAATGAGGCAGTGCTGCGAACCACCAAACAGCACTGTCTCGACAGGATACGGATGCTAGTGACTTGCAAAAAGTCATTAGTGAGGCGGGCGAGGGGGCTTGCGGAAAATAAACTATTCCGCGAGAAGCCCTCGCGCCTTTTCCAACCGCCTCCGCGTGTTGTAGACAATCCGCCGACTGCAGATCAGGTGGAGAACTTCTGGAAAACGCTGTACGAGGAGAGGCTTCCACTCAACCGAGATTCTCCGGCCCTTGCACACTTTGAAGCCTTTTGTCAAAGGCTTCAGCAACCACAGGAAGTGTGCGAACCAATAACCCCAGAAGAGGTTCGTAGGGCTCTTGATGGCTCTAAGAACTTTGCTGCTCCAGGTCCCGATGGGATAAATAACTTTTGGTGGAAAAAGTTATCGAGCACCCACCACCATTTGGCCAGAATTTTTAATTCCTGGTTAAATGGGGAGCAGCAAATCCCTTCTTGGGTTGTTGAGGGGCGGACAGTGCTGATCCCCAAGAACGGAGATTTGTCCAACCCAAAGAATTACAGACCGATAACCTGTCTAAACGCATGTTACAAGGTGTTTACACGCATTTTGTACATGCGGGTGCTCCACGCAGTTGAACCGGTTTACGAACGGATATATGAGCAACGAGGGTCGAAGAGAGGTGTCGCTGGCTGCAAGGAGAACCTGTTGATTGACAGATGTGTCACGCAGGACTCCATGCAGTATAAGCGGAACCTCTCTATGGCCTGGATCGACTACCGCAAGGCATTCGACATGACATCGCATGAGCTCATTGTTCACTTGCTCCGATGTCTTGTGGTACCCGGTCCCGTAGTGAGATGTATTGAAGAACTGATGCCGCTCTGGAGGACTCGCTTTACCATAACATCGGGTAACGATAGAGTCCAAACAGAGTCGGTAACATTCAGAAGAGGAGTATTTCAGGGAGATTCCCTCAGCCCCCTTCTGTTTTGCATCTCACTACTGCCATTATCCGTCTCGCTCCGGAAAACCCGTGGCTACAACTGCGGTACCCCCGGCGACAGGAGGCATAAGGTCACCCATCTATTTTATATGGATGACCTTAAACTTTATGCCTCTGGAGAGAGGGATCTCCAACAGTCCCTTAGGGTGGTACAGGAGTATACGCAGGCTGTCGGTATGCAGTTCGGGTTGGACAAATGCGCACTGATCCATCTCAAGAGAGGACGATGCGGTGACTATGGAGAGGACGCGCAGCTCGTGGATGGAAGCATCTTACACCATCTAGATGCCGGAGAGTCGTACACTTACTTGGGTGTCGAGCAACGCTCCACCCAAGAAGTGAGTGTAGTGAAAAACGCTCTCCGCGGCAAGTATCAGCACCTACTCCGACAGATCTGGTCTTCAGAACTGTCGGGGAAGAACAAGGTGTCTGCTACAAATATGCTTGCCGTTCCGATCCTTCTCTACTCTTTCGGAGTAGTGAAGTGGACTAGAGAAGAGCTGCGTCAACTCGATGTAGTAACCAGCAAGAAGATGCATCTCAATAGGAGCTTGCATCCTAAATCGTCCGTTCCACGGTTATATCTCCCACGACATCGGGGAGGCCGTGGACTCTTGAGCTTGGAGAGTCTCCATAGCAGGATGGTTCTGGAGGGAGCATGTAAGGTCATCAGGAGTTCGGGTCCCCTCCTCTGCATGGTCCGAGACCATGAAAATGCAGAGGTAGGAGCTTTTCTCTTTAAGGCAGCACGCAGAGCAGCCGATGAACTTGGTCTCATCTTCGACGTCGAGCGGGTAAACCCCGACTCTGTCACCGAGTTGGAACCCGTTCGACTAAAAGCCCACATTAGAGCTGCAGAACACAACATCCTTCTGCAGCTCCATAAGGATAAGCCATTGCACGGGATCTTCTATAAAAATATAGAAGACCTCGGCTTATCCGAAAGGCTGACCTTCGCCTTCTTAAGGTCAGCTGGGCTGAAGTCTGAGACCGAGGGATTCATAATGGCTTGCCAGGATGGTGTATTTAACACTCTCGTCTATCGACGTCGTGTCATGGGTATGGAGGTCCCTGATGTCAGCTGCAGGGCCTGCCGCAGGGCGCCGGAGACTGTAATGCACTTACTGTCGGCTTGCCCGACATACGCAGTCTCGGCCTATATTCATAGACACAACGCAGCATTACGAGTGCTTTACTATCATCTAAGGCACTCGTATGGGATAGACGAAACACCAGTGCTGCCTTACGTTCCGGGGGATATTGAGTCCGTTGTGGGGAATGAGAAGTGCCTAATTTATTGGAACTACTCGTTTCCCACCGTCAGGCAAATACAAGCCAACAAGCCTGACATAGTACTCCTCGACCACCAACTCAAGACAATGTATGTCGTGGAATTCTCGGCTCCCGCTGAGAGCAACATTGTCTTGAAAGAGGAGGAAAAACGGACAAAATATCGAGATTTGCTCTTCGAACTCCGTAGGCTTTATCCAGGCCATTCTGTTAAAATAGTGGTACTGATTATAGGAGCCCTCGGTGGAATGAGACAAACGCTGCTTTCAGAACTAAAGATCATACCGGCATGCCGAGATTCGGCAGAGATCTTAGCCGGCAGAATGCAGAAGGCTGTCATCCTCGGTTCATTACGTCTACTCAGGGCACACGATTCGCGGACCCGGTAGTCACTCACCCCACGGGCGTGGGGAGTGGCTATTGGTATTACCAGCTCCCCTCTGTGAGGGTCGGAGCCACAGAGTAGGGTGACTGGTTTTTTGTAAAAAAGAAAAAAAAAAAAAAAAAATAACTGGACTTTATTAGGCGAAAGTTTAGTTATAAACTATTCTTACATTTTAACCTAAAAATAACAATAACTGAAACAAAGATTTTTTTCGCCGAGGGAGTTACTACTTCAATGTAAAGACTTAAAACCTTTTGCATTATGTTAAGTTTCAGCAACATTTGAAATGTATACCTTTGAAAATTAGTGCACTCACCCCCACAACCCCAATTCAATAACTCGCAAAGTTTTCAACAAAATCGGCTAAAATTCATAAAAGATCGTATTTTTTGGGAAGTCACTCTATGTTCACCCCCAGCCCCCCGTAAAGGGTTGAAACGATTAGAGTTAATTTTTCTTTGGTTATTTCAACTTTATTATAGTCCAATATTATCAAACTGTGATAAAAAAATTTAAAAGTTTTCATCGCAACTTTTGCAAAAAAAGGGTCAGGCGTAAGGGATTTTCCACGGGGGAGAAGCGAGTGGGTTAAATAATGTGGTTACCAAAATGGTGTATTCTTATGCAAAATGGCATTTTAAACACTTTTTACCCTACATATTTTTCAGTAAAATCAATAGAAACGGCGTAAATCAGGAATTAATTCTTAAACTCCTCCATTTTAGGTCCGCCATTTTGAATTTTCCTATTTTCCACGTCGGATTCGTAATCAGCGACCCCAAAAACTTCTACGTTATCAATTTTAGCTGATTTTGTTGAAAACTTTGCGAGTTATTGAATTGGGATCGTAAAATGAGGGCTGCAACCCCCCCGGGGTAAGTGCACTAATTTTCAAAGGTCTACAATTCATATGTTAACGAAACTTAACATAATGCAAAAGGTTTTAAGTCTTTACATTGAAGTAGTAACGACTAAGAACTTACACCCTTTTTAAAATTATTATTAAAACCTTTTATTTACCTTGTAATGGTTGTTAGTTTGTTAGTTAGTTAGATTGTTTAGATCAAATCTTGCAATGAAAATTTCGATTGGTTCTAATTAAACTAGAGTTTTGAAATTTTGCACGTGTATAAGTCCGGTGACAATACACTTTATCATTTTCGTATAAGAAAAAAACAAGATGGTGGATGACTTTACCGTTTATGATCCGATTCGACTCAAAATCGGTATCTGGGAGTTTTAGAGATCGCCAATGATGAATTCTTGGTCAAAATTTAGAAATTCAAAATGGCGGCGCCAATGTAACGGAAGATTTTTGTCATTTATGGTCCAAATTGATCAAAATCGATATCTGAGGGTTTTCGGGTTCGCCGATTATGAACGAATTTCTAGTCAAAAATTTGGTTCAGGATGGCGACTTCAAGATGGCGGACGACTTTACAGTTTAAGATCCGATTCAACTCAAAATCGATATCTGGGGGTTTTGTAGGTCGCGGATTGTGAATTTTCAGTCAAAAAATTCAGAAATTCAAAATGGCGGGGCCAATGTGGCTGACGACTTTTGTCATTTAGATCCAAATCGACCAAAATCGATATCAGGGGGTTTTCGGGGTCGCGGATTACGAATTTCTAGTCAAAAATGTAATTCAAGATGGCGGAGGACTTTACCGTTTATGATCCGATTCGTCTCAAAATCGATATCTGGGGATTACAACATATCAAAAGACTAAAAAGTAGAAAATAAAATTATATAAAAAAATATTTTAAAAAAAGCTTTTATTTAAATGCTCTAAAAAGTAGAAAATAAACTTTGAAGTAAATCAAACCCATCATTTTGCTACATTATATATATTTTTTTATGATATAAAAGCTTGTCGCGAGCAATCTCCTTTATACAGGAAAATCTCGCGACAAACTTTTATTTATTATTTTATTCATTTCCTCTACTAAAAATGGTGTTCGGCTTGCATAGTGATAGCTACAGGAATATGTCGGGGTGGGATACAAAATTCATCTACACACAGTACCTAACTTTTAGAGGAAGCCGCGTTATGATATAGGGAGGAATATGAGTTGGAGAACGCACCGATTTGTACGTCTGCGAGAAGACCATAACCAGAGAAATGTATGTCAATGATATATTGTCAACATATTTTTAAGCTTATTATATTTATTCATATTAACATACAGAAAAACAGTTGCCTCTCCAGGGCCTGCTCCGGAACCGATCGTGCAACCACCGCGTTAAAGCGGTGGAGGAATGCAGGATTGGGCGGAACTGATCGGGATCGGCGAGAACGGCAAGTAAAAACGACTAAACCTAAACTCCTTTTTACAAAAATATAAAAGTAAAATAGGAGTAACATTAAACAATGCTTAAAAAACAGCGCTTGAAAATCCGGCTACTCAACCACTACACTGCGGACGGCTGTTAATGAAACTTCATATTTTTTTGCTATATGAATGGGTAAGTTCCCATGTCAAATTCAAGTCTATTAAAATAAAAGATCTTGCTGTATAACAACCTGCTGTATTAATAAACAACCCAAAAGGATACAAACAGAGAATTATCAACAAACGAATTATATGAACTCTTAGTTAAGGCAAATGAACAACAAAGGATATAAACGGATATATAAAAGTGAGCGTAAAAGTTATCAACGAGAAATTAGAAAAATGGACAGGAAAAATCGTCAAAATAATATAATATTATTTGGGTTAAAAATAAGTAATTACTTACTGCAAGAAACAGTTATATAGCTCTTAATAGTCCACTGAGGCTAAATTACTTGGAAGGTGACATTAACAATATTTACTCAATTGGTAAAGGTGGCAATCCACCAATCGTAGTGGAGTTTGTATCCTTCTTTAGAAAAAAAGAAATTTTTAAATTCAGCAAAACTGAAAAAACTAAACGATAAAAATATTGCAATTTCAAATAATCTTTATGAAGAAGACAGAAAGGAATAAAAGTTGCTAAGAAAAAATTTAACCGAAGCTCGTGAAAAAACTTAAGTGCTAAAGTTAACGGTAATAAATTAGAAATAAATAATACACTATACACAATAGAACAATTGAGAAAGGTGATCTAGAAATAGATATAAAAAAACAGCCACAGTCAGGATATAGTAGACGGTTCAAGTGTAGGAGAAGATCGGGAAAGTTTAGCATTAGAAGAAAGTGAAGCTGGTAAAATTTATCTACATCAAAATCTAGAATTAATAGAGAGGATGAGGGTCAAATAAGTCTGCAAATGCAATATAAATGGGCTATGGATGTGCGAGCCTGCGTAGTACAAACGGAACTGGCGGGCATAACCATAGCTGCAAAAGAGATTGTCCGTAGACAAATTACGGGCAAAACAATCAGGATCTACACAGATTGTAGACAATCGTTACAGAAGAAGTTACAAAATTACCACAGAAGCAGTATGGGAATGTCAGCAAGCACTTGTGGGTGCCTCCAGCATGAATAACATACTGGTATATTGGGTGAAAGGACACGCACAGTGTAGTGGCAACAAAGTAGCCGACAGTCTGGCTAAGAAGGCAGCAGACCTAAGTATCTTTGGACCAGGCCCGGCCAGTCTATTATCGATCACGGCGATAATATAAATAATTAAAGAGAACATCCACAAGAAACTGTGGGATGAAACAAACAGCTGTCAGCCTGCTAGGGAACTACTAAAATATTCCAACAAGGGTACAGCAATGTGCAGAAGCAACCTACGTTTTTTAATGGGAATCCAGACTGGACACTGTCCGTTAACGAAACATCTCCATAATGAGATTAAGCGAAACACCTCTCTGTAGAGATTGTGAACAAGAAGATGAAACAATTCAACATGTACT
Organism: Leptura quadrifasciata; assembly: GCA_963675555.1. Classification (NCBI taxonomy): domain Eukaryota; kingdom Metazoa; phylum Arthropoda; class Insecta; order Coleoptera; family Cerambycidae; genus Leptura; species Leptura quadrifasciata. The sequence goes on along the minus strand of OY776673.1, from coordinate 148,436,215 downwards.
CAATGACTGTTCTGCTGTCTCATCAATCAGAGAATCCATTTTTTGAGAACGTTGGCCTACTTTGGCCGATGTAAGGGAGATGTCCCTAGGCAGCATCACCACCTATTTCGCAAGATTAGATTGGTTGGAGGCCTAGGCGAGGGTCTGCCTACAGGAAGAATATACAAGGGGTCCAATGGGGCTTAAGTGCTGCGGTTCAATAATTTTTATTGACCACCCTCCCAACCAATTCCAGATTCCAGGGGGTCAAATAAGAAAGAATACTGTGAAGGGAAGACATTCCAAGCCTAACAATTACAAAAAAAAACATCATTTAATAAAAAGAAAGAAAATACTCTAAATAATTAACTTTATAATACAATCAATTCATATTCTAGTAAGTAGTAGTATTGGCATTCAGATATAACACATAAAAATAAAAGTTTAACAATGAATGAATACATTCGAGATTTTCAAATTTAGAAAATTGTGACACATGCAGCAGAGCATACGCAGGTATGTAATAACACCCTATAGTTTGTTTTTAAACCAGGAGGACTCTTTCAAATTTGTCGCGCTAAATCATACACATGTGATTGGCTGCGCGTTCGCCAGTTTTACACTAGGCCAAATCGTAAATTTTGACATACATGTTAGTTGAATATTTCAACCAAATTTCAAAGTGTCTTCATTAATTTTTTATCATCACTCATTCTCGTTTGTAGAAATTTGAAAGCAAAAGGAAACAGTTCTGTACAGAACTAATTATATGTTATTTATATTTATTATATATATATTCTGGAAGTTTTTCAATGCGGATGTTGTGGCAAATTCAAGTTTAGTGGAAGTTTCACCAGTAAAGAAACGCAAACGATTAGATTTGGGTGCTTTAGCATTATCTGGGAGGCAATGTGTAATAAGTAAATATGTATAAACAGATGTTGAATTGAAAAACAAAGGTCAAAATGTGTGAAATCGTATCTACAATTATGAATGCAGTGAGTGAGATATTAAACAATGTAAGATTTGTAACATAACCTATTTTAAACACTTTTACTGTTAGGAATTGCAAGATCAACTGTATTTCGTACGATAAGGGAATATAGAAAGATTGGAAATATACGCAGGCCAAAAAAACCAGGAAGACCAGGAATTATTACCAGATTTGATGAAACAATGAAAAACTCTATTCGACAAATAATACATAGTTTCTTATACAAAAATGAAATGCCTATCCTAAATAAAATTCTGCATGAAATAAATAGGCGCCCAGATTTGCAGAAGTTACAAGAGTAATCGAACCCTGTGATAATAAATAGTTGTGTATTTAATAGGGAAATTTTGTTTTACTTTCATTTACACACTTAATTTTTTACGCATATAATTTAAAAATTAAACGCACTTTATATCTCAAAGCTTCCTCAGTACATGGCAAAATTGGGCATGGAGAGAAAATTATATATATATCATTGACACATCAATTGAAAATAATTAAATTTGTTTTTTTTTAAATATTGTTTAATAAGTTTCATATACCAAATCAAATTTCAAATATCTCAAACAATATTCTTTTTGGAAATTTATTATTAAGAATGTGAGGAATTCCTAGACCCCTTTTTAGTAAGTATATTAGACTGCATACACCTATAGTGTAGTTGTGTAAGGTTGGTTGTTAGAACCCCTAAAATATTCTAGGGTAATTTTCTGGTAACTTTTATAGTGTAAATTGGGATTCTACATTTAGTCCTCCTGGTTTAAAAACAGACTATAACTACTAATTGGTACCAATAGTTTTTCGGTATTTGGTTGAAGAGGAATAAATAAAAATTTAGATGAGTTTAAAATATTACTGAAATCGATTACTAATAAAATATCAGAAACTAGAATAATTTGTAATCCTAACATTGACAATATTGAGGGATATCATCTAATTTATAATGAGAGCAAAATTAATTAGAACGATGCAGTGGTTGTGTATATAAGAAATTCACTAACATATAGATATGAAATAATATACCTATATAAAATAAATAATAAAAATAAATACACCACAGGTAATGACGACCCCCTTTATCCCGGAAGGCTCTAGAAGAGCCTTGTGTGGGAGGGGGCTACACATTTAGAGACAAGGGACACACACCCAATATTCGTGTATAGTGAAAAAATCCCTCTCACAGTATTTTCCACTGCCACGACCGGGGATCGAACCCGGAACTTTTGGGTGAGAGGCAAGAGAGGCTCACCTCTCGACCATCAGTCATACAAATAAATAATATTAAAGTAAGTATTAATTGCATACGGAACTTGACGATAAAACCATAGTTTTAACAGCATTGTATAGATTGCCATCAACTTATCCTAAAGAATATTTAACACTGTACATGACCACTTCGATAATTGAAAGATTCTGATATACCCATAGATGATATCGATATTGATATTTTAAGCCAAAAAGGCGAGCCTCACAAATATCTGGGGCAAAAAAGAGTAAGGATCTAATAACTAAAATTAGAGACCAGGAAAGTACAGTAACTAGTGATGAACTGGAAATGTCTAATGTTTTTGTAAACTATTTCGCAAAGGTAAGTAAAAAACTAGTTCAATTAAAAAAAATCGGCAGCTGCTGGAAGCGGCTGGAACCTCCCCACTCGGTGGATCTTTAAAGCCGAAAAGAGCATTAAATTGTGTGACAAAACGGCACTAAACGTAATCCGATCTCATCCAAAACCTTTTCAGATCTTCTGGGGCACTAAAAAAACCCTTAACTTAATAAATTTACAATCATCTGCGAGTTATTACCTACATTATCGCTCGTTGAATAATATACTATTAGGATATTAACAACTTTAACATCACTTGAACGACTAAGAAAGTCTAGTTATCCTAAATACTACAGATTTGTAAAGCAACAAACTGAAAATTGGTAAAGTCATAATCTATAATAAATTCACCAAGGAAGGTACAGAAAGCATGTGATATTGATATTGTTACATCTACCTTTAAAGTTTGTGACAATCCACTAAAAGTTATGCCGAAATCTTAACATGACATGGCACCAACGTTATCGGATGACAAACGATGACAATGACAATCGTTAAAATTTGCTCATTGCAATCCGATCGCTCGCGGCTGTCTTTGTTAAATGAAACATTAGCATTTCAGTAATTTTACTAGATTTAAGAGGAATATTTGTAGTTTAATTCTTCGATTTGTCTATATATATATATATATATATATATATATATATATATATATATATATTTTAAAACGGCACTAAACGTAATCCGCTCGCTCTACTTCTAGAGCAGAGAAGAAACCCTTACACCTGAATTGACACGTGATGTGACGAGTTTCACGACGTAACGGCTACGCGCATCGATCATGTCATACGAAATGCGATCTATGCTTCATATTTGCTTTGTTTTTAATTTTTTTCACGGAAACCAAATCGAAAGGGTGGAAGTGTGATATATCGTTGAAATTAGAATTTTAACTGCTTTTCAATGGTTCCATTGCAAATTGAAAGTAATTATAAAATAAACAACTTGTTGCGTCAAAATGGCACTAACCGTAATCCGATCTCAACCAAAACCTTTTCAGATCTTCTGGGGCACTAAAGAAACGCACATGCAAAGTTTCACTCAAATCCGTTCAGTGGTTTCGGCGCTATCGTGCTAACACACATACACACACACAGACATTTTTCAAAAACCACTTTTTTGGGTTCCTAGGACCTCAAAACGTAAAGATTTGATGTTATCTCAATTTTCGATTTTGAACCAATTTTAGTAACCTCTCACAATTTTATTGTGGAGAGGTTAAAAGGTAATTCTTCTCAAAATGTAAGGAATAACTCAAACGCAATGTACCTGTGCATACGAGTGAAAATGAAATAATAGAAACAATTTCTCAATTAAAATCAAATAAAGCCTGGAATTGATACATACCATCATATAAATTAATGGAAACAGCTTCTAGCCGTTTAAAGTACGTTATCAATAAATGTTTTGAAACAGGTACCTGTCCATCGGCATTTAAAATAGCTGTAATAAAACCACTCTACAGGAATGGTGATAAAATGGACGTAACTAACTACCGGCCTATTTCCTTTATGTCCAACAAAGCTAAAATTTTTGAGAAAATATTGTAAACCAGAATTCTTCCTCCTATGGCCCTGGCTCCAGCTAAGGTTTGGAGCTCTGCCATCTTCCATCCTTGCCACATGTCCTCCCCACTGTAGTCTCTTTAATCTCGCATAGGTCTCCACAAATGTCTCCTCGAAGAGTTGATACAGTTCGTGGTTACATCGGGTCCTCCAGATACCGCCTTTGTCCACTGGTCCGAATATTCGCCTTAATATCTTTCGTTCAAATGCGTTGATTGCGTCCGCCGATTTCTGAGTGAGTATCCACGTTTCACACCCATAGCATAGGATTGGCCGGATGATGGCCTTGTATATTCGTAATTTTGTTTTCGTGGATGTCCCGTGATCGAAATGTTGATCAGAGTGAGAAATATGCTCCGTTGGCCTGGGTGATTCTTTTACGAATGTCTGTGTCTTCATTTCCATCCTTTGCGATATTGGTGCCCAGATACGTGAAGTTCTCTACTACTTCTATATTATCATCCCCGATCGTAATATTCGGCCGCATCCAGTTGGACCTGGTTTGTGTAATTATCTTTGTTTTAATGGTGTTTATTTTAATTCCGACTTCTTTTGCCTTGTTTTCCAAATCCATGTATGTTTCTTTGGCGGATGTTATTGTACGAGCCATGATGTTAATATCGTCTGCGTACGCTACGAGCTGCGTGGATTTGTTTATAAGCGTATTTGTTCCTTCTGTTGATATTTGTCTGATGACATATTCTAAGGCTATGTTAAACAATAATGGTGTCAGTCCATCCCCTTGTTTGAGACCTTGTGTGATACTGAATGTTATCCGTACATTGCTTTTGTATCTTGACTTGAGCTTCGGTATTTGTCATTGTCATTTTTAATTGTTAGTCTAATAAGCTTAGCTGGGATTCTCATACAGTTTTCACCTGAATATGCAGTCATATGCTTGGCGGAAGTCTACGAAGATTTGATATATATGTATGTTGAATTCATCCTTTATTCAATATTTGTTTCATGGTGAAGATTTGGTCCACCGTTGACCGCCCTGATCGGAATCCGACTTGATATTCTCCAATTAGATTTCTGTGATGGGCTCTAATTTCGTTCTGAGGATACCTGTGAAGACTTTATATGCTGCACAGAGGAAATATATACCCCTATAGTTTTTGCACTGTAGTTTATCCACCTTTTTATATATCGGGCATATTAGGCTTTTGTTCCATTCCGTCGGCATAATTTCTTTTTCCCAGATCTCTCTTATGAGATTATGTATTGCTTTCGTCAAATCTTCTCCTCCATGCTTCAGTAATTCTGCTGGTATTTTGTCTGGATCTTTGTTGTTCTTTAAGGCTGTGATCGTCTCTTTGACTTCCTCTATTGTTGGCGGTATTGCAAAGGCTTCTCCACCCGATGGGCATGGTATTTCGGTCTGCTCTCCTGTGTTGTGTAGCTCTTGAAAATATCCCTTCCAAAGTATTTTTATTTCCTCATTGTCACTGATAATCTTTCCTGCTGTGCCTCCGCATAAGCTGGTTTTAGGTTTAAAGCCTTCTCTTTCAGGTATTTTCTCTCTTTTATTTGCGTTGCAGTCCTAGCTCATTTTCTGCAGTCGCTAGGGTCGCTGATTTTAAGTTGTGCCATATTTCTCCTACCGTGTCGTCCTCTGAAGGACCTATCTGAAGTCTTTCCTTAAGTTGTTCTTGCAACCTCTGTTTGGTTTCTGGATTTTTCAGCGTGTTGATGTTAGTTTCTTTGTTCTTTGTTACAGTTCTTGCTTATTTCCGTTAATTCGGCATCTGAATTTCTCTCGCACTAGGTGGTGGTCAGAGTCGCAGCTTGCTCCCCTCACAGATCTTACGTCTAGAATGCTTGTTGCTGCTCTTCTATCTATGATGACGCGGTCCATTTGGTTTGTAGTTCTTCCATCTGGGGAGATCCACGTTCCTTTATGCATATTCCTATATGGGAAAGTTGTTGAGCTAACCACCATGTTTTTGCTTATTGCGAAATCTATTAGCATTTCACCGTTATTATTTGTTTCCGTGTGGAGGCTATGCTTTCCAATAGTTCCTATATATTCATCTTCTTTTCCTAGTTTCGCGTTAAAATCTCCCATGATGAATTTTATGTCGGTAGTTGGAGCTGCTTCATATGCTCGTTCTAGTTGTTGGTAGAATTCTTCTTTGATATTTCCTCCTTGTCCTCTGTTGGGACATGGGCAATTATTATAGAGAGGTTGAAAAATGTTGTGATTATTCTGAGTCGGCAAATTCTCTCGTTCATTTGTTGGAAGTCTATTATGTCTGATTTAACACTGTTATCTACTTAGAAAACCGTTCCAAATTTCCTGGTGGCTTGATCATTTCCGCTATGCAGCATTGTGTGGGATCTGGTGTCTCTTATTCCATGTCCTAGTCACCTTGTTTCTTGTATTGCTGCTACTTTAATCGTATATTTCTTTAACTCTTGCAATAGGTTTGTTTGTGCTCCTGGTTTATATAAGTCTCACATTACAAGTTCCTAAATCGAAGTCCATGTTCCTTTGCTGTAGCCGTTGCCATTGTATCCATCCAGTCCGAGACAAGCTCTTTGGATTCGTAACAATGGGTTTTTTTTGCGGGAGTAGATTGTTAGCCTAAAGCCCAACCCTCTTTTTGGAGGACCATTTCTCCCTTCCTCGTTAGCCCTGACCCTATTTTCCATTGGGGTTGGTTACCCAATCTTCCACAGGGTTGCTCAGGTTGTCCAGGGTTCACCTCGTGGCGGTGAGGATAGAGATTGGGTAGGAGAGGCTATGCGACGCTAGCGGGATACGGCGTCGTGTGTTGCGCATGTACTTCCCCGTTCGAACCCCGTAAAGCAGAATTACTAGCTTATTAAATAGGTTTAATATTTGGTCAGGAAAGCAATTTAGGGAGCAGAAGCTAACACAGTATGCAATCTTACTACAAGAATTTATAAATATATGAATAATGAATATTAGCGAATAAAGGCTGTGCATTTTCATTGACCTCGCGAGAGCCCTCTATAAAATTAGTCATGTTCAATTATCGCTGATATTGGAATACATAAGATTTAGGGGTATTTCACACACGTCAAAAAATAGTTAACTCTTAAATGTGTAAATATTTGCAACACCGCCTTCAATGATACAATGACTGTAGAATATGGTGTACTACAAGGAGGTCAATTCTTTTTAATATGTATAGTCCAAGCAAGAACTTCCTGAGACAAAAATAACTAACCAAAAACTTTACGACATCATTATTATCGCCACTGGCCACCGGCGGTATGCCTAACATCAAACGATCAAACGACTCGCCGCACATTCCCAAAATGGGGACCTGGGTCCCAAAATTTACAATTTCATTCCATCTGAGTGTAAGATAATTAAATTAACTCAATGAATTTATTAAAAAGAAAATTAAAACTTGGATACAAAATAAATCTAGGACGGATATTCCTAAATTAATCGATCCTAAATCTAATATATCTGTTATAAATAGTACTGCTTACTTGCTTTCACAAATATACGTGTTTATCTATAAGGGTGTTGGGTGTTGTTGCTAATTCTGTGCATATAGTCTAATATGGACATTAGTATTAGGATTACTGATAGTATATGTAATTTAGTTATTATATTATTTTGCTTTCTAGTATTTCTCTCTCTTTTAAATATATTTAGTGCCTTAGTATTAGTTACTTTTTGGTTAGTATTTTTTTATAAGCTTTGAAAGAATAACTGTAGATCTGCATATAAGAACTCTTTCGCAGAAGACAGTTTATTCCACATGAGGTTCTTTATACAGGCATAAAATATGTTTCATTCGTTCCTGCAATATTTTATATGGTATATAACATTATGTACAAAACTTACCTTATCTACAATAAGTCTCGACTTTGCAGATTATTTATATTTATTTTTGCAACGTAAAACAAAAATATGTGTATGTTATAATTATTGTTAAAGCGTAAATAAATATATTCTATCGCATTCTATATTACACGTACATAGGATGCAGTCGACCAAAGTTCTGATTATTGGTTCTTTCGATGTAAACATAAATATTATGGGAATTGTACGTATTTGGAATTAATTTAAGATTTAAGATTTTTAATATTATCTGTTTTTAACGATTCAAAGAGGAACTACAACTGTTAAAAGGAATCGTAATAGGTGAATTGCCTATATCAATTTTCAACAACTCCTGGGAGCGTGCATTAGAAATATCGAACTCGTCGGATGAATCTAAGATTATCAATCACATCACCCCCATCCGTCACTGTCACAGTACCCGCTCCTACTCGGGGGCAGCATTATAATGACTCTTAACACTAATAACTTATAATTTTTCTTATTCACAAACACAATAAAAAAAATCGTATAAACACTTCGATCAAACAAATATTTTCTCGCACGTGTGAACGTTAACGGTAGCACATGTAAGACTAGGATTCCTGTGGTATTAAATAAAAATCAGTTTTCAGGTACCATCTTCAAAGAGCCGCAACTCCGTTAGGAAACATTTGCGAACGAAAATGTTTAAACTTTTCCTCACAGTTTTTCGTTTTTCATGTCCACTCCACACCAGAGGTTTGTAACACCCTACAAAAGGTGTTGTGAGTAGCTGTGGGGATGAGGCGAAATGTGTAACGTGCTGCTGACCTAGGGCGCCGTCTATCACCAGCAACAGAGCACTTAAGCTATTGGGAATCAACTGTTTTGAATTCCCCTGGAGGGGTCGCTGATGACTCGTGCATTTCACCAAGCATGTTGACATATGTCATAATGACGATTTAGTTTCTAATACAAACACTGTAAAAAATCATACAATTTCTGATCACCGCGAATTAGTTTATGAAACGGTTAAACCTAATTACAATTTTTCAGGCCATTTAGGAACTGTAAATCCCAAGTAACATTTTAAGTCTTATAAAAGACATGACGACGTCATTACGTTCTAATATAAGACTTACCCTTATACGTGATGGCCTTGTTAAAATTCCTTATGACCAAATCTAGACGGTTAGGAAAGAGTTGTCACGACTTTTCATACAACTTTTACATGATTTAATTGTACTGTAAATTAGACTTCTGAAAAGAAGCCGTTACAAGATCGTGGTTACCTTCATTAGGATCTTCATACGACCAGATAGAGATAACCATAAAAATTAAATGTAATTGCCACGACAAAAGAACGTATCGAGTCAATATGCATTCTATATATTTCTTTCTATATATTCGTTTAAGGTTCTGTTAAGTAAAATGCCAACAATCAAACTGCTAAGTATAAAACCAAATATGTGGTGATATTTAACAAAATGTTCGATTTCTAACCAAGTTATGATGCCAAAACAGCTGCGGATTTTTTTTACTGTAAAAGTGTCAAATTTACTGCGAAAAAATACAACTCGCCTTCAAAATAGGAAAATGAAAGAAGATGTAAGAAATCATAAAAATGAAAGATTATTGAATATAAGTTTGAAAGGGTTACAATGTATACAAATTTATAGGGCATGATTGAAAATATCGAAAAATGTATTTTTTCTTCAAACGCCAGAAAATCATGACATTTCTTACTCATTTCATGACATTAAAGTTTAACATTTCAGACGGCTGTGCTTTGCCACTAGCAACGGAAGTAAAAGTACTTTTTCTTCCGCTCGAGCGGACTTATGCTTCCGTAGCTAATGGCAAGGCAAAGCTAAATTTTTTAGCTTTATTTTTTTTATAGCTAATCAGCGTTTGAAGAAAAAATAATATGTCTTATTCGGAGTAAAAGCCACTTTTACTCCTAATAAAACAATATACTATTCTCTACTACTACATCCTGAGTGGCACTAAAAGTATTTGAAGAAAAAATAGCAGTATTTATATTTAATTCATTATTCAACGTTTGAAAAAAAGCGATTTTTGTGCCTCGGCTGTTCTTGCCCGGCTTGCTTCCTTCGTCCGTCAAGTATATCATCGACACAAAAAATACCACTTTTACTTCGTATAATAATAATATACTATTCTAGTCAAATTTCCTTATAATATGGCTGTAAACTAAATTTTAAGTTTTAATATTCTTGCTTGTACGATCGTGAGCAAAGAAATAGGACGTCTTATAACGTTATTTTGCTAAAATCTAGTTGTGTACATCTAACTTTAATTTTTGTGACATTGTCAGTTAGTTGTCATAATTTATTGCAAGTGTGTAAAAAAAATTATATATGTCATATAAGCGATTTAGTTAAATTTGGAGTTATTGCTAAAGCAGCAGATGGATGGTCATGAGACAAATTGCACTGCGTTATAATATTGACAAAAATTCGGTGTGTGACATTTTAAGAAAGTGGAGAATAAACGGTACGATTAGTAGAAATCCTGGATCAGGGCGACGAAGGATATTAACCCAAATCAATTTTACTCAGTTATTCAGGCTGCTGAAGAAACGAGTAGTACTGGTCGCCGGCGAGTAAGAGAATCGGAGCTATGGTGTCATGCAGCAGCACAGAAATACTTACTTAAAGCTGAACATAAAGAAACTCGAGTAGGATTTACGCTTGAATTTTTAGCGCATGATGTAAATTTTTGGAACAATGTAATCTTTACAGACGAAAAAACTTTCCAGTCAACACACAGCGGTCGTATTCGTATTTACCGCCCTCCGAATACTCGGATTCGATGAGAAATATATATCTAACAATGATAAAAGTGGTAGATTTTCCGTCAATATGTGGGCTTGGATATCGGCACGTGGTCCTGGTGTTTTGTGGCATATTGAGGAACGATTTAATAGTAAAAGGTATATTAGAATTTTAGACACTATTATGCTCCCTTCTGTGCCACAATTATTTCCTAATAATGAGTTCATATTTCAACAAGACAATTGTTCCGTTCATACCGTAACTAACTGGTTTCAAGATAACAACATCAATGTTCTTAACTGGCCCAGTCATAGTCCAGATCTTAACCCTGTGGAAGAAGTATCCAAAGACGAAATGTGAGACCACCGAATGCCAAAGAATTACTGGAAATAGTAAATAATGCATGGTAAAATATTATTACTGATGATTATTGATGATTATTGTTGATTATTGTATAAGGTTATTTAATTCTATGCCAAACAGACTTAACTAGAAGTTATAAATAGAAATGGTGCAATAACGAAATATTAATAGTTAATTTCTTGTTAAGTAGGATATCCTTTGTCCTTTGATCCAGGATTTGTACTAATCGTACCATTTATTCTCCACTTTCTTAAAACGTTACTCACAAAATTTTTGTTAATGTTATAACACAGCGCAATTTGTCTCATTAACCGTCCATCATTTACTATAGCAATAACTATAGCATTAAAATAAAAAATAAATTAAAAGTGATATCTGTTTTATTTCGGCTACTCATTATATATTCAAATAGAGACAGATTTATATTAGAAAAAAAAGTTCTTCCCTATTTTTCCTATTTTTTTCTGCTCACGACAGTAAAACTCATTCATAACTCTGAAGCTAAAACTTTAAACATTAAACTTTTCACCAATTTGAATGATATAAATAGTCACTTTGTAAACATAGCAGAAAATATAGTTTCAAATGCAGACACAATTAACAGTTACTTGTCACAATCATTCGAGGAACTACCCACTCAAATGGAATTAAAACCGATCACTTACAATGATACCTGCAAATACCTAAATCAAATAAAATCTAAGGCGATAGGAATTGACAACATCTCAGTCCTCATGCTGCACCTTATTATGCCTTATGCTGGAAAAGTCCTTACACATATAATCAACTACTCCCTGGCTAACGGACAAATACCTAATCTTTGGAAAATCGCTATAGTGAAGCCACTACCAAAAGTTAACTCTCCAACAAACCTCTCTGATATCCGACCAATTAGTGTCCTTTCAGTACCTTCAAGAATATTAGAGAAAGCAATTACACTCTTACCTTGATGAACACAATATCCTCCCTTCGGAGCAGTCAGGATTTAGGACGAATTATAATACAGCCACCGCGTTACAGAAAATTACTGATAACTTAACTAATGCTATGGACAGAGGACAAATATCAATCTTAATATTATTAGATCTTAGTAAGGCATTCGACTCCTTAAGCCATGATTTGCTGATTGCAATACTTGGATACTATGGAATCACTGGAATGAGTAATAAATGATTTCAAAACTATTTAGAGAACCGAAAACAGTTGGTTAACCTTGAAAATAAAGAGTCTGACATACTGAATATTCTCAAAGGAGTACCGCAAGGAAGCATATTAGGACCAATATTATTCACAATATACACCTCAAAAATTACAGATAACGTAAAACGTAGTGAAATAATGTTATATGCGGATGACACTCAAATCACCAGGTCACTAAGCAATACTAATTTAAGCAACGAAATTCATGATATAAATGAAGAACTACATAATTTACACGAATGGTGTAATAATCACTCTTTGAAGATTAATCCAGCAAAATCTGTTTTCTTAGTAGTAGGAACTGATACAAAGATTTCGCAATGTGATATTAATGCCATTAAAATTAATATAGACTCCTTACCAATCAAAAGAGTAGATAGTGCAAAAAGTTTAGGTGTCATTTTTGATAGCAATTTAACGTTTGAAAGCATGTGCACAAGTTAGTTTCTGTAGCATATATGAAACTAAAATCTCTATATGAATTTCGTGATGTTCTGCCTAGTAGAACCAAATGGAAATTAGTGGAGTCACTCATCTTAAGTCAAGTAAATTATTGTGATACAGTATATGGTCCACATTTAACAGAAAATCTCAAAAACAAGCTGCAAAAAGTGCAAAATTGTGGTTTAAGGTACTCTTACAGCGATATTAATAGAAGAGATCATGTGACACCAGCGTATAATTCTCTAGGCATTTTGAAATTGAACTATGTAAGACACCTGCATTATGCCTGTTTTATTATTAATGTAATGAGAGAGAAGAAACCAGATTACTTACATAACTTATTGACCATCAGATCAGTACGTGAATAATGAAACAAATGCTAATTTGAGAAACTATGATAACTTTAGTGTACCTCGTTTTAGAACAGTGGTCTTTAAAAACTCATTTTCATGTTATGCCCCTAAAATGTTAAATGATCTTTTAAAAATTGTCGACATTACTTTAAGTAAACAGTCAACCAAATTAAGCTTAAAAAAGAGTTACCTACAACAACAGCAAGATGAGTAGTAAATTGTATTTGTATTTATAGAACAAATTAGCTATTAATCCCAGTGTTGCAAAAAAATATATTATAATACTATATGATTTTAATTATTATTGTATTTTGTGCTTTTACCACCTCAATGTTATCTCTTATTATTGTTAGTTAGGTTAAGTGATGGAGAATAACAATCCTAGTGATTGAACCATTGCTTTTTGTACATTGTTCTTTTTGTGCAATAAATTATTATTATTATTATTATTATTAAAACATAGACGCCAAATTTGATTGAGTTTCCAACAGATAATATGGCGGCATAAGACTTAATAGTTATAAATTTAATTATGAAACTACCCTGTAGTTCTAAGAAATTGCTCAGGGGTTGTTTCATGTTTCAGAAACAAGCATAAAATCTTAATTCATCATATAACCGACTGCGACTGCGCAATGGCATATTAACACTCATGTGCTAAAATTGTTGTTTCATATGAATATATTGTCATTTTGCATACTTTAAACCATCTTTAAGTTTTATTTGTACATTAATGACCAGCTTCCTGATATGATATCGGGTTCATTTGACTTGTTTTCATCTCAACTAACAAACAACCGATTTTTCCATAAAGATGTCTGGTTTAACCTCACGCTCACTGCGTGCTTTTTCTACATGATCATTCACTCAGTGTCAAAAGCAACGCCAAGGTTTTTCAGTTTGTCAAATCTCTGTATTTTCGTATTATTGAAAACATATTTATTTAATTTAATTACGATTCTTGTTAAAAGTCATACTATAGCATTTGTCAATATTTAGGGGTACCTCGTTTTTGTCACACCACATGAGTGAAGGTTAACTAAGTCATTTTGTAAACTCTTAGTCTCGTCCTCGTTATTAACCTAATAAAAATTTTCATGTCATCGGCGTACAACAATGAATTGCAATTAAGCTGGGAGACGATATCGTTTACAAATATATTGAGAAATAAAGGCCTAAGATAAATGGATGTATTTCAATTAGATATGACTTAAAAAATTCAATCAAACTGGGAGCAAAACCAAAGAAACTTAGTTTCTGAAGCAGTATGTCATGGTTTAGTCAAATTGCTTTAGAAAAATATGTGTATACGATATCTACTTGTCCTCCTATATCTAACACTTCAGCAATATGTACTGCGTTAAATAAAATAGGTTAGTGGAAGTAGAACGACCTGACATAAGTCCGTGTTGATTAATACATATTTGTGATTTAACTTGAAAAAATATAGATTCATGGAGTAATATTTCGAATGCGTTACTAAAACTACATAAAATTACGATGGGCCTGTAATTACTAACTTTTTGTAGGCCGGACATATTTTGGAATCTTCCATACTTCTGGGAATGTGGAAGTCTTGATTGATATGTTAAATATAATAGACAAAGGAAGGACAAGTATAGTTCACAATCTTTTACTAAGAATGCAGCAATACCATCTGGGCCAGTACCAGTAGTAAGTTTAGGTTTCATTTCTTTGAGAGCTTTTAAGGTGTCTGCTTCTGTAATTTGCTGGATCACAAAAATAAGAGCACTAGATGCTGCTTAATCATTTGACTGATTAAATTGCAGGGATATATAAGAGGTTTGAAAAAATTGTGCAAATGCGTTTACAATTTGTTGTGGATCAGTCATGGTGATTCCGTTATGATTCGAAACATTACGGATAGCTGTAACATGTTTGACATTATTAATATAAGATCAGAAGTTGTTTGGGTTAGACGAAATATTTTTCTCCATGTCCATAACGTATTTGCTTCGTGCTGTCGCGATATCGTTCTTTATTTTATTGCTTAATAATTTGAAGGTTTCGTAAGCTTCTGTCTTTATTTAATTTATATTTTTTGAGTAGTAAGTATATTTTTTGTTTAGTATCTGAGATTATAGATATGTAAACCAATGTAGCTATTTGCTTCGTGCTGTCGCGATATCGTTCTTTATTTTATTGCTTAATAATTTGAAGGTTTCTTAAGCTTCTATTTTTATTTAATTTATATTTTTTGAGTAGTATATTTTTTGTTTAATATCTGAGATTATAGATTCGTAAACCAATGCGGCTATTTACTCGATTTAAGTCTGGTTTTAGGAATAAAGGCGTGCAAGATTGTATTTAAAATATCATAAAATATTTCACATGCAACAATAACATCATTGCAGTCGTTTAAAACTGTATTGGATATATTTTCGTACAACAGATAGTAGTTGGCCGGTTTGAAATTATAAGAATAGGTTGTACTACTAGGAAATTTGTTGGGAACCGAATTAACAGGTAGAGAAATATTTAGGGGAGGATGGTATAAGTTTTTCTTATAAATACTACATATATTTGCATTCCAGCTAACATGATTGTGATTGTCTATATCGTCATTGAAACAATTTACATATTAATAATTTTCAGGAGTACTGTTACAGTCATTCGAAAGCTCGAAAGAACATTTAGGGCAAGCTAATTTTCTATTACAAGAAATAGAAAGATGATGAAAACCTCTACTTTTGTATCACAATTTTACTTCAATGGCGTCATAAACAGTGCAGCTTCATACCCAATGGATAAATTACCCAAACTCATTATCTTGCAATACGTAAGAGAGTCCAACTCTAAAATGGCGTGATGCACTCAGTGGCGGATTTAGCAATATAGGCATAGTAGGCACGTGTCAAGGGCGTCAGCAAGATGGGGGCGGCAAAATTTAGGTCGGGGGCAATATAAAAAAAATGTGACGATTGCAGCAGGAGGTTCCGCGAGATGATATATAACAGTTTATTTATTGAAAGTTTTTTATAAGCAAAACAATTTTATTTTATTGGTAGTATTGACTCTTCAGGGGCGGCAAATTTTACCATGCCTTGGGCGGCACAAAACCCAAATCCGTCTCTGGATACACTTTGTTATTCTTCTACAGGAATTGAAGTAAGTCAAGCTTGTGATGATGCTGACACTTTGACCATAAACATCGCTATTGAAAAGTCCTTCACCGAATCAAAAACAGTTGTTGTAGTTGGTGAGAATGTCGATTTGCTTGTCTTGCTTATTGGTTTGACACCTATCCTCTAAAATGTTTTGTTTTTAAAACCCTCCCGGAGAAAAACAGCAACTCAACTATATTCCTATGCTGAACTTCAAGCCGAGAATGAATAAGAGATTCACGAAAATATCCTTTTTGCGTGCAGGAAGTGGTTGCGAATCAATATCTGCAATTTTTCAGGACCAAATTTCTACAATCACTAAAAAGGCATAAATTACAAACACTGGTCAGCATTCTTAACGAAGAAAACACATCCCCTTCTCAAATCGCAGCTGGCAAGAAATTTTTGTTTAAAGTTATACAAGGTGTTTTTGAAATACAGGTATATATTCAGATTCGTCAATCACCATGTTTTTAAAATTCGTAGAACAATATTTGTTTATCGAAAAAACAAGAAATAAATAAGAAAATAAATTTTTAATATTGCAAATAATTATCAATTATTATCAAGTTATGCCACTGATCAGTTTCTATGTGGTACTTGACCGTGAACTTGATGCTTACTTTTAGTGCGTCGTCGCAAAGTAGCAGGTAAATTTAGCAGCGGTCGATAGTTTAATAATAATTTACGTGTTAATAGCGAATTACTGTGTTTAAAGGTTTTTAACGATGGAAAATTTTACAAACATCGAATGGACAAACATTGTACTTTATTATGGTACGGCGGGCTAAAAAATGCCCGTCAAGCTCACAACACGGAACGGTATCCCTGTATCCGGATTCCCTATGAAAGAACTTTTGTGTCCGCTATTCAATATTTAAAGGACTATGAACATTTTCAACCCGTTACTCATGATGGGAATCGTAATCTCGAAGGACAATGGATGCGTAATCACTAACTTTAGATGCTGTCAAGAAAATCCTGGAGTACCTAAGTATTCGCAGGCTTTCTGCACAAATTGGAGTTTCCAAATTTGCAGTGTGGCACACTTCGAACGAGCATGGGCTGTACACCTATCACGTGCAAGGCCTACAACCTGGAGATAAGTTTCGAACTAAATATCAACTTGGCGTGTGTGTCTGTGTTCGGATCATTTTGTGCAGAGTTGGCAACACTGTAAACTCAGCTGCATAAGAGTAAATAATTTACGTTGTGTGCGCCGGAATTGGGGTGGATAAAGGTGGGTCTAAAAATTATTATTTTTTTTTTTCTAATTTAAAAAATGGTATTAATCTTCACATTCAAGCGGGAGTCACAAAAAAACCATAAACATGTATTTCAAAAGCACCCTGTATAATGCACCGAATACAGAAAATTATGTTTCGGATCTCGATGGTAGTAACGAAGATTCAGATAAAGAACTTTTATAACAACATGGATTGGGCCTACTGGGGAAACCACGAAAAAAAAAACAAGCGTGTTACACTTATGGGTGGTGCGAAAGTAGCGTATTTGTTCATAAGTTGACTATATTTCATTACGTCAAAATGTCAAAGATGATTTTTCATAAATATGTTGCTCTATTCTGCGCGTGGTTACATTTCCAAACGTATTACGTGTTTTACGCAGAATTTCATATACTACGCTTGAAAATTTCCATAATACTAACGGTTTTTTTTTTAGTGAAACAGAAAAAACAACTGAAAAGCGACGGGTTTATTAAGTTAAAAGAGACTTTCGGTATTCTAATCAAGGAGACCATTACACCATTTCTGTAAAAGAATTTTTTTTTATCGCAATTAATTCCTAGTAATAGTGAATAGCTAATTTTTTTAGACTAACTCTTTGCAATATGTAAAATATGTAAATTGTCTTGGTGGAAGCGTTCAGCTAGCTAAACTTCGTTAAGACAGAAATATAA
This sequence comes from Leptura quadrifasciata, assembly GCA_963675555.1. NCBI lineage: Eukaryota > Metazoa > Arthropoda > Insecta > Coleoptera > Cerambycidae > Leptura > Leptura quadrifasciata. Next base: position 148,418,080 of record OY776673.1, on the reverse strand, counting down.
ATCTATACATCCATCTATAGTTGCAATAAATGGCTGTGGCCATTCGCACAACACCAAGAAAATATAAATAAGACGATTTATTATTATATGGAGATGATTAAAACTGACTTCTAGAACTTGTATCTTCCTCGTGGCATTCGAGCAGTCCAAGTTATTGTCATCTAGTGCTAACTGTGTCAGACAAGTACGGCAAATTTCACCATTAGCTGGGAGAATAGCTGTTTTGGTTTAATTTATTTAGTCCTTATCATATATAAGGCACTTGCAGATAGGTTGAATATTATAATTTCCTTATTTGTAAAATCGCTTATATTCAGTGATGATTACAATTTTTAAGATTATACTAATCATAGATTAGTAGTGTATTCGAGTGTAGTGTTCACGTGTTTTGGTATTTGTGGAAACTACGCCAGAGGCATCACTTTTTTGCTAATTTGAGTATTTATATTGAAACTGTTAATAGTGGAGTTATTTACTGCAATAGTTCTGTTTAGGAAAAATGAAAGACAATTTTCCTACAGTTATGAGACCCATACATGTTAAGTATTTGGGTAAACATGATTTTCACCCCCCGCAGTTCTAAAAAGGGTTGTTTTTGAGAAATATATACATATATACGAATTTGAGCGTTTTTTCGCCTTTTTCTCTATTTTCAGGAAAAACTTTAGTGAAAAATATCAAGAGAGCATAGTTGTAGAGCATAAAATTTCCTACAAACTTTATCTCTACCTTTTTTTCGAATTCCGCATAGTTTCGCCACTGGAGAGCGCGAAAGAAATATATGTATATATACTGAGTTCAGGTCGATCAACGAGGAGCAGCAGTAGGCAGCTTTCAGTGAGAACCTGAAGATGGCAGATGAGATTCTGCCGAAACGTCGTTTAGACAACCGTGACTCCTGTATTTTTATTAGGATGTACGCTCTGAATGGTATTTTAGTTAGCAATTACTAGAAACGCAATACAGTGTTTATAGCAGATACCGCGGTGAAGGTACCCATTATTAAATCAGAGGAGTTCCGCAGCATCGGCAATGTCCAGAGCCATCTGCAGACCGGTATCTGTTATAAACACTTTATTGCGTTTCTAGTAATTGGTAACTAAAATACCATTCAGAGCGCACATCCTAATAAAAATATTAGGTTTCAAGAGGAATACGACGGAACGTGCCTTTGTGCATTTTAACATCTATCATTCCTCTAGTTGACTGTATTTATCACATTTGTCTTAGTCGAGGCTTCTTAAAGTGTTTGTGGCAGATGCCGTTGGAGGGACCTATTTGTACTATTTGTAAGTCGCCGTTATGGTGTTACTTGCATTGTATATAACATCAGGAGACCGCAGCATGATCAGTGTCTGGGTCTGCTCTGTACTGAGGAGAGCCAAAAGCTCAAAACTGGTCTGCAGAATATATATATATATATATATATATATATATATATATATATCTTCGTGGAATCTTTTCTTGAACCTTTGAATTTATGTAGTAGAATCGATAGGGGATTGTTCTTGGGAATTAGGTACATCAATGAAACACCAAACTTATTATTTTTTTAACGTTTCGGCTGGGGGCCCCTAGCCTTCATCAGAAAAATTTGTTTTTAATAAGTATCCATACTCGTAATATTCGTATAACTTTACTGATAAAAAATTATTGTCTCTCTATTACATTTTAGATTACATGACTATACGAATTTGTATATGAATATTACGAGTATGGATACTGAGTCCATTTTGTTAATTATTTTAAATGAAATTTTAATCAGATTTTATTAATATGTGTAACTAAATTTAAGTTAAATGTTTTATTTATAACAGTAGGAGTGTAGCTATGTGTGTGGGATCGACCACTAGTTACGTTTTAAGAAATTTTCCTGCCATGTGTTTCGACGCAGGTTTATCAAATTAACCTCAAGTTAGTAAGTAGAAAAAATAAATTGTTTTAACTGATTTTGTTTACTGACAACTTTTGTATTTTTGTAGATGTCTTGAGAAAGCTAATAAACATTAGCGAAAGCTTGACAATAACAAAGAGTTTTCTTTTTGTATTGGCCAAAATACCTTATCACTGACTGCAACCTCAATAAATTTTATGTTTGTATATATATATATATATATATATATATATATATATATATATGTTTGCCTTCAATTGTAAACAAATAAATTTATTTTTCGCAGGCTACAGTCTTTCTCGGGGCTAAAGTCGGTTCTGGTTTCTTAATCAACTTTCAATTTTCCAAATTTTAAATTTAAACCTTTTATACATGTTTTTTTTTTAATAATTATTAAATCTTTTATTGCCAGTCACAATCTGCTATGTTGCTGAATACATGCATTAAAATAACTGAAAACTATGTGAACTTCAATATATTTATTTGATATAAAATCATATGCTGACACCCACAATTATCACAAGATCATTACTATTTATACACTATCCTCTATCTAAATCTAACTTATACTAATAATATATGAGAATAGAAATACTTTTCATTTAATACAAAAGTAACCTTTTTGCCTTTAGTTATTTCTATTCACATAAACACTATAAATACTATAACAATTAATCGTATAAGCAGGAATTATGCTTTTTTGAAGTTCAAAATATTTTTAAATATGAGTTTATTTTATTGTTTATAAACACTTAAGAAGTTATGCACGAAATTACTCTCTGAAAATTCGCACTGGATACTGGGACAGTGAACACTCAACTTGGTGTGGATCCAACAGGTATGGCTAATTATTATCCTTACCTCTAATATTTGTTAATACTTTTAACTTTCGGCTGCTTCGGCTCTGCTTTATTTTCTATATATTCTTTACTTGACTTTCAGCTGCTCTCTATTCTTTTCTGCTTTACGTTCTATATATTATTTTCTTTCTTTTATTCTCAAATTTTTATTTGTCACCTCCTCTTTTGTCAAAAATTCAACATCTCCATTTTGAGCCTGTTTCCATTTCAACTTAAAAAAAACATACTCTCTTGATATACTTGCTTTTTATATGCTGTAGACTGTTCACCAAAATACATTATCCTAGACATTTTAGTTACGTCGCACAGTCATAGTAAGTAATAGGGTTTTCCCAGAAAAAAAAATTATTGCTGAAATACTTAACTCACGTAAAAAAATGATTTATGGCATATTTATTATTTTATTAATTTTACTAATAGTAACAAAAAAAAAACTTGAAGTTTGAAAAATATTGGGTTCATTTTAAACAGCCATAAATTGGCGCGTTGTGACGTCAACAGCCTGAAATCCAATCACAGAGGTTGTCTCTGTTCAAGATTGTTTATTAATCTTGGTCTCCGTTAACATAACATAACCTCTATTTATTGACAGCACTCAGCACTTTTCTACTTTAGGTAAAATATCAGCGGCACCTTTAACATATCCCTCTTCCACTTGATTCCATTTTGATTGTAGAATTAATAAAACATAAACCAGAAACTGATAAAATAATATTTTCACTCCAAACAATACAAACACAAAAATGTAAATTTTACGTTTTCTGATGTGTAATGTCGGTGACGGTTAAACCTAAACTACAGTACAAAATATTAACGTCCGACGCTTTCATGAATAACTTGTGCGGCATTTATCTGGATTCTGATTGGCCAATATTTACACGTCCACTGCTTTAGACCAATTACAGTACAAGCATTACAAATTGAAATTCTGAGAAGTTTTAGAGGAGGGCTTTCTTTAACACACAGTTAGAATCTATTACAAACTAATTATATCCATAATCTCATTGGTTTTCCGGCTAGATACGTAATTCTGGCGCGTAAAAATACCCGTTTTAAAAAGCAGTGAAATTATCAGCAAGTTGTTTTAACGATATTTTCTTAGAAATAATTCTTATTAGAAAAGTAAATTGTTGTAAATTATTAAAATGTTTTATTATATCATTTTCACGACACAAATTGTTAAAATAAAATTAGTGGGAAAACCCTATTATTAACATCACTAATTATTAGACTATATAGATTTGTAACAGTTTAAATGTCCTTTCCGATTATTTTGTTATTTTTAGATTTCGTTTGGTTATAATATGGTTTATAATCATTTTAGGCATCTCATATTGTGTATATATATATGAAGTGTTATTGTACTTCCGGGTGCTCTCCCGCGTCGATGGTCGACTCTTCCAGGAGTCACGGTTGTCTAAACGACGTTTCGGCAGTATCACATCTGCCATCTTCAGGTTCTCACTGAAAGCTGCCTATTGCTGCTCCTCGTTGCTCGAACTGAACTGTGTAACTTACACAGTACAATAGCACTTCATTTAACACCCGCGAAAACCTAAAAAACTATATATATATATATATATATATATATATATATTAGTTGAAATCACGAATGTTGTCGTTCACGTCATCAATGTATGTAGTTACCAACGACATGCAAATTTTCTATCTTTGTAAATACAACGCGCATATGAGCTAAAAAGCAGAAAGTCACATCTCCTGAGGCTACGACAGAAGTTTCACGCGTAACGATGCGTTTTACAAATGAATAATACAGCCGCTAATCGTAGCCATGACCAGCGTTGAATATTCTGGCAGTTCTCTGTGGATGCATATATTATTATCAAGTTTATTAATTTTCTATTTCTATTCGTTTTTCATAAGTCTTTAGTGTTCTTACCGTGCGTTTCAAATTTAGTGTTTGTTTTGTTGTTGTTTAAAATAGTTTGTTGTAAGTGCTTTAGTTTTACAGTGTAAAAAAGCAATACCAAAATGCCCGGCAAAAGATTGGATGAAGTAGCTACAGGTATGGTTATGAAATTAGTTGAGTACTTCGACCAGAAAAAATGTAACGGAGGTCCCCTTTTATCTTTGCAAGCAGTCCATGAGGTGAATTGTAAAATTTAATTATGGCAGCAGGTATATATAAAATTAATTTTCTTTCAGCGTGCTTCTAATGTATTGGGTATTTGTGTGCAGACGGTGGAACGGATTTGCAAGAAAACCTGTGAGGAGCAGGAAGCCCCAAATTCTACTGTGGCAAAATATGAACCTAGAATAGAAAAATAAAACCAAGGATATGATGGAAGCAAGGAAGATGGATCTGAGGATACAATTTATAATATGTACTCTGAAAGTAAGTCTATAGCGTAGTGATTTTGTAGATTTTGTTGTTAGTCTGCCAACCATACCAATAGCTCAGTTGGTTAAATGGTTAAACCATTAACCTTTCACCCGATTATCAAGGGGCCCGTTGACATATTTTATATGAATGCTGAAGTAGTGTTGAAAATTTTATAATATTAAAATTGCATACAATAATAACTGCTATTTTACAGAAATGCATGTAACTATGAAGACCTAAAGGAGGAACTGGCCACGAAGGAATTAATAGACGTAAGTGTGTCGTCCTTGTGCCGTCTATTGCCGCATATTGGATTTAAATATAAAAAGGATGATAATCGGAGGGCCTTAATGGAAAGAGCTAACATTGCCGCACAGAGGGCGGAGTTTCTACGCAAATATAGACAAAACCAGAACTCTCCCATTAAACGACAAGTTGTCTTCTTAGATGAGACCTGGATCTTTGCCAAAGGCAACAAAAAGAGGTCTTGGCAGAATTCGTCGGTAAAAAGCGTGCGGAAGCCGGGTGGATTCGAGGGAAAGCGTTTTATGGTGTTACATGCAAGTCATAGTAGAGGGTTTGTAGAGAATGCTTCCCTTATATACTCCACAGCCTCTAAACTGGCAGACTATCTTTAGTATAATGTTAGGGTAATTTATTATTAATAAGGTATATTTTATACTCTGTGTTATATTTAATTAATATGAAGTATGCTCTACAAATGTATGTATGTTTCTAATTAACTAATAAATTGCTCTCTAAATAAAGTGATACTTTTACTAGCAAACAAGATATTGAATGGGGAACAAATATATTAAAGTTTGTCGTGTTTTTAAACTTTCTGAAAAAAATACTCATTTATATATTTGATAAAACAAATGTAAACAAACACTGTTAAAATTGATTGAATTGCATGTTTATGTCCATATATTTTCATTACAAAATACTACCCTTTCGTGTTTATTGATACGCCCATGCGTGACATTCTGTGTGACCTTGACTTAATTTGGTTCAGAAATTAAAGGATGATGACGTGAATGACAACATTCATAATTTCAACTATATAAATTTCTCAAAAACAACCCTTTTTGGGAACTGCGGGGGGTGAAAATTATGTTTAGACAACAGAAATACTTTACTTTTTACGGGTCTCATAACTGTAGGAAAATTTTCCATAAAACAGTGATTTTTGACTAATTTGAAGGGACTAGTTGTTAATACGTACAACGTATTATACGCATTTAACAACGAACAAGAAGTAATCTAAATAACTTACACAATTTAAGATTTTTTCCGAGGTAAATACATGATTTGTATAAGAATGAAATATATGCTGTATTAATGTGATGTGAAAAAAGTCCCAATCGATATGGGCGACGATGAAAACAATTGATATTGGCGGATGCGCCAATATCAATACCAGTTATGTTCTGTCCCATAATTCAAATCTAAAATGAATGTAATCTAAAATGAATGTGTAATAGAATCAGAATGTAAAGTGTAATTATAAATTTATATTAGCGGCGGAGATGCCTAAAAACCTCTTTTAATTAACGACTCAGACAAAATCAGTAATTCAATCAACTTTAAAAATGTATTTCGATCACTAGGCAACGCGTGTAAACAAAACGTGTGGGTTCCACATGGCCGACTGTCTGATGGCAAGTTCATTTAGCAGTACGAATTATCTAATGTTCTAAAATCCAACAAGGTCACCGTCCACCGGCATTATTTTGTTTTTAAACCTAGGCAATGTCTTTCGTTTCTTGGACTACTCGTTTACTCCAGGAGATTCTGTGTGCCGACTATCGACCAGCTAAGAAAATTTCAGCGGCATTCGCAAGCCACGAGTAAGACACGCCGAAACCCCATTGGCTAAACCGCGTGGTCTGACATAGGGCCACATCCCGTAACAGATAAATGCCAAGCGCAAATCCATGCCGACCAGTCCGCGAGTGTGTTGTACATACGCGCGAATTTATTTATTAAATATTTACAAAGTCTGGTGCTGTGTTAAAATATTTTGTGATATTATTTACACCTAAAAGGAATATTTAGATTTATAACGTAAGTTTCAATACATGTTATTTCTTCGCAATAGCTGTAAAATTTCAACCCCTCTTTTAAAAGAAAAATATGCACTAAAGTAATCCATGCAATTACAAAAAAATGTTTTATTCATGATACCTAAAACATAGGTTGCCTAATATATTCAAGTATTCGGTTATAGGTACCTGTAGGTATAACAAAAGTAAATAAAAATCCGGTTCAGATAGAATAAGCAGTTTAATAAGAAATATTTTTTTTTTGGTCATCGATTTATGATATTTAAAAATTATATCATTAATATATGATATTTATTTGATTGGTAATCATGTCAATAATAATAAAACAAATGACTCATCATTGTAGTTCCGTAGATCATGTAATGGCAATAGAAAACAGTAAACCTACACTTACTTCAGTACCAACTAAAATAAATGTGCTGAATATAAGGAACAATGAATTTAATTTAAAACCAATAGAGATAGAATTTTATTTTTGCAAGTTTTCTCATTTGTGTAAAATTCCAAAATGTGTAGTTCATAAAAGCTTTAGGCATCTATAGGCACTTTGGAACATGTTAAACTTCATGGGTTCATGATTGATTCGAATTCGTCAATACTTCAATAATATGAAGATTAATGCAGGTCACTTAATTATTCGATTAATCGGTAAAATTATCATAAATTGTAATTACTACAGCTGTTATATTAAATCTAGTTTAAATAAATTATCATAAGTAAACAAACTAACATGCATAAATTACGCACATTGTTAATTGTTTCGCGTGTCGCCGTTTATAATTAGAATAAAATTGCAAAACCTGATAATTTCACTCAATTATATTACGAAAACATCAGGACCAAACCAAAGTGTTAGAAAGTAGGTACCACATTTCATTTACTGCTGGTCTAATCATTCGATGTGCTAAATCTGTAAATCGATATTTTTCTACAATAGAAACAGATTTTATTTGTCCCGTTGATTATAAAATAATAATAATCTATCTCGGTGCATGCGAACGTAAAAATTGGTTCAAGTTCATGGTGAATAAATTTGTTATACTTAGTAGGTATGTTGAAATGCACAGTATAAAATTGTTTTATAATAAAGAGCGCATCAGTTTACTGTTCCTAAAGTATAAACCAAACTTGCAATTAAATTAACAATTATCGCTCGGAAGTATAAATTAATATTTGTTTGTATACAATATTTTAGTATTTAACCCAGAAATAAAGTAAGCCTCTAACATGATTTGCGAGTTATTTAACGAACTTATCGGCTAGTACAAATGCTATAATCCGTACTAAGTATATTACGTGTTGATTATTAGTTCTAAAAAATATTTGTTCTATGTAAAAGTAATTGCACAAACATATACATTCGTTTATCTTCAAATAATAAATATTACGTTCGATATTACGTAAAATTAAACTTATGTTATGTTACGTTCTATTCCATAACAGCATAACAAGATTTTACTTCAAATAATGTAAAAATACTCAAAGAATTAACGTCAAGCTGAATATAAAAATTTGCTGCCTAGGTATATGTTTCTAGGACAAAGATTTATTTACATATTTTGTAAAGTTATTTCATAAGTAGACCCGATTCCAAAAAAATATTATACAGGGTGATACAGAGTGACCGTGACAAACTTCACCAGGTGACAGAGGAATTAATAAATAAATAAATAATAATAATAAATAAATAAACACCACAGAAATTAGACAACCCCCACTTCCAGAAGCCAGGGTTTGTGCGTAAGGAGGTTACACATTGAAAAAACGCGGACATACAACCATTTCCTCCGACAGTGCCGGAGCCAGGATTCGAACCCGGTGGGTGGTCCGATGTCCGTGTGATTAATTGCGATTGCCACCTCGCGCCTTAACCCACTTGGTTATCGACCAGATAAATTAAATTCGAGTCATGTGGTCCTCAATTCCATTTCGTTGGAGAGTCCAGTTTTATTAAGTATAAAATGTATTTCCAAATTCCAAATTATTTAAAAAGAAATTAGTCTTACTAGGTATAGCATTTTTTTGTTGGACATTGTAAACGTTACAAGAAATATAACAAAAAGTTTTGGATTGATTTTGAGTCCGGGAAGACAATTGTCAAATTGTTTACAATTGTGTTTTTTCACGGTTTTTCTTAAATATTTCTAGTTTTTTAGCCAGTATCACAACAAAAACAAAATGTTTGTTACTAAATTATAAAGAAAACTAGGTAGATGTGCTAGAACCTTTTTTTCGTCAATTAATTCATTCCAAGGAGTGTGAAAACAAAATCATTCTCAGACAATACACAATACCTTAAGTAATAGTTGAATGATGACTGATGAGTGGAAGAATGTGACTCATAGAAGAGGATGTAAATGAAATTTGGTTGTAGGCATTAACAAGGATCATTCTATAAATGTAGCACAAAAGCTTGCAACATTACATGTTTACAAGGTGAATAAATACAACAGCGGATGATTTAAAATTACCATTAATAAAAAAATATATTTTTTTAAAATTTGTTTTCTGTAAAAAGTCGCCTAAAAAATAAAAAAATACTAGAATGAAGAAAAGCAAGACGTGCGCACTTTGCATGGTCGTAAACAGGATTGTATGAAAGTGGTGGAATCGTTGTACACATAGTGTCTTCAGTCATGCGTACATAATTTTCTACTCTTTAGTCATACTTTTTGGGGGGTTTACAGCCCTCCCAAAGATCGCTCAATAGAAATTCGTCTCAACGATTTGTTTTGGATTCCTCGCTGCTTCGCGTTTTTAAATGTATTTAGAGTCATTGTTTGTGCCAGATACAAATATATATAAATAAAAATGAAATGCTGTTCTTTGATAATCGTATCACTTGAGAATGGCTACGGCTGGACCGATTTGGCTAATTTTTTTTTTATGTTCGTAATAGTCCGAAGAAGGTTTTTAGGGAAAGAAAATTGAAAAAGTTGCCCGAAAAATTGAAAAATTTTGGAAAAATTGAAAGTGCTTTTTGTGGCAGGACAACGTCTGTTGGGTCAGCTAGTATTAATATAATTTTAAATGTGTACTTATTTCAATTCAGACTCATACATCAATATCAAAATGCTCATGCTTTTAAAACGTTATGTGATATTTTAGCTGGATTTAATCTCGTGTATCGGTGGCAAAGTGGACTATACTCGAGTACACATTTGCTGGGCACTCAAAAAACGCAACGAAAACTTTACGCCCTCATTAAAATACTATTACTCTTTGTGCTATCTCGACCGCAAATTGACTCGTTTACCTTTATAGGTTTTTAATGTGAGTCGGCTTGTTTGATGACACCATGCCGCATGGGCCAACGGCGATAATAATGAGATAAAATTGTTGTTGCTTTTTTTGAGTGCCCAGCAAATATGTACTCGACTATACCCGTTTTACAGATTCTTCCTCGGCCATTTTCCTGATCAGGTTTCTACCAATAATTTAATTAAATCGTCTCGCATGTGTATGATATAGTGAGATTACTGATCACGGAACTGTTCTGTTTCAAATAAATTATGAATAAAAAAACTTCATACTTTAGAAGTTATAGTGACAATGCTGTGAAATATTTATAGTTAGATCTTGAAGGTGAGGATTGGTGCTCCATTCATAACACTAGTTAAGATATCTCGGCAAATATACATCACAAAAATACATTATTTTCTCAAATTGTTCGCTTTTTACTTGCTTTTCTTTAACTCACAATTTAGTATTTTTCATTTTTCACGTTTGTCTGCAAATCTTGCATCCGTTATTTAACACGCACTTTCCGACATAATCAATTTATGAAATTCTGCACAGTTACTAAGATCGGATGGCAATACAGCATTCCACCGTACTCTTGCAAATATTCGCACGTAGGGGGCGCGGGGGTGAGAATGGATTAAATATACTATCCTACCGGCACCTCCGGCAAAACTTAGAATACAAAAGGTTTTCGCTTGATCAGCGATTTCTACGTCCGTTTTTTCCCGTACAAATGGTACGATATTAGTTCCGGTGACAATAATGCCGTTAGGTTTATACCTCATACAAAGTGCGCACGCCTTGCTTTTCTTGCAATTATTTTTTACTTTTTAGTACGACTGAGAAAATCAGTTTTTAAAAAAAAAATTTTTTTCACTACTTTTAAACCGTATAGAATATTTTATATTTAAAGAAAATGATCAAAAGTTGAAATAAAAATACCTTGTTTACGGTTGTCTTAAAGTACTCTTAAAATGCTACAGTTTGAGCTATCACACTCATTTCTCGGTTTTGATGACAGGATTTCACAAGGGTGTAAAGTTTTAGCAATAATTATGGTTTGAGATGTTTCAGTCCTATTCTGGTTTGAAATTTTAGTTGAAGACCTACATTTTCCCTAACTAGAAAACATGCTTGAAATGAAAAAGTTACTTGTATCCTCTTATCTTTGTTTCTGGTCCACATATTTGGTACCTACTTCGAAAGGAAAAAAGTTTCCCGCTTGCTATAATACTGTAAATTTGCACATTTTATCAACATTGTAGGTATACCAACACAAAAATGAAAAGGTTTAATAATCAAAATTGCTTCCTCTATTACCTGGTAAAGTTCGGCACGGTCACTCTCTTAATCAACCTATATTTAAAAGTGCTTTATATGTATTTATTCCAAATACATAGTAAAAGAATTTCTGTTAGTATTTCAATCGGTATTTACCAATATAAATATAAATAGTAAATTGCTTATATAATTATAGGTTAATGTCAACTACGAGGTCATTTGCAGATGTTACGATGAAAACAACTACAACTGTACTATATTCACCTAGTTATAAAAATAAATGATCAAAATAAAAGTAAACAAATATAGTAGATACCTAGTGAGAGAAAATACAAAAGACAACATAAATATTAATGATATTAGTGATTTAATAAATATTGAACCGGAGACGTGGCTGCAGTAGTGCAATAAATTCACAGGACAAAGCAACTAACTAGGTTGGCCCATTTCAATTCCCGTATTAGATTGCCTTATCAGATAAATAATCTATTTGTGTGATTCAGGTTAAATGGGTGTCAAATTGCGCGCCGACCTATAGCCTTGAAAACATAAAATTTAGTTATCTCGGAGTTATTTTGTTGAATTTTTCCATTATTACTAGATTAGGTATGCGAAGAAACATTTCAGTGTTGGGAATTAGACCACAATAATTGTGGCATTACATTACATTGTATGCGTCATCATCTGGCCTTAACAATATAAATGAATATTCCAAATGAGCAAAGACGTAAACATGAGGAACAAATAAAAATTTCCTCGAGGAATGCCAATAGTGGCCAAATTCAAATCACTATAAAATTTATAAACATTATGTATTTCTTGTTAAATATCCCATATCAAAAACTAAGACGTCAACCAAACATATTGCTTGTTGATATCCAAAACCAAGACGTCAATCGATTTATTACTTATATGGGTACCTTTTGTACAGTGTTAATTTATTCTGTATTAGACAATAAACATAAACTTTACTATTTTAATCTAAATCTCTAACATTTGTTTAATACCGAAAATTGAAATTTCTTTACAATACATTTTATATTATTTATATTTATATATAATCCGAACTTAATTACTTCCATACTAATAGCTTAGTTACTTAGGTGTTTGATACTTCCATCTTTGAGTAAAACGAAATCCTTTTAACCACGCATAGAACAGAACACGTTAAAATAATTAGATTTTCGAACAGATCCATCTCGAGAAATACTTGTATCTGATCATATACGGGGTGGACCATTAATAGGCCATGTTCAAGCTATAAATACAATTTGTCCTTTTCAAATTGAGTTAATTTTTAAAGAATTATTGAAATTTTTTGCGGCGGTTTTCTCGAAAATGGTTGAAATTATCAAGTTCTATCAAATGCACCTTCTTTACGTAGAATGACTCGCGTGAGAAACTCTAGTCAAAAGTGCCACAACGTTTTTTTTTTTTAAGGGAAAAAATATTCATCAGGTATAGTTCATGAGGCGCCCACATCCACCCCCCGCGGGTTAAAGTGATGCGATACATAGGCTATTGTTTTATAAATTTTTAAATTAAAAAATGTTTTCCTACCAATTTTGGAGAAGATAGGTCCAGAGGTAGTTGAGATATATTGGAAAAAAATTATACATTTGACACCCTGCATCTTTTTCCACTGCAACAATTTACTAAAGCATGTTTGGTTATATCCTCATATTTCGGTCCAAAGAATCTACCCATGAAGTCCAACCTGTATAGGTATATTTTTTTCTTAAAACTGGTTAGAGGTAGAAAAATTATCCAGATTCCTTTCGATACGGTATACAATTTGCCCAAGAGTCTTATTTTATATTTTACTTTCTCTTATGCGAGGCCATATAACAATAACACATGTTCGGCTATAAGTCCTTAACGATTCAATAAATCAATATTCTACATTATATAAAAAATAAAGACCATTATTTTTTCTATTGATTGATATAATTTGTGTATATGTATATTTATTTAAGTTAAGCAAAGAGAGAAAGAAAGGGCTTGTTGATTCTACCCTTTGAAAATTGTTTTACAAACTTTATTTACTCATACTATATTTACTAACTAAACTATATTTACTCATGTATTTACATTAGAGCCTATTTTTAATAATAGTAAAATCCAACATTTTGACGATTGTTCATTCTATAAAGCATTAATAATGTAAGCATTCTAAACGCGAATATAATTTTGATTTTCAAATTTTCAAAAAATATTCGCCCACGAATTACACTTACGTTTTAATAACATATTCGACGAAATTTTCTCTTTTTGGACGTAGTCCGCAGTGGCATCATTGGTTATCCAAAATCTATCATCATTTCAATGGATATGGAAGTTCTATGGTTAATTCACAGAGCATTCATTGTTGGGGATAACACAAATAATACAAGTCGATATTATCTATATCGAATTACTTGTCGAATTGTTATGACAAATTTTGAGAGCATTCTTAATCATTATTTGGCTACTTTGGACTTTTAACTAAATCTACGTAAGAGGCGGCAACATCTGAAAAGAAATCCTAAACTTACCAACACGTCTCTTTTCCTTTCCCTAATTAAGACAGAATTAGGTACTGGAAAGAATCTTACCAGACGTTACCGATCTTCCGGCAGCCACTCTAGCCAAACTTTCACCTACTATACCTTCCCTGCTACTATCCACCTTTCACTGATATTTCATACCTTTCATCGACTTTCAATTCTTTCCTGTCCCCCTCTTCTTTTGTTTTTGTGTATTTTTGTTTTCGCGTTTTTTGTTCCTTCGTTTCTGTTTGTACATTTTTGTCTGTAAATTCATTCTTCCTTCATTAATCTTGTAACAGTTTCCAAATTTTTTATACAAAACCAATTCAAAATTTAGAATCACAGTTTAGGCCAGCCTTGCGCAGCCCGTCGCTGGAGTGATTCGCGGATGGCACGGCGTACAAGTTACGGTGCCAGCGACAGCAACAAAATTTTAAAAAATAGTGAAAGTGCGCGAACGGCGAAAGCCAGTGATCGTTTTAACCCCTTGTTATGTTAAGCTTTACTTTTTAAGCATTTTTGTACAAAATTACCTTTTAATTTACTTTTGTAAAAGGAGTTAGGTTTTATTTTTATATACATTTTTACTCACGCCGAACCAACCCCGCCTCGGCCCGACCTTGCGATGCACCACCGCGTCAACGTGGTGGTCGCAGGATCGGTCCCGGGACGGGTGCTGGGGAGGCAGTTCACTGTTCAAATTAAATTTTAATAAAGTTCTTTTGGATTGGATTGGAAAGAATCTGAAATATATATCTTGTGAGGATATCGCCAGTCAACAAAGAAAAATATCTTGGCCTTAGTTTCATTGATTGTGATACCACTTTTGGCTTTTCCTAGAAAGGAGACAAAGAGTGTTGGAAAGCTTGGGATACCTTTCCGGATATTACTTTCATAGATTTGGTTAAAGATCCAAAATAACTAAACAATGAACAATTAGGAATGCTCCCAAAGTGTGCCATAACAATTTCCGATAAGTATCCCGACACAGGCAGTTTGCCCTGTCATATGCAGTTATTTTCATAAGAAACCGGACAGTTGAAAATATACTTTTGACCATTTTGCGTTCCAAAAAAATTGGTTATAAACAAATTAAATTTTGACATGCAAGGAGAATTCAAATGTAAAATAAGTCTTATACGATTCAGAAGTATATGAAAAAGTAAAGAATTTGAGAAAATAAAGTTTTTTTCTGCGATGCGCATTTTCCAAGATTTTTACGCTTTACCATTTTGTTAATAAACAAATCAAGGTATTAACTTGAATTTGCCCTGGTTGTTTACAAATATCTATATTTTCATTTACGCAAGAGAAAACCATTAAATATTTTTAGAAGTTAAAAAAAATAATTATTGGTAATGACGCGCGCGGAAGATACCGCGATCCGGGTGGAGTTACTTCATATGAGATAACAAAGTGTTAAGAAATTCCTATCCCTAACTTTGGACAAAGATAGTACTTGTAAAAATATAAAAAAGTCCTTATACATATGTGCCCAGAATTGCTTCTAAGGGAGCTAGAGCCCTTTAAAAGTGGTGCCGTAGAATACGTTTTTGTTTAATATTTCAGGAACTTCTTGTGTTAGAGCAATAAGATTTGGAGTGTTAATATCAATAAGAGTTATTATTTCATGTTACTAACCAAAATGAAATTCAACTAGTGGCGTAAAGAAGAGGGGGTGGGAGTGCATTTTCTTTTTATTGTAAAATATTTTTGTTCCATATTTTCATATTTTGATACTGAAATATTGCTCTCTGATCAAAATTGCACAAAAAAGGTCCTCTTTGTTAAAAAATGACGGACCAACAGTTTTTTATAAAAACTGTTATTGTGTGGTCATTTTGTGACCCTTTCATTGTTTAAATAAACAATACGATGATCTCCCCGAAACAGCAAAACTGAACTGTAAACTCGGCCCCCTGAACAAGTTAAAAAAAAAACAGTCCTATCCAACAATTCACATTTTGTATTTTCACTGGACGTGGAATAAGTATAGTAACGCAATTTTTTTTCTTGAAATAGGCTTAAAATATCATGAAACGTCGAGATTTTAAATTTGAGCAAAAAAAAATGTCTGTCTGTCTGTCGGTTTGTAACTTTTCTTTTGTGTGCACGTTTACTCTGGAACCGTTTATGTTATTGACTTGAAATTTGGTACACTTATGTATTATAACGAGATTTGGAACTAGATTATACCTTGATCGAGTTCCTAAGGTTCAGGGGTAAATAGGCAAAGTAAACAGGTAAGAGTCCATAAAATTACAACTTAGGGCATGTACGGAAAGTCAAGGTCTCGAAATTTTTTTTGGTATTAGCCACCCCTCTCTATCACCCCGACACTATTATGAAAGGGGGTAAAAAAAATGTGATTTAGTGTGTATACAAGAATGAAACATCTCAAATTTTTTTTCGGCATTAGCCATCCCCTCTCCCACCCCCGCCCTATTATTAAAGGGAGTAAAAAATTAAATTGGGATTTAATGTGTGTACGAGAACCAAGAGCCTTTAAAATTCATTTTGGCACTAGCCATCCCCTCTACCACCCCCATTGACTTGAATACAAAATCTGGATGTGGAAGTAGTGATTCCTTGGGGCAGCGGTTTTCTAAATCCACATTAGACTCCACTATAATAAGGCATAATAGATATACATATAGTGCTACATACAAACAGACGGGCATACAGTTTACAAACATCGTTGAGAAAATAATTATGTGCATGGATTCAAGAAGGATCAAATCATAAATGATTGAAAAAAAAAAGACAATTAGATTATTATCTTATTTATGTATATGAAATGATAAAAGCTTATGAGCATTTATTCGCCGTTTTACATCTAAAATAAATTAGCACTTGTTAACTGAAAGTAACAGTTTTTTACTTGCTGGTAGATTATGAACCTGCCGATTATTGTATCAGAAGTTTCTTTTTCCCTCATGTAGTTATCTCATATAATATAATATTATCTATACCTATCTATCATAATAATGTATGAATCATAAAACAGTTTAATTTCAGTGACGTAATTTTATTATTTATATTACATAATAAAATTAAAGCAAATATATTAAGATTTGTTTATTAATTTAAGATCAATGCTGATAGTCTCAGCTGCCATGGCACAAACAGATATAGTTCAAGTAATAATTTCCCGATAGGTACATAAAAAAACGTGACAAAAACTTTACAACATAATTATTATCGCCGCGGGCCATGGCGTTAGTTGAAGTAAATAGATCCCAGTAAATAAAAAAGGCAACAAAATCTTTACGACATAATTATATGGCCGCGAGCCATGACATTAAACATTCCCGACGCACTTTAAAACCTATAAAGGTAAGCGAGTTAATTTGCGAACAGCACTGCAAAGAGTACCGGTATTTTAATGAGGTCGTAAAATTTTTGTTGAGTTTTTTATGTCTCGGGATATTCCTACTTGAACTATATACCTCATCGAACATCTCAAATTTAAAAGGGGAAAATGGTTGGAAAACATGTAAAAACGTGTTACCGTTATAAGTTATTTTTTTCATTTCATTTAATAACACCTCCTTGGTTGTTATTTTAAAATGAAGTTTGGACTAAATAAAAGAAAATATTGAACAAGTTTGTAAAATTTTTTATGAAATATAGCATATTATATTTTTGTTTACATTCCCCGATATTTTCTTTTCAATACAATACCTTACGAATGAGGTCATACCATAGTATAACATATTGAAACCTTATGCCTCATTTTTTTTTAAACTTGACCGCGACCATTGAAAGTTAAGTTTGTTATCATAAAAAACATTTTTTCGATAAATTTGTCGTAGTAAAAAACATTTTTCGCCGGCAGACTAATTTTTATGCATAAAAGAATTCTCAAACTAATTTTCAGAAAAAAATGCTGTTTTGACGTAATTGTCGTAGAAGCAAGAATATTTTTAAAAGAAGCTTTTATTTAAATGCTCTAAAAAGTAGAAAATAAACTTTGAAGTAAATCAACCCATAAAAATATTTTTTATATAATTTTATTTTTTACTTTTTAGTCTTTTGATATAAACGGTAAAGTCGTCCGCCACCTTGAACTAAATTTTTGACTAGAAATTCGTAATCCGCGACCCCGAAAACCCCCAGATATCGATTTTGATCGATTTGGATCTAAATGACAAAAGTCGTCAGCCATATTGGCGCCGCCAATTTTGACCAAGAATTCATAATTGGCGATCTTGAAAACCCCCAGATATCGATTTTGAGTCGAATCGGATCATAAATGGTAAAATCGTCCGCCATCTTGTTTTTTTCTTATATGAAAATGTTAAAGTGTACTGTCAAATTTCAAAGTTCTAGCTAATTAGAACTAATCGAAATTTTGATTGCAAGATTTCACCTAAACAAACTAACTATCTAACAAACAAAAATTGCAGTTGGTACTACGCTTAAAAGTTAAGCCTGACATAGTAAAATAGTTATTTTTGTAACACGTGCCTAAAATCATGTTTTTTGGGAGGAATCGTAACTGTTGTTGATGAATCCTAAAAAAGAACTGATTTAGGTACCTGTTACATACAACATATTTTTGTTAAAGGTCCCTAAAACATACTCAAATTTTTTATCAGAGCAAATATTTCTCGAAAATAGTGACCTTGAATTTTAATTACCACATGCGACCAGATTGTTTAATTTTTGTCTTATAAATACAATTCCGGCAACCTTTTTATTAAAACCACAATATCCACAGTAGTTAATGAATTTTAATCTTCCAAATTGTTGCAGAAGTGATTCTTTCGCTATAAAAACGAGTGTTTTCTTCAATATAAACTTGAGGTATCCTCGAATTTGTTTTAGAGAAAAGCAAACTCTAAAGCAGATGTAGAGGGGATCACGGGAGCATAGTCTGAAATTATCTTTCCAGATAAAACAGAGATCCTATGAATGCTCTGGACATTCGAAAATACTGGTGATTCATTATTAATTATTTTATTTTACTTTTCAAGTTTAAAAAGAGGATCTTTATTTAAGTAAATCAAATATCACTATATAATAACACAATAAAATGATTAACCCAAAAAGATAACGATACCAAATAATCATGGCCAAATAGTACTGAGCTTATAACCGCTGTCATTAAATAAAAAAATCCTTCACTTGCAAAGTTGTGCCATGTTTCTGATAGTTGTTTCGTTCACTGTAAAAAAATAATTAGTGATGATAGAATAATATATAAGTAAATTTAATGTATGAAAAACTATGTTAAAATAATTTATCTTTAATATTTTCGAACTGTTAACCAAACATTCACTTTTTCTTGATGCAAAAAAATATTGTTACGTGCTTACAGTTTTCAGTAAACACTTTGTGGATTCAAATAACTTGCAACAAGAATTTTCACAAACCACTGTTTTATTAATCACTAAAATTACACTAGTAAATACTTAACAATCACACAACTAATAATAACTTAATCTAATATAAATTCACAACTTTCAAAACACTTTTCTTCTTGAACTTGTCAACTCTTGTCTAACCTAAAACTCTCTGTCTGTTTACTTCACTGAACTGAACTATATTGCCTACTTCACTCAACTGAAATCTTCTTCTACAAACTGTCTCTGTAACCAGAACCACAGACTACCCAGAACTGTACTGGATACTAAACTGAACTGTTCCTTATACTTCACTAAACTGTACTGTTCCTTATACTTCACTAAACTGTACTATTCCTTATACTTTACTAAACTGTACTGTTCCTTATACTTCACTAAACTGTACTATTCCCCATCTGTTGGACTCACCTCTTTATATACCCACTTGGAATGTCCAGAATATCATTATAGAACCTTCCAGAATATACTGGAATTCTCTACAATTTACTTAGGCACTACTAAATGGTGGTTCGCCAGTTGGCCCACAGATGGCGCCACCCTTCTGGCCAGGGAGTAATTACAACTCTCCTCTCTGTTAGAGGGCAGCACATAACAATATATTACCTAACCCAAGAATATTTTTTTATTTCGTTTTTTTTTTTATTACAATTGGCTATTCCAGAAGTAAATAAATGATAAATAATTTACGCCTATAGAATAAGTTTTAAATAATAGAATATAAATTATAAACTTTAAGAGATAATTAATAAAATAATTATATTATTACTTGGCAGTTATATTTTCTATTAATATTTAATATAGACCAAAGTATAGTAATTGAAGTATACCCTCGAGTTGTGGGCCAGACGTGGAGGGATGACGAAAAGGGGACATCGAGAGACTAAACATGTACAGCAGTAGATGGAATGTGTAATATTAATTAAATTCAGTGATCTAAAATTTATAATTGTTTGACGAGTTTGGGATCAACGTTTTGTTAAAAAACACGATTTTAAATTTGTTGACGCTTCGTTTATTATTATAATAAATGTGTAATATTGTCATTATTTCTTATGTCGCTTATTACTAATGTTAAAAATATGGACGAAACATCATAGCAATCAGGAAGGACGAGACAACTTAGCAAGAGAAGGAGCTTTTGGTTTCAGACTTTCACATTGGGCTAATATTTGTTTACTGTTTCTTGTATTTAAAAAATAAATTTGCGAAATGTATTTAAATTTGTCCTAATTTAATAATTTATCTAGTGAAGCAACTAGGCTTTGACTAATTCACGATATTAAAAGTACATTAATTTTAATTTAAAGGCGATGGTTGTCTGTAAATTTGTTATTTTGACGTTTATAAATAAATTTTCTTTCTTAATATTTCTTTTTCGTTTATTGCTTTTGTTCGTTCAATTTTATTTAATTTGTTCGTAACTATTGATTTTATTATTGGACAAAATCGTCCAATTTTGTGAACAAATGCAATAGAGCCAGAACTCATGTCAAATTGACCTATAGAATCCTGGTATTGGCTTACACTGCAAAACAGAATTTTAGAATGATAGTCTACATTTCCCATTTAATGTTAACATTTAAAGCTTTTATGTATTTTGGAAGAATGTTATAGAGATTAATATTCGAAGAATTTTTAACAGATTTAAAGTGTATCAGAGGAGAGGATGTGCTAAATTTTAAAATACTTAAAAATTTTAAAAAAGCGCACAATTTAAAACATTTAAAGTTGAGTTTATAGTAGGTACTATAAAGTGACCTTCAAATGTTTTAACTTAACAACAAACACTAGACCGCTAGATGGCAGTTACATTTCGAATTCTTAAAGGATTTAGCGTTATATCATAATCGGGGAGGCGTGGTGCTCTTGTCAGTTGCTACAGACCTACCTTACACTGATGACTATCGAAGCTTTAAGCGTTCTGTTGGTAAAATTACACTTTTCGCGTCAGGCTCGGAATATGTAATTCAGCGCTCAGCGTGGACACAGCCCGGAGAATAGTTGTTGGTTACAGTCCTTATGCATATTATTTTCACATAAACCTGTTTCGCATCATAAACTCGAATTATTGTGCCTATTTAACTTATGGTCATTATCTGTGAAAACGTTCAAATTCTTCAACATGATGAATTATACGAATGCAGAAATGGCTGACATGTTTCTCATGACATTTGTCAAACTAAAGAAAATAAATATGTAACCAAGGCAAAATCGTCAACAAAACCTGCTTAATTTAATAAAGTTCATATTTTACAATCACGATAGAATAAATTTAAAAATAATTTTCCATGAAACTAGCAAAAATACTGAAGAGAAAACTTTTGTCTACAATTAATGAGTTAGTTAGGATGTGATCGGCATTTAATGTTCTACAGGGTGTGTTACTAGTTTTCTTATCAAATTTATGGTACTGTCATGCGCAAAAATGGGACAAGTCTTATAACGTATTTTTGCTAAAATCTAGTTGGGCACATCTAACTTTAATTTTTGTGACATTGTCATTGTCATTTTCAGCTACTCATTACATATTCAAATAAAGACGAATTTACATTAGAAAAAATAGTTGTCCTATTATTTTTTTTTGCTCACGACAGTACTCAATATGCATATTACTAGTTAATTGTAGTTGTAGAATGTACAACATGATATAATCACATATTAAGGCATCCTATCTAAGCGTATTACATACCAAATTTAATAATAATAATAGAAATCGACATTTTCAACACCCTGTATCTTCAAAACGAAGCGTTTTTGACACCTTTTCATATGAAATTTTTTTCTTAAAATTAACTGAGAAGTACTAGGGGTACTTTACCATACTTAAGTTATCCCCTGTATAGTATACGACCGTCATTGATTTTGATATACATATATTAGGTATATTTTAACATGAAACATTTCTTTTTGATAATGTACGTTGATCCTGAAGTGTTCTCCTGACATATTGACCGACAATGTCATTGTTATTGTTTCTTATCAGTAACTTTGTTACATAATGTTTAATGCTAATTAACAAACATGACTGAAATGACGAATAAAGAACATTAATGACGTCAGTACACCAGTCGTCAATAGTGTAATTAATCAAATTAGATTTTGATGTGTAGTTAGAATAGGTAGAAGACTTTTAAACACTTTATTTTTTAAGTACATTTTTTCTAATTTTTCATGGAATAGTTACATTTGGTGGTATTTATCATAACGCGAAAATAACATAGAAACCTTTTCAGTTAAATTTGGAATTAAACTAGAACCGAAAAGACTAGAAGTACTCGTCTTCTGTGCTAGAACTGTAAAAGTTGTTTCAGATAATTTGTTTAAACTTGAAAGTAGCCGATTTTAAATTTGTCAAGTATACATTAAATTGTTATTTTTTAGTAAAATACCTAAGTATATACTTTTCTTTACAAGCCTTAAAAGAAATTATAATGTTGAAAATTCGACTCTTAATCCTATAGACAGATAAAAAGACTTTTTGATCTTAGAAGTAGATTTTTACATTCCGCATGTCAACAAGATTACCCACTTTCTGGCTGCCATTTCTTTATTTTTTAAGACATTGTGATAAAAGTCCTAATTTTCGATTTTTAAATGGAACTATTACTATTTGCAATTTCTTGGAATTCTGCATTTTACGATATTGGCTTCACACTCTGTACCTAATGACCTTTAAGGGCAAGTGCCTAGCAAGGTTATCCCCTATCGAATCTTTGGTCGTGATAGCCATTTTTCAAAATGTACTAGAGCAATTGTAAAAAACCAGTCTTCAAAAAGAGCTTGGCCAAACCATTCTGACTTACTTTCTGTTATACATAGCTCCATTTGGACCACATTCCGTCCAGTGTGCCAAATGTGTTGTGCCTCATAGACTATATAAGGTGACAGAGGAAATAGAATTTCCTCAAGTTGTTCGTTTTTTCATAAACTTTAAAGGACTTTTAGAGTGCTGCAACTTGAATTATGGCATACATTTCTCAGTTTCCACGGCACTATTTCACAAGGGTGTAGAATTTTAGTCTTCAGTTGTTTCAATGTCTATTCTAATTTGAAGTCTTAACTGAATATTGTATTGCAGTGGCTACATTTTCCCCAAGTTTTATTGAAATTTGCCTATTTTCTTAATAATAATAATCTGTTTAAAAATACCTAATTTCACAATATTTCAGTTTTTTTTTAAATAATAGTTATAATCGGAGTGAATTCTAGTTTATATAAACTTATTGTACAACTCATAATGAACATATATATCCCGAGATATTTTTTAAAAACCGATGGAAATCATGCTCTAAAAAATTTAATTGATTAAATAAACAATGCTCCAGCCTCGACAAAACCACAAAATTGAATTTTGAACTCAACTTGACCACCTGTACACGTTAAAATAAAAAAACTGTCTTGACCATATAAATCACATTAAAATCCTAATTTGACTGTTAGTATAATGATATTAATATTAACACAGGAATTATAATAATTTTTTTATTTTTGGTTCAGTATATAAATTCTGCCATGTTACTAACTTTCATAGGTACATAAATATTTTTAATTTTATATCCACTCTTGTAGTCAGTCTGCTTTGCGTCGTACATTTTATTATATACACAAACATAATTGTCCTTTTGTCATACAGTTGCCTATCTATTGTATAAAGATTTACATCAATTTACCAGTGAAATATTGAAAAAACAATGTTTTAATGAAAAGACATAGCAATAATTTATTGTTTAAGTTAATAATAATTAATACATACTGAAGAGTAGTTGTGGATTAACGTAGTGTTTTTTATTTACAGGTTTAATTTATTATATACAAAATGCCTGCCAGAGCCCCAGAACCGACAAATGGGCTTGTGGGAAATGAATTTAATGACGATATTGTAATAACCGGTATATCTGGCCGTTTACCAGAAAGCAACAGCATTGAAGAATTCAAGCAACAACTCTTTGATGGTGTCGATCTGGTCACAGATGACGAAAGAAGATGGCCCTCTGGCTTATACGGTTTACCCACACGTACTGGCAAAATTAAAGACTTACAACTTTTTGATGCTACATTTTTCGGAGTACACGCCAAACAAGCAGACGTTATGGATCCACAGTTGCGTATGCTTTTGGAACTTACCCATGAAGCTATCGTTGATGCAGGAGTAAACCCAAATGATGTAAAGGGATCCAAAACTGGGGTTTTTATTGGTGTTTCTGATAGTGAATCATCAGAATATTGGACACAGGATCCCGATCAAGTTAACGGATACGGATTAACAGGGTGCTGTAGAGCCATGTTTCCCAATAGGATTTCGTACACTTTTGATTTTAACGGTCCCAGTTATGCAATAGACACTGCTTGCTCGAGTAGTTTATTTGCTTTTCAACAAGGAATAACAGCTATTAAAACTGGCCAGTGTGACGCAGCTATTATTGGTGGTGTTAATTTACTGCTGAAACCCACCTCATCACTTCAATTCCATAGACTTAGTATGCTCAGTCCTCAAGGAATGTGCAAAGCATTTGATGCTTCAGGCAACGGATACGTCAGATCTGAAGCGGCAGTCGTAGTATACATTCAAAAGGCCAGTGCTGCTCGAAGAGTCTATGCAACTGTACTTGGAGCCAAAACAAACACTGATGGAAATAAAGAACAGGGGATCACTTTCCCCTCTGGAGCAATGCAAAATAAACTTATAAGAGAAGTTTACGATGAGATTGGAATTAAACCACAAGAAGTTGCTTATGTGGAAGCACATGGAACTGGTACTAAAGTAGGTGATCCACAAGAAGTGAACTCAATTGCAGACTTCTTCTGCAAAAATCGTAAGGATCCCCTCCTTATTGGTTCAGTAAAAAGCAATATGGGCCATTCTGAGCCAGCGTCAGGTTTATGTTCATTGGCGAAAATGGTTATCGCCATGGAATCAGGTGTGATTCCACAGAATCTTCATTTTAAGAGCCCTAACAAAGATATTCCAGCACTAAATGACGGCCGCCTTAAAGTTGTAGCTAAAAATGAACCATGGAATGGAGGAATCATAGCTATAAATTCTTTTGGATTTGGCGGAGCCAATGCACACATTGTATTACGTTCTAATCCTAAACCTAAAACCACATGGCCCACTGGACCGGTCCCACGTGTTGTTGGAGTTTCAGGGCGTACAGAAGTTGCAGTTAACAACTTTTTGGACAGGATCGAACAAAACAAAAATGATGAAGAATTTTTGGCATTACTAGACGAAATACATAGTTCGAATATCAATGGACATGCTTATCGTGGTTATACCGTTCTAAAAGATCCATCTGTTCGTGAGGTAAGCCAGGTCCCTGGTGATAAAAGACCAATTGCATTTGTATTTTCTGGAATGGGTTCTCAGTGGCCTGGAATGGCAAAGGACCTAATCCAATTAGATGCTTTCAAAAATTCACTTAGAAAGTGTTCCGATGCATTAAAACCACATGGTATCAATTTGGAAGATATATTAATTAATGGCAATGAAGCCACCTTTGATAATGTTCTTAACTCATTTGTATCTATTGCTGCTATGCAAGTAGCTTTAACAGATGTTCTGAAAACTGTCGGGATTGAACCAGATGTTATCGTAGGGCATTCTGTTGGAGAAGTTGGTAAGTAAACTCAATTAGTCGAAAAGTTAGCACTCGCTTTTTATCTAATCATATTGATATCTTAGAATAACTCATGGACATACTTTCAACTTTACAGGTTGTGCATATGCTGATGGAACCTTAACTGGAGAACAAGCAGTATTGGCAGCTTACTCGAGAGGTCGTGCCATTTTAGAAAGTAAGCTGGCCCCAGGTGCGATGGCAGCAGTTGGGTTATCATGGGAAGAAATAAAGAGAAGAAGCCCACCGGAAATTGTTGCTGCTTGTCACAACAGTGAAGACAGTGTAACCATTTCAGGACCTCCTGCCGCCATTAACAAATTTGTTGAACAGCTTCAATCTGAGGATATATTTGCTAAGGCCGTAAAGAGTTCGGGCACTGCTTTCCATAGCAAATACATTGCTGAGGCTGGTCCTAAACTACGTAAAGCATTGGACACAATTATTCCAAATCCAAAACCACGATCCCCAAGGTGGATTTCGTCGTCCATACCTGAATCAGCATGGGGAACCCCTTTGGCCCTGCAAAGTTCGGCTGCTTACCACGTAAACAATTTATTATCACCTGTTTTGTTCCACGAAGCATTAAAACATGTACCTGAAAATGCAGTTGTCATTGAAATTGCACCCACAGGACTTCTTCAAGCCATCCTAAAGAGAGCATTGGGGCAAAAAGCTACTAACATTAGTCTTGTAAAACGGGGATATGCCGATAACATCGAATTTCTATTGTCTGCTCTTGGAAAGTAAGTATTCACCTATTTTTAAACAATAATGATTGATTTAATATTAATGTTTTAAGGATATACAATGCAGGAGTTCAGCCCAAATTTGGTAACTTGTTCCACCCAGTTAGCTTTCCTGTTGGTAAGGGCACGCCAATGATTAACTCGATGATCGAATGGGACCACTCTATTGAATGGTCAGTGGCTAATTTCTCAGGGAAAGGGTCTCGTTCTGGAGAATTAGTTGTGGATATAGATTTAAGTAAAGAATCAGACCAATATTTATCTGGACATGCAATCGATGGACGTGTTCTATTTCCGGCAACAGGATATTTGGTAAATTTTTGTAATATAAAATATATAACAATAATAATATGCCATCATACCTTATTTTGTAGACTCTAGTTTGGAAGACTTTTGCTAAACTAAGAAACCAAGATTTTCAACAATTACCAGTCATTCTTGAAAACGTACAATTCCATCGTGCGACTATTATGCCAAAAGAAGGCTCTGTAAAGTTCCTTATTAACATCTTTGAAGGAACTGGTGAATTTGAGTTATGCGAAGGAGGCTCTGTAGCTGTGTCTGGTAAAATAACCGTGCCCGAGGATGTTTCGAAAGAAGTTTTAAATCTACCTAAACCTCAGATAAAATCTGAGAAAGATATTCTTCAGCTAGAGACTGCAGATATTTACAAAGAATTACGTTTACGTGGATATGACTATGAAGGTATCTTCCGAGGCATATCTGAATCAGACAACAGGGGTCTTAGTGGAAAACTAAAATGGGAAAATAATTGGATTAGTTTTATTGACACTATGTTGCAGTTTTCCATTCTAGGACAAGACACACGGGAACTATACCTACCAACGCGATTACAAAGAGCAGTTATCAATCCTCAAGAACATTTACAGTTTATTGAGGGTCTCCCTGAAGGCGAAAGTAAGTAATTTTGATAAACACAATACACCAAGAGCTAGTTTCTGTCCCGTTTTCATCAGGTTCATATTTTTTTTTTATGAATTGTTGGGGTAGTGAAAAGAAGCAAAACATGAATTAGCCCTCAATCTTAGACAATATATTAGTTATCCAAGGTCGGGAGGTACGAACGAGTTTTCATCAAATTAGTATTAGAAATAGTAATTTAAGCAACAATATATAGGCCACATTTGGTTGACGAGTTTCTAAAGGTTTTTCTTTAATTTCCCCAACAGAAGACAGGTTGTTATGCTGATTTGCTATGGCATTAGATCGATCACGTGAACTGTCAAAAAATGCTCCTATACAGTCATGCCATTCTTAGTTTTCAAATAGCGAGGCTAGGTCCATGATGGACATAAAAATTTGCACTGGATTAAAATGGGGCAGAAAAATATTCAACAGTCTGAGAACTGATTATATACTGAGAATGAGACCAGGTACTTTATTGTATATTAAATTTTTAGGTGTCCCAGTCCACATGTATCGTAATATTGGTGTAATTAAATCAGCTGGAATTGAACTTAGAGGCATGAAAGCTAGTCTGGCTCCTCGCCGTCAACAAGCACAATCTCCCCCAAAACTCGAAAAATACCAATTTATCCCATATGAAAACAACCAACAACTAACTGAAGATTCAGAAAAGAGCAAGATTCATGCATTAACAGTTCTTTTACAAACAGTCCTAGAAAATAGTTCAGGAGCTTTAAAACTTAAAGTTGCTGAAGTAGGAACTGATAAACCTATCGAATCTGTTTTATCTCCTGCAATAATTAATATTCTTGAGAAGGAACCTATGCTTTCTGTAGAAGCTACTGTAGTAACTTCTGGTCCGATCGATACTACTTCTTTAGAAGCCAACGATATTAAACACGCCATCCGTGATGTGAATTCGAGCCCTGTTGCCCAAGACGTCCATCTAGTAGTTGCCAGCGATCTATTAACTTACAATTTAAGGAATGTTTTGGACAATGCCGCGGCATCTCTTAAAACAGGTGGTTTCATCCTTCTGGAGGAAGTGAGAGGGCCTATAGATGTTAAGAAATTAGCATCGAGTGGTTTAGAAGTAGTAAGCACACAAGTAACCAGTACAAAGGTATATGCTCTCCTGAGAAAACCGATTGTGGTGCCCACAGATGCTACTGTAATACAGATAACAGAGAAGAACTTTACCTGGGTTGAACCCCTGAAAGATGCATTGAAAAATGCTGAGGGAGATGGAGGAAAAATCTACTTATATGTTCAAGGTGAAGAACTAACCGGATTAGTTGGTATGGTTAACTGTTTAAAGCAGGAACCGGGTGGGTCAAACTTACGGTCGATCTTTATACAAGACACCACTGCTCCTAAATTCTCCATATCTGTCTATGAAAAGCAGCTAAAAAAAGATCTTGTTCATAATGTACTCAAAAAGAAGGTCTGGGGAAGCTACCGCCACATTTTATTGGATCAAGTTAATGACAGTGGAAAATTACAAGTCGAACATGCATATATTAATACGATGACCCGGGGAGATTTGGCAAGTCTTCGTTGGGTTGAGGGACCTTTGGGATATTACAAGTAATTATTATATACGTAAACTTGAATTATGACATTTCTGACGTTTTTTTTTTACTTTCAGAGGAGACACTCCAAACAGTGAATTGTGCCACGTTTACTATGCCCCTCTCAATTTCCGTGATATTATGTTGGCCACTGGAAAACTTCCCCCAGATGCACTTCCAGGCGATCTTGCTGGACAAGACTGCATTCTTGGCTTAGAATTCTCTGGACGTGATTCTAAAGGAAAGCGTGTAATGGGCATGGTAGCAGCTAAAAGCTTGGCGACAACTGTTCTAGCCGATCCAGGATTTCTTTGGGAAGTGCCTGAAAAGTGGAGTTTAGAAGAAGCAGCAACTATTCCCGTTGTTTATGGAACTGTAAGTATATAAAAGCTATAAAAATAAATAATAATATA
The DNA here is from genome assembly GCA_963675555.1 of Leptura quadrifasciata. Taxonomy (NCBI): domain Eukaryota; kingdom Metazoa; phylum Arthropoda; class Insecta; order Coleoptera; family Cerambycidae; genus Leptura; species Leptura quadrifasciata. The sequence continues at coordinate 148,388,218 of OY776673.1, read as the reverse complement.
TTACTGATGGTGTTTATTATTTTCAGAGTTATTACGCATTAATAGTGAGAGGCGGAATGAAACCTGGCGAATCAGTGCTGATCCATGCTGGTACGGGTGGAGTAGGTCAAGCGTCTATTTCCATTGCCCTCAATATGGGATGCACGGTATTTACTACTGTCAGTAGCCAAGCAAAACGTGACTTCCTCAAGAAGACTTTCCCTCAGCTCAAAGATGAAAACATTGGCAATTCTCGTGATACTAGTTTTGAACAACTTATCTTGACGCAAACTAACGGGCGAGGTGTAGATTTGGTCCTGAATTCATTGGCCGCCCATCAACTACAAGCATCTGTCAGATGTTTGGCAATAGGAGGTCGCTTCTTAGAAATAGGAAAAGTAGATCTTTCTAATAACTCGCCCTTGGGAATGAGTATATTTTTGAAGAACACTACATTCCATGGTATTCTGCTTGATGCCCTGTTTGATTCGGACAGCTCAGAGAAAAAGGAGGTATTTAGATTGGTAACTCAGGGTATTAAAAGTGGAGCCGTTATACCCTTGCCAAAAACTGTTTACAATGAAAACCAAGTAGAGCAAGCTTTCCGTTATATGGCATCTGGTAAACATATTGGTAAAGTTCTTCTGCAAATAAGAGATGAAGAGAGCCGTAAAGCTCAACGTCCCGTTTCTAAAACTGTTAGTGCCATCCCTCGTACTTACATGGATCCTGACAAGAGTTACGTCTTAGTAGGAGGATTGGGAGGTTTCGGATTAGAATTAGCCAACTGGTTAATAACAAGAGGGGCTACAAAACTAGTTCTAACCTCTAGAAGCGGAATTAAGACTGGTTATCAGTCTCTTTGCATCAGACGATGGAGAGCACAGGGAGTCACTGTACTTGTTTCTACTGCAGATTCTACAACTGAAAAAGGCGCTAAAAGACTTCTAGAAGAAGCCAATGAATTAGGGCCAGTTGGAGGTATATTCAATTTGGCAGTAGTCTTACGAGATGCTATGATGGAAAATCAATCTGAAGCTGATTTTAAGACAGTTAGCAAGCCAAAAGTAGATGGGAGCAAACAATTAGATAATGCTTCCCGAACTTTAGCCCCTCATTTAGATTACTTTGTTAACTTTTCTTCTGTATCTTGCGGTAGGGGTAATGCTGGCCAAGCTAACTATGGTCTAGCCAACTCTGCTATGGAAAGGATTGCTGAGGCTCGTCAAGCTGCTGGTTTGCCTGGAGTTGCAATACAGTGGGGAGCTATTGGTGATGTAGGTCTAATTTTAGAAACAATGGGAGGTAACGATACTGAAGTAGGAGGCACCCTGCCTCAGAGAATGTCATCGTGCCTATCTACCATGGATGTATTTTTGCAACAACCAAATGCTGTTGTTGCTAGCATGGTCCTTGCAGAAAAGCGTAAAGGAGCTGGTGGAGCTAATCAAGTAAGTCTGACTGATGCCGTGGCAAATATTCTCGGAATTAAAAATGCAACCACGGTAACTGCTAGTGCCTCCCTTGCCGATTTGGGAATGGACTCTCTCATGGGAGCAGAAATCAAACAAACATTAGAACGTAACTATGATTTGGTGTTAAGTGCGCAAGAAATCAGAGCTCTGACTTTCGGACGTTTAATTGAACTTAGTAATGGTGGTGGCAGTGCTCCTCCTGCAGAAACCCCAAGTTCAAAAGATAATAATGTCCAGTATGATCAGACAGCTGAAATCATTCCAACAAAAACTCTTATTCAAATGACTAGTAAATCAACTGACAATAAGAAATCTCCAGTATTTTTATTACACCCTATTGAAGGTGTAGTAAAATCTCTGGAAACCTTAGCTAAAAATATCGATGCCCCTGTATATGGTCTCCAATGTACTGCAAATACACCTCTTACAAGTGTTGCTGACCTTGCCAAATTCTACATTAGTCAAATTAAACTTGTTCAACCCAAAGGTCCGTATACACTAATTGGTTACTCATTTGGAGCATGTGTTGCTTTTGAAATGGGTGTGTGGCTAGAAAAGAATAATGAAAAGGCTAAACTTTTATTATTGGATGGATCACCAATATATGTTGCTACGCACACAGGAAAAGCCAGATCCAAGATTCAAGGAAACACAGCTGCCGAACAAAGTGAAGTTTTAGTTTACTTCATAATGCAATTCAAGGAGATTGATCAACAAAAGGTAGCTCTCATCTTTGGGAATTTCTTAATTGTGTTTTAACGTTAAATATGTTATTTTCAGACTGTAGCAGAACTGATAGCATTAAAGAACTGGGAGGAGAGACTTGCAAGAACATTAGAAATACTTTCTGGGGCAACTCCTTATTCATCTGACCAAATTTCAGCTGCAGCTACTAGTTTTTATGGGAAATTGACGGTAGCAGATAAATACAAACCAACTGGAAAATTCAGTGGAAGTGTAACACTAGTAAAGGCTATTGATAATTATGTACAATTGGGTGAAGACTATGGTTTATCAGAGGTAATCATTAAACTATTATATGACTGAAAATCACCAATATTCTTTCCTAATTTTGGTATTATAAAATTTCTTTTTAATTTGTTACAGGTGTGCAAACAAAAAGTGACAATTGAAAGCCTAGAAGGAAATCATCGTAGTATATTAAGTGGAAATACTGTAGTAAAAATTGCAGATATTTTGCACACGATTCATAAAGTATAGACTAATACAGCACCCATCTGATTTCAATGCATTCCATGTCATCACTTCATTATACGATTCAAATATTTTGAATCTCATTATTAGCATATTTTTAAATTATTTATAGTATGTAAATATGATATATTGTTAGTTGTTAATTTTCTTATGTTTTATAAGTAATTTATTTTTTTAAGTACTTTTAAGTTATTTAATGTGAAATCATTTTTGTCTGGATTTTTAACCAAAGACTTAGATATTCAATTGCAGTGAAAGCTCTGATGATGACGCAGAGTTTGGTTGCTTGGCTTTTGCGACATCGTCACAGTGAAATAAAATGGTTGTATATACTTAAAACAATAAAAAAATTTAATTATTAATGAAGGATTTAATATCTAACCTAAACCTATATATTTTAGTAGGAACAGAAAGAGCAAAGGCATGGTAAAAATGCCCACAGGGGGCATTCTATCACCCCTACTGTGGGTCTTGGTTGCCAACAGCCTCTTACATCAACTCGCCGAGTCTGAGTTCTTCACAATAGTACCACTCTGCTAAATGGAAAATTTGAGGGTTCTTTATGCAAACAGTCTTCAAATTGACTGACAATGGGTGCATGGAACATTGCTCTTTGTCAACCCCCTGAAAACAGAGTTAGTTAGTGCCATTCACCGAGAAAAGGAAAGTTCCCAATATGAAAGTGGCCGAACTAGTGGGCACTTGAATCCATTTAATAAGTGAGGTCAAATACCTGAGGGTCACAGTTGACAGCACTCTGAACTGGAGGAGACATGGAAGTATAAAGACAAACTATGTGCGGCCTTCTGGCAGTGTAGCCGAGCAGTAGACATGTCCTGAAGCTGTTCATTCAGAATCTTCCTGTGGCTGTACACTACTGTAATAAGACCTATGCTTTGCTATGCAGCCATTGTCTAGTGGCCCAGAGTAATATTGATCCCCGTGGAACACCATATTCGTTGATTTTTACTTCCAATTCTTTATTGTGGCATCTCACATATCATCTTCTATTTAACAGATAAGATTCGTACCAATGAATGCATGATCCCCTGATATCTAGTAGTAATAGTTTGTTTTGAGGGGCAAACTCCTGGGGAAATCAGATGTACAAATCGGGGGAAATCAGGAGGAAATCTACTGCCATTTTGTTGAAATACATTATGTGCATAGGCAATACAGTTAAAATCTATTGCTTGAAAAAAGGGTATTTTAAACAATTTTTTCAGTGGAACATTAAAAACCATATAATAGCGTAACTAATGCGGCTGTAGACTACAATAATATAAGGTTCTCGAGATTTTTCGGAGAAACGTGGGTCTGGTTAAAACGCATATATAATGTAGAAAATAAAACCAAGCACAGCATTTCAGTTATTTATTTTAAACACTTTAGTGTCTAAATAAATATATCCTAATACCTACATGAATACCTTACACTTAAAATGTGATCTTGAACGTGATATTTTGAGGGATAATTTTTGCCAATTTGAAAAGTAAACATATAAAAAAATTGTAGTTCAAGAAATGGTGATGGCATACCGAAAACTTTACTGACAAATTTAAAGTAGAATTATAATACTTGGTTATACACCACGACATGCCCCAATAGTTCACTCTACAGCGTACTTCTAGTATAGTCGCAATTTGACTCTGCAGATAAAAAAGGCAACAAAAACATTACGAGTTCATTATTAACGCCATGGTATGGTATTATCAAATATACCAACGTAAAAACCTATAAAGTGATTCAATTTGCGGGCGAAATAGTAGAGAGTAAGTTTTTAATGAGGTCGTAAAGTTTTTGTTACATTTTTTATCTGCAGAGTAAAATTGCAAACGACTATACTAAGCGGATAAACGGTTTTGCCGTGAATATTTCACTTTGCTTTACTGTTATTATTGTGCTCGTTTTTGTGCCATTGTTTTACTGTGATTATTTGCTATAAGCGAGGCTATAAGTATTTCTTGTGTCGTTTTTTTAAGTCGAGTAAGTATCAATTGTGACAAACAAGTAGAATAGGCAGCTTCGACATATTTTGTAATTCTTTATTTTAACTGAAATCGAGAGATTTTATGATTAAAAAATGATAACAAAAAATGTGAGCGCAAAATTTTAAGATTTACGTTCGCTGTAAGCATTTTAAAACCAAGGATCGGTGTGAGGCTAGAAAACCTACCTTGCACGAGACTAGGCCGCGTGATATTAGTAACCAGACACAAGCTCCGCCATCGCAGGGAGAGTATATGGATTCACGTAAACTGTGACTTACGTTTATGTATTTTATTTATTCGTGACCTTATTTCTGTTTATAATCATAACACTAGCTAGCGCAATGCTACAAGGTTATCAGAAAACCGATTCGCGAAATTTACCCCATGTGGATGTGCAAATGGTGTACGAGTTCTTGGCTATAATAACGCAAATTTAAATGAACCTCGGAGCAGCGGCGTTAAAATAGTCCGGTAAGTATATTAAGCTATTATACATCTGCGTTTTATTTTGTTGGAGCACCAATAGGCACTATTTGTTCGTATTTCATCGAAAAATTTGATTCAGCTCTGTTTCATTATATTAGAAGTTAATAATATTAAAACATAATGCCGGCTCGTGACAATTTCTTATACCTAATATATAGGAATAACAAATTAGATTACTTATCAGAAAATCGGAAGGACTCGTATTGGCCAATAAAATATTTTTTATAAGATAAATAAATAAAAAATACCCTTACTGTTCGACAAATCCAACAGGGAGGTAGAGTTTTCATTAAATTATTTTGTTGAATATAAATAATGTAGTTAATAGGATTTAACAAAATGTCTTTCACAAACTACAAAAGTGAATAATATTGCTGATAAATGATTATTATAGTAACTTATTTTATTATAATGTCTCTCCATTTCAGTTAAAATTAAAAAAATTCGAACCTGCCTATTGTATAGGGTTTGATCAGTTAGTGAGGCTATCTCGGCCTTCTTATGAAAATATAGTGCTGACATAGATTTCAAATTGGTATATTCTTGTTATAGAGGATTGAGTAGAGGATCATCATTTTTGCTCGGGTTCAACTTTCCAAGATTTTAGTGCATTCTTACGTTTGAAATTATGTAGATTTCAAAAACAAAGGATTATTCGATTTCGTCGGTATGTCTGTCTGTCTTTTGGAGCTATAACTAAAAAAATATTCCATATAATAATATCTGGAATCTTGTCTGGCATACAGTTGACGCTATTGCCAAGGTTTGTGCATTTTTGTTTCTAAATTCATTTTCTACACATCAGTCTTGTAACAGAATCAAAATTTATCTTAATTGAATCAAAATTTTTAAAGCCACAGTTTAGGCCAGCCTAGCGCAGCCCGTCGTTGGAGTAATTCGAGGAAGGTGCCAGCGTCCATGCCAAAATTTAAAAAAGTGATTGTTCGCGAATGTTTATAATTTGTTAGTGTTTCTCAGTGTTTTTTAAGCTTTCTTTTTTAAGCCAATTTTGTCATTATACCACCTATTTTAATTTTTTGTAAAAGGAGTTTAGGTTTAATATTTTAATTGTTGCTTTCGCCGAACCAGGCCTGTCTCGCCCGACTTTGCGATTCGCCACCGCGTCAACGCGGTTAACGCAGGGTTGGTCCCGAGGCAGGTCCTGGGGACGCAGCTGTATGTTTAACTTGAATAAAGTTTTTTGAATTGAATTGCCAAGGAAGAAATCGAATGTACATACACTGTGACCCACACTTTCAAAGGAAACATTATTTATTAACTGATCTTAATGGGTTTTTTTTAGGGTTCTGTAACCAAATCGCAAAAATGGAATCTTTATAATTTCGTCATGTCTGTCCATCCATATATTACAGCCTTATAACTCCGCCATCTTTCTATTGATTCTGATGAAATTTTACAGGGAGGTGTCTTATGTGAACCGCCACAAAATTGTGCAATGAAATTACAAACAAAAATTAAGGTTAGCTTTCCGTGCATAGAACAAAGAGATGAAATTTTTATTTTGGCGCACCTCATTGTGTGGGGTATCGTTTAACAAGTCTTTAAAAATTCAATAAAAGTTCTTAAGTGATTTTTTTCCTTAGCTGAATATTTCGCGAAATATAAGCTCCTAAAATCGTTAATAATGTGTCCACCTCACATTAACTTTCCAACCTTATGATTACAAAATCTGAAAAAAATCAAGATAATAGCACTTTATAAATACTTTCAACGAAATTTTTTTTAAACAAGATACTCGACACAATATATTAACAAGTTTTTTTAGTTATCCACAACTTTCAGTTTTCAATGGCAGCACTATGGTACCCTTAGTTAATGCGCATACTACACTCACTTGGCCGGTTTTTTAATAAATCATCAAAACCTTTAGCTTCTGACAAAAATTTAGATATGATTCAATTTTGAAGGACTATTACGCCTTTTTTCAATGTCAAAAATTAACAAGTTTGATTAGCGATTTTTTTTGTTGAAATTCTAATTAGAACACTAGATTTAGTAAGCTCTCAAATGGGTTAATCCCAAATTTCGTAAAAAATATTGAATATTAACAGATTAAAAACAAAATGAATGTAGGCAGTTATTTTATACAGTGTGTCCCAAAAGAAATGCATAAAATTCATAATTTTTCTTCCGTTTTGTGTTAAAAAAAAAATCAATATATAATCAATAAGTAATATCAGATTGGGATTTACCCATTTGAGAGGTTACTGAATTCAGTGGTGTAGTTAATATTTCAATTTAAAGAATCATGTAGCGGTTACTTTCTTTGGGCCACTGTGTGCAAGTAAGTTTTGGGCTCACTCTGTATAAATTACATCTTTCCACAGAATGGAGCAGTAAGGTATCCAACACAAACTACATTTTAGTCTCTAAAATATATATTACATTTATTACTTCAAGTAATACTGAATATACTTCAGGCCTAAAGTTGCACAATAGCCTTAGGTCCATTCCCTGAAACAATGAAAATGCTTTAGCATTTATTTGTGGATGCTAGGTGGGTCTTTCTACTAATATCAGTTCAGATTTAAATCTCCATGATAGTAAATTTTATGTGATAAAATTGATTGGTAGCCTTGTACACAGGGTTATAAAAAAAAGTATGATAATACAGGAAAGAGCCTTTTTTGGTCCAACCAAAGCGGCCATATGTAGACTTGATCATGCTGCAGTATTTTTTTTTTATACATTTATTTAACGTCGGCCTATTTCCGCTACTGAGGCCTAACACCGACGCATGTAGACGAGCTACCCCCAACCAGGAATTTTGCCGAACCTCTTCCCTTAAGAAGAGTAGGGATCTTTTCCTTGCCTAAATTTAATAGACAAGGGACCGACGGCTTTACATCCCCTCCGAAGGATGGTATATCTCCTATACAACCCTCGCCTAAGGTTGTATAGCTTCCGCGCATACACTGATATACAAGCCGCTGGAAGATTTGTGAGGCGAGGACGCGGTTTCCGTTGGAATGGTCACCCATCCAACTACTAACTGCGATGCTGCAGTAAATTTTTTGTAATTTCACGAATTGTGGAAAAAGAAAAACCTCAGAACAACTAAGGTAAATAATAAAATATCCTTGTAAAAGTTTATACAATTTATGTAATTTCCCATAACTGAGGTGAAATTAATATTTCAGCTTTTTTTTTCTATATGTTAAAAATTACTAGTGTTCTGGTGCCAGCACAGAAAATCTTGAATATTTTGTAATGAAATTTATGATTGGAGACATACATTGTTAATGTACTGGAGATTTAAGTTGGAAATCTGGTGTTGAGATAATACCTACCTACATGTGATTTGTCCCATTCCGTGCCCTTATTGTTAGTTGCCAAAGCCATATTCATCGGATATCGGTGAAGTATCACAGAATTTCACTACAAGCAGTTAAGCGTAATAGTCATAGATACTGTACAATACTTGTATTTTCTTGTCATCGTTGTATATATACCAGGACTACGTGATACCTAGCGGAAGCTTAATTAAAAAAAAAAGGAAAGTTCGCTCAATAGTAATAGGCCATGTTTCTTTGTTTATCACCACCTAAAAGAGAAAGAAAATATAAAGTGCGCCTCAACGACACAGAAGTAACGTTATATTATTTTAGAGTAGATTTAGGCAGTCACTTATTTATGCTTAACTTTGTTGTTTTTTTTTTATAAAGAATATAATATAAATGTTATTATAAAGGGACGTTACCTGTCTCACATGTGGAAAATGATCTGAGTATGTGAACTCCTAACAGCTGTTACGGTAGTACCAATCAACTTGTGCTAAAATACATTCATTTACCTATAGTTTACATAATATTAGCGATAAACACTTACCTACCTTTATACCTGAGACAAATTTTCTGTCCGTAGTTATCATCTTACTTATAGGTGTAAGCTTCTTATATAATCTCGCTGATGTCATAGAGGTAAAGCGCGCTATTAAGTCCATTTGCACTAACTTGCATAGTTCCGAAAGACATTCTGGCGAGTAGGGCCAACATAACATAATTTTAGTGTTATATTTATACATTTAGTAGTACAGTTATTTACTTGTTGTTTATATAATATTTACATTATTTCATTTTTCTACAAAATTTTTTTTATATATACATTCATATACCAATTATTAAAGTGTCAAGCTAATGCCATCTTGGTTTAATTTCGTCATCTTAATAACCTGCCTCATCTAATTTTTTTTAGTCAAATTTTTTTTTTTTTTAATTTAATTGTTAGTAGTCTAAACAATTTGTTAGGGCTACTGACTGGCGCCCAGGTATTTATTTTAACCCTTAGCGAGTCTCTAGAAGACCCACGACCCTCTCCGACTGTTAGAGCTGCCATGAGCACTTTATGTGACAAACATAGTTTAAGATCTAATCTTGTGGGTCACAATCGTTCATTAAATTTGTTAATTTTTGACATTAAAAAGAAACTAATAACGAATTAAAAGAATGATTGTCTTAGAATGTAACTTCAAAGTCCAGTATTACTGTAGAAAAAAGTCAAAGGAAGTGAGAGAAAATCAAGAGGAAATCAGGAGGAAATCATACAATATTTCCCCAAAAAGTTTGTTTAGAGTTATTTCATGACTGACAGTCAAAAGCTATGGTTAAGTCAATAAAAGTCGCATGGATGTCATGGCTATTTTTACACATTCCTTGTATGAAGGCTACTAACGCAGTTATTGTTGATTTATTTTTGGTGAAGACATGTAAATTTAATAATCCATATCCATTTAAGAAGTTTAATAGCCGGGTTAGCATAGATTTTTCAAAATATTGAGAGCAGTGCAATGGGACGATAGTAATCTAGTTGGTCTTTGTCCCATTTTCTTATAGACCATTTTACTTAGCCTTAGGAGATCAAGGAAAATCCCATATCTAAAGCTGTTGTTAAGTATGTATGTATGCAAGAACGTCAGCTACGAGCTCTTTGCATTCCTTTACAAGTTTCGTTACTATATCATCAGGGCCGGTAGAGTGAAAATTTTCTACTATTTCAACTATTTCTGACATAGTTACAGGAGTTAAAAATGTAGTTTTTATTGGACGATATTGTAGTAGGTGTTGATTTTGTACTGTGTCTACTACTTATTAATTTTTCTGGGGCACTAAAAATTTATAAAGGCATCTGCAATATCTTTCGAGTCAGTTATGACAGTATTGTCACGTTCATCTAAGACAACTGAATGTCTTAGATTGTTTTCTTTTTCTATATATGTTTAGAGTTATTTTTTTATGATATTCCACATGGTTTTCAATTTATTTGGAGTGCTAAGAAGTATTTCAACATGATGCATTTTTTTAGCTAAGCATATTACTTTTTTATACAGGGTGCGGCAGAATGGATGGATGTTTTAAAATTGGAATAACTCGGCTATTTTTAAATAATAGAAAAATTTAATTTAAGCTTACATATTGCTATTAAACAGCAGAAAAATGGAAATCATTAAAAAATAATCATTTTTTTTAAATTGCGTTGGACAGGCAACGCAATACACCAACCGTTCCTGAAAGTTTTGCACCACTTTCTCCATCAAGTTAATGTCAATTACCCGAATTTCTCTTGTAATGGAGTTTTTTAAATCTTGCGCAGAGTTCAGAGTTTATCGTCTTAGAGTTTAGCCTTTAAGTAAGTATCCCCATAGGAAATAATCACGAGCGGTTAAATCTGAGGAACGTGAAGGCCACGGCACATCACCGAAATGGAAGATAAACGTATTTTGGAAAAATGTGATTGAGATTCTGTCTGTGTGCACTGTTGCACCGACCTGTTAGAACCAAACATTGACATTGTCAGAAAAATAAGGCCCTATCACCCCAAGACTGCTCACAGCTTTGGAGCTGTGCTGCTTATTAACAGAATCACATAAATGAAAATGAGCCTCATCGCTCATCATGATTACTGGTTCCTCTTCGTCATTAAAATTTGCTTCCATCCTTTGGGCAATCTGAAAACGTTTGGTAAAATCTCCTCCATTTAGTTTCTGGACGATCATAACTTTGTAAGCGTGAAAGCCAAGGTCTTTGTGTAAAATTTTGCGCAAAGTTCGATCACTGACTCTGAGTGCCGCGGCTTGTTTTTGGATAGAGCGCTCTGGCTTGTAAAGGATCGCTTGTCTCACTCTTTCAACGGTAGGTAGGTAGGTAGGCAGTGTCTTTATACTTCAAACACGACCACGAGGTTTCGAATTAATTGCTGATTCACTCGTTCTAAAATTCTGAACCCTTCTGATGATTGTGTCAATTTTCGGCACCGGATCATGGCGACAACTATTGAAATGTCGGCGGAAACGCCATTGCACATCAATCACAGATTCGCCCGATTTGAAATATTCCTCGACTGCAAACGCAGCATGTTCTCTCGTCCAGATAACCATTGTGACTAACAACTAACAAATGGCGTATGTTCCCGAGTTGAACGATCTTGCCCACAACGCCCTACTCCGTTCCGTTTGCAAACTTCATCTGCGTGAGTTATTACCTACATTACCGCATAATATATTTATGATTAAGTTTGTTTTGTGTATTGTATATGTCGTAGTCAAATGGTGAAATACGGCTTTTCGGGAAAAGCCTAGGCAGGTCATGAAATGCCGGCAGATAGTGTGAAACACCTCGTGTTACATCATGTGACTAGGCTTTTCATGAAGTGCCTTAAAGTGTTAGTATTTTGGTGTAATGAGAAGTTTACAGGATCTACCGTATTTTAGGCTATCGGTATTTTATGAAATTACGTGATGCCGGCATTTCATGATCTGCTTAGGCTTTCCCCGAAAAGCCTATGTCATGACACATAGTGCAATACGGCTTTTTGGGAAAAGCCTAGGCATTTCTTGAAATGCCAGCAGATAGTGTAAAAGACCTCATGTTATACAATTTGATTCATGAAGTGCCTTAAAATGTTAGTATTTTCGTGTAATGAAAAGTTTAACATGATCTGCCGTGATTTAGGTAGGGCATCGCTATTTCATGAAATGCCGACAGACAGTTTGAAATCTGTATTCTAAACGACTTGCCTAGGCTGTTCGTGAAGAGCTTGGTTAGTCGGTTAATGTTATGATTAGTGCTTTACATGATCTGCCGGCTTCATCGCTAGGCTCATTCACAATATAACTAAATCACGTCATTTCATGAAATGCCGATGGCTTAGATCACGGCAGATCATGTAAAGCACAAATCATAACATTAACTGACTAAATAAACCAGGCTCTTCAAGAACAGCCTAGACTAATCGTGTAGTATACAGATTTCACACTATCTGCCGGCATTTCTTGAAATGCCTAGGCTTTTCCCGAAAAGCCGTATTTCACCATGTGACTACGACATATATACTAAATAGAAAATGTATTAATTTCCTGCTCTCTAATTGGATGCTTATCTGTCTGGGCAATTCTATTCTTAAATAAATAAATGTTTACCGGGTGCAATCAGGAGAAGTAAAAATAAGATATTGTTATGTGCTGCCCTCTAACAGAGAGGAGAGTTGTAATTACTCCCTGGCCAGAAGGGTGGCGCCATCTGTGGGCCAACTGACGAACCACCATTTAGTAGTGCCTAAGAAAATTATAGAGAATTCCAGTATATTCTGGAAAGTTCTACAATGATATTCTGGACATTCCAAGTGGGTATATAAAGAGGTGGAGCCAGCAGATGGGAGAACAGTACAGTTTAGTGAAGTATAAGGAACAGTTCAGTTTAGTATCCAGTACAGTTCTGGGTAGTCTGTGGTTCTGGTTACAGAGACAGTTTGTAGAAGAAGAGTTCAGTTGAGTGAAGTAGGCAATACAGTTCAGTTCAGTGAAGTAAACAGACAGAGAGTTAGACAAGAGTAGTCAAGTTTAGAAAGAAAAGTACATAGTGTTTTAAAAGTAGTGAATTCATGTTAGATTAAGTTATTATTAGTAGTGTGATTTTTAAGTATTTACTAGTGTAATTTTAGTGATTAATTAGTGGTTTGTGAAAATTCTTGTTGCAAGTTATTTGAATCCACAGATTGTTTACTGAAAACTGTAAGCACGTAACAATATCAAGTGACCTCCAATTATTTCCTTATATCATATCACAGAAAAAATTGTCATCTGATTTTTACTAGTTATCATATAACTTTTTATATGTCAACTCTCTCTTTAAATAGGTTTAAGTTAAAAACAACAAATATGTTAAATAATTTAATTTTTTAAACTTAAAATTAAATATTAACAAAAATTAAAAAATGAAGATATTAACAACAGGAATGTATTACAGTAAATTATTAAATAGTATAAAATATTACTTAAGTACTGGATCTTGAATAGCCTTATGTGGATCACATGTAAAAGACACTGTAATTGCAAATCTGAATCCTTCACTCACCCTTTCTACAAGATGAGGATTTTCTGGTCCCGATGTGAACATGGAAACCCTGCCTTTTCTTGGTTCCACTGTGACGTTTTTAGTAGGATTATACATGTCATTCAAAAATATGAACCTACCACCTTTAAAATCCGTACCATGATCATTAAGATAGAGTAAAGATGTATAATGAAATGATTCGTAAGTATGCTAAAAAAGGGAATAAAAGCTAATAACAAATTTCAATATAGGTCAGTATAGGTACCCAAAATTTTGTCAGTCACATTTTTTCCTTTTACACATTGGGTCCGTTCAGCCAATCACAGCAAAGTTATAGCACTTTGCGAGTGCTTTTGTCCAGCAGCTTAAAATTGGTTGAACCGTTCGCTTCTTGCGTGTGTTTACGTACGACAAAATGTCAAATGTATTCTAACCTAACTTGATGCTCTTCGGTTTTTATCAAACATCAAAATGTATGCTAACAAATATCTCTTATAATTTTCGTATATTTATCAATATTTTTGTTATGGAAGGATAGTGTTTCGTTAGAATTCGTACAAAAAAATTGATCCACTGTTTTTATTGAATGAAATAAATGATTATCCAACAGAAGATGATATTATTATTATTATTACTTTAAATATTATCACTGCATTAATAGAGGGAACTGATGACAGTCTGTTTGCACTGACCATTAAAGTAGTAGAAAGTACCTATATGCAATTTTAATTATTTTGAAGAAATTATTCCAAGGTATAATTTAAATGATTTTAATAATAATAATAATAATGTTATAATCTCAAAAATATAAACTAATATTTATATAACATAGGTACCTTCAGCTATTACTGCCACTATACCATTTAGTACAGTTACAAGTACTTTTTTCCGTTATGGTCTATTAACTGAAGCAGGGAGTTTTCTTCGTCTTGACTTATTATCTCCATTATTGGTTTGATGTCTTCAGATATTTTCTTGCCTGAATGCAACAAGTCTCACAGCTTTAAACGAGTACTTCAAAATCTGATATCGAGTTTTTGCCGTTTTGCGTTGCATTTGAACAAGTGACATGCCCCCACCACTATCGCTGATAAACAAAGCGTATTTGAAAACTGCTTGAAAAAATGTTGACCGCTTACTAATCACTCTCAAAAAAGCGCACCGTTCAGAGCTGAACTGTGCTCATCGCTCACTAAGCGCTTGGTTGGCTGAACGGCCCTATTCACTGCCATGCATGTTTACTGAACACGCTCAAATTATATTTAAAATTTTTTTAGATACAATTGCTCTTATATACAGATCTATCAAATGCTGATTAGTCAGTAATACAGAACAGAGCACCGGAACATACACCGGGACATATCCCATTCTAGGTATGCCCATGGACATAATAGTACCAAAGTCTAACTTCAATAAGAACTTTCAAATTGTAATACCAGACAGGGAAGACCATAAAAAAGGTCCCCCAATATCTGCACAAACAGTCTTGTACACCGACGGCTTCAAGATAGAATGGGGGATCAGAGCGGGCATATATGAAGTAAGGCCAAGAGCCAGTATCCTGATAAGTTTGGGAAAATATGCAACAGTATTTCAGGCTGACGTGACCGGTATACACTGTTGCACAAAGAAGATAATAAGGCAAAGTACTGTCAATCAGTCGATTGCCATCTTCTCTGATAGCCAAGCAGTGATAAAAGCAATCAGTTCCATGCAAATCAATTCGAGATTGGTGTGGGACTGTTTGATGACCCTTATAGACTTACAAAGTTAGAATAGAATGACTTTAGCATGGGTACCAGGATACGAGGTACATAGAGGAAATGAAAAGGCATATGAACTGACCAAAGAAGGCGCACTTAAAGCCCTTCTGTAGAGTGGCAAAGCCACATAATAAATCTTTGGAATAGTGGAGGAACTTCCCAAGACAAGAGATAGGCCAAAGAGTTCATTAAAGAAGGATCGGCTAAATTCACAGAAGATCTACTAAGCCAGAACAGAAAGACCATCAGAATTAGGCCACTGTGAAGGTCCAGTGAGACTGAGTTTCAAATTACTCAGAAACGAAAACTCAAGGGTGTACAACTACACAAAATGAGCTCTATCAAGGCTATGGGATCTGATAGAAAGGACAAAGCTGGATGAGGTACTATAAGGAAAGTATTTAGGAGCACCAGAATAGATTTGGAAAGGTCGCGGTGGTAAAGAATAAATAAAATAACTAGCTCCTCTATTTATCTGTCTAACCATCAATAAAGAAATGCTTTTTACTTACTTTATCGATATGCGCATGCCAGTATTCATCATGAGGCGTTACTGGTTCCAAATTTGTAAGTCTTGAGAAAAACGTAGGGTGAGTCAGATAAAGACTATTAACGTCAATACCAAAAGTGTCAGCTACTGCATTCTGAATCTTAGTTCGGACTAACTTGTAAACTGCTAGGTCTGTACTTGTCAAAAATTTATTTTTCTTCTGCGCATAAACATTGATAAACTTATCCTTAAATGATAATGCTCCAGAATGGAGGTCCATTATGCTTGCCCCTCCTTGTGACCCACCTAATGCCATTACTGAAAATAAAAAGTGCATAAATGTGCAAACATTATTAAGTGTTATACCTATTAGTGTGAGATGATATTACATATTATTATAGCATGGAGGACTGTATAAACTTGCAAAATGTCTTATTAAAAATAAATAATTGATGCGTTGCAAATAAACTACCTTTAATTGTCGAAAAATGTAATGTTATGACTTATAGTACCAGCACAAATGTGATCAGCTTCGATTATGCCATAAACGACACTAACATAAACAGACTAATAACCTTCCGAGATTTAGGAGTAACGTTAGATCAGAAGCTCTCGTTTATTGATCACATCAATGGTATCACATCGAATTCTCCCTAAATAGTCTGTAAGATAGGAGAGAAAAATCTCAGCTTATATTCTTGCACAAGCTATTGCATTATACCGTGGATTGTTCCAAAATTTTAGGAATCTTGAACCTTCATGTGCCTAGACTAACAGTGCGTGAACATTCGACTTTCCAATTAAGCAGAACTAGAACCAACATAAAACATTTCTCACCACTGCATAGAATATGTACTGCATACAATGATAAGCAAAATTCCATTGATATATTTCACTGCAGTGTAGCCTCAATAAGGAAAATGTAATTTAACAGTTAAATTATCTTACTGTACTGTAATCATTTAATTGTTCGGGCCGAGTGTGGGTATGTCTTTACTATGTACATACTTCAATATGCGATGTAAAGCAATGTAAGGCGCGGTTAGTAGTTGGATGGGTGACCGTTCCAACGAAAACCGTGTCCTCGCCTCACACATCTTCCAGCGGCTTGTATATCAGTGTATGTGTGGAAGCTATACAACCTTAGGTGAGGGTTATATAGGGGATATACCATCCTTCAGAGGGGATGTAAAGCCATCGGTCCCTTGTCTATTAAATGTTAGGCAAGTAAAAGATCCCTACTCTTCTTAAGGGAAGAGGTTCGGCAAAATTCCCGATTGGGGGTAGCTCGTCTACAGGCGTCGGTGTTAGGCCTCAGTAGCGGAAATAGCTTGAAGTTAAATAACAACAACAACAATAAAAAAATTTATTGAATCAATCGATTCAACAGGCTATTGACCAAGGTCCTTCTGCCTATTGTTACAATATTGATATCATTTACAATTTAGTAAATTTTGTTGAAGTGAATGCAGTATATACAAAAAAAACAACAAATAATATATGTATACAAAAGTAATTAAAACTTAAAAATAATATAATGCAAGATTGTGCATAATTACAATGTTCCGTTAAATGGAGTGGAATAAATTTTTACACACATATATATATCCTTAATTAATAAGACTTTCAATCTTCTCTACAATGGTATGTTGGGGATATTTGAGCCTTGTTCTGATTCCTGGAGTTCTTCTAATGCAATATTTTCTTAACGTTTCTATGTTTTGAGGGTTTTGGGCAAATCTTGTAGACAACTGAATAAGTCGTTCCTCAATTGGTGTTATATTGGTCAGTTGGTAAAGAAGGGGCTTGGGTGGGTTAAGAAGTGGATTATTGGGATGTCGGATCTTAGTTATTTTCCTGATTGCAGATGTTTTGGCTATTTTAATTTTTTTTACAGCTTGGTTTTTGCAGTTTAAAAACAAAACATGACCATATTCAATCATAGGACGGCATATCAATTTGTAAGTTTTAATTGCAGTTGAGGTGTTTATTCCATTTCCTTTGTATGTCAAACTTTGAAAGTATTTAGCTCTTGAAATTACATTTTTCTTTTTGAGTTCTGTGTGCACATTGAAATTAATCTTATTATCGAGGACGATGCTAAGATACTTGGTGGAAGATTCGGGAGTGAGTCTATGTTGGTATATGTTGATTGTTGGAGAAGATAGTGTTATTAGGTGATTAAATATAACAAAATGAGACTTTAGAGGATTTGGTTTAAGCCTCCAGGTGTTAAACCAAGTAGATGTTGAGTTGTGGAAGTCCCTGCTCTGGTGTGAATTCATATGAATTGACATTTAGGATTCTAACTTTAGTTTTCCTATCATTCAATAGATTATTAAGGAGAGAGAGAGAGGATGTATTTAGGACACCCAAGGTTATTAATTTTATATAAAAGGCCTTTGTGCCATACACTATCAAAAGCTTTGCTAATATCAAGAAATACAGCAGCAGAATACTTTCTATTGAGTTTGCATGCTGGCTTATATGTTATTGCATAGTATTGTCAGTGGATGAAGTGTTGAATGTCCAGTTTTAAAACCAAATTGATAATTTGGAATTGTGTTTCCTATAGATTGCTGTATTCTGTTTTTGATGATCTTTTCAAAATTTTTTCCTAGAACTGGTTACAGTGTAATCGGCCTGTAATTAGTCATCTTAGTGTGGTCTAAATTGGGTTTGGGGATTGTGATTATAGTTCCCGTTTTCCACTAGGGTGGTATATATTGTGTTGTCAAACAAAATTCATAGACCTTAATAATATAAAAATGGATCCTCTTGTCTAGTTTTCTCAGTATATTCTTAGAATATAGTCATGTCCCGGGCTTGTACTTCTTCCTTGCTTGAGTATTTCAAAATATTCATCTTCTTCGATATGGTGGTGCTCGTCTAGAAATGGATCATCGAAAAATGTGTCATACCAATGTATTACATGTTGATAATGATTGACATCAAAGTTATTATCCGTGCATACCTTATAAGTTTTCTCATAATGTTGAGGGAAAACATTTGCCTTATCTGAAGCTGTTTCATATTTTAAGCCGTTTTCCTCGATAGTTTTATTGCTAATAAGTTTATTTTTATATTTGGACAACTTCTTAATTTCTTGCCAGTAAGTTTCCCTTTTTTTTCATTTATATTCTCACAGGCTTGAATCCATTTATGGGTTTTAAATTCCTGGATTAGCTGTTGTATATTTTTGTTAAATCGATTGATTGCAGATTTCATAGCAGGATCTTCAATAGTTCGGTATTCACGGTACATTTGTCTCTCCTTTTTAATTAAACGTATGATAAATGGTGGCAGTTCATGTGTATAATACTGGTACTTGGATTTCGGTGTATTTTCTAAAATTTGTGATGTTAATTCAATATTAAATTCTGATATGCATCGCCTGTCAATTTTATTAAATTCTGCATTTTGTAAGTATGCTAATATGTTTTTGTTCACTTTCTTTATGTTAGTTTTGTGAAAATTATATCTCAGAATGTCTTTGTGTCCAGTATCTTTTTGTAAATCAATTGTAATTTTGAATGCTAAGTGATCCGAGCCTAGATCTGGAGTTTCTTCTACGTTTAGAATATTGTTTGTTATGTTAGACGTGTATAAAATTATATCTGGGGTACTGTCGTTATTGTGTGGCAGAAATGTTGGAGCAGTATCCTTTTTTTTTAAATTGCTGTTGAGTAAAAAGTTATTCAATTGTCTTTTTTTGCCCCTGTTGTTGATATTAAAATCGGCAATCATCAAGGAATATTTATAGAGATTGGCCTTGGTGAATATATTCTCCTCAATTCTTGAATTTAGGTGAATGTATACCACGAATATGTGGAGTATGTCATCAGTAAATGGGATAGTGTAATGTATGCATTCAGTTAAATAGTGAATCATAGAGGGAGGATTAGCTTTTCCAATTTTCAAGCGGGGGTGAGCTTGTACGAGAGAGCCTCCTCTCATTTTATTATGGATTTAGTTACCATTGTGTTGAATTACTGACCAGTCTCTATAAGAAGTGTCAGAGCTACTGTTAGTTTTAGATTCAACAAACATGGTACAGTCAATTTGTTGTTTTTCTATAAAATTGTTTATAATAAGTTTTCTTTTTGAGTAACTATTGATGTTACAGTATAGAAATTTAACTACTTGACGGTTGAACATGCTGAATATTAATATTGCTGTTGATAGGTTCAGTTGGGGATAAAGCGTCTTCATTATCAAGATTCAAGATCGAATATAAGAATATATACCTGGTTTCCAGAAAAAATTGCAGTCGTGTCAACTTTGAAGTTGTCCATAAATCTTTTTCTTAATTTTTCTAATAATTCCGCTCTGTTTACATTTTTGGGATTGTTGAGACCATTAATGTAGCTATTAATGATCATATCGTGTACCGTTACAGGGTCATGTATTCTCGATTTTCTTTTCTCCGGTGATATGTGATGTGATTTTTTGTTCAAAGACTTTATCTGGATATTTGGTATGCCTGCTATTGGTCCCATGGGTCTTTTGGGACACTTGAAGGACCATGCCTGATGTTCTTTGGAGCCACAACCTGTGTATTTGGGAGGTAGTGTGGAAGTACATTTATTTAGAGAATGTGTACCATAGCATTTTGGACAACTTGGTAAAGAATTACATAATTCTGTAGAATGCGAGAAGGATAAACATTTGCTACAATGTTTAGGGGTTGGGTTGGGTGGTTTGTTCGGATAAACTGGGTAGTGTCGATATTTGTAGAATAAACCATCTTTGAGGAGTGTTCCAAATGTGTGTAGGGAACCACTAATAATCCTAATAAGGGTTGTTGGTGTTTGTGTTGCTTTAGATATTATTCTTTTACAGTAGCGATGGATGTTCAAGTTTGAGGTTTTGTAAACCAAGATGAAGACATCCGTATCAACACTGTGTATTATTATCCTTGTTGACAACAAACTGACAGTCAGAGGAATAGGTGTCAGATACCGTTTTGATGGCGGTCTCTTTAACATAGGGCGCTTTAGAGCTTTCACGAAGACACGCACACGACTCATTTGTGATCTCCAGTATGCGGATGACTGTGCACTTTTAGCCTCTACGCCGGAAGAGCTTCAAGAACTTTTAGATGTGTATGCCCAGAGCTATAATTCCTTGGGACTTAAAATCAACATTGGAAAGACTAAGATTATGTCAACTCCTCATCAAGTGAACCAAATAGACGTTACACTTAACGGAAATTCTCTTGAAGTGGCGGATCAGTTGAATTACTTAGGCAACGTTGTTAATGACAAAGCAAACATGGACAGCGAGATTCGCAATAGAATTAACGCTGCATCTAGAGCACTCTGGGGACATAGAGAGAGTATTTGACAACCACGACCTTGCTTTGTCAACGAAAATGGCTGTCTACAGAGCAGTTGTCATTCCAACACTGCTATATGGATGTGAAAGCTGGGTCACTTACCGTCGTCATGTGAAAGAATTAGAACGTTTTCAGCAAAGACACCTCCGAAGTATGATGAAAATCCGTTGGTTCCATCACATATCAAACGTGGAAGTACTCAGGAGAGCAAACAGCCTTCCAATTGAGGTGCTTATTTCAAGAGCACGTCTAAGGTGGGCAGGTCACGTTCATCGTATGCATGATAACCGCCTTCCTAAATGTACACTTTATGGTGAATTGCTAAGCGGTAGAAGAAGGCGTGGCGGTCAACGAAAGAGGTTCAAAGACGCTCTCCATGAAAATCTAAAATCCTGCGGTATTGCAGACGAGCAATGGGAACAACTTGCAGCGGACAGAACCGAATGGCGAGGGGTTGTGGCCAACTATCAAGGAAATGTTGCTGCAAGAAGGCCGAATCCAAGACCTAACCAGGTCTATGTTTGTCCTGACTGCGGTCGACATGTGCTCTCCCGAATAGGCCTCTATAGCCATAGTCGTGTGCACCGTAGATGAATGGAAATTACAATAGACTACACCTTTTACTTGTTTTCTATTGTACACAATTTATCGACTGTAACATTTTTATACTCGGACTCGAGTAACGGCTAATAATAATAATGTTATGTGCTGCCCTCTAACAAGGAAAGATGTGATTAAGTTCATGTTCAAAGTTTTCCTCAGAAGCTTAGTTACTTCCCTGACTAGTAGGGTGGCGCCGTCTATGAGCCAATTGCCGAACAATCATCTATTACATGGTAGAAAATTATGGAGAATTCTAGAAAAAGTTCTAGAAGGATTCCAAGTGTGTATATAAAGAGGTGACTCCAGCAGATGGGGGAACAGTTCAGTTGAGTGAAGTATGCAGTTTAGTGAAGTAAACAGACAAGAGAGTTTTTAGGTTAGACAAGAGTTGACAAGTTTAAGAAGGAAAGTAAAGTGCTTAGTGTTTTAAAAGTAGTGAAATTATATTAGATTAAGTTATTATTAGTTGTGTGATTTTTAAGTATTTGCTAGTGTAATTTTAGTGATTAAATAAATCAGTGGTTTGTGAAAATTCTTGTTGCAAGTTATTTGGAATCCACAAAGTGTTTACTGAAAATTGTGAGGACGTAACAATTGGTGTCAGAAGCGGAATTGCAACAGAATTTCTGAAGAATTTGACGAAGTTCCATAGTGTTCTATTTGGAAACCACTGGAGATAGTGAAGTGAGTTGAACTGGGAAGTAATTAGACAAGACTAATTTGTGTTAGTGTGAGAAAATATTTGACTTGTACCTGGCATTGATTTTAAATAAGGCTTGTTAGTGTTGTTTGTTAGTTTTTGAATGGAAACAAGAAGCATGGCTGCTGAAAAACAAATGCAAGACATGTTCGCCGCATTTAGAAAAATGATGCTAGAGGAAAAAGAGGAACAAGAGAAACGACGTCAAGAAGAAAAGGAAGAGCAAGAGAAACGACGCCAAGAGGAGAAAGAAGAACAAGAAAGGCGTCAAGAAGAACAAGAAAGACGAAGTCAGAAAGAAAAACTAGAAGAAAAAGAAGAACAAGAAAGACGCCGTCAGGAGGAAAAAGAAGAACAAGAAAGACGACGTCTGGAAGAAAAAGAAGAACAAGAAAGACAACGTCGGGAAGAAAAAGAAGAACAAGAAAAACGACGTCTAGAAGAGAAAGAAGAATTAAGGAAAATTATACAAGGGCAACAAGATGCTATCCTGTCAGCCACTAATGAGGTCAAGGAAAAAGTAGATAAAGTTGAACGAAAAGTGACTGGCGTCGAAGGAAAAGTGACTGCTGTCGAAGAAGAAGTGAGTGATGTCAAAGGAAAAGTAAATAAGGTTGAAGAGGAAGTAACTGAAGTCAAAGGAAAAGTTACTGGCGTCGAAGGGAAAGTTACCGATATAGAAGGAAAATTTCGTGCAGTTGAAGGAGAGGTAGAGCGACTTAAGCGACTGTTAAGAGAACAAGGAGGCCAGCTGGTATTATCATCATCAGGTCCTCGATTACAACCGCCTTCCTTTGATGGTCAAACTTCTTGGTCAACCTATAAAAGACAATTTGAGGCAGCGGCATACGCAAACAATTGGAGTAATGAAGACAAAGCTATGGCATTGGTGCTAGCATTAAGGGGCCAAGCCTCAGAGTTGCTCCAGAGTATCCCAGTGACGCAGCAACGGGATTTTAAAGTTTTGGAAGCTGCACTAGATCTAAGATATGGCGACCAACACCTCGCCCAGGTATACAGGACTCAGCTCAAATCACGCACACAAAAGGCTGGGGAAACTTTACAAGATTTTGAAGCAGCTGTTGAGCGACTGACATACCTGGCTTACCCGGATGCACCCAAAGAATTCCAGGAACAATTAACAGTTGGTACTTTCATCGATGGCATAAGAGATGAGGAGATCAGGCGAGTCCTTAGATTATCTCGAGATAAGACTGGTAGCGAAGCCTTGATCCATGCCCTCGAAGTTGAAGCCGCTTATAAAGAGACTCCACGTCCGAGAGTACGAGCCATGAAGGTAGAAGAGGACCATTTAGAAAAATCAAATATGGAATCTTTGATGGCTGACATACACAAAATGATAAGCCAGTTGATGACAAAACCAGATGCTCCAAGGAAGCAGGAAAGAGAGCAGAACGATGAACAGCCAAGGAAGGTGAGGCAATAGGATCCTACGAACCAGTCCAGTGGATAGCAAGGTGCGAGGAACAAGGGGAGAAATGTTCGCCAACCAGCGTAGACAGGGAAGTTGTGACTTTGTTGAGTACCCAGTTTAAACACCTATCTGAGGATGAACGTAGAGAGGCAATCAAGTTTTTGGAAAAAGAAAGTACGGTATTTGCCAAAAACACAGACATCCTCACGAAAACTGATATAGTACAGCATCGGATAGACACTGGTGATTCAGCCGCAATCCGCCAACAACCTAGGAGGTTGCCACTAGCTAAACAGGAAGAAGCTGCTGCGATGGTTCAAAAGATGCTACAAGATGGAGTAATTGAGGAATCAACCAGTCCCTGGTCATCACCGGTAGTTTTAGTTGCCAAGAAGGACGGAACTTTGAGATTTTGTGTCGACTACCGGAAGCTGAATGATGTTACAAAGAAAGACAGCTATCCACTACCACGAATTGACGATACATTAAGTACGCTGGCAGGGTCACGATGGTTTTCAACTCTAGACCTTCGAAGTGGGTATTGGCAGGTGGGACTTCACCCTGACGACAAGGAAAAGACTGCCTTCTCAACCGGTAGTGGTTTATATCAATTCACCGTGATGCCTTTTGGACATTGCAATGCGCCAGCTACTTTTGAAAGATTGATGGAATTTGTACTCCGAGGACTAACTTGGAAGACGTGCTTAGTTTATCTTGATGACGTAATGGTTATGGGACGAAACTTCAGGGAACATTTGGAAAATCTTCAAGAAGTATTTGGGAGAATCAGAAATGCACGCCTAAAGTTGAATCCAAAGAAGTGTCTACTATTCCAAAAAGAAGTGAAATTCCTTGGACATGTCGTATCTTCGGAGGGAATACAGACAGACCCGGACAAGATCTCTGCCGTGCGTGATTGGCCAAGACCTTCAAATGTACACGAATTACGAAGCTTTCTTGGCCTCTGCACTTATTATAGACGTTTTGTGGAAGGATTTGCGGATATAGCAAAGCCACTACACCAGCTAACGGAGGAGAAAGTTAAATATCAGTGGACACCGGAGTGTGAAACATCATGGAAGAAGCTGAAAGCAGCGTTATGCAGTAGTCCTGTGCTAGCATATCCCCAACAAAAGGGCCTCTATATTCTTGACACGGATGCTAGCAACTCCGCAATTGGATGTGTACTATCTCAAGTCCAAAATGGAGAGGAAAAAGTAATCGAGTATTTCAGTAAGGTACTGTCCAAACCAGAGAGGAATTATTGTGTAACAAGGAAGGAACTATTGGCCATTGTTAAGTCCGTGGACCATTTTCACAAGTACCTCTATGGTCAACATTTCAAAATCAGGACCGACCATGCTGCATTAAAATGGCTACTGCAGCTGAAAACTCCAGAAGGTCAACTGGCTCGCTGGATAGAAAGACTGCAGCAATATGACCTCACAATCGAACACCGACCTGGAAAGTCTCATAAAAATGCAGATGCTCTGTCAAGAAGACCGTGCAAAGATGACTGCAAGCACTGCTATCGGGTTGAAAAAGCACAGGGCACGGTAATAGTAAACACAGTTCAGGTAGATGTTCCAGATGATTGGACAAAGGAAGTTCTAAGACGAGAACAAATGGATGACAGCGTAATTGGTCCTATATTAAGGGCAAAAGAAAAAGGAACGCGACCGGAATGGAAGGATGTTTCGGACAAAAGTGTGGAGCTGAAGGCATTGTGGGCACAATGGGACTCCCTTAAGGTTATTGATGGGCTATTAAAGAGAGCATGGGAAAGTCCAGATGGGAAGGAAGTTACCATGCGTCTGGTGATACCCAGCTGTCGGATCCCAAAAGTACTTCAGGAAATACATGATGGAGTGTCCGGGGGACATTTTGGTATGAATAAGACATTGGCTAAAGTACGGGATCGATTTTATTGGATAAATAGCCGTCAAGATGTGGAAGCTTGGTGCCGCAAATGCAAGGCTTGTGCAGCTACCAAAGGGCCACAGACGAAGAACAGGGGCCAAATGAAGCAATATAACGTCGGAGCTCCTTTTGAGAGGATTGCTATAGATGTAGCGGGCCCATTCCCAGTGACAGATGATGGGAATAAATACATCCTGGTCGCTATGGACTATTTTAGTAAATGGCCGGAAGCCTATGCCATTCCGAATCAGGAAGCAGTTACTGTTGCTCGAGTTTTGGTGGATAACCTTGTATGCCGATTTGGTGTACCCCTGGAGCTACATTCCGATCAAGGGAGAAACTTTGAGTCGGGGGTATTTCAGAAAATTTGTGAGTTGCTGGGCATTCACAAGACTCGGACAACCCCTCTTCATCCCCAGTCAGATGGAATGGTGGAACGACATAATAAAACCATGAAGGAACATCTTTCTAAGGTAGTTCACAAGAACCAGCGAGATTGGGATCGACATATACCATTTTTCTTAATGGCATACAGGGCTGCCATTCATGAGACGACTAAACAGACACCGGCTCGTGTAATATTTGGGCACGAGATCAGACTGCCATGTGATTTGATGTTTGGTACACCAGATAAGAAGCCACTGTCCGTGGATGACTACGCAGACGAAGTTAGTCAACAGCTGAGGAATGTCCACGAATTGGTTCGAAACCAAGTTAGCATAGCTAGTGACAGAATGAAGGCTCGCTATGACCGGAAGGGAACGTCAGCAGGATTCAAGGAGGGCGATCTGGTTTGGCTATATAACCCACAACGAAAGAAGGGCAAATCTCCGAAGCTTCACCCACCCTGGGAAGGACCGTATTCAGTCATCACTCGGATCAATGACGTTGTTTACCGAATTCAACGTAGTAAGAAGTCCAAGATGAAGATCGTGCACTTGGATAGGTTGGCGAAGTATGAAGTATGTTGGGGAATCTGAATTGCCTGACCGGGACGTTCAGGCTTAAGGAGGGGGCAGTGTTATGTGCTGCCCTCTAACAAGGAAAGATGTGATTAAGTTCATGTTCAAAGTTTTCCTCAGAAGCTTAGTTACTTCCCTGACTAGTAGGGTGGCGCCGTCTATGAGCCAATTGCCGAACAATCATCTATTACATGGTAGAAAATTATGGAGAATTCTAGAAAAAGTTCTAGAAGGATTCCAAGTGTGTATATAAAGAGGTGACTCCAGCAGATGGGGGAACAGTTCAGTTGAGTGAAGTATGCAGTTTAGTGAAGTAAACAGACAAGAGAGTTTTTAGGTTAGACAAGAGTTGACAAGTTTAAGAAGGAAAGTAAAGTGCTTAGTGTTTTAAAAGTAGTGAAATTATATTAGATTAAGTTATTATTAGTTGTGTGATTTTTAAGTATTTGCTAGTGTAATTTTAGTGATTAAATAAATCAGTGGTTTGTGAAAATTCTTGTTGCAAGTTATTTGGAATCCACAAAGTGTTTACTGAAAATTGTGAGGACGTAACAATAATTTAATGAAAGATTATACATTGCTTCACCAAAAATGTTCGTATCTGCTCCGGTACCTCCCATATAGTTGATCCTTGATAAAATTATAATAGTTAATTAATGATAACAGAATTAATAATAAATTAATGATACGTACATAAACAACAGAAATCGCACGATACCCATAAGGCAGCAACACAGTATCTGGAGAGAATTAGGACGGCTGGCACGTGCACGTGGGTAAAAACAAATAATTTTTACATGTATAACGAATAAAAAATCTATAATTTTCTTTATTGAAAGTTAATATACAAAATCTAAAGATATTATAAAAAAATATGTATTGTAAAAAAAAACATATTTTTTATTACACTTTTAGAGCAACAAAAAACGGGAAATTGGTGATTTTTCAATTTTTAAAAATCAATAACACTGAAAATATCAACTTCACAAAAAAAAGTTATCGAACATTTCTTGTTGGAAATTGATCAAAAGATATTTTAAAAAATTGTTTGATGAACTGATTCCAGCACAAAAATTGAATCTGAATTTAATTCGGAGCGACAGTGCCCATACTACCTAGTCTTTACCTACTTAACCATTGAAATATTAACACCAACGTTGATTGGATTAATAGCATGACTTGCATCATTTTTTTTTTGTTAATTTACTCTCTTAATCAGCTTTGAGCTTAACTAGCAATATACTTGCTCAGGTTTACATTTCAATATATCAGAATATTTTCGGTTAAATGATTCAGGTATTGACTTGGGCATATTATTATTTTTTATCTGATTTACAATTGCACACATACAACACATAAAAACTACAACGATCTTTTTTTGCAGGGGTAAACATTTGCCTATGAGGCAGTTAAATCAACGCATAATTTATGTATACAATTTTAATATACATCACATTTTAAAAGATCATCATGTTTACTAGGAGTCTGATTGCAAATTGCATTTAACACATTTACATTCTGTCCCATACATATCCATTCAAAAATGCTAAATTAACGTTAATAAAAAAATATATATTTTCAAGTTTTACCTTTATGTGCAAGCTGTAGTAAAGTTTCGGCTTCATGTCCTGTAACTATTTTATCGCTAACGTATCTACCACACGTCATAGGGATACATCCTGGATATTGTTTAATATCATCTAGGTATTCAGCACTACAATCAACATTTTGTCCTCTTTTGCTATGCAATTCATTCTGCTTTGCTAAAATCGTTTCTTTAGGAGTTTTTGAAAAATACCAAACATAAATTAATACCCCAACAATTAATATTCCTCTGCTCCATACTCTTTGGCCGGGAAATCTTGGCATTGGACCATATTTACTGAAAATATTTGAGAAAATATAACAAGATCAACAGTATGACTTTAAGACAAATATATAGCGTTGGCAAATTTTTTATGAAAAGATAACATTCAGCAAGAAAGAGAAACATTGCAAAACCCATACATACTGTGGAGTAAATTTTAAAACGATTTCTCTGAAAAAAAAAATCTGTCATAGAGCTAGATTAAACTGATATATCTCTGCTGAGTTCATCATTAGGTATGCAAAATGGCAATTTACGACTTTTTTAGCTGGCACCGAATTTTTCTATCGACAAAGACAAAAATTTCGAATTTTGAGAAAAATTTTACAACTAGTACACGCAAATAGTAGTTTTTAGAAGAAATAATTTATAAAGTTTTTATATTACGTATATATATTCCTGATAGTGTTAGGAACAAGACTCAACAAAGTTCCGATCTAACCAGTGTCCGCAATATCCCTTATTTTGGTAAAAACAGCGGTTTTTCTTAATTTTTTCGTAAACCGTTTTTCAAGCGTAAAAAACGTATAGGACCAAAAATGTTTCCCATTCAATTCTACACAAAAACTGTTAGGGGTAGCGTTTATAAGGCCATTAAAATATGTAGAATTAGGTTTTAATGGTAATTACAAGTTGTAATATACATGGGTAAAATTAGCTAGGTCAAATTTTAAAATTTTGCTAAAATATTTATAGAGCACTATAACTGAGCATTTTATAATTTGAGCTCCTTTCCACACCACTCATGAGGAAGAGCTCTTTTCCCTATTCATTTAGCATTTTCTCAGGTGGTGAATTAAGGCAACCTTGTCCACAGTAGTTGGAGCACATAGTTGAACAATGTAATCCGACTCTAACACATCCACATATCACTTACCGCAACCCATTTTTTAGGTTGCACAATATAACTTTTAAGATAAAAACTGGAGCAGGTGCCTCTGTAGTAAAAACTGGTGATAAAATATTGCCCATTTTTTTCCAAACCCCACTGCATTGGCTGTATATTCTTCACAAGCCAAGAGTGTTGTTTTTAATGCTGCACATGTTGGTGGTAATTAAGATAAAATTACAGCATGATTGGATTGACCAACCAGCTTATTAAAAGAAGCAAATCTGTAGCTATTCAAAGAAGTTTCCGTTCGTTCAACTTTATATAACACAAGTGTGAATTTCTCACCAGCATTTTCAATATGATCTTTCATAGATTCGGGGTTGATGAAAATATGAATCGTCTTCCAAATCCTTTCTCTTGTTTAATATACCCATTATTTGAGATTTTTCTTTTCCGAAAAGCAGAGGTGGTATCACAACCACTAAACGCGTGTGCAAAAAGAACAGTTTCTTTAATATTTTCAATAACATTGGATGATTGTAAATCAGAAGATCTATAAATCATTTTCCTCATATTTCCTTGGGCTGGTTTTAAAAACAGAATATCTTTACCTTGAGGAGCAAGGGCAATAATAAGGACGAGAAGATCGACATCCTGACCAACTGGCTTGATAGATCGATGGCTGGACATAGATGGATGCTAGACTTATACAATTATACATATTTTAAACAGCATGCTAAAAATTACCCTTAACTTTGAACGCTATTTGCGAGAATTGAGTAAGAAATAGCTAAAGGCTGTGTTCCTAACACTATTAGGAATATATATACGTAATATAAAAACTTTATAAATTATTTCTCCTATGATATGCTTTTATGTTTAATTTAGGTGTACTAAACAAACAAATACTAAACTAAATAAACCTGCATGAATCTTCTTATCTAATTCAATTTTAATTTAACAGTTTATGTACAACCCTAAAAATATTTAAAAAACTAAAATAAATAACGAAAACATCTCGCTTGATAAATATCTGCGTGAATGCAATAATAAAGAAAATACTGTTAGGAAAGAATTCATGAAAAGATGAAATAAACAATTAATAGTTTAAACTGTCATAATTTTAAATTAGGTTGAACTTAAAGTTATTGCAAATCCAAAATTATGATTTACAACAGCGGGACGAGAAAATCAGGCACACCGCCGAGCATCATGAAGAAGCAAACACCGTTTCCAATAACATTTTACCTGATAAAGTCGGACAAAAGGATTAATTTATCCACAAAAAGTTCATAGTTTGGAGGAATGATAACCAGATAAATTCATTCTCGGAAAATATATATGAGTAGAAAAAATAACATTCTTTACTCAACATGAAATATTTTTATCTTCGTGAACTTGTCCCACTCTCCACTAATGCGGCTACTGCACAATTTGTGCAGTCATGAAAAAAAGATATTTTTTTCTCTTATCGAAATATATACTGTTTTCAACTAATAATATACTTATGGGTGATTCTACGTTAAGAGGTCATCGATTGTTAGGACAGGCAGCAAGACAAAAAAATATTGAAATTAATCTTATAACAGTATTTTTCTATTTAAGCAGCTACTTTGTGAATATCTGGAGGATGGTCAGTAACTTTTTCTTATTTTAACAGAGACCAGGGGAGATACTTCATGCAGGGGAGAGACGCTTCTTTTCCAGACATTCTTCGTGCGTCAATTTTTTTTGGCCTGCCATCTGCAAAAAAATCCACAGATATTTCAGAGCTAATACGTCTACCATAATCACACTATGTTAAACTAATAAATAAACACCACAGAAATTAGACAACCCCCAATTCTAGAACCCAGAGGCTTGTGCGGAAGGGGGTTATATATTGAAAAAACGCGGACATACAACCATTCCCTCCGACAGTATCAGTGCAGGAGCTGGGATTCGAACCTGGTGGCTCTATGCCCATGTAATTAATTGCGATTGCCACCTCACGCCTTAACCAACACGGCTATCGACCAGATGAAAAAATCGCATGATCTTATGTTTTCATATCTTCCCTGGACGCTTGGTCTCTTCCCTAGACCTCTATTCTGTAAAAGCGTGAAAGCACATTCCCATGAGAATTGGGCGGAGTTCACTTGAAAATGAATAAAAGTCTATTCTGTAACTACGGAAGTGATCACCTCGTGCGAAAAATGCGTGAATTTACTTCTACTGGTAAATCGTGAGGGAATCCATCAGTTCTCCGGAAGAACGGCAATAATAACCGTACTTCTATGACAGTTTGCATCGGCCAAAAATTATTGTTGTTAAATCTGTGAATCAGAATGGACATTGCGGATTTGCTCATAGCCAATGAGTAATAATAATAATAATATGATTCTTAGCAAATATTACAATTACTCTTTTAGTTTATAATAGTCATATTTTTAAATATATATTACCAATAACGAGGGTATATCTTTACAAAATTTTTGGTCAATAAATAAATCTAGGTATTACGAGATCTTCGTGACGCCGAGGAGGATTTGGAAGGGGAACGGCAAGTTCTTCAGAAGATTAACCCTTTTACATCATTAACCGACCAAGCATTTATGCGGGGATTCAGGGTCAGCAAAGAACTTGCCCGGGATATAATCGAAGTGGTAACTCCCTTCATGCAAGCCCCCATACGACGTTCAGGAATCACCATAGAGCATAAAGTAAATACTATCCAAATTAATGATAAACTTTAGAAAGCAGTAACCATAATAAAACGACAACTTCACTTCATGTTCACCACCTACTCACTGCACTTAAGCAATGCAGTCTAGAACGATCTCCCCATAATTACAGAATAGAGGTCCAGGAGTCTTACGAAACAGAGGAGATATGGCAAGGGACGGACTTTTTCATTAGAAAACAGAGATAGCCTTAAAAGTATTTAGCGTAAAAAATAACTAAGAAACATAATAAAGTATGCACACATTAAAGCAAACATACATATAAAATTAAGTATTTAGATAAATAATTACAAATTAAAACTCACCAGGGGAGAGATTGTGTTCACTGTTCACACACCGGCACAACACAGTGATGGACTAAAATGACGGCCAGTGAGAGCATACAGATGGCTCACGCGACACATGTTACACGCGACATTGTTACAATATTGATATCGTTTATAGTTTAGTAAATTTTTTGAAGTGAATGCAGTATATACAAAAAAGAAACAACAAATAATATATGTATACAAAAGTAATTAACACTTAAAAATAATATAATGCATGATTGTGCATAATTACAATGTTCCGTTAAATAGAGTGGAATACATTTTTATACACACATATATATCCTTAATTAATAAGAGTTTCAATCTTCTCTAGGATGGTATGTTGGGGATGTTTGAGCCTTGTTTTGATTCCTGGAGTTCTTCTAATACAATATTTTCTTAACGTTTCTATGTTTCGAGGGCTTTGGGTAAATCTAGTAGACAATTGAATAAGTCGTTCCTCAATTGGTGTTATATTGGTCAGTTGGTAAAGAAGGGGGTTAGGTGGGTTATAAAGTGGATTATTGGGATGTCAGATCTTTGTTATTTTCCTGATTGCAGATGTTTCGGTTATTTTCATTTTTTTACAGCTTGGTTTTTGCAGTTTAAAAACAAAGTATGACCATATTCAATCATAGGACGGCATATCAATTTGTAAATTTTATTTGCAGTTGAGGTGTTTATACCATTTCCTTTGTATGTCAAACTTTGAAAGTGTTTAGCTCTTGAGATTACATTTTTCTTTTTGAGTTCTGTGTGCACATTGAAATTAATCTTATTATCGAGGACGATGCCAAGATACTTGGTGGAAGATTCGGGAGTGAGTGTATGTTGGTATATGTTGATTGTTGGAGAAGATAGTGTTATTAGGTGATTAAATATAACAAAATGAGACTTTAGAGGATTTGGTTTAAGCCTCCAGGTGTTAAACCAAGTAGATGTTGAGTTAATGAGGTTCTGTAGATTTTCTTTTACCTTATTTACAGTGATGTCGTGTGAAATTAGGGCTGTGTCATCGGCAAATTGCAGAACATATCCTGCATGAGAGAAATACTTAGGATCTTCGTATTTATAATTGTAAATGTCTGCACAATAGAGGTTGTATAAAAGCGGTGACAACGGAGAGCCTTGTGGAAGTCTCTACTCTGGTGTGAATTCATATGAATTGACATTTAGGATTCTAACTTTAGTTTTCCTATCATTCAAAAGATTATTAAGGAGTAAGAGGATGTATTTGGGACACCCAAGGTTATTAAGTTTATATAAAAGGCCTTTGTGCCAAACACTATCAAAAGCTTTGCTAATATCAAGAAATACAACAGACTACTTTCTATTGAGTTTGCTGGCTTCTATCTTATTACATAGTATTGTCAGTGGACCTCATTAAATAAAATTTTGTTTGATTTGAATGATTGGGTCTAGTAAAGTTTAAGTACGTCCGATATTAACAATTTTTTAATAAGATTTGGCAAGAATATATGTACTTAGTAGAGCACATTTAAAAAAAAATTTAGAGTGAACCATAAATTATTAAGAAAAAAATGAGAATGTTACGGGACCTGGGAGCGAAATGGGGTGCTAAGTGGGCAGATAGTATACAATGTAAATAACAAAAATGGAGGCAAATAGAGTTGTACAATGTAATACCAGTTGATTAACTGTCTTCAGTGCACAGTATTAAAAGAAAAACGAAAAAACCATAACGTAACCTAACGTACCTAATTTAACCTTTAACCTAACATTTTAGGGCAAGGACAAATTGTTAGCAAGTTAAGAACACATTTCTGTATAATATAAATTAAAAGTTATTTAATTTATAATGCACAAAAATGTGGATTTTTGGAACAGAAATAGCAAATAGCTATTTTTTACTAGAGTACGTTTGTTAAATATAACCATATAATTTACTGCATAATAATGTTCATTTACCGCTCAACATCCTGGACTCTAAAATTATTTTTATTATTATTATTAGCCGTTACTCGAGTCCGAGTATAGAAATTTTACAGTCGATAAATTGCGTACAATAAAAAACAAGTAAAAGGTGTAGTCTATTGTAATTTCCATTCATCTACGGTGCACACGACTATGGCTATAGAGGCCAATTCGGGAGAGCACAAGTCGACCGCAATCAGGACAAACATAGACCTGGTTAGGTCTTGGATTCGGCCTTCTTGCAGCAACATTTCCTTGATAGCTGGCCACAACCCCTCGCCATTCGGTTCTGTCCGCTGCAAGTTGTTCCCATTGCTCATCTGCAATACCGCAGAATTTTAGATTTTCATGGAGAGCGTCTTTGAACCTCTTTCGTTGACTGCCACGCTTTCTTCTACCGCTTAGCAATTCACCATAAAGTGTACATTTAGGAAGGCGGTTATCATGCATACGATGAACGTGACCTGCCCATCTTAGGCGTGCTCTTGAAATAAGCACCTCAATTGGAAGGCTGTTTGCTCTCCTGAGTACTTCCACGTTTGATATGTGATGGAACCAACGGATTTTCATCATACTTCTGAGGTGTCTTTGCTGAAAACGTTCTAATTCTTTCACATGACGACGGTAAGTGACCCAGCTTTCACATCCATATAGCAGTGTTGGAATGACAACTGCTCTGTAGACAGCCATTTTCGTTGACAAAGCAAGGTCGTGGTTGTCAAATACTCTCTCTCTAAGTCCCCAGAATGCTCTAGATGCAGCGTTAATTCTATTGCGAATCTCGCTGTCCATGTTTGCTTTGTCATTAACAACGTTGCCTAAGTAATTGAACTGATCCACCACTTCAAGAGAATTTCCGTTAAGTGTAATGTCTATTTGGTTCACTTGATGAGGAGTTGACATAATCTTAGTCTTTCCAATGTTGATTTTAAGTCCCAAAGAATCATAGCTTTGGGCATACACATCTAAAAGCTCTTGAAGCTCTTCCGGCGTAGAGGCTAAAAGTGCACAGTCATCCGCATACTGGAGATCACAAATGAATCGTGTGCGTGTCTTCGTGAAAGCTCTAAAGCGCCCTATGTTAAAGAGACCGCCATCAAAACGGTATCTGAGACCTATTCCTCTGACTGTCAGTTTGTTGTCAACAATAATTGTTAGAGCAGTGGTAAACAAATTAAAGAGTAGGGGTGCCAGGACACATCCCTGCCTAACTCCAGTGAGAGTTTGGAAAGGTTCGATTGCCTCATTATTATACATAACCTGGGCGTTGTTGTTTGTATGTAGACTGCGACATACTTCCACAAATTTTCTAGGGATACCTAAGCGGAACATAATTTTTCAGAGCACTTCCCTGTCCACCGAGTCAAACGCCTTGGTTAAATCAATGAAGGCCATGTGAATTTCTCCTTGATGTTCGAGTGCTTTTTCTTGAAGCTGTTTAAGTGTGAAGATTAAATCCGATGTGCCTCGGTTTGGTCTAAAGCCACTCTGTGTTTCAGGAAGTAACTTTTCCATAACAGGTGTTAGCCTATTTGCCATCGCTTTAGTGAGTATCTTCCCTCCAACAGCCAGGAGAGCTATACCCCTGTAATTTCCACAGTCCGCAGCGCTCCCTTTGTTTTTGAAGAGGTTGAATAAAAGTGTATCACGAAACTCCTGCGGAGCTTGACCACTTTCCCACACGACATCAAACAGTTTTTTGAGGTAGGGTATGAGCTCTGACGACACAGCTTTAAAGATCTCAGCTGGGAGTGAGTCGGCGCCGGGAGATTTGTTATTTTTTAGCTGCCCAATGGCGGTTAAGATCTCTTCCGTTGTTAGTGGTTTATCTAAGTCTTCGAAGGTGTCATATTGAGGGATAAGATTTATAATATCGTGATCGGCTTGACTTTGCTGGTTAAGAATGCTAGAGTAGTGTTCTTTCCATCGGGCTCTTATTTCCTGGTCTTCTTTGAGGAGATTTCCATTTAAATCTTTAATAGGGCACATATTTTTCCGACTGGGGCCGTACACTGCTTTTACTCCTTGAAAGAAATTCCTGTAGTCGTGTGAATCGGCGTACTTTTGAATTTCTCTGGCCTTGCTTGCCCACCACTCGTTCTTTATTCTTCTGATTTCGCGTTGCGTTTCATACTTAGATTGGGTAAAAGCTTCTGCTTTTGATGAGTCGTTGGGGTGGTTGATAGCGTTTTGGAAGGCAGTATGTTTGCGGTCAAGAAGTTCTTGTATAAAAGCTTCATCAAAAATAAATCTAATCGACAATAATGGGAAATTAGTTGAAGACCAAACTGAGATTGTCGAAATGTTCATGAATGAATTTATTACATCTCAAGTCAATTTGCAGGGTAAACCTCAATTTTTTCACAAAAATAAAGTTCAATTCAGTTTTTTTCTAACACCCACTGACAGTAAAGAAATTGAAAGTACTATTCTGAACTTACCTAACAAGAATTCAGCTGGTTTAGATGATATTCCCTGTTCTTTATTAAAAACGATTGCTCATGAAATATCTGAACCGTTAGCATTAATTATTAACCACTCTTTTTTAAATGGGTTTTTCCCAGATGAATGGAAGCATGCTAAAATTATACCCATTTATAAAAAAGGGTCCAGATCGGCAGCTAAAAATTATAGGCCTATTTCTTTATTATCAGTATTTTCCAAAATTATCGAAAAACTTGTGTATAAGCGTCTTTTTATGTTTCTGGTACGATTTAACATACTTTCTCAATTTCAACATGGTTTTATACAGGGACGATCAACTGAAGGGGCAATATATGAAAGTCTTAATTATATTGTAGGATGCCTGGATAGAGGTGAATGTGTCACAGGTATTTACTTTGATTTATCGAAAGCATTTGATACACTTAACCACGAACTGCTGCTTTACAAATTGGAGTGCTATGGAATTAGAGGTATAGCTTTAAACTTCTTTAGGTCTTATCTTTCTAACAGAACCCTGAGAGTTTGTATTAGTACGAAAGAGGGTAATAACATGACTACCATCTATTCTAAACCAAGACAGATAACTACAGGGGTACCCCAAGGTTCAGTATTGGGGCCTTTATTGTTTTTATTGTATGTCAATGAATTACCTGAGAGCTTGGCATTACATTCCATATATCAGTATGCTGATGATACCTCCTGTGTAATATCTACCAGAGATACTACTGCTACATCACACAAAGGTACAACTGTGGTAAATAAAATGGATAAATGGTGTCGTGACAACTCACTTATCCTAAATGAAGCTAAAACTGTACTTATCCAATTTAGTAATAAAACCCCAGATTCAAGCATCTACTTGAAGTTTAGAGAAAAATCCATTCCCGTTGCAAATAACACAAAATTCCTGGGGGTCGTGGTCGATTCAAAACTATCTTTCGAATACCATGTTAACTCAACAATATCTAAGCTTAACAAAGTATGTTACTCAGTACGAAACATACGATCTTCTGTCGATCTTAATGTGTTAAGGGTCTATTACTTTGCCCATGTGCAGTCCATACTTAGTTATGGTTTAATATTCTGGGGGTCTAGTGTCCATGCCAGAAATGTGTTTATCGCTCAAAAGAATATTATACGATGCATGCTTAGGAAAAACAATCGAGAGCCTAGTAAGCCATTATTCAAAATGTTGGAGTTAATGACATTACCCACCTTATATATATACCTGTTGATTTTATTTGTAAAAAAAAATATTGGTAAATTTAGAACAAATGAGGATATGTACAATGGTATGATGATGGTAACTCGAAATTCAAATGCACTGAGAGTTCCTCATCATCAAACATCATCATTCGAAAAGGGAGTATACTACAGAGCAGTGCGGGCATTTAATGCAGTTCCACTGGAGATAAAATCTATCTCTAATATTTTTTTATTTAAAAAGAAATTAAAGTGTTACCTTCTTGAAACATGTCCCTACAGTTTTGATGAGTTTTTACTGAATGCCAGAATATTTCCTTAATAGTCCTTATATGAAATAATGATCAATTTGTCTCTGCGGAGTTTTTTTTTATATATATATATGTATGTTTTTTTATTCCTTTTAAATATTTATGTATATATATTTTGTATGTACCGTTTTCTTTTTATGTATTATATATTCTGTGTGTTATCTATGTTATATACATGACAATTGACAATTCCAATACTTGTAAAAGTCTGATGGAAATAAAGATTATTATTATTATTATTATTATCATTGAACCAGTCCTCCTGTTTTTTACTTGCTGCAGTGCCAAGAATTTCCTCACTCGCACTTTTTAAACTGTCTTTAATTTGTGTCCAGGTAGCAGCGACATCTACAGAATTGGTTTCTTCTAGTGCACTCAAATTCTCTTGAACTTTTTGCTTTAGCTGTTCGACGGTTTGTTGGTCACGCAATTTACTAATACAGAGACGGAGTCTGCGTTTTACTTGAGTTCTTCGGTGTTTGGGTCTCATAACAATTTTCATTTTAGAGACAACAGGACGATGATCGGTCCAACATTCGCTATCAATGCGCGCCTTTGTAATTTGGACGTCCTTGAGATGCTTCCTACGTACGATAACATAGTCCAGTAGATGCCAGTGACCTGATCTGGGGTGACGCCAGGTGCCTTTAAATTTATCCTTTTGTCGGAAAATGGTGTTTGTTATAACTAGATCATGTTCGGCGCATTTAGTTAGGAGTAGTTGACCGTTAGCGTTCATGTTGCCCAAACCGTTCTTGCCTATGATGCCTGGCCAGGTGTCTGCATCTCTCCCTACTCTAGCGTTAAAATCGCCAAGAATAACGAGTCGTTCCGTTTTAGGTATTCTACAGAGGGTTTCTTCCAGCTGTTGATAGAAGCTTTCCTTGGTTTCGTGACTTGCATCCAGAGTGGGAGCGTAGGCGCTTATTAGATTTACCGCTTTGCCATCTGCTAGCTCATAGCACAGCAGCATTAGACGCTCGGATAGGCCTTGTGGTACTTGTGTTAAGTTGGATACAAGTTGATTCCGAACGGCAAATCCTACTCCATGTTGTCTTCTTGAATTGGTGGGAAGACCTTTCCAATAGAAGGTGTAGTACTTTTCTGTGAGAGAGCCTTCCTCCAAAAATCGAGTTTCACTGAGAGCTGCAACGTCAACATTGAGTCGGTGAAGTTCTCTATCTATTAGAGCAGTTCTTCTTTCAGGCCGATCGGTGCGAGTGCTGTCGTTCAAAGTATGAACATTCCAAGCGCCGTAGATGAAAGAATTAGTTTTGTTGGATTTAACTTGTCGGTGTTTTTTCGACATTCGATGAGGTGTCCCTGTGGGCACCCTCCCCCGGAGATCCGATCGGGAGGGTATTTTACCTCCGGATGATTTTGTCCCACTTGAACGCTCCATCATTTTTTTAAAGCCTTAATCGACTGAAAACGAAGCTGCATTTGAAGTTTTAGCTGGAGCAGGTATGCAACTGACCAGCTCGGTTGCGGAAGGCGAGTGGTGTGGTCCCATGGCACAGAAGGAGACTGCGACGATGGGGTAACCAAACGATTCCAAAAGCAACCTTTGTGTGCGGTGGGTTATTTTTACCGCACTCTTCGTGAGAAGGTGGATGGGCTCATGGCAAAAGGTAAGGGTTATTCCGCCCTTACTCGGTCGTTAGAGCCTCGTTAGTGAAAACAGGGTGCACCAAGTTCAAATTGAACTCATCGCGAAGGTGAGGTTAACAATTGAGTAGGAGAGGCTATAACTTGCGCTTCACTACCCCATTACACCCCCTCTACTCTAAAATATTTATATAATTGTGAGCAGTACTTATAAATAGAGATACAGATAATCCACTGTAATGGATTAATTTAATTTAACTTAACTAATAAAATGGCACTGCTCACATCGATTTTGAACGGTAAATAAATGTAAGTACCTACACATATATAATTTATTTACGTAAACAGTAACTATACATATATCTACATTATTTTTAGCATGGTACATGACATTGTTTTTATTTTAGTATTTGTATATTATATATTCATATTTGTTTGTAATAAAGCTTTTACAGAAACGTGATATCTGATTTTTACTTAAAATAAAATCGGGCATAGAAAAAAGCAAGAAATGAAAACATATATTTTATATTTTCCTTTTGTCTTTTGTTTAACCTAATATAACTTATAACAACTAAGGAAACCAAATGAAAATATGAAAAATGATCAAAAACAAGCCAGTTGCTAATAATTTACATCTTATCTGTTATCCCTTAATACAAGTCCATATCAGTTTGGTTGCCTACCAGCTTAAGAACATTGAGAGTACTTAACAATCTTATTATTCAATCTAATTATGATGAAAAATACAAAATCTTATGAAAAGTAGGAAAGCATGTTCTGTATATATGTTATAGCTCGCGTTTCGTAGCTAAGTTTTTAAAAACAATTTTATTTATTTGTAGAGAGTCAACGTTGACTCTTAGAAATAATACAGTAATAAAATGTAAGTATTTAATTTGAAGTGAGTATGATAACTAGTTACAGAAATGTCTCGTGGTTCTATTTATGACATTTAGATGCAGTGTCATCTAAATGATGAACAAAGAAAAGCAAGCAAGCAATTCAGCATAATCGTGAGAAGTTAAAATGTAATATAATATAATGTGATACTTTGTAAGCAATAAATGATAGCGGGAATTTGTTATCTGCACGTAACTGAAATATGATATTATATGATAATCTGAAATGAAGCAAAAGTCACGTATCGTCTTATATACAGTGGCTCAAATACTATATAACAACTTCCCCCTTAACAAAAAAGTTGCTGTTATACAGGAACTTTTGAAATTGAAAAGATAATAAAATAGTGAGTGAATACAATACAAAATAATAAAGATAAAGGTAAAAATACACAAAGGTTAAGTTAATAATGCGAATGATAAATCACAAGTGAAAGTCTATGTTAACTCGATGCCATCTCCTTCTTGGGGTCTGATAACGGGTCGCTTTCTTGGAGGGATGAAACCGGGAAGTTTCATAAATGGTTTGTTTCGTCCTGGAGAGGGTGAAGGGGCGTCATCTGAAGAGTGTTGGATTTTCAGCATTCCACGTCGTCTTTTCCTACACTTACAGAATATGTAAAGTAGAATTAGGGAAACAACGAATGTGATTGTAAAATACGTGAACCAAGATACATGTTTGTTCACAAATGGTTCGTTTATAAGATCATCCAGGTCCTTCGAATATTGTTCCAATTTGGTTTTGGCAATGTCCAAATCTTCTACGTTTAGATTGTTTAACTTGAGAGGTTTTAATTTTGGTAATTTAATTTTGTCGGGCATTTGATTGCAGCACTCATAGGGAATTTGGATGGGATGAGAATTGTCTTTAATGCCTGAAAAGTCTTTGGCACTAGCTTGTATTCTGGTGATTCCGACAAAGGCGTAACATCCGGGTTGTAGTTTGACGATTGAATTTTTGTTGATTAATTCTGTTATTGAATCTCTTTTTGGGCAATTGATGGTGATGTGGAGTGGTTCGGAGTTTAT
Source organism: Leptura quadrifasciata (assembly GCA_963675555.1). Taxonomy (NCBI): domain Eukaryota; kingdom Metazoa; phylum Arthropoda; class Insecta; order Coleoptera; family Cerambycidae; genus Leptura; species Leptura quadrifasciata. Next base: position 148,346,350 of record OY776673.1, on the reverse strand, counting down.
TATTAACCATGTGTTGTCTTCAAGTTCTTGAACGTTGTATCCTTGACCAATGATGAAGGATGTCTGGCAATTTTCGGGGAGTTTAGTCAATTGTTTCAGGATTCTGGCTTCACATATGGCATTTTGATCGATAGGGTATGCAAACAGGTTTGAGCATAGTTTCGTTCCAAAGTATAGTGGTTTGCATTCATTTAAATTTGAAATTGGTATGTACATCAAAGAATCATCGTCTCTCGCGATAAACTTTTGTGAAATAGATAGAATGTGCAGAAGGCCAGTTCTGTTATCAAGAATTGGGATCGGGTATAGGCGGAAGGTATTGTAATTTTGAGGTTCGACAAGAGGTATTTTTAGAACGAATACTAAGTTAGAATCTACTTGAAAAGCTTGTAACTCAATAATGTATAAATACTGAGCGACTGCTGATAATTTAATAGGTAGAGGCAAATTGTTTCTTTGTAAACTCTGAGAAATCTCTTGTAATGCTGTTACTAAATGGTCAGGAGTTATTATTGACGAATGTATAATTTTTAGTCTAGCGAATGTTATGGCATTCAAAATATCGTTTAAATTGTCTTCAATGAATAAATAACTTGCCATGAGTTGTTCGCAAATTTCTAAAAATCTTAATTTTGTGTGGATATTTTCGATATCCTTAGTCATATCTAGAATTGAGGTTTCGATTTCTTTGATATCCTTATTGAAAGTTTCTTCGTCGATTTGTAGTTTTTGAATAGTTGAATTAAAATTTTTGATGACTGAAGTCGTGACAGATATTTGATTTTTGATTAAATTTTCGAGTTGGTGTTCGTCATTATTTAGCTTGTTGATGCAATCAGAATAGTACTGACCATCTTCTGCGTCTAGATTTCCAGTTATCGATTTGAAAATCGTTCCGATGCCGTTTAGTATTCCTCGCCTGTATCTTTTTGTGTCAAGATAAACTTCGTTAAATTTTGATTGTATCGATTGAGAGATTTGAGTTAATAAACTGAGATGCGTTTTTACATCGCCGAAAAAGACATTCATGTAATGGTATGTTGGGTCGAGTGTGTTGTAGAGGGTTTGTAAGATTTTGTCATTTTTGTCAAATGCTGTTTTAAGAGTCGATATATTTTTATGTACAAGTAGAGTCCATTTCTCGTTAGAAATTACTATGTCTGTGTCTCGGTGGTAGTACACTCCGATCGTGTTGTTGATCGATGTTATTTTATACTGGGCAAGTGCTGATCCGAGCAGCAGCAGAAACCTGAAAATAAATTTAATTTTCAGTATATGGTTTCATTCGGTCAAAGTTTACTTTGGTTGTTTGGTTCGTTTCGAGATTTAGTAGCGTAGCGGAATTTTGAAAAGTTTCCTTAATTTCGAACGGTCCGTTGAATTTATCTTGTAATTTGTTCTTTATTTGAGATTCCTTAACATATACTTTGTCGCCAACATTATATGTGGGGTGATTTTCGGACACGTTTTTATCAAACCGAACTTTGGCTTTTTGTTTTTGAGTTTCAGTTCGACTTCGAGCTATTTTATAATAGTGGGAAATGCGATTGTTTAAATCTCGGACATATTTAGTGATTAACTCTTTTTGATTGTATAACGTTTCCGGTGGACGAACAGATGTATGACCAAAAACTAATTCGTATGGGGTAAATCCGTGAGTTTTATTTACAGAGTTATTATAACAGATTACTGCATATGGCAAAATGGTAAATGGGTGTTCATTCGGGTTTTCCGTTTTGTTAGCTCTTATCATTTCGGCCAAGGTGGCGTGAAATCGTTCAATTGAACCATTTGACTGGGGATGTCCTACACTTGAAAAAGTTAATTTTATATCATATAATCTACACAAATCTCTTAATAAATTGTTATCGAATTCTCCTCCATAGTCGCAATGTATTCTTAATGGAGTACCATAATGTTGAAAATAAAGCAGTAGCGTATTTACTACAGATTTGGCGGATTTATCGGGGACTGCGTAAGCTTGTGTAAATTTAGTCAATTCATCGCGAATAGTCAATGCATAATTGCGCGTAGGGAATTCAAATAAATCAATGTTAATTCTTTCGAACGGTGTCTTTGGTGTTTCTGTAATTACTAATGGACTACTTAAATTTTTTCGACAAACTTTCGTTTTTTGACATGTTTCGCAGTTTTTGATAAAATTTTCGACATCTTTCGTTAATCCTTGCCAATTATATTTGTTTTTGATTCTGCGTATTGTCTCGTTTATTCCGCGGTGCAAATTATTTTTTCCGGTGTGATTTTGATCAAGGATTATCGGGCGTTGGTCTTCGTCGGGGCATTGCACTAGATTTTGACAAATGATTAATTTTAGGTCTTTTTCCGCAAAAATGAATGAGAGAATTTCGAGTATTGGGAGGTCCAAATTATTTTCGACATAGTAGGTCTTGGAAAGATCTAGTTTATTTTGATTTTTATACAACGTTAAAAACAAGTGTTCTATTACAGATTCGGGGTCGAAAGGTACAGCGATAATATAATAATTTCTATGTCGGGTTGATTTACTAGAGACAATATTGATTGTACTGTTGTCGAATTCGGGATTTTCTTCGAAAATATCTTCTATAATTTGGTGATGAAGGTCTGTTAGGTTATTTTGCCGAAAGAACGTAATTATGTTTTTGTTTTCTCGATCTAACAATCGTTTGTTTGTAATTTCGATTTTCGAGTAATCTATTAGGGATTTTGTCTTGTATAGTCTAGAGAATGTGTCAAATTCCTGAGCGATATGTTCGTTAGTTATTTCGTTTTCGTCATTTAGGCTTTCGTCATCGTCTGTGTTTTCGTTAGCTGCTAAAATTTTAGAATAGAATTTGGAACAATCGTTAAAGTGGTTTATTTTGATCCTGGACAAGGCGTCTGCGTTTTTGTTTATTTTGCCGGGTTTGTATATGACCTCGTAGTCATATTCTTCAAGTTTGAGGCGCCAACGGGCTAATCTGCTACCTGGGTCCTTTATCGAAAATAACCAGGTAAGTGGTCTGTGATCGGTGATTAGCTTGAACTTTCGGCCAAACAGGTATGGTCTAAAATGCTTTACTGACCACACGATAGCTAAAAGCTCCCTTTCTATCGTGGAGTACTTAGTTTCGGCCCTGCGAAAGCACGGAACCAATGGCGAATGCACTCGCGTCTGTGGTTAATAGGAAAGGCTCGTCGAAGTTCGGGTAAATTAGTATCGGAGTTGTTGTCAAGGTTTGTTTTAAGTTTTTGAATGAATTCGTACAATCATTGTCGAAATTAAAGGGTATGTCTTTTTGTAGTAATTTGGTCAGAGGTTTTGATATTTTAGAGAAATTGGGGATAAAACGTCTATAATAGCCTGCTAAACCCAGGAAAGATTTAATTTCCTTTTGGTTTTTGGGTTGAGGAAAGTTTAGGATTGCTTCAACCTTAGCAGGGTTTGGCTTTACACCGTCCTTGGTGATGAGGTGTTCTAGGTAGGCAACTTCTTTCCTAAGAAACTCACACTTGTCGGGCTGTATTTTAAGGTTAGCTTTCCTTAAGCGTTGGAATATTTCGTTTAGTCGGGTAATATGTTCGTGAATCGTTGGGGAATAAATGATGATGTCGTCCATATAGACGAGGCAACGTTCGTTTTGGATACCTAGTAGGATATTGTCCATAACCCTTTGGAAAGTGGATGGGGCGTTTTTAAGACCGAATGGCATGCGAAGAAATTCATAGTGGCCATTCTCTACAGAGAAGGCAGTTTTTTGGACGTCTTCGGGATTAATTTCTATCTGGTGAAACCCAGAGGCCAAATCTAGGGTTGTGAAGTATTGGCATTTTCCTAGTTGGTCAAGAAGGTCAGATATGTTCGGAAGGGGATATTTGTCGTCAATAGTCAGTTCGTTAAGTTTTCTGTAGTCGACTACAACTCGCCATTTTTGTTTGCCAGAGGCGTCAAGTTTTTTTGGGACTACCCAAACTGGGGAGGACCAGGGAGAAATCGAAGGCTGGATTATGCCTTGGGCTAACATTTTTGAAACCTGTGACTTTACCTCTTGCTTATGAATTTGGGGGTAACGATAAGATTTTGTGAATATCGGTTTGGCATTGTTGGTGTCAATAGAATGTTTAATTTCGTTTGTGAATGACAAGTTATCTCCTTCTAGATAGAATATGTCCGAAAAATTTAGACAAAGTTGTGTTATTAAATCGGTTTCTTCTTCGTTCAAATGTTCTAAGCGTAATTGATTTTTAATTTCGAAATTCCTGTCTATTTGTTGTTGGTAGTCTGAGTTTTGACAATTTAAATTAAAGATTGCCCTAAATTTTTCTATTGGTTCGAGTTTAAGGTTTGACAAATCTACAGTTTTTGGAATAGCGTTTGCGTTTATTACAGATGTTAAAAATTCTCCGTTGTTGTCTATTTTGACGATAGCGTTGGGTAAGCGCACTTTTTCGTTTTCTTGGGCTACCAGTATAGCCTCGGTATTTCGTAGGTCACATTTTAATTTGAATATTTTTTCCGTGCGCGGTTCAATGGAAATTAAGTTTCGATTTTTTATGGTGTTTAAACCGCGGGTTACGCTTGGTTGCGATGGTAAAATATCAGTAACTTTGAATATCGGTACAGTTTTAAAATTCGTCACTAATTGTTTATTTTTAAAATCTATCCTGCATTCGTAATGTTCGAAAAAGTCCGCGCCTAAAAGTCCGTCAAAGTCTATGTCTAGATCGTGAATATAAACTTTATGAGGATCACTTGTGGTAAATGGTATGAGAACAGATTCATTAATATTAATCTTTTCGTTCGTTATACCTTGAACAATCACATTTTCAGGGGATCGGCGCCTGTAGTTTTCAGCTGTCCTAGGTTTAAAAACTGAAATACCGGCGCCTGTGTCTAGCAAAATTTTAAATTTACCGGTTATGTCTTTCATGTAATAGAGATTTTTTGAGTTGACAGTTAGCAATGCATGCGAAAGAATATTTACATGAATTTGTGTTCCGGGAAATTCAGGTATGGGTTGAAACTGTCTTTTAGAGTCATCGTTTGGATCTGAGTTTCCAATTCTGCAATTGGTTCGGATTCCTGGTTGGGAGGATGAGTTAATTGGTTGGAACCTTGGTAAAAATCCTGAGGATTAGCGGTATAATCCTCATACTGTTCAGACTGAGAATTATAGTTCTCTGGGAAACTTTGATTGGTTTCGAAATTATAATTTTCACAATTGTCTTGTTGAAGTTGGTAATTTGGGGAGTAATCGGTAGAGTAGGTCTCATATTGATTGGAATTATCAATGTAACTATCATAAGGTTCATAGTTCAAATGATGGGCCTTTTGTTGATCGTAACGATTAAAGTTTGGATTTGGTTGGATTGCAGATGGTCTCTGCTGATTGAAATTCGGGTTTGGTCTGATGGCTGAAGGCCTATTTTGCTGTGGAAGATTAGATTGATTATTTTGTGGGAATTGCCTGTGAGTAAATTGATTATTTTGCGAAAAATTTTGGAAGTTTGAATTTCTTTGGAAGTTTGGTCTTTGAAAGTTTTGGGACGTTAATGGCATAAATTGTTGTTGTTGCCTAGTACGGCATTCACTTACAGTATGCCCAATGCGATTGCAAAATGAACACGTTTTCTGTTGGAAAGTTGAAATTGGTCTCTTTTGTTGGGGAGGAATTAGGTTTTTAGCTTGGCTATTTCTTGAGAATTTTTGTGACTCAAAATAAGAGAGTTGTAATTCTCTTTTAATTCGATTAATAGCCTCCAACATATTTTGTGGGTTGCCAGCGCGTATAATTTTGCCTAAATTTGGTTCTAATCCTGTTAATAAATTATTTAGCGTCATAGTTTCGACTAAATCAGATTGTGATTTCTTCTGTTCTTTGGACAAAGCTTGTTTTTGGATTGCGGCATGCATTTTCGCATTGTGCGTTTGCAACCGTGATACAAAGGTTAACGCAGATTCGTTAGGTAATTGATGGATGCATTGTAGGTCAGTGATTAGAGACGTTAGGTCTCTAGAATCTCCGAAGTGCGCTTCTAATAAGGATTTTATTTCTGCATATGTAGCCGGATTTCTAGAATTTATCAATTCGGCAGCTTTGCCACGCAATTTATTTTTGATATGAATAGTCAATAATAACAACTGGTCATTAATTGCCATTCCTTGAGCATATGTACAAGAATTTAAAAACGTTTGTAGGTTGATGGGGTTTCCATCGAACTCAGGTATTATCGAGAATATCTCTGAAAGTTTATAAGCCTCAATTTGTTCTTCGATTTGAACGGTGGCTTCTTGTTCTGACATTTTGTTGCTTTTAGTTACAAACTATTGAAGTTAAATTTGAAAGATTTTCTTGTCTGTTTGTGTATTAGCTGTATAATACACACAAGTACGTATTAGCAGTATAATATGCTTCGATGTCGCTTTAAAATAAAATGGAATTCGGTGAGTGTATTAGCTGTATAATACACACGATTACGTATTAACAGTATAATACGTATGAAATAAAACTAATTATGTCGTTTGGGGAATAATAAGGATAAAATTGATAGCAGAACTGTTTCGTTTTCGTTGGATGTATTAGCAGTATAATACACTTAAATAAATTGCGAAATGTGAAAAATAAAAATAGCAGTAATAAAACGTGATGATTCTTAAAAATGACTTACGTAAATATCTTCATAGGTAGGTTCTTTCCTCCGTCGAGGGATTGGGATCCGCCACCACTGGTGAGGAAGGTCTCCTTGTTCTTGCAGATCACTCGCACTAGTTAGGCACCCTTGTTGAGATGTTTTCTTTGTTCTCGAACGTTTCACTACAAGTTAGGCTTCTTGTTCCAGGGATGTTTAACGGATCCTACCGACTGCGCCAATGTTATAGCTCGCGTTTCGTAGCTAAGTATTTAAAAACAGTTTTATTTATTTGTAGAGAGTCAACGTTGACTCTTAGAAATAATACAGTAATAAAATGTGAGTATTTAATTTGAAGTGAGTATGATAACTAGTTACAGAAATGTCTCGTGGTTCTATTTATGACATTTAGATGCAGTGTCATCTAAATGATGAACAAAGAAAAGCAAGCAAGCGATTCAGCATAATCGTGAGAAGTTAAAATGTAATATAATATAATGTGATACTTTGTAAGCGATAAATGATAGCGGGAATTTGTTATCTGCACGTAGCTGAGATATGATATTATATGATAATCTGAAATGAAGCAAAAGTCACGTATCGTCTTATATACAGTGGCTCAAATACTATATAACATATATACTTATTTGGTATGAAATTGATCGTCTTGGCAAGACGAATTCTATTATGTAAAAAAATTTAATAATGCTCAGGGCAGTGATCAGTCATTAATGACCGGTCAATGACCAAAAAATTAATAACTAGTCATTTTTAAAACTCTGGATTTTTTAAAAACTTTTTAAAGTTTTAGCTTTATTTGTTTGGGGGATGTACAAAAAAAATCGTAAAATAGAAATTTTTGTCGATTAGTGAAAATTTCAGTACATGGAACAGAAATGGTCATATTCTAATTTCCCCTGCGAAAAAAATTATAAATTTCGTAAAATTGAAAAGACATCGTTAAAAGTGCTTATATGACAGCTTTTAAATAAAACAAAAAATCAACTATATGTTAATAGTAGAAAAGGATGCAACGTCAAGTTTGAACACCATGCATATTGTATATGAAAAAATTAAATCTTGGTCAGAAAAAAATTTTTTGGAATTAAACCAAGATAAAACTGTAAGAGTGATGTTTTCGCATAATTATAACTGTAATAAAAACAATATAATAAATAACACCTATCTTAACTTTAGTCAGTCAGCCAAGATACTAGGTGTTACCTTCGACCACAACCAGTGGGCTAATCATGTAGACCTAATGTGTGAAAAGCTAAGAAAAAATTGCTATGCTCTTCGTTCAATAAAATACCATTGCAGCTTAAATGTTTTGCTTACGTTATATTATGCAAATATCCATTCAATTATTAGATATGGAATTCTTAACTGGGGCACCTGTAGTCAAGTCCAAAGGGTATTTATTTTACAAAAATATGCAATTAGAATATTAGAAGGGTTGTCTAGAGGAGAATCTTGCAAATATCACTTTAAGAAATTAAGCATCTTGACTGTGTTTAGTGTTTACATTTATGAAATCTGTTGTTTTGTATTTAAACATAAATATCTATTTCAACGCAACCAAATAAATCATGAAGATTCTACTAGATTTAGAAATACCCTGATTCCTGATCAACACGTCTCGGCTCTTTATCAGAAAGGGCCTATGTATAATGGCTGCAAATTTTTTAACTTCCTACCTGACACAATAAAACAGTCTAAAAATATTAACAGTTTTAAGAGAAATGTAAGAAAATTTTTAATAGAAAAAAATTGTTATTCCTTGGAGGAATATTTTGTGTAACATTGACTTTTATATACATACATATAATAATATGCTTGTTTGTGTGTTCTATACAATTATTTGTTTTTATTTTTTGTTGTCCGTATGTTATACTATTGTATTTATTGACATTTTTTTTTTATAATTGATTACTAATTTTTTTTATACATATATATGACCCATATGAATTTTGTAATTATTACTGTTTTATCGACGCTTTCTTCAGTTACTTGTGTTGTAAAAAATTCTTTTTGTAACATATTGTGATTGAGAAATAAAGATTATTATTATTATTATTAACTATATCTCTAATAGTTTTCGAGATATTGAGTGATATACAAAAAAAACTATTTTTCCTAAAATTCAAAATTTTCATATTTTTTACCAATAAAAAAAATCGATACCAGCCAAAAAGCCATTTTGCATAACTAATGACATATTCAACAAGAATATATTGGTTTAACCTGGGATAGAATATTTCGGACTGAAATTTACTCCACTAGCTGCAGAGCCCAGAGCGGTATGACCATATCATGAAATGGAGGAAAACGACTTTAAAGTCATAGCTAAAACATTTTACACTCAACTATTAGTAGATATATATACACACTGCAACACCCGAGGTGTGGGGGGCCTAACGTCTAAGAAGCCTATATATAAAAATCAAAATTGATTTTTTATATTTCTTCTTCACATGAAAAAACATTGAAAGGGTTAGTTTTAAAGATTTGAAATATTTGTCAAACTGTCAAATGTCATGATTAAAATATGATATTGATTACAATAATATTGTGATCAATGTGCTATCACTGAATAGAACCATATTTACAAGGAAATAAGTCAATTACTTTTTATCGACCACAATATTACATAAAATAAAAAATAATGCATCCTTAAAAAACCACCATTAGTGAAGCGCCACCGAAACTTATAAGTAATAATATTTAAACATAAAATTCCACATTAACTATTAAACATACACTGTTGAAAATCTTACAGCTTATCTTTTTCATTTGACGTATCTTCTGAGGAAATTTTCTTCTCATTTTGGGATGCTTCTTTGTTTCTTTTCTTTTCTAAATTTCTTTTCTTTAAACCTGTCTCATTTGTCTTCATTTTCAAATATTAAAATACCTGAAAATAACCATGAATAGACAGTAAAATCAAAAATAAAATTTGAAAAAAATGTATTCTTTGTGCTAGACAAGTACTTATGTCTAGCACAAAAATTACTTCTTAATGCAATGTTGCTGAAAATTTAATAAAACTAAAAAAAATGTCTAAAAAATGTTCACCTAAAGCACTTGTTTTTGAAATGCTTGTTAAATAATTTATATATGTTTAAGCCACAAATTGCCACTATTCTAATACTAATAACCGTTCATTCTCTTGTGAAAGAGATGCTGAACTGAAGACACTGAAGTCTGAAGCGTACATGCATTAGAAAGAGATGGGATGCCAGAGGTTAGCTGCGGTACTGTCATATCCAACATGTGATTTTAGAGAACGTGCTAAGCATTCGAGGTCACTTATCACATAAGGATAATGTATTGAAATGGAAGACAAGCTTCTCTTAGCCTCCAGTTCATCTGACCAAACGCAGTCTGCAATGATTGCTACCTTACATGTTTATGGAAAGGAAATTTCAAAATTTTTTTTGTACACTGAAAATTAATTAATGAAACATTGAGAATTGAGATAAAGATACGTAGATATTTCTACCTGTAAAAAATATTTTCTACTTGTAAAAAATATTAGTTTAGAGATATTCTGCTTCTCCCAAAATTGTAGAGGAGGCTCAGCCTCCCCTGCCTCACCCTACGAGCCGCCACTAGTATGAAATAAACTGCAACAAATGGCTAAGCAAAACAAAATACAATAACTTCAATAATGTTGATATTCAAAGCGCATTTTTTAAATTTACATGCAAGCAGCCACAGTGCACGGTACTGAATATGAAACAATAAATAGCGATTTTAGTAAATTTCAATCAGTATAAATATCTGAATACTTACATACACGTAGGTACATTTTGATAACTAAATTATAGAGGAAAACGATTATTTAATAAAATAGTGTTATTGTATAAAATTTTGCAGTGCTCTTTTTGTTGGCATTACAAAAACAGAGATTAAATATGAACATTTTCTATTAAAACAATATAATTTCACACTGTTTGCAAATGAATTAGGAATCAGTATGAATATTGCAAATTTTCGGTAAACCGTATTTTGGAGTCACGATTTTTAAATAATGCTTGCTTAATAAGGGGACTTATATATTTAAAGATGGGTCATTTTTGTCGAAATAATTTTGAAGTGACCATTTAAAATTGTCAAATTAAAAGTTGATTTAAATATTATGAAAAATAAATAAGCATACCCAATCTTCTCCGTTATTCAAATATGAGATTGGTAATATTACTTTTCAAATAGTGTTTGTAAGTAATCCAACATAACCTCAATAATACTCTTTGACATTGACACTTTGACCTACCCAACTTCTTCTTCATCTATGTTTCTTTAGGATTAAGGATCTTTGCCTACCGGCAAGTTGACCAGCTCGTTACTGTTCTGTAGGCGAAAATCACGGAGTGGGCGACATCTACATTTTGAAAATATAACCTTTTGAGGTATGAACAATAAATCAGTTTACTACCTATTGAGTTTTAATGGAAGCTTAATTTTGTTGGCATATTGTTAACAAAAGTATTCCCTTGAAATCGAGATTCTTTTCTGTTTATCAGTGTTCCATCTATGCCACTAAAGACATTTCCCTTCATTTTTCATAGTAAAACGGTCTGATTTGGGTAGAATGAAATACATATATAATGAAACGCATACGGTTTAACTGAAAATTACATTATTGTTTAATTTTCAATGGTATACCTGTACATTTTCATGAAAAATGAAAGGAAATACTATTTTGAGCATCTTTTCAAATGTAACCATACATCTACCATGTACATAAATGCTTCCATTCAATGATAAGTATATTCTAAATATAAAATAATGTCATCTACGGCGCTTGGAATGTTCGTACATTGAACGACAGCAATCGCACCGATCGGCCTGAAAGAACTGCTCTAATAGATAGAGAACTTCACCGACTCAATGTTGACGTTGCAGCTCTCAGCGAAACTCGATTTTTAGAGGAAGGCTCTCTCACAGAAAAGTACTACACCTTCTATTGGAAAGGTCTTCCCACCAATTCAAGGAGACAACATGGAGTAGGATTTGCCGTTCGGAATCAACTTGTATCCAACTTAACACAAGTACCACAAGGCCTATCCGAGCGTCTAATGCTGCTACGCTATGAGCTCTCAGATGGCAACGCGGTAAATCTAATAAGCGCCTACGCTCCCACTCTGGATGCAAGTCACGAAACCAAGGAAAGCTTCTATCAACAGCTGGAAAAAACCCTCTGTAGAATACCTAAAGCGGAACGACTCGTTATTCTTGGCGATTTTAACGCTAGAGTAGGGAGAGATGCAGACACCTGGCCAGGCATCATAGGCAAGAACGGTTTGGGCAACATGAACGCTAACGGTCAACTACTCCTAACTAAATGCGCCGAACATGATCTAGTTATAACAAACACCATTTTCCGACAAAAGGATAAATTTAAAGGCACCTGGCGTCACCCCTGATCAGGTCACTGGCATTTACTGGACTATGTTATCGTACGTAGGAAGCATCTCAAGGACGTCCAAATTACAAAGGCGCGCATTGATAGCGAATGTTGGACCGATCATCGTCCTGTTGTCTCTAAAATGAAAATTGTTATGAGACCCAAACACCGAAGAACTCAAGTAAAACGTAGACTCCGTCTCTGTATTAGTAAATTGCGTGACCAACAAACCGTCGAACAGCTAAAGCAAAAAGTTCAAGAGAATTTGAGTGCACTAGAAGAAACCAATTTTGTAGATGTCGCTGCTACCTGGACACAAATTTAAGACAGTTTAAAAAGTACGAGTGAGGAAATTCTGGGCACTGCAGCAAGTAAAAAACAGGAGGACTGGTTCAATGATAATGAAGCTTTTATACAAGAACTTCTTGACCGCAAACATATTGCCTTCCAAAACGCTATCAACCACCCCAACGACTCATCAAAAGCAGAAGCTTTTACCCAATCTAAGTATGAAACGCAGCGCGAAATCAGAAGAATAAAGAATGAGTGGTGGGCAAGCAAGGCCAGAGAAATTCAAAGGTACGCCGATTCGCACGACTACAGGAATTTCTTTCAAGGACTAAAAGCAGTGTACGGCCCTAGTCGGAAAAATATGTGCCCTATTAAAGATTTAAATGGAAATCTCCTCAAAGAAGACCAGGAAATAAGAGCCCGATAGAAAGAACACTACTCTAACATTCTCAACCAGCAAAGTCAAGCCGATCACGATATTATAAATCTTATCCCTCAATATGACACCTTCGAAGACTTAGATAAACCACTAACAACGGAAGAGATCTTAACCGCCATTGGGCAGCTAAAAAATAACAAATCTTCCGGCGCCGACTCACTCCCAGCTGAGATCTTTAAAGCTGTGTCGTCAGAGCTCATACCCTACCTCAAAAAACTGTTTGATGTCGTGTGGGAAAGTGGTCAAGCTCCGCAGGAGTTTCGTGATACACTTTTAATCAACCTCTTCAAAAACAAAGGGAGCGCTGCGGACTGTGGAAATTACAGGGGTATAGCCCTCCTGGCTGTTGGAGGGAAGATACTCACTAAAGCGATGGCGAATAGGCTAACACCTGTTATGGAAAAGTTACTTCCTGAAACACAGAGTGGCTTTAGACCAAACCGAGGCACATCGGATTTAATCTTCACACTTAAACAGCTTCAAGAAAAAGCACTCGAACATCAAGGAGAAATTCACATGGCCTTCATTGATTTAACCAAGGCGTTTGACTCGGTGGACAGGGAAGTGCTCTGGAAAATTATGTTCCGCTTAGGTATCCCTAGAAAATTTGTGGAAGTATGTCGCAGTCTACATACAAACAACAACGCCCAGGTTATGTATAATAATGAGGCAACCGAACCTTTCCAAACCCTCACTGGAGTTAGGCAGGGATGTGTCCTGGCACCCCTACTCTTTAATTTGTTTACCACTGCTCTAACAATTATTGTTGACAACAAACTGACAGTCAGAGGAATAGATCTCAGATACCGTTTTGATGGCGGTCTCTTTAACATAGGGCGCTTTAGAGCTTTCACGAAGACACGCACACGATTCATTTGTGATCTCCAGTATGCGGATGACTGTGCACTTTTAGCCTCTACGCCGGAAGAGCTTCAAGAACTTTTAGATGTGTATGCCCAGAGCTATGATTCCTTGGGACTTAAAATCAACATTGGAAAGACTAAGATTATGTCAACTCCTCATCAAGTGAACCAAATAGACATTACACTTAACGGAAATTCTCTTGAAGTGGTGGATCAGTTCAATTACTTAGGCAACGTTGTTAATGACAAAGCAAACATGGACAGCGAGATTCGCCAAAGAATTAACGCTGCATCTAGAGCAGTCTGGGTACTTAGAAAGAGAGTATTTGACAACCACGACCTTGCTTTGGCAACGAAAATGGCTGTCTACAGAGCAGTTGTCATTCCAACACTGCTATATGGATGTGAAAGCTGGGTCACTTACCGTCGTCATGTGAAAGAATTAGAACGTTTTCAGCAAAGACACCTCAGAAGTATGATGAAAATCCGTTGGTTCCATCAAATATCAAACGTGGAAGTACTCAGGAGAGCAAACAGCCTTCCAATTGAGATGCTTATTTCAAGAGCACGCCTAAGATGGGCAGGTCACGTTCATCGTATGCATGATAACCGCCTTCCTAAATGTACACTTTATGGTGAATTGCTAAGCGGTAGAAGAAGGCGTGGCGGTCAACGAAAGAGGTTCAAAGACGTTCTCCATGAAAATCTAAAATCCTGCGGTATTCCAGACGAGCAATGGGAACAACTTGCAGCGGACAGAACCGAATGGCGAGGGATTGTGGCCAGCTATCAAGGAAATGTTGCTGCAAGAAGGCCGAATCCAAGACCTAACCAGGTCTATGTTTGTCCTGACTGCGGTCGACATGTGCTCTCCCGAATTGGCCTCTATAGCCATAGTCGTGTGCACCGTAGATGAATGGGAATTACAATAGACTATACCTTTTACTTGTTTTTTATTGTACACAATTTATCGACTGTAACATTTTTATACTCGGACTCGAGTAACGGCTAATAATAATAAAATAATGTTTATTAAATCAATCGTTGAAGAATATTTTATAAATAAAAACCAACTTTCAATATACACTATGATTGTTCCTTCGTTTTAAGGAAGACCGCGTCCTCGCCTCATCTCTTCCAGCGGCGTCTATCAGTGTGTGCGCGGAAGCTATGTAATCTTAAGCGAGGATTGCTTAGTGAAATATCATCTTTCGGAGGGGATGTAAAGCTCTCGGTCCCTTGTCTACTAAATGCTGTTAGTCAAGGAAGAGATCCCACCCCTACTCTTTGAAAGATAAGAGGTTTGGCAAAACTCCTGAGGCGGCAATAAACCGACGTTAAATAAATATTTTTAAAAAATGATTATTCCTTACTGGAACTGTAATTATGTAATCATCTTATGAGTGTGGTATTTCCACTCAGATACTTTTTATGCACCGATGGCAGTGCGTAAAATAGTGCTTTACGCACTATTTAAAGAAATAGTGTACTTTACGCACTATTTTAAAAAATGGTTCGTTATACAATAAGGGTAAAGTAAATAGACCGCATACGAGTGAAATTTGCAAATCGATCCATAGGCGAGGATTGCAATCACTTAAGGGTGATAAAGCCTAGGGTTGGAATGGACCTGAATTTGGTCGAATCACTGGAACCGAATATCCGGAGAGGTCCAGCTCCGGTCCGGCTAACATCCGGCCGGATCTACTTGACATACTTATTGTATGTTTTTTTTTATGGAAATCATGGTAATGAGGTAGATACATGAATTTTAAGAAATTTGTTATTTTTCCATAATATGTACTATATAAGTTGATAATATAATAAAGTTGTGGTTGTGGCACAAAGATCCATGAGCTATCAAGCCAGCGCTTCCTTTAACTCAACCGCCTGTGGATATAATAATGATGGTTGTCAATAACCTCACACCATTTAATGTGCCGCTTACGCTATAATGGACTGCTCATTCGTATACCTTTCAATGTACACACGATATTGGTTGTTCCTTATTATCACGGAAATGCATACTGAGTTGCGCCTGTAATTTGGAGGAACATTTGATCGATGATAAAAATAATATCTTTATTTTCATAGTAGTCCAGTTGCCAGGGGTTTTAAGTCGAAATTAATTGTTACCTCGCTAATTTTTTCATGAAAGGCTAGTTTTTGGTAGTAGAAAGTGGCTCAAAAAAGTTTACCAAAATCTACCCCCGCGAACCCTTATAAACAACCCTCTCAAACGGAAAAATTCAGTTTTTTGCTAATATCCCGAAAAATAATAATAATAAAGAAACGGATAGCACCACGTGAAAGAGCGGGAAATTTTACATAAAAATAGTATAAAAGTTTTTTTTAATAAATGTTTCCCTTAGCATGAAATGAAGCATTTCTCGGCCGCCGCTACATAATAAAGACAATTTGTACCCATTAAAAACGAAAAAAAAACAAAGGTAGCATTTTAAAGAGGAAGAATTCAGCTTTCCAATGGCATACTTACTTTTAATTTTTATAATTTTTATTTCTTATAAATTGCACGTCAATGTTAAGCTTTATCATTTTTTTCCACTTTAGGTATATTAAAACATAAATATTAAATAAAATACTAATTTAAAAAAATCCTTGTAGATATAGCTTGTTTATGCCTTAAACTTCAATCTAAGATTACTTTTTATTATCTAAAGTATCCAAGGTAAAAAAAATTCCGGTTTAGACAAATTTTCAAGTGAAAATTTTCTAACCCTAAAAAATGGAAGAAATACCAATGATTTAACAGTTAATTTTTTTTTACCCTGGATACTTTAGAGCATAAAAGTTAATCTTGGATTGAATTTTAAGGTATAAGCAAGCTATATCTACAAGGATTTTTTAAAATTAGTATTTTATTTAATATTTATGTTTTAATATAGAGTGGGAAAAAATAATAAAGCTTAACATTCACGTGCAATTTATAAGAAATAAAAATTGAAAGTAAGTATATCATTGGAAAGCTGAATTCTTCCTCTTTAAAAGGCAACCTTTGTTTGTTTTTTTTCCGTTTTTAATGGGTACAAATTGTCTTTATTATGTAGCGGCGGTCGAGAAATGCTTCATTTCTCTGTGCGACGCTCTTGAAATATTGAGCCGAACTAGTGAACTTTCTGAATTTCTCATGCTAAGGGAAACATTTATTTTAAAATAACTTTTATACTATTTTTATGTAAAATTTCCCGTTTTTTCGTGTGGTACTATCCGTTTTTTTTATTATTATCATTTATTGAGATATTAGCAAAATATTGAATTTTTCCTTTTCAGAGGGTTGTTTATAAGGGTTCGTGGGGGTAGATTTTGATAAATTTCTTTAAGCCACCAGCAAAAAACTAGCCTTTCATGGAAAAATTAGCGAGGTAACAATTAATTCTAAGTTTTCATCAAAATTAGTCTCTGGCAACTGGGCTATGGTTACTTACTGACAGTAACAGACATACAAATATAGTCATAATACTTACCTTAACAAATTATAATAGAAAAAAAAATAACTAATATGTTGAAAATACTTTATGACGATTTCTTTACTTCATTCGTGACAGACCGTAAATCAGGAAACCCGGTCGGGTTTCGCAGCTAATTTTCGGGCGAAACGGGACCTTATTCATATACAGCAAAATATTGATTTCTGCGCCATCTGGATATTTCTTTTCTTTTATAAAAAGAACTGAGTTTTCTATGACGTTTATGCCAAGAGCCATAACATTTCGTTTCCTTTACGGGCATTTTAAAACATATGTCATTTAGATATTATTAAACTGATTGTCAAAACTCTATTATCCTAATTCTTTTTCTTTTTCAATCTATAGATCTGTAAAAAATTACCGCTAAAGCTGCAGATTATTTATCTAAATTTCATTAAAATATGAATGTCAAAATCATCAGTTGAGGAATATGCGTAGTAAATTCGGCGACGTGGTTACGACTGACCGAAGTTTATGACATACTATTTTCGTTTGAACAGAGACGGTGAGGATTTTGTATCTCTTATAACATAGGAATAGTTTTCGTTAATGTAAGAGCAGTCCATTAAGCAGCACATTGAATGGTATAATAAGATAATGACTAACACAGGATTAATATGTTTGGATACACATGTGCTTGCCACATTGGGTACAGGTTAAGAACCGATGAGCGTAACCGTGATATAGTAACAGATTTCCTAATTTATTTCCAACAAAGATTTATCCAAGAAAAGGTTTTAGATCCTCTGTTATTGAAGGATTTAGTGATGCCATGTTGCCTGTTGTTTCAAGAAGAGGCAGGTTTGCTGATCTTTATTTTGATTCTAAAGATCAACACTTTTATTATTGTGATGTGTGTAGGAGATAATTTATCGTATTCACCAAAACAGCACATCTAAAGAAAAAGTTTTAGCCTCACAAAATGAGAGGGTTAAAGATTTAGCTATTGACTGGGCCTCCAAAAATCTATATTACATTGATACAGTCGTAAAGAAAAACGTTGAATGTCTTATCAACATACGGAATGTCACATATAGAAGGCCAATTACTGTCCATCCTAATATTCCTAATAAGAGTTATATATTTTTTTCGGAATGGGATAGACCAGCTAATATTTCTAGAGTGCTTATAGTGATGGAACGAATTTGATATTTCAAAATTTGACACCATCAGGCTGGCCAAATGGACCATCTATTGATTTTTCAACTGATCGGCTGTGATGTCTTCTAAATCACGTTCAGCATTTAAATTTAGATGGTACAGATGTCAAAGCCGTGAATTCTATCTAGACTTATTCAGCATCCTTTGAGTATAGTGATTTATAATAATTTTATGTATATAACAGATTGGAGATTGGATGATATCATTAAATTACATTAATTAACTAGAGACTTTGAAGAAACTTTAATTAGAGAACCACAAACTAACAGATTGTATGGCGTAAACTTATAGACCATTCAATGTGCCGCTGCACTCTAATGGATTGGTATTACATTAGCGAAAACTACTTTTATATTACAAGTGATAGAAAATCCATACTATCTCTTTTCATGCGGAAATAGTATGTCGTCATAAACTTTGGTCAGTCGTAACCACATTGCCGAATTTACGCAGATTTCTAAACTGACGATTGACTTTCATATTTTAATGAAATTTGGGTATACAATCTGCAGATTTGGCGGTACTATTTTTACAGATTTATAGACTGAAAATGAAATAGAATTGATATGATAGAAATTCGACAATCATTTTAATAACATCCAAATGACATGTTTTAAAATGTCCCTAACAGAAACGAAGTTTCATAGGCCAGTGACTGATAATAGCACATATGGTGGGCTAAGTAGGGCCGTTGAGAAGCAGGGGCGTCATGAAAAATATTCCTCGCCCCTCCCCCCTCTAGCCAGGTCTGGGGCCAAGCCAACAATGTTTCCAAGATATAAAATAAAAATCAATTCTCTTTTTGTAACCAGATTGATATTCCTATTTTACATCATTTATACTGTTAGTGATATTTTAACCTTTTTGATATTTTTTTAAAACTGTCCCTGTAAAATGTTTTTTAAATATTTATCTCTTTAAAAGTGATAAATAATACTATAGCATACATATTAGAAATACGAATTATTCCAAAGGTTATCAAAACGTTGACATCATAATATATTCTAAATTCAGAATTAGTACCTATACTATCATACATCGCATAAAAGTAATGATATTAACAACAGTCATGAAGGCGTTCTTGTTTATTTTATGTGTATCTGTTCTTCAGGTTACCGTAAATGGCTGGGTAGGAGTTATAAGGCATAATACAAGAATACCACCACTGAGTAAGTTTCTTAAGTTAATGACAATAATGCAACTAGAATAAAATAAAATTTTGCAATTTCAAGTGCGAGAAAAACATTAGTAAAAATGAAATTTTCACAGTGGATTTTCTGAACCGCTACAGGTTGGGAAAATTCTAAAAATCGGAAATTCTACTTTTCACACTCGGCCGATTGCGAAAATTAAGAAAATTAATTTGGTACCAAGATAAACAAAATAATACTCTAGATTTCTGTGGAATTAGTTTTCTTTTTTGCTTTTTTACTTTTTAAAATTTTATATTATAAACACCGTCATTGAAAAAGTGAAGCCATAGAAATCTAGGTTATTGTTTTGCTTATCTTGTAGTGGGGTTGATCTGGCATTAATAATGGCTTGAAATGGACTCGTTTTTTTTCGATTTTTTTTTGTGATGTTATGAAGCCGGACTTCTTCTATCATCCGGAAAATTTTCCGGTCGAACTTTTCGCGTGGAGGGGGGGAATTTACATGTAAAAATAGGGAAAATCAGTTTTTCAGACGTAATTAGTTTAGTTTGATTCGGATCGAAAAAGGAATTTTGACTCGTCAAAATCGACCCAGCGGTTCCCGAGATATTGCGATTTGAAAGTATGGATTTGTATACGGATTTTTTGCTGTGGCGGGAACGTACCGAAAGCCGATTTGCGGAAAAAATTGCTGAAGTTACAGCAGTTTTAATTTCATTTACGTTTACTCTTCCCCTCCGTCCTAATCAATCTAGCGACTTGAAACTTGGACATAGTACTTAGGTTCTCAGTGTCTATCGGGGGAAGAAAAAAAAAGTCGCCAAGTCACTTTCTTCCCTGAAAAAAACGCGAAAACGGCTCTCGGTACGTTCCCGCTGCAGCGAAAAATCCATATACAAATCCGTACATTCAAATCGCAATATCTCGGGAACCGCTGAACCGATTTCGACAAGTCAAATTCAGTTTAGGCGCATTCGCGAGCCCTCCATTTTATTCCTATACACTTTTTCGACCCGAATCAAACTAAACGAGTTATGCCCGAAAAACTGATTTTCCCTATCTTTACATGTAAATTCCGGATGATAAAGAGACTTCATAGCATCACAAAAAAAATCGAAAAAAACGAGTCCGTTTGCAAATCCAGATCGACCCCACTATTGGTACCAGATAACTTTTCTTAATTTTCATAAACAGCCGAATGAGACCGGATATAGAAATATAGAATTCTCAGATTTCTCAGATATTTCGGATTTGCCGAATCTGTCGCGGTTCAGGCCCACTGTGAAAATTCTATTTTCCTCGAAATGCAGAAATATTTGTTAATGAAACTCATTAATAGACCTATACTTTGTTTTACTTTTTGGTAATGTTTGTCAAAGTAAATTACATAAAATGAAATAAAAAAAAGTAAATTCACTAACAGATAGATTATTGTTTTGTTTATCTTTGTACCAAAAATATTTTCTTAGTTTTTATAAACAGCCGTGTGATAGCGGATATGCAAAGATCTCGGCGACGTTTGGGCTATTAATTGATAAAGTAAGTATAATTATTAGATTGTCAATATCCCTTCACTTCACTTCACTTTTGAAAGCAGGCCTTTTTATATGCAATTTTTAATGATATCTTATATTTGCTTTTACTTACACGTGCACTATTCGAATAATTTTCGGCAACGAACGATGCGAGATCCTGTCCTGTGTACGAATTTTACCGACGTTTCCACATATTGTTAGCAAGCCTAGAACTTTCTTGTAAAAAAGATATCGATTTAAAATTTTGGGAAGTTGTATGATTGATCTGAACTTTGTTCCCAGTTTAACCAGAAATGGTATAAACTTTGTTATTTTTAATGGACCACTCTGTATATTATTCAAAATTTAGATAGAATTCTACGTAAAAATATGTTACTAGATATACTACTTTTACCAGAAGAATCGAATTATCAAAATTTTTTTCTATATTATGTACAATATTAGTCATACAACCCAGGGATATTTGTAAAAATACAAAACGCTATACAATGCTACATTTTTCTGTATAGAATATCTAAATAGGTAAATCTTTGAACTGATTTTTTTTCTTGAAAAGTAACTGTAATTAAGACATTACTATTGTAATTATGAGGCAATATTCAATCTCCGTCAAAATTTGATCCTTGTAGCATTTTTAATTTTCGAGATATCACGAGTTATATTTCAAAACATGTAAATGTCGTGTACCAGTGAAAAGGAATTGAATGAAACACAATGGAACAGAATTATTCAAATTTAAATTTAAAAAACTAATGATAGGAACTAAGAGAGGAAGACTTAAAGAAGTTAAAGGTTTAATATTTCATAGTGAAGGAAGACAGAGTGAGAGGAAATTATATAGTAGTTGGAAGGTTTAAGGAGGGATTGCCTAAAAATACATAACGCCTGATTTTATCCTGCTATCTAATTTGTGTTCCCTGTTCCGTTGTTAACTAGACTAGGAGGCTATCAGTTAGTAATGTAACGGGTTCGGCAGAATGAAGTATGATCCACTTTAAATTGAGTTGTTTTTTTAATGGCTAAATTTTTATTCAAAAATTTAACACGAGGTTCTTGAGGAAACACGGCAATTTTATTTTTCAAATATTACATCAGTCAAATGACCTCTCTGTACGAATATTATATTTTAGTCCGAATCACGTTCTAGTTTTTGGAAATTTCACATAATCTGTACAGAATTTTATTTGAAAAGTATGCCCAAGAGTTATGCGGCAATCCAAAAATAAACTGAATAGGTACGTGCTGGATCCTTGTCCTTCTTAAAATTAGAATATGAATTTTCCAAAGTTTACAGAATAGAATAAATTTGGTATAGTTTGATATGAGACGTCTGATGTATTATATTCAATTCTTTAATTTTCTCTTATATAAGATATCATATACATCCTGTAAGTTTAGTAATAATAAATCCGAGAGAACAGGACTATCGTTTCGTGAAATCGTTCGGATTAACCGGAGGCGGGGCCCTGGGCAATAAAACTCTTTGTCGCTCAAAAAATCTCATTTTTTAGTCAGGTCAAGTAGTCATCAGGCAAAGAAAAATAAAAGATGTTATAGTATATTTTTTTTTATTCAAGAAAACAAAAGATAATGAAAATAAAAAACAACAAAAGTCAATAAAACAAAGTTTTCGACGCGGACCGCGGAGGGACAGAACAAATAGGTTGCTATCGCATGAAATATATTTATAACGGGTGTCAATGAGATCTGAGATCTCTAGCGCCCCGCCTCACTTTCAGTCATAATTACGTTCGGTTTTTGAGTCCATTTTCAGCGCCCGGGCCCCTCCACATTCGGGGTCCTGGGCTCGAGCCCCTAGAGCCTCCCCTTAGTCCGCCGATGTCAGCACAGTGTCATTTGTTCTTATATTTTATTTCTAACATCTAAGTTAATGACATCTTTCAAGAAAAGGTATAGAGGGCTGCAAAATTTAAAATGATGCACTGCATGTTAAGATAAGATTTTTTAAGAGGGCGTATTTCAAAAACCATTATAGGAGAACACTATTATTTTACAGTTATACGCATCATATTTTTGCGTTGCACACATTTACAAAATGTTATGTTTAATAAACAATCCTATAAAATAAACTGGAAAAATGTTCTTTGAGAGACTGTAGCTCTCGAAATAATGGTTTTTATTTTAATTCATTGAGTGTACCTACTTTAAATCAATCTCTAACCATTTGTTAAATTTGATCTTCAGGGGCAACAGTATTTTAAGGAGCACAAAAAAATTTAATTTTTTTAAAATCTGAATAAAGGTAGTAGGAAATATGGAAATGAAGAAGATATATTTATTTAAAAGTTTCTAATCCAATGAACAAATCATGATTAAGAAGTATATAAAAACGGTGTGCGCTCTGCTACACACAATTCAAGATTTACGCAAAATATGCGATTTCGGCGACCCCATTACAAAAATATCAAATTATGCTTATTATAATCTACAAGGCAAGACGAACAAAAGGCGACAGACAGAAGGCGATGAAGTATTACAAATATATTATAATTTCTTCGTATTAATATTGTTTGAGAACATTGGGCGTTCGAACGGGGGTATAGACGCCCCCCATGAACACATGAACTTTGTAACTATCGATTACCAAGTATTAAGATTTCTCTACCATACATTTACTTGAAAATCACAGTAATTTTGATTTTCAACAAATTTTCGCCCACTGATCCCCACGCAGCTGACGCTACGTGTACACAGCTGTGCTGCTCATCTTTAATGCCCCCCCATGTCGAAATTCTGGGACCGAAACTATTTGAGAAAATTTCTACGTTTGCAATATATCTAAGAAAAAAACGCCTCTAGAATTTATCACTGCCCAGTTGCATAAAAGGTTTGGTTAGCAGTTAGTAACAGAAGTGACTGAATATTTGTTGTTAAGTTCAATGGTTAGCAACGGGGTCACTTTTTTCTTAAAGTAAACAAATTAACTTTCATTTGCAATCGAGTTACTAAGGAATTGATTAAAATCTTATTTAATAATAAATTAAATTATCGGAGCAAGATATGGATATTCTTCAGAAATAACATATTTCATCATTTTGTTTGTTTATAAATAAATTATAATTGATTTCTTTGTAATTACACGTTTCAATAAATATTCTGTAAAATAATATTTCTGAAAATTTACAAAAATCAATGAATTAGAATCTATATGTTATAGGTCGTTAAAATCAACTTGAAAATCACACGCGTTCTCACAAATCTCATTGCCAAACTGTACTGATAAGTACAGTAAGTTTTCCTTTAGTGATATCGGAGAGTTTGAAAAACGATAAAAAAATTTCAGTGCCGGTGGAGAATATAGGTACCCCTTTGGATACCGATTTTATATATCTAAAAGCTTCTAAAACGCCCAAGTCCCCAAGTTTTTAGGTCCTCCATTGACCGGCAAATGACGTCATCAAAATGGAGGTCACAATAGAATTTAGGGTACTTGAAAATGTGTCAATTCATCACTAAATCAAAACCATATTGCATCATTACAATAGGTACTTCGCACATGAAAACTAGTTACTTCTATTTTACTGCAAATTGAGATAATAATTCATCATCTCATATACCTATACTTATTGTTTCAGAACATGAGGGTCATTGTTATACAGATTCATATAGCCTTGGAGCACTAAATGAAGGTGAAGAGAGAAGAATTGAAGGGATATGCGCAGTAGCAAGATGCAAGACAAATAGAGACATATCAGTTTCGGGGTAAGTAACTAATTTTTTAATAAAAGTTAAATTTTTGAGGCAAAATTTCGTTTAAGTGAAATCTAAAATCAAAATATATGACATCGGACAACTGAAAAATTAATCAATCATGTAATTAGTAGATCAGACTTCTACATTATATAATGCAAGGTGTAATATGTTATATTTGTTTGTCCGGTGAATAATTTTTGTACTCCTCGACGAGTTAGGAATTTCGCATGATGGTAAAGAGCATCTTTCGACCTCCAAAAATACCAAAATTTTGCGAAACTCAAAATAGTAGCTCCAATAGAAAAGTTAATTCTCTACACCTCTGATTCAATAATTTTTTTTCGAAACTTTTACTATTTCGCAGCTTTTTTATTAAAAACCTAATGACTTGCCTGCCCCTTTCCGCCGTGTCCTACTTTTCTATATACATGATGTGGATGGGTAATAATTGTTAGGAATGTTTTGCTTCCGTCCTGTGTTACTTTTAAAGATAGACATATATTTGTAACTCATTCTCTTGAATGTGTGAAGTGTGCAAACCGATTCAAGCTTGCTTCCATCCCATTTTTTAATATTCCTCTCCATTTAGGTGATATATATTTGTGCTTCTTGAAATATAATTCGTGATACGTCAAAAAAAAAAAGTTAAATGATCAAATTGTAAACAGAGCTCGAATAATGTATAGTAATTACAATAGTGATGTTAAAACAATGTTTTGATTAGTTATCTTCCATGAAAGAAATAAAAATCGAAGAGAAAATTTTGTGGTAGTTTTTGTATTTATAGAAATATTGTCTGGGTTGTATGTGCAATATTGTAGTGGAAAGTTCTAATGCAATTTTTGTAAAAGAATTATTACAATCTGATTATTCTGGCAGAAGATATCAATTATTTTATATGAGAGAATACTGCACGCATCAATCGTAGAGTGTTATAGTGCATTTCATACATATGCGAAAAACTAAAATTAATAAATCGCATAATTCCCAAAATAAACAATATAATCAGTTCATAATGTCACCTATGATAAAAAGAAGTCATACAGATGCTTAAGTTAACAAAAAACTACAGTTTTTCTAAATAAAATCTGAAAAAAATTCACAAACCTTCGATAAATCATAAATAACTCAATTTCACCAACAGTAAACCTCAAATATTCAAAGCAACCATTTTACAGGCTAACTATTACAAAATAATGTCCTAAATAATACCGCCCCATACGAACTTCGAGTATATCAAAACTACTTTCCACACCCCCAGCCACAGTATTTTATTTCGCTTCTGTTAACTTTTTATTAATTATTTTTGCATATCATTCAACTTCTAATTCGGTTTTAAATCCTGTATCACTAAAACATCAAAACCTACTTCATGAACTTTCAAAATATTCAATAGAAGTGCCAGCGCCATCAGTCCCCAATAATTATCAAAACTTACTTCCAAAGTACCAGCACTACCATTATCAAAAGTTACTTCCGTTTCAATGTAGACCTATTGGGAACATCCTTGCAGTTATTCTCTAACGATGCCAGCATGCAGTAAAGACTTTCGTAATACCATACCTGACCATTTCAATTCTACTCATTTAATTCCGGCAATTATTTGAAAAAACTCCATAACCGTTTTAGACATCAACTTTATTTATACATCAAGAGATGTCCATTATCATAAATTTTTCAGTCACGAAATATTATGTTTTAAAAGTGATTGCACAAGAATTGTGCCATCGAGACGAAATGAATGGACGGGTCATTCGAAACCCACCTAAAAAATAGGAAAAAACCTCCATGCATGACTACGTCTCCTTTTAAACGAAACGTAAGGATACCTATATAAGGCTGAGCTCGGCCCATTCAAGTTTAAGTTTAATCAAGTCGGCTTTTGGTGTTATATATCTTCGCGAGTGAAGTCTTTAGTAATTTTTTAAAATAATATAAGTGATTATACTAGTGTTCGGTCAGGTTCTAAATATAGAGTTGTAGTACCGTCGTCCTAGTTAGCTTTTCTACTTCGACCACCGCTTATTTCCCTGTAACCAAGCTGCTGTAATTGCTTCCTTGTGAGAGCCAAGTAAAAAGCCCTAAACTCTATCGCCATCGCGCAAAATTCGCTAGGTGAATTTTTTCAGTATTTTAATACGTGTTTTAATATCACAATTATTTTAGTTTTTCGCAAAATTCATGTACGACTGAATTTCTGCTGTCGAATTTCGCAACCTTGTTAAATCAAATATTAATCTAAAAAAGTTTTACGAACTCTGTTTAATTATCTTAAATAAATATTTTTCATTTTCGTTTAAATCAGTGTTCTCATTTCAAAAAGACCCTATCCAAAAAATCATCAATTTTCTAGATTTCCCTATAATCTAAATAAAGTGCACGTGAGGCTCCCGATTCACGTTTGCGTCCTCCCCCATCCATATATTAATTTACCACTCCTCTATACTTTTTAAAATATGTATTCTAATATTTAGAATAACATCAATACTAAGAGGGCGAAAGATGAAGACTAAATAACGTATAATGATTACGACGGCAATGTTAAAAAAGTGTTTTAATTAATTTTTTTTGAGCAAAGACGGAGAAAAATGTAGCATGTAGACTATTTGTCTATTTTGAAAAAGTAACATGGGACGTCCTAGAAATATTGTAGCAGAAACTTCAAATTTACTGTTTTATTCTGGCTGTAGATATCTGACGTGCATTTAAAAAAGTAAGTATCTGCTAGTGTGAATTCATTTGCAGACATATCCTTTACTGTGTTCTTTAGGGCATTCAATATAATGGACTGCTAATACGTCAACTTTTCATGTTATTGAGTTAGAAAATTACAACTATCTAATTTTTATCGGAATGGCAGTGTGCAAGTGTCGTGATAAACTTTAGTCCTAACCACGTTGTCGAATTTATTCATATTTCTCCACAGACACTACAGACAGTGGACATTCATGTTTGAATGAAATTTGGATAAATAGTTTGCAGCTTCAGCGGTATTTTCTCACAGATTTATGGATTGAAAATGAAAAAGAATTGAGATGATAGAGTTTCGACAATTATTTTAATAATTCTCAAATGACACGTTCTAAAATGTCCCTAAAAGAAACTAAATCTTATCGCTTTTTGGCATCAATGTCTTTGTAACCTCAATTTACTGTCTAGTCTGTCATGAATGAAGTCATGATTTCCCGTCATGATATTTTCAACACGTTGGTGTACACATTAGTACTTCATATAATATAAAATTGATATATATTTATATTCTATGGTGTATTTTAACAAAATTAGTACGAAGGTTCATTGTATGTTGGAATATTCTCAGCACATCGGAAGGTATACGAAGTATCAGTCCATGTGAGCGTAGCAGCATGGTGAATGGTTCTTTGTTACTACATATCCTACTGAATTTTAGTTTTTCCGGAAAAATAAGAATATTATTAAAGAATTAACAGCACATGCTGCAAAATTATCCTCACATGTTGCAAGTCAGCTGCCAGCAGCTTACCTATATTTGGTGTGATAGTACAAATTATTCGTTCAAGGAAGGAAAACAGCTGTATTTAAAGTTTTTGTAGAACATTATTTCCTACGAAATGCTTCTTCACTACCCTCACTAAATAAATAATCATAGGACTAAAATTTCAAAAGAAATTTTGCGTACTTATTTTGCATTTTGAAATTTTCATTGCTGCATGTAATAGTGTTCGTTCATGTGCAAAAGTAGATTTTCCAAACTTGCTATTTTATCACAAAAGTACTGGCACTTATGTTTTGATTTTTTGAAGAAAATTAATAGAACGTTGCACTTATACATTTTGATTAATTTAGAAGAAACCAATTTAATGAGAACAAATGGTAAATTCGAAATATTCAGATTTATATCTGGAGAATTAAGTGCTAGATATTGAATGGGATTGATTTTTTTAGATAGTGTCACTCTTGTATTTGAATAGGATACTTATAACTACAAATTTTAAGATATATGTATAAATTTTTTTTTTTAAATTGTCTTATGTTTTTGTAAATATAATTTGTTTTAGATGTGGCTCCGTCGGAGTTGAACCTCCTTGCGTGGTAGTCGATGGAGATTTATCAAAACCTTATCCACAGTGTTGTTATGAAATCAAGTGTCCAGAAGACAACCGGATCGATTAAACATTTTTTAAATGAAGTACTCTGTAGTGATTAACAAATCTTATTTATATAATTTCACCCTTTTATCCATTTTTAATAGATATACTAGTGTTACAGTCTAAATATAAATTTACTGAAATGATCTGTCTCTAAGATATTTATGTAAAGAATCGATTCCGTGACTAGTATGTCATAAGAAGTACTGATAAAATGTACTTAAGTATTACAAGCCCTTTTACATGAGGCCATTAGGTAAGCCAGTCGATTAAGACAATCCAATAATGGCACTGTGTAAATAGACATTCTGGGACAATGGAATGTCATCAAGTCATTACTCAAGCCATTCCTTCTAATAGAACGGTTTCTATCTTTCGGCGCCAATCAGCTGCCCCCACCACTCGCGCATTGGACTGGCTCACCTATTGACCTAATGTGAATGTGCATTCCTAGTGTTCCTAGTCCTAGCCCAGTAAGCTAGTCCCAGTCCAGTGACCAGTAAATTGCGTCTAGCCTTGTAGATGTATATTTTGTAGTATTTAACACTGGCTTATGTGTAAATGCATTCAGAAAATTTAATGGACTGGCTCTGTCTTGTCTTAGAGGACTGGCTTACCTAATGGCCTCATGTAAAAGGGCTTTAAGTACCTTTTCTGAAAATAGAAATAAGCCAGTACCCAGTATAATATCGTTCAAAGCTTCCCTGCAGATAAAAATGCAATAAAAACTTTACGACCTCATTAAAATACTATTCCGCCGGCAAATTGAATCATTTACCTTTATACGTTTTTAATGTACGTCGGCTTGTTTAATGACACCATACCGAATGGTTTACCGACGTTAATAACTAACTCGTTGAGTTGAGCTCTGCATATTATCTTTGAATGTCAGATGAAAATTACTATCACAGTTATTTTGCTATATACATGATAAGTTCTGGGTCTTCGTTTATTATTATTATTATTTATTATGCTGTGATTTTGCTGAAAGGATCATGCGAAAAAATATTACGGTATGTAATACCACACTAAAACGCAAACCTTAGGGAAATAATTTGACTAGACTGATGCGTATATCTTGAAACATACTATATTTCTCATAAAACCACTCGAATACTTATTACTCCATAAAAAGCGTAAAAAAAACAGCCTTAATCAAATCATGATATGCTGGGAAAATTTATATTAGCATTGTCATGCATGCAGTTTTACGTTAGCCTTATTTTTGATAATAATACTGAAATGTCTTGATCCAAATCCTTAATCATGAAGCAATCAAGAACCTATTAAATCCCACCCAGTAATTATTTATCTCAATCTTATGCTAAGATAAATAACCAAATTGGCCATTTACGTGATCGTCTAGTTTTACAAAGTTAGGACCCAAATTACGTTGTGTTTGTAGTAAACCTTTTATATTTTCCAGGTTCTTTTATGCAAAGTTTGGTTTACTTGTTTCTATCTGATACTATTCACCTGAGAAAATTAATCACTTTTTAATTTAAGTACCTTGTACGTTTGAACACACTGTTTATGAATTGAGAAACCTCGTTAATCATTTATATTATTTAGTTGTTGTTTTATTACTCAAGATTGGACTGTGGATTTATGGGTAAGGTTTGCTTTGGTGTTTAGTTGATTGAAGTTCACCCATTATCATATATTTAGTTTATTACTTGTATTGCCAGGAAGGTAAGTTGAAAGAAAAGACAGAAATAGTTTTTATAGATATATTCAGATGTTGGTGACAAATTGTGAAACTCGTAGGTGTAATGAAGCTAATTTTAAATGGGAAATTTGGTACATGTTTTCAGTTTAACTTTGTGTCTGAAGTAATATATTTTAATTTTTATCAAACCGGGGACGATTAAATTCGGTTCTTTTCACCAGGTAAAGTTTTAATTTCAAACTGATTGCAAGTAGTTTAAACAGTGAGAGTCAATTGTTTAAATTAATTAACGCTTAAAATTTTTAATATACTTGAGCTTCAAAAATAATAATTTGATTTAGAATTATAACTGTTAATACTGGGCTATTAAATTCATTCTTTTTCTGAAAACATATAAGTAATTTATTTTCAATCGATCCCAGGCATCTAAATTATCCAGAAATTATTGTTTATATCAATTGACACTACCGGTTATCAACATTTTGCTACACCATCAATTGATGACTGCTTGACTCACTCACATATGCTCGCGCAATGTGCGTGCGACAGGATGAATTCTAGCTTAGCACGGGGATAACCTGCCTACAATCTGCTAAAGATATCTTTGGTTTCCTACTCCCGACCGGACCGATTCACGGAGAGCGAGGGATCGTCTACACTAACCAGGAAAAAGCCGAGGCGTTTGCCGACAGCTTAGAACTGCAGTGTAGAGAGAACGAGCTCGATGACGAGGACGAGGACTGGGTGGACGATGTCGAGCGCAGAGTACGTAGGATCCACCGCCTGCCTGATGACGACCACATCCGCCCGACTACCCCCGAGGAAGTCAAGGAAATCCTTAGGAGCCTAAAGCCGAGAAAGGCTCCGGGATGTGACAAGATAGGAAACATCGCTCTCAAAAAGCTACCCAGGAAAGGAGTAGCGGCGCTAGTCAACATCGTAAACGCGATGTTAAGGTTACGGCATTTTCCAGCCAGGTGGAAAAAGGCCGACGTCATTATGATCCCTAAACCAGGGAAAGAACTAATTTTCCCGTCTTCTTACAGGCCCATCAGCCTCCTCCCAGCCATGAGCAAGGTTGCAGAACGGGTCATCTTGAAGAGGCTCACAGAAAAGACAGAAGAGCTGAATATCATCCCGGATGAACAGTTCGCGTACCGAACAGGACATTCCACCGAACTCCAAGTACTTCGCCTCACCGAGGAGATTACTAAGGGGTTCAACCAGCGGCAAGTCACCGCGGCGCTGTTCCTAGATGTTGCCAAAGCGTTCGACAGGGTCTGGCACGACGGCCTCCTAGCTAAAATGATGAGTATGGGTTACCCCATCGAACTCGTCAAACTAGTGAGGTCCTACCTGCACCGCAGACAGCTAAGGGTCAAAATCTCGGACCAACTCTCCACTTACAGGACCGTGGAGGCGGGAGTCCCGCAAGGTTCGGTGCTGTCACCGCACCTGTTCGCTATCTACACCTCAGACCTCCCCAGGACCGACCACACAGCCCTGGCCCTGTATGCAGACGACACAGCAATAATTGCCAGATCCTGGAAAGCCAGGAACGCAACCAGAAAACTCCAGGAAATGGCCACACTCCTGGAAGAATGGTGCACGAAGTGGAAAGTCGCCGTCAACGCCGACAAAAGCCAAGCCATACTCTTCAGACGAGTGCGGAAAGAAATTCCCACAGGACACGTCTCCATGAACGGCGAGGACATCCAATGGCACGACACCGTCAAATACCTTGGCGTGGTCATGGACAAAAGCCTAACGTGGAGACAGAACACGGACCCTATTACAGCCAAGGCGCGGCGCACAAGAGCCCTCATCTACCCGATGATGGGAAACGGTAGCCGTCTCAACCTGAGGAATAAGCTCACGCTTATCAAAACCCTCATCAGGCCGCAGCTGACGTACGCCTCGGTAGCGTGGGGTTACCAGGCAAAGTCCTACATGAAGAAAATCCAGGCAGTGGAAAACATCGCCCTCAGGACGGCGGTCGACGCACCATGGTACGTGAGAAACGCAGACATCGTCAGAGACCTGGAGTACACCACGGTCACTGAAGTCATCCGGGAACGAGCGAAGAAGCTGTACGCCCAAGCAGAGGAGCACGGGAACCCGCTAATCAGACAGGCCACTGATTACGACCCTGCCGACGCCCCGAGGCACAAACGGCCGAGGGTACAGCTTCTGGACAACGGGTGAGTATAACTTATATTTCCCGCTAACCGATCTGTTTCAGATACCCCAGGACGGACCACCACTACCAGAGACATGACGTTTTTCTACCCAAACCCAACCTCCTTGCGGGCGTCGGACAACATACCGTCCAACGCCCGTTGTCCTACCTGCTCCGTGGAGTCCGAAAGTGCTAAAAAAGCACTTAGGGTCTCCACACTCCCGAGCTACACAGCTCATATCCTTACCTTTCCGATGATCCGGGGTAGGACACACCTTTACTGTGTCCTACGTACCGGCAGTCAATCCCAGCCAAAACTTCCTAAAACCCAACTAGACCGATGACTACCCACGGGGGTGACAAGCTGGCGAAGAAAGAAAATATCAAGACAAGAAGAGCGCCAGAAGAGACCTCTGCCAGCGAGGTTGAAGAGCCAGGACCAGGGGAGGTCCGCAGAAAATACCACGACACATCTCGCATTTGCGGGCTGGGTCTGGTAGAAGTAAGCGGGCCCACCTATCACGAAGGCCGGTCCAGGTCTACAGAGATAATCTAGGAGCAAAGAGTAGTAGTCCTACTCGGCCCTAGTTATCGAGACCGTCATCAAGCCAATGGATATTGGCGCGAGTCGACTTTTGGTAATATTTCACTGCTCTGAATTTACATTTATTTTGTGGTAATTTTGGACTTAGTATATTTACGGTATTTTCTGCAAATAATTTTTAATTTGTCTTTGTTATATTTTATTAACTTGTGCCTTCAGGAAATTGTAGTAATTTTCAATTAACCGATCGTGTCTAGTAAATCCGGGAAGACATTTTACCGTAAATAATACCCTCAGGGGACGCTGCCTTTAAGTGGAACACTTCAGAGGTGTACGTCGAAAAGTTAATACAATTTATTTTGATTTGGTTTTAATTTTGCAAATAAATTGCTTTCTTTCTGTGAAATTCTCAGTCGGGGACGCTGCCTTTAAGTGGGATACTCCACCTGAGTCGAACTGTCATAAATTATTACCAAACACAAGACAAATTAATATCTAGTAAAATAAAACTTGACGTTTGAACCTGTTTGTTAGTAAAATTTTCTGCACAATAGTAGTTATATCGGCTTATTTTCCGCGAAATTCTCAGTCGAGGACGCTGCCTTTAAGTGGGACACTCCTCCAACTGAGATGTACCGTCTTATATAATAATTAAACATTCCATCTCCGGATTCACCACGTTAAATTTGTAAATTTAACTGTTTCATAATATCAAAAAGTCACTTTATTTTTGCTAGAAATTTTAAAATTTTAATAATAATTTGTCTGTCATAAACTTAGTCCAAATTTCTGCATTGTATTGTTGCACGTATCAAACTGTCGGTTTTGCTTTGCTTGTCATTTGATTTCATTTTTCGTTGTGCATATACCTGATATCGTTTACTTGCTTGCTTTCACTTTGAACAAGTACCTTTTAGAAATTTTAATTAGGGAACTAAAAAAGGCGAAAAATTATAAGTTGCAAAAATTTGAATATTTCCGAAACTTGGGTAATTTAAAATTTTAATATATTTAAAATATTAATTTATCTGCACTATTTTGTGGTTTTTCTGTATATTAAAACAATATTTTAGTCGTAAGCTCCTCTATAAAATCCTTATTTTACTATAAGGAACTTAACCAGACTGCAACCAACAGCTACTCTCCGGGCTATGTGATGCGAGAATAATTCCCCTGATTTGAGAAACAATGGCGGGTACCAAATTTACGGTGGAAGCCACTACAATCACTGTCAAAGAGATATCGTAGAGTGTATGAAATATATAACCAACTGTAGAAAAATGCATTAAATTTTAGAGTGTCATAAATACATAATAACCAACTGTACGGAAATGCATTCAATTTTAGAGTGTCATAAATATATAACCAACTGTAGGGAAATACATATAATCCTAGAGAGTAATAAAAGTGATTTTAACGGCCATCATGACAAATCTGGTGTCGTGCCGTAATCCGTATAATTGAAATAAAATGACCCATAGTTGTAAAGTCTTAACGCCAGAAGAAATAAAAAATCTCCGTACAAAAACCCCCTGTAGCGTGCCTTAACAGTACTTACATTGCGTTGACCGCAAATAAATAGAGTAAGCCACCCTCGCACAAGGCCCTTGTTGAACGTGATGGCCATAAACTTTTAGAATATTGCTAGATAGTTAGGATGACTGGGGCCATTGTCCCGTTAACCCGATAATATAATTCACAGAGCATTTATTAGTAACCGTAGAGTAAAATTCAGCCCCTGCTGAGAAAGTGGAACAATATTATCTGTTAACTGTAGCAAAACAAATGACACTATGATCTGACTTTAACTTGAAAGGAAAACTATTTGTCTGTTTATTGAATAAAGCAAATGAATCTTTAAATTGTTTGTAAACTAATTAAGATAAAATAAATTATGATGCAACTTAAATGAATCTTGAAGCAAAAGAACATTGTCCTTAAACTAGTAAATAAAACGTAAAATTATTTCCTAAATTTCCCTAGCTCTGATTGTCTCCTAAATAAAAAAACTTAATTAAGGCACAAATTAACCTAACCTTGCAAGTCTTAAAACTTTAGATACCACCGCGTCCGAACGGCTAATGAATGTTAGGCTCAGTATGTATAAGTCCACAAATTCTCCCCCGGATTTCTTATATCGTTGCCAGATAAATTTAGAAAGGGCCGGAATAACGATGAAATTTAGTTAAATGATTTGAAAATGGGCAAGGCCGCGGGACGGCTTTTGAGCCTCACCTGGGCAAATTGCAATCTCTCTCTCGGTAGCCACGCCGTCATCTTGAGGAACTTCGTCAGAGTCTCGCACCTCATTGGGAATTAGGTTACACTTCATGGCTGGGAATCTGCTGCTACTTCTTCAAAGTACAAGGCCTCGACACGGAAAGTATTATCGACACTTAACTTAACTCGGATCTAATTCTCTTGTACTCCAAATACAAGGCTTCGATACGGAAAGTATCGGTAATAATTAGGTCGGATTTAACTATCTTGTACGTCCTCGCGGAATTTTTGATGGCTGGGCTTTGGTTTGTCCTACATGGTAGCTTCCTGGGCAGGTCAAGGAAAATGACCTCCTTTCGTTTTTATATGCACACAGTGGCCTGTTTGGAGGCACATAGTCGGGCTACTTGAAAATGGCATTCGTTAAATTTTAGTTACGGGCTCCAATGACTAATAAGGTTTATTATGCCTCTTAATCTTTGTAACATATCTTTAGAAATGTAGCTAGCTAGCATAGCCTACACGTTGCTTTTAGGGCTTTTAGAACTTATTCAATTCTGTAAAAAATAAAGTGTTTTGGTTTGAAAACTGAAATATTATGCAAATGAGAAATTAAAATTGATAATGGCTTTTAAATTTACTGTCGTAAAAAAAAGATTGTTGATAAATTAAATAAGACTAATTGAATTTTGATAAGAAAGTAAGAAAATAATTTGAAAACGGCTGGCCCTATACGGGGTGGGGCGTTTTAATACATTGAAAGCCCAATATTTCCCACTATTTTTTATTTTGTAAGACATCAAAAATTATATAAAGAATAATAAAATTAAAAATCATTTAATTGAAGATAAATTATAGTATCTACTTGATAAAATTAAGTTTCCAGTTTTTAAAAAAATATTTCATTTTAGCCCACAAATTTTGCACTTGCATTGTAATATATTCGCTGGATTGTTCTCATTTATAGAGGTACTTCATATAGCTGCATCCATTTATCGTTATTCAATATCCATCCCCCATTTAGATGAATAGGGAAGTTCTATGATTTACTGACAAAGCATACTCCAACAAACCTTACTTGATAAATATTTATCGATATTAATCCGGATTGGTATGATTAACAGGGTAATTATGTAAAAAAAATATAATTATTCGTTTACTCACACCAGCGCATTCGCCAGATTTTAGACAAACGAACATTTATTTGGAAATCTGGCATCCTAGTATCACAATAATTTCTGTCGAAAGGTACTGAAAAGTACGCTTTTATTGTAAGAAACTAAAGAGAGGCCATTAAAAATTATGAAAGAAATTTTTACTACGACACAGATCAATTTAATTTGACCTTCTTATGAAATATTGATATTAGAATCGGTGTAAAAATAAACAAATAACAAAACCAAATGTATTTTTAACCGACCATAATATCGATATCAGGTATTAGGAGTGAGACAATGAGTTAATTTTTATATCACAATTTTTAGTGAGGCGGTTAAGTTTTTACAGAACTATTTATACAAAGTTTTCCTCTGATAAATAATTAACTTTGACAAAATCTTTTATAGTACGACTAATAAGCATTTATAAAAAATGAAGAAGGCAGATATAAATACACCTAGAAAAATTTACAATGATAATTTTATAATAGAACCTGAACTGAAAACAATACTAGGGAAAAATAATTAAAAACAATTCATCAATATTAACAATCCGTTTTAATAGTTCTGAGCAAGAGAAAAGTAATTAACAGGGAGCTGCTAATTCATTTAATGAGTATTTCATTAAGTCCTTCAAATCTCTCACTAAAAAAAAGAATACGATAGACAACGAATTATTTCTACCGTTCAATATAATATTATATATTTTATTTCCTTAACTGCTGTCAACGAAATACCTATGTATACGATTTAATAATATCGTGTGAAAGTAAGACCTTTAGTGATTCTGAATTTCATATTTTCTATTAGATGAAGTTGCTGTATATCACGCCGCAGATTTAATTAATTCATCTTTTGAAAATGGTACATTTTCGGAATAACAAAAACGACATGATTTCCCTTATCGTCAAATCAAATTTGTTGATTCAATAAAGTTCATTTATTATTAGAACCAATACCAATTGGCAACTACGACAAAAACAACTTATTTGAAGACAGAATTGATTTAACATAACCGTCAAGCGACAATTTATCAAACTTTTGTCTAAAATTAGACCTATTTATATTAACTTTTTATCCAAAATATAAATATAGAGTTGATAAAGCTGACAACCCAAACTATCTCTCAGCACCGTAACTAGGGTGGTGACGGCGGTGCCCCGCATAGAGCGCAAGACCGCAGGGGGCGCAAAAGCCGCTTGATTCAGATATGTAAATGAGCGGTCAAATTCAAAATTCATTCCATTTCGGTCTCACGCACGCAATTGACAATACTGATTTACCCCTAAACTAAACTGGACAATCTTGCCGACCCTAATTAATTTCCAATTTTACAATGATATAATTTAGCTCATAAATATGAAAATGACATAAATCCATCAGAATTTATAAGTGAATTGGAAACTGTAAAATATCAGGCACACGTTCTTTTCCCAGAGTCTAAATCAACAGCTTCGCTCGATTTGCTCCAGGCACTCATGATTGTTCCTTAGCTGAGCCTTGCCCAAACGTTGATATACCTTTGAAAATTTTTCTTACGTTGTTTGTAACTGTAGCTTCATGCGAAAGAAGCTTCAGCAAATTAAAACTAATAAAAACCTACTTGAGATCATCTATGGAGCAACAGAGACTGACAGGTTTAGGCATTTTGTCTATAGGTCAATTGATTATGATGGTATCATTAACGACTTTGCATCGCGTAAAGCTCGAAGAGTGGATAAATATTTATTTATACCTATAATATACGATATACTTCGATATACTTAGTTCCTTCAGGCGCGGTCATAGGGGGGGGGGGAGCATGGAGGCCATGCCTCCTCCCCTTCTGAGAGTTTACATGGAATACTATCTCCATTCAACTCTAGAATAAATTACTGTGTTTAGACGGCCGTGTTCCTATTTTTTTATTTAAATTTAAGAAATTACACTATTTTGATATAAATTGATTACTTAGTGATTGCTAAAATAATAATAATACTTTATATACAGCATGTCGCTCTTAGGAGTGTAACGCCCTTAATTTTTTTCTTTTTTTTTCCGATTTGAACCAAATTTTACTTAGATATAGAACAAAGTGGGCCAAAAAAACATTCGAACTCTACAAATGCAAAGCTACCTATGATAAAATGAACGGAAAAAAATCAGAAAATCTTATAGCCCAGTTGTCAGAGACTAATTTTGATGAAAAGTTAAAATTAATTGTTATCTCGCTAATTTTTTCATGAAAAACTAGTTTTTTGCTAGTAGAAAGTGACTCAAAAAAGTTTACCAAAATTTACCCCCGCAAACCCATATAAGCAACCCTCTGAAACTAAAAAATTCAGTTTTTTGCTAATATCTCGAAAAATAATGAAAGAAAAACGGATAGCACCACGTGAAAGAGCGAGAAATTTTACAAAAAATAGTATACAAGTTTTTTTAAATAAATATATTTTTTTATCTACACCTTGACCGTTTTAGACAAGTTTTAAAGTGAAATTTCCCTAACCCTAAAAAATGGAAAAAAAACCAATAATCTAAAAGTTAATTTTTTTACCTTGGATACTTCAGAGCATGAAAATTAATGTTAGATTGAAGTTTAAGGTATATCTACAAGGATTTTTTTTAAATAGTATTTTATTTAGTATTTATGTTTTAAGAAATAAGAAATAAAAATTATAAAAATTAAAAGTAAGTATACCATTGGAAAGCTGAATTCTTCCTCTTTAAAATGCTACCTTAATTTCCCTGTGCGACGCGCTTGAAATATTGAGCGAACTGTAATAATTTCTCATGCTAAGGGAAAAATTTACTCAAACAAAATGTTATGCTATTTGTTTCTAAAATTTCCCGCTCTTTCACGTGGTTCTATCCGTTTCTTTTTCATTATTTTTCGAGATATTAGCAAAAAACTGAATTTTTCCGTTTCAGAGGATTGTTAATAAGGGTTCGCGGGGGTAAATTTTGGTAAACTTTTTTGAGTCACTTTCTACTAGCAAAGACTAGCCTTTCATGAAAAAATTAACGGGGTAACAATTAACTCCTACTTAAAACCCCTCTGGCAACTGGGCTATTATTAGACATTTCTTATCGGAAATTTTTCTTATTGGGAGTTGTTCAGAATTGAGCCTAAAATTTCATCAAAATTTGAAAAATATTAAAATTTTGTTTAAAATAATATCCAAGTCCAAAAATATAATTGTAATGTGTTTCTTTGCTTAGAAAAGTGTGTTTTGTTTTAAATTAACCGCAAGCTATTAGGTGTTTGTCAGATAATCTGTAAGTTATTTAAAATGATGTTTTCGGACTGACATTATTTTCAATAAAATATTTTTTTTAAATTTTGATGAAATTTTGGACTAATTCTGAACAACTTTCACAAATAAATTTTTTCGATAAAAAAATGCTTCATATTTTTTAATTTTTTTCGTTTATCTTGATATCTTGGTATTACAGGTGACTTTGCATTTGTAAGGGGCGGATGTTTTTTTAACCACAAGTACTTCTTACTTTAATCTATATTTGAGTAAGATTTGTTCCAAATCGGAAAACAAAGAAAAAAGTTATAATAAAAGTGTTACACTTTTAAGTGCAGCACACTATATCACCAAAGCTAAAATTCGAAACAATAGAAAATACGCCATAAAAATACTGTGTTATGTTGTACGTTGTGTATGTCTTTTATATTTATTTTCATATTTTTTATGTTCATAACATGTTTTGTAATTACGAGAATATGTTTTATTTTATAAGCGTTTTTATATGTTTCATTTTAATAGAATTAAATTTTGTTTAGTAAGTGATTAAATTTTTATCTATACGTGTTGAAGTGCCCCCCCCCCCTTTGAAGAAGATATATATGACCGCCCCTGAGTTTCTTCTTTACCAAAGAATAAATTTTGAGTTTGAGTAAATTTTTTTATATTGTATAATACAATATAAAAAAATTTAAAACTATATATACTAACTTAGTTCCTCCTTTACCAAAGAATAAATTTTCAGTTGTTTTAGTTTTAAATTTATTCTTTTAAAACTAATAAAACAACTCAAAGTTTATTCTTTGGTAAAGGAGGAACTAAGTATATCGTATAATATCTACGTTTTTGTTGTTTAATGTGTATATATTGTTATGTGTAAGTAGTATAAAATAAAATTATATTTTGATTTTTTTCTCTGACTGTGGAGGGGGACGTAAAATGATTAACCGGTACCGGGCGGTACAAAGTTTAGTTACGGCACTGCTATCTCTCTAAAAACTGGAGTTCTACAGCATATAATCCTAGAATTTCAGCAAAGTATTTGTTTACCAAATAACGTGTTATCATCGAAAATTGATAATACTTTTGCAAAGTTTAATTGCATTGTCATTTTTAATTACTGCGCGATAAAAAAATTCTGAAAGCAGAATTGAAATAAGTGTAAAGAGAATTACAAAATTCACCTATAGTCCAGTCAACTAATTTTTCAATATGGGGGTGTAGACTGTAGACTACATGAAGGGCGGCAGAATTTTTGACTTCAGGGATGGGTCTGGAGTAGTTAGGAGGTAATCATTCTAACCAACCCTAAGTGGTCAGCTTTGCGGCTACCGGAAGTCCCTAAATTTTGACTTTTTTATTTTTTTGTTATAACTCGAAAACTATCGATCTAGAGAAAAAAAATCTTACCTTGTTAAAAGATGACAAAAACACCCTACATTTTTCATTTCTATCTTCAACCGTTCTCGAGTTATCTGTTTCTGAAAATTGCCGATTTCCGGAGAACGCTGTTTCGGATCACATTTTTCGTCATAATCTGCTCTTAACACCTCAACACAATATCATTTATTTGTGACAGATACATACAATTCGTAAAGAACCACTGTTTGGGAAGAAGTTGTACTGTGGTTTTTGATGGCTACATCAGCACATTAAAAAGTGCAAAAGTTGCTGAACAGAATCGTAAATATCGACTGAAGAAGTGCGTGGATCTACAGTTTACCATGGAAATTGAAATCACGGTAAAATAGGAAATCTTCCACTCGAACGCCAACAACAAGAGCCTTCTCATCAAGCTGTTGATGAAAAAACTGGAGGAAAATAATATCAATACCCTCCAAGCAGAGGATGATGCAGATGTGGCAATTATATCCACAGTCGTAGAAAAGTCAGTTTCCTCTTCAGTAGCTATGATAGGCAAAGATGGCAGTCCTGTTGTTGGCGAAAAGCCCTCTCCAGCGTGACATGTTCCTCGTGAAACCTGGAAAAAGAAAAGTATACACAGCAAGATACTCTTCACAAGAGCTGCAGCAGCTGGGGCTGGAGCACACTCTGCTTGTACATGCTTTCACAGGCTGTGATACCACCTCCGCAGCCTTCAGGAAGAGCAAAGTCAGGTTTGCAAAATTATACAAGACAAATCGGTCAAAGAAGCAGCTGACACCATCTGAGGTCATAATTATTGCATCCTTAGATGGTACGGTGCTTCATTTAAGAAGATATCCTTAGATGACTACAGATATCGGTAATTTTTAAAATCAGTCGCTTCTATGAAACCAAGTATTTCCACTCTCCACTAACTGAGGGGGCCACGAAGTACCATTCCTAAAGGATGTACTACCAAATCTAGCAGTCGATGGGAACCATACTGCCCTCACATATGTAGTGTGGGGTTTAGGAGAGAAATGGAGAGCTGGTGTCCAAACTAACAGACAAAAATGCTGCCCCCAACGAAATTTTGCAAGTTGTATTTTGTCGTTGCAAAAAAGATTGTAACTTCGAAAGATGCAGATGCAGAGAGGCATCATTACATTGTTTGCCAGCATGCCTCAACTGCCAGGGCAACTGCCACAATGGAGTTTCCATAACAAAGGATGGGGAGGATGAAGAATTTGATGACATAATAGTTTCTTTGGAGGAGTCACTTTCCTCTTCTGCTGGCGTGGTGAGCCCATAAACTATTCCCCCGTCCTAAAATTGATCGTTTTTTCTTTCTTTAAAAAAAGCATTAGCTAATTAGCAATTAACCAATTATATGTAAATAAAAGTAACTGTTGTATGTAAATAGTAGTTCAAACCATAATACTGTGTTGTTTTCTTATAGAGGTACATACCTCTCTTTTCTCACTGTTGGATTGTGGCTACTCATTACTCTACCAAATGCAACAACTTACAACAATAAATAGATTTTAAAAAAAGCCAAATTAATGCAATAAAATGTAGGTATGATTTCAAGCAATAACTCTATCATAATACGGAAAATAATCTTGAGATCGATCATCTCAACCAATAATTATATTTAGAATATATAATTCTTAAGTCAATTTGTTCACTTGATTTGGTTGTATTTTTTTACAAAGAAAATTTGAGGTGTTAGGAGCAGAGTATGACGAAAAATGTGATGTGTGATGCGAAACAGCGTTTTCCGGATATCGGCTATTTTCAGAAGCGGGTAACTCGATAACGGTTGAAGATAGAAACTTTTCGCAGAAATTAAAAAATGTAAAAATGTAGGAAATATTAGCCGGTTTCAAAAAGGTAAGAATAATTTTTCCACTAGGACCAATAGTTTTCGAGTTATTAGCGAGAAACCAAAAAAAATCGAAATTTAGGAACTTCCGGAAGCCCTCTCCCGCAACGTTCGAGGACTTTTAGGATATTTACTTCCTAATACCTCAAACTCATCCCTGAAGTCAAAAATTTTACCGCCCCCCATGTAGTGTACAATAATTTGTCGACAAGATTATACAACGCTTAATTTTAACAAATCTGAAAATATTAAAAGCTCACTGCCAAAATATCAAATAAATTATAAATTATTTTATTAACCTGCTTCAAAAAGAAGATCCTCAATTCTGTGCATATGTTTAAAGTTAGTTCGCAAGTTCCTTCAGAACTACTGGACCAATTTCATGAAACTTACTGCATGTGGCTTAGGGATCTTCAACTTAGGTCGATGTATTCGATTCATCTCATGACTGACTAATAAAAGTGTAGAAGTCTACAAAGTTAGCCTCACCTCGTCAAGTTTAGAAGAATAATATACCAAGAGGATTTACTGAGTCCACTATGGTTTTGCCTCGTTCTCTATCCGCTTTTAGCAACATCAACTGCGGTTGTCGGTTTGATTTCAAGCAAACTTTGTAAAAAGCCCAGGATTTGTCTTGATCTGCTAATTTTATACCAATGTATGCACCTTTCTCATAAAATTAGTTGTATTTATCTGCTGTTCTTTTTACTGTGAAATTGACACATATTATGTACCAAAAGCAATCTGGTGAATTGACACAATCTCTTAAAGCCTTTTCAAGTTTGGAAACAATAGTGTTGGCAGGTTGGGAAGGCAGCAAGGGGACAAGATGCGTAGACACCTGAACTCATGAAGGTTTCAACTTGTTTTCTTTTCTGTTACTCGTTCATATTACATAATTTTTTTATCCGTATAAATAATATACTTTCGCCTACCTTGATATAATCATACAATACCATTAATTAGCTGGATTTTGTCTAAATTAAAATAAAAATCACTTATTGTGAAATAATACTTGATGAATTTTTTAATAGTTTTCCTGTAGTTAGTACCCTAGAACTACAAAATTCAGCTATTGGATTTACAACACATTTACCATCGCAAGTTTATATTAAAATACGCGATTCTCTGAAATAAATAAAATTTGTATTTATTATGCCGATGTAAATAAAAAATTGTTATTTTTGGATTTGTGTGACATAGAAAGGTTTC
The DNA here is from genome assembly GCA_963675555.1 of Leptura quadrifasciata. Lineage (NCBI taxonomy): Eukaryota > Metazoa > Arthropoda > Insecta > Coleoptera > Cerambycidae > Leptura > Leptura quadrifasciata. The sequence goes on along the minus strand of OY776673.1, from coordinate 148,302,092 downwards.
TACTTTCGCTACGAGACATGTTGGTTAAACACAAAAGAGATCAGCTTTGAGACAACCAGAAGAACACCACGCTTAGGTATATGTAACTTGAGTGTTCTGACAAAATATCATTAATTTAAAGTTATTTTATTTATTCCATAAATGGTTTCCACACTGAACACACTCATGAAGATATCTACAAATAATTTGTATAAAAATAAACAAACAAATAAATAGATAAGATATGTTTTGATGTCTAGGATATATTATTCAAACTTGTGCAAAATAATATATAATCATTACGCTGACGGTAAATACTGGTTTATAAATTGTATTTAACCCTAAAGAATAAAATAAAAGGGTCTTATTAAGAATGAATGAATTAGATAATATCAGAATGACAGTGAATCATAAAACGATATATTGTACAACGTAAATAAACAGCTGAGGCTTTGCTAGTCTCATAGGGGCTCTTCGATAGGGACTACTACTATAGGGAGAAAAACATAAAAGTAGTGAAATAATCAATAATTAGAAGGACGGAGGTACAGGTGCTATACACCTATACTCAGTCGATGTATATCCCCTGACTTGTACACAATAAATAAAATGTATCAACAAAAATGTTTAAGCTAGTGCTAAGTAACCAAATTTAAGATAGTTATGGGTTAATGTTCATACGCTAGTAATTATTTTTTAATATGAATCGTTACACAATACTTCATCAGTTGGGGGATGGAACTTACGGTTCTGTAGTCTTAGGCCAAAGAAAAGATACAGGAGAAAAAGTTGCCATCAAGAGAATGAAAAGGAAATATTATTCTTGGGACGAAGCCATGAATCTACGAGAAGTTAAAGTACGTACATTTTTTTTACTAATATTTGACGTAAATATGTGTCTGAAATACATGACATATTATTATGCTCATGACCTCCCATCAATGTGTTTTTCTTAAATTTTAAAGGAACCTGTAATGATGTATTTAATTGTCAATGTCACAGTACCCAACAACAATATTTCACTGGATAAATTTTTTATTAAAAACAGATTAACTGGAATCCATTTATAGAATCTTAAAACAAAATAGCTGAACAGTTGTTATAGGCGATATATTTATGACGGACTACATGTTCTTAATTGCGGAGCCTTAACTTTTATATCGTATTTAAGATTTTGTATATGTGCAACTTACATATATTTAGAACTGCTAACTATATTTTTACTTTTTATGGCAAAAGTCCTATAGAGGTCTATTAGTATAAAACAAAAATCAATCTTGGCTACCCATAAATGCGCCTTCTTAATGCTTTTCGGCGTTCAATAGAATTTAAAATTAAGTATATGCTTATACATACAGTGTGTCGCATTTCAATAATATATTAATACCACCATCTTAAAAACTCTCCCTTAGAAGTCATGTGAACCTAATTTCACTGAAATATCTACGAATTCTACTATTTAGTGGGTCGATCTGGATTTTCAAATGGACTCGCTTTTTTTCCATTTTTTTTTTGTGATATTATGAAGTTGGACCCCCTCTAACTTTTCGTGAAGAAGGTGGGAAATTTATATGTAAAGATAGGGAAAATCATTTTTTCGGATATAACTCGCTAAGTTTGATTCGGATCCAAAAAGTGTATATGGATAAAATGAAGGGCTCGCGAATGCGCGTAAACTGAATTTTGACTCGTTGAAATCGGTCCAGCGGTTTGCGAGATTTGAAAGTACAGATTTGTATACGGATTTTCCGCTAAGTCGGTAGGTTGATTAGGAGGGGAAGGGAAAGGGTAAACGTAAATGAAATTAAGACTGCTGCAACTTCCGCAATTTTTTCCGCATATCACGCAGCAAATGTGAGATTGTGTGCTAATGTGCCTATTTTGAGTTCCGCTCATGTATTTTCAATTTTTGCTATAAATAAGCAAATGGTTGCGAAATAACCAACTTTTTGTTGTTATTTTTAGAAAAGTCATTTTTCGCCAGGAAGGAAAGGGGTGGGGAGGTTTTCTTTTCGCCATCGAATATGGAATTTTTTTCTCTTTGATTTGAGCCTGACCAGATTGCGATCGGATGATTAGGAGGGGAGAGAGGTGCCCGCAAAGTTTTTACCCTGTAAAAGGGCAAGGGAAAGGGTTAGGGCCGGGCTCATTTTCAAGGACAATCAATTTTCCTTCTAGACTTTCTTACCCCGAAGCTCTAACTTTATTAGGGCCTAGACGCGCGCTTGTTATATTTATAAAACCGAACGAGCGGAGTGGGACGTGTATTTGTGAGAGAGAAGGGAGAGAAGTGGGAGTGCTAGGCTCCTCCTCCGGTATCTCGCCGCACGGCTGCTGAATTGCCGCGCTCGTTTTTATAAATGTATCACGCGCTCATGCAGGCCCTAATGAAGTTAGAGCTTCGGGGTAAAAAAATCTGGAAAGAGAAGCCTGGCCCGACTTCCCTAACACTTTCCCTTCTGCAGGACAAAAACTTTACGGGCCCCCTCTCATCTCCTAATCATGCGATCTCAATCTGGTTGGGGTCAAATCAAAGGGGAAAAAATTCCACATTCGATGGCAAAAAAAATCTCCCACACCCCCTTCCTTCCTGGCGAAAAATGGCTTTTTCTAAAAATAATAACAACAAAAAATTGGTCATTTCGCAACCATTTGTTTATTTATGGTGAAAATTGAAAATACATGAGCGGAACTCAAAGTAGGAACATTAGCACACAATTTCATGTTTACTGTGCGATATGCGGAAAAAATTGCGGAAGTTACAGCAGTTTTAATTTCATTTACGTTTACCCTTCCCCCTCCCTCCTAATCAATCTACCGACTTGAAATTTGGGCACAGTACTTAGGTTCTGAGTGTCTATCGGGGGAAGAAAAAAAAATCGCCAAGTCACTTTCGTCCCCGAAAAAAACGCGAAAACGGTTCTCGGTACCAGCGAATCATCAGTATACAAATCCATACTTTCAAATCGCAATATCGCAATATCTCGGGAACCGTTGGACCTATTTCGACGAGTCAAAATTTAGTTTACGCGCATTCGCGAGCCCTTAATTTTATCTCTATACACTTTTTCGATCCGAATCAAAATAAGTGGGTTATGTCCGAAAAATTTACTATTCCCTCCCTCCCCTCCTCGCGAAATTTCGACTGGAAAATTTCCCGGATGATAGAAAGGGTCCGACTTCATAACATCGCAAAAAAAATCGAAAAAAATGAGTCCGTTTCAAGCCGTTTTTAATGCCAGATCGACCCCACTATATTGGAAATGATGAACTGTTGAACATGAATAGTAGCATGAAAATTCAACCATGTGCATTCAGGACGAAAATGAACCGAACAACTGTATTATGAACTGAAAACGGAGGCCATTTCAAAATGAAGAACGGAAGGTAACGGCAACAGAGTAAGGCATAAAACACCTCTGTTTTATAGCTAGTCAAATGTTATGTTGAAATGTTGCCATGACAACGAAAAAAAATTGCGGAAATTAACAGTGGCATTTAAACATTCAAAGTCAAAGTTCTCTAACAAGAAGCTAATTAGCCTCATCTTGATAGGTGGCTGGTGGCGGTCGAGTCCAACATTGTAAAATATTCAAATTATTATAATTCTATTTCTGCTCTCCACAATGTTTAACGTGTGCAACCGAATCAAAAGTATTTTAGGGCTCTTGTTATTAATTTATTAAATTGTGGACTGTTTAATGGAAAAAGAAATAATACTTATGAGATAGATAACGAAGAGCAAAATAACGTTCTATTAGAATACGTAGAAGACAATGCTAAAGCATCTGTAATTCAAAAGCAAATTTTAAATCAGGTAAATGTTCCCAAAACAACTGTGAATAACTTTTAGAGAAAAATCATTATCGCCCATGCAAACCATCCATCGTTCAAGGTTTACAACAAAATGACTATGAGAGAAGAGTAACATACTGTGATTGGTTTGTACAAAAATGTCTACAGAACCCAGACTTTCATTTAAAAGTATTATGGACAGACGAAACTAGATTCACTAATTGTGATGTTTTCAATAGACATAACACACACTACTGGAGTATCCAGAACCCTCACATAATTAGCCAAAGAAGGTTTCAAACTCAATTTGAATTCAATGTCTGGTGTGGCATCATGGGTAAACTTATTTAAATCGTTCATTGATAATAATTCATTATAAAAAATACTTTCCAGGTAATCGCATTATTGGACCATTCATTTATCATGTTAATTTGAACGGTGCAGTTTGCGAATGTTGCAAGAACAAATAATACCAGCGCTTAGACTTGCTGTAGGAGATATTAACCAGATTTGGTTTCATCACAACGGTTGCCCAGCACATATTAGCGGCATAATAATACAATTCTTAAGATCGACTTTTCATAATAAAATAATTGCAAATAATGGCAACGTTCTATGGCCAGCCAGATCTCTTGAACTCACTCCATTGGACTGTTTTCTTTGGAGGCATACAAAAAACGAAGTTTATTCATTTGAACCAACAGAAAATATTAAAATTTTAGAGGAACGTATAAGAAATACTTTGGCTGCTGTTAACAGAAATACTTTGAGAGCGTGTAGTTCAATATTAAAGCGATGTCAAAAGTACATTATTGAACAAGGACGACATATTGAACATTTTTTAAAAGTTTTTAATTAATTTGTTTCAATTTTAAGTTGAAGCTAATAAAATGTACCGTATGTATTATTATTCTATTCAAAAACAAATCACCGAATCTACAAAATAATAGAATTATTGGAAAAAAGCCTCTGCGCCCGCGACGTTTACGTCAAAGGAACAGTTAGAGGTTATGTTTTACAAATAATATAAATCGGAATAAACACAGAACTAATGTATTTTGCTGACTTTTCGGAAAGTAGTCTCTTTCCGTTTTCAAAGCTTTTTTGGAAGAACTCTTATTTTGCTGTGTATGTCAAATACACAGTTTTAAGATTCTGTTTATGTTATTTCCATAGATACTTATTACTTACACAGAACATAGAACTGATGATATTTTCTTTTAGATAATGTTGAGTTTGTTAAGTTCTTCCTTTAACATTGGTAGCCAGGTTGTACAAATATCTACTGAACAATTCGATACGCACTTATCTTCATTTAATAAGATTATTGCTGCTTCTTTTGTTAAAATTTTTGCCGAGTCCCAATCGGATTATTTTAAAATAAATTTTCTTCATAGCCTACTTAGAAAACTTAATTTTCTCATATTTTACACCAGTAAATATTTTTTCCCTGACATTGTGATACATCACTGAAAGGAGAATTAAGAGCACTATTGAACATATAAAAAATCGGCAGCTACTGGAAGCGGCTGGAACCTCCCCACTCGGTGGATCTTTAAAGCCGAAAAGAGCATTAAATTGTGACAAAACGGCACTAAACGTAATCCGATCTCATCTAAAACCTTTTCAGATCTTCTGGGGCACTAAAAAAACCCTCAACTTAATGAATTTACAATCATCTATGCGAGTTATTACCTACATTATCGCTCGTTGAATAATATACTATTAGGATATTAATAACTTTAACATCACTTGAACGACTAAGAATGTCTAGTTATCCTACATACTACAGATTTGTAAAGCAACAAACTGAAAATTGGTAAAGTGATAATCTATAATAAATTCACCAACGAAGGTACAGAAAGCATATGATATTGATATTGTTAAATCTACCTTTAAAGTTTGTGACAATCCACTAAAAGTTACAAATATGCGGAAATCTTATTAACATGACATGACACCAACGTTATCGGATGACAAACGATGACAATGACAATCCTCAAAATTTGCTCATTGCAATTCGATCGCTCGCGGCTGTCTTTGTTAAATGAAACATTAGCATTTCAGTAATTTTACTAGATTTTAGAGGAATATTTGTAGTTTAATTCTTCGATTTGTCTGTATATATATTTAAAAACGGCACTAAACGTAATCCGCTCTACTTCTAGAGCAGTGAAGAAACCCTCACACGTGAATTGACACGTGATGTGACGAGTTTCACGACGTAACGCGCATCGATCATGTCATGCGAAATGCGATCTATGCCATATTTGCTTTGTTTTTAATTTTTTTCACGGAAACCAAATCGAAAGGGTGGAAGTGTGATATATCGTTGAAATCAGAATTTTAACTGCTTTTCAATGGTTCCATTGCAAATTGAAAGTAATTATAAAATAAACAACTTGTTGCGTCAAAATGGCACTAAACTTAATCCGATCTCAACCAGATCTTCTGAGGCATTAAAGAAACGCACACGCAAAGCTTCATTCAAATCCGTTCAGTAGTTTCGGCGCTATCGTGCTAACACACATACACACACACAGACATTTTTCAAAAACCACTTTTTTGTGTTGCTAGGACCTCAAAACGTAAAGATTTGATGTTATCTCAATTTCCGTTTTTGAACCAATTTTAGTAACCTCTCACAATTTTATTGTGGAGAGGTTAAAAATTCAATATGGCATCCATAAGAAAAAACAAAGTTAGTGGCACTAACTGAGAAACAAATGACGGTAGAAAAGCACCTTAAAAAAGTGTCCTAACAATGTACTTATTAAAATATCACCAGTCATCAAATTAGGCAGATACGGGAAGTTTCTTAAAATGCACCTTTTCAGTTTTTTGAAAATATTTCGGAAACGAAGATAGCTAAGTCAAATTTAAAAACGACATCGAAACGGTCACAAAATTCTTCAAAAAAGCCCCCATTTAATCGTTTCTCTATCTCTAATAATAATAGATATAGCAATGGATGCACCCCCAATTTGGGACACAGTATATAGGTATTTTCATAAAAAAGTGCACTATTTCCGAAGTAACCTAGAAAATCTCAAAATAGGAGTGGAAACGACGTCCTAGGGGATGAAATACACTATATAGCTGTGGAACTTTTCGGTTTAGTAATTCTTATGCTATCCTTAACATTTCTACCAATTTTCAAAACTTTCTGAATTTTGTCCGATGTATTACAATTTTAACTGTTATCTTACTGCATTATTAGAGCAACTGTTTCTGAAGTTGACGAGGTTTCAAATTTGAACATTAAAAAATCTGTTATATCTATTGAGTTATTGTTTCTTGCAGTTGTTCTTTATTATGTCGCATCACCTTAATATAATAAAATTTAAATGGCTTAAAAACAAAATGCGTGCATTCGTAGGCCTTTAATATACGTATAGGTTATTCACAGAGAAATTTATTATAATGTTGACCTAAATCACAAGAGGCCAATGATTCCTTATCAAAGTTTTGCATGCAAGCCTGTGATTTATGTAAGTAGGAATTCTAGAAGATTAATGCGATGTTAACCTAGTTGTTTCTTTTAATATATATTCTAAATTATGAGAATTCTTGCACATAATTTTTAGAAAAGATTGATTCGATAGTACCAATATATTCCTTGTAAAAGCAGACTTATATAATATAATAATAAATACACCACAGGTAATGACGACCCCCTTTATCCCGGAAGGCCCTAGAAGAGCCTTGTGTGGGAGGGGGCTACACATTTAGAGACAAGGGACATATAATTACGATAATAATTGTTATAATAAAAATAAAATCTGTGACCTGTTTCGATCAATGGTCACAAGATAGTTTAATGACTTGGGTGTGAGTAAAACCAAATAATTTTAACAACGCATAGAAAAAGTTTTTTTTATATACATTTATTTAACGTCGGCCTATTTCCGCTACTGAGGCCTAACGCCGACGCCTGTAGACGAGCTACCCCCAACCAGGAATTTTTGCCGAACCTCTTCCCTTAAGAAGGGTAGGGATCTTTTACTTGCCTAAAATTTAATAGACAAGGGACCGACGGCTTTAGATCCCCTCCGAAGGATGGTATATCCCCTATACAACCCTCGCCTAAGGTTGTATAGCTTCCGTGCATACACTGATATACAAGCCGCTGGAAGATGTGTGAGGCGAGGATGCGGTCTTCATTGGAACTGTCACCCATCCAACTACTAACCGCGCCTTACGTTGCTTTACATCGCATATCGAAGTATGTACATAGTAAAGACGCACCCACGCCCGCCCCATAGAAAAAGTTAAAATAAGCACATTTTGCATAGTCCTACTACGAGAAATCATGCGCAGTTACTCTGCACCCTCCAAAAGGACTACTTGTATCTGCTTATATTTTTTGTCAAAAATGGTAAGAATAATCTGGATGCTATTCGATAAAGCATAAGATTTTATGTAATACAAAAAAAGTGGCAGAGCTTCCAACATAAAACACGTTCGGCTCTAACTTTAAAACGACCCAGTAAATCAAAATAGATATAAAAAATGAAAATCGTCACCGCCACCAGTGGCTTGCAAAGAAAGAGTTGCGAAAGTAATTGTCTTGGGATTTTATTTATAACTTATTACTTTTCTTACAAACCGCGAAAAATGTTGATTGTACCCTTTAAAAATTATTTCATACTTTTTTTCTTACTATTTTTCTTTTGCCAGACGGCAGATAGAGTTTCTGTCTGCCGTCTATGGTCGCACCTGGAGCCCAAATTACACGAACGATTTTGCTCAAATTTTGTATGCGTATTCAGGATAGCCACACTTCGAGGAGAAATAAAAAATCGATCCTAGTTCCAATGTGGGGGGAGTTAACCTCTAAAAACCGCTAAAAAATCGTAAAATAATTTTTTTCTCAAAAACGGTTTTAACGATTTTAATCAAATTTAACACATGGATACTTACTTAGCACTAGTATGAGAGGACATAACCCGTTACCCCCTAAAAAACCAGGGACGGAGACTCTGGGCATAAAGTTAAAATAATAAAATTATTTTCTTTCTCTAAAATGGCTTTAATGATTTTATACTTCCTTAAATGTTAGTATACGATGATGAGACTAGTTGTAGATTGTTTTATGGGGTCGTTTGGCTTCGAACAGCCTTACTTCACTTCGCCCTAAAAGATCTTTTGTGATTTACCCTACATCTAGTTGTTGCCCAGGATTCCAAGACTTTTTACAAAGCTTATGGTTTTCCTGGGGGCTAATTTCCCTATGTCTTCAGGCGTTAACTCCGCCTGTTCTAGGAATTTTAGCCTAGTGCGGACTAACACCTTGCATTCACAAAGTATATGTTCCGCAGTTTCAGTTGCAGTATCGCAATATCTGCATTTGTTGTCTACCGCCTTGCCCATATTCTTGAGATAATATCTCAAGGGGCAGTGGCCAGTTAGAAGGCCTGTGATTAGCCTTAATTCGGACTTTTCAAGTTCGAGAAGCCTTGTGGCATTCTTTGTCGAATGAGTTATAAACTTTTTTGCTTGTCTTTGGCCTGGGAGTATTCCTCCAGTAGGACTTTTTCTGGTCCTTTTCTCATTCTTGGATCTCCTCCGCTATGTGTCCTTTGGCCAGGCCACAGAACAGTTCGGGTTCAATGAATTGTGCTTTAGATCCTTTTTTTGCTAGGCTGTCAGCAAAGGTATAGGACCTTAGAGCTTTTAGTGCTGCCTGGCTATCAGATAATATATAGATCTTTGCCCTTCGGATGCCTTTATTTAGGCATTCCTGGGCACACAGATCTATAGCGTAAATCTCTGCCTGGAAGATGGTTGGGGTGTTACCGAGGGCTTTGGATAGCCTACATTTAGGTCCTACTATGCCCACTCGTGCCCCTTCAGCCATCGTAGATCCATCTGTATACCAGATGAGTGACCCTTGTTCCAATCGCAGAGACTAGTTACTTCTAGAAAATTCAGGGAGGGATGTTGTAAGGGGTATGGTGTAAAGAATTAAATATTTTTTCCTCTATAATTGCCCTGATGATTTTGATAAATATTAACACATGGATATTGGATACTCCTTTAGTACTAGTATGAGTTGATATAATAGGTTTATACCAAAAAAAATGCAGGGACTGAGAGTGTGGAGGCTAAGGTTAAAAGAATTATTTCTTTTATCGATTTATGTCATATTTTTTTTCATTGGTAGAACTAAAACATAAATTTAAAAAAATACGTCTTGCTCCGTTTATTCAAAAAGGTCTTTATTTTGAAGTTATTAAATTTCGAAAGTATATGCATAACTGTAGTGTTAAGGACACTGAATAATTTTGTATTATCAAAGATGATTAGTGGTTTACTGGATAGAAAATTTGCCTGGAAGGCACTTAGTTAGATTTAGGTGCTAGCGTCAGATAAGAAATTGAAAAGTGATTAGTACGCCAGTTTTCAATTTAGTATGTAATTTTTAGTTTTGTTAAGTCTGTCTTTTAGATATGTTTTAATTGCACCACCTTTTTTAATATGTCTTTTAGCAGAAGGTGTTTAGGTTTAAGATTGTAATTGTTGTTTCAACCGAACCAGGCCTACTCCACCCGATCCTGCAACCGGCCATCGCGATCAACACGATGGTTGCATGATCGGTTCCGGGATAGATACTGGGGAGGTACTTTTATACTGTTAACTTTAATAAAGGTTTTAAATTAAATTGAGCATTTGTCTATCACGTCCAGAATTCGGATTCAAATTCTATTCGATTCCCCCCTTTTCTTTTAATTTCTTTTGTCATCGCCGATTATTTTTTTGTTTAAATAAGCCTGATTTAATAGTATCAAGTATTACATTTCATTATTAAATGTATTTAACTAATAATGGATGTTTTTAAAAGCAATTTAATTAATATGTTTGATATTAAAATTATTTAATAATTTTTCATGGTACATCAAATACTCGAAAATAATGAAGAATATCATTAAAAGATGTGGAATAATAAAAATTTATAACGCGGAAATATGATTATCTAAGTAAACAGATTAATTGGTAATGAAAAGAGAAATTTCAAAAAAAAGGAAGACCCCGTGGTATCTGAGCCAGGCGGATGCTCTGTACACTGAGCAACAACAACATAGATAATTTGTATATAATGTAAAATAATATAATATAAGAATAATCATGACTGATGGTCCATAAGGTCGATATTTACGAGAAAATTGTTGGTTAAAAAAAAGCGTTTCAAGTAATTCAGTGAGAGTGAGCGGCAATGCCAGACCGCTTAACTTATGTTGTTAAAAAAGTAAATGTTATTAAATTATAAATCAAAGTTGTGATAAAGGAATTTAGAAACAAATAAACAAAACAAACAGTAACAAAAAGAAACGAAAAAGAGGAGAGGATGAAAAGAATTTAAAGATGAGAAATTGTGTTAGATAGTTATTTTAGTTAAAGAGACAAATAGTTTTGACTAGAGGTACTGCCGGAAGATGGGCAACGCTTGGTCTGGCAGTTTGTGCTTTATGCGAAATGGTGCATTATGTTCTTTAATTTGAGTTATGTTGTTTGTTAATGGGCCATCATCAAGTTTGAATTGATAGAACCTTTGTGATATAACTTTAATATAGTCCATACACTGAGCCACTAATATTCCTTGTTGACACAACAACGTTCTTGGTACCTACTTAACGTCTGTACCTGTATTTCCAAAATTGAAAACCTCAAGAACAAACGGAAAAAGAGTATTTCTATCTAGTTTTACCAAGAAAAAAAAAATGAAATCAGCGACCCCTAACTGGAAGGTCCCCACTAATAGGGCATGTTAGTTCGACAGATTTACAATAATTTGAATTAGAAATTCTAATATAAAAATTTATTTATTCCTAAATGGGAAAGTTTGTCCGAGTTGTCATGGACCAACTTTTTTATAGGCTCACATAGGTTCGTAGCATGGTTTATATCCATTATCATAAATAATTAAATAAATATAAAACGCTACGATTAAGCCGTAATATCAGAGACATCATTTCCCAATAACGACATCAGGTGGCGCAAAAAAGTCCGGTAGCTTCAAACTAGTTAAAAAAATATGCCTATATACATCTGCTCACTTTTGCCTTTAAATTCAACGTATTTATCATAAAAAAGTTTCAATAAACATATGACCGGAAATAATTCCTGGGAACCCAATTCTTGAAAGTATAGGAATTAAAATTCTCTTGAAATTTTCTCCCACTGAAAATTCACAACTCAAGAGAATTGTCGTTCTTGAACCTCGTAGGAATCAAATTCCACTGAGAGCAGCAGTGGGGCATATGTCAAATTATATGTTCATACTAGGATTTGCAATAACCAATGAGCAGGTTGGACTAAATCGGAGACTTTTTATTTTTATTTTGGCAATATGGCAGTAATGACATTTATTATAGGTCCGTGAAAATCAACTAATGGCCAAGTCTCATTGTGACCAATTGAACTTTTCGTCGTACTTGAATTCGTTTGTATTATAAGATAAATCCTTACCGGATTCTTTAATGATATAAAATAAAGTTAAATTTATAATGTTGAGTATAATAATAGCCTTGTTGTTGTATATAGATTGTGTTGACGGGAATAGGCCAATCAATTATGGAAAACCAATTTCTGACGATTGTTGACGTTTCGATTTATTATTAAATCATCCTCAAATTTATAATTGCTTAAAAGATTTACATTTGCTCCAGCTTCCCCGCATCAAAGATATACCTAATATAAATTTTATATTTTTGTCTATTAAATTAAATATATTTTGAAATAGAAAGTAGTTACTGTCCCCTCCCCAGAATATTAGCCTAGGACCGCCTTTGATTTGTAGGCTAGATATATAATAATAAATAAATATACACTACAGAAATTAGACAACCCCCAATTCCAGAAGCCACAGGTTTGTGCGGAAGGGGGTTACACATTGAAAAATGCGGACATACAACCATATACTCCGACAGAGCCAGTGCCGTAATCATTCAATTAACTGCAATTGCCACCTCACGCCTTAAAAAACACGGTTATCGGCTAGATAGATGAACAGAACAAAGGAAAATTTTAAAATACAAAGGTAGGTATAGTCCAAGTAAGGACTTCCTTGCACTCAAAATTCGCAACAAAAACTTTCCGACATAATTATTATCGCCGCAGGCCATGCGGCATGCCAGTCATCAAACAACCCGAGCACATTAAAAATCTAAGCGGTAAGCGAGTCAATTGCGATTGAGACAGCACAAAGAGTGATGGTATTTTAATGAGGTCGTAAAGTTTTTGTTGCGTTTTTTATGTTCCGGGAACTGATTACTTCAACTATACACACATCAAATTGCACAACAGAACAAGGACAAATCTTGAACTGCTAGTATTATTAGCTATGTTACTCTCTTCATTGAACCGGAATTGACATTACAAAATGGATGCATAACCTTAATATATAATTCAGAACTAGGAGAATTTCCGAATTTTCCAGCAAAAAACCATAGACAATTTTTTCCTTTAATATTATGAGAAATATTTGCTATGCATTTCATTAAGAATACGAATGTACTTAAGTGATACAAAAGCCTGGGAAAATGACGTCAATTTCTCAAGATAATTAATTCCTTCAATTTCAAGAATTGGACTCCTGAGGGAGTTACAGGTTACAGTCCTTTCAAAATGGCGCCTTAGAGTAGGTTTTCATGTAATATTTCGGAAACCCTTTGTGCTACAGCAACTAGATTACACGTTAGTTAATATCAATGTATTTTATGATACCGGCCAAAATGAGGAAGGGTGGAGGGGTGTCCCCATTTTTGGTCCAACATTTGTTTACACTTTCTCAAATTTCGGTATAGGAATATAGGTCCTTGATTAAAATCACACAAATATGTCCTGTTTATAAAATACTGTGGGATCAATCGTTAACAAAAACAGGTTTAATATTAATAAGGAGCGTTATTTAACATGATAAAGTTCTAGTCCTGTATTTTATAGAAACTGTTATGAATTTATTTATTCTAAAAGGTAATATTATTGGGGAAACGCCTACGTTGTCCACCTGCTTACAAATTGTTGTTTGAACTGATTCGATACATGACCAGCTAGTTGAATAGTTTTCGAAAATAATGAAATATCTATCTTGGAATAATTATGAAATAATCAATATTACTAGGCGATTATTTATTATCATATGGCTTTACGTCAATCTGAAAGTATAAACAGAATCTGGGGTCAATTGAAATCGTACCAAACTGATAATCAGCATTGTTTTTATTTTAACTAAAAAAAGTAAAATACATATATAACTAACAAACATGTTTATATTGAAAAACAAACCATGTTATCAATTAGTCATTGCTCTTTCCAAAATGGAACTTATTACACTTTAATAGCTTTAGATGTATATATAGGCACGCAACAGAACATACAAATGCAATTCCTTTGCGTTTCAGTCTAGAGGTACTCCGAGCTGAGTAACCTCTAATCATCGCAACATTGCATTGGTGTGTAACTGCGTTATAACACATGCAAAATTGTTTAATTTTAAATATTACAAAAGTTGATTTTGTATACTTTGTTCCTAGAAAAACTGTTGATAACGTTTTTAACGACAGAAAAATTAATTTTTCTAGGTCCGTTACATTTCTTGGCAGATAGTAAATTCATAGTCAATGTAGAATAATGAGACAGACCGTAGCCCAAAAAATTAATAGTTCTTTGTATGCCATTTCCTTGTTAAAACAGAACATATCTAAGGAATATCAGCTTAACAGTTATTATGCTATGATATATTCATATCTCTCTTATATTATTATGATACAGTTGTGGCCAATTCAATTCAAAACTTCTTTATTATATATTATGAGTACAATACATGTTCCGCCCCAGAACCTATTCCGGGGACCAACCACGCAACCACTGCGTAGTTCGCGGTGGCGGGTTGCAGGGTAGGGCGGACTAGAATAAATAGCACAATTTAAAACTTAACCTAAACTCCCTTCACATAAAAGATGAATTAAAATAGGTGGTAACATTTTCTATATCTAACACAAACAGATTTAAAAAAACTTATAACTAAACTTCGTTTTAGATACTCTCACATTTTTTTTTTAATTTTGAGGCCAACGCAAGTACCTCAATCTGAACGAGGAACTTTCTGCGGAACGTGTAAATGCCGGGCTGGCCTAAACTTTGGTTTGATAATTTTGATTTTTCGAAAATTTTGATTTTTGTTGAAAAATTCTAATGGGAAATTAATTTAGAAACAAAAATGTACAAAAGGAAAACAAGAAACAAACGGAACAAACATGAACAAACATAAAGGAAGAAAGGGACAGAAAAGATTTAAAGATTCAAAGGTATGAAATATCAGTAAGACGGATAGGGTAAGCGGAAGTTATAGTTGATGAAGTTTGGCTACAGAGGTTACCGGAAGATCAGTAACGTCTGGTATGGTAGAGAGTGTTTTATCCGAAATGAGGCATTATGCTGTCTAATTTGTGTTATGTTTCTTGTTAGCGGACTATTGCCCAGTTTGAAAGAGTAGAATTTTTGGAAGATGGCCAGTGAATATGAGGCAATTCTGGAATCCGATTTTTGTGATATTTTAGTGTTATAATAGGGGCTGTGGTTTGACGGCATGCAGCGTTGAAGCTAGGTTGACACCAGATTGACGTTAATAGAAGTCCGCTTTAAATTATACAAATTTTGGTGCCTCATATCCACTGGCCACAACTGTACGGGGTACATGACTGTACCATAATATGTTAACAAAATTAGTTCTGGAGTGTATGTTATGACGTGGGATTTTGAATTATGATTCTGGATGACTATCTGGAATACATTCCTTTTATACTTTACAGTCGTGCATTGCGGTCGTGAGCAAAAAAAATAGGACATGTCTTATAACGGTATTTTGCTAAAATCTAGTTGTGTACATCTAACTTTAATTTTTGTGACATTGTCAGTCAGTTGTCATAATTTATTGCAAGTGTGCAAAAAACTAATTTATATAACCGATTTAGTTAAATCTGGAGTTATTACTAAAGCAGAAAGCAGATGGATGGTCAATGAGACAAATTGCACTGTGTTATAATATTGACAAAAATTCGGTGTGTAACATTTTAAGAAATTGGAGAATAAACGGTACGATTAGTAGAAATCCTGGATCAGGGCGACGAAAGATATCAACTCAACAACAATATTTGCAATTGGTAAATGCTTTAGTAGAAAATCCATTTTACTCAGTTATTCAGGCTGCTGAAGAAACGAATTTTCCTGGATCGAGTAGTACTAGTCGCCGGTAAGTAAGAGAATCGGAGCTACGCTGTCATGCAGCAGCACAGAAATACTTACTTAAAGCTGAACATAAAGAAGAGTAGGATTTGCGCTTGAATTTTTAGCGCATGATGTAAATTTTTGGAACAATGTAATCTTTACAGACGAAAAAACTTTCCAGTCAACACACAGCGGTCGTATTTGTATTTACCGCCCTCCGAATACCGGATTCGATGAGAAATATATATCTAACAATGATAAAAGTGGTAGATTTTCCGTCAATATATAGACTTGGATATCGGCACGTGGTCCTGGCATATTGAGGAACGATTTAATAGTAATAGTGAAACGTATATTAGGATTTTAGACAATATTATGCTCCCTTCTGTGTCACAATTATTTCCTAATAATGAGTTCATATTTCAACAAGACAATTGTTCCGTTCATACCGTAACTAACTGGTTTCAAGATAACAACATCAATGTTCTTAACTGGCCCAGTCATAGTCCAGATCTTAACCCTGTGGAAGAAGTATGGGGACTACTCGTAAGAAGTATCCAAAAACGAAATGTGAGACCACGGAATGCCGAAGAATTACTGGAAATAGTAAATAATGCATGGGAAAATATTATTACTAATGATTATTGTATAAGGTTATTTAATTCTATGCCAAACAGACTTATAGAAGTTATAAATAGAAATGGTGCAATAACGAAATATTAATAGTTAGTTTCTTGTTAAGTAGGATATCCTTTGTCTTTTGATCCATGATTTCTACTAATCGTACCGTTTTTTCTCCACTTTTTTAAAATGTTTCACACCAAATTTTTGTTAATATTATAACGCACTACAATTTGTCTCATTAACCATCCACCATTTACTATAGCACTAACTACAGCATTGAAATAAAAAATAAATTAAAAGTGATATCTGTTTTATTTCAGCTATACTCATTACATATTCAAATAGAGACAGATTTACATTAGAAAAAAAAGTTGTCCTATTTTTTTCTGCTCACGACAGTACCTATGTTAACAGACTTAGTCCTGGAGTGTATGTTATGCCGTGGGATTTTGAATGATGATTCTGGATGACTATCTGGAATACGTTCCTTATTTACTTTACAGTCGTGCCTTACGAGATGTTTCGTTTGATTTTTGGCGAATATCCTATGTGATGTCATAAATATAATATGGCGGTCGCATCGGACATTCACAAAAATAATCGGTCATTGTTGCCTTACGAAAATTTTGCATTAAATATTTTTTATTCTTACTAAATATATTAATATGATTTATTTTATATTTCCTACCGTTAAGGAGTTTAACTAGTAAACTGTATCTTGACATTTTTTAAGGTTTTAAAAAACTTGAAAAATAATACTAACTTTTTAATGCAGGATAATTAGCGGAAATCGCCACAGGAAACACTTTTTTCGAGTGAGACTTTTCAGCGTTATAAGGTGGTATATGACATGTCTCTTAAATTTGGGGAAAAAATATTAGGTCCCCCCCGTGAAAATGTGAACGATCCATGTTAAGACGGTCTGAAGGACGTTTTGTTACACTTCCTAATTGGACTGTTAGGACGCCCATCTGAGGGGTTCGATTTAACTTAGACAGACGTTAACAGTTACTTCGATTTTGCTCAACGGTACTCCACAAATGGTAACAATTGGAACGTCATTGCTCTATGTCATAGCTAACACTTTACTTGCGAACTCTTTACTTTCTAACACTTCTTAAAATTAGCCTGAAAGGGAATGTTGTTAATAAGAACTCAGTAAGATACAATGAATGAGGACAGGAATCAGGTAAAGTCTTTTGGAGATTTTAGTAAATAATATATGAATATGAAGATGTATAAGGTTAACAAGGATGTAGGACCATACTACAAATTGTGAGCATTAGGACGAGTCGGACAATACAGTTATCAACTACCATCCAATTGTTTACTTTAGAACAATCGACTGACCCCAAAAAAGATTCAACTGAAAATTTATTATTTGCAACTTTGTAGGCTTCTAGCTTGCCTGTCTATACGTATTGTTAAATTCACATATGAAATTTCGGGCACTCTCTTATGCTTGAATCGCAATAGATTAGAATATTATATTCATACGTTCGGGCAAAGTGAGTCCCATGTACACAGAACATGGTAAAAGGGCGACATATGTTCCGAATCACTGAAGAACCTTATGTATAAAGGAGATCTGTCTTCTGGGACTTTGAAGAAGTGCAGGTCCGTTTTCGACACAGTTTCTAAAATGACGTCTTATGTATTACATCCCGGGCATCACGTCCCGTCAGCGTTGTGTGACATTTCGTTGCAGTTACGAAAATTACGCCCCATGGGACGTTATGTCCTGTGTGGGTGCGTGCGCGAGCGCGCGCGTGTGTGAGACGCTTTGCAATCACGTCTTGAGAACTTTCATAGTGATAATATTCCACCTTGACTATACCATATTTTATTTCAGAGATAAATTTGAAATTTGCAATGTTCTCTGACTCAGCTACTATTTAAACGTATTGTGATCTATTGGACACATAATACACTAGCCATTTTAGAAGTGGACCTGTGATACCATAACATTGTAATTTATGCTCCAGCACTGATTTATTAATAATATCGAAGGCTTTCATTAGATCTCGGTGAACAGTTTTTCATCTATACACTTCTTTATGAAAGGACCCCGCCCAGAAACATGAGATTTGGGATCCCGGTGAAAATTATCGAAATTCGGATATGTTGTAGTTCAGACCTTCCTGATGAAAAGTTCAAATGGGACCAAGACTTGAGAGCCTTGGTCCTATTAACTTTCACCGGGATCTCAAATCCCATTATTCGAATTTTCGATCTTTGCCCTCGCTGTAACTCCAAAATAAAAGGTTCTCGAGCCTTGGTCCCATTTGAACTTTTCTTCAGATAGGTCTGAACTGCAACATATCTCAATTTCAACCATTTTAACTGGGATCCCAAATCCCATTGTTCTGTGCGAGGTCCTTTATGGATTCTACAAGGGCTGTTTCAGTGAATTTTTATCTCAAGAATCCGTGCTGCGTCATTGAAAATAGTTTGCATTTATTAAAGTAGTCCACAATACGATCATATATATAGGCTTTTCAAATATTTTAGAACATATAAATAAATTTTAAACTGGCTGGTAATTTTTTATGTCTGACTGATTACTTTTCTTAAAAATGGGTATAATTCTAGCCACCTTTAACTTCTTAGTTTGGGTGATTAGAGTTGAGTAAGCTAAGGAGTTTGATTTTAAATTGTGAGATCTACGATATAATGGATTTTCCAAGTTTTTGGCTACAGCAAAAATCCTGACGTATAGGGACAAAACTGATGTAATATTCGATTTCATTGGGCGAAAATCCGTAGAAATCCCACGGTCTAATTCATAGTGAAGATAACTTCTTGTGGGCCTGTTTTATCATATCTGTTTCATTTTAACTAATAATTCTGGATTTTTATGTTTAGCAGAAAGTTACTATAAAACTCACACCCTTACGAGTAATAAAAGAGGCAAACATCCCCTTATAATTAACATTTGATATTTACTTCAATTGCTAGATGTTACATAACTATTTACTTAGTAATTATTAACATATGTATAGGTACTGATTAATGGATCTTTGTTGCAGTCTTTAAAAAAGTTACACCATTCGAATGTTGTCAAGTTAAAAGAAGTTATTCGAGAAAATGACGTCCTTTATTTTGTTTTTGAATATATGCAAGAAAATTTGTACCAACTTATTAAGGACAGACGAGTGCCTTTTCCTGAAGCCACAGTTAGAAATATGTTATACCAGGTAATAACATTTATTTAACTATTTTTTTGTACATCATCATGATAAAACTTATAAAAGATTTAATATTCTGAATAAAAAACATTTTTATAGTACACTCATAAATTATCATAAGTTATTGATACAACTAAACCTTCAACGTATTTCAATAAATTTTTAATTTTAGAAATGTGCTGTAATACTTTTGAATAGACTGAATTACTGTATTGTGTCTTTTGATTTTATTGTACTGTAAATTTTAAAATATTGATATATTCAGGTATTTGTTTGAATTATCAAATGCTAATAGTACAATATATTGTGACCGGTTTTCTCGACAATGAGTAACTTATTTTGCGATAATAAATCATTAGTAATAAATATGTATGAAAAGAAAATAGACAAGGAATCATACGGGATGGGTACGGTAAATATAGTACTCATACTTGTATATGTTTCTAACTTGATAAATGATAATTTTGTTTACCTATTAGTAGATTAAAACGATAACGCTCAACATATTTAAATCTGCTTTTGATTAAAATAAATAAAGATGTTCTTATTTATTCTGTATCCATTATAACAAATAAGTAGGTCGGTGCCATAACTGGAGCAAAGGAAATATTAATTTCATTAAATGCTGGAGACTCTTCGTATTGATTTTGTGAATAATTTAATGCGATATTAGAGCTAATCATGGGTAAGAAATGATTTTAATATCGGTAAAAGCAAAGAATACACAGTTGAAAAGTAATTATATTTGGTGATTATCAGTACAAGGATTATTATAAATCAATTGTAATAAATGAATGTTGAAATGGAATGGTAAATTAAATAGTAATACAGAATAAGACAAATAGACATTTCCTATGTTGTTATTACAAACATTTTGCCTTTTAGGCATTTTTCTCTTTCTTGAATCTTGATTTAAATCATTTAATATTATTCTTTAGCTTAGAGTTACATCTATGAGAACCCAAACTAGACGCTTCCATCGTTATACCGGGTGACACAGGAGACATGTAACACTACGTAACTTTGCTATTTAAGAAGTTAAAATTTTTAAGTTTGGGAGAGTCATATATTAATAATTGTTTGTTGTACTTGTTTTGAGCCAATGAAATATTTTCTTCAACTTCCGGTTTAAGCGGAAGTGACCCAAACTTTGTTATTTTAAATGATACCTTGTATATTTTTTTACCCATCTGACTCATATTTAAATTCTCTTGCCAACCACGTACAGCAACATGGCATTTGTTTTTAAAATAACAGTGAATATCCATTTTATTGTATTAACTCTAAGTGGCCATGATAAGAACCTTCGTAGATATTGCTACTTAGTGTGCCGTGATATTCGAAGACCTCTGGTACGCAACTTTGTGTCTCATATTTTTTTGGGCATGATCAGTAGCTGAACAGACGGTTTCACAATCGTTGTTATCTTTTTGGTTGACTTTTTATTTATTTATTTAATTATATTAGCATTGCTATTTAAATATTAAAAAAGTAATGTAAGAAAAATTTAAAAAATAGTAGTATTACAGTAATATAGATATGAATATTAACAAATAATAGAAGTATGGATAATTGTACTTATGTTTTATACATTAAATAACCAATTAGATGTCAAAAATTTACATATATTTATATATATATATATATATATATACATATATACAGGGTTACTGGTAATTCGATACATTCCTTTGGAGATGTGATGAGGCATGAGCTAAGGAGTAAATCTAGCCCTAACATACATTATGCAAAACTCAATAGTTTTTGAGATATTTCAATTTTTTTGTTTTTCTCAAAAAAGTAGGTCTTAATGTCTTAAAAGTTAATTTCCGAAAAATCTACTTGGCATTTTTAAATTTTTTTTTTTACTGGATTACTTGTCCAATATTATAGATATCCGTTTGGAATGAAAAATATCTGGAAACATTTCGTTCATGTGAACATTTAAAATAAAAACTTGTAAATTTTTTTTTTTAAATCAGATGAAATTTACCTATTAGGTTTTTCAAAAAAATATTAATGTAGCACGCGTACAAATTATTATAAAAACTTCCTTATTTCAATAGCTATCTAACTAGGTAGAAATGTTTAATGTACCCTTGATAGTTCTAATAAAAAATTAGTAAAGATAATGCTGATGGCGGAATTTATTAAACGACTAATCGTTCATTTTCATTTAAGTCAGTCAGTCCTTGACTTTGACGTTTGTGCATATATGTCATTAACTGACATTCTTATCTCCGTGTCCCTTAAGTTTGTTGGTCTTGTTAAATTAGTTATCGAAGATTTTGATTTTGCTCGTAGTTGTTGTTATTAGTTCTAGTTGTTGTTATTGTATTTTCTGTGCCATGGCCGCGTATGCCAACGCAGAATACGCTGATATCTTGTTTGTCTATGGATACTGTGGCGGCAACGCTGCTGAAGCTCGCCGAGAATATGGTCTTTGGTACCCTAACCGCCGCTTACCAAATGCACGTGTATTCAGTATGGCATATCGAAATATCGCTGAAACTGGCTCCGTGAAATGTAGAAGAAGTGACGCTGGTGCTCCTCCCGTTTATGAACCAGATGATGAGGAAGAAATATTGAGGTATTTTGAGGAAGACGCAACTATTTCAACTAATAAAGTCGCAAGACTAACCGGAGCGTTACAATGGAAAGTTTGGTCTACGATACGTAGAGTTGGATGTCATCCTTACCACTATACCCCTGTCCAAGGCTTGGAGGAAGGTGATCCTGGAAGGAAAGTGGAATTCTGCCGCTTTATGTTAAATTCAGATGCAGAAAGTGCAAATTTTTTAACAAGTATTTTATGGACGGACGAATCGAAATTTAATCGCGAGGGTATAACAAATTTCCACAACCTACATTATTGGGCAGAGGAAAATCCCAAGTTAACACGTGAAACTAGTTTCCAAATGTAGTTTTCTATTAATGTG
This sequence comes from Leptura quadrifasciata, assembly GCA_963675555.1. Taxonomy (NCBI): domain Eukaryota; kingdom Metazoa; phylum Arthropoda; class Insecta; order Coleoptera; family Cerambycidae; genus Leptura; species Leptura quadrifasciata. The sequence goes on along the minus strand of OY776673.1, from coordinate 148,279,339 downwards.
TGGATGGGAGTCATTGGCCACTATTTAATAGGGCCACACTTTCTTCCTCAAAATTTAAACGGGGAAATCTATGAAAATTTTTTAAGAAATGATCTGGCGGTGATTTTAGAAGATGTTCCTCTGGCCGTCAGACAGCGAATGATGTTTCAGAACGACGGTTGTCCAGCACATTATCGGCTGACAGTACGACAGTTACTTGATCAACGTTTCCCTAACCGTTGGATTGGAAGAGCGGGCCCAATACCTTGGCCAGCGTGAAGCCCTGACTTAACACCCCTTGATTATTACGTCTGGGGTCATATGAAGGAGATGGTCTATGCCACACCAGTCAATACTATAGAAAACCTTAGACAAAGGATAGTCGATGCTGCCCAACACATAAGGCATAATCTGACAACCAGAGTAACAAGGACGGAAATAAGAAGACGATGCCGTGTCTGTATACGGAATAGGGGCTCCCATTTTGAGCAAGACATATAAAAAATAAAGTACAACTTTGAAATTAATGAAGAATTAAACTCTACTTTTAAAATGTTTTTTTACTGTTTATCTAAAAATAAAATTCGTACTACTTGTGTTATTTTTACTAGTATTTTCTTGGAACTATTAAGGGTACATTGAACATTTGTACCTTGTTAGATAGCTATTGAAATAAGGCAGTTTTTATAATAATTTATACGCGTGTTACGTTAATAGTTTTTTGAAAAACCTAATAGGTAAATTTTATAGCTGATTTAAAAAAAAATTTTAAAGTTTTTATTTCAGATGTTCACATGATCGAAATGTTTCCAGATATTTTTCATTCCAAACGGATATCTATAATATTGGACAAGTAATCCAGTAAAAAAAATTTTAAAATGTCAAACAGATTTTTCGAAAATTAACTTTTAGGACATTAAGATCTACTTTTTGAGAAAAACAAAAAAAATTAAATATCTCAAAAACTATTGAGTTTTGCATAATATATGTTAGGGCTAAATTTACTTCTTAGATCATGCCCCATCACATCTCCAAAGGAATATATCGAATTACCAGTAACCCTGTATATATATATATATATATATATAAAGAAGAAGGGTAGTCTTGACTGACTAGTTAAGAAAATCAAAATTAAACACACGTGGTGTATCTTGAGGTTGCAGTCAGAGGTGAAAAGTTTACGGCCACAAAACAGAAAAAGAAAAACTCTTTTGTTACTTTGTCAAGCTTTCGGAAATTATTTATTCCCTTTATCAAGACATCTATAAATAAAATTATTATTTAATAAGAGTCATATAATATAGTTCGCTAAAATACTTACTAACTTGAGGTTAAAAGTTAAGGTCACATGTATTATAAAATAGTCGCATTTTTTTAACTTAATGTAGACAAATTCATACACAAATTCCTTTACAGGTACACAATTTAAGGTAAACAATTACTGATTATTTAAAATTAAGGATTAAAACCATGATTAAAATAGATATAACAAAATGAACATGAATAACTATCACATGTGAGTGTAGAACTACATTTCTTTATCAAACTGTATACAAAAAATTTTTAAAATGACAGAAAGGTATTACAATTGGCTAGCTTGTACTAGGAATTAAGTTAGGAACATTAATTCCAACGTGAATGTTACCAACTGTGATCCAGCGGGAGGTTTGAATTTTGAAAAATGCGAAAATTCTCTTTTTCTAATTTGAGGATGTATGTATAAATCTTACTTAAATTATCAATATCAGATTTTTTATTTAAGCTATTTGTCTCATTATTAATATGGATCATTTCAAGGAATGATCTTTTTCTAAAGTTACTCTCTACAGCCAAAACCTTAGTACTTTCATAATTCATTTTATGACTGGTGTTGATGACATGTTCTGCTAATGCACAAGATTTTACGTTTCTGTTACAATCACTTTTATGTGAAGTTATACGACCATTAAGTGTCCGAGAGGTTTGACCAATATAAGATTTATTACAGTTGTTACATTCTATTCTGTATACCACATTTGATTTTTCTTTATTTTTTAATGGGGTTTTCACCCGACTGAAAAGTTTACCAACAGTTAATATGTTTTTTAATGCAATTTTTATGTCCATGTGTTTCACTAAGTTTATCAGCTTAGGAGTAAGATCTTCAATGAATGGTAATGACATATATTTAAGTGGACTCGTATTAGTTGTGTTATGGTTTCGCTCAGTTATATTATTATTTACCAAATTAGGTATGGTATTATCGATATTATTATTTATGTTAGGTGCGTTATTATTATTTAAATTTAGAGAATTATTATTACTATTATTTGCATTATGTAAATTATTATTATTATTTGACAAGGTTCTAGTAGTGAAAAGAATTTTGTTTAATAGATGTACTGGGTAGGAATTTTCCACTAGGATACCACGTAGTTCTCTCAGTGACTCGTCCCTGTATTGAATATGTGAGAGTTTAATTACTCGATTTTTAAGGGCTCGGATAAGATTTATTTTCATACGTGCTGGATGGTATGATTTATAGTTTATATACCTACCACTACTCATTGGTTTTCTGTACCATTTGGTACAAAGGATGTTTTGTTGTGTCCTGATTACTTTCATGTCGAGGAACGGTATAGTGTTATTATTTTCAAATTCAACTGTGAACTGTAAGTTCGAGTTGTAGCTGTTGAATATATTTAACACTTCCTCAGTACTGTTTTCTGGTACCGAAAGTAGGAGGTCATCGACATACCTTTTCACAAAAGGTAAATTAAAAGGAATCCTAGTCAGACAATTCCTAACAAGGTCATCCAACACAAAATTTACTAATATGGGAGAAATAGTAGACCCCATAGGGGTACCAAAAATTTGTTTATAATAATTTTGATTAAATTCAAGATAGTTAGAATCAAAAATAAATTTTAAAATTTCTATGAAAATATCTAGACTTAAGTTGCAATGTTGTGAGATTATATTCCAATTATTTGTTAACGATGAGATAACTAATTCCAGAGGCAAATTAGTGAACAAGGAAACCACATCAAAACTTACGATTATATAATTAGGAGGTAGCTGATAGTTATTGATAAATTCACTGAATGTGAAAGAGTCTTTGACATAAAAATCATTAGTTTTATTGTAGGCATTAGTAAGAATATCTGTTAAAAATTTTGAAAGGTTACCACCATTCGGGCAGTTAATAGACGAAACAATAGGTCTCATCGATAATGTAGGTTTATGAATTTTAGGTAAGGTATAGAATCTGGGTGCTATTGAGTTATAATTGATGAAACTACAGCCAAATCGTTGACCTTTTATAACTCAATAGCACCCAGATTCTATACCTTACCTAAAATTCATAAACCTACATTATCGATGAGACCTATTGTTTCGTCTATTAACTGCCCGAATGGTAACCTTTCAAAATTTTTAACAGATATTCTTACTAATGCCTACAATAAAACTAATGATTTTTATGTCAAAGACTCTTTCACATTCAGTGAATTTATCAATAACTATCAGCTACCTCCTAATTATATAATCGTAAGTTTTGATGTGGTTTCCTTGTTCACTAATTTGCCTCTGGAATTAGTTATCTCATCGTTAACAAATAATTGGAATATAATCTCACAACATTGCAACTTAAGTCTAGATATTTTCATAGAAATTTTAAAATTTATTTTTGATTCTAACTATCTTGAATTTAATCAAAATTATTATAAACAAATTTTTGGTACCCCTATGGGGTCTACTATTTCTCCCATATTAGTAAATTTTGTGTTGGATGACCTTGTTAGGAATTGTCTGACTAGGATTCCTTTTAATTTACCTTTTGTGAAAAGGTATGTCGATGACCTCCTACTTTCGGTACCAGAAAACAGTACTGAGGAAGTGTTAAATATATTCAACAGCTACAACTCGAACTTACAGTTCACAGTTGAATTTGAAAATAATAACACTATACCGTTCCTCGACATGAAAGTAATCAGGACACAACAAAACATCCTTTGTACCAAATGGTACAGAAAACCAATGAGTAGTGGTAGGTATATAAACTATAAATCATACCATCCAGCACGTATGAAAATAAATCTTATCCGAGCCCTTAAAAATCGAGTAATTAAACTCTCACATATTCAATACAGGGACGAGTCACTGAGAGAACTACGTGGTATCCTAGTGGAAAATTCCTACCCAGTACATCTATTAAACAAAATTCTTTTCACTACTAGAACCTTGTCAAATAATAATAATAATTTACATAATGCAAATAATAGTAATAATAATTCTCTAAATTTAAATAATAATAACGCACCTAACATAAATAATAATATCGATAATACCATACCTAATTTGGTAAATAATAATATAACTGAGCGAAACCATAACACAACTAATACGAGTCCACTTAAATATATGTCATTACCATTCATTGAAGATCTTACTCCTAAGCTGATAAACTTAGTGAAACACATGGACATAAAAATTGCATTAAAAAACATATTAACTGTTGGTAAACTTTTCAGTCGGGTGAAAACCCCATTAAAAAATAAAGAAAAATCAAATGTGGTATACAGAATAGAATGTAACAACTGTAATAAATCTTATATTGGTCAAACCTCTCGGACACTTAATGGTCGTATAACTTCACATAAAAGTGATTGTAACAGAAACGTAAAATCTTGTGCATTAGCAGAACATGTCATCAACACCAGTCATAAAATGAATTATGAAAGTACTAAGGTTTTGGCTGTAGAGAGTAACTTTAGAAAAAGATCATTCCTTGAAATGATCCATATTAATAATGAGACAAATAGCTTAAATAAAAAATCTGATATTGATAATTTAAGTAAGATTTATACATACATCCTCAAATTAGAAAAAGAGAATTTTCGCATTTTTCAAAATTCAAACCTCCCGCTGGATCACAGTTGGTAACATTCACGTTGGAATTAATGTTCCTAACTTAATTCCTAGTACAAGCTAGCCAATTGTAATACCTTTCTGTCATTTTAAAAATTTTTTGTATACAGTTTGATAAAGAAATGTAGTTCTACACTCACATGTGATAGTTATTCATGTTCATTTTGTTATATCTATTTTAATCATGGTTTTAATCCTTAATTTTAAATAATCAGTAATTGTTTACCTTAAATTGTGTACCTGTAAAGGAATTTGTGTATGAATTTGTCTACATTAAGTTAAAAAAATGCGACTATTTTATAATACATGTGACCTTAACTTTTAACCTCAAGTTAGTAAGTATTTTAGCGAACTATATTATATGACTCTTATTAAATAATAATTTTATTTATAGATGTCTTGATAAAGGGAATAAATAATTTCCGAAAGCTTGACAAAGTAACAAAAGAGTTTTTCTTTTTCTGTTTTGTGGCCGTAAACTTTTCACCTCTGACTGCAACCTCAAGATACACCACGTGTGTTTAATTTTGATTTATATATATATATATATATATATATATATATATATATTGTGCTGTTCTACTTTTTATTGTACTTAATAATTTGCAGTACTAATCAAACCTTAACTTGCTTATTTCCAATAAATAAAAAAAAAAACTTTAAAACCAAAAGATCAAATTAAAATCTCTTACCTTTTGATCCGAAAGTATGTCAAAATATTTACCGGCTAGCTTATCTTTCCCTTCAGGAGCAGGTTCAAATTCAGTTCCTATTTAAAATGAAATTTTTATTAAAGTAAAATTTTTAATCTGATATAAATAATTTATTTTCTTTGATATTTAGATAATTTAGCTTTATAACAGGTTCGAAAGTCTAATCAGTACACTATTTAAATTTTAATATACGACCTTATCCAAAATTAAACACACAAAAACCTTCCTTCTTCGTAGCTACACACTTCTCTTTCCAAATCCAACAATTCTCCTTTCATTAATTCTTCACCTTATCTCGTCCTTATCTCCTCTGCAACTCCAAACCACAATAACACCTCTACCTTCTTATTTACAGTCTACTTTTCTCGTCTTCGCTGATCTCCGCAATTTCTGACTTTCAATTCAATTTCAAAATTCTTAATCCTTGTTTATTATTTTTCTTCTTCACTCCGTAATTTTCACTTGTTCTTTTTTTCTTAAATTTGTTTTTCCAATTTTACAACCTCTCTTTTATCTGTTGTTTATTGTTCTATCTCACTAAATATCAAAGTATCCAAAATAAACAAAACAAAACACCATATGAATTTTGATTAATTTCATTCCAAACATAACCCAATTTAAACCTCCTTGTCTTTCTCCAGGAAAAGATTTACCAACTATAAAATAAAATTTCCTACTTAAAAGAAATGTCATAATGACTTAAATGTCAGAAATTATTTCAACAACAACTTAATAACTCAGGAAAACATTTACCAACTATAAAAATAAAATTTACTACTTAAAAGAAATGTCATAATGACTTAAATGTCAGAAATTATTTCAACAATAACTTAATAACTACTAACATAGATGTCAGTATCAAACTTACTGTTGACATCAAATGAAAACTTTAAAACTATTAAAACAACTCTAAATAAGTATTAACATTCTAAAACACATATCTTTCGGATCTTTAGCTAATTTAAATAAATTTTGAAAACGATCTAAAGGAAATAAACAAATTCAAACCTTGATTCAGCAAATAACACAAACATGCAATCTTCGTAATCGTCCAATATGCAAATACATCGCATTTCATATATATATATATATATATATATACCACAATAAATAATATGTATGCTCCAGAAAAAACATGTGTAGTGAATGCCAATAAAAAATGGTTCAATAATGAATTTAAAAAATCACAGAAATTAAGAGATAAGATATATACAAAATATGTTTATTCTATATCCGTAGAAGGCTGGAATTACTATTAAAATAACTCGAAATGATGTTGTAGCCATTATACGTAAAACCAAAACAGACTATTATAATGATAAAATTGATTTAAATAAAAATGTATCGAAACAAATGTGGAAAACCTTAAAAACTTTAATTAGCAATCCTAATGCCCCAGAAATTGTTAACGATATTGATTTCGGATTGTATCCATTGAAGAAAACTTCAACAACTTCTATTTGGATAGCATAAAACGTATTGTAGATGTAGACACTATTGACCCTGCACCAGTGAATTTTCAACAAAATATAGGCAGTGGTACTATTGAACTTTCAGAATTTAAAATAATTTCCTTAAATAAACTGCGAAAAATTGTTTTTAGCTTAAAAAAATATATCGGTTAGTGACGTAGTGCTCAACGTAAACTTGTTGAAATCTTTATATGACGTTATTGGTTATCTCCTCTTAAATTTAGTAAATGCTGTATTAAAAACGGCAAAAATGCCTTCCGAATTAAAAGTGAGTACAATAGTTCCAGTTCCAAAGATTAAAAATCCAACTAGACTCAGTGATTACCGACCGATAAACCTGCTTCCCATGATTGACAAGATCATTGAAATCGTTGTTTGTGAACAGTTGTGCGAATACTTTGAGGAAAACAATCTGTTGTATGTTGGTCAATCTGGATTTAGGAAAGAACATTCTTGCGAATCTGCCATTCAGTTAGTGTGTGCCAAATGGAGAAAGCACATGAGTGAAGGTTAAATAATGCTGAGAGCCTTTGAGACAGTAAACAGGGACATACTTATTGGAAAACTAGACAGGTATGGCATTAAGGGAGTTGCAATCAGCTGGATTAAAGATTATTTATGTAATAGATATCAAAGAACTAAAATTAAAGATAAAAATTCAAACAGTAGTGAAAGTGTATGCGGGGTACCACAGGGCAGTGTTTTAGGCCCACAGCTATTTTTAATTTATGTGAACGATATATACAGACATTTATAAAAGTCCTTTATTAATCTTTTTGCTGATGATACTTTGATTTCTGTTTCTGGATCTAATTTTAAAGACGTCACTGATATCATGAACTCGGAATTAGATATTTTGTATAATTGGTTATGTTTACATAAATTAAAATTGAATTCTGCAAAAACAAAATATATGGTATTAAGAACAAAAGTCAATGTCGTAAATTTCAAGATCAGAATTTAACTATTGCTATGAAAAATGAATTAATAGATAAAGTAGAGGAAATGAAATATTCTTTTATAAGTTATTTGTGCAAGAAAATTGGTAAAAAAATAAGTTATTTTCATAGAATAGCAACAAATATATTTCAGTGGACTAAAAAAGTGATATTTAATACTATTATATTGCAACACTTTACGTACTGCTCATCACTACTATTATCGGCTAACAAAACAGAAGTCAGCAAACTGCAAATATTGCAAAATGAAGGTATGCGAATAATCCTAAGTTATGATAAAAGAACCCATATAAAAAATATGCTATTAGAATTGAAATGGTTAAGTGTCGTGCAAATTATTCAAAAAGCCTATTTAATGCTTATATTTAAAATAAAAGAGGTAAAGCTCCTATATACTTTAACAATTTTTTAACAACAAGATCAGAGTTAAATTCATATAATATTAGATCAGGAGATAACTACCACATTGAAGTACAAAACTCAGCAAATTTTTTATTTAATGAAGGTCTACGTCTTTTTAATGGTTTACCCCAAGAAATAAAACAATGTGAAGATCTAAATAATTTTTCTAATAACTATTAAACTTGTATCTTTCAAAAAGTTATAAAATTTTATTTGTCATTTTTATATTAGGTTATTTTACAGGTAGACGTATTATGTATTACTTGCATTTATCATGTATTGTGTGCATTATGTATGTATATACTTGTTGTAATTTTTACTGTAAATTTGTTTGTATTTTTCTAGCAAAATTGCTAAATAAAGTGTTTATTATTATTATTATATGGATCCTCCTAAAAGAGATTTCTTGACAAATTCAATATCATAGTTAGTGTTCGATCTTATATTATAATTATGTATATTTTGGCATTTTTTAAATATGTGTAAGTATGTGGAAACTTTCCCATTAATTAGTTTATTTATTGGTCGATAGCCGAGTGGGTTAAGGCGCGAGGTGGCAATCGCGATTAATCACACGGACGTCGCACCACCGGTTCGAATCCTGGCTCCGGCACTGGCACTGTCGGAGGAAATGGTTGTATATTCGCGTTTTTTCAACGTGTAACCCCCTTCCGCACAAGCCCTGGCTTCTGGAATTGGGGGTTGTCTAATTTCTGTGGTGTTTATTTATATATTAGGACTAAAGCCTTTTTATACTCTGCTTTACAGATAACCAACTAAGAATACTTAATATAAGCTTTATAGGAGAATAAATATTGCAATTTAATACAATTCTCAATATTTTATTTTGCAGTGGTTGTAACCTGGTGATTTCTTGGTTATTACATGCTATTAACAAAGATGAGCAATATGAATATAGTGTCTAGCCGAAAGTCGCGTTGGTTAAGGCGCGAGGTGGCAATCGCGATTAATCTGACGGGTATCGTGCTACCGGGTTCGAATCCCGGCTCCAGCATTTGCACTTGTCGGATGATATGGTCAGTACCGGATTAATACATAAGGTGGCCTGGGGCTAATAAGAACAGGGGGCCCCACACCCACAGTATTGTTAGTACTAATCATCATTACTTTGGAAGTAATTTGGACCTTTATTTAAATATTATTATCTTATATTATCGGTGATTTCTACGGGCCATAGAGCAGGATCTTGTTCAATTTGCGCTTGAGAATGAGATACATTTTGTATCTGTTATATTAGGCAATGGCGTTATTCGAGATTGGACATTTTCGCCTTCATTGCAGATATTGATATTTTCAATATGGGTACCACGAATTGTGTTATATTTGACAGACTGATGCCACTTGATTGGCTTGATGTTGAACAGTTGGCTCTTCCTTATTTTCAAATAAATCGAAATTAGAAACTCACGCTAATGGAGATTGCTTAACTTCGAAAAAATCAGTAACTTTAACTAATTTTGATATATATTGTATCTGTAATTCCCGAATCTGTAAAGGGAAAAAGCTTCAGCCGTCTTACTTTCGAAAGATATCTGATTTTTTATGAAAAAACTTTAAAAGAATGATTAATGAATTGGGTTGGGTGGAAAAGCAGTATTTTTTTCTTAGAACTCACTGAACCTGTCCCTTATAAGTAATTCTACTTAATTTTAAAAACAAATTATATTATACAGGGTGTTTGGCAGATGGTTTACCAAACGGAAAGAGTGGATAGGTGGGCAATTTGGGACATATTTAACCTTTATACAAAGTCGCACGGTTATCAAGATATCATCTTTCTTTGTTATTTTCGAAAATTTTACAAAATTCAATCTTTCAGCTTTTATAACTCATTTTTTATGGTTCTAACAACTAAAAATAATTTTTATCTGTATTTTTAACAATGTCTGTTCCAATTAAATCCATTATTAACGATGATAAATAAGGAACAAAGCCCTATTAAATTTTCCCCAATGTAGCTCAGAATTCCTTATAAATAACTATCACCGATTTCTTCAAGTTATTTGAAAGTTTGTATGGAACGTGGTAGAAAGGCATAAACTAGAGAACATTTTAAAAATATTTGAACATCTTGATCGCTTTCATTTTTTTTTAATGCGATGTAAAGTTGAACTTCAAAACAATGTCTACCCATTGTCAGAACTTTGTTAGCTCACAATTTTTTTTCTTCTTTATCAGCGTTAATTATCGATTTCATTGGAACAGAATACATTATAAATACAGATATAAAATATTTTTAGTTGTTAAAGCCATAAAAATATGAGTTATAACAGCTGAAAAGTTGAATTTTGCAAAATTTTCAAATATAACAAAAAAAGATGATAATACCTCGAAAACCGTGCGACTTTGTATAAAAATTGTTGGAGCTAAATATGTTTCAAATGGCCTCATCTATCCACCCTTTCTGTTGGCAAACCATACGTCAAATACCTTACATAAATATTATAAATATTGTTTGGTTATAATAAAAATGATTATTATTTATTATTATTATTGATAATGTTATTTGTATTATTTTTACAGTAAACTATAACTACAGTAAACATAATTTAATAAAATTTATAAAACAAATACCTATTGCGTTTAGCTAAGATATTTTCTGTTGTGATTTGACACTTTCTAACTTTATAGTTTTTTCTTAAATAAACAATACAACAATAATAATAACTTTTATCTTCGATTATATTGAACTATAAGGACCGAGCAGCTATTCAACAATTTTAACTCATTTACTGTTATTATTAACTAAACTGCAAACTGCAACTGTGTTACCACCACAGAGCACCTGTTCACACTGGCTGGGTTTTACCCCCGCCCCGCAATCCGCAATGCCGGAATGCCATGTTAAATAAGTAAATATAATTTTACAACAGTTCAAAGTACCAGATATAATAGCACATAAATAACGATTGACGAACCCAAAATCTTACAATTCGGTATCCTCTGTTTACCTACTATTGATAATAGGCGATTAAAGAACCGAAACACGTCTAGTGTTTCAATTTTATTCATTCTATATATTTAAAATATCTCAGAAAAGTGATATTATGTCCATGTTCCGAGAATTCAATATTCATTTCTCTGTATAGTTTGTCGGTACAGGGTAGGTAAGCCAAACGTCGACTTTTGATACTCCGGATTGTTTTATTACACTGTTTTACAACTACTGACGTTTTCATTTTCTTTCACATATTAATTCTTGCTTTATTCCTGATTCGCATTTTAAAAATATGTAAAGTTGCCGGGGGCCCTAACCATAATGGGGCCTGGGGCTATAGCCCCGCCAGCCACCCCCCTTAATCCAGGACTGGATATGGTTATATATATCTACGTTTTTCAATGTGTAACCCCCATCCGCACAAGCTTCTGGCTTCTGGAATTGGGGTTGTTTATTTATTTATGTAAAATGAGGATATATTAAGTATTGTAAATTAGCAACTTACTCCATTGCGTTAAGTTAGTTACAATTCTGCGATAGAAATCAATTTTTTTCCTAATTTTCTTACACATATAATTAACCTTATGACTAAATGTAAGTTGTGGGTCCAACATAACACCTAGGTATTTAATTTGGTCCACTTTTTCGCTAGTACATTCGTTGATTTTAATTGCATGGTTGTTGCTTAATAATGTATTACAAAGATGAGATTTAAAACCTAAGACCTTCAATTTGGTATTATCAGAATTTAGTTTTAATATTACCACGTAACCAATCATACAAAATATCGAGTTCGTCATTAAGCATGTTGGTTATATCGTCAAAATTTCTGCCAGATACAGTGATTACAGTGTCATCAGCAAATAAATTTACATATGAATTTTTCAAAACAAAAAAAATGTCATTCACATATATGATGAAAAAAAGAGATCCCAAAACACTCCTTTGGGGGACACCGCATAGAATAACAATTTTGCTTGACATTTTGTTCATAACTTTTATCTTTTGATATCTGCCATTTCTAGCCATTTTAAAACAGGACTTTCAATACCGTATCTCTACAGTTTTTTTTTATTAACAAGCATCTATCAGTAGTTTCGAAAGCCCGCTTTAAATCCACAAATACACTGAGAACTACATTATCCTCACTTATTTCCTTCCTCCATTTGGCGCATGCATATTGGAGTGCCGATTCACACAAATGGATTATCTCGAAAACCAGATTAACCTACAATTAAAACGTTATTCTTTTCAAATCTCCACGCTACTGATCACTCACTATAATTTCCAATATATTGCCCACAACCGGCAATAAATTAGTTGGGCGGCATTGTTCAGGTTTCGTAGGGTTGTTACTCTTGAAATCGGTATTATTATATTAATTTTTAACAGTGCTGGTACATGTCCTGATTCTAACGATCTATTAAATTTTTTTAATAAAGGGTATCCAATTACACAATACAAGTCTTCATCACCAGTACTTTTATTTTTTAAACCAAAAACGGTTTGCTTTAATTGACTTAAGTTTATTGTCTTAAATGAAGAAAATTCAATTCGTTCACTATCTGATTCTGTTCGTAAATCAAACGGTTTGTTCTCAATACTGTCTGCTATATCTTTAATGCTTTCATAATAAAAGTTGTTGTTTTCTTCCAGTGTATTTGATTGCTTATCAAAAATAATTTTTTCTACATCAAAATCTCCTGCCTTCGCCTTGCTAGTTAATTATTTAATGGTACGCCACATCCTTTTGTTATTACCTCTACATTCATCAATGTTCTTTTCATAATACTTTACCCTTTCCTGCCTTATTACTGCTGTCACCCGATTTCTTTTTGATTTATATTCTTCCCAATTAAAATCTGATCTTGTTAACTGGTATTTTTTATAAGCCTCGTCTCTTTCTTTCTATGCCTCTTTGACGTTTTTGTTTCTCCATTGTGTACTTGTCATTAAAATCCTCTTCTCAGGGCATATTTTATTTATCGATGACATAATATTCTCTATGAAATTTGTATATAACACGCCTACGTTAGTAGAAGTGTAATTCCAGTTTTTCTCAATTAGGTTCAAGGTTTAAGGTGCATATATTTTTTCTTTGTCTCAATGTCCTTGACCGTCAATTCCACTTCCAGGGTTTGGTGAACTGATAATTTTGGTAGGTTTCGTGGCAGCTCTTTCAGGTTGGTATCCTTAGTAATGACCTGATCAATTAGAGTAGATGAAACACTGACTTGGCAATTAACTATTAGTAAATATGTATATATGCGTTTCACAACGTTTATTTTATGCTTCGTAATGTAACCAATGGATAGGTATGAGTCTTTTAAGATTTTGAGATACGTCTAGTAGATTTATTTTAAAAGATGATGAGGAGGAACTAACCTCTAAATCATAATATGTTTCGTGTGCGTGTCTGTTGTATTATTCTGCTGCTCATCTGGAATTCGTAAAAAATGAAAAGAAAAATATATGTTCCTAAAAAGATTATCGTTTTTTGCATTCAGTAACAGTTTTGTTTGCTATAAGAATTTTGCTTGTTATTAATTCAATATTTTTAGCATCTATTCATTTTTTGTAAAATGCAATGTGTACATAATATTAAAATTATTTATTATTTTTAGTAAAATCTATCATAACATTAATATCCTATCTACGCTAATTATTCTCTGCATTTATCATTTTAATAATTTTGTTTTTGTAATGTATTATTCCAAATATCAAAATAAAGTTCTGATTGAGTGGTTCATCAATATTCAACCAAGATTCTTAAACCTAGAAACTTGGAATTCGAAGAGCATATTCATTTCATGACCTACATCATGAACTCACTAAGAAAGAATGTTTAGAAATTAGACACCTTATGAGAAACGAAATTCACCCAAACAATGTTGTGGTAAAAGCTCATTTATTTATAAACAACATATATGTCTGAAATTTGTTTCTGTATCAAATTCCCACTGCCTTGTTAAGTATTTTCGACTTCCTAACTTACTGCAAGCAATGTAAGCATCCACATCATAATCTACGAAATTCATTGATAGAAATAAATTAAATCACTTTCATACAAAACAAGAATAGCGTAATTGACTTGACAGTTGGTGTCATACTTTTAATTAACTAGTACCTGATCTTCTGGTTTACTTCACTATAAGATAACCAAGTTGACCAGACATTGTGAAACATATTTTTATAATAAACCAATACTTAACCCCTAACTATTAGTTAATCAGTGATTGTGAAACTATTTTAAAAAAATCTCTAAACAGCCCACGATATTATAAAACCAAGATAGCAACAGCATTTTTTATTTAACTACTTATTGTTATTTTGGTCCAATATAATTGCTGTACCTATCCTATTTTTCTTTCTTCATTAAAATTAGTATCGAAAAAAGTATTGCATGGTAATAACATTGTTACTGCCTACTGCAATAAAAATATTTAGTAGGCGGGCGGTGGAAAGAAAATAAAATGAAACAAGACACGCCACTTTGATTTGACAAATAAGATTTGTTTATTTGATAGCAATTTAATAAATGTTTATTGGTAAATTGTACGTAAGTCAGCACGTTTTAAACTATATTTAACCATATATTCAAGAAATGAAAAAAATATATATATTAATCTATGATGAATCTAACAAAAATAGCAGACGGGCTGCTCAATCATATGAAGAAGGATTCTCCGAAAGAAATCATCCACACCCACCGTACAACTATTCATTTGGTAAGAGTTAAACAGCAATTTTGAAGAGAACTAAATCTACCTCTCTATCTAAATCTCAGAAATATGAGTGAAAGTGCGTATCAGGAGCAATTTAGTTTTAATGTATGGCTGGGGGTAATTTGAAGAATTATTGGGCCAATAGTTTTTGACAAACCATTAAAAGATTAAAAGAGAATTTAAAGATGAATCAGATAGGTTAAAAAAATATACAGGGTACCATTTAAATAACTGGGTCACTTCTCCTTAAAGAAAATGAAGACATTGAAGAAAATATTTGATAGGAATAAGGACAATTATGTTGTAGACAATTCCCCCAAAATTCATAATTTTAAGTTCTTAAATAGCAAAGTTACAAAGTGGCACATGCCTCTTATATCACCCGGCATAAAATGATAGAGAATTTTCAATTCAAATAATTTATTTTGCAATAACCTGTATGTGGGGGCGAGCGTGGGTGCGTCTTTACTATGAACTTACTTCGATATGCGATGTAAAGCAACATCAGGTGCGGTTAGTAGTTGGATGGATGACCGTTCCAACGAAGATCGCGTCCTCGCCTCACATATCTTCCAGCGGCTTGTATGGTCGAGGCAAGAATTCAAGCGATGCACGTCACAGATCGATTCTATAAATAAGACAATATTGCTAATAATCATGAAGCTCCATTAAACTGTACCTATGTTTGAAAAAAGCTTAATAACTGGGTGTCAAGAATTACTCTTTTTAACGTAATTAATGATTAAAAATTATGTTAGTATTAACATTTCTTTAATGAGATCACTCGTGACGTGCATCGCTTGAATTCTTGCCTCGACTTTTATATCAGTGTATGCGCGGAAGCTATACAGCCTTAGGCGAGGGTTGTATAGGGGATATACCTTCCTTCGGAGGGGATGTAAAGCCGTCGGTCCCTTGTCT
Organism: Leptura quadrifasciata; assembly: GCA_963675555.1. Taxonomy (NCBI): domain Eukaryota; kingdom Metazoa; phylum Arthropoda; class Insecta; order Coleoptera; family Cerambycidae; genus Leptura; species Leptura quadrifasciata. The sequence goes on along the minus strand of OY776673.1, from coordinate 148,263,301 downwards.
ATTAAATGTTAGGCAAGTAAAAGATCCCTACTCTCAGTGTGCATCGAGAAGTGAAAGCGTACGGACGTACACCGAGCCATCAGAGTGCACAGTGAAGTGGAAGCCCCACAGACAGTGACGTCGATAGTGTTGAAGAGGAAGTTCACACGTCTTTTTCAAGACACCATTTTCTGTTATTAATCATAACTTTTTCCCATAATAATATAGGTATTCCCTTACAGGAAACCGACAACGACGTTACCGTGGAGGACGGTAACATGGAGTACAGTGAAGACGAAACGTCCCAGAGCGGTAGCTCCCGAGGGGGCCCCCCAACCCCAAGGGACGACAAGGAGACGATGAAACGTCTCACAGAGGAGAACAATGCTCTCAAGAAGAAAATAGACGAGCTCACCGAAAGGTTGGAGCAGATGCAGAGGGAACAGAAGTCCCAGCATGAAGAGCTTCTGCGTGCGATTCGGGGAGAATCGCAAACACCGAAAAGAAAAAATCCGCCCGCTGCCAACACGGACTCAGACGAAGAGGCCCCTAAGGCGGCAAAGAAGGTGGCTGAAGAGCCCCTCAAGTGCCCCCCCGAGTCCGAGTCACCTAGACAGAGCAGATCGGGATCCAGAGCTCCCCAGCAGGAGGCTAGCGTCCCCCAACAAGAAACCCGGAAAGAGGAGACCGAGGCCCCTCAAACAAGGACTAGAAGCCAGCGTGTACCCCCGGTAGTGCTGCGAAACAAAGAGACGTGGACAACGGTGAGCCGTCGTTTAACCGAAACCGGTATAAACTTCAACAAGGCCAAAGTTACCGGGGAGGGAATCTCCATCGAGCCCGCGACGTCCGAGGACTATCGGAGGATGACAAGGATGTTCGCAAATGAAAAGAGGGAGTACCACACGTATGCCCTGCCAGAGGAACGGCAGCTACGTGTGGTCATTCGAGGGATCCCGAGCGGCGTTAACTGCAAAGAGGTGGCAGAAGACCTCCAGGACCAAGGATTCGCACCTACCGCGGTCCAGCGAATGATGTCAAGACGGACAAAACAGGAGGTGCCCCTCATGCTTGTCCTAGTCCCACAGGACCAGGACAAGATACTCCAAGTAACGAGGTGCTGTTCTCTAGTTGTAAGGACTGAGAGACAGCGAGCCAAGGTAGCGGCATCCCAATGCCACCGCTGCCAGCGTTTCGGCCACGGCCAATCCAGGTGCACCGCGCAGCCGAAATGCGTGAAGTGCGGCGAGGCACACCGGACGACGGAATGCAAAAAGAAGGCAGACGAACCGGCCAAGTGCGCGAACTGCCAGGGGGTCCACCCGGCCAGCTACAGGGGATGTCCAAAGTACCCCAAACAATCAGCCAGCGCCACCCAAAGGCCGGTACAGAGGCCAACGATGACCTCAACACAGAAGGGCGGCGTAGCGCCAGGCACAAGCTACGCCAGAGTAGCCCAGGGCAAGGCAGGACAGAACACCGTCCCTGCCGCAAAACAACAAGCATCGCCAGAGGCCAAAAACCTCACAGCGGTGCTCGCACAGATGCAACAAATGTGTTCAGCGATGAGCGCATTTTTTGCACAAATGCCAAATTTAACTAATCTGTAATGCCTTTACAGGTTAAACCGGATGTCCTGCAGATGGCGGCCTGGAATGTCAATGGGCTGCGAGAAAGGAGACTTGAAGTCGAAGAGCTCCTGACCAGGTACGACATAGACGTCATGGCACTGCAGGAAACCAAGATGACCCCGGCCAAGGAGATCAACTTTCCAGGATACCACACCTACAGGATGGACTGGGTAAACAACCCTCAGCGACCCGCGAGAGGAGTGGCCCTATTGGTGAAGAAAACCATAGCCCACCATCCGACAGTACTGCCTGAGCTAGAAAACATGAACGCCACCGCCGTAGTAGTGTCCACAGCGCGAAATGGCGACGTACAAGTGGTCTCATGCTACCAGCCACCCCGCAGCACGCTTACCGAGGGGGATCTGGACGCAATCTTGCCCGCCAGGACACAGGTCGTCGCAATTGGCGATTTCAACGCCAAATCCCAGGAATGGAACAGCGGCATAACCAACACTCGAGGACGAGAGCTGCTGAGGTTCCTGGGACAGCACGCCGGCGAACTGATGATGGTAGAACCGGACCAGCCCACCTTCGACAACGGCAGACATAGGCCAGACGTACTGGACATCGCGATCCTAAAGGAGATGACCTTCGAGGCAGAGATCACCACCAGAACGGAGGGATCTACCGAGCACAACCCGATCTTCCTAACCCTAGGAGGACAGGCGAGTGAGGACAACGCCACCTTCACGAAGAGACGAACGGACTGGGAATCGTACCGGCAGCACCTGCAGCAGTACATCGCACAAATTCCCAGGCTAGAAACCGTGGAGGACGTTGAGAGGGCCATCATTACCCTAGAGGAGCAGATCCTGGAAGCGATAAGGGCCAGCACGACGGAAATAGAAGTAAGAAGGCACCCAGCACCGATGGCAAACCTCCCAGAGGTCACCAGGCAGCTGATAAGGGACAGAAGGAGCGCCAAGAGACGGGCTCAGAGGACTAGGCTCCCCGCCGACAGAAGGGAGTACAATGTCCTCAGCCGCAGAGTGAAAGTCGCCCTCCAGGAACACCGTCAGGAGGGGTGGCAACGCCACCTTGAGTCACTGGATCCACAGGACAGAAGCATGTGGAACACACAACGTGCCCTGCGAAACCGAAGAAAGCCTATGCGCCCGATTCACGGAGAGCGAGGGATCGTCTACACTAACCAGGAAAAAGCCGAGGCGTTCGCCGACAGCTTAGAACTGCAGTGCAGAGAGAACGAGCTCGATGACGAGGACGAGGACTGGGTGGACGACGTCGAACGCAGAGTGCGAAGGATCCGCCGCCTGCCAGATGACGACCACATCCGTCCGACTGCCCCCGAGGAAGTCAAGGAAATCCTGAGGAGCCTAAAGCCGAGAAAAGCTCCGGGATGTGACAAGATAGGAAACATCGCTCTCAAAAAGCTGCCCAGGAAAGGAGTAGCGGCGCTAGTCAACATCGTAAACGCGATGTTAAGGTTACGGCACTTTCCAGCCAGGTGGAAAAAGGCCGACGTCATTATGATCCCTAAACCAGGGAAAGAACTAATTTTCCCGTCTTCTTACAGGCCCATCAGCCTCCTCCCAGCCATGAGCAAGGTTGCAGAACGGGTCATCTTGAAGAGGCTAACAGAGAAGACAGAAGAGCTGAACATCATCCCGGATGAACAGTTCGCATACCGAACAAAACATTCCACGGAACTCCAAGTGCTTCGCCTCACTGAGGAGATCACCAAGGGGTTCAACCAGCGTCAAGTCACCGCGGCACTGTTCCTAGACGTCGCCAAAGCATTCGACACGGTCTGGCACGACGGTCTCTTAGCTAAAATGATGAGTATGGGTTACCCCATCGAACTCGTCAAACTAGTGAGATCCTACCTACACTGCAGACAGCTAAGGGTGAAAATCTCGGACCAACTCTCCACCTACAGGACCGTGGAGGCGGGAGTTCCACAGGGATCGGTGCTGTCACCGCACCTGTTCGCCATCTATACCTCGGACCTCCCCCGGACCGACCATACAGCCCTAGCCCTGTATGCAGACGACACCGCCCTGATTGCCAGATCCTGGAAGGCCAGAGACGCAACCAGAAAACTCCAGGAAGCGGCCACACTCCTGGAAGAATGGTGCACGAAGTGGAAAGTCGCAGTCAACGCCGACAAGAGCCAAGCCATCCTCTTCAGACGAGTGCGGAAAGAAATTCCCACAGGACACGTCTCCATGAACGGCGAGGACATCCAATGGCACGACACCGTCAAATACCTTGGCGTGGTCATGGACAGAAGCCTAACATGGAGACAAAACACGGACGCCATCACAGCCAAGGCCCGACGTACGAGAGCCCTTATCTACCCAATGACGGGAAATGGGAGCCGACTTAACTTGAGGAACAAGCTCATGCTTATCAAGACCCTTATCAGGCCGCAGCTGACGTACGCCTCGGTAGCGTGGGGCTACCAGGCGAAGTCCTACATGAAGAGAATCCAGGCAGTGGAGAACATCGCCCTCAGGACGGTAGTTGACGCCCCATGGTACGTGAGAACCGCAGACATCGTCAGAGACCTGGAGTAAACCACGGTCACTGAAGTCATCCGGGAACGAGCGAAGAAGCTGTACGCCCAAGCCGAGGAGCATGGGAACCCGCTGATCAGACAGGCCACTGATTACGACCCCGCCGACGCCCCGAGGCACAAGCGACCGAGGGTTCAGCTACTGGACAACAGGTAAGTATAACCTTTATTTCCCGCTAACAGATCTGTTTCAGATACGCCAGGACGGACCACCACTACCAGAGACATGACGTTTTCAACCCTAACCCAACCTCCTTGCGGGCGTCGGACAACATACCGTCCGACGCCCGTTGTCCTACCTGCTCCGTGGAGACCGAAAGTGCTAAAAGAAGCACTTAGGTCTCCACACTCCCGAGCTACACAGCTCATCCTTACCTTTCCGACGATCCGGGGTAGGATATCAATTGATGTCCTACGTACCGGCAGTCAGTCCCAGCCAAAACTTCCTAAACCCAACTCGACCGATGACTACCCCCGGGGGTGACAAGCTGGCGAAGAAAGAAAACATCAAGACAAGAAGAGCGCCAGAAGAGACCTCAGCCAGCGAGGTTCAACAGCCAGGACCAGGGGAGGTCCGCAGAAAATACCACGACACATCTCACATTTGTGAGCTGGGTCTGGTAGAAGTATGCGGGCCCACCTATCACGAAGGCCGGTCCAGGTCTACAGAGATAATCTAGGTGCAAAGAGTAATAGTCCTACTCGGCCCTAGTTATCGAGACCGACATCCAGCCAATGGATATTGGCGCGATCCCTACTCTTCTTAAGGGAAGAGGTTCGGCAAAATTCCTGGTTGGGGGTAGCTCGTCTACAGGTGTCGGTGTTAGGCCTCAGTAGCGGAAATAGGCCGACGTTAAATAAATGTATTAAAAAAAACCTCTATGTGAGAAGATTTTTCTTTATAATACATATTTGAATAATTGAAAAATCTCAGTAAATAAATTAAAATACTTTTAGGTCAACATAATTAAAGGATGATAAAAATTAGTATTTATTAAAGAAATTTCTTCATCTATAATAAATTAAGTTATAAGTAATAAAAAAGTAAGTCTATCTAATTTCTACAAGAAGTGGTTCATATTTGAACATAATAATTCTCAATACGTTATTTGCGATTTTTATTGGGTATCATATCTTTACATGTTCTGAATTTGATTTTCTGCGTCTAAAAGTATTGTAGATATTTCATATATTATGCTGGTGAAAATTGCACAATAGTCATTTTCATCAGGCTACTATTATACCTAATAATAATTAAGATCAATTAACGGAATATCCTTGATGGAAGAAATTATACTATGAATATTTTAAAAAGAAATTGATAAACTTTGATAGTCGAGTAAACGAACATGTATTAGATTGCAAATAATTACTTATACGCCAATGCCAATGTCAACAGTAAACAAACATAAAATTACTTTAAATTTTACCGGAGGCGCCGGTTTGTCTAGAAAGCAGCCGGCACCAAAGTAAATTTCGCGAAAACCAAATCTACAAACACTAGATTCAATAGACGTCCATCAAAAGTTGATTTATATACGAGATGCTAGGAAAAGTTGAAGAAAATTAAACCGATTATATAGGCCACGATCTATAAGGAAGTGAATTTGCAAAATATGAGAGTTAATTGATGCTGCCAAATAATTTAATGGTACATTATTTTGTACATCCCCTCTCCCCAGTTACTGAGGAAGTCGATTTAGCAAGAGGTATAAATTTTTGTAAAATTTATTTTTAGCGTCGATGGACAGTAATAATTATATTGATGATATTCAATCATACTCTATCAGATTTTGATCTCTCAGGAAAACGTCTTCCATATAAGACCACGGCAGAAGCATTTTTACGACATTCTCCTTGAATTAAAATCATATGTAATTTATCTAGGCTTGTCTGTAAACCACGTCAATTGCCAAATGTTTCAAAAGAATTACAAAGGCAATGATTATTAGATTTTGATTCTGATAATAGTGATTTCATTAATATTTTCTTTATTGCTAAATTTACCGCTATCTTTATAAATATTTGAAATAATCCTTAGAATGTAATTTTCTTCAATATTTTATAATAAAATACAGTGCCCCATTAAAAGCTCCCAAGTCAAAGTCATTTTCGGTTAAACCGGAAGTTGTAAATTTTATTTTACTATAACATGATTGGCATTAACTTTTTATTAAAGTTGTTTGAACCTGCTATAATAACAACATGAAATAATTACTAAATAAGTGCTCAATGTTTTCAATAATTTGTTGAAAATTAGCTTCTAGTTTGACGACAGAGTCGAAGTGGAAATTAGACATATTAAATTTCTTTGAGAGGATTGAATTCAGTCTACCAAAATCATCGCTTAGTATTTTTTTTTTTTTAATTAGTATATAATTCACTAATATTGATGTAAAAAAATGGATATAAAATTGATATAAAGTACATATATGAAATAAAGTGCATACAAAGTAGTGGTATTAATAGTATATTATATTTTTTGAGATACCCTAACTTCTTGCTATATTATTTTGTTTTGTTTTCTTTCTCTACAATATAGACCGATCCCATCATGACTACGATCTGTTAAGAATGTGCATACGCTTCCCCTTCTCTTGAGGGGAAGCAGCCAGTTACTTGAGAGGAAGGAGACAGTAAACAAAGCGTTAAAGTCCCTAGATGCCCAAATTGGCACAAATGGATCAGCGATCAGCTGATCGCATTTGGATTTGCAATTTTCAAAAATTGAAAAAACGTTTGTGCTCCTTGAGGATAAATGCACTGAAGAACACGCCATTTAAAAGTCATTATTTATTATTGCAAAAACTATGAGAAAAATGTGTATAACTTACACGAGTTTATTCTAACCTTAACAAGGTCAAGTCAACATATAAGCCATTGTCAAATTCGGTTCTAGGCCAGGGGATTTTATGCGTTGCCAACGGAAATTATTTAAGCAAAACTTTGAAAAGAAGGAGATCCACGGGAATGTGCCGTGCATTCTTAACTCACACATGTGACAAAATGGCATCGGTGTATTGCTAATAGTGTTACTACTATTTTTATATTAACAACGGGTTTTTGCAGATTATCAGTAGAAGTAGATATATTCTTAGATTTTTTTGTTGTTTGTGTGCATACTGATTTTGTAATTATTAGTTTAGGCTTTTCACTGATAGACATTTTTAATTTGTTAATATAAGTATTAAGGTCATTAATAATATTTTCTTGAGTTTTTATTAGTTCATTTTTAATTAGTTCTTTCAGAAAAACTTCGCTGTCTCTTATCATTTTTATAATGTCACTTTGTTTCATTTTCGCTTTAATTGTGAGTTCACACATTTTTTTCTAAGACTTCAGCTTCTTCCTCATGTGGACTTTTTTTGTTTTATAAAAGTCGTCGTCATTCACGCAACAAATAATTTTATTTCCTTTAAGAAAAGGTATTTGCCCAATATTGGATTTGGTTATACAACATTTGTGTATAACTTCAGAACACTCTGTACACACGTAATATACAGAGTGTCTCAAATTTAAAGGTACATACGTTACTTGTGTATAGAGGGCACTTTGGCTGTTTCAAATTACCCGGCATTAATGCATCCATCGTCCTTCCTATTTAGATATAGGATGTTTTATTGACTTATATATATCTAATATATTGTTAGTTTTTTATTAAGAGCCGGACTTGGATTTCTATTTTGGTTTATTATGAAACATCCTGTATCTCAGTAAGGAAGGAAGATGGATGCATTAATGCCACATAATTTGGAACCGCCAAAGTGCCCTCTATCCACAAGTAACGTGTGTAATTTATTATTCATATCGGAGCTTAATAAAAATTTGTCTATGATACACTACGCTGTCTATACACTATACTGTTTATTAGTGGAATATCTATATTATTTTTCGAAACATTACGCCTGGGACTTTTTATAAATGCACTCTGTATACTCTTACATTTTTTTTATTTTCAGATACTACAAGGTTTAGCATTTATACATCGGCATGGCTTCTTCCACAGGGATCTTAAACCCGAAAATATATTATGTTCAGGGCCTGATTTAGTGAAAATAGCCGATTTTGGATTGGTGAGAGAAATTAGGTCTAGGCCACCTTACACTGATTATGTTTCTACCAGATGGTATAGAGCCCCAGAAGTCTTATTACATTCAACAACTTATAGTAGTCCAATTGATCTATGGGCAGTGGGATGTATAGCTGCAGAAATCTATACATATAGACCTTTATTTCCTGGGACAACTGAAACTGACCAACTATATAAAATTTGCGCAATTTTAGGAACGCCAGATAAGGTAAATTTCTCCAATTGATATCGATGAAACAGAAGTTTCTAAACAAAATTTTTCTCACACAAATTATTTTAACCAATACGTAAGTAGCTGATATAGAAATATTACTTCCTTTACCATTTAAAGAAATTTATCAGATATTTCATATTTCGTGGTCCCAATGGAATTACAAGTTGCACAAGTGAAAAAATTGACAGTATTATCTGTGTACGTTTGTACTCGATTTAAACTATCGACATAAATGCCAGTTGTGCGTTTAATCTCAATTTCAGCTAATTTGTCAATTCGGTTTATAAACTGGTGGTGATTCAGACTTCATATCGGTAAGAATATAAATAATTAAGAAAATATTGGCATTTTAAAATATTTTTGTAAATTTAGCAACTTTACTTTAAACCTTGTGATTTGTTAAACTAGCACCTTTTCCATGAGCATGAACAATTCCGATAAATCTCAATAAATTCTATCAAGAAACCGTAGTCTTTTGACACTTTAGGGGATATGATCTTGACCAGGCTATCACAAAAACTGAAAAATAAACAAACAGTCTGTTTACATATAATAGTTTCCCACGATCCCACCAAGAGAGCACTGATATTCACTTAACGTAGTAAATACGAAAATTAGCAATATACGTGTGCAATATTTTCCTGATAGACCAAGGGTTACTATGTTTTGGAATTTTGTAAAAGTGGGTTTTAGACACTAAAGATATTGATTTCTGAGAAATAGCCCTCATGCGAAAACGCCCCCACGGCGAGGACCCGGAATCAGTGCAGGGTCCTTAAATAGTACTATCTTACTTAAGGCCCACATGGTCCGTGCTATGATGTACTACGATCGATGGAAGATCCGGGTAAACGTTGCGAAGTCGGAATCTATAGTCTTCACGCGTAGATTCACAGAAAATAAAATCATGGCACCAATTTCAATAAGGGGCAACAAAATTCCAGAAAGGGAGTGCGTGAAGTACTTGGGTGTAGGTTTAGACAAACGACTGACGTTCAACCAACATATTAACGAAACAATACGGGCAGTATATTCCATGTTTAGGAGTACCCGCTCTTAGCCAGGAATAGGAGACAGCAGACATAATAAAAAATTGATATATACCGTTATTGTGAGGCCGGCTCTTACATACGCGTCGCCGGTGTGGTGCAGCGCTTCGGCAACGACAATGAAAAAAACTTTCTGTTTTAAAACCTAAATTTTTTCGTTTCATTTCAAATTCATCACGTTATACCTCCTTAAGAGACCTATATGCACGTTGTCACGACATGACGCCACTGGTGGACTACATCAAAGTTACAGCACAAAAATTCTATCAATTTAAACTTGGTGATAGCTCGCTAACAAGCAACATTACTCAAATTAGAGAACATAATGCACCATTTCGCATAAAACACTGACTGCCATACCAAGCGTTGCCCATCTTCCGGCAACATATATAGCCAATACTCTTTATATCTTTAACTAAAAAAACTATCTAACAATTTCCCATCTTTAAATTCTTTTGTCCTCGTCTTCGTTTCTTTTTATTACTTATTTGTTTATTTATTTTTGTTTGTTTCCAAATTCATTTTTACTAATTACAATTTTAATTTAAAACCATCTTGATAACATTTTAAAGCCGTCTGAAATTCCTGCTCACTCTCGCTGAATTATTTGAAACGGGTTCTTTAGCTAACAATTTTCCCGTAATTAACAACCTTTTACACCATCAGTCATGATTATTTTTACACCATTTTATTTTATATTATATACAAAATTATCTTGTTCCTCTTGTTAACCTGTTTTATGTTATTTACTTTTTAATTTGCTTCCTTGCAAAAGGAGATTGTATTCCTATTTAAATTTCTTTCATGTCTGACCCGGTCTCGTTCCATCTAGCTTTTCAACTGTCACGGCGCTTCGCGCGTGTATGATTGGTTAATATGGGCTATGAGTGTCCGGGAAGGACAAATGTTGTATAATTCTAATTTTCAATAAATCTATGTTGTATTGTATTTGCCCGATTCTCACACGTGAGATCGAGGGTTCGAATCAACATTTTATGTTTTTTTTTACTACAACAACTAAAACACGTAATACGAATATTTCTTTAGGTTAGTTCGTTAGGTTAAATATGTTAATATTATTTGATGTAGTATAGTTGCTTATGATAGATAATTTTCCTTGCCCTCGACATTCTGTTAACAGGTAAAATACGTAATACAAGTATTTCTTTAGGTTAGTTCATTAGGTTAAATATTTTAATATTATTTGATGTAGTGTGGAGTGCCCACGTTCTGTGGGCTCCCTCCAATCTTAGCCCCGCATTTATTTCCCTATTCTGTACGTAATAGGATCGGCGAATATGCCGGAGGGCACCCAACGCTGAAAATAGCGTGCACTTTGGAGTGCACCTAGTCATTGCGTATTTTAAATAATTAAATTATTATATGAAAAGTGGTTGTTAACTGATATAGTAACTTTTGTAAAATCCATTGAGCCACAGCTACGAATCAGTTTCAGTTAGTCTCCTCATTTTTACTTTCCCATATACATAGTATATAAGGAAAGTATGGTGATCATGAAAAAAAATTTCGAGTTTTTGATGGATTTACACGTTTTCAAGTGATTTTTAAAAATGTCTGACTGTCGTCTGTGGTCGCATCTAAAGCCGATTTTGTTCAAATTTCACATGTGTATCCAAGACGGCCACACTTCGAGGCGAAATCGCAAAATCGATCCTAGCTCAAATGTGGGGGTAGTCCATTTAAAGAGTCGGGATTTATGATGAAATTGACAAATGTTTGCGATTCGGACTAGACAATGCCCCCTTTTTTGAGGGTGCTGAATTGATTTCCGTGGTCAAACCAATTTTTCTACCTCGGCAACCTCATCAAATTGGCCAAAAATCACCCCCTCCTTGATATTCTACAGGAGGGGTTTCTATGAGGAAAGTGGCAGGTGACCAGGGTTGTGTAACCACCTATGAGAGTTGTTTTCACCCTTCAAAGGGGTGGAGAAAAAAAATTTTTTTTTCAGAAAAGAATATTTTGTAGGAGACGTTTCTTTGAGGAAGGTGGTAGATGACCAGGATTGTGACCACCGGGGGTTGTTTCCACTCTTCAAAGGCGTGGCTGTTTGATTTTTTTTTAAAGAAATTAATGTTTTGTAGGAGGCGTTTCTTTAAGGAAGGTGGTAGGCGATCAGGATAGTATAACCACCCCCGGGGGTTGTTTTCACCTTTGAAAGAAATGCCCAAGAATTTATAAAAACACTGTAATAAACACATTTTTTATACTATTTGTCAATTGTAGATGAAAAAAAATTTCACACCCTAGAAAGGTGAAAACAACCCCCGGTGGTGGTTACACAATCCTGGTCACCTGCCACCTTCCTCAAAGAAACGCCTCCTACAAAAGATTATTTTTTTCCACAAAAAAAAAAATCAATTTTCCAACCCCCTAGAGGGATGGAAGCCTGATGTAGGGGTGGCTGAGGTCAAATCCCTCGAGGGACCTTCCGTTCTACTCGAGGGAATAACAGTTAGTCGAAAAACTGGAGAAAATAAACGGGTTCATGGAAAATTGGCACTTTGGGGGTGGTTTTTGACCAATTTGAGTGGGTTGCCAAGGTGGAAAAATTAGTTTGACCCCGGGAATCGATTCAGCACCTCTGAAAACAGGGGGGCGGGGACATTGTCTAGTCCGAATCGCAAACATTTGCCACTTTAAAACATAATATTTTTAGTCGTAAACTCCTCGGTTGCAACAAACACCAGCCGAAAGACCGATCCTACTTAAAGGAGCTCTCGTACCAGCCACCATACGCCACTTGCAGACTGCAGTTTCAAGCTGTTGGCTCTCGTCAGTGCAAGGTAGGCATGTGACGACCGACACGAGGATCACTTGACTATTTAGTACATTTCGGTATCTTTGGGATAGCGACATGTAAAATAGTCAGCAGGCGCCATCTAGCGGTCAAATCGTTTGCAATCGAAGCATTAGCGTTTGGATGGTAATATGCAATTATTACACTTAACACGCCAGGCTTGCAACTTGTAATTTAGCGCTCGGCGTGGCACATAGCCTGGAGAGTAGCTGTTGGTTGCAGTCTGGTTACGTTCCTTATATAAAATAAGGATTTTATAGAGGAATTTGCGACTAAAAATATTATGTTCTAATATTCCGCCCTCTAAAAGCACATTTGAAATTTGCTACTTTGTCCGACTCATTCAATGGACTATAAAACCCCTAAAAATAGAAAATAATTTTTTTCTCTAAAATGGCGATTTTGATTAAATTTGGTATATGGACGCTTCCCTAGTATCGATATGAAGTGACATGACCAGTTGCTCTTAGAAAATACCGAGAAAGAAGCTGGGGGGGGGGGGGGGGGGGTGAATTTTAAATAATAATTTTTTTTTCCTCAAACGGATCTAACAATTGTCATCAAAGTTAACACGCGAATACTGACTTAATAGTAGCGAATACTGACTTAATAGTAGCATAAGGTAACATGACCGGTTGTACCTAAGAAATGCAGGGAGGGGGGTTGCGCGGAGGCAAGGAATTAAATAATTTTTCCTCTAAAATGGTTCTAACGATTTTGATTAAATTTGGCACATGGACACTCCCCTAATACCGGTGTGAAATGACATGACCAGTTGCTCCTAGAAAATGCAGGGAGGGAAGCTGTGGGGGGTGAGTTTTTAATTATTTCATAATTTTTTTCTCTAAAACGGATCTAATAATTTTAATCAAAATTAACACATGAATACTAGCATAAGGTAACATGACCAGTTGCACCTAAGAAATACATGGAGGGGGGTTGCGTGGGGCAAGGAGTTAAAACAAAATGTTTCAAATTTCAACAAGATTGGTTGAGAAGAAATAGAGATTTGACGATGAAAAGATTCGATGCCGGGACCAGGGTACATTAGTTCGGCCTACTCCTAAATGTTTATCAGAGTTGTCGCGGGCCGATTTTCTGTTTTTACGCACATGTTTAACTGACAAATTAACTGAAATTAAGACTGAACAGACCGGATAACGGTGCCTATTTAGTCAAATAGTTTTTGGTTGCAATTATTCCAACGGTAAATGCAAGTTTATAAGCACACTTTTGCAATTATTTTAAAACATGAGACTAAGTAAATGCACAAGAAGTTTTTATGTATATCAGCCGTTGTAATGTCTCCCAACTACAAGTGTAAGTCCTAAAATACAATAAGAAAGTATTATGCTAATCATCTTGTTTTCCTTTTTACAACTGAATGATCCGATAAGTTTTTGCCTCATTATAATCAGTTATTTTATTATTATTATTATTATTTTTTAGAAAAAATGGCCAGAGTGTTATCAATTAGCAGGTGCAGTAGGATTTAAATTTCCATATTTTGCCAAAACTCCTCTTAGTGACGTAGTACCTCAAGCTAGCTATACTGCTGTTAATTTAATGGATGACCTTTTAGAATGGAACCCAGTTCATAGGCCAAGTGCTCAATCAGCTTTAAAACATCAGTTTTTTCAGGTACCACATATGTTATTTGCAAAATAACTTTGAATGGATCTGTTTAGTGGTAGCGTCAAGACTAGTAAAAGACGCCCGAATGTATGGAATCACACAATACAGTGAGTCGTGAATATATACTGCGGTGGAATAAATTGAACCTTATGACACGTGTAGTTTAGGTCGATTCTACACAATGTAGTTACATAATGTAGTAAACATATGTAGAATTCATCATATGTAAGTAAAAACCTTCAAATATTCTATGTAAATATGAATTTATATGAAATATAGGACGATTATTTATGCGATTCAATTTTGATCCTTATGTGTAAATACACATAAAGTTCACAACAATATAAGACGAATTTTCATTGAACGCGCTATGCCTATGTAATGTGAGATTGCCTACTCTCAGGGACTATACGTCACACTAATCTGGTCCATTGCAATTGCAAACTCTAATCTATAAATTACCACCTATGCCAATAAGAACCATTGCAATTAGTTATCAGTATATAACTATCTGATTTGTGAATTAGTTAACAGGTAAGTAGACGTAAAAGCTACAAACTGAGCAATAATGCATTTTTCTTCAAACGTCACAAAAATATGACATTCCTTAACTCATTTCATGACATCAAAGTTTGGTATTTTAGATGGTTTAGTGGATTTTGTGAGTCGGACGAACACGTAAGTATTTTCTGACGCGACCAGACCACCTCCCCGTTTTCGAGGATGCTGAAAACCCTCCAAACGGCGATAAAACACCCTCAAATTGAGGTGAAACGGAAAGGAGCACGCTTCCATCGGACAAACACCGGTTTGTCCCCTTTTCGAGAATGCTGAGACCGACACCACCCTCGAAAATCTCACTCGAGATGAGTCCATCTATCAAACGGCAAAAAACCGTTACTTTGGCGGATGTATGTGTACGCGAAGTATAGGAGATGCAAGGAAATCATCTATTCCTTCGTACTGCATGCAACTAATATGTCTCTGGATTAAATGTCAAACAGAAAAAAATCGGCGTACACTGCGTCTGTAGGGTTAAAGTTGAAAAATCATGTATACAGAACTGCACATAGATTTTATTTATAACATTAAATCAGCCATAACACTTTTATAAATGAACACAGTGACTTATTTACTACATATAAAACCGAAATAACTTATATAATCTTATTAATACAAGAAAAAATACATTGATTATTATTCAAGTCCATTATATTACTATCTATGTATTGATTAAGTCAATTTAATCTAGGACGCTTACAAGTGTGGTTACAAATTTGATTTTCATCGAAGTGTACGTCACACCCCTCAACGTTACAGGATTCATCAGCCGTTTCGGTATCCGAATCGGTGAACCGAACTATGGATTCCAATATCATAAAATCTGCAATATCGTGTTCAGTATCGTTTTGGTTATCATTTTCAAAGTTCAAAAGTATTTCGCTTCTCGCCCGGCACGGCCGTAAGTTCCAGAAAAAAAGAATTAAAAGAAAGCGACTCGCAATCAGTCAGTAATAAAAAATTGAACGAGAAATCAAATGGCGCAAACCGGAACTCTCTATCTCATGCCCGCTTCGAGATACGGCCGTTCAAGTACGAGAAAATGGTGGATTTTTCCGACTATCCGAGATCGATATCTCGAAATAAAAATAGCAATAAGGCGTCATTTATCACAAGCTGATGCCAATAAGGCAACTGATATAATTCAATCTGACCGTCAGTAAAATACTTTTACTGCCGCTGACAAATGGTATTAAAAGTAGTTGAAGAAAAAAAAATTGTTTTATTGGGAGTAAAAGTGGCTTTTACTCCGAATAAGACATGTTAATCATGACATTTCTTACTCATTTGCCAAACCTACAGATTCGTCACAAAAGTATCACTTTTACTCCTAATAAAACAATATACTATTTTCTTTAAATGTCAGAAAATCATGATATTTCTTACTTATTTCATAACATTAAAGCTTGACATTTCAGACGGCTGTGTATTGCCATTAGCAACTGAAGTAAATGTACTTTTTCTTCCGCTCGACCCGACTTTTACTTCTGTTGCTAATGGCAACGCACAACTAAATTATTTATCTTAATTTTTTTATAGCTGATCGACGTTTGAAGAAAAAATAACATGTCTTATTCGGACTAAAAGCCACTTTTACTCCTAATAAAACAATATACTATTTTTTCAAGCATCAGAAAATCATGACATTTTTTACTCATTTCATGACATTAAAGTTTGACACTTCAGACGGTTGCACGTTGCCATTAGCAACGGAAGTAAAAGCACTGTTCCTCCGCTCGAGCAGATTTTTACTCCCGTTGTTAATCGCAAAGCTAAATTTTTTATCTTTAGTTTTTTTATAGCTAATCGACGTTTGAAGAACAAATAACATATCTTATTCGGAGTAAAAGCCACTTTTGTGACTCGCCTGTAATTGCCGGACTTGTCACAAAAGTACATATTAGAAAGTAAAAGTTTGCTAGAATGGAAGAAAAAGTATTTTTACTTCCGTTGCTAATGGCAACGCACAGTCGTCTGAAATGTCAAAACTTTAATGTCATGAAATGTGTAAGAAATGTCATGATTTTCTGACGTTTGAATAAAAACAGTATTTATTTATTTCATATTTTATAATTGAAGAAAAAATAGCACGTTCCATGAGTAAAGTAATTTTTTATGTTTCGGTTATTCTTGCTGGATTCACTTGACTCGTCTGTCAAGTACATTCTCGACACAAAAAATGTCACTTTCATTTCATATAAAACAATATACAATTTGTATTTCATTATCCCTAAGTCCTACATCAAATAGTATAAACAAAATTTGTAGAGCACTGAAAAATCTACGACCATCATCAGCTTCATTAATTTCTGCGAAGAATCTGTTGGCTTACAGTGATGCAATATTCGAAGGGACCACGCGACGCTTCAGATATAGTCGGGTGTATATTTACTGGGCAGTCAAAAAACGTAACAAAATCTTTACGAACTCATTAAAATACCGTTGCTCTCTGTACGATCTCGCCTGCAATTTGAATCGCTTGTTTGATAAGACCGTGTCGAATGGTTGGTTCATTGGTGTTAATAATTAGCTCGTAAAATTTTGTTGCGTTTTTTGACTGCACAGTAAATTACACTCGACTATACACGTGACTAAATATTAAAGTATAAAATGAATCCTGCATTAATGATTATAATAATTCATCAACTCGTAATAAAAATTTTAAAAATCACAGTGAACGGATTTTGGGCCTTTATTGTAAAATTGAATATTTTACAAAATTGATCATCTCGCACCTTTGTGGAGATATCGACAAATTTTTTAATGAGCATCTGAGAAACTCCTTCAACTTTTATGGTGCGCAGTTTTGTTTAAGGAGACAATCCTACGGCAAGTCCGGGTCCAGATGGTGGGGGCGCTTTTCACAAATTAGTACTTATTATTGGTATCTAAAAAATATTTTTACAAAACGCCAAGACATTTGAACACTAACTCCAATACGCTAATCGACGAGCGTTTCGCTAACCGTGTTGGTATCATCGGGAGATGATTGACATTTAAAGCCTTATTCGGCTCCCAATGCTGTTGACATGGTTAGCGAAACGTGCGTCGTGTAGTGTATTCTAGTGTAGTGTGCAAATATTTTGGCGTTCATTATCCATTCGCAAAGGTTTTCACCTGCAAAAATGCTTGTTTATCTGAAATGAAAATGAAGGGGCTTAGGAAATGTAATTCATCTAACCACAATCATGTTATTTTCTCTAATGCTTCATTGTCCCGCAGGTTGGGCAACAATACAGCGCTCTTCAAACTAATCGGCAGATCCATATGAACAGTGCATTGCAAACGCATACTAACGGAATATTTCAAAAAATTCCCTCTCACGTGATCCCAGATGAAAACCAGATATACTCCACTCAACAATCATTGCAGTTGCAAGCAAATGGACGATCGCTATTGAAACAATTGAACCAAAATAATACAGTGCAACCGTTACAACCATCAGTGCAAATTAACATCCAGTCTTTAATAAAACCAATTAAAACGCCCGAGAAACCTCAACAACAACCTGCACCGATAGTGTATAGTTTTGGCCAATCGGATTACAGTAGTAAATATTTACCCGTAGTTAATAATATGAATAATCACAGTAGGACTGTACCGAATAAGAAAATCACATGGGGTCTGGGAAACAGTTTCGAATACGAAGACGATTTTGCTGATATATTAGGGTATGTATTAGATTTATTTTTTGAATAAAGAAAATTATATTGATGCAGTAGAAATGGTAATAAATCCACCAAATAAATAACAAAATTCGTAACTGAAATTGCTAAAGTACTAAAATTTACAGAATAAAGTATAAGTTGTCGTATTCACCTCAAATCATTTGCCCACTTGTACTAATCGATCAATCAATACAACTTTATTTAGAATTAAAATTTACAACTGCCTCCCCAGAACCCACCACGGGACCTACCGTGCAACCACCTCAACTTGTACAAGGTGCCTTCCGCGAGGTATGTCAGTGCTGGGCTGCGCGTGGCTGGCCTAAACTTTGATTTTAAAAATTTTGGTTTTACGAAATTTTGGTTTGGCCAACTTGTACCACTATTGCGTTTTTTGCAATTCTGAGAAATGAAGTTGGTTCGTACTGAATAAATGAGATACCCGAGCTAGCAACATTTCCAGTTAGTCCAAACGTATACATTAGTGATCATTAATGAAATAATGAAGTAGTAGTTAAATTTGTTGGCAGCTGGTCATCAGCTAGCACCCGCTGTCGGTTCGGTTAGTTAGATGCAGGTAGAGAAGACGAGTGAATCCGTTTGCATATAATTCGACAATCTTCATAGATTACTCTTTAAGTAATCTATGAATTTCAAGAAATTCAAAGTTTGGACTAGTTTTTTTTTGAAAACATTTCAAAAGGCATTTTTGTCAAAAATCTTTCTTGGATATTTTTTAAGCTTCTAAAAACACTTAATTTTTTTTTGTTGCTGGTCGACAAAAATTGTCAGAAATAGAAGTCTTTTTACTATTATTAAAGAAATGTTTATTCTGATGCGTTTTTCTCATTTACTCAAAAAATAGTGGCCTCTACGTAAAATTGTTGTGAAAATTGAAGGCTTATTTAATTGTCTATTGCATGCTCTCATTTTTTGATGAAAATTCAACAAATACTATAGTAACTAAAGATCGGTGTTTTGTTATGCAGTTATACTACTTGGTCAATATACTTTAGGTTGTAAACACAACGTGTTCAATCGGTCTATTATTGTTTCCACTGTGACTACCATCAGTATTTCTATGTTTTGAAGTGGACAGTTGTGTTTTAACCTCTCCACAATAAAATTGTGAGACGTTACTAAAATTGGTTCAAAAACGAAAATTGAGATAACATCAAATCTTTACGTTTTGAGGTCCTAGGAACCCAAAAAAGTGGTTTTTGAAAAATGTCTGTGTGTGTGTATGTATGTGTGTTAGCACGATAGCGCCGAAACTACTGAACGGATTTGAATGAAACTTTGCGTGTGCGTTTCTTTAGTGTCCCAGAAGATCTGAAAAGGTTTTGGTTGAGATCGGATTACGTTTAGTGCCATTTTGACGCAACAAGTTGTTTATTTTATATTTACTTTCAATTTGCAATGGAACCGTTGAAAAGCAGTTAAAATTCTGATTTCAACGATATATCACACTTCCACCCTTTCGATTTGGTTTCCGTGAAAAAAAAATAAAAACAAAGCAAATATGAAGCATAGATCGCATTTCGCATGACATGATCGATGAGCGTAGCCGTTACGTCGTGAAACTCGTCACATCACGTGTCAACTCACGTGTGAGGGTTTCTTCGCTGCTCTAGAAGTAGAGTGGATTATGTTTAGTGCCGTTTTTAAATATATATACAGACAAACCGAAGAATTAAACTACAAATATTCCTCTAAAATCTAGTAAAATTACTAAAATGCTAATGTTTCATTTAACAAAGACAGCCGCGAGCGATCGGATTGCAATGAGCAAATTTTGACGATTGTCATTGTCATCGTTTGTCATCCGATAACGTTGGTGTCATGTCATGTTAATAAGATTTCGGCATATTTGTAACTTTTAGTGGATTGTCACAAACTTTAAAGGTAGATGTAACAATATCAATATCATATGCTTTCTGTACCTTCGTTGGTGAATTTATTATTGATTATCACTTTACCAATTTTCAGTTTGTTGCTTTACAAATCTGTAGTATTTAGGATAACTAGACTTTCTTAGTCGTTCAAGTGATGTTTTAATATCTTAATAGTATATTATTCAACGAGCGATAATGTAGGTGATAACTCGCATAGATGATTGTAAATTCATTAAGTTGAAGGTTTTTTTAGTGCCCCCAGAAGATCTGAAAAGGTTTTGGATGAGATCGGATTACGTTTAGTGCCGTTTTGTAATACAATTTAATGCTCTTTTCGGCTTCAAAGATCCACCGAGTGGGGAGGTTCCAGCCGCTTTTCAAATTTATTAAAAAGGTATTTTTATTTATTATTGTTTTTATTATTGAAAATAAAAGTTATTTGCGAAAATGTATATAAACAATTATATTATTTACAAAAAACATTAACTTAACATTAACAAGTGAACAAGCAATGGACAAAAGATATATATGTATAAGTATATTTGATTTCTCATTATTGTAGGTTAAGAATAATTGTATTATGTTTCTAAGTCGGTTTATTAATTAAAAAAATAAAATCATCATTATAATCAATTTATATGTTGTAAAATCATATATATATCAACAATGTTTAGCGCGGTACCTTAACGCTCGCGTGGCGTATAAGATAATAACTACTTCTCATTTTCTATGCCGATTCGAGACATGCTGATTTAATGTTTCTAAAAATTTAAATCCCTAGTGGGTTCACCATTTTCAGTGCTCACCGATATAATAACAATGTAGTTTCTCGTTTGTTCACACCTATCGGTACTTTTTAAAGATGAAAAGGTATGTTATTAATATTTTATAAATGAAGAAAATGTATTTAGTTCTATAATTCGGGGTACATCGCCATAGTTTTTAATTCTGAGCAAGTTTTTCTAATACAATTTTTCAATATTTCGCACACAAAAGGCACTATACCTGATGCGATTTTTATTTTTAAGCTGTTAGCAGCGCCTTCTCTAATTTTTTTAAAGTCTAACATTCTAAAAATAGTTTTTGGGTGAAGCAAGAGCAGAATATAAAAAAATTGTGTTTGTAATCCAAAAAAAAATTTGCCATTACACCTATACTACCGCTTTGCCGTGGACACGTTGTACAAGATTTGACGAGTCTCTAAAACTAAAAATACGTAAGAGTTGACAAGATTTTGAAAGATTCTATATGTGTATTTAAAACAGTAATAAAGAGATGTTTCTTTTTCCTCAAACGTCAGAAAATCATGACGTTTCCTACTCGTTTCATGACATTAAAGTTTGACATTTCAGACGGCTGTGCGTTGCCATTACAACAGAAGTAAAAGTACTTTTTCTTCCGCTCGAGAGAACTTTTACTTCTGTTGCTAATGGCAACGCACAGCTAAATATTTTTTTCTTCAAACGTCAGAAAATCATGACATTTCTTACTCATTTCATGACATTAAAGTTTGACATTTCAGACGGCTGTCCGTTGCCATTAGCAACGGAAGTAAAAGTACTTTTTCTTCCGCTCGAGCGGATTTTACAATTTTTTATCTTTATTTTTTATTTGAAGAAAATATAACATGTCTTATTCGGAGTAAAGGCCACTTTTGTGACTCGTCTGTAATTGCCGGACGAACGAACCTACAGACTCGTCACAAAAGCATCACTTTTACTCCTAATAAAATAATATACTATGAAATGGCAGCGAGTTTTGATAGGATTTTATGCGTTGCACTGATGGAAATGGCAAGACTAGTAAGTCAATTAATCTATTTCTTTTACAATAATTGTTTGTTTCTTATAATTTGTCGAGTCTCGACGGCAGGTTCGTCGCTAAATTGTTTATTGTGTTCGAGCTATTTATTCAATATTAGTTTTTTTTTCGGATTGTTTAAAACACATTAATTTTATGTACATTTTTTTTTAACATTTCTTGTATTATTTTCTGTTTGTGAGCAAAGTTTACTTCGAAATGACCTATTCGCGTGTATGGTTCATAAGTTAATAAATATTTACCGTTTTATGTATAATCATCTAACTTTTGTTTGGTTTTGTTAACTAATTCTGGACGTATTGATCTACCGATTCTGAAAGTTTCAGCTCAGCATTTCAAAGATTTTCTTAACCAGCGGTAATGAGAAATTAAATAGTCCATAGTTTTAGTTCTGGGCACTAATTAACGTTTTTTTGTAAATAACATAATTGTTTATATATGTTTTCACAAATAAGTCTAATTTCCAATAATAAAGGCAATAATAAAAAACACCTTTTTCACAAATTTTATCACTAAATACATAATCAATCGCTCGCTTCAAAAATATAGAAATACTGATTGTAGTCAGAAAGGTAACAAACATAGACTGGTCAAACACCTGGTGTTTACAACCTAAAACATATTAACCAGGTAATCTACCTGCGCAATAACGGACCGATTTCTACAGTTACTATATTATATATTTTTTGGCTGAAAATTTCTAATCAGAATTAAACTAACCATATATTATTGTATTTTTTTCATATTGTATTTTGACCAAGAAGTAAAATCAAGATGCCACCTGCAGACAAAAATAAAGACGCTAAAATGAACCTGAGCCAGTACAATCTCCAAGATATATTGGAACCTTTAGCCAAAGCAAGTGCTGGTACTGCTAGAACTCAGTATTTAAGTGTGTCTAGATACGTTGCTGGGCAACCATCTGGAGTTAGAAGAGATTCCAATATTAGTTTACTGTCTAACATGTCAAATAGTGGACGGAAGAGTGGCATGTACAATAAAAAATCTAGTAAGTAAAAAATGTGTACCTACTTTACAATGTGTAATTAATGCAGTATAAGTAGTCAATGAACTTTCAAAAATAAATTTTCTCATTATCCTCAATTTTGTGGCTGTTTGTTATTTTATATGGCATAAGTAAATAAAGACATATTTTATCCACGAGAGGAATAATCACGATGCGGTGTGTAGCTGAGTGTTCTTATTTCTGCAAATGGATATAAATGTCTCTAGTCACGTATTAGACTACTGAAATTAGCAAATTAGCAATACCATTAAAAAATAATTCGCGGAGCAACGTTCTCAACGTAATAGCCAAGAGCCTACCAGCCAAAAAATGACTAGATACTTCCCCTTCTGAGTAAAATTAAATCCTTTTAAGGACTGCTGAAATAATTGAAAATAAAGAGATTTAGGAGCAGACCAATCGCGGAATCAAAGGGGTGGCGCACACGGCCGCACAGTGCTTATGTAGTCGAAAGAGAATAAACTTTATATCCTACGCATATTATTTAATTGATAAAAAATCGTAATTTTTTCTCCCACCATACAAAATATGGGAGGAAACTACTCTGTAATGTTACATTTTTGCTGATTACTTCTAAACGTGTAAATAAATTAAAACTTACTGAAGACTGAAAATTAAAGCCTATAAGTTTTTCTATAATAATGATTTCTTTAAGATAATGCTTACAGTGGCGTACAGTGTATTTGCATTCGGTAAAATTGCAATTCAGTGTTTAATAAAGTATTCCGTCCTTAAAAACAAGATATAAAAACTTGCTGTTTTCGCTAATAGAAATAAAATAAAGTTTTACATCTCTTTCATATCCTTTCATTTATCAAATATTGTACTTTTGTTCTTCTACTACAAAATACATGGGAAGGGGTACACTGTAATTTCCTTATTATTCCACAACGAAATTAATGAAAATTTTACAAAAGAAGAAAGTCAAAGTTTTCCCTATCAATTAATTGATATAGGTATAAAATATTTAAAATATTTGCTTTGATAATGCTTCGGACAATACGTACAGGGGCGTACAAATATGGTAGATTAGAGGAAGATATTAAAGATCCATGAAATAAGTTCAAACAGAGAAGGAGTAGGAGTAAACCAACTGGGACACTTTCATTGATAGCTCCGTTAATATTTTCTTGTGAAACATCACCAAATCGAAAATGCGAAATGTCAGATTATTTCATTTCATTTCAATGACTTTTTTAGTTTGGCACATGGCTACTACGAAAAGAGTAACATACACTTTCTCGATTTTTTTCCACTGACCAAAATCCATTTTTTTCAACAATAAAATCACAAGAGTTTTTTTATCGGATAAATTTCTCTTTGTAACAAAATAATTTTGCCAAGCAGTGCTTTTATAAAAAAAAACTGACATGAAAAAATCGCG
Source organism: Leptura quadrifasciata (assembly GCA_963675555.1). Taxonomy (NCBI): domain Eukaryota; kingdom Metazoa; phylum Arthropoda; class Insecta; order Coleoptera; family Cerambycidae; genus Leptura; species Leptura quadrifasciata. Next base: position 148,238,990 of record OY776673.1, on the reverse strand, counting down.
AGACCGGAAGTCGAGCGATTTTGTCAAATGTCAGTTTTTCGAGCAAAATAACTGATTGGCGAAATTTTGAGTTAAAAAGAAATTTATCCATAAAAAAAAAGCTCCAGTGTTTTTTGGCAAGATAAATTAACGACAGAATATGTGAATACTTAAAAATTATAGCTGATAGTACAGATTTTAAAGTGACGTGCGACTACTAGATGTAGTCGGCTTTTGCGGAACATGCATTTTTATCGGTGATGAAAAACGATGCACCTTTTTTATCGCTCTCAAAGTAACAAAAATGTGACTGTCAAATAGACTTTTTTATATAGGAGTTAATTTATCATTTTAAAGAAGTCCTATTGGTCGATTTTTTTGATTTTGATTGTTTAATAAAGTAAGAATATATTCATATTAATCAAGAAAAGAGAACAGGATAGAATTAAAACCCGGATGATGATCAAATGCTCTATTCACTGAGCCATCATCCTTGATAAAACGAAGTTCTTCACACTACAGTTGTGCATATATTTTCAAAATTTAGTAACTTCAAAATAAAGATTTATGGATAAAATGAGCAAAGTTGGTGAAGAAAAACTAAAATTTTATTCTTTTAACCTTATGTTTATTGCAGAGCCAAGAGATCTTGAAGGAGTTTGTTACTATATCATTTATATGGTCAGTAAAGGATAGATTAGAATTGAAAATTACGCCAAGGTCACGGATAGTGTTAGGTCTATGTAGGGAAATTTCATCAATATATTTTTGACATTGTGTTTCAGAGAGAGGGACATTACGTTACATTTGAAAGGATTTAGAGGCAAACTGTTTGATGTACACCAGTTATTAATTTGGTTTAATGCTAACAACTGTAGCTTATTACAGTCATCAGAGCACTAATAGCAGTGTATATTTTCATATCATCCGCGTATAATAAACAATTTGTTTCCACCTCATTTATGATATCATTAATGTATATATTAAATAATAATGGTCCCAGAGGCGATAGATATCTCAGTAGATTGTTGGCCACAACATTGTACAAACTGTTTTCTCTCTTCAAGGTACGATTTGAAAAAATATAGCAGATTTTTTGACGGGCCAAAAAGAACTAGTTTGTTAATCAAAATACCATGATTGAGTCTATCGAATGTCTTTGAGAAATCAGTATATATAACGTCCATCTGCAGACCGGTGTCAAATGTATCAGCTATGAATTGCATTATACAGAATAGGTTCGTAGTTGTGGATCTTCCCTTCATGAAACCGTGTTGTTTAGGTGTAATTTTGTTTTTTAAATGAAAAAAAAGAAAATCATGTAGAAGCATTTCAAGACACTTAGAAAAGTTATTGATAATAGTAATAGGTCTATGATTTTCAATACGGTTTTTCCCCCCTTTCTTGTATACAGGTATTACTTTCGAGAACTTCCAAGAAAAGGGATATGTAGATGTGTTAATGGAGAGATTAAATATTATGGAAAGTGGTATTGCAAGAAGACATGCAGTCTCGTAGAAAAAAAGCAGGTATTTTGTCTGGCCAACAGTACCTTTGGGTTTAAATTTTTCAACACTATTAAGTACTTAATTTCAGTAAATTGCTTAAATATAAGCTATCGGATAGGGTATTTTGAGAGGTAACTTCAAAATGAGTGCTATCTATATAGGAACTCTGAAAAAGTCTGCAAAGGCATCTTCAATGTTTTTAATTCATTAAATTCACCCCCTGCAACATCCTTCCCTGAATTCTAGAAGCAAGTAGTCTCATGACACATGGATATTGATAGTAAGAAAGTATCATGTGTCAAATTTAATCAAAATCATTAAAACCGTTTTAGAGAAAGGAAATAATTTAATTATTTCAACCTTACCCTGACAGCCTCCGTCCCTGCACTTTTAGGGGAGTAATGGGTTGCTATCCTATACCAGTGCTAACTATCCATGTGTTAAATTTGGCCAAAATCGTTAAAATTGTTTTTGAGAAAAAAAAATTATTTTACGTTTTTATCGGTTTTTAAAGGTTCGATTTTGCGATTTTTCCTCGAGGTATGGCCGTCCTGAATACGCATACAACATTTGAGCAAAATCGATTGAGTAGTTTGGGCTCTAGGTGCTATCACAGACGCCAGACAGAAATTTTTTAAAAACCACTATTTTACCTTCAGACCTGAAAACGTATAAATTACCAAAAACTCAAGATCGATACTACGTATAAGGGCAGTGGCGATCCCAGAATTTCGACATGGGGGGGGGGTCAACAAAGTTGGGCAGCACAGCTGTGTGCATGTATCATTAGCTGCAAGGGGATCGGTGGGCGAAAATTTTTTGAAAGATCAAAATTACTGTGATTTAATTGTGATCTGTTGAAAAGTAAATGTGTCTTAGAGAGATCTTAATAATTGGTAATCGATAGTTACAAAATACATGTGTCCATGGGGAGCCTACGCCCCCGCTCTTGAGACAACCATTGTATAAGGGAAAGTAAAAACCACAAGATTCAGTTATTTTTTCATGTTTATTTAAAGCGATAGGCTGCAACAGTTAAAATAGAACATAGAAAATCTTGTCTCTTGCTTGTTGAATATGAGAATGCCAACATCAACAATCGATCTCACAAGACAATTTTAGTAATCTCACCAGTAACCTATAAAATTATCAGGTTTATTCTCGACAGACACTTTTTTGGTCTGGCTATTATATGAGATTTTTGTTTCAGAGTGGATCAGATTCAGTGAACTCACAGATTTTGGAAAATGTTTTTTTTTGGAAAAAATAATATTTTGTATGTCATTTTTATCCAAAGAGCTATTACATAATATATTAAATAAGCCGTAAATTTATTATGAAACACTGTCGAAGTTAAATTATTAGTACCATTTTTATTTTTTAAATGTTAAATTAAAAAAACATATATAAGACGTGTACATTTTCTATTTATTTCTAGCTGTTTTTAATTTATTTGATTATTTTAGAAATTTTAGGGTACTGTTGCGATTTTCGAAATAGTTCTCTTCAAATGTCATTTATTTTTTCAAGAAAAGATTTAATCTTCTTAATTATTGGATTTACTATTATAGTAAACAACGTTTTTCATCGTTTTCTTGTTCATGTATGTATAATTTCAAATTGTTGTAATTACATAATGAGGTATCTCGGCGGGATCAATTTTGGAAAACGGAAGCTGCTGGTTGGATTTGATATATTTTTTTACAAATCGGTTTTACAATAAATAACCATTGGAATGGATAAAAAATTGTAAGAAAAAAGTGTTCATTTGTCAAAAGTTATTGAGAAAATCATGGAGACCTAGCTCCTGAGGATTTAAATTTTAACAACATGTTACCGTTCTCAACCGCGTTTTCGGCGCGGTCATACTTGTAATACTGCGTTGCTGGTACTCCTGGACTTCTCAAAAGGGTTCGACACAGTTAATCATTTTGTGCTCACTTCAATTTTGAAATACATCGTTTTAAATACTGATGCTGTCACTCTAATAACGAACTTTTCTTACTGACAGAGTACAAGCTGTCGTCATTGGTAGACCATAACGTATTATCGAACTATAAACAGAGGCATGGTACAGGGGAGTATACTAGGACCTCTCTTGTTCACTTCATATATTTTTCGGTTTCCTGCAGCAGTGAAACATTGTTTATCACATGCCTATACCGAGACATTCAAATATATAAACAGTTTTAAATAAGCTAATGTAGATATCGAAAATATGGAAGTAGCCACAGATCTTGCACATATTGACAAGCGTGCAACAGAGCACGGATTACTATTAAATTCACGAGAAACCAAAGCTATTATATTTGGAAAAAGGAAACAAATACCCCTAGTAGAAAATCATTTAAACATCTTATTAAGAAATGAACCATTAAACTTAGATAAAAAAACAACAAATCTTGTCATAGTTTTTGATGAGTCTCTGAGATTTAAGCATTATGTTGTAAATTTGATATCTAGTGCATATATAAATTAAGGTTGCTATTTACTCATGGGCATGCGCTGAACAAGAACGTCAAAGCGATGTTATGTAATTCGATCATTCTGTGTAGTTTTAACTACTGTGACTCCCTTTATGGCCCGTATTTAGATATTAGAAGGATTTAAGAGGTCCAAAACAGTTGCTTAAGATTTGATTTATCTTTGGTATTAGAAATTATGAGAGAATATCCCATAAGCTTGCAAACTACATGTAGCTTGTCTATACCACAAAATAATCAGCATCAAATCTCCTAGCTATTTATATAATAAAATTTTATTTAGAACTGACATTCACAACATAAATGTTAGGTCTAAGGGTGTGATAACACAGCTCCAGCATAATTCAGAGTTTTTTAAGCGCCGTTTCACTTACTCTGTTTCAAATACTTACAATAATATTTCAAATCCAATAAAAGCGCTAAACCTATCAAAATTTAAAACTGACTTTAAAATGACGGAACTAATAACCGAATAATATTTTTTTACACACAAATGGTGCTATAATTTATAATATTTTACAACTAAAATTTTATATAATATCTAATACATACTGTATGTGTCAATGACTTCCTATTCTGAAGTCATTGATATGTGTGCTTTATTGTATACACATGAATTACTTGATTTTAGGATAGGTAATATAATTTATATTCCAGTATTTTCAAGTGCATTTCCAGTGTTAAGTGGAATATCAGAAACTCTTAATAGTTGTCTGAACTTCGCCCTATTTCTTTCTATAATTACTTAGCATAGCCTGTATATTGAATGAAATTGGAATAATAAAGACATTATTATTTTTCTCATAAAAGTTAAAAGCTACAAAGTATAGCGACCGGAAAGTTGCAATTTTATCCACAATAAACGAGTACCTTCAGATTTTCAGTAAATAAGTACCTACTAGATCAAAATGTTTTGAAAGTGTATCTGAGAACCTCCTTCAACTTTTATGGTCCGTAGTACTGTTTAAGGAGACAACAGTCGATATCTTTGATGCCTGAAAACCACCTTTACAAAACGCCAAAACATTTGAACACTGGCAGTCGAGTACAGTGATGGACGTGCGTCCCGCTAATTTAACAAAACAAAGTATACTTTTCTGCACTCATTTTAGTATTGAAAGTTGCTCTTTTTCTCACCAGTACGGAAAGTAATTTAATTATATTTTTATTTGCATTTTCGGACAAGTTATAATTACAACAAGTTAGTTATAATATGCCAAAGTTTTTCTTTTATATTTTCCTACAAATTTAGTGAAATTAAAGCAATTTTTATTTACACCATTCATTTTGAAGTAGCCTCTGTAACTTTAAAAATCAAGCAATCATGTTAGCCCAAAATGGGAACATTTGGATGAAATAATTCAGAGCGGGTTGAAATTTTGGGAACGAGCTTATTTTGCGGTACTTTTTTTATACATTTATTTAACGTCGGTCTATTTCCGCTACTGAGTTCTAACACCGACGCCTGTAGACGAGCTACCCCCAACCAGGAATTTTGGCGAACCTCTTCCCTTAAGAAGAGTAGGGATCTTTTAATTGCCTAACATTTAATAGACAAGGGAACGACGGCTTTACATCCCCACCGAAGGATGGTATATCCCCTATACAACCCTCGCCTAAGGTTGTATAGCTTCAGCGCATACACTGATATACAAGCCGCTGAAAGATGTGTGAGGCGAGGACGCGATCTTCGTTGGAACGGTCACCCATCCAACTATTGTGGTACTTTTTAACTTATTAAAAGTCCCCACCCGAAGACGCTGGCGAAGGGGAGGGGGGAGAAAATAGGTTAAAAAATCGCTTTTTCTCAAAAAACTCGGAAAGTATCAATTTTACAGTAAAGTTCGTAATCGAATTCTCTACAACTTTCATTTGAAAAATTTTGCGATCCGAACGACCATTTCTGAGATTTTAGCGAAGAACGCGCGCGTTTCTGTTGCGTGGCAAAACTGTCAAAATTTCAAAAAAAAAATCTATCTAAAAAAAAAACGAAATTGTGTGGATTTTTATTACCTATAATTTTCATGTGTACGTATTTTATTGTAAAATTGATACTTTCCGAGTTTTTTTAACCTATTTTCTCCCCCCTCCCCTCCGCCGGCGCCTACGGGTGGGGACTTTTTATGTAAAATGTACCACAAAATAAGTCTGTTCCCAAAATTTCAGCCCGTTCTGAATTATTTCATCCAAATCGACAAATTTCGTCCTATTTTATTGGGCTATGTTGTTATGACTATTAAATATTTTACCTTTCTCATTAATCATGTAGCCGTGACTGTCTGATTTGGATGTTTCTCAGTCATATAACAATTAACATAGTCAAGTCAAACAGTAGCATCTTTTTAAAGCAAAGCCTAGTGTTTTAAGTGAAAAAAACCTATTCAAATAGATAATTCTGAAGAAGACTTACCAACATTTATTTTGGAAGTAGCAAAGATCGCAATTTGGGTTTATTGTCTCCCAAATCCAGACGCAGGAGGTATGAAAGAACGTTTTTTTTTTAGCCTATTTTTCGAAACTTAACAGGGTATGCAAGATAAAACGTTGTGGTAAAGATATCCTGTGCTAAAGATCGAAATCAAAAATAATATGGACATAACTAAGTAAATTTTTTAAAGTAACTTCGCAGCTGACTTAAAAAAGCAAAAGTTTTCAATAAAGAAGAATTAACAAAACTCCTGGATGGGATATCAAATGAAGTGTATTTGATGGTAGAACTCGTTGTTATTTTCGAATTGGTTGGTGCCTGTAGCCGGGATGAACTTAAAAAATGACTATTATGACACCGTAGAAAAAAAACTGCCAAATAAGAATGTCTGGACTCTAAAAATCACACTTCTAAAACTTCTGTCATATCTGATGAAATATATAATGGAAACCTTATGTCCTTGTATAGAAAATATATAAATTTGCTAAGTCCAACATCCCAGTCGATTTCTGTCTTTTACAAAAAAGATAAGTGCATGCATGGACAGTGCACTTCTCACTGTGTAGGTGTCAACAGCTTTAAGAAAATGCCGTAAATACGCAATGATTTGTGTACTAAACTTCCTACAGGGCATTGTTTTCGCCGATCCTAGCCATCAATATTGGCTGATTGTAACGAAGAAATATCTAGCATAAACGACTTGTGGGATTGGAAATCAACATCTGTTGCCGAGGGTTACCTAAAGTAATCTACTAAACACAAAAAGGGCATGTCAAATAAAATCTTGGCCATGAACGTCTCGTCAATTTCGTTGGAGTTAGACAGCGAGACATTTTCAAATACAGTCCCTCCTCTTCAAATCAATCCATCCTCAAGTAATCAGTTAAGGTCTGCTATTAACTCGAAGATTGCCTCTAACTGTACGTTCGGTCAACGGCAGTCGCGTACAGAAAAGTACCACTTTCGGCAATAACTTTTTCCGTCTAAGCTTCTAATGAAAGTGACTACGAAATTCTTAGCTTGCAGTAATCCCAAAAGATTAGAAGAATAATTTTTAAGAAAAGGCTGGCTAGAAATGTAACATTACATCTCCATGATACATCTGAAGATGACATTTTTTTATCGTCTTATTTAGGCTACCGCCCTGGCGGAGTTTAACTTTAGCTACTCTACTTCTCAACCAGGACACATACACGCAGATAATTACACAACGACCCGACTATACCCTACGACATTGCCATCTGCCGCAGCTGAGTCTCGAACTCAGAAGTGGTACAGCGATTAGACGTGTTGCCTCTCACACAACTCCATCTAGTCCACTGCTACCAACTCGATAACAAGTTAAAAACACGACTAAACCTCAATATTCTAGCTAGGTGAAATCGTGGGACTTCTTGGTGTCAACTTAACGCGTAAACTTTGAGATAATGAACTGACAACAAAAAAAAATCCATCCAACCTGCTCATCACCGTTTGCAACTTAATATTTCCAAAACAGCGGCTATGTCGTTTGGAAGGAAAAATTATCCAGCTATTCTTATTAACAACAAAAAAGTTATGATAATGTTAAAAACTTTAAAACTTTAAAAAAATTAAGATTGTCAAAACCTGTATTAAAATACCGTCAAAAGTTTTACTTCAATTCGAAATCAATAAAAAAAGGTTCTAAATATAACAACAATCTCTTGTTTCATCACAATTACATTATTGTGACACAGTCTGCAGTACACGTTTAAACAACCTAGATTGCATTCAAAAACTACAAAACTCTTGTTTGAAATTAGTTATTACTGTCAGAAAATATAGGTGTATTAGCCACAAACTTGGGTAGATTGACTAATTATGGAAAATCGTAGACACCTGCATTAACTTTCTGCAATTTTTAATGTTTGACAAATTCAATTTTTTAATACATTTTTATATATCTATACTTTAATTTATTTTTCTGTGCCGTGTAATTAGAAGAATAGACGAAATAACTTTGTTACACTGTGCTAAATTCGGCCCGTTCAATAAAGGCCTTTGTTATCATTATAATATGATTTTTGTGGTTGCTAATCACAAATCTGAATTTAAAAAATTTCAACTTTTGATGTGATAAAAGTTAAAAGTTTTGTTAAATAAAAACCACTCCTTTTAATATGTGTACACTCTGTACACCTGAAAACGAAAACTAAAAAAAGGACGAACACTTTTCTTTTAACTGTTTTCTAAAAACGAATACCTGACGTTCTTCTGTTACTCATTTTTGAGGCATCCTGTGTATATATATAAGATTGGGAATATCTTTTGTAGATTTTGACGCAGAAATATTATGGGATATCTAAATGACGATAAATGTTATATGATAAAAAATTACATAATTTTATGTTGTTTTCTATTATCTTTTCCTAACAGAACACAGTTATTTAACATTAATATAATATTTTTTTTAGATAAAATGGAAATGCCGCCCATATGGAATGAAATTAGTGACATTAATTCCGGAAAAAGGAGACTAGGAAATTTAAATATTTCAAATAGTAACGGATTTGACCTTACAGCCAAGTAACTATTCTATATTATATATTGATATATGTTTTCTTAATATCCCAATTTATTTTTTAGATATTTTAAATAGAAAATTACTGTGGAAATAAATACTGTGATAGACCCTTATTTTTTTAATGTTATTGGTTTAAACACAATTCTCATGTTACGATACGTAATAAATACACAAATAAAATATATACATGTTAAATAAAATCATTTAGTTTTTGTTCATTGCATATGTAGTGCTTCTCATTTTTAATGACCACTCATTCACATCTTGTGCAACTTCAAAGAAATTTGGGAAATTGTTTGTAAAAATTCTAGATATTCAGTAGTCATGAAATACTTGAATTGATTTAAAAACTTATTTCTAAGTAGTGTACAGCCATATAGAAACGCCCCATATCTTCGATATTTTCACAGATTAAAAAAGTTTATTTATGATTTATTATACTTAAACGTATATTTATAGGTTATCATAAACGTTATAATTTAGACGATTAATAAATCACTATTAAACGTTACTGTATCACTAGTTCTAAGCACAAATTATTAGTGTATGTGCTAATGTAATGTAATGTTAAGTTTCAAACAAGAACAGAGATTTTTTCATTTTCATTTAATAATATTAGTTTCGGATACTACAGTTTCATCAGACTTATGTCTTTTCGCCTTTAAAATAGACTGGAGGTATTCATTTTCTTGTTGAAGTTGAAAATTTTCATATGAAAGAATATTATTCTTACGAATCTAAAATTAAAATAAATATTAATCATGTATAGACGATACTATTTTTTGTTTGATTTCAAATACTTCTTGTAGTAATAACGCTCGATCTGATTCTGTGGCCTGTTGAATTTGACTATGCAGCAAACCATCCCTTTCCATGCATTGCTCATGGAGCAAAGCAACCAACCGGTTATGCACAATTGCTAGCGTGTCACGTTCACTTTTCAATCTTGCAATCTAAAAAGTATTATAAGTAAATACTGGAAAAAGATATACATTGTATGCAGAGAATCTGTAAGTAAGTAGGCATAGAGCAATTGCTAGTAGGTTAGGCTAAAATAATATGATGATTTCGTCTATCTTTTATCAGCATACCAAATTGCACTCCTAAGAAGGTACAGCCTTCCAAAATCTCTTAGGGGTTAAGGATATTAAAAAATAAGTAATAAAGCAATTAAAACTTGCATATTTGACGGGCGGACTCAAAAGTATTTACGTTGCTTAAATAATTACAAATAATCTATACAGATTTTTTCCCAATGGTATTTAATGGAAAGGGATTTTTATTGTAAGTATAATAAAAATATTGTATTGTAGTGTAATAAAAAAATATTTGAGTAATTATAAAAACAAAAATTTCATTCAAAAATGTTAATTTTCAATTATTTACATATTTTTGTTCCCTCAGCCTCACCCTCACTGGAGTTAGGCAGGGATGTGTCCTGGCACCCCTACTCTTTAATTTGTTTACCACTGGTCTAACAATTATTGTTGACAACAAACTGACAGTCAGAGGAATAGGTCTCAGATACCGTTTTGATGGCGGTCTCTTTAACATAGGGCGCTTTAAAGCTTTCACGAAGACACGCACACGATTCATTTGTGATCTCCAGTATGCGGATGACTGTGCACTTTTAGCCTCTACGCCGGAAGAGCTTCAAGAACTTTTAGATGTGTATGCCCAGAGCTATGATTCCTTGGGACTTAAAATCAACATTGGAAAGACTAAGATTATGTCAACTCCTCATCAAGTGAACCAAATAGACATTACACTTAACGGAAATTCTCTTGAAGTGGTGGATCAGTTCAATTACTTAGGCAACGTTGTTAATGACAAAGCAAACATGGACAGCGAGATTCGCAATAGAATCAACGCTGCATCTAGAGTACTCTGGGGACTTAGAGAGAGAGTATTTGACAACCACGACCTTGCTTTGTCAACGAAAATGGCTGTCTACAGAGCAGTTGTCATTCCAACACTGCTATATGGATGTGAAAGCTGGGTCACTTACCGTCGTCATGTGAAAGAATTAGAACGTGTTCAGCAAGGACACCTCAGAAGTATGATGAAAATCCGTTGGTTCCATCACATATCAAACGTGGAAGTACTCAGGAGAGCAAACAGCCCTCCAATTGAGGTGCTTATTTCAAGAGCACGCCTAAGATGGGCAGGTCACGTTCATCGTATGCATGATAACCGCCTTCCTAAATGTACACTTTATGGTGAATTGCTAAGCGGTAGAAGAAGGCGTGGCGGTCAACGAAAGAGGTTCAAAGACGCTCTCCATGAAAATCTAAAATCCTGCGGTATTGCAGACGAGCAATGGGAACAACTTGCAGCGGACAGAACCGAATGGCGAGGGGTTGTGGCCAGCTGTCAAGGAAATGTTGCTGCAAGAAGGCCGAATCCAAGACCTAACCAGGTCTATGTTTGTCCTGACTGCGGTCGACATGTGCTCTCCCGAATTGGCCTCTATAGCCATAGTCGTGTACACCGTAGATGAAAGGAATTACAATAGACTACACCTTTTACTTGTTTTTTATTGTACACAATTTATCGACTGTAACATTTTTATACTCGGACTCGAGTAACGGCTAATAATAATAATAATAATATATTTTTGTAAACAATTTAGCGTTTCCATTTTAACACAGCGAATATGATATAACAATATGTATACATTTTCAGCCAAAAAAATATATACCGTAGTAACTATAGAAATCGGTCTTTTATTGTGCAGGTAGACTATCATGTCAAAATATATTAGGTTGTAAACATAAGGCGTTTGACTGGTCTATTCTTGTTTTCACTCTGACTACCACCATTATTTTTATTCTTTTTGGAATTAATGATTGTATTTTTAGTGATTAAATTTGTTAAAAACGTGTTTTTATTATTAGAAATTAGTTACTTGTGAAAATATATATAAACAATAATTATATTCTACAAAAAACATTAATTAGTGCTAAGGAGCGAAAGAAAATGGGCAAGGTGATATATTCAATTTCTTATTAATGTAGGTTAATAATTGGAATTGATAGGAATAATTGTATTGTGTATATATTCTAAGTTATATTATTTCTTAAGTATTAATAAAAATAAACAACGTTATCATCATAGTCAACACATATGTTGTAAAATCATATTTATCATCAATATTTAACGCAGTATCTAAATAGTGCATTATGTATGTCGGACAGGAATATGAATTTTTCTTAGCCTAACGAGACTATGCCCCTCCCCGTGTTAGAGGATGCTGAATACGATGGCGGTGGTTAAATCTCTCTCCGAGGCCACCACAAACGGCCAAAAACCACCCCCGACAGGGGTATGTATCCGCCGTCTCCTACCAGCTAAACCTATGTTACCCCTCGTTTTCGAGGATGCTGAGCACGATGGTGACGTTGGATCTTCTTCCCGAGGCGAACTGACCCCTCAAACGGACAAGCTACTCCCTCGATACGCGCCTTTATGATGTAAATAAGTTCACAGATCATTGAATACGTACCGGATGATGAATACAGGTATCTAGATTGGTTTGATGACTTTATGTCTAGGTTTTAGATGGGAAAATCAGGTATACGCAATCACTGGCACAATTTCATTTATTATGTATATAAATATAAGACACTTATACTGACGCATACAATTAATTATTCACTATATATAAATATAAAACATCGTCATAAAATCACTTTCCAGTGAAACATTAATCCAATCAATGTAACCTACGTGGCTTACAAGTGGAATTGCAGGGTTGGTATTCCTCGAAATGAATATCAGATCCATCAACTTCGCAGGCTTCATCAGCCGTTTCGGTATCAAAAAGTAATGAAAAAAGTACGAGTATAAAGACAATTTTGCCCGTTTAGTAAGAATAAGACTGTAATCATATTTTTGTCCGTTTGCTGAGCGAGGAGAGGTCGCGATATTTTTTTCATGCTCAGCATCCTCGAAAACGAGGAGTAATACGGGTTTAGCCAAGAGAAGACGGTCTATCCGCGTTTCACCCCTTTCGGGGGCGGTTTTTGGCCGTTTGGGGGATTGGATGGGGTCGAGGAGGGGTCTAGACATCAGGCAGGTTTGGCTGGTAGGAGTCGGCGGATACGCGGAAAAATCGTCTCAGGGGTAGTTTTTGGCCGTTTGCGGGTGGGGTGACCTCGGAGAAAGATTTAACCACCGCCATGGTGTTCAGCATCCTCGAAAACGGAGGGGAGGACATAGTCTCGTTAGGCTAAGAAAAATTCATATTTTTCGAGGTTCCATCCTACTCACAGAATGCACTAAAATGCTCGCGTGGCTAATAAGACAACAATTATTTCTTATTTTACATATACATTACATATTGTTATAATGTTTCAAGAAATTTAAATCCATTAGGTATAGTATTTTCAATTTTAACAATTATTGTTTGTTTCTTATAATTTTTTTAGCCGCGATGGCACATTGTCTCTAAATTGTTTATTGTATTCAAAATACAATTACTAATGACATTCTTCTGGCGTCCTAAAAAAACACTTTCCGTTATATGCCGTTGGAATGAAAAATAATTCAATAATTCCTCTATATATTAATTATAGTTATTTAAACAAATAAATACTTGAGTCCATCTGTCGGAATATCTCTGATTTGAAATTATGTTTTATAAGGAAAAGTTTATTAAAAAATTCATCCAAATCCGAACTGATTCTCAGAAGTTTCGATGATTCTTAGGCGGCTTCATTGATTTGACTTGTAAAAAAGATTTATAGACGGTGTTTTCTAAAAAATGGTGAAGGGTTCGGTGATTTTTAAATAATCTTTAAAAAAAATTATTCCTCTTTCTACGTATTCCCACTGATGGCAGACTAAGTATTGTTGTGATAGGCATAAGCCCCCCTCAGCTCCAAAAGTGCTCTCGTAGGGCTCTTTCTTTCTTTTTACTATCTTCCATAATTGACTGGTCTACTATTATAGCTGTTTTTATTGGGAACCACCTCTAGTTCCCTAAAACTGTCGCGAGACAAACGCTCCCGCACTGCATTAGGCAAGTTAACTTTTCAGGGGAAACGTGGAAGCAATGGTAAGTAAGTAAAACTTTTTATTATTTATCTGTTTAGGGACCCATGTCCAGATTCATCAGCTGTAAAGGAATACCTTTGAGAGTGTAAATCCCATTTTTCATTCGTACAAAATACGAGTGTCGGTGTTCGTAGGCAATTGTTATGTACTCAGCTTTTTTGGCGAGTATCCTTTTTGATTTACAGAGCTGTCAAATTTATACGACGCAGTACATTTATATTTCTATAATTCACAACTACCTACCTTATTATCTTTTTTGTTCTTTAACGCTCTATTTTTTTCAGACAGCCTACATATCTGTTCCTCATAATTTTGCATACTCAACTTCAATGTTTCTATTTCTTGCTTAAGATTTGCATTTTCTTCTTGGTATTTTCGAACAGCAGATACTTTCATCTCCAATGTTTTTAATAAGCCATTTTGATTAGCCAATAATTCCTCATACCTATATTCAGTTAGAAAATAAACTAAATACGAAAATATTTCGTTAGTAATTGCTTTATAGAAATTAGGAGAAATATTCAAATAAAATTTGCTTCTTATTAACACGGGAATGATATAGGTATAAAAATTCCTAATATATTTAAAATATTTTCGCAATGACGATGGTCTTTGTAAGGCAATGATATTTAAATACCTAATTTACATACTTTACCTACTTGTACTGCAAATGCACCATACTCATTGTTGAACAAGATAAGTCTGAAGATGTTCTTGACATGCTATGCTCATCGTGTCTTATTTGTAACATATCTAAAATATATAACATAAATCAATATAGTACAATCAAATTGTACTTTGACCTGGAAAAAATTGCACACTAGAATTTGTCATGCTCAATGTTATCAGGACTACTTAGAAGGTCTAAAACCAAAAATGTGATCTCCCGCTCTTTTGCTTCAGCCGCCATCTTGAAAAATTGTTGAATCGTTTTATCTCGCGTTCTATTGGTCGCACGGAAAAAGTTATTAGACAAAAAATGTAAAAAAAAATGTAAATAAAATTCTACATATTTTTGGTAAGTATCGCGATGCCGAGAAGTTCAAATTTCGAGCGGTAGAGGGCGCCAAAGTTACCAAAAAAACAGTTTTAATAGTTTTAAATTTAATTGGAAATCTGAAATCAATGGATTCGAATTTACTTGGGTATGTGTGTATGGCTAATATTTTTATCTAAACAGCTTTCACAACACTGAGTTCTTTTGGTAACATCGGCGCCCTCTACCGCTCGAAATATTAACTTCTCGGCAATGCAGCACTTGCCGAAAATATGTAGAATTTTATTTACAACATTTTTTGTCCAATAACTTTTTCCGTGCGACCAATAGAACACGAGATATAACGATCCAAAAAAATTTCAAGATGGTGGCTGAAGCAAGAGAGGGGAGAGGTCATCTTTTTGATTTTAGACCTTCTAAGTGGTCCTGATAACATTGAGCTTGACAAATTCGAGTGTGCAATTTCTTCCAGATCATGGGACTTTTTGGTATATTTTTACTGTATTAAATAATTTATTACTATATAGTTATTGTCCATTTAACGCATTCCGCACCATATTCCCCAACGCTACAAACAATATAGAATATTATGCAGAATCTAAATATATAATCAAAATAAGAGTCGAGTGGCCTACCGTTTAAAAGATATGAACTAAAATTGTAGGGATAACCACACTTTTTTTGTTTGTTTATCCCACGTACTCATTGTTCCGAACATAAGTTAATTAGCGCAGATAATTTTCTTCCTCTTGGGTTATTTTTAAGCTAATATGAATTACCTAAAAGGACTGTTTGTGATATAGTTTTACGGCTATAAAGTACCTCTTTATTGTACTAGTAAAATAAAGTTACTTTATTTTACTGTTATGTCGGATTTAGATGTTTTCAAATTAATATATACAACTGTCAATGGCAACATATAAGTTTATTTAAATTAACATTGCAAGTAAACCTAACTAAATATTAAATTACTTATATAATAAATATTATTGCTTATTATAATGGTTAATATTGATAACACAATGATTGTTATTATTCTCATAGAATAAATATAAAATTTATTAAATGAATTCTTTCCAATAATGAGCCGATGTCAGATTTTGACATTTTCAAATAAATATGTACAACAGTCATAAAAATGACAAAAATGTCATTGAATCATTTTTTTTTTGTTAATAAGCCAAATTTAACAGTCGGACATAAAGCTTTGTATGCAACTCGTCCATAATAAGGCTTCATTGAACTCGCCCTCTTTATGGCTTTACTCGCTACGCTCGCTCGGCCATAAATCGGACTCGTTCAATAAAGCCTTGTATTATGCACCTGATACATAATAGCTATTTTTTGACCTGTCGTCATTTTAAAGTTATAAAAAAATTTTTATCACTATAGGTATCACTAGTGTGGGACTGTTTGATAACCCTTCCCGAATAGAACAGCTAGCTGTAATTTGGGGGTGTCAACATGACTATAAAAAAAGTCATTTTGCTATAATGGCATTCCATAATCTGGCATTAAAGGCCTTTTGAATACATTGTCACTACTAAAATGGGGAATAATGCTCTGATAACAAAAACATTTTTGTAATGAAAGACTCGATACATATGACCAAAATAACTAGTTGGAATGGTCATTATAGGGCCATGGCGTGGCTATTTATAGTCCACGCAAATTAGACATTTTAGTAGAAATAATTTTTAAAGAAATAATATTTGACATGTATAATCGCGATATGGTTAGAAATATATATCCAAAAAGTTCCCACCCCATTCGGAAACGGAAACTACTTTTTTTGCAGAAACCACCCCTAACGAGGACTTAACGCTGGTCTTTCACTTTTATCTTGAGAACTGTTCGCTGGAAGAGAAAAAAGTATATGAAATGAAAAATTTGTCGTTAAATTCTATATAAAAAATGCCCTATCGACCTTGCAGCTTATCCCCACCTAACTCGCAATAACAACGTTCAAACTGAGGGGTAGTTTGGAGCGCACAGAATAAAATCGATCTTACACGAAGTTTCACAGCGAATATCTCACAACCGGTTACTTTAACGGGAAAAATGCCCAAGAATGAATTATAGAGCGGAATTTTCTCTATAAGAGTCATGCCTAGCAGGTTTTGACGCAACTGATTTTTATTTATTTCCCTTTTTTTCCACAAGGATGCGTTTTTTAATTTGACCTCGTTTCCACACCACCCCTGCATGGGGTAGAGCTAAAAATATAGTACATAGTACTTCTATGAAGAAAATCGCTTAGGAGCGCCACGATAGATCTGAAAAGTTCGTGCTCGTCCACGTATCACTGGCTCCTTCACCATAAATTTGAAAATTAGACAAATTTAGTTCAGCAGAAAAAATAGGATTCTTCCTGAGAAAAACATGGAAGCAATATCATTCTACATAAAGTTGTAGGTTTCGATGTGCTAAACATGGTGTTAAATGGCGGCAATATTTTTTAATCAGGAGAAGTTGGTTAAATATGTTTATATGTATGTTTTTCCGATTCAAGTTAAACTTATGTATGTATAGGACTACTGTTATACTTTTCGATTCTTTACAATATCGTATGTTCTTAAGAACTGTTATCTAGTGATGTCCCAGAAGTTATGTATGTTATACATCAAAACACAAATTAAATTGTCCTGAAGATGTTTATAATAATAAGCGAAACGTCGACACATTAAAAATTGTGTTTTTTGGCAAAACGTTGATCCCAACATCCACAAACTCGTTAAACAAGTAATTGATAGTACCTTAGTAAAATTATATTTTGACTTTTAAAACTTTCGGCCAAGCTAGATTTTTATGGAGATCTTTATTTTGATGTTTATAATGATATCCTGAAAAGAGTACCCTAAGTTTGATCCGTGAGCTATATACTATTATATATTAGTATAAGGTGCAAAAAATATAAAATCAATGAAGGAACGTTGTCGATATTTCCTGAATTTACAGATATTCTGTTTGATGCGTCCGTGAATGTCCCTATAAAACAGAATACATCTCTCAATGAAAAAGCAAAAATTAATTTATTTCTAAGTTAAATATCTCCGTCAAACAAGCCCAAAATGATGCTGATGTTCTCATCATATAAACGGCATTGGAGCACTATCATACTAATATTAAAACAATAACCGTGCGTTGTTTTATTTTATTTTTTAAAACCAGGAATAGGGAAAGTCGAAACATCCAAATCATCCAAAAGTTTTGACAATTTTAAGAACAGCAAAAATCACATTTATTGATCTATGCTATTAGCGGATGTCATACTACAATTATTATTTTGTCAGATTGAAAAAAAAATGATTAATAATCATTAAGAACAGCAGTAGTAGTAGTCGCAATATTTGGTCTTGATTTATTTTAAAAACATTGGCCCAGCACCATGTGGAAGTAGTGGAGTCGAACAAGCATAAAATTTTAGTGAAAAAGGAATTGCTTGCAGTATAAATTTTTTTTTTTTTTAATATGTTAGTTACATCGAATACTATACGAAATGGACATTTTCTACCTCTAGCAGCCGCCGCTACGCAAGTTATTGGCCATTTTGTTAAGAATCTACCATTTTGGTCGTTATTTCTAAATATAGATGAGTATATCTCGGTATGTGTAGGTCCAAGAAAAGCGAAAAAAATTGAGGCTGTTCATTATGATACAGATTATCAGCGGTTACAATATGAAATTTTTATCTGCACACATAACCTCAAAAAAAATAAAAACTGAGAAAACTGCTAAATATTGGTATTTTGGTTATAACTTCGGATGTTTTACGTGAAATTTGATGAAATTTTCAGAAATTATACTATATAGTGTGAAAAATAACTGGCTAAAATTTCAAGTCAAAATATCTAATACAAGTCTCAAAAATTGGCTTCAAATTTTAAAATTGATTGGCCAATTACTTTGGTGCGTCGCATCGTATGAGGTTCTTTATTTTAAAAAAATGCAGGTTTTCTTATGCACTTTATGATGGTGAACAAGAAAAGATTTTAAACTTGAAAAAATGGAATAAATTGATTTCTTGTATTTTTTCGTCAATTTTTTCGAATAATTTCACTTTCTATGACAAACCTCAATTTTTTGTATTATTAATTAATTTTTGACATATTCTGATTTAACTTGTCGAAAGAGCATTAAAAAATCATTTATATATAAAAAAATTACTTATTGTGGGACATGAAATAGAAATAATAAGTGCACTCGAGGCGAATTATAGGCGGGCGGACCGGAAGTTAGTGGCATTGTAGGAAATCTTTGCAGCTGTCTTTTCGTCTGACGATTATAATATGTATTTAGAAAGGTCTCCGAGATAATATGTTAAAACATCAGACGGGGGTAACAAAAAAAATTTCGACAAAAAAATTACAAATTTCAGGGCGTTCGACACCCCCTTAGCAGTGGCCTAGCCGTCTGCCGATTTGCATACCTCGTCTGTGACCTTCAAAGAGGTGATGTGTAAATTTTCAGCCGGAGGTCTAACGTGTTCTTTGTATAGATATTGAATTAAATCCTTGCAGATGACACTTCCTTGCAGATGGCACTTCCTGATAATCCCGCCAACCACCTCACAAAGTTTCAGTCGGAGGTACGATCATAGTCCTTCGCGGCCGCCAACTTTCCGTTTATTATCAGAAAAGTGCATATAATTTTTGAAGCTCCACGCTCCCTCCACCCACATTTTGGAGAAAATTTTTTTGTCGTAATCACGTTAAAATACTCCAGAATAATCAATGAAAGTATGTGTACGTACTTGACTGCCGCTATCTGTAAATAAAATAATACTGGCGTGCACCGAAATTACTTAGCGACTTATTTTTTGTATAAAACTCATAGGAAATGGACTAGTTTTTTATATATTCTGAACACCACATCCGATATAATGAAATATACCACTAGTTCAATATACCAAGTTTAATATATAGAATTAGAATTGAACTGAATTACTTACTAAGCAGTTGTTTATTTTCGTCCTGAAGTTCCTTCAGTTGGGTCGTAGTATTTTGACTTTTCAAGTTTTCCAAACGTATAGCCATCAGTATTTGACGGTCGCTCTGCTGAGATTCTGCAATACTATACTCCAATTCGTGTAATAATGAATTTATCTTTTTTAAACGATATTTACATTGATTTTTTTCTGACTTAACCTAAGAAATTTCGATAAACTTTACTTGAAAATAAATAAATACTCTCATCACACTTTGCAGGTTTCCAGCATTCTATCAAATATAATTCTTTAGATTAACGTTTATAGAATTTTAAAAATATGCACTATATATGTTGACATTTAAGAATATCTATCATGAAAAACGAGTGACATTTCAGGGACTCCCATTCATTTGTTGTAGGTATTTATTCTTAGCGTAGGTTTCTGCTGGACAGGTGATTTTAACCTCTCCACAATAAAATTGTGTATCCTAATAGTATATTATTCAACGAGCGATAATGTAGGTAATAACTCGCGTAGATGATTGTAAATTCATTAAATTGAGGGTTTTTCTAGTGCCCCAGAAGATCTGAAAAGGTTTTGGATGAGATCGGATTACGTTCAGTGCCGTTTTGTCACACAATTTAATGCTCTTTTCAGCTTCAAAGATCCACCGAGTGGGGAGGCTCCAGCCGCCGCTTCCAGTAGCTGCCGATTTTTGTAAAACAATTTTGTGAAATAATTTTGATTGATGGAAATATCTTGATTATATTATACGGGGGTTTTGCAGGTCGATAAAAACCTTTTAGGGATAGAATACATCGTTTGGAGCCTAATTAACTACTCTTACCTGAATACAAAATCTAACGTGAGAAGTGTTATCTTTATTTGCTTGCTCTAATGTGTATTTATTATGTCTAATACATTGTTTAAAGATGTAGTAAATAAGATTAATTATGCCATTTGTATTTCGCAGAAAGTGGTAATATCAGGCCATGGTCGAAGGCTTCAATGATTTTTCTGATAAGATGATCTTGGATTTGTATCTCGTCACAATAACCAAGATCTTTAGCACGTCTCCAAACGTTATAGGAAAATGGTGTTATGTCTGGGGACCTACCAGACATAACACTTAAATAATCCCTGCTTACACGGAATCGCGCTAGACAACGTCATATTGGAAAATGATATAGGTTGATTGGTCTCAAAAATTGTATCTTCAGCTTGATACGGTATAAATAAATACGAAAACCTTGAATAGATAAACAAATATGCGCTCGCAGTTAAAATTGGACAAGCGGTGGTGCTAGCGAAAGAGCTGCCGACTCGTTTAATACTTGGGTAAACCGTACTCTTGTGAGCTAATTGGCCATTTGCTTGGGAGAGAGTGGCGGATGCTAATTTGTTTCTGTAAATCGTCTTTGTATTGAACCTTAAAAAATGTTCACGGTACCTTCGCTCCCAAGTAGCACAATATGGAATATACACCACAGTTTTCACAGCAAAATTTTGATTGCGATTAGCTGTAATTTGGTTCTAAATTCTCAAAGCTATTTATTAAAAATATTTTTCACCTGCTATAACGTTATTGTGACACGATTGGACAATCAATTCGGTGCAATTACTATTTGAATTCTGAATCATAGCTGTAATATGTCTCAGAGATAGCTATTACAGCAGCTCAATAAAAGCGCTAACAAATAGTTGCGTTTTCTGGTTGCAGTATGTATTTTTAAACCTCTGGTACCGCTTACCTATATACTGAAATCCTGTACCAGGAGATCAAGAACAATATAACAAGTGTCGTGAGCCGTGAAGCCTAGTGCGTTTACATTATAAAGTGATCATAGACCGCCTTCTTTTCAAGTTCTTGGGGCCCTGAGTTTTTAAAACAAGAATGCTGATTGGCTGATGAAACTTGGAAACTAACAAGTGTCAATTATGTATCAATCACAGAATTAATTTTGAAATCTCCAGGGCTCGAAACATTTGAAAAGAAAGTGGTCATACTATCATACGTCCCACATTATGCGGAATTGCCCCTCATTTTGGTATATGTCCCGCAAGCATCCTCTATTTAAGAAGTTTGTCCATCAAAAACATCATTTTTCGGATCAAATGGGACAAAAGGCAAGTTGCCGTGTATCCTATAATGATTCTAACATCTACATGTTTCATATCTTCTTGGGCAAGGACTAAATATATGTTAAGAAATTCGAATAATATATAGAAAGAGATAGTATGTAATAGATTTTGTTGATTCCAAAAATCATTCAGTTGAAAAATATATTTAGTTTATTTTATGGTTAATTACCTACGCAGCAACCATTCTTGGTAGTTTCAATGAGGATTCCTTTTTTTTAATGTACAACTAATTCATTTGAATTGATTTTTATTATTTAGAGTTTAGATATGTTTATTTAAAGAACTTAATGTTAAAACGTCTACATTCGGAAGGAACGTTACAATATACCTAATTAGTCATTTTTTAAAAATTTACACATTGAATACATATTTTTATTATATTTGTGTAATCTTCTTCTTTAGTTCGCGTCCAATCAGCCAGAATATTTGTGTAATATAAAATATTTTAATACTTTTATACTTCAAAATCATCTTAGTTTACAAAGTACAGACAGACTCGGTTTTGGTACCAGATGCACACACAGTCATTGAACCTTATAAACACATATTATTGTTAGACATTACATCGCATACACGCATTTATAAACCTCTATGTATAGGTACTTATTGGATTCTTGTGAATTACTTGGATATTTTGAGATTATTTAAAACTACTAGATAATTTTATTGCATTAAAAATGCCAACTAGATGTTTTTAAATCATCTTTCCGCTATTCCCCCGTTTTAAAAATATCTACTTTATAATTTTAATTAATTTCAGATATCAGAATATTGCCTCCTCTAGCCTATTTTGATTTCCTGTCATGTTATAACTAGAGAAGAGAGAAATGTGTTGTTCTCAGAGCAAAGAATATTTAAGCTTAGTTCACATAGTTGCGGAATGCGAATTTTTGATTCTGATTTCCGCAATTTCTCACTTCGTTCATTTTGTTCCGCTTGTTCCATACGCGCACATGCGAATTATCGGAAATTGTTTCTGCTAATACTGCTAACCTCTTCCTTTATAACCAGGCCCGCGCCGTACATAAGGGCGAAGTCGTGTGGTGCACGACGGCGCCGAGGCGCCGAAAAGCCTCAAAACTGAAAAGTAAAAAAAGATAAAGCAACAAACAAAATTATCAAAACAAAATTTATAATGATAATAAAAACCAGTAAGGAATTGCTAGCTATTACATTGTTTTTTTATTTGTTTATTTTTTTATTTTTACTCTTTGAGACGAGGGAACCGAATTACTTCTCGAAAATAATATATTTTCCAAATGAGAGTACGCAATAATATCATTTATTCGATCGAATACGTAACATGAATTGTGTAAACTCAAACAAATCTGATTTTATTCATGTTTGGGCCTGAAATTTGGCTTGCAACGAGCGAACAAGCTTTTGTATCACATTTGAAACTAAAATGCAAAAATTATGAGTTGTAATACTGTTAGAATATAGATAGATAGATAGTTTATTAGTTCCAATTTGCCAGCAATGGATAGGACAGGTCAAAAATAGTACATAAAATGTGGTTACTTATAAACTAAACAGAAGTATACAGTATGTAATAATAATATACAGTAAATATAATATAAGGCACAAAAATAAAACGTTTAAAATCTACAAGAATGGTACACTTTCATGACAAAAGAAATTTAAAAATTGAAAAAAAAAAGAACCAATAAGCTCATAAAACTTAAAAATAGTTGAAAATAGTTTTGATACAATATTTTAAATATATCATGATTGTAAGAGATCTGTCTAATCGTTGAAATCGAAGAATCGAAAATCGAATATTTCTGTTTTTATAAGTTTATAATTTTGTTATGTACCTCAATGAGAAAATATTTGTATGGCTTTTACTTGTAAAATATACAAACGAAAATACTTTTTAAAATTATTTTTCAATAGTGGATAATAATACCTAACTTAACCCGTATCTGTACTCACATATGAACGTAATACAAATTTGGGGCGTTATTTTAAATTTGCACAAGGGCGCCAAAAGTGCTAGGCGCGGACCTGTTTATAACTTTGTTTACATAGTAAAGTGAAAACACAACCTTGCGTATTCAATGATGTGAGTCGGGAATTTTCAAAGTGGGGTGGGTAAATATAAATCGGGAAAATATGGGGAATTTTCCCTCAAAAATAAATTCCGGGAATTTTACGTCACTGTGCGTGTTACAATAAATGTGTTCCGTGTAAATTTAGTATTATTTCTGGAGACAAAGTATATACGATTGGAATTGAAACTGGTCAGTTTTAAAGCACAGGACCGTGCGTACTGAACTTGATATTTTGTCCTATATATTTGGCAATGGTATTGAGATTCGAACGGTAGTTGAAACTGTGCAGGCGAGTCCGAGAGTGGCAATGTAATCAGCCTGAATGAACCATCTACGACTGCACTGGTTTAAAGGTAATAAAACGGACAGGCCTACTAGCACAAAAAAACTCGTAAATCGTTTCTTTATCTTGGAACGTGGAAGTCTAATATCGTGCTGCCTATGTGCCAGTGCAGCGCATAAATACCTATTATAATATCAAGCGATGATAATATAATAACGTCCGAAAATCTTATCATTTTGTTATGACAAGCATTTCTATTTACCTCCGCCCATGTACAATAAAGAGATGCCGACTGTTTTTGCCGGCTTTTAGTTTTTATACGCGCGGTTTCAATTCCAATCGTATATACTTTACACTATATTATTTTATGTTTTTAATTAATTTGTATAATAAAAATAAAAAGCGTACAAGAAAAATGTGGGTTCGAGAAAATATCCGTAGAAATGTTTTTCCGGTTCAGAAATAAAGTTGAGATTTCCCGCCACGAATATTTTTAAATCAAATTAACCGGAATTCCGCACTAAAAATTCGCATTCCCCAACTATGTGAAAGAGGCTTTACACGTAAATCTTCTTTGCTCAGAGCTCAGAATACGTAGTACCAACACATCAACACTTGATAAATAATTGAAAACCAATCTCCCCAAAAATACATTAAAATAAAATCAGAAGGAAAATGTATTGATATAAGCAATAAAAAACTATCGATTGATTGATATTATCAACGCCAACGCTACAAATTATCAAATAATGTTTTAATTAGGCTTAGTGCACATAGATGCGAATTTTTCGCACAGAATTCAGAATTTTGATGTTATATACGTGCGAATTTTGATAAAATCTTCAGATGCATTACGCGCTACAAAATAGCTGCAGAATAAGCAGTTTCGGATTCATAAATAAAATTTAAAATTTCCACCTCGAACATGTTAAACCAAATTACATATAGAATTCCTGAAGAAGAAAATTTTCTATCTGACAGGCGCGGCATTATAGATTCGCAAAAATAGTTTTATTCATCCTGAAGTAAACGAATCCAAGGAAGAAAACAAAAACAGGACCAGAAACTTCGTGAAATCTTATCACCTTGTCGGAATATTGTCGCTGCAGACGGTAGTAGAATGCGGTCACAGTGAGACGGGAGGTCGAGAAACTTTCATTGGTGCGCTAATAATATAACAATCATCTGTCTCGCTTTCACGTAAGAGATATAAAGGATGAACTAGTTGACGGAGGTATATCCATCTTGCGTTCTCTTATGTTTTGTTTCTCGCACTCGCTTCGGGTAATATAAAACTACTTTTGCCGGATCTGTATGTACTTAGGTTATTATTACCTGCAACACTCAACGCCAAAGAATAGCTGCAAACACAACACTTCTATAAAGCAGAGTTCGTTGCTTTGTGCATATAAACTATACAATATACGATATGCAAAAACCATAAATAAGACTCATCTACAAAACTTACAATTACAACATTGGCAACAGAGGAACAAATGGCACAAATTTGTTAGACTAATAACAAATACGCCATTAAGATGTTTAGTTCTTCGCGCCATTTTCTGATATCTCAAATGAATTTAAAATACCTACTCTAATTCATTAGAGGTATCTCCAATGAGGTTTTAAGGGTATCTCTAATTATTTTCCGATATCTGAAACTGAAATTAATTAAGCATATCTGTAAATGAATTTCGGATAACTCAAATTCATAGTATATATCGATTAGTAGTAAATAAAAAACGGCGCTCCATAGTATATAATGTAATAAAAGTGAGTTAATATAAATTAAAAATAAAGGATTAAATAAATTTGTTACCGAATAGAGTAAGAGAAAATGTTTCTGATTTTGCAGTTTCTTCTAACAAAAATTTTTGAATAGTGATAAATCTATACTCATCAGGCGGATATTTCCCATTCCTCGATTTCTATAAAAACATAAAAAATATTTCTCCTGATTTTTTAATACCGTCGGCACTAGCATCAGCTTTGTTAACTCATAATTATTAATTCATATGTTTATACATACTCACCACACTCTCAACTCGTTAAAAAAACAGTTTTTAATGAGAATGTAAAAGTACTCCAAATCAGTATATTTTTATTATATGGAGATCAGTAAAAAGTAAAATTTTTCCAGGTATTTTCGCATTTTTCTCATTCAACCTCTAACACATTTCTGCACCTTTTGGAGTTAGAGACTCACCGGTTTCTAATTAAGGACGAAACCTCTACAAACCTCCAAATTGTCATTGACTCCCTAATTTTTTCTTTTCTAAAATCAATTTTTTCCGCACTCAAGATGCACATTTTACACAAAAGACATGTTTGTTCTAAATATTAATTAAAATATATTTTTACTAAATTATATACAAATGTCAACCATTATTTACATAACACTTATTTATCTATAATGATAACAGAAATAACTAAAATGAGAAACATTTTTAACAAGGCAACAAAATGCTAATAATTAATCAAATAATATAGACTAGGTTCAGGTAATTTAGTTAAGTTTGTATTATAAAACAACCTATGTTAAATAATTACTTTAATTTTTATTCACTGAACTTGTAATATATGTGTAAAGACGTTTGCCCCACCACGATTCTAAATCGAAGGGTTTGAAGTCTTGTAAGGATACGCATGGTTCATCTTCATAGTAACATATGGACTGTTCACCTACAAAATTTATATATACCTACAATAACTATCAAAACATAGGGATGAAATTAACTTACTCTGAGGGCTCATACTCCCGTCTGAATCACCATTTTCCTGTTCCAATTCGGAGCAAACCGAACTCCATGCTACGATAAAAAAATCCAAGTGAAAATATGTTCAGTAAGAATGATACTTTGCAATATTTAAATAAAAAAATATTTAAAAATACAGGGCAGTCATCATTATATGATTACCCTGTTTCTTTTATGTAATAGTCTGGGATCCGACACCTCTTTTTTAAAGTGATTACTAAGAGTTTCCGTGACTGGCTTCGTTATGACGAGTCTTCCAACTTTCTCCTATGTGAACATTCTCGGTAGAGGTATATAAAGTTCTGCGCAGCCGCTAAACACGTTGATCGTGGAACTGACACTTTCATGTTGTAGGACTGGAAAACCTGCCAGAAAATTTATGGTACAATTTGACCATTCGATTTCAAAAATATTAATTAAACAATAGTGTAAAAATCAGCCTGTTAGTAATGAAATTGCAGACATCATTATTTTCACATACTTACATATTTCTTACATATTTACATCGCTTTTGTAAGACAAACGCAGCTCCCTGTTTTTTTTTACACTAATGGGCTGATTTTTACACTATAGTTAATAATAATAGTTATAATTAATATTTTTTAAATTGAATGGTCAAATAATTATCCTACAAATTTTCTGGTAGATTTTCCAGTCCTACGCCACGATAGTGTCAGTTCCATGATCAACATGTTTAGTGGCTACGTAGATCTTTATCTACTTCTAATGAGAATTTTCGCAGAGGAAAAAGTTGGAAGACTTGTCAAAAGCCACTGATGGCTTTAAAAAAGAGGGGTTGGACCCCACCCCGGACTATAATGGATTATTTATTTAAAACAGTTATTAAGCAGGATTAAGAAATTTTGAGCGTCTATTAGAAGTATATCGAGAAAGAAAAATGTTATCGATCTGAAAATTTGGCTATAGCCCTAACTGGATAGGATCTATTTAACGAAAATATTTTCAAAATGGTGGCATTTCCGGTTATACCAGAAGTTGACCCCAACTTTGTTATTTTAAATGGAATGTCCCCATTTTAATTTTTTAGATTCTGCTGTTAATTTAAAGAACATTTCGTTAAAGGTTTCCTATAGCTAAAATTAATATTTCCGGAGATATTAATTTTTTTCCTAAAATTTTTACGGAAAAGTTGTATAACATCAAAATTAATATATCAGTAACAATAATTGATAACATGTTGATTTTTCTATGTGGGTAAGACAAGGTATTGGAGTTACTCATCATGTAAGAAAGTTATCGAAATATCCACTAAAAAGCTTCTAAAATTATTGACATATGTCGACCACATAAAAACAACAAAAACTCATTTTTTTTAAATGGCACCATACCTAACTAAATGCACCATTCGATAGAGAAAAAAAATGCGCATCTAACCATGTATCATGTTCCTAACCCAAAACGTATGGTTCTTTAGATATTTGCGATATTCGGTGTTATTAATGAAAATTGAAGAGTATCTCAAAGAGTAGACTGACAAAACAAAATGCAAAAAATGTGACAGATAGGTAATTTATGTTATTGTATTTTATTACGCGTAGTTTGTATTGTACTTATTTACTGTGGAGAAAATGGCAAACAATTACTCACACTGGGATATTTTGAATTTATTTAACATTCATGGACAGTGTGACAAAATAATTAGCAGAACATGCAGATAATTTAATGAAACGTATCCTGATTTACCATCAATAAATCCACAAAAGTTTAGAAGATTGCAAAGCAATTTTGTTAGATTTGGCAGTCAACACGCAGAAAGAACACTAGCCAGACCTATAACATCAAATGAAAATAATGAGATTAATGTCTTGGCCTATTTCTATGCAAATCCCAATCATTCGATTCGTTCAGCGGATTTGGACATTTCCTACAATTCCATTTGGAAGATTTTAGTGAATCATAAATTCCGTAATTTTAAATTTACTACTGTGCAAGAACTGAACTTTATCCGGAAGATCCACAGCGAAGAACAGAATTTTGCGAAATGATATTAATCCGAACCCAAGAAGACCCTCAATTTTTGGAAAAAATTATTTGGACTGATGAAGCAAAATTTCCAAAAGAAGGTATTTTCAATCGCAGAAATTCGCATTTTTGGGGCAATCAAAATCCTCATGTTATGCGACCGAGGAATTTTCAGTATAAATTTAGTTTTAATGTGTTTTGTTTGTTAATGGGCAATAAATTGTGTTACTACATTTACGACGAAAATTTGAATGAAATTTGAAGGTATTGTAACGTGCTTACAATTTTCAGTAAACACTTTGTGGATTCCAAATAACTTGCAACAAGAATTTTCACAAACCACTGATTTATTTAATCACTAAAATTACACTAGTAAATACTTAAAAATCACACAACTAATAATAACTAATCTAATATGAATTCACTACTTTTAAAACACTATGTACTTTTCTTCCTAAACTTGACAACTTTATCTAACCTAAAAACTCTGTATTGCCTACTTCACTCAACTGAACTCTTCTTCTACAAACTGTCTCTGTAACCAGAACCACAGATTACCCAGAACTGTACTGGATACTAAACTGAACTGTTCTTTATAACATAACAGTATTTAGAAATTTTAAGAACTGTCATAACGAACTTCTTAGACAATTTACCTGTTAATCAATACTTTTCATGCTGGTACCAAGTCATTGTTCCAGACCAGTTAGTAACGAATTGGATCAAATGTTGAATGACAGGTGGATAAGGCGTTTGGGTCCATAGATTTGGCCTGCCATGTCTCCTGACTTGACCTCAATGGATTTTTACCTGCGGGGCCGTATAAAGAGTGAGGTCTATCGAACCTCGGTAAATAGCCGATAACCGAGAGGAACTGTTGGATAGAGTTCAAAGAGCATTTGAAGGTTTGGACCCAAATGAAATTCTGAGTGCTACTACACACTCAGTAAATAATAGGATTCTAAAATGTTTACAGGTTAATGGACAACATATTGAACATATTGAACAGTATAATTCATGTTTCGTTATAAAATTTTTATTATTAATAAATTATACAATTTTCATTTTTTCATTTCATTGATTAATTAGAAAATCGCAAATATCTACAGAATCATACATTTTGGGTATAGGAACAGGATACATGGTTAGATGCGCATTTTTTCTCTATCGAATGGTGCATTTAGTAGTTAGGTATGGTGCCATTTAAAAAAAATGAGTTTTTGCTGTTTTGTGTGGTCGACATATGTCAATAATTTTAGAAGCTTTTTAATGGATATTTCGATAATTTTCTTACATGATGAGTAACTCCAATACCCTGTCTTACCCTCATAGAAAATCAACATGTTATCGATTATTGTTACTGAGATATTAATTTTGATGTTATACAAATTTTAGGAAAAAAATTAATATCTCCGGAAATATTAATTTTAGCTATAGGAAACCTTTAACGAAATGTTCTTTAAAATAACTGCAGAATCTAAAAAAAAATGAAAATGGGGGCATTCCATTCAAAATAACAAAGTTGGGGTTAACTTCCGGTATAACTGGAAATGCCATCGTTTTGAAAATATTTTCGTTAAATAGATCCTGCCCAGTTAGGCCTATAGCCAAGTTTTCAGATCGATATCATTTTTCTTTCTCGATATACTTCTAATAGACCCCCAAAAAAAATCACCCTGTATACCTAAAACATATGCTAGATTAACTTGGCAGAGTAAATTTTATATCTAAATAGGTTAATACTCTAGTCGATTTCTCGATTCTTAACCCTTAAAAAAAACAGTAAAGGGATTTTTTGGAAAATTTGGATTGTTTTTGATTGGTGCAAATGCTTTGCAGCAGGTGCTTGCCAATGACACGATCTGTTACATTTCACGTTTTCATATAATTATAGACTTTCACCATGTGATTTTTCACATTTCTTCAAAACAATACAGAAAGGGAAACAGATCGAGTAGATTTACATTGAACTAACACCTACATATTGACAATAACAATTAAAATGCATCTTATTATCCTTTATTACCATCTTTCATAGCAATTTGGGAATGGCGGTACCCCCTAGTATACCATTATTATTAGCAAAATAACCAAATTATAAACAACCCCTTATACTTTTTACATATACATAATTGTAATATACTTTTTATGATTTCTCTTTAAATTAGAATCAAAAACTCTTGTCATTAATTCTAGTCTATTTTACTTCATATGACTGACTTTGACTTGACTTGATCTTTTCAATCATTTTAACAGTAAATATTACAAAACATAATAATATAAAATATATCAACAACATTTCTCCCACCTCTGAAAAGACAATTTTCATTGATTTTCGACATCAATTCTGCATAATTTAGTAACAGGTCTCTTCAAAATTCCATTAATTGTTTTGATTTCTGCTACTCTAACTCTACCGTCGGGACCTGGGAAAACGGTTTGAACTCTACCCAATCTCCAGGACCTTTTCGGAACATTTTCCTCGATTATGATGACTATGTCGCTTTCTTTCAAATTTCTTCCATGATCAGTCCATTTTGTTCGTTTGGTTAAAGTGGGTAGATATTCTTTTGTCCATCTTCTCCAAAAATTCTCAACCAATCATTGTGATCTTTTCCACTGAACACGAATATCTAAATTTTGATTCTCTCCAAATTGAGTTTCATTAGATGCTGAACCTATTAGTAGATTATTTGGTGTTAAAGCTTCTAAGTCATTTGGATCAGCGGAAACTTTTGTTAATGGTCTTGAATTGACAATGTTTTCTGACTCTGCAAATAATGTTAATAAAAGTTCGTCTTTGAGTTTTTGTTCCTTCAATATGACATAGAAGGTATTCTTCACTGAACGTACAAGTCGTTCCCAAGCTCCACCCATATGGGGAGCTCCCGGTGGAATGAATTTCCAGTTTATTTCTTTCATTCTCATGTCTTCTTTGACTTTGTTTTGGTCGATTTCTTTAGCACACCTTCTTAATTCTTCTGAAGCTCCTCGAAAGTTTGTTCCATTGTCTGTATAGATTTCCTTAGGTCGTCCTCTCCTACAGATCATTCTTTTGATGGCCATAATGGCTGCATCAGTATTTAGCGAGTGAGCTACTTCTAGATGTATTGCTCGTATACTAAGACATGTAAATATTACCCCCCATCTTTTCTCTGTATGTCGTCCAACTGTTACATAAAAGGCCCAAAATAGTCTATGCCAGTAAACGTGAATGGTCTTATGTTTGGTGTCAAGCGAAATACTGGAAGTTGTCCCATAACTGGAATTTCAGGTTTCGCTTTCTTGACTTTACACCACTGACATTTAGCAAATACAGTTTTGATGGTCGCTCTCATATTAATTATCCAAAACTTTTGACGGAGTTCATTTACGACTGCCTCTAGACCTTGATGTGCAAACTGTTTGTGGTATTTCTGTAGAAGCAACTGGGTGTACCGGTGTTTCGATGGTAGAATAATTGGTCTCCGTGAAACTTCCACCACGTTAGGAGTAAGGTCAATTCGCCCGTCTAATACCAATAGATCTTTGTCATTTAAAACAGGCATCAAATTTCTAAGTTTACTTTGTCTTTTAATCTGTTTCTTTTTTCTTAAGAATTCTATCTCTTCTGCAAAACTGTCTTGTTGAGTTTGCTTAATTCATTCCACTTCAGCTGCGTTCAAATCTTTAACTTCCAGGTCTTTAGAAATACTAAATTTATTTTTTCTCGCCATCAAAATCCTTACAAATTTCAGAACTCGTGCAGTTACTCCTATCAAAGTTGTCCATTTTGAAAATCTGTTTATATTTGGAAGATACAATCTTTCTTGAGGAACTATTGTCATGCATTGAATTTCTTTATTCAAAACTTGTTCTTCCCTATCCTCGCATTCCAATTTCTTCTGAGGCCATGTAGCTTTGTCGTAATTCGTTAGAAATTCCGGCCCTCGGAACCATTTCTCGAAATCTTTCATTACACTACATTCTTTGTCATACGTTCTTGTTGCCAAATCAGCCACGTTTAATTTAGAAGGAATCCAATACCAATCTGAACTATTTGTCAATTCCTGAATTTCACCAACTCTTGGAGCTTCGAACTGTCTCAACTTACAGGCTTCATTTTTAATCCAGTATAAAACTGTTGTCGAATCCGTCCACATGAAAGTTCTTATTTGAAATTCAAGAGATTTTTTAACGGTTTCTACCAGACGACTTCCCATAAGAGCGGCTTGCAACTCTAACCGCGGTATCGAAATTTGCTTCACAGGTGCTACTCTGGCTTTGGCAATTACAAGTGCTACGTCAATCACAGTTTCCGTTATGACTCTAATATAAACTGCACTCGCAAATGCTCTTTTGCTCGCATCACAGAATGTATGAAGTTCAATTTCTTTTGCCGTAGGAATTTCCAGGGAGTAGCATCTGGGTATCTCTAATTTTGTTATAAGTTTCAAGTCTTCCAACCATAAAATCCAGAATTTATGTAACTCTAAATCGATGCTGTCGTCCCATCCAATACCACTTTTCCATATATCTTGAATTAGAAGCCTTCCTCTAACCGTCAAATTTACTACCAGTCCTAGTGGGTCAAAAACGGACATTGCAACTTTTAAAACTTGCCGTTTCGTTGGCCTGAAGTCTTTATTCATATCTTCAACATTAATTTTCAATTTGAAACAAAATTGATCTAATTTAGAGTCCCAGAAAAGACCCAAGACTCTCTGAACGGTACTGTTGTCCATGTTTAGGTCTTTGCAAAATTCTTCGGTTTCAGATAAGGCTTTCATAACTTCCAACGAATTTGAGAACCAGCTGACTAATTCAAACCCACCCATTTTTTGGATTTTTCTAACCTCAGTTATTCTTTCTAAAGCTTCTTCGTCAGAATCTGCGCAATCCAGGTAGTCGTCAACGTAGTGCTTTTTAATTATTGCGTCCAAAATGTCTTTTCTGTCTGTGTGATCTCTCGCATTTAAGTTTTTAATAAACTGAGCGCAAGTAGGAGAACAGGTAGCCCCAAAGATCATAACATTCATTTCGTAGGTATCCCATGGACGGCTACATTCACAGTTTCTCCATAAGAATCTCTGAGAACTTTGATCCTCACGGCGTATGCAGACTTGATGAAACATCTCTCGAACATCTGCACAAAAGGCAACTTTCCTTTGTCTAAATTTAAGTAATACTTCCAAAAGAGGTTGTAGTAGATCTGGTCCAGTTAATAAATAATCATTAAAACTTTTTCCGTGTGATTTAGACGCTGCATCAAATACCAATCTCAACTTAGTCGGCTTGTTTGGATTAAAAACTGGAAAATGTGGTAAATACCAGCACCTAGGTCTTTCCTCTCTGGATTCTTCTATTGATAATTTGCGTGCATATCCTTTTTTTACGTAGCTTACAATTCTTTCAGAGTATTTTTGCCTTAGCTGGTCATCTAGTAACATTTTTCTCTCGACACATTTTAGTCTTTGAATAGCAACTGTTTTACTTTCCGGTAGTTGCAAATTATCAGCCTTCCAAAGAAGTCCTATCTCGTATCTGTCACCGTTGTATTTTGCAGTGGTTTTCATGATTTCATTTGCACGAGATTCCAAATAATTTAAGTTCATTTTTCCAGCAGTAATACCAATGGCGTCTTGACGAAAATGATTGTTTGACCAGTTGATGAAGCTCTTCGTCATACAAATGCTGACTACAAACGTGAAAGGAATATTGCTTTATTTTTACTGATTTGTTGACGCACAATGGTCCATGAAATATCCATCCAAGCTTCGTTTTTGTAACAAAGGGTTTGCTGTCGTCACGACCCTGTATAACTTTTCTTGCAACAGTCAATCCAATATTATCTTGCCCTAGCAGAATCATTAGACGCTGCTTGATTTCATCTAAATGAACATCTTTCAAATGAGAATATTGTTGCCAGTCAGTTTTCTCAACAATTTGAAGAGGTAAAGATAAATTTTTTACTCTCTGGGCTCCTCTGATTGTAAAAGTTTTGGCTCCATCATAAACACTAGCTATTTGGATATCCACACATTTGGAGTCTTCATGCTGTGATGTCATATTGTTGGTCCATTGCAGACAAAGTGATTTATTTTCACCTTGCAATTTTAATTCATCCACAATCGATTTATCTATTAGAGTAACTGTTGAAGCCTCATCGCAAAGTGCAACAGTTTCTAAAAATGTATTGTGACCATATATTTTTACTTTCACCATTCTCAGAAGGACGTTTTTAACTCCATTTCCCAAGGCTAAGACATTTTCTGCGGTTCCTGATGATGTATCTTCTGATGATACGTTTGATAAGGTTGATTCAGGCTTAACAATGTTAAGCTGGAGCACACACACTGACTACATATGTAAAAAATTAAATAGTGCCTATTATGCGATCTTGCAGCTCAAAAATACTCTTGATACACCGAGTATATTAAATGTTTACTATGCCTTGGTTTATTGTCATCTATCGTACAATGTAGTATTTTGGGGTAACTTCCAGTAACACCGAGAGAATATTGATTGCTCAAAAAAGAATTATGAGATTAATTTTCGACATAATACCCAGAAACTCATGTAAGCCGTTCTTCGTAAAATATAACATCTTGACATTTCCCTCAATTTATATATATCGCTGCTTATTACATATGAAATTTAATTTAAACTCCTACCAACAAAATAGTGATTTGCATAATTATAATACGCGTCATGGTAACATGATCAGGCTTGATCAGCATAAATCTAGTGCATTTGAAAAATCATGTTCTTATGCTGGAACTAAATTTTTTAATCATCTACCAGAAAATTTCAAGGATATATTATGTACTCATAAATTAAAAAAAAAAATTAAAGAATATCTTATTGAAAAATGTTGTTACACCATAAATGAGTTTCTTATATAAGATGTTATTATTTTAGCCTAGTCACATAATATTGTTAGATATAGTTATAGTCACACTTTTTAACAATTATATTTTAAATTTTTGTATTTTGTATTAGTGTATTGTAAGATTTTAAAATGTATCTCTGACCATTCCTATACTGTGAAAACAGTCGTATTGGAAAATAAATATTTATTATTATTATTTATGTAAAAATTTGTTGTGAAAACGTTTACAACCATTTATACCACAAGAATGTTTTATTCGACATTTTGCAGTTTGATGGTTATTTCTCAGACAAGAGAAACATAATTTTTTGTTTGTCACTACCTCCCATCGTGTGTCGACGCTGTCGTCTTTAAGTTCTTGGCATTCTCTGATTTTGTGATTACCTTTTTCACAATATACACACTCTATATTTTTTGCATCAGCTGTTACCAGTGAGGTTTCATTGCCTCGTCTAGAAGGGTTCATTTTATGTCTAGTTTTTACATATACAGGTTCATTTTCTCTTTTTGGAGAGCTCACATAACATGCTGCCTCTGCCAAATCATTTACCCATCTTGAAAAATCGTTCAGATTAACTTTTCCACCCATTTTTTTAATCTCTTCTCCCCAGCGCAGCTTCATCATGTCGGGAACTTTCTGCACCATATCCTTCAAGACTTGAGGGTTGTATAAATGCTCTTTATAATCCAGCGATTTTATTGTGGCAACTAAACAACTGACATGGTTTGCGAAGTGTATCAATGATTCCATGTGTTGTTCTTTTATTTGTGGAAATGTTCTTACTCTTAAAATCAATTTCTCTATTATCTGGTCTGGACGTCCAAATCTCATCTCCAAAGTCTTTAAAACTAAATCAGTGTTTTCTGGAGACACCATCATGCCGGAAACTGCTAACTTAGCTTCACCTCTAAGGCACTTCTGCAACTTAATTAGCTTTTCTTCCGGGGAATAGTCACATAATTCCGAAACTCTCCTAAATTGTGATATAAATATTGGCCATTCTTCAGGGTTGCCGTCAAAATAAGGATAATCCTTTTCAATAACTTGCCGGGTCAAAAATTTGTCTTGTCTAGGTGTTGCTGAAACCGTCTTAATTGTATCGGAAATAGTCTGACAAAGTAGTTTAATTTCTGAGCAGTTTCCACCGTCTACGCCGCCTACTATAGGAACGTAATCGCCTTGTGTCGGCACTGTTTCATTAACCCATTCAGTAATTCTTTTCACCGGAGTTTCTTCCATTTCATCATCTTTATATTGTGATGTTACTGACTGTGCTGAACTCAAGATTTCGCCTTGCATTTTTTTAACTTCGTTTTCCAATTCCAAGACTTTTAATTGACCATGTAATTTACAAATTTTTTGTCTTAGTTTTTCAACTTCCAAATCGTTTTTCTTTTTCTGCAATTTAGAGCTAGCAACTGACCTTCTTGACTTCAAAGAGAATATAGATTGGGCTTCATTGCCATTTACCTCAACAACTTTGGATGTTCGTCTAATACTTTCCGGACTGGAAGGTCCCAAATTTGCCATAAAATGCTCTACTGGTACAGATGGCAGGTTTGTTTTGTCATTTTTCTCATTTGATATTGGAATTTCAGGAACATTTGACATTGACTTTAATGTGTTACCTGTATTTGAGGTACCAAATCCTGTTGGCCACAGGTAAGCTGTGTCAAGCTTTTTAGTACCAGCATTTTTCCTCCCAACACTTGATGTACCTGCTGTCACTGTTTTGTCCATTTTTGTCGTTAATAATTATTCTATTGTACTGCTTCTCACCAAAGAACTAGCACATAATAAGTTCAAAGGACCAATGTAATATACTTTTTATGATTTCTCTTTAAATTAGAATCAAAAACTCTTGTCATTAATTCTAGTCTATTTTACTTCATATGACTGACTTGTACTAACTTGATCTTTTCAATCATTTTAACAGTAAATATTACAAAACATAATAATATAAAATATATCAACAACAATAATAATTGAATTTTCCATACATGAAAAGCCCTACAACTCGTTAAGATAAATTATTATTATTAATCCAAAACAACCATGGAAATGCAAATTTTTAATGAGATGACAACATACTTTTTCTAATTAGAAGGTAAATTGGTACAAAATAATAGTGTTAATTGATATATAAAATGATAACAAAGTGTTAAAGTTCAATGACAAAGTTATACACAGTAATTCCTACAATTTTGTACACTTATATTTTTTAGTGAAAGATGATGCAATTGTTTGTCATAATTCTAATGACCATTATTTCAACTTTCGCTCTTCATTTGTTAAAGAAAGTGTTAAAAGATGGGACGCCACTTAGTTTTGAAAAGGTTGAACAGGTTTGAGATTGACAATCTCATTTGCAATACTTGATAAAACCAAAAAACTTTTGAATCAAGCGTGGTCATCCGAGACCTACATTTGAAGATTTAGGTTATGCTTAAAATATGTCATAAATCTTAGATATTGAAAATTGGTGCTTACATTCATGAATAAATTTAATAATTTCTTCGTGTTGCGGAGATATGTTCTCTGGTCTTTGATTGTTTTGTGACGATTTTTTATGGAAAATTGGCTTCGGACCACTAAAATAAAAAAGTATTGAGTTTACCTAATTCTTTAAATTCTTCCGACTTACTTTGTTACATCACTTTGCTCATTCTCAATGATTTTATTTTTGTTGTGATCCCTATAGTTATCTAAATTTTGTGAAATACCTGAAAAGTTTGAAATTTTAGGTATAAATACTAGAAATTATTAGGAAAGTGCAAAGTACAAATTTATGGTGGATCTAGTATATTTAAGCGCACCTACCCCTTCTAGTAGTAGTTTTTGTAACAATTTTGCTCGGTCCTTTTATGTTGTACATACTTTTATAATTTTAAAACTTGAAAAATATTGAAATGACCACTCATGTAACAAAACAATAACAAATGACCTTCGTAGGGAGTAAAGTTAGCCATCATTTGTTAGTTCATTCTAATTTTGTAATTATGGAGCTGATAATATTCGTAACAATACAACAAATTATAAATTAAATTTGGTTTTATTTTGAGAAATCCATTTGAACAATTTAGTTTTATTTGATGCTACGTCATAAATCTTGTGATTTGCGTAACTTGATCATAATTTCAACTTTCAATTTCAATGATGATTCGTTACCAATTCAAGAAGAAGAAGTAGAAATGAAATTTCTGAAGAATCAGGACTGAGGATTTTAGTTTGTGAGGATTGAGGAATATCCTCACCAAGAGGTGCGCGAAGTACTTGGGGGGTCAGACTAGACCAACGACTGACGTTTAATACCCACATCAATGAGACAATACGGACGGTCTACTCCCTGTCCAGGAGTCTGCATCCGCTCATGGTCAGGGGTAGCAGACTTAACCGACATAATAAAAAACTGTTGTACACAATGGTGGTCAGGCCGTCCATCACATACGCGGCGCCGGTGTAGTGCAGCACACCGACCACGACAAAGAAAAGTGCTTGAGCACAAATTTATGCGCCTCATTTCTAATTCTGGAAGGAACACCTCCCTCAGAAATCTGTACGCACTTTGCAGCGACATAACCCCGATAGCAGATTACGTCCAGAAGATCTCTCAAAACTTCTACTGTTTTAAGCTGGGCGATAGTCCGTTAACAAGACATATAACACAAATTAGACAGCATAATGCCCCATTTCGGATTAAACAGCCCTTACCGTACCAGACGTTACCGATTTTCCGGCAACCCCTGTAACCAAACTTCACCAACTATAACCTCAGCTTACCCTATCCACCTTTACTAATCTTTCATATCTTTAAATCTTTCCTGTCCCCCTCTTCCTTTCTGTTTGTAATCTTTTTGTCGCGTTTGTTTTTCTTGCTTTCTTTTTGTACATTTTTGTCTCTAAATTCATTTCTCATCGCACATTTTTACAAAATCAAAACATTGTGAAATCAAAATCTTTAAAATCAAAGTTTAGGCCCGCCTTTGCACAGCCCGGCATTTATACACCTCGCGCAAGGCTCCTCGTTTGGATTGAGGTGCCTGCATCAGCTACGAAATTTTTAAAAAGTGATAAGTGAACAATAAGTTTGCTAAGAAATGTGTAGTTTTAAGTGTT
The DNA here is from genome assembly GCA_963675555.1 of Leptura quadrifasciata. Classification (NCBI taxonomy): domain Eukaryota; kingdom Metazoa; phylum Arthropoda; class Insecta; order Coleoptera; family Cerambycidae; genus Leptura; species Leptura quadrifasciata. Next base: position 148,198,856 of record OY776673.1, on the reverse strand, counting down.
GTTAAATCTTTTATGTTAGATGTAAGTAATTTTAATACCCTTTTAATCTGTCTGTCTCAGAAGGAGTTTATGTTTAAGTTCTAATTGTTTTTTAACGGACCAGACGCTGCTATCCGCCTTCGCATAGCGCAGTGGTTGCACGGTCGGTCCCGTGATGGGTTCTGGGGAGGTATGTATTATATTATAATGTTAATAAAGTTATATTGAATTGAATTGAATTGAGGAATATCCTTAATCCTTACCAGAAGCAGAGACAACCTCTGCCAGAAGTTCTAACAGGTAAGGCTACATTTTCCCAATATCTATCTACCAATCATTTGTCGATTACTGTGTCCTTTTCTCTGCGAATTATATATGGCGGAGTAGTTGCAGATACATTTTAATAATAATTCGTCATTGGTCACTACATCTGTGTCGTTAATTTCAATTTGACTTATCAGAAGGCGGTAAATTGAGCATCTCGTGCCGTGATGTTATTTGCCGTGACGCCTATGCGCGGATGACGTATTGATAATCCGGCGCTACACGATGCTATCAAACGTTGGACGCATGGTAGTTTGACACATCGTGTGGCTGATCCAATGAAGTAGAGGGGATCCCTCTACTTCATTGGGCTGATCTACATATTACGAGGGACAAGCGCCGAGTGTCCAACGCCGGCGTTGGAAGAGGTTCGGGGTTTTATCGATAAATTTGACCCGCGCCAAAGAATGCCTCCAACGTTGGGTGTACAGTGGGACAGCATGCGGTACTCTGCTATACGATTCGTGTGTTTTGCGTTGTGTTTTGTAGTTTGAGGTTTATTCTGCGACAAGTAAATCTCTAACGTTCAAGCAAATAATAAGTTTAAATCATAATTTTAAATAGCAACCAGAGCTGGACTGTAATTTATTATCCACTAATTAAATTAATAATTTAATTACTTTTTTTAAGTAATGAATGCCGTTACTTTCCTTCATGTGGTAATTGTAACAAAGAATTTATGTTTTTATCCAAAAATTGGAAATTGCTTTTTTCAAGTAGCTAAATAGGTACCATGTACAATTAGTTTTCATCATTACATTATTTTTCAGATAATACACATCACAATTAATAGCGTTTTTAATAAAAAATGCTTGTAATGACAATTAATTCATTTAATCAAACTGAAAATTAAAGTTAATAAGAGAAGAATCAAAATTTCCAATTTTCTCAGGTTTGTGAAAGAAATTTGTGTTCGAAAATAAGGAAGAAAACAAATAAGGTATCAATAATATGCAGGACATTGATGAAATGTTGTTAGAAATACTTAATAGTAGAGTTTACCATTTCTCATCCGGCGGCGGCGCTACACTACCATTCTAAAACTAGAATAGTATTGACCCGTGTGTGTTCCCAACGTTTTTCGAATGTTGGCATGCTTCACGATCAGCAGTCAACATTGGCTACAAACATTGGCCCCAACGTTGGATCCAATGATGGACGCATCGTGTAGCGCCGGCTATATACACGCCCGTATTCACCAACATTTGCTTATAATTCACCGATACTAAACTGACTGCTAAAAAGTAACACTTTGTTAACAGACAAAGTGCAGCAGTTGGTAAAAACCTATCTTCACAGACTTTACAGTGTTATTATTTATTTATATCGTATTCTAACCTCTGTAATATTTTCGCAATCATTATTTTACAATTTTACTGAAATAGGAGTGGAAGCAAAATGTATCTGTACAATATCTGGTCGATAGCCGCGTGTGTTAAGGCGCGAGGTGGCAATCGCAATTAATCACACAGGCATAGCACCACCGGGTTCGAATCCTGGCTCCGGTACTGGCACTGTCGGAGGAAATGGTTGTATGTCCGCGTTTTTTCAATATGTAACCCCTTCCGCACCAGCCCCTGGCTTCTGGAATTGGGGGTTGTCTAATTTCTGTGGTGTTTATTTATTTATTATTTGAATGTACACAAATATGTCATATTATATTAAATGAGTGTATATCAACGTCATCCGCGTATTGGAAATGATATAGATCTATAGATGTTATAAATCCCAACAAGGTTTTTTTTAAAAGTGGTCATTTACTTTCGGTGTTATTTTTAGTAAAAATTACTTCAACACGTCGAGGCTAGAAAACGCTCCTTTGGCGCGAGGCTAAGCGAGTGACGTCACATGCTTGCTATGCGATATGCGCTGCGATACTCTAGGTGCTGCTATAGTTTTTTTTTTTTATACATTTATTTAACGTCGGCCTATTTCCGCTACTGAGGCCTAACACCGACGCCTGTAGACGAGCTACCCCCAACCAGGAATTTTGCCGAACCTCTTCCCTTAAGAAGAGTAGGGATCTTCTACTTGCCTAACATTTAATAGACAAGGGACCGACGGCTTTACATCCCCTCCGAAGGATGGTATATCTCCTATACAACCCTCGCCTAAGGTTGTATAGCTTCCGCGCATACACTGATATACAAGCCGCTGGAAGATGGGTGAGGCGAGGACGTGGTCTTCGTTGGAACGGTCACCAATCCAACTACTAACCACGCCTAACGTTGCTTTACATCGCATATCGAAGTATGTACATAGTAAAGACGCACCTACGCTCGCCTCCTGCTGCTATAGTGATGTAGTTAATTTTGCGATTGTCATGATATTTGTCATAGTTATATTTATCTATGCTTTGAAAGAAAATTTTATACCATAATCACATCTACGTTCGTAAAAGTATGTGAATCTCCTTTCTGGAAAACCTCCTCCACATTTGACAACAATAAACAAACTCTATTTGACGTTCTTAAATAGTAAAGGCACTGTTACTTCCGTGAATTCAACTTTGTTCTAACAAGAACGACACGGAATAAATCTAACGCAGCGTACAGATAATCTGACGCCTGCCGAGCTAGCAAGCATTTGACGTCATACGCGTTTATCTTACTGAAATAAAGCAAGCAATTTCTATGGCCGCTGCTGTTGTGCTGATTAACTTATTTAAATATTGCTATTATTAGGTAAAAATCTTTATTTTGCACTATACTTAATTTTTTGTGGACAGACCTATTCATTCATATGACATCTTCTGAAACTGCGCGCGATTGACATATTGATATAGTAAGAATAAGTATGTAGGTTTCTCATCAGCACTCCGTAGTGTAGTGGGTAGGTTGCTCGATTTACACACACGCGAGGTCGAGGGTTGGAATCGACTTATTACAGTTTTTTTAACAACTAAAATTAAATTTTTTTTTGCTACATTTTGTTGGCAACTAAAATACGTAATACGAATATTTCTTTAGGTTAGTTCGTTAGATGTTAATATTATTTGATGTAATATAGTTACTTATGATAGATAATTTCCCTTGCCCTTGACATTTTGTTAACAACTAAAATACGTAATACGAATATTTCTGTAGGTTAGTTCGTTAGGTTTAATATGTTAATATTATTTGATGTAATGTAATTGTTGCATGATACATGATGAATGACGTCACGGCACGAGATGCTCTATTTACCCGCTTCTGTATCAATGGCTTATCATTTGTCAAGCAAATTTCACTTTCAAGCGCAATGGGGAACATTCTGTTTTATTGTGTCCGCCAGAGTGCACCAGCTGTACTTGGTTGTTTGTCCGCTAATGTCAATATGAAAAAGTATGTTTTTGTATAAACAAGATTGATTAGGATGCTAAATGAAAACTTGTTACTGTGTACCAAAGTGCTCTAACACAGAAGGACATCTATTTCCGCTTTTAAAAGATTTAATGACCAACTACCATAATCTTTTTATCAATTTGATTCATCTCTACGAATAGGAAATTGAGAAACTCTCGGAAATTTAAACTATTTAAAGATTATATGATACAAGTTGACAGTGACATCACCGAGTACGCATGGCGCCATCTATTGGATATATTAGAAACTGGCTCGAATTGTTTCCCATTGGAAGTAATATACCTTAAAATGGTAGTAAGCCTGCACCACCTGTTTTTAGGTAAGTTGAGTAAACTGTAAATATCACAAAGGTAAAGAACAAGGGAGATCAGGTTTGTAGACTTTAGTCAGTGGGTATTCTATAATATAATAATAATAATAATATAATAATAATAATATTTATTTAATAGGAAACTCCTAATATACAAACATTTGTGCTCTAATATAACACATATAATCATTACTAAAATAATATATAAACATTTCATACAACATGAATTTTAAATTATATAATACATTAATAAACACTCAACAGTAACTCACTGGGAGAAAAAGGACAATTGTATATGAAAATTGTATATATAGTAACATATAAACGTACTCCTGACAAGATTAAAATATATATGTAAATCTAAGCACGACGCGTGGACATAAATAGAAGTAACTGTTTTTTAAATGAGGGTAAGCTTTGACATTTTCTAACTTCCATTGGTAAATTATTGAACTCATTTAAACCCTTAAAAAATAACGATTGCATTGATTTTTTGAGACGTGTTCTTGAAACATGAAAACTATTTTAATTCCTTGTATTGTGATTATGAACTTCGTTGTTATAAATAATAAATGGGCTAAAATATTTAGGTAACATGTTTTTAGTTATCTTAAAAATGAAAACCATTGCTAAATAGTAAAGTCTATCTTCGACAGTAACCCAATTTAAAGTTTTAAGCATTGACGCAATTGGAGTGTAATGATTGCAATGCAATAAGATTCTCATACCCCTATTTTGAAGTTTTTGTAAAGCTCCTTTACTATTATTATCTAAAATATATAGGAGAGAAGAACAGTCATCAAAGTGAGGCTGAATTATTGTATTATAAATAGTTTTTCTGGCATATAACGACAAGTCAGCGGCTATTCTTGAATAAAAATACAATTTTTTAGATATTTTCTTATGAATATATTCGTAATGGGATTTCAATGTTAAACATTCATCTATAATAAAACCTAAATACTTTATATCATGCACCCATTCAACAGCTTCATTTTCCATTTTTATTTGTACTAATTCATAATTAATATAACTTAATTTATATTTACTGCCTAAAATCATTGCCTTTGTTTTTTTCACATTTAATTTTAGTTTGTTGACCTTTATATATTTAGCAACCGTTTCCATGACTAAGTTCGCTCTCGTAACAGTTATAACCAAGGATATAAACGTTTATAATCCTTGTTCTGTAATTACGTGTCAAATTTTAACACTCTTTAAATATTAATGCATGTCAAAAAAAAGTAACTCTAACCTAACCATGATTATTTCAATTTTAGTATCTAATTTTAATTTTAGCAAATTAGTTCAAATAAATTTTGATTAATTACATTATGTAACCTCAATTTCAACACATACTCTTAATTTCGTTATTAAATTAAAATATTTAAAGGTTACTTTTGTGCTAAATTTAATATGCGGTTATATTGAATACCAATAATTGTCTAATGTAAATTTACCAAAATACAGATGTGTCAATTCCGGAAAATTGGAATTTTTTTATATTATTTTCTTGAAAAATCAAATCGTCCTACCTCGGAAAATATGCGTTTTAATGGAAAATCAGGAAAGCAAAAAGACGTTATGAAAATCTTATTCTTTTCCACCAAATTTTTAGATTTTTAGAAATCTTTTTCATCCCGTATTTTCCCTTAATGTTTTTTCAATTTTTATAGGCTTTTCTGGGAAAACATTGCAGGTTTGTGTTTGCTGGAAAACTCGATGAGGAAAGAAAAAGTTTGTATTTAAAAAGCGAAAGTACCCTGACTTTTTAAAATGTTTTCCGAACAATTATCGTTCCTCTCCATCCTTTTTGGAAAATTTTAAACCGCTGTACCTCGGAAAATGCCAATCTTAGAATTTTTTTGATAAAAATATATTGGGCATAATTTCAAATATGTTCATCTTTTTAAATGTTTGCGGAATTTATATAACGATCATCAAACACAACTTTAATAAATACTTATATCGCTAATAGAAAAACTTTGTTGTTCACACCGATACATATTTTTGACATTTTTAATGAGCCATCTGTTGATAAGTGATTTTCGCCCATCTTCATGCTTTTATGAACACACAGATAACAGATACAAATTACAAGGAAGGCCGACTGTGTGATCAACATCTCTGAAAGTCTGAAAGCAAGTCATTTGAGGTTAGGTTTTGTAAGCTGATGAATTTATAAATTCAGAAACATTTTTGTCATGATTTTAAATAAGTTTCTAACATTTAAACTGTGAATCGGAAAGAAAAGTAATGAAAAATTAGGACTTTGTAGTGTATAATTATTGTAAAGTGATAGTAGTGACGATAATGAGTGCATCCTTAGTTCGTAAAAGTTTGCAGATTGTTGATCCTAGCTTTCATTCAGATACAGGTATTAAAAGTAGTTGGAATACGTTAATGAATAATTTTTTTTTTTAAATAAAACGTTCACAAAACACTGATACGTACATCATATTTTCACGGTTAGGTTAGGTCTTGTATTCGATAACATAACGTGAATTGCTAAAAAACTAAGTATTTTGTATTCTGTGTGTACAGCTACTTAGATTATTTTTATATATTAATATATAAATACACAGAGGAATAGCCAACTCGTAGAATCTAGTTCTATAGTTTTATAAAATGCCGGTGGCAATAGCCAGTAGAGAAACTCTTATTACTTTCATCCTGTCTAACACGTGCGTGCGGCTGTACAAAAAAAAACATTGACTCAGCCGGCTATAAGATTTAATTTGCGGCATCGCGTTGCTACCACGCCGCCCCAAGAAATGATTTTTGTCATTGTGCCGGCGTGAAATATGTTTTTTTTAGTCACACAAGGCTAGTAAATCTCCGTCCGGCTTATGCAAATTAGTCAGTAGGCCGGCGCTTTCTTTTCTACCGTATGTTTGGCATTGTAGCGCAAATCCTGATGAGGCACATACCATCTGAAAGTACATATTAATAAATCCCCTTCCGGCTTATGCAAATTGGTCAGTGGGCTGGCAATTTTTTTTCTACCATATGTTTAGTATTGTAGCACAGATGCTGATGAAGCACATGCCGTCTGAGTAAAATATATTTTGCGGCATTACATTGATGACACGCCGGCCCAGTGGCCAAACGAGTGCTGCATCCGCATCATCTCACATCGTACAGATCGTTCTAAATTAATTTTTCGTTATGATCAAGCTTTATAGAAGTCTACTGAATAACTGATTTTAATTGTTCCATGTATTGCCTACGAGAATTGGGTAGATCATATGTGAAATTGTGATTGTGAAATTATATATAAGAAAGTTTTTTTTTTTTTTTCAAAATCGTGTTTTGCATATTTTCTATTGTTATTTAAGTATATTCAACTGCTCATGTAGTTTTTGAAACATTCCATATTCTTAACAGGATTAGAAACTTGATAGTATGAAGGAGATGTAGGACTTTGAATGACTGCAGTACAAAATTTTGAATTTTTTCTGCTATACATCTTAACACGTTCCGTGCCTGGGCGTTCCCCAGGGACCTCTACCTAGATGGCCCAGTAGGCCACGGCGGGCCCTACGGACCACTAGTCAGCAAAGTTGCCAGAAGAGGACCGCTAATAAAGCAGATATAACTTATATGAGGGTGAGGGCCCGCTGTGGCTCTGGAGGCTTGTCAGTCATAGCGATTTTTTAAATTTTACTCATCATAAAGAAATTATGGCCGAAATACATATAAATATTATATTATTATTTGTATAAACAGCAAAACAATCTAATCAAAAATGTGGTCCGCTAGCCAGACCACTGTGGCCTGGAAGGCACAATAAAATTGACCGCTGGAAGGACCGCTGTGGCGCAACAGGTAAAAGTTTCCCTACACGCCACTGGGGGCCACTAAATTTTCGTTTTAAAAAAACATGAATAAACTTTGTATTGAGCTTTTTTGCATGTTGTACTCTACTATATATGCCTTGTAGAGTACAAAACTACAAAAAAAAAAATCAGTTGGTCCAATGGACCATTTTTGTTATATCCTAAGGCGCGGAACGTGGTAAATTGGAAAAATGTAGTATTTGTAAAATTTTAATGAAAAAGCCCCATGTTTGACAAAAACCATATTCGTAGAAAAAAAGTCTACAGGTTGAACCTGCTTGAGAGTGTGTAACCGAATATCCCTGCTTCCAACACCAGATCTTCTCGGCTGTGTTTATATCAGCCAACATGCCTTTTCCTTAAACACCTCCAACTGCGCCGGCACTATCTGGGTCCTGCTGATTTTTAACAATTATTAAAAGATAATGTATAATCGTGAAACATTCTCTGCAATCATTCAGGTCCTAAACATAGAGCTACATATTAGAAATAGTAAGCAGAACCCCACAACAAATTTACAGCTTTTTGCGATGAATATTTCAAGTTATATTTTAGGCCAAAATGAAATATTGAACAAGGGCGACTTAATTCTTTTGCGTTCAAATAAATTTCTAATCCCTGCCATCTGGACCACTTGCATAAAACATTTTTGTGTAGCTATTGCTGCAGTTCATATCGGCATATGCAACGAAGTCTATCGTAAGTCAAGATCTAATCATTCTGAGTGAATATATGAATTAGATTTAGAGAAACATATGTTTCGAAAAGTGTAGTAACTCTAATAAATAATTCAGTTCAGCAGCATTATATACTAGAAAACTGAATTTTATACCTACCACCTCTGAACTAATTCAAAATATATCTTAGATTCAGTATGTATAATTTTTAGGTAGAATAGGTAAATTTTTAAATGCATTTATCTCAACTTTGTTAAAAATGACTTAAGATAGTGTCCGTTGCATGGATCGATATGATGGTTCTGTATGACTAGCAACCTAAGAGTCTCCTAAAGCAACCAGTATCTTATTATCTTAGTTTGTGTCATCGATTGTCAAGACATCAATAACCACTATTGTATATGTTCAGTTCCAAAATTGATTAACTTATTTAAAATTCATATTTAAAATATGTGTATCTCGGCATTGGCCTGGGACACAAAAAAATACTGTTAAAACAAATGGAATGACGTGCCTTATACGACTTTTAAGTTTTTAATATACATTTATTAAGTCATAAAAGTCAGAATCTTTAAATGAGACAAATTGTATCAGAAAATCTATTTTAGGTACTAAAAATAAAACCAAAAAAGGAAAAGAGGTATTTGGATTAGTCCCTGAAAACCATAAATTTATCGCTAAAAGGCATCGGAAAGGTGGAAAAGGTAAGTCATATAACTTTTATAATATCAAAAATATTTTCAAGCATTTTTTCTCGCATTTTTTATTAGTTTTTCATATATATGTTTTAATTGTTGTATTAGATTAAAAATTAAGTAGTACATATATAGACGATATAGTTTAAATGTACCATTAAATATCTTGAAAATATTTATCTCGGGGCGAGCGTGGATGCGTCTTTACTATGTACATACTTCGATATGCGATGTAAAGGCACGGTTAGTATTGGATGGGTGACCGTTCCAACGAAGACCGCGCCTCACACATCTTCCAGCGGCTTGTATATCAGTGTATGCGCGGAAGCTATACAACCTTAGGCGAGGGTTGTATAGGGGATATACCATCCTTCGGAGGGGATGTAAAGCTGTCGGTCCCTTGTCTATTAAATGTTAGGCAAGTAAAAGATCCCTACTCTTCTTAAGGGAAGAGGTTTGGCAAAATTCCTGGTTGGGGGTAGCTCATCTACAGGCGTCAGTGTTAGGCCTCAGTAGCGGAAATAGGCCGACGTTAAATAAATTAAACTACATCAAAATAGTATCTAGAATACATTGAATCTCAATTATTCACAACTTTTTATTAAATGATTAACAGCACAAAAATTACATATTAGGTACCAAAATGTTATTTTTCATTTGAATTCATTGTAAAGTTAATAGTGCAGTTACTGTATCTGTCTCCCATCCTATCCTATCTATCTCCCATAACTATTTCTTGGTAGTGCTTGTCTTGTTTGTTAATGATTCATTTACATATCCCTCCACAGTGGCCTTAGACTTCCAACTGCCATGGCATTTGAGGCTTAATAATAATAATAAAAATCTTTATTTATCCTTTAGATCATAGGCAATGATATAGAACAAGTCAAAATAATAATAAATATGTAAAACATAAAACATGAAAATACTAATTCTACACATACATAACTATAAATTATTACAAGTGGCATATGCATACTATATATTATTACTGCCAGTTGTGGCTAATCAGTTTGAAAATAATAAGAATGTCAATTAACCAATTCTATACTATAAGTAACATTGGTAAGTCAATATATAAGTAAAACATTTTTCGTATGCAATAAAAAAAATTACAGGGCCTCATACAAACAAAACAATATATTAAAAAACAAACAAGCAAATAAATATATTAAAAACAAACAAATAAATATATTAAAATGTGATTCATGATCCAAAAATATATATATGTATATATATACACATATCTACATATAGTAACAAAATAAATATAAGTAAAATTGACGTACATACAAGTTCACATGCAGATATATATGTCAGAAATTCTAGCTACAATTTAAAAACTCATTAATTGAGTAACAAATTGTCTCTACTAGCAGTTTTCTTACCATTTTTTTTATAATGTCTACATGGTAGGTCACGCACATTTTTTTGGTAAGCTGTTATAGCAAATTGTACAATTATAGTACGAGGAATCTTTAAACGTTGTCATTTTATGCGAAGGTATTGCATATAAATTACCGTGTCCGTACTATAACTATTAACTATACCCAGAGTGTCAAATAATGCCATATAATCTATAATCCCTCGCAAAAAACAAACATAAATATAAATGCTGGGTACTGTAAGGATTTCATTGACCTTTAAACATTATTCTGCATGTATCATTGTATTTCATATTAAATATGAGTTTTAATATCCTCTTCTGTAATATAAACACTCCGTGGATTTACCCTACAAAATTATATTAGAAGATATGCAGGAGTAGGCCGCGTTGGAATATTTACTATGCGTTATAGTAAATATTTAACAAAACTGGTTGTTCGAGTGTCTTTTTCATTTGCAATATGGCGTAATAAGTCTTATTTAATGGGAAATATTCTCTTTTATTATATCCGCCAGAGCGCACCAGCTGTACTCGGTTGTTTGTTCGTCAATGTCAATACGAAAAAATATGTCTTTGAATAAACAAAGTTAATTAAGTAGTATGTAAAAAAAAACGCGGAAGGCACCTTGTTCGAGTTGTGGTGCTAGCGTCCGTGAGTGATTTTAAAAACTGTAATATTTTAATGTTAATAAAGTTATTTTGAATTGAATTGAGGATGTAAAATGAAAACTTGTTGCTGTGTACCAAAGTGCTCTACTTCAAGTGTACTAACTAGAATATTGTCATGATTGAGTAATCTAGAATAAAAGAGGATTTATAAACAAAAAATTCAACAGCTTCATAAATGTATAATTATATACTTTTCAACCAAATCAGCTTTTTTTCGATGAACACTGTTTTTCGATGAGCACTTCTTTTTCTCAGCTCCACTTTTAAACGATTTAATGACCAACTACCGTAATCCTTTTTATCAATTTGGCTCATTTCTACGAATAAGAAATTGGAAAAGTCTCGGAAATCGGGAAATTTAAACTATTTAAAGGTTATATATGATGCAAGTTGAGAATGAAATTAAACCGAGTACGCATGGCGTCATCTATTGGATATATTAGGAACTGGCTTGGGTTGTTCCTCATTCTTTTTATCAATTTGGCTCATTTCTATGACTAAGAAATTGGGAAGCTCTCAAAAATTGGGACTTTTAAACAATTTAATAGTTATAATATAACTTTTAAATAGTTGTTTAATGTCATTCTCAATTTGATACAAATTGAGAATGACATTAAACCGAGTATGCATGGCGTCATCTATCGGATATATTAGGAACTGGCTTGGATTGTTCCCCATTGTTTGCAAACATGATCGACATGGCATATCCAACCGAGTTTACGATCAGTTGAAAAAAGTATCAAATCCTGAGTTAAAGGCCTTCTAAGATTAAAATTGATATATTTGGGTTTTTTTTTCATTTAAAATGAGTCTATTACGCTGACACCATGCACTCATGGTCACACAGACATAGCCAATCTTTATATCGAGTTCCTCAAGAGTTGAAGCACAAATTGATACCGCTGTATCTACTGCATACATTGTGATATTACCTTCATTGAAAAATTTAGGAAGATCATTTATATACAAAGAGAACAGCAGACTTAAAACAGATCCTTGCGGAACGCCTAAATTAGTGTCATTTAAATCAGAAGCTACATTTTGATATTCTACAGTTAGTTTTTGGTTACTCATATAAGATATTAACCAGTCTAAAAATTTGCCTCGAATTCCAATATTTTCTAACTTAGTCGCCAAAAATGCATTATTAACAGTGTCAAATGCACTAGTTAAGTCAAACAAAATAGAGACAACATATTTGCCCTGATCCAAATGTTTGTAGACATAGTCAATAAAATAACAAGACACAGTTTCTGTAGATTTACCAGGTCTGAAACCGTGTTGGCACAGTGTAAGTATGTTTTTAAGTTTGAGGAACTCAAGAATTCGAGATGTTGCAAATTTCTCCAACAGCTTAAAAAATACACTTAACAAATGTATTTGCCGATAGTTTTGAATGTCATTATTATTCCCATTATTATTCCCATTCAGTCTCTAAGTGTTGGATTATGCCTTTAAGTATTTGCGTCGTGACACCATCAATTCCAGATGATTTCTTTTTTTTAAGATTCCTAATAACATCATATAGCTCATTAGCTGAAATAGGCTCAATATAGATGGATTCCATGATATTGTCTGACAGTGTGCATAGCTACGATAAATTGTAGCTAAAAAAATCGTTAACCTTGTTAATAGCGGCAGATGCAAAGTGGGTAGAGAAAAGGTTTGCTACTTCATTTTTGCCAGTAATAATATCATTATGGACCTTTAGCGTTATTAGGACATTTTCATTTTTGGTTCTACCTAACCGTTTGTTAATTATATCCCGTGTTTCCTTTGTTTTATTTTTAGCATTTCTAATTTTATTTGTTAAATAATTTTCTTAGCGGTGTTCATGTTTTTCCTATATTCCTTTTTCTTTGTTTATACAATGATACTATCATAGGATCACATGTATTTTTCATTTTCCAATAAAGTTTTTTGATATGAGTTCTTTCAGCTATTATTTCCTCAGTAACCCGAGACTTTTTACATCTTTCCCTAACAGAATTTATTTTTGATTTAATTGGACAGCTAACTTCCAAGCACCACAGAACGCAGTTCAGAAAATAGCTAAAGGCTTTATTTATACTAAGAGAGTAAATAGGTGACCAGTCTACATTTTGTAGGTGGAAGTTAAACTCGTGTAAATTATTATCATTTACAGCTTGAAAAGATATTGTTTCAACTTTATGCGAGGGATTAATATTATCACACCATATTGTTAGTACATGTGCAAGATGGTCAGCAATTAGAGGATTAAAGATTTTTATGTTACAAATATTTTCAGGAAAATTAGTTGTCATATAATCTATGCAAGAGGCACTAATCTGGCCATTCTTGCTATGAAAAATTCTAGTGGGCTCAGTTGAGGTTACCCATAGATAAGATACTAGTATATCACAATACCTTTTTATTGAGGGTTATCTTTAAATAATCGACATTAATGTCACCACACAAGACAACATAATAAAATTTCAAAGGTAATCTTTTTAGGGCCTCAGAGAGATGTTTATAGAAAAGTGAAAATACTCCATTTGGAGGTCTGTACAAGCATATAACTAACACTTTTTTATTGTCCCACACTTTAAAAGAAATTCCACACATTTCAATTTGACACTCCAGAGACATCTCATTGAAAAGTTTAACTTCACTCGCAATTAATGAATTTTTAACAAATATTAATGACCCTCCATATGCTGCTTACATGAAAAATTTGCAGCTAGTTTAAAACCCGGCAAATATATATTGTTAACATTTGCATACGATAGCCAATGTTCTGAGATACATAAAATATCAATATTATTTTCTACTGTAAGTACTTCAATTTCACTTAATTTATTGGTTATACATTGAACATTTACATGACAAATAGTACACATGAATCTATTTACCCTGGAGACATCTGCGACAGTCGGGGATATAAAAAACTAACATTGCTGCTGCAAGTTGAAAGCCTATACATCTGCTCTGGCATCTGCAAGAAGTGTTGCAGATGATCTTTTATAGCTGTGGTCAGTGTAAAACTGTGGATTTTCCATATGTAAATATTTTGCAATTTCACAGAGGACCTTTGCAAATGTATCGAGCAACAGTTTGCACAGGATCAGGGCACAAAAATATCATATTTTAATAAATATCATTTCGATGAACACTCCAAAGATATTTGCTCGAACTTTTTTGCTTTTTATAAATACCTAAAATGTACAATTTAAAGCAAAAAATCAGAAGTCCCCAAAATAGTATTTACATATTGCTTTCTTTCACGTACACATCACAAGAAGAAGAAAGTTAAAAAAGATCACCACAAAAAAATCCTGAAGTCAAAAATTAAATTGCCAATTATTTATGTGCATTAAGTCCTAGAATAACATATTTTTTTGAGTGAAGTGATAACACGCTTAAGATTTGAAACCAATAAAGTTTTTAAATTGTTTTGCAACTTGTTTCACATTTTTGCCTGTATCTTTTGTTTCGACCAATCAAGAGTCGTAATTTTCATTTCTATCATATATAACTACTCCACTAGAAAAGCAGAAAGTTACTTGTAACTATTTCTGAACATCATCATTTGTAATTTTCTTACAACTTAAGTTTGCAATATTTCTTATTTCATATGACTTATCCCATTTTTTAAATTGATTTTAGCTGAGAAAATAAATTTACTCTCTAGTAAACAAAAGTTAACCGTTACAGAAGCTAGGAAACAATTTAAAACAAAGGAAGAAATTTTAAAAGAGAACCTGAAGAAACTGGAAATAATTAAAAATGCAAGCAAGGTGGAGCTGGATAAAGATATAGTAAAGCAGGTAAAACAGTTTTTGTTATATTTTAAATATATTACGGAGCAATTGACTGGCACAAAAATATTCAGTTAAAAAATTAGCATTTGCAACTTATTTCTATTTGCCTCGTATTTATGCAAATAATTTTGGTTGATCTGTGAGTAAGACTAAATATTTGCAATACAGTAAATTATATCTTATGTTCATGTTTGTTTTCTTAAAATGTTTTCTTAACCGCCTCTCAAGTTACCGAAGTAACCCTCTGGAAGATCACAAGGATCTTGTGCTAGGTAAAGAGAGACGAGGCCCTACAGTTTTAATGTGGACTCCGAACCACTCTTGGGGCAATTTTTTTAATGAAAAATTGTTTCGTCTTGCAGGAATCGCACCCACTTCGCTAGGCAACTCAGTTTGCTAGCCAGACGCTTTAGCACGCTGAGCTACTGTCCCCCCGTAAATGATATATACCGAAAAATTTGGTTTTCGTTGCAGTTTCAAAAGAAGCGACTAAAAAATGTTGTTAAGTCAATTTGTATTGTACTTCAATATTTTCTCAAAGGTGTGGTGGTGTGTTTAAGCATTACATGCGATCACAACGCTTTTGTTTATGTCTGCTTTCAATACAGTTCCTGAAATTATGCTTTAAGGTAGATTTTTCATGATATATGATTGGGTCAGATTTTATGGACTTTTGTAGTGTTCTACAGCACATAGATTCTTTTATCTCTTTCTAGCGGAGTAAAAAAGCCTGTAATTTGTTCCAAAATTTTTTTTATCGTAGAACAACGAGTGACCTATATAATATTATTATAGAGGTTATTTCACATCCCATATGACGATTTACGACATCTTTGACTGGGGCGTACTCCAATTACTTTAAAAAAATAACAAAATCGCTAATATTAAAATAGTGTACATTTTATTACATACCACACGATATCTCGCAAACCTTATGGAATATCAAAAAGATTTTGGTTTGTAACGAAAGTAAACACATGAACGCTAATAGCAGTGCTATAGATTTACAAATAAAGTATTTTTATCTACCAAAAATATAATGAGTTATTAGAGTTTTCATTTAAGAACAATGTTTTCTTCAGTGATGATAAAACTTTTTTATTTTTAGAAATTCTCACATATAATATGCGAGTAAGATTTGGCAGACATCCCAAGAAAGTTTTTAAAAAAACCCGCAATAACTTATCTTTTATACTTTAGGAGATATCCATAGCTAAAGTCGAAGTATCTTATTAAATCTTTATTGTTATAAAAAGGTATTAAGGAAAACTGACTGTTGACACAACATAACATATTATTATGTAATGAATAAATATGCTAGACAAAATAATATTTTTATTTCAGCTCATCATATAATCAATCATATTTTTATTTAGTAGCCCTCGGAGTCTGAATCTGAGTCTGAGTAATTATTATGTTACATCATGATCTGCATTTACATTCATTGTAACATTTTAAGCCCTGCGTCACACAAACACATCTGGTATTACTACAATTTTTATCGGAGCAACTAATTGATAGAATTTTCTTAAATTTTCTGGCACAGGGTCCTGTGTAGTCAAAACGGGCGTCCATGAATTTTTCTCTAATTTCCAGCCATATTTACTGGGATCTTCGACATAATTTTGTGCTTGATGGCTGGAATACCAAATTTTTAATTGATATATATACCTAAAATACAGACATCTGTGTTATTTCCTCTGTATCAATGTTATAAGTAGGTACCTTTTAAGGTGTTGCCTAAAAGCATCATCTGTAGGCGGGAGTTCTGAGGCCGGACGATTGGTTGTTGTTGTCAAGAAGAATCGCATTTCATTCAGATTGTGAATATTCCTGTTTTTATTTTTGTACAGGTAACATATATATATAAGACTAAGTTTAAGGGCTTCTTCTTCATATAAATTAGGAATATATCCTATTTCCGTTAGGTCGTTAATATTTTTTAATAACATATCAAAAGCTGTCTTCTTTCCTACTTTATAGAATGCACTTGTGGTGTCGCATCCTGTCAGACAATGAATTGCTAGAAGATTTTTACAAATTAGGGGGCCCAGATTAAGCACATGCTTCTTATGTCAAATAAACCGATGTTTCCCCTGGTATTTTTAGAACGAGAACTGCCCTGTCTAGTTCTCACTGATTTGACTAGTACTAGTAGATACAATATTTTGTGCACTAGTGTATGTTTTTCTACAACTACGATGGTACTTTACTTTTAAACTTCCATTTAAAATAGCGTCTTTCTTTTCTAAAACGTTTTACCGAAAATATCCTGTCTTTTCTCCGCCGCACTAAATACAGTTTCTAGGACCTGTTTAGTAGGATTTTGTACCACCAATTTATCTTGATGTCTAATGGATTCTCCACACAAAATGCACTCCATTTTATAGTATTTAAAAATATATTTAAGTAGGAATAATTTACACAATACTGCACAAACAAATACTTTAACTATTTTTCAATCTGTTTAACTAAAACTGGCTAACTAAAATTACGAAAACACGGCAAACACGTTCGATCTAGTTTGATGGATGCATGCCGGGAAAATGCCAGGTTAAATAGCAAGCGATCGAACAATGTCACTTATGCTCTATTTTAATTCCCGATTATCACGTGTGATGTTAGTCGCAAATGTCTCCAACGTTTTTAAAAACTTCTATGATCTTTCTACTTCGATTCACTCGTAGGATGTATATGAAAATTCCCAAAAATAAAAAAGTTTTTCGATTGTTAAAAAAAGCAATGCACAAAAAATTAATGTGAATATTTTCTATTTTTTGTTTGTTTAAGTAAGTAAATTTGAAAAACTGCGCTACGTGTTTACCAGCGCTAAAGTGTCTACTTTTGAATAAAAAAAAGTTTACTTCAATCCTCTTAATAGTTTTAGAAATATCGTTGGTTATATATTAAAATGTATGTTTTTTAATTTTTCACATTTTCACATATTTTTTGCTATAAAAAGAGTCAGCCCCAATTGATCATGTCGTAAATATCAACTCCTAATGGCCAATAACATTCCTAATAATGCTACATTCATCTCATCTTGTTCTATCACAAAAAAATTTTTTTCAAGGTAGAAGCGTCTAAGAACAGCAATTTTACTCCACTATTCCATATTTTTCAATGCTACTTTTTTATTTTCCATGCTGCTGGTTGTGTTAAATGGATAGTAAGTTTTATTCTATTTTAGTTCATATATAAAACAGGTCATAAAATACAAAGTAAAATATAGACATTAAAATTGTCATAAAAAATAGAAAAAACTGCTTTTATCGTATTTGAAGACTTGTTTATTGAAACATTTGAAGTTAACCTTGTTTTTTTATAGTGTTGGGGAATGCATTAAAAAATTTCACCTCAGCATAATAATTTTTCCGTGAGTGTTAGCCTCTATACTTGATAAACGTAATTCATTTTGTGCCTGGTACCATATACAGTACGTGATTTGTATTTATAAATCCCAAATTTTAGTTTTTAAATATATCACACAGGAATAAATGTTTAAACCTGGAATTGTGAGCAGTTTACCTTTAAACCGTCCTCTAAGGGATGTGTCAATTTTCGTTTTAAAAATCAAAAAATCACCCAGCTTACAGTAAAATTTTTTTAAAGAGGCTTGACGAGCCAACCCAACTCTCAATTATGTAGCAATGGAGTAATAGGTTGCACCATGAAATTTTTAACACACTTTTCTTAGCTTCACGTGTATGTTTGTTTGTAAAGGAATCTTTGAATGTGATTCTCACACACTTCAAAATGTCAGATTAAAGTGAAACTTTGCACACTTGTCAAGGACCGATGACAATACGATAATTTGACAACTTTGTCCTAATGTCCTCACCAGGATCACCAGGATAAAATAAAATTTAAAAAATGACTAATTTATTGTCGAGATTTTGCCGGAGGAGCCACTGTCATTAATATATATTTTATTATTGGTGAGAAACATGCCGCGGGATGAATGGCAAGAGAGTGACAAAAAAAATTATAGTTTAAAAAAACTAAAAAAACATGCTTTAATAGCAAACCGAACTAAAAAGTCAAAAATAATGTTTAAATATTAAGATTCATTTTATTGTAAAAAGCGTGGGGTTTATAACAATTGATATCAAGCACCCCACGCTTTTTACAGTAAAATGAATCGTAATATTTAAACATTATTTTTTAGTTTTTAGTTCAGTTTGCTATTAAAGCGTGTTTTTTTAGTTTTTCAAACTATAATTTTTTTTCACTATGATATCGATATGTGCAGATCATTTGATGTTACCTAATAGTTTCCTTGAGTTTGTTGTTACTATTAGCATTATATCACAAGTGTTCGTGTACGTGGATATTTCCTCTTTCCCCTAGCTATTTTAAAAGTAACACAACTAGTTTTGGAGTTATTTAAAATGAGATTGTTGCTGTTGAACCAGTTGTTTGTGCCAAACCAGCGTTCTCCCAGTCTGAACATAATTTCATTGAGAGTCTTACTCATTATTAATAAATTGGTGCCATCGACATAAATAACAGTTTTAAACCATTATTTTTTGTTGCATTAACCAAACCGTTGGTATTAGAAAGGAATGGCCTTGGGACACACCGTATTTTCTGCCATTATATGTGATAGAAGTCTTTTGCTTTCCGTATTACAAAGAATATGATATGAATCGTTATAGACTAATTCCTGTAACACCAATATTTTTCAGTTTACTTAAGAGCTTATTGCGATCTATCCAAACTGGACACTGTCCGTTAAGGAAACATCTCCATAATATGAGATTAAGCAAAACACCTCTCTCTAGAGGTTGTGAACAAGAAGATGAGACGGTTCAACATGTACTCTGTGACTGTTCTGCCGTCTCATCAATCAGAGAATTCATTTTGGGAGAACGTTGGCCTACTCTGGCCGATGTAAGGGAGATGGTCCTAAGCAGCATCACCACCTATTTCGCAAGATTAGGTTGGTTGGAGGCCTAGGCGAGGGTCTGCCTACAGGGAGGAAGTACAGGGGCCCAATGGGGCCTAGTGCTGTGGTTCAATAATTTTTATTGACCACCCTCCCAACCAATTCTAGATTATTGCGATCTATACTGTTGATTGCTTTGGGTAGGGTAAAGTAGAATGCACAGACGATTTCCTGATCATCCATCCAGGCCTTCAAAATTGTCTCAACGAAATTGAACAGGGCTATCGTTGTGATTCGTTTTTTCTAAATCCGTACTGAAAGTTATTGAATAAGTTATATCTATTATGTAATAAAAGCAGTCTATTAATTATACACGAGAATTTTTTAATAGGCAGATAACAGTCTCACAGGACGGTAGTTTCCTAGATCGTGTATATCACCGTTCTTATGCAGGAATATTACAGTTGCAAATTTTAATGAATCGGGAAGTGATTCTTATAATAGAGATGTATTGGAGATATTCACAAATGGTACAGCAAAAATTTGTATATATATTTGAATAAGTTGGTTAACATACCATTAAAACTATTAGATTTAAATTACAAATATGGATTCTGTATTTGTTTTTATCAACTTGTTCTAGTTTTTTTTGCATTTTTATTTTCCTATAATTTTTTAAAATATAATAAGTTTCACTGAAAAATAAATCAAAATCATTTGCCAGTGAGAATGGGTCATCTCTGGTAGTTTGTAATGCTGTGATTACCAATGGTTGAGTTTACAAGGTTCAGATACATTTGGATTTGTTGGTAGGGTTATTAATGACTTTCATAATATTCGCTCTTTGCTGTTTTTAAGCGTTTTTCATACATTTTAACCTCTCCACAATAAAATTGTGAGAGGTTACTAAAATTGGTTCAAAAACGAAAATTGAGATAACATCACATCTTTACGTTTTGAGGTCCTAGGAACCCAAAAAAGTGGTTTTTGAAAAATGTCTGTGTGTGTGTGTGTGTGTGTATGTATGTGTGTTAGCACGATAGCGCCGAAACTACTGAACGGATTTGAATGAAACTTTGCGTGAGCATTTCTTTAGTGTCCCAGAAGATCTGAAAAGGTTTTGGTTGAGATCGGATTACGTTTAGTGCCATTTTGAAGCAACAAGTTGTTTATTTTATATTTACCTTCAATTTGCAATGAAACCATTGAAAAGCAGTTAAAATTCTGATTTCAACGATATATCACACTTCCACCCTTTCGATTTGGTTTCCGTGAAAAAAATTAAAGACAAAGCAAATATGGCATAGATCGCATTTCGCATGACATGATCGATGCGCGTAGCGGTTACATCGTGAAACTCGTTACATCACGTGTCAATTCACGTGTGAGGGTTTCTTCACTGCTCTAGAAGTAGAGCGGATTACGTTTAGTGCCGTTTTTAAATATATATACAGACAAATCGAAGAATTAAACTACAAATATTCCTCTAAAATCTAGTAAAATTACTGAAATGCTAATGTTTGATTTAATAAAGACAGCCGCGAGCGATCGGATTGCAATGAGCAAATTTTGATGATTGTCATTGTCATCGTTTGTCATCCGATAACGTTGGTGTCATGTCATGTTAATAAGATTTCGGCACATTTGTAACTTTTAGTGGATTGTCACAAACTTTAAAGGTAGATGTAATAATATCAATATCATATGCTTTCTGTACCTTCGTTGGTGAATTTATTATAGATTATCACTTTACCAATTTTCAGTTTGTTGCTTTACAAATCTGTAGTATTTAGGATAACTAGACTTTCTTAGTCGTTCAAGTGATGTTAAAGTTGTTAATATCCTAATAGTATATTATTCAACGAGCGATAATGTAGGTAATAACTCGCATAGATGATTGTAGATTCATTAAGTTGAGGGTTTTTTAGTGCCCCCAGGAGATCTGAAAAGGTTTTGGATGAGATTGGATTACGTTTAGTGCCGTTTCGTTACACAATTTAATGCTCTTTTCGGCTTCAAAGATCCACCGAGTGGGGAGGTTCTAGTAGCTGCCGATTTTTTTTAATATGATTGTATGCAAGTTTGTTGTCATTCAAATTTTTCTTTTCATTAATGGAAAACTTGTATTAAATCTATCTTCTATTATTTCTAAGAAAGAGTTTATTAACCATCTACAGAATGACTGCTATATACCAGTCTGTTGACTTTAAATCTGAAATAAACTTATTTACATTTCTGTCATGGCTGCTTCCTAGATTTTATTAGAAGAGAGTATTTGTGTCATGTGATCCATTATTGTGATCAATCTCCACATCGTGTCTAAGGGATTTTGAAATTTACATAATCTCTATCTCTAAGAGCGTTTATCGCACCTTCAGAGACAGATATATGGAGTTTTCACTCTCAACAAGATTCTTTCAGCACAAGAGATGGAGATAGACCAGAATGCAAAATGTTATACTTACTGTCAATATTCTACCAGCTACTCTCTAAACTTAAATTTATACTTGTCTTAACATGCCTAAGGACTCCCCATAAAGTCGCCAATTACGGATTCCTCGCAAGGTATAACTCCCCACAGACTGGGCTATAATGCCATTTGGAAAAATGTCCCAAGTTAAAAAAAATCGTCGTAGTTCCTAATTATATGGTTTTGGGCATATAACGCATTTCCAATGAATTCTCTGCGTTTGAATGGAAACCCAAACATCAAAACTGAGTATTTTTCACTTCATTGCAAAACTTAATTTAGACAAAGAGACGTTCAATTTCTTCGCAATATCGAAAAATTATTTTTGCTGCCGTTTTGAAAAATATCCCTTCAGAAGGTTTTCGAAGTTATCGCACCAATTCTCATCTGCCAAGTCAACTTTTGTTGTAGTTTCGTTTTAAAACGTCCGAGGAGTGTCTCTACGTCTCATGGCGTAGTTTTTCATTGCAAGTGAAATTTCAGTATACTTCCGACTTCATGAAGTTTAAACTATGTTTAAAGGTTAGATATTGCCGCAAATGTACGGGCTATCTATTGGTTATGTTAGCGTAATCAGCAGAGAAACGAGCGCTAGTGGAAGGGCGGCGCCAACAAATTTGTGCAAAACGTATGTGCGGTGCTGTCGGCGTTATATTGAATGCGCACCCATGTTACGCTATTACATCACGAGATACCTGGCAAATTGCCTTATTTTAAATCCACTCTAATCTTAAGCATATTCATTTTACAATGAAACCAATAATAGTCGGTAAAATTACCTTGAAATTATATTTATAACATATTGAAGACTCATAATATAATGCTATATTATTACTTTTGCAATTTTTGTTATTGTCTATTAGCCCATTGCTTAAAAGAGCATTTTACTTCAAAAATTGGGGACACTGTACTATTTGGGCAAATCGTCGTAGGAGTTTTTTTTCAGATTTTGGGATTTTTATGTACTTTTTGATGGTGTACACTATTTTTTTACATAACCTCAAAATTTAAATGTTTTCGATTTTTTTTTCGATATTATTTAATTTCAAAACATACATACTTTTAAAGTACACTTCTGTGCAATGAAATACCGTAAACTTGAAAAATAAAGTAATCCAGTTTTTACTAATATTGAGTGGTGTGAATCTGTTTTTGGAATTTAGTTTTTTATTATCATATAGGTTATAAAAAAAAAACTGGCATTGATTGTGAAACATCATAAGTAAGGTATTTGAATAATGTTAATCCCGAATCCCACCATTCGATGGGAATGACTTCGATTGATAACAGATGAAAAAATTGACGGTAAAAAATTCACAGATACGAATGCATATAACTGCGATTGTATTTATTGTGTAAATAATGTAGCTTAATATTTTGTCATGGGTCCGTTTACTTCCAAGATGTGATTAAATCTTGGCATAGAAGTAATTAGTCTTCGACAATAGTTTTAGCTCCTCCCAGCAATTTCAATGGCCGACCACAATTCCTCTTCATTTCATGGTCTGAAGTTTCGTCCATAAATTTTTTTTACTAGCAAACCCCAGACGTTCTGAATTTGGTTTATGTCAGGACTGTGTAAAGGACATGGGAATAATTCAATTGTTCCCAAACCATCGAGTAATTATCCTGTCAGTATGAATAGGGCAGTTGTCTTGTTGATAAATGGAGGTGTTTGGATATAATTGCTCCACCGAAGGAAACATAAAGTTTTAAATCTACCATTACCCATAATACGCCACGCTATATCAGGGCCATGCCCAAACATTGACAGAAAATCGCCCGGACCTGTTCGATGGAGACACATGATGTTCATGAAACCTGGAATTTTCAGGATGGTACACCCGAATATGTCCGTTATTACAAAACGGACAATTTTATTGAACAAGTACAGGGGAGATTTATTTGTAACAACTTTGTGCAGTAGAGTAGCTGTGTGCAATAACGACGATTTTTCATGTTTAACCAATTCAAACTAGTAATTTCTCTCGATACATGATCATATTTCCTTAAATTTAAGATGAGACGACAACAATTGTTTTGCATCCTCTGCACTCTGTAAGTATCAAAGGAATCAATACAAGGCCGATATACTACATCACAATAATTAAAGTGCGAGAGCACAAGTTACTTGCATAATGTCTATTTTAAATTTTGGTTAAGTATGAACCGATTTGCATATAATAGCTTGAGCGAGCAATATGCCTTTTGTATGCACTTGCTAATGTGTTCAGAAATTTTAATTTAGAGTCAACTACTAAGCCAAGATTTTTCGCCGAGGGAGTTACTGGAAGTGTTACGTCTAATATTTTGATGTTATTATTTTCTCTGGATTTAAAGCACTCATTGCCAAAAACTAGAAGGGATGATTTAACAGGATTGATGTGTAAATTGTGTTGTTTTGACATAGGAATAAGTTTATTTAAATCAGTATTGATAAGAGTGCTGGCATGATCAGCATCCTCTGGATAAAAGCTGTAGTAAGCCTGGCTATCATCAGCATAATAATGGCTATTACAGTAACTTAAACATTTGCACAGATCTGCAGTGTAAAGTATGAAGAGTAAAGGGCCCAGTATTGAACCCTGAGGTACATCATTCGTAACATTGATGGAAGCCGACTGGCGGTTCTCAAGGATAACCGTTTGGCTGCGACCAGTTAAGAACTGTTGGAAAAAGGAGTTAGTGGTTTCGCCAACTCCATAAGATTTTAATTTTGAGAATAAGAGTTGGTGATTTATTGTATCGAATGCCTTTAAGAAATTCAGTACAACTAAAGCGGCTAGTTTCCTTTTATCCGATTCTGCCAGAATGTCATCGTATACTTTTATCAAAGCGGTGGTGGTACTGTAGCCTCCCCTAAATCCTGACTGGTGTTGCGGTATTACCAAGTTGTTTTTCAAGTAATTCAAAATTTTTTTTCTTATCCTTTGGCTAGCTGTTGAACTCGATGCTGGAAAATTCTTTACACACGGGTTCTTCTACTCTTTGAAACAGATTTTCCTTCAAATAGTAAAGAAGTGCTTCATCTTGAATGAGATTTGAACTTTTCGATCGGCCTGAATTGTCTTTTCTCTTAACGCTACATTTCTCCTCCCACCTTTTCTTTAGACTCAATAACAGTACTTTTATTCAAATGATAATGGTTAGCAACTGCTCTGATGGACCACCCCTCTTCAATTTTAGAGGGAATTAATTTTTCATGTTCATTTAATTTTGGCATTGCGAAAATATATTATATATATACAAATAAATGAACAATTATTTAATATAGCGAAAAATAGGTGTACAGAAGTATACATGTTTTACAAAAAATTTGCATATAAGAAAGTAAATTTTGAGGCTACGAATTTTTTAATTTGAAGTCAACAAAACGATTTAATTGACTAAATTTATTTAGATGCCTATAATTTTTTTTCAATGAATCTTCAACTGTATGACATTTATTATAATTATTAACGTAATTAATTATTCTTTAGAATAAATTATATGTCTTTTGTTATATTATACTAGAATACTATTATTCTAACTCCTAGAGGAGGGCTGATGCTTTCGGCATCATTGAGCTCGGTCTCCGGCTTCACGTCACCATGCGGGTCAAAAGTCCATGATCGGTCTGCCTATTAGGCTCAAAATTCTAAGAAATTGTTTCTAAATGTGCCTCAAAATTGTTATTTTTAAAATTATTTTTCAGTTTTTCATTTCTTCATTTTCCTTTTCTCTCCCTTTAATAATAGCGTGGGGGTGGCAATGGGGATGACAGAGGGGGTGGCTAATGCAAAAAATTTTTAGAGTCCTTTGGTTCTCCTGTACACACTAAATCCCAATTTAATTTTTTTTCTCACTTTAATAATAGGGTGGTAGAGGGGGTAGCTAATGCCAAAAATTTTTTTCGAGATGTTTCGTTCTTGTATACACTAAATCGTATTTTAATTTTTTTTACTCTCTTTCATAATAGTGTGGGGTGGTACTGGGAGTAATAGGGGTGGTTGATGCCAAAAAAAAATATGAGACCTTAACTTTTAGTACATGCCCTAAATTGTAATTTTATTAACTCTTTCCTGCTTGCTTTGCCTATTTACCCCCGAACCCCTCAACGGAATTAGATCAAAATATAATCTAGTTCCAGATCTCGTTATAATACATACCTAAGTGTTCCAAATTTCAAGTCAATATCCTAAACGGTTTCAGAGTAAATGTATGCACAATAAAAGTTATAGACCGACAGACAACACCAAAAAATCTTAGATGTATTCTCTTTGAAGCCTGAAATTTTCTGGATGCTAATGTAATCGCTAAGTTTGCGAGTTCGGTTCTGTTAATTTCTGTCTATTTGAGAAAATTATGAGAAACTATCTGTAACCAAACGTTTATTTATATTTTAAGTTCGTATAAGTTATATAGTATTAAAACAACATTCCTCGAAACATTTGAGGCACGAATTCACGAAAGAAATATTCATAAAACGTAATGAAAAATGAGGAAAACCTATTTAAATTTTTTTCTACTCCCTTATGTAAATTTGCTGTTTGCCGTACAGTCTGTAGAATGGGTAAGTGGGCCATTCCAGTTAACTGAATGGATATATTTCACATACGTTCTAGGATGGATATGAAATCGGTTGATCACAGTTCATGTATTAAGTACAGCAACTATTTATTTTTTAAATTCAAGTTAGCTGTCAAAGTAATAATTATTGTCATTGTATGTTCATGTAGTTTGAGCTAAAAAACAATTAAAAAATGAATGATTCCAGTGAAGAATCCAGAAACGGTATACCATCTTAATTTTTTTTTTGAAATTGTTATATTATACAGACAACATTTTAGAGATATATGGCAAACAAGCTATGTGTGAGGACTGAACCTTCCGCGTGCAGGGGGGCAATGTAATCGCTGGACTACTCTGTCGCCTTTATGAAATGTTTCACCTACAGCATGAGATTAAGTAGAAATTATTTGACGGCGACAAAATGTCCGGTTTTACTGTAAAGCCGCATTTTCTAAAGGCCACAACTTTCTTAATATTTATAGTAGAGAAATGAAAACAGCATAGCGGTAAATAATTTATTTTACCATATTTTTGTTAGGTACCAACATTTTGGCCAAAAACGGCCTATTTGGCGAGATATTCGACTTTTAAGCGAAACGCAACGTTTTCGGGCAGTTTTGCAAGGGTCTCTTCAAAGAGCTGTAACTGCCAAACGGGTCCTCGAAAAAATATTTCGTTAGAAGTTTTAGAAGGACAAATATGTAAACTTTTCCTTTGGGAGTTTTATTTTTGCGATATCTGTAGTTCGACGAAAACGAAAAAATGCGTTTCTCGCCAGAATGTTTGCAATTTAAAAAAAAAAATTGCCAGCCCTAAAAATTTCCCTTATTGATTATAAAAATCTGACGGATTTAATCCACTATTGAGAGACCATAAATACATAAAATTACACAATCGCTGTTAAAACAAAACTACATTGGATAGCACCAACACTCGAACTGACAATTATTGTATATTTCAGATTATTGAAAGGGCAGTTACCGGAAGACCAGTAAGAAAACCTAGAAAACAAAAGAAGGATAAGAAGACTGCGTTCACAGAAGATGATTTCAAGAAATTTGAACGGGAGTATTTTGATGAATAAGAACAATGTCTTTATCAGATAGTTCGCTCGGAACGTTGGAACTTGTGTTAAGTGTGGGACTACTGTTATATTTATTTTTCATTTTAATGATATTGCCCATTTTACCCATCGAAGATAATATGTTTGTAAAATATACACCACCAGATTTTATATTACTTGCTAGCGGAATTTTTGGTTTAATATTTGTGGGCAGTTTGTCCATTTTTACATTAGTTGTTTTATATAAACATAAAATGGTATAAATTTTCTAATGAAAATATATGAAATGTTAATTTTTTATTAAAAAAATGTACACATTAAAAGCTCTTTACATTTGATAAGGACCTCTTCCCATCCCAGCTCCCCACCAAGGCCTAAAAAATAAAGGAAAGTATAACAAAATATTTCTTTCATGGTTATGCATATTAAAATAAATTATCTAGAATTAGAAATAACTAAATTTTACTCACATCTGTCTATACTGAACAGATCTTTCTGATGTAACAAAAGCCCGTCCTCTTGTTCCTCTTGCGATACGTGTAGAAGCAAGCAGTTCCCTACTGATTTTATTATATCCTGTTGGCCCAGTTGGTTGCGCTCCACAGGTTTCAAGTGCAACAAAGTCATCTACATGAAGTGAGGGAGGCCTAGACGTATTTGGTGGTCTTGACCTAAATAAATCTGGTCTCTGCTGAACAGTTCTTGCAAAATTCCTAGCTCTCATCGGTGTAACTAAAAGAAAATTGCATATACAGTGAATCTATTTTTCAGATAGATTAATTTCAGAGAAACAGACATACAGTAAACCCTGGATACAGACGGGAAGCACTATGAAGCTGGAGAGTGAGCAGTATCAAGTGTGATATAGTGCTCTTAATTATACCAGATGTTTTACACAGTACACACAAAACCAATTACACAGTATAATTAGTTTCCTGTCAGCAAAAAAAAAAAGATCTTCCTCAATAATTTTAAGAAACATGAATAGTTTATTTCAAAAATTTGGGGCAATGCATCTACAGTCGAGAAGAAACATTTGAGAGTTGAACACTTAGGCCCACTTTTATGAAAATGAATCATCTAAAGTTTAGTTGAACTTTGTTTAAAATACAAATCAAATTCAACCCAGCTTTGGTTGATACATTTTTTTACAACTGGGCCTCAGGGCCCATTGTACAAACGTGGTTCAACTTTGAACTAAGTTGAAAATTAAATTGTAGCAAAAATGGTGGCCAAGAATTTTGAACTGAGTTTAGGTTGAACAGAAGTTGACCTGTTTCTACCACCAGTCCTTGTCCTTTTCTATAACTAAGTGATAAACTCCCACATATTTCTTCTTACCTGTAGGTACATTGGGCCATGCAGAGAGGTTCTCAAACAAACTGAAGTCATGAAAACGCGTGAAACCGTCACTCAAAGTATGTGCTCCCGAAAGAAAAGGAATCAAATGTTTTTGAAAAGCTGCCAATAGCTAAATGAAAGTTGATGGTATTCTTCAATTAATACAATTAACAAAAACCGAGATGTAAGTTGCAGAAAAACTTTTGAACTTGGTTTAGTCAGCTGTTATTGACCTAAGTAATCAATCAAAAACTAGTGATAATTAACAATGAAACCTTTAGTTTGTTTTATATCGTCACACATGAAATATTCATAACTAGATTTGGATAGGAAAATAATATAATTTTCTATAAATAAATACCGTCATACATGGAATATCCATAGCTATATGTTGATAGAAAAACGTAATAAAAGTTTTCTAAAATAAATACATTAATGAAAAAGTCTAATAAAATAATTTCCAAATTCAAAGTTATAATAATTTAATTAAACCTGTTCTCATTATTAATATTTCAATTTATAAAACATGATACATTGGTAATTTCCAACACATATAAAAGGATGTAAAGTATATCTTACAATCACAATTAATAATGTTGAACATTGCTTCAATAAAAATGGTGAATAAAGGTATTTTTGTTTATACATTTTTTAACAATAAAAAAATTATTACATACCAAAAGGTTTCTTCATTTTCATTTTTTGTTCATCAATTTGTTTATCCTTTTCATCTGGATTCTCTGACCTGAATATCCTACATAATCTTTCAACTTCTTTTACTAGATTATATTCTTGACGTAAGGTTTGTCTACTGATTTCTATCAAGTCGCAAGTGACCTGCAAATTTCTTTTATAAAACACTGCAGTCTTGTTATTCGAAAGACTTACATTTTCCATATCGTTGTCACCATCATCTGTTGGTGCTGCCAACCAATATCTTGCTGTCAATCTTTCATCGCAAGCATCAGCTGAACTAAAAGTCATACGACAAGCAAACTGAACCAACAATGTATCTGGGGCTGGAAGAACTATTTCAGTATAAGTTTCTTTATTTTCTTCATTAGAATAATCCTCTAATAATTTTAGAAGTGCCGATAGACCCTCCAAGAAGCTCTCAAAAGTGTTATTTTCTTCAACTGCTTTCTGTATAAAACAATGAACAGTATTAAAGTTATCACTTTAAGCTAAAATTTCAAGTGAAGTATAGGCCTAAATATTTTTTAAGTGTTGGTTACTAAGAAAAGTTGCCTGCGTAACAATGTTATATTATTTCTTATAATTATTTAAATGTCTAATAGACGAATGAAAGTAACTGATCTTGTTGAAATTTTACATACTTGCAAATTGATCATTACTTTTTTAACAAAATTTATCAATATCTTCAACAACACCTAATAAAAACCTAGTAAAAATTAAAAAATAAGACAATATATCAAAGTCGGCAGAGTGCATCGAAAATTTGGATAATTATTCAGTTTTATTTTTTTACCAACTTTTCTTAATAACATTTTGACGTATCTTCTACAGAAAAAGCACTTTACTAGTGGGAAAATTAACTTTTTTGTAAATTTCCAAGGGATACTTGACCTTTGAAACTAAAATTATGGCACAAATTAGTTTCTATCCAGCAGAACTGAACTCCAAAAGATTAAATTTCAACTCAAAAATGTTGAGACTATTTTATCTCGCAAGTGACCTTGTGTTATGGCTGAAGAAGCGTTGCCAGATTATTTTGTTTATCATGGAAACTATTTTCATTCTTTAAAGCCCAGCTCACGTTTCACATGAGGCTCTCTCCTCAACAAACACCAAATATAAAAGACTTGGTCTTCTGAACTTTTGGGGAAGAACAGTTTGTCTCTAACTATGTCTGTCACTTCATTTTATATTCCACGGGATATGATAGATGAACTGAGCCAATTAAGAGATATCTACTAGATGCTATACATAAACAGAAACATTAATCCCGTTCTTCATGATACAGGAATGTTTACAAGGCAGGGTAGTATTAAGTATATCTTATATTATAGATTCAGATCTTCTGCAATAAAGAGAAAGACCATGAAATAGGAAATGCGGGCACAGAATTCTTCAAAATTGTAAAACGTGCTGCAAATGAACCTAGTCTACATTTGACTATAGACAAGAAGGCCAGGCAAAAGCGCTGATAAACAGCATAATAAGAATGAAAATATACTAGTCAGAGCAACTGAACATTTTCAAGACGACCGTCAAGGAAATAGAGCGGTTTGTCCCACTGTCTAATGGCTTGTATATCAGTGTAAATGGAGAAGCTATGCAATCTTAGATGAGGATTGTGTAGTGGACATACCATCCTTTGGATGGGATGTAAAGCAATCGATCCCTTATCTATTAAATGTTAGGTAAGTAAAAAATCCCTAATCTTTTGACATAGAATAGGTTCAGCAAAATCCCTGATTAGGTGTAGCTTATCTCCAGACATCAGTGATACATCTCAGTTCTGTGCTGGGCATTTTGAGAATAATATCTTTACAAACAGTAAAACTAAAGCACTGAAACTATTTACACAATAATTTGCCTAATTACAGAGAACTTTAAACACCACAAGAAGAAACACTAAGAGCTAATAAAAAATGAAAGGAAGTAGAAAACCAATACATTTGACAGAACGCCGAAGTTGGCTACAGTTACAACTAGCGATTGTATTATCATTTGTATATAAAATACATCGTTACGCTGGGAACTTCTGTGACTCATCAAACATTTTTAGGACAAAACATTTTTTTTTGTAATCAGTAGGTCAAAATACATAAAAATCAGCTATAAAATTTACCCTGGAAAGTTGTTACCAAAAATAATTAATTTTGACTATGTCAATATTCCTAACACTCCCCATATAAATATTGTAAACATATACCCAACAAATAACCCTAATTCGTTCAATAGAGAAATAACAAATTACTTTGCCTACCTTTAAAATGTCTTCCAGAACTATGAGGGGATGAGATTCAGGCTTTTTATCTTCTAGCGGCCATCCTATCATAGATTTCATTTCCGGTAGAGATAATTTAATCTTTCTAGGCGTGTACAATAAATTTTGCTCCGTATCTTCTTCTGTTGTAACACAAACTCGCAAAAATTCAACCAAAGTATTCAAGGTAGACAGGCACTCTGCATTATTCTTTGAAAAATTATTCGCAAGCTTATTTAAGAGAACCACAAACAAATCATTCTTCTTCAGCAAGTACTCCTTTAGGTGGTAGAAACCATAATCGTGTTCTGTTAATAAAAGCAACGTTCGAATGATGGGTAAATACGTTACAAATGAATTCTCAGAAATGAGATGCTCCCACATCATATGGATAAAAACTAAGAGATGTTCTTTAATTGGCATTGCGTTTGCCAAATATACTTCAGAGGGAAGCTCAGCAGTTCCATTAACAGAGTTCTGCATTAAAGTTATTTCTATATCACAAAAACTTTGAATAATACTCAATATACATTCCTGTGCCTGTATATGGCTGTTGGTATTACAATTATTTTTCAAAACTTGAGAGAAAGCTGCTATAAGCGATACATATGTCTCATCGGTTTTCAATGTTACAGTACTATTTGCATGTATCAAATGAAGAACAGCACACTTAATGGTATTGTGGGTTACCAAGCAAGCTAAAAAATTTAATAATCTTGCCACGTGACTGTTGCATGGACCCATTTTCATATCGTCTTTTGGTATCAAAACATCATATACTTTATCTAAAATACCTCTGGCTATCATTATGGCAGAATTTGCTGCCAAATCAGAGATTTGT
Source organism: Leptura quadrifasciata (assembly GCA_963675555.1). Classification (NCBI taxonomy): domain Eukaryota; kingdom Metazoa; phylum Arthropoda; class Insecta; order Coleoptera; family Cerambycidae; genus Leptura; species Leptura quadrifasciata. The sequence continues at coordinate 148,165,743 of OY776673.1, read as the reverse complement.
ACACAGATTCGCCTTAAAAGATTTAGAAGCTGCGGTTGCGTTGAAATACACAGCGTGTTTACCATATCTTGAATAAGAGTGCTGTGTGGGTGTAAATGAGCTGACCAAAGTTTCCTCAGATTAATGATCCAAGATATTTCTTCCTTCAATAGATCATCACGAGTTTGTATAGGTAAAGGTAACGGCAGTAACTCAGAAAAAATTAATAAACCAGAAATAAAGCTTTGTGGTGTGTATGTTGCATATTTTATTACCTCACCGCACATCCGAGTCCATAAAGTTTTTGTCAACGAATCTTTTTCATTCACCTCTTCTGAAATTGGTTGTGTGAATAATAGCAACGCATCGATTATTTTAGTTTGTGTTTTTTGGGCTTGAAAATATCCTGCGGACGTCGCTGGAAAGCTGTTTAGTAAATTGTAAGTGTGAAGAAATACAGGAATGCTACTCAGATCCTTGAAATTTACATTTTGACACTGGATTACATAAGCCATTAACTGTTTCAATAACGAGACAGCAGGATCGATTATATTCAAGATTTGTAAACCTTGTTGCGACATGAAAACTGAAGAATGTATATTCGGTTGTTCATAATAATCCAATATTTTTTGCAACAATTTTGATAATATTAGTGTTCCATCCAGTGAAAATAATTGTAAAATAACGTGTTTGTATTTCAGCTCGATGTATTGACACAAAGGATTTTCGGAGAGGAATGTTTGTGAGTATTTTGAAATACCAAGATGTTGTATCATCCTCAAGCTTGTTATTAAAGCTCCGTTATTGTACATTAAGTTTTCCGTCTGTTTATCAATAACATCCAGAAATGATTGTATGCTACCACCATTAGAAAGAAATGTTACATTCTCAAATGGAATTAAATATGATCGCAATTCGCTCAATTTGCTACAAACCCCATCATCAAATAGTTCCTGTTGGTTGACCAATTGAAAGAGAAGCTTTGATTGTTTCTCAATAAGGCCTATATTCGAGACGGTGGTAACAGCATATGTTAACAGATCTATGATATAGGCAATACCAGGGGATTTTTTAATTTTCATTACTTGTGATTCTGACTTATCCCTTGATACAACAGAATCCAGGAATTGCACAAGGCATTTAATATTATCATTCATTCCCAGGGCTTCAGCACAGGCAATCTTTCCAACTGGAGAAAACGTTAAACAAAATAAACCGTGCAACTCATCGATGACTTCGGCCGTATCATAATCAAAATTATATCTTTTGCCTATAGTAAGTAAACATTCAATATGGTATAACGACTGAAACTTATATGCAATTCTTAGACCTAAATGATGCGACCTTATTTCTATACTTTCTTGTAGGTTGTACTGCATTTCTTCATCTGTTCTCAACAGACATTTCAAGAGAACATTCATCGTCTCGCTATTTTCCGACAAGTATTGCAAACCTTCAGAGTTTTCTAATAAATTTGACACTATTTCAAATATAGGAGTCTTAATCAGAGGTAAGTTTAAAGTGCTCGGATAAGTGAGGAGTAAAATAAAGCACTGTAACAAGTTAAACATTTTGAAGTACTCGACCAGAACATGGTTGGTGTCGCTGCGTAGGACCTCAAACTGTACAGATACGGGCAAAAATCTTTTAGGCTGAGAGAGGGTAAACGGACCACACTGACAAAAATGCAAAATTTCATTTAGAGACTTCGTAATCAGGTTGATTTCCTCGGCGGATATATCGTGGGAAACGTTTCGTAACTTAATTAATATACTGTGCATTTTATGTAGCACCTCGTATAAATTTAATTTTTTCATTATCGAAGTCAATGCAAATTTTACACGAACTAGAGGATTTCTTCTCATGTACTGCACGAGTATTTTATAACCATTTGTTTCTGAAACCGGCAACATGTCATAATACCCATTTTCTTTTGGCAGATTCGTAGTGTTTCCTAGCAGAAATTTCTCGATAGCAAATTTATGTTGTAAATAAGTATCTAGAGCTTTTAAAATCATTAGTTTTATAGAGAGTGCCATAAATTCCTGATCATATAGATGGAACAATTCCTTATGCATGTTGAAATCGTTTTGCCAGAGTAGCTTTATAAAATCAGTACTATTGCAGCACCAATCAGCCAAACGGACACCACATTTAATGTGCCTAACTTTATAAGCCGGCTGGTCTTGAATGTTGGCCAGATCATAGCTTAATGCTATTCTTAACCAGTCCATGAGTGTCTCAATAATAGAATGTACTTGCTCAGCTAATTCTTTATCTTCTGTACTTAAATTTTGGGGGCTCATAGACTTTGTATCGACATATAGTTTTGCTATATCACAAAATACACTCGCTGGCCCAATTGTAGTAATCAACCTTTCACACAAATGGATGAATTCTTCTTTAATTTCCGTATTCAATTTATCAAAACCATGTATGTCATATTTTGTTATGCTGGATTTAAAGTAATCGTCGGCTATGCCTATGGCTACTTTTAGATTATCATCTATTTCGATTGAATTGTTTTTTATCGTAAAACTTCTAGCCTTGGGATATTTAGTCAATTCCGTTATGCCCGGTGAAAATAATTTGATAATGTCATCGTTATTTGTGTAAGTGCCATAATCATAGTCACAGTCCTGGTAATGTTCAGTGTCATCCAAAATATCCTCATCACTTAAAATCGGTTCAAACTCTTCGACATCCATCTGAGTATTTTCTTCAGTAGGTGGGGTCCTTGCCTCTTTGACTTCTTTCGGTGGACTTTTTGCTTTTATTTCTTCCCGCGCCTCCCTCTCCCTTCTAACCTTTTCTACATCTTCTTCTGCTATGTTCTCTATATCAGCTGGAGATACATCCTTGTGGTCTATTGCGTGTGGGGTGTGAGGACGCTTAGGTGACTGTATGGGGGGTGTCCTGGGACGTTTACGTTCTTCTCTATCTTCACCGCGGTTGTAATTCCTTCTATAGTCGTCATGCTTATAGCAACGATCACTTCTGTCTCTGTCACGATCATGGCCCCTTCCTCTGTCTCTTTCACTCCAATCGTGCTCACTTCTTTCTGAGCGATAATCTTGTCTATCATGATCAGTCCAATCTATGTCATGCTCTCTGTCTCTATCAATCTCCCTATATTCTCTTGTCTCTCTGTCTCTACTACCTGACCTGGAATATCTTTTTTCTCTTTCTCGGTCTCTACGATCCACGTCTGGCCGACCATGGTCTCTATCAAGGCTACCAGTTTTCTTAAACAAAAATAAAGAATTGACAAAGCACATATTAGTAAACATGGTTCATTATTAATATCCCATTTTTATGATATTTAATAAAAAGTAGGTTAATCTAATTTCAAATAGACATATGGAAAAAAAAGGTTTCTTCTCTATAGTCATAAATTACAGAATACTGAAGTGTGTAAAATACGAGGAACGGCAACTGCATTGTGATATGTATACCCAAGACCTTAAACTATAAAGAAATACATGTTGACAGTAGTAGCTGGTGTGGTGTATTTCGTCCTCCCCACTACTGCTTCATACCCATTTGCTTACCGCGAACGTGCTATTGCTAGGGTTATTTATTGATTTCTCCCATGCTTTTGATGTTGTTCACCATGAAATATTGTTGAATAACTTAGACAGGTACAGACTCCAGAGAAGTTGCTTTAAACCTCTTTTCATCCTACATAAGCAATAGAACACAGATCATTAAACTATGATACAACCAGTGCTCTATGTGACATAATGTATGGAATTTCTCGGTGTTCTGTTTTAGGGCCTCTGCTTTTCAATATATTGCAAATGATTTTATAGCGTATTTAAATAAAAGCAAATTACTTACTTAGTCTGTTATGCGGATGACACAAATATGTTAATTGTTCACAATGACTTAAAAGTCATTAAAAATTCAGCTCAATTAGTGTATTCACAGGCAGTTCATTGGTTTGAGTAAAACAAGCTTAACTTAAATAAAAAAAAAATAATAACAGAAACATTAAATAAACTTCTATCTAACAAAAAAACAAAAATTACCAAGAAACCTCGGACTCCTACGTCCCCAATCATGATAGACCTACAACATCAAGTTCCTACTCTGTAATTATTGGATCAGTAGAACATGAAATAACAGACTCAGAAATAAGTGAACATATTAAAAGAATGAGTATAAAACAGTGCTACTGCAAAAGAATAATTGCAAAAGTTAACAACAAGCCGACGCTAATAATCCGAATCATAATGGACTGCTTAAAATCCAATGAGCAACTACTTAATGAGGGTGTATTCTACAAATATAAACACTACCCGACTTTCCCTAGCCTACCACCTGCTCCAATCCCGCAACCATCTCACGATGCTTACAGTTCATGCACACAAAAGAACAATGCACAACCCCAATAAAGTGTACCAAATGTGATGGACCCCACCATTATTCCAAGTGCAATTCCCCACCGCCGATGAAATGCACAGGCTGCGGATCAGAAGAACGTGCTGCATGGTCACTCAAATGTTCAAAAAGACCAACACAACCAATACAGGGCATTCTTAACACACAGATTAACAAAAAAGCCAAGAAATTGATAAAAAAATAACAAAAAACTCAAAAATACATTTACCAATTACGGTTCATGACATGATTATCAACACATATATATCAAAAATAAACAAAGATAAGAACAGAGACAGAGAAGAACCATTAAAGAAACTAAGGAAGAGATTCGTAACACAGTATAACATTGATACAATGGCTTCATTTTCGGGGAATAGACTATACATCCTAATGTTCGATTTAGATCAACCTCTAACTACCTCACCAACCGAACCAATACCTGGAATAAGTAATATTCAAGTTCACATCGATGCTCAAGATTCTCTACGACAATGTAAATAGCTATGTACCAAAAAAACATATAATCAATAACATAATAGAAAAAAACAAAATGAATTGCTCACTATTCGTCGAAACCAAAACAAAGGGAAATAGCAGCACGCACTACAAAAATTGGGATGTTCTACAATTCAATGGGAATATGGTAAATAACAATATACGAGGTGGAAGTCTAGTACAAGTAGACCCGACTCTAAAAATGAAAAAAGAAAATCCTCCACGAATAAACAACCCCCTTAATGAAGCAACCCACTTTTCAATACCATTACAAGGCGGTAAATTACACATACTGGTGTACATTCATCCGACATCTAATATTGAAGAAACAATATTCACCAAAGCAGCACTATACAAATACTGTATATAAGGGACTTCAACGTTAACAGAGCAAAAAATCATCAACTTCAGACATTCTTAAACAGTTCATCATTCAAAAAAGCAAACACACCTCCAACATTTCTTATGATGAATAACCCAAACACAACGCCAGATCTATTACTTTACACAAATAATATTGAAAATAATATAAACAAAATCGAAACCCACCCTGACATAGGTTCTGATCATTTGGCAATAGAGGTAAACATTAAACTTGACAAAATAATAAATGCGGTGGAAGAAGTAGAAAGAATCAACTTCCACAAATGTGACACTGAAAAAATTAGTATTGCAATAGAAAAATACATAGAAGAAAGTCAGCAACTCCCAATTGATGAACAGACAATAAATAGCTTTAATGAAAAATTAACTGAGGCCAAAATACATAACTCCACATACAAAATTCTACTTGCATGAATTGCCACCATTCATCATCAAACTAATAAGAAATAAAAGAAAAATGTACAGAGACTACTTATCAAATAAAAATAAAGACTACAAAAGACTCCTTAACGCGTACAACAAGAACATCCAAAAATTAATAAGAGAATATAAAGAACACAAATGGATAAATGCCTGTAATGAAATAAATCAACAGCAAGGAAAAAACTACTGGCAACAAATTAGAAAACTCTCCAGGTATAAACAGACATCATACATAACTACTCTAGAAGAAAATGGCAAATTCTATAACAATGACCTCGAAAAAGCAGAACTGTTTGCTCATCGTTTTGAAAAAACATATACTATAAAAAATGACAATCAGTTTGATGAGACAAATTACGAAGATATAAAAAATTGGTCCAACAACTTTTTTTCAGAAGAACTTCTAAGACAAAATAAGGCAATAAGTGAGGAGACATACTTTGAGATATTAAGTAAAGGAAAAAGCAGAGCCCCCGGAAAAGATAACATATCCAAAACCATCATTCGAAAACTAGGACACAACGTACATCTATATATAATTACAATATATGAATACTGTCTTAACAACCAGTATTTTCCCACACAATGGAAACAAGGAATTGTTATCACCATCCCTAAATCAAACACCAATCACCATAGAGTGGACAACTATCGCCCTATATTGTTGTTATCAGTGCTGACAAAAAAGTCTCGAACAGATAATTAAAAAACTGATCTCTGAAGCCATTGGTCACAAAGTTCCTAACTATCAGTTCGGATTCCGTGAAAAATGCCCCACCACACATCCACTGATGATACTTACATCAAATATCCAAACATCAAAACTTAAAGGATATCATAGCGCAGCAATCCTTATCGACATTACCAAAGCGTTTGACAGTGTATGGCATGAGGGTTTGTTGTATAAGTTGGCAGTACTGAACTGTCCAAGGTACCTTATATTCATTATAAAAAATTATCTAAAGGAAAGAACCCTGCAAATTAAAATAAATACAAATTACTCAAAATTATTTACAACACAACAAGGACTGCCACAAGGCTCCCCACTCTCACCACTGCTATACAACATCTACTGCTATGACATCTACAACTTTGATAAACACGTACAATACTTTAATCCCAATACATATATTCTACAGTATGCTGATAACACGGCTCTAATTAGTCATGATCGCACCCTGGAAAAAACTGTTGTCCAATTACAAGAACTAATGAACAGAACAATGACCTGGTTCAACAAGTGGAGACTAAAACCCAACCCAATATCTAGACAGGGTAACACATAAATCGGTGGCCATATTGGCCACATGTAGACGATTATATGGCAAAACATGGGGGCTCAAGCCTGGTATGGTGCAATGGCTCTATACCAGTGTAATAATACGCTGCCTTAGTTTGGTGGCCTAAAGACACTCAAATAACTGCAGCCAACAAGCTAAGCCGGGTACAGAGACTGGCTTGCTTGGGATTCACGGGTGCCATGAAAAGCACCCCCACAGCAGTCATGGAGACCCTATTGGACCTCCCCCCACTCAGCGTAGTGATTCAGGGAGAGGCAAGAATGGGTGCATACAGGGTGCAAAACTCACGTGACGTGGCTCTCCACACAGGGGAGTCAGGACATATGAGGATAATCAACATTGTAGTAGATCCTCTATTGAGCATGAGGTCAGACTACATGGTCCCAAAAATCACATTTAACAAGCCCTTCAGTATCTCTATTGGAGAGAGAGGGGATTGGTTCAACAGGAGCTCCTGAGTTACTACGCAAAGGCCTGGCCTGGTATACTGACGGGTCCAGGATGGAATCAGGAGCTGGAGCAGGAATACATGGAGCGAGACCGAGGGCAAGTATAAGCCTTTCTCTTGGACTTCACGCCACTGTATTTCAATCTGAAATTCTGGATATACTTGAGTGTATACATGAGAATGTCAAACGACGATATGTGAACCAGCAGATCTGTATTGCATCTGACAGTCAGGCGGCACTAAAGGCATTAGCCTCTAATAAAGTGTCCTCCAGACTGGTATGGGACTGCCATAAAGAGCTCGAAGTTCTGGGTGAGCAGAACAGAGTTAAACTACTCTGGGTGCTGGGACACACCAAAATAGACGGCAACGAAAAAGCTGATGAACTTGCTAGACAAGGAGCAGGTAACACATTCTATGGCCCAGAACCCGTGCTGGGCATTACCAAATGCTCAGCTAGAAGGGTAATTAAAGACTGGGTCAGGAATAAACACAATTATTACTGGAGGAACATACCAGGTAATCGACATGGGAAAACACTTATTGAAGGACCATGCCCAAAACAAACTGCAGAACTGCTCCCAAAGAACAGGTTACAGTTGACAATTGTAACAGGCCTCTTGACGGGACATTTTCCTGTTAAGAAGCACCTGCACAGAATTGGCCAGTTCGATGGCGACCCTGACTGTAGATTATGTGGCAAGGTACCAGAGACAGTAGACCATATCATATATGAATGTGAGGCATTGGCCTGCAGAAGATATAATATTTACGGGCAAACACAAACAGACCCGCAAAGCATTAAAACTCGCCCATTCTCAGACCTGTATCACCTTATCAGTGGCACAGGAGTATTAAAATGGGCAGTGTAAATCGGAACAGGGAGTACACAATAAGCCCAAGGGGCTGCAGTGCCCTCGGAGTGTTACAGACGACCCCGTGGGGAGGGGTTTTAGTCAGTAAGAGTCTGACACTGACCCAGCTTAGGTTGGGAGCTCATGAGGGTTTCCCCTCCTCGTCAAAAAAAAAAAAAATCCCAGTACATTATCTTTAACCATGGAATAAACAACAGCTCACCAACGGTTACCATTAACCATCACATTCTCCCCGCTCAGTCAATAGTCAAATACGTGGGTGTAAGTTTAGACAGTAAGTTGAACTTCAACAACCATACCAAATACATAAAGAAAAGATGCATCACCAGAAGCAAACACTTTCGTTGCATGACCTATAAAAATGAGGGAATCAGTAAAAATACAGCAGCTCACATTTATAAATCAATATGTAGACCAATACTAGAGTACGGCCACCCCTTCTTTCTAAATGTCAGAAAAACAGCAATAAAAAATATCAATGTTGCGAAAACATTAGCACTGAGAACCATTACCAAATACCGACACCCAACAAATCCGCTGCACAACCCACCTAACGCTCTTCTATATCAAATAAGCAAGACAGAACCAATTCCACAGAGACTATCCAAATTATCCACTAAATTTGCCAGGGCTGATCACAACACGGAAATACTCTGACCGCTCTGCAAAAATAGAAATCGTCAAACAACCGGCTACAGGAAATTTTCTCAAAAAACATTGTGGGAACACATCAATGAACTAAGAACCGCATAATAAAGAACCGTCAATCATTATACACACACTTTTTTAATTTTTTTTTTTTTCACATTCTTATATCTATTTACTATTCACATTACATATAATATATAAAATATAAACGATATTTTATTGTAAAAAGGCTGAAGGACCTAGGTCAATGGCCATTTGGGTTTTTGCTCAATAAAGTACTTTCATTATTATTATTATTAATATTAAAAATAAAACATTAGTTAATATGCTGTTGTTTAGACTCTATAGAAATCTAGATATGTCAACTTTTAATGGAAATGACACTGACATTATTTCCTGTGAATCGGTTAAAATACTAGATGTAACATTTGATAGATACCTACTTGGATTGGGGAAGTCGCATAGATAATTTATATAATAAACCGCGAAGCAATCGTTATGATTTAAGATTTATGTCATCATACTATAGCCGCGATATACTCAAGAGCCTGTATTATGCAAATTCCCACTATGGTAGATATGGTATAACGAACTGGGGTAACAGTGCATATGTAAACCGAATGTTCATACTGCAGAAGTATGAAAAACGAATATCGCTTGCAGTAATTTTCTCCTTCTTCTAATAGCTCTCAGATTTTGAAGAAAATCATAAGAAAATTATCATTGTAATTAAATAAAACGTAAGTGAATATGGAATTTATAAGACATTAGTACGTTAAAATGGGAATTTTAGATGCTAGTATTTTACAAATTTAGTACCGCAACAGCTACTGAAATTTTTTCCACATATACAGAACATTAATAAAAATATATGTATACATTTTCAAGAAAATCGTAGAACTTTTTTTGTTGGAAACGTCCTTAAGTGGGTAAAAAAATAAAGTTGGAAATTATAGTCCTATGACGTCATCGGACTATTTTTTTCTTTACAGTTGCTGGATACGATGTGCATCTAATCGGTCTAATATGAATTAGCAAATAAACATGTAACAGCTATTAAATATATGAATAAATATTAACAAGAACATTTACCTGGTAAGCTAAATCTCTAGTACGGTCCCTGTCACGTTCTTGATCAGATACTCGTGGTCTTCCCTTAGCATCCCAATCAGTTTCAGGTGTATGATGATAGCTCCTTGGATCTTTTGGCACATCATTGTAATATTCTGCAAATTCTTGTGGATAGGATTCTGTTTGGCTGTAGGGCTGATGGTAAGGGGCAGCGGGTTGTGCGGTATATTCTAATGGAACTGCAGGTATAGGTTCCTGTTGCCACTCAGGTTCGATGGTAGTTCCAGAAATTATTTGCTGGGCATCAGCTATAGTATTTGGCTGTGCAGGTAAAGCTGGATTTACCACAGGTTGAATAATTTGTTCAGTTATGTTATTTGTCAGGGTGCCATATACAGCTAGTGTAATTGTAGTATACCAACCTGGAAATACAAATATCTACAATAAATAACACTTTTCACAGCTGCAGTTACTTTTAAACAATATTTTGATCTACTTTATTACGCTCTTAAGAGGCCTATAAAGTAGTTGCCACAAACAGCAAAATTTTTGAGTAGTACAATGCTATTTATAGTTGACATATTTCATCAGCAGTAAAGCTAAGTACGTAACTTATATTTATGCCACACTAATGTCATGGTTCAACAAATTAAGCGATTTTTTGCAACAATGTCTGGACAGTGCAGTAGACGCTCTAAATAAATCGACATATGAAATACAACACTATTTAAACTTTACTAAGCAATTTAGTAAAGATATGAATTTACCTTTTAATACTAAGCCATCAGTTGGTATTTTTCTTACAGTTTCATCAGGAGTACACTCAAGATTAATGCATCCATTTTGATCATATTCAAATCCTCCAAGAGTTTCAAAAGTACTCGCACCAGGCTTTCCCAGATCATTTACAAAGAATTCTATTTGAAACTGACTTGGATTTGTAGCACCCAAACGTACGCCTCCAGGAAAATCTGCTTGAACCCTAGCACCTAGAGGAATAATTCTTACTTCCGTTACATACACTGGTTTTGGAAACTGTACTAAATCCAAATTTATCTCCTAGAATATATTAACAGATGATTGAAAAAGTTTAAAATATTTTCATTAAGTATATTGTTTACCTCTGTGTTGTCATGAGCAAAGGTATCAAAAAACAACAATTCTATTTGGTCAGACATCTCCACTCAAAATATGTTGTATGAATATTGGATGCATTTAGTTTTTATTTATTTATTTTTCAAGTAAAGTGGTAATCACTAACTGGTAGATTTATTTATCACTTTATGCGTTAACTAACAATAATACAATAAATAAATTTAAGGTTAGTTCTTAATCGTCACTCGGATGTCATTCGACAGATAATCGTAAAGCATGGACTGCATAGATTACTGGAAGGAATCGACTGCGAAGTGTTTATAATGGGGAACAATCAGGCCAGTTCCTTCTATATCCAGTAGATGGCGCCATACATACTTGGTTTAATGTCATTCTCAACATAAAATAGTTTAAATATCTGATTCCTAGAGTTTACTAATCTCCTATTTGTAGAGATAAATTGAGAAAAAGGATTATGGTAGTTGGTCATTAAATCGTTTAAAAGCGGAGCTGACATACTTTTTCGTATTGACATTGACGGCGAAACCACAGACCAATACAGATGCCCAACTTTGTCGGAACGCTTTGAAGCTATTTTTACAACTTATGGGCGAATGCAGCATAAAAAAATAAAACCTAATACATGAAAATCCTGAGAGTTAGACGTCTGTATTAGTCTGTGGCGAAACAACCATGTACAGCTGGTGCTCTCTGGCGGATAAAATAGTAAAGAATGTTCACCATTAGACAAGTGAATCCCGGAAACACAACACTAGAACTGAGTGGATCTGCTTATTGAAGTAAACAAAAATTGGTTACTGCGCTTTTCCTGCTCTATAGGGGTTTTTATAGACCGCGATACTGCTGCAAAAAATCTCTGACTGGCTATTTTGACGTCTATTTGCTAACTACGAGGAAATAAACTACTAAATCTATTTACTCGTAGTTTGGTAATAAGTGCAGAGGAAGAGGGGAAATAGAGGTCATAACTGGGGAGGATCAGAGCAGTCAAATTTCTTATTATATTCGATTTTTAATTTGACATCGGATGTTTAGAGTATACATACATATTTTCAGATGTCCTGACAGTTCCAGTGTAATCCTTGGTCAAATGTAGCATCACCCCGCCATATTGTTATCACATTTCTGCCAAAAGTGACAGTTTGTAATTTGCTCATTTTTACTTGTTATCGACAATTGAAGGGTGAAAACAACCCCCCGGGGGTTGTTACATAATCCTGGGCATTTACCACCTTTCTCAAAGAAACCCCTCCTACAAAATATTAATTTTTTTCTCACAAAAACAAATATCAATTTTCCACCCCCTACGAGGGTTGGAAGCCTAGGGTAAGGGTGGCTGAGATCAAATTCTTCGAGGAACCTTCCGTTCTACTCGAGGGAACAACAAATACTCGAAAAACTGTTGAAAACAATCGGGTTCACGGGAAAAGGGACTTTGGGGGTGGTTTTTGGACAATTTGAGGGGTTTGCCGAGGTAGAAAAATTGGTTTGACTCCGGGAATCGATCATAGATTACTTGGAATCGATTCAGCACCCTCGAAAACGAGAGGGATATTGTCTAGTTCCAGGCGCAAATATTCGGTAGTTCGTCCGACTCCTTCAATGAACTAGAACAGTCTATTTGCGTTCTCATAATTTAAAATAGTCCTTGATCTGGTAAGACAACCATTTTGATGCGACACTTAGCCACCAGTGTCGTTTTTGCATAGAAAATTTGTATTTCATGACCTCTCCAGTCTATTCTATGGTTTATAGTATCAGCTGTCCTGTCAGCTGATTCTGATTGAGCTGATGGCTGTATTATAACGTGTTATAACTATCTGATCTGTAGGCTGTTGGCTGTAACACAGACTGCTGTAAATTAGTCTGTAGTCGTAGTCTGTGGCTGTATCTACTATCCATACAACTCTATTTGGAACGCATGGGAAACGCTGTATAATCAACTCTTGCGATTTTATTTAACTGACATTGGCTACTTTATAGCAAGATCATTGTTTGGTATTATATACTTAGTAAATTATTAAAAATGTGATTTCCTTACATAAAATCATCTGTTAAGAATTTCAAAGAGATAAGGTGCACCATGTCGGCGGCTCGTAACGTTTTAGTAGGTTAGTTACGCGTCGACATATACAAATTGATATTGCTTATATAATCAGAAATTTATAGGTGGTGGTACGGGTTTCATAGGTACTCACCTGTGTAACTCCTTAAAAAAGAGTGGTTACGGCATTACTATCGTATCTCGTATGCCAGGACCTAAACGGTTATCATGGAGTGAATTAGAATCAAGCGGATTTCCTAAAGACACAGTAGCTGTGGTAAATCTTGCTGGCCAGAATGTTATGGATTTTACGCAACGATGGACTCCTGGTTTTAAACAAAACGTGTTTAATTCTAGAGTTAATACTACAATCTTACTAGCAAAAATGATAAATGAGGCAAAAGTCAAACCATCAGTATTTGTTACAATGTCAGGAGTTGCATCCTATAAGCCTGACCCAAAGAAAGAATATTGCGAAGATTCATCTTGTGAAAATTTCGACTTTTTTTCTAGATTATGTGACCACTGGGAAAGAGCTGCTTCTTTAAATTTTGAAACTAGAGATCTTTGTCGAGTTGTTACAATTCGCAGTGGAGTAGTATTAGGCAGAGACGGAGGCATGATTAAACAGTTATATATCCCATTTTTTTTGGGCCTGGGAGGACCTATTGGGAATGGTACACAATACATGCCTTGGATTCATATACATGATCTAACAAGTCTCATACAGTTTGCTGTTGAAAATGAAGATGTTAAAGGAATTCTCAATGGTGTTGCGCCAATACCTTGCACAAATATGGAGTTTTCAAAAGTAAGGAAGAAATACATTTGAAATGATAGTTTTTTTTCGTTATACACTAGTAGTGAATTTAAATTTTATTTATGTAGCTGTTTTCTCTATATTTGCAAGATGAATAATTTTTTAGTAGTATGGGCAATTCGAGCTATACAAGAAATGTATATTCACTTAAGATCATTTGTGTAACTACCACTGAGTGGGCTTTCTTAGCTGGTGGGCTCTGTATCATTGATGCACCCTTATTTGTGCTTCTGGGCGTGACACTGAATGTGAATCATATAAATAAATTTCACCTGTGACTCGAATTTAAATTGCTATAGGTGTAGTTGATTTCATATGTTATTGGCACTCAAAGAACGCAACAAAAACTTTGCGACTTTATTAAAATACCGGTATTCTCTGTACTATTTGTTCGCAAATTGACCCTCTTACTTTTATAGGCTTTTAATGTGCGTCCGCTTGTTTGATGAGAGCATGGCACTTAACCCAAGGATGATAATAATTATGTCTTAAAGTTTTTGTTATGTTTTTTAAGTACCTACCGATAACAGATAAACTCGACTTTACATTAATTGTAGAATTTTTTTTAAAGTAACGTAGGTAGGGTCAATGGAGGGGGAAATATGAATAGAATAGAAAGTTTATTAAATAGGATAACCTGATATGAAACACTTAAAATCAAGGTCAAAATTAAATAAGCCTGTAATTAGTTAACAATTCAATTTACGAAAAAACTGCAAAAGCTATTTGTTCATTTATAATAATAATAACTTTATTTCATGTAAGCCTACAGGATATGAAACGTCAATATCAAAATATAAAGACAGTCTTAAATATAGCATATGCAAATATATAGAATCTTAGATGTACCATATGACTGAAATATTATATTCTTATGAATTATTATAAAGGGACAATCTGAAATTATTTATATAATGTTATCAGTGGATCATATGTATAAAACCTATATAGTAGATTGTTGGAAGTAGTTTCAAGCATTTCAACAGATTTGGTAGTGATACAAATGGTATTATCGTCAGCAAACATTGTTAGAAAGATATATAGTTCATCAGAAATATGAAATTCTAGGTAATTGATGAATACAATAAAAAGTAAAGGAGAGAGCACACTCCCTTGCGGAACTCCTAAATTGAGGTTGCAGGTATTTGAAATGGTATTACTTAATTTTACCGAAATTTGCCTATTTGATAAAATTGACATAATCCACTTATTTAACGATCCTCTAATACCTAGGGTATGTATTTTTTTAGACAAAAAATTGACTAGAACGCAGTCAAACACACGAGTAAGGTTGAAGAACAAAGCAAGAACTAACTCTTTTTTGTTAATTGCGTTATATATAAAATTTGTTAATTCATAAGCAGCTGTATTTGTAGACTCTGAATCTGTGCTGATGTTCTGTAGTAGTCTAAAACTATTGACAAATTTCATAATCTTATTATGAACAATTTTTTCAAATAGTTTTGAAAAAGAACATAGTAAAGTTATTGGTCTATAATTTTCTCCTAATTCAGGATCACCTTTCTTATGAAGAGGTATTATTAATGCATATTTCAGTTTATCAGGGAAAGTTCCTAGTTTAATAGATAAATTGAAAATGAAACACAACGGATATATAATGAATCGGGATATATATTTGAGTGCCTTTATAGGAATATTATCAAAGCCAGTGCCTTTTTTGTTTTGCATATTGTTTAGAACATTTAATATTGTTGTCGTTTTTTGATTGATAGAGGGCGCCAGTAGTCTAGTTAAAGATTCCGACAAGCTGGTGAGGACGAACTATGGCTCTCAGGGTCGATTTTTATAGATATGGCATGAGACTCCAATTGTAGGATGGTGTTGCTTATGACGTCAGAGTTCTCGAGACTTCTAGTGGCTTCTACGATGGCGGGAGAGCCCAGACTGACTGATTACAGCGCCAAGCTTCCCGAGACGTTGACCATTTTTATTATGGGTGCTAATACCCGTAGTTGTAATTAGGTTAAGTAAATAAAAGACGAAAATCCATTAAAAAAATAACTAAAAGCAACTCGAACGGCGTTCATACTGTCAAAACTGCATGCATACACCCTGGGAAGATCCACCGACACCGTCCTCCATGCAGTCGCGAGTCGGATTGGGAGATCCTTGAGCAATAAAGAGCCCACCCTAGGTGTCTTCATAGACATAGAAGGTGCTTGACAAGACGACCTTTTCAAAAATCACAGCAGCCCTAATGGAAAAGAATGTCCCTATGATCATGGGAAGCTGGATAACCAACATGATCTCGAAGAGAGCTGTACAAATCAGTGTGGGAGGTGTAATATCACCACTGCTACGGAACCTCGTTCTTGATAGCCTCCTGTGCCACCTCAATTCAGAAAGATTTCACACAATTGCCTATGCAGACGATTTAACAATAATGCTTACCGGAAAATTAGAAGGAGTCCTCTGTGAAAGCATGCAGGGGGCCCTAAGGTTAATCGAAAAGTGGTGCAGAGAACACTCCTTGTCTGTCAATCCCAGGAAGACGGAGATGGTTCTCTTCACAAGGAAAAGGAAACTAGGAGTACTGAAGGCGCCTGCCCTCCTGGATGCAACATTAAGTTTCGCATCAGAAGTGAAATACCTTGGGGTAATCTTCGATGCCAAACTAACATGGAATCTTCACATAGAAGACTAAAAAAGGCCTACATTTCTTATGAGCAGTGTCGTAGGACCGTGGAGAAAACCTGGGGAATGAAACCCAAGTAGTCATATGGATATACACTGCAGTCATAAGAACAATGACAACCTATGGAGCTGTGGTTTGGTGGCCTAAGAGCAAACAGACTACAGCTAAGGTCAAACTCAGCCAAGTGCAGAGAGTCGCCTGCCTAAGCATAACCGGAGCTATGCGAACAACGCCAACGAGAGCTATGGAGGTAATGCTGTGTTTGCCACCACGAGATACATATCTAGGAGAAGTGGCTCTGACAACAATGGTATGCCTCAAAACCATTGGCATACAACCAAATGTAGGCTATGGAGAGGCCAGAAGTCGCCTGTGGAATGAGGCTGTCAAGAAGACGCTTTTTCTACAGATATGCACAGATTGCATTTCTCCCCGGTTTGTCTTTGACAGACCCTACATAATACAGACGAATAGTGAGAACGAGACTGCTGGCGAAGGTGTGACCAACATCTTCACAGACGGATTAAAAAAGAAGGATGGGGCAGCATGTGGAATATACTCCAGAAGTCTACAAATCCAATATAAATGGGCTATGCATGGGCGAGCGTAGTACAGACGGAGAAAAAGAGATTGTCTGTAGGAAAACTATGGGCAAAAAAATTAGGATTTATACAGATTGTAGACAATCATTACTAGCCCTGAGAAGTCACAAAATTACCACAGAAGCAGTATGGGAATGTCACCAAGCACTTGTGGGTGCCTCCAGCATGAATAACATACTGGTATGCTGGGTGAAAGGACATGCACAGTGTAGTGGCAACAAAGTAACCGACAGACTGGCCAAGAAGGCAGCAGGCCTAAGCATCTTTGGACCGGGCCCGGCTAGTCTGTTACCGATCACGACGATAATACAAATAATTAAAGAGAACACCCACAATGAATTCAATAAGCTATGGGATGAAACAAACAGCTGTTAGCTTGCTAGGGAATTACTAAAATACCCCAACAACAGTACAGCAATGGACTACCTGGCAATGCCCAGAAGAAACCTACGTTTTATAACGGTAATCTAGACTGGACACTGTCCGATAAGAAAACATTTCCATAATATGAGATTAAGCGAAACACCTATCTGTAGAGGTTGTGAACAAGAAGATGACACGGTTCAACATGTACTTTGTGACTGTTCTGCCGTCTCATCAATTAGAGAATTCATCTTGGGAGAACGCTGGCCTACTTTGGCCGATGTACCACCTATTTCGCAAGATTAGGTTGGTTGGAGGCCTAAGCGAAGGTCTGCCTACAGGGAGAATGTACAAGGGGCCCAATGGGGTCTAAGTGCTGTGCCTCAATAATTCTTATTGGCCACTCTCCCAACCAATTCCAGATATGCAATAAAAAACACGATAAAAATACAAGATAGATAAGAATGTAACAATTATTATTAAAATTAAATATTATTAAAATGAATAAGTATCACAGTTAACAAGTGTCTATTTGTTCGTCTTCAAAAAATTCATCGAGGCTATAGTAGGCTTTTTTAAGTGGAACGTTTTCTTAGTTTTTATATAATATTATTGTTGAGGTTTGTTAAAGATAATGGCACTTTATTATAAATGTTGATTAAATTATGATAAACATTTTTCTGGATATATGTAGCTGTTGGTATAATGGGGTGCAGGTCTGATTTATTATGTGTGCTATACTTGTGAATTTGAACGCAACTTTGAAAGAAGCGTTTGTTTTCGCAGATAAATTTGACTGACTCAAGAATCATGATGTTGGCTTGTTGACTACCTCGCTCGAGTTTCCCCAGAATATTATCCCATATTATATTCTCGATTGTACATATGCATGGTAGCTAATTTTGGCTGCATTTTTATTGATAGAATTGGCGATGATTTTTAGCGCATAAGAATACTGGTTTTTTTTTTTGATAGTAGATCTATATGATGTCTCCAGTCTAATCATCTATCAATTTGTAATCCAAGAAATGAGGCATTGCCTACTGATTGTATGATTTTTCCTTTGAATGGAATATTAAGATATTATTTTCTCCCATTTTAGAATACGAGCATCTGATTATATTCCTTTGTTGTTTGGGATAAAGCACTGTTCCAAAGTTGACTGTATTTTCGTCTCTAGATATTGTGACTTTTGACTGAAGACTATGGAGGTATCATCTACGTATAGAGCCACATGATCATCTATGCATCTTCGTAGATCATTCGAGTATAGTATAAATAAAAAGGGACCTAAAATAGATCCTTGTGGCACTTCCTTAATCAATATTTCCATCACAGATTTTATTTGATAACCTGTTTTGTTATCATTTTGTATTATACACTGGCTTCTCTCTTGGAGATATAATTTAATTAGCCTTTTGCATGTTCCTTGAAAACCATATTTCTCTAATTTTAATAGCAATATCTTGTAGTCGACACTATCAAAAGGTTTTGACAGGTCTAATAAGACAGTGGATACATAGTTTCTGTTATTTAATGAGTCTAATGCTTTGCTTAACAGTTGGTACATAGCTCTAATTGTTGACATATTTTTCCTAAAGCCATTTTGTTGATCTGTAAGAATTTTCCATCTATCAGTAAAGGAAATGAGACGTAGATATATGATTTTCTCAAGTATTTTTGATATGTTAGGCAATAGAGAAATGGGCCTGTAATTACTCATATTCTTATCTCCTTTTTTATGTATAGGTTTTATTACCGATATTTTTAATAAACTGGGGAAAATTCCACTAGCTAAGGTTAGGTTTATGCAATAAGGTCGGCTGTTGATTTCAAGAGCCTTGATAGGTATCCATCAATTCCTACAGCTTTTGTGTCTTTTAAAGAATGCATAATATTATATACCTCAAACGGATTTGTTTGTTCTAGGTAAATGTTTACATTGTTTGGAGTTATATGCTCTATGTTGATATCGCCATTTTTATTTGTATTTGGGCATGCATTTATTGTTTCCCCATTTTCGTCAAAGTGATCAAGATTGAGCGACTGATGATTGTTTGTTTTTTATGGTCATATGACTAACCACTGACCATGTTGCCTTTGTTTTGTTAGGTTCTTCTCTTATGTGTGTTGAAAGTTTCATCTACCTTTGAGCCTTGCAACTATAGAAATATCTCTTCATCAGACCTGGAAAAAGTTTGAAAGTCATGGAGAACTTGGAAAAGTCGGTGAATTTCATTTGGAAGCATTGCTATCAACCCTGAAAATGTCGTATTTATGATATTGATATTGAAAGAAAACAATTAGTTTCTTATGATTTAAAAAACATTTAAAGGTTTTAGCATCTTTTATAACTTACCTGCATTTTGCAATTGTTTATTCACCCTATTTTGATTACCGCATTGGTGGAGTTATTTATTCCACCACTCCACCAGGGCATATACACATAGATAATTACTCAACGACCACTCCCTGCGACATTGCCATCTGACGTAGCTGAGACTCGAACTCAGGAGTGGTGGTACAGCTATTAGCCATATTGCCTTTCACACAAACCCTTCTAGTCGGCTGCTGCCAACTCGGTAACACATTAAAAATATCACTAAACATGCATACCATAGCTAGGATTTGAACTCTGGGCTCCTTGGTCTCGTGCTTTTTAATCCTCATTGATGTGACGTGTGTCATGCGTTTAACGGGTGTGTTTGTCTGTATATTGGTGGTTTAGTAACTCAAAAATGCTCTGACCGATTTTTATCAGGTTTTTTGTGAATTCCTGGAAAGTTTGTTAGCTAGAGATCATCATAGTAGTCCTTATGGGGGCGGAGCAGACACTATTAAATAAGTGCAAGTTGGGAGAAAACAGCGAACTTGTTAATCTATTCCAAAAATACAAATAAGTAGTTTAATAAAAAAAAATTACTAGACATGTAGGAAGATGTTCTCAAAATGCCCCAAAAAGGGTGTTGTAAAATTAACATGCTCCAATATGGGTTTGATACAGTTTTTATTTATTCAACTTGCTCTGATTTCAATGAAATTCGTTAGTTGTTGCTCATGAGGCACTAATAGAAATTAAATTATGAAAACCTCTGAAAATATTCCCTAAGGGTATAGGGGTGAAGATTCAACTTGCTCTAATCTGCTAAAATTGATACACTTTATGTTCATGAAGCACTCATAAAAATTTATGTTGTAAATATTTTTGTTTGGGGTGAGAAAATAATGGGATTAATCGACTTATTCCGATGTGGATGAAATTTTGCTAATAAAGCACTAATAAAAAATAAGTCATGAGAACTTTCTCAGAATATCCCAATGGTATGAGAGGAGAGGAGGGAGGTGAAGAATCATTTTGCTCCAATTAGATTAAAATTGGTAAAGTTTTTGTTAATGGAGCATTAATAAAGATCGAGTTGTGAAATTTTTCTGTAAACATTCCTATGGATGCGAAGCCTAAATAAGGGCATCCAAAGGGCAAAGAACTATATATACTTTCAGATAGCCATGTAGCCTAAAATTCGAGTCTGAAATTGCTTGGGAATGTAGACAAACTCTGAAGGACCTGGTAAATAACAACAAGGTTACCGTGATGGTTAAGGAGCAGAACGGAGGAGATTCAAAATTGGGAGAGGAACAGAAAAAGTCCTACTGGAGGAATACTGCAGGCGACAAAGACAAGCGAAAAAGTTTATAACTTATTCAGCAAAGAATGTCACAAGGCTTCTCGAACTCAACAAATCCGAATTAAGGCTAATTACAGCCTTCTAACAGGCCACTGCCCCTTGAGATATCATCTCAACAACATGGACAAGGCAGAAGATGATAAATGCAGATATTGCGATGCTGCAACTGAAACTGCAAAGCATATACTTTGTGAATGGGAGCTAATCCGCATTATGTTAAAGTACGCTTGAAGACATAGGGAAACTAGTCCCCAGGAAAATCATAAGTTTTGTAAAAAGTCTTCGAACCTTGGGCAACAATTAGTTGTTTAATGTGAAATATCTTTTTCATTCCTCCTGTATATGCTCCTAGCCATTGTATTCGACAGCTTCGATCATCTGGTAACCATATAAATATTTAAAATACGTTGACTTATTTGTCAGTAGTAATACATTATATTATAGAGTAAGATCCCAGAGCCGCTAGACCTACGTCATTTTAGCAGAGCTAAGATTTTCACAATACATGTGTAATATGTAGGTAGAAACGTATTGCGTACTCTCTAGGTTGAAAGGGGGGCCCTTTTACAGATAATAGGTATTGAAGGTAAATAAAAAATCTTACTCTTGCGTTCATATAGCAAAAAGTATGTCAGTTCATTAAAAGTCGTCCATGGTGTAGTGTATATTCACCATCTAGAGCACTCTGGGGACTTAGAGAGAGAGTATTTGACAACCACGACCTTGCTTTGTCAACGAAAATGGCTGTCTACAGAGCAGTTGTCATTCCAACACTGCTATATGGATGTGAAAGCTGGGTCATTTACCGTCGTCATGTGAAAGAATTAGAACGTTTTCAGCAAAGACACCTCAGAAGTATGATGAAAATCCGTTGGTTCCATCACATATCAAACGTGGAAGTACTCAGGAGAGCAAACAGCCTTCCAATTGAGGTGCTTATTTCAAGAGCACGCCTAAGATGGGCAGGTCACGTTCATCGTATGCATGATAACCGCCTTCCTAAATGTACACTTTATGGTGAATTGCTAAACGGTAGAAGAAGGCGTGGCGGTCAACGAAAGAGGTTCAAAGACACTCTCCATGAAAATCTAAAATCCTGCGGTATTGCAGACGAGCAATGGGAACAACTTGCAGCGGACAGAACCGAATGGCGAGGGGTTGTGGCCAGCTATCAAGGAAATGTTGCTGCAAGAAGGCCGAATCCAAGACCTAACCAGGTCTATGTTTGTCCTGACTGCGGTCGACATGTGCTCTTCCGAATTGGCCTCTATAGCCATAGTCGTGTGCACCGTAGATGACTGGGAATTACAATAGGCTACACCTTTTACTTGTTCTTTATTGTACACAATCTATCGACTGTAACATTTTTATACTCGGACTCGAGTAACGGCTAATAATAATAATAATAATTCACCATTGCCAGACGTGCTCAAACTTCCGCCAGACGCTGTAAAGCTGGAGAAAAAAATTGGGGTACCTACGTTATAGTAGCAAGCCTGAATTTTATATATATTATTTGGGTGACTATTTTAAGACCTTTTTTAAGAGGCCAGACATTAGTATTTCGTATTAACGAAGGGTCTAGATCCACCAGACACGACGAAAGGTCCGCTGTGCATGCATATGAATGCGAATTGAGAGAATATTCTTATATTCTCTATTCTATATATTATAATTCTTATACGTGGACAATTTAGAATGTAGTGTAGTGAAATATTTGCAAATATGCTTAGCCAAGAGCTACCGAAGTTAAAAGACATAATGTCTGAAAACCTTCCTCAAATTACAAGTTGAGGAAGGTTCTCTTCTCTCTAGACAACTCTATGTAGGATCCAGATCCCAAGCATTTTGGTATGAAACATATTTTAAATAAATTACTATGTTTAGCGTTTGAAAACCACTGTCACAAGATACTAATACTACACTTACACTATAATTAACTCGCATTTTGCTAATCACGTTGGCATCATCAAATGATTAAAACTGAAAATCAGTTTTAATCATCTCTTGATGATACTGACATAGTTAGCAAAACGTGTTGAGTATGTATTTGAATGTGCTGTGATGGTGGCTTAAACACACTAAACATATTTATTTATTTGAAATGCATCTTATGGGATCCGGAGTCTGCATAGCGTTGTCTCCTTACTCAAAAAAGAGAGGCAGACAAGTTGAAGGAGGTTCACAGACATATTTTTGAACTTCATGAGCTCTTGGTTTAGTAAGATAAACTGAATACTTAATTTTAGGCATTTGGAAAAGCGTTAAATCGACCTACACTGATACCCCTACCAAGTTTCGTCCTTGATTTGATATTAGATAAAGAAAGAGCCGTAATGATCACAGAGGGACAAAAAGTAATACCAAAGAAGACTCAAGATGTGGGATTTATATATAAGTATCCCAACATACAGGCGGCTTGCAATGCCGTCGTAAAAAGCGAAAAAGATACATGAAGAACCATTGTCTTAAGTCCAAGTTTATATTATGATATTATTAATGAATCTGTTTGTAATCATTTATTTGAATAATAAAAGTTGTTACAGTTTATATATTATTGATCTTAACTGAATAAGTATTTAAAAACAGTTACAGTTTTAAAGCTGTAACTGAATTTTCACATAATAAAAATAATGTCTTCTTGGTTGCGTATAAGCCTATAATTTCGTCATTTGGAATATTAACCACTTGTTGTTGAGCGATGCTCTGAATTCTTCTACCTGTCGACCGATTTCTTAGTTCACTTGAGGATATTGGTTTCTTCTGTCTATAAATGAATAGATGTCTTGAAGATTCACATATTACTGAATAACTCATATCGGGTGGGCAAGCAGAAAATTTTCGATTTTGCTTCGAAGCCTAGAAAAGAAATAAGAGGTAAAAAAATAATATACAAAGCTAGTCAAATTCACTGTTGAAAGCAATTATAGTAACATTCTGACTAAATAGTGGAGTGCAGTTGAGTTTATACCTTGGAACTCAGCTCCAACGAATGAAGAACTTTTGGATCATATTCAGTACATTCTAAACAACAAAGTTTACCACTTAAAAATAACCACTTTTTACTTGGGGATGGTCCCCTTCTAGGTGGACAAAAAGATAAAAAACTAATCTCTGAATGTGATAAGAGACTCAAATTTTAATCAAAACAGGCAGTACAATTTTTTATAAGAACTGATACTGAAGTTATCAATTTGAAAATTGAGATTTTAGCAACGAAAAGTTTGTACTTCAAGACACTTTACACCGAGGTGCCACATGGCTCCATTTTAAGACCATTATTTATCAGTGTTTTCTTACACGATATAACTGATGTATGTAGTGCACCAGATCTTATCATGCTCCATGCAGATAACACTAATATATTAATGAAAAACAAAAGCATAAGAGAACTCGCAAATAGAAGTTACACTGACTCAAATGAAATTCTAAATAACCTTACACATGACGGTTGTCTTAAAGCCACTTTACACTTTGCAATTTTCATTGCTGGCAATAAAATTACCCTTGCGCCTTTGCGCACTACTATGTCTTTTATCGGCTGTGGCTATGTTACTTGCATTGCAGAAATTGTGTATTTAATTTGAAGTAAGTGAGAGATGGCTCCAGTAATTTACCTGTTTATGAGTGTATAAATAAAAAAGTTTGAGTGATTTTTGTGTGAGCCTCTTAAATCACCTTGCGGTCTACAAGATACTGTAATTATTTATAAAAATTGTCCATTGTAATTTGATAATTAATTATTGCAAAGTATTTTTATTGGTTATATTTTGTTATCTGTAATAAGTAAAAATAAAAAATAAAAATTGGTTAGAAAAGTGTTAAAAGAAATACTTCTACAGAAACAAGGCTCACATATACAGGGTGGATAAAGATCTGAAACTATAGTAAAATTTTTCTAAGATGACACTATTGGCAAATAAAACGCCAGATGAAGAGAAATGCATATCTCACCTTTTCTCGCGCCTATTCAAGCAGAGAACGATTGCAGCCCCGCCCCTAAGTTTGTAGATACACGTGGTTAATGAAATAAGTACTTCATTATTTTTATTTACACTTTCAGAAGTTATCCTTATTTAATTCTTGAGCAAGAGCAAGACAAGAAATGAAACCACGTGTACCTACAAACTTAGGGGCGGGGCTGCAATCGTTCTCTGCTCGAATAGGCACGAGAAAAGGTGAGATATGCATTTCCCTTTCGTCTGGCGTTTTATTGCCGATAGTGTCATCTTAGGACAATTTTAGTATATAAACTAAAGAAATAAAATGGCGGCATGCTCTAAATGTAATACCAATACTGAGAACTCAAAATTGTTTACTTGCGATAGCTGTAACTAAACCTTATATGCTCAGTGCTCAAACCTATCAGCATCAGAGTTAAAGTGCATGCCTCTCAGAAACAGAAAATTAAAATTCTTATGTGAAGAGTATGAAAAAGGACTTGGGACAAATTCCACTGCTAATCAAACAAATGGTGAAAATGCGTGAAGAAATAAATAAACTGAAAGTAATGTAAACTATTTCTGGGCCGCAATCTAACATGCTTACTCAGGAAAACTTTATAAATGAGATGCTTGATCGTCAAAATATGCGGTCTAACATTATCATGCTAAATTTAAAGAAATCTCAACTAAACTCAAAGGTTGAGAGAAGTAAGGATGATATAGATGCTGTAAAAGTTATACTTAATGAAATGAGCATTAACAAATACCATATCAGAACATTTCAACTAGGTAAATATGAAAATAGCAAAAACCGTCCACTCAAACTCATTCTAAATTCGCCCAAAGATGCCTTGTATGTTCTGAAGAATAAAGAATTCATAAAGTTTCCCAGTGTGAAAGTGTTTGGTGATCAAACACAAATGCAGAGGGACTACTTCATGGATATAAAACGACAATTGAACGAAATGATAAATAAAGGAGATCAATTGAAAACCATTAAGTACATAGATAATGTAAGTACCTACAATTGTAGATAAACCTACTCAGCAGCAGAAAAAAAACCGGAAGTAAATCCTAATATATTATATAACTCAGATATCCTATACCTTAACATACAGAGCATTCTAAGTAATAAGGATCAGATTGTGTCATTAGTTGTATCATATAACCCCAGTATAATTCTGCTAAGTGAGTCTAGACAAATCGAAGAGATTCACAACAGTGAACTTTATATTGAAAACTATATCATAAGATGTGATTCAAGAACTAGATATACAGGTGGAGTAATACTGTACATTGGAAACAACATTCATGTCTCAGTATTTAAAAATTTTATATTAGACACCTACTATTGGTGCAAAATTATAAAAATTAAAATCTTAAATACTAAATGGTTAATCGGCTGCTTATATCATTCTTCTAGTGCTTCACATGCTACCTTCCTTCCTTCCTTGTTGACTAGGATGCAGTGTTTGCAAATAATAATAGGTGCTTACTTATAGGTGACTTTAACTTGGATTACTTGTCCCTGAATTCTTATTATGTAAATAAAATTAAGGATATTTTTAATACATATGGCATAACACAACTCATCACAGAACCAACTAGATGTACGTATGATACTGCAACACATTGATTTCGTCCTAACAAATACTAATGATGTTACTTCTATAGTACATATATGCCCCAAAATAGCTGATCATTATATTATTTCTGTGAATTTTTCAAACAGGAACTTACCTGTGATAAAATACTGTAAAAAATATAGAAATTTAAATGAACAACATGTACTAAATATTAACTTAAATCTAATCTCGTATAATTGGTCACTTAACTCTGTGGGCATCGACAACATTTACGATGAAATTACAAATATTTGTGCGAATGCAGTAAACAAGTTTGCTCAGGTACAAAGTTATACAGTTAGAAATAAATTGCCATATATAAACTTTTAAACTCATTTGAGATTCATAAAAAGAATGCGCCATTTTTGTGCAAGGGCAGTACGGTACCGTAGCACGTACAAGTTTGTATGTATATATCTCGGGCGTAACACCTGCCGCCCGCCGCCTTGCAGTGCCCAAACACTTTGTAACGCGCCGGGATTTATTTATTCATTGTAAAATGAAGTAAGAATGAGAATGAAATGCAAACAATGACATGTATATGTCAATTAATAATTTTTTTTTAAAATGGTAAAAATGGTAATGGTTTGATCAGGAAGTGTTCAATAAAATAAAAGTCAGATATAGGAGCTTATAAAGCATTCAAACAGTGCATTAATAATGAGAGAAATGAGCTCTGGCAGTATTATAAAACATAACGAAATGCTGTTGCTTCTAAAAGAAAAAAAAAACTGAATTTATAAAAATATAAACAATCCAAAAAAAAATGTGGAGAACTTTAAAAAAACCTGTAAATATGAAGGATAACTGTGTGATAAGTTGTGTTCAGTTTAAAATTGAAGGTGAATTGAAAATATTTAGCATAGATACAGCGGAAAATTTTAATAGATATTTCATTGACAGTGTTGACAGAATTGTTTTGAGTATTGATGTAGATATTGGTTGGTCAAATATAACTATAATTTATATTTGGAATTTAGCGAGTTTTCAGCTTTAACATTGCAGGATTTAGTTGAATTGTTTGGCTCTTTGGAGGCTAAGTCAGATATACTCGAGGCAAGAATTCAAGCGATGCACGTCACAGATCGATTCTATAAATAAGACAATACTGCTAAGAATCATGAAGCCCCATTAAATTGTACCTATTTCTGAAAAAAAGCTTAATAACTGGGTGTCAAGAATTACTCTTTTTAATGTAATTAATGATTAAAAATTATGTTACTATTAAAATTTCTTTAATGAGATCACTCGTGACGTGCATCGCTTCAATTCTTGCCTCGACTTTATATATGAAGTCCTAAATGCCAAGTTTATAAAAGAGATTGTAGATTTAATAGGTCATGTTATATTGCACTTCGTAAATACATCGCTTCTATATGGCAGATTTCCCAACAAGTTAAAAACTAGCATAGTACACCCTATCCAAAAAATTAGTAAATACAATGAAAGCATCTGAATTCAGACCTATAGAGACTTTACCTACATCTGAAAAAATTTTAGAACTGGCCATATACGATCAATTGCTTAGACATTAAAAAAAAAATCAGGCTTTACACAGAAACATTCTTGCGAAACAGCGTTACAACTAATACTAACAAAATTTAAAAATTTTCTTGATCTTGATAATTATGTAGTAGCCGTATTTCTAGATTTAAGTAGATAGAGCATTCGAAACTATTGACAGGGATATACTTATTGAAAAGTTAAAAGGCTTTGGTATTCAAGGTAATATGTGGATTCGGGGCAAATAGTCAAAGTTCAATATTCATTTTCTAGTGAATTCCCAAGTAACACATGTCACTCTTTTATTACACTTAAAGCTTTATAAATAATACATTATGGCAACTTGTACAGAAAATTAGTTATATTGAAGCTTTATTCAACACTAAACTGCTTATAAAGTAACTCGGTGGAATAAGATTGCTGGTAAAATGCTTTCACAGTATAAATATAAAGCTTCTTTATTAAAGCATCTTATACAGTTTTTTAAAAATTTATAAGTGGCTTAGTAAGCTCTATTATACAGATACACACCATGTATAATTATAACAGGTGTATAAACCCCTATATAACATTTATATATCCGTTTTACAGCTTAGCAATTTCTCCTTAACTGTTTTATAACACTGAGTTCTAAAGGTTTATAAAGCAAAATTATACAGCAATGTAGTTATTTAAGCCAAATACCATTTACGTCAGCCCTAATATAGATTATTTATAAATTCTTTTTACGTATAGTAGAAGGAGTATTTTATAAAGCATTTATTCAGCTGAAACTCTGTTTTGGAGCTATGTAGCTGCAATTTTCCGCCTTTATAGAACTCTTATACATGCAGCTAAACTTACTCCATTTCATAACCTCCAATATTATTTGATTTGCTTTCGAATTTTTCTTCTTATGTATGACTGATGGTAGAGAAGTAAGCGCACTTGCCTCTCACCCAAAAGTTCCGGGTTCGATTCCCGGTCGTGGCAGTCGAAAATACTTTGAGAGGGATTTTTTCACCATACTCGGATATTGGGTGTGTGTTTTGTCTCTAAATGTATAGCCTTCTCCCCCACAAGGCTCTTCTAGAGCCTTCCGGGATAAAAGGGGGCCGTAATTACATGTGGTGTTATTATTATTATTATTATTAAAAAATTATGCAGCCATTTTCTCACTACAAACTACAAAAATCCACCAAAATCATTAAAAAGTTAGGTCTGAAATTCAAACAAAAGTGATAATATCATATCCCTCAAAAACAAAATGATGTTATCATGAATTCAATTATTACACAAAATGTGGATTTCTATCAAAGTAAATTCACCTGTGCGAGGATTTTGTCTTTAACTACTACTTTTACACAGTCAAAGTGCTGCTTTAAGGATTTGTAACTGCTTCTGTAGTGACCTTCTTTGGATACTTATAGGGAACCATATTGTATTTTCTAAAAGTAAATATGACAGGACGGCCATTGTTACCGGTTTGAGGTATAATTAACTTTTTATCACTTGAAAAGGAAAACATTGCAAAATATTCACAGCAATCGTTTGTGGGGTGTTTAAAATAGGTGGTTTATCATTTTAAAACAATTCTATGGAAAAAAGTTAAAAAATATATTTTTTTAAATAATTTTCAACTTATCAAATTCAAGGAATTTTGGAGGGGCGTCTATTTATTTCGAAGTAGAATAGCATATTTCAACAGAAAAATTTTCTTCCCATGACAAATTTTACTTTCTACCAACCACAGCATACACTAATTCGCAGGCAATATTCATTCACTTTCCTAATAATTTGTCATAGGAAAGTTATTACATTGAAGTTGCCAGAGACACTGTGATATCGATGCTTTATAACTGCAAACAGTAACTAACATTAAGAGGAATTTTTACTGTATAAGAACTTACTTGCAACAATTATATAACAACTTCTTAGCAGTCATATAACATGATTTTTAACAGCTGGTAAGGCGAAACAAAGAGGTTGCCATAATGTTACTTTAAGCATTTATGTACCTTTTACAGAGTTTACCGAGGCTGTATAAACTGTGCCTATTCTGGGTATATAGATACTTCATTAATACTGGACTATTGTTGTTAACTCTTAATTATAAAGTATTAAGCTTTATAAAAAGGTGGAGTAGATAGTCATAGAGTTTTTAAAAAGCAATTTGTGCTACTTGGGTTGTGTAGCAAATATGGAGTACCACAGGGTAGTATGTTGGGTCCACTCTTATTTATTATATATATCAACGATATTAACTTGTTTGTTGATTGTGATCTTATTAATCTGTTTGCAGATGATACATTGTTGGTTTGCAAGGGTCAACATTTAATGATTACAATGGATAACATGAATATTGTCTTGTCCAAAGTGAACCATTATCTTAATATACATAAATTGAAATTGAATATTGATAAAAAAGCAATGATATTAACAAGTAAATTCAAATATAGTAAAATCAATATTAACTACTACAACTTAACTTATCAATAAATGGTGTACCTATCGAGTTTGTAACGGAAATGAAGAACTTAGGATTCAATATAGACAATACATTAACATTCTCCAGTCATTTCCATTATATTATATATAAAAAAATATTTAAAAAATGTACTTTTTCTCTAGAATCTTACAGCACATATCGACTTCAACAAAAATTACAGTGTATTAAACCGCATTTTGAATATTGCTCAATTGTAATGTATCTTTTTGATCTTAATAAAATTTCTCAACTACAAAAATTGCAAAATCGGGGTCTGAGAATTATCCTTAAATGTAACAGATTCATACCCCTAAATACTATGCTGTTAACTCTAGAATGGCTAAAAGTGTCTGACAAACTGTACTTAAAAAAAAATTATAAGATTTCACTTACTTGGACATATCCAAAAGCTAATAACGTTCCCTCATGGGATATAGAGAAGTCATCTCCACAACCTTGAGGTTGCCAAAGACACACATCTACATCATGTCTAATACCTAAAGCAGGGGGTAAATCTGGATATAAATTGGCAATCAACAAAACTTGATGTGATCCCAGATACACTTTATGTGTTACATCATTGGTTTCTCCACTTAATCTCTCAAATGTTACAGCTTTGTCAGTTTCAAAATCACACTCTTCTACTTGTTCACTATTAAACGTTGTCCCTGATTGTGGCATATCCTTAAAAAAAATATATTTAATTAAGGATATTTATTATTTCAGTTCTAGATTTAAAAAATTGAATGAAACATGAGAATAAAAAGAATCAGGCCAAATGTAATATAGGATAAACTGTAGTGCTAACATGCGTTATACAAGGCTGATTGTGAGGGTGGCTGACAATGATCGCCCAGTCACAGAAGTACACAGATGAACTCGTTTTGTAGTTGGTCAATTTGTCTCAGCATCCATGAATGACTGGCAGTCGATTGCTCAGATATTTTGTATTCTCTGCCCGATTGTAAAATAGGTTTAATAAAACTCGCATATATTTCTACCTTTCTCAGATCTCAGGAAAAATACCAAAATGGCGTAAAGGTAAATAATGCCCAGCTAACAATTTAGGTGTCGATGACTTCAGCTAAACGAAAATCGACCAAAGCAGGTCGAAATTAGGTAATGTTAAAGTTCAATTGGTTAAGTCGCTATGTTCCCTACTAGGTACAGGTAAATTATTAGTGAAATTAATACCCTAATAGGTTATGAGAAATATTTTAGTAATTACTGTCGCCTAATAGGGGGAGGGGAGTAGGTAAAAAGTGACCTAATAAGTAATATTTTGGTTAAATAACTTATTAAGTAATTTTGTTGCTGTTATCAATATACCCTAATAGGAGATATTAGTGAGATGTATTAAAATTACTAAATAGGTGATGGTATATCTTGAACAAAGATTTTCAGACACCTAATACGGACCTAAAAATACTTATATTTCACCAAAAAGTCGAAACGACTTCATTATTCAACCAATAAGTTATTTGCACCTATTGGTCAATATTATCAATTACTTAAGTCAAATTTTACCAACATAAGTGATGTGCAAGAAACCCGAATTTGGTTACCTTTATAGAGTTAGTACATATCGGTTTGAAAACTATTTGGTATACTTAAAGAGGTTATTATGCTCGGGTAGAGAACCTTTGGTCTAAGTTGCCAACAGAGTTAAAGAATTTAACTCAGTTAAATAGCGTTCATGCGGCAACCAAATAGCACCCAATATACATTAAAAGTGAAATAAAGTCACCTATACTTGATAACTACACGACATCGAAATTATACAAAAAAATTTACTTTGGAAATGAATTTATGCTATATAACGATAGTAAGGACAGTTGGTTTTTAACGAAGGCAGATGAAATAGTATCAATAAAATACGTATGTGAACAAGAGATTATGCATCTAAGATGCAGCATTAGAAACAAACCTTTTGTGTCATCAAATCTAGATTTATATCGAACTGTTGGAGTAACCACAGACGATCATACCCAAATTATATACGAATATTATTTTATTCCACCCAAACTTTATCATTTACCTGAAATTAAGTGCAAGTTATTTTTGCTGCGTATGAAATCAAGAAAGACATAAGACATAAAAATAGGCTACTATTTAATAATGTATTGCTGTTTTTTTTTACAGGTAATAAACTAATATATATATATATATATATATATATATATATATATAGAAAATAAATTTATTTATATTAATATTGTTTTAGTAGTGACCTCTGTTGAGGTGGGAGGGGCGGTTGGCGAAATTTGTCATATGGTATTGGAGTGTGAATCCGAGCGATACCTTATCAGTTTTACAAAAATGAAGTTATATAAAATTTGTGAAAAAAAAATTAAAATAGATCTTTGATTATTTGATGGTTTATAAAATATTTACAAAATATTTTTTTCCGCATTCAGGTCTCACCGTTTTTTAACAGTTTATAAATTTTGTTAAAAAAACATCTGTAGGTATATAGGGTGGGGCAATAGTGCGTCGGACCTCGATATCTCAAAAATTACAAGTAAACTAGATAAAAAAGTCTATAACTGGAAATTGTTTTCGAACATACAGAGCGAGTCAAAACGAAATTACAGGACCAAGTGCCTTTTTTTTTTTAATGAAATGCTATGTATATCAGTACATTTTTTGAAGCCTCTTTCTAGGCTCTATTCTATCATGGATATAATGAATTTTTTTGTTGAAATAATACAATCTGCAGATGGATATTAAAAAAATTACCACCGTCACAATTATGGGTTTTAAGAAAAACTTATGTGAATACCAAACATAATATTTTTAGTTGCAAACTCCTCTATAAATCCTTATTTTACTATAAGGAAAGTAACCAGACTGTAACCAAAGTTACAAATCTGGCACTGGACCGCTAGATGGCGCCTGCTGGCTGTTTTACATGTCGCTATTGTGAAAATACCGGGACGTACTATAGTCAAAGGATTCTCATGTCGGTCGTCGCATACCTACCTTGCACTGACGAGAGCCAACAGCTCGAAGCTGCAGTCTGCAAGTGGTGTGTGACGACTGGCAAGGGAGCTCCTTTAAGTAGGATCAGTCTTTCGGCTGATGTCTGTTGCAATCGAAGCATTAGCGTTTTGATGGTAATGTGGAATTATTACACTTAACGCGCCAGATTTGTAACTTTGGTTGCAGTCTGGTTACTTTCCTTATAGTAAAATAAGGATTTATAGAGGAGTTTGCGACTAAAAATATTATGTTTAATATTCCGCCCTCTAAAAGCACATTTGAATTATGTGAATACCAGTTACGAGACATCTAATTAATGTTTTTGAATCATTTTCATTTCCTAAAAATGTACAGGGTGGCCAAAAATTATTTTTATTAAGAACATTTTAAATTGAATTTTTTCAAATGAAACACCCTGTATATTTTTCGATGATGTGATGTAGAAATGAAAAACGAACATTTTTTGTAAGTACCTACTTCCCTAGGGCTAATTGCAACTAATTTCGTTTTATTGAGCAATAATTACAAAATTCAAAAATTAACTTAAAAAAAAGAGGTTTCTTCAAATAACTCAGTAGAAAAAATTATAATAAATGTTCCACATGTAGCCCATTTTGATTGACACACATCTCTATGCGCTTTTGAAATGAGTTGAAACTGTCGGTGTGATAGATGTAAAGGTAGTTATTACTCTTTACTTCATATTTTGCAGGCCCGCGCCATACATAAGGGAAAAGTCGTGTGGTGCACGACGGCGCCGAGGCGCCGAAAAGCCCCAAAACTGAAAACTAAAAAAAAGATAATGCAACAAACAAAATTGTCAAAACAAAA
Organism: Leptura quadrifasciata; assembly: GCA_963675555.1. Lineage (NCBI taxonomy): Eukaryota > Metazoa > Arthropoda > Insecta > Coleoptera > Cerambycidae > Leptura > Leptura quadrifasciata. The sequence continues at coordinate 148,131,094 of OY776673.1, read as the reverse complement.
TTTGTAATGATAAAAAAAACCCGTAAGGAATTGCTATTACATTGTTTTTTATTTGTTTATTTTTTTATTTTTACTCTTTGAGACGAGGGAACCGAATTACTTCTCAAAAATAATATATTTTCCAAATGAGAGTACACAATAATAGCATTTATTCGGTCGAATACGTAACATGATAACATGAATTGTGTAAACTCAAACAAATTTCATTTTATTCATGTTTGAGCTTGAAATTTGGCTTGCAACGAGCGAACAAGCTTTTGTATCATTATCATATATTACATTTGAAACTAAAATACAAAAAATTTGAGTTGTAATACTGTTAGAATATGTTTCTGTTTTTTATAAGTTTATAATTATGTTATGTACCTCAATGAGAAAATACTTGTATGGCTTGTACTCGTAAAATATAAAAATGAAAATAAATCTATGAAAATACTTTTTAAAATTATTTTTCAATAGTGGATAATAATACCTAACTTAACCCGTATCTCTACTAAGATATGAACGTAATACAAATTTGGGGCGTTATTTTAAATTTGCACAAGGGCGCCAAAAGAGCTAGGCGCGGGCCTGATATTTTGTACTGTTGTTGCTGTGTCTTTATAAACAATTTTCTTCACGTATCCCCATAAAAAGAAATCCATTTTTGTAAGATCTGGGAATCTTCTCAGGCCATTTAGTGGGTCCTTTTCTTCCAATCCATTGATGAGAGTAGGTATTATTTAAGTGGTCTCTAACTGCATTTAAATAATGTGGTGGAGTATCATCTTGCTGAAACCACATCCTATTTCGAATTCTTTCAGGGAGATTTACCAATAATTGTGGCAGATAGTTTTCCAAAAAATGAAGATAAATAGCTCCAGCCAATGTACCATCAAAGAAATGTTCTCCAATAATTCATCCCCAAACGTTTATAGACCATCTGTGTTAGTTATCAACTCGCATAAAAAAGTGAGGATTTTCCGAAACATTGGAAATCGTGCCCATTAACAAATTAATTTTTATGAAAAGTTTCCTCATTACTCAATAACAGTATTGAAGAAGTTGACATCATGTTGAATTTTCAAAAAATGTACTGATATACACAGCATTTCATTTTAAAAAAAGGCACTTGGTTCTGTAATTTCGTCTTGGCTTGCCCTGTATGTTTGAAAATAATTTTCAGTTATAGACTTTCTTATCTAATTTACATGCAATTTTTTTAAAAATTTCTAGCTATCGTAGAACTCAAGATATCGAAGTCCGACGCACTATTGCCCCCTTGTATAGAAAAGAAAGTCTTGCAAATATTTTATAGATCATTTACAAGATAATCGGATACATCCATTTTTCAATTCTTGTATCGTAAATTATAGGATGTGGCTATTTATACATACTGTATGTATACGCAATTGGCTATTTATACATACAGTATGTATACGCAATTGGCTATTTATACATACAGTATGTATAAGAAATTGGCTATTTATACATACAGTATAGCCGTCGAGGGCAAGGGACATTATCTATCATAAACAACTATACTACATCAAAAAATATTAACATATTTAACCCAACGAACTAACCTAAAGAAATATTCGTATTACGTATTTTAGTTAACAAAATGTGGTAAAAAAAAAACTGTAGCAAGCGGATTCGAACCGTCGACCTCACGTGTGAGAATCGGGAATACTAAGTATTACACCACAGACTGCTGATGGTTAACCTTATAATTCTTACTATATCAATATGTTTGAACGTCATCGCGCATGTGCGGCGTGAATTGCCTGGACAGTATGTATAAATAGTCACATCCTAAATTATAAACTCAATTATTTTTTTTACAGAATTTCTCATGTTTCACCAATTTTTCAATTCAAAAGATATTTATTCATATTAACATATAGAAACAGTTCAAATGTGCTTTTAGAGGGCGGAATATTAAACATAATATTTTTAGTCGCAAACTCCTCTATAAATCCTTATTTTACTATAAGGAACCTAACCAGACTGCAACCAACAGCTACTCTCCGGGCTATGTGCCCCGCCGAGCGCTGAATTACAAGTTGCAAGCCTGGCGCGTTAAGTGTAATAATTGCATATTACAAAACGCTAATGCTTCGATTGCAACAAACACCAGCCGAAAGACTGATCCTACTTAAAGGAGCTCCCTTGCCAGTCGTCACACACCACTTGCAGACTGCAGTTTCGAGCTGTTGGCTCTCGTCAGTGCAAGGTAGGTATGCGACGACCGACATGAGAATCCTTTGACTATAGTACATCCCGGTATATTTACAATAGCGACATGTAAAACAGCCAGCAGGCGCCATCTAGCGGTCCAGCGTCTGTTGCAATCGAAAAATAAATAGCCTGACTTGGCTTAGCATAGTTTAATATAGAAACAGTTGCCTCTCCAGGGCTGCTCCGGAACCGATCGTGCAACCACCGCGTTGACGTGGTGGAGGATTGCAGGATCAGGCGGAACTGGTCTGGATCAGCGAAAACGACAAGTAAAAACAACTAAACCTAAACTCCTTTTTACAAAAATATAAAATTAAAACAGGTAGTAATTGAACAATGCTTGAAAAACAAGCTTAACAAAACTTAAAACACATTAAAGAACTTGTGCACAAAAAACACTATTAACAATTTGTACCTGGACGCAAGCACCACAACTCAAATGAGATACCTTCCGCGAGATACTGCAATGCGGGGCTGCGCAGAGCTGGCCTAAACTTGGATTTTAAAAATGTTGATTTCGAGGTTTGATTTCTGAAAAAGATTGGGCACGTGAAATGAATTTAGAAACAAAAATGTACAAAAAGAAACGAAGAAAAACAAACAAACGTGACAAAAATACACAAACAGAAAGGAAGAGGGAGGAAAGGATTAAAGATGAGCGAAAGGTATGAAGTAATAGCAAAAGGTGGATAGGGTTAGAGAAAGGTTTAGTTGTTGAAATTTGGCTATAGTGGTTGCCGGAAAATCGGTAGTCTGGTATGGTAGAGAGTGTTTAATCCAAAATGGGGCATTATGCTGTCTAATTTATGTTATGTGTCTTGTTAGCGGACTATTGTCCAGTTTGAACGAGTAGAAGTTTTGAGACATCTGCTGGACGTAATCCGCTATCGGGGTTATGTCATTGCAACGTGCGTATAGGTCTCTAAGGGAGGTGTACTTTCCAGAATTTGAAATGAGGCACATAAATTTGTGTTCTAGCACTTTAAGTTTTCTCATTGTTGTGGCCGGTATGCTGCAACACACCGGCGCCGCGTATGTGATGGACGGCCTGACCATCATCCTGTACAACAGTTTTTTATTCTGCCTGTGAAGTCTGCTACCCCTGACGATGAGCGGATACAAACTCCTGGACAGGGAGTAGACCGTCCGTATTGTCTCATTTATGTGGGTATTGAATGTCAGTCTTTGGTCAAGTTTCACCCCCAACTACTTCACACATCTTTTGGTTGGAATTTTGCTTCCCCTGATCAAAATTGGAGTAATAATTTTATTCTCAGTAAAGCGACGCGTGAAGACTATTGCCTCGGACTTCTCAGCGTTCACCCGAATCTTCCACTGGTCGTAATAAGCCGCGGCGCGAGCCATGTGCGCCTTCAGCAGCATGTTCGCTGCTCGTGTATTGTGCGAATGTGGTCGTGTCATCGGTGTACTTGGTCAGCTTCGTATTCGGGAACTCTGGAAAATCAGAGTCGTACAAGTTGTACAACTTCGGTGACAGGCACGATCCTTACGGGACTCCCGCGCGAATGTCCCGCCGTGTTGAGAGTTTGTTATTCACCCGGACTTGCAGGGTTCATTTTTCACTAGCCACCACTGTTTCTTGGTGGTTGGTCATGGACTTGATGCAGCCTCCTGTAGGTTAGTCGTAGTGTAAATGTCCTCTTCAGTTAAGTTGATAGTCACATTGACGTCGTTTTCCTCAGGAAGACTATTGGATATGGCGATGTCATTATTCTCCGAACCAGAGGCTTCTTCACCTGTTTTGTGGTTTTTTGCAACATTCTTGTTTGAAGCTTCACCCTTTTATTTTAATGCTTTAGTAATGAATTGCTACACATTGCATTGCACAAATAAACACTAAAAATCGAATAAAGTACCTAAATCCAAATAAATTTGGTTTCATGTAAGATCTAATAGGTGAAATAATTTATCAAGTATGAAATTGATCAAAACGAGACTTGTTAGGTTATAGAATAACCCCTAATAGGTGAAGTTAGTGATTTACGTAGAATTAACGACATACTAAGCAGCGTTAATTAGATACAATAAAACAGGGGACTAATTGGTGTATAAAAAAGTAATTAGGTGGAATAGTTTACAATTAGGTGAATAAATTTGATAATATTAGACACTTATTACTTAATAGGCAGCAAAAATAGCTTGTTTTTCACTTATCCCTAAAGATGAAGTTAAAAATATTGGTGGAAATTAAGTTGTGCCTCCTATTAAGTAATATTGCGAGAAAGTAGCGATATTTATTCGAAAATACGGAACGCTGGAAATTCGCCGTGTAAATTTAAACGTTGTTTTTGAAAATAATTTAATTCATAAATATTCATTGAACATATTGAGAGTTATTGAATTACTGTAAGCTGAAAAAAATAGGGTACCAAGTCAAAAATAATAATAATAAAATAAAAATTTTGTGTAGGTATACGTATATATTTTTTTCTTTATAATAATAGGTATTTTTAAGGGACTTAGTAATATTTCAAGGTACAAAGCCTCATTTCAACAAAAAAAATTCATTCCCAAGTAAATTCTCGCGTATAAACCATGGAAATTAAACAATTGTCAAAGATAAAAGTATGTCTCATAAAGGTGGCAAATAAGTAATCTGCTAAGTTAATTTAATGTATTCTTGACATTGAAACTTACCTAAAAGGTGTCTGGCGACCTAACCTAATAGATCAAATACACCTATTTAACTTGTTTTCCACGTCCAATCGACGTGTCAAAAAACACCATTTCGGTAGATTCGACGTTGAATTTATGTCGTATTTCACGTATTGAAATTGGTGGCGTCACCTGTTCGACGTCGAAAAGCACCTAAATTGTTAGCTGGGTGGGGATGGTAGCCCAGTGGCTTATCCAATAAATGCCAAAATATATAAAATATACATCTTAGCGGTTTAAAAATGATTTTACTATAATAGCTTTATGTTCATATTATTATTGTATCACTTTATGAATTTCCGTTCTCATTTTAATTATGATCTACGAAATTTTACTAAAGGTAGAAAACATTTGTTTAAAAGACATTTTATAGTTTAGTTACTTAGGTGATTGATACCTCCAGTAGAAGAGAAATCATGCCAGCTCCCCCTGTCCCCCTCCAAAACGGCCATTTGTATCTGTCCATATATATATTTTTTTCTCAAAACTGATAAGAGGGGAAAATAACATAGTAGTTAAGATCAAGGAGGAAAATACTTACAGTCACCCCCTAACTGATACTATGTAAATTAGTGTCCGAATGGCCTATAACTAAGTTTAAAATATGAATTTGATATTTTAAGGGGCATATCTCTTTTATTATTCATTTCAGAAATAAGTTTATATAAAAGACCATTATTTTTTTATGTACTATCAGCCGCAAAAATGTTGGAAGACAATTTTGGACTACCTTTTATATAGGTAGATACAAGTGGCTCCTTTGGAGGGGGCAGGGAGGGCCGACATGATTTCTCGAGGTGGGTCTGTTTGAAAATCTACTTATTTTAAGTTCTAGTTCTACGCATGATTAAAAGGATTTGATGTTACTGACAAGTGGAAGAATCGCGGCATTTTCGAGAAGCAAGTAATTACACTATTAAGCAAATTTATTTACGTATAATTAACAATTAGCTTAGACTTAACATTCACTATAAATAAAGAAACTATACAAACAGTCTTCGTTCAGTTCATTAAGAATACATTTTCTGGAAACCAAAATATATACTTATTTCTTGTCTGAAAGTTATTTGTGGCATTCTACGAATATTCTTTCCTTTTATTTGGGTTTCCTACCACATGTATTATCCTCTTCAAAAACAATTCACCGAGTCTACAAAATAATAGAATTATTGAAAAAAGCCTCTGCGCTTGTGATGTTTACTTCAAAGGAACAGTCAGAGATTATTTTTTTAACAAATAATATAAATCGGAATAAACACAGAAATAATGTATTTTGCTGATGTTGTGGAAAGTAGTCTCTTTCCGTTTTCAAAGCCTTTTTCGAAGAACTCTTATTTTCTGTGTATGTTAAATACACAGCTTTAGGATTCTGTTTATGTTATTTCCATAGAGATACTTACTATACTTACACAGAATGATGATATTTTCTTTTAGATAATGTTGAGTTTGTTAAGTTCTTCTTTTAATATTGGTATCCAAGTTGTACAAATATCTACAGAACAATTCGATACGCATTTTTATTCATTTAATAGGATTATTGCTAATTTTTTAATTTTTCTTTTTTGTTATCTGCCTCTTTTGTTAAAATTTTTGCCGAGTCCCAGTTTATTCTGTCCGTTTTTCCAAGCATGTTCACAAATTTTTGATTTCTGAATTTCATTCTTTTTAATATAATTCATGTGCTCATCTAACCTCACACTGAAAGGTCTGGATGACTTACCCACATAACATTTATCACATTCGCACGGGATACAGTTTTTTAAATTCTGCTCCCAGTTTATCGGTTTTGTTTTTTTAAAATAGATCTCAAAGTGTTCCCCGTTTGAAATACCTTCCTAACATCAAATTTGTCACCTATACGGCGTAACTTCTCCGATAGTCGGTATACATAAGGAATTGTTGCTGTATAACGATGTTCAGGTTTTTGTCTTGCCTGATTGCCCCTATTTTTAACATTTATGAAAACTCTATCAAAAAATGCTTCAGGGTATTGATTTTGTACTAGAACCTTTTTGATAAATTTTTTCTCGTTATTTAATATTTCATTATTAGATGAAATTATTTTGGCCCTATCGTATAAACATTTTACAACACCTCTCTTGACATTTATTGATTGATTTATGTTAAAATTTAGATATCTATTAGTATGTGTTGGTATTCTATAAACGCTTGTTTCAATTGTATTATTTAACCTTTTAATTAAAACATCTAAAAACGGTAGTTCATTCCTACTTTCTACTTCTAATGTGAATTCAATAGACGGTTCCTTACTATTTATATTTTCTAAAAAACTATCTAGTAAATGAGGCGAAATTGCAAAGATGTCCTCAACATATCTCCACCAGAAACCGGTTTGTTTATACAATTTTGAACATGTGTGTTCTCAAAGTTCTCCATAAATATGTTGCTTAAAATTTGACATAATGGAGATCCCATTGCCATACCAAAATCCTGCTGGTAGAAGCCATTTTCTAATTGAAAATTGGTTGTTTTTATATACATTGTTAATAACTCCATTATGCTATTTACGCTTAATTTAGTGCTAGTTTCCAAATTATTATCATTCAGCAACCTATCTTTAACTATTTTTAAGGTTTCATCTACTGGAACATTGGTAAAAAGACTAACTACATCAACACTAACCAGCGGACATAGAATAAACTGACTCGGGAAAAATTTTAACAAAAAAATAAAAATTAAAGAATCATCTTATTAAATGAAGATAAATGCATATCTAATTGTTCTGTAAATATTTATACAACCTGGCTACCAATGTTAAAAGAAGAACTTAACAAACTCAACCTTATTATCTAAAAGAAAATATCATCAGTTCTGTGTAAGTATCTATGGATATAATAAACAGAATCTTAAAGTTGCGTATTTAACATACACAACAAATAAGGGTTCTTCGAAAAAAGCTTTGAAAATGGAAAGAGACTACTTTCCGAAACGTCAGCAAAATACATTATTCCTGTATTTATTTCAATTTATATTATTTGCTAAAAAATAACGTCTGACTATTCCTTTGCCGTAAACGTCACAGGCGCAGAGGTTTTTTCCAATAATTCTATTATTTTGTAGACTCAGTGATTTGTTTTTGAAGAAGGTAATACATGTGGTAGAAAACCCAAATAAAAGAAAAGAATATACTTATTTCATTATCAATTTTATAATAATAGTTATTAATAAACTTCATTTTGATCTAAAATGGTTATACTTATTAGCCTATTATGTTGAACAGTTGAGCAAATTATATTAAAAGAAGCCTATGCATCTCAAGATGAATCTTTGTACAGAAACAACTTCTCAAAAGACCTCTTAGTAAAAGTTATGTGCTTAGTAAAAAACGATAGGTACATTTATTTCTCCCTCAAAAGATGAATTTAAATTAATAAATAAAGGAGCAAGTAAACAGATTAAAAGTACCTAAGTAATATTAATCAGAGAGAGCAACACATTCCTGACCTTAGATTCTTCATACTAATTTCTAAATTTATTACCTCACTGTTACTAGAAAGATGTGCCAGTCTATCATGTCCTTCTTGAACTACGCACGTGTCAAAGATATATTCACCTGCTTGGTCATCTTTAACAAGTTCGTCCCACATTAGTCCAGATTCACATTTATTTAATACAACTTCTAAATAATTGTTCTCAATAGACCACGTTGTCATATCTGGTACAATTGTTTGATGTAATTGCCCACAAAGTAAACTATTACCATTATATTTTATTTCAACTTCTGTAGATTTAGACTGAACATGAACTAATTGATTATTTACATTTTCAGAAAAAGGAAACTTTATCGTAATATCTTCAAGATTTTGTGTCCATTGATAAGTCTTAGTCACATTTGCTACATTCTTGTTTTCAATTATCACTGGACAATCAGAATTTATGGTGAATTTGCAACCACTATCGCTAACTACATAAACAGCTTTACAAGCTCTTTCTAATGCTGCATACTGAATGTCTCCATTTGTTTTTAATTGCTTTAATGCTACTTGTTGCCAGGGTTCATTTTCACATTTTGAAAATGATATCCAATGAAGTATGGTTGAAAAACGATCTTCTGGGCTGTCCTGTTTAATATTCAGCAATAGGACGTGTAGTTCCTCTTTTTGAGGTTCAGCTTCTTTAGACACAGCGTCTACTATTAAAAAACCTTGATCCTGACCTACAACTTCATCCGAGAAAAGTAATGTGAACGTGTCGTCATCATTACGAGAACCTGTATTAACTATATACATAATACCAGCCCCATCTGATATAACAGCTATATTGCCATTGACAAATTTCATTGAAATATTATAATCCCCAATTCTTCTTTCATCACGTTTAGGTACTTGCCAAACTACTATTGGTTCAATTAATTCGCTGCTAAATGGGTCTATGTAAGTTTTGCAAATATTCCAGTCGGTGTCAATAAAATATATAGAATCACTTTCATCTAAATGATCTCCAATTAAATGATTGTGAAGTCCATATAATTTTGCATGTAGTAAAGTATACTGACTTGTATTTAAAAGTATTCTGTCTACAGGTTTGGTTAATTCTCTTTTCTCACATGGTATGTCATGTAATGACAATTTATAACCATCAAAATTGGAATCTAATAATGATTTTTTAGGACACAAATCAATTAAAACTGGACCCATGACTTGAAAATGATCTAAACGCAATATTTAATATATTTCCATCAATATTTACATTTACCAAACACTTTTAGGTTAGGTAGCATGACAACAAGACAAGTTTTCGGTTACAGAATTTAGAATCATAGATAAGAGATTGTACAGAGTCTAATTCTGCGATTTCTGGGCAGATCGACTCTTGAAATATTTAGACGCAAGAACATTCTCTTTTATTTTATCTGCCAGAGAGCACCAGCCGTACTGGATTGTTTGTCCATCAATGTCAATGCGAAAAAATATGTCTTTGAATAAACAAGGTTAATTAGGATGTAAAATTAAACCTTATTGCCGTGTACCAAAGCGCTCTACTCATAGAAAATATATGTCTATGGCTCTACTTCAAGTGTACTAACTAGAATATTGTCATGATTGTGATTGATTAATCTAGAATAAAAGAATAAAAAAACAAAAAAAAAACAAGTTCATAAATCTAATTATATAACTTTCAACCAAATCAGCTTATTTTCGATGAACTCATCTAGCATTTCTTTTCCTCAGCTACGCTTTTAAACGATTTAATGACCAACTACCGTAATCCGTTTTATCAATTTCGCTCATTTCTACGAATAAGAGATAGGGAATCTCCCGAAAATCGGGAAATTTAAACTATGATACAAGTTGAGAATGAAATTAAACCGAGTACACATGGCGTCATCTATTGGATATATTAGGAACTGGCTTGGATTGTTACTCATTCTTATTATCAATTTGGCTCATTTCTACGAATAAGAGGTCGGGCAGCTTGTGAACGATCCATCTTTAGTGTGTCTGAAGGACTTATATTTCTATCTTAAAAAAGTTAGAAAAAAAAAATAAAAAAAATAGGAAAAGAAAACAAATTTTCTTTTTCCTCTATTCTATCTTTATTTCAAAAATGAATATTTACGTTCACAAAATTTTTAGGGTTCAACACGACTGTTTCAGACGGAGAATAATATAAAAAATCATACTTACTGTCGTTCATGCTTTGCTGCTCTAATGGTATCAATTGGACGTCGTAACACTATAAACCTAACACTGTCTGTACCACACTTTCTTAAAATTATACCTGAAAGGGAATTTTGTTAGAAAACACAACTAAAAGACAATATAAAGTTAAAAAATGTATATATTAAATCTTAATTAAATTTATGTTTTTACAACAACTTTTATTCTAAGAAATATGTTTAACAAACACTAGTCTGGCCCGTGTACAACACATGGTGAGGAACGGAACGATTCATAATGTACCAACTACCATCCAATATGCGGTTTTATAAGCTAACGATGCACAAAAAGATTCAAGAAAAGTTCAATGCTACTGAAATTTTGGTGGGCTTTTGCTTGCCTGTCTTATAAACGTATTTTTATTTCACATTAATTTTGGTCGCTCCTCGGAGCTTAAAAATGCTTGAAGCGCTACTACTTCGAATTGTATATTCTGCTATTACAACTTTTTACGTTCAGGCAAGGCGGATCCCATGCACGTATGAGTACATGGTAATAATACTTTTCTGACACCGAATCACTGAGGAACCGGTTTAGGGCAAACCCCGTCAAAACTCGTCATTTCCCCGTCAAAACCGACTGCTAGGAAATGATGGGGGTTCCATGTCGCTAAGGGCTATTTTCGCTATAACTTCCGATATACTTTGAATAGTCGTTGGATTAACTTGTCCTCATATTCAATACCTCGTAAGAGTTGCAGTGCTTGACAACGTGGATTCGTAAAAGGGTTTTAATCTTGAAAATTTCGAAGTCAAATTTTATTATACTTTATAAATTTAGGTGGTCGGGGCGACATTACGTCCCTGTGCAGCGACATTTACTACACTTGCTAAATTAACGCTCCTTGAGGAGTTATTGAAAATTTTGTATAAAAAACGTTCCGAAGAGCGAAAATATGATTACAAGTATTAAAAACCTCTTCCACGGCATTTTTACGTGAAGCACGCTTTTCGTACGAAGTATTTCCTAAGTCGGATTTTGTTACAACGTCGAAAAGTATATCGGGGTTTTAGCGTGTTCTTTAACAAGCTCTCAGAAATCGGGCAATTTAAACAATTTATAAAAGTTATAATATAACTATTAAATTGTTGTTTAATGTCATTCTCAATCAGCTTATTTTCGATGAACCCTCTAGCACTTCTTTTCCTCAGTTCTGCTTTTAAACGATTTAATGACACTCTACCATAATCCGTAATCCACCAAAAGCGGTTAGTTCTATCACGTCTTTTCCACCGGTGAAACTTAGCGTACCTGTTTTCGAGGATGCTGAATACGACGGTGATGCTCAATATTTCTTCTGGCCCTCTCCAACCCGCTAACGGCTATTATAAACACCCCCGAAAGGGGTAAAAAGAACATTTTTTTATATCACCCTCAAAATGTATGTATAACGCACGTTTTTGAAGATGTTGAGCACGGTAGCGATGTTGAATGTTTTTTTTCCCCCTCCAACCCCGCTAATGGCTAATAAACATCCCCGAATGGGGTGAAAATGTATGTACCGTCGCCCGTCTTCGAGGATGCTAAGCACGGTGGTGCCCTAACGTCTAACGAACACCCCCGCCGTAAACGTACATCATAGTTCTGGCCTATGGCCCCATAAATAAAAATTAAACAGGTTGAGGTCGGGCGAACGAGGGGACAGGCAATTGGACCGCCTCGGCCTACCCACCTTCCAGAAAACACATTATATAAATGTTGTTGTACTTGTTGTTGAAGATGTCATGAAGAAACTACATATGCTGCCTAACATCGACAGCAGCTTCTTTGAAAAGAACGCACCGGTAAAGTATCACGTAAAAATTGTTAATAAAAGCACCACTTAGAGAATTATCAATGATGAAAGGGCCAATAGCTACTCCGTTCCAGCTCACACATTTACCGAAAACCGTTGTTGGAAATTTGTTAGCCAAGTGGCATGGGGATTTTCTAATGCTCAGTAATGCGTGTTCCGAAAATTATGAATACCCATTTCTTGTGAAAATTGCCTCATCCGTAACTAAAATGTTCATGGTTTAGTTTGAGTTTAATTGATGCTTGCGTAACAACAACTCACAAAAGTTCATTAGAAGATCCTTGGTAGTAGAGTTTGCACCCGGGCCGATTAAGTTGCCCCCTCCCCACTTGTTTTTTTGACCTATTTTTTTATTCAACGTGCCCGTTATGTGCCTCTTTATGCCCCAAATTAATTAGCTAGCGCCCTAACCGCCCTCAAGCTATTAACTATTGAAATTAGGAGGGGCAAGTTAACGCCTATTCTGTCACTTTATCAAAAAACTTCAAAAATAATCTCAAATTATAAAGAACAGCAAGCGTCCTTTTGCGTCCCCAGTTAAATGGCTAGCGCACTTTCGGGAGCCGTACAACGGGGGTAATAGGTGAGGGGTTGGGGCAAATCTTCATATATTCAGAAAAATTATTTTTTATTACAATTTTGTTGATAGGCCAGTCGGCAGGTAGATTGATATTGTTTTAAATCAGACAAGAGATTTTATTGCTGGAACCAGTTCATTATAGGCCTTAGACATACTAATTTTTCTCCCTCGCCCGCCCCCTCGGAACACCACCAATTTTGGCCAGGTCTTGTGGCCCGGGGGGTTTTTTGCGGTGTGATGGTGGTGGTGTGTAGTGGTGGTCTGGTAATGAGGCCTTCTGGTGTTGGTGGAACGATTAGAGCTACGTCCTCAACCGGTGAATGCGGCGGCCCTTCGGCCACCTCATTCACCGGTCCAGGAGCAGCCCTCACCTAGCCCCTACTACGAAGGTGGGATACATAGTTACACAGATTTTGTGGCGTGAAGGTGCTATGCTCTGGAAGCCCCTCATACCATAGAGCATGCATCCGCGCCATGTATTCCCTCCGCGCGGATTCACTGCTTTCATAGCAATGCAAAAGTTCATCTCTCAATTCATTTGTCCACCCAAAGCGTCCTTGGTCATTGTCTATGTCGTCAACGGGCGGTCTGTCCGGTTGGGCCCCACCACTACCGCTTAAAAATTATTATTTTGCAAATATCTCGATTGTGAATAGTCCTACGAAAAAAAAAATGGTTATCAAAGCTGAAGAGATAAGTAAATCCTCTATCGAAATGGTTCAGACACATTTCTACGTAATATTAATATTCTTGGAGTTATAGGCGTGGGAAGTAAAGCACCGTAACGCATTCACTAATCGACACTTTAGCATACTTTAGCTGCTTTCGTTCGTCTTGAACAAAGTGATTGTGATTAGTAAGCAACCAATAGAAATCAAGAATTTGAAAAATATCTCAACTCAATTGTGATTGTGATTTAGTGATTTGTGTTCAGTTTGTTCAAGATAAACGAAAGTACCTAGTATCACGTTTTGTACTTGCTATTACGTTTAATTGTCACTTTTGAAGTTTAATTAAATATATTTATTATCAATTTTGAAATGTTTTCAACTATCAATGGTAACTATCATTATGCGCTCATTTCCACACCACCTTGCGGTAGAGTACTTGGTACTTTTTTTTTAAGTGATATCCCCAATAGGCCCAATCCACTTTTTGTTTATTTCATTAATTTATTTCTAACTCTTATTCTCTGTTGCCAATATATTACATTAATCTGATTTTTTTTTAAGTTGCCAAACATTCCCTTACTTCAATAAAACTGCGAGTGTCGGTTTCATTATCATCTTTATCACAATCAGCGTCCTCATATTTATCCTGTTCCAAAAAAGTTAATACCTTATCTTCGGTTTCTTTGGCTTGATCTGAGTTTCTTTTTTTTTCTTTTTTTTTGCATTGGGCAAAATCCATTAGCCAATTACATACATTGAAAGCTAACATAAACAATATAATAGAGAATTTACAGACGATTAACAATAGGGATGAAAACAGGGACACCCTCTTCTCGCCCAGGGATCTATCAGGGCATTTATATTGATCTGAGTTATCTACATATGTTTCGACATTTGCACACGTTTGTCTTTGACATCCAGAACAAATAACGGAACATTTTAGTCCTGCTTTAGTCTGCTCTGTAAAGGGCTAATATAACTTTTCGGCCTGCTGTATCTACTATTAATTTGCAAATTGTTGAATTATGAGCTATGATTTCATCATAGTCAGAAGTTTTTACAAGCACAGATCATTTCTTCAATTCCCTTTCAATCATTCCAAATGCCCGTTCGGATGGTAGAAAAGAATACTCTACTACTGGAAATTTCATGCTGACTGACATTATGTGGTGAGGCGTTTTTATGTAAAGCCAAACAGAAATCATGATCATCATTATAATATTTTTATTTTGGCCCCCACAGCCGTCGGCAATAAATAAATGGTATCGATTGTATCATTAAAATTAAAATCAGTATATTCCAGATAGCTGAAGCAATAGAGTTAGAATTTTTTGGGAAGTGTACCTCTGACCATACATATGAATGAACATTTTCTGGACTCAAAGATGCTGTTGATAAACCATGGACAAATGTTAAGTTATAGTAATTAATTTTCTGACTAAAATAATAAAATAAAACGTTTATTAACCGTTATTCTGTTTGGCACTGAACATAAAACTACACAAACAACAGAACAAATGGCGGGACAACATACCATAAATAATTGCGTCTCTTGCTATTGGATTGCTAACCATTTGTTTAACGATGATTGGCTGTGATGTGAGAAGCGAGTTTTGCGTTCAGCTTTGCTAAACATAACGCGAGTTTTGCATCGAGTCATAATTTTTGGCATTGAATTTCTGTGTTATTAAGCGGTTTTTGCACCGAAACCTTCACCTATATTGTAGATATTAACCAGAGAAACACAATAGTGTAAATAATTGATATTTCACATTTTTGTCGATTAGCGAGTATTGCATCTAGTGGATTCAAATACACTATTGTGTTTGGTTTTATAGAAGAACAGCCCTCAAGGAGAGGTGAGTAACTGTTGTTCAAGTAACATATACCATAATCTGGTTTCTATTAAGGGACTTCCGGCCAGATCTTTCACCCAGGCCTCTGTTCGCGTCTTCCGGCCAGGTTTTTCAGTTTTCATACCAGCCCTCAGCACGAGTCCTTGGTTTGGTAGGAACTTGATAGACATTTGGATTTGGCTGATTACCTCGACAGCGAAACAGATAAGTGCAGACTCAATACCTTTCATTAAAGGCACTGATTTTATTTGTTTATTTTTTCCTTGTTTTAATATTTTGTAATAACTAAATCCATTTGGATGCTAATTGTTAGGCCACAAAATTTATTGGGAGAGACCAGAACTTAAAGTTTAAAATTTGTAAACAAATTGTTAGCCAAGCCTGACGTCACGCTTGGTTTTTTTGTGTGTAAAATTTTATTCATTATAAATTGTCCTAATTTCAATCGTTACTGTTTATTTTACTTATTTCTGGTGGTGGATTCCTTCACATGTGTTTGGACCAGCAAGGGAAACCAGTGGCGCCCCTAATATAAATAACCCCCCCAACGGCTAAAGCTAGCGTGCATTTTGTTACGCTCGACGCTGCAATCCACCACTAGTTAATTTTTTTTAGAAAAAAGTGCGTAGCACACGAGGAATGGATGATTTTGGATGAATGCTCCTATGCATATTAATCATTCTATTAATTGAAGCAGCTCATCTACCGTGTCATTACACTAATCCAAAGGAGTACAGCAGAACAGGAACGGTAAGCATGTTAGTAACATATACCTTGTTTTTCCACAAAAGTTCTGACGACCAAATCCTTGGGATTAGATGGTGTGGAAATAAGCGCATTATGGTAGTCACCACCGATAGTTGAAGAATTATTATGTTTAAAAGAGGACTATAATGAACTTCTTCCAATGGTAAAATCTCTTGTCCGATTTAAAACGGTTCTCAACTCCCTGACCACTGGCGTATGAGACCTGGCGTTGACAATAAATATGTATGTTGTCCTGACTTATTTATAGCTGAGTTCTTATGACAAACACAAAACATTGAATTTCACAAAAGTCACATTTTTTGTAACTCCGTAACTAATAAACTTATACAATTTTTTTTTCATTATTAGTCGTTATTTACCATAAGCTATATCGCTCCCTAAGTTTATGTGTATATAGATTAATATTCACCCTGTATATGTCCATAACCGACATATACTTAACTCAACATAAATTTTATTGGTACGGTCATGGGCAAAAAAATAGGACGTCTTATAAAGGTATTTTGCTAAAATCTAGTTGTGTACATCTAACTTTAATTTTTGTGACATTGTCAGTTAGTTGTCATGATTTATTGCAAGTGTAAAAAACTAATATGCCTCACATAAGCGATTTAGTTAAATCTGGAGTTATTGCTAAAGCAGAAGATGGATGGTCAATGAGACAAATTGCACTGCGTTATAATATTGATAAAAATTCGGTGTGTAACATTTTAAGAAAGTGGAGAATAATCGGTACGATTAGTAGAAATCCTGGATGAGGGCGACGAAGGATATCAACTCAACAACAAGATTTGCAATTGGTAAATGCTTTAGTAGAAAACCCATTTTACTCAGTTATTCAGGCTGCTGAAGAAACGAATTTTCCTGGATCGAGTTGTATTGGTCGTCGGCGAGTAAGAGAATCGGAGTTACGATGTCATGCAGCAGCACAGAAATACTTACTTGAAGCTGAACATAAAGAAGCTCGAGTTTTGCGCTTGAATTTTTAACGCATGATGTAAATTTTTGGAACAATGTAATCTTTACAGACGAAAAAACTTTCCAGCCAACAACAGCGGTCGTATTCGTATGTTTACCGCCCTCCGAATACTCGGTTCTATGAGAGATATATATCTAACAATGATAAAAGTGGTAGATTTTCCGTCAATATGTGGGCTTGGATATCGGCACATAGTCCTGGTGTTTTGTGGCATATTGAGGAGCGATTTAATAGTGAAACATATATTCGGATTTTAGATAATATTATGCTCCTTTCTGTGTCACAATTATTTCCTAATAATGAGTTCATATTTCAACGAGACAATTGTTCCGTTCATACTGCTCATACCGTAACTAACTGGTTTCAAGGTAACAACATCAATGTTCTTAACTGGCCCAGTCATAGTCCAGATCTTAACCCTGTGGAAGAAGTATGAGGACTACTCGTAAGAAGTATCCAAAAACGAAATGTGAGACCACGGAATGCCGAAGAATTACTGGAAATAGTAAATAATGCATGGGAAAATATTATTAGTAATGATTATTGTATAAGCAGGTTATTTAATTTTATGCCAAACAGACTTCTAGAAGTCATAAATAGAAATGGTGCAATAACGAAATATTAGTAGTTAGTTTCTTGTTAAGTAGGATATCCTTTGTCCTTTGATCCAAGATTTCTACTAATCGTACCGTTTATTCTGCACTGTCTTAAAGTGTTACACACCAAATTTTTGTTAATATTATAATGCAGTGCAATTTGTCTCATTAACCATCCATCATTTACTATAGCAATAACTACAGCTTTAAAATAAAAAATAAATTATAAGTGATATCTGTTTTATTTCGGCTACTCATTACATATTTAAATAGAGACAGATTTACATTAGGAAAAAAAAGTTTTTCTATTTTTTTCTGCTCACGACAGTACGTGTCATTTCATGTGTTTACGGACGATATTAAATCATGAAAAATCCCTACGTATAAATTTTTGCATCAAAATTACTCTATTTCAAATATTTCCGAAAATAAAATTCGTTTTGTGTTCTTGACAAAATTGAAACAAGCATTTCTAATGAGTAAACATTCAACTGTTTTACATTTAATACAGATTACAAAAGGGATCAGCAAATACACTGCCTGGGGATTTAGTCAAAAATAATTCATGCACTTTTAAGCAGGTGCAATCTGCTAAGGGATTTGATTGGGAAAGACAAATTTAATGAAAACAACATTTCTGACGTTAAATATGTTTGTTTGATTAGAGACCATATTCGTGTAAATCAACGGTAATATAACTTAAAGAAAACAAACAAGTTTTAATAATTTTTATATTTTCAACTATTAAAATACGCTTGGTCAAATATATAGAATATCTACATAAATACATTTCTATAAATTTTACAAATACAACAACATATAAACTTTTTTGAAAGTAAAATATATATATTTAGATAACTCTAAATATTATCTTTATAGTGTAAACATACAACTTTTGCATAAATAAAGGATTTCAAGCCACAATCAATATACTGAAAGTTTTATTTTAAAATTTCAGTGTACTTATAACTATTAGCCCAGTCATACTAGAAAATGGAGAAAAAATTCCAACACATTATTCTTTGGCCGCCAAAAAATATTTTACGTCACATCTAAAAATTCGTGGACTTGCATGCTTTTTAGAACAAGCCGCAAGAAATGGTTGGAATTTTTCTCATTGTTTTCTAAATGTTCATTTGGTCTAATATGACAGGCCCACATAAAATAAAGTCACTGTTAATGTTACATATTACCTACTTAAAACTAGTAAATATAAATGTTCTGCGGGACGATGGGCAAAATGGCAGGATATTTATTTTAAAAGTTACTGAATTTTATATTATCTCTATAATATTTTTTCGAGTATCTTCGAACAAATATTTAAACAGAAATCTAAAAGAAATTAATACTACATATTTGGGCAACGATATGGTGTAAATATTAATAAAGGACCAATACTCAAGTACCTGCAAAGAAAATGTTTAAAAGACGTCTTTGGCATTTATCGTGTAGTGGAAAATATACAGTTATAGAGCGTTTAAAATGCAGATATACAATCATACTTTTTTTCAATAAAGTCTAATATTTAAATATTTTGTAATAGAGGAGTATATAAAATATGCATGACACATTGATACTGAATAATTCAAGATTCATGCAGTATATTACTTCTGAAAATGTTGATACAGTTTATTTCAGACTTATAAGAAATATAAACACAGATACTAGGGGTATAAAAAATCACTAACACCCGCAGTTTATACATACATACATCAACAGAATCTAAGAAATATGGTCAAAACTTACATGAACTTCTAACGCTAACACTTAAAACTTTATTCTCAAAAGATTTGGCTCAGTTCTTTAAAGGTTCAGAGCAATAACACGGTTTCAAATTTCTTGTATAAAAGTATATTCTTGAATCAAATATCATTCGGTTTTGATTTTCAAGGATGGAAAGACAACGTTTAAATCGTGATACGCAGTTACAAGCATTCGGCCTGTTCAACATGATCCAAAAAAATATGCATCAATAGGTTGTGCCGTAAACGTCATCCTCGTGAGCAATAGCTGAATAATATAAAGTATATACGATTGGAATTGAAACTGGTCAGTTTTAAAGCACAGGATCGTGCGTACTGAACTTGATATTTTGTCCTATATATTTGGCAATGGTATTGAGATTCGAACGGTAGTTGAAACTGTGCAGGCGAGTCCGAGACTGGCAATGTAATCAGCCTGAATGAACCATCTACGACTGCACTGGTTTAAAGGTAACAAAACGGACAGGTCTACTAGCACAAAAAAACTCGTAAATCGTTTCTTTATCTTGGAACGTGGAAGTCTAATATCGTGCTGTCTATGTGCCAGTGCAGCGCATAAATACCTATTATAATATCAAGCGTAGGAGTTTAGTTAGTTACTGTTCATATTTATAAATATTTACTACTGTATAAAAGGTAAAATATTTTAATTATTTACTAATTTACCATGGCTTTCTGGAGACCATTTGAAAGAGAGGATAATATAATAACGCCCGAAAATCTTATCATTTTGTTATGACAAGCGTTTCTATTTACCTCCGCCCATGTACAATAAAGAGATGCCGACTGTTTTTGCCGGCTTTTAGTATTTATACGGTTTCAATTCCAATCGTATATACTTTACTATTGTAGCAAGAACTGAAAATCCGACAATTTATATATTACTGATAAAGTGTCATGACAATTTTTATGGTGTTTCTCATGTGTTTTTGTACGCCGAAAATGAATTTGAAAACAAAACATAAATGTGAGATCTCTTACTGCAAATTTTAATCAGTTTCAAGATTGCATTTTACATTCAAACTATCACATAATCGGAGTCTGAAAGTTGGTTACACGCAGGTATTAGCAGTAATTGTTTGACGAGTTTGGTGGGTGTTGGGATCAACGTTTTGTCAAAAAACACAATTTTAATTTGTCGACGTTTTGTTTAATATTATCGATATCCTCAGGCCACTAGAAATATAAACAATTCTATGGAATTATTCAAAACAAAATTAAAAGTTTAGCTAAAACTTTTTTTAAAAAAGCGAATAGATACATACAAAAAAACTAACATAAACAACAATTTACATCGTAATAAAAACTTATACACAAAATTCAATAAGTTGGAAATAGACTTACATTTAATTTGTGTTTTGACGTCGTATAAAATACATAATTTCTGGGATATCACTAGATAACAGTTCTTAAAAATAGTCCTATACATACAAGTTTAACTTGAATACTGGGGATGATACGTTATCAGATGCTCAGATTTTTTGTTTGTCTAGGAGAAATTTTAATAGAATATTAATATACCTAGTGTAATTATGTTATTGACCTTATCTTTTAATTTTACTAATAATATTGAAATAGGCTGCATTTAAGTTTTCGATATCAGCTCTTTTGTTAACACATTTTTCGTTTTTCTTAATGCAAATCATTTCATGTGTTAATCTTTTCTTTAGATTGTTTTGTTTCCCAATTATTCTAGTTTCATCAAAGTTAAAAGTATGTCCGGTTAATACGTGTTCTACAAGTTGGGTGGGATTATTTTTCTTTAATGCATTCCTACTGGCATTCTTATGTTCCATTATTCTCTGCTTTAGGTATCTTCCTATTTGTCCAATATAGCTTTTATTACAAACAAGGTATTTCATAGATTACATCCGGCTGTAGTTCTTTTTGTGTTTTTGATTTTAATCTTGTAAAGAATTTATTTTTAATTGTATTTTCATTCTTAAAAGCTGTTTTAATTTTATCTGTTTTTTTAGTTATGGTTCCTTTTAAGTTTTCAGATAAATCTCTTATATATGGAATTTTTAAATATTTTATATCACCCTGTAACTGTGTATTATTGTTTGTCAGTGTGGTAGATGTAGAATTATTATTTAGGAATCTTTTTATTAATTTTGGTGGACAATTATTTAAAGTATGTTATGTATATAGTTTAAATTTTTTTCCCAATAACTATGGTCTGATAATTTTAGCGCTCTGTCTTTTAGATTGTTGATAATATTTATTTTTTGCTGAAAAGGTTGGTTTATGGTATCAATCTGTTCTGAATTTCCCTGTGTTATGTCTAATAACCAACACATCCAAAAATGCAAGTTAGTTTTTTTTTGTTTTTCCACAGTAAATTGTATTTTTTTATGAAAACCATTAAATGTGTCTAACACTTATCTTTTTCAATGGCCATAAATATGTCATCCACATACCTTTTAAAGAATAATACACAGTTTAGTTTTTTAAGGTTAACATCTTGAAGTTCCGACATAAGTAAGTCAGCACACACTGGGGACATACAGTTTCCCATGCCCAAGCCAAAAACTTAAGTATAGTAATCATTTTCATACTGAAAATAATTATTTTCTATACTAAAATTCTTCCCATTTAATTTTATCTTTTTTGTCGGATAGAGTTCAACTAACATTACTCAATAACAATATTTCACAACCGCTAACGGTACTTTCAGGAGCTCCGCACGGAAGTATACTTGGTCTATTATTATTTACTATCTTTACATCAAATTTTCATAAATCCTTACAATTTCGTAGTTATATGTCGATGATACACAACTTTATTGTTCATTTCACATTGAAGATCTATATGAATATGAGAATTTAATTAACACTGATTTAAAGAATTTAGTATCAACTTCAAGTGATCACCTACTCAAAATTAACCCTAGTAAGTCATCTGCTATAATATTTTAAAATGACAATGTATGTGAATTTGTATCAAGAGAATTTAATATATAGATCGGAAATGATATTACCGCCTTCAATCATAGCTCTAAAAGTCTTGGTCTTATTTTTGATCACAAATTAAAGTTTGAGCAGCATATAACGAGTACATTAAGATTAGCATACGCTGCACTAAAAATGATATATACTCAGAGACACTTTTTAAGCATTGATGTGAAAAAAAAATGTTATGTGATTCTTTAGTTATGTCCCATTTTAACCACAGTGATACGGTTTATGGCCCTTGTATTGACAACATCGAGGTGCGACGTACACAAGAAGAACAGAATTCTTGCCTTCATTTAATTTTGGGAATTCAACGTCGTCAAAGAATATCACACAAACTGCAAACTGTTGGTTGGCTGAATATGTACAATCGTCTTAAACTTTACATGACTTGTTTTTTTCATAAAATTTTAAAATTTAAGTCACCACCTTATTTCCTCAATAAGCTGCCTTTTCCCGCTGATGTTCATAACATTAATATTAGACGTAAACATATTCTTACTGTACCTCAACATAGTGAGAAAATTTTCAAAAGATCATTCTCTTATAACATTGCTACCTGTATAAATAAATTACCTTTTGATGGGCTAATCCTTACATGTGAAAGTTTTAAAAAGACATAAAATATATTTAATGCCAAATCAATAAATCGTTCTTTTTTCTTATATCTCCCCTATTCTTCTGTTTTCCTCTCTTTTCTCTTTCTCTGCTCTAGTTATCTGTTTTTCTCTTTTTCCCTCTCTGCTTTGATATGTTTCTTTAATTTAATTATATTATGGATTTTATGATTGTCTAGATATGAATTGAAAGCCATATTATATTTATTTTCTATCACATAGTTTAGGCTGTAGTTGTTGATTGTGTCATTAAACTGAACTATTCTGCATTTTATTTACCTATCACTTGTACTATTATTTATATAATCTATTGTCAATTGTTGTGAGTTTGGGTGAATAATAAATACTTTATTACTATATTATTATTAATTTGTCTCACTCATAGTTTTAATAAAACGAAAAATCAAGTTTTGCTGTATGGAATATTCCCATATTACGTTAGGCCATACAGAATATTTATAAAGACTACACTCTCAAGAGTGCAAAATAAAAAAAGTTCACTAAAATTTAGAAGATTTCAGCAGGTCACGTTTGTCCTGTTAATCGGGCCTTATAGGAAAAATTGGTATTGAAGTTGATTTTTTAACCTTTAGTGACAAAAATTGAGAACTTCAGACATAGGTTTCGATATACCTGAAACCTTTCCCTTAACATTAAGATCAGTTTAATGAAGGTTTCAGCAAAATATATTTTTCCAAGCAGACATTGTTTTCTAAAAAATGGCGAAGGACTTGGTGATTTAAAAAACACAATTTTTATTTTTTTTTCAAGTGAAAACTGGGCCAAGTTTTTAATATATTAGATCATACGTAGATACAAATATACAGATATCCGTTGCTAAAGCGGTATATTCCAAGGCAAATGAGGCCCAATTTTGCTTGATGGTTACTATAGTCCAGTGCAATTAATCATTATAAATGAAAAATGACGGAACCCAGGTATAATGAACGGATTTGATTTTATTTTTGATTTCTAATGCCATAAACTAAAAAGTTTACCCATGGAAATTACCGCAATTTCGAAAATTCGTAAATCAAAAAATTTTATTTAGAATTCTCAACGAAAAATACAATTATCGGAATTTTTAAATATTTCCTTTAAGAAAATAATGATTGTTATAGTTTTCGAGGTTGTTTATAAAGGATTTGTAAAAAATTTAAGAATTTTCAAATTAATTTAAAGGTGGCAGAAGCTCCAAAAAGCGAAACAAATTAAAGAAACATTAAATAATACAAGCACATTAGTTTTTTTATAGAAAATAATATATTGACAAATTATGCTAAATAATAATTATAAATTTTAATGACATAAATAATTATAAATTTTTATTAAAAGGATAATCATGTCTAATTGTCTCCGGCGTTTTCGTCGTGGTAGAGCATTTAAGCAGCTAACTCCTTTGCATAGTAAACATGCTATAGAAGGCTGAAAGCTTCGTTCAAGTCGAGATAATGACGATTGAATATGTCGATGTACGAGAATCGGTGAAATCACGTACCTCCCACTTTGACGGCCCGTATCGTAAGTACGCGGCGACGGTTTAAAAAATACGTTCTTGTAGAAAATTTAATTTACAATCGATCTAGCCCCCCCAAAAAAGGGGGGTCAATTTTCTCATTCAAAAGTTACGGCTTCTAGAATGAAACAATATCGAAGAGTAGCTAATTTTTCCATACCTTCTTCCCCTTTGAAAATTTTCAATATTTATATATATTATATATTTTTCACACGCACCCCAAAAGTATTGTGGGGTACGTATTCCGGAGAGAAAATCAGAATGCCCGGCAGGTGCGTGTGTCGTTCCCATTTCGAGATACCGCCTCCGGATTGGTGGGATATGTGAGATTTCCACCTTCCGCCAACTTTGATGGCTTGTATCTCAGTCGTAATAAATTTGCACAAGATGCCCTTCCAGTATGTACGAGAATCAGCGAAATCCTCGTACCTTCCACATTGACGGCCCGTATCGTAAATACGCAGCGGTTTAAAAAATACGTGTGGGCACATCAACTTGTAGGAAATTTAATTTACAAATCGATCTAGCCCAAAAAATGGTATTTATATGGAAATTAAATAACTTTCTAGAGAAAATGAATAAACCAATAAAAGAGATATACTATAAAAGAAGTAACGTCATTTTCATTTCAAAATCATTAGCGGGAAGTTCCAAAGGGTAAACTTTTTGCTTTTTAGTATAGGAAATTCAAAAAACCCGGGAACATTCAAATCCATTCATTATAGGTGGGTTCAGAGGTATAAACCTAATATCACTGGACTACTATTGGACATTAATAAGGGACGATTTATTGTACTGTATTTTCCTACAAACCAGAAATATTTCGTACTAATAAAAACTGCAGGTGATAGCAAAAATCTGAAATAATTTGTTATGAAATATGAACATTATTATTATTTTCTATATGAATTTGTATATGAGACGTATTGTTTCATCTCAGTCTATCAAATTTCCACCCATTTTACAGTAGTCAAACAAAGGCGCTATGTTCAAACATTCGTTCCATTTGTCGACTATAGCAATGACGTTGCAATGAGAACGTTTTCAGCAAAGACACCTCAGAAGTATGATGAAAATCCGTTGGTTCCATCACATATCAAACGTGGAAGTACTCAGGAGAGCAAACAGCCTTCCAATTGAGGTGCTTATTTCAAGAGCACGCCTAAGATGGGCAGGTCACGTTCATCGTATGCATGATAACCGCCTTCCTAAATGTACACTTTATGGTGAATTGCTAACCGGTAGAAGAAGGCGTGGCGGTCAAAGAAAGAGGTTCAAAGACGCTCTCCATGAAAATCTAAAATTCTGCGGTATTGCAGACGAGCAATGGGAACAACTTGCAGCGGACAGAACCGAATGGCGAGGGGTTGTGGCCAGCTATCAAGGAAATGTTGCTGCAAGAAGGCCGAATTCAAGACCTAACCAGGTCTATGTTTGTCCTGACTGCGGTCGACATGTGCTCTCCCGAATTGGCCTTTATAGCCATAGTCGTGTGCATCGTAGATGAATGGGAATTACAATAGACTACACCTTTTACTTGTTTTTTATTGTACACAATTTATCGACTGTAACATTTTTATACTCGGACTCGAGTAACGGCTAATAATAGCAATGAATAAAACTGCCTGTGTTATTTTTGTTCTTATAGGCGGCATATTTGCTCTATTCTCTACTCTTGTTGGCCCTAGTACCTATATGTATTTTCGTATTAGTAAATAAAAATTGTGAAATTTCGTGATATACGGCTTCTTGATTGATGTTGAATGAAAATAATTTAATCAACTAATTAAACTAATAACAATTCTTAGAAAAATCTTTTTAAATAAAGGTACACGTATAGTGATCATTTTTATATGATATAAAGGAAGTTATATTGCCCCAATCTTCCCCTCTGTTAATTATCGGATACTTTAAGATTGTTATACTTCTTATATTTCTGAAATAAACAATATATATTTTTTATGTGTACAGGATGTCCTTAGATGGATCTAAATTTTAATTTTTTGAGAAAGAGTCACTATTTATAAAGCATTTCGCTTGTTAAAAAAACTACGATTTATGTTAAGAAAATAATTTTTTTACAGAGCGCGAAGAAAATTTCAAGGATATGAATTTACCTATTTTAAAGGAAAATGTCCCTTGAAAAGTTCTTATATAATGGAGTCAAATTAAATATTACTGAAATATTTATTTCAATTAGGTTTTGCTTGATCTAAATGTTAATTATAGCCGAGGTCCGACAGCGTAATGTATAAAACATATTACTCAGGGTTTTGTAAATGTGTGGAAACAGCGAATTTCTCGCTAAACTATAATTTCGAATAAAAATATCCTTAGCAAAAGTTTTAGAGTATTTTTATTCTATTCAGTGACGTACTTTGATTTCCAATACCTACTCTATTTTTCGAGATATGACGTCATCTGTAGTTTGTTAAACGGATTACCCTGAATATTTTTACATTTTCAGATAGACACTTTTATATCAATTATAATGATATAGAGTATGGTGGGTGTGCGATTTGTGGTTTTCTAAATATTAAATAAACTAATAAAATAAAGAAATGGCTATTTACATCTTAATTATCAAGGCTATCTGATAAATAATATTGTTTTTTTACAACTTTTATGCGAGCAAATTGTTCCAGCACAAATCATTTATTACCAAACCAAGCAAATTCTGAATGACTCTCAGACGAAATTTGGTATCAGCAGGATGAAGCTCCGCCTCATTATGGAGCTGGTGTGCGTCAATACCTAAATGAAATATTTCCACAAAGATGGGTAGGTCAAACAGGATATATTGAACGGCCACCGCAATTGCCAGATCCTTTGGACTATTTTCTGTGGGCTCACTTAAAATCCGTTATCTATAAGAGCAAACCTCAGTCGTTAGAAGAATTGGAAGATCGAATTAGGATGGCTGTTCAAGAAACATCACAGCATGCTATTCAAAACTCTTTAAGAGCTCAATATTACAGTGCTCAATATTTTGTAACAACAAATTTAATTTTTATTAAGTAATAAGAGCACCAAACCCTATATCATTATAATTACAGGGTGATACCGATGACGTCATATCTAGAAAAATAGGGTAGCTGTTGGACATCAAAGTATGTCACTGAATAGTATAGAAATTCGGTAATACTAAAGGAGAACGGACACCTCGAATTTTTGCGTGATATTTTCAGGATACCCTATTTTGGGGTCGTAGAACACGAATCCGAGATTAGTTTTGCGTGCATACGAACCGTTTCTCAAAAAAAAAATTTTGAAAATTTTTCTTATGACACGCACTTTTTCATGCACTAATTTATACACCAACAGCACTTGTATATCGTCTTTTTCTTATTAATATCACACTATGGCCTTTATAGAACAATAAACTCTTCACTTATGGCAGAAAACTCACTTTCTTTTGCATAAAAATAAAAAGATAGTTTGTAAAACATCTGTCAACCCGATGCGCATGCATTTACAAAGTTGTGTCTAAAGTACCGACACCGACCAATATCATGAGGCGATTTTTCACGTTTTCAATGTTAAATTGATATTCCTTGTGAAAGCGGCATGGGTCATTCTATAGAACACCCCCCTCTTCTGCCGAAAAAACAGAAATACTAAACGACGCGGATTTCGAAACGTCGATCGGCCGCGAACGTGTCTTGATTTATGTTTATAAATAAAGCTTTAACGCCATCTGCCCCAGATTTAATAAGGTGCTAAGTACTATTATATATCCCTTGCCCTTCAAGACACGTTCGCGCCCGTCGACGTTTCGAAAGTGTCTTGAAAGGCAAGGGATATATAATAGTACTTAGCATCTTATTAAATCTGGGGCAGACGGCGTTAAGTATTATTTATAAACATACATATCCCTTGCCCTTCAAGGCGCAAATGTGTGTACTTAACGCCGTCTGCTCCAGATTTAATAAGGTGCCAAGTACTATTATATATCCCTTGCCCTTCAAGACACGTTCGCGCCCGTCGACGCTTCAAAAGTGTCTTGAAGGGCAAGGGATATATATATATATATATATATATATATATATATATAAAATAGTACTTAGCACCTTATTAAATCTGGGGCAGACGGCGTTAAGTATTATTTATAAACATATATATCCCTTTCTGAGCGTCGACCGGTCGCGAATGTGTTTGGAAAAGTAACGTCGCATATGTCTTTCAACACTAAAAATGAATTAGTTCAACCCAGTAACTTTCAATTCTTTCAAACGTGCCTTTAGACACCAAACCTTACACATGCGCAAACAACGCATGCAAATGTAATCAAATGACAGATGGAGGTTCATCTCATACAGTTTCTGTGAATAAAATTCTGATTTTTATGAAAAGAAAGTGAGTTTTCTGCCATAAGTGAAGGGTTTATTGTTCTATAAAGGACATAATGTGATCTTAATAAGGAAAAAGACGATACACAAGTGCTGTTGGTGTATAAATTAGTGCATGAAAAAGTGCGTCATAAGAAAAAATGTTCAAAAATTTTTTTTGGAGAAACGGCTCATATGAACGCAAAACTAATTTCAGATGCGTGTTCTACGACCCCAAAATAGGGTATCCTGAAAAAGTCACGCAAAAATTCGAGGTTTCCGTTCTCCTTTAGTATTACCAAAAATTCTACAAAAACTTTTGTTAAGGGTATTTTTTGTTCGAAATTATAGTTTAGCGTGAAATCAGGTGTTTCCACACATTTGCTCAACCCTGTATAACTAAATATAGCTTAGCTGGCGTGAAAATTGAATGTAATAAATGTCTCTCGCAACGCAATATTATAAAGATAGGGATACTTTCTTGATTCCATTATAAAAAATTGTTTCAGGAAAACATTATTTAATTCTTTATATTTTCAAATTAACTTAACAAAGCATTACTTTGTAAGAAGTAACTTTTTAGATCTGATATAGATATAAATAATTATTTACTCTGGCAATAAGGACGTTACATTTAATATTCAAATAATTCTCGATTTTTCAATATCAATATAAGTGATTATACTCTCATAATTTCCGAGTGTTCTTTACAAGAAATTGGAAATTAAATATTTTTCATGACAAAGGTTTTTTATAAATCCTATAAAAATATTTTATGTAACTATGATCTAATTATCTTATTGCATCAAATTACATAGAGATTTGAAAGGAATGAAAACTCCAAATATGTTTGTCAAAATAAATGAGTAGATACATAATCTATTTCTTTGTATAGAAATTTATAATTACGTTTGCAATTTTATACGTCTATTGGTATGGAGACAAAGTTTATAAGTATATATACTTTTACAGAGACACCGAGATAGCTTGAAGAAGTGTATGGGTACTACTATAAACATATTGCCCTTTATAATATATGCGGTACAAATAAGTCCATATAGTCTCATGTAGACAGATATAAAATAAAAATATAACATATTTGCAATAAATACATTTCTATGGTATACTTTATCAACGTAGTTTCTGATGTCGTGTTTTAGTTAAAAATGTTTATTTACTTTTCAAAATCTTGGGACATCAGTTGCACATCGTAATAAGGTACACAGCACATTTGATGATTTTTGTATAAATATCAACTATCTACATATTATATTTACATCTACAAAAAGCAAACATTAAATTCTATATGAACGTCTAGTGTCTATGTTATATATAGTTTGCTTTCTTTTATAAATAATGTTTACATACTTTGGATTTAAATAAATGTAGTTTAGAAATCTGTAAATACAATCAATATACATTTAGAGAAATAATATGGAATATTTGAAACTATTTTATTGCCATTTCCTATTTATAGTAAATAAGTTTCATTTATAAACACGGGGAAATATTGTGAATCCTAATCATCATTTTACATAATAACATATATCTGGATTTTTGTCTGATACGGTTTTTCAGTATCTACAGTAAACTAACTAAAGCCAAATATCCACGTATATTATCATAGTGCATTTAAAATTTACATAATATACAATATAGGCATTTCAATAATTTATCTGTTTTTGTACTTGTATTAATAATTTGTACAGGCTTAACTTGGATATTGAAAAACTGTCTCTTCACAAA
Organism: Leptura quadrifasciata; assembly: GCA_963675555.1. Taxonomy (NCBI): domain Eukaryota; kingdom Metazoa; phylum Arthropoda; class Insecta; order Coleoptera; family Cerambycidae; genus Leptura; species Leptura quadrifasciata. The sequence continues at coordinate 148,100,348 of OY776673.1, read as the reverse complement.
CTTAATAAGAAATAATTATGTTCGTAATTAGTCTTAATTTGATAACAATTATTTGCCGTATGGAATTTATGAACAAGGTAATCAAGATCTCAGTCCTTTGGCCAGTCGTTTTATCATGGTTTAATATATTTACTCACTTTTTCGTTTAAAAATTATAGCTTACTCAGGAAACTGATAAGAATTATACTTTTAGTTATTATAAGTAATATTTTTGTTTTGATCTCATCAAAGCAGACTCAATATTATAATGGGTTTTGTTAAACTTTAAGAAATGAAACAAATAGTTTCCGAAATATCAGTAACATTATTTTGATTTGATTTGAATTACCGATAAGAGAGACAACAAATAGTATTAGTATTTAAAAAATACATTCTAATTATTCATTTGACGTAAAATGACTGATGTAGAAGTTATTTTTCAGTAAAATTTCTTTTAAAAGCATTAACATTTTGTTGAATACACATAGCACACGCACACGGTTAACTAATCTTGAACCATTGAAACATAAAGGACTAAATTATGACAAATTGATTATTTTGGCGGAACAACCAAAACGTAATAAAATGCTTTGCAAATGGTGTCAAAATAATAGGTATGGGCTCTAGAGCACTGGGAGAGGTGGGAAAATATTTTGACAATCCCTTGAATGTGTAAACAACCCCCTCAAACCACCTCAAATATTCATTTTAATATAAAATAAGCATGTAGCACCAACGATATAAATGAGAACAACACTCTGTTACACTTGGGAAGGCGGGGAAGCGTTTCTAAACATGCTTGATGGCTGAACAACCCCTTGAACCCTTCAAAATCAATCCAAGGTGAAAATCGATTAAGCAAAAAATAAATCTTTGACATCCAACTACCACACAAGGACCTCATTAGCAATTATTTTTTGTACAACCATCCCCGCGGTGGAGGGTGCGTAGAGATGAAAAAATAATCTGCAAAATAAAGTAAAACTCATTTTGAATGCAAAATGTTTCATAACAATTGCTAGTTATCATAAGGTGGCTACACTGATAAGTATTTCTTAAAGACCTCACGCACGTTGGGGGTGAAAGTGGTACAATAACCTGCGAAATACAGTACACATAGCTTTTAAATGCATCAAAACATATTTTACAAGCTATAGCTATAGCTGATATCCTATTTTGAGATTGTAATAGAGAGCACCATGTTCAAGAAAGTAAAATTGATTTTTACTGAAAAAAGATACACTCAATAACGTAAAAATGCTTGTTATCACTGAGCTTCCGCACTATTATGCATTTTTAGAAACAACCCCTACTTGAAGGGTAGAAATTGAGGTTATGAATGGTCATAGAATCATTTACCCACTTTCGTGTTTTCCAAAATGCACCGTGAGGTGGCGGTATTTCTTGTTGCATTCCATATATTTGTTTGTATTTTTTTAATTGCTTTTTTTTGCCCTTTTGCGTTTTTTATGCTTTTCATGAAACGCTTCTTGGTGGGGTCGCTCAGATACCTAGTAGTTTTTTTTATTATAAAATATATAGATTTGATATCGATTAATACTTTATTTCTATTCTCGCCGTAGAGGGGTGGTTTTTCATAAAATACTTGTTAGTAAGATCACTGAGTAGCAGTAGCAACTGAATGTTACAAGGTCAATTTTTTGCTAAATTAGATGTTTACTGTGCCGTGGCTTTAAGGGATACAAATTGTTGTTTAGCTCTCAAGAGGATTGTAAAAAAAATGTCTCCATCTCCTGGGGTATCCAAGAGTATATTTCTGATATTTTCACTTACATTGTAGACTAAAAATTTGATTTTGTGTTAAAATAAATATTCAAGGTTTTTGGACAATATAAAGGGGTTGTTTATCCCTCTTAAAAACCTTTTCTCCACCTCCCCCAGTGTTCTTCAGCATATGTTTATTATTTTCACGTATCTTGTTGGACTATAACCTGATTTTATATTAAATTAAGTATCTATAACTGAACTGAATAATTTGGAAATCTGTTTGATAAAATAACTAGACTTTGTTTTCTTCGTGCTGAATTTTTTATCAGTAGGTATGTAATCTTGTTATATGTATTACTATAAAGACAGTGTTAAAAAGATGAGATAACTATTATCACTTTCTTTTGATGTTAAAAATAGATTTTCTAAATATAATATCTATTTCAGTTGCTTCCCTTGACAAATCATATTTTAAATTGAAATCGACACTTCTTTATTAAAATTATATTAAGCAGATTGTCGGTTGCGAAACTTTTGAGATACATATTTTTTATTTTCAAACGAATAGGGTAGAACTACTTTCTGTTTTATAAATGAGACTTTTTCTTTAATTAATTGCAACTGACAATACTTCAAATCCTGATTCCTTGTCCATTCATTTTAGCTTTATATTCTCCTGTTTCAAATTTACTGGAGAGAAAGCAGTTTTTATTATTAAGATATCTTTTTAGCATATTGAAGGCGCAGATTTTGTTTCCACAAAATCAGAGTTTACGAACAAATTAATACATTATCCAGTTTTATTTATTATTCATTTCCCAACAAAATTTCGCGTCATTTCTTCGCTTTTACAATGTAGAACTCTGGGATAATATCGGACACCGAATTTAAAAATATATGATTGTCGAGTCGATTCTTCTTAAATAACATTATACATTCATTGTGGAACTTTTATATTTAAGAAAAGCTGCCAAATTTTATTAAAATATGTTTTAAAATATATTTTCGAATATATTTCGTTATTTTTTCTTACTCTTTTTTGAGTATCAAGACAATATAATAATTACAGACAAAGAAAGAGTAATACAATTACATGCTACAAAGAAACAATTATAGAAAATCATTCTTTGTTATTATTTTAAAAACTAATTAATATCCAAAATAGAAATTATTACAACTGCCTTTAATTTATATAGCGCCTTCAATATGGCGTTTGACCATACAGTCTAAAAGTTATTTGCCGCCTTTTTTGAAAAAATTGATAGCTATCCTTTACAATCTTCAAATTTTGATGTGTCAACTTAAATGCCTTTTAAAATTTTTCATGAAACTGCCTCATCATGAAAATGCACAAATTAAATGTTTTGTAGTACTGCGATTATTTTTTGTTTAATGCATGTAATGAAATATTTGTTTTACGTTGTTATATAAAACAACGGTAAAAGTCATACCAAATGTATTTTACCATAAGTTACGAAGACAGTCACTAAAAATATGGGGTAAATATATGTACCGAAAATGGTATTAATTGCTATGGTATATAATATTACTTTTTGTATGTTTTTTTAACTTTGCTTAAATCACGCAGCTGGTAATGTCGTCGAAGATATTGGCTGTCATTTTGTGCATAGTTTTTATGTAACTCAAAATGAAAGCTACTAATATTTGTTAAAATAGATATTTTAATATTTACTCCCTGTTTACTCAATCAATGTAATTACAATATTTATTTAACTTTTTACAATGTAGCGGCAATGATTACAGATTTGAATTATTTATTTACACATTCATGTTACTGTTATAGTAGCCCAGTCGCTAGTTAGGTATATTTGAAATTGCCAATATTCGATACAACTATTTTCTCTATTAATCTTTAGGAGATCATTGGGAGCCTAGATCTAGATTTTCGACCAGATCGTGTAGTTGCTTCAGCCGTTATCTTGCAAAATGCGTTTTATTGTATATTTCTTAAACAATCCATGCTACGTTAATTTATCAAGAGAGCTTTATTACAGAAAATCGAGTAATCTATCACTTTTCTTTAAAACATTCTTCTCTAAAAATCGATGGTTTCTGTGCTACATTTTTCCAAAGTGACACAATGCCTTTTTTACAAATAACTTTAAATATATAATTTGATAAAGAAATGTTCACATATAAAACATTAAAGGATTAAATTCCCTAGAAGTATTGTATAACACTTTTTTTGTACGGCGAATATTTTTTGAGTTATAGGGAAACAAATATCATCATTGGGGCGAAAACTTCCGAATAACACTACTAATGAAATTTTAAATCAATAATAAAATTGACGAGATGAACAAATTCAAAAAGATTTCGCAATTTCAAATCAATAGCATTTCCGGTTGGGCGGGAATAAATATTTAAAAATGACGTTAAATAAAATTAATGAAAGGATATCTCAGCAAATAAGTGAAATATAAAGAAATAAAGAGCACTTTGATTGTCGTAAATTTGATTCTCTAGAGAAAGATCTCTTGTCATGATAATGATGATCTTATGATTGTCGGGTTTCAATATTCAACACCAATATTCCCGAAGACGAATATCTTGAAATTTACGAAAATGAAACGGATGATGTGAATTTAGCAGGACCATCGTCAAAAAGAAAAAAGATCTAATTCCGATTTAATATCTGACTGTTTTGATAAAACAGCTTTAAATTACTTAATTATTCTCATTTGATTCACTCTATCACCAAATTAGACATCCACATCACCAAATTTCCTTTTTACGTCGGCAATATATCTGACAGGACTCCACGACAATAAAATTATAACGAAAAGCCTACTACTACAATATTAAAGCAAATAACGTATTTAATTTGTAGAATGAATATCATACTCTCAAATGTCCAAACATAGATGTTCAAACAAAGTAAATTCGAGTTTTATATTATAGAAATACATGCAGTTACCAAGTGGTACTTGAAATTATTCTTTTACACCCCTCCGTGGCGTAAGTACGAAAACATTTATTCTAGGAGAAAAGAGGTAAGAACCAAAGTCGTAGAGAATTAAATTTCCTACACGTTTATTTATGGCCATTTTTAGTCAATATTGAAAATGGGCGAGTTATTCAACAAAAACCAATTACCCATTAAATTCAAAATGGTGGCCGAAGCTTTAACTTTGACAGTATGTTTGTTAGAGGAAAATAGCGTAAGATATTTTATGTTTAATTTATGATTCGCTAGAAAAAGCCTCATGGTTGCGATCTCATATCTTGTATTTTCAAAAGATCATCTAGTTCGAAAAAATAGTTTTTTAATTTTTTTTATTGTATATAATATATAAATTATATACGATACGACAAAATGATAATAAGAGATCTTCCTTGTAGAGAATCAAATTTATGACATTAAGTGCTCTTTATTTTTTTTGTGTATCACTCATTTGATATCTTGAGATGTCCTTTAATTATTTTTTTTTTACGTCATTTTGAAATATTTATTCCCGGTCAGCCGGAAGTGCTATGGAGTTGAAATTGTGAAATATTTCATCATTAAACTGTCGGCAACAAACCAACACCCAGCACGAAATTACACTGGAAATTTTTTAACACTTAATAATGATATTTTAAAACTGATATTCCAATATTTACTTCCTGTTTATTCGCTCAATGTAGTTTCAATATTGCAAATGTTTGAATGTTTACAAAAGACAAGTAGGTATGTATTTTGTAATGGAAAATATAGGGACAGTAATAGCATGCAGCACAATGATTTTAACATCCGCTATCGCATTTAATTTTACAATTCATCCCATGGACTTCTTGCAAAGGAAAAAGGGAACTTCCGTTGCGTTTTTAGTGATAGAAGTACTCGTCCAATTACACCACCATGTCTCTGGCTACTGCATACAGTCTTTTGTCGGCATTTTGAGGTTAGTTTCTTTACAAACAATAAAAATACAAACTATTTACTTAATTACAGGAAACTTAAAATATAACAGTAAGAAACACTAAAAACTTATAAAAATGAAAACAAATAGACAATCAATACATTTTATATATGCGTCCACTGCACACACTGAATTGACAGATAACTAACAAAATGCTGAACGTTGGTTACAGCTACAACTAGCATATGTATTATCCATTTGTCAAACGCGTCGTTGCGTTTGAAGCTTCTGTCGCAGCCTCAGTGGGAGACCCAGAATTTTGACATGGGGGGGGGACCATCAAAGATGGGCAGTACAGCTGTGTAGACGTAGCGTCAGCTGCAAGGGGATCAGTGGGCGAAAATTTTTTGAAAGATTAAAATTACTGTGATTTTCAAGTAGGTACTCCAATGCCATGATGATCTGTTGAAAGTAAATGTATGATAGAGAGATCCTAATAGTTGGTAATCGATAATTACAAAGTTCATATGTTCATTTGGGGGGGGGGGGGTCTATGGCCCCCTCCTTAAGACCGCCACTGTCTGTTATTTACGTCCTATGCGCTTTGTATTTACAAAAGTAGAAAAATCTGATGACGTTGATAAGTACCTACAAAAATTGATGATGTAAGCGATAACATTTATGATTTCAACTATATATATTAAAGCCTAAAGTTCGCCACACCGAATCTGTCACCAACGTGACGTCTTCCCGTGTTTGCAAATACATCTGCCAGAAAATAATATTGATTTTTAAATCTACTTTTATTATTTTTGTATTGACAATGGTTTCATTAAAGCCTGGTTATGTTAAAGGCGACTCCGGGAATTTATCGTATGTTGTAGTGCTGTTGGTCAATGTTCATTACCAGCTGCACGCCGATGACCTTGAACTATATTTTAAAAATTTTGTGATTGTGAGAACCTTACTACACTCTGCAATTGATGTCACAATAACCAACGACCCCTGAATCCAAATAAGTGCAATGCTATGTATTTCTGTCATAAAAAATCCGCATTTTTATTTGATGATGTATTTCTCAGTTTTATATTTATTAATGTCTGATTTTGCTCACTTCACATTTAATTATTTTATTAGCTCCCCATGCAAAATTTTCTTATTGAACATCCCGCGTACTTGAATTATTATCCGAGAATATTTCTCTATCATGAATATTTTGAGAGAATTATCTCTGCTCTTCGACTCGAGATGATTTTCAAAATATTCCTGACCTCGGAATAATTATCAGATATAACTTAATATTATAAGTGAATATTTTTCCGTATGAAATTTTTTTTAAAAATTTGCAGCTTTGTAAATTTATGTGGAAAATGGGGTGTGTTATGAGCAAACAGTTCGTAAAAGTGTCGTCTTATTTTTAGTAAATATATTTTTATGAAATTGCCTTTACGCAATAACTTATTTCTTTTTTATTGTTCTTTTTTATGTTTTACGTTTTACCTATGTTGTTAAGTAATTTGAACTTTTAATTTTAAGAAGCTGTGGTTTTAAGTAAACATGTTTTCACTCTAAACAAGACAATTCAACCGACTGCAACAGTAAATAAAGCGGCATTTTCAAATTGGCACTTGCTATATGAGGCATATTTTAAGTTGACACCATACCAATATACATCTTTTAAATCTAATAGTTTATACTTATTTTTAAGAATGTAATGTGATATTTACACTGGAAATAATTTTGACAGTAAATTTGTATAATATACAAAATTTGTGCGTATTAAAATGAACATGAGCGTTACGTCAACGGGGTCGGTAGGTACTTATATTATTTCTGCCGTATTTAAATTTAATCACATATTACCTTCATCAGATGAGCAAATTTTATTTTTCAAATAATACTAAAATTAATAAATTAGGTGCTATCAATTTCGCTATTCACTTATCTTATAACTAGGATATTTGCTATTATACAAACAATGCTTTATAAAAATAATACAACCCTTGAAAGCGACACATCTATGACAGGCTATGATTATGACATATAAAAACTATCGTTAACATCACATTAGAAGTATGTCAGATGATTTATGTTCCGAGGACAATGTAAGTGAAACTTAATGTGAATTCAAACCGATTACATTTTTTTGTCAGATAAATTACATACATCGTTTTTAGGAATCTTGCACACAGAAGTCTCGTGAATGATTTCGGATATTGGATACCGTCATAAGATGATCTTATGCATCATCGGTGTTATTGGAAACGCAAATGTTCTTACGTAAAGATCATATTTGTAAAAAGTGGTGAAGTTACAGTTCAGTTACCATTTTTTGTTGATAATGCAGATAATGGAATTTACACACTTTAAAGTAGGTGCCAAAGAACAAAACAAAAGAAAATTCAAGGCAATACTATTTTTGATCAACTAAACTTAGACTGACATGACGGCGAGTAAGTTGTAAATCTATAATCTATCTTTATAATTTTAATTTTTTCAATTTTGAAGAAAAAAGTTTTTCTAATTTTTCACAATTTCGGAAACAGGCAGTGTTTTTATTATAGATATTTTACAAAATTGTGTGTGTGAATCTAGTTTCTTGAGAATTTTTTTTTATATATTTACCGAGCTTACTCTCAATTTTAAAATGCTGCGAAAATATTGATTTATGGTCATTAAAACTTTTGCTTCTAATAGGAATAACATAAGAATACAAGTATAATAATTTAGGAAATAAAAAAAATAATAATAATATACTTGAAAATGAAATGAAAATAGTAAAATATAATATTTTGGTTTATGGCACCCATTGATTCCAGGTATTATATTACTTTATTAAAAGTTGATATTCATTCATTAAAGCAACATTTTTATTCTCTTTACTTTGACGTCGTTTTCAGTCAGCTAGCACTTGTGTTCTGCATGAACCTTTTTTTACTTATAATTTTTTATCAATTTCACGCCTTTTCTAGAAATTATGTTTTTGTAAATATTAGTAAACAATTTTTTTAAATTGTAATATTATTAATTGTTTAAGTTATTTTTATAATTTAAGCAATTAATAATTTCACCATTGCATGTTCCTTCGGATTAACTTCAGTAGTAATACTTTTACTTCAAGGACGATAATGTATTGGATTATTTATTATTTTGTTATGCCAGTAACACTTGAAATACCATTAAGTACTAAACTTGGCTAGTATCACTCAACCAAACAATATACAATATTGCAAACATCGTGAATATACAGGACATCTTTGAAATACGGAATTTTAGGTGTATGGGCGTGGTTTAAGTAGTAATATGTCTGCAAATGGCTCTTAAAAAGGTTATATCCCATTGAAGGATTATTATTATAACCCAGTACAGTAAAATTTTCTAAAACCTTTTAATTTTTTAGTTTTATTAGTATACTAGCGTGATCAGAATTAGATGAAGGATATCTCATTTTGCTTGGTTTATTTAAAGTACAATTTAGATAATTTTTTTTTAATATAGATCTTTGAAAAGCGCATTTTTGTGTTATATTAAATTTTACAAAACATAATAGCGTGGCCTACTATGATTTTTTTCGTGTCGAAAAATGGTGAAATCTTATTAGCGATTTTTTAAATTTCAAATCTGACTACGCCACTGGATTCAGCAACTACTCAAATGTGTTTGTACAAAATTTCACTGAAAAATTCGTATTTTTGGATTTTTTATGAAAGAAATAAAAATTCAGAAATTGCTGAAGAAATTTAACTGTTGACTGAAATAACTGTCGAATGATTCATTGGTGATGAGTAGATATTGCTTATTTATATCCCTGCTTATTATCATAAAATGTCCGCGCAAAAGTTAACTTTTCAAGAAAAAATAGAAATTATTAAAATTTGTATTGGTAATATGAAATCGTCAAGAGAAGCTGTATGAGAATTTAATAGAAGAAATCCACTTAACGACAGCGCCGTTCGAAAAATAATAAAATATTTTAATGATACCGGTAGTGTTTCAGAAACAAATTCTAGAGGATCTGGCTACCAGAGGCAGCTTAATGATCTCGCTAGTTTGGCATATTTTGGCGAAAACCCTCGTTCAAGCTTGAGGAATGCTGCTATAAATTGTGTCGAAATACCATTTGGAGATGCCTTAAGAATCATAACCGAAAACCATATAAACCTAAATTTTTGCATGCTATGCAAGTAGGTGAAGGTTTGAGTATTGCTTGTGGGCTCAAGGAGGGTGTTTGAATGACCCAAATTTAAAGAAAATATCATCTATAACGATGAGGCTACATTCACCACCAATGGTATGGTTTCCTCACAGAATTGAAAATCCCTATTGGGTAATCAATTGCAGAAGTCAATATAAAAAAAATGAATGTCTGGTGTGGTATTTTGAACGAGCGCTTAACGGGTCCCTATTTTTTAATGAAAATTTAAATAGTTTAAATTTTTTGGAGTTCTTGAGAAATTAGTTTTGGAAGGAGATTCAAAACCTGCAGGGAAGACAATAGTTATATTTCCAACTAAATGGATATACCTCACACCATCCAGTAATTGTCAGGATGTGGCGCAACCAAAATTTTCCGAGTAGGTGGATTGGACGTAGTAGTCCATTTCCTGGCCGCTGTGATCGCCGGATTTAGCACCCCTTGATTTTTATTTGTGGGATACTCTTAAAGGCAAAGTTTATAAATCTCGATCACAAAATTGGCAGGAACTATGTGACAGAATTACATCAACTTGTCAAGAAATCTCGAGGGAAGAACTTAAAAATGTCCTTCGTAATAATCGTGAGAGGATAGATAAATGTATAAGAAGTTGAAGGTGGCTTAGTAGAGAGAACCTACATTTAATTGTTCTATTTATTTTGCAATATTTTTAGGTAAACTTTTTTGTGTCACTTTTTAATTATTTGTTTGTTAGTCATTGTAGTGTGAAAGGGTAAAAATTATTTGTTAATTAAAAATTTCTAAATTGAACATTACTCTTTTCTTTACAATGGATCATTCAATTGACATTTATTTCAGTCAAGGCACTCTTTTCATAAATATACAATCCCATGCAGCAGTTAAATTTCTTCGGCAATTTCTGAATTTTTATTTCTCTCAGGAAAAATCCAAAAATACTTCTTCAACGAAATTTGGTACAAACACGTATGCTGAATCCAGTGGCGCACTCAGATTTGAAATTGAAAAATCTATAATAAAATTTCACCGTTTTCTGACCCGAAAAAAATCATAGTAAGCCACGCTATTATGTTTTGTAAAATTTAATATAACACAAAAATGCGCTTTTCAAAGATCTATATTTAAAAAAGTTATTTAAATCGGACATTAAATAAACTATTTATAAGGGTGGTTAGAAGCAAAATGGGATACGTTGTATAAAGAATGTTCGTATTAAATTTAAGGGCTTGAATGTGAAGTTATCTGCTAAATACCCAAAAAACATTTTATATTACAAATGTTATGTCAGATATGGAGACTGACAACGATTTCTTGATATCTTTTATACCATCGAATATAATGAACTTAATTAACTTGGTGACCTTGGATTTATCATGAAAACAGAGGGAAAAAATACAAAAATTCATATCAATGCTCATTGGATTGTCGTCGAACTGAAAACGCTAGGCTTTTCAGTTCTTCTCTCATCTTTTTTTTTTTCGATCGTAGAAGAATGTTTTTAAAGACACTCCTGGACATATTTACTTGACCTTATTTTTGATCTATTCATGTTCTCCGTGTTTCAAAGACATCCTGTATACATAATTTGAATTATAACATATTATTATGCTGAAATTTTGCTTTTTAGTTTTTCTTTTAATTTTAAACTTCTGAAAGGTATACGATGCTAGAATAACGTGTAATGTAATCAATATATAATTTTATAAAAGGCCACATTTATCCATTACCGGGCCCCTTATGGGCAGAGTTTTATTAGAGTTATAAAACTATCAATTACTATTTAAATTTAAAAAAGTGTCCATGTTTGGAAAATGCACCAGAACGGTCAAAAAAGAAAAATACTGTCAAAAAACGTCATTTTGAAATATTAACAGACAAGTACATTGAGAAGTTCGCATGTCGCAAATTAAATGAAAATATTGAAGTATAATGATCAATAATTAAAATTTCAGTATGAATAAGTACATTAGCATTACGATGATGAGAGCCCTTTTATGGCGGAGGCCCCTAGGCTGTCTAGAGTACTTATATAGTAAATGCGGCCCTGATTTTATAGCATTAATAAAATGAAGTAATAATGTCTTATAAAAGATACAAGAAGAAAACCGTGATGTGGGCACCGTAGTGAAATTTGGACTGACTCTTGAACTATATTTTCCTAATAAACGCAAAAAATTTGAAATATTTTAATTTTACTGCTTCCCTCCGCAACACAATAATGGTCTTAACCTTAATAATTAATATATGTCCATATGTTTATATCCCCGCATTAAATCACAGTTAATTACATCCTTTTTTAATAAGATACGCTTCATCGAAATTTGTTCTACAACGTAGGTATAAAATTGTAAGTGGACATCTTACTTGTTGAGAACAATCCAGACCACTTCTTCTACTTTTTAAGAAAGGGTAATGAACGCTTTAAAACACTTAACAAAGTAATGATGAGTTGAGAGTAACTTTTTCACGTTGAGAATAATACTACTAACGGAAAAGTTCTAATGAGAATATTTATGTGGCTAATTTTGCAGCTGAAATTATTTGTAATTTAAATGGATAAACATTTCGACGACTAGTCATCACTATGTAATAAATAAAATGCTTTATTATCACGTTCAATAGCTTTACCGCACCACCACCGCACTTAACATATTACCACAATTAACTGCAAACTGCAAACTTATTACACCTTTAAAATTATTATTAAATCTGTTGTTATCACATTTTAAGATACTAAATTGTTTAAACCGTGTTTATTAATTTTATTGCTAAATGCAATTTTTTGAATTTATTAGTATGAAAACAAAAATTTATATATATATATATATATATATATATATATATATATATATAAATTATGATATATTTATGTTTGTTTCAGCTACCTCTACGTAGCTTGTTTATATTTTCAAAATTAATAAGGTTCTCGCATACATATGATTATACTTAATATATAAATGAAGCATAATATTTTATATTGCAAGTTTAATAAGTCTTGTGTATAGAATGAAAGACTAGAAAAGAAATTTACCGAAACTAGTTACAGTGTGTTTTCATTTTCTAGCCCTTTCCATCAACAGGTTATGGGCCCAGTACATGAAAGTGTAAAAATAAAACTAAGTTGGTTACGTAATAAATAATTGTGCATTAATTAACAAACAAATTTAAATAAAAATAAACAATAAAAATAAACGAAATATTCAACCATTTAACGTAAAACGCATTGAAGACGAAATTCTGGATAAACCTACAAATGAGTGGGAGAGGCAGAACTTAATAGCAAATGTAACATTTTACAAATTTTGATAACATTAGTACTGACATCATTGCTGTTGGTGAAAAATTGTAAAGTACCATATGACGTGACAAACGTAATAGAAGTGCCCCAAGAAAGTCCTGTTTTGAAAAAATTCACAGTTTGGCTACAAATTATTGATTTGTACCAATATAATAAACATAGTAAATAATTTTTTGTATTTTAATGATAATTTTAGTTCCATATTTGATTAATAGAAACGTTATTTTAGCATCACCGTACTCATATAGACGAATAACATACATAACCGCCTTGAAGTTTAGAAGTGAAGGGAGGGCCCAATAATTTACTAAGGGGCTCACTATTTAATTTTAATCTGGGTATTCTTCAGTTTAAAATTGCATGAGATTTCCTCAGATTTAATAGAGCAACATATAAATGAATATTTAAATAGTCAGTTTTTATTATTCTACAGATTATTGTCTACAAACTATTGATTACCTGTAGAAAAAACTGTTTCCTGGAAAAATTGTAGATAAAATAATTAACAGACATAAATAAATAATGGTGTGATTGAAATGTGACAATTCCTTAGCTCACTGGAGATATGTTTTATAAAAATAGAGAATTGAGTCATGCATAAGCCCATGGTGGCTGTAAATGACAAAAATTAAATGAGAGTATATAGGGGCATTTGTAGGCACAAACAGAAAAAGAAGACGATGTTATTTTGAGAACTTTGTCTTTTTATTATATGGCCAGCAAATCAAAGGCAGAATAAAAACGGTCATAAATTTGTTGTCGCCACGTCATCTGAATATACCTTATGCGACAACACGCATAATAAGAATAATTATATTTAATGAACCAAAGAATATAAAGACGTATCAATGACATCATTCTCTGGTCTTTAATAATTTCCTACAAACTTATATCACAATGTAATTTAATGAAAATAATAAAATCTCCTAAACGGTAACGCATTGACTTAAATCATTACACTATTTATGTTTATTAATTATTTAAAATTGTTTTAAGATATAGTTTTCTGCAGTCAATAATTTGTGTAAAAATAATCACAGTACGAAAAATTCACTATTTAGCCATTTCCCCTACTGTAAATTAAAGAAAACCATAGATTATGAACAATAAAAACCGAAAATCACGCAGATTAATACAATATACAAGGTGTTCTAAAAAGAGTGTGACAATGAATTCCCTCAGGAAAAGTAATGTAACTAGCGCCCACTATAAAATATTACTTCGGTATTATCACTATTGCAATTAAGGAGCTGGAAACACACTCTTGCCAAATTTTAAGTCAATACATATAATATTCTGTAAAATGGAGACAAAAAAATTAATCAAAATTTTTTACTTTACCACCCTGGGTCTTGAAAATGAAAAAGTTAGACCCCTACTTAGATAGACTTGGTTTGGTGTTGTCTCATTCCCTTTAGAACACCCTGTATATAATTATATATGCTACCACGGTATTGGTAAGTATTAATATGTACGTGAACAAAGTTGAGCTAAGGTTATCCACTAGTAATATAACCAAAATCATCAGCATTTAGATTTGGCGAGTTTCAGATTTTTTTTCATTATAATATATTTAAAAGTCAAGACTAAAAATGTCTTAATATCTTATGAAAGGTATCCAATATTTCAACTGTATGACTTATTTAGTATATCGAGGATTTAGGATTTATCACTATTTCTTTTTGAAAGGTCAGAAATACAATAACTAAGTGAACTATTTCAAATTATACTAAACAGACCATTAAGTAGGTATATCCTTGGTCAGGAATACATTGTTGAGCATGGGTTATGCATGGGTGGCATTGAATCTTCTACAGGCAAGACCTCTGCTAGTTTCCATTGATCTCTAATTTCTTCCACTTTTTCGAATACCCTCAGCAAATTAAGCCCAGCAAGTGATGTTATGTCTTTCTCAGACCAAGCTGGATCTGCAAGAAGCTCAGCTAGAAGGTGTGGATATTTTGAAACGTCTTCAAGTCCTGTTGGTGTCATATTGATACCGTCGTATCCTGCACCAATACCAACATGCTGAATGCCAGCAACAGTTCGTATATGGTTTATATGTTTTATTACATCGTGTATAGTGGCAGTTTCGTTACATGTAATATGAAATGTATAAAAATTAACCATAATTACACCTCCATTATGTGCAATGAGTTTTAGCACATCATCTGGTACATTTCTAGACGAGTTGCACAATGAAAAGGCGCTTGAATGTGAGAAAATAACGGGCGCGTGGGACGCATTTAGCGCCGCTTTGGCAGTGTTCATTGAAGTATGGGAGAGGTCAATTATCATCCCCAATCGGTTCATCTCTTTTATAACACTCTTTCCGAAGACGGATAAACCTTCTTGGCTCTGAGTATTAGTTCCGGTAGCCCATGGTGTATCACAAGAGTGTGTAATGGTAAGGTATCGCGCTCCTAGATTATAAAATGTGCGTAAGACAGCCAGGGAATTTCCTAGCGCATGTCCACCTTCAACTCCTATTAAAGATGCTATACGTCCTTCTTTATGAATGCTTATAAGCTCACTAGTACTTCTAACTAAAGCAAAGTGTTGCGAATTATATTCCACCAGTCTCTTTATTACGTCTATTTGTTCTAAAGTAATCTGCACTGCATCCAAATGCTGTGCTTTACAAGGCACATAAGCTGACCAAAATTGAGCACCTAATTGTCCAGCTCGAAGTCGAGGAATGTCTGTATGTGACCAACGACTATTTGACCAAGGTTCTTCTTGATTTATCGCGCTAAGATTTAGTTTCAGCAATTTATTGTGAACGAATTTTCTCAAATTCCAGGGCAGATCGTTGTGCCCGTCAATGAGCGGTGCCTCTTTTAAGAGTCTCCGTATCACTTCTAAGCGTTCTTCTGGAGTTTGCGGCTGTATTTGAGGATTTAACGCAAGAGGAAGACCTAGGCCAGCAGACAATGTAGCAACTACTACGCATACTACGATACAAATACACCATGGGCCGCGAAATGAAGTTCTTGATGTATCGCTTCCAGAACTACATGAGCAAGATTCAAGAGATGAACTAGCATGATAATCATATGGTTGATAATGGAAATCTCGAACACCATTGTAGTATTGAGGCACATTGAAGGATGTTTCTCTTGTAGGTAACTCACGAGGGCATGAAGGAATCTGCAACAAAATATTTGTATTTAGTAAGTTAAATTTACCATTACAGTGATTGGTAAATATTAATTTACAAAATCATTCATCTAAAATTTCCTAAGCCGATTACCGAGTAATTAAACTCTCACTCGTGCCTGTAAACACAAGAGAATATATAGATATAGTCCAGGTCAGATAGCAAAGGAGAATGCATTTTTTCGAAAAATTCCTCAGTGCAATTTGTGAACATGATAATTAGGAGAAAAATAGTGCTTATTTGTTATTCTAGACTTGCAAGCGAAGTTATTATTTTCTTTATTATGCCTTAAGTTGGCCATGAAAAGGCAATTGTAAAAATAATAAAAAAAGATTGTTAACTGTCATTTAAGGTGTGAATAAGTTTTGTGTGCTAAATATTTGTAAAAATATGTGATGTTTGTTATGGAGCAAATAAATTTGAGGCACAAAATTGAAATAGTTCTTCTGGTTTGGTCATAATGCTCGTTCGATAAGAAAAGCAGCTGATGAATTTTATGTTAGACATCCCAATGGACCAAACGTCAGTAGTACCACTGTATAGAATATAAATAAAGTTTTCAATTACACAGGTGCCGTATCAAAACAAATTATCAGAGGCAGAAATCACGAATATTTTATAGGTAGACATAATGATCAAATTTTGGAATATTTTCGTAATATTCCTAATTCCCAGCTTAAGAAGTACCAGTCTAGATTTAAATATTCCAAGAGAAACTATTAGAAGATGTCTTGTAAAGAACTATTTGAAGCCATACAAACCAAAGTTTTTGCATACTTTCAAAATTCAATTAGATTCCAATTTTTGGATTTTTTGAAGAATGAATTTTCTTCGGAAGCACTAGACAGTTTACCCATTCGTGACCAAGTTAATTTAAAATTTTAGCTAGATGGGTGTCCTGTATATAATGCAATAATAGTGAGTCAGTGATTAAATAATCATTTTCGAAGTCAGTGGATAGGTCTCAACAGCCCTCTAATTGAATTTCCGCCTAGGTGACTGGAGAAAAAGTATATGAATCGAGACTTCAGATAATTGAAGACCTCGTAGAATAAAGAACGCATGTCTAGAAATTACCCCTACATAATTAAGAAGAGTGTCAAATAATATTAAAAAAAGATATGACAAATGTATTACATTGAACGGTGGTTTGGTGGAAGCTTCAAAAATTTAGTTGTTTCTTTACAATTTTCATTTATTACATTATATTTATTGTTGTTAATAAATTTTTTTTTAGTGTTTCCTTGCTACAATTATTTCATGTCAATGTTATTGGTTCCATGTTAATTTTGCGGCATGATTAGACTCATTATATTTTCATTGCTTATTAAATTTAATTTTGCTGTCTGTTTTTGATGTTTATTCCATGACTTACTATGCCTGCAATAATAAATGCGTACTAATATTTGCATTTTTAAATTTATCTGGCATTCGTGGAAAACCGGTGAACCAACCATTGACTTGTAGTGAACGACCACGTGATTGTTCTATATGGACATATCCTACGTAGCTCGTACGCTGCAGGGGGTTGTAAGGTAAAGCGGGAAGTTGAGAATAACGTATAGAGAGGGCGCTGAGAGTATTAAAAGGGGATTTATTAAAAAAAGCAAAGAGAGTATAAATTTTTAAAAGATCAGCAAAAATTTAAAAACAGAAGGGCCATAAGGAAACCGGAAGAACGGAAGACAGTTCCAGTGGGATTCGCGAGCGGGTTGGACGATAGAGTTCCAGGAAGTCTCCAACGAGTTGGACATGATAGTCGACGAGAATTCGCACGTGAGTTAGGCGGGTCAATAAGGGATGTAAAGGGGCCGTTGTGAAATAAAATAGGTGCAAAGCTTTCAGAATTCGTGACGGGATATTTAAAACTTCGGCTTTCAGGAAGCCTATAATTGAGTGCTGGAATTTTTTTTTATGGAATATTGATTGGAACGAAGCCAGGATTTTCTAGCCAGTTCGAGACGCGTTAGTTGCACCTAGGAGAGCCTAGGTATAAAAAGATCGAATAGGAGCGGAAGACTGAAGGGAAGTCGATAATCGTTTTTCCACTTTGGTAAATTATTTTCCTTTCTCAGTAGTCTCAGTAATAACACAAATGGTTTTTTTCTTTGTCTTAGTAGCTAGTTGATCACTAAAAACAAAATAACATTTCAATGGGGGGGGGGGGGTTTCTTTTACGACAAATGAATGCGAGTTGCTTAATTGCTACAGGGCGGCTCAGGAGTAAACAATTCATTTAGCCTGTAAAATCCATTCTGAAGAGTAGGGAGGCATATACAGGCTGGCTATCTTAAAAAGTTAATTTATCTTTGCTTGTTAAACTCTCATAGAAAAAGTAGGAAAATATATACAGCTCCTTGTTTACCTGTATTTTGCTTGTTGATCTCTTTTGTTTAGTGCTTATGAATCTCTCACGGAAGAATAAGGAATTATTTAGGTTCCTCCTTTTTTGTATGTATTTTTGCTTGTTAAACCCTCACGGAAGGGTACGGAAGCATATAAGGTTGTTTTTTTTATTTTAATTCTGTTGTTGCTGTTAAATTCCTTCAGAAGGAGTAATATATATTTTTTATTCCTTAAATGGTGTTTCATTAATCACTCTACTCAACTAAATTTACCAAAAAGACCGCGCAAATAAGCCGTTGCAGAATTCACTTCCTAAACCAACAACTTTCCGCACTTCCAGGGTCAGGCAGAAGGATAATATCCTGACCTAGTGGCAGCAAAAAGGCTACCCTTTTTAAGCAACGATCCTCCCTCCATCATCTGATAGGAAATACGGCGCCTATGGGGCAGGGGGAAGGTATTACTATGTAACATCACGGAAGGTTCATAAATATTGAAATTGTTGCCTTGAAACACGACTTATGTTCTTAATCTTCCCTTATGTACATTCACTGAGATCTTAGTTCAAGTACTTAAATAATCTTATATGTAAGGTAGGCTGTGCAATAGAAAATGCACAGATTTCGCAACCACTATAACCATCGGAGGTCATTGAAAATTCCATCGCTGCCTTTACACAATTTAACTTTAAAACCTAAATCGTGGTATTTTAGCAATTTATGTTGTTGTACCATGAGCATATAACGAATCCCTTGGTATACACTCATTCAACCATAAATTGTTATTTTTATATTTATAACGGTCAACATTGTCCACACTAAAATTTTGCTATTTTAACCAATTTAGTTTTAATATAAAAATTATGAAGCTATTGCATTATCAAGCAGTCATTACTGTACTGATTCACCTACCTAAACTTCAACCTATCTCTTTCACCAGTCTATCTGTTTCACAAAGCAAAACCTGACGCACTCGCCAGTTCGATGCTCGAGCAGCTTTAGCGCTGTGGCTCCCACACTACGTAATTTCGATTCATTTGTTTATTAATAAAATTGTATAACGTTAAAATTAAAATATTTCAGCAAATATGCAAATTAATTTTTCAAATTGTTCCTGTTTTTTAAACATTTAAAGCGTGTCAAAATATTTTATGTTTGAGGTCTGCTTGGATATTAAAATTTACTGTGTAACCAATTTTGTTGAAGTGCAAAAAAATGGCCAAAAATAATACGTGTGTATTGTTAGCCTAATAAGTTTGCTGTTTATCGTTAAATTTGTTGTTGTTTGTTATTTTTTAATTGTCGTTAATGTTTAACATGTATACAAGGGATAAAAAAGTGGACATGTTATTAATTTTTAGATAATACCACAACAATTTCAGAAACGCCGCAGAATCGTATGCCCAAATAAACCAAGGCCCTTGGTTCTCGTACACACACTAAATCCCAATTTAGCTTTTTACTCCCTTTAATAATAGGGTTAGGGGGAGGGGGGGTGGAAATGGAGGTTGTAGAGGGAGTAGCTAACGCCTATAAAATTTTTAGGACGTTTCGTTCTAGTATACACACTAAATCACATTTTATTTTTTTTTACTCCCTTTCATAATAGTATGGAGGTGGTATTGGGAGTGATAGTGAGGGGGTGGCTAATGCCAGAAAAAAATTTGAGACCTTGATTTTTCATACATGCCCTAAACTGCAATTTTATGGACTCTTATCTGCTTGCTTTGCCTATTTACCCTTATTTACCCCCGAACCCTTCAACGGAATCAGATCAAAATATCCAGTTCCACATCTCGTTATAATACATAAGTGTACCAAATTTCAAGTCAATATCATAAACGCTTCCAGAGTAAACGTGCGCACAAGAAAAATTACAGACCGACAGACAGAGTGATAGATCAACAGACCGAGAGACCGACAGACAGAATTTTTTTGCGCTCAAATTTAAAATCTCGACGTTTCATGACATTTTAGGTCTATCAATAAAAAAATATATTTTTTTGCGTTACCATACTTCCAATGGATGTTGGCTAAGAGAAGGCAATTTTCAGGAAATATTTGGAGCAAATGTGTGGATTAGATATACTTTATACGAGGACAATTGAAACTGGTCAGTATTAAAGCACAATACCGTGCGCACTGAACTTGATATTATATCCTATACATTTAGCAATGTTATCGAGATTCGAATGGTAGTTGAAACTGTGCAGGCGAGTCCGAGACTGGCAATGTAATCAGCCTGAATGAACCATCTACGACTGCACTGGTTTAAAGATAATAAAACGGGCAGGCCTACTAGCATAAAAAAACTCGTAAATCGTTTCTCAGTAGTCAACGGTGGACTTATGAGATGTACTGTCAATGTGGCAGTGCAGTGCATAAATACCTGTTATAATATGAAGCGTAGGAGTTTAGTTAGTTATTGTTCATATTTATAAATATTTACTACTATATAAAAGGTAAAATATTGTGACGCGTTTTTCTCCACCTCGCACGTTGACGTGGAGAAAAGGCGCGGTCACTCTTTGACACACGAGCTTCGGAAACAAGTTTTCGAATTACTCGGGCGCCAGTCCTAGTTTAAGTGATAGGACACACTACCCTCAAGCCGAGTACGCGAGGCTGAGCAGCTCAAGTGGAGAAAGTTTATTCCAGTGGGTCAATATATGGGAAATTAGACGTTCACACACAGACAATAAAACTCAGAGCATTTCAATAAAGTCAGTATATTACTATAAACCTATATGTACAAATCTACTTCAACTATTAAAATCTATAAGTTACTTAGGCCGGGAGGAGCAAGCAAAAAATCTAGTACCAAATGACTCAGGTGACAAGGATAGCAAGCACAAAACTATTATTTAAAACTTTAGCACCAAGCAAACGGCAAAGTGTTAACACAAAGTAAGCGGCGTTACGTGGGCAATTTAATGAAGCGATACCAAGGTGCAGATTAGATACGGATACCAAGCAAATGAAGCAAGACCACAATATATACAGTATGAAAATGGAAAAAGATAAAAACTACAGTGCAACAGTTTATAGAATACTTGGCTAGTGTTTAATGTGTCCTGAAAAGATAAGGCATGATTATTACAGTTATACGGCAGCTTTTTTATAACATGCAGTTCCTACTGGTGGCGGCTGAAACAGACAAGGTATGATTAATAAACATAAATGCAACTTTTCAGTTCTGTTGAGAACCCCAGCGGGTGGTATCGCGAGTACCTACAAGATGCAGTTCCTCCTGGCAGCGGCTGAAAAGACAAGGTATGATTAGTAAACACGAATGCAACTTTTCAGTACTCTTGAGAACCCCAGCGGGTGGTATCGCGAGTACCTACAAGATGCAGTTCCTCCTGGCATCGGCTGAAGCAGACAAGGTATGATTAGTAAACACGAATGCAACTTTTCAGTACTCTTGAGAACCCCAGCGGATGGTATCGCGAGTACCTACAAGATGCAGTTCCTCCTGGCAGCGGCTGAAAAGACAAGGCATGATTAGTAAACACGAATGCAACTTTTCAGTACTCTTGAGAACCCCAGCGGGTGGTATCGCAAGTACCTACAAGATGCAGTTCCTCCTGGCAGCGGCTAAAAAAACAAGGTATGATTAGTAAATACGAAGGCAACTTTTCAGTACTCTTGAGAACCCCAGCGGGTGGTATCGCGAGTACCTACAAGATGCAGTTCCTCCTGGCATCGGCTGAAACAGACAAGGTATGATTATTTAAACACAGTTTGCACTAGCCAAGTTTTCCTACTACGTTGACTCTCTTCTCTTTGGTCTTACTTACTTCTTGGTCTGGATTCATGCACGTTTGCTTGCGGGAACGGTCAGATCGGACTGACACACTTGCTTGGTGTACCGGGACTTTTCTGGAGTTTGAATTTTTCGGAGGAAACACGTCACATAAGTAAAATTGAAGTACACACAAGTTCACATGCAGATACATATGCCAGAAATTCTAGCTACAATTTAAAAACTCATTAATTGAGTAACAAGTTTTCTCTACTAGCAGTTTTCTTACCATTTTTTTATAACGTCTGCATGGCAGGTCACCCACATTTTTTTGTAAGCTGTTATAGCAAATTATACAATTATAGTACGGGGAATCTTTAAATGTTGTCGATTTATACGAAGGTATTGCATATAAATTACCATGAGCAACTATGAGCTATAACCAGAGTGTCAAATAATGTCATATTATCCCTTGCAAAAAGCAAACATTTATAGATATAAACGCTGGGTACTGTAAGGATTTCATTGACCTTAAACACTATTCTGCATGTATCATTGTATTTCATATTAAATATGAGTCTTAATATCCTGTTCTGTAATATAAATACTCTATTAATATCCGTGGATTTACCCGACAAAATTATATTAGAAGAGATGCAGGAGTAGGTCAACGCATAGTAAATATTTAATGTGAACAATAACTCAAAATTATAACATTGATAGGTAACTATTATTTATTGTATTGCTCTTTGACTTTTTTTACAAATTGATTTGAAAAGAGGGGGGCGCCAGAATTGAACTTTGCCTAGGCTGAAAATAGTAATTGGACCGGCCCTGCATGAGTGCTTTAAAATAAAAAACTGCCTTCACCAGACAATTCGCATTAAAATTCTAGTTTGATTCTAAGTATTTTAAAGAGCTTATCTACTACTCCAAGAAAGCACTATCTATATTTACTGAAAGATGTTTTCAGAGCAAGCAATATACTTAATTGTAATGAGACTTCTCAATTGATTGCGTTTATTTGTTGGCATTATCCAGTTAGTGGTTCCCGTGGCTAGGATTTAAAAATAAAGTTTAGTGTTAAAGGATTATTTAGTTCTGAACAAAACTAGATTAACAGTTTTCACAAGTCCTTATTGAACTCCACCATTAAACACGATCTAATGAAAACCAACTACTACAAATGTCTCTTTATATAATGGCATTTGCTGAACAGGCTCTTAACGATTTTATGTTAAAGTATCATCAACCTAATTGTTTACAGGAGATATTGTTGAATAGTAACGAGGAAGGCGAGAGACAAGTTTCATTATCTATAATTCTATAGATTCAGTCTATTATGTGCGCTTATAGGTATACATATAAAAGGCGAATCACGTAGTCACTACCCATTCTAGAGCTTATCAAGTTTTCCCTTTTGAAGTATTTTTTAATGTTAAACTATATTGTGAAATAATATTATATCCATTAGGCTAACGTAATCAATTATAAGCGAACAAGGAGTAAAGTGCATGTTAATAATTACCGGTATGAACAGGAAGAATTTTCTATATGTAAATAAATAAACTTAGACTGTGAATTTTAATTAAACTAACCATGAGTTCTCTGCATGTTTTACTGGGGAAGTTATTTATTTTCATCTTGACCAGTAAAGAATTATATTACTATATAAAATATAGAATTAGAATCAATTAAACTAATAAAAGAAGAGTTAATTTAATATAATGAGAAAAACACAATTCTGTTATTTAGTGCTATAATATTTATTAATGAGATTTTGGATGTGCAATGACAATTCTTGTTTTAGTGTAAATATAAATTCTAACATTAAAAACTGAAGTATACTTAATAAACCAAGAGTTTCTGACGTTTTAAGAAGATGTCTGAGCATCTACTTCAACTTGTAGGGCCTGTAGTCCGACGAAAGAGACAACTCTATGCCGTGTCTGGGTTCCAGCGGCGGAGGAGTTTTCGGATAAGAACTATTTACCCAAGTCAATATAGTGGAGTAAATCTACCAGATTTATATAGTCAATAAGAAAAAATTGTAGGGCAGTCTTGTCTTGAAATTTGGCACACGTTTTCATAACCTCAGCCTACGTTATTTCCGAAATTCCAATAAAATTAGTTAGTTTAGTGTATGAGAACACTTTCACAAAACATTAAAACACTTGGCACTAATACACCACTCGACACGCGTTTCGTTAACTATATTAGCATTATCGGAGGACCATAAACATTGATTTCTGAAGAACATTTTTCCTAACTGTACAAAAATTATCTTTCATTATTTCGGAAGAATTGAACATTTCCTTTTTCAGACGAAGTTTTACATGGTAGCGAGTAATACATAAATTCTACCGAGTCGATATACGTGTGGGGTCAATGTTAACGCACAAATTCGTCGCAAGTGATTTTACCTCCGAAATGGTGTAGTTGGAAAATGCCACGAAAATTTAAATTATAACTTGCAGTACAAAATTATACAATTGCGACGTAAAAACACTAATTGAATATTGTAAACTGAAACTGCAAGGAAAGATAGCTGGCAGGCAGATGTTGGCGCGGCGACATCGAAAAACTTCTGAAGAAAAACTTTTCAGAACTAAAAAGAAAACTATTTTTCGTTATTTTCAAAAAAATTTCCTTTTTCTCTTTTGGATGGACTTTTTTTTTTAATATTTAGGGCTTCGACATCTGAGGTCATTAGCCTTTCATTATTATATCAACCATTCTCAATGTGTAAGCATATATGCCGGTTTGCAGAACGATAGTTGACTAATTAAGAAGAACATATGAAAATAGCAACAACACTCAGACAAATAAATATATACACCATACACATGTACACACATATGCGTATTACAGTTTATAAATATCACAGTTTATTAAACAGGCCTATTTCCCTAACGAATTTTAGAACACTTTGAAGGTTGTGTCCAGAGTTGGCTAACATCTGATGTATAGCACCACCAAGTCCATATCTCATTCTTGCTGCCGCGAGATTGGGGCACTCTTCCAGAATGTGCTTTACTGTAAGGGTTATATCGCAAAAGTTGCATTCGGGAGCATCCTCACCACATAGCAGATATGAGTTTGTCATAGCAGTGTGCCCTATTCTTAAGCGAGTCAGAACTATCCTTTCTCGCCTGGTCAGGACAACAGGAGGTGTCCAAGGTGAAATGGATGGTTTGATCAGTTTTAGTTTCGTAGTAGAGGTATTCCATTCATTTTGCCAGACATCAAGGATATGTATATTTATGTTATTTTTTATGTCGGCGGGTCTCATTAATCGAATATCGACCTCTGGGTTATTGGCCGCCTGGCGTGCTGCCTTATTGGCTAGCTCATTGCCTCCGATTCCCACGTGACTAGGTATCCATAAAAATGTAATAGTTTTGTTTTCATTTTAGATGGCGTGTAAGCTGGCAAGAATCAGTTGGACGAAAGGGTCATCGGAATAAACGCACTTGATGCTTTGAATGGCACTCAGGGAGTCATAAACTATTAGAAATTTTGACTGTTGTATCAACATACGACAAAATTGTAATGACTGCCAGATCGCGTATAGTTCGGCAGTGTACACCGATGACTCATGAGGAAGTGTCCAAGAGTAAGCTACACCCTCATTTACGAAAGAGATACCTACCCCAGATTCTGTTTTTGATCCATCTGTATAAATAGTGACTGTATCGTTATATGTATTCAAAATTTGTAAGAAACTGGATCTATACAGTAAGGGGCTTGTATCCTGCTTGTTCATCAATGATAAATCCAGGCGATAGATGGGTTGACGAACTGTCCAGGGAGGTACTTCACACCAACTAATTACAAACGTGTCCTGAAGTTCATAATGGAGATTAGAAAGCGCTTCGTGAGCCCTTACTCGAGCTGGTCTGGTGATGGTCGGTCGTTGCTCGTATCTTGTTCTGTCACTACTTAACAAAGTATGATTGTGATGATTCGGTTGAGCTATAATATTATTCATGTATGTTAAAAGCATACGATCTCGTCGCAATCTTAAAGGCAGCGTGCCAGAGTCGCAGCAAATGCTGATTGCCGGACTAGTTCGAAAAGCACCGGTTGCATACCGAATACCGGCATGGTGAATGGGATCTAATCGTTTAAGTACCGATTTTCTTGCGGACGAATAAACAGCACAACCATATCCTATCTTTGATAAGACAAGGGATTTATAGACCCTAAGAACGACTTCAACATCAGCACGCCATTTGGTATTCGCAAGACAGTTAATTACATTTAGCGCTTTCTTGCATCTTGATACTAGGCCTTCAATATGCTGATGCCACGTAAGCCGACTATCGAACGTGAAACCAAGGAATCTAACAGACAGATTACAAACGATCCGAACACCATTTAGTTGCAGACGTGGCTCGTAATGAGGTCTACGCAATCTGCAAAAATCCACGCAGGAAGTTTTAGTTGGAGAAAACTTAAAGCCTATCGAACGAGCATTGTTATTCATTTGGTCGATGGCTCTTTGTAAAGTGACATTGATTTGTGGAATTGTTTTCCCAGAAAAAAAAAATTGCCAAGTCATCTACATACAGGCACTTTCCTATGGAGGGTTCCAACGATGAGGTAATATTATTTACTGCAATGGCAAAGAGAGTTACACTTAAGGTCGAACCTTGTAGAACACCATTTTCTGAGCGACGTATCGATGACAGACAATTCCTAACTCTAACGCGAAAATTACGTTCCGTGAGAAAGGCCTGTATAGAAATAGGAAGGCGGCCTCGGAAACCCCACCGATGAAGGTTATGTAGAATCACATAACGCCACGTTAGATCATATGCTTTCTCGAGATCAAAGAATGCCGCAACTAGATGTTCTCTTGCTTGAAAGCTATTCTGGATGGCATTTTCTAGATAAACTAAATGATCAATTGTGGAGTGATGTTTTCGAAAGCTAGCTTGATGGGACACCAAGAGATTTTGGGTTTCCAAACACCAGATTAGCCTACTGTTGATCATCCGCTCTAATATTTTACTTAGGCAGCATGTCAAACTGATGGGTCTATAACTAGAAGGTAGCCTAGGATCTTTGCCTTCCTTTAGTAGCGGTACAACCACTGCTTCTCTCCTCTGACTTGGATATTGACCTGTCACCCATATATCATTGTATAGGTCCAATAATATTTGTTTAGACTGGCTTGGTAAATGTTCAATAAAGGAGTATGGGATTCTATCAGGTCCAGGTGATGACTCTTTGACTTGATTTAGGGCTCCCTCAAGTTCTAGCATAGAGAAAGATACATTGTATTCTAGATTTTCAAGAGTTATAAAGTCAAGTGGCTGTTCTTGATCTTCTTTATTAGCTAGGAATTCAGGATCATAGTTTTGGTTGCTACTGGTTGATTCAAAGTGGTTTGCAAGGACTTCTGCTATATCCATAGGGTTTGTGATTGTATCTCCATTTACGACCAGGGACGATAGTAGTGGTGGTCGTCTATGGCCAGAGATTGCTCGCACTTTATGCCATATATGATGTAGTTGTATCACTGGTAATGGATGTTACATACCGTTCCACGACTGACGCTTACTACTGAGAACGATACGTCTAGCCTGGGCACGAAGCTTTTTAAATGTGATAAGGTTCTCTTGCGTTGGGTATCTTCTAAATCTATTGAAGGCTTTCTTCTTTTTGGCGATAGCATCTCTGACTTCAGCACTCCACCATGTGACAGACTTTCTTAAAGCACGACCATCGCTATAGGGGATCGCCGTTTCAGCAGCGGTAATAACACTGCATGAAAAGTTATCAACATCAAGTTCTATATCGCCACTGAGTGTAATTTTCTCTATGTTCTGGTTAAAAGCATCCCAATCTGCACGATTAAGTTGCCATCTTCGAGGGGAAGGGTAATCAATCGTGGAGGTACCTGTTGAAATAGATATCGGAAAATGGTCACTACTATAAAGATGGTCCAAAGGTTGTCACGTGAGGCGTGCTGCTAATTGTGGTGATAAAATCGATAAATCAATCGCTGAGAAATCGGAGGATCTAACATTAAAGTATGTTGGAGCACCAGAATTGAGAAGGACCAAGTTTTCATCTTCTAGAAGTTGTTCAATGATATGACCACGAGCGTCCCTCCGGATAGAACCCCATAAAGGATTGTGGGCATTAAAGTCGCCCAGTAGCAGAAATGGAGTTGGGAGCTGATTAATCAACGATAATAAATCATCATTCTACCAGTCAAAGCGTGGAAGGTAAATACTACAGATTGTTATTGGGAACGGAATGGATATCCGGACTGCTACTACCTGTAGAGTACTGTTTAAGTCAATATTAGCACAATGGATGTCTTCTCTTGCTAAAATAGCTACACCTCCTCTGGCCCTTCTATCTGGTGGGTCGTCTTTCCGAAAGCAGTTATATCCTCGAAGAGAGTAGGGTTGTCGTGGTAAGAAATGCGTTTCTTGAAGGCAAATACACAGCGGTGACAGCTCGGATATTAGGATTTTTAACTGGCAGTAGTGTCGTATACATCCATTGCAATTCCATTGAATGATTTGGTCTGTGAAGGCTAATTAGTATGTTGTTTCCGTGACTGACCCTTTGGCCACCCTTTCTTTTTCCGCTTCTTAGGGTCAGCTTCAGATGACAAGTTTGAGTCAGACCCTATTGTTGACGTATCTGGGGGGTTTGTTTCGGACAAAGTATTCTTATTCTGGCCTAGTGGAAGACTAAACCGAGAGAGTTGGTCAGGAGAATGTCTGTTCTCGGTCGGGGGTGGTAATGAGATAGATTGGGAGTCTGTATCATTTCTGCTTCCTTCCGCTTGGGAGGAGGCAGTGTTTTTGGAGGTTCATGGGGTTGCCTTTTGACTAGTGGCAACAGTTTTTGCTTTGGTAGGGGATTGATTACCTAGCTTTGCAGTCAGAGTTTGTTCGATAATGGCTATAATGGCCGGTGTCATCTGCTGAATTAGTTTTCCGATTTCATTGGTTGATACGGTAGGTGTCATTTGTGCTACTTGAGAGTATGTGATATCAGAAGTCGTAGAGGTAGGAACCCGTTTTTTTGCCTCTGAATAACTAAGGCGTTCGGAAGTTTTAATGGTCTGAATCTGGACTTCTCGCTTGTAGGTAGGACAATTTCGAGACCTACAAGAATGTGCCAGTCCACAATTTACACATTTCGGACCCCTTGACTTTTCATTTCTGAAACTATTTCCTCCTCTGTGCACATTAATAGATCGTGACATACTACAACACCCCTTGAGTTATTTAGAGTAGTATGAGAAACTACTTTAATTTCAATCTGGCCAAGTCACTTGCTTGCTAGCAGTCTTGGAGTCTGACAAATATCCCTGACTTCCACAAGTAACCCATTTGCAGTCTTCTTTGCCTGTTTTACAGATCCACCGGCGATTACTGTAAGCTCCCTTGATAATATGAACGGACTAATTTGCTTAAAGTCGCCTTCTTCTCGTGAAATCATTAGAAATCGCGGAGTTGGCGCGCTATACACTTTTGATGTAACGTCTATTGGGCGTTGCGTCAACGGTTCTGTACGCCTACTTCGACGTCTTTTGACGGATTCTGCAGAAGATATAGGTGTTTGATAGTCCATGCGGACTACTTCACCTATGTTATTTAGTGCGTTTGGAGGGGCACTACCCTCTTTGGTTGATTTAGGAGATATATTCATATAATTCCCACGAGTTGGGACGAACTAAAGGTCCAGCACGGCAGTGCGCCCTTACCGTGCTAAGGCCAACTTTAACACCAGAGGAGGCCAGGTATCTGATGTCCACCGTTAGTGACTCACTTTCGTGGAGCCATTCACCTCTTAGCACGGTACGGCTGACACCGTAGGTTCCGCCCCATTTACATCGAGGAGACGGGCTCGGGTACCTCGGGTTTGCCAAACCCGTACTCATTAGATAAACTAATGAGCCCCTGAGGGGGGATGAAGTCTTTTATCGAAGCTATTAGTGTTATAGTACATTCCATAAGCAAGAGCCAGAAAACATTGCAAAAGTCTCAAAATTTGTCAAAAAATCAACTCTTTTACCTCACCTAGACAAACTATAATAAAAAACTCCTTAACACACTTAATTTTATGAAAAACTACAAATTTCTACGAAAATATCTGAAAAAAATCACAAACCAACAATAATTCTCAAGGAACCCAATTTTATCAATAGAAATACTCAATCTTTCAAACTAATCATTTTACAGCCAATTGTTATAAATTAACATCCTAAAAAATACCGCCCCCCTCATGAGCTTAAAACACACCAAAACTACTTTCCATACCCGCATTCGAAATACTTGATTTCAATCACACAAAGTTTTTATAAATTATTCTTCCTTTCGATTCCACCGTTCAGTCGATTTCGCATCTTCAATATTAACATACAATTAATCGTCATTCAAAATGTTCCAATAGAGTACCGGTACTACCCTCCCCCGCTGCTATCAAAACTTAGTTCCTTTCGTTCACCGCAGACCCATCGGGACAAATTCAAACTTTCAACTGTAAGTGCACAGGACCTTCGGGACGATTTTACGGGGTCATTTCAAATTTAGTAAATCTTTTCAACTAATTTTCGTGAATAACTTCCTAAATAAAATCGATTCGAATTCCATTCTTATATCAATTTATTTCCTATTTTAATGCCGAGACGGTTATATAATTTTTATGTCCGAATTTTTCATCTTTACATTTTCTGATGCAATATTACGCAATCGTGCCTGCATGGAATGAACGGGGACATTTCCAGACCTCCACACGTCAAGTCCCGGCGAACCATATAAAAAGCCGAACACGATGAGCTCGAGCAAGTCCAATTTGATATGTGTGCCGCGAACGATCCACTGCAGCTGCTTCCTTGGCCATAACCAAGTAAAAAAGAGTTTTAAAATCAATTATATTCTGCCCTCGCGCATTTAACATAAAGGTGAATTTTTTCAGACTATAATACATTTTTATATTTAAACCTTAATATTTCTAACAACGAAATTTCAGTGTTCGAAAAGTTATTTTAAAACTGTGTGAATTAAAAATTTAAGTTAAAATCGTTTCACCCAAACTTGTTCAGTTATACCAAATAGAAATATTCTTGTTAGTTTTAAACAAAGTGTTTTATTTCAAAAAAGCATATACAGGGTGAAGCTTTGGGCCCTACCATAGACAATTAATTAAATTAGAGTGATAAATAACCTAGTTCAAGTGAAGCAACCTACTCCAGGGCTTATACAGGGTGTAGTATTTGACCCTATCCGACGTTTTATGAGTGATCCCCACACTTCTCAAATTCAAAAATGGAGTGCACAAAGGGCTCTCAGGGTCTCAATCAAGCTCTGAAGCTCAAAATAGCTCTGCAGAAAATTTTATTTTACTAAAATCGAGAATGCCTCCGTGTTCATTAGCATTTAGTTTCTGCCAACTCGATGAACGCAAAAGTTTCAGTGTTAACGCAAGAAATTAGTCGGAAATGAGTTTTATGTCCGAAATAGTGTAATTTGAAACTACAAAAATATACAATACAAACTTTTGAATTTGGACATTTTCCTCAAATGGCGCTACTGCATTGTACGGCAGATATATACGAAGGATTTGTCAAGTTGAAGGATTGTTCTAAGTTTGAACAAATAGGTCATTTTTGGAAGTTTTTGACAGGTAAGGAAGTTCAAAATTTTTACAATCACTTTTGATGGAAAAAGTAAAGGTCATATATTACGTGAGTGAGGAAAACAATCTCACTGACTAGTAATAAGCAAAAGTAGCATGAGGCAATAATGAACTTAAAAAATTAAGTGAAAGTGTAGCGTTCAAGAGCAGCATTCTAGGAAAAGCAGCTAGTAGCATATTGACAGTAAGTATAAATTTCGTATTTCGTCTCTTACGAAGGAATCCCCTTAAGAACGAGAACCCCACATCTCTGTCTCCAAAGGTGCAACAAACGCTTCAAAAATACATTTTAAGAGTCAAGTCCTTCAAACAAGATGTGAACAGATCGCCACAGTAACACGTGAAAAAACATCACTAAACATTCATACTATAACTTGGACTAAACTCTAAACTTGCCTAACCTTGCACAATCGACAAACGTAAAATTAACTACAACCACCAAAATGAATTATACGAAAATAACACCCTCGTCTACAAGTAATTCAAATATCATTTGGATTTAAAAATTACCTTCAACCTTAAATAGGGCACATAAGCGCAAACGCAAAGATATGTTTAAAATTACATTTTGCTGTATACCAACTTTGTAGTATTTTAAAATATTTCCAATAACTTCAACTTCGAGGTAACGTGTGTGTGTGTGTGTGTGTAAAGAGAGAGTTTGGCACTGGACAAGTCCTTTAACCATAGAAAACATTTTTGTATGATAAAGTCATATTTTTAAGGTTGTTGCCTGGACGAACTCTACTAGGATATCATAGATATTTTTGCAATTCAGGCTTAACAAATGAGTGATATTTGCCGGTAACTGAACATTGTTAGATATCATTTTGTCACAAAAGTGGCATGTCTAAAATATTCACAATGAAGGAATATGTG
Source organism: Leptura quadrifasciata (assembly GCA_963675555.1). Taxonomy (NCBI): domain Eukaryota; kingdom Metazoa; phylum Arthropoda; class Insecta; order Coleoptera; family Cerambycidae; genus Leptura; species Leptura quadrifasciata. The sequence goes on along the minus strand of OY776673.1, from coordinate 148,067,505 downwards.
ATTTAGGTCTCCAATGGAAATACCATCACAAATACAAAAGGGATCAATTTTACACCGATTTCATATAAATGGGAGGGAAAACAGCCGTGATTTAACTTTAGTCTTGTTATCGTCGTTGAGTAGGACTTTGAGACTAAATCATTGAATATGTGAGGGATTGTCTTAGGTAGTTTGCTGTGAACGAGGGTATAATGATTCCGGGAACTTTTTGCAAAGTCAGACCAGTTTGTTTCCCACTTTGCACGGATAGCAAGTTTGTATATATTAATTATATCGTCGTTAGTCGCTCCATTATTAATTTGAGGAAGCGATGTGGCTTCTTTAGCGGGTTCGTCTGTAGTTTCGTTTCCCATAATCCCGACGTGACCCTTTGTCCATATGTTATGCTGGTACCTCTTTTGTAAAGAGTTACTAATTTGCTTTTAATATAAAAAATTATATGATTGTTGCATGTCTTATAATTTACTAATCGCTTATAGGACCGATTGAGAATCAGATACAATAACACGATTAGATTTATTCGAAATATTCTGCGTTACCCAATTAACTACGTTGAATTGCGTAAGCTTCTGCTGTGTAAATGGAGTTTATATCCGGCAGTGCAAATGTAAAAGATTGATTGCTATTAGATACGAAGAAGGCACACCCTGTACCTTCACTGCATTTGGATCCGTCAGTATAAATAATTATGTCGTTGTGGTGAATGCTCAATAAGGACCCCACGTGTAATTATTGTTAGAAAAAACACTGCTATTGAAAAAAAAAAACGATTAATGTAAAGCATAAATACCTATTATAATAATGTTTTTATGTATTCATTTTCTTTGTTTGACATCAAGCACAAACTTAACATTTATAATTAATTGAGTTTAATTGCTTTTTTAAAGCAAAAAGTATAGGATACAACAGCGAGAAAGCTCAGGTATTAAGTGCTGAACAAATTAAATTAATCAGTTTCTTCAAGAAGCTCCTGACAACAAATTGCTGGCTGTAAAGGTTAATAAATTTACTAAAAATTTTAAAACAATATACAAATAAATACAAAAACTGTGTGGCTTGACTATGAATAATATTGGAGACAAAGGTGACATGCTTCTGGTAAAAATTCCGAAAACTAAAAATGATAAACCGAGATCATTTGAAGTTATGGATAATTTATATATATATACATATATTTCGCATCCCACCAACGTCTCCACTAAAAGATTTTTTAAAGTTATCGTGACGGCAAGTGTTCCCAGCAAGTCATTGGCATCAACACATTTGGCAGCATGCCTAAAACAGTAGCAACATATTTAAAATTAAAAGATCTAGAATCTTGTACTGGATATACGTTCAGAAGAACTACTCCTACCCTGGTGTCGATCTGCTGGTCCTGAAGAAACATGGGGGATGGTAATCTAATACAGTCGCTAGAGGCTATGTAGAAGACTCTGTAGGCAACAAAACACCAATCGATCAGCAAATTGCTAATGCTATATCGGAAAGACCATCTACATCACGGAAAAGATCACACTAAACTAACCCAAAATGACCAGACAGCGAGCCAATTACCCATCGACATTCGTGTCAAGGACAAAGAAAACATTGAAATCGAAACTTTAAATACAGTTTCATCAAATTCACCTATGTGGTTTTTCATTTTGAACAAAAATATCAAACAATTCCAAAATATGTTATTTATTTGCCTAAATTATTCCTGTCACTGGTTTAGGAATAATTATTTAGAGTACAATCTTCTGCAATCTTCTGCATACAAATTTTTCACTCTCTTTGTTATAGAAGTTTATCGTATGTATGTAGCAAGCCTCTCACTATAATTGTTAAACAACTGTATTTACATTTTTTTTTAATTAAAGGCAAGGTCGCGCATCCATCCATTTGAAACCAGAAAATACCATCCTAGATTTTTTACTATTATCATCTTGTTTGTCAATCCATTGATAATAATTTATATCAGTGATAATATAATGTATGCCTTTGAGTTCAAATTAGGTAACATGTTCATGTTTAACAACTTACAAAATTATTCATATAGAAGATCTGTAATTTTAGAAGAACACTGCTGATAATAACAACACGTCTACTAGTTTCTCTTGCATATTTAATAGATCCGTTTTGATATAATTTATGGATTGCACTATTCTCTTCTAGAAATCGCTCAATTTATTATAAAAGCGTATGTTAGTTATTCTGTTAAGATAAAATGCCCAATTCCGCCCAAGCAATACTTCAGATGCGACAAACACAAACTTCAAGACAGCAAAATGACGAAGGTCGGCGTTATTTACAAAATTACTACCGACCCTAACGTGAGAGGGTTGCAAATATCTGGTGCTAATAGAAGAGTTCTAAAGTGTTATCTCTTGTTAAAATAAATATTATAATAAATATACTTTATTTATTTAGAAAACAGGCCATTATGGAATAATTTATTCATAAATGATATTCAACGATATTTAACAAATTCATCGATTCGTTTTTTCAGGAAAGTGTGAACGATTACCTATAATATATAGAGGTAAATACATGTATAAATATATCGGTATTACTTAATTATTATTATTATTGTAATTATTATTATTGTAGTAAGTTTGCTGTATTATGTAATCGTATTAATGTTTATTTACATGTAACATCTTTCATTTTTAGCGATTTAATAATTTAACTCTATATTGGCGACTTGCCTGGATTAGTGGTTTAATGAGTTATTACTTACTTTACATTTGAAAGATAATACATGGGATTCTGTATTTAAAACTTCAACGAATTTTTTAAAGTCGAGTGGAATGGTAGATAATAATTCAATCATAAGTTTATTTACCCCCGGATACATTATCACTAGCGTCTAGATACGTAGAGGGACGTTTGATAAAACATGGGGGCTAAACCCCAGGATAACAATATGGTACTACACTGTTATATTTATTAATTTCTTGTGTTTCTGTTTTGATAGCGGGATTTTACAAGGGTGTAAAGCTTTAGCACCAATTACGGTGTTTAGCTGTTTCAATGTCTATTTTGATTTTAATTTTAATTGAAATTGTATGCTCTATGAGAACTATATTTTCCCTGAGTTTTATTGGAATTCTCCAGATTTCTTCAAAATAATGATAATTTGTTCTAATTTTGTAATATTCGAATTTTTTGAATAATAATCGGAGCAAATTCTAGTGTATGTGTATTTATTTTATAACCATGACGAACATTTTTCCCTTTGTCCTGTAGAACTCATAGATTTCGTGATATTTAAAACAAAACCGATGGAAAACACGTTCCAAAAAATTTTGTTGTTTATATAAACATACGTGAATTTACCTGAAGTGAATATGTAATACGAAATCGGACCCTCAAATATTATATAAACTAATCTTTAACCTTTTGACAACTTGATTTTTTTTGTTCCCTGGTGTTATTCTTTAAAGCTCTTACTTTATTTCATACCGAAAGATTAACCCTTGAAAAACGTTTTATTACTTTTTTTTCTTAATTCCGCGCACTGAAATTAAAAAATTCATGGTGTAGGACTGGAAAACCTGCCAGAAAATTTTAGGACAATTTGGCCATTCGATTTCAAATTAATTAAACAATAGTGCAAAAATGAGCCCGTTAGTGAACAAAAAAATAGGGAGCTGCGCTTGTCTTACAAAAGCGATGTAAATATGTAAGAAATATGTAAATATGTAAACATTTAAACAAGTAAACATGTAAGCATGTAAACATATAAACATGTAAACATGTAAAAAGGTATAAATATGTAAATACGTAAATACGTGAAAACGTAAATAAGTAAATACGTAAATAGGTAAATAAGTCAATAGGTAAATAAGTATAAATATGTAAATATGTAAATATGTAAATATGTAAATATGTAAATATGTGAATATGTAAATATGTAAATATGTAAATATGTAAATATGTAAATATGTAAATATGTAAATAATGTAAATATGTAAAAGTATAAATGTGTAAATATGTAAATACCTAAACATGTAAACATGTAAATATTTAAATGTGTAAATATGTAAATACTATGTAAATATGTAAATATATAAGTAATGTATATATGTAAATATGTAAAATAACGAGGTCTGAAATTTTATTACTAATGGGCTGATGTTTAATGAAATAACAAACGGAACTATTTCAAGTAAATGGTAAATGTACAATTCTGATCATTTGAATACCACTTGCAGTGTTGTAGTTTTCATTTTCACTGGCTATATGAATATCTATAGCATTCACTGGCGATGCAACACCAATTCCTTCTTTATTGGCGGATCCAGCAATAAGCTTCGAAACTCAAATTCTGTTCACTGTAGACTCTTCAATATAACCATAAGCACTCGTGGAGGTTTTCCAACCTATACATTCATCCCTCCATTAGCCATAATTGTCGCAGACGTTCGACTGAAAGCGTGCCCGGTTTATTCGTCTGCATATGATAGATTCAAAAAACATGCTTCAAGAGAAGGGCATTTGTCAAAAGTATTAATTATACCAACCACTTGTTTGATGCACTGTTCATTGGTATATTTCAAAAATACTTCAGAATAGCGAAAGGTATTTGTTAAATATCTGAACACATTCAGTATTAGGTTTGCCGATAACTTAAAATTTTCTAATTTTCTGCCCTTGTCAATTTTCGAAGGACTGATGCTAATAATCAGGCACAATCTTCTCCTTTAATATCACACATGCGCAAATTGCACACTTCATACTCCCTGCATGAACGAAAAACACTACAAATAGCGACAACTTTCATAAATAGAAAAGTATTATGTGGGGCATGAATTAAAAACTTACATATATTTTCAATTGTGACAACTAAAGACTGTTAAGTTTATAATCTTTGTTCGATCCTTTCATGAATGCGTGCAATTTGTGGCAGGATGCTAAATCTATCTCATTTTTAATCTCAGCATAGCTTGTAGTTTGGAATGGATACACCATAGTGTAGATGTATATTGTATATATCTCGGACATTTCCATGATATATGCTAACATTACTAATTTATTCATTAACGTTCAGAGTCTCTTTCTTCTCCATCCACAGCAATAACTTTTCATATTCTTTATATAAGGATCTCTGGATTTTGCAGAAATTAATTTTAACTCAACCTTCGCGGTAAACTTTTCGATTTCAGATTAAACTTTTTCATTATTTGTAACCATTTTCAAAAGTAAAAATGAACTGTCAAACAAGCTTGTAAACAACAACAACTGCTATCACCATGACTACAACAATTGAGAAAATTAGATGGCCTACCTCATAAACTGTATTAAAATTTAAGAAAAATGGTATTGAATCTTAATTTACAGCTTTATTTCTCGTCATGATTTAGGTACAACAGAAATATATGATATACGTTTAAAGTAAGTGCCTTTAAAGGCTCTTCCAACATTAAGGTTAAACTCGTTGCGCTTGCTTTAAAGGCTCACTTATACACTTGTATCATAATGTACTATCAAAGTTACAATTAAAACATTCTTTGAAGTTTATTCAGAGTGCCTAATAGTCTTATGCAATGCATCTAGTGCATCCGTGTAAAACATCGACACACATTATTTATACTTAGGGATATAAATGCATTGAACAGTGAACGTTTACGTCTCCTCGCTTTACAACTTGATGAACAATAACCCTTTGTCTTAACGCAATTTACCCCCAACACGCATTGTTTCCCTTGTATACAGATTTCATGGCATTTAGTAACCACACCTTCTTATTCACTAGATATCTTCCTACTTTCATAGCCATACATTTGATCTAAATCATCAAAGTACAACAGAATATTTATTTCACATGTAGATATCACTCCCCGATGAAAGCTTACAAATACCTTTTGATTAAAACAAATATAATACATAAAGAATTATAAAATTAACGAGTGCAGTTTTCATGTGGGTGAAAATGGAAAGGAACCAAAATACTCTTTCTCGGGAATTTAATACACAAGATGTTGATTTCTTAACGGGTAAATTTTTTTTTGGACAAAAACCTGTTTTCCAATGAAAATTATTCGAGAATTAAGGTCATGGAAAAATCGCGGCACGAAGGGGGGCGATTTTTCCTATTAGTCCAGTGAAATTTGCTCCAAAAGTACCCAAATCAGCAACTAAATCTGAATGGAATGGTGGCGAGAAAAAACTTTAATATAAAAGATGTAGGTATTGACAATACGAACATTTCGTTGAAAATCAATGATTTTTCGATTGTTATTATTCAATAGAAAAATAAACAATATCCGCATGTAAACTATTTGAAACTTTAGTCTTTGATATATTTAAACTACGGCTCAAATTTGATAAAAAAATATTCAATAGTTTCCGAGATAATTTTATTTGTTTATAGAATTACGATGACTTTAACGTACAATAACGTTCAATTTTTCAATCATATGATTATAAAAATGGGCTCATTTAAAAGATAAAGGTTGTTACTTCTTAATGCAACTGTTACCCAGTCAAATAATAACTTTTTTGAGTGTTTAAAATGGCTTTAAAAACGGCGTTATATTTTCCGCATAAACAAATTGAATTACTCACTGAATTTTTAACGAAACGTATTGTAAAACGAATCAAATTAAAACTAAGGTCTGTATGTATTATTTGACTGGGTAACAATTGCATTAAGAAGTAGCAATGGAGTAGCAACAGGCCCATTTTGATAATCGTATGATTGAAAAATTGAACGACATTGTATGTTAAAGTCACCGTAGACCAAGAGCCAGTGACGATTTTAGTTACGGAATTTCAGGCAGGCTAAAAATGTTAATTTGCGTTAAAAGAAAGATTACTAAATGTAGAATGGCCGGCCTGGTAGTCGTGCGTGGTCGGGTTTACCTATCCTGGTTGCCTAATGGGGCGAAAAAAAAACTTACTTATTGTACGTTAAAGTCATCGTAATTCTATAAACAAATTAGATTGTCTCCGAAACTATTGATTATTTTTTTATCAAATTTCATCCGTAGTTTAAGCATACCACAGACTAAACTTTCAAATAGTTTACACGCGGATATTGTTTATTTTTCTATTAAATAATAACAATCGAAAAATCATTGATTTTCAACGGTTATTTACGATTTGCGAATAAACTATTGAACCGATTTTGATAAACTATGGCTTAAAATGTTCGTATTGTCAATACATACATTTTATATTAAACTTTTTCTCGCCGAGTGCTACAATCTAAGTTAAGTTATTAAGAAAAAACTGTTTATTACAACATTCAAGGTGCTGTTATAAGCAAATGCCACTGAATTTTCATCCAGAAAGTATGTACATATCATCTTTGATACTCCTTGTTCATGAATCACTTCACAATTATCCAGATTTAGGTGTTGACAAAATGCTAATTACACTGGACTATATGTCCCTTAATTCGAGCAAAATTTTCATGAAAAACAGGTTTGAGTCTCTCAAGAAAATTTACCCCAGTATAAAATCAACCTCGTGTGTATTACAGAAGATTATTAATATATGATTAAAAAATATTATCTACATAACAAAAATGAGATGCTGTTCATTGATAAGCGCGTCACTTGAGAACGGCTGGACCGATTTGGCTAATTTTTTTTTAATCGTAATAGTCCAAATAAGGTTCTTTTTTTGAAAGTAATATTGGAAAAGTTGCAGAGAAAATTGAAAAATTCTGGAAAAACTGAAAGCGCTTTTTGACAGAGATGTTCGTAATGGTCCGAAGAAGGTTTTTAGGGAAAGAAAAATTTAAAAAGCTGCAGAGAAAATTGAAAAATTCTGGAAAAACTGAAAGTGCTTTTTGTGACAGGGATGTTCGTTATGAAAGGACAACGTCTATCGGATCAGCTAGTCTTAAATAATTATTAGAACAACAGAACTGTTTATTTAAAGTTTAAAAAATACCAATTTATAGCAAAAAATAGAAACTTATTCTATTTTTTAATCATCAAACATATTCATTATATCTATATGAAATACACCATTATTATAAACAGTGCTATTACTTTTAGATTCACCTTCATGGTTTATCAATTTCAAGTTATTAGCAGAGTTATTTGTAATTTTGCTTGTGGGGTTTGTTAAATTAGAAATTAACCTTGAATCATGGTCCTTATGATGAAACAACAGTGTGAAGACATCGAAGAGCTCCAACGCAAGCATGACACGCACAGCCTACACAAATAAAAATCAAACAACTAACAAGTAATAATAGAAGATCATATAATACATTAGTAGACACATTGACACAAAAGGAAAAATAATAAACAATAATGAAGAACGAATATCGACATGGGAAAAATATATTACTTCCAGAATAGAACAGGCTCGAGGTAATATTTTATACGGATGAGAAATATATTATCTGACCAACATCTAGATCTCGAACTTCGCTGCAGACAATCGAAATGTTATGTCCGGTGCACTCTACAGCAGAAGCGTGGACCCTGATAGTCAGCTCAATGAACAGGCTCGAAGCTTTTGAAATGGGGACATACCGTAGAATACTAAAGATCCCATATACTGCTCACATAACGAACAAGGAAGTCCTAAGACCAGTGAATAAAGAAAGAGATCTGCTTCATACTGTAAAATGTAAGAAGACATCATATCTTGGGCATATTTTACGGAATGACAAATATTACATCTTACAATTGATTATTGAAGATTGAAGGGAAGTGATTAATTGGTAGGAAGAAACTGTCTTGGTTGAGAAATATAAGGAACTGAACTGGCCTAAATTTGGAAGAACTGATAAGAACTACTGAAAATAGAGAACAATTTGAAATGGTGATAGCTAACCTCCGTTAAGGGGACAGCAAGAAGATCTAGTTGGAGATACGGGTTTATTGATTTGGTATTTGCATGACCAGTTATTTTGCTTAAACGTCCACTGAAAATAATCAGATTTAGCAATATTTGAAACTGTACGGCTCCTGTTAGAATGGTTTGTTATTTTATTGTTTTCGACATCGAGCCCAATTTTCATGGCTGCTTCTTTAGTTCATTTTCTAAGAGTCTCTTCTACAAGCATATTTCCATCCGCTTCAGTTTTTTGACTCCAATTACCGTTTGGTGTAAAAAATAATCTGCTTGTTTTAATTGAATTCGACCGTTTATAGATTAATTTTTTGAATAAACATACCGGATAGATGGAAGATTTTTCTAAATTAGTTGTAAGCCAACTTACTATCGCTAAGCTTATTTCACCTGCTTGTCGTGTCTTTCAAAAATAGGATTGCATTTTATTCTATTAACTTCTGTTAGTTTTTTTTCAAATCTGAACAGCCTCTCCTCCTCCAGGCGTTTCTTCATTCCAAACCCGCATCATTTAATTTAAATGTTTTTTTTTTCAATGTCAACTGAGCTTTGTTCGCGTTTTTCTGGAATAGCTTGAAGCTTTCTTCCACTGGAATTTTTTGTATTCCTCGCATTTTTAAATTTTAAATCAACGACCTTCTCCATTCGATTTCTTCATGTTATAATCCGAGTCAGTCAAAATATTTGGAAGTTCATCGGCAGTCGTATCTTTTTCAAGGGAATAATGCTTCTCTTTGCAAAAAGCTATAAATTGTTTCCATATAGAATTTTTAGTGTTTTTCGTTTTAACTGAGACACCTTTCATTGATAACTTCGTTAATATTTTCTTGTGAAATACCACCAAATCGCTATTTCTTATTTATTTTGTGTACAGAAATCAAGATAAAAACGCGAAATGTCAGATTTTTTTCTTAGTCTGAAACATGGCTACTACAAAAAAAGTAACATACATTTTTCTCGATTTTTTTCACTGATCGATAGCTGTTTTTCTCACTTTAATGTACATGTATTTTAATTAATTAATAAAGTAAGAATATACAAAAGTTCTTTAATTAGTACCAGTTTCGTGGAAAATATTACTTCAAATTAGGAAAACGTTGAACAAAATAAAATTTAAATTCGTTTCATGTTCTTCACAATAGTTATTTGTATATCAAGGCCGTAAAGTTAATCTTTCTCGGCCGAATCTGAAGTTTGCGGCTGAGGCACAGCCGAGGCTAAGCAAACTTCGTATAAAGCCGAGATAGATCATTTGACCGAGGTACACACAACATTTTTTAGGCAACTGCCTCAATAAGTAAAACTATTTTTAAAATTGTTTCGTATAAATTACTGAAGACATGGACAACATTTTGCAAGAAGGCTACTAAGCTGACAGTTTTAATTCGTTTTCAAGTTAACAACGAAACTAAATGAAAACGTCATGTCACATGATAGTTTATTGACAAGCCGTGTTATATTTCAAATTCAATAGCGACCAAAGAAATGAAATTCACAAATGAGCACAAAGAGATGACACTTTAGGAATACTAGATAGGATAAACGTCATTTTTTGTTACGGTTGCCTAAAATACTTATTTGTGTATCAAGGCCATAAAGTTGCTGTTTCTCGGCCGAATTTGAACATTTAGGCAACTGTAACAAAAAATGACGTTTATCGGATCTGACAGCATTCCTAAAGTATCATCTCTTTGTACTATCGACCACAAGAGGATTAAAACTATACCCCAAAAAACCGAAATATCTTCAAAAAGCTTCAAATCGAACAGAAAATGGTATACCCTAATTTTCAAGGGTGAAACGCACGATGGTGGCAATATTTTCTCACCCACTCCTCCCCAACCACCTCCAAACTTTTCACTTGTCAAAAATTGTCACCATCGTTTCTCTGGTCCGTTCAAATTAGTGCTTTATGATGGTATTGCGTAGTCGGGCGAGGTGGCCTGTGGTTGAAAGTTATTTTTTGATTTTCTGGAATTAAGCAAAGAAAATAACTGATCAGACAAGTCCTCTCACGCCCAGGCCCAGATAAGAAAAGCGAGACCTCAGCCGAGACACGCGGAAAAAAAATGATTGCCTAGCTTAATATATTTTTTGTTGTAAAGGATTAGTAGTGTTAGGATTTGAATTTTTTGTATTTCATTTTTCTGGTGATTCATTAAAAAAATCGATTTCGTGTGGATGCGCCTCGATAGTACTCTCTCATCACCCTGTATACTAAATATATTTTTAACTAAAACAATTTATCAGAACCCAAAATGAATTTGAAGCAATTTTTCGTAGCAACGTTTAATCTGACGAGAAATTTGCAAACATAGCACACATTAGTTTCTTCAGATGGTGAGTAACTGTACTATTGTTATGCAGTATTGTAAGTAATAAAGTGAAAATAAGTAACTACTGTGGTTTCTCAGTATTCTCGTATTATGGATTTTCATCAAGTAACGGCCAAATCTATCAATCATGTTAAATTTTCATTCTTAAGAAACATGTTTTCAATTGTGTGAATGATAATAGGGAAAATATTCCATATCTACAAATACCAACATTTTCGTCATTTCCCTAACATCATTTCTAAGATCGATTATTGAAAAAACAGTCCAGGGTCAAACTCTCAACGTGCCTAGGATTGATTTCAGTGGGGATGCTTTTCACATGGATAGCTTTACTTCGCTCTATCTCACGTTAAATCCAAATAGACTCTATTTGTGTTGGCTTCTGATAGACAAACATCAAATGTTGTCCAAAAATAAGCCCTTTAAGTCTTTACAGAGTACATCGAGCGAAGCCGTGACGGGTCGTTAAAATTAAAATAGATATATCAAAATTGATGCAAAATTTCATAATTTTTTAATTAGTATTACTTAATATGGTAGTAGCTTGCATAATAATTATTAACTTTAAAGATAAATCATATATTAAACTAAAATTAAACTAAACTAAAATGTGTTTCAATAGGTAATATATATCAAATACGTATTTTTATTGCACTTAATTTCAAAAATCATTAAGCGGGGGATAAATTGTTGGAGGTGAATGGAAGACGTGGGCATGATGCAAACTAACCGCTTAATACCATGTTGATACTATCAGGACGATATTATCCATTAAGAAGATCCTTTTATCCTTCCTTTCCGTTGCTCGGAAACCGGAATTTCCTATTTATTTAGCTTTTCCTAGAGAGAATAAATTCCAAAACCTTGATATTTTCTCATAATATGTATGATATACAAATAATAGTTTTCTCTTTATGGTTTTAAGATCAAATACGGCTTCAAAAAATTCTGAATATAGATTAATAAACTGATATACAGGGTGTATCACCACGACCTTAAACTATCTGCATTTCTGTAATTAATAAGAGTACAGCTAGATAGAGATTAAGGTAAATATGAACTGAAGCAAAAATAATCATATGGGGCGATCAAAAATATTCTTAGGTTACGTGTCAATAATTGTCAAAACTCATTTTCTTTAAATCGCAACCCACAAGTTTTATTTCAGTTCATGATTCATCTTTGAAGAACAATTCAAAACTATGTTAGCTTCCATATATGAGTTACATATAAAATCTTTTAAAAAGCCAGTTTTACATTCGAAATATTGTATTAATAATAATGTTTCGAAAAATGTTTCTTTATCAATACTTTTGTCATAATCATTTAGAATGTGTTTAAAATAAGATAAAAATTGGAAAGAAATAAGTAAATATGAGTGTTGTCATGCTTTGTTTACCCCTGTGTCAAATTATTTATTCGTAGTGTTTTAGACAGTATAAATATGGTAAACCGAAAACGTTAATAGGAGGAAACGATTACAAAAATATAGAAACGTACTCAATGATGTGCTGGAGGAATATTCAAAGAATGTATCACATCTATTGAAGAAAACATGTATACTGAACAGCAACAAAGAGACTACTATTGAGAGAATCATGAACAAATACTATCAAACTCACAAGGAACTAACAGTAAAGAAATCGCTATGATTTATATGCTACCGGAATCAGAAAGAAGAGCAGAAACACTTCATAACACAACATAGTTCGGCAATGCATTTCATAAATACCCATATTCCCCATCCCACATTCCCGTACTATGCGCCATGTGATTCTCGCTGCTAGCAATAAGCATGACTTCAGTCCAACCCTTCATAGATCTGGCCGAACCGTGATGGAGTGGCAGAAATGCCTGCCGTACCATGGTAAATCAAATGAAATCACATATCTACTGTTCAAATAAGCCATTAAACTGGCAATTTACAATAAGATACAGTAGAGGAAAATACGTTTTTTGCTCCAAATATTGTTTGCTGTTATGAAAACAAGGAGAAATGTTTAAAAGGCAGATACTATTGTAATATATACTCCGTACACTCAAAAAATTAACTCTAAAAAATAACAAACTTTGCCAAATAAAATAATCCTTCGCCACGCGATATATATATATATATATATATATATATATATATATAGGAAAAAACGACACAAATGGAAACCACTGACAGGAAGCCAGTTGCACATTTGTGGCTGCAGTCGGAAGACCTTGAGGTTTCAAGGCAACAACCAACATTGCCACGGAGGCAAACTGTAAGCCGCCTGCGTGGAGTTCCATAGCCCAAGGTAAAATACAAAAGGAAAGGTGTTATCGCGGGAACAGGACAATAAGTCAAGAAAAAAATTCGTGGGCAAGCCCGCAGAAATTATAGTGCAACCGTGTACACGTGTTTCGGACTTTTTGGTCCTCATCAGCACGGTGTAGCTAAGTTGAAAGGACAAATGTGCAACTGGCTTCCTGTCAGTGGTTTCCATTTGTGTCGTTTATTCCTAAGTTGTGCCTATCCTTTCAACTTAGCTACACCGTGCTGATGAGGACCAAAAAGTCCGAAACACGTGTACACGGTTGCACTATAATTTCTGCGGGCTTGCCCACGAATTTTTTTCTTGACTTATTGTCCTGTTCCCGCGATAACACCTTTCCTTTTGTATTTTACCTTGGGCTATGGAACTCCACGCAGGCGGCTTACAGTTTGCCTCCGTGGCAATGTTAGTTGTTGCCTTGAAACCTCAAGGTCTTCCGACTGCAGCCACAAATGTGCAACTGGCTTCCTGTCAGTGGTTTCCATTTGTGTCGTTTTTTCCTAAGTTGTGCCTATCCTTTCAACTTAGCTACACCGTGCTGATGAGGACCAAAAAGTCCGAAACACGTGTACACGGTTGCACTATAATTTCTGCGGGCTTGCCCACGAATTTTTTTTTCTTGACTTATTGTCCTGTTCCCGCGATAACACCTTTCCTTTTGTATTTTACCTTGGGCTATGGAACTCCACGCAGGCGGCTTACAGTTTGCCTCCGTGGCAATGTTGGTTGTTGCCTTGAAACCTCAAGGTCTTCCGACTGCAGCCACAAATGTGCAACTGGCTTCCTGTCAGTGGTTTCCATTTGTGTCGTTTTTTCCTAAGTTGTGCCTATCCTTTCGACTTAGCTACACCGTGCTGATGAGGACCAAAAAGTCCGAAACACGTGTACACGGTTGCACTATAATTTCTGCGGGCTTGCCCACGAATTTTTTTCTTGACTTATTGTCCTGTTCCCGCGATAACACCTTTCCTTTTGTATATATATATATATATATATATTTACCGAAAAAACACAATTTTCAAAATTAAATTCCGAAAAAATTCACTATAATCTGATAATTCCCAAAGATGCCTAAACTATCGCCGAAACATTCAAACTATTCAATTTGCCCATTCCACAGCTCAAACTTCCAAAATACTAACTTCACATACCCCTCGTATCAAAATTTAGTTAATTTAAATAAAATTTTTACAAGCATTTATTCGTACAATTTAAATGTCTATCAGGTATTGCGTATTAAATAATAAACGATCGTATATCTTTCCACACGTTCTTCTATAGACCCTCGTCAATATTTACTTAAACATTCACCGACTCAAATATTTTATATAAAATCTACATTCCTCAGCGCTTATAATTTATATTATATTGAAATCTTCCTCCTTCAGAGCGCGCCAACCGCTGCACTTAGTATGACCGCAGCCGTGGATAAGTTCTGGCATGGGGATCAGTATTACAAAAGCAAGACGAAAATTAACGCAATAAATTCAGACAATTTCTCAAATATCGTCCAAAATAAAATAAATACAGGGTGCATTTTTAAATATTTTTAAATTCAAGTCCTATACGACAGTATAGCTTCCAATATAAATTTCAATCAATTTCAGTTATTACGCAGTTAGTGCACGCACTGACTGGCTGAGGGAAATAACCAGTTTTAGACCAAGCCCGCACGGAATGCGGGGACCTTTCCAGACAGCAAAACAACGATCGTGCCTGACTCGATGGGGCACGAAAAACGCAATGAAAGCCACAATATAAAAACTCGAGCACGACGAAGCTCGGGCAAGTCAATTCCGATCCGCGTTCTACAGCCGATCTCGAGTTCTTCCTTGGTAGCTCCAAGTAAAAAACAACTGATCTCTCTGCCCTCGCGCATCTAATAATAAATGACTATTGTTTAATTAATAACCGGCACCTTCGCCTAAAATTGAAATTTTTAAAATCTACAAGAATACAATTCGAGTTACTTTTTTTCCTTTAAAAAAAAACCCTTCGGTGCTGAAAAGTTATATTTTTTATATAATATATTTTAAGTTAAATCTAAGTGTTTTTAAACTCTGTATTTTAATTTTTCGTTTTAAACCAGTGTTTTTCTGAGTAGCAATATACGGGGTGTGGTGGTGCAAAAATACCCTGCCCAACCTGACAAAAGTAATTTTTTCGATTTTTTGACAAAATATAAGTGCTCCGAGTGTATATACAGAGGGTGAAGCTTGACCCTGGTACCAAAAATATTATAGTTTTCTGAAACATTAATCGACACCTTCACATCAAAATAAGTGCACGATCGCCCTCAAGGGTCTTAACTCTTGCTCTCCGACTGAAAGAATTTTTATTTTCCCATCTCAAGGGCCGCATTCGTGATCATGGCGCTCAACGTGGGGCTTAAAATTTGTGAGGAAACTAGTGATCTAAAAAACCGCTAGGATACTTCAAGCAGTTTTAACGCCGTCGAACTCTCGCAGTAAGTACAACAAAATGTTTATATTTTCACAGGCGATTCTACGAAAAGAAAATTTGCCATTTTAAGGCGTAGTATTGCAATTTTCTGAGAGACCTTGGATCAAACAGGGGTCACGAGGTTAAGAGCGAGCTACGCACGACCGAGACAAGCAAAAAATTAATTCTCGAATGAGCGACACGTTTGATGAAAGTCAAATCGAAATCTTTAGCACCCAAAGGAACAATCAGGACAGAAACATCCTATTAAAGCCGTCAACATTGAGATACAACCCAAATATGGCGCCGCCCCCAGCCGGCCCCCAAATAAACATTGACATACTAGTGGACAGAATACCGTAAAGCATAAAAGAAACAATTCAAGGTGTAAATCAATATCCATCAACGTCGCCTCCACTGCCGCCAAGAAATGGTAACAGAGTACCACAAACAAGATATCTTACCCGATATTACGAACTTTTCTAGACATATCTTCAACGGACTAATACATGAAAATATCAACCTATTTTTCTTGAATATGGAGTAGCACTTCGTAAAGGAATAACCGATGAGGTGGATAAATTCATCATATGCTCTTCGCAATCAGAGGACAAGCACAAATATGGTGGGAACCCTTTAAGTTATTCACTTACGATTACAGTACATTTAAAAACCAGTTACGGAATAACTATGACACGGCTGCAAAGAAGACAGCAGCTGAAGGAATTTTACATACGATAACTCAAGAGAAAGAAAAATCTGCGGCATTTTTCATATCTAAAAAGGCGGGATTGTTTGACAGAGTGGAACCATTAAAGCCACCGTTAGAAAAGGCTAGGCTAATATATGCACAACTACTCCCCGAACTCAGTTATAAAATCAGATATCGAGATTTTGAAAACATAGACGATTGACTAAAAATAGCCACACAAATAGAAGAGGTCTGTAATCCCACAAGAAACCAACAAATATCTAATAATCAGCTAAGCTCCGCGATAGCACTCCCACAGAAACAAGAATTTTGACAACCTCCTACGAGCATATCAGTTAGATCAATAACAATACAAGAACCAACGCTCCCGTAATAAGAGCACCAAGCAATCAGATATATATCCAAGTTAATAATCCACCTCCCAGACCATGCAGATTTTGTAATATTCAACACTGGAAAAGAGACTGCCTACAAAACTCATATTTGAAAAATCCCAACTCCAGACCAAATAGATATAAAACCGAACATAAATCTAATTACAGAACAGGTTAATCTAAAGAATAAGACAGAAGCTGAAACCAACTCGCCCCAACAAGTTAAAGACAACAATCAAGAGCCGATAGAAGAACCAACTGTTTTTAATTAAGTGCATTCAACCACCAATCCCACTGAAAATGTGATAATCCGGCAATTAAACGTTTTACCATAGCAAGAAATAAAAATCACAAAGCCGAACCTGAAGATCTGTAAATAAAAGTTCGAGTTCGAGCTAATATTGCACATTTTAGGCAACTTATTTCGATCGAAAGATAGGATAATGTAGATTTTTATGCAAATATTGAACTTTCCTTCCAAATTTTTTCTTACAGGATTCTGAAATTTTAAACGTTGCTTTTCCTTTACGAAAGGTTAAATGTAAAAACACATATTCGAAGAAGCAGAAAGGTAAAAAATTGATAAACAGGGACATAATTATTGAAGGTAAGTCTATTATAGATATGTACTGTCATCACCAGAAAAAAATAGGACAACTTTTTTTTCTAATGTAAATCTGTCTCTATTTGAATATGTAATGAGTAGCCGAAATAAAACAGATATAATATACTTTTTATTTTAATGCTGTAATTATTGCTATAGTAAATGATGGATGGTTACTGAGACAAATTGCACTACGTTATAACATTGACAAAAATTTGGTGTGTAACATTTTAAGAAAGTGGAGAATAAACGGTACGATTAGTAGAAATCCTGGATCAAAGGACAAAGGATATCCTACTTAACAAAAAACTAACTATTAATATTTCGTTATTGCACCATTCTATTTATAACTTCTATAAGTCTGTTTGGCATAGAATTAAATAACCTTATACAATAATCATTAGTAATAATATTTTCCCATGCATTATTTACTATTTTCAGTAATTCTTCGGCATTCCGTGGTCTTACATTTCGTTTTTAGATACTTCTTACGAATAGTCCCCATACTTCTTCCACAGGGTTAAGATCTGGACTATGACTGGGCAAGAACATTGATGTTGTTATCTTGAAACCAGTTAGTTATGGTATGAGCAGTATGAACGGAACAATTGTCTTGTTGAAACATGAACAATTATTAGGAAATAATTGTGACACAGAAGGGAGCATAATATTGTCTAAAATCCTAATCTACGTTTCACTATTAAATCGTTCCTCAATATGCCACATAACACCAGGACCACGTGCCGATATCCAAGCCCACTTATTGACGGAAAATCTACCACTTTTATCATTGTTAGATATATATTCCTCATCGAATCGAGTATTCGGAGGGCGGTAAACACGAATACGACCGCTGTGTGTTGACTGGAAAGTTTTTTCGTCTGTAATGATTACATTGTTCCAAACATTTACATCATGCGCCAAAAATTCAAGCGCAAATCCTACTCGAGCTTCTTTATGTTCAGCTTTAAGTAAGTATTTCTGTACTGCTGCATGACAGCGTAGCTCCGATTCTCTTACTCGCCGGCAACCAGTACTACTCGATCTAGGAAAATTTGTTTCTTCAGCAGCCTGAATAACTGAGTAAAGTGGATTTTCTACTAAAACATTTACCAATTTCAAATCTTGTTGTTGAGTTGATATCCTTCGTCGCTCTGATCCAGGATTTCTACTAATCGTACCGTTTATTCTCCACTTTCTTAAAATGTTACACACGGATTTTTTGTCAATGTTATAATGCAGTGCAATTTGTCTCATTGACCATGCATCTTCTGCTTTAGCAATAACTCCAGATTTAACTAAATCGCTTTTGGGGCGAGCGTAGGTGCGTCTTTACTATGTACATACTTCGGTATGCGATGTAAAGCAACGACAGGCGCAGTTAGTACTTGGATGGGTGAACATTCCAACGGAAACCGCGTCCTCGCCTCACACATCTTCCAGCGGCTTGTATATCAGTGTATGCGCGGAAGCTATACAACCTTAGGCGAGGGTTGTATAGGAGATATACCATCCTTCGGAGGGGATGTAAAGCCGTCGGTCTCTTGTCTATTAAATATTAGGCAAGTATAAGATACCTACTCTTCTTAAGGGAAGAGGTTCGGCAAAATTCCTGGTTGCGGGTAGCTCGTCTACAGGCGTCGGTGTTAGGCCTCGGTAGAGGAAATAGGCCGATGTTAAATAAATGTATAAAAAAAAACTAAATCGCTTATATGAGGCATATTAGTTTTTTGCACACTTGCAATAAATTATGACAACTAACTGACAATGTCACAAAAATTAAAGTTAGATGTACACAACAAGATTTTAGCAAAATACCGTTATAAGACTTGTCCTATTTTTTTTTTGCTCACGACCGTACAAATTAACTTTAGAAACCCAGAAATGAAAGATTACTATAACTTTCTAAAAAATAACCATAAAAGAAAATTTTATATCGCAACAAAAGTATGTTAAGCATCATATAATAAAAACAGTGCAGCGTGGTAAATCATAAAAAACAACAACAATATTGCTAATAGTAAACGTTTTCCCGATAGATTTGTCAATGAAAATGACATAAATTCCAACAATGACGCACTATATGAATTTTACCGCTACTTCCAGTGATATGTGTCTGGCATCCACTGTTGCCACTGATGTAATTAATATGTTGAAAAAATAACAAAAAAGCATTTTGCAGGTCCTGACAATATTCCATGTTCATTACTTGCTCACATTCTACACTAGATAGCCGATCTACTTTGTAAATTAATGAATTTTTCTTTTATCGAAGGCACTTATCCATTTGTTTTGAAAAAAGCACTGTTGGCATCCATTCATAAGAAAAATGAAAAGGAATTAATATCAAATTATAGGGCAATTTCGTTACTCTCTGTCTACCAAGCTTTTCGAATTTGCATCTGCTAGTCAGTTAAAAAATTATCAAAATAAAAATAATATATTATCCTATATAGTCAATATTCTTTCAGAGAGGGATACTGTACTGTGGACGCAGTTCATCTTTATACACATTCTTAATTTAAAATATTGTTGAAAAAAATATAAATATCTATTTCTTGATATGTCTAGAGCTTTTGACGTGGAATTGCTACTTAATAAATTATGCGCTTTTGATATAAGAGGTATACCTAACTCTAGGATAAGCCATCGCACTCAAAGAGCCATATTAAAAGTCGAAAGCAAAACGTAACTATCAAATGATAAATTCGTGCCAACTGCAGTTCCGCAAGGTAGCACTTTAGGACCTCTCCTCTTCCTCATTTTTACAAACGATCTTCAAAGTAATTTAAAAATAAGGACTGGCTTCCACGTTACTCAATTTGCTGATGATGTCGCAGTTGCGTCAGTAACTGATAAGGTATATGAGCTCTCAGCTAATGGAAATACTTTATACCCCATGTTTGCAACAAATTCTTAACTAACTTAATTAACTTATCCTAACTTAAACTTAATGGGACTAAAACGTAAATGTTGATGATGATGATTTATCCATAAGCAATAGACACTCTGTAAAACTATTGATTATAATTGTAGATTGTGATTTACATTGGTATGTGTTAGATGCTATGTTGTTTGGCAACTTCGTTCTAGTGTGTGTTTAAATACTTAAAACTTATTATTTTTCTCATGTACACCTGCTTTCAAAACTTTCGCGTACACCTATTTTCCGCTGTATTAAATTAGGGTTATAATTAATCATCTCTGACATTTGAACTTTTGAAAACTCAAATTGCCTCGACTGACAGAGCCGGACAAAGTTTTGATGCTTTCTAAATTAGAAGAGGAGTGGTCCATAAGAAGGGTTGCTACTCATTATGGATTAGATAAAAGCACTGTTCTACGAGTAAAGAAGAGGTGGGAACAAGAAGGGACCGTGACTAGAAGGCCGTGTTCTGGAAGATCCAAAATTTCAAACTCGGAACATTTTTGAATAATTTAAGGGAAAACCCTTTCAATACGGCCAGACAAGTGGTTTTTGAGATCAACTGTCCAGAATCGTGGGTGACATAAATTCAGAAATTATAAATTTCACAAACGTGCAAAGAAAAATATATACACCGACCTATAATTTTTGAATATTTTTGTCATATTTTCTGACGACAAAGTATTTAAATAGTGCAATGATGGTCGTTCACGGGTGTATCGACCAGTAAATTCAAGATTTTCTGAACGATATATTTTACCACGAAACAAGTCTAGAAGATTCTCTGTCAACGTTTGGGCTTGGATAAATATTCTCGGTCCAGGAGTAGCCTGGCGCATTGATGGTCGGTTTAATGAAGTAGCTTACCTTGACATCTTGCAAAATGTTATGCTTCCTTCTGTGGAACAATATATCCCAATGATTTCATATCCACACCGCTCGAATAAGCAACACAGTGGTATCAAAAAAACAATATTGAAATATTATCATGACCGTCCTGTAGTCCTGGTATGAACCCCTTAGAAAATGTTTGGGATTTAATTGTCAAGAAAATTTATAAAAGGAACTTTAGACCTGCTAATGCCTCAAAATGTGTGGAAAAAGTTGAGCGATGACCAAAATTATTGTCAAAACCTTATAGAATCTATGCCTAGGATATTGGATGCAGTGCTAGTGGGTAATGGGGCCATGACAAAATATTAGAACCTTTTTTAAATATATTTTTATTTATATGTTTATGTTGGTTTTAATTAAATTTAAATTAAATGTCAATGTCATATTTAACCTAATCTCAAAATTATCCATTCACAAAGCTGCAAAATCAAGATGCAAGAAAAAATTATCAGAACTATATTGTTCAAATATTCTACCTATTCATGCAGGGATTTCTTTGTTTTTCTTAGAATACTAACGATGCCAGCTTTATACGTTTAATCACGTATGTTTATCAAGTCTAATAGTTATTATTTTATCCACTTTTCTGATCGAAATAATATTTTATACAGTTTAAGATGCACAAATAACGTTTTGTTGCCTAAATAAACTATCTACTGTTAGTGATGGCGTTACGGTCATGCCCATTAACATTACAATAATCTTCTAATTACTTGAAAGAAATATTTGGCTTAAAACTGTTTAAATTAAAATTAAAAGAAATACTGTCAAAAAGATCGATTTATAAAACATGGAAGAATTCTTTAGTATTATTCTTTAACACTGGTGGCAAACATTATTGATTGTTGCATTGTATTGATTATGTTTTCTTGAACGTTACAACTTTCCAGCTTTTTAAAAATTATTTCTTTGTTATTTTACAATCATGAATTTACATATACCGGGCGACACAGGAGGCATGTAACCCTCTGTAACTTTGCTATTTAAGAAGTTAAAATTTTGAATTTTGGGACTGTTGTTACATAATTGTTCTCGTTTTGAGATTATCAAACATTTTCTTCAACTTCCGATTTAAGCGGAAGTGATCCAATCTTTTTTATTTTAAATGGTACCCTGTATATACTTTTTACTTATCTGATTCGTCTTTAAATCCTCTTTTCAACCATGTATCGCCACATAACATTTGTTTTTAAAATAACAGTTAATAGCCATTTTATTGTATTAAGTTTAGGTGGCCACGATATGAACCTTGGCAGATATTGATGCTTAGTGAGATGTGATATCGAAAGATCTCTGGTATGCAACTTTGTGTCTCATATTTTGGGCATAATCAGTAGCGGAGTAGACTAACTAGATATTTCTTATTTAAACTAAATCTGTAAAAATCAAGATAGGAAACCTACTTGCTCTACTTAAAAGGTAAAGATCTTTTAAACATGTTACTATGTACTGCAACAAAAACATTTAGTAGGCAGGCGGTGAAAATAAAATGAAAGAAGGTAAAAATGTTTAATAAATAAAAGACATTAATAAAAACACATTTGAACAAAATTAATGAAAAACCATTACACTATGTAATAAATTTTTACAACGAAGGAATGAAATTAAAATAAAAAATTTACTGAAGCACTAAACACAAAAAATATGTTTAATCTAGATGCTCAAAATGTTGTCCATTATTATCTTTGCACAACCGTGTTTTTGTGGCGGTAGCTCTGAGCATGTCATCTAACTGTAATTCAGTAATTCTATTAACTGCTCTTCTGACTCTAATTTCCATGTCTTCTCTGTTTGTTTGTGGAGTCTTATAGCCTTTTTTCTTGAAGTGGCCTCATATAAAAAGACAAGCGGCGTATGGTATGGTGACCTTGCAGGCCATCTAACAAGCCCATTTGTTCTCATCTAGTTTTCTCTAAACCTTTCGTTTAAATAATTCAGAACTCTGCAGTTATGTGTTGGTGTCCTATCCCGTTGAAAATAATTGGGTCAGTTAGGTTACAGTTCTTCTAAAATAACTTGAATCCGGTTTTGCAAAAACTCCAAATTGAATGGTTCGTCAAAAATTATAGGCCGAATAATTCTTCTGTTAATTAGCCCCAGCCATACATTAAAATTGAGTCGCCCCTGACTTTCTTTCACATCTTTCTTGTGCCCAATAATGGATGATGTTACGATGAAATAATTCCAAATTAGTGAACCTGAAAAAAATCTGTTGATGAAAATTATTATCCAAATTGTGTCTGCTCAAAATCCAATTACAATAGTCTAATCTTCTTTGAAATTCACTTTCATATAAATGGTGGCGTATTTGGTACTTGTGTGACTGAAATTTATATTTTTTCAAAATGTGTCGAGCTGTTTCTCGATTTATGCCAGTTTGGTCCTCAATATGTCGTATCGAAATCGTTAGATCCGCCTCGACAATTGTCAATATATTGATTTTCGACTCTTCATCGATAATAAAATTAATTTCAGATACATTTGGTTTTCCTCTGAATTGTTGTTCAACTCTTACAAAATAGTTGTACGGTGGATGATTTGTTTCGGGAAATTTTTCTTCACATAACTTAGTAGCCCGTTTGCTACTTTTGTTACATTCGTTACAGATTAATAGCATATACCTACTTTTTCGTTTCTTGAAGACATGATAAAAAACAGTTTAAAAGGTGCTAACTTAGGTATAATTTAACAGTAAATACTTATATAATTCTTGTCAAATAAACAATTCTTTTATCAATTTTGTCAAATCAAAATGACGCGTCTTTTTTCATTTTATTTTGTTTCCACCGCTTGACTGCTAAATATTTTTATTGCAGCAGATAGTAACATTGTTCATTTAATTTTAATGAAGAAAGCAAAATAGGATTGGTACAGCAATTGTACTGGACAAAAACAAAAGATAAATGAGTATTTCTTAAGTAGGTCAAATGAAAAAATAGGGTACCTATTTTGGTTCTTATGATATTGTGGGTGGGTGGGTGGTTGGGGTTACTTAGATATTTTTTTAAATAAGAGCTACTGATTATGCCCCAAAAATATAAGACACAAAGTTGCGTACCAGAGATCTTTCGATATCATGGCACACGAAGCTTCAATATCTGCCAAGGTTCATATCATGGCTACCTAGACTTAATACAATAAAATGTCTATTAACTGTCATTTTAAAAAACATGTTGACACGAGGTTTTAAAGACGAATCAGATAGGTAAAAAAATATACAGGGTACCATTTAAAATAACAGATTTTGGGTCACAAGAAAATGTTCGATTGGCTCAAAATAAGGACAATTATGTAATACGTAACTCTCCCAAAATTCAAAATTTTAACTTCTCAAATAACAAAGTTATAGAGTGTTACATGTCTCCTGTGTCACAGGGTATATTATATTGACTTTATTATCAATATTTTTTTTTCTTTCCTTGATAGATTTTTTATTCACCGTTTCTATGTAGTTAGATTCTCGCTATCAATCTATTAAAATGTTTCTATTGTTATTTACGGTCACATAGATATTATGTTGACTGTATTATCAATATGTTTTACTCCTTTTGACATATGTTACTATTGACTGCTTCTACGTAATTAGATTCTTGTTGACAAAGTTTTCGTCAACTTTTGAAAACTATCTTTTTCGTATATTTTAATGTGACGTTTTTTTATATACCTGTAATATATGTTTATTTAAATAAATAGTATATTTATTTACATATATTTTTTTAATTTTTAGTGCGAAGTTCACCGCTGCTTGGGAGTTGAGGTGGTATGAATAGAAGCACTCACATAATGCGTGAATCCAATTATAAAAACTGACAGATTCAAGCTTTTTTCCTTCAACAATATGAACGCTCTTGGACATGTTCTCCACGGGACCTCATCGTGTTTGAAAATTTTATTGTAACATTTGCCCATGGAGACAAAATAAATAAAATATAAATAAATAAATAACACCACAGGTAATGACGACCCCCTTTATCCCGGAAGGCTCTAGAAGAGCTTTGTGTGGGAGGGGGCTACACATTTAGAGACAAAGGACACACACCCAATATCCGTGTATAGTGAAAAAATCCCTCTCACAGTATTTTCCACTGCCACGGCCGGGGATCGAACCCGGAACTTTTGGGTGAGAGGCAAGTGCGCTCACCTCTCGACCACCAGTCATATAAAAATATATTTTTTTTTTCATTTATCCCATACGCACTACTCACGTCATGTTGCACCAATCATTCATTCGTGATCTCATCTGCTCAATAATTATATAGTCTAGGAAAACTTTGTGCATATGTTGAATGATTTCAGGAAATAATGCCAAGAGCAGAGTAAAAGTAGACCCGTCCGCCATTTTTTCAATATAGCTGTCGTACAACAACTCAGGTCAGCTCGAGCTTTATGTGTGTTAATAGGTCTGTCCAGAAAAAAAATTAATTTACATTAAAAGTAGTGACAAATAAAGATTTTTACCAAATAATAACCATATTAGAACTATGGCAGAAAAAAGTTAACCAGAACAACAGCAGCGGCCACAGGAATTGCTTGCTTTATGTCAGTATGATAAACGCATATGACGTCAGATGCTTGCAAGCTCGGCAAGCGCCAGATCATCTGTACGCTGCGTTAGGTTTATTCTGTGTCGTTACTGTCGTTCTCGCTAAAACAAAGTTTGAATTCACGGAAGTAACAGTGTCTTTACTATTTAGAACATCAAATAGAGATTGTTTATTGTTGTCAAATGTGGAGGAGGGTGCCAAAAAAAATTTTAAGATCTTGACTTTTCGTACATGCCCTAAATTGCAATTTTATGGACTCTTACCTGCTTGCTTTGCCTATTTACCCAATTTACCCTCGGACCCTTCACCGGAATTAGATCAAAATATAATCTAGTTCCAGATATCGTTATAATATATAAGTGTACCAAATTTCAAGTAAATATCGTAAACGGTTCCAGAGTAAACGTGTGCAAAAAAAAAGTTACAGACATACCGACAGACATACAGGAAATTTCTTTTCGCTCAAATTTAAAATCTCGACGTTTCATGACATTTTAAGCTTATTTCAGTAATAATGATATTATGTTGTAAATTACGTTTTCTTTCAACTTTAATGTATTTAAAGAAATACATTTTATTATGAAATTCTTGCAGCAAATTGTTAGTATTTGATTTATTAGCTGCGAGAAATATTAGAGGTTTATTAGTTGGGTTCCGAATGTGATTTAAAATGAAAATATCCCTTTTATCCCACGCACTTCATACCAAACCGAAGCAATAAATAATTTAATTTGTCTTTATATTATTACTATTATTACGTCCGTAAAAGCTTTTATGACATTAATGTTATATATTGACATAAAACATGACATACTGCTGTATGGTAAGGGATAGTCCGGGAGGTAGGGCTGAATTTGGACGAGTCATTTCGTACCGACTGAAAATTACAACAATAATAGTTTTCCCCTAATACATAAGCGATGTGAACGTCAGCTAATCTAGTAGCGGTGGTGCTAAAGGTGACAGCATGTTAAAGTTGCAAAAAAAATTGTGCTGCGAGTATTTGTCATATCATGCCAAAATATATGAGATGATTTTTTAGATCATTTTCAACAAAAAAATAGTAGTCAGCTGTATCGAATAGAGGGGAATATACGTCAGTCACGAATATGAATAGTATGAAGAATCTATCAAAAAATCGTTACACACAGTATAAATTATATCCAATTGATATAATACTAATTGAAATTCAAAGATAGAGTAATTTTATTGTTAGAAAAAATAAAAATCTCCGTCAGCTGAATATTTGTGGGTGGAAAGATCGTCAGTTTATTTGTCAAAGTGACTGCAACGCTCAGATGCACTGAGCGTGCAGCATGTTTATGACGCTGACTGACGGTCTTACCCCCGTTATAAAGCGATTTTTTCTATTATTTTAATCGAGATCTATACACAAGGTTTGTCACCTTAGACCTGGAAAACGCCTTCGACAAAGTTTGGCATCCTGGACTATTATATCCATGTCGCGAATATTCCGATTCGCATCGTTAAAATGATGAAATCTTATACATCTAATCGCAAATGCCGAGTAATAGTCAACATGGACTGCTCTCCACTCACACCCATATTATCTGGTATCCCCCAAAGGTCGTCCCTTGGTCCTGTCCTTTATATGTATCAACAATTTATCCGCTCCTTTAAATCACCGCACTCTCTGCCTCTACACAGACCACATCCGTTAACCCTGCCGTCATGACGCATATACTACAGAGACAGACAGACGCGACAATAACATACTACAACGACTGGGGCTTAGCCACCAACATTTCTAAATCACAAGCTATTTATTTTTCAAAGAAACAAAAAAATAGTTACCAACACCCTTGCTACGCATGGTCAAACCCTCCCCTGGCTTGAGCTTATCACCTATCTCGGCGTTACTCTGGATCGTAAGTTGTACTTACAAAAACATGTCTCCAACGTAACCGGCAAATGCTGGCGGCGCACCTCATCTCTATTTCCCATCCTTAAAAACTCTCCAACTCACATAGTTTTACTCCTATATAAATCCTACCTACGTCCCATCCTCACCTATGCTTCCCCTATCTGATTTCCCCTCATAGCCCCCTATTTACAAGCCCAATTATAAATCGTTCAAAATAAGATATTAAAAACGTCCTTGCATCTCCCCACGTACACTGGAAATTTATCTTTGCGCGACTTAACAGACACTCCACTTTCAGCCGGCTTCATATTAAAAAGATTACTGTCCAACTTCCAAAATCCGATAATCCCACCCTCCTAGATCCCCTCCCCCCCAAATTCTACACCGCACCCAAGTATCCATCCCTCAACTACATCTTCACCTCTTAAAAACCGTAATTGTTGTTTGAAAAAATACTAAAAAAGCAAAAAAAATAAAATAAAAAACGCAAAAAAATCTCAAAAAATAAAACACATAAACATAAATAAAAATGCTATTTATATTATTACTACATAACATCGTCCTTCAGACTGAAGCATGGAAAGAGCCATAAAAATTCGTTTCACTTGCCAAAATATATCATCTCCATCAGTCAAATAACAAACTAATATAAACAATTAACTAACCTAATACAATACATCCATACACAACACATCTCACACCACATACTACAAATAAATCATCCCACTAACAGCGCTTAATATTACATATTACAACACACTCCGCGGCAAGCACCCAACGATACAAAGCCGCATGTACCCCCAGAGGGGACAAATACTTACAATGCCTATTATTTTAAAAGTATAAAAATTCAGCTGTATAAAGTTCATAAGGTATAAAATGATTTTATATTTGAACATTTTCAGTAGGGTTCATATACGTAACTGACGTATAATCCAATATCTTCAATACAACTGACTATTATTACTATTACTAAATAGGTTTTAAATTTGAGCGAAAAAAAATTTTCTCTGTCGATCTGTAACTTTTTTGTGCGCAAGTTTACTCTGGAACCGTTTATGATATTGACTTGAAATTTGGTACACTTATGTATTATAACGAGATTTGGATTTTGATCTAATTCCGTTGAAGGGCTCGGGGTAAATGGGGTAAATAAAGGTAAATAGGCAAAGCAAGCAGGTAAGAGTCCATAAAATTGCAAGGGCATGAACTAAAATCAAGGCCTAAAAATTTTTTTGGCATCAGCCACCACCACTATCATCCCCTATACTACCCCCACACTATTATGAAAGGAGTAAAAAAATGTGATTTAGTGTGTATACAAGAACGAAACGTCTCAAAAAATTTCTTTGGCATTAGCTACCCACTCTACCACCCCCATTGACACGCCCGTCCTATTATTAAAGGGAATAAAAAATTAAATTGGGATTTAGTGTGAATGCGAGAACCAAGGGACTCTAAAAACTTTTTGGCACCTCCTCTACTACCTCTATTGCCACCCCTATCCAATTATTAAAGGCAGTAAAAAATTAAATTAAGATTTAGTGTGTGTACGAGAATCAAGGGCCTCTAAAATTTATTTTGGCATTAACTACCCCCTCTACAACACTCATTGCCACCCCCACCCTATTGTTTAAGAGCATAAAAAATTAAATTGGGATTTACTGTGTATACGAGAACCAAGGGCCTCTAATTTTTTTTTTGATATTAGCCACCCCCTTCTACCACCCCCATCCTATTATTAAAGGGAGTAAAATATTACATTGAGATTTAGAGTGTATAAGACTTGGATACAATATCTGGATGTGGAAGAAGTGATTCCTTGAGCAGCGGTTTTTTTTTTGTTGAAAATGATTTAAAAAATCATCTCATAAATTTTGGCACGGTATGAAAATACTCGTAGCATAATTCTTTTTACAACTTTAACATACTGTAACCATTAGTTCCACCGCGGGTGAGCCAACTGACGCTCATTTTGATGATAATTGAATATTAATCAACTGCTAAAAACGAAATTTATTCGGTATAAAATTCCTCGAAAAAATGCAGCGCTACTTCTCGTACTAGGAAAGCATGCTTTATTAAAATTAAGGCGAATGCGCCGGTCTTACAAGTGGTATTACCGTTCAAGTATTTTTCTGCTTCATTAGATATTTTTGACAAGATATTTCATGTTAATCTGTTCACCTCGTCGCAGATATATTATTTTTATTTCGCAAACATCGTAAGTTATTTTTCATATTAAATTATGGGAAGAAACAAATTGACAAGAAAAAAATGCGTGGATTGAAAATATTTTTTTGTAAGACGTTCACATCTAGAGAATCTAAAAAAGCTATTCTAGGCGACCAACCTATTTTCTACTTTTAAGATAGATTCTAAGTAAACTACATAAAGAAGCAATAACGACAAAATAGAGGAGCAGTTACCTGATAATCTAAGTAATTCCCGTAGCCCATATGGTTGCAAGGACATGGGCAGTTCTGGATGTGATGCCTCAGTTCCGGATCCAGCACCCACGGGTCCGGTTCGGTCCCGTGGCCCCTGTTGACCATCGGGCCCTTGCATCACGGCTGCATTGATCACCTCGTGCTACCTGCACTGACTGTCGAGTGCCTGGAGATGCTGTCCTCCGTTACCATGACAGCAGCGCGCGCTGCGCCGCACGTGATCTGCCAAAACGGCTTCACTCACGCGTATGTATTGTGGTCAGGTGTTAAAGCTTCCAATACCACCGACTTTTCAATTACCATTCATGCGGACAATTAATTCCATGATCAGTTAAAAAGCTTCAAACGGCTCGGTTTAGTGATGTAATCGAGCGTTGAAAAAGGAACTAAGCGCGCTGTTTGTACCTTCATTCGAGTGGAGAGACATACCAGTTGAATTTACATAAAAAGGGTTTATTGTGCACGATATAAATAGACTGGATATATGAAACGATGTTCATAAATACTTTATGGCTCTCGATTGTGATGGAAAATTGCTTTTGCCAGTGAATAGCATCTTCTCGCAACATCTTTCAAGGCAGAGTCTGTGTGGCCGCGAGCGTCGGTCGATATTGTTGCATTGATCTAAGGCGCATGATTGTACCTGTTGCCGGTGGTCCAAAGAGATGTTGGATGAATGCCGTTATCATTATTACATTTATTTACAGCATCATGGTAATTAGGAACTACTTAGTGTTAACTGTGATGTGGCCAGAGATGACTAAGGACCATCATCCCGCCCTACTATAGGCGATTGAGGCTTGGAAACCTTCCAGGTAATTGGCCTCTTTAAGTGACGCTTTTCCTAATTTATTTTACGTAATTATTCTCTTTGAATATTTTATAGCTTTTACAAACCACTGTGAATCCCTTGTGGAGACGCTGGTACACATCCAAATAAAACATTTTTTTTTCGAAATTGGATAAAAATATTCATATCGAAAACCCACAGTAATATTTTAGCATAACTAATCTATATACTCATACTTAGAAATTATAAAGTTGTATTTTTCAATTTTCCTCGACATTAACAATTTTTATATAATTCTATAGATGAATATTACATGGTTTAAGACCCCCCTAATAAATTTGGGCATCACCTCTTGATGAAATTGAACTACGCAAATTCTCGTAAAATGATAATCATTTAAACTTAGTCAGTCAATATTACAATGAAAATCTGACGACAAATATACTGGGTAACAACGAAATTAGTACCGTTCAAATTTCTCGGTTACTTTTAGGAATAAAATTTTGAAATTTTGGCACATTATTTGCGACATAAAAAGCTACATTTTGCACTTATTAAGTGAAAAATGTCAATTCCGGTCCAATCGGAAGTAGCAACACTTTTGATTTCTAAATAGCAACCTATGGTAGCTCAGTGTGTTAAAGTCACTGGCTAGCAAACTGAGTTGCCTAGCGAAGTGGGTTCGATACCCTCAAGGCGAAACAATTTTTCATTAAAAAAATTGCCCCAAGAGTGGTTCGGAGTCCACATTAAACTGTAGGGCCTCGTTTCTCTTTGCCTAGCACAAGATCCTTGAGATCTTCCAGGGGGTTACTTCGGTAACTTGAGAGGCGGTTAAGAAAACATTTTTAAGATATATATATATTTTTGCATATTTAGATTCAACTTAAAATTCTCGTTACAACGATGTATCACAAGTAGGTAATTGTTTTAAAAATAGCGTCATACACTCGAAAAAGTGAAAAAGCTAAGTTGGCAACTGGAAAAATGTTTAAGAAAATTTCCCAGTAGGTCTTGAATTTGATGTTAACTCGTTGATAGAACTGAGCAACGAGGAGCAGCAGTAGGCAGCTTTCGGTGAGAACCTGAAGATGGCAGACGAGATTCTGCCGAAACGTCGTTTAGACAACCGTGATTCCTGGAGGAGTCGACCATCGACGCGGGAGAGCACCCGGAAGTACAGTAACACTTCATATATATGTTACTATTTAAAAAAATCCG
The DNA here is from genome assembly GCA_963675555.1 of Leptura quadrifasciata. NCBI lineage: Eukaryota > Metazoa > Arthropoda > Insecta > Coleoptera > Cerambycidae > Leptura > Leptura quadrifasciata. The sequence goes on along the minus strand of OY776673.1, from coordinate 148,035,225 downwards.
GAAGTGGTAATTTTCACTTAATAAGTGTAAAATGTGGCTTTGTGTGTCACAAATGATATGCCATTTCAAAATTATATTCCTAAAATCAACATAGAAATTGGAACGGAATTAATCTCGTTGTCATCCGGTATATACTGCATAAACACATACCTGTCATATATTAAGGTGGGCATATCCAAAAGAGAGAGAGAGATAGATCCGATAAGGAAATATTTATTATTTTAGGCCATAACTTTTTTTTTATTACATGCATTAGTAAAAAAAAGTATAGGACTACCTAAGTAATACTATGACAGGTGTAGTGATATGAATTTTCACTGAATAATTTCAGTTGTTTGCAAAATAGTTAGATTTAATTTTAAAAATTATGTCAATCTTCGTATTTTCCAAATTTAAATCTATTCCGCATAGTTTGAAATTATTGAGTGAAAATGTATAACACTACTCTTGTTATAGTTCTAGTTAGGTAGTCTTATGGTTTGTTTGCAATATGTGTTTTAGAATAAGAAGTTATAGTCAAAAACAGTAAATATTTCTCCATCGTATCTCGCTCTCTGTTTCTCACTCTTGTATAAGGCGACTTAACATATTGCGCTTAAACAAATGTATGGAATTTATTAGCGTAATGCCGTTAGTGATAATCAGTGTTATACATACATGTTTCTAAAAAATAATGGGCCTAATCTATAAAAATAGTTTAAAGAAGGAGTAAATTTCAGTTGATTAATCTAGATCATAAGTAGACAACATATTATACACTCGAAACTGATAAAAAATAAATTTCATCTTGCAGAAAATTATATATGCTGTGAAAAATCCAAAGTAAGGTCAAATCACGCAAAGATTGAAAGTTTAAGGCGAGGGCACTGTTGATAAAATCAGAACCACTGAATGGTTTAAAACGAGGATTTTACCTATTTTTGACCTGGTCATTCGAAAGTGGAAATTCTGCCCACAAGACTATTTAAAATTTACCTATCTGAATTTTAACCAAATAACTTTTATTATTGAAAAACGCAGAAATGGAAATAAATTCAAATATTTGGAATAGAATAATGATAAATGCTTTCATAATAGTTTTGTCTGTAAAAAATCTTTAATTATACATAAGCGAGCTTCAAGAAACAGATTAATTATCCTTTTATTTTATATGTAATTTAATGTGATTATATAAATAATATTTCCAATACAATGTCCATCGTTTGTTGAGAAATGAATGGGATACACATTCGGCATTTCGTGTAGTGCTTTGATAATTTCCTTGCTCTGTTTTGGTATTACATATTCCTGTATTATTAAAAATTAAATAAATATAGAATAAATATTAAGTTCTTTTGTATTATAATAATTATTCAAAAAAACTTAATTTACTTTCATTAAATATAAAGGAAATACCGATTTTAGTTCTAAAAAAATTAAATTAGCACAGTAAATGCAACACTGTGACGTAAACCACATTTAAAATTTAGATAACTGTTGAAATCCCCTTTAAAGCTATTTCGGCATTAAAAATTTAGAACCCATTCTATTATAACAAAGTATGAGAATCGATAAAAAATATTCGTTAATATTTTCATTACACTGATTAAGTCTAAAGTACAATACTTAAAATAAATATATTTTACCAAGGGCATTTATGAAAACGTCCGCAATTCTCATCTTACTATTTTTTTCTATCGCCTATACTCGTGTTATATTAAGGCATTTTGACTTTTATAAATATCTGCAATCTTACGCATTTTAATTCGTGTGTTTCAACGGAACGGATAAGCATATTTAATTTTATTTATTTCGTTTCTCTAGAAAATGTATATTGGCTATACAATATGGTGAAACTCCGCCCTACTTTGGTCGGATTGTGCGTAATTTTTTAAATGAAGGTACTCCGAAGATTGGATCGGGCGACCTTGTCCATCAGATTTCAACTCATTGATTTTTACGTGGGCCATTTAAACCGAATTGTCAGATACTGTCTTTGAATATCAAAAGAAAATCAAACGTATACATATAAATTCTGAAATATTTGAACAGTTTAGCACACACTTGCAAATTTTTGCAATTTGATGTATATCTTAAAGACTACTAGAAATAAAACAGACGCTCGAACATTAAACAGAAGCTAGTATTAAAAATATTGATGAAATACTCTTCCCGCGTCAATGGTCGATGCGGGAGAGCACCCGGAAGTACAATAACACTTCATTTAACGCCCGTGAAAACCTAAAAAAACAACATATACAGGGTGTCTCACCGGGAACTGAATCGATCGATATAGAGAAAAGTACGCATCAGAAAATTTTGAAAATTTAGATAATTATTAATGTTGGTGTGGCCAATCCAACTAAAATAATTACAAGCAGCTGGCACTTCCGCTTATACCGGAAGTCGATACCAACTTGCTTATTTCACATAGAACACCCTATATATTTTAGGATTTTCGAAAAGAGCATAACATTCTGAGTCGAAAATATGTAGCATACCCTATACCTAAACCTAGCCGTTTCAGAGATATTTTACATTTTATAGAAAATTTGACAGGTGGAACGGTTTGCAAGAACCGTTATAACTTTCTTCGTGTAAAAGATTCTCATTTGTTTATTGTCACGTAAAAAGAACACAAGGAGAACCACGTTCTACAACTGAAATAAATTCAATAACATCATGCCAAGTGTTCCGTTTTTCGCGTTACATTTTGTCAACTTCAAACCGCGAAAACTTGTTTAGGTCAAATGGAACACCCTATATTTTTTTACGTCAAGTTGTGTAAAATTGAATTCCCTTTTTTCTGATGTTGGTTAAAGTTACAACTTTTTGAAATATTTGCGATTTTATTAGAAATTCATGAATTGTTGTAATCATTTCATCAAAATAGCCATCATTAGAAACAATCAGTCATTATCTTATGTCAAAAAATGCCATCACGTTTAAATTATACCAACGAAAACTTTTTAAATTTGTTTATTATTTATGGAGAATGTGATAAAGTAATATCAAGAACTTGCAGCACATTTGCTACTCGATATCCACAAAAACGCAAAATAACACTAACACTGTAACATGTGTATTAATCGAATTGAAGATATGGCATGAACTAAAATAGCAGAGATAAGATCAATTTAAAATATGATTTCATTTTAATTTAATAATTGCTCAAAATTCCGCCCTCGAACCTCGACACATTTTTCGCACCTTCGGATTAGTTCCTCATGGGTAGAGCTCTTCTAACTGAATCCTGTGATATGTTTTGAAATGCATTTCTTACTCTTTGCATACAATCTTCAATGGTTGTTAATGTGCTCTCATAAACTTTATTTTTAATAGTTCCCCAAATGAAATAATCCAGAACTGATAAATCGGGCGAGCGAGGAGGCCATAAGAAAGGTCCATTATTGGCAATCCATTGATCATAAAAAGTTTCTTGTAAATAATTATTAATTAAATATGCGTTATGTGGGGGAGCACAGTCATTCTGATAAAAAATGTTTCTATGTTCGGCGAGAGGTAAATTTTCTAAATAGTTATTATTCAAATTTTGTAAGATATTCAGATATATTTCACCTAAAAAAAAATTGACCGATACATATTAGCAAAAGAGAAAATTTAATTTACCGTTTAAATTTTCCTGATAAAATTGTAATGCCACCACTCTATCGTTTCTTATGGCACAGAAACTGCCAGCTTTCCTGAAAGTTTCGATCTCTGAATATATGAAGATTTGAGTCACTCCAATAATGCGAATTGTGTCTATTAAAAAGTCCATTTCTAGTAAATTTTACTTCACCTGTCCATATAATATTTTCCAAATAAGAATCGTGACCCTCAGACCTTATTAGAATAAACTCACAAAAATTCTGTCTTCTTAGGAAATCTGTTTCTTTTAATCCTTGAACCATGTGGAATGAAAACGGGTGAAACTTATGTTTTAATAAGATTCTGTGAATTAAATTCTTGCATAGTCCCGATTCCAGAGCAGCTTGTCTTAATGACATCCTTGAAAATGCATGAAAATATCCCAGAATGACCATTTCAATGTTTTCGTCATCAACAATAGGTTCTCTTCTTTGCATTTTTGCCTTGACAGAGCCATAATTTTTAAAATTTTCCAGTATGCATTTTACAGTGTTTGGTAACGGTTTTCGTTTTTCTGGATATCTAGTAGCAAATGTGCTGCAAGTTCTTGATATTACTTTATCACATTCTCCATAAACAAATTTAAAAACCCTTCGTGGTTGTAATTTAAACGTGCTGGCATTTTTTGACATAAGATAATGACTGATTGTTTCTAATCATGGCTATTTTGATGAAGTGATTACAATTCATGAATTTATAATAAAATCGCAAATATTTCAAAAAGTTGTAACTTTAACCCCCACACTGCTAATATCAGAAAAAAGAGAATTCAATTTTACACAACTTGACGTAAAAAAATGCAGAGAGTTCCATTTGACCTAAACAAATTTTCGCGGTTTAAAGTTGACAAAATGTAACGCGAAAAACGGAACACTTGGTATGATATTATTGAATTTATTTCAGTTGTAGAACGTAGTTCTCCTTGTGTTCTTTTTATGTGACAAGAAGCAAATGAGGATCTTTTACACGAAGAAAGTTATAACGGTTCTTGTAAACCGTTGCACCTGTCAAATTTTCTATAAAATGTCAAATATCTCTGAAACGGCTAGGTTTAGGTATAGGATATGCCACATATTTTCGACTCAGAATTTTATGCTCTTTTCAAAAACCCTAAAATATATAGGGTATTTCGTTTGAAATAAGCAAGTTGGTATCGACTTCCGGTATAAGCGGAAGTTCCATTATTTTAGTTGGATTGGCCACACCGACATTAGTAATTATCTAAATTTTCAAAATTATCTGATGCGTCCTTTTCTCTATATCGATCGATTCAGTTCCCGGTGAGACACCCTCGATATATATATATATATAACGAGTCAGTCGGAGGTTCTGCTGTATATTTATGTTTATCTTAATAATTTCTATCGAATGCAAATTCAGATGTAGCCTGGATGGAAAGATCATCTCATAATTACTCCTACAAATTTCATTATACTCTGAATGATGGACTCTTCGTCGATTTTTTACTAGCAAGTTTTCTGACGACCAAACTTATTCTGCTCTGTCCACTGAACTCTGTTCAGAAACTTCGTTATATTGAGTTTTATAAATGCATATTTTCATTCTAACTCAGGGGTTAACCAGTCGCCCACTCTAAAAATAAGGATAATGGAGAATTATTTGCCAAACATTTAATATTTATTTTTTCTAGAAAATATTCCCTAAGTTTTTAAAAAAAAGGGGTTTAAAGATTAGTCAGACACTAAATTTTAATTATCGACTTACGGATATCAAATACTATAGTAAAAATGCGAAAAACCAGTAAGTTTATGTCAAATTATTCAAACACGTTTGTGTAAAATATTAGCTAATATACAGTACATGTACTCTAGACAGGACGTAAATACTAAGCTGAATTTATGCAGCCCACTTTTTCATCTTCACTTACATGTTCTCTATTATTAGGCGATACAGTTTATGTATACACTTTTAACGTTATTTTTCACATAAACGGCTTCATTCAAATATGTACTACGTTAACTTATCGATGAAAAAGGTACCCAATGAAAATAAAAATAAAAAAGTAGACTGCATAAATCCGCCTTAGTAATATGAGTCTAGCTTTCATTTAATATTTGGTAATATATTAAAAACTGTTACAGTATTAGCCAAAACGTTTGTCGACCATATTACGTGTTTGTGGGTTAAGCTCTTTTAGATCTCATGCTTCTTACAAAATTAATGATATTAAAGATAACAAATATATATGTGTTTATATAAATAAAGACAATTAAACAAAAAAAATTATACTTAAAGACGACTCCACCAGCGGCGTAGAATTCAAATGGAGGAAACTACTCCTCAGTCCCTGCCGCTAAATGCTAATCATATCGAATTTATTATTATTGGTATACACCATAATTACTGATATAAAACTTGTTTTAGAACTTAATGCAACATAAAACATGAAATAACGACAATCTGTCAAATTTGTTAATGCTGTTTTTCACTAATCATGGCATAGTTGATTTTTACGATTCAATGATATGAATTGTGGTTTTCGTAAAATATTAAATATTGACACTATCAATTAAAATTACTTGTGACAGGTTTTATATCGTTGGAAAGAGAAAAAATAAACGGAATTAATGGTGTCATGGCCTACTTTGAGATTTGTTCTTTTCATTTTTGCACAAGCGCGTATTTCAGAGCCAACTGCGTTTTTCAAATTTTTTGATACGCATTATTATTTTTATTGTCGTTGCCATCAACTTTCATCTCTTTAACTTTTTCCGTATCTCCTCAAATAAGGAAGCTATAACCGTTTGTGGTTTTCCTATTTTTCAGGTTTTTGTAATATGTCTCAAAAAGTAGGCTATGGATTTCAAATTTCTATTTACTGAATTATAGCTCACAAAAAATGGAATAACTTTTCTATTTTTTTTTAGAAAACTTATTTAATTATAGTCAATTCACAATGTTCTTTCCTTATCAATATTATAACATGACATTTGAGTTCCTTGGACCTTTTAGCAATTGCTCACCCTTTCCTAAATTACTTTTATTAGCACATATATTATTCTGCATTCCAGTTAATTAAACTTATAACTAACTTTATCGCCAATCTTAGTTCTATAGATATTAGTTTCCTCTGAAGACCGGTATAATACTCATTATCCTTCCAGTTTTTTGTTTTTTTATTAGCTTAATAAAATATCTTTGAAACATTTGAAAGCAAATTTTCTTTATATTAAAAAAACTGGTCTGCTGACGTCGCACTCCTACTAATAAGCATTATCATTATATTATATCCATTTTAACAATATGGCTTTGTAATGATTTTGTCAAACAATAAAGTATCTTTTTGCCTACAAAAAAATCCCCTTAGGCAAATCATTATGCCCGCCCAACCCATCTGATAGTAAGGGAAATGTCAAAGGAAAGGCAGTCCCTAAAATTCCCTTAGTGAGGAATTCACTCATTAGTTACTTTGTTTTGCGTTGGATATGAGCGCCACTATACTTTGAAGTAAAAGCAGCTGTAGACAAATGACTTTTGAAGCATTGTATTGTCTACGTCGAAAGAAAGAATTGTGAAATTTTTCTACATAAAATTTAATTCGTTTATATGACTATTAAATCAGCAAAAACTAATTGAATAAAAATTTTCCAAAAAAACCAATTACCAATTAAAAGATTTTTATTCAAGGTTATATATACAACATATTTCATTTAAAGGCATTTTCCCTATGTATAATACATTATAATCCTGCACAGCGTGCGGTATAATTAAAGCCTAGCTAATTGAGTTATAAACTTTATAGGTAGGTTGGCTGATGTGATGCCGGGAAAATGGTTACTCCTCCAAGAATTTTTAATTAGAGTCATGTTCTCTATTTTCCAATAAATAAATAGAATTTTATGTCTGTGTCTGCAAAGCAGTTTAAGAAAATAAAATTAAGATCCATTAATGCGTTGAAATTAAAATTTATTATGTATAAATGCAGGAAAATTTCCAAAAACCTGCTTCAATGTGAGTTGTTTTATCACATAACTAAAAAGTACTTCTGTATAAAAGATTAAAATATATGTACAAGTGTATTAATGAAATAAAAAAGGATTCTGTATTAAAATTAAAAATTATTCTGAATCAAATTAAAAATGAAAAGGGGTATAAGGAAAGGGGTTGTGGGGAAAGGGGGGTAAAGAAGGGGTTGTCAGGGAGCTGTATGTCATAAAGGTTATATGTGTTTGTCTAACGTCAGTCACGTACGTCATATATAGGTAAGTTCTGAAAACCGATCAAGTACGAGGTTGACTTGTGCGTCGTGAGTTTCGTACTGCAAACATTATATAGGGTATAGGGTGATTCAATTTTAACCAGCATAACTTTGAGAAGCGATAGATAAAATATCAGTATTAAAAAAACACACAAAATGTACCGTTAATGAAACACAGGGTGATAAACTTTTTTGTAGTTCCTTTTGTTTAACTTTCGAATAACACAATATCAAGTTTAATTTATTTCAAATTTTTACTGTCGCAATGTTTTATTTTGAAATTAGCGTATAGTAGAGTACCATTAGAGGGTAAATCCGATAAACCTCGTAACCCAAGGATGGATTTTTATAATATCTTCGGAGTTGTTTAGTCGAGATCCAATATAAAAAAAATTACCAGTTAAAAATAGCCGTTTTCTTACTTGAGGAGTGAACGAAGAAGTAAAGAGTAAACACTGAATCTGACAGATTTCAATTTTACCAAAAAATGTAATATACAATTTTTTATGCCAATTGATATTTTCTGTTATAACGATTTGAAGTTTACGATTTTAGCATCGAGAAATTGGTATTTTAAGACGGTTGTTTGTAAATAACTTATAAAGTATTAAAAGTATATTTAGTGGAAAAGTACTGTAGTCTAAAAAAAGTTTATAGAATAACCAATACTTTTTTTCTTTCCGTGTAACGAATAGTTCTAAAGAGACGCTCGAGATGTATTGCTTAAATGTCAAATACTTCAAAAACATAAGCCTGAATTAAAAGTTAATGTGATATAAATTAAAAGTAATAAAATTCCTTTTATGAATTTTTCACTGTCTGTGTTTTAAGAATAGAGAGGTACTGTTTTCTTGCTGCCATTGGCCGTAGAATGAAAATTTAAACGTTTGTATTGGTTTTTGATAATATCCGGTATCATTAACATGCTGAAATTTTTTAGAATATTTAAAGCACTTATTTAATAAAAATATTATAGCTTAAATCACGAATGTTGCCGTTCACGTCATCATTTAATTTCTCAATCAACTCAAAAATAGATAATAATAGTAAGGAATACAATTAATTTTAACATTCGTTGCTGCACTTAATTTTACAATTCACTTCATGGACTGCTTACGTTTTTCTGATTGAGGTGATCAACTAATTTCACCACCAAGTCTCTGGCTATTTATTGTATTGAGTCCTTTGCCGGGAAATCTGATGTTAATTTGTTTACAAACAGTAAAACAAACGCACTCACAAACTATTTACCACTTAAAACACCACAGAAAGAAACACTAAGGACTTATAAAAAACGGAAAGAAATAGAAAATTAGATATATGCCTTCACTACACATTACTGAGTTGACAGAGAACTGACAGAATGCTGAACGTTGGTTGCGGCTACAACTAGCGGTTGTATTTTTTACTTGCAAAACGCATCGTTTCACTTGGAACTTCTGTCATAGCCCTAACAGTCGTGGCTTTCTGTTATTTGCATCTTGTGCGTTTTGTATTTACAAAGATAGAAAAATCTCGTGTCTTTGATAAGTACATAAATTGATAATGTGAATGATAACATTCGTGATTTGAACTTATGTACATTGAGTCAAAGCAATATTTCGCGATATTGCTGAAAAAAATTTCTTTTTTTGTTTAAAATAACTCAAAAACTATTGCATTAAACTAAATAATGATAAAAACATTAAAATAAAGCTTAGGAAACGATAAATAATTTTTTTCGCATCATTTTTCCGTTTAATGCAGTTATTTCTCCAAAAAAAGATTTTGTTCAGGTAAATCACGAAATTTAGGATTTAAGGACGTTTCCAAAAGGCAGTCGTTCACAACCTACAAAAGGATCTCCCATATGTAAACTATCATGCTTACAATAAAGATTTGTTGACAAGCACTGCATTTTTTCGATCCACTCTCTCTGCTCGTAAAAACGGAATAAACTGCGTCCATTTAAATGTTTGCGTCTCAGACTAGACAATGCACCCCCCCGTTTACGAGGGTGCTGACTCGATTCCTCGGCAACCCATCAAATTGGCCAAAAACCACCCACAAAGTCTTCTATTCCGTGGACTCTTTTACTTTCCCCAGTTTTTCGAATAATTGCTGTTCTATGGAGTAGAGCGGGAGGTCCCTCGATGAATTTGACCTTAGTCACCTCTACCCCAGACTTCCAACCCTTGTAGGGATGAAAAATTGATATTTGTTTTTGTAGGAATATTTTGTAGGAGGCGTTTCTTTGGGGAAGGTGGTAGGAGCCCAAGGTTGTATAACCACGCCCGGGAGTTGTTTTCGCCCTTCAAATGGGTGGACAATAAAAAAATTTTCTGAGAAAAAAAATTAATATTTTGAGGAGGCGTTTCTTTGTGGAAGGAGGTAGGTGACCAAGCTTGTGTAACCACCCCCGGGAGTTGTTTTCACCCTTCAAAGGGGTGGAAAATTGATTTTTTTTCTGGGAAAAAAATTAATATTTTGTAGGAGGCGTTTCTTTGAGGAAGGTAGTAGGTGACCAGGGTTGTGTAACCAGCCCTGGGGGTTGTTTTCACTCTTCAAAGGGGTGGAAAATCAATTTATAAAAACCATTTAATAACATATTTTTTATACTGTTTTTCAATTATAGATGAAAAAAATTTTCATCCCCTTGAAGGGTGAAAACAACCCCTGGAGGTGGTTACACAACCCTAGTCACCTCAAAGAAACGCCTCTTACAAAATATTATATTTTTTCACAAAAACAAATATAAATTTTCCATCCCCTACAAGGGTGGATGGAAGCCTGAGGTAGGTGTGACTGAGGTCAAATCCCTCTAGGGACCTTCCGTTCTACTCGAGGCAACGACAATTAGTTGAAAATATGGGCAAAATATACGGGTTCACGGAAAAGGGGACTTTGGGAGTGGTTTTTGGCCAATTTGAGGGAGTTGCCGAGGTGGAAAAATTGGCTTGACTCCGAGAATCGTTTCAGCATCCTCGAAAACTGGGGGTCTAGTCCCAGGCGCAAGCATTCGGTAATTTCATCATAAATCCCGATTACTTAAATGGACTAATATAACTGTCATAATATAATTAGCTTACTAAAGTAAAGGATCGTAAAACCCGCATAATTAGATAGATCTAGACTTAGAGATATAGGCCAATTTCAAAATGTATAATAAATTTTAATTGTAAATCAAATATCAACGAAAAATACGATACAGTTCCTTAATGCTATAAAGCACAGGGAAAAAAGTCATAAAATTTAACAAATGATCAAAATGTTTAGGAGCAGTACAAGTTGAAACGAAATAAAGTAGTGAATGTTATAAGAACTGAGAAGTGCAGGTTCTTTGAGGGTAGAATCGATATATGTAGAGGTAACTCAAAAATGATGTAGAAGTTCTTAAAAATAATTACTACGTGTTTACAATCTACAGTAAACACTCTGTATCTAAATTCAATAAATCGCAACAAGAATCTTCACAAACCAGTGATTTATTAATCACTTAATTACAATAATTATTCCTTATACCAAAACACACAAATTATAATTTTAATCTACTATAAATTCACTTAAATTCAATAATTTACAACTTACTACTGTTTCTTAATTACTTGCTTGTCTAACTAAAAACTGTCTCAGCGCGGCCGGATTCACCGTATATATACCCGCGTCTATTCTAGAATGTTCTCCAACACTCGCGATTTTTCTGGCACCGTTCTCGAATTTTCTATGATACCAATGGTGTAGTCGTGCACATAACACAATTATATCTACTAAAAACGGGGAAGTCATTAATGAAGTAATGTTATTCTCATTTATTAAAGAATATGAATACTATCGTGGAGAGATTTAATGAATTTTTCATAGTGTGGATGAAATTGTAAATAAAATTCCAGATAGTGATAAACATTACTAAATAATGTATAACCCCCAATAAGTTTTCCAATTTCCAGTTATTCGATAAAACTAAACTTAAAACGATAATTCTTTCATTAGCAAATATAAGTAGTCTTGATGATATTGGAATTTTTCTTTTATTTTTTGGCATACTAGCTGACCTACTTCTGAACATTATAAACACTTAGTTGTTAGTAGGTGTTGTTCTTATGCATTGAAAATCTCAACTATCGCTATAATGAGAAAAATTGACAAAACTATTAAAGCAGGGGAATTCCGTCCAATAAATATGCTTGCTGCATTCAACAAAATATTAGAAAAAGTTGTATATGAGCAAATTCGCAATTTGTCGTAATAGAAAACAATTTAATATGTAAGTTTCAGTCTGGCTTTAGAGAGGGGCCCTAGTTGTAAAAGTGCGTTACAGTATGTGATTAAGGAACAGAAAGAAACATGTAACTCAGGTAAAGTGATCGCCATAATTTTTTTGGCTTTAAAGCGTGCATTAGAAACGGTAGATAGAGATAGACAACTGAAAATATTGAAAGAATATGGATTGGATGGAATTGTACATATATGGGTAAGTAGTTATCTGACTGGTAGGATGCACAAAGTAAAGTATGGCGAGTATGCATGTACTACAAAAAGTATAAATGTTGGAATACCGCAAGGAAGTATTTTGGGCCCGCTTTTGTTCATTTTATATGTAAATGATACGGCAAATCTGTAACTGATGTTAACATTTGTTTGCAGATGATACACTTATTTATATAACGGAGGAAAGTGATGCGTCATTGATGATTAGAATGAATGGTATCCTGAAAGAGGTGAGTGAATATTTAAAAGTGAACAAATTGAAGCTGAATGTGTCTAAAACAAAAGGTATGATTATAGAAGAACAGAAGTTTAAAGACGAAATAGAACAGCAAGGACTAGAATTTCAAGCTTGTGGGGAAGTGGTTGAAGTCGTCAAAGAAAATCAAACATTTGAGGGTAATCATAGATGATAAACTTGAATTAAGTAATCGTGACAATTATGTATGCAAAAAGATAGCTAAGAAGATGAGTGTTTTAAAAATAATTTGTTGGTATTTGTCTATCGAAAATAGAAAATTTTTGCTGTAAGAGAAATTTCGAAAATTGTTGCGATGTCAAAATATTGCATAAAACCGAAACGCCTTTATATGAAGTATCATTTTAGATCCACTAAATCAACTATTATTTAATAAGTAATTAATTTGATTCGTTTCCAATGAGATCTTTTTGAATTATCTCGAAAATTAACTAACTAGAAGAAAGGAGTGGCAGAGAAGATTATAAAGAGTATTGGGAGAACGGTCGAAAGCTTAGGAAGTCATAACATTAAAAGTTTTAGTTAAAATTTCGCAATTTGAAAAAATCGTAATTTCTGAACATTCATAATTTTGTAGTGTAAAAATCGATCTCTTCAATTATTTAACTGAGGAGTTTTTCTGCATAACAGGCTGAATTATTTCTGATTAATTTTGGTAAAAGAAATTCACATAAATAATCATGTGAATGCTATTAAAAGTTGGAGAAACGTCAATTAATTAAAAAAGTTTTATTTATCACATTTCGCTTTCTCACTAACTTTAATCGCCCTAATATATCTGAGTAAGCTGTAAATCATTACATCTATAAAGCTGAATGTATGTTCGGAAAAAGAACTAACTTCCAGATGTTCCGGAAAGGTGAAATTTGGCATACACTTACATAACTAATGGCAAAAATTCAATAATTGAAATATCCAACTAGTTAGAAAGGCTCAAATACTTTCGTTAAAATTTCGTGAATTTACATATGATAAAATCTTGAGATTGAGAAATGCCCTAAATAATTTTAAAGAACAAGCAATGCATTTATCGCAGTTAATAAATAAATAAGAGAAAAAATAATTATTGAAGACAAACACATAACATATAACACACATATCTTGAAAACAAGTAATTTATAACAAAGCGGTCGATTGGAAGTAGAACTAGCTGGACCAGAGGTACATTATATGTACAGACAGGGTGTCCCTTAACAGCGCACAAAAATTTAACTATCAATTACTCATCGATAATGAAGGTGGGTTCTTCATATAAAATTGCCTAAATAACTCTTTCCTGTCCAACTACACCCCCTTGTGTGAGCCAAAGAATGGTTTTTAATTTCTGTCGCAACATAACATAATCGGAAAAGGACGAAATTTGTCACATTTTGGTTACTAATCAAAAGGCATCCAACGAAATTGTTTCATCCACCGAGCGTGTAGATAAAGAGGTGAAAATAACTACCGTTCTTAAAATTTTGTAAATATCTTTCTGTTTGGTATTTGTTTCTATCAACTAAAAAAGCAACTAAACATTATTAGTCCAATTGCCAGGGGTCGAAATTAATTGTTACCTCGCTAATTGTTTCATGAACGGCTAGTTTTTGCTCGTATAAAGTGACTCAAAAAAGTTTACCAAAATTCACCCCGCGAACTTATAATAATCCTCTAAAACGGAAAAATTAAGTTTTTTGCTAATATCTCGAAAAATGATGAAAAAATAATAGATATCACCATGTGAAAGAGTGGGAAATTTTACAAAAAAATAGTATATAAGTTTTTTAAATATTTTTTCCTTTAGCATGAGATATTATTACAGTCCGCTCAATATTTCAAGCGCGTCGCACAGGGAAATGAAGCATTTCTCAACCGCCGCTACATAATAAAGACAATTTATACTCATTAAAATCGAAAAAAAGGTAACATATAAAATTTATATAATTTTTATTTCTTATAAATTGCACGTGAAAATTAAGCTTTATGATTTTTTTCCACTCTACATTAAAACATAAATATATATATTTTTTAATACATTTATTTAACGTTGGCCTATTTCCGCTACTGAGGCCTAACACCGACGCCTGTAGACGAGCTACCCACAACCAGGAATTTTGCCGAACCTCTTCCCTTAAGAAAAGTAAGGATCTTTTACTTGCCTAACATTTAAAAGACAAGGGACAGACGACTTTACATCTCCTATATAACCCTCGCCTAAAGTTGTATAGCTTCCGCGCATACACTGATATACAAGCCGCTGGAAGATGTGTGAGGCGAGGACGCGGTCATCGCGGTTGGAATGGCCACCCATCCAACTACTAACCGCGCCTAACGTTGCTTTACATCGCATATCGAAGTATGTAGATAGTAAAGATCTACCTACGCTCACCCCAAACATAAATATTAAATACTATTTTTAAAAAACCGTTGTAGATATAGCTTGTTTATACCTTAAACTTCAATCTAAGATTAATTTTTATGCTCTAAAGGATCCAGGATAAAAAAAATTACTTTTAAATCATTGATATTTTTTCCTTTTTTTAGGATTAGGAAATTTTCACTTGATAAACGTTCAAAAAAAGGATGTAGGTAAAAAAAAATGAAAAGTAGGATATACTTAAAAAGTAAATATCATTTTATTTTCAGAAATATTTTATTTCATTTTTAATGTGAGTATGAAAATATTTCTTGGAGAAAACGTACTTTTTTCTATTTGTGCTCCGTATTATAAGTTGTAGCTATATCAGTTGTGGCTAAAAAAATATTTTAACATATGAAAAGAAAGATAAAAGTCTAAACTTTCACTTCCAAATATTTATTTCATCGTTTGATGTCCAGGTTTCAAGTATATGATTGTAGATTGTAGATTGTTTTATGGGGTCGTTTGGCTTCGAACAGCCTTACTTCACTTCGACCTAAAAGATCTTTTGTGATTTACCCTACATCTAGTTGTTGCCCAGGATTCCAAGACTTTTTACAAAGCTTGTGATTTTCCTGGGGGCTAATTTCCCTATGTCTTCAGGCGTTAATTCCGCCTGTTCTAGGAATTTTAGCCTAATGCGGACTAACACCTTGCATTCACAAAGTATATGTTCCGCAGTTTCAGTTGCAGTATTGCAATATCTGCATTTGTTGTCTACTGCCTTGCCCATATTCTTGAGATGATATCTCAAGGGGCAGTGGCCAGTTAGGAGGCCTGTGATTAGCCTTAATTCGGACTTTTCAAGTTCGAGAAGCCTTGTGGCATTCTTTGTCGAATAAGTTATAAACTTTTTCGCTACTAGAAGTGAAGCAAAATTGACGAAATCCAAGTCGTATAAGTTTACGTTCAAGAACCGGTAGAGCACACTTATACCGACGCTTGATTTTTCTAAAACACGTGCGGTTTCTCTACATTAGTGTACGCTTCAAGAGTACTTTCGAGCACGTTGTTGTTTATATTCTGTATATGAACATAAATCGGAGTTGTTTATAAAATAAATTAATTTTGATAGTGGTAGGCTTTTTAAATATAAATCATCGACAGTGACATTAATGAATCAGTGACAATTTATTTTCAATTAAAGTTCGAAAAACATTTTGACGAAAAAAAGTATTATAAATATAAAAACTCCAGTTGTTTAAGAAATGAAAAAATAACCTGTTGTAAGCATTTTAATTTATAAATGTTTATTATATTTGATGTTTTGTAATTATAAGAAAGGTTGCGGCAACAGTTGTGGTTGCAAAAGAGCTGGTTTATACTGTTCAAATGTTTGTGGATCGTGTTTCACCCAAATGTGTTCAAATTTACTCCTTACCGTCATGATAGAAGAAGACAGCGATAATGACGATGAAGATTGTACTTTACCGACAGAAACTTGTAGTGATTCTGAAAAAGAAGATGTTGAAGACGAAATAAGTTAATTTTAATGCTTTACTCAAACTTTTAATAAATGTTTCTTATACAAAAATATGATAATTTATTTATTTTTTACCTACTGTTATATCCTTCTTATTTTTAATACAATTACCTTTTTTTATTTAGAAAATTTATTTCTTAATTTATTTATTTATTTTTCGAGATATTAGCAAAAATCTGGATTTTTCCGTTTCAGAGGGTAGTTTTTGGGGTAGTTGCAGATCAAATTACGAAAACTTTTCATTTATTCCATAAATTTGTTTATTTTATTGATACCTGTCATATTTTACCAATTAACATATAAAAAATTGTTGTTTTATGTAATTTTCGTTATTTTTTCGAGGAGGTGTTTTTTTAATCATTTTTGTTCAGAACTAAAATAGCTTTAAAAAAAATTATATATACTAATTTTTTGTAAAATTTCCCGTTCTGTCACGTGGTGCTATCTGTTTTTTTTTTCGTTACTTTTCGAGATATTAGCAAAAAACTGGATTCTTCCGTTTCAGAGGGTTTGTCAGAAGGGCTCGGGGGGAAAATTTTTAGTAAATCGTTTTGAGTCACTTTCTACTAGCAAAAACTAGCCTTTCATGAAACAATTAGCGAGGTAACAATTAATTCTAGCTTTTCATTAAAATTGGTCTCTGAAAACTGGGCTATATGATGCATTTAGAAACTTTTTTATCTCTTGAAAAAATTTCGTAAAATCGATAGTTTTTGGGAAAAATTTAAATTAGATCTGCCGTAGTGATAAAACAAAAGCGACGAGCACGATTATATTAGTCCAAACACTGGCTGGTGTTAAATTATAATTTCCCAATATTACTTTGTTTCTTGTTTTTGAAATAATCACAAAGCTATACACCTTCGCCAGGAGTGTGCGACGATGCAGTCGCACATTGTACACATTGAATTCAATCATATATATTTGTATAGAATTTTAAGTTTATAAATAACTAAGGCTACAATTGGGTTTGTTGAATGATTGCAGAGCAAGGATTATTTCTAGTAGGTATTCCTCTAACTTTGTTGACAGCATTAGGACAGAGTACCTAATTTTGTGTTGGTTAGGTATTGCTTGTTTGAGTAAAAGTAGTCTCGGAAACATTCTTGTTTTCGATAAATTTTATTAAGGTAGCAATATACTTAGGTTACATTGTTTTGATGTGTTAGTAGTTGCTATAGGCTTGTTGTACGTTAGCTTCTTCTGATGCAGGACAACCTCTCCGTTGTCTAACCTAAAACCAGTACAAACATTTAAGTAGTGGTTTTCACCGAGGGGTATATATTGTATGACTTACTTTTTATTTGACGAGCTATTTAGATTGTTCTTTTTCCTTGCTAGATACTTTGAAATTCGGTTCCTGTAGAGGATGTAAACATCTTTTGGAATGCCGATATGTGTAGGCAAAAATACATATTTCAGAGGGTGCTGGCTGGAAAGCAATTGGGTTAGTCATTTGAAGGGTGGATAATACCAATAATATTCACTTACTTGTACTTTGCAGGAAGGTTTTAGTTTTAAATAAATAAGCTTGGTGAATTCTCTGTTTATTCTTTTTCGTCAGCTGTCATATGTCATATTTCACTGGGGAAATGTGTTACCAACATTGATATAGGAAACTGCTCAGTTGTCATTTAATATATTAATTCTAGGTTTATTTACTTTATGGACAATTATTGTTTAAAATGGTGATTTGCACTCATGGGATTTCTTTGTAATGTCTGTTTTAATATTTCCATGTCAAGAATTATTTTCTGTGTCGTTAAAATTTTAATTGTAAATATGCGCGCGTCTTTAGGAATTGTGGGTATTTTCGTAGGAGTTGTCAAATGGTGATTGGTGCTCGAAAACATGTGGCTGAGGAAAAAAACAACAAGTGGTTTCCGAGTTTCCGGATCCTTCGATTCAGCAGCGTGTCGTTTAGCCGATAAGACGAGATTTTCCTTTTGAATGCTTTTAGAGCAACCCATTCTGAGTTTTGGGGATTATACTGGAAGTCTTTAAATTTGGAAGTGCCGTTTGGTATGGTGAGCTGTTTGAAGCCGATTTTGTTGTTGTGGAACTTCTAAATAGGCTTAGAAACGAAGCTATTGGATCCTTGTGTTTTTTTTTTGTGCCCAGGCCATTTTGTTGGGTAAGCAAGTTTCGCCAAATTTCATAGAAATACCGAATTCTAAAACGCTATTCTATTTATAGGCAAATTTTGTACGGGTATTAAATCTACCCTAGACTTTGATTTCTGTAAATTCCTGGTTTTGGGGAGTTACGATATTTTTTTGGATGGACGTTTTTATGCTGGGAAGCCACGTGTCGATTTGGACGGGACTTTTGCTGTTTTGGTTGAGGACATCACTGGTACATATTGTTTTGGGACTGAAGTGGAGTCGGAGAGCCTTCTGCAGATATAATACAGGAGTTTCGAGTGAGGAACTGGGAATGCCGGTATCAGTTGTCACCCTTAAAGGCGTTGGAGGTGGGATACGTACCTTTAGCATTTACCATGTATACGAATCATTATTTTCCTTATATCTATGATTTTTTTAAATTATTTTATAAACGGCCATTTTATAAGCCTAGCTGGTATGGACAATAATAGTTCCCTACTAGTATGAATTACCTGTAAGTAACTGCGCAGTTATATATCCAGATGTTTTGATAATTATATGTATAATTTTTTTTTCTGTATTATGTGATGCATAAGGTCATATTGGAAAACTTATTTAGTTGGGTATATTGAAGGATGACTCCCCCCTCTAACCTGTCTTAGTTAAATTAGTTATTTTGTTAAATGTAACTTGGCCTAAAATATTCATTTTTCACTTAGAAAGGACATCAACAGTAAATCAGAATTAATTAAAGATTAAATCAAAGTTAAATCAACATTACATCAGAATCAAATCAAAATCTAATATATAATTTAATAATGTGTTAGTTAGGAAAACACTGTCAGTAAAATCGAAAAGTTCATATATAATTTTAGAATTACAGTTAGAAAGTCGCCATCAATAATATTAAGAATTTTGTACATATAGGTATAATCTGGTAGTTCTTAATTTAAAAAGTCACCGGTAATAAGATTTTGTTAATAAATGTTGTAGGAATTTTAACCTCGTTTTTTTTCTCATCGTTGACTTAAGGCTGAAAATAAGTAACACTGAATTTGGTAATTTGTTTAGACAGTGTGTCTGACAATTTGCTTGAGGTTGGTATATTAAAATTACCTGGCGCTCACTATTTCACCTTGGCAAACTTTAGGAATCGTTAAAAAAATAAACGAATCTCACCCCTGGAGTCTCCTGTTGGAGCTAGCTGACCTTAAGTTTTTTTTAATCATCTTATTTTTAGACTTTTAGTCGTAAATTGAGTTTAACACGTAACAGCATGCTTGGGCTCATGCTCACAGTGTTTCCGCCTGATGTCTGTAAAATTGCACGAGTTAAAGAGAAGGTAATCGTCGGGATTTGCATTTTTGTACTTTTTAAACACTTCTCACACTACTCCTGAACTTCCGTAAGTCATCGCAATGTATCGACATTGCTTGTTGTATCCTGTGGTTCCCAGTATTCGTTTTATCAGTTGTTATTAGTTTTTACAATTATGAACTGTTTTTTGTCTGTCGTGCTTCGTTTTTTAAATCAAACGATGAAATTTTCTAGTGATTCTGTATTTGAGTTCTTAGATATGTATGAAAAAGAACCTTTGCTGTGGGATCTTACGTATCCACTACAAATAAATGGAAACGCAAAAAGATAGCTGGAACCGAATCAAAAATTGTTTTTCTATGGAGCGTTCGATAGATGACTTCGGTCCACTTCTGCATAAACATTGTGAATCTCTGAAAGGTTCTCAATTATTTTGAACGAATGAAAGGCAAGTAAAGTTTGTTCGAATGTATATGATGCAAGTACATACAGTAGTGTGGGAGGTCTACACTCGCCATCGATCATCTTACTTGTAGCTCATCGTATTTGTGAATATTAATATGTGCATGGGGTGAACACGCAAACACTCCTCGTTTTTGCAAAATTAAAAAGGATTGCCTCGGAGAGTTTTGGTAGAGACCCTTGAGGAGGTTCGTGCGCTTATTTTTGATTGGAAAGTGTCAGTTTAATTTTTGAAAATTTTTTGATTTTTTGCACAAGTGTTAAAGGCTTCACCCTGTATATTTAGATGGAGCACTTGGATTCAGTTAAGAGTTAAAAAACACTTTTTATTGTTTGTGGCAGGGTATTTTTGCGCCGCCCTATATATTACTTCTTGAAGTAACACACTAGATTTAGAACGATATTTATTTTTAAATACTTCACAGAGTTTAATACACTTAAAGTTAACTTAAAGTAGACTGTAGAAAGTTAACTTTTCAACAAAGAAAGTTTCGTCTTAGAAAAAATAAAAAAATAACTCGTATTTTGAAATTTGAAAAATTCACTTTTGGCGAAGGTGCCGATTATAATATATTGATAAATTCACTTAAAACTAGATGCGCGAGGGCTGTACAGATTTGTTGTTTTTTACTTGGAGCTACCAAAGAAGCACTCGAGACCGGTTTAAGAACACGGATCGGAATTGACTTGCCTGAGATTCGTCTGAGTCTCGCACAATCGTTTTTTTGTAATCCGGAAAGCTACCGCCCATTCCGGACACGGTCTAAAGCTAAAGTCCCCGGCCAGTCAGTGTGGGCACTAACTGCGCAATAACTGAAATTGGTTGAAATTTAAACTGAAAGTAATGTGATTGTTTCGGTCTCAAAATATGACGTCTTTTGTTATTTAAATGGCATTCGAATCAGATTTACTTAAGTTATTTGATAATTTGTCCGAATTTATTGTACTAATTTTCGACTCGGCCTCGTAAAACGATTCCGCAGGGGAACGCTTATTACGGGGTTGCAGTCATACTTCTTTATGCTGTTTGGTCCGAGCTGAACGAACGGAAGTTAGTTTTGATAACATAATTGAACTGTGCTGCGGGTGTAGAGTTGATATAAAAGAATTTGTGCATATACCCATATGTTGAAGGAGCGGAAGTAAATATTGATGAGGAGCTGTAGAATGTCGTGTAGAAAAATAAATAATAATTTATTATTTAAAACGCAATTCCTAATACATATCTAGATTGAACGAAGAATAAAAAATTGTAGTTTTTTTGATAATTTAAATTATATGGATACTTTTTTTTCTATTTTGACAAGGCGAGCTGAAAGACGGATTTATTTGGAAAATTTTGATATTTTTTTGGGTTAGTTTTTTACTGATACCAAGTATGTATTATAACAGGCGCCGGCTTAAAACTCGCACCACGGGTGAAAGTGGGAAAGGTCAGCATATACAGGGATCGGCAAAGGTATGGAATAACTGCTTAATTTTGTGAGTAGACGTTTCCTGACAGTATGCTGCAAAGGTTATAACTATTTATATTGTTGGGCAAATTTGGGTACTATCTACATTTTTTGCGTCATATGTTTTTGAAATATGAGTCATCGAATATTTATTAAACATCTACCTATATTTTTCCTCTCTCTCTGGTGTAGTTTTTTTATTCGCTTTTTAGTCATATAGAATTTTGTATAATAAAAATTTTGGAAAAGAAATAATTTTATTCCTTTATTTATAGCTTTGCGAGAAAACTTGATAAAAACTACAAACAACAATAAGAGATAAAAATTAAAGTTATTCAAGTGAGAAGAGTAGAAAAAGAAAACATTTAGGTTTCAGCAACTGTTTTCTAAGTATTCCCCATTAAATAATTGACAATAACCAAGCCTATCCACAAACCCTCTCTCATTTCATCACGTATGCTGTCGGACTATTATTGCATAATGGTGGGGGGGGGGGGCATCTTATTGAAACCAAACTTTACCTGGAATTTCTCCATCCCCATTCCCCAGAGTAGGATATCGCTCTAAATATTTTAAACCGCTTAATGTCCCGTCGATTAATGCGTCTCCTGAAAATTCCTGCCAACACATTTATTTTCTGAAGGTGCTGAGTGTGAGCTTCCCTAGACCAAATGCGACAGTTATGCCGATTAATGTTTCGTTAAGACGGAATGTTGCTTCGTCGGGAAAGCAAATATTTGGTATTTGGAAGTTATCATCAATATTACAAATTTCCGTCATTTCTTCGCAAAACTTAACTCATCTGTCAAAATTACCTTCAAAGAACTCTTGCACCAAATGGACATTGCAGCGATTTATCTTTTTTCAAAATCCTACCTACAATGCGATGACTTAAATTTTCATTTAATACTAGCTACGTGATCGAACTTTGCGATTTTTTTTTCGACTCTTAACAAATAACCAATGTGCTGACATCATAGCTTGCCGGTTTTAATCGTCCAGATGTTGTTGATTTTTCGCTCACGCAGATTGAGCTAACGGATTTCGATTAGCACATCTCTGATTTAAAAAAATATATTTTTTTAAACTTGCTTTTCTGCTGTCAATTGAGTTGAGGTATTTTTCAAATTCTTGATTTCTATTGGTTGCTTACTAATCACAATCACTTTGTTCAAGACGAACGAAAGCAGATATGGTTGTCGTTTTTATCATAAACATAAAAACTGTCAAATCTGACAAAAATAACGGATAAACATTGACAAAAAAAAATAAGTTTTTTTACATTATCGGTTGTCCAACAAAACTTGAGATTCACCTGAGTTTCTATATTCAGTTTACTTATTGTGGGCTTAATTTAATTTAATTTTAAAAGACCAAAGAAATAAAATGATTTTTAATTTTTTTCCCAAAGTTTTTATTATTCAACATACACATAATTTTATATAGCTGAAAATAGAATAAAAATCTAGTGGCGTTCATACTTACTTGGAACGTTATATCTACAGAGTAGACTTAACGTACTTCTTAAAATGTTACTGTAATTGAACAGGGGTTTTAATAATATATTTTCACATTGAGCATATGTTCCATTTTCTGATATCTGCACTCTTTGAAGATGCCATTATTGAAATAAAATAGCAACCAAGTTCTCCTTTTAAATCGTCCTGTATCATATATAAACATAAATTATATTAAAAAAAAAAAATCATCGAACACATTGTTCTAAGTAATTGTTCAGCATATGGAGTTTATTTAAATGTGTAAAATGAGAGAAAAATATCGTGAATAGATGTGATATTTCTATTTGAAAATTTAAGTGTATTACATAAGTATTTAATTGAAGAGTTAATGTTGATACACTTCTTGTGATATAATATTTATATCAAGCCTATCCTATCTACGGAATATAATGCAAAAGCTCTTCTAATTTATATTATTATTAGTGACCTACCCCTTGCTTCATTCGGTGGCACTTTGACCTCTCCCTGACAGGCTAGAGAACTTCTTTGTAGGCATTCTATATTTGTCTGTCAAGGACCAACACAAAAAGATTGTGTTTGGATCTAACGCGAGATAGAGTGACGTAAAGTTATTCATGTGAGAACCATTTTCCATTGAAGTCAGTCACGTTGAGATTTCACACTGCGTCTTACTTTTTTAATGATTGCTGCTAAAAACGACAAAAATTTTATCTTAAAAATATCTTCATACCGCAACTACTATATAATTGAATGTCATAATCAAATGTCATAAAAATAATTTTTAGAGTAAAATATTTTTTTTAAGTAAAAAAAGTAAGTAAAGAAGTATATTTATACTTCTTTATTGTATAATTTATTCTTATCCCATCCCATCGCTATTTCGCCAGTGATATAATTGAACTTTGGGGCCATTTGAGATATCGCGATTTAACAAATACTAAATTGATATCAGTAGTGTGTCTAAAAACTTTGGAAGTTTCTTCAATATTGGTTCGGTAATTTGTGAGTTAAAACGGTACAAACAAAAAGAGAACAATATTTTGTTTCGTTTGTTGTGCTCTTATTATTCTTTCATTATTAAATCGATCTATTTAACAGTATTACTTTTAGTTTTTAGCCAGATATTTCTTTCAAATGATTAGGGAAGTAATTGTATATTTTAATGGGCGTGACCGTAACATCATCATGACTAACAGTTAGACATAGTTTATGTTTAGGCAACAAAATGTTATTTGTGCATCTTAAACTGTATTGGATATTTTGGTTGGAAAACTGGATACATTGGTTAATATAAGGCTTGATATAAACATCCATGATAAAATGCATATAGCTGGCAGCGTTAGTATTCTAAGTAAAACAAACAAATCCATGCATACATGAATGGGTAGAATATTTGAGTAACATAGTTCTGATTTTTTTTTGCATAGCGAGTAAATCATTAATTCAGCTGATGTTATCCCTGCAAAAAATGACCATAATTTAATAATGACTGTACATGAACAAAGTAATAAGTTCTAAGTATTGCCACAAGAACAAAGTTGCCAAACAACATATCAACTAAAAGACATTTTTATTGAGAAGTCTTCAATAGTTTCAAACCAATTTAATCTACAATTATATCTAATAGTTTTACAGAGTGGATTTTTTTATGGATAAATTATCGATTTTTACTAATAATTACTACTTTGATCCGGGGTGTTATTGGCAAACAAATTGAGTAACGTGGAAGTTAGCCGTTATTTTTAAATGGCTTTAAATGATCATCAACATTTATAACAATAAGAAAAGGAAAGGCCCTAAAGTACTGGCTTGCGGAACTCCAGTTAGCACCAACTTGTCATCTAATACGTTTTGCTACCGGTTCTTAGTGCGACACTCTGAGTGCGATGGCTTAGGTAGGACCTTATTCAAGAATTGGGTATTTCTCTTACACCGTGTCAAAACCTCTAGACATATCGAAAAATAGACATTTACGATTTTTTTTTTTCATCAATATATTGAAATAAATATATGTATAAAGATTCACTGTATCCTGAGTACAGTATCCACCTCTAAAACCATTATTGACCAGAAGATAATATATTATTTGTGTTACATTTACGAATTTGCTATTTTAAAATTGTATTAAAATAATAACTATAATTAAATTAGCGGACTGTATACTA
The DNA here is from genome assembly GCA_963675555.1 of Leptura quadrifasciata. Classification (NCBI taxonomy): domain Eukaryota; kingdom Metazoa; phylum Arthropoda; class Insecta; order Coleoptera; family Cerambycidae; genus Leptura; species Leptura quadrifasciata. The sequence continues at coordinate 148,009,788 of OY776673.1, read as the reverse complement.
ACAATACTCAAAAAAAAGTACTTTACTCACCAGAGAGACAAACTTCTATTGTTTCGTATGCACTAAGTCCAATTAGGTTTGAAGGATGGAAAAAAATAGGAAAAATTGGAAAATTGGACACGGACTGTATGAATGATAAAATTTCTATGAAAATAACTATAATTTTAGTTATATCAAAAACAAATAATGCGGGCCAACTATAATTTAAATTGCAAAATTAACACACATTTCTCAATAGTGGTTGCATAAAAAAACTATCTAGCTCTTACTACTAAAATAAAAAAATGGAAGTATTTGTAAGAACTTAAAAATTAAATTTAAAAACTGCTGTGAGTAGGTGCCAAACCAGGCAGCTATTTTATTCTAGAAATCAAAATGATACATTCTGATAGCCTCAACAATTTATATTTAGATAAATTTTTAACTGACTAGCATATTATGCAATTTCGGAAAGCTTTGAAAAAACAGAGAATAACGAAATTGCTCTATAGTTTGCTATTAATTTCTTTTTACTTTTCTTATGAAGGATACCGACAATGCTTTCTTCGAAGATGAGGGAAAAGTGCCTTAAATAAAAGACTATTGCCGGGGCCTGTAGAATGCTTTATTGTTATTTTTGGGTGCTAGAAACCAGTGGCGGTCCTAAGGGGGGCATGGGGGCCATGGACACATGAACTTTGTAAATTACCGATTACCAATTATTAAGATCTCCCTACCCTGCATTTACTTTCAACAGATCACAATAAAATATGCTCAGTAACGCTGTATCAGTCCTGTCGGAGACGGGACAATAAAAAAGAACACACTATTTTGCCGACGTTTCGATTAATTGGCACATACTTCTTCAAGGCTTAATAGTTATAATTGGGGTGACCATATGTACTTGTTTTAGTTATACAGTCCTAGTGTCCGTAAAAGGTTCATTAAGTACACCTTCTTTTTCTTGAGATACAAACAATTCGAAATATAAATTTTCATTTACTTTTTGCAAAACTGAAGTTCGAACTTAAATGAACTGAATGTTTTTGAACGTGTGAATTTGAGAAGATAAGTTTCATGAAATCAAGTTTTTTTTGTTCGTGTGAGGCTTTTAAGTACTACATAGATCTGGTATTGAATGAAGACGAACTGTTCGGCGAAGTTGGTCTAATGCAAGCCATCGTTGCAGAAGATAAAATTGTCGACTGGAATTCCGAAAATATTTGCACTATCGCACTGAAGATCGCTCGCCTGACTCGAGAGTCTGGATAAAGTCAAAATAAATTAAATAATTTGGAGATTAATATTAATAATTATTGGAGTTCAGAAAAATCGTAACTGGAGAGATTCACACTAAAGGCTGTGATGCAAGTTCGCACGAACGTCAATGAGAGTTGCAGCAAAATGTTTCAGTTTCCAAAAGCCAGACCGCAAATTTTGAAAGCAATCCTAAGTTCCCAAGAGTGCGATTGGTACCAACGTGATGATTAAAGTGCTGCAGTTGCAGGCAAATTGAAGAGCATGTTGTTATTTTGTTATATTTTGTATTAGAATATAGAGTACTACTTGGTCTTTTTACTTGATAAAAATATATTTTGTATTTTATATTTTTAAACCTTGCGTCTATGAGACCTACATTTCGAAGACAATATTATTTTAAATAAAATTCATAACTTTTAATTTAGGGCCGTTTGACCTTGAAAAATCTAAAATGTTCGCCTGTGGCGCATTTTTAGGCCCTGCAGCCTCAACTTTAATAAAAGCTACTTTCATCATTGTACTTCTTTTTCTGGAAAAAATATGGTCAACCTAGTTATAATGCAACATCTGTAGGCATAACAATTTCATCAACACCAATATTCAACATTAATAATGAATGAAATTGTTATGCTCAAAAATGTTGCAATATAACTTTAAACCTTGAAGACGTGTGCCAAATATACGAAACGCCGATAAAATAGTTTTTATAGTCCTGTCTCCGACTATTTAAGGGTTAACCATTAAATCCCCTTGCAGCTGAGTTATAGTATCAATATATTGTCGGTGAGTTGTTCAATAGAATCTTCCATTAGTTATTATGAGCTCGTCGGGCTACTAGTAATATTATGAGTAACCAAGTAACCGATCATATTAGATGAGTGAGGTTTCTTACGTTACGTTTTAAATCTTTTGAAATCACTATTTGCTCTACAGACACGGACGTGTTTGTTAATGTACTATACTATTATTGTATTAAAAGATGATATTTGGCAATGAAAAACATTGTTATATATTTCAATTCATTTATTTGCTAATAAAGTCTACTAATTATCATATGTTACAACCATTCAATTATAAACAAGTTGTGACCCCACAAGTAATTTACCTCTTTTAAAATGGTCAGAATCTTGTTGTTTTCTGACTTTGGTAAAGCTTTAAATAAAGGCATGGAAATAAGAAAAGAACAGTTTGAATTTAGATCGCTTATTGGCCCCATTTTGTGCATATACGTTCCTGTAAAATTTTGAAAATGATGTGCTGTGACTTTGTAAATGCCAGCAAGTACTGTCTAAATATTAATTATGGTGTTCTGTTCATATTCATTTCTTCTTTCTATGGATATTTGTACCGCATGCTTCTTCTGATCACAAATTATGCAAGACTAATGAAATTAATTATTATTAATTAATTATTTTCCAATATAATCAGTATATTGGAAAATAACCTCTGTGTCTGTCACATTTATGTCAAAGGAACAATCAGAGGCTCTGTTTTGCCAACTAGTACAAATTATAGTCTCTTCAAATTAGACAAAAAATCGTTGTTTTATGGAAAATTTTCCCACAGTTATGAGACCTGTAAAAAGTTAAGCATTTGGTTTATCCAAAAAAGGGTTATTTTTGAGAAATTTATATATATATATATATATATATATATATATATATATATATATGTATTTCTCTGTTTTTAGGAAGAATTATGCATTTTGGTGAAAAATGTCTAGAGAACAAAGTTGTAAATCATAAAATTTCCTACAAAATCTGTTTCTAATTTTTTCCGATTTCCACATAGTTTCGCGGCTAGAGGGAGCGAAGGAAATATATATATATATACTTTTGCGCTTTTTAGATTTTGAGCCAAAATTATAATTAAATTTTGGCAAAAAAGTACATTCTATTCCTGTGTAGAATGAGTATATATTTAAACAAAATAAAGTATAATTTATAAAGTTTAATTTTTAATAATTTTGTCATATACTTATTCTAATTCTAGCGAAGATGAATTCTTATTATCGAAAAGAGCAAGATTTTGTAATTAATCTAATATTTTCAATGTAATGATTATTAGTATTAGATTGCTACAGATTATAAATGATGAATATAAAAAAATATTTTAATATTTTTTTCAATAATGTTGTGTTTTATTTAATGAAAAAACCAATGTCCTCTTCAAATTCCTTAAATCCATATGTATAAATAATATTTCTTCATCATCTTTGCAAAATACCAAATTGCTCAAAATTATTTAATGCTTTTTGCAATTTCAATTAATATATTTATTTTTTAATACATTTGTTTAACGTCGGCCTATTTCCGCTACTGAGGCCTATCACCGACGCCTGTAGACGAGCTACCCCCAACCAGGAATTTTTGCCGAACCTCTTCCCTTAAGAAGAGTAGGGATCTTTTACTTGCCTAACATTTAATAGACAAGGGACCGACGGCTTTACATCCCCTCCGAAGGATGGTATATCCCCTATACAACCCTCGCCTAAGGTTGTATAGCTTCCGCGCATACACTGATATACAAGCCGCTGGAAGATGATGGGAGGCGAGGAGGCGGTCTTCGTTGGAACGGTCACCCATCCAACTACTAACTGCACCTGACATTGCTTTACATCGCATATCAAAGTATGTACGTAGTAAAGACGCACCTACGCTCGCCCCTTTCAATTAATAAAAATCCTACAATAATTAATAAAAATCCTACAATGAAAAATAGTACAACTTTCTTTAAATTCTAGATATTCTATGATTTATAATCGTCTGAGATAGATTAGCGCTTTGTTAAATTTTTGTATATACACGTAGACAGTTACATCGCGCCCTCTAGCGGCGGAACTACAAAAATTGTAGAAAATTTTATGCTCTACAACTTTGTTCTCTTGATATTTTTCACCAAAATGCATAGTTCTTCCTGAAAACAGAGAAAAAGGCGAAAAACCGCTGAAATTCATATATATGTATATATTTCTCAAAAACAACCCTTTTTAGGAACTTGCGGAGAGTGAAAATCATGTTTATACAACCCAAATGCTTAACTTTTTACAGGTCTCATAACTGTGGGAAAAATTTCTTTAATTTTTCCTAATTTGAAGGGACTATTATAACAAAAATAAGCATAAAGTATTTCTCTGACGTTTCGGAAACAAAATCTCTATCCTTTTTTAAACTTATGAAGATAATTCTTATATGCTATGTATGTTAAATACACAGCTTTAAAATTGCTTACACAGAACTATGTCTATGTATTTTATGTATTTTTATTGTTATAACTATAGTCCCTACAATACTCTAGAGATCATTTAAAACACGTGACCATGTCTGTTTTTATAAATTTTTATAATGAATTGGAAATAAATGCAGCTTTCATCTCGAACTTGAACGAATTATAAGTCAATAAATTTTTTCGATTTTCACATTTTTTTTACATATATTTTCTCAAATATATATGCACATGACGATTGTTTCGCCAACACAGTGGCTTCAAATATGATTACTTTGAAGAAGCCACTGTGTTGGCGAAACAATTGTCATGTGTATATATATTTGAGAAAATACATGTAAAAAAAATTGTGGAAATCGTAACATTTATTTAGTTTTATTTCGTCCAACTTGGATATGGATTTTCATCAAGTAACAGTTGAATCAATCAATTTTCATCTCGCTCTCTTAAGTTATAATTTGAAAATTTAGAATTCATTGTGATAATAAAACGAATAAATTTTACTACATCAAATTCTAAATGCAAAATAGACCAATAATTCCTCGCTCATTAAGTTAATCTATATTTGATACATTTTTCTCGAATTTATTATAACACAACCATTTCTGTATAGAGGAGTAACTTAGTAAAAGCATATCTCTACGAGAAAATTATAACATTTTAAATTTGTACGGTAATTCATAACAACGTTGTACTCGTGTACCTCTTTAATCATTCCACAAACTGCCTGCTTTGAACTGAGAGTAATTACTTAAAAACATAATTTTCACTAAAGCGATGAAGAGTATCAAATCACACCAGCAAATTTTCGAGAGCCCTTCAACTGTTTCTTTCACCTAAACTCAGCAAAGAGATTTATAATTTCCTCAATATTTAGTTTCTTTTATCTAAATGAAAAAGAATATGAATTTGAATATGACTTTTTAACAACTATGATTTATTTGGCTTATTATTTTAAATGCATAATTGTAGAAAACAATGCATAGCATTGTTGTAGCGTGATTGTTTGACAAAGATCTTTTTACTCACATGGAGTTCGTACAAAATAGCTTTGCGACTGACCCTGGCACACGTGGTCGCAAAAAGCTGGAGTAAAGTGAAAAATATTCGTTTTCATTTAATTATGTATAACGTTAGCTGTAGTCATCCGGTCACATCCTTCGAACAGTAATCTAATTCAATTCTTTATGCATTTCACTTCCAAAGATTAGTATAGTTCAATGCCTTATTGTAAATAAAAAATGCAACAAAAGCTAATTATTAACGCCGGCGGGCCAGTCTTTACGATGCCATCAAACAAGCCGACGTACGTTAAAAATCTAAAAAGGTAAGTGATTCGATTTGCCGGCGAAATAGTACAGAAAGTAACGGTATTTTAATGAGGTCATAAAATTTTTGTTGCACTTTTTATTTGCAGTAAAGCGTTGAACGATACTATACTTTGTATGATATGTTTGATATTCAATTACCAAAAATGACCATTATTATAGTGTAGTGACTTGCTGCTCGAAAACGCCTCGATACTTCTTCAGCTTTTAAATAAAGTCAAATTCTTTAAATCATATATAGAATAAGTTAATATAAGTGGATTTTAGAGGAGACTCACTCCGAGAAATCATACCGGCTCCCCCTGGCACCCACCATATATGTACGTACTGCTATGTATTCGCATATTGGACGATTACGAAGAGTGCATGTTTGTGTTATTTGCTGAATCAGGGTTTGAATTTGTTTGTTTCCTTTAGATGCTTTTCAAAATTTATTTAAATTAACTAAAGATCCGAAAGGTATGTGTTTAGAATGGTAATACTTGTTTAGAGTTGTTTTAATAGTTTTATTTGATGTCAACAGTAAGTTTGATACTGACATCTATGTTAGTGGTTATTAAGTTGCAGTTGAAATAATTACTGACATTTAAGTCATTATGACATTTCTTTTAAGTAGGAAATTTTATTCTTATAGTTGGTAAATGTTTTCCTGGAGAAAGACAAGGAGGTTTAAGTTAGGTTATGTTTGGAATGAAATTAATTCATATGGTGTTTTGTTTTCTTTATTTTGGGTACTTTGATATTTAGTGATATAGAAGAAAACAACAGATAAAAGAGAGGTTGTAAAATGGGAAAAACAAATTTAAGAAAAAGAAGAACAAGTGAAAATTAGGGAGTGAAGAAAAAAATAAAAAAGGATTAATAATTTGAAATTGAATAAAAAGTCAGAAATTGTGGAGATCAGCGAAGAAGAGTAAAAATAGACTGTAAATAAGAAGGAAGAGGTGTTATTGTTGATAGGAATTGCAGAGGAGATAAGGTGAAGAATTAATGAAAGGAGAATTATTGGATTTGGAAAGAGAAGAGTGTAGCTACGAAGAAGGAAGGTTTTGTGTGTTTAATTTTGGACAAGGTTGTATATTAAAATTTAAATAGTGTATTAGACTTTCGAACCTGTTATAAAACTGCTAAATTATCTAAATATCAAGGAAAATAAATTACTTATATCAGATTAAAAATTTTACTTTAATAATAATACTAATTATACAGTATTATGCATTATAAATTACCCACCTCTTATCATCGTTATTATTATCTATAGAAAAGAAAGTTTTAAATAAAAGTTGTGTGGTTATAACTGAATTTTGTTAAAATATCAATGCGGTCCAGTAGATGGCGCCTGCTGACTATTTTTCATGTCGCTATCGTAAAGATACCGAGCAGTACCAAATGGTCAAAGGATCCTCGTGCCGATCATCACATGCCTACCTTGCACTGACGAGAGCCAACAGTTCGAAACTGCAGTCTGCAATTGGTGTGGGCGGCTGGCACGAGAGCTCTTTTAAGTAGGATAAGTCTTTCGGCTGGTGTTTGTTGCAATCGAAGCATTAACATTTTGTTGGTAATATGCAATTATTACACATAACGCGCCAGGCTTGAAACTTGTAATTCAGCGCTCGGCGGGGCAGCCCGGAGGGTAGCTGTTGGTTGCAGTCTAGTTACGTTCCTTATAGTAAAATAAGGATTTTATTGAGGGGCTTGCGACGAAAAAATTATGTTTTAATATATACATATATATAAACTTTTGAACGAGGGGTAGTTTTGGAGTCTGGGGACCATAACTGAAGAAACTGTAGTGAAATTTTCCTAAATCGTGACATGCTGCACTCTGTAATAGATAGATGAGAAATATACCTAAAAAAACTCCGATGGCAGGGCCAGTCTGAAAGGTAGATTTCGTTGTATATTGTTTTGACCTGCTTTAGATCTCTATTATTTTAGTAAATACGTGATTAAGTAATTAATTAAGTATATCTTTATTAGAACTGCCCAACTTCAATTTATTATCATCGATTTATGACATATTAGCAGGTAGGTAGTCTTCAAAATATAAATATAATAAATGAGTCACGCTTCTTTTTTTAAATTGTTTCTAAGTGTTTAAAACATGTTTTAGACAAAAGATATAGGTCTAGATGAGCAGTATCCAATGATTTATATCATGTACAAATTTGATTAGAAATGAAATTTTCATTTTTTTTTTACTTGAATTAAGTATTCAAGTTAAATTTGTATATATAGGACTACTGTGATACTTTTCGTTTCTGTACAATATTAAATATTTTTATGAACTGTTATCTAGTGATGTCCCAGAAGTTATGTATGTTATACGACGTCAAAACACAAATTAAATTGTCCTGAGGATGTTTATAATATTAAACGAAATGTCGACAAATTAAAAATTGTGTTTTTTGACAAAACGTTGATTCCAACACCCACCAAATAGGGGCGAGCGTAGGTGCGTCTTTACTATGTACATACTTCGGTATGCGATGTAAAGCAACGACAGGCGCAGTTAGTACTTGGATTGGTGACCATTCCAACGGAAACCGCGTTCTCGCCTCACACATCTTCCAGCGGCTTGTATATCAGTGTATGCGCGGAAGCTATACAACCTTAGGCGAGGGTTGTATAGGAGATATACCATCCTTCGGAGGGGATGTAAAGCCGTCGGTCCCTTGTCTATTAAATGTTAGGCAAGTAAAAGATCCCTACTCTTCTTAAGGGAAGAGGTTCGGCAAAATTCCTGGTTGGGGGTAGCTCGTCTACAGGCGTCGGTGTTAGGCCTCAGTAGCGGAAATAGGCCGACGTTAAATAAATGTATAAAAAAAAAAAAAACACCCACCAAACTCGTCAAACAGTTAAAAATTTTGGATTACTAAATTTTTAATTAATAGTAACATTATAATTTTTCAAAACCCCCTTAAGTCAAAGACATTTTAACCAGTTTTTTCCAAAACTTAATTTTTTTTGGAAATTTTTCAGTTATCTGATCGGACTTTGCTTGCAATAAATCGGTCCTCATATAAGTTGCTTCAATGTCCTACTACTTTTCTAAAATTCTATTGGAGACATAGACTTCTAAATTGGTTAAAGAAACTTACTCAATAAATTATTATATAGAGGGATTTTGGCCTGTCAGTCCCAATCAAGAAATATGGGTCATATCATAAGAATCGATTTCCAAATATTCCTATCCAACAATTAAACTTCTTTCTTGAATATTTCCTCGTCTCACCAATCTCGTATTTTCTTGAGCCCACTCTACTTTTATCTGCATATAAAGTATGAAAAGAAAAATCTGCGTTTTGTTGAATCGTATTTACGTGTGTATAAGTAAATATGGTCTCCGTCTTAGTGTGTCAAAAACGTGATTAAATTAAAAAAATCTATTTTGTTCCTTAACATAAATTTTGTATTAAAAGTGTAATAATCAGTTAGTGCTATAAGGCATCGAGAAGGGCTAATCATTAAATAAATAAAATAATAAATAAATTAACACCACAGACATTAGACAACCCCCAATTCCAGAAGCCAGGACTTGTGAAAAGGGGGTTACACATTGAAAAAACGCGGACATACAACCATTTCCTCCGACAGTGCCGGAGCCAGGATTCGAACCCGGTAGCGCGATACCCGTGTGATTCATCGCGATTGCTAGCTCGCGCCTTAACCCACACGGCTATCGGCCAGACAAAAGTGCCATTATTAATGCCATATTTTATAAAAATGCCGCTTGCACGGGATCAAATAGGCGAAATTCGAGGCATAGTTGAGGTAGCGACAAAACAGATGTTTTAAAACGGTGGTTTTATGAAAACACTAGTTAATAAGCTGGCAAAAACAATAACAGTCGATCTCTCTGAAAAACTTAGACTTTTTGAAACTGAAGTAAACAACTTAAAAAGTGAGGTCAATGAACTTAAAACTATGATTGTTGAAAAAGACCGTAAACACAAAGAAGAATTGAATCACTGAAGAATAAATCTAATGGAGATATGGATGCAACAGAAATAATTAAGAAATTAGAGGAAAATCAAAAGCATGGAAATAACTGCCTGATATTTGAAACACCTGAAGATGTACTAAACGTTACGAAATTTTCGAACGATATTATAAAAATCGTTATCCCTGATATTAATGAAAATGATATTAAACCATTCCGAATTGGAAAACCGATTGCTGGAGATAAAATGTCGCCCGGTTAAAGTAACACTATCGAACAAAAATTACGTCATAAGGTTAATAAAGGAAAACAGAAATATTAAAGCGCTTTTCAAGGATAAGTACATTAGACCCGATCAAAACATTAAACAGCGAGAGTATTTCACAAACCTACAAAAGCAATTGAAGGATCGCACCGCAAAAGGGGAAACCAACTTATTTATCAACTATATTAACGGATTTCCAACTATTACTAAGAGAAAAAACGTATAAGCACATCCATTGGGCCAATCTAAGACAAAACCAATAGTATCACTATATATTACCAAAACTGTAGAGGCCTAAATATAAAAACGCACAATTTTTATAAAAAATGTCCTTTCCCTGGAATATCAAATTATTGCAGTGACTGAAACTTGGATCTGTGAAGTTTTTAATAGTGAACTATTTCTCGAAAACTTTGTAATAACAGGAAAGATAGGAATTTTGGATTTCGTGGCGAGGGTGCCATGTTAGCTGTTGACGTCTATTATCTATCAGAATATGTAAACATAACCTGCCCAGTTGCCAAAATCGGCTTGACCTGTGTGAAAATCACCAATGTATCTCAGCGGTCCATTTTTGTAACAGTCGTATACATTTCTTCTAATACGACACTGTACGAATATAATCAGTTTTTTGAAAGTACTGAGAACATTATTGATTCAAATATTTTTTTAATATTCGAAGACTTCAGTATTGCTGAATACAGTAACGGGAACCAAACTACCAATCTTTCAACACGACTTGATAGTTTCTTAGTTATAGCGACATTACCCAAATAAACAATGTAATGAATACAAATAACAGAGTACTGGATCTAGTGATGTATTCCAGTGATATCAAGGGAGAAGTGTTAAATGCCGATTTCCCATTGGTACCCGTAGATCCCATCACCCTGTGTTGCAGATAAATATTTCAGTAAAGCTTGCCAGCAAATATAATTTTGTATCAGAAGAACCTCGTTTCAATTTTCGAAAAGTTAATTTTGTTAAAACGTATACGATGCTAAATGAAGTGAACTGGTTTCAGCTTACTTTAATTAATGATGTTGATCTGGTATGCGAATCTTTCAACGATATTTTACAAGACATTCTCATGAAATGCGTTCCCCATAGAACATGTAGGTTCTATAAGTATCCGGTCTGGTACAACAAAAATATAATTCATAAAATCAAGGTAAAAAATCATCATTTGAATATGTATAAAACCATAAATTAAATTTCTATCTACAACGGGTAAATAATTTAAGACGAGGAATTAAATCTGCCGTTAATACTACATACAAAAACTACATTAGGCAATCAGAATCCGAGTTGCAGAAAAATCCACAAACATTTTGGTCAATACAAAAAAAACGCAATCTATAAATAATGTGTTATAAAAACGAAGATATTACTGAAACAAACTAAATTGTCAATGCTTTTGCAGATCACTTCAAGAGCGTATATCTACCACAAAACGTGGTTACTACGTCATCAATTAAATCAAATGTAGATAAAAATTCAAGTAGTTTTTTACACATTAACCTCATTTCCAATGATCAAATTTTAAGTACCAGCAAAGAACTAAAGAATAAATTGTCTACCAGACCGGATAACATTCCTCCGATAATTATCAAGGACTGTATACAATGTTTTTAATTCCGCTTAACTACATATTCAACTTATTCTAAGGACGGGCAAGTTTCCCAATCTTTGGAAGACTTCACGGGTTTGTCCAATCTTTAAATCAGGTTTGATGTCGGATGTTACGAACTACAGGCCTATAGTATTAATATCAGATTTTTTAGTTATTAGAGATTATAATATACGAAAATATGTGCAATGTACAATCCAGTATTTCCGATTTGTTAAAAAACGTAGTACTGAGTCGAACCTTTGTATTTTTACCCAATATACGTCAAAGTCCTTAGGCGATAAATGCCAAGTAGATGTCGTCGATACGGAATTTGCTAAGGCCTACGACCGTGTTGACCACCAAATTTTACTGGAAAACTTGGCCGGCTGTGGAATATCTAGCCATACATTATGCTTCTGGAATTCTATCTTACACAAAGAAAAATGTACGTAGAATTTGAGGGTGTAATATACGATGTATTAATTGCCAGCTCTGGTGTTCCTCAGGCTTCAAACTTAAAGTCGTTGTTATTCTTTATTTTTATCTCGAACATATGTAAAGATATTTCATCACAAAAGCTGCTTTTTTCAGATGATATGAAAGTCTGCAGGGAGGTAAGGAATGTATCGGATTGTCGATTACTTCAAAACGATCTTGATGTATTACACAACTGGTGTGAAGTAAATAAACTATCTTTAAAAATTAGCAAATGCAAAATAATGACGTATATCACAGAAAACCTAATTTTATGTCCGACCACGTTATAAAGAACTGTTTATGATATAGTTTTGCGGTTATAAAATACCTCTTTATTGTACTAGTAAAATAAAGTTACTTTATTTTACTATTATGTTGGATTTAGATGTTTTCAAATTAATATGTACAACTGTGAATGGCAACATAAGTTTATTTAAATTAACATTGCAACTAAACCTAACTAAATATTAAATAATATAATAAATATAAAATTTATTAAATGAATTCTTTACAATAATGAGCCGATGTCAGATTTTCACGTTTTCAAATAAATATGTACAACAGTCATAAAAATTTCATTGAATTATTTTTTTTTTCGTTAATAAGCTAAATTTAGCAGTTGGACATAGTAGGTTAATAATAAGAAAGCCGCGTACCCCCCTCCATACCTCCATGTATACCCCCCACTCCTCCTCCCACCCCGAACGTGATTGGTCGATGGGAGGGGATAAGCTCCGCCCACCTAAGCGGATTGGTTGAGTGGAGGGGATAAACCACACCCCCTCATATCATTGGTGGATTGGTGGGAGGTGAACCCACGTATGCATGCATCTTAGGATCATTTCATTATAAACCGTTAATGTGTAAATATGTCGTTTACTTTCACTCTTAGTGCAGAATCTTCCGTATTAAACTACAGTTTCAATCCACCAATATATTTAGATGATGAAGTAGATTATGAAATTGGATTAGTAAATTTTGATACTTATAATATTATTCCAAATATTGACAACAGTAATAATAAATTTGCATGGGGGGGAAATTATGAACATATAACTGAAATTCCTGAGGGATGTTATGAAATTGATGACATTATAAAATTCATAGTAAACAAAATAAACGAAGAAGATGATGAAGCAGTTATCAGAATTACCACAGATATTAATACTTCTAAAGTCACTATACGTGCAAATACGAGAATTAATTTCAACGTGAAAGATTCGATAGGTCCAGTATTAGGTTTCGAGAAGAGAGAGTTAAAGGTTAACGATAGCAATACTTCCGATAATACCGTAAAGATATCTAAAGTGAATGCTATCTGTGTCGATTGCAGCATTGCAGTAGGTTCTTTTTCTAATGGACAACCTGTACATATTATTCATCAGTTTTTTCCAACAGTGCCTGTTGGGTATAAAATAGTGGAGTCACCTTTAAACATTATTTATTTCCCAGTGTGCGTTAAAACTATTAGCAACATCACTGTCAAAATAGTAGACCAAGCAGGGCAACTTGTTAATTTTCAAAAAGAGACTTTAACTGTTAGACTCCATCTTAGAAAATCAATTAGATAATTAAATGGTGCTGATATTTAATTCAACGCCATCCGTTTACAAGCATCAGCCATACTATAAAAGAGCTAGAAAGAAGGAAATCAACAGTATTAAAAGAAATATCGAACCATTAACATTAAAAAATCGTCAATATTTAAAATCAGTTGGATTGGAAGTTTTAGTATAATGGATTTACTAAATATTACTGATCAGCCCTTTAGCGACAACTCTGTTGCGGAGTACCAGTTCCATACATATCAATCCAATATATCCGGAACTTTGGATTACAATGATGAAATAAGAATCCCTATTCAAGATTTAGATGCTTATACTGCACCGTGCAATAGTTATTTGTACATCGAAGGAAAATTAATGAAAGAGGATGGAACTGAGACTGTTGCACTGGAGTTTATTAATAATGGTATTGCGTTTTTGTTTCGTGAAATTAGATATGAAATGAATGGAATTGTAATAGATGGAGCGAGAAATGTTGGATTAGTTTCAACTTTAAAGAATTATATATCATACAATGAAAATGAAAGTATTTCCATGCAAAATGCTGGATGGTTTCCAAAAAAGAAAACAGGCGTGGGTGAAAAAATTATAGCCGATGTAAAAGGAAATTTCAATGTTTGCATTCCATTAAAACTACTAGTTGGATTTTTTGAAGATTTTCGAAAAATTGTCATTAATATGAGACAAGAATTAGTATTAATACGTAACAGTAATGATCTAGACAGCATTACAAGTAGCGATGAAGCTGAAAAACCTAAAATTACTATTAGTAAACTATTTTGGAGGGTCCCTCATGTCACTGTTAATATGTCAGAACAGCTTAGGTTGAATAAACTTATAAGTCGTAATGTAGATCTCCCTATAAAATTTAGAAGCTGGGAATTAATTGAATATCCATCTCTACCTCCGTCGAGCAGACATACATGGCCTGTTAAGACGTCTACTAAGGTAGAAACTCCTAGACATGTAATAATAGCATTTCAGAAAGATAGAAAAGGGAAAATTACAACTGATATGAGCAAATTCGATGACTGTGGACTTAGAAACATAAGAGTCTTCTTGAATTCTGAAAGATATCCATATAACGATTTATATTTAGACTTTAAAAGCAATAAATACGCAACCCTCTATGACATGTTTGCAAATTTTCAGGAATCCTACTATCATCACAAAATAAATCAGCCTATTCTTAATCCAAGAGAATTTAAGGATTATGCACCAATAACGCATATCGACTGTTCACGTCAAAAAGAAGTTATACAAACGGGGTCAGTGGTCATGAGAATAGAGTTTGAGACGGATATCCCCACTACTTCGGATATTACTGCATATTGTCTTATATTACATGAGAAACATTTCACTTATAACCCTTTAACTAAAATTGTACGTCAACATTGACATGCGCACTACATGTTTCTCTTTGCTGGCATAAACAAAAAGTAGTTCGAAGAAGTCAGTTAGTATGATAAGGAGATCAGAATATGTGCGACTATTGAAGGAACACAGAAAAAAACTGAAATACTTAAGAAAAATAGTGGAATTTTATTGCATGAAGAAAAAAGTTTTAAAAAAATTGCATAATCTAAAACTATGAAGCTGGTTGTGGACATTCAAGGATTTAAAATAGAAAACAACGAATTTATTGTTAAAGAGCTCGCAGGCTATGACGGTGTAAAAATGTGCCACTATATTTTTAAACCACCATACCCATTTAACTTACTCTCACCAGAGATAGAACATCAAGTAACATGGCTAACAAGAAATCATCACGGCATCAAATGGGCTGATGGATTTACACCATTGCATATGTTCGGTCAAATTATTCAGGATTTGACTTCAGCGGCAGATTGCGTTTATGTAAAAGGAAACGAAAAAGCAAACTACATCAGACACTTTATCACCCAACCTGTATTAGAACTTGACGAGCGACCAACTTTAAAGAAGTCGATCCCAAAATGTTTTTACCATTCAAATAAAAAATGTATGTGTGCACTGTCTAATGTCTATTATTTGTATGAAAATTTTATTTCTTGATTTTATAATAAATAATACTAAACAGAATTTTGTTTTTTTTTTATTTTTAATATCTGCAAATAACACAAAATACAGTACAATATACAATACAATATAAAATATTTAAATAATTCAATTATCCTCTTGAACATGTACCCTGTTTGCAAGTTCTGGCTCCAAATATTGTTTTATTCGATGCAAAAATCCGCCTAACCCCAATTTGATCAGCTCCTGGACAAGACATCCCTCACATATTCTCTTTTCTAAAAATTTGCGACAAACTTCATGGCCCTCTTCATATTTTTTAGCTAGTTCATTACATTCATCTTCAGAGTAAAATCTTCCCATTCCATATACAGCCTCATGCTCTGCGTCGAATTGAAGATTTGAAAATTTTTGACTTAAATGGCGAACACCACTTTCTAAGTCCGTAATCTCAACTTCTTTGACGTAGCACATCCACATCTTCCGATATTAACTTTATTTCGGATGAAGTAAAAAACTGTTAACTGACGAGTTCTACTAATATTCCAGATTTATAGTGAACGATCATACCCCCCACATTATTTCAGACATGCCTATTTGACTACATTTGTGGAGTCAGCAGTCAATTTAACTTGTGAAGTCAGCAATTTATTGTACTTAGGCATACCATAATTTATTCAATTTACAAGTTTATTGTAACACATCCGGCATTTTATTCAGATTATGTCAGCAGTACATTGTACTGATACATCCGGTATTACTTAACTTGCAATGTCAGCAGTTCATTCAACTTGTAAAGTTAGCAGTTCATTATACTGACATCCGGCATTTTATGCAGCTTATGTCAGCAGTTCATTGTACTGATACATCCGGTATTACTTAACTTGCAATGTCAGCAGTTCATTCAACTTGCAAAGTTAGCAGTTCATTATACTGACATATCCGGTATTATTTAACATGCAACATCAGCAGTTCATTGTACTTTCACATCCTGTAATTCTATTCAACTTGCGAAGATAGAAGTTCATTATTCACTCCAAATTATATATTATATAGTGAAGTATTTGAAAAAAAGAATAAATATATCTATTATTACAATAATGCATAGGATTTTAAATAAAAATATTTTTTTAAATTAATAATTTATTTGATTAATAACAGACTTTTCCTAAAATACAGTTATTTGGTATAACTTTACAAACAAAAGTGGATAATGATAATAAAAGAATAACAATTGTTGAAGATTGAAATTACAAACTTTTGTGTAGTTATTTCGTAACATTTACAAACAAAAATGGATATTTATATAAAAATGCTAATTTTTGAATACAATACAATATAAAATATTTAAATAATTCAGTTATCCTCTTGAAATACTCTGCTTGCAAGTTCCGGCTCCAAATATTGTTTGATTCGATGCAAAAATCCGTCTAACCACAATTTGATCAGATCCTGGACGAGACATCTCTCGCATATTCTCTTTTCCAAAAATTTTCGACAAACTTCATAGCCCACTTCATATTTTTTAAGCTAGTTCATTACATTCATCTTCAGAGTAAAATCTTCCCATTCCATATACTGCCTCATGCTCTGCATCGAATTGAAGATTTGAAAATTTCTGACTTAAATTTCTCACACCAGATTCCAAGCAATAATTTCAAAAGCTAATTTTTGAATATTGAAATTATAAACATTTTTACAGTAAAACAAAAATGGATACTGGTATTAAAAAAAGCAAATTTTTGAGGATTGAAATAAGTACAAAACATTTTTTACACTAAAACAAAAAACTTACAATAAACCTAAATCAAAGTCGGTATCATGATTTTCCTGTTCAATAATCTCATCAAATGCCCTTAAAAGAATCGTTAAAGCATCATCATTAGTATTATGGTTAGCGTTATTGAGGAAATTAGGAATGGAGTAATGCCCCCAAGCAAGAGTTTTTGTGCTTCCCGGTATAACATAACGCTTGTCATCCTGTGCGGAAAGCGCAACTTTATTTCTCAACTCAGTATATATCGTATGCAGATGTGAAGAAAAAACATACATTTTTCGGTATATGAGGCCGCCGTCTTCTACAATTTGTTTATAATCCACTGAATGTAACTGATTTTTAATAACACTTTTTGATACCCCTTTGGCTTTTTTCATAACATTATCATTTGTTTTAACACAGTAAGCTTTCGCCCCAGTACCGAAAAAGCTTTCTATCGGTGTACCGGCATATTCGTCTTTCATTTTCCCTGGAGTTGACCTCGTTTTCGGAATGTTGTGCACGTTTGGAATTGAAAAATTAGATGTATCGAAGAGTTCTATATTTGTTTTAATATCATCGTAAACATTTTCGGTGTGAATTTGTAAAATTAATGAATCGGTATCCGTGTAACAAAGAACAGCTTTATCCTCATAGTTTTTCTTTATAAAGTTATAAAAAAAGTCATATATTATAGTTTTTGATATATCTAAAATGGTGAAGCCTATGTAGAGCGGTTTATCATAAAATATTTTTAATAGTGACATTTGAATTGCGACTAAATTTTCTGAAAATACACTACAGGATTTAAAATTAGGCTTTGCAATAAGTCCTTCAGCACCTATACTACCTATACTATTTCTCCAATGTGATACTAACTTCACATCAACCCTATTATCTACATTTTCCATTGTCTTTCCGAATATTGAATTTATTAAGAATTTATAAAGATCTCTCTCAAACGGATTTTTAGAAGAGTTTCTAAGTTCAGTATTCAAATCTATGTATGTTTTTAACCAAGCAGATTGTGAGAATTCTATAATTCTATGTATTTTTTTAAGTATTAATCCATGTTCTAAGCATTGTTTCAAATTTCTGTAATGGGTAATATATTTATGTTTATCATGTAAATTTAATATTAATTTTGAATTTTTTGAGTCAGGGGGTACAAAGGTCTCCGGACAAAACGGTAGATCATTGTGTTTGTCGTGTAAATGCTGTGGGTATTCTAAATCTACTTCCAGTATATAACCTTTTGGAGAATTATTATCGAGATTAGTGCAATCAAAGTTTTCAATTTCATAGTCTTTCAACCATCTAAAATCGCCCGTTGGCAAACTCTGGCTCATTGAGCTTCCGTATAAGTTGGTAGAATCTAGATATAATATATATGACGTTGGTTTTGATGGATCATAATTGGAAATGAATGAATTATTAGCGACAGCTTTTCTGTTACTACATTGGCTAACACCGCCACGTATTCCTTTCCTAAAGAAGTGAAGCATATCGATATCAGTTAGAAGCTCAAGTTCGATACCAGTTTTTCGCAACATAGCATCCCAGCTTAATGATGGCGCTGTTAAATATTGTGCAGGATCTAATTTGTATGTCCGTAGACATATCTGTCGAAAATTCTCAAAAACATCGGCAAGAAGCAACACATCTGATATTAAATAAATGTCCGAATATTCGCCAAGAGTTTGACAATTAAATGTATTCCACACATTACAAGCCCGATCATAATCTTCCTGGGAAATTGATTCGCCACTCAAGATATTAAAAAACTCATCCTTTGATGGCAATTCAATACCATCCAATTTCTCCAGTGAATCTACGTAAGAATATGGAAAGACACCTTTACGTCTTAATAAATTGAATTGTTGGTCATCGGTATAAAATTTTCTTATTTCGAGGCATTGATGTGTTTCTAGCGTTTGGCTTAGTTTATCCAAGGAAGCTGGTAAAAAGCGAAAAGAATCGACAAATCTTAATTTTATAAAAACTTTCTTCGGTTTTCTATCATAGAAGAATGTATCTACAAGAATTTGTTTAGAAAATGTAATATATTTTTCTTTATTTTGCGCAAGAACTTGTATACTTTCTTGCTTTAAAGCTAATTTTTTAATAAATAAATGGGAATCGTAATTAGTTAAATTATGAAAGAATACTGGTATAAATTTAGGTATCTTAAAATTCAAATTACAATGCGAATGTGCAGGTCCACGAAAATCACCAGTAAGATGGCAGTGATCGCGGACCTTTTCATCACCATCCTCAAAAGGTTTATCACATATATGACAAATTTGGCTATTATTGAAAATATCTTGTTGATTCTGAGATAATGGTTTCATTTCAACTATATTTTTTAAGTGATTCTGATATAATTGTAAAACAAGCTCATCCAGTCTTTTAACGAAAACTTCCACAACATCAATACCTCGATAATATTCAAGTTTGGAAAGATTATCATCAAAATTACACTTTAGGTAGAAGCAAAATGAGTACGGCTCGTGTTGATAAGTTTTAACGGAGAAAGATTTACTGTCAGATGGTTCACTGTAATGAATTGGTTTTAACAAACTTTCAAAATCTGCATATATCACGAAAGGAACCGGTAATTGTTTCTCGACATTAACAAATTTCAAGATATTTCCTGCAATTAGTTCCCCACATTTATTGATTTTAGGTTCTGGGTCTGGTAGTACAGTACACAAATGATTACAGTCATTTCTTTCATGAGCATGCAATTTCTCAGGAGAATTAAAAAACAAGAGACAACCGTCGCAAATATAATTTCTACCGTGATGCTTAGATCTCTGGCTAGAGACTAATCGTGACAAGTCTTTAATAAGTGTGTAATGACTATTACCGTCAATATCAGTAACGAGCAATAAGTTTACGTGTGTATTTTGTTTTTTATTTGTGAAATGTAGGGGGCCCACAATTTCGCTAACCATTTTACCATTTTCGTATTGATTATTTATCCCAAATACATTTATAGATATATTATTTAAAATTTCAAATTTCTGAATATCATGTAACTTGACAGGAAAATCAATACCTTCAAAATTGAGCAATGTTGAGTAATCAGGATATGATGCCACTTCATGAGGAGGTCCATCCGCTGGGAAGATTGCAGCGTTGATAGCATAAGCAAAACACTTGTTATCATTATTTTGAATATTCAAAACAGCTCTCTTATTTTCAATAGATTTAGGTAACTTGATGTATGATGATGCGAATAACGGGTTGAATTTGTTCAAGTTGACTTCGAGAAAACTAACGTGCTTCAGAGCCCATCCTAAAAAATATTTAATATGTTTGAAAAAAAAATGAAAATATGGATATTATACATAAACTGTGATTAATACAAATTTTTTAAACATACCTGAATCTCGCTCCTGAAAAGTTGATGCTTTCTCTATGATCTCTTCTTTGAACTCGTTATACAAATTTGATAAATCCAATGAATGTGTCACAATTTTATTTTTAGTGTTAAATGATTTAATATCTGACAATTCTTTCTCCTCAATAACATAAAGTCCAAATAATTCCATATTAATTTTTATGCTGAAGAATATTTTAATATACTTCTCAATAACTGAGATGACTTTCACTTTTACTTCTTCCAAAAACTGAGAGATATCTGTGTACTGCTTTTTTGTGGAAAAACGGTAACTCGAAATTCGGCTCTTGAATGCGCTCTGAAGTTTTTCTACTCCATCTTCCACAATATTGATGACTTTCTTATGAGAAAAACTTTTCAAATGTCCCATTAATTTATTTTTAGGCATTTTTTCATAGCATTGCGGGCAACGAATAATAATTTCTTGAGATTTTGTATGATTCTGCATGCCAGAAGGTCCGGGTAGATTTTCAAATTCGTTATTGCAATTGCTTAGTTTGATTTTTTTCGGGGCACTATGTGCACCTATTTCTCTATAGGCACAGCTTTCACGACGATGACGTGACAAACTGCTTTTTGATGAAAACTGTTTTTTGCACTGGGGGCACTGCATTGTAAATTATAGTTTTTACAAGGAACTATATTCGACACCAAATAACTGTATTTAAGGAAAAGTCTGATATTAATGCGTTAATCGATTTCACATTCATTTTTATATACCTCCCCCTCTCCCACCACTTAATTAACTAGGTGGTAAGTTGATCTTCTAGAAAAATGCAAATAAAATCAATTTTTAGACAAAAAATGTCGTTGCGGTAGTAATTTGATCACCGGACAAGTTCAAAATTTTAGATAAAAATTTGGTTTCGGCAGATTCTGACAGCCGAAATGAAGATAAGGTCACATATTTACGAACAAATTTAATTTCGGGAGTATTTTGGCACCCTAAAATGTAGTCATGTTCAAAGCTTTAAACAGAAACTTCGTTTAGGCAGTATTTTCACACTCAAAAATGAATGCGCGGTTAAATATTCACACAAAAATTTGGTTTCGGCAGATTCTGACAGCCGAAAATAAAGACAAGGTCAAATATTTACGAACAAATTTAATTTCGGTAGTATTTTGACACCCTAAAATGTAGTCATGTTTAAAGCTTTAAACAGAAACTTCGTTTAGGCATTATTTTCGCACCCAAAAATGAATACGAGGTTAAATATTCACACAAAAATTTGGTTTCGGCAGATTCTGACAGCCGAAAATTAAGACAAGGTCAAATATTTACGAATATATTTAATTTTGAGAGACAAGGTCAAAGTCAAAGTTGCTTTCGGCGGTATTCTTATACCCAAAATTTCGGTCAAGGTCGAATTACTAATAAAAAATTATTTTGGCTGTAATTTGACACCCAAACAGCGTTTTAAAGTCATATTCTGGCTGTAATTTGACACCCAAAAAAACGTTTTCAAGGTCACATTTTTCAAAAATTTTCGAGCTCGACCAGCTTAGTTGAGGGCGCATAATATTCCTACATTTATAGAGACGATTTGAAAAATTCACCTCGTATAATAATTGAGTCTAAATATTATGCCTAAATTAAATATATTAAAAATACAACACTTGCTATGCTTATAGTAATTAATATGTATTGTTAATAATGTCCCATTTTAACAAGAAATATTCTACCACATTATTTTTTACATATATATAAAATTTGAAATAAAAATTTGAGTAACTAAAGTTCTTGTATTTACAAGAATATTTAAAAAAATCTGATCTGGTTCTGTACAGGCGCAATGAGACATTGTATGTAATCGATTTTTAACCTAAAAAATCCTAGAGGGTCATGAAATTCGGCACTAACGGTGAAATTACCAAAAAACATTGTCTTAGTATATAAAATGTGATATTTGTTACAGTGAATAATATATATTTTTTAAATTATTTGTCATAACTTGAACATTATGTTAAATCATAAGTCGGTATACGTGCAACGTAATATAATACCGGAAAATGTACGATCACGCCATATAGGTGACCAACCTCGCTGACATTCATTAAATGCAGTTTAATCAATTTCATATAATGCAGTTTATTTCACTCGCACTTACTGCTTTTCAATCGCCCCACCGCAATTGGTACGAGAGGGGACTGTGCATTATTTAATCTATGACGAGCGTTACAGTTCATTCTGTATCCACAGTTCTACCTGTTAATACGCTTCCTCTACCAAACGTTTACTTAGTTTTTTTATATATAATCTTACTTAGTTTTTTATAGTTTTCGGTGTTAGTTTTTTTAAATAGTTTTCGGTGTTAGTTAATTATCATTTAATTTAGTGTTCGGTTTAATTTAAAGTTTTTTAAGGTTTTTAAGTTCGTGTTTAAGTCATTTTTTTAGTGTTAATTATTTTAAGTGTATATAGATATAAAGTCCGAGTTTAAGTCATTTTATTTTTTAGTATTAATTATTTTTTAAGTTTTTTTTAAATCTTCGTGTCTACGCGATTCCTTGTTCCTGTTTCCTGTTCCTTATTCATTTTTTTTCCTGAAAAATGTACAAGTATCAAGCTATCGCCGCAACCGCCGCTACCGCTAGAGATGCGGACATATTTTCAAACACCACGTTGGAGGAGGAAATTTCGAAGTACCTGGACAACCAGGCGGCCCCGTCTACCATCGGGTCCGGCATCCAGGTACTGGAGGGGTCCTTTACCGATTTGAGGCCAATTTCGATGGAGTTAGAACAACCAGGTAAAGCATTTTTTATTTTTTCGGTTAAATAATTGCACATCTAATTTGCTTTTTCTTTGCAGTAACCACAGCGGAAATAACAGAGCGGGCGGATGCGGCAACGCCAGGACCGTCGAGATCCACCCAGTCCCGGAGAGCGGCGATGTATAGCAGGGCCGAAGATGAGGTGCTGCGGGCGGCAACACCATCATCCACGCAGTCCCGGAGGGAGGCGGCGTACCGGAGGGCAGAAGATGAGGCGCTCCTCCAATTTGAGCTGGACGGATGGCTCAATATAATTCGAGGGGACGTCCGAAAACAGGAGGAGAAAATTGCTCGTAGCAAGAAGCGCTACGAGCAAGACACAAGAGCCTTCCTTGTCAACAACACGGCCCGGTACGCCCAGAACCTCAAGCTGGGAAAAACAAAGATGCTACAACATCTACACCGACTTCGCCACCGGCAGCAAGTCATAGCGCAGGACGCCGATATGCTGGAGGCGAAGATCGGTGTAGTGGACACGGAGCTAAAAAAATGTAAAAATTTTATTAAACATATGCCAATAGGTGAAGACGAGTAGTAAACTTTGTAATTTTTCTTTAATAAAATATTTTAAAATTATTATTTTCTCTTATTTATTATATTACTTTAGGTTTCTAAGTTTCAAAAAATACAAATGCTTAAAAGCAGACAGTAACAATTTTAGTAACAAGACTAAAAGTATGAAAAGTGAAACAAATTCACTGAAAAAATTATAAACAAAAAAATATTTTCAACACTCAATGTGTTTTGAACAGTGAAATATTTTTATACTCTGGTTAAATTTGACTTCATAAAAAATGTAGTAAATTTATGAAGTTAATGTGTGCTTTGAAAAAGTGGTAGAATGAAATTGATGTTGAAAAAATAGTAAGTATATTTCAAATCGTAATATTTTTTTTATCATAACTTTAAACAATATATCTCAAATTAAAAAATAAATAATATAATCATTACTAGAACATAGTACTGAACTTGAGGAAAGGTATATAAATTGAAACAAATTACTTATTATAAAGATATTTATTATAAACCACAATCTAAGTTACATTCTTAAATATACAGATGATTATTGTATACATAGATAACATTTTGGAAACTACTTAAAAACAAACATATTAGGCAGCACTCGCCTTTCTACAATTTACATCACAATTAGCACAAACAGTATATATTTTAGTATCCTTGGGTGCACTACATTCTTCTAAAACACTTTTGCATCTTAGACAAATCCATATACAGACGGGCATTATTTTCAATGTATTATTACAGATGTATAATTTATTTTCTTGTATTAATTATAAAAACATATGCGAAGTATAATAAACAGGCAGATGCTTATTAGATGAAAGGTTATTATCACAAGCCACTTGAATCCACCTTTACAATTAATCGTATGGCTTTTTGTAATACACGTGTGCCCCTCCTTTATATTTCGCAGCAATAGGTTCTTCATTAATTTTGCGTAGGAACAATTTGCTGAAAATTTCAAATGTTCAGTGATAGGTATGTCGCTTGCCTCCCATCTATATACTTCGACGCCACAACAAAAGCAACTGGCTACATCATGGCAGCCGCTGTAATAAAATCCGGCCAGGGCGAGGTCTGCAGGATCCACAGCACCATTCCATCTTTTAAACGACAGTAAACGTTTATCGAATGACTGATGCAGTCCTGTATTATTTGGTACAACTGAAGAGTCTCCCATGCATGCACAAAATGTCTGCATAATTGATTTTTCCAATCTACACTCTTCACTACACATTAAGAAATGCCTTTTAGATGGCTATCCAATTATTTTCTCTTATAAATTAATGATCTATGTTGACATCAGGTGGGGTTCACCTCCCACCATTAAAAAATCTGTTGTTTATATTGATTATACAAAAATGAGAGACATAAATGTCCACAGATATATGAATTATAGTTTTGCAAAGAATCATAATTATATCTAATTGTATTCAAGCTGCCGTCACTTAAAAAATATTTTATTAACTCTTTTGGAGGTCTTAAATTTCCATAACTGTCAAAATAAATTATTTCCTTGTTTTTCTTGGTGTACGCTACCCAGTGAGTTCCCTCACCATCATCAGTATCTAGATTTATTATGCCGGTCTCATTTTTATTTATTATTTTTGGAAGCGTATCTCTCATAAAAATACCGCGAAAATGAGGAATTTTAAGCATTTTTGAATATTTCATTAGATCTAAATTAGTCAGTGGTCGGTGAGGCAGCTTTATTGGGAGTTTTTTGGATATGTTTTCAAATATAATCCAGAGCCTTTTTTGTAAGGACCTAGATATAATCCTTTCCCTTTTGAAGCTTGCTCCATTGCTAAATTATGTCTCTTTTGTTCAGCGGCTTGTTCCCGATTTGATTTAGCGTCATTGACTGCTTTTGTAATGCCGGCTACACCTCCTCCGAGAGCTCCTAATGCTCCCAAAAGAGGTAAAAGGAATGGGAGAAATCCACCTGTTTTTGGGGTAGCTATAATTCTTCTCCTCCGCTTCTTTGACTTTGATTTTCTCTTTATACCAAGCTTAACATTTATTTCTCCACCTTTCTTCTTTGAGGAACGACTTCCTCGGCGTTTGAGGCCCATTCCCAACTTATTCTTTAATTTCATCACCCCACCGACTCCCAATGCGGCGATTTTTTCACCGAAACCTGAGTCGGATGCTTTTACACGTTTAAATGCGACTTCAGCTAGTTCTCTGTCAGCTTGATTTCGTCGCTCGACGTCTTGAAATTTAGAATACGCTCTTTGCATGCCTCATCCAACGGATTAATTCCTTTATCCCCTCTTTGTAACCTCTTTGAAAGTTTTGTTCCAGGTCCACAATAATTGTAAGTAGGCAAATGTAACTCCACTGGAAGTTTATCAATGATTTTATTAAGCAGACCACGTCCTCTCTTCTTAGCACTTCCAATACTACTAGGTGGAGAAGACTTTCTGCGAACCATTATAATACAACTGGCATAAACAATAAAACATGTTTTGTAAAGTAGCCGTATATATACCTGCAGGATGTGATGTCCATTCAGTTTACCCTAGTTCTCATTGTAATGAAAATCCACTTCAAAATAATTTCTAGATATATGTACTAATTAGTAGCTGCCTGAAATGCGGATTCATCAGCAAGAAACAGTTTTACCGATAGCAGATCATGATGACGTTTCCAAGACCAGCACCATTCAAAAGCACGGCATTTTATTTGGTGGACAATCGAAACGGGGACTTTTGGTAGGAAGCTCAGGGTGCGGAAAAACAAATGTGATGCTCAGTTTATTAGAACATCCCAATGGGTTACGGTTTGAAAATATTTACTTATATTCTAAGTCCCTATATCAACCGAAATATGAGTACTTGAGAATGCTTATGAAACCTATAAATGAAATTGGATATTTCGAATATAATGATGGAGATGCAGTAATACCTCCAGAAGAAATAAAACCGAATTCTGTGATAATATTTGATGATTTAGCTTCTTGTAATCAAAATATCATTAAAAGCTATTTTTGTTTTGGACGTCATAAAAACACTGATTGTTTTTACCTATGTCAGACATACAGCGCCATTCCCAAACAACTATGTAGAGATAATGCTAACCTTATTGTGATATTCCCTCAAGATATGACCAATCTGAAACATATTTATGATGATCATGTAAACGTGGATATGTGTTTTCAAGATTTCAGAGAGCTCTGTGCATTTTGTTGGAAAGATAAATATGGGTTTGTGGTAATAGATAAAGATTGCGCTATTAACTCTGGAAGATATCGGAAGGGATTCGATAAATTCGTTCAAATATAAGGTTTCAACACTGAGCCCCCCCTCAGTCAGTAATCATGGATAGTCGAGTGGCAGTACAGCTTTTAAAAACAAGAGAGGCGCTGAAACAAAAATACAGAAGTTTGAAAAGAGATATCGACAAATCACAATCACAGTTAGAGGAAACTTACAAACCGATAACTGAACCTCTTAAAGATTTGGTGTCAACTCTTATTAAAACAGAAAGTGCTTCGAAAAAACCATATTTGAAAAAAGAATTAAAAGAAGAAATAAGCCATGATAGTCTTAATACTCGATCAATTGGCCAAACTCCTCTTGAGTATTATCACACTTCTACACCTGTTCATTTGGAAGACGAAACTTTTCAGTATGACCCGACTCAAGTAAGGCCCGAGTTCAGTGAAAGTTTTTTTGATGAAACTTCTCCGCCAACGATAGCAGAAACATCGACAGCTGCAGAACATGAAAAATATTTACAGCAATTTAAGAAACCTCTACCGCGAGCATACATAGAAGGAAAAATCGAAGATGTAAAAAATGAATATGATGATACTTTCGGTGTTTACTTCGACCCTTTTGCCAAAAAATATGCGATTGGTGATGCAACTATTGATTTTGATGGCGCTGACTTTATTATTAATGGCGAGTTTAAATATATGGGTACACCAGGATTGTATGAGCTGATGTTTAAAAAGCATCCAGCGGGTTATCGACCAACTGATTTAGATCAATATATTGATATAATTAAAAGGACCAATGCTCATTACCTAGGGTACAATCCCGGGAAAGGTTTATCGACGTCACGTGCATCTAAATTTATAGATATTATTAAACCACGAGTTACTAATTTACATTCGATGGCTCAAGAAAAAATCAATAAAAAAAAACATTATCCCAAGAAAATCAGCATTAGCATTACCCACAGCTACACAAATATCGAGATCAAGTTCACTTCCTAGGACGCAAGCAATAAAAACAAGAAGCCAAAATAAGAGAGGTGGAAATCTAAAAACGATGGAATTCAATAATAAGAAGATTGAATATCGGCATTTTGATGATTACAATGAACTTGTAGATCGTTTAAGACTATTGATAGCATCACAATTAGCAGGAAATACTGGGCATAATAATGAGATAACCTCAATAATAGAACAATTGAGAGAGGGTAAAATAATAAGATAAATAGTTTACGTGAAATGTTGAGATATCATTCAGTATAAGACTTTGAGACTGTCACCATGCCAATTAATAAATTTGGAAGTCATATGTTAAAGAATGAAGTAATTTCTTATTCATCGCCAATTCCCCCATCCCCCCTATTAACATCACCCCCAAGAACATCACCATTTTACATTTGTGAGCCTTCTTCACATCATAGCAAATGTATTATAAATATTCGAGGCCGTTTACAGAAATCTCAAAGTGTACTTTTTTATACATTAGAGAACAATACAACAGAATACAAATGCCCTATATCTGGTAAAATTGAAAATATAGAGATTTTACCTGCTAGTACCCAAATTTTCTTGAATACAGTTGCAGTTACAGCAGAAGAATTTGTGGGGAAAATTGTAAATTTGGAAGATAAGTTTACGTTTTACGCAAAAAATAAAGATCCTCTGTACGTCCAAATTGTACTACAGTGTCCAATAGCTAAAAATGATTAACGTTAAACAGGAAATAGTCAACGAAATTCATAAGCCTGCCAGAAAGTATTTTAAAAGAAGGAGGGTAATTGTTAAAGGCCTTAATGACCTTATTCAAGCAGATCTTGTTGAAATGGGTCGATATGCTAAAATAAACAAAGGCTATAGATATATTTTAGTGGTTATTAACGTATTTTCAAAATTTGTTTGGTGTGAACCTGTCAAAAATAAAAGTGGAAAAGCAGTTGTAGAAGTAATGAACAAAATCCTGTCACAGATGAGCACACCACCCAAGAATTTACAGACGGATATGGGTAAAGAATTTTACAATAAAAAATTTAAAAAATTAACAGATAAATTGAAAATTAACCACTATAGTTCTTACACACATCTTAAAGCAAGTGTTGTAGAAAGAGTGAATAGAACTTTAAAAAATAAAATGTGGAAGCAATTCAGCTTACAAGGAAACTACAAATGGTTATATATCTTACCAGATATTGTTGCCGAATATAATAGCACCAAACACAGGACTATTGGAATGGAACCAAAAAATGTTAAAAAGAAAAATGAAAAATATTTATTACAAACTGCCTATAGTCATCTGAAAACAATTGATCCAAGGAAACGAAAATTTAAAGTCAATGATTATGTGAGAATTAGTAAATATCGAGAAGCTTTTTCAAAAGGTTACACTCCTAACTGGTCGAACGAAATTTTCCAAATCAGAAAAATTAACAAAAGTAATCCTAGAACATTTCTATTGGAAGACCAAAATGGTGATGAAATTCAAGGAGGTTTTTATGAGCATGAACTTCAGAAAGTAAAATATCCAGATGTATATCTTGTGGAGAAGATTATAAGAAAAAAGGGGACCAAACTCTATGTTAAATGGCTTGGATTAGACAAAAAATATAATTCATGGATTTCGAAAAATCAAATTGTATAATAATATTCTATAATTTATCTTAATAAAACAAATGTTTAAGTAATACATGTTTTTTATTTATATATTTTGTACATATTTTTATACATTATTTCATATATTTTATAAAATAATGAATTCGTAAATGATTTACACATATATTAACTTACAAAACCAATAATTTTAATGTCTCTTAAATTAAACATTCGGCTTTGAATAAATCTGGATAAATATAAACAAGTTCCATGAGAATATAAGCATTTTCATCACTGCAACTCTTGTTGTGTTGAATAACGTTTAGGGCATTTTCAAATATATTTCCTCCTTGACGTTGTTGTTCTCTCTTGACGTTCTTGAAATAATTTATAAACTGTTGTCTTCTTAACATGTCAATGCCATACTTAACAAGTGGTAACACTTCCCACAACTTGCAGATTGATTCATAACCCAAGTACACATACGAGTTATTCTTTATAATTTTTATAACTGTAGAATTGGAAAATTGCTCAAATTGGATGGAAAAATTATCAGCATTTATTGGTTGAATGTTATCGTTGGTATGTATATAATTGGTAATATATCCTTGAAAAGTGAGAAAATGATTCCAATCCGTTTCGTCAAATATTATTGCATCAGTTTTATTTCCACACAGCTTTACACACGGATTATAACACAAGTCACTTGATAACCCCGTTGACACATACTTGCTCCTCGATTTATTTAACTTATGTCTTCTTTCACCTAGTATCACTAAATCGTTTTTATTCTGCGGAGCTGGAGGTAAATTATTAAATAAGTCAAACTTCAGTTCGGGCAATACACTGCTGTATTCGTTCATCTTGAATAGTTGAAATTTAGAAGTTTCTTGAAATACCTTTGTGACACAAATATTAGTACACCATATTGTCCGTGTCTAAGGAATTTATATATCAAAAGATAATTTCATTGGGAGGTATTTGAACTCTCTAGTTATGTTTTCAGATCAGAACAGTTGATATCTGTCTGTAAGAGAATACCATAATATCACCACCATTTTGCGCACCTCCCACCAATCATATGAGGGGGTGTGGTTTATCCCCTCCACTCAACCAATCCGCTTAGGTGGGCGGAGCTTATCCCCTCCCATCGACCAATTACAATACATGGGTGGGGTTTATCTTGACCAATCACAATAAGTGGGTTGATATTCACCTCCCACCAATCGACCAATCATATTATGAGGGGTGTGGTTTATCCCCTCCACTCAACCAATCCGCTTAGGTGGGCGGAGCTTATCCCCTCCCATCGACCAATCACGTTCGGGGTGGGAGGAGGAGTGGGGGGTATACATGGAGGTATGGAGGGGGGTACGCGGCTTTCTTATTATTAACCTACTGGACATAAAGCTTTGTATGCAACTTGTCCATAATAAGGCTTCATTGAACTCACACTCTTTATGGCTCGATCATAAACCGGACTCGTTCAATAAAGCCTTATATTATGAACTTGATACATAAATAGCTATTATTACGTACAGTTACACCATTGATAATAAAATTTTAACCCGCGTAACAGAAGCCAAAGACCTAGGTGTAACTGTTGATCAAAAATTAACAGCTAATCTCCATGTAGAAAATATCACACAACAATCCATAGAGTTGCTAGGTTTTCTCATACAAAATGCTAAAGATTTACCCTTAACAAGCTCAATTTCTAAACTGTATTTTGCATTGGTTAGGACTAAGCTCGAGTATTGTTGTACAGTATGGAACCCATTTAATGCAAAATATGTCAATATGATTGAATATGTCCAACGGAAATATTTTAAGTACCTATATTTTAAGAAACATGATGCTTATCTGGAAAGAAATTATGACCACCAACTGTTGCTTAATGAATTTAATTTTTGTTCTCTCCGCAAGCGCCGTGAGTTAGCCGGAAGGACTTCAATTTTTGTATAAATTTGTACGGAATTTAATAAACAGCCCAAGTCTTGCCGAACAAATTTACTTCAATATACCGAGATTGTCAACTAGAAATCACCAAAACATTTTATTTTACTGTACCTAATTCGCAACACCATTTTCACAGTCCAGTCAATAACATGCAAAAGTTATGACAATATTGATTACAATGTTTCCTCTGTGTACATATTCAATGTAAGCATACATATTTTCAAAAAATAAGCTTCAGCAGTGATTACTAATTAATTTATTTCTAATCAGTTTGTTTCTTAGATTAGATTCTGATCTCACCAAGTTTTATTATTTTTATTAGTTGTGTTCAAATTTATTGTTAAATACTCCTTTAAATGGGCTTTAGCCTGCTGGATGAATAAAATAATTAAATAAGTAAATAAACCAATAAGTAAGTAAGTTAGTAAGTAAATAAATAAATAAATAAATATAAATAAATAAATAAATAAATAAATAAATAAATAAATAAAAGAACCATTTACAATATCTTCTCTTTTTATTATTTGCTTGGAAATCCTGACAGATCCAGTATTTATAAGACGATATTTGTGTTTTTAAAAGTTCCGAAACTAACTAGAGATTGACGTTGCATTATGCTGACAATTCCCTTGTTAATATAATTGGGTTGCCATTACATATCTTAACACCTATATCGATTTATCTGACCTATAATAAGTATTTCTTATTTCAATAAATTATATTACCAACTATATTTATGACATATTTGTCACTTTGGAGCTTAATACCAAAACAGTAATATACTCTGCGTATAGACCTCCTAATGGAGAATATTTTCTTTAATAAATTGTGTTATCAAAAACTCATTTTTTGTTTGATTATCCCGATATTAATGTATCTGACAAATGTTTATCATACGTGGCATGTTTGAATCATTTCAATTAGAAAATAGGTACTACAAAGGAAGCAACTCACATATTTCTAAATGTCAATGGTCAACCTACACTTGAGCTCCACTGTCATGAACTACTAGTAACTAATATGTTACTCTCAAATTATAAAGTAGCGTGACGCATTATTAGCAGATCACGCTGCACATGTATTCTCCTTTAGATAGAACTTCAACTAACCAATATAGTGGTGATAAGGTTTATTAGTTAAAGGGACCTAACATTGAAGAAACTTTCATGAATTCAACGCAGAATCAACCAACATTGACTGGGAATAATGGAACTAAAAACATTTGATCCAAATGCGTCTTTATTAGACTGTTTGTCTTTATCTATAAGGAATTAGATTGTGGGAAATAGATTGTTACAATCTTGTTTGGGGGACGGTAGCACAGCGGTTAGCGCGTCTAGCTTTCACTCTGTACATACCTTGCGAGGTGGGTTCTCGAGGCCCATCTACTGCAATGTAATTTTCAAATTATGAATTATCCCCAAGAAGTGGTTTGGATGTCTTTACTATGTACATACTTCGGTATGCGATGTAAAGCAACGACAGGCGCAGTTAGTACTTGGATGGGTGACCATTCCAACGGAAACCGCGTTCTCGCCTCACACATCTTCCAGCGGCTTGTATATCAGTGTATGCGCGGAAGCTATACAACCTTAGGCGAGGGTTGTATAGGAGATATACCATCCTTCGGAGGGGATGTAAAGCCGTCGGTCCCTTGTCTATTAAATGTTAGGCAAGTAAAAGATCCCTACTCTTCTTAAGGGAAGAGGTTCGGCAAAATTCCTGGTTGGGGGTAGCTCGTCTACAGGCGTCGGTGTTAGGCCTCAGTAGCGGAAATAGGCCGACGTTAAATAAATGTATAAAAAAAAGTGGTTTGGATCCCACTATAAACTGTAGGGCCCCGTCTCCTTTACTCAAACAATTATAGATTTCAGAGGGCCATTCAGGCGATCGAGAAGGAGGTTAAAACATTAATTTATAAACATTTATTTATTATATATCTCACAAAAGTTTTCGATTTATATTTTATAGAAGATATTTTAATCGACAGGCTGCTGGGATGAGAGATAAATTTCTCGATGTCATATTTACATAACCGCATGTAAAATGCAATGGCGTGCAGTCAGAAATATTTGACATTCTCATGTGAGTTCCACAGGGTTCCATACTTGGCCCGCTTATATTTTTAATTCATATTAACGATCTCGCAAAGTTCATAAAAAATGGTTTCACCATTATGTATGCCGATGATGCTACCAATACAGTAATGGCTACTAATCCTGGTGAACTATTCAACAAAATTAACGTGATATTGGATGAAATGAAAAGTAATGAAACGAGAACTATATTTTTAAATTTCAACCAGAGACGTTCAATTACTTTATCTGGGATAAATCTAAGCGAGTACTGTAAATTCCTTGTCATCTTGATAAACTATAATTTATCACTATCACTTTATAGTCTTACAGGACGATCTATAGTAAGCTGAAATGTATTGCAATCAAATACAACAGTGGTATTTATTTCTAAATTCTTCTAAACAGTTTTTCATGAAATTTTTTCAACTACAGTGACAGTTTAAATAACACATCAATTTAAGGCTTATAGTCCGGGAGATAGAGCTGCATTTGGACGAATCATTTCATACCGACTGAAAATCATAACAATAATAATTTTCCCCTAATACATAAGCGATCTGAATGTCAGTTACTCTAATGGTGGTGGAGCATGTTAAATTGGAAAAAAAATATGTTACGAGTATTTTCATACCGTGCTAAAATTTATGAGATGATCTTATTAGATCATTTTCAACAAAAAAAGAATAGCCAGCTGTATTGAAGAGGGGGATTATACGTCACTCACGTATATGAACCATATTGAAAATGTTCAAATATAAAATCATTTTATACCTTATGAACTTTAATGCAGCGGAGTTTTTATACTTTTAAAATAATAAAGAAAATCTTCAGCTGTATTTATAACGGGGTAAAACCGTCAGTCAGCGTCATAAACATGCTGCGCTCAGTACATCTGAGCGTTACATAATCACTTTGACAAATGGGCTGACGATCTTTTCACCCACAAACATTCAGTTGACAGCAATTTTTCTTTTTTTTAACAACAAAATTACTCTATCTTTCAGTTTCAATCAAGAGTATTATATCAATTTAACATAAGTTATGCTGTGAATAACGAGTTTTGATAGATTTTTCATACTAATCAAGTTCATTTCGGTCTTAAATTATATTATTGTGTGCTGTAGAACCAAGAAATCTTAAACTGCAAATGTCTCACTATTCCAAGTTACCCCTCCCAAAGATTTTTCTTCAAAGCCTCCAGGTAGAATTGACCCTAGTGAGTTTACCCTAATCGAGTGGGAAAAACTCATACAAACGAAAGAGAAACGTTATCATCCGCTGCCCAAATTTCGACTAGTTTATTCAGTTTCTGTTGTGAAAATGTCTATGAAAACAAAACCGATTTATGTATTTCGTTTAAAAAAAATGAACCGCACAATGTTACATCAATGGCACTCAATTGTATCAAGCACGTGGACCTAGCTTGACCGCATCATTGCCAGGATTTCATGCCTTTACAGTATGCGATTTCAATTCCGCTTTCTATATAGAAGAAGAAAGAAACTTTTGACATTTTAAGTCAATCAGAATCCTACATTAAAGCATTCACCGACATTTGAAATATACACGACTGTAATATACACCAACTTCAAAAAAAAATATCGTACAGTTTGTATGCAGATGTATGGTTTAAAACCAATCGACAATGACATTCATTAAAACCTATAAAATGAATGAAAACAAGAGGCAGATTTATGCTTAAAATACAATTAACGGAGCAATATTTCCTCGTGTCAATCGGAATTGTATCAACACATACTACGCACATCATATATAGCACACCTTTGGAGTCATGCTCATCAGTCAGTTCCATCACCCTTAGAAGGAATGGAGGGAAGAAAATAATAAATACACTTTCAAGTGGTTTGACGGTGATCAAGTCCTATCGACAATAACTGGCGTAACGATCATCTATGATAATCCTGCAGGTACTCTATTTCTTATATATTTTTATAATATATTGAAATTGTATTTAAAGGAACGTTGATATAGCTCTAAAATTTGTACTCGTAGCATTTTTTTTACAACTTTAATATGCTGTCACCATTGCTTATTTTGCTGCTTATTGAAAATTAATCAACTGCTAAAAACGAAATTTTTTCGGTATAAAATTCCTCGAAAAAATGCAGCGCTACCTCCCCTACTTTTATGTTTTCATTTGCATGGTCTACTTTGAGTATTTTCATTTAGAGAGTCGTTATAAAGTAACACTGTATTAGATATCTTTTGATATTTTCAAACAAAGCAAACCTCTGCTGTCAATGGAGTCATATATTTGTTATTCGTAAACATATTTCAATCCAAGATATTCTAGTTTCTTTATTAGTAGTGTCTTAGTAACTCTAAATATGATATTAATGAAGTGAATTTGGTATAGGAAATGAACCAAAGAGCTTTCTTGGGAGGAGGATGGACTCGAGGTGGAGCTTCTGAAGTTGTCAGAAGAGCACATCCAGCGTCTGGAGCACAATGGAATGTTCAAGTAGTGAGAGGAAAAGTAAATGGAAAGTGTTTGTGGAATGCCTGCAAAGCTCTTAGCCTGGGCCTCTTGCTTATGGTTTTGGGTGCAGCAATGGCCACTATAGGTATTATATATTTTTAAATTTTCTAAATAAGTGATACAAATTTTAGTGATAATGCACGTAGTACATTAGGTAATTAATATTTTATTATACTAATGAAATATTGTTTGATTATTAGTTTACATATTGCTATAAACTATTTAGTGCACAGCATTAGTCAAAGTTACATATTTTCGAACCATTTAGGTAAACTGCCCTAGATTTCATTGTATTTGATATCAGCGAATATTTTGATAATAAAGGGAATTTGTACCGCTTCCTAAGAAATATAAGGTGGCATTAATATTTTTATTTAAACAAAATTTTAACACATTTAAATAGGGATACCCAATACAAACTCAGCATTATGGGATCCATAGTTAGATTTCCGGGTTCTCTTCCGCATTGATAGTTTTGAATACTTGACGTTTCGACCATCTTGTCGTGGTCTTCTTCTGAAGCGAAGTGAGCTTTGTTTGTCCGAGCACAAGAAAAAGGATGGAACATTAGGACACAAGTTGTACAGGAAACCAACACTTACCGACAGATATCTAAATGCGCAGTCGCACCACCATCCAGCACAGAAGCAGGCCGTCGTCAACATACTGGTATACAGGGCAAAACAAATATGCGAAGAAGAACATCTCCAAGAGGAATGCCAGACTTCAAAGACATCTCTACAGAAAAATGGATATAGATCCAAGGATATAAACAACGCCATCAAGAAACAGAGCATAGCCAATACGAAAGTAGAAAAGAAATATACAGCGACCACTTACCTACCCTATATACAAGGCTGTACGGACAGGATTGGAAGAGTGCCAGCAAAGAAGAACATCAAAGTGGTCTACAATGCAAAACAAAAATCGGACAACAATTTCTTAAATACGAGCCACGAGAAGAGCTCGACTCACCATTAGTTTATAGCATTCCATGTTTGTGTGGAGAAGTGTACATAAGAGAGACTAAGAGACATATTAATACCAGGCTTAAAGGACATTTCAGGCAGAAGCTAAGAATGACATTTACAAAAAAATAATTGAATCCAGGACGATCAGTATAGAATACGAAAATTGTCGAGTGTTTGAAGTATATAACCTGCTAGAATGTTTCAAATGTTCTGTATTCAACCATACAGCTGTTAATTGTACACATAAAGTGGCATGTTCAAAATGTGCAAAAGAGCACAGTGGTAAGGATTATAGTTCGGCGAAAAAATGTTGTATAAACTGTAAAGTAAGAAATGATAAACTTGGTCTAAATTTGAATTACCAACATGATGCTTGGAGTAAAGAATGTGAGGTCTATAAACATATTATGAGCGAAAGGATAAAAATAAATGCACAAAAGCAAGTAATAAATGAAACAGATATAATTTACTTAAATATACAGGGATTGCTGTGTAACAAGCAGCAGTTCGAATGGCTAATCAATAAGTGGAAACCTGTAATTGTATATACAGTAGACACATGTGACAGAGGCTACTCAAAGACATGAAATTAAAATAAATGGATACAAACACGAGTGGTTCATATTCTAAGAGCTCGCACACAGGAGGAGTTGTTATTTACATAAAAGAGGAGTATTTACATACAAGGAAAATAAACATAGTTGTGAATAAGAATTTATGGATTCTAGAAATAAAGGTAAAGTTGAGGGAAAACAGTTATACGTTTATAGGATGCTATCATTCACCAAATAGTAGTCGTGCAGAATTCTTAGTGAAATTTGAGGAAGTCCCAGATGAATATCCTAATGATGATACATTAATTATGGCAGGAGATTTTAATATAGACATCAAAAAAAATCACACTACTTCATCAAATTAGACGAAATCATCAATAGACGCGGCTTATACCAAAAGGTGAATGAACCTACGAGATGCACAGATAGAAGTAAAACTCTGATTGATCTAATAATAACAAATAACAAGAATAGACATGAAATGGAAAAAAATGAAATTATACAGGGTAATTAAGGAAATAAGATCTTTAAAAAACTTTAATAGTTTAAATTTTCAAATTGATCTTATGGCACAGCGTTGAGATACAAGTATCGTGGAGGTCGAAAACTTATGTGACTGGTCTGTGTTTAGAAGCAAACGTTAACAGTGTGACCACACTTATACGGAATGAAACAGCACGATATTATCATAGTAAAATAGACGAAAATAAAAATAATCCTAAAGAGATGTGGAAAGAATTAAAGCTACTTCTAAATGGCAAAAAAGAGACGGAGGTGAAGAAATATGGCTTGAAAGAAAGAATCTAATAAATAACTCAGATATTGCCGATAATTTTAATACATTTTTTATTGAGAGTATACAGAAAATAGTGGATGAAATCGGAGATAACAAAAAAAATTATGTACAGGCATTAAGATGGGTAGTTAAGGTCAAAGAAAAATTTTGCACCTTTAAGCAAGTTACGTTTAGTGAGTTAAGACATATTGACAAATAAAACGAGTAGTGTGGATGGAATAAGTGTAGAAATTTTAAAGATCTCATTTGAAGCAATTGGAAACCAACTGTTAAATATAATTAACATATCATTAGAATATGGACAATTCCCAAAAAGTCGATGGTTATACCTATTGAAAAAGTTACAAGTACAAATTTGTGCAATGAACATAGACCAGTGAACATGCTACCACCATGAAAAGGTTTGGAAATAGTGGTAAAAGATCAACTAGTGGCGTATCTCAATAAAAATAATATACTCTCAAAATATCAGGCAGGATTCAGACAAAAAAACTCTTATGAAACGGCTTTACAAACTGTTCTAGTAAATTGGAAACAGTATGTAGGAGTAGTATTCTAGGGCGTTCGAGATTATAAACCGTGAGTTACTACTAATGAAAATGGAAAAAGCAGGTTTTTGTGGTGTGGTGCTACAATGTATAAATGAATATTTGCATGCTACAACTCAAGTTGCAAAATGGAATGAAAGTGTTTCCAATGAAATTGAGACTGTAACGGGTGTCCCACAAGGTTCAGTGATTGGCCCCATATTATTTGTATTTTACATCAATAATTTAGTTAATGTATTAAAGCAATGCAAAATTCGGCTATTTGCAGATGATAGAATAATATTATTTGCCAACCTAGATTATTTGAAAATTGTTGATGTGTTAAATAATGAATTGGAATCTGTCAATAAATGGTTGAATGTAAATAGTTTAAAATTGAATATAAGCAAAACACAATTTGTGCCTTTGGAAACAAAATATAAATTAAAATCGGTAACTGAAAAGGGCAACTCATATAAATTGTGACATAGAAACTGTAAAAGAAATAAAATATTTAGGTATCACTATAGATGAACAATTATGTTTCCACCAGCATGCAAATTATATAATGAAAAAAGTATCAAGAAAAATTGGAATATTATCCAGGATAGGAAATATATTATCAGTGGACGTAAAATTAAATATATTTAAAAGTATTATAAGCCCATATTTTTATTATTGTTCAACTATTTTAATGTCTCTAAATAAGGAGGATATGAGAAATCTGCAAGATGGTCGAAACATCAAGTATTCAAATCTATCAACGGGAAGAGAACCCGGAAACCTAACTATGATCATCATCAGCTCCGCGAAAGCCTTAGAGCCAAAATCAGCATTATAGGGTTTGGAATAGCATATCTTGTGGCTAAAGAATTAAGATAAAACGCAATTGTGTTGGTAATATCTGATTTATCATAAGTAGCGTTGAAGCGATTACGATGTAGAGTAGGTAATCGTAATTCGTGGTTATCAGGATTTTTTATGAAGCATTATGACTCATTTTGAGTATCGACTGTATCATGAGATACTAAATTCAATCAATCAACT
Organism: Leptura quadrifasciata; assembly: GCA_963675555.1. Lineage (NCBI taxonomy): Eukaryota > Metazoa > Arthropoda > Insecta > Coleoptera > Cerambycidae > Leptura > Leptura quadrifasciata. The sequence goes on along the minus strand of OY776673.1, from coordinate 147,969,434 downwards.
AGCTGTACTTCTTCAACGCCTTGCCAAAATTTCTCTGTCGCACAAAGTTTAGTTCGTACATTCTATCTTGGATTGTTTACTATTGTATAGAGTTTGCTTACTAGATATTTTTAATTTAGAATTAAAACTAAATTTTCATTTGGGTCAAGTATTTGACATTATGAAACGTAGAATCTTTTTATATATTTAATATGGTATAATTTCTTTATCACAATCGTAATTAGTTAAAAAACCGTGTCATTATTAGTCATAAATGATTTACAAGCACTTTTCAAATGTCCATAATTTACTTCATACTTATCCACTTCAAGTCATCTGCACACCACACCAACTAATAACTTTTTTTGGAAATATTCAATAAATCTGCAGTTGTAAATGATAGCTCTAGATCAAGAGCAATTAAATTTCAAATTAGTTACTGTTTTCACGAAAAAAGCCCAACTGTATTTGCATTTTTACAGTCTTATCTACCTATATACTTTTTACTCTCTTGTACATCTAAAGAATAAAGAAATAATCATTCTACCACCAAATTTTGATTACTTGGCTTCTTTGAAACTTTCTTCAAGCCATGCTGAATAATTTTCTAATGATGTTTATCTGTATTGCTGTATGCCAAGACATTCGTCCGTCGATTTGCATTTAACTGAGAGTCTTTATTAGTAATGGTACATAGTAACTTGGTATAGATAGTCAAATTTCAAGATACATTTAATTAAGGAACTTTGGCGATAACTAACTAATAAATGGATAAACCATTTCTCATTATTTTTATTTGGCTTCCATGAAAATTTAAAAATGGACCAAATTGCTATGTCAAATAATTTATAAGTACCAGAGATAAAAATCTCATACAAAAAAAGTAGTTTATTTTGTTTGAGATGTTAAATTATTTAAAGATGAAGCAAGAGGCAAAATTTCAGATATCCCTGTTGATATACGAGACAGTTCTCAACATAGTTATCTATGTTAGGGCACGTAAAAAAATGTGAATTTCGCTCTTATAAACCTTTCGAATATTTTTTTATATAAAGGAATACTAGATTTAAAATTAAATTAAATATTATGTTTGTGTTAATATCACCCCTTCAATATCATAACTAAATTAGAATGATTAGATATGGATATGTCTTTTAATATTTCCTAACATTATATATTTTAAATCAAATGTATTAGAATAAAGAAAAAGAAAACATCAGTAATAAAGTACAATACTCATATTTAATATTACCATCGTACACATGCTTAGATATGATGAAAGCGGGGACTAATAAAATATATAAATAAATTTATTGCCAAAAACCATAAAAATAAACATACCACCGACGCACATTCTCTTAAGCAATTTAATTGAAAACTATCAGGAGTTTATTGAATGCATGCAATTTAATTAAATGTTTTATTACATTTCGATTTCCAACATTGTGCAACAAATTCTAAAATAATATTTCATAAGATTTTGATTCTGCAAGTTGGCTAAGTATTTTAGTATCTTGGTTTTATAGGTTTTACAACGAAAATATGTTTTTTAACTGACTCTCATTCACTATAAAGGATATGTTCGATACTTAAAATTATTATTAGAGGGCTAGATAGTTTCAGCTCTTCATATAATCTATTAATTATTTTGATCCTTCCATTTTTAGAATGTCAAGACAGGGGCCGCTCTAGCTCTTTTGCCGCCCTGGGCGAAATGACATTTTGCCACCCCCGTCACTGCACTATGAGCTATGTACTTATACCGCACAACAAGCTCCATCTTTTGCCTATTTCGCGGCTGATGAGGTTTTAGAATTATTTCTCCAGTGACAGTCACTTGTCTTGACAATTTGCGATTCTTAAAATATTCATATCGCTACGCCCAAAATGCCGCCCTTATAATTCCGGCGTCTGGGCGGCCGCCCACTGTGCCCACCGTCTGGAGCGGCCTCTGTGTCAAGATTTGGCACTATTGAGACACTTTAAAAAATATGTCAAGAAATCTATAAAAAATGATCCCAACTAAGTGAACTAGAGTTAAATTTATTTTCAATTTCACGACAGTAATAGGGAGACTATTACTATATAGGAAAAAACTAAGGTTTCGCACAATTATCGTTTACAGAACACTTATAAACCGCTACGGGGTTAAAAGGGTTTAAAATTATTTCCACTATCAAAACTGTTTCCCCCATTTCAAATATCTGTAAAAAGATAGAATTTATTTGTATTCAATGTAACCCTACATGAAAAATCCAAGGGAGTAATATCTGGTGATCGAGCTGGCCATAGAACGGGTCCATAGGTGCCTATCCAGCTATCTGGCATAACTTAATTTAAATAATTTGCACATATTACATCAGTGTGAGGTTGAGCCCCATCTTGTTGAAAATATGAATAATTTAATCTTTCTGCCACTGTTACTTCATAAAGAAAATCTTGACATTCGTTTTGCAGTAAATTAAGATATCTACGAGCGGTTAATTTGCCATCATAAAAATAAGGTCCAATTACATTAGTCTCTAAAAAACTCACCCAAACATTCGTGGAAAACCTTTCTTGGAAAGCAGTCTCTCTGCACCAATGTGTATTTTCTCGTGTCCACTTATAATGTATATTTCTATTGAAAAGTCCATTATTAGAAAAATTGTATTCGTCCGACCAAAGAATTTTGATACATATCAGCGGATCATTCCTTTTTTATGTAACAACTATCTACAAAATCTTACTTTCCTCGGCTTATCTCTCTCATTTAAATGTTGAACTGTTCTCATTTTGTAGCATCGATATCCGTTTTTTTTTTAAATATTTTTCTTGCACTGTCTTTTTTTATGCGACACTTTCTCCAAATTTGTCTCAAAGAGGTTTCTTCATTTTGGTTGATATAATTCAATACCCTATTCACTTTTTTTACATTATCCGCAACATGCCATCGCCTTACTACTTTTTTTGAAAATGAACCGTGCGTTTTTAAATTTTTAACTAACTTCCTAAACATAGTTCGATTTGGTTGCAGAGCATCTGGAAATGTCTCTGTAAACCGTGACTGCCATCTCAGTGTCAAAATTGCACTGACAATAAATGCTAATCATATCGAATTTGTTATTATTTGGGTACACCATAATTACTTGTCTTAGAACTCGACAACGCAACATGCAACAGTGACAATCTGTCCAATTTGTTAGTAACCGTATACAATGTTTTTCACTAATCATGGTATAACTGATTTCTACGATTTAATGACATGAATTGTGATTTTCGTAAAATATTATATATTGACACTATCAGTTAAAATTTCTGTGACATATTTTATATATATCGTTGGAAACAGAAAAAATAAAAGGAATTAATGGCGTTGGCTTACTTTGAGATTTTCTCTTTTCCGATTATTCTTATTGTCTTTGCCGTCAACTTTCGTCGCTTTAACTTTTTTCGTATCTCTTCAAATAAGAAAGCTATAACCATTTGTGGTTTTCCTATTTTTCAGGTTTTTTGTAATATATCTCACAAAGTAGGCTATGGATTTCAAATTTCTTTTTACTGAAATATAGCTCACAAAAAATGGGATAACTGTTACTAAAACTGTATTCTTCTACAATAGATTTTAAGCGAGATATTTGGTGTGGCCCTCGTAAAATTGACAGACGATATGGTGAAATAGGTTTAAAATTATTTTCATTTCACGGTGGCTTCTATTCTCAGTTAACGTAAAAAGCTAGATAGAGATTTGATTGAGCTCTTTTATGGAACAATGATGACTTCAAACGAATTTTTGGAATCCGCCCTAATAAGATGGAAAATAATTTAAATACAAAGTTCATTAGACCAACAGTTATATTGTGTTGATATATAATAATATCACTTATATTAATATGAGTATATTGATTACAAAAATGTTGAGTTACCTCAGTTTAAGCTAATATATAAACAATTTTGTGAAAATAACAGCAGGTACATTATATCCGATGTTCTTTTAGTTCAATTAGGCATTAATTTATTATAGTTTAGTATTACTATTTCCGTTTGTTCTTACTTTATTACTCAATGATGTCATATTCTGTTTTTGGAGCCATTCCACAAGTTGTGGACGCCTTGCGTCTGTAATTTGTTAGATTGAAGAAACTGTGTAGGGTTGTTGTTTATTCACCTATACCGTAGTGTGTTACACGGCCTATGTCCATTTAACAGTTTTATATGATAACGTGTATTTTGTAAGTAAAACTGTTTTCAACTATCAGAACTTTCTTTGTATAATAGCTAAATCATTTCACATTGTTTAATATACATATTTTTATATCTTAGGAACTCAGTCATGCTTTTTGTTACACTATTATTTATCACCGTTCTGTTACAGCATCTCAGGAAACAATTGTCAATTTCAAGTCTACAAAATATTTACTTAACATTCATATACCTACCTATATTTCAATTTGCATATTTTTATTTACTATGTAAGTACATATGGTTATTTTTCTTACCTTTGACTTTCTAATTAATCTGTTAAATAGTCTATCCTATAAGATGTAATATATTTGCTGAATCCTCACAAAATGAACAAAACGGTTTGTAACGTTTGTATAGGTTTTACTATTTATTACGACATTTCGTTAGCAGGTTAAAATTTGCAATAAATGTCATTATTTATCCATGGTTTATATAGAATTATAGATTCCTTTTATCGATTCTGCAATTTGCTTGAGTACGGAAATCTACATAAGGCGACATCCAGGTTGTGCGCTTAACTCAACAATTGACAGATGGTGATACGTGTACCATTCCTGCATTTTACAGCTTTCTATTTAAATAGTAAAAATAGATTTTTCAAGTCTAGTGGTATTATTTTGCAGAAAGTGGGATAAATAAAGTTTACCTTATTAGTAAAATTCGCCAAGAAATCATTTACCTGCAGCTGTTGTACTGATTCTGACCTATATACAAGCTTAACCGTGTGACATCTAGTAATTAACATTACATTTTTATATCAGCGTTAACAAGTGTTTAACAACCAGTTTATGAATCAGCTTTTTAAATATTTTTTTTACATATTGATTCTTTAAAAAAATTTCTTCATATTGAAAATTTGATATTCTTCAAATTGAAATTCAGCTATATATATTTCAAAATTGAAATTCAGCTTTACCAATTTATTTTAATTACATGAATAAATAAATCAATTTGTATAATGTGAAATGTGAAATTTTACGTTAATTAAAAATATCGGCAAACAAAGATTAATGAATACTAAAAATTAATAACAAAATTATACCAGGATCCTAGATTCTGGGATTGAGTATTGTAGATTGTGAAGGGTTCTGGATCAGCAATTCAGGCCCACAATTGTCTCTTGCAAAAATGGAATCTAAGGGTTTTCTTGGCAATTTAGTTTACGTCTCTTAATGAAGTGAAATTTGAAGAACGTAGAAGAATATAAATTTATAATTAATATAAATTCGTGAGAAGCTCAAATAAAGGTTAAGCATAAAATAACTAGGTAAGGCTGAATTTCAATTTTGAAATATATACAGCTGGATTTCAACTTGAAGAATATCAAATTTTCAATACGAAGAAAATTTTTTAACGAATCAATATGCAAAAAAAATATTTAAAAAGCTGATTCATAAACTGGTTGTTAAACACTTGTTAACGCTGATATAAAAATGTAATGTTAATTACTAGATGTCACATGCTTAAGCTTGTATATAGGTCAGAATCAGTACAAAAGCTGCAGGCAAATTATTTCTTGGTGAGTTTTACTAATAAGGTAAACTTTATTTATCCCACTTTCTGCAAAATACTACCACTAGACAATCTTGAAAAATCTATTTTTATTAATTAAATAGAAAGCAGTAAAATGCAGGAATAGTACAGGTATCGCCATCTGTCAATTGTCGAGTAAGCGCACAACTTGGATGTCGGCTTATGTAGATTTCCGTACTCATGCAAATTACAGAATCGATAAAAGGAATCTATAATTCTATATAAGCCATGGGTAAATATTCGCATTTATTGCAAATTTTAATCTACTAACTAAATGTAATAAATAGTAAAACGTATACAAACATTACAAACTGTTTTGTCCGTTTTGTGAGGATTCGGCAAATATTTTACATCTTATAGGATAGATATTTAACAGATTAATTAGAAAGTCAAAAGTAACAAAAATAACCATATGTACTTACATAGTAAACAAAAATATACAAATTGAAATATAGGTAGGTGTATGAATGTAAATAAATATTTTGCAGACTTGAAATCGACAATTGTTTCCTGAGATGCTGTAATAGAACGGAAATAAATAATAGTGTAACAAAAAATATGACTGAGTTCCTAAGACATAAAAATATGTACATAAAACAATGTGAAATGATTTAGCAGTTATACAAAGAAAGTTCTGATAGTTGAAAACAGTCTCACTTACAAAAACTGGATCAAAATGCTATACTGATCGTGCTAAATATAAATAAAATATCCGTTATTATATAAAATTTTTAAATTGACATAGGCCATGTAACAACTGATGAAAGCTAATAAACTCGAAACTAGTCTGCGGCTGTTGATACATAACAGCCCTGCACTGTAGTCCTTTCTTTAGAATTAATCTGTCTGCTGGGGGCTTATTGCGTTCAGATTTTTGTTTGCGTTCTTCGACTGAAAATGTCGCAAATTTTAGCGCATTATCTTCAACCGTTTTGGAAATGCACATTGTGCACTTTAATGAGTGGCGATGCATTTAGCTCCTTTTATAGGAAATAGTGGAATTCTTGGTCTGTCGTAGTATGTATTTTACTACATATTTATTTTTGTAATTATTAATCCACCTCGCGTTGGCCTTATATTTTGTTTAATAATGAATTGTTTAAATTTATACCAAACATATAATGCGAAATAATTTTAAAATAAACAATAAAGTATTTGTGAAGATTCAATCAAATTTTATAAATTTGTTTTACATTGAGTTTTAGTAGGAATTCTCATCAAATAAAGATCGAATAAATTATACAAACAAACTGGAGGGTTATAAACTGGAGTTATAAAACCAACATCCTCTTCTGAATGCATTTATTTATTACGTAGCAGAAGAAAAAGTGACCTATAGCAAGTTACGGTAAATGAGGAAATAATCGATAGAAGATGCAGAAACGAACAGCGAATTCAGAAAAGACAAATGCTTAAATCATGGGTACATATCTTTCTTATTGTCTGAAACTCCAACAGGATATCGAAATCATTCTTAGCGATGGTATTCCAAAGTAATAAATCAGTTCGGCTGTTAAACATTCTCACTGACGAAATAGTAACACTATCACAGCCTCTTTCCTTCTTCATTATAATACAAATATTTTTCAGAAGTAACTCGGTATACTGTTACTGTAGGCACTAACATAAGATTTTTGTAACTAAGTACCTGAAAGACTAATAAGGACTAATATTTTAAAGACTGCTTTTCGATATTTGAAAGTTACAGTTTTTACGTAAAATTGAATGTGTATGAATGAAGGAAATGTAAAAATATCCAAAATAAAAATAAATAAATATTGAAAGAGACCTACTATTGATGGTCAATAAACTTATCTAAATCCATTTCAAATTGAAGCGATTTTCAAAATTATTCAGCATAAATCTTATAACCCATAGAAACTGTTGTCGTCGATTTCTGTTATTTGTCACCATAATTTTTAATCGCCCTACATAAGAAAGTACAGAAACCAAAACAATTCAAAAATATTACTAACGTTGTTTGCAAACAAATGGTAAAGGGGTTTAGGCTACTGGGCAGAGCGAGGCAATTTAAATCAGAATTTACTGTGATTGAATGATTGATATGTCGTGAATAATCTATGTATGAAAATTGCACGTAAAATATACGGCCATAGGGAAGCGCACGTCCCATGGGTATTTGAAGAAGGGCAAATGTGATGAGTGAAAAATGTTGGCTACATATCCTTTCTGAAATCCGAGAATGAATTCGTAAAAGCAAGATAACTTCCCCTTGCAACCTACCAAATATTTTTGTTATATATAGGTAAATCAATGTGGAATTAAAGTAGCACCTATGAAATCTATAAAATGTTCTAAAAGAAGTTATGCTCCATGGATTACGGATAATATCAAATTTATGCAGAATCTACGTAACAAAGCTCTGACAAAATTCAAACAAACCGTGCAAGATGGTCATTGGTCTTATTATAAACAACTTCGAAATTTAACTAATATTGCCATTAATGCTGAAAATAAGGCTTATTTAAGATATAAATTTAGTAATTGTAATACAAAAGACAAATAGAGTGAATTAAAAAACTAAATATTTGTAAAAACCGACATATCAAGATACCTGAACAGTTAAATAATATGGATACTATTAATGATTTTTTTATTAATTCCTCAAATAATAATGAGACACCTAAAGAGAAGTTAATTAATTTTTATAATACCAATGTTAATGAAGGTATAGATGGTTTATTTTCTTTCAAACAGAGATCTGATTTTAAAATAATTCTAAACATAAAATCAAAACCCTATTAATACATTTACGCTGTCCTTATATAGTTCCATTTTTAGTACATATCTTTAACGAGTGTATACGTAGAAACTACTTCCCTAGAACCTGGAAAAGGGCTTTGGTATTTCCTCTGTCTAAAATTAATCAATCTAATCAATTAAGTCACCTATGATATATTAGTGTTATACCTGTTTTTCAAAACATTTTAGAGTTAGAAAATTTTTAAATATCAATAATATTTTACCTTTAAAACATTCTGGATTTAGATCTGATTTCACTTGCGATACGGCCCTTGCTGACGTAACTGATGACATCATTGGAGCTATTGATAGCAATAAAATCAGTGTTTTAGTATTGTTAGATTATACTAAAGCTGTTGATATGATAAATCACCAATTACTTTCAATTTTGCATTTTTGTGGTTTTAAACAAAATTCTTCCCATTTAATTTATTCTTTTTTTGTCGGATAGAGTTCAACTAACGGTACTCAATAACAATATTTCACAACCGCTAACTGTACTTTCAGGAGTTCCGCAGAGAAATATAATTGGTCCATTATTATTTACTATCTTTACATCACTAACTTTAGATCAAATTTTCATAAATAATTGCAGTTTCGTAATTACCACTTATATGCCGATGATACACAACTTTATTGTTAATTTCCATTGAACATCTACATGAATATGGGGGAATTTAATTAACACTGATTTAAAGAATTTAGTATCAACTGATCACCTACTCAAAATTAACCCTAGTAAGTCATCTGCTATAATATTTTGTAATGACAGTGTACGTGAAGTTTGTATCAAGAGAATTTAATATGCAGATCGGAAATGATATTATCGCCTTCAGTCATAGCTCTAAAAGTCTTGGTCTTATTATTGACCACAAATTAAGGTCTAAGCAGTATAATAACGAGTAAATTAAGACTAGCATACGCTGCACTAAAAATGATATATACGCAGAGACACTTTTTAAGAAGCATTGATGTGAAAAAAACGTTATGTGATTCTTTAGTTTGTCCCATTTTAACTATTGTGATACGGTTTATGGCCCTTGCATTGACAACATCGAGGTGCGGCGTATATAAAGAGTACAGAATTGTTGCCTTCGTTTAATTTTTGGAATTCAACGTCGTCAAAGAATATCTCACAAACTGCAAACTGCTGGTTGGCTCAATATGTACAATCGTTGTAAACTTCACATGAGTTGTTTTTTTCATAAAATTTTAAAATTTAAGTCACCACCTGGTCTCCTCAACAAGGTGTTCTTTCGCGCTGAGTTCATAACGTTAATATTAGACGTAAACACATTCTTACTGTACCTCACCATAGTAAGGGAATTTTCAAAATCTCTTATAACATTGCTACCTGTATAAATAAATTACCTTTTGATGGACTAATCCTTACATGTGAAAGTTTTAAAAAGACATAAAAAATATTTAATGCGAAACCAATAAATCTTTTTTTCTTCTATCTCCTCTATTCTTCTGCTTTCCTCTCTTTTCTCTTTCTCCGCTCTGGTTATCTGTTTTCTCTTTTTTCCCCTCTCTGCTTTGATGTATATCTTAATTTAATTATATTATGCATTTTATTATTGTCTAGATATGAATTGAAACCTATATTATATTTATTTTTTGTCACGTAGTTTAGGCTGTAGTGGAAGAACAGTTGCTGACTGTGTCAGTAACCTGAACTATTCTGCCTTTTATTTACCCATCACTTTTGTTGTTACTTATATAATCTATTGTCAATTGTTTTGAGTTTGGGTGAATAATAAATACTTTATTATTATTATTATTAAATAAAAACATTCTCATTATATTTCTAATTAAATTATTGCAGTACATTTTTAATAATATATTGAAATTTATTTTAAATGTATCCCCGATCAGAGAATATAATGCTTTTAATTATAATATACCAACTTCGCTGCACTATTATGTCTTCGTCCCTTGACAGACTTAATTACTCCTCAGCTTCCAGATTTCAAACAGTTCCTCACCCTCTTATACAGCTTCTTTTCTATTTATCTCTTCTGATCATTTTCTTGGTTATGTTTTCTTCTATAAATCTGATGCACTTCGTAAGCTGAATATTTTGAAACTGAAGTATCGCAACGACATATAATAAAAATTATCCTAGGAAAGAATTAATACCACTGAACTGCTATTCAAACAGTTTGCTGTATTTAGTGTTCAACGCTTATATACCAAGTTCGTTCTCATTTTTACACATAAACATAAAAGTTTACTGAGTGCAATACAACATGGATACAACACGAGACAAAAATACAATTTAAATATTACCATATCTCAAATTAGATACAGAACAACACCAATCTAACATATTATGGTCCAAAATTTTATAATATTTTACCTGTCCATTTTAAGTAATATACTAATATGACATTGTATTGCACAAAATAAGCCTATCGGTTTATTCTGTGATAAAACTAAACACTCGATGAATATAAACAGGAATTCGTGAGATTATTGATGGTTAAAGTTTGATTTGATTTTATTTTATTCCCCTTCCCATGATGTCCTGAATTGGAGGTGTATGTTTTCTTATCTTAGTTATTTTTATAGATAGCAAAAATGGTTAAGAAAGTTATGAGGAATATTTTTATGACATTTTGAGATAATTAAAAAAAAGTTAAAAGTTAATTGGATGGAATCTGCGGTAGGTTCTTGATGAAACATATTCAATAGAATAATTATAAATATTCAAAAGAATAGTTACAATATGCATTATCAAAGAGTCTTAAAAACTGTTTTTAAGACTCTTTGATAATGGTTGCAAGGCCGAAACATATGTCAGAGAAATCTGAACAAAACTAATGAAACAATAAACCAAGTGCGTATTGTAACTATTCTTTTGAATATTTATAATTATTCTACAAAAAGTGAAGTGGTGCAATTTGGCGACCGATCACATTCTTAGATTTTAATGTGCTTTCCTTGACATTACCGCTCATTTCGTGAGCTGTAACAGCCATTTTAAACCAGCTTCTATAAAGAACGGTTAGTCCGACCGTGTTTAAAAGACAGGGTCTTTTTTGTGGAACCATATTTCGACATCAAAATATTAAAAAAACGAAGCAAAAATATTTGAATTATAAGACTGATGACCGCTTTTCCGTGCGCCCCTGGTTAAATTTCGATTTGAAGTAATATCCCTGATTGATACTAAAGAGCGTAATAAATCTTATCCCTGTAGCATAAAGAGTTCTTAAAACATTAAACAAACACTAGCATCAGGAACTTTTTCATATTTTCACAAACGCTATTTTTTGCATATTTACATTCCACATGAAATTCTCATTAACGATGTATCACAACTAGGTAATTTTTTTCCAAATAGCGTCATAAATTCATTGGTGTTATAAAATTAATGTAATAATTATACAAATAACCTTGGCAAACTAAAAAATCACTTTATTTATATTTCTCTCCTAATTAATTTTTCTGTTTAAGTAGTAGCTACATCTGTTTACGTTATATTCTGTCTCCCTACGTAATTATATTTTATTTTAGGGTATTATGCAGACCATCTGTCTATTGCTCAAGAAGTAAGAGGGAATCACACCATTAGGGTGAAGAATGAATCTCGAGGTTTTCATTTAAATAATCTTTCGTACGCAGGGCCCATTGTAATGGGAGTCGGAGGTAAGTCACTTTTAATGATGTATGCTCTTATACTTTAATTATTTCGTTTTGAAAAGATAGCAGTATAGCAGTCTCGAGTTGTGGCAAGTTACACATGAGCATAATTTCAAAAAAGAAGTAATAAACATATCTGAATTACGAGGACAAATTTTCGAAATCAATTGGTAATACGCTTTATTTCATACTGCACAATAAATGTGGAGAATGGAAATAGAGGAAAACGAATACAACTTTGAAACAGTTATTTTTCAGTTTTCTTAGCAATATTCAATTGTTTTTCTAGGATACACTATTTAGTTCCAATTTATTATTCTCATTGTTGAAAGAATACTGCTTTGTCACGTGCTAGACTGATTATGGACTTTTACTTCCCTAGCTAAGAGGAGGAAAGTATTTTAATCGTGAAAAAATTACTCTCCGAGATCTTACGAATTTTTACGTTTCAGACTATTATGATTATAAAAATTAAGGTATTTCAGTTGTAACAGTGTCTATATATTATACAAAATATTCGTTACTAGCAGGTCTATATCCCACTTAAGCCTTATTGACATAATACTGTCTATATAAATTTGACCTGGTCGATCACCTTTTTGGGTAATAATCAATCAATCAATCAATCAAAAGAACTTTATTTATATTAATACATAGCAAGTATCTAATGATATGATTTCAGCTACTTACAGTTCAATTCTTAGCCATTCTTCAAATGATTATTCAATTATTGTAGATCCCGGAGAACGCACCTGAGTAGTTTCTACATTGCTTCCTTGCCTGCTTTAATGTATTGTCCTATCTCAATTACGAGAGGTTATTATGCTTTGATTGTCATTTGAGAGAATTTCCTGGAATATGGCATATTCTAGACCAAGAGCTATTGTATTTTTATGTATGAGAATTTCCTTCAACTTTTATGGTGCTTAGTCTAGTTTAAAGAGACAACCCTTCGCTGGATCCGCATCCTGGCGGATGTCCGCTTTGCTGACCATGTCAGCATCATCGTGATTAAAACCGTATCATAAAAGTTAAAGGATATTGATTTTGTTTATTCGGGAATACTTCTGATATTCTCGCAATGTCTCCTCTGGACTTTTTCCGGTGATCGACTATACTCAGTCAGAGAGGTCTTACATTCATTCTAATTGGCTACTTTAAAATTTTTTTCTCATTTCTGCCCTCATGTTGGTAAAGCCATTATTCCACCAGGCCACATGCTGAAGCATTACTTTACCACCAGACGACGAGTTATTCTCGTATGCAAATATAATTTCTTTCTGTATTTGTATCGCAGCTAACTTGACACCTTCCTAACCTTCTATAGTTTCCATGACCCATGACAAGTCGTTGCAGCTAACAAGTTGTTAAATCTAACAGTTCTTGTCCTTGTTCGGTTTCAGAGATTGGAATGTTACATGCATTTACCATATCTAGAGTTCTATTCTATAATAAATTCAAAAAATGACGCCTTAAAGTTTGATGTGGTGTTTCCCCAAACCCTGTGATATGTATTTGCATCACACCTGATAATAAATTGAGATCCACTTTCTTTTCAGCCCCTCATCGGTTTCTCCACGTTTTGGTTAGTGGTGGGTGGTCGTATAGAAAGTACACAGTCCAGCATTACTCTTGCCATACCTCCATATGTAACCTTAACTGCTACTAAATCCTTAGAATAAAATTTCGTTGGTGGCATTACTTTTTAATTCCTTTTAATCGGAATGCATGTTCTAGGAGTCTCAACATCTTTAAAGCCTCTTATCTGTCCATTGTAATCTCAAGGTTCTTGGATCAGTGTTACATTACATCCTTATACGACTTTACCAAGGACCGATATTGCTATCTTGCTATGATGAAAGTTTACTTGCAGTACACTTATTGTTAATCTTTTTAAGGATCACCGTACCCAAAATGTAATACAGTCTAATATTGACCCCTTTAAGCGTTTTAAATGTAAGTCAGCATTTACCACTATTTTTCGGCTTTACAACTCATCAATAGCCATTCCTCCGTTCTCAAGCTTGCAAGTTGCATCCGGAGACAGCATTAAACTAATGTCTATCTACTGGGTCGGGAATCCAGACGAGGAGCTTCGGTCCTTTTGGGAGGTTATGGCGTCAACCGATAAAGTCGGGTGTGCGTCGCTGTACAAATATTGCAAAGTAAAAGTACAGAGTGGCCCAAAATGTGGAAGTTGTAACTCTACTTATCATCAAAGTTGTGCTAAGCGTCTAAAAAACGTTATTTCAATAAACGATCATGAAATAATATGCTGTGAACCAGAAACCACGCTGTGCAGCGCACCTAACCTAATTGATGAAAGTGACAGTTTGGAGTACCAAGTTACGACATAGCGGAAATATCGGCCGAGCTATCAAAAAATAGTCACACCTTATTGGTTGAGAATCAGTTATTAAAAAGCATCATCACAAGAATTACATAATAAAACAACTAGAGGAAAAGTCGCCTATCTACACATGCATAAAAACTCTAGCATTACAATTGAAAATCCACATATTGCATCATCATCTTCTTCTTCTAATATTGATCCAGTGACCATTTCAAGTAATGATCATAATACAGTAGTCTCAATGAACCAAAATCAGCAACAAATCAAACATAACCCAACAAAAGTGGAAAAACGAATAAAGCAAATAAAATTAACAAAAATCAAGTATCACTTAGTACAATGGAAGCACAAACAAAAGCGACACTAAATATATGCATTATTTTGGGCAATGCTGAAAACGAAGTAAGAGATCAGTGAGAGTGGAAATCAAGAAAACGACGGTAAATAAGAAATCAAAAATTATAGACAAAAAAATGGATTCAGAAAGCAAATTTACAATAACTAACCAAAAGGAGATGATCTGGTTGTACACATCTAAATTCAGACCAGAAGCCGAGGATCTGGAAAGTTACTTAAAAATAAACTCTGAAACCGATGAGATCATGGTAAAAAAATTAACGAGAAACCCAGAGCAGGCACCATTTAGATCTTTCAAGGTGGGATAGAGTTGAACGAGTTTAATGGGCAATATAGAAGGTTTTTTCGGCAAAATTTTAGACAACAGTCATATTGGTCATAACAGAATAGAAATCACAGAAGATAAAAAAATCACAGATAAAAAAATCTCTATTTTTTTATATAAATATTCAGTGTATTCACAATAAAATCATGGAACTAAAACATTAACCAGGGGAAAATAATTTCAATATTCTTTGTTTTAGCGAAACTTGGTCGTGTATAGAACAATTAAAACATATAAATCTAAATAATTATAAGTTGGCAACCTACTACATTAGAAAAACTCATATTCATGGAGGAGTAGCCAATATATGTGAGAAACAATTTAGAATATGTCTTCTTCATTTACTGATAAATTCTGTGAAGATTTACATATTGAATTATGTGCAATAGAATTACGGAAACACAAAGCTATTATTAGTTGTTATATGTCTCCCATGGGGGACAAACAAATCTTTAATAATAACCTAATGGCTTTTTTTCATAATATATCGACCGACGTATAAAAAAATCACACTTTGTGGTTATTATAATATTGATTTTTCAAAAAATACTGAAAGTAACATTCGGGTAAATCTTTTTGCTTCTTTTGGATTGCATGATTGTGTTAAACATTTCACCAGATTTACCCACGCATCTAAGACCAGAATCGATAATATTTTTACAAACTTAGATAACACATACTGAAACACCCAAGTCACTAATCCTTGCTTCTCAGATCACTTAGGTATAAGTTTTTCATATAGCCTGTGTGAGCCACAAGCAGCACAGTTTCCACAAACGCGTAGAATTATTAACAACTTTACTATTCTAAATTATAAAATGTCATTATCAAACTGTAATTGACCTAATTTATTTCACAATGATATCCCTCATATCCTATTTAATGATATATGTGTTACGAAACATCTTTTCCCTTGAAGCAAACCAAAAAAAGAAAAGGCAAATCTATGGAGTATAGTGACGACATTAAAAATATGAAAAATCAATTAATAATTAATTCTTCATGAAATGAGTTAAAAAATATCAAAACTTCAAAGAACCTTATAAAAAATACAAGGAAGAGTACAAAAAGGCTTTAAAATTAGAAACAATAAATCACAATACTCGACTAATATTTAACTCAAATAATAAAAAAAAGACAGCCTAGTCTATCATAAATCGGAATAAATCCAAAAACAATTGTGATCCGATCTCATCTGAAGACTTAAATATATGTTTTGTAAACATTGCGGACAAAATTATAAATAATATTAATCAAGACAACGCGGAATATCTTGAATCATTACGGAAAAACCGGGTGTCTTTTTCGTACTACTTATCACCAATTACTGATACTGAGGTCGCAAACCTAATCGACTTACTAAGTTCGTCAAAATCCAGAGATTACTATGGATTGAATAGTGACTCACTGAAATTAGCAAAAGAAGAACTACTAAGTCAAATCGTTTATTCTATAAATAGTTGTTTTGAAAATGGTATATATCCTGGTAATCTAAAAATATCCAAAGTAACTCCTATTTTCAAAAAAGGAACAAAAGATTCAGTCGAAAATTACAGACCTATATCTATAATCTCTATACTAGCTAAATTGCTAGAATTAGCTTACAAGATCCGATTAATGGAGTACTTTGAAAGCCAAAATTTAAGAAATCCAGATCAATACGGTTATAGGAAAGGTAAGTCGACTATAGACGCATTAACAAACATAATAATATCATTAATGAATGAACTTGAAAAAGGAAATGTATCAGTAGCATCATTCATAGATTTGTCCAAGGCCTTTGATTGTGTCTTACATGACATACTGTTATTGTTGTTGATATCAATGCATAGAAGTAAATGGTCAGAAGGAATTTCTTAAGCCACTTAATCCTGGAGTCCCTCAAGGATCCATTTTAGGCCCAATACTGTTCATTCTTTATATAAATGATATTTCAAAGTTTCTTGAATCTAGATCTATTGGATATGCTGATGACACAACCCTACTATCGGTAAGTAGTGATATGAGCTCTCTTATGCACGTCTCTGAGGAAACGAATTCCAAAGCAAATGTCTACTTCAAGAATCTTAAATTATCTCTAAATGTAAAAAAAACACAAACTGTTATTTTTAATTTAAACACGCACCTAAATACCGGCACACATCCTGCAAAATGACTAGGTGTATTTCTTGATACCAAGTTAACATGGGAGGCACATTCAGAATATTTACAAAAAAACTATCAAGTAGTGTATATATGTTAAAAAATCTCACAAATCTCATATATGAAAATACATTTCTACTAGCCTATCACAGTGTAATGTAATACGATATTTTATTGTGGGGTGACTCAGCACATGTTTCTAAAATATTGCGTATCCAAAAGCGAGCGGTAAGAGTTATCACAAATGCTAAATATGGTAAAACCTGTCGACCATTATTTAAAAATCTAGAAATACTTACTGTAACAAATCAATATATTTACATGTGCTTAAATTATACTAAAACAATTATACAACTAACCAGAATCTACACAGAAATGAGATAAGACTGAACCTTATAATTGCCCCATATTTCCGTCTGACAAATAATATAAACTCCTTCAGATATATCTCTATAAATTTCAACGAAAAATTAAGACTTTCCTAAAAGAAAATGTATTGTATGAGATCCAAGAATTCATTGACCACTTTAGACTTTTATTTCAATAATTTGTTTCTATTTAATTGTGAATTAGTAATAATATTTTAATGTAGTTTTGTGCATTTCAGTTAGATGCTATCGTTGTTTTCTTTTTACAATTTTATAATATGTAACATTTTATTTATATCATATACTGGACGTGTGTATACAATGGAGCATTGTCTGACACAAATAAACTCTCTCTTTCATAGCCGAAACCAACTCATCCGCCAAGCCCTTAATAGTAGAATATTGGAGGTACATAGATTCAAAGGAAAGTTTCAGTCGTATAAATGCTTTATAAAATACTCCTTTCACTACACATAGAAATTCATTTTAAGTAATCTATATTGGGGCTGAAATTGGTGATATTTAACCTAAGTAACTAAAATTTAATTTGAAACTCAATATTATATAGTCACATTAGAGAAATAACTAAGCTGTAAAGATAAAGATATATCTTATACAGATGTTTATTACAAATCTATTTGGTTTGCACATGTATAAAAGTTCTTATTAAGCTTTTTATGAAGTAAGAAAGCCCATGCAAGATGCTTTATAAAAGTAGCTTTGTATTTATACTATGAGAACATTTTGCAAGCAATCTTATTCTACCGAATTGCTCCGTATAAGCATAAGACCAGAAATGTGTTAACTTAGAATGCTAATTCTAAAGCGGATAGCCATTTTCGAATATATGGCGAACTCGCCAGTGTTAATATAATTAACATTTCATTATCCAAAAGTTAGAATGTCTACAAGAGGCCTATAATAAACTGGTTCCAACAGTAAAATCTTTTGTCCGATTTAAAACGATATTAATCTACCTGACAACTGGCCTATTAACGGTACCCATTCATAATGTCTAAAATCTAAGTAGGAAAATTACAAATCGTTTGTCGGAACGTTCATAGAAACCATTTCAGCCCTTGCCGAGTTGTGTACTTTTTTAAAAGTCGATGAAAAAATACCATCGCCATGTAGTGCTTAGAATGAAAAATTCCGTTGAAAATGAGAGAACAACAAACCGATGAAACTTAACACTCTTAGAACTAAAGGTTTAAGAGAAAGAAAATATTTTCCATGCAAGAGGAAATTTTATTTACAAACATTAAGTAATATATTTACCAAAAATTAGGATAGAGTACCATCAAATTTAAGAAGCGATCTAAAGTTACAACAAACTGAGACGTCATCACATAATGCATGATCCCTTTTTCCGTATTGAGATTCTGAAGAGGCCGTACGATTCAATTTCACACAGTATCAAAATCGACATCATGAATAAAATAAGCTTACACTACTCCATAGTAGGGGCTATCGTTTAGATGATAATAGTGATTTTAAAACAATGTCACCTCTGACAATCTCCTTTTGTAGTTCTACCAGCATACGGATGAACTATCTGGAAAGTACCGACGGGCGAAGATAGATTTTAGGAGAATTATTGACAAAGTAAGTACTCCAATAAAACTATTCACAATAGATAATATAGGAACTGTTCACCCTCATGAGCAAGATTCCAGAAGATTTAAATTACCAAAACTCGAACTTAACAAATTTAATGACGAATTAAAAGATTAGTGTGTAATTGTGGAGCAGTTTAAAAATATACATGAAGATAAGGATATTAACGATAAAGATTTTTTTTTACATTTATTTAACGTTGGCCTATTTCCGCTACTAAGACCTAACACCGACGGAAGCCTGTAGACGAGCTACCCCCAACCAGGAATTTTGCCGAACATCTCCTCTTTCGAAGAGTAGGAATCTTTTACTTGCCTAATATTTAATAGACAAAGGAGCGACGGCTCTATATCCCCCCCGAAGGATGGTATATCCACTACACAATCCTCGTCTGAGATTGCATAGCTTCCGCACATAGACCGATAATATACAAGTCCCTGGAAGCGGCGAGGCGAGGACGCGGTCTTTCTTGCGAACACGAGGGCTAATTCGGTGATAAAAAAATAATATTTTGGAGCGTAGTTTAAGACTCTTGGAGTACCTCTGTGGTTGTTGAAGTCAAAAAACACTTTCTTGACATTTTTTCAATTTAGTTAGGGTATATGACTCTTCTGGAACGACTTTTTCCATTCTTGTAGTTAAAAAAGAGTTTTTTAAAGTTGTAATGTTTTTGGCCAAGGCCAAAAGCTACACCCTGTATATGACTTTTTGAAATGTATTGAAATTATAACACTTTTGTTTAAACGAAATGAACCGTATCTATTTAAAGTAATTTAAACAAACTTTGAAATAAATTTGAATACTAAATAATTTATTTAACAAAGTTGAGAATAGATAACTATTTGACAACCAGAAATATATCCATAGATGAAAATAAGGCGAAGAAAGAAATAAAATAAATAAGAATAGGAAAATATAACTAAGACTGAAAAAATGTACTGTGTGAAAGAATATTCGTAGCGGCGACGGCATCGAGGTGGATTTTACTTGACCCAAACAGGGAAGTGGTAACAATAACCCGGTTACAGAGAAATAAGCGGTGCCTAAATTAGAATAGCTAACTAGGTAAGAGGCACTAAAGCCATATTAGTTGAAAACGCTTGTGAAACACTCGTGAAGATGTACAAAATGTGTAAAATTCTCCGTTTTATATAGGTCCGGTAATGTTCCGTTTAGACGGGGACAGTGCCTCGCCGGAACGTTTTCCCCATTTTTGTTTTCGTTTACCGTGCCTCATCCATTCATTAGGCTAGGAAGTGATTTTCTCATAAAAAACAAAATATTTTTAAACTAAAACTTATATGGAAAACTGGGCATTGATAATGGGCATCTTTTGAAGTAAGAATGAAAACTGTATCTGAAACGGCTATTGAATTAATTACGATTAACTACTACTAAATCGGGCGGATAATTAAGTTGCCCGGAAGATATCACGAAGGCATTCATTTCAATTTGAATGGCAAATGTACGTATCGAAGAGCTTTTGCATTAACTCGCGGGCCGGGAGTTAACGCTAGAGCTTTAGCGAGTAGTCATTTGGTCTGCATTGGTTGAGGCGGAAACGAATTTTGATGAAAAAAGTTAACTTTTGAAAACGGCGAGTTTATGATTTAACTATTGAAATTAGATAATTGGCAATGATGTGAAACTAATTTTTTAGGATGGTAATTTGTAACGATTTGACTGTAAAATTGCCACTTCGATAGTTTGAAAGCTAATATTGATAATTTTAGTTTATTTGAGAGTTATCGAGTGTTAGTGAATTTCTTCAGAATTTGATTAGAAAAATTGTAGTTTTTGATAAATTTGAATATCAGAATGCCTTTTTTATTTTGTTTTGACTCTATGAATTGAAAATGATGTTTATTTTGAAAATTATGAAACTTTTGAATTTTACTTTTCCCCTATGACTGAAAGGTACGGTCGTGAGCAAAAAAACAAATAGGACAAGTCTTATAACGCTATTTTGCTAACATCTGGTTATGTACATCTAACTTTAATTTTTATGACATTGTCAGTTAGTTGTCATAATTTATTGCAAGTGTGCAAAAAACTAATACGCCTCATTTAAGCGATTTAGTTAAATCTGGAGTTATTACAAAAGCAGAAGATGGATGGTCAATGAGACAAATTGCACTGCGTTATAATATTGACAAAAATTCTGTGTGTAACATTTTAAGAAAGTGGAGAATAAACGGCACGATTAGTAGGAATGGATGAGGGCGACGAAGGATATCAACTCAACAACAAGATTTGCAATTGGTAAATGCTTTAGTAGAAAATCCATTTTACTCAGTTAGTCAGGCTGCTGAAGAAACGAATTTTCCTGGATCGAGTAGTACTGGTCGCCGGCGAGTAAGAGAATCGGAGCTATGCTGTCATGCAGCAGCACAGATATACTTACTCGAGTAGGATTTGCACTTGGATTTTTAGCGCATGATGTAAATTTTTGGAACAATGTAATCTTTACAAACGAAAAAACTTTCCAGTCAACACACAACTATCGTATTCGTGATTACCGCCCTCCGAATACTCGATTCGATGAGAAATATATATCTAACAATGATAAAAGTGGTAGATTTTCCGTCAATATGTGGGCTTGGATATCGGCACGTGGTTCTGGTGTTTTGTGGCATATTGAAGAACGATTTAATAGTGAAACGTATATTAGGATTTTAGACAATATTATGCTCTATTCTGTGTCAAAATTATTTCCTAATAATGACAGACAATTGACAGAAAGACAATTGTTCCGTTCATACTGCTCATACTGTAACTAACTGGTTTCAAGATAACAACATCAATGTTCTTAACTGGCCCAGTCATAGTCCAGATCTTAACCCTGTGGAAGGAGTATGGAGACTACTTGTAAGAAGTATCCAAAAACGAAATGTGAGACCACGCAATGCCGAAGAATTACTGGAAATAGTAAATAATGCATGGGAAAATATTATTACTAATGATTATTGTATAAGGTTATTTATTTGTATGCCAAACAGACCTATAAGAAGTTATAAATAGAAATGGTGCAATAACGAAATATTAATAGTTCGTTTCTTATTAAGTAGGATATCCTTTGTCCTTTGATCCGGGATTTCTACTAATCGTACCGTTTATTCTCCACTTTCTTAAAATGTTACACACCAAATGTTTGTTAATGTTATAACGCAGTGCAATTTGTCTCATTAACCATCCTTCATTTACTATAGCAATAACTAAAGTATTAAAATAAAAAATAAATTAAAAATGATATCTGTTTTATTTCGGCTACTCGTTGCATATTCAAATAGAGACAGATTTACATTAGAAAAAAAAGTTGTCCTATTTTTTCTGCTCGCGACAGCACTATAACACTTAAAGCATAACCATAGATTTAGTCCACTATACCACACCATGCAAGTTTATTAAATGTTCTGGAAAGGAAAAACGATGTTAGGCATACGGTATCAGTCCTTATTATGATACTAAAAATAAAAATGTAACTCACAAATTTCACATTAAGAAACTCGTACTTTACATTATAAAAAATATATCAACATTTGAGCGGAAAAATTTTACTTTTAATATCATAGAATACCGTATGCCCAACAAGAAATATTATTCTTTCTTTTTAGTACATTTCAATAAGATCATGTTTGAAATATTATATTTTTACTTATAAATTATTAATAAGCTAGGAAGAATGTACTGGTACTGCTGGTAGATATTTACAGTAAGAAGTTAGTTACATTTTCATAATATTAAAATGATTATTAACATAATTCTTTATCTAGATAGATATCTTTATTTGACCACTTTACATACAAGAGTTACACTTTTGGCAAGTTAGAGGTTACAGATAATATAAAATATAAATATTATAAATATATGGAATAAAATTAAAGTTAATAAAGTTACATAATGCATATATTCATAGACGTATATTAAAAATATATAACGTACATATATAGACACTAATTATACAAAAATAGTATCAGGTGTACAGATAATTTATTCATACATTAGCGCGCACATCAACACAAGTATAATCATATTTACAGAACAATGTTAAGAAAACAATTAAAAATCAGCATTACATTATATTTGTGTTAAAATATTCATCCACATTATAAAAGCAGTTATTTAATAAAAATGATTTAATTTTAGTATTAAACTGCATATTATTCAGATTTTTCCAATCACTAGGTAGTTTGTTGAATATAGAGATTTACTTACTGTTACATGGCCTATGTCCATTTAACAGTTTTATTTAAAAAACTAGTGTTTTGTGGATATTTAGCACGATCTGTATAACATTTTTTCGACTCAGTTTTTGTAAGTGAAGCTGTTTTGAACTAACAGAATTTTACTTGTATAACTGCTAAACCATTTCACAATGTTTTATGTACTTAGCTTTATATCTTAGGAACTTAGTCCTGGTTTTTCTATTAACTATGATGTATTTCGTTCTACACAGCATCCCAGGAAACAATTAACAATTTGTCTACAAAATTTAGTTACATCAGATATCTATTTTTCAATTTTTATATTTTTGTTTACTATGGAGTACATATGGTTATTTTCCTTACCTTTTCTCATTCTATATATAACATATCCTAAAAGATGTAATGTATTTACTGAGTTATCAATACGTTTTACTATTTATTTACATCTGTTCATATTTGTGGTTATGTATAAAATAGAAATTACACACTTGGCAAAGGCATTGGTATGGAACAAAAACTTTTATTATAGATTCCTTTTATCGATCATATGCTACTATTTTAGTTGTGAGTGAAGGAAATTGTAAAGTTGCCACCTGCAAGTTGTTGCGCTTAACTCGGCCATTGACAGATGGCCATACCTGTACTATTTCTATATTTTTATGGCTTTCAATTTAATTAGGGAATTAAATTTGTCAGGTTAGTTTTTTTGGTAGCATTATTTTCCAGTAACTAGGACAAAAAGTTTACCTTATCAGTAAAACTCACCAGGAAGTCATTTGCTTGCAGCCTTTGTACTGATTCAAACGTATATAATTTTTAACTGTGGACTTCAGTAATTGATATTACAATTTTTATATCCCAGTTACAAAGTGTTGAACATACAGGTAATTTCATTATACTCATTTAAAAATTTAATTAATCTTCAAATTTTGCCTTTGATATAATTTCAATTATTTTTAAAATAAATTTGAATTCAGTCAATTCTTTTTAATTTAATAAGTAGTTAAAATACTATATGTACCACATGGTTTTAAAAATATTTTTCTCTTTCCTTTTCAATTTTTTTGGCAATTTATAGTCTATGAAATCAGCTTAATTAATTTCGTGCAGCTAACTTAATATGTTTCGTGCAGCTAACTTAAATATATTTTGCACAGCTAACTTGCTTAAATTTTGTACATGCATTCATGCTTAGATATTTACATGCTTACATGCTTCGATGCTTATATTCTTAGATACTTAAATTCTGAGATACTTCTTCTACATTCCTGCATAGTTTTTGCACAGTTTATCTTTCATAGATAAAATTTCGTTATCTTTTCATTAAACCACATAGTTGGTTAATTTTCCTACAACTTTCACCCCATTGCATTGAGAGACCTAAATTGCCAAGGAAACTTTAGAATTCATTCTTGCAACAAGAGACAATTGTGGGCCTGGATTGCTGTCCCAGAACCAGTCACCTCGAACATAATCAATCTAGGATACTGGTATAAATTTGTCTTTTATATATATATATTAAATTTCAAATTGTCTTTCAAACCGATTTGTCTATTTTTCATGTAATATATTTTAACATTCATTTTAAACTATCTTTTTATTCCTCTTACCAACAATTTCAGCCTGATCTATAGTAGACTAGTTATTCGAGAAATTGCTTATTTTACTGTAGATGGTGCCCAATTTAACATCAATTTTTCTTTGCCTCCTTTTCTCGAAATAAACAGAAATCTGTCGCTTATGCTGTACATGTCAGAAAGGGTAAGTTTCTCCACTCTTACGAATGCTCTGGACCCACGGCTCTCTGCTTCGACTTAAACCAGCTAGTCGTCCGCATATGTTGCCTCAATTCTTTCTCAAAAATAAATAATAAGAGAAAGGAGGTAACACTACCTATACAATGTAACGATGAAAGTAGACGTGTTATTCAAAACTATCTAATTTTTATTAATTTTATTCCTGTACACTTGAAGTTTTTTCATTAATCATACAGGCTACAGGCTTCAATTTATTTTAATGGCGCGTACCATTCTACATAGTAATTTAGTTTAATTTAAAACAATACATAACAAAAGTTTTTACACGTTTTTCTCGAAACTTGTTACATATTGACGATATGTACGGAATAATTCAGTTAGAAAATCATTGAGCTAGACGGGCGAAGTTATAACAATTTTAATTTTCCTTGGTGAACTTGAAATTCACTGCCGTTTTTTTTTTCCGCGACTAGAAAGTAAACTTTGCTTACCCTGATTCTTTTGTAGAAAATATTCAGCTAAATAACAGTGCAGTGAGCTCCATAAGATCATTTTTAACCAACTACTTCAGACTTACTGTGGAATTACCCGGGACATAGCCGTGAGCAAAAATGCACCATTCTGACCCTGTTCAACTACTTGCAAACATTGATA
Source organism: Leptura quadrifasciata (assembly GCA_963675555.1). NCBI lineage: Eukaryota > Metazoa > Arthropoda > Insecta > Coleoptera > Cerambycidae > Leptura > Leptura quadrifasciata. Next base: position 147,943,509 of record OY776673.1, on the reverse strand, counting down.
CTAAAATTTTAAATACAAAGCATGTGTGTGTATAAATGTGGAAATTTTATAGGAAAGATTAGTTATAGTATCGTTCAAAGCTTCACTTCGAATGAAAAATGCAACAAAAACTTTATGAGCTAATCATTAACGGCGGCGAACCAGTCGGCACGGTGTCAGCAAACAAACAGACGTACATTAAAAATCTATAAAAGTAAATGATTCAATTTGCTGGTAGAATAGTACAGAGAGTAATGGTATTTTAATGAGGTCGTAAATTTTTTATTGCCTTTTTTGAGTGCACCGTAAATTTGAGCTTGGCTATAGTAGTTTAAATATGTAATTTTGAAGACGTCAGGTTCTTCAGCAGACATCATTTTCAGTGAAGAAACAAAAGCTGCAGTGTCACAGGAAAAGTTTCTTGCAAACGAGAACCATTTGATTTTGATGCTTATACAACAATATAAGGAAGAAGGGATCCAAGCGCAACATACAGAAAAAGATGCAGATTTATTAATTGTAGAAACAGCTATTTCCCAAGCAACAAAATCCGATAGTGTGGCAATTGCTAGCGAGGACATTGACGTTTTCGTTCTCCTAATGGACCTCGGAAGCAAGTACGACAACTTGTACTTCCACAAACTAGGTAAAGGGAAAAACCAGGTTTATGGTACTCAAACACTTGCTTCAACTTTGATCCCACACATGTCCTCTTCATGCATGCATTTACTGGGTGTGACACCACGTCATCATTTTTCGGTCACGAGAAAGGAAAATTTTTATCCCTCACCGAGCAACATCCACACCTGAAAGCACAAGCAGCTACATTTCTTGTGCCATCGGTTTCTCAAGACTTGATAGAAGAGGCAGGGGAACAGCTGATCTTGGCACTGTACGGATAGATGCACAGCGGGCCTCTGGACGAGGAGATACGAGCTTTTTAAAAAATCCGCCTCAAAAAAATTGTTCAACCTAGCACGGTTGCTACCAACATCGAATGCAGCAAGGTGGCACTCAATGCGCGCATATCACCAAGTGCAAACTTGGCTGGGAAACGCAACAAACCCATACAGATGGGATTGGAAGAAAGGCTCGTCAGGCTTATTGCCTATAACAATATAAAAGGATGCTGCACCCGACATGCTGCTGAAAATGGTTACGTGTACATGCAAAAAAGTTGTACTGCAGCATGCAGCTGTCGGAAATCAGGCCTGAACTGATCGTTGACCTGTAAACACTGTTCTGGCCTCTCGTATCAGAACGCTCCTGAGACTGAGTTGGATGAAAATGAAGACGACGACGAAGATTACTTCGAGCAAATTGGTGGTGCTGCTGCAATGAATCAGGAAGATAGGATGCAGTACTGCAGTACGAGGACATTAGTCAGCCCCAATCCAAACGTTTTTGACTACTATAACCACTACATGCAAATGATTATTTTCCAAAACTCATTTTTACTTCATTTCAGTTTTTTTCTTATATCTTGTATTGTTCTTGCACTTTGTATTTGTTTATTTTTTTTATACTTCGTTGTATTAGGTACTATTGGGTAAATTTTTATTTTTGGTTAATAAACTTTGATCCTTTCATTACACTATGCATTTATTTCGACAACCCATTTTCTCAAATTCATGTTAAAAATTAAATAAAAAGGAGTAAAAGAAACTAATAAATATATTTATTTTGGATTTTGAGTGTATTTTGCTCAATATTGATCGACATTAGAAAACCAGATAATCTATGAACATGAAATTACGTGCTCTACAACTTTCGTTCTATGGATTAACCGTTTCAGAGCTGAAGACGTTTAAAAAATTACCCAGTGTGAATTTTTTACAAGTTAGTAAAAATTGTTATTATTCGACTGCCAATTACGCCCATACTTCTTGATGAAATTTCAACTTTGAGGTACTCATTCGAAGGGAAATTTAATGCTATTTAGTTTCGATAATAGATGACTTTTCGATTGGATGCCTTGTTTTTAAGTTATAGGCCACAAACTGAAAAAAAAGTCAAAAATTCGTGGTCACCCCATTTCGATGACGCCGTTCCTGAACTTTATTGTCTGTTGGAGAATCTTATTGTAAAAATATATTCACATCCACTTTCTTCATATATACATAGTTATTTAAAATGCCACTGTTTTTTACGAATGATGAATATGCAGATATAATACCTGGATATTGTAGTGGCAATTCGAAAAAGCATTGATTGAGGAGAAAAAAATAATTTAGAAAATTCGAATAATGATTTTTTTTGAGAACTAGGGCGCTTTTGAACCTGTGAATTTGTAGAATAGTTAGGCTTTGGGAAATGATATTATATAGTAAAAATATCAGGTCCAGTTTTCCTTGGGCCAGCCAGCCATGGTAATCTTGCTAGACTCTTTGGAATTGTTTTAACAAAACATACATTACTTGATCTATTATTTCATTACAGTACGTAAGTTTGGAAATATTTTCCTAGGAATTCTGGTCAACAGAATTTAAAATTGGCTTTCATTCATTACTTACCAGACGGTTTTGACTTAGCTGATAGCCTTACGAAAAGAGGAGCTGAATGAAGCGCCATTTTTCGGACCCGAACCGTTTTTTGTGGTCTATTTATGGGACACATAACGGATGAGATCCAAAAAGGAACAAAATACTCCAGGCTAAAGACAAGCGAAAAAGTTTATAAGTTATTCGGCAAAGAATGCCACAAGGCTTCTCGAACTTGAAAAGTCCGAATTAAGGTTGATTGCAGGCATTCTAACAGGCCACTGGCCCTTGATATACCATCTCAAGAACATGGGCAAGGCAGTAGACGATAAATGAAGAAACTGAATGAAACTGTGGAATCTGTACTTTGTGAACACTGTTAATCTGCGCTAGGCTAAAGTACCTAGAGCAGGCCGAATTAACGCCTAAAGACATAAGGAAACTAGCCCCATGAAAATCGCAAGCGTTGTAAAAAGTTTTAGAGTCCTGGGCAACAATTAGTTGTAGAGTAACTTACAAAAGATCTTTCAGGTCGAAGTGAAGTAAGGCAACTCAGAGCCAAGCGACCTGAAACAATCTATCAAAATATGAATCAATTTGTATAGCAGTGGCAGTTTCCTGTAGGATCTCAAATAAATAGGTACCTCCTTCACTCAATCACTCAATTTTTTGCCTATATTGTAGCATCTAAAGACACAATTATAATATTTCCCAGCAGCACAACCACCAAATCCTGTCAATTAGATACTAATTGCATTCAAAGTTACGACTGACATCAAAATAAGTTAACAAATGTCGAAATAAAAATATTTTTATGCGATCATTTGCGGTATGAGTTCGTGAAAATTCTGAAAACATTAATTAATTATACTATAAACAATTACAAAGAGTCTCCAAAATTAGATATGACACTTTTAACATATATTTTTAGATTGCTTTGTTCAAGTACAGAAATAGGTGCAAAACTTAATTAACATTTTAAATATCAACCAACTGAGGGAAAGTTGCAAAACTTGTGATGCGATCGCTTTCCTGATTGTAGAATGGATAATTTTCATGTAAACTCTGCCTGCTTTCTCATATGAACTTTGATCACACAACTCGAGAATAATTACCCAGAAGGATCATGAAACAGAACTGGAGAGGAATTTTTACCTTTTATCGAGAAAATAACTCAGTATGTAGCCTGATGAAGATTACATTCACAGCGATCACGCACCAACGAGGGCGAATGCAGAAACGATAAGAGGCCAATAGGAGAAATCGAGGAAATGCAGAAGGGGGCATTGTCCAACTATTCGCAAAAACAATAAGACTAAGAACGACAGAAAACGTCAACATTAATAGGAGGGAAAATATTTACAAGAAAACAGAAACGTACTCAACGAAGTATTGGGGACACGTCTAAAGAAGGTACCCAACACATCTAAAGCGCCAAACTAAAGATAGGGAGATCATGGATAAGATGGATATCAACAACTGAGAAGATCATAGACAAACTAGGAAATGGCTAAGCACACTGGGAACAAACAACAAGAAAAAGGGAATATCATATATTACAGTAACTATTGGCCAAATACCGGAACCAAAAACGGCGAAAAAAAAGGACCCACGAAAAGCACAACTCTAGAAGCAAAAAGACAAAAGAAGGGCATCAATGATTCATTCGTTCTGCAATGCATTTCTCAAACACCTGTGCTTTCCATCCCCTATTTCTATACCATGCGGCATGTGGCTCTCGCTGCTAATGACAAGCATGACTTCAGTCTGATATAGCGTAAACATAGATGGCTCGGTGGTGCGTTTTACGGAAGTGGTAGATGCCTACCATGTGCCTCCAAATCAAATCAAGCAACTATTTCAGACGTACTGTTTTTTTATACAGGATCTTTAATTGCATCATCATTTTTGACTAAGTTGTCTTTATGTATGGGATCTGCGATACGTTTGAAGCAGTCTATTAGTGTTTATCACCTCGTAAGTTAACAGGACTTTTCCTAAATTTTTGCGATTTTTTAAAAATTCTGTACAAGCCCCGATGCACAGCCGACACAAAGATTAGCTACTGTTTAGATGTTTACATGATGCATTTCTGGCAATGCACGCATAGGATACTGAACTCGGTCGCGATCAAGTGTAGGAAAAGTATCGCATGGAAATGATCCTCAGGTGCATACCTTATTGAACAATTGTTTGCAATTTTCAGAATTGAATATTTCAGCCATTTTTGGGAATTTTCATAATTTACTGTTTCCGTGGATCGGCAAGAAGTGATTATTTATGCAAATATTCACAGATCTGAATATTTGCATGTATTTTTTTCGTCTTATTCATACTAACGTCCTGGCGGAGTTTAGCCATAGGCTATTCCACCACTCAAACAGAACACACGATCATAAATAGATAATGATACAACACTCATTCTCTGCGACATTACCATCTGCTACAGCTGAAACTGAAAGGGTAATAGCGACTAGCCATGTTGTCACTCACACAACCGCAGTTTAACACACTGCATACCAAACAACACTAAACATCCATGCCTGACCAGGATTCAAACCCAGGACTTTCCGACCACAGGCTAATGCTTTGTAAAGAAGCATTTTTCGTTACGGAAATCTGCATAAGATTTAAGTTTAACGGAACTCTGTATAATATTTTCTGTTCAAATAAAACCATATTCTACCGCCTTGAGCACACGATAGTATATTAGCAGGCAATATTTACTATTTAAACACCGGGATATATTTATAAACAGAATTATTGTTTATTATTTGAAGTAATTAATTCAATAATTAGTTATCTGTGGCCGATTAAATCCGTTTCTTTTTCGTAGTTGGTTAGAATAATTATTTGAAACCGATTTCATACATTACAAAAGTCAGAATGCTTTATTTATACTAACCAACGCACGTAATAATAATTTACCGGTAGTTTAATAACTTAATATAGCCGTCCTCGCTGGCTTGTATTCAATACAGTGGGCCATGCGCGATACTAGAGCACGTGGGACTCCTCTCAATGCCCCGAGTGGGAATCTGGCTATAAAACTGACCGAAAACTCCTGTAAAATCAGAATGTGTTCCAATTCTCGAAACAACCAGACGTCTACCAGTGCCCAGGGTCCACCGCTGATACTGTAAAGAATAAGAAAACTTAGATATATCTTTGGCTAGTACATTTATTATTCCGTATTTATTCTGATTGAAAATTTTATCATGTTTGAATATTCGTGGTATTTATTTCATATTTACTGACTGATAATTTTTAACTTAGTCACCGGGATTTTATTGCCTATATTCTGATTGAAATTTTTACACTGCTTAAATAATCTACTATTTATTTCATATTTACTGATTGCCGTTTTGACACTTAGCTTATTAAATTTCACCGTTTATTTTCTGATTGAAAATTTTATACTGTGCATCCAGAAGTCTGTTACATATAATTCGGTTTCAATTAATATTTAATTATTTGAATATTTTACTTTAATATTTTCACCTTGTGACTACCTTCTTACCCTAACTTGTATTTAGGACCTGCGTCCCTACAAGTTCCTATTTTCCCCCTGTATTTTAGGACTTGCATCCCTACAGGGTTCTCTTACCTTTTTTTTAAGTCACATTATTGTTCGCTCCGAACTAAACCTTAGTAAAAGGATAGTTTTAATTAAGCTTTTGTTTGCACAGTGTATTGAGTTCATGACAGGAAAATTTGCTCACTCTGCCGATACTTAATCTCCGGTACTATTACTATTGATAAGCACTAGCCAAATTTTCGGTCTGTTTTATAAACTGTTTTTATTACTATAAATAATTCTGCTTACTTCGCGTTTTATCATAAACTCGCTAATTCCCTCGTTTGCACGCTTTCACTGCTCGATTAACCGCTTCTACGCTTTTACCGCTAACGTTACCACATTGCTTGCTACTCTCCCTCTACTATTATTGATATATATATATATATATATATATATATATATATATCTGTACATGAATTTGTGTTAATTGTGATTTTTCTGTTTATTTAGGACTGTAACCACAGGTTTACTGTAATATATACTTAAATATTATTGGCACTTCTGCGTTTTACTGTTGTGTTTGTGAAAGTCTATTTTCCCTTATTGACCCACTGGAATTAACTGATTCTTCACTGAGCTGCTTAGTCTCACTCATTCGACTTGTGGGTAGTGTTGTTCAAACACTCTAAACTTGAACTGGCGCCCGAGTACTGAATAAAGCTCGAGTGTCAAATTGACAGCCTTAGTTCTCGCACTGTACGAGGAAAAGAGCATCACAGCTTAAGTATTGAGCCACTCGACGCGACGGGCAAAAATTCATTGTAATTAGACTGGATAATTTAAAATAGAATCACTGTGTAGACAATTTTGGTAAGATTCCGATATATCTTTCTCATAATTGACGTGGCACATATTGTGCATTTTAAGAGAACATCGTTACCAATGTCCAATTCTAATTAATAATTAGTGGTAAAGTTTTGATGAACTCATGGGTCGTCAAACATTTAAGAGGCTTTAGCTTTCGTGTCATACCCGAAAACAGGATCATGTCAGCTTTTGTATACTAATTCTATATATTATTATTATTAGCCGTTACTCGAGTCCGAGTATAAAAATGTTACAGTCGATAAACTGTGTACAATAAAAAACAAGTAAAAGGTGTAGTCTATTGTAATTCCCATTCATCTACGGTGCACACGACTATGGCTATAGAGGCCAATTCGGGAGAGCACATGTCGACCGCAGTCAGGACAAACATAGACCTGGTTAGGTCTTGGATTCGGCCTTCTTGCAGCAACATTTCCTTGATAGCTGGCCACAACCCCTCGCCATTCGGTTCTGTCCGCTGCAAGTTGTTCCCATTGCTCGTCTGCAATACCGCAGGATTTTAGATTTTCATGAAGAGCGTCTTTGAACCTCTTTCGTTGACCGCCACGCCTTCTTCTACCGCTTAGCAATTCACCATAAAGTGTACATTTAGGAAGGCGATTATCATGCATACGATGAACGTGACCTGCCCATCTTAGGCGTGCTCTTGAAATAAGCACCTCAATTGGAAGGCTGTTTGCTCTCCTGAGTACTTCCACGTTTGATATGTGATGGAACCAACGGATTTTCATCATACTTCTGAGGTGTCTTTGCTGAAAACGTTCTAATTCTTTCACATGACGATGGTAAGTGACCCAGCTTTCACATCCATATAGCAGTGTTGGAATGACAACTGCTCTGTAGACAGCCATTTTCGTTGACAAAGCAAGGTCGTGGTTGTCAAATACTCTCTCTCTAAGTCCCCAGAGTGCTCTAGATGCAGCGTTAGTTCTATTGCGAATCTCGCTGTCCATGTTTGCTTTGTCATTAACAACGTTGCCTAAGTAATTGAACTGATCCACCACTTCAAGAGAATTTCCGTTAAGTGTAATGTCTATTTGGTTCACTTGATGAGGAGTTGACATAATCTTAGTCTTTCCAATGTTGATTTTAAGTCCCAAGGAATATATATATATATATAAAATATTAGTGGTTACGTTAATTTCTGGAATAATATTGTTTATATTATGGTGTTTATAAAAGTTAGCATTTTATTTAACCTTTTCAAATTATATTTTTAACAATTGTTTTCAAATGAACTTTGTAAGGAATGTAATGAATGATGCTTGAGTATGCTTATTTATATTTATTTTCAATTTCAAAGCTACTTAAATTAAAAAATAATAATTTGTGCTTTTATTTCTTGATTAGTGTTATTGAAATCGTACATGTGTAGTCAGGGTTAAAGTGATCGATTGAATATTAACTAATGATAAATTGTTTTTTTGTTCTATCATAAGTAATAATTGTTAAAGGTAAAATCCGTATTCTGCTTAAATACCAGCGACAGGTGAATTGAGTGTGCAACAAACGGGAAAAAGATACCCGTTGGCTCAGTGTAACAAAGCGGAAATCGTTAGTTACGCAGAAGGCTCAGTTATGGCGCAGGAGAAAATATCTTTGTATATACAGTCGAGCGGAAATATATCCAAGACAAGTATTTTGCAATTGCAAATACACTCTTTTTAAATTATGTTTTTGTTGCTTTGCATGCATTTTAAATATTCCGAGGCGTCGGCAATATCACCATTATTTTTTAGTGACGATAAACAAAACATTTTTATTTTGACAAAAATAGAAGGTTCATTTACTAGTCAGGACACAAAATACGTACGAACGTCAAACATAAATAGAACATAAAACAGAAACGTTTCTCACTTTTAATACTTTGATGGCCCAATCCCGTTTAATAACCTCAAGCAACTGATCCGCATGGAATATGTAAATTCTATCATCGAACGTTCATTGTTCCAAATATTTTAAATTACTTTTGATAGTTCATTGGTATTTTGTAGAAGAAAATTACTTTTACGTATTTTGTTTATCACGCAGGCCCAAATATTTACTGTTGGATTAAAGTCTAGTCTATGTGCTGGCCAAGGTAAAATTTCAACATTATTTAATGATGTGAATAGTATAGATTGGATAGTTGTCATCCTGCGAAATGCAATTTTCATCATATAACCATTGAGCAGAAAGTAACATGACATTTACCAGAATGCTCTATCTATAATTGGCCATTTAAAACCACCTTTCTCATTTTCAGTACATTCGCACAACTAAATCAAACTTACACCTATACATTGAGGGAACATTAGCAATTATTTTATTGGATTAATATATAAAAGTATTAGATCGTCTTATATGATTCACCCTTGTGCAAAAATAAAATTGTAATGAATGCGTTTTTCCACAGGTTTCATTGTCGTAGCGGCGTGTGTGATGACATTCGAGGCCCGTGATTCAGCCGCAAAAGTTGTACCTGCTAGGTTTAAATTAAGCACAATGGGCCCTCCTACTAGCGTATGTGCTGCACATGGGGGCTACAGCAGACATGGTTCCTTGCGAAATTCAGGATCACAGACTGGTGCTTCCATTCAACATTCGCACTGTCACTCATCTACCACAGACAGACGTGCATTAACTCAGTCTTTCATGCACTTTTCAAGAGGCCTTGCATTAGAGACTCAACGTAATAAAAATTCGCTCAAAGTTCCACAGGTAATTGTTTAATTTTCATAAAGGTGAAGTAACTTGTTAAGCAACCACTAAAAGCTTTATAATATACAAATTATTTACTTTATAATAGTTCTTCGTTTTCGATTTTTTAAGGCCAATCTAAATAAATAAATAATAAATAAACACCACAGAAATTAGACAACCCCCAATTCCAGAAGCCAGGGCTTGTGCGGAAGGGGGTTACACATTGAAAAAACGCAGACATACAACCATTTCCTTTGGCAGTGCTGGTGCCGGAGCCAGGATTCGAACCCGGTGGTGCGATGTCCATGTGATTAATCGCGATTGCCTTAACCCACTCTGCTATCGACCAGACGATCTAAAAAATTTTATTGGGTATTTGTCCACTGTTGTCTAAAAATATTCAAAATTGTTATTGATGCCAAAGGAAATGCAAATAAAAAGTGAGAGAATATGAATCTGCAGTAAGTGAATAACTACGACCAGATATAAAGTGGATTTAAGTTTAGTAGTATCGGATGAAAACCTTGAAGTATCTACATTACTTTTGCTTAAGATATTTTTAATTCATTTATCTAATGTCTTAGAAGCGCCGTACTTAAAATTAATAATTTAATTAATTTTGTTTTCAAGATAGCCCGTGGAACATTCACATATTGTTTCCTGAAAGAGATGAAATGAAGCTTCGTGCAGTGTCTAATTTAATTGGTTAATGAATAGAGCTAATATCAAGCTTGACTATGCTAATCTAGCAAGATTATTATTCAAATAACTCTCTTAGATTTCTTCTTAATACAGCTTTCCGTCTCGTAAAAGGTTTGACGTCACCAATGGACTATGTTTGGAAAAAACCATGACAAGGATTTTTTGGAACTTGTCTTCTTCTTTTGGCATGACCCAAGATGATCAATCTAGTTTCCGAATCTGTTATTATACCTTATTATTCGATTTTTATTTCGCGTCATTCCTATTTTTACGATTGAAAATATTGAAATTTTTATGGCGAACTCCATTTATTGATTCTGGCTATGGCAGTAACGTTATCTATTCCTAATATTTTCATGCGTCCTTTAATTTTTGACATCCACCTCTTGCCCTGTTTTGAATGTATTTGAGTATATCTCCATAACAAGACTTTTTTAAATAGTTTATTTTTGCCACATTTTTTTTTATACATTTATTTAACGTCGGCCTATTTCCGCTAATTTTTTTTCCTAGACACTAATTCACTGTTATATTATGTCCATATGTTTATGGAAAATTACGATTATGAAGTAAGTTTCTTGCTAATTTGGTATTTTTCGCCCACTACCTTTGTTCTGCAAAGAATGAAAAAATTATTGAGACATGTCGAAAATGTGTTTGTTGATCTCAAAAAAAGACCTAAAACTGAAAATGTAAAATAAAGATTTTCAAGTCTGCTAGCGAAAAGGAATCGACTACTATAATCACAGTGCACTTGCACAATGCAATGCAATTTTTGTCCATTGTTGGCTGTTGCCGACAGACTTTTTCCGTGTTGATGGATTCTGAATAAATTATTAATTCCGAGATCTGTACCTCGATTGGATACACAATTCTGTAACTGAAGTAGAAAATTTGAGTTTTCCAGCATCCAGTGATAAATAATATCAATGTCTTCAGTCAGTTTAGGTCCCAGCGGAAATTAGTAATTTTCTTTGAATCAGTATATTTGAGAAAATTTTCTCTAATTTCTGAAGAGTTATTCGCTTTCTAGTTACTAGTCGCACACTTATATCCATTACAGTGTTATTTATTCAAGAACTCGATTATAAATTATCTTTTTATTTATTCAATTTATTCAATTTATTAAGGCAGACATACACAGCAGTTACAAATGATTTGATTACATTAAATAGAATTTAAATTTCAGTAGTTACATATTGCACCTAGGTGACAACATCCTAATGTGCCGCAAAACAATAAACTACTACTTATGCTAAGCTATATAATACACATGTTATGATAAATAATAGAGGGGAGGAAAACAAAAAGAAATGAAGAGAACAAAGCTAAAAAGGCCAACTAAGTTATGTATGTAAATGTATAGCATGATGAAAGAAAACACAGAAATTCATTTAGGTTATTAAATATATATTGAGAACATTCTTAATTGAATTGCTTATTAACTTCTTTTGTTAGATCATTCCGTTTTAGAGAAACAGAAGAATATAGTAACATTAGTATGTCATAATTCTTTTTATATATTTAATATAAATATGTTACTTGAGTGGTTAAAAACAAAATTAAATTAATCAATAAAAAAAAATTCAATCAGTCAGCCAATTCGGCTCCTTTGTAAATTGGTGGCCTACTACAACTAATAATTTTTGTTAAACATCCTTCGGAAATTACTTCCGAGGAGCTTATCGATAAATATAAACAAAACAGCGTTAATATAAGATCAGGTTTTACAAGTATTTAATTTTTGCTCTTATCATTTTATCATTACTTTATAGTGAAATTGGTTTGTTCGTTATACAAAATATTTTTTCTAATTTTGACATATAAAGTGACACTTTTTAAAACTGATTGACATTATGAAACGTCTTACTTTTTGTAACTAGTTGCATAAAGTAAAATTTTATGCAATTGGTGACGAAAAATGTATTTCAAAATTAGTGACAAAAAGAATTATTCTATTTATTAAACTGTTATAATACAAGTTAAAAACATAAATTATAAATTAATTAATTATTATAAATATTGATAACACAATTATTGCAATTATTCAAATTAATTCCCGACGACATATTTTTTTCATTGCTCGAACTTGCTGTTATTTGGGAAGTGGCGCACATTGCTTTAGATGTTTCACCAAATATTTCTTGCGCTATAAGTTTCTTATTATTCATAGAATTTTCGACATATCCCTCCGCAACAGAGCTAGATTTCCAACCTCCGTGCCTCTTTAATTTTAAAATATCAGCGCCACTGTCTGCTAGAAAAGTGGCAGAGCTTCTTCTAAAGCAGTGGCCAGTATATAGAACAGGGTTTGAAAGACGAAGAAATTGTGCAATAACTTTTGGCAGACTGCTAAATGTGTTAATTCCAACAGGATTTCTGGTACATTTTCCATTCGCATATTTTACAAAAAATCTGTTGTGTTTAAGAACCTGGGGACGCAACTTAATATATTTTCTTAATATTTCAACAAGATTCGTATTTTCAATGTCTCCAGTGGTAATTGCAAACTGCCGTATAACTTTTGTTTTTGAAGGTGGGATATCAACATGAAAATAGCTTCCTTCGTCTATAACATTTTCAACTGGAAGAAATGTTAATTCTGCTTTTCTGCATGCTCCTGCCATTCCAATTATCATTGCAACCTTAGCCATTAAGTATTCTTTGTCATCAGCTTCCACTAAAAATTTGGCAAAATCTTCTTTAATAAAAACTTTTGACTTTTTAGCACTGTACCCGTCCGCTTGACTTTTAATATATGCTACCAAATTTGTATATTTTTTAATATCAATATTCCTCTTCAGATTTAGTTCAGACCTTAACATTGAGTAAAGTGTCCATAATGTGGAAACTTTTAGATCTTTCTTACCCTCAAAATATGCTGTTTCTCATTAACATGTTTAATTTTCTTCTCATCACACCACGTAACAAATTTTTCGTATGCCAAATCATAAACTGCCTTTGACTTTTTGGGAATTACTGATAATAGAGCATTACCTGCTGCCTCTTCAATATCGCTTGGTAGCTCTTCAGAACTTGAATTACTCATTTTAAAAAAATAAAACTAAAAATATATCAATCTCACTAAAAACCTTCCGTCTAGACTTTTTTACAAAATGTCAAACTGACAACTAACATGAAGTAACAGCAACAAACTAAATTTATGTTTTCCAAATTTTTATCAATTATATTAAATTTAATTTTTTTATTACTTTCTTCAAAATTAGAAAAAATCTTGTATGCAATACGTTACGAAATGAAATTTTGTGTAACTTGTGAATTTTTGCGAAACTCACTTCGTTCGTTCCGCAAAAATCTCACGCGTTACACAAAATTAGGCATTTCGTAACTGATGGCATAAATAGCTATTTATAAAATAATTGATACATTTCACAATAGTTAATCACTATAATAAACTTTAAGATAATATGAAGTAACTAAATCCCTGTATACGCAGAACAGCATAACATTCATCAATTACTGTTGCATAATTTAATGAAACAATAATCCACTACGATAAAAAAACACTAAATCACTTATAAGTACTAAAATTATTACGTCTTCACTGGTTGGCACCAAATTATACAATGAATAATTCTAAAAGTTACAGGCGCCTCAGATATAGCAATAAAGCTTATCTTTAACATTTTTGTGCTGGCCTGCATGTTTTAATACATACTGCTGCGTAATAATAATAATAATAGAAGACAAGAGAGAAGAATAATTATAAGTTAATATTAACTTCATTTTAGCTAAGAGGTAAACTTTTTGACATATAAGTTATGTATCATAATATAATAAACTATTTCTCCATTGGCCAAATATTCATGGTGCCGAGTTATAATTTTGTCCGAAATAAAATTTTAATTATATTTGCTTGCTTTGCATTAACATCAAACCGCTTGTGTCTTCGATTTTTAAATTCACTTGTCTTTTCCTCCACTTTGTTTGACTTTATTTGCATAATTAATTTTCATCTCAGAGGCGCTTTTTCATTTGATCGAGCCTTGTGGACTTCTTTACACATCACTATATAGCAACAATTTAGCCTGACATACTGAATATTTTTCTAGACTTATATGGATATTAATTTTTGAGCTTGTCCCGTCAAATCCGCTGCTCTGCCCTGGGGCTGTCTGTATACCAGTACATTTGTACAGATATTGTGGGACTATTTATGCAGTCTTCCCTATCTGGTATTACAATTTGAAAGTTCCTATTAAAGTTATACCTTGAGATTATTATCCATGGGCATTCCTAAATTGAGATCTTGCCTTCAACTTTCCTATAACTTCTGGTGGTCTATTTCGTGTTCTGTATTTAATAGAATAGTATCTTTGTTTAGCATAATGTATATTATTGCTTCAGTATGAGTATGAATCAAAATAAAGAAGACTTTGCTTTTCAGGGTTCTATTAACAGAAGTCCATCCGCTCCTGATCTTATTTTAGAACGATCTGGAAGTACCGAACAATCCTCCCCGATTCTAAGCCGAAGTACGGTTAATAAACCGAATACAAAACCTAAAACCTTCGCAGCATGTGCGTTGCTAAATCCAGGACTGTTGCATAGACACGCTTTATCAGTGGACGAAACTGCTGGAAATTATAGGTGAAGTTGGCTTTGATAATCCATTTAACTTTTAGTTATTTTAGGATAAATATTTTAGGTTAAGTAATGAATCGTTGCATCCGACGGGAAGTCAAGGCTCAATGGCAATGGATTTACATTTAGAGTGTCCTGTTACGTTACGTATTAGAGATAGACGACGAAATCCATTACGAAGACAGCGCAGAGTAGATGAAGATGCTGCAAATCATACCAATGAAGATTCTTCTAGAAGAAGCTCACATTCTTGTTCGCCAAGAATGCCGACTCAGAGCTTGAAAGATACTAATACAAAAGGTATGTACAGAAGGGTGGAAGAAACATTTGTTTAATAAAAACAGCTAGTGTTCAATAGCTGCTTATTGTCACTAGAAATGACGTAGATTTTAAATATGAGCAAATATGACGACATTACAAGCGGGAGTCACCCGTGCCCCAAATCGATGGGGAAGTAGACATACAGATATTTTTTTAAACATTTTATTTAACGTCGGTCTATTTCCGCTACCGAGGCCTAACACCGGCTCCTGTAGACGAGCTACCCACAACCAGGAATTTTTGCAGAACCCCTTCTCTTAAGAAGAGTAGGGATCTTTTACTTGCTTTACATACTTTTACTTAATAGACAAGGGACCGACGGCTTTACATCCCCTTCGAGGCATGGTACATCCCGTATACCATCCTCGCCTCAGATTGTATAGCTTCCGCGCATACACTGATTTACAATCCGCTGGAAGATGCGAGGCAAGAACGTTTTCTTCCTTGAAACTGACCTACACACATCGTTTTAAAAAATATTTAATAGTTTCTCTGTCATATTAAAATCACTTCAAAACGTTTACAGTATAAAGTCACATGCTAAGGCATATTGTGAAAAAATATATCTACTTGAAAATGTTACCACAAATAATCAATAGTACTTTAAAAATACGAGCTAATGGAAAACCTTACTGGCCTATACAGATCTATTTTTGCAAATGATATTCTAACCTATTTTGGATACTGTACACCATATAGTGATATCCATGAAAAATTACAATACAAATTATTTTTTAATCAAATCATTTTATTTTTAATTTCAGTATTAAAGTATATACGATTGGAATTGAAACCGTATAAAAACTAAAACCCGGCAAAAACAGTCGGCATCTCTTTATTGTACATGGGCGGAGGTAAATAGAAATGCTTGTCATAACAAACTGATAAGATTTTCGGGCGTTATTATATTATCCTCTGTTTCAAATGGTCTCCAGAAAGCCATGGTAAATTAGTAAATAATTAAAATATTTTACCTTTTATACAGTAGTAAATATTTATAAATATGAACAGTAACTAACTAAACTCCTACGCTTGATATTATAATAGGTATTTATGCGCTGCACTGGCACATAGACAGCACGATATTAGACTTCCACGTTCCAAGATAAAGAAACGATTTACGAGTTTTTTTTTTTTTTTTTTTTTTTTTTTGTGCTAGTAGGCCTGTCCGTTTTACTACCTTTAAACCGGTGCAGTCGTAGATGGTTCAGTGTGCATCGAGAAGTGAAAGCGTACGGACGTACACCGAGCCATCAGAGTGCACAGTGAAGTGGAAGCCCCACAGACAGTGACGTCGATAGTGTTGAAGAGGAAGTTCACACGTCTTTTTCAAGACACCATTTTCTGTTATTAATCATAACTTTTTCCCATAATAATATAGGTATTCCCTTACAGGAAACCGACAACGACGTTACCGTGGAGGACGGTAACATGGAGTACAGTGAAGACGAAACATCCCAGAGCGGTAGCTTCCGAGGGGGCCCCCCAACCCCAAGGGACGACAAGGAGACGATAAAACGTCTCACAGAGGAGAACAATGCTCTCAAGAAGAAAATAGACGAGCTCACCGAAAGGTTGGAGCAGATGCAGAGGGAACAGAAGTCCCAGCATGAAGAGCTTCTGCGTGCGATTCGGGGAGAATCGCAAACACGGAAAAGAAAAAATCCGCCCGCTGCCAACACGGACTCAGACGAAGAGGCCCCTAAGGCGGCAAAGAAGGTGGCTGAAGAGCCCCTCAAGTGCCCCCCCGAGTCCGAGTCACCTAGACAGAGCAGAACGGGATCCAGAGCCCCCCAGCAGGAGGCTAGCGTCCCCCAACAAGAAACCCGGAAAGAGGAGACCGAGGCCCCTCAAACAAGGACAAGAAGCCAGCGTGTACCCCCGGTAGTGCTGCGAAACAAAGAGACGTGGACAACGGTGAGCCGTCGTTTAACCGAAATCGGTATAAACTTCAACAAGGCCAAAGTTACCGGGGAGGGAATCTCCATCGAGCCCGCGACGTCCGAGGACTATCGGAGGATGACAAGGATGTTCGCAAATGAAAAGAGGGAGTACCACACGTATGCCCTGCCAGAGGAACGGCAGCTACGTGTGGTCATTCGAGGGATCCCGAGCGGCGTTACCTGCAAAGAGGTGGAAGAAGACCTCCAGGACCAAGGATTCGCACCTACCGCGGTCCAGCGAATGATGTCAAGACGGACAAAACAGGAGGTGCCCCTCATGCTTGTCCTAGTCCCACAGGACCAGGACAAGATACTCCAAGTAACGAGGTGCTGTTCTCTAGTTGTAAGGACTGAGAGACAGCGAGCCAAGGTAGCGGCATCCCAATGCCACCGCTGCCAGCGTTTCGGCCACGGCCAATCCAGGTGCACCGCGCAGCCGAAATGCGTGAAGTGCGGCGAGGCACACCGGACGACGGAGTGCAAAAAGAAGGCAGACGAACCGGCCAAGTGCGCGAACTGCCAGGGGGCCCACCCGGCCAGCTATAGGGGATGTCCAAAGTACCCCAAACAATCAGCCAGCGCCACCCAAAGGCCGGTACAGAGGCCAACGATGACCTCAACACAGAAGGGCGGCGTAGCGCCAGGCACAAGCTACGCCAGAGTAGCCCAGGGCAAGGCAGGACAGAACACCGTCCCTGCCGCAAAACAACAAGCATCGCCAGAGGCCAAAAACCTCACAGCGGTGCTCGCACAGATGCAACAAATGTGCTCAGCGATGAGCGCATTTTTTGCACAAATGCCAAATTTAACTAATCTGTAATGCCTTTACAGGTTAAACCGGAAGTCCTGCAGATGGCGGCCTGGAATGTCAATGGCCTGCGAGAAAGGAGACTTGAAGTCGAAGAGCTCCTGACCAGGTACAACATAGACGTCATGGCACTGCAGGAAACCAAGATGACCCCGGCCAAGGAGATCAACTTCCCAGGATACCACACCTACAGGATGGACTGGGTAAACAACCCTCAGCGACCCGCGAGAGGAGTGGCCCTATTGGTGAAGAAAACCATAGCCCACCATCCGACAGTACTGCCTGAGCTAGAAAACATGAACGCCACCGCCGTAGTAGTGTCCACAGCACGAAATGGCGACATACAAGTGGTCTCATGCTACCAGCCACCCCGCAGCACGCTTACCGAGGGGGATCTGGACGCAATCTTGCCCGCCAGGACACAGGTCGTCGCAATTGGCGATTTCAACGCCAAATCCCAGGAATGGAACAGCGGCATAACCAACACTCGAGGACGAGAGCTGCTGAGGTTCCTGGGACAGCACGCCGGCGAACTGATGGTGGTAGGACCGGACCAGCCCACCTTCGACAACGGCAGACACAGGCCAGACGTACTGGACATCGCGATCCTAAAGGAGATGACCTTCGAGGCAGAGATCACCACCAGAACGGAGGGATCTACCGAGCACAACCCGATCTTCCTAACCCTAGGAGGACAGGCGAGTGAGGACAACGCCACCTTCACGAAGAGACGAACGGACTGGGAATCGTACCGGCAGCACCTGCAGCAGTACATCGCACAAATTCCCAGGCTAGAAACCGTGGAGGACGTTGAGAGGGCCATCATTACCCTAGAGGAGCAGATCCTGGAAGCGATAAGGGCCAGCACGACGGAAATAGAAGTAAGAATGCACCCAGCACCGATGGCAAACCTCCCAGAGGTCACCAGACAGCTGATAAGGGACAGAAGGAGCGCCAAGAGACGGGCTCAGAGGACCAGGCTCCCCGCCGACAGAAGGGAGTACAATGTCCTCAGCCGAAGAGTGAAAGCCGCCCTCCAGGAACACCGTCAGGAGGGGTGGCAACGCCACCTTGAGTCACTGGATCCACAGGACAGAAGCATGTGGAACACACAACGTGCCCTGCGAAACCGAAGGAAGCCTATGCGCCCGATTCACGGAGAGCGAGGGATCGTCTACACTAACCAGGAAAAAGCCGAGGCGTTCGCCGACAGCTTAGAACTGCAGTGCAGAGAGAACGAGCTCGATGACGAGGACGAGGACTGGGTGGACGACGTCGAACGCAGAGTACGAAGGATCCGTCGCCTACCAGATGACAACCACATCCGTCCGACTACCCCCGAGGAAGTCAAGGAAATCCTGAGGAGCCTAAAGCCGAGAAAAGCTCCGGGATGTGACAAGATAGGAAACATCGCTCTCAAAAAGCTGCCCAGGAAAGGAGTAGCGGCGCTAGTCAACATCGTAAACGCGATGTTAAGGTTACGGCACTTTCCAGCCAGGTGGAAAAAGGCCGACGTCATTATGATCCCTAAACCAGGGAAAGACCTAATTTTCCCGTCTTCTTACAGGCCCATCAGCCTCCTCCCAGCCATGAGCAAGGTTGCAGAACGGGTCATCTTGAAGAGGCTAACAGAGAAGACAGAAGAGCTGAACATCATCCCGGATGAACAGTTCGCATACCGAACAGGACATTCCACGGAACTCCAAGTGCTTCGCCTCACTGAGGAGATCACCAAGGGGTTCAACCAGCGTCAAGTCACCGCGGCGCTGTTCCTAGACGTCGCCAAAGCATTCGACACGGTCTGGCACGACGGTCTCTTAGCTAAAATGATGAGTATGGGTTACCCCATCGAACTCGTCAAACTAGTGAGATCCTACCTACACTGCAGACAGCTAAGGGTGAAAATCTCGGACCAACTCTCCACCTACAGGACCGTGGAGGCGGGAGTTCCACAGGGATCGGTGCTGTCACCGCACCTGTTCGCCATCTATACCTCAGACCTCCCCCGGACCGACCATACAGCCCTAGCCCTGTATGCAGACGATACCGCCCTGATTGCCAGATCCTGGAAGGCCGCAACCAGAAAACTCCAGGAAGCGGCCACACTCCTGGAAGAATGGTGCACGATGTGGAAAGTCGCAGTCAACGCCGACAAGAGCCAAGCCATCCTCTTCAGACGAGTGCGGAAAGAAATTCCCACAGGACACGTCTCCATGAACGGCGAGGACATCCAATGGCACGACACCGTCAAATACCTTGGCGTGGTCATGGACAGAAGCCTAACATGGAGACAAAACACGGACGCCATCACAGCTAAGGCCCGACGTACGAGAGCCCTAATCTACCCAATGACGGGAAATGGGAGCCAACTTAACTTGAGGAACAAGCTCACGCTTATCAAGACCCTCATCAGACCGCAGCTGACGTACGCCTCGGTAGCGTGGGGCTACCAGGCGAAGTCCTACATGAAGAGAATCCAGGCAGTGGAGAACATCGCCCTCAGGACGGTAGTTGACGCCCCATGGTACGTGAGAACCGCAGACATCGTCAGAGACCTGGAGTACACCACGGTCACTGAAGTCATCCGGGAACGAGCGAAGAAGCTGTATGCCCAAGCCGAGGAGCATGGGAACCCGCTGATCAGACAGGCCACTGATTACGACCCCGCCGACGCCCCGAGGCACAAGCGACCGAGGGTTCAGCTACTGGACAACGGGTAAGTATAACCTTTATTTCCCGCAAACAGATCTGTTTCAGATACGCCAGGACGGACCACCACTACCAGAGACATGACGTTTTCAACCCTAACCCAACCTCCTTGCGGGCGTCGGACAACATACCGTCCAACGCCCGTTGTCCTACCTGCTCCGTGGAGACCGAAAGTGCTAAAAGAAGCACTTAGGTCTCCACACTCCCGAGCTACACAGCTCATCCTTACCTTTCCGACGATCCGGGGTAGGATATCAATTGATGTCCTACGTACCGGCAGTCAGTCCCAGCCAAAACTTCCTAAACCCAACTCGACCGATGACTACCCCCGGGGGTGACAAGCTGGCGAAGAAAGAAAACATCAAGACAAGAAGAGCGCCAGAAGAGACCTCAGCCAGCGAGGTTCAACAGCCAGGACCAGGGGAGGTCCGCAGAAAATACCACGACACATCTCACATTTGTGAGCTGGGTCTGGTAGAAGTACGCGGGCCCACCTATCACGAAGGCCGGTCCAGGTCTACAGAGATAATCTAGGTGCAAAGAGTAATAGTCCTACTCGGCCCTAGTTATCGAGACCGACATCCAGCCAATGGATATTGGCGCGTAGATGGTTCATTCAGGCTGATTACATTGCCAGTCTCGGACTCGCCTGCACAGTTTCAACTACCGTTCGAATCTCAATACCATTGCCAAATATATAGGACAAAATATCAAGTTCAGTACGCACGGTCCTGTGCTTTAAAACTGACCAGTTTCAATTCCAATCGTATACACTTTAACAATTTATTAGAATACCGTTAGCACTAAGAGTTGTGATGTAACTAGCATTAAATTTCAAGTATAATTTATATTCTTGTTTTTAGCCAATATTTAAGCTATACTTGTATTTATAGGTGGTTCAGCTCAACAACTTCCTACACATTATACTCACTGCCCACCATCTTCTAAGAGACGTAGTTCGAATGCATCCGATTGCACACATAGATCCAGGTCAAGACGAAGAGAATGTCCACATTCAAGGGGTCGATTGGAGAGAGCTATCAGTTCTGACTCTAGACTTACAGGTGCAATTCCTAAATGCTACCACCATAACACCCCTATTCAGAACTCGACAGAGCAAGAACCTGGGGGATCTAGTTCTGACACAGATATACGTCATCCGCCGCACACTGTCGTACACTTTAGTCCTCATTAGCACATTGTTACATTGTTGTTTTGTATATCACTTGTTAACAAAGTCTGTATAGTATTAGTCGAATAAGAAGCAACAGAAAATATCATAAATAATATGATCATATTCTAAATTACTGCCTGATAAGTATCGATCGAAAGGTGATAATAAGACGTTTTCTTATTTTTTTGGAGTGTCTAGAATAAGCAGCCATAATTGAGCTCACTTATGACAATTAATTATTTAGGTATTTGCCTGCTGAAATTGTCAGCAGTATTCACATTACTGAACTAAAATTTGTATTTTATTACAAATTTAAACTAATAATGAATAAACAATAGCAGGAAAGCACAAATGTAATTGACTTTAAAGATAATATTTAAATCAAGAATTGGCGAATTGATCGACCGAAGCCAACAAAGAAAAAAAAAATTATATTTACTAATAATGCAATCAGAACGGAATGTCAATTGAAATTTTAACAACATATTTTGAAAAGGTCACACAATAAAATTTTGATAATGAAGGTCTAGCTTAATTCTAATACAAAATTCTTTGTTTTATCGAAACGGTCAAAGAAATTGGTTAAGTCTGGTTATGAATAGAATTACTTTTCGTGTCAATTCACCTCTATCAATAAATTCTATAGGTACATATTAACATACAGGACCTCAAATCTCAAAGGATATTAAAACTGTTAAATGGTATATTGATAAAAGCCAAAGCGGCTAATTTTGTAATTGAAATAAAACATATAAGAATTATTTCTTACCGTTCGTAATATGTGGAAAGTCATTGATATAGATTATAAGGTGTATAAAGAGTGATTATTAAATACAGTATGTCTCATAATAGACGTGATACTGCTGCAAAAATATCTCTCACTAGTTTTTTGCTGTCTATTTGCCAATAGGTGCAGGGAGAAGTAGCTGGAGGCGATCGAAACTTGTTAAATTCGAATTTTAATTTGATATCAGATGTTGAAAGGGCTTTTGCTGTTGTCCATGTGATACATTTTGGTGGTCATGTCTGATTCCTAGGTCCAACTTTCTGAAATTCCCCTCCCCTGCACAAATTGGCAAATATACAGCAAAAAAGATAGTGAGAGATATTTTTGCAGCAGTATCTCGGTCTACAAGTGAATGGACATAGAGCAACTGCGTGTAGGTGAAAGCAAAATATGACGATTCAATCCTACCTACCTCTGTACAAAATAACATCCCTTGAGAGACATAGTCCTTTCAAATCTTTAAAGAGTACAACTTTTCCATCCATTCATTAATCTACCAAAATTATCAGCTATATAATTTCATAAAAATTAATTTAAAAAAATCGGAATTAAAATCTCTAATATGAGAGGAAAAATATGCATTTCTGAGCTAGAAAAAAATTTTTCCGGGCCCATGTTGAAATATAGAACTATTGCAGGTCGAGATAATATTTTGTATTTTTCAAATTCACTAAAAATATATATATATTTTTTTCAGGATTGTTGAGCTTTTACTTTCTCATCTATAGATACATTATATTAGCAAAACTTAGAGTTTCAAAATTAGGTTGATAATAGATCGTCAATTAACTATATTCTTGATCAACATATTGTCACTATATTTGCAATTTTATCATTAGGAAATGGTAAGAAAAAATTTCTCGGAAAATTTAATACTCAGAAATATATGGAGGTCGGAAGACAATTAAAATTAATATATATTAACACTGAAAAATGGTAGCTGATGATATTCTTATACAGGGTATAATTAGTTCAAATTTGCTTTTAGAGGGAGGAATATTAAAACATAATATTTTTAGTCGCAAACTCCTCTATAAAATCCTTATTTTATTATAAGGAACTAACCAGACTGCAACCAACAGCTACTCTCCGGGCTATGTGCCCCGCCGAGCGCTGAATTACAAATTACAAGCCTGGCGCGTTAAGTGTAATAATTGAATATTATCAACAAAACGCTAATGTTTCGATTGCAACAAACACCAGCGAAAGACTGATCCTACTTAAAGGAGCTTGCAGCAAGTGGTGTTTGACGACTGGCACGAGAGCTCCTTTAAGTAGGATCAGTCTTTCGGCTGGTGTTTGTTGCAATCGAAACATTGTAATAATGTAATATGCAATTATTACATTTAACGCGCCAGGCTTGTAATTTGTAATTCAGCGCTCGGCAGGGCACATAGCCCGGAGAGTAGCTGTTGGTTGCAGTCTGGTTACATTCCTTATAGTAATATAAGGATTTTATAGAGGAGATTGCGACTAAAAATATTATGTTTTAGGGTGTAATTAGTTTCATGTCATTTAATAAAACTGGTAATGGGGAACGACCAGACAAACAAAAAAGTCTTATATAACATAGGGTTTAAAGTCCATAGTTTTGGAGAAAAAAAATATTGAAATAATTAATTAATTGTTAATAAAATTGGTTGAGAACTTCTATAATATTGAGGTAGGCAATGTATTCCAAAATAGAAGTGAAAGTTCAACCAAGTTCAAGTTCAACTCTTTGTATGCTTTGCTGGCGGTACATCTCCCTAATTGAAAAAAAAAGCATAAAGACGTGCCGCCCTTATGGAATCTTGGGGTAGGCGTATTCTAACATTTACGTATGCTCTGATTTAAGTATAACTACTTGCAATGTTGCCAGTCGCACCATTTTAAAAGTATTGATACAATTATTTTCTGTTGTATACCTGCACTTTTTTTAAGCAATAAATTATACTATTATTTAGAATTTATTACCTTTTTATGCAATTTTTATTAAATCAATTGCAAAAATTGACAAAAATGCCAAATTTAGGTTGAAAGTCAGTCCCTTCAATCCCTCCTATTAAATGAGCAAAACTAAATGAAATTTTATAGTACTTTACAAATCGGTGCGCCACGTAACTCTATTCAATCTGTATTCTGAAGCGTATGGAGCCATTATAAATCACAAAATAAATGTTTTCCTTCAAAAGGTTAGGGTAGGTTACGAAATATTTTTTTCTTACCTATTTTTAACGAATAAAGTTTAATTTGCGTTAAATACTTAACTAACAACAAGCAATTACTGCCCTTTCGAGTTTATCAAATACATGCAATAACATATATGTACCAAGACTACCATGTTTTGTTAAAAAATACCATGAAACTTCGTCATTGTACCATTTGAAAATCTCACACATCTGACAACATTGGTCAAGCAATGAGCATTAAGATGTAAACAAGTGTCGTTGGCCGGCTGCTCTCTTTGTGTTTTTACTTTTGCGGTACTGCACCGATACACCTTCCAATTTAAATTATTTAGCCAATAGCATCAGCTAATGTGGACTAAGAACCAATAAAAGATACTTTAAAAAGTAGAAGGGAAGGTTTATTAGAAAAAATCTACTTTAGTTTAGTCCATGTCGGTTGCTTGATACGTACCATCATACGGTTCTTTTGTGTCATAGCTTCTGTTCTTTTTCGATTTTGGACCACGTTATCCTTAGTGAGAATTTATTTTATTGGCTTACTTTCGTTTAGTGTAGTATTTTAAAACGCTGTATTTAAAAGTGAATTTTAGTCTTTATGGCAGAAAATTACACTTATCCAGAGCTCGCGGATATGCACTCGATGTATGAAGAATGTCGTGGAAATGCAGCTGCTGCAGAACGTCTGTATGCTCAAAGATTCCCCAATCGACGACGTCCTTGTCCACGGACATTTGTTAATATCGCTCAGCGTCTTCGGGAAACAGGTCGTCTCGACGGATATGCGAGCGAATGAGGTCCCCAACGCGAGGATAGGATAATTGAAGCGGAGGTTCAAGTTTTGGAACTTGTAGAAGAGGATCCAACTTTAAGTACCCGCGATATCGCACACCGTGTGTGAGTGTCCCATTTTGCGGTATGGAGGACATTGCGAGATATGAATTTACACCCCTACCATTATCAACGTGTCAAAGCCCTAGCACCACAGGATTATACAGACCGAATTGAATTTTGTAGGTTGATTTTGAGAAAACACGCAAGAAATGAGGATTATTTAAACGTCCTGTGTTTCTCTGATGAGTCATGTTTTACCAGGAACGGGGTGTTTAACTTCAAAAATATGCATTATTGGTCAGATGAAAACCCGCATGTAATAAGATCTCATTTTCAACGACGTTTTTCTGTTAATTTGTGAGCAGGAATTTGTGGTAATGAAATAATTGGACCATCAGAATTACCCAATAGATTAAATGGTTAAATCTATTTAAATCTCTTGCAACAAACATTGCCATATTTGTTGGAATATGTACCTTTGGCGAATGGTTGGTTGGACGTGGTGGACCGGTTGCATGGCCTGCTAGATCACCCGACTTAAATCCAATGGATTTTTATTTTTAGGGGCATCCTAAATCGCTCGTTTACCGTGATCTAATTGACACTTTGGAACAATGGCAGCAACGTGTTTTAATGTGCATAGAGACTATAAAGAATGATCTTAATTTACTCAATGTCTTAAACGGAGTGCGTATTTCCCTACTTTGTCGTACTGAAAAGTGTATTAATGTAGATGGAGGACATTTCGAACAATTTATGTGAATAAACAACACTGGTAAGTTATCAGTTGTTGCCTGTCACTGCAATTTTTTTTTCGTGGAAAATTATTTTATTTCTTTCGGTTTTAAGAACCAAGAAGTCGGTAACCTCTCTCTTTTGTTAATCCAAGCCGCGAATGCCGGCACCGGCGGTCGGCTCAAGAACAAAAGCCTTTTTCCGCTTTTATGACTTTTTTAAAAGTAAGTAAGAAATTTCGTTCATTGACCCATAATGCAGAGGTTCTCAAACTTTTTTGTAGGAACTATTCAAATTGTTGACCTAGGTCAGTTTTTTCAAAGTGCTCCTAGAGGAAAACGTTATATAGGTTTTTTGTTTGTCTGGTCATTCCCCATTACTAGTTTTTTTAATGACTACTGAAACTAATTACTCCCTGTATAATCTATTTGGTTTAACTCTGAATTGATTTACCAGAGTACGTTAGTCATTGCTGCTACTCCGGCCTATATTTCTATACTTCCTTCTCATGCCTCTTCTATTGAATTTGGCTCCTTGTTGCTTTTTTGATTCCGTATATCATCGTTGGCAGTGTGATGACTGTCTGTGTTCTATTAATACATATATACTGTACAATATTTATTTTAACAGCAATAGAGCAAAAAGGATAATTATACAGAGGGTAACTAACGCAAAAATACAAATCCTGTGCAGATTTCCGCGACGAAAATTGCTTTGTTCATAAACAACAGCCATAGAAATACGTTAATTTTAAGTGACAAATATAACAATATTGTTAAAAATAAGTATGCATTAGGTAATGATTTACAAATTTTACAAAATGCATATCTTTATATAAATCAGAATAATTCATTAATGTTCTAAAAATTCAGCAACACTATAAAACATATTGTTATGTAAATATACAAAAAGGTTCTTTTTAAATGATCTAATGTTATTTATACTTTTTAAATTATCTGGTGGCTTATTGAAGCACTTAATTCCAATAAATTTTGGTCCCTTTTCAAATAATAATAAATTATGATCTGGTATTACCAGGTCCAATTTATTACGGGTATCGTGTATGTAAATCACTATTTGTAATAAAATCAATTAAGATATTTTTTACGTACACTAACACTTCATATATGTACATGCATGACGAAATATTCAGATTCTTGAAAATAGGTTTACAAGATTGAAGTCTAGTTGTACAAACAATGTTTCTTATTGTCTGGTACTGCAATTTAAACAGTCGAGATTCATGTGGGGAAATACCCCAAAATATTAGTCCATATCTCAGCCTGGACAAAAAGTTAGAATGATAAAATGTAAGCATATAGATCTCTGTGTGACTTCTCTAAGCCTGTATAGTGTGAAATATAATGAGGATAGCTTATTCGACAAATTGTCGACGTGGGATTTCCAGCTTAAATCGTTGTCAATATAGAGGCCAAGAAACTTTGTAGAAGGAACTTGTCTTAATGAGGTATGGTCTGCTTCAATTAAACGGCTTTCATATAACTAGCTTTTCCTTCGTGTGAAATTAATGAAGACAGTTTACTTAAATGCAGTTTGTTGGAATAAAACCATTTAGTAAAACGAGTTACCATGCCTTGTAATTTATCTTGAATTGAGATTTTGTTTTGTCAGAACATAAATATGTGTTATCATCGACAAACATAACGATATTCTTTTCTGGGTCAAGATTTGGCAAGTCGTTTACGAATATCAAACAGAAGTGACCCCAGAATAGACCCTTGCGGAACACCAACACTTACATCCATTTTACTCGATTGCATGTTATTAACTTCAACGACCTGTTTTCTGTTTGACAGATAAGAAAATATACAAATAATTAACTTTTCCTCTGATACCATATTTATTAAGCTTTTTAATGAGTATGATTTACAAGATCAAAAGCCTTGTTAAGGTCCAAAACTAAATAAATAATGATAACAGACACTGCAGAACTTAGACAATTCCAGAAGCCAGAGGCTTGTGCGGAAGGGGGTTACACATTGAACAACGTTGACATACAACCATATCCTCCGACAGTACCAGTGCAGGAGCCGGGGCTCAAACCGTTTCGGGGCTCTTCTTGTTAATGGGTCCCACATCATCACTAGCAACATCTTGAAATTTAGTGTCAGGTCAGATGTGTTCAGATGGGATTTCGCACTTTCTAGGAAGTTGGGAATATTATTTCTGTTCTTTTCGTGACTTAAGTTATCGGCGTATGCTACTACGATAGAGCCAATATATCTGTGTCTCCGTCTGCATTTGGCGTTTGTATAACTTGGTCTTGATTCGCGGTAAATAATCGGTGTAGAGGGCATCCTTGCTCGGCTCATCGATGTGGTTCTGTTTAATTTCCATCTTTTATATGAACCATTGAATTGCAATGCTTTTTTATGCAAGCTTTCATTATCCCTTTTTTTAAGTAGTGCGGAATTCTTTTATGGTCTCGTGATGTTAGTATCAAATACTTTCTGGTGTTTATATAGTCGATAAATTATATTAGCATAGTGAAAAAATCCAAAGTTCCGGATTTTTATGGAAATGATTGCTTTGAGCTCAAAAGTAGCAAATATATCACATTCTTTGTGTATCCGTGTGTCTCTCAGTCTGTTAATAGGTGATACGTCTTTCTTGAAGATGATTACCATAGAAAATAGAAATTTTACATAAATTTGGGAGATTCAAGGTAAGAAATTACTGAATATTAATAAAAAGAGGTGCACCAGGGAAGACTTCAGAAAAACATAAAACAATTTTCGTCAAATCAAGAATTGTTTCAGATGAAAATTGCTCAATGCAACGAATAGTTTGAAAGGGTTTTTTGTAAATTTCTTGCCAGTGGAGCAAGAAAGGCTCCAGGAAGAGCGCAAAAATAATGTTTCGTCAAAACAAGTAATGTTTCAGATAAAAATTGTTTAGTAAGAAAAAATGTACCGAAAAGGAATTTTGTAAACTTCTCATCAGTGAAGTAGGGAGGGTTCCACGCAGGGCCCAAAATTAAGTGTTTGTCGAATCAAAAATGGTGTAAATAAAAATTGTTCATTATGAATTTAAAATTGTATCGAAAAGGTTTTTGCCAATTTTTTTGCCAGTCAATCAGGTGTAAGCTCTAGGAAGGAACCAAAAATTAATTTTTCGTAAACCAAAATAATGTTTTCATTGACAATGTTTACAATGAAACATTATATTGAGACAATTTTTTGCAAATTCAAATATGGTTTTAATTAAAAATTGTTCAGGATGGAAAATTGTCGAAAAATATATTTTTCAAATCTGTCGTCAAAGCATCAGAGACGGCTCGAGGAAGGATCCAGAATAATTTTTCGTCGAATCAAAAAATGTTTCTAAAAGTTTTCTTTCAAATTCTTCTTCGAGGTACTAGGAGCAGCACGTCAAAGCAATTTTCCATCGCATTAAAAATGTTTTCAAATAAATATTGTTTAATATGGAAAAAAGTATTTTTTGAAAATTTGTCCTCAATGCACCTGTGGCGGCTCTAGAGATGATCCAAAAATGCTGTTCTCCAAATCAAAAATTATTTCAAATACAAACTGTGTGAAAATATCAGTATTCCCAATTTTCCATTAGAGTATCAGGGGCAGTTTCAGAAAAGGCTTAAAACGTTTTTTCATTTAATCAAGAAATATTCTAGAGAAGAATTCTTTAATTTAAATTTTTATATCAAAAAGGTCTCCTGCAAATTTCTCGTTGGAGCACCAGAAGCGGTTATAGAGAAAGTCTAATATCAAGTTTTCACCGGACCAAAAAAAAATTTAAACAAAAATTGCTTATATTGAAAAGGCCATTTGCAAATTTCCCGTCAGATTAAGTGTTGCCAAGAAAAATTGCGTTCAGGTTAAGTTTACATTCTACCAAAAAATTTTAGAAACTTAAAAATATATTTAAGATATTGGATGATGCCGGCTCAATGAAATTTCGTGCTCCAAATAATGTTTGCGCACCCATTCCACCTTCACCAGTCACCAATTTATTTTTCAGTAAATTGTGTAATATGCACTAACTTTCAGTGACATTTACCTGTTTTTATGTTAAAAATTTAATAAACTTTGACATAAATGCCAAAGTTTTTGTGGCCTCTTTCAGAACTGCCATTTTTATGTTACGTCTTCGCCCTCAGTAATGACACTTTGTTAACTACTTTATGCTGTTGAGAGATTAAAATAGGTTTTGTTAATACCAATAATTGTCTCTTAAGTACCAAGAAGTTCTTGGTTGTGTTCTGGTTTTGAACTATTATATAATTTTTTGTCATTAATTTTCATGCGTGTACAATAATTTTTGTGGTATTGATAAAGACAATTATAAAATTTAAGCATCGGAACCAGCACGGTACGGTAGCTCAGTCGGCTAGAACGAGTTATGTGGTGTGGAGAGAAATAATCATCCCGATCTTAAAGCCAAACAAATCACCCCATGTCGTTAATAATTATCACCCCATCGCCCTTTAGTGGAGTAAAATTAGATTTTCAGAAAAAATTTTACATGGAGCAACGCGACATAAAAAAATAAGTTTGTTTTGGTGAAACTAAGATTACCCTGAGTTTTCCAGTTCGAGTAGGCTGGGGAACCCTTTTTTTCGCGAAAAAGGGGTAAATTGGTCATTTTTAAGGGTGGTTTTTCAGTTTTAATTTATTTTGAGCTCCTTAAAATGCTAGTTAAAAGATGAGCACGGGAACCTTTTATTATAGATGATCAAGGAAACTTCAGTTCAAATTTCGTGAAAATCGGTTCACTGCCTCCCAAGATATGTATATAAATATACTGAAAAAACGTCAAAAATTGAATTACGGCTTGGCCAAAATTAAACCGAATTTGATGAAATATTAAATGAAACTAACCTATATAGCCAAGAAATAACTTGCCAAATTTTAGCAAGAAATACCCAACAGTTGGGCCGCAATTCAATTTTTAGTCCAAATTCCACAAAATTTTCAAAACTTTCCCCAATTTGCCCAAATGGTCGAACGATTTTTTTTTTTTCACCAAAATGAAGGTATTTTTCTTATGTACTTTCATGTGATGTAACTAAAAAATAACTTTTTTTTTTAATTTAGCCGATTCTTTGTCATTTTTGGTAGGTATATACATGCGCGCGGCGATTTCCCGTAATTTTCGGTATTATACGTATGCGCGCACAAATATACGTGTAAATCATTTCAATATTCATAATAAAAAATTATTGTGAGCAAGTTTTAAATATTTGTATAAAAAAAATTCATTTGATTTTTATTAAACTTTTTACATATATTGATTATTATTTTATTTTATTCATGATTTCTTTTTCTAACAGTTGTACTAGATGTGCTACTACATGAACTGTCTACTTCCGAATCGTTAACTGGAGTATTTCTTCACCTCCGTCATCGCTAAAATTGTATACATCTGAGATATTTTCTGAACTACAAACATCATATATACATACAATATCATAAACATCAGCACTAATTTCTAATTGCTCAAGCTCTTCATCAACCACAGCATCGTTAACAATATTATCTGCATTTTGCCACAAAGTATTCCTTCCTTGTAGCATAAATTGCTGCATGTGACGCCAACGGTTTTTCATGAGCAACGTTTAGTTGTGCAACCGAAATTACAATCACAAGCAGTTATATTGAGTAATTGATTATCAAGAGGAGCTTTATCAGTCCTTTATCAGTCGGCATCAGTATCAATTCATTATCTGTTGTTTGCTGCCATCAATTCAATTCAAGTCAATTTTGGTACTTTAGAGAATATCTCAGATATATATGACTTTAGCGATGACAAGGGTGAAGAAATATTCCAAACTCCGGTCACCGTTTCGGAAGTAGACACTTCTTACAGTAGCACATCTAGTACAACCACTAGAAAAAGAAAACGTGAATAAAATAAAATAATAATCAATATATGTAAAAAGTTTAATAAACATCAAGTGAATTTTCGAAGAAAAAAAAATTATATCTTACCTTCGACAGTTTTTTTTAATCCTAATATTTAAAACCTGCTCACAATCACTTTCTATTATTGATATTGAAATTTTTATAATGAATAATTATACGTATGCTTGTGCGCGCATACGTATAATACCGAAAATTACGAGAAATCGCCGCGCGCATGTATATACGAAAAATGACCAAAAAATCGGTTAAATAAAAAAAAAGTAATTTTTTAGTTACATTACGTGAAAGTACATAAGAATACTTTCATTTTGGTAAAAAATTCATTCGACCATTTGGGCAAATTGGGGAAAGTTTTGAACATTTTGTGGAATTTGGACTAAAAATAGAATTGCAGCCAAACCGTTGGATATTTTTTGCTAAAATTTGGCAAACTATTTCTTGGTTATATAGGTTTAATAATTCGGTTTAATTTTCGCCAAGTTAGCCGTAATTCAATTTTTGACGTTTTTTCAGTATATTTATATACATACCGTGGGAGGCGGTGAACCAATTTTCACGAAATTTGAACTGAAGGTTCCTTGATCATCTACAATAAAAGGGTCCCGTGCTCGTTTTTTAACTAGCATTTTAAATGGTCCAAAATAAATTAAAACTGAAAAACCACCCTTAAAAATGACCAATTTACCCCTTTTTCGCGAAAAACAAAAGGATTCCTCCACCTACTCGAATCGGAAAACTCAGGGTATTCTTATAGTTTCACCAAAACAAACTTATTTTTTTATGTCGCGCTGCTTCAGGTAAAATTTCCTCTATCGCCTTATTTTGGGCTATTTTTACACCATTTACTCCTTAACACACTATCAAAACTCACAGAAAAAATTATTCTTATCAGGCTTAATAATTTCATTAACAAAAACAATATCTTACCAAAACAACAATTTGCTTTCAGATCAGGACATAGCGCCACATTGGCACTGTCAAAGCTGGTGCAAGAAGCCTTTATAGAATACACCAAGAAACAGTGCACTGCCTTGCTATCACTTGATATTGAACAGGCTTACGACACCATGTGGCACAACGGTTTGTTATATAAACACAATAAAATACACAAACTCCCCCAATACTTTACTGCTCTTATTAGAGATTTCTTATTTGGATTAAAAAATCATGGTTTGCATCAGTAATTCTCTCTCAACCCCTAAAACAATATCGGCAGGCGTCCCGCAAGGAACGATCCCGTCTCCACTACTTTATAACCTTTTCCTCTCCGACGTACCCTTCCATCTCAATACCACTTTCTTACTTTACGCAGATGATGCCGGGATCTGCGGACGGTCATTTTACGCCGAGACGGCCGTCCAAAAGATCCGGCAGCATCTCGTAAGGTTAAATGGCTATTACAGTGACTGGAAAATTCACGTAAACGAAGACAAGACAGAGACCATTACGTTACACCGGAAATTCACTAGCACAACATTTAACAAAATAAAAATAAATAACAAACAAATTGGGGAAAAAAACAGAGTCAAGTATCTAGGGGTGACTTTGGACCCCGTATTACAAACACCATCCAAAAAACATGCTGCTTTAAACAATTTATATCCTATAGTAAACAGAAGAAGTAAATTATCGATGGACAACAGACTAACACTTTTTAAAGTTATTTTCAGACCTATTATGACTTATACCTGCGCACGTCATGGAACACCATATCGGACGCGCAGTGCTTACGTCTGCAAACATTACAAAACAAATTACTTAGACTGTTAACAGACGCAGGCAGATACACTCCGAACGCTGAAACACAGAAAGAACTAACATCCCCTATATCAGGCAATACATAGACGATGTAGCACAAAAATTCTTCGTTACAAAAATTCAGCGGTCGAGGTTGACACGAGACCTGACAGACATACGCAGACATAATGATTCACCCCATGCTCACAGACTATTTCACCAAAAACCTCCATATCTACAATACTGTTGGCTAACAAAGGACCTAACACACATAACATTTACAACACATAAACAAATACACAAACAAACTTACCCTTCCTTACCTCTTCCTTCCCTCCCTGTATCCCTGTAGCACCGCTGGCACGATAAAGTGCATAGAAAAATAATTTCATTTTAAGTTTTTGTATGTAAAATTTTTTAAACTAGAATTACCTCTTAATTTTATTTTTTAGACAGATAAATGTAAAGTAGGTTTTTTCAAATTTGTTTCCTGCACCAACCAACAAGTTATACCTAAACAACCCTACTAACATCGCCCAGTTATGCAACTGCTTAGCAGATATTTACTTAAAACTTGCTTAATCTTATCAGGAGAGCAGAATAGTAATAGGAGTAATTTATAGTCGATTCATTGTATTTATTGCGGTTGTCACCAGCCAACCTTAGCCGTTGTTCTAGCTATGTGCTCCTAACATGAATAGGGACAATCATTGTTACTGTTTTCACGCTGTGAAGGATTTGTAAACAATGTATTTTTAGACAAATGAAATAAATACAATATCAACAAAATGAAATGTATATAGAATAATCAATTAAGAGTTTTTAATTGATAATTGGTTATTGGTTATGTGACAAATTCGCTCTAGTGTGACACCGCTGTGCTCTGGGTTTGATCCCCAGCTCCGACACTAACAATGTCGGTGGGTAATGGATGTTATTATCTACGTTTTTTCTTTAAATGTGTAACCCCCTTCCGGACAGCCTTTGGCTTTGAATTTAGGGGTTGTCTTCTATATGTGGTGTGTTATGTGGAAGGAAGACTCAATAACCAGAGTAGAGCATAAAGCGACCTCAGTCGGCACTTTTGCATATCAATAAATCAATCATATTACACAAACTGAACCTAAATATTACTTTGTGCGTATTTTTTAAAATATTTACATCGATGTACAGGGCTGGCTTTAGAGGAGCGCACCGGATTCATCATTCTAGGGGGCCATTTGGGTCGGATAATAAAACAATTCTTCTACATCTTTCTACCTTACTGTACCTGGAATCAAGAAAACTCAAGAAGATGGTACAAAAATATGCTCGTGGGAGAGAATACTCTTAGTAAATAGACTAAGGAAGCAGCCCTGAAAATTGGACAACAATGAAATAACAAACCATTCTGACAGGAGCAGTATAGTTTCAAATCTTGCTAAATCTGATATTTCCAGTGAACATTTCATCAAAATAACTGGTCATGTAAATACCAAATCAATAAACTATTATCTTTAGCTAGATAAGGACCATCATTCAATTTCGAAAGAAACCCTACAAGCGAAATTACAAATAATTCTGTTAATAACTTAAAATTGGAAAACAATGAAGAGGAATCTAAAAGTAATAGCATTTTTTGTAATTGTGTATTTCATATAGATACAATGAATATGTTTGATGATAAAAAACATTAGAAAAACTCTATTTTTTTGTTAATAAATAGTTATTTTTTAAACTTGAAATAAACAGTTTTGTTGTTCTAATAATTATTATTTTAGATAATATTTTGTAATCATATATTAATCTTCTGTAATACACACGAGTTGATTTTCTACTCAGGTAAATTTTTTTTTGTGTGACAAACCAGTTTTCCATCAATATTTTGCTCGAATTTAAGGACATAGAAAAAATCGCACCACTTCGCGATGTCGCGATTTTTGCATGCCCCTTAATTCTGGAATAATTTTCATGGGAAAACAGATTTTTGTCTAAAAAAATTTTACCCGGTAAAAGTCGACCTCTTGTGTATCAATACCCGAAAAATAACTTTTCAGTAACGTGAGATTTCGTTTCTTTAAATATCTATGTCTGTTTATGACAAATTACCTGCACCTGTTCTGTAGAAAAAATAGTTTCGAAATTCTCATCGAAAAATTACTTAACTAAAAAGTTCCATCTCATTTTTTCAATTGGAAGCATACACTTTTTGGAAACTTCTGGCTTTTTGGGTAATTTTCATCATAAAGAGGTCCCAAATTGGAGCTAATTGTATAAGCTTTCAAATTTTGACATGAGTTAAGTATGTTGTATTTGAGTAGATTACTAAAGTAGAGCGTAAAAATATGTTTTTTCCGGTAAAAGACGTAATAACTTCAAATCTAATAGGTTTCAAATTAACAGAAATTCTTTTAAAAATACTTACCTCTTGATATACCTACGTATTTAGGTTAAATTTGTTTATTTTAATCTCACCTTCACGTTATTGCTCTAGATCTACTGACTACGAGCTGTGATGCAAAATTTCATGAAACTTAAAAAATTCATGATAATTTCATGAAAATTTTACGAAATTTTCATAAAATTTTATACCGTAGCTCACGAGACACATTATATCCATCATGCAGGTGTAGTTTCATTTTTTAAATTTTCGGTCATTATGAGATCGGTGTATAATAAACACACAGTTCACAAAATATTGTATTTTCCTTATTAATTCATTTATTGTAGTTTCCTTATTCATGAGGTCAGGGTATTTTGAAATACTAAGGTAGTAAATGAAATTCTCATACATTTTAAACACACGTTGTTGGTGTAGCAAAAATTGTACTCATACATACCACATTAAAGCATAAATACCGGGACCAAATATTATTCGTACCATATGTTAAAATATGTGTAGTAGTAGTTAGTAGTACTTCAACGTATTTCTTTAGAGCGATTTACCATACGGACAAGAGAAATTTTTATCAAATACTATTAACAAGACGGCATCTGATTATTTTCAATCATAAATTTAGGAATTAAATAGGAATCGATCGTCAAAACTACCACTAATACTAGTACTAGTAATATATGAGGTATCAACATGTAGATAATTGAAAGCTGAGATATTTTAAATAAAAATTTGAATCGCGGTCAAGAATAACCTGTAGAACTGAGTTTAAATCTGAGATATCCAAAAGTAAATGATCCGGAATAAAATTGAAGGTGAAAGAATTATCAAGTTCATAAAAATATATTTTCTTCAGATATTATGCTTGATCACAGTAAGTGTGGTTTTTCTTTTCAGTAAAGTTCAATAGCGTGGCAATACCTCAGAGTAGGTCCAAAAATAATATAGTCAAATACACACACTGTAGGTTTAAAAACAGTTTTGCTATATACCACTCCACATCTTCAACGATTTTTATCCGAGGTATTTTTCCAAATTTCAAGCAAATGAGCAGATATGAACCATTCACGCTTTCTTCTGTGATCGTCTCATTGTTTATTTTACACCAACATATTTCTGTCTTTTAACAAAATGATAAGCACAATTCTTTAGAAAAAGCTTTAATCGCTAAAATTAGCAGCCCTTAGAAAAAACAACAAATTTATACCATTTACTGTTAGTTGTGTAACTAATATAAATCCCCTCTGTTAATTTTGACAAAGTCAGATATGATTATCTGCTTACTCGGTGAATTTCATCTAGACCAGGGCTAATATTTCCTTGTTATTTAAGCCTACCCTCGAAATAACATATCACTGTTCGAATACTATCACTTCATTTCATTGAAGATTTATACGATTTATACGGGGGCTAGCTATTTGATGTCATTTGTACCCTAAGATATACAGGATGATTTTCAGGCTCCTTGTTATTTTCCAAAAATTTTGCATACCTACTAATTCCTTCCAAGTTTTTTCGAAACTCAGGTCCTTCTTCAAACGTAAACGATTCGTTGCTAATAACGTCCAGTACACTTGTCTGTTCCAGTAATAATTCTAATCTAAACTTCCAGTTCAAATAATTATTCCCGCCAAACGGTTTTACACTATCGAACAGCTAATTTCCGCCTGTCGACTCACAAACGGCTTTCCACAAATGTCCGTGTTATTCTGTTTCTATGCCCATAATCTGTTAATCGCAGGGTTTGTGCGTATATAGAATTGAAAGGAATGAATTTTCAGATCAACAAGTGGAGATATTTATTATAAGACCCCAAAAAACAAAATCCAAATTTTTACATCATCTTATGACACGGCTTACTCTAACTTAACTGTGTTACCATCATAAAATAACTAGAATGTTCCAAACACAGAAATGTTCTTTAACAGAATCTGCATTGTATTTTATTTTGTGTCTTTCTGTAGACTTTTCAGAAAACAAAAAGTTGTATTTTGCATTCTTAAAAAGATGTGGTGCAGTCATCTTGATTATTTTTGCTTGAGTTGAATTAGTTTTCTTGAATTATATCTACTTGAAAATAGAAAACCTTTACAACATGTT
The DNA here is from genome assembly GCA_963675555.1 of Leptura quadrifasciata. NCBI lineage: Eukaryota > Metazoa > Arthropoda > Insecta > Coleoptera > Cerambycidae > Leptura > Leptura quadrifasciata. The sequence goes on along the minus strand of OY776673.1, from coordinate 147,905,060 downwards.
GTTGAAATGGATGCTGACTTTGATTTTCACAGCAACCACCAATAGAGTATTAAATTATCTCAAAAGTGCACCTGATTTTGATTATATCTGCTTGAATTTTTGTTATGAGATCCTAGCTGACGTTTATACAGAGATTCCAATTAGCTCAAACGTAAATTTCTATTCTCTTCTTGTAACAATATGCCTTCGTTGAAATGGTTGCAGGAAAATGATATGTATAACTTTTGCATTTAATGCGGTTAGATTGTGTTTAAATCGGTAACATAACAATCAAAAATGAAACAAAAAGTACTACCTACTTAAAATTTGATATGGTAACCAGTATCAAAGTATTAGTTAACTAGTCTTTTCATTTCTCATTATCTACAAATAATTATACAAATACACAATGTACTGTTATTAATATTAGAGGACTGCTAGATTTAGATCTTATATGTTTTATACATACAAAAAATAAATGTTTAAAATATGGTTAAATCAAATGAAGACTTTATTAAAAGCAATCATACCCTTAACTTAATGGGATTAATAAACAATATCTAAGTCAAATAAATGTGATTAATGTGTGAACAGTATATTTATATAGAGTGTATTTACATGTTTTAGAAGTTAGTTTTCACAAAATGTATTGTATTGTTGACAACAATAAAATGTCCAGTGTTTTAATTTTGCGTTTTCTTTATATTTTAAATACTTGCATATATTATAATGGATATCTTGAAGGAAAATAGTCTTTCTATACATTCTATTTGTTTCTGAAGGGGCGCTGGAACTGATATTGAAGTAATTATTACAAACTCCAAAATACTAAACACTAGAAATATGCTATTTGGACATTGTAGTTAATCCCAAACTATGACCAATAATCTCCACCATTATTGGTCGTAGATTGGGATCTATAGTTAAATGAATTCGCTCACGAAATGCAGAAGGACAAATGATTCGATTAAAATGAAAATAGTAACAAAAAAATAGAGGATTAAAGAAACTTTATACAGGGTATCGACTCCCTTGTATTCAGTGGCGGCCCGTCAGGGATGGCAGTGTAGACAATGCCCACCCAATTCCATAAGCAGTAGTTATAAAGGTATATTTTTATATATATTTGCAGGTAAATTATCAAGTCATTAATTGTACCTAATATTAAAATTAAAAAGTCAGTTTTATTTATAATATTATCTTTACTACGTATTAATCTGCCTGATATAGGTACACTTATGAATACGTTTAGAAACCGGGTGTAATACTGTTGAAAGTGTCATGCGCCAAGCCAGGGCGGGCAAGCATCGCTCAAAAATCATGAATTTAATCATAATACATCTACGCGTATGTTGGTTATTCACTTCGATCTTACACCTGTACTGCATATCAGAACGAGACGTACATCTTGTATGCTTGGGCTATTTATAAACTAGAGTAGGCATGCCATCCCTGAGCAAAACTGGTAATAAACAATATGAATATTGAGTAGAATATGTTCACAATTAAAAAGATATCAAACAGGAAAAATAACTAATATGTTAAAATTGATTAATCAATTTCTTATGAATATGAAATATGATAGAACTATTAGCAATTTCTAATTTGATAAATAGAAACAAAAAGAAGTTAAGTTTTAAGCTATGGTGCATTAGAACACATATGCCTCTATATTATCCAAAAAGTACTAAAATAATATTTAATTTTATTTTAGCAGTTTTAGATGTGAATATAATATGTAAAGGAAATAAATGTATAATATTCAAATATGGGACTTCGCGCCCGGTGGGATGTGGGCACTGCCACCCTCATCCCTTCCCTTTTCTTTTACAGTGTCGTGATGTTTCACTGAGAATCGTTTCATTTTCGGGCGTGTGGACTCAAGTCAAGTCAGTATTCGCGAATCTCAAACGTTGGAAATTGTTGCTGCTGTTTTAGAATTGGAAGATTTTAGTTTTTGATTAGATTTGTGTAATGTTTTATTCTCTCAATTTTATGTTTTTTTAATTTGTAATCTGTGATCTTTGTTGGTATTTCGTAAATAGTAAGTATATACTTTAGCAGAAGAAAGTGTAGTGAATGGACAACTGACAAATTATTAATATCAAAATATTTGCCATGGCAGACATAAGACAAACAGTAAGCGATAATTATGATATTATACACTTTTTATTAGAAAACAGTTTTGCGTCCACAACATACGACGACAAAATATTGTAACTAAATTAGAGCGACCTCACCCCACTATGGGAAATCTCATTAATGTAAATTCAAATTCGGCCAATAGAAAATTTTGTGTCACAGGGTATCAGAAATGTTTCTGGAAGAGGAAATAAAAAATAAACTTTATTGCTGGCCTTGCATATTATTCAGTAAAAATCCGTAAAATTCAATAGGGATAGATAATTTAAAAACGTTATACAAGGCGATTGAAATGGCCAGAGGTATCATTGAATGTTTTTGCGTGATTTTTACACCCACTAAATTTCTGTGGAGAAGTGTCATTATTATTCGGTTCTATCTCTCATCCTGCCTACCCAGAGCTAAAAGCCACGGGCCGCCACTGCCTGTATTTCTGTTATTATTGAAGACAGGAAAGAAGTTTCGTATAAAAGTTGTAGGATTGTACATATATTTTTTAAAATGCAATTAAAAAACAATTGCTTGCATATGTCATGTAAAATAACAATGAAGATTGTTTTTTAAAAGGAATTCCCGGTATATTTTTACATATTCTTTTAGAAGTTTTTCCCCAATTTTCGGTATATAAGGGTTGATAGATCTAGCTGTAACATTTTTTGACATATCGGACAAAACATCAACAAGTATGCATAGAGGTAGTTTAGGGGTTCTAATGAGAGTTCTACTATGACAACATTGCTGTTGTTTGACATTTTCTATAATTTTTTCATCAGAATGGGTTACACAGAAACAGAAAAGTTTCGTATATTTTGCCTTTAACCCCATCGAATGCATTTTTGTGAGCGTTTTTAAAGGCCAAAGTTAATTAAAAGTAGTACGCTGTTCCACAAGTAAAAAGAGACCAATTAGAAAACAGGAAGGTAAGAAAAACAAAAACACTAATAAGTAAGCTCTGTACAATAAGAATCAAATAATATGCATAGAATATTAGAATGTCAGATATCTATACATTAACAGAATGAGAAATATTCTCACAAGACTATGGACTAGTATGATTAAATATAACAGACGGTTAAACTAAATACAAGAACTATCCATAATTATACAAAACAGTAAGAAATGGCAAGGAAAAAGAACAAAGCTCATCTTAAGTAATACATTTTAATGTTATTAAGACTGCAATTAAATATATCAAGCATTATAAATGTTGCACACTGCATAAACTGAGGAGTATTTAAGAACATTAGTACGAAGTGTTGATAGATAAAAATTAGGTTATTCCTTGAGTTTACCCTGGGTACCATAAAATATAATTTAGCCAATAATTTTTGATCAATATTATTATGTAGGTATCATTTCAAAAAGGAATACCTGACAAAAAAATATCTACAACTATTCTCAAGACTTGTTATGCAATGTTTATAAAGCAGCTCCTCTTGCGGGACACCTAAGAGTGGGTAAACACCATCAGATTTTTAAAAAATCGACATTAAATTGATTTCAAATTATTGATATAAGTGATATAATATGGAGACCATACAAGAGAAGCATACTCCAGTAAATAAAAGACAAATTTAATTGCATCTAACTGAGTAAAATCACGACAATTTTGCATCAAAAACCCATACGTCGTACTGACTTAGGTAAGGTAATGGTGTCAACGTGATTGGCAAAAGAAAATATTGTCAAGGTTATAGTCCAAAATTATATATTTAGAAATATAGAAAAACTAGGTTATTTCATAATAAATAAAAAAAAGCGAGTAAGTTGTGATTTGCTTAATACCTAAACAATATTTTCTAATTATATATGTGGACTTTGTAGAAAAAGACATTCATTTGCTGGCATTTAATTACACTTGATTTCTTGACACCAAACGTTTACACGTTCTTCCTTTGTTCCTTTGAAGCAGGAGACAATCATTGTGGCTGTTAACATTACCTCTTTAAATCATCCACATAAATAAGACAATTCACATCCAACATGTCTACAATATCGTTTATAAAAATAGTGAACAACGGGGGGGCTAAAAGTAGACCCCTGTCGAATACCAGATAATAATAAACAATACTAACTTTACTTGTTAATCGCAACCACAAGTACGGAGCTGGAAGACTATTAACAACGTCCTGTTACCTATTAGCCCGGACGATATCTACTTAAAATCATCTATGTTTGGGTAAATCGGGTAGTATGGCAGATTTTTTACTAAATGGCTGCTAGAAATCATAATGATATAGTAATAGTTTCACTATGCACTAGCTTGAAAACGTGGGCGTAATTTCTTACTAAACAAAATATGACAAAATTTCTGAAAATTCAGTTTTTTTCTTTTTATTTTTTCATATATCTCAGTAACTATTGATTTCAGAGAAAAATTATAGAAATTAAAAAGATTTGTAATTAAATTTTATATAAGATAGTTGGTTGCGAATCCAAAAATTCATTTTTACTATTGCAAAAGTAGAGAAAAAACCTATAGAAAATTTGAAATGGCAAGTTATTTGTGAAATTTTTTCAAATACTTATATTAAACGTAGGACCTTCATACTTAGCTAAAGAAAACTTTTTGATATGATAAATTTTTCCACCAAATTTCATCAAGATCTGACTTTTAGTTTTTGCATAATAATTTTCCAATCTAAACTTCGCAAAAAAATTACAAATTTTCAAAATGTTGCCGAGGCTAAACCAAAGCATTTAGAAAGCTGAACATTTTTTGACATATAAAAGAGCACTCAAATTTTTAAATTCATTTTGAGATATTAACATTCGTTGATTAGGACAGCCAAGGGAACTGTTTAAAAATTTATCAATTTTTTGCTGAGTGAGGTTGTGTTTGAATTTCCTGCGTTGCCAAAATTGCGTTCGCCGGCCGGAGTCTGTAGTGCGGGGGCACGCATAACAAAGTGGCACACGGGAGCTTTGACAGGAAGGTGGGCCGCGGAGCGGCAAGGGGGCTCTGGAGCGTAACCCCATTTTTGACAGTCCGGGGGCGCCATTTTTTTGACAGCACGGAGGGGGGTTTTTGACAGCACAGTTTAGTCTCGGCAACATTTTGAAAATTTGCAAATTTTTGCGAAGTTTTAGATTGCAAAATTATTATGCAAAACCCAAAACAAATACCGCCTGGGCTATATCTGCACCATAAATACATCAGCCCCAACTCTATTTGACATGTTGATATAAAAAGGAAATGGAAAATCGCATAAAGCTGTTACTTCCAGAAAAGACGATGTATTAATCCAAAACTTTGTTTATGGTTCTGGTTAATAACTAATTAACTTTTTGTAAAATGATTTATTTTAGTCTTAATAACAATAACTTTACAGGGATGTTTTTTGAAAATCATGGATTTCGCCATTTGCGAAATTTACTAACCTTTTTATCGACTTTTTTTAACTACTAGAATTTATTATTTTGGTTTGTATCATTTAAAATAGTAAAATCGTACAAACTCTAAACTAAAACATCACTTATTAACAACAATGAATTAGGGAACTAAAATTTTGCACATTATTTTCAGAAAAGAGAATGGAAAATTAAACGAAAGGATTATTCACAAAACATATGGTGTTCATTTTGAGTCCACCACGGTTTTGTTAGGCTTTGTAATTTTGTATTCGAAGCTGTATGTTTTTAAGAAATTTTAATAGTAGACGCATGGACAGATCGTTTGAGATTGCAGCGCCAACGTTAACTGGAAAATGCGAAAAGTTAATTTATCCGGTTTTGCATCCAGAGATCCCAATTTGATCACTGATAATCTGCAATTGTCGGGATAGCTCCAGTAAGTGATGTGTCTGTTCAAAAGCTATAAATGCACAAAATGATAATTAAATAAGTGCGAGTACTTATTCGACCACGCCCGACTGCAATTTCTACTCATAAACATTATGACATGTATCACTAACCTAGTTAAAATTCTATTCATTTACTTGTTATAGTATCTGCCCAAGTTAATAAAAGTCATTAATGAAAATTTTACTTCCATAAAAAATAACCTTCGCCGTGTCGGAAATGAAATTAATGTTTCCGTGGAGCTTTTTTGCATAAATTTTTAATAGAAGAATATAAAAAAATATTCATTTTCCTTGTTTTATTCAAGACAATTGATAAAACCAAACATCATTAAAAATATTAATCAATTGTTCAAGAGTTACTTTAATTAACAACAATACAAAATATCAAATTGTTGCGTTCTGTATTACCGTCCGTATTCAGTATTTAGGACAAAACTTGAAATTCACTTAATTTTAAGAGTATTTATTCACTGCAGCTATATAATTATATAAGCTAGCCAGTTTTGCAGTTTAGCTTATATCCGAGATTAGAGGATAAGTGAAACTGACGTTTTATATCTGATACATAATTTTATTATCAACAAAAAGGAGGCGATGTCTGGGCTTGAGGACACGTTCAAAGTAACCTATTGGATTCCTGTTTATTATTTTTTATAAAAATAAAGAATACGATATGAAAATTCTAAGTATACGAATATTTTACTTGTTTTATTTTTATTTATTTGGAAGATTACTTTTAAAAGGGAAATAATAATCAACATCTCATTATAATTAATACAAACTAAAGAAGTATCATTGTACTATTGGTCAGCGAATAAGTTAATGCCTATAATATGAATTATATTAATATTACCTACCACTACTATACTAAGGCAAGGCAAGGCTAAGGTTGAACTTAATTTTTTCGCAAAATTCTTGGTGTGATAACATTAAATTCCATAGGGTTACAAGTTTTCGAAAAGTATCATCTTTAAGTCTAACATTTTTTAAACTTCGTGGTAAGATAAAGTACCACCAAAATCGAAACTCTAAAATTTTCAACTCTACGAACTTATATTGCTGACGTTTCTGAAAGTAGTCTTTTTCCGTTTTCAAAGATTTTTTTGCGAAGAAAACTTATTTGCTGTGTATGTCAAATACACAACTTTAAGATTATGTTTATGTTATTTCCATAGATACTTACTGCTTACACAGAACTGATGTTATTTTCTTTTAGATAATGTTGAGTTTGTTAAGTTATTTTTTTAACATTGGTGGTCAGGTTCTACAGAACAATTCGATACGCATTTATTTTCATTTAATAATATTATTGCTGATTCTTTAATTTTTCTTTTTTTGTTATCTGCCTCTTTTGTTAAAATTTTTGCCGATTTCCAGTTTATTCTACGTCCGTTTTCCAAAGCATGTCCACAAATCTTTGATTTCTGAATTTCATTATTTCTAATGTAATTCTTGTGCTCTTCCAACCTCACACTGAAAGGTGTGGATGAATCAGCCACATAACATTTATCACATTCGCACGAGATATTGTAAATACAGTTTTTTGAATCTGCTCTCGGTTTATCGGTTTTGTTTTTGTTAAAATAGATCTCAAAGTGTTCCCCGTTTGAAACACCGCCCTAATATCAAATTTGTCACCTATATGGCGTAGCTTCTCCGATAGTCCGTATACATAAGGAATTGTTGTTGTATAATGACGTTCAGGTTTTTGTCGTACCTGATTTATCAAAACTGTGTTGGTTTTCTATAAACGCTTGTTTCAATTCAATCATTTACCCTTTTAATTAAAACATCTAAAAACGGTAGTTCATTCCTGCTTTCTACTTCTAATGCGAATTTAATAGACGGTTCCTTAGTATTTATATTTTGTAAAAAACTATCTAGTAAATCAACACCATGAGGCCAAATTGCAAAGATGTCGTCAACATATCTCCACCAGACAACCGGTTTATTTATACAATTTTGAACATGTGTGTTCTCAAAGTTCTCCATAAATATGTTGCTTAAAATTGGTGATAATGGAGACCCCATGGCCATACCAAAATCCTGCTGATAGAACTCATTTTCCAATTGAAAATGGGTTATTTTTATACTCTTAACAATGTGTATTTTCAATTACATTCATTTGATAAAGATAGCAAAAAATGTGCATTAAAGTTTCTGCAAGAGAAAAAATCGGCAGCTACTGGAAGCGGCTGGAACCTCCCCACTCGATGGATCTTTGAAGTCGAAAAGAGCAGTAAATTGTGTGACAAAACGGCACTAAGTGTAATCCGATCTCATCCAAAACCTTTTCAGATCTTCTGGGGCACTAAAAAAACTCTCAACTTAATGAATTTACAATCATCTATGCGAGTTATTGCCTACATTATCGCTCGTTGAATTATACTACTAGGATATTAACAACTTTAACATCACTTGAACGACTAAGAAAGTCTAGTTCCCCTAAATACTACAGATTTGTAAAGCAACAAACTGAAAATTGGTAAAGTGATAATCTATAATAAACTCACCAACGAAGGTACAGAAAGCATATGATATTAATATTGTTACATCTACCTTTAAAGTTTGTGATAATCCACTAAAAGTTACAAATATGCCGAAATCTTCATGACATGACACCAACGTTATCGGATGACAAGCAATGACAATGACAATCATCAAAATTTGCTCATTGCAATCCGATCGCTCGCGGCTGTCTTTGTTAAATGAAACATTAGCATTTCAGTAATTTTACTAGATTTTAGAGGAATATTTGTAGCTTAATTCTTCGATTTGTCTGTCTACATATTTAAAAACGGCACTAAACGTAATCCGCTCTACTTCTAGAGCAGTGAAGAAACCCTCACACGTGAATTGACACGTGATGTGACGAGTTTCACGACGTAACGGCTACGCGCATCGATCATGTCATGCGAAATGCGATCTATGCTTCATATTTGCTTTGTTTTTAATTTTTTTCACGGAAACCAAATCGAAAGGGTGGAAGTGTGATATATCATTGAAATCAGAATTTTAACTGCTTTTCAATGGTTCCATTGCAAATTGAAAATAATTATAAAATAAACAACTTGTTGCGTCAAAATGGTACTAAACGTAATCCGATCTCAACCAAAACCTTTTCAGAACTTTTGGGGCACTAAAGAAACGCACATGCAAAGTTTCATTCAAATCCGTTCGGTAGTTTCGGCGCTATCGTGCTAACGACATGCAAATTTTCTATCTTTGTAAATACAAAGCACATATGAGCTAAAAAGTAGAAAGTCGCGACTCCTGGGGCTACGACAGAAGGTCCACACGTAACGATGCGTTTTACAAATGAATAATACAGCCGCTAATCGTAGCCACAACCAGCGTCGAACATTCTGTCAGTTCTCTGTCAATTCAGCAGAGTGCTGTGGATGCATATATTATTATCAAGTTTATTAATTTTCTATTTCTATTCGTTTTTTATAAGTTTTTAGTGTTATTACCGTGCATTTCAAATTTAGCGTTCGTTTTGTTGTTGTTGTTTAAAATAGAGTGGAAGTTCTTCAGTTTTACAGTGTAAAAATCAATACCAAAATGCCCGGCAAAAGATTGGATGAAGTAGCTAGAAGTATGATTAGGAAATTAGTTGAGTACTTCAACCAAGAAAAATGTAACGGAGGTACATTTGCAAACAGTCCATGACGTGAATTATAAAATTAATTATGACAGCGGGTATATATAAAATTAATTTTCTTTCAGCGTGCTTCTATGCATTGGGTATTTGTGTGCAGACGGTGGAACGAATTTACAAGAAAACCTGTGAGAAGCAGGAAGCCCCAAATTCTACTGTAGCAAAATATGAACCTAGAAAGAAAAATAAAACCGGGGATATGATGGAAGCAAGGAAGATGGATGTGAGGGATAAAATTTATAATATGTACTCTGAAAGTAAGCCTATAGCGTAGTGATTTTGTAGTTCTTGTTGTTAGTTTGCCATCCATGTCAATAGCTCAGCTGGTTAAATGGTTAAACCATTAACCTTTCATCCGATTATCAAGGGGCCCGTTGACATATTTTATATGAAAATCGGAATGCTGAAGTAGTGTTGCCGCTTGGCGAAAATTTTATAATATTAAAATTGCATAAAATAATAATTGCTATTTACAGAAGAACATGTAACTAACTACGAAGACCTTAAAGAAGGAACTGGCCACGAAGAAATTAATAGATGTAAGTGTGTCGTCCTTGTGCCGTCTATTGCCGCATATTGGATTTAAATATAAAAAGGATGATAACTGGAAGGCCTTAATGGAAAAAGCTAACATTGCCGCACAGAGGGCGGAGTTTCTACGCAAATATAGACAAAACCAGAACTCTCCCATTAAACGACAAGTTGTCTTTTTAGATGAGATCTGGATCTTTGCCAAAGGCAACAAAAAGAAGTCTTGGAAGAATTCGTCGGCAAAAAGCATGCGAAAGCCGGGTGGATTCGAGGGAAAGCGTTTTATGGTGTTACATGCAGATCACAGTAGAGGGTTTGCAGAGAATGCTTCCCTTATATACTCCACAGCCTCTAAACTGGCAGACTATCATGGCGACATGAATGGTGACAAGTTTATGAAATGGGTTAAGGGTAAACTTGTTCCGAATTTAGAGGAGCCATCGCTTATAGTCATTGACAATGCACCCTACCACAGTGTATTGGCAGAAAAGCAGCCAAAGTCATCTTGGAAAAAAGCAAACATCGTCCAATGGCTGCAAGATAACAATATACCTGTGGACAGTAATAAGTTCAAGGCAGAATTATTAGCGCTAGCCAAAACACATGCAAAACCTAATAAATATATGTTGTCGATGAATATCTGAGAGAACATGGCCATGAGGTATTGCGGCTGCCACCGTATCACTGCCAATTTAATGCCATAGAACTAATCTGTGTACAGACAAAAGGATTCTACAACGCGCATATAGGTGAAGAAGAATATAGTGATGACAAAGTGCTGGCTATGTGGGAAAAATCTCTACAGATATGTACTGTGGAAAGATGGGCCTCTGTTGCCAAACATACAGAATCTTTAATTGACGTATGGTTCAAGAGAGAGCATATTCTGCAGAATGTTCTACGAATTATTATTAACGTTGGGGACGGCAGTAGTTCGGATGACGATTTCACAGATAGCGATTCTGACTAATTTGTTTTATTTGCCACTTAACAATGTTTGGCGGCGTATTGACTGTTCGTTACATTCATTTTAGCTGTATTAAAAAGTAATTCATTTATAAGCAGTACTTCATTTTATGAATGTTAAACAGCGAATTATTTTCAGAACACTAAATATGTTTTTCAAAATGAAAAACTAATTGACTCCAGATTATTTCAAATCTGATTAGCCAAAGTTTTGTTTTATAAAGATTTCATTGTATTCTTGTTTCACTGTAACTTCCTCAGAATATAAAACGATGTAATTATTTGAAATGTAAAAAAAATAATTAACTGCACATGTTTTCGAAAGTGAAAAAACATTAAAATTATATATATATATATATATATATATATATATATATATATATATATCTATATATATTAATAGGGTAATTTATTATTAATAAGGTATTATATACTCTGTGTTATATTTAATCATCAATATGAAGTATGCTCTACAAATGTATGTATGTTTCTAACTAATTAATAAATTGCTCTTTAAATACAGTGATACTTTTACTAGCAAACAAGATATTGAATGGGGAACAAACATACTAAAGTTGGTCGTGCTTTTAAACTTTCTCAAAAAAATACTCCTTCACTAACTCTTATTTTTATATATTTGACAAAAACAAATGCAAATAAACATTATTAAAATTCATTGAATTTCATGTTTATATCCATATATTTTCATTACAAAATACTTCCCTTTCGTGTTTATTGATACGCACATGCGTGACATTGAGTTGTTGAGTTAATTTGGTTCAAAAATTAAAGGATGATGACTTGAACGACAACATTCGTGATTTCAACTATAAATAAATTGCATTTTTTTCCTAATCCTAGTAGTTTCGAAAAAACTGAATATAGTCAATAGACAAAAATCAGGGTTTCGTAAAAACTTCACTCAAAAAAAATTTAAACAACAGTACTAATTACAATTTTTTTTCATCTGATTATAAATTATTCCTATGGCACTTCATCGTCATCTTCATGTTCACGAGGTACAACAATGTCCGGCAGTTTAAGTAGTAGTTCGTCTCCGTGCATAACCCAATTGTTTTCCGAGCAGAACTCGTTAGCAGGGTCTTTGTTGTTGCAGCCATGTCCAGCGCAGTTCTAGCATATATTGGAACACTTTAAACCACTTCTCTTACACTCGCAGGTACCAGTACAGCCATCAACGCAACAGCAAGATATAAAGCGCAATAAATCTTCTGAAGCAGCATCCTTGGCAGCTATTACTGGGCAGAGATGGTTTTGATATATCTTCCATTCCCACTGTAAGGGATCTCTGTACTCAATGGTACACACGCAGTGAGTGTTCTCTTGCTGTGGCCGTTGTGAGGGGGAGTACCGCCAGATTGAACTGTATATGGTTGCTTACCTATCTGGTGAGCGCAAGTTGTCCAACGAAAGTTGACCAGATATCATGGAGGTTCCCTGACGCCGTTTTTATTGATTTTACTAAAAAATATGTAGAGTAAAAAAGCGTTTAGAATAAGTTTTTGCATAAGAACACATAATTTTAAAAATATTAGTTCTTAACCTTTCGTTTTGTCTTCGTAGATAATCATGGTAGTTAAGAAATTACATTTTTAAAACGCGAATATCTTCATTAGTATTGATTTTTACCCTATACACAAGAGGAAAAGAAATGATTAGAATGTCATTTTGTATCAGAATACAAATTTTGGAACTACCATCAATTAACCCTTCCGTTTTATTGTCTTGAATCACTTTTTTCGTTTTTAAGAATTCATATAAAAACGCGACTTGTTTCGAATGCGATTTTGCATAAAAGAAAATATTTTTCCCCATCAGTACATTACGATATTTTCTAGTGGTACTCAACAATTTAGAGCATCGGCAGATTCTATTTTTTAAATGTAGGGGTAAGGCCCTTCTTTCCCAAATTTTACCGGAGTATATACGGTGAAATAAATAATTGGCACGCTATTTTAGCAAAATTGTAGTGAATTCGTATATCCTATAATGGGAGGCACCATTTTATATTTATTATTAACCATAACAGTTTATATAAATTTGAAAATTACAAATTACAAATCTGATCTGGTAAACTCGCACGATAGCCTCTGTGATTGAAATGAAACAAAAATTATTCAGCTGGGAGTTCTTTGTATGTTTCCGATTTAATGTATGGAAGCAATTATACTGTAGTTTATTGACCCAGACGAAAAGTCATTATCGATTATTTCGCACACAGGGATATGTGTATATAAAAATAAAAATAAGGGTAATAATATTAATAACTGCTTCATGCGAATTATTAGGCCCTCTTTAGAAAATGCCCGTTCGATACTATTTGAATAATAAAGTATTTATGTACACGTAGGTGTTTTCCAAGGAAACTATACATCGTAATAAGGGTGGCGGTGACCGGTGGTCAGTTCTATTTCTGCGGTCATAAGTAACGGTAGCAATATGGGGTGTGCTAGCAGTACTCCACTTGTGGAAAGTGGAAAAAACCTTGTTGACGACGCTAAAGAGTCGGTGTCCGAGACTGTTTCAAAAGGAGAACAAGCATTAAAAGGTAACAAACTGATTTTGGTAATAGATATTTAAGGTAGTAATTTTAAATTCAATGTTTGTTCAACAAAATAATTTACAGCAAAGCTGTTTAATCAAGTTAATCTATTAAAATGTTTACCGTATATAGAATTGTGTGGAAATGAGAATTTTATTCGTGGATAAATATTTTGTCCAATGCTGATACTACGGAGTATCTCTCTTTTAACAATTCGTTTTCTTAAAGTATTTTCTCCCTTTTTATTCGAAATATCTTCGCATGTATTTACTATATCGAAATAATAAGAATATATGTTTCTTCGCAATTGCATCTCTAATAAAACTTATGTTGCAGAAGTTATTTCTCTTGATTTGTTAAGTTACAAGAAATAATAACTAGAAAAGCAGCTGAATTTTTAAATTAACTATAATTAAATTGTTATAAAGACAGGTTAATAACAATGAGTAAATATTTATTTAAAAATCAATGGACATACAATTAGAGCAGATTATGGTGGTGGTTTTGAAAGCTGAAAAATTTCTGTGATCTCACATATGTATTAGATTTTCAGGTATTTTTTTCGACATAAATCAATTTTTTTTAATATAGACCTTAATTTTTTTCAATTTTAATTATTTCCGTTATAAATAAATAATTAATATTACTAGATTACTAGCATAATCAGATCTGTATACATGCAGAACGGCAAAACCTTTAAGCCGATGTGAGGCAACCAAATCCGTGTACAAGCAGGACAATAAAACATTCGTCAATTACTGTTGCATAATTTAATAAAACGATAATCCATCACTATCAAAATTAATGTAAATCACTTTTCTAATCACCAAAATTTTCACGTCTTCACTGGTTGGCACAAAATAATACAATGACTAATATTTCCTGAGTGTACCAATTCAATTTAATTGAATGCGTCTTTATTTGACATTAGTTTATACAAACAAGTACCTCCCCAAGGCCTAACACGGGCCCCACCATGCAACCACTGCGTTGTTCGCTGTGGCGGATTGCAAGGCCGGGTTGACTAGGCTTGGTTCGGTTCTAAAACAATTAAAACTTATACCTAGGAAATTTTGATTTTGTTATAAAATTTTGATGGAAAATGAATGTAGAGACAAAAATGCACAAAAACAAAACAGGAAACAAACGAGACAAAAAGAAACGAACATAAAGGCAGAGGGGGACAGGTAAGATTTAAAGTTATGAAGGCATGAAATATCAGTAAGATGGATGTGTAAGCGAAAGTTATAGTTGTTGAAGTTTGGCTGCAGAGGCTGCCGGAAGGTCGGTAACATCTGGTATGGTAGAGGGTGTGTTTAATCCAAAATGGGGCTTATACTGTCTAATTTGTATTATGTTTCTTGTTAGCGGACTATCGCCCAGTTTGAATGAGTAGAATTTCTGCGAGATATCCTGGGCGTAATCCGCTATTGGAGTTATGTCGTGGCAAAGCGCGTATAGATCTCTGAGGGAGGTACCTTCCAGAATTTGGATATAAGGCACCTAAATTTGTGCTCGAGCACTTTTATTATTCTCATTGTCGTGGTCGGTATGCTGCACCACACCGACGCCGCGTATGTGATAGTCGGCCTGACCACTATTGTGTACAACATTTTTTTATTTTGTTGGTTAAGTCTGCTACCCCTGACCATGAGCGGATACAGACAACTCCTCGACAGGGAGTAGACCGTACGTACTGTCTCACTTATATGCCTGTTAAAAGCCAGTCGCTGGTCCAGTCTGACCCCCAAGTATTTCACGCACCTCTTGGTTGGAATTTTGTTTCCCCGGATCGAGATTGGTGTTAGGATTTTGTTTTCAGTAAAACGGCGCGTGAAGACTATCGCCTCCAACTTCTCAGCGTTTCCTCGAATCTTCCACTATGCATAATACGCCGTGGCACGGGCTATGTGCGCCTTCAGCAACATGTTCGTTGTTTGGGAGTTATCAGAACGCGTGTACATGGCCGTGTCGTCAGCGTACTTAGCCAGCTTCGTATTCGGAAACTCTGTGAAGTCGGAGACGTACAGGTTGTACAACTTTGGCGAGAGGCACGACCTTTCTGTGACTCCCGCGCGAATGTCCCACCGTGTTGAGAGTTTGTTATTCATTCATATTCATGCAGGGATCTGCCCGTCAAGAACGAGTGAATGAGTTTTATGAAGTAAGTCGGAAAGTTGTAGTTGTTTGTATAGTATCCAGACGATGTCGAACGCCTTCTCAATATCGAGGAGCACCATGGTGGTGTTCTTCCCGAGGTTGTATTGCACTTTGACGTCGTTAACTATCCTAACGACTTGCTGCACCGTGCTCCTGCCCCTTCTGAAGCTCTGAAGCCAAATTGGATCTCATCGTTGATGTGAAGTTCCTCCTGAACAGCATCTAATCTGATCCAGGCGAGCCTCTTCACCAACTTGGAGATCGCCGACAGTAACGAGATGGGCCCGTAGTGTTCGGCGAACTTCGCATTCTTTTTTACTTAAGGATAAGCACAACCCCGGCGCACTTCCACTGGTCATTGTTGTAGCCGGAGGATCGCGTTAACGACGTACGTCAGCTGCACAATACCTTCCCTCGGGAGATATTTGAGCAGCTTTCGTACTCAAAATTGTTTGGAACGTTAGTGTTGTGTATACTCTCAAAGTGTACAACTAAGTCGTTCACTTTTTGCGCGTCTGTCTTGGAGTGTATCAGACACCTCAGATATGGTAATGACACTTCTTATCTTTAAACGTTTTTGTGATGGTCTGCACTGTGTAATAATCATTTAGGACAACAGAGAAGAATAATTACTTTACAACCCGTATACTAGCTTTTCGATGCAGTTCCGAAACTTAGTTTTTATTGCAGGTACGAAAAAATGGAAGATCTCTTCTGGATATGGCCAAAAGACGTGGTATGGTGATTAGTCATAAATTTATAATGTTATAATGCATCAGGGAATGCCTATTATTTGCGTTAGGTGATGAAAAAAAGTTACTGTAGACATGTGTTCGGAAATACTTCTTAAGAGAGCAGGGACGTATTAAGTGTTTGTTTTTATAAAAATGTTCAAATTTGCAACTTCAAAGTAGTGCAGTTTTCTTAGTAATGAATGTATTACATTCACTAGAAATTAGTAATCCTATTTTAAAATTTCG
Source organism: Leptura quadrifasciata (assembly GCA_963675555.1). Taxonomy (NCBI): domain Eukaryota; kingdom Metazoa; phylum Arthropoda; class Insecta; order Coleoptera; family Cerambycidae; genus Leptura; species Leptura quadrifasciata. Next base: position 147,888,275 of record OY776673.1, on the reverse strand, counting down.
CTTTATCAATTAAGCAGTAATAATGTACACGTGGTGAATATTTAAATTTTACGACCTTTAAAATGGCTTACGTTACTGCAACTACAGACGAAGGTGACTTTAATTATAAAAGTAATTAAGATTAGTATAGGGATTATTCCCTACTAGGCTATAAGACTAATAATAAGTGATTAAAATGTCAAGAAAATATGACGGTTTTTTAATAAGTTTGGCGCTAGTGTTGACCCTAGACATAGTTGATACATGATAATAAAATTCAAAACCTCTGGTCACTTATTTTTCATTGAATTTGATTATTGGTTCAATTCTATATACAACAGTGTGTCTCACTTTTCACCACTACACCCCAATATCTTGGCCATTTGTTGATCGATTTAAATCAAATCTGGTATATAGGCCCTTCAAATTAGGAAGAATTAAAGAAAAGTTTCCCACAATTATGAGACCTGTAAAAAGTTAAATATTTGAATTGTCTAAACATGATTTTCACCCCTCGCAGTTATAAAAAATTAATGGTTGTTTTTGAGAAATATATACATGTATATGAATTTTAGCGTTTTTTCGACTTTGCCTCTGTTTTCAGGAAAAACTATGCATTTTGGCAAAAAATATCAAGAGAAAAAAGTTGTAGAGCAAAAATTTCCTGCAAATATTGTCTTTACTTTTTTCGAATTCTGCATAGTTTTGCCGCTAGAGGACGCGAAAGAAATATATATGCATACTTTTGCGCCTTTTTTAGATTTTGAGCCAAAATTATGCATTTTTATGAAAAATTATATGTAACTGTCTATATATCATTTTGAATTGAAAACAAAAATTTAAAAGAAAAACAAACCGCTAATCTATCTCAGACGGTTACAAGTCATAGAATATCTAGAATTTGAAGAAAATTGTGTTATTTTTCATTGTAGTTTATTTACTAAATAATTCAATTTGCCGAAGGAATAGATAAGATTAAATTTTTGATTTTTATTAATTGATATTCCAAAAAAGCATTAAATAATTTTGAGTAATTGGTATTTCGCAAAGATAATAAAGAAATATTGTATATACATATAGTTTTAAGGAGTTTGAAGAGGACATTGAATTTTTCCTTTAAATAAAACAACAATTTTGAAAAAATAATGTTTATATTATAACAAAATCATTTGTAATCTATAATCTTAATAATAATAATACTAATAATAATAAAAATTAATAAAAATAATATAGTAATTACATTGAAAATATTAGATTAATTACAAAATCTTACTCTTGTCGATAATAACAATTCATCTTCGCTAGAACTAGATACAGCATTATCGTTTACATTATCTGTCTCGTCATCATTATGATTCTCATAATTTCATTTTCCATTAAAAGAAAATCTGGCTCAATCTCTAAAAGTTCAACCTCTTCGTCAAGACAATCGACATAACTAATATCAGCAGCTACATCAATCTTCTCGGAATTAGCACAATCAGTTCCTCAGCAATCAGCAAAATTTATTACACTTCAATCCCAATTTTCTACAAGAGCGAAGTTTACAACCACAATACAATTTTTTGAGAAGTTCATCTGGAATCAATGTGTCATCGGAAAATTCAGGGATTAAAATATCGTCTTCTTTCTTTTTTCCAACCGAATTCAGAAGGTTCTAGAAAATTTCCTAACCAGGTTTGGCATTGTGCATGCTTCTTTAAAGCCCCATCAGTTGGCGGAAGTTACTTTTTGACAAATTCTTTACAATTTTGAAATAATCGTACTAATCGAACCTATAATTATTCAATGGTGATAAGGAAGCGGAAGGAGGAGTATTGTAAATTATGCTTTTTTTAAATTGAATCATAATTTTACATATATTATATATGTATTTTTTAGGTTTTTGCAGGTGTTAAATGAAGTGTTATTGTACTTCCGGGTGCTCTCCCGCGTCGATGGTCGACTCCTCCAGGAGTCACGGTTATCTAAACGACGTTTCGGTAGAATCTCATCTGCCATCTTCAGGTTCTCATTGAAAGCTGTCTATTGCTGCTCCTCGTTGCTCTAACTGAACTGACGTTTTACGCGTTGTGCGGCTCCTTGTATAGGCTATGGTCTAGGACGCGCCTGCGCGACTGGCTACGTGTCACTGGTAACCCGACAAGTGGTCTCGCTGAAACGTCACGCACCACATGACTTCTCGCTGGTGGTTGGCCATCCTCGTATCCACTCGTTGCCGTAGAATGCCGAGGTTCTCTCTGATTGGTCAGCGCTCGGCTCTGACTCCTCGTGATAGGTCCATTTCGGGCAGGTTGACGTATTTCTTCACTATTTGTTGATACTTGAACGTACCTCCTCGTGATTAGTTCGTTCACGGTGGATCGTCGTGTGTTTTCTGTTACGTATCTTCCTACAAGAGCGGGTTTCCAAGAACTGGGTAATCTCTGCGTCATCTCGTGTATTAAGACTTTGTGGTCATTTTTCGATCTCTATGGCCTCTCTGGCAATCCTTGACCTATAATGCTCGATATTAGCTATTGTTCTGGTGTTGTCGAAGTCTATTTTGTGCCCTGTGGATTGTATATGCTGTGCTAGGGACCATGTTTTCTACTCTTTTCGTACTGCATTCATATGTTCTTCCTTTCTTACACTAATACGTCTATTGGTCTGTCTTATGTATGATTTATTGCAATCTTGGCACGGGATTTCGTATACTCCTTGGTTTTCTAGGGTAGTTTTTGATTTTGGATTACAGAGGACTGCACTGATTTTCGGTCTATTTTAAATATTGTTTCTATGTTATGTTTACGTAGAAGTTTGCCAATTTTATCTGTCGTCCCTTTCACGTAAGGTAGATATGCTTTTGCCACTGGTTTCTCAGATTCCTCCTGGGTTTTTTGTCTGTATGGCCCCTGCGACTTCTGTATTGTGTAACCTCGAAAATTCATTTTTCATTAGAGGTTTCTGAAGTGACGACATCTCTTCGTTGATAAGGTCGACGTCTGCCAACGTCTGAGAACGTGTCACTAGAGTCTTTACTATTGAATTTAATTGTGCTGGATGGTGATGTGATGCCGCATTTAGATATCTGTCCGTGCGAGTGGGTTTTCTGTATACTGTGTGACCTAGTGTCCTGTCTTGTATCTTTTTCACTAATATGTCTAAAAATAGAAGCTTGTCTTCTGTTTCCACCTCCATAGTGAATTTGATCTTATCGTGAATGCTATTCAGGTCATCTAAGAAACTATTTAGTTGTTCTCTTCCTTGAGTCCAGAACCACTAACAATAGTATAAAATACTTGAGGGGAATATCAAAAACAGAGATAAAAATTCAAGAGTTGTTCTAAAAATGAATAAATTTAAAGCCAAAAGGGTACTCAAAACCTACAAAAACCATACAGATTCAATAAACTAACTAAATACACAAATCACCACTTTATATGTACAATTTATAAAAGATAATTACAGAAAACTTTACAAAATTTATGTCTATCGAGAGACAGTTTTCTTTCTTATTTAGCGGCGAAAATATGCGGAATTCTAAAAAGGCAGAGACAAAACTTGTAGGAAAGTTTCTGCTCTACAACTTTGCTCTAGAGAAAAATGCGAAAAATGTTAAAATTCATATATATATTTCTCAAAAACAACCCTTTTTTAGAACTGCGGGGGGTGAAAACCCAAATACTCAACTTTTTACAGGTCTCATAACTGTGGGAAAATTTTCCATAAAACAGCGATTAATTTGAAGGGACTAATACTTCTTGTGTTTCAGATTGTGATTAAAAAGTTATTTAATTTTTTTTTTTCGAAATTAAATACGCCTATTATGATCAAAAGAATTTGGCAAGAATTAGGAATTTATATTAGCGATTGAGACAGGGTTTTTGTTTTTACAGAATCTTGTTCGGCATGACCTAAAACCCCTGTATACCAAATTTAGTTAAAAAATATTCATTCCTTTACAAAAAAAAGTCATATCTAAGATTTCAATAATAATCACCCTACTATTCGAGTTATTTATTGTCGGATATTTACATAACTTGGTAGTCATGTATTGATAACGCTAATTAAACATTAGGATACATTTTTTCTTTAAAGAAAATACTAAATAACTAATCTTTTATTTTTGTAAAGTCATTGTAACTTAAACAACACTTAAAATTATTACTTAAAGAAAAATATAATTTTTAAAAGTAAATATTAAATATAATCTTTCTCCACTAGTCCTCCATCAATTCTTAACTTTTCTTAATTCTTCAAGTGTTACTTCATGCTTCTCTAATTCTATTACATAGTTCCGTCCTATTTCGTGGCCTATTTTTATAGACTTTATTTTTTATGGTATCCCAAAAATAAAAATCCATAGGAGTGATATCTGGTGATCTAGGTGGCCACCCAGTTAAAGAATTATTTCTTCCAATCCAACACATAGGGAAGTTGTTATTCAGCCAATTTTTAACTATCACTGCTTTCTGCATGGAAGCCGCGTCCAGTTGGAAATAAAGGTTTTGTTGTAAGGCTAAAGGTAAATTTTAAACGGTATCTCGAAATTCATGTATTAAAAAATGTAGGACTCTCACACTATTTGTAGAACTGTAGAACAATTGAGCTTCTCTTATTATTTTCTTCTCGCGTTGCAGACTCAAACGTATTCCTACTTGTCACGTGGTCGAAACTGTCACTTCTGCACTTCTTTGAATACAAAGCACTATCCTTGAGTGAGTTGAGTAAGTTGACAGTTTCCATTTTAGAGGTTACCTCTTTTGAAATCGCAGTTTCGCCTAGAAAACTTATCATGTCAGAGTTTCTTTACGTCATTCTCCCTTTCTAAACCCTTTTCGTGAAAGGATATTATTCTTGCAAATAAATGAATAATTGCCTTGTATTTTGTCGATTTTTCTTTTTCAACCTTTCTCCAAATAACACAAATAATTAGAAAATTGAAAAATAGTTCTTAATTGGAACTCGAGAGTGAATGAAATGTTGAATACTGATCAATTAGGTGAAAATAGAAAAAGTACTCGGATATTTTCATCGCATATAGAGATGAAATATTGAATAATTAATTGGCAGATATAATAATTTAAAAAGTAAGAACAAGCAAATATCTAGTGTGTTTTTTTTATTTGGTTTTTATTAGTCACTTGGGGTATTTAAGGAGTGAAGGACATTATTAAGGGTGCATTTTCTAAAAAATAGTTAAAAATGACCAAAGTGACAGGAATATACGAAATATATTTTATTCCAAGTACATAAAATTCTCTCCAAAAGGAGTGGCTTGGGGCACGTCTTGCTCTTCTTCGATCGGGCTTAAATCTCACAGACAATATTTTCTTGCGGAATGGATCCATTTCAGTAGGCGTCGCATATAAAAATCAAAAAAAAAAGAATTTCACCGAGAGAGAAACTTCCTGAGCGTGTTGTTGTATTTTTAGTAATTAATATTTTATTTTCCAATAAATTTTTAGTTGTAGACAAAATATTACGTTTTTGCGTTTTCTTTTTTTAAAGGTTGCTATACTGAGGGCTCGCTGTATTGTAACTGAAGCGAATTATACTTATAGTTTCCTAATTCTATTCTCTTTTCTCCTCTAAAGGCTTAGATTACGGTCATTGGGGGCTTTGGATTTCTCTTCCGGTGTCACCAGTGATTCGCCGAATTGTGAATGTCAAGCAAAATGTGACCAGGAATTTTTCTTCGCTATCACACAACCTGCAATTCTGATTATCTTTCACGTTTATGTTGGTAAGATGTATATTTAAACCTCAAACACCTGCGAAAGTAGAACTGTTGTTCTGTAAAAGAAGCCTTACTGAGAAACAATCGGAGAATGATTGGGTCGCTGCAAAGACAGCCAGGGGGTTACACAAATACCGAGAAGGAGACTCTAGACCTTTAACCAAAAACACATTTTGACCATTACGTGAAACATAATTGGTTCACTCAAGAATATACCAATCAGAGTGGCGTCAAAGGACGATTGAAGTTGGCTAACAGGCTAAATAGGACAAAACCTCGACGGTTAATCAATTCTATTGAACCATACAAGTTATCAGGGCTGGATGGACTGCAGTATAGAATTAGCACACAACACCCCCGTCCGTACTACTTAAAACAACTCACTAGCGCAAAGTAAAGGTGATTTTCATACTTAAACTAAGGTATGAAATCTATACCCAGGCCAAATTTTTCCTACCTACCACTTTAACGCCAATTCTCCGGAAAACCTTAGAGAAACTGCTTGATAAACCTAGACGTATTCTGGCAAATTCTGTGAGCTATTACTGCACGATCTTATTCACAGTCTGGAAAAGTCGTCACAAACATCTTTCTAGATACAGAGGGGGCTTTTAAAAATACCTCGTTGGACTGTGTAATTAGATCGGCGAAGAGGCGCGGAGTAGGTCAGTCGATAATGCAGTATTCAAAACCAGAAAAGCTTAATCAATTCTGGAATCTATGTCAGGAAATATGTTCGTGACCAAAAGATGACTGAGGTGTTGATTCTATCATGTCTACTGTCGACTACTATCGTGGACAAATTCTTGATGCAGCTGGGACATCAAGAAATATATTTGCACGACCTTATCATCCCGATAATAGAAAATTTTGTAGATGCTGCATAGAAAATGAAGCAGAGAATACTCGATATAGTAGACAGATGGTGCATCTATCCGTAAATTAAGAAAATATGACTGTAATGACTTTCACAAAGAAAGAAGCTTCAAAATCTCGAGCAAATTACAACTTGTGGAAATAACCTACAGGCGAACACTGATTTTAGATAACAAATTGAAGTTCAAAGTACTTATAGATAAAATGACCACCAAAAAAGTTCTATGAACCTACAGAAGCATTGTGGGTAAGACCTAGTTGCTACAACTACGAATGTTAGTGACTAGTGACTATATCAAAGGGTTGTGGTACTGTCGTGAGCAGAAAAAAATAGGACAACTTTTTTTTCTAATGTAAATCTGTCTCTATGTACAGACGAAAAAACTTTCCAGTCAACGCACAGCGGTCTTATTCATGTTTACCGCCCTCCGAATACTCGATTCGATCCGAAATATATACCTAACAATCATAAAAGTGGTAGATTTTCTATCAATATGTGGGCTTGGACATCGTCACGTAGTCCTGGTGTTTTGTGGCATATTCAGGAACGATTTAATAGTGAAACGTGTATTAGGATTTTAGACAATATTATGTTCACTTCTGTGTCACAATTATTTCCTAATAATGAGTTCATATTTCAAACAAGACAATTGTTCCGTTCATACTGCTCTAAACCGTAACTAACCGGTTTCAAGGTAACAACATCAATGTTCTTAACTGGCCCAGTCATAGTCCAGATCTTAACCCTGTGGAAGAAGTATGGGGACTACTCGTAAGAAGTATCCAAAAACGAAATGTGAGACCACTAAATGCCGAAGAATTACTGGAAATAGTAAACAATGCATGGGAAAATATTATTACTAATGATTATTGTATAAGGTTATTTAATTCTATACCAAACAGATTAATAGAAGTTATAAACGAAATATTAATAGTTAGTTTCTTGTTAAGTAGGATATTGTCCTTTAATCCAGGATTTCTACTAATCGTACTGTTTATTCTCCACTTTCTTAAAATGTTACACACCGAATTTTTGTCAATATTATAACGCAGTGCAATTTGTATCATTGACTATCCATCTTCTGCTTTAGCAATAATTCCAGATCTAATTAAATCGCTTATATGAAGCATATTAGTTTTTTTGCACACTTGCAATAAATTATGGCAACTAACTGACAATGTCACAAAAATTAAAGTTATGTGTACACAACTAGATTTTAGCAAAATACCGTTATAGGACTTGTCCTATTTTTTTTGCTCACGACCGTATCAATAGTAACTTTCGCCTCCCTGATCTGGTGGCACAAAACTAGAAAATAGAAGGCGATGGCTAAATTAAGAAAACTACAAAGGCCCTATTACATTTAGTAGTTACGAATCACTAATTGCGGCATATAGGCTGAAAACAAACTATTATGGGACCATTCCGTAAAATTACCACATTGAAATATTTCAGCAACTAGCAAGTAGTCAGCTAATTGATATGCAGCCAGATAGAATCAACACAACCCAAGCCTTCACGAGAATCGGGGTATGTATATCGGTCAGTGCAAATGAAAAAAAAAAAAACACCCAAATGAATCTAAGACGACGTATTGCCGAATCTGAGTTGGAAATAGCTAACATTTACGATGTACATTCTAACATGAGATTTCACACTGATTACTACGTTGAGAAAGTCATTTGGAAATTGCTTACTCTTTCTGTAAAATGATGATACTTTTCGGAATTGAGTTGAATTTAAATATTGAACATTAAGAATTTACTCTTATACATTTATCAAAATTGAACTCAATATTGTGATAGCTCATTGATAAAAATTTTTCTGTAACTACAAAAGGTTTGTCCACAAAAAAATTAATATACATTAAAAGTAGTGAAAAATAAAGATTTTTACCTAATAATAACAATTTTAGAACTGTGGTTGAAACAAGTTAATCAGAACAACAGCAGCGGTCAGAAATTGCTTGCTTTATTTCATTAAGATAAACGCATATGGCATCAGATGCTTGCAGGCCCAGCAGGTGGCAGATCATCTGTACGCTGCGTTAGGTTTATTCCGTGTCGTTCGTTCTAGTTTGAATTCACGGAAGTAACAGTGCCTTTACTATGTAGAACATCAAATAGAGTTTGTTTATTGTTGTCAAATGTGGAGGAGGGTTTCGAGAAATGGGATTCGCATATCTTCCAAACTTAGATGTGATTATGATATCAATTTTTCTTTCAAAGCACAGATAAATACGACTATGACAAATATCATGACAATCACAAAATTAACTACATTACTATAGCAACACCTAGAGTCTCGCAGCGCATATCGCACTGCAAGCATATGACGTCACTCGCCTAACCTCGCGCCGAGGTAGCGTTTTCTAGCCTCGACGCGTTGAGGTAATTTCTATTACAAATATTTACTTTATACTTTACTTTTTAAAAAACTTTGTAGGAGTTTATAACACCCATAAATCTATCATTTACAATTAAAAACTAAATTTTATGGACAAACCTATTATTATTAGGTATCTACCACACAACGTTGAATTAAAAAAATTCTGATTTTGATATTGTAAATATTTTACATATTGATTATATCTCTATTTATTATGTTTTAACTGATATGTACTAATAGATATTATTTACAGATTTGCCAGTAATTCCTATAATACGTATGTATCTTCACAACATCAAACTGCACTTTTACTTCTACAATTATAAGTTACAAAATATGCATTTATCAAATAAATTACATTAACCGCGGATATATTCCATGGCTCAGAAATTTTTTTCGATATAAATTAGAAGTACCAAGTTTCCTTAAAATCCCAGTTATAATGCTAAGTAAAGGCTTAAAAACAGTACGATTACCATCTCAAAATGGTGGACGACTGAGAATGGTGATTATGGATGGTTACAAAATATTTTGACTATTGTCCTTCCGTTCCTATTTAATTCAAAATTTAAGAACCTTATTATAAATTAAGGCTTGTACTATTACCTACATTTTATACGCTTCATATACGTACAGAATTATCTAGAGTATTCAATCTTTATCTTGACAATGGTAAGAGATCTTACTCCTTATTGTTGGCGATGCAATATAAATATCAAGAAAATTTTCAAAGCTCTTGCCTTTGTCATGGATTATTTCGAAAAAACAGTAAAGTTAGGTTCAAGATTACCCATTTCCAAAATTTTGTAGTAACTTTAAATTTTTTTTAAATATTTTTAACATAAAGTTCATGATAATCTCAAACAGTTACAGATAACTGAATTCTGTGAGTAAGTATAAAAAGTGTGTGAATTAATAGCTAAGAAATTTCTATCTTATCTCTTAATTAGGTACAAAATGTAGATATTCTTGTAAGCTTTGATATAAATTATAGACCATTAATATTTTGTCAATAGGTGCCGAGATTTTATTGATTTTGTGAAGATCAGTAATCACCATCTGCAGGCGACGACTATAATTTTGAATAGTTACAGTTTTGAAATGGTAATCATAATTTCTTGCGATATTCAGATACTAGTACAACTTGGGTTAAAGGGAAGCCTTTTACCCCTATTTTATACATGCAGTGCAGTCCATATGTATGAATTAAAACCATTTTAAGCAGATTATGAATGCTGAAACAAGTCGATTTTTAATTAGAAATTACCATTTTTTAGCATGAAAATAAAACCCCCGCGTTCTGAACACGAAGGAACTCTGGTGTTTGGTAAAATCAAAAAGTTTGAGGAGAGCGTTGCCCTTTTAAGCTTGATAGAGACTCTGAGAGCCCTTTGCGCACTTATTTCTTTTATATTTGAGAAGTTTGGTGGGGTTACTCGTAAAACGTCGGATAGGGTAAAATGCTACACTCTGTATCAGCCCTGGAGTTGGTTGCTTCACTTGAAATAGTTTATTATTCACTTGGCTTTAATTTTCTGTCTATGGTAGGGTTCAAAGCTTCACCCTGTATATGCTTCTAAAACGAACAAGAACAATTTATTTAGTATAAGATCAAAGTTTGTAAAACGATTCAACTTAATTATTTAATTCACACAGTTATAAAACAATACCTTTTCGTACACTGAAATTCCATTTTAGAAATATTAGCAGTTTGATTAAAACTCTTTTTTACTTGGTTTCGGCTAAGGAAGTTGCTGCAGTAGCAAGGTTATAGAGATAACGTTCGCGGCGCACGTATCGATCTAGACTTGCTCGTGCTGATCATGCCCGGCTGTTTATATGGTTCATCGGGGAGTCGGTGTGCGGAGGTCTGAAAAGATCTGGACATGTCCTCGTCTATTCCGTGCGGACTCGATTGCGCAATATTGCATCAGAAAATTTAAAAATAGAAAATCCAGACATGAGAATTATACGACCGTCTCGGCATTAAAATGGGAACTTTATTGATATATGAACAAAGTTCGAATCGATTTGATTGCGGAAGTTATTAACGGAAATTAGTTGAAAAGATTTATTAATTTTGAATCGACCCCGTAAAGTCGTCCCGAAGGTCCTGCACTTAGAGTTGAAATGATATGAAATTGTGCCGATAGGTCCACGGTGAACAAATGGAAGTGAGTTTTGATAATCATGGGGGACGGTAGTATTGGGACATTTTGAATGGAGATTGATTGTATGTTGATGTTTAAGACCCGAAATTTAATGAATGGAGGAATCGAAAGGAAGAATAATTTATAAAAATTTTGTGTGATTGAAATATATTTTGACTGCGGGTATGAAAAGTAGTTAGCTTAGCTTAAAATACATAATATTTTAAGCTTATGTGGAGGCGGTATTTTTTAGGATGTTAATTTGTAACATTTTAACTGTAAAATGATTAATTTGAAACGTTGACTGTTTCTATTGATGAATTTGGAATGTTTGGGAATTATCGTTGTTTGTGAATTTGTAATTTTTCATGAAGTTAAGTGTCTTAAGACTTTTTTATTAAAGTTTGACTATGTGAGGTGGAAGAGTTGATTTTTTGGTAAATTTTGAGACTTTTGTAATTTTTGTGGAGGTCGTGCGGCCCCTCCTCGCTCGAGAGAAATTTTGATTCTTTATTCAACAGTGTAAAGTTTTTTAAATTTGGAACATTAATTATTGCGAAAATTAATTTTGTCTTGTAAACTCTGTTGAAATATGGTTTGCTAAATTATTGGTTTTGAAGAAAAATTTAAACTCACATGTTGTTGTTTTTAAAGTTTTTAATACAACACTGTGAATGACTACCTTTTATGGGGCTATTTTAAATCAAAACTGTATGTTAATCGACCAGGCAATATTGCAGATTATAAAAATAAGGTTACTGAAGAAATTCACAAGATAAGCCCTGAGGTCATACACAATGTCATACGGTAATTCAAAGATCGCCTTGTTCATCGCCAAGAGGCGACTGGCGGTCATATTTAATTTAATTATAAAATAAATTGGAAACACATTCAAATAAATTGGAAATACTTGTTTAATATTATCCGAGATTCTGCGCTTCATTTTATGTAAAGAGTTGATGTGAGTACAATTTAAAATCAAACTCAGAGATGGTGAACGCGGAGTTTTCATGGTAAAAAATGACCAATTTCAAATTGTAAATTGTCCAATGTCAGGACTTTCTTAAAAGCTCATAATTACGATTAAAATGATTTATTCCATATATATATGGACCACTGTGTAGTATAGTGATTTTTATCGACTGATCCATGGGCTAGTACACTGCTTGCTTGCACTCATAAATTTTTAATTAAACGTATTTTTATTCCAATTTATCCTTGCATATATACACCACTGCTGTATATACCAATGAATATAAGCTTCTTTATGGCTTAAAATTAGCTCATCTAGACCAAAGCATGGTAATGATAATGGTATAACTATCACAAACAACTTAAAATAATTATTGACATTTGATAATTACTGTTTGGTGATAATAAATAATAATAATAATTGATTTATTTGAAAGTAACTGACATAATAGTAAATATTGTTAGTTCAAATATTGTGCCAGTTCTTATAATTGTAGGCAAAAGATTTCGGTGACAAACTCATTTTGGTTTGAGTGGGCTTTTAGATTATGAAATATCCTAATAACCAATAACGTTATGAAACTAGAGTCAAATCAAGAAAATTCAGATTTATATTTATAAGGGATAGATGAAATAGCGCTTATACAATTTAAAACGCTGGAAGAAAATGCTATGCCTATCAGTTGATCGGCACCAATGAACTATTGTAATATGGCATATTAATATTTGATGCTAAAGCAAAATAAAACAAAAAATTCAATTGCCTTATAATAATAGCTGATGAGCTGTACTGTTCAGATGTGAAAGCTAATATATAGTATATTTTAGACAATTTGGTTGTATGCAGCTAGATCATTTAAGATGAAAATCAGTTTTCAACCCCACCATTTTCAAGTTTCAAGTATACTTAAACCCCCTCACAACACTTCCAATGCTACAAGCTAATTTTCTATGTGGCTTCCTCGCACCCCATGACCATCCATCATGTTTATCTTTTTGACTATATACTTCATGATAAGCAACATAACCTTTGCTTAAAGCTAACTAAAAGAAATAACAAAAAGCGCTTTACCGCTATCGTAGTCCCCTGCACCTCCTGACCACCTTTACTTTCTGATATAGATTAATAATTCATAAAATCGTGGAAACTCATTTTTGTCCTTATTTATTTTATTTTAACAGACTAAAATTTCTCCTATTAATGTGCATTGATGGTAGGGAATAAAATATAACAAAAATCGCGTTACTGTTACCACAACAACATACAGATTAGAAATTTATGAAATCGTGTAGAGCTGATTTTTACCCTTATTCATTTTAACAGACTAAGTTTTTTTTCTTTTTTTCTATTAATGTACACTGATAGATGATAAGAAATAAAATATTACCGATCAAAAACTTCTAAAATCGTGTGGAGCTCATTTTAAACCTGATTTATTGTGAAATACATTTTATTAATACATTAATGATAGCCAAAGGCAAAATATTGCAGGTTATAAATTGTTGAAATCATATGCAGTTAATGTTTCAAGATTGTTTTCATAACAATACAACCAAAAATTTGAACCTGAATTTCACAGTTGGAATCTAACACGGGACTTGTTGGAGAAAAGCTTTATTTTACAAACGTGGGTAAATAATTGGTTACTTTACTTGAATTTCTATTTTGTCTTTACTTCTACCTTTTTCGCTGGCTGGGATACACGTTGAATTATGCAAGAAAAGCAGCAGCACAAAACACATTCCATATGTAATAGAAAAAATTAGCGCTACTCATTTTTTCCACGTGCAAATAATTCGAAAGAATTTCCTTTACATATGTAGGGGAATACATAGTAGGGGAGTCCATATAGTGTCATTAATACATGTACAGTCTAGCGCAATAATGCCTGGTGCTTTCGATATCTGCCGTCCTTTTCTGTCATTATATGAACCTTAATGCCAGAAGAGGAAAAAAAAAATAGATAGTACCAGACATTACTGCACGGGAAAAAATAAACTAATACAGCACTTTCGAATCGAGAATGCATAAGTATCGACTATCGATACCAAAGTTTCGATGAGAAACACTATATCAAGGTGTCAGCACTTCATTACCGACACGCAACACTAACGAAATACAGTGTTTCAGTTCCAAAATCAACTGTAAATTACTTTTATTTGGCGTTGTTTCTCGGAACTGCTTGTCTTGTCGGCAATGTTTCGACTCGACAGTGTTTCAGTTGCAAATGCGAACTGAATTTTTTTAGCAGGGCCGCTACATTTATGCCCGCTTCACAGATATAAAAAGTTGGGTTTTTGTGCCGTTGGAAAAATATGTATCTGTTCGTTGCTAGGAATTTTGAACCTGCTCCGAGTCATATCGTCGTCGGCCTGAAATCCGACACCTTTAGCTCGTGCATCAGGTCTACAATGAACCCTTATCAATACACGTGTTGCAAGAAAAATAAATATACGCATATGACCCATACTCATAAATGTGGGTTAATTAAAATATGTAAGTAGAATTTATTAAAAAATAAATAATACTTTAACCAGTCAACCAGTCCAGTCAACAAGTACAGTGAAAAAAGTTTCTTTTTCACTAATATATCTAAAAATGGAAGCTTCTTATTGTGAATACTATTCAGGTGGTCTAAGAAACTACTTCGTTGTTCTCTTCCATGAGTCCAAATTACGAATGTGTCGTCCACATATCTCAACCAAAGTTTTGGTTTGAGTGGTGCCGTTTGTATTGCACGAACTTCTAGGTCCTCCATGAAGAGATTAGCGATGACTGGAGATAACGGTGAACCCATCGGTGCTCCTTCCGTTTGCTTGTAGCGCTGATCATTGTATATAAAGTATGTGTTGTTTAAACAGTGTTTAGTTAGGTTAAGAATGTGCTCCTCTGGATGATATTTTCGTTTTATCAATTCGAGTGACTGTTTTTGCCGGCTTTTAGTTTCTATACGGTTTCAATTCTGGTCGTATACACTATAATTGTTAACTGACTTTTACTATGTAACAGCGGCTCTTGTTACAAACAAATATTTTCAACAGATTCCCTGTAAAATTCTGCATCTACTAAGTGTCCGAATGTGCCATGATTAAGTTTAAAATATGAATTTCATATTTTAAGGAAGTCGGAAGACATCGCAGAAAAACTGAAATTAATTATTCTATTTTGCTTGGAATGTCCGCTTTAGATATATTTTCTTTAAATATAGGTCTTTAAAAAGCGCATCTTTGTATTGTATTAAATTTTACAAAACATAATAGCGTGGTATACTATCAAACAAAATGGTGAAATCTTATTAGCGATTTTTCCTGAGAGAAATAAAAATTCAGAAATTCCCAAAAAATTTAACTGTTGCATGGGATTGTATATTTGAAAAGTGCTTTGACTGAAACAACTATCAATTGAATGAATCATTGCTAAAAATACAACAGTAATGCTCAATTTAGAAATTTTTAATTATCAAAATATTTTTATCCTTTCACCCTATAATGACTAACAAATAAATAATTGAAAAGAAGTGACAAAAAAAGTTTACCTAAAAATATTACAAAATAAAAAAATTAAATGTACGTTCTCTCCACTAAAGCCACCTTCAACTTCTTTCTATACATTTATCTATCCTCTCACGATTGTTACGAACGACATTTGACATTTCTAGTTCCTTCCCTCGACATTTTTTGACAAGCTAGTGTAATTCTGTCACATAGTTCCTGCCTATTTTGTGGTCGAGATTTATAAACTTTGCTTTTAAGAGTACCCCACAAATAAAATTCAAGGGGTGCTAAATCCGACGATCTTAGCGGCCAGGCTATCAATGGACTACTACGTCCAATCCACCTACCGGGAAAATTTTGGTTGAGCCATGTCCTGACAAATCCTACATGGTGTGGAGTACATCCATCTAGTTGGAAATACAACTGTTGTCTCCCCTGCAGGTTTTGAATCTCGTTCAAAAATTGATTTCTCAAGAACTCTTAAACTGTTTAAATTTTCGTTAAAAAAATAGGGACCAATTAAACGCCCGTTCAAAATACCACACCAGACATTTATTTTTTGTGAATATTGACTTCTGCAATTGATTACCGAATTGGAATTTTCCTCTGCGCAAAATCTTCAATTCTGTGAGGAAACCACACCGTTTGTGGTTAATGCAGTCTCATCGCTATATATGAATTCTTTTTAAAAATCTGGGTCATTGAAATACTCTACTTGAGCCCATAAGCAATACTCAAACCTTCTTTCTTTGTCACCTACATATAAAGTAAGCAAAAATTTAGGTTTGTATAGTTTTCGGTTCTGATTTTTAAGGCACCTCCAAATGGTATTTCGAGACTTGCTTAAATTTATAGTAGCATTCCTCAAGCTTGATTGAGGGTTTTCTTCAAAATATGCCAAAATATCGAGATCATTAAGCTGCCTCTGGTGGCCAGATCCTCTAGAATTTGTTTCTGAAACATGACGAGTATCATTAAAACATTTTATTATTTTTCGAACGGTGCTGTCGTTAAATGGCGGCCGTCGATTTGAATTTCTTCTATTAAATTCTCGGGCAGTTTCTCTTGACGATCTCACATTATCACCAACAATTTTAAAACCTCTACTTTTTCTTGAAAAGTCAACCTTCGCGCGGGCATAATTATGATAATAAGCAGCAATATAAATAAGTAATATCTACTCATCAGCAATGAATCATTCATTTGACAGTTATTTCAGTCAAGGAACTCTTGTCATAAATACACAATCCCATGCAACAGTTAAATTTCTTCGGCAATTTCAGAATTTTTATTTCTCTGAGGAGAAATCCAAAAATACGACTGTTTTAACGAAATTTGATGCAAACACATTTAGGGGGTTGTTGAATCCAGTGGCGCACTCAAATTTGAAATTAAAAAATCGCTAATAAGATTTCACGATTTAAGAAATAAGAAAACCACAAAAGGTTATAGCTATTTGAGAAGATACGAAAAATATTAAAGGGATGAGAGTTGACGGCAAAGACAATAAGAATAATAATGTGTATCAAAAAATTCAAAAAACGCAGTTGGCGTTGACATGCGCTCTTGTGCAAAAATGAAAAGAAAAGATCTCAAAGTAGGCCATGATACCATTAATTCCGTTTATTTTTTCTCTTTCCACGATATAAAATGTGTCACAAAAATTTTGACAATATTTAATATTTTACGAAAACCACAAGTCATATGATTGAATCGTAAAAATCAGCTATGCCATAATAGTAAAAATTCACTTTATTATAATCATAATTCAATAATTATTTATTACAATTTAATACAAACAAACAAATATCTCATAAATAAAAATACAAGTAGAAAATGAACATCCAAAAAAACGAAAAAACTTTGTATAACAGTACTACCTACTACCATACTGAAAAGAAAATGTGTGTATTTATTTTTCTAACTACAAATGCTCAAATTGTGCACCATGCATTCTAATACACAAACGTGCTCTACTAGACACCTCACGCATTACGTTTTGGAGCATTTCAGGAGTAATTGCTTCAGATGCGTTTTTAATTCTGGTTTTGATGTCCTCAATATTTCCCGGGGCAGTTTGAAATATCTTGTCTTTAATGTAATCCCAGACGAAAAAATCCAAGGGAGTAATATTTGGTGATCGAGCCATAGAATGGGTCCTAAACACGAATAAGAACCTCTTGGTGGAGAAAATAAAAATCGGCCAGTCGCAGAGCTTGTTCTGAGACCCCAAAAGGTATTCGTTCACTTAATTTTGTATAAATGTTTCCGAGAAATAATGTTTTTTGTCTCAGGGCCAATGCTTCACCCTGTATGAGACGTGGAGACACTTCACTTTTCCTTAAAAAGGCT
Source organism: Leptura quadrifasciata (assembly GCA_963675555.1). Taxonomy (NCBI): domain Eukaryota; kingdom Metazoa; phylum Arthropoda; class Insecta; order Coleoptera; family Cerambycidae; genus Leptura; species Leptura quadrifasciata. Next base: position 147,870,340 of record OY776673.1, on the reverse strand, counting down.
TAAAATTCACTTGAGGAAATTTTGGAAGGGTATTTTTGATAGACCCTGTATATAGTCGTTGACTAAAACACACCTGGTTTAAAAAGATGAAAATAAAATTTATGTATTCACTTCACAATGACTTTTAAAATTATATTCTGAGCGGTTAACTTTCAGCAACGAAGTTGCGTCGTAAGAAGAAAAAAATTAACTCGATTTGTAAAAATAAAAGTTCACTTGTTGGCGAAGGAGTCGGTTTAGAATAATAAAAAATTCACAAATATTATTTAAAGGTGCACTAGGGCAGAGGTTATGAATGTTTTTACTTGAACCACCAAGGAAGACGAGTATGGTTATAGAACGCGGCACTAATGGAACTTGCCCGAGCTTATATACTCTCGTGTGGTTGCGTTAATCGTGATCCATCGAGTCAGGCGGAAACGTTTTTTTGTAAGCTGGATATATCCCCCGACTGCGTGCGGGCTTGGTCTAAAACCGGTTGCTTGCCCCAGCCATTCTGTGCACTCTCTTGACTGCGTAATTATTGAAATCTTTGGAAATCCTATTTGAAAATTACATCCATTAAATGAAGCTTAAAATTTGATGCATTTTGGTTTTTTAATGAACCCTGTATCATTTTTATTGAGGGAGTTATTTGAAGATTTATGACAACCTGAATTTTAAAATTTCGTTAAGCGACTGTACTATATTTTGTTAATTATATATTTTTCGAAAAAATTCATACTACTTTGCTTTCTGACCTGGATTATGATATGAATTGTGGTTTTCGTAAAATATTAAATATTGACACTATCAGTTAAAATTTTTGTGACATGTTTTAAGTCGTGGGAAAGAAAAATAATAAACGGAATTAATGGTGTCATGGCCTACTGTGAGATTTGTTCTTTTCATTTTGACACAAAAGTGTATGTCAAAGCCAACTGCGTGTTTTGAATTTTTTGATACACATTACTAAACCGCTGCCCAAGGAATCACTACTTCCGCATCCAGATTTTGTATCCAAGTTTTATGCACACTAAATCCCAATGCAATATTTTATTCCCTTTAATAATAGAGTGTGTTGCGGACCTCTAGCGTATGCGACCCACCTTACCCTTAGCGTTTTGTGGGCCGCATAATAACAACCGTTACGTCCGTAGCAGAGTTTTGCTATTGTCCACGGGAGGCGCGATATATTTCCAGCTGGTGAGGAAGGCAACCATTTTTAATGGCGATATACGGTTGATGATCCTACAAAACTCGGTTTATCCAAGGCATCCTGGTGGATTTTGGGATTATCAACACAGGAAAATTTTCTCCATCTGTTGTTGTTCCGTTTAGCGGAATATTTTGTTGTTGTGAGTAAATTTTAACTGCGGAAGCAGGATATTTAAGTATACAAGGCTTTCCTTTGAAAGTGTCGTGTCAACTTGAAAGGCGGACTCGACCCCATTCATCCAACTGTGGCTTTCTAGGAACATTGGTGGATTGTTCCCTCATCAGTGAGGGTTCCACGGACGGGGCTTCCACACACAATAGTGAAGTTCCACGGACGGGGCATCCACACACAGTAGAAAGTTCCAGGGCTGGAGAGGCTATAATCAACCCCATCCTCCCGAAGACACCATCGTAGGGCTATAGTTTCTTCAACGTCGAAGTCGGTATCGTACCACCCTAGATAAGTGTGTTGTTTTTATTTACCGGGGACCACCTTCAGTGGTTCTGCTCGGTTATATCCATTCATACTTACTTTTGTATTTTAACTTGTACATATTTAAAGATTTTATGCATTTATATTTATTTAAGGAGGTTCTCTAAATCAGACCCATTGTGGCCGAATTTATTACCATTTATCCTCACGTTGTAAACCGATGTGTAGCTACACGAGGCATTTTATTAATGTTGTAACTTATTAATCAAGAAATTTGCCATTTGAACATCGCCAGGTTACATGCTAGAGAACCAATATTTGTAAATTCTGCAATATAGTGCATTTCATGTTTAAAGAAAGTGTCATTATTTCGTCTGCGACCACTACGTATGGAACCCTCAGTGGTTTGTATTACTTACTTAGTAAACCAATAATTTGTCATAGTTTATGTAAACTTGGGCTTAACGCCCTGAGATAGCCTGAGCTAGTGAAATTTTATCGTGGGCACGTTACATCACTTATCCGGGGTAAGTTGTGCCTGCGATATCTGCTACCCTACAGTAGCCCAAGTGAGTTTCTTTATGTAATATCTTATAACCATTAATATCCAACGTATTTATTTGTTTGCGTACGTGTAAATCGTAGCAAGTGAGGGTGGTAAAGGGGGTGACTAATGTGAAATTTAGAAGTCCTTGGTTCTCGTATACACACTAAACCCCAATTTAATTTTTTATTCCCTTAAACAATAGGGTGGGGATGGTAGAGGGTGTAACTAATGCCAAAACAAATTTTAGAGGCCCTTGGTTCAAATTCCAATTTAATTTTTTACCCCCTTTAATAATAGGGTGGGGGTAGCTAACGCCAAAAAAATTTTTTTAGACGTTTCGTTCTTGTATACATCAAATCACATTTTCATTTTTTTTACCCCCTTTAATAATAGGTGGCAATGAGGGTGGTAGAGGGGGTAACTAACGCTAAAAAAAATTTTAGACGTTTCGTTTTTGTATATACACTTTGCTTCCTTTCATAATAGTCTGGGGGTGGTATTGGGGGTGGTATTGGGGGTGGTATTGGGGGTGAGAATGTGCTTGTGGCGGAATTTTTTTTCGCTTAAATTTTAAATCTCGACGTTTCATGACATTTTAAGCCTATTTCACCAAAAAGAAAAAGAAAATTTTTTTTGCGTTACTATCCCTTTAACTTTTTTCGTATCTCCTCAAATAGGGAAGCTATAGCCGTTTGTAATTTTCCTATTTTTCAGGTAATATATCTCACAAAGTAGGCTATGGGTTTCAAATTTCTTTTTACTGAAATATGGCTCACAAAAAATGGGATAACTGTTTCTAAAACTTTATTCTTCTACAATAGATATTAAGCGAGATATTTGGTGTGAGCCTCGTAAAATAGACGGACGATATATTGATAGTCGGTACAGAGCGTGTTATTAGGCGAATTCGTTTTGGTGTGATTCTGCGGCACTTACAGTGACAATGTTGACTACGTTTCCTCCTGTGTCCTATGGCTTTGGATTTGTGTTTATGTGTTTTATATTTGTAATGAAGTATACAATACTACAGGAATACTGTATACTTTCATTCCAGTTTAACTTATTTTAATCATGCATGGATCAAGTAGTTCAGTTTTAGATTAGTTCGATACCTGATTAGTTCTTTTGTTAACTTTTAATTCTAACTTCACCAGGCCGCAACTTGCGTGCCGTCTGCATTTCGTGTCGGGTGCAAAACCACGTGACCGTGATTTTTGGGTATAAAATAGCTAGCCAGAAACCAGTAAATTCAGAGCTTGACTTTCACCTTTCTCGAGTGTGTTGAACTGGGATAACGGAAGCTCAAGTTTCTCCGGCGTCGTGGCAGCCGCTGGCCAAGTATCTGTTAGGGAGGATCCGAGTGTGTTGAACTGGACCTCCTGCCAGATTGATTCAAGTGTGTTGAACTGGATCTCTCCTGAAACAGATTTCTTAGTTGCGTCTGTTATGTCCTGGAACTTCGATTAGAGAATTGGGGTTACGACGACGTACATAGAGGAAATATGTTACACTCTCTCTCTCTCTCTCTCCGATTACTATGATGTACTTATGTAATAACAAGATTGTCGCAACCTAAGCCATAAAAGATATGGCCACACTGTACATATAATTATTAGGAAAATAAGTGTCTTATTTTGGATCTGGATTTTAATTAATATTAACATTTAACCCTGGAATAATCTCCAAACCAGCTACCCGAGCAAAACAAGCATCACATTTTGGCGCCCGAGCAGTTCAACAATCTAATCCAGATACGCCGGCTATTACATTTCACAACCAGGACAACTTTGTACAGAAATTGTCAATATTACATAGTTTTTACGTTATCATAGTAACGGAGTAAAAAGATAAATATTTTAAGAAGGACAACTCACCAGTCCCACCAGAGAAACAATTAATTATCCGAAATGAGTTTGTCCGAATCGGAAGGGGCGTATGGTCTCGAAGTTGCAGACGAAACTGTAGGATGGATCTACAAACTAAAGAAGGATGAACTACAGCAAGAAATTTCAAAGCATGGTGGAAAAAGCACCGGAACGGTCGAAGAATTACGTTCAAGACTAAAAAACATTATTCGAGAAAACAAACCGGCCGCTAGCCCGAATCTCATTACTTCGAATCCACAAGCCGCTAGCCCGAATCTCATTACTTCGAATCCACAACTAACACCTGTTAATGCCGTCCTCGACCAAGTCCGCAAGTGGAATGTCCATTTTGATGGGAGAAGAGATGCTCTCTCATTTTTAGAAAGAGTACAAGAACTACAAGATGGCTACAATTTCTCCAATGAACAAATGTTGCGGGCTTTGCCAGAATTATTGCAAGGCGATTGTTTATTATGGTACCGGAATAATAAAAGTGATTGGATGACATGGAATAACTTTCTTACAGACTTTAAATCATTTTACTTACCTGCAGATTATAACCTTAACCTGGAAGAAAAAGTAAAGTCCCGCATTCAAGGAGAATCCGAAAATATAAAAGATTCTCTCTACTATATTAAAAAGTATAAATACGATCAATTTTCGACAATGGTTCTTTTAAAGATTTAAGTGGCTGTTCAAAAACTAAGCGAGGTATGGTTAATTATATATTTTCAGATAATAAAAGCTAACATGTGAGTTAAAATTTATGTTATTGCCTACCAAAGAACTTGTGTATTTAGGTTAATATCAAATGGATATTCGATTTGAGGATTTGTCGTGAAAATTAGTATGTAATTATTGGGTGTCTAAAAGATGTTACCATATTTTTAAAGATATGCGTTCTATTTAAGATTTCAAAGTTGAAGTGATGGAAAACTGTCAAATAATGAAAAATTAGCCGTATTTGGTATATATTACCCCTGTCAAGTTTAAAACTTATATCTTGAAAACTCTGGAAACTATAGCTTACCTAATGATTCCGTTTACACCCGGTACAGCATATTGTAAATGGGGTTGGGTATGCCGTGACACATTTACGTAACTATAATAAGTATTCAAAGTTAACCGAGTCTTTCGACAAATTTGCCAGACAACAGCTCTTTGGACTTGGCTAAAAATAAATCTGTGTTTATGTTCACACGTTGTATTCTCAATCCAATCAATATTCGGTACTTAACAATTTAAATTACCACAAAGAAAAATATTAAAACCCTGACATATTCTAAATATAAACTTAATTTCATGCAATTAGTGTGGCGCGGTTCAAATCCATTAATTTCAGCAAAATTTATTATAACAGAGGTTTACGTTCTCGTAATATGCAAATATCAAATGTTCTATGTAAGCCCAGTTAATTTGAATATCAAATATTTTTTTATCTTGCATGTCAAGGATTAACGTTCAAACTGATTATATTTCAAAAGTGTTAAAAAACCCGAATTACTGAATACATTTTAAGTTAGAGAGGTTGAAAACTGAAAGTGCTTTAACTTGTTCCTCGGTTATATTGTTATGAGATACTGATCAATCTTGCATGATGTTGAGGCAACTCGACAAAGTTTTCGCTTTGGATTAGAATCATATTTTGCGTGTGCACTGTTTAATGAATTTTAATACGATTTTATTTTATTATGCAGTTCTGGCAAACAATCGTGTGTTTATAAGAAATTCGCCCATGTTTGCGAATTTCATAAATGAATCGTAAACATGAATTTTGAATTTTCTGCCCCTACATTTGTATAGATGAATTAAACTGGATCTACAGACGAAATCACCACAGTTTAAACGGATAATACCACACTTATAGAAATACAGTGTTGATTCAAAAAAAGTTCTTTGTATCATATCCACAAATAAATATTTTGTTCATATAAATCAACGGGAAGTACCTATAAGCTAATTTATATGTATAAAATATTTATTTGTGGATGACACAAATAGTCCAGGAACGGCGTCATTGAGAGGGGGTGATAGTTACTTTAAATGAGATAGTAGTTTTTTTTATCATCTTGTATATACTGTAGAATCCAAGTTTTAGACCTACAAACCCTTGGCAAATTTTTGTGTGGTTTCATGATAAAAGAGAGGAATAATTACACTCTAGATTTACTAGAACAAAACAACCTGCTCATTGGGAAGAATATAGAGTAATGAGATATAATCTTTCAATAGGTAGCCAATATATATATATATTGGCTACCAATCTTTCATGATTTGTAAGCTATAATTCAGTGCAGGTCGGGGTATTTGCCCGCTGAGTAGTTGCTTCCTGCAAATCATGTATAATAACAATATATAGGTTAAGTCCACCAAGGGCTGAAGGTCACCGCTCTCGGCACTTGCAAAATGGCAAGTCGCTATACACCATGGAGACATCTATGATGTCTGGTGTATAGTAGCATTAGACCACATGAGAGGATTCACTTACCTCTCACCACTACACCATTTACATTAGTCTGTATAAGACTAGCAGGTTGGCCACTGTCATTTATCTGTTCCATGACCTATGGCATACTGATGAGAACTAATAAGTTCGAAACCGGTCTATGTCTGGTCAGGGAATTGATAAATGACATTGGCTACCAATCTTTCATGATTTGTAATGTATAACATCATGAACTGTTATGTGCTAAACTTTCACACTATGGGTTTGACAGCGAATCTATTAATTTAATAAAAGACTATTTAAATGAAAGAATGCAGAAAATATGTGTCGAGGGAAATTCATCTTAGTTTCAACCCCTCCATAAGGGAATAGCTCAAGATTCGTTCTTAGGTCCTGTACTTTTCATTTCATATTGTGCGGATTTTACTAAAACCTTAAACAAATGTCAGTATCACAGTTACGCGGATGATACTCAAATATACATATCAACTCCGGTAAATAACTTAAGGAAAATTTAAATATTATTAACAATGAATTGCAACAATTAGTAGCCTTGTGAGTAGCCAAAAAAAATTGGGTTTAATTTTAGATCAGGACATGCTGTTTAAGGAACACGTAGCAAATTTGATAAGGCGAGCCTATTGCAGTTTACGGTGTTTATATGCGAATAAATCAATATTAAACAATACGTTAAGAATAATGTTATGTAAAAGTTTGGTTCTATCTCTATTTAACTACTGTGATGTGGTATATAGCCCGTGTTTAGATCTGATGATCTCCAACAGTATACAGAAAGTGCAAAACAGTTGCATCCGATTTATTTTTAATTTAAAGAAAAGGAAACATGTATCACATAAGATCCGAGATATACATTGGCTCAAAATGAAGCAACGAGTAATGGTACATTATGCAAACCTTGTAAATTCTATGGTTACATATAAATCACCGAATTACCTATGTGACATTTTGATTCAAAATTCAGTAATACATGATGTCAATACACGGAACAATTTTAAATATAGAATACCTTCACATAAGACGGCATTATTTCAAAATTCATTCGCATATCTCGGTGCCTCTGTATATAACAAAATTCCTGATGAACTTAAAAAATTAACAGAGTCAGTTTTTAAAACTAAAATCAAAGTGTTTCTAAGAGAAAATTATGAGTCTCTTTAAAAAATTCATTTTTCATCAATTCATCCAAATACCTATAAATAAAAATTATTAATCATTTGTTCCTCTTCAGTTTAGTGTAAGAATAGTTGTTAACTGAACTACGCTGAAATAAAAATAAAGACCATTTTTTTTTTTTTTTTTTTTTTTTTTTTTTTTTTTTTTTTTTTTACAAGAAACCAGTCACCCTACTCTGTGGCTCCGACCCTCACAGAGGGGAGCTGGTAATACCAATAGCCACTCCCCACGCCCGTGGGGTGAGTGACTACCGGGTCCGCGAATCGTGTGCCCTGAGTAGACGTAATGAACCGAGGATGACAGCCTTCTGCATTCTGCCGGCTAAGATCTCTGCCGAATCTCGGCATGCCGGTATGATCTTTAGTTCTGAAAGCAGCGTCTGTCTCATTCCACCGAGGGCTCCTATAATCAGTACCACTATTTTAACAGAATGGCCTGGATAAAGCCTGCGGAGTTCGAAGAGCAAATCTCGATATTTTGTCCGTTTTTCCTCCTCTTTCAAGACAATGTTGCTCTCAGCGGGAGCTGAGAATTCCACGACATACATTGTCTTGAGTTGGTGGTCGAGGAGTACTATGTCAGGCTTGTTGGCTTGTATTTGCCTGACGGTGGGAAACGAGTAGTTCCAATAAATTAGGCACTTCTCATTCCCCACAACGGACTCAATATCCCCCGGAACGTAAGGCAGCACTGGTGTTTCGTCTATCCCATACGAGTGCCTTAGATGATAGTAAAGCACTCGTAATGCTGCGTTGTGTCTATGAATATAGGCCGAGACTGCGTATGTCGGGCAAGCCGACAGTAAGTGCATTACAGTCTCCGGCGCCCTGCGGCAGGCCCTGCAGCTGATATCAGGGACCTCCATACCCATGACACGACGTCGATAGACGAGAGTGTTAAATACACCATCCTGGCAAGCCATTATGAATCCCTCGGTCTCAGACTTCAGCCCAGCTGACCTTAAGAAGGCGAAGGTCAGCCTTTCGGATAAGCCGAGGTCTTCTATATTTTTATAGAAGACCCCGTGCAATGGCTTATCCTTATGGAGCTGCAGAAGGATGTTGTGTTCTGCAGCTCTAATGTGGGCTTTTAGTCGAACGGGTTCCAACTCGGTGACAGAGTCGGGGTTTACCCGCTCGACGTCGAAGATGAGACCAAGTTCATCGGCTGCTCTCCGTGCTGCCTTAAAGAGAAAAGCTCCTACCTCTGCATTTTCATGGTCTCGGACCATGCAGAGGAGGGGATCCGAACTCCTGATGACCTTACATGCTCCATCCAGAACCATCCTGCTATGGAGACTCTCCAAGCTCAAAAGTCCACGGCCTCCCCGATGTCGTGGGAGATATAACCGTGGAACGGACGATTTAGGATGCAAGCTCCTATTGAGATGCATCTTCTTGCGGGTTACTACATCGAGTTGACGCAGCTCTTCTCTAGTCCACTTCACTACTCCGAAAGAGTAGAGAAGGATCGGAACGGCAAGCATATTTGTAGCAGACACCTTGTTCTTCCCCGACAGTTCTGAAGACCAGATCTGTCGGAGTAGGTGCTGATACTTGCCGCGGAGAGCGTTTTTCACTACATTCACTTCTTGGGTGGAGCGTTGCTCGACACCCAAGTAAGTGTACGACTCTCCGGCATCTAGATGGTGTAAGATGCTTCCGTCCACGAGCTGCGCGTCCTCTCCATAGTCACCGCATCGTCCTCTCTTGAGATGGATCAGTGCGCATTTGTCCAACCCGAACTGCATACCGACAGCCTGCGTGTACTCCTGTACCACCCTAAGGGACTGTTGGAGATCCCTCTCTCCAGAGGCATAAAGTTTAAGGTCATCCATATAAAATAGATGGGTGACCTTATGCCTCCTGTCGCCGGGGGTACCGCAGTTGTAGCCACGGTTTTTCCGGAGCGAGACGGATAATGGCAGTAGTGAGATGCAAAACAGAAGGGGGCTGAGGGAATCTCCCTGAAATACTCCTCTTCTGAATGTCACCGACTCTGTTTGGACTCTATCGTTACCCGATGTTATGGTAAAGCGAGTCCTCCAGAGCGGCATCAGTTCTTCAATACATCTCACTACGGGACCGGGTACCACAAGACATCGGAGCAAGTGAACAATGAGCTCATGTGATGTCATGTCAAATGCCTTGCGGTAGTCGATCCAGGCCATAGAGAGGTTCCGCTTATACTGCATGGAGTCCTGCGTGATACATCTATCGATCAGCAGGTTCTCCTTGCAGCCAGCGACACCTCTCTTCGACCCTCGTTGCTCATATATCCGTTCGTAAACCGGTTCGACTGCGCGGAGCACCCGCATGTACAAAATGCGTGTAAACACCTTGTAACATGCGTTTAGACAGGTTATCGGTCTGTAGTTCTTTGGGTTGGACAAATCTCCGTTCTTGGGGATCAGCACTGTCCGCCCCTCAACAACCCAAGAAGGGATTTGCTGCTCCCCATTTAGCCAGGAATTAAAAATTCTGGCCAAATGGTGGTGGGTGCTCGATAACTTTTTCCACCAAAAGTTATTTATCCCATCGGGACCTGGAGCAGCAAAGTTCTTAGAGCCCTCAAGAGCCCTACGAACCTCTTCTGGGGTTATTGGTTCGCACACTTCCTGTGGTTGCTGAAGCCTTTGACAAAAGGCTTCAAAGTGTGGCAGGGCAGGAGAATCTCGGTTGAGTGGAAGCCTCTCCTCGTATAGCGTTTTCCAGAAGTTCTCCACCTGATCTGCAGTCGGCGGATTGTCTACAACACGCGGAGGCGGTTGGAAAAGGCGCGAGGGCTTCTCGCGGAACAGTTTATTTTCCGCAAGCCCTCTCGCCCGCCTCACTAGTGATTTTTTACAAGTCACTAGCATCCGTATCCTGTCGAGACAGTGCTGTTTGATGGTTTGCAGCACTGCCTCATTGAGTGTGTGATGGACGCGTCTTAGGTTGGCGGCTAATCGACGCACTTTAGGCGTGAACGGCCTGTTGGCCGCCATATAGTCCATCACACATTGGATACGGGATGCGTGTTGCCTCGCCGACCGGATCTTGGCTTCCATCTTTTGTATGCGCCGCTGCGCTCTCTCCTGTGGGGAAGAGGTATTTCGCCTCTCCACCTGAGAAGAGCGTTGAGCAACGGCATACACGGCACAATTTATGTGCCAGATGTCAGCCTCTTCTGGTAGCGCTGTACGAAGTTCAGCGTCCACTCTGGCCAGGTCTTGTGGCCCGGGGGTTTTCAGATGGTGTAACCCCCTTCTGGTACTGAGGCCCTCTGGTATTGGCGGAACGAGGAGTGCTACGTCCTCAACCGGTGATTGTGGCGGCTCTTCGGCCACCTCATTCACCGGTCCAGGAGCAGCCCTCACGTAGCCCCTACTACGAAGGTGGGATACATAGTCACGCAGATTTTGTGGCGTGAAGGCGCTATGCTCTGGTAGCCTCTCACACCACAGAGCATGCATCCGCGCCATGTATCCCCTCCGCGCGGGCTCACTGCTTTCATAGCAATGCAGAAGTTCATCCCTCAGTTCATCTGTCCACTCAAAGCGTCCTTGGACATTGCCAATTTCGTCAACGGGCGGTCCGTCCGGTTGGGCCCCACCACCTTGCCCTTGACCCCTATCCGCACGGGGTCGATCGTGGGGGCCCTGCCTTCGGCCTGCCGGAACCAAAGTTTAGGGTCTGTGGGTGGTTAGCCCAGCAGACCCACGACCGACACCAGAGGGGAAGACCATTTATTATTATTATTATTATTATTATTATTATTTAAAAAAATACCACGAATTTTTGGCACTTTGTTCAGTTTGTGGCCTATAACTTAAAGACAATGCATCCAATCGAAAAGTCATTTATTATCAAAATTAAAGAGCACTAAATTGCGCTTTGAATGAGTACCTGAAACTTGAAATTTCATCAAGAGGTATGGGCGTAATTGGCAGTCGAATAACAACAATATTTACCAACTTGTAAAAAATTCACACTGGGTAACTTTTTAAACGTCTTCAGCTTTGAAATGGCTAATCTAAGTGAAAAAATCCATAGAATGAAAGTTGTAGAGCATATAATTTTAAGTTCATAGATTACCTGATTATTATGCAGTTCTGGCAAACAATCGTGTGTCATGTGGTTTATAAGAAATTTCGATCGATCGATTTCGATCAATATTGAGCAAAATACACTCAAAATCCAAAATATTCTACATATAAATATATTTATTATTTTCTTTTATTCCTTTTTATTTAATTTTTCAACATCTATTTGAGAAAATGGGTTGTCGAAATAAAAGCATAATGTAAAGAAAGACCCAAAGTTTATTAACCAAAAATAAAAATTTATCCAATAGTAGTAATACAACGAAGTGTAAAAAAAAATTAAACAAATACATAGTGCAAGAACAATACAAGGTGTAAAAAAAAAGTGAAATGAAGTAAAAATGAGTTTTGGAAAAAACGAATTATTTACCTGTAGTGGTTATAGTAGTCGAATCCGTTTGGATTGGAGCTGACTAATATTCTCGTACTGCAATACTACATCCTTCCTGATCCATTGCAGCAGTACCACCAACTTCCTCAAGCTCGAAGTAATCTTCGTCGCCGTCTTCATCTTCATCTTCATCCAACTCAATCTCAGGAGCGTTCTGACATGAGAGGCCAGAGCAGTCAAAGAGAAGTTTAGTGCAACCTTTTTGCATGTACACGAAACCATTTTCGGCAGCATGTCGGGTGTAGCATTCTTTGAAATTGTTATAGGCAATAAGCCTGACGAGCCTTTTTTCTAACCCTATTGGCATGGGTTTGTTAGGTTTCCCAGCCAAGTTTGCACTTGGTGCGCGCATTTAGTGCCACCTTGCTGTATTCGATGTTCATGGCAACCGTGCTAGCTTGAAGTATTTTTTTGAGGCGGATTTTATAAAAAGCTCGTATATCAGCTCGTCCAGAAGCCCACTGTGTATCTGCCCGTGTAGTTCCAAGATAAGCTGTTCCCCTGCCTATTCTATCAAGTCTTAAGAAACAGATGACTCGAGAAATGTAGCTGCTTGTGCTTTCAGGTGTGGATATTGCTCAATGAGGGATAACAATTTTCCTTTCCCGTGACCAAAAAATGATGACGTGGTGTCACACCCAGTAAATGCCTGCATGAAGAGGACATGTGTGGGGCCAAAGTTGAAGAAAGTGTTTGAATACCATAAACCCTTTCCCTGATTTGTGGAAGTTCTCGTACTTGTTTCCGAGGCCCGTTAGGAGAACGAGAACATCTACGTCTACGCTAACAATTGCCATTGTCGGATTTTGCTACTTGGGAAATAGCTGTTTCTACAATTAATAAATCTGCATCTTCTTCTGCCTGTTGCTCTTGGATTCCTCCTTCCTTAAACTTTTGTATAAGCAACAAAATCAAATGGTTCTTGTTGCTCTCGTTTGCAAGAAACTTGTCCTGTGACACTGCAGTATTTGTTTCTTCACTGAGAATGATGTTTGCTGAAGAACCTGATGTCTTCAAACGATTTTTTGCAAGTTGATAAAAATTGTTGTTATTCGCCTGCCAATTACGCCCATACCTCTCGATAAAATGAGGTAAGTGAAATTTAATGCTCTTTAATTTTGATAATAGATGATTTTTCGATTGGATGCATTGTTTTTAAGTTATAGGCCACAAACTAAAAAAAAGTGCCAAATATTCGTGGTTTTTCGGCCACACAAAAATTTGCCAAGGGTTTGGATTCTACATACACTCTACAATATACATAAGATGATTAAAAAAATCTACTACTTCTTTTGTTGTAACTATAAAGTACCCCCGTTATTAAACTAAAAGGTTTATTTGATTCAATACTTTATTTTTATCTGTGCAGGCTTTCATATAATATTTTAAGTAAGATAAGTTTTTCAAGTTTGGATTTATTAAAATGCAGTTTTTACTTTGCAGAATAGAATATAGTGTAGTAAAATAAAGCAGAATAGAATATTATAGGATGGGATAGGATGCGATAAGATGAGTAGCAAATCTATGAAAACATCTAAATATTGAAAACTTATGAAACTAAGTAAATTTTGAATATCAGTTTCTTCGAATTCAAATAATCAATTGGCATCATTCATATTCAGTAGAATAGGAAGTGTAGTTTATGGAACCGTACAACTATATATTGTTAGTTTTTCTTTCTTTTTTAATTTAATATAGTTCTAAGAAAAAATAAATACATACATTTTATTTTCTCATATGGATTAAAATAATTTTGAACATTGGATGTGTCGCAAAAGAATATAGCCACGTAATATATAAAATACGAACAAAATTTGACAAATATATATAATACAATACACAATCCTAAAAATTATAATAATTATAAAATTGCTTATAAAAAATACACATACACAATAAAAAAAACAAACCTAAACAACAGGAAAAAACAGTGAAAACAAATGCTGCAATAACAGCTCGCAATCAGTAACTCCAGATATTGATCCAGGGAAATTTAGCCATTAAGGTATTCATTAAGTGAATGAAAAAATTTCTCCAAAAGGTAGGCTGTTAGTCTGTTTTTAAAACAATTTACAGAAGGAGCCTCTTTAATATGAGTACTTAACTTGTTGTAGAGTAATGCACCTTGATAGTAAGGGCGCATTTTGTGTAATTCTAGATGGAGGAATTCATAATGTAGGTATTAACTCAAGTAGTATACTTATGATTATGACTATGTTGCATGAAGCTATTAAAATTATTTTTAAGTTTTTAAGAAAGCATAACACGTGGTATCCGTACAAACATGGAGTGGTAAGTATATTATGTTGTTTAAAAACTATCAGCAACTAGCTCACGAGTTCCATCCTAACATTGCTCGTAGGGTAGGTTTCTGTAATATAAAAATTCTCTCTGCTGATAGTGATTTTCCCCAGAGTACAACCTCATAGGCCATGACAGGCTCAAAGTTGGCATGATAATATGTCTTAAGCACTTGGATGTCACAGATGTATTTCAGTTGTCTTAGCGCAAAACATATACTAGCGAGTTTGGAGATTATAGAAGGTCAGGTGTAAGTTCCATTTTAGATGTTCGTCAAACTTAACCCCTAATAAGTTGAAGGATTCAGCTTGGGCTATAACTTTGTTATTTACTTTTATTAAAGCACTTTGTTTGCATTTATTTGTTGCTAGAGGAATAGAATGCCATGAACTATAGTCACTATAGCTACTTCAACTGGAAGTAAGAGAGATATCATTAGCGTATTTAGTTATGGCTCCAGCTGAGATAACTTTATTGATATTATTTATGAAAATAATAAATAGTACCGGTCCCGGTATCCATCCCTTTAGAACACCGTATTTATTGATCTTTATTTCCAACTCTTCGTTGTTGCATATCACATATTGAGTTCTATTTTACAGGTAGGATACATGCCACTGAAGACATGATCCCTTGATACCTAATAGTGATAATTTATTTACAACTTTTTCATAACTGACACAGTCTAAAGCTTCGGATAGGTCGACAAAAGTAGCAAGGATGTCATAGCCTTTATCCAGGTTCTTATATATTTCGTATGACAGCTACTAACACAGTTATTGTTGATTCATTTTTGGTAAAGCCATGTTGATTTTTCGTTAATAATTCATATTTATTTAAGAAATTTAATAGCCCGATTAGCAGAGCTTTTTCAAATATTTTTGCAAATATTGATGATAGTGCAATGGGACAATAGTTATCTAGTTGGTCTTTGTCCCCTTTTTTATAGACTGGTATAATTTTACTTAGTATTAAGTGATCAGGGAATATTCCATATCTAAAGCTATTGTTAAACATGTATGCGAGAACATTAGCTATAAGCTCTTTGGATTCCTTTGCAAGTTTTTTTATTATGCCATCGGAGCCGGTAGAGTAAAATTTTTTTAGAGAAGTAATAGATGCGGTTGCAGGACTTAAAAATACAGAGTTCTTACTGGATGATATTGTAATAGGTGTTAATTTTGCGCTTTGTTGTATGCCATTTATTGACTTTTCCGGGGTACTTGTAAAGAAATCTATGAAGGCATCTGCAATATTTCGAGGCAGTTATAACAGTATTGTCAATTTTCAGTTGCTTTACATCAGCGTTTTTGTTGTGTATGTTTCGAGTTATTTTTTATGATATTCCACATGGTTTTCGATTCATTTGGAGCATTAAGGAGCATATTCTCATGATGTATTTTTTTAACTATACGTATTACTCTTTTATATATTTTCTTATAGTTATTATAATAGTCTTTATGAACTAGATTTTGTTTATATAGATAAAATAAAAACCAGTGGTTATCCAGGGTTTAGATTTCTTGCTCTGAGAAATAACTGATGGAAAAGAAACATCCAAGTAATATTTTAAAATATTATGAAACACTTCGTATTGATTATTAACATCATCAGCAGCAAGGTTGTATGCGGCCTCCCAGTTCTCTTCTGCTAAAGATTGCTTAAAATTAGCAATATCCTTCATTGAGAAGAACCTACGTTTGTGAGATATATTCACAGGATTCGAATTGTTTTTAATTTTTAATACTAACCCATAATGGTCAGACCACCCATTGACAACTAAAGAAGATGAATACTGACTAGATTTTAGGTCTCTACATATATAATCAAGACATGTTGCTGAGATAAAAGATATTCTTGTTGGTTCTTTATTTGTGACTGCTAAATTAAAAGAATTATGAATGTCTAATCTAATTCATTCCGATATTTGAAGTTTTGTAGGTAATCAATGTTAAATGTGAAATAATTTGATTAAAATTTGTTAGAAATGAGTAAGGCAGTGATTTAATTGGTCTAAGAACTCCTGGGATCAAAATCTGGTGTTCTATAGATATTTTTTTAGCGCACTAAGAATTGAAATAAATTAACTCTCTTGGGCTCGTTAAAAGGTTTCTCATCATAAAATACTAAAAGTATAAAAATATGTAGAATTATTTTATATATATATTTTTAATATATAGTTCTAAAAAAATATCCATTTTTTACTTATTGAAAAAGTAACAAAGATTTTCTATATACTTTTCCCATTAAACTTAGGTTATTTAAAAATAAGCAGTTTGAGGAAGAGGGTACATTTTCCGCTTCTTTGTCCATAACTTAGCGAATTTTGGTCGTACGGAGGTAAAGAAAAATAAATTGCCTGTAATTATATTGTCTATCGAAAAGATGTAGAGAGTGCACTATTTCAGGCAAAAATATCCCTCTTCAAAGGAGTCAAAGGGTTCCAATTTTGAAATTTTTGTAACTCGACTTTTTCTGGAATAAATTTATTTCGTGAGAACTCAAAATGCCTGTCTTCAAAAATATTCATCAGAGTACAATTATAGAAGTTTTAAATAAAGTAAGAAAAGTCATGATGAATTAAAAATAAAAAAATGTAAAAAAATCTTTTAAATGGTTTCTAAATAAGGCAGTATACTTTATTTTGTACTGAAGCAGCTTTATAAATAGTTTTGAGGAAATGTTCAATATGAGGCTCTACAATATTTAATGTAATATAATGTAAGGAACTAAATTATAAATTAGAACTTGGTAAATATCGTTAAGATTAGAGTAGAAAATTTAAATATATATATATAGTTAACATTTAACCATATACATTAATCTTGAATAATTTATAAATACTTTACACGTTTTCTAGTTCATGGTCTTACTAAGAAAGATCTGATTTTTATTAAAATCTTAGAAACCTGTAATTATATTTAAAAGTAACATATTTATTGTATTTGCATATAAATATACATAAGTCGTTAAGATAAGAAACTTTTAGAAGAACTCTTTCTTGTTAATTTATTCTAGTCAATAAATTTCATTGCTCAAACATGCTACTGCTGAACTTTATAAAGTGTACAATGGTGATTATTTGAATCATTAACAAAAGCAAAATGTAACTATAATTTCTTAAGTCACTTCTATAAAACATTTAAAAAAGAACTGTGTATTGTATTTTCTTGCGTTATCAAAGGCCAAAATGTCAATGACTCATATCGAACAACTTTCTTTATTGTTTACCTTGACAGTAAAAGTATTCGCGTGAGCAGTTCTTTAGACCTCAAAATGTTAAGGGTTTTCAAAATCGCGTGCGCACGCCATATTATATCTGCACTTAGGATATCAGATCACTGAAAAGATTCTTGACCATTTGCGCAAAATAGATTAAGAATGCGAGCTTGCTAAAGTTCACTACATAGACGCCCATTATTTGGTTATTACGTGCCAGTTAATTTACATAACTTCTTCAGAAAACATCCCATAGCATTAGCGCAGCTAGAATTTTGTTCTAGGGAGATTTAAAAATCTGTAGTTCTGGGTACAAACAAACTTTATTATATAGGTGTATATAGGATTAATAATGGGATATAGTTCAAGGATAGATTCTTTGAAGCAAAATATAAGGATATAACCAAAAACTCTCTCCAAAATTGTTTCTGTCCATATAGCTTTAAAAATAGTGAAGTTATCAACATGGCAATTGGTATTTCTGATTTTTAGGTAGATTTATATTCTACCTATTGCAAGGTGCAGCATGTCACGACTTCGGGAAAATTTCACTATAGTTTGTTCGACTATGGTCCCCAGACTTCAAAAATGCCCCCCCGTTCAAAAATGTATATACATGGTGGGGCAATAGTGCGTCGGACCTCGATATCTCGAGTTCTACGACAGCTAGAAATTTTTTTAAAAATTGCACGTAAACTAAATAAGAAAATCTATAACTGGAAATTATTTTCGAATATATAGGGCGAGCCAAGGCGAAGTTACAGGACCAAATGCCTTTTTTAACCTTACACAATAAAATTGTGAGAGGTTACTAAAATTGGTTCAAAAACGAAAATTGAGATAACATCAAATTTTACATTTTGAGGTCCTAGGAACCCAAAAAAGTGGTTTTTGAAAAATGTCTGTGTGTGTGTATGTGTGTTAGCACGATAGCGCCGAAACTACTGAACGGATTTGAATGAAACTTTGCATGTGCGTTTCTTTAGTGCTCCAGAAGATCTGTTTTGGTTGAGATCGGATTACGTTTAGTGCCGTTTTGGTGCAACAAATTGTTTATTTTGTAATTACTTACAATGTTCAATCGAATCATTGAAAAGCAATTAAAATTCCAATTTGAACGATATATCACACTTCCACCCTTTCGATTTGGTTTCCGTGAAAAAAATTAAAAACAAAGCAAATGCGAAGCATAGATCGCATTTCGCGTGGCATGATCGATGCGCGTAGCCGTTACGTCCTGAAACTGATCACGTCACGTTTATTCCTATTCAACAACAACTATACAGCTTTACTATCGCATTTAATTTCAAATATTTTTAATTGGAGTACGGATTTGGATAAAAGTTTGCATGAGGGTTTTATCAATGTTCTAGAAGATCTGAAAAGGTTTTGGTTGAGGTCGGATTAGGTTTAGTGCCGTTTTTTTAAATATATACAGAGACAAATCGAAGAATTAGACTACGAATATTCCTCTAAAATCTACTTGAATTATTGAAATGCAAGCTAACTAATGTTTATTTAACAAAGAGTCATGAGCGATCGGTTTGCAATGAGCAAATTTTGTCGATTGTCGTTTGTTCCCCGCGCTATGTTTTAGTAGTTTGTCATCCGATACGTTGGTATCATGTCACATATAAGATTTCGGCATATTTGCAACTTTTAGTGACTGTGTACAAGTGGATTGTCACAAAGTTTAAAGGTAGGTGTAACAATAGCAATATCATATGCTTTTTTATAGATTATCACTTTACCAATTTTCAGTTTGTTACTTTACGAATCTGTAATGTTTATGGTACCTAACTAGACTTTCTTAGTTGTTCAAGTGTTGTTAAACTTGTTAATAGGGTAATAGTATATTATTCAACGAACGATAATGTAGCAAATTGAATACTATACTTTATCTACGATTATAGCAATCAATCAATCAATCAATCAATACTACTTTATTAATAATTAAAATTTACATCTGCCTCCCCAGAACCCACCCAGGGACCGACCGTGCAACCACCGCGCGCTGTTCGTGGTGGCGGATTGCAAGGTCGGGCGGAATGGGACTGGTTCGGCTTAAAGACAATTAAAAACAAGTTAACCTAAACTCCTTCCATCGCAGATGGATAAAATTAGGTGATAAAATTATATATATCTAAAACAGACTTAACTGAACTTACAAACTACACATTTTTAAAAACTTTTGCACTAAACACTTTTTTAATTTTGATACTGACGCAGACACCTCAATCTAAACGAGGGGCCTTCCGCGAGGTGTGAAAATGCTGGGCTGCGCGTAGGCTGGCCTAAACTGTAGTTTTAAAAAATTTTTGATTTCGAAAAATTATGATTTTTGAAAAACTTGAATGAAAATGAATTTAGAGACAAACATGTACAAAAAGAAATCGAAAAAACAAACGCGACAAAAAGGTTACAAACAGAAAGGAAGAGACAGGAAAGATTTAAAGACACAACAGGTATGAAATATCAGTAAAGGTGGATAGGGCAAGCGGAAGTTATAGTTGATGAAGTTTGGCTACAGAGGTTGCCGGAAGATCGGTAACGTCTGGTATGGTAGGGTGTGTTTTATCCGAAATGGGGCATTATGCTGTCTAATTTGTGTTATGTTTCTTGTTAGCGGGCTATCGCCCAGCTTGAAAGAGTAGAATTTTTGAGAGATGTCCTGGACGTAGTCCGCTATTGGGATTATGTCGTGGCAAAGTGCGTATAGATCTCTGAGGGAGGTGTACCTTCCAGAATTAGAAATGAGGCGCATAAATTTGTGTTCAAGAACTTTTAGTTTTTTCATTGTCGTGACCGGTATGCTGCACCACACCGGCGCCGCGTATGTGATAGACGGCCTGATCACCATTGTGTACAACAATTTTTTATTTTGTCTATTAAGTCTGCTACCCCTGACCATAAGCGGATACAGACTCCTGGACAGGGAGTAGACCGTCCGTACTGTCTCATTAATGTGCGTGTTAAACGTCAGTCGCTGGTCCAGTCTGACCCCCAAGTACTTCACGCACCTCTTGGTTGGAATTTTGTTTCCCCGGATCGAGATTGGTGTTATGATTTTGTTTTCGGTGAAACGGCGCGTGAAGACTATCGCCTCCGACTTTTCAGCGTTTATCCGAATCTTCCACTGGTCGTAATAAGCCGTGGCACGAGCCATGTGCGCCTTGAGTAGCATGTTCGCTGCTTGGGCATTATGTGAATGCGCATACATGGCTGTGTCATCGGCGTACTTGGCCAGTTTCGTATTCGGGAACTCTGGGAAATCGGAGACATATAGGTTGTATAACTTTGGTGACAGGCACGATCCTTGCGGGACCCCCGCGCGAATGTCCCGCAGTGTTGAAAGTTTATTATTCACTCGAACCTGCAGGGATCTGCCCGTCAAGAACGAGTGAACGAGTTTGATGAAATAAGTCGGGAAGTTATAGTAGTGTAGCTTGTAGAGTAACCCCGGGATCCAGACGGTGTCAAATGCCTTCTCAATATCGAGAAGCACCATGGTGGTGTTCTTCCCGAGGTTGTATTGCACTTTGATGTCGTTAACTATCCTAACGACTTGCTGCACCGTACTCCTGCCCTTCCTGAAGCCAAACTGGGACTCATCGTCGATGTGAAGCTCCTCCTGAATAGCGTCTAGTCTAGTCAGGACGACCTTCTCCACCAACTTAGAGATCGCCGACAGTAACGAGATGGGCCTGTAGCTGCCGGCGAACTTCGCGTTCTTGCTTGGCTTAAGGATGGGCACGACCACGGCGCATTTCCACTGGTTAGGCCAGTGCTGTAGCCGCAGGATCGCGTTAACGATATACGTCAACTGCACAATACCCTTCCTCGGGAGATATTTGAGCAGCTTGTTCTCGACGCCGTCTTTTCCAGGGGCTTTATTGTTAGGTAGGTCTTTGACAATTCCTGCTATTTCCGAGGGTTTGGTCATGATCTTCAAAAACTCTCGTCTCGTCAGTTGTACGTCATGACCAATGATTTCGTTAATGTCATTTTCGATGCGGTCGTGCTCTAAATTATTTGGTATGTTGTTATTGTGAATGTTTTCAAAATGTGTAGCTAAGTCGCTCGCTTTTTGAGCGTCTGTCATCGCTGTCTGTCCGTTCGCACGTGTCAGCGCGGGTATAGCCTCCCGCGTGCTTTTTAAGGCCCTCGTCAGCTTCCACAGCGAGTTGTCCTGAGGATTTAGCGCTGCCAGTTTATCCCCCCATTTCTGGTTCTTTACAGTGTTGATGGTGGTTCTGATTTGCCTTTGCAGCCTGATCATCTCGGCCCTAGCGTTGACATCACGATTTCGCTGCCAAAGCCGTCTCAGTCTGTTCTTTTCTCGTATGTCTCGTATGACCGCTTCGTCAAGTCGGTCGTTGTTCGAGTTTATCGTAATAGTAGTGGCAACAGTCTGCTTGGCATTCTGCAGCAGTCGTGTAAACTCTTCCACGGCATTTTCCAGATCGGCGGGTGTATTGAGTGTATTATTCAGTGTTAAGTTTGTGTTAATGTGTGCTTTATAGAGACGCCAATTGGCGATTATAGCAATTAATATTAAATTGCAAGTATACAGAAACATTATTTACAAAATAATGTCAACAGTTAAACGTCAAAACTAACCAAACATGTCCTTTCCTCAATAATAATAATGGATCTTTCCATTTCACCGTATCGGAAAGGTGATTCGCTGTATATAGTGAATTATAATATGTAACTCTCGTTTATAATCCACGTTATTTATTTATGGATACTATTGTTCAAAACCAGTTGATTATTGAATATATTATATATAATCTTATATGAGTAGATAAAGAGATATAATAGTTTCAAATAAGCTATAGCCATATTAGAAACTAAATCAGTTATTAACTTCTGGATGTGTGTTAAAGTTGAAAATTTAATTACATATAACTTAAAATTTCAAATTTAATTTTTTTCATTTTTGGTTTTTTTCTAAAAAATCAAACCCAGAAAATGATACGTTTCAAGTATTATTTTCACGAATATTGCAAATTACTTTTTGGGGAATTTACTTACATTACTTTGCAAATAAGATCTGTTCTTATTTTTAGTTTATTTAGTTCATGCACTGAAGAAGTTTAGTGGAAATTTATTTCAGTAATTGGGAAAATTATCTTAACATAGTATCTTGATATCTGTTGATCATTCTTGGATCAAACTAAATGTAATTTTGTTATTCTTTTATTATTTTTGCTGGAAATATTTGCTTTGTTGTCCGGTTAGCAACACAAAGTTTACAAATTTTCTCTTTCTTTTGTTGTAAAAGAACATGACTGATAACATTTATTTTCCTATGCACGAGACCACGAAGAGGGTTCAACTTAGGAAGATTTCTGTTATATAAAATCTGACAGCAATACAACTTCCATCCGCAATAATCACCTTGTCTAGAGGAGTAGAGGTCATCAATATCTTCTATATTTGGAGAATATTCCAGGTCAGCCATTAACTAATGTGCCACCATGTTGTCCGGAAAACTACTTTGGAGGTTATACCTACCACCTCAACTACCACCATAGGAAAGGTATATGTTCGTCTGTCTGTATCTAAATTGTCTTCGAACTCAACAGGTCTTAGTACATTTTAGTTGATCTTAATTTTTCATTAGAGTTAAATTGCATTCACTCATTCAACTAATCAAAATAGTAGTAATTTTTTTTTTTATAAAAAATGTGCTTTTGTCAAACTTTTATATTTAATATAGGTACATACTTTAAACTGCTGTGATATTTGTTCCTTATTTGATTGTGATAATATATTGTTTGTTTTGAGACAGTCTAGTTTTATTGCTCTGCTTGTGAGTCTGAAATTTCAGAGCTTAAACCACCAATCATATTCAAATTACTTTAATCTTGATTTGTTGAATTTAGCAGTTTAAATTCGCAGCTAATATTTATATTGGTTGCGTGGCGTCCAACGCTACCTTATAGCGTTATTTTTGTGTTAACTGCTAGAACCAATCAAATTAAACGATTTCAATTTTTTTGTCAAATTGCTCACTGTAAGTGTCCTGTTAGCAAATAGTAAGCCATAAACCAATTTGTTTTAGTTTCAAAATCTTATTAGCCGTTATTAGCCGTTACTCGAGTCCGAGTATAAAAATGTTACAGTCGATAGATTGTGTACAATAAAAAACAAGTAAAAGGTGTAGTATTGTAATTCCCATTCATCTACGGTGCACACGACTATGGCTATAGAGGCCAATTCGGGAGAGCACATGTCGACCGCAGTCAGGACAAACATAGACCTGGTTAGGTCTTGGATTCAGCCTTCTTGCAGCAACATTTCCTTGATAGCTGGCCACAACCCCTCGCCATTCGGTTCTGTCCGCTGCAAGTTGTTCCCATTGCTCGTCTGCAATACCGCAGGATTTTAGATTTTCATGGAGAGCGTCTTTGAACCTTTTTCGTTGACCGCCACGCCTTCTTCTACCGCTTAGCAATTCACCATAAAGTGTACATTTAGGAAGGCGGTTATCATGCATACGATGAACGTGACCTGCCCATCTTAGGCGTGCTCTTGAAATAAGCACCTCAATTGGAAGACTGTTTGCTCTCCTGAGTACTTCCACGTTTGATATGTGATGGAACCAACGGATTTTCATCATACTTCTGAGGTGTCTTTGCTGAAAACGTTCTAATTCTTTCACATGACGACGGTAAGTGACCCAGCTTTCACATCCATATAGCAGTGTTGGAATGACAACTACTCTGTAGACAGCCATTTTCGTTGACAAAGCAAGGTCGTGGTTGTCAAATACTCTCTCTCTAAGTCCCCAGAGTGCTCTAGATGCAGCGTTAATTCTATTGCGAATCTCGCTGTCCATGTTTGCTTTGTCATTAACAACGTTGCCTAAGTAATTGAACTGATCCACCACTTCAAGAGAATTTCCGTCAAGTGTAATGTCTATTTGGTTCACTTGATGAGGAGTTGACATAATCTTAGTCTTTCCAATGTTGATTTTAAGTCCCAAGGAATCATAGCTCTGGGCATACACATCTAAAAGTTCTTGAAGCTCTTCCGGCGTAGAGGCTAAAAGTGCACAGTCATCCGCATACTGGAGATCACAAATGAATCGTGTGCGTGTCTTTGTGAAAGCTCTAAAGCGCCCTATGTTAAAGAGACCGCCATCAAAACTGTATCTGAGACCTATTCCTCTGACTGTCAGTTTGTTGTCAACAATAATTATTAGAGCAGTGGTAAACAAATTAAAAAGTAGGGGCGCCAGGACACATCCCTGCCTAACTCCAGTGAGGGTTTGGAAAGGTTCGGTTGCCTCATTATTATACATAACCTGGGCGTTGTTGTTTGTATGTAGACTGCGACATACTTCCACAGATTTTCTAGGGATTCCTAAGCGGAACATAATTTTCCAGAGCACTTCCCTGTCCACCGAGTCAAACGCCTTGGTTAAATCAATGAAGGCCATGTGAATTTCTCCTTGATGTTCGAGTGCTTTTTCTTGAAGCTGTTTAAGTGTGAAGATTAAATCCGATGTGCCTCGGTTTGGTCTAAAGCCACTCTGTGTTTCAGGAAGTAACTTTTCCATAACAGGTGTTAGCCTATTTGCCATCGCTTTAGTGAGTATCTTCCCTCCAACAGCCAGGAGAGCTATACCCCTGTAATTTCCACAGTCCGCAGCGCTCCCTTTGTTTTTGAAGAGGTTGATTAAAAGTGTATCACGAAACTCCTGCGGAGCTTGACCACTTTCCCACACGACATCAAACAGTTTTTTGAGGTAGGGTATGAGCTCTGACGACACAGCTTTAAAGATCTCAGCTGGGAGTGAGTCGGCGCCGGGAGATTTGTTATTTTTTAGCTGCCCAAGATAAGATTTATAATATCGTGATCGGCTTGACTTTGCTGATTAAGAATGTTAGAGTAGTGTTCTTTCCATCGGGCTCTTATTTCCTGGTCTTCTTTGAGGAGATTTCCATTTAAATCTTTAATAGGGCACATATTTTTCCGACTGGGGCCGTACACTGCTTTTACTCCTTGAAAGAAATTCCTGTAGTCGTGTGAATCGGCGTACCTTTGAATTTCTCTGGCCTTGCTTGCCCACCACTCGTTCTTTATTCTTCTGATTTCGCGTTGCGTTTCATACTTAGATTGGGTAAAAGCTTCTGCTTTTGATGAGTCGTTGGGGTGGTTGATAGCGTTTTGGAAGGCAATATGTTTGCGCTCAAGAAGTTCTTGTATAAAAGCTTCATTATCATTGAACCAGTCCTCCTGTTTTTTACTTGCTGCAGTGCCAAGAATTTCCTCACTCGCACTTTTTAAACTGTCTTTAATTTGTGTCCAGGTAGCAGCGACATCTACAGAATTGGTTTCTTCTAGTGCACTCAAATTCTCTTGAACTTTTTGCTTTAGCTGTTCGACGGTTTGTTGGTCACGCAATTTACTAATACAGAGACGGGGTCTACGTTTTACTTGAGTTCTTCGGTGTTTGGGTCTCATAATAATTTTCATTTTAGAGACAACAGGACGATGATCGGTCCAACATTCGCTATCAATGCGCGCCTTTGTAATTTGGACGTCCTTGAGATGCTTCCTTCGTACGATAACATAGTCCAGTAGATGCCAGTGACCTGATCTGGGGTGACGCCAGGTGCCTTTAAATTTATCCTTTTGTCGGAAAATGGTGTTTGTTATAACTAGATCATGTTCGGCGCATTTAGTTAGGAGTAGTTGACCGTTAGCGTTCATGTTGCCCAAACCGTTCTTGCCTATGATGCCTGGCCAGGTGTCTGCATCTCTCCCTACTCTAGCGTTAAAATCGCCAAGAATAACGAGTCGTTCCGTTTTAGGTATTCTACAGAGGGTTTCTTCCAGCTGTTGATAGAAGCTTTCCTTGGTTTCGTGACTTGCCTCCAGAGTGGGAGCGTAGGCGCTTATTAGATTTACCGCGTTGCCATCTGATAGCTCATAGCGTAGCAGCATTAGACGCTCGGATAGGCCTTGTGGTACTTGTGTTAAGTTGGATACAAGTTGATTCCAAACGGCAAATCCTACTCCATGTTGTCTTCTTGAATTGGTGGGAAGACCTTTCCAATAGAAGGTGTAGTACTTTTCTGTGAGAGAGCCTTCTTCCAAAAATCGAGTTTTGCTGAGAGCTGCAACGTCAACATTGAGTCGGTGAAGTTCTCTATCTATTAGAGCAGTTCTTCTTTCAGGCCGATCGGTGCGAGTGCTGTCGTTCAAAGTACGAACATTCCAAGCGCCGTAGATGAAAGAATTAGTTTTGTTGGATTTAACTTGTCGGTGTTTTTTCGACATTCGATGAGGTGTCCCTGTGGGCACCCTCCCCCGGAGATCCGATCGGGAGGGTATTTTACCTCCGGATGATTTTGTCCCACTTGAACGCTCCATCATTTTTTTAAAGCCTTAATCGACTGAAAACGAAGCTGCATTTGAAGTTTTAGCTGAAGCAGGTATGCAACTGACCAGCTCGGTTGCGGAAGGCGAGTGGTGTGGTCCCATGGCACAGAAGGAGACTGCGACGATGGGGTAACCAAACGATTCCAAAAGCAACCTTTGTGTGCGGTGGGTTATTTTTACCGCACTCTTCGTGAGAATGTGGATGTGCTCACGGCAAAAGGTAAGGGTTATTCCGCCCTTACTCGGTCGTTAGAGCCTCGTTAGTGAAAACAGGGTGCACCAAGTTCAAATTGAACTCATCGCGAAGGTGAGGTTAACAATTGAGTAGGAGAGGCTATAACTTGCGCTTCACTACCCCATTACACCCCAAATCTATCAAAATCTATCAAAATCTATACTTACTCACACCCACACCCATCGTATAAACCTGAACAGCCGACAGGCACGATAGCGCCGAAACTACTGAAAGAATTTGGATAAAAATTGTTAGTGCTCCAGAAGATCTGAAAAGGTTTTGGTTGAGATCGGATTACGTTTAGTGCCGTTTTGGCACACAATCTAATGCTCGTTTTGGCTTCAAAGATCCACCGGGTGGGGAGGTTGCAGCCGCTTCCAGTAGCTGTCGATTTTTTAATGGAATGCTATGTATATCAGTACATTTTTTTGAAACTTCTTTCTAGGCTCTGTTGATTCCTATATTAGCATTGAATATCTCCCAACCACTTGTATGTAATGAGTTTTTTTTTTTGTTGGAAATGCAATCTGCAGATGGATATTGAAAAAATCACCACAGTCACAATTATGGGTTTTAAGAAAAACTTATGTGAATACCAGTTATGAGACATCTAATTAATGTTTTTGGATCATTTTCATTTTCTAAAAATGTACAGGGTGGCCAAAAATTAATTTTCAATTAAGATCATTTTAAATTGAAGTTTCCCAATTTTTCAAATGGAACACCCTGTATATTTTTAGTCGATGTGATGTAGAAATGAAAAACGAACATTTTTTGTGAGTACTTCCCTAGGGCTAATTGCAACCAATTTCGTTTTATTGAACAATAATTACAAAATTCCAAAATAAACTTAAAAAAAGAGGTTTCTTAAAAAAATTATAATAAATATTCCGCATATTACTCATTTTGATTGACACGCATCTCTATGAGCTTTTGAAACGAGGTTACCACTGTTCTTCAAATTGCCGGTATAATAGATGTAAAGGCAGTTATTATTCTTTCCTTCATATTTTATACTGTTGTTGGTGTGTCTCTATAAACAATTTCCTTCACGTATCCCCATAAAAAGAAATCCGTTTTTATAAGATCTGGGGATGTAGCAGGCCATTTAGTGTGTCCATTTCTTCCAATCCATTGATTTGGATAGGTATTATGTAAGTGGTCTCTAACTGCATTTAAATAATGTGGTGGAGCACCGTATTGCTGAAACCACATCCTATATCGAACTCTTTCAGGGAGATTTACCAATAATTGCGGCAGATAGTTTTCCAAAAAATGAAGAAAAATAGCCAGTACCATCAAAGAAATGTGGCCCTATTACATGTTCTCCAATAATTCATCCCCAAACGTTTATAGACCATCTGTGTTGTTATCAACTCGCATAAAAAAGTGAGGGTTTTACGAAACATAATAATGGAAATTGTGCCTATTAACAAATCCATTTTTATGAAAAGTTATCTCATCACTGAATAAAACAGTATTGAAGAAGTTGGCATCATGTTGCGTTTCACCTCTGGCCCAATTGCAAAATTGTAGGCGCTTTTGAAAATCGTCATCAGATAATTCCTGGTGCATTTGAATATGATATGCATGCAACTTATTTGATTTTAAGATTCGACCCACGATCGTCTACTTATTCCTACTAATGAGCTCACTTCTCTTTGACTAACATGGAGATTCTCAACAGTTGCCAGCACCACAGAAAACTCATTTTCTTCGTTCACAACACGTTTTATTCTTTCACTTTTTTTATATTCGACATTTCCAGTTTCCAGAAATCTATCGAGAAGGTTTTGGAAGCTGCTAACATCAGGAATCCTTCTTTCAGGATAACGTTGGTGATAAATTTTATTGACAAGTAAACAATTTCTGTGCGACTCGCCCAAAGCAAAAGTCATGTCTACAAGTTCCGCTTTATTAAAATTCATATTGTAAAATTCCAAATATTTTAAATTCAATACAAATTGTAACGACCGATAAGTGTGATAAATGCTCCTTTGTGCACGATAATTTATACCAAACTGAGGTTTTATTGCTTGTCGAATAACGAAAACAGCAAAAAATTGTACAAAAAAACATTACAGTAAAGGACCGATTAAATACTATTTACTCATTTCAATGGATTGGAAGAAATGGTCCCACTAAATGGCTTCATTTCAAAATTGCATAAAGACGTGTGTCAATCAAAATGGGCAACACGTTGAACACCTATTATAAATTTTTCTAATGAATTATTTAAGGAACCTCTTTTTTTAAATTTATTCTTGAATTTGACACTTATTTATTTTCATTACAGTTTTTCATTTCTACATCACATCGCCGAAAAACATTCAGGGTGTTCCACTTATTCATTGCATTTAGCCATAGGAAAGTACTTACAAAAAAATGTTCTTTTTCATTTCTACATCACATCATCGAAAAATATACAAGGTGTTCCATTTGAAGAAAATGGGAAAATTGAATTTAAAATTGAAAAATAATTTTTGGCCACCCTGTACATATTTAGGAAATGAAAATGATTTAAAAACATTAATTAGATTTTTCGTAACTGGTATTTACATAAGTTTTGCTTACAATCCATAATTGTGACTGGTGATTTTTTTAATATCCATCTGCAGATTGCATTATTGCAACAAAAAAATGCGTTACATCCAAGTGGTTGGGAGATAGGAATGAATAGAGCCTAGAAACGGGCTTCAAAAAATGTACTGATATTATGTATATTCATAATGCATTCCATTTAAAAAAAAAAGGCACTTGGTCCTGTCATTTCCTCTTGGCTCGCCTTGTATGTTCAAAAATAATTTCCAGTTATAGACTTTTTATCTAGTTTACTTGCAATTTTTTAAAAAATTTCTAGCTATCGTAGAACTCGAGATATCGAGGTTTGACGTACTATTGCCCCACCCTGTATATATGCT
Organism: Leptura quadrifasciata; assembly: GCA_963675555.1. Lineage (NCBI taxonomy): Eukaryota > Metazoa > Arthropoda > Insecta > Coleoptera > Cerambycidae > Leptura > Leptura quadrifasciata. The sequence continues at coordinate 147,840,108 of OY776673.1, read as the reverse complement.
ATATAACGAAATTTGTAAGCACTTTAAATCAATACGAAATTTGGCAGGCATATACATTGGGTCTATATCTCTGTTAAGTTCAAAGATGGGGCAAATTGCCTTCTCCGTTTCAAAATAGCGGCGGTTCAAAATAAAAATAAAAAAATCTGAAAATTTTATTTTGAATGAAATATGTACATGTTATACATCGTTGAATAGTGCTCATCTGGCCGTACAACTTTTTTCTAAAAGATTTTGTGCTAAAACGCATAGGAAAAATTTGAAAAATGGCGGCGGTTCAAAGTCTTAATTTTATACTATACTAACTTTTTTTCCATCTTTTGTACTATTTCGCTAATAATCTAATAAAGATATGCTTATCACTTATTTACTAAAATAATAAAGAACTAAAACAGTGCAAAATGATATAGGACATATTGGGTAGAATAAAACGACGTGAAATAGAAGTAGAAATTAAAATTTGGAACAGAATTAGACGTAGACTGAATGAGAGAAAATTTAAATTAAAAAAATTGATAGAATTGAAAATAAAATATTGTGAATATGAATTGGGTAAGTAGTTTTGATATGATTGAAGTGCATTTTGGGACGGTATTTTTTAAGGCATTATTTCGTAATGATTGGACTCTAAAATTGTTGTTTTGAAAGTTTGAAAGTTATTGTCGACGAACTTAGTTTATTTATGAATTATTGAGAGTTCGTGAATTCTTTCAGATTTTGTTTGCAAAAATTGTAGATTTCGTGAATTAGAATATCTGTATGACTTTTAGGGGTGTAATGGGGTAGTGAAGCTGAAGTTATAGCCTCTCCTACTCAATTGTTAACCTCACCTTCGCGATGAGTTCAATTTGAACTTGGTGCACCCTGTTTTCACTAACGAGGCTCTAACGACCGAGTAAGGGCGGAATAACCCTTACCTTTTGCCGTGAGCACATCCACCTTCTCACGAAGAGTGCGGTAAAAATAACCCACCGCACACAAAGGTTGCTTTTGGAATCGTTTGGTTACCCCATCGTCGCAGTCTCCTTCTGTGCCATGGGACCACACCACTCGCCTTCCGCAACCGAGCTGGTCAGTTGCATACCTGCTCCAGCTAAAACTTCAAATACAGCTTCGTTTTCAGTCGATTAAGGCTTTAAAAAATGATGGAGCGTTCAAGTGGGACAAAATCATCCGGAGGTAAAATACCCCCCCGATCGGATCTCCGGGGGAGGGTGCCCACAGGGACACCTCATCGAATGTCCAAAAAACACCGATAAGTTAAATCAAACAAAACTAATTCTTTCATCTACGGCGCTTGGAATGTTCGTACTTTGAACGACAGCACTCGCACCGATCGGCCTGAAAGAAGAACTGCTCTAATAGATAGAGAACTTCACCGACTCAATGTTGACGTTGCAGCTCTCAGCGAAACTCGATTTTTGGAGGAAGGCTCTCTCACAGAAAAGTACTACACCTTCTATTGGAAAGGTCTTCCCACCAATTCAAGAAGACAACATGGAGTAGGATTTGCCGTTCGGAATCAACTTGTATCCAACTTAACACAAGTACCACAAGGGCTATCCGAGCGTCCAATGCTGCTACGCTATGAGCTATCAGATGGCAACGCAGTAAATCTAATAAGCGCCTTCGCTCCCACTCTGGATGCAAGTCACGAAACCAAGGAAAGCTTCTACCAACAGCTGGAAGAAACCCTCTGTAGAATACCTAAAACGGAACGACTCGTTATTCTTGGCGATTTTAACGCTAGAGTAGGGAGAAATGCAGACACCTGGCCAGGCATCATACGCAAGAACGGTTTGGGCAACATGAACGCTAACGGTCAACTACTCCTAACTAAATGCGCCGAACATGATTTAGTTATAACAAACACCATTTTCCGATAAAAGGATAAATTTAAAGGCACCTGGCGTCACCCCAGATCAGGTCACTGGCATCTACTGGACTATGTTATCGTACGTAGGAAGCATCTCAAGGACGTCCAAATTACAAAGGCGCGCATTGATAGCGAATGTTGGACCGATCATCGTCCTGTTGTCTCTAAAATGAAAATTGTTATGAGACCCAAACACCGAAGAACTCAAGAGAAACGTAGACTCCGTCTCTGTATTAGTAAATTGCGTGACCAACAAACCGTCGAACAGCTAAAGCAAAAAGTTCAAGAGAATTTGAATGCACTAGAAGAAACCAATTCTGTAGATGTCGCTGCTACCTGGACGCAAATTAAAGACAGTTTAAAAAGTGCGAGTGAGGAAATTCTTGGCACTGCAGCAAGTAAAAAACAGGAGAACTGGTTCAATGATAATGAAGCTTTTATACAAGAACTTCTTGACCGCAAACATATTGCCTTCCAAAACGCTATCAACCACCCCAACGACTCATCAAAAGCAGAAGCTTTTACCCAATCTAAGTATGAAACGCAACGCGAAATCAGAAGAATAAAGAACGAGTGGTGGGGCCAGAGAAATTCAAAGGTACGCCGATTCACACGACTACAGGAATTTCTTTCAAGGAGTAAAAGCAGTGTACGGCCCCAGTCGGAAAAATATGTGCCCTATTAAAGATTTAAATGGAAATCTCCTCAAAGAAGACCAGGAAATAAGAGCCCGATGGAAAGAACACTACTCTAACATTCTTAACCAGCAAAGTCAAGCCGATCACGATATTATAAATCATCCCTCAATATGACACCTTCGAAGACTTAGATAAACCACTAACAACGGAAGAGATCTTAACCGCCATTGGGCAGCTAAAAAATAACAAATCTCCCGGCGCCGACTCACTCCCAGCTGAGATCTTTAAAGCTGTGTCGTCAGAACTCATACCCTACCTCAAAAAACTGTTTGATGTCGTGTGGGAAAGTGGTCAAGCTCCGCAGGAGTTTCGTGATACACTTTTAATCAACCTCTTCAAAAACAAAGGGAGCGCTGCGGACTGTGGAAATTACAGGGGTATAGCTCTCCTGGCTGTTGGAGGGAAGATACTCACTAAAGCAATGGCAAATAGGCTAACACCTGTTATGGAAAAGTTACTTCCTGAAACACAGAGTGGCTTTAGACCAAACCGAGGCACATCGGATTTAATCTTCACACTTAAACAGCTTCAAGAAAAAGCACTCGAACATCAAGGAGAAATTCACATGGCCTTCATTGATTTAACCAAGGCGTTTGACTCGGTGGACAGGGAAGTGCTCTGGAAAATTATGTTCCGCTTAGGTATCCCTAGAAAATTTCTGGAAGTATGTCGCAGTCTACATACAAACAACAACGCCCAGGTTATGTATAATAATGAGGCAACCGAACCTTTCCAAACCCTCACTGGAGTTAGGCAGGGATGTGTCCTGGCACCCCTACTCTTTAATTTGTTTACCACTGCTCTAACAATTATTATTGACAACAAACTGACAGTCAGAGGAATAGGTCTCAGATACCGTTTTGATGGCGGTCTCTTTAACATAGGGCGCTTTAGAGCTTTCACGAAGACACGCACACGATTCATTTGTGATCTCCAGTATGCGGGTGACTGTGCACTTTTAGCCTCTACGCCGGAAGAGCTTCAAGAACTTTTAGATGTATATGCCCAGAGCTATGATTCCTTGGGACTTAAAATCAACATTGGAAAGACTAAGATTATGTCAACTCCTCATCAAGTGAACCAAATAGACGTTACACTTAACGGAAATTCTCTTGAAGTGGTGGATCAGTTCAATTACTTAGGCAACGTTGTTAATGACAAAGCAAACATGGACAGCGAGATTCGCAATAGAATTAACGCTGCATCTAGAGCACTCTGGGGACTTAGAGAGAGAGTATTTGACAACCACGACCTTGCTTTGTCAACAAAAATGGCTGTCTACAGAGCAGTTGTCATTCCAACACTGCTATATGGATGTGAAAGCTGGGTCACTTACCATCGTCATATGAAAGAATTAGAACGTTTTCAGCAAAGACACCTCAGAAGTATGATGAAAATCCGTTGGTTCCATCACATATCAAACGTGGAAGTACTCAGGAGAGCAAACAGCCTTCCAATCAAGGTGCTTATTTCAAGAGCACGCCTAAGATGGGCAGGTCACGTTCATCGTATGCATGATAACCGCCTTCCTAAATGTACACTTTATGGTGAATTGTTAAGCGGTAGAAGAAGGCGTGGCGGTCAACGAAAGAGGTTCAAAGACGCTCTCCATGAAAATCTAAAATCCTGCGGTATTGCAGATGAGCAATGGGAACAACTTGCAGCGGACAGAACCGAATGGTGAGGGGTTGTGGCCAGCTATCAAGGAAATGTTGCTGCAAGAAGGCCGAATCCAAGCCTAACCAGGTCTATGTTTGTCCTGACTGCGGTCGACATGTGCTCTCCCGAATTGGCCTCTATAGCCATAGTCGTGTGCACCGTAGATGAATGGGAATTACAATAGACTACACCTTTTACTTGTTTTTTATTGTACACAATCTACCGACTGTAACATTTTTATACTCGGACTCGAGTAACGGCTAATAATGACTTTTTTATTGTAGTTAGTCATTTTGTACTGAATAATATTTTTATTTTGAAAATTATGCAGCGTTGGAAATTTATTTTTTCGCTATGCGTGAAATGTACTATAACAATTGAAACGGTTATCCATCTAAGTACTAACGTCGTCTGACGTTGCTTTACATCGTATGCCGAAATATGTCTAAGCAAAGAAGCAACTACGCTTGCCCCTTACAAAATTCAATTGGACAACAAAGAAATGTCAAAATGTGTTAAATCAAAAATGACAAATCGTATTTTTTACCATGAACAAAAAAGGTACTTGCTGTTATGATGATATAATTTTTTTAAATAGCCTTGAATTACTATTTTTGCTCTGTTTCGTCCACTTCTGGCCTACAAATTTATAGTTTAAAAACTTTCTGTTTTTTATAATAATAAAAAAACTAAAGTTAGAATTGTGTATTCATTTTCTTTATTACTCTACCACACTATTACACTAATGCAGTAAATTATGTCATTAAGATATTAAATTACATAAAGTGATTGTTACCGCGCTGGTTTTTATATTTTTGTGAATTGTTTCGTGGTTATAAGTAAAAGTCGTATATAATACGGGTGGTAATGGTTTTCAACGCTCTTGAGTTATTGCAAACCTTACCTATGACTCTAATTACAAATACGCATAGACGCGGTAAAGATTTAGATACCACTCTTATTATATAATCTAATATTATGGTAAGTATCCTTAACAGAGAATTGATCATTATTTTGTTCATAATTGTTTACCGGCTGAGAAATGATCTTCGTTCCATTATTCTAGTCAACGAATATAAATGTTCAACGCTATCGACCAAAAATGTAACGTTTCCTAACTTTGACAAAAAAAAACGAGTATATAAGTAAAAAAAAAATAGGCAAATTAGTTAGCCCACTTTTATTTATTTCATATGAAAATCTCCTTCAACACAATACTTTTTTTTATATTTAGAGTTTAACACTTTTCAGCTAAGCTCATTTTGTACCAATACTAATGCAACTCTCCCATGAATGATGGACGTCTTAAAAAAATAGTAATGTTTACATAATCTTTGATAATTATCACTGAAAATTCAGCAGATGTATTTAATGGCTAGATATAGCAATTGTAATTCATTTAAATAAATTTTTAGAAGCTGTACTTTATTTGTTTTATTGTTGTTGTATTGTTAAATGTTTACACCCTTTAGTAAACACTCCAAACGTGGGTTCACACGAATTGTCACTAACCACTGATTTATTATTAGGTAACGTGTACATAACAGTATATTAATATAAAATAAGGAACTATATCACTATGGTTCACAATATCAATACGACTGGTAAAGAAATTTGAGACAATCTCAAGTATAAAAGAATTATATAAAAAATATTTAAAAAAAGCTGTTATTTAAATGCTCTAAAAAGTAGAAAATAAATTTTGAAATATATCAAACCCATCATTTTGTTACATTATATATTTTTTTTATGATATAAAAGCTTGTCGCGAGATTTTCCAGTGTAAAGGAGATTGTTCGCGACAAGCTTTTATATCATAAAAAAAATTATATAATTAGCAAACGATGAGTTTGATTCTCTTCAAAGTTTAGTTTCTACTTTTTAGAGTATTTAAATAAAAGCTGTTTACAATTTTTTTTTATATAATTTTATTTTTTATTTTTGATAATAATATGCTCTAATCCCCAGATATCGATTTTGACACGAATCGGATCATAAACGATAAAGTCGCCGCCATTTTGAACTAGATTTTGTACTAGAAATTCTTAATCCGCGACCCCGAAAACCCCCAGATATCAATTTTGATCGATTTGGACCTAAATGACAAAAGTCGTTAGGCATATTGGCGCCTCCATTTTGAATTTCTGAATTTTGACTAAAAATTCATAATCCGCGATCTAGAAAACCTTCAGATATCGATTTTGAGTTGAACAGGATCTTAAACGGTAAAATCGTCCTCCATCTTGAGGTCGCCATCCTAAACCAAATTTTTTACTAGAAATCCGCAATCGGCGAAACCGAAAATCCCCAATATCGATTTTGATCCATTTGGACCATAAATGACAAAAGTCGTCCGCTATATTGGGGCCGCCATTTTGAATTTCTAAATTTTGACCAAGAATTCATAATTGGCGATCTCGAATCGGATCATAAACGGTAAATCCGTCCGCCAGCTTGTTCTTCTTATATGAAAATGTTAAAGTGTATTGTCACTGGACTTATACACACCTGCAAAATTTCAAAGCTCTAGCTTAATTAGAACTAATCGAAATTTTGATTGCAAGATTTGACCTAAACAAACTAACTAACAAACATTGTAAGTTAAATAAAACCCTTTAAAAAGTGCATATGCGTATTGTGTATATTTCTTACACCACGAGTTATACATATTAATAAACCAGCTTTTCCGTTGCGACAAAAATATTAATACCTGTTTTAATCGAAACGCATATAAGATGTAGGTAAAAAACAGAATAATTTATCCGACAGATAACGTAACAAACTTAATACGGTTTTATTTTAATAGAATGTGACTATGTTAGTTGGGATATGTAATTTGCACTGGCGCATTCGCCAGAATTTATACAATGGCGAACTTTCAATAAAAATTAGTAATTTAACCGATAATTTCTTATAACCTTTTGCGGAATTGTTTTTACCCTAATGATTTTTAGTGTAATATAATATTCTATATCCTTATTAGGTAAGTCCATCTGTAAATAATTTATAAATGGCGAACGGATACATTTTTTTTATCTGACAGAGCTTTTTTAAAATTTCGTAATGGCTTTAGGAATAATAGCGGAGCAAAATCGGCACCTAATTAGGCCGTTTTTTTTAAATTAAAGTATAACTAAATGGGACCTTCACCATCTTGTAGAACATAATTTTAGCCGTCCAAAATGGAATATTACAATTTTTTTAGTAGGGCCGAATTTCGCAATATTAAATTTTTCATGCCTGAGAAGTAATTTGAAAAATGTGTTTCTTAAAACATACATCGCGCTATTAAATCAACGATTTGAGCTACGATTAAGAATGGTTGTAAACTTACTCAGAAAACTATGGCGCTTGCAATGCTACTCTCTAAATTTTCAAAATGTAAGGCCTTTTCGAGAAATAAGCCCCAAACTCACTAGTAGTAAATTGCTGCATTGAAAACTTCTCCATGTGAGCAGGTATATTAATTATTAAAAATTTATGTATTTATATATGAAATCAAATGTAGACAGAACACTCAAATCATATGAGATAAATTGAGATTGTTGGTAGATAATAAGAAATTATTTAACCTGTAACCTGACAAACGTCAACTTGTATTGAATAGTTTTTTTCTCATTTTTAAGGATAATATAGTAACTTAATATATTCTAAAATAATTATCTATCGCTATTTATGCATTCTGATATAGTACTATTAAAGAGGCCTTTTGTTGAAAATATATACTATGTGCATTTCGTGATTTATAAACTGTGACATAAAATAGTAATTTTTGTTTAAATTCTATCGTCATTTTAAGTCTGGAAGTATGCGTTTCCTATTAAAAGAACCCCGCGCTCAATTTGGTTGTTTTTATTTATAGCTGCTTTTATAGAATGTAGAAGATGAACACCCTATTCTTTTTAGTATTAAAAAGTTCAAAACTAATATAAGCGGTGCCCTTAAACTCATTGAATAATAAAGTAGTAGATTTAATGTCAACAAAAATCCTTATCCACAACTCCAGTACTCGACGACGAAAAGTTGCCGTCTCGCAAAGTGTGAAGTGTTAACAAGAGAATGCCACATTCTTGACCAAGATACCACATCATAGTTCATTTAAAGAGTCGGGATTTATGACGAAATTACCGAATATTTGCGACTGTGACTAGACGATGTCACCCCCCTCCCCCCATTTTCGAGGGTGCTGAATCGATTCCCGGGGTCAAACCAATTTTTTCACCTCGGGAACCCCCTCAAATTATTCAAAAACCACCCCCAAAGTCTCCTTTTCCGTGAACCCGTTTATTTTCCCCAATTTGTCAATTTTTCGACTAATTGTTGTTCCTTCGAGTAGAACGGAAGGTCCCTCGAGGGATTTGATCCTAACCACCCCTACCCCAGACTTCCATCTCTGCAGGGGATTGGAAAATTGATATTTTTTTATGAGAAAAAAAAATATTATTTTGTAGGAGGCGTTTCTTTGAGGAAGGTGACAGGTGACCGGGATTGTGAAACCAACCCCGGGGGTTGTTTTCACCCTTCAAGGGATGGGTGAAGAAAACTCCCGGTGGTTACACAATCCACGTCACCAACCACCTACCTCAAAGAGACGTCTCCTACAAAACATTAATTTTCTCCCCCAAAAAAATATTTCCACCCCTTTGAAGGGTGATGACAACCCCCGGGAGTGGTTACACAACCCTGGTCACCTACCATCTTATTTAAAAAAAACACCTGTTTAATATAAATTGTTCTCCCACAAAAAAGGATATCCATTTTCCAACTCCCTATACGGGTGGAAGCCCGGGGGTCAAATCCCTCCAGGGACTTTCCGTTCTACTCGATAGAACAACAATTAGTCGAAGAACTGGGGAAAATATACGGGTTCAAGGAAAAGGCAAGTTTGGGGGTGGTTCTTGGCCAATTTGAAGGGATTGCCGAGGTGGAAAACTTGGTTTGACCCCGGAAATCGATTCAGCACCTCGAAAACAATTGTCTAGTCCCAGTCGCAAACATTCGGTAGTTTAGTTTTTTTTAGTGCATTCTGGAAATCGGACAGGAATTTTCTTATAGTCTCACGAGACTATGTCCCCCCCCTGTTTTCGAGGATGCTGAGCAAAATGAAGGTGGTTAAACTCTCTCTGAGCTCACCCCACCCCAAAACGGATAAGAACTACCCCCGGAAGGGGTAAACCGCGTATCCGCCGTCTCCTACCAGCCAAACCTGTGTTACCCCCGTTTCTAAGAATGCTGAACACCATGGTGATATCGAAACATCTCCTTGAGGCGAACCGAACCCTCAAGCGGACAAAACTACCCCTTTGATATGCGGTTTTATGAAGTAAGCACACCGGATACGAGAAAATAAATCATTTGTTCACAGATCATTGAATACGTACCGGATGCTGATTACAGGTATCTTGATTGGCTGTTCAGCTGAAGAAATCGATACATACTTGGTGTCTAGGTTTTGAGTGGGAAAATCAGGTATATGTAATCATCGGCATAATTTAATTTATTTTATTATATTAAACAATGAACATTTTGACTGACGCAAATTACTTATTTACTGTATATAAATATAAAACATTTTTATTAACGCATACAATTACTTAATCACTATATGTAAAATCACTTTCGAGTGAAACGTTGATCAAATCAATATAACCTACGTCGCTTACAAGTAGAATTACAGGGTTGGTATCCGCATTTTACCTCTTTCGGGGGCGGTTTTGGGGGTTGGCGGTGGTCGAGGAGAGATCTTGACATCACCATCGTACTCAGCATCCTTAAAAACGGGGGGAGGGGGTAACACGGGTTTGGCTGGTGGGAGACAGCGGATACGCGGTTTACCCTTTTCGGGGGTGGTTTTTGGCCGTTTGGGGGGTGGGGTGAGCTCGGGGAGAGTTTTAACCACCCTCATCATATTCAGCATCCTCGAAAACGGGGAGGGGGGCATAGTCTCGTTAAGCTAGGAAAAATTTATATTTTTCGACGAGGTTCCATCCAACTCACAGAATGCACTACTTCGTCCGACTCCTTCAATGGACTATCACATTTCATTACAATGATGTTGCATTAATATAAAGTGTATGAACGTCTCCATCACAGTTGCCCAATTTATTGGAATACTATAAAACATATTCTTTCCTATTATTTGGGTTTTCTACCACATGTATTATTATCCTCTTCAAAACAAATCACCGAATCTACAAAATAATAGAATTATTGGAAAAAAAGCCTCTGCGCCCGTGACGTTTACGCCAAAGGAAAAGTCAGAGGTTATGTTTTGTAAATAATATAAATCGGAATAAACACAGAAATAATGTATTTTGCTGACGTTTCGGAAAGTAATCTCTTTCTGTTTTCAAAGCTATTTTTTGGAAGAACTCTTATTTTGCTGCGTATGTCAAATACACAGCTTTAAGATTCTGTTTATGTTATTTCCATAGATACTTACTACTTACACAGAACATAGAACTGATGATATTTTCTTTTAGATAATGTTGAGTTTGTTAAGTTCTTTAAATATTGGTAGCCAGGTTGTACAAATATCTACAGAACAATTCGATACGCACCTATCTTCATTTAATAAGATTATTGCTGATTCTTTAATTTTTCTTTTTTTGGTATCTATTTCTTTTGTTAAAATTTTTGCCGAGTCCCAGTTTATTCTGTCCGTTTTCCCAAGCATGTTCATAAATCTTTGATTTCTAAATTTCATTCTTTCTAATGTAATTCTTGTGCTCATCCAACTTCACACTGAAAGGTCTCTATGTTCTGTGTAAGTAGTAAGTATCTATGGAAATAACATAAACAGAATCTTAAAGCTGTGTATTTGACATACACAGCAAAATAAGAGTTCTTCCAAAAAATAGCTTTGAAAACGGAAAGAAATTACTTTCCGAAATGTCAGCAAAATACATTATTTCTGTGTCTATTCCGGTTTATATTATTTGCAAAACATAACCTCTGACTTTTCTTTTGGCGTAAACGTCACGGGCGCAGAGGCTTTTTTCCAATAATTCTATTATTTTGTAGATTCGGTGATTTGTTTTGAAGGGGATAATAATACATGTGGTAGAAAACCCAAATAATAGGGAAGAATATTCGTAGAATGCCACAAATAACTTTCAGACAATAACTATAAAACATATTCAATCTCTATATTAATTTACGTGTTCTGTGAAGTTTTGCGCTAAAAAATTGTTTCTCTATTAAAATAACAATAAAATTGCCTTGTTTGTACACCAACAACTGAAATGTAAAGTGGTTATTATCTTTTTTTCTACACAATGGTAGCCCTACCATTTACCATTACGAAACATCAAGCTTCCCTGTAGCTACCCAGGCATCTGTTTTCATTTTTGTTGATTTTTTTGTTCCCTTAGTCAACATATTCAAAATTGATGAAACGTTGAGAAATACTTTCATGAGAAATAACAAATTTTGAACCAAAATACTAATTGTAATTTCTTCTTTTTTCAGATGTTGGTGAGACTGCTAAACATGGAATTGAATCTGGAATTGAAAGTGTAAAAGAAACAGTGCACACGGCGGCAACTACAGCAGAAAACAGTGTCGAGACAGTGGTTGGAAAAATAGGAGAAACTTTTAATTTTACCTCTTCCAAAGTCAAAGAGTCAGTAGATGATTTAGATACGAAGAAAGACGAGTTTATAAGTGACGCGTCAGATGCAGCCACCGAAGCTGTTTCGGAAGCCGAAACTGTTTTAGCATCGGAGGCGGAAAATGCCAAAGAGACATTTTCTTCTTCTACAGCTACAGTTTTTGACAATATATATTCTTTTGAGGACAAAGTTGGAAACAAAAAAACAACGGAGGTTAAAGAAACTGTTACAGAGACGTTAGATGACTTGGAAGATGATTTTGAACATAGTTTTGATATGTTAGGTCACAGCGTCAGCCAAGTACAAAATAAAATACATGAAGAATTAAAAAATACTCCAGTTGTATCACCAGTGAAGGAAATCAAGAAGGAGGAGTAAGTGGTCTGATGTGAGTGTTAAACCAAATCGTGCTTTTTTGCTCTAGACTGTTTTTTCTAGAGTATCTCTAGAGTAGAATGCACGAATATATCACTCGAATTAGAAATTACTTAATTAATATTGTTAATCTAGTAGCAACCTAGTAACACGTAAAATAATTTATTTTTGCTGTATATTTAACTGCTTCCAAGTGCTCTTAGATTAAGTATAAAGTAGATAAAATTAGTGAAAGTATAATTTTTTAAGAGTTATCGAATATACAATATGGTTTCTTATATTCGGCCGTTACAAAATTAAAATTATAACAACATTATATGTTACAAACTGCTTTATTAAACAATGCTTTATTGGGTAATGGCACATGTCTTCGTGAGTATTTCCATACCCCTTCTTCTTAACTTTATTACTGTAATAGTATTTCCTATAACCGTGCGGTAAAGTGAAACCTGTCAGGATATGTTAAAATTGCGCATTTTGTCGGTACTTCATTTTAAGGATTTTAATTTTAGAAAACTTAATTTTGTTAAGCTTTAAAATAATCAAAAAGAGTGTTTGTTTATTTACCTTTATTAAATATTCTTGAAAATATCGATAACAAAATGAAAACAAAATTTTATTCAATAATAATTTGTTTACCTCATTTGGTTTTATTCTTTGTAATAATTTTCCGACACGTTTGACCAACTGTCTAGATAATATATTTATTAATTTTTATTTATTAATAGTCGCATTTTGCAGACAATTGATCCCAAATTATCACACTGGTTTAAACTTAAGTGTAAATAACTGTAAGCCTACCCAAATTCTTAAGCAAGTGACTTATAGACCTATTTCCGATACGGGTCTACTTCACTTAAGTCGATATCTGCAAGAAATCGATTGGGGGTTTACCAACGATACATCTTTTGATATTGACAAAAGATTTGATCTTTTTCTGGATAAGATTACCTCCGCTTTAGATATATTTTTACCAGCCAAGTCCGGGGAAGTAACTTTTATTCAAGTACTTGATGTAATTGAAAATTTGAACAACTCTGATACTAAAGATCTCTATGACATTAATCTAAAAATTGTTAAAAGTATTAAATATATTATTATCGTTCCACTGACTAAACTTATCAATCAATGCATCAGAAATAATGTATTTCCAAGAAGCCCTTAAATTGTCAAAGGTGTTATCTTGTTTCAAAAAAAAACTGTGTCAGCGACCCTTCAAACTATAGACCGATTTGTATTGTGCCTTTGTTTGCAAAAATCTAATTTTGAAAAGTCAAATTAGTAATTATTTTGAAAGTTCCCTCCTATTTAATAGTTGTCAATATGGATTTAGAGCAAAATTGTCCACAACTTTAGCAATTAATTCATTAATAAATGTTTTGAAGCCAAAGAGTCTGTACACGTGCAATTTTTAGATCTCACTAAGGCTTTTGACTGTGCGTTCCATAATATTTTAGGCAGAAAATTGAAATTTTATAAATTTTCTCAGGCCAGCCAAAAATTGGTTACGTCCTACTTGACTGATAGATCTCAGATTGTTCATTTTAATAACGTCAATTCAGATCCAATTAAAACTAAGTTTGGCGTACTCCAGGGTTCTGTTTTAGGTCCGATTTTATTTCTTATTTATGTAAATGACTTGCCCAACAGTACACCCTTAGCAAAGTTTACTCTTTTTGCAGATGACACAACATTAGCCCATACCCATAATGATAACGAAATTTTGTTATCTGATGCACAAACAGTCTCTCTAAGGTGCATGACTGGTTTTCTAATAATCAATTAACCTTAAATAAAGATAAGACATGGACAATGATATTTAGTTTAAAACATTTCCTCACAGTCGAACTACCCTCACTCCGTGAAATTTTTGGGTGTAATCTTAGACAGTAAATTAACATGGGAAGAACACATGGTTTTTGTCTGCAAGAATGTATCCCGTAACATCTTCCTACTGCGCAATCTAAAAAATTGCCTGCCACTGTCAACTTTGTTAACGGCGTATCATACACTAGTCCACTCCTCTATAACGTATGCTATCTCGGTGTGGGGCCACTCGAAACATACACCCACAGTTTTTTCGATGCAACGAAAAGCTGTGAGAATCATTGCAGGTTTATCATACAGAGATGATTGTAGATTTTTTTAAAAATAAGCTTAGTATACTTACCTTGTCTTGCGCATATATACTGCAATGTATTGTGCATATAATATAAATACACAAAAAATGAGAGCATACATAATTATGCAACGCGCAATAAGGGTAACATATGCATGGATTTTTCACGACTTTCGAAAACCAGAAATGGGACTAGCTACTACGCAATAAAGTTTTTCAATGTGTTACCGAATGCTATACAGGTACTTGACTGTACAGGTTTTAAATCAGTAATTAAACGTTTCTTACTTGAAAATGCATTTTATGATTTTGACGAATTCCTTTCTGTCCGATTTTTCTCATTTCAAATTTTAAGCATTATTAATGTAATAATTTTACAACTGTTATTTGATATATTGTCATTTGTCTGCTCCATGACCTATGGCATACTGATGAGAACTAATAAGTTCGAAACCGGTCTATGTCTGGTCAGGGAGTTGACAAATGACATTGGCTACCAATTTTTCATGATTTGTAAGGTATAATTCAATGCAGGTCGGGGTATTTGCCCGCTGAGTAGTTGTTTCCTGCAAATCATGTATAATAACAGTATATGGGTTAAGTCCACCAAGGGCTGAAGGTCACCGCTCTCGGTACTTGCAAAATGGCAAGTCGCTATGCACCATGGAGACATCCATGATGTCTGGTGTATAGTAGCATTAGACCATATGAGAGGATTCACTTACCTCTCACCACTACACCATTTACATTAGTCTGTATAAGACTAGCAGGTTGGCCACTGTCATTTGTCTGCTCCATGACCTATGGCATACTGATGAGAACTAATAAGTTCGAAACCGGTCTATGTCTGGTCAGGGAGTTGACAAATGACATTGGCTACCAATTTTTCATGATTTGTAAGGTATAATTCAATGCAGGTCGGGGTATTTGCCCGCTGAGTAGTTGTTTCCTGCAAATCATGTATAATAACATATATAACATATATGTGTGTGTGTGTGTGTGTGTGTGTGTGTGTATATATACGGTGTATGTGTATATATTATTTTTGTTGTTGTTTGTTATTTATTGTTTACTGTTGTATTATGTTATTTACTTGCTGTTTGTATTTTATTTTTTATTATTCTATGACAAATATTGTTCTTTTTTAATATGTTCTACTACTATGCACCTAATGACTTATCAAAGCACGGCCAAATTACGAGCGTGAAAGCCTAGTATGAGAGCAGGTGAAAAATTATGATTTGACAAGTTTATTTTGATTAAGAATCTTTTGATTTTAAGCAAAAAAATAGAAGGTCTTTGAATCGTTTCTATGACAAGAATTTGCAAATTTTTTCGCTTTTATCCCAGTCAAAATGACAAGAAGATCGTTCTTGATATAAATATTAATGTTAATATTAATAATAATAATTCTAAATAAAATTCTATAAAATCTAAGCATGGCAATATGAATTCTAATCCTTAAAGGGCCTTTAATCCACGGAAAACAAACGTATTAATCCTTACTAATATAGTGGTCGTGGGTAAGTGGTTGAATTTTGAACATTTTCAGTGGTTGGTTTAGATTACATCTGTTCTTATATTATTTGAACTTTGAAACTAAATGTAGAACTATTGAAAGTCTCAGTAACATTTAAGAGAAAACTAAAGCTAGTAATAGAACTATTAGGAATATTATTTACCCTTAAAACATGGTTATGGAGAAAATATCGTGTGTAATACATGTGGTGAAGTTCTTTTTACCACACTTATGTGATTGTAATACACAATATACTATCATGTTATTTAAATTTATTTTGAATTGAATGAGGTAAAACTTTTTATTAATTTCCCGTACCGGTGATCTACTTCTCTGTCTTTATACCATTTAGTCCACCGAAAACGACACGGTCGTCCGAGATTTGTTTTTCGCATATGTGAAAATGTTGTATGGCAAATTTGGCAACGCTGTTTTGTGCAACCAAATTGACTTGTAACCCCTAAAAAACACTAATGCCACTAATCAGCTGTTATACGTATATAATATGGCGATATTTTCAAGTTATATTGTATGGTATTATCATAGGCATGGAATTGTCTTCCATAATCGCTTTCTGCCAAAACTTCTGCCTGTTCCAAGGCGTCGATGGCAGCCAAATGTCATCTAACACTGCCATTGTCCATTTTCACTCACCAAAATTTGTTCAAATAAGTCTACTTTAAAGTCCCTAAATAATAAACAAACCACAGCAAAAACCTAAACTTGAGACATTTGAGGTTATGTGGCACGAAATAAAACAAACCAAAACGATGACTGAATACATTCGTACACGAAATCGCTTTATCGTGACCATCCCATCCGTTGCATCTTGCCCGAAATCAGTCGCGAATTCATAATACTCGAAAAGCATATTTTCATGCGACAATCTCACATTTTCGTGCACGACATCGCCTCGGTCAAGCTCGAAAATACGGCACGATAGGACACATTCCGAAAATTTAAAATGGTAAAGGGTGCCATCGTTTTAAAAAATGTAAATGTTTTTACAACGGTATCTTATTTTTCAAATTTGTACTAATGATTTTTGAGAAATTGCGTTCTAAAATTTAAAAAGTTGATGAAGTAGTTGCTTATGTCAATTGAGCAAATGTCCGAAATGATGGCTACGAACGTCCATATACAATACAAACATTTTGCTTAAAACGTTGGCAGACATTCTGCATGATTTGTGGAGTAACTTGATGGCATTTGTTGACTATACGTTGACGTAAATCTTCACAGGTCTAGTTGCATAAATTTAAGATTTTATGTGACCCCATAAAAAGAAATTCAATAGAAATAAATCTGGCGAGCATGGAGGCTATTCAATAGCACATCTCCTTCTAATCCATTGACCCAGAAACCTTTTCTGTAGTGCCACACAGACATTGCATAACACGAAGGAGGGGACTCCGTTCTGTTGAACTTCTGGTCCTTTAGACACCGGTCATTATTGTCGGTAATATTAGTTATGTTGCCTTCTAACAACTGTAAGTAGGTATATCTCTCCAATCAAATTACAATTTAAGAAAGAAAGACCTAACGACGGGCACTACGGATGTGTGTATTAAATGTATACTTCGTGAAATACTCTCGGATTAAATTCTAGGGGATGACTGTTCCATTTCCGAAAAAAGATCTGTCGTAGGAAAAACAAGTACTAAAATGGAAATTTGGCCTATTAATAGCCCGTCAACTTATAACATCACAAAGGTCAACGTTGTCTGCAAGTTCTTAATGCAAATGAATTTTGTATGAATGGAACCTATGATGATTTAAAATTTGTTCGATTAATACCAGATACTCAACACTTATTTCTACACCATTTATCTGTATTTCGCTTTTTATTGACTACAGAGCGAGTCTCCAGAAAGGCTGCTACTAATTTAAGGACGTACTATCGATCCACTTTCTTATCTGCATGCTGTCGATTAAACAACTGGGCTATTCTATTACCACAATCAGCGTTTCTGAGGAAAACTGCACTAATCCCAACCCTTTCTACAGTAAATTAAACCATAATTTTTCAATGTGAAAAAAAATTAAAACTAAGAAATAAGATATTGTTTTGTCAGACGATCCTTGATATCGTCTTCAACAAAAAGTGTATATGGTAGTACCTATAAAGATAGTAATCTCAAATAAACCTACTTTGTATTCTTCTTTAAATTTATTTTTACAAATAAAATTTGACACCACTAGATAACAGTTAATACGATTTTGTATTACCATTTGATTGAATGAAATTTTTCTTATCGAATTTATGCATGCTTTTTCAATATTTTAAAAATCTAACATCTAACCACAAATTATTATTTGACATATAAAAATAAATTTTTAAAATTAAGTTATCAACGAACACACTAGCAGTAATGAATGAATGTAATGCAATGAAGCAAATAGTCAGTTACATATTAGAGATAATTTTTATGTCAATGAAAGTAGCAGCCCTAGAATGATTTTGAAAATGTTTTAATAAAAATGAAATGTCAATAGAAGAAAATTTAATAATTGAACGTGAAGAAGTTGAAAAAAGTCGTTAGGTATATATGTTTAATCATTTTTTTCTGATAATATTTAATTTGTTTAAAAAATTCCTAGATGTTGCAGTCCTTGTAACCATCGGAGTGCATTGAAAATGATTTAAGGAAATTTGAAAGTATAGAAAGTTTGCAAATAAAGACAAACTGCTACATATCCATAGTGCGTAGTCGGGGCACCCACTGCGCATCTATAGTATTCGAGGAAACCCACTACACACTCATAGCACCCAAGGAAACCCACTGCGTATTCAATCTATGCAATGCAATGCAATCTATCTATTATTTTGGGTATCATTGATTTTTGAGTTTTTAAGAATTAAAAATATTACTGAAGACGGTGTAAATACGTAAATTAAACAACACGGGTAACACTAAGATTGCACCATGCCCGTAGCAAGAATGAACTTCTACACGCGTATTAGACAATTCTAAAATTTCACATTGTCGCCAAGTCAAAATGTGGCAAAATTGATACAATTTCATAACCAAAATATATATTGATATACAATTTGTAAAGACATCTCCGCGGTACATGCTTGAACTAACAATATACTCTCCTCCGCTACTTCCAAGTCTATATGTATTTTGCGTCTGATTTTCGAGGAGTTTTTTTTTAATAATTACAAAAGCATTCTTATACCTGTTAATATTCTTAGTAAACGTAGAGGGCGTAATGTTAAACTTGTAAATCAAATACTTTGCTTAAAAACACTCATGTGGAAGAAAGTATCACTGAATGGAATTTTGCGTCCATTATACGGACGCATTTTCAAACTTTTGATCAAAAATTCAGACATGGATTACGAATGAACAATTATAATTCCCCTTTACTGGGCATAAAAGAAAGTCTTAAAAACACAGTAAAATACTTAAAAACTCTTTAAGAAGCAGTGTGATACAAATTGACCCGATATGAATCGAATCGATCGATTTTTTCCCATCAGAATATCTGAAATTATCATACTTTAAAAAAGTCTTAGAAATACCGTAAGAAGCAGTGGAACCCAAACTGACCCGATATGAATCCAATCGCTCAGCAGGATCTCAAATATGAACGCGATATGTCTATCCGTTCGAGAGTTACAAGGATTTATGATGCCATATGTGGGACTTATGTCCATTTTCCATCCGCAGATTCATTCTAATTCCATGCCAGATTTGTATTATAACCTACGTGTCAAATATGATCTCGATATCTCTATCCGTTCCGGAGTCATAAAGATTTTTATGAAAAATTTCATTAAAACATTTCATGTTACTTTTCAAAATATCACCCTGTCTAGTACTTCAATTTGAGAGGTCTGCAAACGATATGTGTTTTGTCAAAAGGCGACGGCGAGGGGAGGGCATACGGGCCAGCGGTGTATTTGGCTGTTTAAATCGTTGAAAAACTTGAATCGAATCTTACGGCTCGCCGATCACTTGTAGAAAAAGAAAGTGAAGTAATAATTTTTTACACAGAATTTCGTTCTCTACAACTCCTGTCTAAAACTTTTTTCGAAAATTTTTCCGTTTTTGACATATCGCGGTTTCGACCCTTCAATAATTTTTTTACAACCTCTGCAGTTCGATTTCTACTTTTTGACTACAGACGGTTGATGTACAACTTAAAACTAATTTCTGGTCAAAAATTCAGCCATGGAGTACGATGGACAATTAAAAGTCCTCTTTATTGAACTAATGTTGTTTGTCGACAACTCACTGAATCCCTACTGAATAGACTTGTTATTTAATACTAGCTAACTATTTTACCGTTTTTTTATTTCCAGCGAAAAAACAAAGCAAGAATATCAAAATATTTTGGCACGGGGCCTAATTCATTAAATTCTTTAAGATTAGAATGCAATTTCTCGAAAACTGTTCGTCCAAATTTGAAAGGTAAACATATACACCATTGCACTGGCGTATTATAAAGACAATTTAACGCGTTTGGAAACGACGTGCTTAGGAGTGAATCCTACCACCACTCAAAGTTTGAAGTGGTGTGATCAAAATACCCAATCAATAGGTGTCCCTTTTTTTAGTATTTTTCGTAGTTCATGCTATAGGTAAAAATTATTATTTATTCTGAGAATGTGTGCTATAAGAGAACTGTGAAATTATGTTAAAATGTATTGTTATTAGATAAAATAGAATCAGAAGCGGTCTGTTAATGAAATGGAGTCATAAACAAGTTTTTGTTCATTAAATCGGAGAGCATGTCCTACAAAGTCCTTAATTAGATATTCGAACAGGTTGCGTGTCAAGTTTACCTAATGAATTCTTCTTTACACTTATAATATTTGTAGTTAACACTTAAACAGTATTCACACATAAAGTAAAACCACATAAAGTACGTTTGATAAAACGAGTTCTTAGAATAAGAATAGACTGATGAAGTCACTTGATATATAATTTTTTACCGTGAAATTAATTCCATGCAAGAAAATAATGAAGTACCATAATGGGTATACTCCAAGTTCTAATTCTTTAATGTCTTATCTGATGACATTGATTTATTACTAAATTATTCATTCTCTCAATATCCTGAACTGGAAAAAAGTACTTATACAATAGCAATTCGATACCCTTGCTGTTATTTTTAGCAAAATTATTCCAAACTGCTATATTTTAAATTATTTTCTTCCGTTGGTTGACGAGAATTTAGCCTTTTAGTAGTCAATCATGTAGAATGAATCACTGCTTAAAATCACATAAAGAAATTTCTCAAGGGTTTTACGTGGGATACAGCGTAAAGAATATTTTTGTACAGAATATCAAAATGGAGTTGTTAAAATTACGTTTACATTATTTAGAAGAAAAAACAATTTCCCTCTAAAAATAAAAAACATTTTACAAAAAAATCCTCAAGTGCCAAGAAAACAACGTTGCAAATTGTTAATATCACCATATAACGTATTAACAACAATGGCTATAAGGAAATCACAATTATACACAACAATAATAATGTAGCAGGCGCATTGAAATAAGAAGCCTATTTTATAAATATTTAGCCATAATTCCAGAACATTGTACCACAACAGAATTAGGCTATCAACAGGATAATGATTATAACATGATAATATAAAAGAAATGTATAAGCACCTAGAATTCGGGAGGTCTGTTATTTATTTATTTTCATCATATTAATGCAAATAAATTGTTTTAATTGCATTATATAATCAATTTCTGTGCTCAATGTTAACACACCCTGGTAATTTCGTTGCTCTTTTTTTTATAGGACTACAAAAGTAACAGGCTTTAAAATTTTAAAGAGTGTAAAAATTTAACATGTAGCTAGAATACTCACTATTGTTTCGATGCTCATTTCTGGAATTAATAAAGGGGAAGTAGAGCTGTATCAACAGGTTTAGTTAACGTGAATGGACTGACCGATGCATCAACATTATCGTCGATGAATGCTATAAATATTCACATTTTGCAAAAACTGTATTTTTTTCTTTCCTGCACTTTAAAAGGTGGACACATGTCATTCACTAATCATAATAACTAAGGAGAATACCACCACCAGGCTTAGAATTTAAACCAAACTGGATATCGCTCAGGTCACAGAATCCAACAAAAATACAATAAAATGCAGAAAGAAACGAACATAAATGTTATACAAACATACTTGCCCGTTAGCGAATGCAAAGACAGAATACAGAAACGATTGGCCGAAATTTCAAGAAGTTATCCTCATTTGGATGTCAGCGAACAAAACTTATAGAAAAACGTCGTCATGAGAAGGAAATACCTTTTTTTTATTTTGACGGAGAAACTCGTCATGAGCACCTAAGCTTAGTGTCTAGCGCTACAGGTAATGCCAGAGTTGGTCATTCGAGTTTGTTGTTATATATTCCTCCATGAGGTTAGCCCCATCTCTCTTTCATCCTCTTCCTTCTTTTTGATAATGCGAGTTTATCGACTCCTCCGCCTTTCTCCAGTTCTCTGTCTCCAGCATCCTCTCTACCATGTCATCTGGGGACAGTAACGGCGTCCTACTATGTCGCCCCTCTTCCCTTCACCTGTTGCATTCGAACATCATGTGTTCCGCGTTGTCGGCCTCCTCTCGGCTATCAGTCTTACCGATATCATTTAGGTATTCCATGAAACACCCATGGCCACTCAGGGCTTGTGTGAGATAATACTCCACTTTCTCATGCTCCCCGTTCCATGCATGTCCTTACATTTGTGATAAGGTGTCTGGTTCACCTTCCCTTGTCTGCGACCTCCCATCGCCTCTATCACCTTTCAAACAGCCTGTTCCTGGCTTCTGCCTTCATAACTCCCCATAGACTTCCAGCCGCTCATTGGCCATCAGATCTAAAGGGGGATTCTATATACGGAAATACCTAACATAACTCGAAATAGATAATCTGCGATCGGAGGTAGAGGTCGAAATCCATGATAAGGAAATCCGCCAATAAACCGATAAAGACAGACCATCAAGAAGACCAGAATCTGCTGGTAGGAATGACTCTCATACTGAGGATAGCGAAGAAGAGACAATAGTAAAATGGGTTGGACAAAAGCTACATTGCAATCCGTCTATTTTTAACAATTCGGAAACTGTCACCAAGTAAATACTAGAGGTTAAGCTGATGTTGGGGAACAATTGGGTCCTGATTTAACCTCTACATATAAAAATATACAGCTTTATATGTATAAGGTGTTACTGTCATGGCGATTATTTCTTAAACTTCAAACTCAGAGACAAATCAGAAAGCCTCACAATAAACCACAAAATCCTACTTGAATGAAGCGACTCGAAATGCAGTAAATATGTTAAGAACTTAGGCTAACATCACCAGAAGGTACTTAGATGGCAGTAGCAGTAAGAAAGTCAAAAGCAAAATTTGTAAAATACACCGAAGAAAACATACTTATTGTTGTAAAATATATGGTTATAAACTCTACAAGATTCAACCACGTTGCACAAAACAACTCATTACCTTGTGACTGGCTAATAGACGCGCTGGAAGTCTACAAAGTTAGCCCCGCCATTACCCGACTGCTAAAATATGCAATGCTGACTTGAGAAACCCAGACGAGAATCGAAGGAAGCACTATCTCGAACATCAAAATTAGAAAAGCTATATACCAAGGGGATTCTCTAGGTCACATTTGATTTTGTCTCACACGGAATCCGTTTTCAGCGATATTGAACGACATGATCTACGATTTTCGATTAGACCCCTAAGCAACTAAACTTGAAGCTTAGCCATTTTCTATTTACCGATGACAAACTATAAACTGAGAACTCGAGACAAATCAAATCAATAGTAACCCACTGAAGCACTATTTATTGGACCTGAACCGTTTTGCGGCCTGGCCAAGAGACACATAACGGAGGAGATCCAAAAATGGGAAAAGGACCAGAAAAAGTCCTACTGGAGGAATACTCCAGGCCAAAGACAAGCGAAAAAGTTTATAACTTATTGGGCAAATAATGCCACAAGGCTTCTCGAACTTTAAAAGTCCGAATTAAGGCTGATAACAGGCCTTCTAACTGGCCACTGCCCCTTGAGGTATCATCTCAAGAATATGGGCAAGGCAGTAGACGACAGATGCAGATACTGCAACTGAAACTGCGGAACATATACTTTTTGAATGCAAGGTATATTAATCTGCACTACAATTTTTGATAGTTTTTCGTGAATAACTCGCAACGGGACCACTTTTGGGACTTACGTCAGTAGTTTTAGCGTCAAGATACATAAAACTACATTCTAACATACTAATATTTCCATGTACATCAATCGATTCCAATCGATTCTACGAAAAGGAATACATTGAAAACAATTATAAAATCTTTGGAACCTTTTAAGGTCAGTGGAACTCCCCTTCGGGTTTAGACTAAGTGTGCGCGAAGGGTCGGTGAATGTTTTCCAGTTTTCTAGAAAACGTGACACGTAATTTGATAATAATAAATCGTCTTTATAAATATAAATGCATTACATTTGCCTTATCAGGATGAAACTACGTTGGGAAAGTATTACTTCAAGGACCCTGTATATACTTGAAATCGCATGTTTTTACATTCTAAATTCAATTTAATACAAGATGTGCCTAATATAGGGTTCCAAACTTCTGCAACGTATAGGGTTCATCAAATATACTGAAAATGTTTTATAAATGTCTACCACAAAACATACCCCTAATAGAGGGATCTGTTTCAATGAGCGTCTGAAAATATCCTTCAACTTTTATGGTGCAGGTAGTCGTCTTCAATAGTAGAGAAAAATCGGCCCCTAATTATGCCGTGTTTTTAAATTAAGGTATAACTAAATAGAACTTTCACAATCTTTGCAATTCTGGGCATCGGAAATGGAAGATTACAACTTTTTTTAGTAGGGCCGAATTTTGCAAAATCAAATTTTTCATTCCTGAGAAGTAATTTGAAAAATGTGTTTTTTAAAACATACATCGCGCTAATAAAACAATGGCTTGAGCTACGATTATGAATTTTTGTAAACTTAAGTCAAATATGGACAAAACTATAGAAAAGTTTTTAAAAAAGATTCAGCTCTTTAGGTCTCATAGTTTTCGACCAATCCAATTTTTAATACGTCTCATTTTCTTAGGGTCATTTGCGTTCGGATTGTCGGGCTCGGAGTCGCACTATACAAACAACGTTCCTGCGACGCGGTGGAGAATACAATGGTATTTTCGCAAGATTACATGTATTTTATTATTATTGCTTACCGTTGCACTGTTGATAGGCCTTGTGAGTTAAATTTTCCGCATTGATCATTCGTTTTCATAGAAAACAAAATTCGTAGTGCAGTTATAATTATTATTCCTAACGCGATACATGTGCGAGTGTCAATCGAATGAAAATAACGTATGATTACTAATATTGGCGTGTATATAATTTGCTTCATTTTCGTTAATGGTTCTTAGTCCATATGGGATATAAATGTCTGTCTCAGCACTCAACTCGTGTTTAGCCAAAATTGTTGTCATACTTCTTACATCATTGTAAGGACACAAAAATCCCATTAGTGCATTCTGTGAGTCGGATAGAACCTCGAAAAATATGAATTTTTTTTAGCCTAAAGAGACTATGTCCCTCCTCCCGTTTTCAAAGATGCTGAACACGATGGGGGTGGTAAAATTTCTCTCTGAAGTCACCCCACCCTCCAAACTGTCGAAAACCACCTCGGAAAGTGGTAAACCGCGTATCCGCCGTCTCCTACCAGCCAAAACTATGTTACCCCCCGTTTTTGAGGATGCTGAGCATGATGGTGATGTCGAGACCCCTCCTCGATCCTCGCTAACCCCCCAGACGAGCAAAAACCACCCTCCAAAGGGGTAAACCGCGTATCCGCCGTCTCATACCAGCCAAACCTGTGTTATCCCTCGTTTTCGAGGATGCTGAGCACGATGGTGATGTCGAGACCCCTCCTCGACCCCCGCCAACCCCCCAGACGGTCAAAACCATCCAAATTTTTACCTGGGTAAAAAGTTGCAGATCCGACAAAACACACCGATCTACTGAGCCCAGTGCCTTTACTCAACGTGCTCCTATGTGTACTCCTCGCCGCTGCGAGCCCGCGTACTTTTGAATTAAATTCTTCCATAAAAATAAAAAAAGACGGGTATAATGATAATTTTGTCCGTTTAGTAAAAAGTAAGAGTGCAATGATATTTTTGTCCGTTTGCTGAGCGAGGAGAGGTCGCGATATTTTTCATGAGGTAACACGGGTTTAACCGAGAGAAGACGACCTACCCGCGATTTACCCCTTTCGGTGGTGGTTTTTGGCCGTTTGGGCGGTTGGCGGGAGTCGAGGAGGGATCTCGACATCACCATCGTGCTCGTGAACTGAGGTACCGTCATCGGTTTAAGCGCTGAGACCTCGATCGGCGAAGTTAAGCAGCGTTGGTCGAGTCCGTCACTTGGATGGGTGAACGGCATCTCATTTCGCCGTCCTGGTTGAGTGGAAGAGTAGCTGTAGCTAAACTCCGCCAGGACATAAATATAAAACACGGCATTAAGAAAAAAAACATTCTCGAAAAACCGTAATACGGGTTTAGCCGAAAGAAGACGGCCTATCCGCAGTTTACCCCTTTTGAGAGTGGTTTTTCACCGTTTGGGAGGTTGGTGGGGCTCGGGGAGGGGTCTCGATAACACCATCGTACTCAGCATCCTCGAAAACGGGGGGTAACATGGGTTTAACAGAAAGAAGACGGCCTATCCATGATTTACCTTCCGGAAGCGATTTTTGGCCATTTGGGGGTGGGGTGACCTCGGAGAGAAATTGTACTACCGCCATTGTATTCAGCATTCTCGAAAACGGGGGTGGGGGGACATAGTATAGTTAGGCTAGAAAAATTCATATTCCTGTCCGACGTACAGAATGCACTACATGTTATATAGGAGATCTTGGTTCTGACGTTTTATATAAGTAGAAACCTAAACCAATCTGTAAATTATTTTGGAAAAGTGTTTTGAGTAAAAGCTTATGTTAGTATATTAGAGAGATAGACAATCCATATTATCCCTATCTCATCGGGTCTTTTTACAAGCCATTTTGAAAATGTCAATAAAACGTCAGGAACTTGAATTTCGAATTCTTCTTTTGTCATTTCGTTAAGAGAAGGAAAGACTTTTCTTGTTGTCTTAAGGTCAGACATAGCTTTTTGCAAAATTTCCACAGCTCTATGAAGAAGAGGTTTAAAGAAAAAGTATCCTGTGGAACTTCCTCGTCTAAACTCCTAGATGCAACATTATCAGCAACTTTATCTAAAGCACACATTTTATTGAACTTTTGTCTAATTTTTGCACCTATAGTTTTATATGAAATATATTTGCTGTAACATGTTTTGTGGCATTTCGCAGCATAAGCAAAAAGATCTTTATAATTAGCAAGCCGTGAGATTATTTCTGAATCACCACATCTGTTAGCAGCGTCTAAAACTTTCGCTCCTGTTGATTGTCCGGTACCTAGTTGATTGAAAATATTAATTAGAAACACACGATTACAAAACCATATAATACAGAGGCTCTAACATAAAAAAATGGTATTTCAGTAAACCTACAAAAACATTCTTTTTTTTTTGAAATTTTGTTTTTCACTCCAAAGATAGAAGAAGAAATTATATGTGTATATGTTGTACAGGGTTTCAAAAATCACATTTCTATGAAGAAAATTTTTGCTTAAATTTATTTTTTTCTGCGATTTGGAGGGTGTTTTCAACCCCTTAATCTCAGAAAAGGAGCAAGAAATTAAATATATATTAAATATATATATATATATTAAAATTTGTACCTATCGAGATCTATTGCTAATTTATCGTCAGTTGTGAAATGCTGTGTATAATAAGTACCTGTTTGTGTGAAAGTTAATTTTTCTTGGTTTTTCTTTCTTTCCCACTCTCTTAAAAAATAAACCCATTATGCGCAATTTCAAAGCAATCAGTATTTTAAGTTCGAAGCTGTTCATTTAAACTCTACTGGATAAGGTAGAAGGATCGGAAGGCATCAACTTGCTAATAATATTTCCTTGACTAATGGGTATACGAATTTCAACAAGATGTATGAAATTTTAAACTTTTCATACCAGACAATATTGAATTTTTGTGAATAAAAATATTCTTAGCAAATTCGTCTTGTCGATATTTAGGTGCTTTTATTAACCGTAGTAATCTTTTTTTATTGGTTTGTTGACAATCATGTCCTTAGAAGAGTCACAAAGGTTCCCACCAATAGGCAGGTTCGACATTTTTTTATTTTAACTGAAATCGAAAGATTTTATGATTAAAAAATGATTACAAAAAGTTTGAGCGCAAAATTTTAAGATTTACGTTCGCTGAAAGCATTTTAAAACCAAGGATCAGCACGAGGCTAGAAAACGTACCTGTGCGCGAGACTAGGCCGCGTGACGTCAGTAGCCACACACAAGCTCCGCCGTCGTAGGGAGAGTATACGGATTCACGTAAATTGTGACCTACGTTTGTGCATTTTATTTATTCGTGATCTTATTTCTGTTCATAATCATAACACTAGCTAGCACAATGCCGTAAGGTTGTCAGAAAGCCGATTCGCGAAATTTACCCCATGTGGATGTGCAAATGGTGTACGAGTTTTTGGTTAATAACGCAAGGATCCTATGATCCTATATACATGCCAAATGCATAAACACTGTACGACTGATCATCGAACGTTATTACAAAATACAGGTGCAATTCCGCGGGTCCGGTGAAAATGAAACGCATTAAAAATTCGATTTCTCTATAAAATCTGTTGAGCTGAAACTTTTTTAAAAAACTTTTCTATAGTTTTGTCTACATTTGACTTCATATACATACATAAATGTTGAATAATTATATACTGCTCACATGGTGAAGTATTCAATTGCAGTAGGGTTTTCCCAGAAAAAAAAATTATTGCTGAAATACTTAACTCACGTAAAAAAATGATTTATGGCATATTTATTATCTTATTAATTTTACTAATAGTAACAAAAAAAAACTTGAAGTTTGAAAAATATTGGGTTCATTTTAAACAGCCATAAATTGGCGCGTTGTGACGTCAACACCCTGAAATCCAATCACAAAATTAACATCACAGATGTTGTCTCTGTTCAAGATTGTTTATTAATCTTGGTCTCTGTTAAAATAACATAACCTCTATTTATTGACAGCACTCAGCACTTTTCTACTTTAGGTAAATTATCAGCGGCACCTTTAACATATCCCTCTTCCACTTGATTCCACTTAATAAAACATAAACCAGAAACTGATAAAATAATACTTTCACTCCAAACAATACAAACATAAAAATATAAATTTAACGTTTTAGGTTAGTCATCTGATGTGTAATGTCGGTGAAGGTTAAACCTAAACTACAGTACAAAATATTAACGTCCGACGCTTTCACGAATAACTGGATCTGGATTCTGATTGGCCAATATTTACACGTCCACTCCTTTAGACCAATCACAGTACAAGCATTACAAATTGAAATTCTGAGAAGTTTTAGAGGAAAGCTTTCTTTAACACAGTTAGAATCTATTACAAACTAATTATATCCATAATCTCATTGGTTTTCCTGGTAGATACGTAATTCTGGCGCGTAAAAATGCCCGTTTTAAAAAGCAGTGAAATTATCAGCAAGTTGTTTTAACGATATTTTCTTAGAAATAATTCTTATTAGAAAAGTAAATTGTTGTAAATTAATAAAATGTTTTATTATATCATTTTCACGACACAAATCGTTAAAATAAAATTAGTGGGAAAACCCTATTGATTTGCTATTGGCGACTTTGGGGCTTATTTTTTCAAAAAGGCCTTAAATTTTGAAAATTTGGAGAATGCCGTTAAAAGCGCTATAGTTTTTTGAGTAAGTTTACAAAAGTTCATAATCGTAGCTCAAACCATTGATTTAATAGCGCGATGCGATGTATGTATTAAAAAACACATTTTTCGTATTACTTCTCAGACGTGAAAAAAACGATTTTGCAAAATTCGGCCCTACTAAAAAAAAGTTGTAGAAATTCATTTCAGATAGCCAAAATTAAGCCCTACAAAATGGTGAAGGTCCCATTTGGGCGTACCTTAAAAAAAACTAGCAGAAATAAGTGAGATAGAGGAGCGATTTTACTCCACCAATAAAGGAGATAACCCTACGCCGAGTCGGGGTTCTGGTGGTGGGGCATTTTCACAAATTAATATTACAAAACGCCAAAACATTTCAACACTACACTCGAATACACTACTAGACGCGTGTTTCGTTAACAGAGCAACATATTCATCGGAACTCTAAGGAACTGCACCTCTCTATAGCTATATTTTCTGTCATGTTCATAAAGACTTTTTAACTTTTATTGATGAATATTACACGTTGTTCAAATTTGTGACCCCATTTTGGAAAAGCCCTTATATTACTAAGATCCAGTATATCCATCTTCTGTTAAATTTATCTGGTAGATAAATTCCACGGAAACAATTATTTACAGTATTCTAACCAAGGAACTTATCTGCTAAGTAAATTTAACTGGAAGTAAATATTCTGACCCTAAAAGCAATAAAATTTATCTTTATTAACAAGAGCTTTTGATTTCTTCTAGACTCCCTCCTACATTTTGGGAAGCAGCTGCTGATGCTATTTTACTTCGTAAAACAGTCAGATCGATGGACTTTAGGGAACCTGAACAGGAGCGAAATTTTTTTACACAACCCGAGAAATACGAAGGAGACATGGAACCTTCACAACACAGTGAGACAATGATTAATCAGTTTTTAAAAAAAGACAACGAAAATCATCAACCGTAAACTACTATTATGATACCTTTAAGAGAGAGTTATTGCTTATCTTATCAATTTTGTAGATGCTTAAAGAATACTTAAAGCATTGTAATTATTTAAAATTCAAAGTGTACATTTATATACATTATATATTTATATTTTTATATTTAATAATTATTGTTCGCTAACTTACATAATAACCTTATTTAAATAATAAGTGTAATAGAAAAAATTTATATGTATATATAAAAAAGAATATATTTACCTTTTCACTGTCAGATCTAAATATCTGCATCTGTTTAATAGCTTGTTATTCAGAAGTTTTACAAAAGTGTCTTATTTTTTTGTATTTATTGCAATATGTCTCGCTATAATTTCATACATTGGGGATATAATTATGACTTGAATTATTTCAATACATCGATTTCGGTCATTCGATAGGCACTAGTATCAATTATTGTCTTTCATCTTGGAATGATAAACCTGCTTTACGAAAGGACGTCCCAGGCCTAAAATGCATTTTAGTATTTCTTCATATTTATAAAAACAAATTTATTTTCATTCTTAAAATTACCCACGACAATGACCTCCTATTAATACTGGAGTTAAATTAGGATTTTAATGTGAATTGTCAGGAGGTTTTTTTAAAAAAATTATTTAGGTTGTCAAATTGAATATGAAATGTATATCTTTCAAAGTTAGTGCACTCACCCTGGGGGGGGTTGCAGCCCCCATTTTGCACCCCTAATTCAATAACTCGCAAAATTTTCATCGATATCGGCTAAAATTCATATCATGGCGGTTTTAGGGTCGCTGATTACGAATCAGACATGAACATTGAAGAATTGAAAATGGTGGACCCAAAATGGCGGATTTTAAGAATTAATTCCTGATTTACGCCGTTTCTATTGATTTTACTGAAAAATATAAAATATATAGAGTAAAAAAGTGTTTCCCCCCCCCCCCCTCCTCTCGGGGTGAGTGCACTAATTTTCAAAGGTATACATTTCATATGTTGCCGAAACTTAACATAATGCAAAAGGTTTCAAGTCTTTAACTGAAGTAGTAACGATTAAGACCTAAATGCATTCACTTCCTCTAATACCGGGTGTAACAGGATCATGGTATACTCCCTTTTCTCCTTTAGTTTTGAAGATAACTGATTGAAGGATATACTACATACATAATAAGCGGCACTTTTTGACATATAATTGATTTTTTTTCACTTCCGGTTTTGTCGGAAGTGATGTGAACGATCCATCTTTATGATGTCTGAAGGACTTTTATTTCTACTTTAAAAAGTTAGAAAAAATATTAAAAAAAATAGGAAAAATAAAAAAAAAAATTTCTTTTTCCTCGTCTATTTTTATTTCAAAAATGAATATTTACGTTCACAAAATTTTTAGGGTTCAACACGACTGTTTCAGACGGAGAATAATATAAAAAATCATACTTACTGTCGTTTATGCTTAACTGCTGCTCTGATGGTATCAATTGGACGTCGTAACACTATAAACCTAACACTGGATGTACCACACTTTCTTAAAATTAAACCTGAAACCACAACTAAAAGACAATATAAAGTTCAAAAATGTATATATTAAATCTTTAAAAAATTATATTTTTACAACAACTTTTATTTCAAGAAAAATGTTTAACAAACACTAGTCTGGCCCGTGTACAAGACGTGGTGAGGAACGGAACGGTTTATACTGTACCAACTACCATCCAATATGCGGTTTTATAAGCTAACGATGCACAAAAAGATTCAACAAAAGTTCAATGTAACTGAAATTTTGGTGGGCTTTTGCTTGCCTGTCTTATAAACGTATTATTTAATTCACATGAATTTTGGTCGCTCCTCAGAGCTTAAAATTGCTTGAAGCGCTACTACTTCGATTGTATTCTACAATAACAACTTTTTACGTTCAGGCAAGGCGGATCCCATGCACGTATGAGCACATGGTAATAATACTTTTTTGACTCCGAAACACTGAGGAACCGGTTTAGGGCAAACCCCGTCAAAACTCATCATTTCCCCGTCAAAATCGACTGCTAGGAAATGATGGGGGTCCCATGTCGCTAAGGGCTATTTTCGCTATAACTTCCGATATAATTTGAATAGTCGTTGGATTAACTTGTCCTCATATTCAATACCTCGTAAGAGTTGCAGTGCTTGACAACGTGGATTCGTAAAAGGGTTTTTAATCTTGAAAATTTCGAAGTTAAAGTCAAATTTTATTATACTTTCTAAATTTAGGTGGTCGGGGCGACATTACGTCCCTGTGCAGCGACATTTGCTACACTTTCTAAATTAACGCTCCTTGAGGAGTTAGTGAAAATGTTGCATAAAAAACGCTCCGAAGAGCGAAAATATGATTACAAGTATTGAAAACCTCTTCCACGGCGTTTTTACGTGAAGCACGCTTTTCGTACGAAGTATTTCCTAAGTCGGATTTTGTTACAACGTCGAAAAGTATATCGGGGTTATAGCGTGTTCTTTAACAGTGACACTAACTTTCAATTTTTAAATGGAGCACCCTGCATATTATTGCATTTTTGAATTCTGCATAATTTTCTGAATCCAACGATGCCAACTAAGTGATATTTCAAACATCAATTTTTCTTGTAATATAATTTTTAGTTTTCCATTTAAGTGTGCCATGACGATTCCGATTTATTCTAAATGACTCGTGTAATGCTACAAAAATCGAAATCCCGTTAAAAACACTAAATTACGCGATTTATGAGCAAATAAAATCACCAAAATTGTTTTTGGGGCAAAATTCAATTTTCTCAAATGGAACCATATCGGTACTGTGGTACCATTTATTAATACTATTAATAAGAAATTATTCATATGTCGTATTAAAATGTGCGGATAAATACAAATAATTACAGCTAAAAGAAAATAAGAAAATATAATTTTATTCTAATTACCTTATTACACATAAAGTGGTTTTAGAATACAAAAAATTAACACAAAACATTACAATAGTTGTTCAAAATGCTGTTCATTAACGTCAATGCACTTCTGAGCTCGCATAACTGTTTCTCGAAGAACGTTCTCCAATTGCTGGGCCGTTATGCTATTAATTGCTCGTCTTACACGTAGCTCCAGGTTGTAACGGCGGTTGCATAGACAATATTTTTAAACGACCCCAAACAAAGAAATCAAAGGGCGTTAAATCGGGTGACCTTGGAAGCCACCTCACAGAATCATTCGTCGAAATTACGTTTTCTCCGAATCTCCGTTGAAGGTAAACAATTACTATCCTTAAATTATGGGGAGGAGCGCCATCTTGTTGGAAATACATTCCCTGTTCTAAATCTAAAGATAACTCTTCTAAAATGTCCTCAATCCCATTTTCCAGGAATCTCAAGTATCTGGCACCAGTCAGAGGTCCTTCAAATATTATTGAACCAATGATTCTACTACCAGTTATTCCATACCAAGCATTGAAACCGAACCGCACTTGAAAGTTACCCTCCCGTAATAAATTTTGATTTTCTGATCACCAATATTTTGTATTTTGTTGGTTAAATAATCCCAAATTTGCAAACCTAGACTCGTCCGAAAATAAAATCAGTCCCAAAAAATCATTGTTTGGCTGCACGTTATTATACAAAATCCAATTGCAATATTCCATCCTACGTTGGTAATCGCTTTTGTAGAAATGCTGGTGCAATTGGTATTTAAAAGATTTATACTGGTATTTGTGCAAAATTCGGATTGCTGTTTGGTAACTGATGTCCAATTCAAACCCAACTTGCCTTAAAGAAACAGTCTTGTCAACTTCTATTCGAGCTAAAACATTAATTTTCGTTCCTTCGTCAATAATGAAGTTTTCTTCGGGATCATTGTTGGGGTCTCTTCGGAATTGGTTTTCAACACGTTTTAACTAATTTTTCGCTGGACATTGTCTATCAGGATATCGTTGGGCATAAAGATCGGTAGCCGCAACTGCATTTCTTTTACATTCTCCATAAATAATTAACATGTCCACTTTTTCATCTCTTGTATAAATTTGCGGCATTTTGAACACAATTAACAATAATTTTAAACAATTTTTAGACACAATAAAGACACCGTTAAACCAACAAATGTTTGACAGGCTAAATATTTCATTGTTTTCAAAGCCACCTTAGTTACTTCTTAACACTTAATTGGAACAAAATTGTATTTTCTTATGTGCCGCCTTTTTTGGCGTTTACATGCAACCGGCAGCTCTTCGTCTGGTGGCACTGGCTCGGGGTAAGGAGTTAATTAATTTCAAATGTATTTTAATGTTAGGCGCCACTTAGTTTTTCTAAACTAAGAAAAATTAAATTTGAAGTAACTTCGGAAAAATGAAAAATTACAGTTCTGATTCTAAATACGAAAAATAAAAGAATGAGGTTTTCTTAAAATGGTATAATCAGGTTTAAGCTACAGTAAATAAATACCTTGAAGAATGGTGAGATAATTTGATGTTTATGAGTTGTACATCTACTCCCAAATTTTACCCCCGTTGGTAGTACTACTAACGGTTTACAATTTTTTCTTTGTTCTAACGGATTTTTATCTTAGTTAATAAATATACTAGTAAGAAAACTATACATAGTCTGATATTTAATTGAAATTATATAAGCCCAAATGACTTTAGGTAACTATTGCAAAAATTACTAATTCCACACATGGAAACACTTCAGATTTTATGCAACTGGAACCAATATTTAACAGCAATTTACTTGATGTTTGTGTGAATTAAAATAATTGGTTGGATCTGACCTTTTCTATACCGTCCTCCTAGACGTTCATTGATAGCCCTTGGTAAGCATTAAAATGTCCAATTAAACTATCAATTGATTTCTTCCGATTAACAATTTTCATTTAACTAAGCAGGGTTTTTCACTCTTGGACGTCGAGGTGTATAGGTACTCAAAATACTGGAAGATGTAAACTTTGGGTCCAACAGCTTTCCGTTATATATGTTAGCGAAAATAATGCCGTCTGATCTGAAATTGCACTTTATGTAATTTTGCACAAGTACCCCGGTGAAAATTTAATTTTCACATGGGAAGTTAATGAAGAATCTATCTAGAAATATTTTAACATACCTTCCGTTACGAATGGCCTTATTTTCACTGTTATGTTTATTATTTGCGATTTTACAAATTACTCTTTCTCTATGGCGACGGGAACCAAAATGATCCTCTCTTTTTTAATTTCGATAAAAACGCAGTTGGAACGATTTCTATCGCCGCATAGAATCCGCGCAAGTCGCAGAGTAGGCCGGCACTTGCCGATTTATTTTAAATATTAATACACCTTTCTACCAATTATACGGGGAGACATCAAAAAGTACAAAATTAACGTTATACTTATTTTCTTTTAGCTGTAATTTTGTTTGTATTTATCGCACAGTACGACATATGAATAAATTCCTTATTAATAGTACTAATAAATGGTTCCGCGGTACCGATATGATTCCATTTGAAAAAATTGAGTTTTGCCCCAAAAACAATTTTGGTGAATTTTACTTGCTCATATATCACGTAATTTAGTGTTTTTAACGGGATTTCGATTTCTGTAGTATTACACGGTTCATTTAGAATAAATCGGAACCGTCATGGCACACTTAAATAGAAAATTAAAAATTATATTGTAAAAAAATTAATGTTTGAAAAGTCACTTATTTCACATCATTGGATTCAGAAAATTATGCAGAATTCAAAAATGCAATAATATACAGGGTATTCTATTTAAAAATCGAAAGTTAGTGTCACTTCCGGCGAAACCGGAAGTGAAAAAAATCAATTTTATATCAAAAATTGCCGCTTATTATGTATGTAGTATATCCTAAATTTCAATCAATTATCTTCAAAACTAAAGGGGAAAGAGGGCTATACCATGATCTTGTTAGACCCAGTATATTATGTTTAGCAACAAAATTTTTTAGAGCGTGTTTTTTCAAATATCCTTTTTACGGAAGCGCTATGCGGTGATTTTTTGTTTTAACACGGCCGGCCGAGTTTGAATACGGCCAGCCGAGTTTGAACGCGGTTGATTAATGAATCGAATATACTGTTGACAGATCGAAGTTAAAACCGTAATATTTCACAATCTCTTGTCATTAGTCAGCCGCGTTCAAACTCGATTGGTCGTGTTCAAACTGGACCGGCGTTGTTCAGACTCGAACTTGTTCAAAATCACCGCATGGCCCTTCAGCGCTTCAGTAGAAATGGGTTACACAGAAAAGTTTGATATATTATAAGAATAAAAATAAAATGTTGAAATGAACAATATTTTATAAAATAAAAACAACAACAAAAATTTTACAACAGCGTCAGCATCAGGTGCAAGAACTATGAAAATAGTTTTCTTAAATTATTCGGAAAGTCTCTTCGGAATTGGTTTTCAACACGTTTTAAATAATTTTTCGCTGGACATTGTCTATCAGGATATCGTTGGGCATAAAGGTCGGTAGCCGCAACTGCATTTCTTTTACATTCCCCATAAATAATTAACATGTCCACTTTTTCATATCTTGTATAAATTTGCGGCATTTTGAACACAATTAACAATAATTTTAAACAATTTTTAAAGACACAATAAAAACACCGTTAAACCAACAAATGTTTGACAAGCTAAATATTTCATTGTTTTCAAAGCCACCTTAGTTACTTCTTAACACTTAATTAGAACAAAATTGTATTTTCTTATTTTCTTTTAGCTGTAATTTTGTTTGTATTTATCGCACATTTTAGTACGACATATGAATAAATTCCTTATTAATAGTACTAATAAATGGTTCCGCGGTACCGATATGGTTCCATTTGAAAAAATTGAGTTTTGCCCCAAAAACAATTTTGGTGAATTTTACTTGCTCATATATCACGTAATTTAGTGTTTTTAACGGGATTTCGATTTCTGTAGCATTATACGGGTCATTTAGAATAAATCGGAACCGTCATGGCACACTAAAAAAAACTAAAAATTATATTATAAAAAAATTGATGTTTGAAAAGTCACTTATTTCGCATCATTGGATTCAGAAAATTATGCAGAATTCAAAAATGCAATAATATACAGGGTATTCTATTTAAAAATCGAAAGTTAATGTCACTTCCGGCGAAACCGGAAGTGAAAAAAATCAATTTTATATCAAAAATTGCCGCTTATTATGTATGTAGTATATAGTTTTTTCAAATATCCTTTTTACGGAAGCGCTATGCGGTGATTTTTTGTTTTAACACGGCCGGCCGAGTTTGAATACGGCCAGCCGAGTTTGACCGCGGTTGGTTAATGAATCGAATATACTGTTGACAGATCGAAGTTAAAACCATAATATTTCAGTCACAATCTCTTGTCATTAGTCAGCCGCGTTCAAACTCGATTGGTCGTGTTCAAACTGGACCGGCGTTGTTCAAAATCGAGCTTGTTCAAAATCACCGCATTGCCCTTCAGCGCTTCCGTAGAAATGGGTTACACAGAAAAGTTTGATATATTATAAGAATAAAAATAAAATGTCGAAATGAACAATATTTTATAAAATAAAAACAACAACAAAAATTTTACAACAGCGTCAGCATCAGGTGCAAGAACTATAAAAATAGTTTTCTTAAATTGAAACAGAGCTATTATTATCCTCTTTTAATTCGTTAATTATTTACCTAATTTTAGTTTTAATTATTTCAACATTCTGATTAAAATTATAACTAACATTGTCCTTTTAAAATACATCCAATTGGGGGTGAACGTAGGTGCGTCTTTAGTATGTATAGTGGAGCCAAAAAGAGTACATAGTAGAGCAAACAATCAACGGCATTCTCGTCAAAGGATTTAGCTGTTGTTTAATACTAAAGCGACACCTCGTTCAACCATAGAAATATAAATTTTATCCGTTTTTGCCTCCTACTAGGAATGAAAGCTACGACTAGGACATTGTGTGTAATTGCCATAGTCTATCAAATGGGTTGAATGTGTGAACGAGCCGAATTTATGCCTAATAATTTGTTGAAAATCAACTATTCGGGTAGCTCTCATCCAGTGGCGCCACACATATATTTATATAAGTCTATACAAAATAATAATATTGTTCATATTTTATAAAATAAAACAAAAAAAATCAATTCATAATATTTTAATTTAGGACATGCATAATTAACACAATCCGAAGACTAATTGGTTCGAAATATTATGGAATTACGGAATTTACGAAATTCATAAATCCGCAGCCACTCTTTTTGGACGGACTATACATATTTCGATATGCGATGTAAAGCAACGTCAGGCACGGTTAGTACTTTGACGGGTGACCATTTCAAGTGTTATAGTACCTTTCAGATATATGCGAAAAAATAAAATTTAAAAATTTCATAATTCTCGAGATAAATCTCATAGTTAGTCCATAAAATCAAGCTACTATAAAAAAGTCATTCAGATATTGAAATTTATCAAAAACTACAATTTTTTTAATCAAATCCTAAAAAATTCACAAATACTCGATAATTCCCAAATAAACTAAAACTACCGATAATAGCTTTCAAACTTTCGAAATAACAATTTTACAGTCAAATCATCACAAATTATCGTCCTCACATGAACTTCAATCATATTAAAACTGCCTTACAAATCCATACTCACAATATTTTATTTCTATTTTTTTTTAATTTCCATTCATATTATCCAACATCTAAATTAGTTTCTCATCATTTCAAATGCTCTAATTTCAATAGTTAAATCTTAAACTCCGTCCTTAATATCCGTCCGACTTAACTTGACAGTTAATCCTGAATAATTCAATAACTATTTCAGATAAGTCCTGAATATTTCTTCAAAAGATGCCCCTTGTCGATATCCACTTTTCCATATATGTTTCAGTTTAAAAATATTTTGTTTCGTATGTGAAAATCGCTTTCTAGCCCAGTGAATGGACGGGGTACGGCAAACAAAAGCAAAAATGGAGAAAAACGTTCCAGCGATGCACTGTCCCCATCTGCTACCGGACCTATATAAAGCCTAGAATTTTACACATCCGCAAGTCAGTCTTCAGTGATCTATTAAGTGTTATATATCTTCGCGTGTGTAACCTGAGTCTTAATAAGTGATTATACTAGAATATCTGTGAGTTATCAACAAGGGCCTTCTGCCTAGTTAGTTTTCTTATTTTAGGCACTGCTTATTTCCCTGTAACTGGGTTATTGTTACTGTTTCCTTGTTGGAGCCAAGTAAAACACACCCTAACACCATCACCGTCGTAAATATTTTTTCACACAGTGAATTTTTTCAATATTAATCGAATTTTTCTATTTTTACTCATTTTCATTTATTTTTTCCCTTTATTTTCATTTATGGACAAATTTCTGGTTGTCGAATAGTTATCTTATTCACAATATGTTAAATAAAATATTTAGTATTTAAATCATTCCAAACTCCGTGCAAAATACTTTAAATAAATTCTGTTCATTTCGTTTAACAAAAAGTGTTATAATTTCAAGAAGCTTCAAAAAAGTTATACACAGAATGTAGCTTTGGCCCTAACCAAATAATTAAAAATCTAAAAAAGTATTTTTTAACAATAAGAAGTGCAAAAGTCATTCCAGAAGAGTTATATACGGGGTTTAGTCTTTGCCCCTGACCAAAACGGAAAAATATCAAAAAAGTGATTTTTAACTTTTTAACCACAGAAAGTGCACGAGGTACTCCAAGAGTCTCAAACCACGCTTCTAATTATTTTTTTTATCATCGGAATATCCCTCGTGTTTACAAGGAAGACCGCGTCCTCGCCTTTCATCTTCCGGCGGCTTGTACTCTTAGGCGAGGATTGTGTAGTGGATATACCATCTTTTGAAGGAGATGTAAAGCCGTCGGTCCCTTGTCTATTAAATGTTAGGCAAGTAAAAGATCCCTCGCTTTTATTTAACTTGCAATGTATGTTTGTCAGTTGGTTTAGGGCAAATATTCCAATCAAAATTTCAATTAGTTCTAATTAAGCTAGAGCTTTGAAATTTCGCACATGTGTATAAGTCCGGTGATAATACACTTTATCATTTTCATATAAGAAAAAAACAAGATGGCGGATTCAAGATGGCGGGTTCAAGATGGCGGACGACTTTATCGTTTATGATCCGATTCGACTCAAAATCTATATCTGGGGGTTTTCGAGATCGCCAATTATGAATTCTTGGTCAAAATTTAGAAATTCAAAATGGCGGTGCCAATATAGCGGACGACTTTTGTCATTTATGGTCCAAATCGATCAAAATCCTTATCTGGGGGTTTTCGGGTTCGCCGGTTACGAATTTCTAGTCAAAAATTTAGTTGAAGATGGCGACTTTAAGATGGCGGATGACTTTATCGATTATGATCAGAGACTCAAAATCGATATCTGGGGGTTTTCGAGATTGCCAATTATGAATTGTTGGTCAAAATTCTGAAATTAAAAATGGCGGCACCAATATGGCTGACGACTTTTGTCATTTAGATCCAAATTGATCAAAATCGATATCTGGGGGTACAACTAGACCTATCATCCATTATATATCTGAAATCAAGGAAAAGATCTAAAAGAATATGTAAGAATATAGAAGTTTTTCCATTTAAAAACTAACCTTAATTTTTATATCACGTGGCCTATGCAAGAAATTGTTTCTTAATTGCATTTAAAAATATGTATATACAACCCTACAACTATTATAAGAAACTTTTTTATTCCCAATAATAACAAAAATAAAAAGAAGGTCAAAATATGGTGAATAACCCTGTACCAAGTTGAAATTTAAAAAAATTTCAAAACAGAATTAAACTGGTTTTTGTAGCTGACAAAATTTATTATAGATTTTACATATTTATCTAAATGGTTTTTTTAAAGATTAATTTACACTCAGATCTTTGTCTAAGGTACGGTTTATCAATGTGGGGTTAACTCTTGACTAGAGGATAAATGTCAAATGAAACAATGAATATCTATTATTTCATTTGACATTTATCCTGTAGTTAAATGTTAACCCTGTATTGATAAACCGGACCTAAGTAATTTCTAAAGTGTAATTTTTAATACCTGGTGCTAATACTGCAGATAGGTACTGATGTATGAAATTATTTAAATTTTTAAAGTGCCACATCGAGTTAAGAAAATTTATATGTGAAATCAGAATAACGATCAAATACTGCGTGTTAATCAACTACATTTTAGAGCTTCTGGTGGTATTTTAATTTTGACAATATAAACTCCCAAGTTCGATAACTGACGTGTGGGTACTAATTTGAACACGAATATTGACGATTAAAATAGATTAGTATGCGCATTCGCCAAAACTGGGATAATGTAAAAACTCTATTATAATTTTTATTTGTAGTGGGAACATACATTTATTTTTTTTTCCAAAAAATATTATCCACATATAAGGTTAATATTGATCTGTGATAATACAATTTTTTTTTTAAATATGTGTAAGCGCTTTAAGTATGTACACTGTAAACATTTAAATATCTAATAAATTGTGAAATAATAAATTATAAAATACATTATACGAAACAAGCTTTGTGTTTTATATGAATTCAAGCATATGAAATTAACATCATTTCTATAAATACCTGATAAAAATGTTCAATATGCTCGCGTGTTAATGCATATAGCGGTATATTCTACACACATTATTAAAACTAAGTATATTGTATTTAGTGAACTTGAATTTATCAATAAAGATATTATTTATTGCGTCTTTTTTCCTTTGCTCGTACACTTTGTCGTATATGACAAATTTTCCACCAATAATGATTTTATAGTGTTGTTCTTGAAGGAAGTATGTAAATATACACAGGGTGTAGCGTAGGTAAGTAAACATAAGGTAGCTACTTGTAAATCAGATCAAAATATGATTTAACCTAAATTACATCTATGATACTAAGTTGCCGGCGGCTATAGTGATTTTTTCAAAATGAATCTACAGATGGTATTATTTCAACAATAAAGTCCATCCAAATGGTTGGGAGATAGTCAATAATAATATAGGAGTGAAGGGAATTTAGAAAGAGGCTTCAAAAAATGCGGTTAGACAGCAGTAAGTTGAATAATTATAATTCTACCTTACAAATCCATAATTTAAATATAATTTCCTTTTCTTTGCCATTTTATCTCGAAAACGGTTCCTACGAGAGTGATAAGAAAAAGAGAAAAGGTTTATAACCCGAATACACAATATGTAAATCCTAGTGTGTATTCATGCGGTGTCCGGAAATATATGTCATTAACTTTAGGTCATGATGATATTTGCAAAAATATGACAAAAAAGTTCCTACAAACATCTGTCCGGGAATGCTTCTTAAGGGAGCTGAGGCATAAAGAAAATTGAACGCGTTGACTTTTTATTTTTTTGATTTTTTTTTCTCGAGGTCAAGGTCGACGGATAAAATCTTTGGTTTCCAAAGCCTTTGGAATCCTTCCAATGAAGCTGACAATATCTGCGAAAACGTCGAGTTCGACGACCACGCGCGTGAAAACCCAGAACAAAAAATATAAAAATGAAATGTTCAATTACTCTATTTCTAGCATCCTATTAAAGTAAGTTGAAGTATTCTGTATATAAAAATAGTATCAGGGCCGGTCATAGGCCCAGGCAACTGCCTAGGGCGCCACACGATTAGGGGCGCCAAACGCCATACAAATCTCGAGTTCTAGTCCACCCTTCACAAAATTCTTTTTTGGCAAAAAAATTCCACGATGGTAGGAGGGCCCAGGCTGATCCAGGCTTCTCACTTTTCGAGGGCGACGAAAAGCTCTGAGGGAGAAAGAAAGGAGATCACCTACCACCTACTGGAAGATTCGAAAGGAAGAGGAGATTCTTGGATCCTATTGGGGAAGTGCTCAGGAGTACCCACCTTTTCTCTTTCTGGCACCATAATTCCTCACCGCCCCTCTACACTTTCTTAAACATTCTTCTCTTCTTTCTCCGCCACTGCCCCAACCAGATCGACGCCCTAGTGCACCCAGGAGGGAAGCTGTGTCCTGGATGAGGGTAGTTGCGGGAGGGTAGGGTGGTAATTAAAAAAAAAACAAAATGTTTTCTGTATCAAGTAATTTGGAAAAAATAAGAAATCCGACAACACTGACCGATGAGAATTATAGAAGAAATAATTAGGTTATATTAATTCATTTCAAACATATTTTAAAAACAAAGTGCTTGCCTTGTTTTACTTTAAGTTTTACTCTAATGCATGTTGAAGTAATGTCAACGATAACTTAAAATTTTAACATTGATAGGCAACTATTGTTTATTGCCTTGCTCTTTGACCTTTTTTACAAAACGATTTGAGAAGAGGAGGGCACCAGAATTGAACTTTGCCTAGAGTAGAGTTCCCAAATACATAAAAGTCCTCTAGAAATGATTTCTGTTGGCACCTTAATTTGAAAATGATGACCATCAGAACTCATTTCCAACACCTCATAGTTAACAAGAATTGAGGGGTGGATAGGGTGATTAATGAAAAACACCCCAAAAATTTTTATTGCACAGTTTGATCAGATAAAATGGATGAAAGCTCAGAAAAAAATTATTCATTAAAAAAACTAATTATTTGTTTCCGATTTAGGGGAACGCCGGCGCAGCCGAGAAAAGTGCTGTTTACTCAAAACTAATAATGTTGCAATTTCTGATTTTCGTTCAACTCGCATTATCTCCGAAATTAGTAAATTTTTCAAAAAATGCCCTGAAATAAAAATTATGGGCAGCTCTTTATATCGGGATCGCTATTATTGTTCCAAAATACAGTTGGTATATTATTTGAATCAGCATGTTACATGTATAATAATTCGAATTTTGCTATTTCTAGCAATACAAGTTTAAAAAGTGCGTATTTTTCAATATTTCACATTATTGACAATATTTTTTTACTTCCACATCCAGTGGAA
Source organism: Leptura quadrifasciata (assembly GCA_963675555.1). Lineage (NCBI taxonomy): Eukaryota > Metazoa > Arthropoda > Insecta > Coleoptera > Cerambycidae > Leptura > Leptura quadrifasciata. The sequence continues at coordinate 147,795,580 of OY776673.1, read as the reverse complement.
GTATAGTAACGCAAAAATTTTTGTTGTTGTTGAAATAAGCTTAAAATGTCATGAAACGTCGAAGAAAATTTCTGTCTGTCTGTAACTTTTTTTGTGGACACATTTACTCTGGAACCGTTTATGATATTGACTTGAAATTTGGTACACTTATGTATTATAACGAGATCTGGAACTAAATTATATTTAGATCTAATTTCGTTGAAGGGTTAGGGGTAAATGGGGTAAATAAGGGTAAATAGGCAAAGCAAGCAGGTAAGAGTCCATAAAATTGCAATTTAGGGCATGTACGAAAAGTCAAGATCTCAACTTTTTTTGGCATCAGCCACCCCCCATTGTCACCCCCAATACCACCTCCACACTATTATGAAAGGGAGTAAAAAAAATTAAAATGTGATTTAGTTTGTAAGTATACAAGAACAAAACGTCTCAAAAAAATTTTTTGTCGTTAGCTACCCCCTCTACCACCCCCACCCTATTATTAAAGGCAGTAAAAAACTAAATTGCTATTTAGTGTGTATACGAAAACCAAGGGACTCTAAATTTTTTTTGGCATTAGCCAAATTGTAGCGATGAAGAAACCTCTTCAGACATATCATATACCGAATAATAATATTGTTTTTTATTTCTCTTCATTATAATATTCAGAACTTTTAATAGAGCATTTATAAAAAAAATAAGCTTTTACATTTTTTTCTAAAAGTTATGACGTTGTCAACAATTTTTTTAAATGGCAAATCAATTTCTGATAGTGCCATTTAAAAGAGCACAATTTTTTTCTAAAATTTCTTCTAAGAATTTTAGAATTTTTTTTATGCATGTAAAATAGAGGACTATATTTAAAAATCGGCCTGAGTAACCGATTTATTATCGATTGATTTTTAATGATTTTATAGAATTTATTCCAACCTTTACACACTCAATGTAACCACAGATCTGCAGATTATTACAATTATATTACATTTAGAACCAATTAATAAAGCGTGAATAATTATATTTCTTTAGAAATACTGCATTGGTTTCTATCAGCAAGCTATTTTACACCTCGAACGTGGAGGTGTAGTAAACGTTTCGCGTCCCGCTTGCGTGAATCGGCAATCTAAATATTCATTTTCTCAGTAACAGCTGCTTCAATTTGAAAAAATAAAAAACCGGCAGCATCCTGAAAAAGCGGCCCATAATTTTTATTTTCAGAGTATTTTTAGATAAAATTACTAATTTCGGAGATAATGCGAGTTGAACAAAAATTAGAAATTGCAGCATTACAAGTTTTGAGTAAACAGCATTTTTCTCGGCGGCATTCCCATTTAAACACATGTAAATCTAAACGGGAAATAAATTATTTTAAGTATATCAAATTAATTATAGATGCAGATTTTTTATATTTCAGAGGATATTATGCAATAAAAATATTTAGGGTGTTTTTCATTAATTTCACCCCATTCACCCCCTGCACAGGACGATTTTTTGACAACCTCAATTTTTGTTGTCTATGAGGTATTAGAAATGAGTTATGATGGTCAATACGTTTTCAAATTAAGGTGCCAACAGAATGACTACTGAAAATAGTAATTGGACCGGCCCTGAATAGTATTGATCTATATTCCCTATCTCCTCCAGACTGACATATTATTATAACAAGATTTATTTTCTTTTGCTGGTCTACATATATTTTAGTCATTTATTATTATAAACAAATACTGTTTATATAATATAATTATAATTTTATTTTATTTCGTTAAACGTTAAAAAAATTCAATACTATTAATTAGCCCATTCTTGAAAACCTCGAAAGAATTGTATGCATATATTTTTAATAACCTAATATATTTTTACAAAATTTACAATTATTCGGTTTCTTTCTATAACCTTGAAAGTACAGTCTTCACATTTCCCACAGCAGCAATCACCTCGATTTCTACTTTAGCATTTCCAGGAAGCTTTCCAACTTGGTAAGTAGAACGAGCAGGAAAATCCTTTGTGAAAACTAAAAAAATTAACAATATAAAATAGTGTGTAAGTCATTTGATATCTGGTAATCTGGTCAACATTATTTTCCACAATAGATAATTAAAACTTGTTGCCATTTCATTAATGATAAAAATAAATTTGTAGTAGGTATAGTCCAAGTGAGGACTTTCCTGCACTCAAAAAATGCAACAAGAACTTTACGACGTAATTATTATCGCCGCGGGCCATGGCGGCATACCTGTCATCAAACGACCCGACGCACATTAAAAATCTATAAAGGTAAAAGGTAAGCGAGTACAGAGAGTACCGATATTTTAATGAGGTCTATACTATACTCATACTCTATGAATAAATTAATATTTTTTAGCAGAAAGTCGTCGAAAGCTTTTGAAAACGTGAAGTGATATGTAATTCAATGCAAAAAAATTTGGACATAATTATACCATCGAAAACATGGAGGGTAGATTCTGTAACAACTTCTGTATTCCTGATTTTAATTTATATTACAATGGGTAGCAGTTCAGCAAAGCTAATGGAGTTGTTTATATTTAAAAAAATCTGTTCTTCCCCCTCCCCTGCACCAACTGACAAATAACCAGCAAGAAAGCTAGTGCAAAACATTTTTGCAGGTATCACAAACTATAAGGACTTACATCGACTGACATATGCGATCGCGTCATTTCACTTTGAGCCAATATTGATCAATAATTTACCCACATTAAATTATTATCAGATTACATAGTCGCTGAAGGTTTGGTGCGAACGGATTACGACATTTTTTATAATCGCATTTGAAAACTTTATGCAGTTTACTTTAGATTTATCAAATTATATGCACAACAGAAGTTGAGTTATTCAAACTGACCATGGAATAATACAGAGGGCGGATTTAGGGGGAGGGACAAATCTTGCAATAGGTGTAATTAATGTTCGCTTGACGGTTTAAAACTTCAGCAATATCTAGAAAACTTTAACATGTTTAACGGTCTGAGATTATTCTATATGTTCAGGTTCAGACAGTTTAAACAGCGTGAAGCTCAATCCCCACGTTTAAACTTTGCATAAACTTGAACGTTCATAATTTCTTAAATCTCATTTAATTACCTATGTCCCTCATAGGATTCCATTAGAATATGTACTTACATTCCTTGTAAACATTATTCACGGCTGCAAAATCATTAATGTCGTTTAACATAATAGTGCTTTTAACAACATTATCATATGAAGAGTCTGCTGCTTCTAAAATATGCCCTATATTTTTTAAAGCTTGCCTGGCTTCTTCTGCGGCACCACCCTCGACAAGTTTCATTGTATCCTTGTCCATTCCTAGTACTCCAGATAAAAAAACTATGTCATTCAGGACAATAGCTTGACTGAAATAAAATAAATGTTGAATTTCTCGTCGGTATTAGGATGATTAAAGCTTCAAAATTTTACACCAAATCGAAACTTTAGATCCCAAAGGACTTGAATCGACTAATATAAAGAAATCGTTTAGATAAAATTTTACCATATTCCTATTTTTCTATATAAGACGTACGCCAATATATTCTTTAATAGCTTATAGCATAGTTAGTTTGTATGTATTTCAACTATGTGACGAGATCTCTAATAGTGTCAGGTACGCACAGATGCAATGACTGCTTGATTAAACCAATTTTAAGCCTGTGTTACCTGGGGGCGAGCGTAGGTGCGTCTTTACTATGTACATACTTCGGTATGCGATGTAAAGCAACGACAGGCGCAGTTAGTACTTGGATGGGCGACCATTCCAACGGAAACCGCGTCCTCGCCTCACACATCTTCCAGCGGCTTGTATATCAGTGTATGCGCGGAAGCTATACAACCTTAGGCAAGGGTTGTATAGGAGATATACCATCCTTCGGAGGGGATGTAAAGCCGTCGGTCCCTTGTCTATTAAATGTTAGGCAAGTAAAAGATCCCTACTCTTCTTAAGGGAAGAGGTTAGGCAAAATTCCTGGTTGGGGGTTGCTCGTCTACAGGCGTTGGTGTTGGGCCTCAGTAGCGGAAATAGGCCGACGTTAAATAAATGTATAAAGAAGCCTGTGTTACCTGCCTACAGAAGGTAAACTGTGAATTTTTGCGGTTGTATTATCCATTGGAATTTATCGTTGAACAGAAAAATCCATTCTAAGGGGTCATCCATAAATTACGTCACACGAATTTCCTGATTTTTATAGCCCCCCCCCCCATCCTTATTATAGGTGACATCACATATTTTGCAATTTTAAATTTAGAAATTATTAAATTAGAACAACACTTCCAAAATTATTTATATATTTCTATTAAAAATCTTTTTCCATAAAATCAACAATAAATCAAATATTTTACAAAACATAACAAATCAAATGAACGATACAAAATTTAATCATCATGTGTCCATGGACTTTGAACCCATTCCTTTATATTATTTATGACTGGCATAGCAGTCACTTCGTTCTCCATTTGGATAATGTTAGGAATCTTCGATATATCAACATCTTCTTCATCTAACCATATAGCATCGTCATCGTTTAATATCAAACAACGAACTTCCGTGGCATACGTCTAGCTGCAATTCGTTGAGAACGAATCTTCGTGATGGGCAAAACCTCCTCCCTCCTCCTTAACGTGTGACGTAATTTATGGATGGCTCCTTATTGAATTTCCAATTCAATTACTGATGCTGCAGTTTTTTAAAAATTAGGTATTTACAGGAGATACCCATGTAGCATTTTTACATTCAATACAGATTGTCAGAATGTTCCAAATATGCATATGGACTTGTGATGGATATGCAAAAATAATGTCGTATTCATTAAAGTGATTTTTAATGAACATACATTTGCCCGTAATTTTTCACTACGTAGGTAGTTCATAGGAGGTTCAATGCGAATCATAAATTAGTTACTAGTACACTGGTATGCAGGTATACAGACTAGCGGCGTCTAGCCTCTGAATATCATAGGAAATGATGGTGATTCATTTATAAACAAATATATTAGATTCCCCACAGAATATACACAAGCAATATACATATATGTATATTGTTTGTGTATATTCAATATCATTTTCTACCACTAATTCCAATTCTCTGACAAACCACGAGAAAGATTGAGGGAGGCACGTGATCCCGGCAGGGGCTAGTTTTCACTCCCGTGACTGGAAATAAGGGGTCGGTTAATAAATTTTACTTCCCTCATCTATTTTGACCACCTCTCAATCGAATTACTTTTGGAGAACCGGCAGAAAAATTGAGGGGGACCGTGATCTCTGCAGGGGGTCGTTTCACTCCTTGACTGGAAATAAAGTAGTTCAATTCTACCTCCCTATCCTCCTCGACCTTTTTTTAGTTACATTCCTTTCGAACGGCGTGAAAAATCAGTTACGACGGTTTTTTTGCCTCAAAGGGTGGTTATCACCCCCTTTGATCAACCCTCTCGGTGGTCCCGTATCAAAAATCACTTTTAGAGGAAAAATTCCGCACAAAAACTCCGCTTCCATTTGCTACACCACGGAGAGCTCGTTTTGGGGTGGTTTTTGGCTAATAGGGGATGAAGGAAGGTTTTTAACCCTCGGATCTACCGCAATCGATTCCCTGCTCTAAAAAACGGGGTGGGGGGTGTTTTTTAGCCCTGGCCCACAAACATCCAACTTATTTGCCTGGACTAAAAGCAAAAGACGGTTGGTGGGAATTTAAATGTTTATGACAAATTTATATACACAATTTGATTAATATATTCTTTAAAGCAATGCCATGCCATATTTGATAATTATACAGTGTGTCGAACTTAATATGATTTTTTACATTTATTTTGGTATTGCAGGTGGCTTTGCATTTGTAGGAGGCAAATGTTTTTTGGACATAACATCCTACTTTCTTCCATATTTGAGTAAAATTTGGTTCATATCAAATTCAAAGAAAAGAGTGTTACGTTCTTAACTGCGACATACACTGTATACCAGAATATGACTAACACAGTTTTTAAGATACTCAAATTATGCTGTACAAGTTTACAATGTACATGTACAATAAATTGGGTAATAATTTCAATGAATTAATGAATGCCCTATGACAAGTTCAGGAATATTTGAGTAGCGTATTTGTTGGAGTAATATTAGATATTATATTAATATTTTATATTTAAATTTGAAAAAATAATACGAAATGACATTTTCAAGTTATCTAGTACCTCACCTTTTAATTTTTAGTATAGAATTAACATAATTTCAAAGAAAATGGACCATAAGACACCTTGAGGTAATTTTTCATAGCAGAATGTCACATAATGCACGTAGATCTAGAAACTGAAACCTTTTAGTCAAAATGCATGAGTTTATTCAACGTACCAATACTGATATCTCTGTTGACAGTTTTAAAATATTGTATTGCTCTTTAGGATTAATATTTGATACCTAAATTATAATATTAGGCAAGGAAGGAAAACCAAATTATAACGATAACAAGTTAATTTGTCACTCGTTTAAAGTCAAACCCACGACTAAATGAAAATAAAACACAAATAAATTGATTTAATCAACAATTTGATACATAATAGAATACATTGAATGATATTAGTGACATTGCCACCAACATTATTCCTAGAATTTCTCTGGACTGAGACATCTCTTGGTTGGAAAAGAAACTTTGCAGTATCACGTGACCATACTAAGGTACTTGTATATAACTTAAAAATATATAAGAGTGAGTGATTTGGGAAACAGAATGTTCTACGATAATACAACTATGCTTCAGATGGCGAGAATGCGCCAGAATTGTTTCGAAAATTGTCGTAGTAGGGAAAATACCTGCGTCAAAAAAATTAATATAGGGAGTAAACAAAGAGAAACCTTGAACATTTCGATGTTGGCACCTGCCTGTGTTTAGGGTATTTCCCCAACAAGTCAAAAAATCAAAACAAAAAAAATTAAAATTAACAGAAAAATCATATCGATTCACGCACCATGATAAAAAACTCAGCCAGATACCATTTATACCAAAAAACCACATTCAAGGTCAGAAAAATCTGAAAAAATTCACGAACAGTCGATAATTCTAAAATAATCTAAATTTACTGATACCTAAATTTCCACATTCATTCTAGTCATTTTACAAAGAATTCATTACAAAAAACACCCCTTAAAAATACAGCCACTGTATAATCATGAATAAGACCAAAACTATCCGTAATCAAAATTACAACGTTTTACTTCATTTCGTTAACTTTCTATAAACCATTTCACATTCTAAACTTTACTTTCCGTACCTCAAGTCTTAACATTCTATATAGTTTCATCAACTTCTTGCAAACCAATTTCAAATTTCACCACTTTACGATCACCCCTCGTATCACATACAATATCTCGATTCCCCTTGCAACTGATATTCAAACTCAACTCGCGCCTATCGGGAACATTCTCATATCATTTCAACCGTGAAACGTCGGACCTTCGTGTCGACTTTACGGGGTCATTTCAAATTATTAAATTTCCAATCAATCAAACTTCAATAACTCCCAAAGTCGAATAGATTCCAACTTCGTTTTTATGCAAAAATTCTCCTTTTCTTAGCCGATTTTTCCATAGAACTTTTATTTTTGAAATTTAACTTTTTGCAAAACTAATGCGCAATATTTCGCAATCGTGCCGATCCAGACTTGACGGTACCATTTCCAATTCTAAATAGGGGGTAAAAACGTTCGTGCTTGACTCACGGGGCACGAAAAACGCAACAGACTGAGACACCGCGAACCCAAGGCAAGTTCAGATTTTGACAGTGACTCCTATGTTAAGTATTCGCGAGTGGTAACCTAAGTAATTGTTCTAAAAGTGATTCATTCTAAAGTGTAATAAGCTTATTTATTAGTGCAATCGATTCGGTTCTATTTAACTAAAGTTGTAGCTTCCTGCCGTCTAGTTAGGCTTCCTTATTTTCGGTTCCAGCATACTTATCATGACTAGCTGTCGAGTTCTAGCTTCCCAGGCCGAAACCTGGTTAAAAAGAGTTTTAAGTCTTCGCCTTCGCAGCCCCAATTTAAATTTAAGAAAATCATTACGCCTTAAGCGGCCCTAACTTTTTTTTTTAATTCGTCTTCGTGGCCCCCACAAAAAATGAATTTTTTCAGATAAACTTTTTAATATACATTCTTAGTGATAAACAAATTAAGAGTAAATTTCTGTCGTCGAATAGTTACCATTTAAAAGTGACTTGTTAAATAAAATACTAAACCGTACTAATCTGTTATAAAAACTTAAATAAATATTTTGTTCGTTCCGTTTAAATCCAAGTGTTGTTATTTCAAGAATATCATATACAGGGTGTAGCCTTCGACCCTGACAGAACTATAAAAGACTATAGAATGCTAAATAAATTAAAATTTTAAAACAAAGCGTTACAGCAGTTCCAGACGATATTATACCGGGTGTAGCAATTGATCCTAATCATCACTACAGAATTCGAACCCCAAGGCTTCTCACAACGAAGTTAAGTGCACGAACGCCCTCTAGGGTTTCAGCTATTACTCTCCACATCAATTTTTTTTCATTTTCCAATCACAGAGGGCTAATTCATGTTGATGGCGCCCAACGTGGGGCCTAAAGCATAACTTAGAGGGTGTTTTCGTGTTCACCTGCCCTAGCGACTTAGGTCCTGAGTCGAAAATGTTTGGGCTCAAACCCACTTAATTAGCCGAGTAAACCATACTTAAGGTATGACTAAATGAGGCTGATTTGCTTTCCAACAAATACAGTTGTATTATTTGATCCTCGTGGCTTGGTGAGTCACTCATTATTTCTCATATTTGATTTCTTTGAATGATAGAACTTCGTTTGAATATTTAGCTGCGTATCATAATCCTAGATCCTCCTAGCCTATGTGCTCAAGGATTTATCTTGAATTATTGTACTTAGACGGATAATTATTTTCAAACATTTATATTAACTTTAAAGCAAGCGCGAGGCGTTGGCTAATTAATGTGTTAGGGAGTCTGGCGAGGGTTTGGTGATCGTGAACAACAGTCAAACTATGTGTTTTCATTAGTTCATAGTACAGACTAACATCTGATAAATTTTGAGCACTGCGAAAATAAAACTGACGCCTCTCTAAACGAAAAATGTTCGGAGAGATTACGTCTTTGCGTGTTTACATTTTTTATCTGTCTGGTGAGCGTGGTCCCGTTTTATAGCCGGACTATGTTTTTTCATTGTACATATTTTAGCTATGGTTGGTAGGTATATCATTTAGTATACTCAGTTTCAACGATGCGAGTGTAAATGCGACGCAGCCCCAAAATGGACCTGATTTACCGATCGACAGATTTGTCAAAAAATTTTAACCAGACTCACTTTCCATAGCTCCAGACCAGCCAAATTGCTTTTTTAGCGCGTTCTATGATAATATCAAAAAGTACTAGCAGTACTTCTTGTAAAAGGAGTACCCAGATACTTTTTGATTGATACTCTGTGAACAATTTTTTGATGCGTGGAGCACTAGTGATAGGTAAAGCTATTTTAGCAATAGGTCAGTTAGAAGAAACACAAGAAGCCCATCGCTTATCATAGAGTTACAATTCTGTCACACACTCAAAACAATTTAGAATGATTCTAAATACTGATTTATTGCACGCCCTAATAATGAAAAATTTTGCAAATTTTTTCATTCATCTTTTAACAATTAACTACTCACAAAATAATTATAGAAAGATCTCCAAACAATGAGTAATTTTAAAATATCGTAAGAACCTTAATTTCTACTACGACACTACTGACAAAATATTTAACGGCGCCACTGCCTATAAATAATGAATAAATCTTCGTTCAGAGATTGTTATCAAAATTCATACCTAACCTACAATTTTTTTGTTAGGTTCATACGATCACTATAATGAAATACATTGATATGCCTCTCCCTTTAATCTTCAACACTCAAGATTTCTACTTAAAATTTATTTTTGTTAATCTTACTTGTAAGGTGCTCCTCCAAATGGCTTAGGTGCTTTAGCTGTAGCAATTATTCTTCTAATTAGTGAAGTCATTTTAAAAACTTGCATCTAAAAACATAATATTAACAGTAGGTAGGTATTATAATACAAATACTGTATCTCTGTTAATACACTGCGTCTTCTGTAACCGATTAATTGATAGAGATTGTACTGTTCAAAGTTCTTATAATAATTTAGTTTTTTATAAACAACCAAGTAAACAACGGATTTGATAAGATTTTGATTATACAATTCATTGTGATTGAACTTATTATACACCGTGTCCACACAATAACGACATTTAAAGCTCTCATAAAAAGAACTAAAGGAAATAGCGGCAATATCAAATTATTATTAAATAAAATAACTGAAGAATTTATGTTTCCGATGTATGAGGGCCATTTTTCGTTACGCATATCAATTCCAAACAACGCATTGTCTGTCCAATTAAAGATATCTTCAGCAAACGCTTCTCGAAATAACAGGTTTGTGAATTTAGTTGCATATGATTTTTACTTTCCCAGATACGTAGTATACCGGCTGTAACAGAACCATATATTATGGTGGCGACAAACAGTATAGCAGAATGCTGTCGCGGTGAGACGGGGGAGGTCAAGAAACTTGCACGGCTCCTAACGGATTTAACTGTTTGTTCGCTCGTTTCACTGAGTCGAAATATTTTTATATTAGATTTAATATTAAATTATAAGAAGGCTACTTATACCTTCAATTATTTTTAAATAAATACTAGTAAATAGACAGAAAAATAATAATTATTACGTATATAAAATTGTACTCGCCATATTATTTCGCAACTCAACTTGCACAAATCTGTAACTAGACAAGTCCGATTCTGGGCACATACATTCATTCGCACAGTAACAACATAACAATTATCTGTATCTCTCTTTCACATAAGCGATGTAAAGTACGGACTAGGTAGCACGATATAAATTTCGCCCGTGTCACCGCGACCGCATTCTACTATAGCGATTTCATCGACACTATAAACCCTCCTCTTTTCCTATAGTTTTAGAGATAATTAAACTATTGAAATTAGGAACATCCTATATAATTAATAAACGTCACTTTTTTTACTTATAATAATATAATTTTTTCTACTTCCGATTTCACCGGAAGTGACACTAACGTTTATGACACTGCATAGAGCCAGGGTAGCGTGCACGGGTTCCCCCCGGCTTACTACCTACACGAAAAATGGGTCATACACGGAGAGAAATGAAACATACAAATTATAAAGCCCGTCTATATAAAAAGTACTGCATGGTAATCTCGTCGCAAGATGGTAGTATATGAAAAATTCACATCTGTCCCACCAACATTCTAATGCTAGAACAATAAAATTGACTATCCTATATAATTATTTTTCCATTGAGTCATTTCACGAGCAACTTGACTATCGAAAAATCTCGAATATATATCATGTCCCTGGTGTATGTGATCCGAAGTTCAGCTTATTTCGACAGCGTCATGGTGATGTTTACGAAATTTTCCAATAAAATCTTATATTAATGTTACAAAAATTTTTTGTAATAATTTTTTTATTTAATGAAACGAGTAAAGATGCCAAAATTAATTTTCACGCATTGTTACGGGCATGTTTTAAATTTAATTCTAGAAGACGTTAAGACGTTAAGCTGTGCTGAAGGAAAGAATTTATTCGGCGTCTTGGATTCTATAAGTATATATATTTATTCATGAATCATTTAGGCGCATCTCTGCGTAAGTGGAGAAAAACGAAATGCGCCGTGGTCGTTCCCATTCTGAAGCCAAAAAAGAACGCGTAGTTCTCTGGCAGTTAAGGCCCATCTCGTTGCTGTCGGCGATTTTCAAATTGGTGGAGAAGGCCGTCCTGATCAGGCTCGATACTGTTCAGAAAAAACTTCACATCGACGATCAATCACAATTTGGCTTCAGGAGGGGCAGGAGCACGGCGCAGCAGGTCGTTAGGACAGTTAACGACGACAAAGTGCAATACAACCTCGCGGCAAGAGCACCGCTATGGTGCTCCTCGATATTGAGAAGGCGTTCGACACCATCTGGATCCCGGGATTACTTTACAAACTTCATAACTACAACTTTCCGACTCACCTCATAAAACTCATTCACTCATTTCTGACGGGCAGAACCCTGCAAGTTCGAGTGAATAAAAAACTCTCAACACGGTGGGACATTCGTGCGGGAGTCCAGCAATGATCGTGCTTATCACCGAAGTTGTACAACTTGTACTACGTCTCCGATATCCCAGAGAGCAAACAGACAACAGCTAAAGGGGCCCCTACACGCTCAATTATATTGCGCAATAAAATGTTACGCAATATGTTTTAACATAGACGATTCAATATTCTTGTGCAATATCTAGTAGTTTCAAAAGCAAATTGCAAAAGTTCAATAAAAAATTCGCGGTCTTCAGTTGGCCTCGCCATGGTGACTGATACAAATAATTATTGGGCAAATTGTCCCTACACGCGCAAATAATGCAATATTGCGCAATAAATTTCAAACAAGCTTAATCTTTATTCAATACTTGCGCAATATACCAATATACTCCTCAGACGCACAATAATATTGTGCAATATAATTGTGCGTGTAGGGGTACCTTAAGGTCAAGCTCAGCCAAGTGCAGAGAGTTGCCTGCCTAAGCATAACCGGAACTATGCGAACAACGTCAACGAGAGCTATGGAGGTACTATTGTGCCTGCCACCACTAGAGAAATATCTAAGAGAAGTCGCACACAACTAAATGTAGGCTGTGGAGAGGCCAGAAGTCGCTTGTGGTATGAGGCTGTCAGACAGACGCCTCTTCTGCAGGCGTGCACCGATGGCGTTTGTCCCCGGTTTGTCTTTAACAGACCCTACATAATACAGATGAATAGTGAGAACGACACTGCTGGCGAAGGTGTGATCAACATCTTCACAGACGGATCAACAAAGAAGGATGGGGCAGGATGTGAAATATACTCCAGGAGTCTGCAAATCCAATATAAATGGACTATGGATGTGCAAGCCAGCGTAGTACAAACGGAACTGGCGGGCATAACCATAGCTGCAAAAGAGATTGTCCGTAGACAAATTACGGGCAAAACAATCAGGATCTACACAGATTGTAGACAATCATTACTAGCCCTTAGAAGTTACAATATTACCACAGGAGCAGTATGGGAATGTCACCAAGCACTTGTGGGTGCCTTCAGCATGAATAACATACTAGTATGCTGGGTGAAAGGACACACACAGTGTAGTGGCAATAAAGTAGCCGACAGACTGGCTAAGAAGGCAGAAGGCCTAAGTATCTTTGGACCAGGCCCCGCCAGTCTGTTACCGATCACGGCGATAATACAAATAATTAAAGAGAACACCCACAATGAATTCAAGAAACTGTGGGATGAAACAAACAGCTGTCAACTCGCTAGGGAACTACTAAGATATCCCAACAAGAGTACACAGTAATGGACTACCTGGCAATGTCCAGAAGGAACCTACGTTTTATAACGGGAATCCAGACTGGACACTGTCCGTTAAGGAAACGTCTCCATAATATGAGATTAAGCCAAACGCCTCTCTGTAGAGGTTGTGAACAAGAATATGAGACGGTTCAACATGTACTCTGTGACTGTTCTGCTGTCTCATCAATCAGAGAATCCATTTTGGGAGAACGTTGCCCTACTTTGGCCCATTTAAGGGCAGCTTCACCACCTATTTCGCAAGATTAGGTTGGTTGGAGGCCTAGGCGAGGATCTGCCTACAGAGAGGATGTACAAGGGGCTCAATGGGGCCTAAGTGCTGTGGTTCAATAATTTTTATTGACCACCTTCCCAACCAATTCCAGGTTCCCAGAGTTCCCGAATACCAACCTGGCCAAGTACGCCGATGACACGGGCCATGTACGTTCATTATTCACATAACGCACAAGCAGCGAATATGCTGCTGAAGGCTATCACAGACGGATTGCATGGGTGCATAAGCATATACAAATGACGTACACCATTAAAAATGAATAACAGACAGAATTGCATAGCATAAGAACTCAGCCAATCAGTTTGAAGAATTAAAAGCGTGCGGTTTATGCTGTGGCACTGGTTTGATATACTAATTTCTGATTGGTTGTGCATAACGCATGTACATAGAAATTTCAATATTTTAATATATTTCTATGCACTATGCGGAAGCGGTATGCAATAAAATGGCCGCCTTATTCTGCTCCCTGATTGGTTAAATTATTCTATGCACATGCTTATGCACTTATGCAATTCGTCTGTGATAGCCTTGAAGGCGCACATGGCTCGTGCCACGGAGTATTAGGCCGGTGGAAGATTCGGGTGAACGCTGAGAAGCCGATAGTCTTAACGCGTCGTTTCACTGAAAACAGAATATTCAAATTAGCCAGCAGATTCCAGCCAACAGATGCGTGAAGTACGCGGGGGTCAGACTGAACCAACTACTCTGTTGTAGTTGACAATTCTTGCCAACGACTGACGTTTAATACGCACATTGACGATCTACTTCCTGCCCAGGAGTCTGTATCCGCTCATGGTCAGGAGTAGCAGACTCAACAAACAAAATAAAAAATGGTTGTACACAATGGTGGTAAGGCCGTCCATCACATACGCGGCGCCGGTGTGGTGCAGCATACCGGCCACGACAAAATGAGAAAACTAAAAGTGTCAGAACACAAATTCATGGGACTCATCTCAAATTCTGGAAGGTACACCTCCCTCAGAGATCTCTACGCACGTTGTAACAACATAGCCCCGATGGCGAACTACGTCCAGCATATCCCTCAAAACTTCTACTCGTTCAGGTTGGGCGACAGCCCGCTAACAAGACACATAACGAAAATTAGACAGCATAATGTGCCATTTCGGATCAAACATCCCTTACCGTACCAGACGTTACCAATCCTCCGGTAACCTCTGCAAAGTTTTCACCAACTTTAACTTTCTCTAACCCTATCCACCTTTCTCTAGTATTTCATACCTTTTGACCTCCAGTCTCCATCTTCCTTTCTGTTTGTATATTTTTGGCTCGTTTGTTTTTCTTTATTTCTTTTTGAAAATTGTTGTCTCTAAATTCAATTCTCACCATTAAGATCTTTAAAATTGAAGCCTTTTCGAAATAAAAATTTTTAAAATCAAAGTTTAGGCCAGCTTACCTCGTTCGAGTCAGAGTGCCGGCGTCAGATACCAGAATTAAAAAGGGTTTTTTGTGCGCGAGTGTTTTTAAATTTTGTGTAATTTAAGTTTCGTTGCTTCTGTTTTTTGAAAATGTTTGTAATTTTATTACCTGTTTTTATTTGTTCTGTTCGAAAGGAGTAGGTTGTTTTTTTGTCAATTTTTCGTTTTCGCCGACCCAAACCTGTTCCGCCCGATCCTGCAATCCGCCACCGCATTAGCGCGGTGATTACATGGTCTGTCCCGGGGCAGGCTCTGGTTAGGCTACTGTTATGTATGTTTAATTTCAATAAATACCTATTGAATTGAACTGCATCTGGCTTTCACTCTGAGCATACCATGTAGTGGGTTCGAGCCTCGCATCTACTGCAAAGTAATTTTCAGTTATAAATTAGGGCCCCGTCTCTTTTACTCAAAGAAGTCTAGGCTTAAAATGGTCATTCAAATGATCTGGAAAGCGGTTAACACATTTATTATTGTGCAACAGACTTTGAGTGTAGATGTTTTTGTTACGCTTGTTAATATTCGTGCGAAATTTGTTACCGCCAATGTGACTATTATGGTATGATCTTTTTATTGGTAAATGCTTTCGGTAATTCTGCCGCTACTATATGATGGTAGAGCGGAAAAAGCAGACCAATAGGTGCTTCCCTTTTGCACGAAACTGAATCTGAGACAAGTGAGTTTGCTCCCGAGCTAAATAGTGCAGTTAAGTTGGAAGTGGGGGTAGAAAATCTCACTTTATACTCAAGGTTTGTAAAGTAAGATAGGTAGCATGGTAACTTTCGACCAATCAGAGATAACTATTTAAAATGCAGGAACGCGTCACTTTGCCTGCTCATTCGAATTTCTGGCATTCAAACCATTAGTATAGAAGTATAATTAGTTATGAATTTGAATTCCGTATTTTGTATTTTTTAATGTACAAGCACAAATTAATAAATTGACTTTTTGATTAATGATTATTAACATCGATAACGTTTTCCTTGGAATTTAAAATTGACATTACTATATATCAAATTTATAACTAATTAATGTATGCAGTTAAAGAAGTACATTTTATATCAAGGGACTGAAGTAGGTTCTTTTAATCTTGTGTGTAATTTCTTGCCCAAGACTTCAGTCTTGATTTCATTGCTTTATATAATTCTTAGCGAATTTAATAAGTTATAAGATAGATGAAGAAACATACATGATACTAATTTTCGCCCTAACGAAAAGAGTTACTTAGAAAATGTTTCTTATTTAATGACGTACTGAGTAGGAATTTTTCCCCAGGCCAACCTTTAGAATTATGTAGTATTAAAAATTTTTAATGCAAATTCTTTATTAGAATTAGATGTGCATACAATAATTTATTAGGTAATAAAATTTAACTAGAGGGCCATTAAATTTTATCATGTCATATTAGACACAGCAATTAATAAGAAAAATCCCTCATTGGTTTTTTTCTTAATATTTCTTTGTATCATATGAAAATAAATTTTATTTCCTGTATTAAGTAATTTTTTTAGGGAAGGAAAAAGACATCAACATCTCACCACTCTCTTTTGCCTTTTTTGAGTTGTTTTTGCAAACAGCTACACTACAAACCTTTCCTCCAGTCATCTAATAATTGTATGTAACATTGTTATTTGTTATTATTATGAACGGAAAATAATAAAAACTGTTTACCATAAAATTATTTCTGTAAACACACAGGTTAACAAACTTCTATATACTATGAGTCTTTTCTCTTTAACAGTACCTAATTGTCAATTAGATTATACACTAAATAACTATAACTGCACGATTATAAACACAAAACCAACAAATATTTCGAAATAACTCAACAAATAAGCGCAACGTCTCAAAAAATGCATACGTACAATTAAGTTTCAGCAGGCACGATGACGCACAAGATGGCCGCCTTCATCGTAACCCCTCCATTCCGTTCAAGTTACCATGCTACCTATCTTACTTTACAAACCTTGCTTTATCTCACTTGCAACTGAGTAATGACGTCAGATGTGAGAATAAATTGAGATTTCGTGTAAAAGGGAAGCACCTAATATGTAATAGTAGGAAGAAGAAGAGAAGATAACCAAAGAAGTTCAAGTCTGTTTGAATATAACCTCAATTTTGGTCTTAGCTATGCTTCTCAATGTAAAAAGTAGTCTAGAAATTTGTTACAAAATATATAAATGTTATGAAAATGTATTGAATTCGTATGTATCGGATTATTATGTAGAAAATCATTGGGAAAAATTTCCGAAAAATTGGCAAGATGGTTTGAAAAATATTCGTATTGAAGAACTTGGGGAAATGTTAGATTTTACGATACCTCTCAAAAATAAAGTTTATTCCTTGTCATTTTTATGCCTTCGTAATTTAATTATTAGCCATGTTCTACCAAGGAAGAAAATTAATATTTCTAGTGCCGACTGTGTATTTCAAGAAAACTTTATCAAGTTTTTCTGGAAAGGCGTGAAATTGAAAAAAAGACATGAAATAAATATAATGGCTCAAATATGTTATGAGACAGCTTTGAAAAGTAATTGTTTTTACTTAGTTGATATTGGTTCAGGCTTAGGACATTTAAGTAGAATGCTATCTTATGGATACAGTTTTAAAGTGTGTACTTTTGAGGCAGATCCCTCCCTCTGTAATTCGGCTAAAGAATTGGATGATAAATTTGAACAGGCCTTAAAATCAAAATCTGTGAGTCATAAAAACACTTTCAAAACTGTTCATGTAAATAAAAGGATAGAGCTTGATTTTCAAATAGATGATTTCCTTAAACTAGTGAAGGAAGCCTTTAAAATAAATGACACACATTTCAGATTTGGCATTGTTGGATTGCACCCATGTGGAAATTTAGGATCCACATTATTACGACTTTATAATAAGTGCCCAAATGCAACATTTATTAACATTGCAAGTTGTTGTTATATGAAATTAACATTAAAACCATCGCTAATAACAGGTTTCCCATTAAGTAACTACTGCAAAAATAATGATTATAATTTAACATATTTATCATGTGAAATTGCTTGTCATGCTATAGAAAATTATGTACAAAAACTTAGAATGCCAAGGGATTATAATATGTTAAAAATACATGCCTACAGAGCGGCATTGGAAAAAATAATAATATCGGTAGATGAAAAATTAAAACATTCTGCTGTTTGTAATGTAAAATATAATGAAAATTTATCCTTTAAAAGTTATTGTGACAAGGCTTTAACAAAAAATCAAATTGTACTTTCTGATGCGACTACTTCGTTTTATCAAGAAATGATTAATGAAAGTTGGAAAAATGTTGTTGTATTTTATTCCATTAGGTTATTATTAGCTCCTGTAGTTGAAACAATTATTTTATTTGATAGACTGTTATACACTGAAGAACGTAACAGTTATTGTGATATCTTGCCTGTATTTGATTGTAACTTATCTCCTAGAAACCATGTACTTTCAGCGACAAAAAAATGACATAAGTATAATAAATGTTTGTTTATTTACCTAAATATGATTTTCCATTAAATAAAACCCATTCCGTGAGTCTTGATGAATCTCCCAGATATAAAATGCAAATCAACTATAGTGTATTCTGCATTTTATCAAAGTTTGCAAACTTTTAAATGCTACCAATAACCTTGGCAGAGATCAAGAGTTGGACAGAACTATCGCTCTATACACAAGCTCTCTCTACAAGATGTACCTCTGTAATCAACAACCTAACAAGATACAACTGTTCTTCAATATCTACATGGAAAACGAAAAAGTCTACTGGACGCTATATTATGATAGTTTTAGATATAATCAACAAAATCCTTCCTATGATGAAAGAAAAGAAAAATGAATGAAGCAGGTAATAGAGCAATTCCGCAAACAAAAATGTTATGAGGACAGAAACGATATACAAAGAAACTATATAGTATGGTGGTAGGTGGTATGCAAAGAGATATGTAGAAAATGGAGCCCAACACAGGGAATACAAAAACAGCTCTACTGAGAAAGATCTTAACAAGAACTTGATAGCTAGGACTAGGCAAATTACAAGGCGCAAGAAGAAGGAACGTTTTATGAAATTCAATGAAAAGCTAAGTAGAGACGACCTCATAGCACAAGTGTGGAAGGTGGTACATCAACTCGGAAATTCAAACGAATATCACAGTACGTAGAGTGTGGAATAATATCACATACTCAATGGTAAAAAACCCACCAGAATTTATGTTCGACAATAATTTCACAAAAATGCTTAACGGGATTTTTAAAAGAGAAACAACAGTACCTGCAGAATGGAAAGTAAAAGTGATGATACCAACCCTAAAGCAAGGATAAAATCCAGAAGATGCAAGCAGCTATAAACCACTCATAAAACAGGTTAGAACATAACCTTGAATCAAACAGCAAATGTAACAGACTACAAAGTGGTTTTCGGAAGCGACAGAGATATGGCATTTACAAAAGACAGGAGTATGCATATTTTTTTATATAAATGAGAAATATGATAGCGTCTTAATACCATAACTTAATATATGTTCAGACTTAATTTAATTAATAATACAGTAATAAGATAGACAGATCATATTGAAAACTACTGTAATAAAAGATTAAAAGGCATCAACATAATGAAAGCATTCACAAGAACATGGTGGAGCAGCGGGCCCAAAATTCTACTAAATTATACAAAGAAATTGTCCAAGCACACCTAAAATATGGATGCTTTCTAATATTTTGTAAGTACATCAAAAATCAAGTGGAAGAAGCTGGATCGCATACAGTACCAAGTGTTAAAGAGAGTACTAGGACTAATGAAATCAACTCCAACCATCGCATTAGTAGCAGAGATTAGAGTAAGTCCATTAGATATAAGATCAAAGTGGTTGTGCACGGAATACTCCCAGAAACCTCTTTCATTAATGGAGGAAGACATTGGAAAAGCCCTTTCAAAATTTTTATGAAACATTCAATGAGGAACCAAGGTACATAAGTAATAAACTGTGAAGCAGATTATGACACATAGGTCAGGATAATTGAGTGGACAGATTAAACAATAAAAAAGGAAGGGTGGGGAACACATTGTGAACAAGTTTCACAGAATGTGTAATAAATAAACATCCAGGATTTACAAATACCTACACATATGCTTCCCTGGATCCTGAATCTGGAAGATGTGCCATAGACATGCACTCTCTGATACATAATAGCTCGATTTCAAGAATAGTAGCCAACACAGTTATCTGAACTGCAGTAGTAATAGTCATTGCAAGAGCAATCAAAATACATGGGTATGAAACAAATAAATTACTCATAGTGGCAGATTTTAAGAGCGCCTTGCAGAAAACGAAAACTGGACTACTCACAAAAAATTACCATAACCCTTAATACCCGACAAAGAATACTGAATGCAGGAGATGAAGGGCAAGATATAAAATTGATGTGGGGATTGTAATATGGGAAGGGAAAGAATTCAAACAGTTAGCCACCAACTACACTATAGCACGCTCTTCAGGACTTATATAACACACAGAAACATAAAAAGGTAAACGTTATGTAAAGATTGTAGAACGACTACCAAGAAAACAAAAAAAATATTACTCTATTTTGTTGAACTTGGGTTTTCTACATTCTATATTTATAACATTTTATTTATTAAAGCAAAAAAATTATGAAAGCTGTTGCTTAACTATGTTCACAACAATCTGCTTGTATGAAAGCGTAATTGCCAAGCGCGCAGGCTATTAACTTATTAATACTCAAGAAAAATTGCAAAATTTTCAAAAAAAAAAATTTTTATTTCAAACTTTAACTATATGTTTTGTCCTAAACTATTGTACGAGGTCGCATTGTAAACACATAAGTGAGTGCATATGCAGGATGTGGTGGAGAGCTATCTAATTTATTTGTATTCTTTATCGTTTGACATGAATATTTTAATGTTATTTGGCGGTATATCCAGGTGTCAAAATGCTCTACTCTGTACGTATTGCTTTTGGAATTTGAGTAGATAAATTCGTTTATTATTTAATAAGGGATCTTCCCGTTATGTTCTGTACTCTGAAGATGTTTGCAAATTTTTATCCAAATTAATTAAATCTTATTCTTGTTCTAAAAAAAAAAGTTTTACTAATTCTCTTGATAATTATATCCTAAAAACCCTCTTATAGGATTAAGTCTATGGACTGACATCCCTAAAGCACGCTTACCAAAATTTGGTGACAGCAGCACCGTGTCACCATATTTAATTAAGTTTGTGAGTCTCGGCTGCGCCTCGAGTGCACATTTTTCTTGTAGTTTAAAGGCTTCTTAATCCCCCTATATAATTAATAACTATTCTTTTGAATTAGGAGAACTAAGTGAGTGGGGGGAATGAGTATTATAATAAACAGAAGGCAGCCTTCCCGATTTTGCGGGAATACTTTTGTTAATCGTTAGCATCATTTTATCATCACTTAAACTAGTTCGAGAGCATAATACTTTATTGGACTTTTTATTTGAAAAATCGCATAAGCTATGTAGGTACTTATGACGCCAAGAAAGTTAAGCTTCCATTAGGTACGGTTTATCAATGCACGGTTAACTCGTAACTAGAAGATAAATAAAAATAATGTCAAACAAAACAATAGATACCTATTATTGTTTCATTTGGCATTTATCCTCTAGTTAAAAGTTAATACCGTATTCATAAACCAAACCATATGGTTTGGTAATCAGGGACCAAAAAGACTTGGTATAAAATATATTTTGTATACTCTAGTTGAATTGTGCGGGGGGGGGGTGGGGGTGGTTACCGGAACAAAATATATTTCAAACCAAGTTTTTTTGGTCCCTCTGATTACGATCCAAAAGTTTCGCACGGTATAAAGGTATAAAATAAACAATTTTATACCGAGCAAAACTTATCTTCCATTATAATTCTGAATAAAAAATAGTACCAAAAAATCGTATTCAATTTATTTCATTAACATATTTATCCATATATTATTTATTTTATAGGACAATGTTTTAAAAAAGTAAATTTTGTGTAGACATTTTTTTTTCTTTAATATAAAGGTCGTTTCAACTCTTCCTTGAGTGAAAATTTGATATAAAAGTACAATTCATACCGTCTCCTCTTTTAATCATAATATAATACTATACATAACATTCTAAAATTATTTTTCCAGTTTATTCTTATTCAAGGTTAGTTTACACCCTTATTCGGGGTTGAAATGGGTAGTTTCGACCCCCTCTAATTAACCTTAATAATAAGTTTTTCAATTACAGTCCAAAAAAAATGTATTTTTTGATAATTTCATATTTGTTCTGAGAATACTGCGAAACAACTCCCTTGTAAAGGGTGTTCTTGTCCATTTAAGGATGTTTGGCCCATTTTATGGATATGGCACCACGAAATTCGTGATCATCAGCGAGCCAAAAAACATATAGGGTACCAGAAAAAAATCATTTGATAAGATAATTTAAAAATTACACTCAGAATATTGCGAAAAAAACCCAAAAAGAGGTGTTTTTTGCCCTAAAAGGGGTGTTTCCGGAATTTCCATTGAGCGAAACTTTTGGATCGTAATTAGGGACCAAAAATACTTCGTTTAAAATATATTTTGTTCCGGTAACTGATAATACAATCAACCCCGCAATTCGACTGGAGTAATAAACTAATTTGTTTTTCACAAGCCAAGAGGTTATACTGCCAAAGTATAGATGTCGCTAAATCCGTGGTTTTCGCCCTTGAGAACCGTCACTTGTGACGTGCTTGTGTGTTGATCTGTGGTTAAGTGAGGGGTGAAGTTTGAGGTTAGAAGTGGAAAAGTGTAAATAAAAATAAATATAGATCGAGTAGTTAGTTTACTAAAATAATTCTGGAAAATGTCTGAAAATCAATCAGATTTTAACCATGAAAAAGGTTATAAGTTACCATCAGCCTTACTTCTTGCTAAATTTAGCGCAGCTCGTGGAAAAGAAATACAAGTTATGCAAAAATCTCTTTCATCCACATCAGGTACAAAATTAGCTTTTCAAAAATTACCGAAACATATGAGACGAAGGGCTATGTCGCATAATGTAAAGAGGCTACCTAGACGTTTGCGAGAAATTCATTTAAACCAAATGAAAAAGTCTGGCTTACCACCAAAGCAGAAACGTCCATCTCGTAAATATAGGCGTAGGCCGTATAATTTATTGAGCGACTATATGAGGAGACAAAGGAAATATAGATGGCTGGATACCCACATATGGCACGCTAAAAGATTTCATATGATTGAAAAATGGGGTTATAAATTACCCGATCGTCCTTGTGACAGAGCTTTTAGAGCGTGTTATAGAGCAACAGTAAATCACTGTCTGTTACAAGATATCTCCTACTACAGTTGTATAGAAGTCAAGGGAGATTATGAGATAATTGTAAATAATTTTAAAAAAATAACAAATCCTAATATAGGTTTAACCATTGGTGCAAAATCCTTTTCCAAAGGATGTAGGGAAGGTGAAATCACTATGTTTAGAAATGATGATAGTAAAAAAGCAATAGGTATAGTCTATTTTCACTGGAGACCATCACAGATTGACAACAGACATGTGTTGTGGATTTGGGTACATGCCGCCAATTATACTGAAACTTTAGATAGTTTAATAAGCTGTTTTCAATTCAAATTAAATAATTTACATCAAGATTTACCGAGTGAAACAGCATCTTATGCTAATATAGACAATATAGAATTAAAAGAATTAAAATTAGAATTGAGTAGGTTCAGATTAACAGGTACATTATCAAATGCAGTTCTTCACAATTGTTTCCAAATAGCAGAAATGAAAAACCATGCTGATGGTTGGCTTAGAAATTATTTTGAAACCAATACTGATAACTTACAACTACAAAAAGAATACTGGGAAAATTTAAAAAATGCTTCAGCTGCAGAACTTTCACCACATTTGATTTTGTCATTAACAATTCTAGACCCTAGACTAAATTTACCTAAAAAACGAACAAAATCGGTATTAGAAATTAATAAATCATCTAGTTTTACACATATGTTACCAGAGAAATGTGTCGATGGCCCAATATGGGACTATACTATTCGAAAAATTGTTAAAGATAGCAAAATGTCTAATGCTCAGCTATCTGAGTTACGTGGAAATTTATTAGTACCAGGCTCAGATTTGGAAGAAAAAGGAGCACCTGTACCTATTTTACTTATACAAAGACCAGGAAAGCGAAATCAAGGAAATATTGGTAAGCATTGATTTACATTCAATTTCAAGGAATCATTATATTTGAAAATCATTACTCTCAAAGGGGGTCTCAAGCTAAATTGAGTAAAATGATGCTAAAAATTCTTCATTTTATTTCTTAAATGTTTCAAAACCAGAGTATATCGGGTGGATGTGAAAATAACCTGTTCTCTGAATTAATGTTCTATATAATATTTCCAACTCCCTTTGTAAATTGTAAAATCTAATCTATACACACAATAAAGCTATGAGGTAGTGGTGAAAGGTAAGTCAAATCTCTTAAATGTTTAATACTACTATTCATTGGACATCATAGAGGTCTCTGTGACGTATCGCGACTTACACAGCAAGGACCAAGAGCAGCGACCTCTAGCCCTAGTGGACTAAACACCATTTGCTAAACAGTATTTGCAAAAATCAATTATTCAGCTACCCCAAGCTGCATTGGATTACACCTGCAAATCCTGATAAATCGGTGACCAACTACTATTTGTCAATTCCTAACCAGACTGAGACCAGGTTCGATCTTTTTATGTTCTCATCAGTATGCCATATGTCATGAACAGACAAATGATAATGGCTAGGCTTAAGATAGACTAAGAAAATGAAGTAGTGGTGAGAGGTAAGTGAAGAAGCCTCTCTTAGATGGTCAATGCTTCTATCCTTCCGACATTATGAAGTGTTTTTCCACAGTTTTTTCATATTTTTTTTTGAGATATGCAGAAGTATTAATGTGTTAATATCCTCTCTTGTGTATTCAGATACGTTCAATCGATTGCCATAGGTTTCAGATCCCAGAAGCCGCGGATTATTTACAAGAAACAGTCAAAAATGGTGTTTTTTCACATTTACCTGTATACCTCAAAGATATACAGAAATATTAATATGTGCAGTATCCACATTGGCGTATTTTAGTACGCTGGATTGATTGACATAATTCCAAGATCCCAGAAGTGGTTTTACCTATCTCGAATTATTTACGAGGAACTGTGAAAAATGTTATTTCTTTTGCATTTTCTTTTCAGATATACTGGAATATAAGCATGTTAGTGTCAATTTCCATGTATTTTGATAGTCTGGGATGATTGATGCATGTTCCAAATTCCAGAAGTTAGCTAATTTCGAGTTACTTAGAAAAGTGTGTCAAAAAGAATTTTTTCCGCATCTTTTTTAGGCATATGAAATATTAGTATGATGGCGTATATTTTTGCATATTTTGATATGCCAGGTTAATTTGTGTAGGTCTCAGATCACAGAAGTAGTCCAGTTTCAGGTTATTCATGAGAAACTGTCAAAAATGGTGATTTTTTTCTTTTGAAGTCGTATTATATCTCGTAATGTCTGGCTTTTTTTTTTCAGAAAGTAAGAACAGTTCAGAACACTTATTCTTATATATTTTGCCACATATACACTTCGTTTTTTGCTTAGGTTGTGATACTGACAAGCATCTAAATTTAAAAAAAAATACAAAAAATTATATATTCTTTCACATGGAGGAAAATCAATATTTATTACCCGATGAGGACTGAGTAACTATAATTCTAGAGTAATCGTCATCTGTATTTGTGCACAAATGTAAACAAGATTTTTCTATGATAATAAAAAAATCATTACTTTGCTCAAATACCTCCAAACGCTGTGAGATAATGTCTTTCTTTTCATCTGCAGTTGAATGAGTTTGTTTTCGACCATCTTTTTTTGACAAATAACTCACAAATTCTAATATTGGATCTAAAAATATTTAAGTTTTCACTGCGATTTCTTGTAGATGTACATATAACGAAAATTCTTTAAGATGTGTTGTACAGTGTGATCCGCTAATCTCCATAATCTTTCAAATAAAAATTACGGAGATTAACGCATTTAGTGCGCGATTTTCACCGTTTTTTTTTTTAAGTGTAGAGCTTTTTGAACTGCGTTTTTGGAGCCAAAACGCTTGTCAAAAATTTTTAAGCAATAATGTTTTTATAGACATTATTAAAAATGCACCATACATCATTTTCATTTTATTCTAAAAGTTATCCATGAGAAAAAAATTTAAAGGTGACAAGTTAATAGTTAGTTTGAGCTAATAAAGAATTAAAGAGAAAATAATAATAATAATGTTTATTATTAACAGTCATAGAAAGCCTAACTGTAAGAGAGAAAATAGAAATTGTACGTCTTGCTGGTGAGATAATATGCACACAATAAAATTTAGTACAAACCCATTTAGAGGGGTGGTGAATCCAGTGGCGTGCATAGATTTTTTCTAAAAAATCAGTAATATGAATTATTAAAATTTGACTCCTAAACACTGATGTAGTAGGCCTTGGATTTTGTAGTAATCTGGTGCTTTTTGCTCCAAAAACGCAGTTAAACAAGCTCTACAATTTAAATTGCACACTAAATAAAGATTTTACAGGGTGACTCCAAATACATACTAATTTTTCATTTATTACGGAAAAGCGATTGGGAAAATCAAAACTTTTCCCAGACAAATTTGTAGAAAATTTAATTATAAATATTTTTTTCCTTTTGATTTTTTTTGATAGAGTGCATGAGTTTCGAGATATTCTTGGTTTTCAGCTAAAATTATCGAAAATATATGGCAATATAACATTCGTTACCGAAATTACTACCTTCAACTTTAGATTGAATCCAGTATGGCTGTGTGTATACTGCAGGTAGTTAAATGGTCAACAAAAATTAGATAAAATAGCAATAATTTATTGACATCATTAGTTTAAGAAATATTTGTTTTAGTTATTACAGTTTTTCTTTTGTGAGATACGATATTTTTAAAATATAAAACTACTGTTTATAATAATTATAAAAACTCAGTAGAAAAGGTTTAGTAGGAGTATTATTGTAGTTATAAACAATAAATTCCAATAATCACAAACATTATTTAAAAAGTACAAAAAAAAGTGAGGGAAGATCAAGCAAGTGAGAATTTTTGACAGGAGATTGATTATGATGAATTTTGACGGAGAAAATATAGAAAAAATAAATACGGAAGATTTTTGAGTAGACGGAGATTATTTATTAATAGCAGAAGTTAAAGGAGCAGAAATAAGGCAAAAGAAAACATTTTGAGATTGGATTATTTTGGAAGAAAAAAAAAGGAGGAAAAAAAATAAATTGGTTAAGGTTTTCGAGTAGTGGAAAACTAGTTTGGAAATTCAAATTTGAAGTATTAATGTGAAACTAAAGTTTGAACCAAAGAACGATATCAACGAGTGATTTGCGTGCGAAAAAGGTACCTTTTTAAATAAATAAAGCTTTAATATACAAAAGTCTCGAGCAAAAATAATAAAGACAAATTTCTATTTTAGTTAGTTTTAAGGAATTCTGTATGTCATTTAACTGGTGACAGTTCCATTTGTCATTTAGTAATATAAGTATTTTCTTGATAATTTTTCGTTATTTTAAATTGAGTAACAAACTTAAATATATAGAAACTGCTCTTGAGATTAAGAGAAACTGTTTGCAGTGTGGGCACAGTTGTTCTCGTGCTCTATTCAATTTGAAGTTGGTAATTCAATTTTAGATTTGGCGCCCTGGCAAGAAATTATATTTTTCACAATTTACAAAATTTCACTTTTCAAAATTCAAATTTTAGTCAATACCAATCTATTTCATCTATATTGTTATGTGCTGCCCTCTAACAAGGAAAGATGTGATTAAGTTCATGTTCAAAGTTTTCCTCAGAAGCTTAGTTACTTCCCTGACTAGTAGGGTGGCGCCGTCTATGAGCCAATTGACGAACAATCATCTATTACATGGTAGAAAACTCTGTAGAATTCCAGAAAATTGTGGTACATTTCTATGGGTGTATATAAGGAGATGAATCCAGCAGATGGGGGAACAGTACAGTTTAGTGAAATATAAAGAAGAGTTCAGTTCAGTAAACAAACAGAGAGTTCTTAGGTTAGACAAGAGTTGACTAAGTTTAAGGGAAAAAGTAAAGTACATAGTGTTTTAAAAGTTGTGAATTTATATTAGATTAAGTGATTATTAGTTGTGTGATTGTTAAGTATTTACTAGTGTAATTTTAGTGATAAATAAAATAGTGGTTAGTGAAAATTCTTGTTGCAAGTTATTTAAACCCACGGAGTGTTTACTGAAAATTTGTAAGCACGTAACAATTGGTGTCGGAAGCGGAATTGCAACAGAATTTCTGAAGAATTCGACGAAGTTCCATAGTGTTCTATTTGGAAACCACTGGAGATAGTGAAGTGAGTCGAACTGGAAAGTAATATAGACATTAGACAAGACTAATTTGTGCCATATAGTGTGAGAAAATTTATAGAACATTCTACTTGTACCTGGCATAGACTTTAAATAAAACTTGTTAGTGTTGTTTGTTAGTTTTTGAATGGAAACAAGAAGCATGGCCGCTGAAAAACAAATGCAAGACATGTTAGCTGCATTTAGCAAAATGATGCTAGAAGAACAAGAGAAACGACGTCAAGAAGATAAAGAAGAACAAGAGAAACGACGTCAAGAAGATAAAGAAGAACAAGAGAAACGACGTCAAGAAGATAAAGAAGAACAAGAAAAACGACGTCTAGAAGAGAAAGAAGAACAGGCGAGACGTGAAGAAGAAAAAGAAAGAAGACGTCAAGAAGAAAGGGAAGAACAAGAAAGAAAACGAGAAGAAGAAAAGGAAGAATTGAGAAAAATTATACAGGTGCAACAAGATGCTATCCTGTCAGCCACTAATGAAGTCAAGGAAAAAGTAGATAAAGTTGAACAAAAAGTTGGTAACGTCGAAGGAGAAATTAGTGACATTAAGGGAAAAGTTACCGACGTTGAAGAAAAAGTTACTGGTGTCGAAGAAAAAGTTACTGGTGTCGAAGAAAAAGTTACTGGCGTTGAAGTAAAAGTTACTAAGGTTGAAGAGGAAGTAACTGAAGTCAAAGGAAAATTTCGTGCAGTTGAAGGAAAAGTAGAGCGACTTAAGCGACTGTTAAGAGAACAAGGAGGCCAGCTGGTATTATCATCATCAGGTCCTCGATTACAACCGCCTTCCTTTGATGGTCAAACTTCTTGGTCAACCTATAAAAGACAATTTGAGGCAGCGGCATACGCAAACAATTGGAGTAACGAAGACAAAGCTATGGCATTGGTGCTAGCATTAAGAGGTCAAGCCTCAGAGTTGCTTCAGACTATCCCAGTGACACAGCAAAGGGATTTTAAAGTTTTGGAGGCTGCATTAGATCTAAGGTATGGCGACCAACACCTCGCCCAAGTATACCGGACTCAGCTCAAATCACGCACACAAAAGGCTGGGGAAAGTTTACAAGACTTTGAAGCAGCTGTTGAGCGACTGACATACCTGGCTTACCCGGATGCGCCCAAAGAATTCCAGGAACAATTAACGGTTGGTACTTTCATTGATGGCATAAGAGACGAGGAGATCAGGCGAGTCCTTAGATTATCTCGAGATAAGACTGGTAGTGAAGCCTTGATCCATGCCCTCGAGGTTGAAGCCGCTTACAAAGAGACTGCACGTCCGAGAGTACGAGCCATGAAGGTAGAAGAAGAGGATCATTTAGAAAAATCAAATATGGAATCTTTGATGGCTGACATGCACAAAATGATAAGCCAGTTGATGACAAAACCAGATGCTCCAAGGAAGCAGGAAAGAGAACAGAGCGATGAACAGCCAAGGAAGTTGATTCGTTGTTATAAGTGCGGCAAAACAGGGCATATTAAGCGAAACTGTCAGCAGCGGAGCCCTGAGAGAGTAAATGCCGCAACGACTGAAGAGCCGCAGGAAAACTAAAGATAGCCAGCACCTTGGGGGCTGTGCTGGCTGGTGAACACGGTGCCCCCAGAGAGATACGGGTTTCCCAGATTAGAAGAGTCCCGAGTAGTCTGCTGTTGGATGGCTATGTAAACAAACGGAGATGTATCTTCACTATCGACACAGGTGCCACGTCATCAATAGTGCGACCCGGATTTTTATCAGGAATAAAAGTTGATAAAAGCCAAAATGGATTGGTCGTTCGAACAGCCACAGGAGACAGGGTAAGGGTTCATGGAGAAGTTGACCTAGATCTGCAGTTTGAACGCCTGTGCTTTAGTCATAGGGTTATTGTGGCTGACATCACTGATGATTTCATTTTGGGGCTGGATGTTATGGGAGTACAAGATCAATTTATACTTGACGTGGTAGAACGAGTTCTAAAGATTGGAAATGAAGAATTTATTTTGTCAACAGCAAATGACCGATTTCAAAAAGTGAGGCTACTGACGGCTCAGACAATCAAGATTCCTGCCCGTTCAGAACAAATAATTGAGGCCATTCTGGAAGGAAACTCTGGTGGATACCGTGTTGGCCTTGTTGAAAAAGATGATTCAATTAAGACAGAAAACGTAATCTTAGCAAGAACTCTGACCCGGACAAAAGACAAAATTCCAATTAGAGTGGCTAATTTAAATTCCCACTCGGTAACTTTCAAGGAAGGCGAGGCAATAGGATCCTACGAACCAGTCCAGTGGATAGCAAGGTGCGAGGAACAAGGGGAGAAATGTTCGCCAACCAGTGTAGACAGGGAAGTTGTGACTTTGTTGAGTTCCCAGTTTGAACACCTATCTGAGGATGAACGTAGAGAGGCAATCAAGTTTTTGGAGAAAGAAAGTGCGGTATTTGCCAAAAACACAGACATCCTCACGAAAACTGATATAGTACAGCATCGGATAGACACTGGTGATTCAGCCGCAATCCGCCAACAACCTAGGAGGTTGCCACTAGCTAAACAGGAGGAAGCTGCTGCGATGGTTCAAAAGATGCTACAAGATGGAGTAATTGAGGAATCAACCAGTCCCTGGTCATCACCGGTAGTTTTAGTTGCCAAGAAGGACGGGACTTTGAGATTTTGTGTCGACTACCGGAAGCTGAATGATATTACGAAGAAAGACAGCTATCCACTACCACGAATTGACGATACATTAAGTACGCTGGCAGGGTCACGATGGTTTTCAACTCTAGACCTTCGCAGTGGGTATTGGCAGGTGGGACTTCACCCTGACGACAAGGAAAAGACTGCCTTCTCAACAGGTAGTAGTTTATATCAATTCACCGTGATGCCTTTTGGACTTTGCAATGCGCCAGCTACTTTTGAAAGATTGATGGAATTTGTACTCCGAGGACTAACTTGGAAGACGTGCTTAGTTTATCTTGATGACGTAATGGTTATGGGACGAAACTTCAGGGAACATTTGGAAAATCTTCAAGAAGTATTTGGGAGAATCAGAAATGCACACCTAAAGTTGAATCCAAAGAAGTGTCTACTATTCCAAAAAGAAGTGAAATTCCTTGGACATGTCGTATCTTCGGAGGGAATACAGACAGACCCGGACAAGATCTCTGCTGTGCGTGATTGGCCAAGACCTTCAAATGTACATGAATTACGAAGCTTTCTTGGCCTCTGCACTTACTATAGACGTTTTGTGGAAGGATTTGCGGATATAGCAAAGCCACTACACCAGCTAACGGAGGAGAAAGTTAAATATCAGTGGACACCAGAGTGTGAAACATCATGGAAGAAGCTGAAAGCAGCGTTATGCAGTAGTCCTGTGCTAGCATAT
This sequence comes from Leptura quadrifasciata, assembly GCA_963675555.1. Classification (NCBI taxonomy): domain Eukaryota; kingdom Metazoa; phylum Arthropoda; class Insecta; order Coleoptera; family Cerambycidae; genus Leptura; species Leptura quadrifasciata. The sequence goes on along the minus strand of OY776673.1, from coordinate 147,763,647 downwards.
CCCCAACAAAAGGGCCTCTATATTCTTGACACGGATGCTAGCAACTCCGCAATTGGATGTGTACTATCTCAAGTCCAAAATGGAGAGGAAAAAGTAATCGAGTATTTCAGTAAGGTACTGTCCAAACCAGAGAGGAATTATTGTGTAACAAGGAAGGAACTATTGGCCATTGTTAAGTCCGTGGACCATTTTCACAAGTACCTCTATGGTCAACATTTCAAAATCAGAACCGACCATGCTGCATTAAAATGGCTACTGCAGCTGAAAACCCCAGAAGGTCAACTGGCTCGCTGGATAGAAAGGCTACAGCAATATGACCTCACAATCGAACACCGACCTGGAAAGTCTCATAAAAATGCAGATGCTCTGTCAAGAAGACCGTGCAAAGATGACTGCAAGCACTGCTATCGGGTTGAAAAAGCACAGGGCACGGTAATAGTAAACACAGTTCAGGTAGATGTTCCAGATGATTGGACAAAGGAAGTTCTAAGACGAGAACAAATGGATGACAGCGTAATTGGTCCTATATTAAGGGCAAAAGAAAAAGGAACGCGACCGGAATGGAAGGATGTTTCGGACAAAAGTGTGGAGCTGAAGGCATTGTGGGCACAATGGGACTCCCTTAAGGTTATAGATGGGCTATTAAAGAGAGCATGGGAAAGTCCAGATGGGAAGGAAGTTACCATGCGTCTGGTGATACCCAGCTGTCGGATCCCAAAAGTACTTCAGGAAATACATGATGGAGTATCCGGGGGACATTTTGGTATGAATAAGACATTGGCTAAAGTACGGGAACGATTTTATTGGATAAATAGCCGTCAAGATGTGGAAGCTTGGTGCCGCAAATGCAAGGCTTGTGCAGCTACCAAAGGGCCACAGACGAAGAGCAGGGGCCAAATGAAGCAATATAACGTCGGAGCTCCTTTTGAGAGGATTGCTATAGATGTAGCGGGCCCATTCCCAGTGACAGATGATGGGAATAAATACATCCTGGTCGCTATGGACTATTTTAGTAAATGGCCGGAAGCCTATGCCATTCCGAATCAGGAAGCAGTTACTGTTGCTCGAGTTTTGGTGGATAACCTTGTATGCCGATTTGGTGTACCCCTGGAGCTACATTCCGATCAAGGGAGAAACTTTGAGTCGGGGGTATTTCAGAAAATTTGTGAGTTGCTGGGCATTCACAAGACTCGGACAACCCCTTTTCATCCCCAGTCAGATGGAATGGTGGAACGACATAATAAAACCATGAAGGAACATCTTTCTAAGGTAGTTCACAAGAACCAGCGAGATTGGGATCGACATATACCATTTTTCTTAATGGCATACAGGGCTGCCATTCATGATACGACTAAACAGACACCGGCTCGTGTAATATTTGGGCACGAGATCAGACTGCCATGTGATTTGATGTTTGGTACACCAGATAAGAAGCCACTGTCCGTGGATGACTACGCAGACGAAGTTAGTCAACAGCTGAGGAATGTCCACGAATTGGTTCGAAACCAAGTTAGCATAGCTAGTGACAGAATGAAGGCTCGCTATGACCGGAAGGGAACGTCAGCAGGATTCAAGGAGGGCGATCTGGTTTGGCTATATAACCCACAGCGAAAGAAGGGAAAATCTCCGAAGCTTCACCCACCCTGGGAAGGACCGTATTCAGTCATCACTCGGATCAATGACGTTGTTTACCGAATTCAACGTGGTAAGAAGTCCAAGATGAAGATCGTGCACTTGGATAGGTTGGCGAAGTATGAAGTATGTTGGGGAATCTGAATTGCCTGACCGGGACGTTCAGGCTTAAGGAGGGAGCAGTGTTATGTGCTGCCCTCTAACAAGGAAAGATGTGATTAAGTTCATGTTCAAAGTTTTCCTCAGAAGCTTAGTTACTTCCCTGACTAGTAGGGTGGCGCCGTCTATGAGCCAATTGACGAACAATCATCTATTACATGGTAGAAAACTCTGTAGAATTCCAGAAAATTGTGGTACATTTCTATGGGTGTATATAAGGAGATGAATCCAGCAGATGGGGGAACAGTACAGTTTAGTGAAATATAAAGAAGAGTTCAGTTCAGTAAACAAACAGAGAGTTCTTAGGTTAGACAAGAGTTGACTAAGTTTAAGGGAAAAAGTAAAGTACATAGTGTTTTAAAAGTTGTGAATTTATATTAGATTAAGTGATTATTAGTTGTGTGATTGTTAAGTATTTACTAGTGTAATTTTAGTGATAAATAAAATAGTGGTTAGTGAAAGAAAATTCTTGTTGCAAGTTATTTAAACCCACGGAGTGTTTACTGAAAATTTGTAAGCACGTAACAATATATTTTTTTCATTTCACGCCAATTCGGAATATTATTACAAATTGGCGCCCAACGCGTTGCTAGTTTAAAAATTGTGACATTAAATGTCAACTAAGAAATTTTAAAAAGAAAAGGTTACTAAACTGTTACTCAATAATTTATGGATTTAAGGTCAGGTAAAGTAACTACAATGGCTGAAAACACGGAACAAACCACAACACCTAGTATTTCTCAACAATCGGGGGACACTACACAAACATCACCAGATTTTAATATGATAAACCAAATTATGGAGATGATGACAAGAAAATTTGATGAAAACAACACAAAATTAAGACAAAAATTAGATGAAAACCAACAAGAAATTTCTAGAAAAATGGACGAAAACAATGCAAAATTGGAAACGAAACTAGACGGATTTAGACAAGAAATAAGAGATGAAATACAAACAAAATTGGTACAAATAGAAGAGGAGATAACGACAGAATTGAGAAAAGAAGTAAACACACTGGTTGATCGCGGATTTTTGGAACTTAATCAACAAATAGAACAACAAAACAAAAGAATTGATGAATGCTTAAAAGAACAGGAAGGAAAGATAAAACAGAACACGCAGATGTTACAGGAGGTTACGCAAGAGGTGAGCAAACACGGGGAGAGAACTGAACAGAACACGATGATTTTAAAAGATATTCAAAGCAACAAGAATGAAAAGAAGAAAATGCAAATATATGAAAAACATGGGAAAAATAATAAGAAGCGAATTCGACAGACACAAAAATGGTCGACTAATAAAACAATTAAAGACAAGAAATATAAATCAAACAGAATATTTAAAAAGTACAGGAGTATAAGAGTAAGCAAACAAAGCCAAATAACTGGGAAAAAAAATAGGGAAAGGAAAAAGAAGGTTAAGAAACATAAAAGAAGAAAACAATTTTACAGATATAAACAAAGACATAAAAAGGTGCTTAGAAAAGGAAAATTTCACTTAAAAGTTAAAATGAAGGGAAAAAAGAAGAATAAAAACTTCCGGACGAGGAAGAAATTTTACAATTCGAATAAGAGGGTCACTGGAAACAATTTACGCAGAATGAAAAAGGAAAATACGAATAGGACTACGAATAGGATATATTATACGATATTATACAGGAAATACAGGATATTGGATAAAAACAAAGGCAATCTGGAATTGGGAGATATAATGGAAAATATACAAGGGGTAAATGAACATAGAAATAATTTTGAAGGAATTTGTAATAACTTAGTTAGAAGTAAAGTAAATAAAATAAGTTGTAATTTCATGTTTGAGAACAATAGCGACAGGAAAGGACTGGTTCCTGCGTCAACTTTCAACGTGATATTATATTGTTTTGGAAGGTTTTGTTTGAACCGAGGTAGTTGTAATTTAAATAATAAATAAATAATGATTAAATAATGAAGTTTATGAAAGCGGTCAGGAGTTACCGAATATTAAATAAATGATTAAAATAAATAAATATGAAATGATATTAATGACGAATCGAGTCAATGCATATGAATGGTAAAGGTACCACATATGATTAATAAACAATTAAAAATAAAGTAGTCGTAATGGGGGTCCAAGGTTCAAACAGAATATTCATTTTCAGTATGGTTTTCGGGTGCGGGAAGTTGCCATAGGTCCATGTTTGGACTAGTTTCTAAAGTTTGTAAAATATGAAATTCAACAATTGTATAATTAAAAGTAAAGTAAATAATGATAACAATTATGAACTTAATCACATTACAGAGAATACAACAAGGGGGAAGTTTCATATTGGGTTACTTTATCCTTACATACCAGATAATGAATAATAGTACGAATGTTATATCCTTGCAATTATAAAGAAGTTCTTTAGGACAAAGAACTTATTTATCTTGGGGGGGGGGGATATATGGCAATATAACATTCGTTACCGAAATTACTACCTTCAACTTTAGATTGAATCCAGTATGGCTGTGTGTATACTGCAGGTAGTTAAATGGTCAACAAAAATTAGATAAAATAGCAATAATTTATTGACATCATTAGTTTAAGAAATATTTGTTTTAGTTATTACAGTTTTTCTTTTGTGAGATACGATATTTTTAAAATATAAAACTACTGTTTATAATAATTATAAAAACTCAGTAGAAAAGGTTTAGTAGGAGTATTATTGTAGTTATAAACAATAAATTCCAATAATCACAAACATTATTTAAAAAGTACAAAAAAAAGTGAGGGAAGATCAAGCAAGTGAGAATTTTTGACAGGAGATTGATTATGATGAATTTTGACGGAGAAAATATAGAAAAAATAAATACGGAAGATTTTTGAGTAGACGGAGATTATTTATTAATAGCAGAAGTTAAAGGAGCAGAAATAAGGCAAAAGAAAACATTTTGAGATTGGATTATTTTGGAAGAAAAAAAAAAGGAGGAAAAAAAATAAATTGGTTAAGGTTTTCGAGTAGTGGAAAACTAGTTTGGAAATTCAAATTTGAAGTATTAATGTGAAACTAAAGTTTGAACCAAAGAACGATATCAACGAGTGATTTGCGTGCGAAAAAGGTACCTTTTTAAATAAATAAAGCTTTAATATACAAAAGTCTCGAGCAAAAATAATAAAGACAAATTTCTATTTTAGTTAGTTTTAAGGAATTCTGTATGTCATTTAACTGGTGACAGTTCCATTTGTCATTTAGTAATATAAGTATTTTCTTGATAATTTTTCGTTATTTTAAATTGAGTAACAAACTTAAATATATAGAAACTGCTCTTGAGATTAAGAGAAACTGTTTGCAGTGTGGGCACAGTTGTTCTCGTGCTCTATTCAATTTGAAGTTGGTAATTCAATTTTAGATTTGGCGCCCTGGCAAGAAATTATATTTTTCACAATTTACAAAATTTCACTTTTCAAAATTCAAATTTTAGTCAATACCAATCTATTTCATCTATATATTTTTTTCATTTCACGCCAATTCGGAATATCATTACAATACATATATACAGGTTCACTTAACATTTCCACAGCTGATATCTCTGAAATTAAAAAATATATTTTTATTCTGTAAACGATAATAGATTTGATTAACGTCTTCTTCAGGAAGTACAATATACTATTAAAAATATTTTTCAATCAAGGAAGGTTGAAAACATATGTCATTCGATTAAGGATTAAATTTTGAGCAAAATTGTTCTTATTCCAAAAAGTCAGACCTGCAGTATCTTGGTTTTTGGATGTAACTTTTTTGCCTGCTATAAGAAAATTATTTACTGGTAGGAATTTTTTTTTAATAGCACTTCCGATTTTACAGAAAATTTCTTTAAATTAAGAAATTTAAATGGATAAATAACAAATAAGCTGATTTTATTTTTGAACAATACATCTTGGCAACAAAATTTACAGCAGATGTTGGAAATTACTTCTATTGAATACACATATCAAAGCGATGTAACAATTCCTCGATAATGTATATCTATTAATTGCACCAGCGCAAGCGTAAATTTTATTGTATAAAGCTGCCATATCTTGTAGATTATTTCAGGGGTTGTTTGGCTTTAAGTAGCCTTACTTCACTTCGATCTAAAAAGATCTTTTGTGAATAACCCTACAACTAGTTATTGCCCAGGATTCCAAGACTTTTAATAAAGTCTGTGATTTTCCTGGGGGCTAGTTTCCCTATGTCTTCAGTCGTTAATTTCACCTGCTCTAAGAACTTTAGCCTAGTGCGGATTAATGCCTTGCATTCGCAAAGTTTATGTTCCGCAGTTTCAGTTGCAGTATCACAGTATCTACATTTGTCATCTACTGCCTTGCCCATGTTCTTGAGATGATATCTCAAGGGGCAGTGGCCAGTTAGAAAGCCTGTTTCAGCTTTAATTCGGACTTTTCACGTTTGACAAGCCTTGTGGCATTCTTTGTCGAATAAGTTATAAACTTTTTCGCTTGTCTTTGACCTGGAGTATTCCTCCAGTAGGACTTTTTCTAGTTCTTTGGCCAGGCCACAAAACAGTTCAGGTCCAATAAATTATGCTTCAGCTCCTTTTTTCGCAAGGCTGTCAGCAAGTTCGTTATCTTGTACACCCTCATGCCCTGGCACCCACATCAAGGTAACCTTGTTGTTGTTGACCAGTTGCTTCAGGGATTGTTTACATTCCCAGGCAATTTTAGACTCAAAGGTGTAGGACCTTAGCGCTTTTAATGCTGTCTGGCTATCTGATAGTATATAGATCTTTGCCCTTCGAATGCCTTTATTTAGGCATTCCTGGGCACACAGATCTATAGCATGTATTTCTGCTTGGAAGATGGTTGGGATGTTGCCTAGGGCTTTTGATAGCCTACATCTGGGCCCTGCTACGCCCACTCCTACCCTTTCAACCATCTTAGATCCATCTGTACATCAGTATACCAGGTGAGTGACCCTTGTTCCAATTGTAGTGCCTCCATTTTGCTCGTCTGATGGCTTTCGATCAGCACATCAAACGACCAGTCAAAGTCCTGTTTGATTGGCATTCAGTCAGTAGGTTTTGTCATGGACTCAAAATGGATTAGCTCCAAAATCCTTAAGTGACCAACCAGATCGCCTGGCTTAAATTTGAGTGCCTGATACAGTCTTAAAGCATTAAGTGCTGCCTCCTTCCTTATATGCAAGTGCAAGGAAAGTAGGTCAAACATTGCCTAAATAACTGCTGTGGGACACGATGTATCTTGGCAACAATATTTACAACAGCTGTTCGAAATTACTTCCATTGTTTGAATACACATATCAAAGCGATGTAATAATTTTTCGTTACATGTCTTTAATAATGTGCATGTATTAAATGAACCAGTACAAGCGTAGATTTTATTGTATAAAGCTGCCATATCTTCTATTGGCTCTTGATATACTTAACTTTTTAAATATTCCCATAAGAAGAAATCTAGAGGGGGTAAAGTCCTGAGAACCTGCAGGCCATCTAACCGGTCCTGAGGTGCCAATCCAGTGCCTTGGAAAAGTGTTATTCAAATAATTTACAACAATGTTAGAGTTGTGGGGCGGTTTGGCATCTTGCTGAAACCAAATTTCAGCTCTGTAGTGATGAACATTTTGTAAAAGTCTTGGTAACTCATTTTCTAAAAATCTTAAATAACGCACACCGGTTAAATTTTCATGGTATAGAAACTGATCTATAATATAATCAGTTAAAAAACTACACCATACATTTACGCTGAACACTGTTTGGTTTCTTGTTCGAATCATCCATCTTGGGTTGTTTTCCGACAAATATCTATAGTTATGTTTTGTAATTGTGCCTTTACTGTGAAATTTACTTTCGTCTCTCCAAAGTACATTTTTAAGGAAATTACAATTTCAAAGAACAAAGAACTGAGCAAGAAAGGTTAAGCAATGATCATAGTCTGTAGGCAGTAAACGATGTAATAATTGTGGTTTATTTTCTTTTAAGATTTTTTGGCACAATGTTAGTGATATATTGGTGGAAGCTCTTATTTGCCGCAATGATGAGTGGGAATCATTGTTAATGGTTTGTAAAACTAGAGCCCTATTCTCCTGGGTTCTTACTGTTCGTATTCTTTCACGTCACTACCATATTATAATAAATTGTTACACAAATTGGAAAAGTCTTGCGACCAGATTGTGGTCTGTTTGGGAATTGTAATTGATACATACGTTTGGCTGTTTTTACATTTTTATTGCTTTTTCCATAATTTCCAAACGGCCAGTCAAAGTCCTGTTTGATTGGTATTCAGTCAGTAGGTTTTGTCATGGACTCAAAATGGATTAGCTCCAAAATCCTTAAGTGACCAACCAGATCGCCTGGCTTAAATTTGAGTGCCTGATACAGTCTTAAAGCATTAAGTGCTGCCTCCTTCCTTATATGCAAGTGCAAGGAAAGTAGGTCAAACATTGCCTCCATAGCTGCTGTGGGACACAATGTATCTAGGCAACAATATTTACAGCAGATGTTCGAAATTACTTCCATTGTTTGAATACACATATCAAAGCGATGTAATAATTTTTTGTTAAATGTCCTTAATAATGTGCATCTATTAATTGAACCAGCGCAAGCGCAGATTTTATTGTATAAAGCTGCCATATCTTCTATTGGCTCTTGATATACTTAACTTTTTAAATATTCCCATAAGAAGAAATCTAGAGGGGTAAAGTCCTGAGAACATGCAGGCCATCTAACCGGTCCTGAGGTGCCAATCCAGTGCCTTGGAAAAGTGTTATTCAAATAATTTACAACAATGTTAGAGTTGTGGGGTGGTGTGCCATCTTGCTGAAACCAAATTTCAGCTCTGTAGTGATGAACATTTTGTAAAAGTCTTGGTAACTCATTTTCTAAAAATCTTAAATAACGCACACCGGTTAAATTTTTATGGTATAGAAACGGACCTATAATATAACCATTTAAAAAACTACACCATACATTTACGCTGAACACAGTTTGGTTTCTTGTTCGAATCATCCATCTTGGGTTGTTTTCCGACAAATATCTACAGTTATGTTTTGTAATTGTGCCTTTACTGTGAAATTTACTTTCGTCTCTCCAAAGTACATTTTTAAGGAAATTACAATTTCAAAGAACAAAGAACTCAGCAAGAAAGGCTAAGCAATGATCATAGTCTGTAGGCAGTAAACGATGTAATAATTGTAGTTTATTTTCTTTTAAGATTTTTTGGCACAATGTTAGTGATATATTGGTGGAAGCTCTTATTTGCCGCAATGATGAGTGGGAATCATTGTTAACAGTTTGTAAAACTAGAGCCCTATTCTCCTGGGTTCTTACTGTTCATATTCTTTCTTGTCACTACCATATTGTAATAAATTGTTACACAAATTGGAAAAGTCTTGCGACCATTTTGTGGTCTGTTTGGGAATTGTAATTGATACATACGTTTGACTGTTTTTACATTTTTATTGCTTTTTCCATAATTTCCAAACGGCCAGTCAAAGTCCTGTTTGATTGGTATTCAGTCAGTAGGTTTTGTCATGGACTCAAAATGGATTAGCTCCAAAATCCTTAAGTGACCAACCAGATCGCCTGGCTTAAATTTGAGTGCCTGATACAGTCTTAAAGCATTAAGTGCTGCCTCCTTCCTTATATGCAAGTGCAAGGAAAGTAGGTCAAACATTGCCTCCATAGCTGCTGTGGGACACGATGTATCTAGGCAACAATATTTACAGCAGATGTTCGAAATTACTTCCATTGTTTGAATACACATATCAAAGCGATGTAATAATTTTTCGTTACATGTCCTTAATAATGTGCATCTATTAATTGAACCATCACAAGCATAGATTTTATTGTATAAAGCTGCCATATCTTCTATTGGCTCTTGATATACTTAACTTTTTAAATATTCCCATAAGAAGAAATCTAGAGGGGTAAAGTCCTGAGAACATGCAGGCCATCTAACCGGTCCTGAGGTGCCAATCCAGTGCCTTGGAAAAGTGTTATTCAAATAATTTACAACAATGTTAGAGTTGTGGGGCGGTGTGCCATCTTGCTGAAACCAAATTTCAGCTCTGTAATGATGAACATTTTGTAAAAGTCTTGGTAACTCATTTTCTAAAAATCTTAAATAACGCACACCGGTTAAATTTTTATGGTATAGAAACGGACCTATAATATAACCATTTAAAAAACTACACCATACATTTACGCTGAACACAGTTTGGTTTCTTGTTCGAATCATCCATCTTGGGTTGTTTTCCGACCAATATCTCTACATCCTGTTTTGTAATTGTGCCGTTACTGTGAAATTTACTTTTGTCACTCCAAAGTACATTTTTAAGGAAATTACAATTTCAAAGAACAAAAAACTCAGTAAGAAAAGTTAAGCGACGATCATAATCCGTAAGCAGTAAACGATTTATTATTTTCTTTTAAGATTTTTTGGCACAATGTTAGTGATATATTGGTGGAAGCTCTTATTTGCCGCAATGATGAGTGGGGATCATTGTTAACGGTTTGTAAAACTAGAGCCCTATTCTCCTGGGTTCTTACTGTTCGTATTCTTTCACGTCACTACCATATTGTAATAAATTGTTACACAAATTGGAAAAGTCTTGCGACCAGGTTGTGGTCTGTTTGGAAATTGTAGTTGATACATACGTTTGGCTGTTTTTACATTTTTATTGCTTTTTCCACAATTTAATAACATATTAACTTTGTCAACATTGGTATCGGCCATATTTTGGACAAATTTTACAAACGTATTCTTAAAATGACACACGCAAAGAAAATTAAACTTTTGACAGTTAATAAATAAACAATTACAATTTTTCCATGGCTAATGAGAGTTAAAAGTCAGAACTTAACTTAAGTGGTTAGCAATCCCGTTTTCCGTGCGAGAGTTCAGAGATCGAATCTCGGACGGGCTCAATTTTTTTCAATTTATTATTTTGCAAGTAATGTGATAAGTAAGATTAAAATACATCCAAGTGATAGAAAGTGCCGAGCAAGAAATTTTCAATTATTTTAATTTAAACTTCTCAATTTAAAGTAATTTCCGATAAAGTCAGAAGTGCTATTAAAAAAAATATATTTTTTTGTTCCCGAGATATCGGCTGTAGGAATGTTGACTAAAACACCCTGTATACATATTTAACCGACTTCCCCCAACTAAAATTTTGCCGCCATGAACACCATGTTCAGAACATCAGAACCTACGACTTTATGTAAAAATGGCGCTGCCTCCAGGTTTTTCTCGGAAAAAACCCTATTCCAGTTGGACTACCAATAGAGTTCTTATCAACTTCAATATGAAGTTGGTGCTACACTTAAACAAATAACAACTGACTATAAAGTAGCAGAATTAATTTATTCACTTGTTTGATTATCTGTTTTTGTCCATTGTTCAAATTTTGGTGGACTTTATAATTACATATTAATGTAGGGTCTAAAACTAGTAATAAAACTTTTAGGATATGGTAGCGGTTGGGACATAATTATTCCATCGGGCTGGGCACAGCCAATATGGATAGCATTAGTAATGTGGGGAGCTCGAGCAGGTGGTTTGAGAGAGACAAATTCGATTGCCTTTGAAATGAATCAACCAAATTGTTTGCATCCAGATACAGCAGCAGGAGTTGAAGAGGAACGCTTCGTATCAGACAAACTCAAGGAAAATTTCTTCAGATTACCCCCTAACAAACGAACAAACTTCAATAAGTTTAAAATTTCATGTCCCTTTGAATGGAATTGGAATTTACTTTTAAATAATTGGAACACAAACGAGGCACCTGTTAAAGATTTTTATGTATTACGTGATAAAAGTATATTAAGGAACATTCAGGTGAGTAATTCCACCACATGCTTATTTAAAATTGCATTCATTGCAATATTCTTCAATTTACTTATTTTACTTTTCTTGGTTTGCAGAAATTATTGACTTCAAAAGATGTTATGTTCAACTGCTCAAACAATTGTTTAATACCAGTTAGTATTAAATTTCTAAGTAAAGGTTTGTGTAAACAATTTGATATAATATGCCTTCCACTAAAAGAAGATTTACAGAAAGCACCTGTAGAAGCAAGCTGCTTAGATCAAAATGAAAAAATGCGGAAAGAACTTCGAAGGAATCATAAAACCTTATTGAAGAGACTGAGAAGAAGAAGAATCAGAGCCAAGAAAGATGGAAAGGTTTGTAAAAATATTTTCTTTTTTTTCCTTGACGCTAGACAGTTTTCCTGTAGCCTTCGACATAAATACACCTGGAGAGAGCAGCAATTCTTCACATTCTGCAGAAATAGTGACTGTAGATTCTAAGATTCACATGCCTTAGGTAAATTAAGGGATGTTGGTATGGTCTTCGGTTCTAAGTAACAGAATCTGATTTTAAATTGATTTTAAAAAGTGCATTATACTTATTAAGTATGTATTAGATATGTTTATGCATATTAAAATTTACTTTTAATTAATGAAAGAAAATTGCTCACATTAACACCAAAAAGTAGGGAATAACAAGAGGAGACAACCAGCAATTGCATTCATGAGCTCACCAGCTTAATTTGGAGTTGTTGCACTATAGAGTTTTCCCAGAAAAACAAATTATTGCTGAAATACTTAACTCACGTAAAAAAATGATTTATGGCATATTTATTATCTTATTAATTTTACTAATAGTAACAAAAAAAAACGAAGTTTGACAAATATTGGGTTCATTTTAAACAGCCATAAATTGGCGCGTTGTAACGTCAACACCCTGAAATTCAATCACAGAGGTTGTCTCTGTTCAAGATTGGTCGCATTCAGCGGACGTAGCATAAAACGCTCCGCTACCGCTACGTTACCGTTGAAACGTTCTCTGAAATAACAATTTTTGTGCTATGGTCAAATGTCAAAATATATGTGTGTATTTTTCATCATTTGAAATTTGAAAATAATTTTACAACTTTAAGGAAGTCTCTTATGGTAGCACCCTTTTTCCCAACCTTTTGGTAAAACGACTTTCAGTATTTTAGGTTAGATATATGTGAGCAGAAGCTATTTAATCAAAAGTATCAGTCTCCTCAACTTCCAGAAGCTGTGTCCATCATAGATATAATAAATTGTGTTAGTATTCATTTTGTCTATTTTTCAAATTTTCCTCCACTGCTCACCGCTCACAGCTTATAGCACAGTAGCTTTGCGCTACCAAAAATGGCGTCCACTACTTAACATGTTGAGAAAATAGCGTATCTGTCAGTCAAGTACGTTTGCGCTACAGTTACACAACTGTTACGTCCGCTGAATGCGACCATTGCTTATTAATCTTGATCTCTGTTAACATAACATAACCTCTATATTGTTACGTGTTTACAGTCTTCAGTAAACACTCTGTGGGTTCAAATAACTTGCAACAAGAATCTTCACTAACCACTATTTTATTAATCACTAAAATTACACTAGTAAATACTTAAAAATTACACAACTAATAATAACTTAATCTAATATAAATTCACTACTTTTAAAACACTATGTATGTACTTTTCTTTCTAAACTTGTCAACTCTTGTCTAACCTAAAAACTCTCTCTGTCTGTTTACTGAACTGAACTGTACTGCATACTTCACTCAACTGAACTGTTTTCCCATCTGCTGTATTCACCTCTTTATATCCACCAATAGAATGTACCAGAACAGTATTCCATAATATTCTGGGATCCTACAGAGTTTTCTACTATGTGATAGATGACTGTTCGTCAATTGGCTCATAGATGGCGCCACCCCACCTACTGGCCATGAACAGAATACAGGTTCCCTTCACTTTGATCAAGGACTTAATCACATCTTTCCCCGTTAGAGGGCAGCACATAACAATATATTGACAGCACTCAGCACTTTTCTACTTTAGGTAAATTATCAGCGGCACCTTTAACATATCCCTCTTCTACTTGATTCCATTTTGATTGTAGAATTCATAAAACATAAACCAGAAACTGATAAAATAATATTTTCACTCCAAACAATACAAACATAAAAATATAAATTTAACGTTTTAGGTTAGTCATCTGATGTGTAATGTCAGTGAAGGTTAAACCTAAACTACAGTACAAAATATTAACGTCCGACGCTTTCACGAATAACTTGTGCGGCATTTATCTGGATTCTGATTGGCCAATATTTACACGTCCACTGCTTTGGACCAATCACAGTACAAGCATTACAAATTGAAATTCTGAGAAGTTTTAGAGGAAAGCTTTCTTTAACACACAGTTAGAATCTATTACAAACTAATTATATCCATAATCTCATTGGTTTTCCGGGTAGATACGTAATTCTGGCGCGTATAAATGCCCGTTTTAAAAAGCAGTGAAATTATCAGCAAGTTGTTTTAACGATATTTCCTTAGAAATAATTCTTATTAGAAAAGTAAATTGTTGTAAATTAATAAAATGTTCTATTATATCATTTTCACGACACAAATTGTTAAAATAAAATTAGCGGGAAAACTCTATTGTTGAATGCAACTTAATCACCACAGATGATGAAACAGAATTGGAATTTCCTGTTAAAACAGTTGCATCTGACAAACCAAAAATTCTTTTGGCTCGATGTCGTCTGTCTTTGCCCTACTGCATCCCTTTAACTGCCTTTAAATTGGAGTTAACAATTATCTTTATTTAGTTTTATTCTCTCTCCCTCTCTGACTGGCTCCTCTTGTTTGTTAATACTGTTAGTGATAATTTGTGGGTGCATACAATTAAAGTGAAATAGTTTTCAGAGAAGTGTAAACATTTTGTTCCTTAAGAACGTACGTGCATATTTACTATGTACATATTTCGATATGCGATGTAAAGCAATGTTAGGCACGGTTAGTGGGTGACCGTTTCAAGGAAGACCAAATCCTCGCCTGACATCTTCCAACGGCTTGTATATCAGTGTATGAGTGGAAGATATACAATCTTAGGCGAGGATTGTATAGGGGATATACCATCCTTCGAAGGAGATGTAAAGCTATCGGTCTCTTATTGTCTATTAAATGTTAGGCAAGTAAAAGATCCCCACTTTTATTAAGAGAAGAGGTTCGGCAAAATTCCTGGTTGTTAAAATAAAATAAAATGAATTAGACAAAATAACAAATTTCACGGATCTTTTCTGTCAGATGCACATAGAAAATAAAGATACTTTAAACAGAAGTTCTATTAAAGGCCCCATTCACATTGAAATCTGTATCGGCGCATGTTGACAGTGTCGGCATCATGATACAAAACCCTATATATATTTGATTATCTCAGTATCTATGTATGAATGATAGTAAGATTTCTCTTATTATTATTGGGCGGTTAACGATGAAATTAACGCGGTCCGTCGCTTATTTCCTTTATTAGAGTGATTTTTTTAAATTTTAATTTTTATAATTTTTCTGAGAGACCATTATTAATTGTGTAGTCAATACAACCCCATATGTTTTGTTGAGATTTTTTTTAGCTTTTATGTGTTGGAATCAATTGCGATTGTTTTGTGACCCCGCACAAAATATATGGATTTTGGGTTTCGGTCAAATTGTCTGCACTTGCAATATGTTATACTTCATGACGTCCTGATCAAAAGTCTAAAAATGAACAGTTTTCGAGATATCAAGGTCGTAAGGACTGAAAATAGATGTTTTCCGAATATCAAGGAATCATATTAATTTGAAATAAAACCTTTCGCTAAAAACTCTGAATAATTAAGTTGTAGGTAATTAGATGGGGTATTCGAAAGTGACCTTCAAGGTCATTTTAAGGTCAAACAGATTTTCGTAATAGATTTGCTCATTTTTTGATAACGTAAGTGAACAGCTTGAAAACTCTGTATTTAAATGCAACAACTTAGGGATCAGTTGGGGTTCTGGGAAATAAATTCCTAGGGCGAACTAAAATCAGACGCTAAAATCGTACGGTGGCTTCACTTAAGTTTCATATCAACCGATTCCTAAGTTATTATTGCGTTTAAATGCAGAGTTTTCCAGTTTTTTCAATTCCGTTATAAAAAAATGTGCGAACCTATTATGAAAATCAGTTTGACCTTAAAATGACCTTGAAGGTCACTTTTTCGGAACACCCCATCTAATTACCTACAATTTAATTCAGAGTTTTAAGCAAAGGTCTTACTTTTCAAGTTAATATGATTCCTTGATATTCGGAAAACCGTCTACTCTCAGCCCTTACAGCCTTGACATCTCAAGAACTGTTCATTTTTAGACTTTGTGCCTATGGGAATTTTTGATCAGGACGTCAGGAAGTATAACAGATCACAAGTGCAGACAATTTGACCGGGACCCAAAATCCATATATTTTGTGCGGGGTCCTTTGGTGTAAAAGATGTTTTTTATCTTGAGTGAGCATTGTATCGTTATTAACAAATATATAATTCTTACAGAATTGACTTCTATACTGAATTGCTGCTTAACTTCTTTATTTTCTTTAATATTCGGCAACCTTTTGTTTTCTTACAGTGCTTTTTTGCTTCTGTTATTTTATGTTACACCATTCATTTCCCTCTATGATTTAAGTTGACGTTTTATCTTTCCTATGGTTTAAGTTGTCGAGTAATTTGGAGCTTATGGTGCATTGTTCATTATTCTACATGTAGACTTCCTATTAGTACATATTTTTTTAAATATTTTTCTGAATCCTTCATACACAGATATCACATCTTCATTTATGGTTGCAACAGCTTCCACAATTTTTTACTTTAATAAATATTCGTCGTCTTCAAAATCGTTTGAGTATACTTTCTATTTTAAGGGTGCATTACCAAGGTCAAATAGTGCGTAAAATATCCTCATTTTTTTTTACACTCCTTAAAAACGAGCCAACAGAATTCAGAATTGATTTTATTATGTAAACTAGCAAACTTAAGACAAGGACCTATTATATTTTATGTTGTAATCCTAGGTAAAATTAAATTTCCAAAGTCTTCTCCTTCTTGATTATTCAACGCGAACGTTCTACTCATTCATCCCAAATTCACCATAAATTGTTTTATATTCTACAAAGAGACTACAACATTCAAATAAACTATAATACGATGTAGTATAAAATAACATGAAAATATATCTGCATAATATTTGTTCCTATTAAAGTTTAATGTCGAATACGAATTTGTTAAATTTCGTCTAAAATAGTTGGGCATTTTGCTATTAGAGGCAGCATCATAGTGAAGACCATTGCTAGACGTGTGTCAAAGCAGGATCAGGCTCATAATTTTTCATTTAGCCTGAGAGCTTCGGTATCATATGTAAATAAATATGTTATGCGTTCCTGATAGCTAAATTCGATGATTTATTAATATTTCGTTTTTTATGTCAATTAAATACGTGCAAACCACAATACTTCAAGATGTTTTGTGTGTCACGGAGGTTTTGTTTGTAACTGGTACGTATAAACATAAAATCATGTCGCGATTACATTCGTACAGTCCTGTACGCCGCCTAGACTAGTGTGGCTTCTGTGTTATCGACAGGACAATGTAATTCAATTACTCACAAATTTACTCATGACTGACTGGTGTGTACAAACCCACTCTTAAATACCCTCTTGATAATAGGCACCACCAGACTAAATAATATGGCTTGCTGGATAACACTTGAAATGGTGGTGAAGTCCAAAATGATCATTTTGACCTCTATTTTGGGGAGTGAAAAGACCCATTGTAAATGAGTTCCTTTGCATTGTATACAAAAAAAATTAATTTCAGCCGACTTGAATGTCATCAAGTGGGGCCATCCATAAATGACGTCACGCTCCAGGCGGGAGTCCGTAATGTGACTAAATGTGATAAGGGGGAGGGAGTGGAGTCTGATTCAATGTGACATAACAAACGATGAACGAATCAATAAAAGCAAAATATCTTGCGAAGACTGAACATGGACAATAAAGCCGGTCATGATTATAACTGTAGATGGTGGTCCTGATGAAAATTCAAGGTATGCAGAAGTGATCGCGTTTGCAATAAGTCATTTTGAGGACATTAAACTCGATGCTATTTTTGTGGCAACTAATTTATCTGCTCGTCATTTTAGGATTGATTTAATTTTTATGTTTAAAGTTGTTAATGGACTTTATGACTGTACCGAAATCCTGGATGATATAAAAGTTTTTGTTAGTCCCTATAATACGAGAAATTCTCATTTATTTGTGGTTAATTTTCACAACACCAATTATGGTTTTAATTCTTCTATATCTCGTATCTTAAGGAATTTTAATAGATATAACATAGATCCTTTTTCGTGTTCACTAAGTAAGTTCAAATCTAATATTAGTAGTTTACCATTGTTAAATTAGCCATTACTTTATTTTATTGTGAATGGTGGTGAATGTAACTTTAGGTGGTAACAGATGGTTAATTGGTGGCATGTATCATTCGCCTAAGGCGAGTCATGTAACCTTTTTGGAGAAATTAGAAGAGTGGTGTGATGATTATTTTGGACTTAGTAATAGATGTATTTTTGTAGGTGTTAATATTAATTATTTAGATGAAAATAATTTTTATACTAGGAAAGTAAAAGAATTAATTATGAAATATGGCATATCTCAAGTAGTTAATGAATATACTAGGTGTACTAATATAAGTTCTACACTTATTGATTATGTGTTAACAAATAATGAGGGTTTATACGTGAATATACATAATGTACCAAAAATTACTGATCATGCAATCATAAGTATTAATTTAAATAATAGAGTTAGCCTTAAAGATAATAGTAATTTCATGATTCGTAAGTTAAATGATGATGTTTTTCATAATATTAATTTGGAGTTAATTTCGCAAGCCTGGAATTTGAATAGCACTGATGTCAATGTAGTTTATAGGGATATTGTTGATAGATGTAGCGTAGTATTAAACAACTTAGCCCCAGTTATTGTTGCAAATAATAAATCTAATCAAGTCCCTTGGTATAATGCTGAAATTAAAAATAAATCATTGGAGAGAGATACTGCTTATAAGAATTATAAAAAAAGTGACAATGCTGCTGAGAAGGATATCTTGTGGAATATATATATAACTAAAAGGAATGAGGTGGTAAATTTGCACAAGAATAAAAAACGGGAATATTTTGAGAATAAAATTGATAAGAATAAAAATGATCCAAAAGGAATGTGGAAAACTATCAAAACTATTATTAAAGGAGATGAAAACACATTAAATTTTAGAAATATAAAATTTTATGATAACAACAATATTACATATATCTCAAATGAAATTGAAGCAGCTAATAAATTTAATCAATTTTTTGTCAGCAGTATTGTTGATATTTCCAATAGTATTGAGCGCATACATCTAGTTGGTCGCCTACGCAATGTGATATTATAAACACTAGTTTGACTGACTTTAAACTGTTAACCATGAGCGATTTGAGGCAAAAGGTTTCCCTACTCAAGATAAGAAATAATGTAAATGATATTTTAACATCTAAATTCATAAAAAATACCATTGATACACTAGGTTTTGTACTCCTTAATTTTATTAATACTTCACTTCAATACGGAAATTTTCCAACTGAATTAAAAGTAAGTACTATAGTCCCTATACCCAAAATTCAAAATGCAACTGAAATGAGTGATTATCGTCCTATCAACACACTTCCTGATATTGAAAAACTATTAGAACTGTCTGTATATGATCAGGTTGTGGACTATTTTCAAATGAATAATTTATTTGTAGGTAACCAATCTGGATTTCGTAAAAAACATTCATGCGAAACAGCAGTTTAGTTTACAATATCTAAATGGAAGCAAACTATAGATGAGGGTAATTTTATTGTAGCTGTTTTTATTGATTTTAAAAGAGCATTCGAGACCATCGACAGGGAAATACTTATAAACAAGTTGAAGCACTGTGGTATCAATGGTACTGTTTTGAAATGGTTCCAACAATATATTATAGATAGATATCAAGTCACAAAGATTGGTAACTCAATTTCAAATTCATTAAACAATAACATAGGTGTACCTCAAGGAAGTATCCTGGGTCCTTTATTATTCATAGTGTACCTTAATGATATAAATCACATTGATGGCTGTGACTTTATAAATTTATTTGCTGACGACACACTGGTTGCTTGTTGGGGTAAAGATATAAATATGATAGTACATAGAATGAACTCTGTATTAGTTAAATTAGAAAAGTTCCTAAATGTAAATAAACTTAAGTTAAATGTAACGAAAACGAAAGGTATGATTCTAGGGACAAAATATAAATTAAAAAATATTAATGTTACAGACTTTCAGTTGAAGATTGATAATGAAAATATTGAATGGGTAACTGAAATAAAATATTTAGGCATAATTATTGATGAGTGTTTAGATCTAAAAGCACATTTTGAATATATTTACAAAAAAATTTCTACTAAACTGTATTTCTTTACAAGAATTTCTACCGATATCTCATTTTTTGCACGGAGAACTATTTATCAAACAATTATTCAACCACACTTCGATTATTGTGCTATGCTCTTATAACTTTTTGATAAAAACAGAATGCAGTCTCTTCAAAAACTTCAAAATAGGGGGCTAAGAATTATATTAAAATGTAATAGGTTTACAGCAATCAGAACTATGCACGATTCATTAAATTATTTATACATAGAGAATAGATTGTATTTATTAACTATGATTTTTGTATTTAAAATTAAAACAAATATGTTGCCATCCTATTTTGATGAATTTATTGTTTACAATGATATTATACACGATTATAATACAAGAAATAATGATAATTTCCACATAAACAGAACTATGAACAGGCAAGCAATGAACTCCATTTTTTTTAAAGGTTTAAATGAATTTAATAAACTACCAGCATTAGTAAAAAATAGTAGTAGTGTATGTGTTTTTAAAAAACACCTGCTAAAAATGATTGGGGACTTGAGAGTAATTTAAATGTTCGTATTTATATATGTTTATTTTTGTTTGTATTTATATTAGTTTTATGTAGATATATATATTTATTTGATGAATACTTTATAAATCTATCTATACCTGATACTTGTTTATTGCAATTTATAGAATACTTTGTATATTAGGAGATTCCTATTTAATAAATTTAAATAAATAAAATAAAATTGTTTTAACTCATTTTAATATGTATTCTTTTCTTTTTGTATAATGGTGAATCCGTATAATAAATAAATAAATAATGTGCCAGGATGTAGCGCCTATAACCGTGTAGAAAGACAAATGGCTCCTCTTAGCCAGAAGCTCTTCGGATTGATTTCAGAACACAATCATTTTGGATCTCATCTTGACGCCAAAGGGGAAACCATCAGCATAGACTTAGAACTACATAACTTTAAACATGTCAGAGAGGTACTTGCTGAAATTTGGAAAATGTCATCCAGTTCACGCTCTCTATGAGCTACCAGGTGGACCAGATTTATCAGAGGAACAAGCAGACGCTTCATGGCGAGCACGTTACATCCGGGAATCCCAATATTTGTTTCAAATAGTCAAGTGTAAAGATCTTGCTGTGGCACGCTTAGAAGTAGCATGAGGAATGTGCTTCCAGAGGGATTTTTGCCTCCATCCATCAAGATATCCCAAGGGACATTTGGGCTCGTCTGTTCGGATCTGTAAAAATACGGAGCAGGGCAAATTTATTTCTCTTTTACGCAGTTGGCCATCACTTTAAGACCTACTACCAAAGGGTTTAAAGGTACCCCCTATGATTTCTATTGCCCGTTGCTACGCTCACAACTAGATGATCGAGTGTACAAAATGTGTAGACTTTATCATGCCTCAAAGAAATCTGCTGCCATTCATGTTAAAGCTATGCACGACTTCCAAACCCCCACTCCCTAAGTGTGAATAATACACTCAGTCCGTATAACAGCACATCGATGCAAAATGTATCATCAAGGACGATGCCACTGATTCTGGAGATGCGAACTGGGTAGATGATGATGATGATGATGCTAATCTTACTCGTCTCGAAATACCAGTAAATAATCTTCGTTCGTGGGTGCCATCAATTAAATCAATAAATGACTGGTTAAAACCTGAATGGTCTAATGAGTGAAGAATTATACTTTATTTTTATTTTGTTTGTTTATTAATTTGATAATTTTTGCACCGTTTATTTTTACCACTACTAATACTGAAAATATAGTCATTTTATTTTTATTATTTTTCGTTTCGTAACGAAATGTTACCTATTTTGTGTTATTTAATATTTAATAAATATATTTCTGTATTATTTCAATATTTTATTGTTTTATATTTCATACGATGAACAATTATGTGGTTATAAATGTTTTAATGTAATGAAAATATTATGAATGATAATAAATAACGGAATCGAAAAAAAATAAGGAGAGGGGCTCTATAAGCGTGACGTAATTTTGGGGTGGTCTAGCTGAGCGTGACAATGGGGGGGAGGAGGTCTAAAATGTCACGAATTGGTGTGATGTCATTTATGGATAGCCCCAGTAAAGGAAAGGTCAAACCTGGCAAACTTACTCCTATGTGGGGGGTTGTAAATGATAATTATTGGTTTAGGTTTTTTGACCAAAATTTTAGTTGGTTAGAGTACTGTCGTGAGCAGAAAAAAATAGGACAACTTTTTTTTTCTAATGTAAATCTGTCTCTATTTGAATCTGTAATGAGTAGCCGAAATAAAGCAGATATCACTTTTAATTTATTTTTTATTTTAATGCTGTAGTTGTTGCTATAGTAAATGATGGATGGTTAATGAGACAAATTGCACTGCATTATAATATTAACAAAAATTTGGTGTGTAACATTTTAAGAAAGTGGAGAATAAACGGCACGATTAGTAGAAATCCTGGATCAAAGGACAAAGGATATTCTACTTAACAAGAAACTAACTATTAATATTTCGTTATTGCGCCATTTCTATTTATAACTTCTATAAGTCTGTTTGGTTTCCCATGCATTATTTACTGTTTCCAGTAATTCTTCGGCATTCCGTGGTCTCACATTTCGTTTTTGGATACTTCTTACGAGTAGTCGGAGTACGGTATGAGCAGTATGAATGGAACAATTGTCTTGTTGAAATATGAACTCATTATTACGAAATAATTGTGACACAGAAGGGAGCATAATATTGTCTAAAATCCTAATATACGTTTCACTATTAAATCGTTCCTCAATATGCCACAAAACACCAGGACCATGTGCCGATATCCAAGCCCACATATTGACGGAAAATCTACCACTTTTAACATTGTTAGATATATATTTCTCATCAAATCGAGTATTTGGAGGGCGGTAAACACGAATACGACCGCTGTGTGTTAACTGGAAAGTTTTTTTGTCTGTAAAGATTACATTGTTCCAAAAATTTACATCATGCGCTAAAAATTCAAGCGCAAATCCTACTCGAGCTTCTTTATGTTCAGCTTTAAGTAAGTATTTCTGTGCTGCTGCATGACAGCGTAGCTTCGATTCTCTTACTCGCCGGCGACCAGTACTACTCGATCCAGGAAAATTCGTTTCCTGGAATTCAGCAGCCTGAATAACTGAGTAAAATGGATTTTCTACTAAAGCATTTACCAATTGCAAATCTTGTTGTTGAGTTGATATCCTTCGTCGCCCTGATCCGGGATTTCTACTAATCGTACTGTTTATTCTCCACATTCTTAAAATGTTACACACCAAATTTTTGTCAATATTATAATGCAGTGCAATTTGTCTCATTGAACATCCATCTTCTGCTTTAGCAATAACTCCAGATTTAACTAAATCGCTTATATGAGGCATATTAGTTTTTTGCACACTTGCAATAAATTATGACAACTAACTGACATTGTCACAAAAATTAAAGTTAGATGTACACAACTAGATTTTAGCAAAACACCATTATAAGACTTGCCCTATTTTTTTTTTACTCACGACCGTACACAAACATTTAGGTTATCTGTGCTAAAATCAACCCCTATTAGAGGGTGAAAGCAACCTATCTCCAGTAAGAAGGGAATCAAACATGAATAAGTAATGAATTCTTTTAACTTTATTTTGCTGTTTTCATCACCAGAGACTTTTATGCCTATAGAAGCTGATGCCGAGTTTACTTCGGTGCTATTCGCATTGGTTTCTACAAAAGTAAACCTGTCACTGAAATTCATCATAGGGGCATGCGCAATTGTTAAATTTATTTCTAAGGATTTTCATTGATTTCTATTTACTTCCACTGATTTCCAGTTGTGTATGCACCATATTTCCACAGCAGTTTACCCCTCAAGTTAACCCTTCGTATATCACAAGTTTAATGACAAAATTTTACTTACTGCCTGTAGCTTTCTTAGTTATGATAATTGATATGCAAATAGTTGGATTTTATTTAAACAGCAAAGTTAATATTTCTCCACCGCAAGAGTAAGTAATTATTTTAATTTTTTTAGGTTATTCCAATTGATATGGATATGTTAAGGGACTATAAAAATAAGATGAGGAAATTGTGGCTTCCTGAGGCAACCAATATAAGGCATTCGTGTTCTAGAGAAGTTATAGGATTTGTAAAAGATGGAGATTTTAGTTTTTTACTAGGACAAAGTAAAGCTTTAGGATACATAGCAATGAGTGCATTGCCAGCATTACTGTCTTTAAAATCTAACAAAGTACTAGTCAGGAACACTAATTCAAAACAGTATAGGTTGGGAACTTTAGAAATCATATGTGAATAAAGATTTTATTTTTTTTTTCATTGTTTTTCTTCCCCATTAATTCTATATGTTTCCATTGTATATTACCCGTGATGGCATGGAACAGGATGGAATGAATATACAGGGTGGGGCAATAGTGCGTTCAGCTTCGATAGTTCAAGTTCTACGATCGCTAGAAATTAAAAAAGAAATTATAACTGGAAATTATTTTCGAATATACAGGTGAACCAAGACGATTGTACTGGACCAAGTGCCATTTTTTAAAATGGTATGTTATAAATATCAGTACATTTTTGGAAGCCTCTTTCTAAACTCCTTTCACTCCTATATTATTATCTTCCAACCATTTATGTGATTTTCAGAGCTGGGTAAAGTACTCCGGTAAAGTGCTTTGAGTAGTATTTGAAGCATTTTGAAACACAATGCTTGAAGCATTGTGTTTCAATTATTTTTAAGAGAGTATTTGGTACGTGACATTTGAATTACTTTGCATAAGTACTTGGCTTTAAAGCCCTTTCTGAGGGCTTCAATTACTTTCGAAAGTGCTTCAATTACTTTGAAAAGTATTGAAGTGCTTGAAATATTTTTATATTTGTGAGCCCTTTTTAAAATTCATTCAAAGCCCTTCTAGAAAAGTACCATCATGAATTATCAGGAACTAATAGAAAAAAAAGCAGCTTGTTTGTATTCACTGTTTCATAGTTGGTGAGGTGATGCAAGTGTGTGATTACCATTCCTGTTATTGTATATTGTATTGTGAAATAAAGAAAAGGTAAGTTTTAGAATAATTGAGGATTGATGAGATAGTTAATTTACTTTCGCCCTATAAACTGTATTGCAATAATTGTAAAATTGGTTTTTGGGAGAAATTAATCCATAATAATAAATAAACAGTAAACAGATTTGTGTTATCTCGTTATCTGTGGCCTGTGCAATATTTGTACAAAATTTAGTAGTAAATTTAGTAGTGAGGCAATTCTCCCATTCCTGCAAAATATTAAACCTCGTATTAAACTCACTGATGTACGATATGGAATTTATCAAAGTGAAAACAAGAATGGAACTTCCAATTTGCACGAAATGTAGTACACATGTATTATTTAAGGCAGTCTTCCTATTTACAAATTATTAAACTCATTGGCACACGGTGTGGGAGGTTTAAGGGAATTAAAAATGATTTGAACTACAACATATCAAAAACTCGGCTAATTTGACAGAAATCGCTTTTTCAAGAAATGTGCTTCCTCTCCAAACACTTTTTAAGAAACTTATTTTTACTCCACTATTAGTATTAGTATAGGTTTAACTTTTTAGATTTTTTAAATTTTAATATGTACTGTGATAGCCGAGTGGGTTAAGGCGCGAGGTGGAAATCGCGATTAATCACACGGGCATTGCACCACCGGGTTCTAATCCTGGCTCCGCCACTGTCGGAGGAAATGGTCGTATGTCCGCGTTTTTTCAATGTGTAACCCCCTTCCGCACAAGCCCCTGACTTCTGGAATTGGGGGTTGTCTAATTTCTGTGGTGTTTATTTATGTACCTATATATACTACTTGGTATTCTAAGTAATAAATACATAAATAATTTTCTTTTAGAGCATTTATTTTCCCTGAATTTTTCATTATCGTTATGTTATAAAGGTGTTAATGGTGTGGATGTGAAAATAATATTGCCTTTTACCGCTGATTCATAGGTATTATTCCCCATTTCAATAAACCAACTTTTACAAATTAGATAAATAATAAACAGATTGGAGTTATTGCTCAAATATTTGTACTTTTGATAGTACTTGAAGTACTTTAAGGGCTTCAAGTACTGTACCAATAGTGCTGTGTACTTGGCATTTATATCTCTGAAGGCTTGGTGGCTTACTTTTTCAAGTGCTGTACTTGACAATTGAAGCACTTTTGTAAATAAAAGTACTTAATACTTCATGCTTTAAAGCACTCTAGCTAAGTGCTTTGTACTTGAAGTACTTTATCAGAGTACTTTACCCAGCTCTGGTGATTTTTTTGTTGAAATAATGCCATCTGCAGATGCATTTTGAAAACATCACTAGTCACCATTATGGATTTTAAGAAAAAATTTTGTAAATACCAGTTACGAGACATCTGTGTGATATTTCTGATATTTCTTTCATTTCATGGTGCAAAATTTCAGAGCGAAATTCAAAATTTCAAGGTCAAAAATCCAAAAAAAGTTAGCAATGTTTTTATCTCAAATCTGTCTACGCTACTGTATTTAGGAAACCTTCAAATGGATGTGACCGAAATTTAATAAAAAAATATTGGTTTCTAACAGAAATAGGGCATAATTAAAATTTAAAATTTATATTATGTTATCGAAATATTTCGAATGTTCGTCATATTTACTTCGAAAATTGAAAGGTTAAAGAACAGTTTAAGTTGTGGTCCTGATGTAATTCCAGCTATATTTTTAAAAAATTGTATTTATACTGTTAGCAGCCCGTTACATATCTTGTTTAATTTGTCTATAAATCTGGGTGTTTTCCCACAATTCTGGAAATACAGCTTCATAAGACCTATTTTCAAGAGTAGGGATGTAAATGATATTAAGAATTATATAGGAATTTGTTTACAGTCATGTATACCAAAAATGCTAGATTATTTTGTCTCTCAACTGTTAACTTGGGAATTTAAGAATGTTATAACTAACGAACAGCATGGGTTCCGTCAGGGTAAATCGACACTCACTAACTTACTTATTTATCAAAATGTACTTGATGCATTTGAAAGGAAACATCAGATTTATTCTATATATAGTGACTTCTCAAAAGCATTTGATATCGTTAATCATAAACATCTGATATAAAAATTAGGTTCTTTGGGAATTAGTGGCTCACTACTTGCATGAATTGAAAGCTTTTTAACAGGACGGAATCAATTGGTAAAAACCATTGTGGCCCCTTACTTTTCAATTTATTTATTAATGATATAGGTGGTTATATAACACATTCCAAGTTCCAGCTTTTTGTGAATGATTTAAAAATTTATTTAGAAATAAGCAATGTTTGCTACTTCAGGAGGACTTGAATAGCTTTGTCATTTGGTGTGATCTAAACTGTATGAAATTGAATACCGACAAATATTGTGTGAACTTTAATCAGTTATGCTCCTCGGTAGATTTCGATTATACTTTAAATAACATTCCTCTATGCTAAGCTATGTTTCATTAACCATATATCTACCATTACTAATAAGGCTAGCAAAATGCTTAGATTTATTTTTAGAATTGGGAAACAATTCTCAGCTCAAACTTTAAAAATTTTATACTGTGCATATGTTCGTTCACATTTAGAGTATGCTGCTGTGTTGTTGGAGTCCATTTTATAACAATCATATTCAATCAATCGAATCAGCAATAATCCATTCCTGTTGGAAAATACCGAGGTATGTAACATTTTGAATATCAAATCTTTGAGTGGCAGGAGGACCCGAGATGATTTGTTGTTTGTATTTAAATTACTACCTGGCATTATCAGCTGTCCTGAACTCCTTCAAAATATTAACTTCACTATTAAATCAACTAACATCAGAGATGTCTCTTTTTCATATTAAATACCACTCCTCTAATTATGGCTATCATCGGCCTATGACCAGAATGTTACGGTCTGCTAATGGTGCCAATACTAAGCTAGATTTTTATAATCACTCTTTGCAAAGTTTTAAATGTGCTGTAAATGAGTTATGGTATTATTCTTGTATTTTAAAGGGGTTATCCCGTTAATGAATAAATAAATAAATTAACACAACAACCTGGAATGCAACAGTTATTTCCAGATCGCTTAGTTTTACCTATGTTTCGTTTGTAATTGGAACATTTTATGAAATTGTAACTACTTTCATTTTTAAACAACAATGCTCACCGACATATATGGAAAATAGCAGTTCAAAACTTTCAACGATGCTCACCGCAAACGCTGGCGTCGGATTTAGTAACAGCTCCGCCCCCTTGCTCATAGCCTATATGCATTTAAAAAAAAGTTGTGGCCAAAAGTAATAAATATTTGCTTATTAGATCTCTCTCTCTTGGATGTACCCACCTTAATATATAATTATAATAATAATATTAGTGTCAAGTACTAGAAATTGCTGTCATAACTTTTCCAAAAATATTTGTACAAAAAATTTTTTTTCTCACAAAATTGACAAATGCATTTAAAAATCGACTTATCTGAGCGAATGTTTGTCACTGCTTTGTGACTATTTTAAGGAATCTATTCCAATCTTTACGTAAATAAATTATAAATAAGTACAAATTTCATTACTTTGATACCATACCAGAACTTCCGATTTATTTAAACAAATATCGTTAACTTTTCATATATTCCTCTATGGGAAAAATTATAAGCTTTAATTCTGTACTATTGGTAAATTTTGACTTAATATACCGTTCATACATTTTTTTATCACAAAATTACGATTTTTACAAATAATAAATATGCATGGAATGCAACGCTTTATTTTGTTTCAATTGGTGCAAACTGCAAGTTTCTATCTTATCCTTTTTTAGAATAAATACGGCTTATTTATTAAACTCCGTGTTGCAATTCTACTGAATGCAAACTTAACCATATGCCGTTTATTTAAAAAGTTCATTTCACCCTGGTTAATGAAGTGTATAAGTAAATACAGATTGTTATTTGTAAATTATTAATGTATAAAAATGTGCATCAATTGATAGAAAGAGGCGAGGAGCTTAAATTCTCTGCTCTTGGTAGTATAATTTTTTATTTATTGGGCCGTTTACGAATAATAGGCAAAAATGTGACATTGCAAAGTAGTCCCCTCCTATATTTTTTGTAGTCAGAAGGAAATAAATAATTTTTATCAAATAAAAAACATGAGTGGGCTATAAAATTGTTTTTTTTTTCACTAATGCAAACTGCAAGCATGTACAGGGTTATTATTTATAAATTAACCACCTCTTATTATTGCCTATAGAAAAGAAAGTTTTAAATAAAAGTTGTGTGGTTATGACCAGTGACGGCCCTTTAGGGATGGCAGGGTAGGCAGTGCCCACCCAATTACATAAGCATTAGTTATATTTCTATATATTTTTGTTGTTAAATAATATAGTAAAATTTTGCGGTTAATTAATTGTAGTATTAAAATTTAAAAAATAGTTTTATTTATAATATTATTTTTACTACATATTATTCTGCCTCATATAGGTGTAGATACGCTTATAAATCCGTTTAGAAACCAGACGTAAAGTTCTCTGGTGTAATACTATCTCAATGTGTCATGCGCCAAGCCAGGGCGGGCAAGCATCGCTCAGAAATCGTGAATTCAATCATAATACGTCTACGTGCATGTTGGTTATTCACTTCGATCTTACGCCTGTAATGTATATCAAAACGAGACGTACGTCGTACATGCTTAAGCTATTTACAACCTAGAGTGGGCATGCCACCCCTGAACAAAACTTGTAATAAACAATATGAATATTGAATAGAATATGTTCACAATTGAAAAGATATCAAACAAGAAAAATAACTAATGTGTTAAAATTGATTAATCAATCCTTTATGAATATCAAATATGATAGCAATTTTTAATTTGATAAATAGAGACAAAAAGAAGTTAAAATACCTATCAGCGGTGCCATATAGTTAAGTTACCTATATAACTATAATTTTATTTTTCTTTGCGTTTTAAGGTATAATGTATTAGAACATATATGGCTCTATATTATCCAAATAGTTCTAAAATAATGTTTAATTTTATTTTAGCAGTTTTAGATGAGAAATTAATATAATATGCAAATGAATAAATGTATAATATTCAAATATGGGACTTCACGCTGGGTGGGATGTGGACACTGCCACCCTCATCCCTTCCCTTTTCTTTTACAGTATCGTGATGTTTTGCCGAGAATCGTTTCATTTTTGGTCGTGTGGAGTCAAGCCAGCATTCGCGAATCTCAAATGTTGGAAATTGTTGCTGCTGTTTTAAAATTGGAAGAGTTGATTTGGTTATAGGTTTGTGTAATGTTTTATTCTCTCAATTTTATGTTTTTTAAATTTGTAATCTGTGATCTTTGTTGGTATTTAATAAATAGTAAAGTGTCTACTTTAGCAGAAAAAATAAATGTGGACAACTGACAAATTATTAATATTAAAATATTTGCCATAGCCGACGTAAGACAAATGGTAAGCGATAATTGTGATATTATAAATTTTTTATTAGAAAACAGTTTTGCGAGACTAACATACGATGACAAAATTTTTAACTAAATTAGAACGACCTTGCCCCTATGGAAAATCTCATTATGTAAATTCAAATTCATCCAATAGAAAATTTTGTGTCACAGGGTATCAAAAATGTTTATGGCTTTCTGGAAGTGAAATAAAAAATAAACTTTATTGCTGGCCTTGCATGTTATTCAGTAAAAATAGTAAAAGTTCGTGAAATTCAACAGGGATAGATAATCTAAAAACATACAAGTTGATTGAAATGGGCAGAGGCATCATTGAATGTTTTTTGCGTGATTTTTTTGTGGAGAAGTGTCATTATATTATTCGGTTCTATCTCACATCCTGCCCACCCAGAGCTAAAAACCACGAGCCGCCACTGGTTAGGACTGAATTTTGTTAAAATGCTATCAAAAGTACAGTAGCATGCAGTTTTGTGGGGATACAAAAAAAATAATATATTTTTTAAAATAGTATTCCCTGTATATTATTAAATTTTTGGTATGATCCTTTTTCCTGATTTCAAAAATATACCACATGTTACCCCAACTGTATACCATTTTTAAGTTATTAAACGCCGAATATCTTAGGGTAACTATAGTTACTGTAAATATGGAAAAGTTAATATTATTAAAGTGAGCTATGAAAATGACAACTATTATTAAAGAGTAGCACTGATTGGGATGACTATAAAGAATAAAAAAATGTTAACAGCGATAAAAAATGAGAAGAAAATATATTTTCGGAATAAAATTGGTAATAATAAAAAGATTAAAACTACTTGGAAAACCCTTAATGAGCTAAGTATATATCGGCGAAAAAATAATCATGAAATTCCAGAGCATTTGCAGGACTTAAATGTCTTAAATCAGTTTTTTGTCAATACTGGTCGTACCATAAATCCACCTAACAGAGAAGCATTAAATCATTACACAAATAATATAAAACCAAATGTAGGCGAATTTTATTTCCATATTGTGGATAGTGAAATGGTTAATAAATATCTACTTAGTTTAAAATCTAACACAATGGGAGCGGATAATATTAGCGTAGATATGTTGATACTTTGCTGCCCTTTTACCGTTCCTTATCTTACTCATTTAATTAACTGTTGTATTGAAAAAAATATTTGCCCCCCTCAATGAAAAATTGCATGTTAAACCATTTCCTAAAAACAAGGAGCCCAGTGATTTTAAAGATTTACGCCCTATAAGCATATTGCCAGCATTGTCGAAACTTTTGGAGAAGGTGCTAGATGAACAAATAAGGGAGCATATTGACAAGCATAAAATTGTACCAGATAATCAATCTGGATTTTGTCCACATCATGGCTGTGCAACAGCATTATTAAAAGTAACCGATGATATTCTCTCTACATGTGATTGTAACAAGTTAACAGCATTAATATTCATAAATTACTCAAAAGCGTTCGATATGGTAAATCATCAGTTACTTTTAGCTATACTACATTATAATGAATTTACAAAGTCAAGTCAAAGAAAACAATATGTAAAAATAGAAAATACTATATCTGAACAACAATGTATTAGCAGCGGCGTCCCACAGGGATCTATACTGGGTTCCTTATTATTTACTATAACGTATCTAAAATCTCATCGTTCTTACATAATTGTCAATCTCACTATTACGCAGATGATGCTCAAATTTATTTCTCTTTCAGTTTTGACGATGCTGACAATGCAAATAATAAAATAAATGAAGATCTAAATATGTTAAATAAGGTTTCTGCTGATCTGTCCCAAAGAAAGGAATTTTGGGGAAAATTAAAATAAGAAGCCTAATCACTTACCGGTTTCAATAGAAGTTAACTTCTGCCTTTTTCTCACTCCAGATGAATTGCAAATTAAGTATATTCTTAGTATATCAAAAACAGTGTCACTATTTCTTGTTTTAGAACAGGAATGAACATTTTCATTTATATTGTTACTCATTTGACAAGCAGAAGTAGGTTAATAATAAGAAAGCCGCGTACCCCCCTCCATACCTCCATGTATACCCCCCACTCCTCCTCCCACCCCGAACGTGATTGGTCGATGGGAGGGGATAAGCTCCGCCCACCTAAGCGGATTGGTTGAGTGGAGGGGATAAACCACACCCCTCATAATATGATTGGTCGATTGGTGGGAGGTGAATATCAACCCACTTATTGTGATTGGTCAAGATAAACCCCACCCATGTATTGTAATTGGTCGATGGGAGGGGATAAGCTCCGCCCACCTAAGCGGATTGGTTGAGTGGAGGGGATAAACCACACCCCCTCATATCATTGGTGGATTGGTGGGAGGTGAACCCTCGTATGCATGCATCTTAGGATCATTTCATTATAAACCGTTAATGTGTAAATATGTCGTTTACTTTCACTCTTAGTGCAGAATCTTCCGTATTAAACTACAGTTTCAATCCACCAATATATTTAGATGATGAAGTAGATTATGAAATTGGATTAGTAAATTTTGATACTTATAATATTATTCCAAATATTGACAACAGTAATAATAAATTTGCATGGGGGGGAAATTATGAACATATAACTGAAATTCCTGAGGGATGTTATGAAATTGATGACATTATAAAATTCATAGTAAACAAAATAAACGAAGAAGATGATGAAGCAGTTATCAGAATTACCACAGATATTAATACTTCTAAAGTCACTATACGTGCAAATACGAGAATTAATTTCAACGTGAAAGATTCGATAGGTCCAGTATTAGGTTTCGAGAAGAGAGAGTTAAAGGTTAACGATAGCAATACTTCCGATAATACCGTAAAGATATCTAAAGTGAATGCTATCTGTGTGGATTGCAGCATTGCAGTAGGCTCTTTTTCTAATGGACAACCTGTACATATTATTCATCAGTTTTTTCCAACAGTGCCTGTTGGGTATAAAATAGTGGAGTCACCTTTAAACATTATTTATTTCCCAGTGTGCGTTAAAACTATTAGCAACATCACTGTCAAAATAGTAGACCAAGCAGGGCAACTTGTTAATTTTCAAAAAGAGACTTTAACTGTTAGACTCCATCTTAGAAAATCAATTAGATAATTAAATGGTGCTGATATTTAATTCAACGCCATCCGTTTACAAGCATCAGCCATACTATAAAAGAGCTAGAAAGAAGGAAATCAACAGTATTAAAAGAAATATCGAACCATTAACATTAAAAAATCGTCAATATTTAAAATCAGTTGGATTGGAAGTTTTAGTATAATGGATTTACTAAATATTACTGATCAGCCCTTTAGCGACAACTCTGTTGCGGAGTACCAGTTCCATACATATCAATCCAATATATCCGGAACTTTGGATTACAATGATGAAATAAGAATCCCTATTCAAGATTTAGATGCTTATACTGCACCGTGCAATAGTTATTTGTACATCGAAGGAAAATTAATGAAAGAGGATGGAACTGAGACTGTTGCACTGGAGTTTATTAATAATGGTATTGCGTTTTTGTTTCGTGAAATTAGATATGAAATGAATGGAATTGTAATAGATGGAGCGAGAAATGTTGGATTAGTTTCAACTTTAAAGAATTATATATCATACAATGAAAATGAAAGTATTTCCATGCAAAATGCTGGATGGTTTCCAAAAAAGAAAACAGGCGTGGGTGAAAAAATTATCGCCGATGTAAAAGGAAATTTCAATGTTTGCATTCCATTAAAACTACTAGTTGGATTTTTTGAAGATTTTCGAAAAATTTTCATTAATATGAGACAAGAATTAGTATTAATACGTAACAGTAATGATCTAGACAGCATTACAAGTAGCGATGAAGCTGAAAAACCTAAAATTACTATTAGTAAACTATTTTGGAGGGTCCCTCATGTCACTGTTAATATGTCAGAACAGCTTAGGTTGAATAAACTTATAAGTCGTAATGTAGATCTCCCTATAAAATTTAGAAGCTGGGAATTAATTGAATATCCATCTCTACCTCCGTCGAGCAGACATACATGGCCTGTTAAGACGTCTACTAAGGTAGAAACTCCTAGACATGTAATAATAGCATTTCAGAAAGATAGAAAAGGGAAAATTACAACTGATATGAGCAAATTCGATGACTGTGGACTTAGAAACATAAGAGTCTTCTTGAATTCTGAAAGATATCCATATAACGATTTATACTTAGACTTTAAAAGCAATAAATACGCAACCCTCTATGACATGTTTGCAAATTTTCAGGAATCCTACTATCATCACAAAATAAATCAGCCTATTCTTAATCCAAGAGAATTTAAGGATTATGCACCAATAACGCATATCGACTGTTCACGTCAAAAAGAAGTTATACAAACGGGGTCAGTGGTCATGAGAATAGAGTTTGAGACGGATATCCCCACTACTTCGGATATTACTGCATATTGTCTTATATTACATGAGAAACATTTCACTTATAACCCTTTAACTAAAATTGTACGTCAACATTGACATGCGCACTACATGTTTCTCTTTGCTGGCATAAACAAAAAGTAGTTCGAAGAAGTCAGTTAGTATGATAAGGAGATCAGAATATGTGCGACTATTGAAGGAACACAGAAAAAAACTGAAATACTTAAGAAAAATAGTGGAATTTTATTGCATGAAGAAAAAAGTTTTAAAAAAATTGCATAATCTAAAACTATGAAGCTGGTTGTGGACATTCAAGGATTTAAAATAGAAAACAACGAATTTATTGTTAAAGAGCTCGCAGGCTATGACGGTGTAAAAATGTGCCACTATATTTTTAAACCACCATACCCATTTAACTTACTCTCACCAGAGATAGAACATCAAGTAACATGGCTAACAAGAAATCATCACGGCATCAAATGGGCTGATGGATTTACACCATTGCATATGTTCGGTCAAATTATTCAGGATTTGACTTCAGCGGCAGATTGCGTTTATGTAAAAGGAAACGAAAAAGCAAACTACATCAGACACTTTATCACCCAACCTGTATTAGAACTTGACGAGCGACCAACTTTAAAGAAGTCGATCCCAAAATGTTTTTACCATTCAAATAATAAGTGTATGTGTGCACTGTCTAATGTCTATTATTTGTATGAAAATTTTATTTCTTGATTTTATAATAAATAATACTAAACAGAATTTTGTTTTTTTTATTTTTTATTTTTAATATCTGCAAATAACACAAAATACAGTACAATATACAATACAATATAAAATATTTAAATAATTCAATTATCCTCTTGAACATGTACCCTGTTTGCAAGTTCTGGCTCCAAATATTGTTTTATTCGATGCAAAAATCCGCCTAACCCCAATTTGATCAGCTCCTGGACAAGACATCCCTCACATATTCTCTTTTCTAAAAATTTGCGACAAACTTCATGGCCCTCTTCATATTTTTTAGCTAGTTCATTACATTCATCTTCAGAGTAAAATCTTCCCATTCCATATACAGCCTCATGCTCTGCGTCGAATTGAAGATTTGAAAATTTTTGACTTAAATGGCGAACACCACTTTCTAAGTCCGTAATCTCAACTTCTTTGACGTAGCACATCCACATCTTTCGATATTAACTTTATTTCGGATGAAGTAAAAAACTGTTAACTGACGAGTTCTACTAATATTCCAGATTTATAGTGAACGATCATACCCCCCACATTATTTCAGACATGCCTATTTGACTACATTTGTGGAGTCAGCAGACCATTTAACTTGTGAAGTCAGCAATTTATTGTACTTAGGCATACCATAATTTATTCAATTTACAAGTTTATTGTAACACATCCGGCATTTTATTCAGATTATGTCAGCAGTACATTGTACTGATACATCCGGTATTACTTAACTTGCAATGTCAGCAGTTCATTCAACTTGTAAAGTTAGCAGTTCATTATACTGACATCCGGCATTTTATGCAGCTTATGTCAGCAGTTCATTGTACTGATACATCCGGTATTACTTAACTTGCAATGTCAGCAGTTCATTCAACTTGCAAAGTTAGCAGTTCATTATACTGACATATCCGGTATTATTTAACATGCAACATCAGCAGTTCATTGTACTTTCACATCCTGTAATTCTATTCAACTTGCGAAGATAGAAGTTCATTATTCACTCCAAATTATATATTATATAGTGAAGTATTTGAAAAAAAGAATAAATATATCTATTATTACAATAATGCATAGGATTTTAAATAAAAATATTTTTTTAAATTAATAATTTATTTGATTAATATCAGACTTTTCCTAAAATACAGTTATTTGGTATAACTTTACAAACAAAAGTGGATAATGATAATAAAAGAATAACAATTGTTGAAGATTGAAATTACAAACTTTTGTGTAGTTATTTCGTAACATTTACAAACAAAAATGGATATTTATATAAAAATGCTAATTTTTGAATACAATACAATATAAAATATTTAAATAATTCAGTTATCCTCTTGAAATACTCTGCTTGCAAGTTCCGGCTCCAAATATTGTTTTATTCGATGCAAAAATCCGCCTAACCACAATTTGATCAGATCCTGGACGAGACATCTCTCGCATATTCTCTTTTCCAAAAATTTTCGACAAACTTCATAGCCCACTTCATATTTTTTAAGCTAGTTCATTACATTCATCTTCAGAGTAAAATCTTCCCATTCCATATACTGCCTCATGCTCTGCATCGAATTGAAGATTTGAAAATTTCTGACTTAAATTTCTCACACCAGATTCCAAGTCAATAATTTCAAAAGCTAATTTTTGAATATTGAAATTATAAACATTTTTACAGTAAAACAAAAATGGATACTGGTATTAAAAAAAGCAAATTTTTGAGGATTGAAATAAGTACAAAACATTTTTTACACTAAAACAAAAAACTTACAATAAACCTAAATCAAAGTCGGTATCATGATTTTCCTGTTCAATAATCTCATCAAATGCCCTTAAAAGAATCGTTAAAGCATCATCATTAGTATTATGGTTAGCGTTATTGAGGAAATTAGGAATGGAGTAATGCCCCCAAGCAAGAGTTTTTGTGCTTCCCGGTATAACATAACGCTTGTCATCCTGTGCGGAAAGCGCAACTTTATTTCTCAACTCAGTATATATCGTATGCAGATGTGAAGAAAAAACATACATTTTTCGGTATATGAGGCCGCCGTCTTCTACAATTTGTTTATAATCCACTGAATGTAACTGATTTTTAATAACACTTTTTGATACCCCTTTGGCTTTTTTCATAACATTATCATTTGTTTTAACACAGTAAGCTTTCGCCCCAGTACCGAAAAAGCTTTCTATCGGTGTACCGGCATATTCGTCTTTCATTTTCCCTGGAGTTGACCTCGTTTTCGGAATGTTGTGCACGTTTGGAATTGAAAAATTAGATGTATCGAAGAGTTCTATATTTGTTTTAATATCATCGTAAACATTTTCGGTGTGAATTTGTAAAATTAATGAATCGGTATCCGTGTAACAAAGAACAGCTTTATCCTCATAGTTTTTCTTTATAAAGTTATAAAAAAAGTCATATATTATAGTTTTTGATATATCTAAAATGGTGAAGCCTATGTAGAGCGGTTTATCATAAAATATTTTTAATAGTGACATTTGAATTGCGACTAAATTTTCTGAAAATACACTACAGGATTTAAAATTAGGCTTTGCAATAAGTCCTTCAGCACCTATACTACCTATACTATTTCTCCAATGTGATACTAACTTCACATCAACCCTATTATCTACATTTTCCATTGTCTTTCCGAATATTGAATTTATTAAGAATTTATAAAGATCTCTCTCAAACGGATTTTTAGAAGAGTTTCTAAGTTCAGTATTCAAATCTATGTATGTTTTTAACCAAGCAGATTGTGAGAATTCTATAATTCTATGTATTTTTTTAAGTATTAATCCATGTTCTAAGCATTGTTTCAAATTTCTGTAATGGGTAATATATTTATGTTTATCATGTAAATTTAATATTAGTCAGGGGGTACAAAGGTCTCCGGACAAAACGGTAGATCATTGTGTTTGTCGTGTAAATGCTGTGGGTATTCTAAATCTACTTCCAGTATATAACCTTTTGGAGAATTATTATCGAGATTAGTGCAATCAAAGTTTTCAATTTCATAGTCTTTCAACCATCTAAAATCGCCCGTTGGCAAACTCTGGCTCATTGAGCTTCCGTATAAGTTGGTAGAATCTAGATATAATATATATGACGTTGGTTTTGATGGATCATAATTGGAAATGAATGAATTATTAGCGACAGCTTTTCTGTTACTACATTGGCTAACACCGCCACGTATTCCTTTCCTAAAGAAGTGAAGCATATCGATATCAGTTAGAAGCTCAAGGTCGATACCAGTTTTTCGCAACATAGCATCCCAGCTTAATGATGGCGCTGTTAAATATTGTGCAGGATCTAATTTGTATGTCCGTAGACATATCTGTCGAAAATTCTCAAAAACATCGGCAAGAAGCAACACATCTGATATTAAATAAATGTCCGAATATTCGCCAAGAGTTTGACAATTAAATGTATTCCACACATTACAAGCCCGATCATAATCTTCCTGGGAAATTGATTCGCCACTCAAGATATTAAAAAACTCATCCTTTGATGGCAATTCGGTACCATCCAATTTCTCCAGTGAATCTACGTAAGAATATGGAAAGACACCTTTACGTCTTAATAAATTGAATTGTTGGTCATCGGTATAAAATTTTCTTATTTCGAGGCATTGATGTGTTTCTAGCGTTTGGCTTAGTTTATCCAAGGAAGCTGGTAAAAAGCGAAAAGAATCGACAAATCTTAATTTTATAAAAACTTTCTTCGGTTTTCTACCATAGAAGAATGTATCTACAAGAATTTGTTTAGAAAATGTAATATATTTTTCTTTATTTTGCGCAAGAACTTGTATACTTTCTTGCTTTAAAGCTAATTTTTTAATAAATAAATGGGAATCGTAATTAGTTAAATTATGAAAGAATACTGGTATAAATTTAGGTATCTTAAAATTCAAATTACAATGCGAATGTGCAGGTCCACGAAAATCACCAGTAAGATGGCAGTGATCGCGGACCTTTTCATCACCATCCTCAAAAGGTTTATCACATATATGACAAATTTGGCTATTATTGAAAATATCTTGTTGATTCTGAGATAATGGTTTCATTTCAACTATATTTTTTAAGTGATTCTGATATAATTGTAAAACAAGCTCATCCAGTCTTTTAACGAAAACTTCCACAACATCAATACCTCGATAATATTCAAGTTTGGAAAGATTATCATCAAAATTACACTTTAGGTAGAAGCAAAATGAGTACGGCTCGTGTTGATAAGTTTTAACGGAGAAAGATTTACTGTCAGATGGTTCACTGTAATGAATTGGTTTCAACAAACTTTCAAAATCTGCATATATCACGAAAGGAACCGGTAATTGTTTCTCGGCATTAACAAATTTCAAGATATTTCCTGCAATTAGTTCCCCACATTTATTGATTTTAGGTTCTGGGTCTGGTAGTACAGTACACAAATGTTTACAGTCATTTCTTTCATGAGCATGCAATTTCTCAGGAGAATTAAAAAACAAGAGACAACCGTCGCAAATATAATTTCTACCGTGATGCTTAGATCTCTGGCTAGAGACTAATCGTGACAAGTCTTTAATAAGTGTGTAATGACTATTACCGTCAATATCAGTAACGAGCAATAAGTTTACGTGTGTATTTTGTTTTTTATTTGTGAAATGTAGGGGGCCCACAATTTCGCTAACCATTTTACCATTTTCGTATTGATTATTTATCCCAAATACATTTATAGATATATTATTTAAAATTTCAAATTTCTGAATATCATGTAATTTGACAGGAAAATCAATACCTTCAAAATTGAGCAATGTTGAGTAATGAGGATATGATGCCACTTCATGAGGAGGTCCATCCGCTGGGAAGATTGCAGCGTTGATAGCATAAGCAAAACACTTGTTATCATTATTTTGAATATTCAAAACAGCTCTCTTATTTTCAATAGATTTAGGTAACTTGATGTATGATGATGCGAATAACGGGTTGAATTTGTTCAAGTTGACTTCGAGAAAACTAACGTGCTTCAGAGCCCATCCTAAAAAATATTTAATATGTTTGAAAAAAAAAATGAAAATATGGATGTTATACATAAACTGTGATTAATACAAATTTTTTAAACATACCTGAATCTCGCTCCTGAAAAGTTGATGCTTTCTCTATGATCTCTTCTTTGAACTCGTTATACAAATTTGATAAATCCAATGAATGTGTCACAATTTTATTTTTAGTGTTAAATGATTTAATATCTGACAATTCTTTCTCCTCAATAACATAAAGTCCAAATAATTCCATATTAATTTTTATGCTGAAGAATATTTTAATATACTTCTCAATAACTGAGATGACTTTCACTTTTACTTCTTCCAAAAACTGAGAGATATCTGTGTACTGCTTTTTTGTGGAAAAACGGTAACTCGAAATTCGGCTCTTGAATGCGCTCTGAAGTTTTTCTACTCCATCTTCCACAATATTGATGACTTTCTTATGAGAAAAACTTTTCAAATGTCCCATTAATTTATTTTTAGGCATTTTTTCATAGCATTGCGGGCAACGAATAATAATTTCTTGAGATTTTGTATGATTCTGCATGCCAGAAGGTCCGGGTAGATTTTCAAATTCGTTATTGCAATTGCTTAGTTTGATTTTTTTCGGGGCACTATGTGCACCTATTTCTCTATAGGCACAGCTTTCACGACGATGACGTGACAAACTGCTTTTTGATGAAAACTGTTTTTTGCACTGGGGGCACTGCATTGTAAATTATAGTTTTTACAAGGAACTATATTCGACACCAAATAACTGTATTTAAGGAAAAGTCTGATATTAATGCGTTAATCGATTTCACATTCATTTTTATATACCTCCCCCTCTCCCACCACTTAATTAACTAGGTGGTAAGTTGATCTTCTAGAAAAATGCAAATAAAATCAATTTTTAGACAAAAAATGTCGTTGCGGTAGTAATTTGATCACCGGACAAGTTCAAAATTTTAGATAAAAATTTGGTTTCGGCAGATTCTGACAGCCGAAATGAAGATAAGGTCACATATTTACGAACAAATTTAATTTCGGGAGTATTTTGGCACCCTAAAATGTAGTCATGTTCAAAGCTTTAAACAGAAACTTCGTTTAGGCGTTATTTTCGCACTCAAAAATGAATGCGCGGTTAAATATTCACACAAAAATTTGGTTTCGGCAGATTCTGACAGCCGAAAATAAAGACAAGGTCAAATATTTACGAACAAATTTAATTTCGGTAGTATTTTGACACCCTAAAATGTAGTCATGTTTAAAGCTTTAAACAGAAACTTCGTTTAGGCATTATTTTCGCACTCAAAAATGAATGCGCGGTTAAATATTCACACAAAAATTTGGTTTCGGCAGATTCTGACAGCCGAAAATTAAGACAAGGTCAAATATTTACGAACAAATTTAATTTCGGTAGTATTTTGACACCCTAAAATGTAGTCATGTTTAAAGCTTTAAACAGAAACTTCGTTTAGGCATTATTTTCGCACCCAAAAATGAATACGAGGTTAAATATTCACACAAAAATTTGGTTTCGGCAGATTCTGACAGCCGAAAATTAAGACAAGGTCAAATATTTACGAATATATTTAATTTTGAGAGACAAGGTCAAAGTCAAAGTTGCTTTCGGCGGTATTCTTATACCCAAAATTTCGGTCAAGGTCGAATTACTAATAAAAAATTATTTTGGCTGTAATTTGACACCTAAACAGCGTTTTAAAGTCATATTCTGGCTGTAATTTGACACCCAAAAAAACGTTTTCAAGGTCACATTTTTCAAAAATTTTCGCTCGGCCAGCTTAGTTGAGGGCGCATAATATTCCTACATTTATAGAGACGATTTGAAAAATAATTGAGTCTAATTATTATGCCTAAATTAAACATATTAAAAATACAACACTTGCTATGCTTATAGTAATTAATATGTATTGTTAATAATGTCCCATTTTAACAAGAAATATTCTACCACATTATTTTTTACATATATATAAAATTTGAAATAAAAATTTGAGTAACTAAAGTTCTTGTATTTACAAGAATATTTAAAAAAATCTGATCTGGTTCTGTACAGGCACAATGAGACATTGTATGTAATCGATTTTTAACCTAAAAAATTCTAGAGGGTCATGAAATTCGGCACTAACGGTGAAATTACCAAAAAACATTGTCTTAGTATATAAAATGTGATATTTGTTACAGTGAATAATATATATTTTTTAAATTATTTGTCATAACTTGAACATTATGTTAAATCACAAGTCGGTATACGTGCAACGTAATATAACACCGGAAAATGTACGATCACGCCATATAGGTGACCAACCTCGCTGACATTCATTAAATGCAGTTTAATCAATTTCATATAATGCAGTTTATTTCACTCGCACTTACTGCTTTTCAATCGCCCCACCGCAAATGGTACGAGAGGGGACTGTGCATTATTTAATCTATGACGAGCGTTACAGTTCATTCTGTATCCACAGTTCTACCTGTTAATACGCTTCCTCTACCAAACGTTTACTTAGTTTTTTTATATATAATCTTACTTAGTTTTTTATAGTTTTCGGTGTTAGTTTTTTTAAATAGTTTTCGGTGTTAGTTAATTATCATTTAATTTAGTGTTCGGTTTAATTTAAAGTTTTTTAAGGTTTTTAAGTTCGTGTTTAAGTCATTTTTTTAGTGTTAATTATTTTAAGTGTATATAGATATAAAGTCCGAGTTTAAGTCATTTTATTTTTTAGTATTAATTATTTTTTAAGTTTTTTTTAAATCTTCGTGTCTACGCGATTCCTTGTTCCTGTTTCCTGTTCCTTATTCATTTTTTTTCCTGAAAAATGTACAAGTATCAAGCTAACGCCGCAACCGCCGCTACCGCTAGAGATGCGGACATATTTTCAAACACCACGTTGGAGGAGGAAATTTCGAAGTACCTGGACAACCAGGCGGCCCCGTCTACCATCGGGTCCCGCATCCAGGTACTGGGGGGGTTCTTTACCGATTTGAGGCCAATTTCGATGGAGTTAGAACAACCAGGTAAAGCATTTTTTATTTTTTCGGTTAAATAATTGCACATCTAATTTGCTTTTTCTTTGCAGTAACCACAGCGGAAATAACAGAGCGGGCGGATGCGGCAACGCCAGGACCGTCGAGATCCACCCAGTCCCGGAGAGCGGCGATGTATAGCAGGGCCGAAGATGAGGTGCTGCGGGCGGCAACACCATCATCCACACAGTCCCGGAGGGAGGCGGCGTACCGGAGGGCAGAAGATGAGGCGCTCCTCCAATTTGAGCTGGACGGATGGCTCAATATAATTCGAGGGGACGTCCGAAAACAGGAGGAGAAAATTGCTCGTAGCAAGAAGCGCTACGAGCAAGACACAAGAGCCTTCCTTGTCAACAACACGGCCCGGTACGCCCAGAACCTCAAGCTGGGAAAAACAAAGATGCTACAACATCTACACCGACTTCGCCACCGGCAGCAAGTCATAGCGCAGGACGCCGATATGCTGGAGGCGAAGATCGGTGTAGTGGACACGGAGCTAAAAAAATGTAAAAATTTTATTAAACATATGCCAATAGGTGAAGACGAGTAGTAAACTTTGTAATTTTTCTTTAATAAAATATTTTAAAATTATTATTTTCTCTTATTTATTATTTTACTTTAGGTTTCTAAGTTTCAAAAAATACAAATGCTTAAAAGCAGACAGTAACAATTTTAGTAACAAGACTAAAAGTATGAAAAGTGAAACAAATTCACTGAAAAAATTATAAACAAAAAAATATTTTCAACACTCAATGTGTTTTGAACA
The DNA here is from genome assembly GCA_963675555.1 of Leptura quadrifasciata. NCBI lineage: Eukaryota > Metazoa > Arthropoda > Insecta > Coleoptera > Cerambycidae > Leptura > Leptura quadrifasciata. The sequence continues at coordinate 147,719,121 of OY776673.1, read as the reverse complement.
GTGAAATATTTTTATACTCTGGTTAAATTTGACTTCATAAAAAATGTAGTAAATTTATGAAGTTAATGTGTGCTTTGAAAAAGTGGTAGAATGAAATTGATGTTGAAAAAATAGTAAGTATATTTCAAATCGTAATATTTTTTTTATCATAACTTTAAACAATATATCTCAAATTAAAAAATAAATAATATAATCATTACTAGAACATAGTACTGAACTTGAGGAAAGGTATATAAATTGAAACAAATTACTTATTATAAAGATATTTATTATAAACCACAATCTAAGTTACATTCTTAAATATACAGATGATTATTGTATACATAGATAACATTTTGGAAACTACTTAAAAACAAACATATTAGGCAGCACTCGCCTTTCTACAATTTACATCACAATTAGCACAAACAGTATATATTTTAGTATCCTTGGGTGCACTACATTCTTCTAAAACACTTTTGCATCTTAGACAAATCCATATACAGACGGGCATTATTTTCAATGTATTATTACAGATGTATAATTTATTTTCTTGTATTAATTATAAAAACATATGCTAAGTATAATAAACAGGCAGATGCTTATTAGATGAAAGGTTATTATCACAAGCCACTTGAATCCACCTTTACAATTAATCGTATGGCTTTTTGTAATACACGTGTGCCCCTCCTTTATATTTCGCAGCAATAGGTTCTTCATTAATTTTGCGTAGGAACAATTTGCTGAAAATTTCAAATGTTCAGTGATAGGTATGTCGCTTGCCTCCCATCTATATACTACGACGCCACAACAAAAGCAACTGGCTACATCATGGCAGCCGCTGTAATAAAATCCGGCCAGGGCGAGGTCCGCAGGATCCACAGCACCATTCCATCTTTTAAACGACAGTAAACGTTTATCGAATGACTGATACAGTCCTGTATTATTTGGTACAACTGAAGAGTCTCCCATGCATGCACAAAATGTCTGCATAATTGATTTTTCCAATCTACACTCTTCACTACACATTAAGAAATGCCTTTTAGATGGCTATCCAATTATTTTCTCTTATAAATTAATGATCTATGTTGACATCAGGTGGGGTTCACCTCCCACCATTAAAAAATCTGTTGTTTATATTGATTATACAAAAATGAGAGACATAAATGTCCACAGATATATGAATTATAGTTTTGCAAAGAATCATAATTATATCTAATTGTATTCAAGCTGCCGTCACTTAAAAAATATTTTATTAACTCTTTTGGAGGTCTTAAATTTCCATAACTGTCAAAATAAATTATTTCCTTGTTTTTCTTGGTGTACGCTACCCAGTGAGTTCCCTCACCATCATCAGTATCTAGATTTATTATGCCGGTCTCATTTTTATTTATTATTTTTGGAAGCGTATCTCTCATAAAAATACCGCGAAAATGAGGAATTTTAAGCATTTTTGAATATTTCATTAGATCTAAATTAGTCAGTGGTCGGTGAGGCAGCTTTATTGGGAGTTTTTTGGATATGTTTTCAAATATAATCCAGAGCCTTTTTTGTAAGGACCTAGATATAATCCTTTCCCTTTTGAAGCTTGCTCCATTGCTAAATTATGTCTCTTTTGTTCAGCGGCTTGTTCCCGATTTGATTTAGCGTCATTGACTGCTTTTGTAATGCCGGCTACACCTCCTCCGAGAGCTCCTAATGCTCCCAAAAGAGGTAAAAGGAATGGGAGAAATCCACCTGTTTTTGGGGTAGCTATAATTCTTCTCCTCCGCTTATTTGACTTTGATTTTCTCTTTATACCAAGCTTAACATTTATTTCTCCACCTTTCTTCTTTGAGGAACGACTTCCTCGGCGTTTGAGGCCCATTCCCAACTTATTCTTTAATTTCATCACCCCACCGACTCCCAATGCGGCGATTTTTTCACCGAAACCTGAGTCGGATGCTTTTACACGTTTAAATGCGACTTCAGCTAGTTCTCTGTCAGCTTGATTTCGTCGCTCGACGTCTTGAAATTTAGAATACGCTATATCGTGCTCTTTGCATGCCTCATCCAACGGATTAATTCCTTTATCCCCTCTTTGTAACCTCTTTGAAAGTTTTGTTCCAGGTCCACAATAATTGTAAGTAGGCAAATGTAACTCCACTGGAAGTTTATCAATGATTTTATTAAGCAGACCACGTCCTCTCTTCTTAGCACTTCCAATACTACTAGGTGGAGAAGACTTTCTGCGAACCATTATAATACAACTGGCATAAACAATAAAACATGTTTTGTAAAGTAGCCGTATATATACCTGCAGGATGTGATGTCCATTCAGTTTACCCTAGTTCTCATTGTAATGAAAATCCACTTCAAAATAATTTCTAGATATATGTACTAATTAGTAGCTGCCTGAAATGCGGATTCATCAGCAAGAAACAGTTTTACCGATAGCAGATCATGATGACGTTTCCAAGACCAGCACCATTCAAAAGCACGGCATTTTATTTGGTGGACAATCGAAACGGGGACTTTTGGTAGGAAGCTCAGGGTGCGGAAAAACAAATGTGATGCTCAGTTTATTAGAACATCCCAATTGGTTACGGTTTGAAAATATTTACTTATATTCTAAGTCCCTATATCAACCGAAATATGAGTACTTGAGAATGCTTATGAAACCTATAAATGAAATTGGATATTTCGAATATAATGATGGAGATGCAGTAATACCTCCAGAAGAAATAAAACCGAATTCTGTGATAATATTTGATGATTTAGCTTCTTGTAATCAAAATATCATTAAAAGCTATTTTTGTTTTGGACGTCATAAAAACACTGATTGTTTTTACCTATGTCAGACATACAGCGCCATTCCCAAACAACTATGTAGAGATAATGCTAACCTTATTGTGATATTCCCTCAAGATATGACCAATCTGAAACATATTTATGATGATCATGTAAACGTGGATATGTGTTTTCAAGATTTCAGAGAGCTCTGTGCATTTTGTTGGAAAGATAAATATGGGTTTGTGGTAATAGATAAAGATTGCGCTATTAACTCTGGAAGATATCGGAAGGGATTCGATAAATTCGTTCAAATATAAGGTTTCAACACTGAGCCCCCCCTCAGTCAGTAATCATGGATAGTCGAGTGGCAGTACAGCTTTTAAAAACAAGAGAGGCGCTGAAACAAAAATACAGAAGTTTGAAAAGAGATATCGACAAATCACAATCACAGTTAGAGAAAACTTACAAACCGATAACTGAACCTCTTAAAGATTTGGTGTCAACTCTTATTAAAACAGAAAGTGCTTCGAAAAAACCATATTTGAAAAAAGAATTAAAAGAAGAAATAAGCCGTGATAGTCTTAATACTCGATCAATTGGCCAAACTCCTCTTGAGTATTATCACACTTCTACACCTGTTCATTTGGAAGACGAAACTTTTCAGTATGACCCGACTCAAGTAAGGCCCGAGTTCAGTGAAAGTTTTTTTGATGAAACTTCTCCGCCAACGATAGCAGAAACATCGACAGCTGCAGAACATGGAAAATATTTACAGCAATTTAAGAAACCTCTACCGCGAGCATACATAGAAGGAAAAATCGAAGATGTAAAAAATGAATATGATGATACTTTCGGTGTTTACTTCGACCCTTTTGCCAAAAAATATGCGATTGGTGATGCAACTATTGATTTTGATGGCGCTGACTTTATTATTAATGGCGAGTTTAAATATATGGGTACACCAGGATTGTATGAGCTGATGTTTAAAAAGCATCCAGCGGGTTATCGACCAACTGATTTAGATCAATATATTGATATAATTAAAAGGACCAATGCTCATTACCTAGGGTACAATCCCGGGAAAGGTTTATCGACGTCACGTGCATCTAAATTTATAGATATTATTAAACCACGAGTTACTAATTTACATTCGATGGTTCAAGAAAAAATCAATAAAAAAAACATTATCCCAAGAAAATCAGCATTAGCATTACCCACAGCTACACAAATATCGAGATCTAGTTCACTTCCTAGGACGCAAGCAATAAAAACAAGAAGCCAAAATAAGAGAGGTGGAAATCTAAAAACGATGGAATTCAATAATAAGAAGATTGAATATCGGCATTTTGATGATTACAATGAACTTGTAGATCGTTTAAGACTATTGATAGCATCACAATTAGCAGGAAATACTGGGCATAATAATGAGATAACCTCAATAATAGAACAATTGAGAGAGGGTAAAATAATAAGATAAATAGTTTACGTGAAATGTTGAGATATCATTCAGTATAAGACTTTGAGACTGTCACCATGCCAATTAATAAATTTGGAAGTCATATGTTAAAGAATGAAGTAATTTCTTATTCATCGCCAATTCCCCCATCCCCCCTATTAACATCACCCCCAAGAACATCACCATTTTACATTTGTGAGCCTTCTTCACATCATAGCAAATGTATTATAAATATTCGAGGCCGTTTACAGAAATCTCAAAGTGTACTTTTTTATACATTAGAGAACAATACAACAGAATACAAATGCCCTATATCTGGTAAAATTGAAAATATAGAGATTTTACCTGCTAGTACCCAAATTTTCTTGAATACAGTTGCAGTTACAGCAGAAGAATTTGTGGGGAAAATTGTAAATTTGGAAGATAAGTTTACGTTTTACGCAAAAAATAAAGATCCTCTGTACGTCCAAATTGTACTACAGTGTCCAATAGCTAAAAATGATTAACGTTAAACAGGAAATAGTCAACGAAATTCATAAGCCTGCCAGAAAGTATTTTAAAAGAAGGAGGGTAATTGTTAAAGGCCTTAATGACCTTATTCAAGCAGATCTTGTTGAAATGGGTCGATATGCTAAAATAAACAAAGGCTATAGATATATTTTAGTGGTTATTAACGTATTTTCAAAATTTGTTTGGTGTGAACCTGTCAAAAATAAAAGTGGAAAAGCAGTTGTAGAAGCAATGAACAAAATCCTGTCACAGATGAGCACACCACCCAAGAATTTACAGACGGATATGGGTAAAGAATTTTACAATAAAAAATTTAAAAAATTAACAGATAAATTGAAAATTAACCACTATAGTTCTTACACACATCTTAAAGCAAGTGTTGTAGAAAGAGTGAATAGAACTTTAAAAAATAAAATGTGGAAGCAATTCAGCTTACAAGGAAACTACAAATGGTTATATATCTTACCAGATATTGTTGCCGAATATAATAGCACCAAACACAGGACTATTGGAATGGAACCAAAAAATGTTAAAAAGAAAAATGAAAAATATTTATTACAAACTGCCTATAGTCATCTGAAAACAATTGATCCAAGGAAACGAAAATTTAAAGTCAATGATTATGTGAGAATTAGTAAATATCGAGAAGCTTTTTCAAAAGGTTACACTCCTAACTGGTCGAACGAAATTTTCCAAATCAGAAAAATTAACAAAAGTAATCCTAGAACATTTCTATTGGAAGACCAAAATGGTGATGAAATTCAAGGAGGTTTTTATGAGCATGAACTTCAGAAAGTAAAATATCCAGATGTATATCTTGTGGAGAAGATTATAAGAAAAAAGGGGACCAAACTCTATGTTAAATGGCTTGGATTAGACAAAAAATATAATTCATGGATTTCGAAAAATCAAATTGTATAATAATATTCTATAATTTATCTTAATAAAACAAATGTTTAAGTAATACATGTTTTTTATTTATATATTTTGTACATATTTTTATACATTATTTCATATATTTTATAAAATAATGAATTCGTAAATGATTTACACATATATTAACTTACAAAACCAATAATTTTAATGTCTCTTAAATTAAACATTCGGCTTTGAATAAATCTGGATAAATATAAACAAGTTCCATGAGAATATAAGCATTTTCATCACTGCAACTCTTGTTGTGTTGAATAACGTTTAGGGCATTTTCAAATATATTTCCTCCTTGACGTTGTAGTTCTCTCTTGACGTTCTTGAAATAATTTATAAACTGTTGTTTTCTTAACATGTCAATGCCATACTTAACAAGTGGTAACACTTCCCACAACTTGCAGATTGATTCATAACCCAAGTACACATACGAGTTATTCTTTATAATTTTTATAACTGTAGAATTGGAAAATTGCTCAAATTGGATGGAAAAATTATCAGCATTTATTGGTTGAATGTTATCGTTGGTATGTATATAATTGGTAATATATCCTTGAAAAGTGAGAAAATGATTCCAATCCGTTTCGTCAAATATTATTGCAGCAGTTTTATTTCCACACAGCTTTACACACGGATTATAACACAAGTCACTTGATAACCCCGTTGACACATACTTGCTCCTCGATTTATTTAACTTATGTCTTCTTTCACCTAGTATCACTAAATCGTTTTTATTCTGCGGAGCTGGAGGTAAATTATTAAATAAGTCAAACTTCAGCTCGGGCAATACACTGCTGTATTCGTTCATCTTGAATAGTTGAAATTTAGAAGTTTCTTGAAATACCTTTGTGACACAAATATTAGTACACCATATTGTCCGTGTCTAAGGAATTTATATATCAAAAGATAATTTCATTGGGAGGTATTTGAACTCTCTAGTTATGTTTTCAGATCAGAACAGTTGATATCTGTCTGTAAGAGAATACCATAATATCACCACCATTTTGCGCACCTCCCACCAATCATATGAGGGGGTGTGGTTTATCCCCTCCACTCAACCAATCCGCTTAGGTGGGCGAAGCTTATCCCCTCCCATCGACCAATTACAATACATGGGTGGGGTTTATCTTGACCAATCACAATAAGTGGGTTGATATTCACCTCCCACCAATCGACCAATCATATTATGAGGGGTGTGGTTTATCCCCTCCACTCAACCAATCCACTTAGGTGGGCGGAGCTTATCCCCTCCCATCGACCAATCACGTTCGGGGTGGGAGGAGGAGTGGGGGGTATACATGGAGGTATGGAGGGGGGTACGCGGCTTTCTTATTATTAACCTACTAGCAGAGGACATATTCTGTCCACTACTATATATGATACGCTAGGTGTGCTTTATCTTGCTACCAACAGGCACATCGCGCGCGCGAATTTTAATAATTTTAAATGACAATAAGTACAAAACTATGTGCCACAGAAGGTTGAGTTTTGTTTTAAAAACTTTTCCAATATTTTTTCTTTAATTCATACACAGATACCATGGCAAAATTCCTTTAAATAATTCATGAAAGAGTTACCAGGTAAACGAAACTATTAGATTGTCTTTTATTTTTTCTAATATTTTTTTTATAGAGGGTGATTTATGTAAACATGCGAAAAATAAAATGGTATATACAAGTCTATTATGTGGGAGTCTCTGTAAAATTTTAAAGCGATCCAGGTAATTTATTATATAGTTTTTGCATTAAAACCTGCAAAGATACGCTTCTGAATGGGTGAGTTATGCTATCTCGAAGCGTTCACACACGTGTCGCTTGTTTATTTAGCAAGTAATATCAGCTGTCTTTGACTAAGGTCAGTGCGCCACACGTTCACTCTCACTGTTCAGTTCAGTGAGTTTTCCGTTTAAGAGCATTTCCCATTTTTGTTAAATTTTAAATTGTATTCGCAAATATCGATTATGCCAGAGTTCACGTTGCCAAGAGTACTGCGACATGATATTAACCTATGGTGCAATGAATAATTTCCGCATGTTTAAGTAAATCACCCTGTATAATTCTTAGGCTGTCACCTGCGCTTATGTGACTGCTTTCAAATTAAAAAAAGTCCATTAAACTTTGTCATACGGTTTCGAAGATATGACGAAGTGAGTAATAAAAAGTAGGTTTTTTTAATTTTCACAAATTTTACACATTTTTTAATTTTAAAAAAATCCGTACCGTTAAAAAAAATTGGTAAATGGCCTTTTCGGATGTCCAGTGACCTATCTAAGGATGTCATGAAGGTTTCATCTGGTTATACCTCAAAAAAATTTTTTTCAAGAAGGAAGCATCTTTTTCTTGACTTTTTACTGCGCTATATGAAGTGTACTTATAAACAAGAAAGAATGGAAAATTCTCTACAAAAATGTGATATAAAGTTTATTGATAGCAGTAATAGTTTTTACGTAATCGGGCATTGAAACTCCGGTAAAAATTTTGTATGGATGTTTCAGTGCATGTAATGATCAAAATGTAGTTTTCTGTGCCTTACCTTCTAATTTTTACAAATATGAATTGGGGTACGAAAAATTGTATATTTTAGTGATCCAGAAGTTATTTATTTATATAGATTATTAACTTAATATTAATAATAACTACAAAAATTAGGTTTGCTATTTTAACTCAGTTTTGACTTATTTAACATTTTCTTCTTATCCATCCTCGATTTATTCTTCATTTTACCACTGGACTGGTGGAAAATACCAGGATTCGGAATCATGAATACAGGTTGTTTATGGATCGTCAATGTCAATTCTTTTTTTGAGATTATGGTCTTCGATTGGGGCAGCATTCAGGCAAGATGTCCCATGACATAAACCATAAACTGCTGAACATTGGATTCCCAACTTTCAACAATCGCACAAAGCCCCACAGCCTTTCGAACAGTTACAAAAAATCATGTTCAAAAGATAATCCTGAGTAGGGGGTTGCGAGATTTTTATTAGTTCCAATAAGACATTTTTGAATACCCATCCCCAATCTTGAGAATTCAACTCGTTTCCTAAGCACTTCTGCACCTGGTAGCAGACACGATATAGGTGCTCTTTAGCCGCATCGACTGTGTGGGTAACATATTCAACTGGACCGACTTGTTTCTGCCTATAGCTTTCATAAAACACTAGTAACGGTATTCTCCCAAGTCATCTTCATTAACTGGGGCGCCATACACAGCTAGGAAGATGTGTATTCCATCCGAAGAAACTAACTTGTTGAAAATTTGAGCTGCAGCACATAAGTCTTGATGTTTCGCGAAAAGTTTCAAAGCTGCAGTTTTCCCTTTATGAAAAAGAGCAGATGTCATGTCACATTCAGTGAAAGCGTGTAGGAGGAGAAGATTATCCCTGATGTCTTATTTATTGGCTTAAGAAAGGAGATCTCTTCATTAATCGGAGCACGACCAACCAAAATTACCAAAAAGTCTACATTTTCTCCAACAACTGTTCTATTTGTGCATGAACATCCCAGAGCTGTTTCAATGATGAAAACGTCAGCATCATCTTGCGCCTGTTTAACAACAAAATTGTTGGCTTCAAACTTGACAGACAAGATTGAAATTAATCTGCTCTTGTTGTAGCTGTTGGAAAGGAATTTTTCCTGGCTTACTGTGACATTCATCGTCTCGTCGAAGTAAGTATCAACAGATGAACATTTTGCTGCACGACGTTGTTCCATGGCTTTCAAGCTGTTCGTGCTATTGTTGTATCCATCGAAGACTATGACAGCGTTTGAACCGTAGTATACCTTTGTACATAGCAAACATACTTTGCACAAATCGAATCAAGATTTATTCTAATACCACACAACTCGATGCAAGAGGAATTCTCCATCGATGATGTACATGACTGTTGTAAAATCAAGTTCAGTTGCTGATTGCTCGAAAACGTCAAACAAAGCAGATTTTTTTCTTTTGCGCAGGTCCCCAAGAACGAACATTGATAACGGGAATGGAGCTAATTCAATGTTTGATATAAATACGGAGCTCTGCATCCAATCTTTTAATGGCACAGATTCTTTGGAACAGCAGTAATGGATGGATAGGTATTATTGTATCACGAACTTTGACGTTACTGCTGACTGTGCATTCAGCACACCCCATGTCTACGTCAGAGGAGAAGGCGCAGCTGCTATTTGCACCGCCATACAGAGCTCACCATGCAGCGGCGCCCAACCATAAAACTTAATCTGATGTTTCATGCCTTTTTCCGTGGAAATGACTAGTTTTATCGATAAATTTTATATCACCTTTTTTGCAGAGAATTATCCGCTAAGTACATTTCATAGCCGTAGGATCGATGGGAAAGGAGGTATTGGCAAAAAACCGAAAAAAGGTGCTTATTTGGACAGTTTTTCTGCTGTAAAAAGTTATGCATACTCCGGAATCTTTGGGACTTTTTACAAACTGAAAGGTACGTGTACACCAATTTATAGCTCACTATAAATTTTTTCGAAGATGAGCCCATTTTTCGTCTAAAGTTACTGTAGTAAAGAAAAGTAGGGTAGAATAAATAAATTTAAATTATTATTACATTTATGTTAAAAAATATTAAAATTTTATAAACAAAAAAAAATGTATTTAGTTCTGTAATTACGTCATATTTTTTAATTGTGAGCAAGTTTTTCTAATAAAATTTTTCAATATTTCGTACAGGAAATGCACTTTACCTGATGCGATTTTTATTTCTGAGCTGTTACCAGCGCCCTCTATAAATTTTTTAAAGTCTAACATATTAAAAATAGTTTTTGAGTGAAGCAAGAGAAGAATACTTTTTGTATTGTGATTGTGATTGTAATCCAAAAAAGTTGTCATTTACACCTATAATACCGCATTGCCAGACACACTGTATAATTATTCAATTATGTAGTATGTATGTGTGGTTATAAGGCTCCCATTCGGCCTGAAACAATGTTTTACTTTGAGAAAATTTTTAATACAACCATTCATTATTTAGAAAATTTGAAAATCGATGACGTTCCAATTTCAACACATCCAAGAAAAACATTTGCATTGGGGTTTATTATAACAATGAAAAGTAGGCTACGATTAGCACAGTATCTCTTTAAAGTGCAGCACCTCTGAAATAGTTTTTGTCCTATAAATGTTCACAAGACCATTTAGGAATCTATTTTAGTCGTCTGCGTGGCAGGAGAGGTTTCACAGTTACGGTGTACACTAAGACACTTGTTATTTGGGAGCTCAATTCAAGGAAGTGTTTTCTGCAAACTGTATGAATTTTAGTAGCGAATGCACCTCAGTATTTGAATTTCACACTGAACACAGATGTATCATACTCAGAGAATAATGAGGAGGATATTAATTTTCACTGGGATCCAAAATCCCATGTATTGGAATTTTCGACCTTTGCCCTCGCTGTAACTCCAAAATAAAAGGTCCTCGAGCCTTGGTCTCATTTGAACTTTTCATCAGGAAGGCTGAACTACAACATATATCAATTTCGACCATTTTCATCAGGATCCCAAATCCCATGTATTCGACTTTTCGACCTTTGTGCTCTCCGTAACTCTAAAATAAAAGGTCCTCGAGCCTTGGTCCCATTTGAACATTTGATTAGGAAGATCTAAACTACAACGTATCTCAATTTTGACCATTTTCACCTCTTCCTAATTCACAAAAATATATATATGTATGTTAATGTCTTTTAATTTTGAGGCTGCAATCTATGATTTGCATGTAAAATGTAATCCTTCCCCTTTCCAACGTACTTCCCTGCTAAGCAAAACCCCCGTAAAATGAATTTTTGTTAAAATGAGTTAGAAACTATTTCATATAAATCATTTCAAGATGTACCTTCTTACTAAGTAAAAAACTTTGTAAAATGTTTCTAGATATGTAAAAATGAAAAATTTTAAACCCCGTATTTTAAAAAGTGTATGATGGTACTAAATAAAAACACAGTACAGAACGCGTGCTACAGTAAAACATGGCAAATAAGACATGCCGCGCGAAATTTGCGGTGTTTTTACTTAACTGTTGTTAAGTACCGCGTTTTTGTCTAGTACGACACCAATAAATTAGCTGTGTGTAATATGGTATGTTAGTGACCAAGTTGCTACTGGAAAGGATGAATTTAATAACATATAATGATCTTAAAATAACTAATGTTTCCCTATTAAAATATTTATAAGCATTTTGCTAGGCAAAAAGTCAGTATAAGCACTATAATCAGCATATACCGTGATTTTATTTAGCAAAGTAATTTTGTATACTGTATACTGTTTATGGTACTAATAAGCGTGGAGATCACCCCCAATAAGTGCTCTAGAAACTGAGTAACCGATTTGGTCGAGGTAACCACTTCTAACTTGGTTTTTCTTAAAGTTAACATCGAAGAGTACTTACAGTAAAAAATTAGCCAAAGTTAGTTGATCGGAACATATAAATAACTGCAAAAAACTATAATTTTTTTATATCACAAATATTGTCGAATTTCACTTCAACTCGCGATATCTCGACAAATAATGAATATTTTTGGATGAAATTTCAGCACGACATTGTTCAAGTTATTCTTTAAGATATGGAATTGGTCCGAGCCCTTATTTATTTCTCAGATGAAAATAGTGATTTTTCAAAAACACAAAAGTTGTGTGACGAACTTTTAATACGATAATTTTTGACAAACTCATATTAAAGTACGATATTTAAAAAATTTTCTGTAAAGTTTCACGTATTCATATTGTATATATAAAAAATTATCGCACTTTGAAGTAGCGCAGAAGACATGTTGTTTGTGCGCGGCATTTTTCATTGTGGTGATTGCTGTAGTTCAGGCGTTTACTATCATATCAATGCAATGTTTTATTACAAATTCCCTTTTTACAGGTTACTGTAAAGTGGAAATAGGTAATACTAAATTAATTGTTGATACATTAAAAAATACATAATAGATATTGGGTTGCTTTTAATATTTTTAATTTGAATCAACAACATCTATGGGCTGCAAGGAGCAATTTGATGTACAGTTACAAATGAAACAGCATTTTATACCAGCAGCGTAGCACGAACAAAATTCATTATCATAAGAAGTTTTTTTTGATCTGCAATTACAAATATACTTTTGAAGCAGCTCCAAACTTGTTGGTCCTTCAAAATATATTGGCAAAAGTTCTTCATTTTCAAATTTCCAGCCAAAATCAGTCGGATTGAGTGCTTCAAAAATGGAAATGTGAGCATCACACCATTCGTGTACTTGCCAAAAACGTTTCATGTGTTGATACAGAGCTGGGTACGATGGAGGTAATTTTTCAACGGAGGAGTTTTTTTTTTCGAGCTAAGATTACTCTCACGTCGTTAATATTGTTTTGTTTACTTTTGAAGTCATAAATTCCAATCACAAATTTTGTCCAAGCATTAACACTTTCAGGTGTTAATTTATTCTCAATTTGAGACATCTGAAGTAAATGTTCTGTGCTCATTTTTTGTGCTACGTTGAGAGCTTTTTTCTTACCAATCCTGTAGAAAGCGGAAGTCGTATCGCATCCGGTTAATACATGAATTATTGGTAATGCTAAACAAATACTACTTTCTAGTTCTTGGCATATAATATGTATTGGTATAAAGCGCCGCAAATCCGTTTTGATGCTATTTTTTCCAGTTTGAAACCATACTTGAATTTTTGTATTTATTTTAAAATAATGTGCGATTAAAAGAATAAACACATCTGTATCTGGAGACTTAACGATCACTATTATATCCTCAGTGTCTAAGTATTGTTTAGAAATATAGATCAGATCACAAATTATTCGAGTCAGCTTCAGCATGATTCGAAAATAAATGGTGGTGCGTAACACTTTTTATGATATACAGCGTTAACGACTAATAAATCGTTCTGTACCATAAGTCGATTAAGACATGATTTTGATACTCCAGAGCTATAAAGTATATTTTGACGTATTTCTTCACCTTTAGACGTTACTCGAGTAAAATCGTCTGTCTTTCTTTTTTTGATCACCTTTGCAACAAATGAAACATTGCTTTTGCCAGTTAAACTCTGACTCATCACTCTTTGCAATTTTTCCACTAGCTTGATCTGAAGCATGAAACTCATAACTTGGCCGTTTCAATGTATGAAATTCTGCAGTTTTTATGAAATTTTACTTTGTCCCATGTGTTATTCTCTTTAGCGTTGAACAGTTTTAGCGCCACTTCATCATTACGATCAATTGCCGCCTCGAAAAGAGAATTTATACCTTTTTGACTGGTGTTTGTCAATTCGTTCAATGACATAACACAATTACAAAAAACGCAAATTACATTTTCATCACTCATATTAAATGTTTTCAAGTAAACCGTGCACAGATACGAACGTCTAGACTTCCGCGCAAGACATAATATGACATGAGCAAACTAGTTCAATTGCGAAAAAAACAAACGACTAGTGCGAACATACCGGCAAACGCCTGAACTACGACAATGAAATATGCCGCGCACAAACAACATATCTGCTGCGCGCGGAGACGTTATTTCAAAGTGTGATAACTTTTTATATATACGATATAAAAACGTGAAACTTTGCAGAAAACTTCTTTAAATATTGTACTTTAATATAAGTTTGTCAAAAATTATCGTATTAAAAGTTCATCACACAACTTTTGTGTTTGAAAAAAAAAAAATAGGTTTGACAAAAATTTTTTTTTGAAAAATCACTATTTTCATCTGTGAAATAAATAAGAGTTCGGACCAATTCCGTATCCGTTCCGTAAATGTGTTTCAAATTTATTCATTTAAAATATATAATAAACCTACATACTGCATGCTTTAAAAAAATATATAAACTGTTATAAGCGTGCTGGCAGAATAACACAAAGTTCCCTCCATTTATCTCAGTTTAGCTCTTTGACCAATTACGGTGGTTTTGCTTAGCAGGGCAGCGTAGTACTGCATGGTCCTCCAGCTGCCGCCGTTTTTGCACAATAAATGCTTGGAATTAGCATGTTTGGATATCACTTGGAGTAACATAATTTCAACAAGGTACCACCACTCTTATGTTCAAGGCCGGCATGACAGCAGGCATGTTGGAGATTAGTGTAAATCATTAACGATTCAAAAAGTCAATTTTCCTTGCAAAAATAACTCGGAAAACTCACCAGTTTCTTCCATTCTAATGTTCATTATTTGTACAACTAAAGCATAATCCAAAATTTGAATAACAACACTGTAAGTTCATCTAAACCAATTCCTTGGTCCTTTAATGGGTTTAAAATAAATTAATAATATACATAAGTCTGTGGATTAACTCTTCTAAAATTACATTTCATGCAAAAACAGGAATGTCTTAAAACAAAAAAAAGCTCATTTTTATTTTATCTAAAAATAAGGTACGAAAATTATTGAAATGGACTTAGTCTATTGACTAGGAAGATGTTTATCAATAAATTTTTTTATGTCACGGAGTTCTTCATCAGACGAAGTATGCGTTAGTCCTTGGTAAGTTTTAAACTCAACGTCCTTTAACATTGATTTTAGGACCGAAGCAGTCATCTGACCCCATTTGTACGGTACTACCGGATCATAGTCGCCATGACACTGTAATATCTGTAATAGAAATGTATATTACTTAAAAATATAAACAATTAAATATACAGGATCATGGTACATTCCTCTTTTTTTTATGTTTTAAAAATAAATGATTGAAATTTGTAATGTCCCTTATATAAGCGTCACTTTTTGACATAAATGATTTTTTTTCCACTTTCGATTTCACCTGAAGAGACACTAACTTTTGATTTCCAAATGAAACACCTTATATATTATTGCATTTTTGAATTCTGCATTTAGTTTTTCATTTAAAGGTGTCATGAGATGACTGTTCTTATTTATTCTAATTGATTGTATTTATCGCACATTTTAATAAGGTATGTGAGTAAATTCCTTATTAATAGTACTATTAAATAGTACTATTATGTAGTACCAATATGGTATCATTTGAAAAAATTGTGTTTTGTCCCAAAAATCATTTGAAGAACTTTATTTGCTCATGAATCACATAATTTAGTATTTTCGACGGGATTCCGATTTTTCTAGCAATACACGGGTTAGAATAAAATGTTACTTATGTGGTATTATTGGATTCAGATAATTATATAGAATAGGTCTGTCCATAAAATTTAGTTTTTAATTGGAAATGATAGATTTATGGGTGTTATAAACCCCTACAAAGTTTTTTTAAAAAGTAGTCATTTACCTTCGGCGTTATTTGTAATAGAAATTACCTCAACGCGTCGAGGCTAGAAAACGCTCCCTTGGCGCGAGGCTAGGCGAGTGACGTCACATGCTTGCAATGCGATATGCGCTGCGATACTCTAGGTGTTGCTCCAGTGATGTAGTTGTATGTAGCTGTAGCGATTGTCATGATATTTGTCATAGTTGTATTTATCTGTGCTTTGAAAGAAAATCGGATATTATAATCATATCTACGTTCGGAAGAGTACGTGAATCTCCTTTCTGGGAACCCTCCTCCACATTAGACAACAATAAATAAACTCTATTTGATGTTCTAAATAGTAAAGGTACTGTTACTCCCGTGAATTCAAACATTGTTCTAACAAGAACGACGACAGTAATGACACGGAATAAACCTAATGCAGCGTACAGATGATCTGGTGCCTGCCGAGCCTGTAAGCATCTGACGTCGTATGCGTTTATCTTACTGAAATAAAGCAAGCAATTTCTATGGCCACTGCTGTTGTTCTGATTAACTTTTTTTAACCACAGTTCTAATATTATTATTATTGGGTAAAAATCTTTATTGTTCACTACTTTTAATGTATATTAATTTTTTTGTGGACAGACCTATTCAAAAATGTAATAAAATAAATGTTCCATTTCAAAATGGTGGTGGTCGAGAGGTGAGCGCACTTGCCTCTCACCTAAAAGTTCCGGGTTCGATCCCCGGCCGTGGCAGCGGAAAATACTGTGAGAGGGATTTTTTCACTATACACGGATATTGGGTGTGTGTCCCTTGTCTCTAAATGTGTAGCCCCCTCCCACACAAGGCTCTTCTAGAGCCTTCCGGGATAAAGGGGGTCGTAATTACCTGTGGTGTTATTATTATTTAAAAAAATCAAAAATTCGTGTCACTTCCGGTGCAACCGGAAGTGACACGAATTGCAACCGGAAGTTGGAAAAAATCATGTCAGAAAGTGACACTTATTAAGTATATAAGGTGTTTCAAACTTCAATTATATACCTTTAAAACTAAGGGAAAAAAGGGAGAGTACCCACCCAGTATACTGTATAAATTCAAAGTCTGATGACGGGCAAGATTATTAATGTAGGACAAAATAAAAATAAAACAAAATGTCGCTAAATTGTCAATGTTTTGGTATATTCACTAAATCTTTATCGGGATTAAATTTACTAAAACTTAAAGAAGAATGTCAAGAAGCCTACACCCCTTATATATCTCAACTCCGGGAACCATTCAACATAACCACAGCAGATACCGCACGATCTGGAATTGATTGGGAGGGTGGTCAGTAAAAATTATTGAACCACATCACTTAGGCCCCATTGGGCCCCTTGTACATCCTCCCTGTAGGCAGATCCTCGCCTAGGCCTCCATCCACATGATGTATCTAAGAACTTTTTCCAGGGAAATATATTTTTTTAAATGAATCTGATTTTATTAGCGTTTTTCTTCTCTCACTGTAAGATAATTATAATCTTTGGGCAGAGCCGTGTGGTGGGGTGACGCAAAAAAGCGGCCACTTCAGGGCACAAACATTTAGGGGCGGTAAAATCGGGTACTTTCAGTAATTTTTTGACTTAAAAATTATAATTGTTTTTAAGTAAACACTGCTTTTAGATGTATCAAATTACTTTGTTTAAAATTCTCTACAAATGTTTCGGCTTATTAGGCCTTTATCAAGAGAGTACAAAGTGTATACCCTTTGTACTTTCTTGATAAAGGCCTAATAAGCCGAAACATTTGTAGAGAGTTTTAAACAAAGTAATTTGATACATCTAAAGGCAGCGTTTACTTAAAAACAATTATTTAGATGTTTCACAAGGAACCAACCACAAACTCAGTTCAGTATATTAAAGATTATTCTCCAGCTTAACATATTTTTCTTCAAACGTCAAAAGACATGACTTTAGTGGCGAATTTTGTGAACAAACTGTCATTTCTTTAACACAGCAGAAGTAGAAGTCTTATACCGCCACTCATGAGTTTAATTTATATTCGATGTTTGAAGGAAAAAAATAGCATTTTTTTATTATAAGCAGTTAAGTGATTTTTTGTGTCTCGGTTTTTCTTACCTTTTACTCCATATAAAACAATATTTATATTATTGTAAACTCACTATTTTACTTTTTATCTTTAGTTTTCAATTTCTTATTTCATTTTTCTGAAAATTCAATAAAAATATCTGTCTCGGATGAATGCACCTTGACAGTACTTTCTCACCCTCTCGTATCCTAAATATATGTTTAATTTCCTAAAACAATTAGCCAAACTCCAAAATTAACATGAACGAAATTTGCTAAGGGTGCTTTCGATACAATTCCCCGTATTATAAAAATTTATATTTGAATTTTCCTGACTCCAGGAGGAAATTTGACAAAAAAATTTTTGGGCCCCTCCCTGGAGCCCTGGCAAACTAATTGAAAATATATCTTTTTGATACAATTTTTCATCATGAACAATGTTTCTTGAAACTGCTTCTGATTCGATAAGAAATAGTTTAGTCCTTCCACGAAGTACCTCTCTTTCTAGTAAAAAATTTTAGATACGACGAAAATTTGTTTCTAGACCCTTCTTGGAACCATCTCTGGCATTGACGCAAGATTTGAAAAACCTTTTTAAGATATTCCATCCCAAACAATCTGTATTATTTGAAATACTTTTTGGACCCTTCCTGAGATCCAACTAGAGATTTGAAAAACACTTTTTCAATACAATTTCTCACTTTAAATGATTTTGTGAAAATTTCTTTGATTCAACAAAAACTTATTTTGAGCCTTTCCTGTCCTAGCAAAAAATTTATAGAGCCACTTCATTATAATTTTCCATTTTAAACAATTTTAATTTGAAATATTGTTAGATTCAATGAAGTTATTTTTGACCCTGCTTAGAGCCGCCTCTGGTGCACCAATTTGACCAATATTCAATAGGGTTCTTCCTTGAACCACCAAGATCTTATGTCTAAAATTTCAGCATTCTACATATCACCCACAGACAGACTAATAGGCAGACATATAGACGGCTTACTGATTCGTATGAATTTGCTATTTTCTTCTGGCCTCTAAACGCCCATTTTCATTATAATCTAGATCTTGAACTTTTGATGAAGCCAATATTTTCTTTACCTCTACAGATGAGAAAACAAAACGAATATCCTCATGTTCTTACTTTAAAGAAGGAAAATGGTGAAACGCATAAAAATGCTATTTAAAAAAATGAGGGCGGCAAGTTTGTAACTCGTTTCACCTTAAGAAATTGCACTGCACAATCCTGTCTTATTTTTCCTGTATAATATTAGGTAGGAAATTCATATATTGTGCATAATAATCTGGTGTTGAGTAAACCAGCAAAAATTATTTTAGTTTTATTTGCTCGCGCATTCTT
This sequence comes from Leptura quadrifasciata, assembly GCA_963675555.1. Taxonomy (NCBI): domain Eukaryota; kingdom Metazoa; phylum Arthropoda; class Insecta; order Coleoptera; family Cerambycidae; genus Leptura; species Leptura quadrifasciata. The sequence continues at coordinate 147,699,850 of OY776673.1, read as the reverse complement.
TAGCTTATACCATATATGTTAAAAAGCTGAACCTATTGGGAGAAACACAATTAGGAGTGAGCCATAATAGACTGAATGGTCGCAGTGATGGGTCCGCTATGTACCCGCTCACATTTCAACATAGCCTAACACTATATGTCAATACACGTTGAATTTCAGTCTTACCTCATTTCCACACTGTTCACATGTACGAGGACCACTCAGTCCACCATGCAAGTCATTCCATGATGAATAATAATAATAATAATATTTATTCAAGAAACCAAAACAGGTGTAGACCAAGTCAATTAATAATAGAGTATAATAAATACAACATATTTATAATATAGGAACAAACATACATATAATAAATAAGAGTCAACATGAATTAAAATTTATAGTTTAAAAACTTCGAGAAAGAATAAAATGCCTTAGCAATTAAAAAATCGTGACTTTTTTTTTTAATTTTGAGAGGTAAGTCTTTGTAATTGTTAGGTAGATTATTATAAAATCTATTAACTGAGACTCAACATTTTTTTGAATTGAACGTTAGAAGAGGTCGTTTTTGGCAAGCATAACATATTATTACGTATGTCACACATATGATCCACTTTATATTTATTTAAAAAATCACTATACTTAATTGCTCTTGACAACACAGGCACACTCGTATATATACAAACATGGAAGAGTAAGTATATGTTTTTGTTTGAAAACCGCACTGCATGTTTCTCTTTTCTTTAGATGGAAAATGCTTCTTATACAGGCTTTCAACAGGAGCCCCAGAATATAATCCCATATCTTATTCTGGACTGGATGTAGACACAGTAAGAGGTCTCACTGCTTCTTGACTCACTGATCTTGATACAGTTCGTAACGCATATGTAAAGGAACTGATTTTTGTGGCAAGATACTATGTGATGTTTCCAGTTTAACTGTGAAACAATCACAATTCCCAAAATTTTGTACAGTCACTTGACGTTAATAATTCATTATTGTAGTTCACGACTAGCTAAGGCTCCTTCCTAAGACTGAATTTTAACAGGTTAAGTTTTGTTTATATTAAGTTGTAGGTTATTCATTGTATACCAGTCATTCAGAATGTCAATTGACATTGAAATCTCAGTTTCTAACTCCTCATTAGTTTCAGCTCTGGACCTCTTTCTGTAAAAGCATGAAAGCACATTTCTGTGAGAAGTGGGCGGAGTTCACTTGAAAATGTATAAGAGTCTATTCTGTAACTACAGGAGTGATCACATTGTGCAAAAAATGCGTGAACTTACTTCTATTGGTAAATCGTGAGGGAATCCGCCCGTTCCCCGGGAGAACGGTGATCCTAACCGTACTGTTATGACAGTTTGCGTCGGCCAAAAATTATTATTGTCAAATCTGTGAATCAGAATGGACATTGCGAATTTGCTCAACGCCAACGAGGTAATAATAATATAATTCTTAGCAAATATTACAATTACTCTTTTAGTTTATTATAGTCATATTTTTAAAAATATATATTACGAATAACGAGAGTATATCCTTACGGAATTTTTGATCAATAAAAATTTATTCTGCCACTTTTTACCTAATTTAATTAATGACATGTGTGACGTGACAATGACAACAACTGAGCACTAAACAGCTGATGCTTTTGTGCTACCTAATTGGTTGTAAATTCGGCTATTCTCGCTGAATCCCTTCACGTTCACCACCTATTCACTGCACCTACAGTAGACAGTGGGGTAAGATGCATGTGATGTGAGCTCTCCCTTCGCACGATGAATGCTCACTCTTTCCATAATAACAGAATAGAGGTCCTGATGACTAGCGAATTGTCATCAGCAAATAAATTTACAAGATGTTTGATAATATTTGGTAGATCATTTATATAAAGGAGAAGTAAAATTGGGCCTAAGATGGATCCTTGAGGAACACCTTTTTTAAATAATTTCCAGTCTGAGCAAATATACTTCCAATCATCCACCGCAACAATACACTGTGTTCTGTTTTCTAAATATGACTTCAAAATATTGTATATATTTCCTCGGAAATCCATAATTTTTGTAGGAGACTATGATGATCTATGCTATTGAACGCTTTGGACAGATTCAGAAAGAGAGCAGCAACTTTATCTTTACTGCTAATTGTATCTAGAATCTCACAAATTCCTATGCGTATTGCTCTAACCGTTGAACTTTCTTTGCATGTCTGATATTATATTATATTGTTCTGTAAAGTTTACGATACAGTTCAATAGAGCTTTCTCAAATATTTTAGCAATTATAGAAATTAGAGCTATAGATCGATAACTGGTGTTATTTTTATTTCCTTTCTTATGTACTGGTTTGGTCCCTGTATGCTTTAAATCATCAGGAAATATACCCAGACTGAAGCACATGTTAAGTATCTGTGATAAGGGTATACATAATTCTTCAGCAGAATATTTTAATAATTTTGTAGGCACCTCATCAACTCCAACAGCTGCTGTGTCTTTTAGGGAGTTAATTATGTAGTATATTTCAACAGGCATTGTTTCATACAAGACCATTGAATATTTATTTCTAAGCACATGCTTAAAATTATTATCCGAATTTTTATTGACATCATCACATACATTGATGTAGTAATCATTTATTTCATCTAGAATTTCTTTTTTACTTTTTTGGTCGTCACTCTGCTGTATATTATTTATATCAAAATTGTTTTGTTTATTTTTCCCAGTAATGTCTTTCACTAATTCCCATGACGCTTTGAACTTTTTATTCGAATTTAGAATATAATTAGAATAAGAGCATTTCTTTGCTTCACTAATTTTCTTTCTAAGATCTGCCTTATATTGTTTGTAAGCTTCCACCATCACATATCCTTCCAGCATCCCTTCATACAATTGTCTCTTAATTCTGTTCCTTGTTCTTAAATCTTCATTCATCCAGGCATTCTTCTGAGTTTTCCTGTTGTATAGTTTCTTGGGGTATAACTCATCAAGTATATATAAAAAATACGTTAAAAATTTATAGGTACTTACTTAAATTTGGGTTATCTTTAATGATAATTTGATCCCAGTTTAGTTCTTTTATTATTTCCTTAAATTGTGGTAGCTTTCCATCCTGGATTATCCTACACTCTAATTTATTACTAATATTTTTTTGTTTACAGTTACTAGGTATCTGTATCTTTATTCCAAAATGATCTGAAAGACCGTTTTCTATTATCATACTTTTATAGTCAGGAGTGTTTATAAAAATGTTATCTATTGTAGTTGACGAAGTTGAACTTATCCTAGTTGATTCATGTACAGATGGTCTCAGGTCAAATGTTGCTAGCATGTCCAAGAACAATTTTACTTTACTGTTATTTTTATTCTGTATATCTAGGTTGAAATCTCCACATAAAACAATAGTATGTGTACCTGATTTGGTCGCAGATATTAAGATGTCTTCAAGGATAACTATGAATGAGTCGAAATTACCACTAGGTGGACGAGAAATATTAATAATTTTCATGTATAATGATGTTGCACTGCTTTCAATTTCTAATTCAGGGCTTTTTTGTTTCAGGTCCGACAGCTCTTTAAACGGGATATTATTTTGCACTAGTATGCAGCTGCCGCCACATTCCGTGATTGTCTAACAAAACTTGAAGCAGCCATACGATAACTTTTAATATTTACAAATGGTTGTTTATTGTTGTCAAGCCAATGAGTTTGAGTTCACATTAGACAACGTTTGGGTTAAGTCCATTGCCAGCAGCCTGATGAACAAGATATCCTACGTGTTCAGTTGAGCAAACCGTTGCCATTATAGAATATTATCGACAAACCCTAAAATTAATTGCCAGCACATACAGGCTTTGTAAATTTCCTTACTTTACTACCGGTCACTTTATTCTAGTATGGGAACCGAAGTTTGACACCAGAGTCAGTCCAGAACTACAGCCCAACATGCCTGCAATTCAAATTTTACCCAAGTTAACCATCATCTATGTAAGTTAAGTTCTTTAATTATCTGCCAAAATTTATCTTGATCTCCCACATGCGCCAGCTTTGTGATTCTCCCCACTTGATTATCTGTTGATCACTTAATTCTACTGTGGGATCTGAAGTTTTATGCTAGAGTCCAGTCCAGGACTACCACCCAAATGATCTAGACATGCCAGCAGGTGTGTTGGGAATTTAAGTTAGATTGGTTTAGCGTAGATTTATACAGAGGTTTGATTTCAATAAATATCGTAATATTGGGAACTATGAACAGAGAGGCCTAGGACAGCCATCTACGTTCCTCGGCATATCAAAACCCAGCCACTTCAACACCTCTCAACATCTGATCTAACGGCCGTGAAGGTGGAATGTTTGTGGCAGGCAAACCAACAAATGTTGTATTGGCATCAGTATATACCTCCCACAGGACTCGGCCACTCCACCACCAACAAAGGAGATAGAGGACCTGGTAGCACACTGCCGCAATCAAAAGTGGGGACTAATCATGGGCTGTGACTGGCATCACAGCCCATGGTGTGCGTTGGCACGCACACCATGTGACCTGGGGCAGCGAAGACATCAATGCAAGAGGTAAGTCACTTTATGATCATATTACCGGTAACAACCTTAGCATAAGTAATAGGGGCTGTACACCGACATTTATTAACTCTAGAAGTCAGACTAAAATAGATATAACACTAACAACGTGGCGTATATCCAACCTAATCCAGAAATGGCATGTGTCTGACTGTGTAACACTATCAGACCACCAATGGATAAACTTTGAAATTAATCTCACCAAGGCACCCAAAAAGCTATTCCGAGATCCCCAGAGAACTGATAGAGATAAATATCGATGTCAACTCAGAGAGAACTTGGAAGGAGTTAATAAGAGTGGAGTGAAGTGGAGAACGAGTGGCGAAATAGAGCAATATGTCAAAATCTTGCAAACAGCCAAGAGACAAGCTTTTGAAACATCCGCAACAGCCCAATGAGGCCACCAAATAGTGGTGTCAAGAGCTGACTGACCTCAAGAAGAAGGCTAGGACTTCGTTCAACAAAGCAAAACTGACAACACTGGAATCCGATTGGGAATCATACAAAACCAATCTGAAAGAGTTTAAGAAACTAGTCAGACAAAGATACGCGTGGAGAACCTACTGTGAGGAAATCGAAGATTACTCACAGGCTGCTACGTTATGCAAAATCCTTGCCAAAGATAAAGACCATGACCTCTGCCTATTAAAAAGGAGTGATGGTACAAGAACCGCCAACTTTCGTGAATGCCTAGAGCTACTCATGGAGACTTACTTCCTGGGCTCTGTGTTCTGACAATGGAACGGAAGGAGTGGCCAAACAAAGTCGACATCCAACCCTCGGATTTGGATTGGCAAATGACCAACCAAATAGTGAGCGAGGACAGAATAAGATGGGCAATACAGAGCTTCTCCTCTCTTAAATCGCCAGGCATTAACGGTATCTATCCCGCCCTACTACAATGGGGACTGGATTACTGCTGCACCTGATCAAAGTATTTAGGGCGTGCTTAGCGCACCTTTATATTCCAGAGATATGGAGATAATTGAAAGTTGTGTTCATCCCAAAAAGGCAGGGCGGATGGACTATACCACCCCCAAAGCGTATAGACCCATTAGCTTAACCTCGTTCTTCCTCAAGACGATGGAGAAGCTATGTGAACGATACATAAGGGATGTTGTAGTGAAAGACAACCATCTACACTCTAACCAGCATGCATACACCCTGGGAGGATCCACCGACACGCTCTCCATGCAGTGGCGAGTCGGATTGAGAGATCCTTGGACAATAAAGGGTCCACCCTAGGTGTTTTCATAGACATAGAAGGTGCGTTTGACAAGACGACCTTTCTAAAAATCACAGCAGCCCGAGTGGAGAAGAATGTCCCTACGATCATGGGAAGCTGGATAACTAATATGATCTCGAAGAGAGCTGTATAAATCAGTGTGGGAGATGCTTCTGTACGAGGAATGATCGTGAGAGGCTGTCCGCAGGGAGGTGTAATATCACCACTCCTATAGAACCTCGTTCTTGATAGCCTCTTGTGCCGCCTCAATTCAGAAGGATTCCACACAATTGCCTACGCAGTTGATTTAACAATCATGCTTAGCGGAAAATTCGAAGGAGTCCTTTGTGAAAGAATGCAGGGGGGTCCTAAGAATAATCGAAAAGTGGTGCAGAGAACACTCCCTGTCTGTCAATCCCAAGAAGACGGAGATGGTTCTCTTCACAAGGAAAAGGAAACTAGGAGCACTGAAGGCACCTGCCCTCCTGGATACAACACTAAGTTTCACATCAGAAGTGAAACACCTTGGGATAACCTTCAATGACAAACTAACATGGAATCTTCACATAGATAGAAGACTAAAAAAGGCTTACTTTTCTTATGAGTAGTGCCGCAGGACTGTGGGGAAAACCTGGGGAATGAAACCCAAAGTAGTCATGTGGATATACACTACTGTCATAAGACCAATGATAACCTATGGAGCTGTGGTTTGGTGGCCTAAAAGCAAACAAACTACAGCTAAGGTCAAGCTCAGCCAAGTGCAGAGAGTCGCCTGCCTAAGCATAACCAGAGCTATGCGAACAACGCCAACGAGAGCTATGAAGGTAATGCGGTGTCTGCCACCACTAGATGGCACAATGGTACGCCTCAAAACCATTGGCATACAACCAAATGTAGGCTGTGGAGAGGCCAGGAGTCGCCTGCAGAATGAGACTGTCAAGAAGACGCCTCTTCTACAGGTGTGCACAGATGGCATTTCTCACCGGTTTGTCTTTGACAGACCCTACATAATACAGACGAATAGTGAGAACGAGACTGCTAGCGAAGGTGTGATCAACATCTTCACAGACGGATCAAAAAAGAAGGATGGGGCAGGATGTGGAATACAGAAGTCTGCAAATCCAATATAAATGGGCTATGGACGGGTGAGCCAGCATAGTACAGACAGAACTGACGGCCATAACCATAGTTGCAAAAGAGATTGTCCATAGACAAACTACGGGCAAAACAATTAGGATCTACACAGATTGTAGACAATCAATACTAGCCCTGAGAAGTCACAAAATCACCACAGGAGCAGTATGGGAATGTCACCAAGCACTTGTGGGTGCCTCCAGCATGAATAATATACTGGTATGCTGGGTGAAAAGACATGCACAGTGTAGTGGCAACAAAGTAACCGACAGACTGGCCAAGAAGGTAGTAGGCCGAAGCATCTTTGAACCTAACCTGGCTAGTCTGTTACCGATCACGGCGATAATACAAATAATTAAAGAGAACACCCACAATGAATTCAAGAAGCTGTGGGATGAAACAAACAGCTGTCACCTTGCTAAGGAGTTACTAAAATACCCCTATAAAAGTACAGCAATGGACTACCTGGCCATGTCCAGAAGGAACCTACATTTTATAACGGGAATTCAGATTGGACACTGTCCGCTAAGAAAATTTCTCCATAATATGAGATTAAGCGAAACACCTCTCTGTAGAGGTTGTGAACAAGAAGATGAGACAGTCCAACATGTACTTTGTGACTGTTCTACCGTCTCATCAATTAGAGAATCCATCTTGGGAGAACGCTGGCCTACTTTGACCGATGTAAGGGAGATGCCCCTAGGCAGCATCACCACCTATTTCGCAAGATTAGGTTGGTTGGAGGCCTAGGCGACAAGGGGCCCAATGGGGCCTAAGTGCTGTGGCTCAATAATTCTTATTGATCACTCTCCCAACCAATTCCAATTGGGAACTATGTCCTTTACCGCTGTGTTTTGTGAGGTCTTAGTTTTCCCTTGAACCGTTGGAATTACCGTTTCTCCATTTGAGCTACCCAAGCCCTGCGTAACCGACTTAGAGGGTAGTGTTGTTCAAACACTTGAAACAGGACTTAGTGCCTGAGCAATTGTACCGTAACTGTTATCAAAGCTTGAGTGTCAAAGTAGTTCTGCAGAAATGTGCAAAACAACTACTTGTACTAGTACTAGAAGAAATGCTCTGGATTCTATATAAACATCTAATTACAATTAAATTGAAACATTTTGCCTTTGGAAAAGGAAAATGGCTATATCGTACCATATTCTGTGTTAAGAAATACAAATTTATTTAATCATGGATTTCAAAACATGAGGACAAAACTGGCATAGGGAATTTTAACGGTAACAAAACAAATTTAAAAATTCCAAGCAGAGCTGCTATACACAGAAACTATATCATTAAATTCCAAGATGCTATCGAAATCTAGCATATCTGGTCTCACTCGGCTTTTTATGAATATTAGAAAATCGGTACAAAGATAAACAAAACAAGCTATAATTATTTTTTGCTATGTAAGTTATAAACACAAATTCAAAAAGTAAATAGAATTAAATGTCCATTAATAATAATAATTAAGTTTTATTAACATACATTTCTGCAAAAAATTAATTTCCAGAACATAAAGAACCGAGTGAGAGCAGATATATTAGATTTCGATGTCGTCTGGACTCTTAATGCAAACAGCAATAAAATCATAGTATTAGATCAAGAGCTACTGAGTTTGTCTATGAGCATCTGAAAACCTCCTTCAACATTTATGGTGCATAGTCCTGTTTAAGGAGACAACCTTATGCTAGAGCTGGGTCCTGTTGGTGGGGGCGTTTATGAGGGCTATTTTTCACAAATCAATCTTTGGTGTCTAAATATCACTTTTACAAAATGTCAAAATTTGAACACTACACTCAAATACACTACTCGACACGCATTTTGCTAACCATATAAGCATCATCACGAGATAATTAAAACTGAAAACCAGTCTTATTTGTGTTCCGATGATACTGGCATGGTTTAGCGATACACGCTTCAAGTAGCGTATTCAATTATAGTGTCTAAATATTGTGGTGTTTTGTAAAAAATATTTATTTGTGGGATGCTCTCAAACGCTCATTGAATAATTCAGTAGTTCTTGGTCCATACAGTATGAGCATATTTGATAAACACATGTAAAAAAATAATGACTTACTGGTATGTTATTGGGTGATTTCATAGCACCTGGAAAAGATTTATTTAAAGGCAACCAGCCTGATAAGACTACCACACCCGCCACTCTAACATTATAAGTTAGAGCAGAATAAAGAGCTAAAGCACCACCTTGTGAGAATCCACCCAATAGGATTCTATCTGCAGAGATTCCATCTGATATTTCACTTTGAATTAAGCTGTGAATTTGCTGTGTTGCTGCCTTGATTCCTGAAACAATACGACATATAAAAATCATATTTTTAAGAGTCTGGTTGTCGATTCTATAGCTAAAAACTACTTAATGGAGTGCAAAAATATTTGACAGTTAACGCTAATGCCATGTAATTGAAAAATTTCGTGACAAATATATGGAGGGTGGACACCGTAAAATATATGATGGACGGCAATATTTGAGTTAACACAAGATAGTTGTTGAGTCAACACAAAAAGTGTTGTTGTGTAGTTGTAAACTACACAATAAGAAAACAATTAAATTTGAGTTATATTTAAAAATGTGTGTTTTTAGCGATGTTATAGTCAAGGAAAGGAATGCTTGTGCGAGTGCATGTTTTTAGCTTATTGCAGATATATTGGGAAGAAGTACTTTTTGCGTCAATATCATTTGAGCCGGCTGTAACTATTATATGATCTTCAAGAGTGAAGTTCCTTGCAAACACATCAATGTTCTACGGCTTGATTTAATAGTGTGCCAGGTTTAACAAAAGAAAGAATGTCATAAATATTATTATTAGTATTTTGCTAATATCATTATTTATATGCCTTGCATTATCATCACCTAATATCAGAGCTGTTCCTAACCACTGTGCTTAGTGCTTGTCTAAGCACTCTAAGCACTTTTGTGCTCGGGAGCACTGTGCTTAGAAGCACTTTTTAAAAACGGTGCTTAGTGCTTCGAGCACTTGACGAAAGAGCTTAGCGCTGAATAATTGCATAAAGTGCTCGTGAGCACTCTGAAAGTGTTTACGACCGCTTTAAAAGTCTAGTGAGAGAGGCATCATTTTTACATGAAATTTGTGTACTGGATATGGGTATATAAATGCCGTTAAACTTTAAACTCACATCCAATTTAGGACAAAAAAAAGAATGAAACTATTTTGAAAAAACATTTATATTAATGATAATACTATACATAGCGATGGCTCTGGGGTTATCAAATTTATTCATATATCATTATCATATGACATTACAAGCACAAGCATATGACTTTCATGCAAAAATTATATTTTTATCATAAGGTTCGGTCAAAAATAGCAAAATGTTTTGTCTAACACAATAATGTTATGTGCTGCCCTCTAACGAGGAAAAGATGTGATTAAGTCCCTGTTCAAGGTGAAAGGAAACCTGTTATTGTGTTACTCCCTGACTAGTGGGGTGGCGCCGTCTATGAGCCAATTGACGAACGGTCATCTATTACATGGTAGAAAACTCTGTAGGATTCCAGAAAATTGTGAATCCAGCAGATGGGGGAACAGTACAGTTTAGTGAAGTATAAAGAAGAGTTCAGTTCAGTAAACAGACACAGAGTTTTTAGGTTAGACAAGAGTTGACAAGTTTAGGAAGAAAAGTAAAGTACATAGTGTATTAAAAGTCGTGAATTTATATTAGATTAAGTTATTATTAGTTGTGTGATTTTTAAATATTTACTAGTGTAATTTTAGTTTTTAAATAAATCAGTGGGGGGCGAGCGTGGGTGCGTCTTTACTATGTACATACTTCGATATGCGATGTAAAGCAACGTTAGGCGTGGTTAGTAGTTGGATTGGTGACCGTTCCAACGAAGACCACGTCCTCGCCTCACCCATCTTCCAGCGGCTTGTATATCAGTGTATGCGCGGAAGCTATACAACCTTGGGCGAGGGTTGTATAGGAGATATACCATCCTTCGGAGGGGATGTAAAGCCGTCGGTCCCTTGTCTATTAAATGTTAGGCAAGTAAAAGATCCCTACTCTTCTTAAGGGAAGAGGTTCGGCAAAATTCCTGGTTGGGGGTAGCTCGTCTACAGGCGTCGGTGTTAGGCCTCAGTAGCGGAAATAGGCCGACGTTAAATAAATGTATAAAAAAAAAAAAAAAAAATAAATCAGTGGTTTGTGAAAATTCTTGTTGCAAGTTATTTGAATCCACAAAGTGTTTACTGAAGACTGTAAGCACGTAACAATAACTAAATAATTCCTCGTCAGATGTACAATAGCTCATGTAGTGTCCTCTGTCTCAAAAAATGGTGTTTATGTTTCTTTCCTTACAAAACGAAACCACAAAATTTTTTGAAAATTAGAATAGAATATTGAATCTCAAAAAAAAAAAAAAATTCTACCTTAGTTAGCGACGCTTTAATCAACCCCTCGTTTTGATCTTCTTTGATGTTTCTACATACATCGTTCGAGTCAGCGCGCAATACAATAAAGAAAACTCATAACACGTAGCAACATAACAATTTTAGTTAATTATTACAACTTTTATTTATTTTATTGTTTGCATAGTTGAACCGCGAAGCAAGTGAAAACATAGAATTGACCGAAATTTCGGTAAATGACGAACAGCCAGTTTCGCAATCATTGGTTAACTAATAGTTAGGGGTTAAACTTTGGTTTATTATAAAAATCTGTTTCAACATGTCTGGTTAACTTGAAGGTCTTGGTTATCTTATGGTTAAGTTAACCAGAAGTGAGCTCCTGGTTAACTAAGAGTATAACAACAAGTATGACATCAATTTTTATTTTGTAAAAAAGTGATTCAATTTATTTCTATCAATGGATTTCGCAGATTATAATGTGAACACTTACTGCTTGCAGTAATGCTGAAGAGATTAGGATGCCTAAAATACCTACTTAATAAAATATTTGTAGTTTTCAGGATAGTGGGAATTTGATACACAAACAACTCTCAAATAAACATATTATTTATAATTAATATAAGAATAATAATAATAATAATTTCAAGATCGTTTGTATATAACCTAAATTTAATACCCGCAATGTTGTCACTGTAAATTAATATAAATATTTATATATTTGATTCTTTGCACATATGTAATGTTGTACTTTGTACGTTTTTAGCATGTTGTATTTTGTAAAATTGTCCTGTAAGTGGAGTATTCTCTTGGGCAATAAATTCTTTGTTAATAGATCAATGTTATGTAGTCATTAGTACATCTAGTGATCGTTAGCTCTTTAGCTTATAGAATAATGCAAATTCTGATTGCTAAATAAAGTATTAAAAAAAAAAAAAAAAAAATTTTATTAGTTATTGGCATTTCCGCTAAATTAAAAAATAGCTATTATCGTTTTTTATAAGTAAATAACACTAAAGTCAATTGAGTTCTACTCAATATATAGATACTATTTAAATTTTTTAAAAGTGCATTTTAAGCACTTTTTCAGTGCTTAGTAATCGTGAGCACTTTACTATTAACAGTGCTTAGTGCTCGGAAAATTAAGCACTTTTTTTCAGTGCTTAGTGCTCGCGAGCACTTTTTGTCAGTGCTCGGCACAGCTATGCCTAATATAACAATACATTTCCTTTTTAGTTCTGGATTATTTCATACTTCGGTATTCATTACCACATTTTGTAGATTTTTGGAACAAGTATTATTATACGTGGGACGAGTATCAATAATTTCATCATATAGACTAACATTATTTCTTTCCTCTATTTTGTCCATTATTATAATTTGATCCTATATTTCAGATCCACTCATGTTGGTTACTTTATTTTACTTATTCTGTGGACACTTTGTATAGTTATTTTGCATATTATTTATCTCAGTATTTATAGAAACGTCATTTGCTTTTAAATTGTTTTGTCTGTGCACTAACATACCTGGCAGAGCTGGGCCGAGTACAACACAAATGTACTCATGAACGTAAATAAGAAATTAGCCTCAAGATGTTATGCTATCCGCACAATCTCTACCGAACTGGGTTACTCTATGGCAAGGACATCGTATTTTTCTTTAATAGAGTCGCACTTAAGATATTGTATTCTGTTTTGGGGATCGTGCAGTCAGGGGACAATTGGCAGCTTACTCACCTTACAAAAACGAGCAATTAGATACATGTGTATAGCGCACGTGAGAGACTCTTGCAAACCTCTATTTGTTGATCACAAAATTCTAATGGTAATTGTTATTTTTATTCACAAGACCGTCTGCTTATTTCATAAAAAACGAAATAAGTTCAACTTTGCTAATAACCAACGCAACACCCGCCAAGCTAAAAATATCTGTTTACTTTTACCATCGACTAGCCTTATAAAAAAATCGTTAATTTATAATGGTAAAAAACTTTACAATCACCTCCCATTAACTTTAAAAAATATTGTCCCAGATAACCAATTTAGGAATGCTGTAAAAAATTTCTTAATTGATAAACCCTATTATAATCTACAAGAATACTTTGATGATTCTTTTTAATATGCTTTCATTACATCTGTTTTGATAAATATATGTTTATTGACATTATATATATTAGATTATATTATGTCTGTTGGTATTACTGTACACTGTAATGATCTACTTTACTGTTTATGTAACGACTATACAAATATTGTTTGTGTTTTACAATCTTACACTTTGTCAATAAGATACTTCTTTAGACAATAAAGTTTACATCTATCTATCTATCTATCTACATTTTCGAGTAAGAGTACATTGGGAAAGTACTTCGAGTACATTTAGTAAGAGTATACTATTGCTTCAAAAGTATTTTGTACTCGTACAATATGAGTACTAGAGTACATCATCGTATAATAGAATAATAAAATTTTAAAAATATAAACGAATACAAGTCTGCCAAGTTATTTGAACAAAAATGGATATTGATATAAAAGTGTTTAAATTTACTTACAATTTAGCACTTAAATTTTTTCCATCTCCACTAGACAAAACACAAATAAGTAACACACTGTTCGTTGTAATCGTATTGTTGTGGTAAATATTTAAATAGATCTATAACTATAAGGTACGAAATGAAGAATGGAAATAGAAAGTCCAATATGTATAACACAAAAAATAAAAAATATTCAATTTCTACAAAACATAAACTATAATATATTCTAAATTCCGTAAATGAACAGTAACAAATAATAAAAATTAAAACAGATGAAATTTACTTTTACCACACACTGTTTTTCAAAAAAAACAAGTTTTAATGCATGACACTTGGGGGCATTAATGATAGTCACAAAAGAAAATAACCTCTCGACTGGTGCTGAAGATGGTATAGCAGTATTATATCTCAAGTACATGTACTCGAATACATTTGAAAATATGTACTCAGGAGTACCAATACTCGAGTACATCAAGTACTCGAATACAATTTTCGAGTGTGAGCTCTGATTCCTGGGTTGCTTCATTTCTGCAACGTAGAAAGCAAATAGTGGTTTGGACTGATCTGAATCTGACGAAAAAACCATTTGGCTGTGTTCCCCAGGCTTCCATTCTAGTACCATTATTCTTTATTATATATTTATAAATGATATGATAAACTCTTGCGTCAACAACCAAAAAGTTATTATGTATTGTTATGTGCTGCCCTCTAACGAGGAAAGATGTGATTAAGGGAAACCTGTATTGTGTTCATGACCAGTAGTAGGGTGGCGCCGTCTATGAGCCAATTGACGAACAATCATCTAGTACATAGTAGAAAACTATGGAGGATTCTAGAAAAGAGTTCTGGAAGGATTCCAAGTGTGTATATAAAGAGGTGAATCCAGCAGATGGGGTAACAGTACAGTTTAGTGAAGTATAAAGAAGAGTTCAGTTCAATGAAAGTAAACAGACAGAGAGTTTTTAAGGTTAGGCAAGAGTTGACAAGTTTAAGAAGAAAAGTAAAGTACATAGTGTTTTAAAAGTAGTGAATTTATATTAGATTAAGTTATTATTAGTTGTGTGATTTGTTAAGTATTTGCTAGTGTAATTTTAGTGATAAATAAAATAGTGGTTAGTGAAAATTCTTGTTGCAAGTTATTTGAATCCATAGAGTGTTTACTGAAAATTGTAAGCACGTAACAGTATGTTGATGACACTAATATTCTGATAGCTGAAAGTGATCATTCAAATGCTGTGACTAAAGCCAACATCACTTCCAATGAATTTCATGAGTGGTGTTTGAATAACAGATTATCAGTAAATTGAACTACGATACTTTTCATGGTATTTTTATCAAAGGATTTAAACCATAATTTTAGTCCTTTCTTAAGCGTAAATCATAAGACCATTAAATAAACTGCATAAAATTTCTTGGCATTGTAGTAGATAAAAAATTCACTTGGGACCAACACATCGATATACTTTTGAAAGCTGAGTAACTCCTTGTTTTTTGGTCAGACAATTAAGCAACACACATCTTTGTTTATGAAGATCGAAAATGGACCGGCATGGCTCGTAGTAACATTATGCACTCAGAAATTTTAAAAACAAATTGTAGTAAGGATTTTATTGAACATAATTTTACAAAAAAATAGATAGTGGGGACCGGCGGCTTCTAGTGGAGATTAGAGATTGTCTATGCTGTGTAGGTATCAATGATCCAGCAATAAAAAAAATTTAGTATTTTCCAGAAAAAAAATTATTTTTTTGAAAATTTAAAAGTCGAAACTATTTTACTATTAACAGAATGGACAAACGGACACTTTGAATCATGTTTAAAAAAAAATTATTTTGCATTTTTGATGTCGGATTTAAAAAGTTTAGAGTGTTTTCTCTCATTAAGGTACTCTTGTTTGTTATCACTGTGAAAAATCTATTTGAATTTTTCATGTTTCTTTGCATAAGTTCCCCAATGATTACTACCAATGAAATGTTTATAGCAAACCACGGAACATTTTTAGGTTAATAAATGTTGTAACCAAGTAAGTATCCTCTTTCGCGTCCAAGCTGTCAAACTGTGTGGGCGCGCGAATACTGTTAGTGATTAAATAGCCTTGTGACAGTGTTTCAATACCGATAACTATACAGAAACGAATATTGTCCTCTTTGAAGTCATAGTACAAAGCATAGAAGGCTCAGGAAAACATCTAGGGAACTTACACCCTATGGAGTTTGGTAAAATTTTAGTGAATTTAAAAATCAAAAATATCAAAGAAATCAAATGCAAGGGATCAAATAGAGTAGGTATATTATTTCATACAGCTGCAGCAGCTAATTTGCCAAAAACAAAGAAGTAACGGAGATGGGTTATGAAGTATTTATTCCCGTCAGTCTCATTACTTGCAGAGGGCTGATTAAAGGAGTGGGTAAAACTATAGTAGAGGAAGATATGTTAAGTAGTATATACTGGAAATACAAAGTTGTTTCAGTAAGACACTTAAATAGACGATATGAAGAAGGAAATGAAGTTAAGTATATACCAACAGGCACAGTCTTATTAACTTTTGAAGGGAAAATTCTCCTTGTTCATAATAAACAGGAGATTTATACCTACGTTAAATCAGTAGTTTTGTGTTATAAATGCTTCTAATATGGACACACAAAAACTCAATGTCGAGGGACAGCAAGGTGCGAAAAATGTGGAAACAATGACCATGAAATGACTAATTGCGATAAGGACAGACCATCATGTCAGTGCAACAATGATCATTTAGTCACAGATAAAAGTTCCCCAGAGTACTCTAGACAAAAGAAAATAAATTAATTAATGGCATGTGACAATTTATCATTTTCTTGAAGTCACTAAAAGATATCCTAAAGAAAGAAGAAGAAGAAATAAGAAAGATCAAACGTTTACAATGAAGAATCTCTAAGGTTAAAAAACCAAAGAGAAGCAGCATGAATTAAAGGAAGGGATTTCAATCAGAGAAAGGCGTAATAACATTTATCGATCCCCAGAATCACAAAGGCAACAGAAATACTTTACAGTTGCTCGAGAGAAAAAAGAAAAGCAATTTCTACTTCTCCAGTCTATGATGTTGCTGCCCATTCTCAGTGTCTTTTCCCCTTCAGTTCTAGAACCCCAAATTACTCTCGTCTTAACTCTACTAATAGATCAAATGTTGAACCAATCAGTAATAATAATGTCTTTATTTATCATATTTCATTCAAATATACAGATATTTAGCTAATTTCATAAATAGGGTGAAGTTCAGATAACCTTGAGGGTTTCTGCTTTTCCACTCTCTTCAGCTGCCACAACCTATAAATCGAACTCCTAATTGTAGTCAATGTAACTTGCCTAGTATCTCTAATAGACAAGAAGTGTCAATAACCAGCAACAATAAAGAGACAAGCAAGAAGCTTGTAGAAGTCTTGACCAACGAACCATTTATTGGACTAGAGTAATAAAATTAGTAAAAATTCTTCTAGGAAAAAATCCAAATTTGTACTCATTTTCCCCTAGCTTTACTGCACAAATTATAATATAGACCAATCATCTGACAATATGGAAACATCTTCACAGATATCACAAGAATATTATTAAACTCATAAAATTATACAATGGAATATAAGAAGTATAAATTCAAATAAAGAAAATCTTCTAATATTAATAAAAGAAGAAAACCCTGATATAATATCTCTCTCAGAAATATCATTGGGAAACGATATAAATTTTAAAATTCATGGATACAGAATCATCCGTACGGATCGAATAGATGGTAAAGGAGGCATAGCAATAATCATTAAAAAAGTCATTCTACACAAAGTTTTAACAAATTTAAATTGCTCCCCTCAGGTTGTTCCATGTATAAAGATCCAGGAATGAGCGATCATTATCCAATTAACATCACACTTCATTTCGGTCTGGATCTAGGTGATACAATCAGGAAAACTAATCATAAACCCTATAACTGTGATAAAGCCGACTGGATAAAGTACAGGGACGTTATTAATACATACATGGATATTAACTCATTCGACGAATGTGTCTATTCCCTGAAAAAAAGTTTCTCCTCATCCTAAACCTCTCACCCCTTGGTGAAACCAAGAAGGCTATCCAAAATCGCAGGGATGCCATCAAATTATTTATTAGAGATATATCACTGGTTAACTACGTAGAGACGAAAAAAAACCATAACCAAAACAAGAAAAATACTCAGATTAAAGGAAAAAAAAAAGTATTCAAGAAGTTCTGTGAAACGACAGCTGTCAGATCCTACAATAACAACAAAGCTCCTTCTCAAACTACAACCACAGAAGACCTATACCAGAAGAGACACTTTCGGCGGAACGTTTGATGTTTCATTGGCAAATTGGGGTGACCTTCGGCCATCTTTTTGGTGGTATCAAGTGGGAAATTTAAATGTCCCATCATTATATTTATTGATGCAACAAAAATTTACACCTGTAACTTACAATAAATTATAAATTTACACCAAAATTAAAGGCTTATTAGAAGGTTTTATGCACATACAATTAATTAAAGAAATGACTGTCCAAAAACCTGTTGTCTTCGAAATGGAGTGCACACAGTCTAAAGTTATTGTATAAATGATTTGGGTCCTTATCAGCTAGATCCTCAGGGTTACAAGCTATTATCCATACATTACATCTATAAACGACAAGAAATTACATAAAATATTTAAAAATCGTATTTTATAACCAACCGTGCAGCATCCTTTGGGAATCTAAACAGCGCAATGTCTTTGTTCTGCTTGGGTAGCCGCGAACAACACACACAGTTCCCCCTTTTCTACCCATCATAAAACACACAACACACAATAATGAATAATTATTAAGTAAACAAACTTCCAACTCTACGCTACCACAAACACAGTGACGATAACAATAACTCAAAATCAATACCAATAACAATAACTCAAAATACAGTAAAAGATTTATAGGTTGACAATAATACCACCAAAAAGATGGCTGTCTCAGAAAAATTCAATATTGGCGGGAAGGCTGAAAGTCCATTCTGTTATAGGTGTTCTGTGCTGCAACTCCAATTGATTCAAACTGGATATATGACTTTCTTATTATAGACCGATCTCAATAGTTCCCATCTTATCATAATTATTAGAATTAGCATATAAGGTTAGGTTAATGAATTATTTAGAGGATAGAGCTTAATTGTAATCAATATGGTTATAGACATGGAAAGTCACCATTAAAGCCTTAACGGACATTGTATTATTATTGATGAGTTTGAGAATGGTAATACGATTGTAACATCTTTTTTAGACCTATCCAAGGCGTTTGACTGCATTTCTCCTGAAATACTATTAATAAAATTAGAAAGTTATGTTATTCGAGGACCTGCTTTATCTTTTATTAAAAGTTATGTCACCAATAGATATCAGTGTGTCTGTTATAGTACGAATAAATCCTCCAATATTGTTTATCTTATACATTAATGACATATCGATAAGCGTTTCTTGTAAAAATGTTATATATGCTGATGATACCACATTATTATCGGCTGGGAAACACTTAGAACATCTTATGTTTATATCAGAAGACTCAAGCAAAAAATTATTTCAATAATGTCAGTTTAATGTTAAATCAGGATAAAACTCAGACACTTATTTTCAACTTAAATACTCAAAACCTTCATTGAAAATAATAATCCAGTGAAATGCCTAGGTCTAATGCTGGATAGTAAACTATCTTGGGAAGCTCATATAGACTGTCTGTCGGAAAAGCTAATGTGTTATGGTATCTTACGTTGGGGGAGATCCTCACATGCCTCTAACATATTAAAATGGCAAAAACGAGCAATAAGAACTATCGCATGAACTCCAAATATAATGATACCTGCAGACCCTTGTTTAAAAATTTAGGAATACTTACATCTACCAACCAGTATATTTTTGAATGTATAGTCTATGCGCACAACCATCTTGATGAATATCAAATACAACAAAATTACAACACCAGGCATAAGCCAATAATTGCTCCATATTTCCGTTTATCAAAGAATATAAATAGCTACAGATATCTATCAACAAAATTGTATATTTTACCAACTAAGTGGAAAAATTTAGATAATAAAAAATTTATCGCGAAAATTAAAAGTTTTCTGAAAGAAATGGTTTTCTATGAGGTTCAGGAATTTATTGAATATTTTAGAGTGTTCAGTGGTTGAAATTTCAAGTATTTAAATGTATGATAATTAACTATTATTTTTATTTGTATTTATACATAATTGCATAGACACATATTTGTTTTTAATTTGTATTGTACCCATATATTGTACATTTATTTGTAAATTTTTATAGTGTAAATTTTATTGTACTATAATTGTAATGTTTTGACGAGTGTACACAATCATTGTAATTGTCTCACATAAAAATAAATCTATCTATCTATCTATAAATCTATTTATCTATGTACATCAGGGACCCCACAAGCAGAAATCTCATAGGCCCACAATTAACGAATGTAGGATTACCTCAAGGATCTCCACTGAGTCCTTTACTTTTTAATGTATATACAAATTCTTTATATAGTGAAATGGCCGAAAACACAATGCTCTTGGGGTATGCAGATGATTTTGTTATTATTAGCTCTGGCAACAACGTTAACAACCTAATCGGACAAATAAAAGTTTCTCTAACCAATCTCTATTCTGCTTTTTCAAGGTTAGGATTTGCTCTATCTCTTAGCAAATCAAGATCGATTTTATTTCAAAAACGTAACATTCGCCAGGATCTTCCAAATATTTATTGGGGAACTAATACTACACAATGGACAATGAACATTAAATATCTAGGTGTGGTATTGGACTCAAATCTGAAATGGAAATCGCATATAGACTTCTTAGCCAAAAGGGCTATAGGGGGAATTAATGCCATGAGAGCTATATCTCGAGTTTGGTGGGGGGCTCACCCCTCTACACTAGGTATGATATACAAGGAAATCGTAAGGTCACACTTAGACTATACAGGTATTACTTATAATGGGAAATTGTAGTAAAAAAATTATTGGAAAAATTAGACAAAATACGATTCCAAGCCCTACGAATCATTTCGGGGCAATGAAGTCGACCCCAACAAATGCTCTCCTCACAGAAACATGTGAATGGCCTTTGAAGTACAGAAGAACGTGGTTGACATGCAAATACATCTTCAAATCACTTTCATTTCAGAACAGCCCTTTGACGTCATTGATCTATACCCAATTCTCCAATTACAATCAGAAACAAGTAGTACCAATTCCTTCTCCTATCATAGAAGTAATGGATGTTTATATATTTCAAAGATATAACCCAGAAACAAAATATAATCCCATGTTATAGATATGGGCATCATTTACAAACGGGAGAAAAAATATCATATGTACACTCAGGACTCGATAAATCGTCTTCAAATAATCATCCCGATTTCATCAGAATGATAAAAGACAAGTGGCCATCTTCAACTTACATATTTACAGATGGGTCGCTGGCTCTAGTCCAAAAAAAGGTAGGCATAGGAGTATATATTCCAGAAAAAAATGTTTTTCTAGCATTAAGAGCCCGAGATTTTTTTTTTAATCATTTATTTAACGTTGGCCTATTTCCGCTACCAAGGCCAATCACCGATGCCAGGGGAAGAGAGCAAGATTATTATTCAATCTGCTCTGCAGAAGTCATGGCGATTCAAATTGCTACTAAAAAAGCTCTACTTTTAGAAATAAAAAACTTTGTAATTTTTTTCAGATTCTAAAAGTGCTCTAGATAGACTATCAAGAAATGGTCTAATAATACACAATGACTGGGTTACGTTAAGCACCAGAAAATCATACTTTTTTGGCTAAAGCTCAAAACAGGAAAGTTCAACTAGCCACGTTCGTAGCCACACAAATATTCAGGGCAATGGTAAAGCAGACCTCATAACGAAAACAGGTAGAGACCTCACCAACATTAACCTAACTAAAGTAGATTTTAGAGATATTTTACCACACATTAAAGAGAAAATACACAAAGACTGGAAGATTGAATGGACAAATATATCGATAAATAAAGGGCCTCATTATGCCAGTATTTCTGGAGGAATTAAAAAAAAAAGCCCCATGGCAGGGACCAATCGGAAAGGTAGATTTCGTCCTATATCGCATGTACATATTTGTTTTGAAATAAAATTTGAGGATTTTTTGAAGAGTTTGAACAGCCGCCATTTTGAAACGAAGAAGGCGATTTGGCCCATTTTTCGAACTTAACCGAGATATGGACCCAAAGTATATGCCTGCCAAAATTTGTTTTGATTCGTTAAAAATTGCGCCCTCTAGAGTGTTTACAAATTTTGTTATATAGCATACTTATATATTTCTCCTTTAGTTTTGAAGATAATTGATTGAAATTTAGGATATACTACATACATAATAAGCGGCACTTTTTAACATACAATTGATTTTTTTTTCACTTCCGGATTGATACTAACTTTCGATTTTTAAACAGAACACCCTGTATATTATTGCATTTCTGAATTCTGCATAATTTTCTGAATCCAACGATGCCAAATAAGTGACATTTCAAACATCAATTTTTTTTATAATATAATTTTTAGTTTTCCATTTAAGTGTGGTATAACGGTTTCGATTTATTCTAATGCTACAAAAATCGAAATTCCCGTTAAAAACACTAAATTACGTGATTTATGAGCAAATAAAATTTACCAAAATTGTTTTTTGGGACAAAACTCATTTTTTTCAAATGGAACCATATCCGTGGTACCATTTATTAGTAGTATTAATAAGGAATTTATTCATATGTCACATTAAAATGTGCGATAAATATAAACAAAATTACAGCTAAAAGAAAATAAGAAAATACAATTAAAATACAAATAATTTACACAAAACATTACAACAGTTGTCCAAAATTAATTAATTAAAGGATTTATGTTTCAACTGTACATATTTAGAGGGGGGAGAAAGAGTTCGAAGAAAAATTTTTTGGGCCCTCCCTGAAAATGTTGAAATATTTTTAAAAAAACAAAAAGAAATCTGATCTGATGTAATATTGTGTTTAAGCCCTCCCCAGAGCTCCTTTTTTTCATGTATTTTTCCATTCCAAACAATTTTTACTTTAAATATTACCAATTCAACAAAAACGTTTGTTTAGGCCCTCCCTGCAACCGCCTCTAGGACTCCGATAAGTAATTTGATAGAACCTTTTTGATACAATTTTCTATCCTGAACAATTTTTATTTAAGACATTTTTCAATTTGACGAAAATATCTTTTGGGCCCTCATTAGAGCATTCTCAGAGTCACAACTTCCATCTATAGTAAGCTCTTATGCATGACTTAAACTGACTAAATATTATGGCTTGATAACTGGGCTCGAATACAGGTTAAATGTATTCGAATAACGAATACATTAATTGTATTTATATGACTGATGGTCAAGAGGTAAGCGCACTTGCTACTCATCCAAAAGTCCCGGGTTCGATTCCCTGTCATGGCAGTGAAAAATACTGTGAGGGATTTTTCCACTATACACGGATATTGGGTGTGTGTCCCTCGTCTCTAAATGTATAGCCCCTCCCACACAAGGCTCTTCTAGAGCCTTCCAGGATAAAGGGGGTCATAATTACATGTGGTGTTATTTATTTATTTTTATTCAAATACCGAATACAAAAAATCGGATACTATTATCGGAAAAAGTATTCGAATACTTTTATTACAATACGGATACATATTAACATTTTTTTAATAATAATTAATAATACGCAATGACCAGGTGCACTCCAGAGTGCACGCTATTTTCAGTATTGGGTGCACTCCGGCATATTTGCCGATCCTACTGCGTACAGAATAGGGAAATAAATGCGGAGCCCATAGAGCGCAGGCACTCCACACTACATCAAATAATATTAACATATTTAACCTAACGAACTAACCTAAAGAAATATTTGTATTACGTATCTTAATAGTTAACAAAATGTAGTAAAAAAGAAATGTAAAAAGTTGATTCGAACCCTCGTCCTCATGTGTGAGAATCGGGCAACCTAACCACTACACCACGGACTGCAGATGAGGAACCTACATACTTCTTACTATTATGTTTAAAGTTGTTAACGGACTTTATGACTGTACCGAAATCCTGGATGATATAAAAGTTTTTGTTAGTCCCTATAATACGAGAAATTCTCATTTATTTGTGGTTAATTTTCACAACACCAATTATGGTTTTAATTCTCCTATAGCTCGTATCTTAAGGAATTTTAATAGATATAACATAGATCCTTTTTCGTGTTCACTAAGTAAGTTCAAATCTAATATTAGTAGTTTACCAATGTTAAATTAGTCATTACTTTATTTTATTGTTTTAAAATATGTATTCTTTTTCTTTCCTTTTTGTATAATGGTGAATCCGTATAATAATAATAAATAAATAAATAAATATATCAAATCAATACGTTTTAACGTCAATGACGTGACATGACATCCAAGGCGTTTGTGATTTGGAGTGCACCGAATGATGAAAATAGTGTACACTCAGGAGTGCACCTAGTCATTACGTTAATAATACATAGTTCATATTAATAATTTTGATTTATTTGAAATACTTAATTCATTTATAAGTCTTATTTGAATTTGCCTTTGTACGCACAAGTACTTCAAAATGATCATCACTTAACACGTTGAGCTCCGCTTCGCTATCGCATGAGCCTGAACACTAGCCGATGCGGCATACCATGGTGTTGACCTGTGGTCGACACAGGCCATACACGCATCGTCTATATTTTTTAAATTTTTCTTTTATTTATTATTATTTCCGCTACCGTGATATAGGCCACCATCAGTACGTATGCAAATGTTAGGGGTCAGTGATTGACCATATTAGCGGAAAAATGAAAAAATAAAACATCAAAAAATTAAAAAATTTATTGTCGGAAAATTGTAATAAGAATGTATTCTAATAGCCGATTTAGTGGGGGGTCTGTCTAAATATGTGGATCCCAGGTTGACACTAGCCATACGGTGAGGAATAGCTATGTCAACCACGAGTCGACAGCGGAGCTAAACGCGTTATTGTATTCCGCCTTGTTATGTCTATCATGGTACCACAAATCTTCTATACTGCAAGTCACAAATTGTACAAAAGACAGTATTCACCACAAATATTAATTTGTCCAAATATAGGCATAAACAAGAAAGTAATGAGTAAATGTGAAAACAAATGCACGTGTACCGGCAGCCGTCCGAATCTTGTCTAAAAATAGACTCTGTAGTGCTTTATTTCTTGCATATTACATGCATAGATTGGCTCAAATAATGTATCCGTTATTTTGCGAATTTAATTCGAATAATTATTGTACTCGATTACATTTAAAGTAATCGCATACTGGAAAAATGGAATCGAATACAAAATACTTTGGATATTAGTAACGAATATGAATAACGGATACAAAATTCAGAAAGGTATTCGAATACAGAAGTACTCAAATACAGCCCAACTGTGCTTGATAACTACTTATCCTACTAGTATAGATAAAACACTTTTATCTCCAATGCAAATGGGTCATGAAAGGGAAAAAAAAACACTTTCAATAGTCACTTTTACTATTGAGGCTTGCTTAAATTTTAGTTTCATAAATCGTTAAATTAAACACAGTAATTAAACTTTTAAAACACTTCCTAAAACCCCATCAGGAAATTGTATTTGCAACAATATAATAAATTGATTAAACACTTTACATTTCTTTGTTTCTATCACTAATTTATTGTAATGTGCCATTTTCAAATGATTAATTATGCATTCAAAGGAATGATGGTTTGAAATTTCATGTTAATGGAATAAAACTGTACTTGTGTAAACTTATGGTAGATAAGTTTTAATAAATTAGTGGTTGAAAACAAACTCCATATATACCTTAAACGTTTTAGGATAGATAGATAAATAGTTTATTTTTAACCATGTTACAAGAGTCATGTTTATGGCAAGTCAATAAATAAATAATTAATAAGCTTATAATACAATGATAACTAACAATACTACATAAAACAATAATGTATCATAATCAAAGTATAATAAAAAAAAGAGAGATAAAAAAGAACATAAAAACATTACAAATTACAATACTGTGCGACAACTTATACAAAGGCTGTTTTAAGAAAATCTTGCACCGAATAAAAACAATTATTAGCCAAATGCTTTCTTACTGCTGATTTAAACCGGTATTGATTTAATTGTCTGATTCTAAGTGGCATTTTATTATACAAATTCACATTTAAAGAGTTTATTTTTGACTTTGAAAGCTTAAATCGTTCTGTTCTAACCATATTTGCTGATCTGGTATTATGGGTATGAATATCCGATTGAAGGCAAAAATTTTTAATTTTCATATGTATTTCAAATACAGTAGAATAAATATAAATCGAAGGTAATGGTAGGATACCGAATTGAATAAAAAAGGGTCGGCAATGTTCTTTGCTACCGATATTTGCAATCGCTCTAATAGCTCTCTTTTGTAAGCGAAATACTTTAAATGCTTGAACAGAATTTCCCCATAAATATACTGCGTAAGTTATATCTGAGTGAAACAAAGCGAAATAAGTGGTAATAAGGATATCTCTATCTACTACAGAATTTAGCTGTCTTATTAAAAATATAGTACTTGGGAGTGATTTCGATAGATACTCTATATGTCCAGACCAATTTAAGTTATCATCTAAAACTATACCGAGTAATTTCACATTATTCCACTGGGTATGAATGTGATTAGAATAAAAAGTTTCCGAGTTTTACTATTATTTAAGTCTGTTGACAGTACCCCAATTTTCAACTTTTTCCTTGAGTGTGGCTAATAGTGAATCCAATTCAGCAAAATTTTTATGACATATGATAAGTGTGGTGTCGTCTGCAAATAATACACACTTACTAGGGGATATAAAATAATTAATATCATTGATAAACATCAAGAACAGAACTGGTCCAATTACTGATCCCTGTGGGACACCATGTGTACTTCTTTTAAGATCTGACATTTTATTATTTATAATCACATACTGGGATCTATTTTCCAAATAAGACTTGAAGAAGAATAGTGGTAACCTTCTTATTCCATAGTGCTCTAATTTTCTTAATATGTTGTGTGGAACCCAGTCAAAGGCCTTTGTAAGGTCACATAGAGCAACAGCTGTATGTTCTCCCACCTCAAAACCCTTCACTACCTCCTGCACGACTTTGTGTACTACCCCAGCTGTAGAACAACCTACTCTAAAGCCAAATTGACATTTGCATAGTATAGAATTTGACTCAAGATATTTATACAATCTTTTTTTCAATATTATTTCAATGATTTTACCAAAAATTGGAATAATTGAAATGGGCCGATAATTATCCACCATATTTGGATCACCTTTTTTAAATAGAGGTATAACTTTTGCTAGCTTAAAGCAGTCTAAGAGCAGACTTATAGGTATTGCGGAGATCGTTGTAAATTTCGTAATCAGACTCATTCTTAGTAACATTGCAGATAGTTTTCACACTTGACAAAGTCTCTCTCATATTATGTAAGGAGTTATTAAACCATTTTACTGGGGCTTTTTGGTTATCTTTAGGCAATGTCTACAGCTCCGGGTAAATCCGTATGATTAATTTTTATTATTCCTCTGTCTAAAACCGGGCATGCGCATGATTGGCTGCCGTCGAGGGCAAGGGACATTATCTATCATAAGCAACTATACTACATCAAAAAATATTAACATATTTAACCCAACGAACTAACCTAAAGAAATATTCGTATTACGTATTTTAGTTAACAAAATGTGGTAAAAAAAAAAACTGTAGCAAGCGGATTCGAACCGTCGACCTCACTTCAACTTCAAACAGACTTTATTAAAATTAATACATAACATTGCCTCCCCGGAGACTACCTTGCGACCGACCTTGCAACCACCGCGCTGTTCGCGGTGGCTGGTTGCATGGCCGGGCGGGGTGACTCCGGTTCGGCTAAAAGAAAATGGGGAGAGAAGTCCTGACTCCTTTTGCTAAAAACAAATCAAAAAGGACAATATAGTTAAAAAACATTTTAAAAATAAAATTTAACAAAGCTTAAAACTAAACACAAACTCGAAGCTGTCGCACTGCACTGAACTAATTTTGCTGACACAGGTACCCAAATCTAAAACGGGGAACCTTCATCAAAATGAGGTACTGCAGGGCTGCGCAAGGCTGCCTAAACTGTGGTTTATCGAAATTTTGTTTCTTAGAAATTTTATAGCGAAGCTAATTTTGAGTGAAAAAATGCACAAAAAGAGAACGATAACAAGAACAGAGACAAAAAACGCACAAAAAGAGATCAAGAACACGAAACAAAATGGACAAAATGAAAAGAAGAAAGGGACAGGATAGATTTAAAGATATGAAAGGTATGAAATGTCAGTATTATCAGATAGGGTAAGAGGAAGTTATAATAGGTGAAGGTTTGGCTATAGTGGTTGCCGGAAGATTGGTAACGTCTGGTATGGTAGGGTGTGTTTGATCCGAAAGGGTGCATTATGCTGTCTAATTTGTGTAATGTTTGCGGTAAGCGGACTATCGCCCAGTTTGAAAGAGTAGAATTTTTGGGAGATTTCCTGGACGTAATCCGCTATTGGGGTTATGTCGTTGCAACGTGCGTAGAGATCTCTGAGGGAGGTGTACCTTCCAGAATTCGAAATGAGGCGCATAAATTTATGCTCAAGCACTTTTAATTTTCTCATTGTCGTGGTCGGTATGCTGCACCACACCGGCGCCGCGTATGTGATGGACGGCCTGACCACCATCGTGTACAACAACTTTTTGTTTTGTCTGTTAAGTCTGCTACCCCTGACCATCAGCGGATACAGACTTCTGGACAGGGAGTAGACCGTCCGTACAGTTTCATTTATGTGTGTATTGAACGTAAGTCTCTGGTCTAGTCTGACCCCCAGATACTTCACGCACCGCTTTGTTGGAATTTGGTGCCCCCTGACCGAAATAGGTGTCAAAATTCTGTTCTCGGTGAACCGGCGCGTGAAGACTATCGCTTCCGACTTCTCGGCGTTTACCCGTATCTTCCACCGGTCGTAATACGCCGCGGCACGGACCATGTGCGCCTTCAGCAGCATGTTGGCTGCTTGAGCGTTGTGAGAATGCGCATACATGGCCGTGTCGTCGGCGTACTTGGCCAGCTTGGTATTCGGGAACTCCGGGAAATCGGAGACATATAAGTTGTACAGTTTTGGTGATAGACACGACCCTTGCGGGACTCCCACTCGAATATCCCGCTGTGATGACAGTTTATTATTCACTCGAACCTGCAGGCATCTACCCGTCAAGAACGAATGAATGAGTTTGATAATGTATGTCGGAAAGTTATAGTCGTGCATCTTGTATAGTAACCTCATGTCGACCTCACGTGTGAGAATCGGGAACCCTAAGTATTACACCACAGACTGCTGATGGTTAACCTTATAATTCTTACTATATCAATATGTTTGAACGTCATCGCGCATGTGCGGCGTGAATTGCCTGGACGGAGGAATAATAAAAATTAATCATACGGATTTACCCGGAGCTGTAGACACTCCCTTATCTTTATTATTTTTTTTGAGAGGGAAATGTATTTTTATAAGGTTAGAGTAAGTAGTACATAAAAAGTTTGCTACTAAATTGGTATTTATACTTTCGTTTTGATAAAATATACTCAGTTTATTTCTTTTAAAGAGCTACAGAGCTTATTTAGGTTTTTTTTGGTATAATGCCTTTTATACACTATCTGACTAGTATTTGTAATAGATTTGAGATTAAAGAATTGTCTGCGATGATCTGACTGGCATGGTTCGATCACACCAACTTCACAATTCTCTTCATCAAAATTTGTAATTATATTGTCAAAAGTAGGTGAATTTTTACTATATACGATATCACATAGTCTAATGATTTTTCAATGTTGTTATGAGCCGAACCATGCCATTTAGGATTATATATTCATGAAATTCTTACTGTTCCAAGAAATGAATAAGTTCTAGAGTTTTGTGTATTTACCTTGTTCGTCTTCTGGGGCAGAATCATCTAATGTCTTTAAATCAAACCAACTTGGCATTCGAAATCCGGCATTCAATGTAACAGGCATTGTGGGTGCAGTAGGGCAGATTACCTTCACATGTGGTTGTCTTAAAGCACCCATTGCACTGGACCATCCTTGACTGTTAAAATACGTTTCAATTATAACTAAATAAAAATAAATACAAAAAATAATACTTGCCCCGTATCTCCCAAGCCGTGTAAGAATATTAACTGCAAAATGCAAATTACAGTATTAATCAAGGGATATATAGATATTTAAATGAAGATTAATTATATTTACCGTTGCCGTGTGTTTAGCAGTGGCCGCCAGTACGACAGGGGCTGCCATGGTTAACAGTTGTAGTTAATTAATTAAAACTGGGAAAAAAATGTTAACACATACAAGGGAAAATTAATTTTTGACAATTTTGACTTTAACGTGAAACACCGACAACGTCCTTGACCGATGACAGCTCGACTCAATTCTTTATACCACAGGCTTTTCGATTGTTATACCATGTATTTATCTCAGTCTAGTGTACTTGCACTTGCACATTGCACCAAATATTAAATCGCTAATATTTACTAATTTACTTGCATCATTGCAATTTATATGTATGAAATAGAGATCTCTTGAACGTTGGCATCTAGGATTTCATTAGTATCGCCTTTATTAGTATCCTCATCAGTTTTATCTAAAATTAAGAACTCAAGTCATATTAATTGTTGACCATTGGAATAGTAGCGCTACGCAACAAAAATTCCAAATGCATTTATTTCTTGTAACTTTCTAATAAATTTCTTTTTCTATGGTAGTAACGGACGCCACAGATTTATATTGCATACCCCAAGCTATTCATATAAGTTTCTTTAAATATCTCCGTCTCCAGAGCTTACGCATCTCTTTTTGGCTCTATCGCTTTTTTATATTCTATATGAATGAAATATCTCTTTGAAATTTTCTTCAGTTCCACTTAATTCTGAGGTGACGAAAATAAAGCTATTTTGATCAAACAAATATTACTAATGTGCTTGCTCTCATTTTTCAGAATTTGGTTATTGCTTGAAGTTGGTTATACCAGGGATGTGTTAACCATCCTTGGATTATACTTTTGATTTTTGATTCAAAGCTTTTGTTGAAAATAGGTGAATTTACTGAGCTAACCACGTCTGATAAATCGTTTGTGGTTCTAAAGTATATATATATACTTTAGAACCACAATATTTGCTTTTTCCGATTGAAAACGTATAGTATGTCACATAGAGGGCATCATTTTCAATCGTTTTGGAAACATACATTAATTTCGTTATTTCGTTCCTTTTATAGAAATTAGTGGTATTTTTGGTCTATCATGGTATGTATGTATGTACACATTTGTTGTATATCTATTTATGTGCTAGTGTATTTAATATGGTGAGCTATTATCTAGTATATTTTTTCAAAAAAATCTGTTGTAAATAGGGCTCCTTACGTCAGTTATGTCAATTAAATTATTTTGACAACCAGTCATCTAATAATTGTATGTAACATTGTTATTTGTTATTATTATGAACGGAAAATAATAAAAACTGTTTATCTTAAAATTATTTCTGTAAATACACAGGTTACAAACTTCTATATACTATGAGTCTTCTCTTTAACAGTAATTGTCAATTAGATTATACACTAAATAACTATAACTGTACGATTATAAACACAAAAACAACAAATATTTCGAAATAACTCAACAAATAAGCGCAGCGTCTCAAAAAATGCATATGTACAATTAAGTTTCAGCAGGCACGATGACGCGCAAGATGACCGCCTTCATCGTAACCCCTCCATTCCGTTCTTACTTTACTTTACAAACCTTGTCTGCGAGTCCCTTATCGCCGTCAGTTAACACACTTTACAATTTTAAAGCCTGTCGAAAAGGCAACTCTAACCTGTAACACATTTATTCCGTTTTAATTTCAACATATTTGTAATAAATCATTTTTTAAATTATGTTCTATAACGAATTCTGTTTCGATTTTAATACATCTTCTGTTAATTTCATTGTTAAATTAAAATAATTAAAGGTTACTTTTATAAAATATATCATAAAACGAGCAGGCTTTAAAATTTTAATGTACTTCAAAATTTAACATATTTATGTAGTTCCAGAATACTTACTAAAGTCATCGCATATATGAAAGATAAGTCTGAATAACATGATATTGTTACGTGTTTACAATCTCCAGTAAACATCCTGTATGTAGGTTCAATTATTACAACAAGAATCTTCACAAACCATTTATTAATCACTTAATTACAATAATTATTCCTTATACTAAAACACACTAATTATACTTTTAATCTACTATAAATTAACTACTTTAATTTACAACTTGCTACTGTTTCTTATTTCATGTTATCACTTGCTTGTCTATCTAAAAACTGTTCCAGTCCCGCAGTCCGTCGATCCAGTCCCTATATATACCCGCGTCGAAGAAACTAGTATATTCCGTTATAACATTCGTGACTTTTCTGGCGCCGTTCTTGAACTTTATATGGTTCCAGTGGCGTAGTCATGCCCATAACAATATATTATTCCTCTGCCGACACCAGTGGCGGTCCAAAGGGGGGGCCTAGGGGACAGTCCCCCCATGCACACATCAACTTTGTAACTATCGATGATTACCAGTTATTAAGGTCTCTCTGCCATACATTTATTACTTTCAACAGATTACAATAAAATAAAATATATGCCCAGTAGTGCTGTGCTTGCTGTTTAACTTTAATTTAGGTAAACTTAGTAACATCATGTATTACTGATTAATGCTTAAATATTCGGAAACAGAACAATAAAAAAGCAACAAACTATTTTGCCGCCATTTCGTGTATTTGGCACACACTTCTTCAGGGCTTAATAGTTATAATGCAACATCTGTAGGCATAACAATTTCATCGACACCAATATTCAACATTAATAATGATGAAACTGTTGTGCCTGCAAATGTTGCATTATAACTATTAAGCCTTGAAAAAGTGTGTGTCAAATACACAAAACGTCGATAAAATAGTGTGTTTTTTTATTGTCCTGTCTCCGACTTTTTAATCATGAAATCCCCTTGCACCTGACGGTATACACAGCGGTGCTGCCCATCTTTGATGCCCCCCTCCACCCCCTTGTCGAAATTCTGGGACCGCCACTGGCCGACACAGGTGTTATCCAGTACTTGACAAAATATACCCTACTCCTAATTTAATCTGAACTCCTACTAATTCCTTCTTAATAAAAATGGTGAATGCAGATGAAAGATTTATGTCAGTGGCTGTTATTCTTTCAGAAAATTTTCTGAAAAGTTTTCATTATTAAACTCTATATGTGTATCATCGAAAAATTAAAAACAGACCATGTCTTTTAAAAAATAAAAATATGTTAAAAAAACTTTCCTACCATGAATTATTTCAGACAGAAGAACTTTTTGCATGTGACCAGTAAAACAATCCGTTGTATATCTAGTTGTATATATAAATGTGCAATATGATCAAAGAAAGTAAAAATCTCCATTAAAATTTTCTTTCAAACCTTTGTTTATATAGACTATAGACGTCCTCTAAAACACTATAATTACTACCTTTTACTTATGATAGGCAGGTACAGTCATTCCTAGCTTAACTTTTTCACTATACTCAATAAATAAAAAAGTATATATACTTATTTATATTTACACTTAGGTAGGTACTCTGTCTATATTATTTATTGTGTATATCTAATAATAACTCTTTTAGGAGAGTTTCCCTGCTATTTTCGTATAAAAATACGACAGGAAAACTTTTTATTGATTTGTTAAAAAAATAAAGCAGGGATTTTTGATTTTATTGCCTTCTGTTTGTGGGAAGCACGAATTTTCATCAAAAATAATCTTTTAAACAAAAAAAGCTCATCGGAAATAAATTTTAAAAAATTTATCTACGCACCTAGTCATCCTAAACAATCTTAGTGGCAATCTGTATACCAACCACCTACCTAGACCCACTATGGGGGGACTATATTAACTAATAATGTTTATTTTAGTTATTCTGAAAGTGTTTACTACACTTATAAAAATATTTACCTATATAATGGGTGTAGGTACCGTTAACAAATATTTGGACGTGCAATTTTCAAATCAAATCTACCTATTTTAACAATTGCAGTGGCGAAATTCATAGCATGTATAGGTACACCATGAATTGATCAAGATGCAAACTGTAGAAAAGTAGGTAGGTTTTACTATGTGTATGTATGTATCTTAGGTAGGTATGTCAGGTATTGCATAATTGCATACCTATGTTATTTTTTCGATGCGATGCACATTTTATATAAAGTAGGTAGATATATTTGGCCTGGATGCATATTTACTGTTATTATTAATAGAAACAAATATTATGAACTTATATAATATTTATTTTTAAAATCTTGAAAGATATCCAACGTCTAACTCGGTTGGTAACTGAGAAAACGGCTTTATGTAAGGTACGGTAAATACTATGGTTTGGACTCTGTAGTAGTAGCACCTTAAATCAGCTGTTCGTCTAAATTATAATAGAAATCAATACAATGTATACACCCTATGCTTATGTTGTATTAGTAAGTTGGCTTTATCCTTAACTTTCATTTTTAATTTATCCAGATAATGATTGGCGTTTGACAGATGAGCTAATAAATGAACCTAATTTTAAGGTTATCGCAATGCTTTATTTTTTATCTTCGAGTTTATTCTTGTGTCCAGCAATGCAGTGCAGTAATATTAGTACAAACCTCGATGCGCCAGAGATAGGTCATCGCGCAAACGAGTGATTAGTGATTATATAGCCAGTTAAATTCAAATAAAAATTCATTCGTGGAAACACGAAATAAAATATTGTTTTAAGAGTGAAACGTGAAACAGACCAATACTATGTCATCAACACGGTTATTATCTCCTCTCCATCATTGCAGTAATGGGTTTAGACTGCGCCAATCCAGTCGTACGTCATTCGGTAGGCATAAGTCGACTGTAGGGTTTCAGTGGTTGACGGCACTAAAACAAATTCGTCGCACGATGGCGAGTCAAGCAAAGCCTACTTTAACTCTCGAAAATTTAAACCCCAATGTCAAGGTTATGGAATATGCAGTTCGTGGACCACTAGTTATTAGAGCCGGGGAGATAGAAAAAGAGCTAGAAAAGGTAAATGAACATCTCACTTTTGTTTATACTGCTTTTTTATGCAATATTATAAGTACCTATAATTGTATTAATTTGTAAGCTTGATGAATGTTTTTTGCTGGTTTTTAGATTTTACTGCTATTAGATTACGATACATACTGCAAATAATCATAAGGGTTGTACTGGCACTACTGACCTAATTAGTATTAAATTGCCAACATATTACGTAGGTGATTTTTTTTAATCCGCCAAGAAATAACAATCTTTAAACAGTATTTTTTATTACCTACTTTAATAGTATTTAATATTTTTATACAGAGTATATTTACTATATTTACGAATTATGCCATATACTACCTATGATTAAATCAAAACAGTCTAGTTATTGCTACACTATTAATTGTACCTGCTTATATATGTGATATATGGGACGTGTATTAAAAGATTAGATATTATTAATCTGACAAGATGAATTCCTCTCGATTACCGAACAGTGTTTGTATTAAGACATGTATGTTTAAATATTTTTTTTTCTTTGGGAACTACCTACCTATGTGTGAAGAAACATACAAAAAATACGAATACATAACACGTATAGGTATAGGTAAGTACCTATACAATTACAAAAAGCGTAAAAAGTTTAAGGCAAATAACGTAGAGGTATCTATATACAGTGAGGTCCGTAAGTAACGGATAAATTGAATTAACAATTTATGAGTAAAATCTTAAAAACACATCAAATTTTAATTCTAAAATGACATTTTTTGAGCATAATTTTATACCTCCCCTTCAACCCCCTTGGAGTGACAACTACTCTAAATTTTTAAATGGAACAAGGGTGCCTGTGATAGCTCACTTGACAGGGTTTTAATTCTCTATCCAGCAATAAGATAAGATTTTTGGAATTCCTCTATTTTTTTTATTGAAAAATATTACGTTTTTAATGTTACTAAGTGAACAAAAGAACATGAAATAGTTTAAATCAAATGTTCAAACTGGGCGCCCGTAGCTTTGTATGTCGCTTCCGCGGTGATTTGATTATAGTTTCTTGCCTTATTCTGCCTTTTAAATCACTGGCTTATTTGGTCTGTTGAAGTAGACTCTCGATTTTAAGTAACGATAGGTAGACGCGGTGAAATTGAGTGGCCTGCCCATTCTCCTGATTTAACTCCTCTTGGCTATTTATTTATGGGGTTACTTAAAATCGAAAGTTTATTTCAACAAACCAAATAACGTCGATGATTTAAAAGGTAGAGTAAGGCAAGAAATTAATCAATTCACCTCCATTATTGTCAAGAAGCAAACGGGCGCCCAGTTTGAACATTTGATTTAAACTGTTTCATATTCTTTTGTTTACTTAGTAATATTAAAAATGTAATATTTTTCAATAAAAAAATTAGAGAAATTCAAAAATCTTATAATGCTGTATAGAGAATTGAAAACCCTTTCAAATGAGCTATCACACGCACCCTCGTTACATTAATTTTTTTTAAAGGGGTAGCTGTTACTCCAAGGGGGTTGAAGGGGGAGGTATAACATGCTCAAAAAATGTCATTTTAGAATTAAAAATTGACGTATTTTAGAATTTTACTCATAAATAATTGTTAATTAGGTACTTAAATAATGAATTTTCTGTTACTTATGGACCTCACTGTATAGGTTAATAAGTGACTAAATGCGAATAATTTCCACTACAATTAGTTATTTCCGGATTAAGTGACAGTGAGATCAGCTTTATTTCACTTTAGAACAAAAAAAAAAAAAATTTCAACTTATCCAATAATAGAGAATGTTTCATGAATCATGACTTCTTGTTTGAATGCGGCCATGAGCATTAATAATCTTTCTCGGATAATCATACTGATAAGTTATAGTTAAGGAGCTAGCGCATTTTTGTAGTTAATTTGTGTCAGGCTGGTATACCATCTGTCTATTTTACGAAGGCCACACCAAATATATCGCTTAATATCTATCGTAGAAGAAAAAAGTTAGAAATATTTATCCCATTTTCTGTGAGCTACATTTCAGTAAAAAGAAATTTAAAATCCATAGCCTACTTTGTGAGATACTACAGATACTACATTACAAAAACCTGAAAAATGGGAAACCACAAACGGTTATAGCTTCCTTGTTTGAGGAGATACGAAGAAAGTTAAGGGGATGAAAGTTGACGGCAAAACAATAAGAATAATAATGTGTATCAAAAAATTCGAAAAACGCAGTTGGCTTTGACATACGCTCTTGTGCAAAAATGAAAAGAACAAATCTCAAAGTAGGCCATGATACCATTAAACGATATAAAATATGTTACAAAGATTTTAACTGATGAGTGTCAATATTTAATATTTTACGAAAACCACAATT
This sequence comes from Leptura quadrifasciata, assembly GCA_963675555.1. Lineage (NCBI taxonomy): Eukaryota > Metazoa > Arthropoda > Insecta > Coleoptera > Cerambycidae > Leptura > Leptura quadrifasciata. The sequence continues at coordinate 147,662,433 of OY776673.1, read as the reverse complement.
CATATCATTGAATCGTAAAAATCAGCTATGCCATAATAATAAAAATTTACAGTAGGATAATTATAATTCAGTAATTATTTATTACAATTTAATACAAACAATAAATAAAAATACAAAGTACAAAATGAACATCCAAAAAAAAACGAAAAACTATGTATCACAGTACTACCTACTACCATACTGAAAAGAAAATGTGTGTAACTACAAATGCTTAAATGTACCATGCATTCTAAAACACAAACACGTGCTCCACGAGACACCTCACTCATTACATTTTGGAGGAGCATTTCAGGAGTAATTGCCTCACATCTAATTCTGGTTTTGATGTCCTAATATTTTCAGGGGCAGTTTGAAATACTTTGCTTTTAATGTAACCCCAGACGAAAAAATCTAAGGAGTAGATCGAGCTGGCCATATAGAATGGGTCCATAGGTGCCTATCCAGATATCTGGCATGACTTGATTTAAATAATTTGTACATATTAACAGCAGTATGAGGTGGAACCCCATCTTGTTGAAAATATGAATAATTTAATCTTTCTGCCACTGTTAGTTTATAAAGAAAATCTTGAAATTCGTTTTGCACGAAATTAAGGTATCTACGAGCGGTTAATTTAAATAAGGTCCAATTACTTCAGTCCCTAAAAGACCCACCCAAACATTCGTAGAAGATCTTCCTTGGAAAGCAGTCTCTTTGCACCAATGTGTATTTTCTCGTGTCCACTTGTAATGTATATTTCTATTGAAAAAATCCATTATTAGAAAAATTTGATTCGTCTGACCAAATAATTTTGCTACATATCAGCGGGTCATTCCTTTTTTTATTTAACAACCATCTACAAAATCTTACTCTCTTCGGCTTATCTACCTCATTTAAATGTTGAACTTTCCTTATTTTGCAGCATCGAAATCCGTTTTTTTTTAAATATTTTTCTTGCAGTGTCTTTTTTTATGCGACAGTTTATCTGAATTTGTCTCAAAGAGGTTTCTTCATTTTGGTTAACATAATGCAATACTCTATTCACTTTTCTTACATTATCCGCAACATGCCCTCACCTTACTACTTTTTTATTTAAATGAACCGTGCGTTTTTAGATTTTGAACTATCTCCCTAAACATAGTTCGATTTGGCTCCGAAGCATCTGGAAATCTATCTCCGTAAACCGTGACTGCCATCTCAGCGTCAGAATTGCATTGACAATAAATGCTAATCATAGTAAATTTGTTATTATTGGTGTACACCATAATTACTGATATAAAACTTGTCTACAACAGTGACAATCTGTCAAATTTGCTAATATTTGTATACATTGTTTTTCACTAATCATAGCTTAGCTGGTTTTTACAATTCAATAATATGAATTGTGGTTTTCGTAAAATATTAAATATTGACACTATCAGTTAAAATTGACATGTTTTATTTCCTTGCAAAGAGAAAAAATTAACGGAATTAATGGTATCGTGGCCTACTTTGAGATTTGTTCTTTTCATTTTTGCACAAGAGCGTATGTAAAAGCCAACTGTGTTTTTCGAATTTTTTTATACACATTATTATTCTGATTGTCTTTGCCGTCAACTTTCATCCCTTTAATTTTTTCAGTTTTTTCGTATCTCCTCAAATAAGGAAACTATTTTCCTATTTTTCAGGTTTGTGTAATATATCTTACAAAGTAGACTGCTTATAAAACTTTATTCTTCTACAATAGATATTAAGCGAGATATTTGGTGTGGCCCTCGTAAAATAGACACGTTAGCCAAGTACATGGGAGTGTATCGTGTGTTCTACTAATAATTTGGTTTCAAAGTTTTCAGTGAATTTAGATTCTTGAGAGGAGATCAGTTTAGGATCGTAGACCTCTAAAATTTTTGTTGTCAGCTGATAAATCTACATTCGTTTGCCAGTTACGTTAAAATGTCTCATAATTATTTTAAATATGACTATCTGGCAGACAAAAATCGTGGGTAATAAATAGTGGCAGACAAATATAAGGAAGTTAATTTTTGAAGATTTTCAAGGTAGATCTCCGTTTTATATATATTTTTCTGATGTATTTAATTGTTCTTAATTAATCCCCGTTAAAATTAAAACTCGACAGTAATTGTTGCTAAAATAATGAACTTTTAAAATATTTCAACCCCTATCTCACCCTCTTAGACAGGCTGGAAAGCGAATTCAAAACGTCTTTCTGATGTATTTCATTGTCCTTAATAAATCCCCGTTAAAATTAAAACCCAACAGTAATTGTTGCGAAAATAATGAATTTTTAAAATATTTCAACCCTAATCTTACCCTCTTAGACGGGCTGGCAAATGAGTTCAATACATTTTTCTGATGTATTTAATTGTTCTTAATGAATCCCCGTTAAAATTAAAACTCGACAGTAATTGTTACTGAAATAATACATTTTAAAAATATTTCAACCCCTATCTCGCCCTTCTAGACGGGCTGGAAAATGATTTCAAAACATCTTTCTAATGTATTTCATTGTCCTTAATAAATCCCCGTTAAAATTAAAACTCGACAATAATTATTGCTAAAATAATGAAGTTTTAAAATATTTCAACCCCTATCTCACCATCCTAGATAGGCTCGAAAATGATTTCAAAACATCTTTCTGATATATTTCATTGTCCTTAATGAATCCCCGTTAAAATTAAAACTCGACAGGAATTATTGGTAAAATAATAAATTTTTAAAATATTTCAACCCCTATCTCACCCTCTTAGACATTCTGGAAAATGATTTCAATACATTTTTCTGATGTATTTGATTGTTCTTAATGAATCACCGTTAAATTTAAAACTCGACAGTAATTGTTAACTACTCAAATGATAAATTTTAAAAATATTTCAACCCCTATCTCACTCCCTAGGCGGACTGGAAAATGATTTCAAAACATCTTTCTGATATATTCCATTGTCCTTAAGGAATCCCCGTTAAAATTAAAACTCGACAGGAATTATTGCTAAAATAATGAATATTTAAAATATTTCAACCCTTATCTCACCATCCTAGATGGGCTGGAAAATGATTTCAATACATTTTTCTAATTAATTTGAGTGTTCTTAGTGAATCACCGTTAAAGTTATAACTTGACAGTAATTGTTAGTACTCAAATAATAAATATTTCAACCCCTATCTCACCCTCCTAGACGGGCTGGAAAATGATTTCAAAACATCTTTCTGATATATTTCATTGTCATTAAGGAATCTCCGTTAAAATTAAAACTCGACAGGAATTGTTGCTAAAATAATGAATTTTTAAAATATTTCAACTCCTATCTCACCCTCCTAGATGGGTTGGAAAATTATTTCAATACATTTTTCTAATGTATTTGATTGTTCTTAATGAATCACCGTTAAAATTAAAACTCGACAGTGATTGTTAAGTACTCAAATAATAAATTTTTAAAATATTTCAACCCTTATCTCACTCTCCTAGACGGACTGGAAAATAATTTCAAAACATCTTTCTGATGTATTTCATCGTCCTTAATGAATCCCCGTTAAAATTAAAACTCGACATTAGTTGTTGCTAAAATAATGAATTTTTAAAATATCTCAACCCCTATCTCACCCTCCTAAACGAGCTAGAAAATGATTTCAAAACATCCTTCTGATGTATTCATCGTCCTTAATGAATCCCCGTTAAAATTAAAACTCGACAGTAATTGTTGCTAAAATAATGAATTTTTAAAATACTTCAACCCCTATCTCATTCTCCTAGACGGGCTAGAAAATGATTTCAAAACATCCTTCTGATGTACTTCATCGTCTTTAATGAATCCCTGTTAAAATTAAAACTCGACAGTAATTGTTGCTGAAATAACGAATTTTTAAAATATTTCAATCCCTATCTCACTCTCTTAGACGTTTTGGAAAATGATTTCAATACATTTTTTTGATGTATTTGATTGTTCTTAACGAATCACCGTTAAAATTAAAACTGGACAGTAATTGTTGTTAAAATAATGAATTTTTAAAATATTTCAACCCCTATCTCACTCTCCGGGACGGGCTGGAAAATAATTTCAATATATTTCCCTGATGTATTTCGTTGTCCTTAATAAAACCGCATTAGAATTAAGACTCGACAGGGATGACTAAAATGAATAATTTTTTATAAATATTCCATCCTCCTCTGCACCCTGCCGCACCACCCGGCATGTATTAATATATATTTCCCGATGTAGTTTTCCTGTTCCTAATCTGTCTTTTAATTAAAACACGAGGGTAATTAGAGGAACTGTTTTCAAAATAATAAATATTCTGTGTACCCACGACTTTATCGATTATAGTCCTACTTGAAAATGTGGATGTGGATAACTTCACACCCGTCATTTTATCGACTTGACCTTTTATTCTCCCTTTTGATTTTCCATTTTTTGGAGCAATTTTTTAAATACAGTTTAAAATCAGCGAGCTACACGTCTCTTATATTTTCTACTTCTGAGGACTATATTGAAGACAATGAAATCCTGGAGAAAGTCGATAAAATGATTTACCCAATAGAGTTTTAGTTTCTTTAGGCCCAGTTGTATGAAAGATGAAAGTGGATCAGCCGAAATCCAGTTGAACTTGGTTCAAAATCCGTGGATACTAGTGTTGTAGCAATTGTAACCTTGGATTTTAAACCAAGTTCAACTGAACTTCGGCTGATCCACTTTTATACAACTGGGCCTAACACATGTGAAATTATTTTTTTAATTTAAAATGCAGCAATGTAAACTTCCGCTTTTTGTATTTTCGTCATCGATATATATATATCAGAGGCAGACAGATTAAAATAATTTAAAAGAGTTTTTTTTTTGCAATTCCGAAATACATTTTTGCAAAAAAATCTGCGCCATCTTTATTCAATTCTTGGCAATAAGTCTTAGGATTATTTACAACTTCACAAAATCAAGATGTCTACTTATGATCCTAAACCGACCAAAATATCTGTCAATTTTTTTTGTGTTCATTAGGAGCCAATTTTGTGAAAAAAAATCAACCCGTTATTGAAATGTTTTGTCTACGAAAAATGTTGTCACCTCCTACTTCTTACTAAGAAGGTTAAAAATATTTTCTAACATTGAAATATTCTAAATCACCTCAAAGCTCAAAGCAAAATATATTAATGGAGTCAAAGTAGATTTTCACTTCGGAAAAATTCCGGGAAGCAATAACTTTTTGCTGTACATTCGTGAGTATGTTACGAACAACATATAAAAAGTTTCAACAAAAGAGTGCCTGCTTAATTTTTTATTTAACAAATTAGTTGCAAAATACCAGTTTTAAAAAAAATTCTTAAAATACAAATTTTTATAAAAAAAACTATTATGGCCATTCTAAAGAACGGAAAATTTTACATAAAAGTAATATGGAAAGTATTATTGTAAAATGAGAACTGTAGGCTGTAGAATTTTTTTTTGAACGTCCGAACATAGGTATGCCACGAAGGCATACAAGTGCAGCGCGCGAGAAGCGCTCGGGCTCAGGCGCGCTATAATAAATTTGCTAAACTTTTTAACTAATCCATGGAATTATGCAATCCAAAATTTAAACGAAAGTAGAGGATGTTAGGTATGGGATTCTAATATTTAAACTTGAAAATCATTGTATCAATATGTATGGTATGTATATGAAGTTTAACCATAATGAGTTTTTCTACAAAATCCCTTAAAGCTATGCCATTTTTAAAAATTTTAAGATAAAAATAACTTTCACAATTTACTTTTAAAGTAATAAACAAAAAGATGTGTGATGTGAAAAAAAATCTTAAAAATTTATTTTTTAATATACAGGACTTAAAAAATTGGAAAATTTGAAAAAGTACCAAATTTTAATTTTTATAACTAATTTCAACGATCTATTACTTCAGTTTAAAATAAGCTATTAAAACTTTAAAGGTGCGTTTTATTAAGCTTATTGAAATGTGTTCTTTAAAATGCTTTGAATCGTTATTCTTAAAAAATAAATTTAGGCTCTCTTTTACAAATGTACAAAATAAAAAATAATATTGCACCAAAATTAATGAAAATTGAGTTAATGTAAATCTTTATAATTTTTATAAAAAAATTCTCGGTGTCCCACCTAACATATATTTATAGAAGAAACTTGAAAGAGGTAAATTCCGTGTAAAAATATTTTTTTTGATATATGTAAACATACTTTTCACGAAAAATCGTAAAAATTGCGTTTTTACAATAAATTGACGCAATTTTTATGTTTTTAAGATATATAGATGTTTTAAATTGTAAAAACACAGTCAAAATATTGTCTCGGTATATTACCATCACTCAATAAATATATCTTAAGAGAGATATATTATAATAGGTCTGTGCATACAGATATGGGATAATTGTTAAAAAATAGCGGGCCACGTTTTCATAAATTATCTTGTACTGTTAAATTTATAACGTGATCTTTACTTCTTGTTTCGTTTTTATTTTAATATTATTTTGTTTGAATAATTAGAACAGTGACAATTATTGTTGACTGATAGGTGTACATGTCTAAGGGCCAGTTTATCAATGTATAAGGTTAACTCGTAATAGATACTCATTGTTTCGTTTGACATTTATCCTATAGTTAAGTGCTAACCCTGTATTGATAAACCGGCCCTAAGTAAGTTATGAGTATAAATTACTTTATTGAATTTAAAAATAAATTTATGTTCACATTTTAGGTTACATTCAAATAAAACAATTCCGTACTTTGCAACAGTACATATAAATATTTTCTCTGCAATTAACGTCTCAGGTATTTATTTATTTTCATTGTATATTTTTTTACAATTATTATGAAATAATCTTAAAATATTTTTTTTTCAATTTTTACGGTTTACATATAAAAATATATTTATACATACAGTTGTGAAAAATCTTATTCTCAGAACATTATTGATAAGTACTGTTATCTATATTTTTTCATATTGTCCCCGACGGAAATTTTAAAATCTAAATATCTGTATTTAAAAATGTAAATAACTGTTACTATTATTAATAACAGTTATTTACGGTTTTTAATATTTTTTAACAATTTGTCGCAAACCACATTTACACGAGAGATACGAAAATTGTTTATGCCAAAAAAAAAACATTACAAAAATAACTGCAGTTAATCGATAAATTTATAAATATCTGGACAAAATTTTAAACTACAGAAATTAATATTTATTTTAATTAGTAATTGATATATTAGAATACCGTAAAATTGAAATTTTATGGTAAAGAAAACTTATTAATGAACTAAGTATATGTTCAATCGAACGACATTTATTTAAAATTCATTTTTTATGAAATATTGTACCAAAAGTCGACCATATTGAATCGGCCATTTTGATTTTCTAACGTTCAAGATCATATTCTTTTTCAATAACCTCAAAATCACCCTTAATATTAATTTAAGCGAAATTTATTTGAAATTCTTCGAGTTACGTCATTTTTTAGGAAATATTTTATGTAAAGCCGGCCGTATTGGATCAGCCATTTTGAATTTTTATTTTTCAGCATTATGTTCTTTTGCAGTGATCTCAAAAACCCCTAGAATATCAATTTAAATATAATTGCTTTGAAATTCATTGTGTTATTACAACTTTACATAAAAAATGTTTTTCTTTTGTTTAAACGATTAATAAACAATTGGCGGGCAAATATAACAGTATAACTTTTTATTTTAAACTATTTCAAGTGTTTTCAAAAAGTTTCACGGAAATCCAAGCTTCCCGCATTTCTGAGCTAATTTGACTCCAGTATATATAGGGTATGTTCAAGACACGATGCATTATTTCATCAGAAGTGTTTTCGTGAAGTCGTTATACTGTTTCTTTATCGACGTGGTAGTGCTATACATTCATCTCATTATTCTATTGTACAACTATAAAATGTCTACTTTTTTACTGATATTTTTTGTTGATAATGATTATTAGTTCATTTAAAATATTTAGATTATTTTAATCTATTATAATAATTTAAAATAAAACAATTTTATCCTGTTTCTACTTTCTCTTTCCATTCTTCTCCGCATCAGTAATTCATAAGTGATTTTAATCCGAGTATTAATCTAATAATTAGTTTTTTATCAAGTTTACTGTTTTTATTGCTTATTAATAAATGTTCCAAGGATGTTGTTATATTTTATTTACTGGTTTTATTTATAGGGGGTTCTAAATGAATACAAATATAAATGTTGAATACTTATGTACTTTTCGCTCGTTTTAATTTAGATTTATTTAGGCAATCAATATTTGATTTATTTTGAAAAATTACTAATTTTTTACGATTTTGGTTTTTTTACTTATACTGCATCTCTTCGTTCTACTATACTATTTATAGACCGATAGATCTTTAATTAACAATTTCTAAATGGATCACCTACCTGCTTTTACTTGTACGAATATTTGTATGTCAATTTACCCTGACCTAACGCATTATTTAAAAATAATTATGTTTGATTTGATCTCCGGATTGATGATCTACAACATTACGTAGGTATGCATCTCATGCTAGTTTATAGAATATGTATTTATCTGTTAACTAAATGAAGCACCCCAAATATTCAATTTGATGTTTAGCCAATGCAACTGAATCCCAAACAGCTTCCGATTCTAATTCGAGATATTGTTATATACGTGATTTGTGACTTCAACTTTTCCAGACATTTTGCTTATTACTTCTTTGTATATATACAACTTAAGTTATTACGATCATGAAGAAACCGACATTAATATTTTGACGAAACTACATTTTTGACACCAATGAATTAAATAATGATTTCTTTTCGGTCGCTTTGTTTGTTTTGTCTCTGATTGAGATATATCGATGTAATTTGGTAGATCTACAGTATTTCCGTCGAGATCATCATAGTTCTGATTAAATAAGCGGTACCATGTGTAAACCTAATTTTAACTAATCAATTTGTGCAAAAAGAAAAACTATTTTCGAGACAAAAAAACATATTAAAGTCATATTTGAAATGAACTAGGAACAAGTAGTTCAAATGTGCTTTTAGAGGGCGGAATATTAAACATAATATTTTTAGTCGCAAACTCCTCTATAAATCCTTATTTTACTATAAGGAAAGTAACCAGACTGCAACCAAAGTTACAAATCTGGCGCGTTAAGTGTAATAATTGCATATTACCATCAAAACGCTAATGCTTCGATTGCAACAAACACCAGCCGAAAGACTGATCCTACTTAAAGGAGCTCCCTTGCCAGTCGTCACACACCACTTGACGACTGGCAAGGGAGCTCCTTTAAGTAGGATCAGTCTTTCGGCTGGTGTTTGTTACAATCGAAGCATTAGCGTTTTGATGGTAATATGCAATTATTACACTTAACGCGCCAGATTTGTAACTTTGGTTGCAGTCTGGTTACTTTCCTTATAGTAAAATAAGGATTTATAGAGGAGTTTGCGATTAAAAATATTATGTTTAATATTCCGCCCTCTAAAAGCACATTTGAACTATGCTAAGCCAAGTCAGGCTATTTATTTTTCGATTGCAACAGACACTGGACCGCTAGATGGCGCCTGCTGGCTGTTTTACATGTCGCTATTGTAAAAATACCGGGATGTACTATAGTCAAAGGATTCTCATGTCGGTCGTCGCATACCTACCTTGCACTGACGAGAGCCAACAGCTCGAAACTGCAGTCTGCAAGTGGTGTGTGACGACTGGCAAGGGAGCTCCTTTAAGCAGGATCAGTTTTTCGGCTGGTGTTTGTTGCAATCGAAGCATTAGCGTTTTGATGGTAATATGCAATTATTACACTTAACGCGCCAGATTTGTAACTTTGGTTGCAGTCTGGTTACTTTCCTTATAGTAAAATAAGGATTTATAGAGGAGTTTGCGACTAAAAATATTATGTTTAATAGGAACAAGTAGGTTATCACTTAAGTTGAGACTGAACAGTCCGACTGAAAGCCGGTCGCCGAATGATGGACAGATGGACTGTAAACCCTCCACACGTTCAGGGGAATCTTATAGATTCCCCTGAACCTCATTGAACATTGACTTTCTTTGCCTCCTTACGAAAACTTCTCAAGTTGTTAATTTTCTCCACTTCTCTCCCTTTTTCCACAAATTTCAAGTACGCCGCATCTTTCTTACCACGTTCGTGATAACATTTTGATTTCACTTGCCACTGACATGGCTCACTCTGTTAAATAGCAATAAACTCCTCCAAACAGGTGTTTTCTTTTTCGCGCGACATGTTTAACTATCTTCTCAAATAAAATCGTTCGCGGTAACTGAATGAGAACTTGACTAAACTAATGGCCTGACGGCCCGACATGGCGCCGTACCATACACACCTTCAGGTACGCCTGCGCCCTCGTCAATTCTGCCGGATGGACGAACGTATTTTTGATTTTTATCCGGTTGCCTGAATAGTCGAACAGTCTAACAGTCTCAACTGACAGGCATACCGGAGTATACACACGTCAGGCGACCGGCCTTCAGTCCGAAGTGTGGTGGACTATCTAACATGCAATAAGGCATTTACATCGAACTTCCGGTACATAACATCAGACAGAGTGAAACATCAACACCACATTCTAAATTTAACAGTGTTGCTTACAATTTGCAATCAAGCACCTCTGCCAGATATGATTTGAGTATGCAGCCATAAAGCAGTTAAGAAAACTTAAAAAAAAAATGGGTGAGGAGTGCGGATAAAAATATGCTGTTCCCTACAAGTTCTTCCCGCCTATTTCAAGAGCCACCCCTTGTTAACAGTTCACCAACTGTAGCGGATGGTGAAGACTTCTGAAAGGAAATCTATGAAACGACTCCTCCGTCCAATAGCAACACTCCAGCAATCGCACATTTTCAGATTCCTTAGGAAGGCCAGAGGAATTGTGCCCGGAAATCAGTACGGGAGCATTATAAAATCGGCACCAAGAACGTCGCTGCATCAGGTCCAGACTGCATAAAAAAAGTTAGAAAAATTCCTTCCACCTACCGCCGGCGCCGTCTAGCGGGAGTTTTCAACTTATGGTTGAACGGCGGGAAACAGATTTCGGACTGGTTTGTACTCGTGCCTAAAAGAGGGAATCAGTCTAACCTTATTCCCTGTTTGAACTTTGCTACAACAAATTTACACGTATATTTTATATACTAGGACGCCACGGCAGATTAATCCAGTCGTCCTCCAGCAGATATACAAGCGGCGTAATATCAAGAAAGGCATAACGAGTTGTAAGGACAGCCTGCTGATAAACACACACACACAGGACTTTGTGCAATACAAATAAAATCTTCTGATGGCCTGGACTAACTATCAGGTACTTGACGCAACATCTCATGAGTTAGTGTTGCACTTGTTCAAATGTCTTGCAGTAGCATCACCACTAGTAAGTGAGATGCATAGAACAACTGCTGCCGCTTTGGAAGATTACCGTGTCATCAGGTGCACAGCGGGTTACAACAGAGCAAGCGGCTTAGGAGGGAAGTTTTTCAGAAAGATTCCTTTCCTCTTCCGCCTCTCACTGGTGCCGTTGTCAGTTGAGCTCCACCAAACCCGCGGGTACCAATACAGGCCATCGAGCAATCGGAGGTATAAGATCACCGATGTATTTCTACATGGATGATCTCAAACTGTATGGAGAGCTTGAACTTCAAAACGCCTTGAGGATGGTCGAAGAGTACAGGCGGGCCGTTAGTATGAAGTTCGGGTTGGACAAGTATAGTCGTCCATCTTAGTAGAGGGCAAGGCGGAGAATCCTCTTAGAAACTCGCAGAGGGTTGCATCTTACTACATCAATATGCCGAAAAGACCTACAACAAGTACCTGAGTATGCAACAACATCACATCCAGGATGTCCAACAGATAAAAAGATTTCTCCGCGGCGTGTACAGACTCCTACTCTGTAATATTTGGTCTACCGAGCTTTCGGGCGAGAACAAGTTAGGTAGTTATCCAGTTAATGACACACGTAAGATGATGAATATCCACAGGAGCATTCATCCTCGATCGTCCGTTCCTCTAATGTACCTTCCACATCAACGAAGTGTGGGGGTTGCGAGGACTGCATGCATGGCAGGGGTACTGAGTATGGCATGCAACATCTTTAGAAGCTCAAACCCGCTCTTGCAATTAGTGAGGGATCACGAAAATGCAGTGGGTGCAGGGTTCAAGACAGCAAAAAGGGCAGCGGATGAAATTGGTATCATGTTCGACATTAGTCGAGGAGGCGTTGATTCAGAATCAGTCATTTAACTTCAGCAAGATCATCTGAAAACCCAAAGCAGCTTGTCAATAAATCCATGCACGGTGCATTCTACAAGAACATAGGAACACTGGATTTATCGATTAGATTGATATTTTCCTTTTTAAGGTCTGCTGGGCTTAAGTCTGACACCGAGGGATTCATTGCGGCCTGTCAAGATGGTGTTATTATCACATTGGCCTACCAAAGCCCCGCGATGGGTGTAGGGATTCCTGATGTCAGCTGCAGAACCTGGAATCGTTCACGTACTTATTTTGTTCATGTCCACTAAACGCGATTTCGGCCTACGTCCACCACCATAATGCGGCATTACGAGAGTTGTACTATCATCTGCGGCACTCGTATGGGGTAGACTAACACCAATGCTGCCGTACGTCCCCAGAGATATTAAGTCCGTTGTCGAAAATGAGAGGTGCTGGACTGCAACTCAACTACTTGTTTCCGATCCGTCAAGTTAATTCAAGCCAACAAGCCTGATTTAGTTAGTACTCCTCGATCAACAGACTAAGGTGATGTTCGGCACCTGCTGAAACAAACACCACATTGAAAGAGGAAAAATAGATCAAATACTGAGATCTCCGGTGCGAGCTCCTAATGCTGTATACAGGCTACTCAGTCAAGATGGTCGTCCTTACAATCGATGTACTTGGAGGTATGAACCCCACGCTGCCCTCGGTATTATATACCGTATGAACTTGTCAGAAATCTGCCGGATGGCTAGTAGGCTAAATGCAGAAAGCAGTTATTCTGGGGTTCCTTTGTCAACTTAGGGCACATGATTCCGGAATCTATAAACAGTGACTCAGGAGAAGTATGTCGTAGAAACGGGAGAACGGTCGAGCATCGCTTTGACAAAATAATAATATTATTATTATTGCTATTATTTTGCAGTATAATAGGAAATGTACAAATTGTTTGAAAGGAAGGGAAACATGAATATTCTTCAACATTAGTTATTAGAGATTGAAAAGAAAATAAATGAGTGTGGCCAATTTTTTTTTTTTAATATTTATTATGGGCTTGACGATTTTAAATTTTGGTTCGCGTTTGGGGGCGAGCGTAGGTGCGTCTTTACTATGTACATACTTTGATATGCGATGTAAAGCAACGCCAGGCGCAGTTAGTAGTTGGATGGGTGACCGTTCCAACGAAGACCGCGTCCTCGCCTCACACATCTTCCAGCGGCTTGTATATCAGTGTATGCGTGGAAACTGTAGAACCTTAGGTGGGGGTTGTATAGGGGATATACCATCCTTCATAGGGGATGTAAAGCTGTCGGTCCCTTGTCTATTAAATGTTAGGCAAGTAAAAGATCCCTACTCTTCTTATGGGAAGAGGTTCGGCAAAATTCCTGGTTTGGGGTACCTCGTCTACAGGCGTCGGTGATAGGCCTCAGTAGCGGAAATAGGCCGACGTTAAATAAATGTATATGAAAATTTTTAGTGGAGTAAAATTAGATTTTCAAAGAAAATTTTACATGGAGCAACGCGACATAACAAAATAAGTTTATTTTGGTTAAACTAAGAATACCCTGAGTTTTCCACTTCGAGTAGGTGGGGAACCCTTTTTTCGCGAAAAATGGGTAAATTGGTCATTTTTAAGGGTGGTTTTTCAGTTTTAATTTATTTTGGGCCCTTTAAAATGCTAGTTAAAAAACGAGCACGGGATCCTTTTATTGTAGATAATTAAGGAACCTTCAGTTCAAATTTCGTGAAAATCGGTTCACCGCCTCTCACGATATGTATATAAGTATACTGACAGAAACGTCAAACATTGAATTACGGCTAATTTGGCCAAAATCACCCCGAATTTGATGAAATTTTAGACGAAACTAACCTATATAACCAAGAAATAGCCTGCCAAATTTTATCAAAAAATATCCAATAGGTTGGCCGCATTTTTAGTCCAAATTCCATAAAATTTTCAAAACTTCCCCAATTTGCCCAAATGGTCGAACGAATTTTTTTTAACCAAAATGAAGGTATTCTTATGTACTTTTACGTGATGTAACTAAAAAATAACTTTTTTTTAATTTTGCTGATTTTTTAAATCAATTTTGGTATATGAATGCGCGCGGCGATTTCCCGTCATTTTCGGTATTATACGTATGCGCACACAAGTATACGTGTAATTATTCATTATACAAATTTCAATATTAATAATAGAAAGTGATTGTGAGCAGGTTTTAAATATTTAGATTAAAAAAAACTCTCGAGGATATAATTTTTTTTTTTCGAAAATTCACTAGATTTTTATTAAACTTTTTACATATATTGATTATTATTTTATTTTATTCGTGTTTTCTTGTTCTAACAGCTGTACTAGATGTGCTACTACAAGAAGTGTCTACTTCCGAATCGGTAACTGGAGTTTGGAATATTTCTTCACCGCCGTCATTGCTAAAATCGTATACATCTGAGATATTCTCTGAAGTACAAACACCTCTTCTTCGAATTCTTCAATATCATAAATATCAGGAATAATTTCTAATTGCTCAGGCTCTTCATCTACTACAGCTTCATTAACAATATTATCTGCATTTTGTCACAAAGTATTCCTTCCATTGTAGCATAAATTGCTGCATGTAACGCCAATGATTTTGCATGAGCAACGTTTAGATTTGCAACCGACCTTACAATCACAAGCAATTATATTGGGTAATTGATTAGGAAGAGGAGCTTTATCAGTTCTTATCGACATCAGTTCATTATCTGTTGTTTGCTACCGTCCAAAATCCTGTCGATTTTGGTACTTCAGAGAATATCTCAGATGTATACGACGAATATTTAAAACCTGCTCACAATTACTTTTTATTACTAATATTGAAATTTTTATAATCAATAATTAATTACACGTATATTGTGCACGCATATAATACCGAAAATTACGGGAAATCGCCGCGCGCTTGTATAAACTGAAAATTACAAAAATCGGCTAAATTAAAAAAAACAACTATTTTTTAGAAAGATCACATGAAAGTACATAAGAATACCTTCATTTTGGTTAAAAAAAAATCGATCGATCATTTGGGCAAATTGGGGAAAGTTTTGAAAATGTTGAGGAATTTGGACTTAAAATGGAATTGCGGCCAAACTGTTGGATATTCTTTGCTAAAATTTGACAGACTATTTCTTGGTTACATAGGTTAGTTCATTTCATCAAATTCGGTTTAATTTTGGCCAAGTTAACCGTAATTCAATTTTTGACGTTTTTTCAGTATACTTATATACATATCGTGGGAGGCAGTAAACCGATTTTCACGAAATTTGAACTGAATGTTCCTTGACCATCGACAATAAAAGGGCACCATTCTCGTTTCTTAATTAGCATTTTAAACGGTCCAAAATAAATTAAAACTGAAAAACCACCCTTAAAAATGACCAATTTACCCCTTTTTCACGAAAAAAAGGGTTCCCCCACCTACTCGTAGTGGAAAACTCAGGGTATTCTTAGTTTCACCAAAACAAACTTATTTTTCTATGTCGCGTTGCTCCATGTAAAATTTTGTCTATCGCCTTATTTTGGGCTGTTTTTACTCCATTATTTGGCAATTTAATAGTTCCATTTAATTGATTTGTAGGGAATACCTGTTAAATTATAATAAATAAAAATTCAAGAATGTACAACTGGTAGAAAATGTATTTACAAAATGATTACAATTAAACACTTCTTTATTATACCTCGGAGAATGCGGTAATTTATCATAATTGGCATGTGCCTATAAACGTCAAAGCCATTCATAAAATTCAATGTCATTATTTTCAAACAAACAATTACTTTGGTTTAGCTTCGAAACAATATAAAGCAATAAAAATATAATGATTTCAATAATAAAGATATTTCGTCGTGTACTTAAATTGTTCTCAAATGATTAATTATAATAATTTATAATATACTTAAGTAAAAAAAATACCTTTAAAAAAATTTGTTTTTTTAAAAGTATTTTTTTACTGATAAATTCTTATTTCCTTTTTAGAGTAGGTGGTTATTTATAGGGGTATTAACAGGGTATTAAGTGAAATTTGACTGTATTTTCTTCAGCTTTTTTGTAGATACTCACAACGCGTGGAGAGGGGAAGTCATTAGAACGCCCTATAATGATCATTGAAATTACATTTGTGTGCAAAATTTCAAATCCTTCGAATATGTGGAAGTGGGTCAAAATTGAATTGAATGATTTGACCCTAATAACTAATAGGGGGATAAAAGGCTTGTAATAAAATATGTTTAATTGAAAAGATGTAGTTTGTAATTAGTATTCCGAAATCCCTAGAAATGTTAAAGCAGGAAAAACAATCAGAAAATTAATAATTTCTCAACAAGAAACGATAAGAAATATGTAACCTCTAAACAATGTGTACGTCGTTAAATAAAAGGTATTGCGGAAAATTTTTAAATGCTGATAAAATGTTTAGATATTCAAAACGTATTTAGATCTTTATGTTTTGCCTATAGGATAGAACATGCCACTCTTAAAATATATTCCTTATGACTCTTAATTGGGAATTGTCCAAAAATCTAAACTACATTTTATATTGTCTGCCGGTTTATTTTATTAACATTAAATTGAATTCTGTGATCAAACTGGTGCCTACATTCTAAAACTATAATATCGATCTATAAAATTAATATAACAAGTGAAGTATCATTTCCATTTAAACACGAAACTTTGTGCTTTAGACAAATATTTACACATGTGAAACATTTGTTACATAATAATAACACAGGCCCACATAAAAACAAGTTTTTGTACCACAGATTTGAAAAAATACCTTAGATTCCGAAATTTACATACAGCGTGGTTTATGTTTATAAGTAACGGATAAATAATAATTTATGAGTAAAATCATAAAACACGTCAATGTTTAATTCTAAAATGACATTTTTTAGCATAATTTATTACCTACCTCTTCAACCCCCACAGAGTGACAGCTACCCCTTTAAAAATTTTAAATGGAACGATTGTGCGTGCGATAGCTCATTTGAAAAGGGTTTTAATTCTCTATCCAGCAATATAAGATTTTTTGAATTTCTCTAATTTTTTTATTGAAAAATATTACATTTTTAATGTTACTAAGTAAACAAAGGAACATGAAACAGTTTAAATCAAATGTTCACACTGGGCGCCCGTAGCTTCTTGACGTTGCTGAAATTCGTCTAAAACATTTTGTATCGTTTCCGGGGTGATTTGATTATTTTGTTTGTCTTATTCTGTCTTTTAAATCGTCGATGTTATTTGGTCTGTTGAAGTAGACTTTCGATTTTAAGTAAACTCATAAAAAATAGTCAAGAGGGGTCAAATTGGGAGAACGGGCAGGCCACTCAATTTCACCGCGTCTACCAATCCACCTATTGGGAAAAACTTGATTGAGATAAGCTCTTACTTCCAATGCAAAATGTGGTGTGTAGCTCCGTCTTGCTGATACCAAATATTTCTATCAATTTCATTAGGGTTGTCAACATCTGGGAATAGTATTCTTAACTCTGGAACTAAGAAATAATTATGCAAGAAATCCAAGTAACGCGCGGTAGTTAATACGCTATGAAAGAAATATAGACCGATAACTTGAGAATTTATAATTCCAGCCCAAACGTTCACCTTCTCAGGATATTGAGTATTGGCCTCCATCATCCACTGTGAATTTTCTGTATTCCAGTATCAACAGTTCTATCTGTTGACTGTTCCATTTAAGACGAATGTTGCCATCAGAAAAAATAATGTTTTTTATAAATAAATGGCATCTATTTGCAATGGTTTCGCAAAATTCCAATCGGCGATCAGGGTCATCGTCGTTAAGTTATTGAACCAAATGAATTTTATATGGGTGGAATTTTTCATTTTTTAGAAGACGCAATATGGACGTTTTATTATCACCATTATCGGCGGCAACTTGTAGGTTTATGTGGATTATCTTGAATATATATCCAATTTCTTTTCACTAAAATGCGTTTCTTACCAGATTTAGCAATATCTCTGACATTTCCAAATTCACGAAATTTGTTTTCCACTCTACTAACTGTAGACTGAGCGACGGTCAGGATAATTAATATACTGCGTTCTTGTTTTTATTTATTACTCTGTCCGACAGGTAAACTACCCAACTACAAGACAGGAGGTATAGCAAGGATTACAAATATAATAGAATACAAATACAATATTTATAGGAAAACATACATCCGGCTTAAGGCCCTTAACAATAAAAAAAAAGAAAGTACAAAATAAGTTAACATTCATTACGTAAGGAACGATAGTATAACAAAAAGAAGTAAAAAAATAAAAAAAGAACACAGGTCAATCAAACTCATCGATAATAGTAAGTTTTAAAACAGCAAGGCTGCAGTTGAATATGTCAATATCAGTACAGATTGCGTTGTGGTTGTCACAAGCCACATCAATTGGCGAGAATTTTGAGATATTTGTACACGGTGTAGCCAGGTAAAAAACACTGCCGTTACGAGAAGTTCTGGGAACATTAAAACTAATTTTTGACAGCAATTGTGGCGCATCAGTAGTGTTGTTAATTATTTTATAAATAAATATTAGGGAGAAACATTCTCGCCTACGGCTCAGACCAACTATTGAATATTTACGCAGTAAGTCCTCTTGCGAAAAACCTATCGCTGGATAAAAACCTTCTGACTTAAAATGCAATAACTTCACAAACTTACGTTGTACTGATTCTAAGTTATTAATATGCACATTGTAGTGTGGGGTCCAAACAAGTGAGGCATATTCGACCTTCGGTCTAACATAACAATAATACAGTGTCTTGAGTGTATCTAAATTCGAAAAATCACGGGAATATCTGGCTATAAGTCCATACATTTTACTAGATTCAGTGACAATGGTATTTATATGGACATTAAATGATAGAGTTTTATCAAGTACGACCCCCAAATCTCGCAGAGTTTCAGGTCGGTGAAGAGTTTATATTTAATACACCAGTCACTTACTTTATCTAAGTTTTCTTGCAATCGAATGCAGTCATCAATGGAATTAATTTTAGCAAAAAGTTTCAAATCATCGGCATACCAAAGTAGTTAACATTGTCTAAACCATCTACAATATCATTGATGAATACAATAAAAAATAGTGGTCCAAGGACAGACCCTTACGGTACCCCAGAAGTAGCTATGTGTTCAATAGACTTAAACCATTAAATGCCACATATTGAGTCCTGTTTGAGAGATAGGAACGTAATAGGGGTAATAAACTATGAGAGAGCCCGATGTCGTCAAGTTTCATAAGCAACATAGAATGGTCAAGTCTGTCGAATGCCTTGGAAATATCCGTAAATTATATCAGTTTGAGTTTGGTCATCTATTGATTCCGATACACATTGAGGCACACAGAGCAAATTTGTTGTCGTAGATTGCCCCCGCATAAAACCAGGTGAATTGAAATTTGGTTATGTAAAGTGTATACGAACTTAATTGAAACCGTATAAAAACTAAAAGCCAACAAAAACAGTCGGCATCTCAAATGCTTGTCATAAGAAAATGATAAGATTTTCGGGCGTTATTATATTATCCTCTGTTTCAAATGGTCTCCAGAAAGCCATGGTAAATTAGTAAATAATTAAAATATTTTACGTTTTATATAGTAGTAAATATTTATAAATGTGAACAATAACTAACTAAACCCCTACGCTTGATATTATAACAGGTATTTATGCACTGCACTGGCATATTGACAGCACATCTCATAAGTCCACGTTGACTTCGGAGAAACGATTTACGAGTTTTTTATGCCAGTAGGCCTGTCCGTTTTATTATCTTTAAATCAGTGCAGTCGTAGATGGTTCATTCAGGCTGATTACATTGCCAGTCTCGGACTCGCCTGCACAGTTTCAACTACCATTCGAATCTCGATACTATTGCTAAATATATATAGGACAAAATATCAAGTGTGTACGGTCCTGTGCTTTAACACTGACCAGTTTCAATTGTGCTCGTATAAAGTATACTTGAGAGTATATATCTTCATGCAATAGAATCTCAGGGACCTTTGCAATATTGCATATTACAGATATAGCCCGAAAGTTGGAAATATCAGATTTGTCGCCCTTCTTAAAAATTGAACAACTACTATATTTCAGAATTAAATTAAAAATAATTGTCAATGGTGAAGCAAAAATACAGGCGTAATTTATCACCACATCCTAATATTATCAAAATTTCAATCCTTTGGGCAACCGAAAGATATTGATCAACTTAACAGTCAGCGATAAGTAACTAGAATCGTAAGTTTGTACAGATGTAGCAAATAAAGAAATTATAATTTTTTCTGATAGGTACTTATTTTTTTTGTTGGGTATTTTGTCACCTGCGTATTAGAAAATACGATACATTTAAATTTAATGTTATGACACAAAATTAATTACAAAAGTCAGATTTGACAGATACATAAAATGGTTTAGGATACATGCGATTGTATACATTTCAAAATTTTCAAATTAAATTTTCTTGATGAATATACAAAATTCAAAAATCTTATATTGCTGGATAGAGAATTAAAAATTCTTTCAAATGAGCTACCACACGCACCCTCGTTTCATTTAAGAATTTTAAGGAGGTAGCTGTCACTCCAAGGGGGTTGAAGGAGAGGTATAAAGTTATGCTCAAAAAATGTCATTTTAGAATTAAAAATTGACGTATTTTAGGGTTTTACTCATAAATTGTTAATTACGTACATAATGAATTAATCCGTTACTTATGGTCCTAACTGTATTATGGAGGCTGTGAAGTTTATACATTTCTCGTTGAAATATAAGCGCAGAACATATTTTTTTAAATCATGGAACCAATTGAAATATTTTTGAAAATTTTGTTTTATTTCTACGACGGTCAATTGTCTACAATATTTAAAAGGCATCCTGAAACATACCTACGATACTTAACTATTTTTTTCTAAATTTCATTATTTTTATTTCTGAATCTAGTATCATTTATTTCCGCATTTTCTGTCACATCCTGTACAAGATAAATATTATTTATCTGTTAATAGTTAACATTAATAACTGTAGGTAGTTCAAAGTAATAAGCAATTCGCCAACTGGCGATGAAATATGAAATTCTCATTAAAGTGCCTGCACAAGTTTCTAAATTTCATGTTCTTATTTATTTCGGGTACCTATTTTAGAAATGCATTCAATTGCCAATAGTGACATAATTTCATGATAATCACTGCAACTGATAATCTCATAATTTGATACTATATTTACTAAAATGTGATGAAGCAATACAAAAGTTATTCAATAGGTATTCACAGTCAATAAATATTTTTAGTTTTACATTATTAGTAATTAACAACGAAAATTAAAGTATAACAGAAATGCTATCTATATAGCTCTCGAATACACAAAAACACAGTTGATTCCTATGTATGAGAATACCGCTCCAGTCATTATCTACTTTTTTAGTGCAAAAGGTTGAAAAGTTGTGAAACTTGGCAGGATTGTAGACTTAGTGGCCCTAAGAATGACAGTAAGTTTGCGACCTCGAGCCACTACTGCTCGCGGCGCCATTTTAAAGAAATGGCACCCACAATAAGTTTTTGCCATATAACTCCGTTTCTGTACATTTTAGAGAAAAAGTTTCCAATTGCAAGTTGAAGAAGATAAAATTTGCAACAAAATTGCTAGTATACTTTTTTCCTTCAGACTAACACTTTTCGGGTTACAGGGCTGAACAGTAGGGTGATTTTTTTAAATCGCAGAAAAGTGACATTAGCACACTACTTTTTACCAGTCATCCGTGTTATACTATATTCCATAAACGAGAGCCAGAAAAAAGTGCAAACGTCTCAAAATTTGTCAAGAAATCAACTCTTTCACCTCATCTTGTCATACTAATTAAAAAAGTCCGTAGGACCCTTCAATTCATAAAATAATACAATTTCTTACGAAAAAATCTGGATAAATTCACATAACGCCGATAATTCATAAATAGTCCGAATTTATCAAAAACATTGTTCAAACATTCATATTAATCATTTTACAGCAAAAAGCTACAAACAACAGCCCTAAAAAATACAGCCCCTCGACGGCTTGATTCTCATCATAACCATTTTCCACAGCCCCAGCCCCAATGTTATATTAATTTCATTTGTACCAAATTTTATAAAATATTTTTCTCTTAATTTCAATTTCTAATTCATACTTCAAAACACACTTCATTCACTTCCCTGAGGTGCCAGCCAATCATTCATCCAATTTTCTTTCTATTTTACGTGTTCCCATTGACAAAATTATTCCCATTTCGTTTGTCCCGCTTGCTAGCTTATAC
The DNA here is from genome assembly GCA_963675555.1 of Leptura quadrifasciata. Lineage (NCBI taxonomy): Eukaryota > Metazoa > Arthropoda > Insecta > Coleoptera > Cerambycidae > Leptura > Leptura quadrifasciata. Next base: position 147,639,930 of record OY776673.1, on the reverse strand, counting down.
ATTTCCGTACTACTTTTCATACTGCCAAAACTTACTTCCGGACATAAGCTAAGTACTAAATTAAATTGAAATTGAATACACGACATTTATTCACCGTGAACACATCGACACAATTTCAGATCATATTCAACTCTTTGTGCACAGATCTTCAGGACGACTTTACGGGGTCATTCCAGTTTTAATAAATATTTTCAACCAATTTTCATTAATAACTTCTAAATTCGAATTGATTCAAACTTCATTCACATATCAAAAAATACTGCGATATAATTTTCATATCCAATTTTTTCATTTTTATTTTTTTTAACGCAATATTGTGAAATGTTGTGCAATATCAAGCAATCGAAGAACGCACAGAATGGGCGGGGACATTTCCAGATCTCTGCTCGTCGGGTCTCCGACGAAGCGTATAAAAGAGCCGAGTGCGATCGTGTTAATACATTTTTATTTAAAACATTAATATTTTTAATAACGGAATTTCAGTGTCGAAAGTATTTTATTTTAAACTGGTATGAATTAAATATTTTAAGTTAAATCGTTCTAAAGTTTGTTCAGTTATAATAAATAAATTTATTTCTTGTTCGTTTTAAGCCAAGGGTTTTACTTCAAGAAAAGCTATGCAGGGTGAAGTTTTGGACCCTTCCACAGACAATAAATTTAATTAAAGTGATTAATAAACTAGTTCAAGTGAGGCAACCTACTCCAGGGTTCATACTCAAATAAAAAATTAAGTGCACGAAAGGCTCCCAGGGTCTCTATCAAGCTCTGAGGCTCAAAGCTCTGCCGAAATCTTTTTATTTTACCAAAAGAGGGAGCGTTTCCGTGTTCATCCGCCAATTAGCGTACCAAAAGTGGTTTCAAGCAATAAAGTAATAAAAGCCAATGCTTCTATCAACTCGCTTCTATACCACCCATGAGGTGGAGTTAAGCGGCGCGTTCTTTTAACGTAGTATCCCCGGCAGGCCTAGTCCACACCCCAAACTTATGTGCACGTTTTCTATCATTTTGCGCTACGCGATATCCCTGGTTCACTATGTTCACTATCTTTAGAATTCCGTTCATCTCATGTCTTCTCCAACACTCACTCCAACGGACCAAGGACGTTGTCAGCCTCGCATGGGCCTTCGGAGTCTGAATCCGCTACCAGATCTGATATATTTTCACATGCTGTCCCACTACAATAGAGACATAGCACCGAACAGTTTAAGCCCGTTTTCAGACATCCACACATTCCTGCACAGCCTTTTCTACATTTACAGGATATCGATTTTAAAACGGTGTTGGGGGCTGCTTCGGATGTATCGCGAGCAGCATTGAGCCCATGCCGCATTTCTGCCAGCCATATTGCTCTGGATTTTTTTCATTGCCACCCCACATAGCAACTTGGTGGTACGCTCGCAGACAATGTTGCCTTGCAGCATCTCTTCTGGGTGGCAGGGAAGCGAAATGAAATTTGTTTTTAGATATAGACTTCCAGAATCCAGATCCAATGTGTTCTTTGCAGACGAGCCGCTGGCGCCGTACAATGCCAATGAACATCCACATCTGCTTCGAAGTTCTGGAAGATTGCTATAATGTCAAACAACGAGTTGTTTTTATCTAGCAGACGGAGAAACTTCAATTTTCCTTAATTAAAGAGAGCAGAGGTGATGTTACAATCACTGTTTGCATATAAAAACAAAATATTATTATATTTCTGACTCCTCGTATAATAAAGCGCTTCAGCAACTTTTCCCCTCGTGGGTTTCAGCATGCTAAAAAAAGCTAAAAAAATCTATATCTTCTCCGAATCTCCGACAACGAAAATACGCGTAAACGACATGTCGATGGCTGTCTGAATGATAAGTCCATCCGCATCTTCTACTGCCTGTTTCACTGTATAATTTTGTTCTTTAAACTTCGTAATTAACATGAAATTTATTACCTTTTGTTAGTATCGCTCGCCAAGAATCGTTCTTGCTTCTAAAATAAAGGAAAAATATTAATCGCTTGGTGTGAGACATAGTTGGAAACATTTTTTCCACGAGTGACGCCAGGTTGTTCAGTTCAGTACTTAGTAAAGTACAGATATTTTTTCCTATAGTTTTAATTCATACACATAGTTGAAGTAATAATCATGTGATTTAAGTCTACGTTCGTTTACAAATGATGTAATTGATATGATAAATGCGGATGAATGCTATTTACTAATAAACATCGTAAACATTATTTATATTCTAGTCATCCTGAAGTATAAACCTTTAGCTTACTGAACAGGTTGTGCTAAAAATATTTCAAATAATTATTTTCGTCATTTTACTTTTATATAAAATGATATTAAATTAGCGATTGATCTTGTATTTAATAACTGTTACCGTCGTTTTAACATGATTTGTAATATTATATAAGATGAAAGTTTACATATGGAATACCTATAGTATAATTAATACAGTCATATGCTCTAGTCTAAATCATGACTCATTAAAATAAACGAGATGTGTTATATAATCTACTTGTAATTTCACGAGTCCGGTAGCACAATCTAATTATATTTAAAATTGCCGAGGCGGGTTCCATGTTACACAATGACGGATCTATGGGAGGCTACGGGGGCACACAGCATAGTTCATTCATTAAAGTGTATCCTATTACATACAGAAAAATGTATAATACAATGCACTTTTTGGTTTTAGTTTTTAAAGATTTTTTTTGTTTCAAACGATAATATTGGAAATGTTCCTCTAGGTTTTTCATTTTTTTTTTCTAAGAACGAGTGCATTTTCTCCGTGGATCGGAGGCAATGGTTTTCGCCTGTTTCGCAGGGCCCATTTAGGTGGTCCACATGCCCCTGTCCTGGACGTCTAGCGATGCCAACTGATGTTGTCATGTGTCCTGGCGGTGTTCCTGTAGAACGGCTTTGTACTCTTCGGTTAAGACGTTTTAACTCCTGCCTGTTTACTTAAGGTACTCGCTGTACTCGCTTTTTAAGCCTCCTCTTGTCCCTGATGAATTTCCGACGTGCATTCCCTCAGCGCTGCTTGGATGTGGTTCTCCAGAGAGACGATGGTCTTTTCCGTGTACGCGTCCTTGATCCTGGGAATAAATGCAATGTTTCGATGCAGAACTGCTCAAAACTGTACCAGTCGGTCTTCTTCTTGGTGAAGGTGTGCTTCTCTGCTTTCCCTCGGTTTTCTAGTTCCAAGAAGATGCAGTTGTGGTTGAAGGATCCTTCTACTTGTGTGTGGATGTCGAAGTTGAGGATCGTCTCTCTAAGCAGAGCGATGTCCTGTATATTTGGCCTTCGTCTTCCGTCGTCGAACGTTGGCTCCTCTGCACCCAACGCCAGCACATCCGCGTGTCTCCTCAGGAACTGCAGCATCTCTCGCCCTCAAACGTTGGTTATTCTGCTGTTTCATTCTGGGGATTTGGCGTTGAAGTCTCAGGACCAGGAGTGATCCGCGAGCTGGCTGCACAAGATCACAGTGGCCTCGATGTTTTCCAGATCCGCCCTGACAATTTGGAGTTGATCCAAAATGTTCTTGACAAGAAGCGCTGCTACTGTTTTCCCGTCGTTCTTGTGGATTGTATAGCCTAGGAAATCGATTTCCACGACCGGTGTCCGTAAGGTTTTCTTTAGTGCCATCGCATCCACGTTGTACTTGCTGAGCAGTTCCTCTATTTCTAGTTTCCTTGCTCGCACGCTCTTGACGTTGCATGAGGATGTTCGTAGAGATTTCGGCTTCACCAGTGTGTTATCCGTTCAGGATTGAACAAGTGGCATCTGCCCGTGTATCTTATTACCTACAGAAAAATGTATAATACAATGCACTTTTTGGTTTTAGCTTTTAAAGATTTGTTTGTTACAAACAATAATATTGGAAATGTTCCTCTCTAGGTTTTTCATTTTTTTTTTCTAAAGACGAGTGCATTTTCTCCGTGAATCGGTTTTCACCTGTTTCACAGGGCCCATTGGGTGGTCCGCATGCTCCTGTCCTGGAGGTCTAGCGATACCAAATGACGTTGTCTTGTGTCCTGACGGTCTTCCTGTAGAACGGCTTTGTACTCTTCGGTTAAGACGATTCAGCTCCTGTCTGTTTATCTAAAGTCCTCGTCCTCGATACTGGGAATAAATGTTTTCGATTGTCGAACTGCTCGTAACTGTTCCCAGTCGGCGTTCTTCCCGGTGAAGGTGTACTCCACTGCTTCCTCTCGATTTCCTAGTTCCAAGAAGATGGAGTTGTTGTTGTTGTAGGATCCTTCTACTTGTGTGTGGATGTCGAAGTTGAGGGTCATCTCTCCAAGCAGGGCCAGTACATCGAGCCTTCGTCTTCCGTCGTCGAACGTTGGTTCCTCTGCACACGGCACCAGCACGTCTTCTGCGCGTCTCTTCATGAACCGCAGCATGTCTCATCCTCGAGCGTTGGTGATTCTGCAATTTCATTCAGGGGATTTGCCATTGAAGTCTTCCAGGACGATGGTCTGTCTTTCTTCGAAAGCAGGGCATCCAGGAGTGGTTCGCGAGGTGGCGGGTACCACGAGGTCACAGTGATATTTCGTGCCGTGGACACTACTAAAGAAATGGCCTCGATATTTTCCAGCTCCGCCATCACAGTTTGGGGTTGACCCAAGATGTTCTTGACAAGAAGCTCAACTCCTCCTGCTACTATTTCCTCGTCGTTCTTGTAGACTGTGTAGCCTGGTAAATGGATTTTCACGTCCGGTGTCCTGCAGTGCCATCACATCCACGTTGTATATGCTGAGCAGTTCCTCTATTTCTAGTTTCATCGCTCGCTGGCCCCTGACGTTGCATGGGGATGCCTGTAGGGATTTTGACTTCACCAGTGTGTTATCCATTTAGGGTTGAGCAAATGGCATTTGCTCAAATGATGCATGGCAAGGGCTGGACAATGGACCAGATTCGTGTGATGTATAAAGCCCCCGAAAGTAGACAATCTTATATTACAATGCGTGTTCAATGAAAATTCGTCATGTATTATTGTGAATTTTATGTGCATTACATATAAGGACCAAAATTAAATCGCGTAAACAGTTTTCATCAAATTTATCTTGAGGTTTTTAAATATCTTTAATAGCGGGTACTGGTAACATTGGGATTTACGGAGATGAGTAAATTATTGGTAAATTTAATTTTGCACAATAAAGATAAGGTTATCATCGATAAGATTTATTGGCATTATAAACATAATGAATAACATGATTTACAAGTAGTTCCCTATCCAGAAATTGAAGAGAGCAAATAAATGAAGTTCATGCAATTATGTACAAAATTTAATGATGAACATTTTTCATGTGACGGTGTATTGTAGATATATATTCCATTCCATGTGTTTTTGAATTGAATAAGTAGTTATTGATATTTTTTCCTGGGTTGTATATTTTGGCAAAATTACCGAACTGCAAGGTTCGTATAATAATAATTATAATAAAGGTCGCAAACTACCAATGGCGTGGATAGATTACAGCAAAGCGTTCAATACAACATCGCATGCACTTACTGCAATGACTTGCGGTACCTGCCCAACAAATGTGATGCATTGACCAGCTGATGCCACTCTGGAGAACCCTCTTCACCATAACAACTGGTGCTCAACAGCTTTCGACAGAACTATAGTAACATTTAGTAAAGGAGCTTTTCAGGATAACTCCTTCCGAAGTTCTCTCGTATTCTCGCAAACCCGCGGATACCAATGCAGTCTACCCAACAATTAAATTCATAAAGCCAGGATGAGTTAAAACTGTATGCTTCCGTAGAGGACGAACTCCTAGGCTACTGCCATATATTTCGGGTTGCAAGTGTGCAGCCGTCCATCTCAAGAAAGAATGAAGCGGAATATTCCATTAAGATATGCAGCTCGTAGACGGAAGCATCCTGCGACATCTCCGCGGCAAGTACAGACATCGGTGTCGAAAGATTGGGTCTTCCAAACAAAGTGTCTGCCACTGATATGCTTGCCGTTCCGGTTCTGCTTTACCCCTTCGGGGTAGTCATGCGGACACTAGATGAACTGCTCCAATTGGATAGTGATACCCGGAAGATCATGCATTTCCATAGGAGCATCCATCCTAGATCGTTCCTCGCTCCGATGTCAACGAGTGTCGAGGACATTTTAGGCTAGAGTATATGCATGGCAGAGTAGCACTGTGTATGGCGTATAACATACTGAGGAATTCGGACCCACTCCTACGGTTTGTGTCTGCCAGTCATAGTACTCCTCGACCACCAAACCGACACCTGCTGAGTCAAAAGTCACCATGAAAGGAGAAGGAAAAACTGACTAATATCGAGATCCCCGGTATGAGCTCCAAGCGCTATACTCAGATTACTCGGTCAAGATGGTCGTTCTGATAACCGGCGTACTTGGTGGGATGAGGCCTACACTGCCCTCAGAATTAAAGACATATCGGCCTGCCAAAAGTCAGTGGAATGGTTAGCAGGCCAAATGCAGAAGTCAGTCATCCTGAGGTCCTTTCCGCTGCTTAGGGCACACGACTTGGAAATTTAGTCTCTAACCCTGCGGGTTGTGGGGAGTGGCGCTTCTACAGTGAGAAATTCGGAAACACTGTAGAACTGTCCAACATCGCTTTCGCGAAATAAAGTTTTTATTTCCCATATCTTACATTGGAAATTGCAAATTCATTACAAATTAGGAAAAAGGGAAATATGGACGAAGTGTTAGTATATAATTATGAATAAATTAATATTTTATTGATTTTAAGAGAGAAATGTCTTGAAATTTTAGAACATATTCCGGTTATACATAAAATATAAATATTTTAGTTGGAAGAACACCATGGACCCGAGTAAAATAAGAATCGTAGTTATACTTCTAGTAGTTTCGGAAATACAGATAGTTTAATGTCGTGGTGACACACCTTGCTTTAGTCCGACTAAACGTAGCACTTGGTTCTACGGGACAGGTTTCAGAAACTAACATTTATAAATTATGTTTCTAGTCGGGTCTCATTTGGTGTCGAATCACTTAGTGCTGTAAAATTAAAAAAATATTTTATTAGATCAGTCACATTAGTTATTATTTATTAATTATGGATATAATGTTTTGATTTTACTTTACAGTTTACACTCCTCACAGTCCTCACTCGTATACTTAGTGAATTTGCAGTGTCACTTTGAACAAGAACCTGTTTTTCATATTTTTATTTAACTAATGTTTTATTCATATTTCCATAACATTTTTCCTGCAACAGATATTCAGTTATTAAAATATAGGAGCTGTAGTGTACTTATAGGTCAAACATCATTCTATTTAGATAACGCAATTAAAAAATTATTTAAGCCAAGAATGTGACAATATTAACCCCCTCCCTGTTGCGAGGTTATCGTGTAATATGTATATCAGCTCTGAGTCTCAGCATTCCTTTCACAGTCCCCCCTATACCTCATTAAACAAAGTTTATCATTGCGGCCAAATATTTAATGAAAGTAAAGTGTTTCAAGGGCTCTGTTTTCTTATATTTTGCATATTTTGATTGTAATACGTGAGTTTTATATTAAATAACCAGCCGTGAAACCAATAAAATCTAAAATAATTTTATATTACCCCGACTTAATTTATTTCAAAAATAATTTCTCAAACAAAAAACATATTTGTGTTAATTACTTCTAGTAGTATAGCGTTTGTATGTGATGTATACTGCGTAGGTTCTTGATTTAATAGTCAACTAATAAATAACATAAAATCAAGGAAAAATTAAGTTTCTTATGAAAAGGGAGAATTTGGGTAATACAAAATATAATGGACTGCCGATCGTTTTTTACTTCGGAATCCGGTTTCTCTCAATGAATCGATACCAAAACCTTTTATTACGTGTTTGTGTGCAACCAAGCTAAATACTTACATCAAAGTTGACTTTTATTTGCTGTCGGTTGTAAACAAAAAAATCAACTGGATGTAACAGAATATCACATTTTAAGAGAAAAGGAGATAAACAATTTTTCATGAAAAACTCTGGAAATTGAGATTTTAAGTTCGAAAAATTGGTACCTCGAGATGGCTTTTTGTAAATATCTCAAATGAAAAAGTGGTATAGTACAAAAAGCAGCTGTAAATTTTACAGAATCATGTCTTATCTCCATTCATTCACAAATTTGCTGAAATACTCCCGAAATTTATTCCGTGATCCCGATGTAGCTCTAATCAGACATCAAGATATTCACCAAAGCTTGGGCGACAGTAACTGTTTCCTGATTTGGAATAATGGAAGTTTCCGACCACTTACGAAAATAGTCCATGGCAACCAGGATGTATTAATTGCCATCTTTTGTCACTAGGAACAGACTATATTGATTACAATCCTTTTGAAAAGTGTACCGACATTATATTGATGCATTTACCCCTACTCCTTGTGCGTGGCTCCTTGGCTCCAATAAAATTATTTTTTTTACTTTAGCCAGCGTTTTATTTAAGCCCAAATGTGCCCCTGATATTCCATCATGCACTTCCTGAAACATTTTTGATACTCTGCACCTAGGCATCACAATATGCATAGTTACTTATATTCCATCCGGGCTTTCACATGATGTCGATATCTGGTCGATAGCCGAGTGAGTTAAGATGCAAGGTGGCAATCGCGATTAATCACACGGACATCGCACCACCGGGTTCTAATCCTGACTCCGGCACTGTCGGAGAAAATGGTTGTATGTCCGCGTTTTTTCAATGCGTAACCCCCTTTCGCACAAGCCCTGGCTTCTGGAATTGGGAGTTGTCTAATTTCTGTGGTGTTTATTTATTATTTATTATTATGTCTTTAATAGCTCATGTATGTCCTAGAGGCAGTCATTTGCTCCAATAAAGCTTTCGGCTCAATATTTTTGTCTGAAACATCTTTCTGAACGAATTTTTTTTCCTTTTACTCTCAATATAAGCCCAATTTCATTGTCGATCAGTTGGTTTTGAAAACTGGAAGAAATTTAAATCTGGTCACCAAAACAATACAGATAAAAAAGAAGGAATATTATGAAAGTCTAATGGATCAAAATAAAAATAATAGTAAAGAAATGTGGAAAGCAATAACAGAAGCCATGAATAATAAATCAAAAAATTAAACTACTACTACTACTACTATTGAAGAAATATATTTTGAGACTGAATTAGTTTGTGATAAAAAATTAATAGCAGAAAAAGAAAGAAACGGAGGGTGTAACCTTTGAACGGGGGATAGACCATTAAAAAATTTAAATATATAAATATAGAAGATATTAAGAGAATAGTAAATGATCTGAAGAAAGATAAATCTATTGATGATATATGTAAACATGTCATTAAAGCTGACTTCTCAGTAATACGTAAAGAGCTGGCTGAGATAATAAATATATCTATCGATGTGGGAATAGCTCCAGACAAATGGAAGATTTCTGTTGTTGTACCGGTTCCAAAGATTATAAACACGAAAAAAAGTGAGGAATATCGTCCAATAAATACGCTACCAATTTGTGAAAAAATAATGGAGATATTTATAAAAGAGCAGAAACACGTACATAATAATAATATCCTTACTGACAATCAATCAGGATTTCGAGAGAAACTCTTCCCGCTGATCAATACCATTTTTTCCTTATTTTTCCTTCCACATTACCTTTATGATTATATATTACCATGAATTAATCCGCACGTATTATTTATTTATCTTTGCATCATCGACATTCCAAACCCTGCCATCAACATTGCATTCTTCCGTTACATGTATACAAGTATACATTATATATTTTATATATTTTTAGAAAATAAATCATTGCCAGCAGCTAGTGTTTACATGTGTGGTCGCTTACCTGTCAGGACTCGTTCAAGCCTCATCTCCCCACTCAGAAATCCAACTATATACCAAAGCAGTTCACACGTACTAATATTATTAGGCTTCAATGTTTTGTTTTTCATAACATAAACTATATATGCTCACTAGCTACAGGAAAATCAAATTTAAAAAAACTTGTATTATCTCAGAACTACTATCTTCCCAGTGAATATTAGTGATTCTTGTGTAGGAGGTAAAAAAATTTCCCATTCATCCATTTCGAGGTTCCGAATCATAAACACATAGTTTTAAAAGCTATTTTAAATGGAAAAATGGTATTGACGAGCGGGAAGAGTAAGCAACTTCAATGGCCAATATCTCGAAATCCTATCGTTGAATTTTTTTTGTCCATAGAGACTTGAACAGCATGGTAAGCACTAGCTCTGACCCAAGTTTCAGGTCTCGGAAGTGAGAGCCAAAATACATACCTAAAAGGTGCGAGGTCCTTTGACTTCTTTGTGGAACAATAGTCATTTCTTTGGATTCAACTTTAGGTATGCATTTCTGATACTTCCAAATATTTTTTGAAAATTTCCGAGATGTTAAATTTTTGTTCTGTAACCATTATATCAAGATAAACTAAACATATCGCAGGTTAGTCCTTGGAGTAAATATTCCATTAATCTTTCAAAAAAGAAGCTGGCATTACAGACCCCCATGAGGCATCACATTTTATTAATATTATTGATACAGACCACTACATGTTGGTGTTGAGAAGGCTGTCTTTGTCATCATAGTTAAGTCCTATCTACTTCTAAGATCTAAGGTTCGTAGGCCCTTACGGTAAAGAAATTATTTCGATGTATCCGTATCTTGTGCACAATTAATTTTTCACCCTGCGAAGAACGACTTTATTATTAACAACACAAAATTACAATATTGGACAAAGATGTGGCTGAGATTGTGAGGACGTTTTTTGTATGTTATATTTTTTATAAGGGCTTTAGTGTTCAAGATATTGGATCATTTACTAGAGGACTTGTTACGTCAGATATTTATGAACTTATTATAGAATATCAATTTAGTGGTTTGGTATGTTTAGTTTTTGATGTTAATCTTTTCTTTGTTCTTGATTATTTACACGCCGTTACCTAAATTTGTATTTGTATTTAATGTAATATGCAATAGAAAATAAATAAGTTAGAAATGTTTTTAAATGGGAGTAGTGACTTAATTTGAATTTTATTGTTGATAATTAATCTATCAAAATTTGTGCATTTCCTTCTAGTGAAATAGGAAATTAAAAAATAAATGGATTTATAATTTTTCCAAATGGTTGTGGCTAACTGTATTTAAATAGTATTTACCTAAATAAATTATATCTGATTTTAACTGGATAAGCAATTAAAGACGTGAATTCTTTTTTTTTTTTTTATACATTTATTTAACGTCGGCCTATTTCCGCTACTGAGGCCTAACACCGACGCCTGTAGACGAGCTACTCCCAACCAGGAATTTTGCCGAACCTCTTCCCTTAAGAAGAGTAGGGATCTTTTACTTGCCTAACATTTAATAGACAAGGGACCGACGGCTTTACATCCCCTCCGAAGGATGGTATATCTCCTATACAATCCTCGCCTAAGGTTGTTTAGCTTCCGCGCATACACTGATATACAAGCCGCTGGAAGATGTGTGAGGCGAGAACGCGGTTTCCGTTGGAATGGTCACCAATCCAAGTACTAACCGCGCCTGTCGTTGCTTTACATCGCATACCGAAGTATGTACATAGTAAAGACGCACCTACGCTCGCCCCTACGTGGATTCTTACTAACAGGAAAACATTATCTGTCTTATTTTTATTCGTTGGTCGAAACGTGCTCCGGGTGCCAAATAAAAATTATTTCATTGAACTGTTCGTATCAGATACACAAACTGGTCCAACGAAAGCTGTTGGGCCCTGTTGTGTGTACCTTTTTAAATGAGATGAAAAAATGACTGTACTCATCAATTTTGGTTTCCGAGGACACATATTTAAGTGTTTTTATAGTACACGGAAATTAGCAAAAATATAAGAAAAAATTATAACAAGCTGATATTTTCTGAATCGACAGTTGATAGGGGTAGGAATACAGGATGAAAAAGTTCCCCTAACTGGCGAACTTCATCCCTTTTTCACCCTTCTAAGGACACCGTGCTGGTTTTTCAAAATATTTTGGAAATCTGATGTTCTACGACAAAAATAGAGGTATTGAGAAATATTCAGAATTAAATTTTCTATAAAACATGTCCTATAGGTCGTTTGCAGATTATTAAGGGTGCTTACGTTAATCGACGGCAAACTTAGGGGTAGGTAACAAAAACGCTTTTGGATGGAAACACAATATTTATCCAGCCTTGTAATATTCTGTTTTGTAGCATTCGGTTTCAACAACTTTTTATAAATCATATAGAATTTAATTAAAAAAAGAACCAAAAATAGTCATTAGCAATTTCTAAACTCATTTCCACACCACCCAGGAGGTAGAGTTTGTCGGTGCTTTTTTTTATGTGATTTCCCCTTGAGGCCTAATCCACTAAAGGCTTTATTCTTACTCAAATTCAATTTCGTCAGTCCGTTCCGCATTAAAGCATGCTTGTCCGTGACAGTTCATACACATAGCAGAACATTTTGAACCAACCTTTAAACATCCGCATCGCTTTCCGCAGCCTTTTTTGCAGGCACACGAAATTAGCTCTAAAATTGATAAGGGAGCTGCTGGTTTCAGTAGTCAAAACAGGTATTAAAATATCACCTGATTTCTTCCATCCCCATTCTTCTGGTTCTAAAATATTTCCATGTCAAGCCTGAATTTGGTGATAAACCCGCAACGAATGTTGTTGCAAAGCTGCAAACATCGGGGCGGGTAGCTTTGCCAGAGAAACCGTTTGACTAGAATTGCCAACCGAGGTGTTAAACAGAATATACATGTGATGATTTATTGCGTTTCATTTTTTGTGCTTTATATAGTGCAATAGCAAATATTTCCCCAGCCTCAGTAATATCCTGTTTTGTAGCATTTGGTTTGTTAAATGTTTTAACTTCTTGTAAATTTGTTTTCGAGTTTAATAAATTTATACTGTGGAGTTTGCCTTTTCCAAAAAAAGCAGACGTTGTATCACTACCACTAAATGCATGAGCAAAAAGAACTGTTTTTCTTGAGTTCTTAAGGACATTTGACAACTGTAAATATTTAGATTTAATAACATAAAAACTAATAGAAATATCGATACATAACACAGAACCTTTTTTGTAGAGAATTTTGTGGCAAACCTTTTTCTATATTTATGTTTTTTCCCTAAGATAAAGCGTTTAAAAGATATTGTAAAAAACCAGTGCGGTGTCCTTAAAGGGGGTGAGATAGGGATGAAGCTTACCCCTTAGGGGTGGGAACTTTTTTTATATGTATTCTTACACACATAAGCTAACTATTACAGACATTTCAGCTTATTATAATTTTTTTCTTCTATTCCACATAAATTTGCCTAATTTTCGTGTACTATTCGTGCTGCCAACAGCGCCAAGCAGGGGGAATGTTTTAAAGATTAATAAATTCTCTACAGAACCACACTTTTTAAATTAATTAAAACCGTTGTTCATCGAATATCCTGATCTGTATTATAGTGGAGTATGGTAAACTGAAAATAGCGGAGAATAATAAGATATTCCTAGAATGTCTAACTTCTGCAAGAATCGGAACGTTGTTTTAAACTCGAAAAAGGGGTAAATAACCCACTTTTGGGGCAATTTTCGATTTTAATTTTTTTTTGGACCCTTTAAACTGTAAATTAAATAACGAAAATACAGTCCTGTCTGTATTATCAGTGTTCAAGGAATCTCTACTTAAATTTTCGTGATGTTACATACCTACATTTTGACTGGGAGAAAATTGTGGTATGATAAACGGCCAAAAAGTTACAGCGTTTAAGTTATAATAATCGTTACAACGTTTTGTGTGGTTGTTACAACAAGCATCTTTATTAAGAACTTTTTAGCAAGATACTTTAATAGATCGAATTTTCTCAGTGTAATTTTGGTTTCAGTCCGTCCCTCTTGGACATTGCATTTATAAATCATTTGTTTTAATTGAAATTATGGCATATCTAGTTTAAAAAATACACATTTGCTATACTATATAAAATATTAAATCGCACTAAAAACTTACTTAATCAAACAGTATTATATGTTACTTAGGATAGTGAGGATAGGATACAAAATTGAATTATTTAACAAGTTACACCACATTTGAATCGATTAGACGTCAGGTAAATGTAATATAAATCGATACTTATTACTGACTTATCATCGGAATATGCAATAGTATCAGTGTTTATAGTGAGCTCATTGTGAAATATTTTTAATCTTATTTGTAGAACCTTTGATTAAGATAAATCTATGCTTACGTATTTCTAAAAAAAATTATTTATTAGATATTAACACATTTATTCGAAAACATTTACAGGACAGAAAGTTCAAATAAAAAAAGTATAAATATAAGATATTTAACAAATGCTAAATTCAAGACAGGGAGGTCTAACAGCTCAATGTGTTCCACTTTTCGCGATAACACCTTTGTAGCTCAGTTATTAATAAACCGATTTATTTTTTTTTAAATCAGCATATATCTATTAAATTTATGCCATAGACGTGCGGATCAGGGGGTAAAACTAGAGTCGTGAAGGAAAGCGAGTAGAATCATCAGAAATACTTATAAAACGCTTTCGCTTTTAAAAACTTTCAAAAATCTTATAAAACTCACAGAAACATGAAAACATTATAAATGATTACAAAAACTAATAAAATCTTATAAGTTTCGATTTTGTATTGACGAAACTTTTTTGATAGGATTGGCACATGGATTCTTTAGTACCAGTGTAAGATGGTAATACTAGTTGCCTCTAGAAAATTCAGAGTGGGATGTTGTAGGAGGCGTGGTTTAGAAAATTAAATTATCATTTTCTCCAAAACCGCAATAAAATAATTTTCATTAAATTTGCTACATATGTTCTCCATTTGTACTACAATGAGATGACATGACTAATTCCTCATATAAAATGCAGGGAGCGAATTTGTGAGGAGAGGAGTTAAAAATTAGTAAAAAGACAATTAATTTAAGAAACTATAGTGAGTGCAGATATTCAACTTGTTATAGTTGAAGTAATCAGTTCCCGGCACATAAAAAATGCAACAAAAACTTTACAACCTAATTAAAATACCGGTACTCTCTGTACTACTGTTCGCAAATTGACCCGCTTACCTTTATAGGTTTTTAATGTGGCTCGCGTCGGGTCGTTTGATGACAGGTATGCCGCCATGACCCGCGGCGATAATAATTATGTTGTAAAGTTTTTGTTGCGTTTTTTGAGTGCAGGGAAGTCCTTACTTGGACTATACCTGCGTTTTTAATATTTTATCAAGATTACTTGAAAAATAACCTAGATTTGACGAAATAATTTATTGCGGGAACAGAACATGCTAGTTCGGCAAATTTACAATAACATCAATATCCCAAAAAAATCCCTTATGCAATTAATCCGAAAATTGACCACATTTTTATTCAGTACTCCGCACGTCAATGGAATAAATCAAATATGTATAGTAACCTGCGGATTTACCGTAAAAATAAAAAAGACAATAAAAACTTTACAAGCTCATTATTAATACCGGTGAACCAATCGGTACGGTGTCATCAAGCGAGCCGACCTATAGAGGTAAGTGATTCAATTTTCCAGTGAAATAGTACAGAGAGTAACGGTATTTTAATGAGGTCGTAAAGTTTTGTCGCATTTTTTGTCTGCAGGGAAGCTTTAAACGGTCCTATATTTATATGTGCTTTTAGTTATTGTAGAGGAAAACGATAAATGAAAACAATCACAGACGTAGTGGGAATAGTGGTGGGTAGTGCCGATGCATCATCACGTCTTACGTCTTTTATGTCGCGTGCATTAAAATAAGAGGAAAGGTTTGGGGGTTTGTCTTCTTAGCGTCTCATCTGGCACTTCCCTTCTCGATGAAAGCTTTACGTCTTTTATGTCGCGTGCATTAAAACGAGAGAGAAGGTCCACCATGTGGTCCGCCTTCTTAGCGTCTCACCTCGCACCCCCTTCTCAATTATTACGTTTCTCGCACTATAATACGGAGGTGTTACCGTGAAAAGTAGGACACAATATAAATTACCAACAGGGAATGCCTGGCAAAAGTAATAAGCTTTTTTTTTAACCAGACACTTTTATCATCTGATTCCAGTAAGTTATCTGGTTGAGCACGTCCGGCTCCAATTCCGGAGAACAAATTAGTGCGGGGCTGAAGTTTTTTACTCTTTTTCGGCAGACATTTTCCTGTGTAAAGAGTCGACTTGCTGAAACCAAATATTCTAGGTTAAAAAAGTGATGGAAGCGGTCGCTGCCTAAATTGGCATAAGAAAAATGCCTGTCTTCCTTTGAAGTAGCGACTGGCAAAGCTTCAGCCGAACATTTTCTTGTTACCAAAAAGGTTATTAATCTCCAAGTATACAATAAAAGTGAACTACTGTGGTTGTTATTTATAAATCGAATTCAGAAATTATCAAAATCTATTTACCAGCTTTTCGATTAATTTTACTTTCTCAATAGAAAAAGTATTGACGACGCGACAAAATCTAAATTCCAAATTTCAAAAAAATAAATTTTTTGTAAAAAGTAAAACAATAATGTACGACTGCAAGAAAAGCAAGGCGTGCGGACTTTCTATGATTGTCGCATGATTGTATGAAGGTAATGACTAGGTGCACTCCAGAGTGCACGCTATTTTCAGCGTTGGGTGCACTTCAAATCACGAATGCCTTGGATGTGACGTCATTCATGGAGTGCGCGGTAGTGCGTATTGATATAGTAAGAAGTATGTAGGTTCTTCACCAGCAGTCTGTGGTGTAGTGGTTAATTCTCACACGTGAGGTCGAGGGTTCGAATCAACGTTTTACGGTTTTTTTTACTATATTTTGTTAACAACTGAAATACGTAATACGAATATATCTTTAGGTTAGTTCGTTAGGTTAAATATGTTAATACTTTTGATGTAGTATAGTTGCTTATGATAGATAATTTCCCTTGCCCTTGACATTTTGTTAACAACTAAAATACGTAATACGAATATCTCTTTAGGTTAGTTCGTTAGGTTAAATATTTAATATATTATTTGATGTAGTATGGAGTGCCCGCACTCTGTGGACTCCCACCGAACGTAGCCACAAATTTATTTCCCTATTCTGTACGTAGTAGGATCAGCGAATATGCCGGAGTGCACCCAACGCTGAAAACAGCGTGCACTTTGGAGTGCACCTAGTCATTGCATTGTACGAAAGGGGCGGAATCGTTGTACACACATTGCCTTCAATCATGCGTACATAAAGATGATACATATACTTATATGCAAAGTGCGCCTTGCTTTTCTTGCAGTCGTAAATTATTATTTTTTACTTTTTAATCCGACTTTTACAGAAAAGCAAGTTTTAAAAAAATATATATTTTTTATTTTCTACTTTTTAGTTATAATTTAATTAAATTATTATCATACATCGCCTAAGTTTAATTAGTAGGTTAATTTAGATTTTCAAAGATAACATTATATATTTAGGTTAGATTGGGTGGGGGCGCGGGGGGTCGCAGGGGGATTTTCCCCTCAAAGAGGGCTCAATAAAAATTCGCCTCTTACCGATTTGTTTTGATTTCTCGCTCCTTCGTTTTGTAGATTTCTCAATTTTCCCTCCCGCGCCCCCTACGTGCGGATATTTCTAAAAGAAACTGTAATACTGTATTGTCATCCAATCTTAGTAACTATGCAAAATTTCATCAATTGATTATGTCAGGGAGTATGTTAAATAAAAGATGCAAGAATTGAAAACAAACATTCTGAAAAAAAAACTACATTGTGAGTTAAAGAAAAGCAAGTAAAAAAATACCAAATATTCCGAATCAGCATTTATTGTGTATTGTGTGTCAATCATGCTGTCTGTATGTGATACGTTTTTCTCGAGGAAATCTAAAATTTTAGATATATGAGTTGGGAGGTCCAAGGAAGAACGCTATTGAATATTGGTGAAATCGGTGCACCAGGGACGGCTCCAGGAAGGTCCAAAAAATTATTTTTCGTAGAGTCTAAAAATATTTCAAATAATTGTTTAGAATAGAAAACTGTTGCGAAGAGAATTTTCTCACCAAAATATCAGGACCGGCTTCAAGTAGTCCCAAAAACAAGTTTTTGTTGAATCAAACCATGTTTAATATAAAAATTGTTGAAAACTACAAGAAAGGCTAGAGCTGGGAGTATCAGGGGGCGGCTTCAAGGAGGGCTCAAGGAAATTTTTCTTCGAATCAAAAAGTTTTAAATAATAAAAACTGTTCAGGATGAAAAATTGTATCAAGGAGCTTTTTCAAATTCAAATTTTAGAGCGAAAAATTGCATCGAAAAAACTTTTTGCAATTTTTTTCTTCACAGGGTCAGGGACGGTTCCGGTACTCAATACACTTTTTCGATCAAAAAATATTTCTAATAATAATTGTTCAGAGTGGAAAATTGTATCGAAAAGTTCTTCTGCGAATCTCTCCAGCGCCAGGGAGAGCTTAATAACTATTTTTGTTGATCCCTCCTCAAAATATTTACGTAATTTTGAAAAAAGTTTCAAACAAAAGTATTTTATTATGGGGAATTGTCATAGTATTGTAGAATTGTCGAATCAAAAACTGTATCGAATAGTTGTTTTTCAAATATCACGCCAAAGAACCAGGGCGGCTCCACGGAAACCCAAAAAAATTCTTGTGGGCTCCTCCCCTCAAAAAATATTTCAAACAAAAATTTTTTTATATGTGGAATTGTATCGAAGCATCCTTTGCAAATTTATCATCAGATTAAACGTTGCTGAGGAGAATTGCGTTGTTAATTTTACGTTCTACCAAAAAGGTTTAGAACGTTAAAAATACATTTAAAGTATGGAATGACGAGAAAGTACTGTCGAGGTGCTTCTAATCGAGACCAATTTCTACTCTCTCATCTATAAATAGAAAGTATTGGCTTCATGAAAAATCCAAATTCCAGATTTTGATGAAAGTGGACGTTTTAAACCCAAAATATACCAAAATACGAGACCAAATATACCCAAATTGGAATGCCGTTTGTGTCTGCATGTCTGTCAATCTAGCTATGTGCCCAAGGGCTTTCTATTGATGAAATCAATGCACCTGGGACGACGGGGTCAAAAAATAATTCTTGGTCGAATCTAAAAATGTTTCGAATAAAAATTGTTTTGAAAATTGGACTGGAATTGCCCTTTGCAAATTTGACGAGACTTTGTATACCTAATCAACAGATGTTTAAAATAAAAACTGTTTAAAGTGGAAAATAACAACAAAAAAGCCGTTTGAAAATTTTTTGTCAAATAACTTCAGAGAGGGCCCAAAATGCTTGCGCCGAATTAAAAAATACCTTAAATAAAAATTGTTCACGGTGGAGGGCTGTATCAAAAAGTTTTTTAAATTCTCGTCAGCGTGGCAGAGGCGGCTCCAGGTAAGGCCAAAAAATTTGTTCGAATCAACCATTTTTAAAATAAAAATTGTATAGAGTGAAAAATTGAATCGAAAAGGCTTTTTACACATTCTCGTCAAAGCAACAGGGGCGGCTTTAGAGGACTTAAAGACAATTTCCTTGTCAAATCGAAAACCGCTTCAAGTAAAAATTGTTCAGGGTGGATAATTGCATCAAAAATGTATTTTTAGAATTATTCGTCTTCACAGCATTAGTACGGTTACAGGAAGGGCCCAGAACAGTTTTTGGCGGATTAAAAAATATTTTTATTTTTAGTAAAAATTGTTCAGAGTGGAAAATTGAAGAGCTCTTTTTACCAATTTGTCTAAAAACATTTTTTTGCCCCTCTCCTCAAAAAAAATTTAGTAATTAAAAAATATATTTCAGTATATATTGCAGTATGAGGAATTGTAATATTGTACTATTGTAGAATTGTTAAATCAAGAAACTGTCGAAAAGTTAGTTTTCAAATTTACCCCAGAGTACCGGGAGCGGCTCCAAGCAGGGGCTCAAAAATTTTTTTGACGCATGTTTGAAAGGTTTAGAAAGTTAAAAATATGGAATGCCATGCCCGAATGATGTGAAAGTGCTATCGAGGTGCATCTACCCCACACAAAATTTTAATTTAGGGATGAACCAAATGAGATTTTTTTATTTTGTTATTATAATTGGTTTTCGATATTTTTAGCTTAGTAGATTAGTTTTTACTACTATTTTTTGTTAATTTGTTGTACGCATCGTACATATATATCATAATTTTATTAATCACGTTTTTTAATTACAGGGTGTGGAAAAACCATTTAAAGAAGTCATAAAAGCAAATATTGGCGACTGCCATGCCATGGGACAAGTTCCTATTACTTTTATACGACAGGTCTTGGCTTTAGTCACATATCCAAAACTGTTCGATGATCCAAGTTTTCCAGACGATGCGAAAAAAAGAGCGAAAGTGATTTTGACTGGGTGCAGAGGAGGATCAGTGGGATCATATACTGACTCTCCCGGAATTGAAATAATTCGCAGACATGCAGCGGAATATATAGAAAAAAGAGACGGAATACCTTCAGATTGGCAGAACATCATTATAAGTGCTGGTAAGTAATTCTGTTTATTAAAGAAGTATATAACCAAACAAATTAATTGGTCAAAGAATTTTGCTTTCGTGTATTCTCGATTGAGTTGTCAATGTAACAATTTTGAAATGTAGCTAAAAACCAGTTAAAAGATGCAATATCTGTCGTTCCGGCAATCTAACCGAACCTAATACATTTGTTTTTGAATAAACAAATCTGTCATTTCTCGATAAAAAATGTGGATGTGTAAACTATATGCAAGAAAGCATAATTTTTAACACAAAATAAAAACCAGTTCAAATTCGGATTTCATATGCGACAGTCTGAACAGTTTAAATGTTGAAAAAGTACTTTGTTAAATTTACAATAATAAATTATAGTACTGATTTAGAGAGGCAGTGTACCTACTTATTATAAATTAATACCTTTTTCAAAAATCTTAATCTCGAAATTTGGGGACATCAACTGGCCGGTACGGTCACCGAATCTTTCAGCTTGTGATTTCTTTTTATGGAGCTACTTAAAGTCAAAAATGTTTTCTAATCGACCACAAAATTTGAAATAGCTAAAATATAATATTCGGACAGAGATTAACGCAATCCCAATTGAAATGTTGGAGCGGGTGATGAAAAACTTGCTGTGCTAGGGTTCAAGAATGTCAGTAGCGAAGAGGTCATTTGATTGGTGTAATATTTAAAAAATAAAATTTCCGTGTTTCCTCAACAACCTTGTGTTTAAGCCATTAATAAAAACAACTCTACTACTACTAATTACAAAATTGTTACTTTAGTTCTATATGGCTGGTACCGGCCGGTAATACCTACTAAGATGAAAACAGGAAGTAGCGATTGTATTATTTGGTTCCGTGTTTCCCAGAAATGTTTGATAATTGTAAAAGACTGCATATACTGCAACTACTGTTCAGCAACGCCAAAATCGCTCCACAAACGATTAGGTACTAACTTCCAAACTCGTACAGCCTACCAAAATAATCAGCTGTAAGGATAACCACTCGTCCAATGGTGCACACAAAATCATCAATATATTGGTTTATAATATGAAATACATCTTGTCTGCAGTATACCTTCAATGAAGTACTTTCAAGGCAAACAAACGAAATGAACATGTTACAATCCCTTAAATTCTGTCATAAAAATCGTTTTATGATTATGATTAACATATATAATTTTTTTATATCAGTATATGTATCAGTGTGAGTTGTTATGCGAGATAATTGTATTGTAAACATCGTCCTGGGCGTCCCTAAAGGTTCCTCGTATCAAACCTGACATCAAGTTTACCATTACCAATTTTTTTTGCTTTATCATTTATCTCTTCGTATTTATTTGAAGAACCAGAGACGAGGCGCTTGATGTCAATCTTGACGCGAGGCTCTGCTATGTTTTTACTCTAGGAGAAGGATAAGCGGAGAAATGTATTTATCTATTTGGTTCTTGGTTTTTGCTATTTTGATGATATGTTTCAAATGCATTATTTAAAATCCAAGTTATAGTATCCTGTAGAAAAAAAGGGTCCAAAATACACATTGTCTAAAAATTTGCTATTGCCACACCCTGTATCCGTATAGCTAACAGCATAATAAACACGTGTCTTGAATTAAAAAGTAAACAGGCAGGTTTTCGGATTATTTTATCTAATCTGGGTGCTTGATATGCTTTATGGATATTATGTGGTTAATTAATAGTTCAATAGAATTATGCAAGCATTTTGCTATAAACAGTCGAAATTTTACAGTTTACTAGAAATGGTGATGGTTTCATTCGTATGATACAAAAATGTGTGAGCGTAACCCGCACTCTCCTTCCACTACAATCCACTAAAGAGGCTAGAATATATTTTTTTACGTCTTACTTTTCTGTCACTCAAAAGAAACACGAAAATTGTTGTATATAAAAATTTCTGTAAAACAATATATTTACCTTGCAATATGGAAATTGTGTCATTGATGTATAATTACAGGGGGAAATTTGTCGGTAACAGGACAATAAAACAACTTTATTCTATCGCCAACGTTTCATTTACTACGCGTAAACTTCTTCAGAACTAGAAACTATACACTAATTAGGATTATCTAAAATATTATGTAAAAGTTAAAAAAGTTAAAAATGTTTTTTTTTTATTATTTATTTTATTTTTATTCTAAATTCTTTCTTTTTTTGTTCATCCCTTTACTTTTAAATTTACAACTTAATGATAATTATATTAAAATATGTTTACCTCAGAATAAAAGCGAGGAGGGTGGCAACCTCATTTGTCACTATACACTATGCTATTAAATAAGTCTCAAACATGGGTAGGTAACAAGTCCTTTAGTTAAAATAATGTCCGTAATAACTAACTAGTAGTAGTAACTTTTTTAACTTTTAAGTACTATTTTAGATAATCCTAATTAATGTATAATTTCTAGCCCTTAAGAAGTTTACGCATAGTAAATGAAACGTTGGCGATAGAATAAAGTTGTTTTATTGTCCTGTTATCGACAAATTTCCCCCTGTAATATATTTACCTACTCTAAGTATACGACATGAAGGTAAGAAAAATAATAAATACGTAAATTAACGACAAACGACATAGATACAAATATGTTAAATACACAATAATTAAAATAAAATATAGTTATAGTTAAAACCGCAATCCATAAATGCAACACAACATATTTTGTCAACGAAATTGATCTTCATTAAATTGACTAGACAATAGACATTAAATCTAATTCATGTTAGTTGATGTGTGGTTGGTCATATTTATAAGCAGGAGACTGCTTGACTGTAGTTATACCGGTTTTAGACGATAAAACTACTAGCGGAGTATGGTAAACTGAAAATAGCGAAGAATAATACAATTTTTCGTAGAGATTCCAAACTTTGGGTAGTTGTTAGTTGGCTTAAAAATAAGATATTCCTAGAATATCTACCTTCTGAAAGTGTCGGAACGTTGTTTTAAACTCGAAAAAGGGGTAAATTAACCCTCTTTTGGATCAATTTTTGATCTAAATTTTTTTTGGACCCATTAAACTGTAAATTGAGCAACGAAAATATGGTCATTTTATCGTCAATGTTCAAGGAACCTCCACTTAAATTTACGTGGTGTTACATCCCCCCCCTCCTGTAATTCATATATATGTACGGTTTTTTTAACCAAAAATTGATTTGGGATAACTTGGGCAAATCTTGCCCGAATCAGTTGAAGGTGGCTCATAATACCTACAAATAGCCTGTCACATTTGAAGTCAAAAGGTCCATTAGTTTGGTTACAATGCCATTTTTTCGAAAATTTTACGAAATTTTTAAAACGCTGTAACTTTATGGCCGTTTATCGTATGACAATTTTCTCCCCGTCAAAGTCTAGGTTTTTTATGTACTTTTATGACTCAAAAAATCTGTAATATAAAAATTCGATCCATTTTCGGTCATTTACGACATACATGTACTTTTTTTTTATACATTTATTTAACGTCGGCCTATTTCCGCTACTGAGGCCTAACACCGACGCCTGTAGACGAGCTACCCCCAACCAGGAATTTTGCCGAACCTCTTCCCTTAAGAAGAGTAGGGATCTTTTACTTGCCTAACATTTAATAGACAAGGGACCGACGGCTTTACATCCCCTCCGAAGGATGGTATATCTCCTATACAACCCTCGCCTAAGGTTGTATAGCTTCCGCGCATACACTGATATACAAGCCGCTGGAAGATGTGTGAGGCGAGAACGCGGTTTCCGTTGGAATGGATACATGTACTTACGCTCAGTGATTTTCTGTTGCACAAAGTGCCCTTTAAAAAAAATGTCGTGGAAAAGATCAACCAATCAGTCCAACAGCAATTTTTCAAATTTGCTTGTTAAAGAAAAGTGACCAACAAGTTATGAATTATTTTGAGCATGAATTGTCAACGCATCCAATGAGCATATTTGACGAATATGGCGAACCTCGAAAAACAACAAAATCGGCTTTCTATGATTTTTTCGAGCCGCTATCAGATTCACTAAATTTTACCAGTCTAATTTATGTTATTAATGGTGGGTTCTTGTTACATCGAATGGTTTGGAACAAGAAACAAAATTTTGAAGAAATTGCTGATTCATACATCAACTATATTCAACGTCATTATCCTGGGCATTATTTTTTTTTTTATGACTATCCAGTAAATATGATTAAGAATTCTGAACGCCAAAGAAGGCTCGAGAAAAACTATTGCCCTGATATTGCCCTAGAGAGGCGGAGCGAACCCACAGCATCTCAGCAAAACTTATTATCCAACTATCACAATAATGTAGCTTTTATTGGATTAATTTGGTTCAAATTCGACGAATATTGCATCACATATATATGCTGATCCTGATATAATTGACGTCGCTTTAACTAAAAGAAAAGAGAGCAGAGAAGATAGATACATCATAATCGTTGGAGAAGATATCGATCTTCTAGCCATTATAGCTCAAAGGTGTGCGGATTTGAAAGACACACTCGCACAAAAAATTTCTTTTGAGAAACCAACACATGGCAGAACATGTTAAAAATTATTCACTCAAAAGCCTTTCAAATACGCTGATCTTGCGTGTATAACTGGATTCCTCCATGCATCTGGGTGCGACACAACTTCTGCGTTCTCACGGATGGGGAAATCCAAATTAATAAACATATTTATCAAGCATCCAGAGCTGATCCAGGACGTCCTTCATAATTTCTATAATGAGAACGCCTATGTCGAGATTATAAATAAAATCTTGTGGGCAGAGAATAATAGCCGCTCTTTATGGTTGTTGCATCAAAAATAAGAAAACATTAGGTTTACTGAGGTATGAATGTTTCGGAAAACTGAGCAAAAAAAATGTTGCAATTAATGTCAAACTTTCCTCTACCACCAACCGATGGTGCGGCTGATTATCACAGTTTAAGAATATTTTATCAAATTCGTCGATGGTATTGTGAAAGAACTAATGATGCAATAGGGTTTTCTCACTAATTTTATTTTAACAATTTGTGTCGTGAAAATGATATAATAAAACATTTTATTAATTTACAACAATTTACTTTTCTAATAAGAATTATTTCTAAGAAAATATCGTTAAAACAACTTGCTGAAAATTTCACTGCTTTTTAAAACGGCCATTTTTACGCGCC
Source organism: Leptura quadrifasciata (assembly GCA_963675555.1). Classification (NCBI taxonomy): domain Eukaryota; kingdom Metazoa; phylum Arthropoda; class Insecta; order Coleoptera; family Cerambycidae; genus Leptura; species Leptura quadrifasciata. The sequence goes on along the minus strand of OY776673.1, from coordinate 147,614,369 downwards.
AGAATTACATATCTACCCGGAAAACCAATGAAATTATGGATATAATTAGTTTGTAATGGATTCTAACTGTGTGTTAAAGAAAGCTTTCCTCTAAAACTTTTCAGAATTTCAATTTGTAATGCATGTACTGTGATTGGTCTAAAGCAGTGGACGTGTAAATATTGATTAAGGTGAAGATATCCACAAAATTTCATCCACAAATGCTGACGTAGAGGAAATTCTATCCCACCAGTGTAGGGCGTGTAAGACGCAACGACATACGTCCACTATCACATTATGTTACGTCTTTGAAATTTTGCACATGTGTATAAGTCTCGTGACAATACACTTTAACATCTTCATATAAGAAAAAAACAAGATGGCGGCTTCAAGATGGCGGACGACTTTACCGTTTAAGATCCGATTCAACTCAAAATCGATATCTGGAGGTTTTCTAGGTCGCGGATTATGAATTTTCAGTCAAAATAAAGAAATTCAAAATGGCGGCGCCAATATGGCGGATGAATTTTGTCATTTATGGTCCAAATCGATCAATATTGCTATCTGGGGGTTTTCGGGTTTGCCGATTACGAATCTCCAGTAAAAAAATTTGTTCAGGATGGCGATTTCAATATGGCGGACGACATTACCGTTTAAGATCCGATTCAACTCAAAATCGATATCTGGGGGTTTTCTAGGTCGCTTATTATGAATTTTCAGTCGAAATAAAGAATTTCAAAATGGCGGCGCCAATATGGCCGACGACTTTTGTCATTTACGTTCAAATAGATCAAAATCGATATCTGGGGGTTTTCGGGATCGCGGATTACGAATTTCTAGTAAAAAATTTAGTTCAAGATGGCGGACGACTTTACCGTTTATGATCCGATTCGTCTCAAAATCGATATCTGAGGATTACAGCATATGAAGACTAAAAAGTAAAAAATAAAATTATGTAAAAAATATTTAAAAAAAGCTTTTATTTAAACGTTCTAAGAAGTAGAAAATAAACGTTGAAGCAAATCAAATCCATCATTTTGATCCATTATATAATTTGTTTATGATATAAAAGCTCGTCGCGAACAATCTCCTTTACACAGGAAAATCTGGCGACAAGCTTTTATATCATAAAAAAATTTATATAATATAACAAAATGATGAATTTGATTTACTTCAAAGTTTATTTTCTACTTTTTAGAGCATTTAAATAAAAGCTCTCTTAAAAAAATATTTTTTATATAATTTTTTATCATATTTCGAAGACAGCTTTATTATAAATTCCCAATTTTACTCCTATAAAAGTTTTCCTATAGTATTACATAGTCAATATATACGTTAAAAAAATTTCTTCGCGGCGAACAAAGCGTCTATTACATTGAATTTCAAATTTATTTTACTGTCAAATAAATAAAGATTGTTTCCCAAATTCCCAACTGTATCCCACCAAATTTTTCCTACAGTTTCCTGGGACCCTTATATACATTTGCCATACAAAAACAATCCGTGTCAGACGAGCCTTCATACGCGCGTAAATTGTTTATTACATTGAATCTCAAACTTATTTTTACTGTCATATAAATAAAGATATTTTCCCAAATACCCAGTTGTACCCCAACAAATTTTTCCCACAGTTTCTTAAGACCCTCATGTACATTTGCCATACAAAAGTAATCAGTGGCAAACGAGCCTTCATAGGTGAACATATCGTTTATTGCATTGAATTTCAAATTTATTGTTACAGTAATACAAAAAAAGATTTTTTCCAAATTCCCATTTGAACCCCCACCAAAATTTTCCCACAGTTTCTTAAGGCCCTTATGTACATTTTCCATACAAAAATAATCCGTGACAAACGAGCCTTCATAGGTGAACAAATCGTTTATTACATTGAATTTCAAATTTATTTTTACAGTAATACAAATAAAGATTTTTTCCAAATTCCCATTTGTACCCCCACCAAATTCTTCCCACAGTTCCTTAAGACCCTTATGTACATTTTCCATATAAAAATAACCCGTGACAAACGAGCCTTCATATGTGAACAAATTGTTTATTACATTGAATTTCATATTTATTTCCATTCTCATAAAAATAAAGATTTCTTCCAAATTACCATTTGTACCCCCACCAAATTTTTCCTACAGTTTCTTAAGACCCTTATGTACATTTGCCATGCAAAAATAGTCCGTGACAAACGAGCCTTCATAGGTGAACAAATTGTTTATTACATTGAATTTCAAATTTATTTTTACAGTAATACAAATAAAGATATTTTCCAAACTCCCATTTGTACCCCCACCAAATTCTTCCCACAGTTCCTTAAGACCCTTATGTACATTTTACATACAAAAATAATCCGTGACAAACGAGCCTTCATAGGTGAACAAATTGTTTATTACGTTGAATTTCATATTTATTTCTACTCTCATAAAAATAAAGATTTCTTCCAGATTCCCATTTGTACCCCCACCAGATTTTTCCTACAGTTTCTTAAGATCCTTATGCACATTTGCCATGCAAAAATAATCCGTGACAAACGAGCCTTCATAGGTGAACAAATCGTTTATTACATTGAATTTCAAATTTATTTTTACAGTAATACAAATAAAGATTTTTTCCAAATTCCCTTTTGTACCCCCACCAAATTCTTCCCACAGTTCCTTAAGACCCTTATGTACATTTGCCATGCAAAAACAATCCGTGACAAACGAGCCTTCATAGGTGAACAAATCGTTTATTACACTGAATTTCAAATTTATGTTTACAGTAATACAAATAAAGATTCTTTCCAAATTCCCATTTGTACCCCCACCAAATTCTTCCCACAGTTCCTTAGGACCCTTATGTACATTTTCCATACAAAAATAATTCGTGACAAACGAGCCTTCATAGGTGAACAAATTGATTATTACATTGAATTTCATATTTATTTCTACTCTCATAAAAATACAGATTTCTTCCAAATTCCCATTTGTACCCCCACCAAATATTTCCCACAGTTCCTTAAGGCCCTTATGTACATTTTCGATACAAAAATAATCCGTGACAAACGAGCCTTCATAGGTGAACAAATTGTTTAGTACATTGAATTTCATATTTATTTCTACTGTTATAAAAACGAAGATTTTTTCCAAATTCCCATTTGTACCCCTACCAAATTTTTTCTACAGTTTCTTAAGACCCTTATGTACATTTGCCATACAAAAATAATCCGTGACAAACGAGCCTTCATAGGTGAACAAATTGTCTTATTACCTTGAATTTCATATTTATTTCTACTGTCATAAAAATAAAGATTATTTCCAAATTCCCATTTGTACCCCCACCAAATTTTTTCCACTGTTTCTTAAGACGCATATGAACATTTTCCATATAAAAATAATCCGTGACAAACGAGCTTTCATAGGTGAACAAGTCATTCATTACATTGAATTTCAAATTTATTTTACTGTCACATAAATAAAGATTGTTTCCCAAATTCCCAGCTGTACCTCAACAAATTTTTCCCAGAGTTTCCTGACGCCCTTATATACATTTGCCATACAAGAATAATGCGTGGCAAACGAACCTTTAAAAATAAATTCGAAATTCAATGTAATAAACAATTTGTTCACGTATGAAGGCTCGTTTGTCACGGATTATTTTTTATTGCAAATGTATATAAGGGCCTCAGGAAACTCTGAGAAAAATTTGTTGGGGTACAACTGGGAATTTGGAAATTTTTTTATTTGTATTACTGTAAAAATAAATTTGAAATTCAATGTAATAAACGATTTGTTCACTTATGAAGACTCGTTTGTCACGGATTATTTTTATATGGAAAATGTACATAAGGGTCCTAAGGAACGGTGGGAAAAATTTGGTGGGGGTACAAATGGGAATTTGGAAAAAATCTTTATTTGTATTACTGTAAAAATAAATTTGAAATTCAATGTAATAAACGATTTGTTAACCTATGAAGGCTCGTTTATCACGGATTACTTTTATATGGCAAATGTACATAGGGGTCTTAAGAAACTGTAGGAAAAATTTGGTGGGGGTACAAATGGGAATCTGGAAGAAATCTTTATTTTTATGAGAGTAGAAATAAATATGAAATTCAATGTAATAAACAATTTGTTCACCTATGAATGCTCGTTTGTCACGGATTATTTTTGTATGGAAAATGTACATAAGGGCCTTAAGGAACTGTGGGAAAAATTTGGTGGGGGTACAAATGGGAATTTGGAAAGAATCTTTATTTGTATAACTGTAAACATAAATTTGAAATTCAATGTAATAAACGATTTGTTCACTTATGAAGGCTCGCTTGTCACGGATTATTTTTGTATGGCAAACGTATATAAGGGTCTTAAGAAACTGTAGGAAAAATTTGGTGGGGGCACAAATGGAAATTTGGAAGAAATCTGTATTTTTATGAGAGTAGAAATAAATATGAAATTCAATGCAATAATCAATTTGTTCACCTATGAAGGCTCGTTTGTCACGGATTATTTTTGTATCGAAAATGTACATAAGGGCCTTAAGGAACTGTGGGAAATATTTGGTGGGGGTACAAATGGGAATTTGGAAGAAAACTGTATTTTTATGAGAGTAGAAATAAATATGAAATTCAATGTAATGATCAATTTGTTCACCTATGAAGGCTCGTTTGTCACGAATTATTTTTATGTGGAAAATGTACATAAGCGCCTTAAGGAACTGTGGGAAATATTTGGTGGGGGTACAAATGGGAATTTGGAAGAAAACTGTATTTTTATGAGAGTAGAAATAAATATGAAATTCAATGTAATGATCAATTTGTTCACCTATGAAGGCTCGTTTGTCACGAATTATTTTTATGTGGAAAATGTACATAAGGGCCTTAAGGAACTGTGGGAAATATTTGGTGGGGGTACAAATGGGAATTTGGAAAAAACTTTATTTGTATTACTGTAAAAATAAATTTGAAATTCAATGTAATAAACGATTTGTTCACCTATGAAGGCTCGTTTGTCACGGATTATTTTTGCATGGCAAATGTACATAAGGGTCTTAAGAAACTGTAGGAAAAATTTGGTGGGGGTACAAATGGGAATCTGGAAGAAATCTTTATTTTTATGAGAGTAGAAACAAATATGAAATTCAATGTAATAAACAATTTGTTCACCTATGAATGCTCGTTTGTCACGGATTATTTTTGTATGGAAAATGTACATAAGGGCCTTAAGGAACTGTGGGAAAAATTTGGTGGGGGTACAAATGGGAATTTGGAAAGAATCTTTATTTGTATAACTGTAAACATAAATTTGAAATTCAATGTAATAAACGATTTGTTCACTTATGAAGGCTCGCTTGTCACGGATTATTTTTGTATGGCAAACGTATATAAGGGTCTTAAGAAACTGTAAGAAAAATTTGGTGGGGGCACAAATGGAAATTTGGAAGAAATCTGTATTTTTATGAGAGTAGAAATAAATATGAAATTCAATGCAATAATCAATTTGTTCACCTATGAAGGCTCGTTTGTCACGGATTATTTTTGTATCGAAAATGTACATAAGGGCCTTAAGGAACTGTGGAAAATATTTGGTGGGGGTACAAATGGGAATTTGGAAGAAAACTGTATTTTTATGAGAGTAGAAATAAATATGAAATTCAATGTAATAATCAATTTGTTCACCTATGAAGGCTCGTTTGTCACGAATTATTTTTATGTGGAAAATGTACATAAGGGCCTTAAGGAACTGTGGGAAATATTTGGTGGGGGTACAAATGGGAATTTGGAAAAAACTTTATTTGTATTACTGTAAAAATAAATTTGAAATTCAATGTAATAAACGATTTGTTCACCTATGAAGGCTCGTTTGTCACGGATTATTTTTATATGGCAAATGTACATAGGGGTCTTAAGAAACTGTAGGAAAAATTTGGTTGGGGGTACAAATGGTAATTTGGAAAAATCTTCGTTTTTATAACAGTAGAAATAAATATGAAATTCAATGTACTAAACAATTTGTTCACCTATGAATTCTCGTTTGTCACGGACTATTTTTGCATGGCAAATGTACATAAGGGTCTTAAGAAATTGTAGGAAAAATTTGGTTGGGGGTACAAATGGGAATTTGGAAAAAATCTTCGTTTTTATAACAGTAGAAATAAATATGAAATTCAATGTAATAATCAATTTGTTCACCTATGAAGGCTCGTTTGTCACGGATTATTTTTGTATCGAAAATGTACATAAGGGCCTTAAGGAACTGTGGGAAATATTTGGTGGGGGTACAAATGGGAATTTGGAAAGAATCTTTATTTGTATAACTGTAAACCTAAATTTGAAATTCAATGTAATAAACGATTTGTTCACTTATGAAGGCTCGCTTGTCACGGATTATTTTTGTATGGCAAACGTATATAAGGGTCTTAAGAAACTGTAGGAAAAATTTGGTGGGGGCACAAATGGAAATTTGGAAGAAATCTGTATTTTTATGAGAGTAGAAATAAATATGAAATTCAATGCAATAATCAATTTGTTCACCTATGAAGGCTCGTTTGTCACGGATTATTTTTGTATCGAAAATGTACATAAGGGCCTTAAGGAACTGTGGGAAATATTTGGTGGGGGTACAAATGGGAATTTGGAAGAAAACTGTATTTTTATGAGAGTAGAAATAAATATGAAATTCAATGTAATAATCAATTTGTTCACCTATGAAGGCTCGTTTGTCACGAATTATTTTTATGTGGAAAATGTACATAAGGGCCTTAAGGAACTGTGGGAAATATTTGGTGGGGGTACAAATGGGAATTTGGAAAAAACTTTATTTGTATTACTGTAAAAATAAATTTGAAATTCAATGTAATAAACGATTTGTTCACCTATGAAGGCTCGTTTGTCACGGATTATTTTTATATGGCAAATGTACATAGGGGTCTTAAGAAACTGTAGGAAAAATTTGGTTGGGGGTACAAATGGGAATTTGGAAAAATCTTCGTTTTTATAACAGTAGAAATAAATATGAAATTCAATGTACTAAACAATTTGTTCACCTATGAATTCTCGTTTGTCAGGGACTATTTTTGCATGGCAAATGTACATAAGGGTCTTAAGAAATTGTAGGAAAAATTTGGTTGGGGGTACAAATGGGAATTTGGAAAAAATCTTCGTTTTTATAACAGTAGAAATAAATATGAAATTCAACGTAATAATCAATTTGTTCACCTATGAAGGCTCGTTTGTCACGGATTATTTTTGTATCGAAAATGTACATAAGGGCCTTAAGGAACTGTGGGAAATATTTAGTGGGGGTACAAATGGGAATTTGGAAAGAATCTTTATTTGTATAACTGTAAACCTAAATTTGAAATTCAATGTAATAAACGATTTGTTCACTTATGAAGGCTCGCTTGTCACGGATTATTTTTGTATGGCAAATGTACATAGGGGTCTTAAGAAACTGTAGGAAAAATTTGGTTGGGGGTACAAATGGGAATTTGGAAAAATCTTCGTTTTTATAACAGTAGAAATAAATATGAAATATGTACAAATGGGAATTTGGAAGAAATCTTTATTTTTATGAGAGTTGAAATAAATATGAAATTCAATGTAATAAACAATTTGTTCACCTATGAAGGCTCGTTTGTCACGGATTATTTTTGTATGGAAAATGTACATAAGGGCCTTAAGAAACTGTGGGAAAAATTTGGTGGGGGTACAAATGCGAATTTGGAAAAAATCTTTATTTGTATTACTGTAACAATAAATTTGAAATTCAATGCAATAAACGATATGTTCACCTATGAAAGCTCGTTTGCCACTGATTACTTTTGTATGGCAAATGTACATAAGGGTCTTAAGAAACTGTGGAAAAAATTTGTTGGGGTACAACTGGGTATTTGGGAAAATATCTTTATTTATATGACAGTAAAAATAAGTTTGAAATTCAATGTAATAAACAATTTACTCGCGTATGAAAGTTCGTCTGTCACGGATTGTTTTTGTATGGCAAATGTATATAAGGATCCCAGGAAACTGTAGAAAAAATTTGGTGGGATATAGTTGGGAATTTGGGAAACAATCTTTATTTATTTCGCCTCGTTCGTTACGAAGAAATTTTTTTAATGTATATATTGACTATGTAATACTATAGGAAAACTTTTATAGGGGTAAAATTGGGAATTTATAATAAAGCTGTCTTCGAAATATGGTAAAAAATTATATAAAAAATATTTTTTTAAGAGAGCTTTTATTTAAATGCTCTAAAAAGTAGAAAATAAACTTTGAAGTAAATCAAATTCATCATTTTGTTACATTATATAATTTTTTTTATGATATAAAAGCTTGTCGCCAGATTTTCCTGTGTAAAGGAGATTGTTCGCGACAAACTTTTATATCTTAAACAAATTATATAATGGATCAAAATGATGGATTTGATTTGCTTCAACGTTTATTTTCTACTTCTTAGAACGTTTAAATAAAAGTTTTTTTTAAATATTTTTTACATAATTTTATTTTTTACTGTTTAGTCTTTTCATATGCTGTAATCCACAGATATCGATTTTGAGACGAATCGGATCATAAACGGTAAAGTCGTCCGCCATCTTGAACTAAATTTTTTGCTATAAATTCGTAATCCGCGACCCCGAAAACCCCCAGATATCGATTTTGATCTATTTGAACGTAAGTGACGAAAGTCGTCGGCCGTGTATGACTGATGGTCGAGAGGTGAGCACACTTGCCTCTCACCCAAAAATTCCGGGTTCGATCCCCGGTCGTGGCAGTGGAAAATACTGTGAGAGGGATTTTTTCACTATACACGAATATTGGGTGTGTGTCCCTTGTCTCTAAATGTGTAGCCCCCTCCCACACAAGGCTCTTCTAGAGCCTTCCGGGATAAAGGGGGTCGTCATTACCTGTGGTGTATTTATTTATTATTTATTTATTATATTGGCGCCGCCATTTTGAATTTCTTTATTTTGATCGAAAATTCATGATCCGCGACCTAGAAAACCCCCAGAGATCGATTTTGAGTTGAATCGGATCTTAAACGATAAAGTCGGCCGCCATCTTGAAATCGCCATCCTGAACAAAATTTTTTTACTGGAAATTCGTAATCGGCGAACCCGAAAACTCCCAGATATCAATATTGATCGATTTGGACCATAAAATGACAAAATTCATCCGCCATATTGGCGCCGCCATTTTGAATTTCTGAATTTTGACCAACAATTCATAATTGGGGATTTCGAAAATACCCAGATATCCATTTTGAGTCGAATCGGATCGTAAACGGTAAAGTCGTCTGCCATCTTGAAGCCGCCATCTTGTTTTTTTCTTATATGAAGATGTTAAAGTGTATTGTCACGATACTTATACACATATGCAAAATTTCAACGCCGTAACATAATGTGATAGTGCACGTATGTCGTAGCGTCTTACACGCCCTACACTGGTGGGATAGAATTTCCTCTACGTCAGCATTTGTGGATGAAATTTTGTGAATATCTTCACCTTAATTAAATATTGGCCAATCAGAATCCAGATAAATGCCGCACAAGTTATTAGTGAAGACGTCGGACGTTAATATTTTGTACTGTAGTTTACGTTTAACCTTCACCGACATTACACATCAGATGACTAACCTAAAACGTTAAATTTATGTTTTTATGTTTGTATTGTTTGGAGTGAAAATATTATTTTATCAGTTACTGGTTTATGTTTTATTAATTCTACAATCAAAATGGAATCAAGTGGAAGAGGGATATGTTAAAGGTGCCGCTGATAATTTACCTAAAGTAGAAAAGTGCTGAGTGCTGTCAATAAATAGAGGTTAACAGAGACCAAGATTAATAAACAATCTTGAACAGAGACAACCTCTGTGATGTTAATTCTGTGATTGGATTTCAGGGTGTTGACGTCACAACGTGCCAATATATGACTGTTTAAAATGAACCCAATATTTTTCAAACTCAAGTTTTTTTTGTTACTATTAGTAAAATTAATAAGATAATAAATATGCCATAAATCATTTTTTTACGTGAGTTAAGTATTTCAGCAATAATTTTTTTTTCTGGGAAAACCCTATTGATTTCGGCTGGTGTAAAATGGAAAATGGACTGATGCCAAAAACTACAGACAAACCACTCGTTCCAGAAGATTTGTTAAAAATTATTGCCTGTGATTGTAAAGCTGGGTGCAAAGCGAAATGTTGTTCATGCAAGAAAATGAATTTAAAATGTTGCAGTTTATGCCATTTTAGCCGAAATACAACCTGCCAAAATTCTGAAGAGGTCAGTGGGTCACCCCAGTCGATGAACTTACTGATGACGTACCAGATGGGTACACAAGATTTATCGATGATGATGATTATAATTCCGACTACGAAGACGAGGACGGCAAAGTGAACGATATGATAGGCGAAGCTGAGAGCGATTTTAAGTGGAGGTTCCTTGAACATTGACAATAAAAGGACCACATTTTCATTGCTTAATTTATAGTCAAAAAAAAAATTAAAATTGAAAATTGTCCCAAAAGAGGGTTAATTTACCCCTTTTTCGAATTTAAAACAACGTTCCGACACTTGCAGAAGGTAGACATTCGAGGAATATCTTATTTTTAAGACAACTAACAGCTACCCAAAGTTTAGAATCTCTACGAAAAATTGTATAACACTTCCATTACCATACTCCACTATGAAAATAGCTACCATAACTACATAGAACAGCTACCTTGTTACTGCTACAAGTAGTCTAGTGAAATTGTCGATTTTTAACCTCTTAAAAAACATATAATAATAAATAAATATAGGAGAAAATTGTATTTATTGGTGTTATATGAGGGAGGTCTCTCAGTAAGATGTTTTCGACCTCGGGGGTGGATTATTTTAAAGCTGCTATCATATTATAAAATGGGGTAAAATTAATGTTTTCGGAATAACGTTCTTTCTGTTAATCTTACGGATCTGGATTTAAATTGTTAGGGGCTGGAGTGGGGTTGCACTAACGTGCATTTAGATCGGAAGCTCTAAGCACTGATTTTAAAAAGTGTTCCTAAGCACAGTGCTCCCGAGCGCAAAGTGCTTACATGAGCATTAAACACCGTGCTTAGGAATAGCTCTGACTTTTGCAGCGAAAGTAGCATATAGTTTCCAACGTTTTTTTATAGGTAAATAAAAATTGTCAATATTGGTTTTTCTTGTTGAATATAGTTTTTTTAAATTCATATTTTTCATTGACTTTTTCAAAAAAGTTTTTAAATTATGAAAATTCAAGGACGCACATATTTTTAATGAAAAATCGTATGGTGCCCTTTTTATATTTTTTTTGCAAAAATCACAGATGCAAAGTGTTAATATTGGTGTTTTTTAAAATGTAAAATACAGTTTCTGTGAATACAAATTTTCGAAAAATATTTATAATAGAAAATGACTGACAACGTATATTTTATTATGTTATTTATTATTTCATATCACATCACCAGGAAAATTGGGAAAGAAACCGAGAGAAATGGGGAAAAGCGGGGTTTGCACTTGTTACGTGACAACATTTTTAAAATGCTATACGACTTGATTACTATTATGGGTGGTGCCATATACATGCCTGTACGTATCAGTTTTAAATTTTAATGCGGTAATTAAATAATTTTTAATTAGCCAGATTTGGGACACCTGTATTTAGTATTGAAATGTATCTCTTATTGTGATTAAATTTAAAAAATAACAGATTTTATTTGCCATAAAAGTCACTACCAGGTTGCAATAAAATTTATTTCAAATAAACACTATTTTATTAATGTATTATGTTATGTGAATACGATTAGTAAACTTTGAAACAAGTCATTGCAACTATTAAAGTCGAGATAGTTCTAGTGTATAATTTATTTGCAGTGGAATTTATGTTTATTTTTAGACTGCAATTGTATTTATTTTTGATTCATAGTTACACACTGTCGGTTTTCTGGGACTAACGACAGTTTACCTTTCATATTGTACTTTTGATCTTGTAGGACGTTTTAGCTTTTCCTTCATTTTATTTTTAAAATTTGGTGAGTATTATTAATCCTACACGCGGTTTCCGAAATACACGACTTTTAATGAATAAATTTGCAGCTCCGTGCAACCTGCCTGATAACGTTACAGAATATGGAACGAAACGATTGCGCCAAATTCAAGAAATGTATCAATTTTGTACTAGTTCAATTATGATATTTATGTCGTCGGGCCTAATTTTCGACGGAATTTGGGCTATATTTTGCTGTTAGAACGTCGATATCTTATTCGTTATATGTTGAATTACATAAGAAAATTCATTATTTAGTGTCCAGATACCACTGGAAAAAATTTACACTATTTTTGGATGATCATCCACATCATGCATTGTAGTGCTTGATGTGCTAGAAAATTTTGACATTGCATTGTTTCAATTTTTACTGAAATCAGCAAACCTTAATCCCATCGAGCACATACAGTGTGGCACAACCAAATGGAGTAAATTCAGTATTTCAATTATTGTGCATTTTATAAAAAATCCCGAGACACGTCGATTTGGATTCTGAAATGACATCCTACGACGTACAAATTTCATCGCTAAATTCAACCCCCTTCGAGTGGCAGTTGCAACCCCTAAATTTTTAAATAGGAAGTAGGGGCTTGTGATACCTCATTTGAAAGGTCTTTTCGTTATCTATTCAAAAATGCCATGGTTTTAATATTTTCTGCAAAAATTAATGGCAAAAAAATTAGTTTATGTGCTTGACGTAATTTATAACAGCAAACTAAGAAAAAACTTAATTTCAATGTAGTAAATGTTAAAAATGAGTTCCTTGGACGTCTTGGCAGCATCTGAGGCGTGACCGACTTAACCATACATTCGTTATTCTTCTTCTTAAGTCAGCTATATCGCGTGGCTTAGTTTTGTATACCATACTATTCACATATCCCCATAGAAAGAAATCTAAGGGTGTAAGATCAGAAGAACGTGCTGGCCATTCTAGCGATCCTCGCCTCCTTATCTACCAATTTAGAAATGTTAAGTCGACATCGATTCGGTAATGTGGTGGTGCTCAATCCTGCTGGAACCATATTACATCCGCTGGAACTTGTGGGTTTGTTTGAGTAGGATATAAGTTTGCCAAAGTTGGCACGGCATTATTTTGGAGCAGAACTAAATAATTATCTCCATTCAAATTGCTATCAATGAAAAAGGGACTAATAACTTGGTTTCCAATTATCCTCGCCCAAACATCAACCTTTTTAGGATTTTGCGTATGTAATTCTCTCATCCAGTGAGGATTTTCGTTAGCCCAGTAGCGACAGTTTTAACGATTAACATGGTCATAAAGAGTAAAAGCGGACTCATCCGAAAATGAAACATTTTCCAGTTGGATAACATTGTTATCTAACCTTTGCATCGTTTGTTCACAAAAATACTTTCTTCTATCAAAATCGTCTTCGCTAAGCTCCTGAGTTGGAGTCAGTTTATAGGAATGCACTTTATTTTCTTTTAATACGCGAATAATAATCCAGTCGCCATGTACTTTGTAAATTCGAACAATTCCGAACTTAATGAAACTTTGGGATGTTGTTTGTGGGTATTCAGTAGTGCTACACCCAATTTATCCAACAAAAAACCCTATGGAATTTTGGAGAGGAGCGAAAATCCCCAACATTTTTGCACTTTTTTCGGTTTTTTCGAAATATTTTGGAAACGGTTGATTTTAGCGGACAACTTCAAATTAATAAATCGTAGCTGATTAAATTCCCTGTAATTTGCATGGTAAAACGTATTTTTGGATCCATAGGTACCGAAAAAGTGCAAAATTTCTCAAAATTGTAAAAAATTGCTGAAAAGGCTGGTTTTCGATATTTATTATCCATTTTTTAACATATTTAATGGACTAGTGGTATCTATTTCCATGTTCATAGCTTCATTTACCCCCTCAACTCCCCCCATAACTGAATCGAATCACCCACTTCACACAATTCAGTTGTGTCCCAGCCACTTCAACCCTCTTCGGACAAGGGAAGAAGAAGGTCTGCATAATTTACGAGAAGAACACTTCTCTACATGACCTAGTAGCCGTGTTCGAAGACCCGGAAGTCACCTCTACCAGATTTCCGAGGCAGGCGAGAAGTTTCTGGTAGAACTGCATGGAGGGAACATGGAAACAGATTCCCTCCGTTACCAACTGTTTACTATGTCAGTGGCGAAACCTAAATCCAATTGGACAAACTGCTACCTACCAAAAACACGGCCACCCACCATTTTTTCCGAACATATCTCCAGGTCCAAACATGGCTGGGTAACGACATTGCACCGTCAGTTTTGGGGGGTCGCTGACGAGACGAGGACAGAACCACACGTAATGCAGCCCCAGGCAACATATTGAACATTATCTTTTGTAAATGAAAGAAAGGGTGTAGCAATGCAGCCTGCAGCTGCAAGAAAGAAGGACTGCGGTGCTCCACCCTTTGCAAGAACTGCTCGGAACATGAATGTGAAAATTCGCCAGAGCCTGATCTCCAGGACGAAGAAGAGAGAAGGAGAGCACGAAGAAGAAATGATTATGAACGCACTGCTAGACGATGAAGACGAGCGTGAAGAAGATGAAACTCCGTACGGTGCCAAACGCCTAAAATATTAACTTTACATTCGTTAGCATTTACTTTACATTCCCTACTTTAAAATTTTCCTTACAAATTTACTTTATTGCACTGTAAGTGTCGCTCTAATATACTACATTTAAAATACTGTGTTTTAATGTTCTTGTTTTCAACCTAATGAACATCTACTAGTGAAAAGGCGAACTGGGTTATTTTATGCTCTTTCAAAACTTACATGTACAATGTACAGTATGAATATCTCAAAGGAGGAGGAGGTCGTGGTGGTTGTGGGAGGGGGGTAATTGAACCTATGCAAACGGAAGTAGATACCACAAGTCCATTAAATATGTTGAAAAATGGAAAATAAATATCGAAAACCAGCATTTTTAGCAGTTTTTTTACGATTTTGAGAAATTTTGCACTTTTTCGAAACTCTGTATCTAGGTACCTATGGGGTCAAAAAATACGTTTTACCATGTAAATTGCATGAAATTTAATCCTCTACAATTTACTGTTTGAAGTTGTCCGCTAAAATCAATCGTTTTCGAAATATTTCGAAAAAGCCGAAAAAAGTGCAAAAATTTTAGGGATTTCCGTTCTTCCCCAAAATTCCACAGGATATTTTTTTGTTGGATAAATTGGGTGTTCCAAAGTTTCATTAAGTTCGAAATTTTTCTAAGGTACCCCCGTAAAATTCACCCTATGACGACTGGTCTATAATTGAGGAATGGAAAACATTCAATGCTAAAACTGCTAGTGCAAGCCCTCTTTGTTGGAAAAAATTATATTTTTGGAAAATCTTGCTTGAGAACTTAGGAGAGACTCTTGGGCTTTTCGTGCACTTAATTTTATTTTTTAAAAAGGTTCGGTGGGGTTGCTCCTAAAATGTTGGACAGGGTCCAGACTACACCCTGTGTAAATCCCAGAGGTTAGTTTGACTTGGATTTGAATAGTCTGGTTTTGTTTTGCACTTTGATCACCCTGTATATCACTCGAAATAAAACACTCGGTTTTAAAACGGAAATTCACAGAGTTAAAAAAACTTTTATTTTAAACTTAAAATATTAATTATAATAACAAAAGAAAGGTAACTGTTCGACAACGGAAATTCCGTTTTATTTGTTATTTAAATTTCTAAAAAAAATTCACTTATATTTTATTTTTCGCGAAGGCCGAAGGTTGGTTTTTATTTTAAAATTTATTTAAAGGGGCGCGATGGCCGAAGATTTGAATGTAGCTATTTTACTTATAGGCTGCCAAGGAAGAGCTCAGACGGTGTAGTCGCGAGGATTGTATCGTAGAATTAGAGTTTTAAGCTTGAAATAAATGGACGGCACTAAGTTTTAGAACCGGCAGTATTGCTAGTATATTACCTTTTCACTACTAAAACTTTTGGCACAACACAGGAACACACTTTGGAATACCGGATTGGAATGCATTTAGCCTGAGCTCGTAGCGCTCGTCCTTTTATACGATTGATTGGGCACGTCTACGCTGAGGGCTGGATATGTCTGGAAAGCGTCGCCAGCCATTCCGTGCGGGCTCGATTGCGCAATATTGCATCATCAATGTCAAAAAATGGAAATTCCTAAATGAAACTTACATGGCCGTTTCGGCTTTGGAAAAGGGAATATTTTGATATAAGAATGAAAGTCGAATCGGTTTTGGTTTGGAAGTTATTCACGAAAGTGTGCTGAAGAAAATTGTCTACGCACGGAAAGTTTTAATATGATGTTAAAGTGTGCCGATAGATCCGCGATACGTAAATGGGAAGTGAGAATAAACGATAAAAGATAACCGGCTGGAATTAATTATTGATATTGAGGAGAACTTTTATGCCGGTTCTTTTATTGACGAATATAAAATAAAATTGATTGGGTTTGAATGTTGATGATGTAAAATGGATTGAGACTTGAAATTAAAAGGAAGTTTGATTGATAGAAGATTAACGGGATGGAATAAAAAGTTCTTATTCGAGATATGGGAAGGAGTTTTGAAAAGTTTATTGAGGCCCGGTATTTTTTACGACGATATTTTGTAAGGTCGTGGTCGTGAAATGGTTAATTTGAATATTTTGTGATGTTTGCTGGCAGAATGAGATTAATTATGAATTATCGAAGAATCGTGAATTTTTTTAGAATTTATTTTTGAAAATTATAGTTTTTTGCATAAATTTGATATTAGATTACTTTTTTTTCATGGTTTGCCCAAGTGGCATGAAAGATTGAATTATTTTATGAATTTTAAGATTTTTTGAATTTTTTTCTGACTTAGTACATTAAAGGTACTATAACACTAGTTGAAACTCAAGCAGTACATCCAATTTGGCATTGTTACTCATTGCATTGGAAGCTTCTTTTTTATCTGTCGTACATGTCCATTTTTGCGAAACTGCTGTTCAATTTTGCTAATTGTACCTCGGTAATTTTCTCCTGTGATCGCATTCTATCTCTGTAGCAAACCATCTGTAAAATTATTATTTTATGCATTTCGTTTAAATAAGTTTTATGTTTTTCGTTTGTCATAGCGAATTTCGTCAAGCAGACCGTTAATGTTTGCAACAAATATTAAAACCATAGCATTTTTGAATAGAGAAGGAAAAAAAACCTTTCAAATGAGGTATCACAAGCCCTTACTTCCCATTAAAAAATTTAAGGGTTGCAACTACCACTCGAAGGGGATAGAATTTAGGGGTAAAATTTGTACGTTGCAGGATGTCATTTCAGAATTCAAAATTGAAGTGTCTCGGGATTTTTTATAAATATGCACAAAAATTGAGATACTAAATTTATTCCATTTGGCTGTTCCAAACTAGATTCCACACCGTCCGTATATGAGATATGTTGAACATCGACCGCACAAAGTGGCTAAGAACACTGTTTCCTCAGATATACGTCAAGATCCTCCAAGGTTAGATATTTGAAATATATCACCGATGATGCCAGCTAATATAATAAAATACATTCTGAATATGTAATTTTTGGATATAAAAATTTTGTCATTTTATCATAAAACGAATGAAAAATGGAAAAACGGTACACTTTATACGAGGATCATTGAAACTGGTCAGTGTTAAAGCACAGGACCGTGCGCACTGAACATGATATTTTGTCCTATATATTTAGCAATGGTAGCGAGATTCGAATGGTAGTTGAAACTGTGTAGGCGAGTCCGAGACTGGCAATGTAATCCGCCTGAATGAACCATCTACGACTGCACTCGTTTAAAGATAATAGAACGGACAGGCCTACTAGCATAAAAAAAACTCGTAAATCGTTTCTCAGTAGTCAACGGTGGACTTTTGAGATGTGCCAGTGCAGTGCATAAATACCTGTTATAATATCAAGCGTAGGAGTTTAGTTAGTTATTGTTCATATTTATAAATATTTACTACTATATAAAAGGTAAAATATTTTAATTATTTACTAATTTACCATAGCTTTCTGGAGACCATTTGAAACAGAGGATAATATAATAACGCCCGAAAATCTTATCATTTTCTTATGACAAGCATTTCTATTTACCTCCGCCCCCACAATAAAGAGATGCCGACTATTTTTGCCGGCTTTTAGTTTTTAAACTGTTTCAATTACGTTCGTATACACTTTATCTAAATGTATCACAAGGAAATTAATTTTATGTAGTATTAGTAACTTTCATGTAAGCGGTCATTTATTTAAAGTTAATAATAATTAAAGTAAATATTATTTACTTATGCTATTGAAATTTAGTTAATGATAACATGTGAAAATTGGTTTTTGTACTTTATTCTCTAGACTGAACCCAGCATAATCATGTATAAATCAGTATTATAAATATAAACAAATACATGTATTCTAGTAAACTAAACATAAAATTATAGAATAGGAAAAATAATTTATAAAGTTTTTATATTACGTATATACAGGGTGGGGCAATAGTGCGTCGGACATCGATATCTCGAGTTCTATGATAGCTAGAAATTTTTTTAAAAATTGCCAGTAAACTAGATAAAAAAGTCTATAACTGTAAATTATTTCCGAATATACAGGGCGAGCCAAGACGAAATTACAGGACCAAGTGCCTTTTTTTAAATGAAATGCTATGTATATCAGTACATTTTTTGAAGCCTCTTTCTAGGCTCTATTCATTCCAATATTAGCATTGAATATCTCCCAACTACTTGGATGTAATGAGTTTTTTTGTTGAAATAATGCAATCTGTAGATGGATATTAAGAAAATCACCAGTCACAATTATGGGTTTTAAGAAAAATTTATGTGATTACCACTTACGAGACATCTAATTAATGTTTTTGAATCATTTTCATTTCCTAAAAATATACAGGGCGGCCAAAAATTATTTTTCAATTAAGAACATTTTAAATTGAATTTTCTCAATTTTTTCAAATGGAACACCCTGTATATTTTTTTACGATGTAATATAGAAATGAAAAACGAACATTTTTTGTAAGTACTTCCCTAGGGCTAATTTCGTTTTATTGAGCAATAATTACAAAATTCAAAAATAAACTTAAAAAAAGATGTTTCTTCAAATAACACAATAGAAAAAATTATAATAAATGTTCCACATGTTGTCCATTTTGATTGACACATATCTCTATGCGCTTTTGAAATGAGGTTTCCACTGTTCGTAAAACTGCCGATGTGATAGATGTAAAGGCAGTTATTATTCTTTCCTTCGTATTTTCTACTGTTGTTGGTGTATCTCTATAAACAATTTCCTTCACGTATCCCCATTAAAAAAATCCATTTTTGTAAGATCTGGAGAACTAGCAGGCCATTTAGTTAGTGGGTCCATTTCTTCCAATCCATTGATTAGAGTAGGTATTATTTAAGTGGTCTCTAACTGCATTTAAATAATGTGGTGGAGCACCATCTTGCTGAAACCACATCCTATTTCGAATTCTTTCAGGGAGATTTACCAATAATTGTGGCAGATAGTTTACCAAAAAATGAAGATAAATAGCTCCAGTCAATGTACTATCAAAGAAATGTGGCCCTATTACATGTTCTCCAATAATTCCTCCCCAAACATTTATAGACCATCTGTGTTGATTATCAACTTGCATAAAAAAGTAAGGATTGATTCAAAAACATTAATAATGACATTAATTAATTGACATAAGTTTAAAACCCATAATTGTGACTGTGGTGAATTTTTTAATATCCATCTGCAGATTGCATTATTTCAACAAAAAATTCATTACATCCCAAGTGGTTGGGGATATTCAATGATAATACAGGAATGAATAGAGCCTAGAAAGAGGTTTCAAAAAAGTACTGATATAATAGCATTCCATTTTAAAAAAAGGCACTTGGTCCTGTAATTTCGTCTTGGCTCGCCCTGTATATTTGAAAATAATTTCCTGTTATAGACTTTTTTATCTAGTTTACTTGCAATTTTTTAAAAAAAATTCTATCCATCGTAGAAATCGAGATATCGACCTCGATATCGTCGGACCTCGACGCACTATTGTCCCACCCTGTATATTCCTAATAGTATTGGGAACAAGACCAAAAAAAGTTCCTATCTAACCAGTGTCCGCAACATCCCTTATTTTGGTAAAAATCTCCCCCCGGTGGTACATTCTGGCGGATTTTCTTAATTTTCTCATAAACCGTTGTTCAAAAGTAAAAAATGTATAGGACCAAAAATGTTGCCCATTAAGTTCTACACAAAAACTGTTATGTCAACATTTTAGCTATTCCTTACTCAATTCTGGCAAATAACGTTCAAAGTTAAGGGTAGTTTTTAGCACGCTGTTTAAAATATGTTATGTATAATCCAGCGATCTTACGAACCTATACATACTCAGGCGATAAATAATAGGTATATCAAACAAGAGAAAGGATTTGGAACATGTTATTCATATTTTCGACAACCCCGAATATAAACGCTACCCCTAACTTTGAACGCTATTTGCGAGGATTGAGTAAGGAATAGATAAAATGTTGATATAACTGTTTTTGTGTAGAATTTAATGGGCAACATTTTTGGTCCTATACGTTTTTTACGTTTGAATACGGTTTACGAAAAAATTAAGAAAAACCGCCAGAATGTAACACCGGGGGAGGTTTTCCCAAAATAAAGGATATTGCGGACACTGGTCCACAATATCCTTTATTTTTGGCTATAATCAAATTGAGAGTTTTTCAAGCTTCCGTCTATCCGGATTATGTGGTTTGAATCCAGAGAGGGATTAAGATTTTTAATTTTACTTTTTGGAGACGCTACGCGATTTTCCGCTGACTGATTGTATTCTAAATCAAAACATTACCTTTGTACAATTTTAATTATGGAGATAAGAGCTTCTTGTATTTCGTCCGCGAATAATGTGCCAAAGATGTGCGTATTTTCTGGTTTTTTACAATTTTATATGAAGCGTATGCAGTAGGCGACGCATCTTTGCAGCTTGTTGAGATTCGAGAAACGCTGAAAGAGAAAATCATCAATCACTTGCGAAATCATAGTCATTGTCGTTTTGATCTCTGGCATTTCCTTTGGAAGATTAACAGATTGGTCTGGCCACGCGTTGGGGCCTTCAGGCAACCATGGCGGTCCGTGCTACCAGAAGTTACTAGAATTGATTCCCTTAGACAATAGGTCGGCTGGATTTTCCTTTGTATTTGTACCTACGTGAAGCCACTTAATCTGGTCTGTTATGCTCTGAATTTCGCTTACCCGATTTGATACAAAAGTTTTGAGAAGATTCGAAGGAGTGCAGATCCATGCAAGCACAATCGTGGAATCGGTCCAAAAGAATGAATCATCAATATGAAACGACAGTGACTTTATGACTTTATCTATCGTAAACTCCACATAACTCCAGACGGGGTTAGGCTTATTGATTTGAGGGGAGAACCCCGTGATTTACCAAAATCAATAAAACTGTTAAGCCGATATTTTTTAATAAAAAACCAGAGTACTTATAAAAATTCTAATATTTTTAATAATTCGTAGCTAGTGTCAGATCAAATGTTCCAACTCTCCCGCGTTGTATGTGCGATTTTTGAACAATATGCCTTCACAATGCTTTTCCTTTTGCTCATAGAATTTTTAAAATTAAGAATTTGAACATCAGAAATTCCAGTTACTCTGTGTTATTCTATTTAAAAATAAATATCTTCCAAATGTATATAACCCAATTCTTTTCATAATCTTAATTTTAGTTTTAATTAGTAAAATAAAAAAAATATATTGTCATTATATCAAATAATCCCATTCCTTTAAGAACAAATTAATACTCCTGACAATATTTTATTAATCCCATAAAAACATTCCTATATTTGAAAAATGGAAATTCATTTAATAATTGTGTTCTGTTTGCTCTATAAGAATAAAGATTAGCTAATATAAATTATTTTCCAGGTGCTAGTGATGCAATAAAAAATGTATTGAAGCTTCTCATATGTGATGTTAATGGCAAAAAACCAGGAGTTATGGTCCCTATTCCTCAGTACCCTCTATATTCGGCATCTTTAGCAGAATTTAATATGCATCAAATAGGCTATTATTTACGTGAATCTCAAAACTGGGGACTGGATATTGCTGAATTGCAGGTTTTTCTTCTGTAACATAAAACGAATTTACAATATAAAATCGTTTCTTTTAATAGAGGGCAGTTTCCGAAGCAAAAAAGGTATCCAATCCTAGAGCTATTGTGGTGATAAATCCAGGAAATCCTACTGGACAAGTATTATCAAGAGATAACATCGAAGAAATTATTAAATTCGCTTACAAAGAGAAGTTATTCGTCTTTGCTGATGAAGTGTACCAGCATAATATATATGCAGAAGGTTCCAAGTTTTATTCATTTAAAAAGGTAAATAAAACTTTATAATCTTCTTTATGGCCATGAAAATAGGTACCTATAACTTTGAGTTTCTAATATTATAAAATTTGATAGAATTGAATTAAGTATAGTATCTACGTAAAAGGCATTAAGTGGAAACGGCAATTAGTGATTACTATCTGTTTCATCAGAAGCAATGTTGACGTTTTAATTCAGATTTCTCTGTTTTAAATCAAGCAAAAATTTTTATTCCATTGGAATTTTTTTGTAAAATTTAAAATCGTTTTTTCTTCCATTTTTCGATTTTAACAACACACTGTAAAGATATTAATGTTTCAATTACATATTTATCGTTTTAAATCGAGCAAAACTTTTTATTTCTATGGCTTTTTTTTTTTGAAAATGAAAAGTGTTTTTCTCTATTCTCGGATTTTAAGAATACGTGTTGTATTAATATTGAAGTTTTAATAACAGATTTGCTCATTTTACATAAAAGAAAATTTTTATTTGATATATTTTTATAAATTAGAAAATTAAATTTTTTGCTTTATTTCCTATTTAAAAACACACAGTGTTAGTATTGAAGTTTTAATCACAGATTTGTCCGATTTAAACCAATTAAAACTGTTTATTCCTTTTGAATTTTTTTGTAAAATTTATAAAATAAAATATTTGTACTGTGTACAGTACACCCAAACTTAAGAAGACCAATACTCTCTGCAGTCAGGTAATACATTAGTAATATAACTGGTAATAAACAGTAATAAGGAGTATAGCGTAATTTGAAAAAAGAACCAATGCTCTGAAAAGTCCATAGATAGAGCGGGCGAAACGGTACCCATCTGGTTAGTAACAGACTTTCGGATATTTATATTAGAAGAATCCATCAATAGAAAGAGCCCATTCACGTGAATGCCTACTCTATAGGCAGTACTACAAACGAATACCTTTAGAATATCTTAGATATTCGTATTAGGGAACAACAGTATATTGTATTGTAAGTCTATATTTATTATTAGTCTCCCAGAAGTAATATGCTGGTTTAGATTAATATTCTACAGTATAATAAGCTGCATATCCATCTGTTAGGCACTTCTTAGACAGAGAACAAACACAAACAAATAATATTACATGAAATTTGCTTGTAATAAAAGTGCCTATTCAAGTGTATTTTAAATTTTTCTTTGACGAAATATCGAAATATTAACATTTTAGTTTGATCATTCCTTATCAAATAATGTCCCTATAACACAAATTTAAACCCAGTTAAGAACATTTAAGACCTGAAATTTCTTTGCGAGTACTTGATACAAGAATTTGTTTTTAAGGTATTGGTTGAAATGGGTGAACCTTACAGTAACCTTGAATTGGCCAGTTTTATGTCCTGCTCCAAAGGTTACATGGGTGAATGTGGTCTTCGAGGAGGATATGCTGAGGTGCTTAATATGGATCCAGGAGTTAAAGCGATGTACTTAAAAGCCATTAGTGCTATGCTGTGTCCTACCGTCCTTGGACAAGCCTGCTTGGATACCATCGTGAATCCTCCAACTGAAGGGGAACCTAGTTATGACTTATTCATAAAAGAAAAGACTGATGTTTTGGACTCTCTCAAGGTAAATTGTAGTTTTATAAATATATGCTATGAAAAAAAAAAAGGAATTTATTTAAAGTTAAGAGATCAGAGATCTGACCCAAAGAAATTTTATTGAATGTCTACATGTAGGTTTCAAAGTAGGCACATGGAACAACAATATCTAAGTAAGTAGAAATATGGCTCAGGGTTGATGCCACGGTTTGCTGGCCTTGCAGGTGGATTTGACCTGACTCCAATTAGCATGAGAGAGATTCAGAAATATGTAGATGTGTGTAAATATAAGGCAAAGTAGGTAGTGTAAGTTTAATAGGTGAGAAAATAATAAAATAGTAATTAATGTAAACTGAGTCATTTGATATTTTTTGCATTAAAAATATCTATATAAATTTCTTCTTATTTAATGGAGGACTAACTACACATTCAACTAGTTGATAATTGGAATGGTCAAAATCATTAGATACTTTCACCCCATTAACTAAAATCACCAAATGTAAATATATGTATGTGTAAATTGTAAATCATGAGAAAGTATGTAACAGTGTGTAACAGAATCATGGTACACCCAGTGGCGGTTTCTCAGTTTTTAAACTGGGGAGGCAGGGGATAGATAGGCCTGGGTGGTTCCGAGGGGCGGGAGGTATACACATGTGCGCCGCGATGAAAATTTTGCGAATATCAAGGTCAACTTTTAAACTTTACCATTACACAAATATTAGTAATTTTCTCTTCATGTTAGTCAGTATAATTTGTTTTATGATAAGTATCAAAGTATAAAGTAAAAAACAAATTCTACCGTTCAGCAAGAACCAACGTGGAGGTCTGAATTATATCTTGCCAGGAAGGGATTGTGGGGTAGGGGTGCTTTTAATAGGTGAGGGAGTTAATTATTAATATAATAATAGTAATAATAATATGGCACAAATGCTACCACAATCAAAACAATTATATAGTAATATGAAATAAATAATAAACTCTGAAACGATAACATAAATAAAAATATTCTCAAATTAAAAATAGTTAAATAATAACAAACTGAAAAACAACACAAATAAAAATATACTTGGTAGTATACTTACAATCTACAGAAGTAGAATAATTGCTGTGGTGGTTTTTTAAATTTTAAACAAAAAAGAAATTGAACAAAAAAACTACATGTCTAAATGTTCTTGTAAATTAATGAAATCCGTCTATCTTTTTGTTTGGCAAAAATATCTATTACTTCGTCATAAAATGTATTATTCTGTGTTAGTTCCTTAACAAGCCGTTTTTCGATAGAAATGATAGAAATATTTTTTAATCTTTCTTGCTCAATAGTATTTCTAGTAAATGATTTGATTCGTTTGAGGGCGGAAAAACTCCTTTCTACTGAAGCAGACGTAACAGGAATTGTGACAGCTAAAGTAAGTAATCTATAAAATTCTGTTAGACAAGAAATTAAGTCATTATTATAAATAAATGAAATCATTTCGGTAGGGGTTTGACAATTTTGAAACAATTCTTTGTCAGCGTATACAGTTGTTAATTCATTTTTTAGTGCTATTGAATCAAAAAGGTTATATTGTTTTAATTATGATTCAAATTTATCATTTGGAAATTCTTTTGAATATGAGAGAAAATTATCTTTTCTTATTAAATCGAAAAATTCTAATTTATCTAAATCGGAAAATCTTATCTGTAGTTGATTAATTATTGTATCCAAAATTTCATTGAAAATCTGTTTATAATTCAGTCTCAAATCTTGAAGATTTAATGTTGTCTTTCTTTTCTTTGGCGCCGGTTCACCACTTTGGAAATCTTCAGACAGTTGGTTGTAAAGATCATTAAAATGAATTTCATTATTTCTAAAATTTTGCAATGTAATAGTTAATGCATTCAAATGTTTCCTGGCGTATGAAATGTCTGTGCTTTTATTTTGTAAAATTGAAAATACAACATCGGTGTGTTTAAAGATAAATTTAAAAGTATGTAAAAGAAAGAGAAAATGAGGATCTTTAAGATGTCTTTTTAAGCCAACAGCTTCTCTTAAAGTTGGCTGATCTTGTTTGAAATCATCATGTGTCAAAATATAATCAAAAACTTCTATTAACTTATCCCTGTTTTTGAATACTGTAAAAACTGCTCTAGATGTAAAATTCCACCTTGTTGCCACATTTGACGGTAAACGGTCAGATCCTATGGTATTAAGTACCTCTGTTCTTTTAGTTGATTTTGAAAAATATGATGAAAATCCAGACAAGTTGGCAAAAAAAATTTTACATTCTTTGATGCTATCTGTGCAGGCTTTACTCAATACTAAATTCAAGGTATGCGCATAGCAATGTGTAAAAAGTGCCTGAGGGGCCATTGTTTTAATTTTTGCCTGTAAGCCATTTAAGTGACCAGCCATAACTGATGCCCCATCATATGTCTGAGCAACAAGTTTATTTTTTAAGTCATATTTTCCAAATTTTTCTGTTAAAAAATTAAATAAATCATTTGCGGTTCGACCTGAACTAACATTGTAAAAACCTGCAAATCGTTCAACCACTTGCCCTTTAATAACATATCTGAAAACAACCGATAACTGTGAACAGCAGCTGATGTCTGTGGTTTCATCAGCTTGCCAAGAAAAGAAAGGTACTTCATTTAATTCGCTTTCAATTTTTTGTACTACAACACAACTAATTGATTCAATTAAATCGTTTTGAATAGCTTTAGAAGTTCCCGAAAAAACTGTAGCTTCGTTTAAAAATTGTTCCATTTTGCCATCGTATCTGCTCAGAAAAGAAATAAGCTCTTGAAAATTTCCTCTATTATCTGAATGCACATTCTCATCATGTCCCCTAAAAGCCAATTCTTGACAACATAAAAAAATTACCGTATCAATTAGTCTATTTAAGATATCTCTATTTTCTTTAACCTTTACATTATGATCTACAATTGACTGTTTGTGCCCTTGATCAATAGAATTTAAAATATTCTGTTTGCCAAATAACTTGAATTTTATTAAAGCAGTTAAATGTCCTTTTGACCTAGCATGCCTTTCAATTGATCTGGGTAAGTTTTTTAAATCATTATATCCTAATTTTGACCAAACAGTGTTCTCTGGGTCATTAGAAAAAAGTAAACAATACCAGCAATATAATTTATTTTGTACTGGACATCCAGTTAACCACTCACATTTATCATACCATTGTACACAAAAAGAACGATTATGTTTTGAAGTTACTATGAGATTTTGCATGGTAGGTTGGGGCCTTTTTAAAGTTTTTATTATAAATATCTTGTCATCATATGTTAATTGACTAAAATGAACATTCTTCAAAAGGAAATTTACAATATCATCTACAGATTTAAACACTTCACCGATACTGACATTACCATTGTTATTGCTTGTACTTACGTTTAATTCCATTTTTGACGTTTTATCAATATTTAAACAAAAATTTTAAATGAATTTATTGCACTTAATAAAATACAACCACCACAGACACTTTTACTTTCAATTAACCTAAACGGTAAACGGTACGACTGTCTGGACTCAGGAAGCGGGAAAATAAAAGTCAGATGTTTATTAATCTTTGTTCCTATTGGTCCGGAGCTTGGCCTCCGGCACGTGGTTTTGAGAGCAGATTTTAATGGGTAGCTTCAAACGTTTCAAATTGAACCATTCTAAACGCGAAAGCTATGTTAGAAGCGTTTGGAGGCCTGCCTCACGAGTCACCATGGATAGAATGTTACAGTTGTGCAGCGTTGCCGGTTATAATAATAATAGTTTAAATTCGCAGATTTAGGGAATATTTCTGTTAATTTAAATTTGTCGTTTCATAAAGTATATTTATATTTATAATAATGTAAATATGTAAAGTAACTGTAAAGGCAAATCAGAAGTAGGGAGGCCCGGCCTCCTCTGCCTCCTCAGAGAAACCGCCACTGGGTACACCCCTCTCTTTCACTTTAGTTTTAAATGACTAAAATTTGGAACTTTCTATACACTTAATAAACGTCAGTTTCTGATATACAAATGACTTTTTCGCCGATTGACAGAAAAGTACTAACTTTGCTGACTAATGTCAATCAGCAAAGTGTCACTTTCCCTTCCTAGGCAGGAAAGTACTCATCTAGGCAGGAAAGTGAGTGATTATTTTAATTAATTATTTTAGAATATATTTAAAGAATCGGCGAAAAAATTATATGTTCAACTCAGCAGCAAAATAGATTGACTGCCTTGGCTCAGTCGCGGCAGTCAATCTACTATTTTGCTGCCTAGTTAAACAAATAGCTATTTTTATGGCAGATTTCGTGGACTTAAACTGTCATTTCTCTGACACTTCATCTGAGCGGCAGTAAAAGTAAAAATTTTTCAAATTAATAAAACACTCGAAAGAAAAATTGATTTAATTTGCTAATAATGAATTTAGCACAACCAAAATTATTAATTTAGTTAGTAAGTTGTATGTTGCAAATACAATTTTGAAGGGTGACGTTTTGAAAATTAAAGTCAGATGAAGTTAATGTAGCCCTTTTTTCTACATTTACAATGGATTTTTTTTAACGACTTTCTTCAGTAAATTCATCCAAAGACAGTTGTGCATTTTCTCCACTGTCTTTACAGCGACAAGTTAATTTTTTAAATTTTTTTGACACTCAAAAATATAAGGACTGATGATGTGCAGAGCTGATGCCTGCCAGGTCATGATTTTCATACTTAGTATATCTTAATTCATCACCACACAAATTTCTAACGTTACAGGATAACTGTTATATAAAAGGTTCACGAGTTATGATCTTCATAGCAATATCTGTTTTATTACTCACTGATTCTTCTACGTAACTTTCGGCAATGCTGCTGGATTTCCACCCTCTATAGCGTTTTAAACAAGTAATGTCACCCCCATCAACAAGGATTGTAGCCGATGTTCGCCTCAAGCAATGTCCTGTATATTCCTGCCAGTTTCAGATAGAACACTACCCCTTTAGGTACAGAACCAATTACCCATTGCAGACTGACAACGTTTTCCTTTTTTATATTTCAGAAAAACCGTCTATCCACCTTATTTCTAGGACGCAAAGAACATATTTTTTATAAAGGTTTATATAAAATCTTTTCTACAATTGTAACGGGGCACCCAGCAATTTTCAATTATTGTCAAATTCGCTGACTTCCATGATTATTTTAAATAAAATCCAGCAATACCAAGAATTTTTTTTAATTTACCAAAATTTCCATTAATTTTAAACTTATCATATTCGTTTTCGATAGTAATTGACTGAGAACAGCATTTCGAAGTTATGACTTTTTTCATTACTTAAAAGAAATCGAATTTTTATGCTCCTTTAAGTATTTTTATTCAAACTGCCACTCAAATATATTACAACGGCCCGATCTTGTATGCAAACATATATGTTGATCCTGTAAAGCTATTTTCTTTTTTTTTTCTATTTTTTGTGCAAATAATCAATGAGAAACAGCTAAAAAACAATCCTTTGTAGTGATTTTTTCAGCTTTAAGATGGTATAACTCATTTTTGTGTATAAGAATTTTTTTCTGGGAGTTTAAATTAAAATTTTTTAAAATTTATAAAATGTAAACTTTTACTGCTACTGATTTTACTGTTTGTAATTTTCACTACAAATCATTTATCAAATGAAAACTAAATGAAAGGCAATTTTATCAATTCCAATTTACACTAGTAGCGTTTACTTGAGAATTTTAAAAACTAGGCTAATAGGTGTCACTTTGGCCTCATCAAATACTTTAGGAATAGGAAAATATCAAGAAACCACAAATATAAGGATAAACAAGACCTTTGTTGTGACTGCATTTAAAAAATATGAGCAACTAGTCAACGTGTTTGAAAGGAAACTTTTTGATACAATACAAACGCAGGTACAATTAACAATGATAATAAAAGTGGGAAGGTTCAGATAGGTTGATCATGTGATTGAGGGTGAAGAACAATAACAGATCAAGAGAATCTTTGAAAAAGAACCTTTGGGAAGTAGGAAGAGAGGAACAACGCATCTCAGAGGGAAGCACAAAGTTACTCAAGTAGCTCAATATAATCGTTATATGGAACAGGAAAGAAGTAGAACAAATACAACAGAATGGCAGATGAATTTGCAAGAAGTGAGAGCTCACAAAGGGTTGTAGACTTATAATGATGAACTTAATTTCAAATACGCATTTCTCAGAGTACAAGGAAAAATCCTTTCAGGCTCATATAATATCCTGAAATATCGTAACATTTTTCAAAATTGTAAAATTTCGATTTTTTTTTTTAAAGAATCACATATATTCAAATGGCCGTTTCCAAAGTTGATATTGAGATAAATGAATGCTGTAGGCGGCACCACCAAGAAGAATTCTATTATTTTTTTTTTTACTTCATTTATTAAAAACGAATAATATTAAATTTTTATGATTTTGCATTTTTTGGAAGCCTTTTAAATGAAACCATATTGGTACCGTACCAATATGCAGTATGTACTCTTGCGGCCAAAAAAAGTAATCAACTGATTTTCCCCTTGTAAATATGGTTATCACCAATGACGTATCAATCATGATATATTTTATTATTTGTATTAATATCATTGTGATATCCACCAATGATTTCTTGTCAAAATAATTTAACTGACAAACATCCCTATTTGCAACAGACTTTAAAAAAAAAACACTACTAGTTGAGAAAAATCCGACAAGGATAACTGAGACATCTGAGTCACTAATTGATGTAATTTGTATTAGTGATCATTTATCTTATGAAATTTGTGACACTTATGATATGCTATGTAACACTGATCACTTGCTTGTATTTTGTGAAATTAAATTTGTGGGATCTAAGTCTAAACCGATTTCCATTTAGGTACTATAGAAATTATAAATTGCTCTTGATGCTACTAGAATACACTGGGATTATATTGACTCTATCGAGGAGTTAAATATTAGAACAGAAATAATAAACAATACCATACTGTCACTTTTTGATGTACACGCCCCACTATGTATAATTCAAATGAAGCGAAATTACCAGCCATATATTACATGCAATTTAAAAAATATGATTCAACAAAAAAATAAAGCTCATTTAAAATATCTATAAACTAAATCAGAGACTAGTAGACTATATTATGTTACCTTAAGAAACGTTAAAGATGCTATTAAACATGAAAAAGAGGCTTATATTTAGTTTATTCTTGAAAGAGATAAAACAGATTTAAAAAAAAATATGGAAAAGCTTACACAATTGGGGAGTTTGTAATGGAAAGAGGGACTGTATTAATAATTTACCTGAAGATTTAATGAAACCAAATGAAATAAATCAATATTTTCTATGCATTGCAGGTGGTTCAAGGGTAAATAAAAATTATTAAATTACTATAATAATAATAAATTGAATGATGGGCAATTTTTCATGAAATACATAAAAAATGAAGATATATATATATATATATATAAAGGCTTAAAATCTATTAAATCGGAAGCGTACGGAGTAGATGATATAAATATAAAAATGATAAAATATTGTATTGCCATATTGTTTAGATCTAGTAAGAAATCTTTTCAATGACTCTATAAATCATCTTTCCACTAATTTGGAAATCTGCAGAAGTCATACCCTTGTCTAAATCGCTATATCCAACCTCATATAATGACTTAAGGCCAATATCAATACTGCCAGCATTCGCAAAACTGTTGGAAAAAATTGTTGCTTTTGAAGTAAAAGATTACTTCAGATGTAAGTTCTTTCTTACATATTTAGGGATATCATATATATATATATATATATATAGATTAGTGGGAACGTTAGTATTTTATTGTTTATGAAATATGTTCTACAAGATTCCGTGATCTTTAAATTAAATATTTGTCTAATGATTCTTTTTTGCTGGATAAAAATTCTACTAGCCGCAGGCGCTCTACCCCACACCACAATGTTATATGACAAATGAGGGCATACCATGGCATAATAAACATTGAGCCAGTATTCCTTAGGCAAGCACTATCTTAGTGACGAGATAGCATACAATAATCTGTTAAGTTTCTTTGCTACGTAGTCCACCTGACCTGGTCTTCCCCAGTGAGTTGTGAGTCAACAAAAGTGCCAAGAAACTTGACAGAACTAGAGAACGTAATATTAGTGTGGTTTAAAATATTATTAGGAATTGTTGAATACACAATCAGTCTTTGTAATATTTAGAATTAGACAGTTTTTAGAGCACCATATATCGAAACTATGTATTACTTCTTTGACAAGGACCTGTAATTCCAGAGGGCTGGTGCTGATACCATGATAGATGTATCATCGAAGTAGTAGTCCCAACACAGAACCCTGTGGAACACTTAAGTTAATATAATGATCATTTGAAATGGAGTTTTGTACCTTGATTCTTATTTGTCTATTAGAGAGATAAGATTTAATCCAATTTAGGAAGGTACCCCTAAAGTCTAACCTAATTAGCTTTTCATTTAAGAACTCAATATCAACTGTATCGAAAACACGGCTGAGATCAAAGAATAATCCTATAACATAGTGACTGTTATCCAGTTCTTCATAAACATATTGCAAAAACTGATTAGTGGCAGTCTCAGTACATCTATTTTCTCAGAAACTGTGTTGTTAGTTATTATGGAATATTTTTGTAAAAACACGTTCATTTTATTGTATACAGCTTTTTCAATTATTTTGAAAAATATGCTAAGTATAGATATAGGCCTATAATTATCCTTCTCAAGTTCGTCACTTTTTTTAAAAATTGGCACCACCAGTGCTATTTTTAAATAAGATGGAAATGTCCCTGTTTTCAGAGACATATTGGCTAAATAAGCTAATGGTTCTGCTATTATATCCTTGACCGATTGTATGACTTTCAATGACACTCCATCTATACCAGAGAAATTGGTTTGTTTAAGATTACATATTATGTCGGCAGATAGTATAGGATCATAGAAAAAACTGTTTAGTAACATTTCACTATGGGGTTGTTTTCTAGAATTTGTATGTCATTTTTAATTCCAAAATTCAAATTTCTTTTGGTTTGTTCAGGAAGTTGTCTCTTTTAATCAGATAATAATTGCGTTTAACTGTGTTAATATTATTTTGAACTTCCTTCTTTTTGCTTTTATAGGAGTTATGTAATTCTTCACTGTTTAGGTTTTTTGCTAACCAGTGGAAATTTTTTAATTCTTCGCTTTTCTTAATTAAGGTTGGTGTTAGCCATCCTTTTTTATTGTAACAACACCTGCTACCTTTGCATACAACTTTCGGACATGTAAGATCAAGTTTGTGTGTAAATATTTCTAGGAAAGCATTATTAAATGCTTTATTCGACATTTTCCAGGTAAATATCCTTCCAGTAGGTAATTTGAAGAAGGTGTCTAAATTTATTTAAGTTTGTTACCAAGGTATTTCTAAATGTTATTAATTTTCACTGCTGTCAATGTTAGCCTTTTGTAGGGACATTTTTAATATATTAGCATTATGTTCGGCAATTTTGGATGTGACCACACAATTTGAGATGATATTTTCATCTGGGAAACTGGTAACTATATAGTCAATAGCAGTCATCGAGGTTGGGGTTATCCTAGTGGCCTCTACTGTTACGAGTTTTAATTTAAATGAATCAAAAATACCAGTGAGTAACAATTAAAATTACAGCTAAAGGAAAATAAAAAAGTACAATTTGTTTACAGGTAAGGTGGCTTTGAAACAGAAAAAAGTGAATTTTATTATATTTTATTTCATATTTACATATATAAAACAGGTCATAAGATACAAAGTAAAAATATGCACATTGAAATTGACAAAAATTCTGGTATGACATAAAAAATAAATATAATTGCATTTATCACACATAAAATTCTTTAATTGAGTACGGCTCAATGTTACATAGGTACGGGAAGATTTATTTATTAAAGCATTTGAGGTCGACTTTATTTTTTATAGTATTAGGGAGTACATTGAGAAATACCAATATTCAATATTTTGGCAATTTTCCCAAATGGAAAATTTCACTAGTTAGTTACTGTTTATATTAGATATAATTACTCTTGCTGACAAGCATATACCACCCATTCAAGTACATGGGCAGAAGTATGATTGGCAATATGCATTTGTATTCAGTTGCTGGCAATAGTGGGATTCTTATGACGGAATACCCGACCTGTGTCAGTTGATATTATTGAATCGGGAAGCGAGATGTTACATTCAATATATTCTAAAGTGAACTATTTTAAATTTTGTGCTCGAAGAATAACTTATTTTGTAGATTGTTTCAGGGGTCGTTTGGCTCTGAGTAGCCTTACTTCACTTCGACCTAAAAGATCTTTTGTGAATAACCCTACAACTAGTTATTGCTCAGGATTCCAAGACTTATAACTTATTTTACACGGCGATGTAACTCCATATTGTGTTGTTTTAGGAATCACCCATTAATGGCAAATAGAATTAAAACATTTTACTAATTTTGTTGATACTTCGCTATGTAATATATCCATTCTCAATCCCAGTATCGAGACAAACTGAAATGGAAAATAAACTGATTATTGTCAGCATTGTAAGTGGCCAGTGAGTAGCCTATAGTACAATATAACTAGAGAAAGTATTCTTTCTATTTCGTAGATGGCTAAGATAGTGGGAGTAGTCTCACTATCATTATCATCTGCGAAACTAGTTAATAACAAATAATTATTGACAACCTGTATAGCTACTATCAAAATAATATAGGTTGGCTGTAAGTGTGATTTTTGTACCATAAATGGAAAAAGACAAATTGCATATTTTTATCTCGTATCATTATTGTACAGTTAAGGAGCTGGGCAAAGATTCAATAGCATGTTTAGGTTTAGATATTTCGTCACAGAAATTTGTAAATGTGTACCTCATGTGAATTTGTATTTGGTCATGATTGCTTTAACCATTTAGTCAAATATACTGCACTTGCTACTGATACATATCTGTCTTTAGTAAGGTTAAATTCATATCGTTCCTTACAATACTTCTTGAAAATGTAGTTTTACATTTCTCGCTCAGCTTTATTCACTAAACCTGCAAATAGAAAAACTAAAGAGGGGGCGAATACATGAATAAGAAACATATTATTTAACATAAATATATACTACTTATTGCTTTCATCAAATGCAGTTGTTAATTTGTTTTAAATAATATAATATCCATATTATAAGGATCAATGAACTACCTTGATTGGCCTGGGCAGTGTACTAACTAATATCTTAAATCTCAAAATTCGCGCTGTTAAAAAAGAGGGGCTTACGTGACAATGACAACAAAATTCGATAAATAGGTTATTAAAAAAAGGAAAAGAAACCTAAATATATTTCTTTAATGTTTATAATGTATGTTGGTATGCTTCATAAGAACGGAAACTTCAAAAATAAACTGTAAAAAAAGGTGAAACTTTCCTGTTGGAGTTGTCATTTTCAAGAAAAACAAAGGAAAAATCAAATTGTCACTTTGTTCCACCATACAATACTTATGTTATTATTATTTTATTTTATTTATTTATTAATCACCACTCTACAGGAACGATATTCCCAATTACAGAGTTGTATACACATACACAGACAGAATTATACAACCACCATTCCCTACGACATTGCCATCTATTGCAGCGAACCTGGGAGTGATACAGCGACTAGATGTGTTGTCTTCCACACAACCTCATCTAGTCCACTGCTACCAACTTGGTAACGCATGAAGAACACCACTAAATATCCATACCCTAGTCATTATTCGAACCCGGGACTCAATGGTTGCAAGCCAAATACATAAACATTGAGCCACTGAGCCGGTTATTGGTATTTACAAGTATTATTTTATTTCCAGTCCTATTTAATTTAAGTTTAAGGTGATTTATAAAACATTTACCCCAACAAACAAATAAAGAAGTTATTTTTGAGATTACTGGCCCATATGTCTGTGATCTATGGCTCACCGGGCAGTTGTCCAGTCTCCCGGACCCCTATTCTGTAATTACGGGGAGAGTGAGCATTCATCATGTGAAGCGAGAGCTCACATCACACGTATCTCACGCAACCCTCCTAGACTGTATTCTATATGTGCAGTGAATAGGTGAACGTGAGGGGATTCAGCGAGAATAGCCGAATTTACAACCAATTAGGTTGGAGCAAAAGCATCAGCTGTTCAGTGCTCAGTTGTTGTCATTGTCATGTCACATGTCATTACTTAAATTGGGTAAAAGGTGACAGAATAAATTTTTAATGATCAAAAATTCCATAAGGATATACCCTCGTTATTGGTAAGATTTTAAAAAATATGACTATAATAAACTAAAAGAGTAACTGTAATATTTGCTAAGAATTATATTATTATTACCTCGTTGGCGATGAGCAAATCCGGAATGTCCATTCTGATTCACAGATTTGACAACAATAATTTTTGGCAGATGCAAACTGTCATAAAAGTACGGTTAGGATCGCCGTTCTCCCGGAGAACTGGCGGATTTTCTCACGATTTACCAGTAGAAGTAAGTTCACGCATTTTTCGCATGATGTGATCACTCCCGTAGTTACAGAATAGACTTTCATTCATTTTCAAGTGAACTCCGCCCACTTCTCATGGGAATGTGCTTTCACCCTTTTACAGAATAGAGGTCCAGATGGTATCATCCCATCCCTCCATATTTATCCATTTTAGGTGGTCAAATAATGAAAATTATATATGGTGTATTAATATGTAGATACGTAATTTATCTATTCTTTTGTGAGTTGACTTTTATTATTGTTCCAGGTGCGAGCTAAAATGGTAGCCGACACATTCAACTCCATCGAAGGGATGAGTTGTAATCCTGTTCAAGGTGCCATGTACGCTTTTCCACGATTCACATTACCAGAGAAAGCCATCGAAGCAGCTAAGAAAGCGGGAAAAGCTCCTGATGCATTCTATGCATTTGAATTGTTAGA
The DNA here is from genome assembly GCA_963675555.1 of Leptura quadrifasciata. Classification (NCBI taxonomy): domain Eukaryota; kingdom Metazoa; phylum Arthropoda; class Insecta; order Coleoptera; family Cerambycidae; genus Leptura; species Leptura quadrifasciata. Next base: position 147,577,501 of record OY776673.1, on the reverse strand, counting down.
ATCAACAGGTATTTGCATTGTGCCTGGTTCAGGTTTTGGACAAGAAGAAGGAACATATCATTTCCGTACAACAATCTTGCCACAACCTGAAAAATTGAAAGCTATGCTGGAGAAATTTGCCGAATTCCATGACAATTTCCTTAAAAAGTACAAGTGATGTGTAAATGTAATTAGTATTAATTTATTATTGTGATTACAGAAAATTGGAAAGTAAATGTTACTGCATTTTAATTTTATTATCATTTTGTAATAGTATATACAGTACTTGTAAAATAATGTGTTATAATACGTAAGATTTTCTATGCATGACAAGTTTAGTATTCCACAAATAAAATTATTGTTGATCTGTTCCTCATTATGTTTAATTTGTTTCTGTCATACTTCTACGATTTTTTTATATGGATTTAAAATATAGATTGTGCAATCATTTGTAGCCAAAATAATTCAAAGAATTCACGGATTGTTGCTATGTCTAAGAATGACACTAAGAATTTAATTTTTATTTGCCAGCTTTAACCATAGACCAGTCACAGTCGTTTTCTTACACAAGGTCGATCACGAAGTGGTCATTTTTACCGAATTTATCATTCTAGTATGATAGTTTAGCCAAAAAGGGCATTGTCTAATTTTTTTAATTCTTTGTTTCACCCATTAAAGGTTATTGATAAGAACCACAAAAAACAGTATTAAAAAGACCATTCTGCTACCGGGCAATTCCTTTCACCCGTCCCAGCTTAATTTTTTGCAACTATAATGCGTACATCATAACATAATTTTTATATTTATGTATCACATGATGAATGACAAAGACATAAACTAAAAATATTTTATAGCGGTGACCCAGAATTAGTTTTTAGTGCCAAAATCAAAAAATTTTGCAAAGTTGCATAAAATTTTGTAAATGGGGCTCTTTGAAGATACAGAATCAAAAATGAACTTACAACCGAAAAATTCATATGATGGCGAGGTTCTCACACTGTAGTAATAATAATGTGTAGTGTTTATTTAATGCATTTGATACATTACACAAGTCAATTTGGCATGTATATCAAACAAAATATCCACGTTACATTTAGATATATGATAATTATATAAAAGTATATATGTACATATGGTTAAAATTTCTTAAATAACACCACAGGTAATTACAACCCCCTTTATCCCGGAAGGCTCTAGAAGAGCCTTGTGTGGGAGGGAAAATGATATTATTAATCTTAAAACTAGTCACATTTAATACAATAATAAATAAAAATTTGTTAAAAACAAAACTGTAGAAACAAACGGATACAGTTTTAGACAAGTATTATTACACCGAAAAGTAAGAAATTTTGGAAATAATTTAAACAGTGCTGAAATGTATATTGTCATCTTGTAAAAAATCATTAACACTATAAAGAGCTTTTGCCATTAGTGTTTGATTTATAAAATTTTTATATTTATCGAATGATAATAACTTTATGCATGGTGGAATTTTGTTGAGTAATAAAGGACAGTATTGTTAGATGAAATTCTGGATTTCTCTAATCGAAAATAATCCACTCCAATGCCGCTTTATAATTGTTTATTATAGTCGTGAAAAATACTGTTTCATGAATATTTGTTTAAGTGTTTCTGGGCATATATCAAGCATTCAAAAATATATCTACATGTTATTGTTATTTTCTTAGAGCTAAACTGAGAAATAAGTGGGTTTATATGGAAAGAATCGGCTTTCATAAACCTGACTAGATACTCGCGAATTCATTGTGAATTTACCATACAAGTTTTGGCATGATAATTATAACTGCTCAAGGAAGTATATCACCACAATTATATGATTGAAATTTGGTCATGCATGTTATCCTGCACATTTATTTAAAATTAAAATTTGTAGCTCAGACATCTGAAAATACTGCAATGTCCCTGGTGATCTTGATCACATATTTTTTTGATGTAAAAGTTACATAGGAACCACCGATAATCTGTACAATAATATAATAAAAGAGAGCAACATGTCGACACCCTTCAATTTAATTCAACTTTTATCCTTAAACAGGAAGGATATATTTAATCACCTAACTGCGTTCTTGCAAGAGATGAAAATTAAGTTATAGGTGAGCTTTGTTTTATACATGTGTGTTATTATACCCCTCTATCCATAGTCTAGTTTTGTGTGTTCTGCAAAATATCCTGAAAGGCCCCTGGACGAGAAGTTTGTGACCTTTGTTATATCCTTTGCTTAGCTGATTATTACATAATTTTTTTTTTTTTCCTAGTGTGTGTGTGTGTGTAGGTTGGAGTAGATTTTTTCCTTTTTTTGTGTCCTAGTGCTTGCAATAGTTTAAATACGTGGCTGGCTGATGGGCTTCGGCCTTAATGCCAAAAAAAAAAAGTTAAAATATTCAATTCCATAAATATGTTTTTACGTCTTCCCTGTATCCTAAGCCAGCAATTATTCTCACGGCTCTTCTTTGCAAAGCAATGGCAAGAGTGTCGCCATGCCATGATAGCATAACAGCTGACGGACTGAAACACTATGGTAGGCTTGCAAACAGACTTTTTTGGGTAATATTTTATTTAAATTTCTTAATAGACATACATTTCTTGATAATCTGGTAGCCAAATGGTCAATATGATTTTCAAATTTTAATTTTGAATTCAAATATATGCCCAGGAAATTGACTTCTTCCGGATTAATTAAATTTTTCTGTTGTCTCATACTAAAGATAATATTTGCAGTTTTAGTTTATTTAATGATAGCTTATTGCAAACAAACCATTCATTATAATTTTGAAGATTCACCTCAATACGGTTATTTATGGGTTGCCACTTCAATATCTATGTAGGTATCAGACTAGTTTGAGTCATCTGCATACATTACTGTCCTATGTCTGTGACAACAGTGGAATTTTTTATATAGTTAAGCAAATGTAAAAAGTGATAATAAACATTACCATTGGTGGAAAATATAAATAAATATATATTTTCTAGCGTACTCCTGAAGCCGCGCGATACCGCTGCAAGTGCCTTTAAGCGTGACGTCATGACTTAATCGCTCGAATGGCACCGTTTGTTTATCGCGACTAAAGTTCGATTTATAAACTATTCCGCTGCAGTTGCGGTTGCAGTTGGAGTTGCCGCAGCAGTATCAGTTGCAGCTCACGAAAATTCGTCATTTATAAACTCTTGCTGCTGTTGACGTCGAACGGGTTGAAAACTACAATTTCATTGGCTATCCGCTGGTAATTCCGCAGCGGTTGCCGTTCAAGATAAAAGTTGGTTATCTACCTGCGGCGGCAGCGGACTTTATAAATGGAAACATTCGTTTCGCATTCTTCATAAACACTACAGGTGCGGCAACTGCAACTGTAACCGCTGCGGCTAGTTTATAAATTCACCTTAATGAGCAAAAATATACCTCTTGTTGCTCCTGATTACAAAATTTCACATCTTCATCGCCTGAGTAGAAACCTGTTCTATTTTCTTATATATAAATCTCGTATGTGAGGAATAAAACTAATAAAAGATAACTTTTGGTCAAAAATATAACAGTAACACCCAAATCACAGCATAGGAAACAAGCCAACAGTCTCGATATTAGTAAACATTTACTAATCTTGCAGTTCCCAGCAGTCTCTCTTTCTCTCATTGGCGGGACAATTTCCCTTCCTTTTGCATTTATGTGTCATTCGGAAACTCAGACAAACAATTGTTTATCTGAGGGGTAGTAACTGAACAAGGATTGTTTGTTTACAATCCTTGGTAACTGAGCGACGTTTCTGAACGGGTAAGATTTGGTTAATAATGGGGAACAATCCAAGCGTACTCGGTTTAATGTCACTTTCAACTTGTATCATATATAACTTTTAAATAGTTTGTCGGAAACGGTCATTTTTAGGAAATAAATGTCCTTCTATGTTAGAGAACTATGGTACACAGCAACAAGTTTCATTTTACATCCTAATTATTAACTTTGCTTATACAAAGATTGATGGACAAACAACACTGGTGCACTCTGGCGGATAAAATACAAGAGAATGTTGCCCATTGCCCGCAATTGCCCGGCGTCTTTACTGAATATGCTCCAGGGACCATGAATGACGTCATCCCAATACTCTGCGTACGAGCCTCTCGTGCCACATCCGATCTTGGCTGTCGCCAAGAGCAAGGGAAATTGTCTTTCAATAGTTTCAATAAACAACTATGCTGCATCAAATAATATTAACCTAACAACCTAACCTATAGAAATACGTATTTTAGTTGCTAATCGAGCCGAAATACATCTCGTACAAAATGTAGTAAAATAGAAAAAACAGTAAAAAGTTGATTTGAACCATCGACCACACGCGTGAGAATCAGGCTTCTAACCACTACACCATGGGGAGTTTTTTGTGAATTAATGTACATATTGATTCTTGCTATATCAATACATTTTAATGAATGAAGTCAATGATTTAAAAGGTCAAAGGTAAGATCGGATGTGGCGTGAGACACTTCTATCTATGGACGTCTTAACTAGCTACGCATTGCGAATATGCGAATTTCCGCTTGCAAATTTTTTTTAATTCGACAGATGCGTTCCAGGAGAAGTTAATTTGCTAATTTAACTTCTAGTTAAAAGTGAACGAATTGTCTTACGAACATTTCGCTACACCTGCAAGAAAATTAGACTGTTTTAACAACAAATTTTATAAAAATCCCACCAAAAAATTAGCATTCCGCAACTATCTGAACGGGACTTTACTTTTGATAGTTCGGCCATATTTGCTGGGGGGCAGACGCCAATACTGCTGACAGTATAAACATTGAGAGTATTTCATAGTTAAATTGTTTAATCCTCGTCTGATTGCTAGAAAATGCCGCATTTTTGTAGTGTTATTAACTGTTCAATGCGTGCTGAAAGAGATAATGTATCGTTTTTTCGATTTCCCGCTATTTTAACCAATAGGGGGGATCATCTTAATGCATTGTCTGTAGAAAGAAGAAATGCTTGGATTGAGGCTTTGAAACGAGGGCCACTAAGTGAAAGCCACCTAAGAAACGGTCGCATTTGTTCAAGACATTTTATAACTGGTAAGTATAATTAATTTTTGCACAATAATTCCCTCTAGGTTTTGTAAGGTTAGAATGAAATAATGTAGGTATGTGATTTTAGGAAAACCAGCTGCTTTAGAGGATAAAACTAATCCAGACTGGATACCCAACCAGAATTTGGGATACATTTCCAATGTCCAACCGAGCCAATAAGCATCCTCAAGCTTTGAAAGATCTGTAAAACGAAACTAAGGCGGAATCAGAGGTTTGTTGCTATTACAACATTATAAAGTTTAAATTTTATATGATTTTTTTTAGATTCAAACTGAGGCTATTGATGAAAATACAGAAAATCCTACAGAACATTTTGGCGAAAACCACTAGGAAAATATTTGACCGAGACAAGTTCATAAAAACTGTGTTAATGGGACGGTTCAAACCGATTTAACTGAGGAGGAATATTCAAGTCGTGTTTTTAATGAATTAAATTTTTGCAATTCTAAAATTTACACATTGCAATCAAACTTAAAACGCTAAGTTTAATTGAAGATTGTTTTTAAAATGATGACATGAAAACATGTTATTTCACTGGATTTCCAAAAGTTAGTATGCTGTTTTTGGTCCATGATAGTGATTCGCTATATCTTTCTTCTCACCCTAATAAAGCTTTTTCTACTTTTCTGCAATTGCTATTTTTATAAAAACTCCGTCTAAATTTACCTTTTATATACCTTTCGTATAGATTTGCTTTAAGCCCAATTACTGCATCAGAAACGTTTTATAAAATTCTTGAGTGCTTTGTAACAGGTTCAATCCTTTAGTATATTTGTCAGAGCGAGGAGCTTTGCAAAAAAATGTTCCATCATGTTTTAAGGAAACTTTTTGTAATCGATTAGCAGTTATTATAGATTGCTTAGAAGTTTTCTCAGAGACTTCTTCCACTGTTGTAAGTGCCGCTTACTGCTTGTCACATTACGAACATCATGAAACTGTCAAATTTCTTATTAGGATCGTCTGAAGCTTGGGATGGAAGAACGAGTGACGAATTTTGAACTGAAAATTGTGATTTTTTAAATTTAATTTTACCTGGCGACATTGTTTTGGCCAATAGAGAGATTTTGTAATCCATAATTCACTGGTAACATTGCAAATATCAGCTTTTACAAGAGGCCAAACTCAGTTGCATCCTATAGATTTGGAAACAATATGAAACGTTGCAACTGTATGAATTCATGTAGAAAGAATTATAGGTTTGCTCAAAAAAAAATTGAAGATATTTTGTGAAATGGTCGTGGATAGTGCTACGCAATGTGTTTCTTTAGTGTGTGGACTGAAGTTACTCATTGCGTATCTTTAGATTACAGACTAAATCTACGCAACTTTTCTATTAAATAATTGAGGTTATGTTTACATTTAGCGTAATTCTAGTCTATGGGATAAATCTACGCAAGTATTAAAATTATTACTTTGAGGGACTATAAACATTTTCTTATAATAAAGGTAAACATGAAATCACAAATATCTGTTTTTTGAATAAGTAGGTAGATATTTATTATTTATACCAGGTAACAAAAAAATAATAAAGCATATTAAATATTTTGGAAAAAGTAATGAAGTAAGTTGTACATCCTATATTTTAGTTTACTTTCGTTCAGATCTTTTTCTCTTTAAACTCACAGCTGTTACAAGATGATTTTTAGGACGTCCGCGTTGTCTTATTTGCAGAGGAAATTTAATATTTTGTAAAATTTTGATTGTATTATTGGGAAGGTCTTGATCGGGAACAGTTTTGGTAGAATTATTTTCATTACTTTCAGCACTAGTTTCACACTCCACTGTGTCATTTAAGTCTGGACCACTCAATATCTATTTTTTCATTACCAATAGCTACTTTTTCAATCATTTTACTTTCTATCTCTTCATTATTGACTGCATGTTCATTGTTGTCACAATTTTCAACTGGTACATCTAATACATCACAATTTTCAATTGGCACATTCAATACTTCTTCTATTATCATAACGTTTTTATGAGAACTCCACAGTTCCATTAAAATGCATTTTTTTGCATAGTTTTCGACAAATTTCGATGTACCCATCTCTGACATTATTCCAGCTAGTTGTTGTAACTTAGTCATTGCTCTTGTATATTTCTGTTGTTGCGTAAGAGTCGATTTTTTGATAGATTGGATATTATTAATTCCTTCAACAATACAAACTCTGTCATCAAATTTTGCACAAGGTTCATTCTCAGTATCAACATTTTCTTGACCTAAGAAAAGATACGTGTGTTTTTGAAATCGATATGTTACATCTGATTCATCATACAAATCAGTGCCTTTAAGAGATCGAAACTTCATTATATGCTTACATGGTAGTTGCATATCAATGAAAAATAAACACTGGCATGTCTTATGAGTCACAATGAGTTGATTAATAAAGCACCGACTCTCTTCTTCCTTTTCAAATTTAACTGTTTTTGATTTGATTATACTTTTGTCTATGTGTTTATAAGCGAAAGGAGTTGCTAATTTGAAATAATTACTTCGCACGGAATCTTTAAGTATCGCAACTGAATTTTTTGAAATCATTTGAGTTGCATGTTGTTTTCGTTCGCTGCCAATAGAATTTAACAAAACTAAAAATTCCTTATCCTTGTAATGTGTTTAATTTTGAACAAACGGACTTAATTTTCTGATTAAAGGATTCAAGATGATTCGTCGTTGGCACTCCAAAAGTAACACTCTCCTTTTTGAAACATTGGACCCATTCCTCCTTACAGGTATTCCAATTATCATTGAAATATTTAACAACTAATGCAAATTTGGTTCAATTAATTCATTATAGTTTTCATTATATTGCTCAATGTTTTTTGAATAAGCAAGTTTCTGCAAAATATTCAATACAGTTTCTCGTTGATCGCTATTAATTTGCATTGATGGATGTAATAGTTGTTCGAAATGATTTTAGTGTATAAAAAGGGATAATAATAGTTTTGTGTTCGGGAATTCTTCAGATAGCGATTTCCTCTCCTCAAAACCTTTATCCGTAAATATAGTGGAAGTTCTTGTCCAAAGTAAATTTTAAAGTTTTGTCTCGGATATATTCTTGTAATAATGTCTTGTTACATTTTAGATTTTTTAATTTTAAAACTTCATCCTTTTCTGATCGAGATAATTTCCGTTTTTTAGGTAATAATGGATGCACATTAGACACTATATCATGGTTGTGTGTATTTTCAATTTTGCTCAAAACCAAATTTTGTCCATTTTCGGAAATATTAGTTTCATCGGGCATTCTTCTTCAAAAGTACTTAAAATAAATTGTGATTAATATACAATGGTTTTAATTTACCTATTAACAATAATTATTACTCACCTAGATTTTCGTATCCCTGTTCCTCTGTGTCTTAAATTTTTGGCCCCCTTTATGACAACAAAATACGATTCTATAAAATGCCAAATCTTTATTGGCAATTCGAATTTTTTTCGGGCAATACTTCTTCATGTACTCCAAAGATTTATTGTCCGTCTTATATAGGGAAATAAATAATTCATTTTAGACAATTTTTATAAAATCTTCAAGCTCTTTTAAAGAGGCAAACGTTTTACCTTTTTCAAGATGTGTACTTGTGGGGCGAGCGTAGGTGTGTCTTTACTATGTACATACTTCGGTATGCGATGTAAAGCAACGACAGGCGCGGTTAGTACTTGGATTGGTGACCATTCCAACGGAAACCGCGTTCTCGCCTCACACATCTTCCAGCGGCTTGTATATCAGTGTATGCGCGGAAGCTGAGAGTTTCTCATCATCAAACATCATCATTCGAAAAGGGAGTATACTACAGAGCAGTGCGGGCATTTAATGCAGTTCCACTGGAGATAAAATCTATCTAATATTTTTTTATTTAAAAAGAAATTAAAGTGTTACCTTCTTGAAACATGTCCCTACAGTTTTGATGAGTTTTTACTGAATGCCAGAATATTTCCTTAATAGTCCTTATATGAAATAATGATCAATTTGTCTCTGCGGAGTTTTTTTTTATATATATGTATATATGTTTTTTTATTCCTTTTAAATATTTATGTATATATATTTTGTATGTACCGTTTTCTTTCTTTTTATGTATTATATATTCTGTGTGTTATCTATGTTATATACATGACAATTGACAATTCCAATACTTGTAAAAGTCTGATGGAAATAAAGATTATTATTATTATTATTATTATTATTATTATTAGCTATACAACCTTAGGCGAGGGTTGTATAGGAGATATACCATCCTTCGGAGGGGATGTAAAGCCGTCGGTCCCTTGTCTATTAAATGTTAGGCAAGTAAAAGATCCCTACTCTTCTTAAGAGAAGAGGTTCGGTAAAATTCCTGGTTGGGGGTAGCTCGTCTACAGGCGTCGGTGTTAGGCCTCAGTAGCGGAAATAGGCCAACGTTAAATAAATGTATAAAAAAAAAAAAAAAAAATGTGTACTTGTCATTTTTACAATTTTCGATGTACAAGTGCAAGCTCTGTGAATAATACACAATGTACTTTATGTATTAGGAACCAAATATGAACATAACCTCAATTATTTCATAGAAAATTTGCGTAGTTTTAGCCTGCCATCTAAAGATGCGCAATGAGTAACTTCAGTCCACACACTAAAGAAACGCATTGCGTAGCACTATCCACGGCCTTGTGAAATAGTACCCATAAGCATGTTGCCAAAACAAAGAAATTGGTTGAGCGCATTGGATAAAATTATTGTGGTATGTAGTACAATCATAAACATGTGCCCTTGTGAAATACAATGTATAGTCGGGTGTATATTTACTGGGCAGTCAAAAAAGCAACAAAAACTTTAAAGCTGACTATTAATGCCTGTCAACCATTCGACATGGTCTTATCAAACAAGCTGACGTACATTAAAAACTTATGAAGATAAGTAATTCAATTTGCAGGCGAGATAGTACCGAGAGTTACAGTATTTTAATGAGGTCGTATAAGTTTTTGTTGCGTTTTTTGACTGCCCAGTCAATATACATCCGACTATAACTGAAAATTTTCTTAATTTCATCAGTTAGATATAAATGTTAAATTATGCACATGTAATTTGTTTATTTATCTTAACTTGAATTTAAGATAAATAATTACAGGGTGGCATTTGATGTTTACTTAGTCGCTTAACAATCAGGATGTTCACTATAAATCTATAAGTGGAGGGGAAGGGTAGGTGTTTTAAAGGTATGACAGAGTATAATAACTTACCTGAGTTTGTTGAAGGCTCATTTACTGTCAATATATTCACCAAAAGGTTAAAAAAACATTCACTGACAAAAAATAAATAATTGTACGAGTATTGATTACTTATGTTAATAATATGATTATTACTTGTTTAATTTTACTTATTGATACCGACTTATCTTAGTGTTTAATCTTTATTGTAACTGCTAAATGGCTTTTTATTATTCAAAAAAATTGTATTAAGGACGCCAGTTGTTCTCAACCTACAAAAGGATCTCCCTTATGTAAACTATCATGCTTACAATAAAAATTTGTTGACAAGCACTGCACTTTTTCGCTCCACTCCCTTTGCGCATAAGCACAGAAATAAACTTACTGCGTAGCTTGACTCAATTTGGCAATGTTTCATTTTTAATACTCATCAGAACGTGAGTTGTTGCTTTAGTTTAGAGTGCATTATCGTATTTTGTAAGGTTAAGCTGTTGTGAAACCTTTGTACAAAAAAGGTGATCCTTCATTAGTAGAGAACCACAGAAATTGTCATGTGTAGAAGATTAATTCCATTTCTAGAGTTGGATAATATCATAACCTAGAAGTCAATGGTTATCAGAAAAACAAATTTAAAGCAACAGCTACCTTTCATTTTGTTAGAAGGATATTAGATTCTCTTGACAATTATATTGCCCTTGGAATATTTCTCGATCTATCAAAAGCTTTTGATTGTGTTGATCATGGTACACTTCTGAATAAATTGAATAAGTTAGGTATATGAGGAATAGCTCATAATTTGTTCAGTTCCTACCTTAATGAGAGACATCAGAAGGTGTGTGTGTTACATCAAATTCATCGAACTATTACTCAAGTACTCAAAGGGTCTTACTCAGTGTGCCGCAGGGCAGTGTGCTTGGGACAATACTTTTTCTATTGTACATTAATAATTTGCAGAAATATCTAAACAATGACTCAGTTTTTATAACTACTTACGCTGATGACACACATATTTTAATTTTTGACATCAGAGTGGTTTACAAAAAATTGTATCTTATTTAAACATAGTAGAAACAAAACTGAATACCCGAAGGAAATAGATATAAACAATGTAAGCATTAACTACACTGAAAGCACAAAATTTTTAGGAGTGACTATTGATGTAAAGTGAACGTGTGAAAGTGAATGAACTTAATTGAAACCGTATAAAAACTAAAAGCCGGCAAAAATAGTCGGCATCTCTTTATTGTACATGGGCGGAGGTAAATAGAAATGTTTGTCATAAGAAAATGATAAGATTTTCGGGCGTTATTATATTATCCTCTGTTTCAAATGGTCTCCAGAAAGGCATGGTAAATTAGTAAATAATTAAAATATTTTACCTTTTATATAGTAGTAAATATTTATAAATATGAACAATGACTAACTAAACTCCTACGCTTGATATTATAACAGGTATTTACGCACTGCACTGGCACATTGACAGCACATCTCATGACTACTGAGAAACGATTTACGAGTTTTTTTTATGCTAGTAGGCCTGTCCGTTTTATTATCTTTAAACCAGTGCAGTCTGGTTCATTCAGGCTGATTACATTGCCAGTCTCGGACTCGCCTGCACAGTTTCAACTACCATTCGAATCTCGGTACCATTGCTAAATATATAGGACAAAATATCAAGTTCAGTGCGCACGGTTCTGTGCTTTAACATTGACCAGTTTCAATTATCCTCGTATAAAGTATACATATGGACTGGAAGTACCATGTACAAGTGCTCTGCAGTAAACTAAGTTCCGTTTGTTACTGTTTGTTACTCTTTAAAAGAACTGAAGAAGGTAGTGAATCATAATACTCTTCTTACAGCCTATTATGGACAGTTTTATAGTTTAATGTCATAGGGCATAATATTCTGGGGTGGTTCCCATATTCAAGAAATATTCATAGTTCAAAAGAGGGCACTACGAATCAAACATCATATCAGTCTAAAAGTAACTGAATCATGTTGTCAACACTTCAAAGCATTAAAACTATTAACAGCTCTATCTGTTTTATTTACAAGCACATGATCGAATTTAAAGACAATATCAGAGATCATAATTATGAAACAAGACACAAAGATATTCTCTCTTATCCAATACACAATACAACAGTCTTGGACAAAGGCTGTTTTTATAAATGTCTGCAATTTTATAATTTTTGCCGGACCATTTGAAAAATACTACATCTACAAATGTCTTCAAGAATAATATAAAAAAACCTCTTAATATCTGCAGAACCTCATACCTTAGAGGAAGTGAACGAGACAACTTTTAACCACTATTCTTATAATTAGTAGTAGTAGTTTTTAAGCATTTTTAAATTTTTTTTACTCCTGTAGAACTTGGATATGTAACAGACATAAATTGCAATTTTTTTTGCCACTGTTATGCAATAAAATTCAATTCTATTCTATTCTCAGAATATATTTGTGATTTTTAACAAAGGATAAAAAATGTGTTCAACAATAAGAAATGGTAGATTTGCCTAATTTGTCATAAATATCAACTTTTATTCTTACGATAATCCATATTTTCTTAATATCGGTAAAGTATTCGCATTTATTGACATAAACTGTGCGTTAACAGCATTTTAAATGTTACCACGTAATTGCAACATTGCCAAATCGTGAACTCCTGCTCATCAACTTTTCTGAGGCAAGCCGAGAGCGAGCGAAGGACGAATTTCCCAAGGACTGTTAACAGTCCTTGCGAATTTCCAACATATCTTACAGAAAAACAAATACCGCTTGCAGTAATTTTTTTTTAGAGAAAAATATTCCTCTCCTTGTAGCTCTCAGATTTTGAAGAAAATCGTAAGAAAATTATCATTGTAATTAAATAAAACGTAAGTGATTATGGGATTTATAAGACATTAGTATGTTAAAATGGGGATTTTAGGTGCTAATATTTACAAATTTAGTACCGCAACAGCTACTTAAATTCTTCTCACGTATACAGAACATTAATAAAAATATATGTATTCATTTTCGAGATAATCGTAAGAAAACTTTTTTGTTGGGAATGTTCTTAACAGTTTAGCTAAATAAGCAATTATTCTCTTTCTCTCTGAGTGAACTACGCAAAACATCGTTCTGAATGGGCCATATAGCATTTGGGGATAGAATAAAAGCAATGCACAATTATAAACAACCTCTATATTATTGTAAAACAGACAGTTTTGCTCCCAGAGTATGTACAAAGTTACACGTTAGTTTGCAACAAAATTTAAGAATATACCTATCTAAATTATGGCTATTCTTAAAATGTGTTGTAAGTACATTCTTCTGATATTTCGTTCTATTCTAGTGTTATTAAACATTTTAACAATATCCATAATGAAAATGTACACTATATCAACAGTTGTTTTCTACATAAAATCATATGAATTAAATAACAATTCAATAAAATTTAAACTAATTAAAACAATATGATTAATCGTTTTAAATTCATTATCATATTTTCAAAAATATGTAACAATATTGGACGGTGCATATCAGTTGTAGGTATATTAAAGGATTGAAATATAAAATGAAGGTATTTTTTGTTCAATATAAAAATTACCTATCAAAATCTAAATAATACTAAAATTTATATTACATTACACCCTATATTTACAAATGATCTTATTTAAAATGGAAGATTTATTTAGTTGCACATGATAAAATGCCTTCTGCATTCAGTTCATAAAATTAAACTAGCACAACCATTCACATATAATCTTTTATTCGTTTGTCAATGGCACTTTAGTCAATCATATGAAACCAAATATTCCAAAAGTAACGATGGTTAAGCTAGTTTATTTAAATGAAACTCACTTTCACCTACACCTTAATATAAAAATATATTTTTCACATATCATTTTAAAAATGTCTTAATTTAAATTTCCTGCAAAATTTATGTCATAATATAAAGAAAAATTGGAAATAAATTATATATACTGACTAAAATATTTATTACAATATACAAATTTCGAATCACTTTGAAATATTTGATATCTCCTTTGATATTATCTAAAATTAACTTTGATCTGAAATATCGGAATTTCTACTTTATATCAGCAGTCTTCTTCTACTAGTTTTTGGGTATCTTTCCCTGTATCTTGAGTAGCCGGATCTAATTCTCTGTGCCTGACTTGTACTTGAGGTGAAGATCTATGTGTTACACTTGAAGGTGCAATTACAGCGCTGGGAGGTTCTACGAATGTGTCCCCTTTAATTTTCCCAACTTCTGCTGGTACTTCATATAGTGCTATAAAATATTTTAATACGAAATAAGTATGATTCATATTATTTTTATCTATTAATAAACATAAATATGCCATGTTATAATATAAAGGAAATAATAATAATCTTTATTCGCCATTAAATTAATACAGAAACTGTACATTTGGTAAGTCAGTGAGGGTGTAGAAATAGCAACAATACAGTATTGTATGATTAGTACAGTACTATATTGAAGTATTGAAAACTGTATACATAGAATATATAAATAATATTGTAAATAATAATGTAATAATGATATATGAATATAATAATGTAGATTATTATTATTCTATTCTATTATTTTATATCCTTCTCAGATATAATTAACTCCTTATTCTCATTAAGATTAGCAAATGAACTAACAAGAATTGATTTGAGAGAAGGTTTCAATTCATATATAGCCTTAGATCGCTATTACAAATTTAATGGATTATAAGGTAATATTAGTAGATGTGCACATATCGGATCATAAAGGACAATTATTTAATCGTAATTTAATGTAAACTTAGTGTATCGAATCTGTTTCAGAAAATACAGAATGTTTTTAATACAAAACGAACGCTAACGAATTTGACCTATTTGCTGAGGAACATAATAACATCGACCACTTTTGTGAATTTTTAGCATACTTGCAGTGGTGTTTGGATATGAGTTGAAAAAAGTTGTCAGTTAAAAAAAAACAGCAAGCCTCAAAATGATTTCACGGTACGGCAAAAATTAAACAACTCTCTAATGCATTACTAAAACGCTGGTTGGCCTGAACTAATGAGATCATTTAAAAATCATAAAAAATGCATTGATAATAAAATATCTAATATTAGAAAAGAAGCAAATACAAATAAAATCGAAAATTGAAGTAAGAAAAATAAAACATCATGACAAATAGTTAATAATAGATTGGGGCGACAAAAAGGGAAAATGAGAACTGGTATAAGAATAAATGATGAAATAATATATTAAATAATTGTACGATAGCCAAAAAATTTATTAATTCAACATTTTCTTTGAACCTGTTGGATTTTCTATTAAGAAAGGAAAATCTAAATGTAAATTGTGCGAATCTTGCAGGTAATATATATATATGCCTCAAAAACATAAAACATACCCGTGTAGACTTCATCAAATGTTAGTAACATTTAAATGTATAATTTCTCTTCCAGATGACTTCTCAAATCCACCTGTTGGTAAGAACTACGATATACTATATAACTCAGTAGCGTCAAGATATGCGATAAATGATGATGGTTCTTTAGGATCATAATTTAGCAAAAATGTATTATTTGTGATATGCTTCTATTCCGTACACTGAGTTACTCCACCATATGCCCTTTTTCTTTAATTATATCATTATCTATCAAAAATTCAAGTTACCTAGTTCAGAACATAGCGTCCAAAGATAAACCTGCAGCTGTATAATGTGGATCCAATTTATATTTATTGACAAATTTCTGGAAAATTTTCAAATATATCACATAAAACCTGCATCTGACTTTAAAAAGAGATCCCAATAGTATTAACATATTAAAAATATTATTAGTTGTATAAGTGGTATTAAAAATCAGACCTACCTGAACTTCCATTACCAATAGCATCAGGATTATTTTGTACGGCATCATACATAGGATTATGAAAATCTCTGTTTTTGTTGCTAACTGAATCCAAACTATATGCCACCTCTAGAGGTTCCGGACCTCCACCACTATTTCCGTTAAAACTGTTGGTTCCGAATTCGACATTTGTCCCTTGTCTGAATGATACACTCTGACTACTAGCAAGGCTTCCTAATCCAGATCCTTTGCCGCTGTGGAAGAAAAGTATGATTTATTAATTTGAAAGCTACTCTATTAAAATAACTATAACTTACAACGGACGTTTTCTTATGAAGAACCATACGCCAGTTGCTGCACCCAATACTAAAAGTATAACGACTATGGGCACTACAATAGCTGTGGTAGTAGCCGCACTTTCGGCTCTACTGTGTGCAGTTAGAATATCGCAATGTTCGCCCTGGAAGTCTGACAAACACTCACAAATTAGGTCGTTGTTTTCATGTTCATTTGATTCCCTGCATATGCCTCCATTCTGGCATTGGCATATTTTGGGTTCTGGTCTCTCACGCTCGGTAGGCGCATCACATACTATATCAGCTTTAATTTTGTGACTAGCACTGAATGAATCTGGACAAGAGCATCGATGACCATTTGGAACTATCAGACACAAATGGGAACAATGGTTGTCCCTACAGGGGTTCGGCACAGAAGTGTTGTAATGAAGATCATGATAAACTACAATAAAGATTTTTGGTAATAGTGGGAGAAAGTTCAAATTAAAATCTAATTAAAACAAATTATTCTGGAATATTTAAGGGTCGATTGCAAATAAAAAAAACCTTACAGAAATAGATAATATATCATAACATAACATAACATGCATTAGCCCTACCTTCCAAAAGTGAATTGTGGTAATTAAATTTTTTTTAAATTTCTGATATTCGATTATATAGCAAATTAAAAAATATATACAGGGTTACTGGTAATTCGATACATTCCTTTGGAGATGTGTTGGGGCATGAGCTAAGGAGTAAATCTAGCCCTAACATACATTATGCAAAACACAATAGTTTTTGAGATATTTCAATTTTTTTGTTTTTCTCAAAAAAGTAGATCTTAATGTCTTAAAAGTTAATTTCCGAAAAATCTACTTGACATTTTTAAATTTTTTTTTACTGGATTACTTGTTCAATATTATAGATATCCGTTTGGAATGAAAAACATCCGGAAACATTTCGATCATGTGAACATTTAAAATAAAAACTTGTAAAATTTTTTTTTTAAATCAGTTATGAAATTTACCTACTAGGTTTTTTCAAAAAAATATTAATGTAACATGCGTACAAATTATTATAAAAACTTCCTTATTTCAATAGCTATCTAACTAGGTAGAAATGTTTAATGTACTCTTGATAGTTCTAATAAAAAATTAGTAAAGATAATGCTGGTGGCGGAATTGATTAAACGACTAATCGTTCATTTTCATTTAAGTCAGTCAGTCCTTGACTTTGACGTTTGTGCATATATGTCATTAACTGACATTCTTATCTCCGTGTCCCTTAAGTTTGTTGGTCTTGTTAAATTAGTTATCGAAGATTTTGATTTTGCTCGTAGTTGTTGTTATTATTTGTTGTTATTGTATTTTCTGTGCCATGGCCGCGTATGCCAACGCAGAATACGCTGATATCTTGTTTGTCTATGGATACTGTGGCGGCAACGCTGCTGAAGCTCGCCGAGAATATGGCCTTTGGTACCTTAACCGCCGCTTACCAAATGCACGTGTATTCAGTACGGCATATCGAAATATCGCTGAAACTGGCTCCGTGAAA
This sequence comes from Leptura quadrifasciata, assembly GCA_963675555.1. Lineage (NCBI taxonomy): Eukaryota > Metazoa > Arthropoda > Insecta > Coleoptera > Cerambycidae > Leptura > Leptura quadrifasciata. The sequence goes on along the minus strand of OY776673.1, from coordinate 147,559,582 downwards.
TGTAGAAGAAGTGACGCTGGTGCTCCTCCCGTTTATAAACCACATGATGAGGAAGAAATATTGAGGTATTTTGAGGAAGACCCAACTATTTCAACTAATAAAGTCGCAAGACTAACCGGAGCGTCACAATGGAAAGTTTGGTCTACGATACGTAGAGTTGGATGTCATCCTTACCACTATACCCCTGTCCAAGGCTTGGAGGAAGGTGACCCTGGAAGGAGAGTGGAATTCTGCCGCTTTATGTTAAATTCAGATGCAGAAAGTGCAAATTTTTTAACAAGTATTTTATGGACGGACGAGTCGAAATTTAATCGCGAGGGTATAACAAATTTCCACAACCTACATTATTGGGCAGAGGAAAATCCCAAGTTAACACGTAAAACTAGTTTCCAAATGAAGTTTTCTGTTAATGTGTGGATGGGAGTCATTGGCCACTATTTAATAGGGCCACACTTTCTTCCTCAAAATTTAAACGGGGAAATCTATGAAAATTTTTTAAGAAATGATCTGGCGGTGATTTTAGAAGATGTTCCTCTCGCCGTCAGACAGCGAATGATGTTTCAGAACGACGGTTGTCCAGCACATTATCGGCTGACAGTACGACAGTTACTTGATCAACGTTTCCCTAACCGTTGGATTGGAAGAGCGGGCCCAATACCTTGGCCAGCGCGAAGCCCTGACTTAACACCCCTTGATTATTACGTATGGGGTCATATGAAGGAGATGGTCTATACCACACCAGTCAATACTATAGAAAACCTTAGACAAAGGATAGTAGATGCTGCCCAACACATAAGGCATAATCTGACAACCAGAGTAACAAGGACGGAAATAAGAAGACGCTGCCGTGTCTGTATACGGAATAGGGGCTCCCATTTTGAGCAAGACATATAAAAAATAAAGTACAACTTTGAAATTAATGAAGAATTAAACTCTACTTTTAAAATGTTTTTTACTGTTTATCTAAAAATAAAATTCGTACTACTTGTGTTATTTTTACTAGTATTAAGGGTACATTGAACATTTGTACCTTGTTAGATAGCTATTGAAATAAAGCAGTTTTTATAATAATTTATACGCATTTTACGTTAATATTTTTTTGAAAAAACCTAATAGGTAAATTTCATAGCTGATTTTAAAAAAAAAAATTTTAAAGTGTTTATTGTTCACATGATCGAAATGTTTCCAGATATTTTTCATTCCAAACGGATATCTATAATATTGGACAAGTAATCCAGTAAAAAAAAATTTAAAAATGTCAAGTAGATTTTTCGGAAATTAACTTTTAAGACATTAAGATCTACTTTTTTGAGAAAAACAAAAAAATTGAAATATCTCAAAAACTATTGAGTTTTGCATAATGTATGTTAGGGCTAGATTTACTTCTTAGATCATGCCCCATCACATCTCCAAAGGAATGTATCGAATTACCAGTAACTCTGTATATTAATACAATCCAAATATGTCAACCTGAGGTGCATTCATGACTTTAACTATATCACTCAATTCTTTCTTATTAATTTGTTTTTCCATTATATGGATTTACTTTTGTTTTTATTTAAACATCATGTTTTGTTTCTATTTTAACCAATACTTACTTATTTTCCAGAAAATGTTTATATTATTTTTCTATATTTCCCCACCACTTTTCATCTACAGAATGTGTTTTATACTTCGAGCAATCTAGATTCAAATAATTTCTATTGGTTTAAATTTATTTACAGTATAGAATTTCATATAGACGTTTGTTGCTGTTATATTCAAACCATTATAGGATGGCAGTAATATAGTTGTAGGTGAGCACGTACAACAAAGCCTATTGGCGTTTGAATTTGGAAAGGGATATTATTCAAAATAAGATTTACAAAATGCAAAATCCCTCTGTTACATGTGCCGTATGACAGATGAGTGATTTTATAGATTAGAGCACTCGCATTTTTTGTATCACCACGACTGTGGATTATTAATAATTATTGCTGTTTTCTTCTCAATACTTATTATTCAATAAGTTACAAATTTTTTACAAATTATTGAGCAAGAATAGTCCAAAAATGATCTCTATTTAGTCACCGCCAAAGAAACGTGTAAAACATTCCCCTTTCCATCGAATATGGCAAAGTATTTTAAGACTAATCCAGATGTAAATTCGGTTTGCTTAGTGCAACTCACTTCAGTAACAACAGGTAATTCATTACATAAACTCTTTATTAATATTTCATGCTGTTTAACAGTATAAATGTTGACATTTTGTTGACACAATACCCCGTTCATAGGTGTTTTCGTACAAGTATATATAGAATACTCAGAGAATGTAAGAAAAGGAGTGTATAGAAGCCGTTAGTATTTAAAAATGATATGTAATTACCCAAATGCCGTAATTAAAATAAGAAAAAGAACTGTAGTAAGTTGGGATAGAACAACTGACCTTTAACATGCCAAAAGCGCTGCTAGAGACCTGCGACATTTTAGGTAGATTTCCCATCTACCTATTGCAAAGTGCAGCATGTCACGACTTCAGAAAACTTTCACTATAGTTTCTTCGATTATGGTCCCCAGACCCCAAAAATGCCTCCCGTTCAAAAGTTTATATATATATGTTATGTAACGAAATTTGTTAACACTCTAGAGGGCGTAATTCTTAATAGATCAAAATAAAATTTATATACTTTGGGTCCATATCTCGGTTAAGTTTGAAGATGGGCCAAATCGTTTCAAGACGGCGGCGGTTCAAAGTTTTAAAAAAATTCTCAAAATTTTGTTTAGAAACAAGTAATATGTACATGCTATATAGGACGAAATCTACCTTTCCGACTGATGGTCTCTGCTATCGGGATTTTTTGAGTTATATACCTATCCACAGTACAAATTACCTCTACCTCCACATTTCGTTTTTTATCTGTCAAAGTAAATAATTTTAGCGGTCTGAAATGTTCCTACAATAACGTCCACCAACGGCATCACTCTGTCCTCTAACGGTTTGAATATGCAATGCAGATGTGCTAATTGAATAAATAGTGCGTAATAGTTTATGGATAATTTCTTTCATGCGTATAATATGCAATAACTGGATTTAACATATATTTAAATTTTGTTTGTTTTGATTATTATCATTAACACCACCCAATTCACATTCTATTGGTAAAAACATTTAGTTTATTGCTCTTGAACATCTAGGAAAAACTTGAAAATTTACTGACAATGTTCAAACATACAAACCTTTTATACTTGAAGGATTTAGCAAATCTCTCTGAACAATTACCGGAACACCTCGACCAAATTTATCTTGTTTTATTAATTCTCCAGTATCTTTCGTGATCCAATATAAATTGGATTCAAATACGTCCAATGAAATGGGATGCTTCAGCATTTCACCTCTTAATAATGTCTTGCGATTGCTTCCGTCATATTTCATAGTTTCAATGTTATTCAATTTTGTATCAACCCAGTAAAGTGCATGGTCCATAGAGTAGTCGATAGCTAAACCAGTAGGATACCGAATTTCATCGATTATCAGTGGTCTACGTTTAGAACCATCCATCCAAGAGACTTCTATCTTTGGTACAGAACCGGCATCAGTCCAAAACATCCGACCCAATTTAGGATCCACTACAAGAGATGTAGGATTTTCTAGGCCAACACTGACCAGTGATCTGCGATATCGACCATCCGTTTTTGCTACCATAACCCTGCCCTTTGGTTTTGAACCAGCTCTATCAGTTTCAGTCCAGTATAAATTATCGCCAACCCAGTCCACAGCTAATGCTGTCGGTTTAGAGCTTCCTTTCATTTCCAAGTCTTGTGCATATCCAGCTTTAACTTTTCCATCTTTTGCATCGATCATAAACGAACGCTTTATTGTTTTGTCATAACTGTCTGCCCAAAATATCATTTCTGTTTTGGGATTGTAATCTACAGCTTCTATTCTTTTTTCTTCCGTTATTACTCCATTTTCATCTCGAAGTTTTAAATCATATGATCTGATCTCAGGACCATTAGCAAATAATAAGGTTACGTCTTCCTTCTCAGCTTTACAAACTCCAGAATAATGATCTGATAATTTAAATCCTTCATGGCACGAACAGGAATAGGTTCCATTCAAATTCGTACATATTTGAGAACATTGATGGACACCAGTTGCACATTCGTCAACATCCAAGCAGACTTTACGATTATCTTTAGATATGATGAATCCTGAGTAACAAGCACAAATATATCCTCCATCTGTTAGGTTCATGCAATGGTGTTCACAACCGCCTCTGTTTGCTTCAGAACATACATTGTTATGATGACACCCTAATTCATCTGAACTATCTCCGCAATCATCTGCAAAATCACACACTTGTTTTTTATCAACACATTTCTTATTTGCACATTTGTATTCGGTCAACGAGTTGCACGGTTTAATTTTGGTTGCACAAAGAGTCATATTGTTTTCATCGGATCCATCACCGCAGTTGTCAATACCATCACAGAGTTGATAACGTGGTATGCATTTGTGGTTGGCACATTGGTATCTTTTTAATGTATCACAGTTAAAGTTTGTGCATAAAGTGGGCGACTCATCAGAATTATCACCACAATCGTTAGCTCCGTCACAAAGGTCTGCTTGATTAATGCACAAGTGATTATCGCACTGGAATTTAGATTCGGGACAATATTTACCATCTGGATATCTTGGTGGGCAGTTCTTCTCATCTGACATATCCCTACAATCCCTGTCACCATCACAACGGAAGTAGGAAGCAATGCAATGTCCAGAAGCACATTGGAAGGTGCCATTTTTACATTGGAAACCATTACATCCACTTTCATCAGAATTATCCCCACAATCATCTTCATGATCACAACGCCAGCGTGAAGAGATGCATTTGCCGTTATTACAACGAAACTCTGATTCTGAACACTCCCTGTAGACACCTTTGCACTCTTCTTCAAGTTCATCTGACCCATCCCCGCAGTCGTCTGAAAAATCGCATTTCCATTGTTTTGGTATACAACGATTATTTTTACACTTGAAATCAATTTCTGCATCACACTGTGGGCAATTTTCAGCCAGCTCATCTGAATTGTCACGGCAATCATCTTTACCATCACAAAATAGCCATTTCGGTATACATCTATAATTGGCTCTGCCCGGACAGCGTTGCCAACCAGTTGTACAATTCTTTTGTCTGCACATGTAAGCTGGCTCATCTGAATCATCACCACAATCATTATCAAAATCACACATCCACAATTTGGGTATGCAACGACCATTTCTGCAAGAAAATTCAGTTTCTGGATCACAAGCTCGTTTGTGACAAATCTCAGGATTTTCATCCGAACCATCTTTACAGTCAGCATCTCCATCACATTTCCAACTGTTTAAAATACAACGACCGTTAGAAACACACTTCATTTCCAATTCAGGACATTCCTTATCGCAGTTCTGTTCATCTGAATTATCACCACAATCATCGGTACCGTCACAAATCGTTGCAGAGGGTGTACAGCTTCCATTTTTACATTGGAAAGTTCCAGCTTTACATTGTCGAAGGGGACATGTGGGTGGTTCATCAGATCCATCTTTGCAGTCCCTCTCACCATCACATCTGAAATTAGTTTTGAAGTTATTGAGATGTATTTCAATGTAAGCGTATATTGCAATTTAAAATTACATTATAAAAGTTCGAATATATGCCTCTAGAGGGCAGAATATTAACTAAATGTAATATATTCACAAGCTCCTCTATAAATCCTTATTCTCAGAAGGAACAATCACACTGCAGTCAACAGCCATTCCCCGGCGGGCTATGTTGCCATGTCGAGCACTGAATTGCAAATTGCAAGTCTGGCGTATTAAGTGTAAGAATTGCATATTACTAACAGATCACTAAAAAGTTTCAATTTCAACTCATGATAAGCCCAGTCGGGCTATTGTTTCTATTGCAACAGACACTGGATTGTTAGATGATATTTATCGATAGTGTTACATTTCGAAATCTTAAGGATATTTTGCCATAGTCGAGGAGATCTACGTGTTAATTGCTACAAACGTTTCTTACACTGATGAGAGCCAATAGCTCAAAACTGAAGTTTGCAAGTGTCTTCCTTTAAGTAGAAATTAGACTTGCAGCCGGTATTCGTTGTGATCAAAGCTTAAGTGTTACATTGGTAATATGCAACTATTACGCCTAACGCATAATTCAGCACTCAGCATGGACGCATATCCTTGGGAATAGCTATAGCTGTTGGTTACAGTCTGGTTATTCTTTATGAATATTCTTTTTAGATACCGAAAAATTTACAGGAAGACTATTTTAGCTACTAGAAATCTTTATTATAGAAACAGAATTTCGCGGTCATCTAACAAGCAAAAAGAAATATGAGTTTTGTGAATGACCTTAGAGGAAAAATATTAACTCCATTATTATATGAATAACAAACTCAGCGCTGATGAAATTAATAATTTCTATTGTTCTGTAGCAAAAAAATGATGCGGAAAAATTCACCCAAAGATTGATCCTCTAAAGTACTTGAAAAATGGTTCTGCACCTGAATCGTTTTTCCTGACATCTACTGATACTCAAGAAATTAGGGAAATATTGATATTAAGAACAAGAATATAGTGGCTGGGATTGTATCTCATTAAAATTTTTTTCTAAAACTACCAGAAAATATTTTACAGATCTTGGTGGAGGCCATTAACACGTCTTTTGAAACGAGAACTTTTCCATCATGTTTCAAAAATTGCAGATGTTCAGCTTTTTAAAACTGGAGATCATGACTCCGCCTCTAATTATACATCAGTGTCATTGCTCCCTACGTTAGCGAAAACAGTAGAAAAACAAGTTAAGAAATGAATTCTAGATTTTTTGCATCAGAATAAGACATTTTGTACAGGACAATTTGGCTTTCATGCCTCAAAAAATAGTAATGATGGCCATATTTGCTTTCCTAGAGAAATTATATCTTCAACTTAATTTGCGGTGGCTGCAGCAGTGTTCTGTGATTTCATCAAGGCATTTGATTGCGTAAATCACGAAATACTACTGAGGAAGCTAGAAACTTATGGGTTTAGAGGAGTATCAAAAAGTTGTTTTTAATAGTAAAGAATCAAAACAACTGGAAGTAAAGTCCAGTGTGCCACAAGGTTCCGTTCTTGGGTCATTACTGTTACTAATTTATTTCAATGACCTGGTTTCTGTTAATACTCAAGGAAAGTTAACTTTAAGTTAATCACTGTTTTTGAAGCAAGGGATTATGAGGCTCTCATGTATATTCGTTTTTGGGACCGCATGTTTAATGCATAAAAAATTTGGACGTGAAATGAATGCTAATCTGATTTACTACACGCGACTAGCTTATAACATCACACTCCCTATTCCATCTTCTGCTCAGATAAAAAACTCAATTTATATAATAGTAAAAAAATATTTAATCGCCTTCCTGTAAATTTGAGGCAAATTGCGAACTAAAATAAATTCAGAAAAGAACTCAAGAAATTGTGTGAAATTTTAGCAAAGCTTATTTATTACTTGCTGAATGAATTCTTTCAGGACACATTTCATTGACCATTTATTGTTGGTTCGTCATATATAAGTGATTGTTTCATATACAAAATGTTTTTGTGTTTTATTATATTTATAATGGCTTTAATTGGCTTTGTCAACAAAAATCACTTTTATTTTTTTCTTACAATAAAGCATATTTGATTGATTGACTGATAGGGATTTATGAGGACCTTGTGACTAAAATATTACATTTAGTTATAAAACATCAGCACTCTTAATCATAAAATATCTGTATAACTCATATATATTGAAATTTAAGGCCAGAATTTGCCAGTTTTATTTTTTGCCATATCAGAGTAAATAGCAAATTCAATAATTTTTCTTCTGCTTTTTTACAGCCAATTGTTAGGGACAATGATATTAATGAATAACACGCACTACAGAGGCTGTGGCACGATACTCAATCGACTTCTCCCTGTTCTCCGATGTAGTAGTTGCACCATGGCCCTCTATCTAGCATGGGTGCTATTCTATACAAATACACACAAATTCTGGCTACAACAATTGATGGGTTAGAGCTTGTCTATAAGATGAGAGCATGTTGATGTATGTATTCCCATATTAAATTGATAGGATGTGATCAGCTGCAATCATGGCCTCAGCCGGAATACGGCAAAATAGATCTTAGATGAAATTAAATTAAAGACTAAAAACAGGACAATGCAGTGTGCATCGAAACACCAAGTCACGTGATTTGATTTGATTGGGGGGATATTATCAGCAACACTACAGGATTCTCAGAGTCTACTTAAAACAAAATTGTTAGAATACCCTTTAGATCATTCTTATGAACATTTAATCCTAATGGATACCTTATTTTCGGATGTAGGCAAATAAAGTTTATTAATGTCTCACTCTAGAGTAAACCAAAAAAATTATATAAATAACAGGAACCTCGGCAAACATATCAGTAAATAGAAAAAAATTAGATAAAATCATTGCTCGTGTTGTTAAATAATAAAGTAATAGAACAACTAGGTAATTTTAGAAAATACTTACTGCCAGAACCATGGAATACATTTTTCATCGTTTCCTTTACACTGCCATTGTCCAGCCGTACAATTAGCTATACACGTTTTTCCATCATTAGCCAGATAGAACTGGTTTGGACATGCACACTTATACGTGGTTTTGCCTTCTTCACCATAACCTTCAATATTTAAATAACTAGAAGCAGGGGGAGGTGCAATCAGGCATAAGTGTGAGCATCCACCATTGTTAGTGCCGCATGGATTATCATATGGGAGTTGCCTTAATGGATGGAAAATATGTATATCATATGGTTTATGAGTTGTATTACGAAGAATTTGTAAGTCCATGCCATTGAATTTATTGGCCCTGCTAATAGCTTTCAAATTCCAATCTGTCCAATAGATGAAATCATCAAACAGAGAAAGGGCAAATACATGAGGCACTGAATTCCCTGAAATAACTTTGTGCCGATGTCTACCCTCCAAATCGGAGAATGCTATGTAATCCAAATGAGCATCTGCCCAGTATAAACGGTCTGTGAAAAAGTCGATGGTCAAAGCATTTGGCCAAGCAATATCGTCTTCCCAAGTAAGTATTCTGGTAAAGTTTGAACCATCCATTCCTAGTTTTCCTATGTAGGCCTGTAGATGCCACGAAGTGAAGTACATATATCCAGTTCCTGGATGTACAACAAGAGCTCTTGGATCAGCTATACTTGTTTTAAGTGTTCTACGGTTTGTTCCATTTAGTTCAGAAACATCAAGATTCTTAGAGTGTCTGTCTAACCAATAAAGTTTACGAGCTATCCAATCAATAGAAATCCCTTCTAAGCCATGAGAATCATGCCGAATAATGGGTTCTCTATCACCGCCACCAATATTACTTCTGAATATAGTCTTGGCAGTTACATCACAGAAATACATTTTCTGATTCATAATGTCATAATCCAATGCTACAACATTCATTAAATCCTGATGAACTAAGTTGTAAGCATGTGCATCGATGGTCATATTTCTTATGTAATATTTATTAGTAAAAACAAGCCATGGTTCAATTTTATCTTTACGTTTACATGTGTGTTCATCAGGCTCTCGCTCATAGTACTGATCATTACATTTACAGTAGTAGCTGCCAGGAGTATTTGAACAATACTGAGAACAAACACCAGGCGTTTCTATGCATTCATCTATATCTGCACAAGCTTTGCCATCTTCTAATAACCTAAAAAAAAAACAGATGGAAATAATGATTTGGTTTTTAAATTTACCTAAATGATGCTTACTTATAGCCTTGATTGCAAATACAATAATATCCAGTAGGAGTATCGATACACTTATGGCCACACTGGTGTATCTCAACTTTCTCACATTCATCTACATTGCAGTGTAATGGTTCATCAGAATCATCGGAACAGTCAGATACCTTATTACAAACTAAATGGTAATCAATACATTGGCCGTTATTGCATCTAAATTGAGTCGGATCAGCACATGTCATATTTTCTTTCTCTAAATAATTTAAATACATTAAACTTTTTATATCTCTGGTACACATTCATGCTAACTTACTGCAATTGACTTCATCAGAATGGTCACCACAATCATCTTCTCCATCACACCTGTACTGGTTACGGATACATTTGAAATTTTGACACGTAAATTCAAGAGCAGAACAAACTTTATATTTTGAATTACATTCCTTCCCTTCGTCTGTTCCATCTCCGCAATCATTATCATGGTCACAAAGCCATCCCTATAAAAATTACTCTTTACATTAAATTATTACATTAATATAAAAATATACATACTTTATTAATACATCTTCCATTAGCACAGGTAAACTGATCATCACTGCAGGGCTGTGGTGTGGTACAATGATGTAAGGTAGAATTCTCATCAGCACCATCTACACAATCTGGATCACCATCACATAACCACTTTCGTGGAATACATTGGGCCCGACCCCAATCTTTGTTAGCCTCGCAGGTAAATTCTGTTTCCTCGTCACATTTTCTATCATCTAAAATAACGTCTGTTTAGAAAAAAATTGTGTAAGTTTAAATCCATTAACTTACTGCATTCATGTCGATTATCTTCATCGCTGTTATCCAAACAATCATTATCGCCATCACAAATATATATTCTAGGTACGCAGTTGCCATTATCACAAGTAAAAAGATCACCGAAACATGTTCGGCCATCACTCTTGCAATATTCTGGTGGTTCATCAGCTCCATCACCACAGTCATCATCACCGTCACAATACCTACAAAAATGTTTTTCTTCAAACGTCAAAGAACTTGACCTTTACGACAAATCTTGCGAACTTAAACTGTGATATTTCTGACACTTCGTTTGAGCAGTAATAATCTTTCATTGCTCACAAGCTCTGAGTGCCAGCAAACAATATTTATTTAATTCATATTTGATGTTTGCAGAAAAAATAGCATAGTTATATGTGTCAAAATGTCACTTTTATTCCATTTAAAGCAATATAAAATCTGATTGCAATAAGCCCCCAGCAGGTAGATTAATCCCAAAGAAAGGACTACAGTGCAGTGCTGTTGTGCATATTTTCTATTTATATAATAATATATAAAAATGCCAGAGGATTAACTATGGACGACGTCTACATCCCACAGAAATGTGAACACAGATACCTATGACGTATTTAATGGAGTGATCCCTACCCTAGATAACTGCATTCTGCATTTTAGTAAATAAGTAGGTATGTATCTGCAATTCAGAGTGCAGTGTAGGCTCATTTCTGAGCTGATTGTTTGGATGACTATCCTGACCAAGTTACCTACTTACAACATTCTGACCTAATAATTGAGCTTTAGTTATTCAGTTCTACAGAGACTATCCACGTGGGATATACTAACCATGTTGCTGGAATAAACTTATGATTTGAACATCAAAAACTGTTTTGGGAGGAAGTTCTTTGAGCACAATGCAATGGATTTTCATCTGAATTATTTCTACAGTCATTATCCCCATCACAAAGCCAATGTGGCTCCATATATATGTTTGTTTACTCGTATTTGTATAGATCACATTAATACCTTGAATATAATAATTGAAAACTCCTGACGAATTTGAATAATTCCTTATCTGGTATATTAGATTTTGAACGGGTTCTCGTACTTTAAATTACTTGACAATCTGGAGAATCTTTAGACAAAAAGGAGCACTGGACAAAATAGTTCGTATTACTAAAGTTCTACACAAGGAGAGAGAAAGTGCAAATATATCGGTAAACAACGGAGTCAAACAGGCCCTTACTTTTTAACATCCTATTGGATCACAAATTATGCAAGGTTACTGATGTTCCTAAAGAAATTAGGTGGGGTCGTAATGGGTAGGTTAGAACACTTAGATTATGCAGATGATTTATGCTTGCTGTCCCACACATTAGGAATATTTTTGATTTTACAGAATCTTGTTCAGCATGACCTGTATACCAAATTTCGTTAAAAAATATTCAATCCTTTACAAAAAAAATCATATCTAAGATGTCAATTATAATCACCCTACTATTCGAGTTATTTATTGTCGGATATTTACATAACTTGTTGGTAGTCATGTAATAATGACACTAATTAAGCGTTAGGACACATATTTTTATCCAAAACACTATTATGAAATGAATATTTGAAAATTGGTAGCTATTTTTAAAATACTTAGAACTCGGCATACTCTTCTTCTCTCTTCGACATCTTTGTTAACATGGAGTGCTTTGGGATGGATTTGACAATTGTATTGAATGTCAAATTAAACTTAAACTTGACTGCGCAACAATTAAGAATTCCAGATAAAATTGAAATAATAAGAATTGTTGGTGACAGTGTGCACTCTTATCGAGATGCAGCCAGTATCTTCAATTTGAGACATCCAGAACACCCACAGATTCACTACACCACAGTTGGTTCAATTAATAGAATATTTAATAGAACTGGAGATGTATCCAAAGTTACAAATGCAAGGTTGTCCATTTTCCAGTGGATCAAGTGATAAATGCTGAACCATGTGTTAATGTCAGAGATTTATCTCTAAACTTGAATATTGACAGGAGTAAAATTTGGAGGTGCCTTAAACGTCATAATTTAAAACCATATAAGCCCAAGTTTTTACACATTATGGAAGAAAGAGAGGCAGAGAGGAGATTGGAATATTACTTAAATGACACACCAATGTTGTTAAACTGGTTTTACTATATGGCTGCGAAACGTGGAAGGTAACAATAGCAAACATCACACAAGTTCAGGTGCTTATGCAGAATGATGCACATTTACTGTCCAGGTCAGATCACTAGGTTAGGTTAGGTTGAAATGTGAGTGGGTCTATACCAGACCCTCCACCGCGGCCAATCGGTCTATTGTGGCTCACTCCTAATTTATATTTCACCCAATATAGGTCCTCAGGCAAAAGCTGACCTTTGCCAAATAATGAGAAGCGGGTTCTTTCTGCAGCGGGATAAGTGCACAGGACATGCCTTGCCATTTCATCTTCCTCAGATTCAGATAGCATTCGGTGTTTTCCACCAGTTCAAGTCTGTGTGGTGATGATTTAATCTGCAGTGCCCAGTGTATAGGCCGATTAGAGTCCTTAGGTGTAACCTATTTAACTCTAGCAGTTTTTTAGTATTTGATTTCAAAGGATATGTAATGAAATCCTTCGAATGAGCTAATCCTGGTAGTTCCTGCCAGTTGTAGAGAGTCTTGCTCTCGGCCCAGTCTAGGATATTTGTTTTGGCAGTGCTTGAAGATATGCCAAGAACTGGTTCTGGTCCTATAAATTTGGAGGCCGCACCCTCTCTAGCTAAGCAATCGGCAATTTCATTGCCCTCCAGCCCAGAGTGGCCAGACACCCAGACCAGAGTCAGTTTGTTGTTCCTACCCAATTGGATTAGAGCTTATTGGCAGTTTCACACTGTTTTAGAATTACAGCGATAGGATCCAAGAGCTGTAAGGGCTGCTTGGCGACCAGATCACTAACACAGAACTCTGGAGAATAACTGATTAGAAACCGGTTGAAAGAGAAACCGAGAAAAGAAAATGGAGATGGCTGAGCCATACTCTCAGAATACCAGTAAATAACATCGCATGGCAAGCCATAGAGTGGAACCGCCAAGGCTCATGCGGTAAGGGCCGGCCAAAGATAGCGTGGAGCACAACAATTCTCGAAAAGACAAAAACGCAGAGCAAATTATGGACAGAAATTATGCTAATTTCAATAACTGAGTTAGATGGAGATGTCTTGTGGACTCCTTATGTTCCTTTGCGGAATAATGGGGCATATATATATATAATCTGTGAAAATATTTGCAATTTGAAACCCAAAAGATATTTTGATCACAAATTTAATTTTCTGTTATAAAATCGAATGAATACAGAGATCACACAAGCAAGAATTCCTCATTGTCGATTTGTCTACATTTATTCTAGGTGCTTTTGTAAGTTCTTTGATTAGAGATAACAGTACTACTAACCATGTTGCTGGAATACACCGATGATTTGAACATCTGAAACTGTTTTGAGGGCAAGTTCTTTGAGCACAATGCAATGGATTTTCATCTGAATTATCTCCACAGTCATTGTCTCCATCACACAGCCAATATGGCTCCACACATATATTTGTTTTCTCGCATTTCAAATGATTGGGAGGACAAGTTGTGTTTTGAGGACATCTTTCATGAGTTTCATCGGAGGTTATGTTATCTTTACAATCGTTTACTCCATTGCACACCTAAAATGATAATATTTACATGTAAATATTTATAAATGATTATTAACCAATGAATTACCTGAGCCATCGGTATACATCTAAAATTAGCACATGTAAATTCTCCTGGGGCACATGGAGGATACTGACAATCCTTTTCATCTGATCCATCTTTACAATCATTTTCATGATCACATTTCCAAGATTTAAATATACAACGGCCATTAGCACAACGGAATTCATTTGTCGAGCACGAGTGGAATGCTGAAAGATAAAAATATTAGACTAAAAAATAGAAACAAAGTTATATGGAGGTTGCTTACAGCAGTAATTTGTATCTTCATCACTATTATCGCCACAATCATCTTCTCCATCACATGCCCACATTCTTGAAATGCATCTTCCATTGGCACAGTAAAATTTACTAGAATCACAGCTTAAATTTTTAGCAACACACATTCTTCCTTCATTAACCAATTTAGTATTATCATCACATCTGCACTCAGCAGTGTTATTCTGTCCAGGATGGCAACTTTGGGCGCACCCACCATTATTGATATGGCAGGGATTTACGGCACATACTTGACGCCGATTTGAGTATACCTGAATATCTCTTGGGCTATCTTCTAATCTCTTAACCATTTCTATCATATTGGCACCAGTATGTTTTTCAGCTCGGTAAACACCTCTTAGTTGTAAATCTGTCCAGTATATGTAATTTCCAAAGACTGTTATTGAAAATGGATATATTGTGGCTGAAACTAGAACTTCCCTATTTTGACCATCCAAATCAGATCTTTCAATTTTTTCGCGAACAGCATCTGTCCAGTATAACATTTGGTCATCATAATCTATAGACAGTCCCGACGGTTGAGCCAAATTCTTATCAATTATAACTCTCTTTAAAGATCCAGCCATAGTTGTCCTTAGAATTTTTCCAGAAGTTCCAAACTTACCCCAGTCAGTGTAAAACAAGGTACCATTACATGGATCAATTACGATAGCTCTTGGCCTTTCCACCCTTGCAATCATTACTAAGTCTGTCCCGTCTAAGTTCATGGCATAGATACTATGATTTGAAGAATCAGTCCAATATACTTTTTGCTGAGTCCAATCATAAGCAATACCTTCGGGATTAATACCTATATTTTTAATATTAACTATGGATTTACCATCTGGGGTAGTTGCAGGCATCTTGGCAATACGTGCCCAAGGACGAATTTGGGTAAAGAATAAGGTTTGATGTTTGTAATCAAAATCAATACCAACAACGTTTGTAAGGTTGCCAACAGGACTAAACGGTATATTAGTTGAATGTGGATCCAAGTTTATAGCTCTTACTTCAGTTCTTGTGGAAAAAACTATATATTCATTAACAAAGTCACATTTACGTTCATCTGCTGTAATATTCCCTGTTGCGCAATCACACTTAAAAGTAGGTCTCTGTCCTGTCGTTAAATCTACTGGGAAAGAGAAACACAACTGTTCACATCCACCATTTCCAAGCTTTCTACATGGATTTGTTTCATCAGTTGGTTGATTTGTTATATCAAATATAGCAATATCTCTTAATTTTTCCAAATTAGTTCTGACACGAGTAGGTAAAGAAGTATTTCCAGGTAGTTTTGATGCCTTAAATACTGCTTTTAAATTACGATCAACCCAGTATATATCAGATTTGTAAACGGCAATTCCCATGGGATTTGGCAAATTTCTTCTGATAACCTGTCTGTTGCCACCATTAAATGAAATTTTTTGGATCATGTCTAATTTTGAATCTACCCAATACACGTCATGAGTGTTCATATCTATTGTTAAATCTCTTGGATTGCTTATTCCGGATGTAACGACTGGTACCCAATTAGAGCCATCTAGATTTGCTTTGCCAATTCTTGGATACTGTCCATAATCGATCCAATACAGTATGCGTTTTATTGGATTTACTGCTAATTCCCGTGGGGCGTCAGCTGTTGTTTTGACAATGACTTTCCGATTTGTACCATCTAGCCAACAAACTTCGACATAATTTTCGTGTGGAAATACATTGGTAAAATACAGGTTTCCCGCTACCCAATCAATAGTCAATCCTCGTATACCATTACTACCAATTCCATCTTTAATAATATGTTGTAGTTCTGTTCCGTTTGGTCTCACCCGGAATATTCCATTCCATACACCTCTGTTAAATTCTACCCAGTAAATCCAATTCTCAGCAAAATGAACATCAACATTGAATATGTGATGACCCGTTCCTGTTATAGGAACCATAGCTTCCGAACTATCTTTCAAACTGTACCCTCTTGTCATATCGAGTTGGGTAACAACAGCAAATGTTTTGTAAGGCGAGCAGCTCATGTCGTTTTTCTTATATCCAATGGAGCATGCACATGTTCGGGATCTTCCTTCAGTAGGTATGCAAAGTTGTTCACAACCTCCATTATTTTGTAGACAAGGGTGATCACCGAGTGGTCTTTTTTTAAAGATTGTAAACGTTTTTAAATCTGGTTCGTTTTCTAAAATTGCTCTCGGATTTGCACCTGTGGGAAGAGCCACTTGCACTAATTTTTCATAACTAGGATCAAGATAAAATAAGCGGTTTCCCATAACGCCTAAGGCCTTTGGTGTGGCAATAGAATCAGCCTCCGACAATATAGTTGATCTCTTATTTCCATATACATCCACTGTACCTATTATTGGTGGGTAACTGGTACTATAGTACAAAGTCTTGCTTTCAATATCGATAGTAATGGCATCTGGTTTTTCTATTTCTTCTACTAAAATAATCGGACTTGAACCATCCATATTGACTTTGCCAATTTTTTGTGGAACACCATAACCACCTTCATCGGTCCAATATATTTTACCTTCAGTAGGATCTAAGCAAATTGATCTTGGTTTTGCCACAGAAGTTCTGTTACCATCATTGGCTAATATGATACTTCTATGTTTAATTTTCCCATCAACTCGTATCACTTCCAAATTACTAGCTATACGATTTCCAATAAATAAATTTCGCCCCAACCAATCAAATGCAATGGTTGACGGAGAACCTACAATTCCTGAGTCGATTCCGAGGAGTTGAGTTTTGTTGCCTCCACCATATGGAGTTGTCCATATTGTACACTACAAATAATTTGGAAACAATTAACTATATGTATTTATATTTTATTGATATTTGCAACTTACATTTTCTCCCTGATCATCTTTACTTTCTACCCAGAAAATAACATTATTCTTTCTATCATACTCAATTTGAATCCCATGATCAATTCCTACAATAGGTGTTATGAAACCTGCTGAATTATCTCCAGGTGTTAGAGATACATCAACTATTTGTGATCCTTTCATCAACATCAAGAAAGCGGTGTCTTCTTCAGTACATCTGCCATCTGAGTTTAGTTTAAAACCTGGCTTACATTTACAACTGTAACCAGTGGTAGAGCTAGGAGAGAGTAGACAAATATGTTCACAAGGCGCAGTTAAGCATGGATTGTCCGTTATAGGCTGTAAAGACGGATGATGTACGTGTATACTTAAAGGTTGGGAAATTAAATGTGATACTACGGTTTGATTATTGCCCTTATATTTATGGGCAGATAATACTCTGTTTAACTGCCTATCTGTCCAATAAAGAGTGTCTTCAAACAATGTAAGTGAATGCGGATGAAGAAGATAATGACTACCAGCTAGAACTTGTTGTCTTCCACTTCCGTTGTAATAGCAAAAATCTATGAAATCAAGTTTAGAATCTGCAAAATAAACTCGTTGAGTTGTTGTGTCAAGTGTTAAGCCATTTGGCCAATATATTTTGGTATTTATTATTGTTGAACGGTTTGTCCCATCCATACCGATACGCTCAATGCGAGGGTTTTCACCCCAGTCTGTCCAAAATAGCCACCTGGTACTAAAAAGTAAAAAATAATTATTTAAACAGATATAAGGCGTATGCTATTTATCTTCTTACCCAGGACTAGGATCTAAACACATTCCTCGGGGCTGAGTTATATTTTCTCTTACCAGCACTATTCTATTCGAGCCATTTTCTTTTGCAACTTCAATCGTATTTAATTTGGAATCCAACCAATAAATATTTTTCCCAATCCAATCATATGCCAGACCTTCAACCAAATCTAAACCAGTAGATATAATTTCAACAGGTTCGCTATTTCTGTCGAGTTTAGAAATTTTCTTTAGTTTCATGTCAGACCAGAAAATTGTACCCGTATGCATGTTAGATGCTGTAGCTACCACATTTTCAACAATAATTGGAACCCTCTCTAATCCCTGATCTTTCAAGTCCGCCACCAGGATGGAGTGACGATTTGAAATAATTAAAAATGCAGAAGAATGGTCTAAAAGTTCATTGTTAGTAAATAAAATAATATATTAATCCTATTGTTGACTTACTATATGCTTTACAGGAATGTTTATTCGGTTCTAAAAGGTATCCTGGTACACAACTACAAAAATATGAACCCTTGGTGTTTGTACATGTTTGTGAACAGATGCCTGGCGGATCACATTCGTTTAAGTCTTCACAATTCAGTTCAAACTTACTTAACGTTTCACCTTCTGGACACAAACAAAGTGGTCCCTGAAAAGAAAATCGATGTAACACTGAAAACCGGGGATTAAACCCCAACATGATCCTATGGTTATACACTAAAGTAGTAAGACCCATTTAGAGCAAAATGACCTTAATAAATGTTGTTCAGAATTTGATCCTCTACAACTTTTATTAAGGTTTACATGTACATGTTTACAAGGCCACGCCTGCAGCGTGCGCAATTTTTGTTACATAATGCGCAATAACTCTTGAAGTATTAGAGATAAAAAAAAATTATAAGGAAAAGTTGTCCAGAATTTGATCCTCTACAATTTTTGTTAAGGTCATTTTGTTTAGGAAACCCCCCTATAGCGCAAATTGTACCAGAAGTTTGAGTGTGATCTTTTGGTTGGATATTCAGGAGGCAGTCCCCAAGCAACCCTGAAAAAATCATCCTGTTTGGAATTTTTTTTTTAATGACATCTTGATTGGATTGCATAGTTTACGAACAAATGGAGACTGATTTTTCCGTAGGAAGAACCCAGGATGACCCTTTGGTTCATATAACTTATTATCATGAGAATTTACGTAGCATAATGCCCTCTGAAAGGCATACTGAGTAAAATCACGGCCAAAAATCTGTCACTAACCTCCGGTCTATACACTGCTGTACAAAGGAGATAATAAGGCAAGGTATTGTTAATCAGTCGATTGCCATCTTCTCCAATAGCCAAGCAGTGATTAAAGTAATTGGTTCCATATGGGTCAATTCGAGATTAGTATGCGACTGTTTGATGGACCTTATACAGCTAAGGAGTCAATAATAGGACCCGAACCCTTCTGTGATGTTGCAAAGCCATGCATACAAACAGCCATTAACAAATGGGTGTAAAATAAATCTCTAAATTGGTGCAGGAACTTCCCAAGACAAAGACAGGCCAAAGAGTTCATTGAAGAACGATCAGCCAAATTTACAAAAGACCTACTAAGCCAGAACAGAAAGGCAACTAGGATAATGATAGGTTTTCTAATTGGATATTGCCGACTTAATAGAAACATGAATCTAATGGGCCTGACAGAGGATTCTGCCAAGAGGAGAAGGAAACCTCAGCTCACGTATATGACCTCGCCACTTTGAGGGCCAAGCGAGGCTGAGATTCCAATTGCTTGAAGAGGAAAGAACCACAAGCAGACAGCTACATTAAGGGACCTCTAATCGAGGCTATGGATCTGATACAAAGGACAAAATTTAACAAAGTAATGCAAGGAAAGATTCCTTAGAAGTGCTACAATAGATCTGAAAAGTCACAATAGTAAAAGCCAATCAGCCAGCTCCTTATATCTATCTATCTATACCATTAACTTAATTTAACATGATCAAACAATGACTGATATTTACCTGTGGGGTCTGTTTACATCCATTAGAACATAATCCTCCTTGATGTTGACACTCTTTAAATTCACAATCTGGACCCTCATCAGCTCCATTAGGACAGTCAGGTTTATTGTCACAAACATTTGTTAAATTTACACATCGCTCTGATATACCTGGGCATTGCCATTGCCCGGGGGGACATCTGAATGGAGGTTTACCACAAGCATGAATATAGCTTTCATCTGATCCATCCTCGCAATCGTTTTTTCCATCGCATATATATGCCTAGAAAAATTGTATTGTAAAACTAAATATTTATCTTTCATCTCGGATGTTTTTTTAACAAGATTTTGACAAACCTTAAAAATACATTGGGTATCGTTACATTTATAAAAGTTGTTTGGACAGTCAATATTTCCACAAGATTCAGGTTCGTCTGACCTGTCATCACAATCAGGTGTGCCATCACAATGCCATGTCTTTGGTATACATATTCCAGACGACTGACATTGAAACTGTTTTTCAGAATTACACTGATCTGGTGCAATAGAAGCTAAAAATTATTGTAAATAAATAATGGATAGGCAATTAATTATTATATCTAAAAACGTACGACATCCAAGTTCATCACTTCCATCATTACAATCAGGAATTCCATCACATTTATAACTTTCTTGAACACACTGCCTCAAATCGGAACATTTAAACTGGTTCGGTTGACAAGTAATAGGAGGACAATCCTGTTCATCTTGTTTGTCAAAGCAGTCATCATCTCCATCACAAACCCAATTTTGTGGTATACAGTGGCCAGTTCTGGGACATGTAAACTGATAATAGGCACATGTCTTTTCTGCACAAGAATCACCTTCATCTGAGCCATCTCCACAATCATTTTCTGAATCACATTTCCAACTATTTGGAATACAACGACCATTGTCGCAATGAAACTGGGTTGCACTGCAGGTCACATTCACACAACCTGTCTCGTCACTAAAATCACCACAGTCATTTTCTGCGTCACATTTAAATGTCATAGGAATACAGCGACCTGATTTGCACTGGAATTCATTAGTATTGCATGTCGGTTCTACAAAATAACAATTTAATAATTTATATTGTATAAATTATAACCATTTGTACATACTTGTACAATTCTGTTCTTCATCACTATGATCCAGGCAATCATCATCCCCATCACATACCCAAGAGTTTGGTATGCACCGCTGATTATAACAAGTAAAGTCCCAACTGTTAGGGCATGCTTTTACTGGAGGTTCATGTTTTTCATCAAGCTGACATGTTTTCTCATCACTAGTTAGGGTCTCACCATATGGACATCCACATTTAGCTACAAGTTCATGCGTGTTTTCCTTTGGAACAGCAAAACATAATTTTTGACAACCCCCATTAATAGCCCAACAAGGATGTGAGTGAATTATATTTTGTTCACTATTACTATAAATCTAAAACAAAATACTTATTGTGATGACTGTACAATGTGGAAATAGTAGCAAACAAACCTTTACACCATATAATCTGTTAGTTTGTGGTTCTCTAACCAGAGTTTCTTCAAAGTCTCCAGTTAATTTATGTAATTTAATAATAGCATCCAACCTCCAATCTGTTATATACATAAAATCATTATAAATCACTATACTGAAAGGATGGCGAATAAGTCTAGAATTCACCGTTTTGACATCTGTACCATCTAAATTTGAATGCTGAACGTGATCTAGAAGAGCATCACACCAATACAGTCGATCAGTTGAAAAATCAATAGACAGTCCATTTGGCCAACCAAGTGTCAAGTTCTTGAAAACTGTTAAGTTCGTTCCATCACTGAGAGCTCTAGAAATATTAGCTGGTCTATCCCATTCAGAGAAAAATATATAACCTTTATTGGGATGGACAACAATTGCTCTTGGCCTTTTTAAATTTCTAAGTAAGGTTCTTTTGTATGTGACGTTACGTGTTGATAAGACATTCAATGTTCCTTTACGACTATCAATGTAATATAGATTCTTGGACGCCCAGTCAACAGCTAAACCTTCAACTCCCTCATTTTGTGAGGCTAAAACTATTTCTTTAGATGTGCCGTTTTGGTGAACACGATAAATTACGTCCTGAAGCACATCAGAATAATAAATGTGTTGATCTTTTGCATCAAAATCAAGACCAACAAACCTAGCTCTTCTTGAAACAACAGGCATCATGGCATCGCTAAATCCTTCAATAACAGGATCTAAGACCTTTCCTTTGATAAATCTTTGTTGGGAATACATTAAGAAATCTGTTACTATATCACAGTTACGCTCATCTGTTTTTAACCTGAATCCAATGTGACAAGCACATCTGTATCCAAGCATCGATCCTGTGTTAGTTATTACACACATATGTTGACAACCACCATTATTATGTCCACAGGGGTTGCTAAGAGGGGGTTGAGTTAAGGGATGCACTGCCTTAATGGCTCTTGGATCTCTTATGTCACGCATACGATATACAGATTGGATACTGCTTGTGTCATACTTGTCAACAGACATAACACCCTGTTTTGTTCCGTCAGTCCAATAAACTCTGCTTTCGAATAATGCCAGGCGTGCAGGACTAGGTACTTGTTGGCCTCTAACAACTAGGAATCTATTTTTTCCATTATAATCTACAGTCTCAATATAATCAAGCAATGAATCACACCAATAAACTCTTCTTGCTATAATATCGAGAGCAATTCCGGAAGCTTTATATGCGGCCTCAGACACTATCGCGAGGGTATTTGTTCCATCCATATTTGCTCTAAGCACTTGAGAACTATCAGCTACAAACATATAACCAATGGTGGGATCCAATGCTATATCAGCTGGATTTGTTAAATTGGATCCTAATACAACTGCATGGCCTTGGCCTTGCAACTCGAAAATGTCAATTTTTTGCCCTATCGAGTCAGCAACATACAATTTATTTCCTACCCAGTCAACAGCTATGGCGATAGGTAACCATGTTCCAGGAAGGGCTATGTCTACATCGGGTTTTGCAAATCTAGTGTTGCCATATAATGGTTGTGAGTGTATCTAAAAAATTATGACATAAAATACATTACATCCACCAGTTCATTTAATTAATACTATAAATATTTCATGAGACTTATAAATGATCATCACATAAATAATGTTAAGTATTTTATTATATTTAGAAGCTTTTAATTTTTAAAAACACTTTTGAACACTTTTCAAACCCTTTTTTTGTGTCATTACGACATTAATGAGCCTAATTGGAATCTACCACTCTATATTTTTAGAATAAATGAACAGAGGAATTACATTATCTAATAGTGGATTGTAATAATATCTCGCTTGGCAACTTTGGATTTAGATATAGCTGGGAATATAAATAATATAATTATAACTTCAGTTACTTACCCTTTTAGTTTTCATATCAGACCAATAAAGCATATTTATACCATAATGAAAATCAAGTCCACTAGAACCAGTGGCATTAACAACAACTTTAACATTATTTCCAGATGGGTTCATACTAAAAATGGATTGTTCGTGGGCGAAATATAGTAGTAGGGAACTGGCATTTTCTGCTATACATCTGTTCTTATCTTTCAGAATATAACCAGGAGCACATGAACAACTATAACTACCAGCTGTATTTAAACACAATTGATCACAAAATCCCCATTCGACACATTCATTCCTATCAGCACAAGTTCGATTATCGGATGCTAACTTTTTACCATCTGGACAATAACAAGATCCTCCAGTCAGGGAAGCTTGGCATTTGTATTCACAATCAAGAACAGGACATGACAATGTTGCTGTAATTACAAAATATTCATTGTATTAATAAATAACAAATATAGTGGAGTAAAAATAGCCCAAAATAATGCAATAGAGAAAATTTTACATGGAGCAACGGGACATAGAAAAATAAGCTTGTTTTGATGAAACTGGCAAAACCCTGAGCTTTCTACTTCGAGTAGGTGAGGGAACCTTTTTTTAAAAGGGTAAGTTGGTAATTTTTAAGGGTGGTTTTCAGTTTTAATTTATTTTGGACCCATTAAAATGTTAGTTAAGGAACTAGAACGGTACCCTTTTATTGTAGATGTTCAAGAAACGTTCAGTTCAAATTTCGTGAGAATCGGTTCACCGCCTCCCACGATATGTATATAAATATACTGAAAAAACGTAAAAAATTGAATTACGGCTTCCTTGGCCAAAATTAAACCGAATTTGATGAAGCTTTAGTCAAAAGTAATCTATATAACCAAGAAATAGCCTGCCAAATTTTAGCAGAAAATATCCAACAGTTTGGCGGCAATTCCATTTTTAGTCCAAAATCCACAATATTTTCAAAACTTTCCCCAATTTGTCCAAATGGTTGAACGAATTTTTTTTTACCAAAATAAAGGTATTCTTATGTACTTTCATGTGATGTAACTAAAAAATACCTTTTTTTAATTTAGCCGATTTTTTTCTCATTTTTGGTATTATACGTATGCGCGCACAATTATACGTGTAATTATTCATTATAAAAATTTCAATATTAATAATAAAAAGTGATTGTGAGCAGGTGTTAATTATTATTTAGATTAAAAAAAACCTTCGAAGGTAAGATATAATTTTTCTTTTCGAAAATTCACTTCATTTTTATTAAAATTTTTACATATATTGATTATTATTTTATGTTATTCATGTTTTCTTTTTCTAGTTGTTGTACTAGATGTGCTACTGCAAGTAGTGTCTACTTCCGAATCGGTAACTGGAGTTTGGGATATTTCTTCACCCCAGTCATCACTAAAATCGTAGACACTTCTTACAGTAAGCACATCTTGTGCAACTACTTGAAAAAGAAAACGTGAATAAAATAATAATCAATATATGTAAAAAGTTTAATAAAAATCAAGTGAATTTTCGTTTAAAAAAAAATTATGTCTTACATTCGAGAGTTTTTTTTTCATCTAAATATTTAAAACCTGTTCACAATTACTTTTTATTATAAATATTCTAATTTTTATAATGAATAATTACATGTATACTTGTGCGCGTATACGTATAATACCGAAAATGACGGGAAATCGCCACGCGCATGTATAAAACCAAAAATGACAAAAAAATCGGCTAATTTTAAAAAAAATTATTTTTTAGTTACATCACGTGAAAGTACATGAATGCCTTCATTTTGGTAAAAAAAAACTTCGTTGGACCATTTGGACAAATTGGAGAAAGTTTTGAAAATCTTGTGGAATTTGAACTAAAAATGGAATTGCCGCCAAACTGTTGGATATTTTCTGCTATAATTTGGCAGGCTATTTCTTGGTTATATAGATTACTTTCGACTACAGCTTCATCAAATTCGGTTTAATTTTGGCCAAGAAAGCCGTAATTCAATTTTTTACGTTTTTTCAGTATATTTATATATACATATCGTGGGAATCAATTCAATTTTCACGAAATTTGAACTGAAGGTTCCTTGAATATCTACAATAAAAGGGTACCGTTCTTGTTTCTCAGCTAGCATTTTAAAAATAAATTAAAACTGAAAAACCACCCTTAAAAGCGACCAATTTACCCCTTTTCCGCGAAAAAAAAAAAGGATTTTCCCTACCTACTCGAATTAGAACACTCAGGGTATTCTTAGTTTCACCAAAACAAACTTATTTTTGTATGTCGCGTTGCTTCATGTAAAATTTTCTTTACAAATCTATATTACACGCTTTATATTTACTCCACTAATAGCAAATGGCAAATGGAAAATATTGATGCACCAATAGTGATGCTTATATATGCAACAAGCTGTAAGCATCAATTTCAATTCTAACAATTTAATTATTGGTTTTTCTCAAAAGGGTAGTGATGGAAATTATACGCTGATGGACGATAATTTATTATTTGTTCTTTATCCCACCTTTAAATAATGGTTTTATGATTCCTATCTTAAAATGTGATGGACATATGGCTGTGTTTTAAATATTATATTTATCAAGTGAGTAAGTATTGGAACAAATACTCCTTTACAATGTTTTATTAATTCAGCTCTTATATTATCGTAGCCTGGACGTTTAAAAAAAATTTAAGCTTTGTATACATAAATCAATATCTGACTCTTTTACTGGTGTTAGGTACAATGTTTTTCATATGCAGTTTCAAGGAATTTTTGCCCTGTTGGAATAATTTTATTAGCCATTTTTTATCCTATTTTTTCTATACTTTCCATACTTTCTTTGTGTTATTTTTGCATTGATCTAATTTTTTTCTATAATAATTATTTTTTGTATCTTTTATAAGGTTATTTAGTTTATTTTTATATACGCGATATTTTTCTTTTAAATCACCGTTATTTGGGTTTTTAGATAGTTTATTATATATATGGCCCCGAGTAGCAATCGAGTTCAATAAACGCATCTGTCATCCATTCTTTTCGTTTTTCATGTTTTTTATGCTTGATTTTTATCGTTGATTTATTTAGAATTTCATTCAGTCTGTTTATTAAGATATCTGTTGCATTTTCAGGGTCCTTACTACCTCACTAGAGTAGAAACTGTGCCAGTTTGTATATTTATTAGAAGAGATTTGAAAGTATCTTTATTAAATCTGTTGATGTAATTATTATTTTTTTGTAAAGTTCAAATTTGAGTTTATTTCAGTTATAGCCATAGTACAGTAGTGATCAGTAAAGTTTGATTTCAGAATAGCAGATTCTGTAGAGTAGTTAGGATTTTTTGATTTAATGAAGATGTGAGTTAAATTTTTGCGATCTCGCGGCTTACACTAATGTCTTTAAGCGCCTTGAAGCGTGACGTCATTTGCTAGCGTACTCCTGAAGCCGCGCGATACCGCTGCAAGTGGCTTTAAGCGTGACGTCATGACTTATTCGCTCGAATGGCACCGCTTATCGCGTCTAATACGCAAAAATATAGCTGTGATCTAAACAACTTATGCTAATGGTAATAACGACCCCCTTTATCTCGGAAGGCTCTAGAAGAGCCTTGTGTGGGAGGGGACTACACATTTAGAGACAAGGGACACACACCCAATATCCGTGTATAGTGGAAAAATCCCTCTCACAGTATTTTCCATTGCCACGACCGGGGATTATATCTTGTATTCTTGTATATTCGTTTATTAATGAGAGAAAACCATACTCATGAAGATGATCTAAGTATTTATTTGCGTATTCTTTCTGGGACTTGATGTCAATATTCATATCACTGATTATAATCAGAATCAGAATAATCAGAAAAATGCGATTGCAGCTTTATATAGCTACAATCGCAAGTTTTTTAGGTAAAGATTAAGTGCTCTATTAAAAATCATTTACATTTGTATTTGTGTGTGCCCTGTATATTTGAGTGACAATAAAAACAGTGTTCAAATGGCTTATTTTTATCTTTATTGCTTTCACATTACTAATTTGCACCATTTCTACGCTATATTTTATTGTCTCTGATATACAGACACACCCATAATTTTGATTGACATGACCTTGATTGTAGTAGGTATCATATCCCCTTATATTAAAATTATTTATATTTTCGATATTCCGTCTTTCTGAAAGACAGAAACAATCAAAGTAGTTTTTTAATTCTGAAATATAAATCATAAATTCATCGAAATTTTTACCAATACTTCTTATATTTGCATGAAATATTGAGAAGTTACTTTTATATTTTATATTATTTATATAATTTCTGCATTGTTCTATATTATTAATAATATCTGTATTTTTTTCCCTATAATTAAAGTCCCTAACAAATTGATTCATAGTTTTTTGTTAGCGTGTAAAAAAGGAAGATTTTTATTTTTTTGGATGTCTTCGATTTTCTTTCACTTGCGTATTATTAATTGTCAATTTTCGTTAAATTACCAAGTGTAATATTTTTTAAAGAAAATATACATTCCATTATTCATATTTCGTCAAGATACCCCAATTTAAAAAAAAAATGAAAGTTCTAGGTTCAATATTGGCCGAGAAAATGCAAATTTTTCCGGCGAAAGGAATTTGAAGCGCCCGAGACTCGTTTTTGGTCGCGCGTGGCTGACTTCCCCCACCATCGCTCCCACGACCCACACTGACTATCGGAGCAACGGCAACTTTAAACAATTGGCACTTCAACAATTTTTAAATAGTCGAGTCGAAAACTTTTGCATACGTTCTTTGAATATTCCTCTTAATCCAAGCTCCCGCTGGCGGTGCAGGTCTAGTGCGGGCGCATTTTAGAAAAAAAAAAAATTTTTTCGGCCAAACAATTGTCATTGTGATGTCGAAAAACATATTTTTTTTTCATTAATTTATCTTCGCGGGCACACAAAAATTTGATGCGCCGTTTCTTATTAAATCCCTTACGCTGAGAAAAATGTTTTATCGCACAAAAATTCTTTTTTAAGAAGTATTACACTAAAAAGCGTATCGTGTTGCATTTAAAAATTTTGTAAGTGATAATGAATAGGCTTATTTTGAAACGCAATGCTATTCCGCGGCTTCCCAAAATAAGAAAATTAGAAAATTATTTCTTCTTGGATTTAGATTTTACACTTAATTTTATACAGCTCTGTCAGGAAGAATTTTACAATTTAGTGATAGTATTGTAAATATTGGCATAGGTAAAGTTCATTTTACACACGTCTAAAATATGAAACTGAATATTTAAATGGTTATTCCGGGAAGCCACAGATAGTTATTTGTGTATCAGTTTTTCAAAACTGATAAGACAAGTTTTGCCAAACCGTTGAAAAGTAAAATGGATCCTTCTTCTCCACTCTCTCCAGACGTTGAAATAATTGACGGTTTTTACTTTTTGCGCCATTTGGGACCGTCTCTTGCGCAAACGTTTGATAAAATTTCGGAACTTATTTTGAAAAAAGTCTGCGCTTACAAAGCATCGGAAGTTCATCCTATTTTTGACCGGTACATTTCTCCGTCAATCAAGGATAGCGAACGCAAAAACCGGCATGAGGTAGACATCCCGTTTTCAATTGTCGGTCCTCAGCAGTCTCGACCAAGCGATTTTATGAAAAATCTAAAAAATTATAAATTTAAAAAGTCCCTAGTAAAGTTGTTGGCTCATCACTGGGAAAATGATATTTTTGAGTTCATCATTGCCGATAAAAAACTTGTCATAACTGTGGATCACCGCAGTTTTTCTTTCCAATCAGTCGATGGTCGTATTTTCAAAGCCGAAGAAGAAGATCTGCTATGCTGGCACGAGGAAGCTGATACGCGAATCATTTTTCACATGAGCAAGTGTAAATTCAAAAATTCTCACAAAGTCTCCTGTTATGATGTTCTTGTAATTGTGCTAGGAAATCTACATAATATGAGGTCATTTTGATATTTGGATTGCCGCTTCATGTTCCAAAAAGGTTGAAGAAACTTGCACTAATATTTCCGAATTAGCGAAAAGTTTATTACCCAATCGGTGTCGTGCTCTGCCAGCTTTTCATGCTTACACGGAATGTGACTACACTGCGTGTTTCCACCGCAAAGGAAAAATTAAATCCTCTCAGATCCTTCAAAAACACGAAGATTTTATGGAAGTTTTCGCTTCTATGAATAATCCGCCCGATATTTTTGATGATCAAAAAATGAGCGAAATACAAAAGTTGACAGCTCTAATGTACGGTGTTCAGAAAAATAACCCGAAATACGTTTAAACACCACATTTGTGCACATGCAATTCATAATTATAATTGCAATGCCTTTCAAAATAAGCGTATTCACTATCGTTTACAACAACAAAATTTTTAAATGCAACACGATACGCTTTTTAGTGTAAACATTCTTTTAAAAAAAATTTTGGGTGAGAAAAGATTTTTCTAAGCGTAAGGGATTTAATAAGAAACGGCGTAACAAATTTTTGTGTGTCCGCAAAGGTCAATTAGCGAAGAAATTTTTTTTTACATCAAAATAACAATTTTTTTAGCATCCAGCTAAAATCATTCCTTAATATTATTAAATAGCGCCACAGCGATTAAAAACAATCTATTTCACCTTCTATTGGTCGTAAATTCTTTTTTAAATTCATAAAAAATGTCAGCTATCAGATGCTTTTATTAGATTTCGATACCATGCATCGCCAAAGAGGTATTTATTCAATTTGTTTATAACGAAAAACTTAATGCTAACTTTGATAATTGTTTTTAACAATTTAAAACCAATACATCATTTGGTTATTTTTTGATATTGATAGTGTAAATCATGAACTTTAATTTGCGCATCCGTAGATTGCTGTGGAACCACCATATCACTGAGAAATAAGAGTTAAAAAACTCAAAAAGTTATCAACAAATTGATTGTGCAAAAACTATTCGACCGTCTGGCTCCCGATTTCGCGTGTCTTTTCTATGCTACAAGAGCCTTCTTTTCATGTAGTAAGAAGTACATGAAACATGTTTTGACGACGTGCCTGAGCGAATTTTTGTTATTGCTTTATAACGATTTTAAGGAATTTATTCTAACTTTTATGCACCCACTGTATACTATGCATAGCAATCATTATTCATATAATGGTCAATTACTTTTAAAAGATTTTAGAATTCGACATTTCAACATTAATTCATTATTGTAAATTTAATAAAAATAAATATTTCAGTTTGATACTCATTTTCGTGTATATTATAAACGTTATCGTCTAGAATATTATTCAACAGTAAATTAAAAATCTGAGTGATTCTAGGTAGATACACTTACAGCATGCAGCCTCCTCATCGGCGTTATCTTCACAATCCTTTTTACCATCACAGAGTTTATTTTTCGGGATGCATTTGTGTGTTCCAGAAATGCCGCCGTGGGGACATAAAAACTTATTGTCTGGACATGCAATTGCGGTACAATTTATTTCGTCAGATCCATCCGAGCAATCTTGATACCCATCACAGTGAAATGCCCCAGGTATACATAGAGCGTTGGCACATCGAAACTGAACTCCATGGCAAACTGGAAAATCTGTAATAAGAACCGTACATACATATTTGTCTTAACAGCAGTTTTGTTGAGTCCCTCCATTTTGTGTTTAACTATGCTTGTTTATGTACGTAAGTGTTTTAAATTAAACTTTCTAACATCAGTTATTTTGACCTTAAATATTTGATTTGAGGTTTTTAAAATTATATTTTTTTTATTATATCGCGAAATTTAAAAAAAAACAATCCTTTTGATCCAGAAAGATGTAATTAATTTGTCCATGGGTACTTTAGTGTACAGAGAATGTATATAGTACGGAGATCGCTATTAGGCATATAGGGAAATCCTATCCACTTTTTCTTTTAATTTATTTAACGTTGGTCTATTTCCGCTACTGAGGCCTAACACCGACGCCTCTAGACGAGCTATCCCCCGGCAAGGATTTTTGCCGAACCTCTTCTCTTTCGAAGGGATATTTTACTTACCTAACATTTAATAGACAATACCCGACGGATAGTATATCCCTTACACAATCCTCGCCTAAGATTGCATAGCTTCTTCGCATACACTGATATACAAGCCGCTGGAAGATGTGAGGCGAGGACGCGGTTTTCCTTGAAACGGTCGCCCATCTAAGTGCTAACCGTGCTTGACGTTGCTTTACATCGCATATCAAAATATGTACATATTAGTAGAGACGCCCCCTATCCTATACACTTATATACATGTGCCACTAGGGTTACAATCTCGAGCTGATATGAAATGGATGGTGGGGCATAGGCATGACAGCTGGTTGATTCGCTGCTATTAGTAATGTAAATGTATTTGGGGCGGAAGGTGTAGGTGACCGGTCGTCAAATAAGGAGTTTACGAATTACCACGTGTCATCCCAAAATATCAATTTCTTGAAATTAATTATGTTGGTCAACAAATAATCAAAATAAATAAAGGTATCTTTCTCAAAATAAGTGCGAGGACCCCCAGTCCATTTTCGTACGCTACAATAAATAAATTTATTGTATCACGCAGTGAATGCCCACCATAGTACCATTCAATTATTTGCACTTTCTCTTCTGTTAAATAAATGTCCATTTTAACAGGTTAATATTATTTTGAGTGCAATAATACCTACATAAATTTCGTAAGGTTACTTGTATCTTAAGCCCAACGCACTCTAGTAAATAATAAATAAATCCATAACATCGATATTCACAGCAGCGCCAGCGTACACCGCATTGGAACGCCCCACCCTAATCACACTCCATTAGATGACATTATCACCCGTATTGCACATGTACATAAGTGTATATAATTTCCCTATACGCCTAATAGCGATCCCTGTACTGTACACCCATTGTCAAATATTCCGAAGTGGGCCGATTTATACTGCCTAAAAAATATTATTTCAAATAAGTATATGTTTTATTTATCTTCAACTCCTCGAGTCCATCGTCTAGCAAAGTATATATCAGTTTTGCAATTTCAGTGAGTTCGGCATATTACTTGTTACTTTCCCATACACATAAGAAACTATTGTGATCAGGCAAAAAAGCGAATTTTTGGTGAATTTACACGTTTTGAAGTGCGCTGATTCCAAAAAAGTTGTTTTAAAAAATATCTGTCCGCTGTCTGTGGTCGCACCTAGAAAGGGGCACAGCAGAAACATTTTTTTGTCATTATAAAGTTTGAGAATCCAGAGTTCAACTTATTAGACAAACTTATATCCATCAGACAAACATTATTTTTTATATAAATTGCCAACTTTAGGGAATAACACAACATATAGAAATTACTTTTGTTGGTCTTATGAAATTGTACAAATGAGAAGTTGAATTCTGGATTCTCAAACTACATAACGACAAATAATTATTGTATTATTTTCTATTGTACTCCTTTCTCAAGTTAATGGCTTTGGCTAACTAAAAGCAAATCAAGTAATTGATATCTTACAACTCCTTTTAGACTTTCTTTGGCTGTAGTTGCGTAAAAGTTTTATTATTAATGTTACAAGAAATTAACAGAACACTTTGGTTTTAAAAAAGCCTTCGAATGCAAATTTAAACAATTCAAGCAACTATAAAACTATAAACCGTTCAAATGGTTTTAAAATTGCTTTATAAAATATACATATAGATTTCCTGCATCCTCTTTTAAAACCTTCTCCTCCTTAGAAGTACAAGTTAATCTATACATGCAAACATTTAGTTTCAACTATAGGATTATACGAATTTATTCAAGTCGTAGGCGTAGGACTAGAAAAACCTGCCAGAAATTTGTAGGACAATTTGACCATATTAATTAAACAATAGTGTAAAAATCAGCCCGTTAGTAATAAAATTTCAGACCTCGTTATTTTTATATATGGGGGCGGAGGACTTGCCGGTCCAACCAATCGCTTTTGTAGAACAAGCGTAGCTCTCCGGTTTTTTGCACTATTGTTTAATTAATACTTTTGAGATCGAATGGTCAAATTGTCCTACAATTTTCTGGCAGGGTTTTCCAGTCCTACGCCATTAAAGTGTCAGTTCCACGATCAACATGTTTAGCGGCTGCGGAAAACTGTGCATACATCTACCGAGCATTTTCGCAGAGAGATATTTGAAAAAAAGATCGATGGAAAAACATGCTCTAAAACATTTAATTTTTTTAAATAAATAGTACCCCGACCTTTCTTAAACTGCAAAACTGAATTGTGAACTCAACTTGACTCCCGTAACATGTTAAAAAAAAATTGCCCTGACTAGACAATTCGCATTAAAATTCTAATTTGATAGTAACACCGGTATACAACGCTGTGCTGGCACTGGAGAGATACTATATGAAAATAATGACTTATTTACAGTTGAGGAATATATGTCGCATCATTAAGTTCGTTTAATTAAATTTCTCATTTAATAAGTACGTTATGACGTAGATATTTAATTTAGTAAAAAATGCTGGTTCATATTATTAATTATATTAATTATGCTACTCATTTACATACGCAAAATTAAAGTAGGTACTTACTGCAACCTTGTTCGTCGGAATTATCTCCGCAGTCATTCTTGTGGTCACATTTTTGGGAGGAATCTATGCAACGCTGTCCATTAGAACATCGGAACTGATCCAAGCGGCATGCAACTCCCGGACAATTTTTTTCATCGAGTCCTGATCGGCAATCTAAATATCCATCGCATTTTTTTTCTTTCGGGATGCAAGGATCGTTGGCATTCGGTCCACAATGGAAATCATCGGGGTGACACACTGTTTTCGCTGCAAAAAAGAATGAATAAGTTTTACGTGTACAATGTCATTCGGTAAGGGAATAGGATACATAGTGTCCATACAATATTGTTCAATGTGAGAAACATTTGAAAAATCATTAAATGTGTAATAACTTAAAATTATTATGAATGTAGTTGAATACCAAGTAGTTTGTTGATTAGCAATTAAATAGCATAGACGCTTACTTAAAACTTTCATATTAAAATAATAACGATTTGTAAACAATTAGTGTTTGTTTGTAATAATGCATTTGAAAATATTGCTCTTACAAAATGTTGTAATAATACAATAATATAATACAATAATATAATAATACAATAATACAATGATACAACAATACAATAATACAATGATACAACAATACAATACTTACCGACAAGAGGTGTCCGCAACTTGTCTGTAAGTTGATAACTAGAGGAACAGTGAAGGGTTGTTATGCATTAGCCTCTATGTCGTACTGATGAGAGCTATCAAGCTCGAAACTAGTCTGCGGTTGGCGGTGCACAACAGCCCTGCATTGTAGTCCTTTCTTTAGGATTAATTTACCTGCTGGGGGATTATTGCAATCAGATTTTATTTTGCGTTTTCCGATTGAAGACGTCGCAAGTTATAGGACATTATTTTCAATTGATTTGGAAATGCACATTGTGCACCTTGATTAGTTGCAATGAATCGATTTCCTTTCATAGTAAACAGTGGAATACTGGACTTTAGTAGTAGGTATATTTTTACTTTACTACACATTTTTTATGTGTTTCCTGGCCCATAATTTTAATGGTTTGTTTTTTAATGTGTAATAATAGGCGAGGAAATATAACACAAAAATAGTTCCAACCTTGAATTTTTTTTTGCAGTAAGTCGGATTGAGATGGGTTTTTTTTCTATTCGCTTCGTTAACTCGTCTAGAAACTTTGTGTCATATTTTGGTCTTGTACTTTTTTG
Organism: Leptura quadrifasciata; assembly: GCA_963675555.1. Taxonomy (NCBI): domain Eukaryota; kingdom Metazoa; phylum Arthropoda; class Insecta; order Coleoptera; family Cerambycidae; genus Leptura; species Leptura quadrifasciata. The sequence goes on along the minus strand of OY776673.1, from coordinate 147,524,302 downwards.
AAATTGCATTGCTGCATCGAAAAGTGCATCTTTTCAAGTGATGAAGAAAAAAATCATATCTTCCACAAAAATCACCCGAATCACACGAATTTCAGTATCCAGGGGTTTTTTGAGTCGCTGGACCTGAATATGATATCCAAATGAGCCACCTGTGCACCTGGAGGTCAGAACGGCACCAGGAACGTCATCACCTGATGTTCCCCGTAATATCATGGAAAATCGATCGAAACTCGTTATCCGGGGGTTTTTCGGGTCTCTCGTCCCGAATCTGACATCGGCAACCTCTCCCGGAGGACCTGGTGTGCGTGACCTGGCTAATAATGTCATCTCCTAGAGTTTTACTGAAATTGCATATCAAATCGATCGAAACTCGTCACCCTAGGGTTTTTCGGGTCGCTCGTCCCAAATCTGATATCGACAACCTCTCCTGAAGGACCTGGTGCGCGTGACCTGGCTAATAATGTCATCTCCTGGAGTTTTACTGAAATTGCTTATCAAATCGATCGAAATTCGTTACCCTAGGGTTTTTCGGGTTGCTCGTCCCGAATCTGATATCGGAAACCTCCCCCGGAGGACCTGGTGCGCGCGACCTGGCTAATAACGTCATCTACTGGAGTTTTACTGAAATTCTATGAAACCGTGCACGTGTTTTTCTTAATTTATAGCGTCCAGTTATTTCACTGTCGAATTTATTTGTCAAAAACGTAAATGAAAGGGCAGATATATGTTCTCTTATTAATTTTATTTTTTATTTTCTAGAATAATGGATACCGAGGAATATGTGATGTGCAAATACATTGATGGTTGGGAGAAACTTTCTATTTTTCTATAGTAATCCCTGTGCTGAAGAAGGGAATAGAGAATATAATAATATAATATTCGTAAAAAGAAATATATAGTTCAGATATTTTTGAAATTGTGCCTGCATATATTTTCACCCATACCTTTCATTTTCCCCATAGCTCGAATAGTTTCAATTGAATCAACTATTCCAACTCTGGTGATAAAGTAAGTTCATTGTATAAGTTTTGTATAAGAATTTCGTGATAATTATTAGTTATTACTTGGAACTTCCTTACTTTAAAAGAGATTGCCGATGTCAAATTCGAGACGAGCGACCCGAAAATCCCCCGTGTGACGAGTTTCGATCGATTTGATAAGTAATTTAAGTAAAACTCCAGGAGATGATGTTATTAGCCAGGTCACCCGCACCAGGTCATCCGGGGGAGGTTGCCGATGTCAGATTCGGGTCAAGCGACCCGAAAAACCCCAGGGTAACGAGTTTCGATCGATTTGATGAGAAATTTTAGTAAAACTCCAGGAGATGACGTTATTAACCAGGTTACGTGCACTAGGTGCTCCGGAGGAGGTTGCCAATGTCAGATTCTGGACGAGCGACCCGAAAAACCCCCGGGTAATGAGTTTCGATCGATTTTCCTTGAGTTTACAGGGAACTCCAGGTGATGACGTTTCTGGTGCCGTCCTGACCTCCAGGTGCACAGGGGGTTCATTTGGACATCATATTCAGGTCCAGCGATTCAAAAAACCCCCGGATACTGAAATTCGTATGATTCGGGTGTTTTTTGTGCAAGATATGATTTTTTGTCTTCATCACTTGAAAAGATGCACTTATAAGAATGCACTTTTCGATGCAGCAATGCAATTTCAAAAAAGTACAAGACCAAAATATGGCACAAAGTTTCTAGACGAGTTAACGAAGCGAATGCAAAAAACCCCATCTCAATCCGACTAACTGCAAAAAAAATGAAGGTTAACCGCTATATTTCTATATTTCTTGCCTAATATAGTATAATAATACTTTAAACCGTTGATACACTCTATACATGCTAAATGCAGTTCGTATCTGTGGCGGCCCGTCAGGGATGGCAGGATAGGCAGTGCCCGCCTAATTACATAAGCATTAGTTATAAAGGTATATTTATATTTTTATATATTTTTGTTGTTAAATAATATAGTAAAATTTTGCGGTTAATTAATAATTGTAGTATGAAAATTTTAAAAATAGTTTTATTTATAATATTATTTTTACTACATATTATTCTGCCTCATATAGGTATAGATACGCTTATGAATCCGTTTAGAAACCGGGCGTAATGTTCTCTGGCGTAATACTATCTAAAGTGTCATGCGCCAAGTCAGGGCGGGCAAGCATCGCTCAGAAATCGTGAATTCAATCATAATACGTCTACGTGCATGTTGGTTATTCACTTCGATCTTACGCCTGTAATGTATATCAAAACCAGACGTACGTCGTGCATGCTTAGGCTATTTACAACCTAGAGTGGGCATGCCACCCCTGAAGAAAACTTGTAATAAACAATATGAATATTGAATAGAATATGTTCACAATTGAAAAAATATCAAACAGGAAAAATAACTAATGTGTTAAAATTGATTAATCAATCCTTTATGAATATCAAATATGATAGCAATTTCTAATTTGATAAATAGGGACAAAAATAAGTTAAAATACATATCAGCGGTGCCATATAGTTAAGTTACCTATATAACTATTCTTCTTTGCATTTTAAGGTATAATGTATTAGAACACATATGGCTCTATATTATCCAAATAGTTCTAAAATAATGTTTAATTTTATTTTAGCAGTTTTAGATGTGAAATTAATATAATATGTAAATGAATAAATGTATAATATTCGAATATGGGACTACGCGCTCGGTGGGATGTGGACAGTGCCATCCTTATCCCTTCCCGTTTCTTTTACAGTGTCGTCACAGCATAAGGAGAGTATGCTGTGGTGTCGTGATGTTTCGCCGAGAATCGTTTCGTTTTTGGACGTGTGGAGTCAAGCCAGCATTCGCGAATCACAAATGTTGGAAATTGTTGCTGCTGTTTTAAAATTGGAAGATTTTATTTGGTTAGGTTTGTGTAATGTTTTATTCTCTCAATTTCATGTTTTTTAAATTTGTAATCTGCGATCTTTGTTGGCATTTAGTAAATAGTAAAGTGTCTACTTTAGCAGAAAAAATAAGTGTGGACAACTGACAAATTATTAATATTAAAATATTTGCCATGGCCGACGTAAGACAAACGGTAAGCGATAATTCTGATATTATACATTTTTTATTAGAAAACAGTTTTGCCAGACTAACATACGATGACAAAATTTTTTACTAAATTAGAACGACCTTGCCCCTATGGGAAATCTCATTAATGTAAATTCAAATTCATCCGATAGAAAATTTTGTGTCACAGGGTATCAAAAATGTTTATGGCTTTCTGGAAGTGAAATAAAAAATAAACTTTATTGCTGGCCTTGCATGTTATTCAGTAAAAATAGTAAAAGTTCGTGAAATTCAACAGGGATAGATAATTTAAAAACATACAAGTTGATTGAAACGGGCAGAGGCATCATTGAATGTTTTTTGCGTGATTTTTTTGTGGAGAAGTGTCAGTATTATTCGGTTCTATCTCTCATCCTGCCCACCCAGAGCTAAAAGCCACGAGCCGCCACTGGTTCGTATTTGTTAATAATAACTCTTTAAACTTAGTGCTTTTATATGGCATGTCCAGATGAAACAAGAAACAATTCCTAAATAATGTATTTCTCTAATTCTCTAATAAAGCAATGAAATGTAAGGACAAATTTTTTCATTAAAGTTACATATTCTGCGCATCAACAACGTTATAAGTAGTTAAAATCCATTAGGTGCTGACTGCTGGTTGAGTTTTATTTGCCTTCAATAAATCGACGAAGACTTATACAGTAAACTTATTTTAGCAATGGTTAATCAAATAAGCCACAAAAAGCAATATTACGACAGATCCTGAAAAAAGAAAGAGAAAATTGGATCATCCAATCAAATTCCCGTAAAAGTACAGCAAAAAAGGTTTAAAAATCAGTTTATATATAAAGTGTGACGTGCCATATTTAGCTGGTTTCGACAAATTAATAGAAACATGTATGAATAGGATTTTAGTCGATCAATTCACCCAATAAGCGACAGGTGTCACCGAGCTATAATTTCCTATACAAATTACTATCTTTAAGCTTTCACCCAACAGATGGCTTTCTTGGAAAATATAACAATTTGTTGAATACATAAGTATATCATAATATGAAATGTAAACTATTATTATAATTAGTACATAAAAATTGTATAAACTAATAGTATAAAGATAGTAGTAATGATCGAAAAAGTCCATATCAATCGGTTCAGTTTTGAAATTTCGCAAGTTGGCCGAATTGTCATCACGTCCTAATTTTCTATCTTATCCAAATTACCACATTTAAGCTTTCAGCCAAGAGATGGCTCCCGCTATATAATATACCAATTTATTAAATAGATATGTATATTATAGGAAATCTAAAATACAAACTATTATCATAATTAGTGCAAACTTCTTTTTTGGATTAGGAAATTGAACTGAAACTTTGCTAGTGATTAATTTAGTTAAAAGGCACGTGGTTGCTAGTCGGTTTGATACCGGATCAAAAAATAAATTTAACCTATTTTCAATTAATATTTTAGTTTGTTTAATTGAAATTTCGATTTATTCGGATTCATTACCAGCTTTATCGCCCAGAAGTATATTCTGGGTAAGTGTTAATTTCTTTGATTTATTATAGACACGTGCTCACGTTAGAAGTTAATTTTGAGGCTAATTTTGTACATTTAATTTTAGACGATTTGAGTACGGTCGAATTGGTAAGGCCAAATTTCGATTTGGTACATCTAGATTTTTGATACAGAACAGATTATTTTGGATTTGACATTTGGATCATTTTCTACAATAATAATAAAAATCGTGTATCAAGATTTTTAGTAGTGAATTTGACCTCTACGATAGAGAAACATATTTAATTGTAATTGAAAATTTTTCATCTGGATAACACTTTAATTGATGCTGAGATTTGTGAAAGAAGAACCTCGATCAACAAAGAAACCTTCAAGTCTGCAGTCCCTGGAAAATCTCCAATTTTAAAAAAGTTAAGTAACTACTCTATATTATTTTTCTTGTAAAATTTGTTTAAATCACCAAGCGTTAGCTGAGAAAAACCCTAGACTCTTAATATTTATTTTATTGTGAGATTTTTATCTTTCTTGTTGTTACTGTACTTTGAATATTGTTATTATAATAAATTGTATTTGTTTGTACTTGCTATTTTTATTGTTCGCCCTCACTGCAAGGATTCGTAAGATCTGGGACCTCGTTTGCTTGACCTGACTTTAGGTCGTAATAAAAGTTATATTGGCAATGTTTTAAATCCTGGTAAAAAACGGAGGAATATCTCAAGTGTTAATATTACTTTTATTCACAAGAAATGGACTAAATGGATGATGAATAGAATCCCATCTGATTTGAATATAAGTTTATAATCTATTTATCTTTATTATAATGATGTCTTTGATATATTATAGAGGTTCTGGGATAGAAGCTAACGTTCAATATCCATTTACATGGAGACTAATACATATTTGAGCCAATAGCGGATGAGTTAAGCTATAATATTTCAATATGCCAGCTTGGGGAGCTTTATATTCCCTTCGACATCGCCTCGCAGAGAAAATCACTAAGTGAAATTGCATTACTAAAAGGGGATAATAATTAAAGCTGATTTACGTCATATAATGGATAATCTTTAATTTAATAATCTTCACCAATTAGCATTATTTTTTCAAAATCAGCTGTAGTAAATTAAAACAGGAACCTATTCTTTGACTGATTAATTGATTTATCTGCGTGCGGTAGGCATTGCTGCCGGATTAGTTATCTACGCTGGGATGGACTGATATCATGCTTGTTTTCACATGGAGAGCTACTTGACGCATAATACAGGAGTAGAGTTTTGTTTCTAGAGTTGTAATTCTTGCGGTTACTCGTTTTCTGAGTTTCTGATTTCGGTGGCGTATACATCATTGTGTGTCCTTTATGATACTCAAATATTTCCTTCCTATTCGTTTCCAGTGTGTTTGGTCCTGTCCTAGTGTACTAATCTTTTCCTAGTTTGTTTACGATCCTCTCAATTATTGCTACCCACGCTATCCATGGTTACTTTATTTTTACGGAGTGACTATTCGTACATGGAAGATGTATGAATAGCGTCAGGACTATTTGTACATGCATGATGTATGAATAGCGTCAGGACTATTCATACATGCAGTATGTGACGTATTGATATAGTAAGAAGTATGTAGGTTTCTCATCAGCAGTCCGTGGTGTAGTGGCTAGGTTGCTTGATTCTCACACGTAAGGTCGAGGGTTCGAATCAACTTGAATTTTGTTAATAACTAAAATACTAAAATACGTAATACGAATTTCTTTAGGTCAGTTCGTTAGGTTAAATGTGTTAATATTATTTGATGTAGTATAGTTGCTTATGATAGATAATTTCCCTTGCCCTCTTGACATTTTGTTAACAATTAAAATATGTAATACGAATATTTCTTTAAGTATATCAGAAAGTAGCACGCGAAAGGAATATTTTCCTTCTTATTCCTCTCACGTATTTTAATTTATGATCGACGATCCTATTTTATTATTTAATACATACTGCATGTACGAATAGTCTTGACGCTATTCATGACAATGACATTCACAGTAAAACAATAATATTGCGATTGATGCGCTGTCACTGAATAGGGCGTTACAATTTTCAAGGTCATTACTTGGAGAGAAAACAAATTAGACATAACCTCACTTTAGTTCCCTACAATGTCAAATATCACAAACCACAACCAAACGTTTTGACATTGGGATCCTTGATTTGTTTTAGCTACAAGCAGCTAAAGTACGCGTATTTTCACAAATATAAGCGGTCAAACAAGTTCTACGTACTTTAATTGCATAGCGACAAATTTATCGCTTGAGGTATATAATGTTATGATTTTTGATCCTATGATATCTGATCACTTCGCCCAATTAGTTTCCTTTAGCTTCATAAAAAGAAACATCTCAATAATTCTAATGATAAAGGAGTATTTAAACATGATGTTCAAAATCCATAACATTCAAGAATTAAATGGTAGCTTGAATATGGTAAATTGGGGCGAAATATTTAACTTAAACATAAATGATGCAATTAATTTTTTCTTTAATAACATTACACGGTGTTTTAATATTGCATGCCCATTATAACGATTCAAAAAGCGACTCTCCTGTAAAAACGATAAAAGATGGCTAAAAATGCATTAATTGAAGAAGGTAACATAATTCGCAAAATTTACTATGAAATGAAACATTCTAATTGTCCGGAAAATAATTGTTGTACAATGAATGCAAAAAAGTATAGGAAGAACATAAAAGTTACCAAACTCGATTATTATAACAAAAAAATCGTAAACGCAGAAAACGAAACCAAAGAAACATGGAATATGTATAATTAATAATAAATTAGGAAGGATAAGGACCGGTCCTAGTGAAATAACTCTAAACATCCAAAATAAGTTAATTTCAGATGGAAATCAACTATCAAATTGCTTTGCGTCACATTTTCCCAGTATTGCACCCGTTAATATAAATGAGTATTGCTAATTTGTCTCTATCTTGCACGCTGTCGGAATGTAGATTAAATTCAATATTTTTTTATCCTGTGACAAAAAAGAATTAGTAAATGTAATACACAACCTCAAAAATAATTTAAAAAATCATCTGGTTTGAATGGCATCACTGTTCACATATTAAAAATATATGTGACAATATAATACCATGATGTTTTTTGATTTATCGAAAGCTTCTGATTCTATGGATAGTTATTTTATAAAAAAAAAAACACCAGTATACGAGGAAGCCTGTTGAGTCCTATATGGTAAACAGAAAATTAGTAGTACAGTGTAATGGATCCCAATCGGATAGCCATAATGTAACTTTAGCTGTTCCCCAAGGCTCAACATTAGGGCCCCTACTATTCTTGATTTAAATTAATCATCTACCTAATTATATTCAACATGGCGTTACCACAATGTATGTAGACGTTACCACTGTTTCAGTGTCAGCTGTCACACGCAGGAGGAACTTTATTACAAAATGTATGTTACACTAGACGATGCATGGTGCCAGAGAAATACGCCCTGCTTGAACGACATAAAAACCGTTATTAAAAATTATAATTTTAGAACAGCTTTAACCTCTGATGAGATCATACATTTTTCAAATTCAACAAAATTTTTCAGTACCTACATAGACAGCAATTTAACATGGAAAGTAAACATCGAGCACATTTGTAAATTGCTTAACAAAGCCTACTTCGTTATTTTGCAGTTAAAGTATACAATTGCTCAAGTCTCAAGTGTGTACTATGCTTTAGCTTATTCACGTTTGTCATTGGATATATTAATCTGTGGACTTTTAAGCCGTGTTCAACGAGTCTGTTTCTTAAAAAAGATTACTGAGATTAACTTTTAACATAAATAATAGAATAAATGTAAAGAATTATTTAAAAAATATAAAATTTTTACAGTTCCTATCATTTATACCTACACATGTCTGGTATTCGCAAAAAATAATTTGTATACATTTCCACTCCATTAAATAATCACTTATATATTACAAGACATAAAGATCTGTTGTTGATCCCAGTGCATAAGATAGCTACATTTCAAAACTCACTGCCCTATAATTGTATTATATTATTTAACGGCGTTCCTAAAATAACTAGAGAAATTAATTTATTCCTCATTTAAAAAGGAAGTGAAAAATTATTAATAACGAATGCTTTTTATAGTGCTTTTTAAATAGACAAAACTTATCTTTTCGTGTTATAATATTCTGACGTAGAAACAATTTCTTGTCTTGTAAATAATAAATAAATACACCGCAGGTAATGACGACCCCCTTTATCCCGGAAGGTTCTAGAAGAGCCTTGTGTGGGAGGGGGCTACACATTTAGAGACAAGGGACACACACCCAATATCCGTGTATGGTGGAAAAATCCCTCTCACAGTATTTTCCACTGCCATGACCGGGGATCGCACCCGGAACTTTTGGGTGAGAGGCAAGTGCGCTCACCTCTCGACCATCAGTCAAGCCTTTATGTATAATGTTTCTAATAGTTTTCATGTTAGAGTTTTTATATGTTCTTTTTTTTTAATTCTCCGTGTGTTATAAGTTTCATCAAATATTTTAGATAATACGGCAAGACAATTAATTATGCATAATTTTACTTATTCATATGAATTGATATTTCCTATTGTTACTTTAGACGTACCTACCAAATGTACATATTACTGCTAAATAAATATTCTATTTCATTCCATCCCATCCTATCATATCTTATTCCATTCTATCATCTGGAAATACTTCCCTTACTGATGGCAACATAACATTTTTAAGTACCTATTATGATGATCATCCAACCAACACACACCCATTCTTCTCTGACTAATCCATGCTCAGGTGTTAACAGAAAACCGTCCACATTTAATTGCATCGCATGTAAAATTTTGATTTGTATTTATGACCAAGAAGCTTATAAATACGGATGTGTCTATCATTACATGACTGGAACATTTTTTCATAAAAAAATATCATATTGTTCGACATATAGTTGAGAGCAAAAATGACTTGTTTTTTCCGTCAATTTGTATTTTTTAGCATGAGAACTACCCTTCAGAATGCTGTTTTTAATTCTTCTACAGGCAGTAGATACTGAGTCAGGAATTTTTATTTCCAAAACTGAATTAGCTGCTGTCTCAGATGGATTTTCCTGGAAGTAATTTATAAGAGCTTCATCCTGTTGCTCATTGCTTCATTTATACCTTCCAGATGTATAATGTATCTTTGCAGGATACAGTTTCTTCATTTTCCTATCGTATTTTAAATTTTATTATAATGCATTTATTTATGTTGTATTCAGGAGCAATTGTTAATAATTGTTATAAACCATCCATTTCCCAATATGCAAACAATTCTGATTTTTTGAATCTCTGTTCTAATTCTACATTCTCTATAAATAATTAACATGTCCAGTTTTAGTCATATTATACTATATGTACATCCATTAAGTTTCAAGGAAAAATTCGCAAAACCCTGATTTGAAATTAAAATATTTCAAATTCAAGAAAATATTAGCCTTGTTGTGTTACAGAACTAGTAGCACATGCCGAGAAATTCTATAAGTTATTCGTTCTTCTTTCTTCTCCAAAATGATATTTGTGTCGGCAGGTGCCAAGAACTCGACATACAAGACATTTGGGAAAAATTGATTTGTTAACCCTTTTATGGACTGTCATGAAAAAAGTTCAAGGCCAGTGAAGACACATCATTTACAACCATTAAACGAAGATGCATAGTAAAATTCAGCTCGCTTGGATTTTTCCACAGTGAAATTAATAATAATAATAATAATAAAGTGTCTTTATTTAACAACATATGGCGGAGTCCAGCCTAGGGGCTGCTCAGATACTCAACCATCAAAAATTTCACAGGAATTATATGACAAATAAATATAATATGTACACAAATATGTAAATAGTATGCAATTGACAATACAAAATAAAAAATAAATAAATAAATACATATTTTTTACTTCTATACCTTTGCTCACTGGCCAAGGAGGAATGTTTTATAATTAATTTTAAAAGAGTTAACCGAGAGTTTCTTGATGCTAGCAAGGATGGTGTTATATAGATTTACGGCAGAGTATGTAAAGGATTTTTTAAAGAATGTGGTCGAGTGTTGAGGAGTCGTTAGATATTCCGTATACCTTAAGTTGCGATCATGAATAATGGATCTGGGGATCAGTAGCTCTTTTAAGTATGGGGGATTTTCAGTACAAATTAATTTATGTACGAAGCATGCAAGATCGTCTAGAGTCCATGTTCAACCAGTTTAGAGATTTTAATTTATGGGACACATGATCAGTCTTTTTCAAGTTAAAAATGAACCTTACACACGTAGTTTGAACCTTTTGTATCCTGTAGGCATTAATTTGATTTAAGCAAGGACCATAGACGATATCACCATAATTAAAAAATGATAAAACAAGTGATTCTGTTAAAATTATTTTTAATTTTTCATTTAGAAAATGACGACAGGAGTATAATTTTTTTAATGCAGAATAGGATTTTCTCATGAGGTTAGTAATATGCGGTTGAAATTTCAAGTCATGGTCAAAGAATAGGCCCAAGTTTTTTTATCTTATCCTTGAATGTTAATTTCTGATCTCCCACAAAGATCTCAGTATTACGCGTGATATATTGTCTATTACTTTCCTTACCAAAAACAGTAACAGCAGACTTAGCTCCATTAATTTGCAAACAATGCTTACGAGAATATGTCACAAGATTATTAATATCCCGATTTATATTTTCAACAGATTGCCTAGTTTGTACCGGTTCAAAAGTGCTATAAATCTGGGTATCATCCGCGTAAAAATGAGATTTACAGGTTGTGAGGGCAGTAAAAAAATCAGCAGTATATAGGATAAAAAACAAAGGCCCTAAAATAGATCCTTGCGGGACACCAGATTCCAGCACTTTCGAATCAGATACAGAAGTATTCATGACAACTACTTTTTGTTTACGGTTAGTAAAATACGATTTTATCAATTTCAAAGGATAGTTGAAAAAACCGTAATATTTCAATTTAGATAATAATAATTATGATTAATACTATCGAACGCTTTGGAGTAGTCAAGCAGCACTAAAGTAGTCATTTTCCCTTTATCATAGCCTCTTATTATGTCGTCGGATACTTTGAGGAGTGCGCTCGTGGTACTGTGGCCTACCCTAAAGCCCGACTGATTTTTAGGGATTATTTGATGTTTTGTCGCGTAACTAATGATCTTATCATACATGAGTCTTTCTGCTATTTTTGACATAACTGGTAACAAGCTTATAGGACGTAAATCGGTGAAATTTTCAGCAGAGTTAGTTTTTTTAAGTGGTTTCACAAGAGCTTCTTTCCACGTATCTGGAAACACACCTTGAACAATACATTGATTTATTATGAACGTCAGATAAACTAGTAGATCTGGAAAACATAATATGAGCAATTTCTTGGATATAGAGTCAAGACCAGAAGCATTCGGCTTGATTATATTTGCAGCGGTATACACTTGTTCTTTCGATGCTTCTTCAAATGAGAATTGTTCAGCAATTTGAAAGTTATTCCGATCGAAATAATTCAACAATTCGTTGCAGGCAGGGGTATATTTACTAGTTAAGGTAAAGTATTCATTTAACTCATTTGGATCTGAGAGGTGTGGTGGTATCTCAGTTCTGTCCTTAGAATTGGTTACATTCATAATATCTAATGTTCGCCATAACTCTTTAGCGTTCTTCGAATTTTGAACAAAACTTAAATATCCCTTTTTTTCACGCCTAATAGCTGAGGTTGTAATGTTTCTCAAATATTTGTAGAACTCCCAATCCCTTAGACTCTTTGATTGTTTGAATTTGGCCAATGCACGTTTTTTATTTTTGATCATTAATTTAATAGTATCAGTTAACCATGGCGATCTAGGTTTAGATATTCTCATCGTTCTTACGGGTGCGTGAATGTCAAATAATGAACAAATATTATTATTTAAAAAACTAAGCATTTGATTGACATTTTCACAATAATAGATTTGATCTAATGTTTCTTGTGAGATTAAACAGTTTCCAAAATAGTTTTTCGCTGATATTGGCACGAGGTATTAGGTCAGTCAAATAATTTAATATATATATAATAATTTATTATATATATATATATATATATATTGTTATTATACATGATTTGCAGGAAACAACTACTCAGCGGGCAAATACCCCGACCTGCATTGAATTATACCTTACAAATCATGAAAGATATATATATATATATATCGGAGCCCGATTAAAAATCAAAATTTAAACGAAACAAAAAACCAAAATGTAATTTCTATCGAACCACGCACAGAAAAGATTTTTAAGCTTAAATGTAATTTACAAAATACCGAAGCTATACTAATAGCCCAGGAAAACGAAAAGGTACGTTTACCGAACGCCATTGTCAAAATAGACAACAATGGTGAATTTTTGACGACAGTAATAAACTCAAATGCAATTCCGAAAACAATAAAATTTTCAAATCTTAAACTTGAACCCGTCCAAAAATTTAGGTCAATATTTAATGTAAATCTTCAAAATCCGGATTCCCAATACATAGACAGAAATTACGAAATAAGAAACCAATTACGCTTAGATCACTTGAACGATGAGGAGAGTGAACTAATTACTCAACTCTGTTTAGACTTTTCAGACATATTCTATTTAGAAGGTGACAACTTGACATTTACCAATGAAATCAAACATTCAATAGACACTAACGATTCTAAACCAATTTTCACTAAATCTTATCGTTACCCCCAAATTCATAAACAAGAGGTAAAATCACAAGTCTCGAAAATGCTCGACCAAGGCATTATCCAGCCTTCAATTTCTCCCTGGTCCTCCCCAGTTTGGGTAGTCCCCAAAAAACTAGACGCTTCTGGTAAACAGAAATGGCGCGTCGTAGTTGACTACCGAAAATTAAACGAAGTAACGATAGGTGATAAGTATCCTTTGCCCAACATTTCTGATCTTCTAGACCAATTAGGCAGATGTCAATATTTCACGACTCTAGACTTGGCCTCTGGCTTCCACCAAATTGAAATCGATCCTAAGGATATCCAAAAAACAGCTTTCACGGTAGAGAATGGCCACTACGAATTTGTACGTATGCCATTCGGTTTAAAAAATGCTCCATCCACTTTCCAGAGGGTCATGGACAATATTCTATTGTCACGAGCCGGGGGTGCTTGGCTTGCGAGAGGTTAATTTATAAATAAAATAATGATGTATAACAAAAAGATACCAACATTTTATTGAAGGTAAAAATATAACAAACAAGGAAAATAGTTGAAACAATAAAAAATAAAATAAAATATAAAATAAAAAGATCTTACCAGTCCATAATGGGGGAGATGTGTCAGGTAGGTGCTCGTTGACTGACTACCAATAAGTAAGTAAGTGTGTGTATCAATCCTGGACTATTTATATGATTCCTAAATACTTATTCAGCAATATTCCTATAAAGGTAGACTTAAAGTTTATGTCTCAACGCGGTTACAAGCTGATATTGAAATATGAAACTTTACATCCTTTATGCTTGTTAAATAGCGAATTTATATTGTAGAAATAAAATATGAATGATAAAATTTAACTTGGAAAGAATGTAAAATTTATTTAACGATTTAGTTTTGCAACTTATTTAATTTATTATTGAATATTTGAAAATTATATTTTGTAGAGAATATGCTAAAGAGTATTTTGGTTAATTTTATAGTGCAGAATAATTATCACTACTTGACACATTTCCCCCTTCCGAATAGCTGGCCACCAGCTTAAACTGCCGGTAATTAGTTAAAATGCTATAAAAATACAATTACAACACGTTTATAAAATAATTAAAAATAAGAAAATATAAAGCATATAATAATTATATGTGGTGGAACACACCGCATGTCGTACAAATAATATACAATATCTGAAAAATAAAATGGCAAATAATATAAAGGAAAATCAACAATAATAAAACAAAAATTTAGTCTTTTAATAGAGTCAATTAATAAAAAGTTTTTGGCACACATTTTTATAGCACTGGCTTAGTTCGGTCCTGTCTCTTTCCGCACTCTACTTCACGTTAGTTATTTTTAGTTCAAGATATTGGCAACGCTGCATACACTAATTGTCATTTTACGTGGGTCGCGCTTCCAGTCGGTTATCCTTTGGTTTGATAACGCGCGGAGTTTTATTGTTTGTAAGTTTGTGTAGTTTTATTTTACTTTTTAACACTATGTGGCGAACGGTGTAACCCATTTTCAGCATCAGTTGAAGTTATTAGCTGGGAATCTCCAGGTGGAAATTAGTAGGTAAGTGAGTCAGCTTTCTTGACCTGTTGCATTTTCTTATCTCGTAGAAGGTGAATGATCCATATTAACTGCTAGGCCAATCGATGTTTATGTACCCCTTGTTGCTTATTTTTCTAGTTACTGTTTACGAAAACCAGTGTAAACATTTGTGAACTAGTGTAAATTCGGAGGCTTCCATTAGGGTTGTCTTAATTCCATTTCAGTTGTTTAATTGTACTTCTGTTATGCAGGGATTTGGAGAATATGGCGACAGAAATTTGCGGAGTGCGCAAATTTGGAAAAAATGCCAAGATGCTATCCCTTTATGTTAATTGCTTAACAGAAGACGAAACTCGTACCGGAATTTTTTCTGAGAGACAAAAAAACATCTTATCCTGGGACTGCGATATGGGTATTGGTGTACTCAACCTTTTCCAGTTCCTCGATCTAGCCACATTGTGTGTAAGGGTTAGCTGCCAATTCTGGGGTTCGTGTGGAGTGGGTCATTTGCCATCGTCAGTGCTCCGTGTGCATTCAACATGAAACAAAGAATAGAACCCAAGTAAGTCCTTATATTTAAAAATAATTCTTTTATAACATTCTTCGATAATTACAGTTTTATTTATCTAATCTATTTATTTATTATTTAAGTCATATCTTTGTCACAATTTAATTTTTCATTTCTTATTAATATTTAAATATTACTGATCTATATTTAAATTACACAATAAGGAATTGTTAATCCATTACAATTTATCCTTAATTATAAAATATAATGATATAGGTATTTATTTCAAGACCTCTTAACTACTATTTTTCCCTTTTTTAATTTTTTCTTTCTCAAAGTTAAAGAATAGTATAAGTATAAAATAGTATCATTTTTGTTGATATTTTTTAAGTGACCAAGTAAAATGGATATTTGCATGCTGTAATATTTAGTGATTTTAAGTTCATCGTATGTATATATGTTTTATTACCCAATGTTAATGATCATTAGTAGCTTTTATACTAGAAAAATTATAAGATTGATATTCTTATTTCATACCTTTCATTTGACTACTTTTAGCCCCCAATATACTACGCCTTTTTAATCTGTCAGCTTAAAATAAGATTTATTTTAAGAAAATTGTGTGCATTTATAATCTATTTCTCGATACAAAAAAAAATCTTTCTATCTCATTTATTTACTTATCATTATACCCTCTGTACTGTGTGTATTGTTTTATTACATTTATTTCCTTGCATTGTTTATACATAACTTTAATATAACTTCGTTCTAACATGAACTACATTTTCAAGCTGTTAGATAATTGAAGAGATATTTATTTAATGCCCATTTATAACGTTAACTTAAATACCCCAGCGATTCTTGAAATTACGGCCGTACTGTAGTTCCTACTTATAATGTACCTATTTCGACATTCTCCAACAAATATATTTTTTCCTTAGAAAAACTTTTTCATTAAATATTCTTGTATACACATTGTTCACATATTTAATTTTCCTACAGTAACATTATACATATATTTTCAATATACTTCTACAATATTATTATACACACATTGTCGACATACTTCTTTTGTTACAATAACATTATACACACATTGTCAATAAATTCCTTTTTCAATAATAACGTTTTTTAAGTACCCTTATACATACTTTTATCTTGGTACTTTTCTATACTTACTCAGTTTGCATCATTATGCACCTATTAACAGCGATAATTGCACACTTTTGCTTTTTATATTTATTTATACTTGTGGCGTAGTAGGGCTTTGTGTTAAAAAAGAAAATTTCATACTTCCTCGGTATTGTGTATTACACAATTGAGGCTAGTACCTGATGAAAGGTTTGATAAACTTCTAGTATATATTTATTATTACTTTCTGGGACGTTTCGTCTCTCTAGTGGCTTATTTCTACACGAACAATTTTTTCGTTACCTTGTTATCATTTTGACTAAATAATCCTAGCGATAGATTATATTCACACTTTACTAGTATATATGGCAAGCTAAATATTTCAAAATCAAAGTAAAACTTTATTCTATTATTATTTATATTTAATATTATCATCAAGTATGGTTTTGCCTGTCTTTAATTGGAACGTGTCCTATAATACGGTACACAAATGTACTCAAGTTCAAAACATTATTGGGTCCAAATTTCTAAAAAGCACGAGTAAAAGTTTAACAAAACCCTAATTTTAAAATCTTAATTCTGAAACTTTTGTGTTGGCTTTTGCCTAGTATTGTAAATCATAGCGCAATCCCCTCAAACTTAAAATAATCTTAGATACAATATATACCCTAACATCCTTTTAGTTTCCATAAAGAATGTCACATTCATACAGCAAGTGTAGAAAATCAAATTCGATCAGGCAGGTGTACAAATAATAGTTCTACGTGAAATTTACTAAGTATGGTTTCACTACCAAAAAATTTAAGTTCATGTAGGTTTTTAATTAAATTTTCTCAAATACCTCTATGGAAATTTCACATTATACTCATTTGTTTAAAATATATATATTTTTTGTTTGTTTCAGGTTCACGACTAGTGGAAAATACTTGGAGTTGCCACTTGAATTAATCATTTAGCATGTTGTATACCTGTGAATGTAATTACTTATAACATTTATAGATATATTTTTCATAATCATACCTTTGACATAATAATTGTAATACATTTATTTTATACTTTCAATTAAAAAATTGCTGAATTTTATATTTTAAAACTTCTAGAAATTAAGTAGACTGTCTCCGCACGTGAGGACCATATAGAGAATGAACATTCTGTTTGAACCTTGGATACCTTAAAACTAATACTTATCATATGTGGTTCTCTTACCATACATATGCATTATCTCCTTCAACATTAAGAATTCATTATTCATTTATCTTCATAATTATTTCATATCATTTTCGGTATCATTTCACCGCTTCTATATACTTCATATCATCATATATTTATTTCGCACTTAATACTAAATTTTTCCTTGGTTCAGACAAAATATCTCTGCTCAAAATAGCATCAAATGTCAAAGGCTGGCACAGTGACCTGATCCCACTCATAACTTTTATTCTCGAATATTAAATTACAACGTGTTTCATTACATGTTTTAGTCTCATTGTTACTGATATGATTTAATTTCCTTTTAAATGTGTTATTACAAGTTACTTTACTTTAAAATTACATTCATGTTTACTCATTTCTCGTGTATATTATTCAAAGTTTTTAAGTTTATGTTTCCCTAGTCTGTCCCTATTTTTGTTATATAACCCTGTTTCACATTTTCTACTCAATCTCTCTTTCATCTTAATTTCATTCGCTCTATCATTCTGTATGTAATACTTTTTCCTAGTTCTATAGTTCCTATTCATTCGATTTTTACTTCTTATTAAGTTTGGATAGTATGTAGCCACCCTAATCTCTATTTTCTGTCTGCCGGTATTTCCCTTTTTACAACGTATTTTAATTTTATTTAAGTTTTCTTGTCCCCTTTTGTTACTTATATACTTTCCTTTCTTTTCTAATTTATATATTTTTATTTTCACTGTCAATTTATCATTTAATATTTTAAATATTGTAAATCTTACCTCATTTTTCTTCGAGAAATACCTTGCTCCTTCTGCAAATTTACCCTGACTCATCTCCTCCATTAAGACTTGTGTTATATGAATGTATTTACGTATATATTATGGTTTATTCATATAAAAATATTTATTATTTTAAAAATACCACAGTAAACGCAAATAATGTCTTTTAAATACCCTAAATCAGTTTAAAAAAAAAAAGGATTATCTTATTCATCATCCTCACCAAATAAACGTTTTAACTTTTCTGCCAACTCTTTGCTAACAGGTTTCTGTTGGTTTTTATTTCTTTCAGGAAAGACAAAATGTTTTTTACTATTATTTTGTTCTGAACCAGGGGTAAGAGGTAACCCTGATTCTCTTACTTGGACATTAGTGTAATTTGGTAAATTTAAGTATTCTCCTCTCCTGGCGCTCTCTCCTCCCAAGCTTTTTTTGTGGCATTAGAAAAAGTTTAAAGGAATATTTAAAAAAACTCTAATAAAATAACCTTCCAACAGTAAATATTGATTCGACTGGTTTTAAAATTACTTTAAAAAATTAATAGAAAAAAATGAAAATTAAATCAAGATTAAAAAGTATATATAAAATAGGTATTGGGGTTAAATCGAGGTAAAGGGGTAGAAAAAAAATACTACTCTGTACCAACCAGTCTGACACTCGGCTGAAATACGAATAATATTTCTTATTTTTTGTTTTACTGTTTTATTTCCAGCCAGTTTTACACGGGCACTAGAAATATCACAATACGGGGGGAGAAAAATACTACCCTGTACCAACCAGTCTGACACTCGGCTGAAATACGGATAATATTTCTTATTTTTTGTTTTACTGTTTTATTTCCAGCCAGTTTTACACGGGCACTAGAAATACCACAATTGGAGGATAAAATTAGTACTACGTACTAGCCAGTTGACACGGGCTAAAATACGACTACCAATTAAAAAAAATATTTTCAATCATATTTCCAGCCAGTTGCCACGGGCTAATGGAAATACAATAAAAAAACATTGGGTTTATTAGGAAGAATAAAAACCCTAAGAATGAAGCTAGGCGCCTCCACCATGTGCCACGAACTGAGATGCGGCACCTCCACCATGCGCCACGGGCTAAAATACGGCGCCTCCACCATGTGTCACGAGCCGGGGGTGCTTGGCTTGCGAGAGGTTAATTTATAAATAAAATAATGATGTATAACAAAAAGATACCAACATTTTATTGAAGGTAAAAATATAACAAACAAGGAAAATAGTTGAAACAATAAAAAATAAAATAAAATATAAAATAAAAAGATCTTACCAGTCCATAATGGGGGAGATGTGTCAGGTAGGTGCTCGTTGACTGACTACCAATAAGTAAGTAAGTGTGTGTATCAATCCTGGACTATTTATATGATTCCTAAATACTTATTCAGCAATATTCCTATAAAGGTAGACTTAAAGTTTATGTCTCAACGCGGTTACAAGCTGATATTGAAATATGAAACTTTACATCCTTTATGCTTGTTAAATAGCGAATTTATATTGTAGAAATAAAATATGAATGATAAAATTTAACTTGGAAAGAATGTAAAATTTATTTAACGATTTAGTTTTGCAACTTATTTAATTTATTATTGAATATTTGAAAATTATATTTTGTAGAGAATATGCTAAAGAGTATTTTGGTTAATTTTATAGTGCAGAATAATTATCACTACTTGACACAGAGTTGTGTCAAGTAGGTGCTCGTTGACTGACTACCAATAAGTAAGTAAGTGTGTGTATCAATCCTGGACTATTTATATGATTCCTAAATACTTATTCAGCAATATTCCTATAAAGGTAGACTTAAAGTTTATGTCTCAACGCGGTTACAAGCTGATATTGAAATATGAAACTTTACATCCTTTATGCTTGTTAAATAGCGAATTTATATTGTAGAAATAAAATATGAATGATAAAATTTAACTTGGAAAGAATGTAAAATTTATTTAACGATTTAGTTTTGCAACTTATTTAATTTATTATTGAATATTTGAAAATTATATTTTGTAGAGAATATGCTAAAGAGTATTTTGGTTAATTTTATAGTGCAGAATAATTATCACTACTTGACACTATTAGGCATCCAAAATGAACGCTGTCTCGTCTACATGGACGATATTATTATTTATTCCCCTACTATCCACGAACATATTTCCCGATTAACAGAAGTCTTCAAACGTCTACAAAAAGCCAACCTCAAAATTCAGCCAGACAAATGCGAATTCCTTCGCAAGGAAGTCGCCTATTTAGGACATCTTATTACAAAGGATGGTGTAAAACCAAACCCTGCCAAAGTCGAAGCAATTCTAAATTTTCCTCAACCCAAAAATCAGAAAGAAATTAAATCTTTTCTAGGTCTAGCGGGCTACTATAGACGCTTCATTCCTAATTTTTCCAAAATTTCAAAACCCTTGACTAAATTGCTACAAAAAGATATACCTTTCAATTTCGACAATGACTGTAAAAATTCATTCGAAACCCTAAAACAAACTTTGACAACTACCCCGATATTGATCTACCCCAACTTTGATGAACCTTTTGTCCTAACTACAGACGCTAGTGCATTTGCAATAGGTTCTGTACTTTCACAAGGAAGTATAGGAAAAGATTTGCCAATCGCATACGCATCTCGAACTTTATGCGGCGCGGAAACTAAGTATTCAACCATTGAGCGTGAACTTTTATCTTTGGTCTGGAGTGTAAAGCATTTTAGGCCATATCTATTCGGAAGGAAGTTCAAACTCGTCACCGACCACCGACCACTCACTTGGTTATTTTCTATAAAAGACCCAGGTAGTAGACTAGCGCGTTGGCGCTTAAAACTCGAAGAATACGATTACGAAATAATATACAAACCCGGAAAAATCAATAAAAACGCGGACGCGTTGTCCAGAATTAAAATCAATCACTTTTCAGAATGTTCCAAATTTTATTCAAAAATTCTAGCCGCAAACGAAGACTCAAACGAAGACTCAGACGAAGATGAAACCCCAGACAATGACGACGAGATCACTGACGAACAAATTGCCCGAGAATTTGACACATTCTCCCGCCTTTACAAAACCAAATCTCTAATAGACTATTCCAAAATTCAAATCACAAATAAACAACTATTAGATCGAGAAAATAAAAACATCATAACGTTTTTCCAACAAAACAACTTGACAGACCTTCACCATCAAATTATCGAGGATATTTTCGAGGAAAACCCCGAATTCTATAACAATACAATCAATATCGTTTCCAGTAAATCGACCCGACAAAGAAATTATTACATTATCGCTCTACCCTTCGACCCAGAGTCTGTGGTAGAACACTTATTTTTAACATTATATAAACACCGAAACAAATTAGACCTTTCCAAAACTTACCATGTTGAAAACAATCTAGACTTTCCAATTCTCGAAATCCTATCATTTATTTTTGCTGAAAAAGACTTAAAACTAATCATATGTCAAAATTTAGTACGAACTCCCGACGAGGACCAACGTCCGATCATTCTCGACCAGCATCACACCGGAAAAAATAATTTACATCGTGGAATAAATGAAACGATACGTAGAATCAAAAATAAATATAATTGGCAAGGCTTAACAAAAGACGTCGAAAATTTTATAAAAAATTGTGAAACATGTCAAAGAACAAAAGTCTGTCGTAAGAACCTCAACAATCCCTTAGTGATTACTGAAACCCCTAAAACTCCATTTGAGAGAGTTAATATCGATCTATTCGAATTTCCCACGCGAAACTATGCATTAACTATCCGCGACGAGTTAACCAAATTTACTCAAGCTTACGCAGTCCCAGACAAAAGCGCAAAATCAGTCGTAAATACCCTGTTGCTTTATTTTCAGCATTATGGTACTCCGCTAAGAATTCATTGCGATTATGGCGGCGAATTTGATAATAATTTATTAAAAGACCTTTGCACCCTTTACGACATAAAACTAACATACTCAAGCGTAGGACACCCTCAATCCAACGGATCTATCGAACGATTCCATGCCACCCTAGCGGAAATGATCAGAATACATAAAACAGAGAATCCGAACGAACATCCTTTCACCATATTACCATACGCGGTAATATGTTATAACAATTCAGTAAACAAAACTCATGGCTTTACGCCATACGAACTTATTTTCGGACATACAGCTAACCGACCACCTGAAACTCTTTACAACCAAAAAGACCTGATCACCAAATACGTTAGAGACCTAAATAATCGAATATCTCATTATTACAAAATTGCGCGAAGTCGAACAGAAGCACAAAAACAAAAAGCCAAAGTTCGATTCGACAAGAACATTCCCGAAAATCGACACACATATAATATTGGCGACAAAGTGTACGTCAAAGAATCACAAATAAAAAATAAACTGCAAAATAAATTCAACGGTCCCTTTGAAATTACAGAAATCTTTCAAAATTCCGCTACATTACTAAATCTTGAAACAAACCAAACAACCAAAGTAAATTTTGATCGAATGAAACCATATACTGAAGATTAAATTTATTTTCAGGTTTCTCCTGCTGATCGGATCAGCAGTTGCTCAATTTAAAATATCACCCATTAACAATACGATCGGAGTATATTATCACCAAGACACGGACATTGTGATTTCTCACAAGAAATGGACTTTACTGGTACACAAAAACATATCTACCTTTAAGACAGCTTTCGACAAAAACGACAAGATCTTACAGACACTATACAACACACTCGACCCAGCATATCATTACATGAACGTCTTTTCAGGAGATGTAAAAACTCACCTTAGCTTATTGACGCAAATTTCCCAATCAATACAATCAAAATTTGACGAAATTTACCTTGACACGAAACGATACAAACGAGGAATACTAAATGGCATCGGAACGATTTTCAAATCAATAACCGGAAATTTAGACGCAGAAGACGGTCAGTATTATTCTGATTGTATCAACAAATTGAATAATGACGAACACCAACTCGAAAACCTAATTAAAAACCAAATATCCGTTACAACTTCAGTAATCAAAAATTTCAACGCAACTATTCAAAAATTGCAAGTTGACGAAGAAACTTTCAATAAGGATATTAAAGAAATTGAAACCTCAATTTTAGACATGACTAAGGACATAGAAAACGTCCATGCAAAACTGAAATTTATCGAAATCTGCGAACAACTTATGGCAAGTTATTTATTTATCGAGGATAACCTAAATGACATCCTAAATTCCATCACTTTCGCGAGGCTTAAAATAATTCACACGTCAATTATAAATCCAAAAGACTTAATAAATTCTCTACAAGAAATTTCGCAAAACCTACAAAGGAACAATTTACCGCTTCCAATCAAACTATCAAAGGTTGCACAGTACTTAGACATTATAGAACTAAAAGCTTTTCAAACAAATTCAGATCTAATATTTGTGTTAGACATACCTTTAATAGACCCTCAAACATATTCAGTATTTCAATTATACCCTATTCCTATTTTGGATAATAGAACTGGTTTATATCATGTATTATCAACTTCTCAAAAATATATCGCGAGAGATGATGATTCATTAATGTACATACATATCTCGAACCTTGAAGAATGCAAACCTCTTTATTTCAACACCAAATTATGTCCAAATTTATTTGCATATCCTATTGACAACAATGCCATATGCGAAGCCCGTCTCTTCAAGAACCTCAAAACTCTGCCAGAAAACTGCCAGACGTCATTTATCATCAGCCAAGGCTACAACGTCCAAAAAATAGACGAAAACACATGGTTAGTTATTAACGCAGAACCTCTACAAACAACCATCAACTGTCCAGAAAGAAATTCAAAAACTGAAGTCATCTACAAAAATTCAATAGTAAAATTACAACCAAATTGTTACGCCTTCATAGGCATCACAAAAATTCAAGCCAGTACCAATGAAGTAACCGATGTAAAAGACGACACTCATCCAATCCAAATTCCATTTGAATGTTGTAAACATATTCCAGACAAAATCCGAGCTCCAAACCTTAAACCACTAAAATTAAACAATCTCAATACGGAAGACCTCGAAGTTGCCAAACACAAGTTGGACCAATACTCCAGAGATTTAGATGATTTGATCAACGAACCCTTTATAACAAAACACATATCCTGGTTCACCTATTTTATCATTGTGCTAATAATTGGACTGTTATTTCTGTACCTATTTTGTAAGTGCAGAACAAAAAGACGAAGACTAGCCATCGATGTTTCTGCATCACCCCCATCTCCACCGAGGCCTAGCAAACCCTACAGGACATTTGCTAACCTATTTCCTTCACGAAGACGACCTACCTTAAGAAGAGAAGACAACGAAGCCGAAGACATAGAACTTACATAAAGACAAACTGTTTTGTGCCTTTTTACTGACTTTCAGTGCTGGACTCTTCAGTGAATTTTATTTCATTTGTTTAATCATTATATTTCATTATTTTTCTATCATTTGTTAATTTCAATTTTATTAACATTTTTACGTCATTTTCATTCAAACCCATCATGCTTATATTTTATGCTTTCACAGTAAAGCTATATTTTAACCTTAGGAATATTTTATCCTATTTTACAATTCAAACCTAGTATGTTTGTATTTTACGCTTTCTTGCCAAAGCTATATTTTAACTCTAACATTTTTATGTTATTTTATTTTATGAATCAAGCTTATTGTGCTTGCATCTCATATTCTAGACGCTAAGGTTATATTCTGTGTTTTAAACCTTACGATTTAACATTTTTGTATCTTTTATATTTTTCCAAATTGTACCATTACCTTTTATATACATTTTATATTCATTTCAAAAGTTGCTGCATAAAACACCAACTTTTTTTATAAGGGGGAAGCTGTTATATTAGAAATATACTATGATATATAATATTATCGAGACAGGCTTAACCTTCTCAAACATATCGTATTACATACTGCGTAACAGCTCTTCTCAATAACCGCTCACGCTGCATGAGCATTGTATTTCAATTCTAAGTAATCCTGATTGTGCTGAATCAGCAACACTGTTTCCTTTGTTCTCAAAACATTATAAATATTACCAACAACCTTTTTGTAATCAGTCTTATACTCACTTTCGAATAAACCTCATCTAAATTATTATTGTATTTTCTTAACGAGTCAACGTTGACTCCAGTGTTAAACTAAATAAATGTTTTTAAAAAGTTAAATCTACAATCCACTATCTAACATATATAAATATATACTAATGAAATAATTCCCCGTGGACTACCCCTCTTCATACCTTACCTATTGATTATCAAAATTGGTGATTGCGGTTTCAGAAGTTGGGCCTAATAATAGACGTAATTTAAATTGAAACTAGTTTTGCAGTTCCAATTAATGCCTTGAGCGCAATCAATTTACATATATACAACGTGAAAGAATTTAGGTGACGGAATATGAGGGTTACTAATAGGGTGTAGAATGCTAGTGCAGAATTGAAATTAGTTATCATGAACGCTATATTAATCAAAAGAGATTCCTATGAATATTCTTCATTATAGAGTCCTACGAGTTTAATGTGTTGACGTAAACATGTATTTCTCAAAAACTTATTTTTAAAATAAAAAGTCTTTATATACTGCCTTCCAACCCTTATAAATAGGGCGAGTCAGAAAATGTCCTTAAGAATTTAAGGAGATATGCGCCCTTAAATTTAGTGTTGATACCACCAAAAAGGTATAATAAAATCGTAGCAGAACGGCCGTAAAAAAATACTGAAATTATTGTGTTAAAAGCTCCTTAATTAAACGATTTTAATCGTACGTGTGACCTCGCTTCATACTCTCTCTTTACATATGCGGGTGTCGGACGTAGATTGCAAACAGCAGTTTATTTATATTTCTATTACGATCATATCTCGCTCCGTTTTCAGCTTTCGAAAATGCGCATATTCCACTTAATACAAGAGTAATTCAGGCATTGTCTTTTGAATTGTATTGTTGTAATGTGTATCACCCCCTCCCCACAACACTTCAAATGTATAATACTACAAGCTAATTTTCTATGTGGCTTCCTCGCACCCCCTGACCATCCATCATGTTTATATTTTTGTCTATATACTTCATGATGAGCAACATAACCTTTGCTTAAACCAAACTGGAAGCCAATAAAAAAGTTCCCTGCACCTTCTGACCACCTTTACTTTTTGATATAATAAATAACACCACAGAAATTAGACAACCCCCAATTCCAGAAGCCAGGGCTTGTGCGGAAGGGGTTACACATTGAAAAAACGCGGACATACAACCATTTCCTCCGACAGTGCCGGAGCCAGGATTCGAACCCGGTGATGCGATGTCCGTGTGATTAATCGCGATTGCCACCTCGCGCCTTAACCTACTCGGCTATCGACCAGACATATATAGATTAAAAATTCATGAAATCGTGGAGCTCATTTTATTTTAACAGACTAAAATTTCTCCTATTAATGTGCATTCAGCATTGACGGTAGAGAATAAAATATAACGCTTTACCGTTACCACAACAAAATACAGATTAGAAATTTATGAAATCACGTAGAGCTTATTTTATACCTGATTTATTGTGAAACACATTTTATCAATACATAATGATAGCCAAAAGCAAAATATTGCAGGTTATAAATTGTTGAAATCATTTACAGTTAATGTTTCAACATTGTTTTCATAACAATACAACAAAAAATCTGAAGCTGGATTTCACAGTTGGAATCTAACACGGAACTTATTAGAGAAAAACTTTATTTTCGGAACGTAGTTAAATAATTGATTACTTTACTTGAATTTCTATTTTGTCCTTGCTCTAGTAGTACTACCGTAGTAGGTGTACCTTTTTCGCTGGCTGGGATACCCATTGAATTATGCAAGAAAAGCGGCAGCACAAAACACATTCCATATGTAATGGAAAAAATTAGCACTACTCATTTTTTCCACGTACAAAACAATTCCAAAGAATTTCCTTTACATACGGGAATGCATATATAGCGTAATACATGTACAGTTTAGCGCAATAGTGCCTGGTACTTTCGATATCTCCCGTCTTTTTCTGTCATTATATGAACCTTAACAACACTACGTGGTTTCACAATTAACTATTAAGATAGATTATGTAAAAGAATCGTGAAATTTGAATATAGACATACTTATTAATTTATTTCTTAGAGGTGAAGTAGTACTGGAAGTAGTAGTGAAGTACAATGCCATAGGATACTTCTACCATTTGCTTCAAACAATACTCTTCGTCTTCCCTAGTGGCATCAGATAAGAAGAAAGAACATTAACATCACATTTGCAAACTTAGGACTGCCAGTCATGTCTTTGTGAGTGCTTTGCTACTGGTCTCGGTGGTGTCTAAGGAACTTACTGATTTTGATCTTAGCACTTTTTGACCTCCCAGGTCGCGTTGCCTTTAACTCGTTTTCCCAGAGTCACTAAGTATCCCGGTCAAAATTTGGGCGGTCGATCAAAAGTGGTTAAAAAGGTGTATCGAGGTCTTAGTTATCCTCCAGTAACATTTTAATTATTTCTGACCTTTAGTTTGACCACAGCACACTTTTTCCCGGAATGGTTGGTCGGATCGAACTAAAACTGGTGGCAATCGATTCTATGACCTCAAGTTACAGCACACTTTTCCCGGAACCGCTGGTCGGATCGATTCGGGAATGGTCGGAATCGATTTCTCGTGGTCGACTTAGTCGATAACGATACCTCCCGCGCCTTCGTATGTCTATGGGGGAAACTTCGGAAATGTTCGTCCTACGAGTTTAATGTGTTGACGTAAACATGTATTTCTCAAAAACTTATTTTTAAAATAAAAAGTTTTTATATACTGCCTTCCAACCGCTATAAATAGGGCGGTCAGAAAATATCCTTAAGAATTTAAGGAGATACACGCCCTTAAATTCGGTGTTGATACCACCAAAAAGGTTATAATAAAATCGTAGCAGAACGGCCGTAAAAAAATACTGAAATCATTGTGTTATAAGTTCCTTAATTATGTCTATGTCTGGTCGTTAGCCGAGTGGGTTAAGGCGCGAGGCAGCAATCGCGATTAATCACACGGATATCGCACCACCGGGTTCGAATCCTGGCTCCGGCACTGGCACTATCGAAGGAAATGGTTGTATGTCCGCGTTTTTTCAATGTGTATCCCCCTTGCGCACAAGCCCTGGCTTCTGGAATTGGGGGTTGTCTAATTTCTGTGGTGTTTATTTATTATTTATTATTATTTAAAGGATTTTAATCGTACGTATGACCTCTCTTCATACTCTCTCTTTACATATGCGGGTGTCGGACGTAGATTGCAAACAGCAGTTTATTTATATTTCTATTATGATCACATCTCGCTCCGTTTTCATCTTTCGAAAATGCGCATATTCCACTTAATACAAGAGTAATCTAGGCATTGTCATTGTCTTTTGAATTGTATTGTTGTAATGTGTATCACCCCCTCCCCACAACACTTCAAATGTATAATACTACAAGCTAATTTTCTATGTGGCTTCCCCGCACCGCCTGACCATCCATCATGTTTATATTTTTGACTATATGTTTCATGATGAGCAACATAACCTTTGCTTAAACCAAACTGGAAGACAATAAAAAAAGTTCCCTGCACCTTCTGACCACCTTTACTTTTTGATATAGATTAAAAATTCATGAAATCGTGGAAGCTCATTTTATTTTAACAGACTAAAATTTCTCCTATTAATGTGCATTCAGCATTGATGGTAGAGAATAAAATATAACGCTTTACCGTATATATAAAATACTCTTCGTCTTCACTAGTTGCATCATACAAGAAGAAAGAACATTAACATCACATTTACAAACTTAGGACTGGAAGTTTCTGAGTGCTTTGCTACTTGTTCCGATGGTGTCTAGGAACTTACTGATTTCGATTTTAGCACTTTTTGACCTCCCAGGTCGCGTTGCTTTTAACCCGTTTTCCCAGAGTCACTAAGTATCCCGGTCAAAATTTGACCGGAGGGGTATGCTTGCAAAAAATCCTACTTAAATGTTCTATTTTTAGGTTAGAGAACCCACTCGCGCCTAACTTCACTATGTTTTTAAAAAAATTTAGCTTATGTTTATACTAGTTTGTTTGTGTCTATATTCACGTTATTTATAAATGTCACTATCACAGTATTAAATTAAGCGACTTCCGTATCCTTCGACGTCGTACTTTCGTTTTGAAGACGTACTTCCGTCTAGTACACAATACACAAATATAACTGGAATGACAGATCTCAAAATTCAAACATCAATTGCAATGCCGTAATAAGATGACAAGTTAAAGACAGGCATTTATTTGAAAGAGGAAACGATAAACAACTCATTTCGCATGTAATTACCAATGTTAAATGAGTATGTTTTTTTTTATAAAAGAAAAGAAATATCCAGATGGCACACGTCTTGACGTCTTGCTGTATATGAACCCTTCGCTTTCGCATCATAGAGAGAGAAAACTAGCTACGAAACACGACCGGGTTTCTTGATAGTGCATACAGCGAAATAGCTTAAAACATACCATAAAACTATTCTGAAAGACTGGCATAATTTGAAATTAAGACAGAATCATACACACACACACACACACACACATATATATATATATATATATATATATATATATATCCGGTATAAATCACTTATAAAAATTTTGATGGGAGTCTGAATGAAAATTAATATTAATTTTAGAAAAAAATATATCAAATAATTTAAGAAAATAAATATAAAGAACAAAACAACAATACTTATTTAACAATTAATTTAAAAAATCTATACCCATTGATATAAAACTCAAATAAAAATTTTTAACAATATGATGACATGATCCGCCATACAGTTTTAAACGCTATAATAGAACAGAATTTGTATTGTGAGCACATTACAGAATTCAATTTAAATAGAAAATACGTTTCATTTGGAATGTAAAACGTTCTGGATAAGAGAAGAAAAGCCATTGAAATCATAATATTTTATGGCGATGAACCGGTGAAACGAATATATATCATTTATATAAAGGTAGCATATGAACATGTGCCACGGTGCATTCAAATGTGAAATCAATAACATTCAATCCTCCATATACTAACATTTATTTTACTCTATATAATGTCGATGATAATATATTTATGGCTTATTAAAGCTATGAAAGCATTTATAATAAAAATGTGTTATTATATATCTGAAAATTTATATACCGGGTAAATCGACACTCAATTCAAATCAAATAATTCAATTCAAATAGTCTTTATTAATATTAACATTACAGAAAGTTGCCTCACCAGGACCTGTTCCGGAACCGATCGTGTAACCACCGTGCTGACGTGATGGCGGATTTCAGGATCGGGCGAAACAGGCCTGGGTGGGCGGAAACAACAATACAATAAAGTTAACCTAAACTCCTTTTTACAAAAATAAAATAAAAATAGGTATTAACTTTTAACAAAAAATCGACACTAGGGAGCTACAAATTTTGAAATACAAATTTGAGACTTGTCGAGGATACATTTCATTTTCTTGATGTGTCACACAAATCACTCCTATTTAATCAAAATAGGCTTTAATTTAAATAACACCCTGTAATTATCTGATACACATGTTCTTTTTACGTTTTTCTTTTTAAATTTAAAATCAGTTTAAATAATTTAGTAGAGTTCATAGCAATTCTTCCAAATTAAATTCTCTAACTTTTTCAAGTTTCCCAAAACTGTTTGGAAGGGTCTCTCCGGGTTTCCATATGGAATTTGCACGTGTCTTTGTTGACATGTGGGCTCAATATCTACAAAGACGTTAATGCAGATTTCATATGGAAACCCGGTGAGGCCCTTTTTTCAAGGTCTGATAAAAATGCACTGACTGCAATTGCAATGCTCAAAGCCAAATATAATTTTCGGTAATGGTAAAATTGAAACCAATCCGCGATCCGCCAGCACGTAAATCGAAATTATATAGGTATATGAATATACGACAGATTAACTGCTAGAATTTACAATTTGCAGTCTTAAATTTTTAAGCTTTTAATATATTCACATTTCTTTACTTTTTATGAAAATTTTTAAAATTTCCTGATTTCTTAATAAATTTTCCAAATTTTCTTACATTTCCCTGACTTTCTCAAACAACTTCATAGTTCCTGACTTTCCAGGTTGTCAGGAACCTTATATAAGTTTAATTTAAATTTACTTCATCTTCTTCAAAAAAAAAAGAAACAAAAATTGTCTAAAAATGCTTAAGACAAACAAACCATGGTTGTTAGACTTTTCAAGATATAAGTCTTAAACTAGGCGGAGGTAATATATGAAAAAACGGGCCAATTTTTAATTATTTGACACTTCTCCATCATTTCCGGTTTCTCCGATAATGACTCCAACTTAAATTGAATGTCCTGTATATTACATTTTTCGTAGATGATTTTAAGTGCGATTGCGTAGTTTTAAAAACATTTCTGAGACTACTTCATATTTTAGGGTTATCTTTATTTTTGCATCTAGAGTGTAGTGAATGCACTCAAATCAATGAAATGGACCAAAACTATAAAAGAATAATGAGATTTTTCGATTTGGTTTAGTACCTACGAATTTCTGTAATTAAATCAACTTTTTCAAGTGGCAACATCTTTTAGGCACCCAGTAGTTAAATACTAATTGCCACGACAAATCCATTGATAACTTCAAGTCGAAAATCGGTATTAACCCAAGTACATAAGTTCTTTGGTGGATAACAATTAAAATATCGAGAAAATACGCGTATCAAGTAAATACGCCGTGGAAATTTAATAAAATACATTCAAAACATTCATTTCTTCACCAAAACAACGCTGCAACTAACAAGCGTTCTGCCAAAAATGATTTATTTTAAAAATAAAAAACATATTAAAGGATTAATTAAAGGGTAGGTAGTAATTGCACCTCCCTTCTTCTTGGCATTTTCTGGCTCGGTCAAGGGTGTTTCGCATAACATTTCCCAATATAGAGAAGTTATACTTACAAAAACTTCGCGGATACGATTTAGTAAAATTTCAAGTATTTGAAGACGTGTATAAAAAACCCATTATTTCACATAACCCCACACAAAAAAATCAAAAATGCTTAGATCTGGTGACGGGGCAGGCCAAGGTATAGGTTCATTTATTGCAATTACTTGCCCATTATACCGGTTCACTAAGTGAACCATAACTCGAGGGGCATTATGAGGCGGAGCCCCTTCTTGTTGAAAATACATTTGTTCTGAAACTGCAAGTGGTAAGTCCATCAACATTTCTTTAATATCATTTTGTAGAAATTCAAAATATGTCTCCCCTGTCAAAATCCTTGAAAGGAAATAGGTACAATAATTCTTATTCTAGTCACCCCCGTCTATGTATTTAATCCAAACCTTTCCTGATAATTACCTTACCTCATTAAATGTTGATTTTTCTGCGCCCAATATTTATTGTTTTGTTTATTGAACTTTCCGTTGTTGGTGAATTTCGACTAGCCAGAAAACAATACGAAGGAATGAACATTGGGGTTAGCGGTATCGTTCGGAAGTAACATCATAATAAGCTACTCTTCGGTTACCATCATCTTTATACAAATTCTGGTGCAACTGATATTTAAATGAGCGGTAACCATATTGTTTGGGAATCTTTCTTGCTGACTTACGACTAATTTGCACCTCGTGGCCAGTCTCTCTAGTAGAAGCAGTCGGATTCACAAAAGCCAAGACGTTAATTTCTGTCGCTTCATCAACGATAAAAGCTTGTTGTTGTTATTAATTTTTTCATGATTTGTTTCTCCACAGTTGGAAAGAATTGAAAACACGGATAGTGTCTGTTCGGATACCTTTGGGCATTGAACACGCAGAAAAGCCTCTGGTTTGTGGTAAACTTTACGGTGGGCGTAGTGTGTCGGACAACGATAAGAGTTTTAAGCGTAATAGAGACTCTTGAGGCGTTGCGTGCACTTAATTTATGAAATGAGTGAAGTTCGAGTGGGTTGCACTTAAACAGGTTGGAACAGGATAAATGAGTCACCCTGTATAAGCCCCTGCTGATTATTCTAACTGTTTCTGTCGATTTCTGAAATTAAATTTACTTTAAACTGAATTTAATTCTTTGTGGCAGGTGTTTTTCCAACACCCTGTATATAATTCTTAATATAGAACACTTACGTGTGCAAGATTTAAGCTGAAGCACTTTTTGTTAATTTAAAAATTTTAATTAGGATGAGCAGATATTTTGGAGCACCCTGTATGCAGTCTTTGTGGATTAAAATACTCGGTTTTAGAAAGTATTACGATATTTATTATTAAAAACAAATACAGGTTTAAATAAAATTAAAATGTTCTTTTTTACAGTTATTAATTTGTAACTTTTCGACAGCGAATAAATTCCAGGTTGGGAGATTTGATTCGGTGGAGTTGTATTAAATAAAAAATGTTAAAATTCACTTAGGATTAGGTGCACGGTGGCAAATCAAATTATTTAAAAAATGTCTGAAAAATTTCTCTTAAAACTAAGACACTAGGTGCGAATTAGGTTGATGCGCGAAGGCAGATTAAATTAAATAGAAAAAAGTATTTTTTACTAAGTTCCGTCCTAGGAAGGAGCACGAACCCTATTTGCACTAACCGACACTGACTTTTGAGCAGATTTACAACGGATGTACGATGATGCTGACTTGCCGAAAACGTGTTGAACTCGGTCTTTTATACTGTTTGCTATGGTTTCATTTGTCGTGTTATATTCTAGAAAGCTGGATCCCGACATTCTGTGAGGGCGACGATAACTCATAGGTTGCGCAATATTGTATCATCTTTGTAAAAAATGGAAATTCGGAAATAAAAATTACACGATTCTTTAGGCAATAGAAAGGGAAGTTAATTGATAATTAAATGAAACTTGAATCAGTTTTGGTTTAGGAGATATAGCACGAAAAAAAGGCTGAATATATTGAACCTTCCTTGTATGGTCATACTTTACGCACGCACGTAATATAGTCATTGAATTGTCACGCGCGTTTCGAGGGGGTAATATGGAGTTCAAAGTGTGTTAGTGCGTGGAAACGAGAATAAGTCGTGACATTAATGTGGAAATGTGAATTGAAATGAAATACATAAAATAAAGCAATTCGAGAAAAGGTTAAAATTGAATAGAAAATGAGTTGTAGAAAATTAATGAATATGAATTTAAGGTTTATACCGGAGGTAGGTACGAAAAGTATGTTGGGTGTCGAATGCTATTATACGGGGCTGTATTCTTGAAGTGAGTGTTTTGGAAAAATTATGTTGTAAAATTGATGAATGGAATCTTGTAACCTGTTTTTTGATTGTTTGAGATTATTTTAGAATTATCGATGTTTCGTAAATTTTTTCAGAATTTTGGTGACTTATTGGTGATTATTGCTTAAAATGAAAATGAAGGTGACTTTTTTATCGGGGTTTGTCCTTTTGGACTGAATGATTGAATTTTTTGACTAATTTTGATATTTTGCGTTTACTTATAGGGAATCGAATGTACCATAACAGCATACGATTCTGTGGCCTTTCTAGAATTTTTGTGGAATTCTTAAAAAATTAATAACATGTCCACTTTTTCATGTCTTGTATACATGTTAAACAAAAACAACGTATTATTATTTGTCAAGCGTCTTTTTGTTTCCACAGCACACTTTTTTATTTGAAGTGTTATTTTGTTAACGAAATGCATGCTTAGAATCCAGTTTTATTTAATTTCCATGGCACACTTTTCTCGATTTTTAAATTATTATTCACCAAAGAACTTTTGTATTTGAGTTAATATCAAGCCGATTTTCGATTTGAAGGTATCAATGGATATAACGTGAAAATTAGTATTCAAAAAACGGGATGTATAAAAGATGTTGCAATTTGAAAAAGTTGATAATTACAAATTAGTGATTTCGGAAATTTTGGCCGGTCGTAGTTACTAAACCAATTCGAAAAATCTCAAGTTTACATTTTTCTCTCTTTGTTTTGGTTCATCTGATTGATTTGAGTGCATTCACTCTATTCTAGATGCAAAAATAAGAATAACGCTAGGAAATCAATTAGATTCAATTTTGTTTTGAAAACTATGAATAGTACTTAAAATTGTCTCCTGAATTCAAAAAATAAGCACATACAGGGTGTTTCATTTAAAATTTCAAAATCGGGGTCATTTCCAGGGAAACCAGAACTGATGGAAAAGTATCAAATAATGAAAAATTGGCAGTTTTTGGTGTATATTAACTCCAGCCAAGTTTGAGTCCTATACTTTGAAAATTATGGCTTATCTAACGATTCTGTTAACACTCGGTATATATATTGTATACAGTATAATGGACATTTTCCATTTTTGTTAGTTCTTGGAGGACTCATAATTCTCGAGAAATTTGAAAAAAAAACCGATGGAAACACGCTTTAAAAAATTCAATTGTTTAAACCGCCTACTGTAATCGCCACGAGTGATGGCGAGCAAAGGGGAAGATGTATGTAGAGAGTAGTACAGACCTAGCGACGCATCGCTATCTTAATTGGCGTAGTATAAATTCTGTGCGGTTCTATGATAGGTCGACTATGTTCCTCTACAGTTCCCACCGCTCACCAACACTCGTGGCGTTTACTGTACCACGTTGAAAAAAAACCCTGATCAGACAATACACTTTAAAATATCCTAATTTGTCGCCAGTATAGTGGAGCAGATCTGGCTTTGGAATAAGGAAACGTCTGATTGCAATTTTCTTTGCCAATACGTAGAGTTGAGTCCTCCAACATTACGACACATTTGTCCAGCGAATGTCGGGGGGGTAAAACGACATGTTAAATATATGGGAAAATAGTTTTTCGAAGATAACTCGCAGCTTTTGATCTGACGAAGAAAATCTTTCCCCTCTCCCTCCTCTAATTATCTCACTGCCCTTAGCCTCCGGCCCAACAAAATATCTGCCAATACCGTTGTATTAACAAAAAATGAGTCCTCACCTCCACTCCTTCATAATAAAACATTAATTTAATTTTTTTAATTCTTGCACCTTGGATTCGCCATATCCCGCGAATCAATGGTCTGATGTCGATGAGGCTGGGAACAAAATTTGATTATTTTCATGAGCTCTTCATTTTTGGAGTGAAGATTTTTTTTTTCAGAACAAAAGCCGCCGAGTTATCTTCGAAAAATCATTTTCCCATATATTTAACATGTCGTTTCCCCCTCCCCCCTTTGACATCCACTGAAAAAATGTGTCGGAATGTTGGGAGGATGTAATAGGACGTTTCCTTATTCGAGTCTGGTTTTCTTCTAGATCTGCTCCACTGGTAAGTTATATTACAATGGACATTAAATAAAATAAGAGTTTCCTATGTAAAATTAAATCTAATGGGTTTAACCTCTGGCCCATATTACGATTAAAACATATTGAAAAAGATTTCTTATGTTCAATGCAAAAAAAAAAAAACAGGTTCATCCGTTCCTAGCACTCAAAAAACGTAACAAAAACTTTACGACCTTATTAAAATATCGGTACTCTCTGTATTATCTCGATCCCAAATTGACTCGCTTATTCTTTATAAGTTTTTGATGTCGGCTTGTTTGATGACAGCATGCCGCTTGGCCCAGGGCTATAATAATTATGTCGTAAAGTTTTTGTTGCGTTTTTTGAGTGCCGGGAACTGATGAGCCCGACTATAAATACATGATAAAGTTCTGTTTAATGCAATTAATCCTTGTAATAAAATAAATTTTATTACCATTTAAACTTGATACGCCCATGGATGTAGCACTCACAGCTTTTAGCGTTGGTAAATTAAGCTGGAATGCATTTTGACTTCATTATTAACAGATAATCAGATTGTCACATTGGAAAGCTTCGTATTGGTGCATTTTAGTTTTAAAACGAGTTGAGGTACAAACGCATTTTATTTTCAATTTCCACGTAAATAACACTGCACACGTCATTTATTAAATTACCTGCACCAAGTACTTCCACGAAATTGTAAATTCTGTCCTCTTCAATAAAGTTTAATGTGTCGAAATTGAATTTCCCCATCACAGACAAGTTTATCGATTATAACTTCGAGATAGTTATATAGAACATGTTTATCATTTTACAATATACCTACATGTAATATGATTTATTTGAGTCTAATAGGGGAGAATAATTTTATTTAAATATAAAATAGAATAATTAAGCTATTGATCAATATGGGGATATTGGTAGTATACCAGTATCGAATTGATGTAGTAATATCAATTCGATTTGATAGATTTAGAACATGCGTGTTCTGTTCATACTGATCGGAAACGAAGAAAAACTGCTGAATGCTGAAAACGATGGTGGTAGGCACCTGATTCTCAATACAATGAAAATAATTTGTAGAAGGGCACCGTCAATTAGGATATCGTTCTGTAATGTGCACGTCTACGCCACTGCCTCATAGAAAATTCGAGAAGGGCCCAGAAACGCGAAGAATAGACTGGAGAGTGCTAGTACAATCGCCGTGGATATATATAGGGAGTGGGTCGGCGCACGGAGTTCAGTTATGTATGAGATAAGCAAGTAATAAGATAATATAGAGAACAGTAACTAGTTGTGAATTATAGTAGTGAGGCTATAGTAGGATAAACTTGTAATTAGTATGTACTAATGTGTAATTATCAGGACTAGTTATTGTAATTAAGTGATTAAATAAAGTAGTGGTTAAAGAAAGTTCCTGTTGCAATTTTTTGAACCCATGTGCAGGGTGCTTACTGGAGGGTGTAAACTCGTAACAATTGGTATCAGAAACGGAATTGCAACAGGATTTCTGAAGAATTCGAGGAAGTTCGAGAATGTTCTATTTGGAAACCACTGCAAATATTAAAGTGCTTTGAACTGGAAAGTGATATGGACATTAGACAAGATTTATTTGTGCTAGTGTGAGGTATCCAGAAGATTCTATTTGGAAACTAATGCAGTTAGCTAAATTCTATCAATTATAAAGTGATATAGACATCAAATAAGACCTATTTGTGGCATTTTGAGAAAATTTCCAGAATTTTTTATTTAGAAACTAGTGCAGTTAGCTAAATTCTGTCAATTGGAAAGGATATAGACATCAAATAAGACCTATTTGTGACATTTGTGACACAGTTAGCCAAGTTTTATCAATTGGAAAGTGATATAGATATTGA
Source organism: Leptura quadrifasciata (assembly GCA_963675555.1). Lineage (NCBI taxonomy): Eukaryota > Metazoa > Arthropoda > Insecta > Coleoptera > Cerambycidae > Leptura > Leptura quadrifasciata. The sequence goes on along the minus strand of OY776673.1, from coordinate 147,485,694 downwards.
ATGAGACCTATTTGTGATATTCTCTGTGAACTTCTAGAACATTCTACTCGGATTTTGTTGAAATATTTGACTTGAACCTGATATGAACTCTAAATAAAACTCGTTGTTGCTGTTTCGAGAACTTTTTGATAGAAACAAGAAGTATGGCTGTCGAAAAACAAATGCAAGATATGTTCACAGAATTAAGAAAGATGATGTTAGACCAATGTCAAGAAGACAAAGAAGAACAATAAAAGCAACGTCAAGGAGAAAAAGAACAGGAAAGACGTGAAAAAGAAAAAGTCAAGAAGAAAAAGAAGAATTAAGGAAAATAATGGGAGACCTGGAAATAAGACGGAATAAAAAGTTGATCAGATGGAAAAAAAACTTGGCAAAGTCGAAGCAACAGTTGTTACTGACGTCGAAGGAAAAATGAGTGATATTGAAGGAAAATTCCGGGTAGTTGAGAAGGAAATGGAATGAATTAAGCGACAGTTGAGAGAAAATGGGGGCCAGCTAGTCGTATCATCGGGTCCTCGGTTAAAATCGCCTTCCTTTGATGGACAAACCTCTTGGTCAACCTACAAAAGACAATTTGAGGCAGCTGCTTGTGCTAACTGGAGTAATGAAGAAAAGGCTATGGCATTAGTTTTAGCATTAAGGGGCCAAGCATTAGAAGTGCTTCAGATGATTCCACTGGCGTGGCAACAACATTTTAAAGTTTTAGAGGTTGCATTAGATCTAAGATATGGAGACCAACACTTTGCTCAACTATATCGGACTCAACTGAAATCACGTATACAAAAAGCTGGGGAGAGTTTACGAGAATTCGAGGCTGCAGTAGAGAGACTGCCACACTTGGCTTACTCGAATGCCCAAGGCAGATCCAGGAGCAATTGGCAGTTGACGTGTTTATTGATGGCGTAAAAGGTGAGGAGATCAGGTGGGTCCTTGGGCTATCTCAGCATAAGAATAATAGCGAAGCATTGATCCATGCACTTGAGGTAGAGGCCGCCTATGCGGATTCCTCATCGCACAGAATACGAGCCGTCTCTGTGGAAGAAGATCGATCAGAGGAAACGAATTTGGACACTAACTAAAGGATATATATAAGATATTTACTCAATTAATAACCAAGACAAGGAGGTGTAAAGCCCAGCAGAGGTATCCCGTGTTATCAGTGCAGCAAACCAGAGCAATGAGGCGTGATTGTCGAAAATGGAACCTTGGGGAAGTAAATGCTGCAAGGAAAGAGGAAATCCGCTCCGATAAGACGAGATTGATTGTTATGCTAACAGATATATAGACAATGGTCGCGTAAGTACTAATCGAATTAAGTTTGCGACTGAAGCCGAAACAGGAACCGCAACCGCCAAAACATGAGCCAAAGCAGCAGCCAAGTGGTGAAAGACTGACAAAAGGAATCCGCTGTTATAATTTCGGCAAACTGGGGCATGTCAAGAGGTATTGTGGCCAGAGGCACCTTAAGGAAGTAAATGCCGAGAATGTAAAGAAACAGCAAGATGTAGCAGAAGCGAAGGCGGTTAAGATAGAGGTTCCGAAGGATTGGACAAAGGAAGTTGTAAGGAAGGAGCAACTGAATGACGGCGAGATTGGACCACTACTGAAGGCAAAAGGAATCCGCCCGGAATGGAACGACGTTTCGAACAAAAGTGTTGGACTGAAGGCTTTGTGGACGCAATGGGATTCCCTAAGGCTTGACGGACTATTACGGAGAGCATGGGAGAGCCCGGATGGGAAGAAAGTTACCGTGCGTTTGGTGATACCCAGGTGCCGGGTACCAAAAGTATTCCGGGAAGTGCACGAAGGAATGAGAGCATTTTGGCAAACATAAGACTTTGGCTAGAGTACAGGAATGATTCTACTAGATAAATGGAGGCTTAGTGTCGCAGATGCAAGGCTTATGCGGATGCAGCCATCAAGTAGTTACTTACAGGGAGTTGTGACCGAATGAAAGCTCAATATTACCGTAACGTCAGTTCGTCGGGATTCACGATGGGGAACTTGGCTTGGGTGTACAATCCACAGCAGAGTAAAGAAGGATTCCCGAAGCTTCACCCACCTTGGGAAGGACCCGTATTCTGCCATTACTCGGATAAATGACGTTGTTTACCGAATTCAACGTGGTAAGAAATCCAAGATGAAAATCGTGCACCTGGAGCTGGGACTCTGAATTGCCTGACCGAAACGTTCAGGCTTAATACATTAACAATCTAATAAACAATGTAAAGAGTAATATTCTTATCAAAGAAGAAATTGTACCGCAATCTTTGTACCGTACACCTCACGATATTAAGAAAAAATGAGAAATTAACCAAGCGGTATCCCGTAAAATTGATTCCGGTAGGTCTAGAAAGAGCAATAATCAAGAAGATGAAGATCTCATAAATTACTTAAGAAAAAAAACCTTTTCAGACTGCAGTAAATGCAATGTCTGAGAAAAATTTCCCGGCTTTAGTATCTACTATTGCAGAAGAACAAAACAAGAAAGCGAATTAAATAATTGTTAAGCGGTTAAAAAAACCAACCCTCAGAAAAGAAGAAGCAGGAGGGCAGGACTAAAAATAATTCTACCCTACTCAATTAACGACGAAAACTTCTGAGAATAGATTGTCTCTTCTTACAAAAAGTTTTTTAAATCCTGTAACGATGGCCATGTTCGCGTATATATATACTAGGTCTACACAAATATCAGAAATCTTTTCGGTGTTCGTGTTGCACCTGGTATAAGTTAACTCAGTTTCCATGTCTGTTATATGATCTTTCCTTCATTACTATGCAAAAGAGCTCACATGATTATTATTATATATTGACTTGCTATATGTATAATATAAATACAAATGCATTAATGGACGATAAATATCAATGAACTAAATTCTATAGCTTCAAAATATCTATTTATATCGTTGAATAATATGAATACATATGTATCAACTCTATTTATATTTCAAGGGAAATTATATATCTATTATTTATTGTTTAAAATATCAAATATCACATACCTGAAATATAACAAAGGCTAATACGCTGATTAATTTTAAATACATTATAGATTATACTATGGTATAAATGACATATTCAATACAACGCAACGCCTGCGTCTATAATGTTAATAGGTGTTTTCAGAGAGGGCGCCGATCGGGCGTATGAGAGTTGGTTAACCCTGGACAATCTGTCAAACGCTAAATTTAACTGAACTTGGTTTTAGATTATGATAACTTAAAATGCTTTTGTTTCGAATGAATTATACTGTAACTACTGTACTTAAATATATTTTAAAATAAGTATTGAGAATCAACATCAAGTAATGTTGGTTCAGAACGACCGGGCCGGTTGCTAATGGTTTCACCATGGATCAGACGGCAGCAAAACTGGCGACAATTTCAAATAGTTACATTGGTTAATGCCAAAATAAAACAATGGTTTTCAACCTCCTGAATTTCGCAATTACTTAAATATTCGTTGAGACATAGATCGTTTGGCTATTCGTTCATAATTTTTCGGTTGCGTTATATGGTTTATGTTATACAGAAATAAGCTAAGACATACACTTCGTTTAGTTTTTGAGAAATAGCTCTGAGAATTTTAAGTGATTCATATACGTCGGGATGTGTGCAGCGCGACATAAATCAAAGCGCCCTGTATAATAAATGTACTATTAGTCTATAAATATTTACGAATTCTGTTGTATCACTCCTTTTATATGCTGGTACTATTTGCCTGATTTTTTGTATATATATAATCTGTAAATTCTATTAGTCCCGTAGGTTTATTAGCAAAACTATTGACAAGTACCTCTTTAGAGTATTTTAATACTTTAATAGGTCTAGTACGGCTGTAAAATGTGAGTAAAAGAAATAAAAAATCCCCCTTTTAAGTGTATACAAATCAAGATATAAACCAAAATTATTTATGTTCAGATCGCACGAAAATACAATATTGAAAGCAATTCATACCTATTACAACACGCGATTTTCACACATATATAGGTACCACAATTCACCTTGCTTATCCTTTTATCACAATCCATATTTTGTTGGATGCATACTCTACTTGTATATATAATGGTATTTAGAGATATATACTTACGGCATTCGCTTTCATCGGAACCATCAATACAGTCGACAGTCTTATCACAGCGGTAGTGTGGTGGAATACAATATGTTTTATTCCATATATATTGACGACATGTCAGCTGCCCTGGCTCACAATCGGGTGGTGCTGAAATAAAAAAAACATGATATATTGTACTACATAAACTGCATTCATATTTTAGGCGTTGTATATCTTCATAGCAAGAAAAGTGACATTAATGTCGGAGATTTATAAGAACTAAGTATTGCCATAATGGAAAATATTTGAATATTTTTTTACTCTACTGGTTAAGTAACTTGATCATTTCTAGTCACAATGGGCGTTATTAATGTAACTTTGTTGATTGAGAATGTGATACTCTTTTATAAAGCGATTTCTGCGAGTGGAAATGCTATCTTGATTGTCAAGTTAGCATTACCATGGGTTATTTTAAAAAAATAAAGAACTAGAAATAAAAAAACTACAATTAATGGGACCAAAACGATTTCAAAATTTTAAAGTGGTAGTGCTAATTTGATAGAGCTGAAACACCTTGTATTGAACCTACTCATTACTCAATATTTTTGTTTCAAGTGTCCCGAATCTAAAAACAGTTTTTACGATATCGGCAACTGATGAATGTTTACATATATTGTGAATATCACAAAGTGCAAGTGAACATTCATGCCACTTTCTCAAATAACCGCATCTTAGAAACCCATCACTGCACTTTAATTTTTTTAAATAATTTTTTTCATTATACATAATCAATTCCTGAGTTACTAACAGTATAATCTGATTTTTGACGTCATTTTTGTGATTTCGATCCACGCTTGATCTGCGCTGGTCACACCAGCGCAGATCAAGCGACAATGGTGCATGGCCAGCCTCGAATTAGGATTTAACTATAATATAAATTTGAAAACAGTGTGAATCTCTTCATTACGACAGTATATTTTAAACACTGATTGCAAAATATAAACAAAGAAGCTACTTAGGGTGCGAGCCTAGGTGTGTCTTTACTATGCCACTATGCACATACTTCGATATGCGATGTAAAGCAACTTCAGGAGCAGTTAGTAATTAAATGGGTGGCCGTTTCAAGTGTTATAGTACGTTTCATGCATTAACAATATAGTCAAAGTCGCCAAGTCAAAACTTAATAAAAAAAAGTCTTTCAGACACTGAAAATCATCAAAAACCAGAATTTTTCAAAAATAATTCTGAGAAAATTCATACCACATCGATAATTCACAATTAATCTAAATTTATCACATAATCATTCAAACATCCAAATTAACTAATTTACAACCAAAACATTACAAACGATTGCCCTAAAAAATACCGCCCCCATACTATCTCGATTCTCATCAAAACCACTCTCCAAACCCTTCGTCAGAATATTTTTATTCACTTCCAAAAATTTTCTATAAACTATTTTCCTCTTCAAATCAACTTTTAATTCAATTTCTCATTAATATATCAAATCACACTCCATTCACATCTTACTTACTTACTTACTTCATCACATTCATCAAAAGTTTCTCTATTAATATGGCTTAATTTACGATTTCAGGAACTGTTTTACGGGACCAATTCAATTTTAGCAATATATTCAGACAGTTATCACTCATATTTCTAAAACCAGTTGAGATTCAACTTTCATTTATATATCGAAAAGTATTATTTTTCATTGCCGTACTTATCATATATTTTTCGTCCTGAATTCGAATTTTTCAAAACAATTACTAAATATTTCACAATATCGAGCCCCATAGACTGGCCGGGGACATATCTAGCTCTATCCAGACTTCTGCGAGCCAAGTCCCCATCGTACCATATAAATAATGGAGCATAACGAGCTCAAATTAAGTCAGTTTTGGTGTACTTGTAGTTAGTTTCTGCGTTCCACGAGTAAAGTCTCTAAACTAACAGTGTTTAAGTCTTACCCGGTCAGCCTTAAATTTCAACAAATAGACAAATACTTACCTAAATTACAGAGTTCCTTATTCTCAACAAAAAATTTTAATGTTCAATTTGCTGTAAGTAAAAATTCATGCCATCTAGTGGCAGGAAGCTTTTATAAAAATTCATTAAAATAAAATCGATCTTTTCTAGTGGCGCTTAACAAAAAACTCAAATGCGCAAACTTATTGCGTCCTCGGTTCCAGTCATCCATTCAGTAAAAGGGTATAAAAAGCTGAGGAAAATATACTCGACCTCTTGTGTTTTCGTTACTTGTGTCCTAGTGATTTCCGATAAGTACCAGTATACAACTATCGCGTTATTACCTAGTGTAAGTGCAGAGCCCCGAGTAAAAAAACTACTAAAACAAAACTACGCAAATTCAGTCAGCAATTCGTTTTTATTTTTACTTTCTACAAGCGTTAATTAAAATATCTTTTTTCTACTGCCTTATGTAAATTTGCTGTTTTCCGTACAGTCTGTAGAATGGATAAGTGGACCATTCCAGTTAACTGAACGGATATATTTCATATACGTTCTAGGATGGATATGAAATCGACCAATCACAGTTCGTGTATTAAGTACCTAGGCAACTATTCGTTTTAAAAAATTCAAGTTAGTGCGTAAGCTGTCAAAGTAATTGTCAGTGTGTATTCGCGCAGTTTGAGCTACAAAATAATTTAAAATGAGATTCCAGTAAAGAATCGATAAACGGTATACCACCTAAAATTTTATTGAAATTATTATATACAGACAAAATTTTAGAGATATATTATGACAAAAAAAAGTAGCTATATGTGGGGATTGAACCTATGATCTCAATTCAATTCAATTCAAAAGATATTTATTCATATTAACATAGAAACAGTTGCCTCTCCAGGACCTGCTCCGGAACCGATCGTGCAACCACTGCGTTGACGCGGTGGAGGATTGCAGGATCGGGCGGAACTGGTCTGGATCGGCGAAAACGACAAGTAAAACAACTAAACCTAAACTCCTTTTTACAAAAATATAAAATTAAAATAGGTAGTAACATTGAATCATGCTTGAAAAACAAGCTTAACAAAACTTAAAACTACACTTACATTTAAAGAATTCGCGCACAAAAAAACACAAAATTTGTATCTGGACGCAAGCACCACAACTCAAACGAAGTACCTTCCGCGAGATATTGCAATGCGGGGCTGCGCAGGGCTGGCCTAAACTTTGATTTTAAAAATTTTGATTTCGAAAAGGTTTGCTTTCTGAAAAAGATTGATGTGAAATGAATTCATAAACAAAAATGTACAAAAAGAAACTAAGAAAAACAAACAAACGCGACAAAAATACACAAACAAAAAGGAAGAGGGGGGCAGAAAAGGAGTAGAGATAAGCGAAAGGTATGAAATACTAGCAAAAGGTGGATAGGGTTAGAGAAAGGTATAGTTGTTGAAATTTGGCTATAGTGGTTGCCGGAAAATCGGTAACGTCTGGTATGCTAGAGAGTGTTTAATCCGAAATGGGGCATTATGCTGTCTAATTTGTGTTATGTGTCTTGTTAGCGGACTATCGTCCAGTTTGAACGAGTAGAAGCTTTGAGAGATCTGTTGGACGTAATCCGCTATCGGGGTTATGTCGTTGCAACGTGCATATAGGTCTCTGAGGGATGTGTACCTTCCAGAATTTGAAATGAGGCGCATAAATTTGTGTTCTAGCACTTTAAGTTTTCTCATTGTCGTGGCCGGTATGCTGCACCACACCGGCGCCGCGTATGTGATAGACGGCCTGACCACCATCGTGTTCAACAGTTTTTTATTCTGTCTGTTAAGTCTGATACCCCTGACCATGAGCTGATACAGACTCCTGGATAGGGAATAGACCGTCCGTACTGTCTCATTTATGTGCGTATTGAACGTCAGTCTTTGGTCAAGTCTCACTCCCAAGTACTTCACGCATCTTTTGGTTCGAGTTTTTTTTTTGTTTTATTACTTTAAGCACTTTGGCTATAGCGCGCTGAGAGAAAAAACACATCTCGCAAAGTGTGGAGTGTGCAGTGCTTTGAAAACTAACACCACATTTGGTAAAATGAACAAATGTGAGAAAACTTACATATCTACTAATTACTGAATTACATGGGTTATTCTTTTTTAATCATCGACACTTTCTACTGATTATTATTAAATGAATCAAAAAGCAGGTTAGATCAAATATCATTCTTCGTATACGTTTTTTTCGACCAATTGTAATCAAAATTCGTCATGCTATTTAATCTACTTAAATGGTAAATTAAAAGTTAAGGAAGTACAATAAAATGTATAGATTAGTTGTATCGATTTACTTCCCAAATCAACTGTCAATTCTTTTTTACGGTATTATTGAAGGTCACTGAGTCTTTTGAGGATCATTCATTGTAAAACTTGATGATTTTTAAAAAATTAATTGTGAAATCAGTATCTAACCATGGAAAATTGACAACAGCATAATGGGATACTATTTTAACGTAAAGCTATCCACGTAGAAACTCAACAATGTATAATGGTTTTTTTATAAAACTGGGTAAACTGTTGTAAATCTCACCTAATACATTAAGACAAAACAACAGAGGCTTACATATATTTATTTACAAAATAGTTAATTTACATTAACTAGTAATAAAATGGTAGTAACTGAGTTTCAGTCTTTGCGGTCTTTACCAAATATAAAGCATATGAGGTCATTATTCATTAAACTTCCGATACCTAAATATAATTCAAACTCTTACAGCTGTTACTATTGATTAACACATAGACATTAGATATCTAGAGGCAACCTAATGTAAATTTAGTTACCTAAGTGAGTCTGTTTCGTAAAAAATAATTTGAAAAATTTGTGAAACAGAGATATAGTCAAAGATGTTCATTTAAAAATAAGTCTAAACGGGAATTTTATGTTTTATGTACTTTAAGGTAAGTAAATTAAAACAAATTAGTTGCAGTTTTCCTGGAGGATGAAAGAATTTTTCGGAAAGGTACAAAATTATGCGTAATGCGAAAAAACACTGTCTATACAAAATTAAAGAGCATGAAATTGTAAATAAAATAGCTATTTATGCCATCAGTTACGAAATGCCTAATTTTGTGTAACGCGTGAGATTTTTGCGGAACGAACGAAGTGAGTTTCGCAAAAATTCACAAGTTACACAAAATTTCATTTCGTAACGTATTGCATACAAGATTTTTTCTAATTTTGAAGAAAGTAATAAAAAAATTAAATTTAATATAATTGATAAAAATTTGGAAAACATAAATTTAGTTTGTTGCTGTTACTTCATGTTAATTGTCAGTTTGACATTTTGTAAAAAAGTCTAGACGGAAGGTTTTTAGTGAGATTGATATATTTTTAGTTTTATTTTTTAAAAATGAGTAATTCAAGTTCTGAAGAGCTACCAAGCGATATTGAAGAGGCAGCAGGTAATGCTCTATTATCAGTAATTCCCAAAAAGTCAAAGACAGTTTATGATTTGGCATACGAAAAATTTGTTACGTGGTGTGATGAGAAGAAAATTAAACATGTTAATGAGAAAGTTTTACTTGCATATTTTGAGGGTAAGAAAGATCTAAAAGTTTCCACATTATGGACACTTTACTCAATGTTAAGGTCTGAACTAAATCTGAAAAGGAATATTGATATTAAAAAATATACAAATTTGGTAGCATATATTAAAAGTCAAGCGGACGGGTACAGTGCTAAAAAGTAAAAAGTTTTTATTAAAGAAGATTTTGCCAAATTTTTAGTGGAAGCCGATGACAAAGAATACTTAATGGCTAAGGTTGCAATGATAATTGGAATGGCAGGAGCATGCAGAAAAGCAGAATTAACATTTCTTCCAGTTGAAAATGTTATAGACGAAGGAAGCTATTTTCATGTTGATATCCCACCTTCAAAAACAAAAGTTATACGGCAGTTTGCAATTACCACTGGAGACATTGAAAATACGAATCTTGTTGAAATATTAAGAAAATATATTAAGTTGCGTCCCCAGGTTCTTAAACACAACAGATTTTTTGTAAAATATGCGAATGGAAAATGTACCAGAAATCCTGTTGGAATTAACACATTTAGCAGTCTGCCAAAAGTTATTGCACAATTTCTTCGTCTTTCAAACCCTGTTCTATATACTGGCCACTGCTTTAGAAGAAGCTCTGCCACTTTTCTAGCAGACAGTGGCGCTGATATTTTAAAATTAAAGAGGCACGGAGGTTGGAAATCTAGCTCTGTTGCGGAGGGATATGTCGAAAATTCTATGAATAATAAGAAACTTATAGCGCAAGAAATATTTGGTGAAACATCTAAAGCAATGTGCGCCACTTCCCAAATAACAGCAAGTTCGAGCAATGAAAAAAATATGTCGTCGGGAATTAATTTGAATAATTGCAATAATTGTGTTATCAATATTTATAATAATTAATTAATTTATAATTTATGTTTTTAACTTGTATTATAACAGTTTAATAAATAGAATAATTCTTTTTGTCACTAATTTTGAAATACATTTTTCGTCACCAATTGCATAAAATTTTACTTTATGCAACTAGTTACAAAAAGTAAGACGTTTCATAATGTCAATCAGTTTTAAAAAGTGTCACTTTATATGTCAAAATTAGAAAAATGTATTTATGGAACTCTTCGTAGATGAAATTATTAAGAAGCAATATTTTTGGTAAATTCACATGCGGTGATGCACAAAAATCGTCTTAAGTTCATTAAAAACGATCCCGTAAAATTAGAAAAAAGTTAAATGAAGGCCAGGTTACCACTTCATGGCCTGCTGTTTTTTCCCATGCGATTTTTCACTAATTCATATTGTTCACTCTTTTATTGAAAATCTGGTAAAGTAGCAATATTCAGCATCTTCTAAAACCCAAATATCCCATAATTCAAATGTACTTTTAGAGGGCAGAATATTAAAACATAATATTTCAGTGGCAAGACTGTTCTATAAAATCCTTATTTACATAAGGAACGTAACCAGACTGCAACCAACAGCTACTCTCCGGGCTATGTGTCCCGCCGAGCGCTGAATTACAAGTTGCAAGCCTGGCGCGTTAAGTGTAATAACTGTGTATTATCAACAAACACCAGCCGAAAGACTGATCCTACTTAAAGGAGCTCTCGTGCCAGTCGTCCCACACTACTTGCAGATTGCAGTTTCGAGCTCAGGCGGGGCACATAGCCCGGAGGGTAGCCGTTGGTTGCAGTCTGGTTACGTTCTTTATAGTAAAATAAGGATTTTATAGACGAATTTTTCGACTGAAATATTATGTCCAAATATCCTAAATTGCATGAAATCCTCAGATAATGTAATAACTTTTACAGTGAGCTTCAATTTACGAAAATCCAAAATTATTTTTAATCCAATGCTATTAGGTTTATACCTCGGAACCCAGCTATTCCTTATACTAAAAATAAAAAGTTTACCCTTTGCAACTTTCCGCTATTGATTTTGAAATGAAAATAACGTTACTTCTAGTATAGTATATCCTGTTGTAAGGTATTTCACCTACAAGCAAAAAAATAATCAAAAACCTTCAAAATTAACAAAAAAACACCATCCAGAACCAAAACATCATCCAGACACAAAAAGCATAAAAAAACCACATTCAAGGTCAATAAAATCTGAAAAAATTCACGAACATTTGATAATCCTAAATTAACCCAAATTCACCGATACGGAATTTTCAACATTCATTCTAGTCATTTTATAAATAAAACATTACAAAAAACCCACCTTAAAAATACCACCCGCCTATGGTCATCAACAAGATCAAAACTACTATCCGTACCTATAGTCACAACAATTTATTTTGTTTCGTTAATTTTCTACAACCAGTTTTCTATTTCAAATTTCACTATCACCCCTCGTATATTACACTGGCCACTTTATTTTTATAAGAAATACTTTCTTGTCGTCCTCCGTATACGACATTTATCGCCTTTCTCAATTCTTTGTCAATTTTTGTTATCCTTAACTTTCTCATCGCCCCTGTATACGACATTCGTAAATAATTCTTATTATCCATACATTCTTATCGTCCCCATATACAGTATCCGCAGACTTCCTAAAATCTTAACAGATTTGGATACCCCTTACATTCTCATCACCCCCGTATACAATATCTGTAACCTTGTTAATTCTTAAAACATAGTTTCCGTTCGCTTCACTCAGCCTGCCAGCACCGGCACGCAAATTGTATCCACTTTAATAGTACGTGCGTGGCTTTAACGCTACAGTACGGGGTAATCCGATATGTTCTCAATTCTAGATATCAAAAACCTTCAATAACTTTTTAATCCGAATCGATTCAAACATAAACCTTATATTAAAAAATCGTCTTTTTAAGCACAAAACGATCATATAGGTTTCTTTTCGCAATTTCAACTTTTTCCAGTATTGCACAATATTGCGCAATATTTCGCAATCGATGAGTTATCCTCGCCCGCACGTAGTAATATCCTGCCTTTCCCAGATCTTAAAACGGGACGCAAAACTCGCGGGGCACGAAAAACGCAACCGTTCCTAAACGTATAAATACCTGAACACCGCGAACCCAAAGGAAGTTCAGAAATTGACAGTGACTCCTATGTTAAGTTTTCGAGAGTGGTAGTGAAAGTAGTTATTTTAAAGGTGATTTTAAGTGTAATAAGCTAATATACTAGTTAGTGTCATCGGTTCGGTTCCTATTTAAGTTGTAGATCCCCACCGTTAGTTAGGCTTTAATATTTCGGTTTCCGCATACTTTTTGCGACTAACTCTTGAGATTTAGCTTCCTAGGCCGAAACCTGGTTAAAAAGAGTAGAAGTAGAAAAGTAGAGTAGTAAGTAGTAGTAAAAGTAGTCCAGTAATTCTCAATGGGTAAACTTTTTAGTTTATAGCGTTAGAAAAAAAAAATTCAAATCCATTCATTATAACTGGGTTCCGTCATTTTACTTCACGTCACGAAATGTCGAGATTTTAAATTTGAGTGAAAAAAATTTCCTGTTTGTCGGTCTGTCTGTCTGTCGGTCTGTAATTTTTTTTGTGTGCACGTTTACTCTGGAACCGTTTGTGATATTGACTTGAAATTTGGTACACTTATGTATTGTAACGAGATCTGGACCCCCACTCCATCACCCCCAATACCACCCCTGCACTATTACGAAAGGGGGTAAAAAAATTAAAATGTGATTTAATGTATATACAAAAACGAAACGTCTAAAAAGGTTTTTTAGCGTGATCTACCCCCTCTACCAACCCCATTGCTACCCCCACCCTATTATTAAAGGGGGTAAAAAATTAAAATGTAATTTAGTGTGTATACAAGAAAGAAACGTCTAAAAAAATGTTTTTTGGCCATCCCCATTCTATTATTGAAGGGTGTAAAAATAGTAAAATGTGATTTAGTGTGTATACAAGAACAAGAAGTCTAAATTTTTTTTTTGGCGTTAGCTACCCCCACTACCACCCCTATTGCCACCCTCACCCTATTATTAAAGGGAGTAAAAAATTAAATTGGTACTTAGTGTGTGTATGAGAACCAAGGGCCTCTAAATTTTTTTTACATTAGCCACCCCCTCTACCACCCCCACTCTATTATTAAAGGGAATAAAATATTACATTAGGATTTAGTGTGCATAAGATTGTATACAAAATTTGTATGTTAAAGTAGTGATTCCTTGGGCAACGGTTTTTCATTTATAATGACTAATTGCACTGGACTATTTACTGTAAAGGTTCAAAAGATTTTTGAAATAAATGAAAACTATAAAATTAGACGCATTTGTTTTTGACATTCTTCAAAGTTATTTTATCTGAGAATATGTACGTTGACAGATTTTAAGCAAATCTGTCTAAGTAAAATTTTACAGGACTTGGAAGATCAGAAATGAAACACACTGTATATAGATGACAACTAAAAAAATCGATATATCACTTTTTCGAACTCATTTTTCACATTAGCACAAAAAATGTATCATGCCATTATAAACTATAGGTTTAGTCTTTCACTTTTCATCAAGAAAATAAATGTATATTCACTTATTTTGTTTGTCAAAAAATAATAAATCACAAATCCATAAATGTACAATTTATTGGACAATTTTTATAAAGCCTGATTTTTTTCATTTGAGAATGTTAATTGGCATTATTACCAGTTTGCACGCCGCCACTTTTATTTGCCAGAGTTCAATATTTGACGTTGAATTTTATAGTGCTGTAAATTTTTCCATAATATAGTAGTTACCTGACTCATATGAATCTCATTATGTAAAACCCTCATATAATTAATTCATTAAAATTGGGCCATGTTAAATACAATACGCTATTTTTTTATTGAAATACATTAAATAGGGTAAAACATACAGGTGTAATAAGTAAAAAATACACGAAGTAAACATTATTTATATTCTCTAAGGCATGCTTGATTACTAAAAAAGTGATTATTAAATATTACGCGATTGCGGCAATCCTAAAAATAAATACACGCAAGCATGAAAAAATATTTGAACAGTATGAAACACGACACATACATATACAACAATTTTTTATATCCTATTTACCCTTATTGGGCTCCCTTAGTAGACCTTCTCGTATATAAAAACAAACAATAAAGTAGTGGCACACAAAGTGTACAGAAAACCATCACGGACATACAGCAACAGATACACTCACTCGCACTACCACATGGCACAAAAACATTCAAATATCATAAACACAAAGTGCATAGAGCAAAGTAAATATGCGAGGAGGAACATATCAAGAGGAATATCGGCCTCTGACGGTGTCTCTATGGAAAAATGAATACAAACCTAGGGGCATGGACAATGCCATCAAAATACAAGATGCAATCTCTAATACCAAGAACCGATATAGCGAATGCCTTTTTATCATAGTATAGTGCAGATAATATCGGCATGGTTCTACAGAAAAACCATATCGAAGTAATCTATAATAAGAAACAGAAGGTTGCACAAGTTTTTTCAATATATAAGGCACCAAAGGATCTAGAAACAACAAGAGTTTATAGCTTTCCATGTTTCTTGGAAAGATTAGACGGCATATAAAAACTGGACTCAAAGAATACATTAGCCACGCAAAAAATGGAAATTCATCAAATTAGCCGTTACCAATATTCAGGAGAAAACAATAATTTGACAAAATTCGACAAGACCAAGAAACTAGCAAATACTAGAAACTATTCAAGAAGATACAAAGAAGCCATCGAATGATAGAAACAGTTGAATAATCGTGACATTGTATTGTAACTAACAATGACACGGAAATCAACATTCCACATGATTAATGAACTGGATCGTACATAAATAGAGGTGCGAATTCCAGTAGAACTGATTTTGATCCCCTATCCCAAAACCTGAGAAACCTAGAAATATTTATTCCCTTCAGTTACCGTCCAATAACATTACTTTCCATCCTAGCTAAAATTCTGGACACCCTCATTCTCAATTGAGGTCAGGACCAGCTCGATAGCCTAGACACTCTTTATCAATTACGTTTGGATTTCGGACTAGTCCTCAAATATTCCAACAGTTTTTTGGGATCGGACAAATAATCACCACTAACATTAACCAAGGTAAATATATGAGATCTGTCGTCCTTGACCTCGAGAAGGTTTTTCACAAAGTCTGATACTGTTGTGCAAACTCTATGTCACGAGAATATTCTTAAGTAGGTATAAGTAAATTGATAGTGAACTGGCTCTCTTGGTCTCAACTAATCCCTCTTTCTTTTACGGTTCCTCAGAGAAGACGGTGTAAAAATTAGAAGATATTGAAAGTAAAGGATCACGCACTTTTCATGTGGAAAAAGTGGTTTCCCTTAAATTGTCTGTCTGAATTTTTTATACGTTATGTATTTCTAAATCCTGAACAAATGTCTACATAGGCACGATGCCCGAAACATCAAGGGTCTCGAGATAGCGGCTGTTCTTGTCTGTACTACCTACCCGTTATTGTGTTTACAGTATTTGCTCAACATATTACACTTCGATCGAGAGACAGTGGTTAAAATAAATGAAAGTTTTGACAGACGTCTTAAAGACATCGGAATCGTGAATTGAAAAATTTTTAAATGAGGCTGAAAAGAGTTTTCAAAATAAGTCGTGAAAAGACTCTTAGTGTCTTCTGTAGTTGGAGTAAAAAAATTCGTGTTACTGGTAGATAGCGGGAAAGTGATTCCAAGTAGAAATCACAGCATAATGGAAAAGTTACGATTGCCGTGGCAAAGAAAACAAAGAAGTTCTTGTGCTGATTTACAACGTGATTATTACCTGTACTTATTTTCTTATTGGGAACATTTACACACTTACAAGAATTATAGGGTGAGAGTATATATATCACATATATGTAATATATATATATATATATATATATAATATTGATCTATATATCCATACATAAATGTATATTGACCAAATACTGTAAACACAATAACGGGTAATACAGCAGCTCTCAGCGAAACTCGATTTTTGGAGGAAGGCTCTCTCACAGAAAAGTACTACACCTTCTATTGGAAAGGTCTTCCCACCAATTCAAGAAGACAACATGGAGTAGGATTTGCCGTTCGGAATCAACTTGTATCCAACTTAACACAAGTATCACAAGGCCTATCCGAGCGTCTAATGCTGCTACGCTATGAGCTATCAGATGGCAACGCGGTAAATCTAATAAGCGCCTACGCTCCCACTCTGGATGCAAGTCACGAAACCAAGGAAAGCTTCTATCAACAGCTGGAAGAAACCCTCTGTAGAATACCTAAAACGGAACGACTCGTTATTCTTGGCGATTTTAACGCTAGAGTAGGGCGAGATGCAGACACCTGGCCAGGCATCATAGGCAAGAACGGTTTGGGCAACATGAACGCTAACGGTCAACTACTCCTAACTAAATGCGCCGAACATGATCTAGTTATAACACCATTTTCCGACAAAAGGATAAATTTAAAGGCACCTGGCGTCACTCCAGATCAGGTCATTGGCATCTACTGGACTATGTTATCGTACGTAGGAAGCATTTCAAGGACGTCCAAATTACAAAGGCGCGCATTGACAGCGAATGAATTGAAAAGTTATGGTTCAAGGAAAACGCAACGTAATCAGTGAACTGTAGGTTGAGGGAGACAAAATCATCTGTCCACCCACGTACATCAAGCTGGGACATGCGAAGCAAATGATGAAGGCAAAGAACTTATTTTAGTTACATGTCCCGTAAATTTTCTTGGCTTCGTACGGAAGAAGGCCGTTTAAATAATAATAACGCCACAGGTAATTACGACCCCCTTTAACCCGGAAGGCTCTAGACGAGCCTTGTGTGGGAGGGGGCTACACATTCAGAGACAAGGGACACACACCCAATATCCGTGTATAGTGGAAAAATCCCTCTCACAGTATTTTCCACTGCCACGACTGGAAATCGAACCCGGAACTCTTGGGCGAGAGGCAAGTGCGCTTACCTCTCGACCATCAGTCATATAGTTAAAGGATCCACACTTTACAGAATCAATGAACAAGATTGAGTCTAACACTTGGGTTTGTTCGGGTGGTTAAGAATTTTCATGGAAGCATAAGGTATATGTCGAATTAGTGGAAGAGATGCTTTCGAACTTGAATAAACTCGGTTGCAACATGAGCAATGATCATTAAAGTTTACTACCTTCAGAGCCACTTAAATTATTTTCCAGAAAACCTAAGCGATTTTAGTGAAGAGCATGGGAAAAGATGCTACCACGAGCTAAAGCTATGGAGAAAAAGTATCAACGAAGATACCATACCATATGCAAGAAATTCTTATAAAAAAAGCTTTTATGTGATAATTGATCGATTAATGGGTATGTCTATTTTGTGGAATAAATATCTTAATACATATTTTCTGTTCTTTTAACAGGCAGCTGCGATGAAAAATAACCATAAATGAATATGTCTTTTAAAAAGTAAATGAGTTTATTATCTATTTCTTGATTCGGAAAATATAGTAAATATACTGTATCTAGAAAACTACATCTAATACACCAAATCTGACGACATTTTTATCTCTATTTTGAAAGACAAGAAAGTTTAACATTTTGTAGACATAGCTTCAGAAACAATTCAAATTTCTTGCAATATGTAGTGACAACACGGTAAAAATTTGAGACCAATTCATTTTTCCGTTTTTAAGTTAGAGCGAATTAAAAGAAAATATAATTGTTTTAATTGTTCTAAAACTCTTTCACATTTTTTCCTGTATCTCTTGTTCTGATCGACCAGAAAAGTCATATTTTCTATTTATTGAGAGATAAGTACTTTAGTACTTCAGTTCGCATTACTTTATACATTCAAAAAATTGTTTCCTTTCATAAGCATCGTAGCCAGGCTTTTTTTTGTGGAAGGGAAATCCTTTTCGGACACCCGCGAGAAGATGTCATTTCGCGGGTAGTGTTGGACTTTCACCAACTAAAACCTTTCCCTCTCAGCGTTTCCAAGCATTCTGGCACTGCTTGCGCTTCCCATCAGAGTACATGGTCAATCATCTTGTTTTTTTCTTCTTTCATTTTCATTCCTCTCCCTTCAAATGTGCGCCAAAAAAAAGTCTCTTTCATTCTCCTCTTTCATCCTCATAATTCTATTGACCATCACCTCTACCGTATTCCAGCTGTCCTTAGACTGCATCATAAAGTTGACCAAATCTTCTAGTCCGAGTCTTTCTACTACCTCCCTTTCTTCATTCCATCTATTACAATAGAATATCGTATGTTCTGCATCGACCCTCTCGCCGCAGTAGACGCATTTCCTAGTTTCCCTCTTTCCTATACCTAAGAGGTAATCGGCGAAACTTCCGTGTCCCGTACGTACCTGCGAGAGGTAGTAGCCCACTTCCCCATGGCTTCTATCTATCCACACTCTTATACTCAGAATCAGCCTGAATGTCCACCTTCCTCTTGTACCTCCTTCCCACCTACTTTGCCATCTCGTAAGTAGGGCTTCCCTAGCCTCTAATTTAGCCGCTCCATCGTACGTCTCCTTTCGCTCCTTGGTAAGAAGGTCTATTGGAGGAATCCCCGCAATCACCAGTATCGCCTCGTACGAGACGGTACGGTATGCGCTGCACACCCTTAATGCCACTTTCCGCTGTACCTTGTTCAGCATGCTTCTAGTTCGCGCCACCTTCTCTACTGCCTGCACCCACACCGGAGCCGCGTATAGGAGTATCGAGTTCACTACACAGCTCAGCAATCTCTTTTTATTCGTTTTCGGCCCGCTGGTGTTAGCCTTCCCAGCTTTCTCGGCGGATTTTTTTGCATTTTCCGCATAACTAAGCTTCGAGTCCAGTCACACTCCCAAGTATTTTATAGCTGGGCTGAGACCAACTTCGAGCTGTCCTACTCTTAACCTGACTGGAGGGAGATTTCTCTTCCTCATTATTACCACCACCTCTGTCTTTTCCGGGGCAAGTTTCAACCTATGTCCCGTTAACCTCTCGCCAATTTTCCTTATCGCAGTATTTGCCTCATCCACTATAAGTGCCACGAAGCTACTTGTGACCGTTACCGCCAGGTCACCTGCGTACCCAATGACCGTGGTACTATGCGACTGTCGAAGTTGAAAGACGCCGTCGAATAACAAGTTCCACAGTCGGACCAAGAATCGATCCATGTGGAACACCGCAAGTGACCTTCTTCCACTCCATATTTCCCTCCATCTCTACGCCTATATCCCTGTTCCCCAGGTAGTTTTTTATTATCCACAGTAGGCATGGAGCCACCTCCATCCTACTCAGTGTCCCAGCTACCTCTCTACCTATTAATTAAATGCATTTTTCACTTCCAGCGTGATTACGACACATATGTTTTTTGTTCTCATGGCTTCGCCTGCGATTTCTGTCAACGAGTGGATGGCAGCAACTGTTGACCTCCCCTTTCTGAAACCATATTGAGAATCTGATATCGCTCCTTTCTCCTCTATACCTTCCTCCAACCTTCGTAGCCAGGCTTAACAGATTCTGTATTAATAAAGGTGTACTGAACAACACTAAATATTTGTAGAAAAATTCGATTTAATTTAATTTAGAACTGCAATAAAAATCATTTTAGTTGAACACTAAAATAACGCTTGATAGAACGGCGAATTTGTAAATTCTTTAAACATGATATTTTAAAATTTAATTCAACTATGAAAATGAATATTTGCTGTAAAAAGGCGTTCATAGTTAAGCTTAGAGAGAAATTCAATTTAAAAACAATATGAAACACGGAAAATATTACAACAATGGGGATATTGATTGAAAGCTTTCATTCCTGGCTGTTCAGTAATTGAGTCGGCCATCATGAATTTATAATTCATATATTATTTCCAATAATTGCACAATACTGGCACATAAACTTTGATTTTACGGATTTTAGTTGATATTTATTAAATTATCAACCATTATAGTTTTAAATCCGTAACACAAAAAAAAAACGGTAATAACATGCTATATAATTTAATTTATCATACATCGTTAAATTTATCAATTCCAAAGGGATGAGTAATAAAATTATTTCATATGATTTTCAATTATTAACGACCAAATCAATTTAGCCAGCATAAAATTTTAGATTTACACAGCAGGTTGCATCAATTGTTAATATTAATACAATGCTTTTATCATTTATAATTTTTGATTTTAATTCATTTAAATTTTTATTAATAAATGATTGGTAATATATAAATCTATTGTACGTATTTGGATTTTATTTTTTGGTGGGATATTTTTATTATATGTATACCGGCCGACCTATTAGTGCGAGGAAGTTCAATATTTGGCCTTTTATAAGAAATACGAAAAAATATAAATAGAATACTGCTAATATTTTTAGGAGAAAATATGGACGCCCTAAAAAAATAAATAACGGAAAAAATGTAATGGAAGATGATAATCTTTGGCATGTGCTTAATACAAGTGCCAAGGAACACGTTTCCAAATTAAAATGTTTGAAAGTGCTTCTAAACCGCCTCCCTGCTAGAAATACCACATTATTTTTATCATTTTTATCCAATGGTATTATAGCGGTGTTTTTAGATCTTCTTATTCAGTTAATATGAAATTCTTGAAACTAGTTACTGATTCAAAATACCATTGTTATTTAATGGGAACGTTAAGTGTTTTAATTATGTATCTGTATAAAAAATATAACTGTTGGTAACATATGTCATTAATACATATTGATAGTTTATGACAGATAATGGAGATTTGTGGTTTGTAATAAATGGTATTTTTAATAATTTAATGGTCAAATAATGTGACTAACTGTTCAGTCGGATGTAATGGTCATTACTCCCATTGCTAAGCAATGGTATAAAATTGATAAAATATACTTAATTTTTGTTTTTTATGGTAACTTGTACCATTACGTCTTTAATGGTGATTTACTCTTCTTTATAATGGCACAATTTGCTATTATATTAAGTGGTATTTAGATACCATTTAAAGTGATATACATTTAATGTAGAATTAACTTGCCTATAATTATTCACTAGCACTTAATGGTCATTAATATCAGCATTAAGGAATGGTACATAGATGACAAAGTATGAGAACAAATTTTATTTGTTTTGTGGTAAATTGTATCACTTAATGGTAATTTACTGTTCGTTTACATTTACTAATATATTTAAAGATAGAACGTACAGTGTCCTGCCAGCAGTACGAAAACAACTCATTTGAGTACACTAGAAATCGCTAAATATTAGGATTATGGGACCTGCCCGCAGGACGAATTTTTACATTTTCTAGAAGCCAATGAAATGCTCTGAAAGCGCATCTTTGTCCGAAGGCGCTATGTTTATTAGTTGCAAAGTTATGCCGGGTTGAACTTATCAGTCATTTATACTCAAACGATGAAGCCAGGAGCGCGTATTTCTACGCCGGCAACGGTTTTTGATTCGAAAAATAATCATTGTGGACAGGGCGGGATCAAGGTACATTTTGCTTGCAGGCAAAAATATTTTTCCCCCCTCTTTACGGCAAAATTTACAAAATATGTTGCTTTTTCGATTTTGTCGCCCTTTCGTTTTTTCGCTACCTCAATTATTTAACTCCTTTAATTTCTTTGCTCTTCCAAATTTTTTCGCTCTTTTAGTATTATTTATTATTATTAATAAATGGTACAAAAATGATATAGTAAATTTGTATTTGTTTATAGTTACATCACAACTATTTCAATGTTATTTAAAAATTATAGATTTTATTGATTTAATATATTTTTTTTCTTTATAATGTAATGCTATTTTTTATGGTATAATAGTATGAGGCGATAAATATGTCATTTAACACCATTAAAATGTAATGCTTAATTAATATATTTAACTATACCATTAATTATTTACCAACGAGGTTCAATGGTATAAAAATAATAAATTTCTGTTAAATTTTTTTTATTATTAATGGTAAATTAATGGTGTTTTTGGCACTTTTTCATTGAATTAATGAAATTTTTATTGAAACCAGTTGTATGGTTCAAAAATAACATTGATTTTTAATAGCAACAATAAGTGCTTCAATGATATACAGGGTGTCCCGAAAATGGTGGGCAATCTCTCGGATTTGGGTAGAACTAGTGAAAATAAGGTCACAAGTTCGTATATTTTTCTTTCCCCCGAGCTACCCTACCCCTACGAAGATATTCGCTCTTGAAGATGAAGGTTAAAAATCGATTTTTCGCGATAACTTTTTTATTGTTCAATCGATTTTAATCATTTTTGGATCAGTATCATATTACTTCAATTCAGTAAGGTTAGTATATTAGAACCTTGGATAATATTCTTGGGGGCTCGGGGGCATAGCACCCAATGCCTTAATAAGTTGAAAAAAAAATTTCAGCCTATTTTCTTTTATTTCTAAGGTTATTTTCAAAATTTTGAACCATTTTTACGTAAAAAACGTATACTTGTTTGATGTTGGTAATATGAACCGTTTTCGACATAAATGTACTTGACGATAAAATTAATAATACTAATTTTTAAAAATTAAATAAACACGAGGATTATGTACAAAACAACATTTATTTCTCTATGAGGTAGTAAGTACTTACCTAAACTTATAAAAACAAAAAATCTTGAACATACAAAACACAAAATTTGAAATCTTACTGTAGAAAACTAATTAGGGACATGAAAAATGAAGATTTATGAAATTTTATAACAAATGCTCAATATGAGCACCTCCTTCTCTAATGCATGCTTATCCACGACGAACTGACGATCGCTGGACTCGCCACAACATTCCTTCGTTTTCTCTAATTGCATTTGAATGGTACATAATTCTCTCATATAATTCTGCTCAAGTTGTGGTAACTGCTGTTGGAGAAATTCAAGATAAAGTTGCCCATTCAATCGATTTGGTAACATGAATGGGCCCAACAAGTACAGGCCAATAATTCCAGCCCAAACATTAATATGAAATTGCCTTTGATGGCGTGTTTGAATTGTGGCACGTGGGTTTTCCTCGCTCCAAGCGTGTAAGTTGTTCGAGTTAATGACCCATTTCTTCCAAAGCTCGCCTCATCTGTATACAAAACCGATCGAATGAAGGCATGGTTTTGTTCATATTTCTGTATAAACCACTGCGAAAATTGCACTCCAGTTTTTTAATCGGCAACTTATCTTGTAAAACTTCAGTTCTAAGAAATCGCATATTACAGTGCAAGTGAAGAAATTAAGAATTTCGCTCACGCGTGTGCACACGAGGCGCCAGCCGAGTGTGCAAAAGGCACATACATACATGACCGAATTCGTTTCACACGAGTGCTGTATAGCGTTTTGTTTCAAAAATGTTACAAAATATTATAATTTGTAATAACTGCTACTTTGGTTTATGGTTATGCATGTATGTAGTGCAAATCGACATAGACGGCATGTTGCATTGCTACGGTTCGTGTAAATCTAAACATTTGCAGTTGTCAAGAAAATTATACACCTGACGTGTGGTGAAGTGAAATTATGGAAGTAAATGACGATATTACTGAGCCATCAGACATTCTAAATGAAGCTAATGCCGCTACGTTTCATATGTTGCCGGAGAAATATAAAGGACGGTATTTAAATGAAATTGAAAAATTTCATCAGTGGATGCGATCAAAGAACGTATAGGTTGTGACGACGGAGGTGGTTATGGTAGCATATTTTAATGGACTGATAAAGAAGTACGCACTACCTTCCTTGTGGCCTACTGTCTACATACTCAATGTGAAGGTCAACTTTATTTTTAATTTTTGAAAAAGTAGATATTATAGTCCAAGAGATCGTGAACACTCTATATAACGGTCTTCCTGTAATGCTAGAAAATTGTATAGTGATGACTGAGGCGTTGGAAGAACTCACGTCCGACCATAATCCAATTCTTCTGGAATTGGATGATATGCCAAGGGAAGACATAACACGTAAAATCACTTCTTATAGAGACGCCGACTGGCGCCTCTATAAGGCACATATTAACACAAACCTACAGATCACCAACACTATCGCTTCTTCCGCCGAGCTGGAAAATGCCGTGGAGGAGTTCACAAGGATATTGCAGCGTGCCAAGCGGGGTGTTGCAGCAACGATAACGATAAATCCCTACAAAGACCGACTCCACGAAGCGGTCCTACAAGACATTCGAGAAGAAAACAGACTGAGACGGCTTTGGCAGCGAAATCGTGATGCCGATGCTAAAGTCGAGATGAGCAGGCTGCAAAGGCGGATCAGGACCGCCATTAGCACTGCAAGAAACCAGAGGTGGGGGGACAAATTGGAATCATCAAGACAACTCGCTGTGGAAGCTGACGAGGGCCTTGCGAAATACTCGGGAGGCCATTCCCGCGCTGACAAGCGCGAACGGACATACTGCGTTGACAGACATGCAAAAAGCGAGAGACTTAGCGACACAGTTTGAACATATACATAACGTGAACGCCCCAAATAATTTAGAACATGACCGCATGGAAAATGACATTAACCAAGTTATTGGCCATGATGTACAATTGACTAGACGTGAATTTCTCAAGATCATGGTCAAACCCTCGGAAGTGGCAAAAATTGTCAAGACTTTACTTAATAACAAAGCGCCGGGAGAAGACGACATTGAATACAAGCTGCTCAAATATCTTCCGAGGAAGGGTATTGTGCAGCTGACGTATATCGTTAATGCGATCCTGCGACTGCAACACTGGCCCAGCCAGTGGAAAATGCGCCGTGGTTGTGCCCATCTTGAAGCCGAACAAGAACGCGAAGCTCGCCGGCAGTTATCGACCTATCTCATTGCTGTCGGCGATCTCCAAGTTGGTGGAGAAGCTCGTCCTGATCAGACTAGACCATGCTCAGGATGAGCTTCACATCAACGACGAGTCTCAATTCGGCTTCAGGAGGGGTCGGAGCACGGTGCAACAAGTCACTAGGATAGTTAACGACGTCACTGTACAATACAACCTTGGGAAGAGCACCGTCATGGTGCTCCTCGATATTGAGAAGGCTTTCGATACCGTCTGGATCCCGGGCCTGCTCTACAAAATGCACGACTACAACTTTCCGACGTAAGTAATCAAACTAATTCACTCGTTCCTAACAGGTAGATCCCTGCAAGTCCGAGTGAATAACAAACTATCAACACGGCGGGACATTCGCGCGGGAGTTCCCCAAGGGTCGTGCCTGTCACCGAAACTATACAATTTATACGTGTCCGATTTCCCGGAGTTCCCGAACACTAAACTGGCTAAGTACGCCGACGACACGGCCATGTATGCTCACTCACACAATGCTCAAGCGGCAAACATGCTGCTGAAAGCACACATGGCCCGTGCCACGGCGTATTACGGCCTGTGGAAGATTCGGGTAAATGCCGAGAAATCGGAAGCAATAGTCTTCACACGCCGCTTCACCGAAAATAGAGTTTTAACGCCAATTCTGATGGGGGAAACCAAATTCCAATTAAAAGGTGTGTGAAGTACTTGGGGGTCAGACTGGACGCAAGACTGACGTTCAATACTCACATCAACGAGACCATACGGACAGTCTACTCCATGTCCAGGAGTCTGTATCCACTCCTGATCAGGGGTAACAGACTAAGCAGACAAAACAAAAAATTAATTTATACCATGGTGGTCAGGCCGGCAATCACATACGCGGCACCGGTGTGGTGTAGCACATCGGTCACGACATTTAATAAACTAAAAGTTTTAGAACACAAATTTATGAGCCTCATTTCCAATTCTAGCAGATACACCTCCCTAAGAGACCTCTACGAACGCTGTAACGACATACCTCCAATAGCGGACTACGTTCAGGAAATATCTCAGAAGTTTTATGCATTCAAACTGAGCGACAGTCCGCTTACCCGCAACATTACACGAATTAGAGAGCGTAATGCACCCTTTCGGATCAAACACAAATTACCATACCAGGCGCTGCCCATTTTCCGGCAACCTCTCTAACCAACCTTCCATCTATCACAACTTCTTCTATTTAACTTTTCTATCATTTAAACTTTAAAACCTTCGACTGTCTTCTGTCCCTGTCTTCGTTTATGTTTGTTTATTTTTGTTTCTAAATTCCTCCTCATTATCCATTACAGAACTAAATTTAAAAAATTCAAAATTACCCACCTCAATCTCAATTTTTTAAATCATATACTGGTATCAACTATCCTAACTAACTTTTCCCGCATCAACTATCAAAATTTCTAAGTGTTTTTTCCACAAGTGTTAGTGTTTATAGTGTTAGTGTTTTAAATTCCTCCAAGAGGAATATTTTAAAAGTAGATTAAGCACTTTAATTCGCCCTGCGCGGCAAAAGATGTTGCCTTTTACAAATTGTTTTTAGCCGCCGAACCAGACACGCCCCGTCCAGTCTTTCATCCGCCGCGACGATTCACGTCACGGTTGATCGACTGGTCCCGGGACGTGAGCTGGCGAGGCCATGCATGTATATAAGAATTAAAAATAAATGTTTTGATTGATTGATTGATTACACGTGAGGTCGAGGGTTCGAATCAACTTCTTTCCGTTTTTTTTAATGCGTTTTGTACGAGATGTATTTCGGCTCGATTAGCAAGTAAAATACGTAATACGAATATTTTTGGGTAGGTGAGATAAGAGCTGAAGATGTGCAGGGCTGATGCCTGTCAGGTCATAATTTTCATACTTGGTGTATTTTAATTCATCACTACACAAATTTCTAACCTTACAGGATGACCGTATATAAAAGGTTCAAGAGCTCTCCGTCTCCGCAAGTAAGTTTCATAGTGCCATATTTTTAAAATTATTGGATGTAACCGCGTGATTAATTTGTAGGTTTATGACATTGTTTGCGGCTTTGAAAAGCGATTCTAAAGGGTACCTAAGAAGGTGAAAATATTCGATAACAAAGGCGTTGAGAAGCTTGTAAAAGAAGCTCCAGATGAGGTTTTCTTACTCGTGAAGGTGGTTATTGTAATGGCAGTTATGGGCGCTTGTCGGTGCGCTGAGCTAGTGAATTTAAAAACAACTGACAATGAAGATAATGGATCTGCATTGGTTGTCAATATTTTGAAATTACAAGCCTCGTTCTTTTGTTGTGTCCGTGGTAGAGGAAAGGGTTTTAATGGTTTAGAGACCTATCGCGTGATTATCAGCGCCCTTGGCAAATTACAACTGATAATCTCCCTAGGGAGATTATCACTTATGTTGCTATGCAACGAAAAATTATTGACAGTTTTATAATTTATTTAAAATGTCACATTCACGATCTGACATATTATTAGAATTTCAAAAAAATTATCTCACCACCGAATTTACCGCGTGCACTAAATCCTTACAATTTTCTCTAATAATGACCCTCAAGCTTGTTGCTTTAAGTAATTACACTCCGTCTTACGGCGTCGAGTAATTACTAAGCAACAAGCTTTCGGTTCATTTTTAGAGAAAATTACCGTTTCATTATCAGCGCCCTTGGTAAATTACAGCTGATAACTTTCTTACGATTTTCTTCAAAATCTGAGAGCTATTAGAAGGAGAAAGAAATATTTTTTTCTAAAAAAAATACTGCAAGCGGTATTCGTTTTTCTGTAAAATATGTTAAAAATTCGTGACATTCTGTCGCTCTCGGCTTGCCTCAGGTAAGTTGGTGAGCAGGAGTTCGCGACTTGGCAACGTTGCAATAACGCGGTAACATTTAAAATGCTGTCCAATGTACAGTTTATGTCAATAAATGCGTGTACTTTACAGATATTAAGAAAAATATGTATTATCGTAAGAATAAAAGTGGAATAAATTTGTGGTAAATATACCATAATGCACTCTAAATCAAAGCAACAACTCACGTTCTGATGAGTACAAAAACGAGACATTGCCAGATTGCGTTAAGCGATGCAGTAGATTTATTTCTGTGCTTATGCGCAGAGGGAGTGGACCGAAAAAGTGCAGTGTTTGTCAACAAGTTTTTATTATAAGCATGATAGTTTACATATAGAGATCTCCCCTTTGTAGGTTGAGAACGACTGCCTTTTGGGAAGGTCCTTAAAACATTGATAACATGTCTCACATAAAAATTCAGCTGAGTGGAATTTTTTATCGAAATAAAATATTATTTGATATCCTGATTTAGCGATCAACCACGATGATGCGAGTAAAAAATTCGGTTGCTTTCTTCAGCTCGAGATAGAGAGCCCGAGACAAACATTTTTTAAATAACGGTCAGTTTAACTTGGGAGATCTGTTGGCTAGATAGCATTAGAAAAATTTATGATCCAACTCTGTTGAACATAATCTATTTACCTTTGAAAATAGAAATCTTTTGTGAATAAGCCCGCTGTGTTGACATTTTCGAGTTTGCAACTATACAACTAACTTTTGACCCAACCTGGATAAAACCCGCTTCCGTTTTTTTATTAAACATTCACATCATACATTTTATATATAGAACTTGTAAATATCGGATTACCTATACGTATAAAAGAGTTCAAAGCAAACGTATAAATGTAATCTCATTTTCAGTATATGTTTTCTATATGTAATCCAGGAATCTGCATTGCAGCGTTTTTATATTGCCACAATATAAAA
This sequence comes from Leptura quadrifasciata, assembly GCA_963675555.1. Lineage (NCBI taxonomy): Eukaryota > Metazoa > Arthropoda > Insecta > Coleoptera > Cerambycidae > Leptura > Leptura quadrifasciata. Next base: position 147,456,620 of record OY776673.1, on the reverse strand, counting down.
AGCATGAATGTGTTATGTTATTTAAATTGAATTACATAACTCTGGCTCAACTGCACATCACTACCTTTGTTGAATGTCAAAAACAAATAATTAATTCATTCATTACATTTCTTTTAATTATTTTCATTGTCAGACAGATTTGCTTTTTAATGAAAATTCAAATTGCTGCAGGTTGCGGCCTCAATGTGTAGTAAAAAGTTCTTTTGTAGATAAATAAAATATTTTCGATTAATATTACAAAATATTTGCTAATGATTGAATGGACTGAATGGACCTATTGCATATATGACTGTTATAGTTAGGTGCTATTTTGCCAAATATTTCAAATAAAATGCGAGAAGATATACAGTACATTCCAATGAAAACTATCCATCCTAAATAAATTTGAATATACCGGGTGTTAACGGAATTTATAGTTTATATAGTTATCAAGTTATGGGATCCGTCACTTCCAGTTTCCCCGGAAATGACCCCAACTTTGAAATTTTAAATGGAACACCACTAGGTGCACAAATATTCTTACATTTTTGGATTCCAAAAACGATTTTAAATGATGCTTAGTTTCAATTTGTAGTTATGTCAACTTTTTCAAATGACAACGTCTTTTAGACGCCCAGTAGTTGAATACTAATTTTCACGACAAATCAATTGATCGATACCTTCAAATCGAAGATCGGTTTGATATAACACAAATACACAACATGCTTGGTGAATAATAATTAAAAAATTGAGAAACGCGCGTCATGAAAATTGAATAAAAAACTAAATTCTAACCATTCATTCTGCCAACAAAAGAACAGTGCAAATAAAAAAGCGTGCTATGGAAATAAAATAAGTTTGACAAATAATAATACGTGTGTATTGTTAACTTAATAAGTTAAGTTGCTCTTAATTGTTAAATTTGTTGTTTTTTAATTTTTATTGTTGTTTAACATGTTTACAAAGGATGAGAAAGTGGACATGTTATATATTTTTTGAGAATGCTACAAAAATTCCAGAAACGTCGCAGAATTGCATGCTCGGTAACCGAAGAGATATATATCATCCATGTTTTCAATATTTTCCAATTGTGGAAAAACAAATCAGGAAAGGAATTGATAACAATCGTGAAGCTTTTATCGTTGATAAAGCGACAGAAATTAATGTGTTTGCTTTTATAGAAGTGAATCCTATCGCAAGAATGATTCTCAAAAATTACATAAAAAAATATTTAAAAAAAGCTTTTATTTAAATGCTCTAACAAGTAGAAAATAAACTTTGAAGTAAATCAAACCCATCATTTTGTTACATTATATAATCTTTTTTATGATATAAAAGCTTATCGCGAGATTTTCCTGTGTAAAGGAGATTGCTCGCGACAAGCTTTTATATCATAAAAAAATTATATAATGTAACAAGATGATGGGTTTGATTTACTTCAAAGTTTATTTTCTATTTTTTAGAGCATTTAAATAAAAACTTTTTAAAACAATTTTTTTGTATAAATTTACTTTTTAGTCTTTTGATATGCTGTAATCCCCAGATATTGATTTTGAGACAAATCGGATCATAAACGATGAGAAACGCTAAAGTCGTCCGTCATCTTGAACTAAATTTGAGACTAGAAATTCGTACACTGCGACCCCAAAAACCCTCAGATATCGATTTTGATCGATTTGGATCTAAATGACAAAAGTCGTCAGCCATATTGGCGCCGCCATTTTGAATGTATGAATTTTGACTAAAAACTCATAATTCACCACCTAGAAAACCCCCAGATATCGATTTTGTGTTGAATCGGATCTTAAACGGCGAAGTCGTCCGCCATCTTGAAGTCTCCATCCTGAACTAAATTTTTGGCTAGAAATTCGTAATCGGCGAACCCGAAAACCCCCATATATCGATTTTGATCGATTTGAACCATAAATGACAATAGTCATTCGCCCTATTGGCGCCGCCATTTTGAATTTCTAAATTTTGACCAAGAATTCATAATTGGCGATCTCGAAAACCCTCAGATGTCGATTTTGAGTCGAATTGGACCATAAACGGTAAAGTCGTCCGCTATCTTGAAGCCGCCATCTTGTTTTTTTTCTTATAATAAAAATGTGTATCGTCACCGAACTTATACACATGTGCAGAATTTCAAGGCTCTAGCTTAATTAGAACTAATCGAAATTTTGATTGCATGATTTGACCTAAACGAACTAACTAACAAACAAACATTGCAAGTTAAATAAAAGCTTTAAAAAAATATATGGTTACCGCTAGTTTAAATACCAGCACCAGCATTTGTACGAAGATGGCAACCGAAGGTTTGCTTATTATGACTGGTTACTTCAGAATGATACCGCTAACCCGAATTTCCTTTCTTTCATATTGTTTTCTGACGAGTCAAGATTCGCCAACAATGTCATGTTGAATAAACAAAATAATAGATAAAAATATAAAATATAGGAATTATAATGTTCCAACCTATCTCAAGTGCCTTATATAAATAAGGCCTCAACAAATTAAACCAAAACAGCTATTTCCCCTTCGCTGAATTATATGGTAAAATTTGCGTATTTTGTCTAAACACAGTTAGCACTAAAATACAATGACTTGGACGAGGAAGATGCGAGGCCTCCTTCATCACAGGATGTCACTAACTGCAGACATATTATTTGCTGAGTCCTTATTTATATAAGGCACTTGCAGATAGGTTGCGGAATATTATAATTCCTATATTTTACATTTTTATTAATTAAAATTTCCTTCTGCTATTAATTTGCTTATTCAGTGATAAAAAAAAATAGATAGCTGGCGCAGGAAAATTAACATTTAATGAGGAAAGGTCATTTTCAGGAAATATTTGGAGTAAATGTGTGGGGCTGGGGTCATTGGAACAAGAATTATTGGACCTATGTTCTTCCAAGGACCGTTGACAGGGGGGAGATATATATAGAATTCTTACAAAATGATATTGAAAAAATGTTAATGGACTTACCACTTGCAGTTTCAACAAACGTATTTTCAACAAGATGGAGCTGCGCCTCGTTATGGTTCATTTAACGAATCGGTATAATGGGCGAATAATTGCAACAAATGGACCTGGAAGTGGCTTGCCTGCTCACTAGATCTAAGCATTGTAGATTTTTGTGTGGGGTAATGTGAAAGAACAAGTCTTTATACACCCCCTCAAACACTTGAAATTTTACAAAACGTATCCGCAAAAGTTTTTGTGAGTATGCGAAATATTATACGAAACACCATTGACCGAGCCAGAAAATGTCAACAAGTACAGAGGATTTACTACGTTTTTAATTAATCTTTTAATGTTTTTTATAGTTAAAATAAATCATTTCGGGCAGAGAACTTGTTATTTGCAGAGTTATTTTGTTGACAAAATTAATGTTTATATTCTGTTCAACTTCCACGGCATACTTACTTGATAGGCGTATTTTCTAGATATTTTAATTATTATCCACCAAAGAACTTGTGTATTTAATGTAACACCGATTCTCGATTTGAGGTTATTAGGTTATATATAGGTTATTTGAGGTTATCAATGGATTTGTCGTGAAAATTAGTATTTAACTACTGTGTGTCTAAAAGAAATTGCCATTTGAAAAAGTTTGGTTCGCCCTAGGTACTAAACCAATTCGAAAAAAGTTAAAGTAGATTATAACTCGTTACATGATGGTATATCTTTAAAAATACATTATGGTTTTCATAGTTATACACTTTGTCAAAAGTAAAATAATTTCTCATATTGTTGGCATTGTATCTCTTAATGAAAATCAATAATGAAATTACCGCAGTACAGAGTAGGATTTGATAACAGTGAATGAATATAGATTTGCTCCAATTTGCGTAAAGATTAATAAGCCATAATTAATATTTTCGAGTAAATCTGTTAAAAGTAAGATTCAGGTATGTATTCTACATAAGTTTTTAATAATATGTAATGAAAACTGTACAATCACTTATGGAAAATTTCGTATATTTAAAGATCCAGTGCCAAACAACTCCACAGTTGAACTTTTGTTTATGGGTATCTTTGAAGATATGATACCAAGTTTTCTTTTTAAATAACATTATGTGGTTTTTAAGAAATAAAACGAAACATACCACCTTATTCAAGCAAAACCTTGGTTATCACGGTCATGTTGCCTGTAGCTGACACTGAAAGCTCGAAGTAATTAGATGAGGATGCAGTCGTAAGCAATTATATATCATCCATTCCTGACACACCTGGAAGATTACCAGTTGAAGGTGTATTTGATAAGATGAATTTAGAAATTGAAGAAATACCGAAACTATTGCATGGATGAAATTTGAAAATCGTCCAGGATAAGAAGTGCTTAGTCACCAAATACTTCTGTGGGAACACCTAGTTTGGACAAAGAGAATGACGTTTTAAAGATAAAACAAACGTTGACAAAGAGGAAAAAGATGATATTCACTTCTATATACAAGAGAATGTTTCATGTCGAATATAAAGAAAACTATTGCTCTGAAACATTTAATTACGACACAAAATCTTCATTGTTAATAACAAACAATAAGAGAATTGACAGACCTCTCTCATGGCAGCCTCCAGCACAAAAAACAGTAACACCAGTTGTTTTTTCAGAAGATACTCGATTTGACACTGTGGATCATTTTCCATTAACCGCAACAAAAGGACGTTGTAGATTATGACCTAAAGGTCAAACTATATTTTTGTGCCAAAAATGCACTGTGCTCTGTGTAATTAAAGATTATTTTACGACTTATCATAAGAGTAAGCCGATTTAATGTAGTTTATTTTAATTTTCCGCACAATAAAGCTATTTATAGAATATTTTCTTTTTTTCCACACCAAACTATACAATAATTCTCACAGTTCTAGATCAGGCAATGTATGGTATCTTTAAAGAAACATTAAAAAACACCCTTCTAACTGCAGCTTTCAAGTAATGCATGTTTTAGGATACAATTTGTACTTCTGTGTCAATTGAAAAAAAAATACAAAACAAAAATACTAAACTGATACCTCAAGAGTCCATTGCATCAGTGAAATAACTTTTTCTTCAGTTAAGCCATCCAATCATGATTTGAATTCGAAACCGTGCCGAACTGTAAGTGCAGTAATCTCAAAGTTTGTATGGAGACAGTGAAGATGCTGTATAACGAATGTGGGTTAGTTTGAAGAAAACTTGGTGCCATTTACCAAAATGTTATTTTAATTCATGGTGTTTTGAAATATATTTGTGATTCCAATATGTTTGTTAAAGACTAATTCCTTAGTAGTATTATCTACAAAGAAAAAGAATCGTTCGTTTACATATTCCGTAATATGTGGATACGAGAAGATGAGTATGTTTAACTGCTTGGCTCTGTTTGAACTTACATATTTACATACGTTTCAACAGAATGACAATTCAGTAACTGTAACCCTGCTTAGTTTCGGCTATTCGTAAAGATGGGTGCTGTTGGAAGTGGCGGGGTTTGTTTAAAGGGTCTAGCCTAATAAGCATGTGAAAAATGCCCCTAAATAAAATCAAACGAAATGAGCAACAAACTGTTCCCTTGGATGTAAAAAAATATTTGTTACAATATTATAACCAAAATCAAGGGGAAGCTGAACTTTTTCACAAAGGCGATTATTTATTTAAAATTTATTAGAACTTATGTATCTAATAGATAATAGATAAACAATTCTAAAACATAGAGGCCTTATGTACATTGGGTACGTCTAAGGTAGTATTAGGCAATATGAGTTCATATAAATAAATACAATTTTGCTTAATTATGTCTTGTCTTATTATCTTGAATATATGATGAACCACACACTGGGTAATTAAAAAATAATAAAGACTCTTTATATGTAAAAAAAAATATTATACATAAAGGCTGCAGAAATACTTTGCTTACAAGACAAGCAATTATCTCTACATGATAAAAAGCATTCGTCATTAAAAGTTTTCTTATTTCCTTTTTAAATAAGAATAAATTAATTTCTCTCGCGGTTTTAAGAACGTTATTAAATGATGTAAAACAATTACAGTGCAGTGAGTTTTGAAATGTAGCTGTTTTATCCACTGAGATGAACTACAGATCGTCATGTCTTGTATTAGATACGTGATTTTCTGTCAGAGTGGAGAATGTATACAAATTAATTTTTGTATAAGTATATAAATGCTAGGAACTCTAAAAATTTTTTATATTTTTTAAATAATTCCTTACAGCTAGTTCTATTATTTATGTTAAAAATTAATCTCAGTAATCTTTTCTGAGAAACAAAGACTCATTGTACGTGGCTCGAATGTCCCCAGGTTAATATAATCAATGACAAATGTAAATAAACTAAAGCACACTACATACTTAGTAGATCCACCTAGGCAATAATTATATTCTTTAGCTGCAAAATAGCGAAGTAGGCTTTATCAAGCAATTTACAAATGCACTCGATATACGCTTCCCATGTTAATAAAGTACTGTGTAGGCACCGGAGAATTTTATTGAATTTGAAAATTTTATGTTTGCAATGTTTAATGTTTATAATTAGCTATTTTCTACGTTTAATTATACAGGGTGGGGCAATAGTGCGTCGGACCTCGATATCTCGAGTTCTACGATAGCTAGAAATTTTTAAAAAAATTGCAAGTAAACTAGATAAAAACTGGAAATTATTTTCGAACATACATGGCGAGCTAAGACGAAATTACAGGACCAAGTAAGTGCCTTTTTTTTAAATGGAATGCTATGTATATCAGTACATTTTTTGAAGCCTCTTTCTAGGCTCTATTCATTCCTATATTAGCATTGAATATCTCCCAACCACTTGCAATGAATTTTTTTGTTGAAATAATGCAATCTGCAGATGGATATCAAAAAAATCACTACAGACACAATTATGGATTTTAAGAAAAATGTGAATACCAGTTACGAGACATGTAATTAATGTTTTTGAATCATTTTCATTTCCTAAAAATGTACAGGGTGGTCAAAAATTATTTTTCAATTAATTCAAATGGAACACCCTGTATATGTTTCGACGATGTCATATATAAATGAAAAACGAACATTTTTTGTAAGTACTTCCCTATGGCTAATTGCAACCATTTTCATTTTATAAATAAATAAGTGTCAAATTCAAGAACAAACTTAAAAAAAAAGTTGAAAAATTTATAATAGGTGTTCGACGTGCTGCCCATTTTGATTGACAAACGTCTTTATGCAATTTTGAAATGAGGCCATTTAGTGGGACCATTTCTTCCAATCTATTGAAATGAGTAAATAGTATTTAACCGGTCCTTTACTGTAATGTTTTTTTGTACATTTTTTTGCTGTTTTCGTTATTCGACAAGCAATAAAACCTCAGTTTTCTATAAATTGTTGTATACAAAGGAGCATTTATCCTATCGGTTGTTACAATTTGTATTGCATTTAAAATATTTGGAATTTTACAATATGAATTTTAATAAAGCGCAACTTGTAGACATGACTTTTGTTTTGGGCGAGTTAGACAGAAATTGTTTACTTGCCAATAGAATTTATCACCAACGTTATCCTGAAAGAAAGATCCTGATGTTAGCAGCTTCCAAAACCTTCTCAATAGATTTCTAGAAAGAATAAAACGTGTTGTGAACGAAGAAAATGAGTTTTTTGTGGTGCTGACAATGGTTGAGAATTCCCATGTTAGTCAAAGAGAAGTGAGCTCATTAGTAGGAATAAGTAGACGGTCTGTGGGTCGAATTTTAAAAACAAATAAGTTGCATGCATATCATATTCAAATGCACCAGGAATTATCTGATGACGATTTTCAAAAGCGCCTACAATTTTGTAATTGGGTCAGAGGTGAAATGCAACATGTCAACTTCTTTAATACTGTTTTATTCAGTGATTAGGCAACCTTTCATAAAAATGGATTTATTAATAGGCGCAATGTTCATTATTATGCTTTGGAAAAATCCTCACTTTTTTATGCAAGTTGATAACCAACATAGATGGTCTATAAACGTTTAGGGAGCAATTATTGGAGAACATGTAATAGGGCCACATTTCTTTGATGGTACATTGACTGGAGCTATTTATCTTCATTTTTTGGAAAACTATCAGCCACAATTATTGGGTAAATCTCCCTGAAAGAATTTGAAATATGATGTGGTTTCAGCAAGATGGTGCTCCACCATATTATTTAAATGCAGTTAGAGACCACTTAAATAATACCTACTCTAATCAATGGATTGGAATAAATGGACCCACTAAATGGCCTGCTAGATCCCCAGATCTTACAAAAATGAATTTATTTTTATGGGGATACGTGAAGGAAATTGTTTATAGAGACACACCAACAACAGTACAAAATATGAAGGAAAGAATTATAACTGCCTTTACATTTATCACACCGACAGTTTTAGGAACACTGGGAACCTCAGTTCAAAAGCGCATAGAGATATGTGTCAATTAAAATGGGCAACATGTGGAACATTTATTATAATTTTTTTCTACTGAGTTATTTGAAGAAACCTTTTCTTTAAAGTTTATTTTTGAATTTTGTAATTATTGTTCAATAAAACTAAATTGGTTGCAATTAGCCCTAGGAAGGTACTTACAAAAATGTTCGTTTTTCTTTTCTACATCACATCGTCGAAAAATATACAGGGTGTTCCATTTGAAAAAAATGAGAAAATTCATTTAAAATGTTCTTAACTTTAGATGTTTCAAGGTCAAACGGCTTTAAATTAAAAGTTAGAAGTTTTATTTATAATAATATTGTCTTCGAAATGTAGGTCTCATGGGCGCAAGGTTTAAAAATATAAAATACGAAATATATTTGTACCAGGTAAAAAGACCAAGTATTCTATGTTCTAATACAAAATATAACAACATAACAAACATGCTCTTCAATTTGCCCTCGACGTGCCTGCAACTATAGCACTTTACTAGACTCTCGAGTCAGGCCAGCGATCTTCAGTGCGATAGTGCAAATATTTTCGGAATTCCAGTCGGCAATTTTATCTACTGCAACATTGGCTTGCATTAGACCAACTTCGCCGAACAGTTCATCTTCATTCAATACTAGACCTATATAGTAGTTAAAAACCTCACACGAACAAAAAAAAACTTGATTTTTTCGTATCTCAAGAAAAAGAAGTACATTTAGGTGCACTTAATGAACCTTTTAAGGATAGTAGGACACTATTCGAAAAGAAAGTACTGTCTAACTAAAATAAGTACATACGGTCATCTTAATTATAACTCTTGACTGAGGAAGTATGTGCCAAATAACCGAACTGTCGGCAAAATAGTGTGTTTCTTTTTTATTGTCCTGTCTCCGACAGGACTTGTGCAGCGCTAAAGGGCATGTTTTATTGTGATCTGTTGAAAGTAAATGTAGGGTAGAGAGATCTTAATAATTGGTAATCGGTAGATTTACAATAAAGTTCATGAGTCCATGGGGGGGCCCGGGCCCCTATGCTCCCCCCTTAGGACCGCCACTAGACAGTCGCCCCGCCCCCTAAAACTACCCTTTAAGCAGAAGAGAGGGGTTTACTAATGATAGGGTGTAAACTAGTTTCCGAATGGACTAAATTTAAAATATGAATTTGATATATTAAGAGATTCGGAAGATATTGCAGAAAAACTGAAATTTATTATACCCCTTTTAAGGGGTATATCTCCCTTATTATTCATCTACGGAAATAAAGTTTATATAAAAGATTACCATTATTTTTTTATGTACTATTAGCCGCAGAAATATCGGGAGACAATTTTGGACCACCTGTATGTAAAATTGGTTTTTTATAAAATCAGTTTTTCGGTAATTTTTTTTATCTTTGATCTTCATTTTTCTGGCCGATAGCCGTGTTGATTAAGGTGCGAGGTGGAAATCGCGATTAATCACACAGGTATGGTTGTACATCTGCGTTTTTTCAGTGTGTAACCCCCTTCCACACAAGCTTCTGGCTTCTGGAATTGGGGGTTGTCTAATTTCTGTGGTGTTTATTTATTATTTGTTTATTTCTTAACGGCATCATTGACTATTAATCAACAATTAATCTCAAAGACCACCAAATAAATCGAGGACAACGTATTAACTAGGACAGTCTGTACACAAAGGAGCAGTAATACGAACGCCAAAAAAATGTGAAGAAAAATAAACCTAGTAACAAAACCGAAAGGGAATCATTTTTGGTCCTACGGCACAACGATACGATAACTTAAATGTTTAAATGTGATATTTAAAAAGTGACTACAATTACAATAATTGTGATAAAACGTAAGAAATGAATAAAAAGACGTTACGTTTCCTGACTATCGATAGAATTACCATTATTTTGTAGAAAAATACTTACGGCAAGACTGGAATTCATCTTCGCCCTTCTCACAGTCCTTTTGGTAATTGCAGACCCAAAGCGAAGGGATACATTTTCCCTCAGGACATCGAAACATTCCATAGTCGCATATCACACCAGATGGATCACCTGAAAATTAATAAAGATATGCAATATATTTTTCAAACATACACATAAGTAGATGAATTATTATTTTCATAGGTTCATGTTGAATATTTGGCCAATTGACCCTTAGAAACTAGAACAGTGGATACTCAAAAAATGCTTATTTTACTCTTAAAATATATATTGTTGCTATGGAAAATGCCACCTTCAGTTATATCCAGTATATTGGATGACATAATGGACATATTGGACATAGTAATGTTTAATATGATAAAGAGCTTTAATTGTGCTTAGTTGTTGTATAATTAAATTCTTATTTGTTTTGGCTGGTACACTTTATAATCTTATTTTCCCGTTTCTAATGTTTTCATTCTATTAAGGGGCAATGTATTCATTGTATTATGTACTATTTGATTTTCATTCAAATAAATTTATTTATAAAAATAAATATGTAGTAAAATGCATGCATTATGATAGACCAAAAATTCCACTATTTCAAATAAAAGGAACTAAATTCATTGCCACCCATCAAGGCGTACAATCTGCGTTTCCGAAATGATTGAAAATAATGTCCTATGTGAGGTTTGTGCCAATGCATGGGGCTTCCATCTATTTTCAATGCTTGCCCTGGGTTGTGCTGTATTGGAATTACTTTGCTCTTCGGCTGTCGGTGTGGTTGGTTGTTGGTGTTTTTGTTTATATCTCCTGATTGTATTGTGTTTATGTTAGTGTTTTTGGGTTAATAGTGTTATAATGGTTTGGTGCATGCACCGTGTATGGCTCTTTTGTGTTCTGTGTGTAATGGTTCTTTTGTTTACAATGATTAAATAATAATATGGTAAGATATATATTTTTTGTTTTTGTTGTATTTTAATTTTCTTTTTGTTTTGTTTTAAAATTTTTTTTGGTCATTCTATTCTTTTTCAGGTTTTTTTTGTGTTTTTGTTTTTATTTTTTAAATTTTTTTGTATTTTTTAATTTTTTCAAACTACAAATTACAATATATGTTTTGGGGGTATAAATGTAGTTAAGGGAGGGGTGTGTGGGAGCGCATCAAAATTTGGTGGTGAGAGGGTTTATGAGTAATGGATTGGTGAATTGTACAAGGGATTTTTAGTATGAAGTCGTCGAGCATCGGTGTTCCTGTCAGGTCGTGTATTAGTCAAACTGGGGATGTGTGGAGGAGTTTTGTAGCTATCCTAAGCATTTTATTTTGGACATATTGTAGGGTGGTTTGGTGGGTTTTGGAGGTGAGAGGATACCATATAGGAGAGGCGTAGGTTAGGATGGGGCGTAAGTAGGTTTTGTAGATAAGGGTGGCGGTATTTGTGGGTGCATTTTTGAGGACCGGACCCAACATCTATTTCTAACGGCTTGCACATGTTTGTTGAATAACAATTTCCTGTCTAGGTTTACTCCTAGATAGTTTATATCATATTTCCAGTTAAAATTTTTGTTTTTTATTTTAATAGTGGTGTTTACTTTTTGTAGTTTTTTAGAAAAGCAGATTGTTTGTGTTTTGTTAACGTTGACCAGGAGTCTCCTTTCGTAAATTTTATTGTCACGCCCGTCTGTCTGTATAATATCTGTAAGAATATTTGGGTTTTTTGATGTGTCAATATCGCCCTAAACTTCGTATGTCGCAAGTTATAGGGCAATATTTTGTTGGGAAATTGTAGTCCTTCCCTCATCCATAAGATCTGGACAAAAGTGTTGTTCCAAAGTAAAATGTTTTTCCATTGAATACACTAATACAAAACAAAATTTGCATTCAATTTGCAGGAGTTGAATATTTTAAATGAGATATTGAATTATTCCGGAGTAATTTGAAGTGCGTTAAAAACTCACTGAACAACACTCTTACAGTCAGTTGCTAACAAACTAATTAGTTTTGTAGAACAGACAAGAAATTTCAATAATTAAAGGATATGCTTGTACAAGTATATGAAAGTTTATTAATCTGTTTCATAAGTAACTTATGGTGAAGCTTTATTACTTTAATTTTCCTTTTGCCTTTTCACGTAAAACTTTTTTTTCAGCTCGTTTATGAGAGAGCAACCTAATTTTAATTAGCCGCTCAAATTAAACAAGGATAATGGGCGAATTAAAATTTAAATGAGTCACTCGTCAAAGACACAATTATTGTTTTAATTCTTAAATTCTATAGAAGTACTATCAACAGATTATTTAAAATACATTTTAGCACATACCTAATGGAAACGTGAATAAATTCATTATGCGGAAAATTCTATATTCTTTTATATTTTCTGTTTAGGATTAAATGAAACCAACAAGATACTTGATTTTTTAAAATACACTAAAGACGAACATGACACGAACACATAAATCTTGAAGCACAATGAATAAAAATGTATATAAATAATATATATTTTCGATATGGCTCGACTTTTTTAAAAACTGTATACTTTCTGCGCTAATTTTTGTGCGTAAAACATAGTAAATGTTGTGCATTTATGGTGGCGCCATACTTTTGGTAAAACTGGATATTTTTTTTAAATGTAGAGAAGTGACATTTGTTAGTCATTAGATAAAAATGAGTGATATCGTACGTTCGACGAGGATTTGCTGCTTAGTTGATTGCTCAAATAGGGAAAGTGTTTTAGTTAATTGGAATTAAATTGTTACAGTCGCTTATTTTTGGATAATACTCAAACTTATTAAACACATGCGAAGATATGGTAAACAGTACGGGTAACTTCCAGAGTTCATACATACATACATACATTACCAGTATATATACCGAGAATTTTCCTGGCGGAAGGAAAATGTTATTTGAAATTTAAACTCACTGGTTAAAAAACGCAAGATTGCTGAAATCACAGCTCAAATGCAAGTTTTCGAAATTTATGTTAATTCATAGTAAATTACTAATAATATAATTGACTATCGAATTTGTACACACAGCTCTAGAATAATAATAGAATAGAATAGAATAATAAAGTATACCTATTTTTAAACAAAAACCATTTAAGGTTTATGATCCGACATTAATTCAAACCTCCTACCTGGCAAAAACTGATCATTTTTTCCCAGTTCAATAAATACTTAAAACTTCTTTATATAACATTTATAATTTTCTTCAGTTATGCCTAATAAACGAGAAATAAAAGCACTTTGTCTAATCGAACCCATCTTCCTACAAGTGTGATAAAGTAGCTGTTATTATATTATAACTAGCAGATATGATTTTCTTGTTTGTCAATCCAAATGCTGTTTGACAATTCTATATCGATTTAAATGGCCCGCTGTTCTTAATAATTCTTAGAATAAATTCAATTTGCCTGATAACTGAGATATTAATTTTAAATGGTAATTTACTATTATAGTAATTAAATTCTGCTAATTTGTTTGGGGTGCGTCATTTTTACAATAGCGTCCATTTTACTGAGATCTTAGAATGAACTGGGTATGACAAAAATATTTAAAAAATCTAAATAACGCATATTCCATGGGAGTACTGGCACGAAACAGGGTTTATTCTATCTGTATGGAAGTCTAAGTTTTCAGAATACAACAAATTGTAGGGCTCTCTTCGTAATTTATTAGGATCAAAAACTGTTAAGACTTTATTCTTGTAATCGATAGTGGCCTTGCTGTCGGAAATCTGTGATTAGAGAAAAAATTTTCCCATTTTTATTTCTACACAAAAAAGGTTACCTAAGCTAGAGAGAGATAACGCTATTAATTTTCTTGCAATAGAAACTCAAAATTAGGTAAATTTTTTCGTGACGGGGAAAAATTGCTGTATTGTTGTTACTGCAAATATTTCTAGAGCAGACAGTTCTACGCAAAAAATGATAGGACAGGAAATTGTAGAGCTGCTTTTTCACTACAAAATACATCCCTGGATTTATTTTCAAGCATTTGAAATTAATTTTATGGGAGTTTCTTGCTAGTGTGCACTTTTATAACAACACTAATGTCTAAAATACTCATTGCTGCAAACAATTTATTTTCTTTAAGCAGTACCTACTGGTTACTAACAGAAATTAACTCCACTAGAGTTTGGAAAGTGTAATGGAAGGTGTAGGTTGTCTTGGTATGTTATGTCAGTTATGTGTAATTAACTTTTACATATGCGGTGTTATTGTCACCGTATAAATCAGTAAGTTTTGGTGGAGCAGTCGATGTGCATGTTGCGGGTAGTTGTAATGTCGTCTATCTGTGATATATCGTGGTATTTCCGATCGCTGAGTTTTTTCTGCGACGAACTTTTGGACCGTTTCGTTAACAAAGTTTCTAATTATCATGACTAGCGTTTTCGTGCAGCACAGCAAACGGAGTATATCTGTCCGCGTTCGTGAGTAGCCGCAATAGTTTGTCTTGAAGTGTCTGGAGTCTTTTGCACTGCACGTCCAAGATGATAGTCCAGGATGCATAGGTATACGTCATGATGGGTCCTAAGATGACTTTGTATAAGATGATCTTATTATCTCTGCTTCGTTGGTTAGCGAAGGGGTATAATTTGTTGAGTGTTGCATATGTCTTATTGATTATCTGTGTGATGAGGGATCCGAAACACAGCTTTTTATCTAGGGTTATCCTTAGATATTTGACCGTGCTCCGTTCCCAAATCGTCTTGTTATTTATTATCAATTTAGAAATCGTCTTTATGTTGGTATATTTTCTATGTAACCTAATAGTCTACATCTGGTCCTTGTTAAGACGTATTTTTCACTTATCGTAGAATTCAGTCAGCTTCATGAGATGATACCGGATCTTCTGAGGAAAAGACATCCGACTTTGATGAGAAATCCAGGGAAACATAAAGAAGAGATGGTATAATCATTGCCATTTACACTTCTCGTTGTTTTGAGCAATTATAAGGAACCTATGCTTTTCGCTTATGCGTTCAGCGGATGCGACACATCATCATTTTTTTTTGGGAAGGACAAGATGCAGACGGTAAATTTGGTGAGGCCTAGAAGAGACTAAGGTGTTGTCGCTAATACGTCCTACACTCAATTATTAAGTAAAAGATACGTTGCGTAGCTCTGGAGAAATTATGATCTTGGCCCAGTATAAGATAGAAGGAAACTTCTTTGAATAAACAAAGATTTGCTTCATTTAATAAGCTAGTGACTTTCAAAATAACTTCCAAAATTTGCGCCTGCAAAAGAGCATAGTTACCGCATTTATCACAAGATCCAGATATGGAAAGGTAGAGATAACGATGCGCTTCAAAGGCGCTGGAAAAAAAGCAAAGACGTTATGTCTCCTGTGTATATAGCTGAAGCACTGGTACCTTCATGGAATCTCAAGTTAATATCCTGTACCTCAAAATGGGCTACGAAAAGGATGCAGCTGCGTTTAAATTGGACTACGCTGATTCTCGATATGTGCGCATCGTGGCGGGTAAAGTTGCCTAAATTTTACGATCGAAGAAGTTTACATTTTTTTGAAAACGAGGAAAAATAGATGGAAATAAAGTGGGTTACGCCTATAAGGGAAACCAGAAATGAAAGAAGGTGCCAGGTGCTTTACCTCTTGCGAAACGAACTCAACCTTGGCAACAAAGTTACGTAAACATGACATGCATTTGGTAGAGAAAATTTAGCGCTACGATTTTCTTTAATATCATCTTTTTGCATAGAACTGTCTGTATAGAAATATCTATTCCATTCAGTATAAGGGTGGAAATTTGGACGAGTATATATCATCTAATAAGTTCCGATATATTTATTGATATTATTTTTACTTGTACTTAAGCTAAATAATATGAGTATGTATTGTGAATAAAATGTATTTTATTTTATTCTGAGTAGAGAGTTGCATGCATGTTTTCTTTTATTTGTTACAGAAAACAGATATTTTCTATGAATACAGGCAATTTTTATATTTCAGCCATTAAAAACAGATAGAGATGTTTATAACATAATTTAATAGTAAATTGAATCAGTTATTTTATTAATTATTAAAATGTTTATAACATTTCGAATTGTTTACGTATTTAATATGTTCAAGTAGATGTAAGATTTTTAATTAATTTTTGTCGGAAAATGATAAAACTGAAAAAAGGCTCAATATCATGTGATGTGAACGGCTAAGTTAGTATCTGCGATTTTATATTTTGAGGAAAATATAAAGTAGATTGTGGAGAAATTGACAATTGAAGGGTGCTAAGGGCTATGAAGAATAACAAGAAAATTGTGAAAATTGAAGGGGTCGAAAATTTTGGAGAAATGAAAATACTGGAGTAAAACCGAAATAAAGTAAAACGAAGGAAGACAACTAGTTTAAGAATTTGGAAAAAATAAATGAAAAACAGAGTTTTTCAAGATTTTGACAAGTAGGAGAAAGAAGCATAATCATAATTTATTTATTTCATACGTAAACGTATTTCATACGTAAACGTATTCATAAACGTAACTTTTTTGACATATTTAATTAAAGCAAAACAGAATGATCTAACCCAACTATTATTAATATTAATTAGTAATATTATTAGTATTAGTATTAATGGTACAATTCGAATTTTCTGAAAATAACTATTATTTCATACTGTCGCTATGCAACTTTAAAAGCAGGTAATGTGACTTTGGTTAAATCACGGAATATCGAAAGTACAAATGAAATAAGATATGATGCGACTTTAGTTAAATCGCTGAATATCAAAAGCACAGTATGAAATAAAATGTTGTACGTTACACAACCGTTAAGTGATGTTACAGTACTTTCCGGACTTGTAACGTAAATAACTATTTAAGGTCCAGAAAACGATTTCTGGTGGAAACGTATACCATTTGAATGGTGAAGAAGTTTGGAGATTGCAGCTTAACATCGCAAATAAGTGATACTGTGCAGCTGGAAGTTATATTGAGCTACGCGGACTAAAAGATTGTAATAAACTTTATCTAAATTTCATGTTCACCATTTCATATTTTGGAAATAATTGAGAATATTTTAAATTACACATTTTAACTATCTATTTCATTTTTATTAACAAATTTTATTTTAAACTTAATCATCTCCATATTATTTTATTTTAATATCGTATTTATTTTATTTAGCTAGATAGGGAATTTTATCTTTTATTTGTATCGAATATTGTTGTCGCAATACTCTGTTCAGTTTGATTTGAATTTGTTTTATTGTTTATTTGTGTTTCTAGAATTGTGTTTGTGTTAACGACTCCGAACTTTCGACTTTGAGAATTAATTTAGAAAATTATTTTCTGTGATATTTTTAACGCCTTCACGCCGATATCTTAGCATGGCATATTTCAAGGTATTACTTTTCTTTATAGGACGGTGTGTGATTCTCTCCTAGTACAATTTATCACTTAAAATAAATGTTGTCAAAATATCTCCTATATTAATTAGAAATTTAAAATTGATTACTAAACTTCTATGCTATTGTGTCTATGACGGTTTAATTTCAAAAGTACTAGAAACTTTTAGATGCACAGACGGTTTTAACACATCTAAATTATTCAAGTGCGAGTATATCCTTTGCAACCGACAGTTTCGTGTTAGTGGTGCAAATCAGATGATTGGTAGTCCTTAAATTGCATTAAGGATCTCGAGGGAATTCAAAGCGACAAGCGGTTGACACTCCAAGCTCTATCCCTCGCCATCAAGACCAAATGTCAACCACAAGTAATCCCTATGGTACGGTTTTACACAAATTTTGTATGATAACATTTTAATTAAATGTTCAGGGATTTTAAACTTTTCCCCTAGTGATTGTGCTCCAAGTAGTTGCCGTAATTGAATTATTTTAGTTATCTACGTACGTTGTTTTAATGAGGCTTTGAAACTTCTTTAATGTGGTAATTAGAATGCTAAAATTTTAATTTCCTTAACGGGATAACAGGCAGCTGACTTCCTTATTCGGCGAACTTATGAGCATTTAATTAGGATGTAGCTGCTCGAAATTATCGATAGAATGATAAGAAAATCATCCTCTTACAAATATTCCTTTTGTCACTAAAATATCCAGAGTAGAATCACGGACTATGTTCTTTAGATTAGTATACGTTTCATAACATATTTTTTTATGAATAAAATTCTTTACATAAACATAAAAAGCTTAAATACTTTTTAAAAACTCCAGCCAAAAATCTAATTAACATAATGTATTTTTAGGTGTGTTTTGGGATCATAAAAATGAACAAAATGTCCTTTTTTTGACTTATCGACGCTTCGTTAAATTTATTAACTTCTTCAGGACACTAAAAGAAAACGTATAAATGTAGGTATTAATAAAATTTAACAATTGTTGTTTATGCTTAAAGACAATTAAAAACAAAAAAATATAACTATATTACATTGTTAAAATATTAAAAATACAAAAAGGCACTTTCAAAAATTTTAAAGATTATTTAAACTGGGTGTAAAACATAAGAACTGTAATATTAATTATGTATTACTAGCGGATACTCAGTGGTTTCGAAATACAGGCGGGTATCAGCTGATTTCTATATGTATCGGTATTCATTATGCTAATTCTAAAATTCACCCAATCCAATATATTGGTGAGAAACGTGCCGAGGGATGAATGGCAAGAGGGTGACTGAAAATGTCATGTCGCTAGCGTCAACCTCAGGGAACCGGGCACAACTTGTTTTATAAGAGCCTTACCCTTATATCGTACCTCTGGGAGGGTTGGCAGTTTGTAATGAAATATATATTAATTGCAGCGGTGCCTTCAGCAAAATCTCCATAATAGATTAGTCATTAGGACAAAGTTGTCAAATTATTGTGTTGTCACGGTCCTTGATAAGTGTGCAAAGTTTCAGTTTAATCTGACGTTCTGAAGTGGATGAGAATCACGTTCAAACAAACAAACAAACAAACAAACTTACAGGTGAAGCTTATAAAAGCGCGTTAAAAAAGGACATTTTTGTTCATTTTCATAATCCCATTTAAAAATGCATTATTATAATATTCATATTGGATCACAAAAAACATTCAAGTAATCTAATTAACATTTACAAAAGAATAAAATAAATCGTCTAGCACATTTCATTCAAAACCTAGGTATACTTAAGAGTATATCAAGTACTGCGCTTTTCTTCAACAACCATAACCCCATAACCATTTTAGTGTATAACTATTGGAGTTTCATGGCAAAACTATTACTAAAAGACATCCCTTGACCATTTTAGGTTAATCATTTTTCTCGGAAGAGCTAAATTATGTATTGTTTATGATTTTTAATTATTTGTAAATTACACCATTTCATACAAATTATTTTTCTTCAAACGTCAAAAAAACATGAATTTTATGACAAACTTTTCGAACTTAAACTGTCATTTCTCTGACACTTCGTCTGATCGGCTTACTTAGTCTCTTATTGCAGCTAAGTCGTGAGCAACATTAAAAGTTTTCGAAAAAAAAAATAGTATATTATTTTATTAGGGGTAAAAGGGGATTGGTGATAGATTTGTAACGAGTCTGTCAAATGTTAAACTTTAATATCATGAAATAATGAGTAAGAAATGTCATAATTTTCTGACGTTTGAAGAAAAACTACTATTTTGTACAACTGTCATTAAAATTGGCGTTTTTAGTGGCAGCTGTCAGTATTAAAAACTTACTTTTCTATATAAGGAAGCGTATTAATAAATAGTATATTCTTTCCTATTATTTGGGTTTTCTACCACATGTACTATTATCCTCTTCAAAACAAATCACCGAATCTACAAAATAATAGAATTATTGGAAAAAAGAGCCTCTGCGCCCGTGACGTTTACGCCAAAGGAAAAGTCAGAGGTTATGTTTTGCAAATAATATAAATCGGAATAAACACAAAAATAATGTATTTTGCTGACGTTTCGGAAAGTAATCTCTTTCCGTTTTCAAAGCTATTTTTTGAAGAACTCTTATTTTGCTGTGTATGTCAAATACACAGCTTTAAGATTCTGTTTATGTTATTTCCATAGATACTTACTACTTACACAGAACATAGAACTGATGATATTTTTTAGATAATGTTGAGTTTGTTAAGTTCTTCTTTTAACATTGGTAGCCAGGTTGTACAAATATCTACAGAACAATTCGAAACGCACTTATCTTCATTTAATAAGATTATTGCTGATTCTTTAATTTTTCTTTTTTTGGTATCTGTTTCTTTTGTTAAAATTTTTGCCGAGTCCCAGTTTATTCTATGTCCGTTTTCCCAAGCATGTTCACAAATCCTTGATTTCTGAATTTCATTCTTTCTAATGTAGTTCTTGTGCTCATCCAACCTCACACTGAAAGGTCTGGATGACTCACCCACATAACATTTATCACATTCGCACGGGATATTGTAAATACAGTTTTTTGAATTCTGCTCCCTGTTTATCGGTTTTGTTTTTGTTAAAATAGATCTTAAAGTGTTCCCCGTTTGAAATATCGTCCTAACATCAAATTTGTCACCTATACGGCGTAGCTTTTCCGATAGTCCGTATACATAAGGAATTATTGCTGTATAATGACGTTCAGGTTTTTGTCGTACCTGATTGTCCCTATTTTCAACATTTATGAAAATTCTATCAACAAAGGCTTCAGGATATTGATTTTGTACTAGAACCTCTTTGATAAATTTTTTCTCGTTATTTAATATTTCATTATTAGATGAAATTATTTTGGCCCTATCGTATAAACATTTTACAATACCCCTTTTAACATTTATTGACTGATTTGAGTTAAAATTTAGATATCTATTAGTATGTGTTGGTTTTCTATAAACGCTTGTTTCAATTGTATTATTTATCCTTCTAATTAAAACATCTAAAAACGGTAGTTCATTCCTACTTTCTACTTCTAATGTGAATTTAATAGACGGTTCCTTACTATTTATATTTTCTAAAAAACTATCTAGTAAATCAACACCATGAGGCCAAATTGCAAAGATGTCGTCAACATATCTCCACCAGACAACCGGTTTGTTTATACAATTTTGAACATGTGTGTTCTCAAAGTTCTCCATAAATATGTTCCTTAAAATTGGTGATAATGCAGACCCCATAGCCATACCAAAATCCTGCTGATAGAACTCATTGTCCAATTGAAAATAGGTTGTTTTTATACACAGTGTTAAGAGTTCCATTATGCTATTTACAAAATTTGACATAGTAGCGGCAATAGAAAAAACGGCTCAAAATTTACCAACAGATAGTGGTAATGAATATCGCATACGGGCAAAAATTGCTTTAGAGAAGCAATACAAAATTAAAGATAATTTAACTCCAGAAGAAAAGTTATCGATAAATTCTTTAAAACGCGACGAAAGTATAAAAATATTGCCAGCAGACAAAGGTAATGCCACAGTCATTATAGATAAAGATATATATAACACAAAAATCATGACTCTTGTAAATGAGGGACCCTACTCAAAATTAAACAAAGATCCAACAAAATCAATAGAGAGCAAAATTTACAGAACTTTGTTTAAATACAAACATGAATTTAATGATTTTGAACGAAGGAAACTTACACCACATCATAGTAAGCCCCCTCATTTTTATGGCTTACCAAAGACACATAAACAAAATATTCCTTTAAGACCAATTGTTAGTTCTATTAATTCACCATGTCATAATTTGGCAAAATTTTTACTTAAAATTATTGATCCATTATCTGGAAATACCGATTCATATATTAAAAATAGTAAACATTTCATAGAAAAAATTTATGAAACCGATATTCATGAATCACACCTGATGGTTAGTTTTGATGTAGTTAGCCTCTTTACCAATGTTCCGGTAGATGAAACATTAAAAATAGTTAAAGACAGGTTGCTAAATGATAATAATTTGGAAACTAGAACTAAATTAAGTGTAAATAGCATAATGGAACTCTTAACACTGTGTATAAAAACAACCTATTTTCAATTGGACAATGAGTTCTATCAGCAGGATTTTGGTATGGCTATGGGGTCTGCATTATCACCAATTTTAAGCAACATATTTATGGAGAACTTTGAGAACACACATGTTCAAAATTGTATAAACAAACCGGTTGTCTGGTGGAGATATGTTGACGACATCTTTGCAATTTGGCCTCATGGTGTTGATTTACTAGATAGTTTTTTAGAAAATATAAATAGTAAGGAACCGTCTATTAAATTCACATTAGAAGTAGAAAGTAGGAATGAACTACCGTTTTTAGATGTTTTTATTAGAAGGATAAATAATACAATTGAAACAAGCGTTTATAGAAAACCAACACATACTAATAGATATCTAAATTTTAACTCAAATCAGTCAATAAATGTTAAAAGGGGTGTTGTAAAATGTTTATACGATAGGGCCAAAATAATTTCATCTAATAATGAAATATTAAATAACGAGAAAAAATTTATCAAAGAGGTTCTAGTACAAAATCAATATCCTGAAGCCTTTGTTGATAGAATTTTCATAAATGTTGAAAATAGGGACAATCAGGTACGACAAAAACCTGAACGTCATTATACAGCAATAATTCCTTATGTATACGGACTATCGGAAAAGCTACGCCGTATAGGTGACAAATTTGATGTTAGGACGATATTTCAAACGGGGAACACTTTAAGATCTATTTTAACAAAAACAAAACCGATAAACAGGGAGCAGAATTCAAAAAACTGTATTTACAATATCCCGTGCGAATGTGATAAATGTTATGTGGGTGAGTCATCCAGATCTTTCAGTGTGAGGTTGGATGAGCACAAGAACTACATTAGAAAGAATGAAATTCAGAAATCAAAGATTTGTGAACATGCTTGGGAAAACGGACATAGAATAAACTGGGACTCGGCAAAAATTTTAACAAAAGAAACAGATACCAAAAAAAGAAAAATTAAAGAATCAGCAATAATCTTATTAAATGAAGATAAGTGCGTATCGAATTGTTCTGTAGATATTTGTACAACCTGGCTACCAATGTTAAAAGAAGAACTTAACAAACTCAACATTATCTAAAAAATATCATCAGTTCTATGTTCTGTGTAAGTAGTAAGTATTTATGGAAATAACATAAACAGAATCTTAAAGCTGTGTATTTGACATACACAGCAAAATAAGAGTTCTTCAAAAAATAGCTTTGAAAACGGAAAGAGATTACTTTCCGAAACGTCAGCAAAATACATTATTTTTGTGTTTATTCCGATTTATATTATTTGCAAAACATAACCTCTGACTTTTCCTTTGGCGTAAACGTCAATAATTCTATTATTTTGTAGATTCGGTGATTTGTTTTGAAGAGGATAATAGTACATGTGGTAGAAAACCCAAATAATAGGAAAGAATATTCGTAGAATGCCACAAATAACTTTCAGACAATAATAAATAGTATATTGTTGCATATGGAGTAAAAGCGACATTTTCTGTGTCGGGTTGTACGAATTTCACTCATCAGTTCAGTTATAAAAATTTTACATTTTAAAGATCCGTATGATTCTTCCACAATACAACCCACCTCTTTAAAAGCTTGAACCAGGATTATATTTACATGGTTTACCTTAGGGATTAGTTTAGTCCATACATTACTTGTAGATTTAGATTACATCTGGTCACTAGGTATATCGATTTTACAGTAAGCGCACAATTGAACAATTTATAATACACATTATTCCAACAAGAGTTACGGCAAACACAATGCCATGTTATCAGTCTATGAGCTTCAAGGCACAATAAATATCAGCGCCCCAAATTTAAGAACTTTATTTGGCAAAAAATGCAAATTGCAGGAGTAGTTGAAGACTCGGCAATGTGCCATATTGTTACCACTCCTAGAATTAAATTCTTTGATTTTTTATATGCGGGGACATCTGAGGGAGTTGGTGTATACTGTGGAAATAAATATCTAGAAATAACAGATTTCAAGAAGTGTACAACTTGAACCATTTTTTATTTAATTTGTTTTTCTCACCTGTTATGAATTACCAAATACTTTGATTAAACGCTTAAATCGAAACAATCGTATTTTCATTACTAGAAAACCGTATCATTAGTTTATATATCAATTATCATCAGCTCTGTGAAGTTAGCACTACCACTTTAAAATTTTGAAATCGTTTTGGCCTCATCAATTGTAGCTTTTTTGTTGCGAATTTGTTGCGGTGAGAAAAAATTTGTAGCTCTTTATTTAAAAAAAATAACCCATAGTAATGCTAACTTCACAGTGAAGATAGCATTACCACTCACAGTGCTTTAAAATTTTGAAATTGTTTTGGCCTCATCAATTGTAGCTTTTTTGTTGCGAATTTGTTGCGGTGAGAAAAAATTTGTAGCTCTTTATTTTTAAAAAATAACCCATGGTAATGCTAACTTCACAGTGAAGATAGCATTACTACTCACCAGTGCTTTAAAATTTTGAAATCATTTTGGCACCATTAATTGTAGCTTTTTTGTTGCGAATTTGTTGCGGTGAGAAAAAATTTGTAGCCCTTTATTTTTTAAAAATAACCCATGGTAATGCTAACTTCACAGTGAAGATAGCATTACCACTCACAGAAATAACTTTAAAAAGTGCACAAAAATTTTCTTATCACAAGAATAATTTGTTGCGAATTTCTTGCACACGATTAATAGCAAAAAATGTTTTTTTCTGGTAATGCGAACTTGATAATCAAAATCGCTTTTAATAATTAGCCCAATAAAACGGGAGGTTTGTCGATTTGGATGAAATAATTCATAGCGGGTTGAAATTTTGGGAACAGGCGTATTTTGTGATAATTTTTAATATATCAAAAGGCCCCACCCGTAGACGCCGGCGGAGGCGAGGGGAGGGAGAAAATAGGTAAAAAAAATCGGTTTTTCGTAAAAAACTACAAACAAGCAATTTTCGTCACCTTTGAAGTACAAGAAGTTACATTTAATAATATTTTTTCGCTTTTTGAAGTATCAGAAATCCTCACAGATAACTTCAGCCCGCTCTGAATTATTTCATTCAAATTTTCCCATTTCATTGGGCTAAATAATTTATAAATAAGAACGATATTTTTTTTAAAAAGGACCGGAACAAACAGATAACTTTAAAAAAGTCAGCAATCGCGACTGAACGATTCCGGGTGCATCGTATAGAAAATAAAACACAAAATGTGCAAGGCAAGTAAGGAAGGAAATTTGCAGATAACAGGTTTCAAAAGATTTTGAGAGCAAAACGTGGACTACTGTAATTTATATTGAAAAACAGTAGCAGTTTACTCATAAAAACAGGTATTCCATTTTATTTCGTAAACATTTTAATCGCTAGAATTATAAGGTTGTCATAAAAAGAGAACATAGTTTATTATGTTGAAACTATATTGGGAAAAACTTTATTTGCAACGAATTTTTTCTCGATGCAACAAATTCATACGCGACACGTAACAAAGTCTCGAAATGAAAAACACATCAAAAAATGCATTTGCAACGGTTTTTGCAGGTGGCAGTCTTAGGCTGCGCTGGAAATTCAAGATTTCATTAAATTTTGCAAAAACTTTTTTCGCAACAAATTAGGTCTCGGTGCAACAAATTCGTACACCACACGGTACAAATACTCAAAGTGAGAAACAGGTGGAAAAATGCATTTGCAACAATTTTTGGCGATGGTAGTGTCAGGTTGCGCTGGAAATGCAGCGCATTATCAATTTTTGCGAAAGCCTGTTACGTGACAAATTATTACTTTACAAGTACTTTTAATTATTATTTACAACAATTTTTGTAGGTGGTAATGCCAAGTTGTGCAGAAAATTCAACGTTTTTTCGGTTTTTGCTAAAAATTTGTTTCGCAACAAATTATTTCTCGGCACAACAAATTGTTACATCACATGCTACAATTCCTTGAAGTGAAAAACACATGAAAAAATGCATTTGCAACGGTTTTTGGCAGTGGTAATGCCAGGTCGTATTGAAAATTCAACGTTTTTTCGGTTTATACTGAAGTTGTTTCGCAACAAATTATTACCCACCACAACAAATTCGTACACCACACGCTACAAATTGTCGAAGTGAAAAACACACGAAATAATGCATTTGCAACGGTTTTTGGCAGTGGTAATGCCAGGCCGTACTGAAAATTTAACGTTTTTTCGGTTTATACTGAAAAGTTGTTTCGCAACAAATTATTACTCGTCACAACAAATTCGTACACCACACGCTACAAATCGTCGAAGTGAAAAACACATGAAAAACTATATTTACAACAATTTTTGTAGGTAGTAATGCCAAGTTGTGCAGAAAATTCAAGGTTTTTTCGGTTTTTGCTGAAAATTTGTTTCGCAACAAATTATTAATCGTCACAACAAATTCTTACGTCACACGCTACAAATTCTTGAAGTGAAAAACACATGAAAAAATGCATATGCAACGGTTTTTGGCAGTGGTAATGCCAGTTTGTGCTGAAAATTCAACGCTTTATCGGTTCTTGTTGAAAATTTGTTTCGCAACAAATTATTACTCGGCACAACAAATTAGTACACCACACGCTACAAATTGTCGAAGTGAAAAACACACGAAATAATGCATTTGCAACGGTTTTTGGCAGTGGTAATGCCAGTTTGTACTGAAAATTCAACGTTTTATCAGTTCTTGCTGAAAATTTTTTTCGCAACAAATTATAACTCGGCACAACAAATTCGTACACCACACGCTACAAATCGTCGAAGTGAAAAACACGTGAAAAAGTGTATTTACAACAATTTTTGTAGGTGGTAATGCCAAGTTGTGCAGAAAATTCAACGTTTTTTCGGTTTTTGCTGAAAATTTGATTCGCAACAAATTATTAATCGTCACAACAAATTCTTACATCACACGCTACAAATCCTTGAAGTGAAAAACACATGAAAAAATGCATATGCAACGGTTTTTGGTAGTGGTAATGTCAGTTTGTACTGAAAATTCAACGCTTTATCGGTTCTTGTTGAAAATTTGTTTCGCAACAAATTATTACTCGGCACAACAAATTCGTACACCACACGCTACAAATCCTTGAAATGAAAAACACATGAAAAAATGCATATGTAACGGTTTTTGGCAGTGGTAATGCCAGTTTGTACTGAAAATTCAACGTTTTATCGGTTCTTGCTAAAAATTTGTTTCGCAACTAATTATTACTCAGCACAACATATTCGTACACCACACGCTACAAATCGTCGAAGTGAAAAACACACGAAAAAATGGATTTGCAGCGGTTTTTGGCAGTGGTAATGCCAGGTTGTACTGAAAATTCAACGTTTTATCGGTTTTTGCTGAAAATTTGTTTCGCAACAAATTATAACTCGGCACAACAAATTCGTACACCACACGCTACAAATCGTCGAAGTGAAAACACATGAAAAAATGTATTTACAACAATTTTTGTAGGTGGTAATGCCAAGTTGTGCAGAAAATTCAACGTTTTTTCGGTTTTTGCTGAAAATTTGTTTCGCAACAAATTATTACTCGGCACAACAAATTTTTACATCACACGCTACAAATCCTTGAAATGAAAAATACATGAAAAAATGCATTTGCAACAGTTTTTGGCAGTGGTAATGCCAGTTCGTGCTGAAAATTCAACGTTTTATCGATTTTTGCAAAAACCTGTTTCGCAACAAATTATTACTCGGCACAACAAATTGGTACACCACACGCTACAAATCGTCGAAGTGAAAAACACATGAAAAAATGCATTTACAACATTATTTGTAGGTGATAATGCCAAGTTGTGCAGAAAATTCAACGTTGTTTCGGTTTTTGCTGGAAATTTGTTTCGCAACAAATTATGACTCGGCGCAACAAATTTGTACACCACACGCTACAAATCGTCGAAGTGAGAAATAAGTGAGAAAATGCAGTTGCAACGATTTTTGCAGTTGATAGTGCCAGATTACCCTGGAAATTCCCAGTTTTATCCATTTTTGCGAAGACTACTTGTTTCACAGCAAATCATTTCTAGGCATAACAAATTCATGTCAAATACGTAATAGGTTTTAAAATCAAAATATGATGAAAAATTGCGTTGGCAGCTGTCATTCAATATGTAGTTTAATGCTTAACCGAAAAAACGTTGAATTTTCAGTACGACCTGGCATTACCACTGCCAAAAACCGTTGCAAATGCATTATTTCGTGTGTTTTTCACTTCGACGATTTGTAGCGTGTGGTGTACGAATTTGTTGTGCCGAGTAATAATTTGTTGCGAAACAAATTTTCGCAAAAATCGATAAAACGTTGAATTTTCAGTACCGACTGGCCTTACCACTGCCAAAAACTGTTGCAAATTCATTTTTTCATGTATTTTTCATTTCAAGGATTTGTAGCGTGTGATGTAAAAATTTGTTGTGCCGAGTAATAATTTGTTGCGAAACAAATTTTCAGAAAAAACCGAAAAAACGTTGAATTTTCTGCGCAACTTGGCATTACTACCTACAAAAGTTGCTGTAAATACATTTTTTCATGTGTTTTTCACTTCGACGATTTGTAGCGTGTGGTGTACGAATTTGTTGTGCCGAGTAATAATTTGTTGGGAAAAAATTTTCAGCAAGAACCGATAAAACGTTGAATTTTCAGTACAAACTGGCATTACCACTGCCAAAAACCGTTACATATGCATTTTTTCATGTGTTTTTCACTTCAAGGATTTGTAGCGTGTGATGTAAGAATTTGTTGTGACGATTAATAATTTGTTGCGAAACAAATTTTCAGCAAAAACCGAAAAAACGTTGAATTTTCTGCACAACTTGGCATTACCACCTACAAAAATTGTTGTAAATACAGTTTTTCATGTGTTTTTCACTTCGACGATTTGTAGCGTGTGGTGTACGAATTTGTTGTGACGAGTAATAATTTGTTGCGAAACAACTTTTCAGTATAAACCGAAAAAACGTTAAATTTTCAGTACGACCTGGCATTACCACTGCCAAAAACCGTTGCAAATGCATTATTTCGTGTGTTTTTCACTTCGACAATTTGTATTGTGTGGTGTACGAATTTGTTGTGGCGGGTAATAATTTGTTGCGAAACAACTTCAGTATAAACCGAAAAAACGTTGAATTTTCAATACGACCTGGCATTACCACTGCCAAAAACCGTTGCAAATGCATTTTTTCATGTGTTTTTCACTTCAAGGAATTGTAGCATGTCATGTAACAATTTGTTGTGCCGAGAAATAATTTGTTGCGAAACAAATTTTTAGCAAAAACCGAAAAAACGTTGAATTTTCTGCACAACTTGGCATTACCACCTACAAAAATTGTTGTAAATACATTTTTTCATGTGTTTTTCACTTCGACGATTTGTAGCGTGTGGTGTACGAATTTGTTGTGCCGAGTAACAATTTGTTGCGAAACAAATTTTCAGCAAAAACGATAAAACGTTGAATTTTCAGTACAACCTGACACTACCACCGCCAAAAATTGTTGCAAATGCATTTTTCCATCTGTTTCTCACTTTGAGTATTTGTACCGTGTGGTGTACGAATTTGTTGCACCGAGACCTAATTTGTTGCGAAAAAAGTTTTTGCAAAATTTAATGAAATCTTGAATTTCCAGCGCAGCCTAAGACTGCCATCTGCAAAAACCGTTGCAAATGCATTTTTTGATGTGTTTTTCATTTCGAGACTTTGTTACGTGTCGTGTACGAATTTGTTGCATCGAGAAACAATTCGTTGCAAATAAAGTTTTCTCTAATATAGTTTCAACATAATAAACTATGTTCTCTTTTTATGACAACCTTATAATTCTAGCGATTTATGCTTTTTCGTTCTTTAGAAAACATTTTTGAGTAAAATGTTTACGAAATAAAATGGAATACCTGTTTTTAAGAGTAAACTGCTACTGTTTTTCAATATAAATTACAGTAGTCCACGTTTTGCTCTCAAAATCTTTTGAAACCTGTTATCTGCAAATTTCCTTCCTTACTTGCACATTTTGTGTTTTATTTTTTATACGATGCACCCGGAATCGTTCAGTCGCGATTGCTGACTTTTTTAAAGTTATCTGTTTGTTCCGGTCCTTTTTAAAAAAAATATCGTTCTTATTTATAAAATATTTAGCCCAATGAAATGGGAAAATTTGGATGAAATAATTCAGAGCGGGCTGAAGTTATTCTGTGAGAATTTCTGATACTTAAAGAAGTGAAAAAATATTATTAAATGTAACTTCTTGTACTTCAAAGGTGACGAAAATTGCTTGTTTGTAGTTTTTTACGAAAAACCGATTTTTTTTTACCTATTTTCTCCCTCCCCTCGCCTCCGCCGGCGTCTACGGGTGGGGCCTCTTGATATATTAAAAATTATCACAAAATACGCCTGTTCCCAAAATTTCAGCCCGCTCTGAATTATTTCATCCAAATCGACAAACCTCCCGTTTTATTGGGCTAATTATTAAAAGCGATTTTGATTATCAAGTTCGCATTACCAGAAAAAAACATTTTCTCATTAATTTTTTGCTATTAATCGTGTGCAACAAATTCGCAACAAATTATTCTTGTGATAAGAAAATGTTTGTGCACTTTTTAAAGTTATTTCTGTGAGTGGTAATGCTATCTTCACTGTGAAGTTAGCATTACCATGGGTTATTTTAAAAAAATAAAGGGCTACAAATTTTTTCTCACCGCAACAAATTCGCAACAAAAAAGCTACAATTAATGGTGCCAAAATGATTTCAAAATTTTAAAGCACTGGTGAGTAGTAATGCTATCTTCACTGTGAAGTTAGCATTACCATGGGTTATTTTTTAAAAATAAAGAGTTACAATTTTTTTCTCACCGCAACAAATTCGCAACAAAAAAGCTACAATTGATGAGGCCAAAACAATTTCAAAATGTTAAAGCACTGTGAGTGGTAATGCTATCTTCACTGTGAAGTTAGCATTACCATGGGTTATTTTTTAAAAATAAAGAGCTACAAATTTTTTCTCACCGCAACAAATTCGCAACAAAAAAGCTACAATTGATGAGGCCAAAACGATTTCAAAATTTTAAAGTGGTAGTGCTAACTTCACAGAGCTATTATCATCCTTAAGGGTGGCGGCGCCGATTTTAAAAAGATGATTTCGTAATTCGATAATTTCTTCTATTCCCTCAACCCTCAACCGAATCAAAAAAGAAAAATTGATAGGCGTTTAGAGAATAACCGATATACTGCTCTATTGAAAACTGAACAAAAAAATATTTGTTCCCAAGAGAAAAAACTCCAATACTCTTGTGTTTTTCACACAAGAAAAAATAGTTCAGTATTATTCTGTCAAGTTTTCTTTAAGTCTATCAAAAAAATTTTTGAATCAGTTGAGTGTGTAGGAGAAATTGTCGAATTACGTCCACGGCTCTGCCCGCCTTAAGAGCCCGTCTAGTAGATTTTCGTTTATGTTGTTATCGTTATGCTTCTTAGATCAAGAACCAGTAGTAGTCCGCCGTCATGTTTTGACTTTATCTGCTTTAATACCCTCTCCATGTCTAAAATCCTGACTGATCCTCTCTCGCCACTTTTAATTATACTTCCTTCTTTAAGCATGGATAGACAACAGCAGCTATTCTTTTTATTGAAATCCGACATTTTTGCAAACACAGAGACGACAGTCCCTAAATAACCTTTTGGTTGATGCCATAACATAGCGACACCAAAAGGCATGAAAGGACATTTTCCTACATGCCAATATCTCAATCCTTCCACACAAATATTACTTACAATGGACGAAGCTCAGATTTTATTCTGATATCACCGGAGAAATTTAAAAAAATAGTTATATGCAAATTTCACAAATTTAGTAATATTTCGTTTCATTTTTGAACGTAAGTGGACTTCCAGATCACCTGAGCGACTCTCTTAAATCTAGGAGATCTAGATTTGTCTGAAGGAAACGGAGCCCTATAGTTTATAGTAAGATCCGAACCACTTCCCGGAGATAATTTATATTTGAAAATTCCTTCGCAGTAAGTGGGGCTCGAACCCATCTCGCTAGGTATGCATAGAGAGAAAGTTAGACGCCCTAAATCACTGAGTTACTGTCCTCACCTATACCATGGGGTAGTTCGTATACAACATCGATGAAAACAACTTTCAAATTTTTGATATCTCGTATGGTTCTCGAGTAAAAAACATCTCATCGGCTTCTCGCACACCCCAGCGACATCATCAGGTGATTATGAGGCGGCCGGACACACTAACGGGAAATGCCATAACCTTACTTTACGGAGGCCCCATTTTGATAGCCCTAACGCAAGGCTACAGAGCGCTATGGGGGCACTATTGAGGTTAGAACAATACAGTTTGAATGTCCCGTCTCGGTAATGCAAATCCCACGCCAAAATTGCGTTTGAATTTACCGGTCGATAATGCCCAGACGGGCCTATCTGACGGCATGTGGGCACTAGTGATGTTATGTTCCATTTGACAGAGCAAGGGGGTACAGCCCTAATGCGTGGCTATGGGGGCGCCATTTTCGGGGGCGAAACCCCATCTAGCTGTGGTCATACCTACTTTAGGATCACAAAACATGTGGTAACGTTAAATTTGAAAACTATTTCAAATCTATTTAAAGCAAAGCGGAAATTAATACTTGTTGAAATAAACGAGAAAACAATAGAATTTGATAAGCCTGGATGTGCAGCTTCGCGAAAAACCTGTGAAAAAGTACAGTATTCATAAAAATACATTTGAAAATATTGAAAATTTAAAAAGAAATGATACGCAGTGAACGAAAAATTATATTTGTTCCAAATTCACGAGTTCGAAATCTATTAGATATGTCCAATTTTATGCCATTCAGCAAAATTTCTTGAGCAAGTGTTAACAGGGAGATCCGTGATTGGAATTATATTAATATGTGTTTGGTCGTTAGTTCGTTCTTTCTGATTCTCTCATTCAGCTGAATGTAGTTTTTTCAATGCTAAACTACATTTGTCATTTGATATCTAACCCACGCCTGGCGCTATTAAGGCTACGTATCTAGAGGTAACGCCATTGAATCAAATTTATATATGGTGCTTCACATTTTTTCTGATTTCTGGAAAAAGAACGTTTAGTATTTCATTTCCTAGCTATTCAACTTGGTAAAATAACAATTCATTCGTTAAATTAAAAATAAATGGATGTGTTGGCATGAAGGTCCCGTTCCTTTATGATTTATTTATTATCATGTCACTTCCCTCTACTACAAGGAAGTATTCTTAACACGTAATTTTGTTATTTATCTTCACGCGGAAAGCAATTGTCGAGAGGTCTTTACGAGTCATCATAAATTTTTACTCGGGATTGCTGTACATAAACAGAGCATCTTATTTATATACGCCAGAAATTTAATAATTCATAAGAGTTAGAAAATCAAGAATAAATATTTTTCTGGCGTAATTTATCTTTATAGTTGTGTTTCAAGGATCATTGAAAAAAGATAAAATGAATATAACACATCTAATACACATTGTTATGATAGTTTCAGTTAAAAGTTTGATAATAAAAGAAATGAAATTGTAAGTTACCCCTAAATATTGCACGGCCTATGCCATTATTATTGGATAAACTTACATACTGTAGGTAAAAGACCTCTGGCACATGACATCCCAGTGATGGAGCATACTTGCATACTTAATATTGTGATTGTGAATATTCGACTTTGGTATTAATTTATTTAAGAAAGGAGACTCAGGTTTTATAATTAATAAGTAATGGACAAACGTGGCAAAATGTAAAATTCGTCTATTTATCCATATTCAGTAATCCAATAATCTGCTAATAGTTCAGTAGTTTTTTAGTAATATATTTTTGCGAATTTTGACATTTGATATCTAACAAACACCTGACGCTATTACAGCTACATATCTAGAGGTAAGTTATCCTCAAAAGCTAATCTTAAATATCTTGCGGAGGTGAAAATGGGTGATAATATATTATTTAACGAGTATATAATGATGGCTATGAGGGTAAAGTTTACGACACGAGCCGCAAGCGTGTGTCATCAATCGCCTGAGTGAACTGTCTGAAATTATGGTAAGACACTATTATTATTGATATAAGTATTCATACATTTATTCAAATGTGCCTAAATAAGGATTTAATAGAGGAGTTTGCAACTGAAATATTGTTTTAATATTCATACATTTGGCTAAAGGCATTTTTTCAACAATTTTTCGATATCCAAGGCAGTATACTAATTATTCTCAGGCCAGAGAAATCTTGAGGATTAGAATTGGAGGATGTGAGGTATATAAGGACCTACCGATGCATTGTGTAAATACTTAATCAGTCAGTTTAATTGCCAAAATCATTATTAACGTGGACAATAGATATGTACGTATTGATCAAGGATTATGAATAGCTGCAGAAGTTTGTAGTTTTATGACATTTCTACTGCACAATATATTGTAGGGATTAATTGTTATTGCGTTTACATAGGCGAATTGCGGTCAGTAATGAACACTTCAAGCGTAAGCATTGATTTATGACCTCTTGATAAATAGGGATTTGTCATTCGATAATAATTATTTCCGGATTGTGAATATTAATTAGTTGATATACATGTACAAAATGTTAAATCGGCCACACAAATTTAACGACTATTTGTTAGTGACTTGTGATTACAACTACAATAGAATTACGTGAACATTCTCATGATCTATATAAATGTCACAGTATCCAATTAATACGGAGACTTTTTTTAGTCTGTATTAGAATTTGATTTAAAACACCGTAATTAATAATATAGCCTAATTTGTACCAAAGCGGTACCAAAAAGTCCGTAATAATTGTTGTAGGTAGTCGAATATACAACAAAGAATAATTGGAATTTGTAATTGGGAGGGTAGTCAAATAAAAATATTGCACCACAGCACTTAGGCCCCACTGAGCCCCTAGAATATTTTCCCCGACTGTAGGCAGACTTTCACCTAGGCATCCAACCAACCCAATCTTGCAAAGTAGGTGGTGATGCTGCCTGAGGACATCTCCCTTACATCGGCCAGAGTAGACCAACGTTCTCCCAAAATGGATTCTCTGATTGATGAGACGGCAGAACAGTCACAAAGTACATGTTGGACCAACCGACCGCCTCATCTTCTTGTTCACAACCTCTACAGAAAGGCGTTTCGCTTAATTTCATATTGTATAGATCTTTCCTAAGCGGAGAGTGTCCAGTGTGGATTCCCATTATAAAACGTAGGTTCCTTCTGGACACTGCCATGTAGTCCATTGCTGTGGTCTTGTTGGGATATTTCAGTAGTTCCCTAGTGCTTGTTTCATCCCACAGCTTCTTGAATTCGTTGTGGGTATCCTCTTTAATTAAGTATTATCACCGTGATAGGCAACAGATTGGCCAGGCCTGGTCCAAAGATATTTAGACCTGCTCTTCTCTCTTTTCTTCTTGGCCAGTTTGTCGGCTTTTTTGTTGCCACTGCACTGTGCATGTCTTTTCACCCTGCATATCGAGATGTTATTCATGCTGGAGGTACCCACCAGTGCTTTGTGACATACTGCTCCTATGGTAATTTTGTAGCTTCTCAGGGCTAGTAACGATTGTCCACAAGATGTGTAGATACTGATTGTTTTGTCCGTACTTTGTCTGCAGACAATCTCTGTGGCTATGGTTATGCCCGCCAGTTCCGTTTGCACTATGCTGGCTCGTCCATCCATAGTTCATTTATATTGGGTTTGTAGGCCTCTGGAGTATATTCCACATCCTTTCCAATCTTTATTTTTTAATCCGTCAGTGAATATGCTGATCACACCTTCACCAAGATCCTCGTTTTCACTGTTTGTGTGCATTATGTAAGATCTGTCGAAGACGAACCAATACCATCTAGACATGTCTGTAGAAAAGGCGTCTCCCTGAGAGCCCCACTCCACAAGCGTCTTCTGGCATCTCCACAGCATACATTCAGTTGTATGCTAATGAATTTGAGACGTACCATTGTTGTCAGATCCGCTTCTTCTAGTTATATATCTAGTGGTGGCAGACGCAGCATTATCTCCATAGCTACCGTTGGCGTTGTTGGCATAGCTCCGGTTATACTTAAGCAGGTAACTCTCTGCACTTGGCTGAGTTTGACTGTAGCTATAGTCTGTTAGCTCCTAGGCCAGCAGACCACAGTTCCATAGGTTATCATCTTATAACGGCAGTGTATATCCATATGACCACTTTGGGTGCCATTCCTCAGATTTTCCCCACGGTCCTGGGACACTGGTCATGAAATGTAAGCATTCTTTAGTCTGCTGCCTAAGTGAAGATTCCATGTTAGTTTGGCATCGGAGGTTACCCCAAGGTATTTTACTTCTGATACCAAATTTAATGTTGTATCCAGGAGGACAGGTGCCTTCAGTGCTAACGGTTTCCTTCTCCTTGTAAATATAACCATCTCCATCTTCCTTCCATTGACAGACAAGGAGTGTTCTCTGCACCATTTTTCAATTATTGTTAGGGCTCCTTGCATTCCTTCACAAAGGTCTCCTTCGAATTTTCCGCTAAGTATTACTGTTAAATCATCTTCGTAGGCAAGTGTATCGAATCCTTCTGAATTGAGGCGGCACAAAAGGTTATCAAGAACTAGGTTCCATAGCAGTGGTGATATTATAGCTCCCCATGAACAGCCTCTAGCAGCCATTCCTCGTATAGAAGTATCTCCCACACTAATTTGTACAGTTTTTTTTTGAGATCATGTTGGATATCCAGCTTTCCATAATAGTAGGGACGTTTCTTTCCACTAGGGCCGCTAAGATGTTTTGGAAAGATGATTTTGTCAAACGCACCTCCTATATCCATGAAGACATCTAGGGTAGACTCTGCATTGTCCAAGGATCTCTCAATCCGACTCGCAACTGCATGGGGTGACACAAACACGCCTCTTGGGTTTGAAAAAATAAAAAAGTTTGTTGTGGAGAGCTTGAGTGGAGACTCATGAGGCGGTACGTGCACTTATTTTTTAATTTTGAGGAGTTGAGGTGGTTAGTTCTTAAATGGTTGGAACGGGCCAAATGTTTCGTCCTGTATAGGTTTCAGAGCTGTAGTATACTTGTAATTTATTTTTAGAGTTCGACTAGCACTTTGCTTTAATTTATTCTTGGGGCAGGGTCAAAAGCTACACCCTATTTTTCTTGAAATTAAAACACTTTGTTATAAACGAAAATTAAAAAATATTTATTAAGCGTAACGAACAGAGAGTTGATTAATTTATTTACTTAAATTGAAATTGTGTTTACACGGGTTATAATATTTAACGTTTCGACACTTGAAATTTTGCCTTAGAGAAAATTTTATTAGATTTGATTTATTTTGATTTTAAAGTTTGAGAAAATTCACTTGAATATTTTATGCGCGACGGCAATTTAAATTTAAATAATCCTTTTTACTTGGTTTGGGCCAAGGAAGTAATACGGCCACTCGATTTGTTGAGATTAAGGTTGACCGGGTAAGAATTAAATACTGTTTGGTTTAGAGACTTCACTCGCGGAACGCAGAAACTAACTTGAGGTACACCGAAACTGAGCTCGTCATGTTCCGCTATTTATATGGTTCGATGGGAACTCGCCGAGGAGATCTGTATAGAGCTGGAAATGTCCGCTGACAGTCTATGGAGCTCAAAATTATGAAATATTGTGCAATAGTAATTCAGGACCGAAAAATATGTCATAAATACGGCAGTAAAAAATAGGATTTTTTTATATATATAAGTGAAACTTGAATCTAAATTGATTTTTGAAATATGAGTAATAACTGTCTGAATGACTTGCTGAAATTGAATTGGTCTCGTATAGTAGTTTTGGAAGTCGCAATTTAAGCCATATTAATATACATATTAATGTCATATTGAGATATTGAATGTTCCATCGCTTGCGTTGACACGAAGTGGAAGTAAGTTTTGATGACTGTAGTAAAGGTAGCCGCGAGTTACTGGCAACGCGTACGGAACATATGGATTGGAAATAAGTTTTGATATCAGCATGCGATGATGGCTTATTGGAAATATGAATGAAGCGTGTTTTGATGTTTGAATGAAAGATTGAATTAGAAGTTGATTTGAAGGAGAAAATAGTTTATAGAAAATTTACGGAAGTGAATTAAAGTATTCTGACTTGGGGTTTGAAGAGTGGTTTTATATGAGTGGAGATATTGAGGAGATATTTTTTAGGGCAGTTGTTTATAATGTTTTAGTTATAATTGGATATTTGAATTAATCTATTGATACTTTAAAACTATTTGTGAATTGTCGATGTGGTATGAATTTTCTCAGAATTATTTGTGAAAAATTGTGATTTTTGATGATTTTGAGTGTCTGAAGGACTTTTTTTGTGTTTTGACTTGGTGACCTTGGAGATCGAATTATTTAGCAAATTATAGTACTTTTAAACTTGACTATATCGTTGATGTTTGAAACGTACTATAACAGGGGTTATATCTTCCCAGGGTGTATGCGTGTTAGTTAGGATACAAATGGTCTTTCACTACAAAATCCCTTATGTATCGTTCACAAAGAATACTTTCGGTAAGAAGTATCTTTTGTTAAATTATTCTCCTCACGATGTTGAAAGTGTATAAAAATGTATTATAATACAATTTTTCATTACTGTCACTACAAATGCCATAGGTTACTTAAATACCGGTGAAGTTCAGTGTTACAATTCTTACACAACATTGTTAGGAAAACATCTAGGCGCTGTTGTAAATTCAAACAGATTTGATTGTTTATCGGCTTTGGTCTTCATTATTATTTAAGATGGAAAATCATCGAGATTTAGAAGTATTTTAGAATAACAAATTAATATACTCCCCATCAAATAATTATATATTGGTCCCAATTTTGGCAATTTTGTAAAGAGAGATTAGGTACTTGCTTCTAGAAACAACATCTGTTTGAAAGTTTACCAACGATGAGTATAGGTGTATTTAAATGATTAGTAGTAAAGATTAGATGCAATAATATTGCCAAAATGATGCGAGAAATGTATTTTAGGAAAAAAGTAGGTATTACTGAGGTTAAGCAGGTGTTGTTTGCACCTATCCAAAATTTCATAAGTTTCATAATTTCATAATCTTTAAAAACCCTTTGAAGTTTAACTATATTTCCGTTATTTTTTAGTTATTTAATAAATATTTACAACACAACAAGTAGTTATCATACGTATATCGCACAATTTTTATCCAAGCCCGTTCAAAATTTAAAATTATAAGGAAAAATATTTTTTCTACTCCCTTATGTAAATTCGCTGTTTTCCGTACAGTCTGCAGAATGTATAAGTGGGCCAGTCGACTCACTCCCAGCTGAGATCTTTAAAGCTGTGTCGTCAGGGCTCATACCCTACCTCAAAAAACTGTTTGATGTCGTGTGGGAAAGTGGTCAAGCTCCGCAGGAGTTTCGTGATACACCTTTAATCAACCTCTTCAAAAACAAAGGGAGCGCTGCGGACTGTGGAAATTACAGGGGTATAGCTCTCCTGGCTGTTGGAGGGAAGATACTCACTAAAGCGATGGCAAATAGGCTAACACCTGTTACGGAAAAGTTACTTCCTGAAACACAGAGTGGCTTTAGACCAAACCGAGGCACATCGGATTTAATCTTCACACTTAAACAGCTTCAAGAAAAAGCACTCGAACATCAAGGAGAAATTCACATGGCCTTCATTGATTTAACCAAGGCGTTTGACTCGGTGGACAGGCAAGTGCTCTGGAAAATTATGTTCCGCTTAGGTATCCCTAGAAAATTTGTGGAAGTATGTCGCAGTCTACATACAAACAACAACGTCCAGGTTATGTATAATAATGAGGCAACCGAACCTTTCCAAACCCTCACTGGAGTTAGGCAGGGATGTGTCCTGGCACCCCTACTCTTTAATTTGTTTACCACTGCTCTAACAATTATTGTTGACAACAAACTGACAGTCAGAGGAATAGGTTTCAGATACCGTTTTGATGGCGGTCTCTTTAACATAGGGCGCTTTAGAGCTTTCACGAAGACACGCACACGATTCATTTGTGATCTCCAGTATGCGGATGATTGTGCACTTTTAGCCTCTACGCCGGAAGAGCTTCAAGAACTTTTAGATGTGTATGCCCAGAGCTATGATTCCTTGGGACTTAAAATCAACATTGGAAAGACTAAGATTATGTCAACTCCTCATCAAGTGAACCAAATAGACATTACACTTAACGGAAATTCTCTTGAAGTGGTGGATCAGTTCAATTACTTAGGCAACGTTGTTAATGACAAAGCAAACATGGACAGCGAGATTCGCAATAGAATTAACGCTGCATCTAGAGCACTCTGGGGACTTAGAGAGAGAGTATTTGACAACCACGACCTTGCTTTGTCAACGAAAATGGCTGTCTACAGAGCAGTTGTCATTCCAACACTGCTATATGGATGTGAAAGCTGGGTCACTTACCGTCGTCATGTGAAAGAATTAGAACGTTTTCAGCAAAGACACCTCAGAAGTATGATGAAAATCCGTTGGTTCCATCACATATCAAACATGGAAGTACTCAGGAGAGCAAACAGCCTTCCAATTGAGGTGCTTATTTCAAGAGCACGCCTAAGATGGGCAGGTCACGTTCATCGTATGCATGATAACCGCCTTCCTAAATGTACACTTTATGGTGAATTGCTAAGCGGTAGAAGAAGGCGTGGCGGTCAACTGGATCTCGTAGATTTAAATGAAAGGGACGACGAAATAAACGCTGGATGATTACAACATAATAGTTATTTTTTGAATAAGCTTTAACCACAAAAGAACGTGAACATTTGACCAACGGTCAAATCAGTAACTCAAACCTAGATAATACATACAAACGAACCACTGGCTGAATTACAGTATGCCATCTTGTGAAAAAAAAGGAAGCATATTAAATCTGTTTTATTTTCCAAATAACTAGTACATATTATCGGAGATTTCATAAGTAATCAAATTATAATTTCCATCTATATTTTAAATCATTTTCATCGTTGAAACGTTGCAGAATATATTGTTATAAAACAAACACAAAGTCTGCAAATTTATTTTTGAGTCAAGAAAATGTATTTACACTTGGAATAGATTTAAATTGAAGGGTCCAAAGTACACTCCGCATTAATACCAAACGAGTGTCAGGTTAATAATACATTGCATATTATATGCGCGGAAAGCTGAGCTCGACTTTTGGGGACCTCAAATTAAATCAAACCCTAATATATGTAAAATATCAGTGTTAGGGAGGCTGTGCGACTGAAGTAAGGTTCAATATTTGAAAGCATTGTGGGCAGCATCACGATGATGCAAGATTTAGAATATATATCATACAGGGTGTTCGAATAAATGGGCCGTACCTCAACAGTAGGTTGCTTGGGTAAAAATTTATGAAATTTGATCCAAATTTGGAATGTAGGGTCTTTTTAGAATGCTGAGAACAGTCGTGTTAATAATTTAGACGAATAACATAGAGGGCGTTTTGGTCATTATTTTTTTGAGGATAAACTTTCAATTAAATTAACATATTTTTTAATGCAGTATTCAATTTTATGTAAAAAAGGTGTTTCGTATCTGTAAAATGCACCGTTTTTGACAAATATGCATTTCAGTTTCTTCTGGCACAATGTACACAATTACGTAAAATTTAAATTATTTTAATCAAATAGCGAAATGACTGATATGAATGACTTTATGCTCAAGAAAATTATAGGTGCACATACTACAATAAGAAAATATGCGAATACATATCCATATCGTAGACAACCTGATCGAAAATTATTCTTAAGACTTTTCGCAAGAAACCTAGTTATTTTCCTCCTAGACGTTCTTATGTACGCCCCGTAGTTCGTGGTATTCAATAAGAGGAAACAGTATTAAATAGATTGAAGACGATCCTGAAATAAGTATTCACCGAATCCCTGCAAATACTAGACTAACCAATAGTACAGTATCAAACATTCTATATGAGCAACAATTACACCCATACCATTACACATCAGTACAAAATTTGTTGCAAGTTTTTCTCGTTGCATACCTTTTTGCGAATTTATGTTAAGAAAGAGATCCAACATTTTTCAATAAAGTTCTTTTCACGTATGAGACAACGTTTACTCGAAGGGGGAATCTTTAACACAAAAACATTTGTGCGCTGAAGAAAATCCAAGATGCAAGAGCGAGGTATAGTGAGTATTTTGACATAAATTCTGAATTAATTTTTGGTGTGGAATAGTTGGAGATTATCTTGTGGGTTCTTTTGAATTTCCACTGCTACTAAATGAATAAAACTCTCTATTCCTTCAAAATAATTTGCAAAATATGTTCGATGAAGTGCCTTTAGATATCCGAGATATGTGGTTTTTACTCGACAGAGCACCTGTTAATTATCCTCTGATTGTAAGAAATTATTTAAATAATGTATTTCCTAGGCGTTAGATTGGTCGAGGAAGTGAACATCCATACCCACCATGGAGTCCAGACCTAACGGCAATGAATGTCTTCCTTTGGGGTAGGTACAATGAAAAGCCCTGTATATTCTCAAACAAGTAATATAAGACTTAGTGCTAGCTAGAACTAGTGGCAGCTGCAAACCAAATTCGTAATTTGCTCCATTCTATTTTAGTGTTAGGCAAAATTTTCTTAAAAGTGTATTGAGTTAGAGGGTACATTGTGCCGCAAGAAATTGAAATGCATATTTCTTAAAAACGGTGCATTTTACAGATATAAAACAAGTGTAGTACCTTTTTACGAAGAATTTAATATTACATTAAAAATTATATTTATTAGAACGTTTATCCACAAAAAAATAATGACCAATACAAAATAAAAATTAGACGTTCTCAGAGCCCTCTACGATATTCGTCAACATTATTAACACGACTGTTCTTAGCATTTCAAAAAACCCCTATATACCAAATTTGGATCAAATCGCGTATATACCGATAGACAACAAATTTTTTTTAATAAAGTGCCTATGACGTCCCATAACTTCTAAATGAATCAAAACGGTACGAAGGTGTGTTTAGCTAACAGGATTTATTTTTAATCAAGCAACCTACTGTTATGTGGCGAGCGTAGGTGCGTCTTTATTTTCAAAATAAACATATTATTCAGTCCATAATGTCAAAATACGACAAAAAAGTCAGATATACAAAAACTACAATTTTTGCAAACAAATTCTGAAATAATTTACGAACTCTCAATTCCCAAATAAAAAAATTACTGATAATAGCTTTCAAACACTGGAAATGTCAATTTTACAGATAAATCATTATAAAATATTGCCCTCAAAAATACCGCCACCATATGAACTTCAATCATATCAAAACTACTTTTTAAATCCATATTCACATTTTATTTCTATTACTTTTTTAGTCATTTTCTTTCATTCATTCAACGTCTAATTCAGTTTCACAACACTTCAAATTATCTAATTTAAATAGTTCAATCTTAAAATCGCCGTCCCCATTTTCATCAAAACTACTTTTCACTTCAACGAATGCAGACCAACTGTTTATACGCTAAAGCTCTAGCGTTAACTCCAGCCAGCTCGAAGTAGAGACCTTCCTGATATCTTACTGGGTCATTCCAAAATCCGTTTTTCTGCCCGACAGTTAACTCGAAATAATTCAATAGCTGCTTCAGATACAAATCTAATGATTTCTTCAAAATATGCCCCTTGTCGTTACCCACGTTCCTATATAAGTTTCAGTTTCTAAATATTTCTTTTTCTGCGCGAAAATCGCTTCTCAGCCCAAAGAATGAACAAGGCACGGCAAACGAAAGCAAAAAATGAAGTAAAACGTTTGGGCGAGATCAAGTCCCCGTCTAAACGAAACGCTACCGGACCTATATAAGGCTAACATTTGCACACACGTGTTAGTTTGGGAGCAGCAAAACTTCAAAAGTGAAGTGAAATTAGTAAATTGTGAATTATTAAGATTGTGTTGTTTAAAGGGAGTTTTCCGGCTAGTTAACTTTCTGTTCCTACTACAGTGTTAGTTTGACAGTATTAAAACCACGGGTGAAGTTTTATAGCAGTAAGGGTTGTTCGCTTGATCAATATTGTTTTAATGATCTCCAGCTAATTAGCTTTCTGTTCCTATTACGCACCACCTCATCGTCGCGTGTCCATTTCGTGTTAAGTTTGGCAGTATTAAAAGTACGTGTGAAGTGTTATACTAGTACTCTAGTGAAGTTTC
This sequence comes from Leptura quadrifasciata, assembly GCA_963675555.1. Lineage (NCBI taxonomy): Eukaryota > Metazoa > Arthropoda > Insecta > Coleoptera > Cerambycidae > Leptura > Leptura quadrifasciata. The sequence goes on along the minus strand of OY776673.1, from coordinate 147,412,194 downwards.
TGTTCCTATGCTTACCTATACCTCGTCGCCGTGAGTGAATTTCCCTGTAACTTCGATTCCATCTACATCCTTGTACGGTCAAGTAAAAAACCTACCCAAGCATCACCTCCGTCGCGTAATATTATCACACAGCGAATTTTTGTCTTATTACATTCTTATCACTTTTATACATTTTCATTTATTGTTTTGCTTTTCATCATTTCATTTTATGGGCAAATTTATGGTTGGTGAACTGTTATCTACTCATTACTTTGTTAAATCAAATACTTTGTTTAAAATTCATTAAAACTGTGCAATGGCGAGCGTAGATGCGTCTTTACTATGTACATACTTCGATATGCGATGTAAAGCAACGTTAGGCGCGGTTAGTACTTGGATGGGCGACCGTTTCAAAGAAGACCGTGTGCTCGCCTCACATAACTTCCAGCGGCTTGTATATCAGTGTATGCGCGGAAGCTATGCAACCTTAGGCGAGAGTTGTGTAGATGATATGCCATCCATTGGAGGGGATGTAAAGCCGTCGGTCCCTTGCCTATTAAATGTTAGGCAAGTAAAAGATCCCTACTCTTCTTAAGGGAAGAGGTTCGGCAAAATTTCTGGTTGAGGGTAACTCGTCTACAGGCGTCGGTGATAGGCCTCAGTAGCGGAAATAGACCGACGTTAAATAAATGTTAAAGAAAACTGTGCAAATTTCATTAAATAAAATCTGTCCATTTCATTTAAAATAAAGTGTTATTATTTCAAGAAGTTACAAAAAATTCATATACAGGGTGAAGCTTTTGGCCCTGACCAAATTCTACAAAAGTGTTTTTTGACTGCCATAACATCAAGAAGTGCCAAAGAAGATCAAGGAAAGTCATATACAGGGTGTGGTCATTGACCCAGACCAAATTGAGAACAATTTCAAGAAAGTGTTTTTGACTTCTCCAATCTAAAGCTTTAGAATTATATTTTTTAAATTCTTGGAGTGTCCCTCGTGTTCACAAGGAAGACCATGTCCTCGTCTCACATCTTCCAGCAGCTTGTATATCAGTGTATGCGCAGAAGTTAAATATACCATACTTCGGAGGGGATATAAAGTAGTCGGTCCCTTGTCTATTAAATGTTAGGTAAGTAAAAGATTCCTATTCTTCGAAAGAGAATAGGTTCTGAACAGGTGCCGGTATTATGCCTCAGTAACGGAAGTAGGCCCACGTTAAATAAATGTAAAGAACCTACTGTTGCATGACTCATTCTTTAAGGGACACCCTGTATAAGTAATTTCAATTCATCGCCTTAATATTCTCGCGCGCATTCAATCGAAGGCGATTTGTTAAAAGTTCATATAGTATATTCATGTTTAAAAATCTGTCAATAGCACTCTTACGAACTTGCCGACGATGGCTAGATGTTCGTAGTGGAAGTCGCGATCACTACATTTGTGCAAAACAGTCCAGCATAGTATCAATTCTCAGTTAAAAGCTACGGTTAATCAAACAGTGTTCAAAAATAGCATTTTCACGTTTCTAACAGCAATATTTTTAAAAATCTAACGTATTAGACAATTTTTACAGTCAGATTCGTAATACTTTCATTTAAAAAATGTAAAACATCTCAACTTTTATATATGACTCAAAAATTGAACAAGTTGCATTAAAATCGGTATTGTTTTCGAAATCGATTGATATATCCGAGTTATTTTGCGACAAAAATGTCGGTACCTCCAATTTACCAACAACCACTTGAATGGCATAAAAAGCTCAACTCACTATTCTTTTAATCCTTAAAAACTGAAGCTAGATCTCTTTGAGAAATGGTATATAAAATAATTTACATAAAATCATATTTCAATCAAGACCACTCCAACAAAAGAATAAACTATCTCTAAATGTTATTGCATTTTATTTGCCTTAAAAAGTTTTATTAGCCAGTTTCCGCTGAAATTGCTCCAGAATAACGTTCCTAAAGTACAAACATTTTCTTTGTGTATAGCTTTTCATTACAAGTTTATCCTGAAAGCAACATTCAAATTAAATAAATAACGCAATCTGTAAGATGCTTGAATTGAACCATCAAGAAGAGAAATAAATTCGTTTTTGGTAGACTTGCTATATTTAACTGCAATAGGATATCCAGCGAAGCATAATAAAACATCCAGAGGACGAAAGAGAAATAGAATAGGAAAAGTAATATAAAACATTCGCTATTCGCTAAAGAACGGACCACGTTCTTAAAGTACGGAACTTCAATATCCATCACTCCCCCTCAATAACATTTAACCTAATCTTTGCTTCAACGCAGGCGAGAATTGCAGTTACTGGATGTTGACGATACTTTGTCACAAAATTTATAGCCGCAACTACACATTTATTGTGTGGTTTTGTTAGAATTTTCGCGCAATCACTCCCTTAGGTATATCAATTTATATTGATAGACGATACAATCGAGACCCATTGGAGAAAATATCTGCAATACGCATTTTTTAAACCCAAAATCTGCTGAGGGGATAAAATAAATAAAAATTCCTGATACTGACTTTTGTGAATTTGAGGAATTAACGTTTTCATTCCTTGTTTGACGTCCATGATGCAGCGATATTATTTAGATAGTTATTTAATCTCAAATTTCAAAACGTGGGAAAAGAACTTATAGAGCACTTAATATGTATTTGTATTTTGCTAACATGTGAGTTTGTGAAACGTACCTATTTTAAAAGTCATCTCGTCAAGTTTAAACATCATATAAAATTTATATTAGTGAGGCACATATAAAATAATTGTCATGGAATGAAATTTTCGACTCTTTATATTAGCGGTATAGCGAAGTTTTAACCATTAGTGGCTTCTGTGAGTCGGAAAAAACCTCGAAAAAAGAAAATATTTTCTAACGCAACGAAACTAGTTACCCCCCCCCATTTTCGAGGATGCTGAACACGATGGCGGTGGTTTAAACTCTTTTTGAGTTGACCGTCACCCCCAAACGGCCAAAAACAACCCGCAAAAGGGGTGAAACGCGAAAACACCGTCTTATATTGAGAAAAACTGCGTCACCCCCCGTTTTCGAGGATGCTGAGCACGATGTTGGTGGTATAGACTCTTTCTGAATTGACCGTCACCCCCAAACGGCCAAAAACAACCCCCACAAGGGGTGAAACGCGAAAACACCGTCTTATATCGCGAAAAACTGCGTCACCTCCCGTTTTCGAGCATGCTGAACACGATGGTGGTGGTATAGAGTCTTTCTGAATTGACCGTCACCCTCAAACGGCCAATAACCACCCCCAAAAGGGGTGAAACGCGAACACACCGGCTCATACCGAGAAAAACTGCGTTACCTCCCGTTTTCGAGGATGCTGAACACGATGGCGGTGGTTTACACTCTTTTTGAGTTGACTGTCATCCCCACCGGCCAAAAACAACCCCTAAAAGGGGTGAAACGCGAAAACTCCGTCTTATATCGCGAAAAACTGCGTCACCTCCCGTTTTCAAGCATGCTGAACAAGACGGCGGTGCTTTTGAATTTCTCCGAGTCAACCCCATCCCTGCGTCAATAAAAATGTATGGTATGGATATATAGTGGATATGTAGTTGAATGCGTCAATGAATCTGTTTTATTTTTATATATATAGCAAGTAAGTAATTGTATGCGTCAAATACACATGTTCATAAGTTAATATAATAAAATATATGAAATTTAGCACTGATTCCATACAGCAGATTTCCCCGCCTGAAAATCACCAAATAACCTAACCAGACCCTATATATGCGCCTACTTTTTAGGGTAAGAGATCAGTCAACAAACGAGGAATCATCATCCGGTTTGTATTCAATGATTTGTTATTCATTTTGTCATATCGGAATTTTCTTATCCACTTCATAAGGCAGGGTCTCACGGGGTAGTTTTTGTCCGGTTCAGGGGTTGCTTTGCTTCGGGAAGAAGATCCAGAATCCCCATCATGTTCAGCATACTCGAAAACGGGAGGTGACGCAGTTTTTCTCGGTATGAGCCGGTGTGTTCGCGTTTCACCCCTTTTGGGGGTGGTTATTGGCCGTTTGAGGGTGACAGCCAATTCAGAAAGAGTCTATACCACCACCATTGCGTTCAGCATGCTCGAAAACGGGAGGTGACGCAGTTTTTCTCAATATAAGACGGTGTTTTCGCGTTTCACCCCTTTTGCGGGTTGTTTTTGGCCGTTTGGGGGTGACGGTGAACTCAAAAAGAGTTTAAACCACCGCCATCGTGTTCAGCATCCTCGAAAACGGGGGGGGGGGGGGGTAACTAGTTTCGTTGCGTTAGAAAATGTTTTCCTATTTTTCCGACTCACAGAATCCACTACATAGCTATTCCATCATTTAAGCAGCATACATAAACAATCTCGCAAACAATCATTCTCTGCGACGGCGATGCGATGTAGCTATCTGACCCAACTGAGAATTCAAATTTATAATACTTTCAAAGCAGACAGGTTCAAACATATTTAAATTTTAACTAAAACCAGTCAATAAATGTTAAAAGATGCGTTATAAACCGTTTATATATTAAAGCCAAAATAATTTCGTCGAATAATGAAGAATTAAACAACGAGAAACAATTTATCAAAGCGGTTCTAATAAACAATCATCAGTATCCTGAAGTCTTTGTTGACATTTAATTTCTGGAATTAAATCATCAGGAAGGGATGTTATTTTTGTCTGGGTGAAAGCTCATATTGGATTGCAGTATAATGAACAAGTTGACAGTCTGGCCAAAGAAAGTGCTCATTCAGAACGTCTTTTGAACGCAAATGACAGACAGACTGTATTGAAATTAAATAACAGGCGTAAATGGTCCCTTGTATTGAAACAATTCTGTATCACAAATTCTAGTAGATACACCTTAATACACACTGATATTCCCAATCATTTTTGACACAATGAATGTTCCTGTTCAAGAAAATATATCACAACGCTGATACGATTGGCCATGCCTGCTACCCTGCACATTTATTTAAAATTGGAGTTTTTACCTCAAGCAATTGTGAAGAATGCAACGTCCTAGGAGACTTTGACCACGTGTTCTTTGGTTGCGCAAAATACCAAGCTGCTACTACTACGCTAATACAAAGAATTGTCCAAGATTGCAATATTCTCGCTCCATATAATTTAGAAAGTCTACTGTCAATTGGTTCAAGGAAAATATATAACAGTATTATTAAATGAAACTGAAATTAGGCTATAGGTTATTTTCGTAAACCCAGTGCCTTTCCTCATGTTAGTTTTCCCTACTTTCTGAGGTCTCCCTTGTGCTATGTAAATTATAAAAATGTCCTGATCGACACCAGGATGAGAAGTGTGTGGCCCCGTGATTTCCTCTCGTTTCACCATATACAATCTCATTTACTTGTGCTAGGTTTATTTATAGGATTATTGTAATTACCAGTGACTGGCTGCATGGTTCATGACCTAAAGCCAAAAAAAAAGGTCTTTGTTTGATAGAACTTTTGTAAATATTGAAAATAGCATTAATCAAGTATGGCAGACATGAACGTGGTTACACAACGTTAATTCCGTATGTATGAATTATCGGAAAAACTACGCCGTGTGATTTTGATGTTAAGAAAGGTATTTGAAACGGGAAACACTCTGGAATCTATTTTGACAAACACCGGATCATTGAACTAGGAGGAAAATTCAAAAATCGAATCGAATCAATCGAAGCATTAGCGTTTTGATGGTAATATGCAATTATTACACTTAACGCGCCAGGCTTGTAACTTGTAATTCAGCGCTCGGCGGGGCACATAGCCCGGAGAGTAGCTGTTGGTTGCAGTGTGGTTACGTTCGTTATAGTAAAATAAGGATTTTATAGAGGAGTTTGCTACTAAAAATATTATATTTTAATATTCTGTCCTCTAAAAGCACATTTGAATTATGCTAAGCCTAAGTCAGGCTATTTATTTTTCGATTGCAACAGACACTGGACCGCTAGATGGCGCCTGCTGACTATTTTACATGTTGCTATCCCAAAGATACCGAAATGTACTAAATAGTCAAGTAATCCTCGTGTCGGTCGTCACATGTCGAGCCAACAGCTCGAAACTGCAGTCTGCGGGTGGTGTGTGACGACTGGCATGAGAGCTCCTTTAAGTAGGATCAGTCTTTCGGCTGGTGTTTGTTGCAATAATATGCAATTATTACACTTAACGCGCCAGGTTTGTAACTTGTAATTCAGCGCTCGGCGGGGCACATAGCCCGGAGAGTAGCTGTTGGTAGCAGTCTGATTACGTTCCTTATAGTAAAATAAGGATTTTATAGAGGAGTTTGCGACTAAAAATATTATATTTTAATATTCTGCCCACTAAAAGAACATTTGAACAATATTTATTTTGTTGCTCAATAATCATGAGATTACACAAAAAAAATATGTATAACCAAACAAAAATTGAGAACCAGATACGGCATTCATAAGCCGTATAGTGTGGTCAAACTAGGATTTGAAAAATATGAAATGTGAATTATCTGGTCAGGCTAGTTCCTTATTTCAATGTGTTTAAGAGGTCAAGCTGAGTTCATAGTTCAATTTTGCAGTTTCGGTGTGTTAAACAATAAATTTTTTTAGACCGTATTCTTCAGCAGTTTTATAAAAATATCTAAGGAGCAAGTGTACAAAGCTCCTATAACCACAAAAGAAAATATGACAGAAAGAATAAGGGAAGTTGTTCAGGAAATTGCTGTAGATATATTAAGGAATGTCGGTAGATCATTCGAAAACCGTATAGACGTACAGTTCTTATAAACACTAGGTATTATTTATTTCATTAAATTAGGTTCAAAATAACTTTGAATTTTTAAAATAGTGCCAATTTTTGTATTACCTAATACCGTATTTTTTGTTCCTATTATTTAACAAGACCAAGACGCACCCAGAAAAAATCTAGATCAGTTCGACGACAACAGTCGCCCTCGTTCGCGATGATGACGCTCCTGGGAGCTGACATGCCGGCGAAGAAAAAAGACAAGACAGGAGAGCGCTAGAAGAAACAGCCCAGCAGGCAGAACCCATGAGCCAGGACCAGGGGAGGTCTGCCGACATCGCTCACATCTCTCACATTTATGAGCGGGGCTGACGAAAAAGCAGGCCCACCCCGTAGGAGGCCGGTCCCGGTCTACAACGATGATCTGGGGTAGTCCCGCTTGACCTCAGTTATCTGAGACCATCACCACAGCCAAGAATATTGGCGGCGACTTTAAAGGATAAACAAATTCTTTGACAAATTACAGTCAAGTTCTTTATTTATAGTTATAGCACTTATCGGTGCCTTTCTTATATCCGAGACGTCATACTTCCTAATGGGATGACCTTAAAGTTTTCGAAACATTAAAACAACAAATAATGATAAAAATTATTAACTTATTTTACTGAAAAGTGACTTCGAGCTTGTGACTACTTGCGAGTAACTTTGATAGTTGTGTTAACGTTCTAGGGACTTTTATTATTTCCTTAAAGTCATGTAACTTCTAGATAATATTTGTTAGTGTTAATGTTTCTACTACTTACAGGACTGAACGTCATGGTGCAAAACAATTAGGTAAAATATTCTATATAAGAACTCAAAATTTCACAGAATTTATTAAAAGGTTTTAAATACTCCTAAGCTTTTAATTTATTAAATAACATAATAACAGCTCCAAGTCTTTGAACAAACTTGAACCCCCTCAAAAAGCCTAAAATATTTTGAAAGGTTTAAGGTCTTTCTCAATTTCTTTTGATTTGTATTTTAATTTATTGAACTTACGTTAATTAAGGGTTGTAAATTGTGACATAAAATTAACATTTCAATTGTGAATTGAATACCTTTCAATAAATCTCTCACACACATGGAAGAACACTTTTGACTTTTTGTTGATTTAAACTATTAATAACCGAAACTAAAATTTATCAACGTTCCATGATACTATTATGAAATGCGCAGCTGGTGTATGGCATTCTAGTATCAATGACATTCATTTTAATCAAAGTAAAGCGTCAACACTAATTTCGGTTGTACTGAAAATCCCTAAAAATTACATTTTTACCATCTTTCAGTTAAAATAATTTTATCTTTAATGTGGGGTTTTAAATGAATAAATGAGGATATCATTACTTACTTACAAAAAAGTCACTGTGTACTTTTAATAAACTATTTAGGCAACTACAGGAAATCAAAAATTCCACCGCATAGTAGATCTTGGTGCTATTGTGTTGAATCTATAGAAGTCCTAAGCTTTGCCAACAATATAGCCATTGTGTCGGTAGTTCTATATCTACTGCGGTTTCAACAGTCATTCAACAGCTCAATTAGTCCTTCCTAATTAACACTAATATTTTCGCTTGAAGTTTTATACCGTCCGCAATTAATCATTTGAATTTAAAAACAGGGGGACATTATAATTCTCGGTAGTTCGTCGATTTATCTTCTTTAGATCCTTTACACAAATTTAAATATTTGAGATAGTCTAACAAAACTGTCTTGTTATGGCAATTTGACGAAAATAAATTAACAGAATAATTAACGAAGAAGCATTTTTACTTATTTCATAATATTTTCTAGGTGCAAATCTTGTTATACTCAGCATAGAATAATGAAATGAGAACCAAGTCCATATTACACGCTATACCTAAATCATAGCGATTATTTTGTTCACATTAGTGTCAAAAATAATTTTGAGAAATTTAATGTAAATAAAGGATTACAGTATTATTATACATGTCCAACTTTATTTAAAATATACAATAATACAGCATTAAAATACCGAGGGCCAAAATATAACTCGATGACTGCCTGTTTATTGCTTGTAAATTATAATTACTGAAGATGAAAATTACTTAAAAATGTTTTGAAAAATTAAAGAAAAATTATAAGAGATGGGAATTTGGAAATTAATTTAAATAAAACCTAATAGAAAGTCACAGGGAGAAAAGGTGTATCGACGTTACTTGGAAATGGTTATAACCTATAAAAAATAGTGGCTTAACGCTAGAAATTATAAACAAATAGCTGTGAGTCATAATCGCGGATATTTCTAAAACGGTCGTGTCTGAGTAGGCAAAACCCAGGGCTCGACGTGGCAAGTGTCACTCTTTTGGGCTTGTTCCAGGGCAGCGATTCGGTGCGAGTTTCGTGTAGTTCCATGGTACGAAAACTTTTATTTATTGGATAACCGAGGTTTAGTTATACTTTCTGTATTTATTAAACTTATTTTCCGTGTATTTAAAATAACCTAGAACAAACCTCGTTGATAAGTTGCTTTTTCTTTGCCATATTTGATTTCTTCATAAATCAGCGACAATATATTTTCGTATTTAACACTCGCCTTTATATGGGCCAGAAGTTGGCCAGAATTTTGATTTGTTATATTCTCGTCTTATTTTTATTGGAAACCGTGTTTTTATTTTCGGGAAACTACTCACTAGAGACACTGCCTTTATGTGGGCCATTCCAGTCGCATTAAAGTATTTGATCCTGTAAATCTATTAATAATTGTAATTTGAAATCGGGATTTTTCGGAATAATATTCACTGGGGACATTGCCTTTATGCGGGCCGCACCAGTAGAGCCGCACTGTGATTAATCAATTTTGAACACAAAATTTTACTTCAATGTGGATCGTTTCTAATCGTGTTCATTTATTTAGTAAAATATAAAATGAGTTTTGTCTGTAAATAATTTAGAGTCAGTTATCATAATTCCGTCTGTCCGTAGATCTGGATAGTAATTATTTTAAATTGGTATTCTCTTTCACAACTCGTAATAATTTACCAAACCTACGTAGCGGCCTGCGTTACAAAGGACACATTAATAGACAGTGGCTCATCTTTTTTTCCTGAGTTTTATTGCCAAAGATATTGAAATAGTTACCTACTTGGACCTATTACTGAACAGCCGTGAAATGTCTGTTTACTCTATTATTTGTAACTCTATTAATAGTATTGTGCCTTGTCCAGTGACATTTATCGGTGACTCGGTAGTACCACAGAATCCGGGAGGCCAAAATGACACGAGGTGAAGCCGGGCTGATCGTCAGTGTTATATTTTATTCATGATAGCTTCGGTAAACACAGCACAGTAAATCTAAATCTAGCAGATATTGAATTATTTTGATACGGTGGAAAAATGTATACATATAAAATAGAAATATTACAAATAATACTCATGATTTAAATTGAAAGCTAAAACTGAAAGATACGAGAGATGTTTGATGCGAGTTATAATCTTAGTGAAATAAATAATCGCCCGGAAAGGGATTATTCTCTGTGAATTCTCGAATATGAAATATTACACAAGTCCATTTGTTATAGTCTTCTCGACCTTTGTTAGTCTGGGGATTAACGGAGCAAGAGAAATGAAGTAAAAGAAACAGGCGGTAGCTGAAAAACAATACCAACGTCTTGAACGTTAACTTATAACTTCACATTGAAATTAATTTTAAAACGTATTTTGGTATAAATGGTATAATGAAGAACATTAAATATTATCATAATATAATTATTACTTTCCTTATATGTTACACGTAAATAATTTAAGTTTGTATTAATCTAACTGTTCAGTTTGTACTGAAATATTTTCTATAATAAAACGTAAAATATACTTTGGTCTTGAAGTTATTCTTTTCTCTATTAATATGAATTTAGATACTAGACTTTTTAAGCTGAGTTGTTTATTCACACACACAAATATAAAAATCGATTTTTGTCATGTTTTCCTGGAGAACAATGGATCAATGTGAATGTTTTTGATATCATCCGATTCCTTTTACCGGATCTGAGTGTTTGATTGTATATCATACTAACTCTCATTCGAAAATTTAATCTCTCTACTCTAGTTTACTACGCACAGAAGCATATATAATATATTCAGGAGTTTAATATTATGACACTACTTGGCGCTCCTGGTTACAAAACCTAACAGCTTAGCATAAGTCTTAGCTTATAAATAATAAGTAATTTTCATGAAATGGAGGACCTAGACGAGGCAATGGGAATATTACTAAACTATAATAATATCGAAACATAAATAAGTAGCGATTTTGATAACTTAATGTCACTTTTCCCCACGAACGTAAAAAGTTTTTCTATTATTAGTAACAACATAAGAAGTATTAAGGCTAACTTTGATGAGCTTTGTGCGAGCATAGGCGAAATAAATAAAACAAATGGGAACTTAGGTATAATAGTCCTAACTGAAACGTGATCGGTAACAGATACACAGGATTATTTTATAGATGAGTAAAAACCATATTGTAACGAGGGTAACTACAAACAAAATGATAGCGTAATAATTTTTGTAAGAAACGACCTATGCCCAGAAATTACAATAATAAAACTCGCTCAGGTTACTATGCTAGAATGCAATCTTATCTTTAATGAAGTTAAATGTACGATAACGGGCGTCTACAGACCTCCATCTACAAATACAAATATATTTATTAATGACAGAGACAACTACCTGAAATCAATAAACGACAGCTACCTAATAATTGTGATCGGAGACATGAATATAAATATAGGAGACTTATCGGTCGTCACTGCATTAACCTATATAAACATGATGGAAAAAAATGGGTCTCGTTCACTAATAAATCAACCTACAAGGGGAACCGAAAGCAGTTCTTCAGTAATAGATCACATTTTTGTAAAGCTAAATGCAAATTTAGAAATGAACTCTACGCCCATTGTACTATTTTTTTAGTACAATGGGCGTAGAGAGAAAAATAGCATAACAGACCACTATCCAGTAATTCTCAATTTACAATTTAATGAAACTTCACAGCTCAAACCGGAAAAGGAGCATAAAAAAAATAGACGACAATAAACTCTTAAGAACTGTAGCATTAATAAAATAGGATAAACTATACGCAGAAAGAAATCTCAAAAACGCCATTAATATATTCTATGGAAACATAAATCTAAGCGTAAATGAAGCAACCAAGGTAATTAAAATAAAAAGTAAAAACATCAAACTCAAATCATGGATGACTCAAGATGTTCTGAACTCTATAAGAAAACGCGATGGACTTAAACAAAAACTACTAAAAAACAAGCATAACACTGATATTAGAAACTATTATAAAAACTATAGAAATATTGTAACGACAATAATTAAAACTTCAAAAAACAACTTCTATAAAGGGAAAATTCTCGAGGCCGGAAACAATTTCAGAAAAGTTTGGGACTGTATCAACGAAATCACAAATTTTAATAAAAAATGCAAAGACAATATAGAGCAAATAATAACCGACGACAACACAGTAATCATAAACAAAGACGAAATAGCGTCTAACTTTAACCAGTTCTTTATTGACATCGGCGAAAAAATATCTAGACAGGCACAAAACCTGACCTTAAACGAAACATAAACCAAAATCTAAACTCCATGTTCCTGGAAGATGTTGATGATACTGAAATAAAAAATATAATATGTTCCCTCAAAAACTCCTCTCCTGGAAAAGATGGAATAACGGTAAAAACACAAAAACTGCTATCGGTTCACATCTGTAAACCTCTAGCACATATTATCAACCTTATCTTCAAACCCACAGGCATACCTGAACAATTCAAAGAAAGCATAGTTACATGACAAACTTTCGTCCAATTTCGTTGATAAACAATATCGCAAAAATTTTCGAAATATGTCTGAACTATACGCTTCGTTCATATATTGGAAGAAATAAAGTACTCTCAAAAAATCAGTAGGGATTCCAAAGAAATTTAAGCACAGAAGATCCTCTCCAGTTAGCAACAGACAAAATTACATCAAACTATGAAAAGAACGAAAAAGTCATAACTATCTTTTTGGATCTACAAAAAGCCTTCGATACGGTGTCACATTGCCAGTTACTGGACAAACCAAACAAGATGGAAATTAGAGGTATTGCCCATAACTTTTTAAAACAATATCTGTCAAATAGACCCCAGCAAGTAAAAATTGGCAATGCTCTTAGCACTAAGAAAATAATATAAACAGGAGGCCCACATGGTACAGTCTTAAGTCCTACCCTGTTCCTGCTGTTTATCAACGATTTATTGGACAGAAACTTTGGGTGGAACATCATATCATATGCAGATGACACTGTACTGATATGTTCGGGAGATACCTGGAACTTAGCGGGACAAAATGCGGCTGAGGCAATTAGTAAAGTCAAAAACTGGTTAGACACAAATTTGTTAAAACTAAATATGGCAAAGACTAAATTTATGGCCTTTTCTCCAACGAAGGCAGGACTACCCCAAACGATGCAACCTATTCTTATAGATAGAGAAACGAATAGTTACATACTAAATACCACTACTATCAAATACCTCGGTGTTATTTTCGATAATCACCTAAAATGGGACAACCATATTAAATATTTAAACGGGAAGCCAACTAAACTGATATACAAATTCTGTAACCTGAAAAGTATACTAAATAGAAAGACTCTCTTAGTGACATATACCAGCCTAGCGGAACCCTAATTAGGTATGGTATTAGCGTCTGGGGCTCAGCCTACAATACAACACTCCAGCCTCTCCAGATAACACAAAATTATATACTATTTTTAACAAGAAAAGTCGAGACAACTGTAGAAATATATTTATTGATAATAAATTACTGAGTGTTAAGGGATTGTATATGCATGCGGCTATAGTTTATACTCACAACAAGAAACATACGTTTGGATCGGCTATAAACCATCAATATGAAACAAGTAGTAGATCTAAAAACGCTTATCGAACTCCAAAATACAATAAAACAATCTGCCAGAAACAAATCAATTTCAATGTAATTATTAAATTATACAACCAACTACCTGAACACATTAAAGTCCATAATAAAAAAAAATTCAAAAGGACGTGTAAAAAGTATATAACAGACAATTATACCACATTATTCCAACTATTGGCCTAACAACAAAACAAATCTTTCCCCGTTTACTTCCGACTCTTGTAACTAACCAAGTCGAAAATAAAGCTAATATAATTAATACATTTAAATGCAATTAACTATATATTCTCTATCTAATTATTTCAGTTTATATTATATTATAACTACAAACCTATAAATCATAATATTCCTAGAAAATGCAACGAATATTAACGTATGAACAATATGTTAAGTATTGCTAGACACAACACGAGGTCCCCTCAGGTGTCATAACACATAATGTTAATAGAATTGTAAAATTAATAATAAATATTATTATTAACTATATAATTACACAAAATGTACAACTTGTAAACATGTTGCAGTAGTAAATTTAAAAAAAAAAGTATGAGTATCTACAGATGAGGGTTACTGAAGTAGAAGGCGTTTACTGCGCTATGAGCAGCAGTATACTCAATGTCTTTATATACTAGGTAACCATGAACATAATTCCTCAGTTGAGAAGAACCGTGTTCCATGTTGTTTTCAGCTGCATGGATAAAATTAGTTACGGTTTTACGTGAAATGATTCATCATTGTCGGTATCTCATCCCGTGTCATACTTATAGAGCCCTCTGCGACATTGAGATGGTTGATTTTTGTTTTTATACTACCGATAATGGCTTAAATTTGGAGTGGATTGCTCCCCTCGTCATGCTCCAGTTTAATCTCGAGACTGGTGTTTTTCACTTGGCCTATTGCATGTAGGGTAGCTTTATTCTGAGGTAGCCAGTCATACAATTTTTTCACACATGCACCAGCTGGGAAAAATCTCTAATATAAGATACAGATAAAGTATTGGTGTTTTACAAAATTAAAGTCCAGATCGAGATGGAAATGAACATACTGAAGCCTGAAGAAACAAATACTCACGAACTACTAGGTTAGTATTTCATTCATTCGTCCAACTATAATGTCGCCTTTAATAATCTTCTACAGCCGTTTCGTTAGGATTTTGTTAAACTTTTCTTGATGGTATCAACTCCAATTCTTATGGAATAAGTAAAAATGTCTCTCCATATTCATTCGGGATGACTGAAATTCTGTTTTGAAATTATACTCTTTATTACTTTGTACTATATTACTGAATGAATTGTATATGAAATAAAAAAACGTCTTCCGAGTTTTCCCACGTAATATAACAGTTCTTTTACAGACAAAATCTAATGACAGAGAATTTAGAATATATTTATTGTTTCAGAAATTAATGCAGAGCATGAGCTCAAAAATGAACATGAAACTAATAAAATAAACAATGGCGTAAAAATTTAACCGTTATTTACAATGAAAAACGATGAAATCATTATTACTCTTTTGTATACTCTCATATTTTAACTGTAAACATTATTAAAAGTAATGTGATATTTCTATGCTAAATTTAATGGAAGAAATGTACACTGATACGTAGAAATTTTAAACTATTTCAGACGATACAACTGAGCAGGGCTGGATAGGTCCATTAGTAACTATATTATAGTTCCCCCTCGTACTACAAAACTTTTAAAATGCTATTAAATTTTTCATTTATAATATAAAATAATATAATATAAAAAACAATATATACTCATCAGCACAAACAAACGAAAAAAAAACATTAAATGGAAAAAGTTAAACATGTAGGTATTTATGATCAAGTGTAAAAGTAATATTTTATTTCGTGAGTGGGGAAGCTTGCGAAACGAGCGTAAGCGAGTTGAGCACGTTTTCGGTGCTTCCCAAGAAAAAAATATCGAGGCAATTTCAAGTTTCGACAAATACCGATCTACAGAATTGTTGTATGTGTTTAAAGCAAAGACTTCAGAATAGGATAGGCAAATCATCCTATTGGTTTGTTGTGTATCAATTACTTGTTCATATTGCTTTAAAAGTAAATATTGGTACTCGGCAGTATATTGGCTAAAGGCACGTGGGTATATGCTCACGCAGCCCCTCTCAACACGTTTTGTTTACAATCCAGTACAAAAATATAAACAAAACTATCTCCATCCTTTTTTAATAACAGAATGTATTCTATTGTAGGGGAGCATAACATCTCGTGTTAATGTATAGGACATGCTTTGTCTATCCTATTCTGAAGTCATTGGTTTAAAGATAATTACTACAAAGTTTTACGGCTATCAGTGAAAAACTGTCGAAGATAGAGAGTGTTGAAAAAAAGTCACGCGACGCAGATTGAAACGAACGCATTGAAACAAAGAGAGTGCGTTTAAATAGAAGCGTAGCCCGGTATTTGTTTTAATCCGCAACGTGAGAAGTACCGAAAACGGAGAATTTTTCGGCTATTTGTTTACATTAAAATAACTGTAAACAATGAATGTTTTCGGAATTTCCTGCAATCATACGGCAGTGCTAGAGTCTAGGGAATTGTTTAAGCCCAAAATCAATCGTTTTTGTTCACATCTGTTCGAGTAATGGTAATTTTATGTTTTGTATTTTCATTGATTTCGAAAGTGAAATTTTAGGGGGCGGTAGCTCAGTGTGCTAAAGCGTCTAGCTAGCAAACTGAGTATGCCTAGCGAAGTGGGTTCGAAGCCTGCAATACGAAACAATTTTTCATTAAAAAAAATTGCCCCAAGACTGGTTCGGAGTGCATAATAAATTGTAGGCTCGTCTCTCTTTACTTAGCACAAGATCTTTCAGATCTTCAAGGGAGTTAGTTCGGTAACTTTGAGAGGCGGTTATGAAAACATTTTAACAAGACATTTTTAATGCTTTTATTTTTTATCTCGAAACCAAACAACTGGATAAAAAAAATTTCAATGGCAATTTGTTCGTCGCCGGTCGGCGCCCCCCATGGTGTTGACACCCCTAAGCAGCTGCCTATATATTGCATTATGGATAATCCGGCCCTACAACTGAGTTATCCTGTATTTAGCAAAATTGATTTGACTAGACGAAGAACAATATTGAAAGATTGACAAGGTTATGCTGCTCCAATCTTTTGGTCACAGTATACATTGACAAGCAGAAGTCAATAACTACGAAAAAGAATTTACAAATTTAACCTTAGACCATCTAATGTGCCGGTTCCGCTATAATGGGCTGCTCATACGTATACCTTTCAATGTGCTGAAAATATTATAATATTGGACAAAGCACACGATATTGGTTGTTCCTTGTTTTCATGGAAATGCATACTGAGTTGCGCCTGAAAATTGGAAGGATATTTGATCGATGATAAAAATAATATCCTTATTTTCATAGGGTCTTATAACAGGCATATAAATATAATCATAAAACTTACCTTTCCAAATTATAATAGAGAAAAAAATAGAGCAACATGTTGAAAATATAATATGACGACTCCTTGACGTCATTCATGACACACCGTTAGCAGTGATGCCAAGAGACATAACATTTCGTTTCTTTTAGAGACATTTTAAAACATGTCATTCGGATATTATTAAAATGATTGTCGAAACTCTATTACTCCAATTCTTTTTCATTTTCAGTCTATAAATATGTAAGAAGGTACTGTTGAAGATGCATATTATTCATCCGAATTTCATTAAAATATGAATATTAATGGTATGTTGAGGAATATGCGTAAATTTGGCAACGTGGTTACGACTGATCAAAGTTTATGGCGTCGTACTATTTCCGTTTGAATAGAAATAGTTGGGATTTTTCATCTAAGTAGGAGAGGGGAGGTTTTCCCAGATGAATAAAGTTACCACAATCAGTTTTACTCCAATAAATCTTTACCTAGTTAGACACATATAAATTATTTGGTACATCACTTTAGTATATTGTGTGCACATATTGCAAACGCAACCCAGTCTGTCGGTAAACATCTATTAGTTTACCTAACATTTCAAATAATTTATACAAACAATAATGTTTACACATCCATTTTACATAAAATATTCATTTAAGCTAGTTCTGTTCACATTTTCTCAAATTAATTATTAGATAGTTTTAAATAATTAATAAATTTTGTTGTTCAGGGTTATTCACTATATTTGACTCCCTTATAATCTATTTTACTTAATTGGATTTATATCCAATATAAAAGTTTCGTATAAAAGTTATAGGGTTGTATCTCGGGTTGTATATACAGATTCGGCAAAGGTAGTGCGAGAAAGAAAACAACAATCGGTTACGCGAAAGCGAGACAGATGATTGGTATATTAGTGCGGCACGAATGAAAGTTTCTCAAACATCCGTCTCACCGCGATCGCATTCTACTATACCGTTTGCCACGACAATTCCGATGCTCTGCGTTGACACACGGCAAGGTGATAAAAACAATATTTCACGAAGTGTGCGCGTGTTGGGAGTAGTAGAAATCTGTAGAAGTAGATAAATTTTTCTACAAAGAGCAATTCAGATTACAAATGCAGAGAAATTTGATATATGTATTTATGGTGAAATTGGAAGAAATTTACGCCTAGCAGAAAGATTGCACTCCCGTCGTTATCGAGCTAGGTGTAACCCTTTATTAAAAACCTTTTCAAATGTAAGTAACAACGTTTGATAGCTTTGCAGAATTAAAGAGAAATCGTACAAAACCAATACGAAAGGATCAAAATACTGCAGACATTTTGCAAATAGTCAATGATAATCCAAACATATCTATACGAGGAATTCAAAGAGAAGTTGGAATTTTAATTTCTTCTTTTCAAAGAATTCTTAGAGACAACAAGTATAATCCCGTAAAAATTCACCTTCCTCATCAATTACGTCTTGGTGATCATGAATGAGGGATATATTTTATTACAACTTTTTTAGTAGTGTGTGGAGAAAATTATTCATTTCTTAAAAATATTTTATGGAGTGATAACAATGGTCTTGTAAATAAACATAATTGCCGCTACTGGTCCGATCAAAATCCAAGATGGATGTGATAAATAAGAAATCAATCATTTCTGGTGTAAATGTGTTGCGTGGCATATTAAACGAAGTTATAATAGAACCTTACTTGTATGAGAGTATTTTGACTGATCGAAGATACCTAAATTTCCTCCAAAATGTTCTTACCAACTTACTCAACAACATTGCACTGAATATTAGACAGAACATATCGTTTCAGCAATATGGAGTCCCGCATCAGAACAAAATAATTGTTAAGAATTACTAAATACTTTTCCGAATTCTTGGATAGAGACAAATGAGTTAATTAAAGGCCAGCGCGGTCATCGGATTTAACCCCACTAGATTTTTCTTATGGGGTTACCTAAAAAATGTAGTATACATATAAAGACCCTGTAAACGATATGGCAGACTTGGTTAATAAGATTTACGCTAGTTGTGGTACTATTACCAGCCACACTTTATTAACTACGATCGATATTGAACTGAACAGAAAAATGTATACAACTTTTGAACTCACTTTTTAGAGAAAACAATTCAGTAGATCAAATTACATTAGAATCAACAATAAAATTGCTCCTGGAAAGTTGTCGCCGAAAACAATTAATTCACATCAATTTTACTGTATTAATCGAAAAGGTAGTCAGAATAAACCGCAAAAGTGTGATCGGATTACCTTAAAATTAGTGATGCCCAAATTATATAAAACGTTTCATTATTTTCAGTTTAATAATAAATGAAATTACCGCAACTCGTATTTTCGCCGCTCTGCTTGCTAAAAGAGATCAATTTCACATGAAACCAACCATTTCAAATTCTGTATCGATATTACGAATTCCTGCATAATAAAATTAGTGTACAGGCTATTCGTTTAATTGAAATGTGAAAGATTGATTGAGTTGCAAAGATATTAAATTCTGGTTTAACAGATATTATGTGGTGTAAATTGCCAACTATTACTATAGGTACTACAGTTAATAGTTAAGATTTTTATAAGGAAATCGATTTAGGATAGTTCACAGATCCATCATCCTCGATAACTCTTGAAAGTTGATTTATCTGACGCATTTTTGTTGGTGTTATTGTGTATCTGTATCTATCAAACTAAAGAATTGAAGTCTTCTTTCAGGAAATTTCATAAAGACAGTGATTTTCCTTTTTAGATGAGATATCAAAGTATACTATATTAGTAAAGTTTGATTTCTTAAAAACGATAATTTTGCCTAATATATTTCTTCAGCCAAATCACGCAGAGACTGTAACATATACTTATTAATGAAATATGTACTTTGCTGGAGATTGAATAATTCAGTACTGATAACGTGTGTCAAATAATGAAAGTTATGAAGAATGTTAAAAATGCTTATTGGTTTTTGGCAATATGCAATATCACTAACGTGTGCAAATTTTTGCGGATTTTTAATGCACTTATTTTATAAAATAATATAATTTGATTCAAAGCAAAGTTTCGCGATTTTGCCGGAAAAAAAATCGCTTTTTTTTCAAATAACTCAAAAACTATTGCATGAAACAGAAAAATTATAGAGTATTAAAATAAATCTTAGTAAACGATAAACAATTCTTATACCATTATTTTTTGTTTGGTGCAACAGCTTTTGGGTTACTTGAAAAAAAGAAGGAATTTTCCACTAAAATTATCAAACACTATTTTTTTACTCATAATTTTGTTATTTCTAACATTATAGGACCAGAGAAAGAGCATTTCAAAGACACTATTATTTTACTCATAATTTTCTTATTTTTAAAACTACATGACCACAGAGAAAAAGCACTTTAAAGGGAATTTCATTACCTTTATTAAGTATCTTTAATGTCAGGCTGTTTTTGAAATATTTGAGATTTAAACATCATATTTCGACTTATACTACTAGCGCAATCTTTAAATTGTCATATCTTTAGAACTAGCAGTCGGACAGAAATAACAAAATACGAAATATTTGTCATTTTGTAATCTCCCTTTTTGTACCATACTACTTTTGCATTAAATCTAATACGTTTCGAGTTATTTATGAGAAATTTTTCGATGCTTAAATCACAATTTTCAAATCGTACTACGCAATAATTTCAAAATACCAATTTTTATATACCACCTTTTTGCTTAAAATTTGTTTTTGTCAGATTCCGCGATTATTTCAATTTTTTTTTGTCCACCCCCAAGCAAATAGTGGTAATTTTTAAGCAGTAAACTTTGTTGTATAAAATATACAAACACATTCCAAAAGATCATATAAATATCCGTTCATTGGAACTGGGTTCCGAGGTAAAAACCTTATGCACTCCACCATGATGCTTGAAAGAGAATCTGTCGATGAAACAGGCCGAACAGGAACGGCAATTTAAAAAATTTGAGATATTGTTATCTTCAGTCAATGTTTCTAAGATAATACAAAATATTGTTTACTTTCTACTGTAATAAAGCAATTTTTGTCACGGAAATCTGCCTGGGATATGTATCTTTATTTTTAGACCTTGTGTACCGCCTTAAGTATTAAAAAGGTATAATAATTATTATGCATGTAATTATAAGTATCAAATAAATAAATCTGCGTTAGTGTAGATGTATTCAAGTGATAGGGTTCGACAGCAAATGGGGATATCACTTATACACAAGTACACACAAGCAGTTTAAGCCAGCTAACATTTCAGTTCGATAGCTGCCGTTCCAAGCGTTAGACGTACATGCCAGCTGCCTGTTCCGATCTGCACGAGGGTTTCAAAATACAGGTGAAATTTTTTAAATATTTGTTAATAGACCTCTACTTTATTTACTTTTTGATTTTCAGCGTTTGTACATTGCATAAACTAAATTTAAAAAAAATTATTATTGTTTTTGTCTTGTGCAGCTAAAACCGTCGTGTGCTGAAAAAGCAAATCTGGTCC
Organism: Leptura quadrifasciata; assembly: GCA_963675555.1. Taxonomy (NCBI): domain Eukaryota; kingdom Metazoa; phylum Arthropoda; class Insecta; order Coleoptera; family Cerambycidae; genus Leptura; species Leptura quadrifasciata. The sequence continues at coordinate 147,390,581 of OY776673.1, read as the reverse complement.
AACTTGTTGGCGATACTACGTCCTTCTATTCAATACATGTTAATCACACTAACAAATAATAATTTTAATAACACGGGTAATGTGCCGAAGCCGCGAACAAACGCGCAAGAAAATGGTTTTGGGAAATTTCAAATCTAATGCAAGCATATCGTAAACCTCAACATGGATGGTGATACACGTGAACTTTAGAGAATAGTTTTGGGTTTTTGAAAATGAGAGGGTATTCTTGATCTTGAGGTTATGAAATTATAAAATTTGTAGGAGCGAAAATATAATTACAATACACACGCACACATTCAAATACTTCCATGGCTATCAAAAACAATTGTTCAACAAAAGAACCTATTTTAAACAAGGGTTCTCAACCATTTTATAGCTTATGGCTTTATTAAATCTAAATCCGTCAGTGGGTGTTTGTAACAAGTTGACGCGGCATCATTTTATCAACTCAACTTGATTTAATTCTTGTTGATGCAGTTTTCCACAACTATCATTCCAATAATAGTTGTAGGATTAATTAATTTTATAAGTTATTAATATAATTTTAATTAATTTTCGACATTCATGTCTGTAATATCAAGAACGTGATCATCGTTGGGAGAGTCAGTGAAAAATGTTTTCTTAAATTAGTTATTCATCATGTGCTCGGCAAGCTGGAACAAATTATTGGTATTACCGCTTCCTTCATAGGAAACCATATTATTTTGAATGAAGAACAATGTGACATACTTACAACCAATTTAAAACGGGCTGATAATTCGGAACACCGCACCGCCAGGCTATGTATTCATTGTTGTCGATTATCACGATATACTAGATTTATTACCATAATAATTTATAACAGTTTTATTGTATATATAGAGGCCGTGGGGATTTACTTCTTCCGTTATCTACAATAATAATTATTTGTACTGGTAAGATTTCATGTTGAAGAGATTTTATCATAATACGAGTTGCATGTCAAATCATGATGTATCAATTACACTAACAAGATATTTTCATTCTTTTAGAAAGAATAATCTATTGAACAGCGAAAATTTTATCGAAATAAGAGAGTCTTCAATTTTGCGGAAAAATGCAGCACATGGTTTTGCGGTCTAAAAGTTAGTATTGATAATAATATTAGTGCACCGCTCTACTGCTATTCTTTAAAAATCAAGAAGAAGTTTCCTCAGTTGAACTTTGTGAGCCGGTAGACGGATATTCGGTGCAATTGAATCTAGTTGAGTTTCTCGTCGTATTCCATGAGAAAAAGTCACTTGGAAAACATCGGAGTCTGCTTCAATACCAATTAGGCAAGCCTTAATGATTTATAATACAAAGGATTGTATATTAGATAATATACAGTTTGAACGATACGTGTTCTGAATAAATCGAAAGTACCTAGAAAATAGTAAGGCAAAATAATTCCGTATGCATGTTTAAGATACTGACGTAGTTTTTGTAAGGAGCAAAATATTGAACACTACAATATAAATTGATATCGACAGGACTTGAATAAAAAAAAATTAAAACCATTCAAGGAGAGGAGAAGATGATGATGCATAGTAAAAATAATGCGTCAAAAACATATCATGATTCGGATGGGCTTCGAAGGACCAAAAAACTAGGTCAGAGACCGGCAATATTAACTAAATTTTAGAGACAGTGTGATTATATATAAATAAAACTATTCATTAAGGAATGAATTAAGAAATTGTGGATAATTAAGAATATATGGAATTCGTCAGAATACAGCAGCTTACCTTGAATTTCTGTAGTGTGGAAGAGGGAAATTATTATACTTAAGGGAGTCTGCGTCTTCGATCGGTCAGCGTCGCCGTAAAGAAATCTAAAATATCATAACTAAAATCACAAATTTTCTCCAATAGTTAAATACAAGAATCACAAAGTCCACTCCCTGCTTTTCAATTTTACTCTCTATGCTCTTTGAAGAGGGTACTACTACTACACACTGTCTCACAAGAAGCTCTAAAATAAGGATTAATTGAATTAAATTACGATTGATTATTACCGCCCAAATAATTAGAATAAAAGAAAAAAAACGTAAGCAAACAAATTAAATAAATATACTTGGTTTATGTCAAAAATTAATTGAAGACTAAACAGATACCAATTAAAGACATATTTTATAAAATAGATTACATAAATGAACAGCAATAACCCTTGTTATATATAATTATTTCTTTAGGTATTTATTTCAGAGGCATGTTTATGTACTAAAAAAATCGGCCCGGAACAACTTAAACCAATTTTTCCATTTAGAAATAAATACATGATGGCAAAAATTTTATTTGAAATTATTGTAAATCTACCGAACTAACATGTCCTGTACCCGCAATAAATTTTGAATTCAAGTTTCCATTACTGTTTTACCAATCTTGATAAAATATCAAATATATTTTAAAAGGATCCAAATTGAATTTCTGCAACCACTATAGTTTTTTAAATAATTTCACTTTTACTAATTCTTTAACCCATTTCTTCACAGATTTTCATCCCGCATTTTTTAGGAGGAATCTCATAGCGGTATTACTAATGGAGTATATATAAATTTAATGAAACTTGTTATTGCAATGTTGGAGATATTGGATTGGATATTTTGTTAAATTTTGGAGACAATTATTATTTAATTCTTTCAACTCTGTTCCTCACAGCCACCGCCTCTGTACCTTTTAAGGATAACGGATCCATATTTGTGCTAGAATTGATTTTGCGATTTCTCATGGATCATGAATACGCACACAAAATTTGAGCAAAATCGACCGAGTAGTTTGGGTTCTAAGTGCGATCACAAACGGCAGACAATAAATGGCAGACTATACACGATAGACTACAGATGACAGACAGAGATCTTTTTAAAACTAATCTTTTGGTTTCAGAGGACCCGAAAATGCGTACTTACATTCATAAAAAAACTCAAACTCTATTTTTGCGCAATCACAATTAATACCTTCCGATATACTACGTATATGGGAAAATAAAAATGGATAAAGCATTTCTGGCCCGATGCGAATCGGTTGAACAATTGCGGTATACTCAGCGCGATTATGCGTTACAACATTGGTAATGCTCCCGTCGGCGTCGGCGGCGCTAGCATGACGCCCTACAGAATTAAACGATAGACATAATTCTACATAAAAAAATACTACTTTTTCTATAAACTTTTAATTAGAAGGGGAATGATAAACCACGTAATTAAGTTATACATTTTCTACATATTTAATAAAAATTCCTAATTGAAAAACTTTTCAGTAAAAAATTTATACAATTTAAATTAAATTTGTCACAATTTGATTCCGTTTGCGATTTTCACGTGGATAACTAGAAGGGACTGCGATAGCTCGTTATTACTCTTCCCCTTTCACCTTAAATTTAATTGGAATCGTTTACCTCGTTTATATAAGTTTCCCATTCTTTATCAAACTGATAATTTATGGTCGACAAACATTAGCTGCCAGATATTAGGAGGTTAATATTTATTTGGGTTAAATTCCACTAAGTGTGTAATAAAGTTTACATTTTAAATATTTGTGTAATGAACGAGAAAAAAATATTTGCATATTGCAAACAAACAAATTTCTCGAAAAATTACTAAAAAATATTCATTTTCTCGTTCAAATCAATTTTAATTTAATTTTATGCGAAATATTTTTAATTTAGTCTATTTTGAATCTATACTATTTTTTGTGAATTAGTAAAATTAGAGCTTACTCACTTAAAAAAAAAATACAGTCGCTATTTAACCCAAAGAGCAGATGCATGGAAAATATCGCTATTGCTAGTATATAATAATAATAATGCGTCTTTCTTATTAATACAAATTTAGTACATGCATATTACAAAGAGGGGGCAACGTTCAACTGAGTTGTTCTCCACGCAAACCCCGCACAACAATGAAACGAAATTTGAACACAATAATTGGACAATATAATATATAACAATGGCATGGCAATATCGTATAAAATAGTATATTGTCTTATATGGAGTAAAAGTGATATTTTTTGTCGAGGATGTAGTCTGAACCAAGATCATGAAGTTTTGAGACAGTCACTATTTTCTCTAAACCATAATTAATTCAAAAATATATATGCGTATCATCAGCATATTGATGTGTGGTAAGAGGTTAAAAATGCATGTAAATCAATTATATAAAAAAAATAGTAACGGCCCCAAAATACAACCTTGTGGCACATAACAAGCATTTTTATTTTTACCATTTGCCCTGGAAATATTATCCGTTACTTGCAACAATGCTGTAGTCGTGCTATGACCTGCGCGAAAACCGGATTATGTAGGAGGTAAGGGATTATACTTAGAAAGAAATACATTTGATTATTCTATATTTGTTTTTAGAAAAAATTGAAATTGGGTTTAAAATGAGATACATTCGAGGGGTTATTGTCCTTCGGAATTAGAATTATATTTGACAATTTCCAAGCGGCAGGGAAATAGCTTTCTGCAAGACATTTGTTAATTATATAAGGCAAATATTTACTTAAATGTGGGAATACCAGCGATAAGAAGAAGATAGAAACTTCTGAAAAACTAAATGCAGTGTCTGGAATTGGTTGGGAGGGTGGTCAATAATAATTATTGAACCACAGCACTTAGGCCCCATTGGGTCCCTTGTACATCCTCCCTGTAGGCAGACCCTCGCCTAGGCGAGGATTCTCTAATTGATGAGACAGCAGAACAGTCACAGAGTACATGTCTCATCTTCTTGTTCACAACCTCTACAGAGAGGTGTTTCGCTTAGTTTCATATTACGGAGATGTTTCCTTAACGGACAGTGTCCAGCCTGGATTCCCGTTATAAGACGTAAGTTCCTTCTGGACATTGCCAGGTAGTCCATTGATGTACTCTTGTTTGGATATTTTATTAGTTCCCTAGTAAGCTGACAGCTGTTTGTTTCATACCACAGTTTCTTGACTTCATTGTGGGTGTTTTCTTTAATTATTTGTATTATCGCCGTGATCGGTAGCAGACTGGCCGGGCCTGGTCCAAAAATACTTAGGACTGCTGCCTTCTTAGCCAGTCTGTCGGCTACTTTGTTGCCACTACACTGTGCGTGTCCTTTCACCCAGCATAAATGCAGTGTCATTCATACATAAAGTCGAGTATTTATTTAAAATAATGTCAGCATTTTCGTTTGAAGTATTGAAAAATTTGCGCTTGCAAAGTCAAGGTTGACATCTTTACTTTTAGAATTAATATTTTTTTTGCACTTACTACATGCCTTATCCTTAAGTCATTAGCTTAAGGTTTTCAGTTAGCCACGGCGCAGGTAATTTTGAAATTGTAACAGTCCTTTATGGCGCGTGCATGTTAAAGACTTCTGTTATGTTTTTGTCCCAAAACTCTACCACATCATCTATTGATTTTAAACTGAATATCAGGAGCTAATTTACTGTAAATAGATGTGTAAATCCAAGAGAGAGAGAGGTCCGATAAGGAAATATTTCTTATTTTTGGCCATAACTTTTTTTTAATACATATACTGTTAAAAAAAAGTATAAGCCTACCAAATTAGAACTATGACAGGTGTAGTGATATGAATCTCCACTCAATAATTTCAGTCACTTGCAAAATTAGTTCATTTAAAACTACAAATTATGAAGATTGGCACTAATTTTTAATTTAAATTTATTGATTTTGCAAACAACTGAAATTATTGAGTTATAAATCATATCACTACACCTGTCATAGTTCCACATAGGTAGGCTTATACTTTATTTTATCAATATATGTATTAAAAAAAAGTTATGGCCAAAAATAATAAATATTTCCTTATCGGATCTTTCTCTCTCTCTCTCCCTTGGATATGCCCACCTTAAGTATAACAATGCAATCAACCATTAAGTTATTAGATTCTAATAACTTGCCAAAGAAAGAAGCAAGCAAAAAATGTATGGATAGGATAATTAGAAAAACACTATCAAAACAACAATGAATTGTAGTAAATATATATTGAAATGGAAAACATGGAACATCTTGTTACCATGTGATACATAAATTCTACCATGAATTGACCATGCGTTGGATTTTCCATATTTTATTTCACAGTCAGAAGAAATTCGTATCGCTCTTTTGCTAGATCTTCGTAAATAGAAACTGTTTTGCCAGTTTTCTTCCAGTAAATACTAGGTTTCCTTTAATATTGGATATAAAGTTAACTAAGGTTGATCGCAGTTTGTTTGTCTTTGCTCGTTCTTACACGAAGCTTGGTCGATATCATTTGGTGTGCAATGCACCTTAAGGGTGTCAGTTATGAAAGTGGTAATAACATCGACTATATCTCTCCTTCTAACTCTGTGAATACAAACGAAATGAGTTCATTCTATTACGTTTATACAAATATTAAATTTTGGCTTCTAAGTTGCCAATAGCTTCCTGATTTGAGTTGATAAATTTATTTAGCATAGATAAGCTATTATAAACTTCAGCCAACTTATCATTTAACAAATTCAATTTTCTATCAAACTTGATCTTCTTAGCAAAAGTTGCGCATACCATATTGATTAGTTATCTATTCCAGAGTCATCATGTTCTTCATTAGTGTTGCCGCTATCTAGTTCGAAGTTCGCTTACTATCTATTAAACATTTTTTTATTATATTGAATTCGCAAACATATGTTCGATCTCTGTACATACTGTAGGGATTTGTCTCCTAATCTATTAATATTTATAATAAATTGCTGAACGAAATCCTTTATAAATATTCTGATAAAGGGAAAATATTCTCTAAAGTTGTACCCATAATGTGAGCTTCTGTATTTTCAAAAGGAAATGAAATAAGTCTTGTAGTTTTCTCACAATCTTTATTAATCCATTAATAAAGATTGTGAGAAAAAACTACAAGACTTATTTCATCTCCTTTTGAAAAAAAAAGAAAATAAAGGGAAAATAATGTATAGATAATAATTTTCAATTTGAGCAGGATTTTAAGAATAAGTAATATAGTGACCGATGCATCTTTTCGAGTCCGAAGGACTTTTATTATACTTTCCAAAATGGATATTAAACGTTCACAAAGAAGGGTTCAAAACAACTGTTTCAGACGGAGAATAATACAAAATCTATACTTACTGTTTCGTTTATGCTTAACTGCTTCTCTGATGACATCAATTGGACGTCGTAACACTATAAATCTGACACAGTAAATACTAACACTTTTAAAAAATTAAACCTGAAAAGGAATTTTGAAAACAAGAAAAAGACAATATAAAGTTCAAAAATATATATTAAATCTTCTTAAAAAAATTATGTTTTAAAAAACGTTTTCGTTATAGTTTCTAAATTTTGTGGTCGGGGCGACATTACGTCCCCGTGCAGCAACATTTACTACACTTTATAAAATTACACTCCTTGATGAGTTTCCAAGATTTTGGCATAAAAACGCTCCGTAGAGCGAAAATGTAATTTAAAAACCTCTTCAAACTGCATTTTTACGTGAAGCACGCTTTTCATGCGAAATACTTCCGATCGGATTTTGTTACAGTTTTGAAAAGTTCATCGAGGGTTTTGGCTGTGTTCTTTAACAATATCAACAGCATTTTAATTATGAAAATGGCGAATGCGACGGTATTAGTCTCGGCATTAATAGTTTCGGATGTAGTTCGAGTATCGATTTCTTAAAAAGTACAGACTCTGGCTCAGAGGTTTTAGGTAGGTGAATACTTATCATTAGGTGAATCAAATATTTTTATTTACTGACATCAAAAATATTTTCCCTCGTGATTTTGTTCGATTAATTATTTAATGAATTTTATTTAATTTTTGCTGTGTTGAAATCGGCCAAAGTTAAAAGGTAAGGTCCTTTTGGGATTTTTAGGGCAAAAGATCATATTAGTTGTCTGGTATACCCACGTAAAGTTTTATTTCGATCATCCTGTTGAAACCATATGGAGTTTCCCGGTACGTTAGATTTTTCGCCATTCGGATACAGTGCGGCAAGTAGCCAATATCGAAATTTTGCCTATTTACAGCGCCATTTAAACAGAAGGTAGTCTCATCAGAGAAAAGTACTTGACTTAAGAAATGCGGGTTGGTATTATGCCGTTTATTTTTTTTAAATGTTTTAAAATAGTCGACTCACTAATTAACTGCTTTACTGCGACTTCGCGACTAGGTTTGTGAGAATTGTCCACCAATGTCAGTAAAACATCTAACTGTTTATTCTCTAAAATTCTAAAAATACTCTAGTGAAATTATCTCTTACATGACCACAATTTCGTTACTTCTTTTCTATGCTAACAGTTGATTGTATAATAGGTCGATCAATGCATTTACCATTAAATAATTCATAAACCAGTGTATGTGTTCGGGGGCTGTCTCCGTAGCCAATCATCATCAAAATGTCAATTTGTTGTGTCTCGCTTAAATGTTCCATTACCAGAACATTAAATACAATATGACAAGCAAAGACTAACGTGTAACCTTATAATATTTGAGCATTAAATCATTTTATCTAAATCTCTTGGCTGGCGCTAGCTGCGGTCGAACAAAATCAATCCTTTGGCTACAGATTATAGTATATCCGGTATTATTCATTCTCCGCTGTTTTGCTGGCGCTGGCCAGAAGGCAAATCTGTCGCATGTTGCTCCGTTTTTAAAGAAACGGTCCCCATACACGTGCCCATAAGTATTTTGTATATTAAAATACAACTATTTTAGTCTCATACGACACGTCGTGAATATGAGGAATCAGTGATCCAATTACCAGCCAAGGATTGTTAATAGCGACCAATCGACTGACACAAATAGATTCAGTTAATAAATGCATTGTGTTGCGGTAATAGTTTAAGCGGGTGCACCTGTTTGTTCTCTTGAACGTAAAGCGAAATTTAGTTGCTGTAAATTGTTTACTATACTTTGAGCCTGTTTATGTAAAAACTTCCTCATTTCTGAAAAAAAAAACACTTGCAAAATTCACGTACGCAAAAAATAAAAATTTTCACGTGCTTGAAAAACTTTATAAAAACTAGGCAGTTTTCCATAAAGCTTTATTTTATATAACAATATATTTCTCCAGAAATCGTTATTGAGCAGATAAATCATGTACAGGCCAAAAGTCACACATGCCACCGTAGCGATGCCAGAGTATCGGTTTTAAATTACTCCTATCGTGCCGAAAATGTATCTTGTAATCTTTCGCAATGTGTATAAAACAACCGATCAATAAAAACAACATACGGGTTATGCATTACGCTTATTGGAATATGATTGAAAACTGAAGAGAAAATGCCGTTGGGTCTTTTAGAAATTCCAATTTTCAGTAAATTGCACATATCAACAAATCCCTGAAAATTCTGAGAACAATAAATCCTTTTCTACTACGATGGAAGATAAAAAGTATTCAATAACTGAACAATAACGAAACATCAGTCATACGTATAAATTCTATTTCCTTTCAAACGATAACAAAACATATACACACCTTTATGATTTTTATTTCTCTGCATATATTCCTTTGGCATTATTATTTCAAAAGTTTTAAATCCTTCAAAAAGCCCCATCGATAGCCATCTAATTAAAATATCGCTGGCGTTTGATAAACCGCAACTTGCTCTGTGATTTGGTCCATGCTCGGTTTCCCCCCTATGTAAATAAATCAATGTAACCGTCTGCTTAAAATTGTTCAATAATTCATTCGAAAATTTCTCCTTGCAACGTGTTACATCGTTTTAATTTTTTAATTATATATTAAAAGTACATAAACTTTACAACGTTGCTGACTGCAAATATCTATTTCACTACAGTAGGAGAATTGTGAACTATGATATAAATCGAATTATATATACACAGTGATCCAGTACATTTCAAATTTCTTACTGTTATGCAACATTCTACAGTTAGATTCATATGCAAAATTTCTTGCTGCAAACTCATCAGTTATCCTTGAACCGGTTTGTGACTTATTGGCCATCATCAGTATGAAGCAGATTGGGAAGCTTTCCTACCATGTGGATTTCCAACTTTTACCTTATGTATAATGAACAGAACTGTGTCAGCAACTTGTAGTTCCAGGTCTTTATAACAACACTTATTACAAAATTGGGTCCCGAATTAGGCATAAATTTATCAAAAATGAAAAGGTCAAGTTAGAAGATGCTTGACCTACTTCCCTTGCACTTGCATGTAAGGAAGGAGGCAGAACTCAGTGCCTTACGACTGCACCAGGCACATAAATTTAAATCAGGCGTCCTGGTTGGTTACTTAAGGATTCTGGAGTTGATCCATTTGAAGTCCATGATCAAACCCACTGACTCAATGCCAATGAAACAAAACTTTGACTGACCGTTTGACGTGCTAATGGAAAACCGTCAGACGAGCAAGATAGAGGCACTGCGATTGGAACAAGTCACTCATCTGGTATACAGATGGATCTAAGATGGCTGAAGGGATAGGAGTGGGCATAGCAGGGCCTAAATATAGGCTATCCAAAGCCCTCGGTAACACCCCAACGATCTTCCAGGTAGAAATTTACGCTATAGATCTGTGTGCCCAGGAATGCCTAAATAATGGCATCCGAAGGGCAAAGATCTATATATTATCTGATAGCCAGGCAGCACTAAAAGCTCTAAGGTCCTATACCTTTTGAGTCTAAAATTGCCTAGGAATGTAGACAATCCCTGAAGCAACTGGTCAACAACAACAAGGTTACCTTGTTCTGGGCGCCAGAGCATGAGAGAGTACAAGGAAATGAACTTGCTGACAGCCTTGCAAAAAAAGGATCTAAAGCACCATTCATTGGACCCGAACCGTTCTGTGGCTTGCCCAAGGGACACATAGCGGAGAAGATCCACGAATGGGAAAAGGACCAGAAAAAGTTCTACTGGAGGAATACTCCAGCCAAAGACAAGCGAAAAAGTTTATAACTTATTCGACAAAGAATGCCACAAGCTTCTCGAACTTGAAAAGTTCGAATTAAGGCTAATCACAGGCCTTCTAACTGGCCACTGCCCCTTGAGATATCATCTGAAGAATATGGGCAGGGCGGTAGACAACAAATGCAGATATTGCGATACTGCAACTGAAACTGCGGAACATATACTTTGTGAATGCAAGGTGTTAGTCCGCACTAGGCTAAAATTCCTAGAACGGGCGGAATTAACACGCCTGAAGGCATAGGGAAATTAGCTCCCAGGAAAATCACAAGCTTTGCAAAAAGTCTTGGAATCCTGGGCAACAACTAGATGTAGGGTAAATCACAAAAGATCTTTTAGGTCGAAGTGAAGTAAGGCTGTTCGCAGCCAAACGACCCCATAAAACAATCTACAATCTAGAAGAGCAAAATTTGTAAAACAACATTTTTTTTATGTTGCTCTAAATTGAAACTGCTATACTGAAATTGCATTCTGAATAACGGTTCTGTTATTATTAAGCTAGCTGCAAATTGTTTGTAACAAAAATTTCCCTTTAGTTTGAGATCTGCCACAATTTTATAAATTAGAAATTAGATAAGTTCTTAGAAAGCTCTGATGCTACATCCCGCTCTATGTTAAACTGTTTTGAACTGACTCTAAGTATAATTTTCTTAAAAGATAAAATTAATATCTGTTCAAAATAAATCGAGTATAATTTATTTTAATTCTCTAGTTTGTAAGCCGTAAGATTTAGATGTTCTAATTAAGGATTCATTTTTCATAAACATGTAATAATAATAATATTGAACATTTAATATTACAACATACATCTTATATAATAATATAACGAAAATTGTATATAAAACCTCATCATATAAAAACCTTTTTATTTTACGTGTGCCAGGAGCCTATGAAAAACTAACCTATTATCCTGTAATGAATACAATTCCTGCAAGCTAGAAAGACAATTTACAGTGAGAATCTTTTTGACTGTTTTTTTTAAATAACTTTACATTCATTTCGTGAATATCTGCGGGAAGAGCATTATATAATCTTATTCCGAGCATTGTAGTACTTTTTTGTAATCGCGGTTTTGCGGTTGTATAATGTTGTTTTGATTGCGTGTATATTGTGTATGCACATCAGAGTGTGAGATAAAATTTCCAATACTGTTTTTGGTGTAAACTAAGTTGCGAAAAACTATTAGGGAATACACTGACATATTTTTTAATTTTAAAAATAGTGGCTTACATGAATCTGTGTGATTTGCTTGAACAATGCCTCGTACTGCGGCTTTTTGTATTATAAATATTTTTTGAAGGGCATATTGTGCAGCATTTCCCTACATTAATACACCATAATCAAATACCGAATTAAACAAGGCATAATAGGCTGTTAATGCTGCTTTTTCTCCTGTCAACATGGATATTCTTCGAACAGCAAATACGACTCTCGAAAGTTTACTGCTGAGGTAAGTAATATGATATTGCCAGCTCAAACATGAATCTTCCACACACACACCTAGAAATTTGATTTTTTTACTTTCAATATTTTGTTTTCATTTAAGAATAATTCGTTTTGTATAAACCACTGCTGAGCGTCTTGCAGTATTTCAGCTGCTGTTTGAGGTGTGTTGTGATATTTATTCGTTTTTATGACAAAAGAGGTGTCATCAGCATACATAATAGTTGTCAATTCATATCTGTTTATAGTGTGTGCATTCATATAGTCAGGTAAATCATTCACATAAATAATGAACAAGAGTGGCCCAAGGATAGAACCTTGGGGAACACCCCTCTTCATGATTAATTCACTACTATAGCAGTTTCCACGGAAAACTTGTTAAGATCTATTGTATAAAATTTCAAAAGCTTCAGGCCTACTCTAATTCCATACATTTCCAGTTTTCCATGGCTAACACAATCAAAAGCTTTAGTAAAGTCTGTGAATACTACGCACGCCTGTTCTTCTTCAAATGCCTAATACTTCTTTAGTTAGGGTGTGAATTGCGTCAGATCTAGTATTACCCTTCCGAAATCCGTATTGCTGTTTTATTAAAAGATTGTTCGTTCCCATGTACTGCATAATTTGTATGTATAATACCTTTTCGATGACTTTTGACATAGCTGATAACATAAATAAGTATATACTTGAGAGCCTCGAAACGAGGACAACCTCCTTTTCTTTATTCTGTATTTGGCATAAATGTGCATTTGTCGACCTAACCAGACCCAATAATATATTTTCGATTGAATCGAACGTATTAATAGCTTTTTAAACTTAAGTTACTTTCCTATATCTTGTATACTTTTTAATCTTATCCGATAGAGGATGAGTTACCTTTAGAATGCTTTTCTAAAATGTACATCGAATCAGGAATAACCATGAAAAGTGGAATTGTATATTTGTATATTACATAATGGTCATGAAAATGTTTAAGTTACTACTATATATACTTATATATAGTAATAAGTTATTTTTAAGCATTGTTCATCCAAGACAAATTGCTGTTTTGGCAATTTAATTAATTTTATAACAAATTAGGTGCCCAAAGCTCACCCTTTAAAGGACACCCTGTACATTTCTGATGTGCTTTCGGTAGGAAGGTAATATAAAGATATTACCTTCCTAATGCCATTTTAAAATTTCTGAACGACATTGACAAAATAACCAATATCCATGTTGTTTTAAGTTCAAAACATGAGGGTTAATAATTTTATAAGCTATTGATTTCTGAGTGCATATGAGATCATTTTAATCGGTAAAGTTGTTCTACTGTCGGATATACTGCACTTCTAAGGAGTATTAGATGGGAAATGGTATACGTAATATAATTTCCTTATAAGGAACTTTGAAAACTAGGCTACCAAGTTATCAAGATTATTTATATACCATTAAAACTTGTGTCAAAAGTTCGTAATCGTGTGAATCATACTTAATGAATAATAAAAATATATACAGATGTCTCCAGAAATATCTTTATGAGTAATTATTTCCTTATCCTAAACAGTAATTAATGAGTTTCATAAATGTTAAAAAGGAAAGGAAAATTGAAGCGAGATTTTGTGTCTGACCGTAGCGCGTCGTATCGGCATCGTAGGAGTTATTTCACATTTCACAAGCACCCTCAGTACTTGTAATGGTTCTGAAGCACCCAATTTAGGATTTAATTTAGACATAGTACTTTTAAGTGGTTACGTACCGATAGAAAGATTTTAAATACAACTAGAACATTACGTAATATTTCTAGTGCAATAAATCAGAGTTCAGTAAAAAAAAAAGTATTAACAAGACCCCACAGAGATAAATTTTATAACCTTTTATTTGTATTATTGAAGAAACGTGTCTTGTTATATTGCATGAAATAGTGCTAGTTTTGGCTAGATTAATATCGGAATATACTATAGTTTTAATATATAGGGTGGGGCAATAGTGCGTCGGACCTCGATATCTCGAGTTCTACGATAGCTGGAAATTTAAAAAAAAATTGGAAGTAAACTAGATAAAAAAGTCTATAACTGGAAATTATTTTCGAACATACAGGGCGAGCCAAGACGAAATTATAGGACTAAGTGCCTGTTTTAAAAATAGAATGCTATGTATATCAATACATTTTTGAAGTATCTTTCTAGGCTCTATTCATTCTTATATTAGCATTGAATATCTCCCAACCACTTGGATGTAATGAATCTTTTTGTTGAAATAATGCAATCTGCAGATGGATATTAAAAAAATCACCATAGTCACAATTATGGGTTTTAAGAAAAACTTATGTGAATACCAGTTGCGAGACATCTAATTAATGTTTTTGAATCATTTTCATTTCTTAAAAATGTACAGGGTGGCCAAGAATTATTTTTCAATTAAGAATATTTTAAATTGAATTTTATCATTTTTTTCAAATGGAACACCCTGTATATTTTTCGACGATGTGATGTAGAAATTAAAAAGAACATTTTTTTGTAAGTACTTCCCTATGGCTAATTGCAATCATTTTCATTTTATAAATAGATAAGTGTCAAATTCAAGAATAAAATTTAAAAAAGAGGTTCCCTCAAATAATTCATTAGGAAAATTTATAATAAGTGTTCGACGTATTGCCCATTTTGATTGACACACGTCTTTAAGCAATTTTGAAATGAGGCCATTTAGTGGGACCATTTCTTCCAATCCATTGTAATGAGTAAATAGTATTTAACCGGTTTCGTTACTGTAATATTTTTATGTACATTTCTTTGCTGTTTTCGTTATTCTACAAGCAATAAAACCTCAGTTTGGTATAAATTATCGTGTACAAAGGAGCATTTATCACACTTATCGGTCGGAATTTAAAATATTTGGAATTTTACAATATGAATTATAATAAAACGGAACTTGTAGACATGACTTTTGTTTTGGGCGAGTCAGACAGAATTTGCTTACTTGCCAATAGAACTTATCACCAACATTATCCTGAAAGAAGGATTCCTGATGTTACCAGCTTCCAAAACCTTCTCGATAGATTTCTGGTAACTGAAAATGTCGAATATTAAAAAAATTAAAGAATAAAACGTGTTGTGAACGAAGAAAATGAGTTTTCTGTGGTGCTGGCAACGATTGAGAATCCCCATGTTAGTCAAAGAGAAGTGAGCTAATTAGTAGGTCGAATCTTAAAAACAAATAAGTTGCATGCATATCATATTCAAATGCACCAGGAATTATCTGATGACGATTTTCAAAAGCGCCTACAATTTTGTAATTGGGCCAGAGGTGAAATGCAATATGATGTCAACTTCTTCAATACTGTTTTATTCAGTGATGAGGCAACTTTTCATAAAAATGGATTTGTTAATAGGCACAATTTCCATTATTATTTTGCTTCGGAAAATCCTCACTTTTTTATGCAAGTTGATAACCAACACAGATGGTCTATAAATGTTTGGGGAGGAATTATTGGAGAACAAGTAATAGGGTCACATTTATTTGATGGTACACTGACTGGAGTTATTTATCTTCATTTTTTGGAAAACAATTATTGGTAAATCTCCCTGAAAGAATTCGAAATAGGATGTGGTTTCAGCAAGATGGTGCTCCACCACATTATTTAAATGCAGTTAGAGACCACTAAAATAATACCTACCCTAATCAATCGATTGGAAGAAATGGACCTACTAAGTGGCCTGCTAGATCCCCAGATCTTACAAAAATGGATTTCTTTTTATGGGGATACGTGAGGGAAATTGTTTATAGAGACACACCAACAACAGTACAAAATATAAAGGAAAGAATAATAACTGCCTTTACATCTATCACACCGGCAGTTTTAGGGACACTGGGAAGCTCATTTCAAAAGAGCATAGAGATGTGTGTCAATCAAAATGGGCAAAATGTGGAACATTTATTATAATTTTCTCTACTGAGTTATTTGAAGAAACCTCTTTTCTTAAGTTTATTTTTGAATTTTGTAATTATTGCTCAATAAAACTAAATTGGTTGCAGCCCTAGGAGAGTACTTACAAAAAATGCCCGTTTTTCATTTCTACATCACATTGTCGGAAAATATACAGGGTGTACCATTTGAAAAAATTGAGAAAATTCAGTTTAAAATGTTCTTAATTGAAAAATAATTTTTGGCCACTCTGTACATGTTTAGGAAATGAAAATGATTCAAAAATATTAATTACATGTCTCGCAACTGGTATTCACATAAATTTTTCTTAAAACCCATAATTGTGACTGTGGTGATTTTTTTAATATTCATCTGCAGATTGCATTATTTCAATAAAAAAATTCATTACATCCAAGAGGTTGGGAGAAGTCAATGCTAATATAGGAATGAATAGAGCCTAGAAAGAGGCTTCAAAAATGTACTGATATACATAGCATTCCATTAAAAAAAGGCTTGGTCCTGTAATTTCGTCTTTGCTCGCCCTGTATGTTCGAAAATAATTCCCAGTTATAGACTTTTTTATCTAGTTTACTTGTAATTTTTTTAAAAATTTCTAGCTAGGATCGGTCGCCCAAATGTCATACTGTCACAATAGTACTGATTTAGTTGTTTTTAGCATAAAGAAATACAAGCCCTTGATTATTTTTGATTTTACCATTATCTTGTAATACCATATCATCCCTGACCTATTTTGAACTCTACATCAGACTACATAACACAATTTGAATGATATTGGTTTTGCCGTTCATATTAAACAACAGTTGCACTGTACAGCATGTCGAGCGATATTGAGGGTGCACACTGCACATATTTATAGTTAACTAAAAAAGAAAATCTTAAAGGAAAGTTACGTTATATCAACTAATTACTAAAACTTTAATCAAAACTTTTAGCTTGTCTTGCATTCTACCGTCATCATTTGACTCTCACTCTATACATCAAACTTTTCAAGTATCTACAAGCTTGCTTTGCAACTTAAACTACTTAATAGTTCGTGAAGTTATATAGAGGTACAGATATAATCCGTCCCAAGACTCTGAGGCTTGGCCAGAAGCATTGTGATTTATTTAAATAAAAATCTCCCTCAAATAATTGTTAGTTTAATATCCGACGGATATATTATGGACTGAAAAATTTCAGTTTTTATTTCATATACACAGCACTGCAAAATTTAAATGTTTATTATTGCTGTCTTTAAATATTTGGTAGTTTTCCAAATAACTTTTATAATATCTGGAAACGCGCATGTCAGATCCTTCTAAATTTCACTTTTTGTGAGCCGCTACCGTTACTTACAAGCTATCCTGATTTCTCTAAAATGAACCCACTCGTGAATATTTAGTCAGAAACCACTTCATAAGAAGTGTCTAACTGTTATATTACTTCTTCATGAAGGGCGTACTTAAAGCATGCTTATAGATATATCCATCTCGTCAATTTCAGGAGTGTTAACTGAATTCAGGGAGACTAAAAACCACCAAGAAGAAGTTTAAAACGCTTTGTTATAATATCATTTTGCCATTACACTATCAATGATATTATACACTATGCAGTTTATTAAATTCAAGCCCGTAAGTTATGCGGACGATAAAACCACATTGTCAAGTAATAAGAATATGAAAGATATAGTGCAGATGTTGGATGAAATGCAATCATAGTTCAAAATATATTTTAACATCAAATTATCGTTAAATGTAGAAAAAACAGAAACTCTATTCAATCTAATCGTACACGCAAATAGTACTTTTTAGAAAGAAATAATTTGTAAAGTTTTATATTACGTATATATATATTCTCAATAGTGTTATGAACAAGACCAAAAAAGTTCCCATGTAACCAGTGTCCGCAACATCCCTTATTTTGGTAAAAACCTCCCCCCCGGTGCTGTGGTATACTCTGGCGGTTTACCTTAATTTTCCTCGCAAACCGTGGTTTAACTGTAAAAAACGTATAGGACCAAAAATATTGCCCATTAAATTCCACACAAAAATTGTTATATCCACATTTTAGCTATTACCTACTCAATTCTCGCAAATGGCGTTCAAAATTAGGGATAGCGTTTATAAGGCCATTAAAATATGTAGAATTAGGTTTTAATGGTAATTACAAGTTGTAATATACCTACATAGGTAAAACTATCAAGGTCAAATTTTAAAATTTGGCTAAAATATTGAACACTATAACTGAGCATTTTATTGAGCTCATTACCACACCACCCATGAGGTAGAGCTCTTGATACGTTTGTTTTAAGTGATGTCCCCAGTAGGCCTACTTCACTGACTTTTTGATTTTTTATTCGTTCGTTGGATCATGTTCATTTAGCATTTCCTCAGTGGTGAATTTAGGCTACCTTGTCCATGGCAGTTGAAGCACATAGTTGAACAACGTAATCCAACTCTAACACATCCACATCGCCTACCGCAACGTTTTTTACAGTCGCAAGATATAACTTGTCTGCATATTTTTTTCCAAGCCAAGATTGAATTTGGTAAAATACCCGGTAAGAGTGTTGTTTTAATGCTGCAGATGTTGGTGGCAATTTAGATAAAATTACAGCATGATTTGATTGACCAACTATAGTTTATTAAAAGAAGTAAATCTGTAGCTATTCAAAGAAGTTTCCGTACGTTCAGCTTTATATAACACAAGTGTGAATTTCTTACCAGCACTCTTAATCTGGCCTTTCATAGATTCGGGGTTGTTGAAAATATGAATAACATCTTCCAAATCCTTTCTCTTGTTTAATATACCTATTATTTGAGATTTTCCTTTTCCGAAAAAGCAGAACGCATGTGCAAAAATGCACATACAATTATACATATTTTAAACAGCGTGCTAAAAGTACCCTTAAGTTTAAACACTATTTGCGAGAATTGAGTAAGGAATAGCTAAAATATTGAAATAACAGTTTTTGTGTAGAATTTGATAGGCTATATTTTTAGTCCTATACTTATTTTACGTTTAAACAACGGTTTACGAAAAAATAAGAAAAACCGCCAGAATGCACCACCGTGGGAAGGTTTTCACCAAAATAAGGGATGTTGCTGACACTGATTAGCTGGTAACTTTTTGGGTCTTGCTCCTAACACTATTTAGGGATATATATACGTAATATAAAATTATTTCTCCTATTCTATGCTTTTATGTTTTATTTACGTGTATTATAAGTACACATATAGATTAAACACAGATCCCGTCAAATGTCTTGATATTTCTCTTGTTCACGTATGGACGGACATACATGAACAATATTTTTGGGCTGTTGCCTCTGCTTTGTGTACAAGAGGGAATGAAATCGTATGCGCAATATCAACTCATAGTTAAAGTATACCATACTAGTGAGAACTATGTATATCAAGTTAGCAGATCAAGTTTTGCCGATCAGTCTCAGTATAGCATGAGCTTTCGCCGTATTTTAGCGGTTAATTAACCGTGGAAGAAAAGATTTTGCCACCTTTGTTTTCTAAAAAAAATATTAGATGTCCTGTTAACTATATATAAAAAAATTATTTAAGAAAAATTGAGGTAGCTAAAAATTTGCCGTTTTTTGCCGCTGAAGAATGGCTATAAGCAAAATATTGTAGGACTCGATTTATGTTCGGAAAACTTACTTTTTTGCATTATAAATTCCCGGGAGCGATAAAAAACTTTTCAGACAGAGTCATACACTGAAAGAAAAAATTAAGCTAACATATTTCGTCGTTGAAACGTCAGAGTTAGAGTTTATCCGACTGAAATTTAGTTATGGCTGGTTACTTAGATTCCGGGATTGTTTATTTTTGTCGATAAAAAATTTCCGAAAAAATCCTACTATCCATGAATAAATCGAGCATGTCGAACGGCAAATTCCTAGGTAGAAAGCGAGTCGAAAAAACAATTTCCAACGCGAAACTCGGTTGCCTTGCTGAGATTCCGTGAATTCGAGCTTTATTGTTTATTAATTAATTAACTCTGACATTTCAAGGACGATGTTAGCTTAATTTTTTCTTCAGTGTATAACTCTGTCTCAAACGTTTTTTATCGCTGCCGGGAATTTATAATGCAAACAGGTAAGTTTTTCGAACATAAATCGAGTCCTACAATATTTTGCTTATAGCCAATTCTTTAGCGGCAAAAAAACGGCAAATTGTAAGCTACCTCAATTTTTTTAAATAATTTTTTATATATATGACCTGCTAACTTCATATGAAGTTAGCAGGTTATATATATCTACGCAACATCTAATATTTTTTAAAAGACAAAAGCGGCAAAATATTTTCTGCCATGGCTAATTAAAGACTACAAAACGGTAAAAGTTCATGCTATACTGAGACCGATTCGCAAAAGTTGACCTGCTAACTTGACTACCTACTGCTGAGTTTATCTTTCTGCGTGTGTAGCGATCTCAGTAACAAACAAATTATATATATTTTTTCTTGTAAAATTATTTCATTCAAATGATCAAAAAGCTAAATGAAAGAAAATATTCCATTTTATGTAATGCATTTTACAATATATTGTGGACGTCGAGTTGCTATATTTTCACGTAAACGATTTACATGAACTGACTTTTAATATACGTATGTAGAAGTTTTACTCTGAGTATTACTACAGTTGAATGCATTTAGATATTGTACGAGAAGTATGTAAATTTTTATTATGAATAATTCAATATCCCACTAAATTGAAACCAGGAAAATTCCTATAACATGCGATTCGTAGGCAAAAGTATAATATCGGAAATTAAAAATATCATGAAATAATAGAACTATACCCGTTTTTACTGTTATAATTTACATTAAGCTGAAAGGTGTAATAACTGTACGGCAATAAATCTTTTGCGATACTACAATATAAATAACAGAATTTTACATTTATTTATTTTAACAAAACAAATACTAAATCTGGTAATAAATAGTTTGAATATATGTGTTTGTTACTTTCCTGCTCAATGCAACAAAACAATGTTAAACCTACTTCTTTATAAATAAAGGTATTTTAAACATTTTCAATTATTAATGAGAAGATTCAGTAACGCAAACTGATGTATTTTAAAAATCAAGACAAATAGGTTTACTAGAGGTAGCAATAGAACTTGTTCAAATCGCATATGCGAACATTTTACAATGAAATGCTGGACAGTAAAAACTTGAAACAATTATTTTTATGTCGAATGGTAAATGAACTTTCATTCAAATAAGTTAAATATCGATCGCTATCCACCCAAATATATCACCAGAAAAATATGAATTTAATTTTTTTTTAAGGCTCTTAGTTATCGTTTTATTGCTCGTGAGGACTACAATGCTAAACACCACTAATGGGGCTCTGGACTGGCGACTTCTGAAGGTCAGAAATTTCTTAAAATGGAGGCGATAATATTTATCTTATATAATTAATACTAATTATTACTTATTATTAATTAATACTAATTATTTGTCAACTGCTTATTTATCTATCGATTTAATTAATATTATATTACATCATCCAAGTTGGGTCAATTCGATTACAATAGTGGATAGTAACTAAATAATATTAAATCTAGTGAAATATTTTCTGGAAAAGTTTATTTCACTGTTGGAATTCGCAAAACGATGAATGTTTTTTCCCGAGGTGTACCACGACGTCTTCGTAATTTAGGTTTACATTTCACCATTCATACTTGCATTCACCTAGAAATTTGTACACACATATACTGTCCCTCAGATTGTTTAAGCCAAACGAAACTAATCTTCATCGATAATGGTTGGAAGGTTGGGAAAATGTCTGCTTCAAATGATCGATTCTAATAATAATTCCCATCTGTCGTATAAGCCATATTTATTCAAAATTCCAAGACCAACAGAATGTTTGGGTCGACTATTTCAAGTAGATGACATCCCAACAAGTGATTAATCGTCGCCGATTATCTATTCGATTATTTTCCGGCAAGATTGTAAGAATTTTATGTTTTGGGCAATACAAAGATCGACGGAGGCAGAATACGCTACTACAGTTGCATACAGTCAATACAGTGTGTTGAATAAGTTCAGTTGTGTTACTCGTATTTGGTGGTTAAATTAATGTTTCATTTAATAATTTAATATGTCTGTAAATCGCAAAGAAACTAGTAATATTTGGACACATTTCATTCAAAAGTGGATGATATGAATAAAGCGACATGCAAATATTGCACAACTAATATTTTACGAGGAGGGAAAAACGCATTATCAAGAGGTTTTATCACTGTATTGTGTGGTCTCATGTGAAATGGTTTTATCCTGACTATAAAAAGGGCGACTGTATGTGACGAACGTTTATCGGATACAGGTCATTCTTGTTCTAAGAAACAGGCGACAATTTCAGAATTTCAGAACTATTCTCACGTGGCTATTTATATAAATAGGATGATTCTCGAGCCAAAGAAATCATGTAAATAAAATAGGGTTTCAAAGACTTATGACGAACATCTGCCCCAAATATGTCGAGGACGCATATGACCCAAACAATTTTATCAGATATATAAAACCGTGTAAAAGCAAAAATAACACTTGAGTTGCGAATTCTTTCAAACATTTCTGTGACAACAGATTTCTGGACTACGGACATAGGGGACAATTTACATATGGTAATGCTAGAGTGGGAAACTATCGACAGAGTCAAAGCAATCATCACCGATAATACTCGAAACATTGTAAATACTGTCAAATACATTCCTGAGCTGATGCATCTGTCTTACATGGACCATACGGTGCAACTTGTATTACAGAAGGGTCTTTTGGAACAAATCGATATACAAAATGTAGTGATTACTGCTAGAAAAATGATTGGGCATTTTAGCCACTCAACACAGTTGACAAAGTGCTTCGAGAAGCTCAAGAAATATATACCCCAACATATTTTCATTCAGGATGTCCCAACTCGTTGGGATTTCACATATTTGATGTTAAGTAGATTGTACGAACAGCGCATCGCCGTCCAAGCTTAATTGTATATATGATTTAAACACACAGCAATGGATTCTGGTTCAGCAAATAGAGTAGAAACTTTGTCGTATTTTCAAGATGCTACTAAAGCATTGAGCAGGGTCGAAGCCACATTGTCTGATGCCATTCCTCTTATCAACAGTATCTTTAAAATTCTGGAGAACATTTCTTCGGGCAATACAAAGCACCAAAAGGTAAGAACTATGGCAGAGAATCTAAACACACCAATGTCTTATCGAGTTGGTCAGATCGAAGATGATGAAAGTTACATAATGGCTACAACTCTGGATCCGAGATACCAGACACGCTTATTTCGAAGTCACAACACTGTTGGAAAAGTAAAACAACCACGTCACTCTACCATGCTAATAGCAGAACCAGAATCAGAAGTTAAGGAGGCTGTTCCTTCCACAAGTAGAGGAATTTGGAGCGTGTATCAAGAAATTATTGACCACATCGAAGTTGATGAACCATTGTCAAATTTTGCTAGTAAGAAAGCATTAGTTTCACATAATTTATGAATAAACAATTTCGGCTGGTGTTTGTTGCAATCGAAGCATTAGCGTTTTGATGAAATTTTGCAGGTACTAAGATCGGATGACAATACAGTATTCCACCGTTACTTTTGCAAATATTCGCACGTAGGGGTCGCGGGGGTGAAAAACATGTTCAAATATATTTTTTTAATGGTTGGGTAGTGATGAAACGATTTTTATTTGACGATTGCGATTAGGATTACAATGATCAAAGGTACAATCGTTCGATTACGATTATTTTAAAAAATTAAATATGTTGACAAATTAACCTTTTAATATTTTATTTATAATAGAAGAAATTCCTTAACTTACGTCTAATCAAATTAATAATAGTTAAAAAGAAAAGGTTAATATTGATAATTAACAAATGATAAATTTTTGTTTGAAAAACATAGCATTTGCAAGTTGTTAAAGCTCAAACGGTTTCCTTTCGGAGTTTGAATGACCCCTGCTGTCAAAAACAGTATTTCCGAATAAACGGAAGATGGTTTGTATGATAGATATCGTAAGACCAATTTCTTTATTCGTGGGAAGAAAACATTTTCCTACCAGTATCGAAGAGGATCTGGTCAACGATTGGTTTGATACTAGGTTTGGGATATGTATCAACTTCATCTCTTGCAGTATTCACTAAAAAAAGGATAATTGTTTATTCAGAAATTATGTGAAATTAAATGCTTTCTTACTAGCAAAATTTGACAATGGTTCATCAACTTCGATGTGGTCAATAATTTCTTGATACACACTCCAAATTCCTCTACTTGTGGAAGGAACAGCCTGCTTAAGTTCTGATTCTGGTTCTGCTGTTAGCATGGTAGAATGAAGTAGTTGTTTTACTTTTTCAACAATGTTATGAGTTCGAAATAAGCGTGTCTGGTATCTTGGATTCAGAGTGGTAGCCATCATTTAACTTTCATCATCTTCGATCTGAAAAAATCGATAAGACATTGGTGTGTTTAGATTCTCTGCCATACTTCTTACCCTTTGGTGCTTTGTATTGCCCGAAGAAATGTTCTCCAGAATTTTAAAGATACTGTTGACAAGAGGAATGGCATCAGACAATGTGGCTTCGTCCCTGCTCAATGTATTAGTAACATCTTGAAAATACGACAAAATTTCTATTCTATTTGCTGAATCAGAATCCATTGCTGTGTATTTAAATCATATTTACAATTAAGCTTTGGGAGCACAGCTTGGACGGCGATGCGCTGTTCGTACAATCTACTTAACATCAAATATGTGAAATCCCAACTAGTTGGGACATCCTGAATGAAAACATGTTGGGGTATGTTTCTTGGGCTTCTCGAAGCACTTTGTCGGCTGTGTTGAGTGGGTAAAATGCCCAATCATTTTTCTAGCAGTAATCACTACATTTTGTACATCGATTTGTTCCAAAATACCCTTCTGTAATACAAGTTGCACCGTATGGGCCATACAAGACAGATGTACCAGCTCAGGGATGTATTTAACAGCATTTACAATATTTCGAGCATTATCGGTGACGATTGCTTTCACTCTGTCGATAATCTCCTACTCTAGCATTGCCATATGTAAATTGTCCCCTTTGTTCCTAGTCCAGAAATCTGTTGTCCCAGAAATGTTTGAAAGAATTTGCAACTCAAGTTTTATTTTTGCCTTTACACGGTTGTATATATCTGATAAGATTGTTTGAGTCATATGCGTCCTCGACATATTTGGGGCAGATGTTCGTCATAAGCCTTTGAAATTCTTTTTTATTTAAATGATGTCTTTGGCTCGAGAATCATCCGATTTATATAAATAGCCACGTGACAATAGTTCTAAAGTTCTGAAACTGTCGCCTGTTTCTTAGAACAAGAAGGACCTGTATCCGGTAAACGTTCGTCACATGCAGTCGCTCTTTTTATAGTCTCAGGATGAAACCGTTTCACACGAGACCACATAACATAGTGATAAAACCTCGTGAAATATTAGTTGTGCAATATTTGCATGACGCTTTATTGATATTATCCACTTTTGAATAAAATGTGTCCAAATATCACTAGTTTCTTTGCGATTTACAGACATATAAAATTATTAAATGAAACACTAATTCAACCACCAAATACGAGTAATACAACTGAACTTATTCAACACTGCAACTGTAGCCGCGCATCCTGCCTCCGTCGATATTTGTATTGCCCAAAACATAAAATTCTTACAGTCTTGCCGGGAAGTAATCAAATAGATAATCGGCGATTAGGATTTCGGCTGGTGTTTGTTGCAATCGAAGCATTAGCGTTTTGATGGTAATATGCAATTATTACACTTAACGCGCCAGACACGTAACTTGTAATTCAGCGCTCGGCGGGGCACATAGCCCGGAGAGTAGCTGTTGGTTGCAGTTTGGTTACGTTCCTTATAGTAAAATAAGGATTTTATAGAGGAGTTTGCGACTAAAAATATTATGTTTAATATTCCGCCCTCTGAAAGCACATTTGAACAATACTAACAAATGTTATCAAATGTCTATATTATTGACAATTTAGTATTTAGTATACTTAATGAATTTGATAAAAAATTGTATGGCAGAGAGCTATTTAATTCTGAGTAGTTGTTATGAGAACAAAACGGTTTTCATGTCGATCACATAAATCTCTGAGGTTTTCAGATCGAGCCTTTGGTATTAATTGCTATGACAATTATATCCGCAGTGGTGCGAGGTAAGTGGAACCTCATAGATGGTCAATGCTTCTATCCACCAGAATCATAAATGCCACTGTGACGTATAGGGACTTGCAAAGCAAGTACCAAAAGAAGCAACCTCTAGTTCTAGTAGACTAAACTCCATTTCCTAATATGATTTGTAGGAAACAGCTACTAATTGAGCAAATACCCCGGACTTACATTGGATTACGCTTGAAAATCCTGATAGATCGGTAGCCAACCATCATTTGTCAATTCCTTGCCAGACATAGATCGGTTTCGAACTGTTTATGTTCTCATCAGTATGCCACAGGAACAGACAAATGATAATGGCCAACCTGGTGGTCTTAAGGTAGACCAAGGCAATGTAGTAGTGGTGAGAGGTAAATGAAACCTCTTAGGTGGTCAATGCTATTATCCGTCGGACATTATCATGGCGATTTTTTGTGAAATTATCGATTCCGAGAATGGATTCAGATCGGAATTGTAAAGATTGATCCATGTAAAAATCGGTTAGCAAAAATCGACTCTTAACAAATCGATCTTGTACATAAATAAGTCAACAAAATTGCAGAAATATTGGGACATTAGAGAAGGGTAGGGTTAAAGTTAACAATAATATTAATACAATTATTGTAAACTGTGCTTACCTAAAATTAGAAACATTGAAGTAAAAAAAATATTGAACTATAAGTAAATCAAAAAACACAACAATAAGTATAACATAAAAACTTTACAAACTACCAACCAAATTTATATAGAATGGATTTATGGAAATAGATATAAACTAAAATCAAAAAATAAATATTCTATACAGAAAGAACAAAATATTTAAAAAAAAGAATGTGTGTATTGCTGCTTGACTGAAATTACAAGTTCCAACCAATTAGTTTTAATGGATTCAAGAACAGTTAGTTAGTAAACGTCCAAATTTTGTACTAGGTAGACGAAGATTTTATTTATTCATCACATGAGCAACAATCGATTTTTAATTAAAAAGATCGATTCTCGATTAAGAAAAAATCGATCTTCTAAGAGATCAGGACTCAGGATCGCCACCTCTGCGATCATAGGTGCCACTATAAGGTATAACGACTTGCAAAGCAAGTGCCAAGAGCGTATCGGATTGATCCATATTCAAGTAAAATTAATAAAATCTAATGAGATGGTTTCAATAAATATTTACATACTAGATTTATATCTGAAATACTATAAGTTACTAAAACTATTTATGTGACTTAATCTGTATTAACACTTATGTATTTGACTTTATCTTTTAGTCTTAATTTATGCATGGCTGCAGTACTGTACAGTATTTTACGTATAGCTAGATAGTATTAAATTTAACATATTATATACGTTCCTCTTCAACAGTTAAAATATAGGATTTACCTTAAATTATTTCATTATTAATGCCTATTCTCATCCTGTCAGCCGTGCTTTGTTTTGTGAGAAAATTCCATCTACTTTGTTGGATGTGTAATCCCGCAGTATAAGGTGTTTTTATTCTCTAATACCTCGGGCTCCGTACCACGGATTTATCTGGATTTAGACGGTTTTCCTGCTGAGATTCACAATCGTACGTGATACTTAACTCACCGCAGTGATATATTTAATACAACACGCTTGGCTTTGCGTGCAAATGATGAGATTTTAAATATGAGTTTTTTTACGCTCAACAAGTGCAATAAGATTATATAACCAAATGTAAACATTCATTGAAAACACAATAAGAATTGAATGACTCTTTTCAGTTAAACGATATAGTTAATAAAAATAGTTAATTAAACCTGCAAATTTTTCTACATTAGAACATGTTATTATATACAGGGTACTTCCTAATCACGTTTAGAAAATTCATTAAGTGATTATATCGTCAATTTCAAACATAAAACTTCCAATAAAATAAAGATAAGTCCTAAAAAGCTTCGCGAGGGAGTTACAACAGCTATATAAAGATGGCGTCCATATAATAAAAAAGATTTTCACTTCACTTTATTTTGACATGTGATGATGGTAATTCTTACTGAAAATGCGAAATCTGATTTATTAATAGCCCAGAAAATAAGATATATTCAGTGAAAATATCTTTAAAGAATCGCGGGAGTGAAAATGTGTTATGTTTTTTAAGATATGTCTGTGTTCTTTTTGCAGTGATTGCAGATAAATTATTTCGTGCATTGCCTAATTTTTCTCAAAATGTCAAATTTATTTAAAGCCATTTTTCTCAAGAGCCAATTCAACAAGAGAAACATGTGAAAATATATGCAGGGGTATTTGATATTCGAAAAATAAGAAGGCACTCCTTTTTCTAAACCCTTGTATATGATCGTTTCGATAAATAGCTCAGAAAATAAAAATTTTTCAACGATAAGACTTGAACAAAATTTGGTCCGAAAATATTTATTTATTTTATTTATTCATTCAGTCATCGATTCATTCATTCATTTATTAATCACCACTCTACAGGAACGATGTTCTCAATTACGGAGTTGTATACACATACACAATTATACAACGACCATTCCCTACGACACTGCCATCTGTCGGAGCTGAGACTCGAACTCAGGAGTGGTGCAGCGATTAGACATGTTGTCTCTCACATAACCTCGTCCACTGCTACCAACTCAGTAACACATGATAAATGCCACTAAACATCCATACCCTAGTCAGGATTTGAACCCGGGACTCCATGGTTGCCAGCTTAACACGTATGCATTGAAACATTGAGCCGGTCAAGATATTCAAGTGTTGCTGAGATATTATCTCAAAATCGTCTTTTGGACGCCATCGCCATCTCTACCAGAGCTGTAGCTTCCTTACGAAGCATTTTAGGAGATACCTTCATTAGAAGTTTTATGTCATTAATAAAATTGGCCAAATAGAATAGATTAGAATAGAAAGAGCTCGGAAAAATATTTATTACATATCGCTATAAACTGTTATGCTAATTTAAAGTTATGATGACGTCACTAAGCGAAAACTGGTAAAATTATAACTATAAACCTATAAAACAAACCAAAAAAACGGTTTCCATGAGGGCGTCAACTGTCAAATCAGGCACGACATCTTACAGCTGCCATACAATGAAATATCCTAATAATAACTATGTTTTTTTACCCTATTTTTTTGCCCTATTTGAAGAAAAACTGGTGTCTCTTATTCTTCTCTCTAGTTTTCGATTTTCAAGTAAAAAAAATATGGGAAAATACCCCATTTATAGTTGGAGGTCATCAGCGTACAGATGGTAACCTGAATAAGTCAGTGATTGAGGTAGATCAAAAGTACATATTGTGAGCAGAATAGGTTCCAAAATACTACACTTGGGCACTCCACTATTTGTTTCTAGTAGATCAGACACATTACCTTCTGGACTGCACATATTATTTAAACCATTCCACACAGGTATTATTTAAGTCAATATATCAATATAATACATATCGAAAGTTTTACTTTAATCAAGCAGTATTAAGATGGTATCATTCTGTCATACATTGCCTTTGAAATATCGTTCATTACTTTTAAAAAAGCTGTCCGGGTTCCATGGGCTTCCCGGAAACCTGATTGCAGAGAAGTGATTATATTGTATGTTTATAGATAAATATTCTTTTATTTGTTTAGCTACTAACTTCTCTGCAATTTTGGATATAGCAAGTAAAATATTTAATGGTTTGAGATCTGATATATTTACAGGATCCAATATTTTCAGGCAACAAATAACCAATGCATTCTTCCATTTTTCCAGAAATATTCCTGTGCTTTGATTGATTATACGGCATAATAATTTACAGTATTTTCAGATTGAGGCCATCAGTGCCAGTGGTATTTGATTCTTTCGTTGCATTTACAGACATCTTTATTTATTATTTCCGTAAATGCCAACGAATTGCCGTTATCCATTTTATTGTTTTTATAAATGTGAACCGTATTTGCGTTAACACTATTATCACCGGCTACATTTACAAAATAATTATTTAATTCATTAAGACAAAATTCTGTTTGCTCTAAAATTGAATTAGCTTATTTATTATACCACGAATATAAATTATTTCAAATGGTTTTATTGTTATTTTTATTTCCTTTTAACTCACTATAAATGCATTTTTTCATTTCGAATTGTTATGTTTAAATATTTTTTTAAATCTACTTAATAATGTCGATCTTTGTCCAATTCAGCGTTTACATATTTTCTTTTTGCCTTTTCTTTTAGTTTTATTATTTGTTTTACTGTATACGTGATAAATGGTTTATATGGCCGTTTAGGCTGTATATGTTTATGTATATCGAATAGTTGTACGATATTATCTGGACTTTTTAATGTCTTCTAGTTTATTAATTTGATTCCAATCAATTGTAGCTACATCATAATTAAAAGCTCAACATAATTATTCACCGAACGAACTTTTCTCATTATCTATCATCTTTTTAACGTTATATTTGCTCACTGCATTATAAACACTCATAATCTATAAAATTCAATATAATAATGCAAATATTAAATAATACTGCTAGTCGTTGCCCGTGGGCAATATGCGTAGTTTTTAGATTAATGCGTGCAGAGATTAAAAATCACCTAACTACAGATATAAATAATTTTAAATGAAGTTGTGATTAATCTTAATGATCTGTTAAATATTTGGACCTTACAACTAGACTGTTATCAAAATTTTGAAAAGTATGTAATAATAAATGCAAAATCACCAAACTTAGTTAACTTATGTAATGAAGCTAGTTTTAAATGGGAAATTTGATATATGTTTTCAGTTTAACTTTTTGTCTGAAGTAATATATTTTTATTTTTATCAAACCGGGGACAAGTAAATTCTGTTATTTTTAGTAACTTGGTAAAGTTTTAATTTCAAACTGATTGTAAGTTGTTTAAACCGTGAGAGTCAATTGTTTAAATTAATTAACGCTCCAAAATTTTCAATATGCAAAATAATAATTTGATTTAGATTATAACTATTAATTTCTAATTTCTGTGGTGTTTATTTATTATTATTTATTATTAATACCGGGGCTATTAAATTCATTCTTTTTCTAAAATCATATAAATATTTTATTTGCAATCGATTCCAGTCATTTAAATTGTCCAGAAATTATTGTTTATATCAACTGATGATTGCCTGACTAACATCGCTTGCGCAATGTGCGTCCGACAAGATGAATTCTATATTCTATATAGCACGGAGGTATCTTGCCTTGGCCCTCTGCAAAAGATATCTTTGGTTTTCTACTCCCGACCTAACCAGTCGACTTTTTGGTAATATTTCACTGCTCTCAATTTATATTTATTTTCTGGAAATTTTGGACTTTTTGGATATTTTCTGCAAATAGTTTTAATTTGTCTTTTTTATATTTTGATAAATTGTGCCTTCAGCACTTCTAATAATTTTTAATTAACCGATCGTGTCTAGTAAATCCGGGAAGACATTTTACCGTGAATAATACCCTCAGAGGACGCTGCCTTTAAGTGGGACACTCCAACTGAGACGTACCGTCTTATTCAATATTTAAACATTCCATTACCGAGTTCACCAAGTCAAGTTCGCAAATTTAACTGTTTCATAATATCAAAAAGTCACTTTATTTTTGCTAGCAATTTCAAAATTTTAATAATAATTTGTCTATCATAAAGTTAATCCAAATTTCATTACTGTTGCACGTGTCAAACCACCGGTTTTGCTTTGCTTGTCCTTTGCTTTCATTTTGCATTTATATAATTTCATTTACCTGCTTGCTTTCATTTTGTACAAATACCCGGTCAACAATCATAGAGTAAAAATTAATTAGAGAAATAAAAAAGGGTGAAAAGTATAACTTACTAACATTTGAACATTTCCGAAACTTGGGTAATTAAATTTTTTTAATATATTTGAAATTGAAATATTTACTTCTCTGTATAATTTTGCTGTTTTCCTGCAAATATATCTGCACATTTCTTAAGAGCACTCCGGATATAAGCCGGAAAGACGGTTCAATTTACTCTCATATAAATCATTATTTTAAAAAACGGCTTTCATTAAAAGACATTAAAAACATGTTACAATGTGGGATGACGAGAGAAAAAAAATTATATATAAAAAAATAATTGTTTTTCTTCTATTTTCGATTTGCAAAAGTAATTCTTATCATCCCACATAGGTATTATTAAAATAAACATTTTCCCTTTTGTAGAACTAAAATAAAATTAGCCCTAATGTCCTCAAATGCACCGAGAAATTTAAAGATTAGGTATAATAAATTTGTCCAATGTCATATTCTATTACATTTCTATCTCTCTCTTTCCAAGCACACCGTACATTAGGCTGCGTCATTTTATTGACGTGAAGTCATTTACAATTAAAATTGGAAGCATGGATGACTAATACACTCCGAACAACTCTTAAAATACATATCATATCGTAAATTTGATTTTTGCTTTGAACTGTAAATTTAATATTTTCAATATATGATTAAACTGTCTTGTGTGCCTTATTTTGAGTCTCTACTCTCATTTGCATAAGCCGAAATAGTGAAAGTATTACAAATAATAAAATCATTACAGCTGTCCATTCCTTGAGAAAGACGGCTTACGTTTCGACTTCTGGTAATAAACCATCTTCACTGATTCTATCTGAGGCCTTTATTATACTGTTAATAGAGAAAGAGGTGTTTCTATACTTTAAACAGAAACTGGCGCTCGAGGCAAAAACTCGTTTGTACTAGTTTAAAGTGCAAGTTGCAGCACCGAAATAGCGACGTTACACTTTACAAATCTAAAAATTCAATAACTAGTGAGTTGAAATGCAAATTAGTAAATTCTTTAATATTAGGTAATTTTGATTATTGCGTAGTGTGTACTACTGGGCAGAAGACAGACGACTTATTCTGTTGTATGTAATGCTAACATACAACATCATAAAGAACATCGCCCCTTCATATTTATTTAATTTATTTGTATATTATAAAAATATTCATGCACTTAACTTGCGAAACTCAAATCAATTAACGATACCACAACATCGCTCGTCTTATTTAAATATTCCTTTTGGTTTATGGCCCTAATTTTGAATAATAAATACATCGCTCTTTCAACGGAGCTATAAACAGAATTGAATTGAACTGTAAAAAACAGTTACTTAGCGTTCAGAATATTATCCAACTATTTAAAAAATATGTATGTACACTGCGGTACTTTATATTTTTCTTTACACTTTTCAGTATCTAACGAAGATTCTGTAATTATCATATTATTTTTTTTTGGGATATAATGAAAAACGGCCTTGCCGATCCCTAGTCGTCTTGAATAGTATACTTTGTATATTTTATTCGATAAAGATTATTCTATTACATTTTATTTTAATATTTTTATTATGATTTAAACTTGTTAAAATACTTTATTGAAATTAAATAAACCGTGTAAACAATGTGTATGAATTTTTGCGTAAACATGATACGTTCTATGACCAATACCAAGAGAGCCATATTTAATCATATAGTTCTAGTCTTCTGTGTCATATTTTATACAAATACCTTTACATCCGTGAAAAATTATGGACAAACTTTTTTTTACTGTAAAATTTCAGTTCTTTAAATTTGGTCTAATGAATATTTTGCGTATCCTTCGTATTTGTGTTACGTTATTTGAGAAAAATATATTAATCCTGAAGCTCCCTAAAGTGACTCCAATTTTTAAAAAAGGCAGATCCAGAATTGGTTCAAAATTATAGAGACGAGGTTACACTAGCTACATTTACTAACAAAATCAGATTATCTAGTAGTCAGTTTGGACGCTAGTGATGTTTTGGGCCATGCGTCAATGCCCTCCAGCAGCCGTTTACTACACACGCATAGTCCTTCCGCCCCGTAGATTGACAAGTACGCTCATTGCACCTTATTTTTATCTGTGTACCTATGTTGTTTAAGATTTCTATCTTGTAACTTCGAAATTGTTGCAAATATCGAGACAAGGCAAAACTAAATAGGTACCAGCGGAACAGACAGACTTGCAACAGAAAGGTATTGGAGAGGACATGTTTTTTAAAATTACATTTACTACCAAATTTGCTGTCAAGGATATCGCTGGATTTTTCAGGACATCTGAAATTATGTATCACACGGACAGCAAAAAAATCCTTTAAAAATCCGATGCCAAATTTCAATTTGAATTTAACAAGAAAAATGACCGCTGCGGCCGCCCCGGACTATGACTCTATTATCGGCTCCCCATACATCTAGTGACAAATAGCCAGTAAAAAGCATGGACTAACAAGTATTAGTTCATAGATGCGAACAAAAATAATACTAAATAAAAAATTAAGTTTCAGTTCAATTCAGTTCCATGTCTATTTTCACTCAAGCTGCATATGGCTTCACAAATAATTTAAAAAATAATAACTACCTTAATTTTGTTTTTAACGTAGTCACAAAATTCGGTTTCAGCATTTGCAAAAGAAATTTTTAAAATGCATTTTTTAAAAGTGTTAGTCCCCATTGTGCTCAAACGGCTTTAAAAATTGAAGATTGGCAATTATTTCTACAGGTTCCTTTTATTTTATTCATTTTTATAGATTAAATTAAATATATTGTTTTAATCATAAGCAGAAATATAAGGAACTATACCAAAGAGTTATTGCAGTTATTATTAACAGTTATTATTATTTATAGTAGACATTTTCTGTGGGTAATATGTTTAAAGTGGAACTCTAGTAGATGCACACACTACTTCAATTTAGTTGAAAGTTTCACTGTCTACATCTACCTAGTTCATCAGGGCAGTGAACCTAATTTGCTAATTTCCTCTTTAAGTAGCTTAAATGCATTATAAGATGAGGATGATTTTAAGTGCTTTATTAATGTGAAAACTTTGTTCATTTTGGAAGCAGAATGATTACTTATTGACCTTTTTGGCTCTTAGTCAGCTTTTTATACCTTACAACATCCAAAATAATATAACATTTTAAATATAGAAAATTATAAAATAGATTTTCGACATAAGGTTTCACGTTTATTGTGATACCAATTAGATTATCAATTTGATAAACGAAATAGTTATATGGAACAAAACAATTAGTCCTTTTTAATAAATTATGAAATAGAATTATAGTGACATAAAACTGCATATAAAATACCCAGATACGAGTGAAACCCGTTGATTTGCTTCTGTTGCTCAAGAATGACTACAATTCCATAAACAGTAACATTATAGCTATAATACACAAAATATAATATACGATATTATTTATCAAATCACTAAATTTGCTAATAACATGTCAAATACTATTGTTCTCAGTCATTATATTCCTTTACCTCTTTTGGCGTTCACACTATTTATTTTTCATTAAAAATATAGCAGGTTTCTCCTTTGGTACCAAATGCTTGTCTTCTATCAGTCTTTTCATTATTATTATTATTTTTTTTTGGTGTCTACTCTATATATTATTTTTTATTAAAAGTATTAGCAAGCTTGTACCTTGACAACTACATGTTACATATAATTGTCGTTCATCACATTGTTTTAGTAATATTTTTAAGGTGTCCATTTTTTATAATCCAAGAAAGATGTCATTTTTCCAAAAAGAAATTTCAAACAGCATGATTTTTTCAGGGTCGCTTGGGGACTGCCTACTGAGTATCCAACCAAAAGATTACACTCGACTTCCTGGTACGATTTGCGCTATAAGGGTGGTTTCCTAAACATTTTTTTAGAGCAAAATGACTTTAATAAAAGTTGTAGAGAATCAAATTCTGAACAACTTATCCTTATAATTTTTTTTGTATCTTTAATACTTAACGAGTGACTATGCATTATGTGACAAAAATGCTGCAGGGGTGGTCTTGTAAACATTTTACAAAAAAATTACCTTAATAAAAGTTGTAAAGGATGAAATTCTGAACAACTTGTGCTTATAATTTTTTTTTGTAAAATAGTGTACAAGACCACCCTTGCAACGTGCGGAATTTTTAGTCACATAATGGCCCTTATAAGCCGAGGAGAACTTTATTGGACTATTATAGATGCCATTAATTATAGCACATTTCTTCTTTGCCAATGAGGAAGATGCATGGATTTTAAAAATGCTTAATTTTATTATTTTTCTATGATATGTACTATATAAGTTGATAATATAATAAAAGAAACTCATAGAAAAATTTCGCTTCGTAAATATGCCACATTAAAATTTGAACTTTTGTGTAAACAAAACCACGTGACTCAAAACACCATAATATTGCTTTGGCGTCATTTTGACGTCACTAATTGGGCCTGAATTTGCTAATTTACGTTGTTATTCTTAATATTGTTATTAGTTATTGGTTAATATGACGGATAATCATTTCATACATCCCTAACGTGTTAATCTATAACTACAGCATTCTTTTTAGATGTTTCAACGTTTTAACAATAACGACGTGACGCTACAGGTTACGAATGACGCTATTCGTTAGGGATAGAGCGTTTTAATGGTTTTAAATTCTCAGCCAAAGTGATTTTTTTTTTCACCCTCAATTTTAACAAAAATGAAAAAGAAAAAATACTAGGAAGCATATTTTTTTGTCGTCTATCTATCTGTGATATGAAAAAACTCATGCAACTTCCTCATTGTTTTAACTACATACCAAATATTATTGCCATATGGAAATAATACGCAGGTGCGTACTGAATATTTTTTAAATTTAATTTGCAATTTTCTAAATTTATTTTTTGGTTACTTTTGAGTATTTTGATAAATAACAGGTATTTATGTATCAACTATATAATATAAGGCTTTATTGAACGAGTCCGGTTTATGATCAACCGAGCGTAGCGAGTAAGGCCATAAAGAGGGCGAATTCAATGAAGCCTTATTATGCACGAGTTGCTTTATGTCCGACTGCTAAATTTGGCTTATTAACGAAAAAAATTAATTCAGTGACATTTTTGACATTTGCACACATTAATTTGAAAACGTCTAAATCCGACATAATAGTAAAATAAAGTAACTTTATTTTACTAGTACAATAAAGAGGTACATTATAGCCGCAAAACTATATCATAAACAGTCCTTTATAACGCGATCGGACATAATAGGATATTCTGTAATAAGTTTGGAATGAAGCATAGCGCAGAATATGCCATTCCAAACGAATTACAGATTATACTTTTTCTACGCCTATAAATTAGGTTTATTTGTGTCTATATATCTATCTGTTTTACCACTGCAACGGTGAAACGTGAAAGGTTAACTGTCAATAGAAACGTGAAAGGTTAACTGTCAATAGAAACGTCAACAGTCAACAGTATTACAAATTGCACTACTATTGGATGGCGCCACCTATGCCTGTTACATTCTAGAAGCATGTAATAAATATTACATATCAGCCACTAGAATATAGGTCATTCCTTATTTAAAATCGACATCATAATGCTCATATTACATACTAACCGTAGAAAATTAATTTTATGTGATTCAGGAAAAATATTAATTCAGTTAATTCGATAATTCAAATGTCTTAATATATGTTTACAAAATTATGTTCCTATCGGTCACATAGTTCTATTTCTAAAAACGGTGTATGTTAGTAAATACTAATGCGTATTTTTACTTCCACGTCTAGTGGAAGTATAGTAACGCAAAAAAAAAATATATTTTTTTTTGTTGAAATGTCATAAAACGTCGAGATTTTAAATTTGAGCGAAAAAAATTTCCTGTCTGTCGGTCTGTCTGTAACTTTTTTGTGCGCACGTTTATTTTTCTACTATATGCATTTGTGCATCGTGCACAAATAAGAGAACACTATATTTATCATTATATATGCTTCTTTCTTGTATCAAGCCACATTTTTGTTAAATATTTTTGAGTTATATACGAAAAGCCGCCTCGAATAACTAATTTTTCGAGGCTAAAGTCACAATTTTTATATTTGTTTGGTTTTGTTTACGCCATCCTAACAAAAAGTGACATCTTACAAACTAGGACGTAAAAGTACCGTTTTGCGCCCTCAAATAAAGTCGTAAAATGTACTTTTGCTCTCAATCGTAATAAAAACACAGACTCTCTTAACAAATATTATTTAAGTAAGTCGTGGAGGGCAAGACAGTTAAATATATGAATCTTCTTAATAGTTAACTTGAAATGGCGCTTAATTATTGCATTTACTATCTACTATAAAAGTATTTTAAACACTAGCGTTTTAAAATAATATCAGTCGCACAAAATAGTTTTTTATGGCAAAATAAAAATTCTCGAAGATGAATATCTATTTATAAAATGCATTAAACCTTTTTTATTTGCTTTTCTTTAACTCACAATGTAGTTCTTTTTCATGTTTGTGTTCAAATCTTGTATCCTTTATTTAACACACGCCCTGACATAATCAATTGAGAAATTTTGCAGTTACCAAGATCGGATGATAATACAGTATTCCACCGTCACTTTTGCAAATATCCGCATGTAGGGGGCGCCGGGGTGAACATTGATTAAATATACTATTCCAACCAGCACCTCCGGCAAAATGTAGAATACAAACGGTTTCTCGCTTGATCAGAGACTTCTACGTCCGTTTTTTCCCGTGCAAATGGTACGACATTAGTTCCGGGGGCATAATAGAATGCCATTAGGGTTATACCTCGGAACCCAGCACCAATGAATGAATTTATAGATAATTAAAGTGTTACTAAAATAGTAGAAAACAAAAAAATATATTTTTTAAACTTGTTTTTCTTAAAGTCATACTACTAAAAAGTAAAAAATAATAACAAGAAAGGCAGGGTGTGCGCAACATGCATACAATTCAAAGTGCGCACACCCTACTTTTCTAGCAATTATTTTTTACTTTTTAGCACGATTTTAAGAAAAACAAGTTTTAAAAAATATACATATTTTTTATTTTAATGTAAAGTTTTATGTTACCTGTTTTTAAACCTTTTGGGAAGACGAGTTGCAAATGTCACCTTACCTGGAACAAATAAAAAAAATTTACCAAACGCCCTTCCTATTAATAATAATAAAATAATTTGTCAAATCTCTATCAAGATGTATTACATAGCAATTATTAGGAAAATTATAGCGTAGGTAAATTTTCCTAATATATATGTTTATTTAAAACGTATTCCATATTTACATTTTATTTCAAATGCTGATATGAAAATATTGAATTATATGTACCTACATAATTCCCTTTGATAACTAATTTCATTATTTTATTGTTCTGTTTATTTTGGTACCAAATAGCTTTTTTAAAAAATTTCATAAACAGTTGAATGAGAACGAATTTAGAATTTTCAGATTTCTCAGATTTTTGGATTTCCCAAACCTGAACAAATTACATTTTTTGGGCAATTAATTTTTTGAAGAAATATATGTCAATAAAACTCATCAACAGACCTTTAACTCGATTTACGTTTTGAATTTCAGTGTTTATAACTTACGTAACAAATTTAAAAGAATTAAAAAAAGGAAAATTAATCTATAGATACATGGATTCCCGTTTTGTATATCTTCGTACCAAGTATTTTTTCTTAATTTTCATAAACAGTCGAGTAAGAAAGGATATGCTAAGATTTCGACGACGTCTGGGCTCTAAATGAAATATATTACTGTAATAATGGAATATTTATTAATTAATAAAATCACTAACAGTCTCACTAGTTGTAGTTACATCATATCTATTATATTATGGTAAAGCAGAATAATACAAAAAAATGTTGTTAAAACAATGCTCCAATGAAAACATCTTTTTATGAAAATGGGATTTTATGGATCGTCGTAAACTGTGAAATTAATTCTTTTGTCTTTTATGGTTCGTTATCCGTAAAAATGAAAACAAGTTTAGGTACTATTTAAATTATAAAAAAAAATACTTTTGCAATATAGGAGTATAAACAACGACCAGAATCAAAACATTGCATCGGATAAATTTTCCGCTTTATATACGTATGCAATTCAATAACTGTTCCTGTTCTTTTGTATAATTATTATACGTTTAATCTCGCCAATAAAACTGTTAGTTCATTTTAAATTTAAATTGATAACTTAATTAAAGCTTTCAAAAAAAAGAAATGTCATTTTAATAACTTTATAATGTATGTTGTTATAATATTTAAATTTAATGACGTTTGGTGCTGATTGTAAATTACATTATAATAGCAATCCCATGTATCAACATAGCCATTTCAAAATGGCTGAATACGATTAAGGAAAAATAAGTAAGGGTAACACCACTTAAGCACCACATTACATTATATACTGGTCGACGTCTTTACAGTATCGATACTATTTGGTTTAAAAAAGCATTTCCGTATAAAAGAAAAGCACACAACTTATAAAAGCTTAAAACCAAGCGAATTAGGAATTACAATATATTGGTATTCAAGAAAATGTATTTTAAGTGCAATTTTCATATAATGAATTGCCCAAAGAACGAGCAACCAATAAATGAACAGATATGTTTTTTTTGTGTTTAACAAACATCTAATAGTTCGTTTTGGAGCATTTGGAAATGTTTAAAATATTTGCGCTGTAGATTGTCCATATTTCTAACAAAATCAGTACGTCAAGGACGGCCGTGTATTGTATGCGCAATAAGAGCAGATGCCAATATTCATATTTCTCCACTAACAGTAGAAATTTATATTTTAATGGAATTTGAGTAAATAATCTGCCGCTTCGGAGGTAATTTTTATAAATTCATAGATTGAAAATAAAAAATAATATTTATCTTAGTTGGGATGATACCGCTTCGAC
The DNA here is from genome assembly GCA_963675555.1 of Leptura quadrifasciata. Lineage (NCBI taxonomy): Eukaryota > Metazoa > Arthropoda > Insecta > Coleoptera > Cerambycidae > Leptura > Leptura quadrifasciata. The sequence continues at coordinate 147,349,436 of OY776673.1, read as the reverse complement.
AATCATTTTATTAATATCCATAAATCCTATAACATTTATGAAAATGTCCCTAAATAAGCTAAATGTTATGTCGCTCTTGACATCAATGGAATGTGGTAAATTGTAACCTCAATTTACGTTATGTCATGATCTCTGCCATTGCATATAATAGTAAATTAATTTATATTTATTTTCCATGGTGTATTTTAACAAAAGTAGTATGGGGTTCATTGTGTGCTGTGCCAACACTGTCAAATTTCCGGTCAAAATAAAAACAATCTATATCGTGTACCTACTCTGAAATATTTTCAACACATTTGAAGAGTATACGGAATAATAGATTTGTTGCCATGGACCTACCCGAAATGGAAGTAGGTAAGAGAAGTTATTATATATGGTAATTGGCCGGTAGTATTTGCCTTCTTTAGAATCCTTTTTATCTCGGACTAAACTTGTAACAATTATTGAGCGAAATAATAGACATATTATTGTTTATACTATTATTTATATATGATTTGTGCAAGAATAAATAACTTAAATATTGACACAGCAGTATTTCATTTTATTGAGCTCCAAGTAAGGAAAAGGAGGTTGTGCTTTTGGTCCGTACATTCGTTTGAGTACGTTTTCTTATGCGGTATAGTAAGTTATAGGATGCATTTATTTTGAAATTCTGTCACTATCTTTCGCAATAAGGTATGCAAATTCACGCATTATTTGCTTTCTTGAGGAGCTAATATTTTACATTTGGAGGCATTGAGACCTAATTTAGCGCCTAGACACTAAGACTAAAGTCGAACCAGACTATATTGTAACTTCCTAGATTTTTAAGTCATCGGCGTTATATAATTTACAACAATCAATAACATCGCTTAAATCATGAATAGATAAAAGAAAAAGAAGAGGGCTAAGGGTAGACCTTGAGGGGCACCCGAATTAAAACGAATGTATTAATATATTGTTGCCTTCTCCATGTATAAGATTTGAAGAAATCTATGATGCTAATGTGGAAATCAAATTTTGTCAGTTTACTAAGTAAGACGGCATCATGTACCAGACAGAACTAACTTATATAAAAACCTATCAATTTCCACTTATAAAGAGCCCTATATAGGCTGTATTATATTTTAAGTAAGATCTGTTTGTATATAATAAATGATTAATAGTAATGGCAATGGTCTCAACAATTGTGCAGGTTTAGCAAGTTCTGGTTTGGATAGCCAGATCTTTTAACAGTAACTGTCGGCCAACCTGAAATAAAGCTTGTCCTCAAGTCTGTCGTTTTCTGTTCAACTCGGTTTCCTCCTCAAGTCTGTAAACAATATCATTAGGGTCATAAATGGATGATTTACTCCTTATGGTCATATATAGAATGGCCTACTCTATACGGCCACATATGGCATGACCTATTTTTATGGTCACACATAGCGTGACCTACTTTTTACGGTTACATATGGTATGCCCTACTTTTTACGGTCACATATGGTATGCCCTACTTTTATGGTCACATGTGGCATGACCTACTTTTGTACGATCACATATGGTACGCCCTACTTTTTAAGGTCACATATGGCATGACCTACTCTTTATGGTCATATATGGCATAACCTGCTTTTTACGGTAACCTACTTTTTGCGGTAACATATTGTTAACAGGGGTCTTTCACGGTTTTAAATGCAGCTTTAGCTGCCCCAAAGCCACGCCTCATTCTTACTTAAAAGTGTCGTTGAGGATTGAATTATGCTGGCATAGTTATGAATAAATTTTCTAAAATATCTCAACAAACCCAAAAATTTTCTTAGTTGCTTGATATCTTCTAGCGCTTTGGGTTGTAGTGAGGCAGATATTTCCCTTGATATCTCTCTTCCGTAAAATGTCTAAGTCATCATATATAAAGCCATTTCAATTTTTTAACTGATATCTGAATTTAATAACCGCTCTCGAGCAAGACCAGAGATTTTTCGTAGCAAATGTTGTTGTATAATCATCCCATTGCATAAAATACGTGCATTGCTCAATAGGTCTTATCCATTAATTCACAGAAATGGTTTCACTGCCCGGATCAAATTTTGGTATGTCCTTCCATGATATAGGTTGCGTACTCACCTTGGAATGAGATTCAAGTTGATTTATCTTGTCGCGCAATAATTGAAGTTGTTGTTCGGTGGTCAAAGGTCCAAGCTCCGAGTACTGGCTTCATGGTTCATGATCTTGTCCACCAGCGAATTGGCCGAGACACGAAATACACTTGTGTCGGTAATTATACAACACAGTAAATGTAAACACTGGGTTTATTTTATCACCAAGGAGTTTACGGCGTTCTTAATGTAATTGGCCATGAGGAGAGATCCCACACTTCTAGTGCAGATAAATCTGCACCAGAACCAACCAAAACTAGATCTATTAACGGTAACAATATTGAAAAAATATATTTTCATGATTGTTGTACATCTCCGTATTTTCCATCACCTGTTTCTAGTAGTAGGTAGACACTTTTAAAAAATTCTCCAAAATTAAAATTTCATTCCAAGCTCTTATACAATTTACCACCAATGTTTTCTCTGAAATACTTGCATTTAGTGAGTTATGGCTTAATAAAATATTCATTCTTCCAGTGATAAATAGGATCGACTTGCATATCTGGAAGCCTTCCAGGTTATGATCATATTTATATTTGACCGAACTCATTTTCAAATCTCATGCTTGAACTTATCTCTCGTTATTCGATAAGAAATTTATCGAGCTTGCCCATGGCTGCTGTAATCGAGATCATAACAACTTTCTGCGTCATTATGTCAATTTCTTTGTATGCATTGCAGAAGTATGTAACTGGAGAAGCTTAATGGAAGGGTGAACGATATATGATACTAGTTTATCTATGGCTTAGGGCAAAAATGTTCGACATCTATTCTTACTCTCAATATTATGGAAGACATTTCTATTATTTTCCTTCAGTTATGAGTAAAAGCTTTTAAGTTATGTTTCTTTACGACATATTCTAAATGTTAGGAAGAGAAAGGCTTTTGTTGATTCAGGTATCAAGACACAATAAGAACATAACTATAAAATGTAATAAATCGCAGAGTAAGTCGCTGTAGTAATTTATAATACCTTGACATGTTATTATATAGATTAAACTTGAATACAATACTAAACTAATTTCCCGGAAGTTATCCAGAAACTGCTCGAGCTTGCGAAATAGTTACGTGATTTAATTCGTGCAATAAATATACGACTATCTCGGACAAATGACAATTATCTATCTGGATGAATTTTAGATGTTACCATTCGCAGTGCAGAGATACCAACTTTTGAAGCGGTAAACCTGTCTCTTTGGCTTTTATTTAATAATCCTTAAAAATATTCGTATAGTAACAAGCTAGATAACAAGTTTTGGTGTAAAAATCAACAGCAATCATTATTAATTAAACGCACAAAAACATCGCGCTAGAACTAAATATTCTTTAAAAGTCTGCAAATTGGACATTTCCAAAGAATTTGTGCAATCAGTAGTTGCATTTATGATAAAATATATTTTTAACCGTTGTATAATCTAAAGGCTTGTTACCTCCTTTCACTGATTATATATTTTTGAGAGAGAATTGAGGCAACATATGCGGACGACTAGCTGGTTGAAGCCAGAGCAAAGAGTTGTAGATTCGGAGTGCTTGTGAAATGTGAAATTTACCCTCTTTGAATGTATAACGTAAAACACAAATTTTTGTTTTGTTGGAGAAAATGAGACAATGATAAAATGATATTATTTGGGCACCATCTATAGTTGATAATTACTTGAGTTGTCTCTTTTTCTCGAAAAACCAGTCTCCTATAGACGAGACTGAAATTATTGGTAAGGGAAATTTAAAAAAATTTATAAAATGAATGATAAAATATATTACATAAATAAATAAATTTTATAATATGAAGTGGTTTGAAATATAAATTTAGATGAGATTTTATGTGTATAAAATTGGCGAACAAAGAATAATTAATACAAAAAATTAATAATGAAAATTATACCAATCTCTTAGATTTCCGGACTAAGTACGGTTGAAGGTGGAAAGCTCTAGAACTGCAATTCAGGCCCCAATTGTCTCTTGGAATATGGAATCTAAAGATTTTTGGCAATTTATTCTTGCAATATTTCCAAAATAATGTAATGGGTGTAATGGGGTAGTGAAGCGCAAGTTATAGCCTCTCCTACTCAATTGTTAACCTCACCTTCGCGATGAGTTCAATTTGAACTTGGTGCACCCTGTTTTCACTAACGAGGCTCTAACGACCGAGTAAGGGCGGAATAACCCTTACCTTTTGCCGTGAGAACATCCACCTTCTCACGAAGAGTGCGGTAAAAATAGCCCACCGCACACAAAGGTTGCTTTTGGAATCGTTTGGTTACCCCATCGTCGCAGTCTCCTTCTGTGCCATGGGACCACACCACTCGCCTTCCGCAACCGAGCTGGTCAGTTGCATACCTGCTCCAGCTAAAACTTCAAATGCAGCTTCGTTTTCAGTCGATTAAGGCTTTTAAAAAATGATGGAGCGTTCAAGTGGGACAAAATCATCCGGAGGTAAAATACCCTCCCGATCGGATCTCCGGGGGAGGGTGCCCACAGGGACACCTCATCGAATGTCGAAAAAACACCGACAAGTTAAATCCAACAAAACTAATTCTTTCATCTACGGCGCTTGGAATGTTCGTACTTTGAACGACAGCACTCGCACCGATCGGCCTGAAAGAAGAACTGCTCTAATAGATAGAGAACTTCACCGACTCAATGTTGACGTTGCAGCTCTCAGCGAAACTCGATTTTTGGAGGAAGGCTCTCTCACAGAAAAGTACTACACCTTCTATTGGAAAGGTCTTCCCACCAATTCAAGAAGACAACATGGAGTAGGATTTGCCGTTCGGAATCAACTTGTATCCAACTTAACACAAGTACCACAAGGCCTATCCGAGCGTCTAATGCTGCTACGCTATGAGCTATCAGATGGCAACGCGGTAAATCTAATAAGCGCCTACGCTCCCACTCTGGATGCAAGTCACGAAACCAAGGAAAGCTTCTATCAACAGCTGGAAGAAACCCTCTGTAGAATACCTAAAACGGAACGACTCGTTATTCTTGGCGATTTTAACGCTAGAGTAGGGAGAGATGCAGACACCTGGCCAGGCATCATAGGCAAGAACGGTTTGGGCAACATGAACGCTAACGGTCAACTACTCCTAACTAAATGCGCCGAACATGATCTAGTTATAACAAACACCATTTTCCGACAAAAGGATAAATTTAAAGGCACCTGGCGTCACCCCAGATCAGGTCACTGGCATCTACTGGACTATGTTATCGTACGTAGGAAGCATCTCAAGGACGTCCAAATTACAAAGGCGCGCATTGATAGCGAATGTTGGACCGATCATCGTCCTGTTGTCTCTAAAATGAAAATTGTTATGAGACCCAAACACCGAAGAACTCAAGTAAAACGTAGAATCCGTCTCTGTATTAGTAAATTGCGTGACCAACAAACCGTCGAACAGCTAAAGCAAAAAGTTCAAGAGAATTTGAGTGCACTAGAAGAAACCAATTCTCTAGATGTCGCTGCTACCTGGACACAAATTAAAGACAGTTTAAAAAGTGCGAGTGAGGAAATTCTTGGCACTGCAGCAAGTAAAAAACAGGAGGACTGGTTCAATGATAATGAAGCTTTTATACAAGAACTTCTTGACCGCAAACATATTGCCTTCCAAAACGCTATCAACCACCCCAACGACTCATCAAAAGCAGAAGCTTTTACCCAATCTAAGTATGAAACGCAACGCGAAATCAGAAGAATAAAGAACGAGTGGTGGGCAAGCAAGGCCAGAGAAATTCAAAGGTACGCCGATTCACACGACTACAGGAATTTCTTTCAAGGAGTAAAAGCAGTGTACGGCCCCAGTCGGAAAAATATGTGCCCTATTAAAGATTTAAATGGAAATCTCCTCAAAGAAGACCAGGAAATAAGAGCCCGATGGAAAGAACACTACTCTAACATTCTTAACCAGCAAAGTCAAGCCGATCACGATATTATAAATCTTATCCCTCAATATGACACCTTCGAAGACTTAGATAAACCACTAACAACGGAAGAGATCTTAACCGCCATTGGGCAGCTAAAAAATAACAAATCTCCCGGCGCCGACTCACTCCCAGCTGAGATCTTTAAAGCTGTGTCGTCAGAGCTCATACCCTACCTCAAAAAACTGTTTGATGTCGTGTGGGAAAGTGGTCAAGCTCCGCAGGAGTTTCGTGATACACTTTTAATCAACCTCTTCAAAAACAAAGGGAGCGCTGCGGACTGTGGAAATTACAGGGGTATAGCTCTCCTGGCTGTTGGAGGGAAGATACTCACTAAAGCGATGGCAAATAGGCTAACACCTGTTATGGAAAAGTTACTTCCTGAAACACAGAGTGGCTTTAGACCAAACCGAGGCACATCGGATCTAATCTTCACACTTAAACAGCTTCAAGAAAAAGCACTCGAACATCAAGGAGAAATTCACATGGCCTTCATTGATTTAACCAAGGCGTTTGACTCGGTGGACAGGGAAGTGCTCTGGAAAATTATGCTCCGCTTAGGTATCCCTAGAAAATTTGTGGAAGTATGTCGCAGTCTACATACAAACAACAACGCCCAGGTTATGTATAATAATGAGGCAACCGAACCTTTCCAAACCCTCACTGGAGTTAGGCAGGGATGTGTCCTGGCACCCCTACTCTTTAATTTGTTTACCACTGCTCTAACAATTATTGTTGACAACAAACTGACAGTCAGAGGAATAGGTCTCAGATACCGTTTTGATGGCGGTCTTTTTAACATAGGGCGCTTCAGAGCTTTCACGAAGACACGCACACGATTCATTTGTGATCTCCAGTATGCGGATGACTGTGCACTTTTAGCCTCTACGCCGGAAGAGCTTCAAGAACTTTTAGATGTGTATGCCCAGAGCTACGATTCCTTAGGACTTAAAATCAACATTGGAAAGACTAAGATTATGTCAACTCCTCATCAAGTGAACCAAATAGACATTACACTTAACGGAAATTCTCTTGAAGTGGTGGATCAGTTCAATTACTTAGGCAACGTTGTTAATGACAAAGCAAACATGGACAGCGAGATTCGCAATAGAATTAACGCTGCATCTAGAGCACTCTGGGGACTTAGAGAGAGAGTATTTGACAACCACGGCCTTGCTTTGTCAACGAAAATGGCTGTCTACAGAGCAGTTATCATTCCAACACTGCTATATGGATGTGAAAGCTGGGTCACTTACCGTCGTCATGTGAAAGAATTAGAACGTTTTCAGCAAAGACACCTCAGAAGTATGATGAAAATCCGTTGGTTCCATCACATATCAAACGTGGAAGTACTCAGGAGAGCAAACAGCCTTCCAATTGAGGTGCTTATTTCAAGAGCACGCTTAAGATGGGCAGGTCACGTTCATCGTATGCATGATAACCGCCTTCCTAAATGTACACTTTATGGTGAATTGCTAAGCGGTAGAAGAAGGCGTGGCGGTCAACGAAAGAGGTTCAAAGACACTCTCCATGAAAATCTAAAATCCTGCGGTATTGCAGACGAGCAATGGGAACAACTTGCAGCGGACAGAACCGAATGGCGAGGGGTTGTGGCCAGCTATCAAGGAAATGTTGCTGCAAGAAGGCCGAATCCAAGACCTAACCAGGTCTATGTTTGTCCTGACTGCGGTCGACATGTGCTCTCCCGAATTGGCCTCTATAGCCATAGTCGTGTGCACCGTAGATGAATGAGAATTACAATGGACTACACCTTTTACTTGTTTTTTATTGTACACAATTTATCGACTGTAACATTTTTATACTCGGACTCGAGTAACGGCTAATAATAATAATAATAATAATAATAATTTCCAAAAAATTTTATGTGTGAAGATTGTAGAAATGATATAAAATCGAAGGCTTAAATACCTAAACGAAAGCATAGAAATATATTCTTTGACATTACACATTTCATCAAGTGTTAAATTACTGTTTTCTTGAAGTCCCTTAGAGTCCTTACTCGAGACTAATATTTGTATCGTCTTCAAACATAGTTACCTTTCCCTTACTAATATATTGAGGAAGGTCATAGATATAAATTGAGAAATAAGTGGGCCCAATACAGATCCCTTAGAAACTCCAAGTAGACTGAGTATTTTCATTTTTTATTTTTACTATCATATCATTTCAGTAGATGATAGCTTGCTATTTCTACTGATTTTTGAGCTCTAAAGCTATGTTGATAAACAGTACGTAAGTGATTTGTTTACACAAAACAAATAATCAAGTGATACACAATACGTTCTAGAATTTTTACAAATACAGCTAACAACGATATCTGTCGATAATTGTTTGATGTATCACCTTTTTTAAATAATGCGAAATACTAGCAATTTGCATTAAGTCTGGTAATTTACTGCTCTGCAATGACAAGTTTATGAAACTAATTAGGGGAGTAATTATGTAATTTCTCACGGTTTTTATCAATTTGGAAGAAATACTATCCATCCCACTGCATTTTTATTTTTCATGTTATTAACCTTTTCCAGAATTAAATAAGTTTTAATTTAGTATACTACCGGTTTGATAGAAAACCAAATATTTTCGAAGACGTCACTGGAGAACCCAAACTTAATTGGGTTATTATTTACACATTGCTCATAACTATCAGAAGATATGTAAAAAAATTAGCTATCTGGTAGCTTTTTCGGAGGTAGATACTAAGCGACTGGACTACAAAAGTATACAAGAAATTTAAGAAGGGCAGCTGCCTGAAGCTAAATAAATGTTTCATCTGACTACATATCATTTATTAAACTGTAATTTATAGCGTAAAGTTCTTGCACCTCGCTTCACTCCTACCAGGATTTTTCAACCAATCACGATTATCCCCTGGAGTGCGTTTATTCGGAATAAGTACTCAATGTACCGTGTGTCCGTTTACAGTGTTGAATATTGATTAATGTTACTCGATATGTTTTGATCGAGAGAAATTGTTTTAACGACGTCGTTAAAAATAAGCCAAAAGTTTTAACTACTTTATTACATGGTATAAAGATCTGTTATATATATATATATATATATATATATATATATATATATATATCCTCTCATGGGGTCAAATGCTACTATACACCAGACATCATAGATGTCTCCATGGTGTATAGCGACTTGCTATTTTGCAAGTACCGAGAGCGGTGACCTTCAGCCCTTGGTGGACTTAACCTATACTGTTATTACATATGATTTGCAGGAAACAACTACTCAGCGGGCAAATACCCCGACCTGCATTGAATTATACCTTACAAATCATGAAAGATTGGTAGCCAACGTCATTTGTCGATTCCCTGACCAGACATAGACCGGTTTCGAACTTATTAGTTCTCATCAGTATGCCATAGGTCATGGAACAGACAAATGACAGTGGCCAACCTGTTAGTTTTATACAAACTTAAGTAAATGGTGTACCGGTGAGAGGTAAACCCCATGAGAGGATTCATTTACCTCTCACCGATACACCATTTACTTAAGTTTGTATAAAACTAACAGGTTGGCCACTGTCATTTGTCTGTTCCATGACCTATGGCATACTGATGAGAACTAATAAGTTCGAAACCGGTCTATGTCTGGTCAGGGAATTGTACAAATGACGTTGGCTACCAATCTTTCATGATTTGTAAGGTATAATTCAATGCAGGTCGGGGTATTTGCCCGCTGAGTAGTTGTTTCCTGCAAATCATATGTAATAACAGTATAGGTTAAGTCCACCAAGGGCTGAAGGTCACCGCTCTCAGTACTTGCAAAATAGCAAGTCGCTATACACCATGGAGACATCTATGATGTCTGGTGTATAGTAGCATTTGACCCCATGAGAGGATTCATTTACCTCTCACCGGTACACCATTTACTTAAGTTTGTATAAAACTAACAGGTTGGCCACTGTCATTTGTCTGTTCCATGACCTATGGCATACTGATGAGAACTAATAAGTTCTAAACCGGACTATGTCTGGTCAGGGAATCGACAAATGACATTGGCTACCAATCTTTCATGATTTGTAAGGTATAATTCAATGCAGGTCGGGGTATTTGCCCGCTGAGTAGTTGTTTCCTGCAAATCATATGTAATAACAGATATATATATATATATATATATATATATATATATATATATATATATATTACACTAACTTATACTTTAAACTTAGCCTTGAAAAAGTTGACAAAACCTCAGCGAAAGAATAAAATTGTCTGAGTGTTCTATTTTTTTCAATTTTAGGTTTTCTATGAAAGGATCAGTCAGTAATTACAGTTTTCCAAGCTTAATTTTACAAACTGGAACTTTTTAATTTAATTTAGCTTTGAAGTTTGTCAAGGATGCAAAGTTTCAGCTGATTCATTAATAGTTTTCCTGAAGATAAAACCTGTCATATCAAGGAGAAAGATGAGGGATTTCGATTACGGTTTAGTTATAATGCTCAAAAAACCAACTGTATATATTAGTGGAGTTAAATTAGGGCTTGAAAACTATGAAATGTGAATTGTCTGGTTAAGGATACTTTTTTATTTTAATTTGTTCAGGAGATCAAGTTGAGATCACAGTTCTGTTTTGCAGTTTCGGCGAGGGCGGGGTATTCATTATTTAAGCAATTAAATTTTTTTAGAGCATGTTTTCGATCGATTATTTAAAAATTTTAGAAATTAATAAGTTTTGCGAGACAATTGGAACTGATGAAAAAATTTAGTTATTAGTTGTATAATAAATATATATAACCTAGAATTCGCTTTACAAAAAAATTGTGGTTCCACAAATTAGTAAAAATAAGATTTTAGTAGATCAACTCGTCAATCATCGAAATAAATTACACATTCAGCGATAGTTGTTACCACGCTCTAATTTTCTATCCAAATTACCACATAAATTTAAGCTTTCCGTCTACAGATGGCTCTCGCTAGGAAAATATGCCAATGTATTAGACAGATGCGTATATCATAAGAAATCTAAAATATAAACTACTATCATAATTGGTGTATAAAAATTGTCTACAAAATGATAGGATAAAGATAGCTAATGATCGAAAAGTCCTTAATAATAGATTTAGTTTTTAAATTTCTCAAGTTGGTACTGTATGACAGTCGATTTGTCGAACTGTCAGTTTAAGTCATTTTCTCTTGTGTTAAAATGATTATAAATATCAACCAAGTCCTTTCAAACACCCTTTTGGATCAAGAAATTAAACTGAAAACTTTGCTAAGTGATTAATTTAGTTAAAGAGGCACGTGCTTGCTACTCTGTTTGGTACCGGATCAAAAACTAAATTTCACATCTTTTCAATTAATATTTTGGATTATTTTAATTGAAATTTCGATTTATTCGGATTTAATTAGCGAGTATCGTCCAGAAGAGTATTCTGGGTAAGTTTTAATTTCTTACATGTTTTATAGACACGTGCTCCCGTTAGAGGTTAATTTTGAGACTAAGTTTGTAAATTTAATTATAGACGATTTTGGTACAGCTAGATTTCTATTGTTTACCATTTTGGATTGGGCTTTTGGATCCTTCTGCTATTCTTTGATACACGATTTTTGGTATATGATTTTGCCCTCTGCGTTAGTGAAACGCTATCCAATTACCTGTGAAGATTTCTGAAAAGCCTTATTTAATATTGGTGATGATTTCTGGAAAATTTATTTAATTATTTGTGAAGATTTCTGAAAAATCCTATTGAAGTATTTGTGAAGTTTTTCTATAACCAGCAGTCTGGAGCGATTGGAAGCTCTCCAAATTATTTTAAAGCTAAGTAATTTCTTTATATTATTTTTTCATTGTAAAGTTGCTTAAATTAATAATTCCTTTCCCTAGATTAAATTAGATTAGATTATTTTCGTTTAAGAGTTAGCTTAACAGCGCTAGACTGACATGTCTTGATATATTTTATTTTAAGATTATTTTTAACTTTAAATTTTTGTTCTTTGCTTATTTTTATAATAAATTGTATTCCTTTTTACTTGTTCGCTCTCATAATAAGGATTCGTAAGATCTGGGACCTCGTTTGCTTGAGCTGACTTTAGGTCGTAATAAATTAAATATTGCAAAATTAGGCGTTTCCAAAGAAATTATTATTTCTCTGAAGAAAATGTGTAAACTCCAATGAAACTTAGGGAAAATATAGGTCTTAAAAAGTACTATTTTCAGTTAAAACTTCAAATCAGCTGAAAACCGTAATTGTTGCTAAAACTTTACATCCTTGTGAAATTCTGCCATCAGAACTGAGAAATGTGGGTGATAACTAAAACTACAGCATTTTAAAAGTACTTAAGTAAGATACCTGAAAGAATTTTTTTAATTTCAACTTTTGGTCATTTTTGTGTTTCAAGAAAATCTATTATAAACAAATTAAATTTTCACATGCAAAGAAACTCGAAATATAAAATATTTTTATACGATTTAAAAATTGGTAAAAGCCTTTTTTGCGCTGCATATTTGCCAAGATATTTTAAATCTTGCATTTTATTCTTTTGTTGATAAATAAAACAACCTATTGACCTGAAAAAAATTGTTTACAAATGTCTATATTTTTATTCCAGTTAGAGAAATCTATTAAAATATTACTTACCATAAGTTAAGAAAATAATAATTAATAAAGAAGCGTGCAGGAAATTGCGCGACCCGGACGAAGCCAGTTTACATGAGATATACATAGTGTTAGGAAATTTCTAGCTTTAACTTTAGACAAGTAAATATTAATATTTGTCTAAAGTTAGAGCTAGGAATTTTCTAACATTCTGTATATATCATATGAAGAGGCTTCGCCGGGGTCGCACAATTCCCCACGTACCTCTTTACTAATAATTATTTCTTTAACTTCTAGTAATACTGTGACGCATTTTTCTCCACCTCTGCCGGTGACAAGGAGAAAAAAGACCACTCTTTGACACTCGAGCACCGGAAACGAGTTTTCGGTTTAAGCTCGGGTTCCAGTTCTAGTTTAAGTAATATGACACACTACTCACAAGCCGGATACGCGAGGCTGAGTAGCACAAGTGGCGAAACGGTACTCAAGTGGGTCAATTTGGGAAATTTGACACAAACAGTAAAACTCAGAATTTTTCAATAATATCAGTATATTCAATTAAACCTACCATATACAAATGTACGAGTTTACTAATTGATTACCTAGATCAATTTTGCAGGTACTAAATACCGAGATGAGTGCAAGCGACGCAACGAAAAGGGTAGTACCAGATTATTCAGATGACAGGGATAGCAAGTTGCAAAATAGTAACACAAAAATATGCGGTAAAGCGTTACCACGTAATAAGCGATGACACGGGCAAAGTTATATATAGTACTTAGCTAGTAAGTACATCAGTTTACTTATTCCTCCGTGAACTTACTTACTTCCCGGGGTTACGTCGGGCACGTCTGTTGCGGTGGAGCGATTTGAATGGAATGAAACTGTACGAGTCTACGGCTCCTCAAGATCCTTTTCTAAAAATGCAACAACTTACTATCGGAGTGAAAGTAGACGCTAGGTGAATGCGCTGCTGATCGATGATGTAGCACAGACTTGGCCAAAATCCTGCTGCTCTAAAATGATATATGGCACCTGGGTTCGGATCTCGGAGTGGACACGTCTGCTGTCGATGAGTCGCTCTGGCTGACTACCAACACGGGACGAATTCAAATATTTACAAGCTGGTATAGGCGCCAGATGGATGCGCGGCTGATCGATGACGTAGTACGGATTTTGTAAAAATTTCGCGGCTCGGAATCAATATATGACAATAACGGTACCTTAGGTACGAATCTCAGAGTGGACACGTCTGCTTTCGACGAGCCACTCTGGCTAACTGCCAACACGGAATGAATTTAATTATTTCCTTCCAATATTTACAAGTGGGAGAAACCGTGGTAACAGATGCGCGATGGATCGACGTGATGTCATTTCGGAATATTTCGCAACTTAGTAAAAATAACTCAATCAACTGGACTTTGGGAATATTTTCTTCGCAGACCCGAGCAAACAGAAAGAACGTCTATCAGGTTAGATGGCAGCTAACGAACTGACTATCGGATATATTCAATTATTCCCTTTATCGAAAGAATGACGTTGCATGGGTGACGTCAGATTGACTTAGAAATATTTTCATGACCTTAATTTGATACTTAGAATATTTCGCGGTCGGTTTATTCAGGACGGCAGGCATTAACATCTAGCTCGCGGGACTGTTGAATATGTACTAAAATATTTACTGTGGGTTCGCATGGCTAATACAATTTTCTCACGTCGGCGCCGTTCTCCCTTTACCTGAGTGCATCTGTACTTTACAACTGGTATGATTATTCAGTGCTTCTACAAATTAATACTTTTATTAATTTTTAAACTAATTCGCTTACGGAACTGTGGTACAATATATACAAAATAAATATAAAAGAATGATTCTTATAGAAGGTGTTGTTAATGAAATTCAGAACATCCTGTGCTTAATTTGGTAACGAAAAACGCTTCGTTATAATATTTTAATAGATTTCCCTTACTAAAATGAAAATATAGACATTTGTAAAAAAAAAATTTTCAAATCAATCGGTTGATTTGTTTTTATATGTCAGATACATGAATACCGACTCTCTTTAAACCATCTAATAATCTTACTGATTTCAAATTTTCTTATTATATTAAAATATATTTGACGAAGGTTCGTAACTTTTCATGATTCGGAAATTTTGCCACACAATCCCCTGATAGCATTATTAAATTTTTAAAAAGTGCATTACGAGGTAGGATAAGGATATTTAAAAAAAAAACAAATTTTTCATATATTTTCACAAATTTCAGTAATTTAATTTGCGAGACTGGGAACTCACCTAGTTAAAATACACCGCCCCAAATGCCTGACCAACGCTGGGTTATTCAACTAGTTTTTAACAAATATTTATATTCTTTAAACGCCTTAAAACATTTTCAGTTCTCTAGCCCGAAGTAATTTTACGAAAATTGTACGTACATAGACAATCCACCTGATTTTTAGTCGTTCTAATGAATAAAATAGATTAAAATTTGGTACGGCAAAGTAGGTCTATTTGACTCACATTTCTATTATTTTCTTCAACATCCAATGTGATCCTCATTAGTAAACAAAATATTTCTTTCTCAGAAAAAAATTAATTTAAATATGCATTATTTTTTTTTAAGCATTCAATTTGGACACAATTGCTTTAATTTTATTCGTCAGGAATAATTCTAAATACTTTTCACCGTAGTCCGGCTAATAGAATACGATAAATTGTCGTTACATAAAAAGATCCTATTTTGCAGTAAAAAATGTATAATAAAAATTTAAGCCATAGGCAGACTCTTTACGAAGGATTGTTTATTTTGACATTTCGTATCGAATGAAAAAGAAAACCGCTATCTGACATTTTCGAAATCTCATTTTTGTTGACCGTAATTTCATTTCATTTCACATGTGATAAAAAATTTCAAAAATAAAAAGGAAGAAAATTAAGAGAACGTCCCAAACAATTTATATTAAAATTTTTCTATTTAAGAAAATATTCAACTAAAATCGTCTGGTTATACAACGATTTCTATACTCAATTTACGTAGTATAAAATACTTTCCTGCAAAAATCGACTGGTAACTGTCGATGTATTTCACGGTGCTGTTAATGAGCACCGTGATTGCCATGGTCGGGTCATTGACCAACCGTCAATAGGAAAGGCAGGAAGTACAACTTATGTGTCCGCCATTACAGCGAATGTCGACGTTTGTCCCAATTTTCGGCTTATCTGAACCTCAGAAGTGATTAAGAACTTAAGAAGTGTAACATATTGCGATAGAATATTACGAAACTCAGAAAAACTTACACGGACCGAAGCGCCAGGTTGTTTATATGAGTCAAAGAAAGAAATCACAAACTGTGATTAGCAATTTTCATGTTCTCCAGCTGACCATATACGTAACTTATAAATGTATGTAGAATTACATAGTTTTTAAAATAAATTAAGTAAAACAAGAATTATTGTAAATACCTTTCATTTTATTAACAGAGAATTTGTATTAAAATATAAAGATAGATTCAATACTATATGCAGTATGGTGCGTTGCATTGAAGGCTCATTTTTTATAATACAGCGTGTCTCATTTAAAATGAGGACACCAGGATATTTTCGCTTTTTTTAAATCAACATGGTTTCATGAAAGGTAGGTCAAATGTCACAACCTTGTGTGCAAAACACAATTTCTTTGTGAAAGTCTGGATAGAGGTGGTCAAGTTGATATTATCTACACGGATATCTTCCAATTTATTCAGTGCCGAGGTTATAAATCTGGCAGTTTCTTATAAAAATCCGGTATGCAACAGGAGTCGATACTTGGTTCACTTTTCTGTGTACGCAGATGATCTAAAAATATATCGATCGATTGACTCAATTTTCAAGACTGCTTGAATACCATCAATACTTGGAGAGATATTTGTTTGTATTAAATTGTAATAAATTTTATTATAATTATTATAAAGTGAATTTTTACTACTATGGCATAGCTGATTTTTACGATTCAATGATATGAATTGTGGTTTTTGTAAAATACTGCGTTGTTCGAATTTTTTGATACACACTATTATTCTTTTTTTTGCCGTCAACTTTCATCCCTTTAACTTTTTTCAGATACGAAGAGATCTCAAATGAGGAAGCTATAACTGTTTGTGGTTTTTCTATTTTCTATTATTTTATCCCGTAAAGTAGGCTATGGATTTCAAACTTCTTTTTACTGAAATATAGCTCAAGACTTTCCGAAAAAATATTGAAAACAATTAAAAATTTCGTAATGAAATTTGGTATTGGAGCTCAAAATTAGATTCTGAACAACTATTTTCGATGTCATTAACGCGAAGCCAAATATTTGATGGGGGGGGGGGGGGGTCGTTGCCTCAATGTATTAATTAAATTTAAGTTCGCTACCTCGAAATGTACTTGTTATATAGCACTCAAATTCGTATTACAAAAAGTAAAAAATAATTTTTCATGTACGACTGCAAGAAAAGCAAGGGGTGCGCACCTTGTATTCCTCTTTCATACAATCATGCGTACAATCATACAAAGTGTGGACGCCTTGTTTTTTTTGCAGTCGTACATGAGAAATTATTTTCTACTTTTTAGTACGACTTTGTAAGAAAAGCAAGTTTTTAAAAAAAAATTTTTAATTCTTTTATTTTCTACTGTTTAGTCATACTTTTATTAAATTATTATCATACATGAATATTGTGACGCTCCCCGTAGAAGTCTCTAATCAGGTGAAAAAAAAAAAACCCTTTTGTATTCTACGTTTTGCCGGAGGTGCCGGTTGGATAGTATATTTAATCAATCTTCACCCTCGTGTCCTTTATACATGCGGATATTTGCAAAAGTAACGCTGTAATACTGTATTGTCATCCAATCTTAGTAACTGTGAAAAATTTCATGAATTGTTTATGTCAGGAAGTGTGTTAAATAACGAATGCAACATGAAAACCACATTGTGAGTTAAAGAAAAGCAAGTAAAAATGACGAAAATATCAGGGTGTCTTCATTTTAAATGAGACACACTGTATAAAGATATCTACCATCGTTAACGTTATAGACTTTCCTTTACTAAACTTATTTAAAAAATTGGCGCTAGCTTTTTAAATAAACGTTCATGACTGTGTTCTATCTTAAATTGTAGGGATTCGTCGAGAATATTTAAACACTTCTTTATTATTACTCGTCTGATTTAATCTACTACTAGTAATAATAATAAAGAATCTGTGGATATCTAAATATACTAATATGATTTTTACTTGTACTTAAGCCAACTAACATATTTGGTCAACTTGAGTTATGTATTGTGAATAAAATGCATCTTATTTTATTCTGAGTAGAAACTTGCATGTATGTTTTCTGTTTTCTTTTATTTGTTCTGTTTGATAAAATACCGAAGTATTTTACAGAAGATAGATATTTTCTACAAATACATGCAATTTTTATATTTCAGCCATTAAAAACAGATCGAAATGTTTATAACATAATTTAGCGGTAATTAGAATCAGTTATTTTAAATTATTATACTAATTATCAAAATGTTGAACTGTTTACGCATCTAATATGTTCAAGTAGATATAAGACTTTTAATTAATTTGTGCGGGAAATTGATTGCTACGTTTTACAAGAGCATAAATACGTTGGATAATGAGGTTGCAGATAATACAAAAAAAGAAAACACTTGGGCTGCTGAGGCCTAGCAGATCGCAGACGCTACCTAGCCCGGATAAGTGGTGTAACGTGCCTACGACAAAATTTCACGGGCTCAGAAATCTCAGGGCCTTAAACCCACGTTTAACATAAACTATTTTAAATTATTAGTTTACTTACTTAACATAAATCACTGAGGGTTCCATTCGTAGTGGTCGCAGATGAAATAATGACACTTTCTTTCAACATGAAATGCACTATATTACAGTATTTACAAATAATTTCTCTAACATGAAACCTGGCGATGTTCAATGATGTGGCTAATTCTGTTTAATAGGTTACAACATAAATAAAGATGTATATCCCTCGTGTAGCTACACTTGGTTTACAACGTGAGGATAAATTGAAGTAAATTTGGCTACAACGGGTCTGACTAGAGGACCTCCTTAAGTAATAATAAATGCGTAAAATCTTTAAATATATACACAAGTAAGTTAAAATGCAAAAGTAAGTATATATACAGTGTGTCCAACTAAGTCGGCACCATATGGGAAACTTTTTTATTATTGGTTTTATGAAAGAAAGTTATTCTTGATAAAAAGTTCTGCATGGCCTAAAACCCAAAATGAAATAATCAGATATCAATTTTTTGCAGTCGTATACGAGGTATGTCGAAAAATGTAAATTTTGCTCAAGAGTAAAGTACCTTTTTTTATTACAATATCGACAAACGTTATTAAGAAAAGTTGATCCTAATTGAAAATTACGGTCAGATATCCAATATTATCCATCTACCATGAAAAAACAGATTTTGCTATTTTTACACACTCTTCTCTGTAATTAGCATTGATAATTTATGTCTACAGATCGACATTTAATCTAGGATGCACTGGCAAATTCTGTATAGTAGTAATTTGTCTCTACGTTGACATTTAATCTAGGATGCACTGACAAACCAATGAATTTTTGATAGCAAACGTCAAAACGCTAGTTAGAATTTATAAAATACAAGAAATGGCAGCTCTATTAACTTTTGAGGAGAAAATTGAAATAGTTTTGATTGTGGGAGATCATTATAAAACTCATCGAGAAGCAGCAGTTATTTTTAACAACAGACATCCAAATAGAAATATTCAACATTCAACAGTTACGAGAATTGTAAATAAATTTAAGACTTCTGGAAGTGTTCATAATAATTTGAATAAAAAACGCCGGAAGCGGGATGCAGATGATAACACGGAATTATAAGTGATGCTATCTGTCGTAGAACATCCAAAAATGTCATTGCGAAAAAGAATGTCTTTGATACAAAATAATGTAAGTAGAGGTACAATCGCAAATATTTTAAAAAGAAATAAATATCATGCATACAAACCGCAGTTTGTTCATACATTAAAAGAAACTGATTATGATAGACGGTTTTATTTTTGCTTTTTAATACAAGAAAAGTTAGAAGAGGATCCGTTTTTATTAAGACATATAATTTTTTCTGATGAGGCGACATTTTCTTCAAATGGAACTGTCAGTTCACAAAATTGTCAAAGGTGGTGTGACAGTAATCCCAATTTTACAATTAAGACTCATGACCAATATTCGTTTAAGACAAACGTGTGGTGTGGCATCTGCAAGAATAAAATAATAGGACCATATTTTTTTCGACAGACCATGAATGCCGAACGCTATCTACATTTTTTACAAAATGAATTGAACGACTTTATGGACGAACTGCCCTTACAAGACCATCAACGTATATGGTTTCAACAAGATGGTGCTACATGCCATAGTACAGTAGCTGTTAGGGATTACCTGGAAACTATTTTCAATGACAAACTGATACATAGATATTCCGATATTTTTTGGCCGGCTAGATCTCCAGACTTAACCACACCTCTGGATTATTTCTTATGGGGCTACTTAAAACAAAGGGTTTACCAGCAAGGACCTTTTCAAGATATTGATAATTTGGAGAGGATCATTTCAGAAGCATGCCAGGAAATTACTACAAATATGATAAAGGATGTGTTACGGGAATTTGATAAACGAACCATTAAATGTTTAGAAAGAGATGGTGGATATGTTGAGGCTTTGGTGAATTGAAGTAAAATATAAATTATTTCATTTGCAATAATGCTATGGATATTACTTATTAGTTAACTTGTTGTTTTCTATTTAACTTTTCATTTGTAAAATAAATTATTATGATATGCATGCACTAATTATTCAAATGCAATAGCAAATTGTTACATAACTTACCTTTGAACCCAAAGGTTATCATGTTTTTCAATACAATAGATGTTTTATGATTTGCAAAATTAAATTATGTATGATTTATAACCAAAAATTATTAAAAATCGTTTTTTCATGGTAGATGGATAATATTGGATATCTGACCGTAATTTTCAATTAGGATCAACTTTTCTTAATAACGTTTGTCGATATTGTAATAAAAAAAAGGTACTTTACTCTTGAGCAAAATTTATATTTTTCGACATACCTCGTATACGACTGCAAAAAATTGATATCTGAATATTTCATTTTGGGTTTTAGGCCATGCAGAACTTTTTATCAAGAATAACTTTTTTTCATAAAACTAATAATAAAAAAGTTTCCCATATGGTGCCGACTTAGTTGGACACATTGTATAACCACGCAGAACCACTGAAGGTGGTCCCCGGTAAAGAAAACAACACACTTAACTAGGGTGGTACGATACCCAGACTTCGACGATGCAGAAACTGCAGCCCTGCGGTGGTGTCTTCGGGAAAAAAGGAATAGACGAGACGATGGGGTTGATTTACAGCCTCTCCACCGTGGGTGGAACTTTCTATTTTGTGCGTGGGCGTTCTAGCCCCGTCCGTGGACCCTGAAGATACACCGATTGAATTTGCACGGTCGGAAATACACGTGAAACGTGCCTCATGAGAGCAATTTAAATCAGACGTAACCCACAAAAGAAATATAATTTACCTCTTAGTGGTGGGGGAAACAATCCACCAAAACTCCTATAGAAAGCTACAGCTTAATAAATGGGGTCGAGTCCGTCTTTCAAACCAACGAGATACTTCCAAAGGAAAACACGTGGATAGAGACCTGGTAAGATGGCGATAATGAGGTTAACTGCGGCAGCAGTTAAAATTCGCTCCCAACAACAAAATATTCTGCGTAACAGAACAATATAAAACGAATGAAATTTTCTTGATGTTGATAACTCCAAAATTCACAAAGATGCCTTGAATAAATCAAGTTTTTGAAGAATTTCCAATCAGGTACACACCGCCAAACAGTTTCTCCTTGGACCAGCTGAAAGTCTCGCGCCTCTCGCGGACGATAGCAGAAACTCCGCTACTAACGCCGGTGCGATTCTTATTATGTGGCCCGCAAAACACAAATGTGCATCGCGGGTCCCATATACAACAGGTCCGTAATATGATAAAACTGAAAAAAGCTCAATATCACGTGATGAGAATCAATTCGTTTTGTTAAGTTGATATCACGAAAGTTTCAAGTTGGTATCTGCGATTTTATATTTTGAGGAAAATATAAAGGAGATGGTAAAAAAATTGAAAATTGGAGGTCGCTAGGGGATATATAAAAATAACAAGAAAATTGTGAAAATTGAAGGGTTGAAAAATTAAACAGTAATTAGACAGTAAAATATTGGAGTAAAATATAGAAAATAGACTGTTGGTTGAATTGACGAAAAGTAAAACGAAGGAAGACGAGTAACTAAAAAATTTGGAAGAAAGAAATAGAAAATCGAGTTTTTCAAGATTTTGACAAGTAGGAGAAAGGAGTATAATAATAATAATAATTTATTTTAAGGTCCAGAAAACGATTTCTGGTGGAAACGATATGCCATTGAAAGGTGAACGAACTTTGAAGATAGCAGCTGAATATCGCAAATAAGTAATACTGTGCGACTGGAAGTTATATTGAGCTACGTGGACTTAAAAGGTTGTAATAAATTTTATATAAATTTCTTGTTCACCATTTTATCGTTTGGGAATAATTGAGAATACTTTAAATTACAAATTTTGACAATTAATTTCATTTTTTATTAACAAATTTTATTTTAAACTTAATCATCTCCAAATTACTTTCTTTTAGTATCATATTTATTTTATTTAGCTAGATAGGGAATTTTATCTTTTAGTTGTATGAAATATTGTTCTCACAATACATTGTTCAGTTTGATTTGAATTTGTTTTATTGCTTATTTGTGTTTCTAGAATTATGTTTCTTTTAATGAGAACTTATTTCCTGTGATATTTTAACGTCCTTCAGGCGGGTATCATAGCAATACATATGTATGTGTATGTATGTACGTATTTAGAGCTAATGTAAAATCAATTGACAGTATAAATAAAATCAAAAGTTAATTATTAATATTAAGATAATTGATTTAATCTACCAAGGCGGTATTTTACTTTCTGTTTAGACTGGATTGACTACTAATTACCTATCAACTCTGGTAACATATTATGAGACTAGATATGAAATGAAATTTCAAGTAAAAAGACGCTCCCGTTTTCGAAAGAGAAAAAAATCTGTCGTAGAACCAGATTTAAACTAATATATTTTTATTGAGTATATCATTAGGTATCCAAAATTTATGACTTTCTTGGCTGGTATGTCGAAAATTGTTAGAAATGTCAACTTGAACTCTTTTTTGTTTCAAATCTGCATCAACGCTTCATATAAGGCTATTTTAATTATCCTAAGTTTACAATTTTTTTCTTTGGAGAAATTAGATGAGACCCCTTCTGATTCATGTTCTTAGTAAAATGTTCACTAATCAAGAATTTTTTTTATTTTACATTTTGTTCATATCCAGTGAGGCAAATGAATCTCTTGCTTTGAAGCAGTTTTTAAGAAAATTAGATATAGCTTTTGGATGAGACTGCAGGGATACGCACACATTGTTTTGGTCTCGGTTTTTTATTACCATGGCCGCGGTACTGTTAGCGCCTAGCTTATTTAGAACTATAAGATTCTATGAACACATGGTAAGTATTTTATTATCGTAAAATTTAAATAGAAAATGTATTTTCTTCACTCATATATGTGAAAATAGTAATATTCCCAGGGCTTACTCTACATGACAGTCATGTTTTTCAATATAAAGGTAAATATTTTTACTTCTAGTAGTGATGAAAATGAAAATTTTTTATTTATGATTTTCTTAATGAAACCACTTGATATACTTGAATGCAACAATAAAGAAAATGCTGTTTGGAAAGAATGCATGACAATGTACTGTTATGGAAAAGACTAAATAAACAATTAATAATTTAAACTCTCATCGTTAGTTTTGAATTAGATTGAGCTTAAAGTTATTGACAAAATTACTGTATTAAATGTTTTAAAACTCTTAAAACATTTTAAAGGATAATCTAATAAAATATCACTCACAACAATATAACAACATATATTGTTATATTTACGACTCGATCCTTCATAATATCGAACTTCCCTTTAAAATGAAATACGACATATCGCGTTGGCGCGGTGGCTGCACGGTCGGTCCCCTGGCAGGCTCTGGTTAGGCAACTGTTTTGTATGCTTTTAATGTTAATAAATCCCTATTGGATTGGATTGGGTGACATATGGCGAAAAAATGTCTATTATATGAACAAATGTACAAAATCATATACTTGTTTTTTTCTTACATATCAGTAAAAATTGTAGCGCGCTCTAAAAGTCACAAATGTACGCGTGCTAGCAAATGAACGCAAATCCACGTATGCATATATACTTCATTGGAACCTTATCAGGGTTCATAGCAATCCTTCCACAACTATTTCAGGTTTTCCATGACTGCTTCTAATTGTTTCCAGGTCTGCAGTTGCAATACTCAAATCCGGATTTATTTTTCGGTTTGGAAAAATTGAGTCCAATTTGTGGTCCGACCAGAAATACTTAAATATACGAACACACAGTATAAATAAAACTATATAATTATATTTCGTAGTTTTATATTTCGAACGTTAAACATTTTCAAATTCCCTGATTCTTCCCTGAGTCTTTTAAACAACTTCATATTCCCTGGCTTTTCCAGGAATGAAGCCCGTATTTTCCGCACCACTGTTGAGGTAGAGTTCTAGGTACATCTTTTTCAACGTAGCTTCCCCCTGTAGGCCTATTCCACATTCTTCTATTCCTTCAATTGTTTTTGTTCATTTTTACATTCTTTCATATTTTTCGATGATCCCGGCTTACTAATGTGCAGTTGCTGATAAGGAGGAAATAATTATGCGAGTATTTAAGAACATAGAATTGAAAAAATTGGGATTACGTCCCGGACATCAATACTCTCCTTGAATATGATGAACTGAGCAACGAGAATGTAATGCAAACCGAAGAAACGTTTCCCAAGCGGACATCCGACGAGAATGAACATACAGAAGGGGCAAAATTGACCGACATTTTTGTAAAAGAACTAGAATAAACTGGTATTATTAAGCCAGAACCATAAAAAAGACGAAAAAAGTAAGAACTATAAAAAAAGCAACTAATACGATGAAGTAGTAATTGAAGTATTTGGATTGGGTCTATCGAAAAAACCATATTAAAAAAACGCGCGTAGAACTCTACCTCACTTGTGATATGGAAAAGAGTAAAAATACATAAGTTTCGACAGTTTCTCCAAATTGCACCACTTCTGGGGTCTACGTCGATCAATCTGGTATATCAAAATACCTAAAAGCGAAAACTAATAAATTAATATTTCTGTTCTCTCATCTCCAAAAAAGAGCTAAAATATCCCATTTTTGACAGTTTCTCGATAACTAAATAATGGAACGTTCTTGGGGTGTGGAACCTACGATAATCGATTCTACGAAAAAAATACATCGAAAACGATTATAAAATCTTTTGGGACCCCTTAAGGTCAGCGTAATTCCCCTGAGCATCTAAACAATACTTCTATGGGAAAGTAAATATGTTCATGTATGTATCGTTATTGGTGGGCAAATTGCAATTCTACAATCGCAAATAAATAATAATATTTTTGACTGGTAAAATTAATAGTAATATTAATTTTTCCTATTATTGAATAACTTTTACCTAAGATATAAAAATTTTATTAACTGATAAAGCACCATTCGATTCATAATGAAATATTCACATTTGTAACTTCAATAGATAAAAAATCCCGTGATTATTTCTCACAGACTCAACATTCAATAAAACAATAATTTTATCATTGTATGATTCTTAGTGAATATCTATAATGCATAATAAAACATTGCTGATTTTGTTTATTATATTTCTGAGAATTATATATTGCATATAAATATTTTTCATATCGATAATGAGCAATGCAGCAGTAATCTTACTTATTTTATTTACTAGACTAAACAAAATAGATATTAACAGATAAACCTTGCAAGAAACTGAATTGTTCCATGCAGAGAAAAGTACGCATCAGAGAATTTTGAAAATGTAGATAATTACTAATGTCGGTGTGGCCAATCCAACTATAATAATTACAAGCAGCTGGCACTTCCGCTTATACCGGAAGTCGATACCAACTTGCTTATTTCAAATGGAACACCCTATATAATTCTGAGTAGAAAATATGTAGCATATCCTATACTTAAACCTAGCCGTTTCAGAGGTATTTGACATTTTATAGAAAATTTGACAGGTGCAACGGTTTGTAAGAACCGTTATAACTTTCTTCGTGTAAAAGATCCTCATTTGCTTCTTGTCACATAAAAAGAACACAAGGAGAACTACGTTCTACAACTGAAATAAATTCAATAATATCATACCAAGTGTTCCGTTTTTCGCGTTACATTTTGTCAACTTCAAACCGCGGAAACTTGTTTAGGTCAAATGGAACACCCTGTATTTTTTACGTCAAGTTGTGTAAAATTGAATTCCCTTTTTTCTAATATTAGCATTGTGGGGGTTAAGGTTACAACTTTTTGAAATATTTGCGATTTTATTAGAAATTCATGAATTGTTGTAATCATTTTATCAATATAGCCATGATTAGAAACAATCAGTCATTATTTTATGTCAAAAAATGCCAGCACGTTTAAATTATACCAACGAAAACTTTTTAAATTTGTTTATTATTTATGGAGAATGTGATAAAGTAATATCAAGAACTTGCAGCACATTTGCTACTCGATATCCACAAAAACGCAAAATAACACTAACACTGTAACATGCGTATTAATCGAATTGAAGATATGGCATGAATTAAAATAGCAGAGATAAGATCAATTTCAAATATGATTTCATTTTAATTTAATAATTGCTCAAAATTCCGCCCTCGAACCTCAGCACATTTTTCGCACCTACGGTAGCTCTTCTAATTGAATCCTGTGATATGTTTTGAAATGAATTTCTTACTCTTTGCATACAATCTTCAATGGTTGTTAATGGGCTCTCATAAACTTTATTTTTAATAGTTCCCCAAATGAAATAATCCAGAACTGATAAATCGGGCGAGCGAGGAGGCCATAAGAAAGGTCCATTATTGGCAATCCATTGATCATAAAAAGTTTCTTGTAAATAATTATTAATTAAATATGCGTTATGTGGGGGAACACCGTCGTGCTGATAAAAAAATGTTTCTTTGTTCGGCGAGAGGTAAATTTTCTAAATAGTTATTATTCAAATTTTGTAAGATATTCATATATTTTTCACCTAAAAAAAAAAAAACAAAAATTTACCTATACATATTAGCAGAAGAGAAAATTTAATTTACCGTTTAAATTTTCATGATAAAATTGTAATGCCACCACTCTATCGTTTCTTATGGCACAGTAAATATTGAACTGCCAACTTTCCTGAAAGTTTCACTCTCTGAACATATGAGGATTTGAGTCACTCCAATAATGCGAATTGTGGAAGTAGAATAATATAAGCTAAGTAAAAATATATTATCTCAACACTAAACCAGTATAGTCCAAGTAAGAACTTCCCTGCACTCAAAAAACGCAACAAAAACTTTACGCCATAATTATTATCGCCGCGGGCCACGGCGGCATGCATCAAACGACCCGACACATAAAAACCTATAAAGATAAGCGAGATGATTTGCGGTCGAGGTAGCACAAAGAGTAATGGTATTTTAATAAGGTCGTAAAGTTTTTGTTGCGTTTTTTATTTGCCGAAAACTGTTTACTTCAACTATACCAGAATCATCAATCTCTTAGTAGAAACCCAAGTATAAGGCTCGTTTGCTGGCTCCTTACCAAGCGCCAGCCTCCCTCAGGTACTAATACTATTTCTACCACTTAGCCATTCAATACGTACGGATGATTATTATTGATAAAAGTATAATTTGATTTATAATTTCTAAATAAATTCTAAATAAATATTTCTATAATTATTAAACATGATTATTATTAAGAAATCAAGTGAATCATATTTTATTCATTTACTGCGATAATTTGATTATTAAGAATCAACAAGCCAGAGCTAATATAGCAAAGCTAAATAAATTGTATTCTATTCTATTTTTTTATTGGGTAATTATCAAATATAACAAAATATACATCGCAGTTAAATATTTTTACCGATAAAAAAAAAGTTCTTTAAACTTTCATTTTTAATTCGAAATATCACAAATTGTGTAGGAATTTAAACAGTTCCATTCTGTGTAATTGATATTGATATTCCATATCTTGTTTACACAATCATTAAATTCATATTAAGGATTAAATTTAATAATGCTCTGAACATAGTATGTCACGTTAAGAATGTACATGTGTACAAGTATCAACATTTGGCAGTTGATAGCAACTCTTGCGGCAAAGTAAAATCTATTTTACTTTTACAACCCTAAAATCAAATATATACCATAATTATCTCAAAGATATGTAAGGGATCCGGCAGAATGAAGTATCTTTAATTAGAGCAAGGGCTAAATTTTCATTCAAGAATTAAACACAAAGTTCTTAAGGAAATACGGAAATTTGATTTTTTAAATATTACATCAGTAAAAGACCACATCCTCGCTACTGACACTGTTGAGGCCTAGTACACGAAAGTTATTCATCACTCGCTTCAACATCATCTTACATCTTGTTCCAAAGTTTGTGGTCGATTAAAAAACATTTTTGACTTTAAGTAGCCCCAAAAAAAGAAATCCGGCCAGATGTCCCGAAATTTCGAAATGACATGACCAGGAAATATCCACAGCAACACTATGAAGTTGTTGTTCAATGTTACGCAATACCTGTTGATAACGTTGTAATGTAACAGTAAGCGTCAAGTCATTTTCCTCAAAGAAGAACGGGCCTGAAATATCCTGTATATACCCCATATACAAATTTAGTTTTCTCTTATTCATTTTTCAAATTCAAGTAATTATTACAGTTAAGTCATTTCATTTTATTATTTATTTAGTCATTTAAAATTGAACAAAGTAAAGTTACCAGAATGCATTTTAAAATTACATTATTTTAAAGCAACACTTTTACGAAAAGAATTCAACTAAAATAAGTCAAACCATTATATTTGTTTACAATATGAGCAATAAGTTTCAAGTACTTCAGTCGCATTAAATAGGGCGAGAAAACTACGAAGCCAGTATTGAAATTTATAATGTAAACATTTCGTGTGACCACAAAATTCGAAGCTTTCATGTAAATTGTGATGTCATTTTTACCATATAAAAGGAAGATCAGACTGTTTACCTAGGAGTTGTAATCGGTAATCAGACCCGAGCTACATCGCAAAACATTGTGTTCGCTGTGGCTTCCTGGAGTTTACAATTGCACCACACCTTAGTTACATCGCCGGACATTAAGTTCGCTGTACTTTGGAGATTGAATTTAAACATACTTAAGTTACATCGCTGGACATTGAGTTCACTGTACTTACGGTATTATTGTGTGGTTATTTGTCTAACTGCGAGTCCAACAATATTTTGATCTACTTATTTTTTTCACTTATTTCATCTCAGTCGTAGACAACCATTCTTTGGCGTACTCTTTATGAAGTGCCATTTTAACCTCTCTGTTATGCTCGAGTACGTTAAACATGAAGAATCTGGAGGAGAGCATTCACGGGCGATATAACGCTATACAGGGCGCACGGAAATTCTGCAGGCATAAATTTCTAAAGGTGATCGCTTGCTTATTTCGAGACTCTATTTTATTATTGGCAATTGCATTTATATTCTGGTTTCGTCGGGGTGTAATGGGGAAAATTGGCGCATTTGTGGTATTAAAAGAATATTATATTTTTTATGAACGATTATCTTTGATTATTAACTATGATAATATTATTACCAGCTATTCAGTTATGATTTCATTCATGATTTTAATTCATAAAATTTCACTCTCTGAATGTTTTACTAGGAAAATTTGCGTTTGCAAAATAACGAGTTTATATTCATATTCAAGAGCTCTATATTTTTTGCGTTTATGCAATGACAAGAAACTTTCGCTTCCATTATTTTTCATTTGATGTACTTATTAAGGCTATTGTGTGCCTAATTTTGGACATGTAAAATGTCGTAGTAATGTTTACCTTTCAAATGATTATCTGAGATCTCTCACCAGCGATCTATTTGGTTTTCTATGATTGTTTAATAACAATCCATCCACTTAATTACCTTGCGCCCACAAACTGTACAGGCCATCGGTCAGTACTGGGTTAATTAGCCCGTAAACTTGTTCGTGTTAAGAAGGGTTTACTTTTCGTCGAGTACTGAACCGGGACGTCTCGTCTGTTTGATTTACCCACCCCGTTTTATGTTGTTGGACAGTCATTCAAAATTTGGTAAACTGCTTGTTTTAATTATAATCAAAGGATTTTTCCTCAACATGCTATGATCTTTTACATGAGTATTTAATGCTGATTTTTCAACTTAATTTTGATAATGTATAAACATGACATGATTCTTGTACTTTGTTTTGCATTCGATTCATTACTTGGCTATTGCTAACAATTCCGATTATAAATTATTATTACTTAGCAATTTACAGTTTTAATTATAAATTATCATTTTAAGGCTATTGCCACAAACCTAATTATTATTAAATAACACAGCATACTTTTGTATCTGTGTCCTTGTTATTGCATCAAAAGACTCAGTATATCTATAGTATGGTCATTACTATAGCGACGCATATTTTCCTATTATAATATTAGACAATTGTCTCAAATATTTGGATTACTTTTGATTTCATGTTCGACTATTGTTGCATCAATTTATATAAAATAAAATGGGTTTTTTACTATTTCTTTCCCATCAATTATTGTCTTATTCTTTCACCTTTACCTTTTTCGTCATATAAGTAATAAAATAAATAAATGGTTTTGTTTCAAAGCAAAATAGAAAACAAACTTCAACTATAAATGTACAGTGCAATCTTGAGTAATAAAATACAACATAAATAACATATATATTTAACTAGGACCCTAAATTAATAGACAGTGTGCTCAAGTTTACCAGGTATTTAAATTAATAGAGTGATTAAATTTTATAAGGTATATAGTATCAGACAGAAACAAGTAATATTAAACTTTATATAAAAGAACCTGGGTAATTAAAAAGCAAATAGTCCTTCAAAATGACTTACATTTTGTAGGGATGGAAGTGTAAGACATTCAGAATGCGGCGAAAAAAATACGGTTCGAAATATTGAGTGCTAATGCTTGTCATTTTGAAGATCGTTTAGGACTTCGTAGCACAGCTGCTCTTATATCTTCAGCATTATCAAATGTACGTACAGAACAAGTTTTTTCCTTTTGGTTTTTCTCTGGCACATGAAGCAGTACTGCGAAATTTGTGTATCCACTTTTTAATTGTTATTCGATTAGAAACTGGCTATCGTGGATTTAAATGAAAGAGCGATTACAACAGAAGAGTTATTTTTTAAATAAGCTTCAACCACAAAAGAATGTTGGATATTTGACCAACACTCCATATTCACAGGTAAACTGACATTTATCGAGAAAACATGGATTTGAATTTATATCTCATTGTACTATGACATGAATGAACTTTGAAAATTGATACCTCATTCTGTCGGGCCCATTATTATCCATATGTACATTCTTTACTTGTAATGTTGTCGTATGGAGTCAAGGTATCCATCCACATTATCAGAGAACTTGTAATACAAAAAACAATCATGCATTTAATTTTTTACATTGGCAGACTGAGCAGCGAAACCAGCCACTATTTTTGTGATCACACTACGCTATATCTTGTTATAGTACTTCTCTTTTATCAGCACTATAAGATATATAAAAAATTTCAAAATTTCAAAAATGAATCAAACTTCACGTGCACCATGTCAAAAGCAATAAAAAAGTAATTACCATATTCAAATCAGTCAAAACATACAGTTTTTCAAACATAATTCTGGAAAAATTCACGTACAATCGATAATTTTCAAATAACATGCATTCATAGTCAAATACCACCAAATATTCGAATTCACTATTTTAGGACTCGAACCGGTCCGGGGAACCGAAACCCATCTTAAAAATATCAGACCCAAATAATCTTTAAATTCATCAAGACCACTATTCATACCCATAGTCACAACATTTTATCTCAATTCGTTAATCTTCCATAAACAGATTTTGAATTTTAAATTTCACTACTTTTCAACCACCCCTCGTATACTTCAAACTACTCTCCGTACTTCTAATAACAACATTCCGATTCGATTCATCAAATCCTATCACCCGCTTCTCATTTCAATTTTCACTACTTTTCGATCGCTCCTCGTATTCGGCATACAATATCGGCATTCACGCGTATCGGGAACATTTTCATATTTTATTATTGTTCATCTTGCACCTATCGGGACATTCTCATATCTTGTTCATATCTTGCAATCGTAAACGTCGGACCTTCGTTTCGACTTTACGGGATCATTCCGAAAACAGTTAATTTCCAGACAATAAAACCTAAATAACTTTTAAACCCGAATAGATCCAAAATTCGTTTTTATATCAGAAATTTCTCCTTTTCAATGCCGATTTTTCCATATAATTTTTATTTCGAAATTTCATACTTTTGCAAATGTGTTGCGCAATGTTGTGCAACATTACGCAATCGTGCCGATCCAGACTACATGGTTCCCTTTCCAGATATAAAACGGGAGTAAAAACATTCGTGCCTGACTCACGGAGCACGAAAAATGCACCTGTGGTATAGTATAAATTACCGAGCTCCGCAAGCCCAAATCAAGTCCAGTGTGTTCTCGCGTATTAAATCGTTGTACGAGTTTTTCTAAAAAGTGAAATTAATTTGTGTGAATTTTTTAATTGATTTTATACAAGTTTGGATACTGTTCGCGGTAGGACGTATCTAGTAGTCTTTCGGTTTAACGAAATTCTTTGAGTAGTTACCGAATGTCTAGTTCCCACTGATTGTCTTTCACATCGGGAATTTTTATAACGGAATCCTGAAGCACTTCCCAGGCCGAAACCTGGTTAAAAAGAGTAATTTAAATTTGCCCTCGCGCACCAGTGCACTTTTGAGAAGTTAAAATGCTTAAATAAAATTAAAACAATTAAACTAAAAATCTATAATAGTTACAATACGCACTTGGTTTATTGTTTCATTAGTTTTGTTCAGATTTCTCTGACATATGTTTTGGGGCCTTGCGACCATTATCAAAGAGTCTTAAAAACTGACCTGAAAATGGTGGTTCACAGTATATATTAATTCGAAATCTGAATGTCGAAAAGTTGCATAAAAATAATCTATTGTAAAAATAAATAACGTACGTTCTAAACTCTGTTCAAGTGATTAAATAAATTTTGTAAATTCGTTTTAAACAAAGTGTCGTTATTTTAGCATACAGGGTGTTACTCTCGGCCCTGTCAGTGACTTTCAAAATTGCTAAAAAAACAAAATAATAGTTCTATTAAACAAAAAAGTGATCTAACCATTCTGGTTATATACAGAGTGTAGCTTTTGACCCTGTCCGACAGTTTTAACGCAACCCCTCCCCGAACGTCAGATTCGAAACAAATAAAGTGCATCTACAGCCTCAGGAGTCTCAGCTTTCATTTTCCACACAAAACATTATTATTTTTCCCGCAAAAGAAGCATGTAGGTGTTCAAGCTCCAGTCACATTAGGCTGGTTACCAGCCGCTGTCTAGTAGTGGCTGGTAGTAGTACCAGCAAGCAGCGGTTGGCAATGTGATCAGTTATCGCTGCTCTACAAGCGGCTGCCGTGAGTACACCAATACCAAAACAACTATCACGTGGTACGTACTTCCTGCACTGGTGCGGTCAGACTGAGCTAGCTGGTGGCTGGCGGCAGCAACGACGAGTGAATCACGTGATCGGCCGCTTGCTGTTAAACTTGAACATGTCCGATTTTACTAGCCGTTGGTAAATATTCGCCGGCCAGCGAAACATCCACTATTTTTGTTATCACACTACGCTACCTGGTAGTGGCTGACTAACTAGCCGCTGGTAACCAGCCTAATGTGACTGGAGCTATAGACAGATTATATTTCATTTGCAATTGTGGTAGTGTTTGCTAAAATTACCAAGCTGCCCTGCATATGATTCGTTTTAGCAAAGTAAATTAATAAATACATTATAACATTCAATATCGTAATTTGTCATCAAGGTTAATGCAAGATTTAGAGATGCACAAAACATCAACTACTTCTTATTTAGACATATTTTAACTAAACTGAAATCATTTAAGAGATATTATACATTTACATGACAAATGTTAAAATCACGATGATTATTACCTGAATTGTTAAGGACATTTACATGATAACCATTTGAGATAGTTTTGAATTAGTCCCTTCAAATTAGTAAAAAAAATTTCCTAATTTGAAGGTACTAAATATGAAAATGGTCCATTAAAATAAAGTTAAGTAAAAGAAGTATGATAAAAAAATGTTTTAATAAAGAATAGGCTAAATAGTATTAGGCTGATTGCGTACCGGAAAGCAGTTCATAATTATCACATATGCCATATTAATTTATAAAGATTAATGAGGTTAAGTAACATACCCAATATGATTTTTAATTAGCGCTGTGAGTAAACGCCGCTAGTAATTATCACCGCAGTGACGTGCTGACACATTTTTTGTTGACTGAGATATAACTGTATATATTCTCTTGCTACATCACAACATTAAACTTTGACAAGCACTACAAAGTTTTATGTGGAAATGGTATACACGTTTGGCCACAACAGACGCTCATCCAATATCCGAATATATGATAGCAAATATATTTACTTTTCATCTCTCACTATTATCATTCATTAAGATAAAAGTAAGTGACCTCCAGCTTCCGCAGATATTATATTCCAATTTAACCGTGTATTGTACATACACATGTTGGTTCCCTTTTACGAAGCTTTCACGTTATGACTATTCGATACTAGTGCAGCCTGAAAAATAGTCGGCATTACTTCTAGATCGCAGTTTCGATTGTGATCAGCTGACTTAGAATTTGCGAAATTACCAACAGCCAGCGCTATATTTTGAACTATTAAATTTGTAGGCCCTCTGAAATCTAAGTTGATCTTGATTTGCGTAAATAAAGAAACATAGATGACAAATTTAATGTTATTATACGCGTAATTAAATAGATAAACTGTTTTAAAAATTCGAAACATTCGCGTTTAGTTAATAATTTAGTTGGTAAGTGCAAATAGTTTAAGCTAAATTATAAAATTGCATCAAGAATAATAATTTAGTTTCTAAAAACATCACCTACATATAATTATATTAGATATTAGATAATTTTATTATATACCACGTTTTTTAAGTCATTTGACTACAAATGGATCCATTCATTAGAGACTACCAACCAAACAAAATTATAACAGAAGTATTAGATAATATAAGCGAGGCTAACGAGGTACTAAATGTAAACATAAATAATGAAAATTTCAAAGTAGCACATCTAAATATCAGAAGTATCCAAAAAAATTATGAGGAATTAGAAATATTTTTAAATCAATTCACTAAGGAGTTTGAGTGTATCGTATTAAGTGAAACGTGGAACATTGACAACATTAATTTATTTAATCTTAAAGGTTATAACATTATATACAATGAAGGTAACTACAACCAAAACGATGGTATCGTGGTGTTTATAAAAGAAGACATAGAATGTGAGTACAATATTGACACAATTTCACATATCAAAGCTATTAGACTCAAAACAAAATTTTTCAAAAATACTATAGAGATAATGTGCATATATAAATCACCATCGATCGATAATGTTGAGTTCCTAGAGCAACTAGAACACCACTTAAGAAATAAACCTTTCTCCTCTAAAATAAACTTAATTGTAGGCGATGTGAATATAGACCTTTTAAATAATAATAATAATGTCACCAACGAATATTTGAATATAATGTCTGAGTATGATTTTTTTCCGGCCATAAATGATGTTACTAGAGCCCAGGGAAACTCAGGTAGCTGCATTGATCATATATTTACAAAAATAACAAATAATATCAATGAGAACATATTACCTATTATAATTAAAAATAACATCACTGACCATTTTCCTATCATAATGCAGATTATAACACAAAATGAAGCAAAAATAAAGGAGATAGAAGATAAATATATCAAATTTATAAATTACAAAACATTAAAAAATGATCTAAGTACCTGTACCTGGGGTTCAGTTTATAACTGTGATGATGCAGAAACTGCAACAAATATATTCGTAAATACTGTGCTAGGAAAAATGAATGAACATACAAAACTAATAAAGAGAAAAAAGAAAAATATGAGTCGGAAACCTTGGATTACTAAAGGTATATTAAACTCTATAAACTACAAGAATAAATTATATTTAAACTTCCAAAGATCAAATGAGAATGCCATCTTAAAAGAACAATATACTAGCTACAGAAATAACTTAAATAAATTAATAAAAAAGTCCAAAAACGAATATTACAAAAAGAGAATCGAAAATGAAAAAAATAATAATAAAATTCTATGGAACACTGTTAATGAAATACAAAATAAACCTAAGAAAAAAAACAATGATGTGAATAAAATTTTAAATTCAAATAATGAAATTACTGAAAATATAGAAGAAATATGCGAGATATTTAATGAAACCTATTCGGAAATGGGTAGCAAAATGGCCAAATTGATAGAAAGAGATGAAAATTATAAAGAAAAAGTAATAATAAATGACAAATCAATGTTTCTTTATCCAACCGACGAAAGAGAAGTAAGAGAAAATATTATGAACTTAAAAAATAAAAAATCGGCGGGTATTGACGGAATAAAAGCTGAATTACTAAAGCAAATCGTAGATTACATAACTCAACCTTTAACATTTATAATGAATAAATGCTTTCAGGATGGAGTATGCCCCTCAGCATTCAAAGTATCACTAATAAAACCCATATTTAAAAAAGGTGATAGGCTGGAGCCTGTTAATTATCGGCCTATCTCATTAATCACAAACTTCAGCAAGATATTTGAGAAATTACTAAAATTAAGATTACAGAAATTCGTAAATAAATACAATATTATATCCTGCAATCAATACGGTTTTCAGGAAGGGAAATCAACATCGGATGCAATTGAATGTCTCACTAAGGAAATATATATGTCACTCGACAAAGGAAAGCCCTCACTGGGTATTTTTATAGACCTAGCCAAAGCATTCGATACGATAAGTCATCGGCTGCTGCTCGAAAGCCTTGAAAACATAGGTATAAGGAACTTACCACTAAAATTATTAAAGAGTTACCTCTCCGACAGAAAACAATGCGTGGGTATTGGTGAGAGAAAGAGTGGTTATCGGACTATAGATTGTGGTGTTCCTCAAGGTACCATCCTAGGACCCTTATTATTTATTTTATACATCAACAACTTATTTCTCGTAGACACAGATGGTCATATAACTAGCTTTGCGGATGACACAGCAATTTATTATGAAGACGATACTTGGACTAACCTAAAAATAAAAGCAGAAAGCGATTTCGTTAAAATAAAAAAATGGCTTGATTATAAATTATTATCAATAAATTTTGACAAAACCTTTTATATTCCCTTTACATCTTATAAACCGCAACTACCAAAATATGATGTATTAAATATAAACATAAACAATAAAAATTTTAATATTGCATACGCGAAAACTATAAGATATCTTGGTATACATATAGACCAACATCTCCGCTGGGAAGCACATGTGAATGAATTACTAAAAAAATTACGCGGAATAATACCACTCTTTAGAAAGCTCAAACATATATTAGACTGCAAACAATTAATAATAATGTACAAAGCCTTTGTAGAATCACAACTAAGGTACGGTATAATAGGTTGGGGTGGGATCTTAAATTGCAACATGGCAAAGTTAGATATATTTCAAAAAAGGGTCTTAAAAGTCATATACAATAAAGAACATACCTACCCATCTGATGCGCTATTTAAAATCGCAAATGTAATGGACATAAGACAATTATTTTGCATTGCACTAGCCATTAAACAACATACTGAAAATAAAAGAATTATAGTAGAGACACATCCCCTTTATAGAACCAGAAATATAAATACCCTAAAAATCCCTAAAAGACGAAAAACCGTAGGGCAACGATGTTGTTCGTATCTAGCTCCAAAAATATATAATTCATTACCGCTTGAAATTAAAGAAATCAATAATAAAAAGAAATTTAAGTTAACGTGCATGAAATATATTTCTGAAAATATATGTTCCACGTTTTAGTTGATCAAAAATATTAGATGTCAATAACATTTCCATATACAGTAAAATAAAATCTATTACAAAAATATCGTAATTTATACGCACCATACTGATGCTACACTTTACTTGCCTATATATCTAATAACATATTTTTTATACTTTTTCCTCGAAAATTATTATCTAAAAATAGATTAATAAAAACAATGTATAAGTAAAATTATTATATGATGCATTTAGTCTTATATTACTTTTAATTTTCGTATAGTTACATAATTATTAGCATGTAAAAATTATAGTTTCTAAGATAGAAAATAGCCTAGTGGCAGCAAAGGCAAAGGCAGAAAATCTAAGGTGGATCACCTTGAAAGAGTAAACTTTTGAAGTGGAAAGAAAATTCCAGTTTTTACGTTATATTTTAGAACACATTGCTTAGTTAAAACAATCTTGGACAATATTCGTTACGTATAACTTTGTTGAAGAATGTTTATTGTGCAAAACATATTGATAAGTTTCTATAGCTGCCAAATATCTGATGAGCATTTGCTGCCAGTTTCATCTATAAACACTCCCAAATATTAAATGGATATCGCTAAAATTGAATACAAACAACTGCCACCAGGCTAGATTAATTATGCCATGTCATTTGTATATACGATGACACATTTTGTACCCGTACAAGTATCTTAGAGATACTTCTGGAGTCCTTCTCTTTATTAGTACATTCTTCCTACCATCTATATTATTATTGTAATTACAAGACTGATAATGTATAATGTATGATATATAATGTATAAAATAAAGATTATTATTATTATTATATATTCATTTAACGATGTAGTAGGTCAACTTTTAGTTACTCTGAAAATGCTGTGCCTCCGAAATTACGACAAAATTGAAAATAACAAATTGAAATTCATACTTTATTTGTTATTAAACAAGTTTTTTGCAGTTTCTTAAAATTAATTTTTAATCAGTAAAAGGAATAAACAGATTCTGTGTCAATCCGAAAATCCCATCTCGTATCGGTGTGCTAACTTTTCAAGGTGCAAAAAAGTAATTAGTAAACAGTTAAAAATAGAAGTGGATGATACCGACTAGTACATTTTATAGATTTGTGGAGGCCAAGGACAAACACAAGAGTACCGTTACCCGGTACCATTATGCTTGTTGCATAGCTATGTGGGTTCGGTTTGAAGCGATTCACACCACATAACTCAACACAATACGTGTTATATAAACATGAACATTATCATAATAGCCTAATTATTTCCAATCTGAAAATGCATAGCGATAATTTTAACACGGTCGATAAATTTAAACTCTTGTGATGTGCAGTTTGCAGATTATACAGTGCGTATCCAAAATACATGTTTATCGATTAAATATGACCAACGAATCTAAGCTAGGCATCCAACTATGTGTTGTTGAAAATGAAAAAATAAATTATTTAAGCAATTTCATCCTGGGTTTACCGCGATCGTATTTGGAATTCCTCTAAGGAAGCTTACAGTATGACTGGCGTTAAGTCAAGGCGTGGCAACACTAAGAAGAAATTATTTCATTGGATAGGATAATGGCCGTGAAAGCCAGTGTTTTACTAAAACAAAGTAAACACATGAGTTTATTAGAACCACTATTTTACAAGAATTAATAAGTGCTAGATCGGGCGGCGGCGGCTGCAAGCATCGTGTACCCATCGATTTAAAGAAAATTTCATTTTTATGGTAATAGTTTACTATTAGTAGATACGAGAAAGCTTAGTCGTTCAACCCCGACCCTGGTGGGATTTGTGTAAGAGGATGACTTCGCCCCTCTCTGAGACTCCACTAAATACCCATGTAATTAAAGAATAAAATTGTGTTTTTATAATTGTACTTAAGTAGCGCAACAAAGTAAAAATGGTCTGTCGCGTGATACCCTGGTGGGTGGTGCGGGCCAATCGAAAAGGGTGGTAATTTCTAAGGGATACTTTTCACCCATTGATTCAAAGGATCAAGTTTATACCAAATTAAAGGTTAAACCTTTAACCCTTTCATCTCATTGCTCTTCCAGGCCACAGCTTGGTGATTTTTCTGGCCCACCAATTTTATGCGTGAAATTAAATAGGTTAGAAAAATCGGTTTTTCACAAAAAACTCAGAAAGTATCAATTTTACTGTCAAATATGTGCACATAAAAATTATAAGTAATAAAAATCCGCACAATTCCGTTTTTTTTCGTACGACCTATGGGAGTCGAGATAAGTTTTGGAATTTTGACAGTTTTGCGACGCAACGGAAACGCGCGCGTTTTTTGCTAAAATCTCGAAAGTGGTCATTCGAATCGCAAAATGCTTCAAATAAAAGTTGTAGAGAATTCGATTTTATTTTTCATTTCCATTCGATCAATAAATATTGGCAGAGATATGAATTTTTAAACATCTTTATAGCGCGCTATCAGAACACTTGTTTCATGATAAAATCGATAAAAACTCGAAAACGATAGATCGTACGCATATAGTGTATCTAATGAAAGTTAAAGAGAATCAAATTTTGAATATGTTGATGTATGTACAAAATCGTTTTGATAACGAGTGAATGGAGATAAAAGGGAAAATATGAAAAATTATCATTTTCAGTGCACTTTGATAAATAGCTATATTTTTTATTGACTTTAGGCAATAATGACACTAAAGGTTTTTTGAAGAGAATTAAATGATCTATATTATTATAATGAATTCCAAATTGCAAAATTGTTCGTAATCGAATTCTCTACAACTTTCATTTGAAACATTTTGCGATCCGAACGACTATTTTCGAGATTTAGCGAAAAACGCGCGCGTTTCCGTTGCGTCGCAAAACTGTCAAAATTTCAAAAAAAATTATCTCGGCTCCAATAGGTCGTACGAAGTTTAAAGAAAAAACGAAATTGTGCGGATTATTATTAGGTACCTATAATTTTCATGTGCACATATTTTACAGTAAAATTGATACTTTCCGAGTTTTTTGTGAAATACCGATTTTTTTACTTTGACGCATAAAATTGGTCGACCAGAAAAATCACCAAGCTGTGGTCTTGAAGACCAATGAGATAAAAAAGTTAGAGGTTTAACCTTTAATTTGGTGTAAAGTTGATCGTTTAAATCGATGGGTGAAAAGTATCCCTTAGAAATTACCACCCTTTTCGGTTGGCCCGCGCCACCCACCAGGGTATCGCGCTGCACGCTACTAATAGTAAAACTGTTACTACAAAAATGAAATTCTCTTTAAATCGATAGGTATACGATTCTTGCAGCCGCCGCCCGGTCTATACTTTCTATAACTTAAGTATAATAATACTTTATACAATACTGATTTCATTTTTAATTGTTTAAATCACGAACTAATTGTAGGTAGTTACATTTTGGTGTAAATATCAAGTTACAGATATTAGTTCCATCTGCAGCTACTCTACTCCACCAGATTGTTACCGCACATTGCATCGCATGTTCGCTAGGTGTAGATAGTGTGATGACAGAACACCTACCACTGTTATCTATTTTCACCAAAGCAAAGTTTCTTTCATATAGTGGGCAAATAATGAAGGCCATATGTTAACTGCTTTTGTCCACTATTCCATAATTTGCCTGAATTCAAATTGTTAAAAGCCATACGGTAGTCCATGAAAGGAAGAGGTATCCACAAGTTGTCGTATATTCAATTTTTGGTTCTCTAGTACCGCATCCCAACAGAGCATACACTAAAGTCTGTATTAAAGAATACCTACATAGTATTTTTAGTAACCTTAGTTCGCTTCTTTTGATGATAACTAATTGTTGATTTTAGAGTAGTGCTTCTACTTCAGCCAAGAGACAGTTTTAAACAATATTCAAAAGAAAAAAATTAAAAATATCTTTTTTATATTCTAGCAAGGCTATCTGAGTAACCATGTTCCTTCTTGATTCCTGAACTTCCAGAGTACTACGCTAGGAGTAGTTTTCTCTTTCGTTGAATATAACTGTCTTTCTCTTTTTACCAGCTCAAGGCTGCCAAAAAACTGCTGCAAATGAACATATATAAATATATTCAACTATAACCACACACTTTTAAACTTTGTAATGGGTTAAAATGGCGGCGATCATAGTATTTCATTGATATTGCATGCACAATCATCCAAAATCGGTCTCCCTATACTATATCTATGATAAGTGCAAATTATGCCCAATTTTCCTATGGTCTAAGAACTTTTGCGTTTTCTGTAAATGGGTTTTTTAACGATGCGTCAGGAGGGTAGCCTTTTCAAAATTAAGATTCTGGTCACATTATATACATAAAATTCAATGTCAACCTTAGGTAGATATTCCTGGAGGTAGGGTTGAAACCTTTGATGTGAACTGATGATATAGATATAGTAATTTCAGTAAACACCAAAAGGTTTAATACCAAAATCGAATAACGTATTCAACGAGCGCTTCGCTTATTATGTTGGTACAACCTGGATATGATTACAGCTGAGCTTTAATCATCCCCAGATGATGCTAACATGGTTGGCGAAACGCAAATCGAGTATAGTGTTCAAGTATGGTGGTGTTTTGTAGGTGTTTGCGGAACAACACCAAATTTATATATTACTTCTACGTCTAGTGGAAGTATAGTAGCGCAAAAAAATATATTTTTATTTTTAGTTGTTGAAATAGGCTTAAAATGCCATGAAACGTCGAGATTTTAAATTTGAACGAAAAAAATTCCTGTGGGTCTGTCGGTCGGTCTATAACTTTTTTTGTGCGCACGTTTACTCCGGAACCGTTCATGATATTGACTTGAAATTTGGTAACACTTATGTATTATAACAAGATCTGGAACTAGATTATATTTTGATCTAATTCCGTTGGGGGGTTCGGGGGGTAAATAAGGGTAAATAAACAAAGCAAGCATGAGTCCATAATATTGCAATTTAGGGCATGTACGAAAAGTCAAGGTCTCAAATTTTTTTTTCGCATCAGCCTCCCCCCCCCCCCCACATTATTGTGAAAGGGAGTAAAAAAAATAAAATGTTATTTAGTGTGTGTAGAAGAACGAAACGTCTCAAAAAACTTTTAGCGTTAGCCACCCCCTCTACCACCCCCACCCTATTATTAAAGGGAGTAAAAAATTAAATTGAGATTTAGTGTATGTACGAGAACCAAGGGCCTCTAAAATTTATTTTGGCATTAGTTAATGCTTATTGGTTATATAAAACTTATAGGTAGATGCTTTATTTACACAATGTTGGTACTTCGGTATTTGAAGCTGAAGGAACAAAGAAAGGAAAATCATCTGTTCATTTAATATTAACCGTTATTAATAAAATCTAATAAATATGATTAACTTCAATCTTGAATTCAGTACTTTATACATTTGGTGCCGAGTTTGATACACTATTAAAATGAATTAGTATTAATTTTTCCAAATTCTGTTCTATTAACTTATTGGTCTTGACATTTAATCTATGTTTATATAGAGATATAACGATCATTCACAGTCTATCGAAGTTAACGGCGCAAACTTAAATGTGTATATCCATTGTAATATCTTCATACCAGTATAAATCCACGGTTAGTATAGATACGGTTGGATTAATGGGCGGGGACTGTGACGTTACAGTAGACCTCGGAACGCGCCATATTTCCATCGCTTGTTTTCATTGTAAATGTTTTACATAATGCCAGATATATTTTTTTATTTTCATTGTTCAAATAGGTATTCGTAGTCGGCAACGTTCGATTACCAAACTTTCATTCATTTCCAATTGTCTTAATTAAAAATATCTTTAAATACATTTAATATGTCACCTAATATGACTGGTGGTCGAGAGGTGAGCGCACTTGCCTCTCTGTTTGGAGAATTTTTTTTTTTTTAATGACTAATTTTAAATTTGTTTGTCGATTTATTTGGTCTAAGATCGACCGCCTGCCTCGTTTCTGAGTCACTGACTTATTGTAACGCGTCGGGTATAAATATTGTAAATTCTGTAATATAATATAAATTAAATAAATAACATACAAACAAATGAAATGTAAACATAACTGAATAAAGCATTTTAAATTGTAAATTGTAATTGTAATTGCCTCTCACCCAAAAGTTCCGGGTTCGATCCCCGGTCGTGGCAGTGGAAAATACTGTGAGAGGGATTTTTCCACTATACACGGATATTGG
The DNA here is from genome assembly GCA_963675555.1 of Leptura quadrifasciata. Lineage (NCBI taxonomy): Eukaryota > Metazoa > Arthropoda > Insecta > Coleoptera > Cerambycidae > Leptura > Leptura quadrifasciata. Next base: position 147,305,376 of record OY776673.1, on the reverse strand, counting down.
GTGTGTGTCCCTTGTCTCTAAATGTGTAGCCCCCTCCCACACAACGCTCTTCTAGAGCCTTCCGGGATAAAGGGGGTCGTAATTACCTGTGGTGTTATTTATTATATTTATTTGTTATTTAATATACGTGAGAAATATACTGTATATTACATTTTCCTTATACTGTCTTCGTATTTTTGTGTGCTATGCTATCACCTAAAACCTTGCGGTAACATGTATTTTGCTTTAAAATTATAATAAGATAGGATGACAGTTTACTATGGACTATGTTAAAATAAGAAATACAAACTTTTTTGTGCGGCAACTTAAATTTTTAGTGCGTCCCTTTCTTATTAAATCAAATTTGTATAAAATAAATAATGTCTGTTTCTTTTGCATTAAAATGAAATAATAATTGCAATGAAATAAATGAATATAATAGAAACATAAGTGGAAGCAAGAACGACTTAAGACAATATTAATGAGGGGGAACGAGACAGCATTATATGCGAGCATAAATGAGGTCTACTTTGACGTCACTGCTCTAAACGTTTTCTGATTGGTAGGGGCGGGCATAATCCAACCGTATCTATATGAACCGTGGTATAAATCCACCTTCTAATTGTCGTGAGTCGAGGCTTTTTGAGAAATTCTAAACGATAGTGTCAGTTAAAAACAACTAAAACGAAAAACACTCTGGAATTTTCTTAGTCATCGCAGTGTGAATGTGATACTCAGTATATTGTTATCATTATTTTTTTATAACTATTTTATTAGCACCAGGAATTCTCTTTCCTTCTTCTAATAGCTCTTAGATTTTGCAGATAATCGCAAAATGCAGAAAATTATTATTGTAATTAAATAAAATGTGGGATTCATAAGACATTAGTATGTTAAAATGGGAATTTCAGGTGCTAATATTTACAAATTTAGTACCGCAAAAGCTACTTAATTTTTTTGCAGAACATTAATAAAAATAGACACTTAAAGCACCCACAAGAACGTGGACGTAAACGTATAAAACAACAGCTAGGCAGACGCAATAGTCAATTGTTCTACGTTTGTACTTACGCCTGACGTAAATTTACGTGTTCCTACGTACACCTAAAATGTATCGTATCGAGCCGAGTAATGGCAATGGGATCTCCGATTGCACCCGATTGTATCATTGTAACTCTCAAAGATGTCACATTCGCATAGCCACCATCGGTTTTTTTTATTTTTGGCCTATTTACAAAACTATGCAATATAAATAAAACAAAGACACCAATGAAAAATGTTGGGTTAAGCGTTTATATTTATAAGGTTCATTAAAATTCAGTTCAATAGATACGTTACGTTTCAAACAGTGCTTTATCTCAATTTAAGTCCATGTATTATGATATGGCTTTACGTGTATTTCTGCGTTTACTCCAAAGAGTTACGTATACGGTGCTGTTCACAGGTATTTATTTTTACGTATCAGGTACCCGTGTTTGTTTTGTGCGTATGATGATATTTTATAATTTCTCTTAAAAATAATTTATATCCAGGAAAATACACGGTATATAAATCTTACAGTCCTTTGTGCATTGTACACTCGTATTAAATCTGAAGTATTTCCTTGTTGGCTAGGTTTGTTGAGTGAAGGTGTACAATGAACATGAACACAATATTCCATTATTAAGGTTATTATTATGTAAATACAAGATTGTACTTTTGCGGTTTCGAGATTAAGTTTAATATTCGGTTTAATACAATATCTAATAACGTTTTATGAAAAATTGCAATTTATATTTTTCATTTTGCTTCTTTGTGCCTAATAAATGAAATTATAAAACATATATAAGCAGTAGCGAATGACCTACGTTTTTTTTACAGATTTATTTGTATAAATAAGTGATGTAGACGTCTTGTTACAAACATCATCACGATTTATAATACCCTTCCAAAGCCAAGTTTGTTAGGAAAGGATTTTACACAACGATGAACACATGTTTCGCAAAATTAACGACGAGCAATAATATTTAACGAGTCTCGCTTGGAAGACGAATATTGCCTTTTATGTCTGATGTCTAAATTTCAGTATTCATGAAATGATTACTCTTAAATCATTTTAACGGATTGTGGCTTTAATTTTATTTTAGATTAAATTTGAATTCCAACAAATTACAAACTCTCTCTGAAATTAAGTCGCTAAAGCTCTTGTCTATAACAACAACGAGCAGTAAAGTCGACGAAGATTTTTCCTTAGCTGATCGCAAATCTAACTTTTAATATGATTTTACAAAGTTTCCTAATTACTTATTCAATGGAATTGAAATATCCCATCAGCGCCGTTAAATTAGATAAGGGCGCTGAAATGTATCTTAAAATTAAAATATTATCCGGTAAAGTAACCAACTGTAATCGATTTTGAATTATGTTAAGTTTTGGCAACATACGAAATGTGTACATTTGAAAATTACTGCACTCATCCCAGGGGGGTTGCAGTCACCATTTTACACCCCCAATTCAATAACTCGCAAAGTTTTCAATTAAATCGGCTAGAATTCATATCATGGAGGTTTTTGAGATCGAAGTGAAAATTGGAAAATTCAAAATGGCGGATCTAAAATGGCGGACTTTAAGAAGACTACAAACTGATGGGGGAAAATATGGAAATATTACTAATAGTGTCTATTTTTATCAAATTATCAGTAATAATGGATATGCACCCTTCAAAATTGTTTAAATCGTGTTTAAAGGGTGGAAAGTGCACAATTTAGTTTTGAGAAAAAAATTATTTGTCTACAAAAGGAGTGAAAATCATTTTTTAGGTCCGTAACGTTTAAATGTAATTTATGTATTATTGTTATTAGACATGTCAGGGAATTATCAACATTTTATTTCATTTTTGGTCAATTTTGTGGAAGGATTAAGTGAGTCCACATAAACGCTTTTTTAGAACAAAAGATATTTGCGCTGTTTCTATTACTTTTTAAGAGAAATTTGATGATAAAGTAAAGTAAGGGGTTGAAACGATTAGGGTTAATTTTGGTAATTTGAACTTTGTTAGTCCAATATTATCCAACTATAATAAAAAAATTTATTAATTATTATAATTATTTATTTTTGCAAAAGAAAGGTTCAGGCGTAAGAGGATTTCCTCGGAGGAGAAGCGAAAGGGTTATATAATGTGGTTACTAATATGGTGTATTCTAATGCAAAATGGCATTATAAACATTTTTTACTCTACATATTTTTCAGTAAAATCAATAGAAACGGCGTAAATCAGGAATTAATTCTTAAAGTCCGTCATTTTCAATTTTCCAATTTTCACTTCGGATGCGTAATCGGCGATCCCAAAAACCCCCATGATATGAATTTTAGCCGATTTCGTTGAAAACTTAGCGAGTTATTGAATTGGGGTTGTAAAATGACGGCTGCAACCGTCTAAATTTACTAGGCTAGTACCTGATTCTACCGTAAAAAAATCATTACAGACGTTTAGTATATAACATGAGAATAAACCACAAATAAATATTAAACAAAGCATGCATATAAAAAAATTTAAAAATAGGGGCGAGCGTAGGTGCGTCTTTACTATGTAAATACTTCGGTATGCGATGTAAAGCAACGACAGGCGCAGTTAGTACTTGGATGGGTGGCCATTCCAACGGAAACCGCGTTCTCGCCTCACACATCTTCCAGCGGCTTGTATATCAGTGTATGCGCGGAAGCTATACGACCTTAGGCGAGGGCTGTATAGGAGATATACCATCCTTCGGAGGGGATGTAAAGCCGTCGGTCCCTTGTCTATTAAATGTTAGGCAAGTAAAAGATCCCTACTCTTCTTAAGGGAAGAAGTTCGGCAAAAATTCCTGGTTGGGGGTAGCTCGTCTACAGGCGACGGTGTTAGGCCTCAGTAGCGGAAATAGGCCGACGTTAAATAAATGTATAAAAAAAATTTTTTTAAATATTTTTAATTATCTTTCAGTGTCATTAATTTTGAAGGATACATTTATTTCATGAATAGAAACAATGTTTATTAAAATAATGTCTTAAATTGCGTTTACATGTTGCATAAGAATTTTTTATTAAAACAGGCAGCAAGTTTATAAAACTTGCCCCTTTAAAGTTCCAGTCACATTAGGCTGGTTGCCAGCGGCTAGTTAGCCAGCCGCTACCAGATAGCGTAGTGTGATCGCAAAAATAGTCGCTGGATTTGCTGGCCGGTGAATATTTACCAGCGACTAGTAAAGTCAGACATGTTCAATTTTAGCAGCAAGCAGCCGAACATGTGATTCACTACTAATCAGCTAGTTAGCCAGCCGCTACCAGATAGCGTAATATGATCACAAAAATAGTCACTAATTTCGCTGGCCGGTGAATATTTACCAGCGGCTAGTAAACTAGGACACTCGTCGTCGCTACTAACTAGATACTGGTAACCAGCCTAATATGACTGGGCCTTAAGCTCCAATCACATTGCATGCAACGCCCGGCAATGTGGTCAGTCTTCGCACCTCTACAAGCGACTGCCATGAAGTACACCAACTCCAATTCAACTGCCACGTTGTAGATACTTGCTGCGCTGGTGCGGTCAGACTGAGATGGTGGCTGGCTGGCTGACAGCGAGTGGATGACGTGATCAGCTGCTTGCTGTTAAAAGTTGAACATGTCCGACATACTAGCCGCTGGTAAATATTCGCCAGGCAGCAAAACTAGCCACCATTTTTGTGATCACACTACGCTATCTGGTAGCGGCTGGCTAACTAGACTGGAGCTTTATCGAAAGCTATGTCGAAAGATGTGTGGTACTATGCCAAATAAATAATGTTAATGAAGTAGATTCTTCCGGGTCTTGCCGTGGTCGTCGAACTTGACTTGACGTTTCGCTGATCATCCTGTCAGCTTCTTCAGAAGGATTCTAGACTTCAGTCTTTAGAATCCTTCTGAAGAAGCTGACAGGATGATCAGCGAAACGTCAAGTCAAGTTCGACGACCACGGCAAGACCCGGAAGAATCTACTTCATTAGACAACGGCCGTGAAAACCTGCATTCTACTAAATAATGTTAAGTTATCAATTCTTACAATTCATCGGCAATCAAATAGTGACATTATCATCTTTGACAATAACCTTGGTCATTTATAGTAGGCGTATTAAATATGACATAGTGCGTTTAAGCTTCATGAGGATGCTCGCACTACTCCTGTGGATTCTAATCATGAACGAACTCCTGATACAGTTGAAACAACAGGGAATATGGGTGCATCATGAAAGATTAATGATATGTGGTGAGGAGGAAGAAACTCCTCAAAACATCTAATGCAAATATGGCTGAAAATCTTGCACACTTCAGGTGGTCATATCTATTTCTGATACCAGAAGCCATAGCCAAAGCTACTGAAATCATCCCCAAAAACCATTATTTAAGGCGTTTATATAGAAATTCTTGCTTATGCATGAATTTTTGATGACTAGCGTAATGTTCCACTCAAACTCCAGAATAAAATTTATTATAAGTTAGGGGTACCTATATAATAGTTTAGATGATGGATGGATGGCTCAAATCATCCTAAACACTGCAATGGTTTGACTTACAATAAACATATTTGGTTTTTTCTTATCTTTTTTTTTCAGATCTGACTATTTTCCATCCAGAAATATATACCGAGTGCCACACAGTACTGGCTCACCCCTATAACGTTTGAAAATGACCCTAACTTTTGATTTTCAAGTGGAATACCCTGTATTCTACATTTCTGCATTAAGGATGAATTTTTGAACATGTGTGGTGGTTTTTACAAATTTTTGACCAATTGTTATTTTTTTATAGCAGTTATAAATTTTTATCTAGACAGCTATGAAGTAAAAAAATACGTACATTGTCAGTTACATAGTTATTATTATTAATCATTTTGTAGGCGTTTTAATACAAGTAATTTAGTTTTTTTGAAATAACTCGTTTTTTTCAAATGGGACGGAGGTGGCTCTTTGTGCCCATTAAATTGCCCTTTTTAACGAATCCATTGATTGATACTACTATGCTTGGGTCTTTATGAACATTTATTTAAAAAAACTGTAAAAAATACTTTGCACCTGTAGTACGAGTTGTAGTATTTTAAATCACAGTTATTATATTATTATACGGCATCAAGTTACCTTTGCATTTTGAAACAGAAACAAAATAATCGAAATGACAGTTCTCTAATTGAAACTTTCAGTTAAGTATTATTACAAAGATGTATACAAATAATGAGAAAGTTAATATGCTTCTTATTTGCGGAATGACGTAAAAATGGAAAGCGTGTACACGAAATTTATAGAGAAAGATTTCTGGAAAGAATACATCCATTTCGGCCTTTTTTTAAGAAGTTGGAAAAGAAAATGCGGCGGGAACCAAAGGTACGCAACCCAACGTTTGTAGTAAGAGAGGAAATGGAAATTAATGTGCCAGGCATAGTAAACTATGATCCAACTTCTTCTACGAGACAAATTGCAGGGGAATTGGGTTCAAATAAGAAAACTATGACGCGTATTAAAAAAACACAATTATCATTCTTTTAAATACAACTTACTAGCATTTGTATGAAGGTGATAGTGATCGAAGGGTACAATACTGTGTGTGAGTTACCTAATAAACATGAACAAGATTTTAAAAAATGTGTTATTCCCAGATAAATCTAAATTCAAAAATAATGGAATGCTTAATCGGAAGAACACTATATATTGGTCCTAAGAAAATCACTGATTAGTCAGAACCAATAATTTTCAAGAATATTTTGGTATAAAGTATGGGCTCGAATGTATAGACACCGCATAGTTGGGCCTATTTTGTTTCAAGGAACATTAATGGGTGAAAGATACCTCAAGTTTCTACAAAATGAGGTACGGGATGAAGTTGCGGAATTACTATTAGCATTCAGAAACTTATACTTTCAATAAAATGGTGCTCCCCGCACAATAGCAGAATTATTTTAAATCATCTCACCGAGACGTGTGGTGAACAAGTGATAGAAATTCATGGTCCCATAAGGTGGCCTGCCAGGTTTCCGGACTTAACCTGTTTAGATTTTTATTTATGAGGATATCTGAAGGATGAAGTATACTGGACACCAGTTTTGACATTAAGAAATCTAGAAAATAGAATAAGAGCTGCATTCAATACTACAACTTCTAGAATGTTGGAAAATGCCTTTCGAGGGACAGAACATCGTGCAAGACAGTGTGCAATGAAATATACACTCGTCATGACTAACATAGGACGTTAATTAAACAAAGGACAAGCGACCCTAAATTAAAACTTTTCTGTGTGAGTGGTATAGCCGAATTAGGACATAAGATAAGTTTCATGCACCGAAACATCAGAGAGATAGCAAATTATTGCGGGTTAGTTTCAGAAGGTTAAACAGATGATTAACAACTCTAAATCCAAATATTGATGTTGCTTTTCTGCATGGATGGCAGACAAATTGGGATATCAATATTATTGCAACAGAACAAAGATAGTAAATTGAAAGGGGTGTCTATGTTCAATTTCAATAAATGGTTGCATAGCTCATTAATTGCATCTGTCTTTTATGCAGTTAAAGCAAATATGATCTAAAGCACTATCAATCACCTGTCATATACATTTTGAGGAACAAGCTCAACTTTCATTCTATAAAAATGTACGGTTTATCAAAAATAATAATATAAATATATTGCAGTTTAATACTTTAATTAAAAACAAAATTCTCTCTATGATCCATGCCATGTTTGTTTTATTATTAAATAAATATAAAAATATAGAATTGTGTCACGTAGGTATCACTTTAATTAATGACAATGTTACATTGTTTTGATGTTGCAATGGAAAATTTATTGTGCGAAATACAATAATGGGTTTATAATTTGATGATCATTATTAAAAAATATTGGCGAAAGTATAATTTACGAAATGAATCATTATCAATGTTTGTACCGTTACTTAAATTGAAGGCTAAAAAACGGGAGAGCGTTGAATTTCTAGTCTGCTAATATCCTCTCTCAATTTATATCTTTTCCCTTTTAAAATATTTCAAAAAATTTTAAATGTAGCCGGTCCCTCGTTCTCGTTAATATATTCGTAAAAATCGCATAATCTTCTAAATATTTGCAAGAAGGCTAAGAAACAGGCCATGGTTAAGTATAATTAAACATTTACTTGAAATGAATTCAAATTTTTTTCACAGACGTGTCTTAAGGCACTTAGTCTCTAAGAAATCGATGTCTTGAGCAATCATATATTATTTGTATGGTAAAATTGGGATAATATGGACCAAATACGTTTTATCTCGTGGGATTTTCCCACTTTATCTAAAAAAAAATTTCTAAGTCAAATTTGGGTGGGTGACATAAAATCAGAAGCTTATTTATCGTCTAGCAGTTTGGCTTCGTTCTTGTCGCCTTAAGATGAATATTTACTGAATTACAGTCCAAAATGTCCGAAAACTACATTTTAGGAAAATCAATATTTTTAAAGACCGTGCCGACAGTACACACTGTCAAACATTTCTTACTACTTTGGGCCATGGCTGCGGCAGCCTCTTACACTGCCCCACCGAGTTTGGTTTCTTTACAATAGGTTATGCATTCTGCTAAACGAGAACTATTATTATTCTGTGCACCAATTGTCTGTTTGCAAAGTTCACATAACGTACCCTGTTATGTGAACTTTGCAAACAGACAATTGGTGCACAGAATAATCACTCTCAATTAATGCCTATAAAACAGAGTTAGTGTTATTCGTCAAGAAAAGAAAGTTTCTTAATTTGAAAATGCCTAACTAGCGGGCACTCGACCCTATTTAACGAGTGAGGTCAAATACCTGGGGATTCTACTTGATCGAATTCTGAACTGGAAAAGACATGTGGAAGTAAAGGTAAACAAGGCATGTGGGGCTTTTGGCAGTATCGCAGAACAGTAGGCAGGTTCTTAAGTTTATAGTTCAAGATTACAGAGATGCCAGACCTACGTCATTTTAGAAAAGCTAAGATTTTCACAATAAATGTGTAACATGTAGGTAAAAATGTATTGGGTATTCGCTAGCTTGAAAGCGGGGCCCTTTTTTACAGATAATAGGTATTGAAGGTAAATAAAAAATTTTAGTCTTACGTTCACATAGCAATAAGTAAGTTCATTAATAGTCGTCCGTGGTGTAGTGGTTGTGTTGCCCGATTCTCACGCGTGTGGCTGAAGGTTCGAATCAACTCTTTACAGTTGTTTTTAATATATTTTGTACGAAATGTATTTCGGCTCGATTGGCAACTAAAATACCTGATGCGAATATTTCTTTATAGAGTAACAACGACATAACTCCGATAGCGGACTACGTCCAATGCATCTCTCAAAACTTCTATTCGTTCAAGATGGGCGATAGTCCACTAACAAGGCACATAACGCAAATTAGACGGTATAATGCCTCATTTCGGATTAAACTCTGTAGCCAAGCTGCACCAAGTATAACTTCCGCGTACCCTATCCGTCTCTACTAATATTTCATACCTTTGTCTATCTTTAAATCTTTCCTATTCCCCTCTTCCTTTCTGTTTGTGTCCTTTTTGTTTGTTATTTCCTTCTTATTTTTCTAAATTCATTTCTCATCAGAAACCTTAAGAAAATGAAAACATTTGGAATAAAAAAATTTAAAATCAAAGTTTAGGCCAGCCATGCGCAGCCCAGCATTGACGAGTCTTGCGGAAAGCGCCTCTTTCGAATTGAGGTACCAGCATCATATACGAAATTTAAAACTGTTTCGTGCACGAGCTATTAGTTAATATGTATTTAAAAGTTTAGTTTAATCTGTTCTTAGATATAGTTAAATTTCATTACCTTTTTATATCTATTTTTCATATAAGGAGTTTGGTTTAATTATCATTTTAACTGAACCAGGCCTACCCGCTCGATCCTCCAATCCGCCACCGTGCAACCACCGCGATCAACGCGGTGGTTGCACGATCGGTCCCGGGATAGGTTTTGGGGAGGTACTTTTGTAAAGGTAATTTTAATAAAGAAGTTTTGAATTGAATTGAATTATAGAGTAAAATCCCAGAGCCTCCAGACCTACGTCATTTTTGCAAAACTAAGATTTTCAGATAACAGGTACTGAAGGTGAATAAAAATCTTAATTAATCTTTTACGTTAAAGTACTACAGCTGGTTTTTATATATGTTTTACACGATATTATTAAGAACCAACAATTGTTTCATTTTATTATTTTTATGGTATTGAAAAAAATTCCTAATTTCTTTCATCGCTTTGCTAAGTGTAATAAATAGAATTTATATTTCTTATGAATGTTTATTTCCATGCTTAAATTAAATCCAGGCAATACACACATATATTATTTCCCTGTTTTTACTCTTAGATATTATTCAGAATTATATATCTATTCTTATATATTTATCGATATAATTTTATATCATTTACCTGTAATAATAATTATACCAGCTTAATTAATTAAAAGTATGCAAAAGTTTTTTAAGTTTTACAAAATGTGGTTACCTTTTCTGACTAATTATGTCTGTACTGTATGTTTGTATATATATTTTTTGTGTTGCTCTTCTTTTCACATGTACTGGAGCTACTCGCTAGATTCATGCAAGAAAAATGGCTTAGTTTTTGTCACTTTAATATTAGATCATTTACTACAGGTTTTGATCCGTTCTCTGAACTGGTAACTAGAGAATCATATGATGTGGTAGGACTATCGGAAACATTTTTAAATGCTAATACTCATGAGAGTGCTATTCGGATTCCCGGCTATAAAATTATTAGAAAGGATCGAGAAGGAAGAGGTGGGGGGTAGCTTTTTATGTGAAGGATATTATTAAATTTAAAATCCTGTCGAACAACTATGGATTAGCACTAGAATTAAAGGTAAGAAGCTCTGTTTGGGTGCGGTGTATAGGCCTCCCCATGTAAATTTGCCATTGTGTATTGAAAATATTGAAAATGTTCTAACAAATTTTCTACCCGACTTTGATTATGTCTTATTTGGGGGCGATTTAAATGTGGATTTTTTAAACAAAAATAGTCTTAATTTTAATCTATTTAATTCTTTACTTGATAAGTATGGTTTACATCAACTTATTGAACAACCAACTCGTATCACTGACACTTCTAGCACACTAGATCTTATTGTTTCGTCTAGTTTAGATTTAACCTTAAATACAGATGTTGTTAATATGGAGGGTATATCTGATCACTGTTTAGTTAAATGTTACTTAAAAATAAAGAAGTTTCGCCAACCTACTATATTCCGTACATTTCGTGATTTTTCCAAGTTTAAGTACGATTTATTTTTGGAAGACCTTAGCATAAGAGATTTTGATAATATTTATAGGCTTGGATGTATTGACGAGATGATTCGTTTTCGGAATGTTAATTTATTACATTTGTTTGACAAACATGCACCTCTTAAGTCTGTTTGAATAACTAAGCCTCGTGCTCCGTGGCTGACGGATAATTTGAAAATTATGATGAAGGTTAGAGACAAGGCATTTTTAAAATATAAAAAGAATAAAACTGATACTACTTGGAATGATTATAAAAACATCAGAAACTTAGTTAACTCCTCGATTAAAGCAGAAAAAAGGGCATATTTACACTATCAATTTAAAAAAGACCCTAAAACATTTTGGAAAACACTAAAGCTCTAAATATTAGTCCGGATGTAGACAACCCTTGCTCGGCGGTTGCTAATGCAAATTCATTCAATGATTTTTTCATAAATAGTTTACCTAGAATAGATGTCAATGTTAATGATAACTTCGTCTCTGAGAATTATGATAATAACAAACATTCTGCAATTTCTGATGAATTCAAGTTTGACACTGTAACGGTTGACAAAGTAGAAAAAATTATATTCACTATTAATGCCAAAGGAGTGGAAGGAATTGATCTTAAGATGCTTTCTTTAGTTATCCCCTACTTAAGTGAGCACCTAACCTTCATCATTAATAAACGCCTAGTGAGTAATAATTTTCCACAGCTTTGGAAGTCGGCGATTGTTGTGCCTGTACCTAAAATCAATAATCCCTCACTTGTGTCACACTTTAGAACTATTAGTTTATTGCCTTTAATATCAAAGATTCTCGAAAAAATTGTTTCTGAACAGCTCCGATCATTCTTGGACAAGAATAAAATCTTACCGCCAACTCAGTCTGACTTTAGGGCACATCACAGTACAACTACTGCCTTGCTCACAGACAATATATTTAGGGCCAATGATGTAAAACAAAATACTGCTTTGATTCTGCTGGATTATAGTAAGGCGTTCGATACTCTAGATCATTCGATTTTGTGTTCTAAATTAAAATATTTTGGAGTAAGTGCTGGTGCGGTTACATTCTTTAAAAATTACCTTTTAAATAGAAATCAGAACGTACTTGTAAATACTGAATTTTCAAATATTGTTAATCTTAATCAAGGGGTTACACAGGGTAGGATCTTGGGCCCTCTGCTTTTTGCTATTTATACGGCCGATTTTTCACAATTGTTAAAGTATTGTAAGATGCACCAGTACGCTGATGATACGCAAATTTATTTTTCATTTTACTTAAGCGAAGTTAGAGACGCTGTCTCTAAAATTAACTTCGATCTGCTTACTATATCTGGGGTATCTAGGGCGCACAAACTAGTTCTCAATGAATCTAAAACAGAATTATTAGTGTTCGGAACATACAGGGAGAATGTTGTAAGTAATCCTGTTTTTAATATTACTATCAACGGGGTGGGGTGTCTTTAGTTCCTACTAATTCTTGTAAGAATTTGGGTCTATACCTGGATGTTAATCTTAGATTCACTACGCATGTCAACAGTCTCTTTCAAAAATCATATTGTAAATTAAAAACACTGTACATCCATAAAGACTTCCTAAGCTCAGATGTAAAATTAAAGCTTTGTGATACTTTAATACTTAGCAATCTTTCTTACTGTGATACTGTTTTTTGGCCTGCCTTGTTAGGTAGAGATAAATATAGTTTTCAGAAAGTTCAAAACTCCTGTTTGAGGTTTATTTATAATCTGCGAAAATTTTACCACATTTCTGATAAATTCAGAGAGTCGCATTGGCTAAAGTTGGATGAACGTTTTCAACTCCATATGGCATGTCTAATTTATAAATTAAACAGGTTAAAACTTCCTGAATACTTATTTGTTAAACTTGTTAAAGGTAGTCTTACTCATGACTGTCCTACGCGCTCTCGAGACTGTACACTGTACCTAGACACAGTTCTGCTCAGTTTGAAAAATCATTTGTGTACAATGCTACTAAGATATATAATAATCTACCCTCTAATATTAAATCTGCTTCTAGTTTATATAAGTTCAGAGACCTCATCGAACGCCTGTTGTTTAATAATAGAAATGATTAATTATGTATTTCACGCATAATTTTTTGTGTTATAATTAAATTTTCCCCAATATTTTAACTGGAATGGTTATGTGGAAGAGCAGCGTTGCTGAACATCGCCATTCCTTTTGATATTATTTCTGTATCTGTTTAAAGTCTGAATAAAGTCAATTTATTATTATTATTATTATTATTGCCAGACGCTTTCCGTGGGCCCTAACTTCCGCTAGACGCTGTAAAGCTGGAGAAAAAATTGGGGTACCTACGTTATAGTAGCAAGCCTGAATTATATTTATATTATTTGGGTGACTGTTTTTTAATTAAGCATTAAAATATTATTGAATAATTATTAAAAAATTCCATCAAGACAAATGAACAATTTAAATTTCATGAATCTATCTATAATGCTCTCACTCGCACTCATATCCATATAATGCCCGCACACTCACAGCGGAACTTTCATCGTGTTGTGGATGTTAGATCCTTCGTATTGGTCTGGCCGCTAACGAAAGGTCTGAAAATAATAGACATTTTAATGTCGTAGGTCTGGCGGCTCTGGGATCTTACTTTACTATAACCCAGGTGGTCAAACACTGTCGTGAAAAGACCCACGTTTTGCTACTTAGGCATTGTCAAATATCTTCAAAATTATGTCACATCTTTCAAGCAAAAAAATACCTATCTAAATTTAACCCCAAACAAGAGCCCCTTCAAAAATTATTTGAATTACATTATCTTGACCAGCGCTCACTCTCAAGCGGTAAATATTCTGCACATTTCTTGACTCAATATAGCTCGATAAAATTGGTGTGCCGCAATGAAAACTGAATGATCCTTTAAATTTGCAACGTCATTTTTACGAGGAATAATTTTCTTTTTGTAAAGGACAAAAGTTAAATTTTTCTCGAAAAACTTGAAATGAACCTGTACTGTCAAAACGTTCTAAATTCATGAATTTTCATCTAACAGGAAACAACAGTACAAACAAAATAGTGGATATTCAATAATCTTTCAATTTTGGCTCCTTGAAAAAGGCTCAAAACGTGCCTGTACTTCCAAAGCGACCTAATTTGGTGAATTTTAATTTTGCAGCAACAAAGACAAGTCCAAATTATAGAAAATAGTCCAAATTATAGGACATGCGACATTATATTACACACAAAATTAGGCAGAGTATAATCATAGAAGTATATAAATAAATAATTTTAAAAGACAAAATAAATCAGAATTTTATATTTGATTTAGGTTCGTGTATTCATAATATACTCATAGAGAAGAAGTAGTTACTACATAGTAGTTTAAATAGTTTTGATTTACACTGCTTTTTGATTGCAGCTTTTATACCGGAGAACAATATATGAAACAAATAGTTGTTAGCACATAAATGGAATTTTTTTACAGTGTCAGAATATGCTCTTTTATGTGTGTATTACTTCGACTACGAGCATTATGATCATGTTTGTCACGGTGTACTGATGATTTATTTTTTATACCATATATGATTTGTACAAATAAATAGACGTGACACTTAGTTGATTATTATTTTTAAAAGTATTACAACAGGATTTCCAGTACCACATATTAAATAATTGCTCTATTGTACTTTCTTGTATAATAAAAATTCTCTGTAAATTCATATTTTGACCCCAGGTTATCATATTATAAGATACTTTAAAATAAAACATTTATGAAAAAAGCTTGATTTAAACTATTTCGTAGCAGTGTTTGTAAAACACGATTGACTTAATTTGACACAGACTTCATCGATATGTTTTTTGCAGTGGAGATTTTTATTTAAAACAATTGCTAAAAAATTTGTATCTTTTTGTAGATTTAATTGATGATTATTTAGAAAAATATTAATGCTTTCGTTAGTTAATAATCAGCTTGCTTTTATTGCGCCGGTCGTTAATTAAACTGATCGAGAACTTTAACTCAACTAGGTCGTCCAGTTCTTCAAGACTCCTGAACGAAATAATTATTGAGGTATCGTCTACATGCATAAACGTTTGTCTATTTATAATGAACCCATGCAAGTCATTAACAAATAACCCAAATATCACATAAGCACACTGCCTCTATTGATGTATCATATTTGTCCCACATAATAATTTTAACCAAAACTCTTCTGCCAGACAAATGCGATATTAACCAGCAGTTAACAATTATTCAAAATTCCATGTTTGTGTGCAATAGATGGTAGAAGAAATGTACCAACCAAAGATACTCAACTGTTTGAACCATTTAATGGTTGACGTTTCTGTAAAAAACAACTCCCGAAGCCATGCTGGGAATGTACAGAGTGTTTTCTCAAATAATTAATTACTCCTTTGGTCTTTGGTTTTTTTATAGCTTTAGAGAACACGATTACCAATTAAATTACCCTATTATTTTTAATGCTGTTACTATCACTTTTTTTTAATAACCGTGATAAGACAGTGTTTAATAATTGGAGAAAACCACCGAGCTCAACATACTTATTTAATAGAGACATCATATGCATATTAATAGAATGAACACAAAAATATGTATGAATAATTTATTTTTCAAAGGGTTCAATGAATTTAATACGCTACCTAATGATGTTAAAGTATTAACTGATAGTTTTAAGTGTATTCAAAATTAAGGGCGGGCAATTAATTTCTTAATTAAAATGCAGTGAATTATTTTTCTCTTTTTTAATTATTCTTATGTATTACATGTGCATGTGTGTTATGTATATATGTAAGTATTGTAACAGAATTAATAATATATTAGGGCTTACCTATTTATTAATAAAGTTATTATTATTTAATGTCTTTAATAATTTAAAAGAAATTACTAGTATGACACCTTTTACTTACTGTACAGTGGCTGGATATTAGATGAATTAGTAAAATACGATTCAAGTTTTTTTTATTTTGTGAAATTATTATTTTCTGAAAAAGTATAAGTAAAAATCGGCAGCTACTGGAAGCGGCTGGAACCTCCCCACTCGTTGGATCTTTGAAGCCTAAAAGAGCATTAAATTGTGTGACAAAACGGCACTAAACGTAATCCGATCTCATCCAAAACCTTTTCAGATCTTCTGGGGCACTAAAAAACCCTCAACTTAATGAATTTACAAACATCTATGCGAGTTATTACCTACATTATCGCTCGTTGAATAATATACTATTAGGATATTAACAACTTTAACATCACTTGAACGACTAAGAAAGTCTAGTTAGTTATCCTAAATACTACATATTTGTAAAGCAACAAACTGAAAATTGGTAAAGTGAGAATCTATAATAAATTCACCAACGAAGGTACAGAAAGCATATGATATTGTTACATTTACCTTTAATGTTTGTGACAATCCACTAAAAGTTAGCATTTCAGTAATTTTACTAGATTTTAGAGGAATATTTGTAGTTTAATTCTTCGATTTATCTGTATACATATTTAAAAACGGCACTAAACGTAATTCGCTCTACTTCTAGAGCAGTGAAGAAACCCTCACACGTGAATTGACACGTGATGTGATGAGTTTCACGATGTAACGGCTACGCGCATCGATCATGTCATGCGAAATGCGATCTATGCCATATTTGCATTGTTTTTAATTTTTTTCACGGAAACCAAATCGAAAGGGTGGAAGTGTGATATATCGTTGAAATCAGAATTTTAACTGCTTTTCAATGGTTCAATTGAAAGTAATTATAAAATAAACAACTTGTTGCGTCAAAATGGCACTAAACGTAATCCTATCTCAACCAAAACCTTTTCAGATCTTCTGGGGCACTAAAAAAATCCACACGCAAAGTTTCATTCAAATCCGTTCAGTAGTTTCGGCGCTATCGTGCTAACACACATACACACACACAGACATTTTTCAAAAACCTCTTTTTTGGGTTCCTAGGACCTCAAAACGTAAAGATTTGATGTTATCTCAATTTTCGTTTTTGAACCAATTTTAGTAACCTCTCACAATTTTATTGTGGAGAGGTTAAAAATAAACATATATGAAGGGCTCGCAAATGCGCATAAACTGAATTTTGACTCGTCGAAATCGGTTCAGCGGTTCCCGAGTTATTGCGATTTGAAGGTACGGATTTTTAGCTGCGGCGGGAACGTACCGAGAGCCGTTTTTGTGTTTCTTCCGGGGAAGAAAGTGACTTGACTTTTTTCGCCCCCGATAGACACTCAGAACCTAAGTACTGTGTCTGAATTTCAAGTTGCTAGGTTGATTAGAGGGGGAGGGGGGAAGGGTAAATGTAAATGAAATTAAAACTACTGTAACTTTTTCAATTTTTTTCGACATCAGGCACCAAACGTGAGATTGGGTACTAATGTGCCTACTTTGAGTTCCGCTCATGTATTTTCAATTTTCGCCATACATAAACAAATGGTTGCGAAATAATCAATTTATTGTTGTTATTATTTTTAGAAAAAGTAATTTTTCTCCAGGAAGGAAAGGGGTGGGGGAGATTTTCTTTCGCTATCGAATACGAAATTTTTCTCTCTTTGATTTGAACCTGGCCAGATTGCGATCGAATGATTAGGGGGGGGGGGGAGAGAGGGGCCCGCAAAGTTTTTGCCCTGTAGAAGGGCAACGGAAAGGGTTAGGGACTTTGGGCCGGGCTCATTTTCAAGGGCAATCAATTCTCTTTCTCAAGTTTTCTTTTACCCCAGGCCCGAAGCTCTATCTTCATTAGGGCCTGCACGCGCGCGTGATACATTTATAAATAAAAAACGAGCGCAGCAATCCAGCAGCCGTACAGCGAGATGCCGGGGGAGGAGCCTAGCGCCCCTACTTGTCTCTCACAAATAAACGCCCCACTCCGCTCGTTCGTGTGTCCCGCTGAGCAGAAACTCCCGATTCAAACGTATCGGTCGGATCTCGCTCCATTCTTGACCGATTTGATTAGTTTTTTTCTTCTTCTTCTTCATCTCTTCAACGGCTCCTCGTTTTTCCATTTATTTTATATCGTCGCCCCTTCCCTTTTTCTGAGCACCTGTTTGCCGAGTCAAACGCGGGCTGGATCATCGAAGAAAATGCTACATCGCATCGATATTTCAAGCGTTGTTTACCGACGTGATGGCGCGTCGCCCCTTTCTCTTTCAGGCGGCGACACGAGGGACGCATGTTCACAGACAAGCCCCCAGGTATAATATCTGGAAGAGCCTGATTGCATTTTTTCACATTGCCGTGGAAAGGCCGAGAGAGGATTGGAGTGGGAGTGAAAAGAGAGGGGGTTCTAGATGAAAACGTTGAAAACCGGAAATCATGGGCATGGAGAGTACTTTATGATCTCTGAGGTCTTTCCAGCACGTGCACCAGATTGAGAAGGTTCCATCTCGAGAGTCTTATTTGTGCCGACGTAAAAACAACAATTCATAATAGCCTAGTGGACTTATGCCAATACAAACTACTAAAGAACCTTATTCAGAGTCATAGCTCTCTTCGATATCATGCGTTTGTAAGATAGGCTGCAAAAATAATCTTTGTTCGTGCGTTAAACTGTCACTGAAATTATCAAGTCTCTGCCGAAATTATTGTGGTGTCCACTGCAAAAATTGTACTGGTACCAACTTAGTTCATGAGGCCGATGATCCAGTACTGTCAATTTCTCAAGAGGGAGCTGAAGTTGAAGTTGAGACAAGCCCACAGTTGATAGACGATCGTAATGATGAACCAACTGAGACTGGGCCGATAAACTACGGGTACATAGATAATAAAGCGTCAGGACTACATGACGATGCATGTAGTTCTTCCACTTTTTCGGATGGGCCCAGAAATTGCAACGAAGATGACACCGATTGGGTATGCCAATACGACAATAGAAAGTACTGACGATGAATTGAGTTCAAATGAGTTAGCATCTGCGATACCGTATAAAAAACCGCGTTACACAGCTGTGTAGTCGAAATAGCAACAAGTGCATTATACACTTTTATTAAACCCCAACTTATAATTATTTTATACTCTAATATAAGTATAGATATATTAGTTATAATAATCCATGCGACCCATATATGTAAATATAATAAATTATTTATCTTTATATTTTGCTTGTGTTCATGGCTTTTCTTCAATACAACGAACGAATCTCCGATGTCCTTGAAATCTTACTCCAACGTTATTTAATTAGAGAAATGCAGCTGTAAGCTACAATCAGGCTCTTCCAGATATTATTCCTGGGGGCTTGTCTGTGAACATGCATCCCTTGTGTCTCCGCCTGAAAGAGAAAAGGACGACGCGCCATCGCGCAGGTAAATAACGCTTAAAATATCGATGCGATGTTGCATCTTCCTCGATGATCTAGCCCGAGCTTGACGCGGCAAACACGCACACCTACAAACAGGCGCTTTGAGAAGGGAAGGGGCGACGACATGAAAAATAAATGAAAAAATGACAAGTGGTTGAAGAGATGAAGGATAAAAAAAAACTAATCAAAATCGGTCAAGAATCGAACGAGATCCGACCGATCTATTCAAAAATACGTATGAACCGGGAGTTCCCGCTCAGCGGGACACACGAAGGAGCGGAGTGGGACGTGTATTTGTGAGAGCGAAGGGAGAGAAGTGGGAGCACTAGGCTCCACCCCTGACATCTCGCTGCACGTTGCAGCCGTACCTTCAAATCTCGGGAACCGCTGAACCGATTTCGACGAGTTCATATTACGCGCATTCGCGAGCCCTTCATTTTACTTCTATAAACTTTTTCGATCCGAATCAAACTAAGCGAGTTATGTCCGATAAACTGATTTTCCCTTTACATGTAAATTCCCCCTCCGGAAAAAACGAAAACGCGTCCGTTTCAAGCCATTTTTAATGCCAGATCGACTCCACTAATATGCAAAGTTTCATAAATACCCTAATTTCTTAATGCATATTTGTACTAAACTACCAATCAGTAGTTACTTCCATTTGTAGAAAAGTACCTTTTCAAGCCGTTGTTTGTTAAATCTCAATTATATCATTTTATTTCATTGTTATTCACTAGATACACAAGATACAAGTTTTTTCCATTGAATTACTTGTATAAGTTTCTAGACTTAATCTGAAACTTTTACTAACAGTGATTTAGTCGCAGTTACTGTCTTATTAACTCTTACCTGAAAATTAAGAATATAGTTTACTTAGCAAAATTTACAATTAAACTTTATTTGTTTAAAGCCGTAAACGCTATTTAAAAGTAAAATAATTATTCGTTTAGTTATACCTATACCTTAATGGAAAATTAAAAATTAAATTAAAATAATTATTTACGTTTGAAATGACACTTATGTGGTATCATTATATTATGCATACTTCAAAAATGCAATAATATACAGGATGTTCCATTTAAAAATCAACAGTTAGTGTCACTTCCGGTGAAACCGGAAATGGAAAAAATCATTTGTATATCAAAATGGATAGTATTATTAAATTTAGTCTTTACTGATAGCCTACTGAATCATAAGCCAGCCAATTTTATATCTGTAAAATAAAATAAATACAAATTAAAATTTATATTTTATATGTCACCTCAAATCTAACTGATATTATGTGACATTGGTATTTATAGACAAACATAAATTACATTTACATGAAAAAAAAGAAGGCTACTTCAAAAAAGTTAATTATAAATAAATAACACCAGAACTGCCAAATAAAAATTGGTTATATTTTTAAGAAATAAGACACTCCAAAGAGGCGAGTAATATTTTAATATATAACTACTTTAAAGCTGCTATACAAAATGCACTAAAAAGATTAAGAAAGAGGAAAAAATTAATTATGAAAGATTTAATAACATCAATTGAAAATTATGGTAAATTATACCAGGATTTACTAAAATAACATTTAAATGAATTTATAGAAATAAAGTAAATTCCATAACTAAAAAAGCTAAATAATATCATTATGAGAAACAAATTAAAAACAATAACCACTGAAGTAAAACTCTCTGGAAAATAACACAATATATTATGAAAAGATAAAAATAAATAGTAAATGAATTTAATAATCATTACGCGGGAGCAAAAAAATAGTAGGTAAAGTTGATCCTCCCAACACAACTTTCCCTCTTGTAATAAATATATTTTTTACACCAGTCGATGATCAGGAAATAAACAAATATACAAAAGGACTAAAAAATACCAAGGCTCTTGGAATTGGCAGTATTACAACAGAAATGTTAAAAGAAACGATAAATATAACACCATTATTAAACAACCCCATAAATAAAATTATTTTGATAAAAAAAGTGATACAAATCTAATAGAAAATTACAGACCTTTGACATTTAATATTGCAGAAATATTGGAAAATTCGATTAAAAAAGTGCAATACCTCGATAAATTTAACCTACTCTCAAAAAACCAAAACGGATTCCGACAAAAAAATTTCAACAATAGTCCTATAGCTTACCTAACTAAAAAAAATATGATAATACAGTGCATCGTCCCTGTGTATATTTATAGATCTGGAAAAGGCTTTTGATACAATTAGTCACAAAATATTAAAAAAGAAATATATTGAAAAGTTATTTAGGTAAAAGAACACAAGTTGCAAGAAAAGGACTTCCTTTTCAAGTGAAATAAGAAACGTGCATTATATATCTAAATGATACATTTAGTTTAAATACTGGAAGTGATGTAGTATCATTTGCAGGTGATACTGTCATACTTTTCAAAGGAAAATTATGGGAGGAAGTGAAAGGAATATCTGAAGTCGACGATTAAGAATTCGGATGAGAATATTTTGAACCTTAATATTTCAAAAACAAAATGTTATCATTCTGCACCTGTAAAAATAATTTACCAGTATTTTCTGAAATAAATATTGTTAATACAAATTTGGTCATAACCACCGGTGAATAAATTAATTACCTTGAAATAAGTTTAGATTAGAGCACCAGACCATCTACACAGGTGGATCAAAAACAGATAAGAGTGCTTGTCATTCCTGGACATTACCATACGAGACTAGTATCTATACAGCCGAAGTGTATGCCATTTGGCAAGCTCTGCTATAATATAGAATTAACTCATCACAGTAACTACCTTCTGATTCACTAATAGTAGAGGAAATGAATGCGTTTACTTCTTAATCGTTACTACTTCAATGTAAAGACTTTAAACCTTTTGCATTATATTAAGTTCCGGCAACATATGAAATGCATACCTTTGAAAATTAGTGCACTCACGACGGAGGGATTGCAGCTCCCATTTTACAACCCCAATTCAATAACTCCCACAGTTTTCAACGAAATTGGCCTTAGAGATTAAGATTAACACACTTTTTTTGCATTCATGTCCTCTACTATAAGCGCCATATAGATCTCGCCAGAATAACGTGTTAAATTCCAGGAAAAGTCTATGAAATTGGTTTGGATACCAAGTCACATTGGGATAATGAATTAATAGACCAAGCCGCTAGACTGGCTGCTGAAGAAGGGGTACTCCCTAAGTTATCCTCATACAACCTAAAGGTCTTGGTAAATGGAACAACGAAACTACTTAATTAAGGTCTATTAAATCAAACGTCAATAAATGGACGTTGACAAGGAGGGAGCAAGATGCCATCACACGACTAAGAATAATTGGTCATACGAATTGTATTTCCTTATACGTGCTAAGGGGTAACAGACAACCTAGATGCGAAACCTGTCATAGACGGTTGACAGTTAAACATTTGCAATTACGATATCCACAGTACCAGCATGACAATAATTTAATCTATCCAGTAATATCCGGGATTACCTAGAAGACAATTTAAGCGTATTAAGAAAAGTAATTGAATTTTTACGCGAAACAAAAGTAGTCTTAAAATTATAGATGAGGGAAAGCGGAAAATATATTGTACTAAGTAATAGTATGTACAGTGAGGTCCATAAATAATAAAATTAATTATATGCGTAATTAACGATTTATGAGAAAAGTCCTAAAACACGTCAATTTTTAATTCTAAAATGGCATTTTTTGGGCAAAATGTTACACCTCCCCTTCAACCCTCTTGGAGTGATAGCTACCCCTTTAAAAAAATTTAATGGAACGAGGGTGCGTGTGATAGCTAATTTGAAAGGGTTTTTAATTCTCTATCCATCAATATATTTTTTTGCGTTACTATTCTTCCACTGGACGTAGAAGTAAAATTGACGTGTTTTAGGATGTTACTCATAAATTGTTTTTTTTTTATACATTTATTTAACGTCGGCCTATTTCCGTTACTGAGGCCTAACACCGACGCCTGTAGACGAGCTACCAACAACCAGGAATTTTGCCGAACCTCTTCCCTTAAGAAGAGTAGGGACCTTTTACTTGCCTAACATTTAATAGACAAGGGACCGACGGCTTTACATCCCCTCCGAAGGATGGTATATCCCCTATACAACCCTCGCCTAAGGTTGTATAGCTTCCGCGCTTACACTGATATACAAGCCGTTGGAAGATGTGTGAGGCGAGAACGCGGTCTTCGTTGTGAACACGAACTGGACCTCTGTTCGTTGAAAATAAAAATTGGTAGTGGTGGGGGTTTAGAGCTGAGACCCCAGAGGCGTCCGTGCACTTATTTTCGATGGGTTGAGTCTCAGGGTTGGTTCTATTAAGTGCTATTTCGGGTCGACTGCTACACCCTGTATATTGTAGTTTGCACTGGTTGTTAACACTTTATTTAAATAAGCACTTGTTTGATTATTAAATAGCTATTGTAGGGCCAACGGCTACACCCTGTTTGTTGAAATTTTTTATTTAAGAAAAAGGAATAACACGATGATTTAAAAGAGAATGCAAAAATATTTATTGAAAGTTATTGAACAGAGTTGGATAAAAGTTAACTTATTTTACAGTTTCTTTTTGATGTAGAAACTAATCGACAACAGAAATTCTGTCTTAGGTTGTGTTTAAAAGGTATTTTAAAAAATCTGAAAAAATTCACTTTACGAATAAGCCTCGTAGGCAAAGGGAAAAATTGAAAAGGGGGCCACTTAAGGCGAAGTATTAAAACTAAAATGAAAAGGGGGCCACTTAAGGCGAGATCTTAAAAACTAACTCTTTTTAACCAGGTTTCGGCCTGGGAAGCTAGAATCGAACAGCTCGTCACGAAAAGATTGCAGGGAACCGGGAATAAGAAAACCTAGCCAAGCGGGTATCTACAATATAAAAATAAATAGTAACCGGACCCAGCGTCAACAGCTATTACACAAAGCTAACTTTGAAACTTATAATTTCCACTAGAACACTACGCGAATACTTAACACAAGAGTCACTGTCAAAACTGAACTTAACTTCGGCTCGCGATGCACCAGTATTTATACTAATTCAGAAAAGTTTCGTTTTTCTCGCCCCGTCGAGTCTCGCGGAGAACTGGAAAGGCTTGAAATCGCTCCGTGCGGGCAAGGATGAGCCATCGATTGCGACATGTTGCGCAATACTTGAAAATTTTGGAATTTGAAAATAAAATCTATATAGAAAAATCGGCGATGCAAAGGGGAATTTACTAAAATTGGAATGAGAGTCGATGTTAACAAACTGTAACGCCGTTAAAAGGTTTGCCATTAGTGCGTACGATATTAAGATAAGATATTAAAAAGGTTCAATACGGTTACGAATCGAGCTGAGCGTAGATATAATATGTGTGTCTGCTATTATACAGGGGTGATCGAAAATGGGGAAAGTTTATAATAGCAATTGGATTGGGGAATTTTGGTGAAAAGATATTGGGGACTTTTGAGACTCGAGGCACGGAACGTGATTTGACGTATACAGGGGTTGATCGAAAAGTAAGAATAGAAAATTTACGAAATGGTTTTAAGAACGTGGGGAAATGGACTCGACGGTTAATTTTAAGGGGGTTATGTATACGAGGGGTGGTCAAGAAGTTCGAATATTTTGAAAAGGGGAATTGCTTATAAAAATGGGACGTATTGAAGTTCGATGATGAGAATTTGGGTTTGGATGGAGAATTCAACTAATTTGATGAATATATGGGGGCTGTATTTTTAAGTGACGTTTTTTGTGATGAATTGGTTCTGGATGAGTGCAAATGAATGTTTGACTTTAGATTTTGGTGAATTTGGGTTAGTTGTGAATTATCGATGGTTGGCTAATTTTCTCAGATTTTTTTGAATTGAAATGTGGTTTTTTGATGCTAACGGTGTCTGATTGACTTTTTTTTCATAGTTTGCCAGGTGGCATAAGATTACTTGATTTTTTGATGATTTTTAGAATTTTTTGTTTTTTAATTTTGACTTGTAGGGGACATACCCTACAACAGTTGGAACGGTCACCCATCCAAGTACTAACCGCGCCTTACGTTGCTTTACATCGCATGTCGAAGTATGTACATAGTAAATACGCATCCACGCTCGCCCCCTCATAAATTTTTAATTGCGTAGATAACGAATTCATCCGTTTCTTATGGATCTCACTGTATACACGACTGTTGTTGTTATTATTGTCGTATATTATCTTTTCTTTTTATGTATTTATTTAATGATCATATTTGAGATTAATTAAATATAGGCATCTTGAATGGCCGAGGGAGCGGCTTTTGATCTCTGTAATCGAAGCCGCCGTGAGAAAATAAAAGAAAACTAACATTAAACTGTTAATACTAATCAAAAAAATGTATTTAAAAATTTTGTACGGAAAAACGTAACTTTTACTTCTGAACTATTGTACAATAAGTCAGATTTGTTAAATATACGTAAGTTATGTACTCATTGTTTACACAAAACATACTCAGAAACAACACTCTTGGATCATATTTACAACAAAAGAGGAACGGATATAAAACAGGTAAAAGTTATAGTCGCACAAAAAGGAAGTAAAGGTTTCATGAACTTAGGCTCTAGACTATAAATAATCTAACGGAAAATACTAAATAAAACAAACCTATAATAAAATACAGTTTTTTGTCTATGTTTAAAAAAGAGGTAGTGCAATCAGACTCAGTATATGCGCGAACAGCAAATAAATACCAAATCTGCGATAATACGTGACAGCTACATGTAATATGCGGTTAAATGATACAAGAATAATTTTTTTAAATCAAAGCGCATCTCTATACGATCAGCACTACTCCCATTTTATATATTGTATATATTTTATATATTAATGAAAAAAATGATATTTACTAGGTTTGTTAAAATTGTGACTTTATATTTCTACCCGCTGTATCTGTAGATGTCATTATAAAGTCTAGTATACTTTAACTTGGCGTGTGTATGTATGAGTTAATATTTCCGTACGATTTCATTTTCTCCCATATTGTACACAAAGTTAAAGCAATAGTCCAGAAACATTGTCTACGTGGACAATATTTCTGGATCTTTGTGTACAAGAGAAAATGAAATCGTACGGAAATATTAACTCATACATACACACGCCAAGTTAAAGTATATACTAGACTATATAAAAAAATCGCTATGAATTTGTCGCGCTTTGAAATATACAAATGTATTTTCAATGCACCTATACTAATTTTTACACTATCATGTACTGTCGTGAGCAGAAAAAAATACGACAACTTTTTTTTCTAATGTAAATCTGTCTCTATTTGAATATGTAATGAGTAGACGAAATAAAACAGATATTACTTTTAATTTATTTTTTATTTTAATGCTGTAGTAATTGCTATAGTAAATGATGGATGGTTAATAAGACAAATTGCACTGCGTTATAACATTAACAAAAATTTGGTGTGTAACATTTTAAGAAAGTGGAGAATAAACGGTACGATTAGTAAAAATCCTGGATCAAAGGGCAAAGGATATCCTACTTAACAAAAAACTAACTATTAATATTTCGTTATTGCACCATTTCTATTTACAACTTCTATAAGTCTGTTTGACATAGAATTAAATAACCTTATACAATAATCATTAGTAATAATATTTTCCCATGCATTATTTACTATTTCCAGTAATTCTTCGGCATTCCGTGGTCTCATATTTCCTTTTTGGATACTTCTTAGTAGTCCCCATACTTCTTCCACAGGGTTAAGATCTGGACTATGACTGGGCCAGTTAAGAACATTGATGTTGTTATCTTGAAACCAGTTACGGTATGAGCAGTATGAACGGAACAATTGTCTTGTTGAAATATGAACTCATTATTAGGAAATAATTGTGACACAGAAGGGAGCATAATATTGTATAAAATCATAATATACGTTTCATTATTAAATCGTTCCTCAATATGCCACAAAACACCAGGACCACGTGCCGATATTCAAGCCCACATACTGACGGAAAATCTACCACTTTTATCACTATTAGATATATATTTTTCATCGAATTGAGTATTCGGAGGGCGGTAAACACGAATACGACCGCGGTGTGTTGACTGGAAAGTTTTTTCGTCTGTAAAGATTACATTGTTCCAAAAATTTACATCATGCGCCAAAAATTCAATCGCAAATCCTACTCGAGCTTCTTTATGTTCAGCTTTAAGTAAGTATTTCAGTGCTGCCGCATGACAGCGTAGCTTCGATTCTCTTACTCGCCGGCGACCAGTACTACTCGATCCAGGAAAATTCGTTTCTTCAGCAGCCTGAATAACTGAGTAAAATGGATTTTCTACTAAAGCACTTACCAATTGCAAATCTTGTTGTTGAGTTGGTATCCTTCGTCGCCTTGATTCAGGATTTCTACTAATCATACCGTTTATTCTCCACTTTCTTAAAATTTTTGTCAATATTATAACGCAGTGCAATTTGCCTCATTGACCATCCATCTTCTGCTTTAGCAATAACTCCAGATTTAACTAAATCGATTATATGAGGCATATTAGTTTTTTGCACACTTGCAATAAATTATGACAACTAACTGACAATGTCACAAAATTAAAGTTATATGTACACAACTAGATTTTAGCAAAATACCATTATAAGACTTATCCTATTTTTTTTTGCTCACGACCGTACATCAGATTCAAAATGCAAAAATTTCGAAATTGTATTCCTAATATCAACCTAGAATTTGGAACGGGACTAATCTCGTTGTCACCCGGTATACCTCAAAGAAAATGTTGTGCATCTTAAAGTGGTTTAACCGCTCCACTATTTGTTGCTTGCTGAGATTTCATCCCAATCGATATTCACGGCGCATCCGCCAAATGTTAGAGCAAAAAATTTGCCCTCTATATAACAAACACCCTATAATCATTCATTAGTAGCAACAGTAAACATATACAATTAATTATAATATAATATTTATAATACTAAACACCTTCAAAATAATAAATGCAAGCTACGAATAATGCAATCACTTACAAAGTTAAATGTCTTGATGCAATACCAAGAAATTTAACACGCAAGTCGTAAAATGTGAGTACAGAAACACGTTAAGATTCCGTGAGACAGCCTGCTCTAGGCAGTAGTTGGTACCGATGGGTACGGTGGCCACGCCGAGGAGGGGAACGAACAAAGTGCAGGATATTCTCAATCAACCTAATACCGGACATTCGACGCTCGACCATTCACGCTTTGCGAGGCGGCTTGTGCTTTCATACACTTTATCTAGGAAA
The DNA here is from genome assembly GCA_963675555.1 of Leptura quadrifasciata. Lineage (NCBI taxonomy): Eukaryota > Metazoa > Arthropoda > Insecta > Coleoptera > Cerambycidae > Leptura > Leptura quadrifasciata. Next base: position 147,276,577 of record OY776673.1, on the reverse strand, counting down.
TTGACTTATGGAAATAATTCAATCATAATGTTATCTTCTGCATTAATTTATACAATAAACACCACGTCATATGTTTATCGTTACACACTTAATCATGTAGCCGTTCATGTAGGGCATTCCTAATTAATTTGCTGAAATATTTTAGATCTGTCGCAAATAACAAAGAGAGTGTAAAATTGTTTACGATCTAATACTAATTTTAGTCCCTTTTTGCGGTCGACGGTTTCCTCGTCTACATTGATGGAATGTGAGTAACTGTTACTTTTTCTGGTAGACCTTTTATTTATATTAATGACATAAATATGAAAGAATGTGACATTCAAAGAATTGTTTTTTCGTATAACCGTAAAGCGAATATTGTTAGATGATGTGGTTTCATGTGATGCTATCTAAACAGTATAATAATAAATATTATAAAAATATCTAGGCAGAATTTTTAAAACCTTTATCTACCTGCAAGAGTCAAAAATCGAACAAACGTTGTAATATTTATTTCAAAATCGTTTCATGTTCAAGGTTCATACAGAAAATTTAAAATATTTCTCAATCTTTAATACAAATTGATGTGTGGCTCCAGAGCCATAGTGAAGCTCAACATTTTTTATACAACGTAGCGAATTTTCTCTAATTTTAAAACTGAAATAAATTTACAAAACAGCAATATGATCTAATAGCTAGGGAGATGGTGGTAATTTAGGTATATGATTTTATCGACGTTGGTAGTGATATGTAATGTCAGTTAGAGAAGCTAAAAAGCGAATAAGATAGCGCGATTTTTTACAAAAATGATGGTTTCTCGAAAATGTAATTGGAAAATTTTACGGCCCGAAAATTGAATTTTCCGACTTTGGTTGTTGTTTATGAAAAATAACGCAAACCTGGTTCTACGTCTATACGTATTTATCATTTACTAATTCCCCCCCTTCCCCTATGACCTACAATCTTCAGATACCTGTATTATTTTTTTAGGTGAAATCGATGAGTTTTCTATACAGAGACTAGATTATTAAAGGCATAGTATCCGGGCGACAACGAAATCTTTAGACAAGGCATAGTTTCTAGAGTTTTCAAGGTATAGGCTTCAAACTTAGCAGAAATAATATTGTTATGTGCCGCCCTTTTACAAAGAGAGGTTTAATCCCTGGTATTAGAGTGAAAGGAGGTCTGTCTAATTAGCTACCAAAGGATAATAGTTCACCAGTCAACCGAAGGGGCACTGCCTCTTACGAGAAGGGTTAGAAACGTCGCGAAGGACAGACTGGATAAATCGAGAATAAAGCGCTACGGATATATAAGAAGCGGATTCAACGCACGGAGTTCAGTACAGTTCTGAATGAGATGACAAGTGATCAGATAAGATAAAGAAGAGTAACAAGTTGTGAATTATAGTAGTGAGCCTACAGTAGATCAAAGTTATAATTAGTGTGTTATTATAAGGATTATTGTATTGTAATTTATTGATTAATAAATTCAGTGGTTACTGAAAATTCGTGTTGCAATTATTACAGGATGTAAACACGCAACAGTATATACCAAAAATATAAAGTTTTTCATTATTTGACACTGTTCCATCACTTGCAGTTTTCTTGGGGGGGAAGACTTCAACATTGAAATTTTAAATGGAATACCCTGTATATTCCTATATTTTGGATTCCGGAGATGATTTTAAGTGCGACTGCATAGTTTTCAACATATTTCTGGGAGTACTTTAGGGATTTTTTAGGTACCTAAACAGACATCATCCATGTTGCCAATATTTTCCATTGTAGAGAAATAAATCAGGTTAAAAATGATAACAATCATGAAGCTCTCATCATCGGTGAAGTGACAGAAATTAAGTTTTTGTACTTAGTTGCTATGTTAATGTTATGCGAAACACCATTGACCAAAATGTCAAGAAGAAGGGGAAATGCACTTTGAACATTTACTACCTTTCAATTAATCTTTTTTAATTTTATTGTTAAAATAAATTATTTAGGACAGGCCACTGTTAAAGAAAATTTTCATTAAAAATGTAAAGAATAGATAGTTTGCTTAAAGTCGATTTCATATTTTCCAACTTTTTGAATACCCTGTATAATGCATCTTAAGCTTGAAAACTGTTTATGACTTCCTAAGACAAGCAAAACTTTCTATAAAAAATGACTTTTTTCGGTAAATCAAAATTAAGAACGTTTAAAAGAGTGCGGTACCCCATCCGGGGACATACTGTATATATTTTCCTATTTTGTAGTCTTGTTACCTGATCATGTGAAACAGGTAGCAATTAAAAACAAATTTTTTGTATAATCTCTTGGTTTTCCTTTATTAGGAATTATTATTACCACAAATATCTCAAATAAATAGTTAAAATATGTTTACAACACAGGATACATATATAAAATATACGCAATTACATAAATTAAACATATCTTTCTAATTTAGTTGATTATTTATACACAGTATAATGTAATAATTGGTTTTTTGCAAGTCTGGTCGATTTTATGGGAACCAGCTAAAAACAATCAGCTAAATATGGATATATTACAGTTAAGACTCAGTGCCTGGTAGCGGCTCAAATATTACCAATAACTGTAATTATCAACCTAGATCACAAGAATGCATACATCAAAGCAACAACCAACACATATTGCAGAGTTTACGTCACTTAAACGTTAAGATTCGTTCAGGAAAAAATATTTTTTTTCCCGGTTTTTGACTTTGGATATACTCCTTTAGCCAAGAAACAAATAATGTAATTGATCCAAAATTAAAAAACGGAAATATCCGTAGATATGTAAATTTAATCCCCCCCCCCCCAAAAAAAAATAAAAAATAAAAAATAAACGCTCCTAACTTATTGTCCCATAAATACGAATTATGGATCAAGGCCAGGAACACTCGTTTCACATCAAGGGGTCCATCATGATGACTACTGATAAACGAACATGAAATACACCACGGATAAAAGGTTTAATAAACAAAGGTTAAAAAGAATCACAGAGGAGACAAATACCTAAAATACTAACATCGCAAGTTTTGTTGTTTGATTCTTATACCTGTTTATTAACAATTTCTGAGAAATTCCATGATAATAAAATATATATCCTTAGTTTTAAAACACTTAGTAGCATGCCAAGTTTTTTCTCTAATATTTTTTTAACAAAGTTATTAATTTCCCGTTTGTATCTGGGGCAACCCAGAAAATATGATTAATATCTCCCGGGGTACCACATTCATAAAGGTCATTTTCTTTAATACCGATTTTTGCGAGATGAGAAGGGAATCTTCCGGGAAGAAAAATTATAAGATTGTCTCCTGATATTCATGATTTTCTTACTTTTATACTATAGTTTATTATTACATGGTAAATGAGTTACTATCAAATCTTGCAAGGTTAAAATGTTTCGTTGTAACAGCGTCACTATCGAGAAAGGATGAATTATACGACTCCAACTTTTGGTCCGAACTGTTATACCTAACAGGTACAAAAAGAATCGACTTTTCATGACACAAAGATTTTCTCCAGGAAGGAGATTTTTTAAATAGTTTTTGTGGAACAAAAAACAGCATCAACCACATAAGGTTGACCAGTACAATATTGTAACGGTCAACAACTCATTAATAGTAAATAAACATCGCATACCTAATCTAATCATTTTACATCTGAACATACGCTCTATTAGAAGTAAAGTGGGAGTTGAAGCCTTTCTTTTAAATAGTGAAACACAACATTACGGTATCTTAGATTTCAGTGAACATTTTCTAACAGAAGAAGAAATTAATTTTCCAGTAATTAATGATTATAAAGTAGTATCACATTTTACTAGGGTGAATAAGAAGCATGGAGGAACTGTGGTACTAAGTAAACCAAATAATATATTTCTATCTATCTATCTATATTCGCAGTAAATGGCTGTTTTTAGCCATTCGCACCAAATAATATATTTAAAAGTGGGCAAGTTATTGAAAATAGGTCTGTTGAATTGCACTGCGAAATTTCAGCAGTCAAGGTTAGTACATTTATTTAATGGTATAATGAATAACAATATACAGGTCACCTGATTAAGACTTCCATATATTTCATTCAATATTAATAATTAGTCTATATAAAATAATAGGCGCGTATAAGTACATCATTATCATCATAAATTTGTACAATTTATTACCAAAGTCTATGATCCGTTTCTTTCTAATCATTTTGCAATTAACATTTCCAACCCATACTAGGAATTAACAGAAATCTTTATTTCGAATTTAGAGACGAAAGCTATATAGAAGTCAGAGATGCCATTGACAACATAAAATATAAATTTAGTAAAAATATTTACGATAGGAATATAAAATTAATAAATTCACTCAAAAATCCTTTGGTAAACCCGTTAAATAAATTAGTACACATCAACATAAGGAAAGGAATATACCCTTCCTGCTTCAAATTGAACAAAGTAATACTCATTAAAAAATGGATTAAAAATGGATATCAATAACCATCATCCAATAACAACAATTCATGTTCTATAAAAAGTATATGAATTTTTATTGAAAAGTCAGTTTAACGATTAGTCATAAAATAAGTAGTCAATATGGTTTCAAACTGAATAAATCTAATACATCTGCTATTACGGATGATTTAGAGTACATATCGGAAGTCTTTGAGAGGGGGTTTTATGTGGGATCTACATTTTGTGATCTCTCAAAGGTCTTCGACTGCGGAATTCACCCAATACTGGTAAACAAAGTATCTTATTATGGACTAAATAAAGACAGCTTAGCACTAACTAGTAGCTACCTATCTGCAAGAAAACAAATAACTTACTACAGAAAATCAATATCTGAATGGAAAGATATAAAGCATGGAGTGCCTCAAGGCTCTATACTGGGACCTCTACTATTTTTAATACACATTAAAGATATAAATACCTCAGTCACCAATGATAAATCGATCCCTTATGCAGATGACAAACACAACATTGATAAATTCAAATTTAAACTTTAATGTATTAAATATTATGGAAGAGAAAACGACAAATTTAAGCAACTGGTTCCTCGCCAATAAATTGTTCCTAAACGTATCTAAAACCATCAATATCACTTTCAGTCTTAGGCAAATTTTAAATGGAAATAATCCCAATGAAACTAAACTTATGGGTATTTATCTCGACACAACACTTAAAATTGAAAACTAAGTTGATCATCTGGCAACTAGACTCTCTGAAAATATCTATTTATTTAAGAACCTGTTAAAAATATTACCGCACAATATATTTTTATAAGTATTTCATGCAATTTTTCAATCGTTAAGCTGTTATGGCATTCTAGCATGGGGTCATGCTCGTCATGCAGAGCGTATTTTCGCTTTACAAAGAAGAGCATCATAGCTAACACCAATGAGGAAGATACATGAATTTTAAAGATGCTTAATTTTATTATTTTTCCATACTATACAAGTTGATAATATAATGAAAGAAACTCATAGAAAAATTTCACTTCGTAAATATTCCACATTACAATTTTAACTTTTGTGTAAACGAAACCACATGACTGAAAACGCTATGATATTGCTTTGACATCATTTTGACGTCACCAATTTTACTTGAATTTGCTAATTTACGTTGTTATTCTTAATCTTGTTATTAATTATTGGTTAATGTGATGGATAATGATTTCATAACATCCCTAACGTATTGATCTATAACCACGGCATTCTTTTTAGATGTTTCAACGTTTTAACAATAACGACGTGGCGCCACTGGTTACGATTGGCGTCATTTATTAGGGATAGAGCGTTTTAATGGTTTTAAATTTAGCCGAAATGAATATTTTTTTCACCCTCAATTTTAACAAAAAGAAAAAATACGAGAAATCATATTTTTCTATCGTCTATTTATCTGTGATATAAAAAAAAATCATGCAACTTCCCTTCAAATGTAAAATAGGTATTGATTTTATTTTTTTAACCATACCCTACCTATTTACATATGAATGTTTAATGTATGCCTATATTCACTCAAGTGCTTATAATTGAAATAGAAATTTTCACCAGTATCTGACCAGAGATGGAAATGATCAGGATAGAATATTTCGGACTAAGTAAACCTCGTCTATAGTCTAGTATACTTTAACTTGGCGTGTGTATGTATGAGTTAATATTTCCGTACGATTTCATTTTCTCCCATATTGTATACAAAGTTAAAGCAATAGTCCAGAAACATTGTCTACGTGGACAATATTTCTGGATCTTTGTGTACAAGAGAAAATGAAATCGTACGGAAATATTAACTCATATATACACACGCCAAGTTAAAGTATACTAGACTATAGCAACAAATTACTACAGCCCGTTATTCTATAATAAAAACCGCTGCCCAAGGAATCACTACTTCCACATCCAGATTTTGTAGCCAAGTCTTATACACACTAAATCCTAATCCACATACAACATAACAGACGGTATGCTTCGTGCGTTCTCATTAAATTAATTATTCATCGCTGACTGCAGCACTATAATTAATACTAACTCCACTTCAATAATTTTGTAAATGATTTTTATGTTAGTATCTTGTTCTAATAATTAAAATATTAATCTTTATAACTTGTGAAAATATAATTAGGTTTCGGTAATCGAATTAATTAATTTTTAATGATTCTGTATTTTACAACATATATTTCTATTTATGCACTGAACTAATTTCAATCTAATTTATAGTTTGGTATTGGTCGTAAAATTCGGATGCATCAATAACACAGTAACATAAAAAAATGTCTTGCCGGAGTACCACACTAGCGTATTTCTATATATTTCAGCCCGCTGAAACCGAATCTGAGGTCAGAATTTGCCAATTGGCTAATAATTTTAAGATAACCTAAAAAATTGCTAAAAAAATTGAGTAATAGGCATTACTGTGTATTACAAGGTCTCTCAAAAAAAAAACAAAGGAAAGTACTTGAGCGTCTGTTTTTTTTGTCAACTAAATCCACATTTGACTTCAGAATTCATTCTGTAGATTTCAGATCATCGTTACTACAAAAAGTTGCTCAAAGTCCCTCAAAAACAAAATTTTCATATATCCTACCCTGGAATTGCGAAACAAAAAATCAAAACAGTTTTGGTATGTGTGATAGTAACATTAGTACATTATTCTATATGGAGTAAAAGTGACATTTTTTGTGATGGATGCACGTGAAGAAATAGCCGAGACACAAAAAATCACTTTTTCTTCAAACGTCAGAGAATCATGGCATTTCTTACTTATTTCATGGCATTAAAGTTTGACATTTCAGACGGCTGTGCATTTCCATTAGCAACGGAAGTGAAAGTACTTTTTCTTCCGCTCGAGCGGACTTTTGCTTCTCTTGCTAATGCAACGCACAGCTAAATTTTTTATCTTTGTTTTTTTATATCTAATCGACGTTTGAAGAAAAAATAACATCTTATTCGGAGTAAAAGCCACTTTTGTGACTCGTCTGCAATTGTCGGACGAACAGACTCGTCACAAAAGTATCACTTTTACTCCTAATGAAACGGTATACTATTACAAACATAATAACAGTGTAGTAAAGTAAAAATATCCCTACTACGACAGTCCAGTATTCCACTATTTCCTATGAAAGCAAATCGATTAATTGCCACCAATCAAGGTGCATAATGTGCGTTTCCAAATCAATTGAAAATAATGGCCTATAACTTGCGACATACTACGTCTTCAATCGGAAAATGCAAAATAAAATCTGATTGCAAGAATTGTCTGTAATTGTCGGACACATTTCGTTTGTTCGGCAAACCTACAGACTCGTCACAAAAGTATCATTTTTGCTCCTAATAAAACAATATACTATTGCTCTATATATAACATGATATTTTCTCTTCGCATCGCATATGAATTTAAATAAATACTGTTTTTATTCAAACGTCAGAAAATTCTTACTCATTTCATGACATTGAAGTTTGACATTTTAGACGACTGTGTCATTAGCAACGGAAGTAAAAGCACTTTTTCTTCCGGTCGGGCGGACTTTTACTTTCATTGCTAATGGCAACGCACGACTAAATTTTTTAACTTTATTTTTTTAGCTAATCGACGTTTGAAGAAAAAATAACACATCTAATTCGGGTAAAAGTATCACTACTTTTAATGCCGCTCGTGAACGGCAGTAAAAGATTTTTACTGCCGCGCAGAGCTCGTCAGAGGCAATAAGAAATGAGATAAGCCGGCCAGACAAAGTGTCAGAAAAATTACAGTTTAAATTTAAAAAAAACTCATGTCATGTTTTTTTGACGTTTCAAGAGAAATGTAGTTGATTCTTGGGTAAAATTCATATTTTTAAAGTTTCCATCATCTTGTATAGAAAAATTAAATTTTCGTAACACAAATCGTATTTTTTAAGAAGAACATTTTTTTACAGTGTGACTCTTTGTCCAAAAATTAAAATTTAGCCCATTTATGGTGTAGGTAACCCCATCCGGAAACACCCTATATATAAAAATAAAACATACAGAGTTTCACATGAAATCAAAACTTTTGGTCAAGTTCAAGGTCGAATAAGTCGAGGAATATTTCAGGAAAGAAATTAATTAGGTGCAATATTCGTAGAAGGGTTAAGGGAGATTAAATAAAAGTCTTTTGAAAATTGAATTAATTTGCTGCAAAAATTATGAAGTCGAATTTGTACCACATCGAGCAAAATATATTCTAATTGAATGTTATAAAATCTTAGCTTTAAACAGTTTTATAAATTCGTTTATGTAACCCCGTTCTCAACTTAATTTATTATGCTAGACGTTATTACAATTTCAAACACCTGCTTGTTTATTATATTTTCTACGCATTCTACGCACTTGTTGCTAGATTTTGTTTTATACTTTTAATTGCACTTTTTAAGATTATTTATTTTATGGAACACTAATGATTTTAAGTGCACGTCATTAGTCCCTAAATATCCTAAATCGGCAGTTCCTTAGAGTACTAAAAAGTATTTTTATAGCATTCAGTTTTATTAGTTTGTAACCCACTGTGAATAATATGAAATACCAAGCAGTATGATATTGTATACACTTTCTTTACCAACATCCATCCGACCTACATAATGAAAGTAAATCCAGAACAAGAACATTATGGATCAAATACCACAAAACAAAAAGTAAGTGATATTTATCATGATAGTGGTTAGAAAGGAAATGTAATATTGTTTGAGTTGTCACGACTTAAGATTCAGGGCTTTCTATAAAAACCCACAAACTTATTCTAGGTTAAGGTTGTTAATTTATTGAGATGATTTATGGCAGTTGAACACATAGGGAAGTCGTGACTAACCTACAAACCAAAAACAAAGCCACATTTATTATTTCTAACAAAATGAATAGGTTGTTTTTAGTTTTTACATAATCTAATTGATTTATAAGTACATGTCCGTCATGTTATGGCTACACTTATTTATTGTGACTTTCAAGAATTATAATTAATAATAAAACGAACCTTGCTGGTAAAATTACTACTTATTATCAACAGTCTGCAAAATAAATCGAAAAACCGTTGCTATGAGCAACGGTCCGCAAAGCAAGACCAATACTTATTTTCTGTTTCAAAGTTAAGTCTGAAATCCTATAGAAAAACCGGTCGTAGAAAAAATACATTTACAGACGCTTTATGTTACGTGATAATATTTATTTACGTTTTAACTCCTTTTTTCAAAAGATTGCGCTACAAACGAGACCAAATAGAACACGTAATTATAAAAAACTTACCTAATAATAAATAAGTGACTGGCAAACATAATCAAGTTAGGTGTCTCTAGGTGCTTTTAAAAATTGTCTATTTTCGGATATTTAGATTTTTTTTATACTCCATCACATAATTTTATGTTTATAATTTTTCCTTATTAAGGGCAAAAATGATGATGTATATCAAGTTTATCTAAATAATATTAATACCACAGTACTCTTACAATGAACTGAATATATGCGCACAGATACAAAGAATTACAAATTAGAATTCTGATCATATAATATCCAATATATTTTCCCACTATTTAGTTCTATAAACTGATTACATTGATAGATTGAATGTTTTATCTAGGTGTTTATAAGTACTACTCTATTTATATAATGAACCTCTGATATACATAAATAACCGTTATATTTTGTTACAAATTATTTAAATTGAATCTAATAATATAAACAATTATTCTCTTGTTGCTTTGTTAATAGTTTGCCAATATCAACTTATTTTCTAAGAATCGCCAAGAGAATGGGAGATCTTAATGTGAAGAACATGTAATTTAAATAACCGTGCAAAAATGTAAAATACGTTTTTATTAAAAAAATTTGGTAGAGGATGGGCTATTTTATCATCCACACGTCATCGGAGTAATGCCTTTTATATTTTTATATTTTTTAGGTTTAGCAAGGTAGTTACTCATTTCTCTTGACGCCTGTAGATTAGGTTACTCAAAACTATTATTCTTATTATTTATTTTTGGTGGGGAAAAAGAATCATATCTCGCAAAATTCTTTTTGTGTTTATTTAAAAAAATGTAAGTATCCTATTTTATCATATGTTTAAACTATACCTAGTCAGATATTACATACGCTACCAATAATTTTCGATACATATTAATTTGATTTATATACAGTTTTCAAAATTCCAATACCAATAACTCTTTACTTTTTATTTAGATATTAGTTTTTGTTATAACTTTCTCCCTTTTTTAGTTATATTAATTTTTATACATAAGATTTTAGTACTGTTACCATAGATTTTCTATTAAGTTTCTATTAACTTATTTTAACTATATATTGACAACATGCAGTCACTAATTCCCCTTTTTAAAATTGTTTTTGTTCACGAAACCGGTAACACAATAAAAAGAATTTTGTGAGATATGATACTTTTTCCCCACCAAAAATGAATTACTACTCACATGGGATCAATCTACCTCCGCTCTTATTATTTAATTAAAAACCACACATCCTGCATCTATAAAGATCCACTATAAACAAAGGACTTATAGATTTACAGACAACGGAGAGGCACCCGCAATATTCTAATAGGAACCAAGCCCAATTTCTAATAAAATCACAATCCCGGGAAGTGAATATCAAATCACCCATCAAAGTACGTACGCACAAAGAATTATAATTATTATTTATATTATACTTACAAATATCATCAAATTGTAGGTATGCCAATATGGTTTTATTACCTGAAAAACAAGAGAAAGCCATAATTAGTACATCTAATAATTTTAAAAAATACTAAGACATTTTATTATTATAGACGTGGTAGTAAATTCCAAAAACGAAAAAGAAAAATAAAATCTTAAGATGTTGAATTGCTGCTAAATTTAAGTATTTTTAATATTGCGTATAAGTTCACACTAAAATTTTATAAGGTGTGAATCTTGGCTTTGAAATGGGTGACCCGAAAATAAAAATTAATAAATACTTGTTAATAATATTCATTTCAGTTTTGTTTTTCTTAATGAAGAAGTTTTGTTTTGTGTTCATTGTCATAAAAGAGACAGGAAGATGATGACAACAATTTACGAACAACAGGTGGGTATAAATTACCAGTTTAGGGTGCGTAGGATATTTGTAGGTAGAACATAATACCCAGACTTGTACTCTTTTATTTGTTAAAAGATCATTGACCCAACTAATACCATTTTTATTTTTAGCTTTTAACTATGAAATAGCACATAATAAATAACATATTTAGTATAATACGATGTGTTTACGAATCAACGACGTTTTGGCAAAATACTCGGACACGTATACTGATTTTAAAAAATTCCATTTCTGATTGTGATGTCGATGTTAGAATTGTGACTTTATTCGCATATTTTTTTCATTGAATCGAATGGGTAACTTTTGTTGCATGTGATAATACTTGTTAACTGTCTATTGTAGGTTATATATATACTAGGTTACAGGCCGACAAGTTTCAGTCTTAAAAAAATATATAGTTTTGTACTGTCGTGAACAGAAAAAATAGGACAACTTTTTTTTTCTAATGTAAATCTGTCTCTATTTGAATATGTAATGAGTAGCCTAAATAAAACAGATATCACTTTTAATGTATTTTTTATTTTAATGCTGTAGTTATTGCTATAGTCTAGTATACTTTAACTTGGCGTGTGTATGTGTGAGTTAATATTTCCGTACTATTTCATTTTCACTTGTACACAAAGATTCAGAAATATTGTCCACGTAGACAATGTTTCTGGACTATTGCTTTAACTTTGTGTACAATATGGGAGAAAATGAAATCGTACGGAAATATTAACTCATACATACACACGCCAAGTTAAAGTATACTAGACTATATTAATGTTTCGTTATTGTACCATTTCTTTTGATAACTTCTATAAGTCTGTTTGGCATAGAATTAAATAATCTTATACAATAATCGTTAGTAATAATATTTTCCCATGCATCATTTACTATTTCCAGTAATTCTTCGGCATTCCATATTTCGTTTTTGGAGACTTCTTACGAGTAGTCCCCATGCTTCTTCCACAGGGTTAAGATCTGGACTATGACTGGGCCAGTTGAGAACATTGACGTTGTTATCTTGAAACCAGTTAGTTACGGTATGAGCAATATGAACGGAGCAATTGTCTTGTTGAAATATGGACTCATTATTAGCAAATAATTGTGACACAGAAGGGAGCATAATATTGTCTAAAATCCTAATATACGTTTCACTATTAAATCGTTCCTCAATATGCCACAAAACACCAGGACCACGTGCCGATATCGAAGCCCACATATTGACGGAAATCTACCACTTTTATCATTGTTAGATATATATTTCTCATCGAATCGAGTATTCGGAGGGCGGTAAACACGAATACGACCGCTGTGTGTTGACTGGAAAGTTTTTTCGTCTGTAAAGATTACATTGTTCCAAAAATTTACATCACGCGCTAAAAATTCAAGCGCAAATCCTACTCGAGCTTCTTTATGTTCAGCTTTAAGTAAGTATTTCTGTGCTGCTGCAGGACAGCGTAGCTCCGATTCTCTTAATCGCCGGCGACCATTACTACTCGATCCAGGAAAATTCGTTTCTTCAGCAGTTTGAATAATTGAGTAAAATGAATTTTCTACTAAAGCATTTACCAATTGCAAATCTTGTTGTTGCGTTGATATCCTTCGTCGCCCTGATCCAGGATTTCTACTAATCGTACCGTTTATTCCCCACTTTCTGAAAATGTTGCACACCGAATTCTTGTCAATATTATAACGCGGAGCAATTTGTCTCATTGACCATCCATCTTCTGCTTTAGCAATAACTCCAGATTTTACTAAATCGCTTATACGAGGCATATTAATTTTTTGCACACTTGCAATAAATTATGACAACTAACTGACAATGTCACAAAAATTAAAGTTAGATGTACACAACTAGATTTTAGCAAAATATCGTTATAAGACTTGTCCTATTTTTTTTGCTCACGACCGTAGCTAACTTATAAACCGATTATAAACATTCCGCTCCGCTGCTCCGGTTCAAATGTCGCCGTGCAATGTGCGCTAGACAGGTTGAATTCTAGCCTAGCGGGGTGATACCCCGAAACTGCCCGCTTAAGGGTCTCTTTGGTTTTAGCGCCCGAGGTCATCAGTCGACCGTTTGGTAAGAGCTCGCCATTTTAAATTCATATTTATCTTTTTGGTAATTGTGGAATATTTTCTGTATTTATTTGAGTAATTTAATTTGTACTTGTTATATTTTGATAAATTCCGCCTTCAGCAACTTGTCGTAATTTTCAAATGGTCGATCGTGGTTAGTAAAATCCGAGAAGACATATTGTCGCAAATAATACCCTCTGGGCACGCTGCCTTTAAGTGGGACACTGCAACTGAGTCGAATTGTATTTTATGATGAACCGTTAAAGAAATAAATTATTTGCACCCACGATCGTTGTACACAAGGACAAATTAATATCTCGTAAAATATTTAAAGTAACTGTTGATTTACTTGCTTTAATTTTTTTCAATTAAGACTTAACGTCTCAACCTCTTTGCTTGGTAGATTCTGCGATAATTTTTAGTTGGGGACGCTGCCTTTAAGTGAAACACTCAAACTGAGACGTTCCGTATTGTAATTTGATTCCGGATTAAATTTCCGCAAAATTACTTATTTGGGGACGCTGTCCTTAAGTGAGACACTCCAACTGAGACGTTCCGTATTGTTATCTTAATCCGGATTAATTTTGTCGCGAAATTGCTCATTTGGGGACGCTGCCTTTAAGTGGGACACTCCAGTTCAGACGCACTGTACTGCCTTGTTTAACAACTAAATAGTCAATAACCATTTTTGGAACGTTAAGTTCTAAAAGCTGCCTCTTCCGTAATATTCAAAGTTTATTTTTTACTTTTGTTAGAAATTTTAAAATTTGAATAACCGTCTGTCTGTCATAAAGTTGGTCTTAGATTACCCAAATTTGCATGTGTCGAGCCAACGTTTTGCTTAACTTGTCATACCAGTCATTTTCGCTCACTTTTGTACTTATATCTTATCGCTTACTTGCTTTCCGTCATTTTGTATGAAATCTATCCAACCAATAACCGCGGTAGAGATTTTGTTTAAAACTAGAAAATTTGATCTCGTCTCGATATTTGGGCAAATAAAATTTTATTTACTTAAATACCGAACCGCCTGTGTATTATATATTTGTGTAACATATATTAAGTTAATCCTGTGACCTATAAATATGTTCAATAAATTGTTAAAACATGTGTGTCTTATTTTGAGTTTCTCCTCTAATTTATACTTCCCCGAAATACAGACATAAATTTATTAGAGCTGTCCATTCCGCGAGAACTTTCGACTCCTTGTAATAATAAACCATCTTCACTGATTCTACCTGGAGCCTCTATGATACTGCTGACAGAGAAAGTGGTGTTTCTACGCATTAAATCAGAAACTGACGCCTGAGGCAAAAGCTGCTTGCATTGGACCCAAGGTGCAAGTTGCAAAACCGACGCGACGTAGCGGCGTACAACTTGCTTTCTCTAAACTAAAGACAGTGCCCCTATATTCTGACACTAGTGAAACCACACAGTTGCTTTTGTGCATAGAGGCAAATTCTTAAAAATTCTGGAAATTTCTAGAAAAACACACGAACAAATCTTATATTTTTCAAACACCAATTTATGCTCAGCCGAATTGAATTTCGGAAAAATTTCAACAGGGTATTATGTTCAACAAAGTTAGAGATACCCAGAAATCAAATTTCAACGCCATCAAACACTTAATTTTTTTGCTTGTAAAATAAATACAGCCTCGAATTCGGGTTTTTTTCGAAATTTTCAGACACTCCAATTCCCAAATTCTATGTCGAAAATGAACCTATATGTCACAATATGTAGATATTGTAAATAGAACTAAAATAGTTAATATGAACTTCAAATATTTTCATTTTCATGAGATCATATTAAGTAATTCGAAATAAGAAAGTGTACCCGCTCTTTCCCTCTTATTCTCATTATGAAACTCTATAATGATTTACATTTTGTTTAAAAACGTGTTTATTGTTTATTTTACTTCCATTATTAATTAATACTTACACTGACAATAAATTGAATTTTTTTATATATCCAATGCATTTATTACGGTGTTATTTTATAAGATAAACATATTAAATAATAATTCAATATTGTTTATGTGCATACTTAACAAAAAAAAATTAAAAATAAAAGTTATCTATAAGTATATTAGTACCTGTTCGTACCATTCACATTTAATCTTCTAAACATTTAAATAATGGAAAACGTTTGGACTCTAAACATTCCTATTTGTATTGAATGGGCCACACCACATAAACAAAGGGGATTTTCCAGCAAACATAAATTACCCGAATGAAATTCCACTTAATTCATCTTTATTAAATACCACGAATCAAATTCGTGTTGTGAGTTTGATATGTTATTAATAAATTACGAACTTAATGAATAGTTATGATTATGTATTAGCTATAAAATAACAAGAAACATACTTGTTAAATCCTATGTCAAACTTGCATTATTAAAAAAAAAACATATCCGGAAGTGTTACTAAAACAATTTTTTCATGTATTCGCTTTTCACAAACATTTCAAAAATCTTACCGTAAGAATAATGCATTTTTTGAGACGAGACAGATCATCTGTTCAAGGTTTCGAAACTATTTTTTCGTCATCTTCAGATGAATTATGTGGACCTTAAATTTCAACTTGAAACAGCCTTATAATTACTGACCCTTGCTTTACTATGTTAATATAATCAATTGAAAATAACTGACAGCTGATTTCGCAGATATTCGGTTTGAAACCTTCATCATTTTTTAAAATGTACTTGGTTAATATTAGGTTTGAAAACATTTATCTCGTACCTTCAAGACGCTGTGAATGGTTTTTTAATATTTACTCTGGTCAAAAACTTGCTAATGCTCAAAGTTCGCCATGTTTAGCGACTCACAAATGACTTCAGGTCATCTGGAATCATTATACAAAAATAAAAATAATAAAATGAAAGAAAATTTTTTTGTAAAATTTAACAAATTAGTATATATAGTAGAGGCGGGAGGTAAGTAAATCCTCTCATATGGTCAATTGCTACTATACGCCATAGATGTCTCCATGGGCGTATAGCGACTTGCGATTCTGCAAGTACCTGAGAGTGGCGACCTTTTAGTCCTAGGTGGACTTAACCTACTGTTGTATGATTTGCAGGAAACAACTACTCAGCGGGCAAATACCACGACCTGCATTGAATTATACCTTACAAAACATGAGAGAATGTGGCCAATATAATTTGTCAATTCCCTGACCAGACATAGACCGGTTTTGAACTTATTAGTTCTCATCAATATGCCATGGGTCATGGTACAGACAAAGGCCAGTGGCCAACCTACTAGTTTTATAAAAACTATAGTAAATTGAGAAGTGCTGAGAGGTATATTATAACGTAGGTTAAGTCCACCTTGGACTAAAAGGTAACCGCTCTCAAGTACTTGCAGAATCGCAAGTCGCTATACGCCAATGGAGACATCTATGGCGTACAGTAGCAATTGATCATATGAGAGGATTCACTTACCTCTCACCACTGCTCAATTTACTACAGTTTGTATAAAACTAGTAGCTTGGCCACTGTCGTTTGTCTGTTCCTGACCTATGGCATACTGATGAGAACTAATTAGAATCACAGTTTAGGCCAGCCCAGCGCAGCCCGTCGTTGGAGTAATTCGCGGATGGCGCCTTTTTCAAGTTGTGGTGCCAGCGTCAGAATCAAAATTAAAAAATTGTGAAGTGCGAGTAAACGGCGAAAGCCAATGGGCTAGTGTTCCTTGTTCATGTTTAATGTTAAGCTTTATTTTTTAAGCACTGTTTGTACCATATTACCTATTTTTATTTATATTGCTGTTAAAAATTTAGGTTTCTAGTACGTTTTAGTTCTTTATACAATTGTTGCTCACGCCAAACCAATCAATCAATCAAAACAACTTTATTCATATTATTACACAAATATTTAACCAGATATCTATCTCGCCTTTAACCCTGTGACCAACGTATATTGTTTGTCATGTTGGTGGTAACAGGGTCCGGCGGAGCAGTGCTGGTTCAATTTATAACCTTGTTGATTGTATCTTGAATACATTTAGTGGTGCATTCAAGACACAATAAACACACTCATTCTCCTATTTGTAAAAAAATTTTAAATGAGTAATAAAATAATTGTACACTACTAAGTAGCTGAAAACAGTTAACAATAAAATTTGATGTTATATCACTTATTTAATTTTGTGCTACTGGTGCGGGTACCCAAGTCTATAATGACGCATCCAGTTGCAAGATCAGTGTGCATCGAGAAGTGAAAGCGTACGGACGTACACCGAGCCATCAGAGTGCACAGTGAAGTGGAAGCCCCAGTGACGTCGATAGTGTTGAAGAGGAAGTTCACACGTCTTTTTCAAGACACCATTTTCTGTTATTAATCATAACTTTTTCCCATAATAATATAGGTATTCCCTTACAGGAAACCGACAACGACGTTACCGTGGAGGACGGTAACATGGAGTACAGTGAAGACGAAACGTCCCAGAGCGGTAGCGCCCGAGGGGGCCCCCCAACCCCAAGGGACGACAAGGAGACGATAAAACGTCTCACAGAGGAGAACAATGCTCTCAAGAAGAAAATAGATGAGCTCACCGAAAGGTTGGAGCAGATGCAGAGGGAACAGAAGTCCCAGCATGAAGAGCTTCTGCGTGCGATTCGGGGAGAATCGCAAACACGCAAAAGAAAAAATCCGCCCGCTGCCAACACGGACTCGGACGAAGAGGCCCCTAAGGCGGCAAAGAAGGTGGCTGAAGAGCCCCTCAAGTGCCCCCCCGAGTCCGAGTCACCTAGACAGAGCAAATCGGGATCCAGAGCCCCCCAGCAGGAGGCTAGCGTCCCCCAACAAGAAACCCGGAAAGAGGAGACCGAGGCCCCTCAAACAAGGACAAGAAGCCAGCGTGTACCCCCGGTAGTGCTGCGAAACAAAGAGACGTGGACAACGGTGAGCCGTCGTTTAACCGAAACCGGTATAAATTTCAACAAGGCCAAAGTTACCGGGGAGGGAATCTCCATCGAGCCCGCGACGTCCGAGGACTATCGGAGGATGACAAGGATGTTCGCAAATGAAAAGAGGGAGTACCACACGTATGCCCTGCCAGAGGAACGGCAGCTACGTGTGGTCATTCGAGGGATCCCGAGCGGCGTTACCTGCAAAGAGGTGGCAGAAGACCTCCAGGACCAAGGATTCGCACCTACCGCGGTCCAGCGAATGATGTCAAGACGGACAAAACAGGAGGTGCCCCTCATGCTTGTCCTAGTCCCACAGGACCAGGACAAGATACACCAAGTAACGAGGTGCTGTTCTCTAGTTGTAAGGACTGAGAGACAGCGAGCCAAGGTAGCGGCATCCCAATGCCACCTGCCAGCGTTTCGGCCACGGCCAATCCAGGTGCACCGCGCAGCCGAAATGCGTGAAGTGCGGCGAGGCACACCGGACGACGGAGTGCAAAAAGAAGGCAGACGAACCGGCCAAGTGCGCGAACTGCCAGGGGGCCCACCCGGCCAGCTACAGGGGGTGTCCAAAGTACCCCAAACAATCAGCCAGCGCCACCCAAAGGCCGGTACAGAAGCCAACGATGACCTCAACACAGAAGGGCGGCGTAGCGCCAGGCACAAGCTACGCCAAAGTAGCCCAGGGCAAGGCAGGACAGAACACCGTCCCTGATGCAAAACAACAAGCATCGCCAGAGGCCAAAAACCTCACAGCGGTGCTCGCACAGATGCAACAAATGTGCTCAGCGATGAGCGCATTTTTTGCACAAATGCCAAATTTAACTAATCTGTAATGCCTTTACAGGTTAAACCGGAAGTCCTGCAGATGGCGGCCTGGAATGTCAACGGCCTGCGAGAAAGGAGACTTGAAGTCGAAGAGCTCCTGACCAGGTACGACATAGACGTCATGGCACTGCAGGAAACCAAGATGACCCCGGCCAAGGAGATCAACTTCCCAGGATACCACACCTACAGGATGGACTGGGTAAACAATCCTCAGCGACCCGCGAGAGGAGTGGCCCTATTGGTGAAGAAAACCATAGCCCACCATCCGACAGTACTGCCTGAGCTAAAAAACATGAACGCCACCGCCGTAGTAGTGTCCACAGCGCGAAATGGCGACATACAAGTGGTCTCATGCTACCAGCCACCCCGCAGCACGCTTACCGAGGGGGATCTGGACGCAATCTTGCCCGCCAGGACACAGGTCGTCGCAATTGGCGATTTCAACGCCAAATCCCAGGAATGGAACAGCGGCATAACCAACACTCGAGGACGAGAGCTGCTGAGGTTCCTGGGACAGCACGCCGGCGAACTGATGGTGGTAGGACCGGACCAGCCCACCTTCGACAACGGCAGACACAGGCCAGATGTACTGGACATCGCTATCCTAAAGGAGATGACCTTCGAGGCAGAGATCACCACCAGAACGGAGGGATCTACCGAGCACAACCCGATCTTCCTAACCCTAGGAGGACAGGCGAGTGAGGACAACGCCACCTTCACGAAGAGACGAACGGACTGGGAATCGTACCGGCAGCACCTGCAGCAGTACATCGCACAAATTCCCAGGCTAGAAACCATGGAGGACGTTGAGAGGGCCATCATTACCCTAGAGGAGCAGATCCTGGAAGCGATAAGGGCCAGCTCGACGGAAATAGAAGTAAGAAGGCACCCAGCACCGATGGCAAACCTCCCAGAGGTCACCAGGCAGCTGATAAGGGACAGAAGGAGCGCCAAGAGACGGGCTCAGAGGACCAGGCTCCCCGCCGATAGAAGGGAGTACAATGTCCTCAGCCGAAGAGTGAAAGCCGCCCTCCAGGAACACCGTCAGGAGGGGTGGCAACGCCACCTTGAGTCACTGGATCCACAGGACAGAAGCATGTGGAACACACAACGTGCCCTGCGAAACCGAAGAAAGCCTATGCGCCCGATTCACGGAGAGCGAGGGATCGTCTACACTAACCAGGAAAAAGCCGAGGCGTTCGCCGACAGCTTAGAACTGCAGTGCAGAGAGAACGAGCTCGATGACGAGGACGAGGACTGGGTGGACGACGTCGAACGCAGAGTACAAAGGATCCGCCGCCTGCCAGATGACGACCACATCCGTCCGACTACCCCCGAGGAAGTCAAGGAAATCCTGAGGAGCCTAAAGCCGAGAAAAGCTCCGGGATGTGACAAGATAGGAAACATCGCTCTCAAAAAGCTGCCCAGGAAAGGAGTAGCGGCGCTAGTCAACATCGTAAACGCGATGTTAAGGTTACGGCACTTTCCAGCCAGGTGGAAAAAGGCCGACGTCATTATGATCCCTAAACCAGGGAAAGAACTAATTTTCCCGTCTTCTTACAGGCCCATCAGCCTCCTCCCAGTCATGAGCAAAGTTGCAGAACGGGTCATCTTGAAGAGGCTAACAGAGAAGACAGAAGAGCTGAACATCATCCCGGATGAACAGTTCGCATACCGAACAGGACATTCCACGGAATTCCAAGTGCTTCGCCTCACCGAGGAGATCACCAAGGGGTTCAACCAGCGTCAAGTCACCGCGGCGCTGTTCCTAGACGTCGCCAAAGCATTCGACACGGTCTGGCACGACGGTCTCTTAGCTAAAATGATGAGTATGGGTTACCCCATCGAACTCGTCAAACTAGTGAGATCCTACCTACACTGCAGACAGCTAAGGGTGAAAATCTCGGACCAACTCTCTACCTACAGGACCGTGGAGGCGGGAGTTCCACAGGGATCGGTGCTGTCACCGCACCTGTTCGCCATCTATACCTCGGACCTCCCCCGGACCGACCATACAGTCCTAGCCCTGTATGCAGACGACACCGCCCTGATTGCCAGATCCTGGAAGGCCAGAGACGCAACCAGAAAACTCCAGGAAGCGGCCACACTCCTGGAAGAATGGTGCACGATGTGGAAAGTCGCAGTCAACGCCGACAAGAGCCAAGCCATCCTCTTCAGACGAGTGCGGAAAGAAATTCCCACAGGACACGTCTCCATGAACGGCGAGGACATCCAATGGCACGACACCGTCAAATACCTTGGCGTGGTCATGGACAGAAGCCTAACATGGAGACAAAACACGGACGCCATCACAGCCAAGGCCCGACGTACGAGAGCCCTCATCTACCCAATGACGGGAAATGGGAGCCGACTTAACTTGAGGAACAAGCTCACGCTTATCAAGACCCTCATCAGGCCGCAGCTGACGTACGCCTCGGTAGCGTGGGGCTACCAGGCGAAGTCCTACATGAAGAGAATCCAGGCAGTGGAGAACATCGCGCTCAGGACGGTAGTTGACGCCCCATGGTACGTGAGAACCGCAGACATCGTCAGAGACCTGGAGTACACCACGGTCACTGAAGTCATCCGGGAACGAGCGCAGAAGCTGTACGCCCAAGCCGAGGAGCATGGGAACCCGCTGATCAGACAGGCCACTGATTACGACCCCGCCGACGCCCCGAGGCACAAGCGACCGAGGGTTCAACTACTGGACAACGGGTAAGTATAACCTTTATTTCCCACTAACAGATCTGTTTCAGATACGCCAGGACGGACCACCACTACCAGAGACGTGACGTTTTCAACCCTAACCCAACCTCCTTGCGGGCGTCGGACAACATACCGTCCGACGCCCGTTGTCCTACCTACTCCGCGGAGACCGAAAGTGCTAAAAGAAGCACTTAGGTCTCCACACTCCCGAGCTACACAGCTCATCCTTACCTTTCCGACGATCCGGGGTAGGATATCAATTGATGTCCTACGTACCGGCAGTCAGTCCCAGCCAAAACTTCCTAAACCCAACTCGACCGATGACTACCCCCGGGGGTGACAAGCTGGCGAAGAAAGAAAACATCAAGACAAGAAGAGCGCCAGAAGAGACCTCAGCCAGCGAGGTTCAACAGCCAGGACCAGGGGAGGTCCGCAGAAAATACCACGACACATCTCACATTTGTGAGCTGGGTCTGGTAGAAGTACGCGGGCCCACCTATCACGAAGGCCGGTCCAGGTCTACAGAGATAATCTAGGTGCAAAGAGTAATAGTCCTACTCGGCCCCAGTTATCGAGACCGACATCCAGCCAATGGATATTGGCGCGCGTTGCAAGATTTCCAATAGCGAGCAGACGTTGTTACTGCTGAATCTTTTGTACTCTATAATTTCTGGTCTAAATTTAATTTTGATTTTACGATGTACTAGAGATAAATTTATATAACAAACAAAACA
Source organism: Leptura quadrifasciata (assembly GCA_963675555.1). Classification (NCBI taxonomy): domain Eukaryota; kingdom Metazoa; phylum Arthropoda; class Insecta; order Coleoptera; family Cerambycidae; genus Leptura; species Leptura quadrifasciata. The sequence continues at coordinate 147,253,781 of OY776673.1, read as the reverse complement.
AACAAGAACAAATAAAACAAAAATGTACAAACATAAACCAAGAGTAATAGGAAAGATTGAACAGTTATAAAATATCAGTACAGATAGGTAGGGGAAGAAGAAATTATAGTTGGTGAAGGTTTGGCTATAGAGGTTGCCGGAAGATGGGCAGCGTCTGGTAAGGTAAAGTGTGTTTTATTCGAAATGGGGCATTATGCTGTCTAATTTGTGTTATATTTTGGGTCAGCGGATTATCACCCAGTTGGAAGGTGTAGAATTTTTGAGATATATTCTGGATGTAATCCGCTATTGGCGTTATGTCGTGGCAGCGTACATAGAGATCTCTGAGGGAGGTGTACCTGTCGGAATTCGAAATAAGGCGCATAAATTTGTGATCTAACATTTTCAGTTTGTTCATTGTCGTAACCGGTATGCTGCACCACACCGGCACCGCGTATGTGATTGCCGGCCTGATCACCATTGTGTACAATAATTTTTTATTTTGTCTGTTAAGTCTGCTACCCCTGACCATGAGCGGATACAGACTCCTGGACAAAGAGTAGACCGTCCGTATTGTCTCATTTATGTGCATGTTAAACGTAAGTCTTTGGTCCAGTCTTACCCCAAAATACTTCACGCACCGTTTGGTTGGAGTACCCTGATCGAAATTGGCGTCAGAATTTTGTTCTCAGTGAACCGGCGTGTGAAAACTATCGCCTCTGACTTTTCGACGTTTATCCGAATCTTCCACTGACCGTTATAAGCCGTGGCTGAGCCATGTGCGCCTTCAGCAGCATATTAGCCGCTTGTGCGTTGTGCGAATGCGCATACATGGCTGTGTCATCGGCGTACTTGGCCAGTTTAGTATTCGGGAACTCCGGAAAATCAGAGACGTAAACTTTGGTGATAGGCACGATCCTTGCGGGACTCCCGCCCGAATATCCCGCCATGTTGATAGTTTATTATTCACTCGGACTTGCAGGGATCTACCTGTCAGGAACGAGTGGATAAGTTTAATGATATAAGTCGGTAAGTGGTAGTCGTGCATTTTGTAGAGTAGACCTGGGATCCAGATGGTGTCGAAGGCCTTCTCAATATCGAGGAGCACCATGGTGGTGCTCTTCCCGAGGTTGTATTGCACTTTTACATCGTTAACTATCGTAACGACTTGCTGCACCGTGCTCCTGCCCCTCCTGAAGCCAAATTGTGACTCATTGTCGATGTGAAGCTCCTCCTGAACAGTATCGAGCCTGACCAGGACGCCCTTCTCCACCAACTTAGAGGCTGCCGACAGCAACGAGATGGGCCTGTAACCTGTGGCTTCAGGATGGGAATAGCCACGGCGCATTTCCACTGGCTAGGCCAGTGCTGTAGCCGCAGGATCGCATTAACGATATACGTCAACTGCGCAATACCTTTCCTCGGGAGATATTTGAGTAGCTTGTATTCAACGCCGTCTTTACCCGGGGCTTTATTGTTAGGTAAAGTCTTGACAATTTCTGCTATTTCCGAGGGTTTGACCATGACCTTCAGAAACTCACGTTGCGTCAATTCTATGTCATAGTCAATGATTTGGTTAATGTCGTTTTCCATGCGGTCGTGATCGAGATTGTTCGGTATATTGCTATTGTGTATCTGTTCCGTCTCGGCCCGGCCTTGCGATGCACCGCTGCGTTAACGCGGCGGTCGCAGGGTGGGTCCCGGGATGGGCGCCGGGGAGGCAGCTTATATATTTATACATGTTACCCTTTAATTTGAATAAATTTCTATTGAACTGAATTGAATTGATGAGAACTAATAAGTTCAAAACCGGTCTATGTCTGGTCAGGGAATTGACAAATGATATTGGCGCTACCATTATTTCATGACTTGTAAGGTATAATTCAACGCAGGTCGAGGTATTTGCCGGCTGAGTAGTTGTTTCCTGAAAATCATATATTATAAATCAGTACATAGTTTCATAAAACTATGTATCCTGTGCCATGTCCCATTTTCTCGCAAACTTGTTTCCGGCATTAACTTTGTTCTGTGTTCAGAAAAAATATTGCCAATAAATTCATATAATTATATATCCGTTTTTATTCCATAATTTCTCGTTTTCTAGACACAATAATTGAACATTATCGTTCCATCGTTGAATAGTACTAGTATTTATTATATTATTTAGTATATATTTGGGGAGTCATTAAAAATGTGCCCTTTTTAAAAATTAATTTCCTTTGGCTAAAGAAGACGTAAAATGTCTCAAGGGAAAATGATTAATTTTATATTCATGGATGCTTTTTGATCTCTATATTTTCACCTCGAGGCGCAGTGTCGGTAAAGCATTGGAAACTAATCTTTAGTTCAAATAAAAAGAAGTATTTGCAAATTGAATGTATTATACGTTCATATTCACGATCAAAATCTTTTAGCTAGAAAAGAGCCGGAATATATTTGCATAATCCACAATAAATTCAGGCAAAGTATATTTTTCCTGGAAGCAAACACGAGGATAATGTAGATTGTAAAACAATAATTACATGGTTTGTATTAAATTAACAATACATTTGATAGCAATTAACTCAGGCATTTATTAAAGCATCGTTAAATATTTAATTTATATGTACTATTGTCTCTTGTTTAGTTATATGAAAAATTTACAATACATCATAAAAATGTTTTCTATATTTTGAACAGTACCAGCTGCAACGATTGATTGATTTTTAATTACTTTTTTTGCTTGATGGTTATTATTATAGTAGGTAAACATTAAGCATTGATGAGAATTATGCAAGAATTTAGACACACGATAATTGAGGTGCCCAAAAACGACCAAAAGTCATCTTTTAAAATCTATTTAAAAGACCTTACTATGGTTTTCTAGAGTAATGAAATATTTATGAAGTCGGTCTCAGCGTTTATGGCGTGTGTACGGCTTGAGCTATGCCTTGCTTCAAGATTTGTTCTCACTCATACACATATCAAGCGGTCACCGTGAAGCTACCTACGACTTTCTACTCTATCAATCTACTACAAGTAGTTCATCTCCTTCGTTCATGCGGTTAAATGCGCTGATAGTGCCAATAAAAAATTTTGAGGCGTTTCGTTCTTGCATATACACTAAATCGCATTTTTTTATTTTTTAACTCCCTTTCATAATAGTGTGGGGATGGTTATGGGGTTGATAGTGGGGGTGAGAAAAAATTTTTGGACGTTGACTTTTCGTACATGCCCTAAATCGCAATTTTATGAACTCTTGCTTGCTTTGCCTATTTACCCTTATTTACCCCATAATGCTGTTAATTTTTATTTAATAATAATTATTTACCACTATTTAATAATCTTAATTCTTTTTTTTTTTTTAGTAGAATGCAATAATAAAGATATCATCGTTTTAAAAGCAGATAAAGGCATTGCCACAGTGGTAATGAAGAAAGAAGAATATGAGGAAAAAATATAATCATTATCAGCTCCAGAACAGTACACAAAATTAAAAAAGGACCCGACATCAATGGTTGAAAGATAAACAAGAGAACAGCTATCAAGAAATCATTAATCCCAGTAGAAGAACAACGCCGCCTGCTGCCATGTGACACCTTACCACCACGACTCTACGGCCTCCCTAAGATTCATAAACCAGGTAATCCTTTAAGACCAATCGTCAGCACATGTGGATTACCAACTTATGAGTTGGCCAGATACATCGCTGATACACTACAATCCTATATAGATAAGACTAGTAGCCACGTAAAGAACTCCGGACACTTCGTAGAAATTTTGAAAAACTTGGAAATAACGAGTAATGACATCATGGTTAGTTTTGACGTCGAATCTTTGTTCACCAATGTACCAATTGAGGAAACAGTTAACCTGATTCGCCAACAACTTGTAATCTAAAGGATTAAGAGAAGACATATCTGATCTGGCCCGACTATGCCTGTCTACAACATACTCTCTATGGAATGGAGACGAGCAGAAGCAAGGAGCAGCCATGGGATCGCCACTTTCACCTGTGAAAGCCAATCTATTCATGGAAGCTTTTGAAGAGCTTCTACGCTGCAGTGAGAATAAACCAAAGTGCTGGCTATGCTATGTAGACGATACATTCATCATATGGCTACATGGAAAATTATATTTATCTATTTTCTTCGACCGTTTGAATAAACAACATCCAAGTATCAAATTTACAATGGAGACCGAGCAAGATGGAGCTTTACCTTTCTTAGATATATTAGTGAAAAGGTCACACAATGGCAAGTTGGCCCACGGAAAGAACACGCACACCGATCGTTACCTACATGCGACATCTCACCACCGTCCACAACAGAAGAGAGCGTTAATTGTAACCCTGGTCCACAGAGTCAACACAATATGCGACGACGATAACAAACCCGAGGCACTACAGAATGTCCAACAAGCTTTAGAGAGGATACAGTCAAAACAATATACAACAAATAGTAAATAACCAGAGGAGAACAACATAAGAAGAACAGCAACAACCAATAACGTATGCATGCCTACCCAATGTCGTGGGAGTCACAGATAGGCTGAAGAGGATTTTATTCAAAAAGAAAGTAGGTATATAGTAGATGCTTCCCTCAATCAAAGACTCTGTCCCCAAACTGTTATCAAAAGTTGTTTACCAGTTGAAGTGCACATGTGGTAAGTGCTACATCGAACAAACAGGACGGAGTATCCAGTGCAGAATCAAAGAACACCAGAGAAATACCAGATTTGGATACACGGATAGGTCGGCGATAGCAGAGCATGTCCATAATAACGAGAACCATAAAATCGACTACGAGGACGTCAATATATTAGACAGGAATACGCGGCATTATCTGGAAATTATGAAAAACGTAAACAACTTTAACAGAGAGGATGGGTATCGACTTAGTAACACATGGAGACTGCCAAGTACCAGCACTGTAGTAAGTCACAGTCAACCAAACACGACGAATGAGCAGCGAAGCGAACCAAGCACGACCAATGACCAGCGAAGCGAAGCGGTGCCTTGGTATATAACCGAGGAGTGTAAGACAACAAATTCAGTCTTTAGAATCCTTCTGAGGAAGCTAACAGGATGATCAGCGAAACTTCAAGTCAAGTTCGACGACAAGGGCAGGATCCGGAAGAAACTGAAACTTTTTTTATTTCATTATTTACTTTCATTTTCCGACGGAGAATTATGTTGTTAAATTAATCTGTTTGACAGTTTGATTTTATTTAATTCATTAATTTCAACCTCAGTGTAAAACTGGTTGAGCCAACACTGTTCGTCCCCTACTTCAAATCGTCTTAGACCATACGCTTCTCGTGACGCATATGCCATAAACGCTGAGACCGACGTTAGCTACAATAGTAGCGTAACTAGCATTGAGTGGGCTCTGTACCAAACATAAAAGTGTGTAATTCCCAGAAGTAATTACACTAATGCATGGAAATAGTGGTCTCAGACTGAGCAGCAGCCGGTGGGTCCTGTATCATTGATGCAGTTAATACAGCTGTAGTTACGCCCATATTTACAAATTACTTACTATTGGCAAACTCTTGAAGTTGTAAAATCATACAGAATGACAAACTCGTAATTAATGAAAATATGTCATACCTATAATTATCTAGGAATTAGTCAATCAAAACTTCTGATAAGAAACTACCCAGCTTTTATCTTTATATCGATGTTCTTTCATCTGAACATTTTTTGAAAACATTCATTTAACGTCGGCCTATTTCCACTACTGAGACCTAAACAACGGCGCCTGTAGACGAATTACCCCCAACCAGGAATTTTGCTGAACCTCTTTTCTCTTTCGAAGAGTAGGAATCTTTTACTTGTCTAACATTTAATAGACAAGGGACCGGCAGCTTTACATCCTCTCCGAAGGATGCTGTATATCCACTAAACAATCCTCGTCTAAGATTGCATAGCTTACGCGCATACACTGATATACAAGAATGTGTACAATTAACCCACAATAATTATAAATAAATAAATATTTTAACAGCCTTATAGATCACTTGAATGACCTTCGTAAAGAAGACAACATATAACGGGATCCGAACCACTCCTTGAGGTGAAATTTATAATTGAAAATTATTTTTCAGTAGGTTTTTCGAACCCATTTCGTTAGGTATGCTCAGTGCAAGAAATGTAGTAGAGAGGCAATACGGTATCTGGAAACGCCGATTTCCCATCTTACATTTAAGAGTCAAGATAGATACAACAAAGGCCATAATTGTGGCAATAGCGATATTACACATTTCCCTTGATGTGAATGAACACTTTCCACAAGAATGGTTAGAAGATTTTGAAGGAAATAATGAAATAGATAATGAAGACGAAGCTCCCCAAAATGCCACCGTTTTCTCATTCAAATTTTCAGCACTAAATCTATTATTGGATCTTTATTTATCAATAGTGCTCCTCCACCACTAGTTCCTCTCTTGCGTGCTCGTTTTTATGCCATTACGTTTCTGTTATTGGTTAAGTTGTCAAATATTGATCGAATTTGTATGACTGATGGTCGAGAGGTGAGCGCACTTGCCTCTCACCCAAAAGTTCCGGGTTCGATTCCGCAGTGGAAAATACTATGAGAGGGATTTTTTTACTATACACGAATATTGGGTGTGTGTCCCTTGTCTCTAAATGTGTAGCCCCCTCCTACACTAGGCTCTTCTAGAGCCTTCCGGGATAAAGGGGGTCGTCATTACCTGTGGTGTATTTATTTATTTATTTAATCAGTGTACTTTAGAATTTAGAAAAAATCCGAGGCAGTTGCATTATAAGCCGCAGTCACTCGCCCCCATGTCTTATCCTTAAAATCAATCTAGTTAGGAATCCATGTATTCAAAATAACACTTATTAGTAGGTATTACTTTTTCTGCAATGTTAAATTTATTGGTTTCCTTGCTTTCAATTATATTTTTTCGGCGTAAATTGCGTGTAACAACAGTATTTCTTCCTCTTTTGAGAAAGGAGAATCTTTATATCTTTTTGGTTTATTCTCAGTCATTTTCTTTATAAACTAAATCATAGAAATTATAGGTTAGATTGTTGTTAACATGGGTCAAAAGTATACTATAATTCGCCTGCAACCAACTTCAGTGTATAGTCTGGTGTATATTTACTGGGCAGTCAAAAAATGCAACAAAAACCTTACGAGCTAATTATTAACGCCGGTGAACCATTCGGCATGGTCTTATCAAACAAGCCGACGTACATTAAAAACCTACAAAGATAAGTTATTCAATTTGCAGGTGAGATAGTACAGAGAGTAACGGTGATTTAATAAGGTCGTTGTGTTGCGTTTTTTGACTACCCAGTAAATATGCACCCGATTATACATATTATCTTGCCAATATTAGAAATGCTTCGAAACCAGGACTCTAGTTAACAGACCAGCTGTTCGCGCTTTATGGAGCTCAACAAGACTTTTAACAGCTTGTAAAGTCGAATTTAACGTAAAGACCACTTTAATTAAAAATGAGATGTCTATATTTATGGAACTGGCTGTTAGGTGTTCATCAAAAGTCGACTTTTTATATAATTTTAATGGCTGTGCTAATATTAAAACCGTTAAAATATTTTTCTATACAAATAGTTAGCCGTCGCGTGAAATTAACAGTCTAATTTATTCGTGTTATAAGAAAACTTTATTGTTGAGAAAAAAAGCATTAATGCTAAAAAGCATAAGCAAATTTAAGATAATAAATGGAATATTTTAACAAACGCAAATAAAAACTTGCAAGGCCCTATTATTCAAAGTTTAGTTCGCTCAACTTACTTTAAGTTCCTCTTAATTGCTTTAGCAATTCAGAACCCTTTTTTACTCCTGTGTTTAATCAAGACAAGTTAACGCGTAAATAGTTCTTACGTCCTATTAAAGTTTGAGTAAGCCGAAAAATTATTTCTGTTGAATATATTTACTTTTTATCTCTAGTTCCAATTAATATTTGCATTAATTCGATTAAGAACATTGCTTAATGAGAAAAAAATATACCGAATCATTTAATAAACCATAGAAAAAAATGGTCCGGGTAAATTTGGACAAACTTTCGCATTTAGGAATAAGCAAATTTTGATGTTAAAAATTTTATTTCAAATTATTGAAAATCTGCCGGATCTTGATAAAACATTAATCAGATAATTTTAAAAGGCCTCAAGTTGAATTTCTGCACCCACTATAGTTTTTTAAATTATTTTGACTAATTTTCAACCGCTTACTTCACAAACTCTCTCCCTGCATTTTCTAAGAACTAGAATAAATTAGTTATGTCATTTCATACTGGAATACATACGTATTAAATATGATGAAAATTGTTATTGTGATTTTGGAGGAAATAATTATTTAATTCCTTAAACTCTGCTCCTCACAGCTTCTTCCTATATTTTTGTAGGGAATTTTCCAGAAGCAATTAACCGTTCCAGAAAAAAATTCTTTTAACCTTATCCCTCATAGCCTCCGCCACTGCGCTTTTTAAGGATAATGGGTCATGACATCTCACACTAGTACTAAAAGAGTATCCATGTGTTAAATTTGACAAAAGCGTTAAAGAAGTTTGACAAAAAAAATATTTTACATTTGATTTTGGACCGATTTCCCCTCGAGGTGTGGCCGTCTTGAACACGTATAAGAAATCTGAACAAAATAAATCCAGCAGTTTTCGCTCTAGGTGTGACTATAAACGGCATTTCTTAAAATACATCTTTTTGCTTCTCAAAATCGACAGTAAGGGAATACAAAATCATAATAACAGTGTAAACTTTTTCTCACTTTCTTATGAACTAATGGATTATTTTCATGGTATTGAGGTAAATACATAAATCAAAAGATTGTCTATAACAAGGATTTAATCTTATTAGAAGACCAAAAAATAACGTAAAAGTTGACTTAATGACATTATAAACTTTCCCCCCATGCAAAAACCCCATTGCTGCAACTAAGTAAATGTTCGATATGGTCTCCACCTAGTTCTATGCCTTTTCTAATTCTATTTATCAAAGATTTTCTTACATTGAAAAATACATTTTCCTGCCCTCTAATAAAATTCGCTGCGTTTTGTATTTTGTCCCAGAGTTCTTCTCGAGTTGATAGTATTTGCATAGACTAAGGACTTCATATGTCCCCACACATAGTAATCGAAAAGATTATAATCAGGACTCCTCGGTGGCCAAGCAAACTCACTTCCTCGACCGATCCATCTGCGCGAGAAAGACTCATCAAAATAATTCCTGACTTCAATGGAGAAATGAGGGGAGCTCCATTTTGCATGAACCACATTCTGTTCCGTATGTCTAGTATGAAAGCATATAATATATCAGCAAGAGTATTTTGAAGAAAAAACAGATAAGACTGTCCATTTAAATTTGGAGGAAGGACAACTGGTCTCAATAATTGATCGCCGATGATACCACACCAAACGTTAATCTTAAATTCTTGTTGAAAATGCCTTTCTTTAACCGCATGAGGATTTTCTACTTCACAGTAATGGTTATTTCTCCAGTCAAAAACGCCTCGGCGCCGGCGAGTAACAGTTGCTTCGTCAGTAAATAAAGTGTTCTTAACAAAATTATTATATTTATTATTTAATTATATTTAGAACAAATTGACAAAATTGTAGCCTTTGTGGAAGATCCCTTCGATGTAAGTTTTGTACAGGAGTGTGATGATATGGGTAGAAGCGTTCTTTACGTGAGACTTTTAGGACAGATTGTTTACTCACCTCTGTTGCCGCTGCTAAACGACTTGAGCTGACTTGAGGATCTTCATCCACACTAACTAAAATTTCTAATTCATGAGCTGGAGTAATTCGTTTCGATCGTCCTACATCAGTTTTATGGCGAAATGAACCCGTTTCTCCCAAACGACGAAACAGATCTTTGAAAATCTTATGGTCTAGCTGTATTCTATTTGGATATTGCAATGAGCTGCAGCACGTCCGCTAAAATTATTTTGTGCGTACACATGTCATATCCCTCATTTCCCTATTTGAAAGATTATTATGTTTAGGCATTGTAAATAAAAAAGTTAAAGAAATTAGCTCGAGGAATACAAGAACAAAATAAAATGATTAAATGACGTAAATGACAGAACTAAAACGTAACCAAAGCACACTTTTCAATAAATCAATTGTTTCATTAAATTTGAATTTTTCTTTCAAAAACTATTGAAATGTTTAACGGAACTTTCCTCGAAAACGGTTGGAGTTATCAAGTTCTACAAAGTGTACCTTTTATACGTGGAAATGACGCGCTCATAAGATTTTCTGGTCAGAGGTACCACAACGTTTCGTCAAAAAAATATGAAAAAAATTCATCATCAGATACAGATCCTGCGGCGCCCTCTATGATCTAACGTGATGTAAGACATAAATTATTGTTTCTTAGAACAAAAAAAGTTCCTCTAGCAAATTTGGCAAAGGTCAGTCAAAAGGTTGTTGAGTTATTGCAAAAAACGAAAAAATAATTTTAATTTTGACACCCTGTATCTTTTTCCACAGCAACATTTTACTAAAGCATATTTGGTTATATTCTCATATTTTGGCCCATCGATCTACCCCTGAACTATGGCCTATTATTAATGGTTCACCCTGTATTTTATAAGAACATACTAAATAATTAGTCGATAGTAGTATAGACTATAGTACAGGATAATAGGCGAAAATCGCCAGAGAATACACTTTCTTCTACGTAAAAAAGTGCTTATGAGGAGTCTTTTAAAGGAAAAAAGTAAATAAAAAAGTCGTTTATGGCAACGACAAATAATTACATTATTTTCTAAACAATTTCTTGACGATATTTTTAAAATTAGCTTCTATCGCTTATTTTTGAAACTTAGACTAATAGGAACTGTCACAAATGATTTTTGTTACAATGTTCAGTTATTGGAAAATCATATTATTTACTGGTTTTCCAAAATTTTCAAAATCTTGGCATATATGCTGTGCATACATTAGTTTTTATAGCTGTTCTTGTCACTAAAACTATTGGAAACTATCAGAACTGGTTTTTTCTTACTGAAATATCAAATAGTGCAGTTTTTATCGTAAAAAGTCGTAAAAAATCTACACGACATGAATTTTTAATGATTTTCTATTGATAACTACCTATAGTAAAAAAATCAGTTAGAATCAAGTAAATTGTGCTATATCATTGTAAAATATTAGATGTTGTTTTGTGGAGTCCAATTTCTCCAAGAAAAATATATGGATATAAAATTCTAAAATAGAATTAATTTAGAAAATCGTAAATCCTTGAATTTACTATATTACACATGATGCGACGTATTGAGGCTTTTGGGATATGGAGTTAGTTTGAAATTCTTTGGATAGCGTATATTCCACTGTATAAAAATGGTGACGACCAACTTCCAGAAAATTATAGACCAATCAGCCTCCTTGTAGCATTTTCGAAAATATTTGAAAGAATAGTTTACAACCGGATTGTTATTTTTTTTTAACGATAATAAATTATTTAATACAAAGCAACATGGATTCTTAAAGGGTGCGTTGAAACTGCCATGTTTGATTATATGAATGCAATTTATGAAAATTTGGAACATAACCTGTTGCCATTGGGTATTTTCCTAGATTTTTCGAAAGCTTATGATTGTATTATAGTCTCTTTTTAAACCAGGAGGACTCTTTTGAATTTGCCGCGCTAAATCATACACATGTGATTGGCTGCGCGTTCGCCAGTTTTACACTAGGCCAAATCGTAAATTTTGACATACATGTCAGATGAATATTTCAACGAAATTTCGAAGTGTCTTCATTAATTATTTATCATCACTCATTCTCGTTTGTAGGAATTTGAAAGCAAAAGGAAACAGTTCTTTACAGAACTAATTATATGTTATTTATATTTATTATATATATACTCTGGAAGTTTTTCAATATGGATCTTGTGGCAAATTCAACTTTAGTGGAAGTTTCACCAGTAAAGAAACGCAAACGATTAGATTTGGGTGCTTTAGCATTATCTGAGAAGCAATGTATAATAAATATGTATAAACAGATGTTGAGTGGAAAAACAAGGGTCAAAATGTGTGAAATCGTATCTACAATTATGAATGCAGTGGGTGAGATATTAAACAATGTAAGATTTGTAACATATCTACTTTAAACACTTTTACTGTTAGGAATTGCAAGATCAACTGTATTCCGTACGATAAGGGAATATAGAAAGACTACTGGAAATATATGCAGGCCAAAGAAACTTGGAGGAAGACCAGGAATTATTATCAGATTTGATGAAATAATGAAAAGCTCTATTCGACAAATAATACTTAGTTTCTTCTTGGTTCTTGTTGCAAGCAGTAATCGAACCTTGTGATAATAAATAGTTGTGTATTTAATAGGGAAATTTTGTTTTACTTTCATTTACACACTTAATTTTTTACAGGCATAATAATTTAAAAATTAAACTCACTTTATATCTCAAAGCTTCCTCAGTACATGGCAAAATTGGACGTGGAGGGAAAATTACATATATCGTTAACACATCAATTGAAAATACTTACTTAAATTTGTTTCTTTTTAAATATTGTTTAATAAGGTTCATATACCAAATCAAATTTCAATTATCTCAAACAATATTCTTTTTAGGAAATTTACTATTAAGAATGTGAGGAATCCCTAGACCCATTTTTAATAAGTATATTAGACGGCGACTGCATACACCTATACTGTAGTCGTGTAAGGTTGGTTGCTTAGAACCCCTAAAATATCCTAGGGTAATTTTCTGGTAACTTTTATAGTGTAAATTGGGATTCTACATTTAGTCCTCCTGGCTTAAAAACAGACTATAGTCACAGCAAACTTTTATTAAAAGCAGAAAAATATGGCTTACGAGGCATAAGTCTGATGTGGTTATCATCGTATTTGTCTAACCGAAAACAGTTTGTAAAATTAAAAATAGAAGGAAATGAGTACAAATCTACTTACTTTAAAAAACATTACAACCGGAATCCCTCAAGGCAGTATAATAAGTCCACTATTGTTTAATTTATTTATTATAGACTTATGTAAAATACTCGAAAATACACCTCACACACTTATTAATTATGCCGATGATAACACACTGCTAATCACAGCAAAAAAATATCAGAAGCGAATGAGGCTTTTAGAAAAATACAACACTGGACTTAACAAAACGGGCAGATATTAAATGTAAATAAAACAGAAGTAACATTCTTTAGTACGAACAGGTGGCATGTCCCTTTCAATAGTACAATTATTAACAAGGTTATAGAATTTAGTCCAACAATAAAATTTCTTGGATTAACGATAGATAAAAATTTAAACTGGGGAGCACACATTGAAAGTTTGGCAAAAGAACTAAATGGCATAAATTACTGTATTAAGGTAATAAAGCAGTATGCGACGTACTGTATACTAAAAACCATTTATTACGGGGTATTTGTGTCAAGATTGAAGTTCAGAATATTATTTTGGGGGAGTGCATCTGAAATAAGACAAATTTTTATCATACAAAAACAAGTATTTCGGATAATTCACAATATTCCTTTCAGGGCAACGTGTCGAGGAAAATTTAGAACTTTCAAATTATTAACAGTAATTGGTTTATATATTTACGACATTCTTATATTTAACTTCAAATACAAAAAAAAAATTTCTCACTTTTCGTCAAACTATAAGCATAATACCAGGAATTACATAAATTATAATTTTTCCACACACAGGCTTAGTATGTTTGAGAAAGGGCCTTGATATTCTAGCATAAAGTTTTTTAATAAATTACCAATAAGAATAAAAAGTCTAAACAACATCAAATTATTTAAACGAAAAGTATTAAACATATTGATTAAAATTCAACCATATACAGTATATGAATTTTTGTCCTATGAGAACTGTTAATCCACTGATGTTGATAATGTCTATACTTATTTTCAAGAAATGTAATTTCTATTGTATTTATGTGTGTATATATTTTTTCTCTCTAAAGGGGCTGAAATACACAAACTGCTAGGTTTTGGTAGGAATAGTTTTTTATGTATACTTTTTCTGTGTATTGTTGTGTTACTTTTTAAAATTATTTATTGTTGTATTATCAACTAAATGTAAGTTAATGTCGTAGACGTATTTCAACCCACCTTATACTTACTATTTGTAAATTGTATTGTATTAACTGTGGCAGTTTGAAATTAATTATTTATCTATCTATCTATCTATTAATTGTAATCAACAACCCGATTATTAAAAAAGTACGCCCTCCAAAACTACTCTGCATTATCACGTTATCCAGCATATTATCATGTCTTGGTCACATTAAACGAAAGAGAACAATATAGAATGATTAATGGTTCAGGGAAAGCCAGATGGTAAGAGGCGAAGAGGACGCCTTCAACGTTACAATCAGTTATGCATATGAAAATAAAGGACTGTCTGTGTTTAAAATAAATATAATAACAATAATAAATAATACATGGACGTTATTTAGTAAACATATTATGAAAATGCTATAGATTGAGCTATCATACCACATTTTTTGATTTTAATGGTAGGATCTCACAAGTAAATAAAGACGCAGCTTTAGTAAAAATTTTCATTTAACTTAATTCATCAATTGCAAAGTGAAATACTCTGTACTAGGGAGCATTCCATTCGAAAATAATTCCTATTTTTATTTCAAATTTATGTAAACACTATTTCTACAACAACGATTAAACAGTAATTATTATTGCGTCCTACAAGGAATTAACACACACAGTAGCTTTTCGAATGTTTTAAAATCTCGAGACATAAATTAACACCAAAATTGCCATCGTAGCCATCGACAACGAACTCATTTACTTCGACTTCATTTCAATATTCAAGTTGACGCTACCGGCCACTTAAATAAATAAATAAAATGGCAACGTGCGCAAGCATAGACGAGGATGCCGATAGAGTCCCGGAGAACGACATAGAGAATTATATTGCCTCAAGTAAATTTGTTTCTGATACTGCGTTATTACTTAAAAAATTGAATTTGCATTCTGGTTCGAGTGGGAAATGGGTATTTTGCGTGTTTGTGGTACTAAAAGAAAAAGATTTTTTAAATGAAATATTACTTTTGATTTTTAACAAGAAAATAGGATAAAGTTATATTACAATTTGCTCAATTATTATTTTCTATAATAATAATGAGATTGGGTAAAAGTTCACCTGCCAAATATTTATTAAGGAGATTTACGTTTGCTAAATAACAAGTTTATATTCTAGAACTATAAATTTTCAGAGTTTATGCAATGACAAGCAACTTTAACTTCAATAATACTCCAGTTAATGTACTACAGTGGTTTAACGTGTGCATATTTATGACACGTAAGATTTCATAAGAATGTTTTACACTTCAAATTATTGTGTGAAGTTTCTCACCTTCTCACCGGCGGGCGATCTATCTAGTTTTCTATAATCGTTTAATAACGATCCGTCACTAAAACTACGTCTTGTTTGTTTAAATTACATCGACCAACCCCGTTTTACGTTGTTGGACATCATACACAATTTGGTATTTGTGTAATCAATTAAATGATATTTCCTCAACATTCTATATTTTACATGAGTATTTAATTCTCATTTACCACGTAAATTCCATAATGCATGAACACGATATGATTATTATCCTCTGTTTTGCATTAAGTTTTATTTCATCATAGCGACTGCTACCACATTAACTGCCAATCAACATTTAACCGGCTTTTTGTTGCATCTCTAATTACAACCAAAAGAATGTGGAAATACTATTGTATAACATAGTTCTTGTTATTTGCATAACCAACTCTGAAACATATGCAGTACGGTCATTATTGTAGCAACGTAAACTTCCCTATATAATATTTAGAAAATTGTCTTAAATATCTGGATTGTTTAACTTCATGTTTGACTACTTGCTGCAACAATCATTATAAAATAAAATGGTTTCTGTGACTATTGTCCCAACGATTATTGTCTTTTCTTTCAGCTTTATCTTTCTGGTAATACAAGTAGTAATGAACTAAATAATTGATAATAATTTAATCTCAATCAAATAAAATCTAAACAAACTTTAAACATAAATTCACAGTGCAATCTTCATTAATAAAATAGAAAATAAACAAATTAAATGATTAACTAATTTTATCAATTAATAAACAGTGTGTTAAAATTTACAAGGTATTTATATTAAACGAGTGATTAATTTTCTAAAGACATAGGTAAATAGTATCAGATCTGGTAGGAAATCGTGATATTAAACTTTGCATAAAAGAATTTTTGTACACATGTACACATACTACACACACAACGTAATTTGGGTCCTAACTTTGTAAAAATAGACGATCATGTAAATGGCCAATTTGTGTATTTATTATGGTCCCCTATAAAATTAAAAAAAAAACAGTTATAACCAGACAATTCACATTTCGTATTTTTCAAGTCCTACTTTAATTACTTAGCAGCGCCTCAATAGATTTGAGAAGGTCTCGGTGGCTAAGACCAACCAGACAGCTCCTCCACCTATACCTATTGCTTCTATCAACATAGCTTTAAATTCACGGCATATTAATCGCACCTTACATATATACAAATAGAAGTGTTTAGTTCACTTTAAAGCAACTTTAGAAAAGGCTGATATATAAAAAAAATTATAGTTTTAAAAAACTAAAAAACACGCTTTAATAGCAAACAGAACTAAAAAGTAAAAAAATAATGTTTAAATATTAAGATTTTGTTCAACTTTTGTTCAATTCATTTTATTGTAAAAAGCGTGGGGTTCTGGATATCAATTGTTATAAATATTTTATCGGTAGCTATTGATAAAAGCAGAATTATAAAAATATAGCAAAAAGTTCCCCACGCTTTTTACAATAA
This sequence comes from Leptura quadrifasciata, assembly GCA_963675555.1. Taxonomy (NCBI): domain Eukaryota; kingdom Metazoa; phylum Arthropoda; class Insecta; order Coleoptera; family Cerambycidae; genus Leptura; species Leptura quadrifasciata. The sequence continues at coordinate 147,236,966 of OY776673.1, read as the reverse complement.
AATGATTTGAACAAAAGTTGAACAAAATCTTAGTATTTAAACACTATCTTTTTACTTTTTAGTTCGGTTTGCTATTAAAGCGTGTTTTTTTTAGTTTTTAAAACTATAATTTATAAAAAATTTAATATTAACAGCGGCGCCTCCGGCAAAATCTCGTCAACAGATTAGTCAATTTTTATTTTATTTTATCCTTATGATCCTGGTGAGGACATTAGGACACAGTTGTCAAATTATTCTATTATCATCGGTCCTTGATAAGTGTGCAAAGTTTCAATTTAATCTGACGTTTTGAAGTGGGTGAGAATCACGTTCAAAGATTCCGTTACAGACAAACAAACATACAGGTGAAGTTAATAAAAGCGTGTTAAAAATGAGGCGTATAAGTATTTATTTGGGATTTAGAAAGAATCTAATGATGTGGACAAGTCTTAAACGCATACAAATTTTGATCTTACATACGTTACCACCATTATAGAGTACTGTTTATAAATTATTTGTGTGAACCACAGATAACTTTATATTACAATTAATTGTATTTTATCTTTTATCGATTGTTCTTTACACACATGCTGGCTTTCTGGGACAAATTGTAAAAGTTACAATCGCTACTGCACTTTTAATCACAACATGTTTTAGATTTCCCACATTATTTTTATTATTTTGATTTGGCGTAATCCCAAAATAAGACGTGAATAACTGTTATCGAGATTTCTCATGCTTCAGTGAATGGTTGCGACATTTTTTATCTAACACAAGGATGCAATTTACAACCTAACAGTTGATATTGAAAACCGCTTGAATTAATAAACGTCAACTTAAACTTGTTTTCTTTAGTATATTCAAAGCAATGGGCTCATTGAATGAGTTTTATTTAGTAGTTGTTACTTCTCGTGGATACATTATTACTTAAAATTAGGCGACAATGAAAATTTTAGATGAATACGATAAAGTGGTTCTCGAAATATACGACTTTCAAAGGGCGTATTTGAAGCGCGGTGCAACTAACATCATGACGTCACACAATAGTACACGAAACGGTCGCGTAACACATCAACAGTCATGCATTCCGCTTGAGAACGTTGAATCTTTATTTCCTCAAGAATGGTTTGGCGCTGCCTGCGATCCTCTAAAGTATATGTGTTAATGTTCGATTTTTTTAACAAACAAAAATGTGTGGCACAACATCACGTCTCATTTTTATATGAACATTGTCCATTAATTTATAATACATGTAGTTTTCCATGTCTTTTTCGAGCTAGAAATAAAATAGTATTTTAGATTTTTGTCATTGCTAGCCTTAAAGAATTTTATAAAAAATTGAATAAAAGGGGTATTATTAACTTAAGGGATATGTTTTAATAATAGTGTTTATACACTGTCGTTTTATAACAACCACATGAAATTTGCAATTTTTCCCTACAATCAAAATTTAATAATTATTTAAAATATATTTGCGTTACACCCTGTATAATAGCAGTTCGGTGTTGAAATATGAAGTAGCGTGTTTCTCACATATTTTTAAACCAAAATGAAAAAGACTTATAAAAATTGCAAGTATTTAAAATATTTTTTACGTTTAAATTTCAAAAATACTGTATTTAATAATAAATAATTTAACATATAGATATATTGAAATGGTCTTCACAAACAAAGTATGTTGATTTAGTAGTAAGCATTTTCTCTCTTTTCATAGTTTGTTGCCATTTCCTTCGCATTTTTAAATCTCTAGGAACAGTAATAAATGTTTTAGTAGGTGTTTTCACACTCAGGAACAATACAATATTTATAATTCCTTTTACTGTCACTATTACACATTGTAATATAAATCGGTGAAAATACTTGATAATCCGAAATTCTTCACAAACACGCATAAGTTTCAATACACACTGTTTGCGTTAACAGTGAAACAGTAATAACGCTCTGTAAACTAGCCGCTTCGGCTGGCGGGTTACTATTGAGTGACGTCACGACCGAGACTCGACATGGTGGGGGCGATCCATGTTTATGATTTTTTTTAGACGATTTATGGATGTCAAAAAATTCTAGTTTTTTTCACAAGGTCTCAGAATTTTAAGATCTTTCCGATAATGAAATAAAAAAAGTGCTAAATGAGCCCATTCTGAATAAGGGCAGAGCAAATTTAGTTTTTAAAACTGTTTATAAGTTTAAAAATTTACCATACAAAAATACACATGTGCAAATAAATTGTTTAGGTATTTAGTTTCCATATTATATGTTTCGAATTACTACAGTTTTTCATTATAATATGCAAATAAACGATGTACATCATATCCGAGTGATACGTTTATTGCATCCTTTGATGTTATACAATTTTGCACTATACTGTTAACCCTTACAGGGTTTACAATGGCTCCCATAAACCGGCGAACAACTCATCGCGATGAATTGAGGTCGGGTGTTTTTTTCATAAAATCGAAATATCCTGCTGATATTAAATGATTGATTTGACGTTACAAAAGCGTATTGTTCCATTACGTATTAGATTTCTAGGGATAAAATTCAGTGAAGTGAAAACACCATGACCATTTATTTTGATGCGGGCGGTTGCTTTAGAAAAAAACGTAGATAACTATAACAAATCAATGAGGTACCATCTGACTTGAAAGAGACCAGCAGATTTAAAGATTTTATTAAATCTTTAGTCGCATATTTGCAAATCTACACCCTAAATTAAGTTAAGTAAATAGTACGTAGTGATGATTTTTAATTAGTGCATATCGCCAAAATTAAACTTACCTAAGCTTTATCAAATTATAAAGATATACAGGGTGTAATTAGTTTCATATCACTAAAAAAGGGTAATAGAGAAATATGATGAAAATAAAATATGTGTTAGACAAGAGGCCATACATTACGTCATTACACAAGAACCATTTTTGTAGATACTAAATTAAAGCAGAATTTACATTCAAAATATGGAAAAGTAATTTCAGGCTTGATAAACTTAGAAGCTCTAAATGTTTTCAATTTTGTAAAAAAAAATTTATTTATTATTATTTATTTATGTAGGATACAAAGACCCTACTAGATAAGAAATTCAATTACAGGAACAACAGTCGATTATAGAGAAGAACAGACATTGGTATACAATCGGCATCCAATTATTTACAATCGGGAACATTTCCTAGCACATGGAAAACATCAACAGCGGTTCCAGTAGAAAAAAGAATCAACACCAATAATTGTAAAGGATTTACACCAGTTAATATGATACCTACATACGAAAAAGTTCTAGAACTTGCTGCAAACGAGCAAATTGTGGATTATATAGAAAGTAATAATATTTTAACAAAATATGAATCTGGTTTCCGCAAACAACATCCCTGTGAAAGTGCTTTACAATCGACATTGGGTCAATGAAAAAGCATTTAGTAATAAATTAATGATAGGGATATTATACTTAGATTTTCGAAGGCATTTGAAACAATAGACACAGAACTACTGTTGCCGAACCTAGAAAATATGGGATTCTCAAATGATATATTAAAATGGATCACTAATTATCTCGAAAATCGAACTCAGAACACAAAGTATAACAGCATCACTTCAGATACAGAAAATACTCAATATGGTGTACCTCAAGGGACTGTTTTAGGTCCAAGTTTATTTATATTATATATAAATGATATAGTTAAAACATGTGAAATATTGTAATATACAACTTCTTACTGATCATACCCTACTATACGTAAATGGGACTAGTATCAAGGTGGGCATATCCAAGAGAGAGAGAGATCCGATAAGCAATATTTTTATTTTTGGCTATAACTTTTTTTAATATACATACTGGTAAAAAAAGCATAAGACTACCTAACTAGAACTATGACAGGTGTAATGATATGAATTTTCACTCAATAATTTCAGTTGTTTGCAAAATTAGTTAATTTAAAGCAAACAATTAAAATAATACATTTAAAAAAAAATTTTATTTAAAAAATGCTCTAAACAGTAGAAAATAAACTTTGAAGTAAATCAAACCCATCATTTTGTTATATTATATATTTTTTCATGATATAAAAGCTTGTCGCGAGATTTTCCTGTGTAAAGAGATTGCTCGCGACACGTTTTTATATCATAAAAAAATTATATAATGTAACAAAATGATGGGTTTGGTTTACTTAAAAGTTTATTTTCTACTTTTTAGAGCATTTAATAGAAGCTTTTTTAAACATTTTTTTATATAATTTCATTTTTTACTTTTTAGTCTTTTGATATGCTGTAATTCCCAGATATCGATTTTGAGATGAATCGGATCATAAACGGTAAAGTCGTCCGCCATCTTGAACTAAATTTTTAACTAGAAATTCGTAATTCGCGATCCCAAAACCACCAGATATCGATTTTGATCGATATGGATCTAAATGATAAAAGTCGTCAGCCATATTGGCGCCGCCATTTTGAATTTCGGAATGTTGACCAAGAATTCATAATTGGCGATCTCGAAGACCCCCAGATATCGATTTTGAGTCGAATCGGATCATAAACGATAAAGTCGTCCGCCATCTTAAACTAACTTTTTTTACTAGAAATTCGTAATTGGCGAACCCGAAAACCCTCAGATGTCGATTTTGATCGATTTGGACCATACATGACAAAAGTCGTCCGCCATTTTGAATTTTTAAATTTTGAGCAAGAATTCATAATTGGCGATCTCGAAAACCCCAGATATCGATTTTGAGTCGAATCGAATCATAAATGATAAAGTCGTCCGCCATCTTGAAGCCGCCATCTTGTTTTTTTCTTATATGAAAATGTTAAAGTGTATTATCACCGGACTTATACACGTGCAAAATTTCAAAGCTCTAGCTTAATTAGAACTAATCGAAATTTTGATTGCAAGATTTGCCCTAAACCAACCGACAAACATACATTGCAAGTTAAATAAAAGCTTTTAAAAATAGTGCCAATCTTCATATTTTGTAGTTTTAAATTAACTAATTTTGCAAACAACTGAAATTATTGAGTGAAAATTCATATCACTACACCTGTCATAGTTCTACTTAAGCAGTCTTATACTTTTTTACCAATATATGTATTTAAAAAAAGTTATGGCCAAAAATAATAAACATTTGCTTATCAGATCTCTCACTCTCTTGGATATGCCCACCTTAAAACTAAATTTATAATCATAAAAAGTAGTTATAATGTAACAGAACAGATGCGAGTAACAATATAGAAGTAACAATTGACGGCAAAAAAACACCTAAAGTTTTCTAGCCATGAAACATATATCACAAATAAAATTGCAAAAAAGTAAACTTATTAGCTAGAATATGATCAGAGCTCAGTCAGTATACAAAGACAACTATAAACAAATCTATTATTTTTATTATTTATTTATTATTTTATTATTATTATTTTAATTACTGTTCAACAATACTTTTTTATTAAACAACACCGAACTGTCAACATTACAAAAAAAAAACAGAACCAAGCCTTACGTATTATATTGAAAAAGGACAAATATACAAATATAAGACTGTTATTTTTAATACAATATTTATCTACAAAATATTACATAAGTTACTCCCAAATCAGTTATTAGAAAATTGTGCGTTCGTAAGGGACAAGCCACCAACCATTTCACAAGATCAAGAGAAAATTTCTATATTCAAAGTGTTAGTACTAGATTCTGGCAAAACAATTTGTTTCATAATGGATTGAAATATTTATATATATATATATGTTGTTTTTAGGTTTTCGCGGGTGTTAAGTGAAGTGTTATTGTACTTTCGGGTGCTCTCCCGCGTCGATGGTAGACTCCTCCAGGAGTCACGGTTGTCTGAACGACGTTTCGGCAGAATCTCATCTGCCATCTTCAGGTTCTCGCTGAAAGCTGCCTACTGCTGCTCCTCGTTGCTCGAACTGAACTGACGTTCTCCGCGTTGTGCGGCTCCTTGTATAGGCTGTGGTCTAAGGCGCGCCTGCGCGACTGGCTACGGGTCACTGGTCCCCTACTACTTGTGGGAGGCGTAGCGGGCGGCTGAGCCAACCCGACAAGTGGCCTCGCTGAAACGTCACGCTCCACGTGGCTTCCCGTTGGTGGTTGAGCATCCTCGTGTCCAATCGTTGCCGTAGAATTCCGAGGTATCATCTCGTTTATTAAGATTTTGTGGTCTTTCTTCGATCTCTATGGCCTCTCTGGTAATCCTTGACCTATAATGCTCGATATTAGCTACTGTTCTGGTGTTGTCGAAGTTTATTTTGTGTCCTGTGGATTTTATATGCTGTGCTAGGGACGATGTTTTCTCCTCTTTTCGTACTGCATTCATATGTTCTTCCTTTCTTACACTAATACGTCTATTGGTCTGTCTATGTATGATTTATTGCAATCTTGGCACGGGATTTCGTATACTCCTTGGTTTTCTAGGATAGTTTTTGATTTTGGATTACGGAGGACTGCACTGATTTTTCGGTCTGTTTTAAATATTGTTTCTGTTATGTTTACGTAGAAGTTTGCCAATTTTATCTGTAGTCCCTTTCAAGTAAGGTAAATACGCTTTTGCCACTGGTTTCTCAAGTTCCTCCTGGGTTTTTTGTCTATATGGCCCCTGCGACTTCTGTATTGTGTACCTCGAAAGCCCATTTTTCATTAGTGCTTTCTAAAGTGACGACATCTCTTCGTTGATATGGTCGACGTCTGCCAACCTCTGAGAATGTGTCATTAGAGTCTTTACTACTGAATTTAATTGTGCTGGATGGTGATGTGATACCGTATTTAGATATCTGTCCGTGTGAGTGGGTTTTCTGTATACTGTGTGACCTAGTGTCGTGTCTTGTTTCTTTTTCACTAATACTAAATAATTTGCTGAATGTACATATAAGAGCAATTGGTCCGCAGAGTCCACTATGGTTTTGTCCATCCTCTTTATAAACTGGATAAATTTACTTTGCTTCCGTAGATCGGGAAAAATAGCGGTTTTAAATTGAAAATGACAAAGGCAAAGCTAATAACAACAACCTATCAAATTAAATACGGGTACTTCATTCGGACCAGTATTTAATTTCGTGTTAAACACTTTAAGCGCATTTATTGCATTTAATTCACTTTGGAATAGCAAGAAGTGGTAGATTTATGTTTGAGTCAGTAGTTCTATACTAAAATTTATTAAGTTTCATATTTTTCCGTACATATTAAAACCTATGCGAGCACTTTCATCTCCAGTTGCCCTGTATTTGTACACAAAACGTAATCATTGTTTAATATCTGTTATTATTCCATGACTTAACGGATTTATCATTGATGTGGTTCTGGGAACGAACAAGCAAGATTTAGTTGTATATGTTATGTATATATGGAGAGATGCTTCGTTAACTTTACTAAATGACGAAAACCAGGTCCATAAGTTATATAGTTTAGCAAAATTACCTTTTGTAAAATTATACTCCAATACGGAAATGTTATAGAATTTCAAATTCACAGAACTGGTTTTAACTAAAGATTATAGCAGAGGGTTGTGCTCATTCACAGGCAATAAGTAATTTTCAGATTTAATAGCATGAACTCTGAACCTACTAAGACTAAGTCAAGAATACGAGATTAGAAATCGTTTAAGCCCCATAAAGTCGCTAGAATGTACTATCGACATTATGCATCCATTTATACAGAACATAATTAGTTTTCTGCAATAGAGAACGATCAGACAAATAAAAAACCTTAAACAACATACGGTCTAAGAAACCCACAGCTTTCGAGAGAAAATGAAAACAGAATATAAAAAAATTTGCTTGAGAACTTTTGATAAAATTGTGTACGCATAATATTGACGAGGTCAATAACAACTATCCAACTAAACTAGGTTTAAGGTCTCTTTCTCCCTTTCATTAATATATGTTAGATGGATTAGAAAAAAGCCCAGATAGATGTCACCCAGCCTAATTGAATACTGCCACCGTTTTTTATGTATCGGAGCTAATTAATTTCTTATAGAAAAAGCGTAAGGATCACCGACTTCTGCCCTTTCAATTAGGTTTTATGTAGAGTCGATCAAATGTGAAAAATGTATCGATTTGATATCTTATGGTGTTTTGGATTGCTGGGTTATGTCATTTAATTGTCATAACCAAACTGCAAAAGAGATGTTCGCTTATTCTTCAACAACTATACGTTCATTGATCTAAAGTAACTAGTCATATTTATTAAAATTTTTGAAATAGGTTCATTCTTTCTTCAAAGTGTTCCTAGGAGAAAAAGTTATATAAATTTTTTGTTTTTCTGGTCGTTCCCCATTACCAATTTCTTTATGACATACAACTAATTACCTGATAATAAGGATCATCCAAATGTTTATATAATCATGTATATTAAAGTCTTAGTGTAAAATAAGATTATCTTGGTCATTCAAGGAATTACATATCTTAGAGCATCAAATATAGTTTCGTTAATTTCAACACCCGTATTAGAAATGAGAAATTGAATCTGACGCCTAATATATTAAACTATATACTAGTAAAACAAACTATTAAAATTAAGCGCTTAGTATTCTTTTGTAGATTTAGAAGACTCTATTAAAGAACTTAAACTTTTTACTTTTAGAGTGATCCTAATATAATAATAGAATGTGAGCGTGTAAATTCTACAACCCTACATGTCTGTGATCATGTCTTTTTATTCCAATTATCATCGCAATGAATAAAAATCCTCTGAGACATTTGTGCATTATAAGGATAAAAATATCAATGCTGAGTGGGTATAAGTAAGTACATTTTTTTTAAATCGTTTATTTAACGTCGGCCTATTTCCGCTACAAGGCCAATCACCGACGCCAGGGGATAAGCGCATTAGTGTCTGTGTAGGCACTGGGACCCCTAACGTGGAAATTTTGTCGAACTCCCACACTTTGATATTATAATTATATGTGATAGACAGTATGTGCTCTTTTTGCATGTTTCATATTTATGAATATCTGAATGTTTGATTAATTTATTTTTGCTTCGAAATATGAGAGTAGAAACGCAAAAAATATAAAGATTAGCCAAGGATTCAAAAGTTTTTCAAATATCCTCTACACGAGTCAGCTGGTTTTAAATGACACATTGTCCTAATAGCCTTTTTTGAATTCTAAATGAAGTATCGATCCCAGTGGAATCTCCCCAAAATACAATAATGTATTGTAAAATGTTCTGGAAACATAAAAGAAAGCATAAAATTCTACTGTCGGTGTGTTGAACCCGATATTTTTCCTGACAACAAACAAAGCATAAGCGGCGTTCAGAAGCTTTTTATTGAGCTCCACTAGGTGGCTCTTTCATTTAAGATTCTCATCGATAAACACCCCTAAAAGTTATACATTATCTACTGCAGTAAATATTCCCTGTTGTAGCTTGATGTCTTGTGTGTAGTTGTGAGTTGAATGAAATGTGATGTGAGTTTTAGTTTGGATTTGGTATTAATCGCAGAGAACTAGTCATTTTTGTTATTTAATATTTTTGTACATTCAGACACTGATTATTTAAAAAGTATACTGTTCATCTGCGAATAGGAAAAACTGTACAATTTTAAAGTGATCAACAAGATCATTTTCAAATGTGCTTTTAGAGGGCGGAATATTAAACATAATATTTTTAGTCGCAAACTCCTCTATAAATCCTTATTTTACTATAAGGAACCTAACCAGACTGCAACCAACAGCTACTCTCCGGGCTATGTGCCCCGCCGAGCGCTGAATTACAAGTTACAAGCCTGGCGCGTGTCACAGAATACACAAAATGGGTAGTATTTTCCTTCTAAACAGTTATTTATATTATTAATTAAAAATAGAATTGCGTCACATGTGCTGTGAACTTCCCTAAACCGAACTGAGTAGCTGTTAGAATATTTTTATTGTCTGTGTATCTTATTACCTGCTCCTTGACTAATAGTTCAATAACTTTTTAGGGAGGTTAATATCTTCATGTCCACAACAGGCATGGTACCTAATGAAAATTTGTTTTAGAAAGACTAGAAAGAAAATTGATTTTAACGTCCTTAATACGGGTATTGCAATTTATCAAATTCGTTCGAGTATTTTACGCACACGCCATAAAATGAAAATTGCCACCTTAAATTTAGCAGCAAATTAATTAATGACCTTTTCACTCTTCCACTTATTTAGATTAATGATATATCTTTTGCGTTGGTGCAGTACTAAAGTAAAAACTTTTATGATCTCAAGCTTTGCAGGAAATAATGCCAGTACAACGAATTCCGTAAAGTTCTTGGTTTTTGTCGAAATAATTAATGATGACTATTATTACCTCGAACTGCCACAACACATTTGTTAAAAAATTACTTATACACCGTAGCGTGCAAAAATGTAAGAGGGCATGAACGTAATAAAATTAATGTTTCCTAACAGCGTGTCATAAAAAGCATTTTAACACCGTGAAACTTACTAAAAGATACTATAGCGAATTGATTTTTTCTCTTCTTTTCTATCTACCGAGAGAGTTGCCGATAATCCACTTGTCGGGTTTAACTGCCATCAGTTGGCACATTGGGGTTCGCATTATCATTTTAGTGATCCGTTATATCGGGGGCACGTTCGTTCGCTCAATATCAGATTAAATCAAGTTAGCTCCTAGAAGCTTTTCTTGTTACGACACTTTTCACGAGTGGACCAGGAAATGTTTTTTATTTCCTGCTGATATTTTCCTCGTGTTGCATTACTTGCGTTTTCGTGAAAATTTGTTGGGTTTAATTTGTTACAAAATGTCACACTCTATTTTAAATTGAGTTAAAGTGTCTTCCACAGTGAAGTGAATTCTCTTTAAGTATATATAGAGCAATGATTAGCGGAGTGAAGACAGTAATCTTTTTGACAATCCTCTTTATTTTTCTTTGTCTATGTATATAAAAGTTGGATAGTGTACATACTGCTACGAAAGCAGAAAATAAATTAAATATAAATCGATAGAATAGCCCAACGACAAAGCCAAGAGGCATTAAGTGAGAGTTTATTGAGATTTCTCGGAAAGTTCAATAAATATAATCACAATTATTGGCATCTTGTCATAAATATCAATTTCTTTGTAAAACTGATAAATTATTATTATCATGAATGAAGCAAATTTCAGAAACCAGTTATGGCATATTTTGTCAAATACTTATTTTGATTTTATAATTTTTATCACGATTTTTTTTACATTTTAACTTGCATAAGTACAGGAGTATCACGAACGTGTATAAATATACAATATAAGGAGGTGATTTCTGAACATTAGTCCAGGAATGATGTGGTGGAATGGAATAGGAACGTTTGTCCGAGTAATATCGGACTAATCCTTTTTTAATTCCACATATATGTTATCCAGAAATCTGATGTTTCGACACATTTATTCATCAAAGCTCTGTCTTACCCATTCCCTTATATTGCTTAATGTGTATATTCTTGGAATTGCGGTCATTAAATTAAATCTTACTATATTTCTTACGTTTCGGTTTTATTAACCATCGTCAAAGAAAATTTCTAATTTAATCTAATTTACCGGCTCAGTGACTCAACGCTTATGTGTTAGGCTTGCAACCAAGGAGTCCCGGGTTCGAATCCCGGCTAGAGTATGGATCTTTAGTGCTGTTTTACATGTGTTACCGAGGTGGTAGCAGTGGACTAGACGAGATTGTGTGAGAGACAACACGGCGAGTTGCTGTACCACTCCTGAGTTCGAGTTGCAGCTGCTGCAGATGGCAATGTCATAGGGAATGGTCGTTGTATAATTGTCTATATGTATGTGTCGTGGTTTAGTGATGGAATAGATAATGCTAAACTCCGCCAGAGCGTTAATCTAAATAAGGCTTTAAAATAAAAAAAAAATCTATTGGTGGGTGCAACCAAACAGCAGACCTAGAAAAATGTAAAAACTATGACTGATAAAACCAAAACTTAAGAAAATATAATAAGCTTTTCCAATTTGTAATTTCCATTTTACGAAGTTTGATTTAATAGAAAATTAAAAAATCATGATTCAACTGAGTACTTTTCTCGTTAACACAAATATCTGATAAACTGATACCATTACCTACTTAGCATTAGCATTTCAGTAATAGTACATGCTAACGCATCATGGTCATAGAATTGAAAAATGAATGAAGCTGAAGGTTGTCATATTATTTACCATTTTTGTTAAAATGTTTTCTCTTAAATTTCGACCTATTTTTACCATAATCAGCACGGTAGCTCAGTCGAGTACAGCGCGTTGAGTGGTGAAAATACTTGGTCTGACTCTGTTGTGTTCTAGATTCGACCCCTGGCACCGACACTGGTAATGTCGATGGTTAATGGATGTTGTCTACATTTTCAAATGTATAACCACCTTGCGGACAGCCTTTGGTTTTGGATTTGAGGGTTGTCTATATGTGGTGTGTGTTCATAAAAAATAGTGTATAATTATGAATTTTCATTCAATAAAAAAATGTTTGCAAAATTAAAACTGTGAAGTTTTACCATCGTTATAATCAAACATTACAATTTCTTAGCAACAATCAAATCTATATCTATGTCTCACCGAGAACTGAATCGATCGATATAGAGAAAAGTACGCATCAGAAAATTTTGAAAATTTAGATAATTACTAATGTCGATGTGGCAAATCCAACTAAATAATTATAAGCAGCTGGCACTTCCGCTTATACAGGAAGTCGATACCAACTTGCTTATTCCAAATGGAATACCCTATATATTTTAGGGCTTTCGAAAAGAGCATAAAATTTTGAGTCGAAAATATGTAGCATATCCTATACCTAAACCTAGCCGTTTCAGAGATATTTGACATTTTATAGAAAATTTGACAGGTGCAACGGTTTGCAAGAACCGTTATAACTTTCTTCGTGTAACAGATCCTCATTTGCTTCTTGTCACATAAAAAGAGCACAAGGAGAACTACGTTCTACAACTGAAATAAATTCGATAATATCATATCAAGTGTTCCGTTTTTCGAGTTACATTTTGTCAACTTCAAACCGCGAAAACTTGTTTAGGTCAAATGGAACACCCTATATTTTTTTTACGTCATGTTGTGTAAAATTGAATTCCCTTTTTTCTGATATTAGCATTGTGGGCGGTTAAAGTTACAACTTTTTGAAGTATTTGCGATTTTATTAGAAATGCATGAATTGTTGTAATCATTTCATCAAAATAGCCATGATTAGAAGACTTTTGAAATTTGTTTATTATTTATGGAGAATGTGCAGATAAAGTAATATCAAGAACTTGCAGCACATTTGCTACTCGATATCCAGAAAAACGAAAACCGTCACCAAACACTGTAAAACGCATACTGGAAAATTTTAAAAATTATGGCTCTGTCAAGGTAAAAATGCAAAGAAGAAAGCCTATTGTTGATGACGAAAACATTGAAATAGTAATTCTGGGATATTTTAATGCATTTCCAAGGATGTCATTAAGACAAGCTGCTCTGGAATCGGGACTATGCAAGGATCCAATTCACAGAATCTTATTGAAACATAAGTTTCACCCGTTTTCATTCCATATGGTTCAAGGAGTAAAAGAAACAGATTTCCTAAGAAGACAGAATTTTTGTGAGTTTATTCTAATAAGGTCTGAGGGTCATGATTCTTATTTGGGAAATATTATATGGACAGATGAAGCAAAATTTATTGAAAATGGACTTTTTAATAGACACAATTTGCATTATTGGAGTGACTCAAATCCTCATATGTTCAGAGCGAAACTTTCAGGAAAGTTGGCAGTTCAATGTTTACTGTGCCTTAAGAAACGATAGAGTGGTGGCATTACAATTTTATCAGGAAAATTTAAACGGTAAATTGAATTTTATCTTCTGCTAATATGCATAGGTAAATTTTTGTTTTTTCTTTTTTAGGTGAAAGATATCCGAATATTTTACAAAATTTAAATAATAACTATTTAGAAAATTTACCTCCCGCCGAACATAGAAACATTTTTTATCAGCACGACGGTGCTCCTCCACATAATGCATATTTAATTAATAATTATTTACAAGAAACTTTTTATGATCAATGGATTGCCAATAATGGACCTTTCTTATGGCCTCCTCGCTCGCCCGATTTATCAGTTCTGGATTATTTCATCTGGGAAACTATTAAAAATAAAGTTTATGAGAGCCCATTAACAACTATTGAAGATTGTATGCAAAGGTACGAAAAATGTGTCGAGGTTCGAGGGCGGAATTTTGAGCAATTATTAAATTAAAATGAAATCATATTTTAAATTGATCTTATCTATGCTATTTTAGTTCATGCTATATCTTCAATTCGATTAATACGCATGTTACAGAGTTAGTGTTATTTTGCGTTTTTGTGGATATTGAGTAGCAAATGTGCTGCAAGTTCTTGATATCACTTTATCACATTCCCCATAAATAATAAACAAATTTAAAAAGTTTTCGTTGGTATAATTTAAAAGTGCTGGCGTTTTTGACATAAGATAATGACTGATTGTTTCAAATCATGGCTATTTTGATGAAATGATTAATTTCTAATAAAATCGCAAATACTTCAAAAAGTTATAACTTTAACCCTCACAATACTAATATCAGAAAAAAGAGAATTCAATTTTACACAACTTGACGTAAAAAAATACAGGGTGTTCCATTTGACCTAAACAAGTTTTCGCGGTTTGAAGTTGTCACAATGTAACGCGAAAAACGGAACACTTGGTATGATATTATTAAATTTATTTCAGTTGTAGAACGTAGGTCTCCTTGTGTTGTTTTTACGTGGCAAGAAGCAAATGAGGATCTTTTACACGAAGAAAGTTATAACGGTTCTTGCAAACCGTTGCACCTGTCAAATTTTCTATAAAATGTCAAATATCTCTGAAACGGCTAGGTTTAGGTATAGGATATGCTACATATTTTCGACTCAAAATTTTATGCTCTTTTCGAAAGTCCTAAAATATATAGGGTATTCCATTTGGAATAAGCAAGTTGGTATCGACTTCCGGTATAAGCGGAAGTGCCAGCTGCTTATAATTATTTAGTTGGATTTGCCACATCGACATTAGTAATTATCTAAATTTTCAAAATTTTCTGATGCGTACTTTTCTCTATATCGATCGATTCAGTTCCCGGTGAGACACCCTGTATATATAAGATCAATCTCCACACTCAAGTTATCTGAAAAAATTATATGTGCTATAACATGAAGGTTCTGTAATACCGCAAGTCATTTACTAACAATATAATTAATTAACGAAAATTAATTCTATTAACTATAGCTACGAAAACATCACACAAAAGAAAATTTATGGTAATGATTATTAACAAACTATTGTTGTTTTTAATAGATGCCACCTCGATAATTATGATTTACTTAATTAAACGTTGTAATTTAAAAGTACAAAAAACAATTATTTCAACATATGATAATCACTATTATGCTATTGTTATATTTTGAGTACACAAGTAAAATTAGTTACCTACGTCAGTTTACTTTCGATGAAATAAGTTTTTTTTTTTTTTATACATTTATTTAACGTCGGCCTATTTCCGCTACTGAGGCCTACCACCGACGCCTGTAGACGAGCTACTCCCAACCAGGAATTTTGCCGAACCTCTTCCCTTAAGAAGAGTAGGGATCTTTTACTTGCCTAACATTTAATAGACAAGGGACCGACGGCTTTACATCCCCTCCGAAGGATGGTATATCTCCTATACAACCCTCGCCTAGGGTTGTATAGCTTCCGCGCATACACTGATATACAAGCCGCTGGAAGATGAGTGAGGCGAGAACGCATGAAATAAGTTGAATGTAAAAACATTAGTTAAGAATGTGCACGACAAAAATCGCTTTTAAAGAAAATTTAATAAAGTTAACGGCCACTAAACCACCTTATTGAAGTTCATTCAGGCAATATGAAAACCCTTATTCAATCCCTTTTCTGAGGACGTTCCTTTCAAAATTTTAATTGATAAGTTCTGGTTCGATGGAAACTGAAATGGAAAGAAGTGGATTATTTTTTATTCGGATGTAATTATTATATTATACACTCTAATAATAACCGATATAATTTAATTTACACTGTCAGAAGAAATAATACTTTTGGCAAACGTAATTGTCACTTCTATAAAGCAAAAGGTTAAGATTTATTTTCTTTTGTGAAAAATAAAAACAGACCTTCGATCTTAAAAGTGTATCATATGAAGCTCTTAAGGATTTTTTCCACGGCCCCACAAGAAAACGTAGACTCAACGTAGTAGGCACGAAAGTACACAATAAGTTGAGGAACCATCACGATTAAAAAGATCTTTATTCAGTAGTAATTTTACATTTCATAGTTTAACCAAAGTAACGTAACATTATCAAGATACGGTAATATTATATCATTACATATCTACAAATAATGTGTTATTAAAAACTTGTTCAACAACTTAATAATCAGCAACCGTTATCTTTGACCATAAATAAGAAAATTTAGTATCTTTGACGGCCTGATCTAACCTAACCCTAATTAAACAGTTTGCCTAAAAATATAAAATATTTTGATAGGATGCAAAAACTTATTTACCTGTACCTTGAAACCAATGTGCAGTTTAGTAAGAATATAACCTCAAGAAACATAAGCATAACGTTAGCGTACATATGTAACCTTCACTTTATATGTCCATAAATAGCGTAGACTGTTAAGGTTGTTAACGTTAACGTATTTCGTAACTGAAACTGCCAATGCGTAGATCAAATAGTGCATTCTGTAAGTCGGACAGGAATATGAATTTTTTCTAGCCTAACGAGACTATGCCCCCCCCCTCCCCCCCCGTTTTCGAGGATGCTGAACACGAATTTCTCTCCGAGGTCACCCTACACCCCAAATGGCCAAAAACCACCCCCGAAAGGGGTAAACCGCATATCCGCCGTCTCCTACCATCCAAACCTGTGTTGCCCCCGTTTTTGAAGATGCTGAACACGATGGTGTTGTCGAGACCCTCCCCTCGACCGCCTCTAACCCCCCAAACGGCCAAAAACCGCCTCCAAAGGGGGTAAACCGCGGATAGGCCGTCTTCTCTCGGCTAAACCCATGATATCCCCCGTTTCCGAGGATGCTGAGTATGAAAAAATATCGCGACCTCTCGGACAAAAATATTATTACACTCTTGCTTTTTACTAAACGGAAAAATTATCATTATACTCGTATTTTTTTGATTTTTTACGGAAGAATTAAATTCAAAAGTACGCGGGCTCTCGGCGGCGAAGAATACACACAGGAGCATGTTGAGTAAAGGCACCAGGCAATTATCAACCTAATTTTACCCGTTCAGAAATATCGCTCGGTAAGAAATCTCACCTTTCAACAGATCGGTGTGTTTTGTCGGATCTGCAACTTTTTATCCAGGTAAAAATTTGGATGGGTTTTGGCCGTCTAGGGAGTTCGATGGGGTCGAAGACGGGTCTCGACATCACCATCGTGCGCAGTATCCTCGAAAACGGGGGGTAACACAGCTTTGGTTGGTAGGAGACGGCGGATACGCGGTTTACCACTTTCGGGGGTATTTTTTGGCTGTTTGGGGAGTGGGGCGACCTCGGAGAGAAATTTTACCACCGTTATCGTGTTCAGCATCTTCGAAAACGGGGGGGAGACCTAGTCTCATTAGGCTAGAAAAAATTGATATTTTTCGAGTTTCTATCCGACTCGCAGAATGCACTAAAAATAGCGTCAAGCTACTGTACGTCTGGCTGCTCAATAACTCTCTATTATCATATGGGTGTACGTTATTTTCCTAACACACACGTAACGTATGTTAAGAAAATGTCAACAATATACGACGTGTATCACGGCTTATAGTTGAAATGTTGTCATTCAAGTCATTATTTTTCAATTTAAGAATCAAATCATCTCAAGGTCACACAGAATGGCACGCATGGGCATATCAACGTATGTAAAAGACAAGTATTTTATAATGAAAATACAATTAATTTTAACAGTCGCTGCCGCCATTTTGAAGATAGTTTCTTTACAAATAGTAAAACTAAAGCACTAACAAACTATTTACCGAATTACAGGAAACTTAAAATATCACAGTGAGAAACATTAAAAACATATAGAAAACGAAAAGAAATATGCAGTCAATACATTTGATATATGTGTTCTGAATTGACAAAGAACTGACAGAATGCTAAACGTTGGCTGCGGCTACGACTAGCGGTGTATAATTATCGCTACGCTCTGAACTACTGTCGTAGCCTTAGTAGACGTGACTTTCTGTTATATACATCCTATGCGCTTCGTGATTTCAACTGTATGTATTATTTTCCTAACATGCACATGTGCTAGGAAAACGTCAACTGTCGCGATAAACGTCATGTTACATTTCACATTATTAAATTATCAAGAAGTGACAAATAGTCGTTTTTTTGTCGTGGGAAGAACATTGTACACTTGTTGGTTAGAGCGGTTGCTGGAAAATAGGTAACGCCTGGTAAAATAAGGTGTGTTTGTTCTTGAAATGAGCAGTATGCTGTCTAATATATAATGTTCTAGATCAGCGAACTATCAGCCAGTTTGAGAATGTAACATTTCTGTGAAATTTTGAGGTTTATCTGCCAGAATTTGACATGAAACGCATAAATCTAGAATTTAGAATTTTCTCATTGTCTCCACCGCTGTACTACATCACTCTGGAGCCGCGTTTATGACCGGCCAAGTCTGCTACCCCCAACCAGGAAATTTTGGTCGGAGGAAGACAAATTCCATCCGAAGGGCCCATGAAGTACTTGGGGGTTAGATTAGACCAACGACTGACGTTTAACACACACATCAATGAAATGGTACGGATGATGTGTGTGTTAAACGTCAGTCGTTGGTCTAATCTAACCCCCAAGTACTTCACGGACCCTTCGGATGGAATTTGTTCCTCCCTGACCAAAACTGGTGTTAGATTTTTTGTCTCACATACCGTATATTGAAATAGTTTTTATTATTTGAAAGATCACAAATGGTAAAAGTTTTTTAAAATATTTGAAACCTTGGATAGCTGTACTGTTTTCATAAATATTCATGAAAAACTATCACTTGCTATGCCATTAACACTTTTCGCGAAACTAAAATGACATAATTAAAGTTTACTTCATCTTTAGATAATCGTTAACGTATTGGGCCTAATAAATACACATTAGAGCAAGAGAATATACTGATATAGTTAAGATAATAATACCGCTCAGTACTGCATAATTAACGTATAACTATGAATCTACGGGATTAAAAAAAAAGAAATTGGCGAATAGCTCGAAAACCATAAGACTTTGTATTAAGGTAAGTGTAGTTAATAGGTTCCAAATGATGTATTCTATCAGCTGCTAAATGGTTTATATCGACTAGCAAAACACCCTGTTTATTTGAAATCCGAGTTGAAATCACATAAATAAAATCAAGGAAATATTATTAGATGGTGTCGGTTTCCGCTAATCTTATTAATTTAACCCACAAACCTGCCTTGCCATGTATCGCATACTGTAAATATTAATTTATTTTTACTTTGATTACATAGAAATTAAAATGGAACAAACTGAAAACTACTACTACCAAGGCTATTAAAGTTACTTCACGAGAGTACGAGAGATAGATAACATTATTGACTCTTCAGGGAAGTCAATTGAATAAGGACAAGAATGAAAAGATAGATCAATTTAAGTCTAAAAGAAATCGAGGACTTCCTAACTCAATTAAATGTGACAGAAAGAATAATCTGTGTGTCGAAGCAATAAATTTCTTTTCATTGTTTCTAAGTCAACTTTACTTCCTTGCGGCTCATCGAACATTTACAACTTCTTTAGAATATTAATTCAAATTGAGCCCCAACTTTCCCTGTAATAAAACTTTTCATCTCTTACTAATGTATACAATGAATATTTTTTGGGGAAAAAAATTTCAAAGTTTATGCTCCGCTGAAATTAGTTCCATAATCAATAAAAATATGCAGACAAAAAGCTTTTGTTCGAGAGTTCGTAAAAAATGAGATGTAATTTATTCTTTGAAGATTAAAATTGGGTGTTAAATTAAGTGAAAATTTAATATTTGAAGGCTCCTTTAGCATGAAAATATTTGAGAAGTTTTAATCACAATTTCGGTTGTAAAATACACTAGTGGATCGAGCGCATGCCATAGTATACTAAAATAAATTAAAATAATAATCTTTGCATCAAATGTCAAAAGGACATGACTTTAATCATAGGTTTCGTGAACTTAAACTGTCTGATACTCCATCTAAGATGTACTAATAGCATATTGTTTTGTGGCATTCGATTTCTTTGACTGACCGTCTCTTCCGCACAGAATAAGATGTAACAATAGCAGAAGTAGGTGAATGCGTTTAATTCACTATGAATATTTCATTATAGTTGCATAAATCATATTTGTGTATGATTATTATTAACTTAATATTATTAAATGCATATAACCATACATTAAGAGGCGACCTAGCTGTATACTAGCTTTAAGGTATCTTAAAACTTACTTTAAAATTATCTACATTATATTATGTATAACAGTATTTATATGGTTAGTAATATATGAATAACTGCAAACTAATACTGCCGTATAAAAAATATTATTTACCAAAATGAAATCAATACCCAATACAAGTTTCTTTAAAAGTGCTTACATTATCATACATCATTTTTATGATAAATATTATTGTCAATAAATTGAAGTCGTGTCAACTGACATAAGACTTTGTTAAAAATGCCTTACTTATGTTATTTTTATAACTCCTATTATTACGTTAATTATTTGTAACTGGTTTAAATTGTGCATAGCAAGATATGAAAATAGCATACGTAGGAGAGTGTGCTTAAGTCATTATGAATATTTCATTATAATTACTTGAATTATATTATATCGCTTTTAAATAAATAAATAAATAGTCCATAATATGAAATGTATCTACAGGATGTATTAATGATATGTCTATGTAGTTGAAAATGATACATCATAAATATTTCTCTAATATTACGTACGTCATATTTTGGAATGATTATTAATATGTTAATTATAATAATAGTTCCAAATATACAAAGAAAGATGTTATAATAACGCATGTTTGTGACTGAAATTAATGCATTATATATATTTAGTTATAATTACACTCAATATTTTTTTATCATTTGGAAACAGATTTTATAATGGCTCCAAAACGTAACAATATTTACCTAGCCAGACAATAATAACCTAACAATTATGTTGAGTTTATTAGCATCATAACGCCATCAGTTGAGACTGCGGTAAGGGAAATATGTTACGCAGGAGACATCTTCGATATTTCATAGTATATAAGTAGTAGTATATTTTGTTGTATTTAAATGCTTTACTAAACTTTATTCAGTGTACGTTGTCCCAGGCATAACTCAATTAATTCAATTTAGTATTAACATACAGAGTGAACCTATGTACGAAAAAAAATACGACAAAATATCACATTGTGAAAAACTGGTTACGAAGCATCAATATTCATGATTCTACAGTATTGTCTATTTGGTAGATTTGTAAATGTGTTCATGTTCAGTTCTTTCATTCTAAAACTCAAACGCATTTTAAAAGGTTCTGGAATAAATGTAAAACTACAAGACAATCATTGTGTAACCAATTTATGCAAATTACAATTTTTTGTTTGTTAGACATATCACATCTAAAAATAATATATATCATTTAATATTGTTCCTTAATAAACAAAATTAAGTAAACAAGAAAACCATGGCATCTATATGATAACTTTTGACAGTTGGCATTTTAAATATTTATTGTTATAATTATGATTTAGCAAGGCGGTGTAAGAGCAAAATATTACGACAGTAATATTTTTTCTTTTTACAATAAATAAGTAGAAGAGATGGAAGTAATTGCACTAGACAACATCCGAAACTTACATTCTTACAATTTTAGTGGTCACCCTTAAACCTCTATCTACTGCGCATGTTTTGGGTAGATTAAATAAATTTAAGAATTTATCGTTGTCATTTTGAAATGGTCGCCATATTAAAACCTTCAACTTTAGAGACAGATACGCAACCCTTTAATGATTGTTTGCAAGATCTAGATAGGTATTCCAAATATTATTTTGAATCCTAAATTACACCAAAATATCAACTGACACCACGCGGGGTATCCATCGTTAAACGAATTTTAAAGAAAAATGCTTTCAAAAATGCAAATGAATAAGAATAAGACGGACAATAAAGTTACATCTGGTAATAAATTAATTCATTCATCAACATCGGTCGATTTTGCCTTTGAGCAATAAAATTTCTGAAAATGCTTTAAAACTAAGAAGAAAACAACTTTTAAAGATTGTTATGATATTAATATGTCAAATACAGGGCGTAGACATGCATAACTTCTGTTTTATATCGATTCTTCAATATTTTCGTAAAAATGACATCAAACACGGTAGCTCAACACGCTTTCAAAGTGAAACAGTTGACTTCCTTTGTTAGTATCACACCACACTGTTGAGATTTCGAGAGCGGCTCCTCTCATAAACACAAGTAACCTGATTTCAATAACATGAAACTAATTGCAAAAAAATACGTGTACCTGCACTATTATAAATAGAGAGTTATGCAAATATCTAGGTGCACTTACAATTAACATCTGTGCAGCAATGTGCATATCAACAACGTAAGTAATACACATGAAAGATCAATAAATGCTGTAATTTATTTAAAAATATTCTAAATGCAGTATGATTAATTCTTGATTTAAATCTATTTATAGATATGGAATTCTAAGTTGAGGTGGAATATGTATAATGTTATCAATTATGCAATGAAATTAAATACAATACAAAATGATTAGAATAAGTTTAATAAGTAAAAATCGCTTGCCCAAGGAATCACTACTTCCACATCCAGGTTTTGTATCCAAGTCTTATACACACACACTAAATCCCAATGTAATATTTTACTCATTTTAATAATAGAGGGGGTGGCTAATGTCAAAAAAATTTTAAAGGCCCTTGGTTCTCGTATACATACTAAATCCCAATTTAATTTTTTACTCCCTTTAATAATAGGGTGGGGGTAACAATGGGGATGGTAGAGGGGGTGGCTAACGCCAAAATAAATTTTAGAGGCCCTTGGTTCGTGTACACACACTAAATCTCAATTAAATTTTTATTCCCTATAATAATAGGGTGGAGATGGCAACATGTCAAAAAACTTTTAAAGGCCCTTAATTCTCGTATACACACTAAATCCCAATTTAATTTTTTACTTCCTTTAATAATGGGGTGGGGATGACAATCGGGGTGGTAGAGGAGGTGGCTAACGCCAGAAAAATTTTTGAGACGTTTCGTTCTTGAATACACACTAAATCACATTTTAATTTTTTTTTACTCCCTTTCTTAATAGTGTGGAGGTGGGGTGGTATTGGGGGTGTAGTGGGGGATGGCTGATGCCAAAAAAAATGTTGAGACCTTTACTTTTCGTACATATCCTAAATTGCAATTTTATGGATTCTTACCTACTTGTTTTGCCTATTTACCCTTATTTACTCCCGAATCCTTCGACGAAATTAGATCAAAATTCAGTTCCAGATCTCGTTATAATACACAAGTGTACCAAATTTCAAGTCAATACCATAAATGGTTCCAGAGTAAACGTGCGCAAAAAAGTTACAGACCGACAGACAGACCAACAAACAAAAAATTTGTTTTCGCTCAAATTTAAAATCTCGACGTTTCATGACATTTTAAGCATATTTCAACAAAAAATATATATATTTTTTTGCGTTACTATACTTCCACTGGACGTGCTATATATATATATATATATATATATATATATATATATATATATATATATTTTAATCAATTTCTTTGAAATCAGGGGACCTGAAATCGTGTAAAGTCACCAAAAATTCAAAATCGATATTTGCACGATCACAACTTATATATTCATATACGGGAAAATAAAATACAAAATACACCGCAAAAACATGTTAAATGTTCTATCAAGCCTCCTTGAGTTATAATACATGCTTAGATTCGCTTTCTTTTATTATTGATAACTTCATCGGAGGGTTAAAGTGTAATTCCACATCAATATTGCCTTCTTTGGTTTTCTAGTTCTTCAGGCTTTTTATTTCGAGACTGCAATTTGTATACCTCATTTTTTGGAAATCTTAAAAAATAATCCATGCGCGTGAGGGAAGCGATCTGGAGGGATCTATTCCTTCCGTTCCAGCCCCGGAAAAAGTTCTCGTTTAATCGATTACGAACCAATATATTGTATTGTGGGTTGGGCAATATCAGGTTGAATTAATAGATTGTAAAAATGGCATTACACTTTAATAAACAATTGTCTCATGATAATAATTTTCAAACGTAATTTACTCGAAAATGGTTACTGATATTGATTTAAACGTTTTACGTAAAAATATTAAAATTAAGTTAAATATTAGAAGTTTAAAAAAAATTACAATGTGAAACATCCTTGCGTCTACTAAAAGGGACGCCTAACCAAACATTAACTGCATCTTATTCGGCATGAAAATCTAACACAGGATATATTCTACCATTTTTCAAATATTACAAAATTTTTATCTAAACTCCGTTTAAGACTTGTAACTTTCTAGGCGTATGTAATGCTAAATATTTGTATTACACACTGCAGAAGTTTATAACAGTATTTTAGAAAAATCCTGCATTATTATTACTTTTATTTAGACTGTGTCAAACTCGTACAGGAACAGGGCAATTGTGGTTTCCTGATAAATAACCTAAATTAGAATAAAAATAAATATCGTGTAATTCGCTGACATTTCAGAAAAGGAATCCATTTCCTTTTCAAAGCTTTAATAAAAATCTCCTGTGCTGTATATATTAAATAAACATCACACAGCCTTAAGAGCCACTCTGTTCCGTCGGGGGTAAAAAGTCCTCACATAAGCGCCAAAGTTAATATTTGCAGAATTCAACGTAATATCATTGTGGAAACTACTTTAACTGGAAATTTAGAAACATCACAATATGCAGAGCGTTTCTTAATGACGTGCTAATATTTCAAGGTGTAGTTCCTTAGGTCATTTTATGAAGAAAAATTCATATGAACATTTGTTCGCAACGGCTTACATTTTTTGCTGCGGAGTGTTGATTTTTTTTTAAATCGTTATTTTTTAATATATCAGAAAGTACTTTAAATATTATTTTCAATTTTGGTATGTATTAATAGAACATAAAACTACATATTTTAGTTAGAAAAGTTATTTTATCGCTCCATCAGTGGCGTATTTTTTACAAAAAAATGTGGTACGCGACTGATATTTTTCCGTGTCTTGCGTTTTCTCGTCAGATGCACAGTCATTGAATTAAAACAATTAAATTCAAATTGAAACTAATTATTATTAGCATTGATAATGATAAATTTTGTTTTATAAAAATGGCCACCTTCATTTAATAGGCACGCCCGTCTTCGCATCGAATTGTGATCTCGTTCAAATATTCCTGGCGTATTCCTTATTGTTTCGCACGAGGCAACTATTCACTCACTTAAATTTTCTAAAGTATTAATGATAGGGTTTTAAGATTACCCCACACAACTACTATTGGCCAATGTCCATTTAAAACAATTTTATATAATAACTAGTATTTTATTTTCATTTAGCATGATCTGTATAGCATTTTGATTCAGTTTTTGTAAGTAAGATTGTTTTCGACTATCAGAATTTTCCTTGTTTATCTGCCAAATCATTTCACATTGTTTTATGTACATATTTTTATATCTTAGGAACTCAATCATGTTTTTTTACACTATTATGTTCTATTACAGCACCTCAGGAAACAATTGTCCTTTTCAAATCTACAAAACATTTATTTATATTCATATACCTATATTTCAATTTTTATATTCTTGTTTACTATGAAAGTACATATGGTTATTTTTATTACCTTTCTCATTAACCTGTTATATACTATATCCTACAAGATGTATATATTTGCTGAATTCTTACACAACGGTTTGTATACGTTTTACTATTTATTTCGATAGTTCGTTAGTAGATTGAAAATTTGCAATAAATATCATTATTTACTCATGCACGCTTATATTTTCCCTTTATCGATTCTGTAATTTGCTTGAGTAAGGAAATCTACCTAAACAAAAGAAGTGCGATTAAGACGCCCATTAACAGATGGCAGCACGTGTACCATTTTCTACATTTTACAGCTTTCCATTTAATTAGTAAACGTAGATTTTTGAAGTTTGTGTATTGGTATTATTTTGCAGAAAGTGGAATAAATGAAGTTTGCCTTATTGGTAAAATTCACCAAGAAATCATTTGCCTGCAGCTTTTGTACTGATTCGAACCTAAACAAACTTAACCGTGTGATATCAGCAATTAATATTACATTTTTATATCCGCGTTAACAAGTTTTTAACATCCAGGTAAATTTCATTTATTAGCACCTAATTTAAAATTTCAGTAATCTTCAATTTTTGTCTGATGTAATTTCATTTTTTTTTTTTAATAAATTTAAATTCAAATTAAATTCTTTTTAATTTAATAAGTAATTAACTACTATATGTACCACATGGTTATAAAAAAAATTTCTTTTTCTTTTTCATTTTTTTGGCAATTTATAGTTTGCGAATCAGCTTCTTCAAACTTCTGCATATTGATAATTTCAAAATTCTTCTTCATATTGAAAATTTGAGTTTCTACAAAATTGAAATTCAGCTATATATTTCAAACTTGAAATTAAGTTTTATATATCTTATGCTTATGCTTTAAGCTTAATGCTTTATATTTAAACTTTATATTTTATAGTGAAAACTTGAGCTTCTCACAAAATATTAATTATAAATTTATATTCTACGTTAAACGGAATATTATTTCTATAGATTGAAATTTATAACCAGTCCTTTATTGTTCGCGTTATTTCTTACGTAAATTTGCCTCCACATTTGCGTTCATTAAATTTTCTAAACCACATAGTTGAACAATTTTTCCACAATTTTCAAACTTCATTTCATTGGGAGACGTAAACTAAATGGTGAAGAAAACCCTTAGATTCCATTTTTGCAAGAGACAATTGAGGGCCTGAATTGCTGTTCTAGAACCCTTCACCTCAGCGATATTCAATCCCGGAATCTAGGATCCTGGTATAAATAAAAAATTGATAACAAATTTTTTTAGTATTAATTAGTCTTTGTTTGTCGATATTATTAAATACCTTAAAATTCCATATTGCACATTATACAAATTTATTTATTTATTCATGTAATATATTTTATCATTCATTTTACACAATCTTTTTATTTCTCTTACCAACTATTTCAGTCTAATCTATAGGAGACTGGTTATTGGAGAAAAAGGGACAACTCTACTGATTGTCACTATAGATGGTGCCCAATTAACATCAATTTATCTTTGTCTCCTTTTCTCGAACTAAGCAAGAATCTGTTATTTATGCTGGCATTTATACATTCGAAAAAGGTAAGTTTCGCCACTCTTACGAATACTCCGGACCTACAACTCTTTGCTCCGGCTTAAACCAGCTAGTCGTCCGCATATGTTGCCTCAATTCTTTCCCAAAAGTATATAATAACGAAAAGAAGGTAACACTATCCAACGATTAGGATAAACCACATGTAAATGGTTGCGAAAAAGTTCACGAAATGAATAGGAACATTTGATTCCTTAACGCAATTGGTACATCTTCAAGCAATTCAAGTAGTTCTTCTCGGAGAAAATTCAGCTAAGATTGTCCATTAAGGCGTCTTGGCAAAAGGGCCTATAAGATTTTATCAATAATTCCTACTCATACAGTAACCGAAAATTGTTCTTGGAAATGGGTATCGGTTATGGCATAGGGGTTTTCATCCACCCATACATGATTATTATGAAAAGTTTGAAAAGCATTCCTATAAAAATTTGCTTCGTCTGTGAACATAATTTGTGACTCACACTGCGGATTTAGTATAACATTCTAAAGGTACCACTGACATAAGTTCATACCCTGTGGAAAATCCGGAAGTAATGCCTGTATTCTTAGAATATGGTACGTATACAACAAAAAATCAACTATAATTCGCCAAACAATTAGATGGCAAGTATCCAGAGCTCTAGCGATGTTCCTCGTACTCGTCTCAGGATCTTCGTCGATTTTCTGCAACAGCGCTTCCTCAATTTTGGGTGTTCCGACAGTTCGAGGTCTACCTTCCGAAGTACCTTTTTGGAAACTACCAGTTTCACAAAGACGGCGATGAATAGGCAAGGTACCATTAAGATATTTTTCCTCATACATGCTTCTGGTTTTTGTTGCATTACCATCTCCGAGACTATATACGTAATGCATTGTCGCCTTTTCAGAATTCGTATAAATAATAAATAATAATAAATACACCACAGGTAATGACAACCCCCTTTATCCCGGAAGGCTCTAGAAGAGCCTTGTGTGGGAGGGGGCTACACATTTAGAGACAATATCAAAAATCCCTCTCACAGTATTTTCCACTGCCACGACCGGGGATCGAACCCGGAACTTTTAGGTGAGAGGTAAGTGCGCTCACCTCTCGACCATCAGTCATACAGTCAGTATAATTCACCATATTTACTGAGATATTCGAATAAAAACACTTAAAAAATAAAATAAATTCAATGAAACACTAAAAATCGAAGAAGTAATACGATGAGATGGTTTTGAACACCAACACTTACTTTATGTCAACAAATATTATTTTGTATGATACGATATAGTTCAATAACATTCAATATAAAAAAGTGACAGAAATTGTTGGTGTTTACAAAATATACAAACTTTCTAATGTACTATCACTAAAACTAAAATTTAATTAGTCTCCGTATACTTTTAAAAATCACATAAACATAAATAAAACAAAATAAACCTAAAAACACTGGTAGTAGGTGCATGAAATTAATCATTTCAAACATTGTTTATGTTCTGTATTTTATGCAGGCATTTACATAGTTACAGATTATATTTAACTGTCCGGTTACGCTCACTCTTTATTACTATATCATTTTCTTCTCTATTGTGAAATTATCTAGGTATCATTTTTTAGCAACTTACACTAAAGTAAATAATTTATTTTGTAAAAATTATAACTTTCTAACAAGTGCAATTACTAATAATTGATTTCATATAAAAATAATGTTAAAATCAAATCTGTGTTCCAATAAATAAAATTAGAGAAACGCAATGTTTTGTTATAAAATGTCCAGGAAATCCTTAATATAATAATAATACTTTATCCGACGAGTGCGGAAAAATGTTTACAGAGGGCTTAGGGCTATGCATCACTAAATGTATTCAAGATACAATCAACAAGATTATAAATTGAACCAGCACTGCTCCGCTGGGCCCTGTTACCACCAACAACGTGACAAGCAATATACGTTGACCACAGAGTCAAATGCGAGGTAGATATCTGGTTAGATATTTGTTATATATTAATACGAATAAAGTTGTTTTGATTGATTGATGGCAATCGATAAAATTGAAGAGAACAGTGATCCGGTGGTATTACAGAAACCACGTAAGCTTACAACACCAATTTGATACCCTCTATATCAGGGGGAAGAGAAAAAGTTTATCGGAATTAGAGATCCGGTGTATTAGCACAAAAGTGGAAAGATTCCCGCAGATATAGTTTAGTACAATAGAAAAGAAAAAGTAAAATTTACAAATCATCGAGCCAATCGAGTCATTAGTCAACATAAAAGCTATTGAAAAAGAGTGTAGGTAATTCAAAATCTCCTAAAGTGAACAGAAAGATAAGTTCGTACCTCTAGCAGTTCCATACTAAAATTTCCTCTGAATATTATTTATCACAAAAGACAAACTAATGAGTTTAGCAGAAACGTGTTGATGTGGCAACAATCACTGTGGACAACATTGACGATAGAAAAACAATGTTGATCATTATCGATGTTTCTGACACAAAAATCAATGCAAGCAAAACATTTATCGTTGTTGGTAAAAATGAGAACTTCCATTTGAGCAGTTATCGAAAACCCCCCTTCCTAATGGATTATTCACGCATTGTGCATGTCGCACAGTTCAATCCACCGGCGTCCAAATGTTTGGGAGAATTCCGCGTAAGGGTAAGTACATGCCGAAGATGCCTCGATTACCGATGAGCGATTAGCGATATGGTGGTAGCTTGATGAAAGACGATTGCGGTACATGCCAGAGATATCTACCTCGATGGCTACTGGAAGATATATAGTTGATCTCGCCATATGCGCAGACACTATTGTTGCGGCTGAGCTGGCGAGAAGACGACAAAATTATCGTTTAAAGATTTAATAATGATTTCAAGTGAAAGTGGCAATGATTGTCTGATGTCTTTTTACCCATATTGCTGGATTACTAAACAGCAAGTTTATTAATAACTCTTCTGTCTTCACTTTTTTATGTGAAAAAGTAGCAATGAATATTTAGTCTTCTAAAAAATCTACAATACTGTTGAATTCCGTCCAAAATTGTGTAGTGTACAGCCACGTGCTAAGAACCTTATTCCTACCGTGTCACCGAAAAATAAGTTAAAAGTGTCTCAACTTGAGGAATAAGCTCACGCTTATCAAGACCCTCATCAGGCCGCAGCTGACGTACGCCTCGGTAGCGTGGGGCTACCAGGCAAAGTCCTACATGAAGAAAATCCAGGCAGTGGAAAACATCGCCCTCAGGACGGCAGTCGACGCCCCATGGTACGTGAGAACCGCAGATATCGTCAGAGACCTGGAGTACACCACGGTCACTGAAGTCATCTGGGAACGAGCGAAGAAGCTGTACGCCCAAGCCGAGGAGCATGGGAACCCGCTGATCAGACAGGCCACTGATTATGACCCTGCCGACGCCCCGAGGCATAAACGGCCGAGGGTACAGCTACTGCACAACGGGTGAGTATAACTTATATTTCCCGCTAACCGATCTGTTTCAGATATCCCAGGACAGACCACTACTACCAGAGACATGACGTTTTTCTACCCTAATCCAACCTCCTTGCGGGCGTCGGACAACATACCGTCCAACGCCCGTTGTCCTACCTGCTCCGTGGAGTCCGAAAGTGCTAAAATAAGCACTTAGGGTCTCCACACTCCCGAGCTACACAGCTCATATCCTTACCTTTCCGAT
This sequence comes from Leptura quadrifasciata, assembly GCA_963675555.1. Classification (NCBI taxonomy): domain Eukaryota; kingdom Metazoa; phylum Arthropoda; class Insecta; order Coleoptera; family Cerambycidae; genus Leptura; species Leptura quadrifasciata. Next base: position 147,205,883 of record OY776673.1, on the reverse strand, counting down.
GATCCGGGGTAGGATATCAATTGATGTCCTACGTACCGGCAGTCAGTCCCAGCCAAAACCTCCTAAACCCAACTCGACCGATGACTACCCCCGACGGTGACAAGCTGGCGAAGAAAGAAAATATCAAGACAAGAAGAGCGCTAGAAGAGACCTCAGCCAGCGAGGTTCAACAGCCAGGACCAGGGGAGGTCCGCAGAAAATACCACGACACATCTCGCATTTGCGAGCTGGGTCTGGTAGAAGTAAGCGGGCCCACCTATCACGAAGGCCGGTCCAGGTCTACAGAGATAATCTAGGAGCAAAGAGTAGTAGTCCTATTCGGCCCTAGTTATCGAGACCGACATCCAGCCAATGGATATTGGCGCGGGGAACCAATCGTATTTCGAGATTCTACGATGCTTTGCTTTCACCATCGATGAAAAGCCACATATTTTGTATCGTTGTGGATATCGCTATGAATCATCAAGAATATAAGGGTGCGCATATCTTTGCTATGCATACTCTCACTAAATTCTTACGTTTGTACTACATAGATTGTAATCCAGATTATTATCTCATGTCGTTCATCTTTCATCGAGGCATCTTCGGCATGTACTTACCCTTAGATTGTACGGTGGCTAAAACTACAGGATTCGGAACAATTTATCTGACATGGTTTCCATCGAAGGTCAGCTACGTTTTTTGCTAACGATGGTACAGTTATTTGATTAAAAACATGTGAAAGGTGGAAATCTCAGGCTGTAGCTAAGAGATATATAGAAACATTCGAAAATAAAATAGATATCGCGAAAAAAGTACAAAATTGAGGAAGTCACTTGAGTCAACATCTAATATTGAATGTTATTTCTACCGTTTCTACATCTTTTTGTTCAGAACATAACTGTTCACTGTTAATTGTAATTAATTATTACAAATAAATTTAACAAATAAGTCAATTTTATTTTCTGGACTAGCCCTACAAAGGATGTTAATACTAGTCTTAAAGTGAAACATTTTCCCGTCTACAAATTGTTCAGTAATGTATAATTTTCAGAACCAATTGCCTCTCTGAATGTTTCTATTCGGGTCATATTTGTAAAAGTCAGTGGCATATGGTTGTATATCTGCTCTCTTATATTATTGAGTGCTTCCTTAAAGTTGAACTGGGAAGAGACAGAAGTAAGGTTAAATGTAGGGCTTGTCTTATACATATTATGTTCAGACACTGTCTCCAAAATAAAGTGTCATGTAAGCGTCAGAATTTTGTGAGGCGAGAAGTTTATAACGATTTCTTGGTTTTGCTTTACATACATATCTCAGCGCCCATTATTGTAACATAAACACACTGTTCAGGAAAGGTTGACTGTATACTGCACAGAGATTTCATATTTAAATATCTTGTACAGTAAATATAGAAATCACTCTTTAAAAAAATCAGAGCGTTAATTTTTTTTAAGATATAGAACTTTATTTCGTATTTCGTTAACACCTGAAAACTCTCTATCTATATCGTGCCCGCGTTGCAAGGTCAAAAGTAAAAAAAATCAGTTCTTTGTAAATAGCTCGCCATCAATGAGTCTGAAGTCAATTTAATTTATTATAAAAGTTGTAGATCTCGACATCTCTGTAAAAAAGGTTCTTTTTATACACTTTTCATATGCGACGAACCGATGCATCACGAAATTTTGCGACCGACGCGATATACGATATGAAAAATATTTGATTTTCGGGTTGAACTGCGTCTGGAATTAGTGATGTCTCGACGTTTCGGCTCCCATTTTGGAGCCATTTTCAGGAGAAAAAAAGGAATCAAGGAAAAACGGTTAATAGAAATAATGTCAGAAGGAAAACTTAGATAAGTTGGTTCGAATCCGGGATCTCAATCTGCCTACTCCCCAGATCTCACCATGGTCAAGAGAAAAATGGTCAAGAAAATGGATAACAAAAAAATATCTCGGAAGGAAAATTGTCAGAATAAATTTGAGTTCGTAGAACTGGTTCGATTCCGGGGCCCCAAGCTGCCTACTCCACAAATCTCACCACGGTCCACCTTTAAGGCCTCAATCTGCCTACTCGTTAAAGAGAACTCGCTGGTAATATGTGACGAAGTGTTATTTATGCAAATGGTGTCTGTGGGTGCACTTGTGTCAGGTGGAGGAAACCTCGCTAGGAATCCTGTATCCACAACAGTGGGGGTGGATTTTAAATAACAACTTTTTGAAGTCATTACCACCTGCACCGGATATCCTTCTTAACTCCATATTCTGCAATTGCACAAAATGCTATGGTGTTAGCTGTGGAAGTAGGAAAGTTGGTGAACCATAGTTTGTGGTAAATGTCATAAACAATCATGCTTTAATGTTACACCTGGTATAACTTTAATTCATTTCTCCGACAGTTTTGATACTATTGAAAATGATGAGATTAATTCTATTGACCTCTTGGCATCGAAGATGATGAAAGATTAGGAAGATATTGGGAATTGGGAGTAAGAGTTTCAAAAACATTGATTGCGAAGACGAGGAAGTTATCGATATAGATGAAGACGAATCATAATTTTTATACAGAATATGGATTAGGCCCACGAAGAAAACCGCGTAAAAAAGTGCCTTATATTCTCTGTGATAGTGCGTATACTTAATACATTCTTGGCTTTATATCACGAAAACTTCTCGTGGTACGTGAAAAATTTATAGAAGTTTTCTTATAGAGAATATCGAGATATATGACCTTTATAACCTAAATTGACCACTCACGCATAGAAATAACATTTACAAAAATAACAATGTTTGCATGTGACGAAATAAAGCAATTTAAAAAAATAAACCCTATGATTTTTTGCGTAGATTCCCCCTTTTCTGCCTAAGTTACTGTATTTTCTTATGAGGGACTCAAACAAAGGCAAGTAAGCAGTTTTTGTAGCTCTAAAACCCAGTCATTTGAATATTGTCTGAAAGTTATTTGTGGCATTCTACGAATATTCTTTCCAGTCATTTGAAGTTATTCTCACTGCATAGCAACCAGAAGCCAACCTTTTATTTAAATTACAAACATGCACAGCAAATTTTAACTTCTCATCACATATACAAGAAACTTAGGATATTTTGAAGGTAATGGGAGGGTAGAGGAAGTTAGTGGCAATATGGGAAGCTAATGGGAAAGGAAGAGAAAATGGTAGCAAGGGTTGAGTAATGAAGACAACGGAAATATAAGGTGAGAAAGTAAAGGAAGATCACGAGAAGGTGGAGGAATATACTGATAAACTGACACTGTGGTAAAACAGTAGGGAGTGATGATGGCGAGGTGAAGATATTCAGAAAGTAAGAGAAAATGGTGGGAAAGTTATGGGAGATAGTAAGAAGGTTGACAGACGGCAGGAAAGTGAAGAAAGATGTTGATGAGAGGGCAAGTAAAGTTAGTGTGAAGGCTGCGAAGACAATGGGAAAAGAGGTAAAATTTTCATACTAGCGTATCCGCGGGTATATTATAGTGAATAAATAAACTTCAATAATTTTCAGCGTTATGTTCAAACGTGAGCAAGATTTATGATTAAATGATTTCAATATTGATTTATTTCACATACACAAACAAAGTAGTTTAAAAAAATCGTTATAATTATATAAAGTCGTCACACACTACTTGCAAACTGCAGTTTCGAGCTGCTGGTTCTCGTCAGTGCAAGGTAGGCATGTGACGACCGACACGAGAATCACTTGACTATTTAGTACATTTCGGTATCTTTGGGATAGCGACATGTACGAGAGCTCCTTTAAGTAGGATCAGTCTTTCGGCTGGTGTTTGTTGCAATCGAAGCATTAGCGTTTTGATGGTAATATGCAATTATTACACTTAACGCGCCAGGCTTGTAACTTGTAATTTAGCGCTCGGCGGGGCACATAGCCCAGAGAGTAGCTGTTGGTTTCAGTCTGGTTACGTTCCTTATACTAAAATAAGGATTTTATAGAGGAGTTTGCAACTAAAAATATTGTGTTTTAATATTCCGCCCTCTAAAAGCACATTTGAACTGACCTAATCAATGTTTCAGAAAAGTTTCAATATTCGGCGGACACCGATTTTCGTTTTCAGACTTATTTTCTGATGATGAATTAATTATGATAGGATTATTTAAACACGGCAAACATATTCGCAGAGATATGAAAAATATTTACCTAAATCCTACCCAACTTTGTTCTGATATTCAATTCATTTCTCGGCCGAATATTTAAATATAACAATATAGATAACATTAAAAGTTAATAAAACTTTTTAATGAACATATTTAATAATCTATTGAATTCAAATAGTCCTTTTTAAAGTTTTACTCGCAATAAAAAATTTAAACCAGAGTTAATTAATAATGGAAGAATTTTAATAAAACATAAAGGAACTTTTGGGGAAGTATGCTGAAAACAGGGAGAAAGGAATACATTTAAAAATGTACTTCATTTTGTAGCTGGTACAACAAAGAGAGAGAGAAAGAATACTTGAAGAGGACAATGCGAACGAAGTTCTGGAATAACTTAAGAAATGTATATTAAATACACAATAATATAGTAAATAAATCATGACAATCACTAAGCACGGAATTCTTCTAGCTACACGCGTCCTATTACTTGATAACTTCAGGATGCTTGTTGCCTTTGTACTTTATTTTATTTTGTATCAGCGAGATTCTATTTGCTGGAGCTGTACTATTATTAAGAAAGCTATCTACATTATGTCCACAGCAGTACAGCCTTTGTCAATAGGGTTTTCCCACTAATTTTATTTTAACAATTTGTGTCGTGAAAATGATGTAATAAAACATTTTATTAATTTACAACAATTTACTTTTCTGATAAGAATTATTTCTAAGAAAATATCATTAAAACAACTTGCTGATAATTTCATTGCTTTTTAAAACGGTCATTTTTACGCGCCAGAATTACGTATCTACCCGGAAAACCAATGAGATTATGGATATAATTAGTTTGTAATAGATTCTAACTGTGTGTTACAGAAAGATTTCCTCTAAAACTTCTCAGAATTTCAATTTGTAATGCTTGTACTGTGATTCGTCTAAAGCAGTGGACGTGTAAATATTGGCCAATCAGAATCCAGATAAATGTCGCACAAGTTATTCGTGAAAGCGTCGGACGTTAATATTTTGTACTGTAGTTTAGGTTTAACCTTCACCGACATTACACATCAGATGATTAACCTAAAACGTTAAATTTATATTTTTATGTTTGTATTGTTTGGAGTGAAAATATTATTTTATCAGTTTCTGGTTTATGTTTTATTAATTCTACAATCAAAATGGAATCAAGTGGAAGAGGGATATGTTAAAGGTGCTGCTGATAATTTACCTAAAGTAGAAAAGTGCCGAGTGTTGTCAATAAATAGAGGTTATGTTATGTTAATAGAGACCAAGATTAATAAACAATCTTGAACAGAGACAACCTCTGTGATTGGATTTCAGGGTGTTGACGTCACAACGCGCCAATTTATGGCTGTTTAAAATGAACCCAATATTTTTCAAACTTCAAGTTTTTTTTTTTGTTACTATTAGTAAAATTAATAAGATAATAAATATGCCATAAATCATTTTTTTACGTGAGTTAAGTATTTCAGCAATAATATTTTTTTCTGGAAAACCCTATTAAATTAATTTTTATTTTATCAATATTTTCCCGATTTCAATTTCTAAAACATATAGTTCCTTTTTTATTTTATATTTCGATACCCAATTTCGTACCAACTTAAGAGTTGTTCGGAGTGTATTAGTCATCCATGCTTCCAGTTTTAATTGCAAATGACTTCACGTCAATAAAATGACGCAGCCTAATGTACGGTGTGCTTGGAAAGAGAGTGATAGAAATGTAATAGAATATGACATTGGACAAATTTATTATACCTAACCTTTAAATTTCTCGATGCACTTGAGGACATTAGGGCTAATTTTATTTTAGTTCTACAAAAGGGAAAATGTTTATTTTAATAATACCTATGTGGGATGATAAGAATTATTTTTGCAAATCGAAAATAGAAGAAGAAAAAAATATTTTTTTATGTATACTTTTTTTCTCTCATCGTCCCACATTGTAACATGTTTTTAATGTCTTTTAGTGAAAGCCGTTTTTTTAAATAATGATTTATATGAGAGTAAATTGCACCGTCTTTCCGGCTTATATCCGGAGCGCTCTTAATATAAACTGAGATATGTGTCTATTAAATGTTAGGCAAGTAAAAGATATACACTCTTCGAAAGAGATGCTCGGTAAAAGTCCTGGTTGTGGGTAGCTTGTCTACAGACGTCGGTGCTAGGGCTCGACAGCTGAAAAAGGCGGACGTTAAATAAATGTTAAAAAAAGTTGTTCGTTTAACATTAGTAACCACGTCGTGCAAAAATCTGTAGAACAAACAATTCGATACGTATTTATCCCCATTTAATAATATTATTACGGATTCTTTCATTTTTCTTTTTTTTGTTATCTGCCTCTTTTATTAAAATTTTTGCTGAGTCTCCTTTTATTCTGTGCCCGTTTTCTCAAGCGTGTTCGTAAATCCTCTTTTGAATTTCATTTTTTCTAATCCAGTTTGATATTCAAGGTCTGGGGCCGTATTTTCGAGCTTGACCGAGGCGATGTTTTTTTTTATACATTTATTTAACGTCGGCCTATATCCGCTACCGAGGCCTAACACCGACGCCTGTAGACGAGCTACCCCCAACCAGGAATTTTGCCAAACCTCTTCCCTTAAGAAGAGTAGAGATCTTTTACTTGCCTAACATTTAATAGACAAGGGACCGACGGCTTTACATCCCCTCCGAAGGATGGTATATCTCCTATACAACCCTCGCCTAAGGTTGTATAGCTTTCGCGCATACACTGATATACAAGCCGCTGGAAGATGTGTGAGGCGAGAACGCGGTTTCCGTTGGAATGGTCACCCATCCAAGTACTAACTGCGCCTGTCGTTGCTTTACATCGCATACCGAAGTATATACATAGTAAAGACGCACCCACGCTCGCCCCCTACCGAGGCGATGTCGTGCACAAAAATGTGAGATTGTCGCATGAAAATATTACGTTTCGTATTTTCGAGCATTATGAACTCGTATGCGAACTTTCCGCATGCGACTGATTTCGGGTGAGATACAACGGATGGGGGTTTAATATACGATAAAGCAATTTCGTGTACGAATGTATTCAAAGTGATCGTTTCGATTTGTTTTATTTCGTGCCACATAACCTCTATGTCTCCAGTTAGGTTTTTGCCGTGGTTTGTTTATTATTTAGGGACTTTAAAGTAGACTTATTTGAACAAATTTTGGTGAGTGAAAATGGACAATGGCAGTGTTAGATGACTTAATACATTTAGCTGCTATCGACGCCGTGGAACAGGCAGACGTTATGGCAGAAAGAACCCGCTTATTTTTCCCAGTTTTCCAACTAATTGTTGTTCCCTCGAGGGATTTGGCCTCAGCTACCCCTATCTCAGGCTTCCAACCCTTGTAGGGGGTGGAAAATTGATATTTGTTTTTGCGAGAAAAAAAATAATATTTTGTAGGAGGCATTTCTTTGAGGAAGGTGGTAGGTAACGAAGATTGTGTAACCACCCCCAGGGGTTGTTTTCACTCTTCAAGGGGGTGAATTTTTCTTTTTTTGGTATCTGCTTCTTTTGTTAAAATTCTTGCTGAATCCCAGTTTATTCTATGTCCGTTTTCCCAAGCATGTTCACAAATCTTTGATTTTTGAATTTCATTCTTTCTAATGTAATTTTTGTGCTCATCCAACCTCACACTGAAAGGTCTGGATGAGTCACCCACATAACATTTATCACATTCGCACGGGATATTGTAAATACAGTTTTTTAAATTCTGCTCCCTGTTTATCGAGATCTTAAAGTGTTCCCCGTTTGAAATATCGTCCTAACATCAAATTTGTCACCTATACGGTGTAGCTTTTCCGATAGTCCGTATACATAAGGAATTATTGCTGTATAATGACGTTCAGGTTCTTGTCGTACCTCATGAAAAATAACCTCTGACTATTCCTTTGGCGTAAACATCACCAGCGCAGATGCTTTTTTCCAATAATTCTATTATTTTGTAGATTCGATGATTTGTTTTTGAAGAAATTATATCTACACAGGTATCATCAAACCCTTGGATTCTGTGTAATATATCGGCATCATTTAACTCCTTTGCCTTGTCCCGTGTTTCATTTTGTCTATTAAAAGTTGTTATTTGTTTTACCTTCCTACATCTTTTACTATTGCGACCTTTGTTACAAATAACACAATTTTGTCGTGACTTTTGCTTAAATTATTTATTCTTTTGCTTGTATTCTCTGTAGGATTTACAATTTCTGATTTTATTTTATAAGCAGTTCGGGTATACGATCTTCTACATTGTGCATGGTAAACCGGATTTAGTGATAAAAATAAATCTTTCTGTACTAAATAATGTTTTAGAGCCACAGAAATGTCATCGGATTTTTCGGACGTTGCTTGCAATAAATAGTGGAATGCATCTGCTGTGACAGCTTGAACTGTTTCACCACTGCTTCTCTGGCACAAAATACATTGTTCAAAATTTAATTGTCGATACATATTCTCTCTCTATATTATATCACTTTATTGCTTGTATGAAAAAAGTAACTATTTCCTTTGATTTCATATCCGAGTAATGATAATTAATTTATTATGCCAATGATTGCCAAACCATGTGATTAAAATGCACTAAATATATGGACTGAGATAAAAAGCACTTTCAACGTAACATACCAATGGACACTGGAAAATAATAATTACCCGACACGTGCGTGCCTGCGTTTAGCTCTAGATGCATTTGCGGCCGATTCATAGTAGCGCGCATTCGTTCGAACGCTGAAACAATCAATGAATATTTCGATCAGGGAGCAGAATTTAAAAAAAAAAAATGCTCATAAAAGATTTTATTCAGTTTATTCGGAACATTTTCTTCGCTTTAGTAGGCACCTAACTTTAAAAATAAAAAAGACCTCGATCGGACATTTTCCTCTGCAAATTTTAAAGATTTTGCGTCAAAGACAAGTTATTATTATTTTTTTGCCAACTAATTATTTTTTAGGTAAGGTTTTTTACTTTCAACATATCAAAGAATACTCAGAGAATATTATGTAAAAAATTTAAATTATTCTGAAGTAAAATAAAAAATATATGACGTATCATATGAAAAACAAAAAATAACACATAATTTTTATTTTTTTTAGACAATTGCCAATTTGGTCATTTTGGCAATCTCAAATAATAATAATAATAATAATAATAATGTGTCTTTATTTTATACTGATATACAACTTTAAAACAAAGAGGGGGTGACGTTCAACTAGGTTACTCTTGGGCGAAATCAGTGGGCGAACACAAAAATTAAGTTTAGCAGGTTACTTTACATCAGGTTACCTATTTTTTAGGTGGGTGTTCGCGAGTTGTATAGATGGTGTCGAATTCAGAGGGTCTGATCTTCCACTATCATATCTTTAGACGAGGATAATTGGAACTGGTCAGTGTTAAAGCACAGGGCCGTGCGCACTGAACTTGATATTTTGTCCTATATATTTAGCAATGGTATCGAGATTCGAATGGTAGTTGAAACTGTGCAGGCGAGTCCGAGACTGGCAATGTAATCAGCCTGAATGAACCATCTACGACTGCACTGGTTTAAAGATAATAAAACGGACAGGTCTACTAGCATAAAAAAACTCGTAAATCGCTTCTCAATAGTCAAAGGTGGACTTCTGCTGTGCTGTTAATGTGCCAGTGCAGTGCGTATTTACGCAGGTATTTACCTGTTATAACATCAAGCGTAGGAGTTTAGTTAGTTATTGTTCATATTTATAAATATTTACTACTATATAAAAAGTAAAATATTTTAATTATTTACTAATTTACCATGGCTTTCTGGAGACCATTTGAAACAGAGGATAATATAATAATGCCCGAAAATCTTATTATTTTCTTATGACAAGCATTTCTATTTACCTCCGCCCATGTACAATAAAGAGATGCCGACTGTTTTTGCCGGCTTTTAGTTTTTATACGGTTTCAATTCCCGTCGTATACACTTTAACAATAAAGCTTCTGTAAATACAATAACCGTATCTCAATTGCTAACATAAATTCCTAATTTTTGTCAATTTCTTTTGATCATAGCAGGCGTATTTAATTTGGAAAAAAAAACTAAATAACTTTTTAATCACAATTTGAAACACAAAAAGTATACCAAATTTGATCTAAATCGATCAACAAATGGCAGAGACATTGGAGTGTAGATCATTTTCCGCTATCCATTTTTTGTTTATATCCGTCAAAATATTTGATATCTTGAAAACCTCTAACAAATCCTGAGACAGTAAACAACACAACGTTTTCACGATTATGATGCTATATGTATCCAAATTCAATTAGAAATAATATAAAATATTGTGAACCTAAATTTTTAATAACAGCAGCAATCTTTTTCTCAGCAAAAAATATGTTATGCTATCTACAAGGATTTACTACCTTCAATATAGAAACAATATGTGATTTTAAAAATATAAGGTCTTTTGTTAAGTATTAAACTATGTATAAAAGTTATAAATTGTATTTGATTTTTAATGCATAATTTATTATTTCATTGTATTATAATATAAATTAAATTGTTTTTGTCCTTGTACCCGACGTGTGTAAAGCATCTTGTATGTTAAGGCGCTAATAAAATTCTGATGTTGAGTCTAAGAAAGGAGTGTTGTATTGTATGGGTTTGGTCATATGGAATAAACCAGAGGAAACGACAAAGGGCATAATATTGAAGTGTCATAGGAAGGTTGAACGTAAATAATTGGGTGGAAGTTGTTGATGACTCATAAGAAGCGCAATATTTAAATTTGTAAATATTTTTCACTGACACGAAACGGCGAAAGTGGCGTACCTATATAATATATTTTGAGGAGGGGCATTCTAAATAATTTTAATATAAATGTTAACTTAGGATGTAAATAGTAAAAACTTTCATTCAAAGAAATTGGCCCATATTATTTTATTTGAATATGGAGGTATTATATTTGAGTATAAATTGAGGTTGCAAGGATAGTTGGCATTTAAGGCTTAAATAAGTTTGGACTTGATACGGTAGGCATTGCTGCCACTACCAGAAAATACCGTCGCGCTACGTCTACGCTGATTGGACTGAAGTTATGTTTGTTGCCAGCAACGAGAGCCGCATGGCGCATAGTACAGGAATATTGGATGGGAAGTGTAAGTATTTGTAAAATGCGTTGCTACATTACGTCGTAATATAGAGTGTCTACGCTCTTCTGTTTGTCTTTTGACTCTAGAATTGTTATCCTTGTAGGTCGTCTACTTCCTCCGTTTCTGATTCCGTTAGTGTAGATATAGTCATTACGATTACTTCATGATATCTTTTTACCTTATTATTTGCTCTCGGTGTATTTTTTCTTCAGTTTATTGATGGTCTTCTCAAGTATTGCTATGTGTAGCATGGTCTCCTTATTTTGGGTTTGTTGCTATTTAAGATTAACAATTTCTTCAATTTCTTTGAACAAGTCCCCAGTACATTCTATACTTTTCATAATTGTTTTTCTCCCTATTAAAGTTGACGTTTTCTGTAATTCCGAGTCTTTCTTTTTGCGAGTAATTGGATTTCAGCTCTTCGCTAAAATGAGGGCTGTGTATATCCATTTGGTAAGACTCCGTGTTGATTTATTTTTTCGATGAAAGGTAGAATTGTCCTTGTAGCATTGTGTGCCGTTTTAATTGTTTGCTTTACATTTCCTCGCCTTTTCAGTTGGTTTCTTAGGTACATTCCTAGGTATTTACCAGGGTCTCTTCTGTTGATTGGTCTCGCAGCATATCCTGCTCTTATTCCGCGACGGTAGGGCAGAGTCGGCAACAATATTTCTGCGCCTTCATTAAAATTTGATCCTGCCTTTATTGTTCTTTGTATTAACTAACCCACGACCGAGGTGAATAATCAGGTAGGACGCAGCTTTGATTAACTCCTGTATTTTTCTGTTTGGTCTCCGTCGTCTATCCGGACCATTCTGGAGGTAACATACGCCTGCCTTTGATACAAGCTGTTTAGTAGTCCGGTGTCTTTCGATGTGTTTCACTAGATGTTTAAGTAGGAATTGTCCATATAAATAATAATTCTTTAGTTTAATATCTACTCATATTATTCTCGTTATTGTCAATACAAAAAAAATAAATGCTCAGCACACAATTTTTGAATTTGAAATAGTTTTTTAATACTATACTACATGATTTTGATGAAGGAACATGTACGTCACTGTAAACTGATAAGACTGTTAAGGTGCCACGATAGATATATTTTTTAGCACTTTTAGTTTCATTTTAATGAGGCAGTATAAAATGTAAAGCAAAACTCATACCATAAAGAAAATAACGAAAGAAAAAAAGAGAATTAGTAAATAGTAAATTGCTCAGATTAGTACTTTTACAACACGAAAATGCTAATTGTTATAGCAAAACTTTTCCTAAGCGTCTTTTTTGCTCCCCGTATTAAAAAATATAAATATTTAAGTAGTAGATAGGTATGTAAATTATTTAGTTAGCCACATTTTACTGTTGATCAAGTCTAGTGAAGTTGCGGCCTGAGGTTCTGAATTATTCAAAGCATACAAATTGCACACCAACTTTGTATTCTGTTCGGGAAGTTTATTGCTATCGAATTGGTGTGATGACCTCTAGCATAATTTTAAAGTGCTCAAATGGAATGGAACAATACTTTTGACTTGAATAGGCGAAAGAATCTTAACTTTAACCATAAGATGTCTTGGCAATTACTCTTCCATGGCTGTCTACACGGGCGCTACTTTTGCATACGAAAAATTGCTGGGGAAGTTTTAACGCAAAATATGACTATGCGACATGATCAGGTTGTAACGTTTAATTAAAATGTACGTGAGCACCGGAAGCTGGAAAATATTAGGGGGGTTTTCGTAGCCCAGTAAAATCTAATTCATATAAATTGTGATAGTCTACACGCCTCTGGTAATCACCCTGTATGAGGATACGGCTGAATTTCAATAGTGAGTATTCTACCAAGCTATTTTACACGTATGGAACAAATTTAAAATGAAAATGTTATTTATTTTTTTTATTTATTTATTTATTTATTTCTATAAAATATCCAGCGGGTATCAACCCAAATTACAGGATAAGTATAACAGCAAACTGTAAAGTAAAACAAAGAGGTGTAAAATACACGATGAACAAAAAACTAAATAAACAGCATAAATAGAATAACAAGACACGAATAAACAAGTGAAAAAGTGACACGAAAGGAATAATCTAATCTAATGACAAATAAAAGAGAGGAAAAAACAAATATATAAATATAAATGTAACTATAACATAAAATTTTTAAAATTAATAAAGTGGCTATATAAATAATCGCTTAATATCCTTTATATTACAGCAAAGTATATCAAGCTGGAGCTCAATATCCGAGTAGTTACGTACCATCTGATACAATGGAGAGCATTTGTAGATGTTTGTTCTGTGGGTGTGGATATAAAACAGGTGGTTGCTTCTAGCATTAGTTCTAGGGACATGAAAATCAAGTCGTGAAACTATAAAGTCGCAGTCCAGTTTGTTATGGAGTACTTTATACAATATGATGACCGAGTGCATAGCTCGCCGGCTAATTAAGCTACTCATTTGAAAGTGCTCATAAAATACCTCATGTGGAGTGCCTCTGAGAGGATAGGAACTGTCTAGGACGAACGTGGCTGACTTAAAAAAACGTCGTTGAACTTTCTCGATGGAGGCGACGTGTACAGAGTATATTGGACTCCATACTACCGATGCATATTCCAGCTTGGACCTTACAAATGTTACAAACAACAGGCGCAATATGTGGATAGATTCAAAATCCTTCATATTGCGAATTATAAAACCGAGACTCTTATATGCAGCAGCTACAGTGATACCAATATGGTAATTAAAAGATAGTTTGGAGTCAAAGGTAACACCAAGGTCGACTATTAAGTCTGGCCGACTAAGGATGGAACCATCAAGAGCATAATTGTGTATAAGCAAATCTTTCTTACGACAGTACGACATTACATTGCATTTGTTGATGTTGAGAGGGAGATGATTGTCAATACACCAGAAGTTTATTAAATTTACATTTCTTTGCAACCTAACACAATCGTGGAACGAATTTATCTCACAAAGTATCTTTAAATCATCTGCATATAGAAGAAATCTCACTTCCAATTTGGTAGCAATATCGTTAATAAATATCACAAACAAAAGATTCCCCAAAATCGAACCCTGGGGAACTCCAGGTGTCTGAGCAAAATCAGCAGAGCGATGACCATGGCATTGAACAAACTGGGTTCTACCGGTCAAGTAGGACCTAAACATGGCAGTCAGGCCACCACTGAGACCGATATTCTCCAGCTTGCTCAACAGTAAACCATGGTCAAGTCTGTCAAATGCTTTGGAGAAGTCAGTGTAGATAACATCTACCTGACTTCTTCGATCAAGGATTTCGTTAATAAATTGCGTCTTACATATTAAATTAGTGACAGTGGAGCGTCCTTCAATAAAACGGTGCTGTTGTTGTAAAATAATATTTTTCAGATGACCTGACATAAAAGTATGAATTAACATTTCAAAGACTGGAGAAATTGCACAGGATAGCAATTGGTCTGTGATTAGCGATTTCATTCTTTGAACCCTTCTTATAAAGAGGAGATATTCGGGAAAGATACAGGTATGTAGAATTAAATTAAATATTATACACAGCGGTTGTGAGAAAATGATGTCGCAGTCCCTAATTAGGAACGCTGGTATAAGGTCAGGCCCACTGGTCATTTTAGGCTTAATTAGTCTTATAGATTTCCGTACTTCCTCAGTGGTGATATTTTTTATGTGAAATAAATGATTGTTTGCAAACGATAAATTGTTGGGATCGACTTCAGACGAATTAGTGTAAGCGCTGGAAAAGAAATCGGCAAAACTGTTTACGATTGATTGGGGATCATCTAAATGACGTTCGTTATAAGTCATTGATGTTGGAATAGACGTGTTACCTTTCTTAGCATTGATAAATGACCAGAAATTTTTTGGCTCAGTTTTAATATCTGACTCTATTTTGGCGACATATCTTTTATAAGCAGCATTTGCTTTAATTTTTACCGTTGAGGTAGGCTTTGAACTTGTTGTAATCGTCGTCAGAATGTGACGATCGATATATTTTCCAGGCTTGCTTTTTTTGTCTAACATGAGATATCAAATCACTATCAAACCACTGTGGATAACTTTTATTGGTAGGAATTTTTTTTGGTACATGCTTTAAAAAAATTGAGTTTAACGTATCATAAAACTCACAGACTGCTACATTACATCCGAATGCAAAGTTAAAGGCGTCCAATCAACCACGGCCAGTTCTTGATATAACGCCGGGAAGTTTGCTTTTTTAAAATTAAAGCCTTCGTTGCTTCTCTGCGGAAATAAGTTACTTTTGCTAAATGTGGTTTCAACAATTAAAGCAGGATGGTGTTGATCCTCAGAAATTAAAACGTCGGGTGACTTAAAAACGTTGCACACACAGTTGGAAATAACCAGATCGAGGAGTTTATTACTATAATTTAATACATTGTTAAATTGATTAAAATTAAAAAAGTTGAAAAAGTTAAGTACTAGATTGAAATTACGACTAGAGGATGAACCTGTAATAAATTCCGGAATGTTAAAGTCACCCATAATTAAAATGTTCGAGCCATAAATGGTGTATAAGGACATAATTTTTCATAATTATCTCTAGTGGTCTGAGGTGGTACATATACCACAAATATATATAAGTAGTTATTATCTTTGCACGGTTTTAACTTTACAGACACAATATCGATAGAAGAGAGGTCATCAAATATATCACAGCAAGATTTAAAGTCAAAACTACAAGCATTTAGCTTTTTATTTAGTGCAATTAATACACCGCCACCTCTTTTAGTGTTGGTTGCATTGAAATTTCGATCACTGCGATAAACGTCATATAAGTTAGTATTAAAAATTTCGGAATTATAAATGTCATCATTAAGCCATGTCTCAGAAAATGCAACGATGTCGTACTGTCCAGCAGCTGCAGAGCTAACGAGTAAGTCAGTCGTCTTTGTACGGAGCCCGCGTACATTTTGATAGTAACAAGTTATAGTGGAAGAGGTAGGCTTAAGTGTGCAAGAATTAGATTTCTCGAAAGCAGTAGATGCGGATTGCTATTGCGGGGAGATTATGTTGTTTCTAAATTTTTCTAGAGCGAGATTATAGACATGGCAATTTTTATCCCATGCGGCATGACTGACGTTAACAGGGTCGCTATGATGTTTATTATAGTTATGACAGTTAATGCAGTGCAGTATACCAGTTCTAGGGCAGTCTTCTAATTTATGATTTTGGGCACAGAGAGGGCAGATAAAAAATTTTAATGTGCAGTGATTAGAAATGTGGTGATACCCACAGTATTTAAAACAACGACGCAATTCAATTGCGTCAAAAATACTACAATAGTCATACCCTATAAATAACTTTCCATACTCCATGACTTTATTATAGGTAGCTATGTCGGATTGAATCACAGCTTGATACAATTTGCTGTTCTTTTTTAAAGGCAATAAAGATATAACTTTTAAAACACTGTTTTCGGATGTGACATTTTTATTCTGTGATTTTAGATATTTAATAAGATCTTCTTCACTAAGTTTTTCTGATATTCCTACGATTTTGAACCGAGGACTAAGTGCTGGAACTTCTTTGATGGTGTAATTTTTGTTTAACTTCGTGTTGGCGAGTTCTTTGAATTTATCACATTCTGCAGAATTTGTACAACTAACAACTAGACCACCGTCACGTATATTTTTGATCTTTGAGATGTTTAAATCAGATTGAACAGGATTGATACTTTTTATCATGTCGTTCTTAGTTGTGGATACGTCTTGCTTTTTCTTGGGCATGATTACAAACGATGGTTGCTTCTTAGTAACATTAGAATATGAAGATTTAGGATCTTTACTTTCAGCCATGAATGAAGATATTTGTTCAATTTTAGGTCTCAATTCATCGATTTTGGGGCTTATGTGGTCGCTAATATTTACTTTTATGCTAGTCTCAAGCTCTGACTTAATTAGTTGAACAATTTCACGTTTCAGATTATCAAAGTTGGACATAATTTCATCGAATTTGATTTTTAGGTTCACTTCTACAAGTTCACTTATCTTGGAGACATTTTCGTTGACAGAATCTAAGTTATTAACATACTCCTGAACAGTAGAAGTTTCACGAATGTTGCATTTTTTATTACAGGAATCACATAAATAGAACATATTTTTGTTTTTACTTAACATATTAAATTCAGAGCTATTTAGCCCAATGCAGGAGTGGTGGAACCACTTATCGCAAACGCCTTCACATCCAACGAGGCCCTCACTTTTATCATATTTACATTTAGCACACTTCGACATACTGGAAAAGTGGGCAGACTTGGCAGCTAATGCTCGAATTCAGTATTGTTGGTACTTTGCGGAAAATTATAACAAGCCGGCAACGCCGCACAGGTTCCAATAGCGCGTAGCGCATGTATCTGCGTTATCTCTTATCTCTGATTTATTCCTTATCACTTAAGACAAAGTAAATATTGTTATTATTGAATTGGATGAAACTGTATTTACCGATTTTTTGGGGTAGGCCAGTCAACTTGACTCAGGAAAATATACTGTCCTTCCGTTATGAATTAACTTCCACTTTTTCAAATATAATTAAAACTTATGCTTTGGAGCGATTATATGTAGTCACTCACACAACGTTGTTATGTCTAAAAGAAGTTATCATATTTACACGAGACGGTCTACGATTTAAACTTTAAAACAATTATAGTTTAAAAAAACGCTTTTTACAATAAAATAAGAATCTTAATATTTAAACATTATTTTTTACTTTTTAGTTCGGTTTGCTATTAAAGCGTGTTTTTTTAATTTTTTTAAACTATAATTTTTTTTAGTCATCCTCTTGCCATTCATCCCTCGGCACGTTTCTCATTAATAATAAAATAATGACAATTTATTTTACCCTGTTGATCCTGGTGAGGACATTAGAAAAAAGTTGTCAAATTATTATATTGTCATCGATCCTTGATAAGTGTGCAATGTTTCAGTTTAATCAGACGTTTTGAAGTGGATGAGAATCACGTTCAAAGATTCCTTTACAAATAAACAAACATACAGGTGAAGGTAATAAAAGCGTGTTAAAAACGAAAAATTGTAACGATCGATTACAAGACGTAAACGAAGTACCTAAAAATTACCCTTTTGGAGTGGCGTGCCGAGTGGTTTCAGCATATTAGAGTAATACCAAGTTATTAAAAATTTATTGATATTTCTCTGTTTCATTATTTCATCAGGATGTCTTGTAACGTAAGAGAATTAATAATAATAAAACCGTTATTAATCTAAGAGATCACGAAGGATATAGCAAAAGTCAATTAAAAAAATGGAAAATGTAGGTAATTAAAAAATATATACCGGATGACCCAGAAAGTACCTACAACCCTCCCCCCACTTGTTGTACAGTTTTAAAAATAAAATTCTGAAATTTGGGAAATCAAATATAGATATCAGTGGCCACATTTTGACCATTCGATGGTAAAAAAATCACTTCCGGTATGGGCGGAAATTGCCACAACTTTCTTATTTTAAATAGCACCGTGTATATTTAAGTCATTTTTCCCATAAAGTTGTAATTTCTCTTTCCAACGCTTTTTTCGGATGACAAATAACTTTGGAAATGGCATTTATTTTCTATTTCTAGTTGGCTTTGGAGTTCAGGAACAAATTTTAAAAAATTCGAAGTAGACTTTGAATTTGAAGAAAATGGCATTTCTCAACAAACTAAATGTAAAATTGGCTTATTTTGTTCGCTTGCCTGGATTTAGAAATGTTTTTACATTTTTCCATTTCATGGAAATTCAATTTGTCATAACTTCAATTTTTCAAATAGTACCCTATATGTTTTATTTTTTTTATCAGATAGAGTGGTTAATTTGCTTTAGACTAGCTTTCCCGATTAAAAATTGAATATAAATTAAAATAAATATTAAGCATTTTGTAGAAGCGTTCGAATTGTGTACATATCTTGCAGTAAGCCATGAAAAACAGATGAAAAATTGCACACAGCATCTGTCAAAACATTATTGTTGAGTGAACTAGAGGCGTATTTATTATTTGTAATTTTATTATTAGGTGCTTTATTCAAAATAAGATACGATTTACGATGCAACATACACAAAACGAAAAAGTAGATTTTACTTTTAATTTACAGCGAATGTCAGAAAAATGCCCATGCGGCCGTACGTCTATATTATGAAAGATATCACGATCGTTATCGGCCATACCGGCAGTATTTTAAAATTCTAAAACAGTCATTCCGAAATGCAGAAAATATTGAGGTTGCACAGGACAGATTTATAGTAAGTGAAGAAACTGAGACAAATGTATTTATTGGGTTACACACATGTGTACCCAAATGTTTCTACAAAAGAAATGGCAAAATAGATATTGGTCGTAAGACAATAGGACTTATATTTTAAAAAACATGGTTTTAAATGCTACAAATACTAATTGCATTAAGAATTATATGAAAATGACGGAAACAGAAGATTGATCTTTTGTAATTGGTTTACCGTACACGTATACTTGGCATGACTATGGTATATACAATAGTCATAATCTACATTATAGGTCTAAATAAAATTTATACGAAATGTTTGAAGTAATCAGCAGGATAGATTTGGAGTGAATGTGTGGGCTGGAATATTCGATACACAAATTATTGGTCCCATACTATTTCAAGGACCACTAACCTGCCGGCGCTCGTTACTTAAGCTTTTTGCAAAAAGACATAGAAAACGAACTGGATGAACTTTCCTTGGAAGATATCAGAAATATGTACTTCCAACAAGATGGAACACCGCCGCATAATGCTAGTTTTGTGGAAAATTACCTTAGTGCAAAGTTTGACAACCGGGTAATATCTACTAATGGAACTATTAGGTGGCATACAAGGTCACCAGACCTAACTCCACTTGATTTTTTTCTTTGAGGTTATCTGAAGGACAAAATATACTCAATGCCATCTGCAACATTAGAAGAGCTCCAAAATAAAATTTTAAATGTATTTAAATCCATAACTCCAGATCGTGTTACAAAGTGTTTGGGAGAAACTGTTCGAAGGGTGAACAAGTGTTCTGAAATTGATGAGCGTCAGTTTGAGCACCTGTTATAGGTTTAGTATTTAGTTGTGCTGTATTGTTCTAATTATAATATTTATAAATTTAGGAAGTTGCTGTCCAGATAGATATCACAACTTATAAATTGCTTTTGATTGTGTGAATTTTTGTTTTTTTGCTAATGATTCATAAAAATTTTTGTTATATTTATCAAAATAAATTTTCTCTAATTACAAAGTTACAGTAATTTTTTATGGCTTACTGCAAGATATGGACACATAATTCGAAACGCTTCTACAAAAAGCATAAGATTTATTTTAATTTATGTTCAATTTTTAATCGGGAAAAACCAGTCTAAAGCAAATTTAAAACTCTATCTGTTAAAAAAATAAAACATACAGGGTATTATTTGACAAATTGAATTTCCATGAAATGGAAAAATGGAAAAACATATCTAAATCCAAGCAAATGAACAAAATAAGCCAATTTTACATTTAATTTGTTGAGAAATGCCCTTGTATTCAAATTCAAAGTCTATTTCGAAATTTTTTAAATTTGTTCCTGAATTCCAAAGCCAACTAGAAATAGCAAATAACTGCTATTTCGAAGGTAATTTTTCATCCGATTTTAAATCTGAAAAAGGTGAAATTACAGCTTTATGAGCAAAGTGACTTATATATACAGGGTGCTATTTAAAATAAGTAAGTTGTCAATTTGCGGCCATACCTGAAGTGATTTTTTTTACTATCGAATGGCCAAAATGTGGCCATTGATACCCATATTTGATTTCCCAAATTTCAGAATTTTATTTTTAAACCTATAGAAAAAAGTGAAGGGGGGGTAAGTACTTTCTGGGTCACACGGTATATGTTAAACAAGGTTGTACATCATGTATTGATTAACAGAACAAAAATCATTTTTATACAAAATGTCTTTCCTTAGAAATTCTTTACAACTAAACTGTTTAATTTTATCCGGAATCTTGTTGTATAGTACTGTTCCTATGTAATATGGATTGGATTCATATAATTCCATCCTATACAAGTCTTGTATTAAATTTACGATAAATATTTTGAAAATTAAAACTGCTAATGTTATTGTACTAAATAGTTTTGGTACTCCACTTAATTTCATTGAACATATTTTCGGCAGGAAGTAGCCAGACAGACAATTTCACTTACGTTTATGCATAAATTTTCATTTATATCTAAAATTAGGAGGATGTTCGATGTTTGTAGTCGCCTCTTCGCCTAATTTGTTGATATCTAATTAGTGGTATTTTAAACGCTTAGTGATCTTATATTAATGTACTATTATTAGGCTAATTATTATTAAATTAGTCTAGACTTTTTGTTTCAATGTCCTTTATGTAATTTTAACGACTCACTTGGCCCACATTTTCGAAGAATTAACTTATATTAGAAGTTATTAAAATGTAGGGATTTCCTTATTAACTTTTCCCATTATTGCAGCAGGTTCGTATTTTTAAATGATACGGATTTGTTACCGCAACAACGGTGAGGTAAAGTTAATGCAATTATTGTAGTCTTTGAAATTGTCAGTACACCGGGCATAATGGATCAAATTGTTGATTTAGTAGTACATGTCTTTAACAATACGATACAAATGTATCCCTGACATATCCAATTATGATTTACATCAATTGTTAGGGAAATTCAGAAGAAAGGTATCGTATATTTTATTCGAAAAACGCATATTGAGTCATGCAGTTATATTTTCAAAACAAAAAAACTGTTTTTTTGTACATAATTATACACACTTATTTGAAGTGTTTGACAAACAAAACACAAAACTACAACTTATCCAGATATATTTATATAACCGCACATATAGAGCAAGAGCTACTACTGAATGTTCCTACGAGCGTCTGAGGATTTTCTCCGAGCCTTGGTTTGACCTACTATAAGGAACGTAACCAGACTGCAACCAACAGCTACTCTCCGGGCTATGTGCCCCGCCGAGCGCTGAATTACAAGTTACAAGTCTGGCGCGTTAAGTGTAATAATTGCATATCACCATCAAAACGCTAATGTTTCGATTGCAACAAACACCAGCCGAAAGACTGATCCTACTTAAAGGAGCTCTCTTGCCGTCGTCACACACCACTTGCAGACTGCAGTTTCGAGCTGTTGGCTCTCGTCAGCGCAAGGTAGGCATGTGACGACCGGCACGAAGATCCTTTGACTACTTGGTACATCCCGGTATTATTACAATAGCGATATGTAAAATAGTTAGCAGGCGCCATCTAGTGGTCCAGTGTCTGTTGCAATCGAAAAATAAATAGCCTGGCTGGGCTTGGCATAGTTCAAATGTGCTTTTAGAGGGCGGAATATTAAACATAATATTTTTAGCCGCAAACTCCTCTATAAAATCCTTATTTTACTATAAGGAACGTAACCAGGCTGCAACCAACAGCTACTCTCCGGGCTATGTGCCCCGCCGAGCGCTGAATTACAAGTTACGTCTGGCGCGTTAAGTGTAATAATTGCATATTACCATCAAAATGCTAATGCTTCGATTGCAACAAACACCAGCCGAAAGACTGATCCTACTTAAAGGAGCTCTCTTGCCAGTCGTCACACACCACTTGCAGACTGCAGTTTCGAGCTGTTGGCTCTCGTCAGTGCAAGGTAGGCATGTGGCGACCGGCACGAGGATCCTTTGACTACTTGGTACATCCCGGTATTATTACAATAGCGACATGTAAAATAGTTAGCAGGCGCCATCTAGCGGTGCAGTGTCTGTTGCAATCGAAAAATAAATAACCTGGCTGGGCTTAGAAATGTGCTTTTAGAGGGCGGAATATTAAACATAATATTTTAACCGCAAACTCCTCTATAAAATCCTTATTTTACTATAAGGAACGTAACCAGACTGCTACCAACAGCTACTCTCCGGGATATGTGCCCCGCCGAGCGCTGAATTACAAGTTACAAGCCTGGCGCGTTAAGTGTAATAATTGCATATTACCATCAAAACGTTAACGCTTCGATTGCAACAAACACCAGCCGAAAAACTGATCCTACTTAAAGGAGCTCTCTTATAGTAAAATAAGGATTTTATAGAGGAGTTTGCGACTAAAAATGTTGTTTTAATATTCCGCCCTCTAAGAGCACATTTGAACTATGCTAAGCCCAGTCAGGCTGGACCGCTAGATGGCGCCTGCTGACTATTTTACATGTCGCTATCCCAAAGATACCGAAATGTGCTAAATAGTCAAGTGATCCTCGTGTCGGTCGTCACATGCCTACCTTGCACTGACGAAAGCCAACAGCTCGAAACTGCAGTCTGCAAGTGGTGTGTGACGACTGGCACGAGAGCTCCTTTAAGTAGGATCAGTCTTTCGGCTGGTGTTTGTTGCAATCGAAACATTAACATTTTGATGGTAATGTACAATTATTACATTTAACGCGCCAGGCTTGTAACTTGTAATTCAGCGCTCGAAGGGGCACATAGCCCGGAGAGTAGCTGATGGTTGCAGTCTGGTTATGTTCCTTATAGTAAAATAAGGATTTTATAGGGGAATTAGCGACTAAAAATAATATTTTTTTATATGAAAGTTGTTAAAATAAACTTCAAAATAATACAATCAAGATTTTCACGAAGGAAAAGACTATTATCTACTAATATGAACAATAACCTAAATTAAAAATACAATAAAACTTGTGCTAAATAATACTATTATTAAAGTCCAAAGATATCGTTTAAAATTTCAAATCTGCACTTTTATATGTCATTATTAAAAGAATTTTTCATGTAGACGTAATCATTCCGAAAATCTTTCATTGCACTCGAAAGATACTTTTCTACCGGGGCGTGCTGGCGGCTAAACTACTGTCGTTTCCATCGTTGATATCCAAATAAGTTCTAACGTTCCATGAGATGATAGATAATTGCATATTACCATCAAAACGCTAATGCTTCGATTGCAACAAACACCAGCCGAAAGACTGATCCTACTTATCGTTGCAATTTTGGTAAGAATAAGAAGAAAATGGTTAAACTACTGGAAGACTCTGAAATGTCTTGGTCGCCGCTTTTAATAACTCAAAAATCAAATATTATTACAGCAGAAGAACAGTCTATTATGAAGCTCTATACCAGTGAGACTTTCTCCAGTTTAAAGGAACTTCGAAGCAGGATATATGTTCGCACTCTTGTCGATAATACCGTCATCTTAGATTTTGCGGCACTTCCACCCATAAGCGCTGTATGCTTACAGTAGTCAGTGAGAATTTACCAGCAGGTAGGCTGTTTTAATGTTTGTTAAAATTTGGGCGTCGTACATTTCACGTCTTCTGTTCAAGAATAGATAGATGGCAAATAAGCTTTCTCCTAGGCACCTAAACGTGAAAGTTCCTGCACTTTATATCATGTACCTATAAATCTGACTGTTGGTCTGGCCTCCTCACTGATGTGCAGTATGTGCATACTGCAAATTGATACAATGATAGTGTGGTGAAAAAAGAGGAAGTTAAAGAAGATTCAGATTAAATTTATTTATTGCATGTTTAATATTTCGAGAGTACTGTTTACAAAAACAAAAAGTTACTACTACAAAACCTGATGTGATTTATTGCACTTCTTTACGAGCTCCTTTCTAAGCACAAAATATAAAATTAAAAATAAATTTCGATTGAAATATGAATGCATGAATAATAATTGGGTCGATCTGGATTTGCAGAAGGACTCGTTTTTTTCGAGTTATTTTTTTTGTGATGTTATGAAGTCGGACCCCCTCCCCTCCCCTCTATCATCCGGAAATTTTCCTGTCGAACTTTTCGCGAGGAGGGGAATAGGTTGATTATGGGGTTAGGGGGAAGGGTAGGCCCTAATGAAGTTAGAGCTTCGGGGTAAAAAAATATTGAAAGATAATTGATTGCCCTTTAAAAATGAGCCCGGCCCGAAGTCCCTAACCCTTTTCCTTGTCCTTCTACAGGGCAAAAACTTTGCGGGCCCCCCTCTACCCTCCTAATCATCCGATCGCAATCTGGTCAGGCTTAAATCAAAGAGAAAAAAATCCACATTCGATGGCGGAAAAAATCTCCCCCACCCCTTTCCTCCCTGGCGAAAAACGACTTTTTCTAAAAATAATAATAATAAATTGGCTATTTCGCAACCATTTGTTTATTGAAAAAATATGAGCGGAACTTAAAGTAGGCACATTAATACACAATGTTACGTTTGCCGCGCGATTTGCGGAAAAAATTGCGGAAGTTACAGCAGTTTTAATTCCATTTACGTTTACCCTTCCCCCTATCCCCATAATCAACTTAGCGACTTGAAATTTGGACACGGTACTTAGGTTCTGAATGTCTATCGGGAGAAGAAAAAAAAAGTCGCCAAGAAAACGGCTCTCGGTACGTTCCCGCCGTAGCGAAAAATCCGTATGCAAATCCGTACTTTCAAATCGCAATATCTCGGGAACCGCTGGACCGATTTCGACGAGTCAAATTTCAGTTTACGCGCATTTGCGAGCGCTTCATTTCCCTATACATTTTTCCGATCCGAATCAAACTAAGCGAGTCATATCCGAAAAACTGATTTTCCCTATCTTTACATGTAAATTCCCCCTCCCCCTCGCGAAAAGTTCGACCGGAAAATTTTCCGGATGGTAGAGGGGGTCCGACCTCATAACATGACAAAAAAAAAATCGAAAAATACGAGCCCGTTTCAAGCCATTTTTAATGCCAGATCGACCCCACATAACACTACTACAGTATATAATTCTATTGCATTAATTATTGGCTATAATTTTTATACTTATAGACGAAATATACGAAAAACAGGACTTTTTTCGCACAAATCATCATGGAACTGGTATAGGAGGGCTTAGGCCTTTTAGTATATTGTTCATTGCCCTAAATAGAAGATTTTTAGACCGATTTTTAGTTTTACATTATTTTTTTCGATGTCAAAACTTAAAATAGATCAAGATATCTAGCTGGCCACAAGATGAATCTTCATCCACTCAATAAGCGACCTGGAAATGTAACATTCAGAAAATCCTGAACTGCAGCACAATCATGAGGACGACAAGCATGTTGTTGAAACCAGATCTGGTTAAATCTTCGCCTTGCTAACCGTCTAATTTCAGGAACAATGTGCTGCTGTAATAGATTTAAGTGTTTAAGACCATTTAGTGTACATTAATGCATTTTTTTTCTTGAAAATTCTTCTTCTATCTCCTTGAATCTACCACCTCAGCAATTGCTTTAGTAGAAACTTGAAATTTTAATTAGCGGTGACCAAAACCATTATTTCCCTCATTTCATTATCATTATTGTGTTGCGGGACTGATCCTCTTTTATGTCTTCCAGGAGAAACGCATTCATGTTTTTCGAAGTTTTATGAATCGACTGATTGTGTCTAGTGCAGAAGAAGGCCTATTTGGATATATAGTTTGAAATATTTCTTTAACTCCACGCATTGGACGGCCACCATAATACTACTTAATTATCTGGATTTTTCGATAACCTGATAACTATTATTTTACTAAATTAACAATGTACAATATTCTACAAAACATACATATGTTTTTGCTCAAAGTGGAATAAATGTAAATATCTCCATATAGCATGCGATAAGCCGCAGCCGTCTCGGCCGAGCTCTCACCATTTACATTGCTTTGTATCGTTGTGTATTCAATCTGCTTACCACCTGTGAATATGAAATGTCTAGATACACATACATTCGTCCGCGTACATACTTGGCTGCCGCTATCTGTATCTTATATGGGGCTGATTATTTTATAGAGGATTACTTCTTGACAAGTTGACACAAAAAAAACAAACTATGGAACTGAAAATTTTGAGAAGAAAATGCTTTATACAATTTTTTATAGAGACTGATATATTTAAGTTTTAACGAGTTGAAAATACGATTTCTCAAACCGGTTTCCTTCGAACTGGAAAAGAATCATATTTAGTGGAAGATTTCTGGAGAAACATATAAACTTTGAAATGCTATTTAGTATTAAAACAGACGATAAAATAATTCTTCATACTTTAGAAAAACATGATGTTAATGTTCGATACCATAATGAATTCAAGATGAAAATTTGAATCTGGGACAGACTTCATACCAAGTACTTTTATGTGCCCCTCAAGTTAGTTAGACTTATGGCCAGTTTCTGAAACGTTAGATAGAGTTAATTATTCGTTTACTGTCATAGTTACAATTGTGACAACAATTGTTACTATGACATTTATTAATAGATAACTTTATTTTACGTTTCAGAAACTGGCCATTAGACAATTATTATGCATAGGTATCTATTTAAATTATAATCGTAGTAGTATATTGAATAACATAGCGGCACGTTTCTATTTCTTCTGATAAAAAATGATTTATATAAGAGAAAGCTTAGACTCTTCTCACACAAATATATTTTTCATTTATATAAAAATAATGAGACATAATGAGCGCAGTGAGTGCATAAAAGTAATTAAAATTATTATAACGGGATAAATGTTTTATTGAAATGTGAATAATATAGAAATCGTCTTACATCTAGACGGGAAAATTTACATCTATTAAACTTTCTCACCATTGTTTCGAACTGTCGCATTTTCTCATGGTAGTGATGATGCTTGCAAACATACCTGAAAAAAACAAAAAAAAATTGAAATATGTTATTATAAATGTGATATTAACAAAAATATTCAAAATGAGCTGTACATATTTACAACCAACGCTATTGAGTAAGTTTTGAGCAGTGAGTATAATTAAAACATGCGAGCTAGTTATTCAAAAACAATTCTATAATAATAAAATTTTGTACACATCAGGTACTCCGAAGGTCTTTAGCACTAACAATTTATATTTGTTTCCAAAATACTTTTGATCTCGAAAATTTTTTTCCTAATTTGTATTTTTTATGACTGTCTTAAACATTCTTTCCTCTTCAATATTATAGATATTATTAGTATGGAAATTGTTTATCGGTGTCTTTTATTTTTCCTTAAAAATGTATTTATTTGTGTGTGTGTATAAATACTAATTTTACTCAATACGTTAACCCTTTCAGTTCCACTTACAAAAAAAACAACCCTCGTAGTATATATGTCCCTCTACAGGGATAATCTTTTGTACGGGATTAAACGAACAAAAAATCGATGTGTCGTTCAGGAGTATAGTTCAAGTAGTAATAAACTGAGACAGAAAAAACGTAACAATAACTTTACGACATAATTATTATCGCCGCGAGCCATGGCGCTAAGTTGAAGCAAATAGATCCCAGTAAATAAAAAACCCAACAAAAACTTTACAACATAATTATACCGCTGCGGACCATGGCGCCAAGCCTGACATCAAATAACGACCCGAGACCCGACGCACATTAAAAACCTATAAAGGTAAGCGAGTCAATTTGCGAACAGCACAAAAAAGAGTACCGGTATTTTAATGAGGTCGTAAAGTTTTTGTTACGTTTTTTATGTCTCAGTTCCTTCCTACTTGAACTATATGTTGTTAAATTCTTTACCGTTACGCAAAACAAAAAACTTTTATACGCCGACTCAGTGGTTAGACGAATACGTTCATCGAATGATAACTTGCTGTCAAAAGTGATACCAAGGTCTTTAAACTGAGTTATTCTTTTCAGAACGATATTGTCAAACTGATAGTCAAATAACTCAATGGTTTTACGCCGAAAATAGGACATATTGTTGTATTTACTGATTTAAAGGTAGATGATTTTTTACACGCCTATCATTTAATTTGACCAAATTATCCTGTAACTTTGAACAATCTGAAATAGATTTAATTTCAATGTAAATTTTTAGATCATCAGGATATAGTAAATAGTTGACATTAAAAAGCTGTGTTATATCATTGATAAATATAACGAAAAGTAACGGCCCCAGAATCGAACCTTGTGGAACTCCAGATGACTGCCAATACTTTCCATATTTGAAACCACGATACTGGACAAACTGTGACTTGTCACTAAGGTATGATCTAAAAAGATTAAGAAATACCGAATGTATCCAGTTTTGATATCAACAGCTCATGGTTGAGACGGTCAAAAGCTTTAGAGAAATCAGTATAGATAACATCTACCTGATTTCCCTCATCAAGTACCTCAGAGATATGTTGCGTTATCTCAAGATTCGACGTAGTAAAGTGTCCAGATATAAATCCATGCTGATGTGGGGATATTAAGTTTCTTGTGTGGAAATATACATGGCAATGTATAATTTCAAAAATTTTGAACATTAGTTAGTTGAACGACTGTATACAATACTAACTTCGTGTGACGACCCTCGGCCATACTCTCCTATTTCCACGCGGTCTTCAGACGTTCCACGTCTAGATCACATGCATGAGTTTATTTATATTTATTTCGTGATCAGATTTCCCGACTATAAATGCCTATCAGCTATCCGGTACGAGTTTATTGAAGTATAGTCGATTCTTTTCTTGGCTTATAATTTTAAGCATAAGTTCTGAAAAAAACTGTAGACAGGGTGTCTGGAATTCCTAGTTCCAAACTTCTGGTTCAGCTTCAACATGTAATATTTAAACAAATTCGTATGAACATATGTTCGCAAATGCTTCTTGGTACTTTCTTTGAAGATGCTATAACGGGCATGCAAGCACAACTATTAAAAAATATTATGTTTAATATTCCGCCCTCTAAAAACACATTTCAACTATAGATAAATATTGTGTTTCCATCCAAAAGCGTTTTTGCTACCTACCCCTAAGTTTGCCGTCGATTAACGTAAACACCCTTAATAATCTGCAAACGATCTATAGGATATGTTTTATAGAAAATTTAATTCTCAATATTTTTCAATACTTCTATTTTGTCGTAGAACATCACATTTCCAAAGTTTTATTGAAAAACTAGCACGGTGTCATAAGGGTGAAAAAGGAATGAAGCTCACCAGTTAGGGATGGTAACTTTTTGATTCTGTATTCTTACCCTCATCAACTGTCGATTCAGAAAATATCAGCTTATTATAATTTTTTCTTCTATTTTTGCTAATTTCCGTATACTAAGTACTCTGCGGCACTGGCTACTGAACTGAATTTCATTTGATTAGATATATTATATATTTTTACATTTTACATTGTATCGGTCAGATAAGATTTAAGAAGACTATAGCTTTCTCCCTTATATCAATGTATTCTAATGTTTTTAGCAATGGCAGACATAGTCGAAGGTCTTAGCCAAGTCCACAAAGATGCAGAGTGTTTATAGTTTGAAATTAGGTAAGCCATGGCATCCTGAGTGGCTTCTCTAAATCCAATTTGCTTATCACTTAACATACGATGTTTATCTAAAAATGTAATTAATCTTTTATTCACGGCCTTTTCTACAACTCGATATATTTAGTTCAGAAATAGAATTTATATTAATGTGATATAAATCTCATTTTCACATTCCTTTAGATATTGAAAAACAAGTGTTTATCCGTACAGGACTTAGATTAAGTTCCTTTTAGACAGGATATCCAATAAGACCGCATCAACGCAATAACGTATTGAACATAAATGGAATTTTAAGGTATTAACTACCAGTTTCAGTTTCAGAAACCTGAGATGATTAAATCTGCTTCGTTGCACAATTTATCTTACCGATTGATTTTCTAATAGAGAGGACAAAGTGCTAAAAAATTGATTATTTGAAGTTGTGGTTTTTAATTATATGCGCAATTTTCTTTTTGATATTTACAGTTAAATATAAACTAACACAAACGAACATTGATCGTGCATAAAAACGTTGCAACGTGCGCCTACATCATTTCGATCAATGTTCGTGATTTATTGTTATTCTTACTGATATGACGAATTGCTCTCTCGACGGACGGTTAGTTCCAGAACTTTCGTTTACGATTATATGAGAGATACGGTTACGATGCGACGCAACAATAAACTTGAAACCATGATGATTACATAAAAAATAACTTAGAATATATATTAAAATATATTATTTCTCTAGCAATTTGCCGTCCAGTAGATCATAAGTTTGCTTTAAAAATACCAATTTTTCTGAAACTACTAAAATATTTAATAACTGACTTTTCTCTATTAACTCTAATAATTTGCATAATTTTCTAATGCCTTAATCTAATACATTTAAATTGGCTCTGGGATAAAAACAGACCAATCTAGAAACAGCTATGCCTAGAATTCATAACATAATAAACACGTATTACCATTACACCTGCTACCTGCATTCACACACTTCCTGGTAACTAACTGTTTAAAACTGCCCGACTCTGCAGGGAAACAAACAGTAAATTATTATGGTTATGAATTAATTAATATTTTCATGAAACCACTAATTACATAGTTCATATTAATTTAAAAATTAGCAAATATAGCAACTAAGAGTGAAAAAGAATGTATTTTCCATTTAAATTAAATAATAATAATTACAAAACTCTTAATATCTTAAAGAACTATATATCTATGATTTTCTTGTTGCCCTTTCTTACGCATATAGTTAATTTTTGTGTTAAAGAAAAGTATTTTCCTAATTGTTGGAATTTGGCACACATCACTGTATTACCTACAATAAATATACCTAGCTGATATGAAAGATCTACGCCCTATAAGTATCTCGTCAGTACTCTGAAAATTTTTGGAAAAAAGATTGAATGAGCAAATTTGTCAGCACTTAATAATTTTAAAGCCGAGAATATATTTCTCTAGTACTTATCTGCCAAGCAATGAAATGCAAAGAAAAAAATTGACAATTATGTTTAATCACAAAGCGTGGTACTCTATCAATGATCGCGTTATAATCATCTTAACTGAATTGGCGGGGAATCTAAAAGGTTTTAATTAGATTCAGCAATTTTAAAGAGTGAATCCACGAAGATGGTATTAACCAATATAGGCCACTGTGGGACCTGAAGGGGCAAGATTTTTTACAAAATTATCAGTCACTACAATTTGCAATCATGCTACTTGATTTAATGAATACTTGAACGATGTCCATAGATTAAATTATTTTTAGATTTATCTTTATTGTTTTTGTTAATCTAACAGGTGTGTTTAATTACAAATCTATTCTGAAAATCATCTTTTTTGAATGAATCTAAAAGATCTTAAGATGCAGCACAAAGACTGAATTTACGAATAGTATATTAGCCAAATCAGCTATGGTGGCAACAATTAACTCGAGGAATCCCTGAAAAACATCCATAGATGAAGTTATTTGTTGATTTATCTTTGTTGATTTGACAATTGTGTTTAATTACAAAAGTATATGAACCAATTCAACTAGGTGGGAACTGAAGTATTAAGATTTTTTATAAAATTATCAGTTACTATTTGCAATCAAACTACTCGACTTGATGAATCCCTCGAAGATGAAATTATTTGTTAATTTGTCCTTTTTATGTTGATCTGACAGTCATGTTTAATTACAGACCCATTCCAAATAGTCCTATTCTCTCTATCGATTATTATATTATAATCATCTTCATTAAATTGACGATGAGTCTAACAGATCTTTAAGGTCCAGTACTTTTGAAGACTAAATTCAGAAAGATAATATTAACCAATTCAGCTACGGTAGTGGAGTATGGTAAACTGAAAATAGGGGAGAATAATATAATTTTTCCTACCTTCTGCAAGAGTCGGAACGTTGTTTTAAACTCGAAAAAGGGATAAATTAACCCTCTTTTGGGGCAATTTTCGAATTTTTTTTGGGCCCCTTAAACTGTAAATTAAGCAACGAAAATATGGTCCTTTTATTGCCAATATTCAAGGAATCTCCACTTAAATTTACGTGACGTTACGTCCCCCTCTCCTCCTGTAATCCATATTACGTTCTTTTTACCAAAAATTGATTTTGGAATAACTTGGGCAAATCTTGCCCGAATCAGATGAAATTTTGGGTGAAGGTGGCTCATAATACCCACAATAGCCTGTCATATTTCAAGTCAAAAGCTCCATTAGTTTGACTACAATGCCATTTTTTCGAAAATGTTGCGACATTTTTAAAACGCTGTAACTTTACGATCTATTTTCGGCTATTTACGGCATACATGTACTTGCGCGCAGTGATTTTCTGTTGCACAAGGTACATATAACTATTTGTATAGGTAAATATAAATCGTGTGCCCTATAAAACATTAAAACATATCTGTCAAGTATCCAGAACTGATCCAGGACGTCCTTTATAATTTCTATAAGAACGCATATGTCGAGGGTATTGTGGGCAGAGAATAATAGCCGCTCTTTATGGTTGTTCCATCAAAAATTAGAAAACATTAGGTTTACTAAGTTATGAATGTTTCGGAAAACTGAGCAAAAAAATATTGGAATTGATGTCAAACTGTCCTCTCTACCACCAACCGAGGGTGCGGCTGATTATCACAGCTTAAGAACATTTTATCAAATTCGTCGATGGTATTGTGAAAGAACTAAGGATGCAACTGATTTTGGCTGGTGTAAATTGGAAAATGGACTGATGCCAAAAACTACAGACAAACCACTCGTTCCAGAAGAATTGTTAAAAATCATCGCCTGTGATTGTAAAGCTGGGTGCAAAACGGAATCTTGTTCATGCAAGAAATTGAATATAAAATATTGTAGTTTATGCCATATTAGCCGGAATACAACCTGCCAAAATTTTGAAGAGGATAGTGGGTCACCAGTCGTTACTGATAACATGCCAGATGGGAACACAAGATTTATCGATGATATAATGATTATAATTTCGACTACGAAAACGAGGACGACAAAGTAAACAATATGATGGACGAAGCTGAGAGTGATTTAAATTACTTTAGCGACAGTGAAACCGGCGAAATTTTAAATGATCTGACGGATTCAGAAGCGGGTAGCTCTCACAGTAGTATTTCGAGTACATCCAGCATAAGTAGTACAAGAAAGCGACCAATACAAATCGTAAAAAAGAAATCAGCTTAAAACATTTTTACATGTAGCTAAATAAATCTAATCTAATATTTTCAATGTAAATAAAATGTGTTTTTACCATTTCTACCATTCCTCCGTTAAATTCTTTTGTGCATTTTTTCGGACATTTTGTAGAGCACACGAGTTATATTTACAAACATCTATATAGTTATATGTACCTTGTGCAACAGAAAATCACTGCGCGCAAGTGCATGTATGTCGTAAATGGCCGAAAATGGATTGAATTTTTATATTAAACATATTTTTGCATAACACTTCGATTACCGTACTCCACTACGAATGAATGAATCCAATAAATCTTATTAAGATTCAGTACTTCTTTAAACTAATTCCGCGAAGAGAATATTAACCAATTGAACTAGATGGCAACTGAGATGGTAATATTTTGTATAAAATTATCGGTAACTACAATTTGGAATTTTATTCCAGCTTTAGTACTTGATTAAGAGTCTTGTAACGTCGTTTTTCTGATTTCCTTCACTAATTGTATGCCAGGTTATGACTTCCTTCCTTCTCATCAGGTTTTTCGCTGAAAATGCCCGTATTTGCAGCGAAGGATTTTTAACACAGTACATTCAAATATTTTCAGTTCATTCAGCTAAAATTTATGCTAATGACGAAACATTTCAGTTTCAAACTATCAACACTAACGACTGAACACGAAGTGTTTTTAGTAGCAGATATTTAAACAAAAAGAGAGAAAAAGATTGATACCACAAATTATAGGCAAAATTCAAAAACGTTTTCCATTTTCATTAGTTAGAGAATAACGTTATTTCTTTTTCTACAGGAGAATATTGCATTTCTGATAACCTTTTAAATGCAACATCACAATTTTTTAAGTTGAAGGGACGGTAGATATAGATGCGTCGATGCGTGCTCGGATGCCTATTATACAAGTTGTACATCTGTAAATTCTCTACTTTAAAGGTTCTATACATTTTTTTCATACGCCTAAACGTTTTGGAGATACGACGCGAACTAAGTGAAAAATGCATTTAGTTCCGCCAAACCTCTTTTGCCCCACATATTTCGCAATTATCTTGCTTTCTATGTCTCAGAATGCATATTAAATATTGCTGTTATAGAGCTCGGTGATCTTTATTCTCCACTAGTATATTCTATACATTTTATTTACAGTGAAT
Organism: Leptura quadrifasciata; assembly: GCA_963675555.1. NCBI lineage: Eukaryota > Metazoa > Arthropoda > Insecta > Coleoptera > Cerambycidae > Leptura > Leptura quadrifasciata. Next base: position 147,170,561 of record OY776673.1, on the reverse strand, counting down.
AAGGCAAAAAATGCATTCATTCCCGCACCAACTTAGAAGGTAGAATGCTCGGCACGCTTTTTTTACATGATTTCCCCAGGGGCCCTAATCCATGCCGGGTCTTAAATTAGTCAATATTTGCGACTTCTTCGATATCTGAAACGTTATTGTCTAATGACAAATCGTTGTCATTACTTTCATTCTGACAAGATTCCACGTCGTCCATTTCCTCATTCATAGCAATTATAGGTGCAGTATTCAAGCAGGAGTGACCGTGAAAATGTCCACGAGCTGTTAAACAATTTAGTCCTACTGTTCTACGGCTACATTTTCCTGCATAACCCTTCGTATAGTTGCAAAAAATTTAATTTAACTGTATGTCTGGTCCTGGTGGTAACTGCGTTGGTACTGACTGCAAAATATCATTCTCTCTAATCCAGCCCCACTGCTCAGGAGCAGTGTCTTTTCCCAACCGTGTTTGAACGTCTCAACAATTCTGTGCTGTCCAATATAGCAAAAATATTTAAAAAATATAAAAAAAGAAACTAAATGCATTTTTCACTTATTTCGCGTCATATCTCCAAAATGTTTAGGCGTACGAAAAAAATGTATAGGACCTTTAAAGTAGAGAATTTACAGATGTTCAATTTTCATAATAGGCGTTGTTGCCGTTTTGGGCCATAAAAACTGAGTTAATCGCGAATCCGCGATTTTCGCTACCTTCCGAAGCAATTTTCACGAATTCCCCCAGGTGTATCGTGGCGTGACTACCAAGTGTAATTCAGGACGTCCAAATAAACACAATTAATAAAAAATCGTAGAGCACGAATTTGGCAGCAAAAGTCTAAAACGCCTGGATAACTATAAATATATTGGTCTTATTTCCTGAAAATATGATTTATTAAAATTACAATTGTACCTTCTCTTTAAGTATGACAGACCTTTATTATACTATTATCATTATCAGATATTATTTTCAAGCCAATTGTCTCCACTTAAGAAAGCGTTGAATAGTCTCAATTTATTAGGTAGTTATTAAAATAGAACTTTAGACACAGGAAACAATTTGATACAACTAGCAACATAAAGGGATGAGTAGGATGCTACACGTAAAACTTTTACCTGCAGAGAGAATAACAATAGAATTCAATTTATCCAGCTGAAGGTGCGTCAAATGTCGCATCTTGAATATGTCTCCCATATGATACAATTTAATAGAACATTTCTATACTGAATATGTCGAATTATTTTCTACATTTTACTTGCATTTTTGCGGTGTGAGATACCAATAAGTTTAAAGTGGCAATGGCTATATCTTTGTATTTAGAAGGTAAAAAATGTAATATATTTATATTTCTGTGGTTTCTCGCCTCCTCAAAATAGTAGATAATAGAGTACATTACAGATAACGAAACGTGATAAACTATTTTTAACTAGTATACCGGGTAACACACGAGAGTTGTAATACTCAGTATTTTTGATACAGTGTGTCACTTTTCATCACTACACCCCAATATGTCGGCCATTTTTTTATCGATTTAGATCAAATTTCGTATACTTCTTGTGTTTCGGATTGTGATTAAAAGGTTATTTAATTTTTTTTTCCAAATTAAATACGCCTACTATGATCAAAATAAATTGGCAAAAATTAGGAATATATATTAGCGATTGAGATAGGGTTTTTCGTTTTTACAGAATCTTGTTCGGCATGACCTCAAATCCCTATATACCAAATTTTGTTAAAAAATATTCATTTCTTTACAATAAAAATCATATCTATGATTTCAATAATAATCACCCTGCTATTCGAGTTATCTATTGTCGGATATTTACATAACTTGGTAGTCGTGTAATAATAACGCTAATTAAACATTAGGATATATTTTTTATCCAAAACACTATTATGAAATGAATATTTGAAAATTGGAAGCTACTTTTTAAAATACTTAGAACTTGGCATACATATCTTTGTTAACATGGAGTGCTTTGGAATGGATTTGACAATTGTATCGAATGTCAAATTAAACTTAAACATGGCTGCACAACGATTAAGTATTGCTGATAAAATTGAAGTGATAAAAATAGTTGGTGACACTGTGCACTCTTATCGGAATGCAGCCAATATCTTCAATTTGGAACATTCAGAACACCCACAGATTCACTACACCACAGTTGGTTCAATGGGGGACACTCTCTTTTATTTTATCGGCCAGAGTGCACCAGCTGTACTCGGTTGTTTGTCCGTCAATGTCAATACGAAAAAATATATCTTTGAATAAACAAAGTTAATAATTAGGATGTAAAATGAAAACTTATTGCTGTGTAAAGTATATACGATTGGAATTGAAACCGTATAAAAACTAAAAGCCGGTAAAAACAGTCGGTATCTCTTTATTGTACATGGGCGGAGGTAAATGGAAATGATTGTCACAATAAAATGTTAAAATTGTAAAATTCATTTTTATTATTTTTTGTTTATTAGATTCATTTCGCCAATAATATATTTTTGAGGTATTATATCAGTTTTAGATAAAATGTCTAAATATTTAAATTTATTGGTTTTAGTTTTAAAGTTAACCCATATTATATTGAAATATGTTATTGCTCAGCAAGGACCAACGAGAAGGTATGAACATATCTTGCCAGGAGGGGATGGGACAGGTTAGATTAACGAGGGGCAACGATTTTAGTCAAAAATAAAATAAAAATTTAAGTTGCTTCTAAAATAAAAACGTTTCTTGAACAAAGCAAAGAATTATTATATGAAAACAAAAATAAATATATGTATACTTATATAAAACATAAATAAAAACAAAATTAAAATATTTCTCTAGAATGAAGTAACTTAAATTAAAATTTCTTGACAACTAAACAAAATATATTCCACGAAATGTAACAATAAAAAAGTGAATGAAAAAATGAAGAAAAGTTAAATGTTAATTGACGCGTCCGAATCTTCACTTTCTGAGGAGGAATCATTATCCAGTTGAATTAAAATCGGCGCACTAGGGGGTAGCGTTGGATATCGATTTTCTTCTCCAATTACATGCCTAACGCAATTTTTCCATAAATCAGTATTATTGTCAATGTCATTTATTCCTTCTCTTATATGATCAACTACTATCGCGCTTAACGTTGGAGAGTTATTACATTTTCGTAAACGTACTTTTAGTGTTCCCCAAACTATCTCGATAGGATTAAATATGCAGTAGTATGGAGGTAACCGCAAAAGTGTATGACCGTGTATATTGGATAAGGTATCAATAACATATTCCTTTTTGAAATTCTGTTCTTTTATTCTTTTCAGTAATTCGCGTTTTATTGGAACTTTTACAGGAATTTCCATTTTTTTTTGTCTCATGAATTTTAAAACGTCTTCCTTTTTTGTGCTGTTATTTGGTATTTTATTTAATGTACGCGAGTGATAAGAAGTATTATCTAATACAATTACCGAATTTGGCGGAATATTTGGTAGAAGCTGTTGAGAAAACCATTTTTCGAATAGATCGGCTGTCATGTCTTCGTGATAGTCTGCAGAAGACTGCAATATTTTTTTGGCCGACAAGAGCAACGCATTGGGTACAAACTCATTTTCACTTCCCGTATGAAGTACGATAACGCGTTTTCCTCTAGAACACGGAGTATTTAAAACACAATTGTGCGAACTATCTACCCAACCATTCTGAACAACATCATGCGTGTCAAACCACGTCTAGATACACTATATGCCTGTTTAGTTTACGATATTTTCTAATTTTTTACAAATAATCTAGTCGAAGTGAAACTATACGTCGCGATTTCATAATTACCATACGACTGTCAAGTTTTTTATGTTTAAAACCGCATTCTAATAGGACATTTCGTAGTGTATCTAAAGACCTATAATTATAATCAGGATAATCGCTCAATTTTTCTTGAATCATTTTTAACGTAGGAACTATATTTTCTTCATACATATTATAAATTATACGCCGTATTACATCTCTAGTGGGATCATCAATATTTTTTAATTTCGTATTTTTCCGTTTCCTCTTTGCGCTGTGATCTATAACATCGCCTTCTTGAATTACGCTATAAATTGTTGATTTTGATATTTTAGTTAATTCGTTAATACGTCGTATTATTTCTTTCTTACATTGTTCAGGATTTTCGCTTTTCAAACATTCATGTATATTTAAAATAATACGTTGACTTTGTACGTGTAAATCTTGGTTTTTAAACTCTAAATTTATTTCGGCTTTTTCGACAATAACCGGTTCAACTATTTCGGGATTTTCGGGTGTTATTATATTATCCTCTGTTTCAAATGGTCTCCAGAAAGCCATGGTAAATTAGTAAATAATTAAAATATTTTACCTTTTATACAGTAGTAACGAGTTTTTTTGTGCTAGTAGGCCTGTCCGTTTTATTACCTTTAAACCAGTGCAGTCGTAGATGGTTCATTCAGGCTGATTACATTGCCAGTCTCGAACTCGCCTGCACAGTTTCAACTACCATTCGAATCTCAATACCATTGCCAAATATATAGGACAAAATATCAAGTTCAGTACGCACGGTCCTGTGTTTTAAAACTGACCAGTTTCAATTTTGGCCGTATTTACTATACCAAAGTGCTGTAATACAGTAGGGCATTTATTTCCTAAAAATGACCGTTTCTGACAAACTATTTAAAGGTTATATATGATACAAGTTGAGAATGACATTAAACCGAGTACGCATGGCGTCATCTATTGGATATATTAGAAACTGGCTTGGATTGTTCCTCATTCTTTTTATCAATTTTGCTCATTTCTACGAATTAGAGATTGGGAAACTCTCAGAAATCGGGAAATTTAAACAATTTAAAAGCTATAATATAAATTTTAAATTGTTGTTTAATGCCATTTTCAATTTGTATCATTTATTATGACACTTTGAATAGTGTGAGATTCCTACGTTTTTTAACACATGAATTTCGAGATGCCGTTCAAAATTTACCGTTAGCCGTACAACAAAACCTCTATTTCCAACAAAGATAGGGCTTCCATTCATAATGCATTAAATTAAAATTGGCTGAATAACAACTTCCCTATGCGTTGAATTGGAAGAAATAGTCCTTTAATTTCGTGGCCACCTAGATCACCAGACGTGTCACCCCTATGGATTTTTATTTTTGGGGTGCCATAAAAAATAAATGTATAAAAATGGCCACGAAATAGACTATGTAACAGAATAGAGAAGCATGTAATGAAGTAACAGTTGAAGAATTAAGAAAAGTTGTTAAAAATAATAAGAACAAAATTGAAAAATGTATCACAATAATTGATGGATGACTAGTGGAAGAAGATTATATTTAATTTTTAGTTTTTAAAATTATATTTTTGTATAAGTAATAATTTTAAGTGGTTGTTTAATTTACAATGACTACAAAAATAAAAGTTTAATTATTTGATATTTTCTTTAAAGAAAAAAATGTATCCTAATGCTTAATTAGCGTCATTATTACACGACTACCAAGTTATGTAAATATCCGACAACAAATGACTCGAATAGTAGAGTGTTTATTATTGAAATCTTAGATATGATTTTTTTTGTAAAGAAATTAATATTTTTTAACGAAATTTTGTACCCAGGGGTTTTAGGTCATGCCGAACAAGATTCTGTAAAAACAAAAACCCTATCTCAATCGTTGATATAAATTCCTAATTCTTGCCAATTTCTTTTGATTATAGTAGGCGTATTTAATATCATTTTTTTTTTTTTAATAACTCTTTAATCACAATCTGAAACACAGGAAGTATGCCAAATTTGATCTAAATCGATCAACAACTGGCCGAGATATTAGGGTGTAATGGTGAAAGGTGAGTCATACTGTATCTAAGAAGTTAAAACTTTGAATTTTGGAGGAATTGTATATTACATAATAGTCCTTGCTTTGAGCCTATCACACATTTTCTTCAACGGTTTCCACTGCCTGCCTACTATATATTTTTGATGAAATAGGTAGTAACAATTGTTCATTTCTATGCAATAATTTTCGATACTACTAACTGTAATGATGAAAGCTCAGTAGGATAGGTACAGCAATTCTATTGGACAAAAATAAAAGATAAATAAGTATTTTTTAAGTAAGTAGGTCAAATAAACAAATGAGGTTCCTGTCTTGGTTTCTATGATATTGTGGGTTGTTTAGAATTCCGTTTTTTAAATAACAAAAATACAGTTAGTTCAGCTACTGCTTATGACAAAAAAAATTAGATACAATATTGTTTTCTTTTACCAAATCTTTCGATATCACACAATACCTGCCAAGGTTCTTATCATGGCCGCCTGGATCCAATACAATGGTTATTAACTGTCATTTTAAAAACAAATGCCATGATGCGATACATGGTTAAAAAGAGAATTTAAAAACGATAAGTAAAAAAATATATAGTACCATTTAAAAAAACCGCTGCCCAAGGAATCCCTACTTCCACATCCAGATTTTATATCCATGTCTTATACATACTAAATCTCAATTAAATTTTTTACTCCCTTTAATAATAGGGTGAGGGTGGCAATGGGGGTGGTAGAGGGGGTAGCTAACGCCAAAAAAATTTTTTTTTTAAAGTTTCGTTCTTGAATACACACTAAATCGTATTTTAATTTTTTTTACTTCCTTTCATAATAGTGTAGGGGTGGTATTAGGGGTGATAGTGGGGGGTGGCTGATGCCAAAAAAATTTTGAGACCTTGACTTTTCGTACATGCCCTAAATTGCAATTTTATGGCCTCTTACCTGTTTGCTTTGCCTATTTACCCCTATTTACCCCATTTACCCCCGAACCCTTCAACGGAATTAGATCAAACTATAATCTAGTTCTAGATCTCGTTATAATACATAAGTGTACCAAATTACAAGTCAATATCATAAATGGTTCAAGAGTAAACGTGCTTTGTGCGCACGTTTACTCTTGAACCAAAAAGTTACAGACCGACAGAAATTTTTATTTATTTTTTTTCACTCAAATTTAAAATCTCGACGTTCCATGACATTTTAAGCCTATTCCAAAAAAAAAACAATATTGTTTTTCTCGTTACTACACTTAAACTGGATATGGAAGTAATAACAACGTTTGAGTCACCTCGCTTAAACCAGAAGTTGAAGAATACGTTTGACTGGCTCAAAACAAGGAAAATTATGTATTATTATACAACTTTCCCAAAATTCAAAATTTTAACTTCGTAAATAGCAAAATTGCGGAGTGATACATGTATTCTGTGTCACTCGGTATTAAGTTACAACATGTAAATTTACATGGCACCAGAATATTTGTTCTAGATAGTGATGAGTGTAAACGAGGTCCGCTCCTATATTAATAGAAATAAAACAACTTTTTTACATGCCGGAATGAAATTAGAATCATTCTTAAAACTGCATTTTTTGCTATACGAAGTAATTTTATATCAATTCAAATAGAACGCCCTGTATTACATTATTTTGATTCAGGATGAATTTTTGAAAATGTGTGGTGATGTTCATAAATTTCTGACCAAAATTCTTTTATAAGCGATTCTAAATGTTGATCTAGACTGCTATAAAATAAAAAAAAAACGTAATTTGTCACTTTAGTTTCTACAGAAAAGATACTTAATTACTATTTCATCTAAATCCCTTTACACCAACTTAATGCTTTTAATATAAAGGAAACGGAAAAATGCTAGTAGCGATATTTCGCATATGATATCATATTTTTTATTCTCTTACTAATATTCTAGAAGATATGCAACTACCCCTTTAGTAAAAGACCCAAAGAGCGACATTATCAAAATTAAACATTATTTTGTGGAATTCTAAGTAACTATATTTTTATTTTTCTTGGCACACAAAACACTTAATTACTTTATTTTTGTAAGCACAGCCTTGAAGATCGGTATAAATTTTTCAGGCTTTCCATTATACTTTCATCGTAAATTCCGTACAAAGTTATTCTTATAACTTTTCGATAGGGGAAAAAAAGTTACACTTTGATATCTGTGTGATATCTTATGCGAATGTGGAAATAAATATCTCTCCCGAGTTGCTGAACGAGCCACTAACATTTCATTCCCTAATAATGGTACAATAACAGCTTTCATTTCTCAGAAATAACTTTTTCGTACTCCTTATCTGGTCGATAAAAGATCCGAATATTCATAATAAATTAGCTCCTTTATTTTAAAGCCTATATACATATATGAATGTGACAACACAAAGAAGAAACTCGACATATTAATTGCAAAAGACGAATGAAAATAATTCTCACACACAGTTGGAAAGTTGAAAGGAAGGATTATTACGAAACGACTCTCAACAAAACATTCTTATACGTACCTAAATATTATGATATCTTACAAAACAAAAATATTCCTCATGCGATTTAAGAACACGAAGAGCAAATTCTTGATCTCCTCTAATGAGGTGTTCTATAGCGTTAGATTGTGGCCAGTTGTGTAGTAGGAGAGAGGCTAATGACCTGTACTTCATGTACAGTTATACGGCCTGTCTGCTTCGACTATACGACAATACTTTACCTACTCAACAGTTAACCACCTATTTCTTGATATTTTAAATTCAAACTAAACCGTAAGAAAGTAATGTTTTAATTGTTGGCCTATGTAGGTATATAGTTATGTTTATGTACTTTTTCACATCTGCTTTTTCTAAGAAAAAATAACCTTTAAAAAATATATAATATAAAATTGGTTTCTAAAGAACATGCATCTATTTAAAAAGCACTAAATTGTAAGAAATATCCAATTTTTGCAGCTTTTATAGTACTTATACAACAGGGTGTTTGAGGTTTGCCAAACAGAAGGGGGGGATAGATGAGACCATTTGGAACATATTTAGTCCCAATGACCTTTGTACAAAATCTCATGTTTGTTTGTGATTTTTGAAAATTTGCCAAAATTCAAACTGCTGCTGTTATAACTCATTTTTTTTGTTATAACAGCTAAAATAGTTTTTATTTGTATCTTTAATGTATCTGTTCCAATGGAATCGATAATGATAACGCTGATAAAGAAGAAAAAAATATGAGCTAACAAAGTTCGACAATGGCTAGAATTTTTGTAAAATTCAACTTTGCATTGTATTTTAAAAAATCTAAAAGCGATTAAGATGTTCAAATGTTTTTAAAATGTTTTCTAGTTTTTGCATTTTTTAACAATAAATCACATTCCATACAAACTTTCAAATATTTGTTGTTTTCTTTAGTCTTATTAATTTTCACCCAATTCTCAGGCCTCGTAAACAAATATCGCTGATTTTCACAAGTTATTTAAAAGTTTGTATGAAATGTGATTACCGTTAAAAAAGGCATAAACTAGAAAACATTTGAACATATTGATCGCTTTTAGATTTTTTTAAGTACAATAACTTGAATTTGAAAAACTCTACCCATTTTCGGAATTTTGTTAGCTCATAATTTTTTTTCCTCTTTATCAGCGTTAATTATCGATTTCATTGGAACAGAGATGCATTAAAGACACAGATAAAAATCATTTTGAGCTATTAAAACCATAAAAAATGAGTTATAACAGCTGAAAGTCTGAATTTTTTAAATTTTGAAAAATAACAAAAAAAATGTTATCTCCAAAACCACAAGATTTCGTACAGAGGTCATTGGAGCTAAATATGTTCCAGATGGCCTCACTTATCCCCCCCTTCCGTTTGGCAAACCATCTGCCAAACAACCTGTATATGTTTAAAAACAAAAGCATGGGGCGTTCGTCATAAAATGTCACTTTTGTCTCACATAATTTTTTTGATAAACGGCAAAAAGTATGTAAAAATAACTTTTTTCGTCAAATATCAGAAAGTCAAGACATTTCTTACTCATTTCATGACATTAAAGTTTGACATTTCAGACGGTTGTGCGTTGCCATTAGCAACGGAAGTAAAAGTACTTTTTCTTCCGCTTGAGCGGACTTTTACTTTCGTTACGAATGGCAACGCAAAGGTAAATTGTTTATATTTTTTTTTATAGCTACTCGACGTTCGAAAAAAAATAACATGCCTTGTTCGGAGTAAAAGCCACTTTTGTGACTCGTCTGCCGGACTCACCTCGTTCATCCGGTAAACCTACATACTCGTCACAAAAGTATCGCTTTTACTCCGAATAAAACAATATACTATTCTGATATATTTATATATATTTTCTTTTTACATGAGCACATAATAAACTGTAATACTGTGATAACTGAAAGAATTATTTTCAACTTAGTGCATCAACGACAGGCGCAGTTAGTACTTGGCTGGGTGACCATTCCAACGGAAACCGCGTCCTCGCCTCACACATCTTCCAGCGGCTTGTATATCAGTGTATACGCGGAAGCTATACAACCTTAGACGAGGGTTGTATAGGAGATATACCATCCCTCGGAGGGGATGTAAAGCCGTAGGTCCCTTGTTTATTAAATGTTAGGCAAGTAAAAGATCCCTACTCTTCTTAAGGGAAGAGGTTCGGCAAAATTCCTGGTTGGGGGTAGCTCGTCTACAGGCGTCGGTGTTAGGCCTCAGTAGCGGAAATAGGCCGACGTTAAATAAATGTATAAAAAAAAAAAAATTGTCTATTATATACTCTGAATAATTTATATTTACAAAATACAAGGAAGAAATTTCTGGAATGTTTTGGAAATACTATAGTAATAGGAATTCCTAGTAGAAAACGTAGTGGTAAATTCATAATTCATGCTTGTGAAAACACAATAAAATAACTAACTCTATCTATAACACCGGCAGTATAAGTCAACAAAAACCAATTGACAGTTTAATAAAGAATAAATCAATTTTTCGTGGCTCCTGTTCTTGCGTTACTTGTTATTGTTTGACCAGTGTACGGTAGGCACTGCTGTCACTACCGAAAAATACACCGCTGAACCGCCTGCGACTACATTGAGTTGGACTGAGGTGATGGTCATGCTTATTGCCAGCAGCGAAAGCCATATAGTGGATGGAGGGGAAGTGAAGGTATTTGGAACTGCGTTGCCACATTGCGTCGTGATATGGAGTGTTTCTGCTCCTCTGTTTGCGTTTTTCCTTCTAGAGATGTTCTTTTGAGTCTTCCGTTTTCTCCGTTGCCGATTCCAGCAGTGAATAGATTTATACGGTTGCATTATGGCATTCCTTTATTATTTTTTGCTGTTTGTTCCTAGTTTGTATAATTGAATAAAAACCGTACTTCCTTATAGGAATATTATAAAATACAGCAGGGGCAAATATTTTCGAAAAAAGTTTGATAGTTTTATAGATAAATAGAATACTGTTAATAAGTTATAAAACAGTATTCATTAACGTAATAACGTCAAATAGCTCGCATATCTTTCAAAATTAATCGATAGAACTTTTTTAAATTTATATAAGAAGTGTAAACACTGCTTAGAATAGATAATAATAAAGAAATACGCAAAAATATTTTGATCGTGCATTAATAATAAATCCAAAATAAGTACATATCTAACAGTATGACTTATGAAAATGTTTCATATAATGACCTACAAAATATAGTAAACAAATTTGCACAATATTTCAAGTCAGCATAGCATGCAATGCATCAACAAACAATTTTAATATCACTGACGAAAATGAATCCATATACACACAAGATATATGAAATTTCAAATACATAAGCTATTAAAGAGAATAAAAAATTAAAGCCCAAATTTACAGCTGATTCAGATGGCATGCCAGCTTTTCTCGTAAAATACTGTTTTAGCCCTTCTCTTATAATATATTTTTTTATTCATCCCTTACTAAAGGTGATTTTCCAAGTCTGTCAAAAATATCTAAGATACGCCCTGTGCATATAAGATCTAAAGGAGACATAAAAAATTACCGGCTATTTACCATAATTAATAATTTCAATTTGTTCTCTATGACCATATTTTTCCTAACGTAGAAAACATAATATCAACTAATCAACATGGTTTTATGTTGGATGGGTCTACGACAACCAATTTATTATACTTAACCCATCTTTGCGAAGTGTTGGATGGAGGTGGCCAAGTTGAGGTTATTTACACATATTTTTCTATAGTGCTTGACAGGCTTGACCATGGTATCTTACCAAATAAGTTGATTTTAGATTACCGTGTGAGTAAAGAAGATAATCCTTGCTTCATAATTAAGCAGTAGATTACAATGTTTATTACCATGGGCGCGATTTTGTCAAATTTAACGTTAAATCAGGGAACCCCTAAGGGCCAGTTCTTGGTCTACTCTTATTCAAAATCTTTACCAATGACATAATTATAAACTATAGTAATAGTGATATGGAATTGATGGTGTGATAAAACTAAATTATCTCTAAATGTTGAAAAATACGCCACTTTTTTTGACATAATATTCTCATTAATGAGTAATAAACGATAGTGTCATACAAAGAGTTGCTAGTTTTAAAGATTTTGGTGTCATTTTACTGTCATTATATTCCGACTCTGTAATTGGACCTTATATTAGAATATTATTGAGTTGTGTAAATAAATGAATTAATTAAAGTTAAGGTTCAGTGAAGTTGTGCCACTGCATTGCTAAAAGTAACTGACGACATCCTGTCGGCCACTGATAATAATAAACTCTCTGTATTAATACTATTAGATTATTCTAAGGCGTTCGACAGGTTAAATCATAGGTTACTTTTATCAATTCTACATTATATAGGATTTACTAACAGTGCGATAACCATGATGGAAAATTATTTAACCAATCGCTATCAGCTGGTTAAAATTGGTCAAAATAAATCGGATCTCTTGGCTATTAATAGCGGGGTTCCACAAGGCTCAATATTGGGACCTTTATTGTTTACAATATATACCTTTAAATTTTCCTCTTTCATAAATAACTGCTAATCTCATTACTATGCCGACGATACACAAATATATTTTTCCTTTAGTTTTGACAGTGCAGATGATGCACGTAATTTAATAAACAGTGACTTAGCAAAATTACTTGAAACCTCTGAGCATCATTGTTTGTCATTAAATCCAGAAAAATCCAAGGCTATGTTGTTTGGAAGTATGGTGCATAGGATTGAATGTTTGCGTAATTTTAAACTTGAAATGGACTCAGTAGAATTACAATTTGTTGAGACTGCTAGAAACGTGGGACTTCATATGGATTCCAACTTAAGATTTAATGAACACGTTACTGAAACTATAAGGAAATCGTATATCAATTTAAAATTATTATATGGCTGCTCTAACATAATAGACAAAAAAACAAAGGGAATGTTATGTAATTCATTGGTCTTAAGTCATTTTAACTTTGCCGATGTTGTCTACCATCCTTGTCTAACCAAACAAGATCAGGCACGAATTCAGCGGGTGCAAAACGCGTGTATAAGATTTATCTTTGGCTGCAAAAGATATGATCCTATTAGTGACAAAATAGTGGAATATAATTGGCTCACAATGTATCAGAGACGTATTTTGCACACTTGCTGTTTTCATCATAAACTCCTGCGCACCAAAACCCCTCGATATCTTTTTGACAAAATTGTAGCTAGAGGCAGTGTTCATAACTTAAACACAAGAAATCGATCCTTGTTAACTCCACCACTACACAGTTCTGCTCTCTATCAAAGATCATTTTCTTACACCATCACCAAATTATATAATTCGATACCAAATAGATTAAAGCAACTGAACGATTTTAAATTCAAAAAAGCAATGAAAGATCTTATATTTAAAAAAGATTTCATTATTATATAAATTAGTATATTAAATATATCACAGCATATTACTATTTTGTTTTTCAAACTGTCATTATTTGTTATGTTTCTTTTCTATATTACATCTATTTTAGCTGTCACATTATTTTTCAATAATAGAATTCAAATTTGTTTATTTAATATTTGTTTGCTAATCTGTATTTTAGTATTATTATATTAATTAGTTAGTGGGAAAAAAAAAACTAGGTTAAGTGGTAGAGCACCTAGCACTTGCTACAGGTGAACTTCGCCTATACCATAAATCATATTAAACTTATATGTAAATTGTAAATTTTGGTAGACAGTATTTTTTTTTTTTTTTAAGTAAAACCAGTCGTCCTTCTCCCTGCCTCCGATACCAGAGAGGGTACGCTGGGAGCGCCAGTAACCACTCTCTACACCATAGAGTCAGTGATCACTGGTTCCGTGACTCGTGTGCCCTGAGCAGACGCAATGAACCAAGAATGACAGCCTTCTGCATTCTCCCGGCTAGGACTTCTGCCGATTGTCGGCATGCCGGTATGATGTTCAATTCTGAAAGCAGCGTGTGTCTCGTTCCACCGAGAGCTCCTATAATCAGTACCACCAGCTTGACAGTATGGTCTGGATACAGTCTGCGGAGTTCGAAGAGTAGGTCTCCATATTTTGTCCGCTTTTCTTCCTCCTTCAAGACAATGTTGTTCTCCGCGGGAGCCGAGAACTCTATGACGAACATTGCCTTGAGTTGGTGGTCTATGAGGACTACGTCAGGCTTGTTTGCCTGTATTTGCCTGACCGTGGGAAAAGAGTAGTTCCAATAAATTAGACACCTCTCATTCCCCACAACGGACTCAATATCCCCCGGAGCATAAGGTAGCACTGGTGTCTCGTCTATCTCATACGAGTGCCTCAGATGGTAGTAAAGCACTCGTAGTGCTCCGTCGTGCCTTTGGATATAGGCGGAGACTGCATATGTCGGGCAGGCCGACAACAAGTGCATAAGCGTCTCCGGCGCCCTGCGGCAGGCCCTGCAGCTGACGTCAGCGACCTCCATACCCATGACACGACTTCGATAGACGAGGGTGTTGAATACACCGTCCTGGCAAGCCAATATAAATCCCTCGGTCTCAGACTTCAGCCCGGCTGACCTTAAGAAGGCGAAGGTCAGCCTTTCGGATAAGCCAAGTTCTTCTATATTTCTATAGAAGACACCATGCAGTGGCTTATCCGAATGGAGCTGCAGAAAGATGGTTTGTTCTGCAGCTTTTATTTGGGCTTTCCGCCGAGCGGGTTCCAACTCGGTGACAGAGTCGGGATTATCCCGCTCAACGTCGAAGATGAGACCGAGTTCATCGGCTGCTCTGCGTGCTGCCTTAAACAGAAAAGCTCCTACCCCTGCATTTTCATGGTCTCGGACCATGCAGAAGAGGGGATCCGAACTCCTGACGACCTTACAGGCTCCATCCAGCACCATCCTGCTGTGTAGACTCTCCAAGCTCAAGAGTCCACGGCCTCCCCGATGTCGTGGGAGATATAACCGTGGAACGGACGATTTAGGATGCAGGCTCCTATTGAGGTGCATCTTTCTCCGGGTTCCTACATCGAGTTGACGCAGCTCCTCTCGAGTCCACTTCACTACTCCAAAGGAGTAGAGAAGGATCGGAACGGCAAGCATATTAGTAGCAGACACCTTGTTCTTCCCCGACAGTTCTGAAGACCAGATCTGTCGGAGTCGGTGCTGATACTTGCCGCGGAGAACGTTTTTCACTACACCCACTTCTTGGGTGGAGCGTTGCTCGACACCCAAGTAAGTGTACGACTCTCCGGCATCTAGGTGGTGTAGGATGCTTCCGTCTACGAGCTGCGCATGCTCGCCGTAGTCTCCACATCGTCCACTCTTGAGATGGACCAGTGCACATTTGTCCAATCCGAACTGCATACCGACAGCCTGCGTGAACTCCTGTACCACCCTAAGGGATTGTTGGAGATCCCTTTCTCCGGAGGCATAAAGTTTAAGGTCATCCATATAAAACAAATGGGTGACTGTATGCCTCCTGTCGCCGGGGGTACCACAGTTGTAACCGCGGGTTTTCCGGAGTGAGACGGATAATGGCAGTAGCGAGATGCAAAACAAAAGGGGGCTGAGGGAATCTCCCTGAAATACTCCCCTTTTGAACGTTACCGGCTCTGTTTGGACTCTATCATTACCAGATGTTATGGTAAAGCGAGTCCTCCAGAGCGGCATCAGATCTTCAATGCATCTCACTACGGGACCGGCGACCGCAAGACATCGGAGCAAGTGTACAATAAGCTCATGAGATGTCATGTCAAATGCCTTGCGGTAATCGATCCAGGCCATGGAGAGATTCCGCTTATACTGCACGGAGTCCTGCGTGACACATCTGTCAATCAACAGGTTCTCCTTGCAGCCAGCGACATCTCTCTTCGACCCTCGTTGCTCATATATCCCTTCGTAAACTGGGTTAACTGCTTGGAGTACCCACATGTACAAGATGCGTGTGAACACCTTGTAACATGCGTTTAAACAAGTTATCGGCCTATAGTTCTTTGGGTTGGACAAATCTCCGTTCTTGGGGATCAGCACTGTCCGCCCCTCAACAACCCAAGAAGGAATTTGCTGCTCCCCATTTAGCCAAGAATTAAAAATTCTGGCCAAATGGTGGTGGGTACTGGTTAACTTTTTCCATCAAAAGTTATTAATCCCATCGGGACCTGGAGCAGCAAAATTCTTAGAGCCTTCAAGAGCTCTTCGAACCTCTTCTGGGGTTATTGGTTGGCACACCTCCTGTTGTAGATGAAGCCTTTGGCAAAAGGCTTCAAAGTGTGCCAGGGCCGGAGAGTCTCTGTTGAGCGGAAGCCTCTGTTCGTACAACGTTTTCCAGAAAGTTTCCACCTGATCGACGGTCGGTGGATTGTCGGCAACACGCTGAGGCGGTTCGAATAGGCGCGAAGGCTTTTGGCGAAAAAGGTTATTTTCCGCCAGCCCCCTCGCCCGCCTCACTAGTGACTTTTTGCAAGCCACTAGCATCCGTATCCTATCGAGGCAGTGGTGTTTGGTGGTTTGTAGCACTGCCCCGTTGAGTGTGTGATGGGCGCGTCTTAAATTGGCGGCTATACGTCGAACTTTAGGCGTGAAAGGCCTATTGGCCGCCATGTAGTCCATCACACATTGGACACGGGATGCGTGTTGTCTCGCCGACCGGATTTTGGCCTCCATCTTTTGTATGCGCCGCTGCGCTCTCTCCTGTGGGGAAGAGGTATTTCGCCTCTCCACCTGAGACGAGCGTTGAGCAGCGGCATACACGGCACAATTTATGTGCCAGATGTCAGCCTCTTCTGGTAGCGCTGTACGAAGTTCAGCGTCCACTCTGGCCAGGTCTTGTAGCCCGGGGGTTTTCAGATGGTGTAACCCCCTTCTGGTACTGAGGCCCTCTGGTATTGGCGGAACGAGGAGAGCTACGTCCTCAACCGGTGAATGTGGCGGCTCTCCCGCCACCTCATTCACCGGTCCAGGAGCAGCCCTCACGTAGCCCCTACTACGAAGGTGGGGTACATAGTCACGCAGATTTTGTGGCGTGAAGGCGCTATGCTCTGGAAGCCTCTCACACCACAGAGCATGCATCCGCGCCATGTACCCCCTTCGCGCGGGCTCACTGCTTTCATAACACTGCAGAAGCTCATCCCTCAGTTCATCCGTCCACTCAAAGCGTCCTTGAACATTGCGTAAGTCGTCAACGGGCGGTCTATCCGGTTGGGCCCCACCACCTTGCCCTTGACCCCTATCCGAACGGGGTCGATCGTGGGGGCCCTCTCTTCGGCCACAGTATTATTATTATTATTATTATTAAGTATTAAAGAATAAAACGTAAACGCCAAACTTAAATGTTGCTTTAACACGATCACAATATTTCCAATATAAATTTTATATTAGAGCATAAAAGATTCTAGGCATATATTTCAATTACTATAAAATCTGTATGAATACGTTTAAAAATGTGTTATTATAAAGATTATTACACATCAGTGATCACTTACCGCAGATATAAAAAATAAAGCAATACCTGCAATTGTACATATGCCTATATTGCAGACCCGTTTTTTATTAATAAAAAAAACGGTTTGTTTCCTCTCTCAACGTTAAACTCTCCCAAACGTGTTAATCTAAATCGTTTAATTACTGTCTTTTGTTAATATTATTAAAGAAATACTATTTATCTACAACTATTGTAGTATAAGTACATTTTCCATGTATCCATAGATATAAACATATATGTGATTTCAAATTCCACTGCTATTTCACATTCCACGGTTAGAATTAAAATTGACATCTAGTCCGCGCTTCTACGCATGCATCAGCTGACAGTTGTTAGTTGTTGACTAGCAGTTTTGACAAATAAACATTTATAAGCTTAAAGTTTAGTTGAAAGTGTGTTCTAATGTATTCTGATAACAGTGAAAATTAAATTCCGCGCACTCGCATTCAGAATCGAAGCGGCAACACATGTAAAATCATTAGAATTATTATCAAAATTACGAAATTGTAAGTAGTGTAGGTGGTCGGTTCTAGACCCCCCCACCATGAGTATTCAAAAAAGAAAGGCTGCCTCTGATTGGCTGATCTAAAAGTTTCTATAAGTTTTAAACGGGAAGAGATATTTGAATTTTTTAAAAAGGTGTTTTGTCAAGAAGCAGCCTTTCTTTTTTGTATACTCATGGTGGGGGGGGGGTCTAGAACCAACTACCTACACTACTATGCATACAGCAATTTTATGGATTGGCAGAAAGCTGAAGAATAGCACTAGGTGACAATTTATTACTCTATTTCAGGGAATTAACGACAAAATATAAGTCGTCCACAGTATGGGCTCATTATTCATGCTTAGAAGAACTCTTAGTATCAAACACAATGTGAACATAGAACCTTATGTGAAAGTATGTGCTTTATTGAAAAGACAATCCGAGCGTAAGATGTTAAATATCTAGCCACCAAGGCAAGGATTTATTTTTATAGTTCCTATACAATAGCTATAAGTTTGAATTAGTCAAATATAATGTTATTCTTTTCCTTTTTTATAGGTCGCATTAATAATGGGAATAATGTGAGCTTGCCGTTCAAAACAACTATATAGAATGAAGACAGTTGATATATAATCTTAGGATGGTTGCATTCAAGTATTTATTCCAACTACCAAGACAAAAAATCCTAAAATTTTATCAATTATCGACAATTTTTACAATATTGTTAAAACATATGAGACCTTAGTCCATCGAATATATCATGTTCTTTCTTCCTGAAGTTCTAAAATGGAAAATGCATTTAAAAAATCAGCGATTTAAATAAATTTGGAAGAATGGGTAAAGGACTAGAAGAATTTTCAAAACTACATAATCCAGGAAGATACACTTGTCACTGTCTTTGACGATCTTCTATTAACATGTACGCCAATAGAGGAGCGATTATCACAGTCGTAAAATGTCAGTGAGGCTGGTAACCACCCATCGTAGCTGGAAAGTATATTCCTGACTCAAAGGAAAACAAAATATACGCCGCTAATAAGATTTTAAGCCAAATCAATACAAATTTTAACAGTAATACTCGTATTCCTAATCCATCTACGTCTATTGCTACTGATAGTACAAATAATGTCCTCATTGATAATATTTCCATTACAAATAGCAGCATTAACATTAACATTGGTAAATTTTAATAATTGTCGCGATATTACAATTAATTTCGTAAATAAATAAATTATTACTATTATAATTAAAGTTAAATATACAATTATGAATGTTTACGATAGTATTAAATAAAATTAATTTTGTTGGTAATCTATAGATTCGTTTCACAATATTTTTCTGTTTTCACCGAGGTTTTCACGTTTGTCCTCAAATCTTGCATCTTTAACACACTTTCTGACATAATCAAGAAATTTTTCACAGTTACTAAGATCATCGGATGACAATACAGTATTTCACCGTTACTTTTGCAAATATCCGCACGTAGGTGGCCCGGGGGTGGAAAGTGATTAAATATACTATCCAAGCGGTACCTCCGGCAACACGTAGAATACAAAAGGTTTTTCGGCTGATCAGAGACTTCTACGTTCGATCTTTCCTGTATAAATGGTACGTTATTTTGATTTTCTTGTGACCAAATATTTTGTATTTTGTGGGTTAAATAATTCCAAATTTGTAAACCGTCCGAAAATAAAATCAGTCCCAAAAAATCATTGTTTGGCTGCACGTTATTATACAAAATCCAATTGCAATATTCCATCCTACGTTCGTAATCACTTTCGTACAAATGCTGGTGTCATTGGTATTTAAAATATTTATAGTAGTATTTGTGCAAAATTCTGCTTACTGTTCGGTGACTGATGATGTCCAATTCAAACCCAACTTGCCATAAAGAAACAGTCTTATCAACTTCTTTTTATTGGAGCCAAAACATTAATTTCCGTTCCTTCGTCAATAATGAAGTTTTCTTCGGGATCATTGTTGGGCTCTCTTCGGAATTGGTTTTCAACACGTTTAAAGTAATTTTTCGCTGGACATTATCTATCAGGATATCGCTGTGCATAAAGGTCGGTAGCCGCAACTGCATTTCTTTTACATTGCCCATTAATAATTAACATGTCACGAAGGAATGAAGAATACTGAAATTATCAGAGAATTTGCTTTTTAGATGTAGAAAGTCTCCAAAATTTTATTGAAAAATATGTGGAGGCAGCTGTTCCAGCTTACCTACTCTATCACGGCCTTTTTAAAACTGTATTTCTTTTACTATGTATTTTCCAAGGTATTTTCATTTGAAATGTACGAATAAACATACAATATTTTTAGATATTACAATTTGTCATACTCAACAGAGCAAAACTGTATATACTATATCCACACAGATGTTTTACGTAAGTAGGAACGCGAAGCACATTAAGAGATCGATATTAGTTCAGACAGCTAAAACTACAGCACGGTAGTTTTACTGAACCACAGCCATTTTGGTATTAAGCTGTAACTTAAAATGATGTTCATTTCATAAATAACCTGTCTAGTACACTTATAGATTTTGTAATTTCCCAGGGGTTGGTGTAACTAACAGAACTTCATATTTATTATGTTTTGTGCAACAAATTTAAGTATAACTATTTCTCTACCTATTGCAACGACTTTAGTTGCGGATTAACTTACTATACAAGTATAGTACAACTAAGGACTTCCAGAGACATAAAAAATGCAACAGAAACTTTACAACATAATTATTATCGCCGCGGGCCACGGCGGCATGCCTGCATCAAACGACTCGACGCACATTAACCTATAAAGGTAAGCGAGATGATTTGCGGTCGAGGTAGCACAAAGAGTAATGATATTTTAATGAGGTCGTAAAGTTTTGTTGCTTTTTTATGTATGGGAAACTTATTACTTGAACTATACAAGATGGTTTTTCTATCTGTTTGTACGGGGTGCAAAGAATAAGGGTGTCAATGCGTTTGCGATTTTTAGTAAATATTTTCCCAATATTTATTTAAATATTAATTTTCACAAATTAGCAGATAATGTTTTTTGTAGGTAATAAGATTATCTTTAATTTGTTTTCAACAAAAATTGACAGATTTAATTATTTGAATACACGCTATAGGCATAATATTTTTGACTTTATTGTTTTAGAAAAAAGGAATAGTTATTTGATAACTCGAAAAACACTTTCTTACAAAAATACTACGATTTACTTTTTGTGAATTATAAAAATACCTTTAACATGTTTTTCTTATTTATTTACAACAAAAACTGACTGTTTTATGAAAAGAGACATTTAATTATGTTATACGAACTGAAAAACGAGCTAGTAAAAAGAGGAAACAAATATTTTATAGATTGCACAGTCTACAAAAAATGTGTACTGCTTGTTATTTAAAAAACGAATTTAATTATATAACATAATTATTTTTGACAAGAACCTTTCAAGGAAAATTTCATTGATGACTTGTGTATATGCTCTGCAAAAAAGGTCCTGAGCAATTTTTCTCCAGCTAGCTTCGTTTCATCAGCATTTCAAGTTATAGATTTTGCAACTTTAATTAAAAATAATTCGAAAACGCCGCAAATACTCCATGAAAAAGTTGCAAAAAAGGGTTCAAACACAAACGTTCTGTGACAGGGATGAAACATGGGTACTCCCCATTTTCGAGAGCTCTGAACACTATGGTGATATTTTCCTACCCCGCAACTACCCCTAAACATGAAAAACCACCCCTATTTCGCGCTTTTTTTCCATCGTAGGCATGCATATCGGGTTTTGAGCAGGATTCGGGTAGACCATATAAAATTTAACCATACAACAATCTATCCACCCCGGGATTGAAACTACCACCACCCCCAACATTGAAATCCACCGAAAAATACAAAATAGTGGAGAATGTTTTCTCCCCGTTTTCGAGGGCGTTAAACACGATGATAATATTCATTTCTCCCCTACTCTCCATCAGCGACCCCTAAAACCACCCCCTTTTCATATTTCTTGATATTAGGCATGTGGGGACTCGTTGGATCGGGATTTTTAATGAAATTTCGACATTATAAAGGAAGTTGAGTGACGAGACATGCCATCACAATCGTGTTCAGCCGCCTCGAAAACGTGGAAGTTACCCATGTTTCATCCCTGTCACAGAACTTTTGGGGTTTTTTCAACTTTTTCATGGACTAAAATTTGAGTTGAGCAAATCGTAACCAATACACAAAATTACTTACCAGAAAGTGAAGATCCTAAACTAAACTAACTCGCTTGATCCAACAGGGTGACAAGTGCAGCGGATTCGTCGTTTTGTGCAACGACATATCGGACCGACCATGGGTCAAAGTCCATTCATGAAAAGAATCGTAGAACAGTGGGATTCGAAAGTAGGTAGTAAGAGTGGTGCAGCGCTAAGATGCTCGGGCATCAAAGTGGCAAGTGGCTGCTCTGTATATTGAGACAGATTAACTATTTCCCTAACATATGAAGATGTAACATAATTTTGCTAAAATGAAGACCAGGAAGGTTATGTTTAGAAACGGAGTTTTTTATTTTATGACATAAGTTTTAACCAAATTATTTCATTTTATTAGAATTATTATGTAAACATAATTAGTTTTATACTTGGCACATTTGGGGCCTTTTAAAGGCGGTAAACTTAGCTGCGTGTGTAAGGTGATCCAAAATCCAACCCCATCCCTACCCACGATGATATATCCAGTAATATTTGGTTTAAGTTAGTTTTGAAACAATATCCAAATACAACACAGAATGAATGGGAATTTTAATTACAATTTATTGTATTGTTTCTGTCTAAAAATTACTATTACGGAAGCACGGTGAACTAAAACAAACAGACCAGGTATTTATTCATTGTTTCCTCATTTTTCTGGGCCTTACAAAGTAAGTAAACATGCTTTGCATTGGGCTATAAATTCAAGTCCATTTTATGTGATTAACTGGAACGCCGCGCCGAGCGGATCTAAAAACGGAAATTATACGAGGAAATAAAATTGGAACGAGTGACTCTTCTCTTTCCATCGCTGTATCAGACTTAAGATTTAATAAACTGCTATATTCCAGTCTGTAAATAATCACTATAGTCTATAGTCTAGTATACTTTAACTTGGCGTGTGTATGTATGAGTTAATATTTCCGTACGATTTCATTTTCTCCCATATTGTACACAAAGTTAAAGCAATAGTCCAGAAACATTGTCTACGTGGACAATATTTCTGGATCTTTGTGTACAAGAGAAAATAAAATCGTACGGAAATATTAACTCATACATACACACGCCAAGTTAAAGTATACTAGGCTATACCTAATTTGTTAAGAAGCTGATCAGGAGGAAAAGCACATAATTTATTATGTAAATATAAAGGTAATTTAGAACACACACGGTTATTTTATATTTTATGTGAGGAATCTAGGTTAAAATAATTAAATAAACTTGCATTTTATTGAACTATAATGTTCTTTCTATTCGTAATGTTGGAGCAATCGAGGGACAAATTATTTTGTTAGGGTAAGAAATAGACATATACTTCTTGCAGCTAGATAATTAGCCGTGGCATAATACGTACATACCTTACAAAGTAAAGGAGAAAATACAACATCCAATAAATGATGGCCCGGAAGAGAAATTAATGTGGAAACTGCAGTCACTTTCAATTGAGTTAGAATGTTGGGAATAAACTAACATATATGCTTACATATATGCGCACTATTTTCTGACTAGAGAAAACCACAGTTTTTCATTAATTTTCAAAAGATTGGTAAATACACTGCGGATAAAGGCCACTTAAATTCACCCTAAAAACAGAGGTTTTCAAAAACGAAAACAAAGGCGATTCTAATATTAAATTTGCTTCAGACCAGGGCCGCGTCTAACGGGGGGCCATTTCGTGCACGCACGAAGGCGCACTAGGCCATGGGGCGCCAAAAAGCCAGTTTTATAGTATTTCGACAGAGCGGTTTGTTAATTATTTTATAATAATAAAATAGATACGTTTTGTACTAACATTTTTTTTTAAAACATCGTAACTTTTGCCCCTCCAAAAAAGGCGCCAAAAATGGTCTCGCACGAAGGCGTCTCATAACCTAGACGCGTCACTCCTTCAGACAGAATAAAATTCAATAAAATCTTTTACATGAAGTTATAACTAAATTAAACAATTTCAAATCCAATAGAATCGTATACAAAAAAATTAAGTAGTCCCTACAATAGTCGATAATACAGTCGACGATACAAAAAACTAATGAGCAACAATGTTTGTGTAAATTCTAAAAAAAAGTTTATTACAATGCATTCACAAAATGTTCGCGGTCTAAGAACAAAAACTCTCTGTTTTTAACTTTTATTAATTTCAACCTACTGCAGGCGCGGGTCCAAGGAGGGGCCATAGACACGTGGGTGTGGGTGCATAATTTTGAGGTTCAAGAGCCAATAATTCTCAATATAGTTGATAAAAAGGTAAACTGCTAGTGAGTAGATGTTATAAAAGGGTAAAATTTACAGAAAATAAAACTTCTCATACTTCTAGCTCGTTATGTTTAGAATTCTAGAGACAAGCGTGAATTTGTGATTAAAAAGTTATTTAAAATTTTGTTTTTTTCGAAATTAAATACGCCTACTATGATCAAAAGAAATTGGCAAAAATTAGGAATTTATATTAGCGATTGAGATAGGGTTTTTGTTTTTACAAAATCTTGTTCGGCATGACCTAAAACCCCTCTATACCAAATTTCGTTAAAAAATATTCATTCTTTTACAAAAAAAATCATATAAGATTTCAATAATAATCACCCTACTATTCGAGTTATTTATTGTCGGATATTTACATATCTTGGTACTCGTGTAATAATGACGCTATTTATGCATTAGGACACATTTTTTATCCAAAACACTATTATGAAATGAGTATTGGAAAATTGGTTGCTATATTTTAAAATACTAAGAACTCGGCATACCAATATCTTTGTTAACATGTAGTGTTTTGTAATGGATTTGACAATTGTATCGAATGTCAAATTAAACTTAAACCTAGCTACACAACAATTAAGTATTGCTGATAAAATTAAAATAATAAGAATTCATGGTGACAGTGTGCACTCTTATCGAGATGCAGCCAGTATCTTCAATTTGAGACATCCAGAACGCCCACAGATTCACTGCACCACAGTTGGTTCAATTAATAGAATATTTAATAGAACTGGATATGTATCCAAACTTAGAGCCAAAAAATACAACGTTGCGGATCGTCCATTGTATCAAGTAATATTAGATGCTTGTTAATGCTGAACCACGTATTAGTGTCAGTGATTTTTCTCGAAACTTGAATGTAGACAGAAATAAAATAATATCCTCCAGTAACTAACAAAAAGCTATCTTATTTAACATAAATTAAAAACTTTGCAGTCTTACAACAATCAGTCAATGTTATAATACTAAATAATAGGACTTGTTACATACATATTAACATATTAACTTTAACAACAAAGGAAGTTACTTTTCTAAGACGTTAACAGCTTGCTTAAATTTATAAAACACTCGATTTCCCTTAACATTTAAGTTAGGAACTAGCAGTTTTTCTATCACTTGGTCATGAGTTATATCGGCTACATCATTTTCGTCCAATCTAAAAAGAGTCCCATTATCATTGCATACTTTAAGAAACGTTACTGTCAATTTTCCTTCATCCTCGTCAAAATTTGAACATATTGCAGCATACCGGTATTCTTTTTTCCCCATAGAAAATTTGACTAAAACGTAATCACCGCTACTGTAGCTGACTCGTAGTTTGTGTCTCAGAACCTCACTTACACTTTCTTCTGGTGTGTCATTCTCAGAATCCGTAAAAATAGAAGCAACGTTAAGATGATTTGCATTTTTCTTGTATTCTATAGTGCCCAACTTGTAATGATCACATGCATTAAAATCACAGAAGCAGCTCAGTTCTTTCATAACAAGTCGATTTGAACGATACACGTTACCGACGTCTTGGTGAACCATAAGTGTTCCTTTAAAGGGAATCAATTTGCTCTGATTTTCGTTGATCAAGTCATTAATTTTCTCTATGTCGACATCTTCAATAACGAAAATATTTATCGCTGGACATTTTTCACGAAGAACGTCAACAAATTCGGGCAAACTCGTTATATCGCCTCTTTGAGCTATTACTTGGTCTGCAGTCCTTTTACAGGTTGCACCTATACCATCCGGCGCCCCCTTCCCATGACCTGCCTCGTGGTAATTCCAGGACAGTGTTATGATATTCGGATAGAACTCATGAACTTTACAACCGAGAATGAAAAACATTATTTTGTTTCGATATTGATTGACAGGGCCGTCACTCAAGAAATGTAGATTTTCAACTGTTGAAGGTAAGGACGCCAGTATTGGTCCTAAATGTGCCCAAATTGCTGCAACATTGTGGGATAAATTTGACGAAATGGTGCAATAAGAAACTGTTGAATCCTTGGTGTACACAACAACAGTGTGCAAAGAAATTTGAGTGCGGGAACCGCCAAAATGGTATACTTGAATTTCTTGATTACATTTTGTAGTATAATTCTCTGAGAAATCCATATGTATGATGGCATCCTTCATTGTCAGTGATTGTTTCAGTGACTTGATAGTTTTATATTGGTGAATAATGTTCCTCTCATGTAGGAAAAAATGTTGAAGGTTATCTTCCAGTTGCAGTATCACGTCACTCGAGGTTTCATTTCCTTTGCCTCTTTTTTATACTTCATAACAAAGCGTTCTTTTTTGGTTTTTGGGTCTATGAACATCTCTTTTGTGTGAATCCATTGCTTAACCATCATATTTCTACTGTTGTCAAATTCTTTATAACGTAATGTTTTCAGTAAGCAATCATCACAAGTCCTTTCCAAACATCTTTCGGAATATCGATCGCAACAAAGTATATTTAATAAAGTTTGGAAGTTACTACAAGCAAGGATTTTGGCATTATATAAGGTAGAAAGCTTTAAATCAATATTTTCATGTATTACACATGCACACGTATCTCGGTCCGAAAGTTTAGGTGGGACGACCCAAAATGGACGTAGACGACAGAATAGAGCGTACTCAATGGTGATTTTCCCTAATTGTAGAAACTTTTTGTGTAAATTTCTTAACGAATCTGAAAGGTAACGTTTTTGTTTTCTTACACTATTACGGGTGACATATTCTTTTTTTCCACTTGCTTGACGACTATTACTGTCATCTTCAAAAAAATTTTAAACCGTATCCTGTACTTATTATATCAACTTATATTATCTTAGCAACTGACCTTGATTTGTTATGGCCCGCTTTTTTATATGTTACAGCTTTATTCTGAAACCTCCACAGTTTATATTTGTCACCTATTTTGCCGCTGATAACACGTTTAAAATTTGATCTCTCTACATAAGTTTTCGTTTGAGAAAAATTCTCCAAAATTTGTGTTTGTATCACTTCGCCAAATAGAGCTTTCTTAACCAGTTCTTTCTTTTGGTTAGGGTCTTCTGCCATCTGTTCAATTTTACTGTTCGGTGTAAGAGCACTCTTTTTCTTCTTATTTTTGTCTCTTAATCTTCTATATTTCTGCCGTTGACAATTAAGCTTCAATTTTAATTCAGAAATAATTCTGTCCTTCTTCTCAATCTCTTTAAGTCTCAATTTTCTTTGCTTTTGACTTCGTTTTCTAGCTTCTTTCTGTCTTTGATTTTCTATAATATTTTGCCGGGGATTATCGAGATCTGGGGTTCTATTTTCTGCAAGAATGGGAGGATGCACTTCGTCATCGGATATAGGTGGCGTAGTTTCCATTAGGCAAGTATTAGTTGCATTTTTCATTGCTTGTTTTTTTCTATAATCAGATGAGTATTTTTTCCAACTCTTTCGAGTCTTACGTTGCTCACGAGAAGTCATGTCTTTAATACATTTTCTTTGTCCTTTTTCCTTCTTTTTTAGGTACTTCAACTTTTCATTCTCTATATTTTGCTAATTTTATAGGATCACTTTTAATTTTAATCAAACGAGCCTTTGCAGCTTCTCTCTTATTTTGCAAAATTTCTTCTCTTGTTAATTTGTAATTTTTTTCTTGCGACATTTTGCCTTATAACAATAAATATATTGTGATAAAACAATAAAATTGGCTGACATGATAAAACACTCACTTGACATTAGTTGTTTAGTGTGTTCATCAGTCCCTTGTTGTTGCGTCAGTCCCTTGTCACTTTTATGACCAAGGGACTGATGACAAGGGACTGATGAATTTCGTGTAAAACAAAAAATATCTGTTGATTAAAACGAGACACTGGTTTATTTGGTTTTCACACAATTTAAGTAATAGAAAAGACATTGAAATAAAGACATATCAAAAACAACTGCCAATAAATTACAACAAAACTACTTACCAAGGGACTGAGATGTTGACCGTCACAACACGTGTTCTCAACACAAACACGCCGCTCGCAATGAATTCAAAATGGCTGACTCGCAAAGAATGACGTTTGCCACTAACTACAAGTGATTGGTTTATGTCGAACAGATACTTATGTTTTGAGCATCGTAAAAAACCGCGCATTTTCAAATTTCATATTTGACAAGGGACTGATGCCCGATGTTGAGTACGCTGCTTTATCTAGAAAAATATTGTTATTTATTTATTTAAATTTAGATTTTGTTGATCCTTCATGCTTCGTAGAGTATCTTAAAATATATTGGAACTAAAAGTAACTGTGTAAATCTAATAGTTTTAAAAATATGATCATCCTTATATGATAATATGTCGTGGTGACACGACAAGGGACTGACATTTTAGATAGGTAAGGAGGTTTTTTAAATAATTTCAATTTCATTTAATACATTTGTTATTATGGTCGTATAGTATTTGTTTCTCTGTATTAATTATCAATTAAAACTATTAAATATACTTGATAATTGTCTAAATTACAAATGAACACATGAAGTTACCCGAGTTTTGTAGAAGTACCCAAATATTGGGTGAGTGAATTTGCCGTTCAAAATTTACTTTTAGTCGTACAACAAAACCTCTATTTCCAACTAGATGGGGCTTCCATTCATAATGCAGCAGTAGTTACAAATTGGCTGAATAATAACTTCCCTGCACGTTGGATTGGAAGAAATAGTCCTTTAATTGTGTGGCCACCTAGATCACCAGACGTCGCCCCTATGGATTTTTATTTTTGGGCTACCATAAAATGAAAGTCTATAAAAATAGGCCACGAAATAGAGCAGAACTATGTTGCAGAATTAGGGAAAAAATGTGTCCTAATGCTTAATTAGCGTCATTATTACACGACTACTACTACTAAGTGATGTAAATATCCGACAATAAATAACTCGAATAGTAGGGTGATTATTACTGAAATCTTAGTTATGATTTTTTTTGTAAAGAAATGAATATTTTTTAACGAAATTTGATGTACAGGGGTTTTGGGTCATGCCGAACAAGATTCTGTAAAAACAAAAACTCTATCTCAATCGCTAATATAAATTCCTAATTTTTACCAATTTCTTTTGATCATAGTAGGCGTATTTTAAAAAAATGTTTTAAATAACTTTTCAAATAAATGGTCGAGATATTGGGGTATAGTGGTGAAAGGTGAGACACACTCTCGGACACACTGTATAATTTACATTTATTAGCATTCAGAAGGGTCAAGTTTATGGAGAGTATTTTCGGTTGACTTCTCTTTATAATGGCTACACTTGATTTACTGGCACATCCCCAAATTTCTATGCCATTGTATAAAATAATTTTATTTCTAAGTAGGCTAGATTTTCTTCCAATCAGCCAGTACAATTCTTTTACCATTAGATCTATTTGTATAAGTTTTTTGACAATGTATTCTTTCCAGGTAAGTTTAATGTAAAGACTTACTCGCTCGAAGCTAATGGTATTTCTACGTTTTTTATAGTTACTAGATAACACGGTTCACTTGTTAGGGTGACATTTATTTACACATCAGTACCATCATTACCTAAATATAACTTGTAACGTGTTTTTAATTCATTGACTGTTATTTTTTTAAAAAACAATACCATTTAGTTCTGCACAAGCACCCGTAAATTCTTATTATGATAGGACCCCACAAGAAGAAATCCATGGGTGTTAAGTCTGGGGACTTAGGAGGAGGAAATTCTAATGGACTATAAGTTTCTCTCCATATTTGTTCGTATACATTATTCAAATAATTGTTAATAATAAAACCATTATGTCAAGAACTTCTCTAACTAAAACCATAAATGTATTCTAATCTGGGGTGATACGTTTTGAAGTAAAATAGGTCCTTTCGCAAAAATTCTGAATATTTTTGTCCCATTAAGACCTCTTCATAGAAATATGGTCCTATTAAATGATATCCTACTATGCACACCATACATTTATTCCAAAATTGTGTTTGAATTGTTCTTACAAATTTTGAATTTCATCTGACCGACAATGACTATTTTTTTTTGTTTGATAACCCAAAACTAATGAACGAAATCTCATCTGTCTAAAACTATGGTTATAAAAATCAGGTTGGTCATTGAATGCAACTAAATCTTAGTAAATGTTGTTGCCTTTCAAAGTCTTTAGGTGACAATTATGAATTTTATAGGCAAATGTATTAACTTTCAAAAATTTTTGTATCACACTGTATTTTAAATTTAACTCTCTTAATTATCAATGCTTAATTTGAAACTAATTTAAAATAATAGTCATATTTTCATCCGTTGATACAGTTCTTTGTCTGTCATTTTTAATTAAAAACGCTGTGTCCTTTTTACAGAGATTATTTTTTAATTTGAAAAATATTATGTTCTGGGTGGTGTTCTAGATATCTAATTGATAACCTTTCTGCAGCAAGAGTATTTTCCTTGGTTTCTCCATAAATCAGCAACATATCCACCTATTCATTAGGTCTAAACATTGTACAACTATTTTCTGTGCTTGATCTTAACTTTTACTAAATTATACTTAAATTCAACATTATATTATTAATATTAGTAGCAACTCTGAGGCATTAACAAATAATATGAGTTATTTTGTTCAAAACCTGTATTGGGTAATGATACAGGCTTTCTTTAACTCACAATGTAGTTCAGTTTTCACGTTTGTCTTCAAATCTTGCATTCTTTATTTAACACACTTCCTGACATAATCAATTGATAAAATTTTGCACAGTTACTATGATCGGATGACACTACAATATTCCACCGTTACTTTTGCAAATATGCGCACGTAGGGGGCGCAGGGGTGAAAATTGAAAATCTGCAAAACGAAGGAGCGAGAAGGCGAAAGATTTTTGAAAATTCAAATTAACCTACTAAATAAACTTAGGCAACGTATGAGCATAATTTAATTAAGGTATTAGTAAAAAGTGGAAAATTAAAAAAATATATTTCTTTTTAAACTTACTTTTCTTACAGAAAACTCGTACTAAAAAGTAAAAAATAATTGCAACAAAAGCAAGGCGTGCGCACCATCTGTACAATCATACAAAATGCGCACGCGTTGCTTTTCTTGCAATTATTTTTTACTTTTTAGTACGACTTTTCTGTCACAAAATCAAGTTTAAATAATCAGCTTCTTACAAGAAAAGCTACACCTACCAATAAAAATATTTTAATTAATAGTATGTATAATATAAGTAACATAAATTATATTATAAGTTAGAAAAAACGGTATTTACAAAAATACTGAAAATTAAAAGACTTTTTCAATATAATAAAACTGGTATGTTGCAAACAATATATTAAAACGTCGTGACTCTCACTTTGAATGGCAGGCAGCAGAAATGTAAAACTTTATAGAGAATATAATTTTCGTCAGAAATTTACACAAAAAAAAACACATCTCCCTTGTAAAAGAATGAACCTGTACAGAGATTGTTATTACTAAGTATTTTTATTTTAATAAGGTATGATGTGACTCGGCCATAATAAAATTTAAGCCTTGCAAGCAACACAATTAAAGTAGTATCTATTCCTATTAATGTCACTGCTTCCTTTAGTTATTAATCTTAATATTATAGAATCAGTCCAATATTTCTTTATTTATTTTTAACGAGAGTTTGGATTTGTACAATATTTATGGGTGCTAAGAACATAGTTTACCACCAACAAACAATGCAATTAATCACGGTAGAAGAAAGATTGCGTGTAGGAAATGATTTTAATTAAGCGTTCAACACAATTTGGAGGGTGCAAAATAATAGAGAAAAGTTCCCCTACAGCAGTGATATCCGAAATATACTTGCTCGTGAGAAAAATATGTTATTAGTCAAAACGGTCGTAAAAGAAACGTTAAACTTACCCTACTTGTTACAACTCAGCATTTGAAAATCTCATAAAACATGCAATAAACATATTCCCTGAGGAGAATGTATCTACTTTACGCTTTCGTCGTAGGTTCAAAGGAAAAAATGGTTGGACCCTCGACCCAGAGAACGTGTTTCATTTTTAAATAATAAAATCATATATATCGTTTTAAACTTATCATTTGAAATAAATTAAATTATATATAACCCTATAATTTTAAAATACCTTCATATAGATACTAAAATAAATATAATATTGATTATAGATTACTCTTCATAAATACAAGGTGGTCAAAAATTGTCTCCCAATATTTCTGCGGCTGATAGTACATCCAAAAATAATGGTAGTCTTATTTTCGAAAATGAATAATAAAGGAGTTATATCCCTTAAAAGGAGGATAATAAATTTCACTTTTTCTGCAATATCTTCCGACTTCCTTAAAAAATCAAATTCATCTTTTAAACTTAGTCATAGGCCATCCGGACACTAGTTTGCATGGTATCAGTCAAGCCCTCGTGTGTTTAAGGGTAGTTTAGGGGATGACCGAAAATACCTAGAGGCTGAGCAATAGAATTTCGCATAGATTGCAAAATGCTTTTCCTGCAGTCCCATATTATTACATTATTAGGTACGACATTTTACAGAAATGCAAATTTAAATATATACAGGCTGTCCATTTTATCAGGGCCCTCGGCAATATCACACTATCGGTCGTACAAAAAAAATATTTTTACGAAAATTGTGCCGATTTATATAACCTACAAAATGGTTTAAAGACATTTGAAATCCATGGCCTACTTTAAGAGTTAAGGCGGAAAATATCGAAAATGTGGAAAACGTCTAGGCCAAATATCTCCGTTATTTGAAGAGATACGAGAAAACTTCTATGGCGAAAATTTTTTGCAAAACAGACTGTTTCAACGAGGTTTCACCTAATTTTTTTCAAAACCGCTGCATTTTGAGATTTACTCTTCAGGCGCTCGATTGTGCATAAGAAATCGCGGTGGACACTTTGAACACTTTATATGATATCTTAAAAATTATTTTGAGGATTAGATAAATATTAATGTTCTGTGTGCTATCTATTATTAATTTATTTTTGTTACCTGAATTTACTTTATTCTTCTTAATTGTGTTAATGTTTTATTATAGCAAAGATTTGAACAACTTACTGAATCATTTTATCGTTTTATTTAATCATACTTCTCCACGGCAAGTATAATGCTTGTTAAAAAAAATTATTGGTTTTAAAAAAATGTTTTTATAATTACTAACGTAGTACCAATGAATAAATATGGCATCCAATATATAGTTGAAAAGGGAGGAAAATACTCTATTTAATGGCGCCATTTCCCGCCCGTTTCAAAATATTTTTTTTAACAGCCTGAAGAGTAAATCTCAAAGTACAGCGGTTTTGAAAAAAATTAGATAAAACCTCGTTGAAACACTCTGTTTTGCAAAAAATTTTCGCTTAGAATTTTTCTCATATCTCTTCAAATAACGAAGATATTTGGCCTAGACGTTTTCCGCATTTTCGATATTTTCCCCCATAACTCTTAAAGTAGACCATGGATTTCAAATGTCTTTAAACCATTTTGTAGGTTATATAAATCGGCACAATTTTCGTAAAAATATTTTTTTTTACGACCGATATTAAATGAGATATTCTCGAGTGCCCTGATGAAATGGACAGGGTACATATATATATGTTAGATAGTGGATTACTTGATTAACTTTTTAAAAAGATTTATTTAGTTTAACACTGGAGTCAGCGTTGACTCGTTAAGAAAATACAATAATAATTTAGACTGGTTTATTCGAAAGTGAGTATAAGACTGATTACAAAAAAGGTTGTTGGTAATATTTATAATGTTTTGAGAACAAAGGAAACAGTGTTGCTGATTCAGCACAATCAGGATTACTTAGAATTGAAATACAATGCTCATGCAGCGTGAGCGGTTATTGAGAAGAGCTGTTACGCAGTATGTAATACGATATGTTTGAGAAGGTTAAGCCTGTCTCGATAATATTATATATCATAGTATATTTCTAATATAACAGCTTCCCCCTTATAAAAAAAGTTGGTGTTTTATGCAGCAACTTTTGAAATGAATATAAAATGTATATAAAAGGTAATTGTGCAATTTGGAAAAATATAAAGAGTACAAAAATGTTAAATCGTAAGGTTTAAAATACAGAATATAACCTTAGCGTCTAAAATATGAAATGCAAGCACAATAAGCTTGATTCATAAAATAAAATAACATAAAAATGTTAGAGTTAAAATATAGCTTTAGCAAGAAAGCGTAAAATACAAACATACTAGGTTTGAATTGTAAAATAGGATAAAATATTCCTAAGGTTAAAATATAGCTTTACTGTGAAAGCATAAAATATAAGCATGATGGGTTTGAATGAAAATGACGTAAAAATGTTAATAAAATTGAAATTAACAAATGATAGAAAAATAATGAAATATAATGATTAAACAAATGAAATAAAATTCACTGAAGAGTCCAGCACTAAAAGTCAGTAAAAAGGCACAAAACAGTTTGTCTTTATGTAAGTTCTATGTCTTCGGCTTCGTTGTCTTCTCTTCTTAAGGTAGGTCGTCTTCGTGAAGGAAATAGGTTAGCAAATGTCCTGTAGGGTTTGCTAGGCTTCGGTGGAGATGGGGGTGATGCAGAAACATCGATGGCTAGTCTTCGTCTTTTTGTTCTGCACTTACAAAATACGTACAGAAATAACAGTCCAAATATTAGCACAATGATAAAATAGGTGAACCAGGATATGTGTTTTGTTATAAAGGGTTCGTTGATCAAATCATCTAAATCTCTGGAGTATTGGTCCAACTTGTGTTTGGCAACTTCGAGGTCTTCCGTATTGAGATTGTTTAATTTTAGTGGTTTAAGATTTGGAGCTCGGATTTTGTCTGGAATATGTTTACAACATTCAAATGGAATTTGGATTGGATGAGTGTCGTCTTTTACATCGGTTACTTCATTGGTACTGGCTTGAATTTTTGTGATGCCTATGAAGGCGTAACAATTTGGTTGTAATTTTACTATTGAATTTTTGTAGATGACTTCAGTTTTTGAATTTCTTTCTGGACAGTTGATGGTTGTTTGTAGAGGTTCTGCGTTAATAACTAACCATGTGTTTTCGTCTATTTTTTGGACGTTGTAGCCTTGGCTGATGATAAATGACGTCTGGCAGTTTTCTGGCAGAGTTTTGAGGTTCTTGAAGAGACGGGCTTCGCATATGGCATTGTTGTCAATAGGATATGCAAATAAATTTGGACATAATTTGGTATTGAAATAAAGTGGTTTGCATTCTTCAAGGTTCGAGATAGGTATGTACATTAATGAATCATCATCTCTCGCGATATATTTTTGAGAAGTTGATAATACATGATATAAACCAGTTCTATTATCCAAAATAAGGATAGGGTATAATTGAAATACTGAATATGTTTGAGGGTCTATTAAAGGTATGTCTAACACAAATATTAGATCCGAATTTGTTTGAAAAGCTTTTAGTTCTATAATGTCTAAGTACTGTGCAACCTTTGATAGTTTGATTGGAAGCGGTAAATTGTTCCTTTGTAGGTTTTGCGAAATTTCCTGTAGAGAATTTACTAAGTCCTTTGGATTTATAATTGACGTGTAAATTATTTTAAGCCTCGCGAAAGTGAAGGAATTTAGGATGTCGTTTAGGTTATCCTCGATAAATAAATAACTTGCCATAAGTTGTTCGCAGATTTCGATAAATTTCAGTTTTGCATGGACGTTTTCTATGTCCTTAGTCATATCTAAAATTGAGGTTTCAATTTCTTTAATATCCTTATTGAAAGTTTCTTCGTCAACTTGCAATTTTTGAATAGTTGCGTTGAAATTTTTGATTACTGAAGTTGTAACGGATATTTGGTTTTTAATTAGGTTTTCGAGTTGGTGTTCGTCATTATTCAATTTGTTGATACAATCAGAATAATACTGACCGTCTTCTGCGTCTAAATTTCCGGTTATTGATTTGAAAATCGTTCCGATGCCATTTAGTATTCCTCGTTTGTATCGTTTCGTGTCAAGGTAAATTTCGTCAAATTTTGATTGTATTGATTGGGAAATTTGCGTCAATAAGCTAAGGTGAGTTTTTACATCTCCTGAAAAGACGTTCATGTAATGATATGCTGGGTCGAGTGTGTTGTATAGTGTCTGTAAGATCTTGTCGTTTTTGTCGAAAGCTGTCTTAAAGGTAGATATGTTTTTGTGTACCAGTAAGGTCCATTTCTTGTGAGAAATCACAATGTCCGTGTCTTGGTGATAATATACTCCGATCGTATTGTTAATAGGTGTTATTTTAAATTGAGCAAGTGCTGATCCGATCAGCAGGAGAAACCTGAAAATAAATTTAATCTTCAGTATATGGTTTCATTCGATCAAAATTTACTTTGGTTGTTTGGTTTGTTTCGAGATTTAGTAATGTAGCGGAATTTTGAAAGATTTCTGTAATTTCAAAGGGACCGTTGAATTTATTTTGCAGTTTATTTTTTATTTGTGATTCTTTGACGTACACTTTGTCGCCAATATTATATGTGTGTCTATTTTCGGGAATGTTCTTGTCGAATCGAACTTTGGCTTTTTGTTTTTGTGCTTCTGTTCGACTTCGCGCAATTTTGTAATAATGGGATATTCGATTATTTAGGTCTCTAACGTATTTGGTGATCAGGTCTTTTTGGTTGTAAAGAGTTTCAGGTGGTCGGTTAGCTGTATGTCCGAAAATAAGCTCGTATGGCGTAAAGCCATGAGTTTTGTTTACCGAGTTATTGTAACATATCACCGCATAGGGTAATATAGTAAAGGGATGTTCGTTGGGATTTTCGGTTTTGTGTATTCTTATCATTTCTGCTAGGGTGGCATGGAATCGTTCGATAGATCCGTTGGATTGAGGATGTCCTACGCTTGAGTATGTTAGTTTTATGTCGTAAAGGGTACAAAGGTCTTTTAATAAATTATTATCAAATTCACCGCCATAATCGCAATGAATTCTTAGTGGGGTACCATAATGCTGAAAATAAAGCAACAGGGTATTTACGACTGATTTTGCGCTCTTGTCTGGGACTGCGTAAGCTTGAGTAAATTTGGTTAACTCGTCGCGGATAGTTAATGCATAGTTTCGCGTGGGAAATTCGAATAGATCAATATTAACTCTCTCGAATGGAGTTTTAGGGGTTTCGGTAATCACTAAGGGATTGTTGAGGTTCTTGCGACAGACTTTTGTTCTTTGACATGTTTCACAATTTTTTATAAAATTTTCGACGTCTTTTGTTAAGCCTTGCCAATTATATTTATTTTTGATTCTACGTATCGTTTCATTTATTCCACGATGTAAATTATTTTTTCCCGTGTGATGCTGGTCGAGAATGATCGGACGTTGGTCCTCGTCGGGAGTTCGTACTAAATTTTGACAAATAATTAGTTTTAAGTCTTTTTCTGCAAAAATAAATGATAGGATTTCGAGAATTGGAAAGTCTAAGTTATTTTCAACGTGATAAGTTTTGGAAAGGTCTAATTTGTTTCGATGTTTGTACAGTGTTAAAAATAGGTGTTCTACCACAGACTCTGGGTCGAAGGGTAGAGCGATAATGAAATAGTTTCTTTGTCGGGTTGATTTACTGGAAACGATATTGATTGTATTGTTATAGAATTCGGGGTTTTCCTCGAAAATATCCTCGATAATTTGATGGTGAAGGTCTGTCAAGTTGTTTTGTTGGAAAAACGTTTTGATGTTTTTATTTTCTCGATCTAATAGTTGTTTATTTGTGATTTGAATTTTGGAATAGTCTATTAGAGATTTGGTTTTGTAAAGGCGGGAGAATGTGTCAAATTCTCGGGCAATTTGTTCGTCAGTAATTTCGTCGTCGTTGTCTGGAATTTCGTCTTCATCTGAGTCTTCGTTTGCGGCTAGAATTTTTGAATAAAATTTGGAACATTCTGAAAAGTGATTAATTTTTAATTCTGGACAACGCGTCCGCGTTTTTATTGATTTTTCCGGGTTTGTATATTATTTCGTAATCGTATTCTTCGAGTTTTAAGCGCCAACGGGCTAGTCTACTACCTGGGTCTTTTATGGAAAATAACCAAGTGAGTGGTCGGTGGTCGGTGACGAGTTTGAACTTCCTTCCGAATAGATATGGCCTAAAATGCTTTACACTCCAGACCAAAGATAAAAGTTCACGCTCAATGGTTGAATACTTAGTTTCCGCGCCGCATAAAGTTCGAGATGCGTATGCGATTGGCAAATCTTTTCCTATACTTCTTTGTGAAAGACAGAACCTATTGCAAATGCACTAGCGTCTGTAGTTAGGACAAAAGGTTCATCAAAGTTGGGGTAGATCAATATCGGGGTAGTTGTCAAAGTTTGTTTTAGGGTTTCGAATGAATTTGTACAGTCCTTGTCGAAATTGAAAGGTATATCTTTTTGTAGCAACTTAGTTAAGGGTTTTGAAATTTTGGAGAAATTAGGAATGAAGCGTCTATAGTAGCCTGCTAGACCTAGAAAAGATTTAATTTCTTTCTGATTTTTGGGTTGAGGAAAATTTAGAATTGCTTCGACTTTGGCAGGGTTTGGTTTTACACCATCCTTTGTAATAAGATGTCCTAAATAGGCGACTTCCTTGCGAAGGAATTCGCATTTGTCTGGCTGAATTTTGAGGTTGGCTTTTTGTAGACGTTTGAAGACTTCTGTTAATCGGGAAATATGTTCGTGGATAGTAGGGGAATAAATAATATTATCGTCCATGTAGACGAGACAGCGTTCATTTTGGATGCCTAATAGAATATTGTCCATGACCCTCTGGAAAGTGGATGGAGCATTTTTTAGACCGAATGGCATACGTACAAATTCGTAGTGGCCATTCTCTACCGTGAAAGCTGTTTTTTGGATGTCCTTAGGATCGATTTCAATTTGGTGGAAGCCAGAGGCCAAGTCTAGAGTCGTGAAATATTGACATCTGCCTAATTGGTCTAGAAGATCAGAAATGTTGGGCAAAGGATACTTATCACCTATCGTTACTTCGTTTAATTTTCGATAGTCAACTACGACGCGCCATTTCTGTTTACCAGAAGCGTCTAGTTTTTTGGGGACTACCCAAACTGGGGAGGACCAGGGAGAAATTGAAGGCTGGATAATGCCTTGGTCGAGCATTTTCGAGACTTGTGATTTTACCTCTTGTTTATGAATTTGGGGGTAACGATAAGATTTAGTGAAAATTGGTTTAGAATCGTTAGTGTCTATTGAATGTTTGATTTCATTGGTAAATGTCAAGTTGTCACCTTCTAAATAGAATATGTCTGAAAAGTCTAAACAGAGTTGAGTAATTAGTTCACTCTCCTCATCGTTCAAGTGATCTAAGCGTAATTGGTTTCTTATTTCGTAATTTCTGTCTATATATTGGGAATCCGGATTTTGAAGATTTACATTAAATATTGACCTAAATTTTTGGACGGGTTCAAGTTTAAGATTTGAAAATTTTATTGTTTTCGGAATTGCATTTGAGTTTATTACTGTCGTCAAAAATTCACCATTGTTGTCTACTTTGACAATGGCGTTCGGTAAACGTACCTTTTCGTTTTCCTGGGCTATTAGTATAGCTTCGGTATTTTGTAAATTACATTTAAGCTTAAAAATCTTTTCTGTGCGTGGTTCGATAGAAATTACATTTTGGTTTTTTGTTTCGTTTAAATTTTGATTTTTAATCGGGCTCCAGAGTGT
This sequence comes from Leptura quadrifasciata, assembly GCA_963675555.1. Taxonomy (NCBI): domain Eukaryota; kingdom Metazoa; phylum Arthropoda; class Insecta; order Coleoptera; family Cerambycidae; genus Leptura; species Leptura quadrifasciata. Next base: position 147,130,268 of record OY776673.1, on the reverse strand, counting down.
AGTTAATATATTATCGGTAACTTGATACAATGGTACGGTTTTGAAATTAGTGATTAATTGTCTGTTTTTAATGTCTATTAAGCAATCCTAATGGTCCAAAAAGTCGGCACCTAAAAGTCCGTCAAATTCTATATCTAGATTATGAATGTAAACTTTGTATGGATCATTCGGATTGAAAGGTATGAGAGCAGATTCAGTGATATTAATTTTTTCGTCTGTTATACCTTGTATAATTACATTTTCGTGGGATCGACGTTTATAGTTTTCTGCCGTTTCGGGTTTGAATATAGAGATACCTGCGCCTGTGTCTATCAAGATTTTGAAACGTTTAGTGATGTCTTCTATGTAAAATAAATTTTTGGAGTTTACGATATTTAGTTTGTAGCGGGGTGTTTTTACATGAATTGATTTTCCGGGAAGTTCAGGTTTGGGTCGAAACTGTCCTGGAGGTTTATCGCTTGGACTTGATGAGAAATTTGGTCCAGCTCGTCCGTTTGTTGTGTCGGAGTACTTGTGGAATACTCCGGGCCTATGCAAAAATCCGGAGGATTAGCAGTATAATCCTCGTGCTGTTGAGATTGAGAATTAGCAGTATAATTCTCGTACTGTTGGGGTTGAGAATTAGCAGTATAATTCTCACATTGTTGGGTTCCAAAATCGTAATCATAATCATTTTCGTTAGAATAATTGGGAGAATAATTGGTAGAATAATTTACAGGATAACTTTCATATTGGTTTGGGCTATCAGTGTAGTTATCATAAGGTTCTTGATTTAGGTGATGTGTCTTTTGTTGATTAAACCTGTTGAAATTTGGGTTTGGTTGGATGGCAGAAGGTCTTTGTTGGTTGAAGTTTGGATTTGGCCTGATAGCTGAGGGCCTGTTCTGTTGAGAATAATTTTGCTGCTGGTTAGAGAAATTTTGGAAATTTTGCGGTCTATGATTAGATGTGAAATGTTGCCTTGGAAGCTGTGCTTGATTAGAATAAGCATTTGGTGTGAAATTGGGAGATGGGGATTGATAGTTTTGCCTTGTGCGGCATTCATTAACATGGTGTCCGCTTCTTTTGCAGAAGGTGCAAAATTGTGGGGAGTTTGGACGTCTTTGTGGGTTTTGAATGAGATTTTTATTTGGAACTCTATTAGAAAATTTTTGTGATTCAAAATAGGATAATTGCAATTCACGTTTAATGCGGTTTATTGCGTGCGTCTAACATGTCGCCAGGGTTACCAGCCCTAATGATTTGACCTAATTTGGGTTCTAATCCGGTTAATAAAGTAGTCAATGTCATATTTTCAATGAGGTTACATTGAGCAGTTTTTTCCTCTAGAGTTAGAGTCTGCTTTTGCACTGCTGCGTGCATTTTCGCGTTGTGCGTTAGTAGTCTTGATACAAATATTAGTGCGGTTTCGTTGGGTAACTGACGAATCCTCTGCAGATCCTGAATCAAAGCTGTCAGGTCGCGAGAGTCGCCAAAATGAGCTTCAAGTAAGCTTTTGATTTCTGCCCATGTAGCAGGGTTTCGGGAATTTATTAATTCTGCGGCTTTTCCGCGTAATTTATTTTTTATGTGAAGCGTTAATAAGACGCGCTGATCATCAACAGCGATCCCCTGAGCGGTTATGCAAGCTGAAATAAATGTTTGCAAGAATATGGGGTTGCCGTCAAATTCGGGCACTATGGAAAATATTTCGCTTAACCTATAAGGTTCAATATTTATTGTTTCGTTCGCCGTGATTGAATTGTTTGCATTGGAATTGCTTACGTTTGTAGCCATTTTATTTATATTATTTAGATAATCGAATAACTTAAAACACCTTTTCAATTTGAGCTAGTACGCTACTGATAATTGGCAATTTTTTTTATTATATGTAAAACAATGTGCTGTTTATTTTATAATATTTCAAAATTTAATTACAAGGATAATTGGATTAATTTAAAAAGTGTTTTTAGTTGGGAATAATGTCACTGAAATTTTATATACTAATGTGCATTTAAACAGTATAGAACATGTGGGTTTTATTTTATTTCACAGTCAAGTAAGGCGTAAACTTAACCTTTATATGATATATGATATTATGATAAAAATAATGTTATGATAAAAATGGTATGTGATTGTAGTTAATTAGATAAATTCGCACTTAAGGAGTATATGATATTACCATAAAAATAATGTTACGATAGGAACAGTGTATGATTACGGTTATTTATATAGGTCACACAAATTATAATCAAGATATTTTGTTTCAAGTTTAAATAAAATTACTATTTTAGATATTAGAACTGTATGTAGCAATGCAATGTATTTTGATAAAATAGAATGTAAAATTGCTAATAAATGTTTGCGAGATGATTCAAAAATGACTTACCCTAAATTTTTCATTCCTCGTGGTCCAGTTGAATGCGACTTCGTGAGCTTAGCTTCACCAAAGGTCTCTCTCTGCCAGGGGCGTCACTGGGTGTTCCTTCCACAGGGTTGCCTTTGATGCCGAAGACACCAACGATGGGACGGGATGAAATTCTTACTTGCTAATTGTTGAATCGTGTTGATTTGAAATGTTGCTTTGTTGCTTGTATTTCTTGATAATTATTATTGTTTCGCTTCTGTGCTTTTGAGAATAATGTAGGTTCTTCTGAACAAAGGATTGGGATCCACCACTACAGCTAAGAAGTTCTCCTTGTTCCAGAAGCTCTTTTCGTCCGGTTAGGCACCTTTTTCAGATGGACTCCTTGTTCCCTCGGATATGTTTGCTACTGGTTAGGCTCCCGAACTGTGCGTGTTTTTCAGATCCGCCACGACTGCGCCAATGTTAGATAGTGGATTACTTGATTAACTTTTTAAAAAGATTTATTTAGTTTAACACTGGAGTCAACGTTGACTCGTTAAGAAAATACAATAATAATTTAGACTGGTTTATTCGAAAGTGAGTATAAGACTGATTACAAAAAAGGTTGTTGGTAATATTTATAATGTTTTGAGAACAAAGGAAACAGTGTTGCTGATTCAGCACAATCAGGATTACTTAGAATTGAAATACAATGCTCATGCAGCGTGAGCGGTTATTGAGAAGAGCTGTTACGCAGTATGTAATACGATATGTTTGAGAAGGTTAAGCCTGTCTCGATAATATTATATATCATAGTATATTTCTAATATAACATATATATATATATATATATATATATATATATATATATATAAGGTAGTTGCATAAAGTCAATTTCATATTTTTTAACCTTTAGAATATCGTGTGTAATTTATCTTAATTTTGACAGCTGTTTATGACTTTCCCGAATTTCATCAAGTATTGTCTATAGAAAATGAGGATAAAATGAAAATTTTCCTTTGAGTGATACTTGACCAATACTTTCAGAATTCTGTAACCGAAGAATTAGTTGCCAATGAAAACACCATTTACAAAGTTTATAACTTTATTATGAACAGAATTAATAATTAGATAGATTAGATTTTGATTAAATTCCCTTAATGGTTAACAGAGATCATTGCGGGACAATGTAATTTTAATACGTTACAATATTGCGTGCATAAAGAACTCCTTTGAAAAGTATTTGTATGTATATCTTGAAATAAATATGAGGCATTAGGTAATATCTATGCTGACTTTTTTCGAAACATGGACAATTTCATTGCAATGTAAAAAAGTCACAAAAAAACGTTTCAAGGCATTAGAAGAAGGCTTTTCAAAGTCAAATTTTCCGTGCAAGAAATTATTGATTTCATGTTATCATTCTTTCATATACTTCCGAAAATGCTGATAATAATGACTTATAGTCATTATTCGCAATGCACAAACAAATTTTAAGTTAATAAATAACTTGTTCAAAGTATGGATTCCTGTATTGTTGACATTATTGCACTTACGTATGAAATGTTCGTTGATTTGTGGCACTCCACTGTATTCCACAATATATACAATTGTGAACCATTTTTATTAATCAATGAAAACTGAAAATAAAATAAATAGACCATTCTAGAACACGTGACTTTGACAGATCCGCCATTTTGCCTGGGTGGCACACAAAGCGATTATTATCCGTGTGTTTACATTCGTTTTTGGTGCTGTGTATTTGGTTTATTGTGATTTTTTGCAAATTTTTTCGCCAAGATGTCTCGAGGTGAATATTATGTAACCCTTAGAGGTGACGTTAAGTGCAGATATGTTAAAAAAATTGAGATTATTGACAATATTGACCCCTATGTAATTCTTCCTGAAGAGAGCAGGCTTGAAATTTATAATATTACCATGATGGACTACGTGAATTATTTAATACTAACTCATATTTATTATACTGGTCAATATTTTTAGCCTCATAAAAGCTTGCAAGCCTACAGGCTTTACGAATCTGGCTCTGTTCAAGGAATTTTGGCAAAGCAAATCAGTGATGAGACATTTGTTGTCATTAGGAAGGTAAGAAATCAATGTTAATGCGTAATTTTATATTACAGCTACATTCTGCATGTTAATGTATATAACTGTGATATGCCACAGAGGTTTTAAACTTGATTAACATCTTTTAAATCTTTGTTGTAGGTTAAACACTCTCAACGAAAGAGGGAAAAGTTACTTCAAGTTAGGATTATTATTTTAAAGGATGCCAGCTTTTCCAGTGTTCACTGTACATGTATGGCTGGTTTATCAGAAGTATGCAGTCATATAGCCATTCTGTACCTGCATGATCGTCCAAATACCATCGAAGACAGTGGTCCAGGTTCAGCGTCCACTGAAAAACTTTCCGTTTGGCCAGTACCACGGTGTAGTATATTCACATCATGGCCAGTACCTTCCATGAAAAATGCAGAAATGTTGCGAATACGGGATATGGATTGGCCAAAAAAGTAGAAACAAGAGGTTTATCTTAGGAACATCCTTCTTTTGATAGATAAAAATGAACTTACGCCTATTTATGTCCGTATCTAATTTATGGTTTTTTTTTGCTTGACTGAACTTGGATATTTTAAAATAAAGTGAATATTAAATAACATTTGTTTTACTGTGGATAAAAAATATATATTCTTGATATGCAATATATTGAAATAAATAGGTATATATAAATAAAATTGTTTTTTATTAATAGACACAGATAATTCATTATTTATATTATTTAGTATTTGAGAAGGCACAGGTTTATTATTGCACTACATAGGTACCACGACAATTTTATCCAATGCACTCAATTTCTTCGTTTTGACAACATGCTTGTGGGTATTGTTTCATGAAAAATCTTAAATTTTCTTTTGAGCAAACCTATAATTCTTTTTACATGAACATGCAATGTTTCGTGTGTTTTCCAAATCTATAGGATACAACTGAGTTTGGCCTTCTGTAAAGGAGGGTATTTGTAGTTTTAGCCTCTAAAGCAGCTAGTTTTTCTAAAATCACACATACATCATTTGATTCTAACCTTATAAAACCTAAGAGTTTTTGTACAAAAATTAAGTACTTAAGTACCAGTTATAAAATGTTTTGAACAAATACGACCGTGTTTTAGGTGGCTTTTACTCAGTGGCCCCCGTCCCAAAGCCTTAATCCGAGCATTTCTTCTCTCTATAGACAATGTTTAAGATGATCCCCCTATTGGTTAAAACAGCGTGAAATCGGAAAAACGATGCATTATCTCTTTTAGCACGCATTGAACATTTAACAGCAATACAAAAATGTGGCATTTTCTATCAATTAAACCAAGATTAAACAATTTAATGATGAAATACTTGCAATGTTCACATTCGCAAATGGTTTTGTATGCCACCCAGCAAATATGGCCGAACTGTCAATGACGTCATTCTGGAATGGTCTATAGCACTGGACGAAAATAACAAAACAAACGTCACTTTTCTCGTATCTACCTTACCGACATTTCGAAACTTCCACCAACCAACATGGCCGCTTCGTGGTAAAGGCGTTCGTGGTCTAAGCAGTATCCAGATAAGCTGCTTTCGTTCGTCTTGAATAAAGTGATTGTGATTAGTAAGCAACCAATAGAAATCAAGAATTTGAAAAATATCTCAACTCAATTGGCTGTTTAGTGACTGTGTTCAGTTTGTTCAAGACGAACGAAAGTACCTATAGATCAGTGTTCATGACACGCGCTAACAAACGTTTGTTGCCCGTTATTAATCGAGTAAAAATTACGATTTTTTAAAAAATAAATATCGTTTCGGGACAAACGTCAATTCTTACTCAAATGATTGTATATTCAAGACAATCAAACTCACAATATCGATATTTACGCCATAAGCATAGATGTAAAAAAAATACTGTTTTAATAGAGTATTTCATACGGAATACTAGTTTGTCGCATACGTGATCGTAATCGTAATATCACAGTTTTCTATAAACAAAGAAAAAGATATTTTTCCAAACGCTAAAAAAAGTTGAAAATAAACGAAGTAGGTTGGAATTGCGAAAGTCGGAATTTAGATTAACCATGATCCTCCCCAACGACTAAAATAGAAAAAAGTGTCTGGGGATTAATGCAATTTCCAATGTACATCTCGACTGGAATATTACGTAATGAGAAATAGCTAATACTTTAATTCGATTAGATAAAGGACAATTCTATTATTCGAAGCGTAATCGAATGTCAATGAAGCACTAGAGGTTTTAATAGTTGCGCTAATTTAATGAATTCTATTTTTACTCAAGCAGAAAATACGAAATTAAAACTTACTGGGGTAAGAAGGTTTACAATAAAATGGAAATGATTTTTAAAAACAATGTTAAGGAAATAATTAATTGCATTTTACACTTTATTTTCCGTGATTCTGCAAATTAAACTTCGATTCCCAGTTGATCGTTTTAGTGTTATAATTTGCAAATTTATTATAATTAAAAAGTCTACATTTTGAAATTAGAAAAAATCGCATTCAAACAACAGCCTCCTTTATTTTTGAACACGTGTCCATTGGTACCATTGACTGTTCTCTGCATCTATCAAATTTCATCAGAACATCATCGAGGGTTTTTAAATTCATGACCACCCAAGTATCAATTTAATTTTTATTCTTTTTATTTTTTTAAAATACTACACAAAAATTTTTATAAAACTATTTTATTCCAATATTTATCATTAGAATATTCTTGCAACTTTTATACAAGGCTAAACATTACAAATTGAGCGCAAATCTAAAAAATATTCAGTTGCTTAACAAATTTATAGATATGGAAACCATTATAAAAAGCTGCGTATTTATTCTTACAATTTATATAAAATTAAAAGTACTTTATCAGGCAAGTAATATACATCGGAGGGCAAACAGCAGGAGAAATCTGGTGAACGTGTATCAGGAAATATTCAGAAAACCAGAAAAAATCAAAAAAAGTATCGCAATTAAAACAATAAACATAAATATATAAACGCACCACATGTAGCAGACAACCCCCAAAGCAAAGGTTGTCCGGAAGAGGATTACCCCAACATCCATTACCCACCGACATTGTCAGTGTCGGTGCGGGGGATCGAACCTAGATCACAGCAGTATCACACCAGAGCGAATTTGCTACGTAACGCGCTCTAGCCGACTGAGCTACCGTGCCGATAAGGACACACAATACCAAACATGCACTATGGAAGTTGTTTGCAGAAAAGGCATTATTTCCTCGAAAAAGATGCAACTACTGAAAAACTTCAATATTTTCTGTAATACACACGGGCATTTCCTTTGAGACTCAAACCTGTTTTCCGTGAATATTCTTGAACTAAGGGATATAGGAAAAATCTTTCGTCGTTATTTTCCATACTCTTAATTCTCGAATAATTCGAATAATTTTCATAGAAAACAGGTTTTTGTCAAAAAAAAATGTACCCAGTAAAAAATTAACCTCTTGTGTATTAAAACCCGAAAAAACTATAGGACTATGTCAAATATAGTGTTCTGAATTTTCACCCAGTAATTTAAGTTGTTTTCAGAATCAGTAATTTTAAGGGAAAACTTGTACCGATTTTCCGCAATATTTGTATTTTGTAATTTTAAACTGACTGACTTTGTAAATGTCTGAAATTATTGATTGAAAGTTTATAATAATATAATTTATTACCATTATATTTCGCTACGCTCGTCCAATTAAATAATTTAAGTTGGTGGCACACTTTAAAGATAAATCATTAGATTTCGTACCCATCTGGAATTGGTTGGGAGGGCGGTCAATAAAAATTATTGAACCATAGGACTTAGGCTCCATCGGGCCCCTTGTACGTCCTCCCTGTAGTCAGATCCTCGCCTAGGCCTCCAACCAACCTAACCTTTCGAAATAGGTGGGATGCTACCTAGGGGCATCTCCCTTACATCGGCCAAAGTAGGCCAACGTTCTCCCAAAATGGATTCTCTGATTGATGAGACAGCAGAACAGTCACAGAGTACATGTTGAACCGTCTCATCTTCTTGTTCACAACCTCTACAGAGAGGTGTTTCGCTTAATCTCATTGAGATACTTCCTTAAGGGACAGTGTCTAGTCTGGATTCCCGTTATAAAACGTAGGTTCCTGCTGGGCATTGTCAGGTAGTCCATTGCTGTACTCTTGTTGGGATATTTTAATAGTTCCCTAGCAAGCTGACAGCTGTTTGTTTCATCCCACAATTTCTTGAATTCATTGTGGGTGTTCTCTTTAATTATTTGTATTATCGCCGTTATCGATAATAAACTGGCCGGGAATGGTCCAAAGATACTTAGGCCTGCTGCCTTCTTAGCCAGTCTGTCGGCTACTTTGTTGCCATTACACTGTGCGTGCCCTTTCACCCAGCATCCAGTATGTTATTCATGCTGGAGGCACCCACAAGTGCTTGGTGTCATTCCCATGCTGCCCCTGTGGTAATTTTGTAACTTCTCAGGGCTAGTAATGATTGTCTACAATCTGTGTAGATCTTGATTGTTTTACCCATAATTTGTCCACGGATATAGAGGAAATCAGGAAGAAATCTAGGAAAATCATTACAAAAGAAGAAATCTGGTGTACAAATTTTGGGCCGCGGTTAATGATTTAAAGAGACTTTATTATTGTGACTTGGTGAAATAGATATTTAATATCTTTCTTTATCAACAGAAAAAATATAATTAGTTTTATAATTATTGTATTTTGAAACATTTAATAAGTCTCTAACAGGTTGTATTGTTTTTGTTTAACGTGGATGAACATTAAAAATGGTTGGTGTCTGTTTAGTATCTAAATCATCCTGGTAAGATGGAGTATGAATTTTACTTGCCAAACAAAATTCACTGATAATAATGGGGTAAATTTATATGTAAAATTTTTATGCCCCACGTGGTTGAGTAAAGTTGACGTATACCGGGTGTAACAGGATCATGCTATACCCCCTTTTCTTCTTTAGTTTTGAAGATAATTGATTGAAATTTAGGATACACTACATACATAATAAGCGGCACTTTTTGACATACAATTGATTTTTTTCACTTCCGGTTTCGCAGGAAGTGACACTAACTTTCGATTTTTAAATGGAATACCCTGTATATTATTGCATTTCTGAATTCTGCGTAATTTTCTAAATCCAACGATGACATAAGTGACATTTTTTTATAATATACTTTTTAGTTTTCCTTTTACGTATGCCATGACGGTTCCGATTTATTCTAAATTACCCGTGTAATACTACAAAAATCGAAATCGATTTTTGAGCAAATAAAATTCACCAAAATTGTTTTTGGGTCAAAACACATTTTTTCAAATGGAACCATATCGGTACCGTGGTATAATTTATTCATATGTCGTATTAAAATCTGCGATAAATACAAACAAAATTACAGCTAAAAGAAAATAAGAAAATACAATTTTGCTCTAATTAAATGGTAAGAAGTAAAAGGTGGCTTTGAAAACAATGAAATATTTAGTTTGTCAAACATTTGTTGGTTTAACGGCATTTTTATTGTGTCTTTAAACATTTTTAAAATTCTTGTTAATTGTGTTTAAAATGCCGCAAATTTATACAAGAGACGAAAAAGTGGATATGTTAATTATTTATGGGAATGTAAAAGAAATGCAGTTGCGGCTACCGACCTTCATGCCCAACGATACCCTGATAGACAATGTCCAGCGAAAAATTATTTTAAACGTGTTGGAAACCAATTCCAAAGAGAGCCCAACAATGATACCGAAGAAAACTTTATCATTGACGAAGGAACGGAAATTAATGTTTTGGCTCGTATAGAATTTGATTGAATTTTGCAGAAATACCACTAAAAATCTTTTAAATAATAATTGCACCAGCATTTGTACGAAAGTGATTACGAACGTAGGATGGAATATTCCAGTTGGATTTTTTTATAATAACATGCAGCCAAACAACGATTTTTTTGGGGCTGATTTTATTTTCGGAGGAGTCTAGGTTTACAAATTTGGGATTATTTAACCGACAAAATACAAAATATTGGTCACAAGAAAATCAAAATTTATTACAGGAGGGTAACTTTCAAGTGCGGTTCGGTTTCAATGTTTGGCTTGGAATAATCGGTAGTAGAATCATTGGTCCAATAATATTTGAAGGGCCTCTGACTGGTGCCAGATACTTGTAATTCCTGGAAAATGAGAATGAGGACATTTTAGATGAGTTACCTTTAGATTTAGGGCAGGGAATGTATGTCCAACAAGATGGCGCTCCACCCCATAATTCAAGGATAGTAATTGATTACCTTCAACGGAGATTCGGAGAAAACGTAATTTCGACGAATGGTCCTGTGAGGTGGCCTCCAAGATCACCTGATTTAACGCCCCTTGATTTCTTTGTTTGGGGCATTTAAAAAATATTGTCTATGCAACCGCCGTTACAACCCGTGAAGACCTGGAGCTGGGAGTAAGACGAGCAATTAATAGCGTAACGGCCCAGCAATTGGCGAACGTTCTTCGAGAAACAGCTAAGCGAGTTCAGAAGTGCATTGACGTTAATGGACAGCAATTTGAACAACTGTTGTAATGCTTTGTGTTAATTTTTTGTATTCCAAAACCACCTTATGTGTAACAAGGTAATTAGAATAAAATAGTATTTTCTTTTAGCTATAATTTTATTTGTATTTATCGCAGATTTTAATACGACATATGAATAAATTTCTTATTAATAGTACTAATAAATGGTACCACGGTACCGATATGGTTCCATTTGAAAAAATTGAGTTTTGCCCCAAAAACAATTTTGGTGAATTTTATTTGCTCATAAATCACGTAATTTAGTGTTTTTAAAGGGATTTCGATTTTTGTAGCATTACACGGGTCATTTAGAATAAATCGGAACCGTCATGGCACACTTAAATGGAAAACTAAAAATTATATTATAAAAAAAATTGATGTTTGAACTTATTTGGCATCGGTGGATTCAGAAAATTATGCAGAATTCAAAAAATGCAATAATATACAGGGTGTTCCATTTAAAAACCGGAAGTGAAAAAAAATTAATTGTATGTCAAAAAATGTCACTTATTATGTATGTAGTATATCTTAAATTTCAATCAATTATCGACAAAACTAAAGGAGAAAGGGGAGGTATACCATGATCCTGTTACACCCGGTATATAAAATTTTATTTGTGCATATTTTCTATATCTGTTCATAATCTGACCTTATTTTTTACGTTAAAATTTAATTAACAACTTAATTTTTTCTACGATAATAAATTAACAGAGAATTTTGTTTCAGAAAGTTAGAGAGTAAACATTTCAAGTAAGGTTAATATAAAAGCATTCATAAATAAAAATACAAATTTCTGGTTTCCTTTGAACACAAAGGATACAATTGAATTTCGAATGGAAGGGTGTTTCTATTTTAAAAAAACGCAAATTGCACAAAGGTTTCCTTTTACATGCCCCAACTTTCAAAGCAATTTGAGTAAGTTTCTTTGAAAATCTAGACGTACGTACATCCCACAATACATAGACTTGTTAAACACATTACCCTCCTTTGCGTGAAGCAGTCGGGTAAAAATAAAGGCTTTTATTAAAGTTGCAACGAAGAATGCAGTGAAGTTAATATTATTTTATGCAAAAGGAAATTAATTTTAACACGATTTGTGTATTTATTGTTCCTTTTTTTGGGACGAAAAGATTTAAAACGTTATGACGGGAAAAACATTTCAAGAATAAAAGTTATGTAATCTAGATATTGTTTATTTTAATTAAGCAAATGTATATTTTGAACCAACTACAAATAAATGAGAAATGAAAATAGGGCAATGTTTTTATTTTCTTTTTAATTTACAGGAAATAGAGAACTTACATAAAAATTTAAACAGGAAAATAATACTAAAAACACCAGGTGACATTATAATAAAACGTAACTATATTTAAAAAAAAACATTATTTTTGAAATCCGTGTCTTAGACATAAAGAATTGAAATTGTTGTAAAATTCAGATTTTATCAATTGACTGAAAACGCGCTACCATTCGTAGTGACGTCATTTCTGGTAGCCACCATTCGACAACTCATTCTAGGCAGTCATTCGTGGGGTTAGTTTGTGAATTTCTGTTCTATTGTGATATAATATAAGGATTTGTGTGTGTGAATTGTTAATTCAAAATTAGTGATTTGACTTTTTTAAGAGGTCAATTCGACTATTTACCTAACGGTGATGTGTTCATGGTTGCAACTTTCATTAAAAATGCGGCAAGTTTTTCCTTTGAAGAAGTTCGCAGCGTTAAAGTAAATAAGTAAGTAAGACTTTATTTACTAATACAACTAATACAAAAAAGAAAACATAAAATAGAAAAACAAAAAAAAATTTTGCTTATAAACTTATAACCTAGTTTGTAGTTATGTACATATTGTTAAGTTTTCTTTGAAACTCATGCAGAGAACCAGCATTTTTTATATCTCTTGGCAAACCGTTGAAAATACGCGTACCTTCAAAGAATAATGAGTTTTTAACCATTGCTAATTTGGTATGATTTATATTAAAATATTCAAGTGTTCTTGTACCATACGAATGTATGTCTGATCTTTTAGTTAGGAAATCGTGCAAGTATTTTGGTAACATAATACTCGTAATTTTATATATCAAACACAATACCGCCCTTTCAACCATTTGCTCAACAGATAACCAGCCCAAGGTGTTCATCATATATTTTACATTTGTTTTTTTATCACAGTTCAATATCATACGCATCCCCCTATTTTGTAACATTTGTAAACGCCTAATATCGCCTTTATTACAAGAGAATAAAATGGATGCACAATAAGAGAAGTGTGGAAAAATTATTGTGTTATATAATATCTTTTTTGTCCACTGTGAGAGATTATAAGATATTCTCCTGACGTACCCAATTTTCTTCCCAATTTTTTTGCATATATAATCTACATGATTATGAAACCCTAGTTGTGGGTCCAGAATAACACCTAAATATTTAATTTCATTGATTTGCTCTATCTTTTCATCATTTATTACAATATCTAACTGTAAACTCCTAAATTGCATACAGTTCTTTTTAGTTCCCAGTACCATACTTTTTGTTTTACCCACATTTAATTTAAGTTTATTCACACATAGCCAATTATATAATATTCTCAATTCATTATTTAATATATACACGAGTTGGTTATAATCTTTCCCTGCAACAGATATTAAGGTGTCATCCGCAAACAAATTTCAGAAAAGCACATATGTCATTTGTATAAATAATAAATAATAATGGCCCCAAGACACTTCCTTGGGGGACACCTATCATACTTTCAACCCTATCTAACACATTTTTATTTACCTTTGTTCTGTGATATCTATCTTCTAGGTAATCACTCAACCACTTTAATCCAACTCCATTCACTCCATACACTTTTAATTTTTCCACTAATTTTTCCCTATCAATAGTCTCAAAAGCACGTTTCAGGTCGATGAATACACTTATTACTAAATTACCTGAGTTTATTCCTTTCTCCCAATTTGAACACATACATACTGTAGGTTGGTCTCACACGAATGTTTATCTCGAAAACCCGATTGTCCATGGTATATTAACTTATTAGCCTCAAAGTATTCCCGAAGTTATTCTGCAACCACTATTTCTAAAATTTTGTCAATGGTAGGCAATAAATTTATTGGCCTATAATCACTCGGTTCTTTTGGATTCTGAACTTTTGGAATCGGCACAATTACACTAGTTTTTAAGTCACCTGGTACACGGCCCGTCTTAATAGATGTGTTTATTAAGTTTAATAAAGGATACCCTATCACATCAAATAATTCTTTAACAATTTTTATACCCAGTTCACTATCACTTGTTGCTTTATTTTTTAAGTTCACTACTATTTTCCTAAGTTTGTTTATTCCAATTTCTGTAAAAGTATCTAGGTGAGCTATAACTTTATCTTCAAGTTTGAAACTATCTTTATTAGGAATGTCCTCTGTACTTTCTGCAATTGCGCATAAACTATCTGCATAGAACTTATTAAAAAATTTTTCAACACTACCCTCATCATTTTCAAACTTAATATGTTCTATCCTCTGTGCTGTCTTATTACTCTTCTGTACCAATGTTTTTAATGTTTGCCACATCCTTTTACTTTGACCTTTACATGCATCAATACTTTTTTCATAGTAAACTTTTTTCGCTTTTTTTATATCGGACACCACTTTGTTCCTCTTCCTCTTATATTTTTCCCAGTTTGTATTTTCTTTGGTGTATTCAAATCTTCTATAGGCGATATCTCTTTCCTTTTGTGCTTTCTAATATCTTTATTTAACCAACTGCTACGATTCCTTTTCCTCACTTGCCTATTTTCAGGGGCTATACTGTTTAATGCCTCCATAATATTACCTACCAAATTCTTTTAAATCACATCTACATTCGTACTTGTGTAATCCCATGTTTTACTTATAAGGTTCTGTTTTATTCTCTCAATATTTTGTTGGCACAAGTCTCTGATGCACATATATTCTACAGGGTCCTTATCTACGTTAAGACATAACTCTGTTCCTATTATTTTATGATCCGCAAGTACAGGGTAATTTTGTTTCATGAGTCGGCCCAAATTATGCATATTTGTCACAATTAAATCGATACACGTTGCTGACGTATTCGTTATCCGTGTGTTTTCCTTTATTATTTGCTTGTACCCAGTAGAGGTTATAATATTCTTTAGCAGACATTGTTGTCTAGATTTTCTGTTATAATCTACATTAAAATCATCCATTACAATTGTTTGTCTACTTTGTGGCTCATTTGTGTCTAATATGTTCTCGAAGTAATTAAAAAATTCATCTATGTTACCATTGGGTGATCTGTAAATACCCTAAACTAAAACTAAAGTTTTATTATATGAATAGATGAATATTCCTTGAACAGTTGTTGCTGTAGACAAAATGAAACCTTGAGTACTTTTAGATGAGAAAACCTTTTGTGACATACAGTCATCTACATTTTTATTAGCGAAGGCTAATCCTTTTGTGACATAAGATCACCTATATTTTTATTAGCGAAGGCTACATCTTCTTTATGACAAGGTCACCTATATTTTTATTAGTGAAGGCTAATCCCTTTGTGACGTAAGGTCAAATGCATTTTTATTAGCGAAGGCTAATCCCTTTGTCACCTACATTTTCATTAGCGAAGGTTGATCCCCCTATGACATAAGGTCACCTAAAGCCTTAATGAAATGAAAGTTATCAAAATAGCAAAGCCTACAAAAAAATACATAAGCCAATTAAATAATGTTTAATGTTTTCATAGGTGCAGAAAAGGGTCAAAGCCAATCTGAGGGCCAAGGGCAGAAAAAAGGCCAGAGTCAACCTGAGGACAGCTTGACAGGGCAGAAAACCGAATTTAAGGAAATGACACATCAATGGATTCCACCCAGATGGAGCCCCGTGCTTGTAAATGGACCATAAAAGTGAACGCGATGTTTATATAAACATATAAATTAATATGAAAACAAATGTTTTAAGAAAGATTATTACTTTAACTTGAGAAACACAGGTTAGACGTATTTTTATACTTGCAGTTCCGTCGATTTTTAATATATTTCTTCTGTAAAAACTCCTTGTTTTCTTACAGAATATACTAACAAGTTAATATTCTCGTATGTTTCAAAAGAAAATGTGGGAAAACAGTGTATCAACATTCATGAAACTAGACACTAACGTATTAATATTTCTGCACTCCTCAAAAAAAAAAAAAAAACGTGAAAAAACGACATTTTTTACACTTTTTCGTGGATAACTCGAAATCGGCCTAATTTTAGAATCTGGGACCTATCCCAATCGTTTCTACGAAAAAAAGAATAAATTGGTTATATAATCTTATGGATCTGTTAAGGCCAGCGGAATCCCCCTTCAGCATCTAGACTAAACCCTCAATAACACCTTAGTACATTTTTTCAGTTTTTTGGCCATAACTTGGCCAAATTTTGGTCGTACAGTAGAAAGCAAGAAATCAAATCAAAGGTAATTTAATGTGTGGGGTCTCAGTATGTAGGATCAAATGTATTAAAAATTGTTGTAATAATTTTCATAAGAGTTAATGTGTTTCGAGAAAATCACCCAATAAGTATGCATTACTTTTCTTTGGATGAATTTGAAGATGAACTACAAAAGACATTTTCTCGATATTTTTGTTCTTCATTAGTACACCATATACGGAAGAAAGTAAAAACGAAAGTCCCAAAAATCTTTTCAGTAGGGTAGCAATCAAGCGCCCGAGAAGGGCAAATGTTTTAAATCCACATCTGTATCCATCTAAAGAACATTATTATAGAAAGTTTATCGTTGAATCAAGATAAATAAAAGTGATCGGGGAATAAAATTTCAAAATTTCTTACTTGTGAGATTACAAAAACAGAAATTTACTTGAACATGCATTTAAGACAATAATTACCTCCACTTAAAATTCATTAGATACTAGACAATAATAGGCTTTCATATTTCAAATAAATATTTGCTCCACTTGCCCTCAATGCATATTTAGTGACTGTCACCCTTTTTTGTTAGATTTTTTATATCTACAAAATTCTTTCGGCCTACTATATATTCCACGTTTTTGCAGATGTTTACACATTTTACGAAACAATTTTCCGGGTTGCCAAGGAAGTGAAAGCTCTTTTTATGATCCCTAAATAAAGCGTTTAAACGAAAAATTCATTTCTGAGTAATTTTCCTGCGAAAGTAAATGATGACTGGAATATTATACGACATACAATGTTCAAATAGTAAATGTTTATTCGAGAAATGGCTTTCGTTATGTCTTTTTTCATAAATAACAAAAGGATATAAATTCAGCAAGGTTCCTAAAGGCATACAATAAACTGCATGTAAGTCCTCCTCAGAACATACATAATCTAATAAATTGTATCTAGTCTTTTCATTTAATATACACATATTAACCACAGTAACATGCAACCGGCATGATAATACATTATAATATAGTGTATAATTTAAAAAGTGTGTTAGTCGGTTAAACAGCACACATTCAAAGCTATTGTTCCTAAATGTGGTGTAATATTGTCCGCAAAGAATTACTGCAATGCTGCACTTTAGTACTATACACTGCAATTTTTTCATTAGGTAACTTTAAAACTGTTTTGTCATGACAAGTTTTACGATCTTGGTCAAAACTAATGGTAAACAAATAAAAATTTCGCAATATCATTTGCCTATCATTTTAAACTACTTGGAGGAAATAGATTAATAATTTACGCAATGTTTATTTTTTTAAATGTTTTACATCTGATTTCAAATACAACATATTGCAAATTGATATACCCATTATTATTTTAGCCAAGTACGAAATTGCTTGAGAGTTGGTAGGTTGGGATTTTTAAATCCTCCTCCATCATCTCAGGAAAGTCAAGTATGTCGTTGATGAGACTGGATTCTGGATCGTTAGGGGCGGGGGGAGGTTGCACTTACGTGCACTCAGACCTCGAAAGTGGGACAGTTTGTGCTACCCCCGCAAGTGATGATATTCTCGCAGGGCCCCTTATTCCTCAAGCCAGCCAATGCTTGCGATGAACTTTAGGAAAAGGAGGAGGAGGTGCTACCGATAGTGACCATACTGAGCCAGTAGCCCCTCAGCATAGATCCTCTTTTTGTTGAGAGAGCAGACAGTAGCACAGTACCAGTCTCGGCAGTCTCATTTACAAAATTACACCCTCTACACTTGGAGTTTTCTACCACGTCCAGTGTGTGAAAGTGCTTATTTAGTCTGCAAAGTCCTGTTAGTAATCCTACGTACACACGCAGATTCTTCCTGGACATCTGGAAACAGTGTGACCTAGTTTACGACTGGGGCCAGTTAAAGTCATTCTGCTGTATTTACAGTTGGTTAGCCTACTCTACGGGTCCACAAGGCATTCAAGTGTGTAGTTCCTCATCAGGGTACTGTGAACCGAGTCTGAGACCACCATTGCAGGTTCTGGACCGTATAAGGCGCCCTCACAGTCTTTTTGGGCTAGGGCGTCCGCCACCTCTTTACCCCGATTTCCGTCGTGCCCTTTTACCCAACAGAATTGCACACTGTTGATTTGTACGAGAACAGCTCGGGCCTTTCTTATCTGCAGATCCAGACCTGAGTCAATCTCGTAATTGCTCAAGGCAAGCAGTGCTACTCTACTATCCGTAGATGCAATCTTTACACTGATGGTTTCTGTTACCGCATACATAATTCCCACTAGTTCCGCCTGGAATATAGTGGTATGTGTGCCTAGCGATATTGCCAAGTGTAGATCTAGTTCTTCTGAGTCAACTCCAGCTCCTGATCCACATTCCATTTTTGAACCATTGGCGGCGGTATAGATCGACACATCGGGTTCATCATTTCCCGACATTATCAGTCTAACTTCATGTATATACTTAAAAGAGGAATGAATATGATCCCCTCCCATTCTCAGAACAGGTATTCGTGTTGTAGCCTCCCCTAGTACATGGGCATACTTCGTAACCGTTTACATGCCATTGACCTACAGATCTTAGAGCAGTCCTCAACATCACCTTCTCCACATACAGGTTCAGAGGAAGGATGCAGAGTATGATCTCTACAGCTGTAGGCACCCGTAATTCAAAGACATGCCAACCTCTGAACATGGAATGTTGCTGTTCTTTGTCTTACCGTGGACCACCAGACTGGCTGCTAGCAAAGCATGGGTCGGTCTTATTACGGCAGTGTACAACCAGACGGAGATTCTGTGTGAAACGCCTCAGGACATGCCTACTGCTCAGCGACGCTGCCAGAAGGTCTTAAATGTCTTGTTTATTTTAACTTCCATATGTTTCTTCCAGTTCAAAGTGCAATCAACTATAACCCCTCAGGTATTTGACCTCACTCGCTAACTGGAGTCGAGCGCCCGCTAGCTTGGACATTTCCATATTGGTAAGTTTCCTCTTATTGGTAAATAGAACTAACTCGGTTTTCTGAAGGTTGACAGAGAGCGAATGTTCCATACACCAACGTTGAATGAGATACTTTGATTCGTTGTTGTTGCAATCTCTTTAAAAAATCGGTGCTCTGATTATAACGATTTTCCAAAGTGATTGTATACAAGTGGTGCAATTTTAAAATACACTCTAACTTTCGGAAGCCATTTATTATCAATTACATGATCTAGTAATTGATATTTTTGTTTAATTATTCCATGGACGGACTCCATTCCGTTGGTTTTTTTTAATTGTCAACTGATGTCCCTTACTCTTTAATGCTGGCATCAGTACAGTAAAGTCCTTTACCTCCAACACATCTTTCGCATCCCGAAGATCACGATCAAGGAAAAATTTGTCGCCTTCGTTCATTAATTGGCACAAACCATACGGATTACAACAATACTTTCTATAAATTCAACATCATTCTGGTTCATATGAGATGGTCCTGCTATGTCTATTACTCGCCCGGTTGCTGTACAGATAGTAAAAGCCTTGCATAAGGGTGCCTTTCTTTGGCCCGAAATACGATTGTCATTATTACTGCTTTTCATATGGATTGAAAAAACAAAAATTCGGACTTTCGGCTCACTTGAAAAGTGCCAAAATAAAGCTAAGCTGCAAATGTGCAGCATGATATTGGTTACTTGGTTTTTCTCCAGCTTGGTCATACTTTTTTTATTGCTTTGGATTTTGAATGACACTCGTACTTTTTAAATGAAAAAAACTTGTTCAACAGTTACATATTTGTCACAAGAAGAGGCAGTTCCCGTTGTTGCTGATTTTAATGTTTGTCAGTTGCTACTTCCTAAAATCGTATTTGATAAGTGATTTTCGGAAGTAGTTCACTAGAAAAAAAGTCCTGTCAATTGTGGTGTGTGGTTCAACAATTTTAGTAAATTTTAAAACTCGTCGAAACTTCCAAGCCGGTTTCTAAATTAAAAAGAGTTTCTTTAAATATCCGGCAAGTGTACGGACTAAATCCGGACGTAAGGCAAGTGTACTTAATGACTACGACCTTTGAGAACATTTTTTGTGCATTAAACATAAGTTATTGAATTCAATTCATAATTGTATTTCCTCTCAAATCTAGACAAATTAATCAATAAAATGTTCATCAATTGCTCTTATAATTAATTTAATTAACAGCAACAAAATACTTAGCAACAGCACGATTTGGTCACTATATTAAAGTAAAATATCAAAATTAATAATATATACATACCACAATAAAGCAAAATATTCATAAATAATCATTATACTAAAAGCCTAAATTTTCCATAGTCACTAAAAATGTATTAACTAATTCCCTGATCAACCCCTAGGCGAGAAATTTGTGCGCCTATCTTATCCCTATGTGTCTAAAATGCCACAATCTTATCGGAATGTATACAATTAGCTGCAATAAAAAATCTAATGTAAAAATACATTCAGAATTTAACATATAACGGCAATTTACGCTTTACGTTTCACCTAATGTCACTGATGAATCGTTGCCGGAATCGTCAATATACCCTTTCCAAATAAAAAAAATTCTAGGGAAGAAAGGCTGATTATCAGTCGAGTGCCACACTTAAAAAAAATACCAGTATGTATCTAGATAATCAAGGTCTGATTACTTAAAATCAGGAACAAATTAATTGTATAAAGAATTGACGTCTTGCATTACAGACTCGCATTCCAAATACTCCCCATAGCTAAAAACAACTTTTAGTCATTTAAAACAAAAAATTTTTGAAGACATTTGTAATGAAGCATTTTAAGACAAAAGTAAGTTCGATTATATCATTCTATTTTGGTTTTTAAAATGGTACAGCTTTCTACATACATACCTTTTAAATTATTTTTTTCTGAAAAATACAAATAACAAAATCATTCCCCTCCATTAATAAAAACGCCGTTGTCTATTAGAGGCCGAAGAATATATATATCGTAGTCACATGGCGGCTTTCGGGAAAAGCCTAGGCAGTTCATGAAATGCCGGCAGATAGTGTGAAATCTGTATGCTACACGATTCGCCTAGGCTGTTCATGAAGAGCCTTGTTTATTTAGTCAGTTAATGTTATGATTCGTGCTTTACATGATCTACCGTGATTTAGGCCATCGGCACTTCATGAAATTACGTGATTTAGTCATATCGTGAATGATCCTAGCGATGAAGCTGGCAGATCATGTAAAGCACAAATCATAACATTAACTGATTAACCAGTCTCTTAATGAACAGCCTAGCATACAGATTTCACATACTATCTGCCTGCATTTCAAGAACTGCCTAGGCTATTCCTGAAAAGCCGTATTGCACTATGTGTCTACGACATAGGCTTTTCGAGTTCATGGAATGCGCATAACGTCATTTCATGAAATGCCGATGGCCTAAATCACGGCAGGTCCTGTTAAATTCCTTCTCATTACACCAAAATACTAAAATTTTAAGGCACTTCATGAAAAGCCTAGTCACATGATATAACATGAGGTGTATCACACTATATCTGCCGGCATATCATGAAGTGTCTAGGTTTTTCTCGAAAAGCCGTATTTCACCATGCGACTATGACATATATACGATTTAATAACTTATAATCTATCAGATATCAAAGGGTTTTAATAATGTACAAAATTTTCATATATCTATACCTGCTCGAACAATATAGGTAAAAAATCAAATATAGTAAAAAAAAATGGATGTTCTTCTTCTTGAGTTCTCCCGGGTTTGCTCTCATGACATATTTTGTTCACTCTGTTTCCTATTAACGACCTCTTCTGTTGTGAATGGTGGTGTGATGCAACATGCAGGTAACGATTAGTGCATGTTTTCTTCCTGTAGATATCATTGTAGGAAGGAAGGAAATCAACGAAACATACACCAATCGTTATGACACATAACACCACCATCCACAACAGAAGAATTATAGTTAATAAGGACGTTGCTCCACAGATCCAGCACAATATATAATGAAGACAGTAAATCCCAATATAAATAAATAAATAATAAATAAATAAATAACACCACAGAAATTAGACAACCCCCAATTCCAGAAGCCAGGGCTTGTGCGGAAGGGGGTTACACATTGAAAAAACGCGGACATACAACCATTTCCTCCGACAGTGCCAGTACCGGAGCCAGGATTCGAACCCGGTGGTGCGATGTCCGTGTGAGATTAATCGCGATTGCCACCTCGCGCCTTAACCCACTCTGCTATCGACCAGACTCAAGAACATCCATTTAATTTTTGAAAGATACGATTATATTAGTTTACGCAAAACCATCATTTTATGAAAAATAAATGTAGTACATAGATATTTTTCTTGTTTGTATATATTTGTATTTTTCTTGTTTATATAATATAAGTATTTATTTTCAATGATATTGTCAATCTGACTACTTATAGAATAAAATTTACTTTTAGCCACAGGTTTTCTATGCTTTAACGATTATTTACAAACTATCATCGCTAACAATCTCGTTAGTTTCTTAACAGTTTATGTCTCGGTAAATACTAATAATCGAATGCCTTATGTACAATATTTATTATTTCAAAAATAAGTTTATGATTTAATAAACGGCGATAGTTATTGATTGTTAACAGCTAACTGAAAATTGGCCATATGCCGCGTAAAATTACTCGTTTAAACCAATGTTGAGATAATTATTTTAATCATGCTTGCATATAAATATTTTTGTATTTCAAGCGAGAATGTATGTAAATAAGAGGATGAAATTTGTTGCCAAACCCGTTTTCATATTTATTTAGTAATATCCACCACTTCCGCTTTCCTAAATGAATAGTGAACTAGTTGTAAAAAACTGGTACCATTTCAACCATAATTATACGGCGATCGGCACGGTTCCCCCTGAATTAGATTGTATAAATTTCATGCACGACTAACATGTTTAAAAATGATAGCTGCCATATATGGTACAGAAATGAATGTTATAAGAATTGCAACTTTGACCTTTATTTATCGTGATGTTCATTAACAACAGAAGGCGCATAAATATAGAAAAATAGTAGGTATAAATATAGTTAAACTCAAATGTAAAATCATTTCTAGGAATTATAATAGTCGTAATAATAAGTATTTTTTAAATCTGCTAAGTTTTTACAAAAACTTCCCTCTATACCCTATCTATTTGGCAACTTTTGTTTATTAATTACACAGCAATATAAAAAAAAATAGTCCGGATTGTTCGGATTTGGTATCCCTCCCCGTATTATTGTTCCGACTCGTTGTAACACTCGAAATCGAAAATTAAGAATTCTAATCCATCAAGAATGGCAACTAAAAACGCATGGTAATAGTTAAAGTTGAAATAAACAGTTCCCGGGAAATAAAAGAACGCAACAAAAACTTTACGATCTCATTAAAATACCGGTACTCTTTGTACTGCTGTTCGCAAATTGACTCGCTTACCTTTATAGGTTTTTAATGCGCGTCGGGTCATTTGGTGACAGGCATAGACGCCATGGCCCGCGGCGATATAATTGTATCGTAAAGTTTTTGTTGCGATTTTTGAGTGTAGAGAAGTCCTTACTTGCACTATACATTTATCATCAAAAATTTATAGTACCCAAATTAATTCTAGGGAACCACAGTTACATTTTCCACCAAGAGATGGCGACAATTAATAAAGATCTATACTGTAAAGGAGCGTATTCATTAGAGCACTTGTTCCGCATGAGCACTGAATGAGCGCGGAATGAGCAAGTGAACGGACAGTGTGGATACCGAGTTGAGCTATTCACTTGTTCATGCGGAACAAGTGCTCTAATGAATACGCAGCTTAAAATATGATAAGTATAAATTATGTTAAGAAATTAATGTGTTTACGAAATAATAGTATAAAAAGAATTGTAATGATCGATACTACATAATAACGATTTGTTTTTAAAAACAGTAGCCTATTCACCATTGATTATTTTTTGTGAAACTGAAGTGTGTAAGTTTTTTTTTATACATTTATTTAACGTCGGCCTATTTCCGCTACTGAGGCCTAACACCGACGCCTGTAGACGAGCTACCCTCAACCAGGAATTTTGCCGAACCTCTTCCCTTAAGAAGAGTAGGGATCTTTTACTTGCCTAACATTTAATAGACAAGGGACCGACGGCTTTACATTCCCTTCGAAGGATAGTATATCACCTATACAACCCTCGCCTAAGGTTGTATAGCTTCCGCGCATACACTGATATACAAGCTGCTGGAACGTGTATCAGGCGAGGACGCGGTCTTCGTTGGAATGGTAACCCATCCAACTACTAACCGCGCCTGACATTGCTTTACATCGCATATTGAAGTATGTACATAGTAAAGACGCACATATGCTCGCTGCTTTTGAAGTGTATAAGAATACCCAAAATATGATCCTCTTCCTCTTTCTGATTTAAGAACTCGAAATATTAACTTGCTGCGTTGCTTGGTCAAATGGCAGATTTTGGCTAGTAGGCATAATATTCTGGGTCAGGCTTAACACAAAATCTCAATTAATATTTTGGTTAATTAATTGAATATTAATTTGATATAGGATTTAAACAAAATTTTGTCAACTTTAGATCGTAATATTGTACAGTTGTTGGGATTTTGAAAGAAACTATTGAATGTATTTATTTTTTTAAATCGGCTTGGAAGTTTCGAAATTTACTAAATATTGTTGAGTTTGTTTCGTGCATCTCGAGAATAATTTCACCACAATTTAAGGAACCTTTTTTCTAGTGAAATATTTATGAAAATCATTGTCGATTGCGATTTTATGAAGTAACATAACTGTTAATCATAAATATTGGCAGCAATGATGACTAATCCAATTCTTATGATAGAATAAAGACAGATATGTATAGTTCAAGTAGGAAGAAACTGAGACATAAAAAACGTAACAAAAACTTTACGACCTCATTAAAATACTGGTACTCTTTTTTGTGCTGTTCGCAAATTGACTCGCTTACCTTTATAGGTTTTTAATGTGCGTCGGGAATGTTTCATGTCAGACTTGGCGCCATGGTCCGCGGTGATATAATTATGTCGTAAAGTTTTTGTAACGTTTTTTATTTACTGGGATCTATTTATTTCAACTAGCGCCATGGCCCGCGGCTAATATAATTATGTCGTAAAGTTTTTGTTGGGTTTTCTCTGTCTCGGGAATTTATTACTTGAACTATAGGTAATCATGAAAGTTCTCATGTTTGAAATACAAAAATTAGACTAAATACTCATATGCATATGCTTGGTGGTTACCCAAGGTGTTCCTGACGAGCAATGTGACCCTTTCGCTGCTGCCTGTCCGTCGCTCTGCAGATAGTGTAGCCTAGCAGTGCTATCACGTCTATGTCGTACCTGACGAGCAAATCCTCTATCTCTAGCTTCCTCGTTGACGTTCCATGCGGCTATTTGTAGAGACCTTGCCCTTGCTTCTACTGTTATTTAGTGTTGGGCCGTTGGCATCTGCGCGATGAATGCTCTCATTGCTGAGAACATCTTCTTGGTGGTTGAGATGACATTGGGGGGTTGGGGATTCCTTTCTTGGGGGTGCCGCCTTCGGTTTCTTCTGGGCTGCAGCTGTGCTCGCGTAACTGGTGCCTGGAGTCACCTTTCTGGCCAGTTCCTGTTGGGGCTTCTTTGCTGCTGCGGCGGGAGCGGTGGTCGTACTCTACACTCCACACTGAGATGTGCGTACCCGCACTTGGAGGTCCTCGTACGACGTCGACGGCCCGTCGTACGGCGACGGCGCTTCCTCTGGTCATGGTCGAGCAATAATAATAGGGTAATATCTATATCGCAAAAAGGGTCAGTAAAAAATACAATACAACAGAATGGTATCCCCAGGCGGGGGACTATTAAAAATCTGATACTGCCGTCTTGAAAAAGGCAAACAATATTTCTAAAAACATAGTGCTTGCGAACACTTTCCATTAGTGCCCGACACGGCTCTGGAAATAACAATGATGGAAAACTTTGGATTAAATTGCGTATTTGAATGCGTGCTGCATTTGTTATACAAAATAGAAAAAACTATTTGGAAAATTTACTTTGTATCTGTTTATTACAATTAGAAACATGTAGTCAGTGCTCCAATTTGCCACAAAAGAACATACAATATTTGTCAGTAACAATGAAGGCTGCTATACAAATTTAATTCATCGAATCTGCCCGTATAAAAAGTTCTCGTTATCAATACAATGTAGCAGCTCTAGAGAATAACAAAGTTTCATTAATTCCAGCTACAACGTTTTTTGTTAAAGTTTACTCAGACTTTAATTAACTTCAAAATCCAATATTGATGTACAAACTAACTACCAGTCCCCTGCAGATATAACGGTTATATTTTCTGACAAATTAACTTTTTTAAATGGTTTAAGTGAATTATATTTGGAGCATGTCAATTAAGTGACATTTGTCCTTGACGGAAAATTGCAATTTGTGGAAGACGTAGAGTTGAAATTTTTTTGAATTAATAGTTTAGTAAAATTTTATCTTAACTAATCATAGTTTTCTAGTAATGAAAAAAGTATAAATTAACAATTTACTATCTGATTAGCGATTTAATCTGTGATAATAAACTATCCATATTATACATATTAAGTGTGACACACTTAAGATGAAGACGCCCCTGTATTTAATTTATTTTTAGAAGTAAAGATTTGAACTTTAGTACAAAGGTAGAACTTCAAGAGCTTGCATTTCATACTAAACTCAAATGTCAGGTATAACCTGTATCTAAAGTTTTCAACGTTGAAATTCACCGAAAAAAATTTTTGTCAAGAAAGATGATGGGGCGTCAAGAAAACAGCAAGAGTTGTTTTTAAAAAACCCTAATCGGGTATGTAATGGTGTAATCATCCTCTTAAAATAGGTTACTCAATGAAACTCTTAAAATTCAAAAACGAGCAATTGCAGTCGCCTAATTTTTCATGCAACATGTTTTTCTCGACTGTAATTAATTTCTAAAAATTTTTTCGACTCGAAATCGCTACTGAAACTATCCTTATTTGCAGCCTTTAAACTTTTTCATTTTTTGGGGTGGCAGGGGTTGATTGTAGCCTCGTAATTTTTGTAAGATCGTGTTAGTCTCGAGACTGAGTATTTTTCAACATTTTTTAATACATCGAAATCGCTACGGGAGCTACCCTTATCTGCAATCTTAAAATATTTGAATTTTTTGGGGGACGGGGTTGATCGTAGCCGTATAATTTTTACGGAATCTTATTAGTCTCGACTCAGGTTATTCTTTAAGATTTTTTTAATTTCAAAATCATTACGGGAGCTACCCTTATTGGCACCCTTAAAATATTTGAGTTTTTTGGGGGTGGTAGGGGTTGATTGTAGCCGCGTAATTTTTACGGAATCTTATTAACGTCAAGTCAAATTTGACAACCACAGCAAAACCTGGAAGAGATTACTTCATTGGACAACAACTGTGAAAGCCTGCATTGTACTAGAATTTTATCATTTTTTATCGGTGGTTAAGAGAATCTGTATCTTTTAAAGCAAGAAGAGGTCATGATGAGAGATACTGTTCTGTCAGAAAGGTTCAAGCAGAAGAAAGTGTATTAGACAGAATAGCTGCTACTCTGCGATCAAATATAGTAATATTAGCGGCATTAGAACGCATTTCAAAAAGCACAGAATATTGCACGAGCTGTTGCTTTACCCATATCATTTGCAAATAATGAACCCTTGCAAATAATATGCACTAACACCTTATGATCGGCAACTAAGGTTAATTGTTCTTCCAATGATTATTGCGAAAATGCAAAGTAGAAGATGTATTTCTTTTAAAAAAAAGTCTGTTTACGAATGGAAGAAATCGTACATTTTAAAGCAACTGTGTGCGAGCGGATGAAAATGTTCTATAAATGTGTGGACATGCATTATTGGGAACAATTTAAGAGTTCTCCGGAGTGTATTAATCATCCATGCTTCCAATTTTAATTGTAAATGACTTGGTATGGAAAGAGAGGGATATAGATGTAATAGAATATGACATTGTACACATTTTTTATACCTAATCTTTAAATCTCTGTTTACTCCTGAGGATATTAGGGCTAATTTTATTTTAGATCTACAAAAGGGAAAATGTTTATTTTAATAATACCTATGTGGGATGATAAAAATTATTTTTGAAAATCGAAAATAGAAGAAAAAAATTATATTTTTTTATATATACTTTTTTTTCTTTCATCATCCCACATTGTAACATGTTTTTAATGTCTTTTAGTAAAAGCCGTTTTTTAAAATAATGATTTATATGAGAGTAAATCGAAGGGTCTTGGAGGCTTATATCCGGAGCGCTCTTAACAGGTCCTCATGTTTTACCTGCCCCATTTGAATGGGCAAAATTATTTGTACTTTCTGCAAGATATTGCTGGAGAATATACCTGCTGAAACAAAATTTATAATATAATTTACTCCTCACGGTGCTCCACTCATTTTAATGTTGTTGTTCGACAGAATTTGCCTGAAACAGATCACAGTGAATGTCATTTGAAGTCAACTGTTTACGCCACTCCTGTGGTGAAAATTTACATTGATTTTCGCCACTCCTGTGGTGAAAATTTACATTGATTTTTACAATTATTATTTTCTCTTTGTAAATACCAAAACTACTATAAAAACAAAATTCCATTTCATGTTTATTAATTTTCTTGAGTAAAATTTTTTTCAATATTACGTGAAAACATAATTTGTATTATCAATATGCATACAAAGTCGCATTGTTGTAAATTAAAAATATTAAATAAAAATCAATTTTCGTGTACTATTTTCAAAGGGTTGCATTTGAGGAACAATATTCATATCAACTTTTTTCCTTGCACAATCTGTATGCGCCAGAAGTTTGTAACACCTTATATAGCACCACAAGCTAGAGATGTCTATACATACGCCATGCGAATAAAGTAGTTTTTTTACTTAATAACTTCCTTTTTTAAAAAGTCTACTTTCTTTGACGGACCCCATATAATGTTAATCATTACTTCTGAAAGTGTGAACGGCTGGGTAATTGGCTGGTAATTATCTGGATCAGTTTTCTTTGATTCTGCTTGCTTCCTTCTTACGTGTTGTATGCGAGCACTCTTCCGGTTGGACGGTCTTTATGCTTTACCAGCATGAGAAATCAGTGAATCGGCAAAGTACTGAAATTGGTGAAATTAGTTGTTTCTAAAGCATACACGAAGTACAATGATTATGATACCTTCAAACGCCTATTTATTTATTAGCTTTTGAGTGCTAGATAAATACGTGTCCGACCCACAGTGACTATAAAACGTGCATTATTTCAAATAATGTTTCATTTAAAAAAATATATTAGACATGTTAATTATATTGTCAACGTGCCATAAATTAACCACCACTCCTGTTTTATATAATGTGTAACGAAGGATTATAGATATCTACATTTATACCTTGGATAAGATTCATTAACGAATGTAAAAACAATATTTACTAGGTTTGTGAAAATTGTGCCATCATCTACGGCGTTGTTGGTACAAACTTATTGCATTTCGAAATATACAAATTTTCTTCAATTGTCAAAAAACGTGACTTTTATGGCAAGTCGTTTGAACTTAAACTGGCATTGCGCGTTTTATAACAGAATTGTTGTTCTCGTGTAGCTCATATAGCAGATCCGCACTGTCTGGCTTTACAATGGTCGTAATGCGAAGCAGGACCGGCCACGAGGCGTACTCTGATATATTTTAAGTATAATAAAAAAAAGTTAAAAATTATTTTTTGGCCCTACTTTTATCTTGACCAACCAAAAGAGTCGTAAATTCCTGTTCTATCGACGAATAAGCTTCTAAACACTTCTGTTGAGATGATATTACTTTATACATAAAAATGTATGCATCCTAGAGCGGTCGAACTTCAAACAGGACACTGTACATTTTAGCCGAGGTCCACTACCTAACGTAACAAAGTGTGTAATTGACGTTAGAGACGATTATTGGATATACCTAGTGCATTCAATCATGGTTAAGTAGGGTACGAAGTGTCGCTTCTATTGAAGAGGGTGAACCAAATTGAAATATCTCAGACCTTTGTCGCGCGTACATATTATAGACCGTCGTTTGAGGGAGAATTCCTTAGCCCATTCGCCCAGAAATTGAAGGTCTAAGGTAAAGAAATAACCATCAAAACAATTTTATCAACCTAACGATAGGGCGCAATCCCTCCTATCGTTCTGAACTGTCAATTCAAAGAGAGTTTCGATCCTTTATTCGGTTAGATATTAGTAACCGTAAATGCATTTTAAGCGCTGGGTTTGTCACAAGGGACCATTAAGGGCGTCAGGGCTATTTATTACGCGACGTGTACGATTGGGCAGTTTCAGTTGAGCTGCAAAGATTATATATAGTAAATTCGCGTAGCCATCCATTTGGAAGAGGTATTATAAAATAGGTCTTATGTCTTATAGGTAAACAGCACAGGGATGTCTTTCCCTTTTCCAAATTACTTAATTAATATCATATCAAATTTAGAATAATGGTTTTTTACTAAATTAGACTATATTGTACCTAACTTACTGACTTATCTATATATAATAAAATGTATTTGTGTTAGGAGTCATCCGTGTGTACAGTTTTGCACGCAACATGTCCATAGAAAAATGTCATATAGGAGGAAAATGGAAAACATTGTATTGAGGAAATATTATACAACCTCATGTGTCTCCACCTACATAAGCAACTATCTGCAGCAGTAATTGCGATTTTGAAGATCAGACTTTTTATAGATGACCTCCATACAATATATCGATTACATCTGTAGTTATTTTACCAATATTTACAATATTAACAAATTTAATTAATTGGTCTCTATCAGAAGGTATATCCATAAATTGTAAAGGCAGCTAAAGTAACGCTCCTCTTTTAAGAAAGATGATCGAACCTTACTTGAGAATTATCGTTCAGATGCAATATTGTCAACGAGATTGTCAACTACATCTAAAATTTCAGAAGGAGTAATATTTAATAGAATTGTGCAATTCATTGCAAAACACAATGTACTTACTAACTGGCAACATGGGTTTCGTAAAGGCAGATCTACTAAAACTGCAATCTTAAATTTTGTTCACAATATTTATGAAAATTGAAACAGGTAAAAAAATCATTGGCTTATTTATGGATCTTAGTAAAGCTGTTGATTTAATAAACCACAATTTACTTTTAAATAAACTATCTGCATATGGACTAAGGGGAAAAATTCATAATTGGCGACAATGCTATCTGTTCGAAACCAAGTTGTTGTAATAAATGGAATTAAATCAACTCTGCAAAATATATAATGTGGTGTTCTTCAAGGGTCAGTCTTGGGACCATTGCTATTTTTATTTTATGTAAATGATTTGCCCAATAATGCGTTAATTAAAAACAACTTGTTCAGAATTCAACAAAACAGACAACAGAATTTCCTAAGGCATTATTTGTTGGGGCTCTACTTCAAATGCACAAAGAATTTTTATAATACAAAAAAAATAGTAAGAAATATAACAGGTGCGACAGAATACGCTTCTTGTAGAGAAATATTAAGAAATTAAAAATTCTGCCTCTATTTTGTAATTATATACTACATATATTAATATATACAAGAAAAAATTAAAATTTATTTCTTCCTAATTACTTTATGTGACGATTTATTAATTCCTTAGCCATAATTTACCTAAATATAGTCCACCATATATGGGTATTACACTGTATAATAAATTATTACATTGTATAATAAATTGCCACTAAGAATTAAAAATTTAAATTGACGTGATTTCAATAAAGTTATTAAACATATTTTAATTACAAGATGCTACTATTCTGTACAATGTTCTGTTTTATTCTTTATTTTTTTAAATACACAAAAGTGTTAATTTAATTATACTATTTTCATTAAAATTACTATATTCAACATATTTGCCATGAAAAGAAATGAGAATTAACAAAAAAACAATTTATATTTAGTCTGCCATAGAAATGATTTTGTGGTTTTTAAATGAAATAAAGTTAAAAAAACATTTTCTTATAAATTGTCAAGCAAAATATTAGCTTTCATAATTTACAAAGCAATATTTCATGAGGAAGCAACAAGCACAGACTTATTAAACACCACAGAAATTAGACAAGCCCAGAGGCTTGTGTGGAACGGGGTTACATATTGAAAAATCGGCAGCTACTGGAAGCGACTGGAACCTCCCCACTCGGTGGATCTTTGAAGCCGAAAAGAGCATTAAATTGTGTGACAAAATGGCACTAAACGTAATCCGAACTCATCCAAAACCTTTTCAGATCTTCTGGGGCACTAAAAAAACCCTCAACTTAATGAATTTACAATCATCTATGCGAGTTATTACCTATATTATCGCTCGTTGAATAATATACTATTAGGATATTAACAACTTTAACATCACTTGAACGACTAAGAAAGTCTAGTTATCCTAAATACTACAGATTTGTAAAGCAACAATTTGAAAATTGGTAAAGTGATAATCTATAATAAATTCACCAACGAAGGTAGAGAAAGCATATGATATTGTTATATCTACCTTTAAAGTTTGTGACAATCCACTAAAAGTTACAAATATGCCGAAGTTTTATTAACATGACATGACACCAACGTTATCGGATGACAAACGATGACAATGACAATCGTCAAAATTTGCCCATTGCAATCCGATCGCTCGCGGCTGTCTTTGTTAAATGAAACATTAGCATTTCAGTAATTTTACTAGTATCATGCGAAATGTGATCTATGCCATATTTGCTTTGTTTTTAATTTTTTTCACGGAAACCAAATCGAAAGGGTGGAAGTGTGATATATCGTTGAAATCAGAATTTTAACTGCTTTTCAATGGCTCCATTGCAAATTGAAAGTAATTATAAATTAAACAACTTGTTGCGTCAAAATGGCACTAAACGTAATCCGATCTCAACCAAAACCTTTTCAGATCTTCTGGGGCACTAAAGAAACGCACACGCAAAGTATGATTCAAATCCGTTCAGTAGTTTCGGCGCTATCGTGCTAACACACATACACACATACACACACACGGACATTTTTCAAAAATCACTTTTTTGGGTTCCTAGGACCTCAAAACGTAAAGATTTGATGTTATCTCAATTTTCGTTTTTGTACCAATTTTAGTAACCTCTCACAATTTTATTGTGGAGAGGTTAAAATGCGGACATGCAACCATATCCTCCGACAGTGACAGTGCTTTTCCATTAATCACGATTGCCACCTCGCGCCTTTACCAACGCGGTTATCGGCTATTAGATGATCTAATTTCATCTTTCCACTTTAGGAGGTCTTCCGCACGAGTGAGGATATTTTCTGTAAATTGCAACTTTCTTCTGAATGATTTGTGATGTCTAAAATTTTTTAAAAAAACTAAATTTCAAATTGAAATACATCAAATATTTCAACGCCATACTATGTGCAGAAGTTTGACAGTCCGGCAAGCTTTTCTTTCTCAAGGGTTTAAAATTGTTTGGTCAATTTAATATTCAAAGGATACACATCAATACAGTAAAAAAGGATAAAATAATTAAATTATTTTTCAATATAAAACATACATTTAATAGCAAAGATGTATTGTGTTTCATTCATATTTTATTGCATAGTATGGAAAACGGCTGTTTTAATTCATATTATATTTTTTTATTTAACTGTAGGATTATGTAGTGGAGCCAAAAATAGTACATAGTAGAGCAAAAAATCAGCGGCATTCTCGTCAAACGATTTAGCTGTTATTTAATAGTGAAGCGGCACCTCGTTCTACCATAGAAATATATTAAATTTTTTTCGCTTTTGTCTCCTACCAGAAATTAAAACCACGACTAGGACATTCTGTGTAATTGCCATAGTCAACCAAATGGGTTATGTGTGAACGTGACGCATTTATACCTAATAATTTGTTGGCTGCTGTGAAATAGACGAAGGTTAAATATTTGGATAGCTCTTCATCCAGTGGAGCCACACATATATTTATATGTGTATATATAAAATAATAATATTCATTCATTCATATTTAACAGAATAAAACAAAAAAATCCATCCATAATATTTTAATTTAAGACATGGTAACTTATGCATAATTAACACAATCCGAAGGCTTTCATTTTTTCGAAATATTATGGAATGACTATAGACTATAGTTCAATTCTTAGAGGAATAATAAATATTTCTATTTTTTTTTTTGTTTCAATTACTACATAGTATAAAATGTTGTTATGCCTCTTTGTTTGTAGGAACGTGGTAATCTCGCAAACTTGGAACGTTGCGATGTGTAAGAGATATTAAACTCTTAGAAAGTGCTACAAATAAAATAGTCTTTTAGTCCTGTCACAGATACCCTGAAATGACACTAGTCCATTGAAATGTTTCATTTACAATTTGGGTAAAACCCGATTCCTTTTTGTTGCGTAGGAGGGCCGCTCTAAATTTAAAATTGAGTTTTCGGGGTTGGCAGCCACACCATTTTGCTGCCATATTGAAAATACGGAAGCACACAGTTTTTGCGTATTATTCCCGTAATTGTCTGTCTTACAAAAAAAATGTAGAAAGGATTTCTTGTTGAGAATCGAATTCCCTACAATTTTATATGAGTAACTTTTCATAGAAAATTCAATGATAAAACAGTTAATAAGCCAAAGAAAATATAATTTGATTACTGTCAGTACTTTCCTCATATAACTTTTTTTTTTTCATATTTCTAAAAGAAGTAAAGATCACCATAACGAATGTGAAGCCAAAATATAATTTAAGAAATCATGATGTGCACACTTGAGGTTGTATGGGCCCTGATTTTTTTCAGAATTTTCCACGCAACGGGAAAAGCGAAATTAAATAAAAGCTATAAATCACTTTTCCTTCTGTAACTGCCCCAGCGAGGGAGTACAAAGCTAAAACCCGGAAGGAATTGTTTATTTATAGACTAAAGATTAGCCTCCCTCATAGAAGCAGCCATATCGACCACGGTAAATTGTCATATTTTTTTAAATTTAAAATCCGGTGGACTTTCATAACGCAAATTCTTATTTAATGTGTATCTAGCACAACCCTTAACTTTAACTCACCTAACTTTTCTTGATTCATAATTCATATCATTCTGGAATATCTTGAGCGCTGGCTGGTTTATTTTCAATGACTAATTTCCTTACCTGAAAAAAAAAATTAAAGTTAGACAGTTAATTAAAACTTAAAATTTAAATTCTTAACGGTAAACCAATCTGCTTTAACACTGATTTTCACAGTCTATTAATATACAGTTTCTCAAAACCATAAAAATTATTTAAAAATGATTTCGCTTCAACAGGTCCGATTAAAATATTTAATATTTCAAACTTAAATCATGTTTTTACTTCAAACATTAGTTTCGCTTTTTTTGTATGATTTTATACTTGTGATAAAGCACGGTGTTTTGTGACTTAAACTAATTGCGAATGCTAAATAGAAACGTATCTTATTAAGTGAATTTGCTACTAATACTTTATTCTATAGAAGTACCAAGTAACCTTTCTGTTAATGCGAATTGTAAATAAAACGACGTGTTAGAAACTCTCTGCCCGGGGTGAGAGAGATGACAAATAGTGTAGAGTGAAATTCTGTATTTGAGGTAAAACCGCAGCTAAAATATCATTCCTAAAGATGAATGTTACCTATCTGTAAACTAATATACAACACAGTAATTATACTACTTTAAATAATACCACTCCTTGTTAATTGTTATTTTGCTTTAAAAAAATACAAATAAATTTAATAATTAATTATAAAATTTCTGTTTATTTTGCTTTTTATTACACCGTAACCAATACATAAAAATTTTATTTATGAAATAAGAAATAACAGGTTCAGCAATTGGTATGGTAAATTTATAAAATATTGCCACTTGTCAATTATATCCGGACATGTTTTTGAACTCACGAATATTTTCAAAATTATCCCGAGTCTAAGGCGAGGGATGATTTTCTAAGAGAAAAGAGAAAGAGAAAAAAATTTCAAACCTAATGAAATTATCGACGAGAATTCAATGTTGAAAGGCGTGGAAGAATACCATTAAGAAATACAAAGATCATTGATTCTAATCGAACAGACACTGTCCAGTCAGTTAGTCCGAACCCTTCGAACATCAGAGAATATTCAAATCGTTCGTGTTGCCATTCAAAACAAAAGTATTCGGCACCTTTGTTTTCTGAAAGGAAGCTCATCAGAATTCCTAAAAACGGTTTGCAATTTAAAATTCTGATCATGTATGACAGATAGATAGATAAATAGATGAGCTGGTTATTTGGCCTTTACTATCACAACCTTTTCAGGTCTATTGTGGTACTCCTAGAATATATTCCTTACAGTACCTCATCCAGCTTTGTCCTTGGAATCTCAGTCTCACTAGGCCTTCACAGTGGGACAATACGTGAACTAGCGTTTCCTCTTCCTCTTGAACCTGCATGTTGCATCCTCTGACAGGCCCCTCAGACTCATGTGTCTATTGAGCCGGCAGTGTCCAGTTGGAAAGCCTACTGATGGCCTTCCTATTCTGGCTTAGTAGGTCTTTCGTGAATTTGGCCGATCGTTGTTTAATGAACTCTTTGGCCTGTGTCTATCTTTAGAGATTCTTCCACCATTCCAGGGATTTATTTTGCACCCATTCCTTAGTGACCGCTCGTATGCATGGCTTTGCCACGCCACATAAAGGCTCAGGTCCTATTGGGGCTTTGAGTGTGCCTTCTTTGATCAGTTCAACGTTCTTTTCATCTCCTCTGTGTCCCTGGTAGGGTCACTCTATTTTGACTTCCCAGCTCAATAAGGGCCCTCAAATAATCCCACACTAACCTTGAGTTGATTTGCATGGAACTGATTGCTTTTATTGCCGCTTGGCTGTCAGAGAAAATGGCAATCGACTGGTTGACAGTGCCTTGTCTTATTATCTCCCTTACGCAACGGTGGATAGCGATCACTTCAGCCTGAAATCTCTTGCGTATTTCCCTAGACTTATCGGGATACTGGCTTTGACTTTATCCCGAATATCCTGGCTCCGAGCCCCTGTTCTGTCGGAGCCGTCGATGTACCAGACTGTTTGTGCTGGTATTACAGTCTGAAAGTTAGTATTGAAGTTATACCTTGGGATCATTACGTCCGTGGGCATACCTAGAATGGGATCTGCCTTCATCTCTGAGTGCAACTTCTGGTACTCCGTTCCGTGTTGCTAGCTAATTGGCGTTTGGCGTAGCATTAACCTGTGCACTTCTGACCGAGTTTTGCCTTGTATGAATATTTGTAATGGTGGCGAGTCCAAAAGAACCTCAAGTGCCGCCGTAGGGGCCTTCGTACGCCAATTAACAGCCTTATTGCTACCGACTGCACCGTCTTAGTCCACCATACCACTGATCCATAGGTTATCATGGATCTCACTACCCTGGTGTATAACGATAGGTCCATTTTGGGACTTGGCCACCAATTTTTTCCACACATTTGCCTACATATGATTCATATTTTGATAATATCCGCTTGAATTGTGCGGCAATTTAATAAAAAGGCATCAGGAAAAATCAAATGCACAAATATAAAGATTGCTACAGGCAAACAAAGGAGTATTTTAACATAAAAAAACATTTGTTGTTGCAACTTTTTTGTAGCTATTTTGTACTATTAAATTTAATATGCCTTGGATCGTAAAACTAAACAATGATTATGTTAATCTAAAGTTCTAAAGTAAAAGTAAAGTAACCACGATACAAAGTTCTACCTCTTCTGTATAAAATACCCATTTTTCTATTACTTCTCATGTGACAGTTATATTCCGCAATATAATTTTCATTTGGGGCAAAACTAAAGCTATCGTATTTTTGAAAGTAAATTCAATATTTCGATCAACCATATATGAAATTATTATAAAAATAATTCATGTTATATCTAAATATCTTTTATGAGCGTAAATACTATAGATTAGTGATAGTAAAGCATCGTACTCAAACAAAAAATTAAATTGTTCAAAATCATGTTTATAGAAGTAGACGTCAATGGGGATTAGTAAGGTTTCATCAATAGGTATCAGTCCGTCATCTACGATACAAACAAGGGTATGCAAACAATTTGAGTAAAGATTACAGAGAACCGATGCTTTTGTCTGATGCATACCTACCAATACCAATTGATTTCGTATCGGCTAAATTAACAGAACTATGAGGGGAATCTAGGATGCAAAGTAATTGCAATGGCAAAAAGTTTCAACGTTCTTTGCATTCATTCATAACATTTAAATAGTCATTCATTTACCACTTATCCATTACTTTGTTATTACTTATTCGCTTATTGCTAATAAGGGCTTGTAAATTAAACAAGTTCAACGACGTGAGATTGATATGCATCTATTTTTTTAATTAACTTTTCAATAAGTTTATCCTCGAGTTTATCTAACTGAAGGTAAATTTACCTTCTTATTGATAAATGAAACAGTTGGATATTGATAGATTACATCTAAAACAAGAATATTAGTCCCTTTAAAGAAGTCGGCGCCTAATAAATATCTATACGTATAAACAATCCTCATCCATTCCATCTAGTCGCGTCAGTGCATGACCATTCTGTATCTGAACAGAAAATAA
Organism: Leptura quadrifasciata; assembly: GCA_963675555.1. NCBI lineage: Eukaryota > Metazoa > Arthropoda > Insecta > Coleoptera > Cerambycidae > Leptura > Leptura quadrifasciata. The sequence goes on along the minus strand of OY776673.1, from coordinate 147,091,328 downwards.
TATAACATAAACAAAAGGCAAGTGCCTGCTTTTATGTTCCCTTTCTGGACAGGCAGAAATCACTGCATAGTCTCTGCCTTTTCAATTATCAGTTTTAAGTAATATAATCTTAAAGGAAGACGATTTACGTTTTATATTAATAATCCATAATTACAAAATAAATTACAAGTACATGTTAATTAATCACTGTATTCAATGAAGGTGACTTCTATAAAATAGACGCTTATATTGGCGTCACAAACGGTCATTTTAAAAGTTGAACGATGAACTGGTTAATTATCGGTAAAATTAGATATTTAACATGAATTTGATGGTTATTCCATACTATAAATATTAACATAAAACAGAATTTTTGATGCATAATTATAAGTTGTAAATTTTGTGTGCATGTAGAGTTGTCAGTTTTACGGTCAGGACTTTGTTACTTAGTTTATTCACATCTGAAAGATGACTAAAACATATACCGAATCGTTGTTTTAAATCTAAATTTTTTATGTCGATAATGATTTTCTGTGAATACATGCAGTATCGTTAAAAAACCTGAAAAATAGGAAAACCACAAAGGCTATAGCTTCCTTATTTGAGGAGATTCGAAGGGATGAAAGTTGATGGCAAAAGCAATAAGAATAATAATGTGTATCAAAAAATTCGAAAAACGCAGTTGGCTTAGACATACGCTCTTGTGCAAAAATCAAACTAACAAATCTCGAAGTAGGCCATGACACCATTACTTCCGTTATTTTTCTCTTTCCACCGATATAAAACATGTCACAAACATTTTAACTTATAGTGTCAGTATTTAATATTTTACGAAAACCACATTTCATATCATTGAATCGTAAAAATCAGCTATGCCATAATAGTAAAATTTAGTACAAGTATTTATTACAATTTACTACAAACAAACAAAATATCTCATAAATAAAAATACAAGTAGAAATTGAACATCCAAAGAAACGAAAAACGATGTATAACAGTACTACCTATTACCATACTGAGTAAAAAATGTGTGTATTTATTTTTCTAACTACAAATGCTCAAATTGTGCACCATGTATTTTAAAACACAAACGTGCTCTATGAGGCACCTCACGCCACACCACCACCACATTTTGGAGCATTTCACATGCGTTTTTCTAATTCTGGTTTTGATGTCCTCAATATTTTCAGGGATTGTTTTGCCTTGTCTTTAATATAACCCCAGACGAAAAAAATCCAAGGGAGTAATATCTGGTGATCCAGCTGGCCATAGAATGGGTCCATAGGTGCTTATCCAGCTATCTGGCATAACTTGATTTACATAATTTGTACATATTGACTGGTGGTCGAGAGGTGAGCGCACTTGCCTCTCACCCAAAAGTTCCGGGTTCGATCCTTGGTCGTGGCAGGGGAGAATACTGTGACAGGGACTTTTCCACTATACACGGATATTGGGTGTGTGTCCCTTGTCTCTAAATGTGTAGCCCCCTCCCATACAAGGCTCTTCTAGAGCCTTCCGGGATAAAGAGGGTCGTAATTACTTGTGGTGTTATTTATTTATTTATTTATATTACAGCAGTATGAGGTGGAGCCCCATCTTGTTGAAAATATGAATAATTTAATCTTTATGTCTCTGTTAATTCATAAAGAAAATCTTGAAATTCGTTTTGCAGGAAATTAAGGTATCTACGAACGGTTAATTTGCCATAATAAAAATAAGGTCCAATTACTTTAGTCCCTAAAAGACCCACTCCAATATTCGTGAAAAAACTTTCCAAACATTCGTAGAAAACCTTTCTTGGAAAGCAGTCCCTCTGCACCAATGTGTATTTTCTCTTGTTCACTTATAATACATACATATTTCTATTGAAAAATCCATTATTAGAAAAATTCGATTCGTCCGACCAAATAATTTTGCTACATATTAGCGGGTCATTCCTTTTTTTTTATTTAACAACCATCTACAGAATCTTACTCTCCTCGGCTTATCTCCCTCATTTAAATGTTGAACTTTCTTCATTTTATAGCATCGAAACCGTTTTTTTTTTTAATATTTTTCTTGCACTGTCTTTTTTTACGCGACAGTTTCTCTGAATTTGTCTCAAAGAGGTTTCTTCATTTTGGTTAACATAATTCAATACTCAATTCACTTTTCTTACATTATCCGCAGCATGCCCTCGCCTTACTCCTTTTTTTAAAATGAACCATGCATTTTTAGATTTTGAACTAACTTCCTAAACATAGTTTTGGCTGCGGAGCATCTGGAAATCTATCTACTGCATTTGTTAAATCCAGGCTAGAATATGCTTCACTTATTTGGAATCCCGGCTATAGAAAATTTGTAATAGTCTCGAGAATATTCAACGTCCCTATCTAAAATTTGCATCATACAAATTGGATAATGCATATCCCGCGATAGGGTTTGACCATGGCCACTTGCTAAATAGATTCGGCATTTGTAGCTTACTCGACCGCAGGAAACTCTTTTCTCTCTTGTTTTTACACAAATTAATTCATGGTCTAGTGGACTGCCCAAATGTCTTATGTATGTTAAATTTTCCTGCCCCTACATTTGAAACACGTAATCATAATACCTTTTATCTTCCCACCCCTTGGACGAATGTACTGAAGTTCTCACCTTTGTACTTTATGTGCAACAATTAAATGTCTATAGAGGATCAGCTTGATATATTTCATTGTAATATAACGAATATTAACAGTATTTTTTCCTAGTCATCTCCGTATAAGTCTTAATGTACTATTTAATCCCCTGATTTGTTGTACTTTTATTGTTTTTTATTACCTTTGTATCTATATATATATTATTACCTTTCTGTAGGTATATTATACCTCTTTTCATACTGAATCTGCTGTTCTCATATTGTTTTAAATGTTTCTTAAAATGTTTTCTTTACCGCCTCTCAAGTTACCGAAGTAACCCCCTGGAAGATCTGAAGGATCTTGTGCTAGGTAAAGAGAGACGAAGAAAATTGTTCCGCCTTGCGGGAATCGAACCCACTTCGCTAGGCACCTCAGTTTGCTAGCCAGACGCTTTAACACACTGAGCTACCATCCCCTTGTATTGAACTTATTGTATTGTTTCATCTTATATTGTATTTTTCCCACCCCGTAATTGGTTTTTACTCTGGGGTGGTGTACCTAAATAAATAAATAAATATTGATTTTTTAATTATTGGTGTATACCATAATTACTGATATAAAACTTGTCTTAGAACTCGACAACGCAATATACAACATACAACAGTGACAAGCTGTAAAATTTGTTAATAACTGTATATACATTGTTTTTCACTAATCATGGCATAACTGATTTTTACGTTTCAATGATATGAATAGTGGTTTTCGTAAAATATTAAATATTGACACTATCAGTTAATATTTTTGTGACATGTTTTATATCGTTGGAGAGAAAAAAAATAAACGGAATTAATGGTGTCATGGCCTACTTTGATATTTGTTATTTTCATTTTTGCACAAGGGCGTATGTCAAAGCCAACTGCGTTTTTGGAATTTTTTGATACACATTATTATTCTTATTATCACTGCCGTCAACTTTCATTACTTTAACTTTTTTCGTATCTTCTCAAATAAGAAAGCTATAACCGTTTATGAATTTGCTATTTTTCAGGTTTTTGTAATATATCTCACAAAGTAGCCCATGGATTTCAAATTTCATTTTATATAGCTCACAAAAAATGGGTTAACTGTTTCTCAAACATTATTCTTCTACAATAGATATTAAGCAAGATATTTTGTGTGGCCCTTCTAAAATAGAGAGACGGCATTAAAATTAATACTGATCCTTAAACAGTTTCTAAAAGTTTATCATAATTCCGTTATTGGTTAAATTATGTCAAGTTCTAGTATTCCCTCGTCCCTTAAACATCCACCTTTAGCATATTCTGACACATTTGTACGTTTTTTGTTTGTCTCTTGTTTGTTTCACTTTGTTTCTTTCCCTATCCAAGAAAGAAATAAACTACAAAAACCACAAAACTCTTAAAGAATACTCTTAAAGAAAACTCTTAAAGGATATATCCTTAGGACTTAATTTCGCACTGCATCCTATACTAAATGTTTCGTAGTAGTGTGATAAAAAGTAAAAAAATGGGGCAATAAAAAAAGAACGTGGTCATTGATAATAACGAGTATTTCATTTTCATTAAACTACTTGCTAGGTTGACACCAGTCCAGAATAGATTAGAAAAAAATATATATTGATAATCCTGTGTTGGGAAATTAATAGAATAACATTTCTTTTAAAATCAAAATGTGTATTTTATAGCCACGATTATAATTTGGCACCGATGTTATATGTATAAACCTTTTTGTTTGTTAATAATACATGGGTAAACTTTGAAACCCGCTAAGTTATTTTTTAATCGTCATATTTAGATTACCGTCCTGGCGGAGTTTAGCATTAGCTATTCTTCCACCAATCAGGACACATACACATAAACAATTACAGAACGATCATCCCTTGCGACAACTGCCGCAGCTGAGAGCGCTTGGACTCGAACTAAAGAATGACACATCGACTATAAGTGTTGCATCTCACACAACTCCATCTAATACACTGCTACGAACTAGGCAACGTGAAAAATGACACTAAAACATCCAAACTTTAGCCAGGATTCAAACCCAGGACCACTTGTTCTCAAGCCTAACCCGTAAACATTGATCCACTGAGCTGGGTTATCGTAGTGTCATTAGATTCCAGTTTATATTGCATTAATAACTAGGTCTCATCAAACACAACATATCGCAAAAGATTAGAATGTTCTAATATTAAAAACCTAATTATTAAATTTGTATATTTTTTTTGTTATAAAAACATTTTAAAAAATTTACAAATTGAATAGCATATAGAGAATCATATTTGAAAAACCATTTCATTTAAAATTGAATCCAGGAAGCCTTGAGCTTACTAAATGCTAAGCTGTATTATTACAGTTTGCTAGATGGAAATGTGGTCAGGAATTGTTTAAACAAAGTTTTTTTTAAACAAAATAGAAACATTGATTTTATCGTTTAGGAAAAAAATATTTTCGTTTTTTACACCAAAGCAAACAAAAAATGTTCTTAGACGTTTTCTCTAAAGTTGATAAATTTAGAGAGAGAAATTCTTGAAATCTCAAAAAACGCGAAATTTGCGATTTTCAGGGCTCAAAAATATATGAAAATTAATGTTTTTTATTGTAAGAAGAAATTGTATTTATTCTCTGAAGCTTATACTGTTGTATATTATAAGAAGTATTGTAATAACTTATCTATCGCACCGATATGATTTTATACTTTAATAAAGACAGTCTATCTCCAACTCTTGTTTTATTAACATGACATGGTGCAGTCGGTAGGATTTGACCGCTTCCGAACGTTGTGAACCGGTGTATGTTCATCATTATTCTTTGAATATTTTAGCTTCTCTTCTAAAGTGTTTGTTAAATGTTCCAGTTCTTGTATCCTCTTCTCTTGTTCCTCAATTTTCTCTTGCTGGATGTTATACATTTGCTTCAGCTCATCTGACTGGCTCTCATTCATCTACTTTGACGCCTCTTAACTAGCGCAAGAGGATCGCGACCTTCTCTTCGTAGGACCTCTGTAGCTGTTCCAGTTGCTCAAAGTTTTTTTCGTGGTTAATCTTGTATTTTGCCTCCGATTCTTTCACTTTCTCTTGAACCTCGTTGTAAGACTCTTGCAATTCGCTGAGTTTCAGTTGAGCCTGGATTTTTTCTTTCTGTTGGCGCCTCTTAACTTAAGCTCTGGAGGATAAAAAAGATTTATATTTAGTTTTATTATTGTATAGAAATTCACCAATTGACAACAATGTATCACCATCTCAAATACTTATGCTCAGAGATATACTGCCATCAACCGAAAATAGTCTAAAACCGAAACCTATTAACTCTACAAAATACAATAGAAATATTTAGTTGAAGCAACGTAAACAACAAATTTATTATAATAAAAATAGTAAAAAATTAAAACCATTAAAAATTAAACAACAAGTTCGGTTCCAGAATACTTTGGGTTCAAAATGGTTTTTTGGTAAAATTGTAAATAAAAAGCGAGATCGCTCTTATGAAATTGAAAAAAAAGATGGTTCTTGTATAATTAGAAATAGGCGATTTATCGAAATTGTAGAAATTATACAAATAACATCGAAAACAATCCTCCATATTTATAATATTCCGGAATGTACTAGATCTGGAAGATTAGTTAAAAAAATGCAAAGATTAGAATACAATTAGTTTTTTTAATGTAGGTTTTATTTATTGATTTATAATTTATTATAATTATTTGTAACCAGAATGGTATTTATAATTTATAGTTTGAAATGTTTTTTTAATAAAAAGGGAAGATGTTGTATATTATAAGGAGTGTTGTAATAACTTATCTATCGCACCGATATGATTTTATACTTTAATAAAGACAGTCTATCTCCAACTCTTGTTTTATTAACATGACATATAACACAATATATTATTGTAGATATACTTTGTTATTCTTTGGCTTAAGTGCTTGTTTTTTAATTGTTAAGATGGGGTAGTGAAAGAGAGGAACGGCCATATAAAATCAATTTTTAAGTTTTTCCAATGTCTCATGCTGCTACTGGGTCATTTTATCGAATTACTGAGGCATCATAAATCGCTACATTGGGTTGATTGAAATGGATGGAGCCAATGTCAGGTTTGCACGTGAAATGAAAGAAAGGATGATTACGGTTAACCTAATGCAGGCGAGAGTAGAAGTAGAAAACCTTCGAAATCGTAATGCTAGATGGAACCAATTGAACCAGACACATTTCCCTAGACACTACATTGACTATATTAAACACACTACATTCGGGGTAACTAGTTATATACAATTGTCTCCCTTCTATATCCAAGAGAGGCTTCGAAGAGAAGAGATGGATGTATTTGAGTTAGACGAGCTTATTGAGGAACCTGGACTGGTACGTTTTCCACCAGATTTCGTAACGCTACCAAATACCAAAATTGGATAGCTTATAATGATGAAAAAGAAAACGACAGCAACGACTAGTAAAATTAGTTGCTTCCTAGCTACTACTGCATATGTAAGACTAGAACTAGAATTCTGGGAACATGTGTACATATGTGTGTTCTATTAATTGTTTGTCTGGAACTTAGTGGTACAGCAATTAGACGTGTTGTCTCTCGTCTAGTCCACATCGATACCTTAGCCAGGATTCGAACCTGGGACTCCATGATTGCAAACCTAACAAGTGCCACTAAGTCGGTATTATGTTAATTACAACAAAAAAAGTTTAGTTCCCTTGATACTATGAGCCTACATATGCACACTTCACACTCTCATTAGGACCGACTTGGAATCCGATTTTCTTGAAAACTGCCCATTTTTCGAAGTTGGGCCTAAGAATACTTTTGATCAATTGGTCGAATACTACATCATACTAAAATTTCAGCAAAATTCACCTAGTCATTTTCATATATAATCTGTACGGGGTCATTTTCAACATCATTTATAACTGTAAACGTATGAAAAATTCAAAGAGTTAAAATTTGCGTATTTTTATATTATTCACAAAAAGCACTAGACCTGATTCCAATGCATTTATGCGTTAAGTTTTTATTCTCAAGAAACCACATACCAGATTCGTTTAAACAACGATTAACACACTTACAAATGCCATAACTTAGATTATTTAGTAATAATTGGGGTGGCTCGACAAGACGAAACAAAAAAATTAAGTGCAAATCAACAGTTTATGCATACGATTTATCTTCAGTGAGTAGCCTAACAAGAACTTCTGAGAAAATTATAAGAATCGGGAGTGGTTTTATACAGTAATAATCTGCATAATATTTACTCATTATTGCCAGCGTAGTTTCGTACAAGTATATTCTCAAAACTTATTCTATTTCTTGATAATTCTTGTTGGAGAGATTTATACAGTTGTCAAGTAGTGAGTTGGACATATAAAAATAGCTACTGTAAAAATCGCTGACTTGAACAAAACAATGGTCATTACCGCCGGCTCTACCGTAACTAATGTCGGTTAGTAGTAAAAACTTTAATACACAGCGGCTAGCAGGAACTTATTTTACCAGAATTTATGAGCTATGATTGTACTGAAACGAACACAATATGGGAGACCAACTTTCTATTTGTATATATTTTTAAGCATTTGATGTGTAATATTAGGAAAATTGCAAATAATCAATATCACAAAGACATATTAATTTCAACAAAAAAATAAATATTGTCATGTGACATCATAAATCCGTTCACATTTTTTTTTATTTCAGCTGAAAATTATAGGTTTATCTGAATTAAAAGTCATTATAACTTAAACACTCCTAAATGATACACATATATGTATGTATCCGATGGTAAATAAAGGTTTTAGTTATATACCAAATTTTCAGACATACCGCATCGGCAAACGTTTGTTAGCTTGCGTATTAGTCAGTTAAATTTCAAATCCAATAGGATTATTACAACCGTATAGAGCGAAGAGAATTTCTGATATTTTTTGTTGTTTAAGGTTTTAGTTGTTTTCCCCTTATTAATTACAGCATATCCCGAAAAAACATAGAAAACCACGGAAATACAGAGAAAGTGACTTTTTACAAAAATCCTTCTGTTCCAGGAATGTTAAATTGGTCTAGAGATGCTGTTGTTCTATCTATTAGGTCCAGTATTATGGACATTAGCAATTAATTGCTGATGGGTGTCCTACAAAAACAGATAAGGCCAAAAACTACTCCATGCTTTGGAAATCAAGAATGCGATAGATGTGCCTCCTAAGGCTCAAGAGACTGATTCTCTTAAGCCGCATTCCAAAATGCAAATGGATAGATTTCAGGACAAATACTTACTTAGAGATGTATCTATTAAAAACATTAAGAAATTAAGAATGGGTTGTGTCTTAATATAAGGGCCTAAGACCAAGACTGGGATCGGAAAAAATTATGCAATATTGGCAAAAATAAGGAACAACTTGTCAATCTTCTACATAATGAATGGAACCAGACAAATATGCTTTCATGGTAGAAACCTTTACTTATCACATAATGATCAGTGTACATTGTTCACTAGCGAAGATTCAACTGTGAAGTATAAAGTATAAATACTACACAAGTAAAGCTGTGCTTTTCACAAGAAGAAGAGGTATTAAAATTATATTACATCGCTTCCATGCTTCCCAATTCCGTCAAGACAATTTGCCTATAAGGATTAGGTCACCAGACACAGATGATTTTATGCTGATGTTAAGGTACACCAACGAAATTAAAAACGTGTTACTGTGATACAGGAACTGGAAACAAACGAAGGATCATTAATGTCACCATCATTTCTCGGGATTTAGGTGTAGCAATGAGCCATGCTATGTTGAATATGCATGCATTATCCGGATGCGACACTACCAGTTCTCTTGTTCGTCGTGGAAATCTGTCAGTGAAAACCAAATTGGAAAAATATTCACAATTCGTGCCTATTCTTAGATCGTTAGGATCATCACTTTCGTATGTTGCTTGCATAGTAATGAGGGATACGTAGATATAAATAGGCTACAGTACAATTTGTTCGCAAAAAAAAATACTCTCCTACAAAGACATTTGCACTGTCAAATACAGAAGTTGTCGAATTGAGTCTACTACCCCCTTACAAAGCTTTACTGAAAAACCACATCAGCCGTGTAAACTACCAGTGCTACATAGAGAACAATGCACACGTCGCTAAACCCATAACGCCAACTCCAGTAGGACATGGCTGGAAGTTGAAGAATGGACAATTTAAGTTTTACTGGATTAAATGGAATACGTTGCCACACGCCCTAACCGACGTTATGGAAAGCTTTGATCCAGATCGCGATTAATCACATGGACATCGCATCACCGGGTTCGAATCCTGGCTCCGGCACTGGCACTGTCGGAAGAAATGGTTGTATGTCCGCGTTTTTTCACTATGTCACCCCCTTCCGTACAAGCTTTGGCTTCTGGAATTAGGGGTTGTCTAATTTCTGTGGTGTTTATTTATTTATTTATTTATAGACGAGTTTGAAGATGAAGATGATCCAGAACTAGACAAATAAATGAAGATGAAGAAGGCTACTAGCTACAAATGCTGTTATAAAATTAAATGCTATTTGATTTTGAGATTAAAAGTTTGAATTTCATTATTATAACTTGAACGTTTTCATTTATATAATAAGAAGTTTGTGTAAGGTTCATGTTTACAATAAAAAATAAAAGAATATGTAAGTAATAATTTTGAGGCGAGCGTAGGTGCGTCTTTACTATGTACATACTTCGGTATGCGATGTAAAGCAACGTCAGGCGCAGTTAGTAGTTGGATGGGTGACCATTCCAACGGAAACCGCGTCCTCGCCTCACACATCTTCCAGCGGCTTGTATATCAGTGTATGCGCGGAAGCTATACAACCTTAGGCGAGGGTTATATAGGAGATATACCTCCTTCGGAGGGGATATAGAGCCGTCGCTCCCTTGTCTATTAAATGTTAGGCAAATAAAAGATCCCTACTCTTCTTAAGGGAAGAGGTTCGGCAAAATTCCTGGTTGGGGGTAGCTCGTCTACAGGCGTCGGTGTTAGGCCTCAGTAGCGGAAATAGACCGACGTTAAATAAATGTATAAAAAAAAGTAATAATTTTCTTTTCCAGCTACTTTCCCGGAAAAGCAAGGAAAACTATGAGAAGAATTTCTGCACAAAATATTAGTAATAAGTAATACATTCCTTAACTAAAAATTTAAAAGAAATGGGAATGAATTTAAAAAAAAAAAATTCCGTATCTCTGTGGTTTTCCTGCTTTTTTCGGGATAAACTGTAATTGACCAGAAGCAAACAACTGACTGAAACCTTAAACTAGATGGCAATACCAACAAAAAAATATGTGAGTCATAAATTCCCACCGAGGGGGGGGGGATGTTCATTTTGGTAGCACATGGTCTAGTAGAGATATTTTTCATAATCATATTTTTTTGACAGGAAATTGTTAACATTTCTTTTAGATTTAATTGTTTGATAGATAAATACTAGAAAAATACATTATTTAGGAATTATTCAAGCGAATCTTCCACACTAATAAGAAATTCATTTATATTTACCTATAAAAATATTGAATATAATACAAAATCATTAGGTAAAAAAATTATTAACAAACACGCACACTAACAAGAAATTACGCAACTTCTCTGTAATTATATGGACATTCTTACTTCTGAATGGGCAAATACAAAAGCATTAGGCAAAAAATTATTAAAGCAGTTCATGATTAGCCACAGAGAAGGCACAACGCAATATCTAACGCGCAGTCAGCAGCTTTATCAGTCAGTGTCCAATGTCGCCGGTCGATCAGTATCTATCAAAGACTGTCTGCACTAGAGATGTTGCTTTTTCCGCTTCCAATGGCTAATGATTAACTATACGTATGGTATCATAGAGTTCTTAGCATTAGAACTTATTGTAAAACTTTCACGTTAAGTGTAGAAGTCAAATAATCAACAACTAAAAAACAGATTATCGCCAGAAGCTTTCACTCTTGTAACGAAACTATTTAAGTTTGAGTTTTTGCCGACATATTGTAGATATTCTTTTAGTTAATTAACCCATTTGGCATATTAACTAATTGACTATTATTGACTGACAGGATTATAAGACAATTTTACCTAATGTACAATAACATACTAATGCCAAACAATATAAACAATTAGTCACTATTAAAAATTCAATCACTACTGATGAGAGAAGAGCAACTTTTTGGCTTTACGATATGATTATTGTGATAAATATCTAGGTGATTCGATAAGCAATTATGGGAATGGGGAAAAGGGGGGACCTAAAACCCAAACGCCCTTCTAAGACGAAATAGTGAAGCGGACCTAATATTAAAACTACGAACCTGCATATTTATTTGAGCACTCAGCTCTACACAGTCCATTTGATTGTTACACAACTTGAACAAAAATCGTAAAGAAAAATATTGTTCTTTAACTCAAGTAAGGCAATATCAAACTGACTGAGTAGAACAGATTGCTCTATGTCATATTAAAAGTAGATTCTATCCAACTTAAAAGCTAGAAATTTCACTAGTTTGGATATGTTCTGATTATAGAGAGTGTTCCTTACTATTGATCCATGCTCTACCTTAGATATTACATAACAGGAGTATAAAGTTAACACAGGCAGACAGGTTCTGAAGTTAAAACGTAACATTTTTAGTGCAGATTTAGTGACGTACATACTAAACTTCAGCTTACAATCAATGGTCACGCCCAGATCTTCTTCAAATATTGTGCAGCACTCGCTGGACATACCGTATCTCCCCTGCAGTTACTTCAGCCTTAGGTAAACTTTTTTTGCATTTAATTAGCCTTTAATGAGCTCCCAACGTTCCAGAAAATCACGAATTCATTATTTTACGTTATTGTTCTGCTACGCCCAGATCTTCTTCAAATACTGTGCAGCACTCGCTGGACATACCGTATCTCCCCTGCAGTTACTTCAGCCTTAGGTAAACTTTTTTTGCATTTAATTAGCCTTTAATGAGCCCTCAACGTTCCAGAAAATCACGAATTCATTATTTTACGTTATTGTTCTGCTATCTTTTTTGCAAGTTACCAAAATGTGATAAAAAAAATTTATATAAAGCTATTAAAATATTTTACGCATTTAATGAGCTTTCAACCTTCCGCGGTTGAAAATCGCGAATTCATCATTTTATATTAATGTTCTGCTGTCTTTTTGCAAGTTGGCAGAACATGTGATAAAAAAAACATACATGAGATAAAAAAAAATTGTGTGCACTTAATTAGCATTTAATGAGCTTTTAATTCTCTGCATGTAAATTATGATCAGCTAATATTGCTTTGCTAACTTAAGTGACCTTTCAGCCTTGCTTAACTGGCTTATAAGGTAGTGTTTGTTGTTGAAATACTTAAAACAAGAATTAGCGCCCGAGCAATCGCACCATTCCGCAACCGCTACTCAAGTGCCAAAATAATACTTCTCATCTTCCAGGCTGAGAAAGACTCCGTCAGCTATAGCTGGAAACCATACGCTTTTAAACAGAAAGACTTTGTCCAAGTCGACACACGCATTGCAAAGATCCAAAAATACATTCATACATACATACAGGTATAATAGGAGGATTTATATCCTCCTTTTTTCAAGTCGATTAAAAATATTTGTATGTTATCAAAATATTTAGCATAAACTATATGATCGCTCAGTAAGACATTATGTTATGTAAAATGTTTTATCGATTACAATTCAGAAAATCCGGTACTCTTTGTATTCAATGGTTTTGCTACTGTATTTATCTCTTTATTAAGAGCTTTCATTTTTGATACAAATTTTATGATGATGGAAGGACTTCCATAAAATTATACGATTTCTAAATTGAAATTTTTAATGGTCGTTTTTATGGAGCAGTAATTTTTATGTTCAATCTTACTTTAGAGGCGGTGTAATAAGTATTTTAACACATTCGGTAAACAAAACGTTTAATGAAATGTTAGTTATATTAGATAATGAAAACAGGTTATGTTAAGAATTGCTAAAAACATACGGAATGTGGAGAGCGAAATTTTTAATTCGCAAATATGAAAAGTCAGATAAGGTATACAACAATATTGAAATATGTCTTGAAAACAAGCACGTTCACGCGATATTTTTATTTTGTAGGATATTAGTCGTGTTTTGAGGTAACTGGGAGAATTAACCCAGAATGGTAGAACAATAGTTCATCGACGTACAGTTTCAAGCAAGTGATACGTGAGATGATTTGTAACTTATCCAGCCATATATGTTATTACGCGAAATACAGGAGTTTTAAGATGTCTCATACGATATAAAAAAATTATTAGAAAAATTAGGAAAAATGTAGATATCTCGAAATTCGTAACGCTATACCTAATGGTGTATAGTTTAGATAAATTACAAATCATTTCACTTACCACCTCCTTTCAACTATAACCCAGTGAAACAAAAACCCGGTATATTACCGTATCGATATATTACACATCTTCGTACTTTTGTATAATTAATTAAAAATATGTTGCTCTAAAATTATGATGAACATAGTTTATATATACCCCAGTCAAATTAGACAAGCATAGGGCGATCGGTGGAAAAATTCCTAGAGTTGGAATTTTTTTTAAACGCTTCCTTTACACTTGGATAGACATATATCAAAAGTCCCCGAGGGTGGGGGGTGAGCTTGAGGAGGGGGGCGGGTTTAAAGGTATCATTTTTCAGTTTTTCGCTTATATCTCCGAAATGATTACTCCTATCGGTTTTTACCTTCTTACCAAAATTAAAGCCGACAAAATTTACTACAAAAATTGTTCTATGAATTTTTGTCGTAGGACTAACCGTAAGCGAGGGGGGTCAGGTGGGGTACAGCATCAACCTTCTCAATGATATTCAATCAATATGTAACTTACATAAAAAAAAACCGCTGCCCAAGGAATCACTACTTCCACATCCAGATTTTGTATCCAAGTCTTATACACATTAAATCCCTATGTAATATTTTACTCCCTTTAACGATAGGGTGAGGGTAGCAATGGGGGTTTTAGAGAGGGGTGGCTAATGCCAAAATAAATTTTAAGGACCCTTGATTCTCGTACACACATTAAATCCTAATTTAATTTTTTACTCCCTTTACTAATAGGGTGGGGGTGGCAATGGGGGTGGTAGAGGGGATGGCTAATGCCAAACAAATTTTAGAGGCTCTTGGTTCTTGTATACACACTAATTCCCAATTTAATTTGTTACTCCCTTTAATAATAGGGTGGGGGTGGCAATGGGGTGGTGGAGGGGGTAGCTAATGCCAAAAAATTTGTTTGAGACGTCTCGTTCTTGCATACACACTAAATGACGTTTTAATTTGTTTTACTCCCCTTCATAATAGTGTGGGGGTGGTATTGAGGGTGAGAGTCGGGAGTGGTTGATGCCAAAAAAAAATTTTGAGACCTTGACTTTTCGTACATGCCCTAAATTGCAATTTTGTGGACTCTTACTTGCGCCTTTCAACAACAAAATTTTTTTTTGCGTTACTATACTTCCACTAGACGTGGAAGTAAAAGTGTTTAATTAAACCAAAACTAGACTTTGAATTTTCTCACGTTGCCAATACTTTTATCTATGGATGAGTAAAATTGTAAATTCCAAATGCAATTTATAGGTCCTATTACACTAAAAATATTCACTTATCTTAAAAACTCCCGTATATTTAAACCTCAATGCTAAATAGCCGACTGTAATTAATTGTCGTAAGTCCTTTCGTAGATTTAACCATAAACGCTAAAGGCCCGACCATCAGAGATGTAGCACATACGTTATATATCCGAGTTTCGTAGACGTATCAGGAGTAATAACATATATGGTCAATTGGTAAAATTTCAATAGGAAGTATTCTATCATGCTATTTTACGATGTACCTTTGAGAAAAGTTTTTCTAGATAAAGTAAATGTGCTGAGAAAAACTTTTTGCAAGAAATTTCATACTATCAAGTCACTAGATAGGTCGATGTTTTGAAAAAAATAATAATATCAAATTACACGAGTGATGCACATATTTATGAATGGAAGAACTAGTACATCAATAAGCACACTTGCCTCTTCTTAGCCTGGCTTCTCCGGACTCTTGATTAGGCCGCAGAGCTTATTTTTAAAATTTTTTTTAGAAAAAATAAATAATCCCAGGTTATTGAGCGTCTTCAAAGTTAAAATCACACAAAGGGTCTTTTGTCGAGGCGACTGAATATATTTCAAAAGAACAACGCGCGTGACACAACGCAGTGTACTACTGCTCAAGTGCTCAGGTGTCGACGTGACGCGACGTGATTTCCCCGAGACAAACGGGTGGCATATGCATCGCGGATGATTCATCTGCAGTGACGTATAAATATTGTTTTCATCTGCGTTTCATCTAAAGGGGGCACTCCAGCGTTTATTTTGCACATTCATTGCAGATGAATCATTCGCGATGCACATCCAAAGTGTAAAGTCTAAATTCGCCTTAAGTAATCTCACACAGGGTATGCTTACAGACCAAAAGGAATGTCTGTATAACATTTAATTTTCCTTTATTAATTATTTTTATATTATAAAGTTGAAATGACATAAATGTGTTTACAATTTAGGATTCGACGATAATATTATGTATCATTATTATGACGAGCAGCAGATTTCTCACTCGATTATCTGCATTTAAGGTAAAGCTTGGTGGCCTGAAGCTATGAAATTACACAAAGCATTCACGCTAAGAAATTACACTAATCAAAAATTGCATGCAAAAAGTAACTTGTATGACTTGTCCACACATCAAATGCCAATATAATTGCATCGTTAAACATGCATGTGTATGCATATTTCTGAATGAAGATGTGAATGCAAGATTAGTTTGATATAATTGGATTTCGATAATGAGAGAAAGACTGTTGTTTTTGTTTGGCATTTCAAAGAGAATAAATAAGAGAAACTCAAAGTTGTATGGACTCTTTGCTTTGTATAAAATTATCAAACCTTCAACAAAATCAAGAGTAATGTACACTACAGGGTAATCCCTGTTAATGGGCATTGAAACACATATTTACTGAAACAAATTATTCACAACCTGCTCATCAAGGATCTAATTACTAATTAAATAACCTATTATATCATACTCTATAATTTTAAAATATTCTGAGATAAATTATAAATAGATACTCTAAAATTAGTCGCCCACCACAATTGTTAACAATATTGTGTAATAATAACCGTCAATATATTATACTATTTAATTATGGAATAAAATGGGTTGATCATGGATTCACAGTAAAGATATTTTAAAACAATAGTAGTTTCTTTTAAATCCCAGACTCTACGGCAGTTACATCAACATCCGTCTTACAAAGAGGTACAAAACATTACTTGAACTACGCTGATTGCCTACAATACAACACAGTTGTTATTTGCCCTTCCAAAAAAAGCTATTGAACCATTTGACGACAACATTTACTTGAAGAAGTTCCCAAAAAGATTTTTATTTTTTTTGATAAAAATAAGAAAAATCTTGTGTTTTTTCAGACACAGTATGCGGGAAAGAGCCTTGTAATGGAATGGCCTGAATGGTTAAGAGATTAGCAGCTAGAGCTAGCTTGCAGCGACCGTACCAAAAACCAAATCTTCATCCCTCTCCAGCTTTATGAGTGAGCAGTAGAAATTCTTTCTTATATTAACTTCACTTCCACAGCACACGAGGATTATGTGAACTTGAAAACATGTTTAATAAAAGATCGTTTCAATCAATCCAACGGATCCAATTATGCACGCGAATGGTCACACCGCCGTTGTAAATTTTATTTATTATTGTTATTTGATTTTACATCATGCAACAGAAAAAATGCATTTACGTGATGACAAAATACACAAAAAACTACATTAAATAAACCGATATGATATTAGAAGAGCTAATGATGATAGGATGTTGTGACAGAGTTAACCATATTAATACAGAAAAAGTAAAAAAAAAAAAAAGAAACTCAGCATCCAATTGTCATTTAGGTATATATTTTTCCGTTATCTTATTTGGGTAGGTTATACTCGGGATATATATCCAACTCGCCCCGATACTAGTTGTACTGGTCAGACATTTCATATACTGAAGAATAATTTAAGAGATTAACACAAGGGATCGGTAAATAAAATATTGTTCTTGTCTGGACACATGCGATATGGATATGCAAGTATTTAAGTAAGGCCTTTTTCAGACAAATTCGAAGGGAAAATCTCCAACTTTATTTATGAACCCTAAACTCCTTCTGCGAAATCTAAGAATATCTCAAAACAGCATGTATAACTCTTTTTGTAAGCGTTTTGAGATACACAAATAAAGTTATAAGGTCTCCCGCCACGAACATTTTCAAATGGGGCGAGCGTAGGTGCATCTTTACTACGTACATACTTCGGTATGCGATGTAAAGCAACGACAGGCGCAGTTAGTAGTTGGATGGGTGACCATTCCAACGGAAACCGCGTCCTCGCCTCACACATCTTCCAGCGGCTTGTATATCAGTGTATACAACCTTAGGCGAGGGTTGTATAGGAGATATACCATCCTTCGGAGGGGATGTAAAGCCGTCGGTCCCTTGTCTGTTAAATGTTGGGCAAGTAAAAGATCCCTACTCTTCTTAAGCGAAGAGGTTCGGCAAAATTCCTGGTTGGGGGTAGCTCGTCTACAGGCGTCGGTGTTAGGCCTCAGTAGCGGAAATAGGCCCACGTTAAATAAATGCATAAAAATTTTAAAATCAAATTTATCGGAATTTCTTACCTATGTGAACTAAACGTAACTCGCAGTTGTCAACTTTACCCAGACATAATTTATGAATAAAAGAGTTGGAGGAATATTATCTCTTAGTTTAGAGCTAATCTAATGAGAATCTAAGGAGCAGATTTTTCTGTAAAAATTCAATCGGAGGATAAGTTTTGTCAGAATCTAAGCTTGTCGCGTATTATAAATCCCAACGCTTTGAAGGTGTCGGCAATGTTGGTCTGTAAATGGTCAGTGAAAGGTAAAGTTTTGTCAAAAATCACGCTTAGGTCTTTGATTAAATGTCCCTCATTCAACCCATCGATATCATCGAAATATATATTGAAGAATAGGGGCACAGTATAGTCCCCTGGGGTATACCGGATGCTCCAGTGTATTCGTCAGACTTATAACCACGATAGAAAACATATTGACACTTGTGCGTGAGATATGATAAAATTAGGCCATCAAAAATACCGTACATACACATTTAATTTAGGTCTATTATGGTTCAGTCTGTGGAACACCTTGAAGAAATCCGTATGACGTCAGTTTGAAGCCATAAATTGGTGGCGACAGTCACAGTTCAATCCACAACCTTTCTTACAATTGAATATAATGTTGAGAAATGAATCTGGAGCAGGTGGTAACGAAATCGTTATCGACTCCCAAAAATTATTTATCATATGTCATCTCCAATTCTAAGGATTAATTGATTCTCAAAGCACTGTCTATTTCCATCTTAGAGATGGCTTTTGCCAAAACTATTGTTATTTCACTCAAAAATATTATTCTCGTTTTTTGTAAAGATTACGGTAAAAATAGTCATGTTTAATAGGTACTAAAATATTAGATATATTGCGTTCTTAATCGGCGAATACTAGACATCCAAGCTTATGCAATCATTCTTACTGCGGTAGTAGGGAGCTTATACAAGCATATATACAAAAGCCGTTTGCCAACATCGTTTGTTTCGTAAAATACAAACCACGTACCATACATTTGAATGATGCAGGAATATTATAAAGAACAAAAATCTCAGTTTTAGTAAACAGCTCACGAGAACGTGTCCAGTTTAAAATTTAAGAGGTGGGATGGAAAGCATAAGGATAGGGATGATTAAATATTTACTTCCTTGTTTGCCGTCACGTAAATATACGTGATACACTTATTACTGGAGACTTTATAATACACAGGTACATATTTACAATATGTCCATGGATCACGTGAGTTGTAAGTATAAATGAAAGACTATTTTCTGTTTTCAGTTTTTTTTTAATCCATTTTGTTATATGGCCTATATCCATTTAACAACTTAATAAAAATAACTGATATTTATTTAGATTTAGCACGATCTGAATAACATTTTGATTTAATTCTTGTGAGACTACTTCAAACGAAAAGAATTATCTTTGTATCACTGCTAAAATTCTTCACATTTTATATGTAGTTATTTTTGTATCTTACGAACTCAGTCATGTTTTTTTTAAATAAATTATGTATCTGTTACAGCACTTTAGGTTACCTATATCTGCCATGCCAGAGCAAAACATTTACATCCATTTAAATTTTCATTTGTTTTCTTTGTTTACTCTGTACCACATGTACTTATAAAACTTATTCCGGGCACACCTGTTATATAGCGTATGATATATGTGTATTTACTGAATCTTCACAATACAGTTTGAAAACAATTTACTTTACAAAAGAGACAAATCTACTGTTTCTCTATAGATGGTGCCCACTTAACATCAATATTTCATTGCCTCTCTTCCCCAAACAAAACAAAATTTGTCTTATGTATCACGCATACAAAACGGTGAGTTTCACCTCTCTTGAAAGTACTCTGAACCTATGACTCTTTGCTCCGGCTTAAACCAGCTAGTCGTTCGCATTTGTTGCTTTGTTTATTTTCCATTCTAAATAAGAAGGAAACTGAACGGGTAACAATTTATTTCTCTTAAAAGGGTGAACAAAGGGTGGTCATCGGGGCGAGCGTAGATACGTCTTTACTATGTACATACTTCGATATGCGATGTAAAGCAACGTTAGGCGCGGTTAGTACTTGGATGGTGACCGTTTCAAAGAAGACCGTGTCCTCGCCTCACATATCTTCCAGCGGCTTGTATATCAGTGTATGCGCGGAAGCTATACAACCTTAGGCGAGGGTTGTATAGGGGATATACCATCCTTCGGAGGGGATGTAAAGCCGTCGGTCCCTTGTCTATTAAATGTTAGGCAAGTAAAAGATCCCTACTCTTCTTAAGGGAAGAGGTTCGGCAAAATTCCTGGTTGGGAGTAGCTCGTCTACAGGCGTCGGTGATAGGCCTCAGTAGCGGAAATAGACCGACGTTAAATAAATGTTAAAAAAAAAGGGTGGTCATCAATAATTTTAAAAACGGTACTAAATTTTGATTTTAGATTTGTGTCCGCCCGTTGCTTATATATATTTGCTGGAATAAATATAGGCAAACACATCAAAAATATGCATATCTGTTTATTTGAAATGCAAGTTGTCAAAACAAATAACCACAACTAACAGTTGTATTAAAATATGCACCTAAAGGATAAATTTATATAACGTGGAACTAACCAACGCAAAATACAGCTCGGTTAATTTGTTGCGCTATTTGGTACAGCAGGCAGGCACATATATTAACCTAAAGGGGTTGTACGGGAATAAAACCGCGAAAAAAGAAAAGGGTAACAAATTTACATTTTATAAACTAAAACTGGTGTCTACATCGTAAACATAAAAGTTCCTGGACACAGCAAGTGACATCCGTGTACGCTGGAATTCCCAAGAGCAGAATGAAAATTTAATTTTCGTAGAACGTAGTAGCAAGGTTGTAGCGAAAGAACCAAAAAAAATACATAAAACACCGGCGCAAGGAGCATCAAAGACTACACTGAAATCTTAATCTAAGCAGTCTACTAGGAATTGACACAACATGAAAACTGTGTTTTTGATGCTCACAGAAATAAACGTGATTATTTATGCATGCTTTGCGTGATGGTGGACATTGAAATGGACAGGTTAGCAGAAAGATTTACTAAAATAGTTGGGCAGGTAGTTTTCTGATAACAATAAATAATAATTATATACAGTGCGTCCTCGGATTGAGTTTGCGATAGATGTACTAACAAATAAAAATATTACGGCTTTAATTTTCTACAGTCTGGATCTGCTTGACCTAAAATGGATTTTTACTAACTTACAGTTCAAATGGGATCTAATTCGCGGAGTTAACCTAAGAAGAAAATAAATCTTTGCAGGTAAACTGGTCTTTCTGATAAGTTTACGGAAAAATTCTATTTGAACAAAATATTTCTCATTGAAAGTTGGGAGCCATATGCCAACTTTAACTGCATTTGAACAAAAAAAAGAATACTACATATTCAAGTAAATAGCTTTTTATTTTTTAGTACAAGTGAGTTCTGCATTAAAAACTATGAACTGTCTATTAACTGTCAAAGTTTTTTGTATTTCATTACTTTTTATACTTATATTGTCTTCTCTCTCTTAATTCTACTTGTTGTTCGCTACGTTTGTATAAAAAAAAAAACATTTTTTGTTTTTTTTTATAAAACGGTTAGCCCTACAAACAAGTATTTTCTTCTTAGGTGGGCTGATCATTATGCATTATATTTTTATGTAAGGTTTATTATTTGTGAGTAATTGTACACTACGATCAGAAATGAATTTGAAAATTTTGAATGATATTGCAAAGTTACTTACAAAATTACCTTGATGAAATGAATTTGGCTAAAAGACAAAAAAATTATTATCAGCAAGACGTTGCAGCCCACATTCAACTTTTTGATAAGGAATTATTTGAACAATTGGGGAATTGGGATAGATATGGGCCACAGTCATACCCAACAAGAAGTCAGGATTTAACAATTATTGATTTTTACTTTTGGGGCAAACTAAAACAACAAGTTTATACTAACAACTGTGACAATGGACTTGGAAAAATTAAAAAGCAAAATTACTCATGTGACCAGAGCCATACCTCTTGAAGAAATGAAAAGAACTTACAAAGAATTTAGCAGAAGGGTGGAATCATGTAGTAATTTAGGTGAGGCATTATTTGAATAGGTGTTTAGTTGAATTCGTTGAAATTGTTAATTGTGTTTCAAAAATAAAAAGCTATTTACTTTAACTTGTAGTATTTTTTTTTTTTTGTTCAAATGCAATGGAAGTTGACATATGGTTCTAACTTTCATTGTAAAATATTTCAAATAGAATTTTTCCGCAAAATTAATAGAAAAACCAGTTTACTTACAACGATTTACTTTCTTCTAGGTTAACTCCGCGAGTTAGATCCCACTTGATCTGTAATTTGGTAAAAATCCGTATTTGCTGATGATAGAACTGTTGTATCAAAGAATAGGCATATAAATAAATTAAAACATAATATCTTTTAGTCGCAAACTCCTCTATAAAATCCTTATTCTACTATAAGGAATGTAACCAGACTGCAACCAACAGCTACTCTCCGAACTATGTACCCCGGCGAGCGCTGAATTACAAGTTACAAATCTGGCGCGTTAAGTGTAATAATTGCATATTACCATCAAAACACTAATACTTCGATTGCAACAAGCACCAGCCGAAAGACTGATCCGACTTAAAGGAGCTCTCGTGCCAGTCGTCCCACAATACTTGCAGACTGCAGTTTCGAGCTATTGGCTCTCGTCAGTGCAAGGTAGGTATGTGACGACCGACACGAAGATCCATTGACTACTTGGTATATTTCGGTATGTTTAGGATAGCGACATGTAAAATAGTCAGCAGGCGCCATCTAGCGGTCCAGTGTCTGTTGCAATCAAAAAATAAATAGCCTGATTGGGCTTAGCATAGCAGTCTGGTTACATTCCTTATAGTAGAACAAGGATTTTATAGAGGAATTTGCGACTAAAAATATTATGTTTTAATATTCCGCCCTCTATATAAATTACTTGTTGCCAAATATTCACGACACACAGTCGTTAATACAAAAATAAGTTCATCTTAAATATATCTAAATCTGAGAATATGGTATTTTCACTTAGCCAAGTCAATACTGACATGTAAAATGATAACAGCTAATTGTATTACGCTCCTAGGAGTTTGTGTGGATAATAAATTAACTTGAGAAAACCACGAACTTTGCAAGAATGCCAATCAATCAATCAATCACAAACAACTTCAAGTATAGCCGATTTTGGACATATACATTTCAGAATTTATTATGCTACCTTCCTTGGGGCCACCCTACTCACAGTGTCGTTTACCAACATGGTGTTTATAGTTAAACGTCCAAAGCTACTTGGACTACATTTGCTGTCCCAAGTAGTGCAGCTTTCTGGATAATTCGTTTGTGGTGGTTGTGAGGTTTATCTACTTCATTACATCATTCCAGCTCTTACTAACAAGACCAATTCCAAAGATGGCCACTATTGACTACGTTAAGGCGGTACATGTCCTTAAGTTCTGCTCCTAATAGTTGCTATTTTTCTTATCTTTTCGACTTCTGTCCGTACTATGTTATCATCACACGGTGCCGCAAATTAAATGTAGTATAGTCGCTGTTTGGGACCTTCTAACGAACACAACTAAATCTGGTCAACTAGCCCCAGCTTGACAGTCGGTTATCATAAACATGTCCCACAAGATTTTTACGTCTTCATATTCTGTAACTGCTTCTGGCTTGCTTTTTAGTAAGGAGCTTCTTTCCGGATAAGACTATTTTTTCACCAGTGTGTTATTTTATTATGCTATAATTGTCTACTATAAGAAGAATAATAATAATTATAGACATTATGGGCTAGAAATTTTATTCTATACATATTTAGTATTAAGTAAAAGCTGGGATAACTAGAATAATTCATTAAAAATTGATGTCTTGTATAATTAAATATAATTAATATTTACTCCACACAAAATATTGTAAAGCGCTATGACAGGAGTCCTAGGTATTAATTTCTTGGTATGAAAAGGTTTCCTTTGTATTTTCTTGTTACGAACATCTTCTCTATTATGAATATGATTTTTAGGCACTTCTGCTTTAAATGAAAATCCATTGGCGTTAAGTCGAGTAGTCTTAGTGTCCAAAAAACTAAAGGGCCGTTACGCCCTATCCAGCGCATAGAAAAATTTTGATTCAACCAACCGCAAACAATAATGGTATTTGCAAATTTCGTGTTAAGCGAATTTAAATCATTATCGAATGAAAATTAAGTTAGCTGAAAATGCCACACCAGACATTACTTTTTCAGAAATCAGAATACTGGTTTCTACAGTTAACTACGAAGTTTGGATAGAATAATGTCATTTGCTGTAAACGTCACGTTCGTTGGTGAAAATTATTTTTTTATAAAAATGTTGTCGTTTAAAAAATTACCTTGTGCCCACAATGGTAAATTTCATCGCCATCTTCAAGTGAATGTAAAAAACTTTGGATTAAACGTCTTCAATATATGACTGCCATGCCACGCTTGGCTTTGACATACATTCAATTAAAGCTATTCTCCTAATACAAGTTTCAGATTATCAGTCGTCAATTGTAATAAAATTTTTCTAAATCTAGGACTAATCCTAGTTTAATGTTACTCGAATATTGGGGTTGAATTTAAAATCACTTCCCGTGTTGTGAAAATATTTTCAACATTTCTTTCTAGGCTGATGTCTTCGAATAAATTGAACAATAATTTAAGCAATTACTTGCACAACTTATTAAAATAAGCATTTATGCCTCTATTATTTTTGAAGTTATTATGGGGTTTACTAAAAGTAGGAAGTGTACCTGCAACTTTTCTAAGAACATTTTTATTGTCACCACGTTATTTTAAATTGTATTTAATACAGTTTTACAAGGAAATAATACGAACAAAATTAAATTAACAAATGCACCTATTGAGTTTTAACGATAATCAATAATAAATAATTCATGTGATTTACAAAAAAATCAGAAAAGTAGCTTTGATTAATCTAGTCACTTCCAAAACAAGAAACTAGTTACAAACACAGTTGCCGAAAAAGTTACTAAGTTACTAACTAACTTTAGTTAAATGTAACTAGTTGCTGTCTATCTCTGATCAGAATAGAACATCCACTATCTCGCCTTATGCAAAATAATTTTTTTACATAATTTCGAATACAGCAGTTTAATTTGCTCTAGTTTTTATTTATTTCATGTTATGATCGGAAATAGTAGTTTATGTTATTCGAATAAAATGTTCAAGAAAATAAAACCGTTTCAAAGTTTTTTTACTAAAGCTCCCATGCTGCCTTTAACCTACACAATGATTAAACTTCAGTAAACGTTTATATTCACAATGCTTTATACCTAACGCGGAAGTAAAACTTAGTTTCTTGTGGGACTAAGAACTTTCACATTAAATAAATATCTAACAGGTAATTCCGAGAATGAAACATAATTTCATAAGTCTATTATAACCAGAATACAAAAAGAAAAAGACACCACGAAAGCAATAAAACCAAGTGTATCCATAATTCGAGTCGAGTGTTTCCCCACTTTGCTATGCAATACAGGGAAAACTACACTGTGAAATAAAGTCAATCTGTTTAGTTGTCACCCCTGCGGGCAAAACGTGCTTTGAAAATCCTCGGGTTAACAACTCCTTTGGGAGCGCCTACACATGCAACATATATAATTTTTGTAACAATTTATTTTACAGTTATATAAATAAAACATTTTGCCATGTCAAGATAACTCTATGCGAATGTTAACAAAAGCATAAATTTGTCGCGTAAACGTAAATGTACTTTAAACTCTCGACGACAGCACGATTAAGTTTTATAAAATAAAGAATGCCTCATTCCAATAATGTCGAGTTATAATAAACATAAATATATATAGATAATAATAATACGTCTACTGATCACAAGCTGTAGAATAATAACATGTCCCAAATCCCAACAACAATGAACTCTGAAGCCCTAACAGTGGCATGCTGACAACGCTAAAACTCTTAGCTACTATTTCAGAGTCATTAAAATCTGTTACTATTTTTCAATTTTCATCTTCTAAGAGTTCTGTTACTTAATTTTCATTAATTTTATATAGAAGGGTTCTGCAGCTTCTCGATATTTCCAGAGATATTTTTACTGTTTCTCTAAAAATAAATTATAATATTTTTCATTTTGAACTGATCTAGTAGCCATGATTTTGACATAAAGTGAGAATAATTGAAAGTAGTATTAATTTTTTTCTGGGGACATCTAGTATTTTTTCGCAGTTTAATTAAATCGCATAGGAACAGAAAATAGGGTTTAGGTACCTAATACACTATTTTAAAAAGTCAAAGTTATTTTGAACATAATTTAATGAAATAAATAATACCTAGTGTTCATAGGAACTGTTCAAAGTGGCCTCCCATGCCTGTTTTTATGAAACGTTGCTTCATCGACATACAAAACAAAATCAAAAAAATGTCTTTGTTGTCCTATTTTTTGTTTTGCCCGTTGACAAAATTGTGTTCGGTTTTCATAATCCCTATCAATCAGTTCCTGCATTAGTTGAACGTAGTACAGATGAAATTTGCTTTTTCGTAGGATTCGATGGGCTTATATCGTTTTCACTTGCCAATTCTCTTATGCTGCGATGATGATCTTCAATCGCGCTCAAAAGTGTGACTGTTTCGTTTTCTTCATTTACTATATTTTTTGTTCGTTCCTTTTTCTCATATTCCACTTTCCCCGTATCGCCAAATCGTTCCATCAACCTCTCAAATGATTTTTTTATAGAGCTGTCTTCTTTCCGGATATCGCTCAAATGGCAAAGGGAGTCGAATGATACATCTTTTGAAAGGTCTTTCAATTCTCATAATTGTGTATTTTTTAAATACTTTTATCGATTCGTTCCTGAGAAATAAATTGTTTCATTATTTAGGTTCGGGAAATAAACATAAAAGAACCAGTTTAAATTATCATATGTATTGTTCAAAATGATCTCCACCGACTTCCATACAGTAGTATAATCTGTTTTGAAATTTTGTATGAACATTTCTGAACACATCTGTATCTGAACACATCTGGATCTGAACACATCTGGATCTGAACACATCTGGAGTCAATAAACGGCATTCTCGAACAATTCTTTCACGTACTCTTCCAGACATGTGGGTTTTGTTGCAAATATCTTCGATTTCAAATATCTCCACAGAAAGAGATCCAAGGGAGTTAAATCGGGTGACCTAGCGGGCCACTTCACAGGACCTCTTCTTCCAATCCATCGCTCAGGAAACCGATTATCCAAAAATTGACGGACTGCTATAGCAAAATGTTCGCCCTCTAAAAGATTATCGTCTTCTTCGAGGATTTGGATAATCATTAGTTCGATGTTATTTTCTAACAGATTGAGGTACCTTTCGCCATTTAAATTGTCAGGAATAAAAAACAGCCTGACAATGTGATCCCCTAATATGTTAGCCCAAACACTTAACTTCTGAGGCCTTTGGGTATGTGTTTCCATGAACAAATGTGAATTGGTTTCACTCCAATACCTACAATTGTGCCTGTTTACCTCCCCATTTAAGTAAAATGTCGATTCATCAGAAAAACACGTATTGTACAGTAGATTGGCATTACCGTTTAATTGTTCACTAAAAATCTCACAGAATTCAAGCTGACGATAAAGATCATCTTCATTTAATTCGTGTACCAATTTAAATTTATATGGATGAAATTTGTGGGCCTTCAGAATTCTATGAACACTGCTTCTTGATACACCGGAAGCCTCAGCTACTTTCCTGATCGATTGAGTATTATCCATCTGCAAATGATCCAGAATTGCTACTTCGACTGCTTCTTTCCTAATCGGTCGCTGAGTTTCATGCTTTTTGTTTCCTACAGAACCTGTTTCCATAAATTTTTTCAATAATTGTAAAATATACTGAGAACCAAACTTTCTATCCGGGTAATTTCTGTTGAATATGCGCTCCGTAGCTCTAGCACAATTATGGTTTTTAAAATAAATGCTGACAATTTCTATTCTCTCCTGAAGGGTATAAACCAATTTAATAACTCACTCTGGTAAAATGTATCTCGATTTAAAATTGGTTGTGAACAAATTAATGTTCAAGGACTATCAAATACTTATGAGTCTTTTATTATTCTAAAACTAAACGGACAAGGAAAGTGTTTTTGTCGAAAATACTCGTGTTGATTTAAGAGCACTAAAAAATGTAGTTTTTTTTTATAAATTCCAATACCTAGTGGCGTGTATTTTAGATTTTTTAAACGATTTCGATTATGTGTAATTATAAAATATAAATTATAAAAATACAGTTATGTAGATAATTTTCAAAAGATGTACCACTCGACCCCCCCCCCCTTACCATTTGAATTTTTTTAGTGGATGACCGTGTAGGGTAGAGGGATGATGATAGGTATACAAGTATTACATTAAAATATGTCCCCCTTGGAAACAAGGTCGACGTGTTTCAAAAAAATTTTATCTCCAAAGTTATTCAGGGTGCCTACTTTTGGTTGGGACACTCTGTATAATTTGTGTCAATTGGAAAAAATACAAAGATAAAATTTTATATTGAAATAGTTTTCCACGAGGTTTTCCAGTTTTGATATGTCAAACATTCTTTGTTCGACTGTTTGCTAAATATTATAAGAAATACTTTCTATGTTAACTATAAGCAAAACAAAAACAAACTCAGTGTTATTGTAATACACTATCTTATATTATATATTTTGGTTACATTTTTAATATACTTATCATATTAATATATTTTACCACAGTGTAACTTTTTCCGTAGATAAATATGTTAATAATATTTTAACATAATAATTATGGAAAACTACCGAATCTTTCTTTCTTTTTTTTTGAATTTCTCATTTCATATGGTAATTTGACACAGTAGTTAACTATGATAAAACATTTAGAAAGTAATTTAAATTAAGTTGTACAGTGTTATCGTAAACAAATGTAGAACCTTCGAGTTTCAATTAAAATGATGTAAATTTATAAATATAAAACTTACACTTAACGTTTGTTATTGATCATTAATAACATGTATATTTTTTAAATTGTTATTTAATTTTGTGGTAGCCCAAAATATACTATAGTATTATAAAAACGTGCAGCTACACTCGAAAATGGCATGAAATATGATTTCACTTTTTTTAGAATCACTCAAAAACGTAATGTAGAACAGAGTAAATATCGTTATCATAATGACAGGAAAATGTAACACATGTGATATGCAAAAGGTAACCATAATATACAATCAATAAGTTAGAAATAAATAAACTTTACGTTCAAGGAACGTGCTCTGCATTATTTTCATTAAAAATTAAATGCTAAATGACAAAAAAAATACAGTCGATATGGTCTATTCTTAAATTAAAATTATTCCAACGGTATTTCGTTGAAAAAGCTTTCTTATTTTTTCACTTAATTTCATTAACGTTTCCTCTCAACCGTTTAAATTCATTTCCAGCCATCCGCATCTGCGAATCAATTAACACTTCATTTTCTAAATTATCAATAACTATTTTATTCCGTGTTGATCGACGAACTGAAGGGTATTTTCAGTTGATAATGTAGTTAACATAAATTGACTTCAATAAATAATACCAGAAAATAATGTTCCTTCTTGTGAGACCGATATGGACATGTTTTTATTATGTTGGAGAGTTTTCTGTTATTGCAGTATACAACCAATATTGTCCGTCTCGGTGTTTTGTAAATTAAGGTCTGCGATAAAATTATTTATTTATTTTGGTAATTTTTGACTATCCATGTTGAACATTGGGGGTGAACGCAGATTTTCTATTGATAATGAATTTTGAAATATTGTTATGTGCACGCCCACGCCCTCTTTCGAAGAGGGGGTTAATCTCCAAATAGGAAGATGGGATGATGGTTCGCCAGTCGGGCCAGAGATAGCGCTTCCTCATAGAGCGTGCTAGAAGGGAGGAGAATTCGTCCGGAATAGCCCAGAGTGAAATGGATGAATCCAGAATAAGCGCCACGGAGTATATAAGAACTGAAACCAGCATATCGGACAGTCTATTCAGTACAGTTCTGAGATGAGTCAAGAGATCAGATAAGAAGAGAACAGTAACAAGTTGTGAATTATAGTAGCGAGTCTATAGCAGATAAAAGTTATAATGACTGTATTATTTAAGGACAAATTATTGTAATTTAAGTATTAAATAAATCAGTAGTTAGTAACAATTCGTGTTGCAAGTATTGAAACTATGTTCGGGATGTTTGCTGGAGAGTGTAAACACGTTACAATATATTCATCGAGGGATTAAGAAATTGAGCATGGAAACCGGTTCAATAGCAGATGTTTTTTTTATTAGAGTAGCTTGTGATCTATCAGATATCAGCGCCTCTGTTGCGTTTTTCCTTATTGAAGTACTCATCTAATTTAATTCATCTAAAATGAAAATTGTTATGAGACCCAAACACCGAAGAACTCAAGTAAAACGTAGACTCCGTCTCTGTATTAGTAAATTGCGTGACCAACAAACCGTCGAACAGCTAAAGCAAAAAGTTCAAGAGAATTTGAGTGCACTAGAAGAAACCAATTCTGTAGATGTCGCTGCTACCTGGACACAAATTAAAGACAGTTTAAAAAGTGCGAGTGAGGAAATTCTTGGCACTGCAGCAAGTAAAAAACAGGAGGTGGTTCAATGATAATGAAGCTTTTATACAAGAACTTCTTGACCGCAAACATATTGCCTTCCAAAACGCTATCAACCACCCCAACGACTCATCAAAAGCAGAAGCTTTTACCCAATCTAAGTATGAAACGCAACGCGAAATCAGAAGAATAAAGAACGAGTGGTGGGCAAGCAAGGCCAGAGAAATTCAAAGGTACGCCGATTCACACGACTACAGGAATTTCTTTCAAGGAGTAAAAGCAGTGTACGGCCCCAGTCGGAAAAATATGTGCCCTATTAAAGATTTAAATGGAAATCTCCTCAAAGAAGACCAGGAAATAAGAGCCCGATGGAAAGAACAGTACTCTAACATTCTTAACCAGCAAAGTCAAGCCGATCACGATATTATAAATCTTATCCCTCAATATAACACATTCGAAGACTTAGATAAACCATTAACAACGGAAGAGATCTTAACCGCCATTGGGCAGCTAAAAAATAACAAATCTCCCGGCGCCGACTCACTCCCAGCTGAGATCTTTAAAGCTGTGTCGTCAGAGCTCATACCCTACCTCAAAAAACTGTTTGATGTCGTGTGGGAAAGTGGTCAAGCTCCGCAGGAGTTTCGTGATGCACTTTTAATCAACCTCTTCAAGAACAAAGGGAGCGCTGCGGACTGTGGAAATTACAGGGGTATAGCTCTCCTGGCTGTTGGAGGGAAGATACTCACTAAAGCGATGGCAAATAGGCTAACACCTGTTATGGAAAAGTTACTTCCTGAAACACAGAGTGGCTTTAGACCAAACCGAGGCACATCGGATTTAATCTTCACACTTAAACAGCTTCAAGAAAATGCACTCGAACATCAAGGAGAAATTCACATGGCCTTCATTGATTTAACCAAGGCGTTTGACTCGGTGGACAGGGAAGTGCTCTGGAAAATTATGTTCCGCTTAGGTATCCCTAGAAAATTTGTGGAAGTATGTCGCAGTCTACATACAAACAACAACGCCCAGGTTATGTATATTAATGAGGCAACCGAACCTTTCCAAACCCCCACTGGAGTTAGGCAGGGATGTGTCCTGGCAACCCTACTCTTTAATTTGTTTACCACTGCTCTAACAATTATTGTTCACAACAAACTGACAGTCAGAGGAATAGGTCTCAGATACCGTTTTGATGGCGGTCTCTTTAACATAGGGCGCTTTAGAGCTTTCACGAAGACACGCCCACGATTCATTTGTGATCTCCAGTATGCGGATGACTGTGCACTTTTAGCCTCTACGCCGGAAGAGCTTCAAGAACTTTTAGATGTGTATGCCCAGAGCTATGATTCCTTGGGACTTAAAATCAACATTGGAAAGACTAAGATTATGTCAACTCCTCATCAAGTGAACCAAATAGACATTATACTTAACGGAAATTCTCTTGAAGTGGTGGATCAGTTCAATTACTTAGGCAACGTTGTTAATGACAAAGCAAACATGGACAGCGAGATTCGCAATAGAATTAACGCTGCATCTAGAGCACTCTGGGGACTTAGAGAGAGAGTATTTGACAACCACGACCTTGCTTTGTCAACGAAAATGGCTGTCTACAGAGCAGTTGTCATTCCAACACTGCTATATGGATGTGAAAGCTGGGTCACTTACCGTCGTCATGTGAAAGAATTAGAACGTTTTCAGCAAAGACACCTCAGAAGTATGATGAAAATCCGTTGGTTCCATCACATATCAAACGTGGAAGTACTCAGGAGAGCAAACAGCCTTCCAATTGAGGTGCTTATTTCAAGAGCACGCCTAAGATGGGCAGGTCACGTTCATCGTATGCATGATAACCGCCTTCCTAAATGTACACTTTATGGTGAATTGCTAAGCGGTAGAAGAAGGCGTGGCGGTCAACGAAAGAGGTTCAAAGACGTTCTCCATGAAAATCTAAAATCCTGCGGTATTCCAGACGAGCAATGTGAACAACTCGCAGCGGACAGAACCGAATGGCGAGGGGTTGTGGCCAGCTATCAAGGAAATGTTGCTGCCAGAAGGACGAATCCAAGACCTAACCAGGTCTATGTTTGTCCTGACTGCGGTCGACATGTGCTCTCCCGAATTGGCCTCTATAGCCATAGTCGTGTGCACCGTAGATGAATGGGAATTACAATAGACTACACCTTTTACTTGTTTTTTATTGTACACAATTTATCGACTGTAACATTTTTATACTCGGACTCGAGTAACTGCTAATAATAATAATTTAATCACCATGTCTCTGGCTATTGCATTCAGTTTTTCGCCGGGTATTTTGAGGTTAGTTTCTTTACAAACGGTAAAACTAAAGCACTCACAAACTACTACTAATTACAGGAAACTTAAAATATCACAGTAAGAAGCACTAAACAGTAAAAATAGACAATTAATAAATTTAATATAATCGTCCACTGCACGTTACTGAATTTACAGATAACTGACAGAATGCTGAACGTTGGTTGCGGCTACAATCACCGATTATATTATTCATTTGCAAAACGCATCGTTACGCTTGGAACTTCTGTCGTAACCTTAGCAGGCGTGACTTACATCCTTATATTTTTACGAAGATAGAAAAATCTGATGTCGTTGATAAGTATATAAATTGACGACATGAACGACAATATCCGTGACTTGAACTATAATTGAAATTAATTTTAGAAAATTAATTATAATAATTGCAAATAAAAGTAACTGCAGTTAGATTTTGCTATAGGCTACCCGGCCCTAATGTATTATGTGATCATTAATGTTTCATTAAAAGAAAAACAGGTATCTGCATGAATTTACTACCGAATTTCGTACTATTAATATTCATCTTAGTCAAAACACAGATGCCTTTTTCAGTTACAAGGGATGCATATATCACTATCTCACTTCATTGACAAACTGTTGTTAAGAAAACTGTATTAAATACTTCACTCTACTTTTACTCACGGAAATTCTATAAGACCATTCTTTCATAAGAATGAATCAAAGAATTTTCAGTTTAGGTTATGTTGAAAATATATCAAAAACATGTTTCAAAGGCTTCTTATTTTGAAGGCCAATGAAGTGGTTTATAGAATTTGAAAATATTCCTATTAGTTACAGAGCTGCAAGATAAAATCCAAATAGCTCGTTTTTTATTGCTTACCTAGCACTGTTATAGAAAAATATGAAACATTTTCAAAGTTATATTTCGTTACATATTAACTTTGCATACCGGATTCAAATTTCTATTATAACGTTTCGTTTCATCACGGCCACCATCAAATTTATTTTTTAAATATGGTGAAAATTTTTTAAAACATTGGAAATGATGAGTTTTAACTAGTTCCTAAGATACCAGCAACTGACATAAAGTGCATGTAAACATTCAGTTACCGATATCTCAAAAACTATTAGGTTTAAACATAGATTAATTTTTTAAAAATGACTTGTCCACAAGTCATCTTTTGGATACCTCCTAGCCCATAGTGCAATGGTGTGCTATTTTACTATGCGAAGAATGAAATATTTCCGGTTGTGGCCTATTCAGGCGACTGTCATCATGGCTGCCTTCCATATCTCGCCACGCATTAAGGGCACGAACGAAATGCCAAAGAACAGATATCCAACATAAAACTGTAAATCGTTCTAAAAAAAATTATGGTTTATACTGAAAATGAAAACAATCAGCTTATTGTAAATAAAATGCAGATTCAGTAGAAAAAAGTCACAAGTCAAACGTTCGTCCATTTTGTTTTTATGTACGAAGTACAATTTT
This sequence comes from Leptura quadrifasciata, assembly GCA_963675555.1. Classification (NCBI taxonomy): domain Eukaryota; kingdom Metazoa; phylum Arthropoda; class Insecta; order Coleoptera; family Cerambycidae; genus Leptura; species Leptura quadrifasciata. The sequence continues at coordinate 147,056,619 of OY776673.1, read as the reverse complement.
TAGTAAAAAGCACTAAATAAAAATCACCAAAATTGTACTTCTTACATAAAAAGAAAAAGGACGAACGTTTGATGTGTAACTTTCTTCTACTAAATTTGCATCTTTGGACATTTCGTTCGTAACCTTAACTGACCATTGATCAGGACACCCTTGCACATCGTTAATAATAATAATCGTTTATTGTCCAACAGGCTCACGCCCAATTACAGGACGCTTTGAAGTGTACAAAATATAGTACTACTAACTAGTGTAATAGCTAAAAGTATGAGTAGAAAAAAAGAAACAAATACAATAAGAAAAAACACAATAGAGACCACAAATGTAAAGAAGTATAGCGTATATATGACAAGTGTGAGTATAAAAACAGTTAACATAAAAATTATAATTACCCACATCTAAATATTTGAAGAGCTAAAATATCTCAGTTTTAATTAATTGTAAGGATACATACATAATGGCATCTAAAAATATTAGTGTGTAGTTAAACCTGATTGTAACATATACTTTTTAGTTTGATTAAATTGCATTGGTTAATGTCGCATAAATGACTAATGCTGTTGAAATTAATGCACATTGTGTGTATTGGTGAATTTAAAAACACATTTGTCCTAGCTGTATCAATATGAAATGTGAGATTCTGCCTCGACTCTTGCCTTGGAACTAAAAAATTTAATGCAGCCAGAAGGTCAGAAGCTGATAACATATTTTTTCCACGACCAGGAGTAGAAATCGATTACTATGGCATCAAAAATTGTGACAGAAGTAAAGCATTTACTCCCTAGGGACGAAATAAGACAATAATTTCCCTAGGGGAGTTTTTATTTCATTTAATTTCAATGTATTTGTAAACAAATATCTGCTGCCATGATACGTTCAATGAAAATATCCCAAAGGCTTCTAAATATTGTAATTTCACTCCAATTTATTATAATTCTTTATTTATGAAATAAATGTTTCTAATCCCGATCGTGGAAAAAATAGTATATACACCTCGGGAGAGACCGCCATTTTTCCCTCGATGTATTTGTTGCCCTCGGGCCTTAAATTACCCCTCAGGGAAAATAAGACGTTTCTCTCCCTTAGTGAATAATGTACTATTGTGTAGTGAGAGTTCTCATCCACGGTCCGGCAACTAAGTCCATCTCAAGTAAGTATTGAAAGTTAGGGGTAGGCTCAACATTGATTTTTTAAAGGAGAAGGTTCATTCTTAAATAATTCTACAAATTCTTTGATCTACATTTTCTTAATGTGTTTTCATCAAACTCAAATTAGTGATTATGTCATTGTAATTGCCAATTCCTTGCTCAAAATTATTTTTTTATTTCTTACTGCAATTTCAATCAACAATTAAATGTACTACAGCACAGTAACAGCAAGCATAATTTTATTTTTCCATCTTGATCAACACTTAAATTAGTTAGATATTACTGAAGGATTTGGCATTGGTCAGTCGAATATCTTAAACTGGATGGATAACTGAAAAGTATTCAGTTATCCATCGGACAATTTTTTTAAGAGAAACATTATTTTAAGTACTATGCATTAAATTAGATAATTTCAACTATAACACTAGAAAACAATGGTTTTTTTTTTATAATAATTACCATACTAATTTTATTTTATTAGATAATGAAATGATGAAGTTATATCAATTGCACATACAAACAAAAGTGATAAAATAGGTAATTCAGTGTCACTTATTAATCTAATGCAACTATTTGGTCGTTTAATTTGTGCCACTAAAACTCTTGAGTAACTTAAAGAATGTTTTCTCGCCCATCCGTAAACAGAAATCCAGTCTTTCAGCATCGTCATTTCCTTCAAGTGTATACAAATTTTGATTAATATGGATGAATTTTATTCGCTTTGAATATTATTTGTACAACACTTTTAGAAACTCCAATTTGGGCTGCTCTTCTTCTAAAAGATAATTTTGGGAACTCACTCAACGAACCAATCGCAATTAAAATGCCAGCATCAATAGCATCATCTTCATTAAACTCTTTCTTTGTCTTTATATTTAATACATTACCTGTTCTTTTAAATTTGTCGACTATTTTTTTAACACCCCTATCTTTTACTAGTACATCTGAACAATGAATATTTTTGCTGTGCTGTAAGCATAATTTTTAGACAGCTATTATTATTAATTTGACAAATAAACACATACATACATTTATTTTTCACGGATGAATTGATGAATATACAGTGAAAGTTTCAAAAGATGAAAATTTCAAAAATTTATATCAACATAGATGTCAATGTGTCATTTTTTTCACAAATTGATCTGATTATTAACTGCAAATATCCTGAATTTGATCAAAATGGGGTTAAAGGGGAAAATCCATAATCAAATTAGAAATATATTCACAAATTAAGGACTTGTTACTTCTCTGACAGCAACGTTTTTTGTTCAAAATTGTTGTTTGTGAGGAATAAAAATGTATCTGGACTTAAATAAATTTGATATAATTAAGTATAATATTTTAGGAATCTCCATGTCTAAGTTAAAGTATGTTAAATCAAAAGAAAAGTTGTGGTTTCATACTTCACGTATAATTTAGGAACACGCTGTATATGCCATTCCTGCTAATTCTGCTAATAAAAACAAAATTGTTTATAACCTGTCTGCTCATTTGATGCAGTATAGTGCGCGCTTAATTCAATTCAAGCACGCATATGCACCAAGCGGAAAATATATTCTCTTTATGCTTGCACTATTTACCTAAATATCTACGCTACAGCCAGCACAAAGAATAAACACGTTATGCTAATCAAAAAGCTTTAAACGTTATATGGTAAACAGCGCCATTTTTTAACGGTACCTATTCTAATATGAATTTTAAGAAAATAAAATGTGTAAAAAATGTTCTCCCATGCCATTATTACTTCAATCAATCGAATATGATTAGACATTTATATATTTAAAATAAGAATATGAGATCGTATCACACGATTTGTTACAGAGACGTACAAGTAGTTCAGTTCAAACCACTCACTTCCCTGGCATTTATAAGTAGGTTATTGTTCTATCGAGCGTTAAAGTCTCCAAACCTGATCTTGTGTTAGGTGACTTTAAAGGCTTATAAATAAAATAGCCTCATCGTTATTTAAGAAATTCAGTTAATTGTCGATTAAGATAAGTATCTAGGAAATCGACACAATCATTTGTTTATGTTAAGTAATGGGATAATATTTTAAATTAAATTTATACTTTATGAAATTTCAAGATTTCTTATTAGCGAATAATTGGTGCATTGTAGGTCTCTTACTGCGCTTGCAAAGTAAACATTTACGATTAATCGAATATGATTCATCAGGTAGACCCTGACTTTTTTATGTGAAATGTTGACGAGATTTTTAATGGCCCATTTAATACATCTAACTCTTAAAATCATGAATAGTCGAATTAGAAAAGTATTAATTTTACTGCAGTTATATATCATATGTTAATATTATATATTACATGTTAATATAAGATGTAAAGATCTATGCTCCGAAGATTATGAATCGTGAACAAACATTTACAAGTATTATCACAAACTGGAATGAAAATAATGATATTCAGGTTCAGTAGATATTTTTTATTTGGAAATATCACTTATTGTATGCGGCAACATTATGAGCTAGAAGTCTAATTAATATTGCTTACATTTAATGCAATTAATTTAAAAATCAGGAGCTGTGTACGTCTGTTTGATCTACTGATTTTTTATCCCTCACCCACTGAAGGGTTGTCACCATTTTGTGGTGCAATCGCCATGTTTGGTGCTTAGGTTATATCGTAGTTTGTTTGCTGTGGTGGAACAGGGTAGGTAGCACCAAGGACGCAGTGTGTCCACTTTTTAAAAGCTTTTATTTAACTTGCAATGTTTGTTTGTTAGTTAATTAGTTTGTTTACACATGTGTACAAGTCCAGTGACAATACACTTTAACATTTTCATATAAGGAAAAAACAAGATGGCGGCTTCAAGATGGCGGAAGACTCAAAATCAATATCTGGGGGTTTTTCGGGTTCGCCGATTACGAATTTCTAGTCAAAAATTTAGTTCAGGACGGCCCTTCAAGATGGCGGACGACTTTACAGTTTAAGATCCGATTCAAGTTAAAATCGATATCTGGGGTTTTCTAGGTCGCAGATTGTGAATTTTTAGTCGAAATTCAGAAATTCAAAATGGCGGCGCCAATATGGCCGACGATTTTTGTCATTTAGGTCCAAATCGATCAAAATCGATATCCGGATGTTTTCGGGGTCGCGGATTACGAATTTCTAATCAAAAATTTAGTTAAAGATGGCAAACGACTTTACCGTTTATGATCCGATTCGTCTCAAAATCGATATCTGGGAATTACAGCATATCAAAAAAATAAAAAATAAAATTATATAATTTTTTTTAAAGGCTTTTATTTGAATGCTCTAAAAGTAGAAAATAAACTTTGAAGTAAGTCAAACCCATCATTTTGTTACATTATATAATTTTTTTATGATATAAAAGCTTGTCGCGAGCCTCCTTTATACAGAAAAATCTCGCGACAAGCTTTTATATAAATAAAATTTATAATGTAACAAAAATGATGGGTTTGACTTACTTCAAAGTTTATTTTCTACTTTTTAGAGTATTGAAATAAAATCTTTTTGTTTTAATATTTTTTTTATATAATTACTTCAGCGAATCCCCCCCCCTCACTATCACTCCCAATACCACCCTCACACTATTGTGGATAAAAGTACGAAACCACAAAAAAAAAATTTCTTGGCGTTAGCCACCCCCGTTACTACCCCATTGCCACCCTCACCCTATTATAAAAGGGGGTAAAAAAATAAAATGTGATTTAGTGTGTATACAAGAACGAAACGTCTTTAAAAAAATTTTTGGCGTTAGCTGCCCCCTTTACCACCCTCACCCTATTATTAAAGGGGGTAAAAAAATTGAAATGTGATTTAGTGTGTATAAAAAAACGAAACGTCTAAAAAATTTATTTGGCGTTAGCTACCCCCTCTACCACCCCATTGCTCCACCCTATTATTGAAGAGGGTAAAAAAAATAAATTGTGATTTAGTGTGTATACAAGAACGAAACGTCTAAAAAAAATGTTTTTTTGCGTTTTTTTACATTAGCCACCCCCTCTACCACCCCCATTCTATTATTAAAGGGAATAAAATATTACATTGGGATTTAATGTGTGTAAGGCTTGGATACAAAATCTGGATGTGGAAGTAGTGATTCCTTGGGCAGCGGTTTTTTAAATGGGATTGAATTCGTCACTTTTAAACCGTAAGAGACAGAACGTTGGTTAAATTAGAGGAAATTTGTTTAAAGAGAAAAAAGTTAAAATGTTTGCTAATAACTCGAAGATGGCAGGATTTAGGAAAAAATTTAAGATAAACGTTGAATGGTATTCGGTTACCTATTTAAAATTCTCAAATTTACGCTTTTATCATTCCGACGCTAGGCGACGCGACGCTCAATTTTTATGTTTTTCTTATGCATGCCTATATTGCCTATCCTTTTTGTAATGACACCTATTGTCGATTAGATTGGCACCTGCTTAGTTATTCATTTGTCTTTCAATAAATATGTACGTTAAAAATAAAGCCAGCTTCTATTTGACTTTACAATTTTCAATAAAAAATGTAAAAACGTTCGACTAAAGTGTATCCTTATATTTTCGTTCACAATTATGAATAAGGATCGATATGAATTAGTAGAAATCGTATGTTGTCAAATTTCAAAGTTTTGGCTTCGCAACGTCCGGCTCCAATTAAGTAAGATGGTGCTAATTCAATTTGTTTGAAAAAGATAGATACCTCTAAGAAAGCCGAATCATACATAGGTAACACCATTGAACACCATTCAACTTTTATCTAAACATTTATCTATTAGCTAAAATTAAAAAAAAAATTAAAAACTTGTTTTTCTTAGCCATACTAAAAAGTAAAAAATAATTGCAAGAACAACAAGGCGTGCGCAATTTGTATGATTATACGTATATTGCGCAGGCCTTGCTCTTCTTGCAATTATTTTTTACTTTTTAGTACGACTTTAAGAAAAGCAAGTTTTTTTTTTTAATTAATTTTTACTTCAATTATTTATAACGTATAGAACCAATTTACATAAATTCATTCATTGGAGCTGGATTCCGAGGTATAAACCTAACGGCAATCTATTATGTCAACAGAATTAATATCGTACCATTTGTACGGAAAAACGGACGTAGAAATATCGGATCAAGCGAAACTCCTTTTGTATTCTACGTTTTGCTGAAGGTGCCGGTTGGATAGTATATATATATATATATATATATATATATATATATAATATATATAATAATATATATATAATAACACCATATAATAACCATATAATAACACCATATATATATATATATATATATATATATATATATATATTATATATTAGGGTGTCCGTTATTTTGGTAAATTCAGAAATTTGTTGCTCTCATCCTCTAAAACAACTCTTAATAAATATTAAAAAAAGCGAATTGACCTACTATTCCCGTCAGATGATGTTAACCCGTGCCGCAAACGACTTCAAAATTAGCATGTAATTTAAATGGAGAAAGAACCTTTTCAAATATTTCGATTTATAACTTTTTCTGTTTTCACGTTAAAAATATTTCAATATAGCTGTCTGAAAGCTTATGAAATAAGCTTTCAGGCAGACTGAAATTCAAGTCACTTGGATAAAAATCAACGTCTGGGCGTCAATTTGAATATTAAGATTTGTCTAATCATAAAAACGCTAAAGACGTTAATATTAATAAAGACATTAATATTATAAAAACTAAAATTCTTATGTAGTTTACACCAAAGTAATAGGGTTGAAGGTTAAAAAAAATATTTTTCAAAATACTTTGAATATTTTGTTCAAATGAAATCTTTTACATTCTATTTGAAATTGACCTATTTGGTTGGTTCAATCAATGTGCTTTTTTTAGCATCATCATATTTTTTTTATACTCACTGATAATAGTTTTCGCGTTTTGAAATTATTTTTGGGGGTAGAGTGGAAATATTAATTGAAATATAAAATATTACGTTAATATTATAAAAACTCAAATTCTTATGTAATTTACACCAAAGTAATAGGGTCGAGGGTTAAAAATAGATTTTTCAAAATACTTAGAATATTTTATTCAAATATTCATATTTTTTTATACTCACTGTTAATACTTTTCGCGTTTTGAAACTATTTTTGGGGGAAAAAGCTGAAATATTAATTGAATTATAAACTATTAAAATCTTTGGCGTTTTATATGATTAAACTAATCAAAATATTCAAATTATCGCCACGTCGTTGATTTTTATCCAAATGACTTGAATTTCAGTATGCTTGAAAGCTTATTTCATAAGCTTTCAGACAGTTATCTTGAAACATTTTTAGCGTGAAAACAAAAAAAGTTATAAATCAAAATATTTGAAAAGGTACTTTCTCCATTTAAATTACATGCAAATTTTGAACTCGTTTGCGGCACGGGTTAACATCATCTGACGGGAATGATAGGTGAATTCACTTTTTTAAATATTTATTAAGAGTTGTTTTAGGGGGTGAGAGCAACAAATTTCCGACTTTGCCAAAATAACGGACACCCTAATATATATATTTTCACCCCCTCGCCCCCTACGTGCGGATATTTGCAAAAGTAATTATTGTGGAATACTGTATTGTCATCCGATCTTAGTAACTGTGCAAAATTTCATCAATTATGTAAGTGTGTTAAATAAAGGATGCAAGATTCGATCAGAAGCATTATGTATGACATGTGAGTTAAAGAAAAACAAGTAAAAAAATAGCACTTTTCACTATTTTGTAAGCTAATTTTTAAAATATGAAGAAGGCATCTTGGGCTAACTGTGCATGAACGATTTAGCGATTGATCAATTCATTAGTTTAATAGTTGAAACTGTAATGTTATATTGGAGAACGCACATGAACGATCACAAAATCCCCCGATTTGAAAATCTGTGTCTGAACACGGATATCCGATCCGATCGCGATCGGCCGACTGCATTAGCCCAATGTTTCTTAATCTGCGCGCGATCGCGCCTTTACACAGTCGGCTGATTAACGACGTTTGAGGTGCACATCTCTTGTTTTATTTTTCCAAAAACTGTCTTCTTATAAAAAAGGGAAAAATCATATTTGCTCTTCTTCGTATACTTTATTGAAAAATTTCTCGGGATGTGATCTCAAATCCTCATACATTTTATAAATTTGTCCTTTCACTGGACGAGTATTCATGAGTATGGGTGGAACACCCCATATCTCCTAAATACGTGCAAGCCTTATTAAATCAACTTTGCAACTGCACAGAAATCTCGAAATCTGATGTGATCGGCCGGCTGCCAATTGTTCATGCACCTGGGGCATGATCGAGCTTTACAAAGAGTGCACAACTTTTCTCTAATTTAATCGACCTTCTACCTCGTACGGTTTAGAAGTTACTAATAGAATCCCTGTATAATTGGTGTTATTTATTTCATCCTGTTCCAATATAGCATAGTTTCAGTTTTTTTATACGATACAGCTTGGGCATAGACACATATTTTATAAAAATATGATGACAACCCTTCAAGGGATAAGAAATTTTAAAATACATAGTAGTTGATACAGAGCACTTGATTTTTAGTTAGTCGTTTTAGACGTGGGCAATATTTGTGCAAAATTGCAAATAAACGAGGTCAGAATTAGAACACTTTAGAAGTAAAATGGCGAGCTCAACCATTTTATCTATCACGAGGGAATGAAACTTTTAATACGACTCCTCTCTGTAAAATTCAACATTTGGTAACAGTTTTACTGTTATGGCTGCAGGGAAATTTTTCAACGAATTATCCTGCAACGACCTTTCGATATCATGTTTAAGGTTAAATTACATCATCACCCAACTTGATTTTTAAGGACCTGTTAAATATTCATCACTTTACACCAAGATCTTCATAATACATTATTAGAAATGTACAGAGTGTATGATTTATCGTTCCTTAGCACGTAACTTTTAAAGGAATTCAAAGCGGAAAACTGAAAAGAGCAAGAGCATTTTTTTTTCATTTTATGCGAGGTACTTACTGTTTCTGAACAGAAAAATGCATATCTATTTAGTTTCAAAAAATTAGAATTACATTTTTTGCAAAAAATCATATTTTGAGATATTGAAAATTAGCATCTAAGAATGTTGGTCCATTTTTACATAAAAGCACAGCTCATCGAAATAATAAAATATTTTTTATAAAATTATGCAAATCCCATTGTAAAACTTAAAACCTACTTGCCAAACGTAAAAGAATTTATTAAGAAAATGTTGTAAATGCATGTTGTTTTTTAAACTTAAATTATTCGAGAACAGCTTGGTTTATAGAAATGCAATAAGAATACCTTTTTTATTTCTAACGATATGAAAATTAGTTTTTTATAACAATTATTAGAAATATGAAAAAAATTAAAAAGTTATGAATTTATACTGACAGTCATCCCCTAAAACTACCCTTAGCAGAAGATAGGGTTTGACTGATACCATGCAAATTAGTGTCCGGATGGCCTATGACTAAGTTTAAAATATAAATTTGATACTTACGGGAGTCAGAAAATATTGCAGAAAAACTGAAATATCTCTCATACTCGTTTTCAGAAATAAGTTTATAAAAAAGGCTACCATTATTTTTGGATGTACTATTAGCCGCAGAAATGTCGGATGACAATTTTGGACCACCATGTATACAGGGTGTATCATCATAATATGCAAAAAATCTTATTGTAAATTCCGTCGAAAATTTAAAAATTATAAAATTTTTGAAAATAACCCTTTCCTGTCCAGCTACACCCCCGTAAAGGGGTATGCCAAAAAACAGTTTTTAATTTGTATCTCAAAATAACGTAATCGGAAAAAGACGAAATTTGGCACATCTCGGTTACTCGTCACAAGGCATCTAACGAAATTATTTCATCCACATAGCGTGTACACAAAGGGGTGAAATTAACTACCCGTCATGAAATTTTGTAAATATCTTTCTACCTGCCATTTTTTTTTTCAATTAAAAAAAATAACTAAACATTATTATTCATTTAGAAACCTTTTTATCTCTTGAAAAAATTTCGTAAAATCGACCATTTCTGAGAAAAAAATTAAATTATGTCTGCTTAAATGCGATGAGCACAATTTATATTAGTGTAAAATACTAAAAATAAGTCGATTCTGTTACATGGCTTATGTCCATTTAACAGTTTTATATAAAAACTAGTGTTTTGGTTATATTTAGCACGATCTGTATAACATTTTATGATTCGGTTTTTGTAAGTGAGACTGTTTTCAACTAACAGAATTTTACTTGTATAACCGCTAAACCATTTCACACTATTTGATGTACTTAGTTTTATATCTTAGGAACTCAGTCATGTTCTAGTAACTATTATGTTTCGTTGTAATACAGCATTATTCCAGGAAACAATTGTCTACAAAACATTTATTTACATCAGATATCTATTTTTCAATTTTTATATTTTTGTTTACTATGTGGGTGTGGTGATTTTCCTTACTTTTTCTCGTTACTATATATAGTATATCCTATAAGATGTAATATATTTACTGAGTTCACACAATAATCGATACGTTTTACTATTTATTTGCATCTGTTCATATTTGTGGTTATGTATAAAATAGAAATTACAAACTGAGGGAGCAAATCAGCTGGTATGGAAATAATAAAAACTTTTATTATAGATTCCCTTTATCGATCATATGCCACTAATTTAGTTGTGAGTACGGGAATCTACAAGGCAAATTGTTGCGCTTAACTCAACCATTGACAGATGGCCATACTTGTATTATTCGTATATTTTATAGCTTTCAATTTAATTAGGGAATTAAATTTGTCAAGTTTATTTTTTTTTTGGTAGAGTTATTTCCCAGTAAGCAGGACAAAAAGTTTACCTTATGAGTAAAACTCACCAGGAAATCATTTGCTTGCAGCCTTTGTACTGATTCGAACGTATATAATTTTTAACTGTGGACTTCAGTAATTGATATTACAATTTTTATATCCCAGTTAACAAGTGTTTAACATACAGGCAATTTCATTTATTACTTATTTAAAATTTATTTAATCTTCAATTTTGTCTTTGATGTAATTTCAATTATTTTTAAAATAAATTTGAATTCAAGATCAATTCTTTTTAATTCAATAAGTTGTTAAAATACTATATGTACCACATGGTTTTAAAAATATTTTTCTCTTTCCTTTTAATTTTTTTGGCAATTTATAGTCTAAGAAATCAGCTTATAAATTGTTATATACTTAGATACTTATATATTTAGATATTTAAATTCTTAAATACTTATATATTTCTATATATTTATATGTACTTATGTACTTATATGTTTATGCACGTTCCGTTTCTGCATAGCTTATTCATTCCTGTATAGCTTTTGCACATCTTATCTTTCATATAGTTAAAATTTCGTCAACTTTTCATAAACCACATAGTTGGTTAATTTTCCTACAACTTTCACTCCATTTCATTAAGAGACGTAAATTGCCAAGGAAACTTTAGAATCCATTCTCGCAACAGGAGACAATTGTGGGCCTGGATTGCTGTCCCAGAACCAGTCACCTCGACAATAGTTAATCTAGGATCCTGGTATAAATTTGTTATATATATATATATATATTTAAATTTCAATTAGTCTTTACAAACCGATTTGTCTATTATTCATGTAATATATTTTAACATTCATTTTAAACTATCTTTTTATTTCTCTTACCAACAATTTCAGTCTGATCTATAGTAGACTGGTTATTCGAGAAAAGAGACAATTTTGCTTATTTTACTATAGATGGTGCCCAATTTAACATCAATTTTTCTTTGTCTTCTTTTCTCGAACTAAACAGAAATCTGTCGCTTATGCTGTACATATCGAAAAGGGTAAGTTTCTCCACTCTTACGAATGCTCTGGACCCACGGCTCTCTGCTCCGACTTAAACCAGCTAGCCATCCGCATATGTTGCCTCAATTCTTTCTCAAAAATAAATAACAAGGGAAAGGAGGTAACAATGTCAAATTATAATTTAACAATATAAAAAGAAAAAAACAATATTAAGTTGTTCGTTGCCTTTGAAATAATAAGATAATAATTCCTTACTACTTAATACTTAATACTAGTAGTTTTCTAACCAGATTTTAAAATGCATAATTTTAGTAATGAGGAATATGCAGATATTCATTTAATTTATGGTGAATGTAAAGGAAATACTTCAGCGGCAAAAGAACGATATCGTCGTAAGTTCCCTACTCGTATTGTGCCAAATGTTCGTACTTTTTGAAATATTCACTTGAGGTTAAGAGGTGTTTAAAAAAAGAATTCATGATTGTAGTCGGAGGAGACTAATAGGAGGTGCAATGGAGGCACAAATATTACATTGTTTTGGTGAACATCCTGAATGTAGTACTAGACAGGTTGCTCTTCAATTCCACATAACAAGAACACCAGTATGGAGGATTTTGAAAAGGCAAGGACTTTACCCCTATCATTTACAGAGAATACAAGAGCTGTTCCCTAGTGACTTTCCAGGAAGACTTGATTTATATAGAATTATAATTAGGAAGCCGTTAGATTTTACAAGAAAAGTACCATTAATAGATGAATGCTGCTTTACTCGACGTGGAGTTTTAAATTTTCGTAACCAGCATTTATGGAGCGACGATAATCCTCACGCTGTTGTAAATGGAAGATATCAATACAACTTTTCAATAAATATTTGGGCCAGAATTATAGGCAATAAATTAATAGGGCCTTTTAAGTTACCAAACAGATTAAATGGTCCAGCTAATTTAAACTTTTTACAAAATGACCTGTATCAATTTCTAGATGATTTACCTCTTACATTACGTCAAACACTTAGGTTTATGTCACCTCATTATTCTTTAGAGGTTCGAGAATGGCTACACTCAACATTTAGAAAACGATGGGTTGGGAGGGAGCGAGAAGCCACAATAAAGGCCCCCTCGGTACCCAGATATGAATCCATTGGACTTTTACTTTTACTGAAAAATGTTGTTTACTCAACACCTGTCCCTAACGTCGAAGTTTTAAGAAAGGGAATTTTTAATGCTGCCAATGAAGTTCGAAACTCTCCACGTGTTTTAAATACCTTGTATGGCAATTTTAGGAAACGGCTGCAAACGTGTATTCAAGTTCGAGGTCGTTATTTTGAATAAATGCATTAATATCTAAAAACAACAATCGTTGTCTTCATGTTTAAATTTTTTTATTGTTTAAATTTATCTTTTGTGTATTTTGTGTTAGTTTTTTTTTAGTTTACTAATAAATTTGCTTTTCAATACTTTCGTCTTTAATTTGTAATATCACTTAGGCAGATGTAATTTAATTTTTTTTATCAAAAACGGTCGATTTTACGAAATTTTTTCAAAAGATAAAAAAGTTTCTAAATAAATCTCAATGGTTAGTTATTTTTTTTTATTATTAAAAAATAACAGGCAGAAAAATGTTTACAAAATTTCAAGAAGGATAGTTAATTTCACCTCTTTGTGTACACGTTAGGTGGATGAAATAATTTCGTTAGATGCCTTTTGATGAGTAACCGAGATGTGCCAAATTTCGTCTTTTTCCGATTAAGTTATTTTGAAATAGAAATTAAAAAGCGTTTTTTTTGTACACCCCTTTAAGGGGGTAGCTGGACAGGAAACCGTCTTAATTTTCGACAGGGAATCTACAGTTAAATATTTTGCATGTTATTACGGAACACCCTGTATATTAACTTATGCAAATATTTTTTGTATATGGCACCAATAGGTTTGATATTGGAATAATTTCATTTTACACTTCAAACGATAAATATTTAATTTGTAACAAGTGTCACTTAAATATTTTTTGACAAGTATAATGAAAATGTCATAATTCAAAAGCCGGATTTAAACACCTAGATTTTAGCAAGAATGCGTTAAAAAACTTGTGCTATTACTTATTGTCCACGACTGTACATTTTTAAAAGTGAAGAAACGAAAAGGTATCAGAAGATGAAGAAGATAATATTTCACGTGTTTCATAAAATATAACAATTTTATTAAGGTGATGCTCACAGCGGCGGCATATCGAATTAAAAAAACGTTAAACAAGTGCAATTAGAGGCCGTATAAAATGAAACCTAATCAGGGTTTGGAATAAAACCTTTCTAAAGAAAAATTGACTTTTTGCAGATGCAGATTTTTCACACAACGAGATAGCAAACATATTTCTCAAAATAGATGACAGCAAATTAGTTTTGAATATGGGAATATCATCTCATGGAACGTTAGAACTTATTTGGATATCAACGATGGAAACGACGGAACAGTAGTTTAGCCGTCAGCACGCCCTCGTGATCTAACACCGGTAGAAATGTATAATAATAATAATAAACTTTATTTTCCTTAATAGACAATAAACAATTGTATAGGAATAGTCAAAAAATTACAAATAAAATGCTTATAATAAAATTCAATTAAATTGAATTGGTTTTAAACAGATAAAATTCCGTTAAGGTCTAAAAACAATGTTCTAACAAAAACGATTTCAACTTCCTTTTAAATAAATTTATACTTTTACTAGACTTTATACAGTCCGGTAAATGGTTAAACATTCGGATACCCGTATCTTTCGAGTGCAATGAAAGATTCTCGGAAAGATTACGTCTACACGAAAAATTCTTTTAATAATGAGATATAAAAGTTCAGATTTGAAATTTTAAACGATATCTTTGGATTTTAATAATAGTATTATTTAGCACAAGTTTTATTGTATTTTTAATTTAGGTTATTGTTCATATTAGTAGATAATAGTCTTTTCCTTCATGAAATTCTTGATTGTATTATTTTGAAGTTTATTTTATCAACTTTCATATAAAAAAACATAATATTTTTAGTCGCAAACTCCTCTATAAAATCCTTATTTTACTACAAGGAACATAACCAGACTGCAACCATCAGCTACTCTCCGGGCTATGTGCCCCTCCGAGCGCTGAATTACAAGTTACAAGCCTGGCGCGTTAAATGTAATAATTGCATATTACCATCAAAACGTTAATGCTTCGATTGCAACAAACACCAGCCGAAAGACTGATCCTACTTAAAGCAGCTCTCGTGCCAGTAAAATAAAGATTTTATAGAGGAGTTTGCGACTAAAAATATTATATTTTAATATTCCGCCTTCTAAAAGCATATTTGACTTTCATATAACTTTAATTTCAATATATCTGTAAGGACTCAGTTTAACTCGAGGTTTAACTGAACATCGCATATTAATCTTTTGATTATAGCATCTTTAATATTTTAATTGATTTTTTTTAACAATATATGAAGGCTAACAACTTTTTACCAGGTTGACAATTTTATGTGTTGGTGGTAACAAATAATTTTAAATTTATTTTATTATTGTCTTTTCTTTTTATTTTTCTAAAATAACTAGATGTTTCTTTGTTTGCTCGAGAACAAAATGTACCTTGTATAAAATGAGAACACGTTTTTGCTTTTAGATTTTCGCTACGGTAATTGTTACAAAATGTAAAACGATAAGTCACACACTCTGTATATGTAGATGTAAGTAGTAGAAATGCAACATAGACATTTAAACTCTAGAGAGCCACTCAAGATATCGAAATCAAACAAATATTTACACGCTAAGAAACTTGTTACATCATAATGGGTCACTCCTTATATACTCTCACGACATTTTAGATTTTAATATGTAGTTTTAAACCTTCATCAACACTGAAATAGCGTAAAGCCTTATAATTTAATTATTATAACAAAGAAATTAGAAAGTGAATAAACAGTTATTTGTAATGTAATGCAGAGCTTCAAAGGCAGGGCACCCTTTCATAACCTTAAGTGAATGCAATGAATTAATTCCATGTGAGAATAAATATGACTGCTTGGTCGAGAAGCAAAGGTACGCCTATCACCGAGCCTACCACCATCATGTCCCAGGTCCGGATCCTAGTTGTGGCACTGGGGTTCTATCGGAAGAAGAAACCAGTCCAAGTATTCTTCGATGTTTTATGTATGTTCTTTGTCTCTGAGCAAGTAACCGCTTCCTCTACAAAGATTCTTCTGGTATACGGAGGATCATATTACCTGTGCTAGAACAATCAAGATTGTAAAAATTGTTTTTAGTTTAATCTTCTATTGGTTCCTCACAAATGTTATTCTTTGAGAAACCTCACAAATAAGAGTCTAATGGAGCCATGTCAGCTGACCGAGGTGTCCGTTCATTCCAATCCACTTCTGTCTAAAAATAGTGTTTAGATAACTTGAAACAATTTTTACAGCGTGCGGTGGCAGAAACCATATACTATAACGCGCATTTATGGGATCATCTAATAAATTTAGAAACTCGTTATGCAGCATGTTTAGGCTATTTAATTTGCCGTCATATAAATACGGTACTATTAAGTGCTCATTTAAGATGCTACATCACACGTTGATGCCAAAAACAATTTAATTGTCGATTACTTTCATCTAGTTTACCAATAATGGCAATTATGTCTATTTACCAACTCATCATTATGGAAACGCCGTCCATTGCTCCACCGAATATTTTAAGGTAATGTATGATCTTCAGGACGCAAACGATGAACATACTGTATAAGGATGGAATTCATTATCGGAAAGAATTTTTTACAAGAAAACAATAAGGCAGTAGCATCCCTTGAAGACTGACTGAAATTGAATGTAACTGATTCATTCTAATTTTTGTTTTATACATCAAATTTCATTCCAAAAAGGGATTGCTGTTCATTATCCGAATCTGCTTTCATATTCACTGAACGTGATTTTCATTTTTTTTTTTTTTGTTTTCAAATATGCAAATTTCATTCAATTTCTACTCTTATGCATGCTCCCTTAACTAAGCCTTAATTGAAGTAATTACAACAATGTAATTGCTGTTTATGACATTTTGAATTTTTTTACCTTCTGATATTTGATAGTAAGTAACAGTATATTAGTCCAGTGCAATTAGTCGTTATAAATGAAAAATGACGGAACCCAGGTATAATGAATGGATCTGAATTATTTTTAATTCCATAAAATAAAAAGTTTACCCATTGAAAATTACCGCAATTTCGAAAATCCCTAAATTAAAAAAAAATAAAATTTTTATAAATCCCAACGAAAAATACAATTATCGGAATTTTTTAACATTTCTTTTAAGAAGATAATGATTGTTATAGTTTTCGAGGTTGACTTTTAAAATTAATTTGAAGATGGTAGAAGCTCCTAAAAACGGAATACATTAAGGAAACATTAAATAATACTAGCACATCAGTTTTTTATAGAAAATTATTTACTAACAATGCTAAATAATAATTATTATAAATTTTTATTAAAAGGATGTCTAATTGTCTCCGACGTTTTCGATGTCATCCATTAGTATCATTGGTGGAGCATTTAAGCAGCTGCATAGTAAACATGCTATAGAACAATTTCAGCTACTATCTACATCCACAAGCAGAGATACACCCAGTTTTGCATGAACAAAAAATCATTTTCAATAAATTTTCAGAAGCTGGTGGTTGGTTCATTGTAGCTGGTACTTTTGAATTATTATTTTTTTTTTCATCCCCATTCTTTTGGAACTTATCATGTCCCATCCACAACTGGACTTGTAAATACACTCATTCTATATGTTCTGAACTAGCATCAAATGTAGATATCGATGAAGCCAAATTGACACAGGTATTTTTACTTGTAGCTATAAGAAACGATTGGTATCGAAAATTATTGATATTTTTTTGATTTTTAGGAGCACTATATAATGCTAAAATGCCTAAAATACCCGACTACAACATATTAGTGACGTCAGCATTTTCATCAGTAAAGATAGATTAGCAAACTTATTTTTACCTTTTTGTAAAACGCTGAAGTTGTATCACATCCAGTTAATGCAAGTAATAATAAAATATGATTCTTACATAGTGGTGATGTTTGTTCAAGGCTTTTATTAGAATATGTGTTTGCGGATGCCGTGCCTTTTGCTGGTTTGAGAAAATATATTTCTCTATGTGTTAAAGTTGTTAATAAAACTAACACAGCAATATCTTCAGCAACAACAACAACATTTTCTGATTAAATATTAATTGCCGTTTATATGATTAATGTATCAGCATCACCTTCTGCTTGACACGAAAAAATATTATCAGCTAATTTAATCCTTAACATTTCGATGAATTTGCTTTCGTTGTTGCTGTTTGCAAATAACCTTTTCTTGGCGAAGGCATATTCTGTTAACATAACATAACATTTATTTCCCAAAATAAAGTTTACATATAAGAAAAAAAATCTACATTAATGCAATAAGTTCATACTCAATAAACTTTACAATACCTTTATGGGCGTAGGAAAAGAAGAAAATAAAGAATAGAATACTAGAGGGTGAGTATTAGACTAAATTTTCATGCCGCTGTGAATGCAGTAGAATAAAACTGTCATACTGTAGAATATATATCGATGTAAAAAAAGATTTCAATGTTTTCTTAAAAAATATTAAAGTGTTTTGTTCGGTTATGGATAAAGGAGGTTTGTTAAAAATCTTGATTCCAGAGTATAGTGGCCCTTTTCTGCTTGTTTCATAACTATAATTTGACAATGGAATATTTTTATTTCTAGTGCTATAAGAATGGTGATCTGCAGGTGTTAATAAAGTATGCCGTCTATTATAAATCATTATAGGTATTTTATATATATAAAGATTAATTACTGTATACATTTGTAATTTGCTTGAATCGAAGTCTACTTGTTTCCGTTTGTTTTATTTCACAAATTGTGAGTATAACTCTTTTTTTGCATTAACGGTACTGTGTCAATTTGAGTTAATGAACCCCAAAATTCAATTCCGTACTGCACAATTCCTTGAAAGTAAGCAAAATAGACATTTAGAGCCGCATTTTGACCCAGCTCTCTTCTTATTACGGATATAGCAAACACAGATTTGCATAATTTCTCATTTAGCTCTTCTATATGATCAGACCAATCTAGATTTTGATTAATTCGTATACCTAAAAATTTTATGTGTTCTGTGCTTGGTATTTCACCTGAGTTTATCTTAATTGTTTGATTTGGTAATGATCCTCCTGGATGTTGGAAGGTTATATGTTTTTTCTGTGTTTAGTAATAATTTGTTTGATGCAAACCAATCTGTTACATTATTCATAGTATCTTGTGTGTGACTTATTAAGTTATCGTAGTTTTTATCATTTACTAATACTCGTATCATCGGCAAATAGGGAAAAATATATTGATGGGAAACTAAGGACTAAATCGTTAATATATAATATGAAGAGAACTGGCCCGAGCACCGAACCTTGCGGTACTGCACAGATTACTTTTTGCTTACTAGAGACCACTTTTTCCATGTGGTCCAATGAATTCTCAGTAAGTCCTACATATATTCTACGATCTGTCAAATATGACTTGAACCACTAATGCGGTAATCCCCTGATGGCATAAAAATATAATTTCTCCAGTAGTATTTGGTGATCTACGCAGTCTAAGACCTTTGACAAGTCGCAGAATATACCGTTCACTGCTTCTTTTTGTTCTATAATGCTATTTATTTTGTCTATAAGTGCAAATGCGGCATCAAAGGTATAGCGATGTCTTTGGAATCCATATTGTGCTGTTGTAAGGATTTCTCTTTTACTTAAATACTGTACTAGCTAGATTTTTACAACAGTTTCTGTAATTTTTGATAATGTTGGCAAAAGAGATATTGGCCTATAATTAGTAAGCCTCGCGGAATCATCTTTTTTGAACAAAGGTTTAACAATGGCTGTTTTACAATGAAGTGGAAAAATTCCATTTGAAAAAGAGAGATTAATTGGATAAGTTAATTGGGTGCTGAGTGCATTTATATTATTTTTAATTAAGTCAATAGACATGATTTTTTTTTTCTTTTAAATTGTTTACCACGTCTATTGTTTCCTGCTTACTTGTAGGTTTGAAAAAGAAAGAAGTTCTAATGTTAAATGGTACTTTTTTTAAGTAGCTGTCGAAAGAAGTATGGCCTTTAAGATTTGTAGATAAATTAACAAGCTTCATTTACAAAAAAACTACAAAACTCTTCCGCAATTTGCTTTTGATTTGTGATCAATTAGTTATCGATATCAAAATGAATATTATCATGCTTATTTGGATTTTTTAGAACACCATTTACAAATTCCCATGCAGTTTTTACATTATTTGTAGAGTTTTTCAGGTTATTTGAAAACGATACCTTTTCTTTAGCTTGTTTGATAACTTTTTTAAAGATTTTTCCGTAGTTATTTACAAACTGAATGAAGTTATAATCCGAGCTATGTTTTTTAAACTTGACAAGATTTCTTTTATTTTTACACGATACCCGTATTCCATTTGTGAGTCATTCTTTCCTATACGTGATTTCGCGACATTTAACCTTTTTAACAGGAAAGCATTTATCAAAACATGAAATAAAATAATTATAAAAAAGGGCTACAGCAGAATTCATATTTTGCTCACCATAAAGAAATGACCAATCGATCTCACTTATGAATTTATAATGATTCGTTTTATTACACACTCTTATTTCTTTAGTAACCAACCTGCATTTATCCATGATATCATTGATTATAAATATTTGCCCATTATGGTCAGATAAACTTGCGATCTCTCTGTTGTTTGAAAGAAAAGGTTTAGTTATATTAGTGATTACGTTATCTATTATTGTGGCGGTGGTTGCTGTTACTCTTGTCGGGCTATGTATAGTAATTTTCATGTTAAACGAATTAAGCACATCTTCCATCCGCGATTTTATTTTAGAATCTATTGCAAAATTAATGTTGAAGTCTCCACAGAAGATTATATTTACATATTTATTCGAAGACCATAATAGCGCGATAAATTTATCTTCGTTTCCCATGGAAGATCTGTAAAACCCTACTATAATTGTGTTAGATTCAACCTGGTTCAGTTCAGTTTTTAAATGTGTTACTTCAGAATAGTTCTGATTTTCCCTGACAAAAAATATAACCCCCCCGTAAGTACTTAGATCTGCAGAAATATGACACTAATGTATATTTTTCTAGTTTTATAAAATTAATTTCAAATTTATTAAGCAAATGTTCCGTGAAGTATAATATACCAATATTTTCCCCATATCTGAATAATAGTCCTGTAGAAAAATATCCACCTCAGCCAATTTATTCCTCAGGCACTTGATGTTTTGATTAAATAATAATAAGTTTCCTCTTAGCTATTTGTTGTTTCTAGTTCCAAATCTTGTATAGAGAGGCACTTGCAAGGTTAATTGTATCTTTGGCTTTAATATCAATTTTCTCAGACGCTGGTACCACCCCTGATGGCCAAATAGGAATATTTTCAATTTCCGTGTCCTCTGATTCATTGCACATAATTTATTGATAGTTGTTTTTTGCAATCTTCTAGTATAAATATTTTTTTCTCGATGTATAGCTTATCATAGCGAATATATGTAATGTTTCCTTGTTCTTTATCTCTGCTTAAATAGAGTTGTAATTTCTTCCTTTGTTTCATGATATGACTGGGGATCAATTTCATCCGTAATTCCATAAAAAACCAAAATATTTTTATTTGTATTAATTCGAGAGAATTGAGTCTCTCCTGCATTTCATTTATTTTCTGCTTCAATTCTTTGTTTTCTTTCTTTAGTTCAGTAAAATTCATTCTAATATTAGCCAAATCATTTTCAGTTTTTACAACAGTTTTTAAAATCACATCTACTTTTTGCTCCAGTGTAAGACTTTCAAACCCACTCATTTTATATGTTAAATTTTATTTAAAACAATTAATAAAAACAATTAGAATGTTACACACACTCCTATTTCTTCTGGCTGGAATAAACTATAGTTTGCACCATTTTTGGTTAACGTAATTCTGTTTAAACTTTGACAGAATACATGGATTTTTGGCTTTTTGTATAGATCTTTAAAAACGTGTACTCACACTTCGACACACTCGACTAGTATAAACGTTGAGGCATTTTTCAATGATCGACGATATCTTTTAGCTGATTTAGTGCAGTTGATGTTGAGATATCCGTCACAAACAACAAAAACATTGTTTAGTTCAAATGTGCTTTTAGAAGGCGGAATATTAAACATAATATTTTTAGTCGCAAACTTTACTGTACTATAAGGAACGTAACCAGACTGCAACCAACAGCTACTCTTCGGGCTATGTGCCCCGCCGAGCGCTGAATTACAAGTTACAAGTCTGGCGCGTTAAGTGTAATAATTGCATATTACCATCAAAACGCTAATGCTTCGATTGCAACAAACACCAGCCGAAAGACTGATCCTACTTAAAGGAGCTCTCCTGCCAGTCGTCACACACCACTTGCAGACTGCAGTTTCGAGCTGTTGGCCCTCGTCAGTGCAAGGTAGGCATGTGACGACCGGCACGAGGATCCTTTGACTATTTGGTACATCCCGTATTTTTACAATAGCGACATGTAAAATAGTCAGTAGGCGCCATCTAGCGGTCCAGTGTCTATTGCAATCGAAAAATATATAGCCTGACTGGGTTTAGCATAGTTCAAATGTGCATTTAGAGGGCGGAATATTAAACATAATATTTTTAGTCGCAAACTCCTCTATAAAATCCTTATTTTACTATAAGGAACGTAACCAGACTGCAACCAACAGCTACTCTCCGGGCTATGCTGCCCCGCCGAGCGCTGAATTACAAGTTACAAATCTGACGCGTTAAGTGTAATAATTGCATATTACCATCAAAACGCTAATGCTTCGATTGCAACAACACCAGCCGAAAGACTGATCCTACTAAAAATATTATGTTTAATATTCCGCCCTCTAAAAGCACATTTGAACTATGCTAAGCCCAGTCAGGCTATATATTTTGCGATTGCAATAGACACTGGACCGCTAGATGGCGCCTACTGACTATTTTACATGTCGCTATTGTAAAAATACCCGGATGTACCAAATAGTCAAAGGATCCTCGTGCCGGTCGTCACATGCCTACCTTGCACTGACGAGGGCCAACAGCTCGAAACTGCAGTCTGCAAGTGGTGTGTGACGACTGGCAGGAGAGCTCCTTTAACTAGGATCAGTCTTTCGGCTGGTGTTTGTTGCAATCGAAGCATTAGCGTTTTGATGGTAATATGCAATTATTACACTTAACGCGCCAGACTTGTAACTTGTTGCAGTCTGGTTACGTTCCTTATCGTAAACTAAGGATTTTATAGAGGAGTTTGCGACTAAAAATATTATGTTTAAAAACATTGTTTCCATAATTATTTCTTAAATATCGTATGTAATGATTGTATATTGTATTTTCATCTAATTGCCATTTGCAACGATGGAATAACATTCCTCCATCAATAACATACGAAAATGTATTGTTATTATTTACACTAATATTGAGCTGCGTAAATAAATCACAAAAATTTGATTTAGTTGTCTTTCGCATTGAACCTTGATCGAACAGAGTTACAGGATATGGAGCTAACTCAAAATTCATGTATGTTGATAAAATGAATGCAGATATAAAGGGGACAAGTATATTAGTATAGTAATACTAGAAGTAACGCCATTTTCATTTCAAAATCATTAGCGGAAAGTTTCAAAGGTAAACTTTTTACTTTTTAGTATAAGAAATTCAAAAACTCGGTAATATTCAAATCCATTCATTATAGCTGGGTTCGGAGGTATACACCTTATAACACTGGACTACATTGTAAATATCACATTAATTTATTTGACAATTATCCTGTAAGTGAATTGTAACAATTTGTTGAATAAATAAAAATTAAATAAATGTTTGCATTATTTCTATTAATTTATTTTTTTGTATATTTAACTCCATTAACCCAGCTTAATGACTTGAAAATATCGATTTAACGTTTGATTTGTGTGGGATGCCCACAAGACTCACTAGAAGTGACATGCAATCACAATATACCTACACTAAGCAACTCTCATGTAAAAAGATTTAATACAAAAATTGTAAAAGAAATCTTTATACATTTTTCGCGCATATAAACGAAAGAAACAGCAGAACACTTGAGTTATCTCTGAGACCCATATAACATTTATAATGCCATGGGGATCTATGAATATATCAACTTTTGAAGAATATGCTGTACAGTATGGCGCCGAACGTTACTGGTATTGACGAATTTATGAGAGACGATTGAATAGATACTACCGCAATTAATTATGTAAATTATATTCTGCAAAGGTCCTCATGTTAATCAATCTATGTCGAATCGATTTTGTTTAATTAACATTTCGTACTTGTCAGTAGTGTTTATCAGCAATTCTTAAATATAAGATTCCTTGGGGATCTGAAATATAATTATACGAACACAAAGACACAAAAAAGATCAACTTTATATTGAAGAAAATAATAATAATTATTATTTATTAGTTTAAGCTAAAAAATATATAACTATAACCACATTACAAAAGTATATGAGATTATGTAAAATTTAACTACTAAGAATAAAAAGTATATCTACCTCTACCGAGAATTTTCGCAGAGGAAAAAGTTGGACGATTCGTCAAAACGAAGTCACTCACGAAAATTCAGCATGTTAGTATCACTTTAAAAAAGGGGCGTGGGACCCCGGACCATTATTATGAGGTCAATCATCGTACCACTACTGCTTGTAGTTCTTGTAAATTGATTCATAACCTGGTATAAGCTAAGTCTATTGATGCATTCCATTATTTTATTTTTATAGAAGTTGTTTGTGGTCATATTTATATTGAAGTCTCTTATGATTATAAGCTTGCTAATTTCAACATCAAGTCTACTTATCAACTCTTCAAATGTTTCGATAAATTTGCTGTGGCTGGCACTTGGAAAGTGATATAATGTAATTAATATATAAGGTTTACTGTTCACTACTGCTTTTATTCCAATAGTCCAGTAATTATAGTCTAACACTTCTTCCAGTACTTTTTTATATTTAAATCCTGTCTTATATGTATGGAAACTCCACCTGTATGCCTGCTTATTGAGTGACAATTTTCCAGCCTATAGCATTCTAACGTTAACTCACTTTCTTGTATTTCTTTAGTAACGTCTTTCTGATAAGCAAATTACAGCTGGACTCGCTGAATTAACAACCAACTCAAGTTCATCCTTATTCATTATTAAGCCCTGTATATTTACGTATAAGAACTCGCTATTGGGCTGTGATTGCTATGAGTTATAGCTCTGTTTTTTTTTCTTATTTACTGAACTATCCTTTCATAACATGAACAGTTATGATCAAATATGTCTAATTTTAAGTTAACCTTTTCATTTATTTTCTTACAGTTTATACATGCTGATTTGTTTGACGTATAGCGATCGTTGTGTTTCTTAGAGCAAGTAAAACATGCCTTATCATTATTACAATCTTTATTTTCATGCCCAAACTCCCCACAATTAAAGCATTTCAACATGTTAAAATATCTATTTATTAACTTTTTTATTAACTTTTCATCATCTCCGGTTCTACTTCTATTACAATATTACCCGATTTTTTTCCTACCTACATACTTTCTAATCAACATCATCTTACTTTCTTCTCCTTTCAGTAACTCATTTTGTTGTGCTGAAATCTTTAATATATCTTCTTCTCTCATGTTAACAATATTTTATTTTACACCTACTACAATTGCCCTAGGGCTTTTTAGTTGTGTCATATTTATTGTGTACTTATCTCCTAGCTCTTCAATAACTTTGTTCTTCATAGTTTCCATCGATTTATTATGCTGTGCAACTAACTACTCCTCCATCTCTGGTATATCATCAATCGTTGTGTTACTCGTTTGCTGATGTACTGGTTTTATAATAACGTTATATATTGTTGTATAACTATTTCTTTTTATAAAATACAATACTAAGGAGGGACAGTATGTGTAAAAGATTCTAAGTCTAAATCAAAATTTCCATATAACAGTAATAATGCAATGTAGGTAAATATAAAATAAATAATATAGCATTATCTATCCCCAATTGTGGAGAAGTTTTTTATCCTGAATCTTTTAGTACATTATCTAATGAATTGGAAATACCTATTAGTTTCGCTGGGCTTGTATATTTTAAATGCATAACTCGTTTTAGTTGAATAAAAGTTCGAGGCGTAAAGTTGTATGTCTATTCCAGCAGGTAAAACAGACCAAAACAATGAGTTGTGTAAATCTCACGTCTGGCATTCTCATTTACATATAGATGACATTACAAAGACATCATGTCTTATACCCCTATAAACTTTATAACTACAAGCTGGATTTCATTCCAGTTATTAGTGTGAATATTTGTTTGTAGTTCTCTAATGAAGTTAAACTTCATACGCTGGCCGTGCGCACAGTTTGACAAAATGAATATCTCAACCGCCAATTTAATTATAATGTTTCATAGGTGAATAATAAGCCCTTTTGTCCCCTAACTGAAATCTCTTATACACGGCCAATTCCGACTACCTGTTCATGTTTGGCAACCGGATAACTGAAACTCACACCAGGTAGTTCTAACAAAGGGCATAACGTCCCATGTTCTGATACGGATACGGTATGTAAGATCTAAGCATTAAAAATGGTTTTAAAAAGTAATAGGTATTAATATAAGACGCTTTATAATATTTTTGTCTAAAAAAAATGTCAGATTTTAAAAATATGGAGAAATACGTTACAGGATAAACTGAAACATGACAAGTGAACGATTTTGTAAAAAAACGAATAACATTTTTTTATTAGCATTTATTCGTATAAAACATTTAAAAAGGAGTTTTTCTTTTAAAATCATAACTCTGAAAAGAAATATCATGGGGCGAGCATAGGTGCGTCTTTATTATGTACATACTTCGATATGCGATGTAAAGCAACGTCAGGTGCGGTTAGTAGTTGGATGGGTAACCGTTCCAACTGTTATAGTAGGTTCCCCAAACGGAAGTCATAAAAAATGGCAAAATTTGTCAAAAAATCAATTATTCACTCTAAACTTGTCAAACTATGAAAAAAAAGTCATTAAGTTTTTCAAAAAAAACTACAATTCTCTCAGAAAAATTCTAGAAAAATTCACATAGTCTCGATAATTCAGAAATAATCTATCTTAATCAAAAACACAACTCAAACATTCACATCAGTCATTTTGTGGCAAGAAAATTACAAAAAACAGCCACCAAAAATACAGACCCCCTCACTAACCCGATCTATGTCGTATTGACTTTCCACACCCCGAACCACAACTTTATACTTCAATTCTATCAATTTTTATAAGACATTTTTCCCTTAATTTCAAAGTTACATTCGAGTTTTCATTAGCACTAACACCCTTCGTTCATTTTCCCAAAACGCCAGCTAGTAATTTATTCAACTTTCTTTCCATTTCACGCGTTCACGTCAACGACAAGATTAAGCCCATTTCATTTGTTTCGCTAACTGGCTAACAAATTTCAATGCCACTTTTCATACCCCCTTATATAATGTTTAATTTCAACCAAACAAACTTCTTATAAAATATTCTTCTTCCGAATTTTACTGTTCATTCGCTTTCGTTACTCTTGTCCCCATCAACATCAAAACTCATTTCCAGAATCATGCGATATTTATCCCATTAAATTGAATCCACGTCAATCCCTTCACCGAGCGCATATCGGCACACTCTCAATTCATTTCAACTTCTCAACGCACGGACCTTCGGGAACCCTTTACGGGGCCATTCCAATTTTCATACAAGATTTTAGTTAATAACTCCTAAACCTAAAGTGATTCAGAATTCATTCATATATCAAAAAATTCCCCTTTTTAAGGGGCAAGTTTTCACTTTTCTGATGCAATATTGCATAATCGATAAGTCAACTTCGCCCGCACGGAATGTGCGGGGACGCATACAGCCTTTTCCAGACTTTTCCAGCTTTCTGCTCGTCGTGTCCCCGACGAGAGTATAAATGACCGAGCCCGACGAGTTCGGGCTAAGTCAGTTTCTTCGGTGTAACTCGCCCGTGCTACTTCCAAGGCCTAAACCTTGTAAATAAGAGTTTTATTTTAAATAATCATAATCTTAATCTACTCTAGTGCAATAAAACAAACAAAGTGAATTTTTCAAGTCTTATAAACAGAACCTTTAAGCGTTAATACATTTTCTTTTTAATTGAACGGAATTTCAGTGTCGAAAGTAACCTTTTAATTAGTGTAGAATAAATCTTTTATTTTAAATCGTTACTTAAACTGTGTTTAGTGTTATTTAAATAAACTTATTCTTGTTCATTTAATATGTGTGTTTTACTTCAAGAATTGAATACAGGGTGAAGTTTTGGACCCTTCCAAAGACAATAAAGTTAACTAAAGTGTTAAGCAGACTTTTAGAGTGAAGTAACGTACTCCAGGGCTATACAGGGTGTAGCATTTGACCCTATCCAACGTTTTAGTGTGACCCACCCACTCTTCATAAATTAAAAAAAAAAGTGCACGCAGGCTCCCGGGGTCTCTCTCAAGCTCTAAGACTCACAGCTCTGCCGAATATTTTTATTTTACATAAAACGGGAGTTCTCTGCGTGTTGACAACGAAAACCGCACCCTCGCCTCACACATCTTCCAGCGGCTTGAATATCAGTGTACGCGGAAGCTATACAACCTTAGGCGAGGGTTGTATAGGGGATATACCATCCTTCGGAGGGGATGCAAAGTCGTCGGTCCCTTGTCTATTAAATGTTAGGCAAGTAAAAGTTCCCTACTCTTCTTAAGAGAAGAGGTTCGGCAAAATTCCTGGTTGGGGGTAGCTCGTCTACAGGCGTCGGTGTTAGGCCTCAATAGCGGAAATAGGCCGACGTTAAATAAATGTATATAAAAAAAAAGAAATATCAGAAACAGTTCCTTACCTTACCTCTCATATACAAATACACTACGCACAAAACAAATGTATTCTTGTGAAGTTGAAAAATCTGTCGACGTTCTACTCAATGAGGACGGTCATCATCCTGCTCTAAATTTCTCTAAAAAAATTTCGCATATTCAAAAAATAACGTACAGAACGGTGAAGTTACTTCTACTACGCAGTATGTTAAATGCTCTGGTTATCAGTCCGTGGAGATCTTGGCGATGTCCGGCGTCCTACAGGAATCAAATCTGGATCCACTACTCTTTGATATATTCATTAGCGATATAACTTGTGACTTAAATGTTAACTGTCTAATTTACGCAGATAATTTCAAAATATATGGCAATATTAAAATCAATAAGAATTGTATAATTCTCCAAAATAATCTTGATAAAATTAATGAATGGTGTTATGCTAACAAATTACCATTGAATGTAGTTAAGTGCAACGTGATGGCATAATCCATAAGACTAATGTAACTACTTTCAACTATTCTCTGGATAACATAGTTTTAAATAGTAGGCCTGAAACTTTTCAGTATTTAGGTGTGACCTTTGATTGAAAGCTCTCCTTTACTCATCATATTAGCAATTTAACTTCAGATTGTTTTATAGTACGGTAGAATTAGGAAAATTGCATAACAAAATTCGTTTCAGGATACCATATGGAAAAATCGATGTAATTGGGTGAGTAGCATGTACCATTGAAGTCGCCTCCATTTTTTCAACCTGGAACATTGTTTAAACAATGAAAAACAGCAAAAAAAACGACAAAAATTGTTTTTTTTTTATAACTTGGGAGCTATTGCCACTGGGAATTTCAATTGTTTGTTACTATTAAAGTACTCAAAGACAATTAATTTGAGACCTGCTAAATTAAATTCGACCCATTATTTGTTTAAATAATTGAGAAAAACCGCGAAAATTTAAAAAAATTTCAAATATTTTTCATTTTGTCAAAAAAGCAGCTATTTGCTTGAAACTTTCAGAAATTGTACCATTTATTGGTCTCAACTTTCAAAAAAAATTTCTTTAAAAAATATTAATTATTTAACGAATTATTGCATTTATTTATTAAAATGGACCATAATGTAAAATGAAAAATGAGGTTCTTCCCGTCATCGTACAGGGCCCATCAGGTGCTCGTTTTCTTTGTTGAAACGTCAATTTTCAATATCTATTAAGGTAAAATCCAATTTTTAATTTTTTGACCTCCAAAATGGCGATTGAAAAATTGTTGCTAATTTTGCAATGGTTTTTTGCGAATAACTTTGCGATAAACAAAGATACGGACATGGCATATCGATATTCTTGTAGCTGGTAAAAAACAAAAATTTTGAAAAAAAAAAAGTTTTTCTAGGACCAATAGGAGCCGAGATAATTTTTTTTTTTTAATTCGTAAATTGTTTATTTATTAACATTAAGGGTCGAAAATTTCACAAAAACTAGTTCAATACTTGAACTTTGAAATGCAAGTGAGTCGGATAGAAAAATGCAATTGTAAAGTCCTAATTATGATTTTTAAAGTACCTGTTACGCTGAGAGAGAAGAATACTTTCTGTTTTGGCGTGTACTTATTAGTGACTATATAATGAAAATATTCAGGGTAAAAATCAAGTTCGTGATTCGTATGACAGATATTGCTACAGTCAGAATCAGCCGCCATCTTCATTATTCAAATAAATTGTAAGTATATTATATTTCATTATTAATAAAAATATAAAATGAAAATAGTAAATATTATTTTGAAAAATTATTTTTGTTCAGAATTTCGGAATACGAGAAGATTAGTATTATCATTTTTGCTTAGCTTCAATCATGGATTCGGCCGAACTTTGCCCAATATGCGACGAAAAAAACGATGATACTTCGTATACTCCTTCAACAAAAATACGAGAGACCTTCATCGCATCCAGCAAAAAAAGGTGTGATTATAAATATAAAAAAATGGCAAAGAACGTAAATATGAAAGTCCATAGAAATTGCGCAAGACATTACAATGATAATCGACACATTGAGTCTGCGAGAAAAAAAAATAAGAGACGTTCTTCTGATACTAAGGAGTCTTTAAAAAAAGCTAGGCAGTTCGATTATGAAAACTTATGTTTCTTCTGCGCAGGTAGTTTAAAGGTAGCTAATAATTTTAAAAGGAAAGTAAATTGTAAACAAACTATTGACAACATTATTGATGAGATTAATGGCAATCCGATGACTGAAGAAAATCGTATTTTACTAGAGCGTTTACTATCCATTAGCGATGTTGAGAACTTTGAAGAAGAAAATATATTCTATCATAATAAATGCTTGAAGTCATTTTATAGTTTTCGCACGCATGACACGGTGGGTCGACCGATTTCAGAAACGATGTCGGGCTTTTATTATTAAAACTATAACTGAATCGGAAGATTGTCAATTTTCACTAAGAGAAATGTTGAGCACATATGAAGGAGAAATTCCGACAATTCATAACGTTGTTACACAAATTAAAAACCATTTTGAAGATTCGATTAAAGTTATAAACCGTAATAATGATTATATTATTCTTTTTGTAAATTGTAACGATTTTAGTTTGCAAGATGACTTGTACAATAACAGAAAAACAGATCCTGAAGAAGAAAAATTGCGACTTTGTGAAATGGTAGGTCGTATGATCGTTCATGATATTAGAGCACAACCATACGAAACAAGTATATACAAAGCGCCAAGTTGTTTTTTGGACTCTGCAGCTGAGCAATTACCTCCTTCTTTAAAACGTCTATTAGACGTTATAATAAAAAGTCATAAAAAAAGAAAAGAAAAAAAAGACGAATTTGCGAAGTGGGATAATAGAGCTACAACCGTTGGGCACATTTTAATTTCATCTGTAAGACCAAGATCTTTTACATCCGAAGTTTTATTAGGTCTTTCAACTCTAATGCACAGAAAGCATGCTTCAAAAGATTTGATTAACGTTTTATCCCACGTAGGTCTTTGCAGATCTTACGATGAAACGCAACTTCTGCAAGCTAGTTTAATGAAAGACCCTATAAAAATCGAAATAATTGGCGATTATCTTTTACAATTCGTTTTTGACAATGCTGACCACAACACTTTTACTTTTGACGGCAGAGGTACTTTTCACGTGATGGGAGGGATTATGATTGTAACTCCTGGGTCAGCAATAAAATCATCAGGGTCGGTAAAACGTTTAAAGAAAAGGATTTGAATGATGAGCGTGATAATGACGACGAAAATTTATGTTTTGATCTTAATGTTGAAATAGACTCGGAAATTGAAAATGAAACTTGTAACAACAACGACATACAAGATACCTGTAATAGCGACGCGAGTATTTCAGAGGAACCTTGTCATAAAAAAAAAAAATAATGTAAGATATTTAATAATTATATTGTAATGTGCTTTTGTAATTGGTTATAATTTAAATTATATGAATAAAACATTTATTTATATAAAGAGCGTTTATTTATATAAAGAGCGCAGCAGTGATGACTGATCCTTCTCTCTCAGCGTAACAGGTACTTTAAAAATCATAATTAGGACTTTACAATTGAATTTTTCTATCCGACTCAATTGCATTTCAAAGTTCAAGTATTGAACTAGTTTTTGTGAAATTTTCGACCCTTAATGTTAATAAATAAACAATTTACGAATTTTAAAAAAAAAAAATTATCTCGGCTCCTATTGGTCCTAGAAAAACTTTTTTTTTTTCAAATTTTTTTTTTTGCCATGATTTTTGATATGCCATGTCCGTATCTTTGTTTATCGCAAAGTTATTCGCAAAAAACCATTGCAAAATTAGCAACCATTTTTCAATCGCCATTTTGGAGGTCAAAAAATTAAAAATTGGAT
The DNA here is from genome assembly GCA_963675555.1 of Leptura quadrifasciata. NCBI lineage: Eukaryota > Metazoa > Arthropoda > Insecta > Coleoptera > Cerambycidae > Leptura > Leptura quadrifasciata. Next base: position 147,023,870 of record OY776673.1, on the reverse strand, counting down.
TTTACCTTAATAGATATTGAAAATTGACGTTTAAACAAAGAAAACGAGCACCTGATGGGCCCGGGAAGAACCTCATTTTTCATTTTACATTATGGTCCATTTTAACAAATAAATGCAATAATTCGTTAAATAATTAATATTTTTTGAAGAAATTTTTTTTGAAAGTTGAGACCAATAAATGGTACAATTTCTGAAAATTTCAAGCAAAGCAGGTCTCAAATTAATTGTCTTTGAGTACTTTAATAGTAACAAAAAATTGAAATTCCCAGTGGCAATAGCTCCCGTTATAAAAAAAAACAATTTTTGTCGTTTTTTTTGCTGTTTTTCATTGTTTAAACAATGTTCCAGGTTGAAAAAATGGGGGCGACTTCAATGGTACATGCTACTCACCCAATTACATCGATTTTTCCATATGACATCCTGAAACGAATTTTGTTAAATTTTCGAACTTTTTTGGCTAATTCTACTGGAGTATTAAAGCTATGGGGTTTATGATTAGAAACTCAGCTGATTTTACCAGCACTAGTACTTTGAAGTTGCTATTCTTTGCATTTGTAAGATCACGACTTGAGTATGCCTCAATTATTTAGTGTCCTCATAATATTTATACTCAAAATCTAGAAAGAGTCCAGCGATAATTTCTAAAATTTCGCAGTTATAAAGAAGATAGTATATACCCACCGGTAGGTGTACCTAACTTAGATTTGTTTGACAGATTTTCCCTAGATAGCCTGCAGATTAGGAAAGAGAAATCTCAAATTATATTTTTGTATAAATTATTAATCAACATCGTAGACTGTCCTCAAATTCTGTCAATGTTGAATTTTCATGTACCGAGGTTATCGGCACGTGAATGGACAACTTTTCATCTAGATACCCCCAGAACTAATGTAAAAAGGTTTTCCCCATTACACGGAATGTGTACGTCTTACCACAATAGGCAAAATGCTATAGACATTTTTCACTGAAGTATAGCCTCCATTAAGAAATCATAACGTTATTTACGATATTCACGATACTGTATATCTTTTAATGTATTATATTAGCATTTATATTTTTGTACGCCTTCTCTTAAGGCATTCCTTTTAATTTGTGCCCATACTGTAATTGGATTATTGTAATATGTTGAATGGTTATAGATTAAATAAATAAATAAATATTAATGGAATTTTCAGTCTTAATCTTAGACCATTCAATGCGCCGCTACGCTCTTAAGGACTGCTACTTCGTATACCTTCCAATGCACTGAAAATTTCCAACATATAGACGAAGCACACAATATTGTTTGTTCCATTTTTGTCAAAAATTTATACTGCGTTTGCGTCCAATTTAAAATACACATGACAGCACACAATGAACTCTCTTCGGTTAAAAACAAACTGATAGAAGCCTACTAGATACTAAAAAAGTACAATAAACTGCAAATAACAAGAAATATATAGTGTTTTGTCTATGCCGTCGCAGTCTACCAGTTTGTTTTTTTTATTTTTATATTTCAAGAAAAAATCACGGTGCCCAAATTGCCCACACCTTTTTAGGTACAGATTTGGCTGCCGCCCAGATTGCATGTAGTATTAAAATTGCCGGTAGTACGGTGCCTAGTTTAAATCTGCCCATTCAGTTGTACACATATTTTTTTTACTCTCACTGGACTTTGCGATAACATGTCTCATTGAATTATAGTCATTTAGTGAAATAACTGTAGATTTTGTAACAAAATCATTGAAGGAATATACTGTAACACCGTCCTCGTATATTGCAAGTCAGCTTTTAGTAACTTGCTTACTTATAAGGTGTGATACAATAAATTATCCATCCACGACGGGAAACTATACTGTATTTAAAACTCGTGAAACGAAATGCTTCCTCAATACCCTCAGCACATGCATGTTTGAATTTACGGCCTGTTTTGACTTTTCAAATGCATCCCAATTTTGAAAGTGGTTTGGATCATTTATGAACATAATTATTTAAATTACAAAATCGACTAGAGGACGTTGCTACCTAGAGAAAATGCTTTCATCCAGCAAAGTGAAGTATCTACATACTGTTTATGTGGAAAAATTTTAGTAATCCGATCCTTAAATTATTAATCATTCAAGAATATGGTTCCATAAAAGGGCTCAATAACTTTATTTCCGCCATGATTACAAAAACCCAGGACCGGAATAAATGTTACAAATTTTAAGTACAGAAATAATAATTACAGTATTAGGTGTTGTGAGAAATTTGGGGTTGAATGCATAACGAGTTGTATATATTGTAATATATTTTTAGATAAAATATTTTTTAATATATCTTTGCTCTCTTAACGAAAGCACATAAGCTTTCGCTCTTACCCGTCAACTTTAATTTTTTAATACAAATATAAACATCAGATTGTCGATATTCCTTCACCAACATCAAATTTGAAAAGGAGCATTTTTTACTGCGATTAAACACTTTTTTAACACCACCATTCTAATCCTCATACACCATCCCATCTCCACCTAAAATTTTATCCTTGTAGATTGTTTAGTTTTCAAGATATCATGAGTTATATTTCAAAAAGTACAAATAATGTCGTGCATCATCGAAAAAGGGGTGAAAAATTAATATAGGAGATGAACGCAAGCTTGAATTGCTTAGAAATTTCCGGAAATGGATTCAATAAATAATTTTACACAATATGAATTTTAATTTTAAAATTATGTCCAAAAGTTGCATAGCAATAAAAAAATAAACGAAATTTAGTGTACTGGATCCCTATCTATGACAATCCCATAAAGGAAATCAAATATTTAGGTATTATAATTAACTGTCTTTCCAAATGAAGCACGCACCCTAGAAAACAAAGCTAAAGTCTTCTAACTTAAATACTTCGGGAAGATTCTAGATCCAAAACAGATGAGTATAATATATTATGGCACTTGTTGAATACTGAGAGAGTCATCTGGAAAGAGGCTTACAATATGTGCATAAAGAATTTAAACACTACAACTAGATTTCCAAGATAATAACTATGTAAAAATGAATTATATCCTAACAACTTCCTAACTTAGTCTCTTTTATGCATCTGTTTCATTTATAATTCCTATTTATTCTATTCTTATATTTATATTATTATGACTCATAATTATTACTTACTGTAGTTGACCCTTTATCGATGGTAAATATATGTATATTATTATTATTATTATTATTATTATTATTATTATTATTATTAATAGTCTCTTAATCAGATAACATACTCTACTATTTGTCCATTCACAAAAGTACAAACCTTTTAGAAATCCGTTCAAGGATGAATCGGTTTATTCCATTGTCGATATCAACTGATAATTACTTCGAAAACCTTTTATGAGGTAGCATGTCATTTAATATTTTAAATTTGGAATAGCTGAGGGTTGACGTGACAGAGGTTCGATGGGCATTTTACCCCTGCGAGTCTAGAAAGGTAGGATTAGATTGTTAATTGTGGATATTACTCAACTTTATACAAGTAATGGTCAGAATAAAAATATGGAGTAAAACAACTAACTATAATTAGTTAATGATAACGTATATGTCGACTAGCTCTAAAATTAATACCTAGTTTTTAACAGTAGAAGAGAAAGCAAAGTGCCAATTATATTTGATTTAATGAGATTTTAATGTTTACTTTATGAACAAATTTTATTTTTAATTTGGAAGAATACAGAAAACGACTGTGACATTGTAATTTGACTAGAAAATACATGATCGTTTTCACTCTGTCAAAGTTACTATGTAATTTCATATTTGCACATCATAAAGATCTGAAAGGCACTTCATTTGGCATATTTTCATGTTAATTAAATATACCTACTATAATAGAGAAGTACCAGCAAAATAAGCAGAATAATATATGCGATAAAGTTGTTTAGAAGCACATTAGAATCATAAACATCAAGCCATATCAAAATCGAAATGTTTAACCGTGTAACTGTCACTTTCAATTTTATACACTTCCAAAAGCATCTTGAGAGAATAATATTACTTTTAAATTTTCACAGGTCTTGCCAACTTCATTTCCTCGTTAAAACATAATTAATTCGGTTCAGCACGGATCGAAATTACACGTATCTACACTTATAAAAACATAACTGTAAAATATATTATTCGAATGGAAATTTTCATTCCAAAGAATAAATTGGGCCTAATTTAAGTGACATTGCAAAATGAGTTCTTCCTCTAGTCTAGACTACAAATGCTAACCTCGTACACAATAATTAATGGTCATTGGTATTGGTATACCTACAATCCTACAGAATGTCCTTTTAATGTTAATAATTATTATATTTTCCAACAATTGCAAGACAAATGAGAAAAACAAAATATTAATGATGTTGAAATAGATAATATATAAGTATATGAAATTATATTTTTTATAAAGCCATTCATATTTACGTTAGTATTTTTTCTATTTTTTAACGTAATACGTGTTTTGTTATGAGTTTTTTAAAACTAGAATTCGTAATTAACAAAATGTATTTCTGTTTTACAATACGACGAAAAAATTGATATACCTACAGAACTAATTAAACACTTATTATCCCACATAAGTGATTCGTGTACATTAATTCTTAGTAAAAAAATTATTACTTTGTAATTGTTAATCATGATGGTATCAGCAAAATATTTTTCACTTTACTTGCGGGTTCGACCATGTTAACGATTGAATCAAATTAATTCATAAATCAAAATGAATTTGAATCGATCGTTTGAAAGTAGCAAATTCATGTGCAGGAACTGTGGTAACGTTTAAGTTAAAATAAAATAGTGATAAAGTGCTTTCCTGATATCATCACTCGTATCATCATTAATTCTTATTATCCAACGGGGGTTCGAACCAGATCCTTAATGACTTAAAACGATTCGCAGCCTGACGCCTGCCAAACTGGTATAGTATACTATAAGGTTGCTCATTGCTTCAAAGGGAAATGACATTTAAAAAATTTCAACTTTCACTTTTCAGAATTTCAATAAAACCCAAAGCCTAACTATATTAAAAACAAACTCACAATATGTGAATCTCGTCTCAAGAAAAAATATTTAACAATTACTTATGCAGTTTGCCACAAAAACTTTACGACATACTTATTATCGCCGTTGGGTCAGGCGGCATGCTCTCATTAAACAAGCCGACACACATTAAAAACCTCTAAAGGTAAGCAAGGCAATTTGCGAACAAATAGTACAGGTATTTTAATGAGGTAAAGTGTTTGTTGCGTTTTTGGGTGCTGATAATAAATGAACTCGACTATACTTGGATGGGAGGACGTTTCAATGTTATAGCATCTTTCACACATAAGCGAAAGAATAAATTTCAAAAGTTGCACAATTTTCAAAATAAACATATTATTCAGTCCATAGCGTCAAACTACAATAAAAATGCCATTCAGATATTTAAATTTACAAGAACTACAAATTTTGCAAGCAAATTCTGAAAAAATTCACGATAATAATTCACAAATAAATAACTTTCAAACATCCGAAGTGCCAATTTTACAGATAAATCATTACAAAATATTTCTCTAAAGAATGCCACCCCCACATGAACTCCAATCATGTCAAAACTACCTTCCAAATCCATATTTACAATATTTATTTTCATTTCTATTAATTTTCTATTAACATTCTTTCAATAATTCAATATCTAATTCTTTTTCTAATTATAACTTCTAATACTTCACGTCCTTTCAAATTATCCAATAGTAAAATTCTAAAATCACCGTTCCCCAAAAGTTAACCGTGTCATCAAACTATTCTCCACTTCAACGAATGCAGACCACCTACCTATATAAAGCGCCACGATAAATTCAGGCCCGCGGAGTTAACTGTGAAAGGTCTCCGATACGCAAAGCCCAGCCAACTCGAAGTACCGACCCTCGTGACATCTTACCGGGCCAGATTCCAAAATGAGTTTTATATCCAACAGTTAACTCAAAATAACTCAATAGCCGTTTCCGATACAGATTTAATTCTTTTTCAAAAGATGCCCCATGTCATTGCCTACATTTCTATATAAGTTTCAGTTTGAAAATATTCTTTTTTCTACGCAAAAATCGCTTCCAAGCCCAATAAATGCACGGGGCATTCTAAACGAATATAAAAAAATGGGGTAAAACGTTTGGGCGAGATCAGGTCCCCGTCTAAACGACCTACATAAGGCTGAGTTCAGCACACATCAGCATGTCAGTTTGCGGTCGTCGATCGTAAGTTAGATTGGCAGCATTAAAACTTATAAAAGTGGAGTGAAGTGAAATTAGTGAATCATTAAAATAGTGTTGTTTTAAAAGTCTTCCGGCTTGTTAACTTACTGTTCCTGCTACAATGTTAGTTTGGCAGTATTAAAACAACGGGTGAAGTTATACTATTAAGGGTGGATCGTTTGATCAATATTGTTTTATAGATCTCTTGCTAATTAGCTTTCTGTTTCTTCTACTACACATCACCTCATCGCGAGAAATTTAAGTTAAGCAATATTAAAATTACGTGTGAAGTGATATATATACTAGTACCCTAGTTAGCTTTCTGTTCCTACTTACACCGTCGTGAGTGAATTTCCCTGTAACTTCGATTCCAGCTACATCCTTGTGCGGTCAAGTAGAAACCTACCCCAGCATCATCTCCGTCGCGTAACATTATCACACAGTGAATTTTTTCAGTATTATCACAATCTTATTTTTATTCACTCTCACAGTTACCTACTCATTACTTAAAACATAATATTTTAGTCGCAAACTCCTCTATAAAATCCTTATTTTACTATAAGGAATGTAACCAGACTGCAACCAACAGCTACTCTCCGGGCTATATGCCCCGCCGAGCGCTGAATTACAAGTTACAAGGCTGGCGCGTTAAGAGTAATAATTGCATATTACCAACAGAACGCTAATGCTTTGATTGCAACAAACACCAACCGAACGACTGATCCTACTTGAAGAAGCTCTCGTGCCAGTCATCTCACGTAACTTGCAGACTGCAGTTTCGAGCTGTTGGCTCTCATCAGTGCAAGGTAGACATGTGACGACCGACACGAGGATCCTTTGACTATTTGGTACATCTCGGTAGGCGCCATTTAGCGGCCCAGTGTCTCTTGCAATCGAAAAAGCCTCACTGGGCTTAGCATAGTACAAACTCGCAAACTCCTCTATAAAATCCTTATTTTACTATAAGGAACGTAACTTGTTATTTAGCGCTCGGCGGGGCACATAGCCTGGAGAGTAGCTGTTGGTTGTAGCCTGGTTGAAAAAAAATCGTATTAAATCTAATGCTAAGGGTATGGATGGAATACATCTGAAAATGTTATCTCTAGTTATCCCGCAGTTAAGCAAACATTTAACATTGATAATTAACAAATGTTTATTAACTTGTATTTTTCCTCGTCAATGGAAAAGGGCAAATATTATTCCCATTCCTAAAACCGATGTGTCTCAATTTCGCTCTATTAATATATTGCCTAGTATATCGAAAATTCTTGAAAAACAACAACAGCGCTGTTATAAGACTGATGACATATTTAGGGAGTGTGATGCAAATAAAAATATATGCTTGGTACGCCTAGACAACAGTAAAGCTTTCGACACTGAATCATAATACTCTGTACACCGAATTACATTACTTTGGACTTAGTATATTAACTGTATCATTTTTCCAGAACAATCTTCAAGGGAGGTGCCAGCGGGTGGGAGTTAATAACAATTTCTCATAATTTATTGATATAATTCAAGGGGTTCCACAAGGCAGTATACTTGGTCCGTTATTATTTTCCACAGCCGATTTTTATAAATATTTTGAGTTTTATCAGTCACATCAATACACTGATGACACCCAAATTTATTATTCATTTTTATCAACCGAATTTATTCAAGCGTCAAAAACATTAGTTATGAACTATTATCCATATCTAATGTATCTAAAGCACATGGACTAGTTTTAAACAAATCTAAAACTCAAGTTTTGTTATTTGGTAGAAATAGGGAATCAATTTTGCAAAACGCGGATTTTAAAACAATGCTAAATAATTCAATATTGAACCCTATTGGTAATTGTAAAAATTTAGGTGTCTTTTTAGATGTTCAATTAAGATTTTCAAAGCATGTGTCCAATCTATTGCAAAAGTCATTTGGTAAACTAAAAATTCTTTCACTTCACAAAGATATTTTGAGTAATGCTATTAAACTGAAATTGTGCGATTCTCTGATTCTGTCATATCTTGCATATTGCGATATTGGCATATTGGCCCGCTTTACTGCAACCAGATAAAGTTAGTCTACAAAAACTTCAAAATGCGTGTATACAATTTTGTTATAATCTACGTAAATATGATCATATTACAAATAAATTTAATGAATCTAAATGGTTAACACTTAATGACAGATTTCAGGTTCACCTAGCTTGTCTTATTTTTAAAATTAATTCTACTCAGACACCTTCATATCTACAAAATAAACATATGTAATGATATTCACGAACGTCCTACATGCCATTGTCATCTTTTTAGCGTACCTAACCATAATTCTTCGCTATTTCAACGTTTGTTTAGCTACAACGCCGTAAGAATTTATAACGACTTACCAGTGAAAATGAAGGAACGCACTTCTGTGTGTGCCTTCAGAAATCAGATCAAAACATATGTAATTAGTAAAAGAACCTAATGTTGATTTGTAAATTGTGTGCACGGATCTATTGTAATTTCAAAATAGTATATAAATTTGTTTATTCATGGAGATGGTTATATGAAAGAGGAACCCGGTTGCATATCGCCATCTCGTTTATTAATTATTTATTTATGTAACACACTATCTTTCATAAGAAAATAAAGATATTTTATTATTATTATTATCGCCTTAAGCGGTTCACTTTCTCGCCCGAAGCCGACCCTCGCGCGCGCCGTTGGGGTTCGGCTCTGTGGGGGTCCGAGCCCATTGCTGTTGGGGATCGGCTCAGTTAATGGGGATGAAGTTCATCATGTGCCATTAGTCCGCTGGATATTTCGATGGTCTATCCTTCGTCGTTTAGAAATTTCCTAGTAATTGGTATGTTTGGAGAATTACCGTCATCTGGATAATCTTTGAAAGTCCTCTAGTAGGTTAAGTTGCTCCAAATATTTCAAGAACCTCTTCGTCACTATGCCTGCAGTCGATATTATGAACGGGATGGTTCGAACTTCCTCTAATCTTCATACGTGCTTAAGTTCGATAGCTAAGTTTTGATATTTATTTCTCTTCTCAGTCTCCATTTTCTGGAGGTTGCTGGTTAGAGGGCATCCTATATCAATAATGGTGGCCTTCTTATCTTTCTTTTTAATCACCAGGATGTCAGGGCGGTTGTGATCTAAAGTTCTATCAGACTGGATTGGTCTGTCCCAGTACAGCACTGTTTCTTCGTCTTCTAAAACAGATAGAGGTGTGTATTTATAGAAGGGCGGTGGATTAGTAAGGAGTCCGAATTTCAAGGCTAATTCTCTATGATAATCTTCGCCACCTCGTTATGTCTTCCCAAATACATTCCTGTGGCCAAAGTAGGGCAGCCTCCCATTATGTGTTCTATAGTTTCGCCCGGCACTTTGCATTTCCTGCAAATATCATTCACTTTGAGAACTTTTAGAATATGTTTTTCGTAGTTCCCGGTACGGATGATCCTGTCCTGGATAGCTGTTATAAATCCCTCTGTTTGCGGATGTAGTCTGCCTTCCTTTAGCCATAACAGTGAGATCTCCTTGTCAACCTCTGGATTATCCAAAGCCTTAGGGTACTTTCCATGAGGCATTTTGTCTTGCCACGATGTCTGAATGTCCTCATTTGTACGGATTACCACAGCATGCTGTCAGTCTTTAAAATTTACTGGTGAATTATTATTATTATTATTTATTATTATTAGAAAAATTTCAAAAAAGTATTTTTGACTTCTCCAATCTACAGAACGTGGATGAAGTGCTCCAAAAGTCTCTAACCAAGGTACATATTATTATTTTTTCCGGAGTATCCCTCATGCTTATCAAGGGAGACCGTGTCTCACATCTTCCGGCGGTTTCTATTTTTAAATAAATTCTTTACCATATTCCTTAGACCACCACGTATCGGCGTATATGTATGGAAGGTTCTTTGTGTTCAATTATTTTACAGCATCGTGATCAGGATGAAAATTAGTTATTAAAGTGTATGTTACCGGCCGGAAACTTGGTTGTGTATTGTTGAAATCAAAATTGAGGATGAGCTCTTCCACTTGCTCAATAACCTTCAAATAATAAACTCCGTGCACGGTTTAAGCGTAAATTACACCAAATTATATTCAGGGTGTTAGACAATTAGACAATTTTGTTACGAAGAATTTGCCGAAACCGGAAAATGCATTTTTTGGTTGTCTTTAATGTTTACAAGTTAAAGAAATTAATCAGCCCTAATAACTTTCCGTATTGATTATAAAAGTTTGGTAGATTTACTACATTAAGAAGGAAATATCAATATTGTTCTATTAACAGCTTTTTGTCGTTATTGTTTAGTACTTATCAGATAACATCGATATTTGCAAGTACATATTGATACTTTTGCGGTATGTATGGATTAGTATAGACTATTTCTGAAAAAGTATCGATAGTTTTTAACATGCGTGCTTCTCTAGCCTAATTACATAAAATACTACCAAGTGGCAAATAAATGGAAAATAATATCATATTCTGACTGAAAATAACATGAAGAACCGTTTGTGACTTCACATGATATTCACACGTATTCGGTAACTGAAGTATAGCTTTTATGTGTATTTAACTAAATATGGTTGTTGCTTTTTAACATTATCCACTTTACGAACCATTCCTTGAAACATGCTTCTCTCCATGATTTATTTTTTAAGCGGAATTGGCGCCCTAAAGCACCAAAGTCAGAGTTCTATGGCTTTTATTAATATATACTAATTTTAAAAGCGCTCGTTTTTATTTTCTTATTCAGATCACGATTTTAAACGCCCACATTAAAAGCTGCCTACTTTCGCAAACGGCTGGAACGATTTTGGAATATTTATTTACTTTTTTTAATTAACAGTAAAACTGAAAATAATTAATCTTGTGCTCCCTTGTTATGTGGGTGCGTAAAACTTTCCGAGTTCCTCAAGTTTAAGCTCATAAAATCGATTAATTTACCACTTTACAAGTATTCGAATTGTGGATACGTATATATAATGACTAAGGAAAGTTAATTTTAAAAGGCTGGTGCAAGTATAATTTCAGCGGAAGAGGAAATTACCCATATATACTCATTGTTTAAATAAGACGGGTGAATGTAATCATTACGTTCCTTCTAAATTAACAATTGTAATTTGTTATACATTCTAGTTAATAACCTTTAATACTGAATAGGCTTCTTCACCCTTGATTCTTAATAAGCCATTTCTTTATATGATTTTACTTCCTTGGAAGAATTTACAATGACATTTTAATTCATTTTTTAATCAAACATTTTCATTATGAATATAACTACTTTATTTTTATCTGTGATAAAACATTTCATACTTATAGGCCTCTAGCGTAGTTCAATGACGGTGCCTAGTATGGAAATGAGAGAGGGTCGGCGCAGGATCAGGATCATGATCAGTGATCAGATTAGGAGTGGGGGGCAATTAGAGTAGTGGGAGGTAATTAGGAGGCGGGGCTTAGGGGGCAGGACGTTAGTGGGCTGGTGGTGGGGGGCAATTGAAGTGGTGGGAGGTAATTGAAATGGTAGGAGGTAATTGACGTGACGTGGTAATTAGCATGGTGTGTGGTAATTAGTGTGGTGGGTGGTAATTATATTATATTATAATCGTTTGTGGTTCTCGTATTTCTTGGGTTTTTATAATATATCTCACAAAAAATGGGATAACTGTTTCTAAAACTTTATTCTTCTACAATAGATATTAAGCGAAATATTTGGTGTTGCCCTCGTAAAAAACGGTTATAATTTGTGAACACACAAGCATTAGTATTAATAATAAAAGAAATACAAAAAAAACAATATCAGATTCTGATCCATCTAAGATAACATATTGAATACGTCTGTCTGTATCAAATATTTAGGAGCTTACATAGAAAAAGATGGCTAAACTACGTGATGTTTGTTCTATTGAAGGCTTTAGAACAGTCTAGTAATATAACTAAACATACATTATTTTGATCTACCTGAGGATCTACCGCAATAAATATATGATCCGTTACTTTGAGCAACACGGTAGCGCAAATAGGGTCAAATCGAAAACCTGATTGATGTGGTGGTAAAACCTTAAATTCAAGAAGACTTTTATTTGTATTAATAATTTTTTGAAAACTGTTTAAAGACAAGGGGTACACAAATATTTCAGTTCTTCTGGAGTCGGTAATCGAGATTTTTCCATGTAGCAGGGTAAACTCGTTTATAGTAAAGTTAAAAATATGACATATACATATATGGCAGAATATAAGGACAGGCATAACACCATACTTATACTAATCCTGTTCACCCCTACCAATTTGGAAAGATTGTTTAATATATTTTAGTATCATTGGTTTATTTAAGTAATTCCCCTAGTATTATTTGAATAATGTTTAGTACATTATCATCCAGAGCTATATCAAAGTTTGAAATATTTCTTAATTGATTCTACAATACTTAAGCTATTTGGAATGGAACGATTTTTTGCTCAGTATAAACATTAAAATCGTTAAGATATTTCCAAACATGTTTTTGATTGCCCCTGGCAAATTTAAATTTGAAGCATACTTTTTTTCATGTTATTGAACAATTGGTTAAAGTTTTTATATCTTTATAGTAATTCCAATCTCATTCCAATCTACTTTTTTCGAATTTTGCATGGGCTTTTATCCCGATGAGACATTGTAACCCCCCGTTAACCTTTTTTACGAATCATTACAGTTTTAACTAGTGTATAGTATCGAACAAGTTAAGAAGAAGATTATTGAGACATTTAACCTTATCAGGAATATCGATAAAATGAAATATCTCACCAAAATTTATATTTCTGCCTAAAATTTAAGCTAAAACCTCGAAAAGTATATCGCAAAGCTTCATACTTATATTTCTCTCTACACAGAAGAAAAGAAAAATACATAATATAACCAACAATAGGCATTGGTCGATTAATAGATTATAAGGGTAGAATGAACGCAGTAAATTTGAAAATATTATCAGGATATTGATGAGGATATTCACAAAAATTGTAACGAAAAGCTTTAGAAAAAATCGGCAGCTACTGGAAGCGGCTGGAACCTCCCCACCCGGTGGATCTTTGAAGCCGAATAGAGCATTAAACTGTGTGCCAAAACGGCATTAAACGTAATCCGATCTCAACCAAAACCTTTTCAGATCTTCTGGAGCATTAAACTCATACAAATTATTATCCAAATCCGTTCAGTAATTTTGGCGCTATCGTGGTAAGACACACACACACACACACACACGCACACGCTATTTATATCACACTATTCTATATCTCTTTATCTATTTGATTATAATATATTCACTAATCAACTGCTTTTGAGCAAGTAATAGTATCCATAAACAAATAGCGTGGATTATAAGCGGGAGTTGCATAATTCGCTAGATACAGCCAATCAACTTTCCGATACGGTGAAATGGAATGGTCCATTATTATTATTGAGGAAAGGAAGGTGATTTGACATGTTTGATTAGTTTGACGTTTAACTGTTGACATTATTTTGTAAAGAATGTTTCTGTATACTTGCAATTTAATATTAATTGTTATAATCGTAGATAAAATATAGTATTCAGTATGCTACATTATCGCTCGTTGAATAATATACTATTATCGTATTAATAAGTTTAACATCACTTGAACAACTAAGAAAGTCTAGTTAGGTACCATAAACATTACAGATTCGTAAAGTAACAAACTGAAAATTGGTAAAGTGATAATCTATAATAAAAGCATATGCTATTGCTATTGTTACACCTACCTTTAAAGTTTGTGACAATCCACTTGTACACCAGTCACTAAAAGTTGCAAATATGCCGAAATCTTATATGTAACATGACACCAACGTATCGGATGACAAACTACTAAAACATAGCGCGAGGAACAAACGACAATCGACAAAATTTGCTCATTGCAAACCGATCGCTCATGACTCTTTGTTAAATAAACATTAGTTAGCTTGCATTTCAGTAATTTTACTAGATTTTAGAGAAATATTTGTAGTGTAATTCTTCGATTCGTCTCTGTATATATTTAAAAAAACGGCACTAAACCTAATCCGATCTCAACCAAAACCTTTCTTGAACATTGATGAAACCCTCATGCAAACTTTTATCCAAATCCGTTCTCCAATTCACAATATTTGAAATTAAATGCGACAGTAAAGCTGTATAGTTGTTGTTGAATAGGAATACACGTGACGTGAAAAGTTTCACGACGTAACGGCTACGCGCATCGATCATGTTGTTTTTAATATTTTTCACGGAAACCAAATCGAAAGGGTGGAAGTGTGATATATCGTTGAAATTGGAATTTTAATTGCATTTCAATGATTCCATTGAACATTGTAAGTAATTACAAAATAAACAACTTGTTGTGCCAAAACGGCACTAAACGTAATCCGATCTCAACCAAAACATTTTCAGATCTTCTGGAGCACATGCAAAGTTTCATTCAAATCTGTTCAGTAATTTCGGCGCTACCGTGCTAACACACATACACATTCAAACATTTTTCAAAAATTACTTTTTTGGTTCCTAGGACCTCAAAACGTAAAGATTTGATGTTATCTCAATTTTTGTTTTTGAACCAATTTTAGTAACCTCACAATTTTATTGTGATGAGGTTAAAATACAGTTATATAAGTCAAAGTAGTAAGAAAACCTATAATATTACTAAGCAAATACTGTGTGAAGAATATCATAGAAGGTATACAGGAAATGAAAAAACCAATGATGAGTCAAGGGAGTGAGGGCTTTCGCGTTTATATTACATATTATACAGATGTATTTACAGAATTCATTATATCATTTGGTTTGGTTTTGTTTCATTATGAGGCAGCCTTTTTCGGAAATAAAAAAATGCTAATTATAGCATGATAAAAATGCGGTTAACTGGCAACTAACGAAAAAATTTTTAAGAACTTTCTCTTTCTCACAAATGTTTTGGAACTTACGTCAATCGTTAAACATACTTAAAATTATGTTTTTGCAAACTTAATTGGATGATTCCGAATTAGGACGAAGTTCCTGTATATATCGTTAATAAAAATTAAAGCTAAATTCCAGTCTAAATACCTACTTTAAATAACAAGAAATATTCACCTAATTAAGTGGCGTGTAATTGTTCTTGATTTTATATTAGAGGAAGTAGGTTATCAAGGGAAGACTTGAGAACAAGGGTCAATGCCCACTAGGAAGACTGTAAGGTTTGTAGAATAAGTAATGACATGGATAATTGTTACTAAGGTAATCACCATCATCATTGTTAAATTTTACTCTGAACAAATTGTGTACTTAACCTAGTTGATGTGTACCTAGTCCGATGATATATGAAATTAAGTAGGTACGTTGTTTTTTATATGTTCATAATCGAATAAAAACATGTTGACCTACAACAGTGAAATAATAATAAACAGGTAAAATAATATTTTATTGTTTTCATTATTCTATCATCCATTACAGAGGTTCAGAAGGGTCAAAAATTTTTTTTTTTTCGAGCTTCCATCTCTGTTTCCATATTTTAATTCTTAAATACATCACATATAACGTAAGTGCTGTATAGGAAGAACGTTTCGAAAATTGTAACCTTTTCCCGAAGATTCCTAGCTGGCGGTATTACATCACTATTTATTCACTCGCTAATGGCAATTACCATGTCTATAAATGGTCTAAAACCTACTTTTCAGCATCTGAAAAATGCTCAGTTTCCACAACACTAAAACATTTGAACACTACACTGAACACTACACTTGAACATTCGACGCGTGTTTCGCTTTTTAAAGTTGTTAATTATACAGGGTGGACCGTAAGTAATGGTCCATAGAGCAACAGTGGGTTTCTGACTTTAAAATATTACGATTTAACTAAACTTACCTTAGTACAAAAATTGATATTGATGGCAATATTATATTTTTAATTTTCTCATATAACTTTTGAAGTTTTTCCAGTATTGTTGTGAAAATTGGTGAATGGAAGCTTTTTGAAATGAGAAATTCAAATTTACTCCCATTTTTTGTGTAGATCCTAGAGGGCGCCACATAAGCTTTGTTTAAGGTGTAAATATACTCTTAACTTTTTTACCCGTAACGTTATAACTTTTTTTATTAAAAAATCCTAAACCTATCTCATTTTAACCAAAAAAATCGGCAGCTACTGGAAGCGGCTGGAACCTCCCCACTCGGTGGATCTTTGAAGCCGAAAAGAGCATTAAATTGTGTAACAAAACGGCACTAAACGTAATCCTATCTCATCCAAAACCTTTTCCGATCTTCTGGGGCACTAAAAAACCCTCAACTTAATGAATTTACAATCATCTATGCGTGTTATTACCTACATTATCGCTCGTTGAATAATATACTATTAGGATATTAACAACTTTAACATCACTTGAACGACTAAGAAAGTCTAGTTATCCTAAATACTATAGATTTGTAAAGCAACAAACTGAAAATTGGTAAAGTGATAATCTATAATAAATTCACCAACGAAGGTACAGAAAGCATATGATATTGATATTGTTACATCTACCTTTAAAGTTTGTGACAATCCACTAAAAGTTGCAAATGTGCCGAAATCTTATTAACATGACATGACACCAACGTTATCGGATGACAAACGATGACAATGACAATCATCAAAATATGCTCATTGCAATCCGATAGCTCGCGGCTGTCTTTGTTAAATCAAACATTAGCATTTCAGTAATTTTACCAGATTTTAGAGGAATATTTGTAGTTTAATTCTTCGATTTGTCTGTATATATATTTAAAAACGGCACTAAACGTAATCCGCTCTACTTCTAGAGCAGTGAAGAAACCCTCACACGTGAATTGACACGTGATGTGACGAGTTTCACGATGTAACGGCTACGCGCATCGATCATGTCGTGCGAAATGCGATCTATGCCATATTTGCTTTGTTTTTAATTTTTTTCACGGAAACCAAATCGAAAGGGTGGAAATGTGATATATCGTTGAAATCAGAATTTTAACTGCTTTTCAATGCTTCCATTGCAAATTGAAAGTAAATATAAAATAAACAACTTGTTGCGTCAAAATGGCACTAAACGTAATCCGATCTCAACCAAAACCTTTTCAGATCTTCTGGGACACTAAAGAAACGCACACGCAAAGTTTCATTCAAATCCGTTCAGTAGTTTCGGCGCTATCATGCTAACACACATACACACATATATACACACATACACAC
Source organism: Leptura quadrifasciata (assembly GCA_963675555.1). Classification (NCBI taxonomy): domain Eukaryota; kingdom Metazoa; phylum Arthropoda; class Insecta; order Coleoptera; family Cerambycidae; genus Leptura; species Leptura quadrifasciata. The sequence continues at coordinate 147,006,474 of OY776673.1, read as the reverse complement.
ACACAGACATTTTTCAAAAACCACTTTTTTGGGCTCCTAGGACCTCAAAACGTAAAGATTTGATGTTATCTCAATTTTCGTTTTTGAACCAATTTTAGTAACCTCTCACAATTTTATTGTGGAGAGGTTAAAAAAAGTATACTTGTCATTAGTCTTAGAAATTGTAGTAGTTGTTATAAAAGTGGTTCTTTTGTGATGAGTCTGTAGGTTTGCAATTACAGACGAGTCACAGAAGTGGCTTTTACTCCGAATAAAACATGTTCTTTTTTATTCAAACGTCGATTAACTATAAAAAAAATAAAGATAAAAAATTGAGCTGTGCGTCCGCTCGAGCGGAATAAATACGTTTACTTCCGTTGCTAATGCGGCAACGTACAGCCGCCTGAAATGTCGACTGTAATTTCATGAAATGAGTAAGAAATGTCGTGATTTTCTGTCATTTGAGGAAAAAAGATTTTAAAGCTTAGGTTTTTAAAATATTTACTGCTCAATTTTTCGCTAAATATGTGTTCCAGAACTGGAACCGTAATTTTTGTACTATGAAATTAATAGCCTCTGAGATATCGCGGTTACTGCTAACTCCAGATTAACCTTAGCAGCGTTAATTTTCTGGAAAACGAATTAATTTTAGTGGTATAAAATAGCAACAAAAAAGTGACAAAATGTGACAGTGTTACTGCAGTACAATGCGCAAAATCTACAAAATGAAGTTTATGAAATAAGTACCTAATACACATGTTCATTTTCTATGTGGTGTTGGTAACGAAATTATTGTTCTTAAACACCACAATATTAGGGGTATGAACATATTACATAAATAAATAAAAAAATTTATATTTACTAAAGTAAATAAATTAAATACGTCACTAAACCAGCCAACTTACAAAACATTTACCAGCTTACTTGAATATTTTACTTTCTGTCCTATCGACACCAACATGTTTTTCATTAATTAATATTCAGACAGTGTTTTCTTTTGCTACGAATTTCATTTACTATTTCGTAATTAGTGTCGTTGGGCTTTTCCAACCGGGATTACGTTTGTCTTCACTTTTGTCCTTACAATTTATGATAAGAATATTCTAGGCCTAGGTTTTCGGGATGTTTACAGACTGCTTGATTATCGTTTAAAATAGCAATGAAAATATTGAATGTGGGATAAAACAAATGATATTTCCAAATATTTTTAAAGGTTAAATAACAACTGAAATCATGAAGAGGCCATGGTTTGTCTGGCTGTCAGTAGGTCATGCATATATTTCAATAGAATATAAAAAATGTACGTGATTCCTCTTTAATGGCATTTATGTTGATTAAAATCGAATAATACCTGGAATAAAACTTGCCAAACATTATAATAGATGTTTTGCAATTCAGCACTTTACGCAACAAATAACAAAAAAAACAAGATTTGCACTACAAAAATTCGTAGCATACACCATATTCAGCATTTGTGAAATTATGCCATTCTCTCGGGCATTCTTAAAAGACATCAATATCAAGCAGTGTTACGCATAATAACCGATTATGGTAACTACACTATTTCTTACATTACATCTCTATCATTTTTCAATTCAAAATCGAACAACCATGCGCCTTTTACCATTAGGTGGTAAATATATTAATTGAGAAAAACTAACATTCATTTTAAGCTATTTTTGTAATAAAACTTAATTACATACGTTTGCTGTTTACCTTAAAATTCCTATCCTAATTATCATAGATGTATTTACGCTTCTTTAGTCTGTCACAAATTAAACAGTCAAATTTTAGAAAAATATTGACAAATCTAGAAAATTCACACGAATACAAATAATCGGCTGAACGTAAATAATACTCAGGATTAATGAAACCTTATTATTTGCCTATTTTTTTCAAGGTGAACTTCTGACGAGACTGATATTAAAATATATGGAAGTATTTTGTTAAAAACTGTAGACAGAACCTCAGAAAATACTTTTTTAGGCCAGTCCATAAAACAATCAAATATCGCAAAGGCGCATGTAGCTACGATTTTTATGTTGTTAGGACCACTGAGAGTAGCCTATACCCAAGTTTGCAACCCCGAAAACCCTGTGCTACTCCCGTGGTGCTCGAAAAACTGCGAAATTCTGACACTTGTTTCAGTTTTTTCGAAAATACTACCTTAAGGTAACGTTTTTCGGGTATCTTCTAAAACTAAATTTTCTACAATTTGAGTCCAACCCGAGCTCTCTAGATCCGTTAATTGCGGAGATACAGCCAGTCAAAGATGGGCAATGTTTTCCAAAAAGTGAAAATGTATCGATAGGGTCATTTTCCAAGACACGTACCAGCTAAACTAATGATCCTTCAAATTGATTCCAAAATTGTGCCTCTATAGTCGAGGAAATAAACCACTAAAAACGGCTCAACCTCCAAAATTTCCGCAGCAAGACGGATTTTAATGCGGTTTTTTGCATTCGATTCGTGAGAGCATCAGGAAATTCTGTGAACTAATCTGATGAATAGCAAATGAAAAATTGCATATTTGCACTGTAAAAATGCATTGTTCAAAGTGCATTTAGAATAATTGATTTGCAACTCGGTAAAAATTGATTGAAATGAGTCCAAATTCGTTACTCCGAGGTACCTGGAACCCAGGGTGGACCTCATCTCTTGGAACTTCTTGTAAATTTGTAATATACTTAGTTGAAATTCGTTACTCGGGGGTTTTCGGGGTCGCTGAACCTGAATACGCACGCAAAATTTGAGCTGAGGTTCCAGGCATATGCCTCATGCACCTGTGCACTGATCCACCAGTGCATAATTATGCAGCATATTGCACAGCAGTTATTCCCTTGCAAATTGTCTCCGTTTTTGGGGTACGTGTTTATTTTGAATACATTTTTCGGCTGATATTAATAAATAAAAATGTGATACTTCTGCTCCTAGTTCGAATAATTATTAGTAGTTCTAGTCTAGTCTAAAAACTCTAAAACTCACTATTATGTAAGTTCTAAATTAGTTAATGCTAAAATTACAACTAAGATACGAGCTAAGATATAAAAGAACGGAGAATTTTTTTTTCTGATAACACAAAATAAAAAAAATCCGAGTATTGTCAGTAGTTCACTCGGATCAGACGCTTTGGACAATCTAAAATGCTGGTCGGCTTGGTGGTGTGATGGACAGTGGCGCGTCCCCCCACACAGATGGCCCGGGTTCAAAACCGGGTCACAGCAAGTCGATGAGATATAGTGGATGAGCGGATCTGCTCGCGTCACCATCTTTCGAAAGAGATGTAAAACTGTGGGTTCCGTGTATCTACGATGTGAGCACGTTAAAGATCTCTATCCCACGATGTGGAGGTGCGGCAACATTTTCAGGTTAGGGGTTCCAGTGCCTACACAGACACTGATGGCTTATTCCCTGGCGGCGTCGGTGATTGGCCTTGGTAGCGGAAATAGGCCGACGTTAAATAAATGATTAAAAAAAACTAAAATGCTGGGTTATAAGAAGTATATTCACCGACACCAAAAAAGCGTAGAAATTAAGAAAGAAAAAAGCATAATATAGAAAGTGATCACATTTCTTGTGGATACATTTATAAAAAGAAATAATATATTTAAAAAACTTGTCATAATATGTCAATATTTAAGGGAGCGAGTTTTTAAAGTTCAACATTAACAATTTAGGTAATGTTGAATATTTTATTGACTATAGGTATAACAACTTATAAGCAATGAAAATTTTCAAATTGTGATTGAGCCATCGTGTATACTATTGAACTTTGAAAAGCATATTGACAATCTAAAAAAATAAATAGTTATAAACAATTAAAATGTTCAAATTTTGAGTTGTTATCGAAAAAAAAACTGATTAAGAAAAAGTCGAAATTTTCTGTAAAATAACAGAATTGGGCATCGTGCAACAACTTTCGTTCAATAAAACTGTGATATTTTTTAAATAATTTCTTTGAAAAAAAAACATGTAAGTATTCGGAAAACGTTTAGCTTTGATTGACAACCAATTGCAGTAAAAAAAAATCTAATATTGTGTAATTATGTTGTATTTGATGCTATACGGTGACTATAAATACACATTTTGATATTTTTTTAAGAAATGGGCAGTTAGGTAAATTTATAAATTTAATTATTATAACTTGTAAAGATGTGGTCGTACGAAAGACAATTAAATTAAAATTTGCGTAATCTTAATTCTTCACCAAATTCATTAGGCCTGATTTTAATATAGTCGTGTTAAGTTTTTATTCTCAAGAAATCATGTTTTCAACTGTTTAAACTAGAATCGAACTAGAATAAAAACTACTCTACACTTACTAATAACAAAACTCGATCTATTACTATTTAGGGACCTCCGGACAAGATACAAAAAAAATTAGGTGCAAATCAATAGTTCACGAATGATTGTTTCCGATTCCCCGAATGACTGGCATAGAAAGTGTGACTGGCCTAGAATCGTGGATATTTCCAAGTTATTTCAAGATATTTTTATTTTATTTATTTATACAGTATTATACGATTGTTTCGTTTTACTGGAAATTTATAGAATACTGACACTGCTACGAAATATTTATGCATATATCCTAACTATTGGACTTGATAAACATCATAGTACTAACCCATTCTAAGGAATTTGAAGACAATTCCATAAATGTACAATATACGTTTTGGAAATTTACCATGGTTATATTATACAAATTTCTAAGGAATTTAATATCGTTAGCGTATATTGAGTATAAATGAAAATTTTATGAGCCTATTTGCTACTTCAATAAATTTTGTTTTATATGTGACACACACTATGTTAATGTAAGAATGTAGGTAATTATAAAATAGAAGTATTTTGAAATGTAATGATATGTTGCTGACTGGTTAAAAAATAAATTGCTGTTGGTAGGTATATTATTTTTGCTTTCATCGCAATTATTTATGTAGGGACAATTAACAACAAATAAATAGTTGTATATACATGTATAATTGAGGAAACAATATTCTTTTTATCTATAATTAGACTATTTTAAACTTAAAATTACTATTAATTAATTAGTCGGCGTAATTAAGCATTATTAATGAAAATTTTTACATTTTAATTGAGGCGGTAAGTTGATGTGGAAACTCGTATTCATTAGATCTAAGTGTTATTATATTATCCAAGGTATGCTTAATTTTCGTACATATACAGGCTGTCCATTTTATCAGGTCACTGATACGTCGTACAAAAAAAATATTTTTACGAACATTGTGCCGATTTATATTACCTACAAAATAGTTTAAAGACATTTGAAATCCATGGCCTACTTTAAGAGTTATGGCGGAAAATATCGAAAATGCGGAAAACGTCTAGGCCAAATATCTCCGTTATTTGAAGAGATACGAGAAAAATTCTAAGGCGAAAATTTTTTGCGAAACAGAGTGTTTCAACGAGGTTCGTACAAACATATTCAGACTTTTTGTACTTTTCATCTACTCCGAGACCTACCCTTGATATTAAGTGTAGTTCACATTGAAAAAGAAATCGATTTTCTCGATAACGGCTTTAACAATTTAAAGTGAGTATAATAATTGTCCTAGTATCTTAAAAGGATTTTAGGTTAAAAATATTTACTTAACTATAGTGAAATTTGAACACAATAATAATACTAAGCGCCGAGACAAGCACAAACAACCAAAACTATGAGCTGACGCATATCTTATTGCCTTTTTAACTCGATTCTCGATTATTTTCGAAGTATTCCGGAGTATTGCTGAGTATTTCCGGGGTATTCCATTTCCGTGTATTCCAAAGTATTTCTGAGTATACTCGAGTATTTCCGAGTATTTCTGAGCATTACGGAGTATTCCCGTGGTATTCCTGGAAATTTATACACGTATTTCCGGCAGTGGTTGACCCCTCGTTTTCAAGTTAACAGCGAAAACAAATGAAAACGTCACTAGATAGTTTATTGACAAGCCGTGACATATTTCAAATATCATCAAGTTATAGATGGGGCCGTGAAGTGCGGCCGTGAAGTAATAGCGGCCAAAAAAATAAGATTGACAAATGAGTACAAAGAGATGACACTTTAGGAATGCTGTCAGATCCGATAAACGTCATTTTTTGTGACAGTTGCCTAAAACAGTCATTTTAGTTATTTTTGAAAACGAACACAAGCGTCACAGAGTCCATTAAAGTTGAAACATTCGATATCTACAATTTTGGGAATTTCTCGCAGGTATTAAAGTAGAGACAAATATCAGGAAAATCGGAAATTACAGGAAATTGATGAGGGTTTGACGAATATTTTTTTTCGAGCTACCACCTCTTCCTTCCAAAGAGTTATGGCGCAAACGAAAATGACGGTGACAAACGAGCACAAAAATCGGGGAACACTCTCATGCCAAAAAAAGCGAATTTCCGTGATTCTTGGGATTCTTATTCGAATTTTCAACTTTTTTGAATACCTATCTTATTTTTGTAAAGAAAAGTGGCAGAAATAAAACTAAAAATAGTACAAGCGTCTACATCATTTGAACTTTTCAATAGCCTAGTTCATTTTCTTTGTGACAAACCGGGTTCGAGATTCACCCAATCACATTCTCGACACGTTCTACCCTTCATACCTTTTTGAAAATAAGTTAATTTTTTCGATGTAACTAATATATTTATAATTCCAATCATCTCCTGACGATGCCATCTTGGTTGTCGAAACCATTGTTTTTGTAAACTATTATAAGACGTTGAACATTTAAGTATATTTCTTTTCTTAAAATGCTTTATTATGTGTACATTTACTGAAAATTAATTCTTCCTCTATTACCACCTTACTTTACCATACTATTATGACTCGTATTAGGATTTTAATACAATCGGATTTTTGCTTCATCAGATATCGTGGTTGCAATGTGACGAGCAGACAGACAACCAGACAAACAGTTTTAAAATTGTTCAGAATTCAGTGACTAATGCAAGGATTTGAACATTTTTTTTCTTACAAGGGATACCTATTTAATACGGTTTTAGAAAAGTTCCTAGTAAATACAATATACTCTTCTGCAAAGAGAATATGCAATAGAAAGAAAGCTAACAAAATCCTCACAACTTGGGATAACTTACAGTGATAGAGAGACCTTTTTAATTTTTTAGAGGCGGTCCAAATTTTTTATTATTTTCTTCGAGGTTTTATTTATTTATGTTTGCAAAAGGAATTCTTTGCACGGAAATCTCCCATTACTTATATGAGAGATGCCTAATTTCTTCAATTAAACCACCCACCCTCAACATGACATGTGTATACAATATTACATATCACATTCACAACAAACGCAAATTTAAGTATTTTTAATTTTTATGAGTGAGTGACCTAATAACTTCCCTCTTTTATATGCCGGCTCCCCGATAAATAGGCTATCGACGCGATATAAAATGTTCGGTTTACTAGAACAAAAATTCGGCCGCAAAATTTCTCCAATTATTATTTTTTAAATGTTCAATATCGGTCATTATGTTCTTGCAAACGAATTTCAACAATTCGTCATCGGATTCGCACAACACAATATTTATTATAAGATTTATAAGGAATAAAAGTAATAAAAGTCCGCTTGTATTTAATAGCCTACTTCCGCTAAATAAAGAATAAAAGTGTAACTGTACCTTTGAACCGTAGAGAATATTAATTTAAAATGAACTGACAAAGTCGTGCTCTACATCATAGTTGCAATTTGACACGATATTATAGTGGAGTTGCTCTCATAGTTGCCCTACTTCCTCGGTAATAACAATCTAGGAAACAATAAGCCTAAAGGTAACCGCTTGAATTCACATGAATCTGAGAATTTCATCAAATTAACACTGGGTTGTCAAAATATACCATAACTGCGTGTCAAACAGACAATAGTTTGGGCAGACCGGCACTTGTGAAGCCCTACATTGTTAGCATTCACCTAACGTCCGGAGAACATCACCACATCATCAAATTATGACTTATGACTCTTATGAAAGATGAGTGAGAAGTTGCCATTACCTGTTCAAATATAACAATTCTTTTAACTGTGAGAAAGCTCTTTACGTTGAAACAGACACGAGAACATACTGATACGTGTTGGTTTAATAAACTTTCGTAATTTCATTCCCACTCGCATCTTCGAGCGATTTTACCTTAGTTGCCGCAGAAATTCTTTCAACTTTGCAATAAGGTTAACAACCTTGTATAATATATTCACAGTTTAGTTTTTCTCGTTAACTTATTAATTTATTTCGGTTCTATATTTTTATGATTGCTGAAAGGTTTGATAATAGACAGGTAATCAAGTGTAGCATTTTACCTGAGTTTGGTGTAAGTCTGGTATCTGCTAGAACCAGGGAAATAGTCCAATAACATAAAACCAATATGGATAAGTAGTTTAAGACGCTGGGGTTCCCCCCAAACCACTTCATTTTACACAAAACACCACACATGCAACAACTAATTAAAGTAAAACGAAACACAAAAACATAACAAATAAAAACTACAGCGTCATATAAGTTGGTACATAATTTACACAAAACGAATAACCATTATAGAACACGGATACTGAAAGGTGTATTCTTCTGTGGGTACGTATTATTATGATGTTCCGGAACACAAACCACCTGCACAGCGAGCGCTCGCGGACTACAGTCTACGTCAAGACTAAAAGCACTCAAACCACTTTACGTGAATTTCTGCGGCGCTTGCTCTGTGTTTGGTACAGGTAATTTCTGTAAAGTTCTAGCAGATTTACCATTTCACCTTATGAGTTATGATGATTGCTGTAATTGTTACATGACATTTCATTTGGGGAAAAAAGATTATATATCACTGCACGGCAGAGTAACGTTTATATGCGATGCATACAACGTACCAAAACTGACGGTGTTTCTTCTATTGGTACTAATTCAATAATCTCATTCAAATTGCCAATTTAAAAACAAACAATTTTTTTATGTTTAAGAATTAGGAAAAAATATAGGTCTTATCTGACAAACGTTATTTATTCGCAACCGGTTTTGTGGTATTTCACAACGTATTACCACATCTTCAGGCTACAAGACCAGAAAGATGTACATATAGGAGCAACTGGAAGATATAATACGACATACATAATCCTCATATGTTTTTTAGTCGGGAATGCTTCTCGAAAAGTATTTAAGAATAAGAAGTACCAAAATAGTCACGTGTATTTAACACTGAGTTTTTGAAATAATTGCTTGGTTAAATATCAACACTACTTTTTAAATTACAATGTATTTCACGCGCAGGATAAAGCATTTATTCATCTATACAGTGAGCACGTAAAGTTTGGCATACATTCAGTTGCAAAGCAGGTGACAAAATATCGCTCAGATGCATCGATTTTTAAATACATTCTAAATTTGTTTATGTAAAAAAATGCTACAAAGAGAAGCACATTTTTCTACATACAGTACGTTAAATTCTATGGCATATTGCATGATGATTATTATCAAAAAAAAAAAAAAATTAACATTAATAGCACACGCGTGCATTACTTATGGTCGAACCCTGGTAGAAGAACCCTTTTACGATTTACACTTTTTCCGCGATTACGCTTTTTTTTCATTTACTTAGCACTGCAGACCTGGTTGTAACGCGTTACGTCTTTACCTGTCACATTGTATTTAAAGTTTTCATAATGGAACTTTAAGTGAGACACAACGAATTAGAATTTTTTGATGATTGGCTATGAAGACAGGCGCCGAACGCACACTCTGACTTGTGAATTATTTAATGATAAATACTATGATCGAGGAGAGGAAATCATCTAGTAAGACACCTAGCTTGTTGCTTGACGACAAGGTAGTGTGGAATTCTTACCCACTAAAACCCCTCCCCTCTTCTAGCACTTTTTTATCTTGGAACCGCTCTCGCATTACTTCAGAATAAGTATTGCCTTTATCCTCCAACTAGACTCTCATTTCTCTTTCTTCTTCCTCCTTCGTTTTAATGATTTTTATCACCATATTTTTTATGTCATCCCATTTATTCTCAGCTTCTAGTATCGTTCCTATTAAGTTGTCTACATTCAGTATGATGTCTCCATATGGGGCAGTTGAATATCTTGTGTTCCGTGTTGTCCTTCTCTCCACAATAAAGGCACTCATCATCCTCTGCAAGCTCCCTTTCATATAGATATTCACGGAATCAACCATGCTCCGACAGTGTCAGGTGATAGCCGACGTTTCCATGTGGTCTGTTTACCCAGGTGCCTAACTCTCTAATCTATCGCCATGTCCAAGCGCTTTTATTTGACGTCAGCCAACGGTCGTTCCATCTCCTCATGAGGCAGTTTCACGCTGAAGTTTTGTCTTCGCCCCCATATATTTCCTTGCTTTCTGTGGCTAAAAGGTCAATGGGCATTATACCCGCAATGATTAGCGCCGCCTCTCCGAGATCGTCCTGCAGGCCCCACAAATTCTAATAGCCGTTTTTCGCTGCACGCTGAGTACTTTCTGTCTCAACTTAGCTACCCTCATTGCGCCTTCTCAGATCGGGGCCGCATACAATATTACGGACTGAGCCACCGCCGCTAGCGTTCTCCGCTTACTTGCCATTGGGCCTCCCACGTTTGGCATTAATCTTCCCAGGGCAGTGATGGTTTTAAGCACTTTGGTACCAGTTCTATTTATATGCTCTGCAAAGGTCATCTTCGTAATCGCTTTTACTGGCTGGATTACCGTGCCCTGTACGTTTATCGAGATGGGGCCGATTTTCCGTTTAGTCGTCAGCTGTACCACTTCTGTCTTCTCTGGAGCCAACAGAAGAAACCTTTCCTCCAGCCATCTTATGATGTATCAATTAAACGGTTTGCTCCTCTCTCTAGCTCTCCTTCATTTTCTGTCACGACTATTATAGCCAGGTTGTCTGCAAAGCCAACCACCGTGACCCCTTCTGGTTGGGGCAGTCGCAGTACACCATCGTAGAGTACATTCCAAAGTGTGGGACCCAGTACTGAGCCCTGTGGGTCACCCCCAGTCACCGCCTTCTTTCTCTCTCCTCATCTTGTGCCTCTTATACACCTCTGGTGGAGGTAGCTTGTCACGATGCGGTGTTGGTATGGTGCTATTCCCCTCCTTTGAAGCTTATTCATAATCTCCTGCCATGAAGCTCAGTTAAATGCATTTCTCACATCGATGGTGACTACCGAGCATATTTTTCTCCTGCGATTGCAGGGTATTTCCCTATGGTCAGTACGGAGTTTACCGCATCAATCGTCAAGCGACCTTCTGTGAATCCGTACTGCCTTTCCGATAGTCCACCGTTTGCCTCTATTTCCTTTCCAAGTCTGTCCCTTACTAGGTGCTCCAACAGTTTCTCAGCCGCATCTAAGAGACACAGCGGATTATGGGAGGAGGGCTCCACCACAGGTTTATTTCCCTTCCTTAGTAAGACCAATTTTGCAGACTTCCATGTTACAGGGGAGATGCTAGACCTCAGCGCGTCATTCATAGCTGCCAAGAAGTTTTCTGGTTTCTTTTCCACACTTATTTTGATTATCTCCGCCGGTATGCCATCCGGACCCGGTGCTTTATTATTTTTGAGACGTTCGTTTCCTGTGAAGGGTTGGAGTTCCCCTACTACTTCCTGTTGTAACCAGTTTACTTCTTCCCTTTCTGAGAGTAGAGCATCCGCCATCGTTACCATTTGCTCCATTGACATCGTCTGTTGGGGAGGGGGTTGCTTGTATGCGTCTCAGGTAGCCCCATAGGTCCCTGTTCACATCGTCGCATAACTCGTTCCACTTTTCTTACTTTGAGCGTATTATCATATCTCGGAGTTTTTTCCTAGTATTCTTGTACTGCGCTTTAAGTATGTCTCTTGCCTCAGCTGGATCGTTTCTCCTATTTGCTCTGCTGTACTCTTTGCGGCCACACAGTTGTTCCTCATATTTGCTATTTTCTCCGTCCACCAATATGCGGTTTTCCTTCCACTCTTGTTTCTCCTTTTGGACATCGAGGCATCGCAGGCTCTTAGCACGTCTTTGACGGGTTCTTTCTCTCTTCTGTTTCCAGGGGTTGGATCATCAATTCCTTCTTTAACTTCTTTAGCAGCCATCCTCTATCTCCAAAGCTCACTGGGCGTCGTACCTTTTCGACCAGTTCATAGCTTATGTATCAGTGATCACTCAGTGATTCCCTGTCTAGTACTTACCATCCTACTATGTTCGTGAGCGTCTTTCCCCTTGCTAGAGTGAGGTCTAGTATCGAGCTCTGCTCCCCTCGCACGAAAGTTGGCTCTTCCCCAACGTTTACTGGGGTTAAATCCAGCTCAGACATCCACTCCGTTAATATAGCACCTTTTGTATCTGTAACATGCATGCCCCACTCCGGTACTTTGACGTTCTCCTTATTATACCTGCTGACATCTTCCCCTAGGTGCTCTAGAATGTCCTCGTATTCCCGTCTATCGATATTTGTCGATAGGTAGTATCTACACAGTACATACCTGTCTAACTCAATCCATGTGAATCCCCTGCTTTGTCCCATCGGAATGATAGGGATATTTGAGTTCATTATCCTAAAAGTGGTATCAATGTTTACATCAGTGAGCCAGTCGGGATTATCTACAGCCCTCCTATTTGGTTCTAGCTTACCATCAGGACATCCGCATGTACTATGATCGACCTATTTCACGGCGAACTGTTAGCAAAATACAAAAGAAGTTCTGAGATTGTGGTCATGTAAGAGATAATTTCACGAGAGATAGTCCTGCAATTTTAGAAATTAAACAGTGAAATGTTTTACTGCTAATGGAGGACAATCTTCACAAACCACGTCGCGAAGTCGCAGCAGATCAGTCAATTATTAGTCAGTCGACTGTTTTAAAATATCTGAATAATAATAAATGGCATCCATATAAAGTGAACTTAGTTTAATGGCTTAACGTAAATGATTTCGACCGCAGAGTAGAATTTTGCGAACCCATGATGAAACGATGTAATACCAATCCACATTTCTTATTCTTAAGTAGTATTTTTCCATGATGAGGCCACCTTCTGTTTAAATGGTGCTGTAAATGGGCAAAATTGTGAATATTGGTCAAATGAAAATTCAAATAGGATGATGAAGGCACATCCTTCCACAGAAAGTTAACGAGTAAGCTGGAATTGTTGGGACTACAATTTTGAGTCCATTACTGAAGGTTTATTAAATGGTGAAAAACATTTGAAGTTGCTCCAATAAAACATAATTCCAGGACTTGTCGCAGTGTATCCAAATGTCGAAAACAGGAAAACTCCATGTGATTTCAACAGAATGGCGCACCATCGCACTATTCGGTGATAGTGCATAGTATACTGGAGGGTAGGGGAAAGCCATTAGAATTAGGAGAGTGACCGTGATCCTCGACGTTAGTTTCATTGTGGCATCTAAAATATACGCTTTTCAAATAATTTAGATGATTTGAAGCAAACTTTTCCACGTTCCGTGTAAGAAAATGGCATCTAATGTGTTTTCTGCAATGAGTAAATAGACGAGAAAATTCTGTCTTTCAGTGAAGAGACATTAAATAAATGTACGGAGATTCTGCAAGTTCGCATCTTTTGCAAGTTGAAACATAATATTATTTTGCCGCCTAATACTGGATCGGACCGTGGATATCAAGGAAAATGTTACAAAACTTTTACGCTGTTCAAAAAAGATACAGCGTTAAATATGAAACGATGCAAGGTAAGGCTTCCACAACTTATAATTTTCAATTTAAAAGAAAATTGTGAGAGGAGGAATTATGGATTATGAAACTGGTCAATTGGAATTTTAGCAGGTTGGTAGTTCTTTTTCAGTTATAATTTTTAATACCGAACTGATTTATTTCCAATAGCATCACAGACATTGTCTGAATCAACTGCGTCAGTAAGTTCAATGGCACCTGGCATATCTGTTGATGATAAACCATGTCTATTATCAATTACACTATCGACCAGTCTGTATGCGACCAACTCGTGGTTTCATGTACATAAAAATAATTTTTAATCCCATGGAATGCAGATGGATCGAAGTAGAGAACCAATATCGGCAGCTTAGTCGGTTAGAGCGCGTTATGTGGCAAATTCGCTTTAGTCATATTCTACAATGTTCTGGGTTCGATCCCCGGCACCAATCCTGGCAATGTCGGTGGGTATTGGATATTATCTGCGTTTTTCAAATGTGTAACTCCGTTCCGGAGAGCACTTGGCTATGGACTTGGAGGGATTGTCTACTATATGTGATATATTTTAATATCAATTTAAATGGTATGAAGGTTATCCGAAATTTCAAAAATTCTAGAAAGGTGCGTGTATAATATAATAACTGATTTCAATGACAAATATAAAATCTTAACAACTAGCTAGCATGGATTCTGTAAAGAGAAATTTACAGAAATTGCAACAAATCAGCTATTAAATTATGTTTATGGCGAACTTGATAAAGGCAGTTACGTTGTATTAATCATGTTTGACTTATCTAAGGCCTTTGATAGTCTAAATAGGCAATTTATCTTGAAAAAATTATACACCTTAGGCGTTAGAGGAAATTTATTTTACTGGATCCAATCTTACTTAGAAAACCGAGAATTAATAGTAAAAATAAATAATGAAGTCAGGCAGATTTGCAGTTTCACTAGGAATTCCGTAAGGTTCGGTTTTGAGTCCGTTGATTTTTCTACTTTTTGTTAACGACTTACCTCACTTTATTAGTAAGGGTAGAGTTACTGTGTTTGCAGACGATACCACAATAACGGTAGCTGGTAAATCCCTTGAGGAAATTCAAATGAAAATCGAAGAAACATTTAGCGAAATGGATTCCTGGTGCCACAAAAATTATTTAATTCTGAATAAGCAAAAGATCTTCAGAAAACTATTCCTGATACCTTTATAGAGGACTTTCCTTATACCTTTGTAACACATACTGAACTACTAGGCATCTGGCTCGATTCCGATATGAGTTTCCGCAATCAAATCACACGCGTATGTGGAAGGCTGAACAAGGCCTTTTACGCGATTCTACAGATGAAATCGTTCTTAACTGTAGAGTGTACAATAAACCTTTATTATGCTTTTCCTTACTGCCATCTTTCCTATAACATCTTGTTTTGAGGTTCTGCCACTGATCTCAGTAGATTTTTGATTTCACAAAAAAGAATATTAAGATTAATGTTTAATTAGGACTATCGGGCAAGTTGTCATCAAGTCTTTAAAAAATATGCAATTTTAACCATGCCATCATATACATTCTGAATTGTGTTATGTTTACCAAAAGACATCTAATGGACTTTGTACATCAATCCGATATCCACAACTACAACACAAAAACTACAATCCTCCGATTGCCTACATACAGAACAACTATGTTTCGTAAATCTCCACGCTACAACTGTATCATCCTCTATAATGCATTAACCTGATGACATCAAATTATTAGGGAACTATACCACTTTCAAAAAAGTGTAAAGTCATTTTTAGAATTAAAGACTTTCTAGTCTTGTTTCCAGTAGGGAGATAAGGCCTACAATTTGGGTTTACATAAGTTGCTGTCACTTATTTCTCACTTTATAAGATAACTATGTATTTTTATTAGTGATTATTTTAATAGAATTTTACTATATATTGCTGTTTATATTTTTCTGTAATTTTATGTACCATTATGATTATTATGATTATTATTTGTATGACTGATGGTCGAGAGGTGAGCGCACTTGCCTCTCACCCAAAAGTTCCGGGTTCGATCCCCGGTCGTGGCAGTGGAAAATACTGTGAGAGGGATTTTTCCACTATACACGGATATTGGGTGTGTGTCCCTTGTCTCTAAATGTGTAGCCCCCTCCCACACAAGGCTCTTCTAGAGCCTTCCGGGATAAAGGGGGTCGTCATTACCTGTGGTG
Source organism: Leptura quadrifasciata (assembly GCA_963675555.1). Classification (NCBI taxonomy): domain Eukaryota; kingdom Metazoa; phylum Arthropoda; class Insecta; order Coleoptera; family Cerambycidae; genus Leptura; species Leptura quadrifasciata. The sequence continues at coordinate 146,990,618 of OY776673.1, read as the reverse complement.
TATTTATTTATTTATTATTTATTTATTATTAGTTATGACTTGCCTTTTGTAACTTATGTTATGTTAATTTGAGGTTAATAAATTATTCTATTCTATCAAGTACCGGCATCTGTTAGAGACATTGTCGATGACGGAAATTCTGAAGGTACATTTATGCAAAATTGCCATGATTGGTATATGAATACTTACGATGTTTTTTTCATTTACAGTTGGGAATCTTGTCAGAAATTGAAAAAGGTGAAGATAGCTGGTACGACAATGATGATGACAGAGAAATGCTGCCAACGAAGAAAATTTTCAAAATGTGTCATTGTAGAAGTGAAAATAAAGAATTTTCCATGATTTCTAAAATTAAAAAGTTTTTTTATAGTTTACAGCCTTAGTCTTTCTGAACAAATAATTATCATTGACCAATAATTGAATTTTCGTTGCAGTTAAGAAAAAATGACGTCGTGTGGGACGTTACGTCCCGTCGTCAAAAATTTATTTCAGATTTCATAGTAGTTCCGCAAAATCTCGACGAAGGAGATTTTCCTTCACTTCAAGCACGATGATATTTGGTGTATTTAAGTAGGTTCTTTGACACAAACACCTAACAATATTCGCCTGTGGTATGCGCATTTATCAAAAGGAAGGAAACTATGAAAATTTGCTTTAGTTTTATTGGTTTTAAAATCATATTTTGTAATTTTTAAATAATTACACTTTAAGTTTTTATTTGTATAAATGTTTCTAACAACACGTTCTTTATAGTTTTTTGTTCCATTAAATTTAGTAATCGTAACAAGTAACAATAGCAATATTATAATAAATTGCAATTTCTTAGATAAGAAATTTTGTACCATTTCCCGGTAATTGATACACAATTTATTTTAATTTAGTCATAAAAATTAATGGCACTTGATTATAAACTCTGCGATAATTTAAAAATTACTTAATTAAGCGAAAATGAGTATAGCACAAAAAATTGGTTTAAAATTTAACGTACTATTGTAATAATACATTTTCAAACTGCCCTGTCCTGTCCTGTCATCTAAAAGAAATGTCTAGACGTCGCATCACGACGGTCTCACAGTGCCGAAATGAGGATCTAGACCGTCAAAACCCTGAAAATATGGATATTTGTTCAGTTCGTGGTATAGTAATAACAGAAAAAATATTTGAAGCATTCTGGCCGTGTTGAGGATGGATTTGGAGAGTGGAAGGTGTAAACGATAGGCAGATTCAGGCTTGTAACATGTGATTCTTATAAATTGTACATTAGAAATACAAAAAAAATATTTTTTAAATTTTAGCTATAAAGAAAACGAATAAAAGGTATGGGAGTACCTCCATCCCCATCCCCATAACCCCAATTCGCGTGGGGTATGAACGGAAAATATAGACTAAGTGTTGAGATTGAGGATTGTTATAAAATACACGAGAAGGAAAACGGCAAAAATATTTTTTTAATGTAGGCGGTCACTTATAGCCACTCTACAGGAACATAGGTTGAATACGAACGTCCCTTCGTCGATGGGTAAAAATATATATAACGCTAGTTCAGAGCTTATATGAGACTCCTGAAGGCCATCGTACACTTATTTTTTATTAGGAATATCGGTTTAATTTATGAAAAAAAAATTGATTTTTTGCACCACAAGGGTCAAAAGCTTTACTATATATATATATATATATATATATATATATATATATATATAGTTAGAGCACTTGGTTTTAGTAAAAGTTCGAAAAACACTTTTAATTGTCTGTAGCAGGGTATTTTTGCATCACCCTGTATATTGTTTCTTGAAATAACATGCTACAGGTTTTTCCCCTCTTAACTGAGGCAATAGGGGTTGCAAGATAATACTAAAAACACATTTGGACTGTTGTGCGTAGCAGATCGTGGACACTGCATAGCCTGGATAAATGATGTAACGTGCCCATGACAAAAAATTCACTAGCTCAGAAATCTCAGGGCGTTAAGCCCAAGTTTAACATAAACTATTAGAAGTTTTTAGTTTATTTAACATAAAGTCGTGAGGGTTCCATTCTTAGTAGTCGCAGACGAAATAACGATACTTTATATCAACATGAAATGTACTATGTTACAATATTTACAACTTATGGTTCTCTAATATGAACCTGGTGATGCTCAGTTATATGGCTATATTCGGATAAATATGTTACAACATAAAATGAAGGTAAATACGTAAATACCCCTCGTGTAGCTACGCTTGATTCGCAAGCGTGAGGATTGACTAAAATAAAATTTGCCGCAACAGATTGCATTAGAGAACTTACTAAATCAATATGAGTGAATAAAATCTTTGTTTATATATACAAACGTAAGTTAAAAGAAAACAAATATCATTATCTAGAACCACTGAAGGTGGTTTCTTGGTAGAAGACACAATAACACTTATCAAAATATTGGTACGATACCCAGGCGTCAACCAGTGATGAGACTGCAGCCTTACGGTGGTGACTTCGGGGGCCAAATGATGGTGGCGTCTTTATAGCCTCCCTAAACTGAGAAACGTTTAGGAACGAACTTTCTAACCTAATCCGTGGAATGTTTCTAACCCAGTCCGTGGACCCTCTGACTTGTTGAGGGATGCAATCCACCAAAATTTTTGTATAATGCTGCAGTTCAATTGACAGGGTCGAGTCTATCTCTTTAGCAAAGATACTCCCAAAGGAAAGTGGTCAACCAGAGTGTGCACACGTAAATCCCGCACAGATGCGGATTAAACTCCCTCCGTAGCAACGAAATATTCTGATGAACAGCAACAACTTAAAACGAAGGAAATTTTACCGTTGCCGATAATCCAAAATCCATTAAGATGGCTCAAATAAACAAGCTTTTAGAACTCTCGGCAACGCACACACACAGGAGCCAACGTTTTACCTTTTACACTAGTCCGTTTCCACCAGCTGGAAACACACGACCGCTCCTAGCGGAGAATAGCCAAACCTCCAATGGCTCGCGGTTGTTGAAGATATGCTACCCGTAAAACACAAATGTGTGTCGCGGGTCGCATATGCATTGAGCATGTAACAAACACACTAATTTTTAGAACGATATTATAATATTTATTTAAAATACGTAACAGGGTTTGATGCACTTAAAATTAGCTTAAATGTATATTATAAAATGATAACTTTTCAACAATGAAAGTTTTGTTTTAGAAAATTAAAAAATTAACTCGTATTTAAATTTGATTTCAAAAAAATCACTTTTTGACGAATGCGCCGATTTTGAGACTTCGATAAATTCACTATGTATTAAATACGCGAGGGCAAAATAGAATTGATGTTTTTTACTTGGATCAGCCAAGGAAGAATCGTTTTAAGTACGCGTGGCGGAATTGACTTGCCTGAGCTTCACCGTGCTCATCTTATATACTCTCGCTACTGTTGCGTTAATCGTACACCGCAAGTCTTGCACGATCATTGTTTTGTGAGTTGGAAAGCTACCACCCATTCAGTGCGGGTATTAGCTGCGCAATGATTGAAGTCGATTGAAAGTTGAATTGAAAGTTATGTTGCTATTTCGATCTTAAAATTTGAAATCTTTTGCTGTTTAAATGGAATTTGAGTCAGTTTTACTTTAGAAGTTATTTGATAAATTTGTTCGTATTTATTTACTACTTTTCGACTCGCCCTCGTAAATCGGTTCCGCAGGCGAGCACTTATCCCCTGGCTGCTGTGTATGGTGCGAGCTGAACTAATAGAAGTAAGTTTTGATGACATGTTTGAACTGTGCTGCGGGCTGTAGAGTTGATATGAATGGAATTTGTGCATATACGCATATGTTGAAGGAACGAATGTAAATATTGATATTAATCGGGCAGCTGTAGAATGTTGTGTATAAAAATAAATGGTAATTTATTATTTAAGACGCAAAACTGAATGGCTCGTAAAAAATTTATGAAATCAAATTCGAATGTTACATCGGGGGTATGCAAAGTGTTTTAGAAGTTGTTTGATATTATACGGGGGCTGTAATTTTAAAGTTATTGTTTTGAAAATTTTATGTTGTAAAATGGACATATTGAATGTTTTAATTGTTTTGACGTTATTTTGGGCATCTTTGGAAATTATCGGATTGCATTGAATTTTTTCAGATATTTTGAAAAATCGTAGTTTTTTGATTATTTATATTATATATTATATGTTTTATTTTGACATGGTACTTTGAAAGATAAATTTAATTGATAAATTTGGATAGTTTTTTGAATTAATTTTTTAATGATACGTAGTATGTAACTTTATGGTACTAAGAAAAATAATTAAATTCGTCAGTTATCTTAGTTTCATCTTCTGAACAAATAATTTCAGGATGTGGCCAAATCTCGTGTTTTTCCTTGAGCCACTCTAGCCCTTCCCGCCATTTTGACTCAACAAATCGGCAGCGTTTAAGTTTCCTGGTACATGACGCCAATCTGTAATTTCTGAACATGAGCGCCTTTCCTTCACTCGATTACTCGCAAACGTATTCCAAGCTCCTTTCACATGTATCCACGTCAAAACATAGAGTCACTCCAATAATATATTTTCAGATAACTAAGTTCTTTTACTTCTTCCACAGACTTAAATAGTCTGCATCCTATAATAGCTGCCAGCAATTCTAATCTCGGTACAGTAATTTCTCTCATAGGAGCTACCCTTGACTTGAAAATTTCGCTATGATTCTAGGCAACATACAGATCTGTACAAAAGAAATATGTTGCAACCATGTTGAAAGTTGTTTCGCGATATCTTCCGCCAAAATTTTGTGTCAATCATATTTTCGTTTCCATATTTCTTGTAATAGGAGTTTTGGTAACAGTGATACTGGTGTAGTAAATCCTGTTGGGAAAAATATTCTTTGAGCACCTGACAATAATATTATTTTCGTCACTTGTGGTAGCCATTTATATTAGTGCCTGAATATCATATCTTGCATAAAATTCCATCGCAAACCTTACAGAGAAACAACACCTTAGGAAGAACTACGTAATTGTTTAAACGCCTTACCTTCCTCCTTTGTTTTGTTGTGCTCCCAGCGTCTGAGATCGAACTCTGCAGATGACATCAAATATTTTGGATCATTTATGAATTTTTATAAATTTTATGTAATTGCTGACATAAAATGATTTCCTCAATTTTTCAACTGTATCTTTCAAGTACCTACTCTGGCGTCTTTTCTAAAGAGTGGACTTAGTTAAACATTGAAAACTTCTCCACAATGTCCATAAATTTTAATTTTTTTGCGTTGATGATCATCCCATCAAAGAAACCTAAAAAACTGTATCTTCTAAGAGAAGGAATCGGTTCAGTTAGATTTGATCCTTTTCTAACCCATCATTTAAAGAGTTTCCTCTTCTCATCTTTTGCAAAAGCATCAAATGCTGGTCTAATTTTTGTAGTGGCACTAAATTATTTCATTACAGAATGATGGGTCAATAATGTGCAATATTATGTTTGCCTGCTTCTGGAACTTCCTCAATAATTCGTAATTTCTGCCATTCCTTCAAATGTTCATCTTAATCTGTAAGTTTATTCAAAGTCACTAGCTTTTCACTAGTATTATATAACCTATTCGCGTACGCCTTTATATCGCCCAAAGGCTTCAAATAAACAATCTTCAATTTATGGAAGCCACACATCGTACATATTTTCTTCATTTATTTTAACTGTTTCCCTAAAATGTTTTAACGCATCAACTTCTAAATCATCTTTTGTTTTAACATCTGCAGGGTCCTTAATTCCTAAGATATCTAGATTCTACAAATCCGATAAGAACATATTATTCAAGCAGGAAAGATGTAGTTGTTGTTAGTTGTCCCATGATATTGCCCCATCACAGTCCAGCCTAAGTGTGTTTCCATGGCAACCAAACTGTCATCATTTCTTTTTCTATTTTTCTCGTAAACAATTGTCCAATGATATCTGCCCCTAATAATAGTGAAATTTCAGGAACATTAGAACCAACAACTGTAGTAATTATGTTTTTAGTTCCTAAATTAGTAATAACATGGTGAATTCTTCAGTCTGGGTATATTATTGCAAATATTTGTTTGATGTCCAATTCAATCCAAAATAATTTTTCAAATTTTCAATTAAAGCGTCATATAAATTAAGTATATTTACAGCAGAATGTAGTCCTCCAGAAATTACTTGAATAATACTTTCTTATCTAATTTTTCTAAAGTACTAAATATACGATATCTGTGATCCCAAATCTAGTAAAGCTATAACAATTTTTTTTTATTATCACTTACAAGTCGAACAATTATTGTTTGTAAAAAAAGTATCTGTATGATTGTTATTTGCAAGTATATTTTCAACTCTTTTGTTTTCATGAAATACTTCTTCTGCATTTCTTGTTTCAGATTGTTTTGCTACATTAAGGTGAGGACACATAATATCACAATGCTTTTACTCAATAATGAGACACTCGATAAACGTTTTACATGTTTTTATATTATGATTTGACTTTAAACAGGCAAAACAACATCATTCCGTCTTTCATCTAATGTCAAATTTTATGCTTTAAACAATCCTGACTTGAATATGAAGTTTTTTCACAAATAAATACATCAATAAGTGGGTTTCTCACCATCCTTTCACCTGCTGAAAATATCGCCCCTGCTGTAAGTATTTCTTCTAGCTCCTCTACCTTTCGCTAAATGGTGAATTTTTTACCTTGTCCTTTCTCAAATCCAAAACTTGTGTGTCTTAACAGATTCCTTTCTTCGCTTTCCACTTCTCCCCCAATAACCGTAATAACAATAACCACGCAATTAAAATACTTTCAGGTAAAGCAAATTCGACTAATGGGTAGCACAGTAGTATATTTATCGCTGGTTACCGCTATTGACTCTAAAGCTCTTTACTGTGTTTGCAACTTACCAAATAAACTTGACAAGCCAAGACTTGCTCTAATTTTTGTTGCTTGCTAAAGATATATATTTAGCAATTCTGCACCATATTCCTCTATGAGAAACTCATCTCTAGCAAACCTGGTTCACAACTGATCAATGGCTTTTTCGTAATTCTGACCTGATGGGGGAAAACTTTCGACCAATTCTCTTACTGCAGAATCTTGCACGGTAGCCTGCACCAAGTACTAGAGTTTGTCGTCAATATTGATGCCTCTATCTTAATGAATCTTCTTTAACTGACCCCAAATTTCCATTAAATTACACACATTACCACCGGCTCAGCGGCCCAATACTTAGTGTTAGGCTCGCTGGCAGTTACCGACCCATCTCGCTATTATCGGCGATCTCCAAGTTGGTGGAGAAGGTCATCCTGGTTAGATTAGACGTTGCCTAAGATGAGTTTAACAGTAATGATGAATGCCAGTACGAGTTCAGGAGAGACAGAAGCACGGTACAGTAGGTCGCTAGAATGTCAAAATACAATATAACTTTGGGAAGAACATCACCATGGTGCCCCTTGATATCGAGAAGGCTTTCGATACCGTCTGGATCCCGGGCCTACTCTACAAAATGCACACTTATAACTTCTCGACGTACCTCATTAAACTTATTCACTTGTTCCTGACGGGTAGATTAACAACAGAAAAATAACAAACTATCAACACGGCGGCACATTCGCGCGGGCGTCCTCCAGGGGTCGTGCCTGTCTCCTAAATTCTACCATTTATACGTTTTCGACTTTCTGAAGTTCCCGAATACAAAATTAGCCAAGTCGATGATACGGCCATATATGCGCACTCCCACAACGCTCAGGCAGCGAATATGCTGTTAAAAGCACATATGACACGTGCTATGGCGTATTACGACCAGGGGAAGATTCAGGTAAATGCCCAGAAGTCGGAGGCGATAGTCTTTACGCGCCGTTTCACCGAAAATAAAATTTTAACAGCTACTTCGATCATAGGAAACCAAATGCCAATCAAAAAGTGTGTGAAGTACTTGAGAGTTAGACTGGACCAGCAACTGACGTTCAATACATACATCAACGAGAGTCTACTCCATGTCAAGGAGGCTGTATCCGCTCCTGGTCAGGGGTAGTAGACTCAATCGACAGAACAAAAAATTAATTTACACTGCTATTATTAGGCCTGCCATTACATACGCGGCACCAGTGTGGTGCAGCACGCCAATGACGATAATAAGAAAATTAAGTATTGGAACACAAATTTATGCGCCTCATATCAAATTTTGACAGATACACCTCCCTCAGAGTCCTTTATGCACGTTGCCATGAAATTATCCCAATAGCGGACCATATACAAAATATTTCCAAACTGGATGATAATCCGCTAACCCGCAATATTACACAAATTAGACAGCATAATGCCCCATTTAGAATCTTAAAAACACCCTACCGTACCAAGCGCTGCCCACTTTCCGGCAACCATTATAGCCAACTTTCCATCTACCATAACTCTCTTTTGCTTTACAATCTGTCTGTTGTTTGTTTCTTTTTGTTTATTCTAAATTGTTTTTCTAATCATCTGCATCAAAATTATAACTTCTTTGGATATTAACATCAAAAAATCAAATGTTCGATGGCTCGGATGTCTCGCTGCGGTAGTTGTCTTGAACGGGTTTTTTCGTTTTTCACTCGTTTCGTTTTTTTTTTTCGTGGCATGGATGTTTGGCTGACTCCGGTTCAGCTCTCGGACAGTATTGTTTTATTCTATGAATTACTAATAGTTGTTTTAATTCGATTTGTTAGGCTTGCAACCAAGGAGTCTCGGGTTCGAATTCTGGTTAGGGTATGGATGTTTAGTGGGTTTTTTCATGTGTTACCGAGTTGGTAGCAGTGGACTAGACGAGGCTGTGTGAGAGGGAACACTGCTAGTTGCTGTACCACTCTCGAGTTCGAGTCTCAGCTGCGGCGGATGGCATTTTCGTAGGGAAAGGTCGTTGTATAATTATCAATGTGTATGTATTCTGGTTGAGTGGTGGAATAGCCCATGCTAAACTCCGCCGCGACGTTAATCTAAATAAGGCGGTAAACATTTTGTTTCTGAATTCAAATTTAAGTAACCGGAATCTTTCTTTTATTCTCTGCACTTTTTACAACTTCCACCTGTCCAGCTGCCTCAAACCTTACAGACCACTCTTATTTTGTTCTCTACAAGAGACATTCATCTCTATAAGATTTAGTAGTGTCTATTACTTGTTCCATTTGATCATCCTCAACTTCAGATGACAATAACAACTCTTTTATCTTGTCCTCAATCCAAATAACTTGGTACTATTTTCTTCTAATTGCTTAGAAATCGTAATAACTTTTCGTTGTCGAGCTGCTCGCTTTTGAAAATATTATCAATGTCTCGGCAGATCTTCATAAACATATGTCTCAACTGTGTCCTCTCCTTCTTTAACTTATTCATATTTTCCATTACTAGTCCTGTCACGGTCGCCAAATATTAAATGGGGGTCTATAAATATAGTGGAAAGGCTTTCTTTAGAATAAAATACTTAATAGTTTTCCCAAACTGATTTCTATTAATATTTTGTAATAAACTGTCTAAGAAAATTAATTACTATCAAGACATATTTTTTAATATTTACTATCTATAGTTTTTATTCACAACAATATTCTAACATTTCCAACAGTTGGCTTTGGAAAATCAACAAAATAACAAATGTATGATTGTCAAATATATTTTTTTTACAATCTTTAGTAAAATTTTTAAAAATTCAAAATGTCCGTTGCTCCCCAAATGAGTCGCTTCTGATTGCAATAGAAAAATTATGTTTACAGCAAACTACGGACCATTTTTAATTAATAAATAAATGTATCTTTTTAGATAAAAGCGTTTTGACGATATTTAAAAAAAAAATTGATGATAAGATTCCATCTTTAAAGGACTGTAGCTCCGTTAGGAAGCATTCTAGTCCAGGGCATTTAGATCAAAATCGCCCGAATAGAGGAAATTTTTAGGCACAGCAGATATCGAGATGCGGTTTTCTGCATTGTGTTCAGGAAGTTTCCAGGAAACGACTCTACATAGTCTGGTTTAGCCATTTTTTGAAAAATGCCTTCTGGGCCGGAAAATGCATTTTCCAATTGCATCATTACTTGCACCATTATAGGAACGACTGGAAACTCGGAAAAATCGCTCGGAAATCGTTACTCGGGGGTTTTCGGGGCTGCCGAACTCGATTCTGGCATTGGAATTACCCGGGGACGCTCGGGGGCGGCCCTGCGGGGGTATCCGGGGGTCATTCTGGGGGGAAATTGCATAGTCCATGAAAATCGCTCTAAACTCGTTGCTCGGGGGTTTTCGGGGATGCCGAATTCAATTCTGGCATTGGAATTACCCAGGGGCGCTCGGAGGTCCCTCTGTAGAGGTTTGAATAGAAAAAATTATAGTAACTGCTTCACGTTGCCAACTTTAATTGACACACATTTCCATGCATCTTTGAAATGAAGAAGTTTTTAAAATTGACGGTGTGATCGATCGAAAAGCAGTTATTATTATTTCTTTATTTCTTTTTTCATTTGTAGCTAGAAACTTCATTTCAGTATTTCAATCAAAATAGGCAACATGTGGAGCACTTCTTATAATTTTTTCTATTCAATTATCTGAAAAAACTTTTAATTTTTTAAGTTTATTCTTGGATTTTGTACTTATTGCTCAATAAATCGAAAATGGTTACAAATAGCCATAGGGAAGTACTTACAAAACATGATCGTTCTTCATTTCTGCATCACCTCGTTGAAAAATATACAGGGTGTTCTATTTGAAAAAATTCAATTTAAAAAGTTCTTAATTGAAAAATAATTTTTGGCCACCCTGTACATTTTTAGGAAGCAAAAATGATTCAGAAACATTAATTAGATGTCTCGTAACTAGTGTTGATATAAGTTTTTCTTAAAACCCATAATTGTGGCCTTGGTGACTTTTCAACAGAAAATTCATTACATCCAAGTGGTTGGGAGCTAGTCAATAATAATATAAGAATGAATGGAGTCTAGAAAGAGGTTTCAAAAAATGTAGTGATATACATATAGCATTCCATTTGAAAAAGGCCCTTGATCTTGTAATTTCATCTATAGGCTCGCCCTGTATGTTCGAAAATAATTCTCGATTATAGACTTTTTATCTAGTTTGCTTGTATTTTTTTAAATTTCTAACTATTGTAGAACTCGAGATATCGAAGTCCGACGCACTATTGCCCACCCTGTATATAGAGCGAATGAATCAAACTTTCTGCAATATTCAGGAAATATTGGACGGCTTCTTTACAAATAACACTTTACGTATTATACGAGACAAAACGGACAAGACGTCACAAGGCGATGAAATATTACCAATATTTCATCATTTCGCCGTTTTTGTACAGTTTGGGAATGTTCCTAACGTGTTTACAATATATTGCATAAAAGCCCATCTTCGAAATCGCCTCAACCCTTGCTGTGACTGATTACATACATCTGTAAATTATAATATCAAACTATATTTTAATAAAACAAAACATCAAAAATATAACTTGCCCGTATGTCCATAATTTGTAATCTATTCGGTACCAAGTTTGTTTTAATTATTGTCATTTAATTAAACCATACTAACCTACAACATTAACAACGCAATCAATCATTAATCAGTCATTTGCTATTCCTTATTATTATCAATTCATCTCCTTACTATCTCCATTCCTTATTATCTCCACTCGAATACTGGTTACAAGTAGTCAGTCAAAGTGAATAGTTAATCACTAATTTGATAATTCGTTATACAACTGAACTAAATGAAAAATTCATTTATCCGTTTTATTCGCAGGTTTCTTCTTAGCCCCCGAACGAACGAATAGCAGACAAAAATCGGATAATTCTATAATGCCCATCAAAGTTGGTACATTAGTCTTTATTTTTTATACATTTATTTCAGGTCGGCCTATTTCTGCGAATGGGGTCTATCACCGACGCCTGAAGACGAGCTACACTAAACAAGAAATTTTGCCGAACCACTTCTCTGTTGAAGAGTAGGGATATTTTAATTGAATAACGTTTAATAAACAAGGGGTCGACTTTACATCCCCTCTGAAAGATGGTACATCCACTATGCAATATACAAGCCACTAGAAGAAGGCAAAATCACTGTATTTCCTTGATGATCATCCACCCAAGTACTAGCCGCGATTACAGTTACATTACTTTCCGTATCGCCGACATAAGAGAGAGAGATAGTACCAATGTATTGAAAAATACGTACATATCCTCCCCACTTCGAATCCGATGGTGAAACCATCACGCAAAGCGTGGTGGCGGGAGAGAGATCAGACGAGGTATACCTACTTCGTCTAAAATACAATGATTTTGCTATCTTCGGTGAAAAAAACCTAAACAAATAACCTGAACTCCTTTCGATAGTCAAACAAGTTAGAACAGGAATAATAGTATTAACGGTACGGCACGAGTATTTATAGAAAAATGAGATCTAGCTCGCCCCTCTGGTATTGCTTCTATTTCAATTTTAAGTTAATAGATCTTAATATTAATTCAAAGAAATCCACAATAAATGCAAAAAATATTTATATGTATATTCTAACACTATAACCACAGAATTTTCGAGTACTGATCATATATTTACTAAATAATTCAATTGGATAAACTAAATAAAAATTGACCTTATTGTACATAAGATTGTAATTATTAATATAAATAAATAACACCACAGGTAATTACGACCCCCTTATCCCGGAAGGCTCTAGAAGGGCCTTGTGTGAGAAGGGGCTACACATTTAGAGACAAGGGACACACACTCAATATCCGTGTATAGTGGAAAAATCCCTCCCAGAGTATTTGCCATTGCCACGACTGGGGATCGAACCCGGAACATTTGGGTGCAAGGCAAGTGCGCTCACCTCTCGACCACCGGTCATTAATCACAATAACATAGATGTAAATGTAGTTATAGAGAAATAAATTTTACCAAAACTTCAATTCACATTAGGCAATGTACTGTTATAAAAAAATTCAATCATATGTGAAAATAAGTGGACCTGTTTTTAAATTATTATTTAGTTTTTATAAACGCACATTTTATATTTATAGTTCAAATAAAGTAGTCCAGTTCAATTCTATTCTATCATATCCTATCATACACCGTCCCATCCCGTCTCGTCCCATCCCGTCTCATCCCATTCCACCCCATCCCATCCCGTCCCACCGTTCAAATATGAAGATATCAATCGCGAGTATGTTTACATTTGTCAAGTTTACATAATGACCGCGTATAGAGTATAATATTCACCTTCAGAGAACAGCAACAAATTCCTTTTCATCAAACAACATCGGCAATTTACGCAAGGGTATACAAATTAGTGAAGATATGGTTGTGTTACACACTCCAAGATAGCATTCGACATGGTACGTAAGTAAACAGAGTATCCAGACTTCAGGGCAAACATACAGGAGAGGGGTAGATTGCTTCAAAATATGCCAGTACTTCATACCGTCCGATGATCGCTATTGGGCGTTAGGGAAATCCTATACACTTATACCCATGTGAAATATGGGTTACAATAGAATCACGAGCTGAAATGGATGGTGGGGTATAGGCATGACAGCTGGTCGATCCGCTGCGGTTAGTAATGTAAATGTATTTGGAGCGGAAGGTGTAGGTGACCGGTTGTCAAATGAGGAATTTACGAATTATCATGCACGTGTCATCCCAAAATTTTAATTTGTTGAAATTAATCATGGTCGTCAACAAATAACCAAAATAAACAAAAGTATTTTTCTCAAAATAAGTGGGAGTGGGTCGGTTTTCATACGCTGCAATAAATAAATTTATTGTATCACGCAGTGAATGTCCACCATAGTACCATTTAATTATTTATACTTTATCTTCTGTTAAATAAATATCCATTTTAACAGGTTAATATTTCTCGAGTGCAATAATACTTAAATTTCATAAAGCACACTTTACAGTTTGCAATTTTTATTGCCGGCAATGTTTCTTGTGACTTGACTTTACACTTAATAATTCCACGGAATAGAGTGGCAATTGTTTTAAAATATATCTTTGAAATAAACAGGTATACCACCTTAAGAGACAAAAACTGATGTTAGGTTTGATTTTCTTTTGACAGTTGTTAGAAAAAATATTTAGGACATCTGGTGTTGTGATTTTGCAATGTTGATTTTGAATAAAACATCAAAAGTAGCAGCAGCAGCAGGTATATTAATAGCCTGTTCTGCAGTAAAATCACCAACTTCTGGCACTTGTGTCTCTGCCAATTTTCTAATTTCTATAACCTTGGCTACATAAAAATAACCAAAAATATCACCAGAATTGCAACCACAATGCAATAAAATTAGGACAGTTTCTAATTTCTGCAATGCAAAGAACATTGCCACAGCTGATCAAAACACGTAGTAGTGCGCAAAATCGCAGTATTTATTGCCGGCAATTTCTTGCAAACTGTAAAATTGGCTTTAAGGTTATCTGTGACCTAAGTCCAACGGACTCTAGTAATTAATAAATAAATCCCTATAACATCGACAATTACGGCAGCGCCAGCGTACAGCGCATTGTATCGCCCCACTCCAATCACACTCCTTAAGATGACATTCTCACCCGTATTGCACATGTACATAAGTGTATATAATTTCCTTATACGCCTAATAGCAAACCACTATACAGTAGAATTTTCTTTTTATAGGCCTTCGTTACTGAGTTACGGGCCGCTAAATAGAGGGAAAAGAAAGTTATTTTTATAACTTTTAAACTATTATATAAAATTTCATGAAATTTTGATGATTCACAAAACATAAGCGGATATTTAAATTGGCTATAAAAATAAGTCTGTATCTTCTAGGAAATCAGGAACGTACTATGCCGAAAGGTTGACACCCCAAAATTTTTACAAGGGTGATATTTTCGGAATGTAAATATCATAAGTAGATTCTTCAAACGAGTATCTAGGAAACAGGCCCTCTAGTTTCTATTCGATAAAATCTACGGTTTTAGATAAATATGCGCTTTTATCCGGTAAAGCAGACCGTAAAGCGCCTCCGCCATTATTTAAAGGAAACTCGTCGTTAACAATAATGTCGACAATTGCTACTGACTAACACTGGTATTTAATTAAAAAAGAAAAATTTTAAATTCAAAATGAGAAAATTTATTCAACCAGAAAATGAAATAGAAAATAAAATGGAAACTTTATGAAACCAATCCAACCAATGGATTTAAATCCCGGAAACGCATGACCACGGAATCAACCATTTAAAATAGTGTTATTTAAATTATTATATATAATTTGATGGAAATGAGGGGAGACTCCATCGTGCATGATTCACATATTTAGTCGGGTTTATAGAGAAATATTATTCAAAAACATCTCAAAATGGTTCTGAAGGAAGTCCAAGTACACATTGGTCGTTAAAAACAAATGGCCCAATTAACTGATTCCTTCCTAAATATTTAAAGAAAATATATACTGATTTCTAGTTTGGATAACGCCATGTAGATTCTTCTCGTCCCATTATGTGCGAATTATAGGAATTAATGATACCATCTCTAATAGAACCCGCTTCATTCGTAAACATGATTTTGCCAATGAGGGTTCGATCCGTTTGTTGATTTCCTAAAAATCAATTTTCATGTTGAAGTCGTGCTGGGTAGCCTTCTGGGTAACTATTCTCGAGTTCATGTGATGCGTTCAATTTGCAGTTGACGCGATGTGATCGCACCACACGACGTTCCCTTGACAGACAAAATGCATATTCTTGAAGAAATTTCACTTTGGCGCGATGCGATCCTTTTCCTGTTCTCGTGCGAACGAAATGTACATGGTTGCCACTTTTAATCTGGTATTTGGACCACTTAGAATGAGATTTAAATGCGACAGGTTTTTGTCTGCGAATATATTGCTATAGTTACGGATACTTTTATAAAATGTAATTGTATTATAGTTATTTAAGAATCTTAAAGCTGTGTATTTGACATACACAGCAAAATAAGTTCTTCAAAAAAATAGCTTTGAAAACGGAAAGAGATTACTTTCCGAAACGTCAGCAAAATACATTATTTTTGTGTTTATTCCGATTTATATTATTTGCAAAACATAACCTCTGACTTTTCCTTTGGCGTAAACGTCACGGGCGCAGAGGCTCTTTTTTCCAATAATTCTATTATTTTGTAGATTCGGTGATTTGTTTTGAAGAGGATAATAGTACATGTGGTAGAAAACCCAAATAATAGGAAAGAATATTCGTAGAATGCCACAAATAACTTTCAGACAATATACAAGTGTGTCTTACAACGTGGGGGTGTAATGGGGTAGTGAAGCGCAAGTTATAGCCCCTCCTACTCAATTGTTAACCTCACCTTCGCGATGAGTTCAATTTGAACTTGGTGCGCCCTGTTTTCACTAACGAGGCTCTAACGACCGAGTAAGGACGGAATAACCCTTACCTTTTGCCGTGAGCACATCCACCTTCTCACGAAGAGTGCGGTAAAAATAACCAACCGCACACAAAAGTTACTTTTGGAATCGTTTGGTTACCCCATCATCGCAGTCTCCTTCTGTGCCATGGGACCACACCACTCGCCTTCCGCAACCGAGCTGGTCAGTTGCATACCTGCTCCAGCTAAAACTTCAAATGCAGCTTCGTTTTCAGTCGATTAAGGCTTTAAAAAATGATGGAGCGTTCAAGTGGGACAAAATCATCCGGAGGTAAAATACCCTCCCGATCGGATCTCCGGGGGAGGGTGCCCACAGGGACACCTCATCGAATGTCGAAAAAACACCGACAAGTTAAATCCAACAAAACTATTTCTTTCATCTACGGCGCTTGGAATGTTCGTACTTTGAACGACAGCACTCGCACCGATCGGCCTGAAAGAAGAACTGCTCTAATAGATAGAGAATTTCACCGACTCAATGTTGACGTTGCAGCTCTCAGCGAAACTCGATTTTTGGAGGAAGGTTCTCTCACAGAAAAGTACTACACCTTCTATTGGAAAGGTCTTCCCACCAATTCAAGAAGACAACATGGAGTAGGATTTGCCGTTCGGAATCAACTTGTATCCAACTTAACACAAGTACCACAAAGCATATCCGAGCGTCTAATGCTGCTACGCTATTAGCTATCAGATGACAACGCGGTAAATCTAATAAGCGCCTACGCTCCCACTCTGGATGCAAGTCACGAAACCAAGGAAAGCTTCTATCAACAGCTGGAAGAAACCCTCTGTAGAATACCTAAAACGGAACGACTCGTTATTCTTGGCGATTTTAACGCTAGAGTAGGGAGAGATGCAGACATCTGGTCAGGCATCATAGGCAAGAACGGTTTGGGCAACATGAACGCTAACGGTCAACTACTCCTAACTAAATGCGCCGAACATGATCTAGTTATAACAAACACCATTTTCCGACAAAAGGATAAATTTAAAGGCACCTGGCGTCACCCCAGATCAGGTCACTGGCATCTACTGGACTATGTTATCGTACGTAGGAAGCATCTCAAGGGCGTCCAAATTACAAAGGCGCGCATTGATAGCGAATGTTGGACCGATCATCGTCCTGTTGTCTCTAAAATGAAAATTGTTATGAGACCCAAACACCGAAGAACTCAAGTAAAACGTAGACTCCGTCTCTGTATTAGTAAATTGCGTGACCAACAAACCATCGAACAGCTAAAGCAAAAAGTTCAAGAGAATTTGAGTGCACTAGAAGAAACCAATTCTGTAGATGTCGCTGCTACCTGGACACAAATTAAAGACAGTTTAAAAAGTGCGAGGGAGAAAATTCTTGGCACTGCAGCAAGTAAAAAACAGGAGGACTGGTTCAATGATAATGAAGCTATTATACAAGAACTTCTTGACCGCAAACATATTGCCTTCCAAAACGCTATCAACCACCCCAACGACTCATCAAAAGCAGAAGCTTTTACCCAATCTAAGTATGAAACGCAACGCGAAATCAGAAGAATAAAGAACGAGTGGTGGGCAAGCAAGGCCAGAGAAATTCAAAGGTACGCCGATTCACACGACTACAGGAATTTCTTTCAAGGAGTAAAAGCAGTGTACGGCCCCAGTCGGAAAAACATGTGCCCTATTAAAGATTTAAATGGAAATCTCCTCAATGAAGACCAGGAAATAAGAGCCCGATGGAAAGAACACTACTCTAATATTCTTAACCAGCAAAGTCAAGCCGATCACGATATTATAAATCTTATCCCTCAATATGACACCTTCGAAGACTTAGATAAACCACTAACAACGGAAAAGATCTTAAGCGCCATTGGGCAGCTAAAAAATAACAAATCTCCCAGTGCCGACTCACTCCCAGCTGAGATCTTTAAAGCTGTGTCGTCAGAGCTCATACCCTACCTCAAAAAACTGTTTGATGTCGTGTGGGAAAGTGGTCAAGCTCCGCAGGAGTTTCGTGATACACTTTTAATCAACCTCTTCAAAAACAAAGGGAGCGCTGCGGACTGTGGAAATTACAGGGGTGTAGCTCTCCTGGCTGTTGGAGGGAAGATACTCACTAAAGCGATGGCAAATAGGCTAACACCTGTTATGGAAAAGCTACTTCCTGAAACACAGAGTGGCTTTAGACCAAACCGAGGCACATCGGATTTAATCTTCACACTTAAACAGCTTCAAGAAAAAGCACTCGAACATCAAGGAGAAATTCACATGGCCTTCATTGATTTAACCAAGGCGTTTGACTCGGTGGACAGGGAAGTGCTCTGGAAAATTATGTTCCGCTTAGGTATCCTTAGAACATTTGTGGAAGTATGTCGCAGTCAACATACAAACAACAACGCCCAGGTTATGTATAATAATGAGGCAACCGAACCTTTCCAAACCCTCACTGGAGTTAGGCAGGGATGTGTCCTGGCACCCCTACTTTTTAATTTGTTTACCACTACTCTAACAATTATTGTTGACAACAAACTGACAGTCAGAGGAATAGGTCTCAGATACCGTTTTGATGGCGGTCTCTTTAACATAGGGCGCTTTAGAGCTTTCACGAAGACACGCACACGATTCATTTGTGATCTCCAGTATGCGGATGACTGTGCACTTTTAGCCTCTACGCCGGAAGAGCTTCAAGAACTTTTAGATGTGTATGCCCAGAGCTATGATTCCTTGGGACTTAAAATCACCATTGGAAAGACTAAGATTATGTCAACTCCTCATCAAGTGAACCAAATAGACATTACACTTAACGGAAATTCTCTTGAAGTGGTGGATCAGTTCAATTACTTAGGCAACGTTGTTAATGACAAAGCAAACGTGGACAGCGAGATTCGCAATAGAATTAACGCTGCATCTAGAGCACTCTGGGGACTTAGAGAGAGAGTATTTGACAACCACGACCTTGCTTTGTGAACGAAAATGGCTGTCTACAGAGCAGTTGTCATTCCAACACTGCTATATGGATGTGAAAGCTGGGTCACTTACCGTCGTCATGTGAAAGAATTAGAACGTTTTCAGCAAAGACACCTCAGAAGTATGATGAAAATCCGTTGGTTCCATCACATATCAAACGTGGAAGTACTCAGGAGAGCAAACAGCCTTCCAATTGAGGTGCTTATTTCAAGAGCACGCCTAAGATGGGCAGGTCACGTTCATCGTATGCATGATAACCGCCTTCTTAAATGTACACTTTATGGTGAATTGCTAAGCGGTAGAAGAAGGCGTGGCGGTCAACGAAAGAGGTTCAAAGACGCTCTCCATGAAAATCTAAAATCCTGCGGTGTTGCAGACGAGCAATGGGAACAACTTGCAGCGGACAGAACCGAATGGCGAGGGGTTGTGGCCAGCTATCAAGGAAATGTTGCTGCAAGAAGGCCAAATCCAAGACCTAACCAGGTCTATGTTTGTCCTGACTGCGGTCGACATGTGCTCTCCCGAATTGGCCTCTATAGCCATAGTCGTGTGCACCGTAGATGAATGGGAATTACAATAGACTACACCTTTTACTTGTTTTTATTGCACAATTTATCGACTGTAACATTTTTATACTCGGACTCGAGTAACGGCTAATAATAATAATAATAATAATAACAACGTTTTATCTTCGATCGTTCGAATTATAGTAAGAAATGGGCAATTTTTCATGAATATTTGTAAAACTGTATCAACTTTTTGTGAATGTCACTTTGACGGTTAATATTATTCGAGTTGTAGTTGAAGTCCCCAATCTAATAATTATGTTACTTCATCGTCGTGACTGAAAATCTGTGATAGTAACTAAGGAAACAATAATATAAATCGTGCAATAAAAGCGTGCAATAAAAATTTTTATTGCACAATTTTTTATAAAAGGCCACTTTTTACACTGGAAATGATGTAAAAAACTGTTACTTTTTACACGATCGTAGATAAAAGTCTTTCTATTGTATATCGAGACATTACTTGATCATTTGATAATTTATTTTATCCACGATCGTGTAAAAAGTAACAGTTTTTGACATCATTTCCAGTGTAACTGTGCAATGAAAATTTCACGATTTATAAAAAATTAAAAAACTGCATTAGAATGGAGACTTTAACAAAATTTTCGCGAGTAACTTTAACTAACCAAAAGTATGACACAGTCAGTTATAGTAAGTCTCCCCACTCCCTTAGCATTAGTAAGTCGCTCTCGTCGCGAAAACATTTGTGGTTAGTGAGCGAAAATTATTTGAATCAATTTTGAAAATTCTTGCTGCTTATACAATAATGGAACATTTATTTTTAATAGTGGAAAACCTGTTCTTCAATACGAACCCCGAATTGTACGATGTGGTTGTGTCAACAGATAATAATATGATCTTGACATGTTTAAATTTACTAATAAGATGGTATAAAGACAATATACCTCTGGATTTCGAGAAGTGGGAATACGGAAATAAAATTTTATGAGTTTTTTAGAATGAAGAAAACCCCTTTTTTTTATTTATGACATATAATTGTCAATGATCAACACAATATCTAATTTCTGTGGTATTATTATTATTATTTTAAATAATAACAAATAAATATAGAGGTGGCAATTATCCAGTGGCTCCTGAAAAGTCATTGCTTATTTTTCTTCATTATGTTGGTCAAAAAGATATACTCTAAACACAATTTAAGACAGGTTTAAAGTATTCAAGTCTACAGTTTTAAACGATTTGACAAATTTGAAACATAAACTCACACAATCAAATTGACGTATTCAAAGTTTTACGGCACTAACAAAATAAGCTAACTAAGTAACTACCTACCAAAATTCAAATTCAAAAGATATTTATTCATAATAACATAGAAACAGTTGCCTCTCCAGAACCAGCTCCGGAACCGATCGTGCAACCACCGCGTTGACGCGGTGGAGGATTGCAGGATCGGGCGGAACTGGTCTAGATCGGCGAAAACGACAAGTAAAACAACTAAACCTAAATTCCTTTTTACAAAAATATAAAATTAAAATAGGTAGTAACATAGAACCATGCTTGAAAAAACAAGCTTAACAAAACTTAAAACTACACTTACATTTAAAGAACTCGCGCACAAAAAACACTATTAAAATTTGTATTTGGACGCAAGCACCACAACTCAAACGAGGTACCTTCCGCGATATACTGCAATGCGGGGCTGCGCAAGGCTGGCCTAAACTTTGATTTTAAAAATTTTGATTTCAAAAAGGTTTGATTTCTGAAAAAAGTTGGTGACATGAAATGAATTTAGAAACAAAAATATACAAAAAGAAACGAAGAAAAACAAACAAACGCGACAAAAATACACAAACAGAAAGGAAGAGGGGGACAGAAAAGGAGTAGAGATGAGCGAAAGGTATGAAATACTAGCAAAAGTTGGATAGGGTTAGAGAAAGGTATAGTTGTTGAAATTTGGCTATAGTGGTTGCCGGAAGATCGGTAACGTCTGGTATGGTAGAGAGTGTTTAATCCGAAATGGGGCATTATGCTGTCTAATTTGTGTTATGTGTCTTGTTAGCGGACTATCGTCCAGTTTGAACGAGTAGAAGTTTTGAGAGATCTGTTGGACGTAATCCGCTATCGGGGTTGTGTCGTTGCAACGTGCATATAGGTCTCTGGGGGAAGTGTACCTCCCAGAATTTGAAATGAGGCGCATAAATTTGTGTTCTAGCACTTTAAGTTTTCTCATTGTCGTGGCCGGTATGCTGCACCACACCGGCGCCGCGTATGTGATAGACGGCCTGACCATCATCGTGTACAACAATTTTTTATTCTGTCTGTTAAGTCTGCTACCCCTGACCATGAGCGGATACAGACTCCTGGATAGGGAGTAGAGCGTCCGTACTGTCTCATTTATGTGCGTATTGAACGTCAGTCTTTGGTCAAGTCTCACTCCCAAGTACTTCACGCATCTTTTGGTTGGAATTTTGCTTCCCCTGATCAAAATTGGAGTAATAATTTTATTCTTAGTAAAGCGACGCGTGAAGACTATCGCCTCGGACTTCTCAGCGTTCACCCGAATCTTCCACTGGTCGTAATAAGCCGTGGCACGAGCCATGTGCGCTTTCAGCAGCATGTTCGCTGCTTGTGCGTTGTGCGAACGTG
Source organism: Leptura quadrifasciata (assembly GCA_963675555.1). Classification (NCBI taxonomy): domain Eukaryota; kingdom Metazoa; phylum Arthropoda; class Insecta; order Coleoptera; family Cerambycidae; genus Leptura; species Leptura quadrifasciata. The sequence continues at coordinate 146,968,124 of OY776673.1, read as the reverse complement.
CGTACATGGCCGTGTCATCGGCGTACTTGGCCAGCTTTGTATTCGGGAACTCTGGAAAATCAGAGACGTACAAGTTGTACAACTTCGGTGACAGGCACGATCCTTGCGGGACTCCCGCGCGAATGTCCCGCCGAGTTGAGAGTTTGTTATTCACCCAGACTTGCAGGGTTCTGCCCGTCAGGAACGAGTGAATAAGTTTTGTTAGGTGAGTGGGGAAGTTATAATTGTGAAGTTTGTAGAGTAATCCCGGGATCCACACGGTGTCGAACGCCTTCTCAATATCGAGTAGCACCATGGTGGTGTTCTTCCCGAGGCTGTATTGCACTTTAACGTCGTTAACCATCCTAACGACCTGTTGTACCGTGCTCCTGCCCTTCTTGAAACCGAACTGAGACTCATCGTCGATGTGAAGCTCCTCCTGAACAGTGTTCAATCTGATCAGGACGATTTTCTCCACCAATTTAGAGATCGTCGACAGCAGTGAGATGGGCCTGTAGCTGCCGGCGAACTTCGCGTTCTTGTTCGGCTTCAAGATGGGAATGACCACGGCGCCTTTCCACTGGCTGGGCCAGTGCTGTAGTCGCAGGATCGCGTTAACGATATACGTCAATTGTACAATACCTTTCCTCGGGAGTAACTACCTAGAAAAGTAGGTTACATGTAGTATGTTTTGATTTCACTCAATGACGTCAGCTTGTGTATTCCCCTCTCTTACTAGCCGTCGCGAAAATGCAGTAGTATGTATTAGTTATTCCAAACGGCATACTAAAAGTAACAAAGTTACTCGCGGAAATTTTGTTTTTAACCACAACTCGAATAATACTAACCGTCAATGTGACATTCACAAAAAGTTGATACAGTTTTACAAATATTCATGAAAAATTGCCCATTTCTTACAATAATTGGAACGTTGTAAGACACACTTGTAAAAAGCCTCTTTATTGCACTCATGGCTTTTAAAAACACTCGCTTCGCTTGTATTTTTAACCATTCATACAATAAATAATGGCTTTTTACACTTGTATCTTAAATAACTATTATTACATTATTTAAGTTTATATCTCTTATAGGAGTTTATGCTAAGAGAAATTAAAATTGATGTTCATCAGTACTTATTACAAACCAGAATGTAAATCAATTTGTTGTAAAACTAGTTTCTTTCTAAATTTCTTAATTAAAAAAGGTATTTACTTTGACTAAATTCTTCAATAATTTTGTCTATTATCACATACAACTACACAATTATAATATTTTTTCTGCAACGCATCCACCAAATAGCATAAATTAGTTACTAATAATTATAACTGACGTTAAAATAAAATTTTTAATGTGATATTAGCAAACGTCAAAAAATATATATATATATATTTTCACGCCATCATCCTCATCATATGAAAATAGCATGGGAAGCAGTGGTCCCATGCAAAACTGGTGATGCAATCGTTCCCCTGATTCAAGAATACCCTGTGTCATAGCGTGTATTTTTTTATGTGATACGGATGAAGGAATTATTCTTGAAGCATTCGATTGATTGTTGCTAGAAGGTTGTAAAGTGTTCTAGATAGAGATGGTAATTCCACCAAATATTTGTTCTTTTAAATATTTTTATAAAGATGTTGGGAAGTTGATTTCCTTCTTTGATTGAATGGCGTGGGATCATGGATTTTGTCTTCCATAATCCATTATAAAGGTATTGTTGTTTAATGGAGTTGTTTTTCTTGGACACTCAGAACCCACTCTCCTACTCAGATTATGGGTTTCTATCCACTTTCGGTTTAATTTTTGAATCGCGCCTTTTCTGCAACTAATTTCATCTGCTATGTGTTATTTAGACTGTCAACAAACATCATTCATTTTGAATCTAGAAAAAGCTCACGAATCACTGATAATTCCCAAATAACCCAAATCCATCAATATAATAACATCACTCAAATATCCAAACCAATTATTCTTCAGCTCAAACAAACGTTCTAAAAAATACCGGGGGCGAGCGTAGGTGCGTCTTTACTATGTAGATACTTCGATGTGCGATGTATAGTAAGGCGCGGTTAGTAGTTGAATGGGTGACCGTTCCAACGAAGACTGCGTCCTCGCCTCACACATCTTTCAGCGGCTTGTATATCAGTGTATGCGCGGAAGCTATACAACCTTAGGCGAGGGTTGTATAGGGGATATACCATCCTTCGGAGGGGATGTGAAGCCGTCGGTCCCTTGTCTATTAAATGTTAGGCAAGTAAAAGATCCCTACTCTTCTTAAGAGAAGAGGTTCGGCAAAATTCCTGGTTGGGGGTAGCTCGCCTACAGGCGTCAGTGTTAGGCCTCAGTCGCGGAAATAGGCCGACGTTAAATAAATGTATTAAAAAAATACCGCCCCCACATAAGCTTAAAATACATCAAAACTACTTTCCGTGCCCGCAGTCAAAATATTTTAGTTCATTCGCACAACTTTTTTATAAATTATTTTTCCTTCTGATACCACCGTCCACTCGATTATGCGCCTTAGATATCAAAATACAATCAATCAATCAATCAATCAATCAATCAATCTCCATTCATAGTGTTCCAATAGAGTGCCGTTACTTTCGTTCCCAGCTTACTTCAATTTCGTTCACCGCGGATCTATCGGAACATTCTCATGATATCAACTTTACGTGCAGTACCTTCGGAACGTCTTTACGGGGTCATTTCAAAATTAATTAATTTATTCAGAAAATAATCGTCAATAACTTTAAAAATCAAATCGATTCAAACTTCGTTCATATATCAAACAATTCCTCATTTTAATGCCGATACAGTCCTACTCTTCTTAAGGGAAGAGGTTCGGCAAAATTCCTGCTTGGGGATAGCTCGTCTACAGGCGTCGGTGATAGGCCTCAGTAGCGGAAATAGACCAACGTTAAATAAATGTTAAAAAAAAGAACAGTCTACCGCCGCCCTTGTTCAACTCACCAACTTCTGTCCCTAGCGACTTAAACTATCATTATTCTGTCCACCGCGACCATTTAACGACGACGTCCAAACTAGAAACGCGTCTTAACTACAAAAAAGTGCTTGTTAAAATGCAACTGTAAACTAAATAAACAAAATAAATCGTTTTTCCGTTTTGTAAATATTTTAAACAGAGTGTTAATATACTAGCTTTTGGAAAAGGTGACTTTCATTCCATTGGCACTCGCCTACATCTAGGAACACCTACCCTAGCAGAGACTCTATAACCAATTCGCATTATCGGCCTAGGGACACCTGCTCTAGCAGAGCTAATTTCCCTGAGTATAAAATGGGTATTATCAGGGACTCCTTCCCTGTCCAAACTCTAAAAACAATATCTAAAATCTAAGTGACTACGCCGAAGCTGGGCACAAACAAACTCTCTCTACACAAAACAAATCCCTGGTATCTCTCACGAACCCAATTCAAAAGGAAAACGCCCTGAGATACAACACAGCGAGACACTGGTGCTTCTGCAAATCCCTGGAGTCGGTACTGGCGCCCAATACATATCTAAGAAATTCGTACCGAGCTCCTAATGATGTCCGCCATAAAGGCGAAATCTACATCATCCCAACGCGAGTCCTGTTAACAATGTAACTAACCATACTTGTTTTCCTATATATATTTTTTAAATTACTGAATTATTTATTTTCTTTTCTTAAAAAGTTAAATACGACCCCACCAATGATTTCCTCTCAAAATAATAATAAAAATGTTCCAGTGAAACTCAACTCGGTTCCCAGTATGGAAGTATTGTCCTAAAATATGTTCCTAAACTGGGGACGGTAGAACAGTGGTTAACGCTCTAGCTTTCTATCTGAGCATATCTAGCGAAGTAAGTTCGAACCCCACCTACTGCAAAGTAATTTTCATTTATAAATTACCCCCCCCCCCCCCAAGAAATGGTTCGGATCCCACTATAAACTGCAGGGCCCGGTCTTCTTCACTCGCACAACTCTAAACTTAAGAGGGTCATTCAAATGATCTGAAAGGCAGTTAACGAACATTTTTTCGAAATCACTGTTGCCGTAATTCTATTACGAAATAAATTAAAACCACACTAGGCTTTATCTTAGTCACAGTATGCCTGATCTTAAAAATAAATTTTCGAGAAATATATAGAATGGTGTGTTATAAAACTACAAACTTTGAAATTGCTAAAATCAACTATAATCGAAATATCTAAATGTATCTATGTAAAATGAATTACCCTGTAGGTCTTACTTCAGTTTTATATCCTATTGTATCACAACACCTTTTTTGAAAGTCGGGTGAAATATATTTTTTATTATTATTATTTTTATTAAAAAACCTTTAATAACTCTAGAGTGCATTTGTTAGCGTTATTTTCCCATGTAACTGTATGAAATGTTTTTGAAACCCTTAATAAATGCCAAGACACGATTTGGCTGGTTATAACTCCATAACAGTAGAAGACATCACAAAAAACCGCTGCCCAAGGAATCACTACTCGCACATCCAGATTTTGTATCCAAGTCTTATGCACACCAAATCCCACTATAATATTTTATTCCCTTTAATAATAAAGTGGGGGTGGTAGAAGGGGTGGCTAATGTAAAAAAAAATTAGATGTCCTTGGTTCTCGTATACACACTATATCCCAATTTAATTTTTTATCCCCTTAAACAATAGGGTGGGGGTGATAGAGAGGGTAACTAATGCCAAAATAAATTTTATAGGCCCTTGGTTCAAATCCCAATTTAATTTTTTACTCCCTTTAATAATAGGGTGGGGGTGGGGGGTGGTGTCTGGAGGTGGTAGAGGGGGTAGCTTACGCCATAAAGAAATTTTTCAGACGTTTCATTCTTGTATACACACTAAATCACATTTTAATTTTTTTACCCACTTCAATAATAAGAGGGTGGGGATGGCAATGGGGGTGGTAGCTAACGCCAAAAAAATTTTTTTAGACGTTTCGTTCTTGTATACACACTAAATCACATTTTAATTTTTTTTACCTCCTTTAATAATAAGGTGGTGGTAGCTGATGCCAAAAAAAATTTTGAGACTAACTTTTCGTATATGCATTAAATTGCAATTTTATGACCTCTTACTTGCTTGTTTTGCCTATTTACCCTTATTTACCACATATACTCCCGAACCCTTCAACGGAATTAGATCAAAATATGATCTAATTCTAGATCTCGTTACAAGACATAAGTGTACCAAATTTCAAGCCAATATCATAAATGGTTCCAAAGTAAACGTGCGCACAAAAAAAAGTTACAGACAGACCGATCGACAGACAGGAAATTTTTTTTTCGCTCAAATTTAAAATCTCGACGTTTTAAGCCTATTCCAACAAAAAAAAAATCATTCAGCCACCTCCCCTATCACCCCTAATACCACCCCCACACTATTGTGAAAGGGAGTAAAAAAAAATAAAATGTGATTTAGTGTGTGTACAAGAACGAAACGTCTCAAAAAAATTTTTGGCATTAGCCACCCCGTCTACCACCCCCATTGTCACGCCCACCCTCTTATTAAAGGGAGTAAAAATTAAATTGAGATTTAGTGTGTGTACGAGAACCAAGGGCCTCTAAAATTTATTTTAGCATTAGTCACCTCCTCTACCACCACCAAGGACCTCTAAAAAATTATTGACATTAGCCAACCTCTCTACCACCCCCATTGCCGGCCCCACCCTATTATTAAAGGGAGTAAAATAGTACATTGGAATTTAGTGTGTATAAGACTTGGATACAAAATCTGGATGTGGAAGTAGTGATTCCTTGGGTAGTGGTTTTTTTTTATACAAGGATAGTCAATTAATCCTTTTGCTAAACATTCTAAATTATGTATCGTAATATTACTAGTATCACCCTTGCTAGCCTTGAGACGGAAAAAGTCACAAATTTAGTTTTTTTGTAGTTCAACATTTTACAGTGCTTAGTCCAACAGAAGCAATTCTGTAAACTGTTTCCCAACTATTACTTCAGAATACTAGTACTGAGTCATCTGCATACGATATTATACTGATATATTATTTATTCTTGTTATTCGATCTATATATTTTTTTAAAAAAGTATTGGACCAAGTACTGTACCCTGTGAGACCCCTGTCTTGATTATAAAAGGATTATTTAAAATTAAAGGCTAACAACTTTTTGCCAGGTTAACAATTTTATGTGTTGAAAACATATATAATTTCAAATTTATTGTATGTTATTGTCTTTTCTTTTACTTCCACATCCAGTGGAAGTATAGTAACGCAAAAAAAAATTTTTTTTTGTTGAAATAAGCTTAAAATGTCATGAAACGTCGAGATTTTAAATTGAACAATACAAATTTTCCTGTCTGTCGGTCTGTCTGTAACTTTTTTGTGCGCACGTTTACTCTGGAACCGTTTATGATATTGACTTGAAATTTGGTACACTTATGTATTATAACGAGCTCTGGAACTAGATTATATTTTGATCTAATTCCGTTGAAGTATTCGGGGGTAAATGGGGTAAAAAAGGGTAAATAAGCAAAGCAAGCAGGTAAGAGTCCATAAAATTGCAATTTAGAGCATGTACGAAGAGTCAAGGTCTCAAAATTTTTTTTGGCATCAGCTAACCCCCCCACCCCCACTGTCACCCCCATTGCCACCCCACCCTATTATTAAAGGGAGTAAAAAAATAAATTGGGATTTAGTGTGTACGAGAACCAAGGGCCTTTAAAATTTATTCTGGCATTAGTTACTCCTTCCACCACTCCTATTGCCACCCCCACCCTATTGTTTAAGGGAATAAAAAATTAAATTAAGATTAGTGAGTATGCGAGAAGCAAGGGCTTCTATTTTTTTAAATTTGCCACCTCCCCTATCCTCCCACTCTATTATTAAAGGGAATAAAATTATTATTAGTGTGTATAAGACTTGGTTGCACAATCTGGATGTGGAAGTATTGATTCCTTGGGTAGCGGTTTTTTGTTTCAAGTACTTTTAAAAATTAGGCGAATTTTTTTAGAGAATTCAGCAAAAATAAATTATGCCCTCTTTGGTACCGTCCCTGCTCTGGCGAGAATTTGGAAACCAACTTTTCGATACAGTTTTTGATTCAACAATTCTACAATTGCACAATATTACAGTTCCCCATATTGCAGTATTTTTGATTGAAATATTTTTTAAATTAAACTATTTAAGGAATATGGCAAAAAATTGTTTTTAAACGAGAAATTTGTAGAAGATCTTTTCGATACAATTATACACTTTGACTAATTTTTACTAGAAATACTTTCTGGTCCGACGAATAATTGTTTAGGACGACGCATTCTAAAAATATATTCTTGATACAGTTTTCCATCCTGAACAATTTTTGCTTCGAGAGATTTTCTTATTTGACAAAGAAAAATGTTTTTCATAAACCATAAAGCCGCCACTGGTGCTCTGGTGAGAAATTTGCGAGAAGCCTTTTCGATACAATGTTTTACTCTTAAACAATTTTTATTTTAAAAACTGTTTGCATGGTTCGACGAAAACTTGTTTTTGGCCCCTACCTGAAGCCGCTTCTATCACCCAGGCGAAAATTCTAAAAAAATCTTTTTAAATTTACAACTCTCCATCCTGAATCATGAACAATTTTTATTTAAGACATTTTTTATTCGACAAAAGTTTTTTTTGGGCCATCCCTGAATCTGCCTCTGCACATTGACGAGAAATTTGCAAACAGCTTTTTGTTGCAATTTTTTACTTATTTTAAACATTCCTATGATAAACAATAGCTTGCTTTGGGCTGTCCGAGCCGCCCTTGCTACTTTGGCGAAAATTTTAAAAACCAGTTCTATCCTAAACGGTTCCTGTATTAAAACATTTTTTGATTCTATGCTGTTTCTGGGCTGTACCTGGAGCTGTCCCTGGCCCCCTGACGAGAAATTTGTAAAGGGCCATTTTCATCTTAACCAGTTTTTATTTGAAACATTTTTAGACTCGACGAAAAATTATCCTCTAGCCCTGCCGTTCCTAGTGCACGGATTCTACCAATATTCAATAGCGTTATCATTCTTGTACCTCCCAGGTTTTATATCTAAAATTTCAGATGTCTACGTTGAGTCATCTTCGAGAAAAACATATCACACACAGACAGACTGACAGACACACAAACGGCATGCCGGTTCTGATATGTTCCTTTTGGCGTCAAAACGTCTATTTTCATCATAATCTAGAATTTGAATTTTTTCATGACGCCAATAGCTTCTCAACCTACTGGGTCCGGCAGAATGGAGTATCCATTTTGAGTTTTTTTTATTAATGGCTAAATTTTTATTCGAAAATTAAACACAAGGCTGAGGAAACACGGGAATTTTATTTTTTAAATATTACATTAGTCAAATGACCTCCTACTCGCTACTGACACTCTTGAAGCCTAGCTCTTCAACTCCAACATTTCAATTGGGATTGCGTTAATCTCTGTTCAAATATTATATTTTAGCTGTTCCAAAGTTTGCGGTCGATTAGAAAACACTTTTGACTTTAAGTAATCCCATAAAAAGAAATCACAAGCTGAGAGATCCGGTGACCGTGCCGGCCAGTTGATGTCCCCAAATTTCGAAATGACATGACCAGGAAACTTTCTTCGTAAAATATGAGAAGTAGCTCCCCGTCCTGCTGAAACCGTACTCTTCGAAAATCCACACCAAAATTACGAAGTTGTTGTTCAACGTTCCGCAATATCCGTTGATAACGTTGTGATGTATCATTAACCGTCAAGTCATTTTCCTCAAAGAAAAACGGCCCAAAAATCCCAAAGGCGGGTACTGCGCACACACACAGTAATCTTATTACTATGAAGCGGTACTTCGTGCAATTGCAGAAGATTTTCCGTTGCCCAATAACGAAAGTTCTGTGTTTTAATATATCCGGAAAGATGAATATCAGCTTCAATCGACGATTTTCAGCAAATAACCCTTCGAACGTTCGCAAAAATAAACACTTGTTCCAAAACTTCAAGGCAGAAATTTTTGTACGATTTGAATTTTGTAGGAATGGAAGTGTAAGTCTTTCAGGCTGCGACGAAAATTATTGGTCGGAATATTGAGTGCCAATGCTTGTCGTTTTGCAGATCGTCTAAGTCTTCGTAGTACAGCTGCTCTTACCCTTTCAACATTTTCAGGTGAGCGTACAAAGCGAGTTCTTCCTTTTGGTTTTCTGGTACTGTAAGGTACTGTGTACTCATTTTTTGATTGTTATTCGACTAGGAACTGGATCTCGCAGATTTAATTAAAAGTGGCGACGAAACAAACGCTGAGTAATTACAACAGAATAGTTATTTTTTAAATAAGCTTCAACCACAAAAGAACGTTGAATATTTGACCAACGCTCCATATTCACACAACTGTCTTAAATTTCCATTTATCGCGAAAGCAATGCGACTTGATTTGAATTTATATCTCATTATATTATGATATGAATTTAATTTGAAAATGACTTCATTCTGTCTGATCCGTTATATAGACGAGAAAGTAAAATCAATGAAAAACTTAAATTTATTTTAAATGTCCTAGAACTGATTTAAATGATATATTGAACGTATTTGCTTAAACGGTTAGTTGTATGTGGACAGAAGTGAACATTTAATTACTAAATAAAACATATTTTCTGCAAAAAGAAGAATTTGATATCTTCTTTTTCTTGGAATAGCCGTGTTCGTTTAGACAATGATCAAGGTCGATTAGTCTGTATAAAGTTGCATGTTAACATTTACGCATTTCTTTTTTCTGTGGATATCTCTTTATAGCGGTGTAATACAAAATCTATTAATTTACCTTTTAATTAGTCTGGTCAGCGTTCATTAATATCATAATTTCCTATAACCTGGCATACAAAATTCTCTACAATTCTTCTTATTCAATGCACTAGGTAACAGTTTTGTTTTAGAGACACCACAATTTATGTCCAAAAATAAAAAAATATTTTTGAAAATACCTTTTATTTAAATGCTTAGAAAATAAACTTTGAAGTAAATCAGATCCATCATTTTGTTACATTATATATATTTTTTTATGATATAAAAGCTTGTCACAAGATTTTCCTGTGTAAAGCAGATTGCTCGTGACAAGCTTTTATATTCAATAATTACAACAAAAATCTTCACAAACCACTGATTTATTATAATCACTTAATTACAATGTCCTATAATGCCTTTTTCTTATTTCATCTGTTCACTTATCCGTCTCATATCAAACTGTCTTAGCGCGTCCATATCTACTGTAAATATACCCGCGTCGAAGGTACCTGATTTCTCTAGAATAATCCAGCGTTGTTCGCGATGTTTCTCGCCCTTCGCACATTTTCTATATATTCCAGTGGCGTAGGCGTACACACAACAATATTATAAAAAAAATTATGTAATGTAACAAAACCGTGGGTTTGATTTACTTCAAAGTTTATTTTCTACTTTTTAGAGCATTGAAATAAAAGCTTTTTTTAAAAATATTTTTTATATGATTTTATTCTTTTCTTTTTAGTTTTGATAATCCCCAGATATCGACATTGAGACGAATCGGGTCATAAACTGTAAAGTCGTCCGCCATCTTGAACTAAATTTTTTACTAGAAATTCGTAATCCGCGATCCGGAAAACGCCCAGATATCGATTTTGATCGATTTGGATCTAAATGACAAAATTCGTCAGCCATATTGGCGCCGCCATTTTGAATTTCTGAATTTTAACTAAAAATTCATAATCCGCGACCTAGAAAACCCCAGATTTCGATTTCGAGTTGAAGTGGATCTTAAACGGTAAAATCGTCCGCCATCTTGAAGTCGCCATCCTGAACTAAATTTGTTACTAAAAATTCATAATCGGGGAGCCCTAAAACCCCCAGATATCGATTTTGATCGATTTGGACCATAAATGACAAAAACCATCCGCCATATTGGTGCCGCCATTTTCAATTTCTAAATTTTGATCAAGAATTCACAATTGGCGATCTCGAAAACCCTCACATATCGATTTTGAGTCGAATCGGATCATAAACGGTAAAATCGTCAACCATCTTGAAGCCGCCATCTTGTTTTTTTCTTATATGAAAACGTTAAAGTATATTGTCACCGAACTTATACTCATGTACAAAATTTCAAAGCTCTAGCTTAATTAGAACTAATCGAAATTTTGATTGCAAGATTTGACCTACACAAACTAACTAATAACAAACAAACATTGTAAGTTTAATAAAAGCTTTTAATAAAATGTAAATATGAGAGGTAAACCCCTAAACTGATAAAAAAATGCAAAATGATTTTTTTCTCAAAAACGACTAACGATTGTGATAAAATCTGACACTAGATACTCCCTTGGTACTAGAATAAGGTGGCATGAGTCATTAGTCCTGAAAAATGCAAGGACGGAGGCTCTGAGGGTAAGGCTATGAGAATTAAATATTTTTTTTCTCTAAAAGAGTTGCAAAGATTGTGATCAAATTCGGCACATGGATAGAGATACGCGTCAAGTAGTATTCGAGTGTAGTGTTCCAATGTTTTAACGTCTTGTAGCGGTTTTCAGGAACGAAATATTTGTGAAAAGTAGCCCTCATACTTAGACGCCTTCATCACCAGGACTCAGAGCCAGCGTAAGGTTGGTTATCTCCTTAAGCAGGGCCACGAACCAAAAAAGTTGAGGGGTTCTCAGGTACACTTTCGAAACTTCAACGAAACTGTCTTTAATAAAGTAATAAGTGTATAGACACATTCTTATAAAAAGTCAGCCGATAAAGTTATAAAGCTATAGATTTTCCTCCGGATAACCCTTAAGTTACCAGACTATTTTTTGAATAAATTATTCCCCTATTATTTTAGGTTGCCCTAGTACATTTTTTATTATCTACATTTTTTTTAACAAAAAATAAAGAGTCGGTCACTAGTAACCACTTCGGCACTGTCGACATAACCATCTACGTACTAGTCATCGAGGCGGCCATCAACGCAGGCTGAAATTTCTTTACCTAATTGTTCATTTGGTATTGAGCGCTCACAGGTAATGGTTGTGATTGTCGTTATAACTTTATAAATTTTTATTTAACTACAACATGAGTGAACACTCACACCCATGTCGAAATGACTCTAAAAAATAAAAATCAGTTTTCCGACGAAGACACAGTAAGAAACTAACTGTGAAAAACAAATAATTTATTTCTCGAAATTTTTTAGATTGATATTGTTCATTTATTGTAGAACTGTCAAAATGTATATGAGCGTTCAAGTGGGACAAAATCATCCGGAGGTAAAATACCCTCCCGATCGGATCTCCGGGGGAGGGTGCCCACAGGGACACCTCATCGAATGTCGAAAAAACACCGACAAGTTAAATCCAACAAAACTAATTCTTTCATCTACGGTGCTTGGAATGTTCGTACTTTGAACGACAGCACTCGCACCGATCGGCCTGAAAGAAGAACTGCTCTAATAGATAGAGAACTTCACCGACTCAATGTTGACGTTGCAGCTCTCAGCGAAACTCGATTTTTGGAGGAAGGCTCTCTCACAGAAAAGTACTACACCTTCTATTGGAAAGGTCTTCCCACCAATTCAAGAAGACAACATGGAGTAGGATTTGCCGTTCGGAATCAACTTGTGTCCAACTTAACACAAGTACCACAAGGCCTATCCGAGCGTCTAATGCTGCTACGCTATGAGCTATCAGATGGCAACGCGGTAAATCTAATAAGCGCCTACGCTCCCACTCTGGATGCAAGTCACGAAACCAAGGAAAGCTTCTATCAACAGCTGGAAGAAACCCTCTGTAGAATACCTAAAACGGAACGACTCGTTATTCTTGGCGATTTTAACGCTAGAGTAGGGAGAGATGCAGAAACCTGGCCAGGCATCATAGGCAAGAACGGTTTGGGCAACATGAACGCTAACGGTCAACTACTCCTAACTAAATGCGCCGAACATGATCTAGTGATAACAAACACCATTTTCCGACAAAAGGATAAATTTAAAGGCACCTGGCGTCACCCCAGATCAGGTCACTGGCATCTACTGGACTATGTTATCGTACGTAGGAAGCATCTCAAGGACGTCCAAATTACAAAGGCGCGCATTGATAGCGAATGTTGGACCGATCATCGTCCTGTTGTCTCTAAAATGAAAATTGTTATGAGACCCAAACACCGAAGAACTCAAGTAAAACGTAGACTCCGTCTCTGTATTAGTAAATTGCGTGACCAACAAACCGTCGAACAGCTAAAGCAAAAAGTTCAAGAGAATTTGAGTGCACTAGAAGAAACCAATTCTGTAGATGTCGCTGCTACCTGGACACAAATTAAAGACAGTTTAAAAAGTGCGAGTGAGGAAATTCTTGGCACTGCAGCAAGTAAGAAACAGGAGGACTGGTTCAATGATAATGAAGCTTTTATACAAGAACTTCTTGACCGCAAACATACTGCCTTCCAAAACGCTATCAACCACCCCATCGACTCATCAAAAGCAGAAGCTTTTATCCAATCTAAGTATGAAACGCAACGCGAAATCAGAAGAATAAAGAACGAGTGGTGGGCAAGCAAGGCCAGAGAAATTCAAAGGTACGCCGATTCACACGACTACAGGAATTTCTTTCAAGAAGTAAAAGCAGTGTACGGCCCCAGTCGGAAAAATATGTGCCCTATTAAAGATTTAAATGGAAATCTCCTCAAAGAAGACCAGGAAATAAGAGCCCGATGGAAAGAACACTACTCTAACATTCTTAACCAGCAAAGTCAAGCCGATCACGATATTATAAATCTTATCCCTCAATATGACACCTTCGAAGACTTAGATAAACCACTAACAACGGAAGAGATCTTAACCGCCATTGGGCAGCTAAAAAATAACAAATCTCCCGGCGCCGACTCACTCCCAGCTGAGATCTTTAAAGCTGTGTCATCAGAGCTCATACCCTACCTCAAAAAACTGTTTGATGTCGTGTGGGAAAGTGGTCAAGCTCCGCAGGAGTTTCGTGATACACTTTTAATCAACCTCTTCAAAAACAAAGGGAGCGCTGCGGACTGTGGAAATTACAGGGGTATAGCTCTCCTGGCTGTTGGAGGGAAGATACTCACTAAAGCGATGGCAAATAGGCTAACACCTGTTATGGAAAAGTTACTTCCTGAAACACAGAGTGGCTTTAGACCAAACCGAGGCACATCGGATTTAATCTTCACACTTAAACAGCTTCAAGAAAAAGCACTCGAACATCAAGGAGAAATTCACATGGCCTTCATTGATTTAACCAAGGCGTTTGACTCGGTGGACAGGGAAGTGCTCTGGAAAATTATGTTCCGCTTAGGTATCCCTAGAAAATTTGTGGAAGTATGTCGCAGTCTACATACAAACAACAACGCCCAGGTTATGTATAATAATGAGGCAACCGAACCTTTCCAAACCCTCACTGGAGTTAGGCAGGGATGTGTCCTGGCACCCCTACTCTTTAATTTGTTTACCACTGCTCTAACAATTATTGTTGACAACAAACTGACAGTCAGAGGAATAGGTCTCAGATACCGTTTTGATGGCGGTCTCTTTAACATAGGACGCTTTAGAGCTTTCACGAAGACACGCACACGATTCATTTGTGATCTCCAGTATGCGGATGACTGTGCACTTTTAGCCTCTACGCCGGAAGAGCTTCAAGAACTTTTAGATGTGTATGCCCAGAGCTATGATTCCTTGGGACTTAAAATCAACATTGGAAAGACTAAGATTATGTCAACTCCTCATCAAGTGAACCAAATAGACATTACACTTAACGGAAATTCTCTTGAAGTGATGGATCAGTTCAATTACTTAGGCAACGTTGTTAATGACAAAGCAAACATGGACAGCGAGATTCGCAATAGAACTAACGCTGCATCTAGAGCACTCTGGGGACTTAGAGAGAGAGTATTTGACAACCACGACCTTGCTTTGTCAACGAAAATGGCTGTCTACAGAGCAGTTGTCATTCCAACACTGCTATATGGATGTGAAAGCTGGGTCACTTACCGTCGTCATGTGAAAGAATTAGAACGTTTTCAACAAAGACACCTCAGAAGTATGATGAAAATCCGTTGGTTCCATCACATATCAAACGTGGAAGTACTCAGGAGAGCAAACAGCCTTCCAATTGAGGTGCTTATTTCAAGAGCACGCCTAAGATGGGCAGGTCACGTTCATCGTATGCATGATAACCGCCTTCCTAAATGTACACTTTATGGTGAATTGCTAAGCGGTAGAAGAAGGCGTGGCGGTCAACGAAAGAGGTTCAAAGACGCTCTCCATGAAAATCTAAAATCCTGCGGTATTGCAGACGAGCAATGGGAACAACTTGCAGCGGACAGAACCGAATGGCGAGGGGTTGTGGCCAGCTATCAAGGAGATGTTGCTGCAAGAAGGCCGAATCCAAGACCTAACCAGGTCTATGTTTGTCCTGACTGCGGTCGACATGTGCTCTCCCGAATTGGCCTCTATAGCCATAGTCGTGTGCACCGTAGATGAATGGGAATTACAATAGACTACACCTTTTACTTGTTTTTTATTGTACACAATTTATCGACTGTAACATTTTTATACTCGGACTCGAGTAACGGCTAATAATAATAATAATAATAATATGTTTGTTTAATAAAAAACACTTAAGTTTTGCAGGATTACTATTTACTATGGAGGAAAAAAAGGGGCCGCTCTAGTCATAACCACAATTAGCTTTATTTACATATTACTTAATTTTATTAACAGTAGCACAAAATATACCACATCATCCTGTATATACAGGGTGTTTGGCGGATGGTTTTCCAAATGGAAAGGGTGAACAGGTGAGGCCACTTGGAACATATTTAGCCCCAATGACCTCTATGCAAAGTCTCACGGTTTCCGCGATATTATTTTTTGTTAATTTTGAAAATTTCCCAAAATTCAGCATTTTAGCTGTTATCACTAAATTTTTTATGATTATAACAACTAAAATTTTTTATCTGTATCTTTAACGTATCCCTGTTCCAATGAAATCGATAAGTAACGCTGATAAAGAATGGAAACAAAAATGTGAGCCAACAAAGTCCCGACAATGGGTAGACCTTTTTTTAAAATGCAACTTTGCATTGCATTTAAAAAAGTAAAAGCGATCAAGATGTTCAGTTTTGAAAATGTTCTTTAGTTTATGCTCTTTCTAACTGTATTCACATTCCATACAAACTTTAAATAACTTGAGAAAATCGGTGATACTTGTTTATAAGGAACTCTGAGCTACATTGGGGGAAAATAAAATTGAGGGCTAAAGAAAACAACATTTTTTAAATAATTTATTACAAGTCTTGCTCGAACCGCGCTCCGTCGTTTCTAATGCATGCGCGACACCTTCGACGCATTTCAACTGTAGTTGTGCGGAGCCGCATCTCTTTCTTTCATTGTATTGAATGCTGCGTTAATTATTGCAATTATATGCTCCCGGTTTTGAATTGCTTCGTTATAGACAAGTGCTTTAGCATGTCCCCAGATTTAAAAATTAAGAGGTGCTATGTCTGGGGACCGTGCGGGCCATGGAATGGGGCCAATTCTGCCAATCCACGAATTGAGAAATGCATTATCCAGATGCTCCTTGACGGTTAAGCGGTAGTGTGCCGGACATCCGTCATTTTCGAATACAATTGACCTTTCTTCTTCGAAAACTGGCACCTCATTCAACAGTTCGGGAGGTCATTTTGCAGAAATTCCAGTTAGTTATCCCCATTAACTCTGTTAGGCAAGTAGTGCGGTCCGATAAAGGATCTACCAATCATATCTGCCCAAACGTTTGCGCTGAATATTACTTGAAAAGACATCGACTTTGTCAAACGTGGATTCTCGTCTTTTTGGACCAACTATGTAAGTTGTGAAGATTTACGGTCCCTTCTCTAGAAAATCTGGACTCATCCGCTCACAGAATACTTTTTAAAAAATTGTGTGTAATAAAGCCGGCAAAACTGTACTCGTCTCCCATGGTCACCATCCACGAAACCTGGAACAAATCATGCAATAACCGTGTGATGTTATTATTGTTCGTTGCACAAATGAAATATGTACTTTTCTGAATTTCATATTTTTTTATTACAAGAGAGATTCATATGTATCGGAGAGCCAATTGAAAGCGAAAGTGAACATGAACAATAAATTAATAATTTTTTGATTGTTTTGTATGGAACAATCATTATAACAAATTGTGTATTGGGAAAAATAGCGGTCTTATCTACATTTTCTAAGAATAAGTTAGGTCTGTGTGTAATAAAAAAATTATCTTGCAGCGGAATGTAATGAAAAGCATGCCTTCTGTCTACAATAAGAACTGATCGGACTTTCCAAATGGTTAGGCCTAGCATTTCAGCTACATTTCTGATGCTTCTGGTGGGATCCTCATCAAACATTTAGAGTATACGTTCACCGACAGCAACATCATACTGCCAGCTACATATAAAGACTATGTAGATACGCTGATACTGCCTTACATTGATTCTGGGTTCCCTGTAGTTGAAATTGCCTGTTTCCCGCAAACGTCGGTAAGTATTTGAGCAACCGTGACGGCTGGGTAATCTTCTGTTAGGATTATAGTCGTGATAGATGTCAAATGTCTCGTGCCGAACGTGCAACACCATTTGCTCTGCCATACGCCACAATAATGTCAGCGTATTCTTCGTTGGTGTATGTAGTCATTGTAGCAAAAACATAGTAGTAGTAGTATAAAAACAATAACGAACTTTGACAAAACCAGTAACGAAAACAAGAAAAACAGTAACAAAAACAATATTGAAAAATCAGTAACAAGATAACAATTATTATAACGAACGAATACAAGAAAGGGTTTCGGCGCGGGCACACGTTAAAAGTAAATATCATTTATGACATATGCCATATAATTGAATTGAGTACAAAATTTTCAATGATATTTTTGAAATTTTCGGCGAATTAAGCAATAAAGCTTTGGTGCAATATAGGACAAAGTGTTTATATTATTTTTCTCAAAAATTGATATTAACGCTTCGCGGATCGTACCACGGCCAGCTCTGAGACGGTAAAGACATGAAAAAAAGAGACAGGAGAACGATTTTGCTTGGGCAAAGAGCAAAAAAATTATTTTTTGAAACGTCAGAAAATCATGACATTTCTTACTCGTTTCATGACATTAAAGTTTGATATTTCAGACGGCCGTGCATTGCCATTAGCAACGGAAGTAAAAGTGCTTTCTCTTCCGCTGGAGCGGACTTTTACTTTCATTGCTAATAACAACGCACAGCTAAATTTTTTATCTTTATTTTTTTTATATATAGCTAATCAACGCGACGTTTGAAGAAAAATAACATATCTTATTCGGAGTAAAAGCAACTTTTACTCCTAATAAAACAATATACTATTTCGTATGCTCACTGCATGTTTATCTCACAAATTAGTTTACTTCCATTGTATTAATTGTTAGCATAGCTCAGAGATCCTTGTAAACTAGTATCACCGTTTTTCTCAAGTTATTTAAAAGTTTGCATGGAATGTGAGATACCGTTAGAAAGGGCATAAACTAGAGCACATTTTAAAAGCATTTGAACATCTTGATCGCTTCTACTTTTTAAATGCAATGCAAAGTTGCATTTTAAAAAAATTTCTACCCATTGTCAAGACTTTGTTAGTCACATTTTTTCCATTCTTTATCAGCGTTACTTATCGATTTGGAACAGGGATACATTAAAGACACAGATAAAAAATATTTTTCACCTGGGTCGAATTAACATAGATGGGGGCCTGTAGGTAAAATTGGGGTGAAGACTTGCTCAAGATCGGTTATTTTCGGAAAATCAACCTCTATAGCTTTCTCTGGGGTGTAAATCACGAGGACCTTTTATTAACATATTGTTTAATAACTTTTTATATTTATATTTTTAGGTGATTGCAGCAAATAAAATTGCAGTTGCAGTAAATAAATAAAACAGAGCAGGGTATTGTTGGTATATTAAGCATGGTCGATATAGTGGGAACCTCGTGCTTAACTGAGGGTGGAAGTTTGATTTGTCATTTAAAATTTCGAAAGAAATCAGAAATCATTAATTTTCTTATTTTTAATAAAATAAATTTTCAAGGCAATTTGGTGGGGGGCCTGAGGCAATGCCTCATTGCCTTGGGGTTAACCCGGCTCTGGTTAGAACCATACAAAAATTAGTTATAATAGCTGAAATGATGAATCTTGGGAAATTTTCAAAATTAACAAAAAAAAAGTAATATCTCGAAAATCGTGAGATTTTGTATAGAGCTCATTGGGGCTAAATATGTTCCAAATGGCCTCACCTATCCACCCTTTCCATTTGGCAAACCATCCGCCAAACACCCTCTACACATAGAACACATCATACGTCATACACAAAGGTGAAGATTTAAGTCAGTACGAGGCATATTTAGATTTTAAAAAAGTTCTTTGAGCGTTTGTGGACTGATGGTACATGTAACTTGACATAACTACATAACCTAAGACAATCTATCACATTATTTAAAATTTTATATAAAAATACAATAAAAAAAATACTTACGGCGGGATTCCAAATTACGTATTTGATATATGTGGCATACCTCTTGCTGGATAATGCCGTCGTTTCTGCACCAAAATTATTTACCGAAAATTATTTGCGTTCTTTCAACGCTAAGTTTATGCACGACATATTCTGGACTCCATATTGTTGAGGCGTACTCTAATTTTGATCTGGCAAATGCTTTAAATAGCAACATCAAGGTGTTATTATCCACAAATTCTTTGATACTTCTAATTACCTATGTAACCTAACTTTCACAATAAATAAAATAAAAATCATCCGCCCTGGAGACGATTGGCCATTCTTATTCTGCTCCACTTTTTCAAATTTTTATCTTCAAAAATAAAGAAATAAGTAAATAGTCTGATGAAATGAAATAAAAATGAAAGTAAACCGTTACCGTTCCCCCAAAAAATCTATTTCGGTAAGCTTTTTATAATACAGTAACTAGCTTGGAAAATCTTCGAAGCCCTGCTGAAAACAATGCTTTTTGAGATATCTGCAAATAAACCATTTTAGTAACATCAACATCACATGATATTCGAGGTTCAACGATTTCTTAAAAAGTAGGTACTTGGTATGGCATGACATCTCTGCCAAAAAATCAGTTACAATTTTTGTTCTATATTTAGATGTTTCTTTTTATTTTTACTGTATTATTAAGTTAATAATAGATATCAATCACTTCCATAAAATGACATTCTGAAAATTAACATTTTCTCAAAATTAAATTCTCACATACATTGTTATACTATAACAATTAATCATAAAAGGACTTCATCTATATTAATAAATGGTAATCAATTGGCATCAGTAATGCGCACGTTATTGAAGATGGCCGTAATGCTCTTGTATAATGTGAATGGTGCTCTGACTCCGGTGTGCCGCAATGTCCTTCGCGAGTCGCTCAAGTCGGTGCCATGCCGTACCAGCTAACACTCCTCGGTCATTTCCCCACTCCATATCTACACTCTGTAAGTCTGTAAATAATACACCTGTTTAATATCATTTAGGATTCGCCTTCTTCACTCTACGACCCCGATAAAAATCTTCTAACAATGCTGTTAATATTATTTCCATCATTGCCATTCTACGAATAAAGGTGATTTAGATAACTAAAAATATTCTTTATTAATAGACTAATAGGTATTCAGATACTAATAATGAAATATTTTATCTTAATTAATAGTAATTGTTACAGTTTCCTGTGTAGATATATCGTCACGAAAATGCTTTTTAACGATTTTTTGTGCAATAAAAAACGTATTTAAAGTGGACGCCGCAAAACATGTTTTCTACAAGGTAATTTGAATTATGTGTGTAGAAAATTAAACTAAATAATTTAAAGCTACTTTCTATAGGTCTATATTAATTGTATGTATTGCATTTCGTCGTAATAATACTTCAACTACCAACCATCGAGCATTAAAATCTATTTATTTACCTTTAACCTTTGAAGATATTAGACACTCCTTATTTATTGTTAGATTATAAATAAGGAGATAAATTATTTTCAAATAATATTCCGCATTTGGGAATAATCCCAATGTCAAATAAATGGTCCTAAACAACACGAACAAACTTTCCCATATAACACTATAGTCTGTTTTTAAACCAGGAGGACTAAATGTAGAATCCCAATTTACACTATAAAAGTTACCAGAAAATTACCCTAGAATATTTTAGGGATTCTAAGCAACCAACCTTACACGACTACAGTATAGGTGTATGCAGTCGCAGTCTAATATACTTATTAAAAATGGGTCTAGGGTTTCCTCACATTCATAATAATAAATTTCCAAAAAAGAATATTGTTTGAGATAATTGAAATTTGATTTGGTATATGAAACTTATTAAACAATATTTAAAAAGAAACAAATTTAAGTATTTTCAATTGATGTGTCAATGATATATATAATTTTCCCTCCACGTCCAATTTTGCCATGTACCGAGGAAGCTTTGAGATATAAAGTGCGTTTAATTTTTAAATTATATGCCTGTAAAAAATTAAGTGTGTAAATGAAAGTAAAACAAATTTTTCCTATTAAATACACAACTATTTATTATCACAGGGTTTGATTACTGCTTGCAACTTCTGCAAATCTGGGCGACTATTTATTTCATGTAGAATTTTGTTTAGGGTATGCATTTCATTTTTGTATAAGAAACTATGTATTATTTGTCGAATAGAGTTTTTCATTGTTTCATCAAATATGGTAATAATTCCTAGTCTTCCTCCAAGTTTTTTTGGCCTGCGTATATTTCCAGTCTTTCTCTATTCCCTTACCGTACGGAATACAGTTGATCTTGCAATTCCTAACAGTAAAAGTGTTTAAAATAGGTATGTTACAAATCTTACATTGTTTAATATCTCACCCACTGCATTCATAATTGTAGATACGATTTCACACATTTTGACCTTTGTTTTTCCACTCAACATCTGTTTATACATATTTATTACACATTGCTTCTCAGATAATGTTAAAGCACCCAAATCTAATCGTTTGCGTTTCTTTACTGGTGAAACTTCCACTAAACTTGAATTTGCCACAACATCCATTTTGAAAAACTTCCAGAATATATATATATATATATATATATATATATATATAATAAATATAAATAACATATAATTAGTTCTGTACATAACTGTTTCCTTTTGCTTTCAAATTTCTACAAACGAGAATGAGCGATGATAAATAATTAATGAAGACACTTTGAAATTTGGTTGAAATATTCAACTGACATGTATGTCAAAATTTACGATTTAGCCTAGTGTAAAACTGGCGAGCGCGCAGTCAATCACATGTGTATGATTTAGCGCGGCAAATTCGAAAGAGTCCTCCTGGTTTAAAAACAGACTATAGTAGGTTAAATCTAATTGTTCTATATCACTGAATTACATATGAGGCAAGCTATATCTCATACTGGAACTAAGGTAGCATCCAAGCATTTAATCAAAACTGTTAGAAGCAAAAATTGTTTTCTATTTTTTACCGGTTTTTAGAGTCTTGTGTTTATAGAACTGCATCGAAAATTAACTTTGGAAACAGGCATTTTCCCGACGATGTCGAAAACTTCTGAAGAAATATTTTTGGAAACTGCAACGAAATCTAATTTTCGTTATTATAAAATTAAACATTTTATTTTGAGGATTCAGTTTTTCGTCGAAGACATTAATGCTGAGTTCCTGCCGAGTGGATGGGTTTCGATTTAAACACAAAGAAATCGTCGAAAATGGCTTTTACGTTCGAAATCGGCTCAGTGGCTCAACGCTTATGTGTTAGGCTTGCAACCAAGGAGTCCCAGGCTCGAATTCTGGCTAGGGTATGGAGGTTTAGTAGTGTTTTTCATGTATTACTGAGTTGATAGAAGTGGACTAGACGAGGTTGTGTGAGAGACAACACGGCTAGTTGCTGTACCACTCCTGAATTCAAGTCTCAGCTACGGCAGATGATTGTCTATGTATATGTGTCCCGGTTTAGTGGTGGAATAGCTAATGCTAAACTCCACTAGGACGTTAATCTAAATAAGGCGTTAAAATAAAATTTTAAAAAAATAAATCTTACAGTTGCAAACTGCAAGGAAAAGTGAGCTAGTATTTGTAGCATGAAATTATGCAATAGGATGTGGCGTAAAAACGCCCTTCGGACGTTTTAAAAGTGGAGCTATAACGAAAGTTGAGATGTACAGATGAGATTTGATGTAACTACCTCAAAAATTGTGTGAAGGAATATTTTTCGAAACTGCAACGAAATATAACTGGAAAATGAAAAATGTACAACAAATATAATAAAAAACATTCGAATTCGTTCCGATTATTATTATTAAAACATATATTGTAAAATTAGACATTTATAAACAAATTATTATTCTTTGAAGAAAATAGGCAAATTCCAATGAAACTTAGGGAAAATGTAGGAGTTACAAAGCACAATCTTTAATTAAAATTTCAAACCAGAATATTCATTGAAACACCTGGAAACCGTAATTGTTGATATAACTTTACACCCTTGTAAAACCCTGACATCAAAACCGAAGAATGTGCGTGATCGCTCAACTTATATATATTTTAAAATTACTTTAAGATGGTCGTGAGAGAAAAAAATATTTAAATTTTTTTGTCTTTCAAAAAAATTGATAATAAGCAAACTAAATTTTGACATTCGAAAACATTTCAAACATAAAATAATATCCTTACACGATATAAAAGAAGATATACCAAAAACGCAAACAATTCGAGATAATAAAGTTTTATATGTGTCGAGACATTCTGTCTATTGCGCTTTGCCATTTTGCATTTTGTTAATAAAAAAAAATATAGTTTAAAAAACTGAAAAAAAAACACGCTTTAATACCAAACCGGTGGTGGTAGTTTCAACCCCGGGTGTGGATAAGATTGTATGGTTAAATTTCATACGGTCTACCCGAATCCTACCCAAAAATGGATCCGCATGCCTACGATGGAAAAAACGTAAAATTGGGGTGTTTTTTCGAGTTTAGGGTTAGTTCCTGAGGGGTGGGAACCTTAAAAATGTCACCATCGTGTTCAGTGGTCTCGAAATTGGAGCAATTTTCTCCGCATGTTTGTGCACATTTATGTTTTTATTTACATTCCAATGATTCGAAGATTTTCAACATCAAACAACATGGCGTTTTGCCATAGTTTTCAATACCTATCGCGCACTACATACCTCTGCAATCAAGCACGGGTATTGTTCTCCGATATAAAATAGTTTATATCTTTTATCAGATTACTTGTATTGTAAAAATTCTTACATCAAAATTAAATTAAAACTTTCTACTATACATACAGCACAGATATTTCTAAAACACAAAAAGTACATCGATGCTAGATTTTCTGTGCAAAATTTAAGAACACTACATTATTGTTTCTTAGGAAACAATTAATTAAAATACTTTTTAACTTCACCAAAGCAATCGCCGTACATTACTCAATCTTCGTCTGATTATTATAACATTTTTAATTTTCGAGATATCACTAGTTGTGTTTGAAAAAGTACAGAAACTGTGTATCTTCGGAAGAGGAGTTAAAATTAATATAGTGGATGATCGAACCAATTTCATTGCTACAATATAAAAGGTTCCTGCGCCAGGAACCTTTTATATTAAAATAGTAGTTTGTGCAACAAGTGTGGATATGATAGCCATATCGCACGAGAAAGAAGTTTGAGCACGACGCCATAGGCGGAGTGCCTCAATCTTTCGAGTGCGATATGGATAATCCACTCGAGTTGTACAGTATACTTTTTCTACGACCGGATTAAGAAAAAACTACAAATAATAGTTTTAATATACAAACTTAGCTTCAGCTAAATCTTATGCTCTAGGTGCAAACATTTTACAAAAGCTTCAGTAGCCTAGCGGTTATATGCACGCTTCAAAGAATGATATAAATGAAATATTATTTTAAACTCTGTTACTCAAAAAAAGAATAAAGCTATTTTAATTGCTAATTGCTTCGAAATGCAAGAGATCATAGGTTCAATCCCCCCCCCCCCCCCACATATAGCTTTTTTTTGTCATAATATATCTCTAAAATTTTGTCTGTATATGATAATTTCAATAAAATTTTAGGTGGTATACCGTTTATCGATTCTTCACTGGAATCACTCATTTTAAATTATTTTCTAGCTCAAACTGCGCGAATACACACTGACAATTACTTTGACAGCTTACGCACTAACTTGAATTTCTTAAAACGAATAGTTGCCTATGTACTTAATACACGAACTGTGATTGGTCGATTTCATATCCATCCTAGAACGTATATGAAGTATATCCGTTCAGTTAACTGGAATGGCCCACTTATCCATTCTACAGACTGTACTGAAAACAGCAAATTTACATAAGGGAGTAGAAAAAAGATATAAAAGGATGTTGGAACGTTGGCAGTGATGGTAGTCTCAGATGACCGTGGTCGAGCCCGAGCAGGATTATAGATAGCTCTTTAGGGCTCTCGTACACCAATGAAACATCAAACACGCAACATGCAACATGCGACATGAGGTAAATACTGCTAGTAGGCTTGTGCTGCATAAAACCATATAAACACATAGGTAGATATCGTTGGAACATCGTACACCAATGCTGCGCGCGCCAATATCCATTGGCTTGATGACGGTCTCGATAACTAGGGCCGAGTAGGACTACTACTCTTTGCTCCTAGATTATCTCTGTAGACCTGGACCGGCCTTCGTGATAGGTGGGCCCGCTTACTTCTACCAGACCCAGCCCGCAAATGCGAGATGTGTCGTGGTATTTTCTGCGGACCTACCCTGGTCCTGGCTCTTCAACCTCGCTGGCAGAGGTCTCTTCTGGCGCTCTTCTTGTCTTGATATTTTCTTTCTTCGCCAGCTTGTCACCCCCGTGGGTAGTCATCGGTCTAGTTGGGTTTTAGGAAGTTTTGGCTGGGATTGACTGCCGGTACGTAGGACACAGTAAAGGTGTGTCCTACCCCGGATCATCGGAAAGGTAAGGATATGAGCTGTGTAGCTCGGGAGTGTGGAGACCCTAAGTGCTTTTTTAGCACTTTCGGACTCCACGGAGCAGGTAGGACAACGGGCGTTGGACGGTATGTTGTCCGACGCTCACAAGGAGGTTGGGTTTGGGTAGAAAAACGTCATGTCTGTTGGTAGTGGTGGTCCGTCCTGGGGTATCTGAAACAGATCGGTTAGCGGGAAATATAAGTTATACTCACCCGTTGTCCAGAAGCTGTACCCTCGGCCGTTTGTGCCTCGGGGCGTCGGCAGGGTCGTAATCAGTGGCCTGTCTGATTAGCGGGTTCCCGTGCTCCTCTGCTTGGGCGTACAGCTTCTTCGCTCGTTCCCGGATGACTTCAGTGACCGTGGTGTACTCCAGGTCTCTGACGCTGTCTGCGTTTCTCACGTACCATGGTGCGTCGACCGCCGTCCTGAGGGCGATGTTTTCCACTGCCTGGATTTTCTTCATGTAGGACTTTGCCTGGTAACCCCACGCTACCGAGGCGTACGTCAGCTGCGGCCTGATGAGGGTTTTGATAAGCGTGAGCTTATTCCTCAGGTTGAGACGGCTACCGTTTCCCATCATCGGGTATGCACGTATCTTACAACATATACTGCGTGCGGTTTTAAATACAAGTCTCGCTTTAGTAATGTTGCATGTATGAAGAGGTTTAAGCCTGAAAAAGTGTTACACAAAAATTACTGAAAATCCTGTTTTCATATCAACTTTGCATACGGAATTTAAGTCGACGGAGTACAGCAAACGCAATTTGACAGAAAAAGCGTGAGTGAATGTGGCAAATGAAATAAAGGATTCAGGTAAATATACACAGTTTCATTTAAATTATCTATTGTTCACAGTTTTATTTACATCACTCCATTTTCCAAATAACTATGTGTATTTCCATTATATTGGTATCGATCCTTCCGGTGTCATAAAATATGCAGCTAACGATTTACGAAGTTTTATGGCTTTTGTTATTTCCTGATATTCGTCTGCAACCTCATTGTGTGGATAGTTGTGCACATTCTGTTGGAAATGCATTGCACCAGTGAAAGGACATGGCCAATGGAAGAAGTATACGAAGATTACACTGGACATTCAAATAATTTTGGGAGAAATAAAGATATATGGTATAAATAGTTCATTGGTATTACAAACTAATATTTTTGCTATAAAGAATGTATGTTTACTTTCAATTATGATTTTATTTTTGCACGTACCTTAAAGTTATTAATAAACGTTCTTCTGCAGAAACCGCCTCTCGGTAATGGGTATCTAACTTTTTTATTTTTGGTCCTATGAATTCCATCAACACTTTAAAACTTTCCTGACATTCTGTAATATTCTTTAAATTTCTCAGGATTCAGGGACAACTGCTTCTGTGCAACAGTTACAGGACTATAGCTTATATTATGAATAAATAACGGATGCATTCAATAGCAACGCAACCTTTTTCGTTTACTGCAAATACTGCAAATGTAGTTGTCGCACTAGTCTACGCGGGATTCTGCGGCACGGATGGTGTATTGAAATTACTGTCTCAACTTTGTACTTTGTATGTTACTAAACCGCGTAGACTAGTGCAACAACTACATTTGCAGTATTTGCAGTAAACGAAGAAGGTTGCGTTGCTATTGGATTCATCCGTTATTTGTTCATAATATAAGCTATAGTCCTGTAACTGTTGCACAGGAGCAGTTGTCCCTGAATCCCGAAAAATTTAAAGAATATTACAGAATGTCAGGAAAGTTTTAAAGCGTTGGTGAAATGCATAGGACCAAAAATAAAAAAGTTAGATACCCATTACCGAGCGGCGGTTTCTGCAGAGTAACGTTTATTAATAACTTTAAGGTACGTGCAAAATTAAAATCATAATTGTAACTAAACATCCATTCTTTATAATAAAAATATTAGTTTGTAGTACCAATGAATTATTTATACCATGTATCTTTATTTCTCCCAAAATGATTTGAATGTCCAGTGTAATCATCGTATCCTTCTCCCATTGACCATGTCCTTTCACTAGTACAATGCATTTCCAACAGAATGTGCACAACTATCCACACAATGAGGTTGCAGACGAATATCAGGAAAGAACAAAAGCCATGAAACTTCGTAAATCGTTAGCTGCATATTTTATGACACGGGAAGGATTGATACCAATACAATGGAAATGCACATAGTTATTTGGAAAATGAAGTGATGTAAATAAAACTGTGCACAATAATTAATTTAAATGAAACTGTGTATATTTACCTGCATCCTTTATTTCATTTGGCACATTCACCCATGCTTTTTTTTGTCAAATTGCGTTTGCTGTACTCCGTCAACATAAAATTCCGTATGCAAAGTTGATATGAAAATAGGATTTTCAGTAATTTTTGTGTAACACTTTTTCAGGTTTAAACCTCTTCAAACATGCAACATTACTAAAGCAAGATATATACTTAAAACCGCACGCAGTATATGTTGTAAGATACGTGCATGCACCGCATTGGTGTACGATACTTCCAACGATATCTATCTGTGTTTTATGCAGCACAAGCCTACTAGCGGTATTTACCTCATGTCGCATGTTGTATGTTTCATTGGTGTACCAGAGCCCTAAAGAGCTATCTATAATCCTGCTCGACCTTGGTTACCTGAGACTACCATCACTGCCAACGTTCCAATATCCTTTTATATATATGTTATATAGTATTTGAGCCACTGTATATAAGACGATACGTCAAAAGAGACCAATTTCAACTTTCCAACAGAAAATGTGTTCATTTTGCAATCGCATTGGGCATACTGTAAGTGAATGCCGTACTAGGCAACAACAACAATTTATGCCATTAACATCCCAAAACTTTCAAAGATCAAACTTCCAAAGAAATTCAAACTTCCAAAATTTTTCGCAAAATAATCAATTTACTCACAGGCAATTCCCACAAAATAATCAATCTAATCTTCCACAGCAAAATAGGCCTTCAGCCATCAGACCAAACCCGAATTTCAATCAGCAGAGACCATCTGCAATCCAACCAAATCCAAACTTTAATCGTTACGATCAACAAAAGGCCCATCATTTGAACTATGAACCTTATGATAGTTACATTGATAATTCCTATCAATATGAGACCTACTCTACCGATTACTCCCCAAATTACCAACTTCAACAAGACAATTGTGAAAATTATAATTTCGAAACCAATCAAAGTTTCCCAGAGAACTATAATTCTCAGTCTGAACAGTATGAGGATTATAACGCTAATCCTCAGGATTTTTACCAAGGTTCCAACCAATTAACTCATCCTCCCAACCAGGAATCCGAACCAATTGCAGAATTGGAAACTCAGATCCAAACGATGACTCTAAAAGACAGTTTCAACCCATACCTGAATTTCCCGGAACACAAATTCATGTAAATATTCTTTCGCATGCATTGCTAACTGTCAACTCAAAAAATCTCTATTACATGAAAGACATAACCGGTAAATTTAAAATTTTGCTAGACAGGCGCCGGTATTTCAGTTTTTAAACCTAGGACAGCTGAAAACTACAGGCGCCGATCCCTTGAAAATGTGATTGTTCAAGGTATAACGAACGAAAAGATTAATATTAATGAATCTGTTCTCATACCATTTACCACAAGTGATCCTCATAAAGTTTATATTCACCTTCTAGACATAGACTTTGACGGACTTTTAGGCGCGGACTTTTTCGAACATTACGGATGCAGGATAGATTTTAAAAATAAACAATTAGTGACGAATTTTAAAACCGTACCGATATTCAAAGTTACTGATATTTTACCATCGCAACCAAGCGTAACCCGCGGTTTAAACACCATAAAAAATCGAAACTTAGTTTCCATTGAACCGCGCACGGAAAAGATATTCAAATTAAAATGTGACCTACGAAATACCGAGGCTATACTGGTAGCCCAAGAAAACGAAAAAGTACGCTTACCCAACGCTATCGTCAAAATAGACAACAACGGAGAATTTTTAACATCTGTAATAAACGCAAACGCTATTCCAAAAACTGTAGATTTGTCAAACCTTAAACTCGAACCAATAGAAAAATTTAGGGCAATCTTTAATTTAAATTGTCAAAACTCAGACTACCAACAACAAATAGACAGGAATTTCGAAATTAAAAATCAATTACGCTTAGAACATTTGAACGAAGAAGAAACCGATTTAATAACACAACTTTGTCTAAATTTTTCGGACATATTCTATCTAGAAGGAGATAACTTGTCATTCACAAACGAAATTAAACATTCTATTGACACCAACAATGCCAAACCGATATTCACAAAATCTTATCGTTACCCTCAAATTCATAAGCAAGAGGTAAAGTCACAAGTTTCAAAAATGTTAGCCCAAGGCATAATCCAGCCTTCGATTTCTCCCTGGTCCTCCCCAGTTTGGGTAGTCCCAAAAAAACTTGACGCCTCTGGCAAACAAAAATGGCGAGTTGTAGTCGACTACAGAAAACTTAACGAACTGACTATTGACGACAAATATCCCCTTCCGAACATATCTGACCTTCTTGACCAACTAGGAAAATGCCAATACTTCACAACCCTAGATTTGGCCTCTGGGTTTCACCAGATAGAAATTAATCCCGAAGACGTCCAAAAAACTGCCTTCTCTGTAGAGAATGGCCACTATGAATTTCTTCGCATGCCATTCGGTCTTAAAAACGCCCCATCCACTTTCCAAAGGGTTATGGACAATATCCTACTAGGTATCCAAAACGAACGTTGCCTCGTCTATATGGACGACATCATCATTTATTCCCCAACGATTCACGAACATATTACCCGACTAAACGAAATATTCCAACGCTTAAGGAAAGCTAATCTTAAAATACAGCCCGACAAGTGTGAGTTTCTTAGGAAAGAAGTTGCCTACCTAGGACACCTCATCACCAAGGACGGTGTAAAGCCAAACCCTGCTAAGGTTGAAGCAATCCTAAACTTTCCTCAACCCAAAAACCAAAAGGAAATTAAATCTTTCCTGGGTTTAGCAGGCTATTATAGACGTTTTATCCCCAATTTCTCTAAAATATCAAAACCTCTGACCAAATTACTACAAAAAGACATACCCTTTAATTTCGACAATGATTGTACGAATTCATTCAAAAACTTAAAACAAACCTTGACAACAACTCCGATACTAATTTACCCGAACTTCGACGAGCCTTTCCTATTAACCACAGACGCGAGTGCATTCGCCATTGGTTCCGTGCTTTCGCAGGGCCCCATTGGTAAAGATTTACCTATCGCTTATGCCTCCCGTGTTTTATGCAATGCCGAAACTAAGTACTCCACGATAGAAAGAGAGCTCTTAGCTATCGTGTGGTCAGTAAAGCATTTTAGACCATACCTGTTTGGCAGAAAGTTTAAACTAATCACCGATCACAGACCACTTACCTGGTTATTTTCGATAAAAGACCCGGGTAGCAGATTAGCCCGTTGGCGCCTCAAACTTGAAGAGTATGACTACGAGGTCATATACAAACCCGGCAAAATAAACAAAAACGCAGACGCCTTGTCCAGAATCAAAATAAACCACTTTAGCGATTGTTCCAAATTCTATTCTAAAATTTTAGCAGCTAACGAAAACAGACGATGACGAAAGCCTAAATGACGAAAACGAAATAACTAACGAACATATCGCTCAGGAATTTGACACATTCTCTAGACTATACAAGACAAAATCCCTAATAGATTACTCGAAAATCGAAATTACAAACAAACAATTATTAGATCGAGAAAATAAAAACATAATTACGTTCTTTCGGCAAAATAACTTAACAGATCTCCATCACCAAATTATAGAAGATATTTTCGAAGAAAATCCCGAATTCGACAACAGTACAATCAATATTGTCTCTAGTAAATCAACCCGACATAGAAATTATTATATCATCGCTGTACCCTTCGACCCCGAATCTGTAATAGAACACTTGTTTTTAACGTTATATAAAAATCAAAATAAACTAGATCTTTCCAAGACCTACTATGTCGAAAATAATCTGGACCTCCCAATACTCGAAATTCTCTCATTCATTTTTGCAGACAAGGACCTAAAATTAATCATTTGTCAAAATCTAGTGCATTGCCCCGACGAAGACCAACCGATAATCCTCGATCAAAATCACACCGGAAAAAATAATTTGCACCGCGGAATAAACGAGACAATACGCAGAATCAAAAACAAGTATAATTGGCAAGGGTTAACGAAAGATGTCGAAAATTTTATCAAAAACTGCGAAACATGTCAAAAAACGAAAGTTTGTCGAAAAAATTTAAGTAGTCCACTAGTAATTACAGAATCACCAAAGACACCGTTCGAAAGAATTAACATTGACTTATTTGAATTCCCTACGCGCAATTATGCATTGACTATTCGCGATGAATTGACTAAATTTACACAAGCTTACGCAGTCCCCGATAAATCCGCCAAATCTGTAGTAAATACGCTACTGCTTTATTTTCAACATTATGGTACTCCATTAAGAATACATTGCGACTATGGAGGAGAATTCGATAACAATTTATTAAGAGATTTGTGTAGATTATATGATATAAAATTAACTTTTTGAAGTGTAGGACATCCCCAGTCAAATGGTTCAATTGAACGATTTCACGCCACCTTGGCCGAAATGATTAGAGCTAACAAAACGGAAAACCCGAATGAACACCCATTTACCATTTTGCCATATGCAGTAATCTGTTATAATAACTCTGTAAATAAAACTCACGGATTTACCCCATACGAATTAGTTTTTGGTCATACATCTGTTCGTCCACCGGAAACGTTATACAATCAAAAAGAGTTAATCACTAAATATGTCCGAGATTTAAACAATCGCATTTCCCACTATTATAAAATAGCTCGAAGTCGAACTGAAACTCAAAAACAAAAAGCCAAAGTTCGGTTTGATAAAAACGTGCCCGAAAATCGCCCCACATATAATGTTGGCGACAAAGTATATGTTAAGGAATCTCAAATAAAGAACAAATTACAAGATAAATTCAACGGTCCGTTCGAAATTAAGGAAATTTTTCAAAATTCCGCTACGCTACTAAATCTCGAAACGAACCAAACAACCAAAGTAAACTTTGACCGAATGAAACCATACACTGAAAATTAAATTTATTTTCAGGTTTCTGCTGCTGCTCGGATCAGCACTTGCCCAGTATAAAATAACATCGATCAACAACACGATCGGAGTGTACTACCACCGAGACACAGACATAGTAATTTCTAACGAGAAATGGACTCTACTTGTACATAAAAATATATCGACTCTTAAAACAGCATTTGACAAAAATGACAAAATCTTACAAACCCTCTACAACACACTCGACCCAACATACCATTACATGAATGTCTTTTTCGGCGATGTAAAAACGCATCTCAGTTTATTAACTCAAATCTCTCAATCGATACAATCAAAATTTAACGAAGTTTACCTTGACACAAAAAGATACAGGCGAGGAATACTAAACGGCATCGGAACGATTTTCAAATCGATAACTGGAAATCTAGACGCAGAAGATGGTCAGTACTATTCTGATTGCATCAACAAGCTAAATAATGACGAACACCAACTCGAAAATTTAATCAAAAATCAAATATCTGTCACGACTTCAGTCATCAAAAATTTTAATTCAACTATTCAAAAACTACAAATCGACGAAGAAACTTTCAATAAGGATATCAAAGAAATTGAAACCTCAATTCTAGATATGACTAAGGATATCGAAAATATCCACACAAAATTAAGATTTTTAGAAATTTGCGAACAACTCATGGCAAGTTATTTATTCATTGAAGACAATTTAAACGATATTTTGAATGCCATAACATTCGCTAGACTAAAAATTATACATTCGTCAATAATAACTCCTGACCATTTAGTAACAGTATTACAAGAGATTTCTCAGAGTTTACAAAGAAACAATTTGCCTCTACCTATTAAATTATCAGCAGTCGCTCAGTATTTAGACATTATTGAGTTACAAGCTTTTCAAGTAGATTCTAACTTAGTATTCGTTCTAAAAATACCTCTTGTCGAACCTCAAAATTACAATACCTTCCGCCTATACCCGATCCCAATTCTTGATAACAGAACTGGCCTTCTGCACATTCTATCTATTTCACAAAAGTTTATCGCGAGAGACGATGATTATTTGATGTACATACCAATTTCAAATTTAAATGAATGCAAACCACTATACTTTGGAACAAAACTATGCTCAAACCTGTTTGCATACCCTATCGATCAAAATGCCATATGTGAAGCCAGAATCCTGAAACAATTGACTAAACTCCCCGAAAATTGTCAGACATCCTTCATCATTGGTCAAGGATACAACGTTCAAGAACTTGAAGACAACACATGGTTAATAATAAACTCCGAACCACTAAACATCACCATCAATTGCCCAAAAAGAGATTCAATAACAGAATTAATCAACAAAAATTCAATCGTCAAACTACAACCCGGATGTTACGCCTTTGTCGGAATCACCAGAATACAAGCTAGTGCCAAAGACTTTTCAGACATTAAAGACAATTCTCATCCCATCCAAATTCCCTACGAGTGCTGCAATCAAATGCCCGACAAAATTAAATTACCAAAATTAAAACCTCTCAAGTTAAACAATCTAAACGTAGAAGATTTGGACATTGCCAAAACCAAATTGGAACAATATTCAAAGGACCTGGATGATCTTATAAACGAACCATTTGTGAACAAACATGTATCTTGGTTCACGTATTTTACAATCACATTCGTTGTTTCCCTAATTCTACTTTACATATTCTGTAAGTGTAGGAAAAGACGACGTGGAATGCTGAAAATCCAACACTCTTCAGATGACGCCCCTTCACCCTCTCCAGGACGAAGCAAACCATTTATGAAACTTCCCGGTTTCATCCCTCCAAGAAAGCGACCCGTTATCAGACCCCAAGAAGGAGATGACATCGAGTTAACATAGACTTTCACTTGTGATTTATCATTCGCATTATTAACTTAACCTTTGTATATTTTTACCTTTATCTTTATTATTTTGTATTGTATTCACTCACTATTTTATTATCTTTTCAATTTCAAAAGTTCCTGTATAACAGCAACTTTTTCGTTAAGGGGGAAGTTGTTATATAGTATTTGAGCCACTGTATATAAGACGATACGTGACTTTTGCTTCATTTCAGATTATCATATAATATCATATTTCAGCTACGTGCAGATAACAAATTCCCGCTATCATTTATCGCTTACAAAGTATCACATTATATATTATATTACATTTTAACTTCTCACGATTATGCTGAATCGCTTGCTTGCTTTTCTTTGTTCATCATTTAGATGACACTGCATCTAAATGTCATAAATAGAACCACGAGACATTTCTGTAACCAGTTATCATACTCACTTTAAATTAAACGCTTAACATTTATTACTGTATTATTTCTAAGAGTCAACGTTGACTCTCTACAAATAAATAAAATTGTTTTTAAAAACGTCGGTCTATTTCCGCTACTGAGGCCTAACACCGACGCCTGTAGACGAGCTACCCCCAACCAGGAATTTTGCCGAACCTCTTCCCTTAAGAAGAGTAGGGATCTTTCACTTGCCTATCATTTAATAGACAAGGGACCGACGGCTTTACATCCCCTCCGAAGGATGGTATATCTCCTATACAACCCTCGCCTAAGGTTGTATAGCTTCCGCGCGCGCATACACTGATATACAAGCCGCTGGAAAATGTGTGAGGCGAGAACGCGGTTTCCGTTGGAATGGTCACCCATCCAAGTACTAACTGCGCCTGTCGTTGCTTTACATCGCATACCGAAGTATGTACATAGTAAAGACGCACCTACGCTCGCCATCCTTTTATATCTTTTATGATATAAAAGGTTCCTGGCGCAGGAACCTTTTATATTGTAGCAATGAAATTGGTTCGATCATCCACACTATTAATTTTAACTCCTCTTCCGAAGATACACAGTTTCTGTACTTTTTCAAACACAACTAGTGATATCTCGAAAATTAAAAATGTTATAATAATCAGACGAAGATTGAGTAATGTATGGCGATTGCTTTGGTGAAGTTAAAAAGTGTTTTAATTAATTATTTCCTAAGAAACAATAATGCAGTGTTCTTAAATTTTACACAGAAAATCTAGCATCGATGTACTTTTTGTGTTTTAGAAATATCTGTGCTGTGCGTATAGTAGAAAGTTTTAATTTAATTTTAATGTAAGAATTTTTACAATACAAGTAATCTGATAAAAGATATAAACTATTTTATATCGGAGAACAATACCCGTGCTTGATTGCAGAGGTATATAAGGTACAGGTGCGGGTCCAGGGGGAGGACCATAGGGGCCATGCCCCCCCCCAAGATCGCAAAAAAAAATCCGACATGAAAATGACAGATTTTTTCGGCGCCCGGCGTCGCACGTATGTTTTTAAGCGACTAATCGGGTATCCTAAAAAATTATTTATTTACGTCGGTCGCGATACACAAAACCTCGTAAGTCGTAAGCTCACATACAATAAACAAAGAACGCAATGATATTTTGTACTTTATCAGCCCTTAAAAATAAAAGAGAAGCTGCTTTGGAATGTTTCAGTGCTGTATTGACGGAAACTCAAATACTCAAAAGATGCTGAAAGAACTTGATGTTAAAATAACTCTACCTAGACTTACCAACAAAATGAGAAATCGTCCCAACCCTAACTTATCCTCAAATTCTCCTGAAGACTGTTATAGAATTTCCCTATTTATCCCACTACTGGATTATGTTATAAATGATCTGGAAAGCAGATTTCCAGTGGAAATACTCAATCTATTAAATATTCGTTTGTCAACAAATGCAATGAAAGCAACTGAAACAGAAATTATGACAGCTGGGAAGATATGTACATAGTTATTCTTGGATAAGAAAATCCAAAAATAGTTTTGGACAAATTTAAAGGAGAATTTGATACTTGAAAATTGAAATGGAGCGCTTACTCAAACTGTGCGATAAAATCATATTGCGCGTAATTTGAAAATTGGCTCAAAATGGCAGCCAAATGAGAAAATTTTGGATAGTTTGAGATATTTGGACCCTTTATATAAACACATGCTCTGATCACGGAAAAAATTCCAAACATGTCGCAACATGTTCTTATATATACATTTTTAGCAAAAAATGCCAATATTTCGTAAACTAAGCATTTTATTGAAAAAGATACAAGAAAAAAAAAGTATTTAAAATCGTATTTTCCATAAGACCATGGTATTGGATTGGCAATTTCCCATTAGTTTTCCGGAAAAACATATATTTATAGTTTTCTTTGATTATCTTGCTATCTATGCGTTTTTCAAGAAATTTATAACAACAAAAAGCGTATCAAAATTGTGTATTCTACAGTGACGCTGTTTAGAATATATATATATATATATATATATATATATATATATAATAAATAAATAAATAACACCACAGGTAATTACGACCCCCTTTATCCCGGAAGGCTCTAGAAGAGGCTTGTGTGGGAGGGGGCTACACATTTAGAGACAAGGGACACACACCCAATATCCGTGTATAGTGGAAAAATCTCTCTCACAGTATTTTCCACTGCCACGACCGGGGATCGAACCCGGAACTTTTGGGTGAGAGGCAAGTGCGCTCACCTCTCGACCACCAGTCATACATATATATTTATTTTTTCGAGAAAACGGAGAATTAACATTTTATGTTGGTTTTATAGTTTTCCCAGAAAACTAAAGGAAAAATTGCAAATCGAATACCATGATCATATGGAACATGCGATTTTAAACACTTTTTATTCTAGTATTTTTTTCAAGAAAATGTTTATTTTACGAGATATTTGCATTTTTTCATATATATGTATATAAGAATATGTTACGATATGTTTGGATTTTTTTTTAGTATTTTTCCCGTGATTAGAACATATTTTTACATAAAGGGCCCAAATATCCCAAACTATCCAAAATTTCCCATGCCATTTCCTTCGTTTCCTGTACTACTTATAAGTGTTGCTAGTTCAGAAAGGAGTTTTTGGACTCTTAAGATGATTGGCCTTTGATGCACTTTCACCGAGTTGTATTTGATGACATTGAAATTACCAATATAATAAACACCACAGAAATTGGACAACCCCCAATTCCAGAAGCTAGGGGCTTGTACGGAAGGGGGTTACACATTGAAAAAACGCGGACATACAACCATTTCCTCCGCCGGAGCCAGGATTCGAACCCGGTGGTGCGATGTCCATGTGCTTAATCGCGATTGTTACCTCGCGCCTCAACCCACTCGGTTATCGACCAAATTAGACAATTTGGAAACAAAAAGATGCGGAGGATAGAATTTGTCCTTTATATTACTTAGGCAGGTACTTATTGAAATTAATTTGTTATAACACCTATAATTATAAACATAATATTTTTAGTCGCAAACTCCTCTATAAATCCTTATTTTACTATAAGGAAAATAACCAGACTGCAACCAAAGTTACAAGTCTGGCGCGTTAAGTGTAATAATTGCATATTACCATCAAAACGCTAATGCTTCGATTGCAAAAAACACCAGCCGAAAGACTGATCCTACTTAAAGGAGCTCTCTTGCCAGTCGTCACACACCACTTGCAGACTGCAGTTTCGAGCTGTTGGCTCTCGTCAGTGCAAGGTAGGCATGCGACGACCGGCACGAGAATCCTTTGACTACTTAGTACATCCCGCTATTTCTACAATAGCGACATGTAAAATAGCCAGCAGGCGCCATCCAGCGGTCCAGTGTCTGTTGCAATCGAAAAATAAATAGCCTGACTTGGCTTAGCATAGTTCAAATGTGCTTTTAGAGGGCGGAATGTTAAACATAATATTTTTAGTCGCAAACTCCTCTATAAATCCTTATTTTACTATAAGGAAAATAACCAGACTGCAACCAAAGTTACAAGTCTGGCGCGTTAAGTGTAATAATTGCATATTACCATCAAAACGCTAATGCTTCGATTGCAAAAAACACCAGCCGAAAGACTGATCCTACTTAAAGGAGCTCTCTTGCCAGTCGTCACACACCACTTGCAGACTGCAGTTTCGAGCTGTTGGCTCTCGTCAGTGCAAGGTAGGCATGCGACGACCGGCACGAGAATCCTTTGACTACTTAGTACATCCCGCTATTTCTACAATAGCGACATGTAAAATAGCCAGCAGGCGCCATCCAGCGGTCCAGTGTCTGTTGCAATCGAAAAATAAATAGCCTGACTTGGCTTAGCATAGTTCAAATGTGCTTTTAGAGGGCGGAATGTTAAACATAATATTTTTAGTCGCAAACTCCTCTATAAATCCTTATTTTACTATAAGGAAAATAACCAGACTGCAACCAAAGTTACAAGTCTGGCGCGTTAAGTGTAATAATTGCATATTACCATCAAAACGCTAATGCTTCGATTGCAAAAAACACCAGCCGAAAGACTGATCCTACTTAAAGGAGCTCTCTTGCCAGTCGTCACACACCACTTGCAGACTGCAGTTTCGAGCTGTTGGCTCTCGTCAGTGCAAGGTAGGCATGCGACGACCGGCACGAGAATCCTTTGACTACTTAGTACATCCCGCTATTTCTACAATAGCGACATGTAAAATAGCCAGCAGGCGCCATCCAGCGGTCCAGTGTCTGTTGCAATCGAAAAATAAATAGCCTGACTTGGCTTAGCATGCGCGAGTTTGCGACTAAAAATATTATGTTTAATATTCCGCCCTCTAAAAGCACATTTGAACCTATAATTATAATTTATATTTTTATTTCTTTAGTATTAGTTTATGTTTTGTGTAAGTATGGTACTATATACATGGCCAATTTTTTTAGGTAAATTTCTAATCTACCTATTGCAGAGTGCAGCATGTCATGACTTCGGGAAAATTTCACTGTAGTTTCTTCGATTATGATCCGCGGAACTCAAAAATGCCCCCGTTCAAAAGTTTATATATATCTCGGCTCGAGATCTCCTTTAAGGAGTAGGTAATCTATCGGCTGGTGTTTGTTGCAATCGAAGCATTTGAGTTCTATTGGTAATATACAATTATTACACTTAACGCGCCAGGTTTGTAACTTGTAATTCAGCGCTCGGCGGAACACATAGCTCAGACAGTAGCTGTTGGTTGCAGTCTGGTTACGTTCCTTATAGTAAAATAAGGATTTCATAGAGGAGTTTGGGTGGAGGTGGCCAATGCCAAAAAAATTTTAGAGTCCCTTGGTTCTCGTATACACACTAAATCCCAATTTAATTTTTTACTCCTTTTAATAATAGCGTGGGGGTGGCAATAGGGGTGGTGGAAAGGGTAGGTAGCACCAAAATAATTTTTTAAGACGTTTCGTTCTTGTATACACACTAAATCACATTAAAAAAATTTTTACTCCCTTTCATAATAGTGTGGGGGTGGTAAGTTGAATACTGATGGTATATTAAGTTATAGAAAACATGGTATTATTGCTCAAAATTTTCTATGCATTGTTCTACAAACACATAGGAAGCTTATTAAAATTTTACTGCTTAGATATAAATCTTCTATGTCATTTCTATTGAGAGCATTGGCTGTAATTTGTTTTGTTCTTAGCGAATTTTAAGCCTGAAAATGGACTAAAAAAATTGAATTTCAAATTGGAGTCATGAAAAAGTTATCTTTCCATTTAAGAAAATAAAATTGCAAACCATAGATTAACCGATAGTAAAAAAAAACGTTTAGTTTAGGCGGAAGCTATATGCAATCTTAGGCGAGGATTGTGTAGGGGATATACCATTCTTCGGAGGGGATGTAAAACCGTCGGTTCCTTGTCTATTAAATGGTAGGCAAGTAAAGGATCCCTACTCTTCGGAAGAGAAAAGGTTCGGCAAAATTGGTTGGGGGTAACTCATCTACATTCGTCGGTCTTAGGCATCAGTATAGCACAGGCAACGAAGACCAAAAAACGCCAAATAGCGGAAAATAGGTGTCCTTAATAACATACTAAAAGTACTGATGGTTGGGGGTGAAGCTAGGGGGGGGTTCTCTAAACTCGAAAACTACTGCCTCTAGCGAAAAAATGTTTATATACTAGATTAATCTATATAAAATTCTCTACAAAAGAGGTCCTATACACTTTTGCGCTGGGGTCATTGCTGCAGATATGGAGTATTTATGAATGCGTGTATCACAGTAGCTGCAAACCAACTAAGTCACAACAGTTGACATCATTTTCACTTATATTGTAGAATTCCAAATTTTGAGGAGGATGGAATTTGCCAAACTTCTCCAGCTTTAGATATTATATGTTTAATTCTGTGCTACACTTGTTCCTTTTTCGAAGTTCTTTTGATTTAGAAGAAATAAATCTTTCCTTTATTAAGGGCAATGAGCCTATCAAAAGATTTATCCCTGATAAGCGTCATAAGGGCATGGACAGCTTTATCCAACCTTTTAACATTTTTTTCCATGCAAATATATGTATTTAATTGACTTTCCAAGTATTAAAATCGCTGCTGCTAACAAACTCCATCATTTCAGATTCTATACGTACATTATAAACATCGTGCCATTAATAGAGGTTAGAGAGGAAGAAACTTTAGATTTTGACGAAATTTAATGTTCAAGATACATCCTTGCACACTAACTATTTTATTTTTAACAATAACCATTTCATTTTTAACAAGAAACATTTCATTTTTAACAATAAAAACAGGTTTTTTTTTAAATTTCTATTTCTCCCCTCCATATCTCCTTAAGTATTGACCCTAGCACAAAAGTGCATAGGACCTTTTTTGTAGAGAATTTTATATAGATTAATCTAGTATATGAAAAATGTTTTCGCTAGAGGCAGTTTTCGAGTTATTAACGAAAAACTGCAACTTTTAGTATGTTGTAAAGGACACCTCCCCCTACAACTGTGCCGAAATTGGCTTCTACATGAAATTTTTCCGCTATTTTTCCTTGGTTGCTTGGACTAGTAGCGGAAATAGGGCAACGTTAAATAAGTGTTACATAACAAAAAAGACTAATATAGAACAGAAAACTTATACATATATTCTCAGAACGCATTTCATAACGTTGGCGTTGTAGCCGTAAACTCAACATTTCAACAACTCATTGAAAAAAACATGCGGCCAACAAATGTGGAGAAGATCGAAAGACCTTTCCTTGATTGGGAAAGAGTACCTATCTATCGAAGGAAAATTGTGGTTTCCTGTCATATGTTACAGATTATAGGTTAATAGGTTATTAAGTACTTGAACAAATATTAACAAAGTTGTTTGTTCACTTCAAGTTTACATTTTTCATTTTTTGAAAAATTGTAAAGGCTGGTCTAAAGTTAAGTTATATGCAACATTGTTCAAATAAGTATTTTTCGTAAATTAATTAAGATCTGAGAGCGTTGTAGTTAGGCCGAAAAC
The DNA here is from genome assembly GCA_963675555.1 of Leptura quadrifasciata. NCBI lineage: Eukaryota > Metazoa > Arthropoda > Insecta > Coleoptera > Cerambycidae > Leptura > Leptura quadrifasciata. Next base: position 146,925,680 of record OY776673.1, on the reverse strand, counting down.
TCGAGTCAGTAACGCAAAGAATAAGCGGCACTCTCGCCAAAGGATAGTAGCTCTGATTTGATACTAAAGCGGCACCTCATTCTACCATATAATCCCATTGAATCGAGAGAAATATATTACGTTTTATTCGAATGCTAGAAATGGAAACCACGACTACCACAAACAATTTTAATGACCTAGTCGACCGCATAGAGTAAATGATTTCACATGCCGCCTTTATACCTAATAATTTGCTTGACTAACTATTCAGTCGTAAACAAACTTGGAAAGAGAGAAAGAAATCGTATATCCCAGGTACTCAGGGGCGCCACCTACGTATTTATGTAGGTATGTATAAAATAATAATATTTCATAAAATAAAAAATAAATACAATTAAATTTGTTTTCACGTTCAACTCAACCAAAAAGAAAAACTGGAGTTCTTTTAAGAACATTTTTAATGGCAGGCATAATATTATTAGGAGTGGAATACTTACGTAATCCGATATTAAAACTCTAGAATGGTTGATGTTTACAAACATTTTAACCATGCCAGTTGTTCTTATTGCCCAGCAAGGACCAACGTGGAGGCGTGAGCATATTCCTTGCCGGAAAAGGATGGTGACAGGATTGTTAATTAGGGAGTAACAGGTTAAAAAAGAAAATAAATAAATAGACTTACAACTTAAAAATAAATAACTGTTCTAACTACATAAATAAACTTTCTTGTTAAAATAGAATAATTAAAAACAAGGCATACTAAAGTTAAAAGTAAATAGCTGTTCTATAACAACATAAAGAAAGGTTTTTGTTAAAATAATATAATGAAAAACAAAACTTACCAACAATAATTTTCCCACAATAAATAGATATAAACATCACAATCACTACATGACACTATCACAGATTATTACTCACTCACCACTGTCACTGTCATTATCATTACTGGCTCCTACATTTATTATTATTCATTCAATCACTGCGTCAATCCGAATATCCGTATTCCACATTTTTTCTTCAACTTTTTAAACGTGCCCTATGCATTTTTGCCAATAATCAGCTTTTTACATGTTCTAATTTAAAAGTTCTATTTTCTCTTGCAACATTCCCCTTTACTTCAGCCCAAATAAGCTCAATGGAATTGAGTTCACAGTGGTAAGGCGACAGCCGTAATACCTCAATACCTTTAGCTTTACCCATTTCATCCACAATATATTTCTTATATATCGGCGAATGCTGTTTCACTAGGGTTAGCAATTCGGCTTTCAGTGAAGCACGATCGAATAGAATACCTTTACCATCTAACCATTCTTGAATTTGCGCTTTTCGCCATGCACTGGTTGGTAATTTTTCCAGTAATCGACTGTGGTACCATAATAACGACAGATCCGGGTTCAATCTTAGCGAGAATTTTTGCAAACCATTCCTCTCAAACATCCGCATTCATGTCCTCATGATAATCGCCAGTTTTTTTTAACACGAACAATAGAAGTCCGTCTTCCACGAATTCTAAATAACTTCCTATGTATGTTATTATTAAGCGTTTTCCTTTTTCTGTTGGCGTTTTTAATCCCGTTGACCAATCTTCCACATGGTCTTGGCGAACACTTTTTACATTTCTATCTTGCCAAAATTGCGTTACAGTACGTCCTTCATTTAACCACGTCTCATCTAAATAATAGCATTTTCTTCCTCTTTCACGGGCAGCTCTAATAGCCCCAATATAATTCCTTAGCCAACAAATAATATCATTTCTCTCAAGTAGGAGGCTATTTCTCTTTCCTTTTGCAAATATAATTATTATTATTAGCCTTTACTCGAGTCCGAGTATAAAAAAATGTTACAGTCGGTAGGTTGTGTGTAATAAAAAACAAGTAAAAGGTGTAGTCTATTGTAATTCCCATTCATCTACGGTGCACACGACTATGGCTATAGAGGCCAATTCGGGAGAGCACATGTCGACCACAGTCAGAACAAACATAGACCTGGTTAGGTCTTGGATTCGGCCTTCTTGCAGCAACATTTCCTTGATAGCTGGCCACAACCCCTCGCCATTCGGTTCTGTCCCCTGCAAGTTGTTCCCATTGCTCGTCTGCAATACCGCAGGATTTTAGATTTTCATGGAGAGCGTCTTTGAACCTCTTTCGTTGACCGCCACGCCTTCTTCTACCGCTTAGCAATTCACCATAAAGTGTACATTTAGGAAGGCGGTTATCATGCATACAATGAACGTGACCTGCCCATCTTAGGCGTGCTCTTGAAATAAGCACCTCAATTGGAAGGCTGTTTGCTCTCCTGAGTACTTCCATGTTTGATATGTGATGGAACCAACGGATTTTCATTATACTTCTGAGGTGTCTTTGCTGAAAACGTTCTAATTCTTTCACATGACGACGGTAAGTGACCCAGCTTTCACATCCATATAGCAGTGTTGGAATGACACCTGCTCTGTAGACAGCCATTTTCGTTGACAAAGCAAGGTCGTGGTTGTCAAATACTCTCTCTCTAAGTCCCCAGAGTGCTCTAGATGCAGCGTTAATTCTATTGAGAATCTCGCTGTCCATGTTTGCTTTGTCATTAACAACGTTGCCTAAGTAATTGAACTGACCCACCACTTCAAGAGAATTTCCGTTAAATGTAATGTCTATTTGGTTCACTTGATGAGGAGTTGACATAATCTTAGTCTTTCCAATGTTAATTTTAAGTCCCAAGGAATCATAGCTCTGGGCATACACATCTAAAAGTTCTTGAAGCTCTTCCGGCGTAGAGGCTAAAAGTGCACAGTCATCCGCATACTGGAGATCACAAATGAATCGTGTGCGTGTCTTCGTGGAAGCTCTAAAGCGCCCTATGTTAAAGAGACCGCCATCAGAACGGTATCTGAGACCTATTCCTCTGACTGTCAGTTTGTTGTCAACAATAATTGTTAGAGTAGTGGTAAACAAATTAAAAAGTAGGGGTGCCAGGACACATCCCTGCCTAACTCCAGTGAGGGTTTGGAAAGGTTCGGTTGCCTCATTATTATACATAACCTGGGCGCTGTTGTTTGTATGTAGACTGCGACATACTTCCACAAATTTTCTAGGGATACCTAAGCGGAACATAATTTTCCAGAGCACTTCCCTGTCCACCGAGTCAAACGCCTTGGTTAAATCAATGAAGGCCATGTGAATTTCTCCTTGATGTTCGAGTGTTTTTTCTTGAAGCCGTTTAAGTGTGAAGATTAGATCCGATGTGCCTCGGTTTGGTCTAAAGCCACTCTGTGTTTCAGGAAGTAACTTTTCCATAACAGGTGTTTTTGAAGAGGTTGATTAAAAGTATATCACGAAACTCCCGCGGAGCTTGACCACTTTCCCACACATCAAACAGTTTTTTGAGGTAGGGTATGAGCTCTGACCACACAGCTTTAAAGATCTCAGCTAGGAGTGAGTCGGCGCCGGGAGATTTGTTATTTTTTAGCTGCCCAATGGCGGTTAAGATATCTTCCGTTGTTAGTGGTTTATCTAAGTCTTCGAAGGTGCCATATTGAGGGATAAGATTTATAATATCGTGATCGGCTTAACTTTGCTGGCTAAGAATGTTAGAGTAGTGTTCTTTCCATCGGGCTCTTATTTCCTGGTCTTCTTTGAGGAGATTTCCATTTAAATCTTTAATAGGGCACATATTTTTCCGACTGGGGTCGTACACTGCTTTTACTCCTTGAAAGAAATTCCTGTAGTCGTGTGAACCGGCGTACCTTTGAATTTCTCTGTCATTGCTTGCCCACCACTTGTTCTTTATTCTTCTGATTTCGCGTTGCGTTTCATACTTAGATTGGGTAAAAGCTTCTGCTTTTGATGAGTCGTTGGGGTGGTTGATAGCGTTTTGGAAGGCAATATGTTTGCGGTCAAGAAGTTCTTGTATAAAAGCTTCATTATCATTGAACCAGTCCTCCTGTTTTCTACTTGCTGCAGTGCCAAGAATTTCCTCACTCGCACTTTTTAAACTGTCTTTAATTTGTGTCCAGGTAGTAGCGACATCTACAGAATTGGTTTCTTCTAGTGCACTCAAATTCTCTTGAACTTTTTGCTTTAGCTGTTCGACGGTTTGTTGGTCACGCAATTTACTAATACAGAGACGGGGTCTACGTTTTACTTGAGTTCTTCGGTGTTTGGGTCTCATAACAATTTTCATTTTAGAGACAACAGGACGATGATCGGTCCAACATTCGCTATCAATGCGCGCCTTTGTAATTTGGACGTCCTTGAGATGCTTCCTACGTACGATAACATAGTCCAGTAGATGCCAGTGACCTGATTTGGAGTGACGCCAGGTGCCTTTAAATGTATCCTTTTGTCGGAAAATGGTGTTTGTTATAACTAGATCATGTTCGGCGCATTTAGTTAGGAGTAGTTGACCGTTAGCGTTCATGTTGCCCAAACCGTTCTTGCCTATGATGCCTGGCCAGGTGTCTGCATCTCTCCCTACTCTAGCATTAAAATCGCCAAGAATAACGAGTCGTTCCGTTTTAGGTATTCTACAGAGGGTTTCTTCCAGCTGTTGATAGAAGCTTTCCTTGGTTTCGTGACTTGCATCCAGAGTGGGAGCGTAGGCGCTTATTACTTACTTGTGTTAAGTTGGATACAAGTTGATTCCGAACGGCAAATCCTACTCCATGTTGTCTTCTTGAATTGGTGGGAAGACCTTTCCAATAGAAGGTGTAGTACTTTTCTGTGAGAGAGCCTTCCTCCAAAAATCGAGTTTCGCTGAGAGCTGCAACGTCAACATTGAGTCGGTGAAGTTCTCTATCTATTAGAGCAGTTCTTCTTTCAGGCCGATCGGTGCGAGTGCTGTTGTTCAAAGTACGAACATTCCAAGCGCCGTAGATGAAAGAATTAGTTTTCTTGGATTTAACTTGTCGGTGTTTTTTCGACATTCGATGAGGTGTCCCTGTGGGCACCCTCCCCCGGAGATCCGATCGGGAGGGTATTTTACTTCCGGATGATTTTGTCCCACTTGAACGCTCCATAATTTTTTTTAAGCCTTAATCGACTGAAAACGAAGCTACATTTGAAGTTTTAGCTGGAGCAGGTATGCAACTGACCAGTTCGGTTGCGGAAGGCGAGTGGTGTGGTCCCATGGCAGAGAATTAGACTGCGACGATGGGGTAACCAAACGATTCCAAAAGCAACCTTTGTGTGCGGTGGGTTATTTTTACCGCACTCTTCGTGAGAAGGTGGATGTGCTCACGGCAAAAGGTAAGGGTTATTCCGCCCTTACTCGGTCGTTAGAGCCTCGTTAATAAAAACAGGGTGCACCAAGTTCAAATTGAACTCATCGTGAAGGTGAGGTTAACAATTGAGTAGGAGAGGCTATAACTTGCGCTTCACTACCCCCTTACACCCCCAGGCATGGCAAATATAAAGTTCATATGATGCAAACATATTTTTAACAACGACTGGCCCATTTTGGGTATATGTTCATCATCATTCAGGGATTGTAACATTTTCTTAACAATAAGGATTTCATTATCATAGAAGAATTTATGAACTTTACGTCGAATTCCAATTTTCTGGAATTTGTCTAATATTATTTTTTTCTTCCAGACTTCGCCTTAGGTTTCTGAACATCCCCTTCACTTTTTCTTCTCTTAAAATTCTGTAAATGGTCTGCTCACTCACGCCGGTATACCTTGAAGTCATGTTAACTAAACCTATTAATCCTGATTTCTGTACCATGGGATGATCTTCCTCCAATGCATGATATACATTCAAAATAATTTTCTTCTCGTTGAAGCTTAATGGGAACTTTCTAGGGGTATGAACTTTTACTACATCTTTTGAACAACCGGGAACAGCTTCCATTTTTGCACATTTAAAAATATTACGATATCCCACAATTACACTGATTTTCACTAAAGCACTAACAAAATAAAACTTTAAGGCACTGTGATACAATAAGTACGTAATTTACAGACAAAAATTAATGCCGCCAAATTCATAAACAATTCCCACTATAAATATTTCATACGAAATAAAATTTTAAGGCACTATGAAACCACAAATTATGTACACTGATTTTAAACTGAGTTATAACGATTTAACGCACCAAACACCGGTGAATACGTGGAGAATGTTGCCAGATTTAATCATAATATTTTAAATTTAAGATATGATAATTCATGCATAGTTAACTCAATCTGAGGACTTTCATTCCTTCGAAATTGATGTTATTCGTCAAAATTCACCAAACATAAGGAAAATAAATAGGTAAGAGCGTAAACATATTATATTAGGGAATTTACAAATCTCGTAAATCCGCACGCTCCTGGCTCTACTGACTAGAGTTTCCGGCCGAAGTATAACTTTTGAACACGCGTAGCCACTGTCGTTCATAATGTCCATCCACAGTCAACTATGTGTACGTAAGGTTATAGGTACTTAACTTCATACCTATACTTACTGCAGATAATCGAAAGTAAATTCGTCTAATCGATAAAGAAAGGTTTATTCTTCAGATATGACTAACCTTGGCATACTAAAAACTAAAAAAAAGTCCCGCTATAGAGAGTTTACCAAAGTTTGTACTCAGGACTGACCTAGCTCTTATTGTATATAACAGAAGTTAGAAACTAATTTACCAGAATTTACCAATGGAAATGGTTCAGTGGTAATTATGTTATCATATCAACTGGTAAAACGTTGATATTGATATGGCCATTTGATTAATTAATTACTGACAGGATGGGGATGCTGTATTTCAAATCAAATAATTCCTAATTTTCAATAATCCAATAAGGAATGGGAAATATTTACTGTTTTTGACCATAACTTCTTATTCTAAAACACATATTACAAACAAACTATAAGACTACCCACGTAGAACTATATAAGAGTAGTGTTATAAATTTTCACTCAATAATTTCAAACATATGCGAAATAGTTAGATTTAAATTTAAGAAATACGTAGATTGACATAATTCTTAAAATTAAATCTAACTATTTTGCAAACAATTGAAATTATTGAGTGAAAATTCATATCACTTCATATATATATATATATATATATATATATATATATATATATATATATATATATATATATATATATTGTTATTATACATGATTTGCAGGAAACAACTACTCAGCGAGCAAATACCCCGACCTGCATTGAATTACACCTTACAAATCATGAAAAATTGGTAGCCAATGTCATTTGTCAACTCCCTGACCAGACATAGACCGGTTTCGAACTTATTAGTTCTCCTCAGTATGCCATAGGTCATGGAGCAGACAAACGACAGTGGCCAACCTGCTAGTCTTATACAGACTAATGTAAATGGTATAGTGGTGAGAGGTAATTGAATCCTCTCATGTGGTCTAATGCTACTATACACCAGACATCATAGATGTCTCCGTGGTGCATAGCGACTTGCCATTTTGCAAGTACCGAGAGCGGTGACCTTCAGCCCTTGGTGGACTTAACCTATATACTGTTATTATACATGATTTGCAGGAAACAACTACTCAGCGGGCAAATACCCCGACCTGCATTGAATTACACCTTACTCACTTATACATATATATACAGGGTTACTGGTAATTCGATACATTCCTTTGAAGATGTGATGGGGCATGATCTAAGAAGTAAATTTAGCCCTAATATATATTATGCAAAACTCAATAGTTTTTGAGATATTTAATTTTTTTTGTTTTTCTCAAATAGTAGATCTTAATATCCTAAAAGTTAATTTTCGAAAAATCTATTTGACATTTTAAAATTTTTTTTTACTGGATTACTTGTCCAATATTATAGATATCCATTTGGAATGAAAAATATCTGGAAACATTTCGATCATGTGAACATCTGAAATAAAAACTTTAAAATTTTTTTTTTTTAAATCAGCTATGAAATTTACCTATTAGGTTTTTTCAAAAAAATATTAACGTAACACGCGTATAAATTATTATAAAAACTGCCTTATTTCAATAGCTATCTAACAAGGCACAAATGTTCAATGTACCCGTAACAGTTCTAAGAAAATACTAGTAAAAATAACACAAGTAGTACGAATTTTATTTTTAGATAAACAGTAAAAACATTTTAAAAGTAGAGTTTAATTCTTCATTAATTTCAAAGTTGTACTTTATTTTTTATGTCTTGCTCAAAATGGGAGCACCTATTCCGTATACAAACACGGCAGCGTCTTCTTATTTCCGTCCTTGTTACTCTGGTTGTCAGATTATGCGTTATGTGTTGGGCAGCATCGACTATCCTTCGTCTAAGGTTTTCTATAGTATTGACTGGTGTGGCATAGACCATCTCCTTCATATGACCCCATACGTAATAATCAAGAGGCGTTAAGTCAGGGCTTCGCGCTGGCCAAGGTATTGGGCCCGCTCTTCCAATCCAACGGTTAGGGAAACGTTGATCAAGTAACTGTCGTACTGTCAGCCGACAATGTGCTGGACAACCGTCGTTCTGAAACATCATTCGCTCTCTGACGGCGAGAGGAACATCTTCTAAAATCACCGCCAGATCATTTCTTAAAAAATTTTCATAGATTTCCCCGTTTAAATTTTGAGGAAGAAAGTGTGGCCCTATTAAATAGTGGCCAATGACTCCCATCCACACATTAATAGAAAACTTCATTTGGAAACTAGTTTCACGTGTTAACTTGGGATTTTCATCTGCCCAATAATGTAGGTTGTGGAAATTTGTTACACCCTCGCGATTAAATTTCGACTCGTCCGTCCATAAAATACTTGTTAAAAAACTTGCACTTTCTGCATCTGAATTTAACATAAAGCGGCAGAATTCCACTCACCTTCCAGGATCACCTTCCTCCAAGCCTTGGACAGGGGTATAGTGGTAAGGATGACGTCCAACTCTACGTATCGTAGACCAAACTTTCCATTGTGACGCTCCGGTTAGTCTTGCGACTTTATTAGTTGAAATAGTTGGGTGTTCCTCAATATTTCTTCTTAATCATCTGGTTCATAAACGGGAGGAGCACCAGCGTCACTTCTTCTACATTTCACGGAGCCAGTTTCAGCGATATTTCGATATGCCGTAATGAATACACGTGCATTTGGTAAGCGGCGGTTAGGGTACCAAAGACCATATTCTCGGCGAGCTTCAGCAGCGTTGCCACCACAGTATCCATAGACAAACAAGATATCAGCGTATTCTGCGTTGGCATACGTGGCCATGGTACAGAAAATACAATAACAACAACTAATAACAACAAGTACGAGCAAAATCAAAATCTTCGATAACTAATTTAACAAGACCAACAAACTTAAGGGACATGGAGATAAGAATGTCAGTTAATGACATATGCACAAACGTCAAAGTCAAGGACTGACTGACTTAAATGAAAATGAACGATTAGTCGTTTAATAAATTCCGCCACCAGCATTATCTTTACTAATTTTTTATTAGAACTATCAAGGGTACATTAAACATTTCTACCTAGTTAGATAGCTATTGAAATAAGGAAGTTTTTATAATAATTTGTACGCGTGCTACATTAATATTTTTTTGAAAAAACCTAATAAGTAAATTTCATAACTGATTTAAAAAAAAAATTTACAAGTTTTTATTTTAAATGTTCCCATGATCGAAATGTTTCCGGATATTTTTCATTCCAAACGGATATCTATAATATTGGACAAGTAATCCAGTAAAAAAAATTTTAAAAATGTCAAGTAGATTTTTCGGAAATTAACTTTTAAGACATTAAGATCTACTTTTTTGAGAAAAACAAAAAAATTAAAATATCTCAAAAACTATTGAGTTTTGCATAATTTATGTTAGGGCTAGATTTACTCCTTAGCTCATGCCCCATCACATCTCCAAAGGAATGTATCGAATTACCAGTAACCCTGTATATATATATATATATATATATATATATATATATATATTAAAAAAAGTTATGGCCAAAAATAAAAAATATTGCCTTATCGGATTATCGGATCTCTCTCTCTCTTGGATATGCCCACCTTAGGGGTAATAGGTCTAATTGAAATTCTTAAAACTGCGTTTTATGAGTTTAAAATTTTCTTATACTTTCGTCAAAGTCTCTCTCTCTCTCTCTCTCTCTCTCTCTCTCTCTCTCTCTCTCTCTCTCTCTCTATACAGAAAGTATTGCTAAACTAATCAATCTTGCTTGCTCATTGTTGAGTGGAGATATGCGTCAATAAGTTTTAGTTTGGAAAAAACTTCTTTCGCAATCGATACACAAATCGTTAAAAATGCCTTAAAAGATAGCTACGCACAAATTTGGCGCTGATTCTTGAAAGTCCATTTCCACTATGAACTCAAACATTTTTAATGAAGACCAATCACCAGGGATAATTAAGTAGATAAAACATTAAATTAAAAACTACAACAGAATAAAAAGGAAAAATCTGACTTATAAGTGAGTCACAGCAATTTCTAAAAGTTATTTTTCGGAACATATATTTTGATCGCAGTAATTACTAACTCTATTAACATTGTGGTACATATTTGTGACAGGTGACTTCAGTTGCATATTAGTTCTTGCATTATTGCGGTTTACTTATATTTTAACATGTTTTGTTGCCTAGAACCAATTCTATAGGCGCCAGGAAATTTGTTTGCGCAAGAATATGAGGACTATCAATTTCACCGTGCAATAATTCATAAATAAACAACACAGCCAGTATATAGTTACTATGAAAATTGAATACACTGTACTCAACGCCTCTAGTGTAAGCTTTCACCGAAATTTTTGATGTAAACAAGAATTATTCATTGTTGAACAAGTTTTTCGTTTCCTTATAATATTTACAAAAACGTATAACATTTGAAAACCGTTTTGTAGGGGTTCTCCTTAGGTGGGCGCCCGAGGTGCTCCCCTCCCCCCCCTCGTTACTCCGCTGAGTTTGCGCCAATAAAAACAGGGTCCAACAATATTATCTCCTAGGATAGTTCAATTTTTGAAGTACTTGAGTATAAAATTCTCGCACTATATGTGAATCATAGTCCAATATCTGTAATTGTTTCTATTGGCATTGACTAATGATTAGCCTATTCTATCTAATCCTAGGACTATTCACAAGAAGATGTATCCCCTACTATTTCTTTTTGACGTGTTTTTGCGTTTTCATTGAAATTCATTGGATTATACTGTACTATACGTATACTAATAACAATGTGATGAACAAATTTAATTATCATATAATATGGTGGAATATGAAAAAATAAACATGTTTCTATGCGAAAACACATATAAAGTGAAAAATTATATATTTTTTCTATTCTAATGATTCCAGGACAATTCCCAAACATGAACAGCAACATAAAATCACTGATTTGTGTTATTAAAAAAATTATATAAAATTATAGGCAGTATAACCATGTATATAACTTTTGTAACTCAGTATTCGGCGCAATTTACTGGTAATTAGAAAAGTGAATTAAAAAAACATATAGGTATACAATTTAAACTGTCCTTGCGTGTAGATCAATGCAATCAGGCAAAAATGTAAGTTTTATTGTACCCAAGCTATGCAGGCTCAGTTTCGTAGTAAAAAGTAATAGTACCTGCTATCCACTATCGACTATAGAATGAATTTGCAATCCTAGTGAATATTTTAATCTACAGTTACCAGTAGAAGGAACATCACAGGAAAGTACTACCCAGGAGCCATATTGTACAATGTACATCCCTATATTTTTTTCCTTATTTTTAATGGTACCCATTTAAAATTTTGAGATCGTGAATATCGCATTAAATGTCAAATTTCAAAAGTATTTCTGATATGTTTTCAGGTCCGGTCTAACTGGAAATGACGTCATCTTTTTTAATAGCGATCCCTATTATTTTCTCGATATTCTGTAAAATTTTCCCAAGTTGGCTGTGATCTTGTCTGCAAGTTAACTATAGGCTATTAATATATTTTTTAAATAAAATGTGTATACCTATAGTGGTTGTTGCGACAATGTAATTTAACATTTCTATGCAAAAATGCGAAAAACTATACCTATTTGTTTTATTTTTGTAGTACAATTAATTAACCAGTAATTCTAAACGGAATCCTGTATTTTGTCTATTTTTTTATTTCAGTATTATTTTACTGCCCTATTCTCCGATTGGATTGGAAAAAAACGTTTAATTTTCTTAGGTATTGGAACAAATCTGAGGGGTGAGTATAAAGGATTTTTTTATTCGCCATAGAGCTATGGGCCATAAACATACATACGTAAGTCGAAAAAACAAGCGAGCCGTCACAGTAGCATTAAAGAAAATACTGAAAAATTTACTAAATTACTTTTCGATCTAATAAAAATATGAAGACCGTTATGTCAGCACATATAATAATGTTACGTGTTTAAAATCTCCAGTAAACACCCTGTATGTAGGTTCAATAAATTCCAAGAGAAATCTTCACAGACCACTGATTTATTAATCACTTAAAATTGCAATAATTAATGCTTTAAAATAACGCAATTAATATAATTATTATATTTTATTCCAACATAAATTCACTACTTTAAATCACAACTTGATAAACTTTCTTATTTCATCTTATCACTTGCTTGTCTAATATAAAACTGTTCCCAGTGCGTTTAGATGCACTGTAAGTATATATCGGTACCCGCGTTGAATGTAGTCGATTATTCTAAAATGTTCCGGCCTAACATTCGCTACTTTTTTGGCGCAGTTCTCGAAATTTCTACGATTCCAGTGGCGTAGTGGTGCACATTACAATAATAATAATGAGCCTCGACACGTATGGCCATTAGAAGAAGTGCGAACTATTCCGGTGATAATATTGTTACGTCTTTACAACCTCTAGTAAACATTCCGTACGTAGGTCCAATAAATTGCAACAAAAATTCTCACTAACCAAAGATTTATTAACCACTAAATTACAATAATAATTCCTTTTAATTATACACTAACTTTAACTGTTAACTACTATAAATTCACTACTTTAATTCACAATTTGTTACTGTTCCTTATGTATCTTATCATTTGTTCATCTAATATAAAACTGTCCTCTGTGCGTTGGCCGTGTCTTATATATCCGTGGCATATGTTCTCGATTCGCCTGTCATCACTCCAGACTATTTGGATAACTCCTCGATGTTTCGGGTTAACCATTTTCGAATAATCTTTCGGGTTCTGTGGTAATGGCCGTTCGCCAGTTGGCCCAGAGATGGCGCCGTTTTACCGGCAACCAACTGGTAGGCAGGTTTCTTTTCTCTCTGCCACCAGGGATTGATTAAATATCTCTCCATTAGAGGGCGGCACATAACAATATCAACAACGTACAGGTGTAATGAAGAAGTTCTCAAAATACTTAGAACAACAGAACAACTCAGTTTACTGAGAGGCCTCGCAAAATATAATCCAGATGACGGTAATTCTTCAGACGTGACCACGTCAAGAGAAAGTTTTTGATTGATGAAGGGATATACATCTAAATATCCATCGTGCCAATGGAACCCGAAGAACTTGGTTCGCATTAACCAAACCGAATCCCATCGTCGCGTCGTGCACAAAGGATCGGAGAATGTTTTCCATCTTCGGCTAAGAAAGTGCGCTGTTTAAGTCGATAAATCTTCAATCGTTGTGCAAATCTTCCAGAAACATTTGTTATTTGCATTAGTGGTACCTCCCTTTTGTCACGTCAACATATCTGCATTTAGTTCTTTGATATAGATTCTGACTGGCAACTCAATATTGTTATCTGTTTACACCCTCCAGTAAGCGCCCCGAATGTAGGTTCAATAAATTGCAACACACTAATTATAGCTTTAATGTACTATAGATTCACTACTTTAATTCACAACTTATTACTATTCGTTATCTTATCTGATCACTTACTCATCTAATACAACTGACTACGTGCTTGAATTCGCTACTTATATATCCGTGGCGCTTATTATCGATTCGTCCATTTTCTTCCAGACCATTCCGGACAACTTCTCGATCCTTCTAATCTATCATTCCGAATGTTTCTACCATTTTCTAATTCATCCGTGGTAATGGTAGTTCGCCAGTTGGCCCAGAGATAGAGCCGTTTTACTGGTAGCCCATTAGACAGATCTCCTTCTTCTCTGCTACTAGGGATTAGACCTCTCTTCGTAAGCGGGCGTGGGTGTGCATATAACAATATATATCTCATAAACTATTCCTATTTTCTATCTCATAAGGTGACATAAAATGATAGATGACACCCACGCAATTCCTGTCACTAATCGTCACTAATAGCGAAATTCAAACGGCTCACATTTTCGGTAACTGTAGTTATATTTTTAAAAGCTTTTTTTAACTTGCAATATATGTTTGTCAGTTGGTTTAGGGCAAATCTCGCAATCAAAATTAACAAATAACGTCATGATTGAAATAAATTTATATGTAAAGGTGCATATCACACTATGTAATTGACTATATCTTTCACAAACAAGATTTGCAAACAATTTCTCAACTTTTTTTCCTTCCATCCACAATTATATCACAATAAAATAGCATTGTAATTGTAAATCACACACACATAAATCCTAAACAGGTACATACATTTCACAAAACTCAATTTGCAGAGGATGTAAAATTCATAAAACTTTCGTATTTCATGAAATTTTACTACTCGATAGTAGCTATCGTTTCAGTAATAATAATATATTATAACAGGTTACTTGATAGCAATTTAAAATTTCAAACTATACGTGTTTGAAATTTCGTAATCGTATCGACTCGATACGATAGCAACTTAGAAGTATTCCCCAAAAGAATTTGTCAAAGAAGAATAATTTAAAGTCACTTATTATAGCCAAATTTCAAGTGAAATATTTATTTTAATATCTTAAAAACAACATTTGAAAAGGTTTTAAAGAAATTTGTAAAACAGTTTTTGGAAAAACTTTTTAAACATATTTTTAAAACGTGTAAAATATTCAAAATATTTTTTGAATATTTTGTAAACACTAACGGCAGGAATTTCCTAATACATTGGTATAGCCGACCTTTTTTTACAAAATCGAAGCTCTGTCATTTGAGTAAGTAACGACTAGCGAGCTTGCTTCGTCGATTTTTTCGTTCATACATATTTAAACTATAATACCCATTATGCGAGGAATGATCAGATATAGCAACTATAGCTATAAAAGTAACAACATTAATAAATTTCAAATGGTTGAGGTAGTGACACCTACACAAATACATATAGAACAATTAATTCAAAACAAAGCGCAATAAAAGAAAACTACGTGTGGATTTACATTGAGTAGCAGTAGATTAAAATCACCAAAAAGAGATGGCGTGTGATAACTCGTAATATATAATCCTGACATCTTCTAAATAAATTTGGAATTATGTACTAATATACCGTCAACAACGAAATCTGTTTTCCTAACACGTTTAGTTTGTTTGTTAGAAAAACCGCCCTGCTAACCTAACCTAACTAAATATTTAATTTTTATCAGAGTGAGTGTCTCGTTAGCGTTTTCTAGATTATAATTGTTTTAATTATAAAACTTCCATTTCTTTGTGCCCCCAGAGATAGTTATTTAAAGTTTGAATCGTTTCATAGTGCCGTGGTTAAAAATGTATTATTAAATTTGTTTAGATTGTTACAAATAAGTAGTAGGTACCATATAATAAAATGATATTTTTAAAACCTGTGTGGATTAATCATGAAGGTACTTTATTTGTAAAATGAAAGCTATACTGTAAATCTTGTGATTTTATTCATTTATTGGCTTAGATAATAAACCGATCTTCTCTGTGGATATACATCCAAAAGGAGGGCGATTTGCTACAGGTGGACAAGGTGGTTCTGGTGGAAGAATTGTTATTTGGAATATAGGGCCAGTAATAAATGAAAATGAAGAAACTGATCCAAAGATTCCAAAGATGTTATGTCAAATGGATAATCATCTGGGTAAATATTTTTTTAGGCTATCAAAAATATTATATTATTCAAGACGTTATGAAGGTTGCAAGTAGCCAAAAATGTCTAAATTAATTTGTTCTCTGTATATATCTTAGGTGAGCTCATATAGGAATATATATTATGGGCAATATGTGAATAAGTGACATTTACTTTGCCATAATAATAAATAAACAAGCGATGATTATATTTAAGTGTTTTAATAATTTATGTTTTTTGTGGGTTGGTAACAATGCTGAGATGGTGAGCAAAAAGTAGTTTTTAATTTTTTTTATCACGAAAAAAATTGAAGGGACATGGATATATGTGGAAGTGGGTCCAAATTGAATCGCAAGACCCTAACAAACGTGGGTGGTCACAACTTGATCCTTTCGAGTTCAACTAGGCAAAAGGTAGTCAACATAATAATATACAGAGTCTTTGGGACTCATCATTGGATTCAGACAAGTATGTGCAGGATTCAAAAATACAATAAATAATAATATACAGAATATTGAAAATCAAAAGTTAGTGCCACTTTCCGTGAATATATAATAGCAACTTGGGTTTTGCTAATGTTAGGCCCTATTGCATTAGGTGGTTTTCTAACATTCGAAAACATAGAGGTATTTAACTTTTAAATAAAGTGTGCCCACATAGTTTTTGTTTCAAAAACTTTATAGGAATGAAAATTATAGGCAAACGTAGGAAAAATGTAGGTGTTTTGAACAGGAATATTTTCTAACATTCAGTGAGGAACTTCTATGATCATTCAAGTGAAGTTTATAGCAATTAGGTGGTAGACAGAAAATATTTAGATTGCCCATTTCATAAAATTGGCTTTTCAAGTTGTGGAGTCGGGACCTAAGTTGAATAAATCTAATAAAAAAAGTGTGTTTTATGTCAAAACATTTTGTTTTTTAGCTTTCAATGAAATTGAAATTCGGTATTTTAAAAATTTAATTGAGGAAAACTTACTATTACCAAACTTAGTTAAGATTGGCGAATTTATATCTCATTATATTATGACATGATTTAGCTTTGAAAATGGATACTTTGTAGTGTTGGACTCGTTACATTTGGGACATTCTGAGGATATGTATAGAATATAAAAATGCTGCATGGGTAGTTGCTGATGATATTCCTATAAATCCTCTTATATGCCATGGTTGGCAGAAACTCATATTTGGTATATGAGTTTCTGCATAAGAAAATAATTCAGTAATATCTGTGCCAGCTAAATGTGTAATTTTATAATAATTTTTTTTATTTGATGTAGAATATACCCAGGGCCGTGCCAACTGGGTGTGCAATGTGTGCGTCACACAAGGGCGGCCTCATGTGAGGGCGGTCGCGGAAGTATAATTAACACAACGCAAAAATTCGAATTCAATCCACCTATGCAAGATGGAATATGAACATAAATCATTAATAAAATAATCAAATCAGCATTAAATAAACTATTTTTTATCACTGTTTATCATAGATCTAGTTCATTATGTCTTACGATTTCTGGAAAGGACTTTTCTATTTTCTTTCTAATTCTGAGAAACTATTTAACTAGAAGTAGGCGGTACCGGCAGACGCGCAAAGACACAATTATAGGGTCACGATTGATTTATAGGTGATTTTAGTTTTTCACTGAAGTAGTTTGTTTTCAGTATTTAATCGTGAATATAGATGAAGAAATTTTGAAGAATTGAAGAACTTGAAGGTGTATCGCTTGAAGAGTCAGATATTAATGGCATAGATTTATGGTATGAAATCAAGTCGTTAAAATTGCATTTAAAACCAGAGTCATTATCTAATCTGGAATCAGTTTTACAGTGTATATTTGAAAACCAACTTCTCGCTACATTTCCAAATATTTCTGTAATACTCAAAATATTATTAACACTACCTGTATCTGTTGCTTATGGAGAGAGAACTTTTTCTAAATTAAAAATTATAAAGAATTATTTACGATCCACTATGTTATAAGATAGATTAAATGACTTAGCCATAATTGCCATAGAAAGTGAAATATTAGACAATCTAAAATATTGAACAAAGTGTATCTGAATTTGCCGAAAATAAAGGACACAAAATTAATTTTTTGTAAAAATATGTATACTCGATTGTTACTATTATAATTTGTGCTATTTAGTTTTTCTATATCAGTTCAGAGTTTTGTGTTTTTTATGCAACTAAGGAAGTATTTCTTGTATTTTTTTGTTTTATTTCACTGCGGGCGTTAATGAGATCACTGCACAAGGGTGGCTAAGTTTCTGGGCGCGGCCCTGAATATACCTAGCACAAAAATGCCAATAAAAAGACTGATGTTTTCATCCATGTTAATCCCAAACATCACTTATATATCAATAATTAATGACATAGCTCAGCTCTTGCTGAACTTCCCCTTATGTCGGCAACTGCAAATTAGATTAGTTAACATGTTATATTATAATTACTGTCAGACATATAAAGATCTTTATTATTATTATTATTATTATATACATATATTCTTTTAAATATTTAGAATACTCTCAAAAAAATAAGTTGGTAATATTATCAATAAATCCTTTATAAATCAAGGTACACATGAGTAGTTGACGACGTCTAATCCCAAGTCATTTTATAGCAAAAAATTTAATTGGTGATATTTGCCTGTTATGACCCTTCTTTAGAAAGCCATTGGTCAGGCACCACCTGTGTGCATGCATTTAAGAGATCTTAAGTAATTTTTTGCGAATATTTTTTTCCTATTTAATCTAGGAGTTATGTGTCGGAAAGTTTTATATTGTTATTGAAAATTGGTGTTCTCATAGATTTTGACGAGTTTTTTTCGAATATCAACTTTGCCACCTGCTATTTTTTCTGGAAAAGTCGCTATAGTGGAATAATGGCGTCAAAAGGATATTTGAGTTCGACATTCGACAGTACGGGCTATGAGAATCACCATAACCTGTTTTCGCGAGCACAGAAATATTTTCTGCCAATCAGTCAAATAATGTAACTTGTAGGGAATTTTATTTAGTTTAATTTATTATATAACTTTTTTGTCCATAAACTGTGCTGGAAAAGAGATATTCACAAGAAACTCACCTTCGGTGCCATTAGAATATGAGGTGGTAAAGTTGAAATTCAAAAAGAGCACCTCAAAATCTAGAAGAACAATCCTATAAAATTTTCCACCTAAAAGACTTAAGTACGTTCCCAATAAAAAAAAATTTCTTAACATTATCTTGAAAATGTATGCACATATATTTTTATTAATGTTTTACATACGTGGGAAAAATTTGAGTAGCTTTTGTGGTAATAAATTTGTAAATATTAGCACTTGAAATTTACATTTTAACATACTAATGTCTTATGAATCCCATATTCAGTTATGTAAAATATGTTGAAAATTCGTGACTTTCGGTTTCTCTTGACTTGCCTCAAATAAGTTGGTGAGCAGGTGTTCGCGACTTGGTAACATCACAATTACGCGGGAACGTTTGCTTTACAAATGTTAAGAAAATATGGTATTGTAAGAGTAAAGTTGATATTTATGGTAAATCTACCATTTTTTGTTCTCAAAAACATTTTTTATACTTTGTTAAAAATTACAAATATATTCTCAACCTCACAAAATACGAAAGTCCACTTTGAACTAAAGCAACAACTCGATTTCTGATGAGTATAAAAATGAGACTGCCAGATTCGGTCAAGCAACGCAGTAGATTTATTTCTGTGCTTATGCTTGGACAAATGAACATTCCAATGACCAAAGTACGTATATAAAAATAAAATTCAGAGATATGCGTTAATTTTTTCGTGTATCCAATGTTTTTGAGATCTGTTCAGTTCAAGATATATGAGTCACCATCGGGTTGCTGTCGTTGAATTTTGATATCTCAGAAATTCGACTATATCTCCGAATCGATTCTCAATAAAATTTTCTATTCATATAAGGCAGATTTTTGAAGCTCTTTAAGTTTTGATATATTTATAGCCAGTATTCCCTGACACTGAATGTCAGAAAGAACTGTATATATATATATATATATATATATATATATATATATATATATTTTTATAATCTTGATGGCCAATATCTCGAAAACTAAACAAACATCGAAAACCTACCACATAGAGTTGAATAGCAAATTTAATTGGAAACAGGAACCCCAATTTCGAATGGATCCCATTTTTATACAGGGTGTCTCATCGAGAACTGAATCGATCGATATAGAGAAAAGTACGCATCAGAAAGTTTTGAAAATTTAGATAATTACTAATGTCGGTGTGGCCAATCCAACTAAAATAATTACAAGGAGCTGGCACTTCCGCTTATACCGGAAGTCGATACCAACTTGCTTATTTCAAATGGAACACCCTATATATTTTAAGGTTAAGTCGAAAATATGTAGCATATCCTATACCTAAACCTAGCCGTTTCAGAGATATTTGACATTTTATAGAAAATTTTACAGGTGCAACGGTTTGCAAGAACCATTATAACTTTCTTCGTGTAAAAGATCCTCATTTGCTTCTTGTCACATAAAAAGAACACAAAGAGAACTATGTTCTACAACTGAAATAAATTCAATAATATCCATACCAAGTGTTCCGTTTTTCGCGTTACATTTTGTCAACTTCAAGCCACGAAAACTTGTTTAGGTCAAATGGAACACCCTGTATTTTTTTACGTCAAGTTGTGTAAAATTGAATTCCCTTTTTTCTGATATTAGCATTGTGGGGTTAAAGTTACAACTTTTTGAAATATTTGCGATTTTATTAGAAATTCATGAATTGTTGTAATCATTTCATCAAAATAGCAATGATTAGAAACAATCAGTCATTGTCTTATGTCAAAAAATGCCAGCACATTTAAATTACACCCATGAAGACTTTTTAAATTTGTTTATTATTTATGGAGAATGTGATAAAGTAATATCAAGAACTTGCAGCACATTTGCTACTCCATATCCAGAAAAACGGAAACCGTCACCAAACACTGTAAAATGCATACTGGAAAATTTTAAAAATTATGGCTCTGTCAAGGCAAAAATGCAAAGAAGGAAGCCTATTGTTGATGACAAAAACATTGAAATAGTCATTCTGGGATATTTTCATGCATTTCCAAGGATGTCATTAAGACAAGCTGCTCTGGAATCGGGACAATGCAAGGATTCAATTCACAGAATCTTATTAAAACATAAGTTTCACTCGTTTTTATTCCATATGGTTCAAAGATTAAAAGAAACAGATTTCATAAGAAAACAGAATTTTTGTGAATTTATTCTAATAAGGTCTGAGGGCACGATTCTTATTTGGGAAATATTATATGGACAGATGAAGCAAAATTTACTAAAAATGGACTTTTTAATAAACACAATTCGCATTATTGGAGTGACTCAAATCCTCATATGTTCAGAGAGCGAAACTTTCAGGAAAGTTGGCAGTTCAATGTTTACTGTGCCATAAGAAATGATAGAGTGGTGGCATTACAATTTTATCAGGAAAATTGAAACAGTAAATTAAATTTTCTCTTCTGCTAATATGTATAGGTAAATTTTTGTTTTTTCTTTTAGGTGAAAGATATCTGAATATCTTACAAAATTTGAATAATAATTATTTAGAAAATTTACCTCTCGCCGAACTTAGAAACATTTCTTATCAGCATGATGGTGCTCCCCCACATAACGCATATTTAATTAATAATTATTTACAAGAAACTTTTTATGATCAATGGATTGCCAATAATGGACCTTTCTTATGGCCTCCTCGCTCGCCCGATTTATCAGTTCTGGTTTTTTTTCATTTGGGGAACTATTAAAAATAAAGTTTATGAGAGCCAATTAACAACCATTGAAGATTGTATGCAAAGAGTAAGAAATGCATTTCAAAACATATCACAGGATTCAATCAAAACTAATCCGAAGGTGCGAAAAATGTGTCGAGGTTCGAGGGTGGAATTTTGAGCAATTATTAAATTAAAATGAAATTATATTTTAAATTGATCTTATCTCTGCTATTTTAGTTCATACCATATTTTCAATTCGATTAATACGCATGTTACAGTGTTAGTGTTATTTTGCGTTTTTGTGGATATCGAGTAGCAAATGTGCTGCAAGTTCTTGATATTACTTTATCGCATTCTTCATAAATAATAAACAAATTTAAAAAGTTTTTGTTGGTATAATTTAAACGTGCTGGCATTTTTTGACATAAGATAATGACTGATTGTTTCTAATCATGGCTATTTTGATGAAATGATTACAACAATTCATGAATTTCTAATAAAATCGCAAATATTTCAAAAAGTTGTAACTTTTCAGAAAAAAGGGAATTCAATTTTACACAACTTGACGTAAAAAAATACAGGGTGTTCCATTTGGCCTAAACAAGTTTTCGTGGTTTGAAGTTGAAAAAATGTAACGCGAAAAACTTCCGACTTCCGGTATAAGCGGAAGTGCCAGCTGCTTGTAATTATTTTAGTTGGATTGACCACACCAACATTAGAAATTATCTAAATTTTCAAAATTTTCTGATGCGTACTTTTCTCTATATCGATCGATTTAGTTCCCGGTGAGACACCCTGTATATATTTTAGTCATAAAGTTAATGGGAAAAATAGATCTTTTTAACCCATAAACAATTTTTTTTTTTTTACAAAATGACTTAAGGTTAGCCGTTGTCAACTCTTAGATCATAGAGATAATACGATAATTTTATTTTTAAGCCTGTGTGAATGTAGTTCGGTGGAGCAATGCTGGTCACTTACTAGCATCAGGTGGTGATGATAAATTAGTAATGATCTGGAGATTAACTAATGAAGGAAGTTCCTCAATATTTGGAAGTGGCAAAGTAAATATTGAAACCTGGAAATGCGTTCACACCTTAAACTCGCATAATGGTGATATTTTGGATATTGCTTGGGCTCCACATGATGGTTGGTTAGCGTCAGGTAGTGTAGATAATACTGTCATCATTTGGAATGCTCATAAATTTCCAGAGAAGGTGGCTGTTTTGAAGAGTCATACAGGAATGGTCAAAGTAAGTATTACATATATTTACATTATAATTACAAGAGATTTCTGTGTTTGTCGGTATGAAAATTACTTGAGTCTTGAATTCAACTGGGTCTGTTTGTGAGATTATTCAAGTCTCGACATTTCGACTCCCCTTTTAGAGCCGTTTTCAAGAGAAGAAAAATGATTAAAAAAACTGTCAGGGTAAGTCTGAGTTTGTCTTCATTGAGTGGACTACTTGGCTCCAAAAAGAGTGCCAAAACATGGGGATATCAATAATCTCAACCGGGGTTCAATTTAAGGACCAAATAAGTTTTAATACAATATTGTTTTTCATCAAACGTCAAGAGAACTTGTTTTTATTGACAAATTTTGCGAACTTAAACTGTAATTTCCCTGACACTCCATCTAAACAGAAGTAGAAGTGTTTTACTTCTGAGTGGCAGTAAAAGTCTTTTACTACTGCTCACAAGCGATACTAAAAGTATCGGAAGAAAAAAATAACTATTTATTTAATTTATATTCGAACTTTGAAGAAAAAAATAGCATGTTTTGTGAGGAGTAAAGCGACTTTTTGTGTCTCGTCAGTTCAAGTCCTTGACACAAAAAATGCCACTTTTACTCCATATAAAAAAATATATTATTATTTAACACATTTCAGGGTGTAACGTGGGACCCTGTTGGCAAATATATTGCTAGTCAGTCAGATGATAAATCTTTAAGAATATGGAGGACGTCTGATTGGGCTCAACAAGAAGTTGTAACGGATCCATTTTCAGAATGCTCAGCCACTACCCATGTTCTTAGATTGTCTTGGTCACCCGATGGACAGTATTTAGTATCGGCACATGCAATGAATGGTGGTGGTCCTACAGCCCAAATTATTGAAAGGGAAGGGTGGAGACAGGATAAAGACTTTGTTGGGCATAGAAAAGCTGTTACATGCGTAGTAAGTTTTAAATTTATTGTATCACGCAGTGAATTCCCTCCATGTACAATTTAATTATTTGTACTTTGTGTTAAATAAATATCCATTTTAAAAGGTTAATATTATTTTGAGTGCAATAATACATAAGTTTCGTAAGATTACCTGTGACCTAAGCTAGTAATAAATAATAAATAAATCTATAACATCGACAAAAACGTGGCTCCAGCGTACAGTGCATTGGATTGCCCTACCGGAGTCACATTCCATTAGATGACCTTCTCACCCGTTTTGCACAT
Organism: Leptura quadrifasciata; assembly: GCA_963675555.1. Classification (NCBI taxonomy): domain Eukaryota; kingdom Metazoa; phylum Arthropoda; class Insecta; order Coleoptera; family Cerambycidae; genus Leptura; species Leptura quadrifasciata. Next base: position 146,901,592 of record OY776673.1, on the reverse strand, counting down.
GTACGTAAGTGTATAGAATTTTCCTAGACAACTAGTAACGATCCTGCGGTTACAGCACTGGCCCAGCCAGTAATTATTTTAATGTTTGTTTGCTGTTTCTCTTTTTTAAATGTCAATGTAATTTTTTATAATTTACTGAATTTTATGTACTTTCGCTCTTGAATGCCCTGTATTACACAATATATATATAATGTAATATGTCTAATAATACGGAATAAACTTACTTACTTACCCAGTGAGAGCTCTCTAAGAAATATATTGTTTTTCGTTGCCTCACTACTATTCAAAGTTTTATGCAAGTGCCCAGGCAAAAATTGCTAAGTCAAGCGATAATTGGACAGCCGTTGTTGTATTTGTTTTTTTTCTTTCATGCAAAGTTGATTCAATTATGTAATTATATTTTTTCTAGCTCTTTGATATTTTTCTTAATTTAGATGACCCATTAGGGTATGTTTTCTTTCATATTTCTGGAAATGCTGATTTAGGTTATACTGGTTCTCCAGTAATATAACCTTTTTTTTGGCGATGTTGGTTTTTTGCTTTCCAGCATAATATTTGAGATACTAATGAACAGCAGGAACAGCAGAAAACTTTTTGGCATTCACCATCAAATTTACCTCGAAAGAAAAATAATGCATATTTTTCTCATTTTTCTTAAAACTCGTTAATTTTAAAAAACAGGCGAGTGCGAACGTGGTTGAGTGCCTCAGACGAAGCCACCTCTTATGTGATATATAGGGTGTTAGAAAGTTCCTGTCCTAATTTTATGTGTTTGTAAGAATATGAATAAAATATTCCTATAGACATGTGTTAGGAAATGCTTGTTAAGAGGGCCGTTTGAAGGTGCTTGTCTTCTAAATAAGTTAACATGTACCTGAAATACCATAAATTTAATGAAATAGTTATCCATTTCATGGAAATTATGATTTCATTAAGTAACAGTTGATAACAGTTTGAAATTATTTTTTAACTTTAGAAATTTTCACATATTTATCCGTTCTATTCTTTTAATTTTGGATTCACATTTTCTTATTATAGCTTAAGGAAAACACCATGAGTATGTGCCAGCATGGTTGTTCAATCGGTTAGAGCCTGTTATTGGCAAATTCGCTTTGGCGTGACTGCTGTGTTCTATCCCCGGTACCGACACTGGCAATGTCGGTGGGTAATAGATGTTGTCTGCCTTTTTTTCGTATGTGCAACACTCTTCTGGTCAGCCTTTGGCTTTGGGGGTTGTCTACTGTATATGTTGTGTTTATGTAAACAATTATTTGTCATATAAATTAATTTAGGTCAATAAATTTTTTTTAGGGACATCTCAATTTTTGTTCATAAGTCTTGGCGATAAAGATATTGTTACGTGTTTACACCCTCCAGTAAACACCCTGTACGTAGATTCAATAAATTTCAACCAGAAACTTCACAAACCATTGATTTATTAATCACTTAAATTACAATAATTAATTCTTAAAAATAACAACTAATAATAAATTTAATTACCTTTGGCGTTATTATTATATTTCATCTGATCACTTGTCATCTAATATATCACTCTCTGCTCAAATACATACCTTATACATGCACGTAGAACATACTCGAATCTCCTTCCAGAACCCGTCAAATATGCTGAAAATTTCTATAGTTTTCTAGGTGCTAAATGGCGGTTCGTCGGTTGGCCCACACATGGCGCTGTTTTACCGGCCAACAACTAAACAGGTCTCCCTTCACTCTGACCGGGGACTAATTACATCCCTCTCTGTTAGAGGGCAGCACATAACAATATAGACAACGAATACTAATAAGGATTTTCTACCAAATGCTTTGTGAAAATAAGGTCAGATGATGTAATGCCTAGCATTATCATACGGTACCAACTAGCCCTATTATGGATGTTTATAAGTGATAATACAGTATCTTTATTTCAATTTCAAAGCTTATAAACACCACAGAAATTAGACAACCCCCAATTCCAGAAGCCAGGACTTGTGTGGAAGGGGGTTACACATTGAAAAAACGCAGACATACAACCATTTCCTCCGACAGTGCCAGTGCCGGAGCCAGGATTCGAACCCGGTGGTGCGATGTCCGTGTGATTGTAGTTGCTCTTCCACTTAACCACTCCAAGTTGCGTGTAGTATATGCTAAATTCCAATAACTATGACAAAATGTTTAATCAAAGCTGTTAACTGTAATCTTTGTGGATATGATACTGGCCTTAATGCTATTTGATCTACAATACAGAAGAAAATACATTAGAAACTATTGTTAAGATAATTGTCTCTGTGGTAACCATTGTAGAACATACGAATATTAATGTTATATTTTACAGAGATTTAATTCGAACATACTAAAGAAACAGACGCCAGGTGGTCCAAAAATGACACAGTATTGTTGTTGTGCAATAGGATCAAGAGATAGATCAATTAGTGTATGGTTAACGTCTCTTAAAAGACCTTTAGTCGTTATAAAAGATCTTTTCGATGACAGTGTCCTTGACATATCATGGAGCAGTAATGGTTTATATTTGCTGGCTTGTTCTTGGGATGGCACAGTGGCATGTGTTACATTTAGTCAAGAGGAAATTGGTACACCTTTATCGATGGATGAAAAGGTAATGTAGTTTTTAGCAATTATAGTAGTAATAAATTTGTTTGATTTGAATTATCATTTTTACGTTATAAGTTGACTGTTTAGGAATGTGAATGTTAACGTTTTTTAATAAAAATTCTGTTTCAGTTGAATTGTTACAGTATGTAAAACTTTTTAGACACAATTCTAACCATTATTTTCGTAACATTCTTTTTGTTCAATGTATTACTTCTCTTATTAAAGGAGATATACAGGGTTAATTAAACAAGTAATATTATAGAAAGTTTTAGGCTACAACCAAACTAAGTACAACAATTTTCATTAACAAGTATTTTTGTTTTTGAAGCATTTGTTTTTTATAACCGTTTTCCACGTTTTTTTACAAGTGCCGTTCATAAACTTTATTTGTTCTCTTTATAATATAATATATGGAACTTCCATGTAAGATATATACTTCGAATTAATGAATACTTTTCCAAAATGGTAGGTCAGTAGAAAGTGGATTTCCTTTTCGGATGTAATAGTTGAGGTGCATTAAATTATCATATTTAATAATTTTATAAAATTGCATAAAATAATTATTACACTCCCATTAGGATTCGACTGTGAATCGCAGGGAATTCCTCATAGAGTAGTAAAAGTTAAACACATTGAGCCATTTATCACATAAGTGAATTAGAATAGAATATGCATATGATGTAGGTAAGCAAAAAAATGCATGCCAGAAATACTTTATTATTCACAACTCCGGTGATAGGAAGTCAGGCACACCAGAGGTTTTGTGATTGATTCAAATTTGTTCTGTACTGACATCTGATCATGTAGGGTGGCATACGATCGCCGGTTGGACTATTAGCACAATGTTGTTGTCTATGAATGGTATGGAATCATGTAAGTTTCTAGATTATTCCTTACACAACTACTGTGATTGTTGGAATCGGTACTGAAGTTTAATAAAACCCTATCTTTCATGACGTTAGTTATACTCTCTTGTTTTCGATAGCCTTATTTCAGTTTGTTTAAAAAAGTAGTAGAAATGAGTAGATGAGCTAGTAAAAAAATATATATATTCTATTATTATTATTTGCAGAAGAATGAAAAGGAATTAAATATTAATATTATAGGCTATGTATTTACTTACCAGAGCTGTTCTAAGCACTTTTGTGCTCATAAGCACTATGCTTAGTAATCACGCAAAGTGCTAGCAAGCACTTTAATGCTCTTGAGCACTCGAGATGGCTCGCAAGCACTTTAGAGCTTACGAGCACTCCAAAAACTCCCAAGCACTTTATGACTCGCCAACACTTTTAAAATACTTTCCAATTGTGAAATAAACAGTTAGTTAGAAATCGTTGTGTGCCTTAGTTTTGTTATACAGACTAAGAAGCTTGCCAGACTTGGGATTGTGTGGATGAATAAAAGAACATTAGTTAGGTACCGACTTTCTAGTCAACTTTTTATTTTGATCTTCAAAGTTTTCACAAGAAATTTTTTCAAGTAGGCACACAATAAAATAAATAAAACCTGTGACACCCTATGACATAATAACAGTTTTAGTAAGTTATTATAGATTTTATTTTATTGCTTGCGTTGAATCCTGAACAAAGTGAAAATATAGACTGAAATGTCAGTAAATAACTAAGTAGTTGTATTTTAATTCTACAGCACCAATTTAGGTGATCTTCTCAGTGTAGTACAATGGAGAATTAGTGTTTCCAGATCTGGACTTGATAATCGGCCGTACATTGCATATGGCATCTTTATGACTCATTACTATGGGTTACATATACATTTCTTATGAACACTAATTGGGGATTATTTTTATTTATGAGTAGTATCTTATTTTTTTTTTTTTTTTATACATTTATTTAACGTCGGCCTATTTCCGCTACTGAGGCCTAACACCGACGCCTGTAGACGAGCTACCCCCAACCAGGAATTTTGCCGAACCTCTTCCCTTAAGAAGAGTAGGGATCTTTTACTTGCCTAACATTTAATAGACAAGGGACCGACGGCTTTACATCCCCTCCGAAGGATGGTATATCTCCTATACAACCCTCGCCTAAGGTTGTATAGCTTCCGCGCATACACTGATATACAAGCCGCTGGAAGATGTGTGAGGCGAGAACGCGGTTTCCATTGGAATGGTCACCCATCCAAGTACTAACTGCGCCTGTCGTTGCTTTACATCGCATACCGAAGTATGTACATAGTAAAGACGCACCTACGCTCGCCCCGTATCTTATTTTAAGAAGCATTTTTCAATATACCAACAGTTGAATTTACATTGGTTAACTACTATTGTTAAAAGCATTTCACTATTTCTATTTTTACTCACAAATTTTTTATTACAATCTTGTAACTAAAGATTTTATTAATAGAAAAGCTTAAATTTGAGATCGCCAAAAATTAAAAAAAGGATCAATCAATAGCTGATCTATTTTATGTTTATTGGCATTTTCACTAAAATAAAAAAATATATATAGTACATTCAGCAAATTGTGACACTATTTTCTTACATTATCATCTTTGTTGGCTTTTATCCGTTTTTGTAAATAATGCTTAAATTCAATGAAATTCTACCCTCCTACTCTATTATTTAAATTTTAGTATTTAGTTATTGTGAGTACTTTACTGTTAATAGTGCTTAGTGCTCGAAAAATAAAAGCAATTTTTTGAGTGCTTAGTGCTCGCGAAGACTTTTTGTTAGTGCTCAGCACAGCTCTGTTATCTACCAAATGAAAAAAAATTAGTATACCACTATTTTCAATCCCAAAACATCAAAAATGAAAATAAAACTTGCAAATAACAAATGGAACTATCAAACAAAAAACAAAAGAAATGAACACAAATTAATGAAGCACCTTTCTTCACTTCTTCCGAGCAAATTCAGTAATGAGGTCATTCATATTAATTTCATTTAACATGTCCCCATCAATGGCCAAAATGGCTAACCCATCTAGGCGTTCTTGGGATATTGTGGATCTCAAGTATGTTTTGATCAATTTGAGTTTGGAGAACAAACATTCTTCTGCTGCAACACACGTTGGTAATATCAATAAAATGTGTAATGCCACAGATGTATTGGAAAATGAGTATAATAAATTATTTTTATGCAAATAATTTAGAACCCCTTTAGTCATTTTTCGTAGTTCAATATTATCGTCATCTTGAAAAGATGGTAATATAGACAATATAATCAATTCTTGCTTTAACTCTACCCCATCTGTATTAGAGTGATTTCCAACAGTTAGTGCCAAATGGAGATCATTATAATTTTTTTTTTATTCTCCTTCGCTTACTTCCGACAGCTTCGAAATATTGTAAAGGAGACTAAACAACCTGCTATGATTCTCAACTTGTTTGAATCATTCGCAAAGAGAACTAATTGCTTGATGCTACACAGTAAAAACAGTTTTCTTAAGTGTAATATTTTTGTGTAATTTGTTTTTGTTGTTCGTATTCCAAAAAATACATGATTTTGTCAAAAAAAATATAATATTCTATATGAAATTACAGATTACAGCGATCATAACATAAAATGAATTAAATTTATTTGCAATTTTATTAAATTTGATAGAAAACAAAGGAACAAACTTCTATAAGCACAAATAAATAAAATGATTAAATGATTATTTATTGATATTATTTGTTTTTATTTCACAAAATATTTTTTTATGTGGAATTTTCTGAATTTTATTGAGTAGAAGACACATTTTTTAACAATCAAAGAAAATATTTAGTTTACTTAACTATTACATTTTCTTGTGGATATGTCACACTTTGGAAATACATTAAAATCGAAGAGGATACTTTTCGTTAAACATCCGTACCATGTCTGTTCAGCTTTTTTACATGGCATAATGAATAATATTTTAAAATGTGTTTTGAAAGAGCACCATAACCTCACTAATTTTTCTAATATCACTTTACAGTGTTGCCAACCAGTGCCGCGTTTATAGGCACACTAGGCATGATAGGGGCCCCCACCATGGTGATGCTAATATATTTGTTTATATTGAAATTTTTATAAATATTGTTGATCCTTGTGCTTCAATATTTCTGGTGCATATTAAAAAATTCCAATAGCAAATTTGGATTCTACAGAAAATTATACACAAATGTATGTATGTATGTTTGATCACACACTATGAAAATTTTTCGACACTTAAACACAGAAATAGGCAATTTTTAATTTTTTAAATTTAAATAATAGTTAAATACCAGTTTTTTTAACTCTAAAAGAAACTCTGTCCATAATTGGGGCCCAGTAATAGGTAAATGCGGTCCTATTGCTAACAGTACCATAGAACTATAATAATCAACTTTTGTTAAAATAAAGGAGCATTTTCATTATGAAACACTTCATTGTTAAAGCTGATGTAAAATGCTAAAGTGACTCTAGCTAAGTTACTGCTGTGCTATTATGAAAATGGCCGTTAGACAATTTTTTTCCAAATTCAAATTGGCAAAATCCACTTTAAGGTCAAGAATTATTACAAGTTATCGTTATTTGATTTTTTTATTTTTCAGAATGCCCTTTACGAAAAGGTTTACCACAAGTCTTTACAAAGGAATTGGAATTTGAGTTTTACTGGGACTCAAATTGTGGAAAATCCGGAACTACTTAGTGCTATAGATGAAATGAATGAAAAAAATCATGGACCGGTTATTGACAAACCCGACATTCAAGAACCACAACCTGTGGCAAAGGACGTCTCGTTTGAGTCTCCAAAACTAAACCAAAGCATATTAGTTCCAGCAAATAAACAACTTGAAACTAGATTGCCTTCAGGTAAAAGAAGAATTACTCCGATGCTTTTAACTTCCGTGCCAAATGTTAATAAGGATGTTTCTGCCAATCAGTTACAGTAAGTTGTGCCTAGTTTAAAATGTTATATTTTTTACATTCTATCATCTCCGTAGCTGCTCTTCAATCCAAAAAAATCGTCGTCAAATATATTTACAAAAATAAAAATTTCTCCATTATCTAGTAGGTTTTATACAAAGTTTCTATTCTATTTTTTATAAATTATGCTCCTCTCAAATAATATTTAAAAATTTTCAAAATTTTAAGTAAAAAATTTATCTTGTGGTTTGGCTATTGAAAAGTGTAAATGTGTGAATGCGGTTGAGTTCTGTATCTATTATAGTTTTGCCCTTTGGATTTTAAATGATCATTATTATCTTTTTAGAATTCTAGAAATCTCGGGATGTTGCCATGGTTTCAAATGTTTGTTTTTGTATGATGTGTAGTAGTAGTAGTAGTATCGGCAATACTCACTTTCGTTAGAAAAGTGGATGAATTATTTTAGTTTCAGTTGGAGTCACACCCTTCTTTACAAAATATATTCATGACATGGTGCTTGCATTTGTCATTTTTAAAAAATAACCCAGCACATCGACTTCGGTGGGCTATCAAAAAAAAAAAGCCCATGTCAAATGATTAGGATGCTTTATTTTAGATTTAGGTTCATACTAAAGATGAAAGGTTAGAACGCCAGGAAAATATGTGATTGAAATGCCATCTCTATAGGATGTTTTTGAAATGCATGCATATATTTTTTCTGTTATTCGATGGAATGTGAAGATTAATATCATTTTTTTAATTTAAAAATTCAAAGAAAAAAAAATTTTAGGCTCGCCTTTATCCACCTCAATTCCGACTCGCACAACATAAATTATTCACTCTTATTATAGCCGAGTTTACAGTGTTGCCAGATTCGCACAAAATGATGAAAATATAAATACTTAAACTAAAAACGAACACACACACAAAGTTGGTATTTAGTTATTGTTGCCGTCGAAGCTCATCTTAAGGTTGTAGGCTCCGCATCCAGTATATTCCGAGAGTGCGTACGACCCATATTATGAATAACGAGTTGAAAATGTCCATGGTCCCTTAAACATTGAACAGCTGACACCAAAGTTCTTTCATGGGTAACGCGGATACCAGGATACCGTTATGTGCAAAGTATGTGAGCTTGACGGGCATTCTTGCCTGCCACAGCATAACACAGTACAATGTTTGTCCACTCAATGTTTGTAAAATTCCTCATCATTAAAAACTTTTAAGCACAGTAACTCGCTATTAACATATAAAGACCTATAGGTAAACTATCGACGGCGACAACCACTGCCAAATCACCTGCTACTTGACGACAGGGCACTGAAAATAAGCAACAAGTTCATGTTTAAATACCATATGGAAGCTGATCAGTGGCGTACCTCGATAATAATCATTAATTATTTGTAATATTAAAAATTTATTTTCTTATTTATTTGTTGTTTTTTTTTTTTGATAAATAAATATTATTCTACGGATAATAAAAATATGATGGTTAATGGATCTGAATATATGCCTGTATTTAAAAAACACCCTGTATATTGGGCCAAGAACTTTCAAACTCCCTTGAATCAGCAGAATCTCTGTACCTTTTCATCAATCTACCTCTGTTTAAATTTGCCTTTTTATGGTTAAACGGATTATCATTTATAATTTGTCCCGAGATATTTATAATTTCATTATTTATTTCCCAAAATAGCCTAGTAGAACTTCTCCACTTTTGAATTACTCTTGCTTTGTGTGGGTAGGTAATGTTGTAAGCAGAAAAAATAGGACAACTTATTTTTTCTAATGTAAATCTGTCTCTATTTGAATATGTAATGAAACGAAATAAAACAGATATCACTTTTAATTTATTTATTTATGTAGTTATTGCTATAGTACATGATGGGGTTAATGAGACAAATTGCACTGCGTTATAACATTAACAAAAATTTGGTGTGTAACATTTTAAGAAACTGGAGAATAAACGGTACGATTAGTAGAAATCCTGTATCAAAGGACAATGGATATCCTAATTAACAAGAAACTAACTATTAATATTTCGTTATTGCTCCATTTCTATTTATAACTTCTATAAGTCTGTTTGGCATAGAATTAAATAACCTTATACAATAATCATTAGTAATAATATTTTCCCATGCATTATTTACTGTTTCCAGTAACTCTTCGGCATTTCGAGGTCTCACATTTCATTTTTGGATACTTCTTACAAGCAGTCCCCATACTTCTTCCACAGGGTTAAGATCTGGACTATGACTGGGCCAGTTAAGAACATTGATGTTGTTATCTTGAAACCAGTTAGTTACGGCATGAGCAGGTATGAATGGAACAATTGCCTTGTTGAAATATGAATTCATTATTAGGAAATAATTGTCGCACAAAAGGGAGCATAATATTGTCTAAAATCCTAATCTACGCTTTATTAAATCGTTCCTCAGTATGCCACAAAACACCAGGACCACGTGCCGATATCCAAGCCCACATATTGACGGAAAATCTACCACTTTTATCATTGTTAGATATATATTTCTCATCGAATCGAGTATTCGGAGGGCGGTAAACACGAATACGACCGCTGTGTGTTGACTGGAAAGTTTTTTCATCTGTAAAGATTACATTGTTCCAAAAATTTACATGATGCGTTAAAAATTCAAGCGCAAATCCTACTCGAGCTTCTTTAAGTTCAGCTTTAAGTAAGTATTTCTGTGCTGCTGCATGACAGCGTAGCTCCAATTCTCTTACTCGCCGGCGACCAGTAATACTACTCGATCCAGGAAAATTCGGTTTTTCAGCAGCCTGAATAACTGAGTAAAATGGATTTTCTACTAAAGCATTTACTAATTGCAAATCTTGTTGTTGAGTTGATATCCTTCGTCGCCCTGATCCAGGATTTCTACTAATCGTATCGTTTATTCTCCACTTTCTTAAAATGTTACACACCGAATTTTTGTCAATATTATAACTCAGTGCAATTTGTCTCATTGACCATCCATCTTCTGCTTTAGCAATAACTCCGGATTTAACTAAATCGCTTATATGAGGCATGTTAGTTTTTTTGCACACTTGCAATAAATTATGACAACTGACTGACAATGTCACAAAAATTCAAGTTAGATGTACACAACTAGATTTTAGCAAAATACCGTTATAAGACTTGTGCTATTTTTTTTTGCTCACAACCGTACTTTTCTAATAACAGAATACGTTTTCTAAGATGCTCCCCTTTCTTCAAATCGTTCTACTCTAGGGACAAACAGCTTGACAAACCAATGTTAAAATGTGTTTGCATCCAGACCTATGGACATTTTAAATTTTTATACCAAACAGGAAAGGAAATAGGATGTATCTATTAAAAAGCTTTTGGTCATCCGAATTTTAAATTTGGACTGGTGCGTAATTATCTTTTGTCATGCTAGTGGAGTAAATTTCAGTCCGAAATTTGAGTTTTTTTTTTTATTAACATAGAACCGGTCGAAACTGACATATTCTCGTTAAATATGTCATTTGCTATGCAAAATTACTATTTACGACCGATTTTTTTTATTGATAAAAAAAGATAAAAATTCCGAATTTTTTTTGTATATCACTCAATATTTCGAAAACTATTAGCAGTATTGACTTGAGTTTTTTTATTTGAAAGCTGCTATATAAGCACTTCTAATGACATCGTTTCAATTATACGAAGTTTATAATTTTACTAACTAAATTAGAGTATGACCACTTCTATTCCATATCCTCAAATTTTCACTAATTGACAAAAAATTTTATTTTACGATTTTTTTTGTTCATTTAGCGAACCAAATAGAGCTAAACTTTAAAAAAATTTTAAAAAATCATATCCGTACTTGCACTTTTGTTACTGTTAATTCGCAAAGAATTAGTGGATAGGAGGCTTCCAAGATCCCCAAAAGCTGTTCTTGAAAAATTAGCAAATCTGGATGCTATAAACTCAAATCAATATGAGGCAGATATACAAATGATTCTACACACTTTGACAGACTGTATATAATGTGAAAACATTGTAGTAAAATCGGTAGATACTGATGTTCTCCCTTTACTGATAATGTAATGCCTGAACTAAATAAGTGTTACCTATTCATGCAATTAGGGCACAGTGCCAATGAACGTTACGTATCAATACATATTGTACATATCAATGTAAAAGCTATATACAAGGGAAAAGGAGATAAGACTATGATTAATAACTATAAACCTATCGCGCTAATTTCAAATGTAAGTAAAATTTTTGAAGAAATAATATACTCAAGGTTAATAAATGATCTAGAGAGTCAAAACTTATTAAGCATTACTCAAAATGGTTTTAGGAAAAACAAAAGTACAGTTAGAGCATGTTATCAAGCGTTGCGTGAAATAATTAACTCCCTGAATATCTATTTATTATTAGCCGTTACTCGAGTCCGAGTATAAAAATGTTACAGTCGATAGATTGTGTACAATAAAAAACAAGTAAAAGGTGTAGTCTATTGTAATTCCCATTCATCTATGGTGCACACGACTATGGCTATAGAGGCCAATTCGGGAGAGCACATGTCGACCGCAGTCAGGACAGACATAGACCTGGTTGGATTCGGCCTTCTTGCAGCAACATTTCCTTGATAGCTGGCCACAGCCCCTCGCCATTCGGTTCTGTCCGCTGCAAGTTGTTCCCATTGCTCGTCTGCAATACCGCAGGATTTTAGATTTTCATGGAGAGCGTCTTTGAACCTCTTTCGTTGGCCGCCACGCCTTCTTCTACCGCTTAGCAATTCACCATAAAGTGTACATTTAGGAAGGCGGTTATCATGCATACGATGAACGTGACCTGCCCATCTTAGGTGTGCTCTTGAAATAAGCACCTCAATTGGAAGGCTGTTTGCTCTCCTGAGTACTTCCACGTTTGATATGTAATGGAACCAACGGATTTTCATCATACTTCTGAGGTGTCTTTGCTGAAAACGTTCTAATTCTTTCACATGTCGACGGTAACTGACCCAGCTTTCACATCCATATAGCAGTGTTGGAATGACAACTGCTCTGTAGACAGCCATTTTCGTTGACAAAGCAAGGTCGTGGTTGTCAAATACTCTCTCTAAGTCCCCAGAGTGCTCTAGATGCAGCATTAATTCTATTGCGAAGTAATTGAACTGATCCACCACTTCAAGAGAATTTCCTTTAAGTGTAATGTCTATTTGGTTCACTTGATGAGAAGTTGACATAATATTAGTCTTTCCAATGTTGATTTTAAGTCCCAAGGAATCATAGCTCTGGGCATACACATCTAAAAGTTCTTGAAGCTCTTCCGGCGTAGAGGCTAAAAGTGCACAGTCATCCGCATACTGGAGATCACAAATGAATCGTGTGCGTGTCTTCGTGAAAGCTCTAAAGCGCCCTATGTTAAAGAGACCGCCATCACAACGATATCTGAGACCTATTCCTCTGACTGTCAGTTTGTTGTCAACAATAATTGTTAGAGCAGTGGTAAACAAATTAAAGAGTAGGGGTGCCAGGACACATCCCTGCCTAACTCCAGTGAGAGTTTGGAAAGGTTCGGTTGCCTCATTATTATACATAACCTGGGCGTTGTTGTTTGTATGTAGACTGCAACATACTTCCACAAATTTTCTAGGGATACCTAAGCGGAACATAATTTTCCAGAGCACTTCCCTGTCCACCGAGTCAAACGCCTTGGTTAAATCAATGAAGGCCATGTGAATTTCTCCTTGATGTTCGAGTGCTTTTTCTTGAAGCTGTTTAAGTATGAAGATTAAATCCGATGTGCCTCGGTTTGGTCTAAAGCCACTCTGTGTTTCAGGAAGTAAGTTTTTCATAACAGGTGTTAGCCTATTTGCCATTTCTTTAGTGAGTATCTTCCCTCCAACAGCCAGGAGAGCTATACCCCTGTAATTTCCACAGTCCGCAGCGCTCCCTTTGTTTTTGAAGAGGTTGATTAAAAGTGTATCACGAAACTCCTGCGGAGCTTGACCACTTTCCCACACGACATCAAACAGTTTTTTGAGGTAGGGTATGAGCTCTGACGACACAGATTTAAAGATCTCAGCTGGGAGTGAGTCGGCGCCGGGAGATTTGTTATTTTTTAGCTGCCCAATGGCGGTTAAGATCTCTTCCGTTGTTAGTGGTTTATCTAAGTCTTCGAAGGTGTCATATTGAGGGATAAGATTTATAATATCGTGATCAGCTTGACTTTGCTGGTTAAGAATGTTAGAGTAGTGTTCTTTCCATCGGGCTCTTATTTCCTGGTTTTCTTTGAGGAGATTTCCATTTAAATCTTTAATAGGGCACATATTTTTCCGACTGGGGCCGTACACTGCTTTTACTCCTTGAAAGAAATTCCTGTAGTCGTGTGAATCGGCGTACCTTTGAATTTCTCTGGCCTTGCTTGCCCACCATTCGTTCTTTATTCTTCTGATTTCGCGTTGCGTTTCATACTTAGATTGGGTAAAAGCTTCTGCTCTTGATGAGTCGTTGGGGTGGTTGATAGCGTTTTGGAAGGCAATATGTTTGTGGTCAAGAAGTTCTTGTATAAAAGCTTCATTATCATTGAACCAGTCCTCCTGTTTTTTACTTGCTGCAGTGCCAAGAATTTCCTCACTCGCACTTTTTAAACTGTCTTTAATTTGTGTCCAGGTAGCAGCGACATCTACAGAATTGGTTTCTTCTAGTGCACTCAAATTCTCTTGAACTTTTTGCTTTAGCTGTTCGACGGTTTGTTGGTCACGCAATTTACTAATACAGAGACGGAGTCTACGTTTTACTTGAGTTCTTCGGTGTTTGGGTCTCATAACAATTTTCATTTTAGAGACAACAGGACGATGATCGGTCCAACATTCGCTATCAATGCGCGCCTTTGTAATTTGGACGTCCTTGAGATGCTTCCTACGTACCATAACATAGTCCAGTAGATGCCAGTGACCTGATCTGGGGTGACGCCAGGTGCCTTTAAATTTATCCTTTTGTCGGAAAATGGTGTTTGTTATAACTAGATCATGTTCGGTGCATTTAGTTAGGAGTAGTTGACCGTTAGCGTTCATGTTGCCCAAACCGTTCTTGCCTATGATGCCTGGCCAGGTGCCTGCATCTCTCCCTACTCTAGCGTTAAAATCGCCAAGAATAACGAGTCGTTCCGTTTTAGGTATTCTACAGAGGGTTTCTTCCAGCTGTTGATAGAAGCTTTCCTTGGTTTCGTGACTTGCATCCAGAGTGCGCTTATTAGATTTACCGCGTTGCCATCTGATAGTTCATAGCGTAGCAGCATTAGACGCTCGGATAGGCCTTGTGGTACTTGTGTTAAGTTGGGTACAAGTTGATTCTGAACGGCAAATCCTACTCCATGTTGTCTTCTTGAATTGGTGGGAAGACCTTTCCAATAGAAGGTGTAGCTGCAACGTCAACATTGAGTCGGTGAAGTTCTCTATCTATTAGAGCAGTTCTTCTTTCAGGCCGATCGGTGCGAGTGCTGTCGTTCAAAGTACGAACATTCCAAGCGCCGTAGATGAAAGAATTAGTTTTCTTGGATTTAACTTGTCGGTGTTTTTTCGACATTCGATGAGGTGTCCCTGTGGGCACCCTCCCCCAGAGATCCGATCGGGAGGGTATTTTACCTCCGGATGATTTTGTCCCACTTGAACGCTCCATCATTTTTTAAAGCCTTAATCGACTGAAAACGAAGCTGCATTTGAAGTTTTAGCTGGAGCAGGTATGCAACTGACTAGCTCGGTTGCGGAAGGCGAGTGGTGTGGTCCCATGGCACAGAAGGAGACTGCGACGATGGGGTAACCAAACGATTCCAAAAGCAACCTTTGTGTGCGGTGGGTTATTTTTAGCGCACTCTTCGTGAGAAGGTGGATGTGCTCACGGCAAAAGGTAAGGGTTATTCCGCCCTTACTCGTCGTTAGAGCCTCGTTAGTGAAAACAGGGTGCACCAAGTTCAAATTGAACTCATCGTGAAAGTGAGGTTAACAATTGAGTAGGAGAGGCTATAACTTGCTCTTCACTACCCCATTCACTCCCCCCTGAATAACAAGAAACATACAGTTGCTATAGGTTTGGACTTATCAAAAGCATTTGATAGTGTAGACCATAGTATTTTAATTATGAAGCTGGAAAAGTACGGAATTAGAGGTATTGCTTTAAGACTATTGGTACCATATTTAAGTAATAGACTACAATGTGTAGTTGAAATGAACAGTAATGGAGAATTACAAAAATCTGAGAAATTAAAAATAAGAAGAGGTGTCCCGCAAGGGTCAATCTTAGGTCCATTATTGTATATCTTATACACTAATGACTTAACTATGATACTTGATGAATATGCAGTACAGTATGCTGATGACTGCACATTAGTTATGCACTCTTATGACTAACATCCTAGAAGATGTTCAACATTAGATGTTTTAGAAAAATATTTTACATCTATAAATCTTAAACTAAATAAAAATAAAACAAAAGCTATAGCATTTACATGTAACACATCTGATATTGAGAAAAAAATTGATAATGGTATTAGTACATTGACAACTATGCCCACACTGACTTTCTTGGGAATCAAAATTGATGCCAGACTTGACTGGAAAGCTCATACAGACAACCTCATAAATAATATAGCCAAGTATTGTTATGCCCTAAAAGTGATAGCACAAAATATTAGTACTGATGCAGCTTTTATAGCCTATTATGCCTATGTGGAGTCTCGACTCGGATATGGTATCATTTTTTGGGGCGGAACAAATCATATATATAAAATATTTGTGCTACAAAAACGATGTTTGAAAAATATTTTAAACATTAAACAAACAGTCAGTTGCAAGCCAATATTTATTGAAAGAAATATACTTACCTTAATCAGTCACTACATCTATGAGTCTGTTGTTTTTGTAATGCGAAATACTTCTCTGTTTGCGAAACATGATAGAAACCACATATATGACACAACAAAAAAGAATGATCTTTTAAGTATAAAAACAAGTCTTACTTTTATTCAAAAAAATATGCCATATACCATAATAAAAATTTATAATAAACTTCCCAACAATTTAAGAAGTGGTACTATTAAAGTAGCACAAACAAAGTTGAAGGCTATGCTTCTGAAAAAGGCTTACTACACTATGGGCGAGTTCATTAATGATAGTCTTGATGATTTATAGCATTTTAAAATATTTTTTAACATGTACTAGTAGATTTAGTTATGTGCGATTTTTTTTTTTATGTATAACTTTTTAACCCAAGTTTTAACTCTTTTGATTATAATTCTAGTTGTAATATTTTTATACATTAAGTTGTACTTTTGTGACACGTTCTGCACCCTTTTGGGTATATGTAAAGAACAAATAAAGACTTCTATCTATCTATCTATTTCAAAAAATTTGAGAGAACCAATTTGTTGGCAATGTATTCTTTAACTGGCCGTGACACAACCAGTTTTATTTAGAAGATTGGTAAGAAAATAGCATTTGATGTTTTATTAAAGAATATTACAAAACTAAGTATCTTCCTTTTACCTCATATCAAAATAATCTGCCGAATCTTGGACCTCTTCATATCAGTTGTGGCAATAATTCAATAATGTCTATTAACGAAGCAGATCATATCAAATACTTAGGAATCATAATAGACAAACACCTCAGATGGAATCTGCAAATAAACAATATTGTAAAAAAATTACGCCCACTCCTCTCAAAATTTAAATATCTTAAATTATTTTTAAATGCATCCCAACTTGATATACTATACTATTCTCTCGTGCAGTCACAACTAACTTATGGAATCATTGGTTGGGGTGGAGTAAACAATAATTACCTAAAAACATTAAATACGATTCAAAAATGGTTCTTAAAAATAATGTACAATAAAACCTTAACTTACCCCACAAATAACCTATACGATGAAGCTAAGAAACTGGATATTAGACAGTTATTTTGCAAAAAAATTCTATTACACTTGTTCAGGAATAAGCAACAACTAACATATATTGAACACTGCCACAACACACGCAGCAGAAGCATTATAACGATAAAACCTAAAGTTAATAAAACAGTGGGTCAACGAAACTACACTTACATTGCCCCTCAAATCTATGATCTAATCCCACCTGAAATGAAAATCATAACGACACCTAATCTCTATAAGAAAAAAATTGATGCATGGTTATTGGATACTCCAAGGCAAGTAATACATCACATAATCTAAATGAAGATATATGCATAAAAAAATAATAAATAATAAAATATATATGTGTGTATATATGTATGTGTATATATAGGTATGTATATATATGTATGTATGTATGTATGTGTGTATATATGTGTTTATGTATATATAAATGAATAAATAAACAATAACTCGCGGATTCTAGTTGATTATGTTTATTTACATAGCATAGCTTGATAAACCTCAAAGAAATCTGTAAGTATGTAGCCTATACCCCATCTTACAAGTACTTAGTACTTCGCGGGGTCAACTATTTATTTACAAATCATGATGTAAAGGGAGAAGGGAAGAAGGGTGTGTGTATATAAATATATGCACTCTCTTTTTTCTTTTCCTTTTTTCTCTTATTCACTTTTATTTGTTTGTAATATTTCTTGTTTGTTATATATACTCCTTGTACTCTCCACTTGTATTTCTATTTGTAAATAAAATTATTATAATTATTATTATTATTATTGGCGACTTAAAAGAATTATTAAATCTTCTGTCACTACCTGAAAATCAGAGGTTGTTAATCAGTAGACAATATATACTTCATTCTTATAAAAATAAGGACAAAGATATACATACCCTAAATAAGTTGTGCATATAAATAACCCCTAAACCTAATCGAACGGTAGCAGTGCTTCTTCCTCCAACTGATGATGCATTTCAATAATACTTAAGGTATTACACAAGACCCAATAACCGAATCAATAAGGGAAGCATTGTCAATTTTTTTGCATGGACAAAAATAAATATAATATATAAAATATAAATAGCATAAAGCTTGAAATGCAGTACCGATTATAAATGTACTGATTGCTGCAACACTATAACAATGGAAATTGAAGAGAAGAGAAGAATATCCTTTTTTTAGTGAGTGAACAATTGTTCACAGTCGATATTAGTGGTGCGTAAGATAAGTTCACGAAGAAAAAAAAAAGTATTTCATGCTGGAAAATGTTATTTTTTGTACACATATATGTTTCCTAGAATGAGTTTATCTGGTTATCATTTCTCCAATCCATCAACATTTTGTAGGCAAATTCATACCTTTATCAGAATTTATCAGGTAAAATATTATTGGAAGCAGTGTTTGCTTCTTCATTATGTTCTATGATGTGCCTGATTTACTCGTCTCGCTGTAATTCATAATTTTCGGTTTGAAATAACTTTAATTTCAATTTAATTCAAAACTATGACACTTTAAATTATGAATTGTTTATTTAATCTTTTACATAGCAACACATGCATTCTTTCCAAACAGCATTTTATTTATTGTTGCATTCACATAGATTCATATAGATAAGTGAAATGTTATCGTTTTTTATTTTAGTTTCTTAAATATTTGTAGGTTTGTACATAAAATATTAAATTAAAATTGAATTAATTGATAAGAAGATTTATGCAAATTCATGTGGTTTAGAATTTTTATTAAAAAAATAAATTACAAGTTCTCATTTTCATCTCTAGAACGAAAAAACATTACTTACATGTTGATTAGCTATGGTATATTACTATTTTCACAGATATGAGTAGAGAAAATAGATTTTTCTATTTAAATTTCATGTGAGTAAATACATATACTTACCACGTGTTCATATTTTATTATAGTTCTAAAGTTTACGCCGACACTACATAGATAAGCACATATGAGCTGGGCGCTAACAGTACTGTGGCCGAGATAGTATTACATTAACAAAGAGCATGTGTGCTATTCCATGCTGATTGATATCTTAAAAACCGTGGCATTTAAGATATTTCTGATTTTCATAAAAACTCCTTCAAAGCATGTGTTTCGTTTATTTCACTAGATATGAACGGAATGTTGTAAAATAAAAGTTTTTGATGATTAGTGAAAATTTCACTATATGAAACAGAAGGGGTCTCATTCTAATTTCTCCAGCAAAAAAAATTGTAAACTTAGGATAATTAAAATAGCGTCAGCATTGATGCTTTGAAATAAAAAATTCTTTATATCATTAGTAGTTTTCAAGAGTGATATACAAAATAACAACTTTTTTCCAAATTCATGATTTTTGTCTTTTTTGTTAAAAAAAGTTCGGAATTAGCCAAAAAATAGCCATTTAGCACATCTAATGATATCCTCAACAAAAATATATCAGTTTAATCTGGTTCTATAACAGATTTTTATTTCCGAGATTTTTACTTGAAATTTACCCAACCTTTATTAATTAAAAAAAAACTGCTGTAGATTAGCTGATAACCTTTCAGCATAAACTATGTATCTAGCCAACTAATGTCACCTGCTGTTAAGTGTCAGTTGCTTCAGTATCTAGAACATTTTCATTTAAGCAGATTGCTCTTTGTTTTAAAAAAAAAACTTGATACTATTATTTCATATCCTCGCTTTTGCGTAAACCAAAGATATAAAACATCATCCAATTTTCTGATACCTCCAGTTTTCATAATTTTGGAATGGATGGTTCTGGTGACGTTAGGACACTACACCCCTTTTCAGCCTTCTCATTTTTTCCAGTCTGTAATGGTACTTATTCGTACACCGTTATCATCTGTTACATTTTTAACAATTTGTATGTATTGCAATCTATTTATATTGTCACGCATTTGTTTAATTTAATTTTATAAAAACTATTTAATACGATTTATTTTTCAGAATAAACTCCGACTCACAATTTTCTACACAAACTTCATTTAGTAAATCTTCTCCAATAAAAAGCCAGATAATAGTTGAGACTGTAAAACAACCACAAGAGAAGCCAAAAGTACCTAACGAGTCAAATACATTGTAAGTTATATTTTCAGTAAACCAAGCAAGTTTCTAAAAGTTTTAATTGTTGTTTTGTTATAGCCAAAGTGGTAAAGAAGTTAATAAAGTAGTTATTCAGCCTCCTGGAACACAAATAAACCAATTAATGTGTTCTGAGGTACCAGGCGATGAACCGATAGTTAAGTTTATTAACATTTTGGATCCATTAAAAATGCCACCAGGAGTAACAGTAACTAAAGAATATGGAACAATGAAAATACAGGTAATGTAAAGTCGCAAAATATTCTCCCATTACTTGGAATATAATATGAAATGTACAAATTTTGGTTTAATGTCCCCGCTTTATTTATGAATCCTGAGGCTCCTTGCTCAATTTTTTGAATTCAATTTTTTTGTATGTTTCTATGTTTTCTTTATATTTTCGTTATGTTTTTAAGCATAAAAAGATTGTTATTTTGGAGAAGGTGTGATCACCCTACTAATTTTGAAAAACCGGTGCGAAGATTGTAGATTGTTTAAGGGATCGCTTGGCTCTGAGTTAGCCTTACTTTACACTTTAACCTAATAGATCTTTTGTGAATTACCATACAACTAATTCTTGCCCAGGGTTCCAAAACATTTTACAAAGCTTGTGATTTTCCCAACCTTTTTTTCAAGACTGTCAGTTAACTCGTTTCCTTCTATGACCTCATGCCATGCCACCCACATCAAGGCAATCCTGTTGTTATTAGCTAGTTGCTTCAGAGATTGTCTGCATTCCCAGACAATTTTAGACTCGAATGCTGCCCGGCTATCTGAAAGTATATAGATCTTTGCCCTTCGAATGCCTTTATTTAGGTATTCCTGGACACACACATGTATAGTGTAAATTTTTGCTTGGAAGTTGGTTGGGGTATTGCCAAGGGCTTTGGATAGCCTGCATTTAGACCCCGCTATACTCACACCTCCCCTTCAGTTATCTTGGATCCATCTCTGTACCAGGTGAGTGACCTTTTCTCCAACTGCACTGCTTCAATCCTGCCTTTGATGGCTTTCAATCAGCACATCAAAGGGGCAATCGAAGTCCTGCTTGATTGGCATTGAGTCAGTGGGTTTGGTCATGGACTCAAAATGGATAAACTCCAAAATCCTTAAGTGACCAACCAGGTCGCTTGGTTTAAATTTATGTCTGATGCAGTCTTAGGACACTATGAGCTGCCTCCTTTACTTGTAAATGCAGAGGAAGTAGGTCAAACATTGCCTCCATAGCTACTGTAAGACAGGAGAGCATTGCTTCTGTAGTCTCTAAGCAGGCAAGGCTTTGCAATACCTAATGTTCCTTGTGCTAATTTTTCTTGTGCTTTTGTCCATCATAAGCATGATGCATTGGTTACCATGGGTCTGACAACCGAAAGGTAGGACTAAAGTGTCATTTTTGGCTTCAGACCCCAAGTCAAACAGCTTGTGGCTTGACCAAATAGCCGCTATTGCTTTTATGTCTTTTCCAAATGCAATTTCCAGTTTTTGATCCAGGATTACTTCTAGATACCTACCCGCACTCGAAAGTTCAGCATTGTTCCAAACAGTGCTGAAGCTCTCAAATTTAGTTTTCTCCTTTAGGTGAATGGCACAATAACTCTTTTGCTTTTGAAGTCCCTCTGTCGAGCACCATTTGGATATTGTATTTAAGGCAATTTGCATAAGGTTTAAGATCATAACCTCATGTCTGGCTCTTATAGTCGCGACCAGGTATCAGCGTAGCCCTCAAAGTTGAAGCCAAAATTATTCAATTTATGAAGGAGATTATCAACCGCAGCAAGGGTGATAGAACTCCACCTTGAGGACAACCCCTGACTGCAGTCAGTGTGTGTGGCTGGCTCATCCCTCAGATTTGCGGTAATTATTCTGCTTTTTATCATGGATTATATTCATTTGATAGTTGGGAGCCGTATTCATCTTTCTTCCGTCGCTATTTGTATGGATTCATAGGACGTGTTGTCAATAGCACCCTCTACATCTACTGAGCCACTTTCTTTGCCATAAATGTCTTTCCAATGCCTTTGACTAGGCCATGTAGAGCAATTATTATTGATTTGTCAAGTTAATAGGCAAATTGTTTTGAGTGAGTGCTGTCTATGTAAGGATTTCTCTAGTATTTTATGGATAAATGCTACTTTGACTTCTCTCCAGGCTTGGGGAATATATTCAAGAGTATAGCTTACTATGAATACTACTACGGGATAAGTTCCATGTTGAAGCAGGGTAGGATAAATGCCATGTCTATCTGGCGATTTATAGGGCTTTAATGTAGATACCTCTCATTTAATTCTGTTAGGGGTGAATATTTTTCCAGCTAGCTTTTTTCCTTCTCTTTTGGGATGGTATGCATCCTCATCCAGGTAAGTCCATGGAAATTCATCTTCAATTATGTGGGAACCTGAAAAATGAATACCTAAAAGTAGCCTTATATTTTCGTGCTGATTCTATATTCACCATTGGGCTTTTTGAATAGCCCTATTCCATTTGAGTGATCTTTTGCAATGACATTTTGGAGATGGATTGGTCTCCATGATCTTCTTTTTGTACCTTCTCGACTTTCTCAATTTTTTGTTGTACTCCGAGAGGTCTTTTTTATAGTCCTCCCAGTTCCACAGTTTTTGGCTCTATTAAAAGTTTTCCTAGTCTCAGTCCTGAGGCGACTGAAGCCATACTCTACCAGGGTACATCTCTTTGGACCGCCTTTTGTTTAATGGGACTTTTTGCATAATACGAAGTCATGACATTTTGTAGTTGATATGAGGGTATATCTAATTCCTCTGTTGTATCGATGGAGTGTGTGATGCCTTTGACCTCCACCCTTAAATGTTTTTTGTAGACACTCCAGTCAGTCAGTCTAGCTACTCTACATTCCCCAAAGTTTTTTACAGCCACCTCCAATTCGAACTGAATATGCCTATAATCTGAGATGGAGAGAACAAGTGCCGATGTCCAGGCCCTTTTAATTTATAACCCAAATTACAGACTAGAATCTGACTGCATAATTAAATTTTTAAGTGGTTGATGTGTTATTGGTTTTATTTTAGAATTACTTTCTGTACACAAAGACTCTAAATTCCTAAATGGTCTACTCTCCGCATGAACTTTTTTTTGGAGACCTTTAAATAGGATTATAGAATATATTAGTTTCTTCTCATTTCAATCACTTTCAACTGAAAATGTAAATAAGAATAGATCTCTTATAATTCAAACTAATTATTTTTTTAGGTTACCAATAACTGCCATAAAACACCAAGAGGTTCATTGTCTAGGATAGAAGTTTATAAAAATATTAATGATAAAGATCCTAAATGGGATACATATTTAGGTAATTACTGTTAGAATTACTGTTACGTGGTTCTATTCATAAAAGAGCTTGCATGATAAGGGTACATTTCTATCGCTCATACACTCAATATCAAATCTTTAATATGAAAACTCTAAAGTATTCTTGCGGCCGAAAAAAAGTAATTGACATTTTCTCCCTTGTAAATAGATAGATACTTTATTTACCATTATAAATAAACTCAAATACGATTTTCTTGGGTACTTCTAATTATACAATAATACTTATAAAAATAAAAAAAGGAACATTACATACAACCTTGTGTGATAAACAATTTTTTACACTCAGTAAAAAGGAAAAGCCCTTACATACAATCTAGCATAATAATCCAGTACGTGGGTATTAGAAAGGGGTGTTTGAATGCAAAAGGTGGGGTAGTAGTGATTTTTTAGTATGTTGTTAGGCTTGGGGCCCTAATGAAAAATCCAAGTTTTCGACCTCGAGGCGCATGCGCCATCTTGGATTTTAGGTACAAAAATTTGGTTTTTTGATAATAACTCAAAAAATGTGGCTTTCACGACAAAAGATGTTCTATACAAAGTTAAAGAGGACAAAATTTCCTACATTTTTTGTTAAAACAATTTTTTTGTAGCACACATATGTTAGGAGTTACAGCTCTGTGAAGTTGCACTATTTGAAAAAAAAAGTATTATATTTTGTTATTTGGCTGTTAATAACTAAAATAAATAATGTAAACAAATGCCAATCATATTGAAATAATTTTTAAAGAGACTCTACTTTAATTTTATATTGTTGGAGATGCAATGATAAACTGTCATTTGTCCAGGGAAATGGGTTTGAAAGGTTTGAACAAAATGGTTAACACGTACGAAAATTTTGAGGCAATTAAATTTAAACGAAAAGATAAAGTTATCTCACTACTAGCAGTTAATAGCAGCATTAAAGTCGGCGAAGAAACTATTTGCCTCAACCCTGTTACGGACCTCTAGCATATGCGACCCACCATACGCTTTAGCATTTTGTGGGCCGCATTATAACAACTGCTACACGCCCGTAACACATTTCGCTATTCTCCACGGGAGGGCGATATATTTGTGACACGTGATCAGCAGAGGAAACGGAAGCAACTATTGTTTTTGGCATGGTTGGTGTTATTAGTTGGTAATTCTTCCAACTTCGGTTTTATCCAAGGCATCCTGGTGGATTTTAGAATTATCAACACAAGAAAATTGGTGGATTGTTCCCTCATCAGTGAGGGTTCTACGGACGGGGCTTCTACACACGTCAGTGAGAGTTCCACGGACGAGGCATCCACACACAGTGGAAGGTTCCAGGGCTGGTGAGGCTACCATCAACCCCATCCTTGGGTCCGTTTCTTGTGTCCCGAAGACATCTACGTAGGGCTACAGTTCCTCCACATCTGGACTCAGTATCGTACCACCCTGAATAAGTGTGTTGTGTTTATGTTTATTTTTTTACTTACCGGGGACCACCTTCAGTGGTTCGGCTGGATTTAAATTCATACGTTTGCATTTTTAACTTGTACATATTTAAGGATTTTATGCATTTACATATATTTAAGGAGGTTCTTTAAATGAGACCTTTGTGGCAGTATTTATGAGCAATTTATGAGGACATTGTAAACCGATGTGTAGCTACACGAGGCATTTTATGAATGTTGTAACTGATTAATCATGAAATATTGACCACTACATATGGAAAAACTCAGTGATTTGTTATGTAAGTAAACTAATAATTTATCATAGTCTATGTAAGCTTGGGCTTAACGCCCTGAGATAGTCTGAGCTAGAGAAATTTTATCGTAGGCACGTACATGACTTTCCGGGTAAGTCAGTGCCTACGATATCTGCTACGCTACAGTAGCCCAAGTGATTTCGTTACGTAATATCTTAATTATTAATATCCAACGTATCTATTTGTTCATGTATGTGAAACCCGTAGCAACCCACTAATGCTGTTTCAAAGGATGTGCATTGCTAAGAAGTCCGAAGACAAGATAAAGGATTTCCTTAAATATGAGCTGGCCCCCTTTCCTTTGTCGCTTTTTTCGGAAGCAGGAATGCGCAAAGGAACCAAGTCATCTTTATATTCCGTGTTCACACCGCTTTCCAATGAATTTCAATTCGGAGATAACTAGATCAATGTGGTGGATGGGGGATATCTCCTACACAAAGTTGTGTGGCACCGAAATGATTTGTTTGGAGCGATTTGTGACAAATATGTTCGATATGTGCAGGATCATTTTGGTTCCCACGCAATTGTTGTTTTTGATGGATATCCAACTGATGGTGGCAATACAAATACAAAGACCGCAGAAAGACTTCGTCGATCAAAAAAGCACGTGTCTGCCCATGTCCTTTCTTATGAAACAATGGTGGTGCAAGTTTGGCAGGAGCGATTTTTAGCCAATGAAAAAAATAAAGTTCGTCTCATATCGATGCTGAAGAACAAATTTGAGCTGGCTGCATTTACAGTTGAACAAGCTGAAGATGATGTCGATTGTCAACACTGCAATTTCTTTATGCAATTAATCAATATTTGATGCTATTTTTGTGGTCGGGGAAGATGTTGACCTTTTAGTACTTGTGACAGCCTTAGCACCAGCCGAAAGTTCTATCTACTTCCATAAACCTAGAAGAGGAAAAACTGCTGAGAGGATATATTCAGCAAGTAGCCTCAAATACGAAGAAGCAACCAAGCACATTCTGTTCTTGCATGCCTTCAGTGGTTGTGACACAACGTCATCCCTAATCAATCAGGGAAAAACTAAATTTTGTACGCTGATAGAAAAAAACAGAGCGATTTATGAAATAATTGAAATTTTCAACCAACAAGATGCCACGTCAGAGGAGATTGCCGAGGCCGGAGTACGCTTTCTTGTAGCTTTATATGGTGGCAACATGGATAAAGAGAGTTTGGAAGAGATTCGTTTCCAACGCTTCGCCAAATCTACGCTGAAAAGCAAATTTAATCTTGCCTCTTTGCCACCTACAAAAGACGCGGCGCAATTCCACGCCTTTAGGACGTACCACCAAGTACAGAAATGGAGAGGCATAGAGAAAAATCCTGAAGACTGGGGTTGGAAGCATGGCGCTTACGGGCCCACTCCCATAACAATGGCGGAAAAACCAGCTCCCGATTCCTTATTAAAATCGGTATCTTGTAACTGCAAAAAGGGGTGTGGTGGGGCATGCAGCTGCCGAAAGGCTGGACTTAAATGTTTGGTTGTATGTGGCTTCTGCAAGGGAGAATCTTGCGGAAATCCGCATTGAAAGCGAGGGCGAGGATGACGACATTTTTCAGGCTACGGACCAAAACTACGACCAGGACACCAACAATAACCAACCCGGACCATCGAAATGTACCAAAATGTAGTAGAAATTAATTTTTGTAACGCTCTAAAATCATAATTTACTATTCTTAAATTTAAAAAAAAAAATGCGATATACTTTTCGCCTTTAACTTTGTTTACAATAAGTATAATACTGTTAAATGATAATATTCAAGTGCCTTTTAGTTTTTTTTTATAATTATGCACAAATATAATGATATATAATAAGAATAATAAAATAAAACTCAACCAAAATGAAGTTTCCGCATTTTTTTTTCAAATAGTGCAACTTCACGGAGTTGTAACTCTTAACATATGTGTGCTACAAAAAAATTGTTTTGACAAAAAATATGGGAAATGTTGTCCTCTTTAACTTTGTATAGAACATCTTTTGTCGTGAAAGCCACCGTTTTTGAGTTATTATCAAAAAACCAAATTTTTGTACCTAAAATCCAAGATGGCGGCTCGAGCGCATGCGCCTCGAGGTCAAAAACTTGAATTTTTCATTAGGGCCCCAAGCTTAACAACATACTAAAAAATCACTACTACCCCACCATTCAAAAAACCCCCACGTACTGGACTATAAGTAAAATTATGTTTTTTTTTATATATATATATATATAGATTCGGACCAGTTGTACTCAAAAATTTTCAATTTTATAAAAGGCCCGGGCCACCAAAGACCTCTTAACAATACATTTTAATTTCTTTATTGAATAATTCCCGCATGTCTCTGGTAGGGTGTTATAAATTTTTATAGATAAAAATTCTGATTGCTTAGTTGCTTTGCACAACTTAATTTTTGGTAAGCGCAATAAATGGTTCTTTCTCGTATCATTTTTATGGAGCTGTGAAAAGGTTGTGTACTAATTTTTATTTTTGTGTATATACATAATAGTTTCCAGTATATATAAGCTAGGCAAAGTTAGTATTTCCAACCTTCTAAAAATAGGCCGTCCATGATCCTTGTATCCCTCTCCATATGTGAGATGGTCATTAACTAGTCCGTGATAGGCCGTCTTAAGTATTTCTTTAGATACATTGCCTCTCAATCTACCCAAGACAAATTGTGATTTAGGATTTTTTTTACATATCTCCTCAGTATGGTTCCTCTAAGTGAGATCTTTATCCATTCGAAAACCTAGTAACACTAAGTTCTTCTTTACTTCTGTAACTTTTAAAAAAATCAATTTTTTGAGTTTTGTTTTGATTTAGAAATGTTATGTTAGAATTGAAATATTCAATCACTTTCGACATTGTGTTCCCAGACAGATCATTAATATCTCTCTTGCCCTTTTCATGTAGTAGAAAACTTACATCGTCTGCATACAGAAATACTTCTGCATTATCCACTTGATAAATCATTTGTATAAATAATGAAAAACAGGGGCCCAAGTACGATATTGAGATATGGTTCTATTCAGTGAGGCGCATCAATTGCAATATTATTGTTTGAGTTTCTATCATTGTGATATTAAATCAAAATATATTTTTATTTATTACATCATTATACCTTACCTTGTAATATCTAAATGTTATGGTGTTTTGTTTGTATTTATCTCTTCTTTTTTATGGGTTTTTCTACCACATATTTATTCTGATCACGAATTCTACAAAAAGAACAAAATTAATTAGTATATGTATATTGTATATATATTGGAAAAATAACCTCTGCGCCTGTGACGTTTATGTCAGAGGATCAATCAAGGGTTATTTTTTGCCAACTAATACAAATTATAACAAAAATAAGCATATAGCATTTATCTGGTGTTTCGGAAACTAAATCAAGTTATGAATGCAATTCTTCTATGCCGTGTATATTAAATACACAGCTTTAAGATTGTGTTTACATCATATCCATGGAAACTACTTACACAGAACTGTTGATATTTTGAAAAATATTATGTTTGTTAAATTCTTCTTGTAACATTGGTAACCATGTCATGCAAAAATCCGTAGAACACTGAGATACGCATTTATCCTCATTTAATAATATTATCGCGGATTCTTTAATTTTCCTTTTTTTATTATCTGCTTCTTTTATTAAAATTTTTGCCGGATCCCACTTTACTCTGTGCCCTTTATACCAATTTTGATTTAATTTTTTCCAATATAATTTTTGTATTCATCGAATCTTATACTGAAAGGTTTGGATGACTCACCCACATAAAAAATGTTCCATAAAAATGTTAAAATCTCCTAGGGGAGATCTATACACAGTGACTATTTGCATGTCTTCAAATAGTATGCCAGCCATCTCGCAGTGCAGTTCCCAAGAAAATCTATTAATATCAAAAGACAGCTGTAAGCATTTAAGATTTTTTAAAGCAAAAATACTCACCCCACCTGTACTTTATCAGACCTACAAAAGGAAGAAATGGGTTTATAACCTTCAACGATTATGGATGTTATTTCTTGCTCATTAAGCCAATGTTCATTTAAACATAGGAAATTGTAAGAAACGCTATCGTTTAAATAAGCTTCAAGGTCTAAAGTTTTATTACGTAGGCACTGTATATTCAAATGCAAAATATTTATCACAGATTGATCATTGTTATTATTCTCTTGTTTAGAGGGATGATTATCAATTACATTTATGAAAGTAGGGTTTTGACCAAAAAAATTCAAATCGGTGAACCAAAGTTCCGGATTTAACAGTTCATCTTCAAGTCTCTTCTCAGCATCTATCTGAAAATTGTTGTATTCACCCGATCTTGCAGGCAATTCTTTGATAACAAACATTTCATTTCCAAAGTTGTCATGTAGAAATTCCTCCATATCACTTTTTGAGACATCTCGTGACACCTTACCGACAAAAATAGCTGTTTTTGCGGAATTACCGCTGCTGAGATTTTAGAGTTTCCCGGTTTCCACGTTCCTATAATGGCATTCTGATGGTTACTGTTTCTTGGCCTGGCCTGATAATGTACTGATGGGGGAGGTTTTGGACTGGCATTTGCATTTAGAGAGTTGTTCGGTTTACGTTGAGTATGGAAGTTTCGACTCTGGGCAGGACCAAGAGTGTTCGAAGACTTAGGAGCTGAGGAAACAGCTGTGGTTTTGCAAGATTCCAGGATATTTGGCAATGTAGCACGGATATCAGCTAGGGAGTTCTTCAAGACTCTGGACTCCTTTTCCAGTGTGTCTAGCTGTGGTTTAAGATTAATTGCTGGAACAGTATTTGATTTCTTATAGGAAGCATCCATATGAGAATTTGCTTTTGGTTGATGTTTGTTAGAGTTAAGATGAGGTTGTTCAGTTAGGAATTTAACTAGTTCTACATTAGATTCTTTAATATTATTCACGAACGTTTCCAGCTTATTTGTTATTTGATCAGAGTGACTTCTAAGCAGTACTTCCAGTGTTTTAGATATTTCATTTTTTAAATCTATTGGTGATGGTGAGTTCAAAGTGGAGTTTGTAATTGAAACAAGATCTGGTCTACAGTCTGCACACCAGTATGTTATTATCCTTTTTTTTAAAGTAACAGCTCTCAGTTCAGTTGCAGTTAATTTAGAACATTGTTGGCATAGCCCTGTGTTACAATTATCACACACAGCTAGTGGATCTTTATCAGTATCAAGTATAATATCAGCATAATGCTTATCACACTCACATGGGATACTGTAAATACAGTTTTTCGAATTTTGCTCCTGGTTTAATGATCAGAGTATTTACCGTTTGAAATACTGTTCTAACATTAAGTTTATCTCCTATACGGTATAGTTTTTCTGATAATCCTTATACATGAGGAATTGTTATGTAACAATGTTCATGTTTTTGTTGAACCTGATTATTTATATTTTCAATATTTATGAAAGCTCTATCAACAAAGATATTGGTTATTTATTGGAACCTCTTTGATAATTTTATCTGTACAGTACAGTATCTCTGCAGTTGGTTATATCTAGTTTCTACAAGAAGATAAAGAAAAACTCATGGATTTTCCACCCGCTTTTCCGTGATTCTAGAAAAGCGTGCATAATTGTATATAGCTCGAAAACTTTGCACTTTTTCAATAAATTAATATCAAAGAAATATTTCTGAAACATTTGTATCCAATTACATTACAATGCAATATATAGGCAAATCTATATAACTTTAAATTTGTAGTGAAAAACCTAAAAAGTCGATTTATTTTTTGTCTGGCACTTTTTTGGACCGTAATTGATGTTATTTTTAGTCGTGTACTACAATCAAACCTGAAATCAGAGAACTACAATTTTTAGAAACTTAAGGTTTGCATTTTTTTTTCTGAACTTAAAATAATTCAAAGAGCTGTAAATTTTGTTCACATATGCTCACTAAATTTTTAGCATTTCTTCTCTACATTCACAGCTTCAATTTAAAACAAATTTCAGTTGTTTCGGTTGACTATTTTAAATTTCAATTGTGTGCTGCCAATTCTTTTTAGAGGCACACCTATAAAATTTAAGGCAAAATTTTTTTTTTAGTAATCAGAACGTGTTAGCAGGCCTAAGGTTATTCAAGCATAACGTTTTCTAATTTCATGTTTTGAAACTGTACATTTAAAAGTTTCAAACGAATTATAATTTTGGCTTGTATTTCTTAGAAATCTCTAAATATATGGGCAGCACACCTTTAAAAAAATAAACTAATATTTTTTCGTATTTCAGCTAGAAAAGAGTCTTTCTCAAAACGAAAAGTTTCACGTTTTTTAAAAGTTACATGCAGATTTTCACAATTTTACGTTTTTTTCCAGAATCGTGGAAAAGCCTGTAGAAATTGTTTTCTTGTAGAAAACGTCGATTTGAATACTTTTTGTTCGTTGTCATTTTTAGAAAAAAATGCATAGTTTTAGATTTACAGCATTTGAAAAGGTGCAAAACCAGCACCAAAACGTCTGTTAAAGAAAAAGTAAATGTTTACGTTTAGAAGAATGTTTAAATAATAACAAAATTTAATTAATGAATTATAACCCAAGAATCAAATCCTGAAAATATAAACAAGCAAGGTTCAAGAACAGCTAAAGAAATCTACATTTCTTACAAGCCATATATAGTTGAAATCACGAATGTTGTCATTCACGTCATCAATTTATGTACTTATCAATGACATGCGAATTTTCTGTTTTCGTAAATACAAAGTGCATAGGATGTAAATAAGAGAAAGTCACGTCTGCTGAGACTACAACAGAAGTTCAAACCGTTAAATCGTTACGCATCGGTGTTTTGCAAATGAGTAATACAATCACTATTCATAGCCGCAGCCAACGTTCAGGATTCTGTCAGTTCTCTGGCAGTTCAGTAGCCTATAGTGGACACATATATCAAATGTATTTATTGCATATTCCTTTTCGTCTCTTATAAGTTTTTAATGTTTCTTACTGATATTTTAAGTTTCCTGTAATTAGGTAAATAGTTTGTTAGTGCTTTAGTTTTACTGTTTGTAAAGAAACTAACCTCAAAATGGCGGCAGCGAATATTAAATTTCAGTGTATTTTCATTACAAAATATATATCTTTTACATACGTTGAGGCGCCCATGCCTGTCATTCTATGTGATCTTGAGATGATTTGATTCGAAAATTAAAAAATGATGATATGAATGACAACTTTCGTGATTTGAACTATGGAAACTTGCTCAGAATTAGAAAATATGTTATACCAAATTTGAATATATCTGTATATATTCAAATTTGGTATAACATATTTTTTAATTCTGAGCAAGTTTTTCTAATAATTTTTTTCTATATTTCGCACAGAGAAGGCAGTTTATCGGATGAGATTTCAATTTTTAAGCTGGTTCCTGCGCCCTCTATACATTTTTTAAGTTCTAACTTATAAAAAATAGGTTTTGGTAAAACAAAAGCAGAATAAAAAATTGCCATTTACACCTATATTGCCATGGACACATTAATCTAATCAGATCACATCAAGAATAGAAATATTCTATTATGATATTAATGGAACATTTCTTAGTTAAAAAGCAAAAGAAATAAAAATATAATATCTTGCTATTTGTTTTTCATGTTAAATATAACATTTTGAATGTACTGTTAGCTAAATAGGCGGGGGGAGGGATAATCTGACCCTTCACTTTATTCACTCACAAAGAACTAAATTCAGAGATTATAAAGTTTAATAGTTTTAAGTGAATATAATTATTACTGCATCAAATAGTTTCTTTTTTTTAACATTCTTAACGCCAGCCTATTTTCGCTACTGAGGCCTAACACCAGCTCCAAAATAGTTACTTCAAAGATACAACTTTTAAAAATACTCTGACGAGTGATGATGACTGTTGGTCAGGCCAATGCAATCAAGTGATCATTTTACTGATTCCGCTGTTTCTCCAAGGTCTCCGCCTGTAACAGTACGAAAGTTATTTGCTAAATACCCAGACAACAATTTTCAGTAATTATGAAAATAGAAATGAACGATATTCTCTTATATAATACCATGAGTAGTCAAAATTTACCGATTATTTTTGTGGTGGTATCACAAATGTTTCCTTGCGCTTGAATATTAATAGGATGAGTGCGTAAGCACTAGTTCTGTTTGCAAGCGCAAGGAACAATAAGTGATACCACCACAAAAATAATCTCAAAATTTCACTACGAATGGAATTCGGAGGACTATTCCAAGAGTTAAACCATTTTTTCAAATTAGTTTTCGGTGAATCAAGTGATAAGTTACGTAATGAAAAATCAAATTTAATAAGAAATATTTGCATTCTGCTTGACGAATAATAAGGAAATAAATTGTGTTCTGATATGGAAACTACTTCAAAAAGAATGTAAAATTGATGAATATACTTTTGGTTAATTTTTGAGTAGAATATTCACTTCAACCACTAGTGTGTAATACCCGATGGTATTTTCATGCGTCCAAATACCCACTGATATGCATCGTTTCTATGGCAATTTAACATTGTTATAAATATTACAAATGGAATAGTCAAATATATTCTTACACTTAACCCAATATTTAAGTTAATATTCATTTGCACAGGTTCGTCGATAAGATGCATCGCGTCCAATAGGAAGATAATAGTGGCGTGTTGTGAAGATTTAACAATAAACTGTTATGATCTCAAATCTGGTGCTAGACCACTGCCACCACTGTTAATCGAAGATATGGTATCTTCACTCAATCTCTCTCAAAATGGATACTGCCTAGTGTTAACAAAAACTGGACTACTCCATATGTGGGACTTCCAGAATTCTAATAGTATATTAACACGAATTTCTGTACGTAGTTTATTAACTGGAAAAGGTAAGAGTGAATAAGGTATTTGATGTAAAATGTTCAGCCCTATTGGAAAGTAGGGTTTTGAAGTTTAAATTTAATTTTATTGAAGATTAAATCCTAGGGCAACGTTTCACTGATAACTTTTTGTACTAATTCCGAACATCAGACATTAGTCGGACGCTGGTAACTAACTTAATAGGTTCTAATCTGTTTTTTTTTTGGAATTTTTAACAAAAACCACAAATTTTTTTTATTTTTGCGAATTGCATGTAAAATATCGATTTTGAAAAAAAATGTCAAAGTGAAATAAATTAAAGCTAAGAAAATACAAAAAAATTATTAGTAAACAAACAAGAACAAAGTCGAAAACATTTATTACGAAAAAGTATGTTTTAATTTTTTGTGTTGAATATTCACATAAAAAATTATAAAAATTTAAACGTCCCTTCATATGAGCAAATTTGAAGTTTGCATTTAAAATCAGATTATTTTTCGATTTCGATTGGGACAAAGCCCCAATGGAAATGTTTTAAAATTTTTACAGAAAGAATAATTATCAAATGCGATACATTGTCCCTTTTTCGAAAACTGAGTATAGATCCCATGAGATTCTTTATCAAAATTTAATATTTTAAATTTAAATTCTGAAAAGGCTTTATTTTTTTAACATTTATTTAGTGTCGTCCTATTTCCGCTAATGAGGCCTAACACCGACCCCTTTAACCTAACTACTCCCAACCAGGAATTTTGCCTAACATTTACGAGACAAATGGCCAAGAACATTACATCCCCTCCAAAGGATGGTATATCTACTACACCATCCTCGCCTAAGATTTCACACCGCGCATTTGTGTCTAATTTAAAATACACAACACAGAACACAATGAATCTCCATATTAATTCTCTCTAAAACCATTGTTTTTTCAAAAATTGTTCATGCTATAAAATATTCTCAGAATCGAGTGACCTATCACATTCACCTATTTTGAACGTTCTATTCTTTCAAGCTGGGCGATAGCCCGCTAACAAGAAACATAACACAGATTAGACAGCATAATAATATTGGTGTCAACATGCACAAAGCATTTACACAAGCCATACTATACTATCTGGTCGATAGCCGAGTGGGTTAAGGCGCGAGGTGGCAATCGCGGTTAATCACATGGACATCGCACCACCGGGTTCGAATCCTGGCTCCGGCACTGGCACTGTTGGAGGAAATGGTTGTATGTCCGCGTTTTTTCAATGTGTAACCCCCTTCTGCACAAGCCCTGGCTTCTGGAATTGGGGGTTGTCTAATTTCTGTGGTGTTATTTATTTATTTAATAAGGTATACAAGTTAAAAATGGTAAATAAAAAAAGCATTAAAATTTACATATTAAAGTAGTAAAAGTTAATTAAAATCCAGTAGAAAAAAGGTAACGAACAATTAATAACACAATACTATAAAACTACATAGCTAAATTGATCTAGGGCCATTTCTAGTTTTTACCAATTTAGAAAAATTAGGTAGAATTTTATCATTATTTCTGGTACAATAATCATGTACTTCTTTGTGTTTTGTGTATTGGAATTCTTGCTTTTTTATATACAAAAGGCATTCCATAATGAACACGCATGGGAAAGTAAATATACCTAATTTTATTAAATATTCTCGACAACACTGCCTGTAGCCAATCTGTGAAATTATTCTAATACATTTTCTTTAAATTGCAAATATTTTATAAGCATGAGCTGAATGATTACATAACTCATGTTAGAATGAAAGCATCCGTAGTAGGCAGTTATTAATGTTTTTTGTGGCAGTTTTGTAAAAACGTCGAAGGAGAAAGATACTTTTAGAAAGTTTATTTGAAAGATATATAATATGTTCCTTCCAAGCCAGTTTGGAATCTAAGTAGACACCTAGGAATATAACTGGGTCGGATTTTTTATGTTCGTGCTCGTTGCGGAGAGTAAAAAGTAAGGATTGAGATTTGTCGTCATTAACAAGCAATGAATTTGAAAGAAACCAAATAGTTATCTTTGACTGTGTGTCGGCTACCTTAATATGTATTTGAGGTAATGTTTTTATCTTGATTGATAACTGTGGTGTCGTCTGCAAATAATATGGAAGAAACGTCTGAGTTGAAATTTGGCAGATGGTTTATATAAATTAAAAAAAGTGTTGGACCCAACACAGAGTCTTGAGGTACACTATGTTTACAAATTTGTTGAGTTGACCGGTTTTGGTTATAATAAACATATTGACGTCTTTCTCTGAGATAAAATTTTATTAGCTCATTACTATTTTTATCGAAATTATATACTGTCACTTTTTTTAAATAAAATATGGTGGGACACACAGTCAAAAGCTTTTGTTAGATCGAAAAAAGAGGCCTGAGTGTAAAATTTGTTTTCAAATGCATCTAAGACACTTTGGGTGAGACTGTTTATAGCTACAGATGTAGATATATTGCTTCTAAATCCATACTGATTTGGGCTGAACATTTCGTTTACTTCAAAATATGTATTTATCTGATTTTTTAAAACACTTTCGAATATTTTTGTGAATAGCGGAACAAGTGAAATAGGTCTATAGTTCGTCGGATCATCATTAGACCCTTTCTTAAAAACTGGAATTACTTTTGCAATTTTCAAACACTGAGGAAAGCAACTATTTCTTATGCACAAATTTATTAGTTTTGTTAAAGGGATCGGAATGAGATTTATTAAACTTTTAATGATTTTAACTGTGAAATTATAATATATATATTATATATTATTATACTTTTAGTGTTTTTTAAATTACTGATTATACCTCTGACTTCATTATATGTCACTTCTTTAATAGTGAAATTGTTTAATAAGTTTATGTCATTCATATAATTCATCGGATTTATGTCAGTTTTAGCGAGGTCCTTTATAATATTTTCTGAGATATTCATGAAAAAGTCATTAAAATCATTGGCATTTATATTTACATTGTCGGGACGATTTGCCATTGGACTATTGTTTTTGATTGTATTCCACATAGCTGACTGCACATTTTTTGAGTTTTTAATGTAATCATCATTCATGTTATGTTTTGCATTATAAATTTCTTGGCGATATCTGGTTTTAAAATTTTTTAATTCTGTATTGGACACTAATTTAATATTTCTTTGGTTTAGTTCACATAATAGTTGTAATGTCTCTCTCATTTTTTTCAGTTTGCCATTAAACCAGTCATCTTTATAATCACTTTTAAAGCTATTAATGGATTTAGACTTTAAAGGTCAGCAGATTTCAATTGCCTTGGTAATTTTGTCGATAAATATTTGAAATTTATTATCTAAATCGATACTAGAATCGTCAATGAAATTCCAATTTAATTCTTCGACATAATTATATATTTGAAATAGCCAGATTTCAGTGATTGGCCTATAGTTTACACATGCATTACTCTTATAATTTTTAAGTTCAGCATGAAAATGAAAAGATATCCCTAGATGATATGACAGGTGGGTATTTAAAATTGTTGTTGAGAAAGGCTGTGTGTTGAGGTTCGCAAATATATTATCAAGACACAAATTAAAACGAGTATTTTCTTTCATGGTTTATATTAGACCATATGATTCAAACAGGTTGATTAGCTTCAATGCATCTGAATCATTGGTGTTAAATTTTACATTAAAATCACCTGTTATTATAATAGGATTTTCTATATCGAGTCTATCCAAAAGAGTAGATATTTTTTCAATAAATATGTTGATGATATGATCACCCAGAGGAGACCTACATGGTTATTATTTGGGTATTCTGGTATAGCATGCCAGTGATTTCACAGTTTATTTCATCACAGAGATTATTGACGTTTATGTTCAATGGTGTACAGTTTAAACGGTTATCAGCAAATATACTTACCCCCGCCATGTACATGTATAGTTCGGCAAAAATTAGAGATGGCCAAGAAACCAGTTAAGTTTAGTAGAGCTATTTCATTTGATTTTAGCCAGTGTTCACTACAACAAACAAAACTGAATTTATTGTCTTTGAGGAGCATTTCTACTTCAAAATTTTTATTTCTAACGCATTGAATGTTTATATGCAAAATATTAAGTGGTTGCTTTCGGTTGGATAAATTATAGACAGTATTTGTTCTTGGACTGTTCATTTCATTATTTCTAGATATATTTGTCACCTTTTTAGACTTATTTAATACATTTATATTAGACATTTTTACAAAATCCTCATTGTCCTTCATTGTTTCTGTAATGGGTTGCTGGGAGATTGGGTGGCAGCACTGT
This sequence comes from Leptura quadrifasciata, assembly GCA_963675555.1. Taxonomy (NCBI): domain Eukaryota; kingdom Metazoa; phylum Arthropoda; class Insecta; order Coleoptera; family Cerambycidae; genus Leptura; species Leptura quadrifasciata. The sequence continues at coordinate 146,863,041 of OY776673.1, read as the reverse complement.
TTTACATTGTTGGGATTAAAAAATAGTCAGTTTGAACATCTGGATTGTTTTCGGAGTTAGTGTGCGAGTGGGAATCAAGGAAACGTCTACCACGTTTGAAGTTAAATCAGTCAAACACTATCTTTCTGGGCCAAGATTTTGGTTGATAAATAGTATTCTGCAAATGAGGTGGGACACCTATCATAAAAGATTGATTGTCAGACTTTAAGTTGTAAGTCGGCAGTTCCTTAACTTGGACGTCATTGGTCTCAGTGCGAGTTTCAATATAATGCTTAATATTTTCATCTGTTACATCATCGGGGACTCTTTTTATAAATAACCAAATCTTCCTATCATTTTAATTTTTACCATGAAATGCACCCTCTCCAACACCATTACCGATGTTAGACCGCCTTTTCCTAAGTTTTACCTCTGGAGATTTCAAGTTTTTCTCATTAGTTTTTGTACTAATTTTGTCTTTTTCTAGGTTTATTAATTCCTCCAATGTTTTTTTGTTTTTCTTCTATTTTTCTTAAGTTATCCATACCCATAGAGTCGATTTCTGCGTTATTATTAGTAGGATGTGAGTTGCCATCATGCAGAGTTATTATATCTTGCATTTTATTTCTTTGTTTATTTTCTAAGTCTGTTAGATTTGGTTTATTAGATATACTTGCTTCTTTTTGGATTTTTTTGTCTTCTTTGTTTTTATTGCCATTGATATTGAGGGTTTTTTTTGTGATAAATTTTCCTTAATGTTATTATTGCGAAGAAACAATTCCAGTTCTTTGGTTATTAAATATTTTATTTTTTGTTCTGTGTTGTTTTCAACACAGTATTGCATCTGAGGTGGGGGTTTATTTTTATTTAATTCTCCCCCAAGGGTTTGTATTTTTTATTTTAACAGTTCAATATTCACCTTCAGTTCATGGTTTAATTCCATTAATAATTTGTTTTCAAACTTCAGAGATTCCATTAAAATATTGCCGGTTGGATTATTTTCACTCGCCTCATAAGTTAGATTTTCTGTGATGTCTTCTGTATCTGATGACAGTTCCTGGTTTATACAACATGCTTGTCTTGTAGAACAACTTTTGTGAAAGGATGCAACACAGTTGATACACTTTGTTCGTTTTATAACATTTTTATCACAGTATTTGCAGAGATAAGTTTCACTTGTATTTGACTTGGCGGCCATGTTGAATATCTCAATGCCCATTTCGGATAAAACACACCCTACCATATCAGATGTTACCGATCTTCCAGCAACCTCTATAGCCAAACTTCACCAACAATAATTTCCACTTACCCTATCCACCTTTATTGATATTTCATACCTTTCGTATCCTTAAATCTTTCCTGTCCCCCTCTTCCTTTCTGTTTCTATCCTTTTGTCTTGTTTGTTTCTTGTTTTCTTTTTTGTAAGTTTTATCTCTAAATTCATTTTTATTTAAATTTGTCAAAATTCAAAACTTTCAAAATCTCAGTTTAGGCCAGTCTATGTGCATCCCGACGTTTTCACAACTCGCAGAAGGCTCTTCGTTTAGGTTGAGGAGTCCGTGTCAGCAAAAAAAAAAGTATTCAGTGCAAATTGTTAAGAAACTTGTTTAAAAGTTTAGTTAAGTCTGTTTTTAGATATATTCTATTTTATGAATTAATTTTATCCATCTGCGACGGAAGATGTTTAGGTTAAACATTCGCTGCCGCCGGCCACTTACGGGGACGCTCAGCTCTATCCGCCTGTGGTCACATTTAGGATATCATTTGTTGTTTTATACAGCTTTATAGTAATAGTGCAGTATTTTAGTTTACTTTAGACCATTATTTATTTATTCATTTATTTACGGGTAATATCCATTAATACTCTTAATTACAAGATAAGTATTTTACAAAAAAGAAAAACACTAAGCTAAATATTGAAGAGGTTGTAGCCCCAGTGCATTAATTATAAATGGAATCCTGGCAATCTATATCACCAGGAAACTTCATTACTATTTATTTATCTGAAGGATAAACAAATAAGATTGGCCATTTGCGTGATCGTCTAGTTTTGTTAGTGTAGGACCCAAATTTAGTTTTTAATTTACCCTAGGTTCTTTTATATAAAGTTTAATATTACTTGTTTCTGTCTGATACTAGATATCTTAGAAAATTTAATCACTCTGTTAATTTAAATACCTGGTAAACTTGAACACGCTGTCTATTAATTGAGAGACCTAGTTAATTATATGTTATTTATGTAGTATTTTATTACTCAAGATTGCACTGTACATTTATAGTTGAAGTTTGTTTTCTATTTTGCTTTTGAAATTAAAACCATTTATTTAGTTTATTACTTATATAATGAAGAAGGGAAAGGTGAAAGAATAAGACAATAATTAATAGGAAAAATAGTAAAAAAAAAAAACCATTTTATTTTATATAAATTGATGCAACAATAGTTGAACATGAAATTAAAAGTAATCCAAATATTTGAGACAATGGGCTAGTAGACAATAACGAAAATGACAAAAGTAATAATATAGCATTATAGTATGACTCTTCAATATGTTATAAATATAATTTGAAGGTAGTTTTACCGACTATTATTGGTTTTATTGCAAAACGAATAGGCTTAAGATTAGAGCGTATTTAAAATACGGCAGTTTGCCGGTTATCTGTGACGTAATATCATCGCATACGCGCGCATTTAATATAACCTCGACAGCGCCGCACATACGTTTTGCACAACTTTGATGGCTCCGCCTTTCCACTAGCGCTCGTTTCTCTGCTGATTATGCTATTACGTCATAGCCAATAGAATAGCTCGAACATTTGCGGCAATATCTAACCATTTAAACATAGTTTAAACTTCATGATTTTTTTTTTACTATAAGGCATTATTAAAAAAATAAAATAAAAAATACGGGTCAACTGTTTTTATGCGTAGATGTTATTAAAATAATAATTAAAAAATTGTCTACTTGCCCATTGTCTAAATACTATAATAGAAAAATTTGCGTCGCTATAGTAATGACCATACTATATATATGCTGAGTGTTTTGATGCAATAACAAGAACTTATACAAAAGTATGCTGTGTTATTTTAATAGTAATTCGAGTTGTGGCAATGGCCTGATAATGATAATCTATAATGGAGCTGTTAGCAATCGCCAGGTAATAATGGTTTATAATTAAAGTTGTTAGCAATAGCCAAATAATGAATCGAATGCAAAACAAAGGACAAGAATCATGTCATGTTTGTACATTATCAAAATTAAGTGGAAAAACGAACGTTAAATACTCGTTTTTAATATCATAGAGTGTTGAGGAAACGTCCTTTAATTATACACTGTTTATTGATTGAAATTAGAGTAGGAACAATCGTTCAGATAACCATAACAATCTTGCTGAGGTGAGAATTTACACTCACGTAAAATCTTTTAGAATGCTGCTGGGGAAATCTCCCTATAGTAATTAAATAGAAAAGCAACCAGAAGATTGCCTATGATTATCAAACATACGAATCCGCGAAGGTAAGAAAGTGCCGTTGCATCACCCTTCAATCGAAACAAGTGACCAGACAACTGCCTGAAATATTGACATATCCCTCATTGTAACTGAACCCAATTGACGAACAGAAACAGCCAATTGACCGTAGTCAATGTTTCAAAACTTTGTGAACTCAAGGTACCCCGAATTCATATAACTATAATATTTTATTGTAGGTAAATGTTCAACAATTAGACAACCTTGTGGTTACAGTAGGAAAATATTCCTAGCGTACTTTACATATCTTTATATGTAAAGTACGCTAGGAATATAGGAAAAACCTTACATGAGATGTGGTGGAAACGAAAGTCCACTATTTGTTTTATAAAAACTGCAGAATAATGATAGACATGAAGTTTGGCTAGTTTGTGATAAAGTACCTTGTTATTGCATAGCTCTAAATATATGGTTCTTGAATATAAACTTGTTACTTTGCAAACGCAAATTTCCCTAGTAAGATATTTAGAAAGAGAAATTTTGTGAATTAAAATCTTGAATGAAATCATAACTGAATAACTGGTAATATAATATTATCTTTTCTTGTTGAAAATCAAAGCTAATATTTAAAAAAAAATCCAATATTCTTTTAATACCACAAATGCGTCAATTAAACCTTTTTTAAACTCCCCGTAACCAGAATATGAATGCAATTGCAAATAATAAAGTGGAGTCTCGAAATAAGAAAGTAATCACCTTTTAGAAATTTGTGCCTGCAGAATTTCCGTGCGCCCTGTATAGCGTTATGTCGCCCGTGAATGTTCTTCCCCAGCTTCTTCATGTTTAACGTACTCGTTGAGCATCGTAGAGACGTTGAAACGGCACTTCATAAAAAGTACGTTAAACCAGTAAATATCTGCGAGATGCATAGCAAAATTAAATGTGGATTTTCTTGGATCCTTTGACTTGTAGTTTAGATAATTAATCTCAATACTAGCATAAAAACAGCTAGCCCAGAGGGTCAGCGATGTGAGTTAGGTAAAATATCCACACAATAATATCATAAGAACAGCGAGCCCGAAGGGTCAGTGATGTGACTTAGGTATATTGAAATGCAATTACTCAGGAGCACAGCAAATGATAGCATCCGGCGATGTAACTCGGGAGTGATAGAAGAGGCATATCCTCGGTAAACAAGCTGGTTTTCTTTTTATATGATACGCGACATCACCCTTCTACTCGAATCTCACACTTCATGTGGGAACCATTTACATTAACAACATTAATAACGTTGGATATGACGTAGCTCTGCATAGACTTTTAGGATGACAACCAACTCTCTATCTTTTTCTATGGTTAAGGTAGAAAAGTGTAAGTGATTCCATACTATGGGAATACACGAAGTACTTGACGTTTATCTGAATATACGATAAACAAACCCTGCGACTTGACTAGATTTTATATAAATTCTGTCTCAAAATTGTAGCGTTTAACTTTGCTTTAAAAGAATATAATTTTAAAATTGCATTTCTGGTAACTTTACTCTGTTTAATATTTAATGACCAGATAAATGACAAGATGAAATACCATGAATTAAACTGCAATAATTACTTGAATTTGGAAACATAAATAGGAAAAATTTAAATTTGTAAATGCCCTATATACTGGGCGTTTCAATATTAACATAATTAGAACAAATAATACCAATAATAATAAAATAGAACAACTTCATGTGGCTTAAATAACGTAAAATCATAAGCAATCAACTGATCGAGCTTAACTGTTTCAAACTGTGTTGAGGGCTATACAGGGAGATGTTAAAAAAGTCAATATCAGTATTGTTACCTGTATGAACAATTCTAGAAATAGGTGAATGCATACCATAGTTACATCTATGATAAGCTAAGGCAAAGTTTTGTAAATTTTGAGATTCTCTAGGAGGAACATGGATACCAATTTGGAAAAATTAGCTCAGACAGTCAATATGAAAGTTTAAAATTTTATATAACATAACTATATCTGCAATATTTCGTTGAATTTGAAGTTCCGATAATCCAATCATAGATCTAATTTTCTTAAGTGATAAGTTTTCAGGTGGCAAATTGAGTTTGTATGCAATAAAGTGCAAACATTTATTTTGGATCTTTTCTAAGCTATAAACATGTGACACATATGTGGGGGACCAGATAGTTGAAGCATACTCAAAATTAGACTGCACGCAAGTGAATTATATAATCAAATTAGTGATGAAATATTAGAAGAATCTTTAGATATTCAACAAATAAACCATAATATTTTTAAAGCTATTAGACATATGATCATAATGACTGCGAAAATATAGCTTAGAGTCTATAATAATACCCAAATCTCTAATCATATTAACATTATCTAACGATGAGCTATTGATACTGTAAGTATATTCTAACCTATTATGAGATCTGTAAAAAGACATTGATTGACATTTCTTTATATTAAGGTAAGTGGTTAAGAGTGCACCACCGAGAGAGAGCATCCAGATCTGCTTGAATATTGTCACAATCTTTCTTGGACTTAACAGTATTGAATAATTTAAGATTGTCCGTAAATAGGAGAAAATAACTATTTTTGAATACAGGTTTAATATCTTTTATAAAAATATTAAATGGAAAAGGCCCAAGATGACTCCCCTGTGGTACACCCGACATCACAGTTATTTCCTCAGAAATAAAGCCTTTTACTCTGATTGAGTTCTATCATACAAATAACTGGTGATCCAATTTAATAGAGTGCCCTCAAAACCAAAAACTTTTAACTTCTCACAAAGACTAAAGTGATTCAATGTGTCAAATGCCTTTGTGAAATCTGTATAAACTATATCAACTTGGCTTCAATTCTCCAAGGCATTCAAGACAAACTGAGCGCACAATAACATGTTCGTGGAAGTTGATCTTCCCTTACAATGGCCATGCTGCTCATCCATTATAGCCATCGTTAATCTCTCCTTAATCTGATTGGTTATGATATTCTCAAATATTTTTGGAATTGCACTAAGAATGCATATCGGTCTATAGTTCATAATGTTTGCTTTTTCACCATTCTTATAAATTGGGGTAACAAAACTGTTTTTCCAGAGTTTAGGGAATACTCCCGAATTAAGTGGAGGTGTAAAGAGAATAATCAGAGAGAGGCTTTATGAGGGAACATCTACAATTTTTCAGAAAGATGGGTGAAATACTATCAGGCCCTGGACTTTTATTAGGATCCAGAAACATTAATTTACTATATACAGTATCTAGACTCACATCATAGCTATTGATATCTACAGTTTTTGCAAAGATAAATTCTGTGTTGTTATTTGCCACTTCAGAAGGTTTATAAACAGACTTGAAATGCTTAGAAAATAAATGAACTGTTATTATCACTACTTTCGTTACCAAGGAACATATGCTGAGGCATACTACAATCTTTTCTCGTGTCATTAACAAAATTACAAAAAGTTTTAATATTATCTGATATTGCCAATTCAGTGTTCAGTACATGATTTTTATAACATTCCTTAATACAATCTTTACATTGTGTCCTAAGTGATGAAAAAGTCAAGTAATCGTCCCATCGATTAGAGATTTTGTATTTTTATGGTATTTCTTTTTATTAATAATTAATTTCTTTAATTCATTACTATACCAACGAGGAAATTTAGGAGTTTTTAATATTGATACGGGTATAAAGTTATGCATGCCAATAGATAATACTTAGTAAAATCTGTCTACTGCAGTGTCCATATGAGCAACCCCATCCCTTAATAAATTATCCCAATCAATACTGGCTAAGTAATTGTAAGGCTATAAGAATTGCCTTTCTTGAAATTGAAGTAACAGGTGCCAAAAGTTAGCGGTTGAAATGTAAAGTTAATAGGGACAATAGCATAGAGTGCTGAGTGGTGAAAATCACAACAGAGAAGACTATCATCTGCAGAGATGTAGAAATTACATTATTATTAAAAAATAGTAGATCAAGAATCATATTATAACAGTAATACTATTCAGTTGGAACAAATTATGAAAGGCAGAGGTGTCACATATAGCACGAACACTAGGATTACATGTATCTGAAGCAAGAACTCCTGATTCATCATTTAGCCATTTAACATTAGGTAGATTATAATCACCCCGCAAATAAAACATACACTGAGAGTTCTCACTCAAAACATAGTCGACACTACTGCAGTGATCTTCATAGATATCTAAAGATGAACTGGGAGGTATATATACACCATCAATAATAATGTCTTCATGGCCAATTCTCACCTTAACAAATATCTGCTCGATATTTACTTGTGGCGAAGGTAATATTCTAGATGAAAGTTTTTCCTAGTTGCTATCAGGACACCTGCACCTCTGGTTTTGTTGCTAGTAAGAGAAAACCTATCTTTCATGTATATGTTAAAGTTTTTCAACATGAGCTCAGTATCCTCTATATGGTCATCAAGCCAAGCTTCAGTCAGAACTAAGATATCATAATCACATTCAGTAACACTGAACTTTAATTCCTCGATCTTGGTTCTCACCCCTCGAACATTTTGGTAGTATATTGATAGATTGTTACTATTAGTAGAGTCATTACCCATGTTAATTAGTTTTTTCGGTTTGCATATTGTTGGCCCTCCTTTTCCTTTCCTCTATCAGTTATAACCAGATCATAATCAATTATATCTTCTGCTGTTTTAACTGTAGGTGCAGCCGGAAAACTTTGAGTATCTAATTTATTAATAAGTATATCAAGCCGGGACTCTAGAGAAACAATCTTTTTTGCATAATTGATAATAAACGCAAACCCTCTTGGCATATCTTGCAGACAAATTTTAAAGTTCTCTTTGTTTTCAGTTCCAGACATTTCAATTCAGAAACCATTAAATCCCTGCAAGCATAATGAAATTTAAGTCTACATCCATCACACTCGCAAGAGTTGCTTGCGGTGACATTTTTATTGCATTTAAAGTATTTATTACATGCAAATAATGAGTGAAGCAGGGCCGTCGCAGCCAAAACAGGCACTCTTGCAAAGAACTGGCTGTAATATGTTTTCTCAAATTAAATAAAACTATTATGATAACATCTGGGGCCGCACATGTATTAAGCTGTTTTTAGTTGTCTTTTAGCCCAACCAGTCCCATCCCTGCAATCCGCCACTACAAATAACGTGTTGGTTGCACAGTCGGTCCCAGGGTGGGTTCTGGGGGGGCAGATGTAAATTATAATTTTTAATAAAGTATTGATTGATTGACTCAAAAAATGAAGTCATTTACATATTCCAGTGAATGCCTTTTAGAGAATTCAAATATCTCTTTACCCTGTATATTAACTTGTACAATATGACTGTGTGGGCATTTGTTTTACTGAAAATCGATATTAGTGCTGCTAATTATTGTTTTTGTTTTTTTTTTTTCAGCTTCGGTCAACGGCTGCAGTTTGAGTACATCTAACCATCCAATAATTACACTTACAGATGGACGTGCATATTCTTATAGTATGGACCTACAGACATGGTAACTATAAAAAACTTTGTTTCACATTTTCTTATATTGCAAATCCTCCTGACGCCATTTTCTGGCGTTAGTGTTAATCAAAATGTTTCAAATTAGTTACAAGTATTAAACTATTTTGTCTGAAAAAAGTGTCCAATTACAGAGGCGTTAGAAAAATAATACAGTGAACTTGATATTGGCTACTTTATTAACAAGTTGACTACTAAAAAGCAACATAATAGAACATGGCTTGTGCTAATAATGTTTTTCACAAAACATTGATAAGGCGCAGATCTGCATCTAATAACCTCTTTTGAAAATAAAAGGCCACAAACAAATTTTACTTATTTTATTTTATTACAAACACAAAAAAACTTGAGACATAACGGGTAATAAAACTACAACTTTTACTCTAATAAATCTTGATCTTTATGAGAGGATATGAAACATGTTCATACACAAAGTCCCAGATTTTTTGATACAAAGAAGACACTCATGTACTGTGTCTCCTTTCATTTTTCTCAGTGCATACCCTACATCTTTTTCATTTCGTTTCCCCTTTTGCATTCTTCTGAACTATTTTACTTAAAGTATGTGGTATGTGGTTCTTAGAAGTGCATCGTTTAGAAATATTTTTTCCAGATGAATATGCCAATAACTTTCTTATTATCACCAATCTAAAATCATACAGTGATATTTTCTCTCCAGAATATTTTTCTATCTAGAAAGTAGGAGTTCAGTAAAATCACTTGTAAAATGTGTACATCTAACCTTAGGAACACTAATTGTGTATCTCTTGTTAATAAAACAATTCAAACAGTTTGTTGAAATCGGCCATAAAACACATGGCGTTTATGAAAAGTTTAACTCGGGTACAACCAGCATGGGAGTGGGAGTACCCCAGGGTTCTATTTTATGCCCTGTGTTATTGTGAACGATCCATGCTTTGATGGAAGTCTGAAGGACGTATTTTCTGCTCGAAAAACTTAGAAAAATTAAAAAAAATAGGAAAAAGAAAAAAATTAATTTTCTTTTTCCTCAACCTTTTCTTAAATTCTAAATAATAATATTACGTTCACAAAATTTTTAGGGTTCAACATGACTGTTTCAGACGGAGATTAATGGATAAATCATACTTACTGTCGTTTATGCTTAACTGCGGCTCTGATGGTATCAATTGGAAGACGTCGTAACACTATAAATCTAACACTGTCTGTTTCACACTCTCTTAAAATTAAATCTGAAAGGGAATTTTGTTAGAAAACACAAGTAAAAGACAATATAAAGTTCAAAATATATATATTAAATCTTTTAAAAATTTATGTTTTTACAACAACTTCTTCAGAGAAAATGTTAACAAACAATGGTCTGACCCGTGTACAACACATGGTGAGGAACGGGACGATTCATACGGTACCAACTACCATCCAATATGCAGTTTGAAAAGCTAACGATGCACAAAAAGATTCAAGAAAAGTTTCATGTAACTGAAATTTTGGTGGGCTTATGCTTGCCTGTCTTATAAACGTATTTATTAATTCACATAAATTTTGGTCGCTCCTCGGAGCTTAAAATTGCTTGAAGCGTATCTACTTCGTTTGTATTATGCAATAACAAATTTTACGTTCAGGCAAGGCAGATCCCATGCACGTGTGAGTACATGGTATAGATACTTTTTTGACTCCGAATCACTGAGGAACCGGTTTAGGGCAAACCCCGTCAAAACTCATCATTTCCCCGTCAAAATCGACTGCTAGGAAATGATGGGGGTCCCATGTCGCTAAGGGCTATTTTCGCTATAACTTCCGATATACTTTGAATAGTCGTTGGACTAACTTGTCCTCATATTCAATACCTCGTAAGAGTTGCAGTGCTTGACAACGTGGATTCGTAAAAGGGTTTTTAATCTTGGAAATTTGGAAGTTCAAGTCCAATTTTAGTATACTTTCTAAAATTGGGTGGTCGGGGCGACATTACGTCCCTGTGCAGCGACATTTACTACACTTACCAAATTAACGCTCCTCGAAGAGTTAGCGAAAATTTGGCATAAAAAACGCTCCGAAGAGCAAAAATATATTTCCAAGAATTAAAAACCTCCTCCACGGCGTTTTTACGTGAAGCACGCTTTTCTTACGAAGTATTTCCTAAGTCGGATTTTGTTACTTACAACGTCGAAAAGTATATCGGGGTTATAGCGTTCTTTAACATTATTTCTACTCTTTATCAATGACCTTCTCGATTTTGTAAAAGACTACTTCATCATATTGTATGCTGATGATGCATCACTCTTTGTCACTGGTAGCAACAACAACGAAAATGAAATCAAAAGTAACCTCCTAGTAAACAAGTTATCTCAATTTTTTAATCAGAATGGACTATTCTTAAACATAGAAAAGACTGGTTATGTACATTTTCATACAAATCATAATAAAAACAACATGGATTTAAATATAGCCTACAATAACATCTCTCTGGAAAGAATGGAATCTGTTAAATTTCTTGGGCTTACTATAGATGAGTGTTTAACTTGGAAACCTCACTGTAATAATCTCGTCTCCAAGCTAAATACTGTTTGTTATCAGATATGAAACCTCAAAAATGTTATTAATGGGGAAATGCTCATTTCATTTTACTACTCTCAAGTGGAATCCAGACTAATTTATGGAATCTGTTTCTAGGGCTCTTGTGCATCAATGCCAAATGTTTTTAAAGCACAGAAAAGGATTATTCGGTGTATGGCGGGTGTCAATAAAAGGCATTCATGTCGAAATCTTTTCCGCCAGTTCGGCATACTAACTATCTATGGACTATATATATATATATATATATATATATATATATATATATATATATATATATATATATATATAATCTTTTTTTTTTTTATACATTTATTTAACGTCGGCCTATTTCCGCTACTGAGGCCTAACACCGACGCCTGTAGACGAGCTACCCCCAACCAGGAATTTTGCCGAACCTCTTCCCTTATGAAGAGTAGGGATCTTTTACTTGCCTAACATTTAATAGACAAGGGACCGACGGCTTTACATCCCCTCCGAAGGATGGTATATCTCCTATAAAACCCTCGCCTAAGGTTGTATAGCTTCCGCGCATACACTGATATACAAGCTGCTGGAAGATGTGTGAGGCGAGAACGCGGTTTCCGTTGGAATAGTCACCAATCCAAGTACTAACTGCGCCTGTCGTTGCTTTACATCGCATACCGAAGTATGTACATAGTAAAGACGCACCTATGCTCGCCCACTATATATAATCTTCTTCAGTATGTTTTCATCAATAAAAATGATTTTAATTTAAACAGTAATTTCCACTCATATGAAACTCGTAACAGAAATGATCTCACCATTCCAACACACCGCCTTAGTCTCACAAATAAATCCCATGTTATATCAGGATTAAATCTCTTTAATAAGCTTCCAAATAATATCAAAAACATATCATACTTAAAGCACTTCAATAAGGAAGTAAAAGATCTGCTACTCAGCTTGTGTGTTTACAACATCGGCGAATTCATACAAACTACGGTCTAAAATTTTAATTATGTCGGCCACTCCATTTAGCCCGTTTTATCAGTCATTTTTTCTTTTAATTATGTACTTGTGTCTTAAATGTCATGTTATGTTTTGATGTCCGGCTGTATCAGCAGCTACTTGTACAAGCCTTTGTACTTTTTCTTTGTATTTTTTACCTATATTTTGACTAGTCTTATAATACTCTATGTATTCTTGTGGACAATAAATGTTTATTATTATTATTATAATTATCGTTGAGTGGTTTAAAATAAAACGATTAGCGTACATAGGTTTTCTTGATGTCTCGATTTATTAAAAATTAAATCATGCATTTGCCGCTATTTTTTCTATCTTGTGTTATTCTATTCTTTTATTATTAGGGTCCAACTATCCAATCCACTGGATCCAGTCAGCGGAACAAGTGGAAGATTAACAAGACGTGTTCCATCTAACTTACCATTAGCATCTTTACAGCGTTCTATGCCGATGCACCGAAACATGGACACATTACCTCCAGGTGTTACACTAAGTTTTCTTGAATCCCAGATCACTGCCACTAGTGTACTACAATCTGTTGCAGAATACAGGCATTGGTTAATTGCAATTGTCAACCATTTGCTTGATAAAGGTAAAGGGGGTAACGAATTGTTAAAATATTTTCTAATAAATCTATTTTTAGGTCCTGAATGTAGATTAAGGTTAATACTGGACGATTTAATGGGTCCTAATCACGTCTCGGCAAAGAAACCAAAAATAGATAATAAGATGGTAAGAATTATGTCTAATAGGTCTGTCCATAAAATTTAGTTTTTAATTGGAAATGCTAGATTTATGGGTGTTATAAACCCCTACAAAGTTTTTTTTAAAGTAGTCATTTACTTTCGGCGTAATTTGTAATAGAAATCTCCTCAAGGCGTCGAAGTTAGAAAACACTCCCTTGGCGCGAGTGACGTCACATGCTCGCAATGCGACATACGTTACAGTACTCTAGGTGTGGCTATAGTGATGTAGTTAATTTTGCAATTGTCATGATATTTGTCATAGTCGTATTTATCTGGGCTTTGAAAGAAAATCAAATATCATAATCACATCTACGTTCGGAAGAGTATGTGAATCTTCTTTCTGAAAATCCTTCTCCACATTTGACAACAATAAACAAACTCTATTTGATGTTGTAAATAGTAAAAGCATTGTTACTTCCGTGAATTCAAATTTTGTTTTAAACGAGAACGACAGTAACGACATGGAATAAACCTAACGCAGCGTACAGATGATCTGGCGCCTGCCGAGCTTGCAAGCATCTGATGTCATGCGTTTATCTTACTGAAATAAAGCAAGCAATTTCTATGACCGCTGCTGCTGCTGCTGATTAATTTTTTCAACCACAGTTCTAATATTGTTATTATTGGGTAAAAATCTTTATTTTTCACTACTTTTAATGTAAATTAATTTTTTTGTGGACAGACCTATTACTTATATTTTTAACTACTTACAATATTTGGAAATTCCATAGAAACGAGAAATGACATTTCTCATTGAGGCCATTAAACTTCCACAATACTCGATAACAAAGTAACAGGAAATATCAGTAACTATTTGACCTTCACCTCAAATAGTCTCTTATAAATTTAAAACCAAGAAAGACTACTGTTGATCAAAATATTTTCAAACGCCACATTAATTGAGTAGAATCAATGAACATTGAGTTAATGTAATATTTTTAGTCGCAAACTCCTCTATAAATCCTTATTTTACTATAAGGAAAGTAACCAGATTGCAACCAAAGTTACAAATCTGGCGCGTTAAGTGTAATAATTGCATATTACCATCAAAACGCTAATGCTTCGATTGCAACAAACACCAGCCGAAAGACTGATCCTACTTAAAGTAGCTCCCTTGCCAGTCGTCACACACCACTTGCAGACTGCAGTTTCGAGCTGTTGGCTCTCGTCAGTGCAAGGTAGGTATGCGACGACCGACATGAGAATCCTTTGACTATAGTACATCCCGGTATTTTTATAATAGCGACATGTAAAACAGCCAGCAGGCGCCATCTAGCGGTCCAGTGTCTGTTGCAATCGAAAAATAAATAGCCTGACTTGGCTTAGCATAGCTCAAATGTGCTTTTAGAGGGCGGAATATTAAACATAATATTTTTAGTCGCAAACTCCTCTATAAATCCTTATTTTACTATAAGGAAAGTAACCAGACTGCAACCAAAGTTACAAATCTGGCGCGTTAAGTGTAATAATTGCATATTACCATCAAAACACTAATGCTTCGATTGCAACAAACACCAGCCGAAAGACTGATCCTACTTAAAGGAGCTCCCCCTTTAAGTAGGATCAGTCTTTCGGCTGGTGTTTGTTGCAATCGAAGCATTAGCGTTTTGATGGTAATATGCAATTATTACACTTAACGCGCCAGATTTGTAACTTTGGTTGCAGTCTGGTTACTTTCCTTATAGTAAAATAAGGATTTATAGAGGAGTTTGCGACTAAAAATATTATGTTTAATATTCCGCCCTCTAAAAGCACATTTGAGCTATTGAGTTAATGTATTATATTGTTACGTGCTTACAATTTTCAGTAAACACTCCGTGGATTCAAATAACTTGCAACGAGAATTTTCACAAACCACTGATTTATTTAATCACTAAAATTACACTAGTAAATATCTAAAAATCACACAACTAATAATAACTTAATCTAATATGAATTCACTACTTTTAAAACACTATGTACTTTTCTTCCTATACACTTGTCAACTTTTGTCTAACCTAAAAACTATCTGTCTGTTTACTGAATTGAACTCTTCTTTATACTTCACTTCACTAAACTGTATTGTTCCCCCATCCGCTGGCTTCACCTCTTTATATACCCACTTGGAATGTCCAGAATATCATTGTAGAACTTTCCAGAAGATACTGGAATTCTCTATAATTTTCTTAGGCACTACTAAATGGTGGTTCGCCAGTTGGCCCACAGATGGCGCCACCCTTCTGGCCAGGGAGTATTTACAACCCTCCTCTCTGTTAGAGGGCAGTACATAACAATATTAAAATTAAATTATCTTAACGATGTTTCTCTTTGTTTGAATTAAAAAGAATGTGATGAAGTTAGAAAATGTTTTGGCCAGTTCTCTAGTTCTTTATTTCATTTTTTTTATGAGTTCTTTTAATTTAACGTATTTTGTTTCAGAAATTATGTAAGCGAACTCTATTGAACGAAGTATTAGATATCATCAAAACCAAGTTACCTTGGCAGAGACTGTACAAAGAATATAGTGAACAACTTTCTGAATCTTAGGTAATGTTTCTTTTTAATGTCAGCCATCTAGGTAAAGTCTATGTTGTAATAACGTTACTTAATAAATTTAATTTGGTATTTGTCAATAAAGCCAATTTTACTTCTTTAGCTATTACAGGAAAAAATTAATATGACAAATACCAAAATATGGGCCAGAACAAAATTAAACAATCTTAGACAATGGGCCTTTTCACTAAATTGTTAAACCTCAAAAGAAACATGTTTATTCGAAAGCTAACTGATAGATATTCACCTTGTGCAACTCTATTTCGAATATAAATCTCACAGTGTTTTATAAAAAAATAAACAATTATTACAACAATTTGAACGCTCATTTGACCTTGGACTGAGTGACGTTACACACCCGGAATTATGTTGGCAGCATTTGCCAGAATGCCTAATAGCCCCTAACATCACACCACAATAGGTGACGTGCACGATTTGACAGTTGGCCTACCCTGTAGGTAAAATAATATTGTTGACATATATTTTTATGTAAACAAACAGTGTTTAAAGTTTATTATTAACGTTCAAGTTATTTATAACGTTTATTTTTTAGAAGGAGGTTTAAATTATCGGTGAAATATAATTGATAAGTATTAATATGCAGTCTTTTTGTGCTGTTGTTAACTGTGGTGCTATTGCAGCACGAGATGTAGGAGTCAAATTTTTTGATAAATAAATTTTTAAAGTATTTATGTGTTAAATTACTCATAAATAAATAATATGATATTTCTGAATGTGAATACGATGCATCCCCATAGCATAGCACAAACAGGAGCATGAGAAGTTCCAATGATTTCAATCATCATAAATATAGATTAGATTAGATTAACGAATGAGCTGGTTGTTTAGCCTTTACCACCGCGACCTTTTCAGGTCTATTGTGATGCTCCCAGAATATCTTCCTTATAGTACCTCATCCAGCTTTGTACTTTGTACTAGACTCCACGGCTTTGATAAAGGCCCTTTTGTATAACTGTCCGCCCTTGGTTTTTCTTCTCCGAGTACTTGGAATCTCAGCCTCACCAGGCCTTCACAGTGGCACAATACGTGAACTGAGGTTTCCTCTTCTTCTTGGCAGAATCAGCATGTCGCGTCCTCTGCCAGGCCCATTAGACTCATGTGTCTATTGAGCCGGCAGTGTCCAGTTAGAAGGCCTACTATTACTTTGATGGCCTTCCTATTCTGGCTTAGTAGATCTTCCGTAAATTTGGCCGAATGTTCTTTAATGAACTCCTTGGCATGTCTCTGTCTTGAGAGATTCCTCCACCATTCCAGAGATTTATTTTGCATTCCTTAATGGCTGCTCGTATGCATGGCTTTGCCATGCCACAAAAGGGCTCGGGTCCTATTGGGGCTTCAAGTGCGCCTTCCTTGGTCAGTTGGTCAGCCTTTTCGTTTCCTCTGTGTCCCTCGTGTCCTGGTACCCATGCTAGGGTCACTCTGTTCTGACTCCAGCTCTGTAAGGGCTGTCAAGCAGTCCCACACCAATCTTGAGTTGATTTGCATGGAACTGATTGCTTTTATTGCCGCTTGGCTATCAGAGAAAATGGCAATCGACTGGTTAACAGTGCCTTGTCCTATTATCTCCCTTGCGCAACAGTGTATGGCGATCACTTCAGCCTGAAACACCATTGCGTATTTCCCTAGACTTATCGGGTTATTGGCTTTTGACCTTGTCCCATAAATCTCGGCTCCGACTCCTTGTTCTGTCTTGGAGCCGTCAGTGTACCAGACTGTTTGTGCTGTTATGGGAGGACCGTTTTTCCAATCCTCCCTGTCTAGTATAACAGTCTGAAAGTTCTTATTGAAGTTATACCTTGGGACCATTACATCCGTGGGCATGCCTAGAACGGGATCTGCCCTCATCTCCGAGTATAACTTCTGGTACTCCGTCCCGTGTTGCTGGCTAATTGGCATTTGGCCTTGCATTAACCTGTGCACCACTGACCGAGCTTCGCCTTGTACGAATACGTGTAAGGGTGGCAGGTCCAAGAGGACCTCAAGTGCAGCCTTAGGAGCAGTTCTTATAGCCCCCGTGGCGCACAGGCAAGCAAGCCTTTGTACGCCACTTAACAGCCTTATTGCTCCCGACTGCACCGTCTTAGTCCACCATACCACTGATCCATAGGTTATCATGGGTCCCACTACCCTGGTGTATAACCACAGGTTCATTTTGGGATTTAACCCCCAGTTTTTCCCACACATTTGCCTACACCTTCATCATAAATATAAGATACATATGTTTTAGAACTTCTAAAGATGTCTTTCCTGATATGTCATCTTTCTTTGATAGACAGAACTTTTACCTTATTGTGTTACTTTAACTCTGTTTTGGTTATAAAAGCAATACATTTAAAAAATGCTTTATTGATCCGTTGTTGCTTTCATTTCGTTCATCGTAAAAGAATTTTTAGAATATATAAGATACATTACTATGTTAGGATATATTTTGGAAAAGACTTCTATATCCGCAAAACAATCTTCTAAACGAAGTGTGTATAGATCTATACCCAACAGAGATATTTTTGAAATATATCTTGATGAATTTATCAAGCTGTAAATAACTACTCATGTCCATGTTTCTGCAATCAATTGTTAGAATATTTTAGTTTTTGTATAAATATATAATTATTACACTCTTACCTTAATATTTTATTAAATTATCACTGTTATCACGAATGTACAAACAAATATGTCACAAGGAAAGTTTTTTCACATGTAAACAAGCTCAAAAATGAGTAAGGTTAGTATTTGTTTATCCTCCAAGGTATGAATGTGACGTCACATGCGCGTCACCTATTGACACATGTTTACATTTAGTTTTGTGGTTATGTTCTGTTTTGTGGTTATGTTCTTAAAATGATCTTCACAACAGTAAATGCTCCTGGCTTGTCAACTTCTTCTCAACTTTCACTTTTAAATCATGATTTTCATCTGCTTTCAACTCGTGGAACGTAAACGAATATTTTTATGTTGTTATTTGTACATGTTGGTACAAAATGCTCTTTAAACGTTTTCCAAACACAAAAATCCAAGAGAAAATTGTATCAAAGTGTCAAAGTCAATTTTAACGTCAACTATCAAAAATGTCCTATGTCCTTAGGCTCTGAAGTCACCAAGGTGGGTGCATGACATCACGTTCAAAGCGCGCACTTTAATTCCACACTTTTAATATTTTTTTCCGATAAAAATCATGCTCAAAAAAAAATACGGTGACATTTTTTATAAAGTACTATCACATAAAGCAATAAAAAAATTCACTGAAAAGGCCCATTCGCTCATAAAAAATACTGTATTTAGTATACAAGGATGTTATTATTTAAAAGTACTGACAAACGCAAACTAAAAAAGTTGAAATTTAAAACAATTTAGATTGTATATACAGGGTGTTTTGCAGATCGATACAAATATTTTAAGAGTTGATAGAATACATTGTTTAGAACCTATTTAGCACACTTACCTTAATAAGGATGGTTTTCAAGCTATTCCTAAATTTAGGTTTTTAGTTATTTATTTAATCAATATATTTGTCCAACAGTACAAAAGAACCAATTACAGGACAAGAAAGCGGCAAAAAAATACGACTACATACATACATTTGAGTGACAGACAATAAAAAATTAATTACAATTACTACATGTGTACATTATTTTATGGGATGCTGCGATCCTTAAGAGAAGTATAAATTGTATTAATCGAGCAGTTGAATATATCACAAGTATTACAAATTGAATTGAAGTTAGAGCAAATAACGAATATAGGAGACTTCAGCATTATATTGGTACGCACCAGTTGACAATAAAATGTGAGAGGATTGCGACTGGTGGCTCTTGTAACCAAGAAGTTCAACTGGCTTAGAGCAGAAGGACAGTCAACCCTGTTGTGTATGAGCAATACAAGAATTTTACAGCGTAAAATTGCCTTTTAAATTGTAACGAGTCAAAGTTGAACCTATTTAACAGATAAATCTGATCGCAACCTCTGTTTGAATATCTACTATCAGTATGGAAGCAGAGAAATTTTAAAAATTTTCTAAGAACAGACTCGATTAATTTAACTTGGTAATCATAGATAGGGCTCCAAATAAGTGAGCAGTACTCAAGTTTAGACTGAATATAGCAATAAAATAGTTTGATTAAGACACCATTATCCTGGAAGGCTTGACTTAAAATAAACCCTAATGTTTTCAAAGACGAGGAAACCATTAAATCGATATGCTTGGCAAATTATAGTTTGTTATCGTTTTATTGTTATATGCTAATTACGCAATAATGAGAAATGTTATCTATAATCTTTCAGTTTATTCTCTTGATCTAATGAGTATTTTTTATACGTTAATGATTTTCCCTGTTTTTATGCAGACAGAAGTTAATAATTTAGTCTAAAATTACGTAATATTTTCTTACAGATACACTTTAACATGTTTTTTAACTTTATGGTTGAATTATAAGAAATAATGATATAAATATTTCTTCTAAATTACACTAGAGTCAATATGGACTATCAGGCATTTTTAAAGAAAATATTACCTAATTGTGACTTAATATATTACTGAAAAGTCCATATGCATTCAAAGTCAAGTATACTGGTTGTAATTACGTTATGACTATCTCAGGTTATTATGGCTTTAAATTTATAAATCCAACTAATTGTGAAATCAGGACAAGCAAATGAGGTACTAGATCTTAAAAATCCTTGTATTGAGAAGGAACAATAAAAAGATCAAGTAAAAACAAATACAATTTATTAGAAAAACCCGCAAAGTACAGTACGCAAAATTTAAAGGTAAAAATCTTCCAATAAAATAAGTACCAAGAATACAGCAAAGTCTAGGGTTTAAAGCTAATGCTATGGGAAGATAATTGTTAAATTTAAACAATTTTACAATACAAAGGAAATATAGTAGTTACTTAGCTTTTAGAAAAAAATTTGGAGCGTTTCCAGGCGCTCCAGACTTGAAGGTTGTTCATCGAGGTCCTTGAAGATTGTAGAAATTCACAGCACAATTAAGTAGGGTTTAGAAATCTTCACAATGATTAGATAAGGTTTCTCTCAATCGTAATGCATACATCAGGTCAGAATACGCATACCAAAATTCATGTACCAAAGAATAGCAAATGATCCTAAATCCAAATAATCCAAAAATAGAACAGTAGGTAAGTTCTGTACTCAAAATCTACCCTTACCAAAATCGTCTATAATTAAAGTTACAAAATTATTCTCAAAATTAATCTCTAATGTGAGCACGTGTCTATAATAAATCAAAGAAATTAACACTTACCCAGAATACTCTTCTAAACAATAAACTCGCTAATTAATCCGAATAAATCGAAATTTCAATTAAGCAAACCAAAATATTAATTGAAAATTAGGTCAAATTTAGTTTTTGATCCGGTATTAAACCAACTAGCAACCATGTGGGAGGAAGTTTGAAGCAATTTGAGTAATTTTATAACCTTCGATAACTCACATAAAGAGGAAATGATTTAAACTGACAGTTTAACAATACGGCTGTCAAGAGTACCAACTTGTGAAGTGTTAAAAACTAAATTGATTTTTATGGACTTTCGATCATTAACTATCTTTACACTATCATTTTAGAGACAATTTTATATGCTAATTATAATAATAGTTTATATTGTAGATTTCCTAAGATATACACATATTTAATAAATTGATATATTTTCCTAGCGGAAGCCATCTGTTGGCGAAAAGCTTATAAGGTGGTATGTAAGTGGCGTGCCAGCTAACGGTAAAAGTGCAATTTATTACTATAGATTGGTGAACTGATCTACTTATTAACTTACGGACACCAGCGAGAGATGGCATGTCACAAGGTACGTGAACATTTTTGAAGTTTCAATACAAAGACAATTAACAAAATTAGCAAAGGACCCTACAACCGTCCTAAGATAGAATGCTGTAACTTCACGTGAGTGCAAAACGAGAGAAGTGAATTTAAAGTTTATTGTCTGTCTCTCTGTTAATTGAAGTTTTTTAAATAATTTTGTTGTTGATTAATATATAAATAAAATAGAAGATTACCGCAACAAATATTTTTTTATAACTTTCATAATTTTGATAGCACTCCTACTTGAGGACGAGAGCCGTATCGGGCTAAAAGCACCGTATTGGATTAAAAGCAGCAGATGCGGTGTTCTTCCTTGATAAATGACGTAAATTTATCAAGCTTCGATAGTGAAAGAAAGACGCTATAGCTATAATAAATGTACATACGTTTTGTTGTAAAGAAAAAAAATTATGAAAGACAAATGGTCAACAACACGTATTCTACAGCCAAACGCAGATAATTTATAATAGTATTTTTAGCCATTGTACTTAGGAAGATTATTTTCAGGTAGTAAGTTGCAGAGAGTTTTTATTTAGAACTTTTTTTTTATCTTTAAGAATTCTATAAAAACGATCAGGAAAATTCACGTGTTAACAAACCAGTTTTTTCATGGATATTTACATAGAAAATCTAACTTCTTCGCCTCGTCCTCTTAATATTCTAACAAAATTTTATATTCAAATGTAAATTTGTCTCTTGTGGCTTTTAGTTGTACAATATCCGTTTATGTAGGTTCTACTGTTTTTAAAATTGCCGTGTGATTAATCGAAAAGCAGTTATTATTCTTTCATATTTTGGATTGTGGAATAGTCTAAAGTTCATTTCAAAGATGCATACAGATGTGTGTCAATCAAAATGGCAACATGTGGAGCATTTATTATAATTTTTTCTGTTCAATTATGTGAAAAATCTTTAATTTTTTAAGTCTATTCTTGAATCTGTATTTATTGTTCAATAAATCGAAAATGGTTACAAGTTGCCATAAAGTTGTACTCTAATAGTGCATCCATCACTCATTTCCAAGCAAATTGGTGTTTACTCGAGCATTAAATGATTCGTCAGCTCTTTCGCTTGCACCACCGCTAGTCGAGTTTTGACTGCATGCGCATTTGTTTATCTATTCGAGGTTTTCGTATTTATTTCTGCCATAGGAAGCTGAGGCCGATCAACCTACCATTTTCCAACATGAAGTTGCCAAACGCAATTCCCTCTTAATTGTTAGGGATTATTTAAATGCCACGCTCCCTGGTAGCTTTCCCCTAATACCATGGCCTGGTAGGTCCCCAGACATAACACCATTGAACTACTACTTTTGGAGACATACTAAAGTTCTTGTTTACAGTGAACAGATACAAACACCCAAGACCATTCTGTCAGAAGAATCATTGAAGCCTTCTACCAAATGAAAGAAGAACTGATGTTAAAAGTGACCTACAACAGAAATAAGACTCAAAGTCTGTTTGTTTCTGAGACAAGCACGGGCCCTATGCCCATACATGTAGAGTGGGTCCAGGAAAACCAGGTGGCTTGTATTTTGTCACTGTCAGTTCGAGAGCACAGTTGGATTCGTTGTGAACAGGGAAGGTTATCCTATATAGCGAGATTGGTCAGGAGAGAGGTTCCTGATGATGCCTCTTTAGGTTCACATTGGGCTGAGAAGGTAGCCCTGCAGTCGAGGGAAGATAGTCCCGATATAGTGCTATTTCTTTTATTCAGGGAAGGTGTTCCTGTATTGGTTTTCCAGAGGTGTCTGGTTCAAATTTTCTTAAGAGCAGGAAAGGTGTATCTGTTGCTGTGTGCGCAGGTGGTTACAGAACTATCTGAGCTAGCTTTGGTATTTTTTTATGAATAAACACACTGGGTATAATATTTGATAATACATAAAATTGACATTGTTTACAACTTAGCGGCACAGTAGTTGATATTAATAGAAATTAAGTGACGTGGATGTCCTATTTGTTTTATTTATTATAATGGTTAATTTTTAAAACTTTATTTGATACGAATTTAATGACAATACAATACCTGATATGAATTTAATAATAAGAGCTTTTAAATACAATATAGGTGTTGTAAGAATAAAATAATTTGGTAAACATTATTTCGTTAGATTTTTATCAAGTTTTGATTATAGCTTTCAAAAAGGGATTAAAAAGTAAACCTTTGCTGTATCCAATTAAAAAATTCACCGAATAATAAGAGGTTTGTTAACAGTACCATGGGAAATAAATAGCCTATTTTCAAATAAATATTTAAAAATTTGAGGCAAAGAAATAAAAGTACTATCTCTTTCTAGTTCCTTTTTCTCGAAAGTTTTGAGTAATATTACTCCATTAATTGTTTATGTATAGTTAACGAGTTTTTAGAATATTTCGTAATTATAGATACATAATTAAAATTAAAGTACTTATGTTTAATTAATCATAGAATTTCAATATATTAAATATTTAGCTGATTACCAATGAAATCTATGTAGGTCACAGTGGCGTAGATAGGACCCCGGTGCAAAATATTCTGTGAGAGATTGTTCTGTTTCCATTCAGGCGATGGCGCGAGACGCACCCTGTTGGGAACAGCCCTAATACAACTACTAACTCCAGGTTAACTTTAGTTGAAATAAGTGATGATATATATATATTTTTTTCATTTAACATCGATTTATTTTTGCTACTGGGGTCTATAGACAAGTTATACCCAACCAGAAATTTTTGCCGAACCTTTTCTCTTTCGAAGAGTAGGTATCTTTTACTTGTCTACATTTAACAGACAAGAGGCTCACGGCTTTACATTCCCTCCGAAGGATGGTGTATCCTCCACACAATCCTCGCCTAAGATTTCATAGCTTCCACACATACACTGATTTACAGACCGCTGGAAGATGCGAGATTATGATATAATATTGGAGCACTTTTGTTGAACTCTGCAATAAAAGTCATTAACATTAATTATTAGTCTCCTTATTATATCTGTTAATCTATGACGATACTGAAAAAAAAATCTAAGCTTAATATCAACCATAGATTTTAGATCTAATTATTTTTTTTTATCATTTCAGGTAAACAAGGCCATACAGCCAGATGAATTTTTTAGAATCTATATTTTTTGTTGTGTTTTACATACAAATATTAACTGTATCTGAAGAGAGATTGATCCGGTGTAAATAATATATGTGATGTGTAATAAATAATTTATTTTCCTTTTTATTTAGTTTTATACATAATATGAAAATAAAAATATATGAAACAAGTAATGGATTTATTTTTTATGCTGTTCCAATTCTTTATCTATGTATTTTTTTAAATCATCCATAGGCCTATAGTAGAGATGTACTACTTGGGAACCTGCCATCATTGTTAACAAAGCTGTTGATAGGAATGTTAAATATTTTCCCCAAGATACTCCAGCAGGCATGGCAAGTTGTTAATTTATTTGTTCTTCAGTATGTTCCACAAAGTTCTTGGCCTGTCTCTTTTTAAAAGTTTTATCTAAAAAATAGTACATTGAAATTTAATAATAATAATAAAAAATGCCTTTATTTAGCCTGGCGAGGTGTCAGCTAATAGCTGTTATTAATCCTAACCAGGGTTCCAAAAAATACAATAATATAATATATCATTACAAATTAAATAATCTCAAAGATATGAGGACGGATTATGGTACAGTGATGGGACGGAATTGAATATAGCAAGAAGCAAAAATTTAAAAAGACAGAAAATTATTTCTTGACAAACAAGGAAAATAAAGTAGATGACTTACTATAAATAGAAATAGATTACGTTTTTTTTAACTATTAGTTAAACGTGTCAGAGGGCAAGAGGTCTTTTCCGTTTTTCTTAAAGCTATTGTAAGTCAGGGATTTAATATTATGAGGCACTTTATTATAATTATTAACTGCAGCATAAGAGAAACATGACTTGAAAAAGGTGGTTCTATGCTATGGAATATGTAGCAGATTAGACGCTTGGTGTAAGTTTTCACAGTGCAATTCTTCTCTGAATTTAATTTTTACACGCAGGTATATAGGCATGTGGCCATTAAGGATAGAATGTACTAAACAGCACAAGTGTAATATCCACCTTTTATTAATATTAAGCATTTTACATTCCTGTAAAATAGGTGAAATGTATTCTCATCTATTTGCCACTGTCGCAAGGCGTACACAGAAATTTTGCATTTTTCACAACTTAAACAACATTTGATTCATTAGGCATGGTCCATATAACTTCAATTTTACTTTTTGTGAAGAAATATACTTAAACTCGTAGTGTCTTAACTTAGCATAGCATGTCTATACTACATGGATAATGTGATCATGAAAAGAAAGGTGAGAATCAAATATGCGGAAGTTTTTTACAGATTTATAGGACAAAATGTGTATGAATGGACGTGATAATAATCTTAAGCTGAACTTGAATAAAACTAAATTTATGATTGTAGCATCCAAACACAATTTGAAGCAGTTAAAACTGAATAAAATAAAACTTAATATCACAATAAATCACTGCATCATTGAGGAGGTTACCAAATTTAAATATTTAGGAGCAATTATTGACTCTGAACTGAATTTTAATGCTCACTGTGAGTATATAAAAAATAAAATGGCAAAAAAAATTGGCCTGTTGTTTTGGTTATCTAATAAAATATCAATGTTCGCTAAATTAACTATTTATAAGTCTATGATTTCCCCACATATCGATTCCTGTGGAACTACACTTATTTTCCTCAACAAATTCAAACATTAAAGAAAGTTCAGAATAGAGGCATGAGAGCCATACTGAGTTGTAGTAGATATACACCAATTAATACTATGCTGAATGTTCTGAATTTAATGAATATCGAACAAAGAATTATGTAAAATACATTGATGATTATATTCAAAATGAAGTATGGAATGATGCCACCTTACTTGACCAATAAATTAGATTATGTAATTGACTTTCATTCGTATAAAGCACGGGCTACAATAAATAATGATTTCTATGTGAAAATTGAATATATATAAAATCCAATACCATGCTAGGAAAAGGTCTAATTTGATTTAATGACTTACCATGTGAGGTAAAAAAAATGCAGGAATATATATATCTTTAAGAGGCTTTGCATAGAGCACATAAAGAATAGCTTTTAAATATTTTTCTGTGTAATATTAATATTAGGTTATGTAATGTATGTATGTTATGTAAGATTGTATTGTATTTTTGTTAAGAGCTCTGCTAATAAAGTATAAATAAATTTAAAAAAATAGGGCCATTATTTCCTATAAAAGAGACATTTTTTGACATTTCACAAAATCGATCTGATATTTTAGGAAACTGCCGTGATTAATCGGGACAATTTTAAGGGAAGCTCCAGGTGCCCATAGCACAAGAGATCAAGAAAAGTCCGGCTTGGATTGCACTCACGTGGATTCACTCGTGCTTTGGGTATTTATGCACGAAATATTTTTCAAGTCAAAACTTCTATTTCATATTGGTTTTTCACCGAAATCGATATTATAATTTGTATTGTCACAATCAAAAGTAACTCTTGCTTGGTGCCTAATTGGCTGAAATGATGTTTATTAAGGCATATAGATTTTGAAAAATTATTCAAAATTACATTTCGCCTGCCATTTTTGACCAATCTATTTGATTTACAGCATCTGAGTTGGGTGCACTCAATTTGCTCAAAAATGCGCTTAATTTTTACCAACTTCTGTGAAATTACTTCTTCTTGCAAACATTAAATTTTTAATTTTTCGATCATTTCTAGTATTTTTTACTTTTGTTTCAAGATGGTAGATTAGCCTATGAATGTCAGACAGATGCAGATTGCTTAAAGATTTTATTACGAACAAGCCAATATTTTTACAATATATCATGCAGAGAGCAACATTAGTCAATACGCATTTATAAAGTGCATATATAACTTTTGACTAACTAGCCACTTTTTGGAGAAAACATTTTTGTATTCAGGAGGTCAACATACATAAGAATCGGCAATAAAATTTCCTCTGGAAAGCGATTTCCAAAAATAATCAGTTTGTGTCAAAAGCATTCGTAAATAAGTATGTCTAATCATACCAGGATCATATCTCAAGGTATTCAATGAAACACGGGCCCTAAATGGAGCCCCTGTCCTGCAAACCCGATTTCTTGGCGTTTTTAATTCAAATAAAAGTTACGCCCTTATTAAATAACTTGGTGGTTATATTCGTCAAAGAAGTTAATTATTCCAATTACATTCAATACCTTCAATTCTAAATGATTGTAGCCTAATACTTACAAAAATTTACATCTCCTACTTCCCATTTTATCATGGAAAATTCTAAAGCCGCTCCTAAGCAAAAAAATATAGGAAGAAATCTATATACTCCAAAATATTTTTTACCGGGCCACTTATCAAGAATATATTTTAGGCTTGGACTGTAATACTTCATGAGAATTCTATGAGTGTCTTATTTTTATTTAACAGTCGATTTTGATAAAAATTAAAGGTTTTCACTTCAACATTAAAGGTTATGTTATATAACAAAAAGAAAATAGAACACTGCAATAAAAAAACAGAAGTCGAAACCCACAGTTGTATTCAGCGCCGTCCACGGGTAGTACAAAAACTACGTAAGCGAAATTATCGATTTTGACACCCTGCATCAAGGTTTATAAAGTAAGATAGGTAGCATGGTAACTTTCGACCAATCAGAGATCACTATTTAAAATGCGGGAACGCGTCACTCTGCCTACTCATTCGAATTTCTGGCATTCAAACCATTAGTATAGAAGTATAATTAGTTATGAATTTGAATTCCGTATCTTGTATTTTTTAATGTACAAGCACAAATTAATAAATTGACTTTTTTTATTAATGATTATTAACATCGATAACGTTTTCCTTGGAATTTAAAACTGACATTACTATATATTAAATTTATAACTAATTAATGTATGCAGTTAAAGAAGTACATTTTATGTCAAGGGACTGAAGTAGGTTCTTTTAATCTTGTGTGCAATTTCTCGCCCGAGACTTCAGTCTTGATTTCATTGCTTTATATAATTCTTAGCGAATTTAATAAGTTATAAGATAGATGAAGAAACATACATGATACTAATTTTCGCCCTAACGAAAAGAGTTACTTAGAAAAGTTTCTTATTTTATGACGTACTGAGTAGAAATTTTTCCCCAGGCCAACCTTTACAATTATGTAGTATTAAAAATAAGAAAAAATCACTCATTGGTTTTTTGTAAAATTTCTTTGTATCATATGAAAATAAATTTTATTTCCTGTATTAAGTAATTTTTTAGGGAAGGAAAAAACATCAACATCTCACCACCCTTTTTTGTCTTTTTTGAGTTGTTTTTGCAAAC
Source organism: Leptura quadrifasciata (assembly GCA_963675555.1). Lineage (NCBI taxonomy): Eukaryota > Metazoa > Arthropoda > Insecta > Coleoptera > Cerambycidae > Leptura > Leptura quadrifasciata. Next base: position 146,834,049 of record OY776673.1, on the reverse strand, counting down.
AGCTACGCTACAAATCTTTCCTCCAGTCATCTAATAATTGTATGTAACATTGTTATTTGTTATTATTATGAACGGAAAATAATAAAAACTGTTTACCTTAAAATTATTTCTGTAAATACACAGGTTACAAACTTCTATATACTATGAGTCTTTTCTCTTTAACAGTAATTGTCAATTAGATTATACACTAAATAACTATAACTGCACGATTATAAACACAAAAACAACAAATATTTCGAAATAACTCAACAAATAAGCGCAACGTCTCAAAAAATGCATACGTACAATTAAGTTTCAGTAGGCACGATGACGCGCAAGATGGCCGCCTTCATCGTAACCCCTCCATTCCGTTCAAGTTACCATGCTACCTATCTTACTTTACAAACCTTGACCCTGCATGTATCATTTTCCACAGCAACAATTTACTAAAGCATGAAGAGAGATGTAATTAGTTCTTGGTCACAGTGAAAGGCGACCTGTTTAGTTGACACCCGATAGGGTGGCGCCATCTCTGGGACGAACCGCCATTTAGCGCCTAGAAATCTAGAGAAATTTCCACCATATTCGAGACAGGTTCTGGAAGGAGGTTCGAATACGTTCCACATGTATGTATAAGAAGTGGAGCCGAACAGGCAGGGAAGGGTTTTATATTAGACAAACAAGTGATCAGATGAAATAAAGAACTGTAACAAAAGTTGTGAATTTATGTTAGATTAAAGTTAGGTAGTTTGAAGGATTAATTATTGTAATTTAAGTGATTAAATCAGTGGTTTGTGAAGATAATTGTTGCAACTTATTGAACCTACGTACAGGGTGTTTACTGGAGGATGTAAACACGTAACACATGTTTGGTTACATTCTCACATTTTGTTCCAAAGAATCTACCTTTGAACTGTGTAGCCTATTATTAATTGTTCACCCTGCATAGATGATATTTTCGGATATAAAATGAACAGGATCAACAAAAACTCTCCTGACAAACAAAGAATGCAAATTCTAGACATGATTTTGTCGATTTGACTAAATCAAATTATCCAAATATGCTTCCCAACTGTGTACTACAAAATGAAACTTGTCATCGTTTTTTTATATACTTCAAAATGCTTTTAAATAAAACTTGGTACATTTATTAACCTAAAAGTGACCCGTGTTGTTTGCTTTAAACATGTTTTTTTATTCTTCCAGAGAAAATAATAAAAAAAAAATTGTAAATGTCCATTGGCCCTAGCAAATTAGAGTTATGATCGTAATAGAAAAATCATGTTTACAGCAAACGACTTATTTCACTTAAAATAAAATATTTTTCGGATACAGTTTATTTTATACGGCCTCTATTTAAAATTTGTCGGACAATCAAAATTTCCTTTTCAATATATTTTTAAGAATTGGAATACCAAATACCAGTTGAAAATAGATATTAATGATCAATGAATTTGCTAATTTTCTTAACACTTCAAACATCTGAATAAAACAATAATATTAACAAATATTTATTCAAACATCAAAATTAACAATTTAATTTCTATAAATCAAGAATAATTTGAAAAAAAAAGAACCATTATAGTCAGGAATTAATCACTTCTAACATTTCTCTAAATTCCATATCGGTTTGTGTTTCCATATGACTTGTATCCCTACAAATAATATTGTATTTTTTTCCATGGGACATCATGGTTTGACTTTCAACAGAACGAAGCATATCATCTAATACTGTTTGGGTCTGTATATTACTAAACCCCAAATCATTCAGTATTTCGTCACATGTTTGGGTATACATGTGACTCATATAATAATCACAACTAAACATATCATCATTAAGCATAAAATCAGTTTGCGTTTCCGTATTACAATTGTAAAATTCAAAATTGCCAAGATTGTCATTCAGCGTTTCAACCAGTAAGTCAGACGTATCCGTATGTATCGAATCATGTGTAGTTGTGGAAGTTGAGTAAATATTTGTATACTGTCCAGGAGTTGTTTGGGTTTGGGTACCTAATGAATTTTTTTCAACTTCAATTTTCGATTCGGCTTTCAAAGAAAATTCAAAATCATCTAAATTAAAAGACGTATTACATGAGGTACTTCTTGATTCGATGACATCTGTTTGTGTTATAGAACTTTTCTGACTAATCGAATCAGTTAAAATATCAATCATATTTTTACGATTTATATTCAGAGAATCTCCAATAGTTTGGGTTTCGACAGTTAACTGAACATTCCTCGAATCCGTCTGGGTATGCTGAGTATTCTGTAAAGATACCATTATATCTCTATTTACCTGTGTCATTTTGCTTCTTAGTTTTGGTTTATCATCATCTGTTTGTATTTCTCGATTCATTGTGGCTTTGTTCATGTTAGGTAATACTATTAAACTAACACACTGCTTAGGTAAAATTGTTCTGCCTTTAGGAACCGTCAGTACATCTTGACTTTTAGACACAGTAACTTTGGGCTTATATTCTGATTTGAAAAGAATATGATGTTTTTTGCGTCTTCCATGTGTTTTCAGAGTGTCATAGCAGGAATAAGATGCCTTGCAGTCGCAACAATCAAAACTGATACCACAATATTCTACGTGATTTTTTAGAATATTGATGGAAGCAAAGCTTTTTTGGCATAGATCACAATGAAAATCCTTTGCCGAATGAACTTTTAGATAATGCTGACGTAAGAATTTCATATTTTTAAAAAATTTATCCTTGCCATAAATACATCCTTCTTCGGGACAATAAAATTGTTTTGTACTCGAATCTGAATCCATTAGGTGAGATTTTTTATGGGTTTTAGCTAAATGCAATGTAAGGTTAGATTCTGATGTGAAAACACTTTGACAGCCTTCCTCTGAACACTTTACCAAGTTATTTACTTTACATTCCTCCACTGTAGGATAATATTTTTTTACGACAGCTATATGTTTTGAAAGAGTCTTGAGTGTGGAATCCATATCCACAGAGTCCATATCAACAGTAAATCTGTATCTCGTAGTAACCTCAGTGCTAATTTGTGGTATTAAAAACAGCTAAAGTACAAAAAGAAAATTAGTGATCACGAATTATTTTCATTTCGATATTTCTTACGTAACGAAATAATCCAATTATGATTTTTTTTCCAGAACGACAAAATTTTGCAAATAAAAACAAGTGATTTAAACAAACTGTCAACAAATGTTTCTGTCAAATTCTCCAATGAACCAAAAGAATAGTGACGGAGAATTCAATGCACTTCAACTGATTTGTTAACTGATAAATTCATTTGGTTACTTAGCAACGACCAATTAAAACTGCTAGTTTTACCGGGTAAAATGAATTGAAAGAATTTATGACAGTGACTGATTCATCATATCATATTCATATTTCATTTAAAATTTCCAGTAAATATGTAATTCATTCTCTATCATTATTTAACAATTCACACAAAAAAAATGTAAACTAATTATGCTTACGTATTACGTCTAGAGCAGTAATTATATAACAATAATTAGTGCAGAACCGTTCACCAGAGAAATGAAATTGAAAAAAATATTTTCGATAGGACAGGACAAGTTTCTTCAATATTAATCTTCAGGTATGATTTACATTATAATTTCTTATAATATAAGATAAACAGTTTTTGCTTAACATAAATTTAAATATATTCAAATAAACCGCCACTGTTTAATTATATTGGTTGTCATAGCACCCGACGTACTTGTCCGCAACACGCAAAATGTGAACGAGTGTTGTGTTGAGTTTCCAGTGTTTCAACGACAAAATAAAAACTAGCCTCAAACGTCAAAACGTCATACGTGCGGGAAACGTCAGTCGTTAGTGTCAGTTCGATGTGCTGCAAAAGTTTCTGTTATAATGTGAATATGGTTATTTATATTTACGGTTATTCACCTATAAATTGTTGATTGGAACTGGAACAGAGGAATAATGAAAAAATCATTAAATAATGCCAAATATGAAAAGTTGCCGCAACATCCATACAAAGATGTAGATGATTTTATACACCGGAGGGTGAGAACGAGTTTTACAGTAAAATAATCTTAAATTATGAATAAACATGTAGTTGCTATACTTAATTGTGTTTTTTGTGAGTTGTTTATTGATATAGGGTAATGAGTATATAACTTGACCCGAGACATCGATCGATAGACGTCGCTAGAACAATTCTTTTATAAAATATTAAACAAGTGGGTAACTGACAGCTAAATAGAAACTTAAGTAATTAATTAGAATTAGCGTTGACTCAAGTTATTTCATTTCACTATTTCATTGTTTGATGCACAAATATATATCAACACAACACATTACTTCATTGCTTTAGTTAGATATTAGTATATTGGTAGGTACACAGCCATGTGGTATAGGTTTTCTCATATATTATTTCAGAATATTGATGTTCTAAAACATAAAAGTAAGAAAGGAATTATGAATTAATAGGTAACGATATAATAATCCTTGGATAATTTAGGATTATGTGTTTACTATTTAAACTGATATCAACTACCTACTCTAAACGTAAAAATTTTATTTAATTCTCGATTTATATCAAGAATAAAATAAAGTTTTTATTGATAAACGCTAATATATTTTATTATTCCCTTTATCGTATTTGTTATGAACTACCAGTGGTGGACTGGCCAGGGTGTCAATTTACCTGATGAAGTAGGCCTGCTTAAACATTAGGCAATAAGCTAAAAATGTTTGCTCCTTTATCCATTGGAAACCAATATTTTTAGACCCAGTCTGTCACTGTGAACTTATTGATTAAGTAATATTGTATAGTAAGTATACCTACCTTAATACACTAGGTTTGAAAAAGTGAAGATAGGATGGTGCAAATAACATTTCGTTTTTATACCTACCTACATAAAAAGAGGTGTGCAAGAATAACAAAAATAGTTCTTGAAGGAGTATCTAAGCTCAAGTGGACTAAAAAGTGGAAAGAAAAATTAAGGAAATGCCTATCGATCGATAGGTGGAGGAAACATACCTAATAAAACTTATAGATATCATTATCAATATAAATTGAATTATTTAATGTCATGAAATCACTGGCACACTCATGAACGGGGGGGGGGGGGCTTTAAAATTATACATTAATAATATAATATATAAGAATAAGTATGTGTTAATGCCGTTAATTTAATATTAATTTATTTAAAAAGTTCATACTTACGGCTAACAGAAACTAGAGGTCAGGTCTTTGTCAATTCATATGGAAAAAGTGTACAATTTTCAGGAACTGTAGTGTCAGAGATAAATGGAAAGAGCTTCGCAAACTGAACATTTTTATATCTAGAAATAGAGAAATTCCTGATCATTTGGAGGATGCCAACATAGTAAATAATTATTTTATTACTTTTGCTAAGAGTGCTCATAAAGCCTCAGATAAGATTAAAAAATGTTACCTTAATAATATAAAAAAATGATGTACTAGTTTTTTGCTAGTAGAAAGTGACTCAAAGTTTACCAAAATTTACCTTCGCGAACCCTTAAGGTGCTCTCCCGATGCAAGCGACAGCGGCCGGAGACCGAGACATGTACCACGTGACAAGCACGAGACCAACGACAGGGAGGGCTACTCTAGAGCACCTTTAGTAGCCCTCCCTGTCGTTGGCCTCTGCTTGTCACATGGTAATGTCTCGGTCTCCGGTCGCTGTCGCTTGCATCGGGAGAGTTTTTGTTACTAAACAAAAACCCTCTGAAACGGAAAAATTCAGTTTTTTGCTAATATCTCGAAAAATAATAATAAAAAAAACGGATAGCACCACGTGAAAGAGCGGACAATTTTACAAAAAAATAGTATATGTTTTTTTTTTTTAAATGTTACCCTTAGCATGAGAAATTATTACAATTCGCTCAATATTTCAAGCGGGTCGCACAGGGATGTAAAGCATTTCTCGACCGCCGCTACATAACTACATAATAAGGACAACTTGTACCCATTAAAGTCGAAAAAAAAGGTAGCATTTTAAAGAAGGAGAATTCAGATTTCCAATGGTATAAATAAATAAATAAATAAATAACACCACAGAAATTAGACAACCCCCAATTCCAGAAGCCAGGGCTTGTGCGGAAGGGGGTTACACATTGAAAAAACGCGGACATACAACCATTTCCTCCGACAGTGCCAGTACCGGAGCCAGGATTCGAACCCGGTGGTGCGATGTCCGTGTGAGATTAATCGCGATTGCCACCTCGCGCCTTAACCCGCTCGGCTATCGACCAGACCTCGGCTATCGACCAGACATACTTACTTTTAATTTTTATAATTTTTATTTCTTATAAATTGCACGTGAAACTTAAGCTTTATTATTTTGTTCCACTCTATATTAAAACATGAAACGTGTCATGCATTTCTTAATCTATGCAGTATAAATTAAGTATGCACAACATTGTCACATAGTAATTTAAATTTACAAGATATGTAATCCAGTAATCTACCTTTAAAAGATTTGAAAGTTTTTGTAGAATCAAAATAAGAACCTGTATTATTACTAGAATCAAGATTAGAATTATCTAAACAAAATTGTAAACAATTATACTTCACAACATGTACACGCGCAAAAACACACTTAGAAAATACAAGTTTTAAAATAAGGAGGGATCATTCTGTATCAAATTAACACCATTTTAATACAAATTTTAATTGATCAAATTTTGCAGAGATACCCAATACCCCTATAGCCCCAATGTATAGTAAATTCAAAATTTTATTAAAGTATCTCAACTGGAACCTACATCACAGTTTGATATGTTAAGGTTAAATCAATTTGTTGATTTGACATGGAATAACTCTAAATATAAATGAAACAATATGAATTTATCTTTGAAAAATATTGTGATAAACCCGTAAATATCAAGGGAAATATTTATAAATAAACAGTCAACTCGATCTAACTTGCTTATACTTGCAGTACAATATAGCTTATTATTCATTTCTTAAACTGTACCCTACTAGCCATGCCATTTCATACTAACAGTAATAGTAGAGTCAAATTAGGATTTAAAAAATACGAAATATTGTTACTTGTTTACACTCTGTAGTAAACGGTCCGAACATAGGTTCAATAATTGCAATACGGATTGTCACTAACCACCGATTTATTTATCACTTATATTACAATAATTAGTCCTTATAATAACACACTAACTATAACTTTTGTCTACTATTATAGACTCACTACTATAATTCACAACTTGTTACAGTTCTTTATCTTATCTGATCACTTCCGCTTCCCATATACTCTGTGTGGCTTATTTTCGATTCATCCATTTCACTTCAGGCTATTCCAGACAACTTCTCCTCTCTTCTAATATACTCTATGACGAAGCACCACTTCTGGGCCGACTGGTAAACTATTATCCTATGGTACCTAATTAGGCAGGCAATTCAGAGTCCCCAATATACTTCGCCAGTATATCTAGGGTATCTTGGACTTCTTTCTATGTTGAATCTGATAAACAACGTCGTTAATTCGAACGGTGACAGGATACGGCTCTTCCCAAGGTGGGTGAAGCTTCGAAAATCCCTCTTCACTCCACTATGAGTTGTACAGCCAAACCAAATCTCCCACCTTGTTGATTCCGCTGAACTGATGTTACGATCATATCGAGCCTTCATTCAGTCACCACTTCCTGTAGACGACCCCTTGGCGATCTCATCAGCACAAATCTTGCATTTGCGACACCAAGCCTCTACATCTTGACGGCTGTTAACCCAGTAGAATCGTTCCCGTACTCTAGCCAAGATCTTATTTTTACCAAAATGCCCTCCGGATATTCCTTCGTGCACGTCCCGAAGTACTTATGGTACCCGGCATCTGGGTATCACCAGCCGCATAGTAACTTTCTTCCCATCCGGCTCTCCCACTCTTTCCGTAATACTCTACCTTCAAGACTTAAGGAATCCCATTGCGCCCATAAAGCCTTCAGTCCAACACTTTTGCTGGAAACGTCCTTCCATTCCGGAGGGATTTCTTTTTCTTTTGCCTTCAGTATTGGTCCAATTTCATCGTCGTTTAGTTGCTCCTTTCTTACGATTTCCTTTGTCTAGTCCTTTGGAACCTCTCTTAACCATCTTTACTATTGTTACATCCTGCTGTTTCTTCACCTCCTTGGCATTTACCACCTTAGGGTGTCTCTGGCGACAGTACCTCCTGACCTTTCATCGCTTGTTGTTACTTCGATTCCTGTTTCGGCGTTGCGATTCCCGTTTCGACTCCGGTCGTGAACTTAATTCGTTCAGTACTTGCGCGACTATTTTCTATATATCCATTAGCACAACAATGCAAGGATTAATGTCATAGCCTTTTCCTGATTATTCTAGTTGTTGGCACATGCAGCAGCCTCAAATTGTCTTTTACAGATTGACCATGAAATTTTACCGTCAAAAGAGGGCGGTTGTAATCGAGGACCTGATGACACCACTAACTGGCCTCCTTTTTCCCTCAGCTGCCGTTTAAATTGTTCTACTTTTCCTCAACTACCCGAAATTTTCCTCCAATATCACTCATTTTTCCTTCGGCGTCAGTAACTGTTGCTTCGGTTTTGCCAACTTTTTCTTCCACCTTATCTATTTTTTTCTTCAACATCATTAACTTTAGCACTTACAATCCCTATAACCTCCTTGATTTCGTTTTTAATTTCTTCAGTGGCTGAGAGGATAGCGCCCTGTTGTTCCTGTCGTATCATTTTTTCCTGTTTTTCCTCGTGAACTTTTATCTCCAGGTCTTCTACCATTTTCTTCAGTTCATCTTTGTGTTCTTTACGTCATCGTCTTGATCTTCTTTCTCGAGTTCTTTTTCTTCTTGCCGTTTCTTTTCTTGTTCTTCTCTTTCTGCTTGACGTCTCTGTTCCTGATTTAGCATCATTTTTCTTAGTTCATCTTTTTCTTCCTAATGTCTTTTTTCTTGTTTTTCTTGTCTCTTTTTCTGGTCTAACATCAATTTTCTTAGTTCTGCGAACGTGTTTTGCATTTGTTTTTCAGCAGCAATGCTTCTTGTTTCTATTAAAAAAAAATAGCACTAATAAGTCTTATTTAGAGTCTATATCAGGTACAAGTCAAATACTTCCACAAAATCCGGAATAGAACGTTCTAGAAATTTTCTCAAAATGTCACAAATAGGTCCTATGTTTTTGTCTATACCACTTTCCAGTTGAAATAACTTAAATAACTGCACTAATTCCTAAATAGAATGTTCTAGAAATTTTCTCAAAATACTACAAATAGATCTTATTTAATGTTTATATCACTTTTCAGTTTAAAATACTTCACTGTCTCGAGTGGTTTTCAAATAGAACAACTTCCTCGAATTCTGTTGCAGTCTCAGTTTTGACACCAATTGTTAAGTGTTTACACTCTGTAGTAAACGTAGGTTCATTAATTGCAACACGGACTGTCACTAACCACTGATTTATGCATTATATGAATTACAATAATTGGCCCTTATAATAACACACTAATTATAACTTTTATCTACTATAGACTCATTATTGTAATTCACAGCTTGTTACTGTTTTTTATCTTATTTGATCACTTGGCTCATCTCAGAACTGTACTGAACTGACTGTCTGATGCGCTGGTTCCGCTTCTTATATACTCCGTGGCGCTTATTCTCGATTCATCCATTTCACTATTCCAGACGACTTCTCCTCTCTTCTAGTATACTCTTTGAGGAAGCGCCACCTCTTGCTTTTTACTATATTTTTATAATTCTACTTTTATCAATAGCTACCAATAAAATATTTATAACAATTGATATCAAGCACCCCACGCTTTTTACAATCTATCGCTGTTGAACAAAATCTTAATATTTAAACATTATTATTTTTTACTTTTTAGTTCGGTTTTTAAAGCGTGTTTTTTTAGTTTTTTTAAATTATAATTTTTTTAAACTTACTAAAAATCATTTAATTAACACGCTTCTAACTATTATTAGTTAGAATATATATATTATTAACAGCGGCGCCTCCACCATAATTTCGACAATAGGTTAGTCCTTTTTTATTTTATTTTATCCTGATGATCGTGGTGAGGGAGGACATTAGGACAAAGTTGTCAAATTGTTGTATTGTCATCGGCCTTTGATAAGAGTGCAAAGTTTCAGTTTAATCTGACGTTTTGAAGTAGGTGAGAATCACGTTCAAAGATTCCATTACAAGCAAACAAACATACAGGTGAAGCTAATAAAAGCGTGTTAAAATTGAAGATAATTGATGTTTCTGAATTTGAATTAGTGACCACCTTTGTACTCACTCACCCTGTATAATATTTAATTTAATTATTTTGAAATAACATACCGCTGGGCTGATTATTTCCACGTAAAAAATATTTAACTTCTTCGGTACGTTATTCACAGGAAAAATTTCTTTAGGGGTCTGCAGCTATAAATTTTTCGTTAAAAATATTAATATCTCCAAAACTATAAATATTAGGTATAAGGTTTGTTACACAAAGTGACCTTAACATTTTATAAACTGTCAATTCCGCAAATAAAAATATGGGTGTTCCATTTAAAATAACAAAGTTGACATCTACTTCCGGTATAAGCGGCACACCCTGTATATTTTTTACATATTTGGATAAAGACAACATTCTGAGTATACCATACTTTAGAGAATTTTCGAGTCGATTTCCAGTTTTTAAAGCATTTTAAGAGCATTCATCTAGAGTGCCTTGGAATAACAAAATTTGTCCTACGGCAGGTAAAGTCCATGAGAAAAATTTTAATTTCATTAATGACTGTTTACGAAGCCTCCAAAGTTGAACATGTCGCTTTTTTATCGAAAACTTTATTTTTTCAAATGGGAAGGTGATTTCTTATAGTGTTCACTAAATTATTGATTTTTTTCTGATTTCACTGATATTCATTTCGAATCTATGCTATTTGTTTTTCTGTTTTATTTAATTTATTTAAAAGTAATAAACCACTTTCATAATAATTTTTATTGATCCTTATAATTTGCACAAAAACAATTAGTAAAATTATGATAAAGCGTTTGTTTTTATTGAAAAAATTTCGATACAACGACTTAACTGTTAACCTGAAGAAGGCATAATTATGTCCCAATTTAAACAAATAGGCGAAAACAAATTTACGAAATGTTGAGTTGTTTTAAATTTTAACGTAGTTGAGTTCACAGTTCAGTTTTGCAGATTCGCGAAGGTTTGCATTTTGTTTATTTTTTAAAGAATATCTAAAAATTTGTAAGTCCTAAAGGACAAATGGAATTAATGAAAAATGTACATCATGAGTTGTGCAATAAATATAGATGTTAGGTGCACGACTACGCACATTCGAGAACGGCGCCAGAAAAATCGCGAATGTAGGAGAATATTCTAGAATGAACTAGTGCATTCGACGCGGGTATATATACAGTAGATCTAAATGCACTGCAGACAGTTTGATATGAGACAAGCAAGTGTTAAGATGAAATGCGGAACAGTATCAAGTTGTAAATTAAAATAGTGAATTTATAGTAGATTAAAAGTATATAAGAAACGACAATCATAGCCTTTCATTGTCGATGGTCAAGGAACCTTCGGTTCAAATTTCGTGAAAATCGGTTCACCGCCTCCCACGATATGTACACATATATATTCTGAAAAAACGTAAAAAATTGAATTACGACTAACTTGGCCAAAATTCAACCGAATTTGATGAAATTTTGGATGAAAGTAACTTATACCCATTTATAAAAAAGGGTCCAGATCGACAGCTAAAAATTATAGGCCTATTTCTTTATTATCAGTATTTTCCAAAATTATCGAAAAACTTGTGTATAAGCGTCTTTTTATGTTTCTGGTACTATTTAACATACTTTCTCAATTTCAACATGGTTTTATACAAGGGCAATATATGAAAGTCTTAATTAGATTGTACGATGTCTGGATAGAGGCGAATGTGTCGCAGGTATTTACTTTGATTTATCGAAAGCGTTTGATACACTTAACCACGAACTGCTGCTTTACAAATTGGAGTGCTATAGAATTAGAGATATAGCTTTAAACTTCTTTAGGTCTTACCTTTCTAACAGAACCCTGAGAGTTTGTATTAGTACGAAAGAGGGTAATAACATGACTACCATCTATTCTAAACCAAGACAGATAACTACAGGGGTACCCCAGGTTCGGTATTGGGGCCTTTATTGTTTTTATTGTATGTCAACGAATTACCTGAGAACTTGGCATTACATTCCATATATCAGTATGCTGATGATACCTCCTGTGTAATATCTACCAGAGATACTACTGCTACATCACACAAAGGTACATCTGTGGTAAATAAAATGGATAAATGGTGTCGTGACAACTCACTTATCCTAAATGAAGCTAAAACTGTACTTATCCAATTTGGTAATAAAACCGCAGATTCAAGCATCTACTTGAAGTTTAGAAAAAAATCTATTCCTGTTGCAAATAACACAAAATTTCTGAGGCTCGTGGTCGATTCAAAACTATCTTTCGAATACCATGTTAACTCAACAATATCTAAGCTTAACAAAGTATGTTACTCAGTACGAAACATACGATCTTCTGTCGATCTTGATGTGTTAAGGGTCTATTACTTTGCCCATGTGCAGTCCATACTTAGTATGGTTTAATATTCTGGGGGTCTAGTGTCCATGCCAGAAATGTGTTTATCGCTCAAAAGAATATTATACGATGTATGCTTAGGAAAAACAACCGAGAGCCTAGTAAGCCATTATTCAAAATGTTGGAGTTAATGACATTACGCACCTTATATATATACCTGTTGATTTTATTTGTAAAAAAAAATATTGATAAATTTAGAACAAACGAGGATATGTACAATGGTATGATGATGGTAACTGAGTGACGAGAGTTCCTCATCATCAAACATCATCATTCGAAAAGGGAGTATACTACAGAGCAGTGCGGGCATTTAATGCAGTTCCACTGGAGATAAAATCTATCTCTAATATTTTTTTATTTAAAAAGAAATTAAAGTGTTACCTGCTTGAAACACGTCCCTACAGTTTTGATGAGTTTTTACTAAATGCCAGAATATTTCCTTAATAGTCCTTATATGAAATAATGATCAATTTGTCTCTGCGGAGTATTGTTTTATATATATGTATGTATGTTTTTTTTTAATTCATTTTAAATATTTATCTATATATATTTTGTATGTACCGTTTTCTTCTTTTTTGTATTATATATTCTGTGTATTATCTATGTTATATACATGACAATTCCAATACTTGTAAAAGTCTGATGGAAATAAAGATTATTATTATTATTAACCAAGAAATAGCCTGACAGATTTTAGCAAAAAATATCCAATAATTTGTTCGCAATTTCATTTTTAGTCCAAATTCCACAAAATTTTCAAAACGTTTCCCAATTTGTCCAAACGGTCGTACGATTTTTCTTTACCAATTTTTTATGTACTGTCACGTGATGTAACTAAAAATAACTTTTTTTTGCAATTTAGCAGATTTGTTGTCATTTTTGGTGTATATATGCACGCGGTAATTTTAACATTTATATATTAATAATAAAAAGTGATTGTGAGCAGGTTTTAAATATTTAGATAAAAAAGATAGAATTTTTTTTCGAAAATGTTTAAAACTTTTTACGTATATTGAATATTATTTTATTTTATTCGTGTTTTCTTTTTTTAATAGTTCTACTAGATGTGCTACTCCAAGAAGTGTCTACTTCCGAATCGGTAACTGGAATTTGGAATATTTCTTCACCCTCCTCATCGTAAACATCTGAGATATTCTCTGAAGTACGAACATCTTCATAATTATCAACTTCTTCGAATTCTTCAATATCACGAATTAATCAACCACAGCTTCGTCAACAATACTTCCTGCATTTTGACCCAAAGTATTCCATCCATTGTGGCATAAATTGCTGCATGTGACACCAATTGTTTTGCATGAGCAACGTTTAATATTGCACAAGCAATTATAATCATTAGAAAAACGAGCTTTATCAGTCCTTATCGGCATCATTCCATTATCTGTTGTTTGCTGCCATCCAAAATTCTGTCAATTATGGATGGCAGCAATTCAACACAATGGAAAGAATACTTTGTGTCAAAATGCAGATAATATTGTTAACGAAATTGTGGTTGATGAAGAGCCTGAACAGTTAGAAATTACTCCTGATATTTATGATATTGAAGAATTCGAATAAGATGATAATTATGAAGAAGATATTTGTACTTCAGAGAATATCTCAGAGGTATACGATTTTAGCGATGACGAGGGTGAAGAAATATTCCAAACTCCAGTTACCGATCCGGAAGTAGACACTTTTTGCAGTAGCACATCTAGTACAACTACTAGAAAAACAAAACTTGAATAAAATAAAATAATCAATATGTGAAAAGTTTAATAAAAATCGAGTGAATTTTCGAAAAAAAAAATTATATACCTTCCAGAGTTTTTTTTATCTAAATATTTAAAACCTGCTCACAATTACTTTTTATTATCAATATTGAAATTTTTATAATGAATTTACACGGTTACTTGTGGGCGCATACATATAATACCAAAAATGAAAGGAAATTACCGCGCGTATATACAGGGTGTCTCACCGGGAACTGAATGGATCGATATAGAGAAAAGTACGCATCAGAACACTTTGAAAATTTAGATAATTACTAATGTCGGTGTGGCCAATCCAACTAAAATAATTACAAGCAGCTGGCACTTCCGCTTATACCGGAAGTCGATACCAACTTGCTTATTTCAAATGGAACACCTTAATATTTTAGGGTTTTCGAAAAGAGCATAAAATTCTGAGTCGAAAATATGTAGCATATCCTATACCTAAACCTAGCCGTTTCAGAGATATTTGACATTTTATAGAAAATTTGACAGGTGCAACGGTTTGCAAGAACCTTTATAACTTTCTTCGTGTAAAAGATCCTCAATTGCTTCTTGTCACATAAAAAGAACACAAGGAGAACTACGTTATACAACTGAAATAAATTCAATAATATCATACCAAGTGTTCCGTTTTTCGCGTTACATTTTGTCAACTTCAAACCGCGAAAACTTGTTTAGGTCAAATGGAACACCCTGTATTTTTTTACGTCAAGTTGTGTAAAATTGAATTTCCTTTTTTCTGATTTAGCGTTGTGGGGGTTAAAGTTACAACTTTTTGAAATATTTGCGATTTTATTAGAAATTCATGAATTGATGTAATCGTTTCATCAAAATAGCCATGATTAGAAACAATCAGTCATTATCTTATATCAAAAAGTGCCAGCACGTTTAAATTACACCCACGAAGACTTTTTAAATTTGTTTATTATTTATGGAGAAAGTAATATCAAGAACAGCACATTTGCTTCTCGATATCCAGAAAAACGGAAACCGTGACCAAACACTGTAAAACGCATACTGGAAAATTTTAAAAATTATGGCTCTGTCAAGGCAAAAATGCAAAGAAGAAAGCCTATTGTTGATGACGAAAACATTGACATAGTCATTCTAGGATATTTTCATGCATTAAGACAAGCTGCTCTAGAATCGGGACTATGTATGCAATGATTCAATTCACAGAATTTTATTAAAACATAAGTTTCACCCGTTTTCATTCCATATGATTCAAGGATTAAAAGAAACAGATTTCCTAAGAAGACAGAATTTTTGTGAGTTTATTCTAATAAGGTCTGAGGGTCACGATTCTTATTTGGGAAATATTATATGGACAGATGAAGCAAAATTTACTAAAAATGGACTTTTTAATAGACACAATTCGCATTATTGGAGTGACTCAAATCCTCATATGTTCAGAGAGCGAAACTTTCAGGAAAGTTGGCAGTTCAATGTTTACTGTGCCATTAGAAACGATAGAGTGGTGGCATTACAATTTTATCAGGAAAATTTAAACGGTAAATTAAATTTTCTCTTCTGCTAATATGTATAGGTAAATTTTTTTTTTTTTTTTTAGGTGAAAGATATCTGAATACCTTACAAAATTTGAATAATAACTATTTAGAAAATTTATCTCTCGCCGAACATAGAAACATTTTTATCAGCACGACGGTGCTCCCTCACATAACGAATATTTAATCAATAATTATTTACAAGAAACTTTTTATGATCAATGGATTGCCAATAATGGACCTTTCTTATGGCCTCTTCGCTCGCCCGATTTGTCGGTTCTGGATTATTTCATTTGGGGAATTACTAAAAATAAAGTTTGAGCGCCCATTAACAATCATTGAAGATTGTACGCAAAGAATAAGAAATGCATTTCAAAACATATTACAGGATTCAATTAGAAGAGCTCCATGAGGAACTAATCCGAAGGTGCGAAAAATGTGTCGAGGTTCGAGGGCGGAATTTCGAGCAATTATTAAATTAAAATGGAATCATATTTTAAATTAATCTTATCTCTGCTATTTTAGTTCATGCCATATCTTCAATTCGATTAATACGCATGTTACAGTGTTAGTGTTATTTTGCGTTTTTGTGGATATCGAGTAACAAATGTGTTGCAAGTTCTTGATATTACTTTATCACATTCTCCATAAATAATAAACAAATTTAAAAAGTTTTCGTTGGTATAATTTAAACGTGCTGGCATTTTTTGACATAAGGTTATGACTGATTGTTTCTAATCATGGCTATTTTGATAAAATGATTGCAACAATTCACGAGACAATTCATGAATTTCTAATAAAATCGCAAATATTTCAAAAAGTTGTAACTTTAACCCCTACAATGCTAATATCAGAAAAAAGGGAATTCAATTTTACATAACTTGACGTAAAAAAATACAGGATGTTCCATTTAACCTAAACAAGTTTTCGCGGTTTGAAGTTGACAAAATGTAACGCGAAAAACGGAACGCTTGATATGATATTATTGAATTTATTTCAGTTGTAGAACGTAGTTCTCCTTGTGTTCTTTTTACGTGACAAGAAGCAAATGAGAATCTTTTACACGAAGAAAGTTATAACGGTTCTTGCAAACCGTTGCACCTGTCAAATTTTCTATAAAATGTCAAATATCTCTGAAACGGCTAGGTAGGTATAGGATATGCTACATATTTTCGACTCAAAATTTTATGCTCTTTTCGAAAACCCTAAAATATATAGGGTGTTCCATATGAAATAAGCAAGTTGGTATCGACTTCCGGTAGGTATAAGCGGAAGTGCCAGCTGCTTGTAATTATTTTAGTTGGATTGACCACACCGACATTAGTAATTATCTAAATTTTCAAAATTTTCTGATGCGTACTTTTCTCTATATCGATCGATTCAGTTCCCGGTGAGACACCCTGTATAGACCAAAAATGACAAAAAATCAGCAAAATTACCAAAAAAGCTATTTTTAGTTACAACACGTGAATATACATAAAAAACCTTCTTTAGTAAAAAAAAAAATTAGTACGACCATTTGGACAAATTGGGAAACGAATTGCAAATTTCCAAAATTTTCAAAACGTGGCCAATTGGATATTTTTTGCTAAAATTTGACAGGCTACTTGTTGGTAATATAGATTACTTTCATCTAAAATTTCATCAAATTCACTTAAATTTTGGCCAAATTAACCATAATTTCATTATTTATGTTTTCTCAGTATATACCGGGTGGGGCAATAGTGCGTCGAACCTCGATAGCTAGAAATTTTTTTAAAAATTGCAAGCAAACTAGATAAAAAAGTCTATAACTGGAAATTATTTCCGAACATACAGGGCGAGCAAAGACGAAATTACAGGACCAAGTGTCTTTTTTTTAAATGGAATGCTATGTATATCAGTACATTTTTTGAAGCCTCTTTCTAGGCTCTATTCATTCCTATATTAGCATTGAATGTCTCCCAACCACTTGGATGTAATGAATTTCTTTGTTGAAATAATGCAATCTGCAGATGGATATTAAAAAGATCACCACACTCACAATTATGGGTCTTAAGAAAAATTTATGTGAATACCAGTTACGAGGCATCTAGTTAATGTTTTTGAATCATTTTCATTCATTCATTTTTTGTAAGTACTTCCCTAGGGCTAATTGCCACCAATTACGTTTTATTGAGCAATAATTACAAAATTCAAAAATAAACTTTAAAAAAAGAGGTTTCTTCAAATAACTCTGTAGAAAAAATTATAATAAATGTTCCACGTGTTGCCCACTTAGATTGTTGCCCATTTTGATTGACACACATCTCTATGCGCTTTTGAAATGAGGTTCCCACTGTTCCTAAAAGTGCCGGTGTGATAGAAGTAAAGGCAGTTATTATTCTTTCCTTCATATTTTGTACTGTTGTTGGTGTGTCTATAAACAATTTCCTTCACGTATCCCCATAAAAAGAAATTCATTTTTGTAACATCTGGGGATCTAGCAGGCCATTTAGTGGGTCCATTTCTTCCAATCCATTGATGAGGGTAGGTATTATTTAAGTGGTCTCTAACTGCATTTAAATAATGTGGTGGAGTACCATCTTGCTGAAGCCACATCCTATTTCGAATTCTTTCAGGGAGATTTACCAATAATTGTGGCAGATAGTTTTCCAAAAAATGAAGATAAATAGCTCCAGTCAATGTACCATCTATCTTTTTTTTAATTTAGTTTACTTGCAATTTTTTAAAAAATTTCTAGCTATCGCAGAACTCAAGATATCGAGGTCCGACGCACTATTGCCTCACCCTGTATATGCACATATCGTGGGGTGGGGTAAACCGATATTCACGAAATTTGAACTGAAGGTTCCTTGACCATTGACAATAAAAGGGTACCATTGTCGTTTCTTAGCTAGCATTTTAAAGGGTACAAAGTAAATTAAAACTGAAAAACCACTCTTAAAAATGACCAATTTACCCCTTTTCCGCGAAAAAAGGGCTTCCCCACCTACTCGAAGTAGAAAACTCTGGATATTCTTAGTTTCACCAATCAAACTTATTTTTCTATATCGCGTTGCTCCATGTACAATTTTCTCTACAAATCTGTATTTACTCCACTAATAGGCCAGTCGTCAGGGAGTTGAGAATGCGTAAAAACCTTTAATTAGGACAAAAGATTTCACCATTGGAACAAGTTCATTATAGATCTCTTTTAGACATACTAATTTTTTCCCCTCGCCCGTCTCTCGGAACACCCCCAATTTTGGGGCAATATCGCTTAAAAATAATTTTTTTGCAAATATCTCGATTCTGAATGGTCCTACGAAAAAAAAAAGATGGTTATCAAAGTTAAAGATAAGTAAATTCTCTATCGAAATACTTCAGACACATTTTTACGTAGTATTAATATTCTTAGAGTTATATGAAAATTAAACTCTCGAACTTCATTCTCGAGTTTAAACTTTCTTGCGTGGATAAAACGCTATCTAAAACACTTATACAATAAATAACTATTATTATCAATTCTGAAATTACAAATGTTTACAACTATTGGTGGTACCAGTATGCTCTGGTTTCCACACCACCTTCTGGTAGAGCATTTGGCGCGTTTTTTTTTTAAGTGATGTCCCCAATAAGCCTAATCCACTTTTTGTTTATTTGGTTAATTTACTTCTAATTCTTTTATTCTCTATTGCCAATACATTACATTAGTTTGATTTTTTTAAAATTGAAGATCCAAAACGTTCCCTTGCTTTAATAAAACTGTGAGTGTCAGTTTCATTATCGTCTGCATACCAATTCAATTTTCAAAACTTCTTTATTATACATTATGAATACATGTGCCGCCCCAGAACCTATTCCGGGGACCAACCATGCAACCACCGCGTAATTCACGGTGGCGGGTTGCAGGGTCGGGCGGAATAGAACTAGTTTGGCTAAAACACAATTTAAAACTTAACCTAAACTCCTTTCACATAAAAGATGAATTAAAATAGGTGATAACATTTTCTATATCTAACAAAAACAGATTTTAAAAAACTTATAACTAAACTTGGTTTTGGATACTCTCACATTTTTTTTTAAATTTAATTTTGATGCCAACGCAAGTACCTCAATCTGAACGAGGAACCTTCTGCGAAACATGTAAATGCCGGGCTGCACATAGGCTGGCCTAAATTTTGGTTTTGATAATTTTCGAAAATTTTGATTTTTGTTGAAAAATTCCGATGGGATGGGAATTAATTTAGAAACAAAAATGTACAAAAGGAAAACAAGAAACAAACGGAACAAACATGAACAAACATAAAGGAAGAAAGAGACAGAAAAGATTTAAAGATATGAAATATC
Source organism: Leptura quadrifasciata (assembly GCA_963675555.1). Taxonomy (NCBI): domain Eukaryota; kingdom Metazoa; phylum Arthropoda; class Insecta; order Coleoptera; family Cerambycidae; genus Leptura; species Leptura quadrifasciata. The sequence continues at coordinate 146,813,876 of OY776673.1, read as the reverse complement.
AGTAAAGACAGATAGGATAAGCGGAAGTTATAGTTGGTGAAGTTTGGCTACAGAGGTTGCCGGAAGATCGGTAACGTCTTATGGTAGAGAGTGTTTTATCCGAAATGGGGCATTATGCTGTCTAATTTGTGTTATGTTTCTTGTTAGCGGACTATCGCCCAGTTTGAAAGAGTAGAATTTTTGGGGGATGTCCCGGATGTAGTCCGCTATTGGGGTTATGTCGTGGCAAAGTGCGTATAGGTCTCTGAGGGAGGTGTACCTTCCAGAATTAGAAATGAGGCGCATAAACTTTTAGTTTTCTCATTGTCGTGATCGGTATGCTGCACCACACCGGCGCCGCGTATGTGATGGACGGCCTGACCACCATCGTGTACAACAATTTTTTATTTTGTCGGTTAAGTCTGCTACCCCTGACCATGAGCGGATACAGACTCCTGGACACGGAGTAGACCGTCCGTACTGTCTCATTTATGTGCGTATTGAACGTTAGTCGCTGGTCCAGTCTGACCCCCAAGTACTTCACGCATCTCTTGGTTGGAATTTGGTTTCCCCGGATCAAGATTGGTGTTAGGATTTTATTTTCAGTAAATCGGCGCGTGAAGACTATCGCCTCCGACTTCTCAGCGTTTACCCGAATCTTCCATCGGTCGTAATACGCCGTGGCACGGGCCATATGAGCTTTGAGCAGCATGTTTGCTGCTTGAGCGTTATGAGAATGTGCATACATGGCTGTGTCATTGGCGTACTTGGCCAACTTCGTATTTGCGAACTCTGGGAAGTCGGAGACGTACAGGTTGTACAACTTTGGTGACAGGCATGATCCTTGCGGGACTCCCGCGCGAATGTCCCGCCGTGTTGACAGTTTGTTATTCACTCGAACTTGCAGAGATCTGCCCGTCAAGAACGAGTGAATGAGTTTGATGAAAAAAGTCGGAAAGTTGTAGTCGTGCATTTTGTATAGTAATCCAGGGATCCAGACGGTGTCGAACGCCTTCTCAATATCGAGAAGCGCCATGGTGGTGCTCTTCCCGAGGTTGTATTGTACTTTGACGTCGTTAACTATCCTAACGACTTGTTGTACCGTACCCCTGCCCCTTCTAAAGCCAAACTGAGACTCATCGTCGATGTGGAGCTCCTCCTGAACAGCGTCTAGTCTGGTTAGGACGAGCTTCTCCACCAACTTGGAGATCGCCGACAGTAACGAGATAGGCCTGTAGCTGCCGGCGAACTTCGCGTTCTTGTTTGGTTTAAGGATGGGCACGACCACGGCGCATTTCCACTGGCTAGGCCAGTGTTGCAGCCGCAGGATCGCGTTAACGATATACGTTAACTGCACAATACCTTTCCTCGGGAGATATTTGAGCAGTTTGTACTCGACGCCGTCTTTTCCCGGGGCTTTGTTGTTTGGTAAGTTTTTGACAATATCTACTATTTCCGAGGGCTTGGTCATGACCTTCAGAAACTCTCGTCTCGTCAGTTGTACGTCATGACCAATGATTTCGTTTATGTCATTTTCGATGCGGTCGTGCTCTAAATTATTTGGTATATTGTTGTTGTGTATATTTTCAAAATGGGAAGCTAGGTTACTCGCTTTTTGCACGTCTGTCACCGCCGTCTGTCCGTTCGCGCATGTCAGCGCGGGTATGGCCTCCCGCGTATTTTTCAGTGCCCTCGTCAGCTTCCACAACGAGTTGTCTTGAGGATTTAGCGCTGCCAGTTTGTCCCCCCATTTCTGGTTTCTTACAGTGTTGATGGTGGTTCTGATTTGCCTTTGCAGTCTGATCATCTCAGCCTTAGCGCCGGCATCGCGATTTCGCTGCCAAAGCCGTCTCAGTCTGTTTTTCTCGTGTATAACTTGTATGACCGCTGCGTCGAGTCGGTCTTTGTTGGGGTTTATTGTTGTAGTGGTGGAAACAGTCTGCTTGGCATCCTGCAGCACTCTCGTAAACTCTTCCACTACATTTTCCAGCTCGGCAGATGTGCTGATTGTGTTATTCAGTGTTAAGTTTCTGTTGATGTGTGCCTTATAGAGGCCCCAGTTGGCGCCTCTATAAGATGTAATTGTTCGTGTGATGTTTTCCCTTGACATATCACTCAGTTCTAGAATGATTGGGTTGTGGTCGGACGTGAGTTCCTCCAGCGACACTGGAGCCGTGGAGTTCCTCACGCCCTTGTTGACCGCTATGTCAAGGGTTGTGGGTGTTGTGCCATTGTCCGGAAAATGCGTGGGATCGTCCGGATACTGCAGGATGACATTATGACTATTGACATAGTCAAACAGAGTATTTCCGTTTGCGTTGTTGCGATGGCAGTTCCAGTTGCGATGTCTGGCGTTGAGGTCGCCTATGAGGAGACAGCGCGGGCTCACGTTCATCATATTCTCCAGACAACCGACAACACACATATTCTCTACAGTTGTGTTCCGTATAGAATTGTGTGTGCGCGCGATATCAGACTTTATGAGCACGGCTACCCCACCGCCCCTGTTATTGTCGGCCCTATCTTTTCGAAGTACCGTATACCCTCGGACTCGCAGCTTGTCCCGTCTGATAAGTTTCGTCTCATTTAGAAGCATAATGTCAATTTTATGCCTCAGTAATTAATTTATGAGAAAAGAAATTTTGTTACCTATACCATTGGCGTTCCAGGAAGAGAGTTTTATTTTTATTTAGAATGCATTTTGGGGGATTGCTTCGAGGAAGCGATGCATCACGAAAAATTTTTCTCCCGCATTTACGCATCTCTCCAGCTCATCGTTCAGATTGCTGTAAAGCGTCAGTAGTTTATCTAAATCGACGAGCGATACCATTCTACGTTGCTGTTGCCGGAGCAGCTCTATCTTCTCGGCGGTGGTGGTAGCAGTTCCGTTCATCAGAGGAGGGGTGGGCAGCAGCGCGGGCTTTCTTGTTTCCTCCGCCTTTTTAATAATCTGATTGGGTGGTGACGATATCTGCTGGGCGCTCCTATTTTGTTTCATTCTTTCCTCCCAAACATTGAGTTTTGGCTGTGAAGCAGCTACATACTGCATTGCCGGCGCTGGGGGAGTTCTTATGCTTCTTTTCTCAATTTGTTCGACCTTCCTTCTGTACGAAGTACAGCTGACGCTGTTAGCCGGGTGTGGCCCCCCACAGTTTATGCATTTAGCCGGGGTGTCCCGGCCCTTAATGCATGTGCGGGTGAGGTGGCTTCCCGCACATTTTAGGCAGTTGGGGGCAGCTCTGCAATTAGTTGTTGCATGTCCCCACTGCTGGCACCTATGACACTGTATGATTAACTTGGCGTTTATGTGTCGCTCCCACGTCACGGCCGTGAAATCCAAATACCTTACCTTATTCTGTAGATCTTTTAATACTATCTTGTTATCAGTTATCAGAAGATAGGTAGGGTATCTGGTGCCCTTCATGGTGTATAATTCTTTTGGTACAACTTTGTGTGTGGTTCTCAATTCTTCCTTAATGTCGTCCAACTCAACTTCATGATGGAGCCCTTCAAGATGAAAGCGTGAGTTTTTTCCTCGCGCGGCGTGTAAGTGTGATACTCCACTTTGCTTTCCTGGAAGCACTTGTTTATGGTGTCCCAATCTTGTTTTGTTGTTACTTGCAGGGAGGTATTATTCATTGAGTGCTTCCAGTAGAATTTATTTTTGAGCTTTTCCCTTAGATAATTATTTACCCCTCTGTGATTTTCTAACTGTCCGTGTATCACGAGTGGTGGGGGCCTCCTTTCACTCTTTTCTCCTATCTTTGGTTCTGTTTGCTGCGGGGGAGGGCTGACGTTCATATCCGGGGGCAGCGGCAGTGGTCCCTCGAACCTGTTTTTAATTACCGCTACCTGCGGTTTTGGCATAGCTTTTGGTTGTTTACCACTTCCTGGGTGTGTAAACGTGGGGTTTCCTTCTTCTTGAACTACAAGCTTTTGCCTTTTAGGCTTTAGCTTGAATATCTCACCATCTTTATTTGGCGCCATTTTAACGCTGCTTTGACTTCCGTCGGACGCGCTACCTTGGGACATATTTTTGGGCGATTCCGGTTGCTACGTCTTGCGTTTTATTTTCCTTCTTATGACTTGCCTATCCAGGCTCGCGTAGCTACGGTCCGTCTCACTTCCAGACATTTGTGTTATTTGTCTGAAGTCGGGTGATGCTAGTGACGTACACGGTATGACTGAGCCCGCAATGCATTTGTAGAGCTGGCCTTTTGGCCCAGTTGACGCTACTTCTTTGGTTTTATTTTGGCCTTCCATTATAATGTTAGGCTTAGAAATTTTGGTGAGACTGTCTTTTATAATTATATGTTTTTTCCCGACCGGTTTTAACCGACGAAGGTCGCTGTATCAAAAAACTGCGCACTTGCGTCTCTGTTCACAATTGTATTTTATTTTTAGGTTAGGTTAAATAAATTTTTTACTAGCGTCTATATTCACTTTAATTACAAAATGTCACTGTCAAGAACTTACTTTGAGATTGTCTTTTGGGACCGTCCCGACCTTAGGGGCTCCACCCTTTCACTTGCGAAGCACTTCCTTTCTTAGTTTTCACTTTTTGAACTCTAATGTTTTAACTGTTTATATTTTTGCAGGTTTTTCCGTATATACTGTACGATCTAAACAATGTGCCTCACGGTTCGCGTACTATGCTAGAACATGTCTGCATACCAGTCTTTGTCAAATTCAGCCTCCTCGTGTTTATCCTGTTCCAAAAACCTTATTTTCGGATTCTTCGGCTTGATCTAAGTTGTTTAAGTTGTCAGAACAAATAAAGGAACATCTTAGTTCAGCTTTTCTACAAGTACGGTTGTGGCCAGTGAATATGAGGTGCCAAAATTTGTAGAATTCATCAACCTGCTGTCAACACTGCATGCCGCCAAAGTACAGCCCCTATTACAACACTAAAATATCACAAAAATCGGATTCAAGAGCTGCCTCATATTCACTGGTCACGACTGTACATGCGGCCATTTGTACACTTGCACCTTATTGTTTTCAAAAAGTTCTTGTGGAGCAGTTTCGCTTTTGGTAGTAATAGGAAACAGATCATTTTTTTTTTTTCATCATCCAACCCCAATATTGAGCACTGTTGGTATTACCATACCACTACCAAATTTGATAGTATAAAAGAGTGTTGGCGTGCAGCAGATTCAGGATGAGAATTCGGGTCTTTAAAATATGTCACGAATTTTTGTAATCCTGCAGATTTTTATAATAATTTAACGAATTTTGCTTTGCCTTGCCTAAAAAATTCAGAAGTTGTGTCACATCCACTGAATATGTGGAGGAGTAATATGTTATCCTCAACTTCTTTTGGGTATTTAAGAGTTCGAAGAATAAATTCGTTCGACCGTTTTCCCCTTGCTTGATTTCATAAAATACATGTTTGAACAACAAACGTTAAAAGGTGAACGTCTTGACCACCTATAATTACCGAATCGTAATGAAGTGATATATCTATCGCTGAGTTAATAATAAGAGAATCAGCATCTACGGCAGCCTGCTCAATTCTGTTAAATATTTATAATTTGAAAATCGATAACAAGTGTATTTCATTCACACATAGGGAGTGGAAGCGTGGAAGTGTATAGGAAAGTGTCGATATACAGAGTGAAGGCGATACGGTGCCTGACTTACCCCGCCGATAACTTCAAGAATGTAATACTACGTAAAAATATATCGGAACCATTTCGATAGAGAATTTACTTATCTTTAACTTTGATAATCATCTTTTTTTTCGTAGGACTATTCAGAACCGAGATATTTACAAAAAAAATTATTTTAATGAGGGTGTCCCGGGAGGCGGACGAGGGGGAAAATTAGTATGTCTAAAAGAGGCTTATAATGAACTTGGTCCAATAGTAAAATCTTTTGTCCGATTTAAAACGATGTTAATCTACCTGACGACTGGCCTACTAGTAAGAACTCATAAATCTCGAGATATTCAAAAGAAACCGTTAAACGCGCTGTAAAAATTTTAAATGTTTAAATAAACAATACACCGTCCTCGCCAAAACTGCACAACTGTGCTGTGAGCTCAACTTGGCCCCCTAAACACGTTGAAATAATTGACATCTCGATTCACATTAAAATCCTAATTTGACTCTAGCTAAACGGGAAAAACATGTACTGTTGACATTATAGGCACATATCATAGTTTATATTAACTATATGTATATTTATATATTTATCCAGCCATTAAACAAGTACACCGTTGCACTTTAGGAAGTAACGTATGCGTGTAGTATATTTAATATAAATGTACCTGTCTCAGAAAAGATGGTATTAATTTTAAATCAGTTTATACACGAATGCTTCTATAAATTATAATATGTTTATACTCTAACTGCAGTTTATTCTCCCATTTTCTCCTACTACATTTAAAATTATGAATAATAATAATATTTCTTTTATTTTTCAATTAGTTATGTATGTCCACCGAGCGATAGGGACACGCTTATAACTTTTGAATAGGCTAATGAATCTTTCAAATTTGGTGTAGTAATATGGGATGAAATTTTAAATTATGTGATGTAAAGAACCAAAATAACCGACTTCCGGTTTCGATGCAATTTACATGAAAATCAAATTTTTAAATGGGACAATCTGTATATTTTTGCCTACTTGGATCCTGTTTTTCCAAAATGCATAGGATCTAACCCTCCAATATTATTAATCATAGAGAAGTTCGCGATTTACCCAAAATTGTTAAAAATTGGTCTGCAACCACCTTTAAAATATTATCTCTTCAGATACAAACTTAAATGCGATTTATTCTTCATTAGCTTCAATGATATTGGTTTTCCAACGAAATTTATTTTTTTAAATGTAACTTTTATGGGACGTCCTTGAAAGAGTTGACCCTGAGTAGGTTTGATAAATGAAATGAAATAGGTTCAACTATAAATAATATTAACTTATTAATCTCTGGAGTGATGTGTAATCTAAGATCAATATTAACGAAGAAATTCATTGCAATGATGCGGGGAAGGGTGGGGGATCTGCGGTGGGGCGAGCTGTCACAGCACTCTCATTTCTATCCTACCAGCAGGCGTTGAAACTTTTTTTTCCTATCCTATACTATAATACATTGTATATAGTCCAGTCAACGAATGGGGGTGTAGACTACATGGAGAGCAATAAAATTTTTGACTTCAGGGATGGGTTTGGGGTAGTTAGAAGGTAAACATCCTAAAAGTCCCCGACCCTAGGAGGTGAGCCTTGCGGGGGGAGCAAATATTACAATTAGTATTTTAGTTTATTATAGTAATATTTAAAAATATATATATTACCAATAACAAGCGTATATTCTTACGTAATTTTTTATCAATACAAATTTATTCTGTCACCTTTTACACAATTTAATTAATGACATGTGACATGACGACGACAACAACTGAGCACTGAACAGCTGATGCTTTTGCGACAACCTAATTGGTTGTAAATTCAGCTATTCTCGCTGAATCCCTTCACGTTCACCACCTATTCACTGCACTTACAGAATACAGTCTAAGACGGTCGGGTGAGATGCGTGTGATGTGAGCTCTCGCTTCGCACGATGAATGTCCCCATAATTACAGAATAGAAGTCCTGGGCAACTGCCGCAATGGAGTCCTCATAACAGAGTATGAGGAGGATGAAGAATTTGATAACATAATAGTTTCTTTGGAGGATTCATTTTCCTCTTCTGCAGGCGTGATGACCCCATAAACTATTCCCCCGTTTTTTTTTTCTTTCTTTAAAAAGCATTAGATAATAATTAGCAATTAGCCAATTATATATAAATAAAAGTAGCTGTTATCTGTTATATGTAAATAAAAGTAATTCAAACCATAGTACTATGTTGTTTTCTTATAGAGGTACATACTTAACTTTTCCCAATGTTGGAGTGTAGCTTGTAGCTTCTCATTACTCTACCAAATGCAACAACTTACAACAATAAATAGATTTAAAAAAAAACAAATTAATGCAATATAATGTAGGTATGGTTTCAAGCAATAACCCTATCACATTACGGCAAATAATCTTGAAATGCACCATCTCAGCGCTCAGCCATTAATGTATGTAGAAATATAATTTTTAAGTCAATTTGACACTTGATTTGGTTGTATTTTATTTTACAAAGATTTGAGATGAGTATGACGAAAAATGTGATCCGAAACAGCATTTTCGAATATCGGCGATTTTCAGAAGCGGGTAACTCGATAACGGTTGAAGATAGAAACTTTTCTCAGAAATTAAAAAATGTAGGAAATTTTTTCAGCTTTCAAAAAGGTAAGAATAATTTTTCCTCTAGGACCAATAGTTTTCGAGTTATTATTAACGAGAAACAAAAAAAATATCAAAATTTATGGACTTCCGGAAGTTTTGCCGCCCTCCATGTAGTCTACAATAATTTGTCGGCAGGACCAATATTATGACCATGATGTCGTGACTATGACATAAAAGTAGTTTAAATTGTGATACAATTAGTTAAAATACAAAAACATTCAGCGTTGCAACGAATGCGCTGAGCGCGCGGGAGCCCGGGAGCTCGTATTTAATTTTCATACACGTTTAACCCTTATCTGCTCAGTCCTCCAGTGCTGAGTTCGGGACCTCATGCGAAAATACTCAAGGATGCCCAGCAACCTGGAGAATATGGAAAACCTGGAGAAATCATGGAATTAGAAACAGTCAGGAAAGTCACAAAGAAGCAGCAAATGTTAGGGAATTTTTACTAAAATTCTGGAAAAGAAGTGGCTTCAATACACTTTTTGAATGTTGATTTGTTCGATAATAGGAAATGTAAAGGAAAAAGTTAAGAGATAACTGAAATATTTTATTTTTACTTGATCTTTTTCATCGTTTTGTATAAATCGATTTTTTTTTCGAAATTCGCTTATTCAAAAACAATGAGTTCTACATCAAGGATATCCCATAATGTTATACAGTTACTTAAAATTTGAGCCCTGTTACATCTCTTCGATATAAATATGCCGAGATATGGTAAAAGCATCCAAAAAATGCATTATCATAAAAACCAATGTTAAGGTATTCGTTTTTAATGAATCAAGTAAAAAAATTAATAGGATTATTCTTGGTGTCGCCTGCAGCATTCATTTATCTTTCTCATCAACTTTGGGATTCAATTGGGATTGCGTTAGTCTCTGCCCGAATGTTATATTTTAGTTGTTCCAAAGTTTGTGGTCGATTAGAAAACGCTTTTGACTTTAAGTAGCCCTAGTGGTTCCGTCCTACTGAAACCATATTCTTCGAATATCCACACTAACATTACGAAGTTGTTGATCAAAGTTACGCAATACCTGTTGATGACGTTGTGATGTAACATTAACCGTCTAGTCATTTTCCTCAAAGAAGAACTGCCCAAAAATTCCAAACGCGGATACTGCACACCACACAGTAATCTGTTTGCTATGAAGCGGTACTTCGTGCAATTGCAGAGGATTTTTCGTCGCCCAGTAGCGAAAATTCTGTTTGTTAACGTATCCGGAAAGATGAAAATGAGCTTCACCTGACATCAGCAATATTCGGATTTTCAGCAAATAGCCCTTTGAAACGTTCGCAAAACCAAGGCGTGTTCCAATATCTTCAGGCAGAAGTTTTTGTACTGTCGTGAGCAGAAAAAATAGGACAACTTTTTTTTCCTAATGTAAATCTGTCTCTATTTGAATGTGTAATGAGTAGCCGAAATAAAACAGATATCACTTTTAATTTATTTTTTATTTTAATGCTGTAGTTATTACTATAGTAAATGGTGGATGATTAATGAGACAAATTGCACTGCGTTATAACATTAACAAAAATTTGGTGTGTAACATTTTAAGAAAGTGAAGAATAAACGGTACAATGCAATTTGTGCAGTGCAATTTGTCTCATTGATCATCCATCTTCTGCTTCAGCAATAACTCCAGATTTAACTAAATCGCTTATATGAGGCATATTAGTTTTTTGCACACTTGCAATAAATTATGACAACTAACTGACAATGTCACAAAAATTAAAGTTAGATGTACTAGATTTTAGCAAGATACCATTATAAGACTTGTCCTATTTTTTTTGCTCACGACCGTACGACTTGAATTCTGTGGGGATGGAAGTGTGTGACGACGAAATGAACGCTGGGTGATTACAACAGAATAGTTATTTTTTAAGTAAGCTTCAACCGCAAAAGAACGTTGAATATGTGATCAACGCTCAATATCCACAGCTAAACTGACATTTCTCGCAAACGCTCTGAAACTATCTTAAATTTTCATTTATCGCGAAAGCATAGCGACTTGATTTGAATTTATATCTCATTATATTATGACATGAATCAACTTTGCAAATGGATACCGGACCCGTCAGTTCCTCTATTAATTTTGAAGTTGGCTTATTTTAATTATGCAAATATAATTCAAATAAATACACTTAATCAAGTTAGCTGATATTGTGGCTTATTTACATTGGTGTATTATCTCCATCAGCGTATTGAAAATAATAATAACAAGTGTCATATGGTATCTTTAGATCCTTTAATATTTTTACTGAACGATAGAGAAAACATTCGCCGAAACAGGTTCTTATAGCGAATGTGGTACAACAATAGAAAAGTAGAAGGTCTCAAAAATGTGTACGCGTGCAGACTAATTAACATAATCGATGTTAAAAAACCATAACACAGATCTGTAAAACAAGTTTGTAAATTCGTTTATTTGGAGATTATACGTAAGCCAACGTCAACATCACATCTTAAATTATCAGGAATATGTGACACATCATAAAAATACGCTTTACCTACGTAATCATGGTTTCTTCAAACACCGCCGTTTGTCATTGCTTCATTGTCTATTAATGCTGTCAAATCCTTAACTTCATTAAAAGTACTTGAAACAAAAACGTTTTGGTTGCAAGAAAGGAACTCTGTTGACAAAGTAGAGTGTCCCAGATTTCTTTCACATGCATCACTTCCACTATTTGAAAAAATAGAAAATATGGTATTAAACAGAATACAAAGGACTTGAAAAAGCGTTATCTCATCTATTATTTTGCCAATTTTTTTTTGGATTCCACTTTTGACATATACATTATACAGTGTGTCTCAGTTTTCACCACTACATCCCAATATGTCGGTCATTTGCTGATCGATTTAGATCAAATTTGGTATACTTCTTGTGTTTCAGATTGTGATTAAAGAGTTATATAAAACATTTTTTTTTTAGAAATTAAATACGCCTACTATGATCAAAAGAAAATGGCAAAATTAGGAATATGTATTAGCGATTGAGATCGGGTTTTTGTTTTTACAGAATCTTGTTTGGCATAACCTAAAACCCCTATATATCAAATTTCGTTAAAAAATATTTATTCCGTTACAAGAAAAAAATATCTCCAAGATTTCAATAATAATAGAATTTATTGATGTTAATAACTACAGCAGTTTTACACAAGTCAAATTAATCATATTACGGATTTAGTTGTAATAATATGGAATATTGATGATTAGTAATATTCAGTTTATAAAAATAAATTGCTCGTATAACACTGCACACGTGACAAACAAATTAAAATAACAATTAAAACACTTAAAATATAACATTAAAATATTTTAAAATCAATATACAATTTTACATAAGTTCAGTTAAATATTCAGTCAATAAAAAATCTTGGACATTATAGAAAGCTCCGTTTATTAGTAACTTTTAATCTGGTTACAAAACTGGTATATGGTAAAGAGGTAATGTGTAGTGGGAGTTTGTTGAAGAAAAAGGGTCCTAAGTAGTTGACTCCAATTCTACTTTTTTCTAGTCGTAGATATCACAAGGATATCTTATTACTAAACCTTATATTGCGGCCATGTATATCCCCATGAACGGTATAATTGTTTATGTTTTCTTTGACATATATCAAACACCTGTAGATGTAGAAAGAAGGACCGTTAGTATTCCAAGTTCAATGAATTTATGTCTTACGTCATCTCCATATCTAAGACCAGAGATCGATCTCATAACAGGTCTCTGTAAACTAAATATTCTATTTAAAAGAGCTGTATGCCCCCATGTTGGAATTGCATAAGAAAATGTGCCTTGGAATAGCGAAAAATAAGCTGTTTTTATGACATTTAGGGCTACTTCCCCTATTAAATTGTTTATCATATATACACATCTTGCCAGTTCTTTCGAAACATAATCCACATGTTGATCCCAACACAGTTTGGGATCAAGTACTACTCCCAAAAATTTTACATTATCCGGATTTTGATCATTTTCAATGCGAGTAGAAAATACGATATTAGCTGTTTCGATATCGTTTAAGCATAAAACATTGGCTTGGAACCACTCGGAAGCAGTCGACTGTGTTCGCAGCATAATACTCTCCAACTCCTTCTGGTTCTCATTAGAATTTACTTTAGTTGAATCATCTGCATACAATACGAATTTGGAATTTGAGACATATTGCGGTAAGTCGTTAACGTAGATCAAGAATAACAGAGGTCCGAGGACGGACCCTTGAGGTACTCCATGATTTATACCCGGTATTGTTGACATCGCACCATTATAAACAGTGATTTGGTTTCTATTTTCCCAATAGCTTTGAAGTAATGTTAATGATTTTGATTTTAAGCCATATTTTTTAATTTTCCGAGTAGTATGTTATGCCGAACACAGTCGAATGCCTTCAAGAGGTAATCCTTGTTTTCGTATGTATCAGTTGATATAACTCAAGAGTAAACTTAATAGCATCTGTCGTTGATTTATTTGTTCTGAAACCAAACTGTCCACTGAAAAATAAGTCATTCATTTCAAAATAAGAAATTAGACGTTTGTGTAATAGTTTTTCAAAATTCTTACCTAGAATGGGAATAATTGATATGAGGCGGTAGTTGGACATATCATCTAGATCACCGTTCTTGAATATTGGAACAACTTTGGACATTTTTAGGCAATCAGGGAATATATCTTCGTTTATACACTCTTTAAATAGTTTAGTGAGTAAGTATATCCATGACGAATTTTATGATTTTAATGTTTATTTCATAATAATCTTTACTTGCTTTGTTTTGGAGTTTATTGCTTCACGCAATTCAGTAGAAGCAATTTCATTAAATTCAAACTCTATATTGTTTTTTGTCACACGATTCAAGTAGACTGACTGGGTCAATATTTGGCTTAGGAATATTACTAGTTATTTCATTTACGATATTTGCAGAAAACAAGTTAAGGTCATCAGAATGCAATTTATCGGAAAACTGCCCTCTCAATGCTAGACTACCCTTATCTATTCGAGTTATTTATTGTCGGATATTTACATAACTTGGTAGTCGTGTAATAACGACGCCAATTAAGCATTAGGACACATTTTTTATCCAAAACACTATTATGAAATAAATATTTGAAAATTCGTAGCTATTTTTTAAAATCCTTCATACCAATATCTTTGTTAACATTGAGTGCTTTGGAATGGATTTGACAATTGTATCGAATGTCAAATTAAACTTAAACCTGACTGCACAACAATTAAGTATCGCTGATAAAATTGAAATAATAAGAATTGTTGGTGACAGTGTGCACTCTTATCGAGATGCAGTCAGTATCTTCAATTTGAGACGTTCATAACGCCCACAGATTCACTACACCACGGTTGGTTCAATTAATAGAATATTTAATAGAACTGGAGATGTATCCACTTAGAGCCACAAAATACAACGTTGCCTATCGTCCATTGAATCAAGTAATATTAGATGCTGTTAATGTCGAATCACGTGTTAGTGTCACAGATTTATCACTAAACTTGAATGTAGACAGAAATAAAATTTAGAGGTGCCTTAAACGTAATAATTTAAAACCGTATAAGCCCAAGTTTTTACACACTATGGAAGTAGGAGCCGCAGAGAGGAGATCGGAATTTTGCCTCTGGGTACAGGGTTTGTTTTTAAATTACACACATTTTTCGAAAAAAATTATTTTCAGTGATGAGGCTTTACAACAAATGGTGTGGTCTCATCGCAAAACTCAAGATGTTGGTCAACAGTACATGGGTTATAAATTGTAAACGGCAATACTCCGAGAAAGTAAATGTCTGGTGTGGAATTTTAAATGGGACCTTGATTGGACGATTTTTCTTTGATGATACTTTGAATATTGTGAGATTTCTACATTTTTTAACACATGAATTTCGAGATGCCGTTCAAAATTTACCTTTAGCCGTACAACAAAACCTCTATTTCCAGCTAGATGGGGCTTCCATTCATAATGCAGTAATAGTTAAAAATAGGCTGAATAACAACTTCCCTATGCGCTGGATTGGAAGAAATAGTCCTTTAATTGCGTGGCCATCTAGATCACCAGACGTTACCTCTATAGATTTTTATTTTTGGGGTACCATAAAAAATAAAATATAAAAATAGGCCACGAAATAGAGTGGAACTATGTAACAGAATTAGAGAAGCATGTAATGAAGTAACAGTTGACGAATTAAGAAAAGTTGTTAAAAATAATAAGAAGAGAATTGAAAAATGTATCAGAATTGATGGAGAAAGATTATATTTAATATTTACTTTTTAAAATTACCTATATTTTTGTTTAAGTAATAATTTCAAGTTACAATGATTTTACAAAAATAAAAGTTATTTGTTATTTTCTTTAAAGAAAAAATGTGTCCTAATGCTTAATTAGCGTCATTATTACATGACTACCAAGTTATGTAAATATCCGGGGTGTAATGGGATAGTGAAGCGCAAGTTATAGCCTCTCCTACTCAATTGTTAACCTCACCTTCGCGATGAGTTCAATTTGAACTTGGTGCACCCTGTTTTCACTAACGAGGCTCTAACGACCGAGTAAGGGCGGAATAACCCTTACCTTTTGCCGTGAGCACATCCACCTTCTCACGAAGAGTGCGGTAAAAATAACCCACCGCACACAAAGGTTGCTTTTGGAATCGTTTGGTTACCCCATCGTCGCAGTCTCCTTCTGTGCCATGGGACCACACCACTCGCCTTCCGCAACCGAGCTGGTCAGTTGCATACCTGCTCCAGCTAAAACTTCAAATGCAGCTTCGTTTTCAGTCGATTAAGGCTTTAAAAAAATGATGGAGCGTTCAAGTGGGACAAAATCATCCGGAGGTAAAATACCCTCCCGATCGGATCTCCGGGGGAGGGTGCCCACAGGGACACCTCATCGAATGTCGAAAAAATACCGACAAGTTACATCCAACAAAACTAATTATTTCATCTACGGCGCTTGGAATGTTCGTACTTTGAACGACAGCACTCGCACCGATCGGCCTGAAAGAAGAACTGCTTTAATAGATAGAGAACTTCACCGACTCAATGTTGACGTTGCAGCTCTCAGCGAAACTCGATTTTTGGAGGAAGGCTCTCTCACAGAAAAGTACTACACCTTCTATTGGAAAGGTCTTCCCACCAATTCAAGAAGACAACATGGAGTAGGATTTGCCGTTCGGAATCAACTTGTATCCAACTTAACACAAGTACCACAAGGCCTATCCGAGCGTCTAATGCTGCTACGCTATGAGCTATCAGATGGCAACGCGGTAAATCTAATAAGCGCCTACGCTCCCACTCTGGATGCAAGTCACGAAACCAAGGAAAGCTCCTATCAACAGCTGGAAGAAACCCTCTGTAGAATACCTAAAACGGAACGACTCGTTATTCTTGGCGATTTTAACGCTAGAGTAGGGAGAGATGCAGACACCTGGCCAGGCATCATAGGCAAGAACGGTTTGGGCAACATGAACGCCAACGGTCAACTACTCCTAACTAAATGCGCCGAACATGATCTAGTTATAACAAACACCATTTTCCGACAAAAGGATAAATTTAAAGGCACCTGGCGTCACCCCAGATCAGGTCACTGGCATCTACTGGACTATGTTATCGTACGTAGGAAGCATCTCAAGGACGTCCAAATTACAAAGGCGCGCATTGATAGCGAATGTTGGACCGATCATCGTCCTGTTGTCTCTAAAATGAAAATTGTTATGAGACCCAAACACCGAAGAACTCAAGTAAAACGTAGACTCCGTCTCTGTATTAGTAAATTGCGTGACCAACAAACCGTCGAACAGCTAAAGCAAAAAGTTCAAGAGAATTTGAGTGCACTAGAAGAAACCAATTCTGTAGATGTCGCTGCTACCTGGACACAAATTAAGGACAGTTTAAAAAGTGCGAGTGAGGAAATTCTTGGCACTGCAGCAAGTAAAAAACAGGAGGACTGGTTCAATGATAATGAAGCTTTTATACAAGAACTTCTTGACCGCAAACATTCTGCCTTCCAAAACGCTATCAACCACCCCAACGACTCATCAAAAGCAGAAGCTTTTACCCAATCTAAGTATGAAACGCAACGCGAAATCAGAAGAATAAAGAACGAGTGGTGGGCAAACAAGGCCAGAGAAATTCAAAGGTACGCCGATTCACACGACTACAGGAATTTCTTTCAAGGAGTAAAAGCAGTGTACGGCCCCAGTCGGAAAAATATGTGCCCTATTAAAGATTTAAATGGAAATCTCCTCAAAGAAGACCAGGAAATAAGAGCCCGATGGAAAGAACACTACTCTAACATTCTTAACCAGCAAAGTCAAGCCGATCACGATATTATAAATCTTATCCCTCAATATGACACCTTCGAAGACTTAGATAAACCACTAACAACGGAAGAGATCTTAACCTCCATTGGGCAGCTAAAAAATAACAAATCTCCCGGCGCCGACTCACTCCCAGCTGAGATCTTTAAAGCTGTGTCGTCAGAGCTCATACCCTACCTCAAAAAACTGTTTGATGTCGTGTGGGAAAGTGGTCAAGCTCCGCAGGAGTTTCGTGATACACTTTTAATCAACCTCTTCAAAAACAAAGGGAGCGCTGCGGACTGTGGAAATTACAGGGGTATAGCTCTCCTGGCTGTTGGAGGGAAGATACTCACTAAAGCGATGGCAAATAGGCTAACACCTGTCATGGAAAAGTTACTTCCTGAAACACAGAATGGCTTTAGACCAAACCGAGGCACATCGGATTTAATTTCCACACTTAAACAGCTTCAAGAAAAAGCACTCGAACATCAAGGAGAAATTCACATGGCCTTCATTGATTTAACCAAGGCGTTTGACTCGGTGGACAGGAAAGTGCTCTGGAAAATTATGTTCCGCTTAGGTATCCCTAGAAAATTTGTGGAAGTATGTCGCAGTCTACATACAAACAACAACGTCCAGGTTATGTATAATAATGAGGCAACTGAACCTTTCCAAACCCTCACTGGAGTTAGGCAGGGATGTGTCCTGGCACCCCTAATCTTTAATTTGCTTACCATTGCTCTAACAATTATTGTTGACAACAAACTGACAGTCAGAGGAATAGGTCTCAGATACCGTTTTGATGGCGGTCTCTTTAACATAGGGCGCTTTAGAACTTTCACGAAGACACGCACACGATTCATTTGTGATCTCCAGTATGCGGATGACTGTGCACTTTTAGCCTCTACGCCGGAAGAGCTTCAAGAACTTTTAGATGTATATGCCCAGAGCTATGATTCCTTGGGACTTAAAATCAACATTGGAAAGGCTAAGATTATGTCAACTCCTCATCAAGTGAACCAAATAGACATTACACTTAACGGAAATTCTCTTGAAGTGGTGGATCAGTTCAATTACTTAGGCAACGTTGTTAATGACAAAGCAAACATGGACAGCGAGATTCGCAATAGAATTAACGCTGCATCTAGAGCATTCTGGAGACTTAGAGAGAGAGTATTTGACAACCACGACCTTGCTTTGTCAACGAAAATGGCTGTCTACAGAGCAGTTGTCATTCCAACACTGCTATATGGATGTGAAAGCTGGGTCACTTACCGTCGTCATGTGAAAGAATTAGAACGTTTTCAGCAAAGACACCTCAGAAGTATGATGAAAATCCGTTGGTTCCATCACATATCAAACGTGGAAGTACTCAGGAGAGCAAACAGCCTTCCAATTGAGGTGCTTATTTTAAGAGCACACCTATGATGGGCAGGTCACGTTCATCGTATGTATGATAACCGCCTTCCTAAATGTACACTTTATGGTGAATTGCTAAGCGGTAGAAGAAGGCGTGGCGGTCAGCGAAAGAGGTTCAAAGACGCTCTCCATGAAAATCTAAAATCCTGCGGTATTGCAGACGAGCAATGGGAACAACTTGCATCGGACAGAACCGAATGGCGAGGGGTTGTGGCCAACTATCAAGGAAATGTTGCTGCAAGAAGGCCGAATCCAAGACCTAACCAGGTCTATATTTGTCCTGACTGCGGTCGACACGTGCTCTCCCGAATTGGCCTCTATAGCCATAGTCATGTGCACCGTAGATGAATGGGAATTACAATAGACTACATCTTTTACTTGTTTTTTATTGTACACAATTTATCGACTGTAACATTTTTATACTCGGACTCGAGTAACGGCTAATAAAAAAAAATATCCGACAGTAAATAACTCGAATAGTAGGGTGATTATTATTGAAATATTAAATATGATTTTTTTTGTAAAAGAATGATTATTTTTTAAAGAAATTTGATATACAGGGGTTTTAGAGCCATGCCGAACAAGAGTCTGTAAAAACAAAAACCCTATCTCAATGGCTAATATATATTCCTAATTTTTGCCAATTCCTTTTGATCACAGTAGGCGTATTTAATTTCGAAAAAAAAATTTTAAATAACTTTTTAATTAGAATCTGAAACACAAGAAGTATACCAAATTTGATCTAAATCGATCAATAATTGGCCGAGATATTGGGGTGTAGTGGTGAAAAGTATATTGCCTGACCTCGTGGCTCAAACCTTCACGTGCAATTTTTTTCATTATAGATGGTGTTCCGTTACGGAAACGCAGAGGGGCCACATAGAGAAAGATATATTATGTTGAAATTAATTTCATGATCATTGAGTTAACATGATATTAATTTCACCTTAGTTAAAATTAACTTAAAATTAATTTCATGATAATGAAAATTAATGTGAAATTAATTCTACGTTAATTAAAGAGTTAAAATTAATTTCATTGAATTACTAACGTGAATTTAATTTCAACTTAATTTGAGGCAACATTAATTCAAAGATACGTAGGCAAATAATTTTGCATAAATCGACATGTCCGGTTGGTTATGAGCACACTTAACAACAAAATGTCTAACTGAACATATGTATAATACGCCCTAGGGGTGTTATAGTCCCCAGTACAATGTTCTTTTTTTGAAAATTATTACAAAAGTGGTAATAATGGACTTAGAGGCTTCATTTTAACGAGTCTACTACACTGTAAAATTTCGTTTTGTTATTGCACAACACCCAATTTTCAATTGCAATTGCTCATAATTGCCTACAAAAGATAGTCCATAACTTCTCTGACAAATTTTCAGCCTCGTTTTTTCAGTCCGAGAACCTGAATATGTCAGTTATGGCAGGTTATGTTTTGCGATTGCAAAATTTCGGACAAAAATCACATGTGATAGATTAGTACGTATTTGAACTAAATATAGCACTGTCCGACAAAAATAGTGGATCATAGTAACCAGTCCGACAAAAAAAAAAGTTAATACGATGCATCCTTAATCGAATTTTTATTTTCGTATATAATTAGCTGCAAATATTGTGTAAATTAATGTTGGTATGTTGTATTATAATTTTATTTAATTTATACTCTGATAGATCATAATTGTGCAATGTATTGTAAATAAATAAGTACTAATAAATTAATAAATAAAATTAGTTATTTTTGTGAAAAAAATTATGAAAAATGATCAGACCTGATTTTGTTCATAACAACTTTTATCATTTATTAAATTCATACCTTTAGAGAAGATAATTATGCAACTTAATAAATAAATACTAATTAATGAATTCATAAATATTAAAAAAGCTCTAGCTTACAGTTGAAGTAAATTTTTGTTTTCTTTTGAAAAAAATAATCAGGCCAAATTTTGTTCATAACAACTTTTATATTTTATTAAATTCATACCTTTAGAGAAGATAATTATGCAACTTAATAAATAAATGAATGAATAAATATTACAAAAGCTCTGATTTTCAGTTCAAGTAAATTTTAGTTTTCTTTGTGAAAAAAATTATGAAAAGTAATCAGGCCAAATTTTGTTCATTACAACTTTTATATTTTATTTAATGTATATCCTTATAGAGCAAAACTGTACAATGTAGTAAATAAATACTAATATATGAATAAATACTTATTATATATGGGTTAATTTTAGTTATTTTTATTTAAAAAATTATGAAATAAAATCAAACCATATTTTGTTCTTAATAACTTTTGTTATTTAATGCGGTATATAAATTCATTTATTGAAAATGTCAACACCATCAAAATTAAGATTATTCTGAATCTGAATCACCACTACTCGAATTATCATCAGTTTCATTATCGTATTCTTCATCGTTGTCAGTTTCATTGCTCGAATCGCCTTAATCATCGGTAGTAGATTCTGAAATAATGTTAATAAAAGTTTTATAAAGTTGCATATTTCTTAAAAATTATTATAAGATTTCAATAGTATACTTATATTTTCTAAAGATATTTCGTGGAGCGTTGGAGTTTGAGGACCGTCAAACCAATAAAATTCGTCAGCACCATTTATTAATTCTCAGCCGCATTCTTTTGGTCTCTTTTTTCCGTTGGCGTTTGTTTGTGTGCATTACATCATATGCTGCTTATATAAATTTGTGCGTTTTACTGTTGTAAAAGCTCTTGTTTGCTTGGAGATAAGTTTGAGGCATCAAAAGATCTCATTTTCTTCTTTAATACTTCCTCTGAAGAACTAGTGTTTTTATAACACCTTTCAAACGTTTCAAAATGACCTTTATTAACATCACTTTTGGTTTTTAGTCCATACATTCTACAAACGAATTCTTCAATTGTTTTAAAAACCTGGCTCACTACATTTATTTGAGATGGTGAGGTTTGTATAACATTAATAAAAGCTTCTTGAAAGACCATGTTCTTCTTTAAAATCTGAAAAGGCTTTTTTTCCCTTTATGGAAGAAAGAAGGGTTAAAATCATTTCCTGTGAAAATGTGGCATACTGTCAAGGAACGCGATAGTAAATCACCTAGTTTTTTATGTATTTTGTTGATATCGAGGTATAACTGTTTTTTAGATGTGTTTTTTATTATGATCTTTGTTTCGGCTTTTCGAAATCCAAAATTGGCAAGCATTATCACAGGGATGGCTGAGTCTGTGCAATGCACTTGCACACGATAGATTAACACTTTGATTTTTATAAAAGTCACATGGAGTAAAACGTGAAGGAAGCCGGCAAAGCAAAGTGTATATATAAAAATGGAGTCTGGCGGACCATGAGGCAATGAATTCATCAGCTGCTCTTCCCGCGCACACTGTTTAGTACAGTTTTGGCTCTACTTTTAAAAATTAAAACAATTTTTTTTAATTAGTTTTTATAAGTTTGCATTTTTTTTTGTCGGACACCTATTTTTTTTATATACATATTTTTTTTATTTGAAAGTGAAAAAAATTAAGATTATAACTTTTGTAATCGCCAAACGGAACCTGCCATAACTGACATATTCAGGTAATCAGACTGAAAAAATGAGGCTGAAAATTTGTCGGACAAGTTATGGACTACTTTTTTAGAGTGACATGCTGCAGGTGTCGGACTCGACAATCGCGTCCTCTTTTTTTTTTCGGGCAAAAAAATTTTCTTTTGATTTTACGCATAATCTTCCAATTAAAATAAAAAATTTGAGTTTTGTAATAAAAAATCGTAACCGCGCTAGAACGACAGGTTTAGGTGCTGCGCGTGTGGAAAAGCGCCCATCCCGTACTCTAAAAATTTTACAGTGTGGTAGACTCGTTAAAATGAAGCCGGTAAGACCATTTTTACCACTTTTGTAATAATTTTCAAAAAAGGACGCTGTACTGGGGACTATTACTGCTATTTATTTATCGGCGTTGTGTACTGTTAATACTAACATGAAATTAATGTTAACTTTAACTATGGATGAAATTAATTTCACCTTAATAATCCCCTTAAAGTCCCAACAAGCTGAAAATTAGTAAAATTGTTTAAAACATAATTATAAATAAAATTTAAAAGTTCCCTATCATTCCCGTGTATGGAAAAAATTTTACTCGTGGTCAAAGGTCAAAAAAATGAGTTTTTCGCGATTTTCAGCAAAACGGTAAGTTTTATCATAAAAGTACCCCAGACAAAAATTGTAGATCATAAAATTATCTATAAGAAATATACCAATACTTTTTTTCCTACAAGCCACCGTTTCTGAGATATAACGACTCAAAAAAGTTGTAAAAGTTGTTATCGTCATAATATGCACACGTTTCCACGCCACCTATGAGGTAGTGTACTTAGCGCGTTTTTTTAACGTGGTTTCCCCAGTAGGCCTACTCCACGGGTCAGTTGTGATCCTGTTTAATTTGAAACTATTGCAAAATAACGGAAAATTTCAAAGATTGGAAAAGATAAAAGCGATGTAAATTTAAAAAAAAGTGGTGAAGTTCATTCGTCTGATTCGTAACTTTCAAATTCTTCTTGTTCTTCTTCTTCTTCTTCTCCTGCTTCTTCTTCATCTTCATTTTGGATGCAAGTAAATTGCGTCAATAGCGATGTATCGTATGAAACTTCGTCGGAATCAAACGAATCCTCCACTGTTGGTGATTCAACATTAGAGCACGACCGGCCTTGACAATATGTGCATGCCAGAGAACAAAACAGTCCGACTTTTTTGCAACCACATTTAGCACTGCATCCCTTTTTGCAGTTGCAAAAAATTGTGTTCAGCAGTTTTTCCGACGCAGGTGGGAGTAAAGTTTGAACTGGCTCTAATATATTGTTGACCAACTTCCAACCCCAGTCTGTAGGGTCTAGTTGATAACCAAGCCACACTTGAACTTAGTAATATACCCGATAAAGATGTTGATGAGCAGCAACTGAGGTTGGAGGAAGACAAGCTAATTGAACTTGTTTTTTATTTTTAGTATTTTTAACGAAACATGCATATCGATGCTTATCTAAACAGGTAGTTTTTTTAGGAGCTCCGTACATAGAAAGAAGAAAGCGGATGCCGTTGGTGATAACTTCTTGTTGAGTTGAATTACTCTTTTTAAAAACTTCAGCACATTGAATTAAATCTTGTTTTTCAAACATTTTGAAAACTGAAGTTACACAGGCGTATAAATTAAGGGACTGGGTTTCATTTTACCTGATATTCTTATAGTTATAACTTATGTATATTTTATATTTTAAGCATAAGTTACAATGACTGATAGAAAAATATTTCAACATATATGACAACTCTAGAGATGTATATACGTGGCGTACTGATGCATATTATGACGATAACAACTTTTACAACTTTTTGAATCATTATATCTCAGAAACGGTGGCTCGTAGGAAAAAAAGTATTGGTACATTTTTTATAGATAATTTTATGATAAAACTTACCGTTTTGCTGAAAATCGCGAAAAACTCATTTTTTTGGCCTTTGACCTCGAGTAAAATTTTTTCCATACACGGGAATGATGGGGAACTTTTAAATTTTATTTATAATTATGTTTTGAACAATTTTACTGATTTTCAGCTTGTTGGGACTTTATGCACCTTCACTCTCATTTTTTGGTCTAAATTGACCGGATTATAACTCAGTGATCATGAAATTTATTTCAACGTATATTTTTTTTCTATGTGGCCCCTCTGCGCTTCCGTAGTCCGTAGTTAAATACCTTCTTTGGAGATTGATAGAACTAAAACGTACAAGGTACTTTTTCCTATTATATATCTACAGCAACTTTTTAATGCAAATATATAACTAACTCTTAAGCAGATAGGCAAACAGTTTAAGTGTAAAAGCAGTCTTTTGTCTGAACTCTGCCAAATAGACATTATTATTGCGCAAAGAAATTATGACAGTAATGTAACCCCATCGTCTTTAAGCAAACATCATTCAGTTTTGATGTTGAAAGATAAGACATTTGAACCGTGATAACGAAGTTACGAACAAATGAAATGCTTGAAATGGGCCGGCATACATAGCATTATTTACTGAAGCTTTCAACACATCAGGAAATATTGCCAATCGATTATGGAGGAAATATTATGAGACAGGAGACACTAGAGAATGTTTTACAGGGTGTACGAGGTCCACCGAGCCCGTAAACGATCGTTTACTCCGATAATTGTAAAAGACGGGGATCCAATACATTAAATTCTGGTTATTTCTTTCTTTTAAAATTAGTTTTTCATGACATGTAAAATGTCTGCTGCTGCTGAATCTAGTTCCGGAAAACGCAAAGTGATTCGAATTTGCGTTCATCTTCTATATTAATTTTTCACTCCCTGTCGGTGAAGCACGATATTTGTACTTTTTGAAATTTAAAAACTAAACAAAGCTACGAATCAAATTTTAAACGGAAATTGGTTAATGTATGGTGATTTGCAGTAGTGGTGTTAAAATATTGTTTTAATTAGTTATTTCGAGAAAATAAAGAACTCCACTAGTCCAGTAAGCAGGGGTTTTTTCCAGGAAAAAAAAAGTAGAAGTTTTTTCTCACCGGATCTATATGTTTTTTGGGGTGCTGAATCCGAATCACCTCGTCAGGTGTCGGCTTCATAACGAAAATCGCAAAAAACCTCAATTGTTTGGCACTTATTCAGTTGTTTTACTGTAACTCGAAAACTAAGCGTTTTTCAAAAATGCTCACGATATAACAAATTAAAATAGACAAAACTTCTTACAAAAAGCATGTATTAAGTTTTAATCTTGAAAATCCATAACGCCGTTAGCGCGTGTTGAAAAAAGGCCCTTTTCTGGGTTTCCGTTAAAAAAGTTAAAAACGCTATTCTAAATGCGCGATGCTGCCCTCTACTATCAACGTCATATACCTGAAACTGATTATTTTACGAATACCTGGTATGCCCTCGTCACATTTGCGGAATTAATTAATGTCAGTGATCGACGCGCCTCTAGTTCAAAGGAAATTGTGTTACATTTCATTCATAGGGGAAGTAGGTGTTGATAAAGGGAAACATATATGGAACAAAATTGTATTTACAACAACATTTACATTTCACATAATAAAATCTTCTTAATGTTCAGAATCAGAATCATCACCTGGGACAGAGAGAATGAAGGTTTTAGGTAACAATAATTAAAAAAAAAAGAAAAAAACCAGAAGTACGATTAAGTAGTCAGTAAGTAGCAGAAGTACCCGGACATCCAGCATGTCTTCACCCTTTCTTTTAAGTCGTTTCCGAGCACCGGGCTGCTCTTAAAGGGTGGTCGCTGGTCTCATCACTGAAGGAAAAACATTACGCTATAAAGATTAGAATAAATTTTAATGCTCCATCGGCTCAGATGAAAAGTCTTGATCTTCATCGTCATCACTGAGTAGTATTTCTATATTCCAGCACCTTCCTTCGCACTCCAAACGTAACCTTGAACAGTATAGCCCAACCCTTCTGCACCCGCAATTGCTCTTGCAGCCCTTCTGGCATTTACAGGCAATGATTTTCAGAAGCTTCTCTGGGGCTGAAGGCTCGAGGGTCGCGATGGGAACCAATTTGCCTTTGATAGTTTTCCATCCCACTGCTCAGGTGGTTGAACATTCCCGAGCCACTGCTGTACTTGTTGAAACATCCTATAACTGTGTTGCTGGGCCGCATATTTGGTGGGAGGGGGAGTGGATGCTATATTTCCGCTGACCTTGAATGGTGACGACATAATGTTTATACCCCAGTTTATAATTAGGGTGGTGCGATGGTCTCCACCATGCAGGGCCACCAGGAATTTTTCCCCTGCTTCCGAAATTTCCTCCGATGTCACAAGAGGGTTTCTGAAACGTCGAATGTACACTGAGAGGTCAGGATGCCTTGTAAGGGTTTTCAAGGACTTGACTTTTCCTTGTTTGAAATAGCAGAGGTGGAGTCACAACCACTGACTGCATGTATAAATAAAATATATTCTTCCAGACTTTTCTCAATGGCGCTTGGTGGATATAAACAGATGGAGGATCTTTTCCCTGGTTTCAGAAAATATACATTTGAAGACGTCAGGGTTCCAATCATAATGACCAGGAGGTCACAAAAAATGTGAGGGGACCTACTCAGGTATAATAATCTTTATTCATCCATTTAGATCATTACAAAACAAATGATATTTAGGTACGTCAAATATATAAAGGTTGTCTCATAAAATAAGTATATAAGTACAATAAACACAATAATACAAATAAACAACTTTATGTAAATAAATAATATTATAATATACGCATATATAGACACATATAGCAAAAAAGAGCCTAGTAATGTCAGCTAGCGCTAGATAAAGAGGACTTTTAGAATATTATACTATCGTCTTGCGTCCAAATCAACTTTTTGGGACTCATGGGGTTTTTACCTAATAATAATTGATGGATTAAGGAGAAAGTACAATGGAATTTTTGATATTTGTATTTGCAAAATTCAGGTTATCGTAAATAAAAATTGGTTTCAGGTGTTTGAGGTTGATAGTAGGCCAGCATAGCTCAGTTAGAATAGCGTTTTTAACTTTTTTTTACGCGCTAGCAGCGTTATGGATTTCCAGGATTAAAAGTTATATGCTTTTTGTAAAAAAATTTGTCTACTTTAATTTGTTATATCGTGAGCATTTTTGAAAAACGCTTAGTTTTCGAGTTACATATGGTAGAAAAAGTCATAAAAAGAAGAAAATAGTGTTACGTACACACCCACGTTCTCTTACGAAGAGAGATTTAATCCCTAGTAGCAGAGTAAAAGGTAGCCTGCCTAATTAGCTACCGTTGAATAATTGTTCACCAGTCGGGCCAGGTATGGCGGGACCAGCGCATCGGTCAGTTAGTGACAATAAGTAGTGAATTTATAGTAGTTAAGTGTTATAGTTAGTGTGTAATTATAAGGACTAATTATTGTAAATTTAGTGTTAACAAATCAGTGGTTTAGTGACAATTTGTGTTGCAATTATTGAACCTACGTTTGAGGTGTTTATTGGGCGGTGTAAACACGTATCAGTATGAACAGAACACCACAATTAACGTTTGGTTAATTTAAAACATACATAATATATATTACTTATTTTAATTTCGAGTCTTGCTTACCCTCATTTATTTATTCATTGTTCTTTCTCCATAACCACTTTTGTGAATACGCTATTTATGTAATGCTTTTTCTTTGATTTGTTAACTTCTTCGCATTCAGCTTATTCACGCAGTAGTCTATGAAAACGGAAAGAAGTTTTTATGATGATCGGAAATTTCAAAATTCTCTGCATCCGAAAAAATACCAAATAGATTATTTCGTTTTTTTGGAAATGTTTCCATTTTTTTAATTTCGTCATCTTCAAGTTTCAAAAGGGTGTAATAGTTGTCATAAACAGAGTGCAACAGTAGTGTTTTCATATATACTGGAATAGGCTTCCTATTAATATCTATTCGAAAATTTTCTTCAAAAACTTGATTTAGAATTCCATCATCTCCTGGATCATCCTGGAAAGCAAATTAGTGATTTTTATAGAAAAGACGCTATCACAGTACAGTATATAATAATTCACATCTTAGCTTATAGAACGAAAATTATACTGCGATATGATGAAGGGCATTAGTGGGTTAATTTAAAATATTATTCATGGTCGAGAGGTGAGCGCACTTGCCTCTCACCCGAAAATTCCGGGTTCGATTCCCGGTCGTGGCAGTGGAAAATACTGTGAGAGGGATTTTTCCACTATACACGGATATTGGGTGTGTCTCCCTTGTCTCTAAATGTATATCCCCCTCCCACACAAGACTCTTCTAGAGCCTTCCCGGATAAAGAGGGTCGTAATTACCTGTGGTGTTATTTAATTTTTTTTTAAATATCAGTATATCAGCACATATAAACCAAAAATAACTTTGATTGCATTACATCTTGTCACCAAATGACGTGACTCGCGGTAAACTTTCTTCCAAGACCCCTGCACATTGGTAAGGTAGTGTTCTATGCACGCCCTCCTAAGGAGAGGGTTGTAATCCCTTAATAGAGAGAAGTGAGCAACAGAATGATAGTTCGCCAGAGATAACGCTTCCTGGCGGGTTTGGTGTTTCATACCATAGAAATACTAGATAAGAGGAAAGTTCATCCAAAACCGTCCAGAATACGGACTAGAATGAAACGGATGGATCTGCAAGTGGAACCAACGCACTGGGGCAGTTTTAATTTGGAGAGTAAAGCGTTCAGATCAAGAGAAGGAACAAGTGATCCGACTAGTAAAGTACAGTGACAAGAGTAATGTATAGTAGTCTAAAGTTATAAGTAGTGTGTAATTATAAGGACTAATTATTGGAAGTTAATTTACTGTTAAATAAATCAGTAGTTAGTGACAATTCATGTTGCAATTATTGAAGCTACGCCTGGAGCGTTTACTACTGGGTGTAAACACTTAACAGTATTGCTTATGCACTTACATTCTAATTCTAAATTATTGCTAAATATTTCCACTTGTTTCCGTGGGACTTTCAAGTATTTCTGTTATATTTCAAAGTATTTCTAGTTATTTATTAATATTCATAAGGATTTGCTAGTATCCCTCACATATTTCTGGTATTTCCAAACTATTTATTAGAAAAGGCACAGTGATTTCCGGGAAGCATATTCGTATCGAGCGTATGCTATCGCAGAACTAGAGGAGCCGAATATTTGTTTATATCGAGCGTGTATGATCGTAATGAATGAGGCACCTTGGATTTTTTCTTTGATAGATTTTTAACTTTCCTCGATTTCGAAGTGTCGATGGGCGCGAACGTGTCTTGAAGGGCAAGGGATGTATAATAGTACTTAGCACCTTAATAAATCTGGGACAGACGGCGTTAAGTATTATTTATAAACGTATATATCCCTTGCTCTTCAAGCCATCGTGCCTTATCGGTTACTTCCGTCTCTGCGATAGCATACGCTCGATACGAATATGCTTCCGGGAATTAGAGACCTCTCGGTCGGAATAAAGTATTATCAATGTATAGAAAGAGCTTTTAATACAGTAGTTTTTCCTTTCCTGGACTATCGTAATTAAAAAAAAAACCGCTGCCCAAGGAATCACTACTTCCACATCCAGATTTTGTATCCAAGTCTTATATACACTAAATCCCAATGTAATATTTTATTCCCTTTAATAATAGAGTGGGGGTGATGAGGTGGCAGAAGTCCTTGTTTCTCGTATACACACTAAATCCCAATTTATTTTTTTATTCCCTTAAACAATAGTGTGGGGTTGGTAGAGGGGGTAACTAATGCCAAAATAAATTTTAGAGGCCCTTGGTCCTCATACACACTAAATCCCAATTTAATTTTTTACTCCCTTTAATAATAAGGCGGGTGTGGTAGAGGGGGTGGCTAACGCCAAAAAAATTTTTTGGGACGTTTCGTTCTTGTATACACACTAAATCACATTTTAATTTTTTTTACTCCCTTTCATAACCCTTCACTTTGCCTAAATTGCAATTTTATGCACTCTTACCTGCTTGCTTTGCCTGTTTACCCCATTTACCCCTTAAGTGTACCAAATTTCAAGCCAATATCATAAACGATTCCAGAGTAAACGTGCGCACAAAAAAGTTACAAACAGACAGGAAATCGACGTTTCATGACATTTTAAGCCTATTTCAACAAAATAGATTTTTTTGCGTTACTACACTTCCACTGGACGTGGAAGTAATACTAATTCATCGAGCTTTGATAATTTAAGTGCAAAATAAATCAAACAAAATGTATATTATATAACACCATTAACAAACGTATTTAATTGGTCTAATCAGAGTATATTTCCACAAATTTTAAAGACCGCTAAAGTAACGCCCCTCTTTGAGAGATGTGATCGAACCATACTTGAGAATTATCGTCCAATTGCAATATTGTCAATTTCTTGCAAAACACAATATACTTACTAACTGTTAACATGGGTCTCGTAAAGGCAGATCTACTGAATGTTAAATTTTGTTCACAATATTTATGAAAATTTAAACAACGGTAAAAAATGCATTGGCTTATTTATGGGATTTAGTAAAGCTTTCGATTTAATTAGCCACAATTTATTTTAGATGAACTATCTGCATATGGACTAAGGGGAAAAATTCATAATTGACTCAAATGCTATCTGTCTGATCGAAACCAAGTTGTTGTAGTAAATGGAATTAAATCTGCCCGGCGTTGGTGTTTCTCAAGGGTCAGTCTTGGGACCATTGCTATTTTTACTTTATGTAAATGATTTGCCGAATAATGCGTTAATTAAAAACAACTTGATTATGTATACGGATGATAATTTTTATTTGTTTTTCAACCACTTTGACAGACGCCTTACATAACGCTAAAGCGGAGATATTCCTATTTACTGACTGGTTTAAGAATAATAAATTGGTCTTAAATATATCAAAGACGGTATTTACAAATTTTACACCAAGAATATCCCGAATTTTAGAAAGTAATTTGTTAAAGATTGAGGCTAAATCCATCCAACAAGTTCTCAACAAAATTTCTTGGTGTAAGTTTAGATAATGCGTTTAGTAGGGAACCACATATTAACAATACAACGAAACAATTAACGTCAGTATGCTATGCAATTTACAGGTTACATAAAATTACCAGTACAGAAACTATATTATTCACATTTCTTTTCCAGAATTTCCTATGGCATTATTTGTTGGGGCTCTTATTCAAATGCACAAAGAATTTTTAAGATACTACAAAAGAGCAGTAAGAAATTAAAAATTCTGCCTCTGTTTTGTACTTGTACATACTACATACAGGGTGTCCCAACCAAAAGTAGGCACCCTGAATAACTTTGGACATAAAATTTTTTTGAAAAGTTGGTGAAACACGTCGACCTTGTTTCCAAAGAGGACATATTTTAATGTAATATTTGTACACCTGTCATGATCCCTCTACCCTACACGGCCACCCCCTCAAAAAATTCAACTGGCAAAGGGGGTCGAGTGATACATCTTTTGAAAGATCTTTCAATTCTCTACATAACTGTGTATTTTTTAAAACTTTTATCGATTCGTTCCTGAGAAATAAATTATTTCATTATTTTAGGTTCGGGAAATAAAAGTAAAAGAAGCAGTTTAAATTATCGTATATATTGTTCAAAATGACCTCCACCGACTTCCATACAGTAGTATAATCTATTTTGAAATTCTATACGAACATTTCTGAACGCATTCTCGGCATTCTCAAACGATTCTTTCACGTAACTCTTCCAGAGATGCGGGTTTTGTTGCATATACCTTCGATTTCAAATGTCCCCACAAAAAGAAATCCAAGGGAGTTAAATCGGGTAACCTAGCGGGCCACTCTAGAGGACCTCTTCTTCCAATCCATCGCTCAGGAAACCGATTATCCAAAAATTGACGGACTGCTATAGTAAAAGGTGCCCCATTTCCCTATCATGTTGAAAAAACAGTTCGACCTCTAAAAGATTATCGTCTTCTTCGAGGATTTGGGTAATCATTGGGTCGATGTTATTTTCTAACGGATCGAGGCTTTTGCCATTTAAATTGTCAGGAATAAAAAACGGCCCAACTATATGATCCCCTAAGATGCCAGCCCAAACATTTAACTTCTGAGGCCTTTGGGCATGAGTTTCCATGAAAAAATGTGGATTGGTTTCACTCCAATACCTACAATTGTGCCTGTTTACCTGCACATTTAAGTAAAATGTCGATTCATCAAAAAAACACGTATTGTACAGTAGATTGGCATTACCGTTTAATTGTTCAATAAAAATCTCACATAATTCAAGCCGATGATCGGGATCATCTTCGTTTAATTCGTGTACCAATTTAAATTTATATGGATGAAATTTATGGGCCTTCAGAATTCGATGAACACTGCTTCGTGATACACCGGAAGCCTCAGCTACTTTTCTGATCGATTGAGTATTATCCACCTGCAAATAACCCAGAACTGCCACTTCGATTGCTTCATTCCTAATCGGTCGCTGAGGTTCATGCTTTTTGTTTCCTACAGAACCTGTTTCCATAAATTTTTTCTATAATTGTAAAACATACTGAGGACCGACCTTTCTATCTGGGTGATTTCCATTGAATATGCGCTCCGTAGCTCTAGCACAATTATCGTTTTTAAAATAAATGCTGACAATTTCTATTCTCTCCTGAAGGTTATACACTATTTTGAGAACTCACTCTGTTAAAATGTATCTCGATTTAAAATTGGTTGTGAAAAAATTAAGGTTCAAGGACTATCAAATACCTATGAGTCTTTTATTATTCTAAAATTAAACGGATAAGGAAAGTGTTTTTTTGTTGAAAAAACTCGTGTTTATTTGAGAGCACTAAGACATATAGTTTTTTTTTTATAAATTCCAATACCCAGTTTCGATGGTGTGTAATCAAAAATAAAATTAATTTTCCTTAAGAACGAATCGATAAAAGTTATAAAAAAATAAAAAAATACACAGTTATGTAGAGAATTGAAAGACCTTTCAAAAGATGTATCACTCGACCCCCCCCCTTTGCCATTTGAATTTTTCGAGGGGGTGGCCGTGTAGGGTAGAGGGATGATGATAGGTATACAAGTATTACATTAAAATATGTCCCCCTTGGAAATAAGGTCGACGTGTTTCACCAATTTTCAAAAGTCTTTATCTCCAAAGTTATACAGGGTGCCTACTTTTGGTTGGGAAACCCTGTATACTAATATATACAAAACAAATTTCAATACATTTCTTCCTAATAACTTTAATCATGACTGCAATACCCGATCAAGTGACGATTTATTAATTCCTAGCCATGATTTATCTAAATATAAAGAGAGTCCACAATATATGGGTACTATGCTGAAAATAAATTGCCACCAAAAATAAAAAAATTAAATGGACGTGATTTCAATAATGTTATTGAAAAAATTACAAAATGCTACTATTCTGTACAAGAATTTTTAGAAGATGACTTAGATGATTAAGTTTTAACTTTGTGTAATAGGTTCTTTCATCTGTATATGTATATTTTTTTAACGTTTTCTTTATTTTTCTATGTTTTTCCACTCGTGTTATGATTGTTATTGCATTGACAACTCTGGTTAATCATTTCGACGTGTCTCACACCATGTTACTGTATGGTGTCTTGGACAATAAAGTTTATTATTATTATTATTATTATCACAACCAATAAGTATTAGGTAAACTAACTGGAGTTGACTCATAATATGTGGGGACAATTTGGAGGTATTAGTTGTTTCTTTAATGGTTTTCTTTCTTTAATAAATTAATCGAAATAACTACAATTCGCAGGAATATGTTGTAGCAAAGCACAATGAAAGTACAGAAATATGTGTGTTAGTGAATTTACAGCAACAGACTCTTACCCTCGTAAGTGCATGGCACACGCGCGATATCTGCAGCAGAATAGTTAGATCATAAAAATTAAAGTTAGAGTTTTTACTACAATATTGTTCATACTCAGATCATAGCAAGGTAGATCCAGGCGTGCGTGAAAGTGTTTCCGAGATAAATAGTAAAAAAAATGATAAAAAATTGAATAGCTTTCAAAAAAATAATGAAATAATTGGACCTCATTAACAAATATTACTTATTTTACTATTTTTAACACTGACCTCAATATTATATAATAAAGTCCAATCAGCCGGGCGACCGGAAATTTTATAAATATCAGTTAAATTATTCTCGAGTTACGCGGGCAAAATGTACAAAACACACATACGAGTGAAACAGAGAACCTTCGTTTTTTGAGAGTCTGATCCGCTATAGACAGATTATAGTAACAGTTAGTGTGAAATAAGTTATATTTTCACCGGCGCATTCGGCAGATCTTCGAATGAGACTTGTTCTCAACTTATACATAAAACTGCAATGACACCACCGCCGTACCGTACTCTCTGGTATGTAGAAAATTCGAACCTACTTTTTAAATTTCCTCAGTTCCCTTATGTGACATTCCCGGGCATATGACATATGCCTGTAAGAACTTTTAACCGACATATAAAAGTAGAAGATTCTCTATTAGACTCATGTATTTAATGTATTTATGTCTATTTATTTATATAAGTTGTCCCAATAATATGGACAATTGCTTCTAAATACTGGGTTTAGTTTATAAAGAAAAATTTCTGAAAATAATACACTTCTATTTGAACCAGTGGCGGTCCCAGAATTGCGACATGGGGGGGGGGCATCAAAGATGGGCAGCCCGGTGTGTACACGCAAGGGGATTTAATGATTAGCGCTTAAATAGCCGGAGACAGGACAATAAGAAAAAAATATTTTGTCGGCGTTTCGTATATTTGGCACACACTTCTTCAAGATTTAATAGTTATAGTGCAACATTTTTAAGCACAACAATTTCATCATTATTAATGTTGAATATTGGTGTTGATGAAATTGTTATGCCTACAGATGTTGCATTATAACTAGGGTGACCATATTTTTTCCAGAGAAAGAAGTACAATGATGAAAGTAGCTTTTTATCAAAGTTGAGATTGCAAGGCTTAAAAATGCGCCGCAGGTGAAAATTTTAGATTTTTCAAGGTCAAACGGCCTTAAATTAAGAGTTAGAAATTTTATTTAAAATAATATTGCCTTCGAAATGTAGGTCTCGTGGGCGCAAGGCTTAGAAATATAAAATACCAAATATATTTGTATCAGGCAAAAAAAACACAAGTATTCTATATTCTAATACAAAATATAACAAATATGCTCTTCAATTTTCCCTCGACTTGTCTACAACTACAGCACTTGAATCACCAAGTTGGTACCAGTCGCACTTTTGGGAACTTAGGATTGCTTTCAAAGTTTACAGTCTAGATTTTGGAAACTGCAACATTTCGCTGCAACTTTCATTGATGTTCGTGCGAACTTGCATCACAGCCTTTAGTGTGAGTATCTCCATTTACGATTTTTCTGAACTCCAATAGTTATTAACTTTGGAGAACAATCGCTTAATCCAAGCATTTGTCTCATAAAAACAAAAAATAAACTACCATAAAACCAAATTTTTAAATTTATTTTGACTTTATCCAGACTTTCAGGTCAGGCCCAGCGATCTTCAATGCGATAGTGCCAAATATTTTCGGAATCCCGGTCGGTAATTAATCTTCTACAACGCTGGCTTGCATTAGACCAACTTCGCCGAACAGTTCGTCTTCATTCAATATTAGACCTATGTAATCCTTAAAAGCCTCACATGAACAAAAAAAACTTGATTTCATGAAACTTCCGAAATTCACACGTTCAAAAACATTCAGTTCATTTAAGTTCGAACTTCGTGTACTTAATGAACCTTTTAAGGACAGCAGGACACTATCCGAAAAGAAAGTACTGTCTAACTAAAATAAGTACATATGGTCACTTTAATTATAACTATTAAGCCCATGTGCCAAATAACCGAAATGTCGTCAAAATAGTGTGTTTGTTTTTTATTGTCCTGTCACCGACAGGACTAATACAGCACTACTGGGCATATTTTATTGTGATCTGTTGAAAGCAAATGTAGGGTAGAGAGATCTTAATAATTGGTAATCGGTAGATTTACAAAATGCATGTGCCCATGGGAGGCACATAAATAAATACGTAAAACTGAAACGACAGAAATAAATGTTTAATGTGAGCTCCTTCCAAGTCCACGCATTTACATATAAAGGTAAGACCCTTGTAACCTGAAATAGCACACCTGTCCTGTATTATTTCTATGGGCTTTACGTTGGTAAAGTCCAGTTTTGCAGTTTTACGAAGCCAGCGTATTGTTCATTTAAACAATTACATTTTTTGCAATGTGTTTTCCATCGATTTTTTTAAATATACAGTGTGACCCCATTTGAAAGCGGGGCACCCTCACAAATGATTTTGTCAATTTTTTTAAATGTAGAGCGTGGGAAACTCCACTTGATAATAAAGTGACATATTTTTTAGGGGTGAAAATTCACGAAATCGTACTAGCGATTTTTAAATAAAAAATCTGACCACGCCACTGGATTAAGCAGCCTCTGAAACTGGTACGCACAAAATTTCATAAAGAAATATTCGAGGAAATATTGCATATTAATAATTATTTGTATTCTTCAAAAATACACGTTGATTAAAATTAATCTCAGAAAAAAAATCGGCAGCTATTGGAAGCGGCTGGAACCTCCCCACTCGGTGGATCTTTGAAGCCGAAAAGTGCATTAAATTGTGTGACAAAACGGCAATAAACGTAATCCGGTCAAATCCAAAACCTTTTCAGATCTTCTGGGGCACTAAAAAAACCCTCAACTTAATGAATTTACAATCATCTATGCGAGTTATTACCTACATTATCGCTCGTTGAATAATATACTATTGGGATATTAACAACTTTAACATCACTTGAACGACTAAGAAAGTCTAGTTATCCTAACCGAGGCACATCGGATTTAATCTTCACACTTAAACAGCTTCAAGAAAAAGTACTCGAACATCAAGGAGAAATTCACATGGCCTTCTTTGATTTAACCAAGGCGTTTGACTCGGTGGACAGGGAAGTGCTCTGGAAAATTATGTTATGCTTAGGTATCCCTAGAAAATTTGTGGAAGTATGTCGCAGTCTACATACAAACAACAACGCCCAGGTTATGTATAATAATGAGGCAACCGAACCTTTCCAAACCCTCACTGGAGTTAGGCAGGGATGTGTGCTGGCATCCCTACTCTTTAATTTGTTTACCACTGCTCTAACAATTATTGTTGACAACAAACTGACAGTCAGAGGAATAGGTCTCAGATACCGTTTTGATGGCGGTCTCTTTAACATAGGGCGCTTTAGAGCTTTCACGAAGACACGCACACGATTCATTTGTGATCTCCAGTATGCGGATGACTGTGCACTTTTAGCCTCTACACCGGAAGAGCTTCAAGAACTTTTAGATGTGTATGCCCAGAGCTATGATTCCTTGGGACTTAAAATCAACATTGGAAAGGCTAAGATTATGTCAACTCCTCATCAAGTGAACCAAATAGACATTACACTTAACGGAAATTCTCTTGAAGTGGTGGATCAGTTCAATTACTTAGGCAACGTTGTTAATGACAAAGCAAACATGGACAGCGAGATTCGCAATAGAATTAACGCTGCATCTAGAGCACTCTGGGGACTTAGAGAGAGTATTTGACAACCACGATCTTGCTTTGTCAACGAAAATGGCTGTCTACAGAGCAGTTGTCATTCCAACACTGCTATATGGATGTGAAAGCTGGGTCACTTACCGTCGTCATGTGAAAGAATTAGAACGTTTTCAGCAAAGACACCTCAGAAGTATGATGAAAATCCGTTGGTTCCATCACATATCAAACGTGGAAGTGCTCAGGAGAGCGAACAGCCTTCCAATTGAGGTGCTTATTTCAAGAGCACGCCTAAGATGGGCAGGTCACGTTCATCGTATGCATGATAACCGCCTTCCTAAATGTACACTTTATGGTGAATTGCTAAGCGGTAGAAGAAGGCGTGGCGGTCAACGAAAGAGGTTCAAAGACGCTCTCCATGAAAATCTAAAATCCTGCGGTATTGCAGACGAGCAATGGGAACAACTTGCAGCGGACAGAACCGAATGGCGAGGGGTTGTGGCCAGCTATCAAGGAAATGTTGCTGCAAGAATGCCGAATCCAAGACCTAACCAGGTCTATGTTTGTCCTGACTGCGGTCGACATGTGCTCTCCCGAATTGGCCTCTATAGCCATAGTCGTGTGCACCGTAGATGAATGGGAATTACAATAGACTACACCTTTTACGTGTTTTTTATTGTACACAATTTATCGACTGTAACATTTTTATACTCGGATTCGAGTAACGGCTAATAAAAATAATAATAATAAAAGTTATCCTAAATACTACAGATTTGTAAAGCAACAAATTGAAAATTGGTAAAGTGATAATTTATAATAAATTCACCAACGAAGGTACAGAAAGCATATATGATATTGATATTGTTACATCTACCTTCAAAGTTTGTGACAATCCATTAAAAGTTACAAATATGCCGAAATCTTATTAACATGACATGACACCAACGTTATCGGATGACAAACGATGACAATGACAATCGTCAAAATTTGCTCATTGCAATCCGATCGCTCGCGGCTGTCTTTGTTAAATGAAACATTAGCATTTCAGTAATTTTACTAGATTTTAGAGGAATATTTGTAGTTTAATTCTTCGATTTGTCTGTATATATATTTAAAAATGGCACTAAACGTAATCCGCTCTATTTCTAGAGCAGTGAAGAAACCCTCACACTTGAATTGACACGTGATGTGACGAGTTTCACGACGTAACGGCTACGCGCATCGATCATGTCATGCGAAATGCGATCTATGCCATATTTGCTTTGTTTTTAATTTTTTCACGGAAACCAAATCGAAAAGGTGGAAGTGTGATATATCGTTGAAATCAAAATTTTAACTGCTTTTCTATGGTTCCATTGCAAATTGAAAGTAATTATAAAATAAACAACTTGTTGCGTCAAAATGGCACTAAACGTAATCCGATCTCAACCAAAACCTTTTCAGATCTTCTGGGGCACTAAAGAAACACACACGCAAAGTTTCATTCAAATCCGTTCAGTAGTTTCGGCGCTATCGTGCTAACACACATACACACACAGACATTTTTCAAAAACAACTTTTTTGGGTTCCTAGGACTTCAAAACGTAAAGATTTGATGTTATCTCAATTTTCGTTTTTGAACCAATTTTAGTAACCTCTCACAATTTTATTGTGGAGAGGTTAAAAGACCAATAATTCTACAATCAAGTACTCCGCACCACACGCTTTTTTTTTGAGTACGCCTCTTTGCGCTTATGATCCAATTAGGATTTTCGGCAGACCAGTGCCATGAATTTTAAGACATACCATTTGCTTTAAATGTCGCTGAACAAAATTTTCTCAAATATTTCCTTTAAAAAAGTCCTGTTCAGATATTCTCCCTGTGTCCACAAACAGAATTACAATTTTCTTTTATCATCTTCCTGTTCCAGAGTATGTAAAATTTTCGGCTAAAATGGTTTTACTTCGTTTCTTGTACGGCACCTTCTGAAGTTTTCTCTAGGGATATTTAAGTAGACTGGCTGCTATTCTTAAGCTCGAAAGAGGTTTATTGCGAAACATTTCAATATTTGCTCATTATTTCTAATTTCCTGGCCTAGATTATTTCTGAAGAATATGCTTTAATACACCACCTGTTTAATTGAAAATTTTATTTATACGATAAAGAGTACTGCTGCTCACTGGTCTATCGGGATGTCTATTATTAAATTCTTTGGCAGCATCTCTTGCGGGAAGAATGTTATTTCCAACAAGACGCACAATTTCAATTTTGTCTTTAAAAATTTTCTTGTTCCATAATTACACCAATAAGGTTTGTGGTAATAAAATTTTTACAGTATTCTTATACACAACTCAAAGCGGACAGGACTAATGTTTTAAGTATATAATTTTTGCAATATTTCTAATTTTTATTCCATGGATTACTTGATAAGTATAAATAAAATAATAAGAACAATGTGATTTTTGCTTTGATCAGAGAATTATTAATATGCAATATTTCTTTATGAAATTTTGTACGGGCCTTTTTCAGAGGGCGCTTAATCCAGTGCTTATTAAATAATTAATTAGATTTAAATCGTTCACCACTTTTAAATTTGTTCTGGATTAAAGCCTTCAACTATTATATATTTCTTAGATTACCGGTTTTAGACTATAAATATACTTTTAAATTTAGGGTCTTAAGCTATTTATATACTTCTTATATAATTACCTGTTTTAGACTATAAATACCCAGTGCTTTACTTAATAATTTTAGGATTATATCTAGCATCTGAAGAAGCTACAGTGTGGCGAAACTGCGAAACAATTGTTGTTTCAAGTTAAAAATTTTTTTTGTGAAAATCGAACATTAACTTGTTTTTTGTGTCCTTGTAACATAGATTTTCACCAAGTAAAGGTCCAATCTATCAACTACCTTATACAGGGTGTTGCATCATGAGAGGGACATAGCTTAATAGGAGGTAGAGAACATCAGTGGTAACCGGAACCTCCCATAGAAATGTCTCATTGGGCCTTCATTACGAAGTTACAGGGTGTTAAATAATTTTTGGCCAAACCTGTTTTTTGTCATAACTTTGACAGGGAGTGAAATAACGGATTCATATTTGGTACGACTAATGTACTAACGAGCCCCAAGAGGTACATGTATAAAAAAAAATATATCCAGGTCCGGACTCACTATAATTTATGTTTCTTCTTTGCATCAATAAAACATCACCCTGTATATATTTTTTTGAAATTTCGATACGATATTCGAAAAGAGCAAGAAAAAACAAACAAAATGGCCTATTTCATTTTTTTGTTACACCTTCGTGGTTATTTAAATACGTTGTTAAATGTGCAAGAAAATGGATTACAGAACCCTATTAAATGAGAGGCACGTGAAATAAATAGTTTTATAACTAAAATTTGCAAAAATTCTATTGAGCCTAGGTGGTCTGGGTGAATCCTAATTCCGGCACGTTTTAAAGGTCCATTTTGGTAAAAAACTGTGGTCCTAATAAGTAATTGGGTGTGAAATAACAAAATTTTTAATCAATCAGGCTTGTTCAAAGAATAAAAGTGACAGATAATTTAAACCATTTAGGCCTAAGCAACCAGTTACTTTGATCAAGAAAATCATCAACATTTTATACTTAATAAAAATTGGAAAAGAGAACAAACTAAAATCTAAATAAATAAAATATTTTCCATTCAATTAACAATAAATAACAAAACAATAACTAAATGTGTTTAAAAATAAAACGTAATTGACACTAAAGTAAATTTTCAAAATGTCCTCCCCCACATTCTGTGCATTTTCTTGCGCGTTTAGAAAGGTCACCAATTGCTCGACGTATCATTTCTGGATTATTCCGTATTTCGTCGCAGGTTGTAACGATGCGCTGGATTAAATGTTGTCTACTTTCAATTTCAATGCTATAAACCTCGTTTTTTAAGTGGCCCCATAAAAAGTAATCACAAGGGTTACAATCAGGAGATCTTGGTGGCCATTCATGTGGACCCCCGCGTCCAATCCATCTATTAGGATACACATTGTTTAAGTGTTCTCTTACTTGAAGGTTAAAATGTGGTGGGGCCCCATCATGCTGAAACAACATGCCTCTTATACCGATATTTTCTAACATATTCGGTAAAATGTTTTGAAGAAAATCAAAGTAAATTTCACCATTCAATCTTTCTTCAAGAAAATGTGGCCCTATCAAATGTCTATTCACAAGTCCGACCCAAACATTTACAGAAAACCTGTGTTGCGAACGGCGTTGGCGTACCGCATGTGGGTTTTCCTGTGCCCATTTATGATTATTTCGTGAATTGTTTACTCCATCCCTTGTAAATTGTGCCTCATCCGTAAATAAGGTTCTGTAAATGACTGGGCGATGGTTGGACAACCAATGACAAAATGCCAGGCGGGGGATATCGTCGCCTTGTTGAAGACGCTGTACCTGCTGGATATGATATGGATGGTAACGTTCTCTTTTTAGGGTTCTCCATACTCGCCAATGAGGAATACCAGTTGCCAAACTGATTCGTCTAGTGCTCATATTTGGGTTTTCTTGAACTACGTTTATAATATTGTTTTGTTCCTGCACACCTTGTTGTAAAACACGCTCCACAACTGCAGAAGTAGGAAACTTTCCGTGTTGTCTTGCATACTGGAACACCGTACTAAAGGTTTTATGATTAGGGCATCGACGACCAGGAAAACGCAGCCGATATTCTCTTTCCGCCGACCTACCATTTCCATTACAGAAACCATAGATGAATATTATGTCAGCATATTCCACGTTTGTAAATTTTACTGGCATAGTTAAAATATTTTCACAAGTTTTCACTAACTAAATGCGGATTATTGACACATTAAATTACTAACAAACAATTATTCAACTGTTTAGGAGATTTCTTTTTATTATCTGTCACTTTGAACAAGCCTACTGTGATTGATTCAAAATTTTGTTATTTCATACCCGATTACTTATTAGGACCACAGTTTTTTACCAAAATGGACCTTTAAAACGTGCCGGAATTAGGATTCACCCAGACCACCTAGGCTCAATAGAATTTTTGCAAATTTTAGTTATAAAACTATTTGTTTCACGTGCCTCTCATTTAATAGGGTTCTGTAATCCATTTTCTTGCACATTTAACAACGTATTTAAATATCCACGAAGGTGTAACAAAAAAATGAAATAGGTCGTTTTGCTCTTTTCGAATATCGTATCGAAATTTCAAAAAAATATATACAGGGTGATGTTTTATTGATGCAAAGAAGAAACATAAATTATAGTGAGTCCGGACCTGGATATATTTTTTTATACGTGTACCTCTTGGGGCTCGTTAGTACATTAGCCGTACCAAATATGAATCCGTTATTTCATTCCCTGTCAAAGTTATGACAAAAAACAGGTTTGGCCAAAAATTATTTAACACCCTGTAACTTCGTAATGAAGGCCCAATGAGACATTTCTATGGGAGGTTCCGGTTACCACTAATGTTCTCTACCTCCTATTAAGCTATGTCCCTCTCATGATGCAACACCCTGTATATTGATTTAGTTAATAATTGCCGATCATATACTAATGAAATAAATCAAATAAATTGAAAAATTGTACCTTTGGTGTGATAAGTATATGTTAATTATAATCATATTGTACGGAACTGAATAACATTCAATTAACCATTTTATAGCAAATTCGTAACTGCTCTGGCCTAATAATGCAGAAGGAATTATAAAAATTTTCACTTTTAGCCCCTGTTTCTTAAATAGTTAAATGTGAGAAAATGTCAAATTTCTTTTACAGACATTGTCATTATACAATTACACATATTTCAAAAAAGATGTACAAGAAGTATTTCATACAAAACCCCATTTTTAATATGTTAATATTATTAATATTTGATAAATACACGATCAAAACAACAGAAATAAGTTCTACTATTGTACTTTCTGCGATATGAAATATTTACCTTTGTTAATCAACACATTGAATGGTGTGTACTCACTGGCTTTCTACATGCATCTACAGTGGATGTTGTTATCTTATCTTGCCTACTAGTTAACCTTAACTTTGTGCTGAAAGTATTATTATCAGAAACGTGACAGGTAACATTCATTATATTGTCATCAATACTTTCCTTAAAATCTTCTGGTTTATGTTTACAATGTTTACACATATCATGAACTGGTAATTTTGCGACTGTGGTCGCACCTAAAGCCC
Source organism: Leptura quadrifasciata (assembly GCA_963675555.1). Lineage (NCBI taxonomy): Eukaryota > Metazoa > Arthropoda > Insecta > Coleoptera > Cerambycidae > Leptura > Leptura quadrifasciata. Next base: position 146,770,588 of record OY776673.1, on the reverse strand, counting down.
AAACTACTGGATCGATTTTGTTCAAATTTTACATGTATATTCAAGACGGCCACACCTCGAGGCGAAATCGATCTTAGCTCAAATGTGAAAAAAAAATAGAAAATAATTTTTTTTTCTCTAAAACGGCTTTAACGATTTTGATTAAATTTGACACATATATACTCCCTTAGTACCAGCATAAGATGGCATAACCAGTTGCTCCCAGAAAATGCAGGGAGGGGTGCTACAGGGGTGAGAATTTAATATTTTTTTTATCTAAAACGGCTGTAACGATTTTGATCAAATTTAACACATGGTTACTTCCTTACTTTATATAATATTTAATATTTTTTCAATTTCATAATGTAAAAAAGTAAAAAAAAATGTACCTGGTTTCGAACCCAGTATTATAAGACAAATCTTTTAACACTGCGCCATCGTGCTTTAAAGCCTCGAGCGGTAAAGTGATTAGAAAACATTATTTATGCATTAAGTAAATCACAACTCTTTTATTTAATACGGAATTACCTACTTTCTGTATATTGGTATCTCAATCTGGTCACGCTAATATACTAGTTAGACAAATACTTATGGGAAAGTTTGTCTGAGTTGGGTGAGACCGCTTTTTTATGTCGCTAGCTACGATTTAATAAAATGTATAGAGGTAGCCTCCATATATAGACTAATAAAAGCACAAAATTTTATTAAAATATGTCAACCTGTTTTAAAGATACGGGTATGTAAAATGTTGAAAAGCTCAAAAATTGCACTACACACATTTTTTTAAAATACCATAGCACCTCTTCTAATTATGAGTCCTAATTAAGTTGGAAATGTGAACGATGTGGGCTATATTATTGTTACGTGTTTACAATCTCCAGTAAACACCCTGTATGTAGGCTCAATTATTACAACAAGAATCTTCACAAACCACTGATTTATTAATCACTTAATTACAATAATTATTCCTTATACCAAAACACACTAATTATAGTTTTAAACTACTATAAATTCACTACTTTAATTTAACTTGCTACTGTTTCTTATTTCATCTTATCACTTGCTTGTCTATCTAAAATCAGGCCGCCGATCCAGTCCATATATATATCCGCGTCGAATGTAGTAGAATATTCCAGAATATTCCGGTATAACATTCGCGACTTTTCTGGCGTCGTTCTCGAACTTTCTATGGTTCCAGTGGAGTAGTCATGCTCATAACATTATATTTGCCATTCCAGATTGTGAATATCCTCCTTCACATTTTACATTTGCTGTACTATTCAAGCAACGTTAGAATGAGCATTGTCGTCCATCAATAGGGAATTGTTCTTTAGACATGATAAAAATGCCACGGAAAATGCGGTTATTTCATTGAATGGAAGCGTTGTATTGTTTCTGATGATTACTACCTCCTTAGATGTTCTAAATGTTCCCCCTACGATCATGTCAAGTCTAGCTGTAGGACTGAAAGTGCAGCGTGCTCTATTTGTGCGAAAAATCGTGAAATTAAAGACTGCCGCTCTGATACGAAAAAGTGTATAAACTGTGCCACCTGTAACTACAAATAAGTCAAGAGTTTCAATAGATCATTCTGTTAGAGATTCCACCTACTTCGTTTATAATTTGAAGAGGAATGCTTTTATTGTTAAAACTATTTGTGAATAATACACATCAATCAAAATTCATCGGTTATCGGATGTGTTGGGGTGTATATCAAATCACATATTAAGTGTGAATTGATAGAGATTGATAATGAGCAGCAGTATCTAGAACATATTTGGTTAAAAGAAAAGGTTAGTAGAAACACTCTGGTCTTAGGGGTAGTTTATCGTTCACCACATCAATATTTGTTATATTGCATATTATAATGTTTAGAAAATTTTCTTCCACCAATTGTATCTTCATATGATTATGTTACAGTTTTAGGTGACGTCAATACCCTTTTTATCCAAGCATTTTCGATACATTCGGTTTCGCACAAATTATTGACAAACCGACACGAATCACCTAGATGGGTGTCAGACTTTTAAATTCCATATTCAAAAATAATCTTGATGTAGTTCGTACTTCAGGTACAATGAATGCAGAAGCTGTGAGCCATCACCAACTTGTTTGATGTAAAATTAAATTTTCTCATATTAGAAACCAACAAAGAGTTGTTACATATTGTAATTTTAAACGTTTTTAATGATATTGAATTTAGAGCAGATTTATATAATACTAACTGGACTGATATTTGAGATCTAGATGAAAAGAACAATTTCTGACTAACAACATTGGTAACTTATTTAACAACCACGTCCCACGTAGAACTACCCGCATTAGTAAACCACCCTTACCATAACTTGAATGCCTTAAAACTAATACTTAAAGAAAGAGACAAAGCTTTTAGTAAATATGAAAATAATGAAACTCAACAGAACGGGAACAGTTATAAAACCATGCGAAAATTTGCTCCAGCATCATAGTCCAATCAATAGGTAGTTTTGTTTTACCTTTCAAAAGGTACAGGAAAGTGTATATATGGCAGGATTCTTCAATTGTTGAAATTTCTGAAAGTTTTCAACTTTAAGGAGTCCGTTGAAATTTAAGCATGTTTTTTGTATTAACAATAGATAAGAATGAGAGCAAAAAATAATATAAATACTTTATTGCTCTGAGTGTGGAAGCACTGCTGTAAAACTTCTAAAGTGTAAACGAATTTAATTGAAACCGTATAAAAACTAAAAGCCGGCAAAAACAGTCGGCATCTCTTTATTGTACATGGGCGGAGGTAAATAGAAAGAAATGCTTGTCATAAGAAAATAATAAGATTTTTGGGCGTTATTATATTATCCTGTTTTTCAAATGGTCTCCAGAAAGCCATGGTAAATTTGTAAATAATTAAAATATTTTACCTTTTATATAGTAGTAAATATTTATAAATATGAACAATAACTAACTAAACTCCTACGCTTGATATTATAACAGGTATTTACGCACTGCACTGGCACATTAACAGCACAGCAGAAGTCCACCTTTGACTATTGAGAAGCGATTTACGAGTTTTTTATGCTAGTAGGCCTGTCCGTTTTATTATCTTTAAACCAGTGCAGTCGTAGATGGTTCATTCAGGCTGATTACATTGCCAGTCTCGGACTCGCCTGCACAATTTCAACTACCATTCGAATCTCGATACCATTGCTAAATATATTTATTTATTTATTTATTTATTTATTAGATACAACCACCCAACAGGTAACCAGTTACAGGGTGGGAACAATTACAATAATAATGTATATAAGGTACAAATATTACAGATCAGTAGAATATAATAAATACAATAAACAGAATGTAGAGTTATAGAAAACAGAATAGGTGAAAAAGACAGAGAAAAGATACAATTATCATACAAATAGTATTAAGCTTTTTATACACTAATATTCATGTTACACAGATAATAGATTTTTTATCGAGGCAAGGCTACAATTAAATATATCAAGCTCATTTTGCAGCGAATTATAATTTTTACACATAAAATATATGGGTGAAGTTTTTAATAGATTAGTCCGAGGGGTAACGAGATAAAAAGTTTCACGATTTCTACTTTCTATACGAGGTACCCGAAAACATAGTTGTTCCAAAATAGATGAGCAATCAAAGATATTATGAATAATTTTATATAAGAATACCACGGAGTGTGCCATTCTTCTGTTTTGTAGACTCGATATGTGAAACCTTTCTAACATAATGCTTTGTGGATAACCGATTGTAGGATAGTTGCCATCTTCAACAAAACATAAATACTTAACCAGACGACGCTGGATGTTCTCTATATTGTTTATGTATGTAGCATATCCCGGAGACCATACCAGTGAACAATATTCCAGTTTCGACCGCACAAAGGAAAAATATAACAGTTTCGTAATGTCCGTATTATTAAAACCCTTACAATTCCTAATTACGAACCCTAAGTTTTTTAACGCTGACGATACAGTTAAGTTCATATGCTCATTGAAACTTAGATTTCTGTCAAAAGTAACACCAAGATCTTTAATGATATCAGGTCTTTGTAACTCTTGGTTATTTAAATGGTAATTGTAGGTGACATGAGTGCGGGCTCTACAAAATGTAAACGCGTTGCATTTAGATACATTAAGAGGCAATTGATTTAATATACACCAATGATTTATCTTATCCAAGTTATTCTGCAGCTTATCACAATCTGCCTCAGTTTCAATTACATGATAGATTTTCAAGTCATCTGCGTATAATAGACTTGAAACATCCAGGTCTATAACAATATCGTTAATAAAAATATTAAACAGTAGTGGTCCCAGTACCGATCCCTGAGGAACACCTGAGCTAGCTATAATATCAAAAGACCTGAAACCACGGTATTCTACATAGTGTCGCCTGTTTGTTAAATATGAAGTGATTAAATCTAATAATGCTAACGATAATCCGAAATTATTTAGTTTCTGTATCAGAATACCGTGGTCTAAGCGATCAAAAGCTTTGGAAAAATCAGTATAGATAATGTCAACCTGTTTGTTGTCATCCAGTTTTTCGGAAAGATATTGTGTAACACAGGTTAGATTAGTTTCAGTGGATCTACCTGGTACAAATCCATGTTGATTTGTTACGATCTGATTTTGTACGTGCCTGGATAATGACGCATTCAAAGTAAACTCAAAGGCTTTTGCAAAATTGCAAATTATTGTTATTGGCCTATAATTCTCAGCATTATATTTGTTATCTTTCTTATAAACAGGACATAAACGAGAGTATTTCCATACATCAGGGAATACCTGTAACTTCAGGGACAGATTAAAAATTATTTTAAGGGGCAGGGCGAAGACATGTGCACAGTCCTTAACTATAAATGCAGGTATATTGTCTGGACCTTTAGTAAATTTGGGTTTTATCTTCTTAAGCGATTTTAGCACGTCCGATTCCGAAAACGTCGTTATGCATAAATTATTACTGTTTACATCACCACAGGGGGGATATTTATTGCTGTTATTATTAGGATTAAGATAAGCCGATTGAAAAACGGTTCCAAAAGCATCAACAATATTTTGAGGATTTGTGTGTCGAATGTTATTATATGTAATATTATCAGGAATGGCGCTACTATTCCTTTTACTGTTTACATATGACCAAAATTTTTTTGGATCATTTTTTATATTATTTTGAATATTCAATAAATAATTTTCATATGATTGTTTTACGTCCTGCTTTATTTTCTCTCTCATGTTCCTGAATTTATTATAATCATCTTCACTTTTTGTTTGTTTATACTTTCTCCTCTGAATATTTTTTTGCTTTATATCTCTTACAATATCATTTGTGTACCAAGTTGGATATTTGGGTTGTTTGGGAATAGATTTAGGCACAAATTGATCAAAAATTTCAGTTAGTTTAGAGTAAAAAGCAGTGCAAGCCATGTTAACGTCATTTAGTTCAGTTAGAAATGACCAGTTTATCTGAAATAGATTTTCATATAATAGAGGGTAATTGGCTTTTTTAAAGTTATATATTTCCATTAAATTACATGGGAACTTTTCAGGATGAGAATTAGTAATTTTTAGTGATATTTCTAAGGGGGGATGATGTAAATCCTCTATTAATAGACACTCTAATGATCTGTTTACGTCACAATTTGCATTTGACAGTACCAAATCAAGAGTAGTCTCATTAGTATTTAGTACATTATTAAATTGTTTGAGGTCAAGGTACTCAGAAAAGTGTTGTACAGCAGCTACACGACTGCTTGGTGCAATATTTTGATTGTTATACTCTGGGACATTAAAATCTCCTATAAAATAAATATTTTCATCGTTTAAATAGTCTAGAGACTCAATACATTCAAAAAGACCTTGGTAGGATGCATACGGTAAATTTGGGGGGATATAAAGGATGAAAATGAAAATATTTTGAAAATGAAAGGTCACTTTAACACCAACGATATCTATTTGAGGAAATATCTCACGTATAAGACTGACATTAAGTTCCTCATAAATATACTTAATATTTAGCGCAATTAGTACACCGCCGCCTTTATTTTTATTAGTTTCCGTAAAGTTCCGGTCACACCGTATGATATTATAATTAGAGGACAATATTTCTGTATTCAGTACTTGCGAGTTTAGCCAAGTCTCTGTGAAAGCATATATATCATAATGGCATGCCATAGAGGCAAGAAATAAGTCTTTTAATTTTGTGTTCAACCCGCGTACATTTTGATAATATATGTTTATGATATGAGTTGGTGAAGAGGCAGTGGTTTCGATTGGGGTTATTGTTATACTCGGATCATTGTTATTTGAAATATTCTTGTTTGTTTTCACGCCTAGTTATGCAGAAAATGACATTTTTGCCTTAAACTCATTAATTTTTTGTTTATATACGAAACAGTTGTTGTCCCATGCAGCATGTTCGACATTAAGCTCAAGTTTATTAGTAATAGAGTAATCTAAACAGTTGGGGCACTTTAATGATTTATTATTACAATCTTTTACATTGTGCTCACCAGCACATATTGGGCACCGTATTTTAGATTTACATTGCTCTGATATATGATTAAAACCGCTACATTTGAAGCACCTTCGTATATCAATAGAATCGTAAACATTACATAGATCGAATCCAATAAATAACTTACCTTCTCCCTCAGACAAGATTTTGTTATAGAAATTTACGTCGACTTGCATAATGGCTTGATATATTTTATCATTTTTTTTCGTTGACCACAATTTCAAGATTTTACATTCAAACTTTTCACCTATTAGATGTTTGTTCTGAAACTTGATATATTCAATTAAGTCACTTTCTTCCAGCTTCTCTGACATTCCTACTATTCTCACACGTGGATTTAAGGTTTTAACGTCCTTGATGTCATAATTTTGATTCAGTTTGTTCACAGCGATTTTCCTAAGTTTCGTAACTTCTTCTGCACTAGAACATCCTACTAGGATACCACCATCTTTGATATTTTTTACGCTTGAGATATTAATGTTATTTTTCACAGGGTTTACATTGCTGAGAATATCCGTCTTGGTTTCTGAGTTTTTTTGCGTCTGGTTTTTAGGTTTTATTATGATAGCCGCTTCAGTCTTTACAGCAGAGGAATAGCTTTTTTTAATTTCGACTTTTTTTTCGGCATTTATATCACATATAACTTTGGCAGTAGAGTGAGTTATGTCATTTTTAATGCAGTTAAATTTATCTGTCATTTCTTGCACAAGTATTTTGAATTTTTCTTCCAGCAAAGTTTCCAGGTGTTCGAGATCACAAGTCGGCAATTTTTTTAAACAGTCCTCACATCTCCAGGATAGCGAAGAATATTTGGTCACTGCTGCTAATATTTCGTTTGGTATATCGACACATTGGATATGGTAACACGTTTTACAGAAACCATTGCAAGTAACGGCTGGCTTCTTCGTCGTGATCCCACCATTGCACTTTGCACACTTTTCACTCATTTCACTAATTAATTAATTATTATTGTCAAATGCATTTAGATATGACGCACTTATAAATTTCACGTGGCAATTTGGGAATTCCTTGGGATAATAAACCCACTACCTGCTTGCCCGGCCACTGCTTTAGACACCGATAAATACGTGCGTCTCGTTCGAACGCCTGGGGAATATATAGGACAAAATATCAAGTTCAGTGCGCACGGTCCTGTGTTTTAACACTGACCAGTTCCAATTATCCTCGTATAAAGTTTACTAAAATATGTTTCTAGAGATTTGAAAAGGTTAAATAACCCAGGCAGTATTTGTTTTGGGTTGGGTGAATCGGGTAGTATGGCAGATTTTTGACTTAGTCGCTCCTAAAAATCATAAAAAATGATAATTTCACTATGCGCTAGTTTGAAAACGTGGGCTTAATTTTTTATTAAACAAAATGTGAACAAATTCCTAAATATTCCGTTTTTTCTTCATTATTTTTCATATATCTCAGTAACTATCGCTTTTAGAGAAAAGTTATACATGTGAAAAAGTTTTGTAATTAAATTTTAAATAAGATTCAGTTGGTTGCAAATCCAAAAATTCATTTTTACTATTGTAAAAATAGCCAAAAAAAAATTAGAAATAGCAAATTATTTGAAGATTTTTTTTTCAAATACTTATATTATACGTAGGACCTTCATATTTGGCTAAAGAAAACTTTTTAATATAATAAATCTCCCCACCAAATTTCATCAAGATCGGACTTTTAGTTTTCGCATAATAATTTTGCAATCTAAACTTCGTTTTGAAAATTTGCAAATTTTCAAAATGTTGCTGAGGCTAAACTAAAGCATTTAGAAAGATGAAAATTTTTGGACATATAAAAGAGCACTCAAATTTTCAAATCCATTTTGAGATATTAAAATCCGTTAATTAGGAGAGTCTAGAAAATTGTTTAAAAATTTGGTAAATTTTTTTGCTTATAAACAAATAACTTTTCAAAATTCAACGGATTTTTTCCTATACGTTTCAGCAAAAAATGTTTTTGACAAAAGTTGTAGGGCCAGATGAGCACTATCCAACGATGTATTGCATGTACATATTTGGTTCGAAATAAAATTTTGAGAATTTTTTTAAGTCTTTGAACCGTCGCCATTTTTAAAAAACTTTCCTATGCGTTTCAGCAAAAAATGTTTTAGACAAAAGTTGTAGGGCTAGATGAGCGCTATCCAATGATAACGAAATTTTGAGAATTTTTTAATATCTTTGAACCGTCGCCATTTTTTAAAATATTTCTATGCGTTTCAGCAAAAAAATTTTGAAAATTTTATTCCGAATCTCAAATGTGTACATGCGATACATCGTTGGATAGTACTCATCCAGACCTACAACTTCTGTCTAAAACATTTTTTGCTAAAACACACAGAAAAAATATGTTAGAGACCTAAAGCAGTACAAAACAATATAGGACGAAATAAATTGAATTCAACTTTGGTCTATCATAACACCGGTTCTAATAAACGAATCATCGTGCTTTTTTTTAAAGAAGCGCCTTTCCCAGTACTTTCAAATACGTTTTAAAAATAAAAATCCGTTGAAAATGTTCAAAGTTATTTGCATTTGTTTATAAGCAAAAAATTTACCAAATTTTTAAAAAAATGTCTAGACTCCTAATTAACGGATTTTAACATCTCAAAATGGATTTGAAAATTTGAGTGCTCTTTTATATGTCCAAAAATTTTCATCTTTCTAAATGCTTTAGTTTAGCCTCAGCAACATTTTGAAAATGTGCAAATTTTCAAAACGAAGTTAGATTGCAAAATTATTATGCGAAAACTAAAAGTTCGATCTTGATGAAATTTGGTGGGAAGATTTAGTATATTAAAAAGTTTTCTTTAGCCAAGTATGAAGATCCTACGTATAATATAAGCATTTGAAAAAAATTCCACAATTTTTTTTGCTATACTATTTTTGCAATAGTAAAAATGAGTTTTTGGATTCGCAACCAACTGCTCTTATCGAAAATTTAATTATAAAACTTTTTCACTTTTTTCACTTCTATAACTTTTCTCTAAAAGTAATAGTTACTGAGATATATGAAAAAATAGTAACGAAATTGTTAGAAATTTTTTCACATTCTGTTTAATAAAAAATTACGCCCACATTTTCAAACTAGCGCATGGTGAAATTATCATTTCTTATGATTTTTAGGAGCGATTAAGCTAAAAATCTGCCATACTACCCGATTCACCCAAACAGGTGATTTTAAGCAGATACCGCCTGGGCTAAAAAGTGAGCGCAAGGTATAAAAAGAGTAAAAATAATTTACTACTAACGCCAGCTCCACACATGCGTCCACGAATATTCGCGTACTTTTACGAATATTTGTGTACACATATTCGTTTATGAATATTTGGCGAACACACTCTCCACACATAACATCGTTGTTACCGATTATTTGTATACGGCATTCGTGACTGACTCGAAGCGGGGTTTGGTCCAAATATCAAATATTTGTGCACGAACAAGAACATTCCATCCACACTTGCGTACATTTCTACAAATAGAAAACATTTGTATACGAATAACGCATGTGTGGAGCCGGCGTAAGTCAACATGTTATTATGTTTGTGATTTCAATTGCATGTAGATAGGTATCTACATGTTAAATTATTTACTATTTCCTGACTATATTTTTTTTAATTTAAACGCAAAATATTCTTTTAATAATCGATATTTTTAGTATTTTTGTCCTTGCGGTTTAATAATTCTTCAGAAAAAGAGGGACGTTTCGTGTATTTCGTAAACATCGAATTGCTGTTTTATAGGGTGTAACTCAAATATTAATTTTTCAAATGTGATCTATGTGTGAAAAACGAAAAATAACGTTAAAATGGGGATAAAATATTTGCGAAATATTTTAAAAACACCTATAATTTAACGAACTATTTCTAGTGTAATTTTTTAGAGAGGTAAGAAATAAGTATATTGTTATATCATGCCCTATTAAATTTTATAAAACGAATATCAATTTAATACTGTGCTTTTCTCTCAATTTTGAGACATTGACTCCTCCTTTGGTACAATAATTATAAAACCTGTCAAGAATTAGAGAAACAACATATTTCTTGTCTAGACGAGTACAGTATGAAAATGCGCTTATTACAGATTCGATGACGATATTTCTTTTAAATTAGGTTGCGTATCCGTAGTCTTTGACATGTTTGAAAATGTTTGCTTGAAACTATGCCCTGTTATATCCGGACTTACAGGGAAAATAATCTAACACAATTTTCGAGGAAAAATAATCTATTATCAACAAATGCACTAACTACACTAACGTATGTCATTTGTTTATTATTATTATTAGTAAGTTTTTATTAATTTGCTTCACACATTGCTTAATCACCATCAAAAAAACCGCTGCCCAAGGAATCACTACTTCCACATCCAGATTTTATATCCAAGTCTTATACATACTAAATCCCATTGTAATATTTTACTCCCTTTAATAATAGAGTGGAGGTGGCAATGAGGATGGTAGAGGGGGTGGCTAATGTCAAATTTTTTTTAGAGGCCCTTGATTCTCGTATACACATTAAATCCCAATTTAATTTTTTATTCTCTTAAAGAATAGGGTGGGAGCGGTAGAGTTTATAGCTAATATCAAAATGAATTTTAGAGGTCCTTGGTTCTCGTACACACTAAATCCCAATTTAATTTTTTACTCCCTTTAATAATAGGGTGGGGGTGGCAATGGGGGTGATAGAGGGGGTAGCTAACGCCAAAAAAATTTTTTTGATACGCTTCGTTCTTGAACAGACTACATCACATTTTATTTTTTTTACTCCCTTCCATAATAGTGGGGGGTGGCTGATGCCAAAAAAAATTTTGAGAACTTGACTTTTCGTACATGCCCTAAATTGCAATTTTATGGCCTCTCACCTGCTTGCTTTGCCTATTTACCCTTATTTACCCCATTTACCCCCGAACCCTTCAACGGAATGAGATCAAAATATAATCTAGTTCTAGATCTCGTTATAGTACATAAGTGTACCAAATTTCAACGGTTCCAGAGGAAACGTGCGCGCAAAAAAGTTACAGACAGACCGACCGACAGACAGACATTTTTTTTCGCTCAAATTTAAAATCCTAGTTAAGGATCGCTGAAATTTTTCGTATCGCCTAATTTTAAATAATACTTTGGGCACACGAAATGATAACAATTAAATAAAATTCATTAAATGAACCTAATACGGGTAAAGCACTTTGTTTTTATGTTAGGTCAAATATGTCTACTAACCTAGTCGATAGCCATATACACTCATACAAATAGTAGTGTATCGATAGGGTGAAAAAAAATTCAAATACGTATTTGTATAATTACCGAGATAATTACTGTATGGCTTTCCGTTTTTATGTTCATTTCGATATAAAAAAGATATTTATAATTGCTTTATAAATACATGTGTATACATGAAATACGTGTCATACAGATATGTTTTTTCGCGAGATAAGTTCAAAATACCGTATGGCATTTGGTTTTTTGATTCATTTTAATTTAAGGAACGGCATAAAATAATTGCCATAAATATTGCACTCATTTTTTGATTTGAAGACTTTGAAAAGTTCTTTTACTATACGCGTATATCATTTTGTTTAGTAGAAAATGGAGCGAAATAATGAAGGGTCAAAGGGAATGCATTAATTGGTAAAAAAATGTGCTTTTCTTGAAAACAATAATTTTCTTAACTTTATGACCTTAAAGTACGTTAAATAACCTACGATTTAAAAAAACTGATGCACGTTGTCTCTTGATACTTGGCGAATTCATGATTATACTTCGTCCGCCATTTTTGACCGTTCTATTTGACTTACAACGTCCGCGTTAGCCAGTGTGCATCGAGAGGTGAAAGCGTGCGGACGTGTGCCGAGCCATCAGAGAGCACAGCGAAGTGGAAGCCCCACAGACAGTGACAGTGTGCATCGAAAGGTGACCGAGTGCAGACGTACCGAGCCAAGAAAGTGCACAGTGAAGTGGCAGCCCCACAGTTAGTGTCGTCGTCGACAGTTCTAAGAAGAGGAAGTACACACGTCTTTTTCAAGACGGTGTACTAAAAAGATAAATAAAGTCTCCCTCCCTTGGAGACACCTTTTTTACTGTTACTAACCATAACTTTTCCCAATAATATTATAGGTATTTCCTTGCAGGACACCCACAGCGACGTTACCGTGGAGGACGGTAGCATGGATTACAGTGAAGACGAAACGTCCCAGAGCGGTAGCTCCCGAGGGGATACGCCAACCCCAAGGGATGACAGAAGGGACGATAAAGAGACGATAAAACGTCTCACAGAGGAAAACAAAACCCTCAGAAAGAAAATAGAGGAGCTCACCGAGAGGTTGGAGCTAATGCAGAGGGAGCAACAGTCCCAGCACGAAGAACTTCTGCGTGCGATTCGAGGAGAATCGCAAACGCGGAAGCGGAAAAACCCACCCGCCACTAATACAGACTCCGACGAAGAGGCCCCTAAGGCGGCAAAGAAGGTGGCTGAAGAGCCCCTCAAGTGCCCGCCAGAGCCATCCAGACGAAGCAGATCGGGATCTAGAGCTCCCCAGCAGGAGGCTAACGTCCCCAGACAAAACGCCAGGACAGAGGAGACTGAGGCCCCTCAAACAAAAACAAGAAGCCAGCGCATACCGCCGGTAGCGCTGAGAAGCAAGGAGACATGGACAACGGTGAGCCGTCGTCTAACCGAAACCGGCATTAACTTTAGCAAGGCTAAAGTTACCGCGGAGGGAATCTCCATCGAGCCCGCGACATCCGAAGATTATCGAAAGATGACTAGGATGTTCGCAAACGAGAAAAGGGAGTACCACACGTACACCCTGCCAGAGGAACGGCTGCTACGTGTAGTCATCAGGGGGATCCCGAGCGGCGTTACTTGTACAGAGGTGGCAGAAGACCTCCAAGACCAAGGTTTCGCACCTACCGCAGTGCAACGGATGACGTCCAGACGGACGAAACAGGAGGTGCCACTCGTACTTGTCCTAGTCCCACAGGACCAGGACAAGATACTCCAAGTCACGAGGTGCTGCTCTCTAGTCGTAAGGACAGAGAGCCAAGGTAGCGGCATCCCAATGCCACCGCTGCCAGCGTTTCGGCCACGGACAATCCAGGTGTACCGCGCAGCCGAAATGCGTGAAGTGCGGCGAGGCACACCGGACGACTGACTGCAAGAAGAAGGCAGACGAACCGGCCAAGTGTGCGAACTGCCAAGGGGCCCACCCGGCCAGCTACAAGGGGTGTCCAAAATACCCCAAGCAATCAGCCAGCGCCACTCAAAGGCCGGTACAGAGGCCGACGACGACCTCAACAAAGAAGGGCGGCGTAGCGCCAGGCACTAGCTACGCAAAAGTAGCCCAGAGCAAGGCAGGACAGAACACCGTGCCTGCCTCAAAACAACAAACATCGCCAGAGGCCAAAAACCTCACAGCGGTGCTAGCACAGATGCAACAAATGTGCTCAGCGATGAGTGCATTTTTTGCTCAAATGCCAAACTTTACTAATCTGTAATGCCTTTACAGATTAAACCAGAATTCCTGCAGATGGCGGCCTGGAATGTAAACGGCCTGCAACAAAGGAGACTTGAAGTCGAAGAGCTCCTGACCAGGTACGATATAGACGTCATGGCACTGCAGGAAACCAAGATGACCCCGGCCAAGGAGATCAACTTCCCAGGATACCACACGTACAGGATGGACTGGGTAAACATACCTCGGCGACCCGCAAGAGGAGTGGCTCTACTCGTTAAAAAGACCATAGCCCACCATCCGACGGTACTACCTGAGCTAGAAAATATGAATGCCACCGCCGTAGTAGTGTCCACAGCACGAAACGGCGACGTCCAAGTGGTTTCATGTTACCAGCCACCCCACAGCACGCTAACCGAGGGGGATATGGACGCAATTCTACCCGCTAGGACACAGGTCGTCGCAATTGGCGATTTTAACGCCAAATCCCAGCAATGGAACAGCGGCGTAACCAACACTCGAGGACGAGAACTGCTGCGGTTCCTGGGACAGCACGCCGGCGAACTGCTGGTGGTAGGACCAGTCCAGCCCACCTTTGACAACGGTAGAAACAGGCCAGACGTACTGGACATAGCCATCCTAAAGGAGATGACCCTCGAAGCGGAGATCTCCACCAGAACGGAGGGATCTACCGAGCACAACCCGATCTTCCTAACTCTAGGAGGACAGGCGGGTGACGACAACGCTACCTTCACGAAGCGACGAACGGACTGGGAATCGTACCGGCTGCACCTGCAGCAGTACATTGCACAAATTCCCAGGCTAGATACCGTGGGGGACGTTGAGAGGGCCGTCATTACCCTAGAGGAGCAGATCCTGGGAGCAATAAGGGCCAGCACGACAGAAACAGAAGTAAGAAGACACCCAGCACCGATGGCGAACCTACCAGAGGTCACCAGGCAGCTGATAAGGGATAGAAGAAGCGCCAAGAGACGGGCTCAGAGGACGAGACTCCCCGCCGACAGAAGGGAGTATAACGTCCTCAGCCGAAGAGTGAAAGCCGCCCTCCAAGAACACCGTCAGGAGGGGTGGCAACGCCACCTTGAGTCACTCGATCCACAGGACAGAAGTATGTGGAATACCCAACGTGCCCTGCGAAACCGGAGGAAACCTATACCCCCGATTCACGGAGAGCGAGGGAGGATCGTCTACACTAACCAGGAAAAAGCCGAGGCGTTTGCCGACAGCTTAGAACTGCAGTGTAGAGAGAACGAGCTCGATGACGAGGACGAGGACTGGGTGGACGATGTCGAGCGCAGAGTACGTAGGATCCACCGCCTGCCTGATGACGACCACATCCGCCCGACTACCCCCGAGGAAGTCAAGGAAATCCTTAGGAGCCTAAAGCCGAGAAAGGCTCCGGGATGTGACAAGATAGGAAACATCGCTCTCAAAAAGCTACCCAGGAAAGGAGTAGCGGCGCTAGTCAACATCGTAAACGCGATGTTAAGGTTACGGCATTTTCCAGCCAGGTGGAAAAAGGCCGACGTCATTATGATCCCTAAACCAGGGAAAGAACTAATTTTCCCGTCTTCTTACAGGCCCATCAGCCTCCTCCCAGCCATGAGCAAGGTTGCAGAACGGGTCATCTTGAAGAGGCTCGCAGAAAAGACAGAAGAGCTGAATATCATCCCGGATGAACAGTTCGCGTACCGAACAGGACATTCCACCGAACTCCAAGTACTTCGCCTCACCGAGGAGATTACTAAGGGGTTCAACCAGCGGCAAGTCACCGCGGCGCTGTTCCTAGATGTTGCCAAAGCGTTCGACAGGGTCTGGCACGACGGCCTCCTAGCTAAAATGATGAGTATGGGTTACCCCATCGAACTCGTCAAACTAGTGAGGTCCTACCTGCACCGCAGACAGCTAAGGGTCAAAATCTCGGACCAACTCTCCACTTACAGGACCGTGGAGGCGGGAGTCCCGCAAGGTTCGGTGCTGTCACCGCACCTGTTCGCTATCTACACCTCAGACCTCCCCAGGACCGTCCACACAGCCCTGGCCCTGTATGCAGACGACACAGCAATAATTGCCAGATCCTGGAAAGCCAGGGACGCAACCAGAAAACTCCAGGAAATGGCCACACTCCTGGAAGAATGGTGCACGAAGTGGAAAGTCGCCGTCAACGCCGACAAAAGCCAAGCCATACTCTTCAGACGAGTGCGGAAAGAAATTCCCACAGGACACGTCTCCATGAACGGCGAGGACATCCAATGGCACGACACCGTCAAATACCTTGGCGTGGTCATGGACAAAAGCCTAACGTGGAGACAGAACACGGACGCTATTACAGCCAAGGCGCGGCGCACAAGAGCCCTCATCTACCCGATGATGGGAAACGGTAGCCGTCTCAACCTAAGGAATAAGCTCACGCTTATCAAAACCCTCATCAGGCCGCAGCTGACGTACGCCTCGGTAGCGTGGGGTTACCAGGCAAAGTCCTACATGAAGAAAATCCAGGCAGTGGAAAACATCGCCCTCAGGACGGCGGCCGACGCACCATGGTACGTGAGAAACGCAGACATCGTCAGAGACCTGGAGTACACCACGGTCACTGAAGTCATCCGGGAACGAGCGAAGAAGCTGTACGCCCAAGCAGAGGAGCACGGGAACCCGCTAATCAGACAGGCCACTGATTACGACCCTGCCGACGCCCCGAGGCACAAACGGCCGAGGGTACAGCTTCTGGACAACGGGTGAGTATAACTTATATTTCCCGCTAACCGATCTGTTTCAGATACCCCAGGACGGACCACCACTACCAGAGACATGACGTTTTTCTACCCAAACCCAACCTCCTTGCGGGCGTCGGACAACATACCGTCCAACGCCCGTTGTCCTACCTGCTCCGTGGAGTCCGAAAGTGCTAAAAAAGCACTTAGGGTCTCCACACTCCCGAGCTACACAGCTCATATCCTTACCTTTCCGATGATCCGGGGTAGGACACACCTTTACTGTGTCCTACGTACCGGCAGTCAATCCCAGCCAAAACTTCCTAAAACCCAACTAGACCGATGACTACCCACGGGGGTGACAAGCTGGCGAAGAAAGAAAATATCAAAACAAGAAGAGCGCCAGAAGAGACCTCTGCCAGCGAGGTTGAAGAGCCAGGACCAGGGGAGGTCCGCAGAAAATACCACGACACATCTCGCATTTGCGGGCTGGGTCTGGTAGAAGTAAGCGGGCCCACCTATCACGAAGGCCGGTCCAGGTCTACAGAGATAATCTAGGAGCAAAGAGTAGTAGTCCTACTCGGCCCTAGTTATCGAGACCGTCATCAAGCCAATGGATATTGGCGCGGCGCGTCCGCGTTAGGTGCATTCAATTTGCTCATAGATGTGATTTATTTTCATCAACTTTGGTGAAATGAATCCCTCTTATCGTAAAGATCTTCGATTTAAATTTTTCGGCCAGTTTCGGTGTTATTTATTTTTCTTGAAGATGACGGATTGGCCTTTCAATATCGTACAACTCTCAATTTCTAAAGCAATTCATTGGCAGTAAGGCGGTATATTTGTTATTCCGATTCGATTACTAGAACGCTGTATATTACGCAGATAAGTAGAAAATTCGTGTAAGCGTATCAGAAAAGTACATATAACTTTTAAATCTCATGTTTTGGAGAAAATATTTTTTTCGTGATAAGATCAAAATACATAAGAATCGTCAATAAAAATGCTCTCGAAAGTTCTTGCCAAAAATAATCAATTCGATCGTACTAGAAATAATGTTTTGAATTAAGAATATTCGTTTCATATACAGGCTATTTGTTTTATCCCTCTACAGCCTATGGCTTTTGAACTAATTGAGAAATCAAAAAAAGCATTATTTTACATTTCAAAAATTGAAGAGGGCAATCCTAAGTTTTATTTTATTTTTTCAAATATTAAAATTTCCATAACTCATTCGGCCCCAACTTGGTAATAGAGTTTTTTAATTAATTATTATAATAACAACAAAATATAATAAAAATAATTAAATTTAACAAATATTTGTAATGTATCCTTTTTCTCCTCGATTGTAAATATTTTTTACGAGAACGGTTATATTTTTAGACAATTAATTACAAAAGTTGTGTTAATTTTGTATTTTTTTAATTTCTCAAGTAGTTATATGCTGTCGAACGATAAATCAACACTCTGTGTATGCAAATAAATTGAATTTTCTTCATATGAAACTAAAAAATATTTCTGTGTTAAGAAACAAAAAGATTAAATAAATTCGGTTATTTTTTTCTTCAAACACTTTTCGCGCCACTCGTGAGCGGTAGCAAAAGACTTTACTTGCTCAGATGAGAAATAAGTTTAAGTTTACGAAATTTGTCATGAAAATCACGTTTTTCTGACGTTTGCAGGAAAATATATTCATTACAAATTTTTCTTGATATAAGTTAATTATTGTTTTGTGCTTCATTTTTAACATATAGGTTTGCTAACCTTTTGTATTTTTTATTTTCGTACTACTAAATGAAAAAAGACAGTTTAGCATGTTACTGCTCTGACAGGGTTGCAAATATAACTATCTACCGATTTCAGAAACATACTTTACACGATTGCAATGTTTGAAGCGCTAATTCTTTAAACGGGTAAGGGGTATCCTTGAAAAAGAGTACGAGTTTTTATTGGACCGAACCCTCTTAAAATACAAAGTATAACAATACTATTTACCTGTTTAATGACTTCTTTTTGTCTTAAATTTTTGATACCCGTCAAATATTGAGATTAGATACGTATTGTTTAACATTGCCAAGGTAATGCGCATATAGGGTTGCGCATGTCTTGGTTATATTTCGGTTTATAGTATATATAATCACTGTATATGCGCTTTAGTCCTTACTTTAATTGAGTTGTCTAAGTACCTTATTCGGGGGGGTATGGTGAGATTAGTTTAATAGTAAATTTATTCTCATTCATCTTTAACAACAAATATGGTGAGTAATTTTCTTTTAAACAATAATACAAAGCGGAAAAGTTTAAATTATATAATAAAATTGACAAACAAGTTTTGTTCCTAATGGCTGGTTACGCCGGCTTAAGTTGGATCATACGAGAGCTTCATGAAAAGAATCAATCTAATTTAATCATATGGTATGACATTTTGTTCGTTGTTATCTAATTGTTGGTTTTTGTTTTACTCTCCTAGAAATACTTACCTTGACAACATCTAATGCTAACATATTCATTCAGCTTTCATAGGTTTATCAATTAAGTAGTATAATCTAAATATTATATTTCAACTTTGACATAAACTAAACAAAATACATACCTACGTCTATATTTTTATTTCCAGTGTTTTACATATTTTTTTCGCCTCGATATTTTGTGAATGTCGGAAAAAGCCCATTCAATTATAACAACTAAAAATTAACAATTTGTATAAATTATCGTTAATGCTGATGTGTACATACTTACATCTGAAAATATTTTTTCGCATGACCTGTCGGAAAGGTATACTTTGGCCCTCAATAGAGAACAGGGCTAATGCGCTTCTAGGTTTTTCGCTTGCCGTCAACAAAATTAATATAATTTTATTTAAATGGAATGTATTTGATAGGCGAACTTTAAAATAAATTAAATAATCGGTGTTTTCAAATTTAAACGTGATATAATCCTGAATTTATTCAATATTAAAATCACGCGTATGTAAAAAATAATATTCACTTCGGGAAAAAGTTTTTACTATTACCCTAAGAACATGGCATTATCAGGTAATGTCTGGACTGAGAAGTTGTTTTTCTCAACCTTTTAGCAATAGCAGTTGAACTCAAAATGTTTTATTGTTTATAAGCAAATGACAGAAACGTGAAACTATCGATATTTTCGTTCGTAAATATCGTACAAGTTTTTTAGGTAGATTTCTCATCTACCTATTGCAGAGTGCAGCATGTCACGACTTCGGGAAAATTTGACTATAGTTCCTTCGATTATGGTCCCCGGACCCCAAAAATGCCCCCCATAAGTTTATATATATATATATATATATATATATATATAAATAATAATAATTTGTAAACACTTAGAGAACGCATTTCGCAACCGATCAAGACAAACTTTGGCAGCCATATCGTTGTATGGTACTCATCTAGCCCTACAACTTTTGTCTAAAAAAACATTTTTTGCTAAAACGCATAGGAAAATTTAAAGAAATGGCGGCAGTTCTAAGCCTTAAAAAAATTTCCAAATTTTATTTCGAATCAAATATGTACACGCGATACATCTTTGGATAGTTAGTGCTCATCTAGACCTACAACTTTTTTTAAAACATTTTTCGTTAAAGTAGAGAGAAAATTTACAAAAAAAATAATAGACCTAAAGCAGTGCAAAACAATATAAGACGAAATCTACCTTTTCGACTGGCCCCTGCCATCGGTTTTTTTAATGAGTCTTATCGTATTTTTTACTATAACCAGAAAAGCTTTTATTATAAATGATTATTTTTAATTTGAATCCGTTTGTATATAACAAATTTAAAAAACATTTAAAAATGTGGTTTAAAATAAGATAAAAAAAGAAACTGTTAAAATAGTACTTTTAAAAACTTGTAATTCAAAACAAGAAGGTTCATTTTGTAGCAAATGGTATAATTCAGCGGAGCATTTAAATAGATAGATAGATAGATAATTTATTGGTGCTTGCAACAAGAATTGTTTTACACACGTCAGATATACAATGTAAATAATAATATACATTCTATCGGAATAATGTACAATTAAACTAAATATAAAACATAAGACATACAATAAATAAAAACACATTAAAATATTAAAGTTAAATGGTATCAGGTACATTACAGTCTAAAAAGCTAGAAGGTTTGTGATAATAATATATTTTTAATACATTTCTTAAAAACATTAACTGGTAGAGATCTAATTGAATTAGGTAATATTAAATGTAAATAAAAAGTTTGCCCGCTGTAATAAATATTTTGAGTTCGAATGCCGTAATCCCAATTATTCACTTAATATCCTGGAATATACAGGGTGTACAATACAATGTTGTTTACTAGACAACTGTCCCTAGCGTCGAAGTTTTAAGAGAGAGAATTTTTAATGCTTCCAATGAAGTTCGAAACTCTCCACATATTTTAAATAGCTTGTATGGCAATTTTAGGCAAACGTGTATTCAAGTTGGAGGTCGTCATTTTAAACAAATGCTTTAATATCTAAAAACAACAATCATTGTCTTCATGTTTAAATTTTTTACCTGTTTAAATTCATCTTTTGTGTATTTCGTGTCAGTTTTTTTTAGTTTACTAATAAATTTGCTTTTCAATACTTTCGTTTTTAATTTGTAATGTCTCGTACAGAAAAATATCTACAAAATTTCAAGAAGGGTAGTTAATTTCACCCTTTTGTGTACATGCTAGGTGGATGAAATGATTTCGTTAGATGCCTTTTGATGAGTAACCGAGATGTGCCAAATTTCGTCTTTTTCCGATTACGTTATTTTGAGATAGAAATTAAAAACCGTTTTTTGGCACACCCCTTTAAGGGGGTGTAGCAGGATAAGAAAGGGTTATTTTGAAAAATTTTATACGAAGAGCCCGTCTTCATTTTCGGCAGGGAATTTACAGTTACATTTTTGCACATTATTACGGGACACCCTGTATATTTAGACGAGTCATTAAATTGTTTACTAGAAAAAAATTATTTCGATTTTCTTTTCTTTTTTTATTTCTTAACACGCCAGTTTTCGAACACAATACTTTAGAGATTAGCAATTGTCAACAAATGTGCACAAAAAATATCATCGCGATAACTAAGACAGGGGCACCATGTTTGTCCATCTACGGTCTTTGGTGTAGTATACATTAGAAGTATATATGAGAAAATTCATATAGCAAAAGAATACTTTTAATTTGAAATTAAGCTGGTGTTAATGAACTGACATATTCGTAACAAAATGTGTACTTTAATATCGATATATAAATTGTTCAATAATAGCGGTGTATAATATTACTGTTTCAGCCCTCGTGTATTTATTTTTTCACACCCTTGGTGCGTAATAACTATTTATGCAAAAAGGGACTGTTCTAGCACGTGGTGGAAAATTCTACGCCTCGGCTTTGCTTCAGTGGCCAAGTTGAAAAAATATCCTTTTTACACTTATTGTGCACAATATTTTTTCTATAATTTGTTGAAAACATAATAAAATAGAAATTTCAAAAGGTGACGTATTCAACAATTTTTTATCCATTTGTCAAGATGACATTATGTGGCTGTTTATACAACTAACGAATAAATGAAGGACATTATCTTGCGAAAGTGAAATTTGCAAAACTTGGCGTAGACGACGAGGTCTGCAATCGCATGAGTAAGCGCCACATTACGTGTTGCATACAAACATTTTTCTACAACCGTTGAAAGAATAAAGATGTTTTGAGAAGTGTTGTAGTTATATCTAATAATTTCTTTTTGAAAGTAAAAAGGGAATCGAAAAGTTAGCATTTGGTTTTCGGAAACGATTGTAGAAAAATTCGTTTATGAAATCGTTAGTAGTAAATAATTAATTAAAATATGTTGCTACTTTTATTGTTTGCATTGGGTTGAAAAAAATGTCATTTCGAGACTAAAATGACCATCGAGAAGTTAGCTTTTTGAGCCTTTTATTGAGAAATAGCCGTTTGCATGATTGTATCAAAAGCATTTAGAAGTTTAAGTACGTTATACCAACATACAGTACGGGGATCGCTACTAGGCGTATAGGAAAATCCTATACACTTATGTACATATGCAGTACGGTTGAGAATGTCATCTAGTAGAGTGGGATTGGGGTGGCGCGATCCAATGGGCTCTACGCTGGCGGTGGTGTGACTGGTGTGATTGTCGATGTTATAGATTTATTTATTATTTACTAGAGTCCGTTGGGCCTAGGTCACAGGTAACCTTACGAAATTTAAATATTATTGCGCTCGAAATAATATTACCCTTTTAAAATGGATATTTATACTCCGAAATATCTAGTCAGTAGAGCCAGGGGCGTGCGGATTTACAAGTTTTGTAAATTCCCTAATATAATATATTTACGTTGTTACCTATTTATTTTCCTTAAGTTTTTAGAATTTTGACGAATAACATCAATTTCGAAGGAATGAAAGTCCTCGGATTGAGTTACTGTGCATGAACTACCATATCTTAAATTTAAAATATTATGCTTAAATCTGGCAACATTCTCCACGTATTCAACGCTGTTTGGTGCGTTAAACCGTTATAACTCAGTTTAAAATCAGTGTACACATAAAGTGCGGTCGTTTATCTGTTGGGCGGTATTAATTTGTTGTTTATAAATTACGTGTTTGTGGTATCATAGATACGTTAAAATTTTATTTCGTGTGAAATATTTATGGTGTGAATTGTTTATGAATTAGGCGGCATTAATTTTTGTTTATAAATTACGCACTTGTATCACAGTGCCTTAAAGTTTTATTTTGTTAGTGCTTTAGTGAAAATAAGTGTAATTGTGGGATATCGTAATATTTTTAAATGTTCAAAAATGGAAGCGGTTCCCGGTTGTTCAAAGGAAGTGGTAAAAGTTCATACCTCTAGAAAGTCTCCATTAAGCTTCAAGGAGAAGAAAATTATTTTGAATGTATATCATGCATTGGAGAAAGATCATCCCATGGTACAGAAATCAGGATCAACAGGTTTAGTTAACATGACTTCAAGGTATACCGGCGTGCGTGAGCGGACCATTTACAGAATTTTAAGAGAAGAAAAAAATAAAGGGGATGTTCAGAAACCTAAAGCGAAGTCTCGAAGAAAAAAATAATATTAGACAAATTCCAGAAAAATGAAATTCGACGTAAAGTTCATAAATTCTTCTATGATGATGAAATCCCTACTGTTAAGAAAATTGTACAGTCCCTGAATGATGATGAACATATACCCAAAATGGGCAAATCGACGTTAAAAAAATGTTTGCATGATATGAACTTTGTATTTGTAAAAGGAAAGAGAAATAACCTCCTACTTGAGAGAAATGCTATTATTTGTTGGTGAAGGAATTATATTCGGGTAATTAGAGCTGCCCGTGAAATAGGAGGAAAATGCTATTATTTAGATGAAACGTGGTTAAATGAAGGACATACTGTAACTCAATTTTGGCAAGATAGAAATGTAAGAAGTGTTCGTCAAGGCCATATGGAAGATTGGTCAACAGGATTAAAAATGCCAACAGGAAAAGGAAAACGCTTATTAATAACGCACATATTAAGTGATTCAGGATTCGTGGAAGATGGACTTCTATCGTTCGTGTAGAAAAAAAGTGGCGATTATCATGAGGACATGAATGTGGATGTTTTCGAGGAATGGTTTGCAAAAATTTTCGCTAAGATTGAACCCGGATCTGTCGTTATTATGGATAACGCCCCGTACCACAGTCGATTACTGGAAAAATGACCAACCAGTGCATGGCGAAAAGCGCAAATTCAAGAATGGTTAGATGGTAAAGGTATTCTATTCGATCATGCTTCGTTGAAAGCCGAATTTCTCCCTAGCGAAACAGCATTCGCCGATATATAAGGAATATATTGTGATGAAATGCCTAAAGCTAGAGGTATTGAGGTATTACGGCTGCCGCCTTACCACTGCGAACTCAATCCCATTGAGCTTATTTGGGCTGAAGTAAAGGGGAATGTTGCAAGAGAAAATAGAACTTTTAAATTAGAACATATAAAAGGCCTTCTATCCAGTGCATTAAAAAGAGTTACAGCAGATTATTGGCAGATATGCATAGGGCACGTTAAAAAAGTTGAAGAAAGACTGTAGAATACGGATATTCGGATTGACGCAGTGATTGAACCAATAATAATAAATGTAGGAGCCAGCAGTGATAGTGACAGTGGCAGTGGTGTGTGAGTGATAATCTGTAATAGTGTCATGTAGCGATTGTGATATTATGAATTATTTATTGTGGAAAATTATTGTTCGTAAGTTTTGTTTTTTATTATATTATTTTAACAAGAACGTTTATTTATGTTGTTATAGAACAGTTATTTATTTTTAACTTTGGTATGTCTTGTTTTTAATTATTCTATTTTAACAAGAAAGTTTATTTATGTTGTTAGAACAGTTATTTATTTTTAAGTTGTAAGTCTATTTATTTATTCTGCTTAAATTGTACTCAGTCCTGTACGCGGCGCGTCAGCGTCGTACCGTTTTTTTAAATATTTGTGCATATTTTTTTTTCAATTGCACTTAAAGGAAGCCAAGTACTTCTACTTCATCATGGTTATCTTCGAAAATATTGTAATTGGTATTGTTACAATCGCGGCAAACAGACAAGTAGCTTTTACTCGGCCCTAATTGGCCAAAACTGAAGATTTTTTAAATATTGTAGATTTAAAAAAGATTTTTCACTAGACGTATATTGCATTTTGTGTATATAAAAGTGGGGCGAGATAATGGAGGATCAAAAAAACGGCAATGATTTTCTGAACTTTATGAACTTTAAAGTACGTTAAAGAACCTACGATTAAAAAAAAAAAGAAAAATTAATGCAAATTGTTTCCTTGTTCCTTGTAACGACGAATGATTCAAAATTATATTTTGTCTGCCATTTTTGACCATTCTATTCGGCTTAACAACGTCCGCACTGGATGCAATCGATTTGCTCATAAATGCGCATTATTTTCACCAACATTGGTGACATCACTCCTTCTTGTAAATATATTCAATTTTGAATTTTCCGGCTATTTTTGGTATTTTTTAAATTTTTTCAAGATGGCAGACTGACCCTGGAATATTGTGCAGGTCTAAGTGAATTTCATTGCAAATAAACCGGTATTTTTGTTATTCCGATTCGATTATCAGGGGTTCAATTCTCGACTTTATTGGAAAACGTTCCCATGAGAAAATATTCCCATGGTATCATTATTTGGTATTCTCAAATGAACTTGGAATGTACTTTCCCATGGGAACACTTTATATTGGTGTCTTTTATTCTTTTTCAAATATTTTAAAACTGTCGACTGTCTAATTGACTCACTCCTCTGCTGCGATTTCGCAACTTGGTTTGTGGGGATTGTCCTTCATTGTCAGTAAAACATCTAACTGTTTATTTTTTTACATTGCAGGACGACCTTTCGTGAAATTATCTCTTACATGACCACAATCTCGGAACTTCTTGTCTATTTTGCTAACAATTTACAAAGTAATAACAACAATTACAAGTGTAATAGGTCGACCAGGGTACTTAAATAATTCATAAACCAGAGTTTGTGTTCGGGGCCTGTCTCCATAGCCATCATAATCAATATTTCAATTCGTTGTGTCTCTGTGTCTCACTTAAACGTTCCATTATTAGAACTTTAAATACAATGTGACAAGCAAAGACTAACGTGTTACAGCCAGGTCCGCGTTGCTAAGTAAATAAAAAAAAGCGTAAACACGAAAAAGATTATGTTCAAAAGGCGATTTTCAGATAATACAAAATTGTATGCGAAAATCTTCAATTGTTGCTGACATATCTGAAAATCGTCTTTTGCACGCCAACTTTATAGAGCTATAAGCTTCCTCGCCTAATGAATTTTCTTAAGGTACTTAGGAAACACTGTATATTTTATAAAAATAGTGACCGTGTATGTCTCTCTGCCTTAAGGTAATTAATATAGGATTTTACACCTGCGCGGCATATATAATTTACATAAAAGCTAATTATTTTTGTAGTGTAAAGTTATCAGTTCAGTTTTGCAGAGTTTTTGTATATTTCGTTATTTATAAGTGTGTGACGTGAATATAAAACGGACCTGTTCATTAGTATTTGTGTAGGTATAGTTGAAATGAAATCCATGACCTACATTATCGATTAAAGTTAATACAGTGACAATTGTTGTTTTAAAAATATGCCATACACCACCTTACCCACCTCAATAACTTGCACCGGTGGCAACGACCAGAGCTGCCTAAATTATCCTCAAAAACATCGCCGAAGAAGAGGATGATACATACAATTTCGATGGAGACATGTTTTAATTAATATTTTATTGCAATAATAAAAGTAACGAGTTTTTATGTTCGTGCACTGTTTTTTAGTAATGAATGACCTCTAATTACCTCAAAATGCGTTATTTTTATGATTCTTGCACATGATTTTGCTATTCAGATCGGCCATTGTTGAATCCGCCATTTTGAATTTCATCCGATGACATAGGATTCGTAATCACGAATCACCAATCTAAAAAACGATCAAGTACATATTTTCGTCGCCAAAATTTATATTCTCGTTTATATCCTTATAGACCGGGACATATTCACTAAATTCGGTTTATTTTTTTTTATTGCTCTACAACTTTTGAACATACATTTAAAGTTCATATCGTGTAGAATTTAAATCATTTCTGGAAAGTGCAAAGCGATTCGAATTTTCGTTTTCGTTGTTGCATGATATTTGTACTTGATGTATCTAAAATGCTACAAGGATCAAATTTTAAACAGAGGTTGAATAATGTATTGTGATTGCAATAGTAATGTTAGAAAAACATTTTTTTTCAAGTCTCAAAAAAACGTGTCTTTTATGACAAGTTTTTTGAACTTAAAGTGTAATTTCTCTGACACTTCGTCTGACCGGCTTACTTAGTCTCTTATTGGCGCTAACGAGCTCGGAGCAGCAGGAAAAGTCTTTTACTGCCGCTTCATGAGCGGAAATATTCGAAGAAAAATATAGTATATTGTTTTATAAGGAGTAAAAGCGATACTTTTGTGACGAGTCTGTAGGTTTGCCGGACGAACGTAGTGAGTCCGGTAATTACAGACGAGCCACAAAAGGTCTTCCTTCACTCTGCACCACTCTGACATTTTTTGTGTCGAGGATATACTTAACAAGAACAGCTGACACACAAAAAATCACTTTACTCCACATATAACATGCTATTTTTTCTTCAAACTTCGAACATGAATTAAATAAATACTGTTTCTTCGAATACTTTTAGTGCCGCTCGTGAGCGGCAGTAAAAGACTTTTACTGCCGCACAGAGCTGGTTAGTGGCAATAAGAACGTAAGCCGATCAGACGAAATGCCAGTTCATGTTTAAAACATTTGTCATAAAAGTCATGTTTTTTTTTGGACGTTTGAAGAATAAATTATTATATACTTTTTAGTACGTTGTAATAAGAGCACGTTTTTCAGTTTTTAGGTATCATAGAACCAGAAACAACTAAATCGAACACACACCCTGTACAGCCGCGTAATCAAACCTTCATTGTTCTCTGAACTGTTACTTTTTCAAAAATAATTTACACGAACTGTGAATAAGACCCTGAATTCTCCAATAACAACCATTAGAAAATTCATTAGGTATTAATAAATACAACATAATATCTGGTGTACCTGTAGTGAATAAGGTCTGATTTAATTTGTTCCACACAGTATCTACTTAAGCTTCTGCATATATTGTGTCCTCGTCCTTTAATTAACCAGGTGATGTATTTACAGAAACGTAGACAATTGTATGTATCCCATTATTACCATTATCGAGTTACGTACATCATATGCATAAGAGTGATAAATACTAAATAGTAAAAATATTACATTCATGACATTAAAGTTTGACATCTCACACGGCTGTGCGTTGCCATTAGCAACGGAAGTAAAAGAACTTTTTGTTCCGCTCGAGCGGACTTTTACTTACATTGCTACTGGCAATGCACAGCAAAATTTTTTATCTTTACTTTTTTGTAGCTAATCGACGTTTGAAGGAACAACAACATGTCTTATTCGGAGTAAAAGCCACTTTTACTCCTAATAAAACAATATAGGTACTATTTTACTTCAAACGTCAGAAAATCGTAATATTTCTTACTCATTTCATGGCATTAAAGTTTGACATTTCAAACGGCTGTGCGTTGCCATTAACAACGGAAGTAAAAGTACTTTTTCTTCCGCTTGAGCAGGTTTTTACTTCTGTTGCTAATGGCAACACACAGCTAAATATTTTATCTTTATTTGTTTATAGCTAATCGACGCGATAAAAAATAGCATGTCTTATTCGGATTAGAAGCCACTTTTACTCCTAATAAAACAATATACTATTTTTCTCCAAACGTTAGAAAATCATGACATTTTTTACTCATTTCATGATATTAAAGTTTGACATTTTTTTCTTCCGCTCGAGCAGGCTTTTATTCCTGTTGCTAATGGCAACGCACAGCTACATTTTGTATCTTTACTTTTTATGGCTAACCGACGTTTGGAGAAAAAATAACATGTCAATTCGGAATAAAAGCCACTTTTACTCCTAATAAAACAATACTATTAAGTTAAATCAGAGTCAGGTGCTCCTGCCTTTTTTCCGGTTTCCTACCTTCTAAAATGTAACTAAGGAATTTGCAAAACCACAGAATTTAGTAATATATTACTGGGATATAAATAAGCTTTATACCTGTGACTTTCATTCAAACTAACATCATAACAACATAAATTAGAAAAAAAAACAATGTATTTTTCTGGCGTTGCGGAAACGAATTTTTTTTTCAAAGATTTAGCAAAGAACACTTATTTGCTAAATATTATATTAAATACACAACCTTAAGATTCTATTTGTATTATATCCATATCTGAATTTCATTTTTTTCAATATAATTTTTATGCTCATTCAAAATTACATTGGAAGGTTTAGATGATTCATCCACATAATGATTGTTCTACTGTAAATACAGTTTCTTTGAGTTCTGCTCTTGGTTTAGCAATTTTTTTCGTCAAAGTATATCTCAGAGTTGTGTTAAGCCTATTTTCAATATTTACGAATGTTACATCAACAAATACTTCGGGGTATTGATTGTTTATAAAAACCTCTTTAATTGTTTCTCATTATTTAACTAGCATGGCGGCGCAATGGGCTAGAGTGTATTGTGCGGCAAGCATGCTTGATCAACTATCTAACGTGTACTGGGTTCATTCCCCAGCTCTGACACTGGCAACGTCGGTAGGTAATGGATATGTGTCAGCATTTTTTATAAGTATAACCCTTTTCCGAGTAGCCTTGACTTTAAATTTGGGGGTTGTCTATTGTAGGTTGTTTTTATGTAATTATTAATAAGGAGGCGCGCGGGGATTGCGCGATCCGGGCGAAGCCACTTTATATGTAATGTATAGAGTATTAGGAAGTTTCTATCTCTAATTTACTATCTTTGTCAAAATATTTAAAAGTACCTATATACATGTGCCCTGAAATGCTTACTAAAAAGCGAGGGCCCTTTGAAAGTGGTGCCCTAGAATAGGTTTTTGTTTAATATTTCAGAAACCTTTTGCGTTACAGCAATGAGATTTCAACGGTTAAAATGAGCCAGGATAGGATATTGAATTAAAAGAAAAAACATCAATAACATTTTCCGTGGAAGATTTTGTTTTCTTTTTCGAAAAATGTAAATATCTCTGAAACTACTTATTTCCCAGATTCCAAAAATATCATGCTTATTCAATCCAAAAAAAGGTACACTTTCACATAATTTCATCTAAAGTGAATTATTTTTCCGAGAGAAGTCGGTTTTTCTCGGAAAATGTGAGGTTATGTTGAAAAATGCCTTATATGAAAGTTTTAGATTTTTTTATTATCTACAACTTCTGAGGCGGACATTTTCCGCTAGGAGGCCACGTTTCGCCGAAAATCGCAAAAAATACTTTCAATCTCTAAACAGCGCCCCCATTTTACAGTTTCACTTTATCTCGTGTTTAATTTTTGTTTTTCTTTTAATTATAACCTTAACTAAATTTTCCAGCTAGTCCTTGCCTGTTAATAATTTTTTTAACCTTTAAAATCCGCTTTGGCCCATAGTCCAGGTCAGGTAGTTTATTTTTTCGAAAAATTCCTCAGTGCATTTTGTGAACGTGATAATTAGTAGAAACATAGTAGGAATTAGATGTATATGTTTGATGTAAATTTTATTTGGAATCTGTTGAAAAAGGGCATGAAAATGCCGAAAACAGTTTTTTCACGTTTATATACAAAAAATACTACGAAATAGCTCGTAAAAATACGAAAAAAATGAGTTTTTGACAATTAAAATCGGCCAATAACTTTTTGCACAAAAAATTAAAAACCGCTAAATATGGCCATTTTTGCCATTTAATTACAGGGACTGTAATTATCGTAGGAAGCTGTTTCGAAGCTTAAATTGTAGCCTTTGTTGGTACCTTATTGTTGGTAATTTCATGCAAAAATATTAATAACTTTTAGCGGAAATAGCGAAAATGTAAAAAAAGTGTTTCCGAAAAACGGCATGGAAATGGTCAAAAATGGTCATGAACGATTTTTCAAAAAGCTATTTGTTCCTGATGAAATTCTCTACAGCCCCATTGTTATTAACAGGCAAAAACTCATTTTTTTCGTCTTTTTACGAGCTATTTCGTAGTATTTTTTGTATTAAAATTTTTCGCATCGAAAACGTGAAAAAAACCCGTTTTCGGCACTTTCATGCCTTTAATTTTTCCAACAGGTTCCAAATAAAATTTGCTTTCCAAAACATATACATCTATCTAATTCCCACTATTTTTCTCCTAATTATCACGTTCACAAAATGCATAGGAATTTTTCGAAAAAATACATACTTCTTTGCCATCTGACCTGCATTACCAGCCTAATAAGAGTATTTTATATTTGAATTCTCTTATCAAAATTTAATTTATTTATAGCAATTTTTTGGATCGCAAAGAAAATGGTCAACAGTTGAAGTTAAAAAATATTTCCTGTAGCTGATTTAAAGTACTCTTAAAATGCTACAGTTTAAGTTATCACACCACACACATTTCCCAGTTTTGATGGCAAAATTTTACAAGGGTGTAAAGTTTTAGCAACAATTACGGTTTTCAGCTGTTTCAGTGCCTATTCTGATTTGAAATTTTAATTGAAAATAGTACTTTGTAAGATCTACATTTTTCATTCAAATTTGCCCATTTTCTTCAGAGAAATAATAATTTGTTTTAAAAGACCTAACTTTGCAGTATTTCATTTTTTTTTATAAATAATAATAATAATCGGAGTGAATTCTGGTTTATATATTAATTATTGTAACTCATAACAGTCATAACTGACGTTTTTCATCCTTTCTATTTATCTCGTAGAAAATCTCGAGATATTTAAAAAGAACCGATGGAAAACACGCTTAAAAAATTTAATTGTTTAAATAAACAATATGTCAGCCTCGCCGAAACTGCAAATGAAACTGTGAACTCAGCTTGACCCCTGAACAAGGTAAGATAAAAAACCTAATTTGACTCCACTAATAAATTTAAAACGTTCGGTTAATTTTTATCGAAAATGTAGATGACAATCATATTAATTTTCAGTTTACTTTCCTCCTCGGAACGGGTATACATATTATACATATGTCTATATACCAAACATTACAAATATGATAGTAAATATCAATAGATTAGTACGTGTTCTAGTTATTTTTTCCTTCAAATAATTAATACTTAATCAGTAATTATTATAATAATGGAACGTGTCTTTAATCCTAACTAATTATTGCAAAAGGTTCCCGGATTAACGAATTATGATTAGGAGATATGCAATAACATCATTTCATTATTATAATAGAACGTGTAATGACGTTATTGCTTATCACAAATACAGTGCAACGTCTTTAATTCGAACTAATTAATGCAAAATGGTTATAAAATTAATGATTTGTTCGAATTACTTAACATGCACATTTTAAAACATTCAAAAAAAATATTGTACAGAATGTTAACGAGGCTGGAAGAAGACGGGAATTTAATAGATCCGGGAAAAAATCGGGAGAAAAAACGAGAATTTCTGGTACTAACTGGAAATCGCAAATGATATAGATAGTTCGAAGAAATATCCAAAGAAAACGCTTCTTTGACGGGTTATAAATTCCTACTCAACTTAATCTTTGAAACCCTCCTTTACTTCAAAAAATTTCTGTCCTCGATACTTTCGATCTAACTAACACAGATATTGGATTAAAAAGCCCTCTTCGTCTATGTACATTTCATTCCGTGACATTAATGAACAGTTAGATACTATCGAAGAAAATGCTGTAAGGGATATCAATTACTACTATGTGTATGTGAAACCTAGTGTTATAATCCCCGTCTACAACTAAAATTCCATTTTCATTGAGAAAATACTTCTTAATGTCCTTGACCAGTTTATTGATCCAACAATTATTTACACTGATGCCTCAAAATCCAAAGACGGTAATGGATGCGCCTTCTTCATTTCTGTTGAATACGAAGAAATTAAGTTCATACTTGACATAAACTGCTAAATTTTTACCTTGGAGGTAATTGCCATTTACAACGCTTTAAGCTACATCAAAGAAACAAACTCTAAGGAAATAATAATTCTGACTCCCTTCCGGTTCTTTTAGCTGTTAAATATATTTACTCTTTTTCATACAAAACGAACCCATATATTCTGAACCTGTGTGAAATTGGCGACAAAATATAGCGATTAATTTTCCGGAAATTACCAAATGATCATTGGCGTATCATAAACTTGACCCCTGTAAATGGTAGCATAAAGTACATTGTTATTAAAGCGAAAAGTCTCTCGGTGTCTCCCAAAATCAAAGACCTTAGGGATAATGAATAATTCAATATCCCTGCTCTCCGACTTAGAATATTCTCGCAAAATCAATGAAGGTTGTTAACAACCCTCGGAATAACGAATAATTCGATACATCCGCTCTCCGACATTCAATATTCTTCATTCCTCGTCAATAAATCAAAATAAACATACACTTTAAAATAGTCGAACCCAGATTGACTCGCAAGATCAATGAGGGTGGTTAACAGCCCTCGGAATAACTAAAAATTCGATACCTCCTCTCTCCGACATACAAAATTCTTAATTCTTCGTCAATAAATCAAAATAAACGTACTCTTTAAAATAGTCGATCCCAGATTGACTCGCAAGATCAATGAGGGTTAACAACCCCCGAGATAACTAAAAATTTGATATCTCCTCTCTCCGGCAAACAATATTCTTCATTCCATGTCAATAAATCAGAATTACCATACTCCTTAAAATAGTCCACCCCACATTGACTCGCAACATCTATGAGGGTGGTTAACAACTCCCGGGATAACGAATAGTTCGATATCCCCGCTCTCCGACATACAATATTCTCCATTCCTCGTCAATAAATCAAAGTAAACATACTTTTTAAAATAGTCGACCCCAAATTGACTATCAAGATCAATGAGGGTGGTTAACATCTCTCGGAATAACGAGTAATTGGATATCTCCTCTCTCCGACATACAAAATTCTTCATTCTTCGTCAATAAATCAAAATAAACATACTCTTTAAAATAGTCGACCCAGATTGACTCGCAAGATCAATGAGGGTGGTTAACAACCTTCGGAATAACTAAAAATTCCATATTCCTCTCCGACCTACAATATTCTTCATTGGTAATTCTGATTTATTGACAATAAATCAAAATTACCATACTCCTTAAAATAGTCGACCCCACATTGACTCGCAACATCTATGAGGGTGGTTAACAACTCCCGGGATAACGAATAGTTCGATATCCCCGCTCGCCGACATACAATATTCTCCATTCCTCGTCAATAAATCAAAGTAAACATACTCTTTAAAATAGTCGACCCCAAATTGACTATCAAGATCAATGAGGGTGGTTAACATCTCTCGGAATAACGAGTAATTCGATATTTCCTCTCTCCGGCATACAATATTCTTCATTCCTCGTCAGTAAATCAGAATTACCATACTCCTTAAAATAGTTGACCCCACATTGACTCGAAACATCAATGAGGATGGTTAACAACCCCCGGAATAACGAATAATTTGATATCTCCGCCCTATATACAACATTCGTTATCCCGGGGGCTGTTAACCACTCTCATTGATTGATCTTGCGAGTTAATATGGGGTCGACTATTTTATGGAGTATGGTTATACTGAATTATTGACGAGGAATGAAGAATATTGTATATCGGAGACCGGAGATATCGAATTATTCGTTATTCCGGGAGTTGTTAACCATTTTCATTGATCTCGCGAAAATATTCTAATTCAGAGAGCGGGGATATTGAATTATTCATTATTCCTAAAGTAATTGATTTTGGATTTTGGGAGACACCGATAGTCTTTTCGCTTTAATAACAACGTATTTTGTGCTACCATTTACAGGTGTCAAGTTTAATACATAGCGAACACGTCAATATTTTGGCTAAAGACGCCAACATTAATGTGACTCTATTAGACCATATACTGTGCCTAACTGATTGCTCTAATCTGTATAAAGTTCAACTAAAAAGCAAATGGATCCACACTTGGGCACAATACGTTTAAATAACTCAATAAGAGACTGCCAAATACAACCAACTATCCAGTTACAGTTCTGGCATGACGGTTTAAACGTACCACGAAATACATTACGAATATTATTAGGCTAAGACTTAGTCGTGCCTGCTTTCCAGTCCACTTGTATAAAATTGTAGTTACATGACAACTTTGTGAACTATGTGAATTTCACCTTTTGTTCGCTTGTGAAGTACAAAACCGCTACAGATGCACTAATTTGAAATATCTCCTCATGCTGCAATATGATGGCTTCGTTCAACATAGTCAGTTTACTTGCTATAGGTACATACCAATAAAATCTATAAATTTATCATTGGTTTTTTGATAGATAGTAATATCAAACTGTAGGTTTTCCTCTTGTTTTAACATTATGTTTTTACCTATCTTATCGTGATATTTTTTTTGTAATGTCAAGCTTAATGTCCTGACAGACCCCTGGACGCGAAGCGTGTTTCCCTGTTTTTTCGTCGTTGCTCTTCTTCACTCTACTCGATTTTGTTTCAGATATAGCTTAATTACGTGTTATTAGTAACATATTGTGACTGGTTGTATGGTCTTTGACCCAAAGCCATTAGAAAAAATGATAAAGAGCAAACTTATTAAGTTAACAATACACACTTATTACTTGCCAAACTTATTTTTGTTTCCACATCATACTTTTTTATTAGCACTATTGTTTTGTTGACAAAATGTATGCTTGGTTTTATTCAATTTCCATGACACACTTTTCTCGATTTTTAACACGCTTTTATTAGTAGCTTTCACATGTTTGTTTGTTTGTAACGGAATCTTTGAACGTGATTCTCATCCACTTCAAAACGTCAGATTAAACTGAAACTTTGCACACTTATCAAGGATCGATGACAATACAATAATTTGACAACTTTGTCCTAATATCCTCACCAGGATCATCAGGATAAAATAAAAATAAAAAAAGCGTGTTAATGACTAATCTATTTCCGAGATTTTGCCGGAGGCGCCGCTGTTCGTTGAGTCTTCAAGTTACTATGAAAATAAATTCGTTTAGATTAAAAAGTAGCAAAAATAAATTATAGTTTCAAAAAACTAAAAAATCACTCTTTAATAGCAAACCGAACTAAAAAGTAAAAAATAATAATGTTTAAATATTAAAATTTTGTTCAACAGCGATAGAAAGTCCACTAACTCAATATAATTAAATGATTTTTAATAAGTTTAAAATAAGAATGAAGTGATTGACAAAAAAACTCATTTTATTGTAAAAAGCGAGGGGTGCTTTTTACTATATTTTTATAATTCTACTTTTATCAATAGCTACCAATAAAATATTTATAACAATAATTGATATCAAAGCGTGTTTTTTAAGTTTTTTTAAACTATAATTTAATTATTATTCACGAAAGAACTTGTGTATTTGCATTAATATCAAACTGATTTTAGATTTGAAGGTGTCAATGGATTTGTCGTGAAAATTAGTATCTGACTACTGGGTGTCTAAAAGATGTTGCCATTTGATAAAATTGCCATAATTACAAATTAGTGATTTCGGAAATTTTGGTTGGTCATAGCTACTAAACTAATCAGAAAAATCTCACGTTTACATTTTTTTCTTATGGTTCTGGTCCATTTAATTGATTTGAGAGAATTCACTGTACATCCAAAAATAAAAAGGACCCTAAAAAGATCAAGTAATCTAAAATTTTTTAAAAACTATGCAATCGTAAAGTGTAAACGAACTTAATTGAAACCGTATAAAAACTAAAAGCCGGCAAAAACAGTCGGCATCTCTTTATTGTACATGGGCGGAGGTAAATAGAAATGCTTGTCATAAGAAAATACTAAGATTTTCGGGCGTTATTATATTATCCTCTGTTTCAAATGGTCTCCAGAAAGCCATGGTAAATTAGTAAATAATTAAAATATTTTACCTTTTATATAGTAGTAAATATTTATAAACATGAAGAATAACTAACTAAACTCCTACGCTTGATATTATAACAGGTATTTACGCACTGCACTGGCACATTAACAGCACAGCAGAAGTCCACCTTTGACTATTGAGAGGCGATTTACGAGTTTTTTTTATGCTAGTAGACCTGTCCGTTTTATTATCTTTAAACCAGTGCAGTCGTAGATGGTTCATTCAGGCTGATTACATTGCCAGCCTCGGACTCGCCTGCACAGTTTCAACTACCATTCGAATCTCGATAGCATTGCTAAATATATAGGACAAAATATCGAGTTCAGTGCGCACGGTCCTGTGCTTTAACACTGATCAGTTTCAATTATCCTCGTATAAAGTATACTTCGCGATCCAAAAATGTAAGAATATTCTAAAGCTGGAGTCATTTCCGGGGAAACCGGAAGTATCAAATAATGGAAAATTGGCAGCTTTTGGTATGTATTACTCTTGTCAAGTTTGAGTTCCATACCTTGAAAACTCTAAAACTACGGGTTGTCTGATGATTCCGTTGACACCCGGTACTTAGAGACAGTACATCTTATACCATTATAAATATTATATTAATACGAAAAGTTGTTTATTATTTTTGACCATTTCTATTTTAATGATGATTATGTTGATATTCGCAATGTCATCGTGTGCCTTACCTAATTGTAAACTCTTCCTTATGTCTTCTACTACATGTCATATATGTATAGTTTGGTGTGTTTTTGTTGGTCAAAAATTACAGAAAGTACGAGGTGTGTAAGTAATGAATACTATTGTAAATTTTTCTATGATTCGACAATATATAGTTAATTTTCGTAAGATACGCTACCAAGTGGTCCACTAGATGCTACAATAGCTAAAAATTATATAGTATAGGGTCAGTCCATTCATTATGGCTGCATAAAGGTAATGATCATGTTACCAACGAAGGACGTGCTTTGTAAGGTAAACCGCACACCAATGAAAACATTGAGAAATACGAAAAAAAAAAAGATATATTAAATTCTGAATAGCTTCTCATTTTCGTCAATTCTTGCTTCAGATTTCTTTGGTGTATGGTTTACCCGATTGACATATTAATGCTTTCATTAAATCCGTTCGAGAGACCTTAATTAAATCAAATATTCAAATCGATATCCGTCTCTGCGTATTTAAATAAATAACTTCATTAACGTTTTATATTTCACAGTAATTAAAGCAGGTAATTGTTATTGTTATGCTTGAGATGCAAAATGCAAATAGCTCAAGGAATCAAATAAATTAATATCATGAGAAACAATGTATTGAAGCTGAATAAATACCGAGATCTATATCGCCCATCCATATGTTGAGTGCATTCTGTAGATCGTCCTATAACAATTTTCAAATAATTGTTGCTGCTGTCAATGAAAAACCGTCAGAAATTTCTAACCATTTTTAAAAAATCCCGGAGGCGTGGTGAAAGTGATTATTATGATCGTTAGTTGAAGACATAGGAAAACTGCTGAAAATTGATGGCAAAATAATTTTATTTTAACAATTTGTGTCGTGAAAATGATATAATAAAACATTTTATTAATTTACAACAATTTACTTTTCTAATAAGAATTATTTCTAAGAAAATATCGTTAAAACAACTTGCTGATAATTTCACTGCTTTTTAAAATGGGCATTTTTACGCGCCAGAATTACGTATCTACCCGGAAAACCAATGAGATTATGGATATAATTAGTTTGTAATAGCTTCTAACTGTGTGTTAAAGAAAGCTTTCCTCTAAAACTTTTCAGAATTTCAATTTGTAATGCTTGTACTGTGATTGGTCTAAAGCAGTGGACGTGTAAATATTGGCCAATCAGAATCCAGATAAATGCCGCACAAGTTATTCGTGAAAGCGTCGGACGTTAATATTTTGCACTGTAGTTTAGGTTTAACCTACACCGACATTACACATCAGATGACTAACCTAAAACGTTAAATTTATATTTTTATGTCTGTATTGTTTGGAGTGAAAATATTATTTTATCAGTTTCTGGTTTATGTTTTATTAATTCTACAATCAAAATGGAATCAAGTGGAAGAGGGATATATTAAAGGTGCCGCTGATAATTTACCTAAAGTAGAAACGTGCTGAGTGCTGTCAATAAATAGAGGTTATGTTATGTTAACAGAGACCAAGATTAATAAACAATCTTGAACAGAGACAACCTCTGTGATTGGATTTCAGGGTGTTGACGTCACAATGCGCCAATTTATGGCTGTTTAAAATGAACCCAATATTTTTCAAACTTCAAGTTTTTTTTTTGTTACTATTAGTAAAATTAATAAGGTAATAAATATGCCATAAATCATATTTTTACTTGAGTTAAGTATTTCAGCAATATTTTTTTTTTCTGGGAAAACCCTATTGTCTACATTTTTGAAATATAGCAGGTTTTATCTTATTAATCGAAAGTCTCAAAGGACACGACTTCAAATACTGAATAGTGAATAGTTGTTGATGCATGTCTTTTCAAAACTAGAAAATGTCCATGTCACTTCCCAAAGGCTACATAACTACATGAAACTACACGCTGATTACAAGAG
This sequence comes from Leptura quadrifasciata, assembly GCA_963675555.1. Taxonomy (NCBI): domain Eukaryota; kingdom Metazoa; phylum Arthropoda; class Insecta; order Coleoptera; family Cerambycidae; genus Leptura; species Leptura quadrifasciata. The sequence continues at coordinate 146,730,784 of OY776673.1, read as the reverse complement.
CCTAGATGGTGACTATGTGAACAATCCATAGTGTTAACGTCTGTCTGACGGGCGCGGACGTTACTCTGTGATGGGTTTGACTTAACTCAGACAGACGAAAAATACAAAATTTATACTTACATCGATTTTGCTCAACGGTACTCCGGCAGATGGTCTGAAACTATCATTGCACTAATATCTAACATTTCTTAATATTAGAGGTAATTTTGGTATTAGCAAACTCAGTAAGACACAAATGAAAGATGACGGGATTTAGGTAAAAATTTTATATTGGCGTTTTGGGCCGTCTGTGAGATTGTAGGTTGTATAAATATAGGCATATGAAATTGTGGAAGGTTAACAAAGATATCGGTCCATACCACACATGGTGAGTATTTGGAAGACCTTGTGCAATGTAATCTATAACTACCATCCAATCGCTTACGTAAAAGCAATCGACTGACACCAAAAAGATTCAACTTAAAAGTTTCATATTTACAACTTTGAGGCTTCTTCGCTTGCCTGTCTTTATGCGTATTAAATTCATATAGGTAATTTCTGGCAACTGATTAGAATTTTTTATTCAAACGTTCAGGCAAGACTGATCGCATGTACTTAGTATATGGTAAAAGGGCTGCAAGAATTCCGAATCACTGAGAAACCACATATGGGCAAATGCGGTAAAAGTTTTAATTTCTCGTCAAAATCGACTGCTAACATTGAAAATTGAGGGGTAAAAATTTCGACGTCCTTGAGAAATCTCGCTTCTAGGACTTTTTTGAGGGACTGCCAATCCATCCTCACAGACGATATCTTGTGTGAGTTGCAGTGTTACATAACATCGGATAGAAAAAGATTAATTTTGAAAGTCCTCTTTCGATCACTTTAACTTCTTGTGAAATTTCGATGTAGCTCCTAGAATCACGTCTTGTTGAAATTTCGATGCTGTTCCTAAAATTACGTCTTGTAAAATTTCGTTATAGTTTCGAATAGTGATAACTATTATTGGAAAAGTAATGATGAAACTGTGAACGATCCATGCTTTTGATGGAAGTCTGAAGGACGTGTTTTCTGCTCGAAAAACTTAGAAAAATTAAAAAAAAAATAGGAAAAAGAAAAAATTAATTTTCTTTTTCCTCAACCTTTTCTAAATACTAAATAAAAATATTTCGTTCACAAAATTTTTAGGGTTCAAGTGACTGTTTCAGACGGAGATTAATGGATAAATCATACTTACTGTCGTTTATGCTTAACTGCGGCTCTGATGGTATCAATTGGAAGACGTCGTAACACTATAAATCTAACACTGTCTGTTTAACACTCTCTTAAAATTAAATCTGAAAGGGAAATTTTGTTAGAAAACACAAGTAAAAGACAATATAAAGTTCAAAAAATGTATATTAAATCTTTAAAAAATTTATGTTTTTACAACAACTTCTTCAGAGGAAATGTTAACAAACAATGGTCTGACCCGTGTACAACACATGGTGAGGAACGGGACGATTCATACGGTACCAACTACCATCCAATATGCAGTTTGAAAAGCTAACGATGCACAAAAAGATTCAAGGAACAGTTCATGTAACTGAAATTTTGGTGGGCTTATGCTTGCCTGTCTTTATAAACGTATTTTATTAATTCACATAAATTTTGGTCGCTCCTCGGAGCTTAAAATTGCTTGAAGCGTATCTACTTCGTTTGTATTATGCAATAACAAATTTTACGTTCAGGCAAGGCAAATCCCATGCACGTGTGAGTACATGGTATAGATACTTTTTTGACTCCGAATCACTGAGGAACCAGTTTAGGGCAAACCCCGTCAAAACTCATCATTTCCCCGTCAAAATCGACTGCTAGGAAATGATGGGGGTCCCATGTCGCTAAGGGCTATTTTCGCTATAACTTCCGATATACTTTGAATAGTCGTTGGATTAACTTGTCCTCATATTTAACACTTCGTAAGAGTTGCAGTGCTTGACAACGTGGATTCGTAAAAGGGTTTTTAATCTTGGAAATTTGGAAGTTCAAGTCCAATTTTATGATACTTTCTAAAATTGGGTGGTCGGGGCGACATTACGTCCCTGTGCAGCGACATTTACTACACTTACCAAATTAACGCTCCTCGAAGAGTTAGCGAAAATTTGGCATAAAAAACGCTCCGAAGAGCAAAAATATATTTCCAAGAATTAAAAACCTCCTCCACGGCGTTTTTACGTGAAGCACGCTTTTCTTACGAAATATTTCCTAAGTCGGATTTCGTTACAACGTCGAAAAGTATATCGGGGTTATAGCGTTCTTTAACACTCCCCTCCTTTCCGTGAATCTTTTTGTGTAACGTTTGGTAAATTGTTTGATTGAAAATAAAATGGATCATTGGATGTAGTCTCCCATGTGTTGTATTCGGTTATCGTTCAGACCGGCCTATCTGAACAAAACATAGATGCAAATCTAAAAAATGGTGATAATTTGAACATATATCGATGCATAGCATTCGATTGAATTATTGAACATTATGTTTCAAAAATGGTATAAAAAAAAGAAAAAATCGAGAATCCTCGGATTCTCGATGACACAACACAAACACTTTCGACGCACTTATCTTTCTTAGTGTTCTTCCACTAATGCGGGCTTGCGTCTGCTCCTCCTCGTGTCTATGCCTCGCCGATCACCTTCGGTGTCGAACTGCCTTCTGGAACAGCTTAGGTGGTCCTCGGACTGCTTGCTCCAGCTATACATTGGTTCTGCTCGGTTTATATGAAACAATAAAACAAAATTTTAGTAAAATGTTTGTTTACGTCCCGTCTGGGGATCTGCGACCGATAACATATCGTCGTCTTTGAGAATGGAACATTGAATTTTGTTGACTTATATTGATTGAAATGGTTTCCGAGTAGTTAAAAATTCTCTTCTTGGGAGAAATCTGCGACCGATATCACATCGTCGTCTTTGAGAATAGGAACATTGAATTTTGTTGACTTATATTGATTGAAATAGTTTTTATTAAAATCTCTTCTTGGGAGAAATCTGCGACAGAATCTGCATCCGTCGGATCGTTGCATCTGCCCCTCCAGCAGACGTGGCGGCATCTCGCCCTTGAGTTGCTAGACTCGTCTGAATCGCGCTCTGCGTCAGAGTTGTCGTCTTTCCATGCCGTGCCAATGGAACATTTGTTTGGACCCTTTGGGTCGGACTCTGCTTACAGATGAATGTTTAATAACATTTGAGGACTTAGAAAAATTATAAAAAATACCAACTCTGCCGGACACGGTCAGAGTTGCTGCAGTGAATTTGGAAGATTTGTATTTGGATACAATATCCTCATATGAAAATAACTTGTAAAAAAAAAAAAATGCATAAAAAATACCAACTTTTGCCTGACACGACAAGAAGTTGGTATGGAAATTTTGATATAAAATAAACCTAGCACTAAGTTAAAACTTAGCCTAGGTTGAAAATATAATGGAATCAGAAGTAGGAATGTTTTGGACTTTTTGAACTGCTTTCGCCTAATTGAGGCTCGTCGGCAGGTACATGAACTGCTTTCACCTTATCGTGGTCCGTCAGCAGGCCCATGAGCGGCTTTCACCTTATTGTGGTCCGTCAGCAGGCACATGAGCGGCTTTCACCTGATTGTGGTCCGTCGGCAGGCACATGTATTGTGCTCCTGTCTGCTCGGACTGCGGGACCCTCGCGAATTCTTGACCTGATTGAGAGGTAGTGTCGTCGAGGAATGTGTCGTCTGGACTGTCCTCCTCTTCCTCAGATGAATTCAATTATTGGGCTGCGGGACTCCTGCGAGTTCTTGCTCTGATGAAGAGGCAGTTTCGTCGAGGAATGTGTCGTCTGGACTATGCTCCTCTTCATTAGATGATTTGGAATTCAACGTTTAGTTGTTTGTGTAGAGCTGATCGCAAATCATTGACATGGATCTTTGTAATTATATTCCACTTCTGATCAATATACATGGCATAAAATAAAAAAATTGTTTTAAAATTATACGTTAGGAAGATCGTCTAACGTGAGTTGCTTCTGCCTTGGTTCGGGCGTTGAGCTAGGGATCTCGCAGATGGACCCTGGCCTGGGTCTCTGGCCCCTTGAAAGTTTCCCGGTCTCCTGTTGAGATGAGGGTTATTCGGACACTGACTATGAAAGTGCCACTGCACTGTGTCTGTGCAGTATCGGCACGGGGTAGCCGGTCGGTCGGGTACTCGGAATTTCCCCGATCCGCCATTAAAATTGTTTTGCCTGCGGTCAGGATTCGCTGATCCGCTTGATAAATTAGGCATAAAAATAGGACGACCAGGCGCTCTGCCTGGACCGTCCTGTCGAGATACGTCCTCTCGGAAATGCACCCTCGGTGCTGTCGGAGTTGGGCTTCCATTGCTCCTTATACTTGAATTTTGTGGACTGATGTGTCCCGGCTCTCGATAGTAAGACGCGCGGGACAGACGTTGATCAATAAGCTGGATTAGCGACGTCTGTTCGTCAGCTGAATCCCGCTCGACGTTAGTAGCCGCTGCTATTAACATCTCTGTGTTTGAAATTAGGTTGCTTCTCAAGCGTGACCTAATTTCTGGACGCAGTTGGTCCATGATGACCCGAGCTCTGATGGCTTCGGATTTAAAGGGATCAATACGATCGAAAAGACAGGTTTTCCTTGTGATAAACACTGCCGTGTCGTCTAAAGACGTTTGCTTGACGGCATACAGTTGAGCAATAGCTCGTGACTGTATGTCGGGAGAATTAAATCTCGTAAGGAATCTTTCCTTGAATAAGGCATACGAAGTAGTCAACGTCCTAAATTGTTCGGACCATCGTTGAGCTTCGCCCTTGAGTTGGCCGGTTACGTTATGGAGGCGATCATAGTCGTGGCTTATGCGAGCTCTGTCGAAAAATTCCTCCATAATTTTCAGAAATGCTTCTGGATCTTCATGATCAAGCCCATGGAACGTCACGTTCGGACATCTTTGTCTCTCATGGGGCGTACAGGTCGACACGTTCTGTATCGCCTGCACGAAGCCCTCTGCCATTTTCAGAAACATACTCTCCATTGAAGCAGTCTGTGGCTGTGAAGCTGATAAATTAACATTGTCTCCCTCCGGAAACAGTCGCTGTGGTTCTATCCCTCTAGAACCGTCGTCGACGAGCGGTGCTGTGACTCGCTCATAAAATTCTCTTGGGGTCGACCCCTCGGAGTCTTCCGCCATGAATGAGAAAGGATTTGTTGGGTTTGGGGACGGCATGGTCCCTGTTCGGGCGGCATGTGAACGATCCATGCTTTTGATGGAAGTCTGAAGGACGTGTTTTCTGCTCGAAAAACTTAGAAAAATTTAAAAAAAAATAGGAAAAAGAAAAAATTAATTTTCTTTTTCCTCAACCTTTTCTAAATACTAAATAAAAATATTTCGTTCACAAAATTTTTAGGGTTCAAGTGACTGTTTCAGACGGAGATTAATGGATAAATCATACTTACTGTCGTTTATGCTTAACTGCGGCTCTGATGGTATCAATTGGAAGACGTCGTAACACTATAAATCTAACACTGTCTGTTTAACACTCTCTTAAAATTAAATCTGAAAGGGAAATTTTGTTAGAAAACACAAGTAAAAGACAATATAAAGTTCAAAAAATGTATATTAAATCTTTAAAAAATTTATGTTTTTACAACAACTTCTTCAGAGGAAATGTTAACAAACAATGGTCTGACCCGTGTACAACACATGGTGAGGAACGGGACGATTCATACGGTACCAACTACCATCCAATATGCAGTTTGAAAAGCTAACGATGCACAAAAAGATTCAAGGAACAGTTCATGTAACTGAAATTTTGGTGGGCTTATGCTTGCCTGTCTTTATAAACGTATTTTATTAATTCACATAAATTTTGGTCGCTCCTCGGAGCTTAAAATTGCTTGAAGCGTATCTACTTCGTTTGTATTATGCAATAACAAATTTTACGTTCAGGCAAGGCAAATCCCATGCACGTGTGAGTACATGGTATAGATACTTTTTTGACTCCGAATCACTGAGGAACCAGTTTAGGGCAAACCCCGTCAAAACTCATCATTTCCCCGTCAAAATCGACTGCTAGGAAATGATGGGGGTCCCATGTCGCTAAGGGCTATTTTCGCTATAACTTCCGATATACTTTGAATAGTCGTTGGATTAACTTGTCCTCATATTTAACACTTCGTAAGAGTTGCAGTGCTTGACAACGTGGATTCGTAAAAGGGTTTTTAATCTTGGAAATTTGGAAGTTCAAGTCCAATTTTATGATACTTTCTAAAATTGGGTGGTCGGGGCGACATTACGTCCCTGTGCAGCGACATTTACTACACTTACCAAATTAACGCTCCTCGAAGAGTTAGCGAAAATTTGGCATAAAAAACGCTCCGAAGAGCAAAAATATATTTCCAAGAATTAAAAACCTCCTCCACGGCGTTTTTACGTGAAGCACGCTTTTCTTACGAAATATTTCCTAAGTCGGATTTCGTTACAACGTCGAAAAGTATATCGGGGTTATAGCGTTCTTTAACAAAACAACGTGCATCTACTTTTTTATGGTAGTTCGAAAGAATTTGGAATGATGGATTTTCGTTGTACTTCCAAGAGCATCTTCCCGATAGCAATCTTTACGTCGGATCATTGCAGTTGCAAAATTCCGTTGAAGGAGGTTTTACCTGGCTTCGCACGGGTCAATATTTGGTGCATGTAGATAGGTTCTTTAACAACTACACGGGACCACAAAGAGATGTGAAAAGTATAAATTTATCTAAAAAATATATTGATTTCTCCGCTAAATATTTGGTGATTTTAATTTCTGTTTAGTTACTCTTGTGAATTTTTGAGGTGCAAGTGATGAACAAGATGTGCTTTATAAAAATTATGGAAATGATGATGGTGTTTTCAAACACTGTAATACTTCAGTCGCACTACAGTTATTTCTATCAAATTTTTCTTTAAAAAAGACTTTTTTTTATTTCAAAGTTTTTGGTTTGGGTAACTTGGCCTGTATAATTTTTCAACTATTCTTTTGCCACATTCACTGTGTAAGAATGATCCAGTCTTTTGGAGTTAGTGCACTGAATCACATTTTCCGTTTTTGACAGATTATTGACAGTTATCAATACAAACAGAAATTTTATTATGTATATTAATTTGTTTTTTCTACGACCATGCAATAAATGACATTTTGGTGAATCATTTTAAATACAAAAAGTGTATCTTTATTGCACTAGTGCAATAAAAAGTGCGATAAAAATTTCATTGCGCTAAGTATATGAAAATAGTATATAGAATGTGTTGATCGTAATTATTCACAACTTTTTATCAAACAGTTTTAAAAATTTAACAGCATAAAAAATACATATTAGGTAGAGAAACAATGCTATTTTTTATTTGAATACTTGTTTTGAGTTAATCGCATAGTTAGTTACTGCATCTTTCAATATTATGCCGGGAAAATTTTTGAAATTCATTTGATTAGTAGTAACTTGAGGCATACTTTGCTGTTCCATGTTTATCTACTATGTTCTCGCTCAAGAATTTTCTTCGCAGTGCTTATCTTGTTTGTTAATGATTCATATACAAGTCCCTCCGCAACGGTGGCAGACTTCAGACCCCCGCGCCGTCTTCAAGAAATGTTGCAGATGGTCTTCTAAAGCAGTGAGTGGTTTTCTAAGACTTTGGATTTTTCAAACGTAAATATTTTGCACTTTCACGGGGAACCTCTGCAAATGTATTGACATCAACGGCTGGCACAAAACACTTTTCCAGTTGGATAATTAACAAAAAAAAAAAAAAAACTGTTATGTGCAATATCAAAGGATCGAAGATTGGCATATTTACGATACATATCTGTCAAATTCAATCCTTCTTCCACTGTGCTCTTGACTACAAAACTTATTTCTTTATCCGTTTTCGAACGAAGCATTTTTACAATTAAAATGGAACCAATTTTTTAAATTTAGATAACTTACTTTTTCATCTAACATTGCATTTCTTTTAATTCCTTAAGAAAGACCATCTGATTATATTAAAACGTTTCATTTTTTAGCTCGGAATCGTTTCAAAAACGCCGTTAATCTTGCATGTTTGTTGTTGCCCACTTCTTTCACAGAAAGTGAAGCCCCATTTAAAAAAAAACAAGCTGATTTTTAAATGACCTTGACCCCCTTAACCAAAGCAACAAAAATCTAGTCATTAGATCTCGCTTTTGAAATGACACACACGATTTTTCTTGAAAATGCTTTATTTTCAAGTTATCCGCGCTTGACAACTTAAATGTCTCACCCGGTAGAACATATTAGACTAACACAACATTGATAAAAGTCGATAAAAAAGTATTGAATGAATGAACTGATGGTAATTATCTAGTTTTGATGAGCTATATTAGTAGTCCAGGTCACATAACAAAGGAGAATGCATTTTTTCGAAAAATTCTTTAGTGCATTTTGTGAACGTGAAAATTAGGAGAAAAATAGTGGGAATTAGATGTATGTGTTTTGGAAAGAAAATTCTATTTGGAACCTGTTGAAAAAAGGGCATGAAAGTGCCGAAAACAGGTTTTTTCACGCTTTCGATGCGAAAGGTATCTTTTTTATACAAAAAATACTACGAAATAGCTCGTAAAAAGACGGAAAAATGAGTTTTTGACAATTAAAATCGGTCAATAACTTTTTGCACAAAAAATTAAAAATCGCTAAATATGGCCTTTTTTGCTATTTAATTACAGGGACTGTAATTATCGTAGAAAGTTGTTCCGGAGCTTAAATTGTAGCTTTTGTTGGTACCTACCTACTCTAAAAATATCATGCAAAAATATTAATAACTTTTAATGAAAATAGCGAATATGTAAAAAAAGGTGTTTCCGAAAAACGGCGTGGAAATGGTCAAAAACGATTTTTCAAAATGCTATTTTGTTCCTGATGAAATTCTCTACAAGCTTATTATCGTTAGATTTTCGTAAGGTTTCGTTTAATACCTTAAAAGCGCATTTGAAAATCGGGCTGTTTTTGAATTTTGGACGTTCAGGCGCTCGATCGGGGGGGAAGTGACGCGTGGTGGTAGTACTCATCCACGGCGTGTAATTCAAATTATTTGATCATATAAGGTGGTAGGTGAGCAGGGTAGTATAACCACCCCCGGGGGTTATTTTCACTCTTCAACGGGGTGGAATTTTTTTGGGGGGGATTAATATTTTGTACCACATTCCTCAAAGAAATGCCTCCTACAAAATATTAATTTCCCCCAAACGAACAATTCCACCCCTTTGAAGGGTGAAAATAACTCCCGATAGTGGTTACACAACCAGGGTCACCTACCACTTTACTCAAAGAAACACTTCCTGCAAAATATCAATTTTTCACCCTGTAGGGTTGGCTGAGGTGAAATTCCTCGAGGGACCCTCCCTCTACTCGAGGGAACAGCAATTTAGACAATCCCACCGAAAGTATTTGCCATAAAAATGGCACGGTTGTATTTTTACTTTCAAGGAGTGAAGGAAATATTGCAACCGTCTAAAAATTCATACATCATTCCCAGACTCAGAAAAAGAGGTTTAGAAAAAATTAGTATGTGTGTGGTCGTTGGTCAGTCTATCGCCAATACAATTGGCCAATCTCGTTTATATTCGATATCTAGAGCTCTTCTCTGCATTTTTTAGGCTTAACAAGTCATGTCATCTCATACTAGTACTATAGGGGTATCCGTATGTTATTTGATGAAAATCGTTAGAACCGTTTTTTAGAAAAAATATATTTTTCCTTTTTTTATCGGTTTTAAGCTAGGTTCGATTTTGCGATTTCGTCTGGAGGTCCATTACTATGGGCTGTAGGTACGATCCTAGGCGGCAGACAATTTTTTTAAAACAACTTTTTAAATAATAATATGCCTTTATTTATCAGGTGTAAAATATAATAACAATAGAATAGATAATGTGGGTGGCGGTATTCCCCATTACGTCAGATCTCGATTGTTGAAGGTAAACGTTCTTATCTTATTAGCCGTTACTCGAGTCCGAGTATAAAAATGTTACAGTCGATAAATTGTGTACAATAAAAAACAAGTAAAAGGTGTAGTCTATTGTAATTCCCATTCATCTACGGTGCACACGACTATGGCTATAGAGGCCAATTCGGGAGAGCACATGTCGACCGCAGTCAGGACAAACATAAACCTGGTTAGGTCCCGGATTCGGCCTTCTTGCAGCAACATTTCCTTGATAGCTGGCCACAACCTCTCGCCATTCGGTTCTGTCCGCTGCAAGTTGTTCCCATTGCTCGTCTGCAATACCGCAGGATTTTAGATTTTCATGGAGAGCGTCTTTGAACCTCTTTCGTTGACCGCCACGCCTTCTTCTACCGCTTAGCAATTCACCATAAAGTGTACATTTAGGAAGGCGGTTATCATGCATATGATGAACGTGACCTGCCCATCTTAGGCGTGCTCTTGAAATAAGCACCTCAATTGGAAGGCTGTTTGCTCTCCTGAGTACTTCCACGTTTGATATGTGATGGAACCAACGGATTTTCATCATACTTCTGAGGTGTCTTTGCTGAAAACGTTCTAATTCTTTCACATGACGACGGTAAGTGACCCAGCTTTCACATCCATATAGCAGTGTTGGAATGACAACTGCTCTGTAGACAGCCATTTTCGTTGACAAAGCAAGGTCGTGGTTGTCAAATACTCTCTCTCTAAGTCCCCAGAGTGCTCTAGATGCAGCGTTAATTCTATTGCGAATCTCGCTGTCCATGTTTGCTTTGTCATTAACAACGTTGCCTAAGTAATTGAACTGATCCACCACTTCAAGAGAATTTCCGTTAAGTGTAATGTCTATTTGGTTCACTTGATGAGGAGTTGACATAATCTTAGTCTTTCCAATGTTGATTTTAAGTCCCAAGGAATCATAGCTCTGGGCATACACATCTAAAAGTTCTTGAAGCTCTTCCGGCGTAGAGGCTAAAAGTGCACAGTCATCCGCATACTGGAGATCACAAATGAATCGTGTGCGTGTCTTCGTGAAAGCTCTAAAGCGCCCTATGTTAAAGAGACCGCCATCAAAACGGTATCTGAGACCTATTCCTCTGACTGCCAGTTTGTTGTCAACAATAATTGTTAGAGCAGTGGTAAACAAATTAAAGAGTAGGGGTGCCAGGACACATCCCTGCCTAACTCCAGTGAGGGTTTGGAAAGGTTCGGTTGCCTCATTATTATACATCGTATATGTATCGTTGTTGTTTGTATGTAGACTGCGACATACTTCCACAAATTTTCTAGGGATACCTAAGCGGAACATAATTTTCCAGAGCACTTCCCTGTCCACCGAGTCAAACGCCTTGGTTAAATCACTGAAGGCCATGTGAATTTCTCCTTGATGTTCGAGTGCTTTTTCTTGAAGCTGTTTAAGTGTGAAAATTAAATCCGATGTGCCTCGGTTTGGTCTAAAGCCACTTTGTGTTTCAGGAAGTAACTTTTCCATAACAGGTGTTAGCCTATTTGCCATCGCTTTAGTGAGTATCTTCCCTCCAACAGCCAGGAGAGCTATACCCCTGTAATTTCCACAGTCCGCAGCGCTCCCTTTGTTTTTGAAGAAATTGATTAAAAGTGTATCACGAAACTCCTGCGGAGCTTGACCACTTTCCCACACGACATCAAACAGTTCTTTGAGGTAGGGTATGAGTTCTGACGACACAGCTTTAAAGATCTCAGCTGGGAGTGAGTCGGCGCCGGGAGATTTGTTATTTTTTAGCTGCCCAATGGCGGTTAAGATCTCTTCCGTTGTTAGTGGTTTATCTAAGTCTTCGAAGGTGTCATATTGAGGGATAAGATTTATAATATCGTGATCGGCTTGACTTTGCTGGTTAAGAATGTTAGAGTAGTGTTCCTTCCATCGGGCTCTTATTTCCTGGTCTTCTTTGAGGAGATTTCCATTTAAATCTTTAATAGGGCACATATTTTTCCGACTGGGGCCGTACACTGCTTTTACTCCTTGAAAAGAATTCCTGTAGTCGTGTGAATCGGCGTACCTTTGAATTTCTCTGGCCTTGCTTGCCCACCACTCGTTCTTTATTCTTCAGATTTCGCGTTGCGTTTCATACTTAGATTGGGTAAAAGCTTCTGCTTTTGATGAATCGTTGGGGTGGTTGATAGCGTTTTGGAAGGCAATATGTTTGCGGTCAAGAAGTTCTTGTATAAAAGCTTTATTATCATTGAACCAGTCCTCCTGTTTTTTACTTGCTGCAGTGCCAAGAATTTCCTCACTCGCACTTTTTAAACTGTCTTTAATTTGTGTCCAGGTAGCAGCGACATCTATAGAATTGGTTTCTTCTAGTGCACTCAAATTCTCTTGAACTTTTTGCTTTAGCTGTTCGACGGTTTGTTGGTTACGCAATTTACTAATACAGAGACGGAGTCTACGTTTTACTTGAGTTCTTCGGTGTTTGGGTCTCATAACAATTTTCATTTTAGAGACAACAGGACGATGATCGGTCCAACATTCGCTATCAATGCGCGCCTTTGTAATTTGGACGTCCTTGAGATGCTTCCTACGTACGATAACATAGTCCAGTAGATGCCAGTGACCTGATCTGGGGTGACGCCAGGTGCCTTTAAATTTATCCTTTTGCCGGAAAATGGTGTTTGTTATAACTAGATCATGTTCGGCGCACTTAGTTAGGAGTAGTTGACCGTTAGCGTTCATGCTGCCCAAACCGTTCTTGCCTATGATGCCTGGCCAGGTGTCTGTATCTCTCCCTACTCTAGCGTTAAAATCGCCAAGGATAACGAGTCGTTCTGTTTTAGGTATTCTACAGAGGGTTTCTTCCAGCTGTTGATAGAAGCTTTCCTTGGTTTCTTGACTTGCATCCAGAGTGGGAGCGTAGGCGCTTATTAGATTTACCGCGTTGCCATCTGATAGCTCATAGCGTAGCAGCATTAGACGCTCGGATAGGCCTTGTGGTACTTGTGTTAAGTTGGATACAAGTTGATTCCGAATGGCAAATCCTACTCCATGTTGTCTTCTTGAATTGGTGGGAAGACCTTTCCAATAGAAGGTGTAGTACTTTTCTGTGAGAGAGCCTTCCTCCAAAAATCGAGTTTCGCTGAGAGCTGCAACGTCAACATTGAATCGGTGAAGTTCTCTATCTATTAGAGCAGTTCTTCTTTCAGGCCGATCGGTGCGAGTGCTGTCGTTCAAAGTACGAACATTCCAAGCGCCGTAGATGAAAGAATTAATTTTGTTGGATTTAACTTGTCGGTGTTTTTTCGACATTCGATGAGGTGTCCCTGTGGGCACCCTCCCCCGGAGATCCGATCGGGAGGGTATTTTACCTCCGGATGATTTTGTCCCACTTGAACGCTCCATCATTTTTCTTTAAAGCCTTAATCGACTGAAAACGAAGCTGCATTTGAGGTTTTAGCTGGAGCAGGTATGCAACTGACCAGCTCGGTTGCGGAAGGCGAGTGGTGTGGTCCCATGGCACAGAAGGAGACTGCGACGATGGGGTAACCAAACGATTCCAAAAGCAACCTTTGTGTGCGGTGAGTTATTTTTACCGCACTCTTCGTGAGAAGGTGGATGTGTTCACGGCAAAAGGTAAGGGTTATTCCGCCCTTACTCGGTCGTTAGAGCCTCGGTAGTGAAAACAGGGTGCACCAAGTTCAAATTGAACTCATCGCGAAGGTGAGGTTATCAATTGAGTAGGAGAGGCTATAACTTGCGCTTCACTACCCCATTACACCCCGGTAAACGTTCTAAATTTGCTCCGAAAAGCAAAAAAGTTAGAAGCTACCTTGATGTCATCAGGTACAGAATTAAAAATTTTTGCGGCGTTGTAAGAAAAGCTGCGTTGGAACATCGCTGAACTATGCCTGGGAACAGTGTAAAGCTCTCTATGTCGTGTAACACGCTCATGAATATCGCTACCTTTGATTAGTTTATTATAGAGGTAATTTGAGGTTAACTATTTTGTAGACTAAACAGGCCATGTGGATTATGAACCGTTCATTAAGCTTGAGCCACCTAGAATCCCTAAATGCACCGGATATATGATCAAATTTCCTAATATTGTAACTGAACCTAATGCATATATTTTGTACTTTCTGAAGGGTGTCTTTATCTCTCTGTAGTAAAGCTAGCCAGTATACAACATTGCAATATTCGAGATGTGACAGTATTAAGGAATTAGTTAATCTTAAATTGACCTCTGCACTAAAAATATCCTTATACATATACAAAACTTTTAATTTACGGAATGAAGTCCGGATTATGTTAGAAACATGCGAGGTAATTCAAGGTCAGCATCCATGTAAAGTCCAAGATTCTTACAGTTACTTACTGATTTAAGTTCTACTTTATTTAGCACAATTTTAAATAGAGTATGATTGACGATAGAGTCACGATCTCGACCAAACACTAAAACCTGCGTCTTCCCCTCATTTAGAATTAATTAGAATATTTACCAATCATGTCTAGATCTGAGTCGATATGACGAATGGCTGAATTTAGCTGATCGTAGGTAAAAGAATAATATACTTGCGTCCGCATATTGATGCGATTGGTAGAATTTTAGGTGCTTGCAAAGATCAGTAGTATAAAGAGAAAACAGTAAGGGTCCTAAACTAGGGCCAGTATTTCGAGTCAGTAAAGGAATGCTAGATGGCCCATGCATAGGCGGAGCGGCACATGCTTTTAGTATGCTTATGGCAGTACGTACGCGGCCGTCTTGCTTGTCCGCTCCATTCTTGTTAGTCACAATTACTGACTCGAATTATTGGCCCAGGTATAGTATACTACCCTGAGGAACTCCCTTATTGAAAGCAATAAATTCGGAAGCCACATTATTTAAAACAACCCTTCGATTTCTATTATTTAAATAATTTGCAAAATAGTTGCCGACACCAAAATATTTCAGTTTAGTTCTAGTTCTTCAGGGTAGGTTGAGGTTGAAAACATGTAAATTCATCAAAAATTCAACATCGATTTTTTGCACGATCACAATACTTTCTTGTATACGTTCTCATGTGATTGATTTTTTACTTTCCCATATAAATGGGAAAGTAAAAAATCAATCACATGAGAACGTATGAGCGGTGTGGCAATCTCATTTATTAGATTTGTTGTAAAAAAAATTAAGTAAATTTAGTGGGTAAGAATTATGTTAAAAAGTATTTTTATATCTATGTAGTGTTGTATTTATTAATTAAAAAATATATTTATATCATTTACATTAGTATAACGTGTCACTGAACTACATCATAGTTGCTATGGAAAGCCGTGATGAAATTAATTAATTTCAATCAACATGTTTGTTAATTTGTGTAGTTAATTTAATTTGCCTAGAACTTTACTATTCCGTATACGGCTGTTATTCATCATGATAGGTATCTATTAATTTGCAGTTAATGATTAAAATCTAAAAATACTCAAGTTTATTTAGAAATATTCTCTTTGCCGGCTTGTTTAGGTATTTATGTAATTGTTGAACATTACAGAGGATATTCTTCAAAGTTTTTTGAAAATATGTTAATTTATTAGGTATAAATGTTTTATTTTTAATTATAAATAAAAAATACAGACGGAGGACAATCATATTCAGCAAGTAATTAAACTCTTGTTGAAATTAAAATTGTTAGAGCCCTTTTAAAAAGAGAATTATTAATGATATTTGTGATTGTGTATCCCACACAGCTTTCTTCCCTTGTTTTCTAGAAGCAACGAATCATGCCATCTCTTTAAATGTAGAGGAAAGGCAGGAGTACAATTCAAATAAGAGGTCAGGAAGTCTATAAAGAATTCTAAATAATTGCTATTTATAAATAACTCAAATTCATCTGAGGTAAATGAAAATTTAATTTTATTTACATTTATTTTAGTTTAATCCGTTGATTTACGTGCGAACTGATAATGCAGCAACTGTATTACAGTTATACACATATAATAACAAATGGGAAGATAATTTCATTAAAAAAGACATGAATCACTGTTTTTCTAATCTTCTAATCTTTTCTTTTGTTTTATTTTTAAATCTCTTATTTAAGCAGCATTATTAAAGAAATAAGTATGATTATAATTTTACATGTGCGTTGATTAGATACTGATAATATATTTTTTAAATATATTACCTACTAATAGTGGTTGTTCCTCGATTATAAATAATAGTAAAAATATTGATGTTAATAGATAGTCTTTTTTGGGGGAAATTTTTAATTGATTATTTGTTTTGGACATCACGTACTAAAACCTAAAGTAAATGGAGAATAATGACAATATTAAAATTGTAATATCAGTAGTAAATTCTGATGGTTTACCTCATAGCTCACTTTATCTGTACAGGGTGGGCGTAAATAAATAGATGAATAGTTGACCACCCTATAACTTCTGCATGTTTTAAGATTGAAATAAAATTGTATATGGGGAAATTACCGTCATATAAAATTTCATCCCGGCAATTTTCCCCAAAATACAGGGATCGCCCACTATTCATTTACTTGTGGTATACACTGTGCAGGGTATTTACAGTTTCGCCATTAACTCGCCTAAATAATATTCAAAGGATAATTTTTAAATTTCAAAACATTGACACGACGGCACTTTATTAATGTGAGTGAAACTTACTTTCTATATCGCATTGTTAAATACTATTCTGTTTGCTGTTTTTCATTTCTATGAAACTAATATAAATTGCAGTAAATTTTCTCGCAAAATAAAATATACGAATGGTTTAACTAACACGTAAATTAAACATCCGGGCAGAAACTGAACCCTTCCCACTAATTAAGTAATTAAAAATTATGTTAAAAGTAAGTCACCTTTTCGAAACGCCATTTGGAAAAAAATACCGTCAAAATAAATTTCTTTGTTATTAGCCTAAAAGCATGTTAAAATGATTTACCAATTTTTGAGTCATGAAATTGGGTTTCTCTGCCGCTTTTAGACCAAATTGACCACATAAGCAATAATCATTAAAATAATAAGGTTTCAGGACAAGCAATATACAAGGTGGTCCAAAATCTCCTCTCGATGTTTCTGTGGCTGATAGTACATCAAAAAGTATTGGCAGTCTTTTATAAACTTATTTCCGGAAATTAATAATAAGGGAGATATAGGTACCTTTTAAAAGGGGGATAATAAATTTCAGTTTTCTGCAATATCTTCCGACTCCCTTAAAATGTCAAATTCGTATTTTAAACTTAATCATAGGCTATCCGGACACTAGTTTATATGGTGTCAGTCAAGTCCTCTCTTCTGCTTAAGGAGTAGTTTTAAGAGGTATTTTCCTCATAACTTTTTAATGTTTTTCATATTTCAAAAAGTTATTATAATAAACTAATTTTCAGATCATTAGAAATAAAAAGGGCATTGTTATTGCATTTCGACAAATCAAGCTGTTCTCGAATAATTTATTTTAAAAGAACAACGTGCTTTTACAACATTTCATTAATAAATTCCTTTACACATAAAGAATGTTTTGAAATATTACTTTTCTTAGACATCGATTCTTTTTTTTTTTTTTAATAATTCCAGTTTAATTGTTAATATAATATTATTTAAACGTGGGTAATTACACGTTCTCTGAATTAACAGGCGTAGTTTTGACTTTGGAGAATGTTTTGGTAATGCTGCTGCAGTTGTGAACTGTTACAAATAGTCCGATACAATTAGTGCCTTACCCGGACAAATTAACATTCAAATGAAACCAAGCCAGATTGTTAGCGTTATAGTTTTTGTATTAAAAAATCCTAATAACTTAAAAACTATTAGGAATTAAAAAAAGTATATAATTTAATGATTTGTTGTAAATTAATTGATGATTCTTTTGGTGCCAAAAAGACTTTTACCTCTAACAATTTTCGAGATACAGCTAATTTTACTGAATTATAAAATTCCAATTGGTATAATTCAACTATTTTACCGACAGAAAATGTTATATAAAAATGTCTTTATAAAATATAAAATCTGCTAATTCGGTCCGCCGTCTTGAATTTTGGTATTTATTTAAAAAATCCCTTATATTTCGAAAACTATTACAAATTCAGAAAAAGACAAGAGACAAAAATTAAAGTACATGGAAAACTGCATTAAATGTTGGTGTTTATACATACCTATCTTTATTTAGTAAAAAGTTCAGGTCAGTTATGTATTACTGATTTTGAAGTTTTAAGCTAAAATATAATAAAAGTTATACATATTTTTTATTTTAATGGAACATTTTGTACTTTACAATATTAATTTAAAAAAAAGAGCAAAAACATTATTAATAACTGTCGCCATCTGAATCACTATCTTCCATTGGTTGTGAAATATTGTCGCATGCATTGCCACACAGATTTGAACAGAAGAGATTGGCTTTTCTACAACTGCATATTTTTTTGCAGTCGCTCTTACAATTGCAGAAAATTAACTTTAAAATGAATTTGGTATCACTGTGGTCTCAGGTACAGGTTTTTTAATAATGTAAAAACAAAAAGCAGTTCATCAAAGCTTTAATAGTGAAATTTCTAAATGCCGGAATCTCGGCTATCGAAACAAATGGTGATGCTGACTTAGATTGTGAGAACAGCTATATTTTTTCGAAAATAGAATGATTATGAAACTCTTGTTGGAGAATATACTGATTTGTTAGTCCAGTTGTTACATTTTGTAAAATCTGACGATATATTTGTGCTGCGTCCTGGTAGACAGGGCAAGCCAGATAGAGTGAGCAACATTTTCGAAATACAAAAATTATTAAGGTGCGTACGGACTTGACGGGACGCGCGCGCGACACGCACGAGACGCGCTGGCCCCGCGCCTGCTACGCGCACGCGACGGCTGCGGTTCTCTCGCGCGCCTGCTGCGAGCCATGTAGAGCGACGCGCCCACCACACGACCAGCAAGTTGGATCAGTGTAGGTGCGAAAGTCGTAGAAAACATGTCCAACCAGGAGAAAGCTGCAGCATATTTATTGTTATGCGGTGGTGCGATGTTCATTGCATCTCATTTAATATAAAAAAAAAAACCTAGATGGTGGCGTAGTGAACTGTACAAAAGAAGAGCCGGTCAGGAGTTAATGAATGATCCATCCACGCGTCTAATTTTTGTTTTTTTTTAAATAACCGTTATCTCTAGGATTCCACAAAACTTGTTTTAATTTATATAAATCGATAAGCTTTTCGCTCCACTCCATCTCAACAACTGATTTCTAGCGCGATTGCTACGCTCCTACATTGTGTCCGTCCACACTGCGCCACGTTCTTTCTTTGATCTGCCGTCGAAAAACCGACAATAGATGGGTAGCAGCGCGCCTCGGACAGGCGGCGCTAGCGCGGCTCGCGCTCCCCGTCCACACTTACGAATTTTGGAGTGTCGCGCGCGCGTCCCGTCAAGTCCGTACGCACCTTTAGGTCCAACGAAAGAAAATATATTATTCCTGCATGCAATGACGGAGTGTGACACCAATTCATGTCTTTTTAAACAAGGGAAACTAAAAGAAGTTAAAATATTGGGAAAAGACTGTCACCTTCAAAACTTAGTTAGATAATAATAGTTTATAAGAACAAACAGGCTAAAGTGAACGATTCTTTTTAAGAGAGGAATTTTTGATACACATTTATGGTAAAAGAGAAGTATCAAAAACTTTAAATGATTTACGATTTACCAAATTTAATAATTTAACAGTGCGTCAACGTCTAAATAATAATTTTGAAATAGCTGTATTACCCCTGAGAACAGATTCTGCTAAATTCCATTATTTAAGAGTATACTTACAGGTTCAAGAACGCCTTGGGAACATTCTTAACCCAGAGGAATGGGGATGGAAAAAATTGGTGGCGTGCTTGTGCCTGAGACCACAGTGATACTAGTGGCACCGGAATTTATTTTAAAGTTAATTTTCTGCAATTGTAAGAGTGACTGTAGGAAATTATGCAGTTGTAGAAAAGCCAATATCTTCTGTACAAATCTCTGTGGCAAATGTAATGTGGTATCAGTGACCACAATGCCCAAATAATCTCGGTTCAAATTAAAAATGACATTAATAATAAAAAACGGATAACATACAGAGAATTAAATAATCCTGATAATGTTCGATATTTTTGTAATTTACTTAAGAATGAAAATTGGAATAATATTTTAAATTCAACATGTGATGCAAATACTAAATTCGCTATATTTTGTGATACTTTTTTATATCATTTTGAATTAGCTTTTCCAGTAAAAACTAAAACTATAAAACATAATGAAATGTCAACAAAAAAATGGATAACAAACGGTTTAAAAATATCTTCAAAAAAATTAAAAGAACTATATGCATTAACTTTAAATGGGGGTGAAGAAATAAAATTGTTTTATAAAAAGTATAAATCTATCTACAGACAACTTTAAAAAAAAGCTAAAAAAATGTATAACAATAGCCTACTTGCTAATACTAAAAATAAATCGAAAATGGCGTGGAACATAATCAGGCATAATAATAATGATAATAAAATTAGGCATGAAATTACATTAAACGTAAGCGATGCTCTAACAAATGATACTAATGTTGTTGGCAACCATCTAAATAAGTATTTCAATGATGTACCCAGTTTATTACTTCCTAAAATATCTCAAAATAACTCTCAGGAAATACGTATAAAACAAAACCCTTTCTCATTTTTTTTTTGAACCAGCTACTGAATTTGAGGTCTTGAGTATAGTAAAAAACCTCAAAAATTCCAATTCCTCAGGTGAGGATAATATCAGCACAAATTTGTTAAAAAAATGTATAATGCCAATCCTGAAACCATTAACTCAACTTTTCAACTGTTCTTTAAATGAAGGAATTTTCCCCGAAAAACTAAAAGTTGCCATTATATAAGTCAGGCTGCATGTCAAATGTCGAAAATTACCGTCCAATATCACTTTTGAGTTCTTTTTCTAAAATATTTGAAAAATATGTTGCGCAAAAAATCGTAAAATTCTTTGATAAACACAAACTTTTCAATAGTAATCAGTTTGGTTTTCGCACAGGCCTCTCTACGACAACGACTATTATGCAGTTTTTAAATAATCTTTATGAAAGCTTAGATACAGGTAAGAAATGTGTAGGTATCTTTCTTGATCTGAGTAAGGCTTTTGATCTTGTGTGTCATTCTCGTCTCATAAATAAACTGGAGAAGTATGGTGTGAGAGGCCAACCATTAAAATGGTTTAAAAGCTACTTATGTGACAGAACGCATTTTGTCCAAATTAATAATACTAAGTCTGATGTCCTTGGAACCTCAATCGGAGTACCGCGAGGTTCCGTTCTAGGTCCTTTACTGTATATTATTTTCGTAAATGACTTCTCTCTTGCTGGCTCTTTATTATTTGCTGATGACTCATCTTTCTTAATTTCAAATTCAAAAATAGAGCACACGATAAATGAAGCAAATCTAAAGATCTCACAAGCTCACGAATGGTGCACTGAGAATAACCTGATTTTGAATAATAATAAATCTACATTTCTAAGATTCAGTAACTTAAAAGAAAATTATCAGGAAAGTCTTTTAATAAAAACAAAAAATGGTACTATTAGACAAGAACAAACCTTAAAGTTTTTGGGCTTATATATATATATCTGACAACTGTTCCTGGTCTATGCATATTGATAATATTTGTAAAAGAGTTGCCCCGGTATGTTATTGCCATTAATCAGTTACGTGATATTGTTGACCGGTCTGGATTGGTCATGTACTATTATGCGCACTTTCACTCCGTAATTTCTTATGCGATAATTGCCTGGGGAGCTGCAAGCGATAGTGTCAGAGTTTTTAAATTGCAAAAAAGAGCTTTAAGATTTATTTTTGGATTAAATAAACGAGAGAGTTGTAAAAATTTGTTTAAACAATTAGGAATATTAACATTACCTTGCATTTTGTTACTTAATCTCTTAATGTATGCTAAAACAGAACTAAGCACAAATTCGCTTAATAATCATCATATGTACAACACTCGCAATGGCACAACCCTTGAAATTCCTCTACATAGATTAGCTAAATATAAACAAAGCCCTAAGTATCTGGCTATAAAAGCTTACAATCACTTACCTGATCGGTATAAGAATCTACAACTAAAGCATTTTAAATTAGAACTCAAAAAGATATTAATAGATAAATGCTATTATTCTCTGAACGAATATCACGCTGATAATAGTTTGTGACCGATCCACTTATATTGTTTTTTTTATTTCCTTGTTATTTCTCCATATATATTAGGCATGTTATTTTTATTTATATGTGTATATTTTATATCAGTGTTCCTGTATATATATGTAAAATGTATGTGCATTCTGCATGTACGAGTATTTACTTGTATATATGTACCTTATTTTATTATTATTTTTAAGTTTGTTATTTTGACCTAGTTCACTATTTTTTTTATTGTATTTTAACTGATGATTTTTTCTATTTGCAATCGACTTATCCTATATCATGTTTTTGTGATCAAAAGGATTAATAAATTATTTTTATTATTATTATTATTATTATTATTATGGCAATGCATGCAACAATATTCCACAGCCAATGATGACAGATTATGATAGTTTTTAATAATGTTTTTGCTCTTTTTTTATTAATATTGTAAAGTACAAAATGTTTCATTAGAATAAAAAACATATATTATTTTTATTGTCTGAAAGTTATTTGTGGCATTCTACGAATATTCTTTCCTATTATTTGGGTTTTCTACCACATGTACTATTATCCTCTTCAAAACAAATCACCGAATCTACAAAATAATAGAATTATTGGAAAAAGGCCTCTGCGCCCGTGACGTTTACGCCAAAGGAAAAGTCAGAGGTTATGTTTTGCAAATAATATAAATCGGAATAAACACAAAAATAATATATTTTGCTGACGTTTCGGAAAGTAATCTCTTTTCGTTTTCAAAGCTATTTTTTGAAGAACTCTTTATGTTATTTCCATAGATACTTACTACTTACACAGAACATAGAACTGATGATATTTTTTAGATAATGTTGAGTTTGTTAAGTTCTTCTTTTAACATTGGTAGCCAGGTTATACAAATATCTACAGAACAATTCGATACGCACTTATCTTCATTTAATAAGATTATTGCTGATTCTTTAATTCTTCTTTTTTTGGTATCTGTTTCTTTTGTTAAAATTTTTGCCGAGTCCCAGTTTATTCTATGTCCGTTTTCCCAAGCATGTTCACAAATCTTTGATTTCTTAGATTAGAAAGAATAAAATTCAGAAATCAAAGATTTGTGAACATGCTTGGGAAAACGGACATAGAATAAACTGGGACTCGGCAAAAATTTTAACAAAAGAAACAGATACCAAAAAAAGAAAAATTAAAGAATCAGCAATAATCTTATTAAATGAAGATAAGTGCGTATCGAATTGTTCTGTAGATATTTGTACAACCTGGCTACCAATGTTAAAAGAAGAACTTAACAAACTCAACATTATCTAAACAATATCATCAGTTCTATGTTCTGTGTAAGTAGTAAGTATCTATGGAAATAACATAAACAGAATCTTAAAGCTGTGTATTTGACATACACAGCAAAATAAGAGTTCTTCAAAAAATAGCTTTGAAAACGGAAAGAGATTACTTTCCGAAACGTCAGCAAAATATATTATTTTTGTGTTTATTCCGATTTATATTATTTGCAAAACATAACCTCTGACTTTTCCTTTGGCGTAAACGTCACGGGCGCAGAGGCCTTTTTTCCAATAATTCTATTATTTTGTAGATTCGGTGATTTGTTTTGAAGAGGATAATAGTACATGTGGTAGAAAACCCAAATAATAGGAAAGAATATATATTATTTTTACTATATTTTACATAATTGGCCTCAACTTCTTACTAAATAAAGATAGGTATGCATTAACATTTAATGCAGTTTTCCATGTACTTCAAATTTTGTCTCTTGCCTTTTTTTTGTAATTGTAATAGTTTTTGAAATATAAGGGATTTTTTTTAATACGTTCCAAAATTCAAGATGGTGGATTTTCTATTTTTCTGATGGTAAAGACAGTTTTATATAACATTTTCTGTCGATAAAATAGTTGGATTATACCAACTGTAATTTTATTATTCAGTAAAACTAACTGTATCTCGAAAATTGTTAAAGATATAAAAGTCTTTTTGACACCAAAAGATTCATAAATTAATTTACAACAAAAATCATTAAATTACATACTTTTTTAAATTCTTAATAATTTTTAAGTGATTAGGATTTTTTTAATACAAAAACACAAAGTTCAAGATGGCAAACCGAATTTAAGGGTCTGAATCTGCACTGGTCTTATTCGAATGTTAATTTGTTCCGGGTCACATATATAAATAATTTTAATTGTATTGGACTAAAAGACAAATTCCAGAACGTAAACATTCCAGATGCCAAAACGTTTTTAAGCACAGAACGCTGACTTAGGGGAACAGGAAGACTTCAAGTGAAAAAGAGAGATGCTGACCGTCCAAAAAAGGCACGAACTGTTGACGTTGAAGAAGAAATATTAAATAATTGTAATGAGAAATCCTACGATATGACTTAAGATTGAATATATTTCATCAAAGCGCTTTAAGAGTACTACATGAACAATAATTGCATCCGTTCCATTACCGAAAAACTCGAATTATTGCCGGAGGATAGGCCAGTAAGAGTTCCTGGAAATTTAAATGGCAATATGTATTATGATTTTTTGGAAAACACCTTGCATGAAATGTTAGGTAATATTAAGTGGTCTGCTCGGTCTCCTGGCGTAATTCCTAGTTTCTAGGATAGTCAGACATGATATAATGCCATAATATAGAGTAGTAGAATGAATACAATGGCGACCTCACCAATAGTCGAGCTAGACTAGTCCATACCTTTAAAGATTTCAGGACCCCAATATTACATTAAATTTACCCAATCCAATCACTATTATCCATATTCTCAAAAATAAATACCGTAAACAGACTAAAACATCACGAATTGCGAAGAAAACTGGAATCACTTAATGGCGTCTATAACGAAAACAATTAAAATACCTAGTATAATTTTTCGACGTCAGAGGACGACATTTGAACATTTAGTTTTCAGAAATAGCTAAATTTATTAATGAATAATGGATAGTAAATATTACTCTACAAAACTAAATATTTACCTCACGCATTATGATTAACTCTTTGCTGATATATTTATTTCTAGGAAATAAATATAATATTGTAATAAATTTGGGAGAAACAAATATCTTTCTCTCAACTGAATCTGTTATTTTCGTACAGTAATTCACTTAGGAAGAACAAATACGGCGGAAATAAATGATTTAGTTTTGTCAACTAATTGAATATTTGATAGATTCTTGCCATAAGAAAACTTTTAAAAATAATTGTTTGTCTATATTAAATATAATAAAGGATAACAAATATTTACTAAATTGAAAAAACTAAGGCTTTTTACTTATTTCAAGCCTCATATTTCCCTCAGTGGTACTTCCTTGGCAGTAGTGTCAAAAATGTTCCAAATGTTTTCTTTATTAAAAGTATTACAGGTTTCTTCCGTACCAATTATGGTATAGTTCAAGTAGGAATAAACCGAGATATAAAAAACGCAACAAAAACTTTACGACCTCATTAAAATACCGGTACTCTTTTTAGTGCTGTTCGCAAATTGACTCTCTTAGGTTTTTAATGTGCGTCGGGAATGTTTAATGTCAGGCTTGGCGCCATGGCCCGCGGCGATAATAATTATGTTGTAAAGTTTTTATTGCGTTTTTTCTGTCTCGGGAACTTCTTGAACTATAACTATATACATGTAAAATCTATTATCCTCAGTCACATATTTTTATCAATTATTTTTTTGTAGGGTGTTTTTTGTTTTTGTTCTTTATATGCCAATTAGTTCAAATATAAACTGTAGAATGATAAAAATCAAATACCCTGTATATTTTCAACAATCAGCCACTATTGATTGAGAGAATATTTTTTAAAAATCAATATTTTTGCTAATAAGAAACAAAATTGTACGTATTGAAAATTGTGTGGCTCCGGTTACATACAACACATTACTAACGTTATACACTGTTTATTTATCATTTACATTACTTAACTTAATTATTGTAAAAAAAGCATTGAAAACTAAATTCAATTCATTCTTTACATAGAATTAGTCAATACTGTATCGAGTCTCGTGCCACATCGCGTTCGCGCTGAAGCAGCGAGTAACCGATTTCAAGGCAAAAAAATTAATCTGTCTTGAATTAATTTTTTTTATTGTACAATAATAATTGTTTATTTTTATAACTTCCTAAATTAAAATAAAAACATCCTGACCTTTCATAGGTAGGCAGTACACTCCCTTCTCCATTTTATTTATTGAAATAATTAACGAGTAATCCGTGGCATTTTATAACAAATAATGTTTGAACACCGCATAACTAATTAAAATACTGTGATGACACTGTGTAACAATACTCTACCATGTTCCTGTTTTCGTGGAAATGGGAAGGTAAGTCAGATGATCACTGTTAAATAAATTAGAATCGCTCACACTTATTAAATTTATTATAATTTGCTATACCTATTTTAATAACGTGTGTGAAGTTTAAGCACAGTTTTAAGTTCCGATTTTACAACAATTAAGAATTTTTCAATATAAAAATCGCTTGTCCATAATTCCCTAATCTTTTTAGATGTGATCTATCCAAGAAAATGATAAGAGATTTTTATATTACCATTACCAGCAACTGGTCGACAAAGTGCATTCTACACAGGTTCATTAAGTTCGAAACAAATCTCACAATAATGCGTCGTTTTCATAAAAACTTTCGTAAATCGAATATGGCTAGAAAAGATGACAAAATTTGCTATATTATTGGAGGTATCCCTGAATGTTCCTTAACTACTAACAGCACATCAATATTTTGATGTTAACTATGTATTCGACTTTATAAACCATGATATTTATTATATTACCGTAACTAGAACTAAATCGTACTGAAGTGTGAATGACTCTATTAATGTTTCGCTTTTTGGTTAGCTTTCTATATTTTTTTGCTTATCTGAAAGTCTCTGTTCTTAAATGCGAAAAACTAATTCATTGTGAACAAAATATCCTACACCATCACTGACAAACCAAAACTTGCCTTTCAATAGCCAACATTTAAATATATGACCTCTTATAAATATATTCGTAGTAAATACATATACAGGGCGTCCGGGAAAGCGTACTAAAATTATTATATTTAATTTGCGATACAACGGACATAAATATAATTTACATATAAGCCTCAAAAACTTTTAAATGCGTGCAATTATTTGATTTTTACCTCTTAAGTTAGTAAAATGTTCTACATGTATTTCTTATACTGAGTTATTGGACTGACAAAAACTAATGTCCTCCACCCGTTGCTGCTATTATACCTCAGATTGTTAAAAAATTCTCCTCACAAATTCATCTTCATCTTCCCTACGTTGTTATGTCAAAATAAGAAAAAAAAAAGTATATTATATTTTACTGAATAAGCAATTTTATAGCAGAAGGAAATTTTATAAAATTATAAAATATAGGAATTATAATAATATTCCAACCTATCTGCAAGTGCCTTATAAAAATAAGGACTCAACAAATTAAACCAAAACAGCTATCCCCCCTTACGAGCGCTGAATTATATGGTAAAATTTGCGTATTTTGTCTAAACACAGTTAGCACTAAAATACAATGATTTGGAATGCTCGGAAATTCTACTAGGAAGATGCGAGGCCTCCTTCATCTCAGGATGTCACTAACTGCAGACCGGTTTCGACCTAGTTTTGGGTCTCGTCAGTGCAGTGCAAGTGATACCTTCAATACCTGCGGATAGGTTGGAATATTATTATAATTCCTATATTTTATAATTTTATCAAATTTCCTTCTGCTATAAAATTGCTTATTCAGTGATGATTATCAATTTTATGTTCGATTTGGATTGTTTCGAAACTACTGAGAGATGGCGCTAGTTACGCTCTACTGCGGTGGAACTTAACAGTGTCTATGAGATGCGAACTCCAGGTATTGAAGGTATCACTTGCACTGCACTGACGAGACCCAAAATTAGGTCGAAACCGGTCTGCAGTTAGTGACATCCTGAGATGAAGGAGGTTTCGCATCTTCCTCGTAGAATTTCCGAGCATTCCAAATCATTGTATTTTAGTGCTAACTGTGTTTAGACAAAATACGCACATTTTACCATATAATTCAGCGCTCGTAAGGGGGAATAGCTGTTTTGGTTTAATTTGTTGAGTCCTTATTTATATAAGGCACTTGCAGATAGGTTGGAATATTATTATAATTCCTATATTTTATAATTTTATTATATTTTATTTTTAATTTGTTGATCATGTACCGACAATTCAACAAATTCAAAGAAAAAATATCTTGTACAAAAGTTATGTTATATCGTAAATCATTATTTTAATCTAGTCGGTTTACATTGTTGTGTTTTTAGTCACATTTTTTTGTGATAAATATATCAATAATAATCTGAATCTTCCTCTCTTTCTCTCGTCATTAGTGGTGGGAGGTGGCAAGGGGGTGAGGAATTAATGGTACGATGTTTTATTAAGTTTTACTTACGTAATTAAGGCTAATTACGATTATGAATTTGGTTATTTTGAAATTTTTAGATTAAAGCACAGGGTTAATATAGGCGTGAATGTAGTGGTTAATGGGATAAAACCACAACGTGGAAAATTGCTGTCAAGTATTTTAAGTTTTAGTTAAGAGCCATATAAACATTCTTAGGGTAAAAAAATCTTATTTAGACTATTGGTTTTCATATTACACTCTCTGCAAAGAACAGCCTGATTTTGACGATCGACGTTAAATAAGTGTATTAAAAAAACCGCCGAGACAGTCTTACATTTTGATTTGGGAGGTTGTCCGTTATATGTACTGTTTTATATTTATCACTTAAAGATAAAATCAAACATAAATACACCTTATTTGTTTGCTGTCTCTCAAGAAACAATAAAGAACGCAAAGGTTTTGAAATTTTGTGGAGACAAACGTTGCATCTAGGTACTTTTTTATTATTTCTGGAAATATTATCCATGCCGTATGAGCAATATTATAGTAGAAAGTTTAAATTTAATTTAGCTGAAAGAATTCTTACAGTATGAGTATTCTGGTAACAGACATAAGCTATTTATTTTATATCGGAGAACAATGTTACGCTCTCGATTGCAGAGGTATGTAGTGCGGGATGTCTGAAAATTATGGTAAAATTTAATGTACGGACACATCTTTCATCGTCGAAAATCAAATATTTCATAGAAAACTGCTTCATTTTATATTTAATATTAGTGAAGTTAGTTGCATTTTGCATAATGTGAACCTAATTTTAAAAAAGTGATATGTAATGATTCAAATAACGGGAATAAGAAAAGTTTTCATTTTAAAGAGATTTTTTTCAATAATTTTATAAAAGTAAATTTTTCTTTAACTTAAAAATTGATGGCATATTAGGTTATAAAATGCAGAGTATTATTGTCCTTTTCTTATGCATTGTTCTACAAACATATGGTCTTGTTAAAATTTCACTATTTAGATATTTCTTCTGTGGCCTTTCTGTTAACAAAAAATTTATTGTAATTCTAATTTTTCTTAATGAATCTAACAGCCGAAAAAAAACTTGAAATTTAATTGAAATTGAATTTCCTTTGGGGTCGTGAAAAAGTTACCTTTCCTTTTCAAAAAACAAACTTAGGAATCAAAAAAATTAGCACATTTTCTTCGGCCATAACTTTTTTATCATAGAACAACTTATAAGATTCATTTTCATCACTACCATTTTTGAAATATGTGTCATCGGTCATAGGTTTGTCGCCTTTTACTATTTTAACTACACTTCATCATCAAAATGTTCGGACGCTGTTTTAAGTCTATAATTTCTACGAAGCTACTATACTCGTACAGAAACAAATAAAAAAGCAAATCGTTATTTTATAAGCATTCTTTGTGATTATTATCATATTTTTGGCTAAATATGATATTTTACTACTTATTCACCGAAAAGCGTTTGGGGGTAATTATTTTTTGTAGTTAAAGTTGCAATTTCCAGGACACTAAGTATACTTTTTTGACTTTCATGAATAATTGTATGATACCTTCTTCTATTGATGTGAATAGTTATTTTCTCTAGTGCATCTCCCCTAAAAGGAGAGTGAATTTGACTCCCTGGAAAAGCAAACCCCCGCATGGGGTAGAAAAGTTTCTAATACCTATTCATTATCAATTTAGAAGAGAAAGAACAAAATCCTATCAGCAGATTTTTCTAAAATTTATACCCTTGAGTTACTACATTAAGTTAGAATATAATAACACCGGTATTCGGTGATAATAATTTATTCAGAATATATATTTTTTTAGCAATTTATGAGAAAAAAATTACCTCTGCCTGATAAATAAATCAGTGTACGTACAATATGTACATAGGGCAACTACATGTAGATCTGGTCAAAATGCAAGGATTTTTAAATTGAGTTAAATTGAAATTCCACATAATACGACTATTTGTATTTTTGTACTATAATATTATGATCCAAAAGTTTTAAAATGTAACTATAGCATTTATTTTTAATGGAATAGGTATTTATGAATTTTTATTTTTACTTTATACATACTATTATTACTTTTTAATGCCCCATTGTTGGTCACTTTTATGCATTTTTATTACTACCTATGGAGTAAAAATTTATTACCCACTATACATATTTAATATTCTAAATAAGCATATCTTACTTTACGGGTATCATAATATACTAATTTTAACCTACTTAAAAAAAAATTATCTATTCAGGGCTATAATATGATAAAACCTTTAGTATGTCACTTTTAAGTAAGTTGAAAGTCTTTTGACCTCTTTACTACAATTAAACAGTTCCAAAATCATTCTGATAGATATAGATAAGTAGTATTTTTACGTGCTGAATCTCAAAAAGTGCATTAAATTAAACTGATAACATTTAATAACAGCTAATAAATACATATACTATAAATTACGTAGAGGCAGAAAAGTTCCAAGGCATTGGAATATACTACATATCAGTATAAACGAGGTGTCGCTGTGTCTGTTTGATAAATGATGAATGCGCTCAAGATTACTAAAGATGCGCTATCTCGAGAACCACAGAATCGATTTTGATGCGGACTTCTCCGTTCCACAGCTTATTCTTTGAGGAGGAATTGGCGAATAAATATTTAGTCTTTACAAAACTGAGCAGCATGATACATTCAGTAAGTCGAAGAAAAATTGATATATCGAAAGGATGATATTATGTGAAAGATTTGTAGCTCTTAAAAAATACTCGAAAGATGTCCGCGACGGTATATGCCGATCGTCCATGTTCATTTCACAATAACTTTTTCATTATACATGTTTTCATTCTTAAACAATTTCACGTCGATGTATTTCGGCTTAAAGTGGAGCCAAGCTTTTCACGCCTAAATTTTCGTCCAGTGTATAGTTTTTATAATTCCTTCGCAATCTCTTTTTAAGAATACATAAATTAAGTAAAAAAAGTACGAGTGTCTACTTTTTATTTGTGGGTGATTCCCACCACTTCTGAATGAGGTGAGAAAGATAAATAAACAAATCAAAAACTGACCACTGAGGAGAACAAATTTTAAAAAGTAAGTAAAGATTTTTCAAGCTATGTTCGAAGTGATAATGGTTGGAAGTTTGCGATTTTAGCATCGAAAAATTAATACTTACTCAAAACATTTCTTGTATGAATGATTCAAAAAGTAGGCATTACATTATAGAGAAAGTAGTATTTGGATTCATTCAATTGAGCCAATGTGAAATTGATAATGAGGTGACCATACCAATAAAGCGTGTTCTAGACCGGACCTGACCAAAGAAATATATAGTAATTTGAGTACATCCAGGGGAAATTCTTTACTATGCCATACGATAAATCCAAGTTGCTTGTAACCATTAAATCCTGTGTTGTTGATGTGGAATCTAAAGTCTAAATGAGAGTCCAATGCTTATTGTTGACATGGAACGAATAAAGCTGAGGTGAGCGAGATTTGGAAAATGTAGTTATGAAACACTTTTTTGTCAATCCATTGATAGAAGACCAAGTAGATAACCCATTAACATCGTTTTGCAAGAGCAAGGCATCATAGTTATTTTTTACAACACGAAAAAGTCTGAATTAACAACGTACTGGTCTATATCGTTAACAAATAAGTTAAAGATAAGTGGCCTACAATGAGAACCTTGTGGTGCCCCAGAGGGTACAGCAAATTCATATGACAGTTAGTTGTTGATACCAACACATTGATGTCGGTCAGAGAGATAACTAATGATCCATCTAATGACTAATTCGCCAAAGCCCAATGCATCAAGTTTACTGATCAATAATTGATGGTTCACCCGATCAAATGCCTTTGAGAAATCCGTATAGATGCTATCAACTTGTGTCTTCTTTTCAAAGGCATCGATTAGGTGATTTTGATAGGTTAATAAGTTGGCGGTAGTCGAACGACCAGCGCTAAAGCCATATTGCTCATCTACGATTACTCGCCTACAAGCCGCAGACAGTTGAACTGTAAAGAGTTTATCTAATAATTTGGGTATTGAAGATTGGGTACAAATACTTCTATAGTTCTGAATGCCTTCTTTATTGCCAGACTTGAAAATGGGAATAATGTAGCTATTTTTCCAGTAATTGGGAAAAGTACCAGACTTCAAGGATAAATCAAACAGAAAGTGAACAGGTTTTACGATAGCGCAAATACAAGCTTCAACGAAAACGAGGGACACCATCGGGTCCGAATGAGGTATCAAAGCAGATTCCATTGAAAACATCAGATACAGTGAGACGGAGTTGATAACAAATAATACAAATATAATGTATAATCTCAAATTTTCCCTGTGTTATTTTCCCCTGTCAACTGTGGTCCTCCCTGTGTCTATTTTAAAATGTCCTGACACATCCTATAGCGAGAAGCGTGTATCCCTGTTATATTCCTTTTTGTTTTCTTCATTTTTTTTCTTATCGTTTTTTATCTTTACAGCTTCATTGACTCCACAATTAGATCCAAAGAATTTTTCATGATAGACAAACACCATCAAACACCGCGGTGTGCTCATTATTAAAGTTGTAACTTGACTTCCTGAATTTTGATAAAAGTCACTGAGAAACAAAACACTAAAAGAAAATTCGTTTTATTCGCAATAGACGTTTTGAACACCGTGGATTATTATTTTGATCTCCCTTTGCTGTATGACATGTCTAACATCATGCCATATATTGCGGTCAACAAAGCCCTTTCCTCCCAATGCTTTTATTAATATCCGCCTAATATTTTGAACAATGCTTTTTGTGCCTCTTCCTATTTGATATTCTCCAAACCATTAATTCTACTATGTTGTCTTCTCTCCGATTGATGTGACCAAAAAATTATAAGATGCGAAATAATAGTGTTTAATAAAATATAAGATACGATAGCAGAATACTTCAGAAGAAAGCTCTACTTACTACTTCTTAAATGCATTAATGGTACACATACAAAATTATTAACAAATGGAATAAAGCAGGAAAGTGATTGGTATAAATTAGGTAGCAACATTTACAATCCTTTAATTATCTCGCGTATAGAATAGAATCGTAGAGAAGACATACAGAAGATGATGATATTAAAGAGAAGATGGTATACAGGGCGTTCCAATAGCGCGTCAAAGTTCAGTATTGGCCTTATTAGAAGACTTTGGAAAATTATTTTTTTATAGAAGTGGTGTAGTGTCAAAAGGCGTGCATTTTAAAAATATTTGAAATATATAGGGTGACTCCCTACAGCGGAGCATCTTCAAGGTCGTTTTTTAAATGGAACACCCTATATATTTTTACATTTATGAATTCAGCGTAAGATTACCTTTCCAAATTTTCATGTTTTTGCTGGCTTTTAGTTTTTATACTGTTTCAATTCTGGTCGTATACACTATAAGCGAGTCAATTTGCGAACGAAATACTACAGAGCCGTACTTAAAATTCGTATGTATCTGGTGAATTTAACAATCTTACCCTATTTTGCTTGTGTGAAGATAGAAGCATCTTATATATTGGTGAAACATTGATTAATTTTGGTACTCTAAATTAAAATTAATATTCTCTTGTTGCTCAGATCTGCCAATAATAATATAATATATCCTCGAATATATATTATGTTATTATTGTTGCCCAGCAAGGACCGCGAGGAGGTACGAGCAATTCCTTGCCAAAAATGTGGGTACAGTCAAGATTTTCGATATTAAAATACTTAAAATGAATAAAACAGATCTCTAAAATCTTTAAATAAATAAAATGTTATATTTATATCGATAATCCTAACTTGATCTAATCGATCCAGGTTAACTAAATAAATTCAATTCTGGAAAACATATAAATAATAATTGTCAAATAAAATATATACAATAATAATAATAATAATGTACTGGTACTGATTATAGGAGTGCTCGGTGCAATGAGACAGACGCTGCTTTCAGAACTAAAGATCATACCGGCATGCCGAGATTCGGCAGAGATCTTAGCCGGCAGAATGCAGAAGGCTGTCATCCTCGGTTCATTGCGTCTACTCAGGGCACACGATTCACGGACTCGGTAACGGGCGTGGGGAGTGGCTATTGGTATTTATTACCAGCTCCCCTCTGTCAGGATCGGAGCCACAGAGTAGGGTAGCTGGTTTTTTGTAAAAAAATAATAATAATAATAATAATGTTATATTGCACTTGCACATATATGTAAAACACTGCTAACACGATAACTTCACACTACACATCACATAACTTTTTATGCAAAGCATTAACTTCTAAAACTTCACTACCACTTTCTGAATCGGTATCTGTATCTACATATATTGCTTTTGATTAGGGCTGATGCTTTTCCTAAGTCAATGTATTCATCTTCAGTTTTAATCACATGCTGAATACATTTTTTCCAATAACTTCGTGTTATTTCTCTCACTTCAGCTTTAATGAGATCGATTACTTTGGCATCAAATTTGGGAAAGGTGTTATTTTTTCGAATGCTTCTTTTCAGCTGACTCCATATTAGATCGATCGAGGTGAAAATGCAGAAATATGGGGGAAACCGTAATACTGCATGTCTTTGAGTTTCGGCCATTTTATCAATTACATGTTGTTTTGAGAAATTTTGCTTCTTAACAATCTCCAAAAGATCTTTCTTTTTAAAATTTCCTTGAAATGGCACATTGTGTTTTCGAAGAAATTCTTGATGGTGTTTTTTCTTTCTTATTCCAGTATTTGGTATGTTTTCGATTTGTCGCGAATGATATGTAGCATTGTCTAAAACAATTACGCTGTTTTTTTAATATCGGGTAGCAATGAAGTCCGAAACCATTCTTCAAAAATATCCGCAGTCAAGTTTTGGTGATAGTCAAAGTTTGACTTTTCCATTTTCTTCCCGCTTAATTTGAGGTCGTTATGCACCCATCCAGTTTCTGATCCACAATGTAGAATTATTAATCTGGTTCTTTTATTTGTAGGCATATCAACTTTACATTCCTTTGAGCCATCTGCCCAGCCTTTTCTCACTGTATCATGAGTATCATACCAATTAATGAACAACGACCAATATATTATTATATATTGGTCGTTGTTCATTTCGAAATTTTTTAATAGCTTCCAAATATTCCACACGCCACCGTACAATTCTGCTGCTTTCCAAAAGACTTGCTCTTTTATCAATCATTTTGAACTTAAATCCTATCTTCAATAGCCATAGTTCAGTTCCATATGTAATGATTGTACGGTTGGTATTTCATTTTCTTTATATTTGCTATAAATTGTATCTCTTAACAATTTCGCCATAGACGAACCTAATGTTCGTGGTGTTCCTTTGTCCGATCTAAGTTTTCGTTTCTGTACCCCTTTCTTAATTAATTTATAAACACTTGGTGTTGGAATTTCTGTTAAGATGACCATTTTTTCTACGGCTCCATTTTTCCTTCACTTTCTTTTATATTTTTATACACTTTTAAAAGCATTTCTTGAGTCTGTGGATGTAAATATTGTGCAGAAACTTTCTTCGTAATTTGTTTACCATTACTATCCCCCACATCCTCCTGACATTCTCTGCTGGTGCTTGGGTGGATCTTCCCAAGACCTAAAGATTTTCACAATATTATTTTACCACACACACTTGTAAACAAAAAATTTCCGAATATTCACTACC
Organism: Leptura quadrifasciata; assembly: GCA_963675555.1. Lineage (NCBI taxonomy): Eukaryota > Metazoa > Arthropoda > Insecta > Coleoptera > Cerambycidae > Leptura > Leptura quadrifasciata. Next base: position 146,694,605 of record OY776673.1, on the reverse strand, counting down.
CACCAAAATATTTATAAAAACACAGCTGTATAAAATACGTTTAAACACCGTAAAATTTCGCCTACCTGTAAAAGTACTGTATACAACTTCACTGGATGAAATAAAATGCAAAGAAGACGACCGTAACGCGCTGTTGCTTATTTCAGATATTTGTGCGTACCTGTGCAACCCTTTGCGCAATTACTTTTACAACTAGTTTAACGGTATTTTAATGAGGTCGTAAAGTTTATGTTGGGTTTTTTATGTCTCGGGAACTACTTACTTTAACTATACCTTGTAATACTTTTAGTTCCCACTCTGTAATTAATTGAATTAACACCTTTTGAATAGTTGTATGATAAAATGATATAAAAAAATAAAATGAAAATAATGTAGGTAAGTGTAAGTGAATTGATTAATAGAGATAAAAAGTACAATTAGAGAATTTTTAATAAATATCTCCGTGTGCTGAGCCAAAATCATCCATAATAAGGCAGACCTGTAAGTAATAAAAAGAAATTTTCAGAAACCGAGACCAAATCTTTCGAAAATATCCTCCATATTTTAATTTGTAGAAGACTGGCTTTCTACCATTACAGGTTTGTTTGTTACATGGGATTGAATTTGATGTAGCATAACAAACTTAGCACGAAAAAAAAGATTGTCAAAAAAATAAAAAAGTTTAAAAAAACTATTTTGACCACCCGGTAATTGTATACCTATTACATTTATGAAATTCCCTTCATGTGTATTATTACATAAGCAAAGTATTTAAAATATAATTAAGCGCATAATAGCTTGATAATTTTATAGTTGGGCAACTATAGATTTCTGCTTCCTTAATTAATAGTTTCGGAACAATTAATTATGGGACAAGATTTTATAATTATTCTCAAAATATGTTTTCTTATTGTTAATGATGTAGGTTCTATGATAATAATATTATGAAATATTAATATTACGATAAAATATTACTGTTGTTGCCAAAAGGTACTATAAGTCCTCCTTCAATCAATTAATCAAAACAAATTTATTAACAGTTAAAATGTACCTACATAAAATTTGCTCGTCCGGCATCCGCTTGGAGCCACCCATGCCTCCGCGGCGCGCAGCATCGCGGGGATTGCATGGTTGGACGAGGCGGATCCGGATCGACATAATAATTAATGCGACAAAAAACTGAAGCTCCTTTTGCGGAAGCGCAAACTAAAATCAGTAATAACAATATAAAATGATTAATAAAAATCTTATGGTAATTAAAAAATAAAACAACACTGAAAAATTGGAGCACAACACACACTAATAAATTGAAGTTGATACGGGACAGAGTTCAGCGAACAAACCCGTTCGAGGCAACCACCGGTCTCCCGGTCGCCGGAAAATAGAGCAAAACAAAAGATGACATTTAAAATATTGTGGTTTTTAATGGAGATTTCGAGGAAGAATTTTGAAGAAACAAACAGAAGCAATGAGACAAAAACAAAACAGAACAAGCAAAGAGACAGACAAAAAGAAGGAGAGGACAGGAGAGACTTGCACGCGTCAAGTAAAAGAATTTAGAGAAAAATGGAGAAAGTGGGATAGAGAAAGATTAGAGTAGAAGGAAGTTTGGCTAAAGAATTTGCCGGAAAATAGGCAACGCCTTGTATGGTAATTTGTGTTTGATCCGAAATGGGGCATTATACTGTCTGATTCGTGTTATGTCTCTTGTTAGCGGACTATCGCCCAGCTTAAATTCATAGAATTTTTGCGAAATCTGTTTGACGTAGTCCGCTAGTCGGGTTATGTCGTTACAACGTGCGTAGAGATCTCTGAGGGTGGTGTACCTGCCAGAGTTCGAGATAAGGCGCATAAATTTGTGTTCAAGCACTTGAAGTTTTCTCATTGTCGTGCGCGGTATGCTGCACCACACCGGCGCCGCGCATGTGATGGCCGGCCTGATCACCATCGTGTACAACATCTTTTTGTTATTTCTGTTCAGTTCGCTACTCCTGACCAAGAGCGGATACAGACTCCTGGACATGGAGTAAACGGTCCGTACAGTCTCGTTGATGTGAGTGTTGAACGTCAGTCTTTGGTCGAGTCTCACCCCCCAAATACTTCACGCACCGTTTTGTAGGAATTTGTCTACCCCCCCCCCCCAGCGAAATTGGCGTTAGGATGCGGTTCTCAGTGAACCGGTGCGTGAAGATTATCGCTTCCGACTTCTCGGCGTTCACCCGAATCTTCTTCTTGCAGTAATATGCCGTGACACGGGCCATGTATGCCCTCAGCAGCATGTTGGCCGCTTGCGCATTGAGCGAATGCGCATACATGGCTGTGTCTTAGGCGTACTTGGCAAGTTTGGTATTCGGGAACTCCGGAAAATCGGACATGTATAAGTTGTACAACTTTGGCGACAGCACGACCCTTGCGGGACGCCCGCGCGAATATCCCGCCGTGTTGACAGTTTGTTGTTCACCCGGACGTGTAGCAATCTGTCTGTCAAGAACGAGTGAACAAATTTTATTATGTAAGTCGGAAAATCCAATGAATTTAACTTGTAGAGTAGGCCGGGGATCCACACGGTATCGAAGGCTTTCTCGATATCGAGGAGCACCATGGTGGTGTTCTTCCCGAGGTTGTACTGCACTTTGACGTCATTAACGATCTTGACGACTTGCTGCACCGTGCTCCTGCCCCTTCTGAAACCGAACTGGCACTCATGTCGATGTGAAGTTCGTCCTGGACAGCGTCCAATCTGATCGGGACGACCTTCTCCACCAACTTGGAGATCGCCGACAGTAGCTAAATGGGTCGGGAACTGCCGGCGAACTTCGCGTTTTTATTCGGTTTCAGGATGGCCACCACCACCGCGCACTTCCACTGGCTAGGCCAGTGTTGGAGTCGCAGGATCGCATTAATGATGTAAGTCAATTGCACAATACCTTTCCTCGGGAGATATCTGAGCAACTTATATTCGATGCCGTCTTTCCCCGGAGCTTTGTTACCATGTAAAGTCCGGACAATGCCCGCAACTTCCGAAGGTTTGGTCATGACTTTTGTAAATTGGCGTCTCGTCAATTGGATGTCATGGCCAAGCAGTTCGTTAATGTCATTTTCCATGCGGTCGTGCTCTAAATTGTTGGGTACGTTATTATTATGTATGTTCTCAAAATGTTAGCTAGTTCATTCACTTTCTGCGAATCTGTCATTGATGTACGTCCATTAATTCCCGTCAGCGCAGGAATAGCCTCGCGTATTTCGCAAGGCCCTCGTCAGCTTCCACAGCGAGTTGTCTTGAGGATTCAGCGCTTCCAGCTTGTCCCACCATTTCAGATTTCTCACGGTGTTGATGGCGGTCTTGATCTGCCTCTGCAGCCTGACCATCTCGATCTTAGCGCCGACATCGCGATTTCTCTGCCAAAGCCGTCTTAGTCTGTTTGTGCTGAAAAACAATTTAAAATGAGTAATTTCATTGAAGAGTGGATAAACGGGTATATATCTAAAATTTTACTGAAATTATTATATACAATATATATACAACATTTTAGAGATATATGGCAGAAAGAAAGTAGGTATGTGGGAGGGATTGAACCTGCGACCTCTTGCATTCGAATCATAAATGCAACCATTACCATTAAAAATTCTTTATTTTACTTATCTATATACATGTCAAGGTATTGTATTTATCTTATTTAACTTTTTTTATTTCATTTTACAATGATCAGTTTCCCGGCACGTTATAAATTTTGAATTAAACAGAAAGAAACGAGCCAGGATGGCCAATGTCATGCCAATGAGTTCTTTAGTACCTTTTATAATTTTTGAGGTGCGGTTGTTCTCCTAAACAGTTAAAGCAAAATTTATTTCTATCCTTGCGGTTCTAATAAATTAAAGGAAGATTTTAATATTTTTAATACATTTACCAGTTATTTTACAGGAAAATATGGAAAAACCTGTTTTAGAAATCAAAATATATACAATTAAAAATACACCGATTATATACATAAAAAAAAATAAGAGCTTTATTTACAAGATTTCGATGTATTATTTATTATATTTACAATTTATACATTAGCTAGATTCTTGTGTTGCAGATAATCGTAATGTTACAAGACCTTCGAATTTTAAGTGTAAACGTTACCTCATTTCTCGTTATAGAGTGGTAGGCTTTCATAGATGAATTTGTGAGTATGAGGAACTTCGTTGAAGCTCCTCATACTCGTCATGTTTTCTGTCAGAGGAATTAAAAATTTTGAATTTAAAAACAACCGCTAGGCTACTGACGCTTTTATAAAATGTTTTCACTTAGAGCATTAGATTAAGCAGAAGCTAAGTTTGTATATTAAAATTTGATTAAAGCTATTATTTGTAGTTTTTAAAAACCTGCGAATCGCATTTCTATGCTGACGATACCCAGATTTACAGCACCTTTGACATAAATTAGGATATTACGAATCTTGTAAGTTATTTCTGTCGATATTGTTTAAAAATCAATTCAGCTAAATCTGCTGTGATATTATTTGGAAAGGAATGCAATGGACGATTTATTAGACTTAATAATATTTTCAGAAATATGGTCAGAGATTAGCTTAAGGTGGGCATATCCAAGAGAGGGAGAGAGATCCGATAAGGAAATATTTATTATTTTTACTCAATAATTTCAGTAATTAGTTTAAATTAAAAATAGTGCCAATCTGCATGTCTTATAGTTTTAAATTAACAAATTTTGCAAACAACTGAAATTATTGATTGAAAATTCATATCACTACACCTGTCATAGTTCTACTTAGGTAGTCTTATACTTTTTTTGCCAATATATTTAAAAAATTATGGCCAAAAATAATAAATATTTGGATATGCCTACCTTAAAAAAATTATTTTAACATAATTAAAAATTCAACAACAATTCAACACTCCCTAGTCTTATTTTTTTAACCATGGTACTATTATATAGATAGTCCATATTTCGACTAAATATACCCTTATAAGGATTTATAAAGTTCAAAATATGTACATAAGTTTCTATTTAACTTAAGAAAGAGTGACCATGCATACCAGAAGTTAAAATCTCTCCTATGGAATGGTTAGATATGGTTTCAAGATGCAAACTCGAATGCATATCTCGCTCATAAATTAATAGACAACTGATCCTTCATAGCTAAAGAACTTTTGATTCCCGAATCCTCCATTTAGCAGGGAAATAAACATACCGAAAATTTTAAAATTTCTCACCGCACAACCTCTTTATAAAAATTATCCATTCCGTACTCTGCATCAACATTATATTATTCAGTTCCTATTAGCATGTTGCAGCAAATGCTTTCAAATTTCATTGTAAAAGACTTCTTCATAATGAGTGCACGAAGGTCAGAAACAAAAATCGGAAAATCAATGCAGAACTTTATTTTGCCTAGATTTCAAATTTTATTTTGATTTGATTAATTCCTGTTTAGTCTAATTTTTTGTTGTCAAATTTGTTCTTTTGTAGATTTTATTAATTGAGTATTTGCACAGCCTCTGCGCCGGACTACTCCATATGTATATTTTCAATAATTTATTATTATACGATGAGCACGTAAAGATTGGAATAAATTCATTAGCCACATATATCAATAATCTGATGGTCAACCAGAGCATCTGTTTATCGTTACGTATTTGTTAAGTCAAATTCACAAATTCAAATAGCAAATGATACCGACCTTGCGTTCCTTGCATCAAATAATTTTCATTGTACAACTAAAATTCACTGTTAACAGTGTTATTCTTGATAAGAATAAAATAAAATAATTGTCTTGTTTTCGCATAATGTTCCAGCGGTTAGACTCGATAGCGGCAGTTGTTTATCTTACATATTAATTAAAATTCACAACTCAAATTGCAAATGATAATGATCTCACATTCCTAAATCAAATGGTTTTTGTTGTAGGTACACATAAAATTTACTAATAAAAATATTATTGTTAGTAAAAACAAAATAATTGTCTTGTTTTCTCAAAATTTCCGACAGTGCATGTATTAGGAATTGCTTTTTTAAATTATATTTTTTTTCTATGCCAAATTACCTATCCATGTATAATTTTAATATTATATCTATAGAGAAATATTTGTTTCAGGCGGAGGAAAACAAAGAAGGAATGTGGTTGACAGCTAGCGAGGCTAGTAGTCTTAGATATGAAGAAGTAGCAGATAGGTTAAGGGTAGACATAAGGAAAGGATTAAGTTGGCAAGATGCAACAGACAGACGAAGGATAGCAGGGTAAGAATTTATCTATATAAAAATCTTTGACTTTTTACATTTGTTGTTGTTAATATTTTGTAGATATAACGAGTTTTCTGTAAAAAATGGGGACCCACCATGGAAGAAGTACTTAGAACAATTCAAAAATCCCTTAATTTTATTACTTTTAGCCTCTGCTGTAGTTTCAGCTTGTATGAGTCAATTTGATGATGCAGTCAGTATTACCGTAGCTATAGTTATAGTCGTCACTGTGGCATTTGTCCAGGAATATCGATCTGAACAGTCATTACAAGAACTAACTAAGCTTGTCCCACCATCATGTCATTGGTAAGCAGTTGTTTTGTTTTACTTATTATTTAACAATTAGGACTGGGAAAAAATATTTCTTATACAGAACAGTGTATCTTGCCAATGCTACATACTTGTTGCAATACTTTTGAATTTGCCTGATAATAATGTTAATAATGTCATTATGTAAATATTCGTAACTTTTTTTATTACTTTTTATGACCTATATTACTCGAAAGTTTGAATAACAAAATGTATAAGAAATTTGAGCCATATTTAGATCATAATAATCATTCTTTTTAGAAGGGCATCAGCTTATCTGATTACAGCTCCACTAGGTGATTTTACTTATTACTTGGCAATACATTTCATTTTATATCTATCTCCCCTTAACAGAGTTTCTGTGCTTCAATAATTTGTCTAGAGATAGTATTCGCTGTATGTTGAAATGTAAAAATGCTTCGAGTACCTTGGATACATGCTATTTATTGTGTATATTGAGCCCTTCGATTCACGATACCAGAGTACAACACACTCCTAGGGAGTAATAACTGAAAAAAAAATATTTTTTTTTTCTATCCACAAAGTAGTAAACGAGTTGCTGTTAAATTCCTCTCAAAAATTAACATTAGATAAATGGAAGAATATTATTTACTAAATTGGCCATTAACTTATTTGTTTGCATTATTGTATTATTTGTAAGCAGACGTGATCTATACCGATTTTTCAAAAGCATTTGATAGAAGTGACCACGGTATTGTACTGAATAAACTGACTAATGTCGGTTTCTCTTTAGACTTTTTGAAGTTTTTAAAATCCTACTTCTCAGATAGGATGCAGCATGTTGTATATTATTGCTGCAATTCTATTCAAATATCTGCTACGTCGGGTGTACCGCATGGATCAGTTCTAGGACTTCTTTTCTTTATCCTATTCATTAATGATATTGTTGACAGCCTGACAGTACCTTGTCTTCTTTATCTAATGACTTACAAATTTTTTGCAAGGTTGCAAATATCTACAAATGTCTTGTACTTCAACAAAATTTAATTCATGTTAAGGATTGGTGCTTAATAAATAACTTGCCTTTAAATATACAGAAATGTAACACAGTCTTATTCCACCAAAAAATCATTGATCCAGTTCTACTTTCATTATTCTATTGATAATAACATGCTCTCAAGGACCGAAACATTTTGTCATCTGGGTGTTATCTTCAATAAAAAACTGTCCTTTAACATCACATCATGTACATTGCCACAAAGATTTACAAAATTTTAAGATTAATTATCAGAAATAGCCGCAACTTTCAGAATATTGATACACTTAAGCTATTATATACCACCTTTGTTCGCCCTAATTTAGAATATGCTTCTATTATTTCGTGTCCTAACTACCTACATATATTAATAGTTTGGAAGAAATACAGTGCAGATTTTTTAAATATACTCATCTTCGAATGGAAGGGACTATCCTCCTATATGATTTTCCGAATCTGAACTTCTCATAAATTTCCGCTTCAACTCACTCGAACACAGACGCACAAAATCTTATCTGATCTTATTACACAAGATAAAACATAAACTGCTCAGAAATTTTATGTATGTTAAATTTTCATGCTTCCAGAGCTGAGGCAAGACAGGCAAATCTATTTTTTTTCAGAAAATCATGACATTTCTTACACATTTCAAACGGCTGTGCGTAAGTAAAAGTACTTTATCCCAATCTCCTGCCTCCCTCCATGACCGCATCCTGCAGCTCCTCTGGGGCTTCGCTCGTATGTTTAATCTAGCCATTCGTGCAATAAAGAATGGTTCTTTACACTTGTATCTTAAATAACTAATCTGGCATTCATATAATTAAATTGGAGATAAATATTAGCAAACATACACATATTTATTTGGATCTAAATTAGTTTTTTATTATGTTACGTTGAGAATATACTGTGATGTTTTTAATTGTTCATATGAATGTTTACTAATAGTTTGATTCTCTCAGTTTAAGGGAAGGAACAGCTGACACCTTCCTAGCACGAGAATTAGTTCCTGGTGATGTAGTACTATTAAATGTAGGTGATAAGGTTCCAGCAGATATACGTTTATTTGAAGCAATTGATCTCACAGTTGATGAAAGTTCTTTTACGGGCGAAACAGAGCCAGCTAAAAAAAATACAGAGTCAGTCATAAGACCCAATGGAGCACATTCCTCGAACACCAATATAGCATTTATGGGTACCCTGATTCGCTGTGGAAAAGGCAAGGTAAATATAATATTTATCAGTGGTTTAAAGAACATCTTAAATTACATATAATATACAATAAGGGTTTTAATATCTTAGACTGATTTTGAAATCAATTATTACTGGTTAAGATATGAACAGTTTATGTTTGCTAAAATAGAGAATTATACAATTAACTTGGAGTAGACGAACTATAACAAGTTCTTTTGTAATTCCATTCAGTTAATCGCTACATATTAGTAACTTAAATATAAGTGACATTGTGCTTGTAGCTTGAGACATATAGTTCGTCATATTATTCCTATTGCCTTGAACTGTTTTTATTCCATGCCCATATATATCACATTTCCGATTTTATTTTCCTTTCAACCTTGTTTTTCTTACGCAGATGATTATGCAGTGATAGTTTAGCAATTTTTTTAACTCAAATTTTAGAAACTAAGAATATCTCTCTATTTTATTCTATAATTTGGTTTTTTTATATGAGCTTCCATTGTACAATATTCTAAATAAAATTCTCACTTTTCGTTTGATGCATTTGATGTGGGATACATCAATTATAAATTTACATTAAAACGTGACTTATAGATAAAAAAATGTATGCAATATCTTATTATCTTTGTCATTTTAATGTCATTAAAAACAAACAGAAATGTACTTCTCGTACATTTAGCGACGAAAGTATAGTACGGTCGTGAGAAAAAAAATAGGACAAGTCTTATAACGGTATTTTGCTAAAATCTAGTTGTGTACATCTAACTTTAATTTTTGTGACATTGTCAGTTAGTTGTCATAATTTATTGCAAGTGTGCAAAAAACTAATATGGCTGATATAAGGGATTTAGTTAAATCTGGAGTTATTGCTAAAGCAGAAGATGGATGGCCAATGAGACAAATTGCACTATGTTATAATATTGACAAAAATTTAAGAAAGTGTAGAATAAACGGTAGGATTAGTAGAAATCTTGGATCAGGGCAACGAAGGATATCAACTCAACAACAAGATTTGCAATTGGTAAATGCTTTAGTAGAAAATCCATTTTACTCAGCTATTCAGGCTGCTGAAGAAACGAATTTTCCTGGATCTAAGTAGTACTGGTCGCTGGCGAGTAAGGAAATCGGAGCTACGATGTCATGCAGCAGCACAGAAATACTTACTTAAAGCTGAACATAAAGAAGCTCGAGTAGGATTTGCACTTGAATTTTTAGTGCATGATATAAATTTTTGGAACAATGTAATCTTTACAGACGAAAAAACTTTCCAGTCAACACACAGCAGTCATATTCGTGTTTACCGCCCTCCGAATACTCGATTCGATAAGAAATATGTATCTAACAATGATAAAAGTGGTAGATTTTCCGTCAATATATGGGCTTGGATATCGGCACATGGTCATGGTGTTTTGTGGCATATTGCGAAACGATTTAATAGTAAAATGTATATTAGGATTTTAGACAATATTATGCTCCCTTCTGTGTCACAATTATTTGCTAATAATGAGTTCATATTTCAACAAGATAACAACATCAATGTTCTTACGTGGCCCAGTCATAGGTTAAATCTTAACCCTGTGGAAGAAGTATGGGGACTACTCGTAAGAAGTATCCAAAAACGAAATGTGAGACCACGGAATGCCGAAGAATTACTGGAAATAGTAAATAATACATGGGAAAATATTATTAATGATTATTGTATAAGGTTATTTAATTATATGCCAAACAGACTTGTAGAAGTTATAAATAGAAATGGTGCAATAACGAAATATTAATAGTTAGTTTCTTGTTAAGTAAGATATCCGTTGTCCTTTGATCCGGGATTTCTACTAATCGTACCGTTTATTCTCCACTTTCTTAAAATGTTACACACCAAATTTTTGTTAATGTTTAACGCAGTGCAATTTGTCTCGTTAACCATATATCATTTACTATAGCAATAACTACAGCGTTAAAATAAAAAATAAATTAAAAGTGATATCTGTTTTATTTCGGCTACTCATTACATATGCAAATAGAGACAGATTTACATTAGAAAAAAAAAGTTGTCCTATTTTTTTTTCTGCTCACGACAGTACAATATCTCAACAAATAAAAGCTGAATTAGTTTCTCATATTAGTTGTAGAAAATTACTGCAATTCTATAGGGTCAGATATGTAATATAGTTGAAAATAATCATAATTTTAGGGTATAGTTGTTAGCACAGGAACGAATAGCGAATTTGGGTCAGTTTTTAAAATGATGTTGGAAGAAGAGGCGCCTAAAACACCACTACAAAAGTCCATGGATAACCTAGGAACACAGCTGTCAATATACTCATTTGCCATAATAGGACTGATTATGCTAATAGGTTGGATCCAGGGTAGACCTATAATGGAAATGTTTACAATTAGTGTTAGTTTGGCTGTTGCAGCAATTCCTGAAGGTACAGTTTATATTTCCTGCATGATTTGTATATAATAGAGCTTACCCATATGATTTATGTCTTATACATGTTATTGTGGAATCCTAGGTCTGCCCATTGTTGTGACAGTCACGTTAGCATTAGGTGTTCTGCGAATGGCTAAAAGAAATGCAATTGTGAAAAAATTGCCCACTGTTGAAACTCTTGGTTGTGTTAATGTGATATGCTCAGATAAAACTGGAACTATAACTAGAAATGAAATGACTGCTACAGTACTGGTTACTGCAGATGGATATATAGCAGAACTTACTGGTGCAGGGTATAATGACCATGGACAGGTTTTACTGCACAAGTGTGACTCTCCGGATAAAGCGAGGGAAAGCGTACATCAATTACTGGAGGTGGGTGATATACTGTTCTAGAAATTTTGGTTAAAAATTTATGCAATCAGTATATTGTATATCTCAGTTCTTAAAATTAGGTCAATACCAGAAGTTATAAGCTACAGTACTGCCGACTAATTTATAAGTAACGAATTATAAAATCGTAATAGCTACAACTTGCAGAATATCATAAACTATTCAATGCCATATCACCATTATTGTGCTTTCAATTCCATTTGAACAGTCTGTTAACAATACTAATATAAAATAGTTTTTAAATATTTGTTCTTAGGTTGGCGCAGTTTGCAATAATGCTGTAATCGTAAATGAAGTGTTAATGGGGCAACCAACAGAAGGAGCTTTAGTCTCTGCTGCAATGAAACATGGAATGTATAATGTGGCAGATCGGTATGTCCGTTTGCAAGAGTATCCTTTCAGTTCTGAACAAAAGATGATGGCCGTCAAATGTTCCTCAAAATACGATAGAGAAAAGGAGGAAATATTCTTTGTAAAAGGTGCAATAGAAAAAATATTACCAAAGTGTACGTCTTATAGTTGGAACGGTAACATCCAACCATTGACACCTAATAAAATAACAGAGTTTACGGCAGAGGCACATGAAATTGCCAAAAAAGGATTAAGAGTTATGTCGATGGCTAAAGGAAATACTTTACAGGATTTGATTTATTTGGGAATTGTAGGAATATGTGATCCACCAAGGCCGCTTGTTAGAGAAGCAATTAGTATCTTGAAAGAGTCAGAAGTTCAGGTAAAAATGGTCACTGGTGATTCCATGGATACAGCGGTTGCTATAGGTAAGAAAGTAATATTAATACGCATTTACACCCTCTAGTGAACAGCCCAAGCCTAAGTTCAATAATTGCAACATGAATTGCCACTAACCACTGATTTATTAACATTAAATTAACTTCCAATAATACTCCTTATAATTATAGCACTAATTACTGCTTTAATAATTAGAGTATTACATTGCCAGATTGACGGAATTAAAAAAAAACTAAAACACACATTTCTTCGGTCATAACTTTATCCTAGAAAAACAGCTGACTGTGACGTGTTTTTCTCCACTTCAGCTGGTGACGAGGAGAAAAGGGCCAATTTTTGACCCTCGAGCTCCGGAAACGGGTTTCGGTTCTAGCTTGGGGGCCAGTCCTAGTTTAAGTATTAGGATACATTACCCATAAGCTGGATACGCAAGACTGAGTAGCTCAAGGGGAGAAACGGTACTGCAGTGGGTTAATTTGGGAAATTATACGTTCACACACACAGTAAAGCTCAGAATTTCATAAATAATGTTAGTTTATTCGATTAAACCTACTGATGTATACAAATCTACTTGTTTACTAAAAAATTACCACAACCAAACTCTATAGGTTAAAGGAGGCAAGCGATGGAACGAAAATAGTAATACCAGATGACTCAAATGACAGGGATAGTATGCGGCAAAATTATAGAGAAGTTATATACAATACTTGGCTAATACTTCACTTTACTTACTCCTCCATGAACTTACGGTCGGGCACGTCTGCTGCGGTGAAGCTGTCAGAACGGAAATACACTGCATGGCTCCTCAGATCCTTTTCTGAAATGAAACAACTCACTATAAGAGCGGGAGTAATGCCAGAGGGATGCGCTGCTGGTCGATGATCAAAAGTCTGCTGCTTAGCAATTATATATGACGAGCGGTACCTGGGTTCGGTTCTCGGAGTGGACACGTCTGCTGCCGATGAGTCATTTTGGCTGACTGCCAACAAGGGACGAATTCAATTATTCCGCAGATGTGTTGTCAAAAAGACTTAGAAAATATTTCGAAATATTTTCGACTTGGTAAAAGTAATTCAATCACCTAAATTTTGGGATTTGGAGTATTTTCCATGCAGATCGGAGCAGACAGGTGGGTACTTTTAACGTGTGGAATGGCAACTGGTGAACTGACTGTCGAACGGCTTCAATTATCCCCTTTACCAAGAGGATGATGTTATATGGGTGACATCGGATCGACTTAAAAAATATTTCTATTAACTTACTTAGATACTTAGAATATTTTATATAAATTGGTACAGGATGGAGCGCTTCACACATCTAATACGCGAGACGGTTGGATACATACTGAAACTTGGCCCACGTGAATGTAGAATTCCTTTTCATCGCTCCCCCGTCACCCGAGTTCATCTGTACTTACAAGCGGTAAAGTTATTTGATATATACGCAAATTAATAAGATTATTAATTTTCAAGCTAATTTGCTTAAAGCGGTACAATATATAAATACTCCAGCCGAATTAGTATGAAAATGAAGTGCTTTTTGACGAAACATGTTTCTAAATATAAGCCGAATCCAGGATGTTCAGAATGATGGTAGAAGACTCTAGAGTTTCTTTTTTATTAAAAATTTAGTTGTGAGGAAGGGGTTTTTTCGAGTTTTAGAAGCAATTATTGATTTTAGAAAAAAATATGTTTCTTAAAAGTTTTGCATCTTGAAAAAACCTACAAAATGACCTATTTCATCAAAGTCAGTTAATTTGTTTATGTCATTGCAAAAAAACATGCTAAAATGTTTCATATAACTGTATAACTATATGAAACATTTTAGAACAGGAAAAGAAGGCACTTGCAACATAGAAAAAGCATGCGAAATCAGGAGCCATATATATGGTCGAATAGTTTTTGCACAATCAATTTGTTAATAACTTTTTGACTTTTTTTTGGTGGTTCTACAGGAACCTGCGGGTGCGCAAATTAAAGTTCATGATTTATACTATCAATATCAAAATGAACCAAATTGGTTTTAAATTGTTGAATACAATTATCAGCATTAATTTTTTTGTTTTAAACAAATAAAATATCTCTTCGGCGATACATGGTATCAAAATGCTGATAAAAGCATCTGATAGCTGACATTTTTCACAAATTTAAAAAAAAGTCTATGACCAATAGAAGCCGGGATAGATTTTTTTTTTTAATCGCTGTGGCATTGTTTATTAATATTAAGGAATGATTTTAGCTGGAATCTGTGGAGGAATATTCAAAGAATCCTATGGATAAGTTTTCGACTCGATTATTTAAAAATTGGCAATTGTTTAAAGTTGCCGTTGCTCCGATAGTCAGTGTGGGAGCGATGGTGGGGGAAGTCAGCCACGCGCGGCCGAAAACGAGTCTCGGGCGCTTCAAATTCATTTCGCCAGAAAAATTAGCATTTTCTCGGAAAATATTGAACCTAGAACCTCCATTTTTTTTTTTAATTCGACGAAATATGAATAATGAAAAAATTATTTTTACACTTGGCAATTTAGTCATCATAGCATTAATATAGCTGCAGAACACGTTAAGACCTTCATATGTAGCACGGCTGTTCCTCCATAGTACCACGCCGACAACTTGACCGAGCTGATAGTATAGTTCGCACAAATCTTTCGTTTTAAACGTTTTTACGCACAGCGCCGTAACTAGGGTGGTGCCGGAGGTGCCCCCGCACAGGGCGCAAGACCACAGGGGGCGCAAATGCCGCTTGATTCAAATATGTAAATGAGAGGTCAAATTCAAAATTCATTCTATTCCATTTCGGTCTCACGTGCGCTATTGACAATACTGATTTACCCCTAAACTAAACTGAACAATCTCGCCGACCCTAATTAATTTCCAATTTATTTTACAAAGATATAATTTAGGATTTAGGTATAGAACATTAGCAGGTAATCTAGTGAGGACCTTTCAAGTTGTATAGTTAAGTTTAGAGTTTAGTATCAGTATCAGTTAGTAAAGAGTAAGACACAGTGTTACGAACGAACGTATGCATTTTATAATTTGCTTTTGATCATCCCGATAAGCACGAAGACAACTGACGACACGACGAGCCACTCGGTTATTTATAAAAAACAAACTATATATACTAACTTAGTTTCAGTGGCGGTCCTAAGGGGGGGGGAGCCATAGCCACCCGCCCCTAAGGACTCATGAACTTTGTAAATCTGTCGATTACCAATTATTAAAATCTCTTTGTCGTACATTGACTTTCAACAGATCACAATAAAATATGCCCAGTAGTGCTGTATTAGTCAACTTTAATTTAAATATCATGTATTACCGATTAATTCCTAAACTGGTCGGAGACAGGACAATAAAGAAACATACTATTTTGCCGACATTTCGATTATTTGGCACATACTTCTTCAGGGCTTAATAGTTATAATTAGGTGACCATATGAACTTGTTGTAGTTAGATGGTACTTTCTTTTCGGGTAATGTCCTACTGTCCTTAAAAAGGTTCATTAAGTACACCAAAATGTACTGCGTTTTTTTGAGATACAAAAATTCGAAATTTAAATTTTCATTTACTTTTTGCAAAACTGGAGTTCGAATTTAAAAGAATTGAATGTTTTTGAACGTGTGAATTTGAGAATTAAATTTCATGAAATCAAGTTTTTTTGTTCATGTAAGGCTTTTAAAGACTACATAGGTCTGGTATTGAATAAAGACGAACTGTTCGGCGAAGTTGGTCTAATGCAAGCTAGCATTGCAGAAGATAAAATTTCCGACTGGAATTCCGAAAATATTTACACTATTGCACTGAAGATTGCTGGCCTGACTCGAGAGTCTGGATAAAGTCAAAATAAATTTTAAAATTTGGAGATTCTATGGGAGTTTATTTTTTGTTTTCATCAGACAAGTGCGTGGATTAAGTGACTCTTCTCCAATATTAATAATTATTGGAGTTCAGAAAAATTGTAAATGAAGATATTCCACACTTAAGGCTGTGATGCAAGGTCGTACGAACATCAATGAGAGTTGCAGCGAAATGTTCCTGTTTCCAAAAGCCAGACCGCAAATTTTGAAAGCAATCCTAACTTCCCAACGTGATAATTCAAGTGCTGTAGTTGTAGGTACGTCGAGAGCAAATTGAAGAGAATATTTGTAGTTTTGTTATATTTTGTATGAGAATATAGAAATACTTGGCCTTTTTTTCTGATACAAATATATTTGGCATTTTATATTTTTAAGCCTTGCGCTCCGAGACGTTCGAAGACAATATTATTTTCAATAAAGCTTCTAACTTTTAATTTAAGGCCGTTTGACCTTGAAAAATCTAAAATTTTTGCCTGCGGCGCACTTTTAACCCCTGCAATCTCAACTTTGATAGAAAACTGCTTTCATCATTGTATTTCTTTTTCTGGAAAAAATATGGTCACCCTAATTATAATTCAACGTCTGCAGGCATAACAATTTCATCAACACCAATATTGAACGCATTAATAATGATGAAATTGTTGTGCCCAAAGATGTAGCATTATAACTATTAAACCTTGAAGAAGTGTGTGCCAAATACACGAAACGCCGATAAAGTAGTGTGTTTTTTTATTTTCCTGCCTCCGACTATTTAAGCGTTAATTATTAAATCCCCTTGCAGCTGACGCTACGTGCGTACACAAATGTGCTGCCCATTTTTGATGGCCCCCCATGTCAAAATTCTGCCACTGCTTAGTTCCTCCTTTACCAAAGAATAAATTTTCAGTTGTTTTAGTTTTAAATTTATTATTTGTATATAACAATATAAAAAAATTTAAAACTAAAACAACTCAAAATGTATTCTTTGGCAAAGGAGGAACTATAGTCGAGGCAAGAATTCAAGCGATGCACGTCACAGATCGATTCTATAAATAAGACAATACTGCTAAGAATTATGAAGCCCCATTAAACCGTACCTATTTCAGAAAAAAGCTTAATAACTGGATGTCAACAATTACTCTTTTTAACGTAATTAATGATTACAAATTATATTAGTATTAAAATTTCTTTAATGAGATCACTCGTGACGTGCATCGCTTAAATTCTTGGCTCGACTTTAATAAGTTTATCGTATAATATCTACCTTGACGTTGTTTACATGTTTATATATTGTTATGTGTAAGTAGTAGAAAATAAAATCATACTTTGATTTTTTTCTCTGACTATGGGGGGGGGGGGGGTGATAAAATGGTTACCCGGCACCGGGCGGAACAAAGTCTAGTTACGGCACTGCTTATGCAGTGAAATATTAAGTAACTACGTAATATTTAAAAGTATTATTTATTTTAATGTGTGTGGTACATTTAAAACCAATACTTCATATGGTTCTTTTTTGATACTTCTTTTCCTGTGGTAAGAAGTATATGAAACATATTTGTCTACTGTTTATTAGCAATAATTGAAAAAACAGCCATTTTAGCATTTTTTTTTGCAATGGTAAACAAATTAATCGATTCTGATGGAATAGGTCTCATTTTGTAGGTTTTTTTCAAGGCGCACAACTTTTGAGAAACACTTTTTTTTCTAAAATCAATAGTTTTTTCTAAAATTCGAAAAACCATTTTTTGCACTTTAATTGTTCAATAAAAAGTTTTGCCATTCAAAAAAATTGAAGCCTAAGAACCCTACATTCGTACCATCATTCTGAACATCCTGGATTCGGCTTATACCTAGAAACATTTTTTTTTTTTTTGTGAAAATGCTAATTTGACCGGAGTAACAATAATAAATATAAAAAGGATAATTCCTATAAGGGTATAAATAAATATAAATATCTTGGGCATATTTTCAGTAACAAAAAACACTTCGTTACATGACAACTCGTTTTAAAGCCTATTCCTTTGGCTTGCTTTTAACTTTATCATCATTTTATAAGCATTCCTTTTCAGCAGAAAAATTAAATAATCACAGATTTGTTCCAGGAATAATTAAAAATGTATTACACGAAAGTAACAAAATAAAATTATTGTTCTTTTTCTTTTAGCACAATTGGTAGGTATGGAAACGCTTCCTTCTCAAGTTTTATCAGGTGAACAACTGGATACTTTTACTGAAACTGAACTAGATGAAGCTGTACCAAGAGCCACTGTATTTTATAGAGTATCTCCTAAAAATAAACTGTCTATAGTCAAGTCTCTTCAAAGAAATGGTTTTATCGTTGGTATGACCGGAGATGGTGTTAATGATGGGGTTGCTCTAAAGAAGGCAGATATTGGTATTGCTATGGGTAAAAACGGTACGGATGTTTGTAAAGAAGCTGCTGACATGATACTTGTAGATGATGATTTTTATACTATTATGTATGTAGAATAATTGTCTCGCTAGACAGTACAATTTTTACTCTTAATATTATATTTACAGAGCTGCTATAGAAGAGGGTAAAAGTATATTTTACAACATTAGGAACTTCGTAAGATTTCAATTGTCCACATCAATAGCCGCTTTATCTCTAATTGCATTAACTACTATGATGAGTGTACCAAACCCCTTAAATGCAATGCAGGTAGGTTTATTTTAACTTGTTATTATTTTCTTTTTTTTACTGTAAAACCTGTTCTTAGATTTTATGGATTAATATAATAATGGATGGTCCACCCGCTCAGAGTTTAGGCGTGGAACCTGTAGAAGAAGACGTAGTGAAACAGAAGCCCAGAGACACTAAGGAGCCGATGATCACCAAGAAACTTATCGTTAATGTTTTATTGTCAGCTTTAATTATAATTGGTGGTACACTATGGGTTTATCAAAAAGAGGTAAATGTTCTTACTGCTTTATCATATTATGTTTGGTTAAATGTAGTAGAATATATATTACTATTTTAAAATATTTTACCGCCTCTAATATTTATTTTGATCGTTAAGAAAACCTTGATAAACTGATTTTTGTTGCAGATGAGTTCTGAAGGCATTACCGCAAGAGATACTACAATGACATTTACTTGTTTTGTGTTCTTTGATATGTGGAATGCACTTTCTTGCCGATCCCAAACAAAAAGTGTGTTTACTATAGGCCTTTTTTCAAATAAAATGTTCTTGGTTGCTGTCACGTTATCCGTCGTCGGACAAATGCTTGTAGTATATGTGCCTCCATTGCAAAAAGTATTTCTTACAGAAGCGCTTACGGCATGGGGTAAGTAAAATATAATATTTTATGTAATAGGTGTGTTAGCAATCTATAAGTTTGGTTTTGCATTTTTTAATTTGCTTTCTTTTAATAATAAGTCATCAAAAATCAAAATTATGACAACATCAAACTTATTTAATAAACATTTACGAACATCTCTCTGCGACTGTCTTAACTTTGTTCAAAGGTGTGTGTTTAAAACCATCACTCTTTTTACAGATATGGCATTCTTGACTGCACTAAGTTCGTCAGTATGGATATTTTCTGAAATAAAGAAATTGATCGAAAGGTACCTGGAGAGGCGCTGTAAGGGTAAACGATCACCACTCGAGTATGTATGACAGGGGAGGGGGCCCGGGGCGAAGACCCGCTGCAATTAGCTGCTCCCTCTTTTTTGCCCCCTTGTAGTCGGCCCCCTTAGAATGTGCGAAGTATAATATACTTTCTAATTTACAATTGGCAATTCAAATAGGATTATGATTAAAGTATATAATGTATAAATGTTATTTATTTTTTTCATCATCTAAGAACTATTTTAAAACGTGTTTTATATTTTATTTTTCTCGTTTCCTACTGCACTGTTATTCAATCAAATTTATTTATACAAAAAGACATGGAATTAAGGATGTATTGAAATCAATAAAATTCCTATTATATTTTTTGTTTGTATATTCATTTGTATCGACATTTTTGCCGAGT
This sequence comes from Leptura quadrifasciata, assembly GCA_963675555.1. Taxonomy (NCBI): domain Eukaryota; kingdom Metazoa; phylum Arthropoda; class Insecta; order Coleoptera; family Cerambycidae; genus Leptura; species Leptura quadrifasciata. The sequence continues at coordinate 146,674,470 of OY776673.1, read as the reverse complement.
TTATAATTAGAGTTTTTCAATTTACTTTTTCATCATCAGATTATTAGTAAAGTCGAGCTAATCTATTATGAGCACTCAAAAAACGTGACAAAAACTTTACAACCTCATTAAAATACTGGTACTATTTGTTCACAAACTGACTCGCTTACCTTTATATAGGTTTTTAATGTGCCTCGGCTTATTTGATGAGAGCATGCCCCCAGACCCAACGGCGACAATTATGTCGTAAAGTTTTTGTTTCATTTTTTGAGTGCTGATAATACATGAAGTCGACTATAAAATTATGGGGATTTTTGAATTTTTTATCTCAAATCAGCTCGGATATAGCTTCATTGTTAAACATTCAAGTTATATTTGATTACTTCAGCACGTTCATATCTCAAATAACTGATAGCCAATATTGTTTTTAATATGGTGCTAAATAGCTCGAGCAACAGGCAACCTTCAAAAGTTCACTTGGAGCTTTAAAACACAATTCCACTTGTAGTTTTGTTGCTGCAGTTTTTTTGACTTTGATGTATCTGAACCAAATGGCTTGAGCCATTTATAATATATCGGCTCTCAAATTGATACAATATAAACAAACAGCGAGTTGATGGCCGATCAACCAATAGCAGTGCGGCAATAAGCAGGTTACCTTTGGCACGCGGCAATATTTATTTGCATCGTCTGAATTTGAAATGTGAATATACTATACAATTTTTGTTACTTTTATATAAGGAAAGTTATAATTGCAATTATTTTCTACACTTTAATAAGTAATTTCTCTAATAAAAGTTCTGGTTCAATTGTGGCAGATGCACAGGAGTTAGAAGGAACATCTTTCACAAAAAGAGAAGATGACTTTAAAAAATGTTATATTATACGATATTGGATTTACTGTATTAACAAGGAAACTCGTTAATTGGATTTACTTTCATTTCGCAACAGATCCGGACATTATGCTCATATAATCGGTTGTTACTAGGATTGCGTAAATGTTTTATTACAAATACCCATTTTGTGAGTCGCCAGTTATGCACTAAACAATAAAGACGAGTGAATCAGCTCTTATCCCTGACCCGAATGAACTGGATCTTGAATTATAGAGAACATCAACAATACAAATTGAATTTTAAATTGGAGTCATGAGCTGTTGATTTGAGATTTTGTATGGTTTGTAAGGCTTTATTGGTTACTGATTTTGGGTTATTGGGATGGTGTACCTTTCTTTATTTAATCATAAAAATAGGTTCGTAAAAATGGTAGGGAAAGAGTTAGTTAAATTATTTAGCTAGAAAGCATTAATTTCCTGGAATCTCGTAGCGACATTGGGATTGTCCCTCACCTCCCGCTCCACCCAGCGAAAACCGACGGCTGCTTCACGGCCCTGGAAAGAAGCCTTTGCAGCTGCAAAATCGCAGTATAAGGGGCTCGCATAAATTATTTTGCCTTGGCCCCTAGTGAATAATGTCCTATTTTTTATTGTAACCCAGCAAACATTTAGCAGGGTATCTTTTATTTATTTGGTCTCGTAAGTGTTTTTAATTTGTAATGGAGAATTTTTTTACATTTTATTTCTGTTGTATAGTAAAATTTGGTTTGAATCGAAAAGAATAAAGGTAAAATTTATAATGATATGTACATGGCGCAGTATTAAAACTTATAAAAGCAACACACTGTCTCTGCGCATGAGATGTCAATGTGCTGATTGCGCTGTAGCACAATTGAGTTAATTACTGTATTGAGACACTATGCTTGCACAGAAGACATTTTACTGCGTTACCCATCTCTAGAACACAAATAACAAGAGTAAAATTACAAATACAAGCACCAATTGATACTATAAAAAGGGAACATAAACATTTAAACTCTATTATTCTTTTTTGTTTTCTTGTTTTCCCGGTTCAAGGACGCCTCCCTCATGGGGTTGAAGCTTGTGGACAGATGGTTCTGAGCTTTTGTGAGGTTATGGAAGCTCCGCTCCCATCTGACTGGTTTTCTTGTTTTTTTTTTTTGGAAATTTCTGAAAAATTCTTTTCTAAACCAAATTAGAACGAATATATTTGATGTAAGTGTACAAACATAAAGTTAGATATACATTTCTCCTTCCTAGTCTTGTGGCACTGGAGATTATATTAAAATGAAAAAATATATATATCCCCACTGAACCTTCCACTATTTCTTCCTGAAATAATTGAAAGTTTGAGATGAATGCATTTCATAGAGATTAATAAAGTAATATACATTTTGGTAAATTTGTGAGAAGTTAAATAGACATTTTTATCATATAATTTGATATTAAAATAAATATTGATATTTTAATGTGCAGCCACTGCACCATCCCACCACCACCGATGAAGACGCCGCCGTGGCGTGTCCATTTGTTCCTATAATAATAGTCGAAGGTATGAGATATAATGAGTATATTTTAGAGATTTAGGTACATGTGGAAGCATCAGATGTTTGACAAGATAGTGTTATCATATGCGAAATTAATTTTTTTCTGTAATAATATCAGATATAGTGCTGATGCTATCCATTTTTTTTTCGTTTTGAAAAGTGAAATATAATCACATCAGACATCAATATAAGCCTCACTAAGTAATAATAATAATAAAATTTAGCAGTTACCTCATTAATAATAAAGGATTTTCATATATCTTTCAAACGAGCATTCTACAATCCTCTAAAGTTAATAAAAATATTCTCGCGCAAAACTTATTAGAAGATTGTAGAAAACATGCAAGGATCTAAATAATGATATTTAAGCTTTTATCCAAAAAATCGGTCTGACACAACTCAGACAAACTTTCCCATAAGTATTTTTCTAACTAGTATATTAGTGCACATTGAGATAACAACAAACAGAAAATAGGTCATTCCGTATAAAATAAAAGGGTTATGATTTACTTAATGCATAATTAATGTTTTCTAATCACTTTATCGCATTGTTACCATGAGGTATGATGGTGTAATGATAAAGGTTTGCCTCGTAAGACTAAGGTCACAGAATTGATTCCCGGTGGAAGTAAACATTTTTTACTTTTTTTTTACATTATAACATTAAAAAATATATTAAATAAAGTAAGGAAGTAGTCATGTATTAAATTTGATCAAAATCGTTACAGCCGTTTTAGATATAAAAACTATTAAATTCTTTAAAGCTCACTCTCCTGCAGCACCCCTCCCTGCATTTTCTGGGGGCAACTGGCTATGCCATCTTATGCTGGTACTAAGGAAGTATTTATGTGTCAAATTTAGTCAAAATCGTTAGAGCCGTTTTAGAGAAAAAGTAGGCAGATTGAGGCCTTAGAGACGGATCATGGCGAGATCTGGGGAGTAGGCAGATTAGACCCAGGAATCGAACCAGTTCTACGAACTCCTAGCATTATTTTTCTCTAACAATTTTTTCTTGATCCCCTTTTTCTCTTGAAAATGGCTCCAAAGCGAGAGCCGAAACGTCGAGACGTTAACAATCTCAGACGCGGTTCAACCCGAGAACCTAGTATTTTTCATACCAACGTTCGCGGAAGCTAAAACAAATTTTACAAAATTTACAAATAAATACAGTTCTTACAGGGTGATGTGGAAATGACTTGAATTTTATCTATTAAATTTGTGATCTAGCATGTCATTGAAGTTGTTTTTAAAATACTTGTCAGTGTTATAAATACATTTGTTGATTAAATAGTTTTTAACTACCATTTTGCAAGCAAGGAAAGGTTAAGATTTTCATTTTTATAAATGATCTACAATCATCTCTGTACGCCAAGCCCAATTGAGGCCAATTCTAATAGCTCTTCTTTGTAAAGAGAATATTCTACATGTTGACTTTGCATCACACCATACAACAATTGCATAAGACTTATGAGATTGTACTGGTGCGAAATATGCTGTAATTAATGTTGTTTTGGAGGCCACTCTAGTAAGGTTCCTTAATACATAGGTAAACAAATAAAACCAGTCTCTTGCACACAGCTTCTGTGTGGTATTGCTAGGTTAATTTAGTGTGGTTAGAATATAAGAAAATTGTTATTGCAATTAAACTGCAGAAACAAAATTACAAGTGGCAATAATTTAATAGAAAAATATTTTTTCATATTTCGACACGTTTCTTACTCTATTCACACATTAGCTTTAACTAACGTTAGTTTCAATCTTGAAACTTTTTTATTCGTTTGCACATTTTAAAGGATTATAAGTTTGTTATGTAAAGTTTGCAGCTAATCTAGTTATTTTTATTTATTTATTTTATATGATTGTAATATTTAAATATATACATATGTAAATTTAAAATGGATTGTAGTATTATTTTATGTTGAGTATCCCAGCAAATACCTTATAAAGAACATGTTAACTTTATATCTAACATATTTTAAGTTGGATAATTTAACATAATGTTTATTTTATAAGGAATTTACATAATGCTTAACATAAAAGATTAGGTATTTATTGAAAAATCATGATTTATATCAACATGATACATTATTTTTTTATCAGTTTAAAAATTTTATGTTTATTGTGGATTAAAAATAATCTAATTGGTAGATAGCCTAGTACTAACCATAATCGTAGTGTAATTTATTTATTATTTAAGAAAAAATACCTACCCTATAATATAAAACATATATGACAACAATATTAGATACCTAGTCAGTGTTGTGCAACAGGCCAGTCTAATTAGATTAAGAGACGAAATTATGTGTTACAGGTTGAAACGTTTAAGAATCAATATGCATGTCCTTTAATAGCAACTAAAAATACTCCATCTAATTTTTATTTTAACTAAGCTGGCTTAACTTTTATTTATTAACAATTATCACTGTATTAATTATGTTGGTAGGGGCGAGCGTAGGTGCGTCTTTACTATGTACATACTTCGGTATGCCATGTAAAGCAACGACAGGCGCAGTTAGTACTTGGATGGGTGACCATTCCAACGGAAACCGCGTCCTCGCCTCACACATCTTCCAGCGGCTTGTATATCAGTGTATGCGCGGAAGCTATACAACCTTAGGCGAGGGTTGTATAGGAGATATACCATCCTTCGGAGGGGATGTAAAGCCGTCGGTCCCTTGTCTATTAAATGTTAGGCAAGTAAAAGATCCCTACTCTTCTTAAGGGAAGAGGTTCGGCAAAATTCCTGGTTGGGAGTAGCTCGTCTACAGGCGTCGGTGTTAGGCCTCAGTAGCGGAAATAGGCCGACGTTAAATAAATAATAATAATAAAAAAAAAAATTATGTTGGTAATGGTCCTCAACTGTACCTGAGGAAAATTAGTAACCCCTTAGGAAATTTACTTGCAGATTGAAAATACACCATGTCACACTATCTTGGAGGTGTTGAGCTTTAGAGATCGAACACAACCTATCCAGTGAAGATGCACCATCTGAGCATAGTGACACCAATACAAACAGTGAACGATTTAGTGATGACAGCAATGCACACAAGCTTTTCATTACCAGCATAAGCTAAAAGTTGTAATTTCGTTGTTGAAACCAGCTAATGATATAAGGTGTTGAACACTTGAAATATATAAGTATTGTACATAGGTGACAAAAAAGCATCGTATTTATCCACAAGTAACGTGTCTAGCTGATTTTACACGCATCCCACTACCTCCCAAGACACTCTCCGCAGTATGTCTCCTACCTTTTTTAAAATCTTTTATTGCCACCCAAAAGCCCTTGCATTACTTATCTCCAAGTCTCAAGGATGTTAGATAAAATCTAACATGCAAGTGATTGCACTTTGAATATTTAAGCGAATGATGGTGAGTTAAAGAACCAAATTTTCAAAAGTTTTTTGATGCCAAAATGTATTAATTGATGGAGCATTTTTGTCTGTTATTATGGGAAACCGACACTATTGCTTCAAAGTTTTAAATAGTAACAAATTATTTCCCTTTACAAGGTGAAGTTAACCTAATTTTACTTGCCTGAATATTTTCAAACTGATTGCCACATTTTATCACCTTTATGGTATAATCTAAGTCTAATAGATACTTTCTAGAAAATGTTATTGGACCTATTAAAAAAGTAATCTCGATTAGCATTATAAGGACAAGTGGTAAAATATCGTAGAATATTAAATATATCATCAGTTTATTAAACATTAAGCATGGGCAGGAATTTATGTCGTATGGTAGTACTTTTCACAGGAACTGCTAAGTCATATATATTTTTTATAAATACCCCGCTACAATTATAAAACATCTAGGTTTAAAGTAGGCCCGAAGGGCCCATTATTTGAGTGCATATAAGCTAGGTATATCGGTCTCTCATATAGAGAGTTATATGCTGCTGGTAACTTCAAATATTTCATTTTCATTTGTGAGGTAAAGAAAGTATAGCTACTAAGATAATGCTTCATTTCAAAATTTCAACACGATATTTTAAGGTTCCCAACACCAAATGAATGGTTTTCGTGGTGATGTTTTGTTGCAAGTAATTTTAAGTTCTCTTGGGTTTTAATCAGTACGCTCAAAATTAGAATGACATTGATGGTGACACATTAAATTCGATGAATGTCGCACCAACGATTTGTGTGATATTCATAATAAAATACGAAAACGTTAATAGTTTGAAGAAAATATTCAATAATATTCAGTGTTTAGTTAATAATGGAATGATAGAACATTAAGTATATGACAGAACAATGTGGTCCTTAGTAATAAATGCTAAATGAAACAATAACTATTGTTTTCATACTTTAAATCTGGATGTCTATAAAAATATTTCAAATGGAATCTTATAATAGCGAAATCATCTGAGTGCATTTCCATTTGCATCAATGCTGAACATAGAATTACCACCTATTAGGCTAAAAATCTCACATGACTTTAAATCAACATTTCTGGTGCTACAAGCTTTAATAAATGATTTATAGTTTTAGGGTTTTTGTACCATTGTATTTTATAATTTTTTCTCCTCAAAAGGTATATTTAAAAAATTCTCAGAGAAGGAATTTTCATCTCGTATCAATCATCTGCTTTTGATACTTTGCTGAGAAATATTATAAAGATGGTATTTTAATGTATTCAAATGCATTCAGCTGAATCCACAATTTACTAATCAAAAAAGAATTATTGTTAATAATTGGCCGGATTTATGTTAAATATATATCATTTGTTTTCAGTCTTATAATGTATGTCATTGATGGTTGTAAAAATTGTGTTGGAAAAACCTAGCAAAAGATATTTTCATTTTGCTAGCGTGTATTGTACTACAACCGCCCAAAATAAAAATTAATAACTGTGTTTCTGTTCTGTTATCCACTTCATTGAAAATTCATAAATAATATATTTTTCTTTCCTCTTGATTTACATTTTCATGTGGTAAAAAATGTGTAAAGGACAAAAAATAACCAGCTGTTATTTTGGTAAAGGGTTAAGTTTTTTTACTGTTTAGTCACTCCGGTTGTTTTATCAATTGCCAGAAAAGTTTAAAAGTTTCTAAAATTATCATTTACTCCTCTTTTTTTATGATGTCGCTGAAAACAAAGATTTTGTTCATAAACTAAGGCCAAATTATAATTTTTCAAATACTATGTATTTTAGTTGTATAAGGTTTATTATCATATCATGTGATTATATAAGCAGGAGCGTCTCTAGGTTCTAACATGAAAAAAGCTTTCCTATCCCCATTTTGCATTTGATCCAATTGCGTATACAGGCAAAATCAATCGAAAATATCTACATTATGAAAGTATATAATTGTTACGTTTCTCAAAGATCATCTACCATACAATTACAAATCTGCCTTAGACTGTTTCATTGATGATGAAAAAAATACATGTGTAATTCCTATATAAAACAAGAAATTTTTTTTGTTAATATAAATGTTAACTTTTGTTAAATAAAAGAAAATAGAATCACTAACAATCAAAATAACTACCCAAATTGCTATTGCTAACCTCATAGAAATGTAACTCATACTGATTGAGTACTACTTGAAACTACTTCTCCGATTTATGGATTTTCTGTGTTGATATACAGGAAAACCTTTTAGAGTTAAATCAGTTTTTCATGATGAACAGCAAGAGTAAATGGTCTATATAATCAATTGTAGGTTATGAGAATTGAAAATAATATATTAATTTTGAAAAAAAAGGTGATTACCCTAGATACTCAAAATGTGTCTACGTAGAATGTGTATGGTTTGAGCTATATGTTGTAAACATGGACGTGTATCTGTGTCGGTCAATACTGAGCAAGTGATTTTAAGCATGCTTCATTACCCTCTTGGGACACGTATGCCCTGAAAAATCACAAATATAATGGGAAAATATTTATTTTTGGTCATAACTTTGTTTCATAAGCTAAAAAACTGTAGGAATTCATACTGTACTAGTGTACTAGTCAAAGAAATCATCACATTTTAAAAAACCCTGTATAACATCCTATTTCTAAATGTGCATTTTCAGATTTTCGATCTCTCATTAAATATATATGGAATGCTCTTGGGAGAAGAGTTAGATCATGTTGTTATCCACTATAAATGGTAACTGTTCAGTTATAGTTCTCCACAAAAATTTAGTCGGTGTAAAAACAAGCAATAACATTCAATAATATGCTTTGCCTATTGGATAAAAATGGAGAGTTCGGTTCAATAAACCTATTTTGCCCAGCAATCTTAGGCATAAGAACTATTAATCTGGCGGAAAAATAAAAGTGAGTGGGACATTTGTATACAGCTTTATATCAGCGTTTTAAAAACCGTGAAAAGTTCATTCCAATCAATGTTATGCTGATGACATAAGTTATTTGCAGCCATAGGTGACGAAAATTGATTTTCTGCGAGTACCTCACTTTCAGGCCTCAATGGATATTATTATGGAAAGTCTAAAGGGTTTTATACATTTTTTATTAATTGTACTTATAGATCGTGATACCGCTTCAAATTTTCATGTAATTAGAGCTAATTATGGCTATGAATTTGGTTATTTTGAAATTTTTAATTAAAACGTGGAGTTAATATAAGGGTGAAACTCTGCAATGATTAGCTTGCTTTCGACAAACTTGGGAAACACATTTTTGCATATTAACCCTTTCGGCGACATAAAAAATTGCTGTCAATAGCATCTTAGCCTCATAAAAGCCACGTTTAAGCAATATCTCGATTTTTCACAAAAAAGCTCCTCGTACCATCATGGCCCCAGGACCCGTATTTCGAAATTTCCAGAAGTTAGACCTGGGAGCCAACCATGATCATCAAAATTGCTGTCAATGGTATTGTTGGAATTTTCAAGACATCTGAAAACATGTATCACATGGACAGCAAAAAGCCGTTTAAACCTCCAATGTTAAATTTCAATTTGAATTTATTAAGAAACATGAACACTCTGATCACACCCAGCTATCACCTCTACTTCCCCTCGCCCCCCTACACCTATATATATTACCGACAGTAAAAATGTTAGCGAGAGACATTTTTGCAGCGTTATTCAATATTCTGTTAGAAAGAAATTATTATCAAAAATAATATTTCCTTATCCAACCTCTCTACCTCCCAGGTCATTAAGATGACTTGAACTATCATATCTAAGAGAAAAAATGTTAAGGAAACATTAAAACATTAACAAGTCATTTAGTCTAGCCATTACAATTATTATTATATATTTTATATTCAAATCTGATCATAAACATGGTGTTCTTAGTAATAAATTTAAAGGCCAATCAAATGAGATGTTCAAATTCATATAAAATTCTGCTAAATCTACATAAATAAAGGACTAAATTAAAAAGTAGTAAATGAGAAAAGTGAAAAAATAACCTTAAAGTATGCAACATGCAGATTTAAAAACTTAATAAAATTGCAATAAGAGCGTACCATTCGAATTGCTATGGAAAAGTCAAAAAAATATTACATAAACTAAGTTTTATGTAATTAAATGTCTTACAAAAAGTTATTGAAAGCATAGTTGACCTATAAAGTTTAAAAGTATAGAATAGGAAAACTTGCCTGTGTAAAAATTCCTATTTGTTGTAAAACTCCGCATCGGTACCTTACTGATACTGACATAAATTCAGCAAAATCCATAGTCAAATTAAGTTCCATGAGAACGTTTAAATACTTTTTCATAATGCACAATAATATGGCGTGTGAAAATATTACTTTAGCATCAAATAATCATGGTATTAATTATTAGCATTTCATTAAGTATATACTAATTGCAGAATCTTAAAATAAAATGCTTTATTATTTGTCATTCTTGCAGCATTGAGATAAATCGAACCGTTGACTTGTAAGTGTCTTGATTATTTAAAGAAAAAATGCTAATTACCAATTATTTTTTTGTATCCATACAAAACCTAAGAGTATGCATTTAGCTCTACCGATATACAATGTACCTATAGTTCATGAAATAGTATTAACTAATGCCTTGACTATTTGATGAAAAAATAATGTCTGCCACAATTTTGACTGATTAATGGAATTTAATTTATTTTGCTATTTAAATTGGTTTATAAGCGAAATATCAACTTTGATTGTCCTATGTAAGACTTTATGACTTTATTCAAATCTGTTGAAATTTGGAGCTCATTCAATGTATCTAAGTGGTAATATATAAAAACAACTTAAGCCTAATATTTTTCTGTATTTGTACCAACAGTAAAATTTAACAGATATTTCACATACAACAACTTGCAATCAAAATTACATCTATCAAATACTCAATGATAATTTAAAATAGTCACTCACAATCAGTTTTAAATCATCACCAAATCAAAGCTTCTAATTCACTATAGGAAAAGTTATTTCTGTACTCAAATAAAACATTCTGGTGACGCACCTAATTATATAAGTAAAATAATTGTAAGCAGCTTATAAATATATTCTAGCTAGAGACGTTGTGTATGTGTCTACTATATAAAGTACCAGCATTTATTAAGTGCCGAAACAATTATTTTGTAGTCATATATTTATTTGTACTTCTGAATAGAGTTCTGTGATACACACTATGTATGTTATATTCACCATAAGCATAAACTGCTTGTACTAAAATTTAAGAATAATAATAAGCTGGACATTATCATAGTTTAACTATGGAGATAGTGAATGTAAAGAACAGTGATATTTAGTATTGTTGGTAAATTGCAGTGTGGTGTTTAAGCAATCAAATGATTCCTACATATAACAAATTTGCACTATACACACCCCACAGTAGTTCTGTTCAATTATTTGAAAAACATCTAATTTTTAAAGTTTATTCTTGAATTTTGTCCTTATTGCTCAATAAATCAAAAGTGAAAGGAGTCTAAAAAGAGGTTTCTAAAAATTTACTGATACTTATAGTATTCCATTTTTAAAAATGGCACTTGGTCTGGTACACCCTGTATATTGGTAAACAATATCCAGTTACAGCAAACACCATGAGTGTTGGCAAGGGTGGGGAAATCTGTATGTAGATAGTGGCATAGACCCAGCATATGCATCGCTATCATGATTGATGTCACTGTCAGTGATAAATTATTACAGCACGTGATCGTGCTGTTCTCTGATAGGTCAACTATAGTCCCCACTGCTCGCCATCACTTGTGGCATTTACAGTACAAACTTTATTATGTAGTTTACCTTAAAACGTAATATTTCAGTCACAAACTCCTCTATAAAGTCCTTATTTTAATATCAGGAACGTAACCAGACTATTAACCAACAGCTACTCTCTGGGCCATGTGGCCCGCCGGCCAGTCAAGCTATTTATTTCGATTGCAATGGGCCGCTAGATGGCACCTGCCGACTGTTTTGCATATATTTATCTTAAAGATATCGAGATGTACCAAATAGTCGAAGGATCCTCGTGTCGGTCGTCACAGTCTATCTTGCACTAATGAGAGTCAACAGCTCGAAACTGCAGTCTGCAAGTGGTGTGGGACAACTGATACGAAAGCTCCTTTAAGTAGAAATTAGTCTTTCGGCTGGTGTTTGTTGCAACTGAAGCATTAAGTGTTCTGTTGGTAATATGCATTTATTATACTTAACGTGCCAGGATTGTAACTCGAAATTCAGCTCTCAGCGGGGCAGATAGCCCGGAGAGTAGCTGTCGGTTGCAGTCTGGTTATGTTCCTTATATTACAATAAGGATTTTATAGAGGAGTTTGTGACTGAAATATTACGTTTTAATATTCTGCTCTCTAGAAGCACATTTGAACTTATATAGTTTACGTATTTTTTTTTAAATTTCTCACTATCGAAGTCGAACATACTATTGCCCTACCCTATATATTTTAATAAGAAACGGAAGATAATAGATAATGAATGTAAATTATGAAAATATTATTCCAAATTTTACTTTAATATAATTACAGACAACAGGCCATTTTATATCATCAGTCAGTTTACTATCTTAAGAGCAAAGTCCCAAAAAATAGAACAATGTACACCTAAAAAATATATTAGACTGATCTACAGAATTGGCAATATTTTGTAATTATTCTTGATTTAAGACAAATATATTTAGGCAACTTTTTTATATGTAGTTCATCAAATTATTGTTACTAACAAAACCTGTACAATGTACCAGAGATAAGTTATGCTGGTGTCTGGCTCAACTTGTTGTCTGCACTATTTAATTGACTTGTAAAACAATTTAGTTACGTAATACAACTCTTTAAATGTTATTGTATACACTGTTTGATATTGAATTTCTAATAAAGTTCCTTAAATAAAATAACTGTTTTAAATTTAGTTTGATTTCTCATTATTTTAAATATTTACTTAGTGCAATTTTCTCACCGACCAACCGAAATCTTGTTGCTTTTTCAAATATCCACCTATCAGCTTAAGAGGCTAATTTTACGGGCGTATAATCACATGGAAAAATAGCATGGACCGTCTCATATGGCCATGTGTCCAGAAATATTTCCTAATGGTTTTATGAGTATAGTGATTAAATAAATTAAATTTATCATCTTGTGTTTCCTACCACTTTTTGATGAACAATAAAGTCTATTTCAAAAGTCATAGGGTGCTGAAACACCAGGTACTTGGGCATCTTCTATTCAAAAATAATTCCTATTTTTATTGCAAATGTAGGTAAATATTATTTTACAACAAGAATTAAACGATCATTATTAGCCTACAAGAAATTAAATATAGCAGCCCTTCGAATATGTTTTAAAATATCAAGATTTTTAGATGAATATAAAGTTTAAGTAACGTTTAAAAATTGTCTCCAACACAAGACGTTAGGCCTTATCTTTTTTTTTTTTTTTTTTATACACTTATTTAACGTCGGCCTATTTCCGCTACTGAGGCCTAACACCGACGCCTGTAGACGAGCTACCCCCAACCAGGAATTTTGCCAAACCTCTTCCCTTAAGAAGAGTAGGGATCTTTTACTTGCCTAACATTTAATAGACAAGGGACCGACGACTTTACATCCCCTCCGAAGGATGGTATATCTCCTATACAACCCTCGCCTAAGGTTGTATAGCTTCCGCGCATACACTGATATACAAGCCGCTGGAAGATGTATGAGGCGAGAACGCGGTTTCCGTTGGAATGGTCACCAATCCAAGTACTAACTGCGCCTGTCGTTGCTTTACATCGCATACCGAAGTATGTACATAGTAAAGACGCACCTACGCTCGCCCCCCCAGGCCTTATCTAAATCGTGTTAAAATAAATAAAGACGAGGTTATTAGAATTAAATAGGAGTGATGCTTACGTTGTGTACGAAACACACTGTGAGAAAAGTAGGTTGGACAATGTGGTATAGTGCCGGGTGCAAAACGAAATTCTGGATAGGAGAGTGTACATATAACCAGTGTTTTAAAAGAGGTAAAGAGAATCATGCCTTCACTGCCGATAATTATATAAAAGAACAGGCTAGATGCATTACGGGACTTCGAGCTACATATCTGTTGAGTGTTTCCTCTACAGGCTGATCACCAAATTGTTTGGTGTACAAGGTATTTCCACATAACGAAAAACATGGCTATATTCACTAGGAGGTCTTCGATAAATGTCTGTTGTGTGGTTCTTTTCGGGCTTATTACGAAACTACTTGGTGTACCAAATATTACCACATCAACTAAAAATAATCTGTCATGTTCGCACATTAGAGGCTACTCTTCGGGTTTATTATTATCACCAAAACAACCATCATAGCCATCGACAACGAACTGATTTACTTTGTTGATAATGTAACGTGCTTACAATTTTCAGTAAACACTTTGTGGATTCCAAATAACTTGCAACAAGAATTTTCACAAACCACTGATTTATTTAATCACTAAAATTACACTAGCAAATACTTAAAAATCACACAACTAATAATAACTTAATCTAATATAATTTCACTACTTTTAAAACACTAAGCACTTTACTTTTCTTCTTAAACTTGTCAACTCTTGTCTAACCTAAAAACTCTCTTGTCTGTTTACTTCACTAAACTGCATACTTCACTCAACTGAACTCTTCTTCTACAAACTGTTTCTGTAACCAGAAGCACAGATTACCCAGAACTGTACTGGATGCTAAACTGAACTGTTTATCCTTCACTAAACTGTACTGTACTCTTCTTCTATCTGCTGGCTTCACCTCTTTATATACCCACTTGGAATGTCCAGAATATCATTGTAGAACTTTCCACAAATATACTGGAATTCTCTAGAATTTTCTTAGGCACTACTAAATGGTGGTTCGCCAGTTGACCCACAGATGGCGCCACCCTTCTGGCCAGGGAGTAATTACAACTCTCCTCTCTGTTAGAGGGCAGCACATAACACTGCCCCCTCCTTAAGCCTGAACGTCCCGGTCAGGCATTTCAGATACCCCAGTATACTTTGCCAACCTGTCCAGGTGCACGATCTTCATCTTGGACTTCTTTCTACGTTGAATCCTATAAACAACGTCGTTGATCCGAGTGATGACAGAATACGGTCCTTCCCAAGGTGAGCGAGGCTTCGAGAATCCTTCTTCACTCCGCTGTGGGTTATACAGCCAAACCGAGTCCCCCACCTTGAATCCTGCTGAACTGGCATTGCGGTCATATCTAGCCTTCATTCGATCACCACTCCCTGTAGGTGACCTCTTGGCAGCCACATTTGCACAAACCTTGCAACTGCGACACCAAGCCTCTACATCCTGACAGCTATTTACCCAGTAAAATCGCTCCCGTACCCTAGCCAAAGTCTTATTTCTGCTAAAGTGCTCTCTGGATATTCCCTCGTGCACTTCCCGAAGTACTTTTGGTACTCGGCACCTGGGTATCAGCAACCGCATGGTAACTTCTTTCCCATCCGGGCTCTCCCATGCTCTCCGTAATAGTCCATCTATAACCTTAAGTGAATCCCATTGCGCCCATAAAGCCTTCAGTCCAACACTTTTACTGGAAACGTCCTTCCATTCCGGGCGGATTCCTTTTTCTTTCGCCTTCAACATTGGTCCAATTTCATCGTCGTTCAGTTGTTCCTCTCTTAGAACTTTCCTTGACCAGTCCTTCGGAACCTCTATCTTAACTGCCTTCACTTCTGCTATATCCTGCTGCTTCTTTACATTCTCGGCATTCACTTCCTTAGGGCTCCTCTGGCGACAGTACCTCTTGACATGCCCCAATTTGCCGCAATTATAACAGCGGATTACTTTTATCGGACCTCCAGCACTTCGCTGCTGCTTCGGCTCCTGTTTCGGCGGTTGCGGTTCCTGTTTCAGCTCCGGTCGCGAACTTAATTCGTTTAGTAATTGTGCGACCATTTTCTGTATGTCTGTTAACATATCAATCAATCTCATCTTATCAGAGCGACCTTCCTCTTTCTTTGCAGTGTTTACTTCCCCAGGATTCCGTTCTCGACACTGCCGCATCATATGTCCTGGTTTGCTGCACTGATAACACCGAATCACCTTCCTTGGCTGTCCTTCGCTCTGTTCTCTTTCCTGCTTCCTTGGAGCATCTGGTTTGTTCATCAACTGGCTTATCATTTTGTGCAGGTCAGCCATCAAAGATTCCATATTTGACTTTTCTAAATGGTTCTCTTCTTCTACTTTCATGGCTCGTACTCTTGGATGTAGAGTCTCTTCATAAGCGGCCTCAACTTCGAGGGCATGAATCAAGGCTTCGCTACCAGTCTTAGCTCGAGATAATCTAAGGACTCGCCTGATCTCCTCGTCTCTTATGCCATCAATGAAAGTATCAACTGTTAATTGTTCCTGGAATTCTTTGGGTGCATCCGGGTAAGCCAGGTATGTCAGTCGCTCAACAGCTGCTTCAAAATCTTGTAAACTTTCCCCAGTCTTTTGTGTGCGTGATTTGAGCTGAGTCCTGTATACTTGGGCGAGGTGTTGGTCGCCATATCTTAGATCTAGTGCAGCCTCCAAAACTTTAAAATCCCGTTGCTGCGTCACTGGGATAGTCTGAAGCAACTCTGATGCTTGACCTCTTAATGCTAGCACCAATGCCATAGCCTTGTCTTCATTGCTCCAATTGTTTGCGTATGCCGCTGCCTCAAATTGTCTTTTATAGGTTGACCAAGAAGTTTGACCATCAAAGGAAGGCGGTTGTAATCGAGGGCCTGACGATGATAATACTAGCTGGCCTCCTTGCGTTCTTAACTGTCGCTTAAGTTGTTCTACCTCCCCCTTAACTACCTGAAATTTTCCTTCTATATCGGTAACTTTCTCTTCGACGCCAGTAACTTTTTCTTCGACACCAGTAACTTTTTCTTCGACGCCAGTAACTTTTCCTTTGATTTCACTTACTTCAGTCTTTATGTTGCCTATATCCTCTTTAATTTCGCTTTTGAGGTCTTCAGTGGCTGAAAGGATAACATCTTGTTGCCCCTGTATAATTTTCCTTAATTCTTCTTTCTCTTCTAGACGTCGTTTTTCTTGTTCTTCTTTCTCTTCTAGACGTCGCTTTTCTTGTTCTTCTTTCTCTTCTAGACGTCGTTTTTCTTGTTCTTCTTTATCTTCTTGACGTCGTTTCTCTTGTTCTTCTTTTTCTTCTTGGCGTCGTTTCTCTTGTTCTTCTTTTTCTGCCTGACGTTTCCTTTCTTTTTCTTCTTCGCGTCTCTCTTGTTCTTCTTTTTCTGCCTGACGTTTCCTTTCTTTTTCTTCTTCGCGTCTCTCTTGTTCTTCTTTTTGGTCTAGCATCATTTTTCTAAATTGCTCGAACATGTCTTGCATTTGCTTTTCGGCAGCCATGCTTCTTGTTTCCATCCAAACAATTAACTCGAAACAGCACGAACAAGTCTTATTTAAAGTCTATATCGCTTCTCAGTTGAAACCACTTAAAAACTACACTAATTTCTAAACAGAATGTCCCAGAAATTTCCTCACACTAGCACAAATAAATCTTGTCTAATGTCTATATCACTTTCCAGTTCAACTCACTTCAATATCTCCAGTGGTTTCCAAATAGAACACTATGGAACTTCGTCGAATTCTTCAGAAATTCTGTTGCAATTCCGCTTCTGACACCAATTGTTACGTGCTTACAATTTTCAGTAAACACTTTGTGGATTCCAAATAACTTGCAACAAGAATTTTCACAAACCACTGATTTATTTAATCACTAAAATTACACTAGCAAATACTTAAAAATCACACAACTAATAATAACTTAATCTAATATAATTTCACTACTTTTAAAACACTAAGCACTTTACTTTTCTTCTTAAACTTGTCAACTCTTGTCTAACCTAAAAACTCTCTTGTCTGTTTACTTCACTAAACTGCATACTTCACTCAACTGAACTCTTCTTCTACAAACTGTTTCTGTAACCAGAAGCACAGATTACCCAGAACTGTACTGGATGCTAAACTGAACTGTTTATCCTTCACTAAACTGTACTGTACTCTTCTTCTATCTGCTGGCTTCACCTCTTTATATACCCACTTGGAATGTCCAGAATATCATTGTAGAACTTTCCACAAATATACTGGAATTCTCTAGAATTTTCTTAGGCACTACTAAATGGTGGTTCGCCAGTTGACCCACAGATGGCGCCACCCTTCTGGCCAGGGAGTAATTACAACTCTCCTCTCTGTTAGAGGGCAGCACATAACAATAACTCAACATGTCTCCTCTGGTAGCTCGCAGAATTGTAACTGACCTGTTTTGTGTTGTAAGTTGGTAAATGATTACATATCGTGTCCCGAGTTGCTGGCTCTTATTAAATTTAACATCCCCAAGCATTCATTGAGAAATAACAATGTTTTTTATGTTAATTTTCAATCCAATAATTATGAAAAGCATTCGCCTTTTGACAACCCTACAAGTTACAACCATAGATGAATATTATATCAGCATATTCCACGTTTGTAAATTTTACTGGCATAGTTAAAATATTTTCACAAGTTTTCACTAACTAAATGCGGATTATTGACACATTAAATTACTAACAAACAATTATTCAACTGTTTAGGAGATTTCTTTTTATTATCTGTCACTTTGAACAAGCCTACTGTGATTGATTAAAAATGTTGTTATTTCATACCCGATTACTTATTAGGACCACAGTTTTTTACCAAAATGGACCTTTAAAACGTGCCGGAATTAGGATTCACCCAGACCACCTAGGCTCAATAGAATTTTTGCAAATTTTAGTTATAAAACTATTTATTTCACGTGCCTCTCATTTAATAGGGTTCTGTAATCCATTTTCTTGCACATTTAACAACGTATTTAAATAACCACGAAGGTGTAACAAAAAAATGAAATAGGCCATTTTGTTTGTTTTTTCTTGCTCTTTTCGAATATCGTATCGAAATTTCAAAAAAATATATACAGGGTGATGTTTTATTGATGCAAAGAAGAAACATAAATTATAGTGAGTCCGGACCTGGATATATATTTTTTATACATGTACCTCTTGGGGCTCGTTAGTACATTAGCCGTACCAAATATGAATCCGTTATTTCATTCCCTATCAAAGTTATGACAAAAAACAGGTTTGGCCAAAAATTATTTAACACGCTGTAACTTCGTAATGAAGGCCCAATGAGACATTTCTATGGGAGGTTCCGGTTACCACTGATGTTCTCTACCTCCTATTAAGCTATGTCCCTCTCATGATGCAACACCCTGTATAGATCTCCCCTGGGTGATTTTAAAATGTTTCTAGATAAAATTACCTTATTACTTGATAAATTAGATATTACCAAAAACATTGTTGTAACAGGAGATTTTAATGTATAATTTAATACTGCAGACCAAAGAGCCTTACAGTTATGTAATTTATTTGGATCATTCGGCTTAAAACATACAGTCAAGGTAAATACTAGAAATGATTCGTGTCTCGATAATATTTTCACCAACCTAAATGATTCATCAATAAATATATCAACATTTAACCCTAATCTCTCAGATCACCTGGGTATTAGTTTTAGGTTTGAACACACAATAAAGAAAACTGCTAGTAGTAAAAGAGTAAACTATAGACCAATCACGAATCATGGTTTAACTCAGTTGTACAACTATATTGAGAATATTTGTTGGGTTTTTCTAGATGGTCCTAATCTGAATGTCGATACAAAATTTGAAAACTTTATTAATATACTAACAGCTGGCATAGAAAAGTCATTACCTATTAAATCAAAATCTGTAAATAGTTTTAACAATAAGGGCCAAGTTGATTGGTTCAATGAGAACCTTAAACAAATGAGAGAAAGCCTTCAACTTCTGAGTATTGTTAATAAAAAAAATTCGAACCTTGTAACTGATAAGGAATTAAAGGATTATAAAACAAAATATAAAAAGGCATTGTCTGAGAGCAAGCAAATGATAATTACATAAAAACTAGTAGTAACAGTCAGTCGGCCATGTGGGACATAATAAAAAGTAATAACCCAGTTTTAAACTTATCTGAAACTGCGAACATTAGTGCGAACGAATTTAATAACTTTTTTGTCAATATTGCAGAAGATATAGTAAATGCATTACCCAAAACAGACATAAGCCCCGTGGGCTATATTAAAACCAACGCTGCAAACTATGCCACAGGAAATTTCAAATTTAAGGAAGCAACTTTTAACCAAGTAAGATCAATAATAAGTAATTTAAAAAAATAGTAAAAGTAAAGATCCATATGACATAACTGTAAGAATTATCAAAACTCTATTAAACATTATTATTGTGCCCCTTACTAAATTAATAAACATTTGTATAAATAACCACATATTTCCTAATTGCCTTAAAATTGCAAAAGTTATTCCTGTCTTTAAAAAGGGATCTATTGATGATATGGGTAACTACAGACCCATTTCACTGGTTCTTATACTTGCAAAAATTTTAGAAGCAGCTTTTAAAATCCAAATCACAGAGTACTTTGAGTGTAATACATTGTTTTCCCCATGTCAGTATGGTTTTAGGAACAATAGATCTACCTCATTGGCAATAAATAATTTTACACAAATAGTATTAAAGGGATTTGAAGAAAACATGTACACCCACATATCATTCCTAGATTTAACAAAAGCTTTTGATTGTGTGTCCCACAAAATTACAAAAATTAGAAGCCTACAATTTCGATACTAATAGTATAGCACTAATTAAGTCTTACCTTTCGGACAGATTGCAATATGTGAGCTATAATGGGTGCACATCCGAGCGGCAGTTGGTAAAGCATGGCGTGCCGCAAGGTTCTGTCTTAGGACCCATCCTCTTCTTAATCTACATCAACGACCTACCAAACTGTTGCCCGGATGCCGACTCTATTTTGTTCGCAGATGATACAACCAAACTGTTTCAAGATCCATCGTTAGATGTAATTAAACGTGATGTATCAAATACACACTCAAATTTTAAGGCTTGGTTTACAGCAAATGCATTAAGCATAAATGAAAGTAAAACTCAAACATTAATTCCCACGTTGCGTAATTTACCAAATCGTAATTCAGATTGCGAGCCGGTAAAATTTTTAGGGGTCTACATTGATCCAATACTAACATGGGAAAAACACATCGAGTACCTGTCAGGGAAGCTTTCAAAAATAATTTTTTTAATAAGGGATCTAGCGAATAGTGTGCCACAAAAAACCTTATTAGTAGCTTACTATAGTTTTTTTCATTCAAACATGTCATATGCTATATTAAATTGGGGTCACTCAACTCACTCAGTTAAAGCATTTAGCTTACAACGTAAATGCATCAGAATCATAGCTCAAATAATAATAATAATAACCTTTATTCACTTAAGCCTTTTACAGGATATGAAACGTCAAATAGTACACAAAAAAATACATTCATATATCTAAGTATCTAAAAACACAATAACAAATATATAACTTGACAATACATTACTACAACTTTAAAACTTATTATATTTACAAATAAATAATGAACATAAAAAAAGGTACATATTTATAATTCATTGTAAAAATTCAAGTTTATATTGGATGATTGAAAAATTCTTGTAAAGAATAGAAACAATTTTCTCTGAGAAATAAGCGGAGCTCTGTTTTAAATTTTTTTATATTTACTTGCTGTTTTATACTATCGGGTAGCTTGTTAAAAATTGTTCCACAGGTATAGTAAGGCCCCTTTTTGTATGTGCTTAAACGAAAATTATTTATATAGATCTGATTTCGCCCTCTGGTGTTATAACTATGCACACTACTGTGTTGTGGAAATTTATCCCAATTGATTTTGGCAAATAGGGCTGCTTCATAAATTAGCAGACAGGGCAGTGAAAAAATTTTGTGTTTTATAAAAGTAGGCCGACATGATTCTAGCGGAGTTAGAGAGAATATTAACCTAATAATTTTTTTTGCATTACAAAAACACGCTGAAATTCACAGCTTGTTCCCCAGTAAATTATTAAATATTTCGTATGTGGATATGCTAAGGCAAAGTATATATTTAATAAATACTTTTTATCCATGAAGTTTCTGAGATTTCTGATAGCGAAATAGGCAGAATTTAATTTTTTTAGTACATATTCAATATGATTTGTCCATGTAAGATGTTCGTCTATGAACAAACCTAAAAATTTTGTGTTTTGAGTTTTTTCTATTTCATGGTTATTTATTTTTACAGAAATAACGGGGTTTTCCCGTCGTTTGTGAAACATTACATATTTAGTTTTTTCTGCATTAATTATTAGTTTGTTGTTAAAGCACCAGGTGTAAAATTGTTCAAGCGTGCAATTTACTTTATTTTGAAGGTCCTCAGGTGATGATGCAGTAATGCATATAGTGGTATCATCAGCATACAACACTAGAGTTATATCTTTTGTAATAAAATGTTGGAGATCATTGATAAATAAAATAAAAAGGAGTGGTGATAGCACACCCCCCTGAGGAACTCCAATGTTGACTTGAGATGGTAGTGATGTGTTTTGTCCAATTTTTACACTAATTTTCCTGTCTGATAAAAAGGAGTATATCCAATCATTCAATGGCTGCCTTATACCTAAGCTGTTTAATTTTTTTATTATGAAGTCTTTGTTAACGCAATCAAAAGCTCTAGTTAAGTCAAAGAATAGAGTTAGTACATACTCTCCTTTATCCACCGCATCATATATACAACTTATTAGAGAAAAAGATGCTGTATTTGTGGAAAAGTTTGGCCGAAATCCATGTTGAGCATTAGATAAAATATTTTTTGTATTTATAAAACTGTACATTCGATTGTGAATAATTTTTTCGAATAGCTTTGATAAACAAGACGGTATGGTTATAGGCATGTAATTTTCAACAAGATCTGTTTCGCCCTTTTTGTGTAGAGGTATAACAGTGGATAGTTTGAGGTCATTAGGAAAGATTCCCAGTTTTACTGATAAATTAAAAATATAACATAGCGGATGAATTATGTATTGAGATATATATTTTAAAACTTTAATTGGAATTCCATCTGGCCCACTTGAGGGTTTGTTTTGCATTTGTAACAATTGATTTTCAATTTCCATAGGGGTGATGTCTGGGAAAAAGAGGGATGAAGTACTTTCCGGCCCAATAGAACAACTGCCAACAAGATAATTATTGTATACCTCCCTAAGAGAATTTTCAGCTATTTGCGCAAAATATGTGCTAAATATATTACATATTTCGTTTTGATCTGATACTAAAGTATTTTTATACACTATTTGTGATGTATTTGATTTGTTTTTTGCTGCTCCCATATTAGAGTTAACAATAGACCATATTTCTTTGGAGCTATTAGAAGAGTCTTTAATTCTTTTGTGATAGAATTCCCGTTTCATGATTTGTAATTTTGTTGTGTAGTTTTTTTTCTCGGTTTTGTAATGTTCACTTATTTCCCTACTATTAGTATTTTTCGATAGCCAATATAGATTTTTAAGATTACGGCTCTCTTCTACCACACTCGCGTCAATCCAGTTGTTTTTATTGTTACCACAAGAAACTTTGGTCTTAGTTATTGGACATGTCATATCTAAACAATATGTTAAATTGTCTCCGAAATACTTCCACGCCTGATTAACATCTTGCATATGATATAGATCACTAAGATCAGTAATTGAAAGCATATGTTTTAAGTTGAAAAGGTTATTATCTGTAAAAATACGTTTATAAATATACCCCGGCTTTTTGATTACTACTTGACTCGGTTCAGGAATACTTATAGTGAATGTTTGTGCTTTATGGTCTGATATGTTAAGATCTAGATTTTCACCTGAATTGTTGGAGATATTTGATATTACATAATCAACTGCTGAAGTTGCATTGTTAAAGCACCTAGTTGGTTCTAATGGAAGACATGACTTTAAGTCGAAACTTTCGAAAATATCAAGTAGTAAACGTTTTGAGGGGCTATCTATTAAATAATCTATATTGAAGTCACCACAAATTACAATATACTTATGATTTCTTAACACATTACATATCATAGCATTGAAACAATTTAGAAATGATTTGACATGATAATTTGGATTTGGAGACCTATAAAACACTAATAGCGCAATTTTTTCCTTGTTGATGCTTAAACTTACTCCCGCACATTCACAGATAAATTCTCTTACATGATGTTGGCTAATATTAATTGATTTGCATGTTATATTATCCTGTCCGTAGATCGCTACGCCGCCATGGATGGATGATACCCTGCAGAAATGTGCTAAGATTTTGTATCCTGGAATTCCGGTAACTTCCACTTGTTCTGGCGTCATCCAGTGTTCGCTGATTAGTAAAAACTGTGGTTTTTCTTTATTCAGGAGAACTTCTAATTGGGGCAATTTGTTTGAAATACATTGAATGTTGAGGTGCACACCTTTAATTGTGCTTCTCAAACTTGAGTTATTTGTGAAATTATTATGGGATTTTTTATATCTCATTGGCGATTGATTCCAGTCTGCTTGCACTGGTAAGATCGACCTGCTTACTTTCGAATTCGACTTTGTTTCTAGCTGCTCGAAAAAAATCAAATATTGTAACCGTGATGCCTCGGTTCCATGAGGTGGGATTTAGCAGTTGGTCCTTTAAACTCGCATCTGCCCCGATTTTAAAAGAGCTGTACGTTGGAGCACAATGTGTTAGGTTTTATTTTATAACATATAAAATTTTCATTATTAAATTTGTCTTTTAGGAGTTCTATCATATCATCCGTTGTTAAGCTCTTATGGAAATTAGAGACATGTATCCATATACGTCTGGTTACTGGGACTGCAGCATATTTTGAGTTATTTGTATCAGCTGTTCCGGTGATTATTTGCTTGTTTTTGCTCCTTTTATTTAATGTATGGTCATTAACGTCTCTAGAATGATGCGACGAAGCTGATTGAAGGTCCATATTTGCATTGTTTTTTGCAGGTGCCGGTTTCCCATCTTGATTTATTATATTTCTGTATTTATATCCCCTTCTATTTCTTGGGAATACGAATTTGTTCTTATCATTATCTCCTATATCACTGACATGATCATCATATATTTCGTCATCCGTCTCATTATGGTTGCAGATTTCATAATCCCTAGTGGTTGACACGCCTGATTCTAAGTTTATTATTTCTTCCATTAATTCTCTTTGTTTAGTCTCTAGGTCACTTGTCTTAGGTTGTTGTAATTTTTGCGGTTTTTGTTTGGGTGTCACTGGTTTTATTTCCTTTATCTGACTTTTTACCTGAATAGCTCCTGGATTAGTTTTTGCATCTTCTTTTTGTATGTATGTATTTTTTACTGCTTTATTATCATTCTTCATGTCATTCCATTTGTTTACTTTTAATTTAATAAATTTTATGTCTTCTGAGATTACCATCAATCTGCTTTCTATTTCATGTGCTACAAGTTGTTGAATTTCCAATTTTTGTGGCTGTTTGGGTTTATTTTTATCTTCAGGATCGCTCTTCTGGGAATTGATTGTTTGTATTTTTTGTTGTATCTGTAAGTTTTTGATTTTTTCTTCTTGTTGGTGTATATATAGCTTTAGTTTATTATTTTCTGTTTTCAGAGTGTTATTTTCTCTTTTCAATTCCTCATTTGATACTGTCAGTGTTAATAAATCATTTTTCTCACCCTCACTGACTTCTTCACTTACACTTTTTGTTTGCAAGGACTTGATGTCTCCAAATTTGCTATCACAACATGCACTTCTAGCAGAACAACTATTATGATAAGTTTTCTCACAGTTTAAACACTTAACTAACTTTTTTAATGCTGGCTTATTACAATAATTGCATAGATCTTTAACAGACACATCTTTATTGTCGGCCATCTTGCAAGATATAGGTTACAGAGTGTTGCCGTGAGCAGTTTATAAAATTAAATATACTTACCCTACCATGTGTGTACATACTAGAGTGTCTACTATTTATAAAACAAAGGCTAAACTTATATACTAAACATTGTGATATACATAATTACTATACTCGAAATAGAGAAAGAATAGCTCATAACCATCTGAGACTCTCACGTACTAGCTATCACTGCATAAAAATGTACAATGTCCTCCCTGATTATGTAAAAGACTTAGCTTTCACACAATTTAAGAATAAAATTAAATATTACTTAAACAACAAAGCTTTTTATAGTGTTGAGGAGTACCTGCAGAATAATTTTAGCAATTTTGACCTGTAATTTCTATTTTACTATATATGTTGTCTTTTTTATTGTATTACTTTTAATATAAATTCATGTCAATTTTATTTTTATATTGTATTTCTTTTGACTTGTGTAAATACTTTTGTATAGTAGCATCAATAAATCATTATTATTATTATTTGTTGTTAGTCGATTAGTTTGTAGTATTTTTTCGTGTTTTATACTTAATTGTTTATTTTTGCATAGTTTTATTACCATTGTAATGGGGTTTTCATCGTATAATAAATAAACAATAAAAAAAATCAATTGTTAAAAACAAAACACACTAAACTATTATTTGGAAGTGTAAAAATTGAATTTGAAAAGTATATCCTTATTTAGCCAAACCCAATTTATATCTTTTTGTTGGAACCGAAACTATTTGGACAAAAAAACAGAGCTGGGTAGGATTCGAATCCTTTTGGAGTATTCGAAAGTGGTATTCGAATACTTTCATATAAAACGATTCCTGATCCGGATTCGTAAGACAAATGAAAAAGGATTCGAATACTTTTTTGTGGTTCCAATATTTTTTACGCAAGCATTGTGCATTATGTTATTAAGTACAGGGAGCGTGAAGCCACACAAAGTCAAGAAGGTAAGAACCTATTGTAACATATTGACAGGCAAATAGCATGCATTTTGGTAGGTACTTGTCAGTGTTGCGGTGGACAACAGTCCGATTTGCGGGTTTTTTAGGTGGTGCGGACATTTTTCGGACTAAAATATTTCTGACAATTTTGGATATTTTGTCCGTTTTAAAAAAAATAAAGCGATTACTTTCTCTATACATTATATTATTTTTCAATGTTTAAAAAGTCAACGTTTTCGTTGTTATTTTAAGATTTCCTCAAGTCTATTTAATTTTAGGTTTTCCTTGTAAAACCTAGTTTTAAAAGTTGTAAGAAATATGGAACAATATGGAAATGAAACGCATATAAGGCGTATTTTAGCTCGTATTTTAGGCATTCAACGTTCACTAGAATCTAATACATATTGATTAAATTCTAGCCGATATTGAAGGTTTAATGCCTAAAATACTGCTAACTTCTATCTTTTATTTATGATACAAATTTTAAAATTAAGTTTTACAAGAAAAACATTAATTAGTTAGTCCTGAGGATGTCTTAAAATAAAAACGCAATATCAACTTTTTAAAAATTGATTTTATCGATCTTTTTACCACGCCCCCAACCAACTCAATGGCGTAAGTTTAACGTTAAAATAGGGCAATTTATTAATTTCTTTCTATTTAATCAATCAATCACCTACATATATTAAATAATCAAGCAAAGTATTAATCTATTCACCATAATATTACAATAGAAATTAATAAGTGTAACTGTAACAATAATTCTGAAGTTAACTTGAGGATTCGAATCCTGTGATTTGAATCATTTTTTTCTACAAAAAGGATCCGAACGTAGTACCCGTGATTTGAATCCTTTTCGATGATTCGGATTCGTGATTCGAATCCATTTTCAGAGGATTCGACACAGCTCTGCAAAAAAATAATCATCTTAAAATCTTGTTAAACTTAACTTTATAAATTTACGCAATAATTTTTGCTTTAACAAAATCTTAAGACTAGTGGAGAGATAAAAAAAGCTTAATGCCTATCTTAAAAACTGCTTTACTTTACTGTAAATCAATCCTAAAATTTTCATTCAGCGGGCCCCATGATTTCACATCGTTTTAATGCAACTTTTATTCAAGGATTTCGTGAAGTGACACGATAATGAGAAATTGCTACAAATCAAAACATATTCTAAAAAGAAATGGATGTTTTAATAAGCGATCTTATTCAGGTCACGTTAGTTATATAGGGATTATGTGAAAATAAATAAAAATAAAAAATTAAATGTAATTTAATAAGAATTATACAAAATATAAAAATTAATAAAAGTCTTCCTCAGCAAGTTTCACAGTTTGTTGCTGATTTTTTACTTGCTCTTGATTTGAATACATATAAGCGACTTGTTGTGATAATGTAGCTTCTTCCACATTTTTGTCATCTCTGATCCGTATAAACCGTGGGAATCTCAATGAAATGCCTTTTTCCGGATCCACCTAGATAACACAATTGTAAATTCATGAGTTCATGACAAAAACTAACTATATTAAAAAAATTAAAAAGTTGAGTTATAAAAGTATTACAATTTTTCAGGAATTATATATTTTTATAAAATACTAGAAATACTGAGAAAACTACAAGTGAATCTAAGAAAAGTGGCTAAATGCCTTTTTCCGGAACCACTTAGATAACACAATTGTAAATTCATGAGTTCATGACAAAAATTAGCTATATTAAAAATTTTAAAAACTTGAGTTTTATATTATAACTCCTTATTTTATAATAAGGAACAAGCATAAATTTTAATATTAATAAAATTAGGTTCTATTTTTATTAAAACAACAATTTTGATTATTAATTTCATTGAAATATGTTAAATTCGGCATGAAATTGAATTTGAAAGAGTCCACGTGGTAAAACGGGTTTGACGTCATATCATCTGGTTACTTTTGACGGAGCCGTGAATATCGTGATAAAGTAAAGCGTTTTCAGTGTTTATTCGGTCGTAAATTTGTGTAACTTTTGATTTTTAAGATGTATAAATCTGTATATATCGGTTGAAACACCTCATAATAATCACAAAAAGTCACATTTGTTTAAAACAACAGTAAATATGGACAGCCAAAATAAAATAAACAAGGGAAAGAGATATGTGACGCACGGGCCAGGCAAGCTCGTCAAAACTCGGCAGTTGCTCGTAAAGATTGAAATAATTTGAATTTCAATTATTATTTATTAATTATTGCATGTCTAAACGATTTATATTATGATATACTTAGACATTTTCAAACATAAACTATCTGATAAAAACACTTTTGGCTGTAAAACTGATATTCACATGTACCCTATTATTACAATTTTCCAGGAATTACATATTTTTATAAATTACTAGAAATACTGAGAAAACTACAAGTGAATCTAAGAAAAGTGGCTAAGACTACTCAGTCATTCATAATTCTATGCAATAATGCAAACGATCTTTAATTTTGTGATCGAAAAAAACATAAAAACTATTGAAACTTACAATGCCGAGGGCAGCTCTATGTACTGGAGACAAAGACAAATCAGCACATTTGATTTCCCAAACTTGAACAACATCAAACCAATGATCTGGTTCTAAAGATGAATCATACCTGTAGTATGGTTTAGGTTGAGAAATTAAGTGGTTTTTGAAGAATTCGGAATGAGTCTGTAATATTTCATCACTAAATCCTGTTCCAATCTAAAATAAAATCAATTCAGTCACTGCCAATATGTCTGTTTAGCAGAAATTTACTTTACATATACTTTGATATTCCTCACTGTCTTTGTCATAACAAGCTAATAAGAACCCTCCATAAGTTCCAGTGCGTTTCCCTTTTCCTAAATATCCCCCAATTACTACAACATCTAGTGTATCTCCTATGCCTTCTAAATAATCCTTCTTCAGTTTTAACCAATTATGTGATCTCTTGGCAATTTCATATGTAGCATCTTTTTCTAGAGTTTTCACCATCAGTCCTTCACAGTTACCTAAAAAAATTAATTGTAAATTACAACTCATGTTGGAACAATTTCTGAAAAAATACCTTTTACACTCTCGTCCAAAAATTCTTCAACTTCTTCCATTGTAGATGTATCTAAATGTTTAGCGAACACCCACTCTCCTTCTACCTCTTTAAAATATTGCTTCAACAAATTTCTACGCTCTATAAATGGTTTCTTAACTAATGATTCCCCATTTAGGTAAAGTAGATCAAACATAAATACACATACTTGAACTTTGATATCGGCTTCATTGGCATCCTACAAAAAATGTATCAAAAATTCTAGATTGCATTTCAATTTATAAAACTTCGAATAAAATATTAATTTTATGCATCATGTGTCTTTGAGGCACCGCCGTACTTAGGGCTTTTTGTGACAGGGGCACGAGTAGAATCTTGAGCCCCTAGTAATTTTTATTTGCAAACAGTTCACTAAAACGAGCTAAAGAAATGGTGAGTACGAAACAAAGGATTATTGAAATTATTCAATCATGTTAGTGTTAATATAAAATTAGTATATAATAAGAAAACATGAATAACCTATCAGTAGTACCTTTCTTTTTCTGGTGCTGAGAATTTGAAATGGTAAAATTTGTTTCTTTTCCTTATCCCAAGCAACTGCTTCACAGTCCAATATGCAAGATTTCACATCTTCATTTTTACAACCATCTAATCTAGAAATTATATCTGGATATTTAGTAGTGTTATTTTCTTGATTTCTACTAAAAATGTAAACATCTTTTCCATTTATATGAATCTAAAAAATATATATTTATATATTTCACAAGGCAGGATATTCATTTAATAATTTTCCATTACTTGTGCTCTTTCTCCATCATATTTCCATTCACAGGTAAATTTCAAACCCTCAAATCGTTGTAATACTTCTTGAACACCTTTTGTTGGATGTGCTAACATAGGTTTGAGAGGGATTCCAGGTGTCAATTTACAATGATCAGGTAATTTTTCAATTCCTTCACGTAACAGAACTGGTATGATTTTATCATAAGTTGGACATTCACTAAAACAAATTGTAAGATGTTTCCTCAAAGATTCACACACTGTTTATCTGTATAATATTTTGATCCTTAAGGGCATTCTCGTGATATTTTGGCAAAGTCCTCAAATTTTTCATTTAGACAGGCAGAAGTTTAATATAGACTGTCAGTTATTGTTGTTATTAAAACTAAAAAATCAGCTCCAATTAATAATAATTAAAGTAAGGCAATAGTTATTAACTCTATCCAAATTGATCTTCCTTGCCTAAGATTGCATAGCTAGCTTTTGCGCATCACCTGATATACAAGTTGCTAAAAGATGTGGGGCGAGGACACGTATTTCCTTGACCCGGTCACCTGGCCAAGTACTAACTGTGCCTAACGTTGCTTTACATTATATATTGAAATATGTAAAGACGCACCTACATTCGCCCTCTACCAGTATTTAATTTGACTTGGTGTAACGAGGTCATTTTATCTTCATTATGACCAATTTGAACTTTTAGTGGCTCAAGTAAGTAACATTCTCACCCAATCCAAATTCTCCACAGTTACGGTTGTACATGGCATGATTTTCAATTATTTTATTATTATTATTATTATTAGCCTTTACTCGAGCCCGAGTATAAAAAAATGTTACAGTCGATAGATTGTGTGTAATAAAAAACAAGTAAAAGGTGTAGTCTATTGTAATTCCCATTCATCTACGGTGCACACGACTATGGCTATAGAGGCCAATTCGGGAGAGCACATGTCGACCACAGTCAGGACAAACATAGACCTGGTTAGGTCTTGGATTCGGCCTTCTTGCAGCAACATTTCCTTGATAGCTGGTCACAACCCCTCGCCATTCAGTTCTGTCCGCTGTAAGTTGTTCCCATTGCTCGTCTGGAATACCGCAGGATTTTAGATTTTCATGGAGAACGTCTTTGAACCTCTCCTGAGTACTTCCACGTTTGATATGTGATGGAACCAACGGATTTTCATCATACTTCTGAGGTGTCTTTGCTGAAAACGTTCTAATTCTTTCACATGACGATGGTAAGTGACCCAGCTTTCACATCCATATAGCAGTGTTGGAATGACAACTGCTCTGTAGACAGCCATTTTCGTTGACAAAGCAAGGTCGTGGTTGTCAAATACTCTCTCTCTAAGTCCCCAGAGTGCTCTAGATGCAGCGTTAATTCTATTGCGAATCTCGCTGTCCATGTTTGCTTTGTCATTAACAACGTTGCCTAAGTAACTGAACTGATCCACCACTTCAAGAGAATTTCCGTTAAGTGTAATGTCTATTTGGTTCACTTGATGAGGAGTTGACATAATCTTAGTCTTTCCAATGTTGATTTTAAGTCCCAAGGAATCATAGCTCTGGGCATACACATCTAAAAGTTCTTGAAGCTCTTCCGGCGTAGAGGCTAAAAGTGCACAGTCATCCGCATACTGGAGATCACAAATGAATCGTGTGCGTGTCTTCGTGAAAGCTCTAAAGCGCCCTATGTTAAAGAGACCGCCATCACAACGGTATCTGAGACCTATTCCTCTGACTGTCAATTTGTTGTCAACAATAATTGTTAGAGCAGTGGTAAACAAATTAAAAAGTAGGGGTGCCAGGACACATTCCTCCCTAACTCCAGTGAGGGTTTGGAAAGGTTCAGTTGCCTCATTATTATACATAACCTGGGCGTTGTTGTTTGTATGTAGACTGCGACATACTTCCACAAATTTTCTAGGGATACCTAAGCGGAGCATAATTTTCCAAAGCACTTCCCTGTCCACCGAGTCAAACGCCTTGGTTAAATCAATGAAGACCATGTGAATTTCTCCTTGATGTTCGAGTGCTTTTTCCTGAAGCTGTTTAAGTGTGAAGATTAGATCCGATGTGCCTCGGTTTGGTCTAAAGCCACTCTGTGTTTCAGGAAGTAACTTTTCCATAACAGGTGTTAGCCTATTTGCCATTTCAATAACACGTTCAGCAATTACATTTTTCGTAAAAATTTTGTAGTTAATAAACCTTTGTATAACAGCTAGTTGGGTAATCGATCACATTGATGTCTAAATTTACGGTTAGTTATGTGCGACTTACAGGTCGTTCATTTGACCCGAGTAATCAACGCTCCTTTCATTAAGTACTGTGTTGTGAAGCGGTCACACTAAGCCTTTGTTCCAAGCATTAACTTTCTTCAATTCCTTAGCTGGATTTAGTCCACGTGGTAATTATTAATTACTATGATAGGTGTTTTGTTATTTTTCTTTTTAAACATTTCTAATTGAATTATTAGATCATAATTTTGAAGAAAAATTATTGGATAATACTTGGAGTGAAGAATTAGTAACATTTTTGGCAATAAAATTGGATCATATTCATTGGTTTATATAACATATTTAAATGCTAGAAAATTTAGATTTGGTCCACGAGACATTTACTATCTAATTACGCTGGAAATTTAAGTTGCAGCTTAATTACATGTATGGATTATAATCGTGGGTAAAAAATCATTGACCTAATAAAATATCGCTTCCAAGAACAAATTTCATATGTATTTTTCCACATGTTCGCTACCTGGTTACCGCCAACGTGAAGCCAGTTTTTGGGTCTACAAGAAATTTGTTTTTCAAGTTGTTCAGAAAGAAATTTCACCAATACCTGGACTCATTAAAGATAAGTACGACCTATTTGCCTACTTCAGCTTCACTCGCGTTTGCAACTTATCAGCTTCCTTATTAGTCACTAATATAACCTACCATCCACCAGTTCTTAACGAAATTTATTGTAGTCTTTTTACATTTGTGTTTTTTTATTTATATTTATCTATATATGTTATATTAGAAATATACTATGATATATAATATCACCGAGACAGGCTTAACCTTCTCAAACATATCATGTTACAAATTGCGCAACAGCTCTTCTCTAATAACCGCTCACGTTGGCTGAGCTTAATGTTTCTTTCTTGGTAATCCCTTATCATGCTGAATTGCCAATTTAATGTTCTTTGTTCTCTTATGTTATAAATACAACCAACAGACATTTGTACCTTCAGTCATATACTCATTTTCGACCTAATACATTCTAAATTTATTATTGTTCATTATTGTACCTAGAGTCAAGCTTGACTCCCAAGTAAATAAAGTTTTTAAAAAGTGATTTCTACAATCCATTATCTAACATTGGCGCAGTCGGTAGGATCTGAAAAACACCCTGTAACCCAGAGGTGGTGGATTTCAATCCTTCAATCAGCAAAGAATCTACGAGAAACAAGAAAAATACAATTTCAAGCAGACAAGCAACGTCTCAACAAGCTCACAAGAAGCATCATATACACATCGAGAAATAATTAGCAAGTAAGAAACATTCCTGGCCCCTGAAAGTCGGTGTCTTCGGCACTTGGAACACGTCGCCGTGGATAGGAACACCTAGTGATACCCCTGACGGTACATCCCAGTGTAGCAACGCTTACGAAACCGCATTCGACCTTCCATCTGGACCCCAGGCATGAAGATAGTAATGTAAGTAATTTAAGAATCATCTCGATTTATTTTCTATTTCAAACTGCACTAAACATTTATATTTTATCATTCGTACATTGCATTCACATTTGCATTAAACCCACGACAGTTCTGCAATCTAATTTAGTTGAATATATTATCTAAATATCGTATTACTTTAGCCGATATTTTATTTTATTTTAACACAAATATTTTCATTGCAATCAATATATTAATTTGACATATATCAAGTTTAATCTTTATCTTGTAACGTTTTTACTGCAATTTAATACTACTACTACTAATAAAGGTTAACGTATTGTTTATACCATATGACTATAATATCTGAATAAGTGCAAATACCATCGCAAAAATAATTTGTTACATGCTTTATACAGAAAAGAATACAATTTCGTTTCCTTTTATTCATTATTATTGCCAGTGGCGTACTCTTGCACCTTTTACAATTAATTTTTATTATTTTTTGTGTGTACCAAATTAATTTTTGTTTGTTTATCTGAAATTTATATACAAATCTTAATAATACAAAATGGCGAACCAACCAAATACTACAGCAAATAATACCAATAACGCTGACGAAACCCTTACCATAGAACCCTACAGGTTAAGTGAGATTTTCTCAATAGTTCCAGAGTTCGACGGGAACCCCATTTTCCTACAAACCTTTATTTCCGCGAGTGTTTACGCATACGGTATGTCCATAGAAGAGCAGCGTATTTTACTCACCCTGCATATTAAAAACAAACTT
Source organism: Leptura quadrifasciata (assembly GCA_963675555.1). Taxonomy (NCBI): domain Eukaryota; kingdom Metazoa; phylum Arthropoda; class Insecta; order Coleoptera; family Cerambycidae; genus Leptura; species Leptura quadrifasciata. Next base: position 146,639,664 of record OY776673.1, on the reverse strand, counting down.
CGCGGAAAAGCTGCCGAATTAATAAATTCGAGGAACCCTGCCACTTGGGTAGAAATTAAAAGCCTACTTGAGGCGCATTTCGGTGATTCACGCGACTTGACAGCCCTTATACAAGACTTACAACGGATTCACCAACTACCTAATGAAACTGCCCTGACATTCGTATCTCGTTTACAAACGCATAATGCCAAAATGCACGCTGCTGTGCAAAAACAGACTTTGACGTTGGAAGAAAAGACAGCCCAATCATCCTTAATTGAAACCATGACTCTAACAACACTACTTACCGGACTAGAACCCAAACTTGGACAAATAATCCGTGCCGGAAATCCCAGCGACATGCTAGAAGCAATCAATAGAATCAAACGCGAACTCCAACTGTCCTACTTCGAGTCACAAAAATTCCCAAAACAAACTATCAACAAAAACCCCATCCAGAACCAACAGAGGCGTCCCAACTCCCAACAATACTGTAATTTTTGCAAACGTAACGGGCACAATTTTAATGAGTGCCGTACAAGACTACAATTCTCACAACAAAATCAGAACTTTAGACAAAACAATTTTGCCAGTCCTCCACAATTTTCTAGACCGAATTTCCACAATTCTCCCAACCAGCAATATCAAAGAAATTTCACGCCGCAACAAGATTTTCAACAGAATAGGCCTTCTGTAATAAGACCTAATCCGAACTTTCAGAGACCCCCAAATCAACAAAATTCAAATTTCAATCCTAACTTTAACAGACAAAACCCACAGAGAACACATCACGTTAATTTTGACAATAAACTCTCAAAATTATGATACTAATTTTTACCATGAAACTGATAATTTCAGTGACCCACAATTCCATAACTTCGGAAACTATCAAACTAATTCTAGCCTTGATAACATGGCAAACATGCCACGAGTAAATTATGACGATTACCCCCATTTCCAGCAAAATAACGACGATAACATGCCATACCAAAATGAGAATTATACAGCTAATTCTCAGATGTCGCAGGATTATACTGCTAATCCTCAGGATTTTCCATTAGATCCGGAGTATTCCTTGAATACTCCAACCCAGGAAATAAATTTCGAAGTGGACCAAATGTCCAACCAAATTCAAACATTAAACCTGAAAGAGAATTCCGACCCACATTCGAATCCCCAAGAACAGTGTTTCATGTAAAATCACCATCTAACCCTCCGTTTCAAATAAGTTCGAAAAACCTGTATTTCATGAAAGACCCAACAAATAAATTTAATATTCTAATCAATTTAGGTGCAGATATTTCCATTTTCAAACCCAAAGCAACAGAAAATTATAACCTAAGACACCCCGAAAATTTAAATATACAAGTAACAGGTCAAAAAATTAAAATCACTGAATCTGTTCTTATACCGTTCAATTTTAACGATCCACACAAAGTTTATGTATACGATTTAGATACAGATTTCGATGGCTTTGTAGGTAACGACTTTCTAGAATATTACGAATGCATTATAGATTTCAAAAACAATCAACTAATTACCAATTTTGAAAATATACCATTATTTAAAGTTAACGATTATTTACCTTTACAACCAGTTACAAATTCAAACGAAAATATTAACAATCACCTTTCAGATAACACCATTAATCAAAATCTTATTTTTTTCGTACCAGACACTGAAGAAATATTTGAATTTTATTGTGACACTGACGCTATACCGCTAGCTCAGGAACAAGAAAAAATACACTTACCTAACGCCTTTGCAAAGACAAACATACAAAGCGAATTTTTCGAGACAACGTCTGATGAAAACTATCAAAATTCAGACTCCCATCAAATAGACAAAAGTTCTAAACTTTCAGACATCTCCTGTAAAGACAAAAACCAAAATTCCATCTTTACCGAATCTCGTATCAAAGGAATAATTAAACATAAGGTACAAGAAACAAAAACAATTTCAAATGTAACCCCTACGGTTAACCAACAAAAAATGAACCTTTCAGAAACAAAATCATCTCCTACAGGCAAATTTAAATTGACAACCTTAAATCCAAACATGTCCAATAACAATTCGAAACAAACAATAACATTAAACAGAAAAATGTTTATTTCGCAAACAGTATTCAAAATTAATAATAAAATATTCAGGAAATCGAAAATTCGAAAAACAAATAAAGTAAAGAATAATCCAGGAAACACGCATACGATCTTGCGTAATCAAAACAAAAGAAAAATTTATATACCCCACACAATCAGGAAAATATACCAACGAAATTCATTTTTATCCCCGGTAAAAACAATACCGAAAATAGTAGAATTTTCTAATTTAATATTTGAACCAGTTCAAAAATTCAAATCTATATTTAAACCTAATTAATAACGATAATACCGATTTCAGTCTCAACTATATGCCGACCCTGCAAATAAAACGGTTACAAAAATTTGCAACCCAAAATTACTTTCAAAATTATCTCACAAATATTTTTTTTAGTCACCTAAACTAAACCTTTTAGAATATTATCAAAAATTAACAGTTTACATTAAAAGTATTTTCCATTTTCTTAGACCTTTCTAAATTAATACTACCAGAAAATTTGACAAAAAAAAAACCCATTGTATAATAAATTAATTAACTATCAAAACACTTCTCGTGTAAATAATTTTATTTCTTTTCTCTATTACTAGGAAACTTCTCCTATAGTAAATTTTACTTTATGAAACAAAACCTTAATTATAACGAAATATCTTTGTTCATTTAAATAAATGCACATAAAGTAATTACATTTAATTCAAGGAACTCATAATAGTAGTACTACTTTGATAACAGTACCTTGAACTTTTGCACAGAGGCACGTCCTGTATATTTATGGACTTAAACATATTAATAAGAATTGCATGATATCCAGCACCATAGTATCGCATTGCACTCATTATGATTTCTCCCTACACCAATATAAACGCTTTACAAGCACAAGTAATAACAGCTGTTAACTATATAATAATTAATACCAAGGGCAGAAAAAAATTAAATAATATGCAGTAAGAACTTTTCAGAATTTAATTAAAACTTAAAATCAGGACATACCTTTTCCAAATTAAATAATTGAACTACTCGTAAACCCTGAAAGAAACTCACAAACGTTCAGAAGAAATTTCGGAAACTGAAAATCAAACACTCTTCAAAATGTTCGAAAAATATATATTTTTTATTTGAGAGGCCCTAAGTAAAAACAAATGAATATATTTCGGACAAGATCACAAACGAACAAACTTCTCAGAAATTTAACACATTTTCTAGACTTTACAAAACTAGATATTCAATAGATTATTCTAAAATTCAAATCTCGAACAAACAACTCTTGGACCGAGAAACAAAGACATCATAACTTTCTTTCAACAAAATAAACCTAAGAGATCATCATCACCAAATTATTGATGACATTTTCGAGGAAAACCCCGAATTTTACGACGACAAAATAAATATCCTCTCCAGTAGATCGGTTAGACATAGGAAATACTATATCATTCCTCTACCCTTTGACCCTGAATCCGTAGTAGAACATTTGTTCTTAGCAATATACAAAAATCAAAATGAATTAGATCTTTCTAATACTTACCATGTCGAAAATAACTTAGACCTCCCCATACTCGAAATTCTGTCATTTATCTTCGCAGAAAAGGACCTAAAACTCATTATCTGTCAAAACCTAGTACAAACACCTGACGAAGACCAAAGACCGATAATTCTTGACCAAAACCATACCGGCAAAAACAACCTGCATCGCGGAATAAACGAGACTATGCGTAGGATCAAAAATAAATACAATTGGCAAGGACTAACCAAAGATGTTGAAAATTTCATAAAATATTGCGAAATTTGTCAACGGACTAAAGTTTGCCGTAAAAACCTTAACAACCCTCTAGTAATCACTGAAACTCCAAGAACGCCTTTCGAAAGAATTAACATCGACCTATTCGAATTTCCTACACGAAATTACGCTTTAACTATCCGTGACGAACTTACAAAATTCACACAAGCCTATGCAGTACCGGATAAAAGCGCAAAATTTGTGGTAAATACCCTATTGTTATATTTTCAACATTACGGTACCCCACTGAGGATTCACTGTGATTACGGCGGTGAATTCGACAACAACTTACTAAAAGACCTCTGTACCCTCTACGATATAAAACTGACATATTCTAGCGTAGGACATCCCCAATCTAACGGTTCTATAGAACGCTTTCATGCTACCTTAGCCGAAATGATCAGAATTCACAAAACTGAAGACCCAAATGAACATCCTTTTACCATATTGCCGTATGCAGTAATATGATATAATAATTCGGTTAATAAAACGCACGGTTTTACGCCATACGAACTGATCTTTGGACACACAGCTAATAGACCACCAGAGACCCTGTACAACCAAAAAGACCTAATAACTAAATATGTTAGGGACTTAAATAATAGGATATCCCACTATTACCAAATTGCACGCAGTCGGACTGAAGCGCAAAAACAAAAAGCTAAAGTCAGATTCGACAGAAATATCCCAGAAAATCGCCCCACGTATAACGTTGGAGACGAAGTATATGTAAAGGAATCCCAAATCAAAAGCAAGTCACAAAATAAATTCAACGGCCCTTTCGAGATCAAAGAAATTTTCCAAAATTCTGCCACTTTGTTAAATCCCGAGACAAATCAAACAAGTAAAGTAAATTTTGATAGAATGAAACCATATACTGAAGATTAAAATCTATTTTCAGGTTTCTACTGCTGTTCGGATCAGCATTTTCTCAATACGAAATAACACCAATAAACAATACTATCGGTGTTTACTATCACAAAGACACGGACATTGTCATCTCACACAAGAAATGGACATTACTCGTACATAAAAATATATCGACCTTTAAGACAGCTCTTGACAGAAACGACAAAATTTTACAGACAATCCTTACTACCCTTGACCCAGCATACAAAAACATGAACGAATTCGCGAGTGAGGTTAAAACGCATTTAAGCCTCCTAGGACAAATCTCAAAATCCATACAAACTAAATTTGACGAAATACATCTCGACACGAAACGCTACAAACGCGGAATCATAAACGGAATTGGTTCAATATTCAAAGCAATTACCGGAAATTTAGACGCAGAAGACGGTAAATACTACTCTGACTGTATCAATAAATTAAACCAAGACGAACGTCAGATAGAAAATTTGATGAAAAATCAAATATCAGTTACGAATTCAGTTATTAAAAATTTTAACACGACAATTCAAAAACTACTAATAGACGAGGAGACATTCAACAAAGACATAAAAGAAATCGAATACGCAATCTTAGACATTACGTATAAAGTACGAGCAGTTGAAACAAAATTAAAATTCTTGGAAATTTGTGAACAACTCATGGCGAGCTACCTATTTATAGAGGACAACCTCAACGATATTTTAAATTCGATCACTTTCGCGAGACTCAAAGTAATTCATATGTCTATCATTAACCCCCAAGATTTGGTAAACTCATTGCAGGAAATTTCACAAAATCTACAAAAGAACAATTTGCCACTCCCAATTAAACTTTCAAAAATTGCACAGTATTTAGATATTATTGAATTAAAAGCTTTCCAAATGAACTCAGAATTAGTATTTGTATTAGATATACCCCTAGTAGACCCTCAAACGTACTCCGTTTTCCAATTATACCCCATTCCTATCTTAGATAGTAGAACTGGTCTGTATCATATTTTGTCAACTTCTCAAAAATATATCGCGAGAGATGATGATTCTTTGATGTACATACCCATTGCTGACCTCAGAGAATGCAAGCCACTCCATACCAATACTAAATTATGTCCAAATTTGTTTGCATATCCAATTGACAACAACGCCATATGCGAAGCCCGCCTTTTCAAGGATCTACAAACTCTACCAGAAAACTGTCAAACATCAACTATCATCGGCCAAGGATACAACATCCAAAAACTAGACGAAAACGTGTGGATGATCGTCAATACAGAGCCACTAAAGATGACTATCAATTGCCCGAAAGAGACCCCAAAAACCGACACCATCCTCAAAAATTGTATAATTAAATTACAACCAAATTGCTACGCCTTCATAGGTATCACGAAGATCCAAGCCAGCTCAGGCGAAACGACAGACGTGAAGGACGACGCTCACCCTATACAAATCCCGTTCGAGTGTTGCAACCAGGTTCCGGACAAAGTTCGAGTGCCCAACCTGAAACCACTAAAACTAAGTGATCTGAACACCGAAGACCTCGATGTCGCCAGACACCAATTAGACCAATATTCAAAAGACTTAGACGACCTAATCAAGGAACCTTTCATCACGAGACACATTTCTTGGTTTACCTATCTTACCATAGTGCTAATTTTCGGACTCTTATTCTTGTATCTATTCTGTAAGTGTAAAGCAAGAAGACGAAGACTAGCCATCAACGTTTCCACGACTCCTCCATCTCCACCAAGGCCTAGTGAACCCCTCAGGACAATCACTAGCCTGTTTCATCAACGAAGACGACCTACCTTAAGAAGAGAAGACAACGAAGCCGAAGACATAGAACTTAACTAAAGACAAACTGTTTTGTGCCTTTTTACTGACTTTTAGTGCTAGACTCTTCAGTGAATTTCATTTCATTTGTTTAATCATTATATTTCATTATTTTTCTATCCTTTGTTAATTTCAATTTTATTAACATTTTTACGTTATTTTCATTTAAACTTATCATACTCATATTTTATGCTTTTATATTAAAGCTATATTTTAACCTTGGGAATATTCTATCCCATTTTAAGACAAACTTATTATGTTTGTATTTTACGCTTTCTTGCTAAAGCTATACTTTAACTCTAACATTTTTATGTTATTTTACTTTATGAATCAAGCTTATTGTGCTTGCATTTCATATTTTAGACACTAAGGTTATACTCTGTATTTTAAACTTTACGACTTAACATTTTTGTACTCTTTATATTTTTCCAAATTGTACCATTACCTTTTATATACATTTTATATTCATTTCAAAAGTTGCTGCATAAAACACCAACTTTTTTTATAAGGGGGAAGCTGTTATATTAGAAATATACTATGATATATAATATCACCGAGACAGGCTTAACCTTCTCAAACATATCATGTTACAAATTGCGCAACAGCTCTTCTCTAATAACCGCTCACGTTGGCTGAGCTTAATGTTTCTTTCTTGGTAATCCCTTATCATGCTGAATTGCCAATTTAATGTTCTTTGTTCTCTTATGTTATAAATACAACCAACAGACATTTGTACCTTCAGTCATATACTCATTTTCGACCTAATACATTCTAAATTTATTATTGTTCATTATTGTACCTAGAGTCAAGCTTGACTCCCAAGTAAATAAAGTTTTTAAAAAGTGATTTCTACAATCCATTATCTAACATATATATCTTGTTGTGGCAGACTTATTAAATTGTTTTAAAGGCTGCTAATTTTATAACTTTTGGCAATACGATACCTATCGATTACACAGCCATACACAATTTTTTTTTTCTGATCTGGGGGTCTGAAGTCTTATTTCACCCCATCACATCAAGATTTTGTCATAACCTCAAAACCCATAATTACCAGCTATGGGTCGCGTGCGTTGACGTCACAGCTTTTCAGCCCTTAGGAAAAACAAACAGCTGTCATTGAGTAAAAACGCCTCGTCGTAAAGTGTTTTTTGCACTTTTTATGGTGTTTCAAAAGTTGATTTTGGATTATTTAACATCCATAACTATCCTAAATTATTTCGTGGGGTAAATTTTGTTTGTTAAGATGGAGATGAGTTTATATTTTACGAAATTGTCTCATGATGTATAGGTTAGGTATGCATAAAAAATTAGTGCCATCAGTTTAGACCCTTATATTTTAAAAAAGGAAGACTTTAGTAGTGATATTGAAGTATTTCCAAATATTACACATGGTGATATTGTTAATTATTTAGTTTTTGAAAGAAGTGCATATACAAAGGATGAGTTTAAGGCATTCAAAAGTCTTGAAGCTTACAACCAGTTTGTTTGTGGCCGGGCGAATGAGCTTTTTTGCAAGGAATTTACAACAAAAAACCTGTTGTTGCAAAGGTAAGAATTATTTATCAATGATTTAGCTCTAAATACAATTTCTTGGCATAATAATGTATTAATATAATAATTAGAGAAAAAAATGAACCATATATATTTCAATTTTTGAATTGCAAAAACTATTTTGAACTTGCTTACTGCTTTTAATTATCATAAATTAAACAGTGTTTTTTGTTTATTAAATAAGGATTAATTATGATCATTTTAAAGCTTGTTAGTGATCAGAAATTATTCATGTTAGATGCCCATTTTTTTTTTAAACGACAGTCAACATTCCTGAACATTTGCTAATTTCTGTATAACATTTAGTTTGCTAGCCACTAAGTACAAAAGTTTCGTCTAAAATATTTAACTCAGATCATGTCACAGCATAGTCTAGTTATGGAAAATTTCACTGAACGTTGACAGGGACTTTGATGATACGTAATATCTGTATATTTTATATTGTAGCTCAATATAACAGGCATTTTTCGTTTTTCAGGTTACACAGTCTCAACGTCTTCAGCAGAAGCCATTGACTCCTTGGATTATTACCGATCCAGATGGTTCCATACTGAGCAATCATTGTGATTGTGTAGCCGGTCTAGGTGAAAAGTGTTCCTCGGACGTAGTTCCCATAAATACCATATCTGTTCAACATTACACTCGAATACTCTACTTACTTAATAATATACATTTTGCCAACCATATTAATACTATCTAGAACTGTTTAAAAAGTTTTTAATCATCTCTAGATGATTGGCCAATCGCACATCGAGTACAGTATTCAAGTGCTTTAGTGTTTATGGAATTATGTCAGAGCAGTGCAGAATAAAATTTCCAACATAACGTTACTTATAGGTCGCGTGCGCGTGACGTCACAACGTTTGACAGATCCCAGCCCTTAGGAAAAACAAACCGAAATTCGTTAAGCGGTTTAATGGAGACTTAGTGAATTGTTCGTAATATTTGTGTGTTTAAGGATATTTATCGTACAAAATGCCAAGTTTTTGCTGTGTTGTTAATTGTGGGAGTGTAGCAACCCGAAATAAACTTAGTTTTTTCAAAATATCATCCGTTTTCGACTCGAAGCAAGTTTGGCCAAGAGGCGTCAAATGTGGTTGCAATAAAATTAAATATGCAAATGTGTGTTCCAAGCATTTTGTTAGTGGTGAGTTATTACACGTTAATATAAAGAATTTGTTTTTAATTAAGGTTCGTGTTGCAGGTAAAAGTGCCGATCTAAATGATCAAAACAACTCAGATTGGGTACGGTCTCTCCACATGGGATACAAATTGAAACCCAGATGCGAAAGTGCTCAGGACTTAAGAATCGCAGCTAGAGCAAACAATAAACAAAACATGGCAAAATTAGAAATTTATGTTGGTTTGATTGTTTTTAACAAATATTTTTTGTTAGTGCACATTTTTCTTATGTAGAATCGTAATGTATATTATCTAAATAATCCGTCTATGATTTTGAAAGTTGAGTATAGGAATAGCCATGGGGCTAAATTTTACTTAGTATATATATACCTAAATATAACATACTCTTTTTATTTCATATATTGACATTTTATTCAATAAAGTTGTTTATATTGTTATGTGCTGCCCTCTAACAAGGAAAGATGTGATTAAGTTCATGTTCAAAGTTTTCCTCAGAAGCTTAGTTACTTCCCTGACTAGTAGGGTGGCGCCGTCTATGAGCCAATTGACGAACAATCATCTATTACATGGTAGAAAACTATGGAGAATTCTAGAAAAGAATTCTAGAAGGATTCCAAGTGTGTATATAAAGAGGTGACTCCAGCAGATGGGGGAACAGTTCAGTTGAGTGAAGTATGCAGTTTAGTGAAGTAAACAGACAAGAGAGTTTTTAGGTTAGACAAGAGTTGACAAGTTTAGAAGAAAAGTAAAGTGCTTAGTGTTTTAAAAGTAGTGAAATTATATTAGATTAAGTTATTATTAGTTGTGTGATTTTTAAGTATTTGCTAGTGTAATTTTAGTGATTAAATAAATCAGTGGTTTGTGAAAATTCTTGTTGCAAGTTATTTGGAATCCACAAAGTGTTTACTGAAAAGTGTAAGCACGTAACAATTGGTGTCAGAAGCGGAATTGCAACAGAATTTCTGAAGAATTCGACGAAGTTCCATAGTGTTCTATTTGGAAACCACTGGAGATAGTGAAGTGAGTCGAACTGGAAAGTGATATAGACATTAGACAAGTGTTAGTGTTGTTTGTTAGTTTTTGAATGGAAACAAGAAGCATGGCCGCTGAAAAGCAAATGCAAGACATGTTAGCTGCATTTAGCAAAATGATGCTAGAAGAACAAGAAAGACGTCAAGAAGAACAAGAAAGACGACGTCAGAAAGAAAAACTAGAAGAAAAAGAAGAACAAGAAAGACGACGTCCGGAAGAAAAAGAAGAACAAGAAAGACAACGTCGGGAAGAAAAAGAAGAACAAGAAAAACGACGTCTAGAAGAGAAAGAAGAATTAAGGAAAATTATACAAGGGCAACAAGATGCTATCCTGTCAGCCACTAATGAGGTCAAGGAAAAAGTAGATAAAGTTGAACAAAAAGTGACTGGCGTCGAAGGAAAAGTGACTGCTGTCGAAGAAGAAGTGAGTGATGTCAAAGGAAAAGTAAATAAGGTTGAAGAGGAAGTAACTGAAGTCAAAGGAAAAGTTACTGGCGTCGAAGGGAAAGTTACCGATATAGAAGGAAAATTTCGTGCAGTTGAAGGAGAGGTAGAGCGACTTAAGCGACTGTTAAGAGAACAAGGAGGCCAGCTGGTATTATCATCATCAGGTCCTCGATTACAACCGCCTTCCTTTGATGGTCAAACTTCTTGGTCAACCTATAAAAGACAATTTGAGGCAGCGGCATACGCAAACAATTGGAGCAATGAAGACAAAGCTATGGCATTGGTGCTAGCATTAAGGGGCCAAGCCTCAGAGTTGCTTCAGAGTCTCCCAGTGACGCAGCAACGAGATTTTAAAGTTTTGGAAGCTGCACTAGATCTAAGATATGGCGACCAACACCTCGCCCAAGTATACAGGACTCAGCTCAAATCACGCACACAAAAGACTGGGGAAAGTTTACAAGATTTTGAAGCAGCTGTTGAGCGACTGACATACCTGGCTTACCCGGATGCACCCAAAGAATTCCAGGAACAATTAACAGTTGGTACTTTCATCGATGGCATAAGAGATGAGGAGATCAGGCGAGTCCTTAGATTATCCCGAGATAAGACTGGTAGTGAAGCCTTGATCCATGCCCTCGAGGTTGAAGCCGCTTACAAAGAGACTGCACGTCCGAGAGTACGAACCATGAAGGTAGAAGAAGAGGACCGTTTAGAAAAATCAAATATGGAATCTTTGATGGCTGATATGCACAAAATGATAAGCCAGTTGATGACAAAACCAGATGCTCCAAGGAAGCAGGAAAGAGAACAGAGCGATGAACAGTCAAGGAAGGTGATTCGGTGTTATAAGTGCGGCAAACCAGGGCATATTAAGCGAAACTGTCGGCAGCGGAGCCCTGAGAGAGTAAATGCCACAATGACTGAAGAGCCGCAGGAAAACTAAAGATAGCCAGCACCTTGGGGGCTGTGCTGGCTGGTGAACACGGTGCCCCCAGAGAGATACGGGTTTCCCAGATTAGAAGAGTCCCGAGTAGTCTGCTTTTGGATGGCTATGTAAACAAAAGGAGATGTATCTTCACTATCGACACAGGTGCCACGTCGTCAATAGTGCGGCCCGGATCAGGAATAAAAGTTGATAAAAGCCAAAATGGATTGGTCGTTCGAACAGCCACAGGAGACAGGGTAAGGGTTCATGGAGAAGTTGACCTAGATCTGCAGTTTGGACGCCTGTGCTTTAGTCATAGGGTTATCGTGGCTGATATCACTGATGATTTCATTTTGGGGCTGGATGTTATGGGAGTACAAGATCAATTTATACTTGACGTGGTAGAACGAGTCCTAAAGATTGGAAATGAAGAATTTATTTTGTCAACAGCAAATGACCGATTTCAAAAAGTGAGGCTACTGACGGCTCAGACAATCAAGATTCCTGCCCGTTCAGAACAAATAATTGAGGCCATTCTGGAAGGAAACTCTGGTGGATACCGTGTTGGCCTTGTTGAAAAAGATGATTCAATTAAGACAGAAAACGTAGTCTTAGCAAGAACTCTAACCCGGACAAGAGACAAAATTCCAATTAGAGTGGCTAATTTAAATTCCCACTCAGTGACTTTCAAGGCAGGCGAGGCAATAGGATCCTACGAACCAGTCCAGTGGATAGCAAGGTGCGAGGAGCAAGGGGAGAAATGTTCGTCAACCAGCATAGACAGGGAAGTTGTGACTTTGTTGAGTTCCCAGTTTGAACACCTATCTGAGGATGAACGTAGAGAGACAATCAAGTTTTTGGAAAAAGAAAGTACGGTATTTGCCAAAAACACAGACATCCTCACGAAAACTGATATAGTACAGCATCGAATACACACTGGTGATTCAGCCGCCATCCGCCAACAACCTAGGAGGTTGCCACTAGCTAAACAAGAAGAAGCTGCTGCGATGGTTCAAAAGATGCTACAAGATGGAGTAATTGAGGAATCAACCAGTCCCTGGTCATCACCGGTAGTTTTAGTTGCCAAGAAGGACGGGACTTTGAGATTTTGTGTCGACTACCGGAAGCTGAATGATGTTACGAAGAAAGACAGCTATCCACTACCACGAATTGACGATACATTAAGTATGCTGGCAGGGTCACGATGGTTTTCAACACTAGACCTTCGAAGTGGGTATTGGCAGGTGGGACTTCACCCTGACGACAAGGAAAAGACTGCCTTCTCAACAGGTAGTGGTTTATATCAATTCACCGTGATGCCTTTTGGACTTTGCAATGCGCCAGCTACTTTTGAAAGATTGATGGAATTTGTACTCCGAGGACTAACTTGGAAGACGTGCTTAGTTTATCTTGATGACGTAATGGTTATGGGACGAAACTTCAGGGAACATTTGGAAAATCTTCAAGAAGTATTTGGGAGAATCAGAAATGCACATCTAAAGTTGAATCCAAAGAAGTGTCTACTTTTCCAAAAAGAAGTGAAATTTCTTGGACATGTCGTATCTTCGGAGGGAATACAGACAGACCCGGACAAGATCTCTGCCGTGCGTGATTGGCCAAGACCTTCAAATGTACACGAATTACGAAGCTTTCTTGGCCTCTGCACTTACTATAGACGTTTTGTGGAAGGATTTGCGGATATAGCAAAGCCACTACACCAGCTAACGGAGGAGAAAGTTAAATATCAGTGGACACCAGAGTGTGAAACATCATGGAAGAAGCTGAAAGCAGCGTTATGCAGTAGTCCTGTGCTAGCATATCCCCAACAAAAGGGCCTCTATATTCTTGACACGGATGCTAGCAACTCCGCAATTTGATGTGTACTATCTCAAGTCCAAAATGGAGAGGAAAAAGTAATCGAGTATTTCAGTAAGGTACTGTCCAAACCAGAGAGGAATTATTGTGTAACAAGGAAGGAACTATTGGCCATTGTTAAGTCCGTGGACCATTTTCACAAGTACCTCTATGGTCAACATTTCAAAATCAGGACCGACCATGCTGCATTAAAATGGCTACTGCAGCTGAAAACCCCAGAAGGTCAACTGGCTCGCTGGATAGAAAGACTGCAGCAATATGACCTCACAATCGAACACCGACCTGGAAAGTCTCATAAAAATGCGGATGCTCTGTCAAGAAGACCGTGCAAAGATGACTGCAAGCACTGCTATCGGGTTGAAAAAGCACAGGGCACGGTGATAGTAAACACAGTTCAGGTAGATGTTCCAGATGATTGGACAAAGGAAGTTCTAAGACGAGAACAAATGGATGACAGCGTAATTGGTCCTATATTAAGGGCAAAAGAAAAAGGAACGCGACCGGAATGGAAGGATGTTTCGGACAAAAGTGTGGAGCTGAAGGCATTGTGGGCACAATGGGACTCCCTTAAGGTTGTAGATGGACTATTAAAGAGAGCTTGGGAAAGTCCAGATGGGAAGGAAGTTACCATGCGTCTGGTGATACCTAGCTGTCGAATCCCAAAAGTACTTCAGGAAATACATGATGGAGTGTCCGGGGGACATTTTGGTATGAATAAGACATTGGCTAAAGTTCGGGAACGATTTTATTGGATAAATAGCCGTCAAGATGTGGAAGCTTGGTGCCGCAAATGCAAGGCTTGTGCAGCTACCAAAGGGCCACAGACGAAGAGCAGGGGCCAAATGAAGCAATATAACGTCGGAGCTCCTTTTGAGAGGATTGCTATAGATGTAGCGGGCCCATTCCCAGTGACAGATGATGGGAATAAATACATCCTGGTCGCTATGGACTATTTTAGTAAATGGCCGGAAGCCTATGCCATTCCGAATCAGGAAGCAGTTACTGTTGCTCGAGTTTTGGTGGATAACCTTGTATGCCGATTTGGTGTACCCCTGGAGCTACATTCCGATCAAGGGAGAAACTTTGAGTCGGGGGTATTTCAGAAAATTTGTGAGTTGCTGGGCATTCATAAGACTCGGACAACCCCTCTCCATCCCCAGTCAGATGGAATGGTGGAACGACATAATAAAACCATGAAGGAACATCTTTCTAAGGTAGTTCACAAGAACCAGCGAGATTGGGATCGACATATACCATTTTTCTTAATGGCATACAGGGCTGCCATTCATGAGACGACTAAACAGACACCGGCTCGTGTAATATTTGGGCACGAGATCAGACTGCCATGTGATTTGATGTTTGGTACACCAGATAAGAAGCCACTGTCTGTGGATGACTACGCAGATGAAGTTAGTCAACAGCTGAGGAATGTCCACGAATTGGTTCGAAACCAAGTTAGCATAGCTAGTGACAGAATGAAGGCTCGCTATGACCGGAAGGGAACGTCAGCAGGATTCAAGGAGGGCGATCTGGTTTGGCTATATAACCCACAACGAAAGAAGGGAAAATCTCCGAAGCTTCACCCACCCTGGGAAGGACCGTATTCAGTCATCACTCGGATCAATGACGTTGTTTACCGAATTCAACGTAGTAAGAAGTCCAAGATGAAGATCGTGCACTTGGATAGGTTGGCGAAGTATGAAGTATGTTGGGGAATCTGAATTGCCTGACCGGGACGTTCAGGCTTAAGGAGGGGGCAGTGTTATGTGCTGCCCTCTAACAAGGAAAGATGTGATTAAGTTCATGTTCAAAGTTTTCCTCAGAAGCTTAGTTACTTCCCTGACTAGTAGGGTGGCGCCGTCTATGAGCCAATTGACGAACAATCATCTATTACATGGTAGAAAACTATGGAGAATTCTAGAAAAGAGTTCTAGAAGGATTCCAAGTGTGTATATAAAGAGGTGACTCCAGCAGATGGGGGAACAGTTCAGTTGAGTGAAGTATGCAGTTTAGTGAAGTAAACAGACAAGAGAGTTTTTAGGTTAGACAAGAGTTGACAAGTTTAGAAGAAAAGTAAAGTGCTTAGTGTTTTAAAAGTAGTGAAATTATATTAGATTAAGTTATTATTAGTTGTGTGATTTTTAAGTATTTGCTAGTGTAATTTTAGTGATTAAATAAATCAGTAGTTTGTGAAAATTCTTGTTGCAAGTTATTTGGAATCCACAAAGTGTTTACTGAAAAGTGTAAGCACGTAACAATATTATCATTATTGTATTATTATATGCCTGTAAATGAATTTGTTTACGTGTAAGTGAAAATAAAACAAAATATTGCCTACAATATACAATTATTTATTATCACAAGGTTCGATTACTGTTCGTAAGAAGGACCAAGAAGAAACTTACGAAAGGTATAATTAATTCCATATCGTAAGAAAAATAATAATATATTGATAGTGTCACTCTTACTGTTCA
The DNA here is from genome assembly GCA_963675555.1 of Leptura quadrifasciata. Taxonomy (NCBI): domain Eukaryota; kingdom Metazoa; phylum Arthropoda; class Insecta; order Coleoptera; family Cerambycidae; genus Leptura; species Leptura quadrifasciata. Next base: position 146,623,647 of record OY776673.1, on the reverse strand, counting down.
GAAATAAATATCTAAAACGAAATACAATAATTATTTATGACACTCAAGAAACTTATGAGAGATAAATATAAACATCTAATATCACATCTCACTATAAAAATAAATCCATAAGAACTAAATATATTTGTCACAACCAAAAAGTTTAACGAAAGGTAAGTATGAACATCTATATCGTAACAAAAAGAAACATGCTAAAACTATATGAAAAGTCACTCACACTTACCGTATAAAAATAAATATAATATGTAAGGCTAAATTTACAAAAATAATAAGTAACGTTATGTTGGAAATTTTATTCTGACACTGCTCTGACATAATTCCATAAACACTAAAGTACTTGAATACTGTACTCGATGTGCAATTGGCCAATCATCTAGAGATGATTAAAAACTTTTTAAACAGTTCTATATAGTATTAATATGGTTGGCAAAATGTATATTATTAAGTAAGTAAAGTATTCGAGTGTAATGTTGAACAGATATGGTATTTATGGGAACTACGTCTAAGGAACACTTTTCACCTAGACCGGCTACACAATCACAATGATTGCTCAGTATGGAACCACCTGGATGTGTAATAATCCAAGGAGTCAATGGCTTCTGCTGAAGACGTTGAGACTGTGTAACCTGAAAAACGAATAATGCCTGTTATATTGAGCTACAATATAAAATATACAGATATTACATATCATCAAAGTCCTTGTCAACGTTCGGCCAAATTTTCCATAACTAGACTAAGCTGTGACATGATCTGAGTTAAATATTTTAGACGAAAGTTTTGTATTTAGTGGCTGGCAAACTAAATGTTACACAGAAATTAGCAAACGTTTAGGAATGTTGACTGTCCGTTTAAAATAGTTTTTGCAATTCAAAAATTGAAATATATATGGTTCATTTTTTCTCTCTCTAATAATTATAATATTAATACATTATTATGCCAAGAAATTGTATTTAGAGCTAAATCATTGATAAATAATTCTTACCTTTGCAACAACAAGTTTTTTATTGTAAATTCCTTGCAAAAAAGCTCATTCGCTCAGCCACAAACGAACTGGTTGTAAGCTTCAAGACTTTTGAACGCCTTAAACTCATCCTTTGTATATGCACTTCTTTCAAAAACTAAATAATTAACAATATCACCATGTGTAATATTTGGAAATACCTCAATATCACTACTAAAGTCTTCCTTTTTTAAAATATAAGGGTCTAAACCGATGGCACTAACTTTTTCTGCATACCTAACCTATACATCATGAGGCAATTTCGTAAAATATAAACTCATCTCCATCTTAACAAACAAAATTTACCCTACGAAATAATTTAGAATAGTTATGGATGTTAAATAATCCAAAATCAACTTTTAAAACACCACAAAAAGTGCAAAAAACACTTTACGATGAGGCGTTTAATATACGCATCATTCAATGACAGCTGTTTGTTTCTCCTAAGGGCTGAAAAGCTATGACGTCAACGCACGCAACCCATTACTTTTGTAAATTTAGCCTTATATTTATTTTTATACGGTAAGTGTGAGTGACTTCATATACTATTAGTATGTTTTTTTTGTTACGATATAGATGTTCATACTTACCTTTCATTAAACTTTTTGGTTGTGACAAATATATTTAGTTCTTATGGATTTATTTTTATAGTGAGATGTGATATTAGATGTTTATATTTATCTCTCGTAAGTTTCTTGACTGTCACAAATAATTATTGTATATTTCGTTTTATATATTTATTTCTGAACAGTAAGAGTGACACTATCAATATATTATGTATTTTTCTTACGTTATGGAATTAATTATACCTTTCGTAAGTTTCTTCTTGGTCCTTCTTATGAACAGTAATTGAACCTTGTGATAATAAATAATTGCATATTGTAGGCAACATTTTGTTTTATTTTCACTTACACGTAAACAAATTAATTTACAGGCATATAATAATACAACAATGATAATAAACAACTTTATTGAATAAAATGTCAATATATGAAATAAAAAGAGAATGTTATATTTGGGTGTGCATATATATACTAAGTAAAATTTAGCCCCATGGCTATTCCTATACTCACCTTTCAAAATCATAGACGGATTATTTAGATAATACACATTACGATACTACATAAGAAAAATGTGCACTAACAAAAAATATTTGTTAAAAACAATCAAACTAACATAAATTTCTAATTTTATCATGTCTTGTTTATTGTTCGCTCTAGCTGCGATTCTTAAGTCCTGAGCACTTTCGCATCTGGGTTTCAATTTGTATCCCATGTGGAGAGACGGTACCCAATCTGGGTTGTTTTGATCATGTAGATCGGCACTTTTACCTGCAACAAGAACCTTAATTAAAAACAAATTCTTTATATTAACGTGTAATAACTCACCGCTAACAAAATGCTTGGAACACACATTTGCATATTTATTTTTATTGCAACCACATTTGACGCCTCTTAACCAAACTTGCTTCCAGTCAAAAACGGATGATATTTTGAAAAAACTAAGTTTATTTCGGGTTGCTACACTCCCACAATTCACAATACAGCAAAAACTTGGCATTTTCTACGATAAATATCCACAAAAACACAAATATTACGAACAATTCACTAAGCCGCCATTAAACCGCTTAACGAATTTCGGTTTCTTTTTCCTAAGGGCTGGGATCTGTCAAACGTTGTGACGTCACGCGCACGCGACCTATTTAACGCATATAACCCTAAGAATGAAGTTGTAATCTGAAAACCCAAGCTCTTGAACCCCATAACCCACATAACCAAAAATCTATCAACTCAAATAACCACGTGTCAGACATTTAACTTGATATGTACGCATATATCTGTCAGGTCTCCAAAAATGCTCTATTTCTATGCATATTCAATAAGTCTTTGTATATCAATGAAAAATATCAGTGACGTAATTTGGTACGTGGTTCTAGAAAGTATTTTCTCTCAAAGAATTCAAACACATATAGTAAATATGGTCCGACCCCCAGATCAGAAAACATTTTTTTGTTGTGTGGCTGTGTTATTATACCACTGCATTGTACGATTATGAATTTACGAAAATTAATTTTGGGTACTCCAGTGTAAACTAACATCAAGTAATTTCTGATTTGAAATTTAGTTCAGTGGAACGATTTAACTTTTTGCTTATGTAGATTTAAACTGTAGCTAGTTTAGTATGAGTCTATAGTTTTGCTAGCTGACTAGCCGTAGCCAGTGACTATGTTGATCAACAATAACTGCCTCCTAAACATCGAGATAATTAGCACATCATCACAAAGGTAACTGTATCTAAGTTCAATTTTATTTTTCACCTATTACAGTATTTTTTATGACTGTTCATGATGGTGACTAAAATAAATAATTACATAAAGCTTTCTTACCAATACGCAGTTTTTAATATCAAGGCCATGTTTTCATATTCTGCTTTAAATGATTCTGAAGACATATGTTTAGATGCGTTGAGTTCTTTCGGAGGATATCCTTGATTTGGAGGTGTCATTGCACAAGCCAAAGCTAATGCTTGTAGTACAGACTGTTCTGCGAGGCCTATTCTCAATTTTCCTGCCAGAGAACGAATTAAAAATCTAGCTTCAGAATCTTGGCAAGCTACAAACATAGACTGAATCTTTTCCACTTTTTTGTTTTGTGACTGAAAATAAATAGAAAGTACCGGATCATATATGTAGTTACATGCAAAACCGTAGAATGGCTTTGCATTAAGTATCCAAAAAATGTTAAATAAAAGAAGAGAGTTTTAGTATCAAAATCTCCATAAGTTGATCTTATATATTTCAAGGAATTCAGCATAGGAAACAAAAAGTATATCATGTTTAGAAATTAGAGAAATATTGATATAAATGTTAAGAGAATGATAATTTGTCATACTGCATACTGTATATGTGGCCATAAATTAAAGAATTACCCTGCTCTTATACATATTCTTATCCAAATTCATACAAGTTAGAATACGTAAAAACACATCTTAGGAAAATAACTAACGATTTTAGGCAATTCTACAGAGATCAAAGATGAGGCATGCTCATTGGTCTAAATTTCGAAACTCAAACAGTGAAGTAAAAATAATGGTTGCCTGTGGTGTAGCAAAACCACCCCCCCTCCCCTTATTTATTATTTTTGTAATTATTATTGTCTTGTGTAGTACGTTGTCTAGAACGTGTAGAAAATATATTTTACCTCTTAGAAGATATTTAAATTTTGTGCCACCCGGTAATTAGGCTAAGTTGTTTGGTCTGTGAAAAGGGAAGTGTCCGTATTCCTAAGTTGTCTGGAACCAATCTTGTTGCTTCCAATGCTAAATACATTGTACAAATATGCTGATGATTATATATTTCGTGGGAAAGCAGCGAGCTAATTTGGTAAAATTGATAGAGATAGTGACGTATGTGCTCAGATTCAGGTATGTAACAGCCTCTACGGGGGAATACATGAATAAACTAACCGCGTGCAATGTGGGAATTTAAAATAGGGAGCATATAAAGTAGAAAGCTATGAGGAAAATACGAAATGTAACTTAGTTAAGTAAAGAGAGCGCGAGGGTATAAAAGATAATTAATACAAAGTAACAGAAAAAGTAGGGATTTTGAAGAGATCAGCAAAAAGATGAAAAAATTAATAGGGAATTCGGCAGTTGAGAGGGCAGTCAGTGGGGAACAGTAGTTGAGAGAAATAGGGTGTGGTGAGCAGTCACCAGTAGTGAAAATCAGGTTTTTTTTCTGAGGAAAGTGGCGAAAAGTAGTTAATTAATAGGTTTTTGCGCTTCGTGATATAAGGGCTTATTTAAGCACTGTGAAAGTACATAAGAGCAGATTCATTAGTAACTGTTTAATAGATCGTGGATCTGAGTTATTTTGGTGCGCCTACCAGGGGTAGCAGATGCGACTACAAGGATTGGTGAGTGGTAAAATAAACTAGTCTTCTATCTGTTAGGTATCTTTGACTTCTAAATCAGAGGTTTAGTATTCCCTGTTATGTGTAGATTAGATTAACCTAAAGCACGTACTTTTTTGGGTCCATTTGAATAGCTTTGTACTCTACTGGTCGTGCGACCAGAGTATATAGCAAAAATAAGTAACACGACTCTCCCTTATATAGAGAAATCGATCGTACCAGGGTGGTACACATTTACTGTAAATTAGTCTCCTAAATCATAGTAGGGATATTCTACAAATCCTAAAGATTTACTAGTTTACATTGTTAGTGAGTCAGAGATTTTTTAACTTAAAAATTAGGCCTCTTTTATAAAAATTTAACTAGATCTAAATTGTCAGTAGGTTAGAACCACTACTAATCATAATTTCATTATTGAACATTATAGTAGGGATAACTCGACACTTAAAATTTGAGCTGTTATATGTATTCGGTGGTTTAAAATATATATAATTATTATTTCGTTAAAGTAGTGTTTTATTTTTATCAACCCCTATAAGACCACACATATAAGCCATGGCCGAGCCTGCAGCCAACAAGGGATTGTTCTGGGTGTTCTCACAAAGTCAGTGGTCTATTATTTTGGTCAAAGCAATATTTTTCTGGGGTCAGGTGGAAAGTTAAACTATCCGAAAATACCAATACACACTCTCGCGCGTCTAATACGTGATAGAAAGGATTATTTCATTTTAAGTGTAGATAATTATTGTATATTTTAAGGGGGTAGAATATGAGCGTTAAGAGGGGGGTAGTAAATGGTTACAGTGGCATTTTGTATTCTTGTCTTGTCTTGATATTAACAATATTTACGAATATACTGGCTTCTCAGAGGTTCTCTATTAATTAGAATATTAGAGTGAAGTAAATACAATAATTTTTAAGCGAATTGAAAATTTAACATAAAACCTACCGCCTGTCCGGCCATTTTTGCAATTTCTTTTAATTTATCGAATACGCCTTTCACAGTAAGCCTGGCAGGTTTGAATATCATTCTTTGATTTGATTTCGATTTTTCAGCAACAATGCCTAAATCTCCAACTTCCTGAGAATCGGCTTTAATCTGTGCCATACTTCTACCAGTAGATTGAGCTATCGCTTTCATTAAACTTGTTTCAGCTATGCCCAATTCTAGACCTGTAAAATTTATTTAACAATACTTTTTTTAATACACTTTTCATACACCTTGAGAAGTATTCAATAGCTCACTGACCAGTTAGTCTCAGAGCAACCAAACTTATATTTCTATAATTCATTTACTGGGACTGGACAGTGCGTGTAAGCAAACCTGAAAGTGTGACAATCACGTGGACAGTTGCTTTCCGGTTTATTATTGGTTACGATCAAGACTGCATTGATTGTCCCGTCCTAAGATACATCCCCGCACAATTTATTTGTTCCGCCCGATCATGCACTTATCACATGCATTTATTTACCTGCACTGTCTACTGTCTAGTCTCAGTAAATGAACTTTATAAACTTAAAAAATTAGAGGTTTCTTCAAATAATTGAACAGAAAAATTATAAGTGCTTTACATGTTGTCAATTTTGATTGACAAATATCTCTATGCATCTTTAAAATGAAGATGTAATTTTAAATGTTACCTTCATATGCAGGAGCGAGTTTATTCAAGCAAAGGTAAACACTGGGTAATAAATCTTCTGGAGTTAACACCATAACTGACCGAAAATAATTACTCAAAATTTCTATCATTTTTAATCTGGCAGAAACATTTTCTATTTCTTCTAATGTTCTAGCCAATGCACTATATGGAACCCTGAAAACATTAAAATGATTTTGATATGAAACAAAATCTTAAACACTTATAAAACAACTCATAACTTTCAAATTGATGTGTAAGTTGAAATGGGACCATTTATAAATGATTACAAGATGTGATATATTTTTGTTTTTCAACATTTATTTAACATCGGCCTAACACTGATGCCTGTAGATGACCTACCTCTAAATAAGAAATTTGGAGAACCGTTTCTCATTTGAAGAGTAGGGATCTGTTACCTGCCTACCATTTAAAAGAGGAGGGACTGACGGCTTTACATCCCCTCCAAAGGATGGTATATCCACCACACAATTCTCGCCTAAAACAAAAAAAAAACTATAAAATTTCTTCAATATGTGAAATTGTTCCCAAATAGTATGTTCTGGATACTTGTATCTGTTTTATGCAAGAGGGTCTCTTCTAATACACGAAGGCCTTTGTTATCTGGTCTTTGGCAGAATTTGTGTGATAGATATTCCAATCTGTCTTCAATAGGTTCTATGTGTGTAGTTTCATATAGTAAATTATTTGGGGGATGGTGAATGGGATTATTAGGGTGGCGGATTTTGGTGATGGAACGTAGTATACAGGGTGTCTCACCGGGAACTGAATCGATCAATATAGAAAAAAGTACGCATCAGAAAATTTTGAAAATTTATATAATTACTAATGTCGGTATGGCCAATGCAACTAAAATACTTACAAGCAGCTGGCACTTCCGCTTAAACCGGAAGTCGATACCAACTTGCTTATTTCAAATGGAACACCCTATATATTTTAGGGTTTTCGAAAAGAGCATAAAATTCTGAGTAAAAAATATGTAGCATATCCTATACCTAAACCTAGCCGTTTCAGAGATATTTGACATTTTATGGAAAATTTGACAGGTGCAAGGGTTTGCAAGAACCATTATAACTTTCTTCGTGTAAAAGATCCTCATTTGCTTCTTGTCATGTAAAAAGAACACAAGGAGAACTACGTTCTACAACTGAAATAAATTCAATAATATCATACCAAGTGTTCCGTTTTTCGCGTTACATTTTGTCAATTTCAAACCGCGAAAACTTGTTTAGGTCAAATGGAACACCCTGTATTTTTTTACGTCAAGTTGTGTAAAATTGAATTCTCTTTTTTCCGATATAAGCATTGTGGGGGTTAAAGTTACAACTTTTTGAAATATTTGCGATTTTATTAGAAATTCATGAATTGTTGTAATCCTTTCATCAAAAAAACCATGATGAGAAACAATCACTCATTAACTTGTCAAAAAATGCCAGCACGTTTAAATTATACCAACGAAACCTTTTTAAATTTGTTTATTATTTATGGAGAATGTGATAAAGTAATATCAAGAACTTGCAGCCAGGCCCGCGCCTAGCACTTTTGGCGCCCTTGTGCAAATTTAAAATAATGCCCCAAATTTATATTACGTTCATATGTGAGTACAGATACGGGTTAAGTTAGGTATTATTATCCACTATTGAGAAATAATTTTAAAAAGTATTTTCATAAATTTATTTTCATTTTTATATTTTACAAGTACAAGCCATACAAGTATTTTCTCATTGAGGTACATAACATTATAAACTTATAAAAAACAGAAATATATTCTAACAGTATTACAACTCAAAATTTCTGTATTTTAGTTTCAAATGTAATATATGACAAAAGCTTGTTCGCTCATTGCAAGCCAAATTTCAAGCTCAAACATGAATAAAATCAGATTTGTTTGAGTTTACACAATTCATGTTATCATGTTACGTATTCAATCGAATAAATGCTATTATTGCGTACTCTCATTTGGAAAATATATTATTTTCGAGAAGTAATTCGATTCCCTCGTCTCAAAGAGTAAAAATAAAAAAATAAACAAATAAAAAACAATGTAATAGCTAGCAATTCCTTACTGGTTTTTTTTTATCATTATAAATTTTGTTTTGATAATTTTGTTTGTTGCTTCATCTTTTTTTTACTTTTCAGTTTTGAGGCTTTTCGGCGCCTCGGCGCCGTCGTGCACCACACGACTTTGCCCTTATGTACGGCGCGGGCCTACTTGCAGCACATTTGCCACTCGATATCCAGAAAAACGGAAACCGTCACCAAACACTGTAAAACGCATACTGGAAAATTTTAAAAATTATGGCGGTCAAGGCAAAAATGCAAAGAAGAAAGCCTATTGTTAATGACGAAAACATTGAAATAGTCATTCTGGGATATTTTCATGCATTTCCAAGGATGTCATTAAGACAAGCTGCTCTGGAATCGGCACTATGCAAGAATTCAATTCACAGAATCTTATTAAAACATAAGTTTCACCCATTTTTATTCCATATGGTTCAAGGATTAAAAAAAACAGATTTCCTAAGACAGAATTTTTGTGAGTTTATTCTAATAAGGTCTGAGGTCACGATTCTTATTTGGGAAATATTATACTAAAAATTGCAATTTTTAATAGACACAATTCGCATTATTAGTGACTCAAATCGTCATGTTCAGAGAGCGAAACTTTCAGGAAAGTTGGCAGTTCAATGTTTACTGTGCCATAAGAAACGATAGAGTGGTGGCATTACAATTTTATCAGGAAAATTTAAACGGTAAATTAAATTTTCTCTTCTGCTAATACGTATAGGTAAATTTGCGACGAGCCTTTTTTTTTTTTGGTTGAGGACCAAAATGAATTAAATGAACCAATAAAAGAGTATTGAAAGCAAAAAAAGAAACTGTAACCAAAAGCGTTCAAGTCGCAGAGGCTCGAAACAGATATGCCGAGGGCTAGCTCAGCTCTAGTCGGAGAGAGGGGTAGGTCACAAAAGTATATACTACCAACTATAAATCATATAATCCTTAGTTATTAGATTATATGAATAAGAGGGCGCCACTAGCTTTAAATTAACTGCAACCTAGCTAGAAGGCTCCCAAAATCAACAAGGATACCCAAACGCTTTACGAAAAGGTGTTGAATTTATAAGAAACTAGAATATAGATATGAATTGAAGGTGTCAAATTTATTATCAAATGTAAGTATACAAGTTATGCTCACCCAGCAGTTTAAAATTTGTAAAACAATAAAAATAGTTGAACCGGTCCTCGGTTACACCTACTTACTATCTAATATGATTAGCTGATAATAAGCAGCTATATTCACCGTTCGTGATATCACGTATGGTTCACAGTGTCCACATAAAATAATGAAAATTTGTGTCTACTAACATATCTTATTTTACAAATACCAGGCTGCATACATATACCTTCCTAAATTATCCCAAAATATTAATTAAAAAAAAAAAAAAAATTACCCAAATATTAATTTACCTATGTTTAAAAAAAAAGTTTATCCAAATACTTAAAAAAAGATTTTAAATAGCCAGACATAAATAAAAGTAGCCACAATAGGCCTCACACTCCCAGAATTCATATGTTATACATAAAAACCTGTATGGTGAACTGCAGAGCTGCCTTGAATCTATGTCCAAGTCGTTGCCTAAGTTGTCGATGTTGTTCCCAAACTCGTATTCCAAACCTCGAATCGTTGTCCAATGTTGAGGCGAAGGGTTATCAATAAAAAAACTATCCAGGGTCCACAAGTGGAGTACAGGAGCTTCGTCTGTAACCCAGATCACTCCTGCACTGGGAATGGTAGTGCCAGGCTTCAACTTTTATGGGAGAATTCGTACCACCAGGTATACGAAAACAACAAAAATTTACAAAAATATAATCGTAGAAACAAAACGTGGAGAAAACGTTGAGAGGTAACAGTAAAACGTAAAAGCCCTAAAAAAATTACTTACATAAGTATACGAAAATTAGTAGTGACTTTAATCCTTACTCAAAGATGTAGGGCGGCTTAAATCTGCAGTCCAAACCAAGTTGGAAGTCAATCGTTGAGAAATGGCTTTCTACAATTCCAACCAAAAAAAAATAGGTTAGGGCGACATGTGCTTTAAACATAAAAAAAAACAGCGTACTTACAATCCGAGTTAAGCGAGTATAGGTGACATCCAAAACGACCAAAATATTCACCACAAACCGTAGAATTTCAGTATCCCATCAAATCGCAATATGGCGGACGATGCAAACATACAGTCAGTTGCTCTCTGTAAATATTGTGACAGAAAAGTTAATAAAAAGGTGAAATGTGTAAATTGCGCGGCAATATTTCACAAAAGCTGCTCAACAAGAAAGATATGCTGTAGTAAACAAGAATTACAAAAAGAAAGTCAAGAACACATTAACAGTGAGGAAATTGAAGAAGGATTCAATGATGCGTTAATGGAAGCACTAAAAGCCGAAAATAAATTATTACAAGATTTTAACCAAGAATTAAGGGAGATGAATAAACTCCTGAAAGAGAAAATATGCAACTTAGAAGCTGAGATAAGTTTCGTAAGAAAACCAACAATAGATACACCTAACCAACACAGCATGAGTGAAAATAAAAACGAGAAAACAAATGAAGAATTCATAAGAGACTCAATAGCACAAGAAGTTCAGTCTTATTTTAATAACAATAATGTAATAAATAACAGGAAAAGGCAATACCAAAACACTGAAGATGAAAAAAATCATCAACAAAAAACTTCAACACCAGATATTGTAAATAAAGAGCAAAAAAGAAGTAAACAGGCCAGTGACAAAAAATCAAAGATAGAAACTAATACAAACAACATGATAAGCTTAGAACAAAAACAAAGGAAAGTTATGAATGACATAATAAATCTAGGAGCCTCGACCTCACAAGTTCAAGATACAAAACCGGTAAAAGAAACACAAAATACGAAAAACAATGGAAATACTGAGAAAGTCAAACCCTCTTACAAAGAAATACTGACAAAAAAAACAAAAAGGGAAAATAAAAGCGTGCAAATTGGAGATGGAAGTATAGATGAAGGCTTGGAAGGAGTACAAAAAAGAATATGGATATTCTTGTCACGAGTAAAACTACATATAACTGCTGAAAAAATCCAAAAATATTTGTGTTCTAAACCAAATATGACAGGACGGACATTTATAATAGAAGAACTAAAATTAAAACGAACACAAACCAAGGCATTTAAAGTAGGAGTAGACTATGCATTAAAACAGGAGGTATATCAACCTAATTTTTGGCCAAAAGGCGTAGGCTTTAGTAGATATGTGTTTCCAAAACATGACACTAAAGAAAATCATGAACAAAACTGGGAAAAACAGAGCAATAAAAGTGAAACAAATTTTCAAATAGATTTGGAGACAGTTACGCAGAATTAAGGAAGCATGTCGTAATATTACATCAGAATGTTCAGTGCATACGAAATAAACTTGCTGAAATTGTGTTATTGTTAGAAACAAACTATGGTAATAATTTAACGGCATTAGCAATCACTGAACATTGGCTGAATCCAGGGGAGGAACAATTCATACAAATTCCAGGCTATCATATGGCATCCTGTTTTACACGAAAGGACAGCATCCATGGCGGATCATGCATTTTCGTACACAAAGATGTAGAATTTGTGGAAATCGAAAAACTGAAGCAAAAAAGTAAGGATATCATTTTAGAATGCAGTGCAGTAGAATTGAGGCAGGCTAAAACAATAATTATAAATATATACAGGTCTCCAAGTGGTGACATAAAAGAATTTTTCAATATTCTAGAAGATGTCCTAAAAGAAGTGCCAAACTACAAAACATACACAGTTGTATTAAGTGGTGATTTTAATATAGATTTTAGAAACCAAAAAAGTAATGAATTAATAAACTTTCTTGATATTGTTACATCTTACAACCTGAAAATAACTATTCATGATCCTACCAGAATCACAAAAACTAGTCAAAAAACATTAGACAACATCTTAACAAACAATGAAAACTATCTAAGCCAAGTTGTGGCATCATCACTTTCAGATCACTTAGCACAAGAGATTAGGATTGATACTGGCACCAATCAAAATTTCATGATAAATTATGAAACTAGAAATTTTTCAGACAAAAATCTAGCAAAAATTAAAGGAAAACTACAAGAAGTAAACTGGAAAGAGAAATTAATAAATAAAGATGCAAATAATTGTCACTCAATTTTAGAAGATATTATATTAAATATAATTGACGAAGTGAGTCCTAAAACAATTTGCAAGCAGACAACATCAAAGTATAAAAAATGGCTTACAGCTGAACTGAAGAATAAATGTAAAATAAAAAGACAACTATATGAGGGAATGATAAAAGGAGAAGTGAGTAAGAAGACCTACGAGGACTTTCGAGATCAGTTAAAAAAGGATATACAGGAACAAAAGCAAAAATGTAACAGTGAATTCATATTGGCATCAGATAATAAAATAAGGGACACTTGGAAGTTAGTTAAAGAGGTGACAGAAAACAAATCAAAAACGAAAAAATTCAACATAGCCAACTTTAAGAAGGATAATGCAAAACATGAAGATGAAATATTAAATGACATAAATAAACAGTTAATTAATATGGTAGCGGATATAAATATAAATTCACATATAAATAAATCACTTCTAACCAATAACATAAATACATTTGTCTTACTACCGACAGATGCACAGGAAGTATACAACACAATACACACATTAAAAAATACATATACAGTTGGATATGATGAAATCTCCACAAAACTTGTCAAATATTGTGCACATTCTTTGGCAGAGCCACTTTCCATATTAATTAATAAATGTTTTCAAGAAGGAAGGTTTCCTGATAAATTAAAAACTACTATGCTGAAATTACTACATAAGAAAGGTGATATCTCAGAACTAAATAACTATAGGCCAATTGCTTTGTTGTCGGTAATAGCAAAAATAATAGAAAAAATAATAGCCAGCAGAATTTATGATTTCCTTATAAAGTTCAAAATTCTAAACAATAATCAAAATGGTTACATAAAAAATCGATCCACAACCAGAGCCATTTTTCAGATATTAGAAGACATAATGACTGGAATAAATGAAGACGAATATACCGTAGGCTTATATGTGGACTTAACAAAAGCGTTTGACAGTGTACATCATCAAACGCTACTTGAGAAACTAGAAGTATTAGGATTTCGAGGACCAATATTACAACTTCTCAAATCATACTTGAGTAACAGACAACAATATATAGTCATGCAAGATGAACATACAGGTAAACGACTAACATCGAAAGCATATACAATAGAAAGAGGAGTACCTCAAGGTTCTATTTTGGGACCGATCTTATACCTTCTCTATGTTAACGAGCTGCCAAATTTATTAAACCACATAACAGCATCATTTGCAGATGACACATCAGTTATAATACGGTCATCTCAAGTTACAGTTGATAAAATAATGACAGCGTTAGACACTCTCAATGAATGGTACCAACAAAATAATTTGAAGCTGAATATTAGCAAGACTAACATAATGGAATTTCATAAAAATGAAAATGTAACAATAAACTTCAAAACTGAAACACTCCACTCAAGCCATGACACAATGTTTCTGGGAGTAAACATTGATTCCAAATTAAATTGGAAGGCACATGTCAGTTATGTTTCATCTAAGTTAAGTGGTTTCAACTACGCCTTAAAAATTTTAGCAACAACGGTTAATACAGCAGCAAGCTTAAGTGCCTACTATGCCTATGTCCACTCGCGTCTAAAATATGGCATCATTTTTTGGGGTAATTCAGTAGAAGCCGAACGAGTATTTAAAATCCAGAAAGCCTGCATTAGAAGTATGTTCAAACTAAGATACAATGAGACATGTAAAAACATATTCAAAGATCAAAATATACTAACTCTACCCTCTATCTACATTTATGAATGTGCATGTTTTGTCAAGACTAATTACGAACTATTTAGTAAGAAAGAATTAGTACACACATATGACACGAGAGGTACAGTGAACCCATATTTAAATCCAGTGCAAACAACCAGAACTAAAGTTCAAAAAAGTGCACCACAACAATTATTACGTGTATATAATGCATTACCTAATCATGTAAAACAGATGCCGCTTAAAAAGTACAAGAAGTACTTAAAAGATTTTTTGTGTAATAATGTAGTTTATAAAATTGAGGACTTTTTTAGGACTGATTTTAATTAATAAAACTATTTTAATGTATTTAATTGTGCATAAGTGTTTAATGTATGATTCTATTTTAATTTTTCATATACATATTATATTTTAGCTATTTGACGTATTCTATACTTTTGTATGCTTATTGAATAAATATATGTTCTATTCTATTCTATTCTATTTCAAATGGAAAGCCCCAAGTCGGCGATTAAACAGCAAATTTTCTACGACTACAACAAAAATGCACCCAATCCTCCATTCCCTAGTATGAAACTGAAATCGGGAGCGAGATGGAAAATAGAAGCCTACCGAAAACACCAATCACACTTCGCTTAAAAGTTCGGCCACCCACAATACATCGGTAACTAATCTGCCAGTTGACGCGGCAACCCACATCACATCTACAGTCACTACTCGTTGTCTATACTGCGACACAAATAATGAATTTAAAATAAATTGACCCGTAACAAATTGTTTTTTTTTTTAGGTGAAAGATATCTGAATATCTTACAAAATTTGAATAATAACTATTTAGAAAATTTACCTCTCGCCGAACATAGAAACATTTTTTATCAGCACGATGGTGCTCCCCCACATAATGCATATTTAATTAATAATTATTAACAATAAACTTTTTATGATCAATGGATTGCCAATAAAGGACCTTTCTTATGGCTTCCTTGCTCGCCCGATTTATCAGTTCTGGATTATTTCATTTGGGGAAATATTAAAAATAAAGTTTATGAGAGCCCATTAGCACCCATTGAAGATTGCATGCAAAGAGTAAGAAATGCATTTCAAAACATATCACAAGATTCAATTAGAAGAGCTACCCATGAGGAACTAATCCAAAGGTGCGAAAAATGTGTCGAGGTTCGAGGGCGGAATTTTGAGCAATTATTAAATTAAAATGAAATCATATTTTAAATTGATCTTATCTCTGTTATTTTAGTTCTTCAATTCGATTAATACACATGTTACAGTGTTAGTGTTATTTTGCGTTTTTTTGGATATCGAGTAGCAAATGTGCTGCAAGTTCTTACTTCGTACTTTTCTCTATACCGATGGGTTCAGTTCCCGGGAAACACCCTGTATAACTAGTTTCAGCTACTTTCAAATTTTGTAAAGCAGGATTTTTCAGGTTAAGAAGTATTATATGTCCATACCCAATGATGGGTCTACAAATCAATTTGTAAATCTTATACTTTGCTTCTAGATTTATACCATTGTTTTTCCATGACAGACATCTAAAATGTTTAGCTCTCGATATTATGATTTTTTTAAATATTTTTCGTATGGTAGGTGGGATACATTTTTTTAATCGTACATTTGTATACGTATGTACCGACTTCACCATATTTATTGATTCTGTCGAAATCAAGAATAGGCGGCCATGTTGGATAAACATTTGAAAAGATTTTAGAAACACTAAATTTATAGTTTAAAAAATAAAATATACTTATATATATGCGATATTTTCCAAAGTATTTTTTTACACAATTTTTTAATTTCTTTTGAACGAAAATAGAAGTATTATTTTAATACTTTTAAGATGAACGTAATTTTTAAAAGGTAACTATTTTTTTAGACCTAGCCGACATACATTTACTAACAAAATTTGTTTTGTTTGAATTTCAAGTTAAAATAATAAAAATATTATTCTAAATAGCAACCATATTTTATGATACATCCATGTTCTAACAAATGATGGAAAGTTAGGTAGACAAAGTTGGTTGGTTTTACTAAAGTCCGACTTTCTTGCCAGATTGAGTCTCGAATATTACCGATGTACGACGTAACAAAACAATTGCAACAACAATAAGTCAGTCTGCGAGATGTTGTAGCAACCCATATTTTATTGACCAATTTGGTACAGATATAAGTTGGCACGATGTTTTGCATACATCGCACACTGACTTCTAGTTGGAAACCCCAACGTTGACTTGACGTTGGAATGTTGCTTGGAAAACCTTCATGAGTATTTGTTCCACTTGATTAGTATTTCTAACCTCACCGCTCAATGACTTTATTTCTGCACCTTCACAAAATACTGACAAATATAAATCCTCCATTCACCACGGCACTGCACTTTAGGATTGGTTGTCGATTATCAGTTATCAATAAAAAGTATATTTGTCAATTTTTTTTTAAAAAGCAATCCACTTCTCCAATTTGATGTGGTGTAATTTTTCGTGAAGATCATTGATACTGCAAAATATGATCCTTTCGTCATATTCTTGCTGTGTTTTAGTACTATCTTGTCAAGTTTCATTCAGCGATTCCGCTTCAATTCTTTGCCTCTTTTGAGCGGGAGCTTTAAGATGTGTAACTGAAGATGTTGCTAGAATTAGCCATGGGTGTTCTAAAGGTGCACTGATCAGCTTTCCCTCTGCCTCACAATATACATGTGTTATTCATTGAATTTCGTCGCTGAGCCAAAATGATAGATACACCTACCTTTGAATTAAATGTTGGGGAAAAATCCTGCCTGCAAATGGCTTTTAACCATTTGCTTCTCAAGGTTTCATCGTTTGGAAATGAAAATGTAGATACTTTTTCAATTCCATCGCATTTGCCCCGACAATTAGGCATTGAGCATCTGAAAGGCATTCCTGATTTAAATTCAGATCTAAAACGCACTGAATTAAAATTGAACTAAAAACATAACCTAAACGAAGCCACTACATGTTAACCCCTAAGAGGTTAATAATTACTTGTTTACTATAATTTCTACTTACCCCTTGATTCTTAAAATCACAGAAATTAACCTCAAGAGAGAGAAGTGATAACTCGTGCATAACCATAAAAAAAATCTCTTTAAAATCCCAAATAAACACGACCAACAGTGCCCAAACAAGGGATTAGTGTTGATGACTCATGCAGCTGACACAAAATTAGTGCAGAGGCCTTGTTTTTAGGAGGTGTTGCAATAGCCCACATTTGTATTTACATGTCTTGTAATCATTTATAAAATCCCTAATGATTAATTTCTAACGTATAAAAATATTAATTTCATTGTTAAACCAGATATCCAATTACCTTTCTTTCTGTTGCCAAACTGCATTCTCAATTGGATCATATTTTCCAGAATTTGGATTATAAACACTTTTACTATCTTTGCTTTTATCTTGCTTACCTATAATATTTTAAAAAATTTGTTAGTTTTTTATTTTGAAAATATTACCTTAATAATAAGCTGCAAATTTTGGTATTTTTCGATGAAAAATAAGTAAGTATACTTTAAAATAAAAAGAAAATATCAATATTTCTAATTCTATTTTAAGCAATAAACAGGTGAAACAAGTTATTAAAATATAGAATAAGTGTAGTGGATATTATATACAAAACATTTTAAAAATAATTAGATTTTGGATATAGTCAGCATAAATAGCCATGATAAATTTTTTGAATGCGGTTTCAGAAAACCACTTAATCCCAGTGCAGGCTTTACTGTACATCCGCTGAATGAAAAACGCCGCTAGTGGTGCACGAAGCGAGGGGGTGTATGGTTCCAATGTTCAATTATCTTGCATATCACGAGCTTCATTTACTTTAGCACAAGGAATTAGAAAATACTATTTACCACTTCTGTCTACCACCTCCCAAATTTTACTGCCAGGTGCTAATACTCCTCCCTAAAGCCGCCATTTCAGACACAGAGACACATATGAATAATGAAAGAAGACAAATAGTAGAAATGAAAATAATTATCAAGCTAACAGTGCTGATGCGACAACAAGAATAAAGTTATAATTTACAGATAATGTTGAAATTTAACTCAATCACTAATTTCTCCATTCACTTTTCACCATTTATGAATACACTGTTGGTTGGCAGGGTATCAGAATGTTTAGTGAATCCTAACTTAAAAGTTCCCATACATTTGCCATTATATTCAACAGATTTATAAGAAATGTCCATATTTTTTTTTTTCGTCACAACATCAACTAACAGCAAAATATGTGTTTATTCTTTTTAGGTCTTAATATTGCATTATACGGATACACCCTTAATATGTATTGCTATATAAATAATGTATTATCCTTATTTTGCAACTGAGCTCCATAATTAAGCTTTTCTTTATTGTTGAAAAGATTTTGTTAAATAAAATTTCCTTTAAAAATGTAAAATTAGTTTGCTTAAAGTCGATTTCATATTTTCTAATTTTGTTTCTTTAATTTATAAGTTGTTATATTCCAGATATTTTTGGTAGCTGTTTATGTCCTCATTAATAATTTTTAATTTCTAGGTGTTTTATTGATGTGTGCGTCTGTGTGTGTATAAATCAGTATAGTATCATAAGCAAAACAGTATTTTCCCTTTAACTATCACTTTTTTAGACACGAAGTGTGTACAACAGAGCTATCCTTGTGGTATGGTCGTGAGCAAAAAAAATAGGACAAGTTTTATAACGGTATTTTGCTAAAATCTAGTTGTGTACATTGTCAGTTAGTTGTCATAATTTATTGCAAATGTGCAAAAAACTAATATGCCTCATATAAGCGATTTAGTTAAATCTGGAGTTATTGCTAAAGCAGAAGATGGACGGTCAATGAGACAAATTGCACTGCGTTATAATAGGCTTACAGAAAAGACAGAAGAGCTGAACATCATCCCGGATGAACAGTTCGCGTACCGAACAGGACATTCCACCGAACTCCAAGTACTTCGCCTCACCGAGGAGATTACTAAGGGGTTCAACCAGCGTCAAGTCACCGCGGCGCTGTTCCTAGACATCGCCAAAGCGTTCGACAGGGTCTGGTACGACGGCCTCCTAGCTAAAATGATGAGTATGGGTTACCCCATCGAACTCATCAAACTAGTGAGATCCTACCTGCGCCGCAGACAGCTAAGGGTGAAAATCTCGGACCAACTCTCCACTTACAGGACCGTGGAGGCGGGAGTCCCGCAAGGTTCGGTGCTGTCACCGCACCTGTTCGCTATCTACACCTCAGACCTCCCCAGGACCGACCACACAGCCCTGGCGCTGTATGCGGACGACACCGCACTAATTGCCAGATCCTGGAAAGCCAGGAACGCAACCAGAAAACTCCAGGAAGTGGCCACACTCCTGGAAGAATGGTGCACGAAGTGGAAAGTCGCCGTCAACGCCGACAAGAGCCAAGCCATTCTCTTCAGACGAGTGCGGAACGAAATTCCCACAGCACACGTCTCCATGAACGGCGAGGACATCCAATGGCACGACACCGTCAAATACCTTGGCGTGGTCATGGACAGAAGCCTAACGTGGAGACAGAACACGGACGCTATCACAGCCAAGACCCGACGCACGAGAGCCCTCATCTACTCGATGATGGGAAACGGGAGCCGTCTCAACTTGAGGAATAAGCTCACGCTTATCAAGACCCTCATCAGGCCGCAGCTGACGTACGCCTCGGTAGCGTGGGGCTACCAGGCAAAGTCCTACGTGAAGAGAATCCAGGCAGTGAAAAACATCGCCCTCAGGACGCCCCATGGTACGTGAGAAACGCAGATATCGTCAGAGACCTGGAGTACACCACGGTCACTGAAGTCATCCGGGAACGAGCGAAGAAGCTGTACGCCCAAGCCGAGGAGCATGGGAACCCGCTGATCAGACAGGCCACTGATTACGACCCTGCCGACGCCCCGAGGCACAAACGGCCGAGGGTACAGCTTCTGGACAACGGGTGAGTATAACTTATATTTCCCGCTAACCGATCTGTTTCAGATACCTTAGGACGGACCACCACTACCAGAGACATGACGTTTTTCTACCCTAACCCAACCTCCTTGCGGGCGTCGGACAATATACCGTCCAACGCCCGTTGTCCTACCTGCTCCGTGGAGTCCGAAAGTGCTAAAAAAGCTAAGGTCTCCACACTCCCGAGCTACACAGCTCATATCCTTACCTTTCCGATGATCCGGGGTAGGACACACCTTTACTGTGTCCTACGTACCGGCAGTCAATCCCAGCCAAAACTTCCTAAAACCCAACTAGACCGATGACTACCCACGGGGGTGACAAGCTGGCGAAGAAAGAAAATATCAAGACAAGAAGAGCGCCAGAAGAGACCTCTGCCAGCGAGGTTGAAGAGCCAGGACCAGGGGAGGTCCGCAGAAAATACCACGACACATCTCGCATTTGCGAGCTGGGTCTGGTAGAAGTAAGCGGGCCCACCTATCACGAAGGCCGGTCCAGGTCTACAGAGATAATCTAGGAGCAAAGAGTAGTAGTCCTACTCGGCCCTAGTTATCGAGACCGTCATCAAGCCAATGGATATTGGCGCGCGTTATAATATTGACAAAAGTTCGGTGTGTAACATTTTAAGAATGTGGAGAATAAACGGTATGATTAGTAGAAATCCTGGATCATGGCGATGAAGGACATCAACTCAACAACAAGATTTGCAATTGGTAAATGCTTCAGTAGAAAATCCATTTTACTCAGTTATTCAGGCTGCTGAAGAAACGAATTTTCCTGGATCCCGAGTACTGGTCGCCGGCGAGTAAGAGAATCGGAGCTACACTGTCATGCAGCAGCACAGAAATACTTACTTAAAGCTGAACATAAAGAAGCTCGAGTAGGATTTGCGTTTGAATTTTTAGCTCATGATGTAAATTTTTGGAACAATATAATCTTTACAGACGAAAAAACTTTCCAGTTAACACACAGCGGTCGTAATCGTGTTTACCGCCCTCCGAATATTCGATTTGATGAGAAATATATATCTAACAATGATAAAAGTGGTAGATTTTCCGTCAATATGTGGGCTTGGATATCGGCACTTGGTCCTGGTGTTTTGTGGCATATTGAGGAACGATTTAATAGTGAAACGTATATTAGGATTTTAGACAATATTATGCTCCCTTCTGTGTCACAATTATTTCTTAATAATAAGTTCATATTTCAACAAGATAATTGTTCCGTTCATACTGCTCATGCCGTAACTAACTGGTTTCAAAATAACAACATCAATGTTTTTAACTGGCCCAGTCATCATCTTAACCCTGTGGAAGAAGTATGGGGACTACTCTTAAGAAGTATCCAAAAACGAAATGTGAGACCACGGAATGCCGAAGAATTACTAGAAATAGTAAATAATGCATGGGAAAATATTATTACTAATGATTATTTTATAAGGTTATTAAATTCTATGCCAAACAGACGTATAGAAGTTATAAATAGAAATGGTGCAATAACGAAATATTAATAGTTAGTTTCTTGTTAAGTAGGATATCCTTTGTCCTTTGATCCAGGATTTCTACTAATCGTACTGTTTATTCTCCACTTTCTTAAAATTTTACACACCAAATTTTTGTTAATGTTATAACGCAGTGCAATTTGTCTCATTAACCATCCATCATTCACCATAGCAAAAACTACAGCATTAAAATAAAAAATAAATTAAAAGTGATATCTATTTTATTTCAGCTACTCATTACATATTTAAATAGAGACAGATTTACAATAGAAAAAAAAAGTTGTCCTATTTTTTCTGCTCACGACAGTACACCATCATTTACTTTTAGTTCATTACAATTCCTGTCGTCTATTGATACAAATTGTCTTCGATTTGCCAAATATCATTCAGCCAACTTATATGCTTTTTCTCTTATACCCATTAACACAAGCTTATTCATTAAAATATTATAGTCCACTACATCAAATGCCTTTTTGAGATCAAAGAACACCGTAACCACCACCCCCTTCTTATCAAAATTAGTGGAAACATAAGTCACAAAATCTGTTATAGCACTCTTCTTATTATGAATATAAAAGATTGAAACTGTTTTACTTAAGTAAAAGTTGATATTATCTTTGTATTATAATAACTATATTATTAGTTGGCAAAAGTACAATGTACATATAACAAACTTACCAAATATTAAATTGATTTTCTTTTCAGGTGTTTTATTAATATTTTTATTAGTATCATCTTTAGCGTCTGTTGATATTTTCTCTATCTCCTTTTTCACTTCATTATCCCGTGTTTCTTTTTCTGCATTATTTTCTTGCTTTATGTTATTCTCAGCTGAATTTTTCTTTTCTTTAATATCTTCCTCTTTTACTGTGATGTTCTTTTCAGTTGGCCTAAAATTGTATTTTATGAAAAAGATAAGATTGTAATTTAGATGTATTTAACTTTCTTACGTATCATCTCCAGATTCATCACTGCTGAGAATTCTAGCTCTTTTACTGATCTTCTTTTTTGAACTAAATGTATCAAACAAAATTCATAAAAAATTACTGAAATTAGGTGAAACGAAGAAATTTACAATAAATTATAAGGTAAATTGTAATTTTTACTGTTTCCCTCTTAAATACAGAAAAAGTATTTTAAACTTTATGTATGACATGGAATGTTTAACAGAATTCTACAAAAATGCAGGTTGCAGTATCTGTTTTGGTAAAGTGGAAATATAAATATGAGTTTATATATATGAAAGTCTCTGCTTTGTATGCAAAAATAAAGACACATTTAGGGAAGCCATGACAAACCACCTACATAATACTAGGCCTAGAAATAATTTTTGTTATCTATGGCTATTATTACATGTATTTAAAATGGAACCATCTTTTACCTCGACATATAAAAGAAATAAACACTCTACAACATTTTAAGAGAACAATAAAAAATATATTAATACAATTAGAATCATATAATCTGAATGAGGTAAATGAGGCATCATTCATTTAATGTGGATTGCACCTTCTATATTAATCCAGGCGTTTTAGACTTTTGCTGCCAAATTCGTGCCCTACGAAAAATGTTCTTTTATTGTGTTTATTTGGATGTCTTGAATGACACTTGGTAGTTATGTCACAATACACCTGGAGGATTTCGTAAAAATCGCGTCGGAAGGTAGCGGAAACCGCGGATTCGTGATTAACTCAGTTTTTATGGCCCAAACGGGAACAACGCCTATTATAAAAGTTGTACATCTGTAAATTCTCTACCTTAAAGATCCTATACATATTTTTCGTACGCCTAAACGTTTTGGAGATACGACGCGGACTAAGTGAAAAATGCATTTAGTTCTGCCTCTTTCGCATCACATATTTCGCAATTATCTAGCTTTCTATGTCTCACAATGAAAATTAAATGTTGTTATAGAGCTCGGTGATCTTTATTCTCTACCAGAATATTTTATACATTTTATTTACAATTTTCTTGCATAAACACGTGCTGCAGGGTGTAAAAGATGAGAGGAGTTATTTATCAGAAAATGTAAATGTGTTAACTGGAGTACCACAGGGGAGTGTGTTAGGTCCATTATTATTCATAATTTTTATTAAGATATAATTGATAATGTAAGTGATAGCAGTTTTTTAACCCTTTTTGTTGATGATACCCCAGCTATAATTTCTGCTGAAAATATTGATACACTTAGTAAAATGGCTACGAAATGCGTAGATGAAATATCAATTTGGTGCAATAAAAATGGACTAATATTAAACTCACAAAAAACTGATCTCCTGTTATTCACACAAATTGGAAGTAAAAAAGATTTTAGTGTACTGGTTAGAGCGGATAATAATTCTATCTGTAAAAATGATTGTGCGAATTTTTTAGGTATTCAGTTGGATAACCATTTATCCTGGCAAAACCATACGGAAAGTGTACTGAAAAACCTTGCAAGTAAGAACTTTGCAATTTTATAAATTAGAAATTTGGTTAATAATAATACTTTAAAGACACTTTATTATGGTTGTATAAACTCGATACTTTCATATGGTTTACTTTGCTGGGGTAACTGTGTAGGAGTTCAAAAAGCCTTTCTCATGCAAAAGAGAATTGTAAGAAGCATGTTTAATCTAGGTTACACTACATCATGTAGACCTTACTTTAGACAGCATGGGATACTTACCATTTACTGCATGTATATCTTACAGTCAGTGTGTTATGTAAGGAAAAACATTAATCAACTACCAAAATGTAGTGATATAAATAACTATAATACCCCCGAACTGGCGAAAATGTCTATTTACCAGCATGTAGATTAACCCAAGTAAATAAAGGTCCTTTTATTCCATCAATCAAGACGTATAATCTTTTACCTAAAAAATTAAAAGATGCTACCAGCTTCAATTGCTTTAAGAGTTGGTCGGAGTGTATTAGTCATCCATGCTTCCAATTTTAATTGTAAATGACTTCACGTCAATAAAATGACGCAGCTGAATGTACGGTGTGCTTGGAAGGCGAGAGATAGAGATGTAGTAGAATATGACATTGGACAAATCTATTATACCTAATCTTTAAATTTCTCTGTGCATTTGAGGGCATTAGGGCTAATTTTATTTTAGTTCTACAAAAGGGAAAATGTTTATTTTAATGATACTGTTATGTGCTGCCCTCTAACGAGGAAAGATGTGATTAAGGGAAACCTCATGGCCAGTAGTAGGGTGGCGCCGTCTATGAGCCAATTGACGAACAATCATCTAGTACATAGTAGAAAACTATGGAGGATTCTAGAAAAGAGTTCTGGAAGGATTCCAAGTGTGTATATAAAGAGGTGAATCCAGCAGATGGGGGATAAGGAACAGTTCAGTTTAGTATCCAGTACAGTTCTGGTTACAGAGACAGTTTGTAGAAGAAGAGTTCAGTTGAGTGAAGTAGGCAATACAGAGTTTTTAGGTTAGATAAAGTTGTCAAGTTTAGGAAGAAAAATACATAGTGTTTTAAAAGTAGTGAATTCATATTAGATTAAGTCATTATTAGTTGTGTGATTTTTAAGTATTTACTAGTGTAATTTTAGTGATTAAATAAATAGTGGTTAGTGAAAATTCTTGTTGCAAGTTATTTAAACCCACAGAGTGTTTACTGAAAACTGTAAACATGTAACAATTGGTGTCGGAAGCGGGATTGCAACAGAATTTCTGAAGAATTCGACGAAGTTCCATAGTGTTCTAATTGGAAACCACTGGAGATAGTGAAGTGAGTCGAACTGGAAAGTGAGATCGATATTGGACAAGACTTATTTGTGCTAGTGTGAGGATTTTATGGACATATTTGACGTATACCAGATATAGACTTTAAATAAGACTTGTTAGTGTTGTTTGTCAGTGTTGTTTGTTAGTTTTTGAATGGAAACAAGAAGCATGGCTGCTGAAAAACAAATGCAAGACATGTTAGCTGCATTTAGCAAAATGATGCTAGAAGAACAAGAGAAACAACGTCAGGCAGAAAAAGAACAAGAAAGACGTCAAGAAGAAAAAGAAAGATGACGTCAGAAAGAAAAAGAAGAACAAGAAAAACGACGTCTAGAAGAGAAAGAAGAACAGGAGAGACGTGAAGAAGAAAAAGAAAGAAGACGTCAAGAAGAAAAGGAAGAATTGAGAAAAATTATACAGGTGCAACAAGATGCTATCCTGTCAGCCACTAATGAAGTCAAGGAAAAAGTAGATAAAGTTGAACAAAAAGTTGGTAACGTCGAAGGAGAAATTAGCGACATTAAGGGAAAAGTTACCGACGTTGAAGGAAAAGTGACTACAGTCGAAGAAAAAGTTACTGGCGTCGAAGAAAAAGTTACTGGCGTCGAAGAAAAAGTTACTGGTGTCGAAGTAAAAGTTACTGGCGTTGAAGGGAAAGTTACCGATATAGAAGGAAAATTTCGTGCAGTTAAAGGAGAGGTAGAGCAACTTAAGCGACTGTTAAGAGAACAAGGAGGCCAGCTGGTATTATCATCGTCAGGTCCTCGATTACAACCGCCATCCTTTGATGGTGAAACTTCTTGGTCAACCTATAAAAGACAATTTGAGGCAGCGGCATACGCAAACAATTGGAGTAATGAAGACAAAGCTATGGCATTGGTGCTAGCATTAAGAGGTCAAGCCTCAGAGTTGCTTCAGACTATCCCAGTAACGCAGCAACGGGATTTTAAAGTTTTGGAGGCTGCGCTAGATCTAAGATATGGTGACCAACACCTCGCCCAAGTATACAGGACTCAGCTCAAGTCACGCACACAAAAGGCTGGGGCAAGTTTACAAGATTTTGAAGCAGCTGTTGAGCGACTGACATACCTGGCTTACCCGGATGCACCCAAAGAATTCCAGGAACAGTTAACAGTTGATACTTTCATTGATGGCATAAGAGACGAGGAGATCAGGCGAGTCCTTAGATTATCTCGAGCTAAGACTTGTAGCGAAGCCTTGGTCCATGCCCTCGAAGTAGAAGCCGCTTATGAAGAGACTCTACATCCGAGAGTACGAGCCATGAAAGTAGAAGAAGGGAACCATTTAGAAATATCAAATATGGAATCTTTGATGGCTGACATGCACAAAATGATAAGCCAGTTGATGACCAAACCAGATGCTCCAAGGAAGCAGGAAAGAGAACAGAGCGAAGGACAGCCAAGGAAGGTGATTCGGTGTTATCAGTGCAGCAAACCAGGACATATGATGCGGCAGTGTCGAGAACGGAATCCTGGGGAAGTAAACACTGCAAAGAAAGAGGAAGTTCGCTCTGATAAGATGAGATTGATTGTTATGTTAACAGACATACAGAAAATGGTCGCACAATTACTAAACGAATTAAGTTCGCGACCGGAGCTGAAACAGGAACCGCAACCGCCGAAACAGGAGCCGAAGCAGCAGCGAAGTGCTGGAGGTCCAACAAAAGTAATCCGCTGTTATAATTGCGGCAAATTGGGGCATGTCAAGAGGTACTGTCGCCAGAGGAGCCCTAAGGAAGTGAATGCCGAGAATGTAAAAACGCAGCAGGATATAGCAGAAGTGAAGGCAGTTAAGATAGAGGTTCCGAAGGATTGGACAAAGGAAGTTCTAAGAGAGGAACAACTGAATGACGATGAAATTGGACCAATGTTGAAGGCGAAAGAAAAAGGAATACGCCCTGAATGGAAGGACATTTCCAGTAAAAGTGTTGGACTGAAGGCTTTATGGGCGCAATGGGATTCCCTTAGGGTTATAGATGGACTATTACGGAGAGCATGGGAGAGCCCGGATGGGAAAGAAGTTACCATGCGGTTGCTGATACCCAGGTGCCGAGTACCAAAAGTACTTCGGGAAGTGCACGAGGGAATATCCAGAGAGCACTTTAGTAGAAATAAGACTTTGGCTAGAGTACGGGAGCGATTTTACTGGGTAAATAGCTGTCAGGATGTAGAGGCTTGGTGTCACAGTTGCAAGGTTTGTGCGAATGTGGCTGCCAAGAGGTCACCTACAGGGAGTGGTGATCGAATGAAGGCTAGATATGACCGCAATGCCAGTTCAGCAGGATTCAAGGTGGGGGACTCGGTTTGGCTGTATAACCCACAGCGGAGTGAAGAAGGATTCTCGAAGCCTCGCTCGCCTTGGGAAGGACCGTATTCTGTCATCACTCGGATCAACGACGTTGTTTATAGGATTCAACGTAGAAAGAAGTCCAAGATGAAGATCGTGCACTTGGATAGGTTGGCGAAGTATGAAGTATGTTGGGGAATCTGAATTGCCTGACCGGGACGTTCAGGCTTAAGGAGGGGGCAGTGTTATGTGCTGCCCTCTAACGAGGAAAGATGTGATTAAGGGAAACCTGTATTGTGTTCATGGCCAGTAGTAGGGTGGCGCCGTCTATGAGCCAATTGACGAACAATCATCTAGTACATAGTAGAAAACTATGGAGGATTCTAGAAAAGAGTTCTGGAAGGATTCCAAGTGTGTATATAAAGAGGTGAATCCTGCAGATGGGGGAACAGTACAGTTTAGTGAAGTATAAGGAACAGTTCAGTTTAGTATCCAGTACAGTTCTGGTTACAGAGACAGTTTGAAGAAGAAGAGTTCAGTTGAGTGAAGTAGGCAATACAGAGTTTTTAGGTTAGATAAAGTTGTCAAGTTTAGGAAGAAAAGTACATAGTGTTTTAAAAGTAGTGAATTCATATTAGATTAAGTTATTATTAGTTGTGTGATTTTTAAGTATTTACTAGTGTAATTTTAGTGATTAAATAAATAGTGGTTAGTGAAAATTCTTGTTGCAAGTTATTTAAACCCACAGAGTGTTTACTGAAAACTGTAAACACGTAACAATACCTATGCGGGACAATAAAAGTTATTTTTGCAAATCGATAATAGAAGAAAAAAAAATTATTTTTTTATATATACTTTTTTTTTCTCATCGTCCCACATTGTAACATGTTTTTAATGTCTTTTAGTGAAAGCCGTTTTTTAAAATAATGATTTATATGAGAGTAATTTGCACAGTCTTTCCGGCTTATATCCGGGGCGCTCTTAAAAGTGCAGTTCAGGAGTTCCTTATTAAGGAATTAAGACAATATAATATAATATAATAATATATAAGGAATGTTTTTACACCTACCACGATTTTGTCATCTTCTGTACCACTACATGTAATCTGACTTAAGCATGATAAGAATGATAATAATTATGTGTATTTTTATGCAATTAATTAATATAGTGTTTGTCAAACATCCCGTTTGTTGTTTGTTATTTATTAAATTTATATTGACCATGTTATATATCATTTTGAATGTATTTTATTTATTTGTTTGTTTTTGTATATGACTATGTAAAAGCAAAGATTTTTATGTATGTTATTATTACTATATATTCTATTTTACTATTTATTAGTATATCATTTCTTTTTTATTGTTAATGTATTCACATTCTGACTTGTCCTATACTTGTATTTCAACAGGTCTAAAGGAAATAAAGTTATTATTATTATTATTATTAAATCTGGCAGTCTCTCAAAATTTTGAACACTTGAGTTTTCCCTTTGTGAAACAAGACGGAGATGGTATCGCATCCTGTCAGGGCGTGCAAAAACAAAATATACTTTAAGCAGTTTGGATATTTGTTCAGCTGACAGTAGAATAATGTTTTGTTTCCACTTTTCCTTTGCCTAATTTTTTGAAAATGATATTACTGCTAGAAGTTATGCGCCCAAGTAAAATCACCAACAAGTCAATATCTTCTCCAACGAGGGGGGGTGTTTTGAATTGGTTGTTCAATTTCTCAACAATGAGGACATCGGCATCATCCCGGGCTTATTTGACTCCAATGTTGGTATTATTTGTTTCGTAATCTTATCAATTTACTGCTTTCATTCGAGCTATTAGCTAGAAACTTCTCCTGGTTCATCTGCACTTCCATGGTTTCATCGAAACGAACTGCACAAGACGACGAAACAAGTGAGGTTTGTCGTCGCTGTTCCATGGCTTTGTTTTTTGTGTTGTCAGAAATATATAAAAAAAACCGAACTAAACTCATTTTTCACTTAGTCTGCATTGTATCTCCAAAACGTTTAGGCGTATGAAAAAAATGTATAGGATCTTTAAGGTAAAGAATTTACAGATGTATAATTTTTATAGTGTTTTGACAAGTCAATAGGTGTTGTTCCCATTTGGGCCATAAAAACTGAGTTAATCGCGAATCCGCGATTTCCGCGACGTTCCGACGCGGTTTTCACGAAATCCTCCAGATGTATCGGGGCGTAACTACCAAATGTTATTCAAGACTCCATATAAGCACAGTAAAAAAATTTTTTTTCGTAGGGCACGAATTTAGCACAGAGGTCAATTTGACAGCTAACAGGCCTGGAGTATATGTTAAATAATGTGCAATTTTAATTGTGTAGTTAGTTTTAAACGGAATTTTTACATATGTAATATTTTAACTTTAGATAACACTTTCGTATTTTATATTAGTTATATGTTTTTACTGGACAATATTGAGCTGCCCCATAGGATACAGATGTTTTTGACTGATAGGCTCTCAATTACTGACATGTACCTACAATACAATTTTATTTATATATATTGTCCCTTGTACGAAATAAATTCTATTCTATTCTATAGTCCAAGTAAGGACTTCCCTACACTCAAAAAACGTAACAAAAACTTTACGACATAATTATATCGCCGCGGGCCATGGCGCCATGCCTGTCATCAAACAATCCGACACACATTAAAAACCTATAAAGGTAAGCGAGTCAATTTGTGAACAGCACACTGGTATTTTAATGAGGTCATAAAGTTTTTGTTGCTTTTTTATTTGCCGGGAACTGATTACTTCAACTATTATAATAACGTTACCATTAATTGTTTCGTGACCAAATCAGTCATAACAGACTGTTATTTTAATTTCGACCTATTACATTGAGTCTAATGATACTTATGCTTGTCAAAACAAAAGTAACTCTATTATCCATCCACTTTTCATATGGACCAATCAGTACTTCGACCTCGAATGGTCAGACTCTACTTTATACGGACTCTATTTTTAAGCTGTTACCAGCGCCCTCTATAAATTTTTTAAAGTCCAAGATACTAAAAATAGTTTTGGGTGAAAAAAGAGCAGAACAAAAAATTGTGTTTGTATTGTTTGTAATTTAAAAAAGTTGTCATTTACACCTATAATAATACCGCTTTGCCGTGGATACATTGTATAATTTGTCTTGTTTCACTTTAAGCCAAACATATATTGTGGCAATGTCCTCTTTTGTAACACAACTCTATCTTCATGGCAATACATTTAATCCAAATTTACATGAATCATCATATAGGGCAGAACAGAACTATTTTTATAAAATTACCTCGATTTGCATCCTCCCTGATAAAATTCATTTATTATTACAATCAAATCGACAACTAAAGATATTAATTTCATTCCTTGGAACGCAGTTGCCATCTAACATAAATTAATAAAATTTGAATAATATTTGCTGCATGCAAGATAACAAATTTCAAAATGTAGGTATACATAAGAAATCAATAGAACTTATAAAAACAACATACCCATTTTGAAGTGAATTCGTAGACGTATTTTTCTTTTTGGTAGGCTGTGTCGCATTCTTCTTTATAGTATTTGATTGTGCAGATCTAAAATTAAAAAATAATTTGATCACAAAAAAAGAATAAGCAACTCCAACTTACGTATCCTCACTCGAGTCTTCGCTACTCAATGTCCTACTTCTCTTTCCATCTTTTAAAGTCTTCGTACTACTCCTGTTTACATATTTACTAGTATAATTATTATACAAGGGCAAGACACTCTTATTAAATTTATTAATAAATATGGTGCATCTAACAGCACGTAGGATTGTAAGCATTTTATTTTATAATTCTGTTTAAAATATTACATACCCAGTTTGCTCAGAACTTTGTTCAATCTCCTTCGATGGCACACGATTAAAAAATGAACTATAAAAAAGTAATAATAAACAAAAATTAATGATGGTTTTAAAAACTTACGTGATACTTTGCTGGTACATGTTTTCAGGTTTAAGTGTGTTTTAACCATATATTATCATTTATCAACTAGCTGCAATGAAAATACAATCTTAAAGTGCGTAAATAAAAATTATGCGGTTAGGTTAAATTGTTACCTATAGATTAGATTTGAATATAAGTAACAAATAACTATTGACTTTATATTGTTACATATTTACAAATAATAAAATTAGGTAAAGTACTACACCCACATCTTAATTTGTAAACTTAACCAAACATCTGTAAACTGTCATAAATTGTACAATTTTCCCGCAAAATAAGAGATAATAAGAAGAAAAAAAAGGAGTTCGTGGTGCTCTTTGACAGCAGCGCCACCGTCTCTTTCCACTTTAAAGACGAAGCAAAAATTTTACTTTCGTTTACCATGAACATAAAAGTTTATAGTTCAATGATAAATCCCCATTCCAATAAACAATCAACCGGTCACATTACCGTGCCGTAAAGATTTAAGAATATTCGAAGCGGGAAATTTGACTCTTTAATTCTTTTTAAATCAAATTTACCGGTTTTCTGCAAAATAAATTCGCATTTTGCAAGTATGTGAAGTAACCCTTAGGTCCCTTTTGTAAAAATTTGAACTAGGTTCAAAATCCAAGGGGACTGAAGTTGAACTTTGTTTCTAAAACCAGCGGCGTAGCGGTTGGGCCCATAATGCGCAGTTCTTCGTATAATAATAAGGCATCTGCTAGGATCCTTGATTTGTTTGAAAAACTGCATCCAAACAACCAACTAAAGCGAAGTTATGGTATGGATTATTATTTGTTATACCTCCAAACAAATGTCTTTGAAAACAAGCCGATGATCGATTGACTTCTTAAACGGTCTGTCGCTAGCGATAGTTGTGGTTTTAAAAAGCGCCACAGAAATTCCGTCTTCTGCAGTACAGCCACAGAATGAATTAACTACACTGGTGATATTTCAAGTTGCTATCGTATCAGGTCGATTTGATAGCGACGATCGTATTGAGTTGATACGATAGCAACGAAATTTCAAACACGTATCGTTTATAAGTTCTAAGGTGGCATCGAACTGAAACGATAAGTACTAACTACTTTGGTATCGAGAGAACTCTGTCGGGTAAGCCTCAAAATTATGATATGATAGTATAGAATCACTATCGTATCGGCTCGATAAGATACAGCAACTTAAAATCCTGCCTCTGCCACAGCTAAGAATGGTTAACTTATATGGTATGGTGCATAATAAGCACATAGTTGTGAATTTTTTGTCCATGAGACCTTATAACTTTATTTGTATATCTTAAAACGCTTACCAAAAAGAGTTTTGCGCTTATGCTTACTATTTTGATAGATTCACGATTTATTACGCTTTGCAAAATGCCCGCAGAAGATGTGGATTCATATATAAAGTTAGAGATTTCCCGTCTCGAATGCTTTTTTAAATCAAATTTACCGGAATTCCGCAGAAAAAAATTTTCACTTTGCATCTATCTATAGATTAGAGTGTATCTGTCTGAAAGAGCCTGAGCCCTAAGGCTGCGTTAAGTGCGCGGTTCGACCGGTCGAAATTGTTAAGTGAACGGTAAAATTATAAGGTCTGACCGATCAGCTGATTGGGCAAAACGGTCGGGTTTTATTGTTGGACTTCCGCGGTCAAAAGCGTTAAGCGAACGGTCGAGCATGTTGTAACGTACACCACAACCAAACAAAAATGCATTAATTGTTTTTCGGTTTTGTCATTGTAATTGTAAATCATCCAGTAAAATATAAAAGATGCAGAAAGTTGCTATTAAGCCAAAGAAGATTTACGTACATAAATCTTCTTTGATTGAGCACCCAAGCAGTCAATGTTTCAACATATTTTTAGGTAACTGAGATTGAGAGGGTTGAAAATGGTAAATAGATTTTTTTGCAAGATCCATAATTCATAATCAAATATTTTGAAAAACTGATTACATTAACACAGCATACAAAAACCCACCATCTACCGTCATATCTATGGTCAGACCATTGGTAAAATACTGCTTAACGGTCTTACCAAAAACGTTAAGTGACAGGTCGGACCACGGCGGTTAGTCGGACTCGTAGCTTAACGCAGCCTAAGCAGAGAAACAGACATTTGTAGGCGATTTGTAGCGCAGCTATCTTCAAAGTGAACACTTGTTTCTTTCATTTTCTAGGAGTGAGGTTATCAATTTTCATTTACATGTGACAAAAAAATTTTAAAATGTTTTTATTTAAATGATAAGTGGAAGTGTATTTTTAAGCATTATTTCAAATAAACTTCAACATGGCTAATATAGAAACTCTATTAAATGATTACTTTTTAACAATTGATAAATTGCCAAAAGTTGAGGAGAAGAAGGAAGGCGAACAAGAGACCTGGGATTTATGTAATTGTATATTGTGTGAAGAAAACTGGAAAATATTCTTCGATACCACCTTCGATAGCATGCAATTAAAGATACATTTTAATTCTAAAACTGAAGAGGAACGAGTTAAAATTTTTAAATTTGGAATTGGTTGCTTACTGAACTTTATACGATGCAATTTTACTGGTCCAGATTTTGACAAAGAAACTGAAGAATTTCTAAACAGAGACATATTCTCTACTGTTGCCTTTAATAAGCTTTTATCTGTGAATAATGAAGATATAAATGTTAATACAAAATTTCCTGCTCTTTTGGTTACCTCAAAAATTATCTTTGAATGGTGCTCTATCAATAATATTATTAATAATTGGTGGTACTGGAGATCCATTTTTATACATCAAGACATTCTGGAGGAATTAAGTCCAACACTGCTTTCAGATGCTGACCGTTTATATAAGTATTTTCAAGTGCATCTAAACTTAAAAGGTGAGTATGTTCATTTACTAACATAAATCACATTGTGGCTGGCAGCCTTCCTGTGTAATGCGAGACATCATGGGAATAAATGTCCGGTAGTAGGAAAGTTGATAAGTAAATAAAAATACTTTATTAAATTACTATAATTGAACGTAAGAGCGCTTGTCCTGTTGAGATACACAGTTTTAACAGCTCTCAGTTTAAAAGTTAATTTCAGGCAAAAACAATCAAGTTTAAATTAAAATTACATGAATGGTTGTGAAGAGGATGGTGAAGAAGACATAGAGTGGTTGATCAAAGAATACAAGAGGAGAAAACGCGAGAAAAAAATCACTTTCTCAAGAAAATATTTGTGAAATTATTGGAACAACCCAGCCAGAATCGAACCAAAACTTATCACCACAAAAAATTCAAAAAACTAACAAAGGAACAATGTACCAAAGACACCTAAAAACAGTGACACACAAGAACCAGCTAAAGCTATCCATACACTTCCACAACAAAATCAAGACACAATAATGACTCCCTAAATATAACCACACAGGCAAACCAACACACACAAAATTCTCAACCAAAACACAACAATTACACAGCAAAAATGCGAGAAGTCATCCACAAACAATATAAATATTTATTTTATTTAAAAACCACGGAAAGCAAAACAAGAGTAAAAATGTCTGACATATGGTAATCAAAATTTCCGAATTCACAAGATGTAATAATTAAAACTCAACAGGAATTTCTTCTTAAAACAGATAAAAACAAAACAATTATAACTACTACACTAAAATACATGGTTGCGGAAAAAATTTTAAACAACTTCACGGAAACCGCAGCATCATCGCATCCTCCACGTAATACTCCATCAGCCTCTTACTGCCGTATTATCGGTGCAGTGGAACATGAAATTCAGGATAATATAATCAGTGAACACCTACAATCCAACAATATTGAACACAGGTACTGCAAAAGGATAATATCAAGAGTAACCAATCGCCCCACATTACTAATAAGAATTATAACAGGCTGCTTAGCTTCTTACTAAAGATTATTAAACAATGGACTGTTCTACAAAATTCATCATTATGCAGTATACACTGCTGCGCCTCCACAACCAGTTCCGCTTCCCTGTAACCGATGCCAACAATATACTCACAAAACAGAAGACTGCAATGCTCCTGTTAAATGCACAAAATGTGGAAATAATCATCCTGACAACAAATGCCCCACTCAACTACCCCCGAAATGTGTTCGTGTCAATCTGAAGATCACGCGGCATGGTCTTCCAAGTGTCCTAAAAGACCTTCTCAACAGATCGAAGGAATTCCTAACATTCCTATCAAATCAATAAATAAGAAGTCAAACGAAATAGATAAAAAAATCACAAGAAACAACAGAATTCGTTCTCCCATAACTGCCACGATTTCATTATAAACACATACATAGACAAAATAAATAACCCAAAAAATACCAACAGGGAAGAACTGTTTAATAAGCTTAAAAGGAAATTTATAAGAAACTACAATATCGACACAACTCCAGTTTTCTCGTACAATAGACTTTACATCCTTATATTCGACTTAAACAATCCAGAATCAAGCTCACCAACAAACCTACCAACGGGAACATTCAGGTACAAATTCAACCTTAACATTTTGCATGCAAACATTAACAGTTACACACCGAAAAAACACCTTATCAACTATTACATAGAAAATAATAATATCAACTGTGGACTTTTTGTAGAAACCAAAACTAAACCAAGCAGTAACACTAAATACAGAGACTGGCATATTTTACAACACAATGGTGAGATTATTAATAATAATATCAGAGGAGAATGTTTGAGTTTGGTACAAGTTCACCCAACAGTTAAATTGGGAAAGGCTAATGCCCCAGGAATTAATAATCCATTAAATGAAGCACTACATTTTACTGTATCATTTCAAAACGATTTATTACACATTTTTATTATATACATACATCCGAACTCTAATATAGAAGACAGCATATTCATTAAAGCATCTTTATATAAATACTCTCTGATTATTGGTGATTTTAACATGAATGCTAGAAAGAATAGAACGTTAAACTAGTTTTTAAATAATTCAGAATTCATCAGGGTAAACACGCTCCCAACTTTTCTTATGCCCAACAACAATGACTGTACTCCCGACATTATTCTTCACACAAAAAATCTCACTCAGTATATCAAAGATGTGGAGTTAATAAACGATTTGGGTTCTGATCACCTGGCATTTGTAATTAAAATTGACCTAAACAGAAACATCCCTCAAGAGGAAGGCAAGCTTAAATACAATTTTAAAAGATGCGATATGGAAAAGGTTAATGTTGCTCTTACCAACTACATCTCTTCTACAGCATGTGAAAATATAACATGTGACCACTTAACAAAATTTGATAAGGAGTTTTCGAAGGCTGTTCTAGAAAATACCCCACAGTATAAAATTACTTATTATACCCACTCTTTTCCACCATTTATCATATGACTAATTAAACACAAAAGAAATATGTATAGACAATATAGAAGAAATCTAAATCCTGCCCTGAAACGGCAACTCAATGAGATCAACAAAAATATCCAAGGGTTAATTAAAGAATATAAAAAAATCAATGGATGGAGACCTGCCGAGAAATTAATAATCAAAAAGGGAAAAATTATTGACAACAAATAAATAAACTACCCAAGATAAAACCAGGACAAATGTTCAAAATATAGAAGAAAATGGCATACAATACTCTACTGATGAAGAAAAAGCCAATATTTTTGCTGCACACTTTCAAGAAGTCTACACAACTGATAACAAGCCAATTTAATAAATGTTACAGACTGGCACAATACTTACTTCTCTCAAGCATTTCCAAATGATACAATAAAAATTAATGAAAAAGACTATTTTGACATCGTTAACAGTGGTAAGAACTCTGCTCCAGGCCAAGACAACATCACAAAAAACATGAAAAACAATGAAATAACATCATCAAATTGTACGAATTTTTTTTAAATACGCACTACTTTCCCACAGAATGGAAAAAAGGACTTATTATTGTAATACCCAAACCAAACACCGACCACAGGCAGACAATTAATTATTGTCCAATAACATTACTCCCAGTATTAGGCAAAAACCTGGAAAAAATTATAAGAAATAAACTACAAACTTCTCTGGATGACAAGATTCCTCAATACCAATTTGGATTCTGCAAACACTGTTCGACCAATATTCCACTGGCAATACTCCAACATCCAAGCTTCTAGGTAAAAAGTCAGTTACCATATTTTTAGATGTTAAAAAAGCATTTGACACTGTTTGGCATTGTGGCCTCTTATATAAACTTAGACACCTAAATTGTCCTGATTATTTACTCTTAATAATTAAAAGCTTTTTAGAAAACCGCTCCCTTCAAGTCAAAATAAACTCCTCTTACTCACAAAGTTTCACTCCACAACAGGG
Organism: Leptura quadrifasciata; assembly: GCA_963675555.1. NCBI lineage: Eukaryota > Metazoa > Arthropoda > Insecta > Coleoptera > Cerambycidae > Leptura > Leptura quadrifasciata. The sequence goes on along the minus strand of OY776673.1, from coordinate 146,585,366 downwards.
TGTACCACAGGGTTCTCCCTTGTCTCCCATTTTTTATAACCTCTTCTGCCACGATCTATATAATTTTCAGTTCAACGATCATCATTTCAACCAAAATTCGTATATTCTCCAATACGCCGACGATGTGATACTGACAACTCACAATAACAATATCATAAATACAATGTCAAATCTACAAGTGCTTATGAATTCTGCCTCTACCTGGTATAAACTTTGGAGACAAAGTATCAATCCCTCCAAGTCTAAACTGATTATATTCAACCATTCTCCTAAAGACACTTCTCCCACAATATCTATAAATAACGAAACAATACACCCCACAACAAGTGCTAAATATCTTGGAATCCAAATAGATCATAAACTTAATTTAAACTCCCACACAACTCTTAGAAAAAAAGAAATTAGTAAAAGAGCCAGTCATTTTCGCAGTCTAAAACCTATAAAGAGCATGGGATTAACACATCAACAGCAAGTAAAATATATAAATCAATATGCAGAACCCTACTAGAATACGGCCACATATTTTTAAATTGCAACAACCCTGCTAGAAAAAACAGTCGGAGAACCCTTAGCAATAAGGAAAATAACCAAAATCCGACATCCAAGAAACCCTCTACACAGCCCTCCCAACAATCTTCTATACCAGTCAACAGTAAAAGTCCCGATCAACACCAGACTAAAAATGCTTTCAACAAGATTTGCCAAGTTCACTTTCAACTTTGACATTCTTAATAAATTTTGCAAGACACGAGAGCCAGGCACACAAGCAAAATATAAATACCCTGAGAAAACCACATGGGAATTTCTGCAAGAACTAAACAACGTAGACTGAGTTGTTTTTCTTTTTTTTTCACACTCATTAGTTTATATATTATTTATTATATATTTATCTAAGTTAAATTGTAACTTAAAAAAAAGTGTATTCAATAATGGGCTGAAGAACTTCGGTCAATGGCCTTTTGCTATGTATTTGGCAATAAAGTACTTTATTATATTATTATTGTATTTATAATTTAACAGGCCATTAATTGGGCTTCCTCAAGCATATTTTTTACATTTAGTATGATAACAAAACTACCAATGAAACAATTCTAGATGGTATCTAAATTTATACATATATTCATCCATGACCTAAAATTTTTCAAAATATATACACCACAATACAAATTTCAAATGACAATCAAGAATTCTTCCTACGAACATTAAAAGAATGTACATTTCAAGTATATCGTGTATAATTTTGTTTATAATTCTGACACGCTCTTAAAATTAAATGTTATTAATGAACAGCCATCATTTTAAGGCTATCAATAATATGGCGACACTACAGGCACTTGGCTCACCTAGATTGAAACAATCTTTACACAGGAACTTAAAAACTATGCGTTATCTCGTAGTTGGCAGGCAATGTATTAATGGAAGAAGGACAGATTGTTTCGACAAGAAATAGGAACTGAATTTTCACTGTCTCACTTGCTGCCTTATATATTGTACTAACTTTCACATTGACCATATCATGCCCTGTAACTAAATCTAAATAAGAAAATCACTATATAATTTGTGTGGTGTGGTTTTTGTATTACCAGCAGGAAGATTTAGTTCCATTACTTCCCCATTTAGGCCAGTTGTGAGATAGATTGACATAGTTTTAAATAGGACAAAAGATTTTACTGCTGGAACCAGTTCATTATAGGCCTCTTTTAGACATACTAATTTTTCCCCTCGCCCGCCCCCTGGAACACCATCAATTTTGGGGCAACACCGCTTAAAAATCTTTTTTTTGCAAATATCTCGATGGTGAATGGTCCTATGAAAAAGAGATGGTTATCAAAGTTGAAGATAAGTAAATTCCCTATCGAAATGGTTCGGACATATTTTTACGTAGTATTAATATTCTTGGAGTTATAAGCGCGGGAAGTAAAGCCCCATAATGCATTCACTCTGTATATCGATACTTTCCAATACACTACCACGCTTTGTACTTGCTATTACGTTTAATTGCCACTTTTGAAGTTTAATGAAATATATTTATTATCAATTTTGAAATTACAAAAAATGTCTTCAACTATCGGTGGTGACTACCATTTTGCTCTCATTTCCAACCGCCCTTGTGGTAGAGCACTTGGCACATTATTTTTTTTAAATGATGTCCACTAATAGGCCTAATCCACTTTTTATTTCATTAACTTACTTCAACCTCTTATTCTCTACTGCCAATACATTACATTAAGCTGATTTTTTTTTGAAGTTGAAGGTCCAAAACATTTCCTTGCTTCAATAAAACTGCGAGTGTCGGTTTCATTATCGTCTGCATCGTCTTTATCACAATCGGGCTCCTCATGTTTATCCTGTTCCAAAAAAGCTAATATATTGTCTTCGGTTTCTTGGGCTTGATCTGATTTGTCTACATATGTTTTGACATTTGTACATGTTTGTCCTTGACACCCAGAACAAATAATGGAACATTTTAATTCAGCTTTTCTATAAGTACATGCGGCTTTGCATCCTTTTGTACACTTAGTTTTCAAAAATTCTTGTGGAGCAGCTTCTTTTTTGGTAGTAATAAGAATCAGACAATTTTTTTTTCATCCAACCCCAATTTTGAGGAATTTTGGTATTGCCGTACCACTGTTGAATTTGACAGTGTGTTGTAAAAGAGTGTTGGTGTGCAGCAGACTCAGTTGGAGGTAATGATGCAAGGTTACATGTACTTTTTGCCACTAACTTAATAAAGCATTTGTACCTGAATTCATTCAAAGAATGCAGAGCTTGGGTTCTGTTCCTGAAAGGGCTTATATAGCCTTTCGGCCTGCTGTATCTATAACATCAGGGTGAGAATTGGGGTCTTTAAAAAAATTTCACGTACTTCTGTAATCCTGCACATTTTTGTAATAATTTAACGAATTTTGCTTTGTCTTGCCTAAAAAATGCAGAAGTTGTGTCACATTCACTGAATGCGTGGAGAAATAATATGTTATCCACAACTTCTTTTGGGTATTTAAAAACGTTCAAAAAATAAATTCGTCTGTTTTCCCCTTGCTTGACTTCATAAAATACAAGTTTGGACAACGTGCGGATAATTCTGTCATAAGAATCAAAAGGTCAACATCTTCATCAACTATAATTACCGGATCGTAATGAGGCGATATATCCATCGTTGAGTTAATAATAAGAGAATCAACATCTTCGGCAGCCTACTCAACAATGAAACTTACAGTGGTAAGCTTTTTATGTAACAGTAAGATAAGTTGATTTTTGTTTTGATCGTTCGATAGAAACTTTTCCTGTTGCATTGTTGCAATCCCTCGACCGAATTCATCTGCGACTCTCTTTGCCGCCTTGAATAATCCTGCACCCACTCCTGCATTTTCATGATTTCTCACTAATTGCAGGGAGAGGGTCTGAACTCCTAAGGACGTTACATGGTATACTCAGTACTACCCATGCACTCCAAACTCAAGAGTCCTCGGCCTTCCAATGACGTGAGAGGTACACACGAGGAACGCACGATCTTGGATGAATGCTCCCATGGATACTCATCGTCTTGTGGGTACCTCTATCTAATTGACACAGCTTATCTACCGCCCATTTCACTACTCCAAAGGTGTAGAGCAGAACGGGAATGGCAAGCATGTTAGTAACAGACACCTTGTTATTCCTCGAAAGTTCGGATGACCAAATCTTTGGGATTAGGTGGTGTAGAAATAAACGCATAATGGTAATCACCACCGATAGTTGAAGACATTTTTTTTGTAGTTTCAAAATTGATAATAAATATATTTAATTAAACTACAAAAGTGGCAATTAAACGTAATAGCGTGGTAGTGTATGGGAAAGTGTCGATATGCAGACTGAATGCGTTATGGTGCTTTACTTCCTCCGCCTATAACTCCAGGAATATTAATACTACATAAAAATGTGTCTGAACCATTTCGATAGAGAATTTACTTATCTTCAGTTTTGATTATCATCTTTTTTTCTTGGAACCATTCATAATCAAGATATTTGCAAAAAAATGATTTTTAAGGGATATTTCCCCAAAATTGGGGGAGTTCCGGGGGGCGGGCGAGGGGGAAAAATTATTATGTTTAAAAGAGAAGTATAATGAACTGGACCCAACAGTAAAATCTCTTGTCAGATTTAAAACGGTGTTTTTATGCACTCTCAACTCACTGACAACTGGCGTAATTGTTAAGTAATTTATAATCTAATACTTGTAGATTAATATGATCAAAAGAACTACGTCAATATATGTATAGGAAGCAAACTAGGCATAGAAATAACAGTCTTGCTTGGGCAATTACTAAATAATGTATTTTTCTACACATACTAAGCAATAAAATGTAAAAAGAAATATATAAAAGAATAGCGAGTTTTTGCAATTTTATTTTAAAAGAAAAGTAAATATCACTTATTAATATCTTATTATCTTGTTATAGAATAAGAGCCGTGATTTTTTCAATTATGTCATCAACAAAGTGTTACTTTTTTTTATGGTCATTGTAAATTACAGAAGTAGAATTCTACCTACTTCATTGCAATCATTAGATATTAAGCAGTAGCCAGTTGAATCTCAATCTTCCTATAATTGGCAGATAACTTGTGATAGATTATGAGCAATAAATTGGGAAAAATTTTATGACGAAATAACTTTTCTAACGCTTCCCTACCATTAGCGGGATGTTGGTATTTTTTTGCAAACTTTTTGGTTTCCCATTATCTACGTGTTCTAGTTTAATAGAAACATAAGGGACTTAAGATATTGTTATGTGCTGCCCTCTAACGGAGAGGAGAGTGTAATTACATCGTGGCTAGTAGGGTGGCGCCATCTATGAGCCAATTGATGAACAATCAGCTAGCACATAGTAGAAAACTGTGGAGGATTCTAGAATGTTATGAAATAGGATTCTGCTACATTCTATGGGTGTGTATAAAGAGGTGAATCCGGCAGATGGGGGAACAGTTCAGTTTAGTATACAGTACAGTTCAGTATACAGGGACAGTTTTTAGGTTAAATAAGAGTTGACAAGTGTAAGAAGAAAAGTAATGTACATTAGATTTTTATTATTAGTTGTGTGATTTTTAAGTATTTACTATTGTAATTTAAGTGATAAATGAAGCAGTGGTTTGTGAAGATTCTTGTTGCAAGTTATTTGAATCTACAGATTGTTTACTGAAAACTGTAAACACGTAATAACAATATGGTATCTACCCTACCTATCTGAAACATGTAAAATTTTCTCCATAGATTAATTCACATTCTTTTTTCAGATAACATTAAAGGCTTACTTGACATAGAGGTTGCACAGCTTTACCTACTTTTCCGACATGTTTCGAAAGCTAAGGAACACATTTTATCTGCAGAAGAATTATTAGCAGTTCACTATAACCTTATGGGGGGATTAGGAAAACGAACCAAATACCAAGTTAAAGAAGTATCTCAGTTATATGTTAAAGTGACCTCTGGCGAAAGTGACCTTCCAGAGGTTGACGATTCAACTTTGCCACAAAATATACCTCTAAATGATGATGTCCGTTTAAATTCTGTAGAGTTTTCTGGAGAAGCACACGAGACAGTTTCATTGGGAGTTGCTGAACAAAAGCTGTTTGTTACCATTGTACAAGAAATGTTAGTTGCCAAGCCTCAAGATGAACTTCAAATCGAAGAGATGCAGCCCTTTATAGATTTGATTTTAAGCCAAAAAAATACCTATTCTGTAAGAGTTGTAACTTTATTAATGAGGTGCAAATTAGAAAGTAAAAGTAGACGTACCATCGAAAGGTCTTTAGCACAATGTGAAGAAATTATAAATAGCTATAAAAGAGAAAGTCCACATTTCTTAAATAGGGCACTTGATGTTTTTGGAACCGGTTTACCTCCGATGTGGAAAGTAGAAACACAGTATGCTGATTTACTTTTGAACATGGGCCTAGTAAAGAATGCCCTTGACATATACCTGAAAATCCAATTGTGGGAAGAAGTCATTGTTTGCTACACAATTTTAAAGTTAAGACACAAAGCAGCTGAAATAATTCAGGAACAGCTTGACCTTAAACCTACAGTGAAACTTTGGTGTCTATTAGGTAAGTAGGTGTTAGATACTTTTTACCAGATAAAGTGGTGGGTCAATGATGCTCACCATTGTACTGGCCATGGTTGGTTAATATTACCACTATGACTTTTTATAGTTTGGGGCCGAGATAGTTTCGGAGGTTCACCAGAGCCATATTAAAAGTGTATACAGTGAATTAAAATGCTTTTAGCGATATTTAACTGTACTTGGTTTCCATGTCTGTGGTCAATCCTAAGTAGCATTTTTAGGCACAGTTTCGGAGCAAATTTGATAGTGGAAAAACAGTTCTGTAAATATTCTGATTCTTGTGGGACAAACAAAAATTTACATACATTTCCAACATTTTTCTGACATCGTTACTGATTTGTTAACTTTTGCACATAGCTTAACAATATTATTGAATTGTATCCATCAGGTACAAATTTTTTTGGAACAAATGTTTAAAGAGATATTGCAGCATCTGTTAGCTGATATAACAACTGTAAACTTGAGTCGATACATTATTGAAATTGTATGAATCATTTATTTATGTCTCCTGATTGTTTCTAAATCGTTTTGCACTTTTTCGATACAGTTATAATGGCAACATATGTAAGCACAAAATAAATTACTATCTAAAGCTGAGAATTTTTTACAAATATATTTTTATATATTATAGGTTTTGATAAACTTAGTGAAGCCGAATGTAAATTACTTGCTCTAATAAGTATATCACAATATTTCAAATGTTTTTCCCACTGTTTCATACTTTAAATATATGTAAGACTGAATAGAAACACTGCAAAAATAATACTTTATTTTTATATTTTGTAACATCACCTCTACTATTATTTTAATGTAATTAAAACGGAACACGTACTTAACACTGAGCGATTCACCATTATAGAAACAATTTTGAAACATAGAACGAATTGTTCCTCTAAGAAAATAGTTTCTTTTCGGGAAATAATATCTAAACTTCCGAAACATACAGAGTTTCTGTAGTCATTTAAGTTGTAAAGTGTTGGCAATTTAACAGTCATCATCATGGGATTCATGAGCAATCTTTTTTAAAGGAAAATATCATTTAGATATATAAAGTTTTAATATAGATAAAATATCGATATAAATGAATTTAATGGATTGTATGTTACCAATGGTTATTGCCAAAATAGTCACAAGAAATGTATATATTGTCTGAAAGTTATTTGTGGCATTCTACGAATATTCTTTCCTGTTATTTGGGTTTTCTACCACATGTATTATCCTCTTCAAAAACAAATCACCGAATCTACAAAATAATAGAATTATTGGAAAAAAAGCCTCTGCGTCTGCGACGTTTACGTCAAAGGAACAGTCAGAGGTTATGTTTTACAAATAATTTAAATCGGAATAAACACAGAAATAATGTATTTTGCTGACATTTCGGAAAGTAGTCTCTTTCCATTTTCAAATCTTTTTTTGGAAGAACTCTTATTTGCTGTATATGTCAAAGACACAGCTTTATAATTCTGTTTATGTTATTTCCATAGATCCGTACTACTTACACAGAACTGATGTTATTTGCTTTTAGATAATGTTGAGTTTGTTAAGTTCTTCTTTTAACATTGGTAGCCAGGTTGTAAAAATATCTACAGAACAATTTGATACGCACTTATCTTCATTTAATAAGATTATTGCTGATTCTTTAATTTTTCTTTTTTTTTTTTTGTTATGTGCCTCTTTTGTTAAAATTTTTGCCGAGTCCCAGTTTATTCTATGTCCGTTTTCCCAAGCATGTTCACAAATCTTTGATTTCTGAATTTTATTCTTTCTAATGTAATTCTTGTGTTTATCCAACCTCACACTGAAAGGTCTGGATGACTCACCCACATAACATTTATCACATTTGTATGGGCTATTGTAAATACAGTTTTTTGAATTCTGCTCCCTGTTTATCGGTTTTGTTTTTGTTAAAATAGATCTTAAGGTGTTCCCCATTTGTAATACCGTCCTAACATCAAATTTGTCACCTATACAGCGTAGCTTCTCCGATAGCCCATATACATAAGGAATTATTGCTGTATAACGTTCAGGTTTTTGTCGTACCTAATTGTCCCTATTTCCAACATTTATGAAAACTCTATCAACAAAGGCTTTGGGGTATTGATTTTGTACTAGAACCTCTTTGATAAATTTTTTCTCATTATTTAATATTTCATAATTAGATGAAATTATTTTGGCCCTATCGTATATGTGATTGAAAACTGAAATAACAGGAAAGAATATGGATGCATATTTTGTTTAATGAAAAACTTAAATAAAAAACATAAACGTTTTTCCTTTGAAGGGTGAAAAACGAGTATTTTAGGTCTTGCCTAGGCTTGATCCTTGTGAGACATTACCCTCTCAACCCCCGCGCTCTGAACGCTGCCTTCCCCACCATCATCTCACCGGCCGCTTCACTGCGGCACAGAGATTCCTCAGTACCTTCTCCATATAATTATGGATATATAGTATATGACAATGAGTGTGATTGGTGATCCTTTTCAGTGCTCAGGCAATAAGTAAAAATCATAAAGAAATAAGTGACAAAATAAAAAATACATCATCATAAGAATGAGAACAATATGTGCAACAATTATATGCAATGTGTTTATACTTTAAACGAGGATAATTGAAACTGGTCAGTGTTAAAGCACAGGACCGTGCACACTGAACTTGATATTTTGTCCTATATATTTAGCAATGGTATCGAGATTCGAATGGTAGTTGAAACTGTGCAGGCGAGTCTGAGACTGGCAATGTAATCAGCCTGAATGAACCATCTACGACTGCACTGGTTTAAAGATAATAAAACGGACAGGCCTACTAGCATAAAAAACTCGTAAATCATTTCAACGGCGGACTTAGAGATGTGCTGTCTGTGCCAGTGCAGTGCGTAAATAGCTGTTATAATATCCAGCGTAGGAGTTTAGTTAGTTATTGTTAATATTTATAAATATTTACTACTATATAAAAGGTAAAATATTTTAATTATTTACTAATTTATCATGGTTTTCTGGAAACCATTTGAAATAGGATAATATAATAACGCCCGAAACTCTTATCATTTTCTTATGACAAGCATTTCTATTTACCTCCGCCCATGTACAATAAAGAGATGCCGACTGTTTTTGCCGGCTTTTAGTTTTTACACGGTTTCAATTAAGTTCGTTTATACTTTATACAGTTTATTAGTGCCCTTTAATTAGAAAAGTCATAAAACTATCAATTTTAAACTCAGTAGTGCTTATCTATAAAGAGCAAAAACACTGAACAAAAACCACAAAGATAAAACAAGTTTTTTAGGATACAGGGTGGTCTAACCAAATGATAAGGAAATAAAATTAAAGTGATGGAGTGTGACATATGTAATGAGTCAAAAAATAAAGAACAGCTGTTTTTTTTCTGTCCAAGATGCCTAAATTGTAACACTATATCACATCTTCAGAAAATAAAAAAAATGGAAATAGAAAATAGTAACCTGAAGGAAATAATTAAAAATATAAACCTAGCACAAGATGTACGAATTAAATCAATTGTTGGTACACTCACAATAACATTTGAAAATAGTTTTGAAACATTGAGAGGAGATATAAACTGTTTGAAATCTGAAATAAATAAAATAAATGAAAACAAGATCTCCAAAAAAAAAAAACAAGTAATGAAACAACAAGCCATCCCACGAAAAAACCTCAAATACCAACAAATCAAAATACAGTGTTACCAATGCAAGTCTCAAAAATTATAAAGAACAACACCAAATAAAGAAAACCTTGTTGTGTTAGAAACTAAACAAAAAGCAATAATGAACTCGGTAATCAATTTAGAAGTAGATAACAAGTACCGAGAACAAAACAATTTTGAGGGAGGTCAATTTGCTGATGACAATCCGACGCATTCTAATCCTGCAAATGAAAATAAATCGAGCTATCTAGATGTTGTACACAGAAGACAAAGAAGATCTCTCCAGAGGAAGAGAATAGCTGAAGGCGAAAACGCAAATTCCACTACCTCTCCAAACCAGTCCCCATCATGGGCAGTACAAAAGAAAGTCTGGCTCTTACTCTCACGAATAAAAAGGGACATTACCGAAAAAGATATAAGTTAATTTTTAAAATCAAAACCAGGGTGCAAGGATATTGAATTTATTGTTAAAGAACAGCCATCAGAAAAGTCATAAAATAAAAGTTTTGTGTGTGCAGCGCCATTCCACATGAAAGAAGAAGTATATAAGACATTTGTGAGCTGGGTCTGGTAGAAGTACGCGGGCCCACCTATCACGAAGGCCGGTCCAGATCTACAGATAATCTAGGTGCAAAGAGTAATAGTCCTACTCGGCCCTAGTTATCGAGACCGACATCCAGCCAATGGATATTGGCGCGAGCAAACATATCAACCCTACATCAAATACCCCACCTAAATCTATAAATAAAAACATTCTCATCGCAGACAATAAAAATATCAAAAATTATTCCAACTTCAATATTCTACACTTAAACATACAAAGTATCCGCAATAAAATTAATGAGATTGAAGTATTTATCGCCGAAAATAAATACTATGACTTTCTACTTTTAAACGAACATTGGTGTAACCAGGACGAACTAAAATATGTAAGTCTAAATAATATAATTATACTCTTGTCTCTGAATTCTCAAGAACACACTATTCTCATGGAGGTGTAGCCATATATGCCTTACAAACTTATAAATGCTCAACAATAACTGAAATTAATGCAATTTCTGATGAGTTGGACTGCGAAGTAGTGGCAGTCGATATAGAAAAGACAAGAATAATGAGTGTATACAGATCCCCCAATGGCATTACATATACTGACAAAAAGTAACAAGTTAATTTTTGTTAATTTGTCTCATTAACCATCCATCATTTACTATAGCAATAACTACAGCATTAAAATAAAAAGTAAAATGAAAAGTGATATCTGTTTTATTTTGGCTACTCTTTACATATTCAAATAGAGATAGATTTACATTAAAAAAAAAAGTTGTCCTATTTTTTCTGCTCACGACAGTACCCCATCCGAGGCTCTATAAACTGTGTAAAAATTTTAAATATATTTGGAATGTCCACAAATTTAGTTAATTTTGTAAGTCATTTTGCAGAATATGTGCGCTTAATTTCAAAGAAGCCGGTTTTGGTAAAACATAACAGAATATATCATCCAATTAACACCAAAATGTCTATTCACCAACATGGATTTATGAAGGGGCGTTCGATTACAACAAATCTTTTCTGTGTCACTCAGTATCTTTCTGAGACTTTAGATGAGCATGTCGTATATACGGACTTCTCTAAGGCATTAAACAGACTTCATCACCGGCTACTTCTCGATAAATTAGATAAAATTGGTCTCTCATTCTCTACTCCATTTATTTAAATCTAATTTAATGTATCGGACTCAGTATGTTGTCCTCAATATATTCAAGTTAATCGAATTTGTTGCCACCCCTGGAGTTCCCCTGGGATCTATTCTGGGACCCTTGTTATTCAATATATTCATTAATGGCATAACAGTCAAAAATGATTTGCATGGCCTGCTATACGCTGATGACCTAGAAGTATTCACGTTTATAAATAATATTAATGATTGTTTTCAACTTCAAGTGTGTTTTAATAAAGTAAACAACTGGTGTATGACCAATAAATTATACCTGAATGCCGGTCACTGCAACGTATTATTCTTTTATTTAAAAACATCATCAATTACTTCTGAATACCATTTGAATAATGTTTCACTTCAGAACCTTCAACATTTCATGACCTCGGCGTAATTTTCAACAGAAAGTTATCTTCTACTGTTCACATCAACACCATTATCTCCGAAGCCTTTAAGAGCCTTGGATTCATTGTTTGCACTAGTCGTGAATTTGTAATGGATACATTCAAAATTCTTTACCAATCATTTGTCAGATCGAAGCTTGAGTATGCGTCACTTATCTGGTGTTTCAGCTATGAGATACATAAAAATAGCCTGGGAGCAGTGCAGCTTAGATTTGTCAAATTGCTCTGGTTCAAATCAGATGGTACTTACCCGCCTGTTATAGGTTTTCCGCAGAGAGATCTACTTGAAAGGTGTTCCATATCTACTCTTGAAGACAGGCGATTACACCTCTCTCAAGTATTCTTATTTAAAGTGTTACACAATGATTTTGACGCAGCTGAAATAATAAAAAGATTAAATTTTCAAATCCCTAGATTGACTTCTCGCAATGTTCAAGTTTTCTATATGCACACCCCATATACCAACAATTTAAAAACTCACCTTTGTTTACCATCTGCAATAATACAAATAAATTTCCCAGTGCCCTTGAGATTTTTAACTGCATCCTCAAGGATATAAAATCTCAAATTTTAAATTATAGTTTAAGAGCCAGTGGTCCGCAGACTTATGGTAATTTATTAAGCTTTATATTTTCTACACTCATTCTCTTATACTTGCTATACACAAGATGGAGACTCTTTAGTCTCGCCAGTGGTTCCTTTGGAGTCACTCGGGTGTTAAAATTGTACAAAAATCGGTCTGACACAGCTCATATAAACTTTCCCATAATTATTAGGCACGATGGTGTAGTGGTAAAGGTTTTGCCTCGTAATACTGAGGTCGCAGGGTCGACTCCCGGCGGAGATAAACATTTTTTTTTACATTATAACATTAGAAAATTATTAAAAATTAAATAAAGTAACGATCACCATATTTTCCTTATATACTACGTATATGGGATAGTAAAAGTGATCGAGTAAAACGTTAAAGTATTAAATCTGCCATTATGATATCTCAAAATATTCAATTGTGTATTGAAAAATATGACTGGCGGACAATCATGGCGGTTCCTAGGTCATGGCAGATAATTTTGAAAGTACCAAAAATTCGAGTTTGAGTTTTTGATGGATTTACACGTTTTGAAATCCCCTGAAGCCAAAAAAGTGGTTTTTAAAAAATGGCCGCCTGCCGTCGCACTAGAGCCCAAACTACTGGATCGGTTTTGTTAAAATTTTACATGTGTATTCAAGACGGCCTCACCTAGAGGCGAAAACGCAAAATCAATCCTAGCTCAAATGTGGGGGGAGTAAACCCCTAGAAACAGAAAGAAAAATAGAAAATAATTTTTTCTCTAAAACAGCTCTAATGATTTGTATTAAATTTGACACATTAATACTATTAATACTCTCTTAGCACCAGTATGAGATAGCATAGCCACGCCACATGCTCCCAGAAAATGCAGGGAGGCGTGCTGCAGGGGGTGAGGTTTTAATATACTTTTTTTTTATCTAAAACAGCTTTAACGCTTTGATCAAATTTAATTTAATACATGGCTACTTCCTTATTTTATTTAATATTTAATAATTTTTTTAATGTTATAATATAAAAAAAAAAATTACCTCCGCCGGCCGGGAGTCGATCCTGCGACCTCAGTATTACGAGGCAAAACCTTTAACACTACACCATCGTGTCTCATAGTAATTAATAATTATAGAAAAGTTTATCTGAGTTGTGTCAGACCGATTTTTTTACAACTTTAACACTTGAGTGACTCGAAAGGAATCACCGGCCAGACTAAAGAGTCTCCATTTCAAGTATAGCAAGTATATAGAAGAATAAGTGTAGAAAATATAAAGCCTAATAAATTACCGTAATTCTGCCGACCACTGGGCTCTTAGACTATTAATATGTAGTTGTTTAGTTACCTATTTGTTTTTCTTAATAGTTAGTTTTTGTTTAATTTTATTGCTTTACAATTGTCACATGTATTTTATTATTATCTTTCTGACTTTTCTATGATATATATCTCATATTATGTAAATAAATAAATAAATATGTTCTTTATTGGAAAAATCCAAAGGGCTATCGACCGAAGTCCTTCTGCCCATGTATTAGTACATTATTTACATAGATTTTATGATTAATTATTAGATAAGTACCATTTGTGACTTATGTATATGATCATAGTTATATATATATAAATATATATATATATATATATATATATATATATATATATATATATATATATACATTATGTATATATATGGCTTATGTTGTTTTCTAAACCAGTTGCTGCATCTTCTCAATTAAGGTGTGTTCAGGTGTCTTGAATTTAGGTCTAATATTACGGTTTCGTGTTGTGCAGTATTCTTCAATTTTTTGGAAGTTGTGTTGTGCATTGGCCAAGTTTGTTTGTAGCTTAGTGAGACGTTGATGGATTGGTTCTATTTTTGTTTTTTGGTATAATATGGTGTTCGATATATTATGTAGGGGATTACGTGGATGGCGTAATTTGGTAATACTCCTGAGGGCCGTCCTTTCTGCCACTTCCAAATTCTTTTTTGCTTGTGGTCTACTGTTAAGATAGAGTATGTGTCCATATTCAAATATGGATCTACAGATACTTTTGTAAATCTTTGCTGATGTTGTGGTTATACCATCATTTTTATAAGTTAAAGCTCGGAAGTGTTTGGCTCTTGTATTTATCTTTTTCTTTATGAGGGCAGTGTGTTGATTAAAATTAAGCTTGTGGTCTATTTGAATTCCGAGGTAAATAGCTGAAGTTTTAGGAGCTATTATTTGATTAGCAATCGTTACTGTGGGTGACCTTGGTTTGGGCATATGATTGAAAATAATGAGTTGAGATTTCACAGGGTCAGGTTTAAGTCTCCATATATTGAACCAGTTTTCTGTGTCTGCTATCAGTTGTTGCAGTTGTTGGATTATGTTGCGGAGGTTGGAATTGTGAGATATTAAGGCGGTGTCATCAGCGAATTGTAGCATGTAGGTACTCTTATTAAAATATCTTGGGTCCAGATGACTGTAACTATATATTATGTTATGGCAATAAATATTGTATAAAATAGGAGAGAGCGGTGATCCTTGTGGGACCCCCTGTTCTGGTACGAAATGTTCGGAATAACTGTTATTTATTTTAATTTGCAATTGTCGCAGATCTAGAAAGCTTATTATTAAATGTATTATACAGTCAGGGCATTCTAAAATTTTTAGTTTGTATATTAGTCCCATATGCCATACACTGTCAAAAGCTTTGTTGATATCTAAAAATATAGCTGCTGATTTATCTCCTTCCAGTTTAGCCCTTTGTACATTTGATGCAAGTATTGCTAGTGGGTGGAGCGTGGAAGACTGGGGTAAAGCCAAATTGGTAACCTGGTATTTTGTGCTTGACATGTTCTTCTAGTAGAGTTTTTATGATTTTTTCGAATATTTTCCCCAGTGCAGGTAATAGTGTGATGGGTCGATAGTTGGGAGCTTTAGAATGATCTGTGTTGGGCTTAGGGATAGTTATTATCACTCCTTTTTTCCATTCGTTAGGAAAGTACATGTTCTGGATACAGAAGTTGTACATTTTAATAATATGTTGGTGGATATCATAATTCAATTGTTTTAGAATGTTGTATGAAACATTATCAATGCCTGGAGTTGTGTTTCTTGCTTTCGACAATAGTTCAAAATAGATTTCTTCATTTATAATCGGGTGTTCGTTATTAGGAATGATGTTACGGTAATTTTGGAACCAGTTGTTCACGGCATTATAATTTTCTTCGTTGAAATATGGACTCTGTTCTTCGGAGTAAGCTTTTTTAAAATGCTCTGCAAATACCTCAGCTTTGTCTAAATCTTCAGAGAAATAATTTCCATTTTCTTCTATGGTAGGTATGTCGTTTTTCTTTTTATACCTTGATAGCTTCTTTACTTCATGATAAAAATTTCTACCTTGTTTTTGATTGATGTTGGCACATGTATCTAACCACTTTTGTCTTTATTAGTGGATCTGGGTTATTTCTATATTCCCTGTACATTCTTCTTTTTGTTTTGATTAATTTTATTATATACGGGGGTAGTTCTTGAGAGTAAAATTTATTATTTGATATGGGTGAATTTGTCATGATGGAATTGGAGAGCTTCTCATTAAATTTTTTTATACCGTCTTGTGTTACTGCTTGTTCTTTTATTTCGTTAAGATATGTTGACATTTCTTGGTTAACTTTAACTACATCGCATTTATTCAAATTGTGTTTGATATTTACATTGTTTACTGTAGGTTCTTGCAAATTGAAGTTGTTGGTTAAATTTTTTGTATGTAGAATAATGTCTGGCGTCGGTCAATATTATTCGGCATTAGGAATGTGGGCGGCGTCTCAAACTGTGAAAAGTTGGAGTTATTTAGAAAATTTTTTATTTGTTTTTTCTTTGCTCTATTGACGTTGAAGTCTCCTATTATGATTGCATATTTGTATTGTGCAGCTTTGGTGAATATATTCTCTTCTATTCTGGAATTAGGATGAACGTAAACTAGGAAAATATGTAATTTTTCATCTTGGAATGGTATTGACGTGTGTAGTTTCGTTAAGAGGGTTATTTAACCTTGGGGAATTTTTCTTGCGCATTGATAGATTGGGGTGGCTCTGAATTATGCTTCCTCCTCTTGCATAGTTGGTGATTGAATTTCCCTTCAGTTCTATAGTTCTCCAGTTACGGTATTGTATATTGGTTTCTTGTTTGTGCTTGGTTCCCACTAATAGAATGCAGTCTATATTGTTATTTTCCATATAATTATATAGTAAGTATTTTTTTGTCTGATAGCTGTTTATATTGTTGTATAATATCCTAATTTGAGAGTTGAATTTGTCTATTGTTAGCTCCTTGTATTGGTGCAGTTGGGGAGTCGGAGTTGGGTAAATCCAAGTCAAACATTAATATGTAAATTCTATTAGCCGAGAAAGCAACTGTTGTGTCAATATTGTATAGTTGAATGAATCGTTTTTTGAGCTTCTTAATAAGTTCCTCCCGATTGATGTTTTTCAGTTTGTTCAGTTTTGTGACATAGGTGTTGATAATTAGGTCATGAATTGTTATATTTGAGTGTATCTTAGTATTTTTTTTTAGTTTCGGGTTTTATATCTTCACTTCTCAAGTTTAAAGGTTTTATTGTTGTGTTAGGGATACCCTCTATGGGTTTCATGGGTCTATTCGGACATTTATAGGACCAAGCTCTATGATCTTCAGATCCACAAGATATACATTTGGGTGGCAGTGTTGAGGTACAATTACTTGAGTGATGGTTTCCCAAGCACTTGTCACACTTATTGGGGGTTGTACAATTTTCCGTAGTGTGTCCAAATAGGGTACATTTGCGACACGGTTGGGGTGTTGGTAGTGGTGGGTTGCTGGGGAATATTGCATAGTGCCTATTTTTATAAAACAGTCCATTATTTAATAATGTTTGGTATGTGGCAGAGCATTCTGTTATAATTCTTAACAGCATCGTTTCCTTATTTGTAGCGCGGGATGTTATTCTTTTACAGTAACGATGTGTAAGCTTCTGCTGGTTTAGGTATTCGCTAACCTCTGTATCTTTAATTTCTAATTCAACACCTGAAATTATTGCAGAGAATGACAGAGTGGGGGTTCCTTGGGGTGTAGTTGTAGATTGTTGAGTTTCTTTATAGTGTGATATTTTTTTTGATGCCGCCAGCTTTGAGAGAACTGTTAATAGTTTATATTTATTGGTGTTTGATTTGAGGAGAAAACCCTTTTTTGTTTTTAGTATTACATCATCTGTGGGGTTAGAGTGTTCTTGATTCCAAATGTCTACCATTTGTATCCTGGATAATTCGTTTGTAGTGTTGATATAAAACATGAATTTGTAAGATTTGTTTATTACTTCCTTCATTTTTAGTGAGTAGTTTTTTGTTGTGGTTTTATGTGTGTTTTTATTCTTTTCTGAGTTATCAGTTGTTGATTGTTTTTGTGTGGTGTTTTTACTGGTGGCAGCCTGAATTGTTCCTAAAATTTCATTTATCTCATCTGTAGTTAGTGCAGTACTACTCTTTTTACGCTTCCTCTTTTTATACTCCTGGACCAACCATTCCATGTCTTCATCCTCCATATTAGAGTTTGCACTCATATTTAATTTAAAATTGGACTATACCTCACTTTAAAAAGCTTCAAAACTAAGAGCTGTTAAATACTTGTTGCTTCAACAGTTTCTCACTTTGAACTTCATATTATGTATTATACCTATATTATGTTTTTTTTTTACTCTGTTATCCCTGTTCTGTAATTGGGTACCTTACCTGTTGAATAGTGTATGCAATAAATAAATAAATAAATTAGTTTTCTACAATTTATTAATTTGAAATCTCCAAGTTGAAAATTTTGTTGTGCCAACAGTGTAGATTTTTTTTACACAATGTGCTTCTATTAAAGCAATTATGCTATTGTTTATTGCTTTTTATTGTAAATCCTCTTTTCATGCACTGCTCGTTTGATCGTGCTTGTACTCAAATATCATTCACAAGAGTTGCTTGTAAAATACCTGCGGTGTCTGTCAGAGAGGGCTTTATATTTGTATTTGGAAGCCGTTATTCACTGCAAATACTTTTGAAAGTCCTGATTGTAATAATCCTTGTATAAACAGCTATAATAATAAATGAAAGAATTTTTATTTTTTGGTTTGCATCTAAATTCACTAAATATTTTTTATTACAGGTGATGCTACAGATGATGTGGCTTGTTATGAAAAAGCATGGGAAATATCAAAACGACGAAGCCACCGAGCACAAAGGCACTGGGGTCAATACTTGTTTATCCGTAAACAGTATGAACAATGCATTCCACATTTTGAAAAGTCAGTTAGCATAAATCCCCTGCAGTCTAATGTATGGTTCCGCTTGGGTTACGCAGCCTTGCAGACCGATAATTGGCAGACTGCAGCAACTGCATACAGGCGATATACTACTCTAGAACCTGATGGATTTGAAGCATGGAATAATTTAGCTCAGGCTTATATCAAAATAGGAAATAAGCGTAATGCTCACCAGGCTATAATTGAGGCTTTAAAATGTAATTTTGAGAATTGGAAAGTATGGGAAAATTTATTAGTTGTCAGTTGTGATATTTCGAATTTCACCGATGTACTCAAGGCGTACCATAGGCTATTAGATCTTAAAGAGAAATATTTAAACATTGAGGTGTTAAATGTGCTAGTATATAATGTATGCAATGACATTAATGATTGCGAAGGGCAGCCTTCTCAGCGTTTCATCCAAAAAACTCGTGAACTTCTTGGTAGGGTAACCGCAATCTACCCCGGTGAGGGGTACGTTTGGGAATTATATGCCAGCTTAGCACCTGCTATGTTACTGAGGGCTCAAAGACTTCAACGAGCATACCGAGGGTACACCCAAGGACCTTGGGACAAAAATCCAGCCACCTGTCAGCAGGTTTTATACGTTTGCATCAAATTAGCAGAAATTGTTCTAGACAATGAAATTGATGCCAAGGACACCCTAATTAATTCTATTAGATTAAATTTAAGTTCTGCTATTGCTGCCATTAAAAAACAAGATTGGGAGGAAACTCGTGAACTGGTTGAACAGGTATCTGGTCATTTAGAAAAAATTGTTGACAAAATTAAAACTAATGGATCTAACATTAAAACAAGTAGTACTTAATTTTCATATGTAAGTTCATATTATTTAATATATTACAATAATAAACTTTTTATTTTGATTCTGTAGTTTTTTCTCAATTTAGTATTATTTATTATGTAATAATAATATTTTTCTACTCCCTTATGTAAATTTGCTGTTTTCCGTACAGTCTGTAGAATGGATAAGTGGGCCATTTCAGTTAACTGAACAGATATATTTCATATACGTTCTAGGATGGATATGATATCGACCAATCATAGTTCGTGTATTAAGTACATAGGCAACTATTAGTTTTAAAAAATTCAAGTTAGTGCGTAAGCTGTCAAAGTAATTGTCAGTGTATTCGCGCAGTTTGAGCTAGAAAATAATTTAAAATAAGTGATTCCAGTGAAGAATCGATAAACGGTATAACACCTAAAATTTTATTGAAA
Source organism: Leptura quadrifasciata (assembly GCA_963675555.1). Taxonomy (NCBI): domain Eukaryota; kingdom Metazoa; phylum Arthropoda; class Insecta; order Coleoptera; family Cerambycidae; genus Leptura; species Leptura quadrifasciata. Next base: position 146,565,391 of record OY776673.1, on the reverse strand, counting down.
TTATTATATACAGATAAAATTTTAGAGATATATTATGACAAAAAAAAAATTACCTATATGTGGGGATTGAACCTAAGATCTCTTGCATTTCGAAGCGTGCAATTCAATTCAAAATATATTTATTTAAAATAATCATACAGTGTATGAGCTGCCTCCCCAGCACCCATCTCGGGAACGACCACCGCGTTGACGCGGTGGCGGATCGCAAAGCCGAGTCTAGACGGGACTGGTTTGGCTAAAGCAAAAATTGTATAAAAATTAAAGTAAACCTAAATTCCTTTTTACAAAATAAAATTAAATTAGGTGGTATAATAACATTGCTTCAAAAAGAAAGCTTAACATAAAACTTGTATAAAAACTAGAACACTTAACGAAAAATATTTTCGGAGAACTGCACTGATTAATTTTCGCACTGACGCCGACACCATAACTTGTACGAAGTGCCGTCCGCGAGTTACTTCAACTACCGGTTGCGCAAGGCAGGCCTAAACTGTGATTCTAAATTTTGATTGTTTTGGTTTAAAAAATTTGGGTACTGTTACAATATTAATGACGGAAGAAAGAATTTACAGACAAAAATGTACAAACAGAAAAGAAGAACAAAAAACACGACACAAAAATAAAAGAAGAGGGGGACAGGAAAGATTTAAAGCTGTTAAAAGGTATGAAATATCAGTGAAAGGTGGATAGTATCAGGGAAGTTATAGTTTGTGAAAATTTGGCTAGAGTGGCTGCCGGAAGATTGGCAACGTCTGGTAAAGTAAGGGGTGTTTAATCCGAAATGGGGCATTATGCTGTCTAATTTGTGTTATGTGTCTTGTTAACGGACTATCGCCCAGTTTGAATGAATAGAAGTTTTGAGAAATGTGCTGGACGTAGTCGGCTATCGGGGTTATGTCGTTGCAGCGTTCGTAGAGGTCTGTGAGGGAGGTGTATCTTCCATAATTTGATATGAGGCGCATATATTTGTGTTCTAGCACTTTTAGTTTTTTCATTGTCTTGGCCGATATGCTACACACCGGCGCCGCGTATGTGATGGACGACCTGACCACCATCGTGTACAACAATTTCTTATTTTGTCTGTTTAGTCTGCTACCCCTGACCATGAACGGATACAGACTCCTGGACAAGGAGTAGACCGTCCGTATGGTTTCGTTTATGTGGGTGTTGAACGTCAGTCTTCTATCCAGTCGAACCCCCAGATACTTCACGCATCCCCTGATAGGAATTTGGTTGCCCCTGATCGAGATTGGTGTGATGATGCGGTTTTCTGTGAACCGACGCGTAAAGCATATCGCCTCGGACTTCTCAGCGTTGACCCGAATCTTCCACTGGTCGTAATAAGCCGTGGCACGAGTCATGTGCGCCTTCAGCAGCATGTTTGCCGCCTGTGCGTTGTGCGAATGCGCGTACATGGCCGTGTCATCGGCGTACTTAGCCAGCTTAGTATTCGGGAACTCTGGGAAGTCTGAGACGTACAAGTTGTACAACTTCGGTGACAGGCACGATCCTTGCGGGACGCCCGCACGAATGTCCCGCCGAGTTGACAGTTTGTTATTCACCTGAACCTGCAGGGTTCTGCTCGTCAGGAACGAGTGGATGAGTTTGGTGATGTGCGTTGGAAAGTTATAGTTATGGAGTTTGTAGAGTAGGCCCGGGATCCAGATGGTATCGAGGGCCTTCTCAATATCGAGGAGCACCATGGCGGTGCTCTTCCCAAGGTTGTATTGCACCTTCACATCGTTAACCACCCTAATGACCTGTTGGACAGTGCTCCCGCCCCTCCTGAAGCCGAATTGGAACTCGTCGTCGATGTGAAGCTCATCCTGAACAGCATCGAGTCTGATCAGGATGACCTTCGTGCATATAAAGCTAGGAGCGTGCATATAACCACTAGGCTATTGAAGCTTTTATAAAATGTTTGCACCTAGAGCATAAGATTTAGCCTTCTAAATATTTATTAAAAGTCAATATTACAATGTAATATCTTTTTTGCTTTTGGATCATTACAGAAATGACATTGGACAAGTCAAGCACGAAGAACAATTGGCAGTACAAATAATATAAGCATAAAAAAACCTAATCGTCATAATACATACATATATTATACACATTGTCACAAATAAATGCTAGCCCAGTTGCCAGGGATTTTAAGTCCGAATTAATTGTTGCCTCGCTATTTTTTTCATGAAAGGCTAGTCTTTTTGCTAGTAGAAGGTGACTCAAAAAAGTTTAACAAAACCTACCCCCGCGAACCCTTATAAACAACCCTTTGAAACGGAAAAATTCAGTTTCTTGCTAATATCTCGAAAAATAATGAAAAATAAAGAAACGGATAGCACCACGTAAAAGACAAGAAATTTTACAAAAAAAAATAATATACAAATTTTTTTAAATAAATTTTTCCCTTATCACAAGAAATTATTATAGTTCGCTCAATATTTCAAGGTCAAAAAAATATTTTTTTTTACTTACAAGCCTTTTTGGCCGTTTTCAAGTGAAAATTTCCTAACCCTAAAAAATGGAAAAAATACCAATGATTTAAAAGTTTTTTACCCTGGATACTTTATAGCATAAAAATTAATCTTAGATTGAAGTTCAAGGTATAAACAAGCTATATCTACAAGGATTTTTTTTTAAATAGTATTTTATTTAATATTTATGTTTTAATATAGAAAAAAATGGTAAAGCTTAACTTTCATGTGCAATTTATAAGACATAAAAATTAAAAGTAAGTATACCATTGGAAAGCTGAATTCTTCCTCTTTAAAATGCTACCTTTGTTTTTGTTTTTAATGGGTACAAATTGTCTTTATTATGTAGCGACGGTCGAGAAATGCTTCATTTCCCTGTGCGACACGCTTGAAATATTGAGCGAACTAATAATTTCTCATGCTAAAGGAAAAATTTATTAAAATAAACTCTTATATTATTTTTTTGTAATATTTCCCGCTTTTTCACGTGGTGCAATCCGTTTTTTTATTTTTCATTATTTTTCGAGATATTACCAAAAAACATAATTTTTCCGTTTCAAATGGTTGTTTATTTATTTTATTTATTTATTTACATACACTGCTCAACAGGCAAACCCATTTAGAGAGCAGGACAAATACACAAATTTAGCATTACATAGCAGTATGATACAGGTACAAAACAAATAAAAAAAAATACATATAGAGAAAGAATACAAAAAATACAAAATACAAAATGAAATTACCAACCAAGGAAAAACAAAGGTTTAAGTAGGGTTAAAGAGTTTTATAATATCTTTGATTGAGCTGTGAAAAATGTCAAACAGCCCACAGTTTTTGTTGTAATTGTTACACATAGTATGGAGAGGAGAGAATTTTAAAACATTAGAATGTGGGATGCCGAGGTAAAAAATTTGCGAACTTCTGGAATTCAAATTCGGAACGCGAAAATTTAATTGACTTAAAATGTCTTGACAGTGTATATTGCTGTGAACAATATTGTATAAAAATACATGAGAAAAGTATTCGCGTCTGGTAACCAAAGAATTTATAGAAAATCTAGCTAGGAGTTCATGCTGTGGGAAGCCAACCTCCGGGTATACTCCATCTGACTTAAACCAGAGCAATTTTACAAATCGTCTCTGCACACTCTCCAAGGCGTCAATGTAAATATTGTAATGGAGATTCCAGACGAGAGATGCATAACCTAGTTTAGACCGGACAAAAGCAAAATAGAGGATCTTTAGTGTACAAATGTTTGAGAAATCTCTGCTCATTCCGATTATAAAGCCCAGAGTTTTAAAAGATTTGGCTACAACATTGTTTACATGCGGTACAAATGTAAGCTCTTTATCTAAGATTACGCCAAGGTCTACAAGGGTATCAGGTCTCTGAAGCACTGCGCCATCTACATTATAGTTGAAAATAACCGGCCTTGCACTAGTTGTGTAGGTCATAACATTACATTTTGACACGTTTAGATATAATTTGTTTCCAAGTACACCAGTTGCATATGCGTGCTAGACTAACCTGTAGTGTGACGCAGTCCTCCAGAGATGAGACTGTATTAAATATTTTAAGATCGACAGCGTACAGCAAACAGGATACTTGAATATAATTCACGATATCATTTACGAAGATGTTGAATAACAGGAGTCCAAGAATTGATCCCTGCGGAATACCAGATGTTGCACCGTATTCGACAGACCGAAACCCACCATAAGCAACATATTGCTTCCTATTTGACAGGTAAGAGTGAAAAATGAAATGAGTTGAAAAGAGAATCCAAAATCAGACAATTTATTTAGCAATATAGTGTGATCCAGTCTGTCGAATGCCTTAGAGAAGTCTGTATATATTACGTCTGTTTGCTTACGCTGATCAATGGTTTCTAAGATATACTGGGTGATACAAGTTAAATTAGAAGTGGTGGAGCGCCCTTTCATAAAGCCATGTTGATACACCGATAATTGGGCACTAACACTAAAGTAAATAGTATCATGTAGTAAAATTTCAAGAGTTTTACTAAAATTGCACAGAATAGATATAGGTCTAAAATTGGAGATGTCATTTATATCACCTTTTTTGAAAACTGGGCACACTTTTGAATGTTTCCAAATACCTGGGAGACAGCAGTTTTTCATACACAGATTGAAAAGTACCGATAGTGGAGCTGCAAAGATACAAGCACAGTCTCTAATCAAAAAAGTGGGAACGCCATCCGGACCAGTAGTTAACTTAGGTTTAAGTTGTTTCAGCGCATTAAGTACAGCAGCCTCACTAAAAGATGTAACGTTGAATGCAAGGTTATTCGCCGCCTGAATACATGTAGAGTCAATATTATCAGAGGGTGGTAGGAAAGAATTACTGAAGAAATCCGCAAACGCATTCAATATGTTGACGGTGTTATCAAAATGTTGTTCGTTGTAAGACATTTGAATGGAAATATTTGTACCCTTCCTTTTCTTATTCACAAATGACCAAAATTTACCAGGTTCCAAAGTAATATGATTCTCAACCTCCTGTACGTAAATTGCATAAGCAATGTCTATATCAACCTTAATTTTAGATCTTAAGCGCTTGAACTCATTAAGAGCCATAACATCACCATTCCGTTGTGCATGCACCAGTATTTCGCTTTCAATTTAATATTCTTTATTATAATACCATTAAACCACGGAGGATACATTCTCTTATGCGTAAAATTGAATTTAGGGACACACATATCAAAAATCGCATATAGTCTATCATAAAACGCCTGACAAGCAGAGACAATATGAGAATATGAATTAAGAAACGACCACCAGTATTGAGAAGTAAGTTGTATAGCAATGGGAAATTAGCTTTCCGAAAATTATAGCCATTGTTTGCAGTTACTGGGAAGTTATACCTAGCATTAAAGCTGAGAACATTGTCCAGCAAGATGTTTAAGGCAGGGTGATAGTTATCCTCCCGAGTTAGAATATCATCTGACTTCACTACTGTACATTTCATATTGCATATTACTACGACAGGTTTTAATCCCTTTATTAGCCTTTACTCGAGTCCGAGTATAAAAAAATGTTACAGTCGATAGATTGTGTGTAATAAAAAACAAGTGAAAGGTGTAGTCTATTGTAATTCCCATTCATCTACGGTGCACACGACTATGGCTATAGAGGCCAATTCGGGAGATCACATGTCGACCGCAGTCAGGACAAACATAGACCTGGTTAAGTCTTGGATTCGGCCTTCTTGCAGCAACATTTCCTTGATAGCTGGCCACAACCCCTCGCCATTCGGTTCTGTCCGCTGCAAGTTGTTCCCATTGCTCGTCTGGAATACCGCAGGATTTTAGATTTTCATGGAGAACGTCTTTGAACCTCTTTCGTTGACCGCCACGCCTTCTTCTACCGCTTAGCAATTCACCATAAAGTGTACATTTAGGAAGGCGGTTATCATGCATACGATGAACGTGACCTGCCCATCTTAGGCGTGCTCTTGAAATAAGCACCTCAATTGGAAGGCTGTTTGCTCTCCTGAGTACTTCCACGTTTGATATGTGATGGAACCAACGGATTTTCATCATACTTCTGAGGTGTCTTTGCTGAAAACGTTCTAATTCTTTCACATGACGACGGTAAGTGACCCAGCTTCCACATCCATATAGCAGTGTTGGAATGACAACTGCTCTGTAGACAGCCATTTTCGTTGACAAAGCAAGGTCGTGGTTGTCAAATACTCTCTCTCTAAGTCTCCAGAGTGCTCTAGATGTAGCGTTAATTCTATTGCGAATCTCGCTGTCCATGTTTGCTTTGTCATTAACAACGTTGACTAAGTAATTGAACTGATCCACCACTTCAAGAGAATTTCCGTTAAGTGTAATGTCTATTTGGTTCACTTGATGAGGAGTTGACATAATCTTAGTCTTTCCAATGTTGATTTTAAGTCCCAAGGAATCATAGCTCTGGGCATACACATCTAAAAGTTCTTGAAGCTCTTCCGGCGTAGAGGCTAAAAGTGCACAGTCATCCGCATACTGGAGATCACAAATGAATCGTGTGCGTGTCTTCGTGAAAGCTCTAAAGCGCCCTATGTTAAAGAGACCGCCATCAGAACGGTATCTGAGACCTATTCCTCTGACTGTCAGTTTGTTGTCAACAATAATTGTTAGAGCAGTGGTAAACAAATTAAAAAGTAGGGGTGCCAGGACACATCCCTGCCTAACTCCAGTTAGGGTTTGGAAAGGTTCGGTTGCCTCATTATTATACATAACCTGGGCGTTGTTGTTTGTATGTAGACTGCGACAGACTTCCACAAATTTTCTAGGGATACCTAAGCGGAGCATAAATTTCCAGAGCACTTCCCTGTCCACCGAGTCAAACGCCTTGGTTAAATCAATGAAGGCCATGTGAATTTCTCCTTGATGTTCGAGTGCTTTTTTTTGAAGCTGTTTAAGTGTGAAGATTAGATCCGATGTGCCTCGGTTTGGTCTATAGCAACTCTGTGTTTCAGGAAGTAACTTTTCCATAACAGGTGTTAGCCTATTTGCCATCGCTTTAGTGAGTATCTTCCCTCCAACAGCCAGAAGAGCTATACCCCTGTAATTTCCACAGTCCGCAGCGCTCCCTTTGTAGTAGTAGTAGTAGTAATTTATTGAAATAGAAAATCCTAATATACAAATTCATTTATATAACAAGTGTACTTACTTAGTATAATTGTTAATTATTGATATACATTAGGTGACATATATACACATACCTATATATATATAAATATAATACCTATCACACATACCCATACATTATCACACAAATAGCTTTGTTCAAATTTTACACGTATTCAGGTACAACTAATTCTTTGATATAAAGCAACTTTTTGTTACATCACTACATTAACCTAATGACTTAATGTAACTTACAATTGCTCTTTTAAACCCTGTTAGTGATACAGATTCCTTTACATTATTTGGTAATTTATTGTACTGGTCGAGACCTTTGTATAATAAAATTTTCATGGTTTGACTCAGATTTCGCCTGGGTATATAATAATTGTAGTTATATCTAGTATTGTACTGATGTACTTCATTAGCCAAAATTATATACTTTTTAAAGTAGTCTGGTAGCAAGTTATTTAAAATTTTGAAGATAAACACCATTGACAGATAAAATAATCTATCTTTGACACACAACCACTGAAGCGAAGTAAGCATATGTTGAATTGGCGTATATCTGTTACATCTCAAAATCACTCTCATTCCTCTATTCTGCAGTTTTTGTAGAGCAGTGATTTTATTTAAATCAAAGGAGTATAACACACTAGCACAATAATCAAAATGAGGTTGGATGATTGTACTAAAAACAGTAATTTTAGTTGAATCTGATAATTTTTGGGATATTCTGGAAAAGAAATATAACTTTTTTGTGATTTTTTTCTGTATATAGTCAAAGTGAGCATTAAATTGTAAATGGTTATCTAATACAAATCCCAAATATTTTACATTTGTAACTAATTCAATATTATCATTATCAATACTCAAATTTATCGTGTTAATGTTTATGTTTTTATATTTATATTGAGTGGTAATAATCATGGCCTTAGTTTTAGTAATATTTAATTTTAATTTATTATTTTTTAAGTACTGTGAAATTTGTCTGAGGGAACTATTCATTTTATTTAAAGCCGCATCCAAATTAACACTGCTTACCGAGAGTAGAGTGTCATCTGCAAATAAGTTTAAGAAATCACAATTATGAACTTCGTTGATGTCATTAATATAAATAAGAAACAATAGGGGGCCTAAAATACTTCCCTGTGGTATTCCATAATTATTAATTATTGGCGAAGATACATGCTCACCTATTTTTGTTATCTGTTCCCTATTAGCTAAATAGTCTTTCAACCAATTTAAAACCTTACCTTGAATACCATACATAAAAAGCTTTTTTATTAATATTGAGCGATCTATTGTTTCGAAGGCACGTTTGAGATCTAGAAATACAGCCACAGTATAGTTTCCTTCATCCAACTTTTGTTTCCACTCAGTTATTGTTAGTTGGAGTGCTGATTCACAGGAATGATTAGCACGAAATCCTGATTGATTTATAAAAAATAAATTATTGTTATTGAAATAGTCAATTAATTGTTGATAAACTATCATCTCCAAGAGTTTTTCAGAACTTGGTAAGGTATTAATTGGTCGAAATTCCCATGACTTATTAGTGTTATTAATTTTTTCGATAGAAATAATTGTGCTAGTTTTTAAGTTTTTAGGAAATTTACCAGAGTCAAGAGAGGTATTTATGAAATGCAGCCAAACATGGCCAATAACTTCAAAAGATGACTTAATAAGGACGCTACTTAGTACTACATTTGTAGACCCTTTGTTATCTAATTCTTTTACTTTTTTAGCTAATTCTTGCAAATTGATTAATTTAAAAGTTGCAAAATGAGAGTCGGTATAATTATTGTTACTATGTTCATATTCATGACTATCGATGCTATCAACAATTTCTGTAATGCTATTTATAAAGTATTTATTAAAATATTCAGCAATATCCAATTGGTTTCTTACCAGTATTATTTGATCATTGACCTTAAATTGTATACCCATATTAAAGTCGGTATTGAAGTTTTTTGGGTTTATCAGTTTTTTAAAAGTTTTCCACATTAAATGTGGATTGTTTTTATGTCTGTCTATTTCATTGTGATAAAATTGTTGCTCTTTTTCTTTGATCATGTTTACTACTTCATTTCTCAGTTTTTTATAGTTCTGCCACTTATCTTGACTGCTATTAATTTTAAATATTTTGTATGCCCTATTTCTCTCTTTGGTTTTATTTCTGATTTCATTATCATACCATGGTAAATCATTTGTGCGACAATTTACAGTATTAATAGGTGCAATCTTGTTTACAACATGTTCACAGTTACTCTCTAAATTATTATACAATAAATTCACATCGGTAGATTGAAGTAAAAAATTACAGTCTATCAAGTTAATATTTATATTGAACAAATTTGTTTCGCTAAAATTCCTAAAGCATTTTTTTATGTCAATACCAACATTATTATTAGCAATATTAGAAAAATTTACTGAAATTGTTGAATGATCCGTAATTATGGGTTCGTCGTGAATAGTAGTAACTACATTTTCGAAATTTGTTAATACATAATCTATCAAAGTTGAACTAGTAATAGTAGATCTAGTATTTGATTTAACATTTTGTGTTATACCATATGTACCAAGTAATCTTTTTTTTTTTTTTTTTTTTTTTTTTCCCACACGACATCAAACAGTTTTTTGAGGTAGGGTATGAGCTCTGACGACACAGCTTTAAAGATCTCAGCCTGGAGTGAGTCGGCGCCGGGAGATTTGTTATTTTTTAGCTGCCCAATGGCGGTTAAGATCTCTTCCGTTGTTAGTGGTTTATCTAAGTCTTCGAAGGTGTCATATTGAGGGATAAGATTTATAATATCGTGATCGGCTTGACTTTGCTGGTTAAGAATGTTAGAGTAGTGTTCTTTCCATCGGGCTCTTATTTCCTGGTCTTCTTTGAGGAGATTTCCATTTAAATCTTTAATAGGGCACATATTTTTCCGACTGGGGCCGTACACTGCTTTTACTCCTTGAAAGAAATTCCTGTAGTCGTGTGAATCGGCGTACCTTTGAATTTCTCTGGTATTGCTTGCCCACCACTCGTTCTTTATTCTTCTGAATTCGCGTTGCGTTTCATACTTAGATTGGGTAAAAGCTTCTGCTTTTGATGAGTCGTTGGGGTGGTTGATGGCGTTTTGGAAGGCAATATGTTTGCGGTCAAGAAGTTCTTGTATAAAAGCTTCATTATCATTGAACCAGTCCTCCTGTTTTTTACTTGCTGCAGTGCCAAGAATTTCCTCACTCGCACTTTTTAAACTGTCTTTAATTTGTGTCCAGGTAGTAGCAACATCTACAGAATTGGTTTCTTCTAGTGCACTCAAATTCTCTTAAACTTTTTGCTTTAGCTGTTCGACGGTTTGTTGGTCACGCAATTTACTAATACAGAGACGGGGTCTACGTTTTACTTGAGTTCTTCGGTGTTTGAGTCTGATAACAATTTCCATTTTAGAGACAACAAGACGATGATCGGTCCAACATTCGCTATAAATGCGCGCCTTTGTAATTTGGACGTCCTTGAGATGCTTCCTACGTACGATAACATAGTCCAGTAGATGCCAGTGACCTGATCTGGGGTGACGCCAGGTGCCTTTAAATTTACTTTTTTGTCGGAAAATGGTGTTTGTTATAACTAGATCATGTTCGGCGCATATAAAAAAATATATATATTTTATAGCAAACTTAGGGCCTGAGTTTAATTTATCCCAGGCCCGGACTTCCTCTTTATTGGCCCTGGTGCTGGGCATTATATAGCAGGTAGTTTTGATTTAAAATTTTCATGATCTTACGCTTGATGATTTTTGAAATTAAGTATATGTAAAAATATTCCAATATAATTCCAATATAAACCAGCCTGCAACCAACAACTATTCTCCGGGCTATGTGCCCCGCAGTGGCGGCCCGTGTCTTTTAGCTCTGGGTGGGCAGGATGGGGGATAGAACCGAATAATAATGACACTTCTCCACAGAAATTTAGTGGGTGTAAAAATCATGCAAAAAACATTCAATGATGGCTCTGACCATTTCAATCGCCTTGTATAACGTTTTTAAATTATCTAAAAATTATTTCCCATAGCGGAGCGAGGCCGCTGTAATTTATTTACAAAAGTTTTGTCGTCGTATGTTAGAGACGCAAAAGTGTTTTCTAATAAAAAATGTATAATCAGAATTACCGCTTACCGTTTTTCTTACATCGGTCATAGCAAATATTTTAATATTAATAATTTGTCAGTTGTCCATTCACTATACTTTTTTCTGCTAAAGTAGACACTTACTATTTACTAAATATCAACAAAGATCACAGGTTTCAAATTAAAAAAATATAAAGTTGAGAGAATAAAACATTACACAAACCTAACCAAAAACCAAAATCTCCCAATTCTAAAACAACAGCAACAATTTCCAACGTTTGAGATTCACGAATAGTGACTTGACTGGACTCCACACGCCCGAAAATGAAACGATTCTCAGCGAAACATCACGACACTGTAAAAAAAGGGAAGGGATGAGGGTGGCAGTGTCCACGTCCCACCGAGCGCGAAGTCCCATTTGAATATTATACATTTATTTCATTTACATTACTTATATTAATTTCACATCTAAAACTGCTAAAATAAAATTAAACATTATTTTAGTACTTTCATAAGGGATCGATTAATTAATTTTAACACATTAGTTATTTTTTGTGTTTGATATCTTTTCAATTGTGAACATATTCTATTCAATATTCATAGTTTATTACAAGTTTTGCTCAGGGATGGCATGCCCACTCTGGGTTGTAAATAGCCTAAGCATGTAAGACGTACATCTCGTTATGATATGCATTACAGGCAACAGGCATAAGATCGAAGTGAATAAAAAACATGCGCGTAGACGTATTATGATTGAATTTACGATTTCTGAGCGATGCTTGCCCGCCCTGGCTTGGCGCATGACACTTTCGACAGTATTACGCCCGGTTTCTAAACGGATTCATAAGTGTGCCTATATGAGCATTAATATGTAGTAAAAAAATATTATAAATAAAACTAACTTTTTAATATTGGAGTTAATTAACGCAAAATTTTACTTGTTACTTAATTAAACTACAAAAATATATAAAAATATAAATATACCCTTATAACTACCGTTTATGTAATTGGGTGGGCACTGCCTACCCTGCCATCCCTGACGGGCCGCCACTGGTGCCCCGCCGAGCGCTGGATTACGAATTACAAGCCTGGAATGTTAATGTAATGTGTAATAATTACATATTCTCAACAAAACGCTTAAGCTTCTATTGCAACAAACAGCAGCCGAAAGACTAATATATTACTTAAAGGAGCTCTCCTTGTCACAGACTGGAAGAACCAGATGTTTCATTGATGACATATTTTGGTTAAAGTTTTAATCCACTCGTGGCTGGGGTTTTTGATGTGTTCTGCGCATCTTATGAATCAGTTGTTCTTACGCTCCTCGAGGAACAAATCGCCTATAGCAAGTGCTGCTGTTTTGTTTAATTAGATTGTTTATCCGTTTTTATCTACAAATATTTATCATATTCGTATATCCTGTGAATAAATAAGTTCACCACTGTCTGAAGTAACTTTAGTTGAAGCCAATCTGCCCAGAATCGTGGCCGGTCACGACATCAAAAAAATGAAACGGCTTACATAGGGAATTACATTAAGTGAAAAGTCTGGTTGATCTAGTCTGTGCTCTCGTGCCAGTTACTCCACATCACTTGAAGACTGCAGTTTCGAGTTGTTGGCTCTCATCAGTTCAAGGTAGGTTGTAATGAGCGACACGGCACAAGAGTCCTTGGTACATCCCGAAATCCTTAAGAATGCAAGATGCAACAAAGTCAGCAGGCGCCATCTAGCGGTCCAATGTCTGTTGCAATCGAAATAAATAGGTTGACGCTTTAGCAATACTTCAAGTGTGCTATCGAAGGGCAGAATATTAAAAACGTAAAATTAAATATTCTAACCATAAGCTCCTCTAAAGTCCTTATTTCCAATATAAGGAACGTGAACCAGATTGCAACCTACAGCTATTCTCTGGGCTATGTACCCCGCCAAGTGCTGGATTACCAGCCTAGCATATTAAGTGTAAGAATTACATATTTTCAATAAAACGTTTAAGCTTCGATTGCAACAAATACCAGCCGAAGACTAATTCCTACTTAGGAGCTCTCGTGCCAGCACTCCATACCACTTGCACTACATTGACAAATTTTTGTTGCGACATTAATTTTCCATATTATTTGTTTTGGTATTTTTTCGTTACTGGCCAGTTTCTTTCAATCCATATAAATGAATCGTTTAATTTGTGAAAGGTACTAACATTTAGTACTTTTCGAGAAAATCAATGAAAGCTAATAGCCTAAAAATTAGGATAAGATAACGTTTTTTTACTATAATAATTCAGGAGCAGATATTTTAGACTATCCTCATAATAAAACACTATTTTTTTTATTATTAAGGAAAATATAAAGTTCTAAAAAACTTAGTACCTTTCTTTAATAAACTGAAAATAATTTGACGAAGTTGTGACTGAAACATATACTGGGTTGTTTTTTAAAGAAAGAACTACAACAGTACTTATTTTTAGACAGTAAGCTTTTATTTAAAAAATTGGTAAGTACAAAATATTCATTTCTTTGAAAACATTTTTGGCATTTTTGTTGGCTATGTTAAGATTTCTTCATAAAATGCGCGATAAGCCTCTGGACTTTTTGTCATTTATTTTTGTTACCAAAACTGGCACTTTTTCGTGATTAACGTTTTTCTCTGGCATTTTAAAAAATCTTTTAATGTCCTGTCATATGTAGCCAAAAATTATGACTCGTCAAACTTTCAATGTATTGTGAGCACACGACATACCCAGGAGAGACCGACTCTTATGTATAAAATTGTGAAGATCTCCGAGAAGTGTTGTTTTGTGCTCTAGAAATAATTTTTTTTGTAGTCTAGAGTAATATACTTTTTTTTATATTTTGGCCACAAACTTTTAAAATTTAAATTTTTTTTTCCTGAGAGCTCCACAACAGTAAAATCTGTCTGGGTGCTTGAAGCTATTATTAATTGGGTGTATTTTTGCACAGAAAATAAACGATCGCGTGTTTTAAACACTTTTTAATAATACATTAGCTGTGGATCACAGCGCACAGATTGTTTACATGAGAAAGGGACTAACTGATGTACCTTCCTCTACTAAACACTGAGCGAGGTAGATTTTTTGGACACTATACTTATGGAAGGTGGTCCCTTCTTGCATTAAATGATAGGTTTACACATAAGAATACGAAAAGTTGTGAAAATCAAAATTGCCAAAAATGTGACTTATCAAATAAATGATTCAAATATTTAATATAAATGTCTGACATCAGACATGTCGGAAAAATAGATATCACAATATTTTACAACACTGCCTTAGATTATAAACAATAAAAATGAATTTTAACTTAATCAAAAACCTTGAGGTATGAATTAATATTAATAATTAAAAAAAATTAAGTTTATTTTATTTAACTTTTTTCACAATACGTAAATTAAAACAAAATAGTTATTACAAGATATTATAGTTTATACAAAAACGTAACAAAAGAAAACATTAATTTATAAACAAAACACATCTTAAAAAAGGCAAAAGAAAGATCTGTTGATGCTAGCAGTTTTACTTGCTAGAAGCTTCCATGTACTGATCAGTGATAATTGGTGGAATGGCTTAATTTTTTCATACAAACTTTGATTAGGAAATGTGCATTAAAATTTGTTTTATAGGAGTAACACATTCAAGATGTTTTTTTTTCTTATAACAACCATGTCCTAGAACATTGTAATTGAGGAAGCCTGATCCTTTCAGGTCGAGTCTGCGTCTTTATCCTGAGTTTCCCAACTGGGCTATTTATAACCAATTTCAATTACACCGATTATGAAGAGAATGCTCCAGAAATGTATAATTTTTTGAAATAACTTCTGCCTGCAAACAATAAATAACCATTAATTATAATAATTATTAACTACAAATCACACACTTTTAAATTGTTTATTCAGTAAAATTATGTAATCATTAGGATCATAGCGTATATTATAAACAGCATCATGAAAGAAATATAAATAAAAATAGATGGCTATTTAATCTGCAGAAGTACAGTATATTTTATGATAAATAAAATGTTACGAGCTTATAATTATCCGTAGTTTTAATTTCGAGCTTTCAACATGTTCACATTGCCCGACTGTTTTTTTAAAGTATCCAAATTCCTTTACATATTTCCCCACATGTCCAAGTCCTGAGGAACCCTATAAAAGGATACACTTCGGAATACACAAAACAACTATCAGGACAATCGTGATTTTAACAGAAAATGCAATAATAGCTATTCAATATTACATGGAGTCACAGCGCGTTCAATGAAAATTCGTCATGTAATTATTATGAAGTTTATGCACATTGTACATAAAGGCTAAAAATAACATTGCATAAACAGTCGTCCCATATTTCATATAAATTCATGTTTATATGGAATATTTAAAGGTTTCTATAGTGAATGCGACCAGAATTGAAACCGTATAAAAACTAAAAGCCAGCAAAAACAGTCGGCATCTGTTGCGGAGGTAAACAGAAATGCTTGTCATAAGAAAAACAATAAAGAGATGCCGGCTTTTAGTTTTTATACGGTTTCAATTCTGGTCGTATTCCCTATACTCACATATGATGAATTCTGCATCTGTCTACAACATTAAATAAATAGTTAAATATTTTGTGTAAGTTTGCATTTCAATAAAATGAAGAACTATAAATTTATAGCATTAAAGTAGACTAGTGTCATAAAGTTCAATTTGTTTTTACTTTCTACCGCAGTATACATTCATGACTCGCTGTAGTGTGTGATTGCATACATCTGGGCGCTTTTCGCTAGTTTTAACATCACCACTAAAAATGTTCCATTGAAATACTAGAAACTCTAAACTGATACAAACTTCTATAGGAATCCCACATAGCCAGAAATCTCAAAGTTATTGCAAGTTTTGTGGGTACAGAAATCGGATCTCATGTTATTAGTTTGTTTTGTAATTATTGGATCTAATCTATTTACAACTATTTTAAAGTCATTTCGAGATGTTTTGGTGAAGTTTTTGAGTAAAGTCGTCTAAACTTAATTCATTCCATAATGTGGAAGATAATTGACATATAGCCAGATATGATCGGGCTAAAGTCAGTCCTTTTTATAGAGTGCTTTATTTTAAAAGCACTGGCTGCGACTGAAAATGTCACGTATACAATTATTGCCTAATTCCTGGTTACTGATCCATATTGCTCATCACTACTCAGCAAGTAATTGACAAACAGTTGCTCCATATGGTACGATGCTGTATGCTGCTAGATTGTAAAAATTGGCTGATGTTGCCGGCAAATTTAATTTAAGAGCAACTTTAAAGACGTGCCATGATATGAAAAAACTAGGCAATTCGGATCAGAAGTACAAAAAATGTTACATTTTTTGCATTGTAAGCACACTTATTCCGAATGTTTATATAATGACTTCAATACTATACTTTATGGTAGGTTAAGTTACAGGTCATTTAGAGGGGCATTATAAAAGGTCCGAAATATTTTTTATTTAACCATTTGGCAAAGAAGCAAGAACTCAAAAATATGATTGAGATTTTTTCACTATCTTTAGATCAATGTATCACCTACTTTTAACAGTTTAACTTTTAATACCCTACATAAATGAATTAACTTCAACTCACCTTTGCTTTGGAATCCCTTTTCGAGTGAGTTTCTTCCAAAAGAGTGCCACTAAACAAAACAAATAATAAATTAATTTATTTAACTGCCACTTTTTTTTAGTAATTCTAACAATATTTCTCAGATACCATTATCATCAATTTTTTTTTTATGACAGGGATAACTAAAAATCATCATGTGAAATAAAATTTATAGCTTGCAATAAAACATCAACTTACTATGCGTCCTTTGAGTTTGAGTCCGATATTTCATCCATGAAACCTGAAAGAGGAAGAAAGTTAAATAAGATGATTGCAGTTGAACATTAAATTAAATTTTTTAAAATTAGTATCAGAGAGGGCAAGAAGATATCACGAAATATTTCATAATAGCGTATGTTCAAATCATCATTATAATTTTCTTAAAGAAACAAATGATCCACTTAAAATCCATAACCTATACTCTACAAATTTAATTTATATACTCTCTATTTTACGTGCGACTTGTATGGATCGGCCGTTTGTAAAATTTCACTTCAAATAATTTGCTTAATAAATGTGACATGAAAAACTGATACAATGATGTTATTATTAACTTATCTTTATGACAAATATCTAGATAATATCATCACATTACCTGTAACTTTTATTTAAATAAAACATAACTTACCACAAAAAAGTGCCTTTAAGCTGTGGCTTTTCATCCAATTAACCTGGAAAAGGCAAAATGTCAAAAAGAGGCAGTTGAAAATTAAATCTACTTTTTTAAAATTGTTATCAGAGAGGGCAAGTTGCAATCATAAAATATTTCATAATAGCGTATGTTTAAATCATCATTAAATTCTTTGAAAAAAACTACCGACCCACCCCAGTCTCACACTGCATCGTATCAGGCTGCCTGTGATAGGCATAATCTACAATCGACAAAACTGATGAAACGAAAAAGTTATCACGGTCATCAAAATTTTCCCAAGCCCTATGCCTTTCGTAACTTTACTGCTTTTATAATGTTTATTTAATTAACTCGTAAACATCAAAGACAACCAAAACGTGCGTTTTCCGGTTCTGGAATGATCCGCGCGTTTTTCGGACAATATGGCTGAATTCTGTCATTTTCCATGACAATTTTTGAAATATCACGGCTTCTATTGGACTGGGTGACCTAATCAAAACGGCAAATTCTTCGTAACAAAATTATCTATCCTGAATAGGTTTCAAGTTTAAATTCGATCGACATAACCTTAACATCACTTTTTCGTATGCAATTTTTTTTGTCCTTTTGGAAATTAAATAATATCGTTAATTTATGAATAAAATTTTTTCATCAAGAAATCGAAAAAACGACATTTTGACAGTTTTTCGAGGTAATGTGAAAAAATAGTTTCCACTATCAAAAAGTACCTTAAATTCTACAATCCGAAAAAAACAATAATTCTTAATGATTTGCCCAAGTACCCAATTTTTGAAGTGAAATGGGTTTTTTGGCAATTCTAGGCTATGTATTGTCTTGAAATTTGGCACACGTTTTCATAACCACAAGCTACGTTACATTCCAATAAAATTCGTGCATTTTCTGAAGAGTTTATAGATAAAAATATTTTTTTTGGGTTATCTGCGCTTTTAGCTTAGACCATTCAATGTGCCGCTACGCTCTAATTCCTATGTTATAAGGATAGAAAGTCTCAACTATCTCTTTTCACGCAGAAATAGTATGCGATCCTAAACTTTATCGGTCGTAACTACGTTGCCAAATTTACGCGTATTCTTCAACTGACGATTGACATACATATTTTGATGAAATTTGGATAAATAATCTGCAGCTTCAGCAGTACTTATTACAGATTTATAGATTGAAAATGAAAAAAAAATTGGCATGATAGAACTGACAATCATTTTAATAATATCTAAATCGCATGTTTTAAAAGTCCCTAAAAGAAACGAAATGTTACGGCTCTCTTCATCAATGTTATTGTACTCAATTTACAGTCTATCATGAATGAAATCAAGAAGTCATCATATGATATTTTCAATGGCAAATTAATTTATATTTTCTGTCTACCTTGTAGTAAGGAATTTGATTAATGTACATAAAATCGTTTATTAATGAATGATTTTATTATTTATAAACGATGTTAGTATAAACATACATAAAATCAAATATTGAAATTGAGACATTACGTCATCAATATATCCGTCATTGCCAAGCTCAAGCTTATAATTTCTGAGATATGTTATAAAAGATGAATAAATGGATATCGAAGAAAATTTTACATTAACACCGCCAGAAGTGGCTAAAAATTGTAAATGTAGAATCGTTAAGTTTACTGCCAAAAAAAGAGCAGAAACTTGTAAGAAAACTTATTCCAAATTTATGTCACGAAACGTTCAAATCAAGACGCCATGTCATCAATATTTGTCACTGTCAAATTAACAAATAATTGAATTTGTCATTTGGTTTAGGTCAATTTGTCCAACAGAAACTGAAATATTTAAAAAACGGTCATGGGAAACAACAGAATTCAGCCATATTGTCAGAAAAAAGTGTGTGGGAGGACGCGCAGAATATTCCGGAAGCGGAAAACACATTTTCTTGGTTGTCTTTGATGTTTACAAGTTAAAAAAAATTTCCTTATTGAATTTAAAAAGCTGGTAGATTTGCTCCATCATTGTCTATACTTTTATATTTTTTCTTTTCCTAGACAACATTAAAAAACTACATTTAACGTTTTTCTAACTATTAATTATATCGTTTTTATGTTCAGTGGGTAGAGAGGTATCTTACAACTTTTCTCGCCTTATTTGGTTAAGAGTAATTATGTAACACCTTTTCAAATGTCCAGATAGCTTATGAGGTAGATACAACTTAAAATGAAAGTCCGCAGAATAGCGAGGTAAATCCGCCAGAAGTGACATCCTTTTCTCAAGATAATAAAAATCTATGAACTTCACTAAAAAATCTATCTTTGGGTAAATTATAGTTAGCCATTTGGAAAGATGAAAATATAAAAGTGAAAAAGTTGGCAATGGTGGCATAAAAAATCCGCATTTACCGGTGGAATAGTCCCACAACCTTACCCTACCAAAAGTTGAAAATGGATAGTGTTTTAGACAAGTTGCTTGGTTCTTTTGATTGAAATGGAACTTCTTTTCACTAATTGACGAGTGCATGCTGCTAGAATTTACCCAAGCATAATAATTGAGATACCCTATACTTGTTAAAGACATTCTTCATGGTACTTACATGATTTATTTCTGAAGTCCAAGGTCCTTATGAAAGAAAGAATATAGTTACATAAGCATGGAAGTTGGAAATGCTCTTAGGGAGTAATGCACCAGAAGACAAGATCAAATCTGCAAACAATACACACTATCAGTAATATGTAATTTCTGGTTGGTTATATTATTTTTGTATATATAATTCAGTTACCAATGTTTTCATCAATCATTTTATGACAGGGATAACTAATGGTCATCATATTAATTCATGTATCGATCTAACATAATACTAATTATGTTAAGTCTCAAGCAATTAAAGAGCAATAATATTAAAGTTGAAATATAAAAAAATTAAAATAATTAATTACCTTCTAGACTTGCCTGTCTGCCTACTGTCCTAGTTACAAGTAAGCTATGCTTTTGTTCATTCTTTTCCTTATTAACATTTTCCACCTTCATATCTAAAAAAAAAAGAAAAAACCGATATCATTATACTGAAATATGAATTGAATTAAACAGAAACTGATTAATAATGTCAGATAATATTAATGCAGCCTTATTACTTAATCATTAATATCAGACGGTAATTATTATCATCATGAAATATTAAGGAAAACTTACCAAGATATATTTAATATTTTGCTAATAATTGGTATAGTCAAGTGTATATTTAATGGGCAGTAAAAAAAAATATATATATACGTGTATCTTTTATTCTTGTAAAGTTTAAAATACAAAATACAGTAGGTATATAGAAATTGTGAAGGCAAAACTTAGCAAAATAAATTCCTACATACAAACAAATGAAGATTTAAAATAATAATCAAAATTTAGCTTTGGTAAATTGTGGTGAAGGAAAATTAGACTTTCGGTTCTATCAGGCGTCAGTCAGCTACAGTGTGGTTCACATATATTTCCAGCTTCTGAAAACACCTGTTCACTGTAAGAGCTTGCTGCTGGCACAGACAAAGTTTTCGCCTGGACATATAAATTTGGAAATGTTTGCTTGTGTTTATTCCACCATATAAAAGGATTTTATGTTCGAGGAATAATTGACAGCCATATAATTCTTAACTTCTTTATTAAAAATATTTCACAATGGTTCCTGAGAACCATCCTCTGAATTCTTTGGCGATCTTTTGCAGCTGGAACCGGTTCCTGCAATATCTTCATATGATGCCCAAAATAATGTGTGAGCACTGAGTTTACACATTTTTACGGGTGATGGGGCGACACTTTCAAAAATTTGGGCTAATGGTATTTCATCATCGGTTGAATATGAACCGTGATCTATGTCAATAATGTTTGGTTCAAGTTGATCACCAACAAATCAATATTTCAGCATGAAAATAACAGTGTTGCGAACATTTTCATCCAAAATATTTGTTTTGAACCTTGGAGCAAGATATAGCAAGAATCAAATGTTCTCTCAAAAATATTTCTTTGAAACGATGATCTAAATTTTTCTGTGGTTCTTCTTTTACTGTTCCTACATCTGAGAACAAGATATCCTACTTTAGAAATGACTTCAGAAATACTTTCCGGCCACCAGGTGCCAGTCTCGAGTCGTCGCCTCACGACTACTCGCCTTTTAAATTTTACCATTACGCCCCTAGCAGTCTTCATAACTAGCAATTTTAGTTATTTCCTCAAATAGCTTTAGCAAGTTAATTATATTATATACTAGTTCCCATTGTGGAAAAGTCAGATCAGTTAATTTGGGGTGATCCGCAATATATGAATTAACAGTCTGTTTTTGTTCAATTAGTCTCTCCAACATATAAAAGGTGGAGTTCCACCTTGTTTGAACATCTTGGATTAACTTTTTGGTGGGACAATTTAATGTCTATTGAATATTTTTTTAGTTTATCACATGCCAGAGAAGAGTGGTTGAAATGAGTTACAATTCTACAGACTTTGCTATTGTATCAATGACAGCTCTTTGACTCTCAAGCGAATTTTGTATCACTAGCTGAAGGGAGTGTATGAAACATGATTCATGATGAATTTTAATATCCATAACCCCTTTATGTTAGATACATTATCAACAACAAATAGGTGTACCAGCGTACATATAAAGACAAGTAGGGACAAAGTTTTAAATTCCTTTGTTCTCAATTATTAAGTGGCAAATGACCCTGAAAAGTCCGCCGTTCGATTTTGGCGGGTTGTTCAATCACTCGTCAACAGATGTCACACCAAGAAAATTGCAATAACTAAAAGCGCTCGTAACTTACACAACTATTTTACTATTACACAATAAATCAAACAATAATAGCAACTGTACATAACAAAATAGAATACAAAACTGAAGCAGAAACAACCATGAAAACGGTGACGCTGATAACTGTCAGATATCAGACGTTTGAAAATCAGCTAACAGAAACAGAAAATATAGCCGCGATATCTATCCTAAAGTAGAGTTACCCACTAGTCACAACGATGTAGATAATACAGGAATCTTATAAACGCCACGCCAAACTCGTGCATGAAATTCCTTTGTTCTCAATTATTAAGTGGCAAATGACCCTGAAAAGTCCGCCGTTCGATTTTGGCGGGTTGTTCAATCACTCGTCAACAGATGTCACACCAAGAAAATTGCAATAACTAAAAGCGTTCGTAACTTACATAACTATTTTACTATTACACAATAAATCAAACAATAATAGCAACTGTAACAAAATAGAATACAAAACTGAAGCAGAAACAACCATGAAAACGGTGACGCTGATAACTGTCAGATATCAGACGTTTGAAAATCAGCTAACAGAAACAGAAAATATAGCCGCGATATCTATCCTAAAGTAGAGTTACCCACTAGTCACGATGATGTAGATAATACAGGAATCTTATAAACGCCACGCCAAACTCGTGCATGCTTACTCACTAATTCAACACTTTGTCCCTACTTGTCTTTATATTATGTACGCTGGGTGTACTTTATCATTGTGTAGGTTCCATTCATTCAGCATATCACTTAACACTTTTAGTATAGCTTGACTCGTGTGGCTTCCTGGAAAATGTCTTACAGCCAAAACATATGAACATCTGGTGCCTGAATGTTCGATCCAATGACCCGTTAACGATATATAAGAATTATTATTATGGATGTGGCTATTTATACATACTGTATGTATACGCAATTGGCTATTTATACATACAGTATGTATACGCAATTGGCTATTTATACATACAGTATGTATAAGAAATTGGCTATTTATACATACAGTATAGCCGTCGAGGGCAAGGGACATTATCTATCATAAACAACTATACTACATCAAAAAATATTAACATATTTAACCCAACGAACTAACCTAAAGAAATATTCGTATTACGTATTTTAGTTAACAAAATGTGGTAAAAAAAAAACTGTAGCAAGCGGATTCGAACCGTCGACCTCACGTGTGAGAATCGGGAACACTAAGTATTACACCACAGACTGCTGATGGTTAACCTTATAATTCTTACTATATCAATATGTTTGAACGTCATCGCGCATGTGCGGCGTGAATTGCCTGGACAGTATGTATAAATAGCCACATCCTATTATTATACCGAGACGTCCAAATATCGGATGTAATGGTGATTTTTCCTGTCATACAAGTCAGCTTTCGTAACAATATCTCCTTACAACTATTGTAAATATCTGGTACAGTTTTGTCGAAAATATATATCTGAAGGAATCTGATAAAAAGAAATTGCTTTCTTCAATAAACGCCTAAAGCCCATATCATTGACAATACTGAAGGGTTGATTGTCTACCGCAGTTAATTCACCAATTAAATAATGATATTCTTTAGCCTTAGAAGAGTTTATTTCCCAAGAACGTATATTTTCAAATGATTTTGAAATGGTTAATTGACTATGACTATGTAACTGAGCAGATGTTGATGGGCTTCTGCTGGTAGCAGAATATAATCTAAAACAAAGAAAAAACTGAAAAAATTTATCAATATTAATTGTGTTTTTAATCTTTATACTTTTCTTTCCTTGTTCTTGTTTTTTCAAGCTCCTTTTTATATTTTTCCAACAAAACTTATCAAAATCACTTAAGAAATAATCATAATAATAAACAAGTAGAAGTAAGGCTAAGAATTAAAAGTTATAGAAATTGCTTTTTAATGAAATATTTTTGTCGATTATAGAAAAAAATCAATGACCACTTTAAATCCAGCATGCTATTATTAAATAATAATTAACCTTTGATATAAGATATAACGCAAACGTGGAAGTACTCAGGAGAGCAAACAGCCTTCCAATTGAGGTACTTATTTCAAGAGCACGCCTAAGATGGGCAGGTCACGTTCATCGTATGCATGATAACCGCCTTCCTAAATGTACACTTTATGGTCAATTGCTAAGCGGTAGAAGAAGGCGTGGCGGTCAACGAAAGAGGTTCAAGACGCTCTCCATGAAAATCTAAAATCCTGCGGTATTGCAGACGAGCAATGGGAACAACTTACAGCGGACAGAACCGAATGGCGAGGGGTTGTGGCCAGCTATCAAGGAAATGTTGCTGCAAGAAGGCCGAATCCAAGACCTAACCAGGTCTATGTTTGTCCTGACTGCGGTCGACATGTGCTCTCCCGAATATGAATGGGAATTACAATAGACTACACCTTTTACTTGTTTTTTATTGTACACAATCTATCGACTGTAACATTTCTATACTCGGACTCGAGTAACGGCTAATAATAATAACGCAAATTAATCGTAACTGGATTAATATTATTAATTATTACTTGCCATCATTTTTATTTATTTCTAAATATTTATCTGGATGAAAATGCTGCAAATGGTACTTAAGATTTGGTTTATTAGCCAGTCTGCCAACGCCTCCAAGAAATATGGTAGCATCACACAAGTTGCAATTTGCAGTTTCTTTTTCATTTATTAGCTTCGAATTTTTCACATAGTAGTTCCAATATAGACTTTTCTTTTTCTTGGTAGTACTCTTATTTCCGTCATGACTTATATTTGTATTTCGATAATATTTTGCTGGTAGTTTGGTTAGATTTTATTGTCACTAGAATTAGCCATTTTCAAATGAATTAACAGCGACACCAACAGTCGAAAGATGTTTTCACAGAAACCAAAAGCAGTGTTATACTGCTTTTTGCATTAGCAAAAATTATAAATAATTAATAGCCTTAAGTACGCGCCTAATTTGAAGAAACCTTATATAGTGATTATTATACAAATGTTTCCGTGTGGGTGATTATATTATATGTTTTACTTATACTGTCGCACGCGTGGCAGATATAAAATGCTTATTGCATATTTTTAAACTTAGGGTAAACCAGGACCACAGAAGACCTATACCAGAAGCGACACTTGGGGCAGGTACGTTTGATGTTTCATTAGCAAATTTGAGTTACCTTCAGCCATTATTTTGTAGATATTTTTCGCGGAAAATTTAAATCTCGTAGTTACACTTAAATGAAACAAAGTATTGAACTTTTGATTTTTCATTGGTAATGAGAGGAGGGACTTTTATCGTCTCTTTGCAGGTGATTCGCATAGAAAATTGAAAGACCTCGACGAGAAAAATGAAAACATTTCTTTAGTATACATAAGAAACATTGGCATCTTCTTATTCAAATATTGAAACTTTGGAACTGTTTAAATTAACTATAAGAAATGAGAAAACTGAAAAAACCTTCGAAAACAATAGTCAAACATATAAATAATATATCATGACAAAATATTATACTTAAAATATTTTTAGGATTTTACATGTGTCCATTCTGGTATAGGTCTTCTGTGGCAGAACGCGCAAACATCTATGAATTTGTATTGTCGATATGCCGATAGTATCAGCCCATTATCAGTATCGGCAAAAATATCTATATCGGTCAATCCATACTAAAAAGCTTACAATAGGGAATTTTGTGCAAATCACAATTGCTTGGTAATGCCAACGTGAAAAATAATTAACTAATGGGCCTAGAACGGCAAGTTCTATTTACATTTGGTACAATGCAGTTATTCAATTTAATCTCAAATTTTATATTTATCTTCACATCATGTCAAAGATTTATTATTAATCAGTAGAAATGGACAATATGTTACCATTTACAAAAATAAACTTACAGTAATTCTTGGGAGGATGGTAGTCAAGTGGGCAAAGGAGCGACTCATCGGATACCAAGGTGGACTGCAAAAAAACACAATTAGAAGGGAAAAAAAAAACAATGAAATATAAATTTGAAAAACTTAAAAATCAGTTAATAAAATGCAGCCATAATTAATAATCAATGATAAGTCAGACGGTAATTATTTTCATCATTTTAGAAATTAAATCAGCAGAGGTCAAATGCACGTAGTCACATTCTCCAGGATGACATTTAAGGACACCATACTAAGATAAATTAAATTGAACATATTTTTAAGAAATTATTTTGTAGTATTTATTTGTATATTCTTGGTTATTTTAGTATTCTTCATTGTGAGAAAAATAAGACGAAATCACTTTGTTGACTGTTTTAATCCATATGAGCTAGAAAACTAGTGACAAATTAGTGTCCACTTGAAACTTTGCCAGTTCCTAGTTCAAAAGACGGCAGACATTTTTTGAGAAATTCTTCAGGATTTTTCACTTATATAACTTTTTAATTTCAAATGTTTCTGTCTTTCACTGTAGAAAACGTCTGCATTTTCATGTTCTGAGATGACTAAACGATATATACTAAAAATATGATCCAGACATTAATTTGTCACCGGATTCTAGGCAATTCTCAGATTGGGTATGTCCATTTCCAATCCTAAATTGTTCAACAAATTATTGTCCAGCTCAATTTCTGCTGCACATTTGATTGCCTTAGGGACAAATTATTAATAATTTAAAGTGACTGTTAGTTAGCGTGGATAAATTTTGTTAATATTATATTAAAATTGACCTGCATATTAAATACAAACAGCCAGATGAACCGGCTGATAAATAATGTTCATGTGAGCAACCATTTTATTTTCTAGTTATCTCTAACAGGGTGTTTATAATTTCTATTTTTATACTAACAGTGAGATATCTTTATCAGATACCTTAACAGCTTATTAATAATTTGGCCCTTAGAACAAAAAATTAAAATGTGGCATAAGAGACCACTCCTGAATAGTTTGCCATAAGAAAAAAATGTCTGCCACGCTTTCTTTGAACCAGTGATGGACAAATTTTCAGTCAGGCGCTTATTGTCACCAAAAAAGTCACTATCTCTCTAATATTATTTCTATGAGGGATATTTTTTTATAAAATTGTGTAGGATTTCATAAACACCTCAATAAATCCATGGATCTCTACTAATTTAATTACTTAACAATCTAATAAATAAAGAGGAAAAGACCATGGCACGTACCATTAACAGTAATCCCCACTACTGATGATTTAAACTGGACATTCTGAAATATAAAGAAATAATTTAAATTAAAATAATGTATACACAAATGATACTATTGTGAAGACAGTATATTGATTCAGAACGTAAATGATCATGGTTATTCAGATTGACTGAGGCGTTACGATTACAATTTCATCACTGAATAATGAGTTTTCATCCATAAGCACGTTATAACATAAATATCCACTGTGCAATACATAAATGAAAATGAATCACACCAAATCATTGCCTAGCAAAACCATGTCGAATTACTGTCCAAGCCTTGCATCCATTTTATGTAGTTATCCCAGTTATTGTACAAAGTATAGAGTAAATTGGATTTAGTCACTAAACAAGAGTTAAATTGTTTTGTAATATTACATCACTAATGGCTATATATATATATATATTTTTTTTTTTGGGGGTAACTCCAAAGAATTATATTGCTTCCTATTATCATTTTTTTGTTTCCATGGAAAATCTATTGCTCTAGACTTTTAGACTATTGCACAGTAATAAGTTTTCATTTATTTTAATGCAGACCCATGTATTGCCAGTGTTTCTGGCATGTACCTATCTAATAATTACTCTTCAACAACTATATTTAAATTCTCAATGACAGTAAACACACTAAGTTGTGGCAAGAGCTCACCTCAATATCCAACATTATTCGATTCTGCTACAATTCTCAAAGTGGTTTCTATCACATATTTAATATGAATGACATGGACTTATCTATTCTTCCAAATCCAATACAGTCTCCACAGATTCATACAGTCGTCAGTGCATATGAAGAAGTTTATTGATTCTTTGTATATTATTTGTCTCATATGTCAATTATCCACAGGGATTTGAATATTTTTCATCTAAAATTAAAATGCTTAGGTATAATATACACCATAAAGTCCAAACTTAAAACTTTAAAATAAATGAAGGTTCAGTAAAGAATATCAACATTTTTATTCTGTCATATGCTTGTCTAGTAGAATTCATCATTATTTAAAACAATATGTACTATAACTTAAAGAAAACTAACGGTTTTCTTTTATTAATAAGAGGCCAATCAATTTAAATAATGAATTGGAAGTTATTATAGGTTGAAATTTTCACCAATCATTCATTTATACTTTTATGACTGATCTCAAAAATGGCGTGAGTGGCAGAATAACCTATGCTAAGCTTTGCATATGAAACATTGTATTATTTCTTTGTTTCAATAAAGAAGTTTAGCATCGTTAAGTTTACTGTCAGAACAAAGCAGAAACTTACACCAAATTTATATCATGAAATATTCAAATCAAAACATCATGTCATCAATATTTATGATGGGCAAATTAATGAATAATTGAATTTATATTTGAATAAAAATTTAAAATCATATTTTCTCCATTTTATCAAATATATATATTTTTTACAAAAATGACCTATCTGATAGGAAAAATGATCTACACTATTTTTGAGATATCAGCGGTGAAATCTTATTGTCCATAATAACAGTGGCCAGAAACATAGTTTTTCCAGTCATTATTAAAAATAACAGTAAATTTTTTTTTTCTTAGAATCTTTTTAATGTATTAATATGGCAGCCCGTAACCAAAATTTTAGACTTATCCCTTAATGGAAAATTCCCACGCCAATGCTCATTTCTTAGAACAATGATAAAAAAGTTCAGGGTAACGAAAATTTTTAGCATCGTGAAATAGCATCGTGAAAGGTTGAAATGTATCCTTCACCATGTAAAGAATAACGGACATTTTTAGTACTGATTCAAGATGTAAAGGGTTAAATACTGAAAACTGGGAACAGATGGAAATTCCTGTCATCACCTAATGTCCGTGCCGACAATTCTCGTCTATTTCAAAAGTATTTCTACAACAAAACAATAAAAACGAACGTTTTAATCGTTGCATATCTCAGTACGTGTATTTCATTTGTACGCATTTTTTTAGGCTAATTTTGTTACTACCTAACGTGCGTTTTGTAATGGAAATGATGTTTTACATCAAAAAACATCTATGAAAACTATGAACGGACAATTTTCAACTTGATGTTGAAAAAAGTTATTTTCTGTCGCAATTCAGTAATAAGAGCGCAAAATTTCATATGGCAATACGGCTGAGTAAAACTTCTCTCCCAATGTTTTTTAGAGCGCTTAATCGAATGCGAGTAGTCTCAGTACCCCCACTCACCAGACGCACCCCTATGTGCAAAAAAGCAACTCTGAAACGAGAGTTTCATTAATGTCAAAGTACAAACTGATGTTAGCGTCTTAGGCATTACATATACTGCATCTCTATGAAGACAGCGCGCCACCGCGTCAAGATGCGAGTGCATTGCATTCCGCGCAGCTGTACAGCATAGAAAATATCTGTTCACTTTTTTTCGATTATTTAAACTATATTTTACAATTTAAAAAAGGTTGCAGCCATTAGGGAGAAACTTTTCTATGCCATTTTTTAATACAATTTTGATTTTTATTATTGAAATTATGCAACATATAAAATTTCCGTTCTGTATTGATTCTTGTTTTATTCGACATCTATAACAAGAATTCATCGAGAACAGACATTAGGTGAAAAAAAAATAACGTCTTTTTTTAACGGGCGAAAATCATTTTGCCGGCTCCTGCAACGTTATGGGAATTTTTGCCAGAAGAAAATCGGTTTTGTATTGTAATAAGCTATAGCTTGGTGATAGAAATTAGCATTAGGTGATAACAGTTGATTTTGGTTACAGGCTGCCATACTATATTGTATCATTACTAAAAGAAAACGTAAATTTCAAAAAATTACTTCGTCGGAAACAAACTGTTATCAACAGTGATCGATCAGAATTTTGGGTTTAATTTCAGGACTTATTAAAATATGCATATATTTTTAATTCTGTGAAAAATTAATTTGTTTTCATTTATTTCTCTTATAACATAGATATAAATTATATAATCTGTATATATACAAAAGACACTGTGATTCAAGTTAAAGATACAGGGCACGTAAACAAATGTATGCCGGCAATGCCACTGGAATTAAACAAAAAATCCTAACATTGGTTATCAAATATCAATTATTCTTGTCATAACACTTGATAAAAAAATGCCCTCAATGACATATATGTTCTAGTTATATTTTTAAGATTTTAAAATCGTACCGATTTTACTATTCCCCATCGATCTTATATACACTCAGTGTTTTTTAAAAATATCAAAACTATTAAAAGCTATTAATATAAAATACCTTTTGTTGTCATTTCCATGATCAAGGCATGTTCAAATCACTCCTGTAAAGAAGATATTAAAAAAAATTAGCAATCATAAAAAATAAATATTCGGAGCATTAGTAAAAAAATATATATATCAGTACGTAACTAATCACTGACATTCAGATTGACTGGGGCGTTACGATATATCTCATCATTATAGAAAATCAAATTAAACCACAAGCAAAATTATTACAAATTCAAATGGATTTTATACAATGTAATTAACAACACTGAATTAATTCTCATTAATTTCTTTGGTACTTTATTAACAAATTTCTTTTAGATTACAAATATACGAGTGCTAAAAAAAAAACTTAAATCTTTATATTTACACAGAACATTTTGTGATAATTCTGCGTTACATATTGTAAAATACTGATACTTGGGGATCACATATATAAAATGGAGAGACTACTTTCCGAAACGTCAGCAAAATAAACTATTTCTGTGTTTATTATGATTTATATTATTTGTAGAACAACCTCTGACTGTTCCTTTGAAGCAAACGTCACAGGTGCAGGGGCTTTTTTCCAATAATTCTATTATTTTGTAGATTCGGTGATTTGTTTTTTGAAGAGGTTAATACATGTGGTAGAAAATCCAAATAACAGGAGAGAGTATTGACAAAATCTTCTATGCATATGTAGTAAATTCAATAAAATATCTAAATTATGCAATATCAATTACTGTAGTTTAAGTAAAGTTACAATTAACTCACTCACTGGTATCTTTACGACGAATCTATTTATTTTAATTAGACCTAGAGTACAGATCACGAATGTCGTTCTCGTCATCATTTAATTTCGGAATCAAACCAACTCAAGGTCACACAGAATGGAACACATGGGCATATTAACGTTTGTAAAAGACAACTATTTTGCAATGAAAATATATGGACAGTAATATTATGCAATGCAATGAATTTTAACATCCACTGCCGCATTTAATTTTACAATTCGCCTTGTGGATTTTCCAAAGGTAAAAGGGGACCTCCGTCATGTTTTTCTGATCGAAGAACTCACATAATTTCACCACCATGTCTCTAGCTAGTAAAACAGTAGCACCACCTGCGTCTACATGTCTCTGGCTACTGTATTCAGTATTTTGCCAGGCATTTTGAGGTTAGTTTCTTTACAACTAAACACTCGCAAACTATATTTTTCCATATAATTATAGCAAATTTAAAATACACTAAAAACTTATAAAAAACGAAAAGAAACAGTCAATAAATTTGGTATACGCATTCACAGCATGCTACTAAATTAACAGAGAACTGACAGAATGCTGAACGTTGCTACAAATAGCGGTTGTATTATTCATTTGTAAATATATTGCTATGCTTGGAACTTCTGTCGTAGCCTTTACATCCTATGCTTTATAATTACAAAGATAGAAAAATCTCATATCATTGATAAGTACATAAATTGATGAAGCGAATGACAATATTCATGATTTGAACTACGAGTAATAAATCCCAAATGATGTAGTACTTAGTAACACCTTCTTTTTTCTTGTTACCTACATGTCCTGTTGTTAACTTGCTACCTTACTTATTTCACATTGCTATTATTAAATTATTATGCTACTAAGGATTTTCAAAAAAATAAACATGTATAAGTTAATTTTAGACCACGTTACAAATAGTAATAAACTTAAAAATTCTACTCTACATAATTGCAATATTTCCTTACCATGTTATCTCTCCATTCCTGTTGTATACAGGGTGTTGCATCATGAGAGGGACATAGCTTAATAGGAGGTAGAGAACATCAGTGGTAACCGGAACCTCCCATAGAAATGTCTCATTGGGCCTTCATTACGAGGTTGCTGGGTGTTAAATAATTTTTGGCCAAACCTGTTTTTTGTCATAACTTTGACAGGGAATGAAATAACGGATTCATATTTGGTACGGCTAATGTACTAACGAGCCCCAAGAGGTACATGTATAAAAAAAAATATATCCAGGTCCGGACTCACTATAATTTATGTTTCTTCTTTGCATCAATAAAACATCACCCTGTATATATTTTTTTGAAATTTCGATACGATATTCGAAAAGAGCAAGAAAAAACAAACAAAATGGCCTATTTCATTTTTTTGTTACACCTTCGTGGTTATTTAAATACGTTGTTAAATGTGCAAGAAAATGGATTACAGAACCCTATTAAATGAGAGGCACGTGAAATAAATAGTTTTATAACTAAAATTTGCAAAAATTCTATTGAGCCTAGGTGGTCTGGGTGAATCCTAATTCCGGCACGTTTTAAAGGTCCATTTTGGTAAAAAACTGTGGTCCTAATAAGTAATCGGGTATGAAATAACAAAATTTTTAATCAATCACAGTAGGCTTGTTCAAAGAATAAAAGTGACAGATAATTTAAACCATTTAGGCCTAAGCAACCAGTTACTTTGATCAAGAAAATCATCAACATTTTATACTTAATAAAAATTGGAAAAGAGAACAAACTAAAATCTAAATAAATAAAATATTTTCCATTCAATTAACAAAATAACTAAATGTGTTTAAAAATAAAACGTAATCGACACTAAAGTAAATTTTCAAAATGTCCTCCCCCACATTCTGTGCATTTTCTTGCGCGTTTAGAAAGGTCACCAATTGCTCGACGTATCATTTCTGGATTATTCCGTATTTCGTCGCAGATTTTAAGGTGAAAAATCGACACTGTCCCATTTTTCTAGAAAAATAAATAAGAATAAATTAGAACAAACACTTAAAATTTTGATACATATATTAAGAAGTTCGCGTTAATTTTCAGATATATGTTGTCGACACAAGTAACCAAGGAGAATAGAATATCCTCCTTAGCATACGCATATTCAGTCATATGCTTGTCAAAATAAATCATCATTTTTTAGAAGTGTCCTCTATAGGATCTTTTTAAAAATTACAAACCACATGATCTATTTGTAACTTTTAGCTATTTTGTATATACTAGACATTGAGACACGAAGTTATGTACATACGATAGCAATTTAACCTTTTGACTGCTGCCACCGTATATGTGTTCTGGGAAATCGTGCCACTGTTGCTACTGACTGAATTATATGTTTTGCTATTCGGTTGTCAACTGCGTCAACCAAATATAAATGTTTTGTAGTAGAGATATCCTGAATACGCACGCACAGAGCTGCATCGCAGCTAGCATGTACCAAGTAGATTGAGTGCGCGCCGGACGCGGTCACCATTTGTAAATAAATAAATCGAGGAATATTAGAAAATGACTCTGCCGTCACCAAAAATGGGTTCATTTTATTCTGTTGGTGAATTGGAAGAAATTCTAGCACATACCGATAGTGAAGAGAATTTTTTATAGAAAATTTTGATATTGACGATGATCTGGCAAATGTGGTAGTAGGTTTTTGCCCCTGGGTCCCCATAGAAGGTGATCCTAACCTCACGAAAACAAAATGGTATAATTCTAGAGTGACTGGAGATGTAATAGTAATAATAATCGGCCTTACTGATACATGGAAAATAACAACTTCCAGTCATCCAAAACATGCAATGTCGGGCATTAAAAGAATCGACTCGACGTCTAGAATAGCAATTTTATTGTATTTTCGTTCTAAACTTAAAAATTGTGCTGAGAGGTTAATTTGAATTTCAAGTATAAAGTCACACCCCCGGGTTCGAAACATGCCAGAATCCGCTATAAAATAACCTCCGGTCATCCAAAACTTGCAATGTGGGGCGGGGCATCAAATGAATCATCTCGACATCTAGAATAGGAATTTTATTGTATTTTCGTTCTAAACATAAAAATGGCACTTAGAGGTTAATAATTTGAATCTCAAGTATAAAATCATGTCCCCAGTTCCAAACACGTCAGAATCCGCTATAAAATAATAACTTCCGGTTTCAAGTTTTGGTCGTCCAAAACATACGATGTTAAGGTATCAAATAAATCGTCTCGATTCTTTAGAAAATATTAACCAATTTTTATTCATCGCCGGTAATGATTCTGGTATAGTTTGTAACCAATTTCAATCAATAGAAATGGTTGAAAGTTGGACTAAAGTATAACATCAGGATTGACAACAAATTAAACTTTGACGATTATTTGACGCCATTTCATAATATAACCAATACCCATAACCTCACACTGCGGGAAACGTATATGTATAGCTGTACTGGTGGAGTACTCCAGTTTATGGATAGCCGCCGTCAAAAGGTTAATGGCACTCAAGCCTATAGGAAATCTAGATATCAGGGTGAGTCTGGGACTTACAGTTTACATTAAAATTTTAACAAATAAAAAACTAAAGTTATAGAAATCATCCACCATTGGAAAATTAAAAGTAACATTCACATTCCACCATTATGGAAAAATTACTTTAACCACTTTTAGCATGCATGTAGAATATATTATTCTGCTGCTTTTGACATGATCAAGTTCTATA
Organism: Leptura quadrifasciata; assembly: GCA_963675555.1. Classification (NCBI taxonomy): domain Eukaryota; kingdom Metazoa; phylum Arthropoda; class Insecta; order Coleoptera; family Cerambycidae; genus Leptura; species Leptura quadrifasciata. The sequence goes on along the minus strand of OY776673.1, from coordinate 146,530,296 downwards.
TTCATTACACAAATACAAGGCACATGCTCTATTTGGGTCTGGTGTGGTATACATATGGCAGTTTTTGAAAATTTTCTATATAACAATGAACAATTTGTATGTGAAATAAGGAACATGAAAAAAAAAATCGACAATCAGCCACAAATTTCAGAAAAAAAGAAGAAAATATAGCATCATAACCAAACCTTATCTAATGTGGAAACTATGAAATAAAATAAATGCAAATTAATTTAAATTTGCTCAACCTGCTATCTGAAATACAATAAGGCAAAACGAGATTAGAAAAAATTTATAATTGTAAACAAATGTAGCAACAAAATAAAAGCACCAGCACCCTCATTTTTTGAAATACAACATAGCTGTAGCCCGTGCACTCCACTTTTTACATTTTATTTACTTGTGTACACTTGCAAACTCAGCATAAAACAGTCAATAGAAATGATGCATTTTTGAAATAAAAGGGGCACACCTGCTGTGACAAAAACAGTTATTACAAAGTGCATTGGTTAGATTAGGCTATTTAAAAGTAAATAACCATTGACTTTGATATCTCACCATTTGAGTTAATGACAAAAAGTCGATTTAAAATTCAGTATTGCCAGCTATAGGTAATATAAAACTGTTCTATTTACAAATGTGCTACTCTACAATAGCAACTTAAAGAATTGTGCCGATATACACAACTTTTGACTGGCACATAAATACCCACATGGTTTTGTTTCCTTTGATTATACAAAGGGTTTACATTTAAGGCAAACCCGGCGGCATTAAAGAATTAAAAAAACCACAAAAATCTTAAATTTTTAGATACACACGGTTTCGCATTGAAACTAATTTGTGGATTTCCCATCGCTCAAAATACATTTTGCTTCAGCATTTTTACTGCTTTGAATATGAACTACCAGAACTACAGACTACAGCATAAATTATTATACTTACATGATAAAGCACTGTATTGCCAAATTCTCCCAATAACTAGACAATTACATCAATCAGTTTAGCATTCAGCTGATAAATATGTCCAGGGAGGCAGATTTGTGGCGTGCTACGAACAATGTTATAAGTTATTAATAATTAATCATATAGAAACGAACAAATTTTAGATACTACAGCATAATCAGATTTATTAAACAACTTATAATCACTAAAATCATACGAACGAGACTATGTTAATCATCATTTTAGTTTAATTTTAAAACTGAGAATATCCAACATATATTAAAAGCAATCGTGAAATAACGTGACAGAATTTAAAAACGCATTATAAAATAAAAGGATGAGGTAGATATAACTGGATCTTATTTTCTGTACTTACATCGCATCCTCAACATAACGACCAACGACGTAACTCCGCTCTCCGCCACGAAGTACACCAAAAAGAATTTGTTTTTTCTCTCTCGAGTCCTTGCTTTGGTTAGTCGACGTCACGTGATCGAGTAGTCTCGACTATCAGCGACAACGTGCTGATATGACAAACTAAGCTTATAGTGCGTTCCGAAATGTCCAGATTCCAGATACTCGGATGATATGTTTTTAAATATCTTGTTAAGCTTGGTGTATTTTTTTTTTTTTTTATACATTTATTTAACGTCGGCCTATTTCCGCTACTGAGGCCTAACACCGACGCCTGTAGACGAGCTACCCCCAACCAGGAATTTTGCCGAACCTCTTCCCTTAAGAAGAGTAGGGATCTTTTACTTGCCTAACATTTAATAGACAAGGGACCGACGGCTTTACATCCCCTCCGAAGGATGGTATATCTCCTATTCAACCCTCGCCTAAGGTTGTATAGCTTCCGCGCATACACTGATATACAAGCCGCTGGAAGATGTGTGAGGCGAGAACGCGGTTTCCGTTGGAATGGTCACCAATCCAAGTACTAACTGCGCCTGTCGTTGCTTTACATCGCATACCGAAGTATGTACATAGTAAAGACGCACCTACGCTCGCCCCCCGAGCTTGGTGTACGTAGCAGCAAATTTTAAAAATATTTTTGAGAAAAAAATTGTTAAAATAACCGTTATTTTTAGAGCAATCTGGTTTCGAATATTTTTATATATTCTGAAGTGCTCGAATTAAAATACTCGGTTATTCCGAGTATCAAAATGATTCTCATATATTATATTTTCGTCAGAGCCAGAGTATATTAATAAACTGGAATTTAAAATTTCGAGCAGCACGCGCCTTGTTGGTAGAGTACAAAATAATTCTTTCATCATCCGCATTGGATGTCTGATTGTTGTTTTTGTGAATTTTGATATATTTTTAACCTAATCTCAATGTATAAGTAACATCGATGTTCCTGCATTGTTTAATAATTTCCTTCATAATTCAAGGCTCTCAACAAAAAGAAAAAACTAATCAAATGTTAAGAAAGGATAAATAATAAATATTTATCTGCTTCATTCCTGAATAATTTTGTTTATGCATAATATAATTATGTTTAACTGAACTAGAAATAGTTTATATTTTTTAGAAAATTTTTAGTCTTATTCATATTTTCCTCTGTCTTTCTTAGAGGTGCCAATATAATTATAAGAAATTTCCCCATAAATAAAATGGGAGTAACATCGAATGGCAATCATCAATGCTGTATACGGTGTATCATCTTGATGTATTATTATTCTGCTTCAAGAAAGGCAAAATTGCATAGTTTTCGAATAAAAAAATTCGAGGCAGGTACTTTTTAGCTCAAATAATATATAAAATGACAAAAATATTGATAGCAAATATATCGAAAATATACATAAAATTTAATGAAACACCAATAACCTATCCAAAACCACCAACAAAATCACAAAATTGAGAGCAATCAATTCGATCACTTGTACAGCCATGTACCGAAATAAATAATATACGCGTTGCTTTCAATATTGGAAGCATATCCTTTGATGTGGGTAAAAATATCAACAAACGCTTAAACATAGTAATACGGTCTATGTTTGTCACATAAATTCGCCTCTACTCATTTGAAGAACAGCCACATGATGCTTCAAAGACGTGTCCAACGTTGGAAAGCATTTGATGGATCTTGTATAGCGCCGGCATTAGACACCTAACGAATCTACAGGTCCATCCAGGCTATGCTAACTCAATGTAAAATATTTTATAACTGTTTTGGTTCATACACCCCAACCAACGCTACCATCGAAGCACTGAACTCTTTTATAATAGAGTTCAGTGAGTAGATGTCATGAGTCAAGCTAATTAAAAATTAAATGTGTTGATGATTATTTGATACTAGCGTCTACGGACTCTACCGACCGAATATCACTTTCTATTTTTGACTCCGGAAATTGTTTTATCACAGTGCTGCGGTGTGTGTTGCCTATTACCACCTCCTTGTCATGAAAACGAATTAAATGTCAAAATAATTTATTTATTGGTTATACCTATATTATAAACATTTGATGATGGTTTATTGACTTTTGTTGATTTACTTTTAAATAAAATTCTGTTAAAGTCGGATTTGATATCAGCATACTTTATCAAAGTTGGCTAAAGGGTTGAAATAAGGGCGTAATCTTGCAAGGAAAAATCGAGATATTGACCGATTTTTCCACGCAAGCCCATCGAAAGTATGAAAACGTACATCATATACTAGCCCGAAAAAGATATTGGCTTGAGTGGCGCGAATGAATAAGTACATTTTAGGGTCTGTTAAGGAAAATATAATTTTCCATATGTTATCCCCAGGGGCCACTCGTAAATTTCCCTTCATTCTACTCAAACATTTGTATGCGAAAATGGGGCATCTAAATCTGTAACTATCTGACGTTAATTTAATATTAGACATTTAAAGCACCGACAAGAACGTAGACGTAAACGTATAAAATGACAGCTAGGCAGGCGCAATGGCGCATTGTTCTACGTTTGTACTTACGCCTGACGTAAACTTACGTGTTCCTACGTACACCTAAAACGAGTAATGGCGATGGGGCCACCGATTGCACGCGATTGTATCATTGCAACTGTCAAAGATGTCACATTCGCATAGCCAACATCGGTTTTTCTTATTTTTGCTTATTTACAAAACTATGCAATATAAATAAAACAAAGACACCAATAAAAAATGTTGGGTTAAGCGGTTTAAAATTTAGTTCAGTAGATATGTTACGTTTCAAACAGTGCTTTATCTCAATTTAAGTTCATGTATCATTACATGGATTTACGTGTATTTCTGTGTTTACTCCAAAAAGTATATATACTACTGGTGTTGCTTTAAGTGTCTTATTAATTTCAAACGACGCGACAATTAACGCTAGTTTATTTGAGTACTTGATTTCAAGTGTGGCTAAAATTTGCTTTAACGTTGTATTTGCTGTTTTTGTTATTATCGGCAAGAGCCAGGAACTATTATGGTGCTTGTGTTCCTAATTGCTGTGCTATTCGAAAATGGACGTAGATTCTATATGCTACTGTAGATAAGATACAGCTATAAAATCTTAGAGGACAGAAGCAAAAAACATCCGTCATCTAACGAATGAAAAACCTCTGCTGTTAAATATACAAAGTAAGGAACAAAGAAGTTAGTTATTTTATGTACATGTTATAGACTATATTTCAGGATGAAATTTCAACCTTATATTTTAAAATATATTTTGACATTCGATATTTGTTATTTTATTTGGGCTATGCACTAAATCTGCCTTCACCCGAATCTCAAAAATGAATTTAAGTCGTCCCGCCGACCGCGTAAATGTACTGGTGGCGCCGCACGTGTTTATAGTACGAACCGAAACAGGTATTGTATTGGTGGAAAGTAAAGGAGTTTCCCATCTATATCCTATATAACTGTGTTTACAATAGAAGGAGATAGAGTATAAAGTCCTTTTGATGCATTGATTGCAAAGAATTATAAATTCTTTGATTGACTGTTATTTATACGGTGTGTCCCCGGATAGGGTACCGCACTCCTTGCCGCACTCCACTCTTTTAATAAACTAACTTATTCTTGATTTGCCTAGAAAAGGCCATTCCTTATCACAAGTTTTGCTTGCCTTAGGAAGTCATAGGTTTATTTCTTTGACGAATTTAATTTGTTTATCTGAGAATGTAATACCAGTTTTGGATCAGTTAAGTAGGTTCTTACGATAGGATCGATACCCGGGTAAAAAGATCCAACGCGCCCGTTGGCTAGAGTGAAGAAGAAGAAGAAATTCCAACACGCAAACCACAAATCACTTACTCTAACCTAAAAAAACCTAATCATAGAAAATAATTATAATAATATAATATTCTTTGAACTTCATATAACTGTGATATGGATATGCAATCGGAAAGGTGAATATGCATGCAATTTATACCAATTGGAACTTCAATAACGTTAAATAATTTGTAGTGAATCTTCTGTCTCATATGAACCACCTTGCAATGAGATCGTTGACGATATTGAGGATTTAATTTCTGCTCAAGATATAACTCCTAAAGAAAGATACAGTAACCGGAAACATGTGAAAGTTAAAGCAAGAAAGCGAACTGTAAGTAATAAAACATATTCCCACTAAAGGTATTCGTTATCATCTCAAACCATTTTATAGGATGATGAAAATGTATCTACCCCTATAGGAATTAATATACCTGGAACACAAATAATTTATGTGAAAACATGGGGATGTGCTCATAATAGTTCCGACTCGGAATATATGGCAGGTCAGCTAGCTGCCTATGGATATAAATTAACTGAAAATAAACTGGAAGCAGATCTTTGGTTGCTTAATAGTTGTACAGTTAAGAATCCAGCCGAGGATCATTTTAGGTATTTGCCCGACTATACAGACACATACATAACAACAAATCAACATGGCTTTCAACAAAATAAATCAGTAGAAACTGCCATATTCCAGCTTCTGTAGTTTGTATATGACGAAATTGACAAGAAAAATCACGTTGTTGGGTTATTTTTCAATCTAAGCAAGGCATTTGATACTTTGAATATTGACTTTGTTATATACAAGTTGCAATGGTTGGGAATTAGAGGTCTAGCATTAAATCTTATTAAGTCATTCATGACTGATAGAAAACTACATGTGAAAATATATGGTACAATATCAGAAAATTATGAAGTCGCTCAAGGAGTCCCTCAAGGTTCCGTACTGGGAGACATTACTATTCTTATTATTTGTCAATGATCTCCCTACTATTATGCAGGAGGGATCGGTTATGTTTGCGGATGACACTTCCATGCTGCTCTCAGCAGGGGACCCTATAGAACTTCGTGATAAAATAAAGAGAATATTACAATCATATCAAGACTGGTGTCATAGTAATACACTTATCTTGAATATTGGCAAAATTCAATGTGTACATACTTCTCGCAACGAAGATCACCTTCAGAAGATGTCATCAAAGTAAACCAAAAACTTCTCAGCAACTGTCAAGTTCCTGGGAACTATGATTGACAATAGTCTTTTCTGGGAAGAACAAATTAAACATGTTTGCAAAAAAATTAATTATGCATATTTCGCATTAAGGCAGTTGAAGGGTATCTTAAATATAAAATCACTACTAAATAACTAAATGTTTATTATGCACTTGCATATTCATATTTATCATACAACATTATGGTTTGAGGTACTGCCTCAAATATAAATCGCGCATTTATCCCACAGAAAAGGCTTATCAGATTATTATTTGATATTCACCAAGGGACTCTTGTAAGCCTTATTTCAAAAGTAATAAAATCTTAACCATACACAGCATATACAGGGTATTCGTTTTCAACCTACCCCCTAGACGTATCTCTGGATTGAATTGGAATATCGTTTTTAAATTTTGGTCGAATGGGTTTTCGAAAAAGACCTACAATTCTAAAATATTTTAGAATTTCTGTCACTTCCGGTTACACCGGAAGTTAACGCCAACTTCGTTATTTTAAATAGAACCCCTCAATTTCTGGATTCCTCATCAAAATTAAGGGTAAGTTTGATAATACAACCCTACCTTAATTTTCAACAGTTTTTGAGTTATTCCATTTGCTTTATAATTTGTTGCGTTTGCAGCGTATCCCTAAAAATAACGTAAAAACTATTTCAAAAATTGTTCGAATTATTGTCCATTCACTTCCAAACATTTCAAAACTCTTTTCTTGACAGATAGGACAGCATCAAGGATTTGTTCAGGAGGAATTTCTGCTATTGCTGTAGTGATTCGTTCCTGCAAATATTCGATGTTTTGTATCTCTGTTTCATAAACTGGGGCTTTTAAAGTTCCGTAAAGAAAGATCGAGCCGGCCAATCCCATGGTCCTAAGCGCCTTAACCAGCGATCTTCAAACAACTTGTTAAGGACTGTTGTTATCGCTTGGGAGCAATGAGGGGGAGCACCATCCAACTGATACCAAGATGTCACCCGCCGGTTCAAAGGCAAGTCATCCAGAAATTCTTTTACGGTACCGTTTAAAAATTCTACATACTTCGCGCCATTTAAATTTTCCCGGTACATTGTAAAACTTAATTTGTTTTCTTTCAGTAAATAGAAAACGTTTATGCTAAATTTTCTTGGAAACCGCGCTCCTGCTTTAGGTAAGGATTATTTGTAGACCAAAAGTGATTATTCCGCGTATTTACTGTCCCTTCTCTGTTAAATTTCGCTTCATTGGTCCAAATAATGTTACGCAAAAAATTGGGGTTTTCTTGAGTTTTAACCAAAAGAAACTCGCAAAAACGTACTCTGTGTTCAAAATCATTTGGCAATAACTGTTGTACTGGAGTGACTTTGAAATTGTGCATTCCATGTTCTGATAAAATGGTTTGAATGGATGTTTGGCAAATTCCCAATGCTCCAATTGCAGTTCGAATAGAAGCTCAAGGATATGCGTGAAAGTACCCAAGAACATTGATGATGTTAATTTCAGACCCAGTCACCATTTTTTCACGATTTGGTTTTGATTTCATCGAACCAGTTTGTAGAAAATTGCAATGGATCTTGCGAAATTTTTTTGGTGTCATTCTCGGCAAATTATATTATTATTATATTTTTCGTTAAAAGCTCGACATGTTCTTTTTATAAAAAGATTATTATCTTTATGAAGATAAAATAAATCCATAACAACTTCATGTGAATACATTGTTGCAGCAAACGTTTAAAACTTTCAACGATTCGAATGAACGACTAACAAGTAAAAGATGGACTGCACATGAGCTTATGTAGCCCGAAAAACATGTGAATCGAAACGGACAATAGCATTCGTAGAATGACTTGCTTTCATTTCGTTTAAACACTTGTAATGGAATGCATTGTTTTGTGGAATTCAAATGCGCATATCCATAGTAACCTAATGTGTTTTATAGAGCATAAGCCTACTGTTCTGTGTATTTGGAAGTAAATGGATAATTCGAACAATTTTTTAAATAGTTTTTACGTTATTGTTTATTACGTGTTAACTTAATTAAATAAAATCATTTGTAAAAATGAAAAAGTTGTATTAAATCAGTTTTTTAAAACTTTCTCACAAGATATCAATTTTAGCCGCTTAGTGCCTTATACTTTTTTTTATTAAAAATTGAACGGTTGATCTAACGGTATAAAAAAAAAATATGGGGTGCTATTTAAAAAAATGTAGTTTTTTCGATTTTATTTATTATATTATTTGATGATATTCGAGATATGTTTTAACTACATTTCAAATTTTTTCTGGGCGGCTCGATATCTCATTACAACTATCAATTATTTTTAAAGATAACCACAATACAGGGAGACGCTGCAAACGCAACAAATTATAAAGCAAATGGAATAACTGTTGCGAATCAAGGTAGGGTTGTATTATCAAACTTACCCTTAATTTTGATGAGGAATCCAGAAATTAAAACAAAATTGGGGGGTTCTATTTAAAATAACGAAGTTGGCGTTAACTTCCGGTATAGCCGGAAGTGACAGAAATTCTAAAATATTTTAAAATTGTAGGTCTTTTTCGAAAACCCATTCGACCAAAATTTCAAAACGATATTCCAACTCAATCCAGAGATACGTCTAGAGGGTAGGTTGAAAACGAACACCCTGTATATATTAAACACTATTAAACTTGTCAAGAAAAATTTAGCCATATTCGTAACAAATTCAGATAATCATTCATACAGTACTAGACAAGGTCATCTATTAAAAATAAAAAATCATAACATGACTTTATATAAAAATTTCCATATCATGCAGGTATTAAAATATATAATAAGCTACCTCCTGAAATTAAATCTATAAGTTCACTAAATAAATTTACTACTTGTCTGAAAAATTTCCTTGCTACAAACAGTTTCTACTCGGTTAAGGAGTACCTGAACTAAGAGCCACAGTGACGCTGAAACATTCATGCACACAATCTGTAATTATTTCAATGTTGTATATTCATCTGTTTGTGATTATTTGCTTATTTTATGCACCAAGTGTATTACGATTATTATTTGTAAATTTTACTATTTTTGAACTATTTGAAATTATTTTATTACTGTTGTGACGTTCATATATATACTATGTATATCTAACATGAGAAACATACTATTCTATTCTATACACACTGATTTTGACTCAAAAGTTCAGGTTTGATTTTATTTTTTGAGGTATCAAGGTACAAGACATTTTCAAAAATCACATTTAAATACACTCTTGTCATTATCAATATTTTTTACTGATTTATAACTTTATTTCTGTCATCACTTTGAGTGTCCTACAGATACCTAAAGGTATATACGTTTGTGAATCCCCACTTTACAGTTAATTATCTTAATGATAATATTCTTTCATTTAAGGTTAAGAAATAAACAATGTGTATTAAATTTAAATTAGAAATTTATATATTCACAGGTAAAATAGATATATAAATATATTTGTTTTTGTAGCCAGAAAATTTATTTTTTTTGTAGAATTAGGTATATGTCTAGAATTTCAAATTTTTTTTAGAAATGAAATTGAATCTGCAAAAAAACACGGAAAATTTATTGTAGTAGCCGGTTGTGTTCCACAGGGGGCACCTAAATCCTCATTCGTACAAGGTCTTAGCATAATTGGAGTGCAACAGATTGACCGGGTAGTCGAAGTAGTTGAAGAGACTTTAAAAGGTAATACTGTGAAACTACTAGGCACGAAAAAAGAAAATGGAAAGAAAACAGGAGGAGCTTCTTTGTTATTACCAAAAGTGAGAAGAAATCCACTAATTGAAATTATAGCAATAAATACAGGTTGTTTAAATCAATGTACGTATTGTAAAACTAAACATGCAAGAGGAGATTTGGGTAGCTATCCTCCTGAAGAGATTATTACTCGAGCGAAACAAGCTTTTGATGAAGGTGTTGTAGAAATATGGCTGACATCAGAGGACACAGGTAATGTAGATAGATGTAATTCAAATAACTGCCTTATTTGCAAAAAAGTGCAATTCAGTCTCTATCTTTCAGCCTGCGGGCACTTTTAGACTAAAATTAGCCAAAAGTTGTTATCTGAGTCCAAGATATACTTATTACAATAGTACTACTAGCTTTCTGTACCTCAAATGTTGCAAAATTGGGCCAACACCATACCACAAGCCGTCTACTTATACGTTAAAATTTTGGTGCTCAGAAATTCATGGTAAATGTCAAAAAAGTGAGATTAAGTTTTAACGCTTACTAAATTCAACATGTATTTTGTCACTAGCTAAAATACCCAACAATTTACATTTAGCACATTTATAATAATGATAATAATAATAATAAAATATTTATTGTGCATAGAAAAAAGAACATACACAAATGGACAAGGTACATTTAACATATTTTAAAACCTGGTCGATAGCCGAGTGGGATAAAGTATGAGGTGGCAATCGCGATTAATCACACGGACATCGCAACACCGGGTTCGAATCCTGGCTCCGGCACTGTCGGAGGAAATGCATTTTTCAATTTGTAACCCCCTTCCGCACAAGCCTTGGCTTCTGGAATTGGGGGTTGTCTAATTTCTGTGGTTTTTATTTATTTATTTATAAAAAAAGTTTACAAATATAAAACCTTTCATTCCCTAAGTCACTCATACTTTGCACTTTTTAGATGTACTTTTAATTTCAGTGTTACATGTCAGAAATGCTATTGTAGGTACTTATGGGAGAGACATAGGCACTTCTCTACCAGAACTATTATGGCAATTAGTAGAGGTTATACCAAAAGGATGTCGTCTGCGTTTAGGAATGACAAATCCTCCTTATATTCTTGAACATTTAGATGAAATGGCAAAAATTATGTCCCATCCTCGAGTATACAGTTTTCTTCATGTTCCTGTTCAATCTGGAAGTGATCAAGTATTAGCTGATATGAAGAGGGAATATTGTAGGGAAGATTTCGAACATGTTGTAAATTTCCTTCAAGCAAGGTTAGTATTAATTCATTATACTTGTTGTTATTGAAAGTTATCAAAAATATATTCTGGGAATAATAGTTTTTAGATGATTAGCATAGTATTAAAATTGAAGTAGACTCGTGGGTAAAACCTAAAAAAAATTGTTGGTTTTTTGCTTAATCTCCCCTCCTTTTAATGCACATTATTGCATTCCTGGTTACTACATGAAAATCTAATCACTGGAATAATCCTTATTACTTCCATGTCCAGTGGAAGTATAGTAACGCAAAAAAAGTTTAAATTTTTTTTTGTTGATAGGCTTAAAATGTCATGAAACATCGAGATTTTAAATTTGAGCGAAAAAACATTCCTGTCTGTCGGTCTGTCTGTCTGTAACTTTTTTTGTGCGCCACGTTTACTTTGGAACCGTTTATGATATTGAGTTGAAATTTGGTAGACCTGTGTATTGTAATGAGATCTGGAACTAGATTACATTTTGATCTGATTCCGTTCAAGGGTTCGGGGGTAAATGGGGTAAATTAAAAAAACATACGAATATTGCCTCAACCACTACTACTTTCCTCCAGAATGGAAACATGGAATTTTAATTACCATCCCCAAACCCAACACCGATCATACAAATGTTAACAACTATCATCCCATTACCTTACTATCTGTTGTAGGAAAAAACTTCGAAAAAATAATCAAAACTATATTGCCCCAAATATTTACTTTTCCTTCTCAAAGACTTCTTAAATGGAAGGACTGTCCAAGTTAAAATTAACAATATTTTTTTCACAAACCGTTACAATTCAGCAAGGTGTCCCTCAAGGCTCTCCACTCTCGCCCCTGCTCTACAATATATATTGTTATGATATATATATAACTATAATTTGGATCCCGAATATTTAAACCTCGACTCATATATCCTACAATATGCCGATGATACCGCTCTCGTAAGCCACAATAAGAATATCCCTAAGACAGTGGGGGCAGCAGCTGATGGACAGAACAATAACATGGTTCAACAAATGGCGATTGAAACCAAATCCTCTAAAATCACAATACATAGTGTTCAACCATAATGCATCCCCAAACACCCCAACAATGACTATAGGCAATAACGCAATATATTGCCAAACTGAGGTAAAATATTTTGGGATCACAATAGACAATAAGCTTAATTTTAACAAACATGTTAAAATAATTAAGAAAAAATGCATTACAAGAAGTAGATATTTCCACAGCTTAACATATAAAAACCACGGGATTAACAAAAAAACTGCTGCCCATATTTACAGTTCGATCTGCCAACCCATATTGGAATATAGCCACCCTCTATACCTCAATACGAGTCAGAAAAAACTTAGAAATAACAGAAACAACAACATTGCGATCCATTACCAAGATGAGACACCCCAGAAATCCTCTTCATAATCCCCCCAACACCCTTCTCTATGAAATCACACAAATAACCCCTATCAACCAAAGATTACAATCCCTAACCACAAAATTCGCTAAAGAAGAGTATAACATAGAAATCATCCAACCACTCTGCAAAATAAGAAATCAAGGAATACCCAGCAGAAGAAAATACCCAGAGCTAACTTTATGGGAAAATATCAGTTCTATGAACAATTGGCAATGAAATATTTTTATATTTTCCATTCTAGTCATAACATGAATATAACGTAGTTTATAAAATGTTTATATATAAAATTTTTTTATATAGTTGTAACAGGCTGAAGAACTTTGGTCGATGGCCTATTGGTGTTACCAATAAAATACTTTTATTATTATTATTAGGCATAGGAAGCAGGTAAGAGTCCATAAAATTGCAATTTAGGGCATGTACGAAATGTCGAGGTCTCAAAATTTTTTTTGGCATCAATTACCCCCACACACTACCCTCAATACCACCCCTACACTATTATGGAAGGGAGTAAAAAAAATTAAAATGTGAAAAGTGTGTATACAAGATGTAAATAATAGAAAGTCACGTCTGAAGCTATGACAGAAGTTCAAAGCGTAACGATGCGTTTTACAAATGAATAATACAACCGATAGTCATAGCCACAACCAACGTTTAGCATTCTGATAGTTCTCTGTCAATTCGGTGACGTGCAGTGGACACATAATTTATTGCCTATTTTTTTTCTTTTTTTATAAGCTCTTTAATGTTTCTTACTGAGATCTTTTAAGTTAAGTTTTAATTAGATAAATAGTTTGTGAATGTTTTAGTTTTACTGTTTGTAAAGAAATTAACTTCAAAATCGCAGCGGAGGATGTTAAAATTTATTGTATTTTTATTACAAAATATTTGTCCTTTGCATACGTTTATACGTCCATGCGTGTCATTTTGTGTGACCTTGAAATTATATGATTCGAAAATTAAAAAACGATGACATGAATGATAACATTCATGATTTGAACCATACTTAAGCGGAAATTTTCTGTTGTGCAAGCCTATCAGTAATTTATTATTTATTCTTAGCAGTAGGTTATTGCCGATCAAAATCAGAAACCATTTTTGTAGCTTGTGCCTGCATCATTTGTGATGAATGTATATATGAGCTTTTAAACATTTTTGTATCGAATTAATTTACAACTAAGTCATTTTAAATAAAAATAGGGACAATAGCTAAGAAAAATTTGTATAACAACTATAATCTTTCATCATAATTTATACGATAAGATGAAGAAAATGTTAAAGATGTCTGTTAATTTGGTAATCTTAAATCTCTTATTGCAGAATACCTGGTATGACTATCGCAACAGATATAATTTGTGGATTTCCAACAGAAACAGAAAAAGATTTTGATGAAACGCTGTTATTGTGTGAAAAGTATAAATTTCCCAGTTTATTCATAAACCAGTTTTTCCCAAGACCTGGAACTCCAGCAGCTTTACTGCCTCGAATACCAGCACAGGAGGTTAAACAAAGGACCAAGAAATTGACTGATCTCTTTTATACTTATCTGCCATATCAGCATAAAGTTGGAGAAATACAGGAAGTTTTAGCAACAGAAGTATCGCATGACAAAAAGCATTATGTAGGTCACAATGAATTTTATGAGCAAGTTTTAATTCCAATGAAAAAAGAATATTTGGGTAAGCTAGTCAAGGTAAAAATTATTGAGGCATCTAAGTTTTCTATGATAGGACAACCACTAGATGAGGTTGTTATGCCAGGTTTGACAAAACCTCTTCCACGAGGAGAAGTATCAGGGATTAAAAAAACTGAAACTATAGATACAAGAATGTTACTTCCATTAATAATTTTATTTATATCAGTTATCATAAAATTTGCATGGAATTTACTATAAATATGGTGTGTAAAGATATTGAAGTTTATATACCATTAAAGTTTTCAGTATATAAATTGTGCTTTTTGTTTACATTAGCCCTCATCCAGTTAAATATTTAAAGTTCGGTAATGGCAATCACGTAATAGTTTTTAAAACAAACATTAGTGTAAAATGTTTCAATTTTTGGCCAAAGTAATTCTAATAGTAGTCTCCAAATTCCTAATGTTCTGTAAAACTTGCATCATACTCAATAGCGGTTTTTTCATTAGGTTCTTTAATCAATTCCTTCATGGATCGATTGCAGCACTCTTGATATCCATGTGAAGGCATTGACTAAAATAACATGGAGAAACCACCACTAGTTTGACTGATACTTATACCCAAAGGTTCATCTGATACTGCACTTTTAGTAGTAATCAGTCCCTTCATTAATAACCATGTTACTGATGCACCAGGTTGTTTAAAGGGTTTCTGTCAGTATATTGGTTATAAGGAGTTTTACACAGTTTTTAAAGACAGGAATGAGGTTTTTACTCTCAGAGCGGGTTTTTTTTCAACAAACGAAATTACAAAAATTATACTTACCATCAATGTTAGCTCACTGCAACTTTTTGTAGATAAGTACTAAACATTATTTTGCCTCATGCGAATTTCATATCGTCTAATCACCTTTTTTGATATTACTTCTTTAAGAGTAGATAGACAGAAATTTAAGAAAGTTGTATGCTAAGATTCTTTTCAAATATAAAAATGTATAAAAGATGTAAATCAAATAATACAAAATCGATTAAGGGCCGGTTTTTCAATACTCAGTTAAAAGTGTCTGTTACGTAGCTAGTAGTTAAGATTAACTGTCAGTCAATGTTCTAGTTAACGTTGTGACCGTTTTTCCAAGCAATATTTAGCTTCCAACTAGCTAACTTTTGGTTAGCGAATTTATTACAACAATTGGTAATCCTGACTGGAATGGAAGGACGTTTCGGACAAAAGTGTGGAGCTGAAGGCATTGTGGGCACAATGGGACTCCCTTAAGGTTGTAGATGGACTATTAAAGAGAGCATGGGAAAGTCCAGATGGGAAGGAAGTTACCATGCGTCTAGTGATACTCAGCTGTCGGATCCCAAAAGTACTTCAGGAAATACATGATGGAGTGTCCGGGGGACATTTTGGTAAGAATAAGACATTGGCTAAAGTACGGGAACGATTTTATTGGATAAATAGCCGTCAAGATGTGGAGGCTTGGTGCCGCAAATGCAAGGCTTGTGCAGCTACCAAAGGGCCACAGACGAAGAGCAGGGGCCAAATGAAGCAATATAACGTCGGAGCTCCTTTTGAGAGGATTGCTATAGATGTAGCGGGCCCATTCCCAGTGTCAGATGATGGGAATAAATACATCCTGGCCGCTATGGACTATTTTAGTAAATGGCCGGAAGCCTATGCCATTCCGAATCAGGAAGCAGTTACTGTTGCTCGAGTTCTGGTGGATAACCTTGTATGCCGATTTGGTGTACCCCTGGAGCTACATTCCGATCAAGGGAGAAACTTTGAGTCAGGGGTATTTCAGAAAATTTGTGAGTTGCTGGGCATTCACAAGACTCGGACAACCTCTCTTCATCCCCAGTCAGATGGAATAGTGGAACGACATAATAAAACCATGAAGGAACATCTTTCTAAGGTAGTTCACAAGAACCAGCGAGATTGGGATCGACATATACCATTTTTCTTAATGGCATACAGGGCTGCCATTCATGAGACTACTAAACAGACACCGGCTCGTGTAATATTTGGGCACGAGATCAGACTGCCATGTGATTTGATGTTTGGTACATAGCAGTTAGCATAGCTAGTGACAGAATGAAGGCTCGCTATGACCGGAAGGGAACGTCAGCAGGATTCAAGGAGGGCGATCTGGTTTGGCTATATAACCCACAACGAAAAGAAGGGAAGATCTCCGAAGCTTCACCCACCCTGGGAAGGACCGTATTCAGTCATCACTCGGATCGATGACTTTGTTTACCGAATTCAACGTAGTAAGAAGTTCAAGATGAAGATCGTGCACTTGGATAGGTTGGCGAAGTATGAAGTATGTTGGGGAATCTGAATTGCCTGACCGGGTCGTTCAGGCTTAAGGAGGGGGCAGTGTTATGTGCTGCCCTCTAACGAGGAAAGATGTGATTAAGGTCCCTGTTCAAGGTGAAAGGAAACCTGTATTCTGTTACTCCCTGACTAGTAGGGTGGCGCCGTCTATGAGCCAATTGGCGAACGGTCATCTATCACATGGTAGAAAACTCTGTAGGATTCCAGAAAATTGTGGAATACTGTTCTGGTACATTTCTATGGGTATATATAAGGAGGTGAATCCAGCAGATGGGGGAACAGTACAGTTTAGTGAAGTATAAAGAACAGTTCTGGTTACAGAGACAGTTTGTAGGTTAGAAGAGTTCAGTTCAGTGAAGTAAACAGACAGAGAGTTTTTAGGCTAGACAAAAGTTGACAAGTTTAAGAAGAAAAGTACATAGTGTTTTAAAAGTAGTGAATTCATATTAGATTAAGTTATTATTAGTTGTGTGAATTTTAAGTATTTACTAGTGTAATTTTAGTGATTAATAAAATAGTGGTTAGTGAAAATTCTTGTTGCAAGTTATTTGAATCCACAAAGTGTTTACTGAAAACTGTAAACACGTAACAATATCATCATGGGGGTTTTTGGGGTCGCTCATTATGAATGCGAAGTGACAATTGACAAATTCAAATTGGCGGACTTTAAGAATTAATTCCTGATTTTCCTGTTTCTGTTCCTGTCGATTTTACTGAAAAATAAGTAGAGTAAAAAAGTGTTTAGAATGCCATTTTGCATAAGTATACACCATTCTGGTAACCACATTATCTAACTAACCCCTTTTCTTTTTTTTTTATAATACATTTATTTAACGTCGGCCTATTTCCGCTACTGAGGCCTAACACCGACGCCTGTAGACGAGCTACCCCCAACCAGGAATATTAGCAGATTTTTACTCATCGCCGGTAATGATTCTGGTATAGTTTGTAACCAACTTCAATCCAATTAGTCAATAGAAATTGTTGAAAATTGGACTAAAGTTAATTACAAAGTATAACCACACCAGGATTGACAACAAAATAAACTTTGACGATTATTTGACACCATTACATAATATAACCAATACCCATATCCTCATGCTGCGGGAAACATATATGTATGGCCGCACTGGTGGAGTACTCCAGTTTATAAATAGCCACCGTCAAAAGGTTAACACTAATAAATCTACTCTACTGTATTTCTTCAGCCTTCCAGCCTTTTGACGCTCGATTGCTTCACTTTATTTACAGCTGTTCAACTTGCACCAAATCTCAATTAAAAGTTTCGGAATGATTTACACTAAAGCCATCGGTGGTATGGTGGTAGGCTTCAATACACCAAATAAAGTGATTGCTATGGATTACTAAATACATTAATATATGCAATGTTTTAAAAATGTATTTATAAATTACAAATAAATAATAAGGGCAATAATACAATCTTGATTTTTTCAATTTCATACAATTCAAAAATAAGTCGTAATACACAATAGGAAAAATTAAGGTAAACATTAAGTACCTTTAGGGTTTCTTGCTTTATCACAAGAGAATAATAATTCTCTTTTCACTAACAATGATTTGCAGATTTTTAAGAATATGGGTACCAAAACCTGTTTGATAAGTCGTTTACAAATGAAAAAATATTTCTTAGGAAAATTAGACTAGAAATGGCACTTTCAGCTCCTAAAATACTTTAACCTCGTTTTAAGAGAAACATTACTTAATGTTTAATAGGGCATAGATACTGACTCGATATTTCTATGAACTTTCTCCATAAAAAGTATATTTTATAAGTTCTCAAAAAATGACTAAGCTAGTTAAGATTCACGGCAAATTCTTCAACACTCTGATGGTTCAGTTCCAAAATACCTATCGCCAAAGTTACCAATACCAGGTAATACATAAAATTTATCATTAATTTCAGGATCAATTGCAGTAGTTACAATTTGCACTTTGGGAAAAGCGTAAGCAATAGACTGCACTCCAGATTCTGCCATAAGTAATGACACTATCAGTATATTGCTCTCTAAAACATCATGATCCAATAACACCCTAATTGCCATCATTGCCGCAGCCCCTGTTGCTACAGTCGCATCCATTAGTATCACCTTATAATCCTTTATATCCTTTGGAAGTCTCAAATAATACAACTAAAACAAAATGGCTAATTAATTGTGAGTTCTACTTCAGTGGTCTTATTATTTACTTCAGGTTCTCCAGTTTGCAAGTTGGTCTGAATTAGTATTTTTCCAATCCGGATATCCTTACAAACATCACAAACGGCTTGCTCCATCGTTTCTCCGGCTCTCAAAATTGAAACCCCACAAATATTTCCAGTTGCCATTCGCTTACCTAAATTTATTTTTAAAATGTTATTATATTTTTAAGATAACAAAATATAGACATTTTTGTTTTAACACTTTTGTTACCAAAATGGGCACCAGAGACTGACGAAAGTAGTCCACCAGGTAATGGTGGTCATCGGTTTCTAATTATAACTTCATAGTTTACAAAATCAACTTGTTCAAATGACTGATATAATACAAGTTTTACAAAGTATATTTAACCGTTGACGGGTCCTACAAGTTATCACTGTCATGATAATTTTTAAGTTCTATTTTGGATTCTGGAATAAACTTTATGGCTAACAATCTATTCATATTTTTCTCAATAAAAGAGTGATTTCGCAAAATTAAAGTATTCGTTAGTGAAAAATAAAGAAACATTTTTAGTAAGTAAAAAATTGTTTGTTTTGTTGTAAAATATTCTAAACAATAATAATAGTGGTAGACTCATTTTCACAGTTGAAGCAGTATGACAAGTTTTGATTTAACATTTTTGCTCATAGCATCTTTTACAACACTTTTTATTTTGATCAGCCCATCTCTTTGGAAAAGTGTGGGTGTTCATGGTTTTTTTCTGTTGATGTTTTAGCCTCTTTTCAATATATGTATAGATAAAAAACAAATAGATCAAAATGGCGTTAACCCAAGTAGGCAATTTTTAAAACGCTTTTTTTTCACTATAAGTTTTCACCAGTGAGATTAAATTATTACGACTGTAAAGTATAATTTTGGGGCGCGTGCAAGCACTCTATAATTGTAAATCTCAAATCCACGACGGTCTCTGATAGCTGCTGATATGTACAGATTTATCCGCTATATATTGATCCCTATTTATTTGTGTTATTATTCAAAATAGAAAAAAAATTCGTATAAAAGTTGTAGGATCTTACCTATATTTTATTGAAACAAAAATAACAAGGTAGGCCACGAAAACAATTATTTTATTGTTTATTCAATTTTGACATTTCAAACTGTCATTATTAACATTTATTTAATCAAAATGGGTTCTAGTGAGGCTGAAAAGATCGAAATATTTTCCCTTTATGTGAAAAATAATAAAAATAAGTGTGCCGCAAGAAGATAATACATGACAGAATTGAATACCCTACTTAACATAAAATGTAAAAAAAAAATCAAAATGTATGTTAATTAGACAGAAAGACCATGGTCAATAGTCTTTTGTACTTTTCAATAAATATATTTACTACTACTACTGTTTTAGAAAATTCGGTTAATAGTTCATTAAATGCTTGTCATGAAATGGAAAAAAGTTATTCCAACATTCAAAAAACTTTGAAAAAGAATCAATATAGGTCTTACAAAATATTACCCGTCCAGGAACTGAATGAAGACCAAAAATGTAGAAGATTGGAGTTTTGTCAGATCATGATCCATGAATTAGATGAAAATCCTGATTTTTAAAAGAAATTATGTGGACAGATGAGTCAAGTTTTTCCATGGCGGGAGCTTTTAATAGTAAAACAGACGTTCCTGGGAGAATAAAAACCAAAGACAGAGAAAGGTCAAGCGAATAAAAAAATCCGGTACAAAATCAATCCACGTTTGATGCGAAATTCTTCAAAACGAAGTAGTTGAGCCTATATTTTATGATTTTACTTTGACACGACAAACATATCTCGAAATAATTTTACTGGAGGCAGATCGTCTAATTCAAGAATAGGCAGGTTCGACATTTTTTTATTTTAACTGAAATCGAGAGATTTTATGATTAAAAAATGATAACAAAAAGTTTGAGTGCAAAATTTTAAGATTGACGTTTGCTATAAGCATTTTAAAACTAAGGATCGGTGCGAGGCTAGAAAACGTACCCGTCCGCGAGACTAGGCCGCGTGACGTCAGTAGCCACACACAAGCTCCGCTGTCCCAGAGAGAGTATTGTAAACTGTGACCTACGTTTGTCACCTTTGTAGTTTGTGAAAGATATTTTGTTATATCCTATATAGGAAAATGCAGATGTATAATAGCTTAATATATTACCCGACTACTTTAACGGCGCTACTTTGAGGTTCATTTAAATTTGCATTTTTAGCCAAAAACTCGTATACCACTTGCACATCCACATGGGGTAAATTTCGCGAATCGGCTTTCTGATAACATTCAGCATTGTGCTAGCTAGTGTTATGATTATGAACAGAAATAAGATCACGAATAAATAAAATACACAAACGTAGGTCACAGTTTATGTGAATCCGTATACTATCCCTGTGACAGCGGAGCTTGTGTGTGGCTACTGACGTCACGCGGTCTAGTCTAGCGCACAGGTAGGTTTTCTAACCTCGCGCCGATCCTGTGTTTTAAAATGCTTACAGCGAACGTAAATCTTAATCTATCATTTTATGATCATAAAATCTCTCGATTAAGAGAAATGTCGAACCTGATTATTCCCTATGGACGTATTGTCTAGAATGGTTTGGCATCAGGATGGAGAGACTACATAGCGTTTTAGGAGTTCGGGAATATTTAAATAATCAATCCATTCCATTTGGATAGGCAATGTTGGAACCATTTGATGGTCACCACGTAGCCCTGATTTGATGTAGTATTATTTTATTATAAAGAGTTTTCTCTCGCTTTGTTAAATCTGTTTTTAATAAATTAAATATAAAGTTAATTCTAATATCATATTAATTATTTACACGTGATTATAGTTAGGTCATATATTATTATAATTTCCATGTTGAAATTAGCACTTTTCATACGTGAAAGCGTTTTCACAGACTGTTAGCCTGCCTTAAAGATTTATCACATGCTATGTGAAATCAATAATTTTCAAGCGTAATTAGTAGTGTGTAGTTAGCACTTTCCAAAGCAGACATAGAAAAAGCTTTTTATTTTACTAGTGAATAAACAACTATTTACGGTTGTTGTTATGGAGTTAATAATAACGGTATGAAATGTCAAAATTGAATAAACAATAAAATAATTATTTTCGTGGCCTACCTTGTTATTTTTGTTTCACTTGTGTTTTGACACGCATAGCTCACTCTTCTTGCAATAAAGCAGCTCATTTGCATTTTGAATGTCAACATGTCAAGGATTATTTAAGATAGATACAATATTATATATTTCAAATCAAGGGAAAACGGGCTTCTTGAAAATGCAATAATATATAGGGTGTTCCATTTAAAAAAACATATATTTATTTCGTATCACGTGACCTATACATCATGTTGTTTTTATCACGTTTCAATAAAATATAGGTAAGTAAGATCCTACAACTTTTATATGAAACTTTTTTTCTATTTTCAATAATAACAGAAATAAAGTGGGGGTCAATATATAGTAAATAACCCTGTACATTTATACTGGCCAACAAGAAATGACTTTGTCAGATACTATAAGTGGTTTCTGGTACACATCTTAGCGCTGATTACCAATTTGGCCATAAAAATGATCTAGTATATTAGGATTTTCAGAAAATATGCGAAAAATGGCATTTTTGACACTATCAAATCTGTTGTATTTCCTAACAATACAGCGCTGCAAGTGTGTAAAAGGAAGCTTAAGCTTATAGGTGATGTAGTAAGTATGAAAGAATTCGAACCAATAGAAAAAAAATTATGTACAAAGATGAAAACTCATATTTCCCAGATTTTCTTTTTTTTCAATTTCGCAATTCCAAATGAATTGGTGAACTCGAAATTTTAATCTGGCAGAAAATTTTATAGTCGAGGCAATGGAGGGTTTTGACTTGCAAAAGGTCAGACAGAAATGAAATTTGGTAGGATGGTAGACATACGCCTCCTAATGGTACACCTAAGTTTGCGAACTCGGGGGTTGCCGTTCGAGGGGTGATGGGTGGAAAACCGTGCATCGCCGCACCTTCATTTTTTTGGTCTGCGACCAATAGTTTCCGAAATACAACGCGCCAAAGTTGGGGGTTGATTTGCAATTTTCAAAAAATCACAGTTTCATTGCGGATTAGTAAGAAGATCAACTGCAAACAATTCCCCAATATTTCTTTTATGAAAGAGCAATATTTTGTGAGTCTGATGATGCCTGATTTGTAAGGTTTGGTTATATGCAACGAAAGATGTGATTTTTTGAAGCGCACCGTGACACTGAAATATGTGGATTTTTTAATTAACTCTAAGGTCGATATATGTTTATATATTTTGGTATAATCGACAAATATATTATATTTTTGCATACATGATATAAAATATATTACTTTCAACTCGTTCATACACCACTCTTGAGGTGTAATTGATCGGTTTTTTATTTGCTATCCCCAATAGGCCTAATCCACAGTGGGAATCAAGGTTTAATTCATCTTGCGTCGCTTACATGGTGCAAACGAGACTCGCTTTCATTCTCATCATATTCAGGCATCAGTTCTGACGTAAGTTCGGCAAAATCTTGCTGATCGGGATGTTCTGCAGTGTCGTTTTCGTCATTTTTGTCGTCCAAAAGTTGGTCGGGAATATTCTCACGGGACATCCTATTGCAAGTACATGGCACAGTACCGAGCATTTTAATCCTGCTTTATGGGAATCACAACTGCTCCACATCCTTTCTGGACCTCTATTCTGTAAAAGCGTGAAAGCACATTCCCGTGAGAAGTGGGCGGAGTTCACTTGAAATTGTATAAAAGTCTATTCTGTAACTACGGGAGTGATCACATCGTGCGAAAAATGCGTGAACTTTCTACTGGTAAATCGTGAGGGAATTCATCAGTTCCCCAAGAGAACCGCGATCCTAACCGTACTTTTATGACAGTTTGCGTCGGTCAAAAATTATTGTTGTCAAATTTGTGAATCAGAATGGACATTGCGGATTTGCTCATCGCCAACGAGGTAATAATAATATAATTCTTAGCAAATATTACAATTACTCTTTTAGTTTATTATAGTCATATTTTTAAATATATATATATATATATATTACCAATAACGAGGGTATATCCTTACGGAATTTTTTATCAATAAAAGTTTATTCTGTCACCAGTTGTTATATGTTGCGTGTACAGACCACCTACTGGTGATCTAAATATTTTCATTAATAAATTGACATTGCCTTAAATTTTGTTACAAAAAATATTTACAATTATATAATTCTGTGTGGTGATCTCAATATAAATTTCTTAGATAGAGGGCCTAGCGACTAGGTTGTTGTGTGACACATTTGAATCTAGCGACTAGGTTGTTGTGTGACACATTTGAATCTTTCCAGCTGGATATCACTACTAAGGAACCAACAAGAATATTCCGTAATGTAAATGGGCAGATTAGTTCATCTGCATTAGACTACTTAGTAACCAATATGCCTTTGCAAAACTACAAAGTGCAAGCCTATGATGCAATATTGGCAGATCTCTTTGTTCATCTTTTCTCGTTCAGTATTAGCAAAACAAACAAATGTGAACAGACCTACTGGTTTAAAAGAATTCCTAGAGAAGAAAATATTCAGGAACTTAGTGTGCGATTAGTAAATATTAACTGGGGTTATATCTTAGCATTAGATACGGCATATGCTTTTAACACTTTCTTAAGTGATGTACAGTGCTGTTTCGACATAGCTTCTCCTATTGTTTATATCAGAAATAAAGGTAATAATAATGTAGATAATGTATGGATAATTGGCAAAATTATTGAAGATGGTCAAACACTCAGAAACTTAATATAATGAGCTAAAAAACAACCCTAATGAGAATAGTCTTACTATGTATAAGAATATGAAAAGACAACATAAAATACATATTAAAAATACAAAACAAACATTTTATAACAACAAAATAAAAAATGCTGAAAATAGCTCTAGGGAAACATGGAGAATCGTTAATTATAGACTTGGCAAAAAAGACAATTTAAGAAAACTGATCAAATTAACGATCAATAATGAATTGATCTCTGACCATAATAAAATTGTCAACTGTTTTGCGGCCCACTTTTCTACTATTGTCCAAAGTAATGTAAATAAACACTTTGGCAATCTATCATTACCACCTACAGTATCTGAAAACAATCAAAATTCTATGTTCTTTGATGAAGTTACTAAATCTGAACTCATTGAAATTGTCAGTGAATTAAAAAACAAAAGATCATCTGTACCAGATGGACTAACTGCTCAATCAATAAAAAAAATTATATTACATATAGCTGATCCATTATTATATCTTATTAATAATTCCATTTCTAATGGATCTTTCCAGGATGCACTTAAAATCTTGTCTGTAATTCTAGTGTTTAAAAGTGGTTGTGAAAATAACATTGATAATTATCGACAAATATCTCTTGAGCGTTGTATCCAAAATTATAGAACATATAAGCTTATATTATATTTTTAGAAAAACACAATATTCTAACTAATTCTCAGCACGGTTTCAGGAAGGGTAGATCGACTCAAAATGCATCTGCTAAGTTGTTTGATTTTATTTATAAGGAACTAGACAGAGGAAAGTATGTTGTAACAATTCTATTTGACTTATCAAAAGCGTTTGACTTTGTTAATAAAGATATTTTGATTAATAACTTCGAAGCAATTAGTATTAGGGGAATTATGCTTGACTGCTAAGCCTCGTATATGCAAAACAGAAGTCTTAGTGTAAAATGCAATGAGGTTCAATCAGACACATTTGATGTAGTTTTAGGGGTCCTCCAAGGCTTCGTCTTGGGCCCGTTATTGTTTTTAATATATATAAACGATCTTCTGAAATTCATCAACAACAGATATACCATCATGTACGCGGATGACACCACAGTAACAGTAGCAGCAAATAACCCTGATGAACTGTATAATAAAGTTCATAGTGCGTCTGAGGAAATGATCACTTGGTGTGATCGGAATAAACTAATACTGAATGTTGTTTTGCCCGGCATTAAATTATGTGATTCTGCAAAGTTCTTGGGCTTATTTCTTGATAGTACGTTGTCATGGAATAAGCATGTTGATCACATATGGTAAGTTAAATCGAGCTTACTTTGCCCTGTTACAACTCAAACAAAGCTTAAGTGTAGAAGGACTTACGAATGTCTACTATGCACTGGCCTATTCACATGTGTCACTAAATATTTTTATTTGGGGTCGATCCTCCTATATTAACAGGGTATTTGTTTTGCAAGAGAGGCTACTGAGATTAATATTTAATTTGGATTTTAGACAAAGCTGTAAAACCACATTCATAAATAATAAAATCCTTACAGTGCCTAGTATTTATATCTATAAATGTCTGATATATCTCAAAAATAACTTAAATTTATTTGAAGGAATTCGGATCATCACCTATACAATACTCATAACAAAAATACCTTATCAATTCCCTTACACAAGACCTCAACATATAAAGAGTCACTTTATTATAATTGCATATTATTTTATAATAAGTTACCAAGTAATATACAGAATATGACTATACTGAGATTCAAAAATGCTATAAAAAAATATACTCTTGGAAAAAGGGTACTACAATATAAATGAATACCTCGATCAAGAACTTATAGGGTAAATTACTTTATATTTATATTACTTAAGTGTTTTTTGTCTAAATACTTGTTTTGTGTTTTATTTGTTATCTACACCTACCTGTATAAGTTTATTGTACTTTACATTCCCAATAACTTACCATATATACTGAATTGTATCATTATAATGGTGAATAAATTTTTTTATTATTTATTTTACCTAATTTAATTAATGACATGTGACATGACAATGACAACAACTGAGCACTGAACAGCTGATGCTTTTCCGTCAACCTAATTGGTTGTAAATTCGGTTATTCTCGCTGAATCCCTTCACGTTCACCACCTATTCACTCCAATTACAGAATACAGTTTAGGACTGTCGGGTGAGATACGCGTGATGTGAGCTCTCGCTTCGCACGATGAATGCTCACTCTCTCCATAATTACAAAATACAGGTCCTGGCATCTGTACGAAATGCTCTTAAGACGGACCCCTGGAGCCAGTTTCCTTGTGATCCATATTGAGTCTAGTCATGTGTCGTCTGCCATCCGTGTTGTTCGGGAGCCTTCTGCACACCCGCCAGCTTTATACTTAACAAAAAGTACGCATTGAATGTTGTTGGCAAGTGTCTGATGTTGGTGACACCACTGCGAGGTTGAATGAATTTTTCGAGACAGCCCGTACAAAGTTATATAAGTAGTTATATCGCAGAGAATCTAAGCAATTATGTACACTCCATGCACCATACTGGCTCTCCATCAGCAACTACTTCCTCTAATCTGCATTGGTGTCTTCAAATACCTAAACTGCATCATTTAATCTATGGTTTTTGGCTAGGGTATTGAGAAACCGGATGTTTCCCTGATTAAACAGAGCCGATGTAGTGTCGCAGCCACTAAAGGCATGCACAAACAAGATATTCTTCGCATCAGCATCGCTATATCAGAAACTCTGGGGTGAATACAACACTTCCTCTTTGTTCCCCCTGGCCGGTTTTTGCAAATAAACATTTGGGAGATCTCGTCCACGTCTTCTCTAATAACGAACACTGAAGAAAAAGAAGCAGACATTTTGAGGGAAGTCTGAACAATCAAAAAATCCGCGTCTTCGACTGCCTGCTTAACAGTGTAATTATGTTCTCCCAAATTTAACTTCAGCAATGCAACGAGGCGCCTTTTCTTGGAACTATTTGATAGAAAAATTTCTTGCTACATGGTGAAAATCATGTATATCGATATATTTACACTCCACATGAACAGAATATTATTTTATATGAAGAAAGTGGTACGCATTGCATACCTGCCCACCTTTTGGATGATGAAAATGACGAAAACGATGCCGCAGAACATCTTAATTAGCGCGGTTTTGCCAACCCTACTTTAAAATTGATGCCTGAAGTTGATGAGAATGAAAGCGAGTCTGGTTTGCATCATCGTAAGTGACGCAAGGTGAATTAAACCTCGATTTCGAATGTGGATTAGGCCTATTGGGGATAGCACATAAAAGAAATGCACCGATCAATTACACCTCAACAGTGGTGTGGGAACGAGTTGAAAGTAATATATTTTATATCATGTATGCAAAAATATAATATATTTATCAATTATACAAAAATATATAAACATATACCGACCTTAGATATGGATAATTAAAAAATCAACAATTTGAGTAAGTCACGGCGCGCTTCAATAAATCAAATCTTTCTATGCATACAACATAGAGAAACAAGCACAATTTGTATCAGCCATATTCCAAACTTGCACTGGGAGAAAATTCGCCAAAACATATTGGTACCAAATGTTTTAATAAAATTAATCAGTGTATCAGCAATGACGGCAACATGTCATTTAGGAATAAAATATTAAAATTTTTGTGTGATAAAACATTTTGTGACATAGATGAGTTCCTTAATTGTTGATTTTGCTCACCTCTATATCTATTTTATTAATTTTATGTTGAATGTTTTGTGGTGACTAGTTTACTAAAGTCTGTACATTGTATGTTATATTCTGTATAAACTTTTGAAAATGAATAAAATTATCTTATCTTTCATAAAATTATTGGGAAATTGCTTGCAGTCGATCTTCGTACTAATCCGCGATGAAAATGTGATTGCAAATTGCAAATCAACAACCAACTTTGGCGCACTGTATCTCGGAAACTATTGGTCGCAGACAAAAAAATTAATGAATGAAAAAGATGCATAATTTTATAATAAACATTTTTTATTTGAATATCTTTTCGATATCACTCCAGATAACGGCACTATTTCTCAAAAAGTGCGATGATGCACAGTTTTCCACCCCCCACCCCTCGAGTGGTACCCCCCGAGATCGCAAACTTAGGTGTACCATTAGGAGGCTTATGTCTACCATCCTATCAAATTTCATTTCTGTCTGACTTTTTGCAAGTCGACCCCCTTTTTTTTGTGCCCACTGCCTGGATTATTACTCAAGAAATTGTTTTTCATTTTTGTATATACTTTAGCTGACTCTCCCCACCTTTAAAATGTATCGTAGGACAGCCTAGATCCCTAACTTCAATATGAACCTAATTTCCAAAGTGTAATAATTATGTAACACAAAAAAGTACACTGTCCCAGCTTTATAACGAAATTAATAAAATTACACTTCAATAAGTCTAACCTAATACTAAGGAACCAAATGTTGCTATGTAGCATCCCTTGTCAACACCATCCATAGATAGGGGGCATTGCATAGTTTATGTATGTATTTTGAAAATTAAATAGAAATATTTCGATTCTCCATTGGTTGCGAACTATTTAATACCATAAATTCGTAAACATTGCCCATAATTCTTACAATTAAAATAAACCTATTTATTAAAAAATCTTCAATATTCATGAAAATTTAGCTAACAAATAACTCACCATGATACAGAACTCCCTGTGGTGTCTCCACGGTCTTATCAACAAACGTCATTAAAGAAAGTGTGTATTCAATAACGAGTCTTATTAAACGTTTACTGTAAAATATGAATTCATCCCTTGGGGTGTCCTTATTTCTAATAAATGTGTGCAGACCTCGAATTTGTGGGGTTGTGGGTAATAATTTTACCGTATCAGGTCTAGGTTGTTTGTTACTGGCATAAGCTTGCGCTAATTCTTCTCTCAGCTTCAGTCCCCTCTGGAAACAAAACAAATTTCAATTAAAATTGATTAGTAAATACATCTTTTAGGCAACCGTCACAAAAATTGACGTTTATCGGATCTAACAGCATTCCTAAAGTGTCATCTCTTTGTACTCATTTGTCAATCTTACTTTTTTGGCCGCTTCTACTTTATGGCCACACTCCATGGCCTCATGTATTACTTGATCATCATTAATATTCGAAATATGTCACGGCTTGTCAATAAACTATCTAGCGACGTTTTCATTTGTTTCATTATTAAATTGAAAATGAATTAAAGCTATAGCCTAGTAGGCTTCCTGCAAAATGTTGTCCGTGTTTCCATTCATTTGTACGAAACAATTTGAAAAATACTTTATTTTACTTTTTGAGAAACTTGCATAAAAATTGTTGTGTGCACCTTGGCTAAATGATCTATCTCGGCCTTATCCAAAATCTGCTTAGCCTCGGCCGCAAACTTCCGATTCAGCCGAGAAAGATCAACTTTACGGCTTTGATACAGAAATAACTATTTATTTTATCATTTTTTCATTTAATGCACTAGTTACTGAATTTTTCTGTAAAATAGATATTTTGCTAATTTAAAGTAAATTCTTACTTCATATAACCACACAAGCTACAAACACAATGAACCTACTTTCGCAAATTATGAACTACGGCGGTACTTACCAACTGAAGTTGAGTCTGTACATGTTGCACTATAAGCTGAATTGCCACTTCATTTTCGCCTCCCCTAGGGACAATAATATCAGCATGACTCATAAGGGGCGCGATGTAATGGTTAAACGATGGTTGTACCATAGAGGTATACTGTTTAAGGACACCTTCCAAATCTCTACCTCTTTGGGTTATGTCTCTCTTGAGTCTTCGGGCTAACCTAACATCGGCATCCGTATCGACAAAAATTTTCATGTCTAACATATTATTTACTTTTGGATTGTGAAATGTTAAAATTCCCTCAAAAATGATAACATTTGCACCGTACATAGTTTTCTAAAAAAATATTTTATTTATCTGCTGAAAATATATGGAATTTGGATATAATTACCGTTCGTACTTCTCTAGAATGAGTAACAAAGTTGTATATAGGTACTTCCACTTTACGACCTTCCTTTAATCTTTTCAGAGTAGAAATCAATAAGTCGAAGTCAAAGGCATCTGGGTGATCAAAGTTATACTCATTTCTATCAGCTATTTCATGCTGCTTCTCATTTAAAACTTTGTAAAATGAATCCATGCTAAGTAATGTGACCCATGGCACTCCTAACGATTCTATTATTTTTTCGGCCACTGTCGTTTTTCCTGATGCACTGCCACCACATATCCCTATAAAATTAATGATAAATTTTTTATATAAACAAATTGAAAAATGTATTCAAAAATTGACTGTCTGAGCGAATTTGCGTTGTAACGATTTCAAGAAATTTATTTCAACCTTTATGTGCTCACTGTATATTAACAGCTTAACTGTGATTTTTTAAATTTGTATGCAGATGATATTAATAGCTGTTTATGACGATAACCTGGGTGGTACTGCTGTTGATAAAATAAATATTAACTTATCATTATGTGAAGTTGAAATTTATTTTAAAGTAAACAAACCCAAATTAAATCTTATCAAAGCTCAAAACAAAAGCAAAGGTGATTACAAATATATTTAGAATAATATCAACAGTAAAAATATTAATTTTTTATACACAAATTGAAGTAATTGAACAAATTATATACCCGGATTTGTAGATTTACACGAATTATATTGCTCTTTGCAATGTAGCTTGATAAAAAATTTATAGATAAAATTTAAAAGCACGAGTGGTATGCATTATGCTATTTTGGTCAAATTATTGAAAAAAACTAACCATTCAACAGTGTGTGTGCAAAATAACATATCAATGTACACCGGTTTTACCCCACCTAGCACCCCTATTTGCTCCCACCTCCCGTTAGCTAGTTGAATTATTGTTAATTTGCCCAAATTTTAATAAGTGCAAAATTGTTCCTACATAAACGTACACCATGTCTCTGAAAAAAAAAAGAAAGGGCGAAATTCTAGAAGGGGATGTTCTATAGAATTACCGAACAACCTATTGTACTACTGTATACCATAGTTAGAAACAGGTGATAACATGTTACATGCTCAAACAAATTACCTACATACCAATAACAAACGGTTCAACTTTCTGCCCTTCACTATTGTACCAAGGTGGTCTACCAGCTGTGTAAATAGTTCGAGATTGAGTTCTAATCATAGACTCTGCAGACGTTTTCTTTGAGGACTGATTTAGAGAAGATGTTCTTTGTCTCCTAGATCTTGGGGACTTTTGGGAACCTTTAATAATTAAAAAAAGATTAATAGTTACTTTTATTTTTTCCAGCGGAATTTATACCTGTAGACGGTGGTCTTGGGCAATATGGTACCGTTATAGGTGATGCGGGTGTGTTATAGAAATCGCCACTTTTTTCTTCCTCTATTTCACCATCAGGAAATACCTCTGAAAAATCAGCTTGGGTTCCCTCAATATCACTAAAATAAAATTATGAATAATTTAAGGTCTACGAAAAAAACTTTTATTTAAACTGGTTTGTTATAATAAATAAATAGTACTGATTTGTAGTCATGTCATAGCAAAGTAGTAAACTCATGCCTAACCTTATAGCACATGAGGTGCATGAGGTATCATTATAAATTATAATTAGTGAATCTGAATAATAATGATACATTTTTTACCTGTCTGAACTAGCAGAAGACGGCGGGTCGAGAGTATTTATTTTTGCAGCCATTTCTTAATTAATGATAATTTAAAAATTTATTAACACTTTGACGCTGGAAACCTTGACCACAAATTTTATTTTGACAATGACCAAAACAATGACACCGTCACCGAATCACAGTAGAGATTCTCTACTGAGACACAGTTCTGGCACAGAAGGCAAATTTCCGTGACTTTCGGCCATTTTCTGCGGTACATTATTAGGGCCGGCTTCGCACAAACGGATCTGACAGAGTCGGCCTCGTTTCTACAGTCTTTAGCTGCACACACATTTCTACCTTTCTTCAAAGAAAGTTTATCCATTGTCTGTAAAAATACACCCAAACAAATGAAACAATAATAACAGAAACACTAACTGGAAATGTAAAGAATCACATAAACTGCTTCTCACACAATTAGGCAACTGCGACTGAAAATAATACTAGGCAACTGATGAAATGCACCGCACAAAATAGCGATTTCACGTACGCCAACTTTGATGCGTCAACTCTTCCCGCCAATGACAGTTACACAGGGTATTCGGTGACACTGTTGAGTACGACTGTTGACACCACTATGACTGGACATAACATAGGCAATATAGGTATAGAAACACAGTAGAGAATAGACCAGTATTCCTTCCTACTCGGCCACTGAACTCTATTACGTTCAGTGCACTGGCCGGAACAGTGGGATAAGATTTTCAGTGCGCAAGCATGCTCCTGGGCTTAAATTATCTGATGCGCAGTGGACAGCAGTGATGTTATTGAGTTGATGTTTATTGTTTACTCCAGTAGTGTACATGAAAATGCGCGTGGGATGAAAATATTGGATGCGCAGTGGAATAAAAAAAAAATCGAGTACAATATCAAAAGGACCTCCGAGGACTGAAACTACTGGTCTATTATCTACTGTGGCATAGAACCGCACACTTCTGTGACTTGTGACATAAGGCGAGGCGGCGTTTTTGAGCCGAGCCGTTGTTAGGGCGCTTTTCACTGGCCGACACGATACCGACAATGTCGTACCGGTACTAGCCAAGTGGGAATCACAAAGGTCCAATCCGATATGTCACCGCTAATAAACGATATCGGTAACACGCCGTGGGGCCCGAATGGCCTGACTACTATGCGTGCTTTCCATTTACACGACTCCTATGTCGACTCTCACCACAAGGGTAAATGGAATACTCTCTGAGTGAGCTCATTAGTAGGAATAAGTAGAAGGTCTATGGGTCGAATTTCAAAAGCGCCTACAATTTTATTTTTCTACTCCCTTATGTAAATTTGCTGTTTTCCGTACAGTCTGTAGAATGGAAAAGTGGGCCATCCCAGTTAACTGAACGGATATATTTCATATACGTTCTAGGATGGATATGAAATCGACCAATCACAGTTCGCTATTAAGTACATAGGCAACTATTCGAGTAAATGTGTTGTACCTATATTATAAAAGACAAGGCTGTGATAAATAAATGTATACCCAGTTGATTGAGATATTTTATTACGTTACAATTGGCGACGAGGATATAATAACTGCATTTACATCTATCACACCGGCAGTTTTAGGAACAGTGGGAACCTCATTTCAAAAGTGCATAGAGCATGTGTGTCAATCAAAACGGGCAATATGCAGAACATTTATTATAATTTTTTCTACTGAGTTATTTGAAGAAACCTCTTCTTTTTAGTTTATTTTTTAATTTTGTAATTATTGCTCAATAAAACGAAATTGGTTGCAATTAGCCCTAGGGAATTATTTACAAAAAATGTTCGTTCTTCATTTCTACATTACATCGTCGAAAAATATACAGGGTGTTTCGTTTGAAAAAAAATGAGAAAATTCAATTTAAAATGTTCTTAATTGAAAAATAATTTTTGGCCACCCTATACATTTTTAGGAAATGAAAATGATTCAAAAACATTAATTAGATGTCTCCTAAGTGGTATTCACATAAGTTTTTCTTAAAACCCATAATTGTGTAATTTTGTGACTGTGGTGATTTTTTAAATATCCATTTGCAGATTGCATTATTTCAACAAAAAAACTCATTACATCCAAGTGGTTGGGATATATTCAATGCTAATACAGGAATGAATAGAGCCTAGAAAAATGCTTCAAAAAATGCACTGATATACATAGCATTCCATTTTAAAAAGGCACTTCGTTCTGTAATTTCGTCTTGACTTGCCCTGTATGTTCGAAAATAATTTCCAGTCATAAGACTTTTTTTTATCTAGTTTACCTACTTGAAATTAAAAAAAAAAATTCTATCTATCGTAGAAATCGAGATATCGAGGTCCGACGCACTATTGCCCCACCCTCTGTATATCCTCTATGCATATAACCTTTAAGGGCCTGTTTCTGAAACGTAAAATAAAATTATCTATTAATAAATGTCATAGTAACATTGTTGCCACAATTGTAACTATGACAGTAAACGAATAGTTAACTCTATTTAACGTTTCAGAAACTGACCATAAATAGTTTAAATTTAAGAGATTTTCCCAAACTCCTATTTGTAGAGATGAGCCAAATTGATAAAAAGGATTAAGGTATAGTTGGTCATTAAATCTTTTAAAAGCGGAAATAAATGTCCTCTCCTGTGTTAGAGCACTTTGGTACACAGCAACAAGTTTTCATTATATATCCTAATTAATCTTGTTTATAAAAATTCACACTTTTTCTGATTGACATTGGCAGGGCCGGTCCAATAACTATTTTCAGCCTAGGCAAAGTTAAATTCTGGCGCCCCCCCCCCTTTCAAAATGTATTGTAAAAAAGACCAAATAGCGAGGCGGTAAACGGTTACCCATCAGCGTTATAATTTGAAGTTATCGTTCATATTAATTCAACAGGAATTAAAGTAAAACTTGTAAAACAAGGCAAGCACTTTTGTTTTTAAAATTAAATTTGAAATGAATTAAAATAACAAAATAGCTTCTTAAAACTAATTAGGACTACAAATATTAAAATTGCATCTGTCTTGCTTTGCGTCTTGCAAATAATTCAGTAAGTAATTCAGAAATTAGTTCATCAATATTATTGACATGATTGAGTGTTATTTCCTATTGCCAAGAGCGAAAGTTCGTCCAATCTCCTGAGACAAAGATAATCGAAGATATGTTTTAGCACAGTAGAGATATTCTCTACTGTGGTTTTAGCTAATTCAAGTTTTGGTTAAGGTGCCCGTCGGAAAAAATTTTACTGATACATACTCTCTCCAAACTGCGTGTATGGCTTCATTGGACCTAGTCTGACAGCATTTTCCTCTATCATTTTTTTTGTTTTTGGGGCGTTTTCCCTCTAAATTTTCCGAAACATGTCATTTTGACGGCATATAAAAAATGTATAGATACTGTTATTTTTCCAAGTAGAAAAACGTGAATTGAAACGTGAAAAAATAATTGTCTGACAATAAATGTGGGTCATTCGGTCATTGGGCGTGTCGGCTATCTCGAACATGTCGGAAAAACGACTATACGAAAATTTATTAATAACCAGCTGATTTTCGCTGTATTAATTTATTAAAACATACAAAAACAAGTTTTCGTATTGTCTGACGAAAATTATTTTCCGATTTCCCAGTCTGACGCGTCAAAGTTTTTATTATACCTGAGAGAATTGTTATTTTTTGGCATAACTCCCTAGGCTCAATATCAGAGCTATCGCCACTGGTTTGTAAATCAGTTGATAAAGTGTTGCAATATTTTCAATAGAGGAAATTAAAAACATCACTGTGCTCCTTTAACCGACAAAACCGTTCAAATAGTGAATTAATTGCTGTGTCTAAGATAATGTTTAAAAAAATTTCGAATAATATCTTGGGATCTGCGATGGTTTCATCTTCAAATATCGGCTAAACAACGCAAACGGGATCAAAATTTCCAAGTGTTACACGTCGTACCACTCACAATGCGGAACATTCTCTTTTATTTAATCCGCCAGAGTGCACCATCTGTACTGGGTTGTTTGTCCGTCAACCTCAATACGAAAAATATGTCTTTGAATAAACAAAGTTAATAATTAGGATGTAAAATGAAAACTTGTTGCTGTGTATCAAAATGCTCTAACACAGTAGGACATTTATTTCCTAAAAATGACCGTTTCCGACAACTATGGTATCTGGTGTTTTAAAATTGTAATCTATATCTTTGTCTTCAAGTGTACTAACTAGAATATTATCAAAATTGATTAATCTAGATTAAAAGAGGATTTATAAATAAAAAATTCAACAAGTTCATAAATGTAACTATATCTTTCAACCAAATCAGCTTTTTCTCCATGAACTCTATAGCACCTCTTCTCAGCTCCGCTTTTAAACGATTTAATGACCAACTACCGTATTTTATCAATTTGGCTCATTTCTACGACTAAGAGATTGGGAAAACCTCGGAAATCGGGAAAATTAAACTATTTATAAAAAATAAACGTTATATATGAACAAATTAAGAACGATATTAAACAGAGTATGCATGGCATCATCTATTGGGTATATTAGGAACTGGCTTAGGCTGTGTTCCTCATACTTTTGATCAATTTAGCTCATTTCTACGAATAAGAGATTGGGAAACTATTAGAAATCGGGAAATTTAAACAATTTAAAAGTTATAATATAACTTTTAAATTGTTGATTAATGTCATTCTCAAATTGTATCATCTATTATATTATGATACAAATTGAGAATGACATTAAACCGACTACGCATGGCGTCATCTATTGGATATATTAGGAATTGGCTTGGATTCCCCATTGTTACAGCATGCCGTGATTCATGAAATAAAGACAATTCGCAATTCTCTAGCGCCACGAGCGACTGTTGCCAGATATGTAATTAATACCAAAAACAATGTTGTAGGATTTTTTATTTTTTCTTAAGTACTTGATGATGCATAAAACATTTTGTTATTTTTAGTTGTCTAGTCGAGATAAAAATTTGTTTGGCGTTCGGCGCCACTAATATCGTGGCGCCCTAGGCAGTTGCCTGAGCCTATGACCGGCCTCCAAGAGAGAGAGGTCCGATAGGGAAATATTTTACTGTTTTTGACCAGGGCCGGATGAACATGGATGGTGGGCCTGTAGGCAAAATTGAGGTGGAGGCTTGCTCAAGACCGGTGATTTTCGGAAAATCAACCTCAGCTTTCTGGAATATAAATCATGAGGACCTTTTTATTTGCATATTGTTTAATAACGTTTTTATATTTATAATTTTTGGTGATTCCAGGATAACAAACTAAGAAATGTTTAACATTTTACATTCAACTTATAAGCGAATATCCTGATATATATTCTGCACTAAATTGACCTTTCGAGATTTTTTATTAGCGAATTCTTCAATAATAGCGGAAAAGTCCAACGCTTGTAAGATATCACTATTGACACTCATACTAGTTGAGTTGATATTGAGCCTATCTTGGCGATCTAAATCAATTTCTCGTCAATTTTAATTTGGAAAATGATCTCTCATCACAATTCAGTACAATGTACAATTTGTGGTCATTATTACAAGATACATTTTTAATAGCGTTTCCACATTGGAGAACGTCTCTTTTAAATTTCTATCTACCAATAGCTGATAAAGCGAAGTTCATAGCTATTTTTCTTGCACATCATTATATTCAGAACGTGTTTTGGTTATTACGCATGGTTGATATAGTAATAACCGTGTGCTTAATTGAGGAGCGGGAGTTTGATTTTTCATTCCAAATTCGAAAGAAATCAGAAATCATTCATTTTTTAATAAAATAAATTTTCAAGGCAATTTGGTGGGGGACCCATTGTCTTGGGGTTAATCCAGGATTGTTTTTGACCATATAACTTCTTATTCTAAACACATATTACAAACAAACTATAAGACTACCTAAGTAGAACTATAACAAGCATAGTGTTGTAAATTTTCACTCAATAACTTTAAACATATGTTAGAGATTCATTACTTTTGAAATTCGCGCCTCGGTTGTTTCCTGAGGCAGTTGACGAATCTGCGCATGCACGCCCTCTATTTCCTGTTTGCGCGCGTTGCCCTTCTTTGGGCAGTCATTGTGAAACATTCAACAAGTACACGCGTTTTTGTATTCTATATTTTTGATTTTTGTTCAATATATTAATTTTACTTGAAGAAGTGTTTTGTGTTTTCTTAGTTAAACAGAGCCTAAGCAGAATCACGTTAGTAATAGCTAGATTTAAATTTAGGAAATACGAAGATTCACATAATTTTTAAAATTAAATCTATTTTGCAAATAACTGAAATTGTTGAGTGAAAATTCATATTACTACACCTGTCATAGTACTACTTATGGAGTCCTATACTATTTTTACCAATATATGTATTAAAAAAAAAAGTTATGGCCAAAAATAATAAATATTTCCTTATCGGATCTCTCTCTCTCTCGGATATGCCCACCTTAAGTCCATGTATCGTAACATGGATTTACGTGTATTTCTGCGTTTACGGTGCTGGTGTTGCTTTAAGTAAACCCTATATATATTTTTATTCTCTGGGCAAATTCATAACGTATTACAATTGGAACAATATTTTTTTACTTATGCCACTTCAGAGAGTTGGAATCCAACTCGCTGATGCCTCTAAAGTGTCAAAAACCGAGGCTGTCTTTTTTTTTGTGGAACAATCGCAACTTCAAGATTAGGCGATCCAATATACACTTCAATTTTGCATACAACGTTCGCTCAATATTAAAGATTGCATCCTAACAAATGGCATCATCGTTATTTATTAAGATGCCTTATCTTTTAAATTGACCACCCTATTAAATGTGACTTAACTCAAATCTTGAAAACAAAGCAGTTTAGAATGTGTGTCTACAACTTTTTCCTTAAATTGATGAGTGTTAATTAAATTTAACATTCACATTGCGGACACACTGATGTGCACCTCTAATATTTAAAATTTATTTCATATGATGAACATTAGCTAATTCCACAAGGAATATCACTAATTCACTAGACTAGTTTCGGATGTTTATTTAACTTTTTAACTGTAACAGCAATAAGTCCTACAACAGAAATTTTGGGTTCCAGTCTATTGATGGTTTTGATAAAACGATGTTTGTAAACTTATTTTTATTCAATTTATTTAATTACAATTAAGGGGCAATTCAAGCTCTGGGCCAGGGCTTCCCCTGTCGCTGAGCCTGGATAGTAATTATAGTATATAAAATAGATTTTTAACAATATTGGAATAATGTACAAGTAAATAAAAATTATTTTTCATTATTAATTAACAATCCCAATTAAGTTTACATATATACAGAATAATTCTTTGGATTAGGCTAGTATAAAATACTGAAGTGAACTTTACAAGATGCAAAAAAAAAGACAAAACAGAAATACTTACATGAGGTAGGTACCCCATAGATGAACCTCTGAGACATTGTTTATTACAACAGTTTTAATCATTCGTATATATTAAGCTTGATATATTATGCTTAGAAAAAGTATGACTGTAATCTTGGCAGAAGGCAAAGTTGAACAGCCAGAGTTATAAGGGTGCTAGTGCAAAATACCGCTGACATTTCCTCTCAGGTGGATGATGTGTCCCTGTGTACTGAACCACATCGGTCAATAGCCAGCTGGTATATTCCATTAAATGCAGAATATTATTATTGAATTATTAACTTATTATTATTATTACTTCTTTTCACTTCGAATAAGTGTGTACAATAATACATAAAATGTGAATTTAGTTTCTCATTAACAACGATGTATATTAGAAATACTTGTTAGTAAAATTGCGAAATGAACAAGTCTGTAGAACACAAGACATACTTACTGAAATTAACTATATCAACTTATTTAAGTATTATACCTTGCTATTAAAATATGTTTATAAATGTTATTGCAACCTGTACTTAAATATAGGAAACAAACAATTAATTATTAAACAAAAGAAGAATGTTTAATATAGTAAATAATAATAATAATAATGTTTATTTGTTTAATAGTATTACAACTTTTACAAATTAAGTACATAATTACTCATTTTTATTCACAAATAAACTAAGAAAAGCCTAGGGCTCGTGGTGTAGCCTAACAATTTATCAATAAACTTAATAATAATGTAATACGCATAGCTGTAATGAACTTAGGAAAGTGACAGTTTAACATAAAATATATTACTAATAAATTTGTGGCAAAATGTCAAAATTATATTAATGCTTGCTCAACAGCGGTTTCTAGTGATGTCATTAAGCAAGGCATAAAGTTATGAGACAACCGGCGTTGTTTATTAATTATGGGTGCCACATTGCGAGTAAGTATACAAAAGTAGAGAATTAATGACTTCTCATTGCATTGATATTTTACAGGTGGACTTTTACATGGTGGGTTATCTACCATTATCATTTGGCCTATAGTTAACATGTATCACTCTGTATATATTAGAACAGGATGTTTGAGAAATAAGTTTCGTCGCTCCTCCATTTAGGATTGCTTGATCATACAAAAATAGTAAGAAAGGAGTCCTATAAATATATGGCTGGAAATGCTTAACGCTGACACGTTTTTAAATTTTAAAATAAAAACGGCAACAAATAGAGTATATAGTTACATTTTTGATTAGAAATCACATATTTTTTGTTCCTAGTTAAAACCTACATCTTGATAAGTAAAACACAATATTTTTTTGCAAATTTGTTAATATTGATTTGATTTTTCATTAACAAGTATATGGTAGGGTAGGCTGTCATCCCTGGAAAACACACCGTCAGGTCGACTATTTCGGGTTGGACTGAGGTCATGTTTATTGCCAGGAACGAAAGCCACGTGATACAGAGATATGGGATGAGAGTTGTCCTCCGTTTCTGATTCCGACAGAGTATAAATCATTGCAATTTCTTTATATCTCTTATTCTTACAGTTCGATCTCAGTGTACTTGATCCTTGGGCTGTGTGTGGGCTTGAAGGCTGTGTATATCCATTTGATTAGACTCCATGTTGATTTATTTTTCTATGAAAGATAGAATTACCATTCAGCACTGTATGCCCTCTTAATAGGCCCCCATAACACGGAAGGGAATTTTAAACGATTTGTCCTGCCATCCAAATCTGCCAGATTGCATCTGCCAACTCTCAGGGTGTAGATATTTTGGTCTCACATACGTAAAGATCGCATCGTTTATTTCATCAAATGTCAAGTCGTTGAAGGGACGGGCAGTTCAGTTAATGGTAAATCCTATTTAAATTCCGAGACCTCCGAGTGGACTGAA
Organism: Leptura quadrifasciata; assembly: GCA_963675555.1. NCBI lineage: Eukaryota > Metazoa > Arthropoda > Insecta > Coleoptera > Cerambycidae > Leptura > Leptura quadrifasciata. The sequence goes on along the minus strand of OY776673.1, from coordinate 146,488,700 downwards.
TGAGCGTTTAGATATTTTAGGCGTGCTTAAAATCCAGAAGGGATCCGTTTTGTCAGTAAAGATGAGCAGAGTTCAAAAAAGAAGAAAAGTTGCACTTATAGGTCTATGTATCTGGCAAATTTGTGAAAATGAAAAGTAGAAAAATCGAACAAAGTGGATGAAAACGTGGATCCAGGAGAAGAAAAATATGGACATACGCGTTTAATCCTAGAACTAAGGGCAAATGAGCAGGATGATTTACAAAAATTATTTACCAATGCCAGGTCAAGTTTTTCACAAAATTAACCAAATCACCATAAGCCTCTCCTTTCATATTTTAATTTAAGTATGAACTGTCTTTAATTTTCCACAAACACGTTTTTCCCTATATAAATCTATAAAATCAGTTAATAATTTTTTTGTCCATTTCACAGACACTTTTACTATTCAAACGGAATTGAGATCTCCATGTATGTGTGCCGACAAGACTGAACCTGCAACGATCTGCCCTGTCACACATCGGATGTTTTACCAATCAAATCCGTCGCATGTCACTAGTAAACATCGATCAAAACATCGACAACAGATTTGATCCATGGCGGGATAAATCTTTAAATTCCCTTTCGTGTATGGAGGCCTAATTATTTCCTTTACATTTTCTCTCCATTTCAGTTGGTTTGTCAGGTATATTATAATGTTAATGTAATTATAATGTTCTAGGTATGTCAGTTTCTTCATCATTCTTTTCTCCTGTTTTGCATTATTCTTTATTGACCAGGCCCTCTTCACTTGATTTGTCTATTTGTCTCCCACCATTATTTTGTTTTTAGGGAATTGAGAATATCCTGATCCTCTTCCGTGACGTTTTGGAGATACTCAGCATCAATATTTCTGCATCTACGTTAAAGTTTGACCCTTTCTTTATTGTTCTTCGCATTAAACTGATCCATGACAATGGCAAATTATCAGATAGGGGCACCTTTTATTGATTACTGTATTCTCCTGTTTGGCTCCTGTCGTCTATCCGCACCACTCTGGTAATATATATAGCCCTCCTTTCAGGGTGGCTATTTATTTTGCAATTCCCTGACTTTTCCAGGTTTTCCAGTACTTTTCAATTAAAATTTCAGTATTTTTTGTCATTGTTAAAAAATCAGGAACAAATAAAAAAATACTCAATATGCTAAACATATAAGTAACTCTTAATTACATAACTAAAGTTCAGTTGAAGAGAGTTGATCTCTTCATTGATTAGATTAGTCTCTGTGTTTAGTTTTCTTTTCCTCAAGTTCCTTCAATTTTATAGTATTCATTACTTTCTTGTCTCTTCACCCTCTGCTCAATTGCTGCTTTTTATTCAAGTTCTCTATGTATTTAGAATGCGCGTTTCTAAAATACATTTTTTATTGATTTCAATTTTGCCCAGAATCCAACACACCATCATAAACTAGTCTTTGACTCACCAATGATGATTCCAACACATTCTCAATCAAACATTGATTGTTGATCGAAAATTCTCTTTCAACACTTGCATTCCCCTGAGATACTTCCAACTACGTTATTAGCAAAAATACGTTTACATCATTATATTTTAATGGACGTCCTGAGTAAAATTTAAATATGAACTGCTAAAATAAAGCAAATTTCCCTGACTTTTCTTCAAAATTATCGAATTCCCTGACTTTTCCAGGCTTTCCAGACTAAAACTGAATTCCCTGACTTTTCCAGGTTTCTCAGAAAATGGTTACCCTGTCCTTTGATATAAGCTAGTTAATAGTTTGGTAGTCTTCCGATACGTTCCTCTAGTTGTTCGGGCAGGAATTGTGCGTAATAATTATATCCTATACTACAGATTGTTATTCTTCTGTAAGCATCTATATCCTATGATAGAGCTGAAATTAAATTATTGCATACTAATCATATTATATTGGTCATTTATTTTAATTATACACTTGACTGAGCCTCATGCAAATTCTTGAAATATCGGCGCTCATAGAACAAACTGATTTTGTGAAAGGGATTTGAACAAAATATTAATTACTGTTTTATTTAAAAATGTGCTTTATGAACTTTTGAAGTAAGTTTATCCCATATAAATAAAAATAATAAGGTACACATCGCAGGAGTATTTCAATATGATTATCTGCTATAGTATTTTTGAGATCAATATAATTCACTATTTGAATGCGCCCTTGAACTCCCTTAGAAAGCACTTACATATTTATAGAAATATTTCTTACTATTTTTGAGTCAAGAATTAGGTAATAGGCGGACGAGACTTATTACTCTAACATGTTCTGTGTGTGTGTATACATATATATCTTCTAATCTATTTCATGTGTTAGTTGCAATGAGAAATTTGTTCTTCTTTTTTAAATATGAGGGGGCAGCTAAGTAAGTACATGTATGAATTTATGGCTAACTAGAGATTTCATATTGACGGGTGGAGAGCAAACTGAATGCGTAAGTTGAAGTAGGTGCTCTATCGATATTGTACAATTGTACATGCATATGAATAATTTTTTCTGCTTTGAGTAATTGATGTTTGTAGAAATTTACTTTTATAAGAGAATACATTATCAATTTAATATATCTAGTTACCAAAAAAATCCAAGTAATTAAATGGTATTATGGTGGTCGTTCAAAACGTGGAGTTAAAGAAATATTTGAAATACATTCACAAATACACCTCCTGCTCCTGTATTAGACACAATAACAAACATTTCGAAAACATGGTACATTTCTCCCACAAAGCATAAAAGATAATCTGTCCCAGAAATTAACAATAATAATAATAATGAAATGATAGAAATAATAGTTCTGGCCATATTAATGAAAATTCCACTTTTTCTCCTACAGCAATTGCTGAGGGAGTAGATTCAGGTAACAGGACAGTAAAAAGGACTCTCAAGAAACATAGTTACCGAACATACAAAGCAAAAAAAATGCTTGAGACATTTTCCAAGAACAATATCAGACGAATCGCCTTTTGTGAAATCATAATGGACAAGGCGAACCGTGCTGAAAATTTCATGACAAATATTATTTTCACTGATAAATCAGCAAAATCAGCAAAATCTTGCATTACGAATAATTAAGCATCCCCAGAAATTGACTGTACAGGGTGGCGTGTAGCTGAAGGATCATTATGATCGGTTCAGTTTTCGTTAATGGCGCACTAAACGGCCTTAAGAATTCAAATCTACTGCAGCAGCAAATTGTTCCGGAAATTAGACAGCTAGCAGGGCAAAGATTTAACCAGATCAGATATACTAAGTGGACGGGGAACCATCTGATGACCATAGCTAGATCTCCTGATCTGGCTCCAAATGATTTCTTTTTCTTCCTCAAATTTATGGCGTCCAGGAGAACAGGGCTAATAATCTCGAGGAATTGCGGTTGAAAATCGTAAACGCCTTTGAACGAATGAGTCCTAATATGGTGTTAAATATCATAAGAGATTTAAATGATTGATTGGGTTATTATTTAGCTCAAGAAGGGGCCCAATTTGAACATTTATTTTAATCCATTATTTTGTTATTTTAGGAATGTATTTTATGTTAAAAACAATATTTTTAACACTTCTTCTGGCCAGGTCATTCGGCATACTAAACTTTATGCGTATAATTATAGTTTTTAGATGCTCAGACGGACGTATACAGAGCAAATTGAACAATTGAAAAAGCGTTCATACCCTACCAGTAACAACGTAGTACTGACTACTAAACAGAAATAGTAAATCATAAGCGCGGGGATATCTACACCTACCTAAATGCAATCGTTTATTTCATATGCGAATTCAGCCCATGTACGTACTTGGGTGCCAGAACCTGTAGCAGTAATAATACAAAAATTCCTATATTATAAACAAAATTCACCAAAATTCTCCATTGCATAACATACAACAGCTCCCTTGACCAAAAACACAATTTATTACATATTTGTGGTATATAATTTTCTTAAATTACAAACGTGATGTCATCCCACCTGCTACAACAATGTTTTCTCCTGTTATGTAAGCACCATCATCTGAGGCCAAGAAAGCAACAGTACCACTAATATCATGAGGTTTACCTAATCTGAAAAAATATCATTTATATATTTTTATAAACCATCCACTGGTTAGCTCTAGGTTACCAGGTTCAAGAGGGAGATCTAACAGAGAAATATTTATTTTTTTACCATAACTTTTTCTAATACATACAGTAAATCAAGTCAATAATTCAGATTTTCCATTTTTGAGTTGCAACTGAAGAAATATTATTTATTCTGTTACTAATTTTATATCCCTCTCGGTTGTATCACTTACAACATTTGAGCAATTTAGCAATTTTGCAAGCTGATTCATAATTTTCTGTCGATAACTCCACAGCTAATTATAAAAGGTCTATATTTAATTCGAAACATTTAAAGAATTCACTTGAACTTACTAAAACAAAGTTATAACTTGATTTATTAATAATTCGTCTGATTTTATCGTAAAAAACCCATTGTTTTGCCTCTTTCATCCGATTCTTCTTTCACTAAAACTCCAACCATTTCATTTTCATCCCTATAGACAAATCCTGATCAAAAAATGATAAAGTAGTACATTACATATAGATGGCTTATGACTCGCTCTTGATATTGCACTATGTATTTTTTGATATTTCATCAACTTTTGTAAGAAAGTCAATTTTTGTGGAATGGAAACTGTAAATCATGTTTGAATGTTGGAAGTTGCAATAACACATAGATATCATAAGTATTATTAGCCTCATAAGGAATTAATTTAAATGGACTGAATTAGTGTAAGGTATAAAACCATTGAAGGCAATCTTTTAATACATACTGTCATAGTGCGTTCAATAAACATTTAACATGATTATTGTGAGTTGATTTTTCCCTAAATAAGTATATTTTTAAACAATAGATTGCTTTTGCCATCCATCGAGCATGGTGAAATGCTCCTGGTGCACGAATGAATGTACCATTATCTGGTTTTCTGCTCACGCTTACAGTCAGTTATAACAATTCCTTGTAGTCATAAGGATGTGTTGCTAACAATTATAAAACATTTTCTTGTACTTGTTGCAAAATGTCGATTATTACTTCCTCTGTTGCAGGTTTGAAATTTATTTATATTATCCTTTGAGTTGCAAAATCATTTAAAAAGAGCAATGGTTGGACCAGACGACATTGGCATTTCTCAAATCTATGATACCTGCAAGGTAAATAAAGATCTCATTCTAATGCCTCTCCTAATAGCATCCTAGCACCATTTAAATGTCCCATATTAGAATTTGTTGTATCACAACATAGTTTTTATATAGTCTTGCAATTCCCAATCTAGAACGATTTCAGACACGGCTTGAGATTGTGCAGTTCCACTTTCTATAAATGGAACCCCCAGTAATTGCCCCTAATTATCACAGATTACCAAAAGAGTAAGTCGATTTACTTTCTAACTACTACTACCATCCCAGAGTATGATAGAAGCAAATACTTCTTCAGGTCTGATATTAACATATAGTTTTCTCTCTGTGATGGATCAATATCTTGCAACGTTGATGGAAGAGGGTCTATTCTCTGATTCATTGTCAACCTGAGCTCCTGACCGAAGAGAAGAGGTCAAGCATGTGCAGGGTGTAACCATCTCTGATCAATGATAGAGGGCACAACAGCAGAGGAGGCCCACTGACTATTGCTCCCATGCAAGAGCCCTGCTGTTCTTTCAATTTAAGTCTTTAATGGGCCTACCTCACAGTGCTTGATACAGAGCCCCCTCAGTTCTTATGCCACCAACCATGTGTTCTATACAATATATTTTTTTTATATTTACATAACACTTAATGTAAAGTGTATGTAATCATTTTACATCAACAATTCTTCATTTACAATTAAAAATAAAAGAAGCTGACTTTTCTCCGTTACTAATTTAATTGTTTGAGATTTTGCCAAAAAGTGATTAACGGCTATTTTTGTATTCACATTTGTTTTAATTTGTACGTAAAGATCACAAATAAAGTAACATCTTCAAGCCAATGCATATATCTGTATAAATATTCTGTGCATAGTCATGATGCTGCATAGACATTTTCTTTATATATATATATTTATATATTCTTTATATTTCTATTTATATTATTTATAAATAATATAAATAGAAATATGCACAATACAGGAATTACATCTAATACATGAAAAGTGATCCCTTAAATATAAACAGTTGAAGATATGATAGAGATATGACAAAAACTATAGGTAGGTATCTTTATGGTTGGAATAACTAATAAATTATAAAGCGAATAAAAATATTATCGGTACAAGGTAAAATATACCTCGAATCTGTATGAATAAAAAAACTTGTACCGTGTGGTTATATGGGATTACATACATATTTTGGACTGGAAGATAACAGTTGCTAAAAAATTCTTGTATCATTACTGCATAGAGATATACCTTTATTTTCTTAACTGTCAATACCAAATTAATTGATGTGTAGGATCTCCTATAGAATTTCGGTCAATCTAAATAAATAGTTATTTTACTTTCCTATGTTTTGATTTATTATAAAATTGTCATCAGAGAAAATTATTATTATTATTATTATTATTATTAAATTTATTGAACACTGAATTTACACTTTCTGATTTTCAAGTTGGGTGATTGGTTCCAAAAATATGCAGTGAAAAATTTTAGCCAGTAACAGAAGTAAATATAAAATTTGTCTATATAATAATATTATGATTATTATCTTTTTCGTTATGTAATGCTATTATAAAAAAAATATTTAAAAAACCTCCTTGGAACATTCTGTTATAAATTAAAATTGCTATTTTAACTTACCGTATTCAAATTATTATGATGACATTTCCTCTTTTCAAGGTCACCGTCAGCTTTAGTTTATTTTTTAACTACTTTTTTCATTACATTTTTTTAAAGCATTTGAAATTATGTATTTAAGAGTAAAATAATCATCATCCTTCATAAAACATATTTTTGTCAAGTAATACAAGTTGCGATTCATCATTAAGAAACTTATTTTAAAAGGTAAATAACACAGATACATCTTTTATTACCTAAAAATTTTTTGTGAAGGGCAAAGGCAATCAAATATCTGGTTAAACTTGATAAAATGTATGATATACATTTGAATTTATGATTTTAAATACTTTAAAAATGTTGAACTGACGAAACAAAATTAATTCTTATATTAATATTTATTAGCATATATTAATACCCTAATAAAGTTTTTTTAAAAAATATTTTTATAGTAACAGCACTAAATGAAACATGAAAACCTATTTAGGATTTTATTGTATACCCCCGGAACCAATTGGAATATTTTCAATTTTTATAACCTATTTCTTTGGCCTTCAAAATACGAAATTTTTCCCCCATTTATCCAACCTTTTAACTGTTACAGTTAGCGAGATAGCAATACTAATCAATATAAATAGTAGACACCCTGTATATCACGTTGAATATATTATGTGGGATATTTTACAATATTTTGATCGTACCTCTGCACTCCTCAATTATTGAAATGAACTACTGTAACACTATATATTATATTGACTATATTGTCATAGTAGATACCCATGTAAAATCAAACGTACCTACCATCAATTGTTTGCAATGATTAAACTTATTAAATTGTGTTTCATAATATCGAATCTATTCAATAGGTCTGTCCATAAAATTTAGTTTTTAATTGGAAATGATAGATTTATGGGTGTTATAAACCCCTACAAAGTTTTTTAAAAAGTAGTCATTTACTTTCGGCGTTATTTGTAATAGAAATTACCTCAACGCGTCGAGGCTAGAAAACGCACCCTTGGCGCGATTGACATCACATGCTCGCAATGCGATACTCTAGGTGTACTATAGTGATGCAGTTAATTTTGCGATTGTCATGATATTTGTCATAGTCGTATTTATCTGGGCTTTGAAAGAAAATCGAATATCATAATCACATCTACGTTCGGAAAAGTATGAGAAACTTCTTTCTGGAAACCCTCCTCCACATTTAACAACAATAAACAAACTCTATTTGATATTCTAAATAGTAAAGGCACTGTTACTTGCGTAAATTCAAACTTTGTTTTAACGAGAACGATATGGAATACACGCAGCGTACAGATGATCTGGCGCCTGCGAAGCTTGCAAGCATCTGACGTCATATGCGTTTATCTTACTGAAATAAAACAAGATTTCTATGGCCACTGCTGTTGTTCTGATTAACTTTTTTACTTTTTTCAACCACAGTTCTAATATTGTTATTATTGGGTAAAATCTTTATTTTTCCCAATTTTTAACGTAAATTAATTTTCTTGTGGACAGACCTATTTTATACTCGATTCCACTTTTGGGATAGATTTTTGGCATTAAATGTATTAATAAACAAGTTATGATTAAAATCATTTCTCCATTAGATTTCTTTTTGAAGTGGAAACCTTAATTTACCTATTCAAAGGAATACGCGATAAAACTTCATTTGTAGCATCTTCATTAGATGTCAGAGCAGAAGAAAATTTTGTATTTATAACTCCAGGTGCAACACAGTTTACAGTTATATTATCAGCGGCAAGTTGAATTGAAGCTGCTTTTGTTAATCCAAGTAACGCTGTTTTACTCACAGAATATGCACCCAATAAATCAAGCGGTTGAAAACCAGCAATAGATGAAATAAAAATAACTCTACCCGCTTTGCTTTCTCTTAGCAATGGAAGTGCTTCTTTCGCTAACAAAAATGAAGATTTAACATTTACATCAAATATTTTGTCCCAGGAACTTTCGGAGCATTCAAGAACACCTCCAATCTCTGGATTGACAGCGGCATTTGATACCAAAATATCGAGACCACCAATTTTACGTGCTTCTTCAAACAATTTCTTTCTGTCATCAGCTTTTGAAACATGACAAACCAGTCCTTTAACATCAAGTCCTTCTCCGCAAAGTAATTTTGTGGCTTCCTTTACATTGGCCTCTTTACGACTGCTAATGATAACTTTAGCCCCTTCCTGAGCTAGCCTCTGAGCTATAGCAAATCCTATTCCATCGGTCGAAGCAGTTACAACGGCAATTTTTCCGCCTAACCTTTTCAGAACAACACTCATCTTGTAGATATACTTTTCACTGTTAATAAATTAATTCTTCTATATTAACTCGCTAAATAACTTGCAGTTACCTTCCGAACCTGACCTAAAGTTCTACGTGTTAATAAACATATCAAAGATAAAAAAAATTACAAGTACAAAATAGGTCCAAAGTGCACGGTAAATATAAAATCATATAAAATATTTGAATGTAAATATTATGATTTTTTTAGATACTAGCACAGTAGCTGTGATACTAGATGATGGGTACCACAGAACTCAAGCTCTGCTCTGTGTAGGTTAGGGCACAGTATGTATAATGGTTAAGGACAGGGTACCAACTCCCTTATTGTTGGTCGTGGGCAAGGATTGTTGTTTACAGTCCTTGGATCTGGCCATTCTCTTTGTTTACAATCCTTGGGTCACAGACTTGGGTCGTGGTACCACCCCAAAGCAGTGAACTCTATTACTATTACTATTACTGTTCACTGCCCCAAGGTATCACCCGGAAATATTGGCCATGCGCGGATCTGCTGATTGAAGCAAATAGAGAGTTATTGGACGCGCAATAAGGACGTTTACGGCTGCGCAGTTTGATCCACAAATAAGGGATCCCTTATTAAGGATAGTGCTTGTCCTTATTAGAGGATTATTGGAAATTTTAAATACTATCACGCAGTATTAAGGGGCTACCTTATTTTATTGGTGCATTGTCCTTATTTCATCAAAGAAATGTTAGAAATATTGGTACACCTTCGTCTTTCATGTCGTTATTTCTCTGCATTTATGACGGTGGAGTCTGGTGTTTGTGTATTGTTGTTTATTTAAAGCAGTTGTTGCTCATTCAAATCAGTAAACAAGCCATCAAATGTCAAAGTTGCGAAATGTCAAAATACGGCAAATCAAATTGCGCAGCCATAGACGTCAAAATAACGCTGATTTTAATCAAGGATGGTAGTTAACCATCCTTGGATTTTAATACTGCTTGTCCTTATTGAGCGTCCAATAACTCTCTTGCAATGCGTTAAGTTTGCCGTATTTTGACATTTTGCAACTTTCATATTTGATGGCCTGTTTACTGCTTTGAATCAGCAACAACTGCTTTAAATAAACAACAATACACAAACACCAGACTCCACCAGAGCACAAATTACAGAAATAAATACAAAAAATGCATCAAATCAAATGTTTTATTTATTATTATATTTGCGAGGTTAGACCTAGGGAATGTAGTGCGCAAGCCCATAAATGCAGAGAAATAACGATATGAAAAACGAAGGTGTTCCAAGAACTAACATTTCTTTGATAAAATAAGGACGATGCACTAATAAAATAAGGTAGCCCCTTAATACTGCGTGACGGTATTTAAAATTTCCAATAACCCTCTAATAAAAAAAAACTGCGCTTTAAGCACCGTAGTTGTATCACAGTAGAGAATAGACCAGTAATTTCACTCCTCGGCGGTCCCTTTGATGTTTGTTGTATTCGATTTTTTTTTTATTCCACTGCGCATTCACTATTTCCATCCCACGCGCATTTGCATGTACATTACTCGAGTAAACAATAAACATCAACCCAATAACATCACTGCTGTCCACTGCGCATCAGATAATTTAAGCCCAGGAATGCTTGCGCACTGAAAATTTTATCCCACTGTTCCGGCCGAGTGGGAGTACTGGTCTATTCTCTACTGTGGTTGCATCTAGTTCACAGATCGTGTATGTGATCTGTGATCTAGTTGCCCAAAAAGCGTAGACGCTAAGGGCCGGTTTAACAATGCAAGGTTAACTCGTAACCAAAGGCAAAGGATAAATGTCAAACAAAATAATAGATACCCATTATCAGGGCCGAATTAACATGGATGGGGGCCTGTAGGAAAATTTGTAGTGGAGATTTCTACAGTGTAAATCATGAGGATTTTTTTTTGTACGGTCGTGAGCAAAAAAATATAGGACAAGTCTTAATAACGGTATTTTGCTAAAATCTAGTTGTGTGCATCTAACTTTAATTTTTGTGACATTGTCAGTTAGTTGTCATAATTTATTGCAAGTGTGCAAAAAACTAATATGCCTTATATAAGCGATTTAGTTAAATCTGGAGTTATTGCTAAAGCAGAAGATGGATGGTCAATGGGACAAATCCCACTGCGTTATAATGACAAAAATTCGGTGTGTAACATTTTAAGAATATGAAGAATAAATGGTACAATTAGTAGAAATCCTGGATGAGAGCGACGAAGGATATCAACTCAACAACAAGATTTGCAATTGGATGCTTTAATAGAAAATCCATTTTATTCAGCCTGCTGAAGAAACGAATTTTCCTGGATCGAGTAGTACTGGTCGCCGGCGAGTAAGAGAATCGGAGCTACGCTGTCACGCAGCAGCACAGAAATACTTACTTAAAGCTGAACATAAAGAAGCTCGAGTAAGATTTGCGTTTGAATTTTTAGCGCATGATGTAAATTTTTGGAACAATGTAATCTTTACAGACGAAAAAACGTTCAAGTCAACACACAGCGGTCGTATTCGTGTTTACCGCCCTCCGAATACTCGATTCAATGAGAAATATATATATCTAACAATGATAAAAGTGGTAGATTTTCCATCAATATGTGGGCTTGGGGCGTGGATATCGGCACGTGGTCCTGGTGATTTGTGGCATATATTGAGGAACGATTTAATAGTGAAACTTATATTAGGATTTTAGACAATATTATGCTCCCTTCTGCATCACAATTATTTCCTGATAATGAGTTCATATTTCAACAAGACAATTGTTCCGTTCATACTGCTCATACCGTAACTAACTGGTTTCAAGATAACAACATCAATGTTCTTAACTGGCCCAGCATAGTCCAGATCTTAACCCTGTGGAAGAAGTATGGGGACTACTCGTAAGAAGTATCCAAAAACGAAATGTGAGACCACGGAATGCCGAAGAATTACCGGAAATAGTAAATAATGCATGGGAAAATATTATTACTAATGATTATTGTATAAGGTTATTTAATTCTATGCCAAACAGACTTATAGAAATTATAAACAGAAATGGTGCAATAACGAAATATTAATAGTTAGTTTCTTATTAAGTAGGATATTCTTTGTCCTTTGATCCGGGATTTCTACTAATCGTACCGTTTATTCTCCACTTTCTTAAAATTTTACACATCAAATTTTTGTTAATGTTATAACGCACTGCAATTTGTCTCATTAACCATCCAACATTTACTATAGCAATAACTACAGCATTAAAATAAAAAATAAATTAAGAGTGATATCTGTTTTATTTCGGCTACTCATTACATATTCAAATAGAGACAGATTTACATTAGAAAAATATATAGTTAATATAGTTAAGTGTTAACCCTCTATTGTTAACCCTGTATTGATAAACCGGCCCTAAAGTACGGTTTATCAATGTAGAGTTAACTCGTGCTAGAGAATAAAAGTCGAAAGAAACAATATATAATATATGGTCGCATTCAGCGGACGTAACAGTTGTGTAACTATAGCGCAAACGTACTCTGACGGATACGCTATTTTCTCAACATGTTAAGTAGCGGTCGCCATTTTTGGTAGCGCAAAGCATTTGCTCTATAAGTTGTGAGCGGTGAGCAGTTGCGAGGAAAATTATATAAAAAATGAACAGAATGAATACAACACAATTTATTTATATCCATGATGGACGACTTCTGGAAGTTGAGGAAACTCATACTTTTGATAAAATAGCTACTACTCACATATATCTAACATAAAATACTGAAAGTCGTTTTACCAAAAGAATTCTAAAGTTTGGTAAAAATGTATAGCTTACCGTAAGAGACTTCTTTAAAGTTGCCAAATTTTCAAATTTCAAATGACGAAAAATAAACACATACATTTCGACATTTGGCTACAGCACAAAAATTGTTATTTCAGAGAACGTTTCAACAGCTCCGTAACAGTAGCGGTAGCAGAGCGCTTTATGCGACCCATGTCTATCGTTTTGTTCGACATTTATCCTCTAGTTACGAGTTAACTCTGCATTGATAAACCGGCCCTAATCAGATTTTATGTTCACTCAATGAAATTCGGTAGGTCGTTTATTACAGTGTGCGAGTTGTTTTGGATATAGACGAATACTGTACATAGATGATCTAGCGAACGTGTATCGTATAATATTTTATTTTATGCTATCTTTATAATCCTATTTAAATTTAGTAAAAAGTTATCATTATTAAAAGTTAAAAATATCTACTTTACCATAACGCTAAATTTTAGCTTGCTCTTTTTAGTTAAGATGTTTGACGCTGGAAATATCGATTACAGTAAAAGTAAAGTAAGTAGTTTATATTCAGCAAATATCTTTCTATTTCGCAAGACGTCTAAATTCTCCTTGTACAAGTATAGTCCAAGTAAGGACTTCCCGAGACATAAAAAACGCAACAAAAACTTTAGGACATAATTACTATCGCCGCGGGCCACGGCGGCATGCCTGCATCAAACGACTATATGTTAAACATAGGTTTTAAATATACTAAAAAGTAAAAAGTTGAGTTACACAATAACCACAAATAAAACAGCTCTCGTGATGGTAGATAAATACGGGTTATAATTTTTCGAAACAATGATAACACAACTAACACAAGGGCTCATAGTTTTGGTAAATATTAGTAATCTACTATTTGTCTGTGATTTATCAGTACATCCCTGTACATTCCCTTGAAATTGCGTGTTGAAGAAGAATTCGTTTGCACATGCGCCAACTGACCGTTTTTGTCAGTTTTTATGCGATTGGCTATTCTGCGTGTTGGTGCCTAGTAAATGCGACAGTCGACAGATTATTTATGTTTTAAAATAAATATTTAATTAGAAGTTTACAAGTCTTATAGAATCCTTGTTATATAGGTGAATGTAATTGTATACAAACGTATGGGTTTCTTTATTTTAGCTTCCAAAGGATCTAGGTGGTAACATTTTAATATGAACTGAAGACATTTAGACATGGCGGCTACGCGAAAATTACAAGGTAAGTAAATTTTGGGTGTTTTTAAACAAACGTCCAATATTTTTTACAAATTGTTTATACTTGTCCTGCGAGTGTAATATGTTGAGCCACGATGTAACATTTCAATTGCGATTACGCTTGTAAAAATTTTTTTACTAAATTAGTCTGGAAAATTTTATTGGAGCATTGCCTTATTTAGATAACTAGTCTTATTTTGAATCGAATATTATTTTACAATTCATATAGTATTCATGGAATTTTTCAAATTTGCAGGTGAAATAGACCGTTGTTTGAAAAAAGTGACCGAAGGTGTAGAGACATTTGAGGATATTTGGCAGAAAGTGCATAATGCAACTAATAGTAACCAAAAGGAAAAATATGAGGCTGATCTTAAAAAAGAAATTAAAAAATTACAAAGACTCCGTGATCAAATTAAAAGTTGGATAGCGTCAGGTGAAATAAAGGATAAAAGTATCCTTATGGATAATAGAAAACTGATAGAAACAGTGAGTTATTTTGTTTAAACTTAATTGTGTTTAATTAGTACTTAAAGTATGTTAATTCATTAATAAATTGTATATACTTCCATTGTATTTTTTAGCAAATGGAGCGGTTTAAAGTAGTGGAAAGAGAAACAAAAACTAAAGCATACTCTAAGGAAGGGCTAGGTGCTGCCCAAAAATTGGATCCTGCCCAGAAAGAAAGGGATGAAATTCAACATTGGTTGGTTTCATCGATAGACCAGTTAAATATTCAAGTGAGTAATACATTTGGTTTAATTATCAATTGGTAGAAATATGTGAACCATTTGAGAGGTAATTTCTGCAAACACTAAACCCTTATACATTGCACTATAGTCAATATTAAGGCCAATAATATACGGTGCTGAACTTTAACACGTTGCGGACGGTGTGAGCTCATGCGGATGCCGCACTCTTTTGGCCATTGGGCTGGCATATCGTCATTGTAGGTAATGCCGCACAACATATTTTCACTCAAGACGGCATGTGCCTCGTGAGCACCTGCCCTATAATGCTAAATATATGGTAGAAAAAAAAAACGCCTGCCTACTGACCAATCCGCATAAGCTGGACGGAGATTTATTAGATCTACACTTCAATTGCATCAACCATATTTATCTATGGCATCAACTGAGCTCGCGATCTGCATGCACTCGCGCAACTCATTCACGCAGTGGTAACCTATGATTATTTTTAGCCAATACTGCCCTCCTTAGTTAAATCATCCTAACTGGCAATATGTTAAAACTGCGATAGAATGTTTGTTAGGATCTTTTATGTTAGTAAATGCAGTTATTTTACACATAGGACAATGTATTTAGGTGAAATAAATGGATATCAAGAGTAGTTCGGAAGTTCTAACTTAGTAAAATAGATATAAATAATACTGACTTACCAATATAGATAGGAACCCAGAAAATGAAAAAAATGTAGATAGGACAATTGACAATTTCTAACGAGGGCAGAATAGGTGACCAAGATGCCTATTTACATGATAATTCGCGCCAAAACTTTGATGCTACGCTGGCCCAATGACAAAAATAACTTCTTGGGGGGCATGGTATACTTTATACGAGGATAATTGGAACTGGTCAGTGTTAAACCACAGGGCTGTGCGCACTGAACTTGATATTTTGTCCTATATATTTAGCAATGGTATCGAGATTCGAACGGTAGTTGAAACTGTGCAGGCGAGTCCGAGACTGGCAATGTAATCAGCCTGAATGAACCATCTACGACTGCACTGGTCTAAAGATAATAAAATGGACAGGCCTACTAGCATAAAAAAAAAACTCGTAAATCGCTTCTCAATAATCAAAGGTGGACTTCTGCTGTGCGGTTACTGTGCCAGTGCAGTGCGTAAATACCTGTTATAATATCAAGCGTAGGAGTTTAGTTAGTTATTGTTCATATTTATAAATATTTACTACTATATAAAAGGTAAAATATTTTAATTATTTACTAATTTACCATGCCTTTCTGGAGACCATTTGAAACAGAGAATAATATAATAACGCTCGAAAATCTTATTATTTTCTTATGACAAGCATTTCTATTTACCTCCGCCCATGTACAATAAAGAGATGCCGGCTTTTAGTTTTTATACGGTTTCAATTAAATTCGTTTACACTTTAGCAATATGATGCCACAAATTAATTCTATTAAAAAGCACTGTAAAATTAAAATTAATAACAAATAGTCTCACTTAAGTCATATTTGATTAAAACTGATCCAAAAATGAAAAAAAGAGTTGCGGGCTGACTGATCTTTTTTTTGTACAGGTGTCTGCAACGTATTAAATAATAATATTGATTGTCTGCTGGGAGTGTTAGGGACATACTAAAGGGGTTTTAAAATTGAACATAAGGTTATATATTTATATTTTAAATTTGTTCATTTCTGAATTTTTTGATTGTTTTTGATGATTTTTAATTTTTTTTCAAGAAGGTGGGTTTATCTTTGAATATCGGACAGGTCTAAATTTTTTCGGAATTGCATTGCAAACAAGACAGTATTTTCGTTTTTCTGATTTGATGATTAGTGCACGATATATTATGCAGATGAGCAGGAAATTCGTAAAAGTGCATAGGCTCCACGCACTTTTTGAAGGAAACACTTTTACATAATGAGGATGCCAAAATACTTAAAAATCGTCAATAAAATTTTCCCTGGGAAGTTATTGCCAAAAGTAATTAATTTGATATTGATTATTATGATAAATAGTTGCTAAATTCTTTGTTTTTGAGCCTTATATACTTGGATAAGTTGTACATTTAGTCACAGTGCGATATTTATGATTCATGGTTGTTGTTCACTAAGTCATTAACCAAATAATAGCAGCACGAACAAGAACTTGCAGTAGACTGATTGAATAAGGTATAAACCAAGCTATAAACTAAAAATTGACAAATCATAACAGACGATGCCTCAGTTATGCTCGTGCCAGATATGTTTTCTTCATTTTGAAATTTTATAAATGCTTAATTTTTCATCTTTGCAAATGTTTTTTTAATGCTTTCATTTATAAAAATCATGCAACTTCCTCATTCATGGCACTATTTAAATTCCGTCATTTTTTATTTTTAGACTGATTCGTTTGAAAGTGAAATTGAGTTATTATTATCTAATAAGAAAAAAAAACTAGATAAAGATAAACAAGAAAGAATGGATGAATTAAAATCAAGGTTAGAAAGGCATCGATTTCATATAAGGAAATTAGAAACTTTGTTACGAATGTTGGATAACATGTCAGTGGAAGTCCAACAGGTATGTATACATTTATTTAAATTTGTAACATTTAAATATTTAGTGCATTGCAGTTTTTATTTTTTAAAATTATTACTTTTGCATCTATTATTACATTATGCAGTTGTAAATGAAAGGTTTATTAGGGTTGTTATAGGGATTGAGCAATAAAGCAGCTAAAAGTTCTCAGTTAATATTGCATCTGGCTAGGTATATTTTTCAAAATTGAAAAATATTGTAAATGTTTTAATTTTCATAACTTAATATGCAATTTAAAAAATAAGGTTAATACAATACATATTTTATAAATTTTGAAGGTTTGATCGATAACATAAATTTTATTTAAAATTGTCAGTATCTTATGACAGTTCTCGGACAATCACAGATTGAAATAGAAAGGAAATAATATTAGTTCATGAATTTGAGATAGATAATATGTACTGGCAATGCTAATCCATTCGTGACGGCTGGTGATGCGCCATGTATACGCTCAACCGGGCGCAGAAACAAGTAGTCACGCCATTTGCATATTATTATTTACAGTTTTGTTTGTTTCTGTTTTTATGATAACAATACTCGCTTTCCACTGCATTCTGTTTAAAAACTTCAATATATAAATAAGTTTTTAGTCTCAAAATGGAGGAACGTACATGTACGGCGCTCAGCCCCCAGTGGAAAGTTGGTAGTGTTGGCACCGTACGCATAGGGCACTCGCCCAGTGATGATGATCATGTCATACATGTACGGTCGTCAGTTAACAGAAGAAAATTTTTTTAAGAATACGTACGATGGCCAGTTGAGCAATGTATGACTCACAACATAAGAGTACGACAATCGTCCTGAATGGGTTAGATATATTGTAGAATTTGCGTGGAAGCGATCTGGACGTTGCCAATTTTTTTTTAGGATTTTCATAAGGCATGAATGTAACTAAAATACTGACTGAATTTGTACCTTTATCTCATTTGAAATTCTAGAGAATATCTATAAATCACCTATTCATTAAGGGCGGCCTAATATGAATTCTGTTGCACCAGCAAAATTTAAGAGTCCTAATAGTTAAGTAGAGAATTAGTTTGATGGCATTGCAAGTTAAGATCTGACATAGAGGTTTATGTGTTCTCTTTGGAAATTTATTTAGAACGCATTTCATTTCAATCTTGAAATTTACTGTTACAGTTAATCTATCCAGTACAAACCGGTGCAGAGGGCAAACATCCGGTCATAAAGGAATTATTGAATTGTGATAGGTCAACGGCCAGAAACAACTAGTCTGAGACCATGAGCGTTGCGATTGGTCAAGACCGCAAATGGCACTTGTTTGTTTGCCCTGTGCCACCATATATGATAGGCCGTTAGATTGCTTAATGATTCTAAATTCAGTAGAAATCGAATCTGTGATGTTTTGTGAGGTTTTGGTTTAAATGGAAAACTTGCAAAAATTCAAAAAGTTGTATATAAAATAAACGCAAAAATCAATAGATTTTATGTATGAAGTAAAAGAAAATTGCTTAAGTTGTTATGAAGTACAAACACGTAATGAAAAATAAAATTTCCATTAGTGAGTACAAGACTGTGGGTTTAGTTAATCTTCTAAAACACGGGTGCATTTTAAGAAAAGGCCACCCTATTATATACTCTTCTGGATTTCCATATTTCATTATATCTAAGATGTCCAAGTCCTCATATATCATTATTGTTTATATATATTGTAGTCTATTTTAATTTTTTATTTTATATATCTGTGTATTATAAGATGGAACTAAAGAGTAATGAATTTTCTACAATAATATTACATCACATACTCTAAAAGTCAATCTTAGCGTGGATATTTTATTAGATTTGACCATGAACATATTAGATATGTAGACTGCCAGTTGGGCTCTATGGAGCAAATTAAAAAGAGAAAAAAATAATTCTCTATCCTAGCAGAGTTGTGCGCTAGCTGTCTATATCTTTTGTACGTCCATGGATTTGATAGAGACAGTGGCTGCATTCGGCAGAACACATTGATCAGTCGGAGTTTTTGTTTGCTGAATGCATGTGGAAGAAAACCCTTCGATGAGTAATTGGACGCCATATTTTTCATCATATTTAGAAACTGATTAGTAATCGTATAAGCGATTAGTTTTATGGTTCTAATTCAAATTTGTGTATTGAAATAATGAAAATAAAACAAACATGTCTATAGAAATTATTTATCGTTATAAAATGAGGATACACATGCTAAATTTAGAAATGGTAAGTTAATAAGATTTAAAAATTAGAAATTAGGAAAAAAGATAATAAAATTATGTTATGTTTTTTCCAAATTTTTTATTGTTTTTTGCATATCAAGATTATCTTGCGAATTTTATAGAAACAAACATGAACTGTTTAGAAATGCAGGTTCCATCAGAGTCAGAGGATTCTCAAGGTATGTGTGACTCAATGAGCATATTCAGCAACTACATTATTATTTGTGTTAAATAAATAGCACACAATGCTGCTTTTGGCTTGTGTGGCTGAAAAAGACAATTTAAGAAATTCAAAGGTAAAGGAAAAGATGTTTGGAGATACATAAGAAATAAACATGAGCTGATGGGTTTCGATGAAAACATGATCGAAAGAAAATATAGGAATATGAAAAGTACTTAATAGTAGACAATAATAATAATAATAATAAAAGAGTACTACTGGAAGAGGGAATGTAAAATGGCAATATTTCCAGGCAATGGAAGATATTTTTGCAGATAATAAAAACAATATGCGTCACACTATTTCATCTTCGCCATCAACTGATTCATTATCTACAGCTACTTCACTTCCATCGACATCAAACAGTATTGCGGGAGAAGTTGAAGATGCAGAACAATATAAAGGAACTGAAGCCTTGGTCTGTCAAAATGGTAATGAGTATGCTTCATCCACATTTACCTCATGTTGTCAAACGAATCTTGTAATTCACTCACATTTTCGCTATTACCAGACATATCACAAATTAAGCGTTCCAGACACTTAAAAATCCCAAAGAATTCACCGAGCACACCTTCTAATTCTTCACGTAGTGCAGGGGGTTCATCTTTGCTTTAAAAAAATTGTATAACTAAGGAAAAGGCACTTGGAAGTAGGAGAGAGCAGATTACAGGAGATACAACTTTTGCGCAAGGCCATAAAGGAAAATAATAGAACAACTTTTGCGCAAGGCCATAAAAGAAAATAATAGAACACAAAAGAGAAGAATGAGTTATTAAAACGTTTTTTAGAAAAATGATTGTAAAATGTAAATTTTAAATAATAAATTTTTATACTTTTAATAAAATTCCCATTTTACTCAAACCTTCTTTTTAATTCAATAGCACATCAACACATGTTTTTATACAAGGTGTCCCGTATCATTATATTCTAATTTTGGGAGTGTAAAGTAGACTATATTACGAGGCACAAAAGTGGTAGGCCGATTTTTTTCTACCAAGTTAATTCTGTTTATTTACTGTTGAAAGTCGAACATTTAGTAACTTTGAAGCAAACAAAAATTGTCCTAGCACTTTTGTTGTTTAGCCGTACAATTAAGTATACTTTACTCTCTCAAAATTTTAGCAGAATGATATGGGACACCTTGTATATGGCATATTAATTATTACTACTAAAATATTAATTATTACTACTAAAATCTTAATTATTACTAACATTATTAATGTTACGTTTTTACAATCTCCATTAAACACTTCCAAGCGTAGGTTCAAATAACTGCAACAAGAATTTTCACTAACCACTACTTTATTGAATACTTAATTACAATAATTAATCGTTATCATAACCCACTAATTACAACTATCGACACTAATACCATTCACAACTTATCACTGTGTTGTTATTTTATCTGTTCACTTGTTCGTCTAATAAAAAAACTATGCTCCGTGCATGGGATTCGCTCCTTATATATCCGTGGCTCTTTATTCTCGATCTTTCCAGTCCGTGGTAACGGTAGCTCGCCAGTTGGCCCAGGGATGGCACCGCTTTACCAGTAACCAACTAGGCAGACCTTTCATTCTGCTACCTGGGATTGATTTAACCTCTCTCCATTAGAGGGCGGCACATAATAATAATAATTTATAATGTATACATATGTATGTACAGGGTGGTCCACATACAACTCCCGGGTCCATTTTCTCAGTAATTAAATAAGATATTTGAATTCTGTCATTTATATATTCTAGTGAACACCTTTTATTCAATTCAAATATTTCTTTTAGTTATGTTTTGGGAGAATTTCAGTTTTGGTTTGGACATTGTCAAGAAGCAAATGGCACGCAATTTGAACGTTTAATTTAATTATTTTTTGCCGTATTTATTAACTCTTGTATAGTTGAGCTCATATGTATTATCAGCACTCAAAAAACGCAACAAAAACTTTACGACTTCATTAAAATACCATTACTCTTTGTGCTATATCAACAGCAAATTGACTCGCTTACCTTTATAGGTTTTTAATGTGCGTCGGCTTGTTTGATGACTGCAAGCCGCTTGGCACACGGTGATAATAATTGTCGTAAAGTTTTTGTTGCATTTTTTAAGTGTTGATAATAAATGAACTCGACTATATTTTAGTTTCATTACAGTGTTATAAGTAATTAAGATTTTTCTCTCGATAATTTCGGCATACAATATGCCATAGAATTTTACATACTGTATGAAGAAAACTGTGCTCTTTCAAATTACATTTAAAAAAAATATTTGTAGAAAAAAACTACATAAAAAAATTGAGAAACTCATTTAAAAATTGACGTGTCTGAGCAAACTTTTGTCACTTGCTTTGTAATGATTTTAAGGAATTTGTTTCAAACTTTTGGTGCTCATTGTATATATTTCTTACAAATCTCTTGGACACTATACTCTATCCCAGTTAAGAATGCAGTTGTTTACGTTGGGAGAACGGAGGACGATTTACACAGGCATACAGGAATTCCCAACACAACGGAATCCCCCCAGGGTCGACATAAGCCCATTGGTCCACAAAATAAAAAGTAACGGACAATTTGGAGACGTTTCACTTTTTTACGACTTCTCATTTAATATAAATTGCAACACAATGTTCTTATTTTCTCGTATTAAAATTATATTTATAAGACATATTGTAACTTTTTAAGAAATATTATTGAAGCAGACTGAAAAATTGTAATGTGTTTTGCGCTTCATTTTTTTTGTATTTTAATTCAAGTTACCAATATAGAATATATATATAAATCGCGACAAGTACAGATCCTTTTTAGAAGTATTCCGAATGAGCTGAGATCCATCTAGAAAGGTGAGATCCGATTTTGGATCTCGTTTTGTTTTACGTGTTAAACGTCATCATTTTAATCAGTGACGTGTAAAAACTTGTTTATAAATTTTTTTCTTGGAGCTCCTTTTTACTCATTTTTATGAATGTTATACATTTGTAGTTCTTCCAAGTCCTCGCTAGGTGGCGTATCTGCTGATCATGTACACTATACATAATTAGCATTAAATGAGATCCGTTAGTATGGCAACATTGTGGATCTCATGATGCGGTTATAATGTAATTGTGCTTATAATTGGATTTGGATGTTTATTTTAAATGAAAATAAATATTTCTTTAACTTAATCTGATATAAGCCTGATTCATAAAACCAATAAAAAATTAAATCATTTGGAATATTATTAGTTATTACGAGTGTATGTCAAATAAAATGACAGAAATCTTTTATAAAAGTGAAATGAATGTATGGTTTAAATTATTATATGAGTTTTTTTTATACATAGGTATTTAAAAAGCCTAGTAATTAATAATAAAGAACCTGTTAATAAATAAATAATATAAGTTAGCCCTAACTTTTTTAAAACTATTTACTCAGATCGGTGAGAGATTAAAAAGCATAACATACAGCATGTTCCCGAATGGTCTAACTATACTTGTAATTTTCCCTATTTCGCATTTTAAAGGAAAAAGTCATTCTTCATAAAAAGTTTTGCTTATCGTGAAGTCATTAGCCATACTCAGACTTTCAAAATAACATACAGGGTGGTTAGCAAATAAGGAAACGTGAATTTGTGCCAATAAGAATAAAGTATTAGTTTTTTGAGAGGAATATAAAAATGTTACTGAAAGAAGTTGTTTCTAGTGTTAATAAATAGTCCAGATATGAAATTTGAACATCGTATCATTTTATTCAATAAATTATGTACTTTCGTTGAATTTATAAAATTATATTAATCATAATTTTCGCAAAAATATCAACTTTGAGATACGACGTTCAAGTTTCATATCTGGACTACTATTAACATTAGAAACAACTTTCAGTAACATTTTTATATTCCTCGCAAAAAACTAATACTTTACACTTGACACAAATTCACGTTTCCTTATTTGCTAACTACCCTGTACGTTATTTTAAACGTCTGAATATGGCTAATGACACTCATGACTTTTCACGATAAACAAAACTTTTTATGAAGAATTACTTTTTCCTTTAAAATGCCAAATAAGGAAAATCACAAGTATAGTTAAGTCCATCTGGGCACATTGTATACCTAATTAAAATTTTGAAGTTTTGTATTTGCTGTGAAACAAAAGTATAGAATACTTCTATAGAGAATTTTTCTTATTATAACAGGATATCAGATGCCAGAACCAGACCACTATCGAATGACATAGAGAAAATTAAAGACAAGATCTTTTAGGGCATGGAATATTTGCTTTTATTATATTCTATAAAAAAAAGAAAATGTTCTTTCAAATTATTTCTAATTTTTTAGCCTAGCAGCACAATATTTTTTTTCTTGAAGAAGTGTAAATAATTAAAATTTGACAACCTATTATAGTTATTTGTGTAATCAAAAAGGAATAGTCATTTTGAACATTCAATAACACTATAGTGATGAAGCTCCACCTGTAAAAATTATGTCAATTTTATATCACGTGATAGACATATTATGTAGTTGTATTTTTTTATAACATTTTTAAAAAATTCATATAAGATACCTACAACTTTTATAAGAAACATTTTTTATTTTCAACATTAATAAAAGGGTGCTCAAAACATAATGAATTGCCATGAATATTTTACACAAAAAATTAAATTATATAGGTATTTGGTAATATAATATCCGGAAGAAACCGAAAGATAAAATATATTTAAGAACAGCTGTGTAAGCGTATATACTGTAAAAATACCGGCAACATAGGTTGATCTCTCGTTAACCTATACAAGGTCGGATCCCATCTTAAAAATATTTACGAATGATGTCATCATGGTACATATATATCATGTATATAAAAAAAGTAATTTTCATTACCCCTCTGGTGTTACCATAAAAGTTATAAATTTTTTATAGTATGTTTAACAATTAAAACAAAAACAAAATTGTTGCATGAACTGGATCTCAGGTAGTCCAGAATATTTTCGGATCTCTACTTGATGAAAAAATGTGTATATATATATATATATATATATTAACACAAATTAATTATAATATTAAATAATTTCACAAAAAGGTAAACTGTTAACTTATGGAAGACTGTCATATTCATCTAAATCGGAAAATTCAGGATCTTCATCAGATGATCCTGTATTTACAGTAAATGTCAATTCCATCTGTTCCACTATGTTGTCTAGTCTACATATTTTCTTCTTCCTTTATTACATGTTCCACGCATTTTGCCCATTTTTGCGGTGTAACATTTTCCAAACCCTCTTGAAACATAGTTTTTACATCAGCCAATTTAAAAGTTGTATTTTTGGCTGCAACATACCCTTTTACTTGTGCCCATACCAATTCAATTGGGTTAAAATTGCAATGGTATGGAGGTAGTCGCAACACTTCTCGGCCGGTTTCTTTTACTATTTCATCTACTACATAT
Organism: Leptura quadrifasciata; assembly: GCA_963675555.1. NCBI lineage: Eukaryota > Metazoa > Arthropoda > Insecta > Coleoptera > Cerambycidae > Leptura > Leptura quadrifasciata. The sequence continues at coordinate 146,463,522 of OY776673.1, read as the reverse complement.
GGAACGGGATGAGCAGAAACGTATTTTTTTGCCAAATCCAGTAATTCAACTTTTAATAGTTTTTCGTTTACCTCAATTCCCTTTTCGCGCAAATAATTCGCAATATCACCCTTTTTCCAGCAAGTTGTTGGTGTTTTCTCTCTCTTTACAGAATGATAGGGAGCATTGTCCATTACAATGACACTATTTGGCTGTAAGAGAGGTAGAACTTGCTTAATCCAGCTTTCGAATACTGTGGAATTCATGTCTTCGTGGTAGTCGCCTGTGTTTTTGGACTCAAACGTTAGTAGTCCATTTTCAACGAATCCATTTTCGTTTCCAATATGAGTGATAATGAAGCGTTTACCTCTGCCCGAGGGATTCTTCAAACCTACCGATAAACCCTCATTAAAAGCTTGACGTGCACTTGTTATAGTTGGATCTTTCCAAAAATAGCACGGTGTTCCTTGCGAAACTTTTGTATTTTGTTCAGGTAGCCTCGCCGCCATAAAATAATTTCTGGTTTTTCCACTAGCATACTATTTCTACCACGTGTTTCCCAAACAAATCCTAATTTTTTCATGACTCGATGTAAGGTTGTACGGGACATAAGTGGCAGGGTATCATTTGCTTGAATTGCCTATAAAAACAAAAAAAAAAAAAAGAATATGAGAATATGAAAATCAAGAACTTTTAGACACAGTTCTGAAAAGTTAGGCAATGACCAAACTTGTGTCAAATCAGTTCTTAAACATTCTCTTCTTATACATTATCTCTTATACTTTATCATGAAAATAATGTCGGACTTTCAACATGCTTACTAACCTTTAAAACTTTATCTAATGTTGGTATTTCATTTTTGAGGAAAAATGAATGTATTGTCGCTCTTATCGTTTTTCGGTGAAACTCATCTAATTTGGAGAAAGTATCTTTCCGACATCTTTTTTTTGGTGGAGATTGTAATTTTCCACTTGAATCGACTTCAGACACAATTTGCCAAAGTAACCGCTCTGACAATCCAACTTCCAGTGCTGTTAATTTAATGCTAGCACTTTTTGATTTCCCTTCCTGAGTATGCCGCGAATGAATATTAAAAGCCAATAGTCTTTGTCCGCTTTTAACATGTTTTCCACTTACATTTTTCACAACTTCAATATGTTCTTTTGAAGAACCAGCTTGATGGTCACCCATGTTGTTTATAAACCCTGTTTTATTTAACTATATATAACTGCCACTTTTTGTTATTAACAAAGTAAATATTATCTATGAAAATATTCGACACTAGACTTAGGTCTTCACGAAAATAATGTTCACAGGTGAATCACTAATACAATGTAACAGCCACTCGCTATACACCGACAACAACAACCTATTTTTTTATTACTTAAACCAAAGGGCGGGAAACAGCGAAGAAAGTAAAAAAAAGCGTAAACGGCAGCGGCTATTTATTTCGTTGCCGGCAGGTTAGTTAAACCGCTTAACCACAAAGAAAGTCATAAAAAAGGGTTAAAAGACACTTAATTATAATAAATCACATAAGGACATCTGTTTTGTCTTGTGATTTTATTTAGACCAGTCAATAAGGATTTGTGCTGAGACAATATTTGATTAATGATAGTTTATTTTTCTATTTTCCAATGTAAAAAAATGACTTGGAGAAATGACTACTCTCAATACGGCAGAATTTTTAAATTATGTTGATTAATTTCATTACCATTTTTTTAAAATCAAATATTCATCTCATTATGTACTGTGTTAGTCATAAACCTGGGCTAACCCTCTGTTTTCTATATACTTTTGCACTTTTTATGACTAGTTACAATAATACAATATACCTATTTCATATTCCAAAATTGAAAGAAAATAAAGATTATAAATAATAAACACAATTCTATTTAATTTAATTCCAATATTGTTCTGGAACAAACACTTTCAGTGTTATTTTATAGAGAAAGTGACTATAAAAACATTTTTTAATTATTAATTTTATTTAATGCATTATAAATTAGTTATAGTCAATCAGACAAAAACGTTTTTTTTTTACATAGTATTCCATTATTTCATCGTTTTTATATTATTTGGAAATAGTTCCATACATGTTTACATTTTATCATTATATTGGTACTTAAAACTCTTCTGTGGATTTTATCGGCATTTATATATAAACTTATAATACATTGTCCGGATCTGGTAAAAATCTGTTGAGATTTACTAATTTCTTCCTGCGTAAACTTGGCTTACAAATGTACCAATCAGAGGCAAGGACATTCATTCCCTATGTTTAATAACACTGCACTCTTAACTAAGATAGAGTATAGTCAGTGATTATTTTTATTTATGATTAGTGTCTTGTTTTAAGAAGCGTTCTTCAATATGCTGGCAGTTTAATTTACATTGTTTAATTACTATTATTAAAAGCGTTCTTTTTTTTTTTATTATATTGACTTTCGGCCGAAGACCATACTGCCAGTCACAAAATATCTAATTGATAGTCAGATTAACGTTAAATTAATTTATTAAATATACCTGATGATGGTAGCAAACAGTATGACAAAAAATCATATACCTAATTCTAACCTAAAAACGAAGAAAAAAAGAGAAAATAAATTGAAGACAACAAAAAGGGATACAACAGGGACACACGCTTCCCGTCAATAGCGTTCTTTTAAAATAAAATAAAATTTCACTATTTTTATTTTTACTCGCAAATTTTTTATTATACCCTTGCAACTAAAGATTAGCTTAAATAGAAAAGCTCAAATTTAAGGAAGAGGAACCACAAAAATTTTTAAATCAATCAATAGCTAATGTATTTTATTACATTTATTGGCATTTTCATTAAAATAATAAAAAATAATGTTATGTGCTGCCCTCTAACAAGGAAAGATGTGATTAAGTTCATGTTCAAAGTTTTCCTCAGAAGCTTAGTTACTTCCCTGACTAGTAGGGTGGCGCCGTCTATGAGCCAATTGACGAACAATCATCTATTACATGGTAGAAAACTATGGAGAATTCTAGAAAAGAGTTCTAGAAGGATTCCAAGTGTGTATATAAAGAGGTGACTCCAGCAGATGGAACAGTACAGTACAGTTTAGTGAAGGATAAACAGTTCAGTTTAGTATCCAGTACAGTTCTGGGTAATCTGTGGTTCTGGTTACAGAGACAGTTTGTAGAGGAACAGTTCAGTTGAGTGAAGTATGCAGTTTAGTGAAGTAAACAGACAAGAGAGTTTTTAGGTTAGACAAGAGTTGACAAGTTTAAGAAGAAAAGTAAAGTGCTTAGTGTTTTAAAAGTAGTGAATTCATATTAGATTAAGTTATTATTAGTTGTGTGATTTTTAAGTATTTACTAGTGTAATTTTAGTGATTAAATAAATCAGTGGTTTGTGAAAATTCTTGTTGCAAGTTATTTCGAATCCACGGAGTGTTTACTGAAAATTGTAAGCACGTAACAATTGGTGTCAGAAGTGGGATTGCAACAGAATTTCTGAAGAATTTGACGAAGTTCCATAGTGTTCTATTTGGAAACCACTGGAGATAGTGAAGTGAGTTGAACTGGGAAGTAATTAGACAAGACTAATTTGTGTTAGTGTGAGAAAATATTTGACTTGTACCTGGCATTGATTTTAAATAAGGCTTGTTAGTGTTGTTTGTTAGTTTTTGAATGGAAACAAGAAGCATGGCTGCTGAAAAACAAATGCAAGACATGTTCGCCGCATTTAGAAAAATGATGCTAGAGGAAAAAGAGGAACAAGAGAAACGACGTCAAGAAGAAAAGGAAGAGCAAGAGAAACGACGCCAAGAGGAGAAAGAAGAACAAGAAAGACGCCGTCAGGAGGAAAAAGAAGAACAAGAAAGACGACGTCTGGAAGAAAAAGAAGAACAAGAAAGACAACGTCGGGAAGAAAAAGAAGAACAAGAAAAACGACGTCTAGAAGAGAAAGAAGAATTAAGGAAAATTATACAAGGGCAACAAGATGCTATCCTGTCAGCCACTAATGAGGTCAAAGGAAAAGTAAATAAGGTTGAAGAGGAAGTAACTGAAGTCAAAGGAAAAGTTACTGGCGTCGAAGGGAAAGTTACCGATATAGAAGGAAAATTTCGTGCAGTTGAAGGAGAGGTAGAGCGACTTAAGCGACTGTTAAGAGAACAAGGAGGCCAGCTGGTATTATCATCATCAGGTCCTCGATTACAACCGCCTTCCTTTGATGGTCAAACTTCTTGGTCAACCTATAAAAGACAATTTGAGGCAGCGGCATACGCAAACAATTGGAGTAATGAAGACAAAGCTATGGCATTGGTGCTAGCATTAAGGGGCCAAGCCTCAGAGTTGCTCCAGAGTATCCCAGTGACGCAGCAACGGGACTTTAAAGTTTTGGAAGCTGCACTAGATCTAAGATATGGCGACCAACACCTCGCCCAGGTATACAGGACTCAGCTCAAATCACGCACACAAAAGGCTGGGGAAACTTTACAAGATTTTGAAGCAGCTGTTGAGCGACTGACGTACCTGGCTTACCCGGATGCACCCAAAGAATTCCAGGAACAATTAACAGTTGGTACTTTCATCGATGGCATAAGAGATGAGGAGATCAGGCGAGTGCTTAGATTATCTCGAGCTAAGACTGGTAGCGAAGCCTTGATCCATGCCCTCGAAGTTGAGGCCGCTTATGAAGAGACTCTACATCCGAGAGTACGAGCCATGAAAGTAGAAGAAGAGAACCATTTAGAAAAGTCAAATATGGAATCTTTGATGGCTGACCTGCACAAAATGATAAGCCAGTTGATGACAAAACCAGATGCTCCAAGGAAGCAGGAAAGAGAACAGAGCGATGGACAGCCAAGGAAGGTGATTCGGTGTTATCAGTGCAGCAAACCAGGACATATGATGCGGCAGTGTCGAGAACGGAATCCTGGGGAAGTAAACACTGCAAAGAAAGAGGAAGTTCGCTCTGATAAGATGAGATTGATTGTTATGTTAACAGACATACAGAAAATGGTCGCACAATTACTAAACGAATTAAGTTCGCGACCGGAGCTGAAACAGGAACCGCAACTGCCGAAACAGGAGCCGAAGCAGCAGCGAAGTGCTGGAGGTCCGACAAAAGTAATCCGCTGTTATAATTGCGGCAAATTGGGGCATGTCAAGAGGTACTGTCGCCAGAGGAGCCCTAAGGAAGTGAATACCGAGAATGTAAAAACGCAGCACGATATAGCAGAAGTGAAGGCAGTTAAGATAGAGGTTCCGAAGGACTGGTCAAAGAAAGTTCTAAGAGAGGAACAACTGAACGACGATGAAATTGGACCAATGTTGAAGGCGAAAGAAAAAGGAATCCGCCCGGAATGGAAGGACGTTTCCAGTAAAAGTGTTGGACTGAAGGCTTTATGGGCGCAATGGGATTCACTTAAGGTTATAGATGGACTATTACGGAGAGCATGGGAGAGCCCGGATGGGAAAGAAGTTACCATGCGGTTGCTGATACCCAGGTGCCGAGTACCAAAAGTACTTCGGGAAGTGCACGAGGGAATATCCAGAGAGCACTTTAGCAGAAATAAGACTTTGGCTAGAGTACGGGAGCGATTTTACTGGATAAATAGCCGTCAAGATGTGGAAGCTTGGTGCCGCAAATGCAAGGCTTGTGCAGCTACCAAAGGGCCACAGACGAAGAACAGGGGCCAAATGAAGCAATATAACGTCGGAGCTCCTTTTGAGAGGATTGCTATAGATGTAGCGGGCCCATTCCCAGTGACAGATGATGGGAATAAATACATCCTGGTCGCTATGGACTATTTTAGTAAATGGCCGGAAGCCTATGCCATTCCGAATCAGGAAGCAGTTACTGTTGCTCGAGTTTTGGTGGATAACCTTGTATGCCGATTTGGTGTACCCCTGGAGCTACATTCCGATCAAGGGAGAAACTTTGAGTCGGGGGTATTTCAGAAAATTTGTGAGTTGCTGGGCATTCACAAGACTCGGACAACCCCTCTTCATCCCCAGTCAGATGGAATGGTGGAACGACATAATAAAACCATGAAGGAACATCTTTCTAAGGTAGTTCACAAGAACCAGCGAGATTGGGATCGACATATACCATTTTTCTTAATGGCATACAGGGCTGCCATTCATGAGACGACTAAACAGACACCGGCTCGTGTAATATTTGGGCACGAGATCAGACTGCCATGTGATTTGATGTTTGGTACACCAGATAAGAAGCCACTGTCCGTGGATGACTACGCAGACGAAGTTAGTCAACAGCTGAGGAATGTCCACGAATTGGTTCGAAACCAAGTTAGCATAGCTAGTGACAGAATGAAGGCTCGCTATGACCGGAAGGGAACGTCAGCAGGATTCAAGGAGGGCGATCTGGTTTGGCTATATAACCCACAACGAAAGAAGGGCAAATCTCCGAAGCTTCACCCACCCTGGGAAGGACCGTATTCAGTCATCACTCGGATCAATGACGTTGTTTACCGAATTCAACGTAGTAAGAAGTCCAAGATGAAGATCGTGCACTTGGATAGGTTGGCAAAGTATATTGGGGAATCTGAATTGCCTGACCGGGACGTTCAGGCTTAAGGAGGGGGCAGTGTTATGTGCTGCCCTCTAACAAGGAAAGATGTGATTAAGTTCATGTTCAAAGTTTTCCTCAGAAGCTTAGTTACTTCCCTGACTAGTAGGGTGGCGCCGTCTATGAGCCAATTGACGAACAATCATCTATTACATGGTAGAAAACTATGGAGAATTCTAGAAAAGAGTTCTAGAAGGATTCCAAGTGTGTATATAAAGAGGTGACTCCAGCAGATGGAACAGTACAGTACAGTTTAGTGAAGGATAAACAGTTCAGTTTAGTATCCAGTACAGTTCTGGGTAATCTGTGGTTCTGGTTACAGAGACAGTTTGTAGAGGAACAGTTCAGTTGAGTGAAGTATGCAGTTTAGTGAAGTAAACAGACAAGAGAGTTTTTAGGTTAGACAAGAGTTGACAAGTTTAAGAAGAAAAGTAAAGTGCTTAGTGTTTTAAAAGTAGTGAATTCATATTAGATTAAGTTATTATTAGTTGTGTGATTTTTAAGTATTTACTAGTGTAATTTTAGTGATTAAATAAATCAGTGGTTTGTGAAAATTCTTGTTGCAAGTTATTTCGAATCCACGGAGTGTTTACTGAAAATTGTAAGCACGTAACAATAATATGGTACTTCAACAAATTGTGATGCCCTTCTCCTACATTGTCATTTTCGTTGGCCTTTATCCTTTTTTGTTAATAACACTTAAATTCTATGAAGTTGTAGCCTCAATAAATACTCTATTATTTAAATTTTTTAAAAGTGCTTAGTGCTCGTGAATTTTAAGCACTTTCCAGAGTGCTTAGTAATTGCGAGCACTTCAGTGTTGACAGTGCTTAGTGCTTGAAAAATAAAAGCACTTTTTTTGACTGCTTAGTGCTCTCGAGCACTTTTTGTCAATGCTCGGCACAGCTCCTGCTATGTTGCATGTTCCAATCCACAGCCTGCGTATTTCATCAGCAGTGGGTAGTTGCAGTTATCTGTAGTGATGGTGGGATCCGTTACATTTGGTACGCTTTATTAGGGTTGTGCATTGTTTGTTCTGTGTGTGAATTGTAAACATCCTGAGCAAGGTTGTGAAATTGGTGCAGGTGGACTAGGGAAACTCGGATAGTGTTTGTAAAATACTTCCTTACAAACTAATTACTCTCTGGAGTTTAACAATTTGTTAGGATTACGATCACCAGTGTCCATTTGTTGTTAACTTTCATAATTATTCTCTTGCAGTTATTGTGTTTTATACCCATTCTCATGAGTTCTGAGTTTGTTGTTTCATGTAATTACAGAATATGAACTTGATGTTGGAGACCTATCATGGTTGGGGATGTACGAGTCGGAGGTTTTTATAAAGAAACCTTTTTTGTCATTTCATTCATCTTTGTTGAATAGTTTTTATTTGTATATATTGTAGGGTTTTTGTTTTGGATATTTTTGTGTGTGTGTGTTCTTATCTCTGTTTTTTATACTGTTGGTAGGTGACCCCAATATGATATTATTGACAGCTCTTTGTGATAGTCTTAAAGTGTCTGCTCTTGTTTTACTTTTATGTCTCACCATTGTTTTATTCAATTAATGATAATATCTAACAGTATACTGAAATATACATTGAAAATGACAGTAATAAAATTAATTTACGAATCAAATTATTAAGGAATTCTCTGTTTTATGATACATCCTGTATAAAAAGAGTTGGCATAAAAACAGAGTTTTTTTGAGTAAGACAAGTTGAGATATCAAGTGTTAGGGTCAGGTGTGAGGTGAAACAGTTTTGAGAATTCTAAATTTATTTAAAAGGATTATTGGTAAATATTGTTTTGATATTTTCTTGAGACTATGAAAATTGTTGTAAATGTCAGTTCAATGATTCTATTTATTTCAGGCTTTTTTTACATTTTTCTTTTACACCTTCTCTGTTTGATTTTTTTGGTTATTCATTTTCCACTTATAAGTTACCACTAAAAATATGGCAATTGGATTGGTATAAACTGATTATTTGGTAGTATGCATGCAAGGCATTTTCGCTAGGATTTCCAAAATTTGAATTTCTATTGGTTGCAATAGATATCCTAGCAACATAACAGTGGTACTTCCAGTATTAAGCAATTATCTTTTTCTGATAATTTAGCCTTGCGACTACCCACTGACTTAAGGTTATATGGCGGCAAGCTAAAAATGAACAAATTGGGAACAAGGTATATTCATGTGAGTACACTTTTACTTTAACTGTACCACTTAGACATCCATTACATTTGGGAAGACTAGTAGCTGATTTAGTGACATATCGATGTACATAAAATTATTGCGTGAAATTGCTAATTTATTTTTTTTTTTTTTGCTAATTTCCATAAATCTTTTAAACAACTCGATATTTAAAAAAAAAGTTCCCCACCACTGATCATATGGGTCAGGGTTAGCTAGCGTCGCAGCCTCGTAGCGATAACCAACCACTCAGTTGCCATGTTGCTAAACGTCTTCCGTTTGGTGTGTATCAGGCTTCATTTTGTCCTGTTAACGTCGTGAAGCAAATTAATACACTGATAGGCCAATTCCTTCTTTGTCAACAATTGCTGAAATCGTAAATAATTTTTAATCACATGGATGCGTTTCTCCTGGAAAATAGAAAAAAAGAAAATTTTTAACTGCTTAACAGAACAAATTTCAGTTTGATACAAAAAAATAAACAAAAAATTATTCTACTCTGAAAATAATTACACACATTTAATAATAAAATTAAAACATGCTCATTTAAATCATTACTGATACGTCAGCAGTAGCAGCCACTTGCTTCATTCATAAGCGCATGACACGGATGCGTTCTTCGTCTTTCTCATTGAGCTGCCATTTAAACGCCTTTCACTAACAGAAATCCCTATCCTCGGCAAAAAAGATTTAGGCTTGCTGTATAAAATGTGTCCACAGATGGGCTTAACTATACCTGTAAAATATTTTTTGTTTTGTGAACTAAATTGCCATTTCTGTGACACTCCATCTGAGCGAAAGTAGACGTTTTTTATTTGCGCTTTTATCATTCTGAGGGACAGTAAAATTCACTAAAAGTATTTGAACAAAAAATAACAGTATTTGCTTAATTCATATTCGACGTTTGAAGAAAATGAATAAAGAGATTTTTTTGTGTCTCGGCTGTTCTTGCCGAAGTATATCCTTGTCACAAAAATGGCATAGAAACAGTCTTGTAGTAAGCTTCAAGAAGGTCAGACTGATTTATTGAGCTCTCTAAGCAAACAAAGTTTTTTGTGTTTTTTAAGTGACAAAGTGATTCTCAATTTTTTTTTAATAATGCCAGGTTCAAGTGATGGACAAGAAAGTGAACCTATGGAAGTGTCTAACTATAATATTAATAGTAAAAAGAGGAAATTCGATGAACAGGAACTTTTAAATAATATTAGACAATTAAGCCAGGGACAAATACATGAAATCATTGGATACACAAAAAATTCCATTCTGATAACTCACCAAAAACTAATAATAACAATACACAAAAACTGCCACTAATCAATGAAATACAATCCACGTCGAAAAAACAAAACCATCAAACTGATAATGTAGAAACAGGGTGGACTACTGTTAGTAGAAACATAGAAACCATTCTTCAATCATGAGAGAAATTACCAATAAGCAATATTTTAATTCATTTTATATTAATGCAGATAATATTACAAGCAGAGTACAAATGGCTCATGTTTGAGATTCAGTTAGATCATCAAATTCAGATGTCATATTAAAAACAAAAAAAGGTTTTCTTCTCAAGAGTGACACCCCTAAAACTATTTTATCCAACACCTTGAAAAATTTGCAGAATCACAAAAAAATAACCGCATATGTAGAAACTTCGCCATATAAAACTACAAATTCTCAAGAGTCTTTGAATCCTATTAAATCTTACTCATGCACCATCGCATCGGTTGATATGGACATTACAGACACTCAGATGAGCAAGTTTTTAACAGATCAGCAAGTGTCACACGGGTATTGCAAAAGAATAATTGCAAAATCAAACAATAAACCCACCCACATGTTAAGGAGTATCACAAGCCATTTAAGAGCTTATGAAAAATTAGTGCAAGAAGGAGTATTCTACAAAAACCGACATTATGCTGTTTACCCAAGTTTGCCACCACCTCCTGCTCCACTTCCGTGCAGCAAAGGTTTGGAATTTACGCATAGAACGGAAGATTGCAAGGCCTCTCCTAAATGTTCAAAGTGTGGAGAAAAACATTCTACCATTAAATGTACAAATGTTCTGCCCCCAAAATGCAATTCTCTGATCTGAGGAAACATCAGGCTTGGTCGTTTAAATGCCCAAATCGTCCCAGGAAATCAATAGAAGGGATACCCAATATTCCAGTTAAACCTCTTAACAAAAAAAAAGTCATGAAATGGTGAAACAAGGGAAAAATCTAGAATTTATGTGCCAGTAACAATTCATGATTTTATAGTGAATACATTTGTCAATAAACTTAATAAACCCAAACATGTAAACAGAGCTGAATTACTGGAAAAACTGAGGAGGAAATTTATACAAGAATACCAAATAGAAACTTCAGTTACCTTTGTTTGTAATAAGATATACATTTTGATGTTCGAAATGCTACTTATTGATTTTACTTGCCAACAGAACCACTACTCGGAAGACAGGATGTTCATGTTCACGACAATGCTTAATATTCTATACACTAATGTCAACAGTTACATGCCTAAGAAATATTTAATTAACATCATTATCGAAAACTTAAATATAAATTGTGCGGTTTTTGTAGAAAGTAAAACAAAAGAAGGGTCTAACACAAAATACCGGAATTGGAGCACTATACAGCGAAATGGCAATATTGTAAATAATAATGCAAGAGGCGGCAGCCTCATTCAAGTTCACCCATCCCTGAAGATGGGTAAAGCTAATTCGCTAAGAGTCAACAATCCATTAAATGAAGTGACACATTTTACCATACCTTTTCAAAATAATTTTCTTCACATTTTCCTGGTTTATATTCATCCCACATCAAACATTGAGGAAAATCTTTTTATCATGACCTCGCGATTCATATATGCTATTATTATCGGTGATTTCAATTTCAACACAGCAAAACACAGACAGTTAAATAATTTTCTCAATGGCACATCATTTGAAACAAACAATTTATATTTATATAATAAATGTAATATGGAAAAAGTGAATGCGGAAATGTGCAGGCATATTCGTGAGAACAGAATCATTACACCTGACAATAAATTTATTTAATGAGAAGCTAAAAAGTTCTATTCTTAAGGAAACTCCAATTTCTGCACACAGGTACTTTGCTCACCAGTTACCACCATTCATAATGAGGTTAATAAAACAAAAAAGGAAAATTTACAAAGATTACAAGCAATAATGCAATCGATAATGATGTTAATTGTATGACTAGTGGTCGAGAGGTGAGCGCACTTGCCTCCCACCCAAAAGTTCTGGGTTCGATCCCCGGTCGTGGCAGTGGAAAATACTGTGAAAGGGATTTTTTCACTATACACGGATATTGGGTGTGTGTCCCTTGTCCCTAAATGTGTAGCCCCTTCCCACACAAGGCTCTTCTAGAGCCTTCCGGGATAGAGGGGGTCGTAATTACCTGTGGTGTTATTATTTATTTATTATTTATTAATATCAAGATCCCGATCTCAAAAGAAAATTCAACGAACTTAACAAAAATATTCACAACATGATAATGATGTTTAAATCTTCTAAATGGTTAGATGTATGCGAAGAAATAAACAAATCAAGAGGCCGCAATTTTTTTTCCAAATCAACAAACTAATCAAGTACAAGCAAAAATTTCACATCCCAACTATAGTAGAAAATGGTGTAGAATATGGCTCTGATGCTGAAAAATCACAAATATTTGCTGAAAACCTAAAGCAACTCTATGTACATAATGTAAACCCTGACTTTGATGAAGAAACTTTCGATTCGGTAACAGAATGGCATAATCAGTTTTTCCATCATATCGAAATAAATGATGGCATAGAAATCAATGAGGAAGAATACTTCAAAATTCTTGATAAACAGAAAAACTCGGCCCCAGGTATGGACAATATTCCTTGGTCGATTGTAAAAAAACTAGACTATGATATCTATCTCTATATAATTAAAATTTATGAATTCTGTTTAAATAATCACCATTTTCCGGCTATTTGGAAAAAAGGACAAATAATTACAATTCCCAAGCCCTACACTGATCACACAAAAACGGAAAATTACAGACCAATTACTTTATTACCTGTTCTTGGAAAACTCTTTGAACAAATTATCAAAGGTAGAATTCTGGAGTGCATAAGTGAAAAAATTCTAGCTTTTCAATTTGGATTTAAAGAAAAATGTTCGACCCTACACCTTCTTACCATCCTGGTGTCCAATGTCCAGTCCAAACTAGATAACTTAAAATCAGCTGCTGATTTCTTAGACATTAAAAAAGCATTTGATAGTGTATGGCATTTGGGTTTGCTTTACAAATTGAGCAAACTAGAGATCCCAGCCTACCTTGTTTATATTCTGAGAAGCTTTCTAGAAATGAGGAATCTTTATGTCAAAGTAAACAATTCCTTTTCAGATGGTTTTGTTGCTGAGCAAGGATTACCACAAGGGTCTGCATTATCACCAGTGCTATATAATATTTACTGCCATGATATTTTTTCTTCCGAAATTGATCCAAAATCTTATCTTCTGCAATACGCAGATGATACCACATTAATTTCTTACGACAAAACTGACCAAGACCATCGATAATTTACAAACGATGATTAATGACACTGGAAAATGGTTTAAAACATGGAGACTACAATTAAGTCGCGCTAAAGCTCGTTTTTATAATTTTCAAAATCATAGAAAACGGAATTGTGCGTATTTTTATTAATTTTCATGTGTATATATTTTACAGTAAAATTGATACTTTCCAAGTTTTTTGCGAAGGGGTGAGCGTAGGTGCGTCTTTACTACGTACATACTTCGGTATGCGATGTAAAGCAACGACAGGCGCAGTTAGTACTTGGATGGGTGACCATTCCAACGGAAACCGCGTCCTCGCCTCACACATCTTCCAGCGGCTTGTATATCAGTGTATGCGCGGAAGCTATACAACCTTAGGCGAGGGTTGTATAGGAGATATACCATCCTTCGGAGGGGATGTAAAGTCGTCGGTCCCTTGTCTATTAAATGTTAGACAAGTAAAAGATCCCTACTCTTCTTAAGGGAAGAGGTTCGGCAAAATTCCTGGTTGGGGGTAGCTCGTCTACAGGCGTCGATGTTAGGTCTCAGTAGCGGAAATAGGCCGACGTTAAATAAATGTATAAAAAAAAAAAAGTTTTTTGTGAAAAACCGGTTTTTCCCCTATTTTCTACCCCCTCCCCTCCACCAGCGTCTACGGATGAGGACTTTTGATATGTTAAAAAGTACCACAAAATAAGCGTGTTGCCAAAATTTCAGTCCGCTCTTAAGTATTTCATCCAAATCGACAAATTTCGTTCCATTTTATTGGGCAATAAAGGAATTCCTATAGAGTATAATTATTATTCTTTTGAAGTAAGAACCTCTTTAGCTGGTTTTTTGAAAACATTAATATTGGAAGCTTTTAATTGCAGAACTCAGGGTGTGATAGAATTTACATACAGCTCAGTGAAATTATTTTTTTTTTATATAATGTTCCAAAGTTATTTGGTACCAACAACTCTCTTGACGTGCCATGAACATTGTCCTTGTTCTTGTCGATTTTATGAAAACGTGAATGAAATTTTTATGGATATATACCCATAATGTATGTTCCAATCACTGTTAATATTTTTAAATTCACTATGATATAATTGAAGATTTTCCAGTTCAGCCATTATCCGTTTAACATACCTTTGAATCTAGAATACTCTCTTGACTTGTGCATTTGTTCTGCATTTAAGTAACCCATATCACAAATATCAATGAAAAGTGCTATTGTACAACATTAAAAGTACTTTTGTGTTTCAATATTTTGAAGATATAACCGTTTCATCATTCTGTCACGTTCAATTAAGTCACACCTCAACGCTTTAATTTTATTGAAATAATGTTTGATTAATACCTTATTTATTGTACATTTAGGTAAAAATAATAAAAACTGACATTGTGACAGTGTCAATAGTTTTAGAAGAAAACTTCCCGAGTTACAATATAACAGTATTTGGACAGAGAAACAGAGTACTCGGCATAATTAGACTTGCCTTACACTATTGGTGAAGATTATGGTAGTATATATTCAAATTCTGATACTACTCCTCATCCAGTGTATAAGAAACCAATATCGTATAAAACTAAGAATAACAACGGTTTTAAAATTGATCTTTGTCATATACTTTGATTAATTTTACAAGTGATAATATGCAATGTATAATTAACACTGTTGCTAAAAAAAGAACCTTATACTTTTAATGAAAAATATACATACATATTGATCATTCTAACTGCATGAAAAAGTGACAAATGAAAAGTAATGTTTTACATGTAGTTGATGTTGAAGGAAAAAAAATCTGGTCATCTTTTTTTGATAAAGATACGGAGTGGCCAGTCGAAAAAAACCAAACTAATGTTTGCAATAAAATCTTTGGCAAATGCTGATTATGCCACTTGGCGTCAATAATTTGTTGTCATTTTTAGGGCCATTAAACATACAAATAAGCATAATATTCCATAAAAATAATTGTGTTGCATAATAAACCACATTAAATTTTGGCTTGGGGCACCTCTTGTATATTTTTGAGATTGAAGAACTCGCTTCCATGCCCTTTTTTACTATTTTAAAGCGATACAAAAGTTAACAATTTTAATGCTTAGTAACATGTTGACTAAACTTGTGTGCAATGCTAGCAATAGATTGACTGCCGAAACCAAGCCTGCGCTGAGTCTTTTTTTTATGTCTGACTATTTTAACAATTTTATTGAACTGTATCATACAGTCCTTTTACTGACGTATCTTTCATTTAATTAGTTTTTGTAAGACTCATTCTTTGAAATAAATAAATAAAGCATTGTACCATTGTGCGCTATCAGTATCTGGTAAGAACCATGAAGGCTAACACCAGCCAATGTGTTAACTCCTGATCACGGTACATGCAAACTTTTAAAAAATTTCATCCGCATACAAAATGCAACTCCCATGCAAAAATTTGTGCAGTTTATAATGAATGTGAAGTTAATTTTTGGTCTCTATGTTATAACTAGTAATATAATCGAGATATGTTTATGACAGTGGATGAAAAATTGACAGTATATGGACTGACGTGAAAGAAAAAGTGATAAGTGTTAAGTCATCAGAATCATCTCCAGGAAAAATAAATATATTGGGGATGTTTTACTAAATTCATAATTGCGTGTTTTTTGTAAGTATGATTATATATTATATATGTAATCACTAACTGTAATTGAGTGATTTAAAAAAATCCAAAACCATAAAAAATATTTTCTTTATGGTTAATCTATATATTCAGCCATAAACAATCAAACAATTGCGTATTTGGCAGTCGAAATGGAAGCATTATTAAGATCCATAATACATTTTCGCGGTGAAAATAAAATTTGGTAGATGCTAGATGGAAAACTGAAAAGATGTGCAGAATATAAACATTAAATGGAGAAGTTGGTCGGCAAGAATTTTACCACCATGTGGGCAACAGAGTGCTGATTAGTTACAATTAAGTATTCATAGTTTTGTAAAAAGCGTTTCATTATTGCTTCAATCAAATCATGCTGTTGACTACCACGAAAAGAAGCAATTTGAGATGTTTTAAGTTTATTTTGGACAGATTGTACCTTATTCCACATGACTGTAATAGTAATGGATAATGACTAGCTGTCACTTACGAAGAATTTAAAAAATACAAGTTCTTGGTTTGGCTTCCAAAAAATAAACTGATTTTGAACATATAGTGAAGAAAGAACTGTCATCTCTGTAGTAGATTTGACTTAACAATATTTTACAAAAGATGTATTGAAGATAAGACAGAAAAATGGTGTATTACTGCTACCGCCGTCACCCTGCAAATTTATCCAGATAGAATTGGTGTGGCCCAGTGAAGGATTACGTGGCAGAAGAAATAATACTATATTCATATTTTAAGATGTTCATTCATTTTGCAGATGCTTTGAAAAACTAGCTCTGAGAAGTGGTATAAGTACATGGAGCAAGTGATGAAATAAAAACGGAAAACGTTGGAGCTTGACAATGTCATACATCAAACAATAGAACCAATAATAATTTTATTAGTAGCAGATGAAAATCCTACAGATTTGTTGGAAGACGAACGGCTCGAAACACTGTGACATGAATTTTTATATGTATATATTAAAATGAAATTTTGGTATCAGATTTAATAATTTTCTCATTTCATTTTTAATTTTAAACATTTTACATTCATTTATACATATTTGTGTTTCAATTTTATTTATTCATCTATTATTTCATCTCGAATTACCAAATGGACTCACTCTTTTTACTTGCTAGACATATGTAAACTGCCTAATAGACCATAAACATATTATTATCATGCAACAACCATAATAGTACAAGTCCTTAGAATAAAATTTTGGTTTATTCACTAAAACCCATTCAAAATTATATATAGTTTTATTTTTAATACCTATCACACAAACTGTGTTTTGGCTTAATTCTTGCTTGTTAAAATACATGTGCCAGTCCCACATTGGTTGTCTAATAAATAATGAGGAATATATTAATTTTCTAGTAAACCTTATAAACTTGCTGAGGACTTTTCAACTGATAATTGAATTTGCTTACCTGTCGGATATAAAAATTCATGCAATCGGTGGTGACTGAAAAAGTGACAAGCGTCAATTATTGTGATTAGATCTCTGTCTACTTTATGAATTTTTTAATCCGGCTGCAGTGTACCCATAGTGACTTGTATTATATGTGATTGAATAGGAGCCGACGTATTCTCCAAAAAAAAAAAAAAAAAAATTAAAAATATATATGTATAGACAACGAAACGATGGTTCAGCAAGTTTAGAAAAGAAGATTTTTCTTTACAGGATCTACCCCAATCTGGAAAACCAGAGATCAACTTGGACCAATTAAAAACATTGATTGAAGATGATCCATGTTCAACAACATGGTGTTTGGCCAAGGAGCTTGGGTGTGATCAGGACACAGTAGAATTGCATTTGCTTCAAATGGGGATTACTTATAAGCAAGGTGTTTGGATACCTCGTGATTTAAGTACCGATCAGCACAATTACCGATTGGAGGTGAGTACATATTTATTATCTTTACAGCAAACAACGAATTAGTGGGAATACTTATGTTTATATGTTAATCATTCTTATAAACGTTACTATTTTGTACCATTGGAGCCGCTAGTATCAAGGAACGATAATACAGCTAGAAAAAAAATCTCATTGAGGTGGGATGCTCGAGGGAAAAACCTGAAGGCAAAGCTTCCTTGAAAAGGGCCATAGTGTGACAAAAGTATATTGTGATACATATTTTGATGAGTATTATAATGATTTGTCACTACTATGATGTTGTTACACTAGTAAGAAATTCTATTCATATCACTGTTTATGAAACAAGGAAAAAGTGCACAGGTCAGGACAGGACAGGCGGGTAATCAATTAAATGTCTGATTGGCCAGTGGCTTATAGGGCTGCTGAGGACCTGCAAAAAAAAGCAAAGGTCTTTTTAAGCAATTAAATTTACTCATAATTGCTAGGCCTGGGGTCAGTCAAAAGAGTTGCCTGGTAGCAGAATGGATTCCAATCCAAACTCGATTGTGCATTATTTTTTCAGATTTGTTTGGCAATTGAAAGTGTATAGGTACTGTCTAGACAAGCTGATTATTGATATAACTTTTTTATATTGTATTTCTGTTATATATTATTGCAGGTAGTAATCTACTAGTAAAATTCACTTCTATAAACATAAAATCTGGTGTCAAACAATAATCCATTTATAAGAATTGTTTAGAAATTTATACAACGTAATGTAGTAATGAACTATTTCCAAAGTGGTTTCTCTAATAAAAATTTTTTAAAGAGATTATTTTTGTTTTTATAATATCAAATTGTGCTATTACAGGTTCGATGATGTTTTAGAGAATGTCAATTTCACCAATCCTGTTTTTACCATTCGTGTACAGTATAGGCCAGGCCAAAACGGATTATAATGCCAAAAAAGAAATAGATTAATGCAAATATGCTAACAATAAACAAATACAGAACATATAAGATCATAACATTGATATAAAGAGTGAGGTGCAAGATAGTTTTGCCTCCAATTTTAGGAAATGGTGAAGGCAAGCCAATATATCATAGTTCTCTAGTCACCGTCACTGTACTTTTATAAGATGAAGAGTTTACTTCGTAATTAGAAACTTTGTAATAAAAGTTTTACGTGTTTTTGATTTTTTAGAATAATTGTGTATAATTAAATTGTTCAATGTATAAAAATAGTTACATTGATTTTAGTTAATTCATCGCTCTGATGAGAAATAAAACCAAACAAACCAAACACAGAAGGAAATTTGTATTTGCAGAATTGTTACATTCAAAATAAGTTTTTTCTCATTTTATGCATTATGAATATTTGATTACATATGATGACCAGCACTGTATACAGGGGCTGCCACTTACAACTTCCTAGACCCATAACATTTTCATTTTTTAATTGACCGTCATGTCGGGCACATCCAATTGTTCATATTTTCAAGTTCTTTAAATACACATACAGAGACATTCGAAAATGTTTTTTTCTTTGCGATTAAAAAAAATTACTTTTTAAAAATTAAATGTAAATTTAATTTTGCATTTTTTTATCCTCTTGTGAGACCACTTCATTAACAACCTATCTCGGATTTTTAATGTTTTCTTACTAATAAAACTTAGTTGCTCTATAGTATCACTGTAGATATTTAACAGAAAAATTTTATAATCACGATATTCAACCGGTAAGAAGCGAAATTAATATAAATGAAATTATTGCTGCAGCTAATAAGAATCCACACACTTCAATAACAACAATCAGTGCTAGGACAAATGCATCTTTCAGGCAGAGGAATCCTTAAGAATAGCATATGATTATAAAATGATTTTAATAAAACTTTGCTAAGGACATTATGAACGGCAACTGAATTTTGAAATGGGTTTTCATTTGAAAAAAAAAATGTGTTTAGACCATCCTGAAGCCGCATCATGTGCCCTGATGAGAAATATGCAAGAAAGGTTTTTACCTACATAAATTTACATTTACATTTATCTACAAGAAGCTTCACTGCAAGACAGAAGTATGTGGTTCCATCAAGATGGTGCTCTTCCACATAATGACCGTATTGTTGGAAACCAGTGGATAGGCAATTTTGAACCTGTGAGATGGCCAGCCAGATGACCAGAATTAAATTCACTGGATTTATTTATGATGTTACTTTAAGACATTTGTATATGTCTCATGATATTGAGGATTTGAAATTTGGAATAAAAAATGGTGCAATTTCATTCAATTGAATACTCTGTTGTGGTAAATGGTAAATCAATAAAAGATACTGTATTCATGCAAAAAAAGTTGATTGCCTTTAGTTCTCCCTGCTAGCAAATCAGTAAATCAAGATAGTACTCAATCAATCAAGATCGTACAGGAACTGCCAATACATGAAATGTAGCTTAGTCCATAACTGTAGGTTCTATACTCTTTTTATCTTATTAAAGATTTTGGGAAAATATGTTTACTGTGAAATGAATGTTGTTTTTACAATCCAGTTTACACCAAGAATTATTTTGTATGAACTTTTTTAATAATTTTGTAGAATAATTGTAATTTTTAATAAAAATAAGTTCACAAGCCTACAAAATATTATTTCGTAAAGCTTCAAAAGAACAAGACTTTAATGACAAATTTTGTGAACTTAAATTGTCATTTGTCTGACACTCCATTTGAGTACTCTAAACGCTACGAGTGATGGCGAGCGAAGGGGAAGCTGTATGTAGAGAGTAGCATAGACCTAGCATACGCATCGCTATCCTAATTCGTGTAGTATAAATTCTAAATAGTGCCAGCAGTTTGTGCCTTTCTCTGATAGGTCGACTATATTTCCCTACAGTCCCCACCGCTCGCCAACACTCGTGGCGTTTACAGTAGAAGTCTTTTACTTCCGCTCTCATTATTTACAAGCGTCCCTTAAAGTATTTAAAGGGAGAATAATAGTATTTATTTAATTCATATTCGATGTTTGAAGAAAAAATAGCTTGTTTTATGAGGAGTAAGGTGATTTTTTTTGTGTCTCGGCTGTTCTTGTCGTACTCCTTCACTCTTCAATCGGGTACATCCTCGACACAAAAAATGCCACTTTTATTGCATATAAAAGAAGTACTATTTTAAATGATGTGTGTTTTACAAATGAAGTATAAAATTTTGTTAAATTTTTTTCATATTTTAAATAAAGTTTTAGTTTTGAGTCCAAAAAAGTGTATTTTATTTTCTCTCTGAAACCAAAAAGAATTTCTGATATGATGTAAAAACCTTCAATTTGATGTGCCGGACATGGCCATTACTAAAGAAATAAAAAATGTCACAGGTTTGGGGATTTAAGTGGCGAACCGTTTAAACATCTGCAAATATAACAAACAGATTTCTTTAATGGCAAATTGTCTGAACTTTGGGAGATTCACAATATTCATATTCTAGTGCATTTTCATTGAAATTCGATTTGTGATTTCTGACCATAACCCCCCCAAAAGGATATTACTTAACCAGAGATAGTTGATGAACAATTTATTTGCCAGATTTCGCTGGAATATTCCAAAATATTTTTTGTTATATACTCAGACAGATCAAATGACATTTTAAAATAAATTATGTTTGAATTTTGTAAATTTGAAGAAAACAGGTTTCTTCTATTAAAATTTCAATGCTGTTTTTTTTGCACAATGATAATACTTCTTTTGTACAACCTGAATAAAACTTGCAAAACACACTCCAGGGACTCCTAAATATTTTAGTATGGTACAAAGTAAAAGTTTAATAAACTGCAATGCTCTAATTTAGTCCAATTTAAACAGACAATGGAGACTTTGTAAAGATGTATTCTAATTCAGAAAGCCAATCATAAAAGGACATACATGTTATCAGTATGTGGAAGTCAAAGTTCTTTCTTGATATAAGTTTGACTCAGATGCAGTTATCGGTTTAACAGTGTTGAAGATTTAATATCCTTTAGATATCTTCAAATAAAACCCATTTACTAATTTAACTTTATACTTTTTCTGTTATGCTGTTATTCATAAACCCTCTGTTCTCCATAGTTATGTTGTAAATTTAATAATACATTTATACGTAAAATTTAAGAAAGCGCAATAGTTTTGATTAAGACAAACATAAGCAGAACGCACATCAGTGTATCATTTTAAGTTAAAATAAATGTATATGCCTTAAAACAGCATTTTCTAAGACACCAAAGGTAACCATAAAAGATAATTCTCCTTATGTAATAATTAACACGATAAATATAGTGTGTTCATTTGTAAGAGTTGCAGAAATTAGGACAGTAAAAAACTTACAAGTGATTTTGGTTATATAGGTCTGAGGAGAATGGTAGAGTTGAGGAATAATTGGAAAGTAGTAAGTAAATTTATTCATCCTGTAGACCTTGTGAAATCGGGAATAATGCAATGAGCCTATCTTGACCTGTGTGAGCGGTCTCTCGTCTCTAACTCGTGACTTGTAAGGAAATTGTAACTAGGTTTACCAAAGCAGCAGATTGTTTATTCAAGGTATTCTTATTTGACCAATAAAAGAATAAGTTGCTAGCATGCCATCTGTCTATGTCCTTTTATTGATTAGTTTTCTACAAGGAACAGTCGCTATTTTTCAACTTTCCACGGTATTACTTTGTATAATTACCATTTCTAAATAAACCGGTGTGAAATTAAATTGTGTTACTAGGCAGAGGGATTATATATAATGATTATTTTATTTTAGATAAGGAGGATAAAGGATAATGTTGAATATTATATAGAATCCTCGCAAGAACCAGATTTTGAAGATAATGAGTTTATCTATGATGATATTATTGGCTTGGATGAAGTAGAATTATCGGGTGTTGGATTACCATCGTCAGCAACGACTGATAGCAATGAAACTGGTGGTACTCCAACATCAATAATATCGGGTTCATCTCCGATTTCCTCACCCCTACCTCTTGGCAACCTAATTTATAACCATTCCAGTGATAGTTCAAATGAGGCTGATAAGAAGGCTGTTTGTAAAGACCAACCAAAGGTAAGTTTCCTGTGGAGCAACAAATATTCTTATTTGACACTTCTTATTTAACAAAAATTATGATGTTCAAAGAACAATATACACTACATACAACTACTTTTCGATTGTAGAAAAATTAAGAGCAATTCAAGCGCCTATGGCAGTGGGATATCAGATGTTGGGAGATCTACTTAATTTACACCGGCAGAATTGTAATGATTCCAGATTTTGTAAAATAAAATTGATTAAAATATAATAAAATTTATGTGAATAATGAATGTTCTGAATTAAGAGCAGCTAACTGCTGGTTGCACAGCGCACATGCTCAAATGTATGGCCTTAGTTGATGTCTCTAAGAAATTAACAGATTTTAAATTTTTCTCTTTATACAACGCTGTTACTGAATAAAAAGTTGATTGATGAGCGTTGTTCCAAACCAAATCGAAATATATCTTTATATTAACTTATCTTTAAGGCTTAAAAATAATTTACTAATAAGACCATTTGGACTGCAACAAAACCCTTACAGATCCTCTACCAAGTTTGTGTTTTTTTTTTTTTTTTAGCCTGTTAAACCGACTCCAGTAAGGGCAACTACTACACTGAATAATAGCACTAATTCCATACTAAATTATAGCTGTAACAGTGCAACGTCGACCCCTAGTAGTAAGCCAGTTTTGGTTAGCAGTACTCCAAGCAAACCTGCTTGTAGAGAAAGTTCCCCTATTTTGCAAATGATTACGTCGAGTAATTTTGCAACCGTTACAGCCAGTGCGACGTCTAAAGCACCAACAAGTAAGTTTTTTCAGTTTCATAAAATTAACAAGTTTAAGGAATTTTTAGAATCACTTGAACTCACTCAACTAATTTACAACAAACGGAAAAAGAAATATGATTGTCAGTTTTGGATATTTATTGGCAAACTTTTTGACTATGCGTTTTACCTCATTCTGATAGCGTTTTTCTTTGACATTTTGTATTATTTCATAAAAATGGATTGCATAGAAACGGAAAAGTTGAAATATTTTCCCTTTGTGTAAAAAGATAATAAAAAAGCAGCGAGAAGAGAATATATAGCATTATACTCAAATTGTCCAACTCACAGTGAAACATATTTTTGAAAATTCATCGACATAAAGAAACTAAGCCTTAAATTTAAAAAATGTAACACTAGAGTAAACAAGAATGAATAACTTGACTTTTTAATTTATTTTCAAAGCAACTACTATAATTTAGATTAAAAGTTACGTGTAAATTTAAAGTTTTTATTGACGTTAGGATCGGTAAAGGCGGACCCATTCCATCGCCACTAAACAGCCCCAATTTAGCTTTGCATATGTTTTTGTAGTCGTTTATAAAGGAAAAAGTTAGTTTTTTGTGAAAATATTTGCAAAACATTTCTTTCAGCATCAGTAATAATATCGATCAACAGATTTCAAATTTCATTACAATATGTTGATTTATTTTTTAAATTTTATGGTATTTTTGACATCGAAAAATAACTAAAGAATGCCTTGAAAATTATGATTAAATTCTGAAATTTTATATGCTATAGCTTTTGACATTATCTAGGTCCTACAGAAAAATTAGTTCCAATTGATTGTAAAAAGTAGGCTTTACAAGGGTGTTTTCATTTCATACACTGTATTATTTATAGTATATGTATATTATATTATTTAAATTTCTTTTAGTTTTATAAGTCAGTCGATGCAATTCAAAATTAATTGTACTTTTTAAACAGTACTTGTAACTGGACTTTACATTTTTTTTTTTTTTTTTCAGCAAGTGGAGAAAGCAATCCCTCATCTGTGATAACCAATGTTAGTCAGGTCCTAACTCAAATTACATCAAATGCCATTAATACTTCGATTCATTCAAATCCCATTTTATCACTAGTAAGTTTTGATAAATCATTTACTGTTTCTATTTCTTTAATCCGTTATCCCTTTATTAAGGTTTGTAAAATTTATCAAGAGTATATAAGGCATAAGCAGTTACAGAATTTCCTATAAATAATATTTTTAATTGAGGGTTTCATAAATATTTTTTTGTTAATTTTATTAAATTCAATATTTTTGGAAAGAACCCAAATAAGCAGTTTAACTGCAACATTTACACTAAACGTTGCAATAGGGAGATTTCACATTTTCAGTTTTAACAAACATGGTTACTATCATAGGGAAGTAAAATATGGTTGTTAAAAAGTAATTATTATAGATACATCCCGGAAACATATCTAATGATTACTTTTCAACAACCATATTTTATTTCTTGATGGTTACTATTCACCTTCAAACGTGACAATGGTAAAGAAAATCTTGAATAAATATTTCCCAGGTTATAAGCATTTTAATACTTTCCATTTCATTAGAGCAAGGCTAAAAACCAACACCTGGTATTGAGGTGAGCTGCAGTGATGTCAGTAGTGCACTTTTAGAGGGATAACCCAGATGAACCCTTTTTGAAATCATTGTCGAGCGTTTATCTGTTATGCGATGGGGCAGATTTCATACGCAACATGTCATTATATTTTAGCTACCTTTAAGTGCCTTCAGCAAAGTGATGTTTCATGCCAATAAAACTCATACCGCCTATGAATTCACATCAGAAAGGCTGGCATTTATTTACAACCTCTAACCGATAATTTCCTTGGATGCAAAGGGGTATTTTTCTATTTCTTTTTTATTGTTTAGTATTTTAGAACAAACAAGTTCCCCGATGGGGGCGAGCGTAGGTGTGTCTTTACTATGTACATACTTCGGTATGCGATGTAAAGCAACGACAGGCGCAGTTAGTACTTCGATGGGTGACCAATCCAACGGAAACCGCGTCCTCGCCTCACACATCTTCCAGCGGCTTGTATATCAGTGTATGCGCGGAAGCTATACAACCTTAGGCGAGGGTTGTATAGGAGATATACCATCCTTCGGAGGGGATGTATAGCCATCGGTCCCTTGTCTATTAAATGTTAGGCAAGTAAAAGATCCCTACTCTTCTTAAGGGAAGAGGTTCGGCAAGATTCCTGGTTGGGGGTAGCTCGTCTACAGGCGTCGGTGTTAGGCCTCAGTAGCGGAAATAGGCCGACGTTAAATAAATGTATAAAAAAAAAAAGTTCCCCGATACAGATTTCCACACAAATAATCATCAACTTTTTTGAGGAAAATAAAATATATATATATATGACAAAATAAGTGTCATGAAAAGGTCTTTAGATTGGTGATGTGGATAGTCTCCCAATGACATAAGTAGACTGTAATGCTTTGGTAACAGAATGGTTGTAAAGTTTATCAAGTTCAGTTGGAAAATCACAAATAAAATATAAAAAGCCTAAACTAAAATAAAAAAAAGAAATAAGCATTTATAATTCAATAAAATATATATAAATAATAAATAAATATAAATAAACACCACAGAAATTAGACAACCCCCAATTCCAGAAGCCAAGGCTTGTGCGGAAGGGGGTTACACATTGAAAAACGCGGACATACAACCATTTCCTCCGACAGTGCAAGTGCCGGAGCCAGGATTAGAACCCGGTTGTGCGATGTCCGTGTGATTAATTGCGATTGCCACCTCACGCCTTAACCCACTCGGCTATCGACCAGACTATATATATACAGTAATTACTTTACTTTACTTTACAAAATATTAATTGAAAATTAGGTTAAATTTAGTTTTTGATCCAGTACCAAACCGACTAGCAACCACGTGCCTTTTAACTAAATTAATCCCTAGCAAAGCTTTTGGCCCAACTTCTTGATTTAAAAAGAAAGTTTGTCGGTTTCTGGTTGATTTTTATAACCTTTTTTAACTCACAAAGACAAGGGGAAATGACTTAAACTGACAGTTCGACAGAGTTCCAACTTGTGAAATGTTAAAAACTAAATCGATTTTTATGGATCATTAACCATCTTTGCACTATAATTCTGTAAACAATTTTTATGCGCTAATTATGATAATAGTTTATATTTTAGATTTTCTAAGATATACACAATAATATACATCTTTTTTTTTATACATTTATTTAACGTCGGCCTATTTCCGCTACTGAGGCCTAACACTGACGCCTGTAGACGAGCGACCCCCAACCAGGAATTTTGCCGAACCTCTTTCCTTAATAAGAGTAGGGATCTTTTATTTGCCTAACATTTAATACACAATTAACCGACGGCTTTATATCCCCTCCGAAGGATGGTATATCCCCTATACAACCCTCGCCTAAGGTTGTATAGCTTCCGTGGATACACTGATATACAAGCCGCTAGAAGATGTGTCTGAAGATGATCCAACTACTAACCGCGCCTTACGTTGCTTTACGTCGTATATCGAAGTATGTACATAGTAAAGACACACTTACGCTCGCCCCATAATACACATCTATTTAATAAATTGATATTTTTCCTAGTGGGAGCTATCTGTTGGCGGAAAGCCTAAAGTTTTAATTTGGGTAGAATATTAGAGCGTGGTGACATCTATCGCTAAACAGGTTATTTATTACTCCAGATTGGTAAATTGACCTACTATTATTAACCGCGGAAATGAGCGAAAGATGGCACGTCACAACTTTGAACACGTAAAGCTTTATTCTTAAATTGCTGACTTGCCTCGATTAAAGCCAGCGCCATAGGTTTAATATTTCTATGTGGCATTTCACACCAAAGGCACTGTTACCGACACCTTATGTAAAACCACTGCAGACTGATCCATAAGGAACAAGATTCTAATAGAGGGACAGTCCCAAGGGTCAGTTGTATAGTTTGGAATTCACTACTACAAGCGCATAACATTTATCTGATTGGCTGTAGTCTTTATATAGATTTTGTTTGTAATATTCTAAGCAATATTCAAGCGCGATTTGCCTGTTATCGCAGGCAGGCATCGTAATGTTATATCCTGGTGGCAATGCTTTAAAGTGACTTCCTCAACTGGGATTAGTTATACTGTAATGTCGCCAAGTTCAGGTTTTTCCCTAATTGAAGAAATATTAATCAAATTTGTTTATAAATATATTTGTCCAGGAAATTTAATTTTGTGATGTAAAAATTAGATTTATAAATTATTAAATATTTATAAATATTTTTTAATGTCAGTTAACTGTACCAAAATACATTTAGGGATAACAAAGTAGTACTAAAGGCAGATGTTCTAACCTTTGGATTTTCACAAGTTTCACGTTTACGGAGGAAAGTAAATTTTCTTTATAGAAGGTGTGTATCATATCAATCAACTTTTGGTAGATTGCTTTCACAAAATTTAACTCTGCTTTAAGTATTAATAATTTATTGAAAAAAGAATATCAAACATCATAACCAAGCAAATGATAACTAGATGACGGATGCAAAGTTGGGTAGGCGATGTTACCACATCATCCTATGAGTTTTGTGTAAATTTGTAACCCCATCAGCTCCAAGTCACTCGTTTAGACTGCAATGCAGTACCAGATTAGGTGAAAAAAGAATTTTTTCTTTTTCATTTTTGTAAGTACTTTTCATTGCCCCATAATGATAAAGGACTCATTTTTGTAAAAAAATAAAATTGAATAAATCCAGATGCGTAGCTACAAGGGCTAAAAAGTGTTTTTTTTACTTTATTTTGAAAAAAAAATTTTTGGTTTTTGTTTTTGGAAGTACTTTTCATTGCCCCACTATGATAAAGGACTCATTTTTGTAAAAGAATAAAATCCAGAGGCATAGCTACAAGGGCCCAAAAAGTGTATTTTTTATTTATTTTGAAAAAAAATATTTTTTGTTTGTATTGTACTTTTTATCGTTCCACAATGCTGACTTTCTTCTACTAAAAAAACAATTAAAGTAAGTAAGTAAGTAAAAAAAACAGTGGCATAGATTTATAGTCAATATAAATGTCAACTTTTATTTGAAATACAAAATATTTTATATATTTTTTTGATAACTCATGCTTAAAACAACACCTACAAAATTATTACAGTATTATATGAGAAGCTTAATATTTGTTGCCACATATGGCAACTTGGTATACAAACGCCATATGAATTTGTTGCCATCTAGGGCAACATGGAGCTGAAGGGGGATTTGTTTCCAAATAATAATCCTTCTAAAAACATTTAAACAACCTTTATTAAATTTAATGAAATTGTGGAGTAAATATTTGAATGATTTGGCGTCCATCTAAATTAGTTACAGTCAAAGTGATAGGTTGTTTATTAGTGGTTCACTCCTAATAAAACGATTTGAAATTTATATTTATACAGGCGTATTATTTTAATTAAAAAAAAAAATTGATATTTTGGATTAAATCAAGCATGTGGATTTGTTAAAATAGAAGTATCTTACTCTATACAGGGTGAGGCAATAGTGCGGACTTCGATATCTCGAGTTCTACAATAGCTAGAAATTTTTTTAAAAATTGCAAGTAAACTAGATAAAAAAGTATATAACTGGAAATTATTTTCGAACATACAGGGCGAGCCAAGACGAAATTACAGGACCAAGTGCCTTTTTTTTTAAATGGAATGCTATGTATACCAGTACATTTTTTGAAGCCTCTTTCTAGGCTCTATTCCTTCCTATATTAGCATTGAATATCTTCCAACCACTTGGATGTAATTAATTTTTTTGTTAAAATAATGCAATCTGCAGATGGATATTAAAAAAATCAGCACAGTCACAATTATTAAGGGTTTTGAGAAGAAACTTATGTGAATACCAGTTATGAGACATCAAATTAATGTTTTTGAATCATTTTCATTTCCTAAAAATGTACAGCGTGACCAAAAATTCTTTTTCAATTAAGAACATTTTAAATTGAATTTTCTCAATTTTTTCAAATGGAACACTGTATATTTTTCCACTATGTGATGTAGAAATGAAAAACGAACATTTTTTGTAAGTACTTCCCTATGGCTAATTGCAACCATTTTCGTTTTATAAATAAATGTCAAATTCAAGAATAAACTTAAAAAAGAGATTCCCTCAAATAATTCATTAGAGAAATTTATAATAGGTGTTCGACGTGTTGCCCATTTTGATTGACACAAGTCTTTATGTAATTTTGAAATGAGGCCATTTAGTGGAACCATTTCTTCCAATCCATTGAAATGAGTAAATAGTATTTAACCGGTCCTTTACTGTAATTGTTTTTTTTGTAAATTTTTTTGCTGTTTTCATTATTCGACAAGCAATAAATCCTCAGTTTGGTATAAATTGTTGTGTACAAAGGAGTATTTATCACACTTATCGGCCGTTACTGTATTGAATTTAAAATATTTGGAATTTTACAATATGAATTTTAATAAAGCGGAACTTGTAGGTACGACTTTTGTTTTGGGCGAGTCAGATAGCGATTGTTTACTTGCCAATAGAATTTATCACCAACGTTATCCTCGAAGAAGGATTCCTAAGTTAGCAGCTTCTAAAACCTTCTCGATAGATTTCTGGAAACTGGAAATGTCGAATATAAAAAAAGTGAAAGAATAAAACGTGTTGTGAACGAAGAAAATGAGTTTTCTGTGGTGCTGGGAACAGTTGAGAATTCCCATGTTAGTCAAAGAAAAGTGAGCTCATTAGTAGGAATAAGTAGACGGTCTGTGGGTTGAATCTTAGAAATAAATAAATTGCATGCATATCATATTTAAATGCACCAGGAATTATCTGATGACGATTTTCAAAAACGCCTACAATTTTGTAATTGGGCTAGAGGTGAAATGCAACATGATGCCAACTTCTTCAATATTGTTTTATTCAGTGATGAGGCAACTTTTTATAAAAATGGATTTGTTAATAGGCACAATTTCCATTATTATGCTTCGGAAAATTCTCACTTTTTTATGCAAGTTGATAACCAACACAGATGCTCTATAAACGTTTGGAGAGGAATTATTGGAGAACATGTAATAGGGCCACATTTTTTTGATGGTACATTGACTGGAGCTATTTATCTTTATTTTTTTCTAAAACTATCTGCCACAATTATTGGTACATCTCTCTGAAAGAATTCGAAATAGGATGTGGTTTCAACAAGATGATGCTCCACCACATTATTTAAATGCAGTTAGAGACTACTTAAATAATACCTACTCTAATCAATGGATTGGAAGAAATGGTCCCACTAAATGACCTGCTAGATCTCCAGATCTTACAAAAATGGATTTTTTTTTATGGGGATACGTGAAGGAAATTGTTTATAGAGACACCAACAAA
This sequence comes from Leptura quadrifasciata, assembly GCA_963675555.1. Lineage (NCBI taxonomy): Eukaryota > Metazoa > Arthropoda > Insecta > Coleoptera > Cerambycidae > Leptura > Leptura quadrifasciata. The sequence goes on along the minus strand of OY776673.1, from coordinate 146,432,527 downwards.
GTACGAAATATGAAGGAAAGAATAATAACTGCCTTTTCATCTGTCACACCGGCAGTTTTAGGAACAGTCGGAACCTCATTTCAGAAACGCATAGAGATGTGTCTCAATCCGGAATGGTCAATGGTGGAACATTTGATATAATTTTTTCTACTGAGTTATTTTTCTTTTTTTAAGTTTCTTTTTGAATTTTGTAATTATTGCTCAATAAAACGGAAATTGGTTGCAATTAGCCCTAGGGAAGTACTTACAAAAAATGTTTGTTTTTCATTTCTACATCATGTCGAAAAATATACAGGGTATTCCATTTGAAAAAATTCAATTTAAAATGTTCTTAATTGAAAAATTATTTTTGGCCACCCTGTACATTTTTAGGAAATGAAAATGATTCAAAAACATTAATTAGATGCCTCGTAACTGATATTCACATAAGTTTTTCTTAAAACCCATAATTGTGACTGGTGATTCTTTTAATATCCATCTGCAGATTGCATTATTTCTAGTGATGCAACGGTTTCGGGTTTTACGGTTAAGGTTACGGTTATTCTTACGGTTATGGTTACGGTTTTTAAAATGAATCGCATAATGATAAAATATTAAACTTTATTCTTCAAAATAAAACACAACACTTTGAAAGGGCATATTTAAAACAAAACAAAAACGTAAAAAAAACTAAACTACAATTTTGTAGTGGTATTACAAAAAAACAGCATAAAATTAAACGTTCTAAATATAAATAAACAGGAAACATTGTAAACAATAAAAGCTGATAGAGATTAAAAAAGAAAACAAACATTTATTTAAATTTTTAAATATAGGTAGGCATCTGTATCTACCTACTTAAAAATGTAGTTAAAATATTTAAACTGAAAATTTAAAATACAAAAAAGAACAAAAGAACAAAAATTAGTATTCAAAATTTACAGCAAGCAAATTTTTATTTAGGAAACATAACATTTGCAAATTCTACGGATTCAACCTATTCCTCTTGGGTGTTTGCACAAGCCCTGCAGTGGAGAACTGCTAGATTGAGAATTATCCGTTTCTGTTTCTATATCTTCACTGTGCCATCGTTTAAGGTGATTCCATAAATTTGAAGTTGAAAAACCCTTAACTGACGCATTTTTGCCCCCTCGTGATATTTTTGCATCGCAGAATTTACAAACAGCGCTGATGGCCGCATCGGATGCCTTTGTAAAATATTTCCATACATTTCTAATTTCTCTTTTATGTGTATGCGACATTTTTACCGCGAAAACGCAAACACAACACAGAGTCCGACGGACGCCCTTTCAGAAACTGCACCGTCAACTAACAGGCTCTTATCCGTATCGGTGCAGCCGCGCCCACTGTTGGGAGTTGCACATTCAGACCTGCAAGAACCGTATAACAACCGTGAAAAATAGACGGTTACGGTTAACCGTATAATAGCAAAAACCGTGAACTAAACCGTTCCCCAACCGTAACCGTTGCAACACTAATTATTTGAACAAAAAAATTCATTACATCCAAGTGGTTGGGAGATATTCAATGCTAATATAGGAATGAATGGAGCCTACAAAGAGGCTTCAAAAAATGTACTGATATTCCATTAAAAAGAAAGGCACTTGGTCCTGTAATTTCGTCTTGGCTCGCCCTGTATGTTCGAAAATAATTTCCAGTTATAGACTTTTTTATCTAGTTTACTTACAATTTTTGAAAAAATTTCTAGCTATCGTAGAACTCGAGATATTGAGGTCCAATGCACTATTGCCTCACCATGTATATTGGAACGATTCACTTTGGAGATTAGCATATACCGTTTCTCGCTTAATATCTATTGTAGAAGAATAAAGTTTTAGAAACAGTTATCCCATTTTCTGTGAGCTATATTTCAGTAAAAAGAAATTTGAAATCCATAGCTTACTTTGGAAAAATAGGAAAACCAGAAACTGTTATAGCTTCCTTATTCGAGGAAATACGAATAAAGTTAAAGAGGTGAAACTTGACGGCAAATACAATAAGAATAATAATGTGTATCAAAAAATTTTAAAAACGCAGTTGGCTCAAAGTAGGCCATGACACCAGTTCTTTCCAACAATATAAAACATGTCACAAAAATTTTAACTGATAGTGTCAATATTTTACGAAAACCACAATTCACATCATTGAATAGACACTATTAGTGTGACGTTTCATCCCCACCCCAATGTTTCCATACTGAATTAATAGTGAACCTTATTGCTCTTAACATACAGACACATAAAAATATATTGTCAATTTTCTTACTCAATAATAAAAATATTTAAGTATTGAAATATTTTTTTTAATTATTGCCATTGAAATTTATTTCTTCCTATATTAAAACTGTATTAAAAAGTATTTTGGAAAAGTTGTTATTTAACTTGTTTACTGTAACTCATCGACTTATTATCGTCAATACTATAATTGTTTTGAATATTAAAATGGCAGAGAAACATGTTATAAAACTATCTGCTATAATGCAGTTTTCTAAAGAGTACACAAAGGCAAAGATTAGTCTACGAAAGAAGTTTAACCTCAAATACTGTAAATATTGACAAGAGTTTACAGACAGAAACAAAATAAGCTAAGACGGACGTTCGATCGTACACATGCGTAGTCCATTTGAAATATAAATAATTGTTTTAATTATTATTCCAACAAATTAAAACATTTTTAACTGGTGGAGTATTTGTATCAATTAGTTATAGTTATATAAAAACGTGTGTCAATAGCTAAATATGAAAAATAACGCCAAAATAACCATATTTAGAAAGGTGCTCCTAATTTTGACCCTAATGGCAGCGGTACACATAAGGATTGCTTTTAAATGGCTTGAAACACAATTCGTATTTTACCGCGTGATGGTGACGTCACCACTTTTAGCGTCCATTGTAAAAATCAGCTATGCGATAATAGTAAAAATTCACTTTATAATAATTATAATTCGGTAATTATTTATTACAATTTAGTACAAACAAACATATATCACATAAATAAAAATACAAGTATAAAATGAACGTCCAAAAAAATAATAGTACATGTGGTAGAAAACCCAAATAATAGGAAAGAATATAAAATGTGTGTATTTATTTTTCTAACTACAAATACTCAAATTATGCAACATGCATTCTAATACACAAACATGCTCTACGAGACACTCACGCATTACATTTTGGAGCATTTCAGGAGTAATTGCCTCACATGCATTTCTAATTCTGGTTTTGATATCCTCAATATTTTCAGGGGCAGTTTGAAATATCTTGTCTTTAATGTAACCCCAGACGAAAAAATCCAAGGGAGTAATATCTGGTGATCGAGCTAGCCATAGAATGGGTCCATAGGTGCCTATCCAGCTATCTGGCATAACTTGATTTAAATAATTTGTACATATTAAAGTATATACGATTGGAATGGAAACCGTATAAAAACTAAAAGCCGGCAAAAACAGTTGGCATCTCTTTATTGTACATAGGCGGAGGTAAATAGAAATGCTTGTCATAACAAAATGATAAGATTTTCAGGCGTTATTATATTATCCTCTGTTTCAAATGGTCTCCAGAAAGCCATGGTAAATTAGTAAATGATTAAAATATTTTACCTTTTATACAGTAGTAAATATTTATAAATATGAACAGTAACTAACTAAACTCCTACGCTTGATATTATAATAGGTAGTTATGCGCTGCACTGGCACATATACAGCACGATATTAGACTTCCATGTTCCAAGATAAAGAAACGATTTACGAGTTTTTTTGTGCTAGTAGGCCTGTCCGTTTTATTACCTTTAAACCAGTGCAGTCGTAGATGGTTCATTCAGGCTGATTACATTGCCAGTCTCGGACTCGCCTGCACAGTTTCAACTACCGTTCAAATCTCAATACCATTGCCAAATATATAGGACAAAATATCAAGTTCAGTACGCACGGTCCTGTGCTTTAAAACTGACCAGTTTCAATTCCAATCGTATATACTTTACAACAGTGTGAGGTGGAGCCTCATCTTGTTGAAAATATGATGATTTAATCTTTCTGCCACTGGTGATTCATAAAGAAAATATTGAAATTCGTTCTGCAGGAAATTAAGTTATCTACAGGCGGATAATTTGCCATCATATAAATAAGGTCAAATTACTTTAGTCCCTAAAAGACCCATCCAAATATTTGTAGAAAATCTTGGAAATCAGTCTCTCTGCATTTTCTCTATTTCTCTATTTTCTATTGAAAAATCCATTATTAGAAAAATTTTATTCGTCCGACTAAAGAATTTCGCTACATATCAGGGGGTCATTCCTTTTCTTATTTAACAACCATCTACAAAATCTTACTCTCCTCGCCTTATCTCCCTTATTTAAATTTGAACTTTCCTCAATTTGTAGCATCAAAATCCGTTTTTTTAAACTATTTTTCTTGCACGTCGTCTTTTTTTATGCGACAATTTCTCTGAATTTGTCTCAAAGAAATGTCTTCATTTTGGTTAACATAATTCAACAACTCTATTCACTTTTCTTAAATTATCCGCAACATGCCCTTGCCTTACTACTTTTTTGAAAATAAACCGTGCGTTTTTAGATTTTGAACTAATTTCTTAAACATAGCTTGATTTAGCTGCGGAGCATCTGGAAATCTATCTCCGTAAACCGTGACTGCCATCTCAGCATCAAAATTGCATTGACAATAAATGCTAATCATATCAAATTTGTTATTATTAGTGTACATCATAATTACTGATATAAAACTTATCTTAGAACTCGACAATGCAATATACAACAGTGACAATCTGTCAAATTTGTTAATAACTGTATACATTGTTTTTCACTAAACATAGCATAGCTGATTTTTACGATTCAATGATACGAATTGTGGTTTTCGTATTAAATATTTATTGACACTATCAGTTAAAATTTTTGTGACATGTTTCATATCGTTGGAAAGAGAAAAAATAAAAATGGAATTGTCAATGGAAGAGTCAATCTTTTTAAATACTTTTGTGCAATCATTTAAATCATGTTTTTCATACATTTTAAATACTGTTGTTTTAAAAATTGCTGATTTAGTATCACAGTCAGTTATTGCGTGTAAAAATAAGATAGGATTTTTACATTTTGGATAAGCAGGTAAACTTTTCAATGAATATATTTTTGTTTGTTGTTGAGTCTTCCCAGGTTTCAAAAAGTAAATAATCTTATCAATTGGAGTTCGTGCTGTCAGTAGTATTAACAAATCAACATCTTCACCAATAATGACAGTTGTATTTGTTGTATTGAATTGTTCTATTGCTGTTTCAATGATGAGAATATCAGCGTCATTGTCAGCTTGTTTCACTAAAACGTTCCCAGTTGTAAATTTTTCACATAATATTGTAATGAAGTGAGATTTGTTGCGAGTATTTGCAAGAAATTGTTGTTGGTTTGTTGGAACTGTCATAAATTGATCATAAACAACATCAGAAGATAAAGATGTTTTTGTAGTTCGACGACGTAGTTCTGCAGCTTTAATGTATAACCATCAAATACTATAGTCACTCTATGACGAAAATGTCTATGTACATACTGAACGTATTTATCAAAAATAACTTTGAATGTTTCTTCTCGATACCATACCACACGGTGTAATAGATATCCTCCATCGGTGATCTAAGTAGTATTTGTGTTGTCAATTTCAATGTTCACTGATTGAAAGCAACCATAAATGTATATTCTAAGAATCGGACAACTTGAATGTATAAGTTACACAAATCAATATTTTTACTTATATTAAACGTCAGATGATGTGTATAGGCAGCTTAGGCGTGCGTATTAGTATTTTCTATGTTTCAAATGGTGATATCTCAGAAATTATGATTCTACAACTTTTGTCTGACCCATTTTTATGATAACATTGAGACTACACTCAGACCTTTTTTCACGTCCACGTAGGACATCTTTTTTAATACATCAGTTAAATATTTAATTAATATTCATCAAATAGATGAATATTAATATTTGTAAGTACAAATAGATTAGATTTAATCTATCCTAAAACAGTTTCACGCATTACCGTTTACAAGAAAAATGCAAAAAATCGACATTTTTTACTTTTGACCTTAAATAATTTTTTTAGCAGATGTAGGATCGGTGGGGATTTTTGGTATTTTATTTGTAATAGTGTACCTAAGTCCTGTACCAATATTCAGTTCTATGCGACTTATTGTACACTTGCCACTATTTTTTTGTCTTTGACTGGATTACAAGTCCTTAAAATGTCAACCAGCAGTGAAATATAGGGGTTGAATACATTTCTTTTGCAGGCAATAGTGGAATATTCAATCTAGTTAAAACATGTAGAAAAATAATAAAATTTCGGATATACTAAGAGTAATTTATGAGTTACATCATAAATATGATCAAATGTGTAGTCGAAATTTTGTAAATTGATCTTCCATTATGTTATGAATTTACAAGAAAAATTATCATCTGTTTTATATAATGTAGAATTTCAATTTTGAAGTCTCAGTGAAAAATGTATTTCTCTGTGTTTTAAGTAGATGGTTGATACAAAGTTTGAATAACCAAAATTGTGTGTGTTATTGCAGTTTTTATTACATGTCATCATATCTAAACAGGAAAACGAAGGCAATGAATGTTTATGGGGAAATCTACTAGCGCACTACTGATGTCAATTCATTCACGTTTTAACGACATTGTTGAATATTTGAATTTCTACATTTTTCCATGAAACAATCATATTTCTAGCTGGAATTTTTTCGTACTCATATTATTTCTTGAAATCTGCCTATCCATGTTTGGTTCATTATTTTAAACCTTGAATATTTACGGGTGATTAGCTTCCTGTTGTATTGTTATTGAAATATAGTTTTCATTTAAATTTTGCACAGATAAATTAATATATGAAATAAATTATCAGAAAACATTTATAAAAGAGAAATGTGCATAAATATCTTTATAACAATCTTAATGTAACAATTTGGTTATGATCTCCTTAATTTTGCAATCATAGGCGACACAAATATCAACAAACTCGTCTCAAAAGTCCTATACTGAACCACATGTACAAAGTAACTGTATAAGTCCTGATTTAAACAATAGCAATGAAACCTCGCCTTTAAATGTTGAAACATCACAGCCTGTAACGAATGGTTCAACTACAGAAAAGGTAAGTGTAAAAATGTACAAAGGTCTTTTAAAGCTGAAAAAGAAAATTTTAGATCTCTGATGGTATGACAACTTTAAAGTCAATGGCTCAGCAGGTGATAGATCGAGCAGGCTTAGAAAACAATCAAGTAATACTTGAATCCAGTAAAACACAAAATCAAGGAAAATCCGATGCCCACATACCCCCCTTACTCGGAGTTGCACCCCTAGGAGCGATTCCTTTGCAGAAGGAACATCAGACACAATTCCAATTAATGGAAGCAGCATTTTACCACATGCCTCATCTCTCTGATTCAGAAAGGATTAGAACATATTTGCCAAGGAGTCCTTGTACCACACCATCCTATTATAGTCAAACTCCTTTAGTCAATGCTGATAGTTTGGAGTTTTATCAAAGATTAGCAACAGAAACGCTATTTTTCGTGTTCTATTATATGGAAGGAACCAAAGCTCAGTATTTAGCGGCGAAAGCTCTCAAGAAACAAAGTTGGAGGTTTCACACGAAGTATATGATGTGGTTTCAAAGACATGAAGAGCCGAAAATCATAAATGAAGAATACGAGCAGGTAAGTTTTTAGTCAAGGTAGTTATAAACTGCAAAATTAATTACCCGCCATGGAACTTCATTTTTCTAGTGGGGAGGGAACAAAGAAACGGTTAATGAGATTTAAAAATTTGCAAATTTGCTTTTCTATTCACAGATAAGTTTTTGTTTTCTTCAGTTTTGTTAATGTATTAATGTTGTATCAAATATATTACACTATTATGCCCTATATACACTAATATTTGCTCCCCCCCCTCATAAAAACTGCAAAGCCCCTGTGATACCAAAATAAACTGAAGAAATAAGAAAACGTTAAGTAGAAGAGTTCTAACCTAACATTTGGTCCTGCCTACAGGGCTATTGTACCATTCTAGATTCTTGAGTTTTCAAATTTTTTTTGTGCCTTTTAAAAAAATCTAAATCCTTTTTTGTAGATTGAAATTATACAATGTAGAAATGTTATTATTAAATAATGCTTTTAATATTAGAATAGCACTGTTCTTTTTCTAAATTCATCGTTTTTAATACGTTTCTGAATGCTAAAAACCATTTTAATGGAGTAGATCTGGCATTTGAAATGCAAGTGTTTTTTTTTTTTTTAAATTTTTCCCATCTCATAGAGGACAACATCCCCCACTGCCCTGACACTTTCATATCGTCCAGGCAGGTTGTGGAGGGGGGGGGGCAGTTGAACATATGGAAAATCGGTTTTTTCCAGTTTGCGTGCGATCAGGGAACTGGACAAAAAAATGTTTCGGATAAAAAAGAAAGGTCTCCTAGGCGCGTAAACTGGTTTTTGGTTTTTTAAAATCGACCAATTAGGGCCGGAGATATGGCCGTTTGAAGGGGTTGAGTTTCAGGGTAGGAAAAGGGATCGGACAGGGGTGTTTTTCTTAAACACTCTAAGGGCTGGGGTTAGGAGGGTAATTTTTTTTCTGTTGTGGGAAGAGGTCAGGCCATGGGGGGAGCTCTCTAGAGCAATTACGGAAGGGTTGGGAGGGGGAACGTGCAAAACAGGAAAACGGCCATATCTCCGGATCTGCTCGTTCAATTTAAAAAAATCAAAATGGCATTTCTTTGTCTTTATGGCAGCTACAACTTCCATTTGGTCAGAATTGATTCTTGGCAAAAATTGAAAAATGGGAAGCAAAAGAAAAATTACATTTTTTCAAATTAGTTTTTTTACTGGAGAGGGGATGAATTGCCCCTCAAAAGACGGGGATTTTCATCCTCTTCAAAATGAAAAAAAAAAATTTCAAATTCCTTCATTAGGAGAGCCAGGACGTCAACTTTTAGTTTAAGCCCTGTAGAAGGGCAAGGGAAAGTCTTACGCCCTTCTGTCAGGGCTCATTGTCAAGAGAAAAATTTCTCTTTTTGTTAAAAAAAAAAATTAGATTGGACGGTAACTTGCGCTGCGTGCACGAGTTACATTTATAAATTTATTTCTCTCCAATCAGCAGCTGCAGCAGCGCGAGAGTAGGCGTGGCCTCTACCGTCTCTACTCTCGCCGCTCTCACTTACACAAAGAGAAATTGTTTGTGTCCGCTTGAGCCGTCGCGCGCGACGTTTTCAACTATTTAAACTCCCTCAATGCTCAACCGTTTTTAATAATTTTTTTTTATTTCTCGTGAATATACACAGTAAATCAGCTCGTCGACGCCTCTCGTGCATGAGAAAATTTCTTGTCGATGTGAGTGTGAATGAGGAATAAAACGAAAGAGAGTGATAGAGGCAGATAGCGGTCGTATATCACGAAACTTCTCAATTCTTATTTCATTATCTTAAACACGGCGTGCGCCGGTCCAGTCGGACGTGCGGGGCCTCAATTATCACTTGTGTGTCCGTGGCCTCGTCATATATATCCCATGTAATATCAGCTACTGAACAGAGGCTCTGTAGAGTGGAATATACCGGCTGGTTGTGGAGATCATACGCGCATGATCATCATGATGATGATTTTACATACTGTTTTGCATTTACATGATATTGCATTTAACAGCGATTGCGGATACAGTCTCTCTTGAGCATTTGCCTCCTCTTGGGGCGCGGGTGAGATAATAGTAGAAAGAAAATAGAACAAAAATCAGGAACAAGAGGAAACAAATTGAACGGTGTACATTGAAATATTGTATGCGGCGCGCATCGATGAAGTCGGATGCGCGGACGTTGACATGATCACGCGCGTGTGATATTTCCACAATCAGCCGGTATATTCCACTGTACAGAGCCTCTGGTCAGTAGCCGACATTATATGGGATATATATGACGAGGTCACGGACACACGCATGATAATTGAGGCTCCGCACGTCCGACTTGACCGGCGCACGCTGTGTATAAGATAATGAAATAAAAATCAGGAGGTGTCGTGATATACGACCGCTATCTGCCGCTTTCACTCTCTTTCGTTTTATTCCCTTCTCACCCTCACTTCGACAAGAAACTTCCTCGTGCATGAGAGGCGTCGGCGAGCTGATTTTCTGCGTAAATTCACGAGAAATAAAAAAAAATCATTGAAAACGGTTGATGATTGAGGGAGTTTAAACATTTGAAAACGTCGCGCGCTATGGCTCACACGGATACAAAGCATTTCTCTTTGTGTGTGTGAGAGCGGCGAGAGAGTAGAGACGGTAGAGGCCACGCCTACTCTCACGCCGCTGCAGTTGCTGATTGGAAAGAAATAAATGTATAAATGTAACTCGCGCGCGTAGCACAAGTTACCGCTTGATCTAATTAATTTTTTGTTTAACAAAAAGAAAAATTTGTTTTCTTAAAATGAGCTCGACAGAAAATATCCGTCTTTTGAGGAGCATTTCATCCCCTCTCCTCCCCCTTTAGTGAAAAAAATGTAATTTTTTCTTTTGCTTCCTCTTTGAATTTTTGCCAAAAATCAATTCGGACCAAATGGAAGTTGTATCTACCATAAAGACAAAGAAATCTCGTTTTGATTTTTTAAAATCGCACTAGCAGATCCAGAGATATGGCCGTTTTCCCGTTTTGCACGTTCCCCCCTCCCATCCCTTCCGTAGTTGCCCTAGAGAGCTCCCCCCGAGGCCTCGACCTCTTCCTATGACCACTCACAACAGATAAAAAAAATTACCCTCCTAACCCCATCCTTTATAGTGTTTAAGAGAAATACCCCTGTCCAATCCCTTTTCCTACCCTGAAACTCAATCCCTTCAAATGGCCATATCTTGAGCCCTAATTGGTCGATTTTAAAAAAACAAAAACCAGTTTACGCGCCTCGAGGAGACCTTTCTTTTTATCCGAAATATTTTTTTGTCCGGTTCCCCGATCGCAAGCAGACTGGAAAAAACCGATTTGCCTGGACGATGTGAAAGTGTCAGGGAAGTGGGGGCAGTCGCCCTCTATAAGATGGGGAAAAAAATTTTTTCAAATCAAAAAACACTTGCATGGACCCCCCCCTCTTCTCCGCCAGATCTACTCCACTATTTATCTGTATTTTATTACACTTGAGTAATTTCTGAAAGGTTTTTGTGGTTTTAATAAAAGTTTCCACATCTCTTAATTCATCAGGGTATTCCCTTGAAGACTATGATTTAATAATCCAATTCGCTTGATTATTTATATATTTTATCTGATGTTCCAGTGGTGGGTAGATAGAATTAATGTAGATTAATGTACTGTGTTTAAAATTTGATCTATTTATCATATTAGAATGTTAGATTGTAAAGTGTAACAAATTACAAAAAATTACTAAGTTTGCAGTGACGGCTTGTGCTAGAGGGTAACAGAGCACGTGCTGTATCGATAGCCAGTTTAGTAGATTTTCTTCATTTAGCAGTTAATTTTAATATATGTAAGTATATTTATTGTGCTTTATTGTATACTTATCGTGCATAATGTGCAGCAGCCAGTAAATATATTTATATATAATTTTAAATGCAAATGGGGTTGAAGTGAGTAAACATAAATTTTGAGGACCTGTACTATAATGGTTGTTGCATGACAGTAGGTTTATAGTCTAAAATTTAAGATGTTTATATTGGTTCAGCAAGCAAAGTTTATTGTCATTTAAGAATTTCAGAGGAAATAATGCAGGAAAAATGCATCAAGCGAAAGCCATTCTACCAGTGTGAGTTAAAATCATTTTTAATTATTATTCGACAATCTTTTCCCTGATAGTGATTTTTTTTAGGAATCTACCTCAGAAAGTTTGAGAAGCACTTATAATATTTTTATTCTGCTACATTTTTCTAACTTTCATTCTTCATTTAGTTATATCTCATTTAAGTAATAAATATTTATATTTTCACTGCTAAAGTGATTTATCCATCTTAATAACTTCTCCACCATTTAATTTTTATTTTTTTTGCTAAGACTGATGAGTCTGTTTTGTTTTCCTCGCAACTGAAATTCATTTCGTCCAAACTTTTCCATAATCTTTTTCTCCTAGACTTTTGTTCAGAATGTGTATTTCTCTGTTGAAATAGAAAGAGACTTCTCTTCTGCCACTTCGGTTATCTTCCTCAATAATTATATTTCTTCCTGCAGATGTTTTTAAAGGCATTACCATTACCTTAGTTTCACCCTGTTATATTTGAGTATTTGGGCAAGTCTACAAAGCGGGGTCAATTTCACATTGACAATATTGCAAAATGAAGTATCATGAATCTATTTGAAAGACTACATATTGAAATCGTTAGTGTTTAATTTCCGAGTATACCCATCTGTAGGTGCTTACTTTTTTGTTTTTTTGTCACTTGAAAAACATTTAAGATTTTTCGAGGTAAAATGCATAATAAAATCATTTGCATTGATTGGAACTAACTTTTTGGGTTTTTATTTTTTGACATATAATTAATTTTGTGATACAGTTAATAGTACTGTGTAATATGATGGTTGTGAATTACTCATGACAGTTGTGAGAGTGGTATGTGATTGACGTTAGAAATGAAACTTCAAAGTGAAACTTTTTATTAATTTATTAGAAAAAAACCTAATATATATATAATATATGTATATACATAGTGTATGCCCCCCCTCCACAAATGCAAAGGCACTTGCAATACCAAAATAAACAGAAAAAAAATCAAAAAATTATACTAGGAATTTTTTATCGTAAAATTTTATTAAGGTTATTCGGAATTGTCTGAAAACCCTAAATCCAAAATTTTATCAAAATTAAAAAATATTGAAATATACAGAATACTCTAGAAGCAACTTAGAAATTACTTGATAAATACATGACAGCTTGGGTTTAATTTAGAACAAAATTGTCATACCATACTTAAAAAAAACATTAAAATGATATTTTCGGACATTATTTTAAATAAAATTCCAATGTTTTTTAATTTTGATGAAATTTTGGACTTAAGGTTTTTGGACAATTCTGAACAACTGTCATTAATAAAAATCTCTGTTTAAAAAATGTATAATATGGAATGATGAATATGATTTGACTTTTTAATTTATTTTGGTAACACAGGTGGCTTTGCATTTACAGGGAGCAAATGTTTTTTGGTCATAAGTAGATCCAACTTTGTCCTATATTTGAGTAAAATTTGGTTCAAATTGGAAACAAAGTTATACATTTTTAAGCATGACACATTGTATACAGGGTGTTTCACCGGGAACTGAATCGATCGATATAGAGAAAAGTACGCATCAGAAAATTTAGATAATTACTAATGTCGGTGTGGCTAATCCAACTAAAATAATTACAAGTAGCTGGCACTTCCGCTTATACCGGAAGTCGATACCAACTTGCTTATTTCAAACGGAACACCCTCTATATATTTTAGGGTTTTCGAAAAGAGCATAAAATTCTGAGCCGAAAATATGTAGCATATCCTATACCTAAACCTAGCCGTTTCAGAGATATTTGACATTTTATAGGAAATTTGACAGGTACAACGGTGTGCATGAACCGTTATAACTTTCTTCGTGTAAAAGATCCTCATTTGCTTCTTGTCACGTAAAAAGAACAAAAGGAGAACTACGTTCTACAACTGAAATAAATTCAGTAGTATCATACCAAGTGTTCCATTTTTCGCGTTACAATTTGTCAACTTCAAACCGCGAAAACTTGTTTAGGTCAAATGGAACACCCTGTATTTTTTTACGTCAAGTTGTGTAAAATTGAATTCCCTTTTTTCTGATATTAGCATTGTGGTGGTTAAAGTTACAACTTTTTGAAGTATTTGCGATTTTATTAGAAATTCATGAATTGTTGTAATCATTTCATCAAAATAGCCATGATTAGAAACAATCAGTCATTATCTTTTGTCAAAAAATGCCAGCACGTTTAAATTATACCAACAAAAACTTTTTAAATTTGTTTATTATTTATGGAGAATAATATCAAGAATTGCAGCACATTTGCTACTCGATATCCACAAAAACGCAAAATAACACTAACACTGTAACATGCGTGGTAATCGAATTGAAGATATGGCATGAACTAAAATAGCAGAGATAAGATCAATTTAAAATATAATCATTTTAATTTAATGATTGCTCAAAATTCCGCCCTCGAACCTCGACACATTTTTCTCACCTTCGGATTAGTCCCTCATGGGTAGATCTTCTAATTGAATCCTGTGATATGTTTTGAAATGCATTTCTTACTCTTTGCATACAATCTTCAATGGTTGTTAATGGGCTCTCATAAACTTTATTTTTAATAGTTCCCCAAATGAAATAATCCAGAACTGATAAATCGGGCGAGCGAGGAGGCCATAAGAAAGGTCCATTATTGGCAATCCATTGATCATAAAAAGTTTCTTGTAAATAATTATTAATTAAATATGCGTTATGTGGGGGAGCACCGTCGTGCTGATAAAGAATGTTTCTATGTTCGGCGAGAGGTAAATTTTCTAAATAGTTATTATTCAAATTTTGTAAGATTCAGATATCTTTCACCTAAAAAAAGAAAATTTACCTATACATATTAGCAGAAGAGAAAATTTAATTTACCGTTTAAATTTTCCTGATAAAATTTAATGCCACCACTCTATCATTTCTTATGGCACAGTAAACATTGAACTACCAACTTTCCTGAAAGTTTCGCTATCTGAACATATGAGGATTTGAGTCACTCCAATAATGCGAATTGTGTCTATTAAAAAGTCCATTTTTAGTAAATTTTTCTTCAACTGTCCATATAATATTTCCCAAATAAGAATAGTGACCCTCAGACCTTATTAGAAGAAACTCACAAAAATTCTGTCTTCTCAGGAAATCTGTTTCTTTTAATCCTTGAACCATATGGAATGAAAACGGGTGAAACTTATGTTTTAATAAGATTCTGTGAATTGAATCCTTGCATAGTCCCGATTCCAGAGCAGCTTGTCTTAATGACATCCTTGGAAATGTGTGAAAATACTATTAAATTACTATTTCAATGTTTTCGTCATCAACAATAGGCTTTCTTCTTTGCATTTTTGCCTTGACGGAGCCATAATTTTTAAAATTTTCCAGTATGCGTTTTACAGTGTTTGGTGACGGTTTCCGTTTTTCTGGATATCGAGTAGCAAATGTGCTGCAAGTTCTTGATATTACTTTATCACATTCTCCATAAATAATAAACAAATTTAAGAAGTCTTCGTGCGTGTAATTTAAACGTGCTGGCATTTTTTGACATAAGAATGACTGATTGTTTCTAATCATGACTATTTTGATGAAATGATTACAACAATTCATGAATTTCTAATAAAATCGCAAATATTTCAAAAAGTTATAACTTTAACCCCCACAATGCTAATATCAGATAAAAGGGAATTCAATTTTACACAACTTGACGTAAAAAAATACAGGATGTACCATTTGACCTAAACAAGTTTTCACGGTTTGAAGTTGACAAAATGTAACGCGAAAAACGGAAGACTTGGTATGATACTACTGAATTTATTTCAGTTGTAGAACGTAGTTCTCCTTGTGTTCTTTTTACGTGACAAGAAGCAAATGAGGATCTTTTACACGAAGAAAGTTATAATGGTTCTTGCACACCGTTGCACCTCAAATTTTCTATAAAATGTCAAATACCTCTGAAACGGCTAGGTTTAGGTGTAGGATATGCTACATATTTTCGACTCAGAATTTTATGCTCTTTTCGAAAACCCTAAAATATATAGGGTGTTCCATTTGAAATAAGCAAGTTGGTATCGACTTCCGGTATAAGCGGAAGTGCCAGCTGCTTGCAATTATTTTAGTTGGATTGGCCACACCGACATTAGTAATTATCTAAATTTTCAAAATTTTCTGATGCGTACTTTTCTCTATATCGATCGATTCAGTTCCCGGTGAGACACCCTGTATATGTACATATAGCCTAACAAAGTGCTGTTACATGAAGACACTACACTATGAATCTAAAAATAATGTATTTGGATATAATTCGGTTGATAAATATGAATAGTGGGATAGCCGAAAAACAAATAAAATTACCATATATTATTATACTTAATAGGTAATTCAAAATGGTTTACAAATTGTTTTGTTTTTTTATAAAATTTATCACAAGTCATCACTGCAAATTTACACATCATTGCCTATCATCCTTTTAGTTTAGCAACCTTATACTTTTAAGATGGATTATTACTGAATGGTTTAATAAGACGATGCATTTTGTAGGGCACGTATATTTATTTTGATTATGAAAAATGGGGACAAAGAAAGAAGGAAGGATTTACATTTGAATACAAATACTTAGAAGATAGAGACCTTAATTAATTAAAATATTTATATTAGTGCTTGTGTTTTATTTCATTTAATGAATATTGCAGATAGAGGACCTCTTTTTGAAGTGTAACATTCTCATCTAATGCATACAAACGTCTGCAAAAAGTTTCACCAGGATTTATAAAACATTGTAAGACATCTTAGGATAGTGGGAGTTCTGTGTACGTAAATCATTATATTGTATGTGTAACTTGTTCCATGGCGCAGTTGAAATAACTTATGCAGTTTATTTTATGCATTGTTTGTTGTTTAATTGATAACAAGTTTCTGCTCTGTTATTTGAAAACTGTAAACTTTTTTTTTGTTATTCCATTTTCTGTGACTTAATTCATGTAATATTCTTGACTTACACAATGGTTGATCAATTTTCTTCCAAGATAACATCTTCGATTTTTACTAGCTTGAGAGATCAATGACTATTGAATAATTATTAATTCTGGAAAGAACGCAAATCATGACATTTGTATTGTGTATATGACAATTACCAAGTTCTGATATAATTTTGGACAATTATAACCTGTTTATATATTTGTATATTTGAAATAGCTCCCGTTTATGGGATATGGTGAAATGTAAACCATATTATGCTATTTTACATAATATTACAAAAACAAATAGGTCGAATACAAGGAAAGGTAATAAAAATGGAAATTACAGACCTCTCTTCATTATTTTAAATCTCCGAAATATAACATAATGATTCAGTGGATATAATCAAAAAACTAATTTTTCCATGGAGTTATTGTGCCATATATTTAGTATATATCTTAAAGGTATATGACATACCTGTATTGATATGTTTTTCCATTTTAAGTTTCATTCTGCAGAGTTTCTTCAGTTTAAAGTTACTTCACCAGTATTTTCACATAGTCCAATAAAACTACTGTGCTGCCGAGTTGTGTAACACTACTACTGCCAATTCACATTGGTTTTTGAGATTATGGATCATTGCGAAATTATTTTGAAAATCTCAAGCAAAACAAATCATATATGGTTGTGACCGTTTAGTTATTCTCCATTTGTATCTTCTATGTGACAATTATCAAGTTTCGTTATAAATTTGGAAAATTGTAACCTGTTTAAGTTTTTCTGTAATTGTATATTCGCTTTTCGGGATATGGTAGAATTTACACCATATTATGCTATTCCTGATTTCTTCGTCATTTATATTTTCTCAAAAAAATGCCACAATTCAATGGATACATTGGAAAAAATAAATTTTTCCATGCAGTTTGTAAGATGTATATTTAGTGTATATCTTAAAGGTATATGACATACCCATATTGTTTCAATTTTTTTCATTTTAAGTTTCATACTGCAGAGTTGTTCAGTTTAGAGTTACCTCAGCAGTATTTCCACATCATTCAGCGAAAGTACAGGACTGCTGAGTATACACCTTCGATTCGTATTGGTGGTTGAGAAATTATTTTGAAAATATCGAGCAGAACATAAATCATGTATGGTTATGAACATTTTTTATTTGTTCTCCATTTCTATTGTTTGTATGACAGTTATCAAGTCCTGTTGTAATTTTGGAAAATAATAACCTGTTTATATATTTGTATTTTTGAAATAGCTTCCTTTTTTGGGATATGGTGAAATGTATACCATATTATGCTATTTCATACAATATTATAAGAATACGTAGGTCTAAAACAAGGAAAAGTAATAAAAATGGAAACTACAAACCTGATTTCTTCGTTACTTAAATTTCAGAATATAATGCAATAATTTAGTAAATATATTGAAAAAAAAACAAATATTTACATGGAGTTATTGTAAGCTGTATATTTAGTGTATATCTTAAGATATATATTAGTAGTTATATTTTAAGTTTTTTTCAGTTTAGAGTTGCCTTACCAGTACTTTCACAAAACTAGTATGCTGCTGAGTTATATGAGAGATACTACCCTCAATTCGTGTTGTCTTCGAAGATTATGGATCATTGAGAAATTATTTTGAAAATATCCTCATGCAGAACACAAATCATATATATATATATATATATGGCCGTTTATTTATTTTCCTCCATTTTTACCTTTCTTCTATGTGACAATTATCAAGTTTCGTTATAATTTTAGAAAATTATGACCTGCTTACATTTCTCTGTAGTTGTTTATTCCTTTTTCGGGGTATGGTAGAATTAGGGACATATTGTGCTATTTTACATAGTATTACAAGAAGAAACGTCTAAAAGCGGGATTTTAAATAAAAATCCACAACTGATTTCTTCGTTATTTATATCCTCGCAAAGAAACGCCATAATTCAATGGATATATTGCAAAAAAAATATTTTTCCATGCAGTTATTGTAAGGCGTATATTTAGTGTATGTATATCTTACATATTTGTGTTGTCTCAAGTTTCTAAATTTTAAGTTGCATACTGTAGAGTTGTTCAGTTTAGAGTTACCTCAGCAGTATTTCTACATCATCCAGTAAAAGTACAGGGCTGCAAGTCCTGTTATAATTTTGGAAAATAATAACTTGTTTATATATTTGCATTTTTGAAATAGCTTCCTTTTCGGGGATATGGTGAAATGTGTACCATATTATGCTATTTTACATAATATTATAAGAATACATAGGTCTAAATCAAGCAAAAGTAATAAAAATAAAAAATACAAAACTGATTATTATTTGAATCTTCACAGTAGAAAGCAACAAGTCAACAAATATATTGGAAAACTAATTTTTCCGTGCAATTATTATAAGGCCTATATTTAATGTATATCTTAAAAAGGTATATGACATACCTGTATTGTTTAATATTTTCCATTTTAAGTTTCATACTGCAGAATTGTTCAATTTGGAGCTACCTCACCTTCCACATCATCCAACAAAACTACAGGGATATGCTGAGTTGTACTGCAACACTTTCGATTCATATTGGTTTGGGGTATTTTTGAACACTGAGAAATTATTTTGAAATTGTCTGCAAGCAATCACACATAATCTTAATATACACAAATCGTGTATAATAAGATTTTGAATATTTTTTATTTATTCTCCATTTATTTATCTCTCATATGAAGATTATCAAGTTCTGTTATAATTTTGGAAAATTAACCTGTCAATATATTTGAAATAGCTTACTTTTGGGAATATCGTGGAATTTAAACCATGTTTGCTACATATTACAGGAACAAGTAGATATAAAACAAGGAAAAGTAATAAAAAAGGAAACTACAAATCTGATTTCTTCATTATTTAAATTTCAGAACATAATGCAACAATTCAGTGAATATATGGAAACAAATTATTTTCATGGAGCCATATATTTAGTGTATGTCATATATATGACATACATACATTTTAAGTTTAATATTGTAGAGTTCTTCAGTTTAGAGTTACTTTACCAGTAAATGCTTCCACATCCTCCCAACAAAACTAGTATGACAGATACTACCTTCAATTCGTATTATTTTCGGAGATTATGGATCATTGAGAAATTATTTTGAAAATGTCCTTATGCAGAACAAATCATATATGGTTATGGCCGTTTATTTATTTTCCACCATTTTTACCTTTCTTCTATGTGACAGTTATCAAGTTCCGTTATAATTTTTCAAAATTATAACCTGCTTATATTTCTCTGTAGTTGTATATTCCTTTTTCTGGATATGGTAGAATTAAGAACATATTGTGCCATTTTACATAGTATTACAAGAAGAAACGTCTAAAAACGAGATTTTAAATAAAAATCCACAACTATGATGTCTTCGTTATTTATATCCTCGCAAAGAAACGCCACAATTCGATGGATATATTGGAAAAAATATTTTCTCGTGCAGTTATTGTAAGGCGTATATTTTGTGTATATCTTAAAGCTATATGACATCCGTGTTGTCTCAAGTTTTTTCATTTTAAGTTTAATACTGCTGAGTTGTTCAATTTAGAGTTACCTCACCAGTATTTCCACATCATCCAGCAAAAGTATGGGGCCGCTGAGTATAACACTAATAATTTGTTCTTCATTTGTTTTGTTTATATAAAAGTTATCAAGTCCTGTTATAATTTTGGAAAATAATCTCTTTATTTACATTTTTGAAATAGCTTCCTTTTCGGGGATATGGTGAAATGTATACCATATTATGCTATTTTACATAATATTGTAAGAATACATGGATCTGAATGCAGGAAAAGTAATAAAAATAAAAAATACGAAACAGATTACTTTATTATTTGAATCTTCACAGTGGAAAGCAACAAAACGAATTTATTGAAAAACAAATTTTTCCATGGAGTTATTGGAAGTCGTATATTTAGTGTATATCTTTAAAAGATACAAGACATTCCTGTATTTAATATTTTCCATTTTGAGTTTCATACTATATAGTTGGTCAGTTTGGAGTTACCTCACCTGCCATGTCGTCCAACAAAACTACAGGGCTGCTGAGTTGTACTGTAACACTTACGATTCGTATTGTTTTTGGGGGATTTTTGAACATTGAGAAATTATTTTGAAATTGTCTGCAAGCAGAACACAGATCGTGGTACAATAAGATTTTGAATATTTTTTTATTAATCTCATATGACGATTATCAAGTTGTGTTGTAATTTTGGAAAATTAACCTGTTTATATATTTAAAATAGCTTACTTTTTGGGAATATTGTGAAGTTTAAACCATCTTGTGCTATTTTACATAATATTACAGGAACAAATGGATCTAAAACAAGGAAAAGTAGTAATTATGGAAATTACAAACCTGATTTCTTCATCATTTAAATTTTAGAATATAATGCAACAATTCAGTGAATATATATATATATATATATATATATATAAACAAATATTCCCATGGAGCTATTGTAAGCCATATATCTAGCGTATATCTTAAAGATATATGACACACTCGTATTCTTACATTTTAAGTTTCATACTGCAGAGTTCTTCAGTTGGGAGTTACTTTACTAGTAAGTACTTTCACATCCTCCAACAAAACTAGTGTGTTGCTGAGTTGTTTGACAGTTACTACCCTCAATTCGTATTGGCTCCGGAGATTATGTATCATAGAGAAATTATTTTGAAAATATCCTCATGCAGAACACAAATCATATATGGTTATGACTATTTATGTATTTTCCATCATTTTTACTTTTCTTCTGTGACAGTTATCAAGTTTCGTTATAATTTTGGAAAATTGTAACCTGCTTACATATTTCTGTAGTTGTATATTCCTTTTTCGGGATGTGGTAGAATTACATATTGTGCCATTTTACATAGTATTACAAGACGAAACGTGTAAAAACGGGATTTTAAACAGTAATCCACTACTGATTTCTCCATTATTTATGTCCTTGCCAAGAAACGCCACAATTCAATGGATATATTGGAAAAAATATTTTTTTCCATGCAGTTATTGTAAGGCGTATATTTCGTGTATATCTTAAAGGTATATGACATATGACTGATGGCCGAGAGGTAAGCGCACTTGCCTCTCAAAAATGTTTGTAAATTTCCTGTGCATATTATGTCACTAATGAAAAGTTATTTATTTGGTAGGCAAATAACAGTTAACATAAATGGTACTCACTCGGCCCTCTAACAAATGTCAGCCGGCGTTCCGCAGGGGGCTATATTATCACCACTGTTATATAATATATACCTCGCGGATACGCCGACAAGTCAGTCAACTGACATAATACTTTATGCCGATGACACGGCTATATACGCTAGGTCTTTTTATGCTGCAACGGCACTACAAAAAGTGAGGTACCATCTAGACACATCACTAAAATTCCACCAAAAGTGGAAAATTAAAATCAATGCCGAAAAAACTGAAATCATTACTATGCACAGGAAGTTTACAAATATTAAAACTTTCAATAAAATTAAAATTAACGACAAGATTATTGAGGAAAGGAGCACGGTCAAGTATCTAGGGGTAACCCTGGATACGAGACTACGCTTCGGACCTCATATAACCAGAGTAATAAATAGTACGTATGCTGCCTTAAGTCGACTATATCCATTAGTCAACAAAAGGAGCACATTAACTAAGGATAACAAGTTAACCCTTTATAAAGTTATGTTAAAACCGATCCTTACCTATGCATGCGCGTCTTGGAACACAATTTCAGATGCGCAATGTAATAGATTACAAAGGACACAGAATAAAATCCTTAGATTACTTACACACACAAATAGGTATACTCCTATAGAAACTTTCCATAGAGAGTATAACATCCCTTTAATTAGGGATTATATAATAGATACCGCATAAAAATTCTTTAAATTAAAGATACATAATTCCCCGCTTACCACACATATGGTAGACATACGGGAACATCATAATTTTGAGCATACCCATAAGCTCATACATGAAAATCTTCCGATTTATTCGGATAGATAACATCATATTTAAAACATATAATTTTCTTGCAGGTACAAGCAGAACTATGATGACGTGATTTGTTTCTGAAACATTGTATACATACTTTTTAACATTAAATATTATTTGACTTGTGATTACTGAATAGTTGTTTTATTTACTGATTTTCTTTATACTACCGATATAATCGGTGTATTTTTATTTGTAAATACATTTTTTTTAAAGCAGGTTTTTTCTTGGTAATAAGTTTCCTGCAGGTTAAACGCAAAACTGTATATAGTAGAAACAATTTCATTAATTTTCATTTTTTAAACATTTTGTATATTGCAATCGACATTTATAGTTCAATCTGTTTTGGAGGACGCTTTTTATTTTATTAATTTTAACTCTATTTTAACTCATTTTGGCATAAGATCGGCCCCCCGTCTCGCTTCTAAGCTAAAAACTTATTTGTAACGCGTCGGGAAATTATCTAATTGTACACAATGATATAAATGACATAAATAAAATAGAGAATGTATTGTATTTAATAATGAATAAAGAATTGTAAATTGTATTGCCTCTCACCCAAAAGTTCCGGGTTCGATCCCCGGTCGTGGCAGTGGAAAATACTGTGAGAGGGATTTTTTCACTATACACGGATATTGGATGTGTGTCCCTTGTCTCTAAATGTGTAGCCCCCTCCCACACAAGGCTCTTCTAGAGCCTTCCGAGATAAAGGGGGTCGTCATTACCTGTGGTGTATTTATTATTATTATTATTATTGTCCCAAGTTTTTTCATTTTAAGTTTCCTACTGCAAAGTTGTTCAATTTAGAGTTACCTCAGCAGTATTTCCACATCATGCAGCAAAGGTACAGGGTTGCTGAGTATAACAGTAACACCGTCGATTCATATTGGTTTGGTAATTAAGAAATTATTTTGAAAATATCAAGCAGAACACAAATCATGTATGGCTATGAACATTTTTTATTTGTTCTCCATTTCTATTATTTATATGACAATTATCAAGTTCTGTTCTAATTTTGGAAAATAATGACCTGTTTATATATTTGTACTTTTGAAATAGCTTCCTTTTCGGGGATATGGTGAAATGTATACCAAATTATGCTATTTTACATAATATTATAAGAATACATGTCTAAATCAAGGAAAAGTAATAAAAATAAAAAAATACGAAACTGATTACTTTATCATTTGAATCTTCACAGTAGAAAGCAACAAATCGACGAACATAAACTAACATAAACGAACATAAAACTTTTTCTGTGAAGTTATTGTAAGTCGTATATTTAGTATATATCTAAAAAAGGTATATCACATACCTGTATTGTTTAATATTTTCTATTTTAAGTTTAATTCTGCAGAGGTCCTCAGTTTGGAGTTACCTCACCTTCCACATCATCCAACAAAACTACAGGGCTGCTGAGTTATACTGTAACACTTTCGATTCATATTGGTGGATACATTTTTGAACATTGAGAGGTTATTTTTCAATTGTTTGCAAGCAGAACACAAATCGTGTATAATAAGATTTTGAATATTTCTCCATTTATTTATCTTTCATATGACTATTATCAAGTTGTTATAATTTTGAAAAATTATAATATGTTTATATATTTGAAATAGCACACTTTTTGGGATATGATGAAATTTAAATCATCTTGTGCTATTTTACATAATATTACAGGAACAAGTAAGTCTAAAACAAGGGATAATAAAAATGGAAACTACAAACCTGATTTCTTCATTATTTAAATTTCAGAATACAGTGCAACAATTCAATGAGTATATTGAAAAAATATATATTTCTATCGAGTTATTGTAATCCATATATTTAGTGCATATCTTAAAAGATATATGACATGTCTGTATTCTTACATTTTAAGTTTCAAACTGCAGAGTTCTTCAGTTTGGAGTTACTTTACCAGTAAGTACTTTCACATCCTCCAACAAAACTAGTATACTGCTGAGGTGGATGACAGATACTACCCTCAATTCGTATTGTCTTCGGAGATTATGGATCATTGGGAAATTAATTAATTTGAAAATATCCTCATGTAGAATACAAATCATATATGGTTATGGCCGTTTATTTATTCTCCGCCAGTTTTATCTTCTATGTGACAATTGTTAAAAACAGAATTTTAAATAAAAATCCTCAACTAATTCGTATGGGTTTGGTAATTGAGAAATTATTTTGAAAATATCAAGCAGAACACAAATCATATATGGTTATGAAATTTTTTTATTTGTTCTCCATTTGTATTTGTTTATATAACAATTATTAAGTCCTGTTATAATTTTGGAAAATAATACCCTGTTTATATATTAATTTGTATTTTTGAAATAGCTTCCTTTTCGGGGATATGATGAAATGTATACCATGTTATGCTATTTTACATAATATTATAAGAATCAAGGAAAAGTAATAAAAATAAAAAATACGAAATTGATTATTTTCTTATTTGAATATTTACAGTAGAAAGCAACAAGTCAACAAATATATTGAAAAGCACATTTTTCCATGCAGTTATTGTAAGTCGTATACTTGGTGTATATCTTAAAAAGCTATATGATATACCTGTATTGTTTAATAATTTTTAACTTTCATACCGCAGAGTTGTTCAGTTTAGAGTTACCTCACCTTCCACATCATCCAATAAATCTACAGGGCTGCTGAATTGTATTGCACCACTTTGAATTCGTATTGATTTGGGGGATTTTTGAATATTGAGAAATTATTTTGAAATTTTCTGCAAGCAGGACACAAATCGTGTATAATAAGATTTTGAATATTTTTTATTTATCTCATATGACGATTATCAAGTTGTGTTATAATTTTGAAAAATTAACCTGTTTTTATATTTGAAATAGCTTACTTTTTGGGAATATTGTGGAATTTAAACCATCTTGTGATATTTTACATAATATTACAGGAACAAATAGGTCTAAAACAAGGAAAAGTAATAAGAATGGAAACTACAAACCTGATTTCTTCATTATTTAAATTTCATAATATAATACAACAATTATTCAGAGAATATATGGGAAAAAATACAAATATTGCCATGGAGTTATTGTAAGCCATATATTTTATAGTGTATATCTTAAAAATATATGACATGCCCATATTCATACAAGTTTTATACTGCAGAGTATTTCAGTTTTGAGTTCACATCCTCCAACAAAACTAGTATGCTGCTGAGTTGTATGACAGCTACTACCCTCAATTCGTATTGTCTTCGGAGATTATGGATCATTGAGAAATTATTTTGAAAATATCCTCATGCAGAACACAAATCGTATATGGTTATGGCCGTTTATTTATTCTCCGCCATTTTTATCTTTCTTCTATCTTCTATGTGACAATTATCAAGTTTCGTTATAATTTTGGAAAATTGTATCGTGCTTACATTTTTCTGTAGTTGTATATTCTTTTTTCGGGATATGGTAGAATTAAGAACATATTGTGCCATTTTACATAGAATTACAAGAAACGTCTAAATACGGGATTTTAAATAAATATCCACAACTGATTTCTTCGTTATTTATATCCTCGCAAAGAGACGCCTCAATTCAATGGATATATTGGAAAAAATATTTTTTTCTATGCAATTATTGTAAGGCGTATATTTAGTGTATATCTTAAAGGTTTATGACATCCGTATTGTCTCAAGTATTTCCATTTTAACTTTCATACTGCAGAATTGTTCAGTTTAGACTTACCTCAGCAGTATTTACACATCATCCAGCAAAAGTACAGGGCTGCTGAGTATAACACTAACACCTTCGATTCGAATTGGTTTGGTAATTAAGAAATTATCTTGAAAATATCAAGCAGAACACAAATCATGTATGGTTTTGAACATTTTTTATTTTTCTCCATTTCTATTGTTTATATGACAATTATCAAGTCATTTCTAATTTTGGAAAATAATAACCTGTTCATATATTTAAACATGCGCTACATTCTATTCTATTTCGTTATAATTTTGGAAAATTAAAACCTGCTTACATTTTTCTATAGTTTATATTCCTTTTTAGGGATATGGCAGAATTAACACAATATTAGGCTATTTTACATAATATTACAAAGAACGTCTAAAAATGAGAAAATAAATAAAAATGCATAACTGATTTCTTTGTTATTTATATCCTCATAAAAAAAAATCAACTCAATGGATATTTTGGAAAAAAATATATTTTTCCATGCAGTTACTGTAAGACTATATTTAGTGTATATCTTCAAGGTATATAACATACCCGTTTTGTTAACTGCAGAGTTGTTCAGTTTAGAGTACACCTCAGCAGTATTTCCACATCGTCCAGCAAAACGCTAGGCCTGCTGAGTCGTAAAAACTAACACCTTCGATTAGTATTGGTTTGGGAGATAATTGAGAGATTGCTTTAAAAATATCAAGCAGAACACAAATTCTGTATGATTACGGAAATTTTTTATGTCAGATACATAGGTCTGAATCAAGGGAACGTAATAAAAAAAAATACGAAAGTGATAACGTCGTTATTTAAATCTTCATAGTAGAAAGCAACAAGTCAATGGATATATTTTTCCATTTAATTGTTGTAAGCCGTATATTTAGTGTATACGTTTCATACCTCAGAGTTCAGTTTGGAATTACCTCACCTTCCACGTTATCCAACGGAACAATAGGGCTGCGGAATTATATAACTGCAACACATTTGATTTGTGTTGGCTTTAAATGGGCTAAAAGCAACAACTCACGTTCTGTTGAGTATAAATACGAGACATTGCCAGATTGAGTTAACGATGCAGTAAGTCTATTTCTGTGCTTATGCGCAGAGAGAGTGGAGCAAAAAAGTGCAGTGCTTGTCAACAAATTTTTATTGTAAGCATGATAGTTTACATGCGGAAGATCCTTTTGTAGGTTGAGAACGACTGCCTTTTATAAATAAATAAATAAATAAACACCACATAAATTAGACAACCCCCAATTCCAGAAGCCAAGGCTTGTGCGGAAGGGGGTTACACATTGAAAAAACGCGGACATACAACCATTTCCTCCGACGGTGCCGGAGCCAGGATTCGAACACAGTGGTGCGATGTCCGTGTGATTAATCGCGATTGCCACCTCGCGCAAGCAAGCAAGCAAAGCAAAATTGATTTATTTAAATTAAATAATACAGAACAGTTGCCTAGGGTTAAAGCCCACATAGGCTTAAAACATAATGAACACGTTGACATTTTGGCCAAAGACGCCGCCATTAATGGTACTCTATCATATTACAAACTGTGTCTAACGGATTGCTCCAATTTATATAAGCTTCAATTAAGAAATAAGTGGATTCGCACGTGGGAACAATACGTTTTAAACAGCTCAACAATGTTTTGTAAAATACAGCCAACTATCCCGCTACAGTTCTGGCATGACAGTTTAAACGTTCCACGAAAGTATATTACCACAATTATTAGACTAAGATTTGGTCATGCCTGCTTTCCCGCCCATTTGCATAAAATTGGTGTAGTTACATCGCAACTTTGTGATCTATGTGGTGTTATCGGCGATCTTGATCACCTTTTCTTCGCTTGCGATAAGTACAAGACAGCTACAGATTCACTTATTAAAAATATCTGTTCATGCTTCAATATGATGGCTCCGTTCAACGTAGTCAGTTTACTTGCTATAAGTAGTAATAAAATCTATGAATTAATCATTGGTTTTTTGATAGATGTTAATATCACACTATAGGTTAGATTTGTTTTCCTCTTGTTTTAACCTTATGTTTTTACCTACTCTACCGTGGTCTTTTTTTTGTGATGTCAAACTCAATGTCCTGACAGACTCCTGGACGAGAAGCGTGTTTCCCTGTATTTTCCTTCGTTGCTCTTCTTCACTCTTTTTCTCCATTTTGTTTAGGTTAGATAATTTTAACATAGTGTGACTGGCTGCATGGTCTCTGGCCCAAAGCCATAAAAAAAAAAAAAAAAAAACAGTTGCCTAGCCAGTATCTGCCCCGGGACCGATCGTGCAACCACCGCGCTAACGCGATGGCGGGTTGCATGGTCGGACGGGACAGGTCTGGGTCGGCGAAAACAATAATTAAGAACAACTAAACCTAAACTCCTATTTTACGATGAACAAATAAAAAATAGGTAATACAACTAAAATATATCCAAAAAACAGATTTAACAAAACTTAAAAACTACACTATATTTAAAGAACTCTCGCACAAAACACTTTTTAATTTCGCAGTTGACGCTAGCACCTCAAATTAAAACAAGGAGCCTTCCGCGAGGTGTGTTACATCGGGCTGCGCATAGGCTGGCCTAAACTGTGATTTTAAAAATTTGGATTCCAAGAAAATTATAGTTTATTTGAAATTTTGATGGAAACGAATTTAGAAACAAAAATGTACAAACAGAAGACGAGAAAAAATAAACGCGACAAAAAGGTTACAAACAGAATTAAAGAGGGGGACAGGAAAGATTTAAAGATAGACAAAGTTATGAAATACTAGTAAAGGTGGATAGGGTAAGCGGAAGTTATAGTTGGTGAAACTTGGCTACAGAGGTTGCCGGAAAATCGGTAACGTCTGGTACGGTAAGGGGTGTTTGATCCGAAATGGGGCATTATGCTGTCTAATTTGTGTTATGTGTCTTGTTAGCGGACTATCGCCCAGTTTAAACGAGTAGAAGTTTTGAGAGATGCGTTGGACGAAGTCCGCTATCGGGGTTATGTCGTTGCAACGTGCGTATAGATCTCTGAGGGAGGTGTACCTTCCAGAATTTGAAATGAGGCGCATGAATTTGTGCTCAAACACTTGGAGTTTTCTCATTGTCGTGGCCGGTATGCTGCACCACACCGGCGCCGCGTATGTGATGGATGGCCTGACTACCATAGTGTACAATAGTTTTTTATTCTGTCTGTTAAGTCTGCTACCCCTGACCATGAGCGGATACAGACTCCTGGACAGGGAATAGACCGTCCGTACTGTCTCATTTATATGCGTGTTAAACGTCAGTCGTTGGTCCAGTCTGACCCCCAAGTACTTCACGCATCTTTTGGTCGGAATTTGGTTTCCCCGGATCAAAATTGGAGTAATAATTCTATTCTCAGTAAATCGACGCGTGAAGACTATCGCCTCGGATTTCTCAGCGTTCACCCGAATCTTCCACTGGTCGTAATAAGCCGTGGCACGAGCCATGTGCGCCTTCAGTAGCATATTTGCTGCTTGTGCGCTATGAGAATGCGCGTACATGGCTGTCATCGGCGTACTTGGCCAGCTTCGTATTCGGGAACTCTGGGAAGTCGGAGACGTACAAATTGTACAACTTCGGAGACAGGCACGATCCTTGTGGGACTCCCGCGCGAATATCCCGCCGTGTTGAGAGTTTATTATTCACTCGAACCTGCAGGGATCTGCCTGTCAGGAACGAATGAATGAGTTTGATGAAGTGAGTTGGGAAGTTATAGTGATGCATTTTGTATAGTAACCCCGGAATCCAGACGGTGTCGAACGCCTTCTCAATATCGAGGAGCACCATGGTGGTGTTCTTCCCGAGGTTGTATTGTAGTTTGACGTCGTTAACTATCCTAACGACCTGTTGCACCATGCTCCTGCCCCTCCTGAAACCAAATTGGGACTCATCGTCGATGTGGAGCTCCTCCTGAACAGCTTCTAATCTGATCAGGACGAGCTTCTCCACCAACTTGGAGATCGCCGACAGCAACGAGATGGGCGTGTAGCTGCCGACGAACTTCGCGTTTTTATTTGGCTTCAGGATCGGAACGACCACGGCGCATTTCCACTGGCTAGGCCAGTGTTTTAGCCGCAGGATCGCGTTAACGATGTACGTCAACTGCACAATACCTTTCCTCGATGCCGTCCTTACCCGGAGCTTTGTTATTCGGTAAGTCCTTGACAATTCCTGCTATTTCCGAGCCACCTCGCGCCTTAACCCACTCGGCTATCGACCAGACACGTCCTTAAGCTATTTGCTTGGGTGGTATTTTTTCCGGGTTCATATCTGGTTGTCTAAACTTTGTGTTATGGAATGTGTTATATATGGTTGACTTTAATATGGAATAGAGTGCTGCGTACTTATTAACCTTTCCTGAATGATATATGGTTTCGCAATCATTTTTTCTAAAATGAGATGCCAAAGTGCGAGACTACCATCAGGAGCGTTAATAGTGAATAACCAAGTCAGCGGTCGGTTACAAATTTAAATTTTCGTCCGAAGAAGCGCGACCTGTAATGTTTCACCGCACACACGATAGCTAAAATATCTCTTTCCATTGTGGTAACATTATTTCTGTGCTGCACAGTGTTTGGGGCGTATAAGACATGGGGAGGTATTTGCCTATAGGTTCCTGCGAGAGCAAGGGGCCGATATCGTACGCGGTAGCTCGGTTAGTAGAAATGTTTGCCTGATTTGGGTATTTTTCATAGGAATTGTAGTGCGCTTTTGGGTTCATCGAAAGAACTTTTCAAGTTAAATCGGAATTGAATGAGATGGGAAGGCTTTTTTCAGCAGTTTAGTAAGGGGTTTAGAAATTTTAGCAAAGTTAGAAATAATAAAGCTCCCGTAGTATCCGGCTAGCCCTAAAAGGGATTTAGTGCTTTTTGGATATTTGGTTCAGGATAATTTCGGATACAGTAAATTTTTGAAGGATCAGGTTTGGCTGATGAGGTGATTCAAATAAGACAGGCTTTTCTTAATCTGTTAAAGACTTCCTTAAGTCTTTAAATGTGCTCGTGAATGGTGGACAAATAGACTGCTGCACAATTGAGGCGTTGATTTTAAAAACTGCACTTGTCCAAAAACCAGTTTTGATTAGACAAAACTTTCTGGCAGTTATATTTAAAGTGCCAGAAAAATTAATTTAACTATTCTGTGTTACAGTAGTTAACTGAAGACGGTAAGATATTTGATATATAGATAGTTGAATTTGTGTTGTTTTTTAAGGAAACTTTATTAATGTAAATAAAAAAAATAGAAAATAAACTCGTACTACGGACTAAATCTGGTAACATACAAAATTAGTACTTATTTAAAGTTCAAGTAACTAAAACTCATCGCACCCATTGCCACTATCATCTTCATCTATCTCAGGTTGCTCATCAACGCTTCCGATGTCTTGCGACGAAAAAATATTTTCATGAAGTGGAATATTTTCAACGTTCTACTCATTAGGTCTTTTAGGTTCTGCAATTTTACTGAAGGCATTTGCTTTATATTTGAATAAGACCATTTAAGTTCCGAGTAATAAAGAACACTTTTCTATTTCTAATAATGGTTGTTTGTCACGGTCCAGCCAGAGAAACCGTTACGTAACTTGATAAAAGGCGATATTTTCTCAATCTGTATTATACGAATATTCTTTGTATTTACTGGTGGTTTTGCGACAAAATGTACTGTCAGTTGCCTCTTTAATGTTGAATATTCTCTTCTGTTCCATTTTACCAACTTAAATGGAAAAAGGTTTTGCTTATACTTTAAATAACTTTATCCCGGTCCTCTGGGATCTCTACCCTTTCCAATTTGCGTTTCATTTATTCTATAAGTGCAAAATCCTGATCATTTGGCAGGTATGAA
This sequence comes from Leptura quadrifasciata, assembly GCA_963675555.1. NCBI lineage: Eukaryota > Metazoa > Arthropoda > Insecta > Coleoptera > Cerambycidae > Leptura > Leptura quadrifasciata. The sequence goes on along the minus strand of OY776673.1, from coordinate 146,400,216 downwards.
TGTCCTCGGACTTGGAACAGATACGCGATGGTGTCAAATAATCTAAGTACGCGGACCACTGCGTAAAGGAAATGCAACATGATATATTTTTTAACGAAGGTAGATTGACCCCATGTGAGTAGTAATTCATTTTTGGTGGGAAAAAAGAATCATATCTCACAACATTCTTTTTATTGTGTAAAAAGAATTTTGTGAGATATGATTCTTTTTTCTCACCAAAAATATAATTTTTATTTTAGCCCGGACATCCGCCACTGATTAGTACCAAATGCACGGACGGAAAAAAGTTGTTATAAGTAATGTAATCACGTTGATATGACGTCATTCGCATCTTTTTCGCCTGCCCTTCGTGGAAGTGTAATTGGAAGCCTCGTCTGAACCGAGATTTTGTACTCCTACAAATGTTGTATCATAGCTGACGCCAAAAAAATACTGGGTTAGTGGAAATGTGCGGAAGGGGTAAATTCTGCACAAAGTCGAAGCTTATACAGTTAATATCTCCAGCTTTGGCTCTCACTTTAAATTATTTCTTTTTAGTTACAAATGCGCTTCTGTCTTCCTGTGGTGTAGTCTTGCCGAATACTTAATTTTGTTTTGTCCCATCAGTCGTTAACGGAATGCCGAATTTTATGCGGAATGTTTAGACTGAAATGCAATTCGGAGTGTTACTGTAATACTGACATAATAGCATGTAAGGATGTGAAATAGCTGGAGACATCTGCACATATTTTGATGCCTTATATGCCTTTGTATGTTAATTGTAGAAATTAGATGAAGATTATTATAAAAAGTAATATTGTATGATTGTTATTAAAACACTTGGAATACACAGATTATTATTTATTATTAATTGTGGCTCAATAACACCACGACATTTCTTAACTATCTGGCCTCTGTTATTGTCTGGTGCTATCTAGCATCTATATATTAACCTAACAACTCTATTAACTTAAACCTGTGCAACCTATAATATAAGTATGTTTTATATATATTGCATATGACACATTATGAAACCTGAAAAGATGTTATGCGAAAAAATAAACTATTTGAGTTTGACTCGTATATGTATAATGTGCATATATTAATGTCCTGATCCATGAGACTTGGCATTCGGTTGATTCTTAGCTATATTTTCTGCCTCTTGTTATCCCTATTTTTCGCCGACCTATCGAAGTAGATAAACTTCATTCTACTAGTTCATTCAACTAATATTCCTACTACATCTGTCACTGATCCATAGTAAACTTCCAGCAGTACACAAGAAAGAGTTCCACGATGTTCTTGTTTTAATGCTCTTAATCCTTTGCAGAACTTTTTTCTTGTTGAGCTTGAGGTCCCAAAATGTTTGTGATATTCTTGCATCAATCTTCTCGGTCAGTATTATTGACACGATCAACTACATTTTTGGGTAAAGATGCTCTGTCGTTAAAAGGAACTAATTCATTGTGAAGAAAATTGTTTAAATTTACGTCACAACTAGAATCACAATCTTTGGAGACTTTAGTGCCTGGATCAACTAGTGGCATGTAAAATAATATGGGTTGTACATTTTCATCAAACACTAATTTAGACATAGTATAATGAGATTCCTTCATTAAAATAGAAATGAATTGACCCATAATATTTCTCTTTTGTAATACTAGATGCTTTTTTTAAAAAGGTTCTCTAGGATTAACCTCGGAGTTTCATTTCGTGAATTAACAAAGCTTCTAATTCTATTTTTGTAGTATTTTTCCAAACATGTTACTGTAAAGTCGATTAAAGCGATTCCAATGTAATGTTTATTACGTGATAAAACAATATCTTTGACAATCGAACACTAACCTCACAAAAATTAGTTAGATGGCCATGAGTAATTGTATCTCGGAAAGCCGTACACCAGTCTTCCTTTCGATCCCAATCTTTTTCAACATAAGCAATCCACGTTGGATATTTTTTTGGATAAAATTTTTGATCATCTTTACCCAAAATACTGTTTAAAGAATTGCTCACGTCATTCGGATCGTCTCCTGTCGCAACAGAAAACAATTTAGTGGCACTTTGAATATCCTCTGGAATTAAAATAGCTCTAAATGTATTATATAGTGTGTATAGTGGCGATTGTTAGTTATGAAGTTATATTGGGTCATATCTAAGAAGTTCATAAAATCGTTCAATTCTTCCTTATTGGGATTTGGTCCATTGTTTAAATAATTATCCAAATAACTAGGGTTGGAACGGATATCCGGTCCGGCTACTGCATTCGCCCGAATATACCTTGTGGCCTGATTTTTGTCTACTGTCGGATTTCGAAAAAAATCCGGCCGATTCGGCAAAAAACATTTATTCAAACTTACAGATTACTCCGATAAAAACTATTTGTTTTTGTAAGGTTAAAATACGTTAAAACTTAAAATATAGTTAAAAAATCAAAGTAAAAAACATGCAGGAACATAACAAAATATTAAATAAAAACTAAAAAGAGAAATAAATTCTTAAAATATCTCACATCTTATCAACACAACATTTTATTAATAATTATAATTATGCAGCGGCAAATTATGATGAATAACCATCAAAACTCCATTTTCTGAATCGGTTCTTCCACTTCTTCAACGCCCCTTTTGTATGCAGTAAAGTAATTAGCATATGTATCAGTTTTGATGTTATTCAGATCTGTCCCCAAATTGCAGAATAGAAAGAAACTGAATAATAATTTTTATAGTCTAGAGACGCGGTATACCCGCACTATCTTGAAATTCAAAAACATTTGCGTATTTCGAGAGGTTCATATGCATTTCTTTAAAATGCATGAGAGCATGTTCTCTCCATTCATTGTCGAGTAGCTAGTGTAATTATGTAAAGTTTATAAATGGGAAAACTTTTTGTGACTGGTCAGCGATTTAATATCGAAAGATTGAGCTCTCACGGGATTGTACTCTGCCCATGTCAATAGTTAAAAAAAAGTGATAAGTCGTTTTTTGTTGCATCATGTTTTAAATCGGCCAAATTTTCAGTGGCAGCTATTTTCAAATAAATATTTTCGACTTGGCAAAAAAAATTGGGATTAATGTAATCTAAATCCAACAATCTTATTGCTCAGGCACTCTCTATCCATGTACTTTGCACACAATATCTGTAAAAGTACTTCGATCACGGACTTGAGCTGGTATAGCAATATTGCCTCGAATTGAAACAATTCTTGAAATGCCTTAAATACTTTTGACGCCGAATACTCCTATTGAGCTGGGTGGGATTCTATATTTCTGACAAGGTCTTCTATAGAATGGAGTATGCAGGCCTTTGATGCTGTTAAATGTGTCAGGTGGTATGCATGAACACTTACACCTAATGCATACTAAATTGGGTAATTCTGCCTCTAAAAATGCATAAACAGAAGTATGTTCTCTAAACATAACATTTGTTGTGTCTGAATAAAATCCGATAAAGTTAGAGATTGCGATTTCCTTTTCTAAAATCATCCCATTTAGGTCATTATTATAAGTTAATAGTTGTGCTTCCACTATTCATTTCAACGTCAAAGAATCTTGTAACTACTTTCTATATATTTTTACAAAAATATATAGTAGTAGAAGCGCATTATTTGATTCCGAATTTCTCGGTGGTTTCGTCTAAATGGAAAAGAAATTGCCAGGTTTATCTATAGTTTCTTCTAATTGCTTTTAAAACTTTCTTCCAAATTTTCTTGTACCACAGCTGTAGCTTTGGTTCGTTTCATCACAATTTTGGCATACATTTTTGAATCGAAAAAATGAAAAATGCTCGTTAAAAGTGGGGCACTCATATTAGTCCGCGGAGTTAGGTAAAAAATATTTCAGTTCCTGCTACCATCACCAAACTTTGCCTTGTGTTTCAATACGCCTGCGCCTTTAGCTTTTTTGAAGAGAGGCACACTGCGAGAGTTCAGTGATCCTCATAACACTGTAATTATTTTTTAACAAGTCACTTTCAACGACATAATTTGGAAGTAATAAATTGTTTAACACCACCCATATGAGGAAGAATATTCACAGGATTATCATCCCTCTATGGAACTCGGATTTGCGGGAATGCCTACGCCCTCACCAACTATGCCGCCCTTTGGTCTAACGTATCCATTAGAGCAATCACCTCTTCCGCAAGTAGTTAATCCAAGGAGGAGGCGCAGGGAGCTAATTCAGTATACTGGAGACCAGCTGCATACCTTAAATACGCATTTCTATAGACGAGACATCCAGATATCAGCGGAAGAAGTTGCAAATCAAAATAATTTTCCAAAGCCACGATTGAAGATGTGGTTTAAAAACCGCCGCACGAAAGCTAAGACAAAAGACAACACTTCAAAGACAAAGAAAGCCATGCAGAGAAAGGGCTCTCCTGTGCCTACCGCAGAAGCTCCGCCCAATAATCATCATCTTCCTTCTACGCCGGGGACACCTCTCGTAGTGACTGTACAAACTTATGCCATCAATGAAATCCAGACGCCCCAAGAGAGCAACACGTCGAGTGTAATAACAAATCCATTACCATCCATTGTCTCTAACCGATATCCTCCCATACGCAGCCTGGAATTCATAATTTTAACTCGGCTGCTCTAAGGTAAAACACAGTATGTGAATAAAACATAATTGTTGGGAATCGAAGAAAAACTTTCACAACTCTGCCGCAAAAAGTTTATTCACAATTAAATTTGACTTTGGCATGTTAATTCATCATAATAGATCATGAATATTGGCAAATAGAAAGTATTCGTCATTTTTAATATTTTAAGCAGTTTAGTTTTATTAAGAAAGATTTATGGATTGAAACAGTAAATAAATGGGAGTGATAAAGAAAGACACATTTTAACAGATTTCAAGAATCTACTAGATCCGCAACACCAACATCGTCATTTAGGTCGACAACATTAGTTTTCTGAGAGGTTGTTCCAAAATATTCGCCTCGATAGAGGCATCCAGAATGTCCAATATGGGTTTTTTTTTTTTTTGTAGGAATTCCTCGGTTGGTAGTGAGAGTGTCCGTCCGGTCGCTTTGTGATGTCAAATTTTTTTCCTTAAAAAAAATCCATAATTATAAAATCACCGTCAAAGTCAGTCTTATATTTTATCGAATGTGACCCTTTCTCAAAAGACCCTGCACACTCACCCCTGTAAAATGGCTTTCGGTCAAATTGCTTCAAATTATAGTATGTTGTATATTTCGAGGTCCTGATGAGAAGTCTTCAGGCACACGGCGCTCCAAATGCCTTACTTTTAGCTGTAGACCTTTGAGATCGTTGAAAATGGCGTTTTCAGCAGTATCAATGAGACATATGTTGAAAACTATATATAGGACTATTATAAGGACCATTTTGTGTGTATGTGTTTGTGTGTGTGGGTGAGTGCGTGTTGTCGCGTAAGCGTTTTATTAACCTTCAATTATTCGTGGATTGTTGAGATCTATCTATGGGGGGTCGGTGTGCTGCATCTATAATTGTATTCAATAGAGAAACTGAAGGATAATGAACATTCTGCTCATACCTAGCGTACCTAAGATACCACAGAACACTCGCAACATGAGCGCATGTGCCGAGAGTCCTGGCTCCAGTCTTGCAGGTACAATAATATCCATCAACCAAGGTATTATCGAGATTTTCATCCATACCTTCCGCTACATTTTTATTATATGAAATGTATATCTCGTACTTGAACCTGTTCCTGAATCTAGAGTAAACTCTTATTCGCAAAAATCCCTTTTCATTCATTAATTCGTCGATCTGGAATTCTTCATTTTCTTCTCGTTGCAACTTTTCTTGAACATACGATTGTGCCAAAGATATTTGATTTCGATTTCGACCCTCGCTTAGACAACGTTCGGTTCACGGGATTTATCCAGCATTCTCCTCGCCATGTGCACATCGGCACGTGTCATATGGATAGGGGGATGAAACCTGTTTAATAATGCTGCCGCTAGCTTTGAGTTTCTCGACACGTGGCATTTCAATAACACTATCAAAAAACTTGAACACGCTCTTTATATGACCGTTCCTGGATTCGATTACCCACCTTGTTTTCGTGATCAAACGAGTCTTATGTGCTTCTTCAGTAGTGAACTGAGTTCGTTCTCGGAGGAGTACGTGCGGCATTCTATAAGAAATGTCCAATGCCTCGAGATAATCTCCTGCATCGCGATAACCGCGATCGACTATAAGAATGTCTCCTTCCTAAAACCAAGCTCGAATACCATTCACATCGTTTTCGAATTCATTGATCAACATTTGAGCATCATTATTCCTGCTGTCAGAAAAGTAAGGCCCGTGAACAGCAAGAATATATCCATCTGGAGCAACTATTAGCGCTGGCTTTACCAAGTGACGGGCCTTATGCATGGAAAAAAATTGTAAAGTTTGAACTCTTGTTAATATAAGAATATGTACCATCCACGCAAGCAATCGCTTTTGGAACTTCAGGATTGGGATTACATAATTCATTCGCAAAAGGAGTAACATGTCTGGCAATATAGTCTTCCCTAGTTATAGCACAGTAGAGAATAGACCAGTACTCCCACTTTTCAGTGCGCAAGCATGCTCCTTCCTGGGCTTAAATTATTTGATGCGCAGTGGACAGCAATGATGTAATTGGGTTGATGTTTATTGTTTACTCGAACAGTGTACATGCAAATGCGCGCGGGATGGAAATAGTGGGGGCGCAGTGGAATAAAAAAAATAAAATCGAATACAGCAAACATCAAAGGGACCACCGAGGAGTGATACTGCTGGTCTATTCTCTACTGTGGCTATAGCCTGTTATCCTACATTTTCAGTGGCAAATCTCTGCATCAACGACTGTCGTACGTTGGCATTTGCCAAGCTGAACGCTTGCCGGGACGAATAGCGGAATATAACTTTGAGGAATTCATCTGATATTTACTTGGCGCATTTTACATAGAAATGTTAGAAGATCTTTTTTATAAGCATATCTCATTTTACCATTTTCTGGAACTGAATCACAGTACGTTAACAGTAGATGGAACTGATCCTTTGTCAGCGATGTTAAGCAGTTGAAGCCAGCATCATTCAAGTTACTTCCATCCGAGAAATCAGGGACCTTGCGGAAAGGATTGCAATTCCGCAAGGTCCCTGATTTCTCGGATGGAAGTAACTTGAATGATGCTGGCTTCAACTGCTTAACAGAATCACAGTACGTTAACAGTAGATGGAACTGATCCTTTGTCAGCGATGTTAAGCAGTTGAAGCCAGCATCATTCAAGTTACTTCCATCCGAGAAATCAGGGACCTTGCGGAAAGGATTGCAATTCCGCGCCTTTATGACATAAGGTCTATTTACAAACCTCAAACCTGGTAGTAAAGCAATAGTTAACAGGCTTCATCATCTAAATGCGGCTGACAAGATCTCACTCCCTTGGGAATGTAGATATCCCGATTGTTAAAGATTCTTACTTTTGTTTCTAAAGTCAGTCTCCGCAGATCAGCAATAGCATCACAAATAAAGCATGTATGGCTAGACGTTTGTATCAGTACATTCAAACGCATACAGGCAGGATCCAATTCAATAGCTCTGATCTCTTCGATTATTGATCGATTACAATTAATGGACAATCTCGCTAAATCATCCATCTCGAACGGGGGCAAATCTATTACATTCCGTCTTGCCATGGCGATTTCTCTTTTATTTAAGTTGGCGCCGCCGTCGAGCCGACTTAACTGTTGTAGAGGTAAAGCAAGATTGCAAACAAAACAAGGACGCATATTCTGATATGGCATATTTCCGCCAGTTGACTGTTAAAAAAAAAAATTAATGCCTAAGGCAGTCAACTATAATTAATCCGTCAATAATGACAGATGATAAAGAAAATCAAAATATGATAAAAAAGAAGAATATCTAAGTGCTGGATAGAGGGACAAATTATTTTTAAATTGTTTCATTAGTGAATTGCGCTTCTAATCATGTGTTACAACATAAACGAATAGCACTTAACTACAGAGTAACAATTTTCTTTATATTGTAAAAAGGCAAAATAATTAAGAAAATATGTTGTCAGCAGTATTACTGAAAAGTATAAAACATAAACCAACGAAGATAGATCTCAACAATCCACGAATAATTGAAAGTTAATAAACATGCATGCGCGACAACACGTACACACCTACACACACGCACACACACACACACACACACACACACACACACACACAAAATGGTCCTTATAATAGTCCTATATATAGTTTTCAGCGTATGTCTCATTGATACTGCTGAAAACGCCATGTTCAACAATCTCAAAGCTCTGCAGCTAAAAGTAAGGCATTTGGAGCGCCGTGTCCCTGGAAACTTTTGATCAGGACCTCGAAATATACAACATACTAGAATTTGAAGCAATTTGACCGAAAGCCATTTTACAGGGGTGAGTGTGCGGGGTCCTTTGACTTCTCTATTCAGAGTGACTCTTCGGTGGATCTTCAGCTTTTCGTGGAATTCTTTTTTTCTTAGTCCACTCATGAAAGATATGGATATCCGATACAAAAAGATTTTTTCGAGAACTGTCAACAAATTTCTTGATGCCGGCAAAGTCGTAAACATCTCTAACTTTGACAATGTGTTTTTCAATATTTCCGTGTCCTCCATCGGCACTCGTGTTTGTATCCTTTAGTCAAATATCGGAATGTTATACTGTCCGGCCCTGTGTTTTTATTTAACGACTACTACAAAAGCTGTCAACAAAATCCAATTCTTATTTTGGGTTGAACAGTTGTCAGTCCAAAATATGAAGTTTTTGACATCTCGTTTTCTTCTATTAGCCTCAAGATTTAGTCAACCATGTTGTGAGCATTTCTTCCAGCAATGGCTCCGTGCCACATCACACAATAATTTTTATATTTCGAGTTCTTTTTCAAAGAGACAAATGTTTCGTTAAATGCAACCAACCTACTAATGAAATAGCTCTCTTTTATTGCTGGCATGTTGGGATCAGCATAAATTTAAGTAAGTCCGTTGAATATATTCTTGTTGTCTCATCATTGGTAATTTCGCTATCATTTTTGTATTTATTTGTTGTTTTAGTGGCCTTGTTTTTAAGTATGGTCAAATCGTTCAAATCAATTGCTATAGTTTCATCGTCATCATGCATGGCTTTGTTAATTTGTTAAGTCAAACATTCATCACAAATGTCGGAAATGGGCATACATAAAAATATATGCATCTCCTTCATCGTCTGTCTATATATATCCATTTTACATATACCACGATTTCTTTCACTGAAGTTTTCGTACGTTGATCTGACTTGAGATCACGTGATAGGTATTTAATATTTGGCACATTTTGCCTTCTATAATGAGCTGCGGATGGGTGGTAACTTTCTATGTGAGCTTTTAATGATTTTTCGGTCACATTTGAGTTTTTCGTGTATTCCTGTTTTCCTTGACAGCGGCACAAATAGGTGCTTTTTTCAATGCACAACACTTCAGTTAAAACAGAATCGTTAGTATAACCTAAAATATTCAATAAAAATAATCGACACACGCATATACTCTTATTATTTTTTGGCAAATGAAAAATACGAGTGCACGTTTTTTTAACCCATCATTTTCATTGCCCTCGGCTGTTCTTCGTTTGACATCTATTATCTGAACATTTTTTGCAAGCCACTTCCTCCTACTGGTATAGTCAAGAGCCCGCAACAAGATGCGATCGTTTTCTGTAAACGTTTTGCAGCTTTGTCGACAGTTATCTGGTGGTCTCATTGGATGTTTTCGTTTGTTTCTAATTAATTTCTCCTCATTGCTTAATACCTTTCTCCGCACAGTATCTTTGTGTCTTCTATCGATAATAATTCTAGGTGTAGTATAACTGTACAGTGTGTTATTGAGCAATAAAACATGAATTTACACACTGAACTATATTAAATAACTAAATATATAACATTTTAAATAAGGGACTCCGCTCGACACCTGTCATTTCCGCAGTCCCTAGCTTCACACTCGTCTCTGTCATTTTGCCGCCTCTAAGGCCTTTTCGATTATATTACATTTCTCTCTTACTAACCAAAAAAACAAAAATTAACGACCTGGACACTAAACATAACAAAAACAAATGATAATCTCTGGACGCAACATCCATATTTAATATAATAATAATAATAATGTCTTTATTTATCACATTAAACTTATGAATGAATATGAACGAGTTTTCCTATCGTTATAACGAACCGGGAGTATTCTTGTTCAAGGTGGATTCCTTCGTGGTGTCGCCAAATTTTCTGGCTGTTTCATTAGTTTAGGTAATTTTTGTGGTGTTATTTATTATTTATTATTACTCCTACCGTAACGTCTGGAGCGGCTGTATCATATTCTTGATCCCCAACTACTTGCGTCTTTGTATCTTGGGAGATGTAAGTATTTCTGGTTGCATAGGCAACTCGGTCATTAAAAAATCTCTGCTGGTCTCGGGAATAGGTGGTGTAAGGGTTTATACTTAGTTAATTTAGATATTAGAATATTTCTTAATAATTATACATAGCCAAGCATTAGATATTTCGTAATTATAAATAAATGTATAGGTAATCGAATTATGGACTTTAACACTACAGGTCAACATACTGCATAGTCATTAAAATGTTGATGTAGACTAATTTGGTATTTCCTAGCGTTAATTATAATGCAATGAATTAATATAATTTTGATTGAATATAGAATGATTATAAAGCCAACCAGCGTTTTTATTACATGGCGATCCTGCCAGCGCGAAGAAAAATTAACTATGAAACTTAAAGTTATATGTTAAATAGTCAAATGTTTTGTCTACGACTCTATATTAGATTAAAGTTAAACAATCAAAATGGGTCAAACGAAGTCGACTACACAAAATTTGGAAGAAAATGGAGTAGTCACTTCTAACTTCATCGTCCAACAACAAGAGTACAATGTTACAAAGGACGTGAAAATCATATTGTACATTATAGTTTCGTTAATGGTGGTTTCCCTGGCCATAAAAGTATTTAAAATGTACAGAAGAAACTTAAAAAAACAGGTGAAGCGAAACTTAGCAGCCTCAACACTCAGTATGGATCCTTAGAAGACAGTCACCCCGGTTCGCCTCCAGTTCCGGCCTCCAGCAGAAAGTTCCGGCTTCCAGCAGATTCCAGCAGAAGATTTTGTGATGGAAAACTAAGTGAGTGTTGTGTGACTAGTGAAAGTGTGCGCTACTATGGTGATTATAGAAAAAACACAAATAAAGGATAACCTAGAACTATTGTAAGTTTTCCTTCCTAGACTTATACTTATAGTGATGTTTATGTACCGATAGATATTTAGGCTACTTTTAAATGTCTGCATTTCTTATTCTGAATTTCTATGTCGACCAACTGGGAACGGATTCAGCTAGATCTACTTAAATATAAAGAGGACGTAGTTAATCAAGCTAAACGCGCCATAAAAAAGGAAGTACCTAAAAGCGATCTAACTAGACAAGATATTCGAGATACTCTTGTACAGTTATTTAATGATACAACTAAATATATTGGTATCCATTGGTCCAACCTAGATAATAGGCAAAGAAGCGCAGTTAAATCTATTTTTCTTAAAATTAGAGATAAAATAATTAGGGCATTTCAGTTATTAAACGTTAATCATAAGGTTCCTACGAATTGTATAGAACCAATTGATATTTTGATTTTTGACGAAGACGTTGCGTTGGACGAAGATTCATTAGCAATGGCGATGACGAACGTCGAATTTTTAAATTTAGCTAGCAAAATTTTGCCACAGGAATTTGACGGTTCTCCCGATAAACTACAATCCTTTTTAGATGCATTGGCACTACTTGATACTAATTCAAATGACCATACTGCTAACGCCGTCGCTTATGTTAAAACACGTCTAACGGGCAAGGCTAGAGATCTAATAACAACGGAAAATTCTCTCTTAGGTATAATAAATACTTTAAAAAATGGGATTAAAGGCGAAAGTTCTCAGTCGTTAACAGCTAAAGTACTAAACATGAAACAGAACCATAAGGATGCTGTAACCTACGCCGCAGAAATCGAGTCATTAGCTGAAAACCTAAAAAGAGCATTTATAAGAGAAGGTGTACCTTACGAAGTTGCGGGTCGGTACTCTACAGAACACGTGGTTAGATCCCTCAGTACTAATTCAAATTCGGAAAGAACACGATTAGTTATGGAAGCAGGTACTTTTGGCACAGTTCAAGAAGCTGTTACAAAATTTGTTAATATTAGTAATAACAGTCAAGCTAGTACGTCTAATGTTTTTCATTTTAGACAAAGTTACAATTACAGGCGTTACAGTAACAATCGCGGTGGACAAAATTATAATCATAATGATAACGCTCGAAGGCGATACGATCGAGGTAGACGCGGACGTCCTAATTATAACAATAGGCAAAATGTAAATGGTAGTGATAGGCGAAATTATCGAGGAAACAATCGTACAACGGCAGTAAGGGCTGCTGGGATAAATACAGAGTCGGGAAACGAAACGAGCCCCCAACAGGCTCGATTGGGGGAAGAAATGTAAACATTTTTAATTTTAATTTATCATTCTCGAATTTTGTAATATTTTCAACAAAAATGACGGGTTCAGAAAACACATTTTTGCTCGACACGGGCGCTGATATATCCATTTTTAAAAGAAGAAAAATTAACCCAGATCAAATGCTAGATATTTCTAATCCCAGTAAAATTAAAGGTGTAACAGAAGGCGTCATTAAGTCTTTAGGCGTCACGGAAACTGAAATTTTTGTTGAAGGTTACAAAATACGACACAAATTTCACATAGTCGATTCAAATTTTCCTATACCTTCTGATGCGATTTTGGGAAGAGATTTTATATCTAAATATAAATGCAATTTGGACTATTCTAATTGGACAATGACTATTAGGTTAGGTAATAATCATATTACTATTCCGATTTATAGTGGTCCTGAAGAGGATTGGTTGATCGTTCCGCCTAGATGCGAGGTACTAAGACGAGTAAAAAGTCTAACTCAGCTTCCTCAAGATGCTGTAGTGATAAACAAGGAGATACACCCTGGTGTTTTTGTAGCCAGAACAATAATATCTAAAGATTGTCCAATAGTTAAAATTATCAATACTACATTTGAAAATGTTACTTTAAAAAATGTCAAATTTGAAACCCTCAGTTTGAATCAATTCCATGTATACAACATTGAATCCGAAAACAATGATCGACTTCCAAATCTAATGAAACAATTAAATACCGACGGTATACCAGAATTTGCTAAAAATAAAGTGATTCAATTATGTAATCAGTTTTCAGATATATTCGCACTAAAATCAGATAAATTAACTGTAAATAATTTTTACAAACAGGAATTAAAGCTAACAGATAATAAACCGGTTTATATAAAAAATTATAGAACACCTAGGGCACAAAAAGACGAAATTAATGATCAAATCGGAAAAATGTTAGATAACGATATAATAGAGCCGTCAATTTCAGAATACAATAGTCCTGTTCTATTAGTACCCAAAAAGTCTACTGACGGTACAAAAAAATGGCGTCTAGTAGTAGATTTTCGACAGCTAAACAAAAAATTAATAGCCGACAAATTCCCCCTTCCTCGTATCGACGACATTTTAGATCAGCTTGGTAGAGCCAAGTGGTTTTCAGTAATAGATTTAATTTCAGGATTTCACCAAATACCCTTACAAGAAAACTCACGTAATATAACTTCTTTCAGCGTGGACTCTGGATCTTTTAGGTTTACCAGATTACCCTTTGGACTGTCAGTCAGCCCCAATAGTTTTCAAAGAATGATGTCGATAGCTTTTGCAGGAATCACCCCTGAAAAGGCATTTCTTTACATGGATGATTTAATAGTAATTGGTTGTTCTGAAAATCATCATTTAAATAATTTAAAAAAAGTTTTTGAAACTTGTAGAAAATATAATTTGAAACTAAATCCCGAGAAATGTAAGTTCTTTAGAAATGAAGTAACATATTTAGGTCACAAAATAACAGACAAAGGTATTTTACCAGATGATTCTAAATATAACATTATAAACAAATATCCTATTCCACAAACCGCTGATGAGGTAAAACGATTCGTCGCGTTTACTAATTACTATCGCAGATTTATACCGAGGTTTGCGGAAATAACTTTACCATTAAATAAATTAACAAGGAAAAATGTAAAGTTTACTTGGACACCGGAATGTCAACATTCGTTTGAAACACTTAAAAAATCATTAATATCTCCTCAAATATTACAATATCCTGATTTCTCTAAGCCTTTTATAATAACAACTGATGCCTCAGGTGGGGCCTGTGGAGCCTTATTATCTCAATTTTTTTCTGGAAACGAATTACCAATAGCCTACGCCTCACGTAGTTTTACGAAAGGAGAAATTCATAAACCAACAATTTTAAAGGAATTAACAGCAGTACATTGGGCCATAAAATATTTTCATTGTTATGTATACGGTACAAAATTTGTTGTAAAAACTGATCATCGACCTTTAATTTATTTATTTTCCATGAAAGATCCCACATCAAAACTCACAAGAATGCGACTTGACTTAGAAGAGTACAATTTCGAAATTCAATACGTAAAAGGTAAAAATAACGTATGTGCTGACACGCTATCTAGAATAAATATAGATAAACTTAAAGACATTAATAGAAACGTATCTCATATACTCGCAATTACACGGTCAAGGTCAAAGAACCCTGAACAAAACAATAACACCATAACAAATTTACCTACAAGTCCCAAAGTTTACGAAACTTTAAACAATTACGAGACTATTAAAATGCCCACATTACAATTTGAAATAAAACCTACATCTCTTAGGATGGTGATTAGGTGTAAAAGAAAATTGAGCGCTCAAAAAACAATACAAATCATTAACGACGATATTGCATTAGAGCAAGTATTGTCTCAGCTACAAATTATTGCTGATGATTGTAAATTTAACAAATTGAGACTAAGCTTAGCCGATGATATTTTTAAACAGTGCACTGTCAATAAATTTAAGGAATTAGGGCAAAAATATCTTAAAAAACTTACTATTATTCTCTGTCATGCAAGAAAAGTGATCACAAATAAAAATGAAAAATTAAAACTGATAGAAACATTTCATGATAATCCCACGTTAGGAGGTCACTGTGGTCAAAAAAGACTACTAAAAAAGTTAAAAGCTTCTTATATGTGGAAAAATATGTCGCGCGACGTTGCAAAATTTATAAAAAAGTGTCATAAATGCCAAACGAACAAAATTAAAATAAAACAACCTGAACCATTCGTAATTACCCCAACTCCACAAAAACCCTTTGATATTGTTTGTATAGATACTATAGGTAAATTTCCCACATCAAATGAAGGTTATGAATATGCTGTAACAATACAGTGTGAATTAACAAAATACGTAGTAATAATCCCAATTGTAAACAAAGAAGCAGCAACTGTCGTTTCTAGCATCGTAAAAAACTTTATTTTGGTATACGGTCCTATGAAAGAAATTCGAACGGACATGGGAACCGAATATAAAAATCAAGTTTTCGAAAATTTAACAAAACTATTAAAGACAAGTCATAAAATATCTACTGCGTATCATAGTCAATCAATTGGAGGATGCGAACGAAATCATCGCGTTCTTAATGAGTACATTCGTATGTACATAAATGATTCAAAAACTGATTGGCCAACATGGTGTCAATATTATGCATTTTGTTACAACACAACTCCAAGCACTTACCATAACTACACACCATTTGAACTTGTTTTTGGGAAAAAAGCAAACCTTCCAGAAATGCTAATCGGATCGCACGTCGACCCTCTTTACAATATCGACGCTTACGATCAAGAGTTTAGATATAGATTACAGTTAGCACATAAAAGAGCGAAGGAGTATCTTGAAAAGTCAAAGGTAAATCGCAAAATTCGTTTCGACAACAAGGCAAGCGAAATTGAATTAAAACCAGGAGATCTTGTTACGGTAACTAACGAAAACCGTCATAAATTTGACGCGTGGTATAATGGTCCATTCCCCGTTATTCGTGTAGATGGTTCGAATTGTACAATTCAGAATGAGAAAGGCAAATCAACCACAGTACACAAAAATCGTGTACGAAAATATACATAATGTAATTAGATAATAATTAATTGTTAGTTGTAAGTAATATTAATAACCCTTAATAAGCAAATGTAATTATATCGTTAAACTTAACTACATATAAACCACTCTCGATATTTTTCATCCTGACTAAAGAATGCCCTTGACAAGTGGCCATAGTGAAGGTCATTCTCCTAGAAGGGATGGTGTAAGGGTTTATACTTAGTTAATTTAGATATTAGAATATTTCTTAATAATTATACATAGCCAAGCATTAGATATTTCGTAATTATAAATAAATGTATAGGTAATCGAATTATGGACTTTAACACTACAGGTCAACATACTGCATAGTCATTAAAATGTTGATGTAGACTAATTTGGTATTTCCTAGCGTTAATTATAATGCAATGAATTAATATAATTTTGATTGAATATAGAATGATTATAAAGCCAACCAGCGTTTTTATTACAGTGGACTAGAATGATAATTTCCCTCAGTGATACCTATTTTGCGAGGCCGCATCTGCTCCGCATGTTTTCTTCGAGGGGTACCTTGGACATCGACCAAGTAAGAATATGGCCATGTTTGTTGTAGAACATTACCCGGAGCAGAGCCCTTATCTAGCGGATTATTTACCCATACTGGATCATCTTCGTTGAACGATAGATCTCGGGCCCCTTTATCATAGTATTGCTTTTGTTTAAGTTTCTCTTTTTCCATGTTCCTTTGAACATCGAGTTTTAGCTGATCAAATTTAGACCTCATGGGTCTACCAAACATATGCGGTTTTTAAATGTGTTTACTACTCTTTCTGCGATTCCGTTTGATTTAAGGTGATACGTTATGATCCTTATATGTGTAATACCGTTTTCTCCGCAGAATTGCTCAAATTCATCAGCAGTTAACTGAGGTCCATTATCACTCACTATAAATTTTTAAAAGACCGTAACGCGCACACATCTCCTGTAATGCTGTAATTATATTTATTATTAGCAATAATGTTATTCATCGGTAGAACTTCTAACCATCGTAAGTAAGCGTCTATCACGATAAGCCACATTCGAATGGTCCCGTAAAGTCTATGTGCATTCGCAACCACGGTTCTGGCGGAGCACACAACGGTAATTTCATTCTGTCGGGATGCCTGTCGGGATGCCTGGCATGATGTACAGCTTTTTACAAAGCCATCCATGCAACATTTGTAACGTCGTGGTTTTTTGTGAATCTGGAACACATATTCGCCCATTCCATAAAAGGATTCCTTCTTCCAAAGTCAGCTCGTCTCGTTTCTCATAGAAAGTTAACAGCTCTATTGGTAACTTCTTACAGGCCAACTTGAATTCTGATACCTTATAACCTCCTTCAAAATATGGTCTTCTCCAATCCGTTTACGCAAATTACGTTGTATTATGGGCATGTGGTGTACCCTTAAATGTAACAACTGTTCCCGTTTAGGTATAAGCCGGTCAATTTAGACATTCGAAGGTGCATAAAGTCCCAACAAGCTGAAAATCAGTAAAATTGTTTAAAACATAATTATAAATAAAATTTAAAAGTTCCCCATCATTCCCGTGTATGGAAAAAATTTTACTCGAGGTCAAAGGTAAAAAAAATGAGTTTTTCGCGATTTTCAGCAAAACGGTAAGTTTTATCATAAAAGTACCCCAGACAAAAATTGTAGATCATAAAATTATCTATAAGAAATGTACCAATACTTTTTTCCTACGAGCCACCGTTTCTGATATAACGACTCAAAAAGTTGTTATCGTCATAATATGCACACGTTTCCACGCCACCTATGAGGTAGTGTACTTAGCGCGTTTTTTTTAACGTGGTTTCCCCAGTAGGCCTACTCCATGGGTCAGTTGTGATCCTGTTTAATTTGAAACTATTGCAAAATAACGGAAAATTTCAAAGATTGGAAAAGATAAAAGCGTTGTAAATTAAAAAAAAGTGGTGAAGTTCATCGTCTGATTCGTAACTTTCAAATTCTTCTTGTTCTTCTTCTTGATATTCTTCTTGTTCTTCTTCTTCTTCTCCTGCTTCTTCTTCATCTTCATTTTGGATGCAAGTAAATTGCGTCAATAGCGATGTATCGTATGACACTTCGTCGGAATCAAACGAATCCTCCACTGTTGGTGATTCAACATTAGAGCACGACCGGCCTTGACAATTTGTGCCTGCCAGAGAACAAAACAGTCCGACTTTTTTGCAACCACATTTAGCACTGCATCCCTTTTTGCAGTTGCAAAAAATTGTGTTCAGCAGTTTTTCCGGCGCAGGTGAGAGTAAAGTTTGAACCGGCTCTAATATATTGTTGACCAACTTCCAACCCCAGTCTGTAGGGTCTAGCTGATAACCAAGCCAAGATGATTGCTGACAATCTTCGGAGTTTCCCGATTTTCGCTAAATATTCACTCAAGAGGTTTGTGATCTATTAACAAAGTAAATGAACGTCCATATAAAAACTGATTAAATCTCGTTATAGCAAATACAATTCCCAGTGCCCCTTTATCTATAGTTACATACCGAGATTCAGTATCCGTAAATGAGCGTGAAGCGTATGCTATCGGAAGAAAACTGTCATCTGGGTACCTATGGAATAATACCGTCCCTGCACCTTTATCTGACCCGTCACTGGTAACGTAAAGTGATAAGGCTGGATCGTAATGTGCTAGCGTATTTTTTTGATGTTAATATTTCTTTGAGTTGTTGAAAAATGTTCTCATTTACCGATATCCAACTCCAGACGCTTCCTTTTTTTAGATGTCGATGCAAAGGAGAACATATGGCGTGTAGATTTGGAATGAATCGTCCATAGTACGTGATATATCCAAGAAAAGATCTAAGTTGAGCAGTGTTAATAGGAGCTGGCATATTCTTAATAGCTTGAATATGCTCATCCGTAGAATGTAAGCCATGTTTGTCGACTCGATGTCCAAGGAATGTCAAGCTTGTGATGCTTGTTTTGCTCGGGTAGCTGGTTTGGAGATTATTCCAGGGTTCAATGTTAATATTAATTAAAATCCAGATCCAAAATAAGACATTTATTTTCCTAATAATTATATGTACAGTGTGGCCATATCTTTTATGGCTCAGGTTGCGACAATCTTGTTATTACAGAAGTACATCATAGTAGTCGGGGAGGGAGGGAGGGGGAGAGAGAGAGAGAGACAGAGAGAGAGAGAGAGAGAGAGAGAGAGAGAGATATTTCCTCTATGTACGTCGTCGTAACCCCAATTCTTTAATCGAAGTTCCAGGGCATAACAGACGCGTCTAAGACATCTGTTTCAGGAGAGATCCAGTTCAATACACTCGAATCAATCTGACGGGAGGTCCAGTTCAACGCACTGAATTTACTGGTTTCTGGCTAGCTATTTTATACCCAAAAATCACGGTCACGTCGTTTTGCACCCGGCACGCAAGTTGCGGCCTGGTGAAGTTAGAATTAAAATTTAACAAAAGAACTAATCAGGTATTGAACTAATCTAAAACTGAACTACTTGATCCATGCATGATTAAAATAAGTTAAACTGGAATGAAAGTATACAGTATTCCTGTAGTATTGTATACTTCATTACAAACTATCCTGTAACCAAGCACATTTCGTTACTTGTGTGCATATGCCAGCTGCTTGAAGACGTTGTAGTACTTGTTTCAGTCGTTGTAAGTGTAGTTCTGTATCGGGAGCAGTAATTAATATGTCATCCAAATATATGACAACGCTATCCAGTCCAGACAGAATTTGATCCACTGTGCGTTGAAATATTGAATGGGCAAACGATATCTCAAACGGAAGACGTTTGTATGAAAAATAATCCCTGTGCGTTGCTATTGTGAAGTATTTACGACAGTCTGGGTGAGTTTGCAGTTGGAGGTAAGCATCCTTTAAATCAATACGAGAGAAATGTGTTCCGCCTGTGGGTTTAGCCATTATGTCCTCGAAACGAGGTAACGGATAGTCATCGATTTGTACATGTTGATTTATAGTCACACGGAAATCGCCACACATACGTACGCTTCCATTAGATTTTACAACTGTTACTATGGGTGATGCTCATTCAATAACAGTGTTCATGGTATCAACTTCGTCAATTTCAGCAGTTACCTGTTCCTGCAATGCAATTGGTACAGGTCTTGGTCAAATAGTCTTAGGTTGAACACTTTACCCCCTTTAATAATAGGATGGGGGTGGCAATTGGATGGTAGAGGGGGTAGCTAACGCCAAGAAATTTTTTTTAGACGTTTTCTTGTATATACACAAAATCACATTTTAAATATTTTTTTGGGTGGTGATATATATCACCCCCCACTATTTGGCTGATGCCAAAAAAAATTTTTGAGACAACTTTTCGTACATGCCCTAAATTGCAATTTTATGGACTTTTACTTGCTTGTTTTGCCTATTTACCCTTATCTCATTTACCCCCGAACCCTTCAATGGAATTAGATCAAAATATAATCTAGTTCCAGATCTCGTTGCAATACATAAGTGTACCAAATTTCAAGTCAATATCATAAATGGTTGCAGCGTAAACGTGCGCACAAAAAAAGTTACAGACAGGAAAAGAATATTTTTTTTGCGTTACTATACTTCCACTGGACGTGGAAGTAATATGAACTGACATTTTCATCGCGTCGTAAAGGAGGTGTTGAATCCCAATGATGTAAATTTTTTAGCGACGATAAAGTATCACGCCACGTCATCGTCAGTTTTCTGGTGGAAATCATATACAGATTTGGAAATTGTAGTGCGTTATATGTAAACGTGTAACAGCGCAGGTAAACCACGCTTTGTCGTGAATCAACGCAGGGATTAGGCAAGGATGGTTAACTACAAAGGATAGCTTACGTACACCGATTTATTCCCCCAAGGTCACACGCGATTTGTCGGCTGTGACGTCGGCAAAGGGCTCCGTCTGCTTGCGGCTTGCACCAGCGGTCCTTTTTAAAATAGATATATTTTGTGGGATGCTGTTTTATTTATTTATTTTTTTTAGCTAAGTAGCTCTCGATATTTTATAAATAACATATAACAGTTATCATATATAAATGTATATATTATGTACAATGAATAACAATTTTTTTTATTTGTTTAAAAACTTATTTTTGAAACTAGTGAATAGTTATGTACAGGTACCTATGGAAAAAAGAATAAAACACATATATTTTTTAAAATAAAGATATAGTTTTAATACTGCATATAATAATAATAAAACTTTATTTCTATAGACTTGAATAGGTATTAGAATATATTCAGAAAAGGTAGATAAAATAAGTCAAATTCAATATGTATAATACAACTTATAAATACAAAACTTAATAAGTAAAAAACAAACAATGAAAGACTAACAATATATAAGGTTTTAGGAAGCATAAATACTTTAAAATAGGGAAAAGAAAATATCAAGATGAGCTGGCATCGATGAAAAGATTAGTACCTAAGTACTCATCAACTGAATAAAAGGAATATTTAAGTAAAAGTAAAATTTCACTTCTCTTTTAAATAGGTGAATTACATTTGTTTTTTTATTATAAAAGGGAAATTTGTTGTATAACTTAATGGATATTACTTTGCAGCCTTTGGCTTTTGAATGAGCAAGATGCATGAATTTTAAAAATGCCTAAATTTATTATTTTTTCGTAATATGCGTTATATAAGTTGATATTATAATAACAGAAATTCATTAAAAATATTTATTTCGTAAATATTCGACTTTTCAATTCGAAATTTTATGTAAACAAAACCACGTGACTGAAAACGTTATGATATTGACTGACGTCACTAATTTGCCCCGAATTTGCTAATTTACGTTGTTATTCTTAATTTGGATATTAATTATTGATTAATATGATGGATAATAATTTCATCACATGCTTCTGGTACTAATCTGTAGCCATAGCATTCCTTTTAGACGTTTTAACAGTTTAACAGTAATAGCGTGATGCCACCAGGTACGACTGATGTCACTCGGCACAGATAGAGCGTTCCATGGTTTTAAATTCTCAGCCAAAATATATAATTAATTTCATCTTTAATTTCAACAGAATTTTTTTTTTAAAAATACTAGGAAGCATATTATTCGGTGGTTTGTCTATCTGTGATATAAAAAAGAATTATGCAACTTGCTCATTAAAGTTTTCTAACAAATTGTAACTAATGACATTTCTGCTAATGAACAGAGTACAATTATCTTTCGCATATAATAGAGTTTAAAATGCACAGAGATGGAACAGTTAAAAGTTCTAAATCCCTGAAAGGAGTCTGCATGAATAATGAGGACGTTTAAAGGATATATTTAGTACGTACATTTTTTTTTGTAGTGTAAACACTTCTCTAAACCGAAAACAGTCGCCCCAGCAGATGATACAAAAATTTAACCATCACAGGAGTTGATCAAATTACCACATCTCTAGAACATATACGTTTACAAAAGAGCGTAGTTGCCATATGACAAAACACTGAGCAGAGCTTATTATTTACAAAGTTTATATGAGTTCTCCAATTTAAAAGAGAATCCATATAAACTCCACGAAATCTAACATTGAAATTTTGAATTACAGTACCGTTAACATTTCTTACTAAAACAGGCTGTAAGTAATCCAGTTTTCTAGTAGGGAAAAGTAAAAAATCTGTTTTTGAATTATTATTAAGTACTAAACCGGAATTCTCACAGTAGCTTTGCATCGATCAATGGTATCACTAACTTAAGGCCGAGGTCAATTGTGTCCTTAGAATCAACAGCAAAGGTGCAAAAAGCGAAATGAAACATCTTTAACGTGAAGCGTGATATTGTTAATAAATAAAAAAAGTATAATGACATTTAAATTGAAGTGCAGAAATTGAGACATTTTAATTTATTGTTTTATTTAATTTACGAGTTTTCGCTCTTTTAGAATCTGAGGAATCACTATTCTTTCTTTTCAATTTTTGTTTTGGTTGGCCTGAAAATTATTGAAATTTATTTTTATTATTGTTCTTAATTTACAAAATTCTAATATAATATCAAATGGTAACTGAATTTCTTTTTTTGAAATTTTTTTGCCAGTAGTTTCACAACCCCCGGGCCTTTTCTAAAGCCATTAGAATGCTGTTTTTTAAAATATTTTTCCCAAGTTTTTATTTTTGTAAGCCATTGATCTGTAGGCTTAATTAGACCCCCAAAAGAAAGTTGCTGGACCCAAGAGGGGAGATTATAATTATGGTCCTCCGATTTAATTTTATAGGTATAGTTACCCAGACTTGGAAGGTGTTTCCTATATTTCTTGGCCAACCATCCTGAGATGTATTCTAATGCATCTTCTGTCATTTCCGTCAAATTTTCATCAATGCTGCTGGAAGTAGGTTCATCGTCAGGAATCGAAGAATAATTTGCAGAAAACGAACTGCTCGAATTCGAACCAAATGTCAAATCAGAAATTTTTTGTTGGTCTGGCTCAATCCTAACCTTTTCAAATATTTGTGGAGTCATGTATTCTTCAGTTATTGGCTCTTTGGTATTTACTTTGGCATCTAAAATTCCTGCATTTTTTCCTAATATGATCATTCTGATACGATAAATGGCTGTCAAAGGGCTAGGGTGATCGTTGGGTCCACGACTTCTAAGTTGGGAAAAAAAAATTTCAAGACTATCTTGATTCAATTTGTGTGTGCAAATATATTTAATATTAAAATTAGTTTTCATATCATTAAATAGCAATTTCAAAGACTTAATTGACATTAGCATGCCTTTTTGAAAAATCTGTAAGGAACCTTTTCCAATTGCTCTCATTGCAGATGTGGTTTTTTCCATTTTCGTTAGATGATCATTTTGTTCCTGTAAATTAATACCATATGCGTTTTTAAATAGTACTTTTCCCTCTTTGACATAGCTATTGAAAATATCGAACCATTTGTCAATGTCATTTATAAATTCTGACAAATCTTCACTCATTTTTTTGTCATTACCAGGTTTGTAACGATTAAGTGCTTCAGCAACATTATGTGACAAGAGTTGAGCTGCCATTCGGACATTTTGTCTTTGACTACCCTCACAGTCTACGTGATTTTGGTTTATTTTCCAGCAGGGATTTAGTTCGTTATTTGTCAAGTCAATTAATTTTTGTAGGGGCTCCTTTGTTATCTTTTTATCCCCCTCTAAAATAAAACCATAATCTAAAAGCCAATTTCTTAGTAATTTCAAAAGGTGTGGTGCATCTGCAAACATGTATATGTTCTTGTTGGTTTCTGGATGAGGAAAAAAGCATGTTTCAACATTCACTCCCAATTCCCTCCATAGTCCAACATTTCCACCGCCGCAATCACTCACACATGCCACTACATTGTAAGAGATGTTATGCAATTCTCTAATTACAGAAATTAATATTTCTTTGGTAATTTTTTCGTCAAATGCCATATATACAGGTTGTTTCCATTTTGAAAAAAGTCCACGAGCTTGTACCACCTGCATTTGACTATGGGGTCCTAAAAATAAAATAGAAATTCTTGATTTTTGTAAGTTCAATATAACTAATTAAATCTAAGAAAAAATGTAAAATAATAAAAATTATAATAAAAAACATTTACCTAACACCCGATCTTTGGCTGTGTCATATTCCTCTGTGGATCTTACTTTCATTTCATCAAACTGAATTACTACGATTTTGTTAAAGTCAGTCAGATCTTCTCCAGCCAATTTCATCATCATTAAAACATCCTTGAGCACACCTTGACTTACATCCAACTGAGATGCCCAGCGGCGAAGACTAGATAATGCTGGCAACGGATACTTTAATTTATCTCGCAGATATAAGTAACATTTTTTACTATAATATCTTATAGTAAATGCCACTGAGATCTCTTCTCGTGTCCAAATTACCTTTTTCTTTCGTTTAGAAAGCAAATCAATTTGATCAATCAATCAAGTTGAGCATTTCTTCTGCAATTTGGGTTTTTGCAGTCTTCTTAACAGGATTATTATATTTTAACTTATAATATTTAAACTTTTTATTTTATTGCATGATTGCATCCTTAGAGTTATATTTTTTGAGAAGTTGTTCATATTTATTTTTATAATTTTCCTCTAACTGTGGAAGATCTTCAACAAGGATTTTTTGCTGATTATTCTGTGGGGAAGAAGAATCAGTTTAACACTGCTTTGAAGATGCCTCAAAAATTTCATATGAGTTTTCAATATTTGGAGAATTTGACGTAGATGGCTTAGGAACCTCAAGCTTGGAGGT
Source organism: Leptura quadrifasciata (assembly GCA_963675555.1). Classification (NCBI taxonomy): domain Eukaryota; kingdom Metazoa; phylum Arthropoda; class Insecta; order Coleoptera; family Cerambycidae; genus Leptura; species Leptura quadrifasciata. Next base: position 146,374,925 of record OY776673.1, on the reverse strand, counting down.
CTGAAGTGGCATTTCAGACTGGGCGATTTCACTAGTCTTATTTTTCTCATCAATAATAATTGCTTCTAATTTTATTGTTGGAACTGCAGTTTTTTTTAATATTCGGCGTAAAGGTAGGCCTAGAGAGAGAAAATAAATAATACTTATCTAATTTCAATCAAATGCAACATTTTTTACCTAAAAGCTCATTTTGAAGGTCACGTTCATAAGCATGTTTGTCAAAATGATTAGAGCAAACACGAGCATTTTTTAAATTAAACGTATCTGCCTTTTTACATCGACGAATCCATTCTTTCTGAATGGTACTAGATACCATATCATTTGCAACAGGGAAATAGTGGAAAATGATATCCGTAACGCCCGCTTTTTTTAAAGCTAAACTGTTATTTTTACAAGATGCTACAGCACATTGATGTCCAGGCATCTTCGTTACTTTAAATTAAAAAATTAAAATGAAAAAAATACTTGTAAAATCTGTTGACATACTTACAAAAAAACAATTGGGTTAGAAATATAATTCACGAAGAAGTTCAAAATTGACAAATAGTTCACATAAACAAATACAAATAGAATTGAACGTATTCAAAAATATTTCCTGTTAATAAGTTGATGATAACCAAATTACAAAAAACACCTTTAAAACACATAAAAGGAGAAAGAAACCAAACACAAATATGGCGTATACCTAACCGTAGCCGTAGAGCCCATGGCGCAATCAACTACCGCCGCACCGAGAAATACACCGCTTAATACGTCACTAAAGGGCCAAACGGAGTGGGGAAATGGGCAACGTTACTCTTATGGAGATGAGCAATCCTTTATAGTTAACCATCCTTGGGGATTAGGTACATATTCCGCTCCACGAGGTCTTAGTTTTGATGCGATTGGTCAATCCATATTTGTTTACTTTTATAAGGAGAGGTTACCTGCGCCACGAGGTGCGTTCAAGAATTATGGCGGAACTGGGGGCGTGGTCGTTTTTCGCTACACAAGAATGAATGTAAAGACATTTTACGAACTTCTACATCTTTTACGCCCTTATTTAACGAAAAAAATTGCAGGAGCCTCTATATCTGCTGAGCAACGCTTGGTAATCACTTTACGGTAGGCCAGATGAATGTTTGCTTAAGAATTTTCTACTTGCATGAAGTTTTTCATAATTATAATTCAGCTTTATTTATTATAGGTATATGTCTACTGTAGATCAAGTATTTTCTGCTTTAGCCTTTAGGATAGGAGAATCAACTGCTCACGAAATAATCAAAGAAACTTGTGTGTTATTGCAAATATTTTGAAACCAGTATATTTAAAACCTTCCACCGAAGATGAATGGTGTAAAATATGCTCGGGATTTTTAAGCGATTGAAATTTGCCAAATTGTTCTGGAGCCATAGATGGTAAACATGTAGTATTCAAGCTCCACCAAATTCTGGCTCCCTTTATTTCAATTATAAAAAGACTTTTAGTGTAGTCTTAATGGCAGTGTGTAGTCATAATTACAAATTTACGTTATTTGATATTGATGCCGATGGTAGTGAAAGTGATGGTGGCAAATTGTTAAAATCATCTTTCGGACAAGCATTTTATGAAAATAAATTGAATATACCTCAACGATGCGCCTACCTTCCAGGATCTAATTTAAAAACATCCTGTTATTTAGTAGGAGATGAAGCGTTTCAGATGTCAAAAAACTTGATGAGGCCATTTCCAGAGATACATTTAACCGATGTTCAAAAAATTTTTAATTACCGTGTGTCACAAGTAAGAAGGGTCATAGAAAACACATTTGGTATTATTAGTTTCTAGGTGCAGAATATTTCGACGATCCATCTGTGCAGGCCCAAAAGTTGTTAATAGAATAATTTTGGCCGCTATTTGACTTCATAATTTTTTTAAAACGAAAAATGATGAGGAGCCGTCACATTTAAAAACATATTGAGGGGCGAGCGTGGGTGCGTCTTTACTATGTACATACTTCGATATGCGATGTAAAGCAACGTTAGGCGTGGTTAGTAGTTGGATTGGTGACCGTTCCAACGAAGACCACGTCCTCGCCTCACCCATCTTCCAGCGGCTTGTATATCAGTGTATGCGCGGAAGCTATACAACCTTAGGCGAGGGTTGTATAGGAGATATACCATCCTTCGGAGGGGATGTAAAGCCGTCGGTCCCTTGTCTATTAAATGTTAGGCAAGTAAAAGATCCCTACTCTTCTTAAGGGAAGAGGTTCGGCAAAATTCCTGGTTGGGGGTAGCTCGTCTACAGGCGTCGGTGTTAGGCCTCAGTAGCGGAAATAGGCCGACGTTAAATAAATGTATAAAAAAAAAACATTGCTCCCATCAATTTGTTGACAGATAATAATGAAGGGGAATTTATACCCGGGAAATGCCGAGAAAATATAGAAGGTAATAATTTATTGCTAATGGGAAACACTGGAGCACACAGAGCAACAAAGGAGGGATATACAATGAGAAACTTGCTTGCTGCACATTTTAATATGCCGGCTGGAGAAGTTCCGTGGCAGTATGATTATGTACGAAGGGGAAGACATCAGAATTTGTGATAATATTTTCTGTTTAATAACGTTTATGAATATTGCACTGTTGTAAATAATTGAATTTATTATACTAGATTGTTTTACGGGGTCGTTTGGCTTCGAACAGCCTTACTTCACTTCGACCTAAAAGATCTTTTGTGATTAACCCTACATCTAGTTGTTGCCCAGGATTCCAAGACTTTTTACAAAGCTTGTGATTTTCCTGGGGGCTAATTTCCCTATGTCTTCAGGCGTTAATTCCGCCTGTTCTAGGAATTTTAGCCTAATGCGGACTGACACCTTGCATTCACAAAGTATATGTTCCGCAGTTTCAGTTGCAGTATTGCAATATCTGCATTTGTTGTCTACTGCCTTGCCCATATTCTTGAGATGATATCTCAAGGGGCAGTGGCCAGTTAGAAGGCCTGTGATTAGCCTTAATTCGGACTTTTCAAGTTCGAGAAGCCTTGTGGCATTCTTTGTCGAATAAGTTATAAACTTTTTCGCTTGTCTTTGACCTGGAGTATTCCTCCAGTAGGACTTCTTCTGGTCCTTTTCCCATTCTTGGATCTCCTCCGCTATGTGTCCCTTGGCCAGGCCACAAAACGGTTCGGGTCCAATGAATGGTGCTTTAGATCCTTTTTTTGCAAGGCTGTCAGCAAGTTCATTTCCTTGTATTCCCTCATGCCCTGGCACCCACATCAAGGTAACCTTGTTGTTGTTGGCCAGTTGCTTCAGGGATTGTCTACATTCCCAGGCAATTTTAGACTCAAAGGTATAGGACCTTAGAGCTTTTAGTGCTGCCTGGCTATCAGATAATATATAGATCTTTGCCCTTCGGATGCCTTTATTTAGGCATTCCTGGGCACACAGATCTATAGCGTAAATTTCTGCCTGGAAGATGGTTGGGGTGTTACCGAGGGCTTTGGATAGCCTACATTTAGGCCCTGCTATGCCCACACCTACCCCTTCAACCATCTTAGATCCATCTGTATACCAGATGAGTGACCCTTGTTCCAATCGCAGTGCCTCTATCTTGCTCGTCTGACGGTTTTCAATTAACACGTCAAACGGGCAGTCAAAGTCTTGTTTGATTGGCATTGAGTCAGTGGGTTTGGTCATGGACTTCAAATGGATTAACTCCAGAATCCTTAAGTGACCAACCAGATCGCCTGGTTTAAATTTATATGCCTGGTGCAGTCGTAAAGCACTGAGTGCTGCCTCCTTCCTTACATGCAAGTGCAAGGGAAGTAGGTCAAGCATAGCTTCCATAGCTGCTGTGGGACACGAGTGCATTGCTCCTGTAGTCCCTATACAGGCAAGGCGTTGCAGTTTCTGCAACTTTCCCTGTGCTATTTTTTCTTCTGTTTTTGGCCACCATACGCATGATGCGTAGGTTACCATAGGTCTGACAACCGAAAGATAAGACCAATGTGTCATTTTCGGTCTTAGACCCCAAGTCTTACCAAACAACCTACGGCACGTCCATATTGCCGCTGTTGCTTTAGTAAGAGTCCTTTCCAGATGTGAGTTCCAGGTAAGTTTTTGATCCAGGATTACTCCCAGATACTTGACTTCACTGGAAAAATTTAGTATTGTTCCATTCAGTACAGGAGTTCTAAGATTGAGTTTTCTCCTTTTAGTGAACGGGACAATAGTTGTTTTGCTCGGATTGACATTGAGCCCCTCTGACGAGCACTTTTTTTATTATACTAACTAGCAAACTTGGTAAAAAATTATTTGAATAATACACGCAGAAAATGTGATTTATCCTAATTTATATTAAATGTTTTTAGTATAAAATTGTTTTTTTAAAATTTTTATATAAATTGTTAACTACTTAATTAGGCGGGAAGAGTTAGACTTTGAATCTGAAATCCTTTTAAACGTTACAATTTTCGGCTTAAAAATAGGTAAAAAATTCGTAAACGACAACCTTCGAGTCTCTATAGATATTTGAAGATACGGACATGTTTTTTTATTGCAAAATAGGAAGCGAAAACTTTTTTTAGTTTTTCTTAAATATCTCGTGAAATAAGCCTCTAATCGACTCAAGTTATACTTATCAAATTTGTTCCTCAGACAATTTATCACAAGGATAGGCTATTGCGAAAATTCGCAAAAATTGTTTACTATTGCAAAATTAGTAATAAATTTGAAAAAATGAAAAATGTTCGAATTACAATAACTAAAGTAATTGTTATTGTCGACGCCAAATAAGAAGTTGCTAGCGCAGGATAAATTTCTCCCATTCTTTTGAAAGGTGTACCTTGTAGGTACATGATTGGTTTAATGAATAATCACTCACGAACTTCCAGGACTCGCCTGCGGCTTGTCCAGTAAAAGACCACTCGTCACGTAAATAACTATTTTAAGAATGAAATGTTTATCACTAATCAGTTATAAGCAATAATTTTTAATAATATGTCGAGGGGATGACCGCTGGCAAAATTTGTACAAGGAGTTCCCCTTTGGGATTGAGTTCCTGCAGAGTTCTTTGGAGTTCCCTTGAATTCTCTAGAGTTTCTCAAGAGTTCTTTGGAGTTCCCTTGATTTCTCTAGAGTTCCTTGAGTTCCTCCCTTGCAACTTTCCTAGATCTGACAACTCCACCACGTAATTGAATTATTGTTTTTGTTGTTTTTAATCCATATTTTGCCATTAATTAATTATTGTTCATAAATAAAATGTGTTCTAGTTGATGGATGGTAATAATCCCCAGAATTGCCATTTAAATCTAAGATGTCTTCTGATGTATTTGAGAATACTTCTGTGTCAGTGCTATCATCATAGATAATTTTCTCCTCATCTCCTTCATCTGACGAGGAAATATCTGTCGATCTGGACATTTTCCTACGCTTAGATTTGGATTGTTGAATTAGCTCATCTTCAGAGTCATCTCCCATCGTTTCCAGAGCATTATTGTCTGTGGTGTTGGGTTGAAGATTAGGATCCCCATTCTTTTCGCATTGTGACCCTCTTGGTGTTTGATTTCGAGTCTTGTTTCGAGTTGATTTTATGATGAATCTCTGTAGCCTATCGGAACTTACCCTTTCTTTTGGCTGATCTAACAGCCAACAAAGTGCTGATTTTCTGATGACAGCAGGTGTTCCATTATTGGTAGTGACTTTAACAAAACTACCTTTTTCAACCAATATATCCTCTTTTTGTCCAGAGTAATCTTTCAATTTTAAACCATCTGTATGGAATGATTTTTCAATTGAAATGGAACACACATTGTATAGTGCCGAATTTGATGGGGCGTCGTCAGATGGGACATTTTCATTATCTCTCATCTTTTCGTAATCACTGTCGTTGTCGTTTTCATCGAGATTTTCTTCATCCTTCAAATTCTGGGATTCGTCAATGGGTTTGTCATCTCCAATTTGTGTTTGGGTTTTCTGCTTTAGGGGAATTCCAATCCAATTCCAACAGTCTTCACCAGGAGAAATTCCAATCGACTCTGCCTTTTGCCTTTAACACTGTTTTTTGTATATCCAAATCTGAAATTTCGCAAAAGTTCTGTGAAATATTTTCATTGATTTTTTTTTCTCGACGATCTTCTCTGGCAAACTTAAAATTTCTCCTGCAGTCATGTCATATATTATTTATAATTTGTATCCGATCGATTCTATTCAGAAAATCTTTTATTGTAAAATTCACTACTGTGCAAAATGTTGAAATGAGCGATCTTGTTGCTCGAAATAATTTATCACATTGTTGGCTCGAGAAAAGCAAAGGTAGAAACATGTCATTTGTTATAAATTCGGTTTCCTTCGACTTCAATATGAATTTTATTAGATGGTGGGCATTTATTTCGATGGAAAGATAACAATTTGATGACAAAAAGTTGTCTTTTAATGGCAATTTCCTTTTTCTCAATAAGTACCTCCAAATCCTCAAAAAAATACTCAAAACCACATGCAATAAATTCTTTCAAGCGTGGGGGTGTTCTGGGTCAAAAAAGCTTTGATAACATATCTCATCACTTCCAAGTAAATCGCCGTCCCTTTACTTTCAGGGATTTTCTCCTTCATCAATTCGATGACTTTCAATGAACAGATTCTCTCTGCTGCTCCAAAATTCATTTTATCCTCGGTTCTCAAATCGGTCATTGTTAGTAAATTTTGGTCTTTTGAAAACTGGTTGATTAGGTACTGGAGATGACTTCTACTGACAAAGTAGTTTCTTATTTGTAGCGTAATGTTTGGTTTAAGAAGTCTAGTCCGTAATTTTGTTAAAATATGGACCGAATCTTGTATATAACATATGTTTTTATGTTCTGGGCCGTCATAATCGATTTGAAACCATTTTCAATTATTTAAGTGAGGCTTTGATGAAGGCTCAGATGAAGACTGAGTTAAAGTTAAATCTCTGCAGATTTTTAATTTTCTGTTTTTGTGAACTGGAGTGGAAGTTGGACTGTTTAGTGGAAGTACAGAGTTAAGTCTCATCGCCCTTAATAATCTAGGGTCCCCATTAGCAGAAAATCCAGCCACTTTTATGCCAAATTCATCCAACTTTTTAATCATAACTACCCATATACCCCTTACATCTTCACAAGCAAATGTACTGTCTGTCCCAAATACCGTTAAACAATAAGCTGGTGCATTTTCAGAGAGTGGTTGTGCCATAATGACGTACGCGTAATGGGACTTTTTTCCACTAATAAAATATTCCTTGATTTTTTTTGCTGAAGATGCTACAAATGTATTTGTGATAGGCATTCCTTTGTCTAAGGGGAGAACGAATCCAACTACCTTGTTTCCATTGGGGTCATACTCAACTTTACCTGTGGAAAAATACAGTACTTAATGTATAGCTGACTATGTAGGTAGCTTAAAATACTTTACCTGAAATGCGAGTAGCGTCTTCGCTTATCCATACGACCTTCTTCAAATTTCTGTCAATAAGAAATTGGTGTAGGCCCTCGTAGTCGAAAACCCCTTCTTCTGATAATTTTCTTTCCTTTTTTGCGAATCTATTCAATGCAGATATAGAAAGTAAAATATTTTTCAGATTGCCTTGAAGGGTTTCATACAATAGCCTACCACCTACGTAAAAAAGGTACAGCGCAAATTTTTTGATGTTCGTTAGGTACCTATTTTTATTATTTGTTTTTAATTCATTATTTGTGGATATTTTATATAACATCTCAAGTAAGTTATTAATTTCTTTACTCGTTTCTTCATTATTTACACCATCCTCAGCCTCTGTGTTTTCACCTCGATTTTCACTCAAATTTTCTACAAGTTCCTTTACGAGATCTGGTTGGTCGTTCCAATTATCATTTATTACATTCGTAATCTTCGTTATGATAGGGTAAAAATTAGTTATGAGTTGTTGTCCTTTTTCTTTTTTTTCTCTCCGTCTTCTGGTACGCTCTTTACGCTGATACCGTTTTTTTTTCCAAATAGACATTTTTTTTAGAGACTGAGTTGGAGATACGTATTCATGGCAGGACTCGCGGCAGGATTTATTCGTCTCCAGAATAGTCCTGCTGTTACAAAAATCCTCCACAGGTTTCTCATCTAGTGCTTGTTCTGTAACAATACTTTTATTGCTCGTTCCAGCGTCAGTCTTATTACTGAGTATAATATTTGAGACAATATTTATGTTTCGACTACAACTAGAATTTATACGAGAACATGAACTAGTGGCTATGCTGGAACGTTCGCTCGAGTCTCGGCTCGAGCTCAAGTCATTTTCTTGACGAAAAGAATTATTTAATTCGAAATTTAATTATTTTTCTTGGGTTTTAAAAAAGTTTCGAATTGTCTTTAAGTTTTGTGGTCGTTTTGTCATATTCAAGGTGGTATTTTGTCCAACTTGTGAATCCCTTAAATGCCTCAAAAAATGTCAATGGAAGTTTGAATAAATCCATCTTGCCTGGCAATTGATATTCTTTGCTCTTTTTGAAATTCTGATTTTCTCTTGACAAAAACATTGGACGACTGCCACTAACTTGGAATTTCCTTCCCATTTGGTATTAACCTCGCCGTCATTAATTTTTTCTTTGTAATGCATCCACTCATCGTTACTTTTACATTTGCTTTTTATGAAATTTGTCAGTGATTTTAAGATTGCACGGTTTTCACCAGTAATATCTATTGAGCTTCTTTGAAGTGATGTTTGTTCCGTAGTAGCATCTGTAAAGGTACCAGAATTAGGTGATTTTGAGGGTGCCTTTTCTGCAGCATTGTTTGCCTTTGTAGAATTATCCTGTCGCTGAATCGGTTGATCGGGCAAGTCGGACAAGCATGATTTGTAATAATTGACAATCATGGAGATAATCTTCTTATTCAACGAAATAATGGTATAGGCGGAGGGTTTATCTTTAAAAATGCCATAATACATTTGGTATTGCTCTGGGGGAATAATTGAATGCAAGGTGGTTCGTGCAAAATTTTCAATTTCTTTTAAATCATCATTAGTAATGTTTGCTAAATATCTCTCATGTATATAGTTGTTAATCTTCAGCATATTTCGTAAATCTTCAGGAATAATTATTTTTAAAGCTCTCTCTACTCTTGTAAAAACATCGGGCTCGAGATCAGGCTGGACCTCCGACTCGACATTAGCTATTCCAACCATTTTCTAGCGAGTTTTCAGGGCTATTTTTATCTGGAATTAATAAGCAAGTTGACACAGCAACAGCACAGTCACCACCGATAAATATCTAAAACTGTTTGCACTACTCGCTCGACTACACGTGTTTTATTGAACTTTGTTTTGATTTCAGTCGAATGTTATGGCTATTTAGTCAAGTTAATGCGCAATATCTTATTACGCATTCGAGCACGCATGCGTAAGATGACGTACGTATTATAATTGTGGAAGAGTTCCTCGGAGTTCCTTCAGAATTCCTCGGAGTTCCACCAGAGTTCTCGGAGTTCCATCAGAGTTCCTCCGAGTTCCCCTAGAATTCCTGTAGCTTGTACAATAGATTTCCTCAGCGGTTACCCCCTCGTAATATATGTTATATTTAAACGAAAAATGTTAAGATATATAAAAACAAATAAAAGATAAATTCGTAGCAATGTAAGAATTATATTTGTTAAGGAGCAACAAGAGTGATGTCACCGCTTCTTGGTCAGTGATGCCGATGTTTACAACTGATTGTGTAAGTAAATTTATAGAATGATTATTACAATTATTTTGGGAAAACTGTAAAAGATTTCCTGTTTTAAAATATTGTATATCAGGCAGTTCTGTAAAATTTTGCCCAATAAGTACCTCTACACCCAGAACACATTTTTCAACAACTTAAAACTCTATTAATTTACTGATGCCATCAATATCAATGCCCGTTGTTACTGCCGCTTTGGGTCTAATGCACGAATCACCCAGCGTAGTCAAAACAACTGGAGCCGCTAATGGTACACGAGGCAGTTTCAATGTTGCTACCATGCTTTCTGATAGGAGAGAACACTGACTACCACAATCAATAAAGCATTTGATTTTAGTATTTTCGATAAAAATATCCTTGAAATATTTTTCACTTGCAGATTTAGTGCTTCCGACAAAATTTACATTTCTGTATTCTAATGCAAGCTGACGCTTTTGACTCTTGTCAATATTTATTTGGGCAATCGCGGCGCAAGTGTCCTACAGTGTGACAACAGTAACACATTAGCGTGGCAGAATATCCACTAGAATGGTCGCATTCAGCGGACGTAACAGTTGTGTAACTGTAGCGCAAACGAACTCTGACGGATACGCTATTTTCTCAACATGTTAAGTAGCGGTCGCCATTTTTGGTAGCGCAAAGCATTTGTGCTATAAGTTGTGAGCGGTGAGCAGTTGCGAGGAAAATTTAAAAAAAATAAACAAAACGGACCAACACAATTTATTATATCCATGATGGACAACTTCTGGAAACTGAGGAGACTGATACTTTTGATAAAATAGAGCTTCTGCTCACATTAATATCTAACATAAACTATTGAAAGTCGTTTTACCAAAATAATTCTAAAGTTCTGTAAAAAGGTAAGAGACTTCGTTAAAGTTGCAAAATTTTCAAATTTACAGCATACAACAATTTTTGAACTGTTATTTCAGAGAACGTTTCAACGGTTTCATAACAGTAGCGGTAGCAGAGCGCTTTATGCTACGTCCGCTGAATTCGACCAATGGTTACCTGAAGAAGTACTTGGTACACTTGAACCTCCCAACGTTTGACTAGTAATTTTCTTTTGTTCATCAATACGTCGTAAACGATTTGCCAACACATATGGATCACTTATACCCGCCGCCTCTATTGTAAATTTTATTCGTATGTCTTCGATACCTCCCATTATTAAATTAACGCAATCTTCATCATTTAATGGCATTTTTAACTTATCCACTAGCGCTAATTTACGAAATTACGATTCTTTAGGTTGCAGTTTACACCATACAATATCTTGAAATAATTTATGAAGATCACATTTAGGCTGAAAGTTAACCCGTAACATATTACACCATTCATCCCATGTAAACAATCGAGTAGGAAGACCCTTAAACCATACTTCAGCGGTACCGCGCAATTTTGATAAGACCAAGTGAGAAGTCTTGTCATCCCACCCGTGTATCAGCAAATTCATTAACGGAATTTAACCATTCACTAATATCATGCAACAAGGGATTAAACTCTGGAATAATATTTGCGGTAATAGATAGGCTACTTACGTCAGTTGTCCGGTTACCCACCAACTTATCAATTCCAGAGATCATGGCAGCACCAATCTGAGAAATACTCTCGGCCAGGGTTGTTGCAGATGGAACTGAAGATTCCGAAGAGAGTCGCCTGCCCGAACGACTTCGGCCAGCTCCCGTAGAACGAGTCTGCCTCTCAGCATCCCTTCGCCTCCCATGGCGCGGCTCTCTCCCTTGGAGGTACGTCCAGTTCTTCGTGAGCGCCTTGTCCGAGCCATCCCAGTGTCAGTGCTTCCGGACTCTCGAGGGCTACCATGCCTACGATGTATCAAAGCTCTAGCGTCATGAACTTCCTCGAGCCTTGCTCGATGGTGAGACATGGCACTTCAGTGAGAATTCACAATTCACTTTTTTTTTGTTTGTTTGTTTTTTGTGTTTCGAAGGCGCACAAGTTCGTCCCACTTTCTGATGTTTATGGAGAACAGAATATATTAAGTGTAGAACACTATGTATATAGATTATAGATTGGAAATAATATAAAGTACCGCACAAGCAAACGCTACAGATGCCAAATGCTGAATGTGTTCCCCTTGTCACACGGTCTCGATCACTAGTGGCCTAGGTCATGGTTCCTTTTGCAACACATCCGCTCGTAACGCTGGATCAGCACATTTCATACATAATATATTCCATAGTTAGTCTATTGCGAAAGTAAAATAAATGTGTACTTGATTTACCAAATGCGCCAAAATTCGGGGAGTGATTTTATACTTATAAAAATTAAAAGTCATACAAACAAGCCCGAAAATGAAGTTGATTTAAAAAAATTTCCCTTCATTGTCCACCATTCTGACTAACAGGTGCTAATTGTAATAGATATACTTAATTTACTGTATTCATGGCATATCCCAAATGTCAGGGCGGAAATATCGACCACTATACAATTTGGAAATGAAATTGACTTAAAAAATTTCCCTTTCGTTGTCCACTGTTCTGACTAGCAACTGCTAATTGTAATAGATATACTTAATTTACTATATCCATAGCATATCCCAAATAACCGTCAGAGCGGAAATATCGCCCACTACATAATTTAGAAATGAAGTTGATTTAAAAAACTTTATTTTCGTTGTCCACCATTCTGACTAACAGCTGCTAATTGTAAAAGATATTCTTAATTCACTGTATCCATGGCATATCCCAAATAAATATCAGGGCGGAAATATCGATTTGAAATTTTTATTATTGACGTATCCCCCAGATCTCAGACATTTTTTTTTAAATATTTGAAAACAACTAACGAAATGAAATAGATTAAAAAAGTTTCTTTTCATTGTCCACCATTCTGATTAGCAGCGGCTAATTGTAATAGATATACTTAATTTACTGTATCCATGGCATACCCTAAATAATCGTCAGGGCGGAAATATCGACCACTATACAATTTAGAAATGAAGTTGATTTAAGAAACTTTCCTTTCGTTGTCCACCATTCTGACTAACAGCTGCTAATTGTACTAGATATACTTAATTTACTACATCCATGGCATATCCCAAATAACCGTCAGGGCGAAAATATCGATTTGAAATTTTTATTATTGACGTATCACCAGATCCTCCGCCATTAAAAAAAATATATTTGAAAACTACCAACAAATTTAGAAATGAAATCGATTAAAAATATCCCTTTCGTTGTCCACTATTCTGACTAGCAGCTGCCATTTGTAATAGATATACTTACTTTACAGTAACTATGGCATATCCCAAATAATCGCCAGGGCGAAAATATCGATTTGAAATTTTTATTATTGACGTATCACCAGATCGTCCGCCATTAAAAAAAAATATTTGAAAACTACCAACAAATTTAGAAATAAAATCGATTAAAAAATTTCCCTTTCGTTGTCCAGTATTCTGACTAGCAGCTGCTAATTGTAATAGATATACTTAATTTATTGTATCAATGGCATATCCCAAATAATCGTCAGGGCGGAAATATCGACCACTATACAATTTAGAAATGAAATTGACTTAAAAAATTTCCCTTTCGTTAGATAGATAGATAGATAGTTTATTTTAACCATGTTACAAGTCATGTTTATGGCAAGTCAATAAATAAATAATTAATAAGCTTATAATACAATAATAAATAAATAACAATAATATACACTACATAACAATAATGTATCATAATCAAAGTACAATAAAAAAGAGAGATATAAAAGAACATGGAAACATTACAAATTACAATACTGTGCGAAAACTTAAACAAAGGGTGTTTTAAGAATATCTTGCACCGAATAAAAACAATTATTAGCCAAATGCTTTCTTACTGCTGATTTAAACCGGTATTGATTTAATTGTCTGATTCTAAGTGGTATTTTATTATACAAATTCACATTTAAAGAGTTTATTTTTGACTTTGAAAGCTTAAATCGTTCCGTTCTAACCATATTTGCTGATCTGGTATTATGGGTATGAATATCCGATTGAAGGCAGAAATTTTTAATTTTCATATGTATTTCAAATACAGTAGAATAAACATAAATCGAAGGTAATGGTAGGATACCGAATTGAATAAAAAAGGGTCGGCAATGTTCTTTGCTACCGATATTTGCAATTGCTCTAATAGCTCTCTTTTGTAAGCGAAATACTTTAAATGCTTGAACAGAATTTCCCCATAAAAATACTGCGTAAGTTATACGTGAGTGAAACAAAGCGAAATAAGTTGTAATTAGGGTATCTCTATCTACTACAGAATTTAGCTGTCTTATTAAAAAGATAGTACTTGGGAGTGATTTCGATAAATACTCAATATGTCCAGACCAATTTAAATTATCATCTAAAACTGTACCGAGTAATTTCACATTATTCCCCTGGGTGTGAATGTGATTAGAAGAAATAAAAAGTTTCTGAGTTTTATTATTATTTAATTTAAGTTTGTTAACTGTAAACCAATTTTCAACTTTTTCCTCGAGTGTGGCTAATAGTGAATCCAATTCAACAAAATTTTTATGAGATATGATAAGTGTGGTGTCGTCTGCAAATAATACACACTTATTAGGGGATATAAAATAACTAATATCATTGATAAACATCAAGAACAGAACTGGTCCAATTACTGATCCCTGTGGGACACCATGTGTGCTTCTTTTAAGATCTGACATTTTATTATTTATAATCACATACTGGGATCTATTTTCCAAATAAGACTTGAAGAAGAGTAGTGGTAACCCTCTTATTCCATAGCGCTCTAACTTTCTTAATAATATGTCGTGTGGAACGCAGTCAAAGGCCTTTGTAAGGTCACGTAGAGTAACAGCTGTATGTTCTCCCATCTCAAAACCCTCCACTACCTCCTGCACGACTTTGTGTACTGCCCCAGCTGTAGAACAACCTACTCTAAAGCCGAATTGACATTTGCATAGTATAGAATTTGACTCAAGATATTTATACAATCTTTTTTTCAATATTATTTCAATGATTTTACCAAAAATTGGAATAATTGAAATGGGCCGATAATTATCCGCCATATTTGGATCACCTTTTTTAAATAGAGGTATAACTTTTGCTAGCTTAAAGCAGTCTGGGAAAACACCGTGACTAAAACAAGCATTAATTAGAATAGTCAACAAGGGAAGTATTATATCGATGGTTGCTTTGATAATCCTAGAATTAAGTTCAAAAACATCTGTACATGGAGAGTTTTTTAGGGATTTGACAGCTTCAAGTACTTCGGCTTCAGTGACCGGTTCCAGAAAGAATGAGCATGAAGGTGAGGGGATATTAGTCATTGTGTCATCGATAGATATGTTATCAGCAGGTATAAGTGAACTACTGATATTATCAGCAATGCTGGTAAAAAATGAGTTAAAGTCATTTTCGGATAACGTTGGTGAAGTTTGCTGTTTTACCCCTTTGTTCCTCTCAAAATTAATTATATTCCAACTGGGTTTTACTTTATTGTCGGAATTACAAATGTAATTCTGATATGAGAGTTTTTTAAACTCTAAAAGAGCAGACTTATAGGTTTTGCGGAGATCGTTGTAAATTTCGTAATCAGACTCATTCTTAGTAACATTGCAGATAGTTTTCACACTTGACAAAGTCTCTCTCATATTATGTAAGGAGTTATTAAACCATTTTACTGGGACCTTTTGGTTATCTTTATTAATTTTTTTGAGAGGGAAATGTGTTTTTATAAGGTTAGAGTAAGTAGTACATAAAAAGTTTGCTACTAAATTGGTATTTATACATCCGTTTTGATAAAATATATTCCAGTTTATTTCTTTTAAAGAGCTACAGAGCTTATTTAGGTTTTTTTTTTGGTATAATGCCTTTTATACACTATCTGACTATTATTTGTAATAGATTTGAGATTAAAGAATTGTCCGCGATGATCTGACAGGCATGGTTCGATCACACCAGCTTCATAATTCTCTTCATCAAAATTTGTAATTATATTGTCATTGCAAGTGGATGAATTTTTACTAATTCTTGTATACTCGGATATGGTAGTTATCCACTGTTCTGATTAGCAGCTGCTAATTGTAATAGATATACTTAATTTACTGTATCCATGGCATATCTCAAATAACCTGTCAGGGCGGAAATATCGCCCACTACACAATTTAGAAATGAACTTGGACTTGTGGACCATTATACAATTTAGATAGACATAACAATGAGGTTAGAATGTAATTTGAAATTTGTTAAGGAGACAATTGTAGGAGAGGTCTGGGTCCGAAAATTGATAAAGTCAACCAGTTACACTCATTTGCAATGAGGTGGACGCAGTCGATGCTTTAAAGTATGTGTAAAGAAGAGAATGTCCAAGATTAGCTTTATTGAAATCAAAAAGGGCAAGAAATCAAGCTTTCAGGGTATTTTAAGAGACAAATAATTTATAAACTGTGTTTTCTACAAATAATAGCATTTTTTGGCTTTTTTTTTATACTGTTTAAATATGTTTTTACAGTATCGATTTTGTAAAAAGTATTGAAAAATCCTGCAGGAATTTTGGTATTAGGTACGTCCCGCTCCCCTAGACAACTTCTAATGAATTGAAAAATACTTACAACTAATTTGTACTTCTTAACCTTCATTGTATCATTAAAAAATGATATAAATAAATTTTCTTGTGTATTCAATATTTAATGTACTCTATAACAATATGGTAACAACCATAATTTTGTTATTTTAAATCAGTCACCCCCTTGACATGAAGTATAAATTAAGTAATGTGGTAATGCAATCACCTCTTTTTATCCGTATTTTTGAGCATTCGATATTTTATTTGGATCAATAAAATACCGTGAGAGTTTTATTCTCGAAATTAAATTGGAAGGGGTTGAAAAATTCAAAATTAAACACTATTGCATTACTATTAAAAATGAGTATTAAAAGTATTTTAACATGAAAGAAATCGACTTCTCGAGTAATGCTCTATAATATACATCTAATGCCGAAACACAGTTTAAAAAGAATTATTAATCCACGACACGAAGAAGGAGGGATGTTATAAATTTGACACGTATGTATGTCCGTGGGTTTGTATGTCTGTGATTTTATATCTTTTCGACGGGTGATTCGATTTTAACCCCCAGGGAGTTGCACACCATCACTCTTTTTTTATTGAATGATCACCAGATCCCCTGCTATTTTTTTATATTTAAAATGGCTACAAATAAAATTTTATTTATTATGAATTTTATTAATAATAATTAATTAAAATTATTAGAGAGAATTAATAAGGTAAGCAAAAATACATTAAATAAAAAAATTAATATTAATAAAAACTGACTACCATAAGATTAGGTGAGTTTAAAAAGTTCTGTGTAGACCATGTGATAATACGCATACGTTTAGCTTATAAAGCATAACATATAATTAAATTACAAGTTTTGAATTTGAATTTTGATTGATATTTTTAGGACTACTTCTAGCTGATATAATTGTTAATATATCTGAATTAGGGCTATAAAAATTTTTATGATTTGCATTAGTGTCACTGATAATCATATCTAATTGATAGTCCTGTGAACAGGTTCCTTCTCCTTCTGCGGAAATATGTTTTTGTTTAATATCCTCAGTTTTTTTCCCAAAGTTAACAGGGGAAAGTATTTAGATGGTTTTTCTTTTGGCTTCCATATTTCCCTTAAAAGATGTCTACATATTTTTTCTTCTAGCTAGTCTTCTGTATTTTCTTTAAATCTTTTACATCTATTTTCTCTAGGGCTGGGTCCAATGTCAAGCTCTATGACTTTTAAGGCTGTTTCAATTTTCTCGCGGACATCATCGATAAATCCCTTTTTTTATTTCTTTAATCCAGCGCTCAACACTGGCATTGCTGTATCTTCCAGGTGTTTCGCTTTATAAGCCTCTTAACATATCACTCCATAATGGAGCAAATGGCAACCGCATCAATATATATATATATATATATATATATATATATATATATATATATATATATATAATGCCAAATGTTCCGAATATAAGCTATTTTTACTACAGGCTGGGGATTAGCACATTGAATTTCTTTAACGTCTTCGTACACATCAAGGCATATTTTAGTAAAATGAAGATAGTATGAAGATCCCATATACTTTCCTCTCACTCTTTCAATTTCTTATTCAATATCCCTAAGTTTCTTCGTGTAAGTCTTCGTCATCGATTGATCTCTTACCTTTGAAAGTGCATATTTTAAAGCATATTTACCGCTATTATTGCCCTAAGGATTTAATAATATTTAAACAAATAGTTTAAAGTTATGAGACAAATCTTTCAATTTTTGGACAACCCATTAAAATCGTAGAATTTCTATTATAACCCTTCTGCTTCTTTATTTTCATTTTCGCCAAATTATTTGGAATCATTTTAATAAAATGAAAACAACAGGACTTTACCGCAATTATTTCTCCCATATCTTTGGAGTTAGTGCATGAATATTAATGCGTTAAATTTAAATGACCTAAAAAACATAAACATATTAATAGGCTTGTAAATACGCTGATTAATTTGTAAGGATAATAACATAGTATGGTACTACTGATGATGGCAGACAAAATTATATCGGTACTTACTTTCGTCTCACCATGTATTTTTCTAAAAATAACATAGATTCATAGAATTTCCATTGTTTTCTTCTTGGAGCCTCTTTTCCACTTCACGTTTCTTCCTCCCTTAATGTTCTTTCCTTAGAGAAATGTTGCCGAAGCCTCAACCATCTATTTTGACACAGGAACTAAAATTTAGGTAATATATTTCTTTATTTAATTGAAAAGGGGAAATACCTATCCTTACTTGTCATTTCAGGAACTTCAGCGGTTTCTGTCCACGCATTATATTGTCTTTGTAGTCCTCTGAGCTTTTGACATATAATACCGGATAGGAGCGAACTAAATCAATTAATAATTCGTCGCCGTTATTAATCATTTCGTGCGTTAAATTCAACTCATTCATTCTATTACATCTTCTTCAACGTAATCTGTAACTGTAATGGCGTAATCGTGAAAATTTTCCATGTTCTTATTTTTAAGGTAAATGTGTGTGTACTATAACGACAAATAACATAACCACAAACGCTTGACTTGTTGATTTTTGATTTATCCCACCCCTCAGAATCACGTGTTTTGAAGTTGTTTTGTAAGTGGTCGGCAATAAGAAGTAGGAACAGAAAATCCAACCTGACGGAAACTTTATTTCTTATTTCCTATTCCGGCATTGTGCATTGAAAATGAGTTTGGTAATTTTATAAATGTATTTAGGAACCATTAACGATAAGTAAACTAATATGATTGGTTCTTAATGTGGAAAAAATATTTTTCATCTTTGTTAATCATCAGTAATAATTTAAGGCTGAGTTTAACTCATTTCGACTCTACTTACTAAGAGTCTCTTGCTTGTCGGATATTGTTATTTCTTAATTCTTAATCCATACTTCTTATTTTTTATTTCTTATTTTTTTCATTGTGTAATGGGCTTAACCAATGGCAAAGTTGAGGCCAACCTCAACAGAGCTTGCGTTTAGTTAAGCTGCGGCTGAACTTGCTGTACAATTACTGTACTATTTATCTCACTGTCTACTAATGTCCAAGTTATTTGTGTATTTTCTTAGGCTGGTGCTACAGCCTTAAACTTTTCCCAATACTTTAGAACCAGATCCGAAACATTCCGAAACTTCCTAGGACTGGTGATTGAACCAGAACGCAATTGGAGTGATTTACACGCCATCTTTTGATGTATCTTCTTATTACACACGTTCAAGAAGTTTGAGTTGTCTGCCTTGAAAGCGTTCCATGTGGGCAGTTTTAATTTTAGCAGTTGACACCCTTCTTCGAAAAATATATTTTTGTTCTGTAGTTTTTAAACACTTTAAAACCATGTCTGGTGGGTATATAAGAGTACACACATGGTTTCAATGAAATAATAAAAATAATTTTTAGAATATTATTTGTCAGATTATTTGGTTGTTAACAGTCAAAATGAAATTGAAGATGGGGATCAAGGTGACGAGTTTTTCAGCAGGGAGAAAATTTTAACCCTTATATAGATCTATACAAGAATTATAAACCGAAAGTAGGTAGGGGAGAAATTAAAACTATGAAGAAAATGTGGGAGAAAATATCTTATGATATATCAAATAAATTTAAAATAACAATACTTCCGTCAAAATGTGAGAATAAATTTAGGGTTCTGGAGAGATCCTACAAAAAGGTAATACATAATAATAATAAAAGTGGAAGGAAAGATTTTCCATGCGAAAATGAATTTAATGAAATTTTTTGAAAAAAATGAAATATTATTCCAAAAATATTATTGACTTCATCAGAAATAGTAATACCTCCAAAACCAGTAACTGTGGAGGAGATATCAAATAATATATCAAATACATCAAGATGTTATCAAGATAAATTAATAATAAAACATATTCCTTCTACATCTAATAGTCAAATATTCCCATTCCACCCAACTGTAAATAATAATAATAATGAAGAAAATGATATTCCTATCCTAAGCATACCAGAACCACAATGCTAAAAAATAATACAGAGAAAGAGGACAAGTCTTAACTGACATAAAAAATGATTTAAAAGCATACTATGCCGAAAAATTAAAGATGAAATGAGAAAACTCGAAATTGAAAAAGAAAAACTGGGAGACAGAAAGAAGAGGACTGAACTATTTAAACAGCTTTATGATAAAGATACTAATGATAATATTTTGTAGAAATTCTTACTATGTCTGTTTTACTTTTATTGTGATAATTTCGAGACTTATTTTTTTTTATTTATTACTAAAGAATTTTTATTTATATATACTCACACACACTTAACTTTTTTATTTGTTTGCTATTGGAGCCAAATTTTACTCAAATAAGCCACCTCTGTAACAGGTACCAAAATAAACTGAAAAAGTTAAAGAAAAGGAATTTTTCTATCGGAAAATTTTACGAATGAAAGTTGTTCAGAATTGTCTGAAAACCATATATGTCCAAAATGTCATCAACATTAAAAAATATTGAAATGTTCCAAGGAATTTCCAAGTCCAAAAATATTTTAATGGTTTTAGCGTTAGAAAAGTGTGATAATTTTTCTTAGTGACGAAAAAAAAAGAAACGCTTATTTTCGGATTTGGACATTTATTAAAACAAAATTTCAATATTTTTTAAATGTCGATGAAATTTTATACTTACGGTTTCTGGACGATTGTAAACAACTGTCATTAGTAAAATTTTTAATGCCTAATGTGTTTTTTAATTTTTTTTGGTTTATTTTGGAATCGTAGACTTTGTATTTGTATGGGAGTGGATGTTTTTTTAACCATAAGTAGATCCTATATTCCCAAAATAAAAGTTTATGAAAACATTAATTTTTATTTTTTCTTTATGGTAAATGTATTTAATAATAATATATATATATAATATTTCATTATAATACACACATAAAAATTCTTATCCTGACAAAATAATATATATAGGATGATCCACTTAAAACTCCGAACACCGAATACACCGGTTATTGGAAAACTGTAGATATTTTTATATGTCGTTTACGGATTAAAAATATTTTTTTTAATCTTCGAGTAGTTGACGTTGAGAATTGCAAGTGGAACATTCTGTATACATAAATTTTTTACTAAAACATTGGAATTTTTTTTATATATATTCAAAATACTAGCAACATAATTACGAAGAGCATGACCTGGACCATCTTCAGCCTCAGCATTTTCTTCCCCTTCGACCATCTCTTCATTCATTTCCAAATTTTCTGTAATAGTAGGATCAACTGTCGGATCCAAGCTAATTTCTTTATCGATAGTTAGATTATGCAAAACGCAGCATGCTCTAATCAAGTGACAAATATTTTCAATTTTCCTAAGTTTTACATGATACAACATCCTAAATCTTTAAGGGAGTTAATAAATGTTTTAAACATCGATATGCACTGTCTCCCAAAATGTATTTGTCACCACATTTTTCCTCCAAAGTTGTCGACAGTGTTGAATTTCGAAAAACTCTTGCGTCATGTACTGACCCGAAAAATCCAATAAACACATCTCTAAATCTTTTCTTGTCATCACATGCAGCTTGCATCTAAAATTATAGTTGATATATTACAATATGTCATTCTATTGAACACCTCCTTCTTCAATTTTGGGACTTTTTCTACATTGTTGTCGGCAGCATCCTATGTGATTTACGAAAATTTACGAATATTTTTTTATCTGGCGGGTGTGAAGGTGATTTTTGACAGATTTTCTTGTAAATTTTGTTTTTATCTTTGCCCTTCAAAAGATATAACAAAATTTACAAAAGATCAACTTCACACCCTTACCCCCACAAAAATAAAAAAAATGCGCAAATGGCCTACAATAATGTAGAACACGTCTATATAAAAAAGCAAAGTTGCAGAAGGAGGTGTTCTATAACAATTACCCAATATAAATAATGGTAACGACACATAAAAGTCTATATAACTCTACATCTCTGGATTGGTACTTACATGAATTGAATAAATTTTTTTCCTGTTGAAATATGATACTGGATCCCCAACTGGGGTATCAATTTTAATGGGGGTGCCATCTATGACATCTAAAACTCCTGGAAAGCCCGTGGTATTGAAACTTTCGGTTATTTTAAATTTCTCGTCGTTTGTTGGCCATCTAATAACATTCCTCGACAAAGAGGAAATGAAGTAAGATACTACTTCTATATGATGAAGTTTACTTATTGATATATTGAATCTATCAGCAACATCTCTAAATCCAACAGCTTCATGCCCAGTAAACCATAAAAATATTTGGATGCACTTGTTGGCCTGTATACTTTCAAAACCAGTGCTGCAATTAGAATAGCTTTCAGGTTTTTCAAATAAATCTGCGAGTTGATCTACAAGTCTGGGTACCCTAGAAAATAATTTTAATTAAATACTTCAAAGCTCTTTTTTCACCGGTTTATCGAGTAAGTAAGTATTGCCTATTAATATATTTTTGCAGTTTTATAACATCACATTAATATCACATTTGCATAAATATGTCTTTTCAGATTCTGCAATAGCTAATCTGTAAACGTTATCAGTCCTACTACTGTTTTCTCTGTTACAAAAAAAACTGGATGACCGTATAAAATTAAATTATACTTGCTTTACAAATACATACCTAAAATGCAGCTTGAATTCATCATCGTTAAACAAAACCACTGTTGTTTCGCTATATTGTTCGTTTTTGGGGCATTGTTTCAAAAGCTCCGTAACACTTAAAATTTGTAATATTGGTTCATCATCGTCAGAAGATGAAGATGACGTTGATGAAGACGAAATATCAGTTTTATACATATTTAATTTTAAAATGAATAACACAACTCAGAATAAGAGGTTAGGTTTCTGTTAGGTTAGAGCAAAATATATCATTCACCAGCCACAGATCGCCAGAGTGCACACACACCGGTAGGCATCCAACACACAAAAGCGCATGCTTAACAAAAACAGTCCAGATCCGTCCATACTCGGGGGTAAGAACAATTTCTGATGGTCCGTGATAATCACGGATTATTGCTAACAGAAAACCAGAACAAAGGACTGAGAAATCCGAAGTAGTCCAAGACAAACCAGAACAGATTTTACTAACTGCGCATGTGTGTGACATCCGAGGACCAGTATTTTTCAAAACCAGAACAAACCTTATGTTTCCTTTTCCTGTCAAACCTTTTCTTCATTTGTTCCGATTTTTGACGGAGTTTCCACGTTACTTTCCGTCTCATAGTTACAATATCTGCATAGTCTTGGATTTGTTCGCCATTTTGGTCAGAATTAAACATCAACTGCTGAGGTATGCGCCCGGTAACATTAATTGTGTTATTTACCCTCCGATATCAGAAAGTTTTTCCAGCCATTGTCCTTTATGATTTATAGACGCATTTGCTCTAAGGTATTACTGCATTTAAAATGTGCTTTATCCGATATTGAATAACGAAATTCTTGAATCTCTTGCTGGTAAATAATAATAATGATTTATTAGCCAAGGTTGATACAAACTGTACACATGGCAGGTCAGATATATTTACATTAACAAAAAAAGAAGTAGGAGTAAAACTACAGTGACTACGGTGAAAAGTGTTTAAGTACAAACCATTTTGATAATAGCAGCAAATAGACAAACAAAACATGAAGATAAGTACCACTTGCTCCGTCGTCGACACATACGTACAAACTAGTTATAATTATGCATGTACGCAGATACACATAGCAGTCAATAAATCTCATCACACTATATACACTTATACAATGTATAATTTGTTGATTTATCCAATGAACATTGAAAAGAGGTTTCACTTTACTCATCATACGTATTCACTTGTTCTTTAGGAATGTTTCGAATTCATCTAGATTATAAAAACATTTAAAAATTCTTGATGTTTTTCTTAAATAACACGGGAGTATTTGAACATTTAATATCTGCTGGGAGCAAATTATAGTAGGTACAGCCAGAATACATGGGTGCCTTTTTGAAATAGCTATGTTTAAAGCTGTTAATAGCAATACTATTCCTGTTGCGTGTGTGCTATGTGTGTACATCAGCAACGGTAACGAGGTTGTGTTTTTGAGAGTGAATATAACAGTCATTTTAAAAGATGTATACTTGTGACAGTAATATTTGTTTATTTTTAAACAATTACCAGCAGGACTCTCCATATTTTAGACCAAATATTAATCTATTTATTCTTTTTTGCATGATGAACACCCGCTCTATTTCTGTTGTACGACCCCAGGAGATTATGTTATAGGACACTACTGAGTATACGTTGACATAGTACACATTCAGCAGACTCTTCTGTCAATGTATTTTTTGAGGCGACTAAAGCAAAGGAAGACTTATTTTATTTAGAACATACATGGTATTGGTCAACTTGATCTTTGCAACAAATTTGTCGATCAATATAGGTGCCTAGAAATTTGGTTGAGTTGGATATTTCTACGGCAGTGCTATTTAAGTTGAACGCTAGGGACTAGGGTTAGGATTTTTATATACTCCTGTGAATTCAATACACACTGTTTTGTTTACATTAATAATGAAATGAGCATATGTCAAAAATTGCTGCAATACATTATTGACCTTCAGGTTTAGGTTATGTTTACATTTGTCTGAGATTATTATAGTAGTGTCATCAGCATACATGAATACTCTACCTTTCTGTATATGGTCAGGCAGGTCGTTTATATAGAGTAGTAAAAGTAAAGGTCCAAGGACAGTACCTTGCGGAGTACCAAGCTCTACATCTAGAGGTTGAGAATAGTTTTTTTTTTCTTCAAATTCGACTAAAGTTATTGCTGGGTTACAAAAGAAGTAGTCCCGTCATTAATTTTCCTCTTATACCAAGCATATCCACCTTACATGTCAGAATCTTTGGATCAAGGGTGTCAGATGCCCTAGACTAGTCGAAGAACTCTCCCACATTTTCATTCTTGTCTAACATCAATAATATGTTGGGTAACTTCTGCTGTTGCTGTCTCCGTGGATAGACCCTCACGGAATCCATGCTGGCTAGTAGTTAAAAGTTTATTTTTATTTAAAAATATATTAATCTGTTGTGCACCGCTTTTTCTATTATTTTAGAAAAGGAACTTAAGACAGTAATCACTCTATAGTTCATAATAAGACACGGGTCTCCTTTTTTAAATATTGGGATAGTTTTTGCTATTTTCAACTGATCAGGAAAGAAGCCCTCAGTTATTGATTTATTTATAATTAGTGTTAGATTTTGCCCAATTTCAATATAGCTCTCTTTGACAAGTTGAACTGGAATTCAGTCCAGGCCAGAAGATGCTTTATTCTTTAACTGTAGAATGATGGTTTGTATTTCAGTTTCGGTATACGGTGTAAGAAAACGGTGTCCAGTCAGTCAGGTTGCAACTGTTTGCACTTGGAAGAACGGTACGTGTTCTTTCACTGAGAGTTCGAAATGTTTTGCGAAGTATTAGCTATTATTTCTTTATCTGTAGTAGCTTTGCCATCAAACCTATAACCTATTGCACAGTGTTACAATTCCTAGGTTATCATTTGTCAAGTGCAACTATTTTACTTATATTTATTTAGGACTATATCCTAATGATATTTGTCATGTCTAATTATTTTAATGTTCTGTTTTATACTTCTACTGAATGCATATATCTTATTTTATATTATATTTTTATCTATATGTTGTTACTAGGTTAGTGCTGACTATTTTAGGACCATATCCTAAAATATACTATATATATATATTAATGTTGAGGTATGTTTACACATATATTTATTTTTATATTTTATAATTTAGTTTTTTCACTATGACATGTCAAAACACCACGGTGTAATTTTTATGACTAATAAAATTATTATTATTATTATAACAATGGGTACCTGCGAAAGTTTTCTTCCGATCTAATTTGTCATTAACAGTCTTCCACAAATTCTTCGTTTTATTATTTACGCAGTTTATTAAATTTGAGTAATATTTTTCTTCAATAATTTTCTTGTTGAATTGTCTTTTCAAATTTTTGTACAGATCGTGGTTATTCCCATCAGGTGAGGTTTCCTATACCAATTTAAGTATTTTAAGTGTTGAGCTTCATCAAGCATTTCTCTAGTAAATTTAAATATTTTGCACTTATTGTTGTAATTTGTAGTTTTTTAAGGGGTGGGAAATTTAGAAACACCAGTGAGAGTTCAAAAGCTTGATTTGTATTTACCGAGTCGTCCAAAGTTGAATGATCAATGTTAAATAAATCTTTAAATTCCCTTATAGTGTTGTCGTTAATAATTCTGCGGTATACTATGTTTTTATATGATTTTCATTATTTTAACTGGATTTGCCTTCATTTGTATAATTGAGCATGGGATTTACTGACAATGTTTGTTACCAAATAGTCTATCGCAGTAGAGCTCCTTCTCCTTATAGTAGTGCACACTCTTGTTGGTTGTGCAATCAAGGAATCTAGCTGAAAAAAGTCAAGCATATCGTGTAGCTTTTTGTTTTGAATGTCTTTGTTTCTTTGTTATTCAGTTTGTCTATATTTAGGTCACCACAGATAATTATTTTTTTGTATTTACTGTTTGCAAAACTGAGTATTTGCTGTAGTCGTTAAAAAATACATCGTAGTTGATATATTGAACTTATGTACAATTTTGGACTAAGTTGTCCTTGACAAAAATTACCACTCCCCCATGACTCGTCATAGTACGAAAAAACTTGAGATTTTATTGTATTCATCAATGAAAGTATTATCTAATTGATTAACAGAGTTCCAGTGTTCCGAAAAGCATAAAAAATTAGGTTTGACATTTTCATTAAGCAAATCAACAAAGTTTATTTTATTAGATAAAACTGTATATTTAGATATAATAATGTTATAACAGTATCTATATAATTATATAAAGCATCAAGGTTTTCATCATATTTATTGTATAAATTTATAATGCCAAATTAAAATCCAAAATTTTGTACATCATCATTTTTTATTATTCCTCTTCCTACGGTTCCCATCATGGGTCACTTACAAACATCGTTGTAATTGTAGGAACTTGAGGTGAGTTGGTAAGTGAGCTGCTACATATCATGGCACGAGAGCTGCTACAAATGTTATTCATTTGATTACCATCACCCAGAATATTATGATTATTGTAGAACGAGGCAAAAATGAACTGTATTCTTTGAGTGTTTCTCACAGACTAACATTATTTCAACATCTTCAAGGTTACATTCATTTTACATTATGCACCTGTACATAGATGGCGCTACATATAATTTTACAGGGTTTGATCGTCGTAACACCCGCACTATCAAAGCTCTCTAAAATTCAAATAACTTATTATCTAAACCTAGCATTTTTAACAGTTTATAATGCTTTTCTGTTCCTAAACCTTTGGTTAATATATCAGCAGGCATAATATTTGTCGGCAAATACATCAAGGTTATCTGTTTATTTGAAACTACCTCTCTTATGAAATAGTGTTTTATATCTATATGTTTGAACCTTTTATGATAGGTATGATTTGCAGACAAATTTATGGCGCTTTACACAGCATATCTCCTGTTAGCTCTTGTAATAAATTTTTAAAACAAATAGTTTCCTTAGCTGAT
This sequence comes from Leptura quadrifasciata, assembly GCA_963675555.1. Classification (NCBI taxonomy): domain Eukaryota; kingdom Metazoa; phylum Arthropoda; class Insecta; order Coleoptera; family Cerambycidae; genus Leptura; species Leptura quadrifasciata. The sequence goes on along the minus strand of OY776673.1, from coordinate 146,347,137 downwards.
GGTCGAGAGGTAAGCGCACTTGCCTCTCACCCAAAAGTCCCGGGTTCGATTCCCGGTCGTGGTAGTGGAAAATACTGTGAGAGGGATTTTTCCACTATACACGGATATGGGTATGTGTCCCTTGTCACTAAATGTATAGCCCCCTCCCACACAAGGCTCTTCTAGGGCCTTCCGGGATAAAGGGGGTCGTAATTACCTGTGATGTTATTTATTATTATTATTATTTATTTATTTATTAGCTGCTTCCGATATCACCATGTACTCAGCCTCTGTACGAGAAAGTGCTACAGTTTTTTGCTTACAACTTTGCCATGAAATTACAGAACCACTGAATTTAAATCCAAATCCTCTATATGACTTTCTGTCTGATAAATCATTGCCCCAATCGGCATCAACAAAACCAGCTAGTTCTGTATTTTGTTTTGAAAATATTAAACAATAGTCTTTAGTGCCCTTTAAGTATCTTAAAATTCGTTTTACACATTTCCAATGTGTTTCAGTATGTGAATTATTGAATTTACTCAAATAGCTGATACTAAACGCTCAGGTCTCGTGAGCACCGCCAAGTAGTTAAACTATCAATCAGGTTCTGATAAGGCACTTGAACAGTTTTACCAAGATCATTTGAATCGAGATTTAACTTGCTTTCTATGTGTTCTAACTGGTTTACAATCTGTCATGTTAAAGTTTTTTTTAATAACTGATCTAGGTATTTTTCTTGACTTAAGGCCACAACACCTTTTTCTTTGTCTAAATTCACTTCCATGCCTAAACATTCTTTAACTTTACCTAAATCCTTAGTTTTAAACCTAGATCTTAACTCCTTTTTTTGAAAACAAGTTTCTTCGTCATTATTTGAAACAATGAAAAAAACATCAACATATAAAGTTATAATTGTGTATATATTGTTTTCTCTTTTTATGAATACACAAGGTTCATATTTAGACTTATTATTATAGCCTAGTTGTAACAAAACTTCGTTAACTTTATCATTCCACGCTTTAGAAGATTGTTTGAGATCGCATACTGCTTTATTTAATCTCAAAACTTTATTTCTGTCTGCACATATGAAACCTTCAGTCATTTTCATAAAAACCATTTAAGAAGGCCGTCTTAACATCTAAGTGTGAAACATCTAAATCTAATTGTACTGACAAAGAGAATAGTAGTCTCAATGTTGAATGTCTTCCCACAGGAGAAAAAGTTTCAGTATAGTCTACTCCTTGTTTTTGAGTAAATCCCTTAGTAACAAGACGAGCACGATACCGCACTTCACCTTCACTATCCACCTTTTTTAAAAAACCCACTTACAGTCTACCTCTCTCGAGTTTTCAGGCAGATCTACAATTTCCCAAGCGCTATTTTCCTCAAAGGATTCCAATTCTTCAATCACACACTTCCATGCAATTCCATTTGGCCTCGATAGGGCTTCTGAGACACTAACCGGATCACTTTCTAAATTAAATGTCTCGGTACTCATGTACGACACAAAATCTTAATAAACTTTTGGTTTCGCTTATCTTTCTGATGTTCTCAGCATCTGGGGTACCTCTGTGTTTGTTTCTGGAATATAATCACTGTCATCATTCAATGTTTTTTGTTCGATTAAACTTTCATCCATGCTTGATTCATCACATTCTGGCACTTCTGTTGAAGAAGTCAGTTCTATTTCTTCCTCCACTGAATCTGATGTTTCTATCACCTCAGCCTTGTTTTCCATGACATCGTACCTTTTTTGTGTTTTCCATCACCGTTACATCTCTGCTTATTATAATCTCACGTTCATTAGGATCGTACAACTTATAGCCATTGGTAGTCTCACAATAACCCACCAAAAAATGTTTTGTTGCCTTTTTATCCCATTTTTGTCTTCTTACTTGTGGGACATGTACCATGGCCGTGCTACCAAATACTCTCAGATGGCTAATATCCGGTTTTTTTCCTGTCCAAAGTTCAAAAGGTGTTTTTTCGATACCTGAAGCTACGGATCTATTTTTTAGATAAATCCCCGTATTCACAGCTTCGGCCCAGAATTTTCTGTCCATGTTTTCATCAAAAATCAAACATTTTGCCTTTTCAACAATGATACGGTTAAGCCTTTTGGCCATACCATTTTGTTCTGGTGTGTAACTATTTGTTGTTTGATGGATGATGCCATTCTCTCTTAAAAAAATTTCGAATTCTTTGCTGCAATATTTCCCTCCGTTGTCTGTTCTCAAAACTCTGATCTGTTTATTCTGTTGTTTTTCAACTAAACTCTTAAAGTTCTTAAATTTTTCAAAAAATTCATCTTTAGTCCTTAGAAAATATACGAGACATTCTGCTATAGTCGTCAAATTAAGGTTAAAAAATATTTCGACCCACCTAATGACCTCGTCTCCATGGGACCACAAATGTCACTGTGAATAATTTCAAGCAGACCTCCAGCTCTACTTACTACCTTCTTTTGGAAAAGGTAGCCTGGTTTGTTTACCTTCGCAGCACACTTTACAATGCTGTTTTTTGAAGTTTATTGTTCCTGTGTATGCAAGTCCATCCACCAAGTTATTCATTTTGCTTAAATAATCACTATTTATGTGTCCTAAGCGTCTATGCCATGTGTAACCCGTGACAATATCTGGTGCAGCTAAAAAAACATTCGTTGACAATGTTTAATTTGTATACACCATTTATTAAATCTGCTGTGGCCACTAATTGGTTTTCTCTGTTGTAAATTTTACAGCATTTATCTTCAAATTTAACATTTTCATTGTTTATTAACTGGCTGACTGACAGCTGTAATTTCTGGTACACTTAAAATATTTTTAATTTGTATATCAAAATATTCTTTTCCAACGATGGTCTTTATTTCTACTTCGCCCGAACACTTCACTGGTACTCTTGTTTTGTTAGCTATCATAATTTCGGATATTTTTGTATCGAAACTTTTGTTTTTCATCCATTCTTCGTTGGCCGTAAAATGTGAACTGGCACCGGAGTCAACATACCATTCGCTTCGCTTAAAATTTCCATTTGCGAAAACTGCACCGAATAGATTCCTTGTTTTTTCGTTTCCATCATTGCTTTTGTCATCTGAAGATTTAAGTGATGGACATTGCGACCGAAAATTACCCATTTGTTTACATTTATAACACTGTATTTTCTGTTTGGTGCTGTCATTTTTACCGGTATGACCACTACCTGTTTTACAGGCATTCTTGCGGGATTTAAAATTAGCGCTATTTTTCAAGTAAAAAGCACTCCCCGCATTATCGACACTGCTTCCTTCCATATCTGAAAGCTTGGTTTTTATGGAATCTGCTGTAATGGCAATTCCAGAATGTTCTATAGCCATAATCATGGGTATATACTTGTCCGGTAAACCAGCTAATACATCATGGGGCGAGCGTAGGTGCGTCTTTACTATGTACATACTTCGATATGCGATGTAAAGCAACGTTAGGCGTGGTTAGTAGTTGGATTGGTGACCGTTCCAACGAAGGCCAGGGCCTCGCCTCACACATCTTCCAGCGGCTTGTATATCAGTGTATGCGCGGAAGCTATACAACCTTAGGCGAGGGTTGTATAGGAGATATACCATCCTTCGGAGGGGATGTAAAGCCGTCGGTCCCTTGTCTATTAAATGTTAGGCAAGTAAAAGATCCCTACTCTTCTTAAGGGAAGAGGTTCGGCAAAATTCCTGGTTGGGGGTAGCTCGTCTACAGGCGTCGGTGTTAGGCCTCAGTAGCGGAAATAGGCCGATGTTAAATAAATGTATAAAAAAAAAAAAAAGCTAATACATCATCGATATGAAAACCTGTGCTGTGCCGTTGAATCTCTGTGCAGTCTCTACAATCTGTGTCACGTATGAACCCATGCAATGGCAATTTTCTAGGCGTATCGAAATCAGAGTTCGTAAAAGGCTAATTCTACGACTGAAGCCTGAATCGTCGAACATATTCTTTAGTTTTTTTCATGGCTCTTTGGCAGTCTTTGAATCCTTGATATGCACATAGAGTGTCGGATCTATGATCAAAATTAATTTAGCTCTTGCCTTTGCGTCTTCATCGAATGGGGCTGTGGCCGCAGTAGTAGCAGCACTTGTTGTGGCGGCAGTATTAGCAGCCTTTGTTGTGGCGGCAGTACTATCATCGGCGTCTTCGATAAGTTTCGATAAGCTGCCTAGAATTAAAAAGTTCTGCGCGGCAAACGCCCAATCATCATAATTTTCTTTTCCCTTTAGTTTGGGAACATTAACTAAACAATTTGAACTCATACTTGTGTACTCAAAATACTTCTTTTTTAAAAAACATATAGTCTAGACCAATAACCCTGTAGGACGAAGTAAAAATAAAGGGCATTCTTTGAGTGTTTCTCACAGACTAACTTTATTTCGACATCTTCAAGGTTACATACACTTTACATTATTCACCTGTACATAGATGGCGCTACATATAATTTTACAGGCTTTGATCATCATAATTTTTTATAAGTTTACTGCCTCGATCGCGTTGCTGTTCCCATTTAATAGTAGTAATTAGTCACTGAGAAAGACAGAGATATAAAAAAATTTCTTGTTTGTCATTAGATAGATATTACGTGTAAGGTTTCCCCGGGACTCATTGTGATTGGGGAACTTCCTGAAATTATGGTAGGTATTTGGTGCAATTTCGTAAAAAAATCAAAATTTATTAACGAAATTTCACATCTTTATTTCCCTTCCTATTCCAAGACAAAAGTATTTTGCAAGTATTTCACAAATATTTTCACAAAAAACAGGTCAGCCGCTAGTTTTTTATTATCTTTTTCTAAATTTCAATCAAAACATGTTTACATGCATGCATTTCTGCATAACTTCTGCCTTTAATTTTGGTAATAATCCCTTATAGTGTCATTTGGGTCCCATGCTGTAATACCAAGATTTAGGTTTACCAAAGCTAATTTGATCAGCCTCTGCTGAGTATTCTCAAACAGGTTCTAGTTGTCCCACCTAACTAAAATTAGTTTGCGTTTGGTGTTGAAAACATTTTTACTGCCACTGAATTCTTGATTATTTTGGTGTTTGCTATCACCTGTTTGTTGTTTTTGTGTAGGTTAGTTTTTGTATTATCACTTTTCTGTTAGATATATTTTTACCGTTTTCTCATTTCGTGTTTTAAATGTAGAGAAAGTGCAGTTTTAAAATAAGTTTCAAAAATAGATTTTAGTGACTATATTTTTAAACAAATGTATTTTATTTATTTATATGTTCTTGTTCTTGATTGACTGTTGTGTTCGAGTTAGTATTTGTATAAGGTAATCAATTTTTACTTTATTATTTGTTTATTTATAGTGGTCTGCAAAAAAGCTTTAGATTTTTAACGAAAGTATGAAATATTTGGGGCATATTTCCTCGTGATTTGGGATTATATACTGCTTCATTGCAGCAAATCAACATTGTTTCGTTGGAAAAACATGCAACAACATATAAAAGCTACGTAATTTCATATTAAATCTTTGAAAATGTGAAAGGTTTCCATTTGCTTAAACTTAAAAAATATTTTTATGCGGCTGTCCAGAAAATAACTTAATCTACATTGTTTTCGTTTAGAAATTAAGTGATAATTGGTTAAATTGAGTCTGGTAAAGTAGAAGCGATGTAATTTGTTATGATATATACCGGGTGTCAACGGATCATGGTAGATCCCTTTTTTCCTTATTTTAAAAAATTTCGAAATGAAACTTGGTAGATGCATTATATGACCAAAAAGAAAGACATTTTGTGGCATAACTGTCATTTCCTCGTTCCGTTTTCACCGGAAATGACCTCAACTTTTGATTTTTAAATGTAACACCCTATATATTATTATATTTTTGGAATCTTGGAAAAACTCTGAGTACGATGATACCCTATAAGTGACATTTCGATTTCATCAAAAAAATTTGACTCGAAACATATTGGTATATCTAAAGTGCCATGACAAGAAAAAAATGCTTTTGGGCACATCCACGGATTCCTTAGAACATCCGTTATTTATAAGTGACATTTGGATTTCATCATAAAAAAAAATTGACTCGAAACATTGGTATATCTAAAGTGCTATGACAAGAAAAAAATGCTTTTGCTCACATCCACGGATTCTTTAAAGCATCCGCTATTTTATGTAGTATTCTACCATTACGGTTCCATTTGAAAAAATTAAGTTTTGTTAGAAAAATTGTTCAGGCCAAATTTGATGACCCACAAATTACACATTCTCAAATTTTTATGCTCGATTTGATTTTTCTGACATCACACCGGTCCATTACAAGCCATTTTTTCTGGTCATGGCACTCTAAATGCATCAACAAATTTTGAGTCAATTTTTTTTCATGGAGTCGAAATGTGACTTATGGGGTATCACCGTACTAAAAAATTTTCAAGGATTCCAAAAATATAATAATATATACAAGGTGTTCTATTAGAAATAAAAAGTTAGGGTCCTATCCGATGAAATCGAAAGGGGGGAAATGACAGTTATGTCACAAAGTGTCTTCTTGGTCATATAATACATCTACTAAGTTTCATTCCGATATTCTCAGTAGTATTTGAGATAATTTTTTCATTTAAAAGCCAGTCCGGCGTGGTTTTGTCCAAAAAATCCGTTGCTACTAAGAAACAAGCAATTGAGCATCAAAGAAAAAAGTTATAGGAGGAAAACTAATTTTACAAAACAAAAAAATGAAATTGAATGATTTCTGTGTTTTCTTAATTGATTATTAAAGAGAAGTGAAAAATGCTTGTGAATTTTAAACACAACTTCCGGTTTACTCTTAAACGACGTTGTTGTTCTAAAAAATAAAATTTAATTTTGTAAATAAAATACTAAGAAAGGTAAGTAAAATTCCCTTTTTAAATATACAGGGTATAGATAGATGGGGGGGGGGGGGGTTCGCCTGGTATTTATGCAATCTAATATCTCCAATAATCGAATACGAATTATTTTTTAGTATGTCTCCGTACTCTATATCCAGAATAGTCTAATTTCACATATCCGTCATCTTTGATTCAGTCGTCTATATCAATTATGGTTATGAGGTAAAATCATACTAGCTAGGTGTCAAAATAACACGAAATTAGTATTTGCAGTTGTTCTCATGTTCAGACCATTTTATATTGTCATAAGTGTGTTAAAAATGATTTTTTTTTAAAATTTAGATGCATTTTTTACTATCCTTTAGTATACAGAGTGAGCTATTTAAAAGCGGGGCACCTCTCAACAATTTTTATTTGTTGGCCGATTTAAACGATTTCTTTTTAATGATAGAGCTTCAATATCTCTACCGTGGTGCAAAATTTCAGATTGAAATTCAAAATTCCAAGGCCAAAAATCCAAAAACGTGTTAGCAATTTTTTTTTATTCCAAATTTGACTACGCCACTGGGTTTAGGATACCTTCAAATAGATGTGACCGAAATTTAACAAAAAAATATTGGTTTTTAAAAGAAATATAGCATAATTAAAATTTATGTTGTGTTACCGAAATTAATCGAATATTCATCATGTAATTCACAATTGTTTAAATAATATTGTTTACAATGCTCGATTAAATCGTTATCAGTTGAATTTTAAAAGTTATAACCATCAGTTATTCAATATTGGCAATATTTGTGTTTTTTAAACATGCTCCATATTAAGGATAATTATTTTTATTAGCAAGTCTTGCAATTATTTTTATTATCAAAGCTGACGGTGGAAGATTATGGAAATAATAATGAAGCCTATAAATCAAAAATTTTCAGACCTTAGAAAGAGGCGATGTTGAGAAGACAATAATAAATTGGTATTTCATAAATAAACTGCACATCTTTTATTAAGATCGGTTAATATATACAACATTACGATTAAAAATTTACCAATTTATTATTGTCTTCTCAATGTCGCCTCTTTCTGAGGTCTGACCATTTTTTTGGATTTTTGGCCTTAAAAAAAATCGAAATAAGCCTTGAAATTTTGAATTTCGATCTGAAATTTTGCACCACGAGTTATTGAAGCTCTATCATTAAAAATAAATCATTTAAATCAGCAAACAAATAAAAATTTTAGAGGAGTGCCCCCCTTTTAAATGGGTCACTCTATATATTCGGAAAGAGAAATTTTTTTAACACTATCTTACTAGTTATTTATTTGTAAAATTATTAAATTTTTGGAATAAGAGCATCATTTCTGGGTAAACAGGAAGTGACATTTAAAATTTGGATGCTTTTTTTACTACTCAATTAAGAAAATATAAATATCTGCCATTTTGAATATTACTACTGAGTTGATTTTTCGGCCATAACTATTTCCGTTGAAGTGGTGGCTCGTGAGTTTTGAAAGTGAGGAAGCAGGAGTGCGGCGCCGGCGGGTGATCCGCGCGTCGCAGACAAAAATGTTCTCTACAGAAGATCGTAACTAAGAGAACTAAATCCATTTAACAACAAATAATCCACTACGTCTCGACAACAAAAGATGTCGAAATTTTTTTTACCTAAAGCACTCATTTTTCGACCCCCTGTTAAATATTTTATATATGTTTAAGCCGCAAATTGCCACTATTCTAATACTAATAACCGTTCATTCTCTTGTGAAAGAGATGCTCAACTGAAGACGCTGAAGTCTGAAGTGTACACGCGGTACAAAGAGATGGGATACAGAGGCTAGCTGCGGTACTGTCATCATATCCAATATGTGTCTTTAGAGAACGCACCAAGCATTCAAGGTCACTCATCACATAAGGATAACGTATTGAAATGGAAGCTAAGCCTCTCTTAGCCTCCGGTTCATCTGATCAAACGCGATCCGCAGTGAGAGGCCGGAAAATATGACTATCCAGACTGCAACGTTACTACATTACAAGTTTATGGAAAATAAATTTCAAAATTTTTTGTACACTAAAAATTAATTAATGAATTAACAACATTGACAATTGACATAAAGCTATGTAGATATTTCTACTTGGAAAAAATATTACTTTGGAGATATTCTGCCTCTCCCAAAATTGTAGAGGAGGCTCAGCCTCCCCTGACGAGCCGCCACTGTTCCGTTGATGCTTAGTTGTTTATTTCTTAGCGGTTTTCACTTAGCCTGTATCACTTTCCTCATTAATAACATTAGGCCATTCATATTAGCTTAAAAATAGCCCAATAGAAAAAAATTATAAAGTTTTGCCACTTGGGAATTAAACTTGTCAAGGGATCTACTTGACAATGAATTCAAGAAACTGTGGGATGAAACAAACAGCTGTCAGCTACCTAGGGAACTACTAAAATATCCCAACAAGAGTACAGCAATGGACTACCTGGCAATGTCCAGAAGAAACCTACGTTTTATAACGGTAATCCAGACTGGACACTGTCCGTTAAGGAAACATCTCCATAATATGAGATTAGGCGAAACACCTCTCTGTAGAAGTTGTGAACAAGAAGATGAGACGGTTCAACATGTACTCTGACTATTCTGCTGTCTTATCAATCAGAGAATCCATTTTGGGAGAACGTTGGCCTACTTTGGCCGATGTAAGGGAGATGCTCCTAGGCAGCATCACCACCTATTTCGCAAGATTAGGTTGGTTGGACGTCTAGGCGAGGGTCTGCCTACAGGGAGGATGTACAAGGGGCCCAATGGGGCCTAAGTGCTGCGGTTCAATATTGACCACCCTCCCAACCAATTCCAGAGATGTACTTTCAAAATTAAAAGAATTCCCAACCAACAAGTAGGAGCTTCATCTCTAAAACACAGCCCTAACGTGCAATTCGGTACTTTTTTGCGATTTTTTCGAAAACCGTTTGTCCTACAAAAAACATTATACTTACAAAAAATATTCCCTGTAAAATTCTGCATTAAAAAGTGTTTATTACCTAAATTGTTTAGAATAAAGGTTTTCGGGAAATCAGCTATTGAAGTTAGAGGTTGCATTAACAGAGATTCACGAACATGGTATATAATGTATCACTTATAATTCTAGGCGGCCGGTATCGAACACGCGACGTTCCAACACCTTACATTAAATCACAGAGTTCCAAAAGTATACTTAAAATACATAATTATATCATGTTCGCGAATCTCTTTTAATGGAATCCCTAACTTCAATAGCTGATTTCTGGAAAACCTCTGTTCTAAACAATTTAGGTAATAAACACTTTTTTGTGTAGAATTTTACTGGGAACATTTTTTGTAAGTATAATTTTTTTGTAGGACAAACGGTTTTCCAGGAAAACACAAAAAACTACCGAATTGCACATTAGGGGTGGGTTTTAGGGATGAAGTTCCCACTTGTTGCTTGGGAACTCTTTTTATTTTGAAAGTACATCCCTTGACAAGTTTAATCCCCAAGTGGTAAAATTTTATAATTTTTTTTTTCTGTTTATGCTAATATGGAAGGCCTACTTGTAGCTATTTTTTAGTATAGTATTCGCTCCTTTCATAAGAATGTCTGACCTAATTGATCTCTTGGTTCAGATATTGGGGCAAATTTCTTAATCGCTACATTCTTGACTCTGGAATTTCTATACCTATAAAGAGCAGCATTTGTGAAATCACAATTTTCATGATTTTAAATTTACAACACAAGATGTAGAATGAGAATGATAAATTTTAGATAGTGTGTGGAAGTTAACATAAAAATTTAAAATGTTTATTTACTAAATATTGTCTGAAAGTTATTTGTGGCATTCTACGAATATTCTTTCCTATTATTTGGGTTTTCTATTATCCTCTTCAAAACAAATCACCGAATCTACAAAATAATAGAATTATTGGAAAAAAGCCTCTGCGCCCGTGACGTTTACGCCAAAGGAATAGTCAGGGGTTATGTTTTGCAAATAAGATAAATCGGAATAAACACAGAAATAATGTATTTTGCTGACGTTTCAGAAAGTAATCTCTCCGTTTTCAAAGCTTTTTTTGGAAGAACTCTTATTTTGCTGTGTATGTCAAATACACAGCTTTAAGATTCTGTTTATGTTATTTCCATAGATACTTACTACTTACACATTACATTTGTGAACATGCTTGGGAAAACGGACATAGAATAAACTGGGACTCGGCAAAAATTTTAACAAAAGAAACAGATAGGTACCAAAAAAAGAAAAATTAAAGAATCAGCAATAATCTTATTAAATGAAGATAAGTGCGTAACGAATTGATCTGTAGATATTTGTACAACCTGGCTACCAATGTTAAAAGAACAACTTAACAAACTCAACATTATCTAAAAGAAAATATCATCAGTTCTATGTTCTGTGTAAGTAGTAAGTATCTATGGAAATAACATAAACAGAATCTTAAAGCTGTGTATTTGATATACACAGCAAAATAAGAGTTCTTCCAAAAAAGCTTTGAAAACGGAAAGAGATTACTTTCCGAAACGTCAGCAAAATACATTATTTCTGTGTTTATTCCGATTTATATTATTTGCAAAACATAACCTCTGACTATTCCTTTGGCGTAAACGTCACGGGCACAGAGGCTTTTTTCCAATAATTCTATTATTTTGTAGATGCGGTGATTTGTTTTGAAGAGGATAATAACAGAATAATGGTAGAAAACCCAAATAATAGGAAAGAATGTTTATTTACTATTTGTCTATGTGAGTTTTGATGGCCATTATTTTCTTAAATTTAAACATGGAATTTAATATTAAAACACTGGATTAATTAAAGTATAAAAAATGACGGTTAAATATTCACTCATATTCACTCTACATACAATATGACTTACTTAAAAAAAACCTAAAAAACTCATTTTTACGACCAACTGGAACTAAATTTTTTTAGAACCCAAAAGTTAAAAAAGTCATACCACACAAAATTTCAGATTTTATTTTTCATTTTGAAGGCATTTTGAAATGTTTTTCCATGTTGAAAACAACAAAATTTTGTTAGCGTTTTTTTTTATAAAAAATTTGACTACCCACGAAGTCGAAATCTCTTAAAATAGTTTTAACAATAATTTTACTGAAATATGCTTAATAATAAGAATTAAAAAATCAATGTTTAAAACTATGCCATACTTGGTTCTATTAATTCACTTCTCGCATGTATTTAAAAACCAAGGTAAATAATTTTTTTTAGTAAAACAATAAAAAACTACATTTATTATTAGATATCACAAAATAACAAGTAATAAAAACAATTTTATATAATTAACTCTTGTAAGAACAAAAGTGAATAAATAACATTAAATCTAACTAAAATTAAAGCACACTTAACCAAAAATTCCAATATTGCACACCGAACTTCACTTTTTGCGAATACCCAGTTTGGGCTTTTATTGGGTCAATACCATACCGTTTGTGACATTACACTATTTATTGCGAAAGTAGCTCCATTACTAAAGAAAATGTTTTTTAAAAAATATCTGTCATTTAGTTACTGGCCTTGAGCGCACAAACAAAAATTCAAATCGTTTTAATTCAGCACCTTCTAGAGTGTGCAGAGATTTTGGTTTAAATGGCTTTTAGACCGCCTTGGCAAGTTTAAATCTATACTAGCCGCTCTCAATCTAGTGTTTGCGTTAGTACAGGCTGGTCTTCGCTATCCCTCCTAAGTAGCTTATTTTTTTAGATGTATTCGGTTACTGCTTCATTTTGACGGAATATTTTATTGATATTACGAACCGTACTACTTGGGCACGACTTAAAAATTTTAGATACTACTCTTTCATTGTAGTCATTGCATCCAGGAAGATGTACAATTGTTTCTTGTAATGACAATTGAACAACCATTATCTAATTTTTCCTGGAAACTGGACAAATGCGATTTTTGATTCAGAGTTATTTTAGCAACCATTTAACTTAGTTTGCAATCAGTAAACTTGCGTAAAAGTAACAAATTGTCAATGTCACGGCCTACTTTTGACTTAATTTAAATTAAATGCATTTTCCTCTTCAATGTTCATTTTTACTTGCTTCTCTTTAACTTTAAAATGGCTTGTAATGGGCCGATGAGATGTCAGAAAAATCAAATCGCGCATACAAATTTGAGAGTGTGTGTTCCGTGGGCCATCAAATTTGGCCTCAACAGTTTTTTAAACAAAACTTAATTTTTTCAAATGGGACCATAATGGTAGATTACTAAGTACTACCATAAATAGTGGATGTTCTAAAGAATCCGTGGATGTGCTCAAAAGCAATTCATGGCACTCTAGATGCACCAACAAATTTCTAGTGAAATTTTTTCCATGGAGTCGGTATCATCGTACTCAGAATTTTTCAAGGATTTCAAAAATATAGTAATATACATTTCATTTGAAAATCAAAAGTTGGTGTCATTTCCGGTGGAACCGGAAGGGGAAAATGACAGTTGTGTCTCAAAGTGTCTTCTTGGTCATATAATACATCTAACTACCAAGTTTTATTCTGATATTCCAAAAAATAAAGACATAAAGGAGGGTCTACCATGATCCATTGACACCCGGTATACAATATGAGTACCAAGTTATTACTAACTTTTAAGATGTTTCAAGATATTTTGTTTATATTCAAGTTCGTGCGTACTTTAACCTCATTTTGTAACATGTTATATTCCCACAAACTATCAAAAAACAATGTATGTATGTATGGATATGTTTGGTACATTTTTCCTTTCTATGTGTAATTGATTATTTAATCTGACCAAGTGATTATGTACTTGCTTATTACAAGCAATGTAATTGTTGAAGTACGAAGGGAGCACTCCATTTAAAGTCTTAAGAATTAGAGTTAAAGTAAAATATTTAAGATATTGTTTCACTTCAACCAATCTAATACATTTAACATTAATCTAATTGGTGTAAATCTGTTACATCTTAATATAATTCGCATTCCATTGTTCTGCAATTTCTGTAAAATAGCAATACTGTTATTATCAAGAGAATTTGATATACTTGCATAATAGTCAAAGTGAGGCTGGATTATTTTTTTATAAACTGTTTAATACTTATTGCTATTGATAAATATTTTTCATAATACCATTCTGATATTATGATTTATCAGTACTCTATTCGTCATTGATACGACACCAATATCGGCCGAAAAAATTGATCAGCCAAGGCCGTTAAACATTCTTGTTCTTACGCCACATTGTAAGAGCTTCATATTCCTTTATGTATCGTTCCCCGGTTTTCTTGGGCAATAGTTCACAACTTGCTGCAGCCGATTCGTCGCGAATAGTTTGAGGAATTTCCATAAATGTTCCATTTGCTTCCATCGTGTCAAAACGATTCAAATAATTTTACTGTCTAAACAACCGTTTCTGCGGTAAAGGAACAGATGACTAGTAAATTTAATTATTTGAGTATTTATGGCATAATGAAAAACTCTGAACGACACACGGCCAATACGCAAATAACAAACGCGATCGATAGTAAAATCTTGTCTGTTATTTGCTACATATCGGCCTTATGACGTTAATAACTATTGAAACTCTAGGTGAGAAAAATCGTTTTTTCTGTATTTTCTTTTGAACGTATATAAAATGTTCTTTCAAATTTACTAACTACGAAGCCTAAATATTTAATTTCCGTTACCAATTCTAGCTTGTTATTCTCAAAGACTATACTGTTTGAGCTATCGCGCATATTTCCTGGTTTTAATGGTAGATTTTCGCATGGCTGTAAGGTCTTAGCAACAATTACGGTTTTCACCTGCTTTAATGCCTATTCTGGTTGAAAATTTCAATTGAAATTTTTACTTTGCAATAGCTACATTTTCCTTAAGTTTCCTTCAAAAATTATAACTTGTTTAAAAATACCTAATTTTGTAATATTTCATTTTTGAAAAATAATCAGAGTGAATTCTAGTTCATATATATTGTACAACTAAAAACGAACATTTTTTTCCATTGTAACGCCGCTATTTCGATGCTGCAACTTGCACTTTAAACTAGTACTAGCGAGGTTTTGCCTCGAGCGCCAGTTTCTGTTTAAAGTGTAGAAACACCACTTTCTTTATTAACAGTATAATAGAGGCCCTAGATAGAGTCAGTGAAGAAGGTTTATTACCAGGGGACGAAACTTAAGGCCGTCGTTCTCAATGAATGGACAGCTGTAAAGATTTTATACTTGTAACACTTCTACTTTTTCAGGCTTATGCAAATTAAAGTAGAGACTCAAAATAAGGCACACAAAGCGTTTTAATTTAATATATTGAAAATATTTACAGCACAAAATAATATTTACTTGAAATATTGTATTTATTTAAAGTTATCTTCATTTATATTTACTAGACCAACAAATAAATAAATATAAATAAATAAATAGCACCACAAGTAATTACGACCCCCTATATCCCGGAAGGCTCTAGAAGAGCCTTGTGTGGGAGGGGGCTACACATTTAGAGACAAGGGACACACACCCAATATCCGTGTATAATGGAAAAATCCCTCTCACAGTATTTTCCACTGCCACGACCGGGGATCGAACCCGGAACTTTTGGGTGAGAGGCAAGTGCGCTCACCTCTCCACCACCAGTCATACAAATAAATGCACAGTTTGGATATTTTCCTTTATATTTATCAGAAAACAAATAACTAAGCCGTTTGATATTTTAAATCACGTAGAATTTTCAATTAATTAATTTTAATTTAACTATCTATCTGATTTTTAGTTTTCAATTACCCAAGTTTCGAGAAATAATTAAATCCTTAGTTTTTAAAACAAAATCTCTATTATTATATACCAGGTTTCATAGAAAATGACAGCAAGCAAAAAATGCAAAATAAAGCAAAGCGGCGGTTTGGCAAATGTTATAGAAAGCACCTTGGACTGCTCTTTGATGATGGACGAGCGGTTATTCAAATTTTTACGAAATTTTTGACCAGTAGCAAATAATTTTACTTTTATAAAAATAACTAGATTTTAGGACTGGACGTGGTGAACCTGGTGAAGAAACGAAAAAATATTTAATTGTTAAACGATGTAGTACGTCTCAGATGGAGTATCCCACTTAAAGGCAGCCTCCCCGACTGAGAATTTCCATTTGTCCCGTAGGACTTATAGATCTCGAAACATCTGTAAAAAACTCGTTGAAGCTGCAAAACTGAAATTTGAACTCAATTTGACCCGGATAGGTTAAAATTTTAACTCTAGTATTTATTGTAGTTTTTTAAAAATAAATGGTTGTTGACAATTTTGTGGTATTTAATAACTAATTTAGTTAGTGTTTTATTTAGTTTTAAAAAAAATGTTAAACCCCGTAAACACGCGACTTATGGAACAATGTACAGCATACTTTTAAAAATTGATTCCCTTATAATTTTTTTTATTATTATATATATATATATATATATATATATATATATATATTGTCGAAATTCTTGTTAAAACCATTTTAAGACCTTGCAAATCCCGTGGTGTGGTTTTATTAAAAAATCGCTAATAACACAACACAAAAACAACAAAATGTTAATGGGTGTTTTCATTTTATTTATTTGGTAATGCACTCAACAGGCAAGCCCTATTACAGAGTGATATGGTACATTTGATATTTACATTAACCTAAAACTAACTTAATACTAGCTTAATTTTAACATAATATTAGAAAGCAATGGTTTAAAACAATGAATTTAACATGGTTTTTAGTTTTTTTATACTGATATCAAATATATCACAGTTGGCTTGGATCGTATTATAGTTACTACATATTCTGTGGAGAGGGGAATTGATTTGATAATTTGTACCTGCCAGGTCTAAGTGGAAAGTTCTATAAGTTCTAGTAGGATAGTGGGGGACGCTTAAACTTATCATGGACAGGAAACTACTATCGTCTACATTGCCATGTAACAATTTATGTAAGTATACAATATGCCCGTATTTTCGTCGATTCTCCAGTGTTTTGAGATTATATCTTTCCCTTAATATATCTTTATCTATATCGAAATCATATAAACCAGTCTCTTTATAATTTAAAAACCTTAAAACTTTATTTTGTATTGTTTCTACGCTATTTTTGTGTATTTGATAAAATGGATTCCAGACAATTGAGCAATATTCCAACTGAGATCTTACATACGAAATATATAACCGCCTAATAGCTCCTGTATTGTTAAACATCTTCGTATTGCGTACTATGAATCCATACATTTTATTAGCCTTATTTATCATGGTGTAAATATGGTTACTAAATGTGAGCTGGGTGTCAAATGTTACGCCTAGGTCCCTCATGGTTTCAACTCTAGCCAAATCTGTATTATTCATTTTGTAATTGAATATAATTGGAGTTTTTCTTCTAGTATAGGTCATTATGAAGCATTTATTAATGTTAAGATACAATTTATTTTGAAGTGTCCATTGATATAAATTATTAATGTCATTTTGGAGCAGGAAGCAGTCCATATTATTTTCAACTTTAATGTAAATCTTTAAATCATCTGCAAATAACAGATATTTGGAGGCTCTAATTATTTCAGTAAGACTATTTATGAACATGAGAAATAACAGTGGTCCAAGATTGGAACCCTGAGGGACTCCGGACATGGCAAGAAACTGTTTCGATGTATAACCACTTACAGACACATACTGTTTTCTATTATGTAAATATGATGTGAGGAGTTCTATAAGATTCTCATGGAATCCAAATTCATTTTTAAGTTTACAAAGTAGGAAATTATGCGACACCGAGTCAAACGCCTTTTGAAAGTCGGTATAAACAACATCCACCTGATTTCCTTCGTGTATTTCTTGGGATATGAACTGAGTGATATTAATCAGGTTACTAGCAGTTGACCTTTGTCTCATAAAACCATGCTGGTGAATGGATATGCTATTGGAGACTGATCTATAGATATCGTCATAGATAATCGATTCATAAAGTTTTGCTGGGACTGATAGTATAGCAATAGGCCTATAATTCTTAATGTTGGTTTTATCATCTTTCTTGTGTACTGGGCAAAGACGGACTTCTTTCCAGATTTCAGGAAATACTTTGGTTTTTAAACTTAGGTTAAACAAGTAGTGAAGCGGGTATACAAGAAAGTCGATACAACCTTTAACGATGTAAGAGGGTAACCTGTCTGGTCCAACTGCTTTGTTTGACTTTAGTCTCTTTACAGCATCACGTATTTCATTTTGTGTAATAGAGTTTACAACTACTTCATCCATGTGCGGATTTAGCTTTATGTGTGAGTCATCTCCATGAAAATCTACATTGTATACACTTTTAAAGTGACTTGCGAATGCATCTGCAATTGCCTCCCCGCTTTTACATTCTAGGTTATCTAGGTGCATAGTATTTGGGAAGGAGACTGCCCCTTTTTTGTCCTTCATAAATTGCCAGAATGTCCTTGAATCATCGCTAATATCCTTTTGTATTTTATTTATGTACTGTTTGTATGCTTGATCAATATCCTTTTTTAGTTTTGCTCTTAAATTACTATATTCATTTTTTAAATCATTTGATTGAGAGAAGTTATATTTTTTACGAATTCTGTCCTTTTTTCTTAGATCTTTTATGATTTGGTTGCTAAACCAAACTGGATATTTCTTGGAAGTTTTTGTTTTTGGGATACATTTATCAAATATATTGTATATAATGGAATAGAAATATTCTACAGCATCATTTACATCAGAAAACCTTCCAATATCAGTCCAATCCGTGTTTCTAAATAGTTCATATAATAGATTGAAATTCGCCTTTTTATAATTATAGGTAGATTTTAATGGAGACGACAATTGCGTTAATTTATTGATTACTAAAGAGACCTCTATATACAAAGTTGGATGATGTGCATCCTCATCTACTAAACAAAATGGGCTACGTTGGACTGTGCAATTTTGATTCGATATTACCAGATCTAATATACGGTCTAAATAATTTGCTATTTTGTTATACTGCTTACAGTCAAAAAAGTTTTGAAAATTTATAAGTTCTCTAACATACTGATCATTTAATGTATTGCTCTTATAATACTCATTCAGTTTGGAGATATTAAAATCTCCCATGATTAGGAAATTATTGTTATAGAGAAATGGTAAATTTTCCAAGAAATTATAAAAATTACTTACAGTGTTGATGTTACAGGCCGGATCGATATATACTAAGATAACATATAGTGCATTAGACTCAGATGTATTTACTTTTACACAAACCGTATCAATAAATCGATCGCTAAAATCCATATGTATTTGCTTTGTACTATATATGTTTTTGACAGCAAGAATTACTCCCCCACCCTTGGTTTTTCCACTAGTTTCACGGCATCTATCCTTTCTGAACACCAAAAAATCACTGGGAAATACTTCATTTTCATATACACCTTCGGTCAGCCAACTTTCTGTTATTCCTATGATGTCATATTCATCTATGGTAGCACTAATATTGTTTAATAATGTGGAAGTCTTTGTATTAAGGCCCCTTACATTTTGGTAAATTATTGATAGGTTGCTCCTAGACGCCTCTTCAGGTGCCCCAAGAGAATTTTGACTTTCACTTAGGTTACTGGTATTTTGTATATGTGATTGCTATTCCTTCGAAAAGATAGACAACTTGTGATGTTCTAATTTTTTTATATAAACTGTACATTTTGTTTTATCCCATGCGAAATGATTGCTCTCCTTTAACCCTGCATTTACACAATTTACACATTTAGGCAAAGATGTGCTAGGGCATTCTTTCACTGGGTGTTCCAAGGAACATTTTGGGCACACAATTTTGCTATTACTGCACGACTTCGCGACATGATTTAGTCCACTGCATTTGTAGCACATTTTGATATCGGTGGCATCATAAATAGCACAGACGTCATAGTTCACAAATAAATTACCTTGCTTCATAATTTTACAGAATGTTTCTGCATCCACTTCTAATATAGCTTGAAAAATATTTCTTTTGTTTTTTGTTGCCCATATTTTTATCACATTGCAGACACTTTTCTCCGTCCAGACATCATTTTGAGATTTTACAAATTTTACCAGTTGCTCATCTTTATATTGCTCTATCATACCTACAATTTTTATCTTAGGATTTGTATTTTTTACTTCTTTCACTTCATAATTTCCACACAATTTATCATTTGCTATCTCTCTAAATTTATTTGCACCTTCCTCACTATTACAGCCAATTATTATACCACCATTTCTTGTGTGTTTTATTTTAGACATTGGTATATTTAAATCGGCAGGATTTAATTTTTCCATGATGTCGGACTTTGTTTGGATGTTTGTTTGCTCTATATTTTTTGGTTTTATAACTACCATAGATTGTTTATTTACAATTTGTGAGTAAAGTGGTTTTGTTTCCGGTATATTTGTTGACGCTGCAATTTTTGAGAGCTTATCGTTTGCTATTTGAACTATTTCAATTTTAGCATTGTTAAATAGTGTCTCCATATCTTTTAAAACATTGTTCAGCTTACTTTCAATACTATATTTTAACTAAGTCATACTGTATAAAGTATGTAAATGTGTAAATGTATGTTTTGTTAGTCAATTGATGCAATTCAAAATTAATTGTACTTTTTAAACAATACTCGTAGTTGGACGTTACTGATTTATTATTTTTTTTTTTTGTAGAAAGTGGAGAAAGTAATCCCTCATCTGCGATAGTCAAGGTCAGGTCCTAACTCAAATTACATCAAATGCCATTAATACTTCGATTAATTCAAATCCCATTTTATCACTAGTAAGTTTTGACAAATCATTTCCTATTTCTATTTATTAAGGTTTGTAAAATTTGTCAAGAGTATATACGGCATAAGCAGTTACAAAATGCCCTATAAATAATATTTTAAATTGTGGGTTCATAAATATTTTTTTCGTTAATTCTATTAAATTCAATGTTTCTGGAAAGAACCCAAACCCGTTTAACTGTAACACTTACACTAAATGTTGCAATAGGGAGAGTTCACAATTTCTAGTTTTAACAAACATCGTTACTATCATCAAAATAAAATATGGTTGCTGAAGAGTAATAAATACATAGCTTCATCCCGGAAACACATCTAATGATTACTCTTCAACAACCGTTTCTGTATGAATATTATTCACATGGAAACGGACATTTGTAAAAAAAAATTTTTTAATAAATTTTTCTCAGGTTATAAGCATTTTAATACTTTCCATTTCATTAGAGCAAGGCTACAAAACAACACCTGGTATTGAGGTGAACTGCAGTTATGTCAGTAGTACGCTTTTAGAGGGATGACCCAGTTCACTTTGAAAGATTCTATTGACCTTCGTGATTAATTCCAAAATGTATGGTACAAAAAATAAATACATTTGATAAATTGGGTTTTTAAGGGCATTGTAAATGGATTTTGTTGTAAGGGATGTATTGTCTTCTTCAGAGGCTCTTTTGAAATATACAGTTAAGGAAATCCAATGTTCCAAAACCCTATTGACTACCATCTAAAACAATTATTTGATTAATAGATAGGTAAATAGAATTATAATTAAACGGAATTACTTCTCTAGAAAGCCACCTCTCTTTTCGTTAAAAAGGATTTCAAAAAACTCTTTTAAAATTCTGCATCTTGAATAACTTCTTGAAAAATGGGAATATACATCTTTCAGAAACTGTTCTTTTACTGGCGTGATTCGCACATAAATTCAAAGAGTGGCAACTGCAGTCTCGTACAACAATATTTGGGGAAACAGATTTTAAAAGAGTTTGCAAGCCTTTTATGTCACCCATCATTACATTAGCATTGTCAGCTCCAAAACCGATAATGTTACTATAGGGAATAAGATATTCTTCCAAAAATTTCTTAATAGTTTCAAATGTTCCTTCAGCAGTACATTTTTCCAATTTAATTAATGATTTGATGAAAAATGAAAAATTTATCACGTACTTTGTAACTGTCATCATCCTACACTCGTGCTACTAAAACTAGGATTTTTTGAATACTTAAGTCTGTTGTTTCATCTACTCTCAACGAAAAAATAGTTTTTCCTCCATGGCATCCCACGCGTCGCGGACGAGCACGGATCGGGCTTTGTCGCGCCTAAGCTTTTCCCACGGCCTGTTCTTTATGGATTTGGAAGTTGCCCTTTTTCTTTTTGATTCCTTTTAGTAGTATACTGCCGTCTTTTAATTAATGCGCCTTGAATTCTAGTCTACGCATCGTGAATGTCGTTTCTGTTTTTGTGTTGGGATTTTTTTGAATCCCACAGTATGAATTCATCCTCAAATAGGCTTAAAAACTCAAAAATTAAATCATTGATCCACTCCATAGGTACGTATTTATATTATTTTTTTAATAGCGATGAACTTCACACAAGGGTACAAATATTCAACTAAAGTAAAGAAAATAGCAGCAGTGCACTTGCGGATCACAGGCGGCAACAAGCTGCGTCTTTGATGTTACCGATTTGCATCGGATAGAACAGGCTGATGCAGGCCTCTGACATTGTATTATGCCCGTTAGCCCAGTAAAAAGCCAAGAAAAAGACGTCCTTTTTGAAAAAAAAATTTTTGAGGTATAACCGGATGAAACCTGCATGACATCCTTAGATAGGTCACTGGACATCCGAAAAGGCCATTTATGACTTTTTTAATGGTACCGATTTTTTTAAAATCAAGAAATGTGTAAAATTTGTGAAAATTAAAAAACGTACTTTTTATTACTCATTTCGTCATATCTTCGAAACCGTATGACATATTTTAATGAACTTTTATTAGTTTGAAAGCAGACATATAAGCGCAGGTGGCAGCCTAAGAATTATATTTAAAAAAAATGTTTTATTAGAAAAAATAAAAGAATCTGATAAATTCGTTTACATTGTAATGACTTTTTCATGAATTGAAAAACTTTCTTATTTAAAGGAATTTTGCCATGGTATCTGCGTATGAATTAAAGAAAAAATATGGGAAAAGTTTTTAAAACAAAAATCAACATTCTGTGGCAAATAGTTTTGTACTTATCGTCATTTAAAATTATTAATATTCGCGCGCGCGATGTGCTTGTAGGTAGTGAGATAAAGCACACCTAGCGTATCATATACTATAGTGGACAAATATGTGTGCTTGTCAAATGAGTAACAATATGAAAATGTTTCTTCTTGTTCTAAAACAAGAAATAGTGACACTGTTTTTGATATACGAAGAATATGTTTAATTTGCAATTTGTCTGGAGTGAGAAAAAGGCAGAAGTTAACTTCTATTCAAACCGGTAAGTGATTAGGTTTTTTTTATTTAATTTCATAATTTTTCTCAAAATTCCTTTCTTTGGGATTTTCATTCATCTGTCAAAATGAAGATTTCAACAATGAAATGACAAGTTTTAATTATTGATTTAAACCAATCAGAGCAAGATTACGTGATAATCATGCACTAACTAGTCGCATTAATGCGATTATCGGATGATTATTGATTATGTCAAAAATGACTGATTTAAGAAAGCTGGTCTTTTATAATAATAATAATAATAATACAACTTTATTTCCATAGACTTATTTATACAAGCATCAGAATATAGTCAAAATTGGTAAAAATTGGTAACAATTCACAAAAATATCTATTTATACAAATACAAAACATTCAGTTAAAAAAGTAAAACGACAAACAAACATTGTGAAAATTAACAAACAAGGGATTACAAAAAAAAATGTTTTACAAGAGGGAAACAAAAACAAAGTCATAGAAATATTATTTCTCTTATTAGCTGGCATTCGTGAGATCGCAGCATAAGTACTCATCAACAGAATAAAATGATTATTTGAGTAGAAGCGATTTAACTTCCCGTTTGAAAAGATGAATAATATCTATTTTTTAAATATGAACAGGTAATTTATTAAATAATTTTATCGGCATTACTTTGGGACCTTTTGCAACTATGGATAAAGAGTGAATTGGTATGTTAAAATTATAATTTTCACGCAGATCTCGTATCTGCTATAGAACTGTTCAGTGTTCTTTTATATGAATTACACAGTTTAAAATGTATAGATAGCTGCTAATAACGTTGCCATCGGAATCAACAAAGTTTTTTAGAGAATTCCTGTTTGGCATTACTATTATTGATAATTTGCCACGCCGATTTGGATTTATTAGTCGAATTAAGAAATTTTAAATCATAGTAATATTTTTTTAGCCTGTTCTATTTTAATACGATGATTTAAAAAAATATATTTATATCTTAAATAAACCTTATCATCACGCGATGTTTTATAGGTTTTATACAAGTCCCTCAAAAATACTCCTTCATTTACAATGTCGTTGGTTATCCATGGTTTATTGTTTTTGTTATTAAGTTTAATTTTACATAATTCTAACGGAAAAGCTCTATCCATCCAGTTCTAAAAAGGTATTATAAAATAATAGTAAAATTAGTCTCATAGCTCATATCATCAGTAATATAACTCAAAACTCCACTTTTCATGAGATAGTAAATATTTGAAATAATTTAAGTTGTCAGCATTATTAAAAAATCACTTCAGTTGATAAGCACATTGTTCTTCATTAGTATTGAAATTGCAGCAAAAGGTAACTAATTGCATGAAAGTATCAGATAAATCCGAATATATGATTTTTGGATCTAATAAAATTTTATCGATATTAGAAAAAATATTATCAATGATAGTTTTTGATTCACCCTGTATACGAGTAAAATCAGTAATACATTTATTCAAACCAAAACAACGCAATATATTTCCATATACATAGATTTTTTGCATTAGTATCCTCAACACAGTCATCAGAATTGAAATCTCCACAAAGAAAAGTGGGATAGTTACTATTGAAAATAGAAAATAATAACTCCTCCGAGTTAGAAATAAAACCTTTTTTTAACATTTGCGACGCAATTTAAAAGTAAACATTATTTTTATTTGCAAAAATATATAAAAATGCTTATTTTTATTTCTTAGATAACTTTAAAATTTGATTCTTGAAATTCTCTAATAAAATACAACACATGCAATAAAAATAAATCGGTAATTTTTTTAAAATTTGCGCTTATGCATTTTAAACTAAAAAGGCATTCAAGCGAATTTGCCAAAAATTACCAATAATTTTTATTGCACTTGTTACTACTGATAATATAGTTTAGTTCTTTATAATCTCTTAACAAAGGCTATCATATCAAAATACAATGTATTTCAAAATTATATTGATTGACACTTAATATTGTTTTAATACGGCCTTTGCTTCTTCTATCGTAACATTTCTTTTTCGGGCACCGGTAAGAATACACACGAAACAATAATTAAAGCTGCCAAAAAAAGGGAGGACATTTCTATGATTTCCAAGCTATATAGTGGATTTATTCGTCTATGATGCAAAGTACCATAAAAATTGCCCCAGTCAATATATTTCAGCAAGAAATATCAAGGCTTGTAATAAGTCGAAAACTAGTCAAAATTTTAAAATAGCATCGATCGCGCAGTAGAAACTTTGCACTCAGACAATGAGAACTCAGATCCATCGAGCTCTACTGAAGCAAATTCTGATATGAACCTAAATTATGTTTTTGAAAATGAAATATAAGTTTTGCATAGAACTGCAGGAATCTTAAAAATATATATATACAAAAATTTGAGTGTAGGGACACCGTGGTGCAGAGCAAACCTAGCAAACCCAAGAATGCTTTCCAAACACATTGAGAGCGCAGCACGGTGCGATATTTGACGGCGTCTCCAACAAGCAGATCGCGCGCGCGAATATTAATAATTTTAAATGACGATAAGTACAAAACTATTTGCCACAGAAGGTTGATTTTTGTTTTAAATACTTTTCCAATATTTTTTCTTTAATTCATACGCAGCTCATGGCAAAATTCCTTTAAATAAAAAAGTTTTTCAATTCATGAAAAAGCCCCTAAAAGGTAAGCGAAACTATCAGATTATCTTTTATTTTTTCTAATATATTTATATATATATATATATATAATTCTTAGGCTGTCATCTGTGCTTATGTGTCTGCTTTCAAACTAAAAAAAGTTCATTAAAATATATCATACCGTTTCAAAGATATGGCGAAGTGAGTAATAAAAAGTAGGTTTTTTAATTTTCACAAATTTTACACATTTTTCGATTTAAAAAAAATCGGTATCATTAAAAAAAGTCGTAAATGACTTTTTTCGGATGTCCAGTGACCTATCTAATGATGTCATGAAGGTTTCATCTGGTTATATCTCAAAAAAAAAAAATTTGATACAATTTTATATCGTTTTCGCTACATAATGTGTCGCTCCCACTTTATCGCCGTATAATCCAGATATTTTACTTTGTTTTGAAAATCCTAATTTTTAACCGAAATTAAAACTCACATTTTCTTATATACGTTCCTTTTAACGAGTTAAACACTTCAGACTTGGCACACAAATGGATAATGCTCCCAAAATAAAGGAAAAGGTCCAGGCCCCTTAACATTCTAAGAGGGTTGAGATATAGAGATTGAAAAATATTTTCACAAACAAAGACTTTAATTAAAAATAAATGAAAAATCCAACACTCTTAAACATTTTAACCGAAGGGAGATACAAGGAGTGAAGATAATCCTTTCAAGGGCAAAGCCAAGTAAGGATCCATGTATAGGTGTTGATTTTGAAACAAAAGAAAAATGCAAAATTCTTAAAATATTAATCGGGATAAAATGTGGGGGTTGAAAATATTTCTTTCACGGACAATGGTGGGATATTCAATCTAGTTAAAAGATGTAGAAAAATAATAAAACTTCGGATATGCTAAGGAGTCGGGGCGAGCGTAGGTGCGTCTTTACTATGTACATACTTCGGTATGCGATGTAAAGCAACGACAGGCGCAGTTAGCAAGGTTTGTAAAGTAAGATAGGTAGCATGGTAACTTGAACGGAATGGAGGGGTTACGATGAAGGCGGCCATCTTGCGCGTCATCGTGCCTGCTGAAACTTAATTGTACGTATGCATTTTTTGAGACGTTGCGCTTTCTTGTTGAGTTATTTCGAAATATTTATTGTTTTTGTGTTTATAATCGTGCAGTTATAGCTATTTAGTGTATAATCTAATTGATAATTACTGTTAAAGAGAAAAGACTCATAGTGTATAGAAGTTTGTAACCGGTGTATTTACAGAAATAATTTTAAGGTAAACAGTTTTTATTATTTTCCGTTCATAATAATAACAAATTACAATGTTACATACAATTATTAGATGACTGGAGGAAAGGTTTGTAGTGTAGCTGTTTGCAAAAACAACTCAAAAAAGGCAAAAGAGAGTGGTGAGATGTTGATGTTTTTTTCCTTCCCTAAAAAAATTACTTAATACATGAAATAAAATTTATTTTCATATGATACAAAGAAATATTAGAAAAAACCAATGAGTGATTTTTTTCTTATTTATTGCTGTGTCTAATATGACATGATAAAATTTAATGGTCCTCTCTTGTTAAATTTTATTAATAAATTATCTAATTATCTAATTCTAATAAAAAATTTGCATTAATTTTTTTAATACTACATAATTGTAAAGTTTGGCCTGTGGAAAAATTTATTCTACTCAGTACGTCATAAAATAAGAAATTTTTCTAAGTAACTCTTTTCGTTAGGGCGAAAATTAGTATCATGTATGTTTCTTCATCTATCTTTTAACTTATTAAATTCGCTAAGAATTATATAAAGCAATGAAATCAAGACTGAAGTCTCGGGCAAGAAATTGCACACAAGATTAAAAGAACCTAATTCAGTTTCTTGATATAAAATGTACTTCTTTAACTGCATACATTAATTAGTTATAAATTTGATATATAGTAATGTCAATTTTAAATTCCAAGGAAAACGTTATCGATGTTAATAATCATTAATCAAAAAGGTCAATTTATTAATTTGTGCTTGTACATCAAAAAATACAAAATACGGAATTCAAATTCATAACTAATTATACTTCTATACTAATGGTTTGAATGCCAGAAATTCGAATGAGGAGGCAGAGTGACGCGTTCCCGCATTTTAAATAGTGATCTCTGATTGGTCGAAAGTTACCATGCTACCTATCTTACTTTACAAACCTTGCGCAGTTAGTACTTGAATGGGTGACCATTCCAACGGAAACCGCGTCCTCACCTCACACATCTTCCAGCGGCTTGTATATCAGTGTATGCGCGGAAGCTATACAACCTTAGGCGAGGGTTGTATAGGAGATATACCATCCTTCGGAGGGGATGTAAAGCCGTCGGTCCCTTGTCTATTAAATGTTAGGCAAGTAAAAGATCCCTACTTTTCTTAAGGGAAGAGGTTCGGCAAAATTCCTGGTTGGGGGTAGCTCGTCTACAGGCGTCGGTGTTAGGCCTCAGTAGCGGAAATAGGCCGACGTTAAATAAAGGTATAAAAAAAAATGCTAAGGAGTCATTTATAAGTTACATCGCAAACATGATCAAATGCACGGAATTCTGTAAATTTAACTTCCATCTTGTTAAGATCTTACAAACAACGTTGTCATCTGTTTTATATAATGTAGAATTTTAATTGGACGTCACGGTGAAAAATGTATTTCACTGTGATTTAAGTCCACGGCTAATACAAAATCGTGGGTATGTGATTGCGGTATCTATTACATGTAGATATATTTTAAAACAGCACCGGAAAAGTTCATACTTTTTGGAATCGTATATAAGCAACAGGGAAACAAAGGCAGATGGTTATGGGTAAATCTACTAGCGCACTACTGATGTCAATCTATTTTAATCCCGTTTAGACGACATTGTTGAATATTTCAATTTGCACTGCATTTTTTCGTACTCATATTATGCAGTGAATATTCAACTATATTAACTCAAATGCCTTTTTTGAAAATCTTCCTATCCGAGCTTGGTTCATTAACTCAAACCGGGTGATGAGCATCCTGTTGTATTGTTATTAAATAATATTTTAAATCTTGCACAGGTAAACTAATAAAGAGAAAACCTTTATAAAAGAATCTGCATAAGTATCTGTATAACAATCTTAATGTAACAATTTGGTCATGATTCCTTTAATTTTGTAATTTGGTAGGCGACACAAACCAGTCTCAGAAGTTCTATACCGAACCACATGTACAAAGTAACTGTTATAAGTTCTGATTTAAATAATAGCAATGAAACCTTGCCTTTAAATGTTGAAGCATAACAGCCTGTAGCAAATAGTTCAAATGCAGAAAAGGTAAGTGTAAAAACGCACAAAAGTCTTTTAAAGCTGAAACATTTTTTTTAGATCTCTGATGGCATAACAACTTTAAAGTCAATGGCGGACCAGGTGATAGACCGAACAGGTCTACCTGAACTTGAATCTGATAAAACACAAAATCAAGTAAAATTTGATGCCCACATACCTCCCTTACTCGGAGTTGTTCCCCTAGGACCAATTCCTTTGCAAAAGAAACATCAGACGCAATTACAATTAATGGAAGCAGCAGTTTATCACATGCCTCAGCTCTCTGATTCAGAAAGAATTAAAACTCGCTGGCCAAGGAGACCTTGCACCACGCCATCCTCTTATAGTCAAACTCGTTTAGTCAATGCTTATAATTTGGAGTTTTATGAAAAGTTAGGACTAGATACGCTATTTTTCGTGTTCTATTATATGGTGGGAACCAGAGCTCAGTGTTTAGCGGCGAATGCTCTCAAGAAAAGAGCTTGGAGATTTCACACTAAATATATTATATGGTTTATAAGAGACGAAAAGCCAAAAATCATCAATGACTATTGCGAACAGGTAAATTTGTAGTCAAGGTAGTTATAAACTGCAAAATTACCCACCACGGAACCTCATTTTTCTACTAGGGGACAAAGAAACTGTTCATTAAGATTTAAAATTTCGCAAATTTATTTTTTTAGTACACAAGTTTATGTTTTCTTCAATTTTATTAATATGTTAATATTATAACAAATATAATATTACACTATTACTACAACGTGGCGTACTTAAGAGTGCAATACATTACAACTTTTTTTTATCGATTGAACCAAATTTTACTCAACTATAGAACACAGGATCTACTTATAATGCAGTGCCAATAATTTTTGTCAAAAAAAAATTCTTAGCAGTATATGGATGGTCGGAAAATTTAATATTAATGGCATTTAAGCGGAGAAAAAAATTGATTAGACCCCAACAAATAACCGCAAGTAGGGTGGGGTGGAAAAAGTTATGCTTTTAGGTGTGACGTGGTTTTTTATGATTTCCGGTAAAACTAGACCTCCTATCGAAAAAAGTTAAACGCAAAAGTTGTAAATAATTGAAAGATCTACAACTTTTATTCTTATAATCTTTGTCTTATTTTTCAGTATAGCCTCAAGACTATTGAGAAAAACGTCAAAAACTAATTTTTTTATTTTTTATTTTCATCTCCCACAAAAATTATTTGATTTTAATGAAATTTGGTGAAAATGGACATTTTTATGTCTCAAATAAGCTGTATTTTTTTGAAGCGAAATGTTTATTTTTTGATTTTATGTGAATTTACTTTGGCCTAATTTTCAATAAAAAAGTTGCTTAACAAAATTTTGATTTTTGAAAAATTCAGGACGCAATTTTTTTCGTTGAAACCTCTACTTTAAGATTTTTCAAGATCGATTTTTCCTTAATTGTCACGAATTCACCATTGTTTATTAAAATGAAGTATTGAGATTGATGCAAGATGGTAATTTCAATGTAATATCAAATAAAACAACTTTGATTAACCGTTTAAGGTTCGGGCTGCTGAGAAACAAATTGTTTGAACAATAGCTTTACATAAAAAATGCTATAAATTACAGTTTTTATGCTTCATGGACAGAAGTAAATTGAAAATAAGTTTATTAAAACAAATATTTAAAATTATTTAAATTTACAAAATAGGAACATAAAATCAGAAATCTATTTTAACTTCATTTTTTCATCAGATTCAACATAGTTTTCTGTTTCTTCAGAATCTCTGACAAGGTCTTCGACATCGTCAAGTTCCTCTCTTTATTTCCAACATTAATTTTAAAATCTGCAGTTGCTTCGCCATCAATTTCCTCCGAATCGCTGATTTCTTCTAAAGGTTGTGTTTCAGCGTTAGAACAGTTTTCGGACCCGTGACAATTGGAGTATAAGGAGCATTTTATTCCTTGTTTGCGACAGCCGCATCTTTTACTATCACAACCAGTTTCACAGCTGCAACAGATAGTTTTCAGCAAACTTATCCCATATTTTAATTTTAGGAAAAAGAGAGCCAATGTAGATTTTGTTTTTAAAATATTTTTTCATCAAGGAATAAAACATGTATATTTCTTACGTTCTATATTTAAAGAACAATTCACGCAGTAACATGGACTTTTTAATAAAATTTGCAGATAATTTTACTTGGCGTTTAGGATAAAATACTATGCATGTTTTTGCCTTCAATTTGATTTGAGTCTTCGTAATAGATAAATCTTCTGGTTACAAATCTCTTACTTCTTCATCAACTCAGTCATCGCTGTTAAACGGGTCATCAGGAACCATTTTATTAGGTTACATCAGATACACTATGACATGCACAAACATAAAATGGAAATTTGAGACGTACCATGAAAATGCAGCAAATTATATGTGATGAGAAACACATAAACTTAATATTGAAAATTACGATCAACAACGATGTAAACAAAGCATGTGCCAGTTGTGGACGCGCGGAAAATCAGGGAGAAGCGGGTTGCATGCGAGCTAGCTAGCAGAAACGAACAAAAAAGAGCTGCGCGCGCTCGAGACCGCGTAGCATAAGGCTTCATCGGTCGCGTTCATCACGCGGTAGCGCTAACTAAGCGATCACGTATCATTACGTCTTTTGATCACAAGAAGCCAATGAGGACAGTGCAAGAAGCGTAGTTTAAGCATGTGATCTGTGAGCACTACCTGATCGCTCACCGTGATGAACGCAACCATTTATGCTTCCCGGTACCGGTACTAAAAAATAGCCAATATGACGCCGATAGAAATGTTTCACCTTTTTCATTTAATGCGTACAATGATATCGTAGAGGGAGTACGGTTAAAATTTAGTCATGGCTGCTGTCAATATATTATATGTACTATATCCTTTGTATTTGAGGCGAGAAAAAAAAGTATTGTGAGAAAGTTCTGGTTACATCCTATACTAAAGCTTAGATACCTGGAAGGTGCATTCTACACCTTATTTGCGAAGTTACAGGACGATCCCGAGAAATTCTTCAATTATTTTTGCATGAGTCAAAAGACATTTAATTTATATATTTATGTAAATGAATTAATCAAATTTAAATATATACTCTCGCAGTGTAATTTATTATGCATGTATAGCTCAAAATGTCGTTCCGATGTTATGCGGATCACAAAGGTAAAATCCGATATGTTACTGCTAATAAACAATATCGGTAACACGGCGCCGCTAAAGCGGTATCGTATCGACAGGTGAAAAAGAGTTCCATATAATTGTATACGTTTGTGCTGCCTCGATATCGTTGTGTCGGTGCCGCTGACGAAATACCGGTATCGTGTCGGTCAGTGAAAAAGCGCCCTAACAGTCGTACGGATATGGGACTATTTACAGCAGTTTGATTGGCCGTTACAAGGTCACGACTTGGCGCGCCCGCAAAATGTCATAAAAATAAATTCAAGTCAACTAAGTACTGCTGCTGTTCAAAGAAAAACTGGACATTAAATTTTATAATGCTTTGAAAATCTGTGCTGCGTTATATTTGCTCTAATACTTCAAATTATTTTTGTTAAATACTTTATTTATAACATTAATGAATATAAAAATGAACTTACCTTGATATATTATCAAAATTATTATTGGTGATGCCCTAAACTTAATTTCATGATTCACATGTATTATACGAAATATGCTAATTATATTATGATACCTATTTTATTTCGTATTTTTTCTTCAATACATTGAGAAAGGTAGGTATGTAGTCGAAAAAAAGTTTTTGTTTTTCCATTTCTGGTTGAATTACAACGAAATACTAAGAAAACCAACATTTCAGCGTGAAAGAAATTTCTGATTGTGCGTGTGTATACTGCGATAGCAGTCACAGTTTTCGAGATAAAGTTTTTTAAAATTTGGTACACATAATGTTCTAGAGAGGTCAGGGAAGAGGTCGAGTTTGTTGATAAGTAAAATGAGCCTACTGAATAAGAGTCCAATAATCTACCGCAATTTTTTTATTCATTATTTTACAAAAAAAAAAAATTCGCTATAAAAGATGAAGAAAAATAAAAAAGAAAATATTTAGATTTATTAGTTTTTAACAAATTAATTACTTAATGTCACATTGTAACAAATAGGTATGGATCTCTGTTATATTTATATATAAATGAAACATTTACAGAATTAAAAATGAAAATGAAAAATTTTACAACTGGAATACTGTCACGAAACAGTACTTATATACTTATCGAATTACTTATTGGCATATTCCCTATAGGTATGCTTAACTAATCTATAATTCAAATAAATAATTTTCATCTCTTTTCCAAATTAATTTTATTAATATTATTTAACGTACATTACAATTTATTCCTTATTCATAACATATAAAGGAAGCAAAGTTTCATATTTATATCTACTGTTCCGTATCTAATTTAATTTAATGGTTTTTACTATGCGATATGGTATTGGGCTTATTAAGTTTAACATTAAGACTTAGATTTTTTTCTTTTTCTGCTCACTGCTTCACCAACAACCAGTCTTCCTGCTAGCAAGCATTTTTTGCTACCTCTTGTAATATGTGGTCTTCGTCTGGCAATTGTAGTGGGTTGAATTCTAATTGCAGTTCTATCCCTTCCCAACTTCCCAAATATATTAACAGGACAAGCACAACATCCAGCACGAATATTGATTGACATAGTAATACAATAAACCGTTATTTTCTTCGCTAGGAACATAGTATTCATATGGAATCTGAAAGCCTATTTTTGTAATATTCTTCTAATACACTATATGTTAAATCAATTAGAGATATCACATTGTAGGCTTCAACTCTACATAATACACTGTCTTTAAATAACCTAACTAATACCTCGCATTAATTGTTGGTCTGATGACCCCCTGCAAGAATGGTCTCTAAAAACTAAACATCATTGTTCCTTAATGGTCCAATATTCATCAGTTATATATTTTGTCCAACTTGGATATTGCAAATTACTGATGGCTGTTTTAAATGCATTTTCTGCCTCACTTGGATCAGTAGAATATAATAATAATGAAAATTTTTCATCAAATACTGGCGACTGTCTTTTGTTATATTATTTTTTGTATTCCATAACCACCTCCGCACTGCTTGCAGTACATGGAAATTGCAGAGGAGTGTTTTACTTTGTTAATGGCTTTTATTTCAGCATCACTGTGATCAGTGAAGATTGTATGTGGATATTTTTGTTTAAAAAAGCCTTCTGGCACAGCTTCTTTTGGCAACTTAAATCCTTCAAAGTAGCATTCGTAACGCGGGCCTTTTGTAATAATAATTGTTAGTGGAACCGCTCCAGCTGCGCAAGATGTAAGGATAAATGTTATTGAATGGTTTTCAGGATCACAGCTGCGATAAAGACAATATTCTTTGAGGATTCAAGATTATCGGCTCGTCTCATTAATGACGTGACTGTAACTAATGTAAATGGATTTTCTATAAACAATAAAATGGTGCCTGTTTTTGAATAAAAGTCTTGTTTTTTTTTTCAGTTTCTGCATATAAAAAAATCATTATTAGCTACACTACAATATATACCTTCATAATTACCTCAATTAATCCCACGCCGACTCTAGGACCAAAATGTAGTGACCGCCATTGATCGTGCCAATATCGAATTGTCCGTAAGGAAGGATTGATATCCCCTCTTGCAACATTTATATTGTAGTTATCCATTAAACTCAAAGCGTGCAAATGATGTTTATATGACTCTGCGATACCCAGGCCATCATCAAAAAATTTGTTACGCATTCCACTGTCTGGAGGCAAAAATCTTAACGCTTCCGCAGTATTTGAAGTATGTGTGTGCGTATTTTCAACAAAAATTATACCACATAGTCCTCTCTACAAATTTTTTTTTTAAATCTCAGGTCCTAACATATTTATTATGACATAAACAAGCATACCTTTACATATGAATCAGTAGAACGTGTCTTTGGAGAGTTCTTTTTCACCTGAATTAAAATAGCTGCACGGCATACTGCATTTTTGTGTATCTTTTATTATCTGTCCCTGCCTTTAATTTCATAAAGGAAGCGTAGTGACAAACAAATTTTTTTCTAAAATATAAATATTATGAATAGGTACAACAATCGGTAATTTAATAGAATAGAACTTCTTACATTCCAATGTGTGCCTATGTAATTCTTGTACCTATTTTCCTATTTCTTCCATATTTTTAATGTTACTTCTAATTATGCTTATTTCTGATTTATTATTTGGACTTGGTACTATTTAATTCTCAAAAGAAGTGGGTATATCATTCTGTGATATTTTTAGGGTACACATTTTACTTCAATTAAAAATCAATACCATTTGCATTTGACCAAATGTACTGCATATTATTATTTTCGCATAACCATAATCACAGATTACATACACTAAATGAGAAAGTTCTATATTGTAACCTGGAACTAACTTTTGCGCCACCTGGCGGTTGGGGAGAAAAGTAAAACACAACAGGCGGGTAATTTGAACATAACATTATTGTTCCACTGAACTCTATTATAATAGAGTTCAGTGTATTGTTCTACATAATCTATTGAGTGTTGAAAAGTTGATGAAGAATTAAATTACATTAATTTTATTGTATTTTATTTCCATTAACATTAATGTAACTCAATTCCTTACCAACTTTTGAACAGTTTCTTTCAATGATATTTGTTTGTGAGGAGTATTAAAAGTTTTGCTTGTTTAAAAAAAAAACAAATTTTATAATGAAACAGAATAGAATAGAAAAATTTATATTGAATTAAATATATAAAACATATTATATATTAACACAAAGTCGACGAAGTCCTCTTCTTGTCCCTGGTACCAAATATTCTCGAACAACATGTCTATCACACACCTAATAAGATGAATATATTTATTCCGGAAGGAATTCTCTCAAACGTGGCTGCTTAATATTGTCAACCCACCTTTTCAAAAAATTAACGTCTTTGGGAAAGCGATGTCTTTTACTTGTCTTATTCTTACAACCCGGTACACAACACTTGTTTTTATAAATCATGTCTGTTGTATTCATAATGGCAAAGATAATGAAAACAACAAATACGTGTACAGCTGCAACACAAACCACCAATAACAACAACGAACGTCAACTCAACAAGTTTCGATGTTTCTTCCACACTTTTCACTACCACAAAACAGATTTTGAATAATATAAATATCAAAAATGCGATATTTGACATTTGACACTACACAGTGATAGAAGTTGAGAATGTAGTGTTACTTTGCAATCAACAAGTTCAAGATCTGAGGCACAGAGCTACTCTGTGGATGCAGGGGAAACTATTAGCACAGACATAAACCACCGATATTCGATTCCACGTGGTTTTATTTAACTTTCTCATCTGTGCCTAAAACCAATTTCGTCCGCGTCTAGTTCTTTAACTGCCACTCAATACAACCTTGAGACGGCCAATCAAATTGCCATAAATAACTTCATATCCGTACGACTGTAAATACTGCTTATATGCTTCCCGGTGGTAGATGTCAGACAACAAGTGGTAGATGATGGGTGGTAGGCGTCAGTTGATAAGGTGTTTATGGAGAATAAATGGTACGATTAGTAGAAGTCCTGGATCAGGGCGATGAAGGATATCAACTCAACAAGATTTGCAATTGGTAAATGCTTTAGTAGAAAATCCATTTTATTCAGTTATTCAGGCTGCTGAACAAAACGAATTTTCCTGGATCGAGTAGTACTGGTCGCCGGCGAGTAAGAGAATCGGAGCTACGCTGTCATGCAGCAGCACGGAAATACTTAAAGCTGAACATAAAGAAGTTCGAGTAGGATTTGCGCTTGAATTTTTAGTTCATGATATAAATTTTTGGAACAATGTAATCTTTACAGACGAGAAAACTTTCCAGTCAACACACAGCAGTCGTATTCGTGTTTACCGCCCTTCGAATACTCGATTCGATGAGAAATATATATCTAACGATGATAAAAGTGGTAGATTTTCCGTCAATATGTGGGCTTGGATATCGGCACGTGGTCCTGGGGTTTTGCGGCATATTGAGGAAAGATTTAATAGTGACACGTATATTAGGATTTTAGACAGTATTATGCTCCCTTCTGTGTCACAATTATTTCCTAATAATGAGTTCATATTTCAACAAGACAATTGTTCCGTTCATACTGCTCATACCGTAACTAATTGGTTTCAAGATAACATCAATGATCTTAACTGACCCAGTCATAGTCCAGATCTTAACCCTGTGGAAGAAGTATGGGGACTACTCGTAAGAAGTATCCAAAAACGAAATGTGAGACCACGGAATGCCGAAGAATTACTGGAAATAGTAAATAATACATGGGAAAATATTATTACTAATGATTATTGTATAAGGTTATTAAATTCTACACCAAACAGACTTATAGAAGTTATAAATAGAAATGGTGCAATAACGCAATATTAATAGTTAGTTTCTTGATAAATAGGATATTCTTTGTCCTTTGATCCAGGATTTCTACTAATCGTACCGTTTATTCTCCACTTTCTTAAAACGTTACACACCAAACTTTTGTTAATATTATAACGCAGTGTAATTTGTCTCATTAACCATCCATCATTTACTATAGCAATAACTACAGCATTAAAATAAAAAATACATTAAAAGTGATATCTGTTTTATTTCGGCTGCTCATTACATATTCAAATAGAGACAGATTTACATTAGAAAAAAAAGTTGTCTTATTTTTTTCAGCTCACGACACTACTACTTCATATTCCTTATGATGGATAAAGTACTCATGAGTTTTTTCGAATAGGTATGTACCAAAATGTTTTTTTTGTGTTTTTAAAAAAAATCTAGATCCTTTTTTATAAATCGAAATTATGAAATGTAGAAATTCGTATTATTAAATAATGCTTTTAATTATAGAATAGCACTGTTCTTTTGCTGAATTCTCATCCCTTTTAATACATTTTCGAAAACTAAAATCCATTTATCCGTATTGTATTATAGTTGAGTAATTTTGGTGGTAATAAAAGTTTCCATGTCTCCTAATACATCAGGGTAGTCCCTTGAAGACTATGATTTAATAAAAATCCAGTTCACTTTATTATTTAGATCTTTTATCAGATGTTCCAGTGGTGGGTAGACAGAACTAATGTAGATTAATGTACTGTATTTAAAAGGTTGATTTATTTATCATGTTGGAATATTGCATTGTAAAGTATAAGAGAATACAGTAAATCAGCAAATTTGCAGTGGCGGCTTGTGCTAAAGGGTAGCAGAGCACGTGCTTTATTGACAGCCCATTTACCAGTTAATTTTAATATAGATATATATGTATATTTCACTTATCGTGCATAATATATAGTATTTGGCTATGGCAAGCCGTTCTGGTTTTTATTCGACAGTGAAGCTAGACTATAATTTTATTCAGTAGTCATAAGATAGGTACATTTGTTAATAAAAATTAAAGTATTTTCCTTAACAAAAATTGAATTTACATCTTAAATACGAATGAAAATCCCTGGTAAATTATAAAAAAATACATAGAGTATATCTGTTTGTGTATAGACATTAAATGTTTCTCTTCAAAGCTTATCTAAGAAACCCAATTTTTATGAAGTGTATTTTTCTTCTAAATTAGAAAAGGAATCGCTCTTTGAATTATTATTTGAAACAGACATGTCTTGAATCGATATTAAAAAGAAGAACAT
The DNA here is from genome assembly GCA_963675555.1 of Leptura quadrifasciata. Lineage (NCBI taxonomy): Eukaryota > Metazoa > Arthropoda > Insecta > Coleoptera > Cerambycidae > Leptura > Leptura quadrifasciata. Next base: position 146,308,447 of record OY776673.1, on the reverse strand, counting down.
TTAAATAAGAGCTTTGAATTCATTAAATTTTTAAATTAAAAATGAAGTACCATACCATTGACATAATCATTCAAGACGATAAAAATTCTAATAATCAAATGTAAATACAATTTCCCTGAAGAAAAATTCAATTAAATTTTTAAATAGAATAGAAATTTTTTAATTAAACTTCAAAATATTCTATATCAATTCTTATAGTCTGGGGTCCGAAGCTCCTTTTTTAAAGTGATTAATAACGGGCTGAATTTTCGTGAGTGGTTTGGTTTTGACGAGTCTTCCAACATTTCCCTCTGTGAAAATTCTCGGTAGAGATAGAAAAGTTCAACGCAGGTTTTGTTGATCGTGAAACTGACACTTTTATGACGTAGGACTGGAAAACCTGCCAGAAAATTTGTAGGGCAATTTGACCATTCGATTTCAAAAATATTAATTAAATAATAGTGTAAAAATCAGCCCGTTAGTAATAAAATTTCAGACCTCATTATTTTCACATATTTACATATTTCTTACATATTTACATCGCTTTTGTAAGACAAGCTCTGCTCCCTGTTTTTTACACTTGTTTTAATTTTCTCAACTTCTTCAACCGTGTTGAATTTTATTAATATCCCCCCTTCTTTAGTTGCCTTAATACCAGTAATTCCTACTTATAATTCGAGAGATTTTAATGATTTCTGGACAATTTCTGTCGTTTTTTCACTTTCTTTTCTCGATTTCGGTTTAATGACTGCTACTTCTCTTTTTTCCCTTTTTGTTTCTTTCCAAATTACTACTTATTTCTTTCCCGTTTTTTATATCTTTAATTTCATTTACAATACTTGTTTTTAATTCTTCTAATTGCATTTTTGCATCTTTCAGTCGGTGCTCTCCATTTTGCTTATTGCCCACTGATCGTATTTCTTTTAATTCGTTCATTACATCTTGTTTAAATACCCTCACCAAGCAATAATGGGGGGAAAAAAAGGGGTCCACCACCACGCAAAAGGTCGTAAGATCAAATTTGGTGGGATCGTAAAATGTACCGTCCTGATTATAACCTTCAGTTTGCAACCTTGGGAAAGACCACTCGCGTCGCCATCTTAAAAAAATGGCGCTCAAAATAAGTTTTTGCCAATATCTTTGTTCCTATTAGTCCTACGAAAAAAAGGAAATAAATAAATTGAAGAACATAAAATTCTACGTAAAGCATGTTCTACGCATTTTTTCAGTCAGACCAACAGTTTTCAAGATACAGCGCGCCAAACGCAGGCAAATAATGGTAATGTAGCGGTGGAGAGTTTTTGCACCGGTCTCCTTAAATGTGGGCTAAGTGGTATGTGCAAAGTAATTTCAACATTAATATCTATTATTATCAAACGCATTGACACAGTTTTCTGGATTATTAGATGCCCATAATTTTACAGTGATGCACGCACCAGAAGATACGCACTCTCTCATAATTCACACAGCTATCGATATGTCTTCGTCCTATTCAGCAGTGTATATTGTAGGAGATGTAAATTTATTAGTTCTGATGACGCACTGGCGAGCGAGCATGTCAATATATTCTTATGAAAACTTCCCAGGGTAAAGCGAAGGGGAAGATATATTCATCGCACAGACCACAGTTTGTAATTTCAGTAGGCAATAATGGTTTGTTCCTGCATGCATTCAGTGGTTGTGATACAACGTCTGCTTCTTCAATCAGGGAAAGATTATTATTGATATTCTTGCGAAAAACAAGTTACCTGAAATGATTGAAATCTTCCAAGATCCACATGCAGACTTCAATGCACTAGCCACTGCGGGAAATCATTTTTGGTAACGCTGTATGGTGGATGTTAGGAAACCAATACCTTGGATTTTCTGTGATACAGGAATTTCTTTCCAAGATGGCGGCGCGAGTGGTCTTCTCCCAAGGTCGCAAACTCAGGGCTATGATCAGGACGGTACATTTTACGATTCACCAAATTTCATCTTACGACTTTTTACGTGGTAAAACTACCCATTACCTGGAGTATCATTTCATTAACGATATCTTTTAACTTTCCATATTCTCTGTTAAAGTATAAACGAACTTAATTGAAACCGTATAAAAACTAAAAACCGGCAAAAACAGTCGGCATCTCTTTATTGTACATGGGCGGAGGTAAATAGAAATGCTTGTCATAAGAAAATGATAAGATTTTCGGGCGTTATTATATTATCCTCTGTTTCAAATGGTCTCAAGAAAGCCATGATAAATTAGTAAATAATTAAAATATTTTACCCTTTATATAGTAGTAAATATTTATAAATATGAACAATAACTAACTAAACTCCTACGCTTGATAATATAACAGGTATTTACGCACCGCACTGGCACAGACAGCACATCTCTAAGTCCGCCGTTGAAACAATTTACGAGTTTTTTATGCTAGTGGGCCTGTCCGTTTTATTATTTTTAAACCAGTGCAGCCATGGTTCATTCAGGCTGATTACATTGCCAGTTTCGGACTCGACTGCACAGTTTCAACTACCATTCAAATCTCGATACCATTGCTAAATATATAGGACAAAATATCAAGTTCAGTGCGCACGGTCCTGTGCTTTAACACTGACTAGTTTCAATTATCCTCGTTTAAAGTATACACTGCTGACAGTACCACTTCACCTGTTGCTTATTCAATATAAAATTGCATTTTGCATGAAAATATTGACCACATGTTCCACTGCATTCTAGTACTGATTCCCTCCCTTTTAATTTGCTATTGCAATGACCACACTCTGTCATTGTTAAGTACTTTGTTCATCTGGTACATTCTTTTATTTGTATGAGACCCTTCGATCCCAAAGTTTATGGCACTTCATAATAAGGCTAGCACTGCTACTTTTGTATTTCACACGTGTTGGCTACTTGTTAAAAATTGGGTTGGTGCGGCTCCGTTGTACGTCCGTTCTCTACGAAATCTCGACTACATTGTGTGTATTTTTATTCCACTTTAAAATGTCAATACGAATGTAATAAAAACTAATAACACATCGAATCAAGGTGACATAATATCCATAATGCCATGGAAACTCAAGTACAGTTGTGGACAATAAATTTGAGGTACCTCTTGAATCCGAATTTTGTGATATTTTAGTATTGTAAGAGGGGCTGTGCTTTAGCGGCATGCAGTGTTGATGCCAGGTTGACATCAGATGTCTTGCAAGTGGGCACTTCTGCACATCCTCTGTTCAGGCTTGTTTACTATTACAGTGAACACCTGAACACTGAAGAGAAATGTTATCTTATTGTAGATTTAGACGGTTTTTTTTAAATTTTATTACAGTGTCACACAGAAAATAATTATTGAGTTGTTTGATTTTCCAGATAACCCTTTAATTTGCCTTGCCCCTTTATCTGGCCGAGTGTTAGTTAAGGCGCGAGGTGGCAATCGCGATTAATCACATGGGCATCGAGCCAGCGGGTCCGAATCCCGGCTCCGGCACTGGCACTGTCGGAGGAAATGATTGTGTGTCCGCGTTTTTTCAATGTTGAAAAATAAAATTGTCACCATATAGATGGTTTGACGGATGGCGGTATTATATTTCTGAAAATTCAGATATTAGCCTGTCCATTAAATCTTTCACCCACGCTCCAACATACGCTTGGACCCTTATGACCAGTTTTCACCCACACATTAACCAAAATCGGCTGCTTCTGTTCGATGGTCTTACATATTGCTCGTCAAATCTGGTGTGACGTGGTCTATAAACGCGAATACGACAATTTTCACAAAATTGGAATGTCTTCTCGTCGAAAAAATCACTGTTTGCCAAAATGTCAAAATCTGAAAATATCATTTTAATGTTGTTTTTTCTTGTTTAGAAAAGCGTGCTAAAATAATTTTGTTTTAACTTAAGCCCAAGATTATGTACTTTTGGAGTGTTCTGTATATTTTCATGTTTTTATTTTGATTAAATTTTGGACTTGTCAGACAATTCTGAATAATTTTGATAAAATTTTCCGGCAAAAAATGCCTAATATGATTTTTCGATTTTTTTTCGTTCATTCTGGTATTGCAAGTGGCTTTGCATTTGGAGGGGGATATTTTTTGGTAATAAGTACATTCTACTTTGTTCTATATTTGAGTAAAATTTACTCTCTTGAAAGTCTAAAATGATCATGAAAAATTTACTTGAAGAAAAGCTTTATGTGATATATTTTAATCTGTTAGAAGGGGAATAAAGCATGCAAAAATTAACATATTTTTATAAACCATGATATATTATTTGTGTTTTAGTCTACCAATGGAAAAAGAGCGAGAATAATTTAGCCGTGCCAGCGCCAAATAATCCTCTTGTTTATATTCGTGAGTTAATAGTGAATTTTAAAGAAATGAGAGAAGAGCACGCATTTCGATATCGGTTTATATCAATTAAATGTAATTTACATACCCAGTCTATTTTTTTGGGCTTTGTTTTAATAAATTAATAAAAATTTTTACGTCCAATTTTCATTTCTAATGCCACAATTACGAAGCCGTCACATACCACTCACAGCTGTCACGAGTCACTCACGACCATCTCATACTACACAGTTCTTTATACATTAATTGCATCATAAAATTATTTATCACGTTTGGATTATTATTTTCTAAAATGTGAACAAAACCAAGTATTCCTCATCACATAAAAACCCAAAAAGTTAAATCCAATCAATACAAATGGTAAGTATTCCTCATCACATAAAAACCCAAAAAGTTAAATCCAATCAATACAAATGGTAAAATTTTTATTTTAGGTGCAAATATAGATTGTTCTAGATATATTACTTTTTATTTTAGTTATGGCTGTTATTATCTTTTTTTTATGAAGGGGAAACATCATGAGCACCTGAGCTTAGTGTCTCGCGCGACAGGTAGTGCCGGACTTCAACCGGATAAAAACCCCTCCCCCCGTTTAGTGTTTCCGACTAATTTGGAAATGCTTTCGCTTATCTTCAAACCAGCTGTTGTTATGAATTCCTCCATCGGGTCAGCCCCACCTCTCTTTCATCCTCTTCCTTCTTTTTAATAATCCGAGATATACTCCTGCGCCTTTCTCTAGTTCTCTACTGTCTCCAGTATTCTCTCTACCATGTCGTCCGGGGAGAGTTACGATGCCCCACCGTGTCGCCTCTCTTCCCTCCACCTGTTGCATACGAACACGGCATGTCCCATGTTGTCGGCCTCTCCACACTCTCGGCTATCAATCTTACTGATATCATTTAGGTATTCCATGAAACACTCATGTCCACTCAGGGCTTGGGTAAGATAATACCCCACTTCCCCATGCCTCCGTTCCATCCACGTCCTTACATTTGTGATAAGTCGTCTGGTCCACCTTCCCTTATGTGCGACCTCCCATTGCCTCTGCCACCTTTCATCTAGCCTGTCCCTGGCTTCTGCTTTCGCAACTCCCTCATAGACTTCCAGCCGCTCTTTAGTCATCAAATCCAGACGGGGAATCCCCGCCACCACCAACGCCGCGTCGTACGAGATAGTTCGATATGCGCTGCACACCCTTATCGCAGCGCAACGCTGGATCCTGATCATCCTGCCCCTCGTCCTGTCCACTTTCATCATGCTTTCCTAGACCGGAGCCGCATACAAGAGGGTAGAGTGCACGACGCTGCACATCAATCTCCTCTTGCTAGCTATCGGGCCGTGAATGCTGGCCATAAGTCTTCCGATGACTGTGGCTGCTTTTCCTGCTTTCCGGCCGTCTTTGTGGCGTGAACGACAATGTTCAACTTAGAGTCCAACCAAACCTCTAGGTGCTTCAGATGGTCACCTGGGCATATCGCCACTCGTCTTATCCTAACTTTCATGGGTGGTAGACTTGTCTTCCTGGTAATAACTAGGAACTCCGTTTTCTCAGCAGCTAGCTCGAGTTGCATCCTTGCTAGCCATCTCTCGATATTTCTGATGGCCTCATTGGCCGCCTCCATTATGTGGATTGTCCACCTTCTAGTCACTGTTATGGCCAGATCGTCCGCATATCCGATGACCTTCACACCATCTTGCCATCGCAATCGGAAGACATCCTCAAACATAATGTTCCACAAAGTCGGCCCAAGCACCGAGCCCTGCGGAACCCCACACGTGATATCCAAACAATCTCTCCCCCCATCTCATACCCAACCATCCTATCTTGGAAGTAGCTCATTGTAATTCTTATGAGGTATGAGGCTATCCCCATACTCTGCATCTTCTTGACAATCATCGCCCATTCCGCCGAATTAAAGGCGTTTTTGACGTCACAGAATCACGACGCCGCATATGCCCTTCGCGGCTAGGGTTTCCTCCGCCGTCTCCTTTAGTAGTCTAATGGCGCCGACTGTCGATCGTCCTTCCCGGAAACCGAATTGGCTTTCAGATAAGCCTCCCCTTCTCAGTTATCTCCTTTTCTAGTCTCTCAAGTATCAAGTACTCGAGGAGTTTGCCCATTGAATTTAATAAACATAGCGGTCGGTAGGATGATGATTCCTCCGGCGGCTTACCTCCTTTCTGGATCAGGACGATCCTAGCCTTCCTCCATCTGCTCGGGAAAAAAATGTTATTACAACAATAAAATAAAAAGTAATATATCATATTTGCACCTAAAATAAAAATTTTACCATTTGTATTGATTGGAATTATTGGATTGGAATTTTAATGTATAAAGTACTGTGTAGTATGATGGTCGTGAGTTACTCGTGACAGCTGTAAGTGGTATGTGACGGCTTCGTAATTGTGGCATTAGAAATGGAAATTGGAAGTAACAAAATTTATTAGTTTATTAAAACAAAGCCCAACAAATAGATTGGGCGTGTAAATTACATTTAATTGACATAAAGCGATATTGAAAACAAATGTGTGCTCTTCTCTCATTTCTTTAAAATGCACTATTAACTCACGAATATCAACAAGAGGACTATTTGGCCCTGGCACAGCTAAATTATTTTCGCTTTTTTTCATTGGTAGACTAAAATACAAGTAATATATCATAATTTATAAAAATATGTTAATTTTTGCATATTTCATTCCCTCTTCAAACGGATTATAATATAAATATAATAAAGCTTTTCTTCAAGTGAACTTTTCATGATCATTTTAGACTTTTAAGAGAGTAAATTTTACTCAAATATAGAACAAAGTAGGATGTACTTATTACCAAAACCCCTACAAATGCAAAGCCACCTGCGATACCAAAATGGACGAAAAAAATCGAAAAATCGTATTATATATATATATAAATAAAACATTTAAATGATATTTTCAAACTTTGACATTATTTTAAACAAAATTTCAATGTTTTTTTAATATTGTAGTGCACTTAGGTTTTTGGACAATTCTGAACAACTGTTATTAATAAAAATTTCTGATGAAAAAAATGCCTAATATGATTTTGATTTTTTCGTTCATTTTCGTATCGCAGGTGGCTTTGTATTTGAAGGGAGCGAATGTTTTTTGGCCACAAGCAGATCCTACTTTCTATGAATAAAATTTGGTTCAAATCGAAAAAAAAAGAAAAAGGTTATATATATATATATATATATATATATATATATATATATATATTTAAGGTAAAATTAGCTCGACTGGCTATTTAAGGTTAAAATTTTAAAAATTTAAACTTGGGTATGCAGTCGTGTGGCACAAAAAATTAAAGAAAACTCTTTATTTCTGTTCTAGCTTTCGAGGCTTTATTGTCTCTTCATCAGGAACGGATATTTTGAGGTTATATAGAAGTTGCACATGTGAAACAATTTTTCAAAAATATGGACCAACACTTAACACTAATAGTAGTTAACAAACTTACAAGTTAAAAATTATTTAAAACATAGTTGGATGTCAATTGATAAAATAAAATTGTTAAAAACATTAAATTTAAAAAAGCATGGTATCCTGAAGGGATCCATCTTGTATACAAGATGGATCCCAAGTTTAAATTTTTAAAATTTTAACCTATATATATATATATATATATATATATTAAAACACAATATTTCAGTCGCAAGCTCCTCTATAAAATCCTTATTTTACTATAAGGAATGTAACCAGACTGCCACCAACAGCTACTCCCCGGGCTATGTGTCCCGCCGAGCGCTGAATTACAAGTTACAAGCCTGGCGCGTTAAGTGTAATAATCGCATATTACCAACAAAACGCTAATGCGTATTATACATATAATACAAGATGGATCCCTTCAGGACACCATGCTTTTTTAAATTTAATTATTTTATCAATTGACATCTTTCCATGTTTTATATATATATATATATATATATATATATATATATATACATCTTTCTATCAATTCTGAACCATTAGACAATTCATACAATCCTGAACCAGCTATTTATAGAAGAGATAGACAAAAAATATTTGTTTATATTGGAGTATATAGGGGGTCGGATAACCTATTCTGTAAAATATACTTTGATATTTTTATAACTAAACATAGGTGTATATCTACATACTAATGACATCATCCTGAACCAATACGTTAATATGACAAAGCTGAACCATTGTATACAGTAATATATAGCTGAATGTTACATCCTGAACCACTTCAATGTTGCCATTTTTAAATACTATAGGATAGCTACCTGCTATGTTTGTATTGCCAAGGGTCATAAAATACTCGGACTTCTCGCATATGCTTCTTACGCACAAATGAAATTTTATATTTATCAAGTGTAAGTATCTTTCTGAAAGAAGGGGATGAATTTTAGGTATTTAAATTGTAAAAGGCTAGAATAAATACGGTTTATTTTTAATTTTTGCTGTTTAAAATTATATATATATATTTTAAATATACAGGGTGTCGTAATTACGTGCAAAAAATTTAGCTGTAGATTGCCTGTCGAAAATTTAGAACGGGTTCTTCGTATAAAATTTTTCAAAACAACCTTTTCCTGTCCAGCTACACTCCCTTAAAGGGGTGTGCCAAAAAAAAAGGTTTTTAATTTATATCTCAAAATAACGTAATCGGAAAAAGACGAAATTTGGCACATCTCTGTTACTCATCAAAGGGCATCTAACGCAATCATGTCATCCACCTAGCATGTACACGAAGGGGTGAAATTTACTACCCTTTTAGAAATTTTGTAAATATCTTTCTGCCTGCTCTTTTCTTAAGTTAAAAAATAACTAAACATTATGATTAATTTAGAAACTTTTTCATCTCTTCAAAGAAATTCGTAAAATCAACCATTTTTGGTAAAAAAATTAAATTACATCTGCCTAAGTGATCAATCAAAAGCTATGAGCAAAATTATATTAGTGTAAAATACTAAAAGTAGGCTGGTGTCAAATTATAATCTGACAATATTACGTTGTTTCTTGCCTTTGAAATAATAAGATAATCATTTCTTATTACTTAATACTAGTATTTTTCTAACCAGATTTTAAAATGCATAGTTCTAGTAATGAGGAATAATATGCAGACATACATTTAATTTATGGTGAATGTAAAGGAAATGCTTCAGCGGCAAAAAAACGATATCGTCGTAAGTTCTCTACACGTACTGTGTCAAACGTTCGTACTTTTTCTAATATTCACTTGAGGTTAAAAAAAAGGAGGTGTTTTAAAAAAACAAGTCATGATTGTGATCGTCGGAGACAAATAGGAGATGCAATGGAGGCACACATATTAAATACATTATTTTGGTGAACATCCTGAATGTAGTATTAGACTGGCTGCTCATCAATTCCACACAACAAAAACATCAGTATGGAGGATTTTGAAAACATGAAAATGCAAGGACTTTATCCCTTATCATTTACAGAGAATACAAGAGCTGTTCCCTCGTGACTTTCCAGTAAGACTTGATTTTTGTAGAATTATACTTAGAAGCCGTTACATTTTACAGTACTATTCACAGATGAATGCTGCTTTACTCAACGTGGAGATTTAAATATTCGTAACTAGCATTTGTGGAGGGAGGGACGATAATCCTCACGCTGTTGTAAATGGATGATGTCAATACAACTTTTCAATAAATATTTGGGCCGGAATTATAGACAATAAATTAATAGGGCCTTTTGAGTTACCAAACAGATTAAATGGTCCAGCTTATTTAAACTTTTTATAAAATGACCTGTATCAACTTATAGACGATTTACCTCTTGGGTAACGTCAAACACTTTGGTTTATGCAGAATGGTGCGCCACCTCATTATTCTTTAGACGTTCAAGAGTGGCTACCCTCAACATTTAGAAATCCATGGATTGGCAGGGGGCGAGAAGCCACAATTAAATGGCCCCTCGGTCCCCAGATATGAATGCACTGGACTTTTACTTTTGTGGCCACTTGAAAAATGTTGTTTACTGGACACCTGTCCCTAGCGTCGAAGTTTTAAGAGAGAAAATTTTTACTGCTGCCAATGAAGTTCGAAACTCCACATGTTTTACTTATAGAAGGCAGGTATGGCAATTTTAGGAACGGTTGCAAACGTGTATTCAAGTTGGAGGTCGTCATTGTGAACAAATGCTTTAATATCTAAAAACAACAATCGTTGCCTTCATGTTTAAATTTTTTTACTGTCTAAATTCATCTTTTTTTCCGATTACGCTATTTTGAGATAGAAATTAAAAACCGTTTTTGGCACGCTCTTTTAAGGTATTGTTGCTGGACAGAAAAGAGTTATTTTATACGGAGAACCCGTCTTAATTTTCGACAGAGAATCTACAGTTAAATTTTATGCATGTTATTTCCAAACATCCTGTATATGTATATATATTTACTAAAAAGTTACTTAAAAAGTTTAAAGAGTATGCATTAGAAGTTGTTTTCAGATATATGGGAGGTTCCCCTAATAATCATCACTTTTTTGTAACAATTCCCTTAATATTTCTATCTTAATTTTTCATTCTATATTTAACTGTATTATTTTCCGTTCTGGTTTAAAAGGAAGCTTCACTTCTGAATGACTTTTGATTATGCCTAAGGTTGACTTTTTTAGAGAGAACCAAACAATGATAAAGAAAATTAAAGTCAAATTTTAAACGTCAATATTTTGAAAACGAATATAATGGAGTGGATATATCCAAATTATTACTGTATGTGGAATTGTGGTATTGTCTGGAAAGTTGAAAAAATAGTTCAGATAGATACAAGTTGTAGAATAACATACAAATAATTAATAATTAATAAATAATTTATTTTTTGAATCATGTTTTATTCTTTTTATTTAATTGCGATATCCGACAGGGGCACTGCTCAGTTATAGGATAAAGAGAGGAATATTACAATCACGAATGAATTGGAATAAAAATACATGTTAAGCATAAACAAAATTAAATATAATATTTTTAGTCGCAAACTCCTCTATAAAATCCTTATTTTACTATAAGGAACGGAACCAGACTGCAACCAACAGCTACTCTCCGGGCTATGTGCCCCGCCGAGCGCTGAATCATAAGTTTGGCGCGTTAACTGTAATAATTGTATATTACCATCAAAATGCTAATGCTTCGATTGCAACAAACACCAGCCGAAAGACTGATTCTACTTAAAGGAGCTCTCTTGCCAGCCGTCACACACCACTTGCAGACTGCAGTTTCGAGCTGTTGGCTCTCGTCAGTGCAAGGTAGGCATGTGACGACTGACACGAGGATCCTTTGACTATTTGGTAACATCCCGGTATTTTTACAATAGCGACATGTAAAACAGTCAGCGTCTAAAAAGTAGACTATTGAAATTTTAGGTCAAAATGTCAATTTGTTTAATTATGTATTTCTTACTATTAACCTCAATCCTTGCTATAAATTCACATTAAAATTTGTCAGAAAGAAAAATGGTATAGCATTATTTAAAGCCTTTTTGCATTGTAGGGGGATTAGAGAATATATGAAACAAGTCCCAAATATTCATAAATATTCTTTTAAGTGAGCAATGAGAAATGAAATATTTAATTCTTAATTTTAAGTAATATACTTAAAAACTTACATTGTGCCTAAAAATATACCGATTATGAAAATCAAATACACTTTAAGGCAGTATTAAAAGATTATTTTTGTTTGATAGTGTATCCGTGAAGTATCCCGCATTAAATTATTCTATAAAATATATTTTAGCTAGAACATAAAACGGATAGGTTATCGTCCGTCCAGGTGCAAAAATAGTATCGCCGAGCTTATTAAATTAATTTTTAATTTGAGGAGTTATCTTCATTTTGAAAAACTTAAACTATAAATAATTCTTTGAATATTCGAAGAATGGGATGCTGTTAGCTTAGCACAATTTATTTTTTTAATATTTGCACGCTAATAAATTACTCTTTATAGATATACAGTATGTTACAAAAATAGCTATCACTAGGAATATTTACATATAACATATTACATAAACACCAGATTATATTATATTTCTACATACAAAGCCAAAAATTACAGAAAGTTCTCTTATTTTTAACAATCATACATATTCTGTTAAAATAGCAACAGAAACATTGTTCTATGCATTTGGGTCCGAAAAACGAAATACAAATTCTCTAGTTTTAACCCTAATTTAATCCAAGTTTTTTTTAAACAAATATACGGGTCAAATTTAGACTTCACATACTTCTTTGCAACAATGTTTGTTACCTATACTTACTTTACATACATTTCAAATTATTTGACTAAAATAATACTGGAATCTCCAGCATTTATTTAAAATGTATAGATACGGGAAGAATAAAAAAAAGTGAAAGTAACCTGTACACGGGTTTGCCGTTTGAATCCTACCTAATTTCTGACTGTTTATCCTTTCATTCCAAGACGCCTCTTAGAAGTAAGGGTAGGTAATGATCATTACAACTATTTACATAAGTCGTTTCTGGACTGAGAAAAACCATACTGAGACCATGGAACAATAACATAACATAGTTCACTAATTCACTTTCTCAAAACAACAAATATACTTGTGTTATATATTTTCAGTAAGTCTACATCTACTATTCCAGAAAGTATAAAATCATTTTTATTAGGTTTCGTAACAGATGCCTAACTTTTTCATACTAGGTATATTGGATGAAATTAAATTGATTATACATTAATTGTGGCAAATAAATCCTAAAATGTGTAAAAACTAGAAATAGAAAAGTATAAATTTGTCTTTTTATTTCGTCTCATACCATCAAAATATTCCAACCGGTTATAATACAAAGATGCGCACTGTAAAACTCTAAATAAATACCCTCGCCATATTACATTTCAATATAAGTTTAACGATAGCTAGCAACAATTTATTTCTTGAATCACATTTTCCTCCTTTTTCTTTATTTATTAACGATATTTTTACAATTACAAAATTTCAATCACAAATTGAATTAGATTACAAATATATATTAAATATAAATAAAATTTTACACGTAGGATAGTTATGGTATAATTTGTACATAGTAACATTTTTGGAAAGAGGGTGAAACAAATGTCAAGTGCCGCACATGTTTCCCATAGACCATTTAGGTATTTAAATTTTAAAGAGCCTGGGTGGTCGAGCGGCCGACAGCGAAGACTTGACTTTAATTTATTATTGTGAATTTAAAAGACTTTATTCTACTTTGAGCATATACTAATGCACAAATAACATTAATAAAAATGGCATTTATTTACCGCTCTTATAATATGTAATATTTAAGAAGTGGTAAAATTTTTTGTTTCGTTCGGCATTAAGGTTTCAAATGGTAGCTGTTATAACTTCATAGTAGAATAGAGTAAGACGATAAGATAAAACAAAAGTCAATGGTTAAAGTGCTGTTCTTTGTTACACATGTTACCCATAAACAAAACAAAATTGGGGTATTTAAATTTTAAAGGGACACAATATAACACTGTGTGGTCCACTAGAGTCCGGTGCCAAATCTGAGACACCCATATATTGTAATATTTGTATGATCTAGTTTTATTTATATAACAAATGAACCAACGGTTAGTAGAAGACTTTACATTAATTTACTATTGTTGGTTTAAAAATCATTCATTGTATTATGAGCATTCCAGTCACTTGTACTTAATAAAAAATTTATATCGGTGTTTCGATTTTATTTTAAATTACATTGGATTAAACCGATATTTAACAACTCTTAATATTTATCTTATGGTTTTGGTATTTTTGGCGTAAACTAATGCGTAAATAGCATTAATAAAAATATATATAATTATTTACCGCTTTTCTAATATTAAGTATACAGCGTGTGTATTGAAACATGACCGTAAGTCTTAAAAAAATATCTTCGGAATTGATGCTGAAATATAATTCTTTTTGGTATTTTTGGCATAAACTAATACGTAAATAATATTAATCAAAATAACAATTATTTATTGCTTTTACAAAATTCAGTATATTTAGGAAGTGGTAATTTTTTCTTCGCATGGCATTAAGGTTTAAAGTGGAAGTTGTTATAACTTCACAGTAAAATTTATCGGTGTGAAAAAGTATAATTGCACTATTTATATCCTTGATTTGGCAGGATTAGAGAATATATATGAAACAGGATGCAAATTTTAACACAATATAGGTACTAATAATAATTTATCTCAATTTATTAACACAGTACAGAACAGAAGTAGTTTTGTGAAAAGCTCCTTGTAGAAGCTTGAATACGAAAAATATTTCAGTTATTGATAAATTCTTTTAAGCGAGCAGTCATACGTGATTCTTGGTATGTATAAATTATATGTTTAGATAAAATAGTATTGTGCGTAATAATATGCTAATTATAAAAATTCAACTAGTGTTAAAATAATATATTTTTTTAAAGTGGTTAGTATCAAGCACTCATTTATTTTTTAAAGTGTATTTAGTGATTCCTAGGTTCTTGACTGGGCACATGCAAAAACAATAATGTCACTGAGTTTATTTATTTAATATTATATAATTTGATAAGTTAACTTTATTTAAAACATAAACTATAAATAATTCTTTCAATATTGGAAAAATGAGATCATAACCTCTCGCGCATTGCTGTCAGCTAGCACTTTTTAAAATTATTGTGTATTAGGTATACAGCATGTTAGAAGAATAGCTAACATTAGGATTATTTACGTATAACATATCATATAAACACCAGACATATTTCTTCGACCAGGAAATAAAATATATGCAAGGCGGAAAATTACAAAAAGTTAGTACTTAAAGCATTTACTAATTGATCTATATGATTTTACAATCATAAAACTTCAGTTTAAACACAGCAACATAAGTCTTCTTCGATATATATTGGGCATTGTACATTGTTATAGAGCAATGAAACAATATTAATTGTTACGGGTCTCTAAATTCAGAAAATATATTTTATTAAATATGAATTTTTAGTATAATGAGGACAATTTAATTTGAAATTAGGAGAAAGATATTTATATAAGCAATTTTCAAGTTACTAATTGCCTCTATACAAGTTGATTCACATAAAACTCCCCAGGCAGTTTCCGTATTAAAACGTTGTCAATGACAGTGGCGTCCGCGACGAAAAGAAAATTTTTGATGACTGGAACTTTGAAAGTATAATATTAAAGTTTGTTTAATTCTAAGTACTTTTTGCAGTATACACTTTTCTATTAAAACCAGTGGTTTTGGAGATAAATCGAAAAAAATCATTCAGTTCAATATTTTTTAACAAGCAAAAAAATTTAAATTCACTCAAAAGCGGGCGCTACATACAATAGGTACTTAGTTTAAAGTGATTCGCCATATTTTAAATGATTATACAAAGATGGCGTTGAAGTGCGAAATTATTTTTCGATAGCTGGAACATTGAAACAGCACACACGATAAAGAACCAAATAATATATATATATATAATTTTATAATGACATTTTTAAAAAGACCAATGTCTTTCAAATTATCTAATATTTCCTATTTTTTTATTTTTTAAAGTATAATTTTCATTAACACCTGTATTGTTTTCTTAATTCTATAAACTAGTAGTCCTAAGTCTAATTTAATAATATACAGTCAAGTATGTTGCGTAGTAATTCATTTTGAGGTTTGTTCACATATAATCAATTTTTAAGTTTTTGAATGCGTTTGTTATTACAAGGTAATTCAGAAATGGTTGTGTACATCAACGAAGACAAATTAATCATGATTTTGATCTACGGAGAATGTATAAAAAATTCCCATGAAGCCGAAAGGTTACTCCATTTGCATTTTCCCAATTTGCCTAAGCCAGACCATAAAATCTTTATTTCTTTAACCAATAATTTGAAAAATTACGGAAGTTCTAAAAAGTTAAAGTATAATAAACAGTTGACGGCTACAAATGATGCAAATACTGCTTTAGTAATTGACAATATTGTAAATAATCCAAATGTGTCTTTACGGAAATTATCGTCTGAAACAAATATTTCCTACTCCTCTTGTCAAATAATTTTAAAGAAAAATAAGTACCGTCCGCATAAAGTTCATTATGTTCATCATTTACGACCTGGTGATTTTCAGCGTTTCATAAATTTTATTGCTGAATTGTCAGTATTACATAATAAAAATCCAAATTATTTGAAAAATATGTCGTGGAGCGATGAGAGCCGCTTCCATAGTAATGGGCTTGTGACTATACAGACCACTCGGAATTGGTCTCAAAATAATCCGAGATAGATACGAAGAACCAAAAATTAAACACTTTTTAAAGTAAATTTATGGTGTGGAGTATTGAACAGATACATAGTCAGACCTTATCTATTTCGTGAAACGTTAAATTGTGGTAGATATCGGAGGTTCTTGCAAGAGGAGCTACCAAATTTATTAAGAGACATTCCTCATGATGGGCACATAATCTGGTTTTATCAAGACGGGGCACCGGCACATAATTTAAGAATAACATTTAGACACTTGCAACGAACATATCCTAGAAGATGGATAGGAACTAATGGAGTAATCAGGTGGCCAATACGATCACCTGACTTAACTGCATTAGATATTTTCTTATGGAGACATCTAAAAAAATTTGTTTGCACCGAACGAATCGATGTTATGGCAGACCCATACAACAAAATATATATGCGAGTGTTACCACAGTACATCGTTATTGAAAGTAAAGGTTTAACATGTGTATCCATGAAAGAGGAAATAGTTTTAAACATTTACTTTAAAAATAAATACATACATATGTACATATTTTATTGAAAAGTCAAAACAAATTATTAAAAAAACTTATTTGACTTTATATTATGTCGATTTATCTCGAAAATCACTGATTTTAACAGGAAAGTGTATGCTACAAAAAGTGCTTAGTATTAAAGAAACTTTAATATTATACTTTCAAAGTCCCAGTCATCGAAAATTTTCTTTCCGGCATCGCGTCGCGACGTAGCGGACGCCACTGTCATTGGCAAATTTGTACGACAAAATAAAGCCACCAAAAATATGTAACGACTGGCCTTTACAGAAATTTAATACCTTTTTTCGTTATTATGGAAACTGCCTGGGGAGTTTTATGTGAATCACCCTGTATACTTAAGTCAATTTAACGTCATATTACATAGCATACAAATTTGTGGTAAACTATTCAAAAGTAACAAATGCCAAACATCTCATAATAGTAAAGCATATTTTTCACAATAATTAGTATCTTAAAATACATATACATTTAGAAAATTATAGAAGCTAAATTTCGTAGAAAATATGAAAATAAATATGAAAAACCCATTAATATATTGCTAAATTATCAACTGGACCATTTTTCATTGTTGGCCTTATAAAAATGTAAAGATCTGGTATTTCAATTTTGGGTATAAATTATTTTTAAAGAATTGATGAATAAAAAGAAGAAAACTTCACACCTATATACCTTACGGAAATAAGACTAATAATCATTATAATTATTTACTTAAACCATTTTTGGACTGAGAAAAATAATTCTGAGATTATCAGGATAATATAAGGTTGTAGTTTATGAAATTTTTCAATCGGATGAATATATTTGTGTCGTATAATCTCAGTAACTCAATTTTTGATCAAATAGAAATTTATAAAGCTCTTTATTTGTACTTTTTATGTCGTCTGATCTTTTAGGAAGTTTAAAATAATTTTTATTTGGTCTCGTAACAGATCTATAATTTTTTAGGATTACATTGCATTGAATTAAATTAATTACATTAAATGCCGCAAGGTTCCAATAAATCCCAAATCATCGAAATGCTACAAATAAAAATAATATAATGCTTTGGATTTTTATTTTGTCTCATATCCTATAAAAATATTCCAACAGGTTACATAGATACGCATGGTAAAACTATAAATAAAATCTCTCAACGTATTGCATCCTAGTATAGGTTTAAATATACCAAAACGTTCTTATAAGTACAAAGACATTAATACACTATTGCCAAACCTATTGGTTCAGGTTAGTAAGGAAGACATGAATGGCAATATACTGTATATAAAACAGCGCCACCCGCTAATGCAGCCAAACACTGAATTAAAAAACACGTCTTCCTAACTAACCTGAACCACCATTAATTAGTCTGTAACTAATTCTCCCGCGCATTTTTTCCCGCCAAATATATATGTTAAGAAAGAATCCGATCCTAAGTTTGTCAAGGAACGTTTCAGTTATCTACGTGAGATACCACTAAATAAAAAAGAAAGGAAAACGAACCTGAACCACATATATGGTTCAGGTCCGTCCGGCTGGTTCAGGATTGTGCTTACAAATTACTATTTCTGGTTCAGAATCATACCATTGCTCTATATATATATATATATATATATATATATATATATATATATATATGTATATATATATATGTTCGCCGGTGTTAAATGAAGTACAGTTTGCACATTTCATAATGCACTCACCATGTGCGGGATATAATTAAGTCGGGGCGTTTCGAGATGACGTAATGAATTTTTTTACCTGCTTTATAAATGAAAAGATACTTGAAGCGTTCTTTATGTTGCGAGGTATTTTGTTAAAAATATCGACAGCATTGTAGGAGAAGACTTTCTGAAATTGAGCAGAGTTGTGTCTCGGAACTGAATACAGGTTACGGTGATGAGTAGGACGGCCATGAACTTCAACACATTTAACCAGTTTGTTACATAAATACGCAGGGGTTTTAAATGTGTGAATTTTATAAACCAAACAAGACATGTGTAGTTGATATCGCTCATTTAAATTAAACCATTTGGACTCTAATAATTTCTCGGTTATTCTGTCAAATCTCCTTAAACCAAAGCAATACCTGAGACAATTGTTCTGTATTTTTTGCAAAGTATACTTATCTGACTGAAGCAAGCATGGCCAAAAAACTGTGTCAGAGTAGTTTAAAAGAGAAAGAATGAGAGAATCGCGCAATCTTATTTTGACTGCCGTACTAAGTGATTCATTGTGAATAATAATAATAATAATATCTTTATTGACTATAGAACCAAAAGTTACAAAATGGCATTAGCCTAGTCAAAGTGACACACACTTCATAAAGATCATATCTTGAACAACACATGACAAATATGTTATATAAAATACATCGCAGAACAATAAAATATAAATAACATGACTTAAAAAACTAAAATGTGACATACAGGTATTAAAACAAAATGCATAGAAAATAAAAATGTTACCGGATACGACTAATATTGCAAGTATTCGTCAATAGTGTAAAAATTTCCATCAAGAAGCAATTTTCTGACCTTATTTTTAAACATTGTCTTGCTGTGAACATCCTTTATAAAATTTGGGAGTTTATTATACAGCTCTATACCAATATAATAGGGGCTCTTCTCATAGAGGGTAAGAGAGTGTAAAGGCGTTAAAAGGTTATCCTGACCCCTGGTGTCATAGCTATGATGAAAATTATTACTTAAAAAAACACTGATATTTTGTTTGACGAAACACACTATTTCTAATATATATAAAGAAGCTAGTGTTAGCACTTGATATTTTTTAAATAGACCTCGACATGGGGCCCTCATAGAGACTCCTGCTATATTCCGAATTGCTTTCTTCTGCATTTTAAAAACTCTGTCAACAGTATATGCTGAACCCCAAAAAATAATTCCATATGCTATCCGAGAATAAAATTGAGCGTAATAATATGACAGAACAACATTTTTACTTGTGACCTGTTTTAGTCTGTATAGTGCATAGCATATGGAGGATAATTTTTTGCATAGATCATCGATATGAATTTCCCAGTTTAACGCGCTGTCGATATATAGACCTAAAAACTTTGTTGAATAAACTTGTTCAATAGATTTACTATTTATTTTAATCAATTGGCTCTCAGTCACGTTTGAACTTTTAGGAGAAAACTGAATAAAAACTGTTTTGGTAGCATTTATAAGTAGTCCATTATGCATAAACCATTGTACAAAATCATCTAGTTTCTGCTGTGTATCTGAAACTAAGGCTGGTATTGTGAAATGGGTGCTCAAGTACGAATTATCGTCAGCAAACATAGTAAGCTCAGTGCAATCAAGATTAGTTGGAAGGTCATTTACAAAAATTATAAAGAGCAACGGCCCTAAAATGGAACCTTGAGGCACGCCACAAGTTACCTCAAGTGAATACGATCGTATGCCATTGATATCAACAATTTGTTTTCGATTGGATAGATACGACACTAGCCAGTCTCCTAAAATTCCCCTGAAGCCATATTTTTCCAGCTTTTTAGTAAGTAAACTGTGATCAACTAGATCAAAAGCCTTACTCAAGTCCATGAATAGTCCTAGACATTTTTTGTTCTTATCTAAATTTTGATATAGACTCTTTAGGAAACCCAGTATAGCTGTCTGCGTCGATCTACCCTCTCGAAAACCATGCTGTGCCGTATTTAATATATCATATCTCTTTATAAATGACTTCATTCTGTTAGAGACGATTTTTTCTAATACTTTAGAAATGACTGATAACAGCGATATCGGGCGGTAGTTTTCTACAAGATTGTAGTTGCCTTTTTTATAAAGTGGTACAACCTTAGCAATTTTGAAAACATCTGGAAAAGTACCTGCATTAAGGGACCAATTAACTAAATATGTCAATGGATCTTTTATAATGTGAGCAGCAGATTTGAGAATTCTAGCACTAATATCGTCAGTCCCGGAAGAATTAGAGTTCTTTAATGACATCAGAATATTAAAAATTTCATTTTCAGTAGCTGGTTCTACAAAAATGGTTGGGTAGTTTTCATTCAATTTGAATTCAAAGTTATTCTCAGCACTTTTTGTGGATAGTTTTTTAGGAATGTCAGTGTAGTATTCATTAAAGTGATTAGCAACAATTTCTCTGTTATTTTCAATGTTGCCATCAATGGCTATTTCATATTCCATCTTTCCTTTATGGTTAGACTTCAAATTGTTATTAATAATGGACCAAGCCGCTTTCGATTTATTATCCGAATTTAAATATATTTTGTCATTAAATAGTCGTTTGGCTGTTTTTATAACTTTACGATAGATTTTTTTGTATTTTTTATAGTAGTCGATATCAATGACATCATTAGTTTGCGTGATTTTTTTGTGCAATAGTTTAAGCTTTTCTCGAGATAATTTTATTCCTAAGGTTACCCAACCTTTTCTCTCTTTTTTACTTTTAATAGCAGTTAAAGGAAAGGCAAGATTAACATAGAATAACAAGTCACTTATAAATACTGTATATGCTTCATTTATTGTTTTGGCACTATAGACATCAAACCACGATTCCTTATTCAAACTGTAAACAAAATTGTTAAAATTATTTTTTGTAAATAATCTCGAATTTGTAATAGTATGTGACTGATTTTTCAACTTTAGCACGTTAAACTGCAGAAACTGACATGTATGATCTGATAAACCATTTAATATAGTTTTACATTTAATAGCTCTGTCTGATAGGTTTGAACACATATAATCAATACAACTGGACGAATTTAGAGCATATCTGGTTGGCTCATTATTATGAAAATTAATGTTATATGAATTAAGTAGATCAATTAACTCATATTTAGCAACATTATTAGTAAAAAAATCAATATTCCAGTCCCCACAGATAACAGTATGCGAATTACCTGTTACTACTTGCTTTAAAACTTCCTCTAGCTTATGGAAAAATAAGTCTAAATTACCTGTTGGTGATCTGTATATTACTAAAATTTTAATAGTTTGTTCATCTTGTCTCATGATCTCAATTCCTGCAATTTCAAAACATTTTTCCACAGAGCTATTATGTAAGTGAGGAATTTCTCTAACAGAATCATTAAGTGAGTTTTTATGAAAAATAATAACTCCACCATTCTTGTATATGTTCCTGCAAAATGCCGCGGACATTGTGTATCCATTTATATTAATTGTATCTACTTCAAACGAATTCAGCCAACTCTCAGTGAAACATGCAATATTAACATTTTGTAAATTTAATTCTACAGCTAATTGATCTATTTTATTCCGTAAACTTTGAACATTTTGATGTAGTATTGAAAATGACTGGCCTACTTGCATTATATTACTAGCACTCCGCAATGATTGCTACTCTGGCTCGTATTTAATTTTCTGTCTCTGAATCTCAATTTTTTTTAGATAGACAGGGCAACTTAAATCAAAAATGGAGTGATTTACCTCGAAATTTGTCTTAAGTCTATCATTAGCATCAATACAATTGAGACATTTTATATGCTCGGCACTACAATTTTCTGATCGGTGGTCACCCACTGCACATTTCAAACATTTCTCACCTTTACACTGGTCAGACTTATGATCAAATCCGCCACATCCATAACAACGGAAAATTCTTATATATTCGAATACTCTGCACCTGGACCAGTTCAGCGACAACATATTTTCTTCTTGCACTGTCTTGAAAGTTTTTGGGTCACACTCTATAATAGCCATGTAATTAGATTTCATTCTCTTGATAGTTATAACTTTTAAGAAAACATCATCACCATTCAAAAATAAATTCTGTTTCTTAAGGCTATTTATAAGTTCATCTTCATCCATTTCCTGATCAATATCTACGACTTTAATACACGGTCTTTTTAAGTCAGGTGTATTTATTCTATAGTTTTTGCTTAATTTTTTTTCTACCACTGTCTGTATTCTCTTTACCTCTTCTTTGCTCTTGCATTTAATCAAAACACCACCTTCCTTAATATTTTTAACTTCTGTTATACCAATTTCTAACGATACAGGATTGACATGCTTTTGAATTGCCTCCATTGTTTTCTTGCTCTCTTGCTTCTCTTTAGGCTTTATTACTACAACTTCTCCACCAGTAAGTGCTCTTGCATAACTCTTTTTTTCTTCAATTTTCTCGACCTTACTACTGTTAGAGTTTATTTTGTTCTTAAGTTCCGTTATTTCAGCAGTTAAATCATTTTTCAGATGGCAAATTTCATTCTTTAAGTCCCATATACTATCTAAAGATAAACTGCATATCTCACAAAACCATTTCAAACCATTAATATTTTTAAATATTTCCATATCTAACGATGACAAATCCACACATTTTGAATGAAATAGCGAATTGCATTTACCATAACATTTGATAAACGGTTCCCTATTTTTAATCCTCGACAAACATTTCTGACAATTATTTGTTGTTTCACTCATGATGCACGGGGTCAAACCCCCTTTTATTTACCAAAACTTCTGGTGTATGGTATCCTTTATAAAAGCAGATCCTCTTTTTATACTTATTTTATATCAATAACTGATAAGCAAGGAATATTTCTGGTCTAAGTTTGCATGATTATTGTCTTTCTGTTAAATCTGTCAAAACATCAAACAATCGTAATGTTTTGCTTACATATCCAATTAAACGTAAACCAATTTATATGATTTAATTTCACATAGAACACTTTGAATTTCTCTTTAAACTGCGGAGCATTAAACACTGATACTTCACTCGCTTAAGCTTAACACATGAATATAGAGTAGTTTTAATTTGCCATAAGATTTTTGCACCAAGTGGTTAACATGAGTCTGAAATTTCATGTCAACATCCAGATAAACACCGAGATTTTTACACACCATTGTAGGTTCAATTATTTTATTATTTACAATTATACGGAAGTCGGGATGGGCAGTTATTGCTTGTCTTTGCTTACCGAAGACCAGGACTTCAGTTTTTGTTTCATTTAATGTAAGTTTATGAGCGCTATATACTTCTGACAGAGATTGTAAATCAAAATTAATTTTATCGACAGCAGTACCTATATTACTATTATATGGGAATGAATAAAAGATCTGCGTGTCGTCCGCATATTGATGAATTTGACAACTTGACAGAAATGAAGAAAAATCTGCTGTACGTAGTGAAAATAACAACGGTCCTAACACGCTTCCCAGGGGGACACTTCTATTAATGATTCTAAAATCTGAGCTTCGACCACAACACAGTACTCGCTGGCGCCGATTACTTAGATAACTGTGGAAAAATAACTGGGGGATTTTACCAAGGCCAAAGTACTTAAGTTTTTTAAGTAGAATTTGATGATCCAAAGTGTCAAACGCCTTGCTCAAATCTAATAGAATCAAACAAGTATTCAGGTTGCTATCAATAGATCTTAATATATTGTCAGTAACATCCAGCAGAGTAGTAGTTGTGCTGTGGTTAGCCTTAAATCCTGACTGATGCGGTGGCAACAATTTTTGTGCCTCAAGGTAAACATTAAATTGCTCATATATTATTTTCTCTAAAACTTTGGAAAGAGCCGGTAAGATACTAATGGGTCTATAATGAGCTAGTTCTGACGGATGTGAATTTTTGGAGATTGGACAAATATTGGCATCTTTCCAGGCGTCCGGAAATTCACCCGAGGTGAGACATTTGTTGACAATAAAAGTAAAATATTCAGATAACTGCGGAAAAAATAAATCTAAAATTTTTACACTCAATCCATCTGCACCAGCGGCAGAAAGTTTTAATGACCTTAATATTAAGTTAACTTTGTCCTGATTTACTGCGGTAAACTCAAATGTGTCATTAACATGGCTATGTAATTGATCATATCTATCTAAAATTTGTTGATTGATTGGATTTAAGGAGGTTTGCACGCAGGGAATCGTATTCATAAAATAGTCCATAATGGCATGGAATCTCATCTGCCATCTTCAGATTTTCACTAAAAGCTTCCTACTGCTGCTCCTCGTTGCTCGAACTAAACTCAGAAGGTGAAGACACTACACTATGAATCTAAACATAATATATTTGGATATAATAATTGACAAATATTAAAATAAACAGTGGGATAGCCAAAAAAATTACCATATAGTATTGTACTTATATGTACTTCAAAATTATTTACGAAGCTACCTTTATTTACTGTGCCTCACATGATTCACACATTGTAGAAACTCGTTAGCCATTAAAAATGTTCGTGACTGTCAATCGAGCTACTCGATTAAATTTTGTTTTTCATAAAAATTATCACAAGTCATCACTGCAAATATAAATATCATTACCAATCAACCTTTTAGTTTAGCAACCTTATACTTTTAAGGTGGTTTGTTTATTACTGAATGGCGTTATAAGACGATGCATTTTCTAGGGCGATTACATTTATTTTGATTATGTGAAATGGGAACAAAAATTTATAGCAGGATTTACAGTTGAATTCAAATACTTAGATCAAAGAGACGTTATTAATTAATATATTTATATTAGTACTTGTCTTTTATTTCATTTAATGAACATTACAGGTGGAGGACCTCTTTTTGAATTATAATATTCTCATCTAATGCATTCAAATATGTCTGCAAAAAAAGAGTTACCAGGATATATAAAACATTGTGACACGTCTTAGAATAGTGGGAGTTCCTTGTACATAAATCATCATTTTCTAGGTGTAAATTGTTCCACATCACACTTGAAATAACTTAATGTAGTTTCTGTTATGCATTGACTGTTTAATTAGCAACAAAGTGTCTGTTCTGTTAATTTAAAACTACCAACAGTTTTTTTGTTACTCCATTCATTTTCTATACTCTGGGCAAAGACTTAATTCATGAAATTTTCTTCACTTAGAAAGTGACTTGTTCAATTTCTACTAGGATAACATCTTCGATTTTACTGTCACGAGAGATCGTTGATTAGTGAACAATTATTCTGGAAAGAACACAAACCATGGCAGCTGTATTGGTTATAAGATATTAATTTTGGAAAATTATAACCTGTTTATTTGAAATAGCTTTCTTTTTGGGGATGTGGTGAAATGTATACCACATTATGCTATTTTACATAATATCACAAACAAATAGGTCTAAAACAAGGAAAAGCAATAGAAATGGAAACTACAAACCTGATATTTTCATTTAAATATTCAAAATATAATTCAACAATTCATTAGTTATGTGAAAATTTTTCCATGTAGTTATTATAAGCCGTATATTTAGTGGATATCTTAAAGGTATATGATATATCCGTATTGTTACATGCTCTTCCATTTTAAATTTCACACTGCGGAGTTATTTGGAGTTGTGTGTGTGATGATGAGGCTGGCTTTGAAGATTTTGATTAGCCACAGAAGATCCATGTGAAACGAAATTCAAACAAACCTAAATTGAAATTGAGGCTTTCCGCAAAAAGGCTATTATAGCATCGTAGATTTCTTTCTTTTGCGTGCTTAAGAGAGTAACTATATTGGTAGGAAATTGAACGCCTAAGGTTTGTAGCCTATTTGTAAATTCTCTTATGGTTTGTGAATGGGAGGTACAAGAAAAGAAGATATGGTTTAAATCTCCCAAATAGTAATTGTCACAAGGGCAATATGGGGTGCTATTAATTCTTATTTTAAAAAGATGTGTTGGGAAGCATCCATGATTCAATTTTAGTCGAGTGATTGTTGAAGAATATTGTTTGGTGACTGAAAATTTCGATATTTGTGGAATAGATTTAGGAAGTGTAGGGTGAATTAAAGCGTAGGGGTTATTAGTAGACTTAACATATTCCAACCATATCTTTTACCAATTTTTCCAGATATTTTGTTTCTAATTTTGGATGATATCATTATTTGTCGATATCATGCAAATTTCGGAAAGTCTAGTGGCCTCTTTAGCTGCCTGGTCTACAATTTCATTACCTATAACTCCAACATGGTCCTTTGCCCAAATAAATGTTACGGATACGTGTCTTTTACTTAAGTTGGTAACTAGCTTTTTAATATTACATATTAGGGCATTTTTATAATTTTTTTAAACTAAAGTTGTTGATAGCTTGTAAAACAGCTCTTGAATCGGAAATAATATCTATATCTCCCATGTTCATTTCTGTTGTCCAAATTAAGGCACGTTCTATAGCGAAGGCCTCCGCTGTGTAGATTGAGCAGGAATCATTTAGGCGAAATTTATATTTTTGATTGGTGTTCGAAACATAGAATGCGCAACCTATTTTACCATCTATTTTGATCCGTCTGTATAAATCTCTACTTTTTTATTATATATGCTTAAGATAGATTTCATAAGACACTTATTAATTTCTGGTATAGTAAAATAGGAAGGGAAGACTACTGTTGATTTAAAAATCAATTCGTTATAATCGCGATAAAAAATGGGATATTTTTGCGACAGTGTATAAGTTCATCAAATTTTTACACTCAATATAAGCATCTACCAATGGGGGACTATTTTTAAGCCTCCAATAACAGTTTGTGAAATTTTCAGTATCAAGGAAGTAAAAACTATTCATAATATTATTTCTATTAAGAGATCTAATTTTAACCATCATTTTACTGGCTAAAAATTGTCTGCGTAAGGCTAAAGGAGGTTCTTGTGCCTCAGCTAGAATGGCATTACATGGTGATGACCTCATTGCACCAATACATATGCGAATTGATTTATACTGGATGCGATCGAGAATGAAAAGATTTATATTTGATGCTGGTCCATATAAAACACTTCAATAATCTATAACAGACCGTATATATGACCTATAAAACATTAAGGAAATCGTTGCGTCTGCAGCCCACTTCTTTTTGGACACGCATTTTAACATATTTATACCTTTTTCACATTTATCTTTTATGCATTTAATGTGTTTTGTCCATAATAATTTGTTATCCAGGATCATACCTTGATATTTATAATGGTTTACAACTTGTATACAATAGCCACTAAGGTTAATATTATCTGTTGTATTAAGTAGATGTCTTGTAAAGAACATTATTGCAGACTTTTCTGGAGATATGCT
This sequence comes from Leptura quadrifasciata, assembly GCA_963675555.1. Classification (NCBI taxonomy): domain Eukaryota; kingdom Metazoa; phylum Arthropoda; class Insecta; order Coleoptera; family Cerambycidae; genus Leptura; species Leptura quadrifasciata. The sequence goes on along the minus strand of OY776673.1, from coordinate 146,280,387 downwards.
GAATCCATGGTCTATTAACCAGTTTTTAACAACGAATACCATGTATTTCAGGTCTTTAATACATGCGTTATAGGAACTCTGGATAGTGTAGAGACAAACATCGTCGGCATATTGAATACATTTTATTGAGTCATCAAACATACAATGCAGATCAGCTGTATATATATTAAATAGAAGTTGGCTGAGAACTGTTCCTTGAGGTAGTCCTTGCGAGGCCATTCTAGTGCCATGTAGTACGTTATTGTGATCTCTAATATGAATTTCTCTATTTGTAAATATTTCAGTGACATTGGAAGATGCTGTTATACCAATATTATAAAGTTTGACATCTAAGAAATTTAAATCAACAGAATCGTATGCTCCTTTTAAATCTAAGAAAAGGCAAGCTAAATAACCATTATTTGAAAATGTGCATTGTATATCTGTAACCAGCTGAGTAATTGCGTCTATTGTACCTTGCGCTCTTCTAAATTCGTACTGAGTCTGAGACATGAGAGATATAGGTCGATATGATGAAGGTAAATCTGGATCTTTATTGGATTTTAAGATAAGACAAATAATAATTTCCTTAAGTTTATCAACATAACTATTTTTCAACCACCAGTCATTGTAAATTTTTAATAGAATAAGTTTTAAAAACTGTCAGAGCCTAGTGCAGTGCTGGGGAATTTTTTTATTGCCGATTCAAGTTCTTGTAATGTAAAAGCTTTATCTACTGGATTTTCGGATAAACTAGTATTATAATTTTTTAAATTTTCACGTGCTTTTTTATTTTCGACAAATGGAGGGTATCTGGTATTCGTGTTTTTTTGAAATCATAATTTTTATTATTTATTTTTTTAATGAAATTTCAGATTTCAGATGGAGGGGTACTTTTATTTAATTTGTTAAGAAAACATTTCCAGGATTCACGATATTTTTGTTTAAATAAAAGTTTTGTTCTAGTTTCAATATCTTTGTACTGTAAATAATTATGTAAATTAGAAAGTTTTTTATATCTAGACAAGGCTTCTAGGCGTAATATGACTATATTGGAACATCCTTCGTCCCACTAAATTGGTCGGGTTGCAGTGCTTAAAAGATGGTTTAAGCGGTATTGCTTCATTAGCTGCATCACTGATGGCATCGGATAACAGATTTAAATTGTTTATATTATTTGCACTAACAGGAAATTTACTAATACTGTTTTCTAAATGTGATTGAAACATTGATCAGCCAGCTAAATGATCTTTCCATTTGGAAGATGGATAAACTTTTTCGATTACTAAATTTGCAACAAAATCGATCAAAATAGAGTAGTGGTCAGACTCCATGGGATCATATAGGATTTGCCAGTCACATTTACTCACTAAATCGGGTGTTGCCAATGTTAAGTCTACAGCAGAGGGCAGTTGGAGAGGGGAAGAAATCCTAGTAGGCTTACCGTCATTTAAAACAACTATCATCATCATCTATGGCTTCAACCAGACAAGTACCTTGATTATTATCGGATAAAGATCCCCATAAATTATGGTGTGAATTGAAGTCTCCGCAAATTAATACCGGTGTAACAAATTGCGATAATATGTGTTCCCAATCATGTTTGTTGGCGTTTACTAGTTACTTCGCCAATATTTTCTCATCGTCCAACAAAACTAGTATGCTGCTGAGTTGTATGACATAGTACCCTCAATTCGTATTGGCTTCGGAGATTATGTATCATTGAGAAATAATTTTGAAAATGTCCTCAAGCAGAAAACAAATCATATATGATTATGACCGTTTATTTATTCTCCGCCATTTTTATCCTCTATGTGACAATTATCAAGTTTACATTTTTCTGTGGTTGTATATTTTCGGGATATGGTAGAATTTACATCATGGAGCCATTTTACATAATGTTACAAGAAGAAACGTCTAAAAACATGATTTTAAATAAAAATGCACAACTGATCTCTTCGTTATTTATATCCTCCCAAAAGATTTCTAGAATTCAATAAATTTTTTCAAGCAGTTATTGTAAGGCGTATATTTAATGTATATCTTAAAAGTATATGACATACCCGTATTGTTTCAAGTTTTTTATTTTAAGTTTCACACTGCAGAGTTGTTTAGTTTAGAGTCAACTCACAGCAATATTTAATAATAATAATAATAATAATAAATGCTTTTATTGCTTCAGGCAGAAATATACAAAAAGGATATGCAGATAATAAAAAATATATAGCCTAAGTAGCAAAAGGCAGAGTTCGCACTTATTCGATGTAAACATCGAAGAAGCAGCGCTCTTCCACTCAACCTAAAGTAGTGATTCACAATATGGATTCACACCCACACTCTCACATACAACACCACACAATTTCATAAGTAAGGTAATATATGAATTATACATACAGACATACAGGAGCAAAAAAAAATACTTACATAATGTGACTAGGCTAACACTAACATTGCAAATTATACATTTAAATATACTACATTACTATATTATAGAGAATGCTCTATTAAATATTGCAAGTTTCAGTTTTTTCTTGAATATATTAACAGGAAGTTGCTTTAGTTCTTCAGGTATTTTATTATATAATTTGGCAATATTAAAAGAAAAAGAAGATCTATACAGAGATACAGAGAGTAAAAAGGGTGCCAAGGTCACCATTGATTTTATCACAAGCACCATTAATATCATGCTCATCAAATGACATGTATAGTTGAGTGTCGTCTGCGAAAAAGTGTGAGCTAACATGTTTAAATTGCTTGCGAAATTGAGAAGTGTACACTGTAAAAAGTAAAGGACCAAGCACAGATCCTTGCGGCACACTTCTAGTGATGGGGGCCGAATTAGAAGCATCTTGACCAATTAATACTCTTTGATGACGATTAAAGATATAATTTTTAATAAGATATACAGCATTATTACTGAAGCCTATATAGTGGAGAATAGCTAATAATAGTTGATGATTAATTTTGTCAAAAGCCTTCGAGTAATCAAGTAGCACTAGTGTACACAATTTATTATTATCAATGGTTGAGTATAAATCATAAGTTATTTTCAAAAGAGCCGTTGTGCAACTATGTTCAGTTCGAAATCCGGATTGATTTTCAGGTAAGATATTACATGCTTGTAGATGTGCACGAATTTGTTCATCCATAATTTTTTCAAAGCATTTTGAAATTGTACATAAAATACTAATTGGCCGTAAATCATTAAAGCTTACTGGATTCGAATTTTTAAGCAGAGGAATTACATTTGATCCTTTCCAGGTTGAAGGATAAACATTATTTTCTAAGCAATAATTAAATAGGTGCGTAATAATAGGCAAAATAGAAGGCCAACAGTGTAGTAGCATTGTAATGCTAATATTATCCACTCCAATAGCATTAGATTTGATTGACAACAACTTGTGATAGACCTCAGATTCAGAAACAAGAGTAAAATTAAAATTATTTGTATTTTCTAGTACATTGTTGGAATAGAAATTAACAGTATCATTATCAGGCGTATTGTTTCCAGTATTGGATGAAACGAAAAAGTCGTTGATAAGAGTTGGTTTGCATAAATTCTCTGGGATTGGAGTATATTTTTTCAAGTATATGTCAAGATCTTTTAACTCTTTCCACATATTCTGTGAGTTGTTAATTTTGAATTGTAAGTAAGCCTTCTTTTCACGTTTTATCGCATAGTTAACTTCATTTCGAAGATTTTTATAATAATTCCAATCTCGTATATTCTTTGTAGTTTTGTATTTACTATAAGCTCTATCACGTAACTTCATCATAGATTTCAAAGTATCGGTCAACCACGGCGACTTTTTTCTAGTAATTCGTACGGTCCTTACAGGGGCGTGTACGTTGAACAACTGTAACACAATATCGTTAAAAAGTAGAATTTTATCATCTATGTCATTTGCAAGCAAGATAGGTGAGAAGTCAGTGTTAAGAAGATCAATTTTGAATATATCGGTATTAAAACGTTTAAACTCGCGAAATGTGTAAAGAAATGGTATAACTTTGTTGTTAATTTCGCCAAATTCGCAAGAAACTAAGCAATGATCGGAAAGCATTGGACAGTCAACAACATTTATATTCAGCAAGTTTAGGTTCTCAGAGCACATTATAAGATCCAGTAATTTGGCAGCCGTAGCAGAATATCTAGTTGGCTGTTCAATCACTTGTTTAAGGTCGTAAGAATTTAATATATTATTTAATAAATGAAAATTGTTTTTATCTATTTCCACATCATTCAGTAAAAGTACAAGGCCGTTGCATATAACACTAACACCTTTGATTCATATAGGCTTGGTAATTGAGAAATTATTTTGAAAATATCAAACAGAATACAAATCGTGTATGGTTATGAACATTTTTTATTTATTCTCCATTTGTATTGTTTATATGACAATCGTCAAGTCTTGTTATAATTTTGGAAAATAACCTGTTCATATATTTTTATTTTTGAAATAGCTTCCTTTTTGGAAATATGGTGAAATGTATACCATTTTATACTATTTATTTTACATAATATTATAAACATAGGTCTAAATCAAGGAAAAATAATAAAAATAAAGAATACGAAACTCATTACTTTATTATTTGAATCTTCACATAGAATGCAACAAGTCAATGAATATATTGAAAAACAAATTTTTCCATGGAGTTATTGTAAGCCATATATTTAGTGTATATCTTAGAAAGGTATATGACATATCTATATTGTTAAATATTTTCCATTAAGTTTCATACTACAGTTACATGACGTGTTGGCTTGGGATCATTGAGAAATTATTTTGAAAATGTCCTCATGCAGAACACATTATATTATATTGTTATGACCGTTTATTTATTCTCCATTTGTATCTTCTATGTGACGATTATCAAGTTTCGTTCTAATTTTGGAAATTTATAACCTGCTTATATTTTTCTATAGTTTTATATTATCCCTTTTTCGAGATATGGTATAATATACACCATATTGGGCTATTTTACATGATATTACAAGAAGGAACGTCTAAAAATAGGAGAAATAAATAAAAATGCAGAACTTTCTATATCCTCCCAAAAGAACTCCACAATTCAATGAATATATTGGAAAAAATAAATTTTTCCATACAGTTATTGTAAGGCGTATATTTAGTGTATATCTTCAAGATATATGACATACCTGTATTGTGTAATGTTTTTTCATTTTAAGTTTCCTCCTGCAGAGTTGTTCAGTTTAAAGTTACCTCAGCAGTATTTACACATCGTCCAGTACAACTCTAGGGCTGCTGAGTCGTAAAACTCGACTTCGATTCGTATTGGTTTGGGAGATACTTGATCATTCAGAGATTACTTTGAAAATATCAACCAGAACACAAATTCTATATGATTACAGATTTTTTATGTTAGATACATAAGTCTGAATCAACGAAACGTATTAAAAATAACAAATACGAAAGTGACAACTTCATTAGTTAACTCTTCATAGTAGAAAGCAACAAGTCAATGGATATATTGAAAGAAAATTTTTCCATTTAATTGTAGTAAGCCGTATATTTGGTGTATATCTAAAAGGTATATGGCATAGATGTAATTAAGGTGAAGATATCCACAAAATTCCATCCACAAATGCTGACGTAGAGGAAATTCTATTCCACCAGTGTAGGGCGTGTAAGACGCAACGACATACGTCCACTATCACATTATGTTACGGCTTTGAAATTTTGCACATGTGTATAAGTCTCGTGACAATACACTTTAACATCTTCATATAAGAAAAAAACAAGATGGCGGCCGACTTTACCGTTTACGATCCGATTCGACTCAAAACAGATATCTGGGACTTTTCGAGATCCCCAATTATGAATTCTTGGTCAAAATTCAGAAATTCAAAATGGCGGCGCCAACATGGCGGATGAATTTTGTTATTTATGGTCCAAATCGATCAATATTGATATCTGGGTTTTTCGGGTTCGCCGATTATGAATTTCCAGTAAAAAAAATTTGTTCAGGATGCCGATTTCAAGATGGCGGATGACTTTACCGTTTAAGATCCGATTCAACTCAAAATCGATATCTGGGGGTTTTCTAGGTCGCGGATTATGAATTTTCAGTCAAAATAAAGAAATTCAAAATGGCGGCGCCAATATGGGGGATGAATTTTGTCATTTATGGTCCAAATCGATCAATATTGATATCTGGGGGTTTTCGGGTTCGCCGATTACGAATCTCCAGTAAAAAAATTTGTTCAGGATGACGATTTCAAGATGACGGACGACTTTACCGTTTAAGATCCGATTCAACTCAAAATCGATACCTGGGGGTTTTCTAGGTCGCTTATTATGAATTTTCAGTCAAAATAAAGAAATTCAAAATGGCGGCGCCAATATGGCCGACGACTTTAGTCATTTACGTTCAAATAGATCAAAATCGATATCTGGGGGTTTTCGGGATCGCGGATTACGAATTTCTAGTAAAAAAGTTAGTTCAAGATGGCGGACGACTTTACCGTTTATGATCCGATTCGTCTCAAAATTGATACCTGAGGATTACAGAATATGAAGACTAAAAAGTAAAAAATAAAATTATGTAAAAAATATTTAAAAAAAGCTTTTATTTAAACGTTCTAAGAAGTAGAAAATAAACGTTGAAGCAAATCAAATCCATCATTTTGATCCATTATATAAATTGTTTATGATATAAAAGCTCGTCGCGAACAATTTCCTTTACACAGGAAAATCTGGCGACAAGCTTTTATATCATAAAAAAATTATATAATGTAACAAAATGATGAATTTGATTTACTTCAAAGTTTATTTTCTACTTTTTAGAGCATTTAAATAAAAGCTCTCTTAAAAAAATATTTTTTATATAATTTTTTACCATATTTCGAAGACAGCTTTATTATAAATTCCCAATTTTACCCCTATAAAAGTTTTCCTATAGTATTACATAGTCAATATATACATTAAAAAAATTTCTTCGTGACGAACGAGGCGAACAAAGCGTCTATTACATTGAAATTTATTTTACTGTCAAATAAATAAAGATTGTTCCCCAAATTCCCAACTGTATCCCACCAAATTTTTCCTACAGTTTCCAGGGACACTTATATACATTTGCCATGCAAAAACAATCCGTGACAGAAGAGCCTTCATACGCGAGTAAATTGTTTATTACATTGAATTTCAAACTTATTTTTACTGTCATATAAAGATATTTTCCCAAATACCCATCAGTTGTACCCCAACAAATTTTTCCCACAGTTTCTTAAGACCCTCATGTACATTTTCCATGCAAAAATAATCCGTGACAAACGAGCCTTCATAGGTGAACAAATTGTTTATTACATTGAATTTCATATTGATTTCTACTCTCATAAAAATAAAGATTTCTTCCAAATTCCCATTTGTACCCCCACCAAATTTTTCCTACAGTTTCTTAAGACCCTTATGTACATTTGCCATACAAAAATAATCCGTGACAAATGAGCCTTCATAGGTGAACAAATTGTTTAGTACATTGAATTTCATATTTATTTCTACTGTTATAAAAACGAAGATTTTTTCCAAATTCCCATTTGTACCCCCTCCAAATTTTTCCCACAGCTCCTTAAGGCCCTTTTGTGCATTTTCCATACAAAAATAATCCGTGACAAGCGAGCCTTCATAGGTGGACAAATTGTTTATTACATTGAATTTCATATTTATTTCTACTCTCATGAAAATAAAGATTTCTTCCAAATTCCCATTTGTACCCCCACCAAATTTTTCCTACAGTTTCTTAAGACCCCTATGTACATTTGCCATATAAAAATAATCCGTTACAAATGAGCCTTCATAGGTGAACAAATCGTTTATTACATTGAATTTCAAATTTATTTTTACAGTAATACAAATAAAGATTTTTTCCAAATTCCCGTTTGTACCCCCACCAAATTTTTCCCACAGTTCCTTAAGTACCTTTTGTACATTTTCCGCACAAAAATAATCCGTGATAAACGAGCCTTCATAGGTGAACAAATTGTTTAGTACATTGAATTTCATATTTATTTGTACTGTTATAAAAACGAAGATTTTTCCAAATTCCCATTTGTACCCCCACCAAATTTTTCCCACAGCTCCTTAAGGCCTTTATGTGCATTTTCCATACAAAAATAATCCGTGACAAACGAGCCTTCATAGGTGAACAAATTGTTTAGTACATTGAATTTCATATTTATTTGTACTATTATAAAAATGAAGATTTCTTCCAAATTCCCATTTGTACCCCCACCAAATTCTTCCTACAGTTTCTTAAGACCTTTATGTACATTTGCTATACAAAAATAATCCGTGACAAACGAGCCTTCATAGGTGAACAAATCGTTTATTACATTGAATTTCAAATTTATGTTTACAGTTTTACAAATAAAGATTTTTTCCAAATTCCCATTTGTACCCCCACCAAATTTTTTCTACAGATTCTTAAGACCCCTCTGTACATTTGCCATATAAAAATAATCCGTGACAAACGAGCCTTCATAGGTGAACAAATCGTTTATTACATTGAATTTCAAATTTATTTTTACAGTAATACAAATAAATTTTTTTTCCAAATTCCCATTTGTACCCCCACCAAATTTATCCCACAGCTCCTTAAGGCCCTTATGTGCATTTTCCATACAAAAATAATCCGTGACAAACGAGCCTTCATAGGTGAACAAATTGTTTATTACATTGAATTTCATATTTATTTCTACTCTCATAAAAATAAAGATTTCTTCCAAATTCCCATTTGTACTCCCACCAAATTTTTCCTACAGTTTCTTAAGACCCTTATGTACATTTGCCATACAAAAACAAACCGTGACAAATGAGCCTTCATAGGTGAACAAATTGTTTAGTACATTGAATTTCATATTTATTTCTACTGTTATAAAAACGAAGATTTTTTCCAAATTCCCATTTGTACCCCCTCCAAATTTTTCCCACAGCTCCTTAAGGCCCTTTTGTGCATTTTCCATACAAAAATAATCCGTGACAAGCGAGCCTTCATAGGTGAACAAATTGTTTATTACATTGAATTTCATATTTATTTCTACTGTTATAAAAACGAAAATTGTTGGGGGTACAAATGGGAATTTGGGAAAAATTGTTATTTATATGACAGTAAAAATAAATTTGAAATTCAATATAATAAACGATTTGTTCACCTATGAAGGCTCGTTTGTCACGGATTATTTTTATATGGCAAATGTACATAAGGGTCTTAAGAAACTGTAGGAAAAATTTGGTGGGGGTACAAATGAGAATTTGGAAGAAATCTTTATTTTTATGAGAGTAGAAATAAATATGAAATTCAATGTAATAAACAATTTGTTCACATATGAAGGCTCGTTTGTCACGGATTATTTTTTTATGGCAAATGTATATAAGGACCTCAGGAAACTCTGAGAAAAATTTGTTGGGGTACAACTGGAAATTTGGAAAAAAATTTATTTGTATTACTGTAAAAATAAATTTGAAATACAATGTAATAAACGATTTGTTCACTTATGAAAGCTCGTTTGTCACGGATTATTTTGATATGGAAAATGTACAAAAGTGTCCTAAGGAACGGTGGGAAAAATTTGGTGGGGGTACAAATGGGAATTTTTGAAAAAATCTTTATTTGTATTACTATAAAAATAAATTTGAAATTCAATGTAATAAACGATCTGTTCACCTATGAAGGCTCGTTTGTCACGGATTATTTTTGCATGACAAATGTACATAAGGGTCTTAAGAAACTGTAGGAAAAATTTGGTGGGGGTACAAATGGGAATCTAGAAGAAATCTTTATTTTTATGAGAGTAGAAATAAATATGAAATTCAATGTAATAATCAATTTGTTCACCTATGAAGGCTCGTTTATCACGGATTATTTTTGTGCGGAAAATGTACAAAAGGGCCTTAAGGAACTGTGGGAAAAATTTGGTGGGGGTACAAATGGGAATTTGGAAAAAATCTTTATTTGTATTACTGTAAAAATAAATTTGAAATTCAATGTAATAAACGATTTGTTCACCTATGAAGGCTCATTTGTCACGGATTATTTTTATATGGCAAATGTACATAGGGGTCTTAAGAAACTGTAGGAAAAATTTGGTGGGGGTACAAATGGGAATTTGGAAAAAATCTTCGTTTTTATAACAGTACAAATAAATATGAAATTCAATGTACTAAACAATTTGTTCAGCTATGAAGGCTCATTTGTGACGGATTATTTTTGCATGGCAAATGTACATAAAGGTCTTAAGAAACTGTGGGAAAAATTTGGTGGGGGTACAAATGGGAATCTGGAAGAAATCTTTATCTTTATGAGAGTAGAAATAAATATGAAATTCAATGTAATAAACAATTTGTGCACCTATGAAGGCTCGTTTGTCACGGATTATTTTTGTATGAAAAATGTTCATAAGGGCCTTAAGGAACTGTGGGAAAAATTTGGTGGCGGTACAAATGGGAATTTGGAAAAAATCTTTATTTGTATAACTGTAAACATAAATTTGAAATTCAATGTAATATACGATTTGTTTACCTATGAAGGCTCGTTTGTCACGGATTATTTTTGTATGGCAAATGTACATAAGGGTCTTAAGAAACTGTAGGAAAAATTTGGTGGGGGTACAAATGGGAATTTGGAAAAAATCTTTATTTTTATGAGAGTAGAAATAAATATGAAATTCATTGTAATAAACAATTTGTTCACCTATGAAGGCTCGTTTATCACGGATTATTTTTGTGTGGAAAATGCACATAAGGGTCTTAAGGAACTGTGGGAAAAATTTGGTGGGGTACAAATGGGAATTTGGAAAAATCTTTATTTGTATTACTGTAAAAATAAATTTGAAATTCAATGCAATAAACGATATGTTCACCTCTGAAGGCTCGTTTATATGACAGTAAAAATAAGTTTGAAATTCAATGTAATAAACAATTTACTCGCGTATGAAGGCTCGTCTGTCACGGATTGTTTTTGTATGGCAAATGTATATAAGGGTCCCAGGAAACTGTAGGCAAAATTTGGTGGGATACAGTTGGGAATTTGGAAAACAATCTTTATTTATTTGACAGTAAAATAAATTTGAAATTCAATGTAATAGACGCTTTGTTCGCCTCGTTCGTCACGAAGAAATTTTGTTAATGTATATATTGACTATGTAATACTATAGGAAAACTTTTATAGGGGTAAAATTGGGAATTTATAATAAAGCTGTCTTCGAAATATGGTAAAAAATTATATAAAAAATATTTTTTTAAGAGAGCTTTTATTTAAATGCTCTAAAAAGTAGAAAGTAAACTTTGAAGTAAATCAAATTCATCATTTTGTTACATTATATAATTTTCTTTATGATATAAAAGCTTGTCGCCAGATTTTCCTGTGTAAAGGAGATTGTTCGCGACAAGCTTTTATATCATAAACAAATTATATAATGGATCAAAATGATGGATTTGATTTGCTTCAACGTTTATTTTCTACTTCTTAGAACGTTTAAATAAAAACTTTTTTTAAATATGTTTTACATAATTTTATTTTTTACTTTTTAGTCTTTTCATATGCTGCAATCCTCTGATATCGATTTTGAGACGAATCGGATCATAAACGGTAAAGTCGTCCGCCATCTTGAACTACATTTTTTACTAGAAATTCGTAATCCGCGACCCCGAAAACCCCCAGATATCGATTTTGAGTTGAGTCGGATCTTAAACGGTAAAATCGTCCGCCATCTTGAAATCGCCATCCTGAACAAATTTTTTTTACTGGAAATTCGTAATTGGCGAACCCGAAAAACCCAGATATCAATATTGATCGATTTCGATCATAAATGACAAAATTCATCCGCCATATTGGCGCCGCCATTTTGAATTTCTGAATTTTGACCAAGAATTCATAATTGGGGATCTCGAAAAGTCCCAGTTATCTATTTTGAGTCGAATCGGATCGTAAACGGTAAAGTCGTCCGCCATCTTGAAGCCGCCATCTTGTTTTTTTCTTATATGAGGATGTTAAAGTGTATTGTCACGAGACTTATACACATGTGCAAAATTTCAAAGCCGTAACATAATGTGATAGTGCACGTATGTCGTAGCGTCTTACACGCCCTACACTGGTGGGATAGAATTTCCTCTACGTCAGCATTTGTGGATGAAATTTTGTGGATATCTTCACCTTAATATAGATGTAGTATTTAACATTTTTTTCGTTTTAAGTTTCATACTGCAGAGTTGTTCAATTTGGAGTTACCTCACCTTCCACGTCATCCAAGAGAACTACAGGGTTGCGGAGTTGTATAACTGCAACACTTTTGATTCGTATTGATTTGCGGATTTTTGATCATTAAGAAATTATTTTAAAAATGTATGCAAGCAGAACACAAATCGTGTGTATGATTGTAAACATTTTTAAATTTATTCTCCATTTATTTATATTTTTCATATGACGATTATCAAGTTGTATTATAATTTTGGAAAATTATAATTGTTTGTATATATATTTGAAATAGTTTTTAGGTGATATAGTAGAATTTACACTATATTCTGCTATTTTACATAATATTACATGAACAAATAAGTCCAAAATAAGGAAATATAGAAAATGCAGAACTGACTTGTTCATTATTTAAATCTTCACAATGCAACGCCATAATTCAATAGAATGGAAATTTTTCATAGAAATAGTATGGTTTAGGTAATTGGAAAGACTGTGAAATCGTAGTCTTTTTCTACCGGTTTTCTTAGGCCCTGTCTTGTTTGATTGTTTAAGTAAAAAGTTGTTAATACCGGTAGGTGGTCTCTATTTGAAGCCTGTATAGCATTTGATTTCGTACATGCAGTGTGTATTACAAGTAATCACTATGTCTATAAATGACAGGGCTGGGTAGGACAGGTTGGTTGTTTGGGAACGATGAGGTTCATACCACGGCTATCGTGGACATAACGGTATATTTGGTCGCTCGCTAGGTTAGGTGCTACGATTTACACGTACATAAACAAATAAATACGTTGGATATTAATGATTATAAGATATTACATAACGAAATCACTTGGGGCTACTGTAGCGTAGCAGATATCGTAGGGCACTAACTTATCCCGGATAAGTGATGTACGTGCCTACGATAAAATTTCTCTAGCTCAGACTATCTCAGGGCGTTAAGCCCAAGTTTACATAAACTATGACAAATTATTAGTTTACTTACTTAACAAATCACTGACTCCTCCATACGTAGTGGTCGCAGACGAAATAATGACACTTTCTTTAAAAATGAAATGCACTATATTAAACAATTTACAGATATTGGTTCTCTAGCATGTAACCTGGCGATGTTCAAAAGGTGTGGCAAATTTCTCGATTAATAAGTTATAACATTAATAAAATGCCTCGTGTAGCTACACACCGGTTTACAATGTCCTCATAAATGGTCATAAATTCTGCCACAACGGGTCTGATTTAGAGAACCTCCTTAGATAAATATAAATGCATAAAATCTTTAAATATGTACAAGTTAAAATACAAAAAATATGAATCGAATATAACCGAGTCGAGCCACTGAAGGTGGTCCCCGGTAAGTAAAACAACAACACACTTATTTAGGGTGGTACGATGCCGACTTCGACGTGGAAGAACTGTAGCCCTACGGAGGTGTCTTCGGGACAAAAGAAATTGACCCAAGGATGGGGTTGATTATAGCCTCTCCAGCCCTGGAACTCTCCACTGTGTGTGGATGCCCCGTCCGTGGAACTTCACTGATGTGTGTAGAAGCCCCGTCCGTGGAACCCCAAAGATATCATGATTTAATTTGCAAAGTCAGAAATGCACGTGAAGCGTGCCTAATGTGGGCAATTCAAATCTGACATAACCTACAAAAGAAACATAATTTACCTCACTGATGAGGGAACAATCCACCAATACTCCTCGAAAGCCACAGTCGGATGAATGGGGTCGAGTCCGCCTTTCAAGTTGACACAGTATTTCCAAAGGAGAGCCTGCAAATTTGCGAAACACGTGGGTAGAGAACGGGTAAGATGGCGTGAAGAGGTTAGCTTACCTTGTGTAATTAAATATCCTGCTTCCGCAGTTAAAATTTACTCACAACAACAAAATATTCCGCTAAACGGAACAACAACAGATTGAGAAAATTTTCTTGTGTTGATAATTCCAAAATCCACCAGGATGCCTTGGATAAACCGAGGTTAGTAGAATTATCAACTACCTACGACGCCAACAAAAATGGTTCCTCCCGTTTCTCTCTGCTGATCACGTGCCGCAAATATATCGCCCTCCCGTGGAGAATAGCGAAATGTGTTACGGACGTAGCAGTTGTTATTATGCGGCCCACAAAACGCTAAAGCGTATGGTGGGTCGCATACGCTAGAGGTCCGCAACATAGGATTAGAATTGTGGAGGTTCTAGAAGGGATGTTTAATATTCAGGTTGCCTAGCAGTATGTATGTCTGCTTAAGCATCTTAATTTTGTCAATGTCTGTTATATCTAAGGGGCAGTATGCCGTCACAATAATAATTTTTCGATTTTGATTCAGTTGCTTCAAGAGACTCATGCAAACAAACTAACTTCATCATTGTGACTAGTTGAAAGATACATTTCATCATTATTGTCATTATTTTAATTATCAGTATCTTCATCAGCATCTGCAAAATTAGTAATTTTATAAATTTAAAATTTTTGAAAACTCTTAAATTTGATTTTATAACAACGAAAATTATTAATACGGTACCTGGAACATTTTAATTCATTCTCTTCAAATGAAGGACTTTGAGGCCCATCGTACCAGTAATAATGATACTGGTTATCTATTAAGGTCCATCCCCAATTTTCGGGTTTCCATTCAGTCTGAGATATCATGTGGGCATAACACCACACACTACATTAAATTTCTGAAGAATTTCTTTTGTTGTTGGCATACTGGACATCGAATTCTATCAATTTATTTTTGAATACTGCCTCACTCTGATTTTTATTCCTGAGTGCCTTTTCAAGAAGTTCAAGACGTCCTGAATTTACATAATTTGTTTTTGGTAAGTGTATTCTGTAGATATACTCTTCAATTACACGATACACATTGTTCGATAACGTCCTGTCAGAAGGAGAAATGCTGAGATTATTTAAATGCCTCTTGAAATTTCCAGTTTTTTTCATAGGACCTCTCTGAGTGTGCAGCGTACATTTACCCGATAATTTGTATTTAAATTGCATATGTGATGGATAATTTTGGTATCAACTTCTTCGTGCAGACGTGAAGAGTCATAATCCACGGTCTTCTTCTTATTATTATTCGAAACTTCGTAATTCAGTTTCACAATTTTACCTTCACACAAAATTACAAATTCATCATTCGCCCAATCTTTAATAAGAGACGAATTTTTCCTTAAGAATCCTGCTTCGTAATAATTTACCAAAATCTCTTGACTGTTTATTTCCCTTGTTACATTGTATTGAATTTAATTTTCTGTTCCTCTCAGTTGGTATTCATAATCTTTAATGGTTGGAGTGTTATATTTGTCAGACAATGCGAATTTCTTTTTCTTTTCTAGAATACTAGAAATTTAAATTATACTTGGAAATTTTGGCACAGGTATCTGGAATATTCTTTAAGGAGTGCAGTAAATAAAATTCATCATAAATGGTTAAATCAGGCACTGGTGGATCAAAACTTATTGATTGATGGGATTGTAATTCTTTGAGGATGACGGACTTTGATGTCTTGCAGAGTAACTTAACGTCATTTCAAGGATAATATTGTTCTTCAATGAAGCCTACAACAATCATCAAAAATATCTCGTTATATTTTAATTACTTTTATTTGGTCATTAATTTTAACTTTTTTATAATCTGCAAAGTTTATAATTTTTTTTTGTTTGTCAAATCTCTCTAGTGTAAGGCAACACTATACAAAACCAACGCGCTGTTCGTTTCCTACGCTTTCAACAGATGACAAAAACGTATAAATATCATTATTGACTGACTGCCCAGAAGAGATGTTATATACATGTTCTTCTGATAAGTTCGTTGAAAAGGGATTCGGGCATTGAGTGATTATAGCTCTTCTGATAGATGATTTCTTTAAATTTTTGCTGGTGTCATCAGTGTATTGTAGATTACAGTAATCCATCAATTTATTAATTTTAAAATCGTGCTGATCCCTAACAAATGTGTAATGGACCATTTTTCCCTCGTGGAACCCGAGAAAAGGCTTCGAGGTCCTGCGGATTCCGAGAAAATAACTGTTAGAATCTTTCACTAAAGTTGGATGCGCCTCTTCAATATTGTGTAATTTATCATAATAGTTATTTGTGATGATTCATTGCTAAGGAAATGTTGATCATTTTAAACAATACATTTATATAGGTTAACATCTCCCGTACGAATACTGTACTCCATTGTTAAATAATATTCTATTAGTCGTACGTGGATAAACTTAAGGTGTTTTACCATATTTCTCTTGCAAAGTTTCATTTTTTGTAAGTTTCCTAGTCTTTAAACAAATTTTCACAAACCTGATCACAGACCTATGGATGAACAGTACTTTCTCCTTTAATGCATATTCTCGAGTTTATAAAAATTGATCTAAATGTATAATTTGAAGTACTACAGAAAGTGGTGGGTGTATTTTGCTGCAGCGATTGAAGTGTTTCCCAGTTATGAATGAACGAACGGAACTACTGGCTAAAATTCCGCTATCGATAGCGTGTTCGTCAAACGGGATCCATCAATAAATGTCCTCAGATTTGAAGAACGATAACATGAAATGATCCGAAATGAATAAATAAGTATTTAAATTCCTGTCGGTCACTTGAATTTTCAAAGCTATTTCAGCAATGGCTAAATCGTGTATGTTGAAATACGTCTTTCCACATTCAGATACAATTGTCAAGCTTCTTCTCATTGTTTCTTTAATTACTTCTGGATATGTGGAGGAATTTGGGTCAAGTAGTCACAATTTGTTGCATTCTGCTCTCAAATACGACGCTTGACTTCCCCCGCCTATAACTTCAATAATGGTAATACCTACTACGTAAAAATGTGTCTGAAGTGTTTCGATAAAGAATTTACTTATCTTTAACTTTTATAAACCACATTTTTTTCGCAGGACCATTCAGAACCGAGATATTTGCAAATAAATGATTTTCAAGCGATATTGCTCCAAAATTGGGGGTGTTCCGGGGGGCAGACGAGGGAGAAAGATTAGTATGTAGAGCCCTATAACGAACTGGTTCCAATAGTATAATCTTTTGCGCGATTGAAAACTGTTATTACGCATTCTCAACTCCCTGACGACTGGCCTATTAGTAAACCACATGAGCCAGACGCGAGTTTCCTATACCTACCTTACAATATACAAAACACAATTATTTGTCCACTAAGTTTACTTTGCAAAGTCTAATAATAAAATTATCAAATTATAAGTAAACAGTAAATGAATACAAAGTTATTTTATTTAGTTCTTAGCATAGAAATCATACGCTTTTGACTATACCTCACAATATACACAATTCTTTGTCCACTAAGTTCCCTTCTGCAAAGTCTGCATAAAATTATCGAATTTTAATAAGACAAGAAATGCCCACACAAAGTAATTTTATTTAGTTTTAGTATAGAATCACGCACTTTTGACAACATATTAGCAATCCATATTCTGTTAAATGTTGTAAAGCTTACACAGGGGTGAGTCCGCCAGGAACACTGAAACTAGGAATTCGTTATTAGTAAAGTAGATGATCCTGATTTGCGTTTCCTATACCCCACAATATTTAAAATAATTATTTGTTCACTAAGTTCATTTTGCAAATTTGCCTAAAACTATAGAATTATAAATAAAACAGCAGATGAACACACACAAAGTTATTTTATTTAGATTTTAGCATACAGTCACACTTTTGACAACATATTAGCAATCCATATTCCGTTAAATGTTGTACAGCTGACAACCAGGAACACTTAAATTAGGAAATTGTTAGTAAAGTATCTGAGCCTGACGTGAGTTTCTTATACCTCATAATATACACAATTATTTGTCCACTAAGTTCACTTTTGCGAAAGTTTGCATAAAATTATCGAATTCTATATAAAACAGAAAATGCACACACAAAGTATTTTTATTTAATTTTATCACAGAATTGCACACTTTTGACAGCATATTAGCAATTAATATTCCGCTAAATGTTGTACAGCTGACACAAAGGTGAATTCACCAGGAACACTCAAATTAGGAAACTATTGTTAGTCAAGTACATGAGCCTGACGTGCGTTTCCTATCTCACAATATACAAAACAATTATTCGTCAACTAACTTCACTTTTGCTAAATATATCAGTGAATTATAAATAAACAGCAAATGAACACAATGTAGTTTTATTTAGTTTTTAGCATGGAATCGCACACTTTTGACAACATATTAGCACTCTATATTCCGTTAAATGTTGTGTAGCTGACACAAAGGTAAATTCACCAGGAACACTCAAATTAGCAAACTATTGCTAGTAAAGTACATGAGCCTGACGTGCGTTTCCTATCTCACAATATACAAAACAATTATTATTCGTCAACTAACTTCACTTTTGCAAAATAAATCATTGAATTGTAAATAAAACAGGAAATGAATACACAAAGTTCTTCTACTTTGTTTTTAGCAGACAGTCACACACTTTTGACAACATATTCCGTTAAATGTTGTACAGCTGACACCAGAAACAGTTAAATTGCTAAACTGTTAGTAAAGTCTATGAGCCCGACGTGCGTTTCTTACATATAATATACAGAATTATTTGTCAACTCAGTTCACTTCTGCAAAGTTTGCATAAAATTATCGTATTCTATATAAAACAAGAAATGCACATCAAGTTGTTTAATTTAGTTTTCAGCATGGAATTACTTCTGACAACGAATTAGCAATCCATATTCCGTAAAATGTTGTACAGCTGACAGCAGGAACACTTAAAGTAGGAAACTGTTAGTAAAGTATATGAGCGTGACGTGAGTTTCTTATACCTCATAATATACACAATTATTTGTCCACTAAGTTCACTTCTGCAAAAGTTTGCATAAAATTATCGAATTCTATATAAAATAGGAAATGCACACACAAACTATCTTTATTTAGTTTTAGCATAGAATCACACACTTTTGACAACATATTAGCAATCCATATGCCGTTAAATGTTGTACGGCCGACACAAAGATCTGTTCACCAGGAACGCTGAAACTAGGAATCTGCTAATAGTAAAGTAGATGATCATGACTTGCGTTTCCTATACCCCACAATATTCAAGACACAATTATTTGTTCATTTTTGCAAAGTTAGTGTAAAATTATCGAATTATAAGGAAAACTGGACATGAATACACACAAAGTTATTTTATGTTAGTTTTCAGCATATAGTCATACACTTTTGACAACATATTAGCAATCCATATTCCGTTAAATGTTGTATAGCTGACACCAGGAACATTTAAATTAGGAAATTGTTCTTAGTGAAGTGCATGAGTCTGAAACTAGGAATATGCTGTTAGTAAAGTAGATGATCCTGTTCAAGTGTGCTTTTAGAGGGCGGAATATTAAAACATAATATTTTTAGTCGCAAAAATAAAATCCTTATTTTACTATAAGGAACGTAATCAGACTACAACCAACAGCTACTCTCCGGGCTATGTGCCCCGCCGAGCGCTGAATTACAAGTTACAAGCCTGGCGCGTTAAGTGTAATAATTGTATATTACCATCAAAACGCTAATGCTTCGATTGCAATAAGCACCAGCCGAAAGACTGATCCTACTTAAAGGAGCTCTCGTGCCAGTCGTCACACACCACTTGCAGACTGCAGTTTCGAGCTGTTGGCTCTCGTCAGTGCAAGGTAGGCATGTGACGACCGACACGAGGATCACTTGACCATTTAGTACATTTCGGTATCTCTGGGATAGCGACATGTAAAATAGTCAGCAGGCGCCATCCAGCGGTTAAGTAGGATCAGTCTTTCGGCTGGTGTTTGTTGCAATCGAAGCATTAGCGTTTTGATGGTAATATGCAATTATTATCCTTAACGCGCCAGGCTTGTAACTTGTAATTCAGCGCTCGGCGGGGCACATAGCCCGGAGAGTAGCTGTTCCTTACAGTCTGTTTACGTTCCTTATTGTAAAATAAGAATTTTATAGAGGAGTTTGCGATTAAAAATATTAGGTTTTAGATGATCCTGATTTGTGTTTCCTATACCCCACAATATTCAAGACACAAGTTTGCATAAAATTATCGAATTATAAATAAAACAGGAAATGAACACACACAAAGTTATTTTATTTAGTTTTTAGCATACAGGCACACACTCTTGACAACATATTAGTAATCCATATTCCTTTAAACGTTGCACAGCTGACACAAAGGTGAGTTCACCAGGAACACTCAAATTAGAAAACTGTTGTTAGTAAAGTACATGTTTTTGTGACGTTTAGATGAATAGCTGACTATTCATAGATTTTAACATATGCATGTATTTCAGGTACATTGTACAATTTATCCTGTAATATATCTAAATTTTAATGTTCTAACCTACGCTTCGGTTTGTAGCTACTTGCTCATTGCTTACAAATTAATTTTGCACTGTGCTAAACATTACCCTATATTATTACCTTTACGTATTTAGCTTATTCCGAACTACCGTTGCGTTGTGTTTTGTTGCAGTGTTGTTATATAACCTACGGTGTGACTTACGCTGCTGAGGCAGGTTTTTCTAACTTGTGTAGACTAGACCAATTGGGCTACTTTCTCGGATTTTTTTTTGTTTGCCACCCCCTACAATAATCTAATACAAATCTATTTGTAATAATAATCTATATATAAAATCTGTATACAAAACAAGTTATTCTAACTTAAATCTCTCAACTCGTAATCGCGGTACTTGTGGGCTGCTTCCGTTGCCTGCCAGATTTGCAGACTACATTTGGGGTCGTCGTTATCTCTGTGCTACCAGCCCTCGTTGGTGATTTTTGCCACACTGGACTTGGCCGTTAGTCCTCGTCCTCTGATGATGGCTCCTGGGTCTCTCGATCTTCCTCCGAGTCAGCAGACGTCGTCGATTCGATTGCCTTGGGGATTGACTTGGAAAATCGATTGAGCGTATTAGTAGCAGAGCTACCGTCGTTTGCCAGCGTGATGCCCTGTTGTTCAAGTTGAAAGTCTGTCTTTTTACGAACACACAGGTTCCCTAATGTCTTTGTCCCCTTGAGAGTCACTTACATGAGAGCGTGCACTATCGTTTACACAATTTGGCTCAGTACCTAACGAATGGGGTTCCCTAACCAAACCTCCCTATTTTACTTACGGCCTCTGTTGTTTACGTTTGAGTGTCTTTTATAGTATACCTAGCAATTTTGAATGCTGTAATGCGGCTGTTTATGCTGTTCTCCCCCTTGTCTACGTTACCAGTGGTTGTTCGCTCCGATAGCCCTCTGGAGATAATCTGGTTGTTGTGTCTTTTCCATATTTTCTCAGTGCCTGAGACTTTGCACCAGTATGTTGACCTGCCCAATTCTTTAACGAGTCCATGCTTTTTTGTTCGGTTTTGAGTAGTCTCTCACCATAACCTCCTCCTTCACTATGAACTTCCGTGGCCTTCCGCTGCTGCAGTGTGTTTTGCCTGGTTACGCTACCTTCTTTTATGTTTAGCAGTGACCTTCGTTTCGTTTGTTCTCTATATTTTTAGTAGGTCGAATCTTGTTCTTAGCGGCCTTCTAAACATTAGTTCTGCTGGGCTCTTCTTTGTTGTACGTGGGTGTGTTCCTTGTAACTTAAAAGAAATCTTACAGTTAATAAGGACAAACTTTCATTTTTATTAGCATCATCTAGGAGAGCTGCTTTCATTCATGTGCTGTTTAAAATTTCGGACACCAGATTCTGCCTGGCCGTTTGACTGCGGATGCCCCACCAGAGTCGTGATGTGTCTTATACCATTCCTTAATGTGAAATTTTTTATATTTCTCGAAACCAACTGGCTTCCATTGTCTACTAGGATAAGAAAATTCTTGCCTCTTATACATTCTAGATAATCTATGTGCACTCTTGGGATAAACTCTGATTTAGAAGGTTCGCTTCTGTGACTCAGACAAGCCATGCACGATCTATGTCGTCATCTAACGTGGGCCACCACATATTAACTTCTCGCCATAGCCTTAGTCTTTCCCATACCCGAAATGTGTGGTATGCAATTCCTTCAGGAGGCCTTCCCTTAAGCATTTCGGTATTATTACTCTGTGTCCCTATGTTAGATTTCCATTTGTTAAGGAAGTTTCTTTTTCTTTGCTATGATATGGTTTAACATTCTTTGCGATTCGATACATTGAACTACTTTCTTAAGTTCTTTGCATTTTTGAATTTCCGTTCTAACTTTCTCATTATCTATAGGCCAATCGCTACTTGAAGTCGCAAAGAGTGCTCTGCTCAAATAATCTGACATAGTGTGTTTAATTTTCCTTTAGTATATTCTATCTTGTAATTAAATCCGGCTAAATAGATAGCCCATCTCTGAATTCTACTTGCATATATCTGAGGGATTTGTTTGTACTTACCAAACATTGTTAACAATGCTTTATGGTCTATTCTTAGCGTAGAACGATGCCATGAAGATACTGCTCAAATTTCTGCACTGCGTAGTAAGTGGCGTCCTGGAAGCGTTAGTGGTTAGAATTAGTGGCAAATTAGGATTAAAATGTACCAGAGTAATATCTTTTGCAATTTCTCCTTTAATTTTATTAAAGCTTTTGTTCACATTCCCTGTTCCAATGGAATTTTATATGTTTTTTGTAAGTTATATATTGGCTTTAGCGAACTTGCTAAGTTTGGAATGAATTTACTATAGTAATTAATTAATGTAGGTAATGGTAATCCCACACGAGATTTTACCTCTGACACTGATTGCTGCTGGGGGGGGGGCTTCCAGAATTCTTTTTACCTTATCATCCATCTTTTTCAGATATTTTATGACCTAGGTACTCTATTTCCATCTGGAAAATCGACATTTCTCCCACCTTTTCCATTGTGGCCAGATGTTTCTCATCGTCTTCTGTTATCAAAATATCTTCCAAAATAGCTGCTCGATGTAACGTTGGAATTTTGCTGACGCTGGGCTTATGCCATAAGGCATACGGTTGACCTTAAAAACTCCTTTAGGGATAGTCCATATAAGAATTTTCTTAACATTTTCATCAAATTCCATTTGTGAATAAGCATTTGAGAGATCAATTTTATTAAATCGCTTACCTTTATGTAACTTTGAGGAAATGTGTTCTACTCTTGGCAAGGTATATGTCACCTCTTCCAGATATTTGTTGACTGTAGACTTATAATCCCCCACACTCATCGTTTTTGATTACTATTACCAGTGGGATACTCCAATCACTAGTCTCAATGGGCGTGATGACTCCTAGGCCTTCCAATTGACACAACTCATCCTCATGGCCTTATCGGCACATTCCGCGGTTGACAAAATACTGGTTTGGCATCTGGTTTGAGTTGTAATGAAATTTTTTCGTATTTAAATCCTAACTCTATATCAAAAATGTTTTTATATTTATTCAGTAGCGCTTCGAGCTGTAATTGAATAGTTTGAACCACATTTACAATATTTAACCGTACATTAAATTTCTGCATCCAATCCCTGCCCAAAATATTCGGACCACCATTTTTAACCACGTAAAATCTTTGTTTCTTGGTTACATTCTTATAACTTAAAAGACAGGTGAAGAATCCAATTTGTGAAACATTTTGTCCATTGTAACCCCTTAGCACTGTTTGTATTTGCATTTATTAATGGAAAATTTACAAAGTTCCCTTTAAAAGCTTTCTCACTAATACAAGAGACACTCGTCCCTGAATCTGAGCACATTTTATACATTTTATTGTCTATTACAACCGAAGTTGAAAAAGGACTTTCGCTTTTACTCAGTTTATTGATAGCACAAATATTTTCACATGGTTCCTCTTATTACAATCTCAAGCTCGATAAAGTTCTGGGATTTTTCTTAAATTTGCGTGCTTGCTTGCTTGCTAAATGTTCTTACATAAATTACAAACAAAATTAGCGTATTTACATTTTTGCAGAAGATATTTATCACACGATAAACACGAATTCTTTGGGTCAGTCCTATGTTTTAAAATTTCTACCGACCATCTTGAAACATGAACTCTGTCCAAATTTTTGGCTCCTCTCCTTTTTCTAGTTGTTGCACTTCCCTCACGTGGCTCTGCCGTAGCCCACTTCCTGTCGTGCGGCATTTCTCAAATTGGGACTTTGTTAACTTCAGCGGTTGACCGATTTTCCGTCTCCTTCATCATAGCCAATTGCAGTCCTTTAAGGATTTATTTACGTTCTCTTCACCCAACCGATCTAGTAACTTTCCTTTCCTTAGATTCAAAGTTATCTTGTCTTTCAATGTTTCTTCTAGACGCGTACCAAATCCTCAATTTACTGCTAGACTCTTCTTGCATAAAATTCATTAAATTCTTCATTCGCATCTTGTCTCGCTTCGTAAAATTTAATTCTTTCTCTCTAGACTGACTGCTGCTGGCTGAACTGCTCATTTATGATTTCACATAGCTGTTTATAATTTTTCTCAGAAGGTTTGTCCGGGAAACAATAATTTCTTACAAGTACAATGAGAGTAAGAAGTTTTGAGGTTTTTAAATCTTCCTGCAAGAAAATATTGCTCCAATCTCTCTTGAGAGATTATCCGTTACATGATTGGACTCTAACATATTCCCAATTATTAGACTAGACATATCGTACCAATTTTGCAACCATATGCACTACGTGCTGTAACCTCACTTCTTCTTTTCCGCTTCCTTATTTGATTTATCTCATCGTCAGTGAAACGCTTTAGAACCCAGTGAATCTAGGTGAGCAATTAGACAATACTCTCAGCTTAACACTTTATTGTTATACTTTACTAAATACATGTCACGGAGATAACAAGTCGCATAAATGTCTACCCTCTATGATGGCTGGGTGGCAAGAAACGACCCCGTAATCAGTTCTAATCTATCTATTAGTTTGTACGCCTGTGCGCTAAACCTTGTTGCTAACATAACAATAAAGATTCAACGTTACCAAATGGCAACGGTAGTCTTCAAATTCAATTTCCACAACTTCTCCATCAGTTTCACTGTATTTATTATTATTAGATGTTCTAATGCTGTATAAACCGGCTAATATATTATAAAATAATTATCTTTGATAAAAAAATGTCTTACCAGATTGGGCTCTCAAATAAAGGCACGCACGATACACGTATTGTAGTGTTGCCAACTCCTAGCAAACTGATATAGTACAGTCGCTAAAGAATATATAGTATTTTTGAAAGAAATATAGTACAATTAAAAAAATTAAAACGATATGTATACAATTTTTATTTCAGTTAGATGCACATAGACTAAAGCTATTCTGTATTAAACATTATAAAAGAGTCAGCACTAATATAGTCATTATTCAGATATCCAGCTCAATGTCTGATGATTCAGACATCTCAGAATTTTCTAGTTTATTTTTTGGTACATGCTCATATATAAATTGATTGCATCTCAAATACGTCTTTTTTGAAGGTTCAAGTATTATGCAAGAAGCATTCTTGCTTTTAACGCACTGGACGCAAGGAAGCTACCGCCAACAGTACTAGTAATCAATTAATTCCTCTGTTTTGTTTTAATCACATTAATCTTGATAAAAATTCTGTCACATTGGACATTAGAATGTGATATGCAGAGAAAAATTTAGCAAAGCTATAACAGTCATATATCCTTGTAATATATATTGTTTAATAAAATAAACTTCTTAATAATTCACTTTAACTAACTGCAAAAATGCATAATCTTCACAAACCACAACTATATTCTTTCTATGACAACCACTGCTGCCCTTCCTCCTCTGGTGCCAATCCCTACATACTAAAGTAACTAGACGCCTTGCATCAGCCAGCAACCACAATATTATAAAAGTTCTAAATATATTCGGATAAATATTGGGATTTCCTTATCGGTCGACCATATCGAGAAATTAAATTCTTACCAGAATAGGGAGAACCAGAGGAACAGGTATTATTATTAGGACTAGTACAAGAGCTAACATTTTCTTGATTAAAATCAGCAACAAGCGCTTCATCAAACTGACCACCAGTCTTGTTCACACTTTTAATATAATGACATCATCAGGTAAATTTAAATTAAACTCTATTTGTGGTGAAGCTTTGTACACATTAAAGCGATTTCTATCAACAACCCTACTAGATGGTAACTGAAGTTATGAACGAGATCTTTGGCCTTCTTCAATAACTTTGGCATTAGTATTTTATTCACCATATCTTTAATGTGTACTACCTCATTCTTCGTAAAACTACTGTTGCGGACCTCTAGCGTATGCGACCCACCATACGCTTTAGCGTTTTGTGGGCCGCATAATAACAACTGCTACGTCCGTAACAAATTTCGCTATTCCCCACGGGAGGGCGATACCCTTGTGGCACGTGATCAGCAGAGAGCGGAAGACGGGTAGGCAACCATTTTTGTTGGCTTGGTAGGTAGTTGATAATTCTGTGAACCTCGGTTTTATCCAAGGCATCCTGGTGGATTTTGGAATTATCAACACAAGAAAATTTCCTCAATTTGTTGTTGTTCCGTTTAGCGGAATATTTTGTGGTTGTGAGTAAATTTTAACTGCGCAAGCAGGATATTTAATTACACAAGGTAAGCTAACCTCTTCACGCCATCTTACTCGTTCTCTACCCACGTGTTTCGCAAATTTGCAGGCTCTCCTTTGGAAATACAGTGTCAACTTGAAAGGCGGACTCGACCCCATTCATCCGACTCTGGCTTTTGGTGGATTGTTCCCTCATCAGTGAGGTAAATTATGCTTCCTTTGTAGGTTATGTCAGAATTGCTCACATTAGGCACGCTTCACGTGCATTTCTGACTTTGTTTATTAAATCGTGATATCTTTAGGGTTCCACGGACGGGGTTTCTACACACTTCAGTGAGAGTTCCACGGACGGGGCATCCACACACAGTGGAAGGTGCCAGGGCTGGTGAGGCTACAATCAACCCCATCCTTGGGTCCATTTCTTGTGTCCCGAAGACATCTCCGTAGGGCTACAGTTCTTCCACGTCCGGACTCGGCACCGTACCACCCTGAATAAGTGTGTTGTGTTTATTTTTTTTTACTTACCAGGGACCACCTTCAGTGGTTCGGCTGGATATCAATTCATACTTTCGCATTTTAACTTCTACATATTTAAAGATTTTATGCATGTATATTTATTTAAGGAGGTTCTTTAAATCAGACCTTTGTGGCAGAATTTATGACCATTTATGAGGACATTGTAAACCGATGTGTAGTTACACGAGGCATTTTATGAATGTTATAACTTATTAATCGAGAAATTGGCCACAACTCTGAACATCGCCAGGTTACATGCTAGAGAACCAATATTTGTAAATTGTATAATATAGTGCATTTCATTTTTAAAGAAAGTGTCATTATTTCGTCTGCGACCACTACGTATGGAAACCTCAGTGATTTGTTAAGTAAGTAAACTAATAATTTATCATAGTTTATGTAAGCTTGGGCTTAACGCCCTGAGATAGTCTGAGCTAGAGAAATTTTATCGTAGGCACGTACATCACTTATCCGGGTTAAGTTAGTGCCTTACGATATCTGCTACGTTACAGTAGCCCAAGTGATTTCGTTACGTAATATCCTATAATCATTAATATCCAACGTATTTATTTGTTTATGTACGTGTAAATCCGTAGCACTACAATATGTAGCATAATTTTTAACAATTCTATCACTCTTTTTTCCAACATTTTCTGGAGTCAGCAAAAACGCATTTATATTATGCCCAAACATTAACTCGCTAGGAGATTTATTATTTTTGTATCCATAGGTATATAGATATTCCATATTCTGCTTTCTTTAACATTTGTTTACAAGTCTGCAAATATCTTTCAACCATCCCATTTGACTTTGGGTAATAGGGGCTGAAGATAATATGCTTAAAACTAAATCTTTAGCCTGTTCCTGTTTTATTTCGTCCGGGAAATATGGTTTTACAGATTTTTTGAATAATTTCTAGACAAGGCATCTGCCACTACTAAATCCTTACCAGGTACGTAATAAATTTTGTATTCATATCTCATGAACCGAATTCTAAACCGTTGAAGTCTAGGAGTCAATTAATCGATCGGTTACGACTGCAAAATTTGAATCAACCATTTGTGATCAGTTTTCAGCAAAACCGGTATACCTGTGATATATTCCTGAATTTTATCACAAGCCCATGTCAAGGCGAACGCCTCGCGTTCAATTTGTGCGTATTTTTTTTTCTGTAGCTGATAATAGTCGTGACGCACAGGAAACATTTACTTCTTTACCATCGTGACACTGAATAATAAGACACGTTCCTACCCCATACGAGGACGCATCAGCTGATATCGAAATTTGTTTAGATGGATCAAAATAGGGTAAATAAGAACTTTCTTGCAGTAGAGATTTTATTTTTTTAAATGACTTTCTGAGGTATATCCTATACAAATAACACATTTTCCTTCAATAACGATGTCAAAGGTTCTAGAACCTCTGAGCATTTGGGATGAACCGACATGAAAAATTAATCATACCTGAAAATTGTAATAACTCCTTTTTATTATTGGGCTTAGTAAACTTTTTAATTGATGAAATTCTTTCGGGATTTACTGAAATTCCATTAGAAATTTTATGGCCTAAAAATGTCATAGACTGCACACCGAATACACATCTTTCTCGGTTTGTCGTTATCCCTTCTATTTGAATTCTGCTTAAAATTCATTAAGAATTTCATTGTGTGCATGGATTAAAATATCATCAGTGTGATTTAATACACCGTCAGTTGCGGCTAAAATATTATTTAATAAAATAGAAAAATATTCAAGCGCACACGTCATCCCAAAGGGCAACCTTTTAAATATAAATCTTCCAAATGGGCTTACAAAGCAAGTTAAATGCCTGGATTCCTTTTTAAACGGATTTGGAAAAATCCTGATCTATCTGTTATAGCTAAATATTTTAGTTAAACTTATATGTCAGAGATGGCGTCCTATTGGCATCTTAGTTATTTTGTAGTTTAAGAGTTTACAAGCATGCTTTTAGAATGTTAAGTTGGCAATAGACATTTTCTTCTTCTTTTAAGATGGAAGCATCTTTCTGTCAACAAAAATGAAGAGAAACTGTAGGCCATGCGGTACTTCATTCGTTAAAATAAAAGGCAATTACAGAACAAAAGTAGTGTTCTAATCTTTGTACAAAAATTAAAGATCCAATAAATCTAACAGTATCAAGTTTACTGAAATATTTAGAACCTTTCATACGTACTAAAATAGTTTCAACTTTACCAATAGGGAAATATGACCTTAATACTGCTTTATTTAAGTGTGTATAGTCCACATATAGTCTAATTCTGGTTCATTTTCTCAACATCACTATAGGGTTTACCCAAGGGTTGTAATAATTTACCGGTTCAATAATATTAAATTTTTTTTAGATTGTTCATTTCTCCTTTCAACGGGTCAGCAATAGAATGGGAACAACACGAGGAACAGACTGCATATAGGGTTGCACTCCTTCTTTAACTTTAATTTCCATTTCAGTTTGAAATGTACCGAACTCATCGAATATTTTTGGAAATTTAATTTCAATATCATTTTTAAAATAATTCGTATTATTTTGTACATAATTTAATTTTATCGGTTGTACTACTTCTCCCCACTGGGCCCGCCTAAAATCGGTTTATTTAATATCTCAATCACATAAACTTTCATTTGAAACTGCGTGTCCAGGTAGCTGAAAATAGTTGTAAAAGTTCCTACAATGTTAAATTTTATTTCGTACGGACCTGTTACATGCTTATTACAGAAAGACTACTAATTATTTTTTAATCTAAGACATTAATTGGAATACAAGTAATATCTGCTCCCGTATCTATTTTTTTTTGTTTCGAAACATGAATAGGGACAGTCCACTCTCTCTCTACTGTGTATATGATTTAACTGGATAGATCCCAGAAAAGCGCTGTCTTTTTCCGATTCATGTTTAGAACACTCAAACAATTATATTCTACAGATCTGATCTTAGTATTTAAATTACTTTTACATATTTTTGCCTTTTGCCCAATGGCCTAGTTTGTTACACTTGTTACATGTGGAATTATTAGCTGGACATTTATCTCTAGTATGCAATGAACATCCATAGAAACTGCACTTTCTATTCTCTTCCATTTTTCCTTACTCTGAGAATTTCTACTTGATCCGGCAACCCCGTTAACTTCTTGGTTGACTGTGCCTAGTGATAAAATCAGGTTAACACTACTTGAACTGTAGTGGCACTCTGTTCACAATTTATTTCTATCGCTTCAAGTAGTTCACCAATGGCTAGAGCAGAAATTGGATAACAGAGTACCAAACCTATAGTTTCGAGTCGAACTATAGAATTCTACAACGAAACACAGTGCTACTGTTGGCTCTTAAACACATTCACTGAGCGTCAATTTCGTTTGTAATTGTAATCGTTCACTAGTCTTTTTATTATCAATCATTCCGGCAACTATTCTGTCACGAATTAATTCTTCTTTTAACGCACCATAATCGCAATGTTCTGCTAACGAATGTAAATAAGTAATGAAATTTTCCACCGGTTCCACCTGCTGCAGTTCTCTAGAGTTAAACTTATAACGCTCGAATCATTATGTTTCTACGAGGTATGCAGTGCGTTTCAAACTTGTCTAAAGATCCAGGTATTTTGTTGGAGCATTTGGGAACTGTAGTAATATTTATTCTGATTTTTCTCTCATAATATAAACTGAAATATTTATTTTTCCTTCATCTGATTTGCAATTTTGTCCTGATTCCGACATAAATCTTTCAAATCGTTTACGCCACTTTGGCCACGCTATCTGCGTGCTAAAATTAAAATTTTCAGGTGGGGACTCTTGCACTGGCATTTTTACCTCTGTAGTCATGTGTTTCAATGGATCTTCTTTATACTGCACTATACCGTTGTCACCAGACCTAACAGTGTTGCCACCATAGACTGACAGAACACCAGTACCGGAGCCGGGGCTTGAACCCGGTAGCGCGATACCCGTTCGATTAATCCCGATTACCACCTCGCGCCTTAACCAATGCGGCTATCGGCAAGATAACATATTCAGACCTGTATAGTCACAGTGCTTTTTAAACTTTAAGTTCACATCTATTATAATACCGAGATACTTAATTTCTTTAACTTATTCAAGCTCATAATTATTTATCTCAATATACAATTTGTTACATTTAAACTACATAACCTATAATTTTTTCTCCTATTAGCATGTATTTTGTTTTATTTAAATTATTACTTAAACTATTTTCACTCAGCCATTTATTTAATACCTCTAATTCCTTATTTATAGTTAAATATATTTGGTTAAGATCATTATCACTGAAATGACTCTACCCCAGGTGTGTTAATTAGTAGCAAAAATCCTAATGTGAAGCAATCAAGAATCTATTTACTCCGACCCAGAAATTATTTATCTCCATTTTGTGTCAAGATAAATAAACAAATTGGCCATTAACGTGATCGTCTAGTTTTATTAACTTAGGACCTTAATGACGTTGTGTTTTAGATTGGCCCAAGTTCTTTATACAAAGTTTAAAATTACTGTTTCCTATCTGATATCTTTTACGCTTACCATCGACTACCTTTACTGTTTAAATACCTATTTAGTAAATACACACTATTAGTGTCTGGTGACGCTCACTAAGTATA
The DNA here is from genome assembly GCA_963675555.1 of Leptura quadrifasciata. NCBI lineage: Eukaryota > Metazoa > Arthropoda > Insecta > Coleoptera > Cerambycidae > Leptura > Leptura quadrifasciata. Next base: position 146,248,580 of record OY776673.1, on the reverse strand, counting down.
TGCTTAATTTGAGATAGATGCTTTCTCCTGCTCCTGAGTCCTTCGTGCAAGTTTCAACTAATTATTCGTTGCATTTACCAATCTCATATTGGTAAATGTTAGCTGCCGTATTCTGGAATATTTTTGATATATGACTAATAGTTCATGAAAAGAAAGGCAGAAATTTGTTCAATACATATAATGTAGCGATAATCATCCAAAAGATGTTTATGTTATATGTTTACACAGTGGCGACAATCGCCGGAAAAGGTATTCCTCTCTATACATAACAGTTGGTCTCAACCGAGACGTGCAAAAATATGAAACAGGTATTAAGTAGTTATGGTAACAAATAATCACCCATCCTGTTCAACTGACTCAAGATGAAACAATAGTTGTGCGCTTACCTTGCAAAAAGGGTGGACGTAAATAGAGGTGAAAATAAATAGTGACAGACAAACTCTCCGTCTCGAAAGGCTATCGAGCCTGGATATAATAATAATAATGTCTTTATTTTATCATATTTCATTCAAATATACAAATATTTAGCTGTTTCATAAATAGGGCGAAGTTCAGATAACCTTAAGGTTTCTGCTCTTCCACTTAACCCTGTAAATATATCAATGCACTTACAAAGTATTTAAATATCCTAAAAATAAATACAAGGTACATAGCGTACCCAAAAGTATGCTCAGAAGAAGAGAAAGAAAGAGAGAAATCAGGTAATAATAATTTAAGTATACAAAACACACATATACATTACATAGATACATTATTCGCTTTAAAATCAGTTACAAGGTAAAAAATTGTTCGTTCATGAGTTCTTTCGTATAAGCAGTTTTAAATTTTGATAAATGTAGCATTCTTATTGAACTTGGGATATTATTATAGATATTAGACACAGTATATGAGTAGCAGCGCTTAAAAAATTCAGTATTATGCTGCGGTGGTGTAATTGTACCTTTATACCTTATATTCACATTGTGAACGTCAGTTCTGAAAGAAATTTTGTTGTATAAGTAGCTTGGAAATTTGCTGCAAATTATTTTGTGATATAGACAAGCTGCATGTAGCTTGCGCCTATTTGCCATATTCAACCACTTTAAGTCTACAAGTTTGTGAGATATTCTTTCGTACTTTCTAATTCCAAAGAGGAATCTTAGACAGCTGTTTTGGACTTTCTGAATCCTTCTAATATCTAGGCTATCTAAACAAGGTCCATAAAGAGAATCGCAATAATTAAAGCTAGACAGAATGATTGAATTGCATAGCATAGCTTTGACACTTTTGTTTAGTACATGCCTATGGGGAAATAATAACCTTAATTTATAAAATGCACCAGATATCAAAGCTGAAACGTGATGTTTAAATCTTATATGTTGATCGAAAACTACACCTAGATTTTTGACTTTATCATTAAAATTTAACAATTCATTTCTTAGAGTTTACAGAATCCTGTATTAAAGGTATTCGTGTTTTTTTACCAAATATAATAGCGTTAGTTTTTCGCGGATTTAATAGTAATCCGTGCTCTGTGGCGCACTTGTCAATATTAGCTAGGTCTGCCATTATTTCTGTGTTTACGATATCTATATCAGCTGACTTAAAGAGTTTGTAAATTTGAAAATCATCGGCATAGGCATGTGATGTGCAATATTGGAGCGAGGCTGAAAATTGGAATGTATAAAGCGTGAACAGAAGAGGTCCGAATATGTTCCCCTGCGCTACGCCTCTGTTAAGAGTTCGGAAGTGAGAAATCTCCCTACCAATGACAACAGCCTGTGATCTACCGACAAGAAATTTTTTTATTAAAGCTAGAGCCTCATGATTTAAACCAATATATTTTAATATAGAAATGAGCACCGAGTGATTAATTGTGTCGAACGCTTTTGAAAAGTCCAGGAGAACCAGTATCGAGAGTTTATCCTAATCTGGTGCAGCGATAATGTCGTCAGTAATATTTAGCAGAGCCGTATTGCAACTGTAACCGGGTCGAAAACCCGACTGAGTTAAAGGTAAGATATTGTGCAAATTAAAATATTCGCAGAGCTGGGTCTCCATAATCTTCTCAGTAACTTTCGACAAACAAGGTAAAATACTAATTGGCCTAAGATCGGTAAGTTCAGTGGGGGGATTCACTTTGGGAAGTGCTATGACGTGAGCTTTTTTCCACTGCTTAGGGAATACTGAATTTAGTAAACAGAAATTTATTATATGGGTAATAATAGGCAGTAGAAAAGGCAGACATGATTTTAAAATAAAAACTGATATTTCGTCACAACCCACAGCTTTAGTTTTCATACCATAAATTATTTTTAACACATCGATTTCTGAAACTGTTTTAAAATTGAAAGAGCTATTATGTAATTTATTTGCTGAATAGAAGTTTATAATATCATCAAAATTAATATTGGGAACAGGAATGCTATCAATAAAATAGTTATTTATTGTATTACAGTCTGCAAGAGCCTCAGGTAGGTTACTTTCATTGTTATTAGAGTTAAGGAATTTAATATCATCCCAGATTTTGTTTTTATTGCTTCTAAACTGATAGTCAAAATATGCTCTTTTTTCTGACTTTATTGCCGAGTTGGTCATATTGCGCAGGGCTTTATATTGGTTGTGGTCTTGTTCGATTTTCGTTCGTTTATATTTTGCTAATGCTTTATCTCTTAACAGCATCATGTGCTTAAGGTTTTCTGTGAGCCATGGAGAAGGTTTTTTGGTGAATCTGGAGGTTTTTAGAGGGGCATGAATATCTAACAATATAGTTAAGTTGTCTACTAAAAAGCTAAGCTTATCATCCACATCTGCCAGATCATATATGTTTTTCCATGGGATTGACTTTAAATCGTGTTCAAATTGTTTGAAATCTATTTGTTTTAGTGGCCTATACGTTCTAAACTTATGTATCGACTTAGGTTTAATAATTGCTAACTCAATAAAAACCAAGCTATGATCGGATATGTCGCTTGAGTCTATTACGGCACAGTTATTAATGATATGCTGATTATCTGTGACAACAAGGTCAATTAAAGAGCTTGAGCTATCATTAACGCGAGTAGGTTTGGACACGATTTGAGTTAGATCCAAGTTTTCCAGTAATATATTTAAATCATTTGAAGACCGCTTGTCACAGTCTAGAAAATCAATATTAAAATCACCTAAGCATATCATACAGTTTGAATTTAACATAGGTGCAGAGAAAGCATTTTCTAGATGGTTCAAAAAGTCCCCGTGGTATAGTCTTGGCGGTTTATAAACAACTCCAAATGAAATTAACTGTTTACTTATTCTAACCTTAATCCATAACTGCTCTATTTCTTTACTACTTTCTACAAACTTGCAACGCCCCCACCACGCGTCTGACGGTCACAACGAACAAGGTTATAATCAGGTATACTTACACTGGATGATGGAATATTTTCATTTAACCATGTTTCGGTAAGTGCCACTAAATCATATTGCTGTGAGACAACATGCTGTTTGAAATTATCGAAATGTGCGACTAGTGAACGAACATTTAGATGGCAGCAACTAAGTTTATTCATAGCGCTGGTTGTATAATATAATTAACGAACTAATCGTCTCTATATAATATAATATGGGTATTTATTTTACGAGACAAAGTAAGTAAAATTAATGTACAGTGTGTAATATAAATTGTAATATTTTTCCTTCTTCCTTTTTCCTCTTTTTGTTCTGTTCGCTTAGGCAGATTGTAGTTCCAGCTCCATCTCTGATAGGTTATCTTCCAGGTCTGCATATTTCCTAATTGCGCGCTTCTGTCCATTTTTATTGGTGAAAATATCCCCATTCCAGGTCCAGACATTTTGAAAACCATATTTAGTACAGGCTTTTTGATACATATTTACTCGACTGGCGGTTAAGTCCTCTTTGATGACTATCCCTGTATTCTTAAAAAGTTTTTTGCTCTAAAATATTTTCTGTCGTTCACTGATATCCGTGAAACCAATAATAATGGGCCGTGGTTTCTAGCTAGACTTCTTATCAATGTTATTTATATTAACACGATAAGCAGATACATTGCTTGATAGTTGAAAGTTTAATTTTCTAATAAAAATATCTTTCAGCTCACTTACTGTATTCTGATCACTTTCTGGGACACCATAAATACGTAGTTTATTTCTCTTATTATATTGCTTTAGTTGATCTAATTCTGCCTCCATGGTTTCCTGCTGTTTCTTTAAGGTTACAATTGTTTCGTGGGACTCACGTAATTTCAGATCATATTTATCGGTGACATTTTTTAATTTGGCCTCAAAAGTTGCTGCTATGGTTTTAAGAAACGTGTCGTTTAGTAACAGATTTTGAATAGTTTCCTGAATAATATCCTGGATTTCTTCTTTTTGAGCTTTTGTAAAAATTTTATCTCTTAACTTTCGCTACTTAGCTATATATTTCGATGTACTAATTGCAAGTAGCTTTAATACACAGCAGTAAACTATAATAAATTAGATTTGACGGAGCTAGAGAGGATGTTAAAGAACGCTATAACCCCGATATACTTTTCGACGTTGTAACAAAATCCGACTTAGGAAATACTTCGTAAGAAAAGCGTGCTTCACGTAAAAACGCCGTGGAAGAGGTTTTTAATTCTTGGAAACATATTTTTGCTTTTCGGAGCATTTTTTATGCCAAATTTTCGCTAACTCTTCAAGGAGCGTTAAATTAGAAAGTGTAGTAAATGTCGCTGCACAGGGACGTAATGTCGCCCCGACCACCCAATTTTAGAAAGTATACTAAAATTGGACTTGAACTTCAAAATTTCCAAGATTAAAAACCCTTTACGAATCCACGTTGTCAAGCACTGCAACTCTTACGAGGTATTGAATATGAGGACAAGTTAGTCCAACGACTATTCAAAGTATATCGGAAGTTATAGCGAAAACAGCCCTTAGCATCATGGGACCCCCATCATTTCCTAGCAGTCGGATTTGACGGGGAAATGATGTATTTTGACGGGGTTTGCCCTAAACCGGTTCCTCAGTGATTCGGAGTCACAAAAGTATCTATACCATGTACTCACACGTGCATGGGATCTGCCTTGCCTGAACGTAAAAGTTGTTATTGCATAATACAAACGAAGTAGAGACGCTTCAAGCAATTTTAAGCTCCGAGGAGCGACCAAAATTTATGTGAATTAATAAATACGTTTATAAGACAGGCAAGCAAAAGCCCACCAAAATTTCAGTTACATGAAACTTTTCTTGAATCTTTTTGTGCATCGTTAGCTTATCAAACTGCATATTGGATGGTAGTTGGTACCGTATGAATCGTCCCGTTCCTCACCATGTGTTGTACACGGGTCAGACCATTGTTTGTTAACATTTTCTCTTGAAAAAGTTGTTGTAAAAACATAAAATTTTTAAAGATTTAATATATACATTTTGAACTTTATATTGTCTTTTAGTTGTGTTTTCTAACAAAATTCCTTTTCAGGTTTAATTTTAAGAGAGTGTGATACAGACAGTGTTAGATTTATAGTGTTACGACGTCGTCCAATTGATACCATCAGAGCAGCAGTTAAGCATAAACGACAGTAAGTATGATTTATCCATTATTCTCCGTCTGAAACAGTCACGTTGAACCCTAAACATTTTGTGAACGTAATATTTATTATCTAGAATTAAGAAAAGGTTGAGGAAAAAGAAAATTAATTTTTTGCTTTTTCCTATTTTTTTAAATTTTTCTAAGTTTTTCGAGCAGAAAATACGTCCTTCAGACATCCATTAAAGCATGGATCGTTCACATGGCGCCCGAGCAGGGACCATGCCGTCCCCAAACCCAACTAATCCTTTCTCATTCATGGCGGAAGACTCCGAGGGGTCGACCCCAAGAGAATTTTATGAGCGAGTCACCGCGCCGCTCGTCGACGACGGTTCTACAGGGATAGAACCACAACGACTGTTTCCAGAGGGAAATAATCCAAATTTATCTGCTTCACAGCCACAAACTGCTAATTCGATGGAAAGTATGTTTCTGAAAATGGCAGAGGGCTTCGTGCAGGCGATACAGAACGTGTCGACCTGTACGCCCCATGAGAGACAAAGATGTCCGAACGTGACGTTCCATGGGCTTGATCATGAAGATCCAGAAGCTTTTCTGAAAATTATGGAGGAATATTTCGACAGAGCTCGCATAAGCCACGACTATGATCGCCTCCATAACGTAACCGGCCAACTGAAGGGCGAAGCTCAACGATGGTCCGAACAGTTTAGGACGTTGACAACTTCGTATACCTTATTCAAGGAAAGATTCCTTACGAGATTTAATTCTCCCGACATACAGTCACGAGCTATTGCTCAACTGTATGCCACCAAACAAACGTCTTTAGACGACACGGCAGTGTTTATCACAAGGAAAACCTGCCTTTTCGATCGTATTGATCCCTTCAAATCCGAAGCCATCAGAGCTCGGATCATCATGGACCAACTGCGTCCAGAAATTAGGTCACGCTTGAGAAGCAACCTAATTTCATCCACAGAGATGTTAATAGCAGCGGCTACTAACGTCGAGCGGGATTCAGCTGACGAACAGACGTCGCTAATCCAGCTAATCGACCAACGTCTGTCCCGCGCGTCTTACTATCAAGAGCCGGGACGTTTTAGTCAACAAAATTTTAGTAACAGGAGCAATGGAAGCCCAACTCCGACAGCACCGAGGGTGCATTTCCGAGAGGATGTCTCTCGACAGGACGGTCCCGGTAGAGCACCTGGTTGTCCTTCTTTTATGCCTAATTCTTCAAGCGGATCAGTGAATCCTGACCGCAGGCAAAAGAATTTCAATGGCGGATCGGGGAAATTCCGAGTACCCGACCGACCGGCTACCCCGTGCCGATACTGCACAGACACAGTGCAGTGGCACTTCCATAGGCAGTGTCCGAATAACCCTCATCTCAACAGGAGACCGGGAAACTTTCGAGGGGCCAGAGACCCAGGCCAGGGTCAATCTGCAAGATCCCCGGTACAACGGCCGAACCAAGGCGGCAGCAATGTCCAATAAATCTTTCCGATACTCATGACCACTACGACGCTCCTCTGCACAAGACAAAGGAAGCAATAAATTATATGAGCGAAGCGTTCCCTTTGCCTCGTATAAAAGTTCAAATTAATGAACATGCGGTCGACGCTCTGATTGATTCAGGCTCGACACGAAACGTTATCCATCCGAGCATGTTGGATAGTTTTAAAAATCTCACGACACGTCGATCATTTGCTATGGCGTGCGGAGATCGAATGGTGGACTCTCTTGGCACGACAAAATTAAAAGTAATAATTTCAGGCACTTCTTTTGAAATTGATTTTCAAGTAATCGAAAATTTGAACGAAACAATAATATTAGGATCACCATTCTTATACATGAATAATGTCGCATATGATTATGGCCGAAAATGCCTATATGCCGGCACGGAAGAGCGTATTACCGTCTTCTGGAACCAAGCTTCTCAGAGGAAGAGACAGCAGGCAAAGCTTCCTGAAGAGCTTGTTATTAAAGACAAATTTCTACGGCCGCTGTTCGAAGAATTTGTCGATCTGTTCACTGCGGAACCGACTCAAGCAACCACAGTGACTGTTAAACACAAAATTATAGTAAAAGATACAAAACCATTTAATATCAGACCATATCCGATGTCTCCGAGTACGAAGAAAATTATGTACGACCAAATCGAAGAGATGTTGAAAGCTGGCGTCATCGAACCTAGCACTGCCCAATATAGTTCACCACCCGTGATAATAAAACGTTCAGACAAGAAACCACGTTTTTGCATCGACTATCACCACTTGAACGAAATGACTGAAGACGAGGCTTCCGTCTTACCAAAAATACATGAAAGTATTAAAGATTTAGGAAATTCGAAAATTTTTACTGTGTTGGATCTAAAGAGTGGATATTGGCAAATACCGCTCGATGAAGCATCAAAAGATTTCTCAACGTTTACCACTCCTGATGGGGCAGCTTACAGATTCAATGTCATGCCTTTCGGCCTCAAGACAGCTCCCTGTACCTTTCAGAAATTCATGGCAAAGGACGTTTTGACGGGTTACCTGCACCATTTCTGTAAAGTGTATTTAGATGATATAATCGTTTACAGCGTAAACGCGAAGGAGCATATGTCCCACTTGAGGTTAGTCTTTGAAAGACTACGTCTGCACAATCTAAAAGTGTCACCGGAAAAGTGTGTAATAGCGACGAATGAAATCCAATATTTAGGCCACACAATTAGAACTGATACTTCCCGGCCATTAGAAAAACATGTATTACAAATTCAAAATTATCCCGTTCCAGCCACCAAAAAGCAGCTACAAAGTTTCCTAGGACTTTGCAACTGGGTAAGAGAATATCTACCAAATGTGGCGATGATCACGAAGCCACTAACGAAACTTCTTTCGAAGGAAAATCGTTTTCACTGGAACCATGTATGCGATGAAGCATTTAGAAAATTAAAAGAATTATTATCCGGACCGCTGGAACTCCATCGGCCGGATTTTTCACGTCAGTTCATTTTACAAACAGATGCATCCCTACAAGGTCTTTCGGCCGTATTATATCAATTGGGCGACAACGGCGAAAAACAGATCGTTTCGTATGCAAGCAACACGTTATCTCCAGCAGAGAGACGTTACCACATAAACGAGCTGGAATGTTTGGCGGTGGTGAACTATATTAAAAAGTACAAGATGTACTTAGCAGACAAACCGTTCTTGGTGAAGACGGACAACAGGGCGTTACTTTGGTTGAACAAACATAAGGACGACAAAACTAAATTTACTCGATGGTCATTATTATTGCAAGAATATGCATTCAAAATTGAACACTGTCCAGGAAAGGAGAATTTATTAGCAGATTTTCTAAGTCGTAACCCACAAAATAAATATGTCGAGACAGACGATGAAGAGGAAAGAATGTTCCTACCAAATTACAAGTGTCCAGAACGTATTTCTGTTTTAACGCATTCAGAAATATACGAAGATATCGTACAGGCTCAATTGAGTTCAAGAGATATTCAAGACAAGATCCGCCGTTGGAATGATCTATTTCAACAGGAACAACGTTCCGATGCGGATCTTATTTTTATGAAAAATTTTCACGTTCAAGACGATGTACTTTTGAAAGATTGCGGTCAAAATTTTAAATTGATAGTCCCAAAGAGGAAAATTAAGGAATTGATTTACCATTATCATGACCGAGATGAAGCATGTCATCCAGGAAGAGACGAGACTCTTAGGAAAATTGCAAAACGTTATTATTTCAATAATATGGCCAGGATCGTAGGCAGATATATAAACGACTGTCTGATATGCCAGTCTGTAAAGACAAGACAAGCCCAACCCAATGCTCCACTTAGAAGTCATGCACCACAAAATGCATTTGAAACCTTGAGCGTCGACGTAATTGGCCCGCTGCAGAGGACTAAAGACGCCGAAAATAGATACATGATTATCGTCGAGGACGTATTCAGTAAATGGATAGAGGCAAAGGCATACATTCAGGTCGATGGCAGAACGATAGCCAAATTTATTGATGAAGAGATAGTAGCAAGATTCGGAGTCCCTCGAGTCATAATTTCAGACAATGGTGGTCATTTCAATTCCGAATGGTACATCACGTTTTGTGAAAGAAACGGTATCGAACGATACTTAATCCCGGCATATCACCAACAGTCCAACCCCGTGGAACGATGGGTTCAGGAGTGCAAGAAAAAAAACACCCTTTTATTCAAAAAGCCAAACGACACTTGGGATCGCTACGTGCATCAGATGACTTACATCTTAAGAAATCGTAAGAACGCCGCTACAAATCAAACACCTAGCATGATAGTGTTAGGATATGACCCAGCCGAAAGAGGCGAATGGGATTTGTATGCCTGGAGGCAAGAAAGAGCCAAGCAACAAACGCTCCCACGATACGAGCGAGTCAAGGAAGCCCGTCAGGCTCAACAAAATTACAAACAGAAGTACGCGCCCAAAGAGGCCGTCACTCCAGTCGTATTCAAAGTAGGAGACAGAGTCATGAGTAAAAGAAAAAGGAAGGTACATACCTTCACGCCGTCTTGGTCAGGCCCAACCAGAATCTTGAAGAAGTTTTCAGACGAAGTATATCTCGTGCAAAAGGGAAATGTAACGACAAGAGTACATGTAAATGATTTGAGACCAGCCCCGCCAGAGGAGCACAACTTGGAAATCGAATCTTCCGACGAAGAAAATGCTAGTCCAGGCGGAACATCACTCGATGGAAATGATTCCCCGTTCTCAGACGATTCCACAGAACCTCCACCGCCGGAGCAAACTGTTGTACAAATCCATGCACCGCCACGAGATGCTTCCTCTTCGGATTCAGAATCAAGTTCTGGAGATTCCATAATATTTTTATAATATTTTTCAACCTAGGCTAAGTTTTAACTTAGTGCTAGGTTTATTTTATATCAAAATTTCCATACCAACTTCTTGTCGCGTCTGGCAAGAGTTGGTATTTTTTATGCATTTTTTTCAAGTCATTTTCATCGAGGATATTGTATCGTCCATACAAATCTTCCAAATTCACTGCAGCAACTCTGACCGTGTCCGGCAGAGTTGGTAATTTTTATAATTTTTTTTCAAAGTCCTCATATGTTAATAAACACACGTCTGTAAGCAGAGTCCGACCCAAAGGGTCCAAACAAATGTTCCATTGGCACGTCATGGAAAGACGACGACTCTGACGCAAGAGCGCGATTCAGATGAGTCTAGCAACTCAAGGGCGAGATGCCGCCACGTCTGCTGGATGGGCAGATGCAACGATCCGACGGATGCAGATTCTGTCGCAGATTTCTCCTAAGAAGAGATTTTAATAAAAACTATTTCAATCAGTATAAGTCTACAAAATTCAATGTTCATATTCTCAAAGACGACGATGTGATATCGGTCGCAGATTTCTCCCAAGAAGAGAATTTTAACTACACGGAAACATTTCAATCAATATAAGTCTACAAAATTCAGTGTTCCTATTCTCAAAGACGACGATGTGATATCGGTCGCAGATTTCTCCCAAGAAGAGAATTTTAACTACACGGAAAACATTTCAATCAATATAAGTCTACAAAATTCAGTGTTCCTATTCTCAAAGACGACGATGTGTTATCGGTCGCAGATCCCCAGACGGGATATGAACAATACATTTTACTAAAACTTTATTTTATATTGTTTCATATAACTGAGCAGAGCCATTGTATAGCTGGAGCCAAGCAGTCCGAGGACCACCTAAGCTGTTCCAGAAGGCAGTTCGACACCGAAGGTGATCGACGAGGCATAGACACGAGGAGGAGCAGACGCAAGCCCGCATTAGTGGAAGAACACTAAGAAAGATAAGTGCGTCGAAAGTGTTTGTGTTGTGTCATCGAAAATCTGAGGATTTTCGATTTTTTCTTTTTTTTATGCCTTTTTCATATACAATGTTCAATTATTCAATCGCATGCTATGCATCGATATATGTTCAAACTTATTACCATTTTAGATTTGCATCTATGTTATGTTCAGATAGGCCGGTCTGAAATATAACCGAATACAACACATGGGAGACTACATCCAATGATCCATTTTCTCTTCAAAAACCAATTTACCAAACGTTGCACAAAAAGATTCACGGAAAGGAGGGGAGTGTTAAAGAACGCTATAACCCCGATATACTTTTCGACGTTGTAACAAAATCCGACTTAGGAAATACTTCGTAAGAAAAGCGTGCTTCACGTAAAAACGCCGTGGAAGAGGTTTTTAATTCTTGGAAACATATTTTTGCTCTTCGGAGCATTTTTTATGCCAAATTTTCGCTAACTCTTCAAGGAGCGTTAAATTAGAAAGTGTAGTAAATGTCGCTGCACAGGGACGTAATGTCGCCCCGACCACACAATTTTAGAAAGTATACTAAAATTGGACTGCAACTCTAACGAGGTATTGAATATGAGGACAAGTTAGTCCAACGACTATTCAAAGTATATCGGAAGTTATAGCGAAAATAGCCCTTAGCGACATGGGACCCCCATCATTTCCTAGCAGTCGGATTTGACGGGGAAATGATGTATTTTGACGGGGTTTGCCCTAAACCGGTTCCTCAGTGATTCGGAGTCAAAAAAGTATCTATACCATGTACTCACACGTGCATGGGATCTGCCTTGCCTGAACGTAAAAGTTGTTATTGCATAATACAAACGAAGTAGAGACGCTTCAAGCAATTTTAAGCTCCGAGGAGCGACCAAAATTTATGTGAATTAATAAATACGTTTATAAGACAGGCAAGCAAAAGCCCACCAAAATTTCAGTTACATGAAACTTTTCTTGAATCTTTTTGTGCATCGTTAGCTTATCAAACTGCATATTGGATGGTAGTTGGTACCGTATGAATCGTCCCGTTCCTCACCATGTGTTGTACACGGGTCAGACCATTGTTTGTTAACATTTTCTCTTGAAAAAGTTGTTGTAAAAACATAAAATTTTTAAAGATTTAATATATACATTTTGAACTTTATATTGTCTTTTAGTTGTGTTTTCTAACAAAATTCCTTTTCAGGTTTAATTTTAAGAGAGTGTGATACAGACAGTGTTAGATTTATAGTGTTACGACGTCGTCCAATTGATACCATCAGAGCAGCAGTTAAGCATAAACGACAGTAAGTATGATTTATCCATTATTCTCCGTCTGAAACAGTCACGTTGAACCCTAAAAATTTTGTGAACGTAATATTTATTATCTAGAATTAAGAAAAGGTTGAGGAAAAAGAAAATTAATTTTTTTCTTTTTCCTATTTTTTTAAATTTTTCTAAGTTTTTCGAGCAGAAAATACGTCCTTCAGACATCCATTAAAGCATGGATCGTTCACAAGGACACGTCTACTCACTAGCACAGCACATATTCAGCATAAATTCTCATACGCTGCAGGGAAATCTCCCTAGTACTGACGCTAAAGCCTGCAGGTTACATAATCTACGTATATAACATTAGCAAACCACTTTTAGCAAAATGCAAAAAAACTATTGGACATTTTGTTACTTTTATGTTGCTATTTTGTAGCACCAAAATTAATTTTGTAGCTCGAATCATTTTCGAGAAAACTGAAAACTGCTAACGTTAATTTAATGTTAGCAGTAATCGCGATATCCAGGTAGCTATTAACCCTCGGGCGGGCGCGCTATTCAAAATCACATGAGCGGGCGCGTTGCGGCACTGTATGCCGCAAGCAGAAAAACGAACGGATCAATTCAAAACAGCAAAATTTATTTCCTAATAAGAGTAAAAAAATAAAATAAATCGTAATTAAATGAAATTTTTTATCCTAATTTCGCAAAAGTACAAAAATAAAATGTAAATAAAACATAATTCTAACAAAATAAATCTTAATTCTTACAAAATCTAAAAATCTAATGTTCCTTCCTAATCTTCTTCCTCTTCACCCATTTGAGAAGGCAAACAATTTTGGCAGGTAACAGCCTTAGTGCTATGCCCCTCACAAACAAAATGTTGACATAAACTACAAGTAACTGTGGTTCTATTATTCTTTTTAGAGCTGCAAATATGGCACCGTCCGTTAGCATTTCGGGTAACTGCTGCCTCAGGCGCTGGACGACATTTTGAAAGAAAGGCTGTTACATCCTTGGGAAGCGTTGGTATTTTAGCTCGATCTTTCAGATGGTCTTCAAACAGTTCAAAAGCTAATTTGGTGAGGAAAATACTTCTTATAGGAGGAACAACTAAAGGCTTAGTATTATTGTATATAATTTCAGAATTGATTCCGGCAATGTATGAAAAAAAAATTGCAAGAGGCCATCTTCTAGTAATTCTTTGCGTTGTGCAAGACGCACATTTCTGGTCAACAGTATCAACGGTACATTTTATTCTATTATAATCCAAAATGATTTGTGGCTTTTTTGTGGTCTCATCAATTTCACCTGCATCGTGCATAGTTGACAATAAAATTACAGCCTTATTCTTTTTGCTCACATATGAGACCAAAGTCATATCATCTTGAAACCCGAACAGAGTGGATCCAACTTGGCGTGATTTATTTGGTAAAAAATCAGGTGGAATTTCTTTTTTGTTTTTTTTTTCATTGTGCCAATTAACGCTAGTTCATTTTGAAGGAGATATTCGGCTAACGGATAGCTAGTATAATAGTTATCTGTGGTTATGTTCCTGTGAGATTTTTTGAGAGGGTCTATCAATCTCTGTACAATATCGAATGGCTTATTAGACGTCTTGTAAGGGCTATTAGGTTGTGCTCCACAGTATATTTCGAAGTTCCAGGTATAATACGTCCTGCTGTCACAAAGAGCATAGATTTTTAGACCATATTTGGCTAGTTTTAATGGCATATATTGCCGCATCGACCCCGAAACGGATGGAGCATTTCATCTATGGTGACAAATTCTCCCAAACTATAATTATCCTTGCAATTAGTGACAAAACGTGTGTAAATCAATCTGATGGCAGCTAATTTCTCAGTCTTCTCGCGATCTTTTCTGGTTATAATACTGTCAAAGCGAAGAGCACGAAGAAGAAAGAGAAATCTTTTGTAACTAAAAAGAGCTCTCAATATTAGCATTCCAGTCCCATCTATGGACCACAATTCTAAAACATTTACATGGTTTCCTTTTTTTACTGCAATTAGTGCTCCAAATAAAGCCTGAATTTCACTACAGGACGTTAATTTACAGTCCCTTTCTCTTTGATATGGAAATTTAGCTTTTCTATTTTCAATGTAGATATTGGTACAGGAAGCTATGTGGTCGATCATATCCGTCGTCATAAAAGTAAAAAATGATTCCAATCTGGTCGAGACATTTTTCGCTGAGCCTTTAGATTCAGGCAGCACTTTTATTATATTTTTGGCTTTGATTTTACTTGATGTTGTTGGAATACTCTTCCAAATATTTTCTTCATCTTTGGCAATATAAAACTGATAATCAGACTCTTGCAATTCCATACACTGTAGATCCTTGAAAACTTCATCTCCAGACTGTTCTGATCCACTATCATTGTCTGCCAATTCAATTCCTTCAGTCTCGCCTTCCTCTTCATCGCTAAAGTTTACTATGTCCTCGACATCTCACAAAGTACCAGCCAATTCATGTAATTCCCCGGCAGTCAAAGGTTTTCTTGAATATCGCTTATCCCTAAAATAAAAATAGTAAATTAAAGTAAATTTTAAATTTGGTGTGCCGTATAAATAAAATTTAATGCTGCAACTTGATAAAAACCAGAAATAATTTTACTTACATGATCGGGCGCGCTGCGGCAGAGAATGCCGTAACCTCAATACCTACACGTTCAACAACTCACTGATAACTAAACAAATCATAAACTGCTGTACTTTGTGTGTAGTAAGATGCCTATAGTCATTTGAGCATAGCTAGATGGACAATGAGATTTCACCAATAATATTTGCTGAATCTTTAAATTAGTGAAAAGGCGGCATGCAGTGCCGATAGCGCGTTATGGATGCCAACATCCCTTGACTTCCAGCTGAGATCAGCATCTCAACGTCATGAGAATAGATAAGCTAAAGTTATTTATTCTAGCGAAGCACTGCAATTCAAGCTTTTTGTCATTATTATTTTACGCTGTAAACATAGTTTAATAAAGTGCTGCTTTTCGTTGTAATTGTTTTCTGCTTGTGAAAATTTGAATTGTTTTTAAAAACTTTTTCCGGACGGGAAAACATTATTGGCGCAGTCGTGTGGATTTACGGAAAAGTCCTTTTGTGATACTTTTCTTCGTTTTCAAACGATTAACGTAAAGGATAGCTCCTGACCAGCATCGTGCCAGGCCCAGGATTAAAATTCTCCAAGTGGAACAAGTGCAACAGGTTGAAGAATGCATCGAGCATCGCTGATACTGTAAATAGCAATCATTGTTTATTCCTTTTCCTGCCTAAAATCAATCGCGATACTTAGTGTAAAATAGGGTAAACCTAGTTAAGAGTAGTTTAATAGCACCAGAATTAAAGAAATAATTAAATAGAATTAAACTTAATATATATATATTTTTCTCTCTTATAACAGTAAATCCATTCCCCAAAAATCAATGTTATTGTAGAATAAATATTATAATTTACATAGTAACATTCAAACAAAGTAACAATATATCTAAGTGTAATTTCCTAGTATTATCTTGGCTAAGATTAAATTTGCAAATTACGCAAAAGTGATTACATTACATTTAACGTTGAATTTATCTCGTCTTCAAACAAGCACGTTTCTAGGCCTCTAAAATTTTATAGTTTTATGCACGTAAATTAAATAATTTTACATACTGAGTGTTTATTATCGTTTGACCATACCTTTATTATTTCTCTTGTAATTTGCATAAACGTATTCATATATATTACCATATTGCCTATATTACATAGCTCTAATTAAAAAGTATTGCTTCTAATATACCCGAAATGGCGACAAGACCAGCACCGCCAGCTTTTGATGTAAAAACTTTGTGCATCGTACCTTATTTCGATGGCAACCCTAGTGAATTATATGATTTTATTAGAGTTTCGGTGACATTATTAAACCATTACTTTGATACCAGGCCCGAACATATTAGCTGCATACAAAATGTTTTAATTTTACAAGGTATTATCAGTAAAATAAAAGGTCGTGCAAAGGAGGTCATTTCAATTTATGGTTGCAATGTCTGGGAACAAATAAAAGAGACGCTTATTCAGAATTTTGGGGACCAACGTGACGAAAATTCGTTAACTAGAGACCTTGTAAATTTAAGACAGTTACCAAACGATACTCCTATACAATTTTACGAAAGAGTAATGGGGCTCTTAAACACCATTAATAATTATGTTGCTCTGCATAACACTAATGCGGAAATAATAACAAGTAAGAAAAACTTTTTCAAACAACAAGCACTAAAAACATTTCTAGCCGGGCTTCGCGAACCAATTGGTGCAACTGTACGTGCTATGAGACCACAAACTCTAGCCGACGCTATAAAATATATCCAGGAAGAACTTAATATTAGGTATCTACAGAGAAATCACGTTAACACTCAAGACATACCACCCAGAAGACCCATTCCAGAAATTCCTAGGCCACAATTACAGCAGAATTCTACACCAAGATATTATCAACCAAACTCTGCACCAAGATATTATCAACCAAACTCTGCACCGAAGTATTATCAACCAAATCCTGCACCAAGATTTTATCAACAAAATACCTCACAGCAACCCCGTGCAAATCACTCCCAAAATCAAAATCAAGCAAGATTTCCACAAGGACCCATTCACATTAGACCTCACGCAAATTTCCAACAGCAAAGATTTCCAACAAACCAACAAGTATTCGGGAAACCTGCAAATGTATGGAAACCAAACCCCAACAATTTTCAACAAATACCACGGCCCACACCTATGAGCACTACAACATCTTTACCCAAAACACTTCCTCAGCGAAACCTGGACCAAAATCAACAACCACAGAGGCAAAATTTTGGTAATGAACAACTCTATAATATTGAACAAGAAAATCCAACTATAGGGAATGAATACCTGGACTTATAACCGGATTCGTACCGGGAAGAATACGAAGAAGCATATGGTTACTACTACCCCCAAGAAGCACCTTCAGAAACTACAGATAATGCACCTGAAGACCAAACTGAAAATTTTCCCTACGACACGTATTCGAACAACGAACCATAGCCGAACTACACATGTATACTAATAAAAGAGAGCTTCCGTACATCGAAATTAAAAATCCACCCTTAAAACTTTTGATCGATACCGGTGCCACCAAATCATTTTTAAACCCCCAAATAGGATTCGAATATTACAAAAATAAACTAATACACGAGCCTTTCGTAGTGACATCTATATTTCAAAATCATTCGCAAGAATATTGAGTAAAAATTCCAGCATTTTCAGAATTTAACTCGGACTCAGATTTAAAATTTTATCTTTTTAAATTTCGTGACATCTTTGATGGTTTAATAGGTCTAGATATTTTAAAATTACTAGACACTGATATCAGTATTTCACGGTCAAAATTAATTACTAAACATGCAACTCTACCTATTAAATATTATGAAGCTCAAAAACCCCAAATTTATTCAACAACTTTAAAGCCAAATACTATAACAAAAGTTAAACTTCCAGTAGACAAAAACGGCACTATAATGATACCCTCGCAAGACGTACAAGGTGCAAAAATCAATGAAATGATGCTAACAATAACTTTGCGTACGCAGAATTAATCAATGACAGCGAACACGAACTGCAAATATCTTTAAAAGAATCTATAAAAACCGCGTATATCGACTTAGAAAACTTTCATCTTTATTCGGCAGAAATTTTACCCCTGGGCCCACAAGATGTACAAATTCATCAATTGATACGTACAGACCATATGAATAGCGAAGAAACGACACAAATATTAAAATTATGCCAAAGTTATGCGGACATATTTCATCAAGAAAACTCACCCCTAACTTTCACAAGTCAGGTCAAACACCAAATAAAGACTAAAGATGAAATTCTTGTTTATACAAGATCGTACAGATACCCGCATGTCCACAAGACAGAAGTAAGAAACCAAATTTCGTCTATGTTAGACCAAGGTATTTTAAGGCCCAGCAACTCGCCCTGCTGGTCATCACCCATATGGATAGTGCCGAAAAAACCTGATGCCTCAGGAAAAGTTAAGTGGCGTGTTGTGGTCGATTACAGGAAGATCAATGAAAAGACTATAGATGATCGGTACCCGATACCGAATATCACAGACATTCTCGACAAACTCGGGAAGTGCCAGTATTTCACCACGCTGGACCTCGCCAGTGGCTTCCACCAGATAGAAATGTCGCCAGAAGATATCCAGAAAACGGCATTCAACGTAGAGAATGGTCACTACGAATACACCAGAATGCCGTTCGGGCTGAAAAACGCTCCAGCCACTTTTCAAAGAGTGATGGATAACGTTTTAAAAGGACTTCAAAATGATATATGCCTTGTACACATGGATGATATCATCGTATACTCGACATCTTTACAGGAACACATTCTAAATTTAACTAAAGTTTTTCAACGATTAAGAGAGTCCAACCTAAAAATTCAGTTGGACAAGTCCGAATTTTTACAAAAACAAGTTGCATTTCTAGGCCACATCGTGACCCCGGAGGGCATAAAATCCAACCCCGAGAAAATAAAAGCGATATTGAAATATCCAATACCTAAAACAACTAGAGAGATAAAAGGCTTCCTTGGGCTACTAGGGTATTATAGGAAATTTATCAAAGATTTTGCCAAAATTACCAAACCGCTTACACTCTGTTTAAAGAAAGATTCGAAAATAGAACACACCCCGGAATTTATTGCATGCTTCGAGACTTGTAAAAACCTTTTAACAAATGAACCCCTGCTACAGTACCCGGACTTCTCTAAACCATTTAACCTAACTACGGATGCCAGTAACTACGCGGTCGGCGCTATTTTATCTCAAGGCCCCGTCGGAAGTGACAAACCTATAGCTTTTGCATCTCGCACCCTAAACGATTCGGAAACAAATTATTCAACCATAGAAAAAGAAACGTTAGCGATGGTATGGGCGACTAAATATTTCAGGCCCTAACTGTTTGGCCGAAAATTTAAAATTTTGACGGGCCATAAGCCACTCCAGTGGTTATTCTCCCTTAAGGAGCCGAATAGTAAATTAGTAAGATGGCGCCTTAAGCTCGAAGAATTCGACTATGATATCTGCTATAAGAAAGGAAAGAAAAATACTAACGCTGACGCACTGTCCCGCATTGAAATCAATACAAAAGAAATGACACCCCTTCAGAAATATATACAAAACTTCAATGCCGAAATGTCAACACATGAGGAAGAAAACCAAATCGACGATGCCTCCCTTTATAACAACCAAAATAGTACAATGGCAGACCTAGAAGATGAAGAACAACAACAAGAAGAAACTGCCAACCACACCGACGATGACGAAACTAATCACACGAATCAGGAAGAACCCGTATTAACTATTCCAATATCCGAAAAACCCCTGAATTACTATGCCAATCAAATAATATTCAAAACAATATTTTATGGTACCACCATACCAAAAATAAAAAAGCCTTTCCTAAATAAAAAGAGACTAACTGTTTCCATCGGACTTGACAATTTTGATACTAACGTTGTCAATTTCTTTAAAGACTACATACCACCGAAAACTAAACATGCTATTTATTTCGACAATAACGAGAAATATCAAGAAGTTTGCGAAATATTAAGGCAATCATTTCTTAACTCTTCTTTCGACTTAATTAAATGTAATACTGTACTACGAGACGTAACATCTAAAGACGAACAGAAAGAAATCATCCAAAAATACCACGAAAGTAAAACAAATCACCGTGGCACGCTAGAAACCGAAACTCGCATTAGACTAACAGTGTGACATTTGCCAAATAAATAAATATGACCGAAATCCAATTAAACCAAAATTTATGATAGCACCCACTCCAACAAAACCATTTGAAATTGTACATGTTGACGTATTCCAAGCCGAAAAACAAAAATTTGTAACCCTAATCGATTCTTTTTCAAAATACGCTCAGGCATATCCAGTAGACGGAGCTTGCAGCGTAAATATCGTTAAAGCCCTTCTAACTTTTATTAACCATCATGGCCTACCACCATTATTTGTTGCGGATAGCGGAGGCGAATTTAAAAGTAAAATGATTCAAGAATTTATGGAAACCCATAAAACTACGATTCATTATACAACACCCGGTAATTCTCAATCGAACGGATTAATCGAAAGGTTTCATTCCACATTAATCGAGCACTTACGGATACTTAAACGTGACAAAACATTAAAGAATTCAGACATTAAAGAATTAATGTTATACGCAATTTTGGGCTATAATAACTCAATACATTCAGTAACCAAACAAAAACCGATTGACGTTATAAATGGTCACCTAACAACCGGAGATCCATTTGATATAGAACTAGACAATGCTTTACTGAACAATTATATTTCCCAACATCGCGAAAAAACAAAACAACTCTACGCGAAAATACATAACTGTTCTCTACATAAAAAAACTACAGCTATAACCAACATAAAGAAAAACAGACAAGAACCAATTAAATATAAACGCAAACAAAAGGTCTATATCAAAAAATTTAGTAAAATAAGAAATAAAATGTATCCAAAATTCACACCACAAGTGGTTACAAAAACAGCAAAGTAACTATAGGCATTCCAGGAACTACTAGACACAAAAGATTTATAAAAAACGTTCCAACTAAACAAACTGACAAGAATATATCCTTACAGGTGGACGTACATCCTAGTACAAGTGCAACCCCAGGACATACGGATAACTAATTTAGAAACCAACCCTGGGATCCTCCCATTAAAACTTGGACAAGCCAGAATTCAAACAAGCTCACATGACTTTATACACTATTACGACCTAAAACCCATATCACAAGAAATCGAGACGATTTCTCTACAATACAATTTAATTACAAGGGCAATAAATGGCAGCCACCCGTACTTTTCAAATTTACAAAATTTCAATTTAAGCTTAAACTACCTACTTGAAAGCGCTAAACGAAAATTAGACACTATATACCCAACTCATCGGATTAAACGCGGACTAATAAACGGACTAGGAAGTATAGTAAAAGCTATTTCAGGTAATCTAGCCCAAGAAGACGCCGAAAGGTATAATAGAGCAATCGAAAGTTTACAAAATAATCAAGAAAATATTGTCGGAAATCTTAACTCACATATTTCTATTACCCGCGATTTAATTGAAAATTTCAATTCAACGGTTTCATTATTGAGTCATAATCAGGACAAAATCACCGAAGAAATAAATAAAGTAAGCTCAGATCTAAATAAATTTGTAATCGGCTTTAATCATTATTTGAGAGCTAAAAACTTACTTGATCAACTGAACTTAGCACTACAAACTACCTTACAATTATTGACAGATATAGAAAATTCAATAACATTTGCAAAAATAGGTATTCTACATAATAGCGTAATAAGTTTTGAAAACTCGAATTCAATCATTAATATAATGTTAAACCATCATCCATCAGAACAATTACTTTATGTTCAGAAAGAAGAACTAATAAAGTATTATAACGTAATCACAGTAGATGCCTACTACTCAGAACATAGAATCGTCTTTATTTTGCACTTTCCTCTCATTCATCCAGAAACCTTTACTCACTATCACTTGTATTCCATACCAACGAATAGTCTCACAACCATTATACCACCCTTACCCTTCCTAACAATGAACGCCGAACTCTATCAGTATGACAGTACGCGTTGTATGCAATTGGAAACCATGTACTTATGCCGGAACACCTAATAATCCAGGACGACGACAAGAGAGACTGTATATTTCAGATATTACAATTAAATAATAAGGCAGCTAATTGCCATCACACAAAAATTACAATCACCTCACCCTTGATCGAACAAATAACAGAAGCCCACTACATCGCCATATTCCCCAATCAGACGAAAGTTCTAACAAAATGCACTTCCACGGAAATCCAAACCCTACAAGGAGTGTACTTACTTCAACTTCCCAGAGAATGCCAATTCCAAACTTTAAATTTTGTATACCTAAATACAAAAACGGAAATACCAGAGCAACCCTTAACGCTACCAAAAATAGAAACGGCAATCATTCCAGGACCCGGGGGAATATCATCTCAATATCGACAAAATTCCCTTGGATGGACTTCAAAAAATACATCAGGACCGAAAGAAACTGCTGCCCTTATCCATCACAAAAAATGGAGAAAGTTCTACTCATTTCTGGACAACCCCATTATTCATCATCGGCACGATAGTAATAATATTCGTCATATACAAGTGCCGAGAAAGATTGACGCAAGAAAAGAAGACCTCCACCAATCAACCTGAAGTTTTCTTTCTACCCCATAAAACTTCTTCTAAGGAGGGAGGAGTTATGGATGCCAACATCCCTTGACTTCCAGCTGAGATCAGCATCTCAACGTCATGAGAATAGATAAGCTAAAGTTATTTATTCTAGCGAAGCACTGCAATTCAAGCTTTTTGTCATTATTATTTTACGCTGTAAACATAGTTTAATAAAGTGCTGCTTTTCGTTGTAATTGATTTCTGCTTGTGAAAATTTGAATTGTTTTTAAAAACTGTTTTTCCGGACGGGAAAACATTATTAGCGCGCCCGCCCGAGGGTTAACGCTAAAGTAAAAATTATAAAGTCAGAATTCGTTACATTCAAAGTGCTTTCAGATATCAAGGCTGTATTTTTGATTAGACCAATTTTTGCCAAAAATATTCTAGTCAATATGTAAAGAACTTTAACGGTGTAATAATAAAACCACATTCAGCGAAATACAAAAAAAAAAAAATCAGTGGAGTCCCTCACTTTTTGTTTTTTATCTACATGGTATAAATAACCATTAATATTGTACAGCATGCAGATTACTTTTGTGTATGCATTGGAAAGAGAAAATATGAACAACGTATTGATAGTTTAAGTTACGCAAAAGTTGTTAACAGGGGAAATGATTTTCAATCAATGGTTACGATGTTATCACATTCCTAATATATCAAATATTAAATTTGGCACCATAAATTTTCCTGTTAAAAGCAATGTCAAACACCTGGTTATAATTTTATATGAAATACAAACAGCCTTACATACATTTAAAAATGTTTGTACTTTTTCAGAAGTAGTTATGTATGTTTTACACGGCGTATAGTGTATTATTCTTATTGCCAAACAAATGATGTAAATAAGCATTTAGCTTTACAATTCAAATTCTATACAAAATAAATACATATAAATATGTATTTTAATGTAAGTAATTTTGGTTTTACCTAGTAAATTATATAAACAAAAGAATTATAATTGAGTTTGCATTACTAACTGAGGAAAATAATTTTACACAGATCTCCCTATTCGTTCTACATAACTTATTCTGTAACTTAATCATCGGCGCATGCGGCTGACAATCTATTATTAATTGCCGCGCGATCAAGTGTACTATTGTTCATTTTTTAAATTTTTTGTTGCTATTACTGTTGTCACCTCAAATTAATGCTAATGTTAACTTGAATAGTTAAAGGAATCGCGATATCTTTTTGCAAAATGCAAAACTGTTGTACATTGTATTTTTTTGTTGCTGTTTTGTAGGTTTCCTCAAATTAAATTTTGTAACTTGACTCGTTTTCATAAAACACTGCTAACGATAATCTAAAGTTAAGAACGTCATTTAAACAGCAGTTTTATTAAATTTTATTTACTAAGATTATAAAATCGAGTTTTCAAATAGTTTTTTTATTTACCTTATTAAGGCATAATATAACTAAATATGACTTTAATCAATTAGTTACAATTATTATATATAACTTTATATTATTTGATTGTGAATGTATTAGATTCTGAATATCTACATTACAAGTTAATAAAGCAATTTATACAATAAGAAAAATAAAAAAAATAGTTTTTGCCTATACATTCTCCAACATCTGAGGTAATAAACC
Source organism: Leptura quadrifasciata (assembly GCA_963675555.1). Taxonomy (NCBI): domain Eukaryota; kingdom Metazoa; phylum Arthropoda; class Insecta; order Coleoptera; family Cerambycidae; genus Leptura; species Leptura quadrifasciata. The sequence goes on along the minus strand of OY776673.1, from coordinate 146,224,044 downwards.
ATTTATTGTTAGGCATAAAATTGTTAAAGCGAGACCTATTTTTGTACTGCTGTAAAAGTGGAGTGTAATTTTACCGGGAAATTAATATCTTTCGGAAACCTCACCGCGATTTTGCTCGTTAATAAAACAGAAATTAAATAAATGATACCAATTGATTAACTGTCTCAAATAGAAGAATAGATCTAATAAATTTAAATTCACAAATACAAGTGCAGTTTGCTACAAGTAATAAAAAAGACCAAATTTAATATATAGGTATAAATATCGTCAATTTTTACTCTCTATAATTTAAAATAACCATGATAAAAATTATTATAATTATAGCAGAGTGAAAATATATAACAGATATAAAAATCAAAGGCAGGGTCGAATGGGTAAATATATTGCTTTATACGTAGAAACGGAATATTATAAAATGGGTGGAAGGTAAAAATAATCGAAAGAATTTTACCCAATATAATAATTTCCTTGTTTATCTATTTTTGACTGAAATATTTGATATACTCAAAAAATTATACCTATGTAGTCAGGTTCCAGACAATGAATTACATTTTTAAGTTCACCTCTGTATATCCATTACTGTAGCAAGGCAAAGCTGGTAATAGGATAGATAAGGGTGGTACGTGAAGTTATAGAATTTTCTTAATTGTACAAGCAGTAAATAAAAATGCTAAAGATATATGACAATTTATTTAAATATATATTAATACAATATGTAGTCCCACTTATATTTGATAAGAATTAGATAAATAACAAATTTTCAGGTAAAAATATTTCAACACCATATTCGATTTTGTGAAATGTTTTATTTCTTTTAGGTTTTCGGTGTGCTATATGTTAAGGTTTAAAAAGTAGAATATGCATAATAATAATAATAATACGTATTTATTAGCAAAGAATAGCTATTTACAACACAATTATATCTAATATACCTACAAAATGAAAATAAGAATAACCTTATAAGATAATAACAACTGCTAATATTAATTACAACCATATTTTATAAATGTTTCAAAGTTTTTTTACATACAACATAGTCAATAATTTTTTTCTGAAACGTCATTAATCTGTTGCACATGGATATTATTGGGGCAACTCTAGCGTAAATAATAAAGAAATAAAGTCAAATGCAACGTCGGCTTTTTAAGCGTGTTATGTCAATAAATGTAAAAACTTCGACCATTCTCAAAAATCCCAGTCGTCGATCTAACACAATAGCCACCAGATGTTGAAATAGTGTGTAAATTGATTTACTGCACAGAAACATTGTCGTAAACATGACAAACGGCATTGTCTATTCATTTCTTGGGTATTTGGTATTTCATATGAACAAAATTCAAAAAACTAACAATAACTGACCAATTACAAATATTTATTTAAGTATTAAGTTTTGTGTAAACACAAGCACACATTAATTTATCTCAGGGTAGGGAGCGAGGGTGAGAAAATTTGAACCGGGAATTGTTGCAATTTATTATTCTTTTTAATTGAATAAAATGAAAAAGAAATAAATAAGTTCAAAAAGTCATTGATTCATTAATTTTCTTGATAAAAGTTAATTTATATTACGGTAAGATTCACAAAAAGCGGACTGTGTTAAAACTTGTTTTTTTTTTTAAACCGACACACGTCGCATAGTAGACCCACATTTATTGAGAACAAGTAGGGGGAAAAATTTATTGAAGTTATTTACCTCTGAGCTTATTATATGCTAAATAGGTAACAAATAATGGAAAATTGATTGATGCGTTGTTAATACATTTTAATGAATAAATAATAAAGTATTTATTTATGTATTAAATTGTGGTTGGCTAATGTAACCAAATACTATGCCAGAATAGTGGTGGGTTAATGAAATACAATATTAAAGAATTTGATACAATTTTGTTCTTTTCCTGTTCTTGCTTGTGACTAATTTTGTTACTTACCTATTTCTCTTTAAAACACTTTATCCAGTTTTCCTACTCCATTGTCTTGCATGGGATATAATGGTAAATAGAAATAATCTTTTATATGAATTTAATCATAAACTGTTTAAAACTATCGTTTATATAGTGATACCCATGGAAAGTAGGGATTAATTTTACACCCGGTGTGAAAAATGAAAATATATTTTGTAATTTCTATTAAGAATTTTTAAACACAAAATTAATTTTAATAAGTTTTGAGCCATAGACTAACTGGTACTTTGATTATAAGGGGTCGAATGTAATTTTTTGTCATAAATTTTGGTGATTTGGTAATATCTCATTTAGTTTAGAAGATGCAAATCGCTGGCGTAGGTTTAGATTGATTCTGGGTTGTTGGTTTCCCATTATTTACCGGCAATGGTAATAAAATTCATTTTGCTGGCATAAATTTGTAATAAATGTACTAAAAATTACGCAATATTCTTTTAAGTCGTATATGCTGTAATAGCTGATGTAGCTTCAAAATACTACCCTATTAAAGTAACCATAATTTTTACTATAACGCATTAATGGACACCGAATTAGCAACGAGAAAGTACCCACAAGTCCAATGATTTTTCTGTATTTTGCTGAATGTGGTTTTATTATTACACCTTTAAATTTCTTCAGATATTGACTGGAAAGTTTTTGACTAAAAATTGGTCTAATCAAAAATACACCCTTGATATCTGAAAGCACTTTGAAAGTAACAAATTCTGACATTATAATTTTTACTTTAGTGTTAATAGCTACCGAGATATCGCTGTTACTGCTAACGTTAAATTAACGTTAGCAGTTTTTAGTTTTCTCGATAATGGTTCGAGCTACAAAATTAATTTTGGTTATATCAAATAACAAAGAGAACATACCAACATGTCCAATGATATTTTCTGTATTTTGCTGAATGTGGTTTTATTATTATACCGTTAAAGTTCTTCAGATATTGACTGGAAAGTTTTTGGCTAAAAATTGATCTAATCAAAAATACACCTTGACATCTGAAAGCACTTTCAAAGTAACAAATTCTGAAACTATAATTTTTACTTTAGCGTTAATAGCTACCGGGATATCGCGGTTACTGCTAACGTTAGATTAATGTTAGCAGTTTTTAGTATTGTCGAAAATGGTTCGAGCTACAAAATAAATTTTAGTGGTACAAAATAGCAACATAAAAGTAGCAAAAAATAGTTTTTTTTATATTTTGCTGAATGTGGTTTTATTATTATACCTTTAAAGTTTTTTAAATATTGACTGAAAAATTTTTGACTAAAATTTGTCTAATCAAAAATACATCATTGGCATCTGAAAGTATTTTGAAAGTAACAAATTCTGACACCAGAATTTTTATTTTAGCATTAATAACTACTGAGATATCGCGGCCATTGCTAACGTTAGATTAACGTTAGCAGTTTTCAGTTTTCTCGAAAATGGCTCAAGGTACAAAATTAATTTTAGTGGTACAAAATAGCAACATAAAAGTAACAAAATGTCCAATAGTTTTTTTTGCATTTTGCTAAAAGTGGTTTGCTAACATTATATACGTCTTAATTTCAAAGTCTGACAGCAAACCTATTACATGGGTTCCCTAAACTTATGAAGAAATCTTCTGAACTTAAAAAAAATCACCCGTAATGCACTTCACACTGACACGCCACTGGTTCCGCACCTTTGTCTTCCTTCACGTCACGCCTTTTTCCTCTTTCCATCCATATCGCAGTCCATTTCCCTCGGTGGTCGATTCCGATCCCTGCGGTTCCCGCATGGAGGCCGTGTATGCTGCACTCCCCCTATATTTCGCCGTGAGGTCCGGGCAGTGAAACGCGATACGGCCCACTTACTAGTAGGTACTTTGCAACTGGATACCTTGCCACGGAACTCAAAGCCGTTGTGTACGGCCACTGTGAGTTTCTCGTCGGCCGCCACCTGAGTTAGTTTGTTGCCGAGAGGTTGCTTGGCGTTGTCAAATCCCCATGACGGCACTTCTAGCTCCCACGTCTGTCTAGGTGAGGGTCGCGGCGGTATCCGTGGGTCCAGAATGACGATCTCTCTGCCAGGAGTTACTGGACGTCTGTCAGGATATGTGATGACAGGTACGTCGCTACCATCCGGGTGTATCACAATACCTTGGGCGAACTGCTTTTCTCGCTGTTTACACGCGCGAAATTGTTGTCGCAAATGTTCCATACTTATAGTAGACATGTTATCAGTACAAAATTCGTAATACAACTGACCCGGGTAGGTCAGCGAGAGTGAGAAATGGAGTAATAGTCCACAGGCTCTCATACTTGGAAATTTCCCTCTTATCCCTTTTTTGGATGCAGACCTGACCGTAGGGTTCAGTCAAAGAAATAAGGGCGTATTACTCGTATTGAAAGTGCCTCGCTTGGCGCCAGTTTGCATGTCGGCCAGCTCGAACGCATTGTTGTGGGGTATATCTGAGACCCGGTATGGTCCCTCATATAGGAGCGAAAATTTCTGTGCAATTCTAGCGGCGGCGTTCGAAGTGGGTTGCGTTTTTAACAAGACCATGTCACCCATGCGATAGTTTCGCCGGTAGTTGTAAGAATCGTTTCGGTGGTTGCCCACTGCCCAGTGAGAATCTCGCTGGGACATTTCTCTGTGCCTAAATGCGGTGTGTTATTCAAACAGTCCTCGATGCGGGTAACCAAACTGGGCTAATTATTATGCTTGTTGTGACAGTAGGTACAGAAAAATCGTCCTAATTCCTTCATATACCTCTCACTAGGTTTGGAGGCGGCATGTCTTACGGTGGCATAGGTGACTTCGATGCCGGCCTTCTGTAAATTCGCTCTCCATACACGAGAAGTAAATTGTGTGCCATGGTCGCTGAGGACCTTCTTAATTTTGTAGACCTGGGCCAAATCCTTAGTGATCCGGTTGGAGGCAGCGACGGCGTTGGCTCTTTTTAAAGGGAATAGTTTGATAAATTTTGAAAAGATGTCGACTGCCACCAGAATGTAGATGACTCCCCCGCGTCCCTGCGGAAGGGGTCCATAGAAATCCACGGCTACCAATTCGCCGATCTCTTTAGTTATAATAGGTCGCAGCGGTCCCACCAACTTGCGGTTTGGTTTTTTCGTATTCTGGTTTGTAGGATGTGGTGAATATGTTTCTTCATGGTTGGCCAATTATATGAATTCCGGAGCATTAGGTAGACCTTGTGGCCCGCGAAATGACCAAATTCTAAATGGTATTGCCAGATGCGGCGTTCCTGTAGTTGGCTGGGTACTGCAATGGTCTGACGTTTGGAAAATGGGTCTGAGTGTAGAAGGATGCCTTGCTGGTACTGATAATTGTCGATGGTTCGCATTAATACAGCGTCCAGGGTGGTAGTTGGGTCGTGTTTTCGCTGAATAATTTGCTTAAGTAGCGGGTCTTCTTGCTGCAGTTGGTGGAATTTGCGAAAATCATTTAATAAGTCCGACGAGCCCTCGACGGTGAAGTTGGCGACAACCGGTTCAATGGTTGTTGGCTCGCTGGTGTCTGCTGGGTAGCGGGATAAGGTGTCGGCCACTTTATTATCAGTCCCCTTGATATGGTGTATTTAAAAAGTGAACTGTTGCAAAAAGAGCGCCCAGCGGGTAACCCTTTCATTGAGGAAGCGGCACTGGTGTAGAAACGTGAGGGCACGGTGGTCCGTGCGTATGGTAAACGGGGTATGTAGGAGGTATAAATGAAATTTCCGTAAACTTGCAATTAAGGCCAATAATTCTTTTTCTGTAGTTACATAGTTCAATTCCGGTCCCCGTAGGCTGCGACTGTAGAATCCAACTACGCCCCTGCTTCCATCTTCGTTTTCCTGATATAGGACGGCGCCTATGGCATAGTGTGAGCTGTCCGTCCCTAAAATATATGGCTTTTTAAGATCAGGGTGTATGAATACGACGTCCTTTATGAATTGTAATTTTATTTCTCGAAAATATTTATCCTCTGTCTCGCCCCATCACCAGGGCTCGTTCTTTCTTAACAAGTGGCTCAATTTACTAGTGTTGACGGAGTAATGTGGGCAGAACCTTCGATAATAATTGCACAGGCATAAAAATGCCCTCAACTGCTTAAGTAGCACCGGTCTGGGAAAGTACTGAATGACGCTAACCTTCTCGGGATCCATTAAAATCCCAGCTGGAGTTAAAATGTGTCTCAGAAACTTGACTTCTTTTCTGACAGAATGTGATTTTTCTAAGTTAACGGTCATGTTGGCCTTTTTCAATTATTCAAGTACCGCTCGTAAATGTTGCAGATGTTCTTCAAAAGTGGGTGAGGCGACTAGCAGGTCGTCTACATAATTGTGCATGAATGGACGAACAGCAGATCCTAGGACCATGCAACGAGTAAAGCTCGCAACGGCTGTTTTTAAACCGAATGGTAGGACTCTATAACAGTAGCTTTTGCCATTGTAAGAAAAGGCGGTATATTTTTTACTCTCATCAGTTAACGGTACTTGCCAGTAGCCGAACACGAGGTCAATAGTGGTTAAACACACCTGCCCGTGAAATTGTTGCAATAAATCATCGATTGAGGGTGGACATTCGTGATCATCCGTCATTTGGGAGTTTAATTGCGTGGTGTCGAGGCATAACCTCACCGAGCCATCCTTTTTCTTGACGACGGTCATGGGGCTAGAGTACGGGGAAGCGGTGCGCTCAATTATGCCTTGTTGTATCGTTTCTTCGAGCTTACTTTCGACGGCAGGCCTGAGTGCGAAGGGTACAGGGTAACTGTGCTTCAGGAAAGAAGTTTCGTCTGCCATTTGAATTTTGTGTTTATATAAGTGCGTCAAGCCTAGTTTGTTCGGGAATACTGTGGGGAAATCGCCGATGAGTTGTTTCAATTGAGCTTTTTCGTTTTCCGACAGGTGGCTCTCGTCAATCTTTGACTGAACTAGATCGGCGTGGGTTATTTGTAGATTAGCTTGAATTAAGGTAGTGATTTCGTTCTCCTCAGCTTCAACGGTATATCCCACGTCAGCGTTGGTTTGCCTGCTAAATTTGATCTCAAGTTTTTCGCCGGTAGGAAGCGTAATGCGTAAAATTTGTCCAGAGCACAACGGTTGTTAGTGAGCCAGTCCATACCGATTATGCATTGTTTAATAAGGCCAGGTACGATGAGACAACATAAATCGAAGGTTTGTTCGGCCAGTGTGATGCTCAACAAGACTTGTTTCGTAATACGCCTACTTCTCGTGCCAAATGCTCCTTGTATTAGCATCGCACGCAAAGGTAAAACAGGAGGGCGAGTGGGTTGAATTTTTTCAAGGTATAGCTCCTCTGACAGGCAGGTAATTTCGCTACCCGTGTCCAATAACGTAGTGATGACCAGATCTCCACATAATATCGTAATCTCAGATAGCAAACTCCGAGTATGTGTCTCCTTGGGCTCGTAATCCGGAGCGCCCATGGTGTGGTCGGGCCTTGATAGGGTTGCAGATGCCTTGGAGGTGGCGTCCAAGACCATGATTATGTCGCCATCCCATGAGTTGCATGATATCCCATCCGGGAAGTGTTTTGTCTACGTGGCGAGGGCCGAGGGTGAAGGGAGACGGTCGAGACCACGGCCCCCTTTAATTCAACCGTGCTCCGTTTCCCGGACGCGGGACCTTGGCTCTGGGTTCCTCGTTCGTGTCTCTATCGCCGCGATCCCATCGATATCTCTTATCTGGCTGGTGTCGAGGCTGCACCGTCGGTGCCAACTGAGTGGTTGTGGACGTGGACGGCGCCAGAATAATTTCCTGAAGCCGGAGAAATTCAGCAGCGCTCGCTACAGTTCTGACTTCCTTGAGTTGCCACAGCGATTGTATATTTGGCGGAAAATGCTTTGTGGGGACTAATGTCTTCCACTACTCTTATGTTAGACATATTATTTGGTTTACGTTGACTCATACATTCGTATATTTTTATTTCAGGATTTAAATTATTTATTACTATGTAAATATCCGTAAATATTGTATATAATCTTATCGGTATTTAAGTACCTTCCTTACCTGTCTTAAATTCCCATAACAATTTCTATTCTTTATTGCATTACCTACCATAAAACCTTATTTCTTAGTCGGAACTTTCCCCTGTCCTTTGTAATTATGCATCCAGACTAATACCTACTTAACAATCATCCTTTTGAGATTATCTCTAATTACGTAGTATACCTGACCCGGTTTTTCCAATTTATTGTACTAGGCACCTATTTGCCAAAACATTTTTCAGTATACATTTTACCAAGATACAGGACAGTTCAACTCCAAAACTCACTGTGTTAACATCGAGCTGACGCTCTATCAATAAAGAAGTAAAAACACAAATAGTTGTTAGTCTATCAACATCACCGCAACTCACCCACAGCTTCATTAACTCCGCGACAAACGTTATACACAGCACAGAACACGTATAGCCGCTACAACAGCGGCTTGAGCGTAGAGTCGTTCCAAAGTAGCGTTATTTTGGAGCGGTATTTTCCTGGAGTGAACGCGACTGGAGCGCTCCACCAGAGGAACCGTTCTTTCCATCTCTAGAGCAGCGAGCAGCCTGGCGAGGCCTACGTAGTAGGCGAAATGTCATGGAACGCTCTTGTTTGCGAGACCAATGATGCGTAGACAGGAGGCGTCGAAGTTTATTCTGTTCTTCCTCGCACCAGTAGCTGCCGAGGAAATCGTTTTTGAAATCTTCAAAGTGAACCCAGCCAATTTTGTAAATGGCTGCCCAGTCTTGCGCCTCGCCTAGTAAGGACTCGTTGACGACATCGAGTTTGCTTTCCTCCGGAACATTCATTTCGGGACATTCATTTTGGCCATATAACTTTCCAGTTCGTGAAAGTATTTCACGGGGTGTCTGTGCTTCCCGCGGAAAGTTGGTAATATAGGGCTTGGCGTCACGTAGATTGGGCGGCTATCCCGGACAAAGGGAAGGCTGCCGAGGAAGTTGGTGCTCTCCCTGGAGGCGTTGAGTTCGACGATTCATTGTGGGAGATCCTGTTTGGCGGTTTGGCGTTCTTTGTGCATCGCCACCAAACTTTTACCCAATTGTAGGTATAGCCGTTGTTGTTCGGCTCGAAGTTCCTGTACCTAATTGATGAAGGTTTCCAGTTGGGCTTCGATGCCTGGAGGTGGTAGATGTGGCGTGACGTGATCAGGTTCGGCTTGGGTTGTGTTGCTGTCGTCTTCATTGTTATTGGCGGTACCTGGCATAGGGAATAAAATGCAGTATCAGAATTTACAGAAACATGAATAATATTAATTTAGTAACCCCGTATCCTGGTTTTGCGGCACCAATGAAATGACCCTCCCCCAGGTGTGTTAATTAGTAGCAGAAATCCTAATCGTGAAGCAATCAAGAATCTATTTACTCCCACCCAGAAATTATTCTCTCCATTTTATGTCAAGATAAATAAACAAATTGGCCATTAACGTGATCGTCTAGTTTTACTAGCTTAGGACTTTAATGACGTTGCCTGCAATCTCCTGATTGATATTAATTGTCCCAATAACCATTTATCGTAGAAAAAGAGCTGAGATGAGAACAAACCCACGATCGCAGTGTTTGTACTAGAGCCAGGGGACTCTTTGTGATTATAACAACAATGAAAATAAATCAGGTGATTATGGCTTGTTTGGATAGTTCAAAGCAAAACAGCTTTTTATGGCATTTTACAACTGTGGTATAGTTAACATTGTGTCCTTCAAAACTCCAGCTGTGCCGAGATTGACTTGTGTAGTTGTAAACTACCTGTCAACCGGCCAGCTGGGGAATCGACGGCCGTCCGGAGAATTTGGGTCAAATACCGTAATGTAACAGCTTATTGTGAAAGTTAAAAGCAGTAGGCCCAGTTTCCTGAAATTCACCTATTTAGAAAAACCCCTTTTTCAATTAATTACACACAACATTGTGATACGGATGAGCCGATGACACAGAAAATGGCTGACAAATTTACCATACCAACACATACAATAACAACAATTAACTACAAATACAATATAATTTTGAGTGGAATGTAAGTTACTAACGGCCTGTGGACAAGTTTGTCCACAAAATAAAGAACCTGTTAATATAATTATTTTTATAAGCTGAATTTGAAATTGAGCAAAAGTAAGTTTAAATCCATGACGAATAAGTGAAAAATAGAACTTGGTGTAAATAGAATGATTATATAGATTAGTTGTAAATTGAGCAAAAATATAAATGACTGAGTTTGGTACCACAAAACCAAGACGCGAGTTAATGTAATCTTCCCCTATTTTAGTGCATTACAGATAGTCGTTCATAAGTTTAGGACTAGGATGTAATTGAGATGGTACATATTAGGTGATATTACCTGGCATAAGAAATATTGCCAAGTTAGGCTTTCCTTCTGGTAAGGGCGCCTCCTCGGAGGGGCCTGGGACATTGCCTGAGTGGCCTTGGAAATGACACTTCATGGCTATGGCGACGTGCCTATGGGAGGCGATATAAATTGTCCTGAAGATACAAACTGCTAGTTAATTTCCACCAGTGTGCTTGGTAGAAGTCGCAGTGTCGGAAATAATTGATGCCGCCAGCGTACTGGTACAGCGTGCACAGAGAATAGATATTAATTGCCTCCAGTTACGCAGACAATAGCTATTAATTGCCCCCAGTTGCCTCGTAGAGCACTTGCAGTAATTCGTGATTTGATACCGCCAGCGTACTGGTACAACATCGACTTTCTTCTGCTAACATGCAGCGTGTTCCTCGTGCTTTTATTCATATTCTTCGGCGTCTCTGTGACGTCACACGCTGCATTTTTTCCCATATTTCTGCCGTGATACTGTGAACTAATGTTTTCTAGCTTGCCATTAGTTATGTCCTGTCTCTTTTCCTCCTGTGCACCTAATGTTGTCTTTATTCAAATTAGCTCAAACCACTCGATGTATTTCTAACTACAAAATGCACTTGTGTAAAAATTTCTAACAACTCATGTTAAAAACGCTTCTAAGTACCACTTGAAGTTTATCTTACGTTTTTGCCCTAACATTTTAAAAGCTTTGGCGACATTTATTCGGCCTACGTGTGTATGCAATTTTACGGACTTGTAAAATACTTTCTGTACCTTTGTATTTGTCTAAATTTGGAAGTGAAATTAAGAATGTAATACTTAAATAATTTCTGGTTAATTGTAGTAATAAAAGCAATATTTCCCTGAATATAAAACAAAGTTAAGACTTATTTTTAAAATAGAATGGCCCCAGGGGCGGTCCGCTTCATCACTTATATACAATATTGTATAATCTGCAAACATGGACAATCTACAATTACTTACACACTTAGCAATGTTATATAAATAAAGAATAATCTACAAAAACTTTTGCGATGACCTCCATGTCTATTTTAATACCTGCTGTTTTTAAATGTATTTATCTTTGACATCCGTGACTGTAACTGCGAGTATATATAGTTAGCACTATCACGCATGATAGAAGTAGGTACTAATAAAATTTTGTAAAACCGTTTACTCACGTTCACATTTGACTTTTGTTATAATTGTATTAGTCCGTTTAATAATATGATTAATCTTCAAGATGGCAGTCTTGGTAAGTAAGCTTCAGTCTAATGAAATAATTTATTAGAAAACTCTTAACATATACAACTGCTTAACAATCTTAACATCAAAAAACAGTTGGACCTCTTGTTCATCACATTAAACTGGTAATGCCAACACTGTTGGCCCAACAGCCTGCCTTAACCTTAATTAATAAAACTTGGCAATGCTGCCAACTACATACCTCCCTTAAAAAAACTATTTTATTCTTGCAACACATTTTTCTAATATCAAAACAAATTCTAACTAAGTATTAGCCCTATGAACCACGTCATATTTAGTGAATGTGAATCTACGAGGTTTAAAAACATGTCTGCCGTTACGAGTAATAGCACCTTGAAAAGATTGACTGTCATCCATGATCAGGCTAGATGAGAATTTTTTTTCTAATCTGCTGGGCTTTGTTTTTAAAAACTGTCCACAAGAGTAAAACCGTTACAGAAAAGAAAGTAAATTTGTTTATATTTTTATAAGGAAACTTTACAGAACCTTCGGCGGTAGCTACCAAGGGTTAAAATGTTGACCTAACTAATATTCTAATTTCTATATATTCTAATACATGTGGGTGTGGTTAATCACTAATAATAATTCCATATTCATTACTCATCCATCCCTAATTAGAGAAAATAGTGGATGCTATTTTCGGGTCTTTCTCCTGGAGGGGAACTTCTTGTTGGTCCAAGGTCGCTTTTTGCTTTGTTGAAGTTAGTGTTTTCAGATAATTTGGGTTGCAAAATAATACTAATTCACATTATCACGATTACCGTAAATACAATGAATATTATTTCTAAGTAATACAGATATTCTATTTTTATTCATACTATTATCAAGAAAGTTTTAATTTTGCTCTACAATTGAGTAATTTTATCTAATTTAATTTGGTTAAGTTTGTTTGGATATATTTATTTATTAGGTGGTTGTATGTCAATTTTATGTATGTAGAATATCGTTTCTTCTGATTGTTCAAAAGTTATATTTTTTATTTTACAATCTTCTCTTAAAAGTAATACGGACTGTCTACTTTGTAAACGATTACGTGGGGGTTTGTTACTGGTTGTATTAAGTCATCTTACAGGTGAGCTGGTGTGGTGTTGCACTGAGTGTTTAAATCGTTTCGAAAGAGTCTGCATACACAATCATTTTCTTCTTGTTCCGTGTCTCTTATATGGTATATGCAGTTATCATTTCTCTATGAAGTATTTGGGTTTACGTGAGTTCATTTAAAAAAGGTAATTTTGGTATTATAATGGAATTGCTTGCAGGAATCGGGTATGAATCATATAAATTGATAGACTTCATCATCTAAGAAAGGCTAGTGAATAGAAGTTATTTCGATAATGTTTTGGCATAGTTGTGTATTGATAGTAAGAGTGATCGACTTTGAAATTAGGTGAGAAATTTGTGTAATACATTGATCTAATCTATTAGTTATGTTTTCTATTTTTTTCACAGATATAATAGTGCTGTGGGCTACCTTCATATTTTCGAATATGCTAATATTTTCTAGATATATCAAAAGATATTGACAATGTGTTATTATTCTCTATAATGATTCATCTGTGTATATATATATATATATATATATATATATATATATATATATATATATGTAATCTATTAAAGCTTCTCCTTTAATTCGTAAGTTATTTAAGTTACTCTCGATAAGTTCTTGGTTTTTTCTTATTTGAAATTTTGGTAAATTTTTCAGAATATTCTTTAGTGATAGGAAATTGTTCAAAGCCGTGGTGTATAATATTTTGGTTTTCAGTTAATGTATATAGGGCACTATCAAAGCGTTTGCCATCTTCTGAATCGAGAGTGCCAAATACCAATGTCTGCAACATTTAATAATCCTCCTTTAGTACGAGTTCTTGAATTGAAATTATTTAATTTACTTCGATTTCCTGCAGCATAATACTATATGTTCTGATGAGAATATAAGTGTGCTTAAAGTCTGTATGATTTGTTTAAGCCAACGTTTCTCATTATCTGAATGTTATCTCGTAAACATGCAATATAGCAATGCTCGACTGTATTCGATTACTTTTGTATTCAAATACTTTTTGTGTATTCGATGGCCGTAATTTTTTAATTTCTGTTTTCTTTGTTCAGTAGTACCTTCGAATACTGCCTAATTAGGTCCTGGAGGTGTGTTTATTTCACTTACATTTTGTATCCTAAGTGTTACATCTTTCGAATGCTGTCTTTTTGAACTTGCTTCACTGTCTGGATTTTCTCTTAATTCAGTGATTGTTTGAGGTTCTTATACAATAGACGATATCATTTGGCCCAGATGAATTGTTTTGTCATCTATAAATATTGGTTCTAGTAGGTCAAAATATTCCCAGCTAATGTGACCACCCTCAGTTTTATTTTTTTGTCTTTAATTGTTTTGTAGGTCTTTTTTAAATTTCTTAATTTTCTATATAAATTCTCAATCAAAATGTTATAACTATGTTTCTGAAACTCATGTGCAATTTGGCTCCAACAGTACCTTCGAATAGTGTTTTTTCTGATATGTATAGTTAATATGGAGTTTTCATAGGAGGAGCGTATGGTTCGATTGTTATCGTTGTCCGATGTTTTATTATCCGCGGGTTTTATTTCAATGTTTTAATGCAACAGAATTCGTGGTCCTAATAGTTCGGCTAGTTCGTTAAATATTTGATCAATTTCTTATGAGCTACAGTTTTCGTCTAAGTTAATTATCGTCAACATGTTGTCTTTGTTTTCATATGTTAGGGCGTTTATTTCTATTGGGGATACTGCGTCAGCATTAGGGTTTTTTGGACCTTTTTGGTAAACAGTCACATAGTCTTATTCTTCAAGCTTAAGCCTTCATCTTACTAATCGACATTAATTAGCCATTGTAGAAGTTTGTAGTCTGTCACGATTTTGAATTTTTGTCCGTATAGGTATGGTCTAAATTATTTTATCGCGAATATCAAAGCCAGGCATTCTCTCGATTACAGAATAATTTTGTTCAGATGCATTTAATGTGCATGAAGCATAAGCAATGGGTAAGTTTTTTCTTATGTGCTGTAGCATTCACTATTGTCTGAACGTCACATGGACAATTAGACATAATTCATATGCTCATGTTAAACGTTTATTTACATTTAAATACATTTTATTGTTATATTTTTTGGATTTTGGGACGTTTCCTTCTTCCCTGTTTAATTATGGTTGGAATTTCCTTGTCAGAGTTACTTCAATTATAACCGCAGCTTGTAACAATGCAAGGACCAGTGTATTTGGTGTTATAACTTGCGTTTACTATAAGTAAACTTTTAATTGTTAATGTATTTTCCAGATGCCAACTAAGAAGTGCCAACCATTCTGTCTGGATGTCTGCTTGCCCTAGCATATCTCTGTTCTTGACATTCAGATCAAACTTGTAAACAAAATAAATTCTAACGTACATTCACCGAACTCTATCTATTAATTAATAATGATGATAAAAATAATAATGTCATTGTTCATCACATTAAGATTTACATTTAAATAGACAGTATTTATTTACAGCAATGAAGGTTAATTCATTATTTAGGGTTTATATATCGGCTTAGCTAAGTTTCTTTTTTATTGGTTAGTGACGGCATTGCTCTGAACCGAAAATCAGCTACGTATCAATTGCAATGGGCCATTTGCTTCTTGATTGCAGACCCGATCGTTAGAGCTAGTTTTAGTGAATATCCTTAACCTGGGATAGGTAATTAAAATTTCTCATTTTCATTCAATTATCAAATAATATTGTTATTGCTAGTTAATTTTAACCTGTTTATATCATAAATTTGTTATGGATGATTAAGATGCTATCGGATTAGTATGTTAACTAAGGTGATTTTGTAGAGGGATGTATAGTGTATTATTCAGTACTAGTTGTAGTAGCCTGGTTAATGATCGAATTTAACTTTAATGTAGGTTGTTGTAATGTTATAAGTTATGCTATAACTTATGCAAATCTAATAATTTTTGGTCAAAGCTAGTTTGGTTATGTACAGTGGCATTTTTCTAAGGAATATTATGTGGTCATTTAAAGATCATGTGGCGTAACCCGTAAAGGTATTAATACTAAACTTAAGATTTTTTCCATTTTTTTGTATAATCAATTAAAAAAATAAATAAAGAAAACGTCCTGGGGAAGCAATATCGCACCCGAGTGCCCCTTCAATTTAAATAAGGCATGTGAGTTAGTAGACTGGACTTTTTTAGGTAATTGGAGTTTTTTTGGAAAAGTTTTTGGAATTTTGTTGGTAAACTCTTACTAACCAATCGCCCTTGTTTTTATGGGAATGAAACATTGATACTGGACACATGAGGGTTTAAATCGCCGGAATCTGTTACCAAGAGCAGTAGTTCTAAAAGAGAAACATTTGCAGTTTTATGCAGAGGATCAATGCCGTTTGATAGGCGGGTGATATCTTTAGAAGTGGAGAGGACATCGATTCAGCAAGACACTTGAATCTAAACAACACTTGATTGTTTGTAGTATTCTCGCCTTCAGCGTTCAATTTCATGTTATTCTATCCGCTTCAGCTTTTTACCTTTTATAAAACCTTCAGCCTCAAATCCTTCTTATTTTGCCTATTGCTACCATTACAAAAACAAATATCTTGCTATTATCGATTGTGAGAAAATAACTATTTCCAGCATTTTTAAATGTCATCAAGTCGTTAAGACATATATTTACATTTATTATATATTTATACATTTTTGATAAATTTGTTGGTAATAATTTCAAATATAAATTTTTGTGATACCTATGTAACTTTCAAGGCCACTGAGTAGCCACCGTTAATACATTTTTATTTTGGGATGAGGTGCATTCATAGGTATCTAATATATGATTACTGGCGCCTTGTTTTGTTTAATTATTTAGTTGTAATTTCGAACAACGACCCAACCTCAGATAAATACACGAGAATCGGGTAGTCGTACGTAGAAGTACCTTGGGATAAAATGGCGCCGATCGTGACATTGCTAGCGTCCGTTGTTATTATGAACGTCAAAATCGGGGTATTGTAGTAAAGGAGGATTTATTAAAATCTGCTTGCATTTCTCGAAACATTCTACAAATTCCGAGGTATGTTTGATTTTTCTCATCTTTCTTCAAACATTTTGATAAAGGTTTAGTTATATGTGCAAATTTTTTTATAAAGAGTCTATAGTATCCTATTAAGCCAAGAAATTTTTTTATTTCTTTTTGAGTTTTGGGAATAAGAAGTTCTTTATAGCGTGTATTTTCTTTTCGTTAGGTTTTATTCCTTCCGATTAATTACGTGTCCGAGAAATTCAACATCTTTACACATTAGCATCCGGTAATTTTGAAAATATTTGCTTTAAATGCGTACAGTGCAAAAATTTCGAAACAATTATAATGTCCATGTAGACTAAGCATTTTTTCCGATCAGATCTTTTCAAGCGAAATCAATGGTTTTTTGTTTTTCAGACCAAAATGCATACGAACAAATTCGTAATGCCCTTGCTCTATACTAAAAGCGGTTTCAGTACCATCATGTTCGACTTCAATCTCATGAAATCTAATATTTTAATTTCTTATATAGATACTAGCATGTGGGTGTGGCTAATCACTAATTATGACAATTACATATTCATTACTTGGGGAACTAGCCGAATTATAACTAATTTGCCTATCACGTGGTCACATTTATTAGTTGCCTTTTCCTTATTTAAAAATAATTCCAAGGCAATATACATTGGGGTTCCTTTGGCAAATCCTCCTACAGTTTTAGTAATATTGCCTAAATTATTGAGCTTGATGATTACAAATTTTCTTCACTAGTGTAGAAGTTATCAAAACATTGGAGGGCTTGATATCCCTATAAACAATAGAATTATTTTGTTTATGTAAATAGTTAACTGCTTGATATATCTGGATGGCTATTGAAGACTTCTTTTTTTCATCAAGTTGATACAATTTCTTGACATCATCGAGGAGAATGTTATACAAGCTATGTCACGTCACCAACTCCATTATGATATGTATGGTGTTGCTACCATAGCTACAGCTCATAATTTGCACAATATTGGGATGTCCGATTTGAGAATGTACGTTAATCTCTCTTATAGCTAATTCCTTTTGTTCAATATTTCTTCCAATGTATACTTTTAATAGCAACATCTGTTCCAAGTCATGAATCTGCAGTAACTTTTCTTTGTGAACCACATCCTATTATATTCTTGGAAAACACAAGTTCCTTTCTATCAATGATAGGTATTACAGATGTTACCATATTTTCTTGCGTTTTTACATCACCACCAGAATCGCCATCAGCAACCTGATCTTTTAAACAATCATCACTAGGAGGTTTTACAGTGGAAGCAAATACCGAGGAATGATTATTTTTTTCGATGGGATCTATATTAATTTTCTCTTGATTAGCTGAAGAAACTACACGGTTCTCAAATGAATCAAATATCTCTACAAAAATAAGAGTCGCTACTATTTCATTGGAACTGCATTGTATTTTGCATAGGTACATTTTTGAAATATTAATGAAATACATCATGCATCCTTCATACAGTAAAGTTTCATCGAGATATCATTTAAATAAATGACAGTGTGGAGGTTATTCGCTGATGATACCCTATTTATATTAGTGGCTTGAATATTGAAAATTGTTTCACAATGATAAATAACACATTACAAAATGTTTACAGGTACTGCTGCACTAACTTATTAAAGGTTAATGATAAGAAAACTAAGTGGATGCCTATTGGAACAGGTATTGGTTCAGATCTGATAAGTAGAGAACAAAAGTATATGTTGGTACTGATATGCAATTGAGAGAGTTGAAAAAATGAAATATCTTGGGATGATACACAAGCAATTATCATTTGAAGATCATGCTAGACATATTTGTAAATTTATAGGTTTCAAAATAAACTTTTTAAGTAGTAGTAGTATTTGAGTTACTGGGCCAGACTTACGGTATATAATACATGCATACTGCCCCATTTCAACTATTGTTCCTCAATTATATACCTTTTAAATAAAAATAGACTTCAAAAGCTACAAAATAGGAGTATGAGCATAATTTTGGGATGTTCTAGACTGACTCCTATTTGGGACATGCTGAATACGTTAAAGTGGCCTTCGGTTAAAAATATGTTACATTCTCCACTCTGGTCTTTATATATTGAAGTACCCTGTATATACCCCATTTATAAATTTAATTTTTTCTTATTTATATTTCCAAATTCAAGTAATTATTGCAGTTTACTTCATTTTATTTCATCTTGTCATTTAGTTAGTCATTAAATATTAAATACAGAAAAGTTACCAGAATGCAATTTAAAATTATATTCTTTTAAAGCAAAGTTAAAAGCTACAGTTTTTACTAAAAAGTTACATAAAATCGAGTCGAGTCACGGGGTTTGTTTATCAGTTATAAGATAAGTGTCAAGTACTTCGTTTATTCCCAGAGTATGAAATCGCCTACACTTTTCTACCTTAACCAAAGACAAAGATAGAGAGTTGGGTGTCATCCTAGAAGTCGGTGCAGAACTACGTCGTATCCAACGTGATTTTTTTTTTTTTTATGGCTTTGGGTCATAGACCATGCAGCCAGTCCCAAGAGTATTAATAAAAAAATATTTTAAAAATCAGTGGGAAAAACAGGGTCACACGCTTCTCGCCCAGGGGTATTTCAGGGCATTAAGAAAATAGACAAATAAGAGGGAACCACGGAAAAGCTGGGAAAAACACAAGGTTAAACATAGGGATGTAAAGCTATAAACTAAGATTTGTTTTTATCAAGAAGGTAATAATAGCTTCGTAAATTTGCTGTGAGTTGAGAGATAGTAGGTTCAGCATATTGAAAGGTGCCATGATATTGCAATTTAAGATTAAATTCCTGATTAAATTATCGGTAGCATTCTTATTTTTTGCACATCCAAAAAAAATGTGATCAAGGTCACCGATGGTATCGCATTGTTCGCATAGTTGAGATGGTAGTACTCCGATTTTATATAAGTGGGCTGGGTAGCATGCATGTCCAAATCTGATTCGATTAATAGATGTAACATATTTTCTGGGTATATTAAGATAATGGTGCCAAGAATGCCTTGGGATAAAAGGTTGTATCTTGCAATATTTGGAGCTACTGTTTGCAACATATCTTTGCCAGTAGGCTTCCCAATTATTTCTCGAATCTGCTTTAAATAAATGGTAATAGTCAGTGAGACAGATGTTATGTTTTACTACCAGTAGCAGCCTCCTTAGCCAAAGTATCGACATGCTCATTGTGTTTTAATCCTATATGGGCTTTGACCCACACAAATGTTACCTCTCTGCCAGATTGCGTAATATTATAAACTATTTGTTTGATTCTAAAGATATATGGATTTATTTTGTACGAAAATGTGTGTGTGTTATTTAGGGCTGTAAGGACTGAAAATGAGTCGGATGAAATTACTATTTCCTTGACTTTTAATGATTTGGAATAGCTTAAAGCTTTGTAAATAGCAATAGCCTCGGCAGTGAAAATAGAACATTTTTTATCCAATGTAAATTTGCCTTCAATATGTACAATCGGACTGAAATAAGCACAACCAGTTCCTTCTTTCGATTTAGAGGCATCCGTGAAGATGGTAACTGGGTTTGTAAATTGATTGAGGACATAAAGCAGTATATTGTTGCAGATAATTGGGTTTTCATTATATAAAGGAATTATAACACGAGGTTGAAATAAAATTGCCCAGTAGTCGAAATCCCTGTATGTTATTATATCGACATTATTTACATGTATATTACAATCTCGAAATGACCTGCACGTGGGTGGAGAAGGCTTTTTTATCCAGTATGTGTTGGTTAAGTCCAAGGTGTTAAGACAAGAAATTTTATCCAGTAAGGATTTATTCAAGATGGCTAGTCTTAATAAAAACTTATCATTTAGGAAATTACGCCTAAAAGACAGTGGTGGTTCAAGAGATTCAACGTGGAGGGCCTCATTCATAGTAGATTTCATCGCGCCTAGGCAAATTCTAAGAGCTTTACGTTGTATAACATCCAAAGTATTTAATAGGTTTTTACTAGCAGAGCCATACAATATGCACCCATAATCTATTATAGACCTGATATATGCTTTATAAAAAGATACAGCAGATTTGACGTCTGCTCCCCACCAGGTTTTAGTATCAAATTTTAAAAAATTTATACCTTTAATGCATTTGTTTGTGATTGATTCTATAAAAGGTTTCCATGTGAGCTTTTTATCAAGGACTACTCCTAAATACTTTGTTTTAGAATCAAACAAAAAATTAAAACTACCCAGCTGAACGATTGTTGGCTGCAATAGGTTATGTCTGGTAAAGACAGTGAAGTTTGATTTTTCCTGTGAGAGGTCAAAACCATTTTCGAAGATCCATTGTTTCAAATATTCAATCCCACTTTCTAATGTTACTAGTGAATCATCCCACTTCCTATTTTCTGCGTACATGCAAAGATCGTCAGCGTTTTGTACGATATTAAGATTCGGAATATTTATTTTGTGGATGTCTGCGGTGTATAAATTAAAAAGGAGAGGGCTGAGGACAGATCCCTGTGGAATACCTGAATTGTTTATTCTAGGACCTAGCAGTTCATTTTTACTATTCCTGATGTATATTACTCGATCCGAGTAAAAGTTAACAATATTTCTAGCAACAATATTGGGAATGAAATAAAAATTGCATAGCTTTTCTTGTAGAATATTCAGGTTAACTGATTCGTAAGCACCTTTGAGGTCTAAGAAGAGTGCACTTAAATAATTGTTCCGGGAAAAACACATCTGGATATCTGTGGTTACAGCAAGAACGGCATCGAGAGTGCCTACACCTTTTTTATAGCCGAACTGATTGAGGGGCAGTAAGTTTTGGTTGTATAGCCACCATTCAATCTAACTTTTATCATGCGCTCCAAGGTTTTTAACATGCATGACATAAGCGAAATGGGTGGGTAAGAGTCAGAATTATCTGGGTTTTTTCCTTGCTTTAGTATAGGAATGATAATTACTTTTTTAAGCTCCTCAATGTTGCTACCTGAAAGATACATATCGTTAAAAATGTCTAATAAAATTTTTTTTGCGTTAACAGGTAGATATTTGAGCATAGGGTATTTGATGTTGTCATATCCGGCAGAGGAATTTCTAGTATTTTACAGAATCGCTTCTAATTCATGGTATTGAAATGGTTGACATAAAAAGTGATTGTTGGTTGGAACATTAACGTTCTCAGATCCAACTGGGTTAGGTACCGAAATTGGGGCTACTTTAACAAAGAAATCATTAACCCAGTTGTCATTCTCTGCATAAGTTTGATTGGAAGGAATGCGTTGCATTTTTTTGGCTTGTTTCCAAAGTGCTGAGGAAGGAGTATTTTTATTAAGGTTAGTACACCACTCTATCCAGCTCTGTTTGGCAATATTTTTGAGAACTTTCTTGGTTTTGGCACATATGTTCTTGCAATGAAGAAAATTTTCTTCAGTGGGGTAGTTTTTATAATTTTCGATAGCAAGTTTCATCTCAAGAATGGCATCATCACAAGCTTTACACCACCATGGTGAGGGTGGGCGAGACCTTGTTTTAAATGTTCTATAGAAAGGTATATGAAAAGAAGCAGCTTTATTAATAACTTCTAGCAAGAAGTTATATTTTTCATTAGTATTGGTAAGATGAGGTAGATTGTCAAATTCTTGTTCTATCAAGCTTGTATATCCCACCCAGTTAGCTTTGTTTAAATTCCATTTAGATTTGGGAAGAGTAATGTTGTTTATTTTATATTGAATGGAAAATTCAAGAATAATTGGAAAATGGTCAGATCCAAGTGTATCAGAGCATGTATTCCATGATATTCTGTTAGCAAAGTCAGTAGAAGTAAAGGTGATATCAACAACAGATTTCTCTTGTGAAGGCCTCTGCATACGAGTGGCCTCGCCATTGTTTAGAGATATAAGATTAAGGTCATCAATGACATTTATTAGTTGATTACCTATATTGTCATTTTTTGAAGAACCCCAAAGTGCACTGTGGGCGTTAAAATCTCCACCTATTATACAGGGAGGAGTAGCTTGCTTAAAAATATATTCCCAATCTTTATAATTAGTGTTAATATTAGGAGGTTTATAGATGGAAAAAAGGCAATAGTTTGATTTATTAATAGAAATCTTAACTCCACACACACAAATTTCATCATTGAAATTATTAACAATATTTATTTCCTTAAAGTGCAAATTGTTTTTTATCAGAATAGCAACTCCGGCTTTACCGTCGACTCTGTCTTTGCGTACTATATTAAATCCTGGAAAGTGAACATTTGAACCTGGTTTATACCATGTTTCACTAATTAAAGCTATGTCAATATTCATATCATTAAAAACTTGTTTAGGCTGTGTTTATTGGCAACAGCAGAACGGGCGTTCCACTGCATTATCTTAATGTTATTCAGTGATTGAGAGAATTTTCTTTATAAGATGTGCCTTCCTCCAAGGCTAAATTCATTTTTTGTTTAATGATATCAGCACTAAAAGTTTTTATTTCATTCAGGGATTCTAAATTTCCCAAAAAGTTAACTATAAATTTAGACAAACAGTCAAGAATTTTATTTTTGTCTTCCTCGCCATAAAGAGAGGAATGATTGGTACTTTTAGATACAATGTTAGATGCTTTGAAATGGTACGGTCTTTTAGAATTTGGGTTTGGTGTCTGAAATTTGAAAGACGGTGTTGGGAGAGTGGGAGAGGTAGGGTTTATATTCCTCTTTTTTGTATTATTGCAGAGGCTTTCCTTAGAAAGAACAGCGCGACTGCTGGAAGGTTGTGAAAGCGTAGCTCTTTGTAAGTTAGCTGTATTAGCTTTTTTTTGCATTCGTTGTGATGAGGAGAAAGCATTCCCAAAAAAAGTTGGATCATGGTTTGGAAGTTTAGGAAAGTTAGCGTCATAGTCTGATAGGTCAGATAAAATATCAAACTTATTGTTGGATGCAAAATTGGCAAAAGAATTATCGCAGTATTGTTTGGCTTCGGCGAAAGTAGCATTATTATCTATCATTATTATTTTTTTTTTTTTTTATTATCAAAGGTGGGACAATTTTTAGAGTTTGATTTATGATCATTACTTTTACAATAAATACAGAAGGTATCTTTATCTTGACACTCATGGTTATCAGTTCTTGGTTTGGAACAATTAATACATAATGGGGTAGAACTACGGCACTGCTTTGAGATGTGACCATACTTCAGACAGCTAAAACATTGAGTAACTCTACCATAGAAAGTTTCAACAGGAAAGAGAACACTGTTAATTACAATTTCCTTAGGTAACAAATTACCTTCAAAGGTTATAATAACGGTTTGTTTGGGTATAAGTGTGACTTTATTGTCTTTTATTGCTTTTCTTTGCATACGTTGAACATCCAACACCTTCATAGGACAAATAATATTTTCTTTCAGATAACCATTGTCAAGAAATGTATCAACTCCCCTGATCACACCCTTTTTTTCCAATAAATGGTTAGGTATAAATGCTCGGAGGTTTTCCGATTCAAGTAATTTGTTATTTACTAATAGGTTAGCATCATTTACAGTTTTAAGTTGAATTTTGATTCTATTTTTTCCAGCACTTTTGATTGCAATAATATTTTTAACGTGCAATTTTTTATGTAAAATGTGACCTACAACTAATGGGTGTAGTCTACCCATATTATCGGAATTAGTTTTTTCGATAAAAACAAAAATATTATCGGAATAATACTTATCAGAGTCCAGACTAAAAAGTTTAATTGGTCGGTTTTTCTGAGGCCTGCCGTCATTTTCCATTGCTGTTGTAGCAAGATTATTTTCTTGATTATTAATATTAGGAACAATCTCCATCAAGTTGGTTGTTACATTGTGTGCACTTTTAGAATGATAAAATTCCTCTTCATCAGACAATACAATTTGAGAGATATTAAACGTCCCTTTCGCACCACCTTCCCCTTTTGGGGGGAAGGACATCACTAACACTTAAATTTCAAATTGTAAAATTAACTTTATAGTTTCTAGTTCAAAACAAAAAAAAAAGAAAATAAAAAAAAACATTTATTTTTCACTTTAGTTAAGAGCTCTGCCTCGATGTGTACACTGTACTACTGTTCGCGACCGAATCCCCAACGTGATTAATTGTGTTAATGTAAATATATTCTCACAAGAAACAAGCGGAGATGCATAATCCGGGTAGAAGGGTGACAACAGGAATCATATAAAAGAAGTTCAGACTGTTCAAAGGGGAGATGCATTTGGAATCGCACCTAAGGTACTTTGCAGACTTCGGTCGGCTGTACTTAGGAAATAAAATTAAACCACGCTCAAGGTACTTTGCAGACTTCGGTCGGCTGTACTTGGGAAATAAAGTTCTAATACACCATTGCATCGTTCGTTCGTTCGTTGTACTTACATCAAAGACAATCACTGCTTAACCTACACTTTAAGAAGTGTCGTTTTAACATCTCTACGATGCCCTACGAGGACGTTAAACATGTAGAACCTGGGGGAGAGCTGTCACGGGCGACATAACGCTATACAGATCGCACAGAAATTCAGCTGGCATAAATTTCTAAAGGTGATTACTTTCTTATTTCGAGACTCTACTCTACTTACTTTATGATTTGCAATTGCATTCATATTCTGGTTACGGGGTGTTTAAAAAAAGGTTTAACTGACGTATTTGTGGTACTAAAAGAATATTAGTTTTTTTTATGAAATACTAGCTTTGATTTTTAACTATAAAGAATATTATATTACAGTTTATTCAGATATGATTTTATTCACGATTTTAATTCATAAAATTTCATTTTCTGAATGTTTTACTAGGGAAGTTTACGTTTGCAAAATAACAAGTTTATATTCAAGAACTATAGCTTTTGACCATACACTACAAGTTTACAAATACTTTTTCTTAGACGCTGTACGCTGATATAAGAGCTGTTATAAGAGTCTTTGTCGACTTCAACCAAATTTTTATTTATTTAACTACTAAATTGTCAACGATGTAAAGTTCTCGTGACTACGAGAACGCAATTGTTTGTGAACTGTGTTTGCAGAGCATAACAGTAAAATGGGTGGCATTAAGGACTATCGGAGTTCCATCTAAATTTAAAATTAACAGTCCGATGTTTTAAGGACACTTGTCTACACCAATCTGTAAGGTCGTCGATCTTTTCGACCACCCCATGTTAACATCTGTTCGGTGCTAAACACTTACTACTGCTGTTTAGTTTATCAGTCAATTGACACAAAATCAAATTTCCAGCGTTGTTTAGGTTGTTCTTTCTAATACTATTTAACCCGATTGGTTAGGTGCAGTCGGTAATTGCCATATACTGTATCCTACTATCTTTCTTATCAGTAGACGAGAGCACAACTATAATAAAACTGGAAATTTCCACAACCATTAATTACTTGCAAAAAGGGAGTTCTATTTCCCACAGCTAGTGAGTGTTTTCACTGAAACCTGGCGCCGTAGCCAACTACTACAGAAAATATCAAATAACTTTTGTTAGGTTGAAACACTTATTCTCTGTTATGTTCGTAAACTTTGACACTGCAGTTGCCGTTCTCTTTGTTTCGAAGTAACATCTTTGACGTTTGTTCACTCATGTTATTATCATTCCCAGACTATTGTCACAACTGTTTAAAATAAGTATTATCTGGCCGATAGCCGTGTTGTTTGAGATGCGAGGTGGCAATCGCTATTAATCACACGAGTATCGCGCCACTGGGTTCGAATCCCGGCTTCGGCCTTGGCACCGTCGGAGGAAATGGTAGTCTAATTTCTGTGTAGTTTAATTATTAATTATTATGTACATAGACTATTGTCACTGCTCTTATTCTTGTATATATTAATTTCTCAAAGTAGACATGTGATATGTTTATTCAGGCATTTGCCACAACTCTAATTACTATTAAAATAACACAGCATACTTTTGTATAAGTTCTTGTTATTGCATCAAAACACTCAGCAAATCTATAGTATGGTCATAACTATAGCGACGCAAATTTTCCTATTATAGTATTTAGACAATTGTCTTAAATATTTGGATTATTTTGATTTCATGTTCGACTATTGTTGCATCAATTTATATAAAATAAAATGGGTTTTTTTTACTATTTTTCCCCATCAATTATTGTCTTTTCTTTCACCTTTACCTTTTACTTCATATAAGTAATAAACTAAATAAATGGTTTTGTTTCAAAGCAAAATAGAAAACAAACTTCAACTATAAATGTAGAGTGCAATCTTGAGTAATAAAATACTACATAAATAATATATCAAATTAACTAGGTCTCTCAATTAATAGACAGTGTGTTCAAGTTTATCAGGTATTTCAATTAACAGAGTGATTAATTTTCTAAAGTATATCGTATCAGACAGAAACAAGTAATATTAAACTTTATATAAAAGAACCTGGGGTAATTAAAAAAGGGTTACTACACACACAACGAAATTTGGGTCCTACACTAACAAAACTAGACGATCACGTAAATGGCCAATCTTATTTGTTTATCCGTCAGATAAATAAATAGTAATGAATTTACTGGTGACATGATTACCAGGATTTCATTTGTAATTAAACAGGATACCCCATAACCATTACAATATAAAATTAAGAATAACTTAGCCCCCAAATATCTAGAGAATGTGTTAGTTTGTAATATAAACGTACTTAATCATAATACTAGAACTAATCTAGACTTTCATTTACAAACATATACAAAAAAATCAACTGAAAACAGTTCATTTTTTAAGGAATTAGGTGGGTATAATGACTTACCTGAGAATATTAAAAACAGCACCACTTTAAATATATTCAAATGTAGGGTTAAAAAGTATTTATTGGATGAGTAAACATTTGTATTGTCTGTTGAAAGTGTCCAACCTAAATTTAATTTTAAGCACCTGTTTCCTTTTTCTTTTTTTAAAGTCGTGTAATATTGATTGTTGAATGTTCAATGACTATTTTATTTATTAGAGTGAAATTTTATAGTGTGGCAATTTTGTTTGTGTGTTAATGGTATTTCTTTCTATACTTGTTTGCTATATACAATTTTTTTTAGTTTTGTTTTTATATATTTGAATTTATCGAGTAATCTCACACATTTTTATATCTATTGCTTATACGTACGTATTTGTATTAGTCTTTGACTAAATAAAGGATTTTATAATATATAATATCGGTCTGCATTGATCAGTACATGAAGGTATAAAGCGTATCCCCAATGTTTTTTCATATATGCCTACTAGTTCTCCAATATCACGTCCCTGAAGTTAGCTTCACCTTTAGATTTACTTTTTCCTCAGATTCATTTTATTACAGTCGACCAATCAATATTTCATTTCTAAATTGTATAGTGGTCGATATTTCTACCCTGACGATTATTTGGGATATGCCATGGTTACTGTAAAGTAAGTATATCTATTACAAGTAGCCGCTGCTAGTCAGAATAGTGGACAACGAAAGAGGAATATTTTGTCAATTTCATTTCTAAATTATATAGTGGTCGATATTTCCGCCCTGACGGTTATTTGGGAATTGCCATTGATACATTAAATTAAGTATATCTATTACAATTAGCAGCTTCTAGTCAGAATGGTGGACAACGAAAAGAAACTTTTTTAATCGATTTCATTTCTAAATTGTATAGTGGACGATATTTCCGCCCTGACGGTTATTTGGGAATCGCCATTGATACATCAAATTAAGTATATCTATTACAATTAGCAGCAGCTAGCCAGAATAGTGGACAACGCAAGGGAATTTTTTTAATCGATTTCATTTCTAAATTTGTTGGTAGTTTTAAATATATTTTTTTAAATGGCGGAGGATCCGGTGATACGTCAATAATAAAAATTTCAAATCGATATTTCCGCATTGATGGTTATTTGGGATATCCCATGAATACAGTAAATTAAGTATATCTATTGCAATTAGCAGCTGTTAGTCAGAATGGTGGACAACGAAAATAAAGTTTCTTAAATCAACTTCATTTCTAAATTGTGTAGTGGGCGATGTTTCCACCCTGACGGTTTTTTGGGATATGCCATGGTTACTGTAAAGTAAGTATATCTATTAAAATTGGCAGCTACTAGTCAGAATAGTGGACAACGAAAGGGGAATTTTTTAAGTCAATTTCATTTCTAAATTGTATGGTGCTCGATATTTCCGCCCTGACGGTTATTTGGAAATTGCCATTGATACATTAAATTAAGTATATCTATTACAATTAGCAGCTACTAGCCAGAATAGTGGACAACACAAGGGAAATTTTTTAATCGATTTCATTTCTAAATTTGTTGGTAGTTTCAAATATTTTTTTTTAATGGAGGAGGATCTGGTGATACATCAATAATAAAAATTTCAAATCGATATTTCCGCCCTGTCGGTTATTTAAGTCAATTTCATTTCTAAATTGTATAGCTGTCGATATTTCCGCCCGGACGGTTATTTGGGAATTGCCATTGATACATTAAATTAAGTATATCTATTACAATTAGCAGCTGTTAGTCAGAATGGTGGACAACGAAAAGGGATTTTTTTAAATCAACTTAATTTTCGGGCTTGTTTTTATGAGTTTGTATTTTTATAATTATAATATCAATTTTGGCGCATTCGGTAAACCAAGTACACATTTATTTTACTTTCGCAAGCCGTAAATATACTAACTATGGAATATATTACATAATCATAGTAGTTCAAGGACACAAATATATCGACATAAATACTTATGAATGCATGAGCAATGAGGCCCCCGTAACTCACTCTAAGACCAGCGCATTATTCTAACAATTAGCGGGTTATAATTTATGTAATTAAAAAATATATGTTTTATAAGCATTGAATTCCCTCGCTATATTATTCTTCTAACGATGTCCTACTGTTCAATTGGCGACATATGAACAAACAACTGATTATTGATGGAACTACTTGAATAGGAGCCGATGTTTCATATTTGTTTATTAATTCATTGTTTTGATT
This sequence comes from Leptura quadrifasciata, assembly GCA_963675555.1. NCBI lineage: Eukaryota > Metazoa > Arthropoda > Insecta > Coleoptera > Cerambycidae > Leptura > Leptura quadrifasciata. Next base: position 146,194,519 of record OY776673.1, on the reverse strand, counting down.
TGTGACTCCAGGTGTTTTTGTTTCATTTTATATATTATTTTTCGTAACTATATAGTTTGGGAATATAAATACCGTTGTTTTATATTTTTCACAATTATTTGATTGGTCGACTGTAATAAAATGAATCTGAGCAAAAAGTAAATCTAAATCTGAACCTAACTTCAGGGACGTCCAATATCGTGTAAAATGATATGTAGAGTTGTAGGTCCATGCGCACTGGGAAATTCAAATAAATTGAATTCGTTATTATAGATGATAACAATCAATAAAAAGTCCCAGAGCTGGTAATTTGCTGTCAATTGCATTAAATATTTCAAAGAAAAAGTTAGTAACCGCTCAATGTGTTTCTATTTTTAATATATCTATGTTGATTTGGGAAAATTGTTCGATAAGCATAAGTATATAAAGTTAACTGATCATTCATTGCAACGTCTAGAACTTTGGAGAAGCTCGAGAAAAGACTAATAGATATATAGTTAGAAATTGTAGTATCGCCCTTTTTATGTAATGTTTTTACAATTACTGATTTAAGTTTGAATGGAAAAGTTTCTTGTTGAAACATTAGATTAATTGTGAATGACAGAGGAGTGCGAATTAGATGCGTACACTTTTTTAAGATATTGTTGGATATATTGTCAAAACCACTTGAATTCGAACATTTTAATTTACTTAATGTTTCAACGATGTCAGAGTTCACTAATGGCGATAAAAATAGAGAGTTATTCATCATTGGCCCAAAAAGGTTATATCTTTGTTGATACTTCGAGGTGATATAGTAGTAAAGCATTGATTAAACCTATTTACCAAGTCTGTATTTGTTAGGATTATGTCATTTTCAATTATTTCTATGTTATAGTTAGGGGATGTTTTATTTCGCAAGTTTAATATTATTTTTCAAATCTGTTTTTGTTTGTTTTCTGCTTGACTAATCTGTGTATTATAGTATAATCTTTTTCACTTTTAAGTTTATTATTATAAATTTTATGAATTTCGTATTTTCGTTCGATGAATTGGAGATATTTTTTTGAGAGATCGTTATAGATAGATAACCCCCGGGTATTGAAATTACCCTGCTCGCGACACCAAAATCACTCAAGGGTTTTCGAGGGCGGAAATCACAACTGTCGTTGAGTAATGGTTAGTTTCCCTGATATTTCCATAAAAACACCGGTCCGACGAATCCTCGCATGCCTAGAACCGATAGTATGGAAGATGGGGTGGTTTTATACGTCGGGAGTAGTTTCGAGAGGGTAGAGTGAAAAAGAATACCACCATTGTGATTACCGCCCTCGAAAACCTGTGAGAAACCCGTGTTTCTAGTGATTTCGGTTTTGCGAGCAGGGTAGTTTCAAGCCCCGGTCATTGGTCAATTGTGGTTTAATAATGGTCAGTTTTTCTGATATTCCCATAAAAACCCCGATCCGATGAATTCCCCGCATGCCAAGGACCGACAGCATGGAAGTTGGGGGGTAGTTGTGGGAGGATAGGGTGAAAAATAACACCTCCATTATGATCCCTGCCCTCGAAAACCCATAAAAAAAACCTTGTTGAGTTCATATTTTCTTATTTCTTGGAGACATTGCTATTAGGGGCGGGGGTGTAGAATCAATCCCAGGGAGTCGGTCAGGGGTACTCTAATGTAAATTAACTGAATTTATTATTATCCACAAAAACCCGATCCGACGATCCCTCGCAAGCCCAAGACCGGGAAGCCGGAAATTGGGATGGTTTTTTCCGTTATAGTGGTAGTACGCAAGGATTTCAAAACTCGAAACCATCACCATCGTTTTTCTCACCCTCGATAATAGAGGGGAAATATATTGCAAAAGATCCTACAAACTTTTGATGTTCGGAGCTCGTTAGGACTATGCGGCATTTTCAGAATTAAAACATCGTTTATATATGTTTTTTCAACGGTTTCTCTTTATTTATTTCAACAGTTGTATTGAATATGTAGGCTAATAGAAATATATGTTATACCATGCCTAATAATAATAATAATAAAAAATCGGCAACTACTGGAAGCGGCTGGAACCTCCCCACTCGGTGGATCTTTGAAGCCGAAAAGAGCATTAAAATGTGTGACAAAACGGCACTAAACGTAATCCGATCTCATCCAAAACCTTTTCAGATCTTCTGGGGCACTAAAAAAACCCTCAACTTAATGAATTTACAATCATCTATGCGAGTTATTACCTACATTATCGCCCGTTGATTAATATACTATTAGGATATTAACAACTTTAACATCACTTGCACGATTAAGAAAGTCTAGTTATCCTAAATACTACAGATTTGTAAAGCAATAAACTGAAAATTGGTAAAGTGATAATCTATAATAAATTCACCAACGAAGTTACAGAAAGCATCTACATCTATCTACCTTTAAAGTTTGTGACAATCCACTAAAAGTTACAAATATGCCAAAAATCTTATTAACGTGACATGACACCAACGTTATCGGATGACAAACGATGACAATGACAACCGTCAAAATTTGCTCATTGCAATCCGATCGCTCATGTCATGCGAAATGCGATCTATGCTTCATATTTGCTTTGTTTTTAATTTTTTTCACGGAAACCAAATCGAAAGGGTGGAAGTGTGATATATCGTTGAAATCAGAATTTTAACTGCTTTTCAATGGCTCCATTACAAATTGAAAGTAATTATAAAATAAACAACTTGTTGCGTCAAAATGGCACTAAACGTAATCCGATCTCAACCAAAACCTTTTCAGATCTTCTGGGGCACTAAAGAAATGCACATGCAAAGTTTCATTCAAATCCGTTCAGTAGTTTCGGCGCTATCGTGCTAACACACATACACACACACAGACATTTTTCAAAAACCACTTTTTTCGGTTCCTAGGACCTCAAAACGTAAAGATTTGATGTTATCTCAATTTTCGTTTTTGAACCAATTTTAGTAACCTCACAATTTTATTGTGGAGAGGTTAAAATAAGGTTAGCCTCTCATGGAATTTGTGTATGAGTATGAAATTTTAAATCTCGAAAATATCAGGAATTTTTTTTATTTTTTATTTAAATCTAATAAACGTTTCACCAAACATCTATGGTCGAATAAGAGCGAGTACACATGAGGCGTTTTGGAGCGCGCGTTTTAAGAGCCAAGGTGGCCTGCGAAAGTGTACATATTTAAGCGCGCGCTTCTGGTCAAACGCGCGTCGGACGCGTGTTGTCAGATTCTGATTTGAATGCGCGTTAGCCGCGCACTTGCAAATGCATACGCTGCCATTCTGTTGTACATTTGATCGCGCACTTTCGTATCGAGTGGACGCACTTGTCTTCTTCTCACCAAAATGGAGATCCATCATTTTGATTCTGATTTGTTTATCGATGAAATCCAAAAGCGACCAGCTATATGGGACATGGAAAACCTCAATTACAAAAATAAAGTATTGAAGAAGCGTCATTGGGAGGATATTTTTGAAATTTTCGGTGATTGTGAAGATAATTTGGAGAAAAAAAACTGTTGGGTGAGTACCTAAGTAATAATTATTTATTGATTCTTATAAATACAATAATTATGACGTATCACTTAGCTTAAATCATGTGGTATTGCCAAAGCAGTTTTCTCTCGTTTACAAAATAATCAGCGAATTTAGCTCTAGTAGTTCTAGCACACAAGCTGCCTCGTGGTAAATTGTCTAGTTATATAGATTGTAAAGGTGACAGATAAAGAGTATTCATACGTAATTGTGCAGTACTGTGCGAGTTTTGATGATATTTTCATCGTACTCTATATTTACATCTATAAGTCTATTGGCCATTTGTTGCTCATTGTACCGAAAGTACATTCAATATAGGACCTAGCTCTCGATAATCTGTAATTGATTTTTTTTTCTGCGTGTGAGTTGATTTCCTCCATACGGACGCATCATATTTGACATAATTGCAAAGGCTTCATCCCCTACGAACACGTGAGTTAGTGGTGTTCTATTCGGGTTAAGAATATTTAACTCATTATCCATCAATCGTTTATAAAAATCTGAATGTTGAAAAATAGCAGAATCACTGGTTTTGCTTTGATCCGATATCAACATATACAATGCAATAATTTGCATCACAGACTACCAGTAAGACCGAAGAAAAATAGGTCTTATAATTGAAATAAAACAAGCCTGAATGTTCTGGTTGCATTAACTCAATCAATCAATAAATGGAGCCGATACAATTTGGGAAGTTCGCATACTTCTTGAAACTTTCTTCTACTTCTTTCCATTTTGCTTCTCTATTACAGGAAACTACAATTTTTTGAGAGTTTTACGGAAAATAACGATACAGAGAGCAATTACGAATCTTCTGAAATAGCTACTTCCGGTGCAGATAATGCAGAAAATTTACACTTGATGCCACGTCCTACAGATCAAAATGAAAGGTCAAGGAAAAACAAAAAATTAATGCTGTGGATAAACAAATATTTGATATTTTACAGAAAAGTTTAAACGCGAGAGAACAAAATGAAGCAGGACGACTAATAACTAAAGAAGATGATGATAAGTTATTCTGCTTATCATTATACAGTGAATTAATGAAAGTACCCGAAAATCGACGTCTTACAGCAAAGATTGAATTGCTCAATGTCATTCAAAAAGCACAGAACTATTCATTACCACCATAAACAAACCAATACCAATATGCATATTCTGCACCGACTTATTATTCTGGATATACCACTGTTAGACCCCCGGCACCATCTGTCGAATCTGTGGCATCGCAGTCATCGTAGTCGCCGTCACCTTCCAGCCAAAAATCGCAAGAAAACTTAGATTTATTTCAATAAATAAAATAGGTATGTATTGTCGTCAGCAGAAAGAAATAGGACAACTTTTTTGTTCTAATGTAAATCTGTCTCTATTTGAGTATGTAATGAGTAGCCGAAATAAAACAGATATCACTTTTAATGCTGTAGTTATTGCTATAGTGAATGATGGATGGTTAATGAGACAAATTGCACTGCGTTATAACAGTAACAAAAATTTGGTGTGTAACATTTTAAGAAAGAGGAGAATAAACGGTACGATTAGTAGAAATCCTAGATCAAAGGACAAAGGATATCCTACTTAACAAGAAACTAACTATTAATATTTCGTTATTGCACCATTTCTATTTATAACTTCTATAAGTCTGTTTGGAATAGAATTAAATAACCTTATACAATAATCATTAGTAATAATATTTTCTCATGCATTATATATTTACTATTTCCAGTAATTCTTCGGCATTCCGTGGTCTTACATTTCGTTTTTGGATATTTCTTACGAGTAGTCCCCAGACTTCTTCCACAGGGTTAAGATCTGGACTATGACTGGGCCAGTTAAGAACATTGATGTTGTTATCTTGAAACCAGTTAGTTACGGTATGAGCAGTATGAACGGAACAATTGTCTTGTTGAAATATGAACTAATTATTAGGAAATAATTGTGACGAAGGGAAGGGAGCATAATATTGTCTAAAATCCTAATATACGTTTCACTATTAAATCGTTCCTCAATATGCCACAAAACACCAGGACAATGTGCCGATATCCAAGCCAACTGACGGAACATCTACCACTTTTATCATTGTTAGATGTATATTTCTCATCGAATCGAGTATTCGGAGGGCGGCAAATACGAATACGACCGCTGTGTGTTGACTGGAAAGTTTTGTTCCAAAAAATTTACATCATGCGCTAAAAATTCAAGCACAAATCCTACTCGAGCTTCTTTAAGTTCAACTTTAAGTAAGTATTTCTGTGCTGCTGCATCACAGCGTAGCTCCGATTCTCTTACTCCCTGGCGACCAGTACTATTCAATCCAGGACAATTCGTTTCTTCAGCAGCCTGAATAACTGGAGTAAAATAGATTTTCGACTAAAGCATTTACCAATTGCAAGTTTTGTTGTTGAGTTGATATCTTTCGTCGCCCTGATCCAGGATTTTTACTAATCGTGCCGTTTATTCTCCACTTTCTTAAAATGTTACACACCGAATTTTTGTCAATATTATAACGCAGTGCAATTTGCCTCATTGACCATCCACCTTCTGCTTTAGCAATAACTCAAGATTTAACTAAATCGCTTATATAAGGCATATTAGTTTTTTGCGCACTTGCAATAAATTATGACAACTAACTGACAATGTCACAAAAATTAAAGTTAGATGTACACAACTAGATTTTAGCAAAATACTGTTATAAGACGTCCTATTTTTTTTTGCTCACGACCGTACTTGCCTTAACGTTATAACGAGTTTTCTTCTGGAGAAATTGAGTCTTTTAAAATTGTTGATTCACCAGTAATATCCACTTTATTATTTGGAGTAAGTCGTCAAACGATTTTATAAGACATTCTGAAGTAATTAAAAACTTGGGTTCATATTGCCTTGATTTTGGATACAATGTCACAAACATTCCATGCGTCAGTCTGTCTCGTAATATTGGATGCATCCAATATTCTCTTTGCCTCTGTCTTCGCCTTCTATAGCGACGGTAGAGGAGCCACACACTTCGACGTCCATTTCTGAACTACCATGCATCTATATTACAAAACGCTCATTGAACGCCTTGCTAAGCTACCCACACATGGAGCAATATTAGTATAGGGTTTTCCCAGAAAAAAATATTATTGCTGAAATACTTAACTCACGTAAAAAAATGATTTATGGCATATTTATTATCTTATTAATTTTACTAATAGTAACAAAAAAAAAACTTAAAGTTTGAAAAATATTGGGTTCATTTTAAACAGCCATAAATTGGCGCGTTGTGACGTCAACACCCTGAAATCCAATCACAGAATTAACATTACAGAGGTTGTCTCTGTTCAAGATTGTTTATTAATCTTGGTCTCTGTTAACATAACATAACCTCTATTTATTGACAGCACTCAGCACTTTTCTACTTTAGGTAAATTATCAGCGGCACCTTTAACATATCCCTTTTCCACTTGATTCCATTTTGATTGTAGAATTAATAAAACAAACCAGCAACTGATAAAATAATATTTTCACTCCAAACAATACAAACATAAAAATATAAATTTAACGTTTTAGGTTAGTCATCTGATGTGTAATGTCGGTGAAGGTTAAACCTAAACTACAGTACAAAATATTAACGTCCGACGCTTTCACGAATAACTTATGCGGCATTTATCTGGATTCTGATTGGCCAATATTTACACGTCCACTGCTTTAGACCAATCACAGTACAAGCATTACAAATTGAAATTCTGAGAAGTTTTAGAGGAAAGCTTTCTTTAAGAATCTATTACAAACTAATTATATCCATAATTTCATTGGCTTTCCGGGTAGATACGTAATTCTGGCGCGTAAAAATGCCCGTTTTAAAAAGCAGTGAAATTATCAACAAGTTGTTTTAACGATATTTTCTTAGAAATAATTCTTATTAGAAAAGTAAATTGTTGCAAATTAATAAAATGTTTTATTATATCATTTTCACGACACAAATTGTTAAAATAAAATTAGTGGGAAAACCCTATTATCATGAGAAGATGCCCGAGGCGGAGCTAACGTGCGCGAATCATTTCTGCCAGTGGAGTAGCGTCATCTGGGGTATACAGTAATTACAGTTATTTGAGTTGAATCATTAAATTATGTTTTATATTTTCTCACAATGTGTATGTGTTAGGTCCAGTTTGTTCAGGTGAAGACATTTCGCATTAAAATAAATAATATAATAAATAAACACCACAGAAATTAGACACTAAACGAGTTATATTACTTAGTGCAAGCACCGTCGGAGAACAAAACCCTACCCGCCGTCACTGGAAACAAGCCTGAATATGTCGTAATTCGCTCCCATTGGCTTAGAATGGAGGGCATGCATAAACTCGTTTCTGGGCATTTTTATTGCTTGACATTTTCTCATCTCATAACACTTAGTACTCTACCGTACACAACGCCAAGCGCCCAGCGTGTACTCGCTCTAGATTGGGCTATTTATATTTTATTGTCCTGCCAATATATAATCACAATCTAAGTATCAATACGTTTATATTGGTCTTACTAAGTTTATCCGAAGTCTTTAAATTGCGTACCATCAATTGCGTAAAAATACAATAAATAAATTCTTTAAATATATCTATTAAGGTTGTTCTTATAGATAAATCAGTAACTACTATGAAGTATTTCTTCAAATCGGCGTGGCGTCAACATGTGACAACATCTCATTGTGATATTCCTATTCATCTGTTTTAATTACGGCTCGAAGTGTTTCTGTTATTGATGGTGCGATTTATGAGTGGTTTTAATTTAGCTACTGATATTTTGTAATATTTTTTTGTGCGCTTTAAAAAACTAGTTTAGTATTATATTTGCAAGAAAATAAAGCACAATTTTCGTAAAATCACTCTGCATATAGATTCTACATTTTTTGTACCAATTTAAAATCAAAATATGAAATAAATAAAAATGTAATTGAATTATTATTTAGTTAGGTATTAGTTCAACTTTTATTTTTTTCATAAATGATAATAATCATCATATAGTCTAAGAGCTGCCAACGTTTTCGAGAGAGAATTTTAAGAAGGCTAGTTTTTTGATATCTCCTTCCTTGCACTATCTGGGTAGGTATAAGGGCAGTCTGGCTGGCGGAGGACGTTGCGTTTAACATTTATATAGGTAAAAATAAAAATTTGTAAGGTACAGACATGCGGTTGTAGAGACGACGGGGACGACGTTTTAAAAACTAGCAGCCGCAGCCGTATCAACTGTCATTGCCTGTCCCTCGCGCTACCAATTCATAATTGATTACTCTCCTATATAGCACACTTGCTCTCTAGCCTCCCCGACTTAAATCGGTCTGACTCCTTTTATACAATCGGATTATTGTCTGGCAAATTAATTTTAAATATTTTAATAGCTAAATTACAGCATATCAAAATTTTAGCAATTCTGAAATTCTTTATTATTTTTTTATTATTATAAAATTCCATCTGGTAGGGTGTTATTGTTAAAGAACACGGTAAAACCCTCGGTATACTTTTCGACGTTGTAACAAAATCCGACTTAGGAAATATTTCGCATGAAAAGCGTGCGTCACGTAAAAATATCGTGGAAGAGATTTTTAATATTTTTAATCATATTCCATAACTCCTCAAGGAGCGTCATTTTAGAAAGTGTAGTAAATGTCGCTGCACAGGGACGTAATGTCGCCCCGACCACCTAAATTTAGAAACTATAACAAAATTTCGGAAATTTCAAAATTAAAAACCCTTTTACGAATCCACGTTGTTAAGCACTGCAACTCATGCGCGGTATTAAATATGAGGACAAGTTAATCCAGCTTCTATTCAAAGTATATCGTGAGTTTTAGCGAAAATAGTCCTTAGCGACATGGGACCCCCATCATTTCCTAGCAGTCGATTTTGACGGGGAAATGATGAGTTTTAACGGGATTTGCCCTAAACCGGTTCCTCAGTGATTCGGTGTCAGAAAAGTATATTTACCATGTACTCATATGTGCATGGGACCGCCTTGCCTGAATGTATGAAATTGTAATTGCCCACATATAATTCAAAGTCGTTGCGATTCAAGCATTTTCAAGCTCTTAGAAGCGATCAAAATTGATATTGAAATACAAATATGTGAATAGACAGGCAAGCAAAAGCCCACCAAATTTTATAAACATTGAACTTTTCTTGAATCTTTTTGTGTAATCGTTAGCTCATAAAACTGCATATTGGATGGTAGTTGGTCCATTATAAATCGTTCCGTTCCTCACCATGTGTTGTACACGGGCCAGACTATTGTTTGTCAAACATTTTTCTTAAAAGTTGTTGTAAAACATAAATTTTTTGAAGAGATTTAATATATATTTTTGAACTTTATATTGTCTTTTAATTGTGTTTTTTTAACAAAATTCCCTTTCAGGTATAATTTTAAGAAAGTGTTATAGTACTTCCAGCGTTAGGTTTATAGTGTTACGACGTCCAATAGATACCATCAGAGCAGCAGCTAAGCAAAAACGAACAGTAAGTATAAATTTTCATATTATTCTCCGTCTGAAACAGTCGTTTCGAACCCTTATTTTGTGAACGTTAACATTCATTTTTGAAATATATAAAAAGTCCTTCAGACTCCAAAAGATGAATCGTTCACATGGCGCCCGAGCAGGGACAATGCCGTCCTCAAATCCAACAAATCCATTTTCTTTTATGGTGGAAGACTCCGAGGAGTCGACCCCAAGGGAGTTTTACGAGCGGGCCACGGTGCCTAGAGAGCTAGAACCACAAAGACTGTTCTCAGAGGTCAATGATTGAAATTTATCTGCTTCACAGACACAAAATTTAAATTCAATGGAAAGTATGTTCATGAAAATGGCAGAGGGCTTCGTGCAGGCGATACAGAACGTGTCGACCTGTACGCCCCATGAGAGACAAAGATGTCCGAACGTGACGTTCCATGGGCTCGATCATGAAGATCCCGAAGCTTTTATAAAAATTATGGAGGAATATTTCGACAGAGCTCGCATAAGCCACGACTATGATCGCCTCCATAATGTGACTGGCCAACTCAAGGGCGACGCCCAACGATGGTCCGAACAGTTTCGGACGTTAACGACATCGTATACCCAACTTAAGGAAAGATTTTTCAGAAGATTCAACTCACCAGACATCCAGTCACGAGCTATTGCTCAACTGTATGCCACCAAACAAACGTCTTTAGACGACACGGCAGTGTTTATCACAAAGAAAACCTGCCTTTTTAACCGTATAGATCCTTCCAAATCCGAAGCCATCAGAGCTCGGATAATCTTGGACCAACTGCGTCCAGAGATTAGGTCACACTTGAGAAGCAACCTAATTTCATCCACAGAGATGTTTGTAGCCGCGGCCACTAACGTCGAACGGGATTCAGCCGACGAACAGACGTCGCTAATCCAACTCATCGACCAACGCCTGTCCCGCGCGTCTTACTACCAAGAGCCGGGACCCTCGAGTCGACAAAATTTAAGTATGGAGCAATGGAAGCCCAACTCCGACAGCACCGAGGGTGCATTTCCGAGAGGATGTCTCTCGTCAGGACGGTCCAGGTAGAACACCTGGCCGTCCTTTTTTTATGAATAATTTTTCAAGCGGTTCAGCGAATCCTGACCGCAGGCAGCACAATTTTAATGGCGGATCGGGGAAATTCCGAGTACCCGACCGACCGGCAACCCCATGCCGATACTGCACAGACACAGTGCAGCTGCACTTCCATAGTCAATGTCCCAATAATCCTCATCTCAACAGAGGACCGGGAAACTTTCAAGGGGCCAGAGACCAAGGCCAAGGTCCGTCTGCAAGATCCCCAGCCCAACGGCCGAACCAAGGCGGCAGCAATGCACGTTAAACAACCATTCTGATACTCATGACCATTACAACACTCCTATGCATAAAACACGAGAATCCATAAATTATATGAGCGAAGCGTTCCCTTTGCCTCGTATAAAGGTTTTAATAAATGAACATGCGGTCGATGCTCTGATAGATTCAGGCTCGACACGAAACGTTATCCATCCCAAGCTGTTGGATAATTTTAAAAATCTCACGACACGTCGATCATTTACTATGGCGTGCGGAGACAATATGGTGGACTCTCTTGGCACGACGAAATTAGATGTAAATATTTCAAGCACCTCTTTTGAAATTGATTTTCAAGTAATCCAAAACTTAAATGAATCAGTAATATTACTGCCGGCACGGAAGACGGAACTACCGTCTTCTGGAATCAAGCTTCTCAGAGGGAGAAACAGCAGACAAAACTTCCTGAAGAGCTTGTTATTAAAGACAAATTTCTACGGCCACTGTTCGAAGAATTTGTCGATTTGTCGGCTCAAGCAACCACAGTAACTGTTAAACACAAAATTGTCGTGAAAGACTCAAAACCCTTCAATATCGGACCATATCCAATGTCTCCGAGTACTAAGAAAATTATGTACGATCAAATTGAAGAGATGCTGAAAGCTGGCGTCATTGAACCTAGCACTGCACAATATAGTTCCCCTCCAGTGATAATAAAAAGACCCGAGACCACCTAAATGAAATAACCGAAGACGAAGCTTCCGTATTACAAAAAATACATGAAAGTATCAAAGACTTGGGCAATTCTAAAGTTTTTACTGTGTTGGACCTCCAGAGCGGATATTGGCAAATACCGCTCGATGAAGCATCAAAAGATTTTTCGACTTTTACTACTCCTGATGGGGCAGCTTATAGAGTTAATGTCATGCCTTTCGGCCTCAAGACAGCTCCCTGTACCTTTCAAAAATTCATGGCAAAGGACGTTTTAACGGGTTACCTGCACCATTTCTGTAAAGTCTACTTGGATAATATAATCGTTTACAGCGTAAACGTGAAGGAGCATATGTCCCACCTGAGGTTGGTCTTTGAAAGACTACGCTTACATAATCTAAAAGTGTCACCGGAAAAGTGTGTAATAGCGACAAATGAAATACAATATTTAGGACACACAATTAGAATTGATACTTCTCGTCCATTAGAAAAACATGTATTGCAAATTCAAAATTATCCTTTACCATCCACGAAAAGGCAGCTTCAGAGTTTCTTAGGACTTTGCAACTGGGTAAGAGAATATTTACCAAATGTTGCGGTGATTACAAAGCCATTAACGAAACTTCTATCGAAGGAATATCGCTTTCATTGGACTCAAGCATGCGATGAAGCTTTTCAGAAACTTATAGATTTATTATCCGGACCGCTGGAACTCCATCGTCCGAATTTTTTACGTCAGTTCATTTTGCAAACAGATGCATCACTACAAGGGCTTTCAGCAGTACTCTATCAATTAGGCGACAACGGCGAAAAGCATATTATATCATATGCTAGCAACACGTTATCTCCAGCAGAGAGACGTTATCACATTAACGAGCTGGAATGCTTGGCAGTGGTGAATTATATAAAAAGTACAAGATGTGCTCAGCAGATAAACCGTTCTTGGTTAAGACGGACAACAGGGCGTTACTTTGGTTGAATAAGCACAAAGACGACAAAACCAAATTTACTCGATGGTCCCTGTTGCAAGAATATGCATTCAAAATTGAACACTGTCCAGGCAAAGAAAACTTATTAGCAGATTTTCTCAGCCGTAATCCACAAGATCAATATGTCGAGACCGACGATGAAGAGGAAAGAATGTTCCTACCAAATTATAAGTGTCCAGAACGTATTTCTGTTTTAACACATTCAGAAATATACGAAGATATCGTACAAGCCCAATTGAGGTCGAGAGATATTCAAGACAAGATCCGCCGTTGGAATGATCTATTTCAACAGGAACAACGTTCCGAAGCGGATCTTATTTTTATGAAAAATTTTCAAGTACAAGACGATGTATTGATGAAAGATTCAGATCGAAATTTAAAATTGGTAGTTCCAAAGAGGAAAATTAAAGAACTGATTTACCATTATCACGATCGAGATGAAGCATGTCATCCGGGGAGAGACGAGACTCTTAGAAAAATTGCACAAAGATACAATTTCAATAATATGGCCAGGATCGTAGGCAAATACATAAACGACTGTTTGATATGCCAATCAGTAAAAACACGACAAGCTCAACCCAATATTCCACTTAGAAGTCATGCACCGCAGAATGCATTTGAAACTTTGAGCGTCGACGTAATTGGACCACTGCAGAGGACCAAAGACGCCGAAAACCGATATATGATTATCGTAGAAGACGTATTTAGCAAGTGGATAGAGGCAAAGGCATATATTCAGGTCGATGGCAGAACGATCGCCAAATTTATTGACGAAGAAATAGTTGCGAGATTCGGAGTCCCTCGAGTCATAATCTCCGACAACGGAGGTCATTTCAACTCGGAATAGTATATAATATTCTGCGAAAGAAATGGCATCGAACGATATCTCATTCCTGCTTATCATCAACAATCCAACCCCGTGGAACGACGGGTTCAGGAATGTAAGAAAATTTTAAATACTTTGTTATACAAAAAGCCAAACGACATATGGGATCGCTACGTGCATCAGATGGCATATATTTTAAGAAATCGTAGTAATGCCGCTACAAATCAAACACCTAGCATGATAGTGTTAGGCTATGAACCAGCCGAAAAAGGCGAATGGGATTTATATGCATGCAGACAAGAAAGAGCTAAGCAACAAACGCTTCCACGATACGAGAGAGTTAAGGAAGCCCGTCAAGCTCAACAAAATTATAAACAAAAGTACGCGCCAAACGAGGCCGTCACTCCAGTCGTTTTTAAAGTTGGAGATAAAGTCATGAGTAAAAGAAAAAGGAAGGTACATACCTTCACGCCGTCTTCGTCAGGCCCAACCAGAATCTTGAAGAAGTTTTCAGACGAAGTATATCTCGTTCAAAAGGGAAACGTAACTACAAGAGTCCATGTAAATGATTTGAGACCAGCCCCGCCAGAGGAGCACAATCTGGAAATCGACTCTTCAGATGAAGAAAACGCTAGTCCAGGCGGAACATCACTCGATGGAAATGATTCCCCGTTCTCAGACGATTCCACAGAACCTCCACAGTCGGAGCAGATTGTAGTCCAAATCCATGCACCTCCACGCGATGCTTCTACTTCTGATTGCGATTCAAGTTCTGGAGATTCTATAATATTTTTATAATATTTTTTAACCTAGGCTAAGTTTTAACTTAGTGCTAGGTTTATTTTATATCAAAATTTCCATACCAACTTTTTGTCACATCAGGCAAAAGTTGGTATATTTTATGCATTTTTTCCATATTAATTCCATATTGAGGGGATTGTATAGACCATACAAATCTTCCAAATTCACTGCAGCAACTCTGACCGTGTCCGTTGGTACTTTTTATAATTTTTCCAAGTCCTCATATGTTCAAAAACATATACATCTGTAAGCAGAGTCCGACCCAAGGGGTCTTAACATATGTTCCATTGGCACGGCATGGAAAGACGACAACTCTGACGCAAGGGCGCGATTCAGACGAGTCTAGCAACTCAAGGGCGAGGGCCACCACGTCTCCTGAATGGGCAGATGCAACGATCCGACGGATCCAGATTCTGTCGCAGTTTTCTCCCAAGAAGAGATTTTAATTACACGGAAACCATTTCAATCAACATAAGTCAAAAAAATTCTATGTTCCTATTCTCAAAGACGACGATGTGATATCGGTCGCAGTTTCCACTTTATGCCCAGACGGGATAAAGCCATAACCATTTAACCAATATAAGTTACTAAATTTTTTTTTATATTGTTTCATGTTAATGAGCAGTGCCATTGTTATTTATTTATTATTTATTAGCCATTGTTAATACCAGAGCCAAAGCAGTCCAAGGGCCACCTAAGCTGATCCAGAAGGCAGTTCGACACCGAAGGTGATCAACAAAGCCATAGTCACGAGGAGGAGCAGGCACAAGAAAGAATTAGTGAAAGAACACTAATGAAGTTAAGTGCGTCGAAAGTGTTTGTGTTTTATCAATAGTCATATTGATACTTATCAAAATCATCATGATTTTTGATTTTTCTTTTTTATCCCATTTTGGGATACAATGTTCAAAGTAAACAATCGAATGCTATGCATCGACCATTTTTAGATTTGCATCTATGTTATGTTTCAGATAGGCCGGTCTGAAAATAACCGAATACAACACATGGGAGACTCCATCCAAAGACCCATTTTTTTCATAACAATTTTACAAACATTGCACAAAAAGATTCACCGAAAGAAGGGGGGTGTTAAAGAACACGGTAAAACCCTCGGTATACTTTTCGACGTTGTAACAAAATCCGACTTAGAAAATATTTCGCATGAAAAGCGTGCTTCACGTAAAAATATCGTGGAAGAGGTTTTTAATATTTCTAATCATATTTTCGCTCTACGGAGCGATTTTTATGCAAAAATTTCCATAACTTCTCAAGGAGCGTCATTTTAGAAAGTGTAGTAAATGTCGCTGCACAGGGGCATAATGTCGCCCCGACCACCTCAATTTCGGAAATTTCAAAATTAAAAACCCTTTTACGAATCCACGTTGTTAAGCACTGCAACTCATGCGCGGTATTAAATATGAGGAAGTTAATCCAGCTTCTATTCAAAGTATATCGTGAGTTTTAGCGAAAATAGCCCTTAGCGACATGGGGCCCTCATCATTTCCTAGCAGTCGATTTTGACGGGGAAATAATGAGTTTTAACGGGATTTGCCCTAAACTGGTTCCTCAGTGATTCGGTGTCAGAAAAGTATCTTTACCATGTACTCATATGTGCATGGGACCGCCTTGCCTGAACGTATGAAATTGTTATTGCCCAAATATAATTCAAAGTCGTTGCGATTCAAGCATTTTCAAGTTCCGAGGAGCGACCAAAATTGATATTGAAATACAAATACGAGAATAGACAGGCAAGCAAAAGCCCACCAAATTTTATAAACATTGAATCTTGAATCTTTTTGTGTAATCGTTAGCTCACGAAACTGCATATTGGATGGTAGTTGATACATTATAAATCGTTCTGTTGCTCACCATGTGTTGTATACGGGCCAGACTATTGTTTGTCAAACATATTTCTTAAAAGTTGTTGTAAAACATAAATTTTTTGAAGAGATTTAATATATATTTTTGAACTTTATATTGTCTTTTAATTGAGTTTTTTTAACAAAATTCCCTTTCAGGTATAATTCTAAGAAAGTGCTATAGTACTTCCAGTATTAGGTTTATGTGTTACGACGTCCAATAGATATCATCAGAGCAGCAGTTAAGCAAAAACGAACAGTAAGTATAAATTTTCATACTATTCTCCGTCTGAAACAGTCGTTTCGAACCCTTATTTTGTGAACGTTAACATTCATTTTTGGAATATATAAAAAGTCCTTCAGACACCAAAAGATGAATCGTTCACATTATCAATGACGAAAATGTCTGGCAATAATAAATTTGGGTTCTTAAAAGTCAACAAAAACCAATGAAAAAAAATATTGTACCTCACATTATTTTAAAAATTAAAATTTTTACCTGTATAAATGTTAAGCGCACAGGTAAAAGCAACCTTTGCCGCCAGCCAGACCGCCTTCATGCGTAACCAGATAGTGCAAAAGAGGAGATATCAAAAAACTAGCCTTCTTAATATCATTGTTTTGGCGACGTTCTTAGCTCTCGTACAATAGTAACATTATATTTTATTCATACACACTCTGCTCAAAATATATTCATTTGTAAACAAGCATCGAGATAGATTTCTTACTCAATGGAAACAAGATAAAGTTGTTTTCAGGCTGCCTGTAAACTCTAATTAGAGGAGACTATGATAGAATTTGGAGTTGTCATTATTAACATTATTAACAGCAACAATAGTCAGATAAATTTATAGCACATTATAGCTTAATTTTTTATTTGCTATTACGAATTTTACATGCAGAACTGTGCTCTGACATAAAATCGCAAATATCTTAGAAACGAATAATTCCTGTTCAAATTAGACAAGTATGCCTTTTTTAAAGAGCCAACATTGTTTCAGAAAAACAATTCAAAATAATAAAAAAAACTAATTGCAACTTATTTTTAGAGTATAAATTGTCACATGGCATGCTATAATGTACTGTAAATTTGTCTAATTACCGCTGTTGTTAAGTAAATGTTTTACACCAAAACTTACTGGATATAGATACTTATAAAATGTGGTCCCAAGTCGACTATTTAACGCTCTTATCTTGTTAAGGAAGCATTTTCTGATTTTTTTAAAGTAAGGTAAGTCTGTTTGCTCTTAGGCCATCAGACCACACAGCTCCATAGGTTATCATTGGTCTTATGATGGCAGTGTATATCCACACGATCACTTTGCGTTTTATTCCCCAGGTTTTCCCCACTGTTCTGCGACACTGCTCATAAGAAATATAAGCCTTCTCTAGTCTTCTAAGTGAAAATTCCATGTTAGATTGGCGTCGAAGGTTACCCCAAAGTATTTCACTTCTGATGCGAAACTTAGCGTTGTATCCAGGCGAGCAGGTGCCGTTAGTGCTCCTAATTTCCTTTTCCTTGTGAAGAGAACCATCTCCACCTTCCTGAGATTAACAGACAGGGAGTGTTCTTTACACCATTTTTCAATTATTCTTAGGCCTCCTGCATTCTTTCACAAAGGACTACTTCGAATTTTCCGTTAAGAATTATTGTTAAACAGAGCTGAGTACTTCAGTACAAAAATGTACTGCAAATTTGTACTCCAGTAGTTTAGGTACTCTAAGTACTTTACTTTAAATACTTTTAATATTTCTGTACTGGTATTGTAAACTTCCAGTACATTTGCAATGTACTTGTACTGGGTACTTATTTTCTGCAATTTTTGATGAAGTATTACTTGTTACTTAAAAAAAGTACTGTAAAATCATAATGTACTGCAAGTATTTTACTAATGTACTCCCAGTAGTAGAAAGTACTCCCAGTATCACAAAGTACTCCCAGTGATAATAAAACTACTCCAAGTATACTTATACTGCTTTTTAAAAAGTACTTATAAATATACTGCAATTAATTTAAAATATGTAAATCACTGAGGTTACTGCTAAAAGTAAAGTACTTGCAGTACTTTCAATTTATAAAATACTCTAAGTATTTAAAATACTGAAAATACTTGAAGAGTACTTTACTTAATACTGTTACTGCAAATGTTTAATTTTAAGTACATTACTCAATACTTCAAGTACTTTTGAAATATACTGGTACTTAATACTGCAAGTAAAACAAAAATTGTTTGATACTGCTTACTGGTTACTCCCAGTACTTTCATTGAGTACTGGTCACAGCTCTGTTGTTAAATCATCTGCGTAACCAATTGTGTGGAATCCTTCTGAATTGAGGCGGCACAAGGGGCTATCAAGAACGATCGAGGCTCCATAGCAGTGGTGATATTACACCTCTCTGTGGACGGCCTCTCGCAACCATTCCTCGTGCAGAAGCGTCTCCCACACTAATTTGTACAGCTCTCTTCGAGGTCATGTTGGATATCCGGCTACCCAAGATCGTAATGACGTTTCTTTCTAGCGTTAGCTTAGAAAACCTTAGACTTTGATATCTATATTATTGTAAGATTCATACATTTAATTCTTTTGTTTGTATTGTACTTTGCTTATTTTATACTAAATTATAAATTTTTTACTTGTTCTTTTATTGTTAATGTTCTGACTACAAGGATTTGTAATATACGGGACCTCGTTTTTTTTACATGACTTTAGGTCATAATACTCAGCACAATATAAGAGTAAAAGAGAATGAGCACGGGAGGTCTAAAGTAGAAACTGGGACTAAGGAAGCAGCTAAGGATGCGGCAAACATGAAGATAGGGAAACGAAAGGAAGTAGGTGCTGAGAAGAGACAGGAAAAGTTGAGGAAAAATGGAGTAGCTCAGCATTTTGGAAAGATAAACGTCGCAAGGGGCAATCAGTAGACCGCGCTTGAGTTCAAACCTCCGGACACGAAAACGGTGGTGGAGACTGGGACTGATCTGGAGAGGGAGTGTGACTAAGTCTGAGAGTGAGAATGAATGGGAGATATAGAATGAAAGAGAGGATGGATAAAGGGATGGGTTGGAAGACTTCTCTCAGAACCGAACGTCTGGATATTGTTGTCAGGAAGGAAGAGGTTGGGGAAGGAAAAAAGCGTTGAAAGGCGCGAAAGAAACGATTGGTATGAGGGGAGTCTTCGCAACAAAATGAGGCGGGGTGGCGATAGTCCCGTAAACAAGGGAACATGGGGAGAAATTGAAAAGAATTCTAGGTTCGGACACGGGCTTAAAAATCAGACAGACATCCGAGAACAAGCCACAGGTACTTATCACAGGGATTGAGGGAAGAATGACCGAGGGCGAGTTCTTTGAGCTCCTGTTCGAGGATAATACGGATTTGAGGGAAAGGCTCACGGTTGAGGAGCGCAAGCAATTGAGGATAGTCGCCAGAAAGAGGTGTAGGAACACCGAGAATGAAATCCTGGCGGTAGAGTGTGGATCTGAGTGTGCGAGGTATCTGCTCAAGAACGAGTGTGTAAGCGCAGGTCTGACCGTGAGAGATGAGAAGATGTGTGGCGATCTGCTACATATGCTGCAGGTTCGGACATGCAAGCAAGTATTGCATACAAGAGCCAACCTGATTCGTGATCCTGATCCAGGAGCCTTATGGTAGAGAGGTGGAATATAAATGATATAAGAGGTTTAGAAGGAGTAGGCGTAAGGCAGAGGTATAGGTGTCCAAACGGCCGAAGGGAGCGGTCGACGACAGAAAACATGGCACTGACTGTACGGATGTAAATGCGAAGAATGAAGCGTGGGAGGGGGACGAAACGGTTGAGAGAGGCGAGAGGCTGATGGAAAGGGTGATTGCTGAGGGCCTTGTGCTGGAGAATGACGCCGATAACGAGACGACTTTCTCCAGTACGGGGGGCAACAGCCGAACTCTGGTATCAATATATTCGAATACTTCAGGAAACTCCAGAATTGTAACAACCATATAACAATCGCACTTATAATAATCCAAGTATAAATTATCACATGTACAATGTGCCATTTCTTTTTCCTTGCCCTAACCGAACCTATTTTCCGTCTGCAATAGTACCAGTTAATAGCAAAACAACCATTGATTTGACTACTCCTCAGCAACAATATACAACTAAACAAGCACCAGTTGGTCGTCCAAAACGAGAAAATAGAAGAAGAAGCAGTTCTTCAGAAAAGACGTTGAGAGATACAAGGGCAGGGATGCTTTCATGGATCTCAATGAATTCGAGGACGAGACAGGATCTCAGTGAGCACTGCCAAATGGTTTGTAGGGGACATGTAAGGAGGATTAAGGTGTATGTGGATGGAATGTGGTGGAACGGCGATTTTAAGAGAATGGCAAAGCGAAACAGATGAGGTGGAGAAAGCGAGGATGAACGACGATTTAATTGTGGAGCGACGGGTTTTCAACTTTTTAAGTGGAAGATAGAGAAGGAAAAAAGAAAAGCGTTAGACAGGGACATGCGAAAGGTCGTTGAATGAGAATGGAGAAGGAATAATAACGCTGAAAGGGAGCAGGTACTCGCAGAATGAGAGAGAGAAGAACTAATTTTCCCCAGCGTGGATCAGGGTGAGGTCGATAAGGGATTGAGGGGTTTGACGCCGAAGGAGAAAATGTATGATAAGGAATGGAAAGGTGGTAGGAGATGACAGGTTATGAAGGAGGTTGTGAGGGTGAAAGGGATATATCTGACAAGGATATATAATGAGTGCTTGAGGAGGGGATTTTTCCCTAGGATATGGAAGCATGCGATCGCAGCCTGGATACCGAAGAGAAATGGCAACCCCCGGCCGATTAGTCTATTGGCGACACTCGGAAGTGTGTTGGATAGGCTTGTCAACAGGAGGGTACAGCACTTCTTGGAGTTGGAAGGGAAATATGATATGGCTTTAGGATAAATAGGGACACCACTATGGCTGTCAAGAGAATGACAGTGAATTGAGGGGAATAAGAGGGAAGGACGCCATAGTCTGGTGGTGGTATTGGATTTGACCAAGCCTTTAATATGACGTGGGATCCCTCGATATGGAACATGAGAGAATGAGTATGTATGATAATTTAAGGATGGTATCTGAGAGATGGGAGGATCAGGAGTGACGACATGGAGTTCGCAATAGATACGGGTGACCAGATCCCGGTTATAAGTGGGAGTTCGTTGAGGATGATAGAGGAGAGATGGGAGGGATTAAAGGAGGAATGTAAGGTATGGAAGAGGCTGAATCTTATCCCCTATAATGCGAGGAAGACGGAAGCTATATTCGTGAGCAAAGGAGGGAAAGGGAGCCAGGTGAACAAGATTTTCAATTTCATCGGCCACGTGAAGGGTGTGAGGAAAAGGGGGAAACTTGTACAAGGATGTTAAAGAGGAAGTATGGGTCAACTGCAGGGTTGGTGCGGATGATCTATGAAACGGTCATCAGAATGGCGGCCCTGTATGGTGTGGAAATATGAGGAAAAAGGGTGAATGACACGAGTCATTCGGTAGCTCAGGGGACGCAGAGGATGGTGCTGTCGGCGCCTCATAGGATAACAGTCTTATGTCTTATGGTGGCCCTCAAGGTGATCAGAGGGATACTACTGGGCTGGGGTTCTATACGAGGTGAGGAATAAGCGAAGGGAAACCTTTTTAGATTCGCACCCCGCCATCAAAGGGGCGGACATGGTTTTTATGCTGCTGGATGCTAATGTTGATGCGGAGGGAAAGGCAGGGGTGGCAATGATGTGTATGGGCGTCCTTAGCGATTTCACGTTCGTTAATTAGAAAAGAGATGCATTTAAAAAGTGCTTTATTGATCGTTTGTAATTTTGGTTCCATAAAATTTGAGAGAAAGAAAATGTAACGAACGCCGATTATTACTCAACAAGAAAACATTGTTATTAATAACTTATGAATATTTACCAAAATATAATCTTAATTAAAATAATAATATTGTTTTGTTACACCCCCACACTCAGATTTAACTAATTATAAAAAATATTTTATTAAATGAACATAAGACATTTGTTAAGTGCATTGTAAATAAATAGTTAGGTACAAATACTTACTTAATGTTCTCAAAACTAAAACGTTTGAATCGAACCGATATTTTACATACTAGCAACATTATTATTTTTACTACATGAAAACATCATATACATGTGTGCATATATCAGGATATAATCAATAGTTATATAACAAGACCTTGACAAATAGTCGGCTATTATATTGTCATCAATTTTTCGAGAGTGCGATGGTTGTCAATTTGACCAGACCATATTTGGCGTTAATAATCTGACTAAAGCCCGAGAGCTTTAGCTCGAAGGATTTAGTCAGATTATTAACGCCGAATGTGGTCGAGGCAAATTGGAGAGCACTCGAGAAAAATTGTGACAATATGATAGCCGCTAATTTATCAAGGTTGAGTTATATTTTATTAGATTATTTCTGGAATGAGTTAATTGGAGATATATAAATTTTTACTTTTTTAATGAACATATAAAACAGCTATGTAATATGTGTTTATTAAATATAGGAGTAAGTAAACAAAACAAACAATTTTTTTCCACCCCTTTGAAGGGTAAAAGCAACCCCCGGGGATGGTTACACAACCCTGGTCACCTGCCACCTTCCTCACAGAAACACCTCCTGTAAAATATCAAATTTTTTTCCACAAAGAAAATATCAATTTCTCAACCCCCTAGAGGGCCTGGTTTAGGGGTGGCTGAGGCCAAATCCCCCGAGGGACTTTTCGTTCTATTCGAGGGAATAACACTTAGTCGAAAAACTGGGGAAAATAAACGGGTTCACGGAAAAGGGCACTTTGGGGGTGGTTTTTGGCCATTTTGGTGGGGTTGCCGAGGAAAAAAAATTGCGAGACCCCACCATTCTGTTCAGCGACCTCGAAAACGGGGGAGGGTCTCTAGATTGGCGCTCTGAAAAAAAGGCAAAATCCCAACTCCTGACATCGACTAGTAGAGCTTTCCTTTCTTTTTAATGGACATTTTTGTAAATTTCGCCTTTTGGCATTGCGTGCCCCCTCGAGGGCTTCGAATGGATCTATTCTTATATTATACTTTTTAAAATATAACTATTGGAGAGTTTTAACGATAGAGTTCCACATAGGTACATTTCAAAGTATACTCCTTGTATTCTTCACCATTTCCTTTTTTCATATTCCATACCCAATCTTTAAGAATATTGTTCAAGTCTGCAATCAACGTGTATTCAAAATTGTATTTGTGAATTTCACAGAACTTCGTGAACTGCCTCCACACACTATTTCTGCTTTTTACGGTATTCGCGGGAGTACTCAAGTCTACTTCATTATTTATTGTATAATTCAAAACATTACCAAATCAGTTCATTTTGACACTAATCAACTAATGTGACGTTTGAAAATATTTGTACGACAGCAGTATGCCTACTTGTTATAAGTTAATAAATTAAATCTCAGCGACTATTTTCAGCCAATGCCATGACAACGGGAAATAGCCACTGATATCCCTCATTTCTAAGGAATTTCAAATATTGTGATTGGTTAAAAAATTCGATTTGACATATGAAAGAAATAATCACATGAAAACAGAAGGGGATGCTTGTAATCTTGGTTGCATGACCAATTGACACTATTGCTACTATTCAGTCATATTTGATTAATATTACATTACACGCATGACATCTCGAGAGTTGAAACACAGGGGCCAAACGCTATAGTAACACACAATGACAAAAGCACTACTGCCACACTAGCAGTCTACAGCGTACGTGTCTCGTCACGCTGTTTGAACGTTGAAAATAAAATCAAATTGCCATAACTTATCATTATAATGATTTGCAATAAGTTCAAATACGTCTTTTTTTCTTTGGATGATTTAAATTTTCGATGTGATTTTCCATCAATATAGTCTAATCATATTCTCATGTACGTATAGTTTCGTTGCAACCTGCAGTTGCCATGAATTATTTACTGGCAGAGCTGCCTAATTTTTATTCTCAGATATTTAATTTTTATTTTTCACTATTGCTGATATTACTGCTTCAGGTCGACTCTGGACAGCCCTAAACTGTGAAAAGAAAGCGGTCAGTAGAACAGAAATGAGCCAGCCAACTTGCATGTAGTCAAAAGTTCAGAAAAGAAGAAGAAGATTAACCTCACAAATGTCAGAAGTTAAAGTCCTGTAATGTAATATAAACAAATAGCCTGATGTTTTTTTAATAATGTAATATAATTAATAAAATGATATCCCAAGATATGTTGGAAGTAATAAGTTTAGTGACAAATGATAAATTAATAGGATCTAGTGCAATTGTTGTCACATTATGTTGTATATTATTTGGAGTATTTGTAAGGTAAAAAATATAATATAAATGAACACCTGTCACATTTAATAAAATTATACTGATATTTTCCAGCATCCTTCCTGCGATCGTTACATTTATATGTTATATATTGGGATATATCACTACGTGGTTTCTTATTAAGTATCCAAATAAAGTTACTGAATATCTACAAAGAATAATTAGTTTTTATCGTGGACGGATATCGATAAAAAGAACTTTCAAACATTCATGTAGTATATGCGAGGATCTATCATGTCGAAGACACCAGCAATCCATAAGTGTAACGCCTTGGAAATATTTGCATATTAGTAAAGAACTTAATGAATCAATTGAACAGGTACTGGCAATTTTATTTTAAGGATTGTTAATACAGCTGACTTTCTTAGTCTTAAGGTAACTTTAGAACATAGTGTTTATCCATATGGTTTAAAAGTGGTACTTCACTGCACCGCTATCTAGCGGATATACCAAAGATTTCTAAAAGCGTAGTGATAGATTATTTGTTATTTCGAACGAGCCCTGTGACCAATGATGAAATTAGAATTTTTAGATTTCTTCAAATTACATGTCTACTTTACAACGTATTTGTAAAAACTGTTTTGGGTATTATGAAGGACACCCCTGTAGAATCTTTACCAATACAATTAATTTTTATTTTTCATATTTACTACTATGTTTTTCTCTCATTTTTGTTGTTTAATATAACCTGGGGTACATGGGTTCTATGAAACAATACTTTAACAACATTGAAATTCGCTTTAATTGAGCAAAACGTTTCATATACACTTTCCTAGGAGGTTATATGAAACATGTAGGCTTTTTTAAAAAATCAATCCCACATTTTATGGGAGATTCTAGGAAAAGATTAAATGAACATCTGGTACGTTCGTATAATATGTTTATTGTTTCAATTTAAACGGAGGACACTTATTATCACTGTCCCAAGCAAGTGAAAAAGTAAACGGGAATAATCAAACACATCTAAATTTACTAATACTTAATACAATATAAAATATAAAACACCCAGAACATTAGAGACAAAAGTTTTGCTTCCAAATGAATAACTGAAAAATATTTGAAAGTTAGAAATAATAATGTTAAACTTACACATATGTGTGTGTGTTTAAGTTTCATGGCACTGGTCAAAGCCAATTAGCCAGAAACTTACACATATAAAAGGAAATATTTTCTTTGATTTAAAGAAAATAAGCAAATGTTCTAAACCTAAAGAATGTCCCTGAATACATTCCTTTAAATTTTGTCTATTAGACAGATAATCAAAGCTTGAGGCAGTTGTAAGTGCTTCTACGATTTCCTTTTCCTCTAAAGTGCTCAAAACGGGAGGTTTTCCTAATTTGTCCGATATCATTCCAGATATTTTCTCCAAATCGTACATTTTGGCCCTACATGCTGTTCTGCTGCGTGGTCAATCTATCCAAAGAATTTCTTCTAAATGCGCTACCCAGGATTGGATGTGTCTTCGCGGCATTGTCGTTTCACATTATCCTGTAAAATGACACTATTTGTTTGTTTCTGTTTTTTATATACTACGAAATAATCAAGAATAAACCATTATGCTAAAAATGTAGCTGAGTTTATAAGTAAATATTTGTCCCATAGGAGCAAATGCATAACATTAACCGTTTACATGATTCAGGGTAGACACTTTGTACTTATAAAATATAAAACAGCAATTTTTAAAGTATTTTACTGCTACGAAAAATGTAATTCAATTACAATTACTTAAAAAAAAAAGTATTTAAATTAGTAATTAATTTCTCCCAGCTCTGCTGGTCAATATGAAGTTGATAATTAGGTGACCACATCAGTGATGTATTTTCTAAACCGCGGATCTGACTAATGAAGAATATAATAATTTGAAGAAAATGCAACAAGAGGAATTTTTCATATATGTTTTCATGTTTTTCTTTTTTTAATAGCACCTACCTCGCTTTGACAACCAATTTGAAACTCTGCATTTAAAAGGTACTTTTTGTATTAAATGACCACTGTCTCGATAATAATAATAATAATAACCTTTATTGCTTCAGAAAACATAATATGTACAAGCACAAACATGTTTAAGAAACACAGTCATCTACACAACAATAAGTATAAGTCTTAGATTAGCCAGTATGCGTGTTCTCGTTTCTGTAGAACAAATACTTTAATAGCAAGGGTACATTTACCCCAATGTGCGATGGCATACTTTAGTATGCTATGGAAACATCCAAAATACAATAATCTAACAATCGATTGACTACATTGAATTGCCATCATTTAAGGAGCATAACAGGTTTTGGATAATTTGCTACATATATTTTCAATATGACTAGACCATGTAAAGTTACCATCTATAGTCAATTCTAACATTTTTGTCTTTTCACTGTAGTCAACTTTACAGGCTTCACTCAGTTTTATAGTTTATTTGTCCATTAAGTTAGATTGTAGTGTTTTAAAAATGATGCATACAGTTTTATCGTTATTAATGGAAGCTTGTTTATTTCTACCCATTCACTAATTTTTGCGAGAATAGCCTTCCCAGAATTCTCGGCAGAGGTTAGTTATTACTTTTAATCAAAAAATATGTGTCATCAGCATATGACACAACCAAACTCGAAAAATTCTGTAAATATTGAAGGATGTCTTATATAAATTAAAAATAAACTTGGATCCAAAATGGCTCCTTGTGGTACTCCAATATCAATTGCACTCGAGTCTGATGTTTGGTTATTAAGTATAACTTGCTGAGAGCGTCCAGATAGATATGATGAAAACCATTCGAGAGTCACTCGTCTTACACCATATCGTTCTAATTTATATAACAATATTTTATGGTTTACACAATCGAAAGCTTTGGAAGAGTCCACAAATAAACCCAAGGCAACTTGAGAATTGTCTAAAGCTGCCACTATTTCGAAATTGTCATTTATTATGTGATTAGTGTCTGGGAAGCTTTTACTATTTGATCTAATAGATTACTTTTGATAACTTTAGCCTCACACACTCTGTTATCAGTCTTTGTAATAAAATTGTCAATGCATTTACTTGACACCGAGGTCACCCTGGTGGGCTCTCGAATAGTTAACACCAAATTATAACAGCTAAGAATATTTATAAAATCATGTACCAGAGAACTATTGCTATTAAAATCTATGTTAAAGTCCCCTCCAATAATTAGTATTTCATTGTCTTGTAAGATCTCATCTACTATTTCACTGAATTTAGTTAAAAATAAAGTATTTTGACTAGAAATATTAGTAGGTAGATGATATATTGCCACTATTACAACACATGTACCAAGGACTTCTATACCACAGCACTCAAAATTGTTTATTATTGTTAGATGGTCCAGATTTAGTTTCTTTATATTAATATAATCCCAGGAGTATATTGCCACACCTCCATGTCGATTTTCGGGAAGACAGAATGAAGTACAAAGTTTATAGTGTTCCAAATATATGACATCAATTTCTTCCTCAGCTTGTCAATGTTCACTTAATAACAGAAAATCCGGACTATATTCTGACAAAAACACATTTAACTGTTCATCTATTTTTTTGGCAACGCACTGAATATTAAATCATATCTTAACAACAGATCACAGTGTGTAGAAATCGACAATAAGCAGTCAAAACTAAATAAGTTAAATCATGGGGTTCCCCAGGGTTCCGTTTTGGGGCCATTATTATTCATTATTTATGTTAATGATTTATGTTATTTCATGTTGCCTAAAAATTGTGTCCTATATGCATATGACACAACATTAATAAATTCTGACAAAGATTTAAATCATCTAATAGACTCATCAAATGACACTGTCTCTTGAGCTGACGAATGGTTCATCGTTAATAAGCTAAAACTAAATCAGCAAAAAACTCAAAAACTTATATTTTCTTCACACACGGATATTACGTAAGTAATGACTGATGGTCGAGAGGTAAGCACACTTGCCTCTCACCCAAAAGTCCCGGGTTCGATCCCCGGCCGTGGCAGTGGAAAATACTGTGAGAGGGATTTTTTCACTATACACGGATATTGGGTGTGTGTCCCTTGTCTCTAAATGTGTAGCCCCCTCCCACACAAGGCTCTTCTAGAGCCTTCCGGGATAAAGGGGGTCGTCATTACCTGTGGTGTATTTATTTATTTATTATTGATGCAAAATTACTGGGTATCGTCCTGGATGACAAACTAAACTGGTCCGGTCATGTAGAATAGTTAACCCACAAGCTAGCCAGTGTGATCTTCCTCATTCGTCAGTTGAAGAACTTATTGAATTTTGATATTCTTAAATCTATATACTTTTTCTTATTCCACAGCCATCTAACTTATGGTACTGTACTTTGGGGAAATTCTTACAGTGCACAAACAATTTTTCGTTTGCAAAAAAAAGTTGTGAGAATAATGGCAGGTGCTGAGATAAAGGATCATTGTCATCCCTTTTTTGTCAGTTTTGGCATAATGCCTCTTCCATCTGTTTTTATTTACTCCACTTTATTAGATATCCATATTAACATTAATGACTGACATACAGTCAAGTTCTCATAATTACTGGACAAGATCTAGTTTTCTATTAAAAAAGCCTCGATTTAGATTAGCGATGTCAGAGAAAAACTCCATTAAATTAGATTTATACAATAAACTGCCTTTTAAAATGAGATCCTTGAATTTCCACTGTTTTAAGCGTACATTGAAATCGTTTAGTTAAGAAACTGCTTCTACTCTGTGAGCGAATATTTAAATTCAAACAATTTTATTGAATTAATGTGAAGTTCACCTTTTCTGTATTTAACACCTATGTTATTTTATATGCCTATTTTTAACGTATTTGTTCTATTTTACTTGTTTCTGCTTGCATATTTTTTTACTCATATTTTAATCTCAAGAAATTGTTTTCTTCTTTTTTATTTTTGTTTGTATGTAATATTGCTGTGTATCGTGTATTTTTATATACGGTACTGTTTTTTTTGACCTGCTACAAATGTATTCTGTATGTAATGTAGTTAATAAAGTTCTATTCTATTCTAATATTTTGATGAATGGTAGAAAGTTCATTTGATTTATCATTATTAATGATTATATTTACTTCTTCCTTCGCCTTGGCTATACTCTATATCTCCGAAAGGCGGGGGTATAAAAAAATTGGTGAATCCACATTATCATCTAATATGTTAATAGCTGGAGTCTAGTTATAACACTCTCCTCTCATAATATATATTTGTCTTGATGTCTTTATTAATAGTAACAAAAGTTAAATTTTTGTTTTTCAGGTTAGTTGTTGAGCACATAATAATATTTGCCAGCAAGACTGAAATGTTTCGACTGTTAAAGTTTCCATACTTCATGGTATTAGCTTCTACATATTTAAAAAGTCCTTCTGAGATACTGTCAAATCTCATCATGAATTCATTTAATTTTGAATTATATTTAAATAATATGAGTCGATTTTTTGAAATATTTGATCGGGTATATGGAATCGAGGTGAAAAAGTAGTGAAGTGAGGTACCGTCATCAGTTTAAGCGCTGAGACCTCGATCAGCGAAGTTAAGCAGCATTGATCGAGGCCGTCACTTGGATGGATGAAAGGCATCTCATTTCGCCGTCCTGGTTGAGTGGAAGAGTAGCTGTAGCTAAACTCCGCCAGGACGTAAATATAAACAAGGCATTTAAAAATAAAACAGCTTTAATTTGTTACTTATAAAACGAAGATGTCAAATATCATTTGCACCTCCTATGACAATAACGTAGTCTTGTATAGTGAAATGTTGTGTCAAGAATTCTATATTATCTATTACTTGTTCTAGCAATGCTCCTGGTTTTTTAATCATAGTTATTTCAAAATTATTAAAATATTCCTTTTTTTTATAGCTACATTACCATTGGATTTGTTACTGGGAAGTTTTGGCATATTTGATGTTAAAACTAATATCATTTTGTAACACTTGTGATTCCTGAGCAGTTTTTAATTGTGGTTCGATAGTTGTTATTAATTTGCCTTTGGCCTTTATTACTCTATTGTGTAGGATTCGTATCTCCTTTTTAATTGTGTCTGTGTTGATATGCTTTTTTTTACTATTTGTTTGTATTTTGGTTTGTGTACTTACATTTTTGTTCCTCTATTTACTATGGGCGCCTGGGTCAGAAAATTGGGGGACACTCTAAAAGTATATATATTAAAATTTTACCTTCTTGTAACAGGTTTAGGGTTAATGTGTAACAAAAGTGAAAATTTATATATTTTGCTATGATATCCGAATATCCGCTGACGGCAGCAAAAATATATCGCAGTAAATAATTTCTAATTTAGATCTCAAAGTCGTAAGTTCGGACCATTGGAATTAAGCACAATTCTAGAAAACACACAGCAGTAAAACAAATTCAAATCAAATGGAACAGTGTATTGTGAGAACAATAAAATACGATACACATAAATAATGAAATAAGATTCCCTATCTAGCTAAAATATAAATCTGATACTAAAAATAAAATAATTTGGATTATTATTGTTTAAAATCAAATTTGTTAACAAAAATAAAATTAATGATCAAAATTTCCAATTTAAAATATATTCAATTATTCTCCAAACTATCAAAAGATTTACAAGAAATTTATATGAAGTTTATTACAACCTTTTAGTCTGCGTATCTCAAATAAAACCTCCAATCGCACTGTATCACTTAATTCGATGTTCAGCTGCAATCCGCTAAACTCCTACACAGTTCAAGTGATATCTCGGTTCCACTAGGAATCGTTTTCTGCACCTTGAATTAATTTATATTTATCTCCTGTGTTGTCAGAATTTTGAAAAAATTAATTTTCTTTTCTTTCGTTTTGAGTCTTTAATTAGATGTATTCCTTCTTATAACAATACTCCAAATTCAACCAAAACCAATCTCTTCTCTCTATTACATACCAATCTTCACGTCTCAATAATTTTCAACCCTTACAATTTTCAATAATTTTCTTCTTATTATTTATTTTTCATCCCCTAGCAACCAATTTTTCCACACTCTCCTTTATATTTTCTGCAAATAATAAAATCGCCGATACCAACTTGAATCTTTCTTGACATCAACTTGATAAAACGAATTGATTCTCATCTCGTGGTTTTTTCCAATTTTATCACTTTCCACAAATTAAATTAAAAATCTTATATCTACATGAACATAATAAATACATAAACAATTCGAAATGTTATAAACATTTTGATAATTAGTAGAACAAAAACTAAGTGAATATTAAAAAAAAAATTGCATATAATGTATAAAAATATCTGTCTTCTATATAATACTTTGGTATTTTATCAAACAGAACAAATGAACGAAAACAGAAAGCATAAAGCATGCATGCAACTCTTTACTCAGATAAAATAAAATGCATTTTATTCGGAATACACAACTCGAGTTGATCCGAATTCTTAATAGCCTCTTCTAAAAACGAATTTTTGTCACCTTTGAGTTTAAGGGCATTCTCCTTGGATAGATCACTTATTATATTATCATAGATAGATCCATTTAAAGAATCATTTACATTTGATTCCTGAACCACTGCACAACAATTTATTTTGTTTCCAATTGACACTGATTTTATTGCATCAAGTATGTTAGTATTTCTAATTACCAGTAGATGGAAATTGTAGTTTTAAGGATAATAAAAATAAAAACTCAGTTTCATCAAAAATGTTAGTTATGAAGTTCTGCGTTCCATACATTGATACGTTATTTGATCATTGGGAGGTCAAATTTTACGAACGAGGATAATTTAAAAAAACTTTAAAAGTATCCAATTTTAATAATGATAATGAATTAGTATATACGAATATGTATTTGTTTCAGTTTTATAACAGAATAATAGACAATTTCATAACGTCATGGTATGGACAACTCACTGAGGATTCAGATTTTTTGAATGAACTTCATTATTGTTTGCGCTACTCAAGTGCTACCGTTGTTAATCGATTTTTGGAGTTAGATGTCGCAGATGTGATTGCAAATAAATTAGTACCATGTGCTGTTAAACATATTGATGACTATGTATATATGCAGCAAATAGCAAAATTGAAAAATGTTAGGTTTAATGAAATTATTGTGGAATACCTAGGTAAACGGTTACATCCTGCTGCATCAAATAGAAAAAATGAGTTTGAATATTTACAACATTTAGTCACATCACTGTTAACTCATATTCTGCCAGATACATATTTGAAATGTCGGTAAGTTTGAGAATTTTATATCAGAATAATTTGACTGCTGTTTTATTGCCATTACAATCAAAAATATTTGCAAACTCTTTTTTATTATTTTAGGAATTATTCAGTTATAATGAGAGAAATTCTAACTGGTTGGGTCTTCCTGCCTCTTATGGATGTATTAGCTGATCCAAATATTATAAATTCTCTAGTAATTTTGGCAATAACATATAAACCTAAAAAAATCGCAAAGATTAGTCAAAATGTTGAAACTGTAGAATTTCTAGAAAATTATGTCATGGTTAATAAGAAAACTTCCCCATTTGCTACAAATTTAAATAAAATAAAAAATAACACAGACTTGCTCTATGCTTTCATGCAGTTCTTAAAGAAACAAGAACATGTAAATTTGTTGCAGTTTTGTGTAGATGTTGGTAAGTTTTTCATATTTTGCGTTATATAGCAATGCTACAATGGAATATTTCAGATGATTTTAATAATAAGCTTCTTACACCTGACTTATCAAAAAAGCAACTTAATGAATTACATTCCGAGGCCCTAAAACTATATAAAGACTTCTTGGATAAAGATAGTGTAAATTTCATTGGTTGTCCTGTTACTCTTTCACATGATTATAATTACTTGGTTAAGGACAAATATAGTGTGGTAAAATTAACACAACTGTCTAAATTGTTGTATAACGCATATGACCATACATGTAACATCTTAGAAAATGTTTGGTTGCCACAGTTTTTTCACAGCAATGAGGTAAACATTTTGTATTTGTTTTGTAACGCCCATGATAATATTTTTTCATTTTAGTTTTATAACCACATCTGCGGATCTAAAATTATACCTGTATACAATAAACCTAATAGGTGAGTATTGACGCAAGTTTAATGCTTCCATCACTAACTCTTACTAACTCTTAGATCGGGTTTTCTAAATTTTGGTTCTCCAGTGAAAGACAGGTGAGTGACATGACAGTGCAATTTACAGGGCCGATCCTAGACTTCTGTGTACCTCAGGGTAAGAATTCATTTGATAATAGTGTAATGAAAGAATTATTTAAAAATCTGCATTTACCTGACCAAAAGTAACAAAACAAGAACAGTTTTCAAAAACCATGTTTTGTTGTCTTTAGCTATGTAGGTACCTTTATTTCTAGATGTTTAATAGTTTCCAAATTTACTAAAAAATCTTGCCTCATTATAGAACATCAGCAGTTCTTGATTAATTTTAATTTGCTGAAGGACATTCTGTCCAGCTCTGATTTGCTGTGGTTAAATATATTGGAAGGGCAAAAGATAAATTTGCAAAATTCTCAACAATAATATAGGACGAGATATTTTATAAAATCTCCATGACTCCTAATAGTGGAGTACGGTAATCAAAGTGTTATACAATTTTTCGTAGAGATTCCAAACTTTGGATAGTTAGTTGTCTTAAAAATAAGATATTCCTAGAATATCTACCTGCTGCAAGTGTCGGAACGTTGTTTTAAACTCAAAAAATGGGTAAATTAACCCTCAACAACGAAAATGTGGTTCTTTTATTGTCAAATGTTCAAGGAACCTCCACTTAAATTTTCGTGATGTTATGTTCACCCCCTCCTGTAACTCATTTATTTTGATTTTATTTGATTTTGGGATAACTTGGGCAAATCTTGCCCGAATCAGATGAAATTTTGGGTGAAGGTGGCTCATAATACTTACAAATAGCCTGCCACATTTCAAGTCAAAAGCTCCATTAGTTTGGCTACAATGCCATTTTTTCGAAAATTTTACGAAATTTTTAAAACGCTGTAACTTTTTGGTCGTTTATCGTACGACAATTTCTCCATGTCAAAATGTAGGTTTCTTTATGTACTTTTGGGTAATATGACTCAAAAAATCTTTAATATAAAAATTCGATCCATTTTCCGCCATTTACGGTATACATGTACCTGCGCGCAGTGATTTTCCGTATTTAACTGTATAGATGTTTGTATATGTAAATATAACTCGTCTGCTCTAGAAAATGTTCGAAAAATAATAATAATCATTTATTAATTCCGATAGATCATAAACATGACATAGGACAAGTCAAAATACATTTTGGCAGACACATTAAGTAAAGTATAAGTATTTAACAAGACCAATTTAAATATCTATATTAATTGCGAATGCAGAAATTCATCTACGGAATAAAATGCATGGGCAATCAATAAAGATTTAACAGAGGAAAAAAAATTATTAATGCTGGGTAAATTTTTTATGTTGTTACTTAATCTATTATAGAGAATAGTACCTACATAATATAGATTTGATTCAAATAATTGAAGCCTATGGATTTCATGCTGTAAATTATATCCATGACGGGTGGGATAATGATGATACGCATTTTGAAAATTAAATTGTGATAAATTTAGCTTAACGAATTTTAATATTTCAAAAATGTATAGGCATGGTAACGTTAATATTTTTTGCCTAATAAAAGTTAACTTACATGATTCCCTATAGCCCAAGCCGAACATACAACGTACAGCTCGTTTTTGTAATAAAAAACCTCTATTAGCTGTTATCGAGTTTCCCCAAAAAAGTACCTTATGTGCGATTCCATATTGGAAAAATAGTACATTTTAACGGTGTCGATACTAGTTATCTGGCTTAACCTTTTTAAAGCAAAACATTTACATGCACATTTAGAATATACTGCAGATACATGTGTTTTCCAATCAAGGGATAGGTCATGTGGATTCCTAATAATTTGAACGAGGTAAGTTGTTTAACTGATTTTCCATTATGATGCAATAGCAAACTTGCATTATATCTTGTTGCAACTGGATGAAACTGCATAAGAAATGTTTTGTCTGATTAAAAACGAGCTTTTTGTTGTTAAAATATTCAGTTATTAATTGAATGTTAATTTTGAGCTGCTCTAGTGCGACTTCAGAATTGTCACCGCAAGAAATTATGGTTATGTAATAAGACGAAATAAAGTTATCCAAGTCATTAACATACAAAATAAACAAAAGTGGACTTAGCACACTACCTTGTGGTACACCTCTATCAACCAGGAGTTCATCGGATCTATGACTAAAACAATCGACAAATTGTTTCCTATCACTTAATAGTTTCGAGAAGAATTTGATGGTCAACACAGTCGAATGCCTTAGAGAGATCGATAAAACTGGCAAGGACTTTCTTGTTTTGATCTAAATTTCTGTAGACTTCATTAAGTATAGTTAGGAGTGCAGTGACCGTAGATTTATGTTCTCTGAAACGGTGTTGATTTGGTGATAATATTTGCTTTGATTCCAAGAATTTCATTATGCGTATTGGTAAGAGTTTTTCGAATATTTTTGAGAGTATCGAGAGGATTGCTATTGGCCGATAATTACTGAGAAGTGTTTGATCACCTTTTTTAAAAAGTTGCAGAATTTTGGATACTTTTAGCATGTCAGGGTATGTGCCATCTTGAAAACATTTATTTGTTATATGACATAATGGCTGGGCTAATTGATGAGCGCATTTTTTTATAATTTTGATCGATATATCGTCCGGACCTACAGAGTTATATTGTTTTAGCATATTTACAATATTGATAATTTCAGTGGTTGTAACAGGATTTAAATAAATTGATTAATTTAGTGTAGTTAACAATGGTTGATTGATTAGCTTTCGGTGGTTTAAGGAATCGCGGAGAGATTTGGGTAAACTAATAAAATAAGAATTAAACTCATTTGAAATTACTGAATTATTCGATGTTATATTGCCATTTATTTAAATTTCAAGCTTATTTGTCTTAGCGTTATTTTTTAATGAGTTATTAATTAGTTTCCACGTTGTTTTTGATTTGTTTGCCGAGTTTACAATGAGTTCATCATCATCACATTTGCTTGGCCCGACGTATAACTTTTTTGTAGATTTTCTTGTGTTTTATAGTATCCTGTATTTACCATTCCTGTTTTTTGCAATGAGAATAATTCCTTTAGCCTAGATGATGAGACTTTGATTCCTGTAGTTATCCAACTGTTGTCATTTTGAAAATTATTTTTTGTTACTAACGGGAAAGATGAGTTGTAATGATAGCTTATAATACTATTAAAGGCCTGATATTTGGTACCGACACTATCTTTATTATAAATATTTTCCCAGGACTCAAGAGTTTAATGCTTCAATAAATTTAGTTATATTTTTTTTAGAAAAAGATCTAAATTTATAGGGCTGTTCTTTTTGAGGAATCTGGACATTAAAAATAATATTCTCTCCACAGTGATCAGATGTTTTAACCTGATTTCTTTTTTTTACGGATTTTGATGCTACTTGTATTGGTCGCTTTCCTGTACTCCTTATGCTGGATGTACTCGAAATACTACTGTGAACGAGTGGTTTGTCTGTAGTTTTTGGCATCAGTCCATTTTCCATTTTACACCAGCCGAAATCAATTGCAGTTCTTTCACAATACCATCAATGAATTTAATAAAATGTTCTTAAGCTATGATAATCAGCCGCACCCTCGGTTGGTGGTAGAGAGGACAGCTTGACATCAATTGCAACATTTTTTTTGCTCAGTTTTCCAAAACATTCATACCTTAGTAAACCTAATGATTTCTTATTTTTTATGAAACAACCATAAAGAGCGATTATTATCTCTGTCCACAAGATTTTATACTCTCGACATATGCGTTCTCATTATAGAAATTATGAAACTTGTGATCGTCTGGTTTCCCGACATGTTATTTCGATATTAG
Source organism: Leptura quadrifasciata (assembly GCA_963675555.1). Taxonomy (NCBI): domain Eukaryota; kingdom Metazoa; phylum Arthropoda; class Insecta; order Coleoptera; family Cerambycidae; genus Leptura; species Leptura quadrifasciata. The sequence continues at coordinate 146,156,756 of OY776673.1, read as the reverse complement.
CCGATTCATGTAATTTTTTTACGACATCAATATTTTTCTGAGCAATGTATGCTTTCTAACACGTTCCATTTTATGCCAAACTGGCAGGAATTTATTTGTAATTTCCGTCGTATCTCATAGTACGGAAAGTTTTCAACCCATCCGATTTAACGTGCCGTCGATCATCTTCAATACACTTATCACATATTATGCAAATATCACTTGCACTATTAGACTGCATATTGGTTTCTTTTTACTCACAATATTTAAAAATGTTATAGCAGTTCCCTGTTTGTAATGAAAGAATACTATATAAAAACTAAACCAGAATATTGATTTACGCCTGATATTTTCAATAAAGACGCGATAATGGAACGTATAAGCAGCTGTTTTCTCATAGTACTAGTCTGCTAGATTAAACTTGGAATGCACATGTGCGAGGTTTGTTAGCGAATTTGCCTACCATACATCACAAAAATTTAACTGGAGGTTCCTTGAACATTGGCAATAAAAGAATCACATTGTCATTGCTTAAGAGGTCCAAAATAAATTTAAAATCGAAAATTTCCCCAAAAGAGAGTTAATTTACCCTTTTTAAAATAATGTTCCGACACTTGCAGAAGGTACATATTCTAGGAATATCTTGTTCTTAAGACAACTAACAACTACCCAAAGTTTGAAATCTCTACGAAAAATTGTATTATTCGCCGCTATTTCAGTTTACCATACTCCACTATAATTTGATACTTTGGCCGGTCCCATGAAATAATCTGTAGGAGGTGCCCTGATTGTTTCCATCTCTAGGGTCGGCACTGCAAGTGTAAATAGATAGTCTTAATCGGATGTTCTAAACCAACATGCACCAGCCAAACAAAATGCTTTTTTGATGATATAATAAACTAACATACATATCTTACTATTATTAGTATCATTATTGCATGTAGGATCAGCAACTATTTCTGTTAGTAAAGAAATTTGATTATGATTATCATCATCTTGCAAGAAATAATCTATTCTTAGAATCAGTTTGGTTCAAACTTTAAATAATCGATTTAATAAAAAGTGTCCAAACTGAGAAATAAAGGGTGTAAAAAAATTATTCCAAATCAGTAAGGAATGTTTTATTTTAATGGGTGAAAAAAGAACACATAAGGTATAAATGGTACACTTCTCTAATTTACAACAAAATTTAAGGGCATTCAGACTTGGAACGGAAGTCCCTATAACAACATCAGGAAGCAATTTTAGATCATATGGGATACATTACTTTGGAATCTTTCCAGAATTGTATAGAGCCAAATTTATCATCCAAGTTCATTAGGCTTTGTTGCAAGTAGTGGCTTAATTCCGAATAGGTTTGTCCATAAAATTAAGTTTTTAATTGGAAATGATAGATTTAGGGGTGTTATAAACCCCTACAAAGTTTTTTTAAAAGTAGTCATTTATTTTCGGGGTTATTTGTAATAGAAATTACCTCAATGCGTCTAGGCTAGAAAACGCTCCCTTGGCGTGAGTGTCGTCACATGCTCGCAATGCGATATACACTGCAATACTCTAGGTGTTGCTATAGTGATGTAGTTAATTTTGTGGTTGTCATGATATTTGTCATAGTCGTATTTATCTGTGCTTTGAAAGAAAACACAGCTATGTTCGGAAGAGTATGTGAGTCTTCTTTCTGGAAACCCTCCTCCATATTTGACAACAATAAACAAACTCTATTTGATGTTCTAAATAGTAAAGGCACTGTTACTTCTGTGAATTTAAACTTTGTTTTAACGAAAACGACAGTAACGACACGGAATAAACCTAATGCAGCATACAGATGATGGCGCCTGCTGAGCTTACAAGCGTCTGACGTCAAATGCGTTTATCTTAGTGAAATAAAGCAAGCAATTTCTATGGCCGCTGCTGTTGTTGTGATTAACTTTTTTCAACCATAGTTCTATTGTTGTTATTGGGTAAAAATCTTTATTTGTCACTACTTTTAATGTAAATTAATTTTTTTGTGGACAGACCTATTATTACTGTTATGTCCGCTTTGTTTTTCTGATGCTTGTTTTTTAAGCATTTGCTAAGTTTCCAAATTGAGACTTTTGGCTTTTCCTTTGTTTCAAGTTTTTCTTTTCCTTTTTGGTGTAAGTGTAATTCTTTTTTAGACAAATGATCTAACATATAATTTAGCTTCCTTGTAATTTCCTAATGGTTTTTCAAAGTATGTTTAAAACTACAAAAAAAATTATAGTCAATACTTTTACAAAACACATAAATTGAAAGCCGTTTAATCATATACAATTGTATAACCACATATTTTGATTATATATCTTTAGTTTTGGTTTTACTTGATTATTTTGATTGGAGATGATGTCCTCCATCATCTTACTTCGTTCGATAGTCCACTTTTGAGACAGCCTGTATAGCAAGTGGGGTCCCATTTAATATCAACAGGTTGTGATTGTAGGGGCATTAGTTTTAAATTGTTTTTTGGTTATTAAAAAATTCTTGTAGTTTTCTTAATTCGTCTGCAGCTAAGTTATTTTTCAGGAGAGGTTGATATATCATTTTGTAACCTCAAATATTTCAGCTTTGACTGTGGAAAATGTCGGTCATCCGAATTTTCATGTTCTAGAGTGTTCAAACAGTGTGCACTAAAAATTGGAGCTTGACACTAATTTTTCACCCGATTCTAGGTAGTTCTCTGGTTCAGTACCTGTCCCTAATTAGATGACAAATTACAAATCCTTTCTCTATGATGTCTTTCACACTCTTGACCTTAAGTAAGGTGGGTGTAGTGCAGCTTAACCTTGTAGCATCTGCTTATCATCTAGTTGTTCCTAATCGTAGCTAGCAGAATCAAAATTAGAGTTCATTCAAGATTAAGTTTTAAAGTTTATATTTTTTCTTTAGGCATGACATGTCTTTATTACTTTATGCACATCTTCCTGTTAGAAAAGGAAAGATGAATTTAATGATTACTTGTATAAAAAAATATCACCATGCAGGAAAATCAAAACTATAAGGATCCATTAAAAATAAATCTGCCAAGAGATTGAAGTTAAATCGTTAAGTTTATGTTACACTGTAAATATTATCTTCGTATGTTATTGGAATTAATAAACTTCGATTACAGATCAAAAAAATATTATGAATCAACTACTCAAGGTACAGTTGCAAAAATAAGCAGTAGCATAGGTAAAATTAAAGGTGTTTTAAAAGTCAGCCAGCCAATTGAAGGGTCATTTTTCCCTTTGGAGTCTCAAAATATTGAGGATGGCATGGTAGAAGACATTTTGCTAGCAGAATGTAAAACTATTTTTAGAGATCTAAGTGCATGGAAAGTCGCAATTCCATCCTATCAGGTTTGTATGCTTATAAGAGTTTATAGCTGTTGTTTAATAAATCTTTTGTCTTTCTTTCAGGCGAGTCCATCAAATAAGGTTATATATTTCTGCGTTAGTGTTGAAAGATCAGATTTGTTGTCTGACGACAGTAAAAGGAACTGGGTGGTTTTGAGAAAAGATCAAGACTTTTACACGTTGAAAGCTAAATTAGTGGAATTTCATGGTGAAAAGGAAATATGTGATTCTCCCCTCCCTTCAAGAAAGTAAGTGTAAAGGAAAAGGGGAAAAGTGGTTTCTGTTAAATTGTCTGAATTTTTATATGTTATGTATTTTTGAATGCTGAACAAATGTCTCCTGGGGCATGATGTCCGAAACATCCAGGGTCTCGAGATAGTGGTCGTTCTTGTCAGTATTACCCGTTGTTCTCTTTACAGTATTTGCTCAATATAGTCCGTTTAACGAGGTCCCGAACATCAGAAGTTTGTAGGATTTTTTGCAATACATTGTTTTCGAGGGTGAGAAAAACGATGGTGATGGTTTCAAGTCCTGAAACCCTTGCGTACTACCCCTATCCAGGAAAAACCACCCCAATTTCCGGCTTCTTGGTCTTGAGCTTGCAAGGGGTCGTTGAAACGGATTTTCTTGGGGAATAATAATAAATTCAGGTACAGTTCAAGTAGGAAAGATCTGAGACAGAAAATACATAACAAAAACTTTACGACATCATTATTATCGCCGCGGGCCACTGGCGGACGCCTAGCATCAAACTATCAAACAACTCGCCGCACATTAAAAACCAGTGAAAGGCTTTGCAGTCGAGGGCCGGCCGAGGTAGTGCAAAGAGTATTTTAATGAGGTCGTTTGTTATGTTTTTCTGTCTCAGATATTTCCTACTTGAACTATAATTTTCATTGGAGTACCCCGGAGCGACCTCAGGGGGTTGAACCTACCTCCGCCTGTAATAACAATATCCCCAAAAAATAATAAAATACGGACTCGATAAAGTTTTTTATGGATTTTCTAGGGCAGGAATCACGATTATTACTGTTTTTCACCCTACCCTTCCGCAACTACCCCAACGTATAAAAACCACCCCCTCTTCAATGCTGTCGGTCTTAGGCATGCGGGGATTTGTCGGATCGGGGTTTTTATGGGAATATCAGGGAGCTAACCATTACTAAATCACAATTGACCTAAGCAACTCCCGGGGGTTGAAACTACCCTGCTCGCAACACAGAAATCACCCATGGGTTTTCGGGGGCGGGAATCATGATGATAGTGATATTTTTTCCTTCCCCTACCCTCCCGCAACTACCCCTAATGTATAAAAATACCCCTTTTTCTATAAACCATTCCTAGTTATATATAGAAAAGGGTGGGTGAGAAAAATAACACCACCTTAGTGAGGCCTGCTTTCGAAAACCCATAAAAAACTTTGTCGAGTCCGTATTTTATTATTTTTTGGGGACAATGCCATTATGGGCGGGTTCAACCCCCGGGAGTCCCCCAAAAAAATCCGTTCCGACAAACCCTCGGAAGCCCAAGACCAAGAAGCCGGAAATGGGGGTGGTTTTTCCTTGATAGGGGTAGTACGCAAGGGTTTTAGAACTCAAAATCATCACCATCGTTTTTCTCACCCTCGAAAACAATGTATTTAAAAAAATCCTACAAACTTCTGATGTACGGGACCTCGTTAAATGGACTATATTAAGCAAATACTGTAAAGACAATAATGGGTAATACTGACATGAATGGCCATTATCTCGATACCCTGGATGTCTCAGTCATCATGCCCAAGGAGACATTTGTTATTAAAAAATACATAACATATAAAAAATTCAGACAATTTAACGGAAACCACTTTGCCCCTATGAAAAGTGCGTAGTCCTTTTAAAAAATGTTAGTGTACTTATAAAAACGTCAAATCCAGAACTGGCCCATCTATTGAAAGTCGAATGATAAAGTATGAAGAGTTCTTAAAAAAACTTCTTCGAAAGCCGACGTTAAGAGGTAGTGATCTACTATACTCCTTTTTAACAACCGAAGAAGACTTCACGATATTTATAGCAACAAACGCCCCAAATATACAAGATATTGGAAATATTTATCAGTCTGTAACAAATAAATTGAGGAAAGAAAAAGGTCAACATTTGGATTCTTTTATGGCTGCATTTTTAAATTCTACTGGACGAACTCGAAATGAGTAAGCATATTCTGGTCTATATTCCTTTCAACACCATTTTATTTTTTAATTCATCTTTAGGAAATTAGAATGGGCTGAAGAGAGCGAAGAATTTGACACATTAATTCCGAGTTCAAGTAGACACATTTCATTCCCTAAGACATACCGAAATCATATTTTTAACGATAATTTTGGAGTGCAATATGAATTATTGAAAGAAACAATGTGTGGATCTTTTAATCCAGAAGGATTTACCGAAAGCATTTTTTATTTATGTAAGTCTGTAGTATGATTTTATCAATAAAGTGCATGCGTTTTATGTATGTATGTATGTATAGAAAGCTGTTTACGATATTATCTGATGTGATAATGGACAAGTGAGTCGAAGAATAGCTTGAAACTGATGCTAAACTCTGCTAGCCACACAGTTGGTTTAGTTTCCACCAGCACTAAAAAAATGCTTGTAATGGAAGTTATTAATAGTTCTTATATAGATAGTAGGCTCACTTTTCATCTATGAATTAAAGTTTTAGTGATATATTTTAAGTACAATTGACTGCATAGAAATTAATATTGAGGATAGGGCTCACTAGTCACATTTAATTTGTTCTGAACAGAAGTAGGGTGGGGTATCGATTCGAATGATTTAACTTATATTATTTTGACAATTTTTTCATAAATCAGTTTATTCATTTATTTATTTATTACAATTTAATTTAGTGCTGTTTTCATGCAGAATCACTACTATCATTCTATTTAATTGTGGAGTTGCCGCTACAGCACATTACAACAATAATAATTAGTACCTCTAATTTGTTTATTTGTTGGTCAGTTAAAATTAAACATAGGAACTCCAACGCCTAAAGTAACTAACACAAATTCAGTATGTAATTTTAGACCCATAAGCATTTTGCCAACAATCAAAAAGATGTTGGTAAATACCCCTAATAGTACCAGTTAGAATATACTTCTGTAGTCATCCAACATTTTGAATGTTGGATAAGCTCTGTCTTTTGGAATCCATTTATCTGACATATTTTTTCTTTTATAAATGACGGGAGGTGGCATTTTTTCACCTACTGCATTCACATTAGGGTGGAGTGAAAACAGACGATTTTTTTGAATTTTAGAAATTGAAATGGCCTATATAAGGAAAAGTTACCTTTCTTGGTTGTAACTGTGTAAAATTTGGTTTTGATACTAATTCATCTTGAGCTGCTCAAGTGCTCTTGAAAATGATGAAAAATATAGTATATCATATATTGCAGTTATATAGTGAAATTATTTATTTTTGCGTAAATATAGTATGTATTACAGTGCATTGGTATTAAGTAATTTTAAATATTGGGTTTTCGTTTCAAATACCGGTAAGTTTTTTCTAGATGCTATCCTGGCCTTATGAATCCATCTCTTGCTTTGTCGGCACAAACTGCAACTGAAGATTCTGTTACTAATTTTATGCATCGCTCGAGAGCCTGCGTGTGGCAAGGGAATTTTAAAAAGTCTTATTACATCAGGAACAACTAGTATCATTTCTTACAATTCTTCGTCAAAAATGTAAGTTGTTAGTGGTGGTTCAGTAATACTGACCGACTGCCAGTCGCTTAACTCAATATAACTTTCTGCATCAAAATTAAAGGGCGGTATTGTAAATTCACGGAATTTCCTCCTCCCCGTCTTCGAATTTGATTGCCGACATTTCATCAAACATCTCAGTCCTAATTTACGTACGTATTAACGGCTGTCTGTCAACATAGCCAGAAGTATGCTGGATATCCAAAGTATTCATTTCGTTGGATAATCAGATCAATTATCTTTTTAAATTCAATTGGCAGATTTCGTGATTTCCGAATCATTCCAAAAAGAGTGTGGTGTCATTTCCACATGATGAATGACATTTAATTTCAAGCCATCTTGGAACATATACTTTTACAACCTATTATGCTAACATTTTTAAGTTTTCGGATGGACTAATCGTTGAAACATAATCTTAAACTGCGGTTAGCTGTTGTAATCCATATAGAATGGGCCGTTTTTCGGGTTCTCATTGCGATAAAGATGTACTAACGTTCCCCAATGAAATTCCTTGGCTAATTTCGTAGAGGTGCTTCTGATCTGTACTTAACGTTTTCAAATTAACTACAGGCAGATTTACTTCAATTTTCTCAAAATTAACCAGAGGCAAGTTCTCACAAGCTTCAAGTAGTTTTCCGATATTTCCTGAATGACCCCTGGCACCAGTAGTTTTTCCATCCAAATCTGCATTAGGTGGCACAAAGGCAATTCATTTGCATGAAGCAAACAGATAAACCATTGTAACGGTCTTCCCAGAGCTATCTCAAGTTGTCGTACCACTCCATTTTTAGAACCAATATTAACAACGGTGCCATCACATCCAACAGCATATAATTTAGACAAATCGACATTTTGTTGAAAGTAACTATGCTTGCTTTAATGTGATTCGAACTGCCAGTCACTGGAGTAGCATGACCGAGGTACATTGAGCTGGGTTCAGATTACAATGCAATATGTTCTTTAACTATGGTTTTTCTACAAAACTTTTCTCCATTCTTCTTCTGGACTATTGTTTAATCCTTTCGGCCATCAAAAAAGATTCCATAAACCATTGGCTCTGTCACGTTAAATTTTCTTTTAAGATTTGTGCGGCATTACATTCGTTTTTTTCGTATCTTATTTCGGTCCACTATTTTAGAGGAGTCTTCCATTAATGTAACTCCCAAATCTTTCAAGACTGCACTGACTAAAATTGCTGCCAATCTATCCGACACTCCAGTTCTATCACAAGCTTCTGCCAGAGTAGGTAATTTTGTTCTCATTTGGGATGCGACAACAGAGCTTACAATAGCAGAACAAGATGGTTTGTCTATAGCATAATTAGTATATTCTATATCACTATCGCTAGTATCGCCTTGTTGTACCTTACTTATTATTCGGCTTAGTTGATGTTGTTTCATATTCCGTTTCGAGAAAATTTTGATGTCCCTTAGATATTATTTTCTCATACCTCTTAGATTTCTGATTTTTCTTTTTTCGTTTTGTTCAAACTTCCTTTGAAGTATTTTGGTTGCTTCTACGTTGGCTGTGCCTATTATCATCTTCCTCGTCGTTCTTTGGTCAGTCAAAAATTTTTGTTCAGGCTGCTGGTACTTTTAACATAAGAAAAAAACCTTTACATTTACAAATTGATATATCAGAGCTTTTTTTCGCCAGCCTCCCTGAAATCAGTTATCATTTTGGAAGAATTCATCTTCCCATCATTTTTTACAGATTTTTTAATTGCTCTGCACTTCTTGTAATATATCTTTATTTGGTGTAATATCTGTTGGTCCGAAACTACAGAAATAGAAGTCTTTTTCCATAACAGTTTTAAGTCTCTTATTAACTTCTCACACACAACAGCCAGACTCGGCTCTTTTTTAGTATTTTCCAGTATTTCTGAACGAAGGAACAAGTAGTAAGTAATATTTAATAACATCCACATATGTTGGTAACACATTATATTTAAATGTTTTGGGTGCACCAAACACAGGACAAGCGCATTTTAGGCATTTTGTCTCAAGCACGAAAATATACAATTAAGACACACTTTCACAGGATGAAATATAAGCTTGCACTAACAGTAACAACTCAGAATGACTAAGCAAATATTTATCTGCCATTTCATCTCTATTAATATTACTACTAACATCTGTTAACCGAGAAATTAATAAGAACTATTTATAAATGTTAAGTGAGAAATTTGAATAACTAGTAAAACTTTGAAGTCATGCGGGCAGCTCAAAACCAAAATGTATCCCAGAAGAAACTTTTCTGCATATAGGCATTTCGAATTTAAAAAAAATTACAAAATTCACTCCACCCTAATTCATATATTGTTTGTTTAAAGTGAAAACTGTTAACTCCAAATTGCGTACTTTTTTTTTTTTTTTGACGAGGAGGGGAAACCCTCATGGGCTCCCAACCTAAGTTGGGTCAATGTCAGACTCTTACTGACTAAAACCCCTCCCCACAGGGTCGTTTGTAACACTCCGAGGGCACTGCAGCCTCTTGGGCTTATTGTGCACTCCCTGTTCCGATTTACACTGCCCATTTTAATACTCCTGTGCCACTGACAAGGTGATACAGGTCTACGAATGGGCGAGTCTTAATGCTTTGCGGGTCTGCTTGTGTTTGCCCGTAAATATTATATCTTCTGCGGGCCAGTGCCTCACATTCATATATGATATGGTCTACTGTCTCTGGTACCTTGCCACATAATCTGCAGTCAAGGTCGCCATCGAACTTGCCAATTCTATACAGGTACTTCCTAACAGGAAAATGTCCCGTCAAGAGGCCTGTTAAAATTCTCAACTGTAGCCTGTTCTTTGGGAGCAGTTCTGCAGTTTGCTTTGGGCATGGTCCTTCAATAAGTGTTTTCCCATGTCGATTACCTGGTATGTTCCTCCAGTAATCATTGTGTTTATTCCTGACCCAGTCTTTAATTACCCCTCTAGCTGAGCATTTGGTAATGCCCAGCACGGGTTCTGGGCCATAGAATTTGTTAGCTGCTCCTTGTCTAGCAAGTTCATCAGCTTTTTCGTTGCCGTCTATTCTGGTGTGTCCCGGCACCCAGAGTAGTTTAACTCTGTTCTGCTCGCCCAGAACTTCGAGCTCTTTATGGCAGTCCCATACCAGTCTGGAGGACACTTTGTGTCTTTAGTGCCGCCTGACTGTCAGATGCAATGCAGATCTGCTGGTTCACATATCGTCGTTTAACATTCTCACGTATACACTCAAGTATAGCTAGAATTTCAGTTTGAAATACAGTGGCGTGAAGTCCAAGAGAAAGGCTTATACTTGCCCTCGGTCTCATTCCATGTATTCCTGCTCCAGCTCCTGATTCCATCCTGGACCCGTCAGTATACCAGGCCAGTCCTTTGCGTAGTAACACAGGAGCTCCTGTTGACCAATTCCCTCTCTCTCCGATAGAGATACTGAACGGCTTGTTAAATGTGATTTTTGGGACCATGTAGTCTGACCTCATGCACAATAGAGGATCTACTACAATGTTGATTATCCTCATATGTCCTGACTCCCCTGTGTGGAGAGCCACATCACGTGAGTTTTGCACCCTGTATGCCCCCATTCTTGCCTCTCCCTGAATCACTACGCTGAGTGGGGGGAGGTCCAATAGGGTCTCCATGGCTGCTGTGGAGGTGCTTTTCATGGCACCCGTGATTCCCAAGCAAGCCAGTCTCTGTACCCGGCTTAGCTTGTTGGCTGCAGTTATTTGAGTGGCTTTAGGCCACCAAACTAAGGCAGCATATGTAATGGAGGGTCTTATTATACTGGTATAGAGCCAATGCACCATACCAGGCTTGAGCCCCCATGTTTTGCCATATAATCGTCGACATGTGGCCAATATGGCCACCGATTTATATGTTACCCTGTCTAGATGTTGGTTCCAGGTAAGTTTAGAGTCTATGATAACTCCAAGATACTTTACCTCCCCCGACATCCTCAGTATTGTACCTTGAAGAACCAGAGGACCCAATCCCTCCAGGTTTCTCCTTCTAGTAAATGAAACGATATTGGTCTTTGAGGGACTTATTCTCAGCCCCTCTTCATCGGTCCATTTCTTAACCATATTCAGGGCCCTTTGTAGACGGTCCCTAACTATGTTGTTAAATTTTCCTCTTGATATATGACTATATCGTCAGCATACCCCTGAGCTTCAAACCCCTCATTGGTAAGTAACACTAATAGGTCGTCAACTACCAGGTTCCATAGCAAGGGAGATAACACACCCCCCTGCGGGCAACCCCCTGCAACTAAGGCACCTAAAGTTTCACCCATCATGGTAGTAAATACCATCCTGCCCTTGAGCATGCAGCCAACCCACCTGCAGCAGGTGTCCTCAACGCCACGCTCTCTTGCAGTTCTGATGATGGAGTTGAAGGAGGTGTTGTCAAATGCCCCCTCTATGTCGAGAAAGGCACCCAGTGCCACCTCCTTATGTTCCAACGTCTTTTCCACCCTTCTAATTAAATGGTGAAGTGCCGTTTCTGTGGACATGCCTGCTCTGTATGCATATTGGTCTTGATGTAGTGGGCTTCTAACCAATACATCATCCCTGATATGTCTGTCAAGCATTTTTTCCATCGTCTTAAGTTGGAATGACATAAGACTTATAGGTCTTAAGGACTTGGCGTGAGTGTGGGAGTTTCTCCCCGCCTTTGGTATGAATACCACCTTAACTGGTTTCCAAATTTTTGGTATACAGCCCAGCGCAAGGCTGGCTCTATAGAGCATACATAGCTTTGATGCTAGCAAGTCTAAACCTTGCTGAAGCATTATTGACCAAATTCCGTCATATCCCGGAGATTTGTACGGTTCAAACGAGTTTATTGCCCATCTGATTTTCGATTGATCAATCACCTTTTTAGACACTGCCCAGTCCACCCTGGTGGCTCTGTTACCAGTTGTCTCCAGTTCCGTTCCTAGCCATTCCTCTGGTGATTTTTCAATTATTGTGGAACCAGGAAAGTGCACGAGGAGTAATTCCTCCATTGTTTCTTTACCTGTTTCGGTATATTTCCCTCTCTCAGTTAAGAGCGAGTTTACTACGCACCGATTGTCCTTTGAAAGAATTCTCTGGAGTCTGGCACATTCCGAGATACACTCGATGCTCTCGCAATGTTTCCTCCAGGCGTCTCTCTTGGCCTTCCTCAATGCTCGGTTGTACTCAGTCAAAGAGTCAGTCAAAGAGGACCTGTAATCATCCCAATTTGCTGATCTTTTTGCAATATTAAATTTCTTTCTCACTTCCTTCCTCCTTGTGGCAAGGTCATTGTTCCACCAGGGCACGTTCCTAGTGGATTTCCTTACCACTAGAGGGCAGTTGTTCTCATATGTGGAGATTATTGCGTTCTGTATTTGTTCCGCAACTAACTCCACATCCTCCTCATTTCATAACCCTGGTAAGTTCCTGGGCAAGGTCTACTTTGTAACCTTCCCAGTCCGTCCTACGTGGGTTACGATATGTTTCAGTCACACGGTCCATACCTGTTATATTAAATCGTATGTGTCTGTGGTCTGAACAACTCTCCTCCTCAGACACATGCCAGTCGCTAACTAGGTTACACGCGTACGTTGTACCTATTGTTATATCTATCACTTCTGGCCTTTGTATAGTTACAAAGGTCGGAGTGTTACCTATATTTGCTATGTCTAAATTGTATTCCATAATAAATTAAAAAATTGACTCACCTCTGATATTGGTGTTCGTACTTCCCCAGATCGTGTGATGCGCGTTTGCATCGCACCCGATGATGACCTGAGATCCTCTTCCTCTACAGCTCCTCACCAGTTCCTCCACGGCTCTGGTTGGTGGTGGCTCAGGGTCATCATATGGAAGGTACGCAGAGGCCAGTATAAACTCTCTCGGCACACCCCCACACGAAGCCCTGATTTTGACTGCCGCTAGATCCCTAGAACAGAAATCAATTAGTGACATTATTTTACAGTTATTTTTAACTAATATGCACGCTCTGGGAATTGCAGCGGTTCTACAACAAATGAGTTCACCGCCAACTCCCTTCAAGCCACTTACCTGTCCCTTGTGAATCCAAGGTTCCTGGATCAGCGCCACATCACACCCCTGCATAACTTTAGCAAGGACCGCCGTGGCCGCCTTGCTATGATGCAGGTTTATCTGCACCACCTTCAGCATCTGGATTGAGTTCTCCTCTTTCCTTCTCCTGAAGTTTCCTGAAGGATACCCTCCCCAGGCCAAGATAGGGCTTGAAGTCCAAACCTTCAAGCACCTGGACCGACTTTTCGTCTAAGGAGTAGGCCAGCGTTTGCCCCTTCTCCTCGGCTCTGCGGCTCATCAGTAGCCATTTCTCCGTGTTCAAGCCTGCATTTTGCTTCTTGAGACAGTCCCTGACCACTTTCTCCTCCACTGGCTCGGGAGCCCAGAAGAGGAACTTAGGACGCTTTGGGAGGTCTTTGGTATTGACAGCGGTCACTGTCACCCCCTCCCCCAGCCCCCTCATCCCCCGAACTGTGTTCCCAAGCCAGTTTTCCGTAGAGGGGTCCGCGCATGTGATGCTGAGCACCCCCCCTTCGTATCTTGGGAACCGCTGGAACCGCCCCCCCGTGAGGAATGGCATCTATCGCCTCCACCAGTTTTTTCTGGATCAGGTCTGACTGCTCCTGATCCAGTAAGGTGTCAGGATGGTTGACATGAATTACAGCCATCCGGATACCTGTGATCGCATCCCTGTAGGAGTGAGTCTGTGCAGTAGCACCTCTCATCCTTTTGGGATCTGGTTTCCTGGGAGACTCCGACATTGGCCTCTTAGGGGATTTTGCCGGAGCTGCTCTCAGATTCTTTGATGGCTTCGGTCGCCGTGGCTTCTCCACCGTCCACGTCCCCGCAGCCATTTTCTCCGCTTTCGTGAGCTTCTTTCTTTGAGCTCCCGAAAGTCTTTTTGTGTTAGAGCCGTTACCTGCCAAGTCTGCCTGGGCTACTTGGGTGGTGCTAGCTCTCTCGGTCACAGTACAGTCCATTGCTTCCTGTACTGTAGGTTTAGAGGTCTCACTCCCTGAGGAGGCTGCCTCTGTATTTATCTTTGTGCGTTGGTCCTCCATATTTGTTCCCACGAGTGAGGGGGAAAGGATGGTCCACACGCACGGAGCCCCCTGCGTACGTGCAAGGCATTAGTACAACGGGGTGCGCCATGTGCCCCAAGGTTAGTCGCTGTCGGCCGGACCCCCCCCCCCGACCATGCACCCTTCAGCGCGCACAATACCTTGGGATTGGGGAAGTTTTTATAGTGGTACTTCATCCACACGGTCCAGGCAGTTAAGCCAAGACCCCCCTGCCCCCTGGACTGGCATACCCCCGACCTAGATCGGAGGGTCGTTGTCGCCCCAGGCGGTTTACGGTGTGTGTCACGAGCTGGTCCGCGATGTGGCTTTAGCTGGGCATGGACTGGGCTGTTAACCCTACCTCTCAGCAGTATGACCGACGTTAACCCTACTCCTTGCGGAGTCTGGCCATTCTCCTATCCACCACCTCGAAGACACGCCTGGTAGGTTGCTCAACCTTCCCTATGGGCAGGAAAAAAAATTGCGTACTTAGTTTTCAGGAGAAAGAAAAAACGTTATTGTTCTATTATTTTGTAGATTCGGTGATTTGGTTTGAAGAGGATAATAATACATGTGGTAGAAAACCCAAATAATAGGAAAGAATAATGTTATTGTGTCATGATTAAACACATGACATAAAAACCAAAAAATTTGTTGATTTGATTTAGCATCAGAGATAATATGGTCAATGCGTTCTGTTTGTTGATCGTATTGCATATTTTAAAATGTATGCTATAAGGAGTTAGGAGATTATGACTTTAAATGATATTCTTTATGAAGGTAGCAGTTTAATATTAAACACCACTTTGCTATAAAAAATCTTTAAGTAACTTAACTATAATGCTTTTAAAATTTTGTACATTTTTTATTCACGAGGAAGGTTGTCATGAAAGCTATGAAAATCCTCTGCCGAACTATTTTCTAATTGGTGTAAATCTTCTTATTTCTTAGTTTAATTTTTAAGTGATCCACAATCTTAACATGGCAGATGCATCACTTGGTAATTACGTAACTACAATACAACCCGAAACTAATTATATGAAGGAAATGTGTACTTTTTACATAATACAATAGCATTAATATTAACAAGATATATCTTAAAAATGAATTCGTTCCCCCCAATTCAAATTCAAACACCGCTAATTTTGGTAGCATAAAACAAGTTTCCTTCAATGTTAATCCGATACTGTCAAATGTTAAATTTATATTGACAAGATGTTTATTAATTTTTTTGGTCATTAATCAATAAATCTAGAATTATATTTTTTGACATTGATGGAAGTATAATCCCAGCTGTTAAAGAAGCAAACTGCTTAGGTTTAACTCTTTCTTCGGACTTTCGATTCAACTTGTACAAAGGGCGTATTCATCATTGAAATTAATATATTCAAATCGCTATCTCTTGAATCATAGATTGAGGATTATGTTATGTGATTCACTTGTGTTATCTCACTTTAATTACTGCGATTTTATCTATGGTTTTTGTCTTGATCAACTTGATAAAAGTAGGATATAAAAATTCAAAATTCTTGTTGTCGAATGGTGTTCGGCTTGAGACGTTTTGATCATATTTCACACAAAGTTAAAGATTGTAATTGGCTTAATATGAACAATCGAAGAGAGCATCACCTACCTAGGCTTATGTAAGTAATCCGTGCATAGCTGACCATGGAACGCAAATAATTTGTTGCAAGGATCTAAACATAACTAAAGAAAAGAATAACACTTTTTATTATGCTAGACATTTCTCAGATGAAAATATTGAAAAATTTATTTATATGCTTGAAAAAACTGCCTGGGATAGTATTTACATTGAAAATACTGATGAAGCTTTCAAACATTTTATCGAGTTGTTCCTAGTATGCCTTGAGAGCTCATGTCCTCAAGTCGCCCACTGTAACAAGATATCAAATAAAGTGAGTTGCAAAAACTGGCTAAATTGTGAAATAATCAGGGAGAGCCAAGAATTAAAAAATCTCTATTGGCTTGCAAATCAATTAAACGATTTGAGAATCTAACCAATTTATATAAAGACAAGAAAAAACAACATAACAACATCAAGAAAACCAAAAGAGATTATTTTTCACGAGTAAATAAAGCAACAAATAGTTCAAAAGAAATTTGGAGCCTAGTTAATGAACAACTTGGTAGAAAGGTTGAAAGCAATAAAATAACAATAAATATAAACAACACACCTACAACAAATCCTCAAATCATTGCTAACCATTTTGGAAATTATTTCTCAAATGTTGCATCTGAAAAAGTGACTGAACATTTCAAGGACAATATTTCCACTGAGTGCACTAGTTGCCTCTATGTTGAATAATCATTATTTTTGAAGCCTACAACACCTGAGGAAATTATAGACACAATAAAAAATTTAAAGGATAAGTCTGCTACAGGTATTGACGGAGTATCCACTAAAGCCCTAAAGTATGTCTGTGACAAAATCGCGGAACCTCTGGCACATTTAATTAACGAATGTTTCAAGCACGGCCATTTTCCAAGTATCTTCAAGATTGCATCAGTTTTGCCAGTGTTCAACAAAGGTGATTTTGAAAATTATCGACCAATTTCCATCTTATGTGTTCTCTCAAAAATTTTAGAAAGATTAATATTTAACAGAATATCAGCATTTTTAATTAAGCACAATATTATAACAACAAATCAACATGGCTTTCAACAAAATAAATCAGTAGAAACTGCCACCTTCCAGCTTCTGCACTTTGTATATAACGAAATCGACAAGAAGAATCACGTTGTTGGGTTATTTTCCGACCTAAGCAAGGCATTTGATACTTTGAATGTTGATTTTGTTTATACAAGTTGCAAAGGTTGGGAATTAGAGATCTAGCATCCAATCTTATTAAATCATTCATGACTGATAGAAAACTACATGTGAAAATATATGGTACAATTTCAGAAAATTATGAAGTCGCTCAAGGAGTCCCTCAGGGTTCCGTACTGGGACCATTACTATTCTTACTATTTGTCAATGATCTCCCTACTATTATGCAGGAGGGATCGGTTGTCATATTTGCGGATGACACTTCCATGCTGTTCGTAATAAAATAAAGAGGATTTTACAATCATATCAAGACTGGTGTCATAGTAACTCCCTCTCAATAATAAAAAACAAATTTATTTTGCTCTCTTGTGTTCATGATAGGGCTACTAGATTTAAAAATATATATGTTGTTCCACAGCATCATACTAGCATATATAAAAGAAGTTTTATTTTCAATGCTATTTCCATTTATAAATCGTTACCTGAACAATTTAAAATTTTTAATATAAATAAATTTAAATATAAACCCAAAAAATATTTATATTCGAAGCAATAGTATTATTTTATATTCTCGAATGATACCCATCTTGCCTATACCTATAATTAATTTAGATTAGATTAACAAAGGAACTGGCTATTTAGCCTTTACCGCCGTGACCTTTTCAGGTCTATTGTGGTTCTCCTAGAATACATTCATTATAGTACCTCATCCAGCTTTGTCCTTCCTATTCTGGCTTAGTAGGTCTTCCGTAAATTTGGCCGAATGTTCTTTAATGAACTCTTTGGCCTGTCTCTGTCTTGGGAGATTCCTCCACCATTCCAGAGATTTATTTTGCGCCCATTCCTTAATGGCTGCTCTTATGTATGGCTTTGCCATGCCACAAAAGGGCTCGGGTCCTATTGGGGCTTCAAGTGCGCCTTCCTTGGCCAGTTGATCAACCTTTTTGTTTCCTCTGTGTCCCTCGTGTCCTGGTACCCATGCTAGGGTCACTCTATTCTGACTGCCCAGCTCTGTAAGGTCCGTCAAGCAGTCCCATACTAATCTTGAGTTGATTTACATGGAAATGATTGCTTTTATTGCCGCTTGGCTATCAGAGAAAATGGCAATCGACTGGTTAACAGTGCCTTGTCCGATTATCTCCCTTTCGCAACAGTGTATGGCGATCACTTCAGCCTGAAACACCGTTGCGTATTTTCCTAGGCTTACCGGGATACTGGCTTTTGACCTTCCGGCTCCGACTCCTTGTCCTGTCAGTGTACCAGACTGTTTGTGCTGTTATGGGAGGACCGTTTTTCCAGTCCTCCCTATCTGGAATTACAGTCTGAAAGTTCTTGTTGAAGTTATATCTTGGGACCATTACATCTGTGGGCATTTCTAGAATGGGTTCTGCCCTCATCTCCGAGTATAACTTCTGGTACTCCCGTCCCATGTTGCTGGCTAATTGGCGTTTGGTCTTGCATTAACCTGTGCGCCACTGACCGAGTTTCACCTGGCATGAATATGTGTAATGGTGGCAGGTCCAAGAGAACCTCAAGCGCAGCCGTAGGAGCAGTTTTTATAGTCCCTGTGGCGCATAGGCAAGCAAGCCTTTGTACGCCACTTAACAGCCTTATTGGTCCCGACTGCACCGTCTTAGTCTACCATACCACTGATCCATAGGTTATCATGGGTCTCACTACCCTGGTGTATAACCAGAGGTTCATTTTGGGATTTAGCCCCCAGTTTTTTCCACACATTTGCCTACACCTTCCCAGGGCGATTGTGGCTTTCTGTGTGACTTTTTGGATGTGAGAGTTCCATGTTAATTTTTGGTCAAAAATTACTCCTAAATATTTTGCCTCACATGCAAATGGGATTTCCATTCCGTTGAGCCTTAGGGGCTTTAGGCCTTGCAGTGCTCTTCTCCGTGTAAAATTGACGACTGCGGTTTTGTAGGAATTATAGAGAGTCTTTCCTTACAACATCATTTGTCGACAACATTTAGGGCTCTTTACGAACACTCCATCATTGTATTCGCGAATCGCCCCTTAAGAACTATTGCTCGATCATCAGCATATCCTAAGCAATAGAAGCCTTCTGTGGAAAGTTTCCGGAAGAATTTGTCAACCAGGGTTGCCCACAGTAGTGGAGATAGTACACCTCGCTGGGGGCAGCCTGTGCTCACTTTCGCCTCAATGGAGACCTCACCTAGATTGGATATTATAATCCTATTATCCAGGCTGGGTTTAATCCTCCGGCACATCGTGTTGGGACTCTTCTCTTTGATAATGCACTCGTTAGTAAGTGCATTGTCGGGTTATTAAACGCTCCTTCTATGTCTAGTAATGTTACTACTGCCATTTTCTTGTCCTCTAAGCACTTTGCTAGTAGTCTGTTTAATTCATCCAGCACAAGGTCTGTCGACTTCCCCGGCTGGTATGCATATTGACGTTCACTGAGGGGATTTTCCCTTAGTAGTTCATCTCTAATGTACTTATCTATCAGTTTTTCTATCGTTTTAAGTAGGAAAGAGGATAAGTTTATAGGCCTATATGACTTGGGCGTTTGGTCCGATAATCTACCTATTTTTGGTAGGTAGATGAATCTCACCTTCCGCCATATTTTTGGTATATATTTCCAGGCCAGGCAGGCTCTGAATATTTTACATAAGTAAGGTATTGGAGATATTCCGTGCATCCCAGGAGATTTGAGTGGTTGAAACTTACTAATTGCCCATCTGATTTTACCAGGTTTTATAACATCGGTGGCCAACGTCCAGTCTGCGAGTTTGGGCCGTTCTGGTCTTTGGTCTGGATAATGCCTATCCTCTAGGTCTGTTAATATTAGTGAGCCCGGAAAGTGTGCCTCCACGAGTAATTTGATACTTTCCGTCATTGTTTCTGTGTAGGTCTCATCATCTTTTTTGATAAAACCTACTTCATTTGCAGTACAACTATCCTTGGCCAGGACTATGGATTCTGGAAGCTGCAGGGCCTCTTTGCAGAATCTCTTCCATGAGTCTCTCTTTGCTTTGCAGACCTCTTTATTGTATTGCGTGAGTTTTACTTTGTAGGTATCCCAGTCTTGGTTGGATTTGGCTCTATTAAATAGCCTTCTAACCTCAGCCCTAAGGCCTTCTAAGTGGGTTATTCCACCACACTGTTTTACCCCTGATTTTCCTTGTTTTCCCCGGACAGTTTTCCTGGTAGGCAGCTACTATCGCTTCACTTACCTGTTCCACTGCCACTTCAAGACTCTATGTTTCTTCCAGACACTATTCCAGATACCCTCAGAGGGACTCTAAATATCTTTCCCAGTTGGTATCTCGGGGATTTCTAAATTTTGTCTCCGTTAGAAATGGGATCTTGAAGTTGAACCTGATGTGCCTATGATCGAAGCCTGATTGCTCTTCTGACACGTGCCAGTTGTTGATAGTATGTATCACTTACATTACCTGTACAAAAGGTTAAATCCAAGACTTCCCTACGTACTGAAGTGACAAAAGTAGGTTTCCTGCCTATATTAGCCATTAGTAACCTTTCCCCTAGGATGAAATGTAATAACGACTCACCCTATAATTAATTCAGTTTTGTTCTTTCTCTTAAACTTCATATTGCTTTGCTATTAATAATTTGTTTCACCATTTATATCTATATTTATATTTTAAAGAAGGTCACATTGATTCAGTCTTGGTTGAGTATGAGTAGCATCTTTGCTAGACTTCACCATGGTGGGTCAATTACCTTTTCTGTGTTTTTCCTCCATATTTGTTCTCTTTTTAAGGACGATTTATTATTATTATTTGTTTCCTTCCTCTTATGTATAAGTTATCATTTAGAAATAGGCACATCTTTTATTGTAATGTTAATGTTTATAGAATTACATATGAACATAGTATGTGATGCTGTAATTAGCAAGTAAAACCATTGTTTGTTAACTACTTCTTGTATTAGGATTCAGCCTAAATAAACTATCTATTCTATCTGTGCATCAACGGCATGGCTGTTCCTGTGGTGTCGCCGTGCTACACTTCCCTTTCTTACAAAGAGGATAGCATTGATTTGGAAGGATAGTTATAATAGTGCATGTTACTGTTGAAAATAATTTGGCTGTGTAGCTTGCCTAGCTTGCTTGTTTTAGTTATATGCTGTCTATATTTGTGCTTTAATGGAGGTTTCATTAGAGTTAACAGAATCACTGGTCATCCATACTTCTGCTATAAACTGCCGAGTCGCCGGTAGTCTTAAATTTGTTTCAAATTGTAATACTTTGAGTAGTTATTTATCTTTATTAGTTCAAGTGTATAAATAAACTGCAATATTCCCAGTCTGGGTATTGAACTTGTCAATATATTAGTAGTTGCATTAAAATTGAAGATTACACAAAAACAAAATTAAAAAAAAAATAATCAGTAGTAGTTAAAAAAAATCAGTGCTATCAAGTCCTCCACTCCTGACATTTATATTCATTGAAGGGTTGTCCAAATAAACACTTTAGGTACCTGTGTTGAATTGGTCATGGTGCTCAGTTCCAAGCCATCAATGGCTTTTTCACTTGCTAGTGATATTGGCAGAGATAAATGTATATTTCTTTTAACAACCTATGTGCATCGACTCATGGTCATCACCCCAATGGATGATTTCCTGATAGGTCATTTGTCACAATCAGAATTTTGCCAAAATAAAATAATATTGCCCAACTCACATTAGTATCTCTAATTGATTATGATTTAATTTGTTTTAGTGAAGGACACATTTAAACTTCCGAAAGGATTTCTGAAAATTTATGTGGGATTGTGCAGCGTTGCCCATCAATTAATTGATTTGACATGTCACTTACTTATTGATCGTAAACTAAAATCGAGTCTTTGTCAGTCAAATCTATCGTTTCTAATTAGATTATTAGAAGGTATTATATATTTAATTGTATATAACGCTTGGCATAGTTTCATTTACTTTTAGATGTGATTTTTAATCCTCATCCATCTCCAACCAAAGAAGACTTAGAAAAAAGGAAAATTAGGGCATTTTATGAATTAGAAAGAGCTGTACCTCATTTAATGACCAAGATATTAGGTTCTGGTGTACAAAATGGATTACAAATTTTATTAGAAATTTTACAAAATCCTCATTATAACAAACAGGTAGGTAAATATTGTAAAGTAATATCACTATGTAAAACAGGTATGGAATTGTTAACTGAAGAATTATATTCTAAAGTAATTAGGAAAAACTGACTTTGAGAATACTAAATATTTTTTACAAGCAAATGAAAATGATATATATTGAAAGTGACATTTTTTAAAAATTCTCCGACCTACCGGTCGTTGGAAAACTTATTTTATATCATTGTGTAGCCTTCGAATTCTGAATGACTTTCAGAATGTCCATCCGTCTGTCCATCACATTTCTTGTAAGCACAATAACTGAAGAAGCAAAAGTCCAGTTACATTGAAATGTTGCCAGCATAGAACCCTATTGGCATTTTGCCTATTTTTCTTACATATTTATATCAGTGCTTCTCTAAGTAAAGCCAGTCTTGAGTGACCTTAAAAATATAATGGGCATTTAGGTCTATTGGTGTTTCACAATACAAAGATGAAAATACTGCATCTAAAAGACAGGAAAATTAATTGAATGGTATCTACTAATTTTCGCATGTAGTGATCCATTTGTGTGTTTTGATTAAATTCTGGATAATATATTCTTATTGAATTTATTTAAATCATTGGCTGTAGGGGGGTCTTCAGTGTTTTTATATCCACGATAATTCGTCTTTTCCCTTGGACAGATCAATATTATTCTTTCCTTAATGTTGAAGAACCCCTAAATAAGTTGGTGGAAATGGGCATAATAAGTTTTTTGCTTCTTGCTATTTCTTTTTCCTTTTCTTTTTCTTCCCCAACTTCTGATTCTGAGGTGACTGTGGCAAGCTTTTCCCTGTTTAAATTATCCTCATCTTGTATACCAACATTTATTTAAACAACGAAGAAACTATTATAAAATAATAGAAGTGCTTTAGATATTTGTATTTTTAAATTTCAAACTTTTAATATGCGTTTATTGAAAATACGTCGTAAATATTGATCTAAACTTCATTCTTCCAACAAATACTTCATTTCAAAACCTTATTTTAAAAAAATAATGTATGTGCTATTAAAGTTAGTATCAATTTGTAATATAGATTTTTTTTTAGTTGGCATACAATTTACTGGACATTGCATTAACTGAAATGTATCCATCCATGGGAAAAAAATGAAGAGAAATAAAAAGTTAATATTGCTGTGATAATCCTGATCTAATATATATTTCATGCATTAACATTGTGATAAACTAAATTAAACTCTATTGATAGTAATAGTTCATAAGTTGTATATAAGTTGAAAATTTGAATAATTAGAGATGTTAGCAAATAAAGTAAGTCAAACCAGCAATGGAGGAATATATATTTTTTTCTATACATTTATTTAATGTCAGCCTATTTTCACTATTGAGGCCTAACACCAACGCCTGTAGACGAGCTACCCCCAACCAGGAATTTTGCTGAACCTCTTCCCTTAAGAAGAGTAGGGATCTTTTACTTGCCTAACATTTAATAGACAAGGGACCGACGGTTTTACATCCCCTCCGAAGGATGGTATATCCCCTATACAACCCTCACCTAAGGTTGTATAGCTTCCGCGCATACACTGATATACAAGCCGCTGGAAGATGTGTAAGGCGAGGACGCGGTATTCGTTAAACGGTCACCCATCCAACTACTAACCGCTTTTGACTTTGCTTTACATCGCATATCGAAGTATGTACATAGTAAAGACGTACCTACGCTCGCCCCCGGAGGAATATTCATGAAAACAAAATAGATTTTTAAAATATAGAATTCCTTGGGGTATTTAGTTATGAGCCAAATATTTTGATATTGAATATTGATGGTAAAATCGATTATCTTCTACATACCAATGCAGTAGAGAAAACCAAGTATTATTTCTGTTTGAATTGTGTGTGTAATCACTCACAAACAAATAAGTAGTGATGCAACGGTTTCGGGTTTTACGGTTAAGGTTATGGTTACGGTTATTCCTACGGTTATGGTTATAGTTACGGTTTTTAAAATGAATCACATAATGATAAAATAATAAACTTTATTCTTCAAAATAAAACACAACACTTTGAAAGGGCATATTTAAAACAAAACAAAAACGTAAAAAAAACTAAACTACATTTTTGTAGTGGTATTAAAAAAAACAGCGTAAAATTAAACGTTCTAAATATAAATGAACAGGAAACATTGTAAACAATAAAAGCTGATAGATATTAAAAAAAAACAAACATTTATTTAAATTTTTAAATATAGGTAGGCATCTGCATCTACCTACTTAAAAATGTAGTTAAAATATTTAAACTGAAAACTAATATCTCTTTTACGTGTATGCGACATTTTTACCGCGAAAACACAAACACAACACAGAGTCCGACGGACGCGCTTTCGGAAACTGCACCGTCAACTAACAGGCTCTTATCCGTATCGGTGTCGCCGCGCCCGCTGTTGCGAGTTGCACGTTCAGACCTGCAAGAACCGTATAACAACCGTGAAAAATAGACGGTTACGATTAACCGTATAATAGCAAAAACTGTGAACTAAACCGCTCCCCAACCGTAACCATTGCAACACTACAAATAAGTAAATATATTTTTTTTTGATTTGAAAAAAAAAAGCAATAGTGGAAACGAAAATGTTTACCTTGCCAACTAGAACCACATTAGTACCAATTATTTTTCAAATGAATTAAAAGTCGCAAAGTAATAACCTCTGTCGGGCTTCCTAACATTACACTTCAATTTGTCAGTTTTCTTATGTTTTCGCTTGGATTGTGTAAATTAATGCCTATTGCTGGCACAGGTTTCACGTGTAGCTGTTGGTTCCTGGATTTTGATTCAATATTTTTGGTGTTATATATTATTTATTGCTGCTAAAATTTACGTATTACATAAATCACAGAAAATAAACAGACAGTACAGTAAAAATTGACAGATAGTTACAGGCATAAGAACAAACACGTTTACAGATTAAAAGCGAATAAAAATACTATATATGACTCACCACAACTAAATTTTTTTGATGTTGGCTGAAACATCATCAATAGTATAGAAAGCATCTCCATAAGATAACTTTTTCCATACCTGATTTCTCCTTGTGGCATTGATATTGTAGGACAATTTGAATAAACCACTACCGTCCAGAACAAATTTACTTTAAAAAGTGACATGAAAAAGGAAATAAAACTAATAAAATCAACAGACTTAAAATGTAAAGCCTTAACTTAACACTAGGAATTCGCGCGAAGCTCGACAGTCTTGTCTTACATTTTCCCGCCTTAATTTCCAGTGGTTTTAAGTATCAACCACTAGGCGGATATTATTCAACGGCCAAAGGTAGCACTCGGACCACACAGTAGCATACAGAAATAAGGCTCGCTACAATATTACGAACCACCCATATTTTCCTTATTCAGAAACCTTCTGGTTTTGTACTAATTCTTTGAACAGTTACAACATACATCATTCCATACCAAACATATTTCCCTTGAGTGAGGTTTTAAGCCACAATAGTCACATGACTGCGAATTTTTTTCTTTCCATTGTGGCCCGTTTTGATTATGATTATAAGCGTGAGACGATATCTTTTTATTAGACACCATATTGACTTGTGCTGAATTTTCTTGTCATAAAATATTATTTTGTTTAGTTTGCATTCTACCTGTTTCACAGCTAAAACAGCATCTGCCAGTGTTAAACTGATTGGAGTTGTAATCTCTCACTAGTTTTTGTATATAACATTCCCACTATGATTCTATCCCTAATCAGCTGATCTTTAAGTATTCCATAGTAGCAATGCTCAACCAATGCATGCATAAAACTATCAAACGCTTCACCTGAAGTTAAATTTGTATCTTGCAAATATCACATTCCTACGAGGAATAAAATAGTTCTCAAATGATTCTAGTATTTCAGAATATTTTTTTGAAATATTTGGGAATTGTATCAATACTTCCTCACTTCCTGCATCCAGCACATTTAATAAAATATTAATTTTGTCTTCATCTGACCTGGATGATAACCCAGACACTGCCATATAGTGATCAAACAGTGTTTTCCATTGGGGCCAGTTCGCTGGAGTACTAAAGGTGAATTTTTGAGGAAGGCTTACGCTAAGTGTGAGATTAGAATTTTCATTTTTTGTCATGTTGATGCGGAATCAGACTTACCCTGCCACCATGCTGTTACTCAAATGAAAGTGTCCGAAATCTAACCAATTTATATAAAGACAAGAAAAAACAACATATCAACAACATCAAAAAACCAAAAGAGATTATTTTTCATGAATAATAAATAAAGCAACAAATAGTTCAAAAGAAATTTAGAGCCCAGTTACAACAACTTGGTAGAAAAGTTGAACGCAATAAAGTAATAATAATAATAATCATTTATTGGTGTCAGATACATACAAATGTTTACACAGGCCAACAAAAAAAAGAATAGTATAAAATGATAAAATGGATTTAAAAAAATCAATATGTAAATACTTAAATCTAATTATTAATAAATAACCAAATAATCACTAACATAAATAAAGAACAGATTTAAGAGTGCTATTATAATTAAAAAATATTAGTTCGCGAGTAGCTTACAACTCAGATAAATTATCCTCAAGGAAATCATCTACAGAGTAAAAAACTTTCCTTTTAAAGTATTCTTTGATTGTCTGTTTAAATTTGTTTGGTTCGAGGGACTTTATTTTGTTGGACAATTTATTATAAAATTTTATGCAATAGTAGCTTGTGCCGTCTCTGGATTTTGTGAGTCGAAGAAAGTTTTGTTTTATATTGTGCCCGGTTCTTGTGTGATGTGAGTGCATCTCGCCTTGCTCATCAAAAGCATGCAGGTTACGTCTGATATACAGCAAACATTCTAGTATATATACAGAGGGCATCGTGAGGATGTTGAAGATCTTAAAATATTATATAATTATAATAAATATAAAGAACACATCTACAATAAATCCTCAAATCATTACTAACCATTTTTTCAAATGTCGCATCTGAAAAAGTGTGTGAACGTTTCAAGGACAATATTTTCACTGAGTGCACTAGTTGTCCCTATGTTGAACAATCATTATTTTTGACGCCTATAACACTTAAGAAAATTATAGACACAATAAAAAATTTAAATGATAAGTCTGCTACAGGTTTTGGCGGAATATCCACTAAAGCCCTAAAGTATGTCTGTGATAAAATCGCGGAATCTCTGGCACATTTAATTAACGAATGCTTCAAGCAAGGCCATTTTCCAAGTACCTTCAAGATTGCCTCTGCCAGTGTTCAAGAAAGGACATGAACTTGATTTTGAAAATTATCGACCAATTTCCATCTTATGTGTTCTCTCAGAAGTTTTAGAAAGATTAATTTTTAACAAAATTAAATACAAATGAACATGGCTTTCAGCAAAATAAATCGGTAAAAACTGCCACCTTGCAATTACTGCAGTTTGTATATGACGAAATTGACAAGAAGAATCACGATGTTGGGTTATTCTTCGACCTAAGCAAGGCATTTGATACTTTGAATGTTGATTTTGTTATATACAATTTGCAAAGGTTGGGAGTTAGTGGTTTAGCGTTAAATCTGATTAAGTCATTCATGAGTGATAGAAAACTACATGTGAAAATATATGGTACAATATCAGAAAATTATGATGTTGCTCAAGGAGTCCCTCAGGATTCTGTGCTGGGACTATTACTATTCTTGTTATTTGTCAATGATTGCTCTACAATAATGCCGGAGGGATCGGTTGTCATGTTTGCGGATGACACTTCCATGCTGCTCTCAGTACGAGACCCTGTAGAACTTCGTGATAAAATAAAGAGGATTTTACAATCATATCAAGACTGGCGTCATAGTAATACACTTATCTTGAATATTAGCAAAACTCAATGTGTATACTTCTCCCAACGAAGATCATCCTCAGAAGACTTCATCAAAGTAATACCTACCAAAAACTTCTCAGCAGTCAAATTCCTGGGAACTATGATTGACAATAGTCTTACTGGGAAGAACAAATTAAACCTGTTTATGCATATTTCATATTAAGAGAGTTGAAGGGAATCTTTAATATAAAACCACTATTAACTTGCATATTCACATTTATCATACAATATTGTGGCTTGGGGTACTGCCTCAAATATAAATCGCGTATTAATCCTACAGAAAAGGCTTATCAGATTATTATTTGACATTGCACCAATAGACTCTTGTAAACCTTATTTCAAAAATAATAAAATCTTAACCATCCATAGCATATATATATTAAACACTATTAAACTTGTCAAAAAAAATTTAAACACGTTCGTAACAAATTCAGACAATCATTCATAAGTATTAGACAAGCTCATCTATTAAAAGTAAAAAATCATAACACAACTTTATATAAAAAATCTCTAAATAAATTTACTCCTTGTTTTTTTTAAATAAGCAAAATTTTTGATAATATCCTAACAAATAAATATCTTTCACAGAAACTGTTCAAAAGTTGGTAAGGAATTGAGTTACATTAATTTTAATGGAATTAAAATGCAATAATTCCTCATCAACTTTTGAACACACTTTCAATAAAATATCAAGGAACAATAATGTTATATATTCAAATTAATTGGGTTTACTTTTCCTCGCAACCGTTAGGTGGCGCAGAAGTTAGTTTCAGGTAGAGACCCTAAAAGTGCTTCCCTTTTGCACAAAATCTCAGTTTATTCTCACGTGACGTAATGACTCAGTTGTTGGTACGTTTCTTTTAGTTAATGCAAGTGAGTCTAAAGTGAGAGTTTCTACCCCCACTTGGGAGCAAACTCACTTTGTACTCAGTTGAAGATTGAGGTTAGTGTTTATTTGCTTTTGAGTTATTTATATTTTTGTACATCAGTGAGTGATTATTTTTAATTTTATGCACGGTTCGTAATAATGAAAAATCTACAGTAACCTTTAGAGAACAGAAAAGGCTATATTTAAAGCCCAAAACCTTTGACAGACATTTAGGTTAGGAATGCAGGAGAAGATCGTTTCTTTTGCACAACTGAGCAGCACATATTCATTGGGATTAGTGATTAGTATATTCACTTTGCTGACGTCAAATGTGAGAATAAACTGAGATTTCGTGCAAAAGGGAAACTCCTTAGAAAGTAGAGACAGGCCACTGGAGTGGGCGGCACTGATTGATTCGTATGAAAAGTGGTTGCATAATGGCGCCGCTAATAAGAGTTTTTTTTTATGTAGGTTTTAGACCTTCCCGGAAACATTTTAATGGCAAGGTTAAATTCAATAGGGAGAAATAAGGTGAACGTTATCAGTGCACATGCGCAATTATCTCTTTCTTTCTACGTTAGCGGTAACAGAGTTATAGCGTTGGTTGGCAAAAACTCTCTAATATTTTTAAGCACGTATGTTAATTTTAATTTTGTAGAATACAATTTAATGTTAATTTGTAATCATTTAGTGTGCGGTTAAATTTAACATAATGTGTAGTTACAGAATTGCCACTATACTGGTCATCAGACACAATGTAATAGGTTAAAATTAAAATAACAGTCTATTATGACTGATTTGGTCACGAAACAATTAATGGTAACGTTATTACTTACATATTTTGGCTTATTTTTCACTCGGAGATCAAAAATATGCGAATTTATTTCTCCACTTTTCAAAACAAATACTCTGCAACCTACTTTTGATACTTGTAAACACACTTGATGGACATGCGAACACTCAGACCATCGCCGCCATTATGCAACCAGTGACCAGTCTCTACTTTATAGGGTCTCTAGTTCCAGGTAGACAAGGACTGTTGAGTTAACAATCCTTGCCAGGTAAAGATCGACGTGAGACGTGATGATGCATCGGTACTAACCACCACTATTTCCACTACGTCTGTGATTGTTTCCATTTATCGTTTATCTATAATACATTGAGTCTAATGATACTATGCTCGTCAAAACAAAAGCAACTCCTATTGGCGCGCCGTCAGTATGGATATGTTCCGTTAATCACCTTGGTCGGTTTGGTTACACTTTTTGCATTCCGTAAATGTCTAATTCCTGAAATTAAGTTGATTAACGGAACATGGTTCCTGAAAAATTGGTAAATTATTTGCTACGAAAATGACCATTTTTTTTCAATTCAAAACAGATTTATTGATATTTAACTGAGTACAACACTGCCTCCCCAGAATCCATCCCGGGACCGACCCTGCGACCACCGCGTTAACGCGGTGGTGCATCGCAAAGCCGGACCGAGACGGGGCTGGTTTGGATAAAGTAAAAATTGAAAAAACATAATAACAAACTTAAACACCTTTTACAGAGTAAATAAAATTAAGTACTATAACAAACAATGCTTAGTAAAAGAAAGCTTAACATAAGATTGAACATAACTACACATGGTTTTTACCATTGTCGCACTGCACATTTTTAATTTTGGCACTTTCGCTGGCACTTGTACGGAGTGCCATCCGCGAATTACTCCAACGACGGGTCCCGCAAGGCTGGCCTAAACTGTGATTCTAAAAATTTGGATTGTTCTGATATAAAAAATTTTAAATCTGTTACAAGATTAATGAAGGAAGAATGAATTTACAGACAAAATGTACAAACAGAATCGAAGGAACAACAAACGCGATACAAAAATATACAAAAACAAAAGAAGAGGGGGACAGGAAAGAATTAAAGTTGACGAAAGGTATGAAGTATCAGTGAAAGGTGGATAGTAGCAGGGAAGGTATAGTAGGTGAAAGTTTGGCTAGAGTGGCTGCTGGAAGATTGGCAACGTCTGGTAAGGTAAGGGGTGTTTAATCCGAAATGGGGCATTATGCTGTCTAATTTGTGTAATGTGTCTTGTTAGCGGTAAATGGGTGAGAATCTGTCAAAAGTAAACTGTCAAATTAAGCATTGAATTTGCTTACAAGATAAACAAATGTTTGTGGACATAAAAAGATTTGTGTTTAAATTTAGGTTATCTTCTTCCACGTTTATGGCCTTTACCTACCCTACAAGATAGTTGGCCATAAAATTTAGGTTATGTTGTTCTATTAACTACTGGGAATTCGTCATACCCACCATTTGTTTGTTCTTTTGTGTCCCGTTAAAAAACCATAACCGGGCTCACCAAAAGAGAACCGCTGTCAAATTTTCAGTTACCGATTCGATTATTGAAGTTTGTTAACGGAACATATCCAATATAAGAATAGTCTTCGCTAATTAGCCCGGGCTTTATTTGTTTTGGGTTGGGTGAATCGGGTAGTACGGCAGATTTCTGTCTTAATCACTCCTAAAAATCATAAGAAATGATAATTTCACTATGCGCTAGTTTGAAAACGTGGGCTTAATTTTTTATTAAACAAAATTTTTTTCATATATCTCAGTAACTATAGCTGTTAGAGAAATGTTATAGAAATGAAAAAGCTTTGTAATTAAATTTTAAATAAGATGCAGATTGTTGCAAATCAAAAAATTCATTTTTATTACAAAAATAGTAAAAATCGCAAAAAGGAATTTTGAAGTAGGAAGTTGCTTGTGGAATTTTTTTCAAATACTTATATTATACGTAGTACCTTCATACTTGGCTAAAGTAAACTTTTTAATATAATAAATCTTCCCACCAAATTTCTTCAAGATCGGACTTTTCGTTTTTGCATAATAATTTTGCAATCTAAACTTCGCAAAGAGATTTGCAAATTTTCAAAATATTGCCGAGGCTAAACTAAGAGCATTTAGAAAGTTAATAAATTTTGGCATACCTTTAAAAGAAAACTCAGATTTTCAAATCCATTTTGATATTAAAATCCAGCAATTAGGAGAGCCTAGGGAATTGTTTAAAAATCTGGTTAGTAAAAAAGTAGAAATGGCTCCAATTGAGCCGGAGCTCCGCTCCCAGAGCGGGCCTCTTTAGGACTCCAGGGCGCCCGCGTTGGGGCTCCGCCCGAGCCCCCGTACTGTCAAAAGAATGGGGCTCTTGTGCTGTCAAAAAATGGGGCTCCGTCCTAGAGCTCCTTTAGCGCTCGCGGCCACCGTGCTGTCAAAGGGCCCCGTGTGCCCTCTTGTTCTGCGTGCCCCCGCACTAGGGCCCCCGACCGGCCGACGCAATTTTGACAATACGGGAAATTCAAACTGTTCTAACCTCACCATGCAGTGGGCTCCGTTTCGATATAACCTAACGCGTCCTCTGTGGGACATAACCTCACTCAGCAAGAAATTGCCAAATTTTTAAACAATTCCCTAGGCTCCTAATTAACGGATTTTAAATCTCAAAATGGTTTTGAAAATTTGAGTGCTTTATAATATGTCAAAAAAATTTCAACTTTCTAAATGCTTTAGTTTAGCCTCAGCAACATTTTGAAAGTTTGCAAATTTTTCAGCGAAGTTTAGATTGCAAAATTATTAAGCAAAAACTAAAAGATCGATCTTGATGAAGTTTGGTGGGAAGATTTATTATATTGAAAATTTTTATTTAGCCAAGTATGAAGGTACTACATATAATATAAGTACTTGACAAAAATTCCACAAATAACTTGCTATTTTTTTGCGATTTTTGATACTTTTGCAATAGTAAAAATGAATTTTTGGATTCGCAATCAACTGCACTTTATTTAAAATTTAATTACAAAACTTTTTCATTTCTATAACTTTTCTCTAAAAGCAATAGTTGATATATGAAAAAATAAGAAGAAAGAAACGGAAATTCTTTCATATTTTGTTTAATAAAAAATTACGCCCACGTTTTCAACGCATAGTGAAATTTTTATTTATGATTTTTAGGAGCGATTAAGCCGAAAATCTGCCATACTACTCGATTTACCCAAACATAGGTGATTTTAAGCAGATATCGCCTGGACTAAATGTAATAAGTCATTGTGCCAGCCCATTAGAGCGTAGCGGCACATTGAATAATGATCTAATGGTAAAACAGACATTTGTGACCAGGGCCGTTCCGAGGTGTACACTGTACAGCCGCTTGCGTGCTGAGTAATTTTTCGCCGCCCCGCCCTCACACTGACAATGGAGAAAAATATTTAAACCAGCATACATAAGTGCTTTATTCAAATTTATAATGAGAAATCTTGTTGTATTAACGCATTTCTGGTCGATAGCCGAGTGGGTTAAGGCGCGAGGTGGCAATCGCTATTAATCACACGGACATCGCACCACCGGGTTCGAATTCTGGCTCCGGCACTGGCACAGTCGGAGGAAATGGAAATGTCCGCGCTTTTTCAATGTGTAACCCCCTCCCGCACAAGCCCTGGCTTCTAGAATTGGGGGTTGGCTAATTTCTGTGGTGTTTATTATTTTATAAACATGTCGCATTAGCAATTCCTAATATAAAATTTTACAGTGGCGCTTTACGAGCTTTTTTCGCGGCAAACTCGTTTATGACTTTGGCATAATTAATTTCAAATCAAATCAAAATTTAGAAAATTTTATATCGAATCAAATATGTACATGCGATACATCGTTGGATAGTGCTCATCTAGCCCTACAACTTTTGTCTAAAAAAATTTTTGCTAAAACGCATAGGAAAAAATTCTAAAAAATGGCGGCGGTTCAAAGACTTAAAAAATTCTCAAAATTTTATTTCAAATCAAAGATGTACATGCGATACATCTTTGGATAGTACTCATCTAGACCTACAACTTTTGTCTAAACATTTTTTGCTGAAACACATAGAAAAAAATTAAAGGATATATTAGAGACCTAAAAAAGCAGTACAACGCAATATAGGACGAAACAAATTGAGTTCAATTTTGGTGTATCATAACACCGGTTCTAATAAACGAATCGTTATGTTTTTTTTTAAAGAAGCGTCTGTCCGAATACTTTCAAGATATATTTAAAAAATAAAAATCCTTTGAAAATTTTCATTAATTGCATTTATTTATAAGCAAAAAAATTTGCCACATTTTAAAACAATTCCCTAAGCTCTCCTAATTAACGGATTTTAACATCTTAAAATGGACTTGAAAATTTGAGTGCTCTTTTACATGTCCAAAAATTTTCAACTTTCTATCTAAATCCTTTAGTTTAGCCTCAGCAACATTTTGAAAATTTGCAAATTTTCAAAACGAAGCTTAGATTGCAAAATTATTATGCAAAAACTTAAAACTCCTACCTATCTTGATGAAATTTGGTGGGAAGATTTATTATATTAAAAAGTTTTCTTTAGCCAAGTATGAAGGTCCTACGTATAATATATTTCGCTATCAACGATTTCCCTTGGCAGTTGGCTTTGCGCCGAGTCGGCGTCTCTCCTGATATGCTGATACTGACAACCTGACAAGTGATAATTCGCCCGGTGGCGCAGAGCGCGGAGCGGACGCGTAATTGGTTGCGGTCGTTCTATTTTCGACCGCAGTCCGCCGCCCCCTAAAATCGACCGCCTGCGTGCGGGCACGCACTGCACGCCTGGTAGGAACTGCCCTGTTTGTGACTTAGGGGCCAGTGTTATCAATGCGGGGTTATTAATGCAAGGTTAACTCGTATCCAAAGGATAAATGTCAAATAAAACAATAGATACCCATTGTTTCATTTGACATTTATCCTCAAGTTAAGAGTTAACCCTGTAGTGATAAACCGGCCCTAAGTTACATCATCTCATAGATAGCGTCGATCTCGAGGCTAATCTGTTTATCAATGTCAACAGTGATAGTCACAGTGCTGGATAAAATAACCTTAACTCATAGATTAAAGGTATAATATATAGTCCTTAACTTTTGGAAGTAGTGGATAATGAAATAACCAAAAGGCAGGTCAACAACGCAAGCACAAATATCAAAATAATAGACATCTGCCCAGGGTTGCCGATTGGTGGGGAATTTCCTGATATCGGGGAATTTCAAGTGATCGTGGGTAAAAAAATTGGAGTTAAATTTCCAGTGAGGAGAATCGGGAATTTGTAGAGTTCAGACATTATGATTAGTTTTTATTAGAGGATTAAAGGAGAAAATTCAGTTTTGAGAAAATCCCCCGGTTCTTATCAAATTGTGTTGGGAAAAATTCTCAACAAATTCAATCGGCAACACTGCAACGGCACAGATCATTTTTTTACGTGAGTTAAGTATTTCAGCAATAATTTTTTTTTCTGGGAAAACCCTATTTCTGAGATGTGACGTAGGAACACCAAAGAATTTATGAATTCTTTGAGGAACACTGAACTCGGATGTCAGATTGCACGACCGGGCTTCCGTAGATTACCCATCTCTAGATCTTACCGATCTGTGAATCGGTGAAATGTGAAATGACGGTGAAGTTGGAGAATTAGAGAAATCATTTGCAAAATGGCGACGTTTGTTTTGTTGGTGTTAGTTTGTAATATTTATTAATTAGGTACTAACTATTTATTTGTATTTTTAAGTTTTTAACACAATTATCAAATAGTGGAATACTTAGTGTCGATGAGAAATGAAAAGTTTTTGTTCTGAAAAAAATGACCCAAGAAATGAGGAGCAAGTAAGAGATTTATTAATTGATAGAAAAAGAGGTCATAAATATTTAGAAAGTAAACAACCTTTAATAATTAAAAACAGCAATGGTTTTAAAGTCCATTTACTAGACCAAAAAGGACACTGCTATAGGGATATTTCTTCGACTAGTAATCATGATACACGAAGCCAAAGTTTGCCGGAATGTTTAGATGAAAATGCCCATAAATTAAATGGTAATTTAGATCTTATAGACAATTGTGATATTCGTAACAAATTATTAATTCATAATAGTCCTCCTCAATCACCCACAAATGATTTATGGTTTAAAACGTGGCCTGAAAGATGTGATAAGTTAAAGAGTAGTGACTCTAGCCCAGAGAACTCAATGACAAAAATTATTACACCAAGTGCATGTAATAATACTCAAGTAAAGTATGGTAATTGTGATAACTTAGAAAGTAGTAACATCAAAAAAAATTTTACTTTAAATGAAGCATTACAAAGCATATCATTAGCATATAGTCCTGTTACAAAACAATTACATTTAGTCGAAAAACCGTTAAAACTAATTTCAAATGAAAATGGAGACTCAACTTCAGATGCTAAAAAAAATAATTTTGTGAATAAGGATCTGCAATTGAATAGTAAAATTGGAAATGGCAATGTCGCTTATTTGAAAAAATGTGGACATCGGCGTACCGAGGCTGGATCATTTTCAAGCACAGTTTCAACATTAAGTGGTATTAGCGATCCTTCTCCATCAGGAAGTTTGTTAGATTTTGATGATAGATCATTGTCCAGTTTTGAAATTTCTGGTTCAAAATCAAGAAGAAAAAGTATTACAAACTTTTTTACAAGGTAAGCTATATACATGATAAGTCAATTTGATTGTTAAACTTTTCAAATTTTATTTGAGAGTTACAAGGAGCTAACGTCTGTGCAATATAGCATTCTGCAGATGAGGTACTTTTGAAATTAGGTACTTATGAAAACACATCATACAAGCCAGTACCTTTTAAATTAAACATTTTTTTAGACTTGAACCCAAGGATGTTTTGAGCTTTAATCCTGCGTGTGTAATGTCATTTTTAATGCGTAATTTTTGTATATAATGGGACACCTTTATGTAATGAAAAATTTTTGAACTGCTAATAACAAATCTTTTAAATTAGTAAATAATTTATTTACTGCATGTTTAAATGGTACAACTAATTACGATGCTGCTAATACCCTTATTTTTTTCAGAAATGTTTTTTCTTGGAAATCTGGAACAAACGAGGCAAGTGGTTCAAGTAGTAGTGTTTGGAAATTATTTAGTAAAAATGCGAATGAAAGTTCATCCAGTTCTCCAATTCATGTTGTAGCGAGTTCCTCAGCATTAATACAGCATGAAAGGTATACTATAGTAGTAGTACATTTGTTTGTTAATCCGATATTTAAACACAACTGATATTTTTCAAATATCAGCCATTATATTTAGTTTATACAGTATGGGGAGCCTAAATAGATACATAGAGGAACTTAAAAGTGCAATATGGTTCAAGATAGAGTGGCGATATAAATAGATGCATGGCTAGCTGTTTTCTGAGGCTGATTGGCATCGTTTACAATCACATTGTATCGAGAAGTACTTTTCATATGTTCGAAAGATACATAACCAAAAATCACTAACTAATTTTAGTCCATTGACAGGGCCGTGCCGGTTTTCAGCTATTTTTATGGGGGAGTGTGAAATTGTCATAATGCCGAATGACTTCTTTTCCTCTGCTCCTCGATTCTTTTTATATATGATAGTCATTTAATTTTTGGCATACAAAAAAATGTAAATCTAATTGAAGAAACAACCTTTATTTTAAAATAAAATAGAATATATAAAAAATACAAAACGGTTATGTTATTATGCAACTTAATTTTTTTTAGACACCTTTAATTCTTCTCTCTTTTAAAGTGGCCCATCATGCAACTAAAATTTCGAAAAGTATTTCTTCCAGAATCTCCTTCTCTGATGATAAGATTAATAATGAATCTAATCGTGAATCGGTCATTGTTGTTCTAAGAAATTTTTTAATGAGCTTTAGTTTACTGAAACTCCTTTCATTTGAAGCCACACTCACAGACATTGTTTGAAAGTACATAGTTTGTAACATAATGGTAGGACGATCTTTAGTTCAAATGCTTTTTCAATAATTCTATCTAAAGATGTATGTATGACACTGGTCGCTAAATATTTCTAATTCAGACTGAAGGCCTTCTAATATCTACATGGTTATTGTTATCTGGAAATAATTTCACTACTGCTTCTGCAAGTTCTAAACTGCAATTTTGTCGACTTACAAGAACTTTAAAGATTTGGTAAAGTGGCTGTACAATCTCTAAACATTTTTTAAAATTATCTTTCATTGGGTTGATATAGTACCATTTTAAATTGTGCTATATCGGGTGTAACAAGATCATGGTATACCCACTTTTCTCCTTTAGTTTTGAAGATAATTAATTGAAATTTAGGTTATACTACAGTACAGTACAGAGTAAAGGAACCCTTCACAGAAATAGAAAATGCAGCAAAGGAAATAGTGAAAGACTTCAGCTACCTCGGCACAATCATGTCACATAACAATGACGAAACTAAAGAAATTAGACAAAGGATTAACGCAGCAAATAGAACCTACCACTCAATACTACCCATCTTAAAATTGAGGGACGTACACAGGAAGACCAAAATTAGGATCTACAAAACAATGATCCAAACAGTTTTGACATACGGGGCTGAAACGTGGATGCTCTTAGTTAAAAATTCGGAGTTCCTAGACCGTTTCGAACGGAAAATTATAAGAAGGATTCTGGCCAAGTGAATGATGAGGATCACTGGAGGGCACGTATTAATCACGAAATATACCAGCTATACGAAGAACCCAGAGTCTCAATGCATATAAAACTGATGCGACTGAGATGCCCAGAGAATGCCGGACGATAGGATTCCAAAAAAAGTGCTCGCAGAAAAACTTGAAGGAAAGAGGCCGGTAGGAAAACTGAAGCTGCGCTGGGAAGATGGGGTACAGAAGGACGCTGGAGAAATATTGGGTATAAGAAATTGGAGACACACAGCTATCGAGCTAGAATTTTGTGTAGAGGCATTTGAGACAACTACGAATCGAATGCGCTATCCACTTAAAAAAAAAAAAAAATGCTTAATAGTCTATCTTGAAA
Source organism: Leptura quadrifasciata (assembly GCA_963675555.1). Taxonomy (NCBI): domain Eukaryota; kingdom Metazoa; phylum Arthropoda; class Insecta; order Coleoptera; family Cerambycidae; genus Leptura; species Leptura quadrifasciata. The sequence continues at coordinate 146,118,112 of OY776673.1, read as the reverse complement.
TTTCTACCCATTTAGGGGACCTTAGTAGGCCTTGAAAATATGAAAATGAAATTTTTTTATAATTGGTCAAATAGAGCAGCTCATCGAGTACCATGTCCCAAAAAAATTTTTTTTTTAAATCGGGCAGCACGTTCCAAAATAACAGGGTGTTGCGGTATTAAATCACACACACTGTATATATTATTATTAATATGTAAAATGTCTTGAATGTATCTTGAAGTGATGGAAATTGTCTATTTATCAAAATCTGTTTGTTTTTTGAGAAGGTGTCCATTAAGACTATTATTCACGAGTTCAAGATCTGTTCGTGCGATTCGTTCATTCGTTAACAGACCAGAACACGGAGCCGCCGTAATATACCGATTGGAAATTTGAGGAAGGATATTATGAAATAGATCTGCGGGCGGGCGATTCGACTGTTGTGTAGCATTTCGGATTCTGGAAGTGAAAGAAGTGACTGGAAGTAAGTATTATACGTTGTTCTATTCTATCTGTGTTGACTTGTTTTCTGATACCTGATAGTAAGGATCGGATTTCGCAGGGAAATATGCGTTTATTTTCGGTTTATTATAAATATTTAAAAAACCAAACATAGTATAATCTTGAAAACTGTTTTAGGTTAGGTACTTGCTATTGTTCTAACTAATATAACTATATATTTTTTATTGTAAATTTCTGTTGTACTTGAATATTGTAGTTTAGCAATGAAAATAAGGCATGGAATTTAACTTTAACTATATAAAAAAATTACCATAAAGACTATATGGTTGTATCCCTTAACTAGAACATTGGGAAGTACCTGAAACTATTTTAAAGATTATTACACCATTTATATTTTTTTAAATATTTATAATAAATCGAAAATAAACGCCTATTTCCCTCTCACTCTGCAAAATCCTATCCTTAAATAGGAAATAATTTCTAAATTTAGTTTGTAGTTTCGTTTTTTGTATTGTTTGGAATATATAGTTTATTTTTGTTATTAATGTGAAAATAAAATATTTATTTATTTATTAGCAGGTAAACAAACCGTTTATATTTATATATTAATACTATAATAAATACATAATAAAAAAAACTCTGAATGTTTCTTTTCTATAAAAATAATTTCAGATATATAATAGCATGATTTTTCTTAAAATAAATTAAATATTATCAACCACATTTGTGAATGTTGAGGAAAGGAATGTTGTCAGAATTCTGTAAAAATATGTTTACAATTAATTTCAAAGAGGCTTGCTCGATAAAATATACAGTAATTCTTGTATTTTTATAATTGGGACTTCCTGCCACATGTATTTTTACTTTTAATTGGCGTCCGAGGAATCTACAAAATAATACAATTGGCCAGTATCTTACTGGGAAAATTATTGAATCGAGTGTAAATACCACAATGGAACTTTTAACTATGTTTATCAAAATTTTTGATACACATAGTTAAATGTTCTGTTATGGTATTTACACTCAATTTAATAATATTCCCAGTAGGATACTGGCTAATTGTAATAATGCATTATTTTGTAGTTTCCTCGGACGTCAATTAGAAGTAAAAATACATGTGGCAAGAAGTCCCAAAGAGAAAAGTAGAAGAGTTAAGAAAATGCCATAAATAACATATAGACAATATTTAAAATATACACTACTATTTACACAAAAAAAATTATTTTGAAAAAATATTCCTTAATTTCTGGGGCGGCAAAATTTCTTTTTGCACGTGGTGGCAAAAGACCCAAGAACGGCCGTGCCTCAATTATTTTTCATATTCCCCAATTATTCTCAATATTCGATATCTATTCCTCTTATTTTTTAGTATGTATATATTTATTGTTGACAATAACATTAACACTTTAAAACAATATATTATGTTATTTTATAAAAATAAAAATAATTTATGATTGACTACCTACCAGAAAAAACATATTTATGCAAAAATTAGAGTCGCTTCATTTATTTATATTTTTTGCGGATCTCTTTCAACCTTAAGTGGGCTGACACCAATCATCTGTACTGGGCCATAAAATATAAAATTTTTGTCAATATCAGCAACCTTTTCACTTTTTGGCCATACAAACTCATCAAGATTAGATTGCAAAAACTTCATTTTTACTGTATTGGAATTGATTATATCAGTTATGCGCCCCAAGTACCATGTGTCATGAAGGTAAATAGCGTAATGGTGTTCCTTAACAAGGTCTAGTGATTTATTTGTTAAATATTTGGAGCCAATATTGTCCATGTCTTACTCTTCATTACTAGCATCTCATCGTATGTTTCAACTTTCACCTTCCGATTGACAACTGGTTTCTGTTCTGTCCGAGCTAGAGTCATTTCCGGTTAGTTTCTTGGTTAATAGACGCTATTAGTGTGACGTTTCATCTCTACCTCAATGTTCCATACGGAATTAATAGTGAACCTTATTACCTCATAAAAATATATTTCAAATTTTCTTATTCAATAAATCTATTTAACTGGTGAAATATTTAATTATTGCCAGTGAAATTTATTTGTTCCTCTATTAAAACTGTATTAAAAGTATTTTGGAATAAGATTTAGCAATATTGTAATTTTACTACACATGCGTTTATCAATTCGGTCATGAGTCGAAGCTTGTTCACGTTATTTTCTGGCGCTGACAGTGAAGTGAGGTTAGGCTTGCTTTGTTTTGTTGTTGCAGTTGTGAAGTTTGGTTAGGAAAAGTTATTATTTAACCTGTTTACTGTAACTCATTGATTTATTATCATCATCGTCAATACTGTAATTGTTTTGAATATTAAAATGGCAGAGAAACATGTTATAAAACTTCTTACAGACGGAAACAAAATAATCTAAGATGGACGTTTGATCATACGCATGCGTAGTCCATTTGAAATAAATATAAACAATTGTTTTAATTATTATTCCAACAAATTAAAACATTTTTGACTTGACTATTTATATCAATCAGTTATAGTTACATAAAAACAGGTGTCACCAATTAAATATGAAATATAACGCCAAAATAGCCATATTTAGAAAGGTGCTCTTTAATTTGACCCTAATAGCAGCAGTACATAGGAATCGCTCTTAAATGGCTTGGAACGCAATTCGTATTTTACCGCGTGATGGTGACGTCACCATTTTTAGCGTCCGTTCTAAATTTTTATTACCTTTTAATGCTTTTCTTCTTCTATAGCTGAAATCACAAATGTTTTCGTTCACGTCATCAATTTATGTACTTATCAACGACATGCGATTTTTCTATCTTTGCAAATCAAATCGCATAGGACGTGAATCACAGAAACTCACGTCTACTGAGGCTACTACAGAAGTTCCAAGTGTAACGATGCATTTTACAAATGAATATTACAAGCGTTCAATATTCATCATTCTGTCAGTTCACTGTCAATTCAGTAGCGTGCAGTGTATAAAAGATTGAATGCAGTAGCCAAAGACATGGCGGTGAAATTAAATAAGTACTTTAGTCAGGGAAAACGTAACGGATGTTCCCTTTTAACTTTGCAAGAAATTCATGAAGTTAATTGTAAAATTATATGCGGCAACAGATGTTAAAATTCATTGTATTGCATGGTATTATTGTCCATATATTTTCATTACAAAATACTCGTATTTTGCATGCCATTCTGTGTGACCTTGAATTGAATTATTTTGGAAATTAAACAATGATGTCGTGACGGAAAACATTCATTATTTCAAATATACCTGTGCTTATTTTCGCCTTTTTCCTCTTGGCTTTCATACCATCATGTTCGCCTTTTTGTTTGACATTCCCCTTGCTCTATAGAGTCGATTGGCAACCAATCCGAAAAATGATGAGTTTCGCACGACTACATTTTTTTTTATTATTTAAAGTTACTTTCAAATACTGACTGTTGGATTCTTCAGTAGATTGTTTAATATTCAGTTTCAAACTCTTATTTTGCTTCATACTGTAGTCGCGAATATTTAAATTATCGAATTTAGAGAATAAAGATAGATCTTCATTAACATCATTGTCTTCTGAATTAATTAATTCTAAAGATACAATGTGTAAATGTGCTCTCATTTAAAAAATTATAGTCGAATTACCTGCTTGACAAGACAGCTTTAATAAAAACTTTGCCGGACTTTGATTTATTCTTTGCTGAATGTTGTTCATAAACATTGTTAAAAAAATTGATATTTCAGTGAATTTTCCCTTGCGGAGGCAATGTTTATCTGCAGAACCTTTAAAGACTATATTTACAAAACACGAAATTCTACATGATATTGATTTTTCACATCACTATTATTTACCATACTGATGTAATTTAGGTACATTATTAGGTACATGAAAATACATGATAAGATGATAAGTATAAAATTATAATTAAAATAACTTGACACTGGTGAAGAAGATATAACAATTACTCAAGTCCAAATGTAAACTATGGTTTACATCAATCAATATTTAAGTGACATTGTTAAGGTGCATTTACAATAGGTTTCTCTCTGCACATCACTAATTGTCTTCAAACCATCAAGGGTTTGCCCACAATGAATTTTGTTGTTGTAAAATCATTATGCACAAACTCCTGATAGCTTGGAAACCTTTTCTGAAGTTTAGGTGGGGTTCAATTTCAGATCCGATGAAATGAGCGTTCCTCAAAAAGAACCGTCAGTAAAGATAATTGAGAATGTGAACTTGGATACAAATATCCCTAGAATTCCAAGTTTAAAACATGGCAAAATTTACGAATTAACTGACAGGTTACTTGTCTCGATCATTCATAAAGGCGTGGTATAAGGTGTAGTTGGCTGGACGTCAAAGAATTTATGAATTGCCATGTCTAACCCCAAAATATTGTGTTTTTGAAATTAATTATAGTGGCCAACAAATAATCAAAACAAATAAGTATTTTTTGCAAAACAAGAACCTAAAATTTATTCAGTAAAATGAACAAATATATGCTCAAAATACCTAATAGTATTTAAACAAAATTTAAAATTGCTTTGTGAAGAGAGTTGGTTTTCCAAAATCGTCAACTTCCTCATGCCTTATTACTATGAAAAGCTTGTTCATATGACATGTTCGCAACATCAACAATTTCAGACACATTTAATTGGTGATCTTCGAAAACCATATAGTGTGGTCTTATTGACAATTCATTTTATATGAACACTTATATTAACTTTATTTAAACAACTATTTACAACAAACTGCTTAATTGATGGACTTGATATTTCTCTGTATACGATAGGTGTGGCATGGCTGCACAAAACTATATGAGCTAGTACTATCATCATCTAAATGTCAGGTCGTGAACTTCTCAAATTGTCCGTGTACTTGACTTTTCAACAATAGTTCTGTTAAATAAATTTGTTTCATTATAATTTCAAAAAATTTCTTCTGTTTTTAAATACAGACCATCTACTTTGCCTGCAAAAACATCAGCAGAAGAACAAAGACACAGGGATGAGTATAAAGCCATCCTAATAGCTGCAAAAAAGAAAGAGGCTCAAACTACAGCGGCAAGACAAAAACAACAGAAACTTCAATTACAACTTGAAGAACAACAAGCTACTGCAGCCAAACATTTCACTCTGCAAGTTCTTCCAAATTGGGAAGTCATGTAAGTTATTTTTTCAACACAGTTGCCTTTAAGCACTGTTTTGTATTTAGTTTTTTTACTTGAATATACTACATGTTCTGGATATAGAAAGCTGTTCGACAGAAAAAAAAATTTTTTTTTGCATGTTAATGAAATACTGTAGAGTGACATTTAATTCTCTTGACAAAATATTAGTGTCTGACTATGTTGGCACAAGTGCATCCTTGTCAGATAGATTCCATTACAAATAGTTGCTTATTTTCACAAAAATATTTATTGTCCATATTCTTTGTGAATACCTGATTACAATAGATTCCAAACTCATTACTTTCATTAAAATTTTAAATATATTAGTAATAAAAAAAATTTCGTTTCATTAAAGTATTTAGAACTAAGTATGCTGCGAGGTGTGTTGTAATATATAAATAAATAAACACCACAGAAATTAGACAGACGGTTGTATATATAAATTTAAAAGTGTTGCTTATTTTAGGCGTACCAATAAGAAAACCCAAGACTTATGGTGGCAAGGTCTTCCATCCAGTGTTAGAGGGAAAGTTTGGCGATTGGCAATAGGTAACGAATTAAATGTCACTTCTCAGTTATACGAAATTTGCCTTTGTCGTGCTCAAAATAGATTGAATAGCCCAGAGCCACCTCAATGTGATTCAGACATTGACCAAGAGAGTAGTATGGATGTAATTCAATTGGATATATCGAGAACTTTTCCACACCTATGTATATTTCAAGAAGGAGGGCCGTACTCTGATACGTTACATTCACTTTTAGCAGCTTACGTGTGCTATAGACCAGATGTTGGTTATGTACAAGGAATGTCTTATATAGCTGCGATTTTAATATTGAATATGGAACAATTTGATGCCTTTATTTGCTTTGCCAATTTGTTAAATCAGCCATTACATTTGTCAGCATTTACTTTAAATCAAACACAAATGCAAGCATATTACAATGCGTACAACCAAGTGTTCAGTTATAACATGCCTAAGTTATATTCTCATTTTGAAAAATCTGGACTTACGCCGGATTTATATTTATTGGATTGGATCTACACAATTTTTGCAAAAGCAATGCCACTCGATATTGCTTGCCGTGTGTGGGATATTTTTCTCAGAGATGGATTTGAGTTTATTTTTCGAACTGCTTTAGGTAAGTGTTTTTGCACATACACTCCTTTAAAGAATTACCTCGTGATTTGACTTAAAATAAATATTTTTATAGGGATACCGTTTTGCCTTCTTGCTATATGAAAAAAAAAAGAAGTTTAAATGCTTTTCTTTAACTTTTAATTATGCTAGATCTAGCAGTTAATTTTTTAGGATTATGTTTTTTCTTGTCAGGGCTTATGGAAAGAAATCTCTGAGGGCAGGGTGACCTCGTCAGTTTTCGACTATTTATCGGTTCTTCTGAATTGAAAAATCTATAGTACAAACAATTTTATAGATATTATAGTTAACCTACATTATTGCTCAACCGTAGACCATCAGTGATTAGTTTTATCACTCAAACAATTGTCATTCGACTCCAAATTTTGTCTAGCAAAGATTGTTAGAATCCACATTTTCACCGGTTTTTGACCATCAAGTACTAATTATCAGCCAATAGTATACCAGTTTTCCACCAGCATTTTAGAGAACATCGTCCACCGCCACAATTAATTTAAAATTTATAAAGTATCTAGAATATAGACAAAAAATTGAAGCAGATTCACCAATATTGATTTTAACACTCTGTATCTCTGTTAATATCAATTTTCGTATTAAGGCAAGGTTAGCTAAATCTCAATATTTTAATATCAGAAATTCTCTGTTGCTCTATGGATCATTACTTATGGACCACCCTGTAGGTATACTTTTAATACGTCCATTGGGTTATTTTCATATTTATCAAATAATGAAAGTAGTACTAAAAGTTCTTGATGGAGTTGCACACCATCCACATCACAATGGCTTCCATCAGTTAGGGCTAACTGCAAGTCTAAAAACTTGTGTAAAAGTCCATCCTTTTCCTGACTTTTCATATTTTACATACATACAGCTATATCATTATGTGTGTGCTTAGTTGGACAAATCGTTCTCATCCAATGATATAATGGCACGGTCCAATACATAAAAGAAGAAGAAGTTCCTTCTGAATGCTTTTTTAGAATTTAGAATTTTTAGGATCAACAGGTTCGTCATGTGACTCATAGTCAAATTGCTACTTTATTTTTCTAGGGCATATTAGTGATTCAGTTGGGAACTCTGGCTCAATATAATTGGTTTCAGCTATTTCCTTTGCATCAGCCATCATCTTGAAAACCTTTTCCAATCGGATTTATTCTAAGATATTTATTTTTGTTATTAGTTCAATTGCATTTGAAATGATCATATTTTCTCTTTGCAAAACATTGCTGACCATATTGATCGTTAAGAGAATTGCATGCCAAATAATTAGACAACACACAAACTTAAAACTCCAACTTTACGGCCAAACTCAACGCAGTGTTTTTTCCGAATGCATCAGTTCTTGGATCAACTGATAGCTTGCACAAAGAATCATAAATTTCGCCGATCTGGTAGCGAATAAAGGTCACAGCGTCAATGCGACATTCTCATCGAGTTTTACTAAGGGGTTTTACAGTTAACGTTGACACGTCATTCTTTAATACAGTCCATCGATGAGTAGAAGCAGAAAAATCGTTATATACTTATTGTGCAATGTTGAAGAAGGTTACAGCTTTGTGTTGTAATTTTTGTCCTGAGTTTGGCACCCCTCCGAACCAGCACCCAGGGCAGCTGCCCTTGTTTGCCGGCCTTTAAGCCGCCACTGTGAATGAGTAATAATTGAGTAGTGAAAAATTTAATTGTGATTACGGCATATCGGCATCCTTAGTATTTACCTATTTAGGTGATCTGTATCCAAAAAGTGCTTCCTTTAATCTCAACATTTAGCAAATTTTTGTTTTTACAGGCATTCTACATTTGAATCAAGATACATTAATGGATATGGATTTTCTGCATGGAGCACAGTTTCTTACACACTTGCCCGAGGATATGTCCTCGGATCAATTATTCAAAAGTATACAGTTGGTTAATACCACAATTGGAAAACGAACTTTCAGTCAAATTGTTGACAAGTGCATATTTTCGTCGTCTGAACAAAGTAGTTAATATACGGTGTATAGATAGATGTAGTAAGTACTGATGTGCAAGTTGATTCTACATAATATTCCAATTGATTTATTTCTCAACTGTTGAACCAGAAAAATCAGTTAACGATAAAATTTCAGATATTACCATGTGTCATTGGCACTTGTTACAGATAGTGATGCCTTCCTGGGCTATGATGGATTCATCAATGTCAAGAAGTACATTTGTTAAGAGTTTTACCTTGTTTCCGTCCAGATATTATCAATTTATTTAGAATCTCATTTACTATAAATAACTCATTGCTTCTCTCTATTTTTCAATATTTTTAGGGGTATAACAGGTAATAAATTAATGGCTGTGTGTCATATTTGGTGTATCATTTTGATAAAAGCACTTATTAATAAAATACCTCATTATAATTTACTACAACTGTATGAACACCAACTTGAAATTATTATTTATGATATGCTTAAGGCATTGATAATTGCTCTTAACTCTTATTTTACAAAATTGATTTAATGCTATTTTTTTAATTTAGAAAATGGTCAGACCAATATGGTGTAGGCCTGCTTTGACATTTTCTTGGAAGCCAAACAAGCTCTCTCTTTGATTATCGTTTATTTAAAGTAGCTTATAGTTTTGTAACTGTGTTGAGTGTTTTTTTGTTATGCAAATAAAAGATTTTCTAAAATATTCGAAACAATAACTGGGTGCCACGAGACCAGGAACACACCCCGCTTTTGTTCTTTTTTCCACGATAAAAATTGTAAATTAGGGTACAGGATGTCAGTGCCAGCTTTAATGAGGGGACTTTGGTACTATTAGCGCCCGACGGTAAAATTTGAGATGGTAGACAGTAGTAATAAATAGCGTTTTCTAATTTCTATGTTCAGAAAGAACTAAAAAATTTACAAAAATAAATAAATTAAAAAATAAACTGCCCAAAATTGTTTTAAATGACATCCTGTACATTTTTTTGTTTCCAGTACAGCTTTGCGACGCAATGAATAAATGGACTTCAAACCATTGTTTGAAGTTTGAAATGACAATGCTTACAATGCACACATTTTGGTTTGTGTCCTCAAATAATGTGATATAGTGTCAGTAATTCTTCTTTTTACTCTCTTTGATTTCACGCTCACAGTTGGCTGTTTTCTGTGTTTACATCCCAAACAGTGAAATCAGCATAACATTTCTTTGTCAGAGCCATCCGAGTAGGTTTGTCGGGAACATCAAAGGTGACCTTAAAGATTTTTTTTACAAACTTTAATACGATCTAATATCTCACAATATGCAGAATTCATATTTCTAAAATTTTGTATATTTGAGTATTGACATTTTGATTTGATAGTATCGTTGTGCCTGACAATAAATTCTCCTTGCTACTGTAAACTTCCTGTAATTAGAGGAAACTTCATCTGGCTGTGTCGTCAATTTTTGTAGTGCATGCAGCCAAATTTTCGTTTTCCCCCACAAAATGGATAATGAATAGATTTCTTGCAGAAAATTGCTTAGTTTTTGATGTGGGCACATAGCTTTTTCAGAATTATATATTAAGATGGGCATGTCCAAGAGAGAGAGAAAGAGGGATCCGATAAGGAAATATCTATTATTCTTGGCCGTAACTTTTTCTTTAATACATATATTGGTAAAAACAATATATGACTACCTAAGTAGAACCATGACAGGTGTAGTGATATGAATTTTCACTCAGTAATTTCAATTGTTTGCAAAATTAGTTAATTTAAATTAAAAAATAGTGCCAATCTTCATATTTTACAGTTTTAAATTAATAATTAATTAATTGGTGTGAGTCTGCTGTGTTCTGGGTTCGATCCCTAGCACTGATATGGGCTATGTCAGTGGGTAATGGATGTTGTCTGCGTTTTTTCAAATGTGTGACCCCCCTTCCAGACAGCCTTTGGCTTTCGGAATTGTCTATTGTATGTGATGTGTTATAATATTATTAAAGAAAAAACCAAGCTGGCCATCTTGATACGTAGAAGTACCTACTTCTAAGCTAAATCATAATTTCATTTGTTTCAAGCATACAGCTCATTAATTTTTTTGGTTTGGAACTTTCTTTATTGATTGAAAACACTCAAAACATTTTAAAAACTATGAAGCACTCAATAAACATAAATAATAGCTTCCAGAAAGTTGTTTTCCTTTTGAGTTAATCTCGCATGTAGGAATCGCTATACAAAATACCTATACATACATCGAATAACCATACATACCTATTATTGAATTTAATTAGAAGTTGATATTGCTGTACTCACAATTTTTTTTCTTATTTATATAGTGTTTGTAATATGTATTTATATATACAGGGTTACTTTACTTTAAATTGAGAAACTTTGAAACTTTTTATTGAAAACTTTCTAAGGTTTTAAGATATGGGGCTATGAAATGTGTTATTTGAAAATATTTTCATCAAAGAACCTTAAACTGGTTCAACTGATTTTCCTCACATTTGAGTTAATACTTATCAAGTAACGATCAGAAAATTTTTGATATATTACCTGTAGCTCATCATTGGTCTGATTCGATTTGATTATTCTGCTAGAGAATTTATGAAGGAAAGAGTCTTTATAGTGTACTAGTTCAAAAGCAGGATGAACTATGGCGTACGTTATTTTAAAATAAAGGTATTTGATGAAAATATTTTAAAAACTCTACAAAGCTCAATGTCCTGAAAACTAAACTACCACAGAAAGAATCATAGGTCAAACTGCCTTTATTTTAATTCCAGAAAATACAGAATTTAACGTAATCTCACCCTGTATATTATTTTGTGTCTTATTTTAATATCAAAACATTTTCTATATCTTTTAATTATTCGAAAATTATTGCTGCATCTAAAATGATTTTTATTTCTGCAATAAAATATGGAGAGTATAGAAATAGATTTTCTACTTGACTGATTGAGAACTGCTAATAATAGCCATAAAGTCTGAGCACCAATCTTTTTCACTGATTTTATTATATTTTATATCAAAATGACATTACAAATTAATAATGAATGTAAATTCCGTTTTTTACTTATTTTTCTTTAACTCACAATGTAATATTTTTATTAAGTATTCAGTTTTTACAATGTTTGTCTTCAAATCTTGCAACCTTTATTTAACACACTTTCTAACATAATTAATTGATGAAATTTTGCACAGTTACTAAGATCGGATGACAATACAATATTCTACCATTACTTTTGCAAATATCCACACTTAGGGGGTGTGGGGGTGAAAATTGAAAAATCTGCAAAATAAAGGAGCGAGAAAGTGAAGGATCTTTGACAATCCAAATTAAACTTGGGCAATGTATGATAATAATTTAATAAAGCATGACTAAAAAGTAGAAAATAAAAAAAAAATTTTAAAACTTGCTTTTCTGTAAAAGTCTTACTAAAAAGTAAAAAATAATGTACGACTGCAAGAAAAGCAAGGTGTGCGTACTTTGTATGAAAGGGATGGAATCGTTGTACACATATTGCCTTCAATCATGCGTACATAAAGATGACACATATACGTAGTAGTGTTGCTGATGTAACTCCTGTTGGTCGTGTCCAGTTTTCGATTGGTAATACATTTGGTGTAGTGTAGAGCCAATTTTTCTTACATTTTTGCGTATCATTCGGATACATTGAGAGATCCCGTGAGATTATAATGCTTGATCCATTCTCTAAACGCTGTTAGCAACCGAGATTATATGCCGAACAAATGTCGATTTTTGAAAAATATTAATCTTTACGCAGTTTAGCAAATACCTCCTCTACTCGTGGTAGCGGATATTTACATCCTCGATATTTTTATTTAATGTGACTTTATAGTCACCATATATACGAATAGTGCCATTTTCCTTTAATACAGGAACAAGCGGTGTAGACCATAAACTGTTTTCAACAAGCTTAGCATTTATCTCTTAAACTCAAACTTACTTTTTCAAATTTATATTTTCCTGTTTTATTTCTCAATAAATAAGAAGTTTTTTGTATTAATATTTTCACCAAATATTAATTACCATACTAATTTTTACCTCAAATTTGCTTTAAAAATTTCTACCTGTCCTCCATTGCGGTTGATATACATTTGACACCATGTATCCATCTGGTGTTGTAACCTCTTAAAATGGTATTGTCCCTCCTTATCCTGAAATTCGAGAAATATTTTACATAAGTTTCATAATTAGAAACTGATATAGCTGAACCGCTATCAATTAAGCATTCTATTTCTGTGTTATTTATCTGCACTTTGATGTTAAAATTTTAGCAGTCAATACTTTTTACATCTTTTATGTTAACATGATTTAAGTCAGTACAATAATATAAATTGCTATTGTCGCTTAAACTTTCAATGGAGTCGTTTTTCATTTTTATTTACAAAACTTACATGTTTACCTTGGAATTTGCACATTTTTGCAATGTGTCCAATTTGAATGTACATTTTAAACATTTTGATTTCTTAAAATGACACTAATCCCTGAAATTTTTCACAAGAATTGCACATTTCATTGCACAATTTTGACATTTTACCAGGTTGGACACGCCCCTCTGCTATTTGGCCTACCTATCCAGGGATATTTTCGTAACTGTGTTGGTAAGATTATCGTTTTCGCCACTGGAATTTTTAATCATCCTAATACAATTCACCAATCTTCGAAATGAAAAAGGGAGTTTTATTCGGTACTTTTTTCATTACACGCATCATTATCTTGGAAGGTCCAGCACAGAATGTAAATCTCACGCATGTATATAAACAACACTGGCATTGTTGCGAAACATCACAGTTAAGAAGCAAATAAATTGTGTTCAAGAAGATTTTAAAGTTTTATCGATAAGTATTTCCTATACTAGCACCAGTTATTACAATCTCTTTTTGAAAGAACATTCGGTAAGTCATGTTGACGAAAAGGAACCTCCTGGAAAACGTTATTTATATTAAATATACCACCATATGCTACAGAAAGAAGCATAAATCTAAGTTTTAGCTGAAAATGTAAAATCGATAATACTTAAAAATGAAGATACCAAGGTTATGTAAATCATGATGAATTTAAAAGAGAATATGTAGTTTTTGATTCAAGAGAAAATTTGTTAAAAATAATTAAGTCAAATACATTAAGGTGGGCATATCCAAGAGAGAGAGGTCTGATAAGGAAATATTTCTTATTTTTGGCCATGACTTTTTTTGTAATACATATATTGTTAAAAAAAGTATAAGCCTACCTAAGTAGAACTATGACAGGTGTAGTGATATGAATCTCCACTCAATAATTTCAGTCATTTTCAAAATTAGTTCATTTAAAACTACAAATTATGAAGATTGGCACTAATTTTTAATTTAAATTTACTGATTTTGCAAACAACTGAAATTATTGAGTAAAAATTCATATCACTACACCTGTCATAGTTACTGCACTTAGGTAGGCTTATACTTTATTTTATCAATTTATGTATTAAAAAAAGTTATGGCCAAAAATAATAAATATTTCCTTATCGGATCTCTCTCTCTCTCTTGGATATGCCCACAAGCCCATTGATGTCAGATCAGTTACCATTAAAAATTGATTTAGCATCTTGGACTGAGGAATATAATGCTACTATATACAATCTTAAAGAATTGCATAATAGAATTAATATTTTTGTGGCTAAATACGACAAAACAGAAGAAGTAAAAGAACAAAAAGAATATAGTAGATGATGAAAGGTGGACTATTATTACAAAAAAAGGAAGGCATCCTGGCATAGACGGAAAAGGAAGTGTCTAAAATAAATGAAAAGTAAAGGTGAAAAAGGAAAAAAGATTTAAAAAACCTTAATACTTTCCAAATTCGTGAATCCAAAATGAAAAAATGTTGCAGTATTAAGAAAGAGCTTTGAGGAAGCAAAAAATAAAGTTAACCTTATGAAGTTTAAACCATTTTAGAAATTATGTGTATGGAATGTATTATTGTTATTCTCATCCAACTGAAAAATTGTCTTGCATGCTTTTGTTGTCCATATATTTTCAGTACAAAATTCTTCCCTTTTGCAAACTGATATGCCTATTGTCCATGCGTGCCGTTCTGTGTGACCTTAAGTCGATTTGATTCGGGAATTAAAAGATAATGACGTGAAAAACAACATTCATGATTGAATGAACTATACTTGATGTAGAAAGTTTGTATCAGTTTTGGTTTCTAAGTAGGTATTTGAAATTTGTTATGATTGTATTGAATTTGGTTTAGTATTTATGTACCTTCATTACGAAAGGTGGAGAACAAAGTAATTTTTGAGTTGACGCAAACTGCTACATTTTTCTCCCTGATAATAATGCATTTAATTTTTGAAATATCTTTTTCTATTTGCGGGACCAAATAAATTTTGTTCCACATGTGAACAAACTTAATAGTCCTCTTTTAAGTTGTATTACCTTGCATAATTAATATTATTACATATTTTTTTGTGTTACTACTTGTGTTTGCATAGGTAGCTAGAAGTGGATCTAAATCTATTTTTTGGATAAGAGTGTGATAACGAGTAATATATTCGATGCATTCTCAATAGCTTCTTCTAAATCTTGCAGGGAATTAATTGGATTAATGTACACCGAACTCTTTGTGTAATTCCACAAAAAAAATTCATAGGGGTAATATCTGGACTCCTTTGGGGCCAGGATTTTTGGCACCATAACCTATCCAATGACATAGGCATTCAGTGTCCAAAATCCATCGTATATCACAACTAAAATGCGCGGGGCCTGTCATGCATAAACCACATTCTTCTTAATATGCCCAAGGGTAACTCTTAAAAAAAAATTGATCATACAGAAAGGTTAAATATGCTTGATTAGTCAGCCCCACTGATAGTAAAAATTGAATTGTATCAAAACCATACAACTCAGTGACTGTGACCGGGTCCATGGATGTGCAAAGCATACACACTTGCTTCTTGATATGAACTGCTTCCATGTTCATCCACCAATTGCTGTAATCTTCCATTTATCATGAATCTCTGGAAACAGCACTTACACAACAAAATCGAGGGGAAACAATGCATGCCAGAAATGACAGAAAAAAACTGGTTGCAGAATTTAAATTCACAACTACATACGATTGCATCTAAACAAGGAATTCCCGATGAATTTTGGATCAAATGAAATTTGCTATCAAGCTCAAATTGGCAATGAAGTGTCTCACCATGATACAAATCGAGAAACGTCGTTGACGCATTTTTTACTGGTGTCATATGGCAGCGATCACTGGCATTTCACTTACATCAAAACTTGAAGTTGATACTTTAGCACTTGTCGAACTCAGTTTAGCCAGCTCCATTTTTAACTCTTATATTTAAACTCACGGGTAAAGGAGAAAGGAATCCTTAGGATTCTTTTTCTAAACCATCGCACGCGGTGGCTGCGAGGGACTCCGACCGGGTGACCTTAATATTCTTCATCATCTAGAATCGAAAAGGATTGATTTAGAGAAGTTGCGATAATATATTATACTTGTTATAAATTATTTTCTTTAATATCCTACAGTAACCTATCATTTTTTGTAAATAATTTTTGATCATGAAAAGAAGTTGCTTTGGTTTTCTGTGATATGTTACGTACTTTCTAGTTTCTTGTCAGTGAACTTTTCCCAGTTATGCCATGTTTCCTTCTATATAACAATTCTGTCATATAATATTCCTCATAAATTTATACAACGTAATCTATTCCTACTATTTGGAGTTAATAGATAGAGAAATTTCTTTCGCCATTGGGAAGCAACAGTGCGGTAAACTATTAACTAAACTTTTAATAAAATGTATCAACTTATGAATTCCTCGTGTCACCAACCTTAAACCAATATATTTCTCTATTGAAGCTTCTTAAAATGATTCTACTTCACTTAAAGTTTTCCAATTAGAACTAAATATTTCGACATCAGCTCTTAGTGATTGAATACGTTTTATGTCAATCAGATCCTTAGTAGTCTACACCCTAGAGCACTAAAACGACTCGGCCGGTAAAAGCCTCTTTATGCCTTTTATACTTAATATTTCTGCAATTAATGATGCTTGTTGATCTTTTTTTTATATCTGTATCTCTTTAAATTGTTGGCTTAATTCAATATAACAATTGAGAATCGTGATATTCCAGTGTTAAATAAAATTATCTCTCCTATATTAATGGATCTCCTCAGTAGTGACATAGTTACATGAGCTCCAGAATCGACATTGTTATATTAATTTTGTCAAAAATATATATAAAAAAAATTAAAATCGTTTTATGAAGCTTACATCCTTGGAGGAAGTGTATGAAATTCTAATTCTCACTTCAAAATCTAGAATGTCCGTGGTCTACTAATTAAAAGAAAATGATAATTTATAGAGTGTATTAAGGTGCATTATATGATGATGTGTTCAGTGTGATGTGTGTTTTAGAAAATTGGAGTACCCCCCTGCCGCCTGAAAGAGTTTGCTTTTTATGATATTGGGTATAACATAATAATTTAATTTTCCATCTTATTAACTATAACTTGTCTATTTTAGTAGTTAATTAGAAGTATATATTTACCTAAAGTCTGGTTGGTATTTATTGTTTATATGGTAACATGAAAACAATTGACAATATCTTCTGTTAATAGTTCTCTACAGAAAATTCGATCTCAGTCAATTTTAGTAGAATTTATCTCACTCTCCTTGTGGTGACACTGAATAATCATTTTAGATGGTAGCATTTGTCTATACAGTTTCTCTCTGCTTGATAAATATTAGAAAATATTTAAATGTTAACTGTATATAAATTTTTGATATTATGGATTTATTCAGTTTTTGTGCAGTGCAAAGAAACAAAAATTGCAACCTGTACGAAAAGTAAATATATATATGATAGTTTTGTAATGTTTTATAATATGTGATATTTATAAATTATGAGGAAATATATTTTTACATTTTATTTATATTATTTTTAATCATTTTTCGATTTGTAGATTTTTTACTTAACGAGTTCTTTATGAATGCAATAAAAGTTTACTTAAATAACATTTTTATATAATGAGTGTTTACAAACACACCAGATATATTCCTTCCTTTATTTTTAGATATTTATAGAAAAAAAAAATAAATGACCCTTTATTGATATTTTTCTTTCAAATTTTTTAATTTTCACAGGCAAAATCGAATGAAAAGAGCACTCCTTGCATAGTGATTTGATCAGTTTAAAAAAATTCCTAAAGTATGGTACTTTGCCGTTGAGGGATACATTTTATTGAGGAATCGAATACAGTTTCAGGGCAAAAATTACCTATTTTGGAAATTTTTGATAAAGACTCAAATAAATCATTATTCAGGCTAAATACTCTTCATTGGCAACTTCTGTGTAACTGTTGTTATGTACATAAGAAGACGTAACTACCACCACTCCAATATGAGAAGAACTGGATGAAGTTGCAGACAGCTTTGTTAATATTTATGATATTCTCGCAGAATATACGGGATTTTAGAAATAGCTACAAAAGGATTTGGAAGAGATCTCTGAATAAATGTCATTTTTTCGAGATTATTGTCACCTATAGATTTTGTGGAAAATTAAACAAATCAGATTAATTGCTTTGCGCTACACTTGTCTACCAGTCTAACAGTAGTACTATTAATTTTGTAATCTGAATAAGTAAGTATGCTGTATTATGAGCTCAGTGATGGGTTCAGTTGAGAGGTTGCATCGTGCTCTGTAAACACAAGGTATTTCTTCAGCTGTATAATTCAAGACCACCATAGTGAGATGAAAATCTAATTTAATGTTGGTAACATTTTTTCTTGTATATCTCTTCAATCAAATGGAATGACGTATTCCCACCCCACAGACTTATAAAATCTGCATAATCCATTTTTTAATCAGAGATAAAGTGTATACGAACTTAGTTGAAACCGTATAAAAACTAAAAGCCGGCAAAAACAGTCGGCATCTCTTTATTGTACACGGGCGGAGGTAAATAGAAATGCTCGTCATAAGAAAATGATAGGATTTTCGGGTGTTATTATATTATCCTCTGTTTCAAATGGTCTCCAGAAAGCCATGGTAAATTGGTAAATAATTAAAATATTTCACCTTTTATATAATAGTAAATATTTATAAATATGAACAATAACTAACTAAACTCCTATGCTTGATATTATAATAGGTATTTATGCACTGCACTGGCACATTGACAGCACACCTCATCGACTTCTGAGAAACGATTTACGAGTTTTTTTATGCTAGTAAGCCTGTCCGTTTTATTATCTTTAATCCAGTGCAGTCGTAGATGGTTCATTCAGGCTGATTATATTGCCAGTCTCGGACTCGCCTGCACAGTTTCAACTACCGTTCGAATCTCGATACCATTGCTATATATATATATATATAACAAAATATCAAGTTCAGTGCGCACGGTCCCGTGCTTTAACACTGACCAGTTTCAATTTTGTCCGTATAAAGTATATATTTACACATCTTTAGTGCTGCCAGAAATCATTTCCTGAATTTTTAGAAGTGATAATGCTGAATGCCTGAATGATTTATATCTGTATACACCTACCTATACCATCATTACTAATGTTAAAGGGGAAAAAATACCATAAACATCCACCTCAAGTGAACCTCGGCTAAAACAAAAACCAATGTTTAACTTTGTTAATAAAAAAATATATTGAATTCATATGTTGCATATATTTTACTTTGATCTATCTTGTGTTTGATTTTTAGCATTGCTCAATTTTATATAATCTATACTTCTCATACGATGATCATATGTTTTAATGACTGGAACATCATGTGTGTCCATTATGGATTGTCCAACGTGAATACATTGTTAAAACACTTCATAAATTGAAGTCCGCCTTTCACTTTGCATAAATACGAGGTTCAGCTTTAAGTGGTAATATTTGAAAATAACTTCCTTTACTATCATCTTAAATGTTGGATTTGGGAAAAAAATAATATTTTGTAGGAGGCGTTTCTTTGAGGAAGGTGGTAGGTGACCAGGATTGTGTAACCACCACCGGGGGTTATTTTTATCCTTCAAAGGGGTGGAAAAAATTTTTTTTTGGGAAAATTGATATTTTTTAGGAGGCGTTTCATTGAGGAAGGTGGTATGCCTACTACAAAATATTATTTTTTTCCCACCCCTTCGAAGGATGAAAACAACTCCCGGGGTTGGTTATACAACTCTGGTCACCTGCCACCTTCAAAGAAATACCTACAAAATAATAGTTTCTTTTCCAAAAAAAAAAATTAAATATCTACTCTTTTGTAGGGTGAAAGTAACCCTCGGTGGTGGTTATACAATCCTGGCCACCTGTCACCTTCCTTAAAGAGACACCTAGTACGAAAAAATAATTTCCTTTAAAAAAAAACAACAACAAATATCCACCCCTTTGAAGGGTGAAAATAACCCCCGGCGGTGGTTACATAATCCTGGTCACCTACCACCTTCCTAAAGAAACACCTCCTACGAAAAAATAATTTCTTAAAAAAAAACAAATATCCACCCCTTTGAAGGGTGAAAATAACCCCCGGTGGTGGTTACAGAATCCTGGTCACCTACCACCCTCCTGAAAGAAACGTCTCCTACAAAATATTATTTTTTTCCCCAAAAAAATTTTCTACCCCTCTGAAGGGTGACAACATCCCCGTGGATGGTTACACAACCATGGTCACCTGCCACCTTCCTCACAGAAACACCTGTAAAATATAAAAAAAAATTCCACAACAAAAATTTCATTTTTCCAACCCCCTAGAGAGTTGGAAGCCTGGTGTAGGGGCGACTGAGGTCAAATCCCTCGAGGGACCTTCCGTTCTACTCGAGGGAATAACAGTTAGTCGAAAAACTTTGGAAAATAAACGGGTTCTCGGAAAAGTGCACTTTGGGGGTGGTTTTTGGCCAATTTGAGAGAGTTGTCGAGGAAAGAAAATTGCGGGACCCCCACCATCGTGTTTAGCGACCTTGAAAATTGGGGTCTCTAGATTGGTGCTCTGGCAAAAAAGCAAGAACCCCAAAAAAATCTCGACTTCTGACATCAACTAAATCTAGAGTTGTTAAAATTAGCTTTAACAACGAAATTTATTCCAGTTGATTGAGGATATTTGCGTTTAAAATATGTTCAGATTAAATAAGAGGAATAATAAATAAATAACACTACAGGTAATTACGACCCGCTTTGTCTCGGAAGGCTCTAGAAGAGCCTTGTGTCTTGTGTGGGAAGGGGCGCTACACATTTAGAGTCAAGAGAGACACCCAATATCCGTGTATAGTGGAAAAATCCCTTACAGTATTTTCCACTACCACGACCGGGGATCGAATCCGGGACTTTTGGGTGAGAGGCAAGTGCGCTTACCTCTCGACCATCAGCCATGGTAAAAGAAATTTAAACTATAATTTTGACAACACTTGAGAACATACTCGATTTGCTCCACGTATGTCTCCCAAATGTAATAACACCCAGGTAAACTTTTATATCCATAATTCAGTGAGCTGATTTACTGAAATAAATTGGCAGTAGAGGGAAAGGAACTACAGTTGGCTTAAATTTCCTAGACGTTGAAACTGTAATTTGCATACATTCTAAGTGCAACATTTGCAAGATTCGGTACCGATTTCCTTCATGTATCCCACCTAAAGATTTTTATACCCACACTGATCGATTCAAATAAACTAATAATAGAGAAGCTAAAGCATTACAATGGGAACAATCTAGGCCAGTTCCTAATATATCCAATAGATGACGCCATGCGTACTCGGTTTTTATTGTAATTCTCAACTTGTAAGTATTATATATTATAATCTTTAAATAGTTTGTAGGAAATGGTCATTTTTAGGAAATAAATGTCCTACTGTGTTAGAGCGCTTTAGTACACAGCAACAAGTTTTAATTTTTCATCCTAAAGAGTGACAAAAACATATTTTTTCGTATTGACATTGACGGACAAACAACCAAGTACATCTGTTGCACTCTGGCGGATAAAATAAAAGAGATCGTTCCCCATTTGTATCATATAATATATGATACAAATTGTTTAAATTTCCCGATTTCTGAGAGTTTCCCAATCTCTTATTCGTAGAAATAAGCCAAATTGATAAAAAGAATGAGGAATAATCTAAGCCAGTTCCTAATATATCCAATAGATGACGCCATGCGTAATGTGTTTCGCAACACGTACCATATATAACTTTTAAATAGTTTAAATTTCCCGATTTCCGAGAGTTTCCCAATCTCTTATTCGTAGAAATGAACCAAATTAATAAAAAGGGATTACCGTTGGTCACTAAATCGTTTAAAACTTTAAAAGCGGAGCTGAGAAAAATATATGATGACATATTACACCTTAATCATTCATTACCATTATATGTACACTTGCCGACAAATAAAAGTAGGACAACTCTTGTTCATTGAAAACTGTAATTTTTAGTTATGTAAATCGATCTTGGTAGACAACATTCGTGCAGCGGTGCCAACTCTATTCTATTTTCCAAATAATACAACTGGCCCTTTGGAAAATTAGACAGTAATTTATTAAAAATATCTAAAAGTAATAAATAATTGTATACATATAAACTAAAAAAATATAAATAAAAAACAAACAAAAATATTAGAATTCAATATCTAGTCATGGTCCCGTTATTATTTATTTTCTTGCATTCTTTTATGCATTGAATCAATCAAATTTGTGGTAAGGTTATGACTTTCCGTCAGACTTTCCCAGATTTCCTCAATGAGAGACCATAAATGATTTTTATTTAAGGGGATAACATATTGTTTCTGCATTTTCGTAACCGTTATTACCCAAATGTTCTCCAACGGAGACATGTCGGAACTTTCGACAGCCCAAGGCAGAACCTCAACATTATTTTCAACTAGATAACTTCTCACACAATTGGTGGTGTGCACTGAGCAATTATCATGCCGAAATATAAAATTGTCATCAGGAAAACGTTGTCTGACTGAAGGCAACATTGCATTATCCAAAATTTCCAAATATTTTCTAGAATTTAACCTTCCATCGATATTCCAGCAAACCCCTAAACCTTCCATTGACATCCACGCCTGCTCTTCTTAGGGTTTTTATGGTCTACCTGTTCCTCTACCTTTCTCTTAACAGTTCCTTCATTTTCCCATTTTCTTTTAATTTTAAAGTCTTATTGACCAACCGTCCTTAATCTTCGAAACGTTCGTAATTTTTTAATGATGCTTAATTGTTGTGGCATCCTAGAAATTAAAAATAATAATTTCTGACATTTCAATAATTGTCAAAACTGAATTGTCAAAGGCTATTTCACAAAACTAAAATAAAGTGTCCTATGGAGGGGGGCGCAAAATGGTTAACCGGCACCGGGCGGAACAAAGTCTAGTTACGGCACTGCTGATCTGTATATATGTTATATAGTATTTGAGCCACTGTATACAAGACGATACGTGACTTTTGCTTCATTTCAGTTTATCCTATAATATCATATTTCAGCTACGTGCAGATAACAAATTCCCGCTATCATTTATCGCTTACAATGTATCATATTATATTATATTACATTTTAACTTATCATGATTATGCTGAATTGCTTGCTTGCTTTTCTTTGTTCGTCATTTAGATGACACTGCATCTAAATGTCATAAATAGAACCACGAGACATTTCTGTAGCTAGTTATCATACTCACTTCAAATTAAATACTTACATTTTATTACTGTATTATTTCTAAGAGTCAACGTTGACTCTCTACAAATAAATAAAATTGTTTTTAAAAACTTAGCTACGAAACGCGAGCTATAACATTGGCGCAGTCGGTAGGATCTGTTAAACATCTCTGGAACAAGAAGCCTAACTTGTAGTGAAACGTTCGAGAACAAGGAGAACATCTCAACAAGGGTGCCTAACTAGTGCGAGTGATCTACAAGAACAAGGAGACCTTCCTCACCAGTGGTGGCGGATCCCAATCCCTCGACGGAGGAAAGAACCTACATATGAAGATATTTACGTAAGTCATTTTTAAGAATCATCACGTTTTATTACTGCTATTTTTATTTTTCACATTTCGCAATTATTTAAGTGTATTATACTGCTAGTACATTCAACGAAAACAAAACAGTTCTGCTATCAATTTTATCCTTATTATTCCCCAAACGACATAATTAGTTCTATGTTATACGTATTATACTGTTAATACGTAATCGTGTGTATTATACAGCTAATACACTCACCGAGTTCCATTTTATTTTAAAGAGACATCGAAGCGTATTATACTGCTAATACGTACTTGTGTGTATTATACAGCTAATACACAAACAGACAAGAAAATCTTTCAAATTTAACTTCAATAGTTTGTAACTAAAAGCAACAAAATGTCAGAACAAGAAGCCACCGTTCAAATCGAAGAACAAATTGAAGCTTATAAACTTTCGGAGATATTCTCGATAATACCTGAGTTCGATGGAAACCCCATCAACCTACAAACATTTTTAAATTCTTGTAAATATGCTCAAGGAATGGCAATTAATGACCAGTTGTTATTATTGACTATTCATATCAAAAATAAATTGCGTGGCAAAGCTGCCGAATTGATAAATTCTAGAAATCCGGCTACATATGCAGAAATAAAATCCTTATTAGAAGCGCACTTCGGAGATTCTAGAGACCTAACATCTCTAATCACTGACCTACAACGCATCCATCAATTACCTAACGAATCTGCGTTAACCTTTGTATCACGGTTGCAAACGCACAATGCAAAAATGCATGCCGCAATCCAAAAACAAGCTTTGTCCAAAGAACAGAAGAAATCTCAAAGTGATTTAGTCGAAACTATGACGCTAAATAATTTATTAACAGGCTTAGAACCAAATTTAGGCAAAATTATACGTGCTGGCAATCCACAAAATATGTTGGAGGCTATTAATCGAATTAAAAGAGAACTACAACTCTCTTATTTTGAGTCACAAAAATTCTCGAGAAATAGCCAAGCTAAAAACCCAATTCCTCCCCAACAAAAGAGACCAATTTCAACTTTCCAACAGAAAATGTGTTCATTTTGCAATCGCATTGGGCATACTGTAAGTGAATGCCGTACTAGGCAACAACAACAATTTATGCCATCAACGTCCCAAAACTTTCAAAGACCAAACTTCCAAAGAAATTCAAACTTCCAAAATTTTTCGCAAAATAATCAATTTACTCACAGGCAATTCCCACAAAATAATCAATCTAATCTTCCACAGCAAAATAGGCCTTCAGCCATCAGACCAAACGCGAATTTCAATCAGCAGAGACCATCTGCAATCCAACCAAATCCAAACTTTAATCGTTACGATCAACAAAAGGCCCATCATTTGAACTATGAACCTTATGATAGTTACATTGATAATTCCAATCAATATAAGACCTACTCTACCGATTACTCCCCAAATTACCAACTTCAACAAGACAATTGTGAAAATTATAATTTCGAAACCAATCAAAGTTTCCCAGAGAACTATAATTCTCAGTCTGAACAGTATGAGGATTATACCGCTAATCCTCAGGATTTTTACCAAGGTTCCAACCAATTAACTCATCCTCCCAACCAGGAATCCGAACCAATTGCAGAATTGGAAACTCAGATCCAAACGATGACTCTAAAAGACAGTTTCAACCCATACCTGAATTTCCCGGAACGCAAATTCATGTAAATATTCTTTCGCATGCATTGCTAACTGTCAACTCAAAAAATCTCTATTACATGAAAGACATAACCGGTAAATTTAAAATTTTGCTAGACACAGGCGCCGGTATTTCAGTTTTTAAACCTAGGACAGCTGAAAACTACAGGCGCCGATCTCCTGAAAATGTGATTGTTCAAGGTATAACGAACGAAAAGATTAATATTAATGAATCTGTTCTCATACCATTTACCACAAGTGATCCTCATAAAGTTTATATTCACGATCTAGACATAGACTTTGACGGACTTTTAGGCGCGGACTTTTTCGAACATTACGAATGCAGGATAGATTTTAAAAATAAACAATTAGTGACGAATTTTAAAACCGTACCGATATTCAAAGTTACTGATATTTTACCATCGCAACCAAGCGTAACCCGCGGTTTAAACACCATAAAAAATCGAAACTTAATTTCCATTGAACCGCGCACGGAAAAAATATTCAAATTAAAATGTGACCTACGAAATACCGAGGCTATACTGGTAGCCCAAGAAAACGAAAAAGTACGCTTACCCAACGCTATCGTCAAAATAGACAACAACGGAGAATTTTTAACATCTGTAATAAACGCAAACGCTATTCCAAAAACTGTAGATTTGTCAAACCTTAAACTCGAACCAATAGAAAAATTTAGGGCAATCTTTAATTTAAATTGTCAAAACTCAGACTACCAACAACAAATAGACAGGAATTTCGAAATTAAAAATCAATTACGCTTAGAACATTTGAACGAAGAAGAAACCGATTTAATAACACAACTTTGTCTAAATTTTTCGGACATATTCTATCTAGAAGGAGATAACTTGTCATTCACAAACGAAATTAAACATTCTATTGACACCAACAATGCCAAACCGATATTCACAAAATCTTATCGTTACCCCCAAATTCATAAGCAAGAGGTAAAGTCTCAGGTTTCAAAAATGTTAGCCCAAGGCATAATCCAGCCTTCGATTTCTCCCTGGTCCTCTCCAGTTTGGGTAGTCCCAAAAAAACTTGACGCCTCTGGCAAACAAAAATGGCGAGTTGTAGTCGACTACAGAAAATTTAACGAACTGACTATTGACGACAAATATCCCCTTCCGAACATATCTGACCTTCTTGACCAACTAGGAAAATGCCAATACTTCACAACCCTAGATTTGGCCTCTGGGTTTCACCAGATAGAAATTAATCCCGAAGACGTCCAAAAAACTGCCTTCTCTGTAGAGAATGGCCGCTATGAATTTCTTCGCATGCCATTCGGTCTTAAAAACGCTCCATCCACTTTCCAAAGGGTTATGGACAATATCCTACTAGGTATCCAAAACGAACGTTGCCCTCGTCTATATGGACGACATCATCATTTATTCCCCAACGATTCACGAACATATTACCCGACTAAACGAAATATTCCAACGCTTAAGGAAAGCTAACCTTAAAATACAGCCCGACAAGTGTGAGTTTCTTAGGAAAGAAGTTGCCTACCTAGGACACCTCATCACCAAGGACGGTGTAAAGCCAAACCCTGCTAAGGTTGAAGCAATCCTAAACTTTCCTCAACCCAAAAACCAAAAGGAAATTAAATCTTTCCTGGGTTTAGCAGGCTATTATAGACGTTTTATCCCCAATTTCTCTAAAATATCAAAACCTCTGACCAAATTACTACAAAAAGACATACACTTTAATTTCGACAATGATTGTACGAATTCATTCAAAAACTTAAAACAAACCTTGACAACAACTCCGATACTAATTTACCCGAACTTCGACGAGCCTTTCCTATTAACCACAGACGCGAGTGCATTCGCCATTGGTTCCGTGCTTTCGCAGGGCCCCATTGGTAAAGATTTACCTATCGCTTATGCCTCCCGAGTTTTATGCAATGCCCAAACTAAGTACTCCACGATAGAAAGAGAGCTCTTAGCTATCGTGTGGTCAGTAAAGCATTTTAGACCATACCTGTTTGGCAGAAAGTTTAAACTAGTCACCGATCACAGACCACTTACCTGGTTATTTTCGATAAAGGACCCGGGTAGCAGATTAGCCCGTTGGCGCCTCAAACTTGAAGAGTATGACTACGAGGTCATATACAAACCCGGCAAAATAAACAAAAACGCAGACGCCTTGTCCAGAATCAAAATAAACCACTTTAACGATTGTTCCAAATTCTATTCTAAAATTTTAGCAGCTAACGAAAACACAGACGATGACGAAAGCCTAAATGACGAAAACGAAATAACTAACGAACATATCGCTCAGGAATTTGACACATTCTCTAGACTATACAAGACAAAATCCCTAATAGATTACTCGAAAATCGAAATTACAAACAAACAATTGTTAGATCGAGAAAACAAAAACATAATTACGTTCTTTCGGCAAAATAACCTAACAGACCTTCATCACCAAATTATAGAAGATATTTTCGAAGAAAATCCCGAATTCGACAACAGTACAATCAATATTGTCTCTAGTAAATCAACCCGACATAGACATTATTATATTATCGCTGTACCTTTCGACCCCGAATCTGTAATAGAACACTTGTTTTTAACGTTGTATAAAAATCAAAATAAACTAGATCTTTCCAAGACCTACTATGTCGAAAATAATTTGGACCTCCTAATACTCGAAATTCTCTCATTCATTTTTGCGGAAAAAGACCTAAAATTAATCATTTGTCAAAATCTAGTGCAATGCCCCGACGAAGACCAACGCCCAATAATCCTCGATCAAAATCACACTGGAAAAAATAATTTGCAGCGCGGAATAAACGAGACAATACGCAGAATCAAAAACAAGTATAATTGGCAAGGGTTAACGAAAGATGTCGAAAATTTTATCAAAAACTGCGAAACATGCCAAAAAACGAAAGTTTGTCGAAAAAATTTAAGTAGTCCACTGGTAATTACAGAAACACCAAAGACACCATTCGAAAGAATTAACATTGACTTATTTGAATTCCCTACGCGCAATTATGCCCTGACTATTCGCGACGAACTGACTAAATTTACACAAGCTTACGCAGTCCCCGATAAATCCGCCAAATCTGTAGTAAATACGCTACTGCTTTATTTTCAACATTATGGTACTCCATTAAGAATACATTGCGACTATGGAGGAGAATTCGATAACAATTTATTAAGAGATTTGTGTAGATTATACGATATAAAATTAACTTTTTCGAGTGTAGGACATCCCCAGTCAAATGGTTCAATTGAACGATTTCACGCAACCTTGGCCGAAATGATAAGAGCTAACAAAACGGAAAACCCGAATGAACACCCATTTACCATTTTACCGTATGCAGTAATCTGTTATAATAACTCTGTAAATAAAACTCACGGATTTACCCCATACGAATTAGTTTTTGGTCATACATCTGTTCGTCCACCGGAAACATTATACAATCAAAAAGAGTTAATCACTAAATATGTCCGAGATTTAAACAATCGCATTTCTCACTATTATAAAATAGCTCGAAGTCGAACTGAAACTCAAAAACAAAAAGCCAAAGTTCGGTTTGATAAAAACGTCCCCGAAAATCGCCCCACATATAATGTTGGCGACAAAGTATACGTTAAGGAATCTCAAATAAAGAACAAATTACAAGATAAATTCAACGGTCCGTTCGAAATTAAAGAAATTTTTCAAAATTCCGCTACGCTACTAAATCTCGAATCGAACCAAACAACTAAAGTAAACTTTGACCGAATGAAACCATATACTGAAAATTAAATTTATTTTCAGGTTTCTGCTGCTGCTCGGATCAGCACTTGCCCAGTATAAAATAACATCGATCAACAACACGATCGGAGTGTACTACCACCGAGACACAGACATAGTAATCTCTAACGAGAAATGGACTCTACTTGTACATAAAAACATATCGACTCTTAAAACAGCATTTGACAAAAACGACAAAATCTTACAAACCCTCTACAACACACTCGACCCAACATACCATTACATGAATGTCTTTTTCGGCGATGTAAAAACGCATCTCAGTTTATTAACTCAAATCTCTCAATCGATACAATCAAAATTTAACGAAGTTTACCTAGACACAAAAAGATACAGACGAGGAATACTAAACGGTATCGGAACGATTTTCAAATCGATAACTGGAAATCTAGACGCAGAAGATGGTCAGTACTATTCTGATTGCATCAACAAGCTAAATAATGACGAACACCAACTCGAAAATTTAATCAAAAATCAAATATCTGTCACGACTTCAGTCATCAAAAATTTTAATTCAACTATTCAAAAACTACAAATCGACGAAGAAACTTTCAATAAGGATATCAAAGAAATCGAAACCTCAGTTCTAGATATGACTAAGGATATCGAAAATATCCACACAAAATTAAGATTTTTAGAAATTTGCGAACAACTCATGGCAAGTTATTTATTCATTGAAGACAATTTAAACGATATTTTGAATGCCATAACATTCGCTAGACTAAAAATTATACATTCGTCAATAATAACTCCTGACCATTTAGTAACAGCATTACAAGAGATTTCTCAGAGTTTACAAAGAAACAATGTTACGGACCTCTAGCGTATGCGACCCACCATACGCTTTAGCGTTTTGTGGGCCGCATTATAACAACTGATACACGTCCATAACACATTTCGCTATTCTTCATGGGAGGGCGACACATTTGTGACACGTGATCAACAGGGAAAACGGAAGCAGACATTTTTTTGGTTGGCTTGGCTTGTTGGTTAGTTGTTTATTCTGTGAACCTTGATTTTATCCAAGGCATCCGGGCGGATTTTAGAATAATCAACTCAAGAAAATTTCCTCAATCTGTTGTTGTTCCGTTTAGCGGAATATTTTGTGTTTGTGAGTAAATTTTATCTGCGGAAGCAGGATATTAAATTACACAAGGTAAGCTAACCTCTTCACGCCATCTTGCCCGTTCTCTACCCACGTGTTTCGCAAATTTGCAGGCTTTCCTTTGGAAATACAGTGTCAACTCAAAAGGCGGACTCGACCCCATTTATCCGACTGTGGCTTCCAGGAGTTTTGGTGGATTGTTCCCTCATCAGTGAGGTAAATTATTTTTCATTTTTAGGTTATGTCAGAATTTCTCACATTAAGCACGCTTCACGTGCATTTCTGACTGTGAATTAAATCGTGATATCTTTAGGGTTCTACGGATGGGGCTTCTACGCACGTCAGTGAAGTTCCACGGACGGGGCATCCACAAACAGTGGAAGGTTCCAGGGCTGGTGAGGCCACGATCAACCCCATCCTTGGGTCCATTTCTTGTGTCCCGAAGGCATCTCTGCAGGGCTTCAGTTCTTCCACCGGACTCGGTATCGTACCACCCTAAATAAGTGTGTGTTTATTATTTTTACTTACCGGGGACCACCTTCAGTGGTTCCGCTGGACATCAATTTATACTTTTTGGCATTTTAACCTGTACATTTTTAAATATTTTATGCATATATTTACATATATTTAAGGAGGTTCTTTAAATCAAACCTTTGTGGCAGAATTTATGACAATTCATGATAATATTGTAAACCGATGTGTAGCTACACGAGGCATTTTATGAATGTTATAACTGATTAATCGTGAAATATTGGCCACAACTGTGAACATCGCCAGGTTATATTCTAGAGAACCAATTTTGTAAATTGTTCAATATAGTGCATTTCATTTTTAAAGAAAGTGTCATTATTTCGTCTGCGACCACTACATATGGAAAAACTCAGTGATTTGTTAAGTAAGTAAACTAATAATTTATCATAGTTTGTGTAAGCTTGGGCTTAACGCCCTGAGATAGTCTGAGCTAGAGAAATTTTATCGTAGGCACGTACATCACTTTCCGGGTAAGTCAGTGCCTACGGTATCTGCTACGCTACAGTAGCCCAAGTGATTTCGTTACGTAATATCTGATAATCATTAAGATCCAACGTATCTATTTGTTAATGTACGTTCAACTCGTAGCAACAATTTGCCTCTACCTATTAAATTATCAGCAGTCGCTCAGTATTTAGACATTATTGAGTTACAAGCTTTTCAAGTAGATTCTAACTTAGTATTCGTTCTAAAAATACCCCTTGTCGAACCTCAAAATTACAATACCTTCCGCCTATACCCGATCCCAATTCTTGATAACACAACTGGCCTTCTGCACATTTTATCTATTTCACAAAAGTTTATCGCGAGAGACGATGATTCTTTGATGTACATACCAATTTCAAATTTAAATGAATGCAAACCACTATACTTTGGAACGAAACTATGCTCAAACCTGTTTGCATACCCTATCGATCAAAATGCCATATGTGAAGCCAGAATCCTGAAACAGTTGACTAAACTCCCCGAAAATTGCCAGACATCCTTCATCATTGGTCAAGGATACAACGTTCAAGAACTTGAAGACAACACATGGTTAATAATAAACTCCGAACCACTTCACATCACCATCAATTGTCCAAAAAGAGATTCAATAACCGAATTAATCAACAATAATTCAATCGTCAAACTACAACCCGGATGTTACGCCTTTGTAGGAATCACCAGAATACAAGCTAGTGCCAAAGACTTTTCAGACATTAAAGACAATTCTCATCCCATCCAAATTCCTTATGAGTGCTGCAATCAAATGCCCGACAAAATTAAATTACCAAAATTAAAACCTCTCAAATTAAACAATCTAAACGTAGAAGATTTGGACATCGCCAAAACCAAATTGGAACAATATTCGAAAGACCTGGATGATCTTATAAACGAACCATTTGTGAACAAACATGTATCTTGGTTCACGTATTTTACCATCACATTCGTTGTTTCCCTAATTCTACTTTACATATTCTGTAAGTGTAGGAAAAGACGACGTGGAATGCTGAAAATCCAACATTCTACAGATGACGCCCCTTCACCCTCTCCAGGACGAAGCAAACCATTTATGAAACTTCCCGGTTTTATCCCTCCAAGAAAGCGACCCGTTATCAGACCCCAAGAAGGAGATGACATCGAGTTAACATAGACTTTCACTTGTGATTTATCATTCACATTATTAACTTAACCTTTGTATATTTTTAC
Source organism: Leptura quadrifasciata (assembly GCA_963675555.1). Taxonomy (NCBI): domain Eukaryota; kingdom Metazoa; phylum Arthropoda; class Insecta; order Coleoptera; family Cerambycidae; genus Leptura; species Leptura quadrifasciata. The sequence continues at coordinate 146,085,648 of OY776673.1, read as the reverse complement.
CTTTATTTTTATTATTTTTTATTGTATTCATTCACTATTTTATTATCCTTTCAATTTCAAAAAGTTCCTGTATAACAGCAACTTTTTCATTAAGGGGGAAGTTGTTATATAGTATTTGAGCCACTGTATACAAGACGATACGTGACTTTTGCTTCATTTCAGTTTATCCTATAATATCATATTTCAGCTACGTGCAGATAACAAATTCCCGCTATCATTTATCGCTTACAAAGTATCATATTATATTATATTACATTTTAACTTATCATGATTATGCTGAATTGCTTGCTTGCTTTTCTTTGTTCGTCATTTAGATGACACTGCATCTAAATGTCATAAATAGAACCACGAGACATTTCTGTAGCTAGTTATCATACTCACTTCAAATTAAATACTTACATTTTATTACTGTATTATTTCTAAGAGTCAACGTTGACTCTCTACAAATAAATAAAATTGTTTTTAAAAACTTAGCTACGAAACGCGAGCTATAACATATATACAGTGAATAACACATGGCTCTCTTGGTTCTCTCCGCCGTATTTTCAGCTATGCGGTGAAGCGGCCATGCTGTTCCGTGCTGTTGGTGGCAAAATTCCATATTGTCGATAACACAGAGGCGCGCAATTTTTAAAATTTAAAAGCTGCAGATAAGTATTATTTATTTCTTAATATAAGTCCATTTTCTGTGACAGTTTTTGTTTTGTTATTATTTTATTCATTTACCGTCTATATTATTATAATTATGTTAATGAAGTAACTCTATACCTTACCGACATTTCGGAAAACTGGCACAAAACTGCCAAATAATATGGCGGAATCAGCGCACAACCGTTTCGGGTCTATGCGACACCCATTAGTGCATATGGATCAGTGGTTGGTTCTCCGTATACGTGTATATTCTTTAGTTTTTGAGCTTCTTATTTGTTGTGTTTTAAATGCTTTTGTGTGGCTTATTTTGTAAAGTAGGATTTTGTGAACTAGGAAACTCAGTATTTTTGTTATTGAAAGCCTTGTTTATGTTTTAGATTTTAATAGACTGTATTTCCCAACCTAATTTTTGTGTTTTGGCGCTTTTTTTCACCGGCGTGCTGGTTTTTTTTTCATTTTAGCTTATTTATGACAGGAATTTATGTAATTGGTTTTCACAAAAACTATATTATCATTTTAAGGCTTTTCACTGATTTTTTAGACCAAAATGCCTGGATGTACTTGCGTTATTGACTCTTGTAAAAGCAGTCAACTTACACTCAAGAAGGGCTTGAATGTAGTATTTAATTTTTTCCGAAGGGCAAGGGCGAGGAAGATTGAATAAAATTATGAATAAAAAAATAAAGAATAATTTTTTTCATCATATATTTATTGATTCTTTTTCGCATTTTATTATTAAAATTTATTGCGGGAGGTTCCCAAATGCTCAATTATACCTATACCTTTGAAATGTTTTGACTTTTTGTTTTCAGTAATATATATTGATGTATTGTGTTAATTGTTAATAGCTTATTTTTTTGAATAAATATCAAAATATATATATATACATGTGTTGGTTTATTCTGAGGCCCGTTTTTTTAATCAATAATAAGGTAACGATATACCTAAATCGCAGAATTAAATTTTAAAAATCTTGCCAAAACCTCGTGTAAATGGAATTAAATAAGGCAAGTATTTAGTTACTTACCTGAACATAGTAAAATGTACACGTTTGAAATGAATTTGTGTTTATATAAAGCGTATGTTCAAAGAATTAGGATAATCTTCAACTTCATCATATCATCTCCTAATCTTCAGTTCCTTTGGTTGTGCGATCGCCTTAATTTTTTTCCTCGATAAGTCTACTTTCAATAAGCTCCTAAGCATTTTCTTAGTCCGATACATATGAAGAGTGATGAGGGAAATTATAAAAAAGAGTCATTTACTGAAATGCATCTTGAATGATGCCAATCAAAGGAGCACCAGTGGTGACGTCACATCAGTCGGCTTTGAAGCTACATAGGTTTGTCCATGTAGGCAATCCTTTTCTGTTTATAATTACCAGTATTCTCACTCTCGGCGGTCCCTTTGATTATCTCGATTTTATTTTTTTTATTCTACTGCACATCCACTATTTCCATCTCACGCGCATTTGCATGTACACTGCTCGATGTAAACAATAAATATCAATCCTACTTTACATCACTGCTGTCCACTGCGCGTCAAATAATTTATTTAAGTCCAGGAGCATCGCATGAGCACTGAAAATCTTATCCAACTATTCCGGCCGAGTGAGAGTACTGGTCTATTTTCTACTGTGTTATAATCCTTGGTCATTACTGATCTGGGACCCGATTCTCAAATGACGATCAAAATTGTCACTTGTGACAAATTGTCGATCACTGATGTCGAGTAACTTGCGATGAACGTATTCTCGAGAGCTCTACGACAACAAATCCATTCTTTCAAATATAGATAATAAAAAATTGTCCTACTGCTCACAACAGCAAAAGAACATGATAGATTTATTGAAATGTCGAGAATATGAGATTGTAATTTCGGGGAAATTCTCCACAAATTTTTCATTTAAAGACGCTAAAAAAATGGGAAGAAATATCAATGATCCTGAATTCAATACCTTGATCGAAAAAAGATTGGAAACAATGGAGAAAACTAAAAAGCCAAATCTTGAAAGGTAATTAATTTCACAGAAAATTGTTTTGTTAGAATCGGCAAGATAGCCGTTCTCATATATACATGGGTTTTCTCTGATTTTGTAGTGCAGCTTCATTATTTTCCACATTTAAAATTTCTGTCTTCATTCATCAATTGGTAGAAAATAATAAATAATTAAACAGCGAAAACCAAAAAAATCTCTGTGCTGAGTTAAATATAACCACACAAACACAGATGTAGAAACGTTTTTCACTTCTGTCCCTAGCGCAGTAGAGAGAGCACGTCAATTATTATCCTTTCTTACCTATGGTGTCGATCACGACATTCGATTGTCGACGGGTTATACCCACTCTACATTATGTCTATTAAGAATTATCTACTACGACATGAAATGTTCATTTCAATAGACAAAAGGTATTTGTCGTCCACGACATCGGTGTGGTGATATTTGAGAATCGAGTCCCTGAAATGACTTGATTAAACGTAAAAAAATATAGGTTATGATGTCATTTGCTTACTTTCTGTTTGATATTTGACTTTATTAATTAAAAGGGATGCGCATTTAAATACAGTAGTACGTCTTATATAAAAAGAGTCAAATTGATCCCAAAACCGTCAAAATATTTTAAGAATTTGAATTTGAAAGATGTAGCTGGTTAAACATTGCAAAATGTTGCGTTCTGTGATTTCCGACGTTGTGACGTCGTACTACCGGCGAGGTTTTAAATCGAGTTTTAAATTCTTGTGCATATATTTAGGAACCAAATGGATAGGATAAATTTTTTTTAGCCGATGTTTGCAGTTCAGGCATCACTATTTTAAAACTTTTTAACAAAACAATAACAGCTTAATAAATATGCCTAAATTGTGTATGGGTTGTCTAAAATATTTCTTTTAATCTGTTCTAACGTTGAGTTGCCGAATGCATAATAACCTGTCTACATAGTATCCAAAATTACGCCTAACGACCATTTATCTATTTCGGGTCCATATTAGTAATAAAACTTCAGACCTCGCTATTTTTTTTACATATTGGGAGGCAGAGAATAAGTCTGTCCGTAAAATTTAGTTTTTAATTGAAAATGATAGATTTATATGGGTGTTATAAACCCCTACAAAGTTTTAAAAAAATAGTCATTTACTTTCGGCGTTATTTGTAATAGAAATGGTCTCAACGCGTCGAGGCTAGAAAACGCTCCCTTAGCGTGAGGCTGGGCAGGTGACGTCACATGCCTTCTGCGCAAGTACGCGATATGCGCTGCGATACTCTATGTTATAGTGATGTAGTTAATTTTACGACTGTTATGAGCTAGTAGTGGAACGTGTTGGTCGGACGAACTTATAAATATGTTGCTATGCAACGAGAGTACCTTCACCCCCTGTTTTTCGAGGATGCTGAACGCGATGGTGCTGGTAGAATTTCTCTTTGGATTTGCGCAACCTCCCAAACGGTCAAAGACCACCACCGGGGTTAAACGCTTATCACATCTTTTCCACCGGTGAATCTTAGCGTACCCCTTCTCTTTTTTTGGAAATGCTGAACACGGTGGTGATGCTAAATATTTTTTCTGACCCCACACTGAGAAAAAATTTAGCAGTGGCAAGTGACAATTTAATTATAGCAGCTAAAAAATTTCCTACTATATGGGACAGGTAAACAGATTAATTGTGGTAGGTAAGTGAAGATTTCTAAAACTGATTACTTGCCACAGGTGAACAACTTTAATGAGAAATAATTCGAGAAATTTGGTATTGATAAGTGAAGTTTATTTCTGGAGTCACTAAATTATGTTTTAGTGGTATTAAACTTTTCAGTTAGGATAATTAAATTATTTTCTGAGGTAAGTAGCAATAAGCAAGCATTGCAGCCTGTTTACTTATCCTTATTAATCTGTTTGCATATCAGTATGAAATATTACACCTGTCTTAATTTAAGTATTCACTTGCGAATATTAAAATATTCTAATTTAAAATAGGAGGCAAATATACAGTTTACTTACCTTTATTGAACTAATTCACTTGTGACTGGTGGAAAACTACCTAGAATACGTAATTCAGTCACTTGGTGATGATACCATCACGCGATAACTCCCTGGGCAAATTGTTTCAAATGGAGGCTCGCTTACCAAAGCAACAGTTGTCTTGGTGAGTGAATGAGCAATACAACCTCGGGAAGAACACCACCATGGTGCTCCTCGATATTGAGAAGGCGTTCGACGCAGTCTGGATCTCGGGATTACTCTACAAACTTCACAATTATAACTTCCCGACTCACCTAACAAAACTTATTCACTCGTTCCTAACGGGCAGAACCCTGCAAGTCCGGGTGAATAACAAACTTTCAACACGGCGGGACATTCGCGCGGGAGTCCCGCAAGGATCGTGCCCGTCACGGAAGTTGTACAACTTGTACGTCTCTGATTTTCCAGAGTTCCCGGATACGAAGCTCGCCAAGTACGCCGATGACACGGCCATGTGCACACATTCGCACAACGCACAAGCAGCGAACATGCTACTGAAAGCACACATGGCTCGTGCCACGGTTTATTACGACCAGTGGAAGATTCGGGTGAATGCTGAGAAGTCCGAGGCGATAGTCTGCACGCGTCACTTTACTGAGAATAAAATTATTACTCCAATCTTGATCAGGGGAAGCAAAATTCCAACCAAAAGATGCGTGAAGTACTTGGGGGTGAGACTTAACCAAAGACTGACGTTCAATACGCACATAAATGAGACAATACGGATGGTCTACTCCCTGTCCAGGAGTCTGTATCCGCTCATGGTCAGGGGTAGCAGACTTAACAGACAGAATAAAAAACTGTTGTACGCGATGGTGGGCAGGCCATCCATCACATACGCGGCGCCGGTATGGTGCAGCATACCGGCCACGACAATGAGAAAACTTAAAGTGCTAGAACACAAATTTATGCGCCTCATTTCAAATTCTGGAAGGTACACCTCCCTCAGAGACCTATACGCACGTTGCAACGACATAACCCCGATAGCGGATTACGGCCATCAGATCTCTCAAAACTTCTACTCGTTCAAACTGGACGATAGTCCGCTAACCAGACACATAACACAAATTAGATAGAATAATGCCCCATTTCGGATTAAACACTCTCTACCATACCAGACGTTACCGATTTTCCGGCAACCACTATAGCCAAATTTCAACAACTATACCTTTCACTAACCCTATCCACCTTTTGCTGGTATTTCATACCTTTCGCTCATCTTTACTCCTTTTCTGTCCCCCCCCCTTCCTTTCTGTTTGTGTATTTTTGTCGCGTGTTTGTTTTTCTTCGTTTCTTTTTGTACATTTTTGTTTCCAAATTCATTTCACGTCACCAATTTTTTTCAGAAATCAAAATTTTTAAAATCAAAGTTTAGGCCAGCCCTGCGCAGCCCCGCGTTACAGTATCTCGCGAAAGGTACCTCGTTTGCGTTGTGGTGCTTGCATCCAGATACAAATTTTATTAGTGTTTTTTGTGCGCGAGTTCTTTAAATGTAAGTGTAGTTTTAAGTTTTGATACGCTTGTTTTTCAAGCATTGTTCAATGTTACTACCTATTTTAATTTTATATCGTTGTAAAAAGGAGTTTAGGTTTAGTTGTTTTTATTTGTCGTTTTCGCCGATCCAGACCAGTTGCGCCCGACCCTGCAATCTTCCACAGCGTCAACGCGGCGGTTGCACGATCGGTTCCGGAGCAGGTCCTGGAGAGGCAACTGTTTCTGTATGTTAATATGAATAAATATATTTTGAATTGAATATATATGTTAGATTTTAAATTGTATAATTCACTTTTTAAAAACTTTTATTTAGTTACAATGGAGTCAGTACTGACTCTATAGAAAATACAACAATAATAATTTTGACTTGTTTAATCGAAAATGAGTATAAGACTGAGGTTTACAATGACTGTGGGTAATATTTATAATATCTGCAGAACAAAGAACATTGGATTGGCAATTCAGCATGATAACAGATTACTGAGAATGAAACATTAAGCTCAGCTAGCGTGAGCGGTTTATTAGAGAAGAGCTGTTACGCAATTTGTAATATGATACATTTGAGAAGGTTAAGCCTGTCTCGGTGATATTAGATATCATAGTATATTTCTAATATAACATATATGTATAATAGATTTATTAAGTCTTAAATAGGGGCGAGCGTAGGTGCGTCTTTACTATGTACATACTTCGGTATGCGATGTAAAGCAACGACAGGCGCAGTTAGTACTTGGATGGGTGACCATTCCAACGGAAACCGCGTCCTCGCCTCACACATCTTCCAGCGGCTTGTATATCAGTGTATGCGCGGAAGCTATACAACCTTAGGCGAGGGTTGTATAGGAGATATACCATCCTTCGGAGGGGATGTAAAGCCGCCGGTCCCTTGTCTATTAAATGTTAGGCAAGTAAAAGATCCCTACTCTTTTTAAGGGAAGAGGTTCGGCAAAATTCCTGGTTGGGGGTAGCTCGTCTACAGGCGTCGGTGTTAGGCCTCAGTAGCGGAAATAGGCCGACGTTAAATAAATGTATAAAAAAAAAAGTCTTAAATAAAATAATCGACATAAGTATCATGGACAAAGGCAGAATAGCAAATAAGCAAATGCAACAGAAAATATAAATACAATAATAATTATCTATCTAAATAGTTTGATAAATCCTACTCATTTAATAATTTGTGAAAATCCATTTTATAGGTATACTTAAATAATCGGAACTAAGGCACAAAGCACATACACCATACAGCGTATTACACAAACAGCTAATGGCGTGGTGGTATAGCGGAGTACCTCGGATGTATTTTGAATGCCGAAGTCGGATTTAATTGGCGAATTCATTTACAACAGATAACCATTCGTTAGCAATAAAACAAGAGTGCAATTGTGGTAGGTATATTTTCACTTACCGGAGTAAAATTTTTTCAGAAATGTTAGTTTAATAACAATAAGTGACTGTTTTGCTATATGAGGCACATTAACAACTCACTGCAAGTGAACTTCAAAATCTGGCGTACTAATTTATTAATGATAGAAAAATTGTTCATTTGTGACAGTATATCGCGTTCAGAAATCGCGATTTACTTGTTATTATGTAACGAAGTGTTTTTCGTTACCCAGATATGCCCAAGTTTTACTTTATTTAATCTCTTAAATATGTTATAGAAATTGCCGTGTTATATTTAATTTTGATTATTCCGTATAAATTGTACCGCTAACACCGAATTAGTTAGAAATAATTAATATTTGTGATTGTCAATACCGCGTAAAAATATTTCACTTGTAAAGGTACAGATGAACTCAGGTGGGGAAGCGACGAGAAGAGTTTCCCAGCGACCGACCACGTTAGACGTGCAGAGCTCTCCGTCCTGTAGTACCAGAGTAAGGTAAATTTGCTAAGTCCACAAATTCATCGTGGCGTTATTTTTCTAAGTCCGAAATTATTTTAAAATATTTTACAAGTCCGTTCGACGTCACTCATATGACGTCACTCCTTCAGTACACGGGAATAATTTAATTATTCCGCATTTAGTCTTCCGGCTGCCGTCCCACGAGGTACACGTGTCCGCTGTTTGCTCTGGAGCTGTAGCGAAAATATCACAAGTCCTGAATTCAGTCCACAAATCCATCGTGGAGTTATTTTTCTAAGTCCCCAAAGACATTTCAAAGATTTTTACAAGTCCAGCTGACGTCACAGTGATACACCGCGCACCTATTTTCCGCTGTTTCTCCCACTCCTTCGTCTCTGAAGGCAGTAATTAGATTCACACCGATCAGTGAGTCTTCCCGATCGACTCAGAGCCAGCAGACGTGTTCACACTAAATATTTGAAGCCGTCAGGTAACATCAATTTTTCTAAGTCCATAAAATCTGTATTTTCTAAGTCCACAAAACCATCGTGGAATTATTCTTCAAAGTCCAAATCTGATTCTGAATTATTTTTCTAAGTCCGTCTGACGTCACCTTGATCCATCACGCATCTGTTTTCTGCTGTTTCTCCCACTCCTTCATATTTGAAGGAAGTAATTAAATTCATACCGTGTAGGGAGTCGCTCCGATCGACTCAAAGCAACTAGACGTGTTTCCTCCCAGTCTGAAACACCAGGCACAAATACTTGGCATGTATTAATTCCCAGCCGCGGAATTTTTCTAAGTCCACAATTTTGTAACCGCGCATCCAATTGGCGCATTTCTCCCGCTACTCTAATAAGCTGTTTGATTATAGAAAAGTCCCGGTGTACCAAGCAAGTGTGTCACTCCGATCTGACCACCTTCCCCAGCAGACGTGCCTGAATCCAGTCCCAGAAGTAAGTACGACCATAGGAGAGAAATAACGGAATGGAGAAACTTGGCTAGTGCAACTACTGTTCTCTAATCATACTTTATCTTTCAGCCTTTGTCACTGTTACTCGTAGGTGCTCACCATGTATCTTCGGGTCTCTGGGAGTACTGAAAAGTAACAGACCTGTTCCTAATCATACTTTACCTTTCAGCATTGTCACTGTTGCTCGTAGGTGCTCACCATGTATCTTCGGATCTCTGGGAGTACTAAAAAGTAACAGGTCTGTTTCCTAATCATACTTTACCTTTCAGCATTGTCACTGTTGCTCGTAGGTGCTCACCATGTATCTTCGGATCTCTGGGAGTACTGAAAAGTAACAGATCTGTTCCTAATCATACTTTACCTTTCCAGTATTCCGTCTCGAGGGAAGCCGTTCTGCAAATCGTCACTGTTACTCGTAGGTGCTCACCATGTATCTTCGGATCTCTGGGAGTACTGAAAAGTAACAGATCTGTTCCTAATCATACTTTACCTTTCCAGTATTCCGTCTCGAGGGAAGCCGTTCTACAGCCTTTGTCACTGTTACTCGTAGGTGCTCACCATGTATCTTCGGATTTCTGGGAGTACTGAAAAGTAACAGATCTGTTCTCTAATCATACTTTACCTTTTCAGTATTTCGTCTCGAGGGAAGCCGTTCTACAAATTTTCACTGTTACTCGTAGGTGCTCACCATGTATCTTCGGATCTCTGGGAGTACTGAAAAGTAACAAATCTGTTCTCTAATCATATTTTATCTTTCAGCCTTTGTCACTGTTACTCGTAGGTGCTCACCATGTATCTTCGGATCTCTGGGAGTACTGAAAAGTAACAGACCTGTTCCTAATCATACTTTACCTTTCAGCATTGTCACTGTTGCTCGTAAGTGCTCACCATGTATCTTCGGATCTCTGGGAGTACTGAAAAGTAACAGATCTGTTCCTAATCATACTTTACCTTTCCAGTATTCCGTCTCGAGGGAAGCCGTTCTGCAAATCGTCACTGTTACTCGTAGGTGCTCACCATGTATCTTCGGATCTCTGGGAGTACTGAAAAGTAACAGATCTGTTCCTAATCATACTTTACCTTTCCAGTATTCCGTCTCGAGGGAAGCCGTTCTACAACTCGTTACTGTTACTCGTAGGTACTCACCATGTATCTTCGGATCTCTGGGAGTACTGAAAAGTAACGGATCTGTTCTCTTAACCATACCTTACCTTTACAGGGAACTAATAATACTATCTTGTATGTTTTAGCGTATACCAAAGAACTGTCACTGCACACACTAGCCAAGTATTCTGTATTTCCTCATATACTGTTATACTGTAGATTTATTTTTATGATTGTGGTCTTGCTTCATTCTGCCTGGTATCCGTATCTAGTCTGCACCCTGGTATCGCTTTATTAAATTGCCCACGTAACGCCGCTTACTTTGTGCTAACACTTTGCCGTTTGCTTGGTGCTGAAGTTTTAAATAGTAGTTTTATGCTTGCTATCCTTGTCGCCTGAGTCATTTGGTACTAGACTTTTGCTTGCTCCTCCCGGTATCCAGTAAATTAGTAAATTTTAATAGTAACTAAGTAGTTAGAGATAATTTAGAATTGTACATAGTAGGATTCTCGTAATATATTGATTTTATTGAAAACTCTGAGTTTTACTGTCTGTGTGTGAACGTCTAATTTCCCATATATTGACCCACTGGAATAAACTTTCTCCACTTGAGCTGCTCAGCCTCGCGTACTCGGCTTGAGGGTAGTGTGTCCTATCACTTAAACTAGGACTGGCGCCCGAGTAATTCGAAAACTTGTTTCCGAAGCTCGTGTGTCAAAGAGTGGCCGCGCCTTTTCTCCACGTCAACGTGCGAGGTGGAGAAAAACGCGTCACAATTATTGTTAGAGATACCAGCAGCAGGCCAAAAAGTACTTGTACTAATTAAACTTTTTTCAACAACATAGTTTAATTGGACGAGTTTTCTCAGTGCACTAACGGCTAATAAATACCCCCGAAAGGAGTGAATATCGGTTTTTTCCAGGTTTTTTTTTTACATCACCGGCAAAATGTATGTAACGTTCGTTTTCGAGGATGCTGAGCACGGAAAAATAATCATGCTTCTCTTCGTGATTATAATTGTATTTCTTTACCCTTTAACTTACAAAAATAGGTCTATTGAATCATTGATACGTACAATTTATTTTATTACAAAAAATTATAGAAAAATTTATAGCGACGCATAGAAATATAACTAAATTGTTACAGTCGCTTTCCTTACATGAAAAATAATAGACGTTATACATAAAGATAAAACATGTGTCCACAAGCCCCGAGGATGGAAAAATTATTTATCGAAACGTCGGCGTCGTTAATGATAGAACATACAGAGCTTTGTCCTGCTGGAAGCGCTTTCGGAATGATTTTTGCACAGAGACCCTTGTCCTGCTAGCAGGACAATATTCCGCTCATAAAGTTATCCTGCATACAGGATGTAAGGTACTACCAGCAGTATATGCAGCAAAACGTGAATGAACTATTTATTGTCATTAACTTTCGTAAATTGAGGACCTGCTGGCAGGACTCACTTTAATCGCAAATTGTGCTGCCAGAAGTGCAGCGCTTTAAATTGAAAAGATATTTTTAGTTTCAAAATAAATAAAATTTGGAGCATATTGTAAATGATTTAAATAAAAGCATAATTCAAAAATATTAATATCTTTATTAAATAAATTAAACATTATTTTTAATTTATTTTTAAGTCAAAAACGGGTAGGAAAAATGAAAACAAATGTTCAATAAAAAATATATTTTTAGTCGTATATGCTGGGATACCATGCTGAATATGGTAGGCAAAACAATTTCTTCCTGTTGTTGGAGAACACATAACAGCACGTGCGCCACAAGTACTGCTATTATTATCATTAGTATTTGTAAATTGGTTTTTTAGGTCCAAGTATACAAAAAACGCATTTACTTACCTTCAATTTGAAGAGAACTACAACTAATCTTCTTGGTGCTTCCATCGACGTCCCACTCAACACTTGCCAGATTTTTTTATTTGAAAATTTTTTTTATCACTCCGAAACACCTGGCGGTATTCCATTCTTCACCAAATTGTGATATACTCCACGAACAGAGCCGGATTAAGGCGCATGCGAAGCAGGCGGTCGCATAGGGCGCCAAAATTGAAAGGATGAAAAAATGAAAAGAGCGAATAAATTTTTAAGGGGAAAAATAAAAAAGAGCGAAAAAATTTGGAAGAGCGAAGAAATTAAAAGAGTTAAATAATTGAGGTAGCGAAAAAATGAAAGGGCGACAAAATCGAAAAAGTAACATATTTTGTAAATTTTGCCGTAAAGAGGGGGGAAAAATATTTTTGCCTGCAAGCAAAATTTACCTATCTTATTTTTCGAATCAAAAACCGTTGCCGGCGTGGAAATACACGCTCCTGGCTTCATCATTTGAGTATAAATGACTGATAAGTTCAAGCCGGCATAACTTTGGAACTAATAAACATAGCGCCTTCGGACAAAGATGCGCTTTCAGAGCATTTCATTGGCTTCTAGAAAATGTAAAAATTCGTCCTGCAGGCAGGTCCCATAATCCTAATATTTAGCGATTTCTAGTGTACTCAAATGAGTTGTTTTCATACTGCCGGCAGGACTCTGTACGTTCTATCATTAAGCGACGTCTCGCAACTAAAGCCCGGTGGCGTTGCATTGAAATCTATTTTTCCTGCGTTTAGAAATCAGCACGCAGCTTGATTTTGAGCCGGTGTGCAAATTGGGCTTACCCCCCTGCGATGGACGCGCCGCAGGTGGCAACCGTGAGGTTAATAAATACAAGCATGAGCCAAAAGTGCTTGAATTGTTTAAATAGCATAGCAAACACTCATCACCCGTGCTCAGCATCCTCGAAGACGGGAGTTACATGCATTTTGCCGGTCAGAAGAAAAAAGATTTTTTTACCCTTTTCTGGGGTGTTTATTAGCCGCTAGAAGGGTTGGAGGGGGTCTGAAGAAACATTCAGCATCACCACCGTGTTCAGCATCCTCGCTAACTTTCACTGTTGGAAAAGATGTGATAAGCGTTTAACCCCTTTTGGGCGTGGTTTTTGGCCGTTTGGAGGGGTGGGGGTTGCATAATTCTAAAGAGAAACTCTATCAGCATCAGCATCTTCGAAAACGGAGGGAGGAGGTACTCTCGTTGCATAGCAAAATATTTACAATTTTCGGCTTTTTTCCGACTCGCACACTCCATTATTAGGACAGGCCGGATATTTTTTCTGATATTAATCATAGTTATATTTATCTGTGCTTTGAAAGAAATATGGTGGCAAGAAAGTGATGTTTTGTGCCTGGATGCGCAAATATACAACAATAAGGATGCCAATAAAAAAATATTTGTAAGCGTTCCAAAATAATAAAAAGAAAAAATGGTTTGCGGTAGTAAGAAGATTCGACATTAAAAAAGTTCCTATGCTTTAAATTTTTCTGATGTTTTGAGTTCTTTAAGTAATATTTCATCAAACTTTCTAAAATTTTACATATCAACGTATCAAAATACAATAACTCGGAAATTTAATTTAATTTTACTAGAAAAACAGATTTGACAACAGTAAACAAACTCTATTTGACGTTCTAAATAGTAAAGGCACTGTTACTGCCGTGAATTCAAACTTTATTCTAACGAGAACGACACGGAATAACCCTAACGCAACATACAGATGATCTGGCGCCTGCCGATCCAGCAAGCATGTGACGTCATACGGGTTGATCTGACTGAAATAAAGCAAACAATTTCTACGGCCGCTGCTGTTCGGATTGACTTTTCCAACTACAGTTCCAATAGTGCTATTATTAGGTAAACATCTTTATTTTGCACTACTTTTAATGTATATCAGTTTTTTTTGTGGACAGACCTATTCGTCGGTCCAACCCATCACTTTTGTAGGACAAGGGTAGCTCTCTGCTTTTTTACACTAACGGGCTGGCTCACGAAAATGCAGCCTGTTAGTAATCACTTTAAAAAAGGGGCTTCGGACCCCGGACCATCCATTTCGGGATTTGTTTATGTTGACATAATTCTGCCAACGTTTCTCTGGCATTTTTTATATTCTCTGTTATTCATTATAGCTTGCTGTTGTTTGCTTGGGATTCGTTCTTCTTTAAGGGAAATGCTGAATTAAAGTAGCATGTGAATGTGAATAAAGTATTATTATATTTTGTGTGTGTCAACCGTAGGGGCTTCATAGACCGAAGGCCCCATTTCTTTTTCTAGTGAATTCTTAAATATGCCATAATTTACTTTGCAAAAATTTCTTTTTTATTCATAGGTGTTTTTCGATGCCATGTCTTTATGAAAAATGCACGAGTGTGCATAGTAGTATCGGTAACTCTAGTGGGTTCATTTACAGAAGATTGAATATAATATAAGTTCAGCAGATTAAGTATTAATTGCCTGTTTTTGAATGTGTCGTAAAAGTTAACATGTCTATATTAGAATGCCTTTTAACTCATCCTTATAGTCCATATCATGCATGAGAAGTAGTACTACACAACGTCGGTTAGTAATAAAGACTTTTATCGGTTTTTAAGGTAGTTACTAAAATTAAATTCTGTGCGACGTAATTTGTTATAGTTCCACAAATGGCGCTCCGTGGGACATCGTTTATTGCACTTGCAAAAATTATGCCCCGTGGGGCGATTTTTTGCGATAGTTCTTAAAAATGAAATTTTGTTCATAGTTTCGAAAAATAAATTTTGTGTTGTCATTTTCAAAATCTCATGTAGAAACCTTCATTATACTTCCAAAAATATCTTCCGTCGGCATTTTCATGTGTTCACGCAGTTCATGTATAATATATGTTGAGTAGGGAGTCGTAAATCCCCTACTTCATGCTTCGATAGCTCTCCCAAATGGAATGGAATGGTAATGGAAGTATAAAATTTATTCTATGAAGGATACATCTTAGATCTCAAATGATATTGCAGCCTCAGTTAACCCGTAAGTTTATAACCATATATAATATATTAATTATTTTCCCAACAAGGGAATCCAAAATAGCTGCTCGTATTTATTTTTATATTAACAGAATACTTTTTATTTCTCTCGACACTTAACGTTACTTGTCAACATTGATAGCTACCAATCTGATTATTTTTCCACTAACTTATATTGGAATAAATTTACATGGCAAATTGATGCTGCCGGTCATTTTACATATATTTGTTGATAACTAATTGAATGAATAATACAATAATTACAAAATAGTTGGGGTTTTGCCAACAATTTTCTTCGGATTTCGTTACAGTTCAGCAAAATTCCTTCTAAGGAGAATTTGGCTGACTTCAAACATGTTGACTTTAGAGATGATTAGGTAGGTTCATTGACAATTACAATAACTGAACGTTTAGATCACTTATAATAACATTTAAGTTCGTCCGATAAACCAAAATCTATAATTTTGATGTTTATATTGTACAACAATATGTTATCCACCTTCAAATCTCGGTGAATAACTCTTTTATGATGATAATATTTTACTGTAGGCAAATATTGCCTGAATATTGCACAAACCTCCTTTTACTTCATCTTTTTCGAGTCATATAGTAGTGGTTTAGATCATTGCCATAGATATATTCCATTATCAGGTATAAAGTGGTTCCTGTATCAGTAACTTCATATAGTTTCAGTATATTATCTGAAAGTTATTTGTGGCATTCTACGAATATTCTTTCCTATTATTTGGGTTTTCTACCACATGTATTATTATCCTCTTCAAAACAAATCACCGAATCTACAAAATAATAGAATTATTGGAAAAAAGCCTCTGTGCCTGTGACGTTTACGCCAAAGGAAAAGTCAGAGGTTATGTTTTGCAAATAATATAAATCGGAATAAACACAGAAATAATGTATTTTGCTGACGTTCCGCAAAGTAATCTCTTTCCGTTTTTTGAAAGCTTTTTTTGGAAGAACTCGTATTTTGCTGTGTATGTCAAAGACGCAACTTTAAGATTCTGTTTATGTTATTTCCATAGATATTTACTACTTACACAGAACATAGAACTGATGATATTTTCTTTTAGATAATGTTGAGTTTGTTAAGTTTTTCTTTTAACATTGGTAGCCAGGTTGTACAAATATCTACATAACAATTCGATACGCACTTATCTTCATTAAATAAGATTATTGCTGATTCTTTAATTTTTCTTTTTTTGGTATCTGTTTCTTTTGTTAAAATTTTTGCCGAGTCCCAGTTTATTCTATGTCCGTTTTCCCAAGCATGTTCACAAATCTTTGATTTCTGAATTTCATTCTTTCTAATGTAATTTTTGTGCTCATCCAACCTCACACTGAAAGGTCTGGATGACTCACCCACATAACATTTATCACATTCGCACGGGATATTGTAAATACAGTTTTTTGAATTCTGCTCCCTGTTTGTCGATTTTGTTTTTGTTAAAATAGATCTAATAATGAAATATTAAATAACGAGAAAAAATTTATCAAAGAGGTTCTAGTACAAAATCAATATCCTGAAGCCTTTGTTGATAGAGTTTTCATAAATGTTGAAAACAGGGACAATCAGTTACGACAAAAACCTGAACGTCATTATACAGCAATAATTCCTTATGTATACGGACTATCGGAAAAGCTACGCCGTATAGGTGTCAAATTTGATGTTAGGACGATATTTCAAACGGGGAACACTTTAAGATCTACCAGGTTGGATGAGCACAAGAATTACATTAGAAAAAATGAAATTCAGAAATAAAAGATTTGTGAACATGCTTGGGAAAACGGACATAGAATAAATTGGGACTCGGCAAAAATTTTAACAAAAGAAACAGATACCAAAAAAAGAAAAATTAAAGAATCAGCAATAATCTTATTTAACGAAGATAAGTGCGTATCGAATTGTTATGTAGATATTTGTACAACCTGGCTACCAATGTTAAAAGAAAAACTTAACAAACTCAACATTATCTAAAAGAAAATATCATCAGTTCTATGTTCTGTGTAAGTAGTAAATATCTATGGAAATAACATAAACAGAATCTTAAAGTTGCGTCTTTGACATACACAGCAAAATACGAGTTCTTCCAAAAAAGCTTTGAAAACGGAAAGAGATTACTTTGCGGAACGTCAGCAAAATACATTATTTCTGTGTTTATTCCGATTTATATTATTTGCAAAACATAACCTCTGACTTTTCCTTTGGCGTAAACGTCACAGGCACAGAGGCTTTTTTCCAATAATTCTATTATTTTGTAGATTCGGTGATTTGTTTTGAAGAGGATAATAATACATGTGGTAGAAAACCCAAATAATAGGAAAGAATAGTTTCAGTATAGTTGGATGGTTTAATATCTCCATTATTTTTTCTTCTCTAAATAGTTTTTTTAGTCCATTGGTGCCAGAATAACGTTCAAACCTCCTTTTACTTAATCTTCCTCGAAGCATATAATAATGGTGTATGTAGATCATCGCTAGAGATATATTCCATTATTAGGTATAAATTGGTTCCCGTGTCAGTAATTTCATATAGTTTCAGTACATTTGGGTGGTTTAATATCTTCATTATTTTTGCTTCTCTAAATAGTTTTTAGTCGATTGGTGCTAAGAGCTAGCGGGTAGAAATTACTTTATTAGGGGACAATCATACTTCATACATATTTAGAATTCACAGTGACCTGGTGATTGCCTTATTTAAGGGTCGATCATTCCATGTTATATTCATAAACAAATCAAACAAATTGACGTATTTACTTTCAAGGGGCTATATAAATTATTCAACCGGCGCATCCGGCAAAATATAGAATGCGAAAATTTACATCGCATCCCCAACTAACACCAAAGTGACAGTAACTGAGATGGGAACCTCATTTGAGTGATTACGTAATTGCGACTAAATTCACGACTTTGATGTAAAAATAACTTCATTTGACAAGTCTACAGTCCCTGTCTCCTAGTTTTTACCACTAATGATTACTTTAAGAGTTATGCAACTTCTACGTAGCTTTCGTAGTACATGGGACCGCGGTAGTTGCCAGTGGGATGACTTTCGGGTTTTCAGAACTTGAAGGTGGTAAACGACAGTAGCAGCGACTAACTCATCGTGTCACTGAAATGTGAGTCCAAAGTTGCAATCGCTTTCAAGTAGCTTTAATAGTTACCGCGACGTTCTGGGAACCTTCACTATTCCTTTAAAGTAGTGGAACTTGTAATAAGTAATATTCATAGGTGTTAATGATATTACTGCTACTTATAGAACTGTGCACGGCTACTGCAAAGTGCACACCTCTGAAATTTACCATGAAGTAAATTTCACCATCTAGTTCCCCATGTTGATCATAGATAAAGTTAAAGCAACAAACCTAACCTATATATATTTGCCTAACCTAGATGTGGCAGATTTTAAGATTTTTTGAGTAAACAAATTAACCTTTACAGACATCAGTGACAGAGAATCATTATTATCAGAATATTCAGCAAATAAATCATTTCTATCTGTTAATTGTTCAATAGTTGGTTTACTTTTAGTGCGCTTTTTAGTATGCAGATCCAAGAACAATCTAAAAAATAGTGACGATTATATAGGCCTGTTAATTGAGGCCACATAATTTAAAAAAAAAACTAACGCTTCCTCTGAATCCGTGTCGATGCACTGTTGTGTTAGCTGTTTCTCAAGTTTCAAAGCATCGCTCAAATTAGAGATTCCGGTACTTTTAACAACACACGGATAATTTGACCATCCTTCTTTTGGTACACTGGCGACATTCGACCTCAAGCTTTCCCTTGGGGAATAGCTTAAATTATCAGGCCACAATAATTCCGTTTTTTCCCACTGATGTGGAACAACAATAAAATAAATCCCATGTTTTCCTGCGTCGACACAATTTTAAAATAATCCATAATATTTCAAAATTAGAACAAAATTTAATATTTCAGCACAGTTTTATTACCAAAGTGCCTTACACCTAATTTTTCATCTAGATTATCTATCACGGTAAGGGAAGGGAAGTACGATAGGGTGCAGTACGGATTTAGGATGAATAGGGACACAGTTATGGTTGTCAAGAGAATGATAGAAGTAATTGAAGGGAATAAGAGGCAGGACGGCAATCTGGTGGTGGCATTTGACTTGAGTAACTCCTTTAATATGGCATGGGACCCTTCTATCGATGCGGAATTCGAGAATATGGGTATGGATGACAATAATTTGAGGAGGGTATGCGAGGATTTTTTATAGACAGGATGATCAAGAGTGGGGATGTGGAGACCGCGATAGGGGTGTCCTCATCTGGTCTGGGGCCAACGTTATGGTTGATTGTGATGGCAAGATGATTTAGATGGATGAGGGAGGTATACGAGAGAATGAAAAGGAGTCTGGCCGGGGCGGAAGTCTGTCATGCGTAGGGCTTTGCGGACGACCAAATCCTGGTCATAAGTGGGAGCTCGCTGAGGATGATAGAAGAGAGATGGGAGAGAGTAAGGGAAGTGCAAAGAACGGGAGAGGCTGAATCCGTTATAATGCGGGGAAGACAGAGGCGATGTTTGTGAGTAAACGAAGGAGAGTAAAGGAACCGAGGATACGAATAGGGAATGAACTGCTTCACGTGTGAGGAGGATTGAGGGTCCTGCAGCGCTATTCTTGACTGTTCGCATTTTTAAAAGTTACTCGCATACCAACATAATGCGAATGAAAATTCATACTAGACATTCTTGATCATTCGCAAGACTTTCGAGTATTCGCATTAAACAGCGAGTGGATTTTGACAATCGGTAAATATGCGAACGATGACATAACCTAATTTTTTATTTCTAAATCTTTAAATTTATTATGTTCGTGATATGGTATAAATCAAAAAGTCTCTTGTATTGTAATTTGTTGATAATGGACGATTTACGATATATTGCGAACATTGAAAATATAGAAAATGGGGCCCTCCTCCAGCTTTCTACGTTGGCCATCTTTTTGAGTAAATTCGTTAGAAAATTTACCAGACGCGAGTTTTGGATTTAACTTTATAAATTCCAGTATTAACCGTTTTTGTTCAGTAGAAGCAGTAGCAGTTCTGCATGGAGTCTCCATTACACAATAAATTTTTAGCAAACAAATATTTTTCTTTGTAAATACAAATGTAACCTACAACAAACTAACATGAGCTAACAATCAAGAAATGTCAGTCGACAATGCTGTTCTGTCAGCCCTAACAGAGTGAAATTAGATATTATTCGAAACTGAGATGTTGCCAAGTGCTATTTAACGTGCGATTAATTTCGTTCGTGTACATATGCGAAGTGCAGTCGAGAATACCATCTGTTGAAAGTGTTCGCAAATACATCACTCGCATTAACACGTATACGTGCAACTGCGAAGGATGTCAAGAATAGCGCTGCTGGGCATCGACCACGTGAAGGGTGTGAGGAAGCGAGTGGGGGATACATATACGAGGATCTTTTGTTTGTTAAAAAGGAAGTATGGATCTAGATAATCTACGAATTTTGTCATCAGAGTTCCAACCCTGTACGGAGCGGAAGTATAGGGAAAGAGAGTGAATGATACCAGGGTGTTTTGACAGCTCAGGGCGACATAGAGGATGGTGCTGCTGACACTTCAGAGGGCCTATAGGACAACTTCTACGGCGGGTTTTGAAGTGATCAGTGGGTACCACCTCTGGAAGTATGGGCTGAGGTTCTGCACGAAGCGAGGGATGAGGTGAGGAGGAGCTTTCTGGATCCGCACCCCGTTTTCCGGGTGTGCGTAGGGACAAGGAGTGCACGAGAGAGGATGAGGCAGACGTGGTGCACGAACAGCCAGCGTGGATGAGGAGGAAAGGGCTCGTGCGCAAGGGCTTCCACGACGCTTTCTCGCGCGGCGAAAGGCTTTGGAACGAAACGACGGTGACCGTCGCGGTCGAGTTTCTCGGGAGGTATTGGGATCGGGCGAGGATGTTATATGGAGGCGGACTGCAGACCGTGGTGGTAACCGACAGCGAGGAGGGCAAGGGAAGGAGCAGGGGTGAGGGATCAGTGCCTCTGGGTCAGTAGAAAGGAGAAACGGGCGCAAATGCTCAGGGAGATAAGACGGCGATGGCAGGAGTTCTGGACGGGAGGAACTGACAGAAGGGACCTCTGCCGGATATGTGGACACTGATCCTTTGCCCTTGTCTTTCGAGGGGGTTCAGCTGGCCATCGGTCAATGAGCTCAACCGAATGGTGGATAGAGGGATAGAGGGACGAGGAGGGCAAGGGAAGGAGTAGGGGTGAGGGATCAGTGCCTCTGGGTCAGTAGAGAGGAGAAACGGGCGCAAATGCTTGAGGAGATAAGGCGGCGACAGTAGGAGTTCTGGACGGGAGGAACTAACAAAAGGGGCCTCTGCCGGATATGTGGGCACTGATTCTTTGCCCTTGTCTTTCGAGGGGGTTCAGCTGGCCATCGGTCAATGAGCTCAACTGAATGGTGGATAGAGGGACGAGGAGAGCAAGGAAAGGAGTAGGGGTGAGGGATCAGTACCTCTGGGTCAGTAGAAAGGAGAAACGGGCGCAAATGCTTGAGGAGATAAGGCGTTCAGCTGGTCACCGGTCACGGAGGAATCTCCGCCTACATGAGGAGGTCCAACCTGCGGGAAACGAATGGTGAATGTATGTGTGGATTTACCTCATGGATGTATGGTTGGGGACGTTAGTTTGAGACGTGACGGCAAAGGGGATGCAAACCACATCGAAAATTTGAATTATGGGTCGACAGGGTTATCGAAGCGGAAGTTTAAAATTATTTGCTATTGAATTGTCTTTTGTTTATTTTATTTTTATGAAGGAGTTTTTTATTTATTTTGTATTTAGGATTCAAAATTTGTTTTTTAAAGACGTATTTGTTGTAAATAAAAGAGGTTTGGACCGCTACCTTTGGCGAGTGGAGATGGGATAGGTTTCTTTGGTAGGGGTTTCGCTATAGAGGGGGAAAGAGAAGCTTAAAACCGTAAATCAGGCAAGTGGAGAACTTTCCCATCCCTCACTTGCGATTTAGTTTTTGAAGTATTCAGAGTAGTAGTTGAGATTCAGGGAGTTTTGTGGTTAAGTAGCCTTGTCGACTGATTGAAAGGAAGGGTTGCAATCCGAGGTACCAATGAAAAGCGTCATTTTGGCGTAACACCCAACGGAAAGTAGATTTTGGACTTTTGGATTTTCTTGGTGTTCTGAAGTAATGTTCAGT
The DNA here is from genome assembly GCA_963675555.1 of Leptura quadrifasciata. Taxonomy (NCBI): domain Eukaryota; kingdom Metazoa; phylum Arthropoda; class Insecta; order Coleoptera; family Cerambycidae; genus Leptura; species Leptura quadrifasciata. The sequence continues at coordinate 146,063,459 of OY776673.1, read as the reverse complement.
GCTACGAGTGAGAAGCTCGACAGTACGGGAATATGAGGTTCGGGAGTTATTTGCGGTCGAATGTGTAAGTGTCAGGCAAACAATGCTGGGATGGGATTTGCATAAGTGGAAAAATTTAGGATGATTCGTGGGTGAAATATAAACTCAAATTTGGATACAGACCAAGTGATAGGTGCTTAGTGTTTTAAAGTTAAAACTTGGTATAAGGTAAAGACAGTGAGTGATTTAGTATGCCAATAGGGCATTGGGATTAAGTAGATAAAGGACTACGGAGAGAGAAGTGCTATTTAAAGGTGGCGAAGACGCCGAAAAATTAGCTCATTGCAAGCTATCGACTGGAACAAAGTAAGTGAAACAGACAAAAACAGATAAAGAAGAGCTATGAGCTTAGTAGAGACCCTTGCGTTAGAACGTGAATAAGTCGTGACATTAATTTGGAAATGTGGTCTATTATGAAATAGATAAAATAGTTAGATCGCAATTCGACTGAAGGTTAAAATTGAATGAAAAATTAGCTGTAAAAAATTTATGGATATGAATTTAAGATTTATACCGAAGGTACGAAAAGTGTGTTGGGTGTCGAATGTTATTCTACGGGGCTGTATTTTTAGCTGAGTAATTTGGAAATTTTATTTCGTAAAATTGGCAAATGGAATATTGTAACGTGTTTTTTGATTGTTTTAGGATATTTTAGAATTATCGGAGTTTCGTGAATTTTTCAGATTTTTTGTGACGTAATTGAAGTTTTGCTTGAAATGAAAATGAAAGATACTTTTTTATTAGGGTTTGTCGTTTTGGACCGAAAGATTGAATTTTTTTGACTATTTTTGACATTCTTTGTTTTAATAGGTAATGGAATATACTATAACATTACACGCACCCTCATTCGATTTAAAAAATTTAAAGGGGTAGCTAGCACTCCAAGGGTGTTGAAGGGGGAGGTATAAAATTATGCTAAAAAAATGTCATTTTAGAATAAAAAATTTACGTGTTTTAGGATTTTACTCATAAATTGTTAATTACGTAGATAATGAATTTTTCCGTTACTTATGTACTCATTGTATAATAACCAGCAATAAGTTGCAGTGTGTTTGAACGGCGCTTGGTAGACCGCACGCCATGCGCGGTCCACTGTCCTAATAAACCGTAGCTTTGCGTATAATTTTTCTTGTTTGTAATTTATTGGCTTTTTATGTCGGTATGTATATCCGTATGTTTGTATTTCTGTATTTTTGTATTTCCGTATTCCTGAATATTTGACAAAACATTTTAGGTCCTTGTGACGGGTTTTATAGCAAAAATATTAACAATTTTTTGATAGGCCTAAGGACTCAAATTAAATTTTAATTTAAAAAAAAAATAACGAATTTTGGCAAGTTTTTTCACTTTTGTAGGTTACGGTTGCGCTCCTAAGACCTACACGAAACGTAGATTTGTAGAAAATTTAATTACAAAGATTTTGTTTTTTGTCTCGATCGGACCTATATATCTCGAGTTATTCACATTTTTAGTTTGAAAAACGCGGTTGAAAAAATAAATTGTTAATAACAATTGGAGCATAGGGTCTTTGAAGTACGAAACTTTTTTGAATACTCCTGAGCACCTCCCCAACAAAATCCAACCAAAAACTTTTTCTAAAAAAGTTCCTTTATATTGATTTTTTGTGCTGTTTTGACTGTGCTATATCTACAAACTCAAGAAGTTGGTGGCTATAAAATACACATTCTGATTTGAAAAGAAAGTTCTTATACCAATTTTTTGAGGAATGGAAGGTAAGTTAATTTTTCAAATGGATTTGTAAATTTTGATTAAGTGATAGAATGAAATGATGAAATTTTATATTATAACGAAGTGTTTTTGGTTACCGAAATTTGTATATCATTTGTAATATCATTATTTTCTTGAAAATATTTTATAGTTACTGTTCTGTTATATTTATTTTTGTAAATATACTGTACCGCCATAGGCGAATTAGTTTAAAATTAATTAATTTCTAGAAACATCGCCTAGGTAGACCAGATTATAAAATTCAGATGAACTCGGGTGGGGAAGCGACGAGAAGAGTGTCTATATTTCAGGCAAGCCAAACCACGCGAGGAGTAGTGCCTTCCCAGCGACGGCCACATTAGATGTGCAGAACTCTCCGTCCTGTGATAGCAGAGTAAGGTAAATTTGCTAAGTCCACAAATCCGTCGTGGCATTATTTTTCTAAGTCCGAAAATATGTTAAAATACTTTACAAATCCCGTGCGACGTCACTCTTTCAGTATATGGGAATAATTTAGTTATTCCGCAGTCAGTCTTCCGGCTGCCGTCCTACGAAGTACACGTGCCTGCTGCTTGCTCCGGTGCTGTAACGAAAATATCGCAAGTCTACAAATTAAGGTATGTGAATTTTTATAAGTCCTCATATCCGCAATATTTCAAATATTTTGTCAAGTCCGTCTTACGTCACCGTGATCCATCGCGCATCTGTTTTCCACTGTTTCTCCTACTTCTTCATATTTGAAGGAAGTAATTAAATTCATACCAAGCAATTAGTCATTCTGTTCAACTCAAAGCAAGCAGATGTGTTCATTCCGAAGATATTAAAACCTAAAGGTACCGTTAATTGTTCTAAGTTCACAAATCTGTATTCGAATTATTTTTCTCCAAAAAATATTTCCAAATATTTTGTTAAGTCCGTTTAATATCGTCACCGATCAGTAGCGCATCCGTCTAGCGCCTACTCCCACTCCCATGGTAAGAGGTTTCGCTGCTAGAAGAGGACCTGTGGAGCCAAGGAGACAGTCAGCCCAGGCGAATCATCGGGATCAGACGTGTCCACTCCGAGAAGTGAACCCAGTTGCCATCTGTCATATTCGAGCTGTAGGATTTTGGCCAAGTCCAGTCGACCAGCAGCGCATCCATCAGGCGTCTACTCCCACTCCTATAAGTAAGTTGTTTCATTTTCAGAAAAGGATCTGAGGAGCTCTGCAGAAGGGCTTCCACTACGATCGCTCCAGCGAAGCAGACGTGCCCGACCGTAAACACAGGGAGTAAATAAGTCCACAGAGGAGTAGGTAAACTGATATACTAGCAATTATTTGATGAACTGTTTCACTATAGTTTTTATATATTTGTGTCTTGCTTTACTTTTCTGGTGTCCGTAACTATTCTGCACCCTGTTTATTCATGCTAACGGTATATTCTGTGTGTTGCAGCCTGCTAATCCGATCACCTGAGTCATCTGGTACCATTGGGGTTTTGCGTTGCTACGCGTGCTCCTCCCCGTATTTGATAAATTATAGATTTTTCATAATAAATATTTAGAATTGTACATTTAGGTTTACCGTAATATACTGATTTTATTGAATACTCTGAGTTTGACTGTTTGTGTGTGAACGTCTAATTTTCCATACATTGAATCTCTGGAGTAAACTTTCTCCACTTGAGCTACTCAGCCTCGCGTACTCGGCTTGAGGGTAGTGCATCACTTAAACTAGGACTGGCGCCGGAGCAAACCGAAAACTTGTTTCCGGAGCTCGTGTGTCAAAGAGTGGTCGCGCCCTTTTCTCCATCGTGTGAGGTGGAGAAAAACGCGTCACAATATTTTTCACAAAATGCCCTAAACCTGATTCCTATTCTCAAAAGATACGTTTTCAGTTGTTTAAACAATAATACTCTACTCTTACAAACACCAAAACTCAGATTATTTATTGGTATTTAGAGGTTTCCAGACAAGATAAAGTCGAAAAATTAGGTGCAAACTGATCCGAATTACTGCCCTAATAGTGCAGCAATTGTAATACTGTCATGTTAGTAGGCCGAATTCGTGTAAATCAGACATGCAGAAAGTAAGTCAATGAGTTATTCCAATACCTGGAACCTAAAAATGATATAAGAAACTTTTACATGTTCTGCAATTGTTTTTGGAATGTTGAGATATTGACACCAGTTGGTAGGTTGCTATAAATTACTCGGTAAGTATATAATTTAGTATAAGTATAACTCTCTAACATTATTTTCTTTAAACTTATCCAAATATTAATATGATTTAATTTTCAGTAGGTGTAGTTAATAAAAAATAAATTTTATGACAAATATTAAAACCTGAGAGTCTTGATATTTACACAAAAATTTGTGAAAAATATTGGACATCTTTTGGAGGAATTGGACATTATCATTTCATTACGAATAATTGTGTAGGACTTTAAAAAATGTGTTATAATTGTTAAGTGCATTTTATCTGTATCAACATTTTTCGCAGATTATACATCATTTTAAAATAATCTTCCCGGGATTTTATAAACTGACAAAATATGTACAGGGTGGGCAATTAAGAATGGAGGTCGGCCATATTTCCGAAACCAATCATCGCACAAGTTTAGGGAAAAAAAACCTGAAGTGGCCCTGAAAAATGGCTGGAAAATATTTTCGAGTTTCTAAAATGGCCGCTAGAGGGCGTAATAACCATGACCGAATGGAAAATTGGGTTTTTCTCCGTATTTTGCTCAATTAAATGTATTGAAAATATATGCATTGTAATTCTGAGATAATTTCGAATCTTGTTAGTTTTCCATTTTTGTTTATATCTTTAAAAATAAAGTGGTGGAGGGATGCCGATTATATGTATATGTTATATGTCGATTACTGCGATTAGCCTTAATGGAATTTAACAAACTTAGTCTTGTTACAAAGAGCTTTTCTTAGTCTATCGAGTACGCTTTACGTTGTTTTTATTTGATCATTATCGTCGCCGCTAGGGGGCGTTACTTGACATGTCAACAAATATCGCACTTTTTCTAAAAAAATTTAAATGGAATGGGTAGGTTCATTTTTACACGATAAAATAGAGAATTAAGAAGCTTCAGATGTCAGCGAAAACCATAACTTTTTTGGACTACCTTGGCTTTTTTCTAACAGTAGAAATTAGCAAACAAATTTGAAGTTATGAATTATTATTAGATCTTGATGGAATTTGCAAAGTATCTGTTGAAAACAAGTAAGCTGTGAAAATGATACAACGGAGAAACAACATATGTCAAAAATATTCAGTAGAATATATATTACATAATATAAAAATTAGTAATTAATAATAATGACAACAAATCTAGTGGTATCAACAATAATTAATGTAACAAATCAAACGTCCAAAAAAGTAAACTCAAAAACACATTAAAAAACTTAGGATGTAATTAGTGGCGCCCTGAAATGTCGTTCATCATTTTCGATGCAAGAATTCATTCTCTGACGAGTGGACTGAACAGAAATCTCTACTTTTGCCATCGAAATACTTTGACATCTCTTATTCTTTCGATCATACCTTCTCTTGTAGTGGCTCTGGCGGTAAAAACGAGATCTTTTATTTGCCCCCACAAATAAAAATTTAGACAAGTCAGGTCTAGGGATCTGGCTGGCCAATGAAATAGAATTCCATGTCCTCTCCATCTTAATAATGTCTGATCTAAAAAATCCTGAACGTTCAAAGAGAAATTAGCCGGGCACCCATCATGTTGGAAATACGTATTTCCAATATCACAACAAATTGCTAGAGGTACGTCTTTCTAAAAGAAGTGGCAATTCGTTTTTTAAGAAATTTAGATAACACTCTCCATAAAAAGTTTCATTGAAAATAAAAAATATTTGTTCACCTAAAAGTCCGCACCACACATTTATAGATCAACGACCCTGAGATTGGACCTTTCGCATTCAGGGCGGATTAGTTTCAGACCAATAATGCATATTATGCCGGTTTACAGTACCATCACTCTTAAATGAAGCATAATTTGATCACAAAATACGTGAAAGCAATCCAGGATCTTCCTCTATCATTTGCAACAGCCAGTTACAATAATTAAGTCTTTGATCGAAAGCGCGGGCATTTAAACTTTGATGGAGGACTATGTGATATAGATGCAACATAAAAAAATTATAAATTAAACAAATCTATTTTATTTTCTAAAAGTTCTTTTGAGCAATATAGGAAAAATGTTTGTTTTACATGTCATATATTTTCTATACTTGCTCTGTATTGTTAACACCGAGATACAATAGCATCACATAGCCGTAAAACAACCAAATTTAAAACCATACATATCATTAAAATTAATATGTAAGTTTTATATTATAAACTTTATAAGATTTTTTTTTGCATAAACCAACTATGTTTATAATGAACTAATTCATAATAATAATAAATAAATAACTTACGGTGATTCGACATATTCCCAAATCCCTGGCTATTATTGCTCTAGAACTTAAATGAGGATCAAATTGCACATGTGCTAATACAGTTATAACATTTTCCTCGGTACGACCTCTACGGTGTCTCTGACACACAGGAAGTTAAATACTTCCTGTCGTACGTAAACGATGTGCCAGTCGAATAAAAACTCTTTCACCGTGATGACGTCTTTCAGGGTACTGCCGCTCTGGCGGCAAGAGTTGCATGTCTCATGCATTCGAAACAAATCGCTAACATGTCAAATGTTAGAATACGTTAGAATCATTATAATTTTAAGAATTAATTTCAAAACGAAAACAAATTCAAGTAGAAAAGTAAAATACTACACAAAATAGCAACAATGACAAGTTGAATATTTTTGACATTTGCTGTTTCTTCATTGTGTCATTTTCACAGCTTACCTGTTTTAATCAGCCACTTTGCAAATTCCGTCATCAAGATCTGATAATAATTCATAATTCCAAGTTTGTTTGCTAATATCTACTGTTCGAAAAAAGCAATCGAGTTGCGGTTTTCACTGACATCTGAAGCTTTTAATTCTCTACATCAAGTTTGTTAAATTCCGTTAAGGCTAATCCCAGAAATCGATATATATATATATATATATATATAAACATTTTTTTTGGCATCGTCCCTCCACTTTATTTTTGAAGATACAAAAAAAAATGAAAAACTTGCAAGATTCGGAATTGTCTCAGAAAACCTAATTTTCTATTCGGTCATAGCTGTTACGCCCTCTAGAGCCATTTTAGAATTCCGAAAATATTTTACAGCAATTTTTCAGGGTCACTTTACTTAAAGTAATTTTTTTCCTAAACTTGTACGATGATTGGTTTCTGAGATATGGCCGACATCCATTCTTAGTTGCCCACCTTGTACATATCTCACAGCATTTTTAATTCTGTTTGATTTGTAAGAAAGCATTATCGCCTGGTCTCCTATATAAAAAACGCTTCTAAAGTGCCCTGCAAGTGCAGTAATATTTTTGTTCGGTAACAACTTCTTGATTTGCCTTTATTTATGAATTAACATTAAAACAATATATTATTTGTGTTGTGCCTATCTGCCTGTTTATATAATTCGTGGAATATTTGCGTAATCCAGTGAATACCACCTATCCAGGAAATGGTGCTAATAAAATATTGAACAAATCATGTACTGTATAAACAAATTATTTTTTTATTTTCAGAACGTAGTCATTGACTCATAAAATTAATAAATATTTATGTTGTAAATAATAACATTCTAACATTGAACGCATACCAGCTACAGCACAACTACAAAACAATTTAATTTCACATAATGTCCACTAATTTTACAATAAAAAAGGATTGGTTCCATTGTCACACAGTAAATAAGTGCATTAGTTGATAAAACCGCAGAGGGAAGTCCTTCCACAAGCTACGTGCAGTCTGCCGCTAAAGGCAGAGATGCTTGTTCACCTGACTCTGGGGCAGTTCAGTAACATTTGCAGAATTTCAATCTTGCATCTACCTGCAGTATCTTAAAATGCTGTGATTATAGCTAACTGTTCAGTTGGTGGAAGATATCTGGAATAAGAAATTGTTTTTTTCATACAGTCGACATGACGAAAAGATATACTTTGGTGAGTTATTTTTTATTCATCCTATCACTTTTTTAAGTTTGTTTTGATAAGAATATTTATCGTATATAAAAAATATTACATCTTTTACCAATATACGTAGAATGCAGCAAATTAATTGTTGAAATAAATATTATTTAATCAGTTTCATCGGTTTTCTATATGATTGCATAGAAATTTTTACAATATTACCGTTTATTACTAACTATGATATAAATTAACTTTTTAAACGAGATCGATGATTATGTGCTAACTAAATAATTTACGACAGTTGCATAATGGTAAATATTCTTGTTTACTTATTGAAAGTTAAGTACACTTTCAATATAAATCATAATAATGTTAATCCATTAGTGTTTAAATCGCACGATGCTGCACTTTTATATTACCATTATTACTAATTAGGACATTTTGTATTTAACTACTATTAAAATAAAAAATCATATAATGAATCGAAGAACTTACGAAAGTAGCACAACGTACATCTTGCTAATGTAATATTTGAATCATAATTATAAAAAAATTATGCCTTAAAGCTTTTCATACTAATGCGGATAATTTTAACATTTATAATAGCTACAACATAATTAACTACAATTCAGTTTTTTCAGTTGGTTTTTTAATGTTGTTTTAACATTATGATATATTGCACAATTTTACATTTTTTAAGCTGGGATCTGTCATAAGAATGTGTTTTTTCATTAATAATAACAATAACCGCTTAACCAGGTAAATAAATTAGCTAATAAATTTAAATTACAAACTTAAGCTTTAACATACCGTCTATCTATTTTACGAGGGCCACACCAAATATCTCGCTTAAAATGCATTGTAGAAGAATAAAGTTTTAGAGACAGTTACCCCATTTTATTGTGAGCTATATTTCAGTAAAAAGAAATCTGAAATCCATAGCCTACTTTGTGAAATATATTACAAAAACCTGAAAAATAGGAAAACCACAAACGGTTATAGCTTCCTTATTTGAGGAGATACGAAAAAAGTTAAAGGGATGAAAGTTGACGGCAAAGACAATAAAAATAATAACGTGTATCAAAAAATTCGAAAAACGCAGTTGGCTTTGACATACGCTCTTGTGCAAAAATGAAAAGAACAAATTTCAAAGTGCCACCATTAATTTCGTTTATTTTTTCTCTTTCCAATGATACAAAACATGTCAAAAAATTTTAACTGATAGTGTTAATATTTAATATTTTACGAAAACCACAATTCATATAATTGAATCGTAAAAATCTGCTATAATAGTAAAAATTCACTTTATAATAATTATAATTCAGTAATTATTTATTACAATTTAATACAAACAAACAAATGTCTCATAAATAAAATTAAAAGTACAAAATAAACATCCAAAAAAACGAAAAATTATATATAACAGTACAACTACAAATGCTCAAATTGTGCATCATGCATTCTAATACACAAAGGTGCTCTACGAGACACTTCACGCATTACATTTTGGAGCATTTCAGTAGTAATTGCGCCTTACATGCGTTTCTAATTCTGGTTTTGATGTCCTCAATATTTTCAGGGGCAGTTTGAAATACCTTGTCTTTAATGTAACCCCAGATAAAAAAATCCAAGAGAGTAATATTTGGTGATCGAGCTGGCCATAGAATGGGTCCATAGGTGCCTATCCAGCTATCTGGCATAACTTGATTTAAATAATTTGTACATATTACAGCAGTGTGAGGTGAAGCCCCGTCTTTTTGAAAATATGAATAATTTAATCTTTCTGCCACTGTTAAATTCATAAAGAAAATCTAACGAGCGGTTAATTTGCCATCATAAAAATAAAGTCCAATTACTTTAGTCCCTAAAAGACCCACCCAAATATTCGTAGAAAGTCTTTCTTGAAAAGCAGTCTCTCTGCACCAATGAGTATTTTCTCGTGTCCACTTATTTCTATTGAAAAATCCATTATTAGAAAAATTTGATTCGTTCGACTAAAGAATTTTGCTACATATTTATTTATTTATCTATTTATTTATTGCATACACTGCTCAACAGGTAAAATACCCAATTATAGAACAAGAATAGAAAGTTATAAAAACAAATAATAAAAGTAGAGTACAATATAAAACATTAAATATCGATATAAGACAAAAAACAAACAAAAAAGAGCATAGAGAATAATAATACAAACTAACAAAAACATCAATAAATACAAAGTGTAAATTACAGACAATTAAAAATAAGTTTAATGAGGTACATGTGCAGTACTAACTTAGAAAAAGACAGTATGAAATAAAGATTAAAATTCAGTGTAAGAAAAGCAAAAGTAATTTGAAAGTATTTAAATTAATTAAAAACTTCAGCTTTTGTATCATTAAGGCTGCAATTAAAAATACCGAGGTTGCTACACGGTTTTTTAAAATTGTTACAGATAGTGAACAAAGGCGAATTTTTTAATAAATTTGTAAGTGGAGTGGGTAAGTAAGCAACTTGGTCATTACGAGAATTTAATCTAGGGACGTGAAGATTTAATTTGCAAATTATTCCAGGAACATCAAGATCATTGTGTAGCGTTTTAAATAAGAATACTTGAGAGACGTATATTCGCCTGTTTTCCAGAGTAGACAACGAGAACCTTTCAAGCAATTGACTCTGCGGAAAGCCAATAGCTGGATAGATACCATCCGACTTAAACCAAAGTAGTTTAACAAACCGGCGTTGAACTGCTTCCAGGTTGCTCTTATGAACATCATAACTGGACACCAAATAAGTGATGCATATTCAAGTTTCGACCTCACAAATGGTTGGTAAAGGATTTTCAATGTATCCGTATTAGTAAATTCACGACTGGTGCGAGCTATGAATTCAAGAGCCTTAAAGGTTTCAGAGGCTATGGTATCAATGTGGTTGGTAAATGATAATTTGCTATCAAAGATTACGCCTAGGTCGCGAAAAGTTGTTGGCCTCTGAAGAGTATCACTAACCAAATGATAGTAAAAAATAATCGGAGATGTTTTCAATGAGAATGACATTACGTTGCATTTACTAGCATTCAAGGGTAGTTTATTTACTAAGCACCAGTTGTTTACTTTACTAAGACAAGCTTGAAGTTGAAAACAATCATCAATATGGTTTATAACTGAAAAAATTTTAAGGTCATCAGCATATAACAGGCAAGGCAAATCAATTTCGTCCGTTATGTCATATCAGCGGGTCATTCCTATTTTTTATTTAACAACCATCTACAAAATCTTCCTCGGTTTATCTCCTTCATTTAAAAGTTGGACTTTCCTCATCTTGTAGCATCGAAATCCGTTTTTTTTTAAATATTTTTCTTGCACTGTCTTTTTTATGCGACAGTTTCTCTGAATTTGTCTCAAAGAAGTTTCTTCATTTTGGTTAACATAATTCAATAATCTATTCACTTTTCTTGCATTATCCGCAACATGCCCTCGATTTACTACTTTTTTTGAAAATGGACCGTGCGTTTTTAGGTTTTGAGCTAACTTCTTCAACAGTTCGATTTGGCTGCGGAGCATTTAGACATCTGACAGTAAATGCTAATCATATTGAATTTGTTATTATTGATGTTCACCATAATTACTGATATAAAATCTGTATTAAAACTCGACGACGCAACATACAACAGTGACAATCTGCCAAATTTGTTAATATCTGTATACATTGTTTTTCACTAATCATGGCACAGCTGATTTTTACGATTCAATATGAGTTGTGGTTTTCGTAAAATATTAAATATTGACACTATCAGTGAAAATTTTTGTAACATGTTTTTTATAGTTGAAAAGAGAAAAAATAAACGGAATTAATGGTGTCATGACCTACTTACGAGATATTTGGTGTCGCCCTCGTAAAATAGACAGACGGTATAACAATAAGTAAATATATCAGACAGTTTGACATAATACAACAAATAGCAAAATAATCTATAAAGAAACGGAAAACAAAAATAATGTGAAAAAAACTGTTCGTTACAGAAAGATATTGCCAGTAGCCTCTAATAATAGTTTTCTTAATTTTCTTTTGAATGTTTAATGAGGGGCGGTATTTTATTATATGATTTGCAAATGTTGTATGTAAATGATCTCTGGAAGATGGCAGTGTAGTGTTTAGGATTGGTTAACATATTTTTAAACCTTAAATTGATGTTATGTGCATCTTTATGAAAGTTTATTTTCTGGTACAAGTAAGATGGAGATTTATATTTAATTAGGTACTTTAGGTCTGCTCGATAGAAGAGTGGGTTAAGGCGCGAGGTGGCAATCGGGATTAATCACACGGACATCGCACCACCGGGTTCGAATCCTGGCTTCGGCACTGTTGGAGGAAATGGATGTATGTTCGCGTTTTTTCAATGTGTAAACCCCTTCCGCACAAGCCCTGGCTTCTGGAATTGGGGGTTGTCTAATTTTTGTGGTGTTTATTTATTTATTATATAACACTAATGAGTGCAGAATACGCCGCTTTTCCATATTCAACCACCCAACTTCACTAATTTTTTTGGACATACCTGATAGTCTTGTTCTAATACTACAAACAAATCGGACACATTAATTTTTCATCAATTGCACTTGGTTTGCATTATATTTTGTTAGACAAGGTCTATAATGACAACATCACTATAATAATTAACAACACCAACAATTCACATAAATGCTAAAGAAGATAGCAATAGCTGTACAGTAGCTTTAAGCTTAAAAAGCCCTTTTAATAGAAGAGTTGATGAGTAAAGCGTAAATCTGTATTCCAAGGTTTTTAACTGAACTCGTATATTTAATTTAATATAGGAAGGTGTTCACATTTTAATTTAGATGCTTTTCTACCAAAGATAATTATTTTCAACTTATCTGGATTTATGGCCAAACAATAATCCTCCAAAGATTTCATTAAGGCGTCTAGGTCACGATTAATATTATCATTGGCCATGTTGGTTTCATTTGGTTTGAATGACATGTATGTATCATCAGCACAAAGATGAGTTGAGCAGTATTTGATACATGATATTAATCACTTGTATACAATGGAAAAAATAAAGGTCCTAGGATGAATTCCTGGGGAACTCCACATGAGATATTTTTTGATTCCGAAAATTTGTCCTTAAGTTTAACAATTTGTTTCCTATCACTGAGATAGCTTCTTATTACATTTATAGAATTTATTTCAAATCCATTATACTTTAATATTGCGAAAAATAAATTATGATGTAGTCAACCGAACGCCTTAGAGTAATCCAACAGAGCCAGAACTGTTACCTCATCGTTATCCACTGCAGAAAATATGTCATCTGTAAATATTAGTGAGGCTGTGGTACAACTATAATTAGGTCTAAACTCTGTATATCAGAAAGTATTCGATATTTATCTAAGTGTGCTCTAGTTTCCATATTTTATAGTTTTGCTAACACTTTCGATAGTGTTGGTAATATACTAATAGGCCTTAAGTCCTTATAATGTGTGGCTTCACATATTTTGGGTATATGAATAATATGAGTTATTCTCCAAGCTTCAGGAAACACGTGATCTGCTATGCAAAAGTGTATAATGTGTGTTACATACGAAGTGATAAATGGACAGCAATAAAGCAGCATAGTAATATGTCTACCATCAGGCCCAGACGCCCTAGATTTAATTGATGAAAAGTATTCGTATATTTCCTCCTCACCGACAGTTAAATTCAAAATCTAAAATATTCCCGTTCTTTCTATTATGACAGTAATGAATTAACAGGTCTGTGCAATAGGAACAACATTAGATTGTGCAACGTTAGAAAAATGATTCAGAATTTCACTAACAACACACAATTTTTCAGGTATTTGAGGTTGAGGTTTGGAATGAATATCTAATTTCTTCAACGCCTTCCAGTTACTATTTGAATCATTTGTGTGCATGGTGAATCCTAATTTTTTGCCGTCCTCTATCTCCCTTCCCAATCATTTTGTCGTGATCTGGCAGGATGGAAATTAATAATAAGAAAGCTATCAAGTGGCGAGAAGTATTTTCCTCCCACCCTTTCCCTTCGTGCCAAAAAAACTGTTTGAAAAAAGCGTGTAATTTTTATATTGGGCGCCAAGCGTTTGTTTGCGAAAAAAATCATTTTATGCGAGTGCTGTCTTGTAGCAAATAAAAAGTGTACGTCGGTCTGATCGCGATAGGTCAATTACACGGGGAGTTATCATGTGAAATATTTTCGTTTTCCTTCTCCCTTCCTCTCCTAATCATCCCACCGCCTCCAGCCTCCATCCTTCTATTTAAAAAAAAATCCTCAAGTCCACTCCTTCATGATAAAAAATTAATTCAATTTTTTTTAATTTTTGTACCTTGGATTCGCGATATCTCGCATATCAATGGTCTGACGTCGATGAGGTTGGGACTAAAATTTGCTTACTTTCATGAGCTCTTCATTTTTGGTCTGAAGATTTTTTTCGTCAGATTGAAAGCCGCCGAGTTATCTTCGAAAAACCATTTTCGCCTATATTTAATATTCCCCCCCCCCTTGACATCCGCTGCAAAAATGTGTCGGAATGTTGGAGAGACTGAAGGAAAAAAATCACAATCGGAAGTCTTCTTTTTTCAAAGTCAGATCTGCTCCGCTATGACACCTCCTGTCTTAATTTCTTATTTTCATTTTTTAATTCAGCAAGTTCGCTTTTTAAGTTTTCGATATCATTGCTACTTTTTGTAACAGTTTGTAGAATTAGCTCAAGGTTCTGTTCTGCATGTAGTTGCTATTGCTATTAGAAAACGCTTAATTTAATTTATTTATTAATGATATAAAAGTTAAAAATGTGGAATACATTTTACAAAATGGGCTATGCAAATTGTTTATTCATGTTATGTTAATAACGAAATATTCCTCACATTTTTATAATTTCCCATCATTTATATGTTAAGTTGCGAATCAATAAGTAGCCAGTTAATTATCATTGTTAATATTATTACTTAAATTTGTGTTCAGTATATGTTGTATGGTTTTTGTTAAATATTTAATGTATTGAAAAATTTCCTGATAATGTAAGGGCCCAAAGTGACAAAAAGCGGAGTACAAAAGGCAAATTGATTAATTTAAATTACAATAAATATTTATTTTTTATTTGAAGTAAAGCAGTGATTGTTTTCTCATTCGTGAGAATTCACGAGTATTTTATAATTAGATAAATAACTAATTTTGTTACGAAATAACGAAATATTAACTTTACACAATGTTTTTAAGATATATTAAAATGAAATGTACAAAACTTAGAACTGTATCACTTCAAGATATTGGAATTATTGTGTAATTAACAATTTATCGAAAATATGAAATATAAAGGATCTAACGGAATACGCATGCTGAAATAGCCCTCAGAAAATAAACTCTGAAACACCTTATGTCGTCGTATTTACATATAATGAGAATACGAGGCATATAGTTTGTAGCCCCTTGACCTCCAATAATTCTTGAGGTAATCGAAGAAGTATGCCGGCACTATTTTCCAAACTCATTTTTCTAAGGAACTGTTATAGTTAGGAAAATGTAACAAAAATATAGGTATTCTTATAAATTATCTTGCAATATACTTGTGGTGTTAACCATAATTAAAATATTTCTTGATTCATGTTCTTTGTTAAAAATTATATAAAACTGTAAAGTGTAAAATTATGTTAAAATACGTCAGTAAAATTTAATTAATTAAATTATTAGTTTACAAACTGGGTGGCCACGAGAACCGGCTCAGGCTTATACAGTCGAGTACACATTTACTGGGCACTCAGTATATATTTTTTTCAATTATCTTAAAGTACTCTTGAAATGCTACAATTTGCATTGTAGATTGTTTTACGGGATCGTTTGGCTTCGAACAGCCTTACTTCACTTCGACTTAAAAGATCTTTTGTTGCTTTAGCCTACTTCTAGTTATTGCGTTAATTCCGCCTGTTCTAGGAACTTTGGCCTAGTGCGGACTAACACCTTGCATTCACAATGTGTTCCGCAGTTTCAGTTGCAGTATCGCAATATCTGCATTTGTTCTCTACCGCCTTGCCCATATTCTTGAGATATCTCAAGGGGCAGTGGCCTTAATTCGGACTTTTCAAGTTCGAGAAGCCTTGTGGCATTCTTTGCCGAATAAACTTTTTCGTTTGTCTTTGGCCTGAAGTATTCCTCTACTAGGACTTTTTCTTGTCCTTTTCCCTTTCTTGGATCTCCTCCGCTATGTGTCCTTTGGCCAGGTCACAAAACGGTTCGGATCAATGAATGGTGCTTCAGCTTTTTGCAAGACTGACAGCAAGTTCGTTTCCTTGTATGCCCTGGCACCCACATCAAGGTAACCTTGTTGTTGTTGGCCAGTTGTGCCAGGGATTGTCTAGATTTCCAGGCAATTTTAGACGGTATAGGACCTTAGAGCCTGACAGTATATAGATCTTTGCCCTTTGGATCTCTTTAATTAGGCATTCCTGGGCACACATATCTGTAGCGTAAATTTCTGCCTGGAAGATGGTTGGGGTGTTACCGAGGGCTTTGGATAGTCTACATTTAGGCCCTGCTACGCCCACTCCTACCTCTTCAGCCATCTTAAATCCATCTGTATACCAGATGAATGATCCTTGTTCCAATCGCAGTGCCTCTATTTTGCTCGTCTGACGACTTTCAATTAGCACGTCAAACGGGCAGTCAAAGTCTTGTTTGATTGGCACTGAGTGAGTGTGTTTGTTCATGGACTTCAAATGGATTAACTCCAGAATCCTTAAGTGACCAACGAGATTGCCTAGTTTAAATTATGTGCCTGGTGCAGTCGTAAGGTACTGAGTGCTGCCTCCTTCCTTACATGCCAGTGCAAGGGAAGGACGTCAAGCAATGCCCCCATAGCTGCTGTGGGATACGAGTGCATTGCTCATGTAGTCCTTAAAGAAATAAGGCCAATGTGTTATTTTCGGTTTTAAGTCCCAAGTCTTACTAAACAGCTTACTGCATGTCCATATTGTCACTATTGGTTTAGTAGGAGTACTTTCCAGATGTGAGTTCCAGGTAAGTTTTTGATCCAGGATTACTCCTAGATACTTGACTTCACTGAAAAAGTTTAACATCGTTCCATTCAGTATAGAAGTTCTAAGATTGAGTTTTCTCCTTGTAGTGAACAGAACGTATTTTGCTCGGATTGACATTGAGCCCCTCTGACGAGCAACATTTGGATATTATGTTTAAGGCAATTTGGATGAGGTTCGAGATCATGACCTCATTTTTTGCTCTCACAGTGATGACCAGGTCATCTGCATAGCCTTGGACGTTGAAGCCTGAATTACTCATTTTATGGAGGAGGTCATCGACCACCACAGACCACACCAAGGGCGATAGGCTCCACCTTGTGGACAACCCCTGTCTGCAGTCACGGTAGCCGACTCATCCCCTATACTTGTGATAATAATTCTGCTTCTGACTATGGATTGTATCCATTTGATTGTAGGTAACTATATTTCCCTTTTTTCGGAGGCCTTTTGTATGGATTCATAGGATACCAATGGATTCGTAAAAATAGGGAAATTGAATGGATACAATGAGCCATCACTGTCCCATTTGAAAAAAAATGAATTATTAAAAAAAACTAAATTACTTGCATTAAAACGTCTACAAAATGGTTAATAATAGTAATGATGTATATATATTTTTTCCGTAGAAACTAAAATGACAAAGTACGTAATTTTTTATTTCATAGAAGCTAGATCAAAATTTATAATTGCTAAAAAATTAAAATTGATCAAGAATTTATAAAAGTCACCACACATGTTCAAAAATTCATCCTGAATCCAAGAATGTAATAATATACAGGGTGTTCCATTTGAAAATCAAAAGTTAGGGTCATTTCCAACGAAACCGGAAGTGGTATCAAATTACTTCATATGTCAAAAAATGCAGTTTTCTGAGAGGCTCTAGACCCCCTAGTTTACTTTCGATATGTTCAAAAGTAAAAAAAGTTATAGGTACGAACAACTACTTTGTGGCACCCGGTATATTTTTTCAGTCATCTTAAAGTATTAAAATGCTACAGTTTGAGCTATTATGCACATTTATCGGTTTTGATGGCAGAATTTCACAAGGGTCTAACATTTTCGTAACAATTACGGTTTGAAGCTGTTTCAATGCCTATCTTGATTTGAAATTTTATTTGAAAATAGTACTTTTTAAGACCTATATTTTTCCTAAGTTTCGTTGGAATTATATATATATATATATATATATATATATGTTAGATTTGAAGTTCTTCGATTGGTTTTTTAAAAACAATTTATTTAAGATAATTACAATTATTATTATTATTATTGATGTTTCACAATATTCACTTAGAGACTTATGAAGCTGTATGCTTATGAAATTAGTACTTTAGTACTTAGAATAAATAAATGTGGATCTCGAATGAGAAACACTGCAGTCTGTTGACTGAATTAAACTTTAAACTAAACTGAGCTAAAAACTGACTGGCATAGGTCTTTACGTGTATTTATAATATTTACAATAAATGCTGAATTAGCATCAGATTGCTACATTCGCATTTCACATAGTAATTCCAAACGTACGTGTTTAAAAACAGCAGACATATTAGGTTGCAAAGATAACAAGAAGGAATATGATATAATTTTATCTACACTGGTATTGAATTACTTTGTGGGATGTTATCGATAATGGACTTAATACTAATAACAATGTGGAAAGCTAATATAACAGCTCCCTTTCTTATAAAAAAGTTGATGCTATGGATCAACTTTTAAGCATAGATTTTACTATAACTAGGGTTTAATTCAATGTCTTCAGAGGGTTCTTCTTGTATGTTTACACTGGGTCTCCTTTTGGGTAATAAATGTCCGTATTTGTGTAGTAGCCTGGATCTTGGTGGTTGTGGAGGTTTCGGGGGTTGATCATTTGATGACGATATCCCAATTTTTATGTCTCTTCCTCTCTTCTTACATTTACAAGTTATATAAAGAATAATAAGTGCTAAAATTAAAGTAATGGTTAAATATGTGAACCAGGATATATTTTTGGTTAAAAATGGTTCATTGATTAATCTGTCTAGATCGTCAGAGTACTGATCTAGTTTGTGTTTCGCGATGTTTAAATCGTCCGTGTTAAGATTACTTAACTTAAGGGGTTTTAACTTGGGGAGTTTATGTCTTTCGGGTAGGTGATTACAACAATCGTATGGTATACGCACTACGTGATTGCTGTAAGTAATGTTGTCCTGTTGGTGAGAGGATGCGTGCACTCGGGTGCTGCCTATGAATGCGTTGCACTCCGGTTGTAAAGTTAATATAGAGTTTATAGAAATTAAAGATAATTAAGACGAAGACATAACGTCTTTTTTGTTGCATTTCACGGTCACTGGTAAATTGTCTGATACTGATATTAGCCATTTATTGTTCTTAAGTTTTTGGATACTATAGTCTTTGGCAAACAATAAATTTGACTGGCAAGTTCGGGGCACTATACTTAATTGTCTTAAGATTTGGGCTTCACATATCGCGTCACTGTCTATTGGGTACGGAAGCACATTTGAACATAGTCTTGTACTGGGGTTTAATGGTTTACAGTTGTCGACGTCCGGAAGGGGTACAAATAACAATGAATCATCGTCTTTGGCAATATACTTATGCGTTGTTGAGAGGATGTGATGAAGTCCTGTTCGATTATCCAATATAGGAATGGGATAAAGGTGGTAAAGGGTGTATTTTTCTGGCTCTGCTAATGGAATTTTCAAAACAAATATTATCTTAGATCCGGCTTGAAAGGCCTGGAGTTCTATGATATCAAAATATTGAGCTATCTTTGAAATTTGAGGAGTTATCGGCAAATTGTTTTTATGTAAAGATTGAGATATTTCCTGAAGAGAAGCGACAAGATCTTTTGGTGTGATTATTGAACTATGCAGAATTTTTAATCGAGCAAATGTTATTGAATTTAAAATATTATCTAAACTATTTTCTATAAACATGTAACTTTCCATTAGAAATTCACATAACTCAAGTACTCTTAATTTTGATTCAATATACGCTAAATCATTTGATATGTCGTAAATTGAAGTTTCTATTTCCTTGATGTCCTTATTAAAGGTTTTCTCATCTACCTTTAGTTTTTGAACTGTTGAATTGAAACTTTTTATAACAGAGGTTGTGACTGAAAATGTTCATCACTCATAAGTTTATTAATACAATTTGTATAATATTCACCATCAGAGGCGTCTAGGTTGCCTGTGATAGCTTTCCAAAATGTACCTATTCCATTTAAAAGTCCGCGTTTGTATCGTTTTGTGTCCGCGAATATTTCTTCGACTTTTAATTTAAGAGATTGTGAAATTTGGGTTAAGAGGCTAATGTGTGTTCTAACTTCTGATCGAAATGATGTCATACGAGGGTTGTCAGTTTCGAATGTGGTTATCATGTCATTTAAAATGTTATTGTTATGGTCAAGAATTGATTTAATTGGTTCGATGTCTTTGTAAACTAAAAGTGTCCACTTGTCATTTGAAATTTCGATACGGTCTTCTTCGTGATAGTAAATTCCTAGGGTATTGTTGATAGTCTCTATCGAGTATTGGGGTGATACTGCTTTGAGCAGCAGAAGAAACCTGAAAATAAATTAATTTTCAAAGTATGGCTTCATTCTGTCAAAGTTGATTTTTGTACTTTGTTCAGTTTCAGGGTTATAAAGAATAGCGGAATTTCTTAAAATTTCCCTAATAATAAATGGTCCATTAAATTTATTTCCTAATTTATTTTTAATTTGACTCTCTTTTACGTAGACTTTGTCGCCTATATTGAATTCGTAGTTATCAGTTACGTGTTTGTCAAATCGTATTTTGGACTTTTGTTTTTGTAGTTCCGTTTTTGTACGAGCTATTTTGTAATAGTGTGAGATTCTGTTATTTAAATCTCGTATATACTTAGATATTAGTTCTTGCTGATTGTAAAGTGTTTCAGGGGGACGGCTAGAAGTATGCCCGAATATCAATTCATACGGGGTAAAGCCATGTGTCTTATTAACAGAATTGTTATAGCAAATGATTGCATAGGGTAAGACTGTCAGTGGGTGTTCGCTGGGGTTTTCTAGTTTGTTAGCTCTAATCATTTCCATAAGGGTCGCGTGAAATCTTTCGATTGAACCGTTCGATTGGGGGTGATGCACACTAGAGAAGGTTAATTTGATGTTATAAAGGGTGCAAAGATCTTTAAGAAGCATGTTATCAAATTCGTTGCCGCAATCACAATGTATGCGAAGGGGTGTTCCGAAATGTTGGAAATAGAGTAAGAGTGTGTTGACAATAGATTTTGCGGTTTTGTCTGGTATGGCATAAGCCTGTGTGAACTTGGTGAGTTCGTCTCTAATACTTAGGGCGTAATATTTAGTGGGAACTTGGATGATATCGATGTTGATTCGTTCGAAAGGGGTTTTTGGTGTTTCGGTGATAACCAAAGGATTATCGAGATTTTTCCTTAAAATTTTTGTTTTCTGACAAATTTCGCAAGCTTTTACAAATTTTTCTACGTCTTTAGTTAATCCGTTCCAGTTGTACTTATTTTTTATTCTACGAATAGTTTCGTTTATGCCACGGTGAAGATTGTTTTTACCGGCGTGAAATTGGTTGAGTATTATGGGAATTTGGTCTTCGTCAGAGGTTCTTACAATGTCTTGACATATAACTAGTTTTATGTCTTTGTCACTGAAAATAAATGATAAAATATCAAGAATGGGTAAATTAAGGTTATTTTCGACGTAATATGTCTTAGATGGGTCAATGTCGTTTTTGCTTTTATATATTGTAACGAAGAGTTGCAATATAGCTGAACCGGGATCGAAAGGTAAAGGTACGATATAGTACGATCGTTTCTTTACGGTTTTACTGGAAAGAATGTTAATTTTATTGTTGGCAAAGTCAGGGTTTTCTTCAAAAATGTCTTCTATAATTCTATAGTGGAAATCTTGTAGACTGTCTTGTTGAAAGAACGTTATTATGTTTTTGTGGTCTTTGTCAAGTAATTGGTTGTTTGAAAATGTAATTTTTGTATAGTCAATGAGAGAGGTTGTCTGATACAATTTTTCGAATGTGTCGTATTCTTGGGTTATTTGTTCTGGTGAAGTTTCTTCAGGGTTATCATCTGTGTCAGATGAGTCATCTAAATTTTGGATATTGTTATGGAACGCTATACATTTTTGTATATGATTTACTTTAATACGGGATAAAGCGTCTGTGTTCTTGTTAATTTTTCCTGGCTTATATATGATCTCATAATCATATTCCTCTAGCTTGAGGCGCCAACGTGCGAGCCTGCTACCGGGATCTTTAATCGAGAATAGCCACGTTAATGGTCGATGGTCAGTGATAAGTGTAAATTTTCTTCCGAAAAGGTACGGTCTGTAATGCTGTACCGCCCACACGATCGCTAGAAGCTCTCTTTCAATCGTGGAGTACTTCGTTTCTGCGCTACAAAGTGTACGCGATGCATAAGCAATAGGGAGGTCTTTGCCTATGGGTCCTTGGGAAAGTACAGCGCCAATAGCGTATGCGCTAGCATCTGTTGTTAGGAGAAAGGTTTCGTCGAAATTCGGGTATATTAAAATAGGGGTAGAAGTTAAAGCGTTCTTGAGTTCGTCAAAAGAATTTTTACAAGTTGAATCGAAGTTAAACGGGATGTCTTTTTGCAATAATTTAGTAAGGGGTTTAGAAATTTTGGCAAAGTTAGGGATAAAACGTCTGTAATATCCAGATAGTCCTAAGAAGGATTTGATGTCTTTTTGGGTCTTTGGTTCTGGAAAGTTTCGAATACAGTCAATTTTTGAAGGATTCGGTTTGACTCCGTCTTGGGTTATAAGGTGACCTAGATAAGCTACTTTCTTCCTGAAGAATTCACACTTATCCGGCTGGATTTTGAGATTTGCTTTCCTTAGTCTTTTGAATACATCTGTGAGTCTAGAAATGTGCTCATGAATGGTGGGTGAATATATAATTATGTCATCCATATACACGAGACAGCGCTCGTTTTGAATGCCTAAAAGAATGTTATCCATAACGCGCTGGAAGGTGGAAGGTGCGTTTTTGAGGCCGAATGGCATACGAACGAATTCGTAATGGCCATTTTCTACAGAAAATGCTGTCTTTTGGATGTCTTTTTTGTTAATTTCGATCTGGTGAAAGCCAGATGCGAGATCTAGAGTGGTGAAATATTCACATTTTCCTAGCTGGTCGAGGAGATCTGAAATATTAGGCAAGGGGTATTTATCTTTAACGGTTAGTTCATTAAGCTTACGGTAATCAATTACTACTCTCCATTTTTGCTTGCCCGAAGCGTCTAGCTTCTTTGGCACTACCCACACTGGGGAGGACCAGGGTGAAATGGATGGTTGAATTATACCTTGATCAAGCATTTCGGTTACTTGTCGTTTTACCTCTTCCTTGTGAACTTGAGGATACCTATATGATTTGGTAAAGACGGGTTTAGCGTTATTGGTGTCAATTGCGTGTTTTATTTCATTGGTGAAAGTTAGCGAGTCGCCTTCCAAATAAAGATGTCGGAAAATTTGAGACATATGTCAGTAATTAATTCCCTTTCCTCGTCGTTGAGATGTTCTAATCGTAGTTGATTTTGGATGTCGTATAGTCTGTCTGTAGCATCGTTTTGAAATTGGGTCAAGTTAGTGTTGGAAATGTTTATGTTACAGGCCAGATCAAATTGTGTTATGGGCTCTAATTTTAAGTCAGAAAAATCAATAATTTTAGGTATTGCGTTAGCGTTAATTACGGAAGTTAAAAATTCACCTTTTTCATTGATTTTAACTACAGCGTTGGGTAATCTAACTTTTTCTCTTTCCTGAGCTAGCAGTATAGCATCAGTACTTGTTAGGTTGCAATTTAATTTGAAAATTTGTTCAGTGCGAGGTTGAATAGATATTACGTTTTTCTTAAAATTTCCATTATGATTTATATTATTATTGGCAACTGTAGATTCACATCTACATATACAGGGGAACTGTTTTAAAGTTAGTAATAAGTTTCCTTTTTTTATGTCTATTATACAGTCATAATGTTCCAAAAAGTCTGCTCCGAGTAGTCCGTCAAATTCTATGTCGAGATTGTAGATGTAAACTTTGTGAGGGTCGCCTATATTAAATGGAATAAGTTTTGATTCTGTTATTAAAATTTTTTCACTAGTTATTCCTTGAATAACGGCATTTTCAGGAAATGTGTTCAAAATTTTTTCAGCGGTTTTTTCTTTGAAAATTGAAATTCCTGCACCGGTATCAATCAACAGATTAAATGTGTTTGTGAAATCTTTGATGTAGTACAGGTTCTTGGATTTGACGGTTAGTAGGGGTCTTAAATGAAGGTATGTTCGGGGAATTTTAGGTTGAGATTGAGACTGTCTAAGTTCATTGATTGGACTTATGACGTCAGGTTCGAAATCGTATTGTAGTCTTCTGGAGTTGTCTCCGGGAATGTAACAGGGTTTTCCTGTGTGAAAAGTTTCGGGTATTGAGTTTGACAGTCTGGGGGGTCGTGAATGGCTTGAGGGCCTAATTGAAAATCCTGGGAAACATTGGGATACTGATATTGTTCCTCTGGGAAATATTCGTGTTGTTCGTATGGGTATTCTTGGAATTCTGGATTTGTGTCTCCTTGATATTCCTCGTTAAAGTAATTTTGTGATTGATAGTTTATGTGATGGGTTCGCGGTTGATTATTGTTTCGATTGAAATTAGGATTTGGCTGAATTACAGATGGTCGAGGTTGAAATTGATTAGGTCTGTTGAAACTTTGGCTTGGCCTTTGAATTTGGTTTGAAAATGGTTGTTGGAATGATCGTTGCTGTTGTTGCTGTGCCTTTGAAAATTTGGGTTATTATTTTGTGAAGTAAAATTTGGATAATTATATGACTGAGAAGATTGTTGACGAGCTCGGCATTCGTTAATAACATGGCCAGTTCGTTTGCAATAGGAACACATTTTTGCGAAGGGCGTTGGAGCATTTGGTTTTTTGATAAGGGCTTGGATGTCGCGAGAATTGTTTGGCTTGTTAAATTTTTGATTCTCAAAATAGGAAAGTTGGAGCTCTCGTTTGATGCGTAAGGATGCTTCAAGCATATCTGGAGGGTTTCCTGCCCTTATAATTTTTCCAATATTGGGTTCTAAACCAGTGAGAAGAGTATTTAGGGTCATTGTTTCAATCAGCTGGGATTGAGCGTCCTTTTGTGCAGGTGTTAAATTAGTTTTTTGCACTGAGGCATGCATCTTGGCATTGTGGGTCTGAAGTCGGGAAAAGAAGGTTAAAGGTGATTCACTAGGGAGTTGTCTGATCCGTTGCAGGTCTTGTATTAAAGACGTGAGATCACGTGAATCTCCGAAATGGACAGATAAAAGTTGCTTCATTTCAGTCCAAGTGGCTGGGTTTCTGGAATTTATTAGCTGAGCTGCTCGCCCGCGAAGCTTATTTTTGATGTTAAGTTGAGTTGAGTTGAGTTAATATTACTTGTTGATCACCGACGGCCATACCGTTCGCATAATCACAAGCGTTTAGAAATGTGTTTAGAAAGATTTGGTCGCCTTCAAATTCAGGGACAATTGAAAATATTTCGGATAGTCTGTAAAGTTCGACTTCCTGAATTTCTTGTTCTGGTTGTTCTTGTTGTTGTTGTTGTGCCATTTTTTTTTGTTTGGTAAGGTTTTGGGAGATATTGGATAGTAGAACTTAAGTTAATAACGCGAAATGAACAATGCACTTAAAATGATTCAGAGTTAAATGTACTTACATGAATCTTTCCATGGAGGTACTTGTTGAGTTCTGTGTAAAGATTTCTTGTGTTTGTAGATTGATTTCTTGGAGTTTAGTTGCTTGCTTGAGTTTTCTTGGATGAGTTTCTTGATTTTTGGATTCGTTGGTTCGTTTGACCGTTTAAGGATGAAATCCACCACTACCAGTTAGGATGCCCTTGTTCTGTTAGTGTTTTGCGGATCCTACCGACTGCGCCAATTGTTAGATTTGAAGTTCTTCGATTGGTTTTTTAAAAACAATTTATTTAAGATAATTACAATTATTATTATTATTATTGATGTTTCACAATATTCACTTAGAGACTTATGAAGCTGTATGCTTATGAAATACTTAGAATAAATAAATGTGGATCTCGAATGAGAAACACTGCAGTCTGTTGACTGAATTAAACTTTAAACTAAACTGAGCTAAAAACTGACTGGCATAGGTCTTTACGTGTATTTATAATATTTACAATAAATGCTGAATTAGCATCAGATTGCTACATTCGCATTTCACATAGTAATTCCAGACGTACGTGTTTAAAAACAGCAGACATATTAGGTTGCAAAGATAACAAGAAGGAATATGATATAATTTATAATTTTATCTACACTGGTATTGAATTACTTTGTGGGATGTTATCGATAATGGACTTAATACTAATAACAATGTGGAAAGCTAATATAACATATATATGGAGTGTTATTGTACTGCCGGGTGCTCTCCCGCGTCGATGGTCGACTCCTCCAGGAGTCACGGTTGTCTAAACGACGTTTCGGCAGAATCTCATCTGCACAAGACGGAAGTTTGTACACCATGATGCAAAATCAGGATAAGAGGCACGTCATTCTTGGCATGGTCATTCTAATAATTGTTCTCATTAGTTCTTCTTCTCTTATGGTCATTGATTGCTGTTTAATATAAGGGAATATTTGATCTGCAATGTTGTTTTCAACTATTTGCCAAATTCGCATATCTGGGTGTAATCTTGCAAACACTAACATTTTTGAACTTGAATTCTTTTTCTTTGCCATTTTTTAATGTATTTCTAATTTGTTCACTTTCTCTATTATATCTTTTATAGAGATATGTGTACCAAAAAGTTCAATAATGACGCTTTTGTCCTTTGCAGGAGGGCCTACGGGAAACTAACCATGAATTGTCCTATGAGCTTATCTATCGAGTTCATAGATCCATTGTGACCTTCCAGGAATAATTCACTTATCTGAAAAGACATGTGAGAGGTCTATATGATAATCAAACTCAAACTTCTTCTTAAAATTAACACCTTTAAACTTTCGCGAATTCCAAGGACTGTGAACTGATTCTATAAAGATGTCTTTGTTTATACAGTCTATGATACGTGAAGATGTGTATACGTCAAAGTCAACTTTAGGCCTAGTTCTGTTGATTTTGTAAAATTGACGACAAAAGGTTAAAAGAAACATGTTTTTAAGCTGAGTTGGAATCGTGGTATCATAGGTTTTAAGTTAAGATATTTTCTGAACCCAGTTTGGGGAGCTAACGTCCATGTTTATCACAGGATGTCTGAAACACTTTCATAAACCACTCAATTCCAGACCTCGATGAACATCGGACACCATGAAGATTGGTTGTGTCACCCATTTAAATATTTGTGTGGATTTTATCTCTGGTGATAGATCTCCTATTAAATGATCAATTAAATTCAATCTTATATTCTAGATCTCTTAAAATAGTCCACTTAAAGAGTCTGGATTTATGACGAAATTACCGAATGTTTACATCTTGGACTAGACAATGCCGCCCCTCCGTTTCCGAGGATGCTGAATCAATACCTGGGGTTAAACCAATTTATCCACCTCGGTAACCCCTCAAATGGGCCAAA
This sequence comes from Leptura quadrifasciata, assembly GCA_963675555.1. Classification (NCBI taxonomy): domain Eukaryota; kingdom Metazoa; phylum Arthropoda; class Insecta; order Coleoptera; family Cerambycidae; genus Leptura; species Leptura quadrifasciata. Next base: position 146,036,000 of record OY776673.1, on the reverse strand, counting down.
AACTACGCCCAAAGTCCTCCTTTCCGTGAACCCGTTTATTTTCCCCAATTTTTCGACTAATTGTGGTTCCCTCGAGTAGAACGGAAGGTCCATTGATATTTTTGGAAATACAAAAAGTATTTCGATGCCAATATAAGGGATAAACACACGCTTGATCTCTACGTTTTATAAATAATTCATAAATGTATAAATAAAAAAATATAGGTATGCATTAAGAACAAAGTTATGACGAAAATGAATAAGTATTTCCCGATCAAACCAGCTTCTATCTATCGCAGTTTGCAAAATAATATAATCTCGAATCATATGTTAATGTTAAAAATGTGGTACAACGAATAACAGGATTTTTCAGAATAAAATAAATAGGTAATTTCTTTTTTTAAGAGGAACTTGTTATACAAGGTGGTCCAAAATTGTCTCCCGATATTTCTGCGGCTGATAGTATACCAAAAATATTGGTAGTCTTTATAATAATAATTAAAAAAAAACGAGTAGCACCACGTGAAAGAGCGGGAAATTTTACATAAAAATGGTATACAATTTTTTTAAATAAATGTTTCCCTTAGCATGAAAAATTATTACAGTTCGCTAGTTCGGCTCAATATTTCAAGCGCGTCGCACAGGGAAATGAAGCATTTCTCGACTACCGCTACATAATAAAGACAATTTGTACCCATTAAAAACGAAAAAAAAAACAAACAAAGGTAGCATTTTAAAGAGGAAGACTTTCAGCTTTCCAATGGTATACTTACTTTCAATTTATATATATATATTTTATACATTTATTTAATGTCGGCCTATTTCCGCTATTGAGGCCTAACACCGACGCCTTTAGACGAGCTACCCCCAACCAGGAATTTTGCCGAACCTCTTCCCTTAAGAAGAGTAGGGAACTTTTACTTGCCTAACATTTAATAGACAAGGAACCGACGGCTTTACATCCCTTCCGAAGGATGGTATATCCCCTATACAGCCCTCGCCTAAGGTTGTATAGCTTCCGCGCATACACTGATATACAAGCCGTTGGACGATGTGTGAGGCGAGGACGCGGTCTTCGTTGTGAACACGAACGGTCCTCTGGTTGTTGGGAAAATAAAAAAGTTTGGGTTGGCTAGCTTCGTCTGAGACTCCCAGAGGCCGCTGGTGCACATAATTTATTAAAAAGTTAGGTCGGGGTGGTATGTCCTTAAACGGAAGGATTCGGCCAATAGGTACTCCCTGTATAAGTTCAGAGCGTAAATATGCTTTTATTTGATTGTAAGGGTTTAAAGCTTCACCCTGTATAAGCTGGCTGTGATTTATTCACTTTTGGTTTCTTGGGTAGGGCCTACTTGAGTACCCTGTAGATATTTTTCTTTAATAATAACACTGTATTTAAAACACGAAATTAACAACTTTTTATTTATGCGAAAAGCAGAGTTGAATATTTGTATTATTTAAAATTAACAAATTTCTTTTCAGGTAACGTATCGACGGTGAGACGTAGAGATCTGAGATAATTCACTTACAAACTAGTCACGAAGACGATTTATTTTTACTAAAAACTAGGGCCGCGTGGGCGATAAAAAAGAAAATGTAGCACTTGGGCTGAACAAAAATATAAAAGCCGATTATTTACTAGGGGCTGCCTAGGAAGAGGACACGGGTACACTTTCGGTTTCGTTAGCTACGCCGGAAAACACAACTTTGGATTTAGGCTCTGTGGCGACCAAAGGGTAACGCGGATAGTAAGAACTTATTCTTAGATACACCGGGAACACAACTTGCCGGAGGCTTGGCACGCTTCTTCTTTTATACAAACGACGGGGCACGACGTAGCCGAGAGCTGAATGAGAATTAAAAGGGTACCGGACATTCATTTGGGCTATTATGGTGCAATGTTGTGCAATAGTTGCTTAAATTTTTGAATTTATAATTGAAAATTATACTGCTAAATCGGCTATGAAAAGTGTAATATTCTGATATGAAAATGTCAGCGGAATCTAATTTAGTTTTGGAAATATTTACGATAACTGCGGATATGACTGATGTCTGGAAATGGTCTCGTAAAGTAACGTTGAGGGTTCGACTTTAATCCATATTAATGTTACATTTAATGTTACATGTGATGCTATGTTTGGTCATGATAAATTTATGTAGGTCATGCTAAATCCTATTTAGGGTAATGGAGTGAAGTTGGCGACGAGTTGCCAGCATGCAAAAGGGAACTAGTAAATTGGACTTAGTGATTTTAATTAAGAAAAGAAGCTGAATGTGGGATAACTAAATGAAGATAGGGACGAGTGGCCAGCAACTCATGGGGAACACGTAAACTTCTTGATTTTGAGAAAGTTGTTTTATGGGCGGCTCGGGGAGATAATTAAAAGATGTTTAAAGATATTTTATGGAAATTGAATTTGATGCGAAAATTAGGAGAAGGGGGCTTGTAGAATGATTTGGGAAGTGAAATAAATTATCATGAATTGAAGTTTGGGGAGTAAATTGAGAATGATTTGAGATGTTGAGGGGGCTGTATTTTTAAGGGGTGTCGTTTGTAAAATTTTGTTGTTAATTTGACGGAATGGGGTGTTTTAGTTAATTTAATGATAGAATATGAATATCGGTGAATTATCGAGGATACTTGAAATTTCTCAGATTTTTTAGTTATAAACTGAAGTTTTTTGGTATGGTAGGTGTCTTAAGGACTTTTTTATGGTGTTTGCCAGGTTGACCTTGACAAATGATTTATTTGGCAAATTTTAACTATTTTTTGGTCGACCATTTTGGTAGTATGAGGAATATACTACAACAGTTGGAACATTCACCCATCCAACTACTAACCGCGCCTTACGTTGCTTTACATCGCATATCGAAGTATGTACATAGTAAAGACGCACCCAATTTTTATTTCTTATAAATTGCACGTGAAAGTTAAGCTTTATAATTGTTTTCCACTTTATATTAAAACATAAATATTAAATAAAATATTAATTTAAAAAAAAATCCTTGTAGGTATAGCTTGTTTAAACCTTACACTTCAATCTAAGATTAATTTTTATGCTCTAAAGTATCCAGGGTAAAAAAAATAACGTTTAAATCATTGGTATTGTTTCCAATTTTTAGGGTTAGGAAATTTCCACTTGAAAACTTGTCTAAAACGATCTTGAAGGTAAAAAAACATATCTTTTTTTACGTACAAGTCTTTTATTAATTTTAACTTTTCATCAAAATTAATCTCTGGCAACTGGGCTATAAATAATGCTATGAAATATAATTAAACGTAGAAAATAGCTAATTATCAAGTACAAAAACATTCCTATTTTCACTTATGCACAATCTAAGTCCTTTTTTAAAGAAACGTTGAATATCCTGTAAAATTATGCAAATACTTTTAACTATCGGAAAGCTAATTTTAACCTACTATATCAGGAACTGCTTGAGATAGACTAATCTTTTTTTTGAGTGACTATACCGAGATTAACTCCATGTGTGAATTTTTTATGAGAAATTAACGGGGATTTTCACAGCCTGTGCACCCAAATATGTATATTTCTACTGAGATACTGTTCTGCTATCTTTGCTCACCCGCTCATGATACTATTTAATGTATCTATTAAATACTGCTATTTTCCGGATATTTGGAAATATCCCAAAGTCTGTCCGGTATGCAAAAAGGGAAATAAAAACGAAATAATTAACTTCCGCCCAATAACTATAATCTGTAACTTTGGCAAAGCCTTTGAAAGATTATTACATGACTCTATTTACACTAATGTTAAAAATATCATTTCCAGTCAGCAACACGGATTTATGAAAGGTCGCTCTACTACCACCAACCTCATATGTGCTACGCAATTCATATCTGAGTCCATTGACATGCAGATGCAAACGGATGTAATATGCTTTAATTTTACGAAAGCTTTTGATAGGCTTAATGATAATATATTGATTGCAAAACTTTCCAATTTTGGTATTTCGGACCTGCTCATAACTTTCTTTAGGTCTTATCTAACTGACAGACTTTAATATGTCGCGTATAATGGGTTTAAGTCCTATGATTAAGGCTCATCCTAAAGTGTTCCCAGAGCTCTGTTCTAGGGCCACGGCTTTTCTATATATTTATAAATGACATAGACGATACTTTAGATGTGCAATTCTTAATGTATGCTGATGACATAAAACTTCTACACAGAATCTCTAGTTTAAGCGACTGCATTATAATGCAAAATAATATTTCTAATCTGAGTTCCTGGTGTGTTAAAACCAATCTATCGTTAAACATACAAAAGTGCAATGTAATGCCATTTACAGCTAGAGAATCTGAGTATACCTACGAGTACACGCTGAACGACGAACAACTAACGCGACCGTCTATGTTTAAAGACCTTGGTGTAACTTTTGACAAAAAACTAACTTTTGTCAATCATCACCTCTGTTTGTGACGCAACCAAAACTTTAGGCTTTGTCATATGTAATAGCCGTGATTTCACTAATACTTCAACCTTAAGTTATTATGCTTTTCATTTCTGAGATCTAAGCTAGAGTATGCATCTGTTGTTTGGCAGCTCTGTTATAATACTCATATTGCTAAATTAGAAAACGTGCAGCGACACTCTTAAATATCTCTACTTCAAAACTCTAAATACATATCCGCCTATTGGTTTTTCTCGATCAAATCTGCTTAACATGTTTTCTATGTGCAGCTTAAATGATAGACGTAATAACTTTGCTATTAACTTTTTGAAGAAAATCATTCACCATGAAATTGATTGTAGCGAGACACTTCACAAATTGAAGTTTCATATTCATAGAGTTAATTTTCGTCATAGTCAAACTTTTTATCTGCCCAGAGCTTGGACTAATGTCCTAAAATTCTCATCTATATATAATATTTGTTCCTGTTACAATAACCATCAGAACATTGATATTTTTCAATAATGGGGCTTCCTGCTTATGTTCATCTATCAGTTTGCCTCACTATATTTTATATATTCCTTACGTACAACAATCTTGCTAATTTTTCCTTGTGCATACAGTTTCCCTTTAGCTATCTTTTATATTTTTGCTTCTCTTATAGTCAGTTTAGATTTTAGACTCATGTTAATTTTTTCTCTTCCACTTTTATTATATATATTTAAGCTACTCCCTAATGTGTACTGTATATTAAATATGTGTTGTTTCCCATCTGTTAGATGGTGTATAAATAAATAAGTAAATAAAATTCTTTTATCATTCTGTAGCATTGTAAATTGTTGATGGATTTTTCTCGCAACTGTTCAGTCGTGTTCTTTTAATTATTATAAACAACTGATTTTAGATAACTCCACATACCGAAGTCAACAAGAGTTAGTTAGGAGACCGAGTAGGCCACTTGATCGGTGCACCTGCACCCAGGCCAATCCATCTATTAGGATAGTGGTTGTATATAACCATGTTCTGGTATAATTCGGTGTTGCGCCGTCATGAATAAAAAAACATATTTTTTTCTCTTTCGCAATGAAATATTACTTAATGTTTCATGCAGGGTGTTTTCCAAAAAATCTTAATACACAGCGCTATTTAAATTCTCTTGAATTAGGATTTTCCTCAGCCCAGAAATGCATATTCCGAGAATTAAACATGCCTTGTCGTGTGAATGTGACCTCGTCAGGAAAAAGTATTTTACTTAAAAAAATCTGGAGTTTTTTTCCTCTCGTTCAAGCAACAATACACAAAATCAACATATCCTCAAGTAATAATTCTTGAATTTTTCGGTAATGGAACGGGAGCAATTGTTGTTGACTATAATGTTACGATATGAACATTTTATGCATTCGTATTTGTTTTAATATTATATTTTGTAATTTTTTAACAATTAGGTCTTGTGTTTTTGTTTGTATAAATAAATATTTTTGAAAATAATATTGTAATAATAATTTCTCGAATAAAATTTTTTATACTCCTTCCCTGTAATTGATACATCTTTTATTTCAATGTAATTATAAAAACTGCCGTTTACAATTCTTTTAGCGTCGTTTGAACTTCAGGATGTAGTTTTTTAAAAGTATCTATTCGCTGATGTTTACAGAAATTGAATATCACTTTATACTACAGTAACTTTAGATGAAAAATGGGTTCATCTTCGGAAAATTTTGAGCTATAAATTGGTGTTCACGTACCTTTCAGCTCCCTAAACAGTTTATGAAAAGTACTAAAGATTCCGCTGTATGCATAACTTTTGACAGCGGAAAAGCGGCCCAAGAAGTACCTTTTTTTCGACCGTTATTCCACTGTAAAAAGTTATGCATATACCGAAATCTTTGGGATTTTTCACAGATTGTTTGGGGAGCTGAAAGGTACATATACACCAATTTATAGAAATTTTTCTGAAGTCAAATGCTAAACTTCATGGACTATTAGTTTCCCAGTAATTGATCTGGGGAATTTAGCTGAATCACCCTTCTATGCATTTTTACTGTTACGAAGGGTTCTAGATTAAAGCCATCTACTTTTAGTTTCTACATCATCACAAGTATTTCTGAGGAACTTATATTCTCCCTACGTTCAACTAAATAAATGGCTAAAATAAATTACAACACGTACATGCAAGTTAGTAAAATCTGAAATAGTTCTCCCAACTCCTCAGTTAATGCAATTTAATAGAATGGGCACAATTCGTATTTATGCATCCGCATCCGGCAAATTAAATGAGATATTGTCTTTAAATACATTTGAAATAGTGATAAGCAAATATTACCCTTTGGTGATTATAGAAGATAAGTTACTTAAGGCGTATAAGAAAAATCCCCAGATACGTTTGAAATAAATATAAAAAATATGAGTTCTGCTATAATACAATGTGCTGGAAATAACCAGTTTTATTTTTAAAATACTTAATCTGTTAATTCTACATGGATATTTGATATACTCCCACATTCTATGAGTACATGGAGATTGAAATAATAAAACCACAAAAATATATTTTTAAGTATCGTATATTCAATATTCATAGAACTGACATGTTTTAATTTACAATTTAAACGTTGAAAATCACAATGATAAATCTGAAATATGCCTCATATTGGTTAAATTATTGGCACCAAGGACAATAACAGACACGTACTGCGGTAATTTTAGGGGATTTATAAAATAGATACCTTATCATTATTGAATTTCATTATTAAATAATATTTTCCAACACAATTCAGTCCTCGCTCTTTTTGGAGATTTTTTTCTGTTTGATTATATAACCACAAAAAAAATTCTGACCCCGAAGTGAAACATATCACTCTATATGTATTTTTGGTCGTTGAACAAAAATCAGTAATCAAAATAGACCTATTCAAAAATATTTCGGCATTTGCAAATCGTTTTTATTTTCCGGTAAAGAAGGACTGTTTTTTTAGATATGGCTCAGAAAGTACAAAAATTTGAATAATAAATGCTAATGAGACTTTCTACTCGTTTTCTGCATCGTTAAGTAAGAATTTGTTATTAAGTAAGAAGTAAAAATTATATAAAAAAATATTTTAAAAAAAAGCTTTTATTTAAATGCTCTAAAAAATAGAAAATAAACTTTGAAGTAAATCAAACCCATCATTTGGTAATAATATAATATAATTATATAATTTGTTTTATGATATAAAAGCTTGTCGCTAGCAATCTCCTTTACACAAGAAAATCTCGCGACAAGCTTTTATATCATAAAAAAAATTATATAATGTAACAAAATGACGAGTTTGATTTACTTCAAAGTTTATCTTCTACTTTTTAGAGCATTTAAATAAAAGCTTTTTTTTTAAATATTTTTTTATATAATGTTATTTTTACTTTGTAGTCTTCTCATATGCTGTAATCCCCAGATATCGATTTTGAGATGAATCGAATCATAAACGGTAAAGTCGTCCGCCATCTTGAACTAAATTTTTTACTAGGAATTCGTAATCCGCGACCCCGAAAACCGCCAGATATCGATTTTGATCGGTTCGGACCTAAGTGACAAAAGTCATCCATATTGGCGCCGCCATTTTGAATTTCTGAATTTTGATTAAAAATTCATAACCCGCGATCTAGAAGTTGATTGTCGAGATGTCGATTTTGAGTTGAATCGGATCCTAAACGGTAAAGTCGTCCGCCATGTTGAAGTCGCCATCCTGAACTAAATTTTTGACTAGAAATTCGTAATCGGCGAACCCGAAAACCCCCAGGTAGTCATTTTAATCGATTTGGACCATAAACGACAAAGTCGTCCGCCATATTGGCGCCGCCATTTTGAATATCTAAATTTTGACCAGGAATTCATAATTAGCGATCTCGAAAACCGCCAGATATCGATTTTGTGTCGAATCGGATCTCGCATCTTGTTTTTTTCCTTACATGAAATAAAATGTATGATCACCGGACTTATACACGTGCAAAATTTCAAAGCTGTAGATTAATTAGAACTAATCGAAATTTTGATTGCAAGATTTGCCCTAAACAAACTAACTAACAAACAAACATTGCAAGTTTAATAAAAGCTTTTAAAAAGGAATTCGCTTGATCTCAGGAGAGAGTATCTTAGTGTTAAATTAATTTTAAAAGTCCACTGCTATAAAAGTATGGCTAATATATGCTGTAGCATATCAAACCTTTGTCTATAAGATCTCACTAATCTCTATTGGCAAAAAAAGTAGATTCTTTGTTGCAACGAGGGATATCTGTCAACTTTGTCTGAGATAAGGCACATTGTCGTTTATCTCAAAATGAAATTGCTGATATTATGGCTAAGGCAGCCGCCATAAATGGCACCCCTCTGCCAATTAAAATACCTGTGATTGGTTTGGTTAATGTGTATAAGAAAAAGCTTCTTAAGAAATGGCAAAACTTATACAATCAAAAGTATATGGAGCGGGGTACAAATTATTATTACTTAAACCCCCTGATCACTAAATCTAGGTGGTATGATGATTGTGCTATTTCTAGATCATTTTATTCTACCATCACCCAATATGGGTTTTCAGCTACCACTGAATCTTTCAAAGTAAAAGGTAGAAGCATACCGATTTTTTTTTTTTTTTTGGGAGGGGAAAACCGCATGGCGAAGGTTACACAGTAACCAACAGTGTCTGGCGCTACTCAGACTAAAAACCCCTCGATTTCTCACGGTGCTCCTGGAACTGTCTCGTTTGAGACATAACGTCAGAAGCATCGCAGTGTCCAATGTTCCTTTTCATCCTTGTCGTTCCCACGGCACCACTCCGGTTTCGATCCACTCTCTTTCTTCTTTCTTTTTTTGTTGCATAGTCTTTCCCACAAAGGTTCTGATTTTTTCCCAGCATTCTTTGTTGCGTTGCATAATTTCTATTACGTTGTTTCTATCCACCTTTACGCCTACCGCTGTCTCTAGTTCATCCCTCCATATTTCCCATCTGTCACATGTCAGTATTGCATGCTCGGCAGTGTCTCGCATCCCGCAATAGATGCACTGGTCTTCCTGGGTTAATCTCATTTTTTTCAGGTACGCCCTGAAGGCTCCGTGTCCTGACAGAAATTGTGTCAGGAAAAAATCCAAGTTTCTATGCTCGCATTTTATCCACTTCCGGAGATCTACTATCAATGTTCTTGTCCAGGCTGCGTTCTCCGTATTACTTTCCCAGTATCGTTGCCATTTCTCTACCGTTTCTTCTCTCTCCCCTTGTTTTATTGCTTGCAGATGCGAGTTTTCTTTTCTATAGAGGCGATATCTTTCCTCTGCCAACAGCGAGATTGGGGGTATACCTGTGATTACCTGCAGTGCATTTGTGGAGATGGTCCTATACCCACTCGCAATTCTTAACAATGCCTTCCTTTGGGCCCCTGATAGAATATTTAGGTATTTTTTCTTTTCTAGCACTTCGTACCATACCGGTGCTCCATATAGGATTATGGAGTGTATGACCCCACATAATACTGCTCTTTTTAGACTACTTGGTCCTCCTATATTCGGTAGTATCCTTGTCAGTGCGGCCATTTTACTGTCTGCTTTTTTACTTATGTATTTTATCTGCTCCGTGAATATAATTCCTTCGTCTATTACTACGCCCAGATATGTTATATGTTTCCTAGGGATTATTCTAGTGCCTTGGAGGTGAAAGTTTAAGGATTCTCTCTTCCTTTTGCCCTTTAGGATAATTGCTTCCGTTTTTTGTGGTGCCAGTGTTAGCCCATTTTTGACCATCCAATTATTTATCAGCCTCATTGACTCATTTGCCCGTCGCTCCAGTTCTATATCGTTTATAGCCTCCACCATGATTACCAAGTCATCTGCGTATGCTATACACGTCGCTCCTTCTGGTAGGGCGATCTTTAAGACCCGATCGTATAAGATATTCCACAGAAGAGGCCCCAATACAGAACCCTGTGGGACACCGGCCGTCATTTCCATACTCCTATTTCTTGTGACTTTGATTTTCCTTTCGGAGAAGTAGCTTTCTACTAGGTTCACCAGGTATTTTGATATACCTCTGTCGCGTAATTCCCTTATAATTATGCTCCAGGTTGCCGAATTGAACGCATTTTCCACATCTACCGCTATTAATACTAGCCATTTTTTATCACACTTCCTAGCGTCCCCCACTATCTTATCAATTGCCTGAAGGGTCGAGTGGCCCTTTCTGAAGCCAAATTGCCTTTCGGAAAGCCCACCTTTCTCTTCCAGCTCCTGTTCTATCCTCTACTTTATAATCCTTTCCAACAATTTGCCCGCCATGCTCAGCATGCATATGGGTCTAAAAGCGGATGGGAGTTCCGGCGGTTTCCCTTTCCAGATGAGGGTGACTGAGGCTATCTTCCAGATATTTGGAAACTCTTGACTTCTGATTATGCCGTTCAATATCTGCACAAAGACCTCCGGTGCGACTGTCGCTGCCAGTTTAACTGCTTCAGGGGGTATTCTATCCGGGCCTGGAGCTTTTCCTGGCTTGATTTGCTCTACAGCATGTTTTAGTTCTAGCAGTGTCACGAGGGGAATGTTTTGGCGGATTGCCTTTTGTCCACGAGTCCTCTTTATAAGGGAACAGATGTTCCGCAATTTCTACCTTCCTCGAATCACTCAGGTTAAAAGGTAGTGTGTGTCCTATACGTTTCATCGTTATTTTATAACCCGCACCCCAAATATCTTCTTCCAGGTCATTGCATAGTTCCTTCCACAGCTGTCTTTTCGATTTCCAGATTTTCTTTTTTAATTCTCTGCAGGATTGTCTGTACAGATTTTGAGATGTTTCCAATTCGTCATCGCTTACTTCTGGTCTTCTGTGTAATCTGGTTACTTTCCTCCTGAGCTGTGGGCATATTTTTCGTTGTTCTTCTATCTCTGCATTCCACCAGTATGGCATGGCTCTTCGATTTCTCCCAGTCACTATTTCGCTTTCGTCCATCACCTCCTTAAGCGTTTTGGTCAATTCCGCCGCCGTTTCAACGTTCTTTCGATTCAGTTCCCTTTTTAGTCCATTCTCAAAGCTACAGCATCGAAAAGGCTTTTCCTTACTGCTCGTTTTTCTATTTTATGTTTGTTTTCCAGCTCGAATACTATATGATGATGATATGTTAATACTTCTCCCAGCAGTACTTTCCATCCCTTCACCTTTTTCGCCAGTTTCGCCGTAGCTCCTGTTACGTCTATAAAGGATCGACTGCCCCCTCGTTCGAAGGTGGGCACATCTCCTGTATTTATTATCACCAAGTCTAGTTCGGCGACCCATTCCTCTATGTATTTCCCCCGGGTATCCGTAAGAGGCGAGCTCCAGATTATGGACTTCGCGTTTAGATCCCCTGCAAATATTGCTTGTTCCCCGTTATCCCTAATGCTGGTCATCACCTCGTCTATGTACTTCCTGAAAGCTTCAATTGATATATTTGGTGAGATATAACACCCATATAATTGCCATTTATCGAAACTGAGTTTGACGAAGCCCTCTCCCTTCTCCGCTTTTACGATGCCAATATTTTTATTTACTAGTTGGATGGCCACATCGATCCTATTGTCGGTGATTAATCCTTTGTTTTTAGCAATATTTATATTCGGTTCACTAATGATAATCACATCTACTTCGTTTTCTTTCGCTACTGCATACGCTATGTCATGCGCAGCCCTGCATCTACCTAGATTAGTTTGTAAAAACCGAATCTTGAGGCGCATCTCCGTTTCTGGATGTGCTGCTCCGCCTAGCCCTTTTCCTGCTTTCTTGATTTATTAATTTCCTGAATGTCGGGCACCCCATCTGATCCGCTCTGTGTCCATCCTTATTGCATGTCGTGCAATATGGCGGATTATTGCAGTCCTTTGCTACATGTCCGTTCTTTCCACATTTTATACATAGGTCGGACCTATCCTCGCCTTTACAATCCCCTGTTATATGTCCATATCCCAGGCATCTGAAACACCTTGTTATTTGTATCCTTTTCCTTATATCACACTGCACCCATCCTATCCTGATTTTTCCCGTTTTTAACAGCCCTTCTGCGATCTTTCTCTCAGCCTTTATTGTAGCCGCCTTGTTTCCGTTTCTCATTTGCCTAAGTGCCAGTATCTGTATGTTATCTCCAATATCTTTGTTATTCTTTTTAATTTCTTCTTTTAGCTCGTTTTCCTCTATATCACCGTCTATATCTGTTATGTGCAGCGTAACCTCGTTTGTCTTTTGTATCACACTTACATCTTCTAAGTTTCTGTTTATGGACTTTATGAGCTCAGTAGCCTTCTCCTTATCCTTTACTTCTAATAGTAAGCATACCGATTAATTTATAGTTTTCTAGTTCAATGTGGCAGTTATTTAACTGTTTTTTGTATTCGAGTTATTGATTTGTGTGTTATTATTCCTAGAATGCGTTTGTTTCTTCATCCTTTGTGGGTTAACCTAGTAGCTGTGGTCCAGTCTATGTTTTACTTTAAGCCGCCCCGATGGACCCCTGGGCGTGAAATGCGTGCATCCTAATTATTTCCTGTTGCTTTCCTTATTTGTGTTGCTGGCTGATGGTTTTCAACCAAAGGTGAACAATTGGAGAAAGAAGAAAAACAGGAATAAAAAAATTCTAACCTCGAAGTCAAACATCGTTTTATGTGTATTTTTGGTTGTTGAACACGAATTAGTAATCATTAAAAATTTGTTCGCTATTTGCAAATTATTTTATATTCTTGGTAAAAGAGGGCTCTTTATTTATCCTAGACATAGTTCAAGTACAAGGACTTGAATTGACACTTTCTATTTGTTTTCTCCAACGATGGTATGAAGTACGAATTTAATATTAATAAAGAAATTAAAAAAAAATAATGTTGTTTACTTCGGAGTCAGATTCTTTTATGTGGCTGTGTTATTAAATGTCTTTTTTCCTGTAAAGATCAAAATGATGTCCATGCTATCATATTTCTAGAACTGAATTAATTTGAAACATAGATTGAAATATTGGTTCTGTAGAGTAAGTGGATGCAGCTTTACATTTATAAAAAGAATTAAACAGTTATTTTGTATCTACTGAGTATGGTTTGTGATAATCTCGAGAACTTCTGTGGATAGTGAAACACCATGAAATACTAGAACATATTTTTTGAGGGTCTTAAAATGTGCCGCCAATGAATTAGATTAGTGTTTAACTTGAGGCGAGAGGTGCAACGTGAGGCCAGTGACTGAGCTTTCAGTGCTTTCATCAAATTATCTGACTACCCAAATCAAAGTGGCCGAACAGAAATCAGGAATCTGTTCGACAAATACGTCACAATACCCCTACTAGACTAAGAGGTAGGTACTAAAATTTCAAAGAGTGTCTGAGAATCTCGTTCAGCTTGTCGTCGTGAAAGCATATGCTAACGCATGGTGTTCTCCATCTTCGAGATGCTTGTCCTGGTGTAATTTGTTGTGGACTGCGTGCTCGGGGCTGCCGTATGTTTATAGGTTGATTAAATGCTAGTGGGGTAAAGGTAAAGCTACAATTTTGTGGTGATAATAATTGGATGTAATACAATGTTTGACGTTAGTTGTATATTAGATACGTATATGGCTCTTTTTTGTTTGTTCATGCTGGTGAGGGCTGTTTTGACGAAATGATGATTTTTTTTGCATTAGTGTAGTGCAGTAATAAATATTTTTTTTGCTATTTTTTAATTTTTTTTTTTCTGTTTTTTTTTTCATTGTTTATCTATTTTTTTTGTTTGTTTATTTATTTTTTCAGACAAAAATATGTTTTACAATAATGTTCTAGCTAGGGTTCAGAAAGTGAATATGTAATTAAGGGATGGGTGTTTGGGAGTGTTAAGGAATTAAAGGGTAAGGGGGTTGGTAAGGGATGGATTGTCTAGTTGGATTAAAAAGTTGGCTAGGTTAGGAGTAGGTTCTTTAAGATGAAGTTTGATTGTGGGCGTGCCTGATAAATTATGAATTAACTGAATAGGTGTATATATCCGAAGGTTATTGGCTATTCGAAGAAGTTTACTTTGAATTCTTTGGAGTGTCGGGTAAGCGTAAGTTAGGATGGGTCTAAGGTAGGGTTTAAATAATAGGGTTGCTAGTTTGGGTGGGGAGTTTATAAGGAGTGGATAAAGAATTGAAGTGCGCCTCCAGTATTTAGTTTTAATTTTCTTTAGATGTTGATAGAATGGAACAAAAGTTTTCTATCTAGTGTGATACCTACATTTTATTATTATGTCAGTTTAACACGTGTCCATTGGCTGAGATTTTGTTTTGAATTTGAGTAAATTTTTTTATTGAAATTAGTTGGTTGAGTTTTCTCTGGATTGATTTTGCGTCCCCAATTATAATAAAAGTTAGTCGTTATGTCTGTCTGAGATTGTAGTAGTATAGTTACTAGGTGGGGTTGTTCTACATTTGAACGTTTTGTAGTCCACTTTCGTGTGTATAAGGAGACAATCCATTTTACACAATTCATACTTCTTATGTCCAAGAACTACTTAAAAGTTGGAAATAACGATTTCAAAACCAAAAACTAGACGATCAGTCGCCTGACGAAAAATCCGAGAAAAGCGCTTAAAATTGACTTCATTATCTTTATTTGAATCAAAAAGGCCAAGGAATAATGTTTGAAGGATTTTTGAAGAAGCCGCAATTAGTTTTAAATGGCGTTTGACGCAAAATAGATGATCAATGAAGAAAAAAATCGAAGAACTGTTTGAGTAAAAGGTTTTGCTTAAATAAAGTTAGCATTTGCTTAAAACTGAATGAATAAACGCAGCGATTGCTTTTCCTGCCTAAGTAATTGCTTATCAGTGTCTAACAAATGTCAGGCTGGGGTCGAGTAACCCCAGCCTGACATTTGTTAAAGCGGTTGTAATTTGGTATTTGCCACATTTTCTTGTTGTAAAATGGCACAGTTCCTAAATATTCGTAGAGAAAAAATATATAAAACGCGTAAGGAAGATATAGATGCTGATGATAAAATTGTTGAGTGGCTAGCAAACTATTTTCTTGAAGATAGTTATGAAAAACGCGGTAGTACATTGCCATCTGTAGAAAAAATTAAAATTTTTCTTTATGTCGTGTCCGATCCAAGCTTCCAGAATGCAGTTGGTGAAGAAATTGGTATTCACTAAACCACTGTGTCTAAAGTGTACACGTCGGTTATGGCTAAAATTTGAAATAAGGCAAATTTATGGATACATTTTCCTACAACTGCCGCCGAAATTGTTGAAGCTAAGAACAAATGGTCTGACAAATATGAATTTCCCGATGTTATCGGTGTGAATAACTGCACATACATTAGAATTCCAAACTTTAGGGAATATGGAGACGAATACGTAAATAGAAAAGGATTTACTAGTATAAATATACAACCGACATGTACTGCACAAGAAATATTTACAAGCATTGATTGTCAGTGGCCAGGTTCTGATAACAGGATTTAAAAAACTCCATTATCTATAATTTTCTGAAAAATACAGAGGAAAATTGTGTATTTCTAGGAGATGACGGCTACTCAATGTCACCCTGGCTTATGACACCTTGGAAAAATCCAGTGATATCTGCTCAACAGTATTATAATAATATTTTTTGCCTGACATGTTATATTTGAAACAAGTTTTGGACAGTTGAAGGCTAGATTTCCTATTTTACAATATAAAGTGCGAAGTACTAAAATGAAAACAATTGCATCACTTATTATTTGTTTGTTTGCATAATATCGCAAAATGGCTTAAAGATGAAGACCTTAATTACACAGAAGAAACTAATCATCTTGCTGGAAAACGTTTTATACAACAAGAAACAAAACTTATAATATAGGGATAAATACGTTCCATTTCATTTTAGCGCTATTTTTCTTAAACCTATAAATAAATACATACACTGTATACTAAAATGAAACTCAAATATCAAAATATATACATCATAAAATGAAGTTAAACCTTATCATTATGTACTGGAGTTACAGGATTTGCCCAATTTTTTAATATTTTTTCCTGTTGCATCCGAACTTCAATTGTTCCAGCAAAACTAAACGTTGCTGTTGTCAGTTTCTTCGCTTCATCCACCTCCTGTAAATCGTTTGAAATTTTAATTGTTTCAGGATGTACTACTGGTGCAACAACTGACAGTAGATTTTCCATTACAATTATTTGTGGAGGCCCGAGGTCAATTGACATTGCACCTAAAAATTTCAATTTGGTTGCATTTATATCTTATTTATGTAAATAAGAAAAGCACTGTATCTATAGCCTCCCAGTTCCGATATTGCAATAAATCTTTTCGTTACATTAACTGTTCACAAGTTTTGGTGTTTAAGTTTACAAACTAAGTATTTGCAAATATTTTATTTCATAATAAAGCCGAGATTGATATGAATTCTAGAACTGGATTTGAAAGCGCCGGGGATATCTTACTCGTAAAAATATTTTAACCCCAGTCTAAGCAACAAATTTCTATCTAAAGTGAACTGTAATTTTAATGGATAAAGTTATACATCGATGAAAACTTACCGTCTTAAAATCGGTGAAGGTTGGAGACCATAAAAAATATCTTGTGTATACAAGGATAGGTTGAAGGGTAGGAAAAAAGGAATACACAACGGAATTATCTTCTTGACAGCAAGTTAAACACGAACACTGTTTATCTCAATTACTTATAAATTATAAATTTACGGATGAATTTTTGCTACTCTCATTAGGTTCATCAACATTTTCTCCCATGACTTAAATATAATTTTCTTGTTACCGGTTTTGTTGATATCAAATTTTTTTCACTTTCATATTATTTATTTTTTTGGCAACTTGTTTACTTGTAAGAGTAATATTAAAAATTTCTTTGTAATGCTGAATTATAATATCCAAGGCTCATTCTTTTTCTTTTTTAATTTGAGGTAATTGTAATTTATTAAAAACAATTTTATTTTCTTTTAATTTCTTAATAAGAATACTTTGTTTATCTACTTCTTCACCCTCACTACTATATTGATCACTAGTATCAGACATTTAAATTATGAAATCGTACAAAATTCTGACCTACGCTAATTTGATAACGTCAAATAATGACAATCAGGTCTGTTCATGTCAAAACGATAACGAAAATATAGAAAATGCTTAAGATATTTATTCTTATTATAAATGAACAATTGCTTTTTCAGGTTTTGCTTTTGCTAATAAGCAATTACTAGAAGTAATTGCTTATTAGCAAAAGCAAGCAATTACTAGACTAAGACTCAATATTCATTATTACGTAACTTTTTTCTCCAACCCCTCTAAATTAACTTCTCAAGCACCCTTGAAGGGTACTCCTTTCATGGTACTTTACTATGTTATTAAAACTACAAGTGATATATCTAATACCGAAGAACACGGCTTAAAAAGAATCGATTGTATTACTATATTTAAGCCCCTCCCAAGGGGGCGAGTGATAGATAGGATTGTCAAATAATCGAAGACATGCGTTTGTTGATTGTTTTATAGTAACAATAGTTTTTATTTCGAATAATCTATGTACCATTCTGAGGATTTCCGATGATAATGAAAAAAATATGCACGAATTTTTAAATGGTTTCAGATTCTTCGATATAAGGGAATGTTTATTTATTGAAACGAGGTAAACAAGATTTGATACATACTCTTTTATTCATTTTTTTTACAATTTCTAACTTCTAACTTATCAAATATATTTTAAGACAATAAAAACATGTTAGTTGCTCAGAAATGAATAGAATGTGAAAATAATAATAAATGATTTTTCTATTGATATTAAATATTAAGTGTAGAAAAGTTTTACTATAATTTATTTGAGATTATCATTGATTTCTCGTAGGGGAGATTGTCTATACATAATCTTTTCGTTGATATAGAGTATGAATATTTTACTATATTTTTTGAAATTGTTGTTAATTCCTCGTAAGGGGAAATTATTACACAATATTTTCATTGATTTAGCTTTATTACTGTGCTAGCTGATCAGAATTAGATCAACAGTATATGTAGACAGTTTTTCATATTAGATTTGAATGAATGATAGTTATCTCCTAGAAACTCCAAAGAAAAGAATCTTTCAATACTTGGTACAGCAGAAATAAGATGTCATTTTTGAATACGAGGAAGATTGTTAAGAAGTATATATTTATTGAATTTCTTAATCCATTTAAGTTTGTCTAGTAAGTATTACCAAAATGATTTGAAATGGGATCTGCAACGATTTAATGTTTCATAGTCCATATTATACTAAGAACCTATTTTAAGGAATTTTGATGCTGCTGAAGCAATTTTTTGCAGTTTAAAAAGGTGTGACACACGTATTAGTAATGTCTCTAAACCAATGGATAAGAGGATTGAGAAAGCGATATATACCACATTCAAAATAACAGAAACGATTAAATTTTTTCTGTTATTTTCAGCTGGATACATTACCCTCCGGGAGTGAGAAATAGATGTAGACATCCGATGTTTCCTACTTATAGATAAGTCGATGTTTGGCTAACACAGTGTTGGTTCAATAACAAACTTTGCATTTTGAAAAAGAAACTTTAATATGGCAATAAATTAAATAGAAATGGGTATATGTAGAGAATGCATTGGAAAATATATATGGTTCTGCATACCCATTAATAGTGGAAACAAAAGAATACATTATGCTATCTATAACTTAACTATTGTTAATCGAAATAAAACGTAATAAAAAGTCGACTCATAAACGTTACAATAAAATTAAAAGTAATAACCATACTGCTTATTACAATGAACATGTTTAAATTAAATTGAAATAATAATAAACTTTGTTTTGTAACATTTAGTTGTGTGATAATAATATTTGGTATGCTTTCTGCAGAAAAAAATTACAATTCAAAATATTTTGTATTTGTACGTAACTATGTAGGAATGGAGAATAAAAGACAGCAAACCTATTAGTCTTGTCGACAAATTATTATTATAGATATGGAGGGAGGCAAAATTTTTAACTTCAGGGATGGGCTTGGGGTAGTTAGGAGGTAAAAATCCTAAAAGTCCCCGACTCTAGGGTGTGTTTGATCCGAAATGGTGCATTATGCTGTCTAATTTGTGTAATGTTTGCGGTAAGCGCACTATCGCCCAGTTTAAAAGAGTACAATTTTTGGGAGATTTTCTGGACGTAATCCGCTATTGGTGTTATGTCGTTGCAACGTGCATAAAGATCTCTGAGGGAGGTGTACCTTCCAGAGTTCGAAATGAGGCGCATAAATTTGTGCTCAAGCACTTTTAATTTTCTCATTGTCGTGGCCGGTGTGCTGCACCACACCGGCGCCGCGTAAGTGATGGACGGCCTGACCACCATCGTGTACAACAGTTTTTTGTTTTGTCTGTTAAGTCTACTACCCCTGACCATCAGCGGATACAGACTTCTGGACAGGGGGCAGACCATCCGTACAGTTTCATTTATGTGTGTATTGAGCGTAAGTCTCTGGTCTAGTATGACCCCAAAATACTTCACGCATCGTTTTGTTGGAATTTGGTGCCCCCTGAAAATGGGTGTAAAAATTCTGTTCTCAGTGAACTGACGCGTGAAGACTATCGCTTCCGACTTCTCGGCGTTTACCCGTATCTTCCACCGGTCCTAACACGCCGCGGCACGGACCATGTGCGCCTTCAGCAGCATGTTGGCTGCTTGAGCGTTGTGAGAATGCGCGTACATGGTTGTGTCGTCGGCGTACTTGGCCAGCGTGGTATTCGGGAATTCCGGGAAATCGGAAACATAGTTACATAGTACAATTTTGGTGATAGACACGATCCTTGCGGGACTCCCGCGTGAATATCCCGCTGTAA
This sequence comes from Leptura quadrifasciata, assembly GCA_963675555.1. Taxonomy (NCBI): domain Eukaryota; kingdom Metazoa; phylum Arthropoda; class Insecta; order Coleoptera; family Cerambycidae; genus Leptura; species Leptura quadrifasciata. The sequence goes on along the minus strand of OY776673.1, from coordinate 146,015,806 downwards.
TGACAGTTTATTATTCACTCGAACCTGCAGGGATCTGCCCGTCAAGAACGAGTGAATGAGTTTGATGATGTACGTCGGAAAGTTAGAGTCGTGCATCTTGTATACTAATCCCGGTGTCCAGACGGTATCAAACGCCTTTTCAATATCAAGAAGCACCATGGTAGTGTTCTTCCCGAGGTTGTATTGTACCTTGACGTCATTAACAATCTTGATGACCTGTTGCACCGTACTCCTGCCCTTTCTGAAGCCGAACTGGCACTCATCGTCGATGTGGAGCTCCTCCTTGGCAGCGTCTAGTCTGACCAGGATGAGCTTCTCCACCAACTTGGAGATCGCCGACAGTAGCGATATGGGATGATAGGTGCCAGCGAGCTCCGCGTTCTTATTCGGCTTGAGGATGGGCACGACTACGGCGCACTTCCATTGGCTGGGCCAATACTGCAGTCGCAGGATTGCATTAACGATGTACGTCAACTGCACAATACCTTTCCTCTGGAGATATTTGAGCAATTTGTACTCGATGCCGTCTTTTCCCGGGGCTTTGTCGGTAGGTAGTTTTTTGACAAATTCTGCAACTTCTGAGGGTTTGGTCATGATCTTGAGGAATTCTCGTCGCGTCATTGCTGCATCATGACCAACGATCTGGTTAATGTCATTTTCTATGCGGTCGTGTTCCAAATTATTTGGTATGTTATTGTTGTGTATATTTTCGAAATGGTCGGCTAGGTCATTCGCTTTTTGCGCGTCAGTCAACGCTGTCCGTCTGTTCACGCGTGCCAGCGCAGGTATGGTCTCCCGCGTATTTTTCAAGGCCCTCATCAGTTTCCACAGCGAGTTGTCCTGAGGATTTAGCGCTGCCAGTTTATCCCCCCATTTTTGGTTTTTTGCAGAGATAATGGAGGTTCTGATCAGCCCTTGCAACCTGATCATTTCTATCTTGGCGTTGACATCGCGATTTCGCTACCAAAGCCGTCTCAGTCTGTTTTTCTCTCGTATATTTTTTATGACCGCTACGTCTAGTTGATCCCTGTATGGGTTTACTGTTGTTGTAGTGGCAACAGCCTGCTTGGCATCCTTGTGAACTTTGTCACTACATTTTCTAACTCGGCGGGTGTATCGATAGTGTTGTTTAGTGTTAGGTTAGTGTTCACGTGTGCCTTGTAGAGGTGCCGGTTGGCACCTCTAAAAGGAGTGATTTTTCGTGTAATATTTTCCCTTGACACATCATTTAATTCCAAAAGGATTGGATTGTGATCGGACGTGAGCTCCTCCAGCGCCACTGGCAGCGTGGAATTTCTCACGCCCTTGTTGATCACTATGTCAAGGGTTGTTGGTGTTGTACCATTGTCCGGAAAATGCGTGGGATCGTCCGGATACTGCACGATGACATTATGACTATTTACATAGTCAAACAGAGTGTTGCCGTTTGTGTTATTGCAATGGCAGTTCCAGTTGCGATGTCTGATGTTAAGATCACCTATGAGCAGACAGCGCGGACTCGCGTTCAATAAATTCTCCAGACAGCCCGCTGTGAAGCCGTTCGCTGGTCTGTTGTACGCGGTAATGATGCTCACGCCACCCTCCAGCGTCACACACATATTCTCTACAGATGTATTCCGTATAGAACGGTGCGTGTGCGCCATATCGGCCTTTATGAGCATGGCCACACCTCCGCCCCTGTTATTGTCGGCCCTATCTCTTCTTAGTACAGTATACCCTCGGACTTGCAGTTTGTCACGTCTGGTAAGTTTGGTCTCATTTAGAAGCATAACGTCGATTTTGTGCCTCAGTATGTAGTTAATAAGGAAATGAATTTTGTTACCTATACCATTCGCGTTCCAAGAAGAAATCTTTATTTTAATTTAGAAAGCACCCTCTTGGATGTTTTCCAGAAAACGGTGCATCACAAATAATTTCTCCCCTGCAGTAACGCACTTCTCTAGTTCGTCATTAAGGTTTGTGTATAGTGCCAGTAGTTTATCCAAATCGATTAATTTCGTTAACCGCATTTGCTGCCTCCTCAGTAGCTCAACTTTATCCGCCGTCGTTCCTCCTAGCGCTAGCGGGGGGGGGTAGGAGTGCCCTTCCGGTCTGGCTGCTACTGTTGCTGGGCTGCGACTGGATAGGCTGTCTAGGTGTGGTTAGCTACGGCTGGCTTGACTGAGTTTGCTGAGGTTGCTGCCTCATCATCTTCGCCCTTTCTGTCCATGTATTCGATTTAGGCGGGGGGGCGGCGACGTATCGCATCTCCGGAGCCGGTCTAGTGCGCATCATACGCCTCTCCAAATCTTGTATTTTGCGTTTGTATACCACACATACAACGCTCTTCGCAGGGTGCGGGCCCCCGCAGTTTACGCACTTAGCTGGAGTATCCAGGCTTTTCGTGCATACTCTGGTTAAGTGTTCACCGGCGCACTTGAGGTAGTCGGGGGCAGCTCTGCAGTTCGTGGTAGCGTGCCCCCATTGCTGGCACCGGTGATTAATCGCGATTGCCTTAACCCACTCGGCTATCGACCAGACTATAAAACTATTCATTTATTTGATCAATATTTTGACATTACAATTACAAACATCATGGGCAAACTGTTGAGCAAGAATTTTTGCCGCTGCAAGAGCAAAAGTATTTCTGCAAACGTTTCTATTGCAGTTGGTCCCTCATAATAATCAGTTTTTAGTTTTACTCCTTCCACTAACCATCCACGTTTTGCAACGTCTTCTGAAATAATCGTCGATTGAGTAGCTTGCTTCCATTCGTTTAATTGCCAAAGAGCTCTGAAACAATGTTTGAGCATAGCTGGTTTGGATGGAGGAAGTTTGTCGATGTTTAAATTTTTTTCGATTGCCAAATTATAACGTAAAATATCACTGCGATCGGCTTTAGACTTTCTTTTGGGATCATATAAATTTGCTATGAAAAAGCTGACGGTTTGTAAGACAGTATCTATGTACAAATCAGTTATTTGAGCTAAATTTAACAATTCTTCTTTCGACATGTTTTTCAAAGTCCCATAGGCAAACTTTTTACCTATATAAGATAATGCTGAATTTGTATCAATATTTTAAAGATGAAGCATTTCCATATTATAGTAACAGCTAACAAAAAAAACTATATAATAACATAAAACTCAATTAATACTTAAATACACAATTTATTAAATTTCTCCTAAACGCTAGTATACACCTACCGATGTGATTAGCGCGCGCCAACGTGCGCATCCGGACTCGACGCTCAACTTTAAAAATTCATATTTTTTTTTATAAAACATTAAGGGTTGAAACTTTTCAAGAAACTTCCTTATTAATTATATTTTAATACTAAGCAATTCGTTTCTCGAAATTCGAAACTTCGACACTCAACTTTTGCGATAGAACATGAACACTCGTAAAGTGCGTCCGTGCAACTTTAAAAATTCGTCATTTGTATATCAAATATTCTAAACAGGTCGGGTAGGGCTTATTTTTTTGCTACTGCCATCATGAATATGCAGTTAAAATTTCAAAACGAGATCATGAAATCAGTCGCAGATATAGCGAGTTGAAAGTGAACAAGTATAAAATAGCGTTTGCTTCATTTTTTACTAAAAAGTTGATTTAGACATGGACGCCCCTTTTTTAAAAAAATGACATTGGGTTCGTATTGAGCAACCTCAAAAACAGAATAAACTGGATTTGGCGATTAGGATTGCACGGTCACATACTGCTATTTCTAAGTCGCTTTTTGGGGGATATCCGCTCGCCTATTAGGATTTAGCGATCGACATGCCATTTTCTGGTTGAGCCCAAAAAATTATTATATTATTAAATAAGAAATGGCATGCTGAATGATATAACGGAGCATTTGTTGTAATTTTTATACCCACTTCATTAATTTTTGGATAAATTTTTTTCAATGTTGGGTTTCATATGCATGGCATTTTTTTTTAACCTAAAACAACATTATTTTTCGAAATGCAAAAAGGCATGCAAAATAAAATCACAATTTTTTTTTTCAACTTTTTCGATGCATGCCTCTGTTTTCGGACCTCTTAATCTGCATGCAATTTTTTTACAGCAATGGATTATAACAATGGCCCACGGTTAAGACGACGCGCGACGGTTACATGCAAATTTCTTTATAAGGATTTTATGGCAAGCAGCAGTACGAGAACGCTAAAAATTATTATTTTTTAATTCAAATGCACGTGTCCGTTCCAGCTATTTGGGACCCTGCGAATCGCATGCCTATAATTACTAAGACATTAAATTTGTTTTAACTTTTTTTTGATAAAAGGGCAAGCATTTTAATATCAGAGGAAAACACTAAAATTTCGTTTTAGTGGAAATGCAATTTTCCATATGACCGAAAAGCGTGCAGCCGACTAGTACCCGCATTTCCTTATTATCACAGGGTATACTTTCACTCCTCCAAAAAGCATGCTGTAAGAAGTCGGAGACAATCATCTGTCACCATATCCCGGTCTATAATCAAACTCCGTAGGTTTCGAAGTTAAAGCTGTGTTAATTAATTATATTTTGTGTTGGACTTGTGCAGAAAATACGTAGTGTAAAAATTTTAGTTAAGTACGTGGAGTAAAAGGTGCTGCGGAGAGAATATCGATCGATGCATTTAAACTGTTTTCAGCGAAAGCGTTGAATAAATTGATTTATATAAAAAAAAATCACTAATCAGTAAATTAATTAACAATGTTGGGTTCCAAGTGGAGAGTGCCTCGAATCAAGAAAGTGTAATCTTTGGTAGGGAAATGACCAAGTGTCTTGTGCTCACGCGGTATTTATTGGAAAGCTCGCTACGAACGCGATATCATATCGGCTCTGTGCGCCGTTCTGTTTCTCACGGATTTATTCATAATAATTCATTTGGTCAATATTTCTAAATCAAAAACATAAAACACAGCCTTCACGAAACAAGAATCATAAAACGTAAATACGCAACTATAACTTTACCAATATAGATCGCTTTCTTTTCAAGTTCTTGAAACCCTAAATTTTTTAAAACAGGAATGCTGATTGGCAGATGAAAGATGGAAACTGACAACTGTCAATTATGCACCAATCACAGTATTAATTTTGAAACCTCCGGGGCTCTAAGCACATGAAAAGAAAACGGTCATTGTCATCTATTCCTACTGGTGCTTGAACTAAGAACACAACAGAATTAGTGGTGTTTGGTACACGTCCTAACCAACATTCGTTAGTTCTGGTCACCTTTATTAATTCGACATATGCGTTCCAGGAGAAGTTAATTTAACTTCTAGTTAAAAGTGAACGAATTGTCTTAAGAACATTTCGCTACACCTACAAAATGATTAGACTGTTTAACAAATTTTATAAAAATCCACACAAAAAAATTCGCATTCCGCAACTAAGCAATAAAAACTCGAAAATATCTTCCTTTTGTGCTAATATACATACATTACTATTGCATAAACACAACGTTGTAATTCTTTTTATTATTCCCTTTATATTTACTGTCTTAAAGTAAATATTTGTTAATTTAGTTAAGAAAGCCTTTGTTGTATCTCATTAATCTTGATAATCAAATATATTTAGTCATATAAAATAATAGCCATATAACTATTAATATTTTTATAGCAACAATGACTATAAAATAATTTGATATAAAATTGTCAATAAATAAATTACCTACTTTGGAGTTTTGTTATTACATCTTTAATATTATTACACTTCAAGTGGATAGCGGAAGTTTTTAAATTTGTTTGTTTTTGGGAATATCTTTATACCGAATAAAAATTGTAAATGTATTTTAATGCATTTATAAGTACTTGCCTGTAAAAGATTGTACTCTAAAAATTTAAAACTATATATAAACTACTTAACATTGTTTATTATTTATGTTTATCTCCAGTATCAAAGGTAAACATTTTAAAACAATTGTTATCTTTAATAAAGGTAAAAATACATAGAAGAAATTTGTTAACGCGGAAATATTTTTATGTGTTTACTGTAACAATATTTCCTAGTTCAGCTATCAGCAAATAAAAAAAACTGGTATTTACTTAAAATTCCATGAAAGAGATAAAAGTATCTAAATTTATGCCAATAATTAATTTAGTTGTACGAGCAGTTGCTACATACGTCGCAGATTTTTATAATAACCTTCTATTTCACCGGGTACAAAATATATCAATAAATAATACAAATGAGTTTTTTATAATGTCTTAAAATATTGGCTGATTTATTTTTTTGCAAAGTTGAATTTTGCTAGTCTGTAAACATGACATTTGTTTTGTTATGGTTAAATCCTTTTTAGTTTCAGAGTTGAATGCATTAATAATATTAAATTTTTAATATAATTTGGCAATTTATTATACTTCGTAACAAAATTGTAACTTGGCACATGTTTAAAAAATGATTGTTTATGATTTGGTTGTGTCGCGCAGTAATTGTTATTTATTTTTTTATTCATTTGAAACACTCAGTATGTTACTTTATTCTTGCCTAGTAATTAATATTTATAATTCATAATATAATATTTCAAAATGATCAAGTAGAATACCGAGTCAGCTCCAGAGGTGCGTTTACCTATGCCATCCAGTAACTAGGTCACTGGATGGAATTGCTGACTCGCGAAAATCGGCTAGCGAAAGTAAAGTAGTAACTGGGAGAACTTTGAAAAAATAATTTAGTTGGGTCTTCGAAATGTAGTAGAAGAGTTGGTTCTTGAAATGTAAAAGAAGAAGATATTTTTTTTGGGTGTATGGTGCGTGGCCCAACTCCCCTCTTGGGGTGGCTCCCAGAGGGTCAGAATGTAAGTACTGTATTTGTTTCATTTTTAAATTATGTAATTGAATAAACCTTTACTTTGTTATTTTTTACCACTGTGTTTTAATTACCCAGTATTCACTTAGCCCCCAACGTAACATATGGTTGGGGTTAAATTAATCACTAATTTGACAGCATCACTAAAATAGTACTGTTTCGTGTACAATACTTATGAATTTAGTGTTGAAAACTGATTTATATCATTTCTAATATGCAACGAACTGACAACAAATTATTCCCCATAAAATGTATTCCTACACTAGTCTGTTGCTTGTAAATCAAATATCAGTCTTATGAGCTTTTTTTGACAGACAAATAGTCTATCAATATCAGCCCCCTCACTCCAAGATGCAATATTTAGTGATCTATTGTTCCATAAAGAGTAGTAAAAAGTTCATCTCAGTCTAAGGAAGTTTTTGACTGTATTATAGCATAGGTGCAATTTCGTGCAGATACGCTAGATATGTGTAGATCACGTTAAATTTTTATCAACCCGTATACCTAAAAACTCAACCTCGGTAGATTTTTATTTCAAACTGTGCCGAAGGATCCAATATTTTCCTCTTACGAAAGTAGATGTTAATAGATTTACTTTTATTTAAAATTAGCCTATTTTTCCTCTCTGTAAAAATTTAGTTATTTAAATAAACAATCTGCCGATCTTTCCGAGGATATAAAACTGAACTGTGAACTCAAGTTGACAACCCTGAAAAAAAATTGCCCTAACCAAATAATTCACATTAAAATCCAGATTTGACTCCAGTATTATATATTTGCAATTATTCCAACTTATCACTTCAAAAGATTTTAAGTTAAGTTAAGTGGTAGAACAGATTTTACAGTACCTGTATTGTAGAAACTGAACTTCGCCCTTTTATGCCACATTTTTCAAGCCAAATTATTGTATAAATATGTTTGTATACTTTATTCTGTGGTTAGAAATAAAGACATTTATTATTATTATTATTATTATTTTTTTTTTTTTTTTTTTTTAAGTAAAACCAGTCGTCCTTCTCCCTGCCTCCGATACCAGAGAGGGTACGCTGGGAGCGCCAGTAACCACTCTCTACACCGTAGGGTCAGTGATCACTGGTTCCGTGACTCGTGTGCCCTGAGCAGACGCAATGAACCAAGAATGACAGCCTTCTGCATTCTCCCGGCTAGGACTTCTGCCGATTGTCGGCATGCCGGTATGATGTTCAATTCTGAAAGCAGCGTGTGTCTCGTTCCACCGAGAGCTCCTATAATCAGTACCACCAGCTTGACAGTATGGTCTGGATACAGTCTGCGGAGTTCGAAGAGTAGGTCTCGATATTTTGTCCACTTTTCTTCCTCCTTCAAGACAATGTTGTTCTCCGCGGGAGCCGAGAACTCTATGACGAATATTGTCTTGACTTGGTGGTCTATGAGGACTATGTCAGGCTTGTTTGCCTGTATTTGCCTGACCGTGGGAAACGAGTAGTTCCAATAAATTAGACACCTCTCATTCCCCACAACGGACTCAATATCCCCCGGAGCATAAGGCAGCACTGGTGTCTCGTCTATCTCATACGAGTGCCTCAGATGGTAGTAAAGCACTCGTAGTGCTCCGTCGTGCCTTTGGATATAGGCGGAGACTGCATATGTCGGGCAGGCCGACAACAAGTGCATAAGCGTCTCCGGCGCTCTGCGGCAGGCCCTGCAGCTGACGTCAGCGACCTCCACACCCATGACACGACTTCGATAGACGAGGGTGTTGAATACACCGTCCTGGCAAGCCAATATAAATCCCTCGGTCTCAGATTTCAGCCCGGCTGACCTTAAGAAGGCGAAGGTCAGCCTTTCGGATAAGCCAAGTTCTTCTATATTTCTATAGAAGACACCATGCAGTGGCTTATCCGAATGGAGCTGCAGAAAGATGGTTTGTTCCGCAGCTTTTATTTGGGCTTTCCGCCGAGCGGGTTCCAACTCGGTGACAGAGTCGGGATTATCCCGCTCAACGTCGAAGATGAGACCGAGTTCATCGGCTGCTCTGCGTGCTGCCTTAAACAGAAAAGCTCCTACCCCTGCATTTTCATGGTCTCGGACCATGCAGAGGAGGGGATCCGAACTCCTGACGACCTTACAGGCTCCATCCAGCACCATCCTGCTGTGTAGACTCTCCAAGCTCAAGAGTCCACGGCCTCCCCGATGTCGTGGGAGATATAACCGTGGAACGGACGATTTAGGATGCAGGCTCCTATTGAGGTGCATCTTTCTCCGGGTTCCTACATCGAGTTGACGCAGCTCCTCTCGAGTCCACTTCACTACTCCAAAGGAGTAGAGAAGGATCGGAACGGCAAGCATATTAGTCGCAGACACCTTGTTCTTCCCCGACAGTTCTGAAGACCAAATCTGTCGGAGTCGGTGCTGATACTTGCCGCGGAGAGCGTTTTTCACTACACCCACTTCTTGGGTGGAGCGTTGCTCGACACCCAAGTAAGTGTACGACTCTCCGGCATCTAGGTGGTGTAGGATGCTTCCGTCTACGAGCTGCACGTCCTCGCCGTAGTCCCCACATCGTCCTCTCTTGAGATGGACCAGTGCACATTTGTCCAATCCGAACTGCATACCGACAGCCTGCGTGTACTCCTGTACCACCCTAAGGGATTGTTGGAGATCCCTTTCTCCGGAGGCATAAAGTTTAAGGTCATCCATATAAAACAAATGGGTGACCTTATGTCTCCTGTCGCCGGGGGTACCACAGTTGTAACCGCGGGTTTTTCGGAGCGAGACGGATAATGGCAGTAGCGAGATGCAAAACAAAAGGGGGCTGAGGGAATCTCCCTGAAATACTCCCCTTTTGAACGTTACCGGCTCTGTTTGGACTCTATCATTACCAGATATTATGGTAAAGCGAGTCCTCCAGAGCGGCATCAGATCTTCAATGCATCTCACTACGGGACCGGCGACCGCAAGACATCGGAGCAAGTGTACAATAAGCTCATGAGATGTCATGTCAAATGCCTTGCGGTAATCGATCCAGGCCATGGAGAGGTTCCGCTTATACTGCACGGAGTCCTGCGTGACACATCTGTATTTTTTTTTTTTTTTTTTTTTTTTTTTTTTTTTTTTTTTTTTTTACAAAAAACCAGTCACCCTACTCTGTGGCTCCGACCCTCACAGAGGGGAGCTGGTAATACCAATAGCCACTCCCCACGCCCGTGGGGTGAGTGACTACCGGGTCCGCGAATCGTGTGCCCTGAGTAGACGTAATGAACCGAGGATGACAGCCTTCTGCATTCTGCCGGCTAAGATCTCTGCCGAATCTCGGCATGCCGGTATGATCTTTAGTTCTGAAAGCAGCGTCTGTCTCATTCCACCGAGGGCTCCTATAATCAGTACCACTATTTTAACAGAATGGCCTGGATAAAGCCTGCGGAGTTCGAAGAGCAAATCTCGATATTTTGTCCGTTTTTCCTCCTCTTTCAAGACAATGTTGCTCTCAGCGGGAGCTGAGAATTCCACGACATACATTGTCTTGAGTTGGTGGTCGAGGAGTACTATGTCAGGCTTGTTGGCTTGTATTTGCCTGACGGTGGGAAACGAGTAGTTCCAATAAATTAGGCACTTCTCATTCCCCACAACGGACTCAATATCCCCCGGAACGTAAGGCAGCACTGGTGTTTCGTCTATCCCATACGAGTGCCTTAGATGATAGTAAAGCACTCGTAATGCTGCGTTGTGTCTATGAATATAGGCCGAGACTGCGTAAGTCGGGCAAGCCGACAGTAAGTGCATTACAGTCTCCGGCGCCCTGCGGCAGGCCCTGCAGCTGACATCAGGGACCTCCATACCCATGACACGACGTCGATAGACGAGAGTGTTAAATACACCATCCTGGCAAGCCATTATGAATCCCTCGGTCTCAGACTTCAGCCCAGCTGACCTTAAGAAGGCGAAGGTCAGCCTTTCAGATAAGCCGAGGTCTTCTATATTTTTATAGAAGATCCCGTGCAATGGCTTATCCTTATGGAGCTGCAGAAGGATGTTGTGTTCTGCAGCTCTAATGTGGGCTTTTAGTCGAACGGGTTCCAACTCGGTGACAGAGTCGGGGTTTACCCGCTCGACGTCGAAGATGAGACCAAGTTCATCGGCTGCTCTGCGTGCTGCCTTAAAGAGAAAAGCTCCTACCTCTGCATTTTCATGGTCTCGGACCATGCAGAGGAGGGGATCCGAACTCCTGATGACCTTACATGCTCCCTCCAGAACCATCCTGCTATGGAGACTCTCCAAGCTCAAGAGTCCACGGCCTCCCCGATTTCGTGGGAGATATAACCGTGGAACGGACGATTTAGGATGCAAGCTCCTATTGAGATGCATCTTCTTGCGGGTTACTACATCGAGTTGACGCAGCTCTTCTCTAGTCCACTTCACTACTCCGAAAGAGTAGAGAAGGATCGGAACGGCAAGCATATTTGTAGCAGACACCTTGTTCTTCCCCGACAGTTCTGAAGACCAGATCTGTCGGAGTAGGTGCTGATACTTGCCGCGGAGAGCGTTTTTCACTACACTCACTTCTTGGGTGGAGCGTTGCTCGACACCCAAGTAAGTGTACGACTCTCCGGCATCTAGATGGTGTAAGATGCTTCCGTCCACGAGCTGCGCGTCCTCTCCATAGTCACCGCATCGTCCTCTCTTGAGATGGATCAGTGCGCATTTGTCCAACCCGAACTGCATACCGACAGCCTGCGTATACTCCTGTACCACCCTAAGGGACTGTTGGAGATCCCTCTCTCCAGAGGCATAAAGTTTAAGGTCATCCATATAAAATAGATGGGTGACCTTATGCCTTCTGTCGCCGGGGGTACCGCAGTTGTAGCCACGGGTTTTCCGGAGCGAGACGGATAATGGCAGTAGTGAGATGCAAAACAGAAGGGGGCTGAGGGAATCTCCCTGAAATACTCCTCTTCTGAATGTTACCGACTCTGTTTGGACTCTATCGTTACCCGATGTTATGGTAAAGCGAGTCCTCCAGAGCGGCATCAGTTCTTCAATACACCTCACTACGGGACCGGGTACCACAAGACATCGGAGCAAGTGAACAATGAGCTCATGCGATGTCATGTCGAATGCCTTGCGGTAGTCGATCCAGGCCATAGAGAGGTTCCGCTTATACTGCATGGAGTCCTGCGTGACACATCTGTCAATCAACAGGTTCTCCTTGCAGCCAGCGACACCTCTCTTCGACCCTCGTTGCTCATATATCCGTTCGTAAACCGGTTCAACTGCGTGGAGCACCCGCATGTACAAAATGCGTGTAAACACCTTGTAACATGCGTTTAGACAGGTTATCGGTCTGTAATTCTTTGGGTTGGACAAATCTCCGTTCTTGGGGATCAGCACTGTCCGCCCCTCAACAACCCAAGAAGGGATTTGCTGCTCCCCATTTAACCAGGAATTAAATATTCTGGCCAAATGGTGGTGGGTGCTCGATAACTTTTTCCACCAAAAGTTATTTATCCCATCGGGACCTGGAGCAGCAAAGTTCTTAGAGCCATCAAGAGCCCTACGAACCTCTTCTGGGGTTATTAGTTCGCACACTTCCTGTGGTTGCTGAAGCCTTTGACAAAAGGCTTCAAAGTGTGCAAGGGCCGGAGAATCTCGGTTGAGTGGAAGCCTCTCCTCGTACAGCGTTTTCCAGAAGTTCTCCACCTGATCTGCAGTCGGCGGATTGTCTACAACACGCGGAGGCGGTTGGAAAAGGCGCGAGGGCTTCTCGCGGAACAGTTTATTTTCCGCAAGCCCCCTCGCCCGCCTCACTAATGACTTTTTGCAAGTCACTAGCATCCGTATCCTGTCGAGACAGTGCTGTTTGGTGGTTCGCAGCACTGCCTCATTGAGTGTGTGATGGACGCGTCTTAAGTTGGCGGCTAATCGACGCACTTTAGGCGTGAACGGCCTGTTGGCCGCCATATAGTCCATCACACATTGGATACGGGATGCGTGTTGCCTCGCCGACTGGATCTTGGCTTTCATCTTTTGTATGCGCCGCTGCGCTCTCTCCTGTGGGGAAGAGGTATTTCGCCTCTCCACCTGAGACGAGCGTTGAGCAGCGGCATACACGGCACAATTTATGTGCCAGATGTCAGCCTCTTCTGGTAGCGCTGTACGAAGTTCAGCGTCCACTCTGGCCAGGTCTTGTGGCCCGGGGGTTTTTAGACGGTGTAACCCCCTTCTGGTACTGAGGCCCTCTGGTATTGGCGGAACGAGGAGAGCCACGTCCTCAACCGGTGAATGTGGCGGCTCTTCGGCCACCTCATTCACCGGCCCAGGAGCAGCCCTCACGTAGCCCCTACTACGAAGGTGGGATACATAGTCACGCAGATTTTGTGGCGTGAAGGCGCTATGCTCTGGTAGCCTCTCACACCACAGAGCATGCATCCGCGCCATGTACCCCCTCCGCGCGGGCTCACTGCTTTCATAACAATGCAGAAGCTCATCCCTCAGTTCATCTGTCCACTCAAAGCGTCCTTGTTCGTTGCGTACGTCGTCAACGGGCGGTCTATCCGGTTGGGCCCCACCACCTTGCCCTTGACCCCTATCCGAACGGGGTCGATCGTGGGGGCCCAGTCTTCGGCCTGCTGGAACCAAAGGTTAGAGCCTGTGGGTGGTTAGCCCAGCAGGCCCACGACCGACACCAGAGGGGAAGATGCTTTCCCCTCCCGGGTGCACTAGGGCTGCCGGTTCGGTTTTGCACCCCTAGCTGGAGTAAGTGGTGGCGCTACTCACCAAAGGCTTAATAGATGGAAGTTAGCCCCTCCTGCGTTATTATTATTTTTTTTTTTTTTTTTTTTTTTATTTTTTTTTTTTTTTACAAAAAACCAGTCACCCTACTCTGTGGCTCCGACCCTCACAGAGGGGAGCTGGTAATACCAATAGCCACTCCCCACGCCCGTGGGGTGAGTGACTACCGGGTCCGCGAATCGTGTGCCCTGAGTAGACGTAATGAACCGAGGATGACAGCCTTCTGCATTCTGCCGGCTAAGATCTCTGCCGAATCTCGGCATGCCGGTATGATCTTTAGTTCTGAAAGCAGCGTCTGTCTCATTCCACCGAGGGCTCCTATAATCAGTACCACTATTTTAACAGAATGGCCTGGATAAAGCCTGCGGAGTTCGAAGAGTTATTATTATTATTATTATTATTATTATTATTATTATTATTATTATTATTATTATTATTATTATTATTATAAATACATGCTAGAGATTTAAGGGGTAACAGAGGCACTTCGTTGATAAAACATTGGTTTTCGCGCTTTCAAAAAATTGAAGTTATCCTCTCTTACTACTACAAAAAATGCAACTGTATTTCGCGAATTTCGTCCAAGGCAAGAGAACGGTTCTGGCACAATAAAAACCCCCCTAAATGGAAATGGAAACTTGAAAAGTCCCATCAACATATCCGTTGAATCATCATCTGAAGAATATTTAAAATTAACTTCGTGGGTATGTCTCAAGGGCATCGAAACTGCATGCAGATATGGGAAGGACTAATTTCTATTTAGATAGAAGATAGGCTTTTATCAACGAAGTGTCTCTGTTACCCCTTAAATCTCTAGCATGTATTTATATAATTGAAAATCTTTTAAAGTGATAAGTTGGAATTATTGCAAATATATAATACTGGAGTCAAATCTGGATTTTAATATGAATTGTGGTTCTAAACGGTTACAACATATGCTAAGGAAAAAGACTATGAAATTTGCAACATGGAATGTGCAGGGTTTGAGAACTAAACAAGGAGAGGTCTTCCAGGAGCTAAAAAAGATGAAAATCGACATTTGCGTTCTCACTGAAACCAGGAAGAAAGAGAAAGGAGATGAAGTCATTGGGGAATATATATATATATACTGTGGCGTGCCGAAAGATGCTAGAGCAAAGAGAGGAGTCTCAGTAGCAATACACGAGAGTAGTAAAAAGTATATCAAAAGCTGGGAAGAAGTCGAGCAGATAATAACTGTAGAATTAAACAAAAACGGACACCGATGCCGATATAGCCATGAAAGATGCTTTTTATGAAAAATTTACAACTATACTTAACAACATCTCAGATAAGAAAGCAGTAATTAGGAGAATTAAACGGAAGGACTGGGACAGAAAATAACAGTAGCACGGTAGGATAGTATAGAGAATCGGTAACCAATGATAATGGAATGCGCCTAAAAGACGTTTGTGAGTCCATATCCCTAAGAATCATGAATGGATACTTCCATCATAAAGATAACCATAAATTTACTTGGGTACAAGCAACCAGAAGGTTGCAGTCTGTAATTGACTATGCAATCCAAAGACAGCACTGAAGCTAAAGACAACTGACGTGAAGGTACACCGGGGACCAGAATGTGGGTCAGATCATCATTTGCTAGTGGCCAACATCATAGTGAACTACAGAAGGACGAATACCATATTACAAAATAATCAACAGCAGCGGAGCAATGAAAGTGGATATAAATATAACTTAGACACCCTCAAACAAGTGTCAGTTCAGTTCTTATACAAACTAATAGCCAATAAATTACAAAATATAAGAACAACGAACACAGATGCAGAACAGATGTATGGACGGATCAAAGACTGCATACATGAAGGGGCGAAAGAAGCGTTCGGCTATAAAGGAGAACAGAGGAAAGGAAATCCTGAATGGTTTTCCGGAAAAATAGATGACATTGTTAAAAATAAAAAGAAAGCTTATAACACCTGGCTAAATACAGGTACAGGAGAGGATAGAAGAACGTACGCTCGCTGGAACATAGAAGTTAAAAAAGCAATTACAAAAAGTAAAAATGAAATGTGGGAAAGAAAATGTGAGGAAGTAGACAGATATATATGAGGGACAAAAGTAGCTGAAGCATGGAAAACTATAAACAGCTTGAGAAAAGAAGAAAAACAACAACAAGTTAAACTTGATAAGTGTAAGAGAATGGATAGACCATTATAAAACACTGCTTTTGGGAAATAAAAAAGAATTTGAACTAGCAAACATAAACATTGAAACAGACAGGAACCAAGAAGTGATGGAAATAACTGTGGTAGAAATAAAGAAAGCTTTGGAAAAATAAAAAATGGAAAGGCTACAAGACCTGGAAACATCCCCATTGATTTAGTCAATAAATGCTTACTAAACGGAGATAACATCCCGGAAGATTAGAATATAGCATATATAAGCTCCATATACAAAAAGGGCGATAAAAAAATGTGCCAGAATTACAGGGGCATAAGTGTGACAAGCGCAATGAAGAGGTTGTACGGTAGAATACTAAAACAAAGAATTGAAATGGATATAGAGGATACAGAAGAGCAGTAGTCGGGATTTCGTGCAGGATGATCATGTACTGATAACATATTTATTTGTGTTACAACAGATATTAGAAAAACGAATGTCGCATAATATGTCTACCCACCTAGTGTTTGTTGATTTAGAAAAGGCCTACGATACAGTACCTTTTAAGAAACTTTTTGAAACTTTGACGAGGTTTGGCCTGAGTAATACTTAGTCAACGCAGTATGAAATATATATATATAAGAATTCAAAGAGCGCGGTGAAAGTGGGAAATTCCCTGTCAGAAAGTTTTGACACCACAAAGCGACTTAAACAGGGGTGTAGGTTGTCACCTACCTTGTTCAAAATAGATATCTAAGAAGCCATCAGCAACTGGAGAAGGAAAACTTTAGGAATGGGAATACAAGTGGATCAACAGTGCTTAACAACTCTTTTATTCGCTGACGATCAGATAATTATAATAGGAGACGAGGATGATGCAGACTATATGTTTAGAAAACTGAAAGAGAAATGGGGCCTAAAGATAAATATTGATAAAACAGAATATCTGAAGATAGGAAACACACATGAAGAAGATCCAGACCTACAACTGCATAAACTACAATAATGCAGCGAATTTAAATATTTGGGAAGTATTGTTTCAGATGACGGAACAACGAGAAAGGATATCAAAAACAGGGCACGACAAGGGAAAAAGGCTGTTTGCTTACTGAACTCATTACTCTGGTCAAACGAGATGAAACTCCAAACCAAAATTACAATTTATAATACTATTGTAGAGCCTATTTTAACTTATGCCTGTGAATGCTGGCAATTTTCAGAGAAAGAGAAAAAGGTGATAGAAACGGTAGAAATGGACTTTATAAGAAGATCATGTAATATCTCCAGAATGCAACATGAAGAAGTAAGAAGGAAAACGGGGCGTGTATTTACAACAGCCGAAACAGTGGAATCCAGACAACTACTATGGTACGTCATGTAATGAGGATGGAGGAGACGCGATGGCCAAAGAGAGCTTTGAAGTATACACCATGTAGCAGGAGAAGGAGAGGAATGCCGATAACACAATGGATAGAAGGAATTAGGAGAAATATGAGAGATCGGGCCATCGAAGAGAATGATTGGAGGGATAGAAAGAAATGGCGATCGAAATGCGGGATGCGGCACAGGCTGTAGGACCCCTGCTTATATATATAGGTTTTTTGTTCGGGAAGTGCTGAATGCTAAAGTCTAACAATTATCTTGAAGTGTTCTCGAGCTTGTGCTCAACTTGTCTTGAACAATTATTATTCAAGTACATAACAGGTAAAAGAAAGTCAGAAATTCAATATAGGTTTAATAATTACTACAGGTATGCGAATATGATTTATGAGGGATGATTGTGAATGAAAAATAATTTCCTACGCAATTTTTCGCGCAGAATCTGAATGCGGTGTCCCAATTTTACGAGCGCGTCAGGCTTGCGAGTAGATGATGTTAAATATGTCCAAAATATTGATTTTGGCAATTCCGCGTATTTATTTTAGGGCCACCAATTATTTCTGAATAATTGAGTAATTGTGATAAGGTTCTAAACTTCTTCCTTAAAATTTATTCCCAATCGTCCTTTCATACGACATTTTTACCCGATATTTGAGGTTTATAGATTCAACATCGAAAGGTTCAGGATTGAAGGGTTTGAAGGTTTAGAGCTTGGACATGATTAAAAATTCATTTTAAGACTTTATGATAACATAATCAGAATTAATCAAAAAAATTGCTATCCTAACAATAAATCCATGAATTTGGTCAATGTCAACATCGTCATTTTTAATAAATTTTACCTCAATTACCTCGGAAACCTGACGTGTTGGGATTAGGACCACTAGTTCGGATTCAGATCGAAAAATTATACTTATGGAAAATTACTTTCTAATCTGAATTAAATGGTAAAAGATTTTTGTCATATAAAACTACGGTATTGCTATAAAACTGATATAATTAATTTAGGTACAATAATAAAAAGGATGTAATAAAATAATGAAAAATAACAATTTAGATGTTTACGTTTGCAAATTTTTTTAGCTCTTCGAACGTAATGTTAAAAACATCTGCGTCTTGTTGACATGTACGCTATATGCTTTGTTGTAAACGATGTGTCATTAAATGTTGACCATACGTTGTGTTTTACTGGTCAATATAAATCAGTTGTTGATTTCTTGTAGTGCAAGATAGTATACGCAAAGGAAATAATTTTATCAATTCAGGTACTGCATAAATATTATTTATTATTTTTAAGGAAAATTATAGTTCGTTTCGTTTTGTCTATTTAAAATCAAAATCTTATTTGATCATTTTCTAGCTTATTGATATTTACATCGGGTTCTAAAACAATCAACAGTGGTCGAGATCACTAAGTACCAAATATTTACATAATATTAATATCGAGTATACCCTTCAATTTTCATATGTGTATGTTGATTAAAACTAAAATCGCTAGTAAATGTAACTCCTAAGTCACCATTCAATACGTAGATATGTTCCTGCCAAAATAAACATTAGCGCGGATGTGGATGCTAATCTGGTCGAAAAAATTGTACTATCGGTAGGAAACACTGATAACAATAATGGTTGTGTCTGAGATTTCAAACAAAATATTTTGTAGTATCTTAAACGTATACAGGGTGTCCCAAAAGTCAACATCATCTCTTGGAGGGCTGACAAGCCTGCTCATGATTGACCAGAATATCAAAATATGACCATTAAAAAGTTGTTATTTTTTGAGATATTCACACTTTTAAGAATTTCGTCAAAATCGACAACTCTCTTTTTCGAGTGCCACAGCTACAAAATTCTATATTTTAAGATTCTAATTTTTATTACGCAACCCCGAATAGTCCTGCTGTTGATCACAGTCCAAAATAAAATTAATAGTGTTATACCTTTGGAAATGAAAACGTTTTTGTCCGATTCATGAGTTATTGTTTTTATTAGCTAACTTAAACTCTTCATACTGTAAACAAATTTACTGCGCTAACCTGGCAAATTATATTTAAAAATTGCTCATTTAGTGTAATTTTTAAAATGGTACAACATTTTCCGTCTTACATTAGAAATAAAGATATTGCTATTTCACCGCAAAAGGAGCTCATTCTGAAATTATTTCAATAATTAGGAATTTGAATAAACTTGTTAAACTAAAGTGGCAGGTATTTACTAAAAACTAAACAAGAGATAAATAAAAATCAAAGAATATGTTCGTGTTGCCTCCCACCAAGTCGAATGCAAGCGTGGTATCTTTTTAAAAAAGTTTTTTTATCCGTCTTGCACTTCCTGCGACATTTATTTGTTGTGCGGCTTCATTAATGCAGTGTCTTAATTGATTTACATTATTTATTGGTTCTATATAGACCATCTCCTTTATGTAACCCCAGTATAAAAATCTATGGATTTAAATCCGGAGATCAGGGAAATCACAAAATGGGACCAAGATGGCCGATCTATAGCTGTGGATATGTTTGGTCCAAATAATTTCTTACTCCTCGTGCGTAATGAGCTGGACAGCCATCATTTTGAAGTCACATTAACCTCCGTGTGGCCAAAGCGCAAGATTTGGCTGTTCATTTTTTAAAAATTGTGATAAATTTCCCCGTTTAGATTTTTAGGTAATTCAAAGGGGCCAATTATTTGACCGTTCAAGATGCCGGTCCACAGATTTACTTTGAAGCGATACTTAATAAAAATAATAAATAATTATAATAATGCCTTTATTCATCACCAATGGATACAAAATAACTTAATATATTTCAACAATATGTTAATCGGCGATGAAAGGGGGAAGTTCGTTTTTGTCTCTTCCACTTAACCCTATTACTCTATATAATATTCAAATAAAAGTTGCATCAATTCCAGAATTATTTTATCATTCATTTAAATTATATTTTAGGATCAAAGGACAAATATAATTGACTATCGTTAGCATAACAGTAGAATTCACAAAAGGATAAGTATGAATATAAATTTGAAGTAAAAATTGTAAATAATGTCGGTCCTAATATAGAACCTTGCGGAACTCCATTGCTAATACTTGGTGGTGTGGAAAATATATCTTTGATTCTAACACGCGGCAGTCGATTTTCTAAATAACTTCTTATCATCGCAAGCGAATCTTCTCCAAAACCATAATAGTGAAGTATTGCCAAAAGTTACCGATGATTTATTCTATCAGATGCTTTCGAATAATCTAGAAGTATTAAAGCTATTAATTTATTTTATCTGTAGCTGATAGAATATCATCAGTCACTTTTAACAGCGCCGTAGAACAACTATGGCTTGCTCCAAAACTCGACTGAGTTGAGGGTAGAATCTTAAACTTATCGAGATGCTCACGTATTTGCACATTTAATACTTTTTCTATTAATTTGGATAATATTGGCAATATACTTATTAGGCGAAGATCTTTAAATTCCACGGGAATTTTAGTTTTTGGTAGTGGCATAATATTTGCTATTTTCCAGGAAGTTGGAAAATATTTCCTTTCGATACAACAGTTCACAATATGGGTTAAATAAGGTATAATTAAAGGACAACAAAATAGTATCATTTTTATGTTTAAACCATCTTCATCCATTGCCTTAGTTCTGATGAAATGTAAAATATTAGATATGTCTTTAATAGTACATAATTTGAAATTAAAAGTATCTACCCTGGATCTAGTGTCATTTTTGTAGAAATTTAATGTTTCCAAGTCAGGTTCATCAGGGTTTAGATAAGAATTTACAAAATAAGAGTTTATGTGCTCAACATCACATAGCTCATCAGGTACTTCAATGTTAGCAGATTTACTATATATGTTTAGGTCCTTAAGGTCTCTCCAAAACGTTTTGTAGTTGTTATTTTGTATTTTAAACTGCAAGTAAGCTTTTTTCATTTTTTATTGCCGTGTTTGTGAAGTTTTTTAACTCTTTGTAAAATTCCCCATGTTCCGGTCTTTTTGTTTTTTTGTATTTCTTGACTTTTGTTCTCACATTGAATGTTGGTTTTCAAGAGCATAACATTGCACGTAATATGGGTGGTACTGATAATGTCGTTGTAATTCTGTTTACAGTGGATTTCGGTATCCCTATACATCTTTCAATTGCTCGTGCCGAAGTAGTCGGATCATTTTAAATCTCTTGTAAGACTTGTAATTGACAGACATTGTAACCCAGAATAGCTGCAGCAGCACCATTTATACTCGTTCGGCATAATGAATACTATTGAACCACAAAGGCGTAACACACATACAGAGCCAGAGGTATGCACTATGCAGCCCATGTTCAACAGCGTCACTACCCATCTCACTCTAATTATGTGAAATGACGTCATATACTAACTTGGTCCAAAGGTGGGTTTATACTACGCGAAACCTTAACGTAAGTCGAATAGCTTCGCTGCAGGCTACTCAGACTAATTATTGAAATAATTCCACAACTAGCGAACGACAGCATCCGTTACCTAGCTGATATTCAGCTTAAGCCGGCTTGCCTCAATAAAGGATCTGGGTGTCATATTCGATAGCAAATTATCTTTTAATCATCACATTAACGAATTTAAGCTTCATCATAAGAAATACTAGGGATTTTACTGATATACAGGGAATCATGCTGCTGTTTAATGCACTAGTAAAAACTAAGTTGGAATATGCTGCTATAGTATGGCAATCTGGCTATAACATATATACGGATAGCTTGGAGAATATTCAGAGGCGCTTTTTAAAATTTGTCATCATACAAGCTGGATGGCATATACCCTGCAGTCGGAATACCTCTTACAAAATTACTAGGGAGATTTTCTGTACCCACTTTGATTGCTCGAAGAAAGGCACACTCGTTGATTTTTCACATTCCGACACGTCAAAGGGGATGTCAAAGGGGGGAGGGGGGAAATGACATATTAATTGTACGGGAAAACGGTCTTTCGAAAATAACTCGGCGGCTTTTGGTCTGACGAAAAAAAATCTAATTTTTTCCCAACCTCATCGACGTCAGATCATTGATTCTCGAGATATCGCGAATCCAAGGTGCAAAAAATTGAATTCATTTTTTATGATGAAAGCATGGTGTTGCGGATTCAATTTCTTTTTTAATGGAAGAGTATTGGCAGATATTTTGTTGGGCCGGTGGCTGGGGGCGGTGGGACAATTAGGAGGGGAGGGAGAGGGGAAAACGAAAATATTTCACATGCTGATAACTCCCCGTGTAATTGCCGTATCCCGATCAGATCGATGTATATATTTTTTTAATTTGCTACAAGATAGCACTCGCATAAAATGATTTTTTTCGCGAACAAACGCTTCGTGGGCGACATAAAAATTCCACGTTTTTTCAAACAGTTTTTTTGGCACGAAGGGAAAGGGCGGGAGAAATCCTTTTCGCCACTTGATAGCTTTTTTATTAATGTTTAATTTCCGCCCAGCCAGATCGCGATAAAATGATTATGAAAGGAGATAGAGGACGGCAAAGTTTGTGCTGTATAGCGGGGGACGGAGAGGAGTGGGTGGCTCGGGTTGGGATAAAAATTTCAGGAAAACATTTTTCTTTTTTTTTTCGCATACATTCCTCGTACGCTCGAGGTAAGAAAGAGAAAACGGAATGAAAACTGGCGAGCGAGTCAGTTGAGCGGCCGGGGGCCGATCCTGCTCTCTCCAACTCTTTCGAACTCACATACGCATGAACGCGCGTTCGTGAACGTCGCGCTCTGAAATACTTTTGAATGCTCGATCGCTCATATATCGCTCGATTATCAACCGATTTGGGAAATGCTTTTTTCCTCTTGAACCTTGAACGCTCGGGAATAAAAAAACAAATTGCGCTCTCGCCTTTCATGCGGCGGCTGGTCGATTTTTAATACATTGTGATCATCATTGATCTGAACCGCTTCAGAATCGAGAACTTGATATTCGAATATCTTTAAGAATTGAATACCTATCCGAGAACCGAGACTTTTACTTCGCAGATTTAGTGCTTAGTACTCGGTACTCAATTGTAATTTAACAAACAGTACAAATACTCGATATCCTTTATTCTCGGTAGTTCTTGGTCGGGTTTCGAGGAATAAGTTAGGATAGGGATATCCACGGACGTTGGTTACATGCATCTGAGATGAGCGAGAATTGGTATTCGAATATTTTCGGGACGGTTCTCGAGAACAGCGAGAATCCCATCACTATTTCTATGTGAAATTCGTTTTACCCCTCTCCCTCTCCTCCTAATTATTCCACCACACCCAGCCTCCGAGCCAACAAAATATTTGCCAGTACACTTCTACAAAAAAAATCTAGTCCTCAAATCCACTCCTACATGATAAAAGACGAATTAATTTTTTTTCATTTTTTGCACCTTGGATCGATCGACCTGACGTCGATGAGGTTGGGAACAAAATTTGCTTATTATCATTTTTGGTTTGAAGATTTTTTTTGTCAGACCAAAAGCCGCCGAGTTATCTTCGAAAAACCATTTTGGAATTGGAATTTGGAATTGGTTGGGAGGGTGGTCAATAAGAATTATTGAGCCACAGCACTTAGGCCCCATTGGACCCCTTGTACATCCTCCCTGTAGGCAGACCCTCGCCTAGGCCTCCAACCAACCTAATCTTGCGAAATAGGTGATGATGATGCCTAGGGGCATCTCCCTTACATCGGCCAAAGTAGGCCAGCGTTCTCCCAAGATGGATTCTCTAATTGATGAGACGACAGAACAGTCACAAAGTACATGTTGAACCGTCTCATCTTCTTGTTCACAATCTCTACAGAGAGGTGTTTCGCTTAATCTCATATTATGGAGATGTTTTCTTAGCGGACAGTGTTCCCGTTATAAAACGTAGGTTCCTTCTGGACATTGCCAGGTAGTAAATTGCTGTACTCTTGTTGGGGTATTTTAGTAACTCCCTAGCAAGCTGACAGCTGTTTGTTTCATCCCACAGCTTCTTGAATTCATTGTGGGTGTTTTCTTTAATTATTTGTATTATCGGTAACAGACTAGCCGGGCCAGGTTCAAAGATGCTTAGGCCTGCAGCCTTCTTGGCCAGTCTCTCGGCTACTTTGTTGCCACTACACTGTGCATTCATGCTGGAGGCACCCACAAGTGTTTGGTGACATTCACATACTGCTCCCGTGGTGATTTTGTGACTTTCCAGGGCTATTAATTGTCTACAGTCTGTGTAGATCCTAATTGTCTTGCCCGTTGTTTGTCTACGGACAATCTCTTTTACGGCTATGGTTATGCCCGCTAGTTCCGTCTGTATTACGCTGGCTCGCCCATCCATAGCCCATTTATATTGGATTTGCAGACTTCTGGAGTATATTCCACATCCTGCCCCATCCTTCTTTTTTGATCCGTCTGTGAAGATGTTGATCACACCTTCGCCAGCAGTCTCGTTCTCACTATTCGCTGTATTATGTGGGGTCTGTCAAAAGACAAATCGGGGAGAAATGCCATCTGTGCACACTTGTAGTAGAGGCGTCTTCTTGACAGCCTCATTCCACAGGCGACTTCTGGCCTCTCCACAGTCTACATTTGGTAGCATGCCAACGGTTTTGAGGCGTACCATTGTTGTCAGGGCCATTTCTCCTAGATATATATCTAGTGGTGGCAGACACAGCATTACCTCCATAGCTCTCGTTGGCGTTGTTCGCATAGTTCCGGTAATGCTTAGCCAGGCGACTCTCTGCACTTGGTTGAGCTTGACCTTAGCTGTAGTCTGTTTGCTTTTAGGCCACCAAACCATTTTCCCATACATTTAGTATATTGTTTCCCCCTCCCCCCTTTGACATCCTCAGCACCATGTGTCGAAATGTTGGGGGGGGGGGAGGGGGGCTGGTTGGATCGAACTCTATTTATTGGCAAAAAAAATCACAATCGGACGTTTCCTTATTCCAAAGCCAGATCTGCTCCACTATAGATAATTTTTTATTCTACATGGTAAATACTTTTCTATTGATTGTATTCTCCGATCAACTATATGGAAATTGTATGCAAAGAATCAAGCCAGTGAGCCAACAGTATTCACTCGAAAAAAGTGATATTCCAGACACCGGATAAATGGACCTCGTCCTATTTCAATTTGTCTAATCTCAAAGAGTTGAAAACCAAAAATATCAGTTTTTTTTTATAAACTACTCTTTCTATTTGCCCCTTTTCCGTCTAATGTGCGCGTAGTAGTAGTAATAGTACAGTATCTATTTACGTCAGATTATTATCTATAAAATTGAAGATGATAATAGTTCTGAAGAAATATCTAACGAAAACTTAACGCGAGTTCATTTTCATTGGAAAGTTATTGTTATTTATGTAGCTCGCAATTCGGTTTCTGATAAAAGTTATGATTAGATTAAGCACATAATGTTGATGAATGTTTTATTGTTGTAGTTCCAATAGAGTGTTAACACTTTGTGCAATTAACATGATTTAGTTATTTTGTTTAGGTAAGTGATTTATTAATTATCAATATCGTTCACCTGCGTTTTTATTATTAAATAATTATAGGCACTTTAAAGGCTACTGGAAACCCTCATTTCAAATAAAATTTGAATTTAGTTCTTTGTAAAAAGGTATTACAAAAAAGCGGCTGTAAAATAATTGTATATACTTATTTTGTCTTTATAATATATGGATGTATACGTGAATTATAATCTCTTTTTTACTTTCTTAAATAGAATCCGTTAGATCCATTAACATTATAAATAATTTATTTTCATTTCCTGTAATTTAACAAAATGAAATTTAAAATTGTATTAAACTTTTCTTTAGTGGCACAGTAAACATAAATTGTATTTTTGTTTTTAACGTAGTTAAAAACAACATTATAAATGTGAATAACAATAATAATACGATTGGTCTGATGCGCTTCGCAATTACAGGTAGATGATTTATAAAAATTATTGTCCTTAAAGTTTACATAATTGTAATTTAATGCTTGAAGTAATTTATAGTATAATTATATTTTAATATTTAAATAAAATCTCAGGAAATGTTGACGATTCACAATATCAAAGAGAAATTAATTTAAATGAAAGATATATTTTATTGGCATAAAAAGAACATCTATAAAGTTTTATTACTAATAATGTTAACAATAATATGAAGCTAAGAAAAAAATCTCACCTAAGATCCATCTCGTAATGCAATCACCATGAAAATTACTATAAATATTGAAAAATAATTTATCTGTGATTACTCATGTAGACATAATTGTCAGGAATTTAGCGATTTAAACATGCTTCTAAAATATTACTACAAATTCTCGAAGATGTAGTTCGTTCAAAATAGTTACATTAACCGGAACGATCTTGTAACTTTGAACCTGGACTGTCCAAAAATTTGTTCGTATATATGGAACAAACGCGTAGAAATTTTAAAAAAGAATAATAGACCATACTTCGTAACATTAACGAAAATTTCTAAATTTCATAGTTGGACAATAAAAGACTAAAATTAGAATCATTAGAAATCAGCAAACTAAAAAAATCAAATGTAATTTTAAAGGATCAGAGAAACAGAATTCATCTTTGTTAAATTTGTTTTAAATTAAATTGTATGATTGTCTATAACTTTGTGTTTCTTATTTCCCTGTAAATAAGGAACTGTCGGATAATATTTTAAACAATTGTTACATAGACTATTTAACATGCCTTAGCCTTTCTCAAGAATCTGTGTACTTAAATAATCCTTGATTTATTTTTATTACATTAAACGATTATTAAAATAGCGTATCTCGATATTTTGTACTAGAATAATATCAATTTTCTTTTTATTATACTTTAAAACCTATTTATACGCCGATACTGTATTGTAATACCAGTTTATTACTCACATCAGAAGAAACCACTGTGTTAACGAAACAATTATGTATTTTAAAAAAATATGTGTATGAACAAATTTTGTGAAAGTTATAAAACAAGTTTAAGTTTTATTCCACCAACGTCTAAGAAAATTTGAAAGAAAATAAGAAACTATGCGAAAAACAAATAAAACCCAATATACAATTTATTAAATTTCCTTCTTTGATTTGTGTCTGTTTTTGCTTGCAAGGAAGTAATATTAAAAATGCAATTAGATAGTAAGAAAATTGCATGAGGTGATTATAGCTTATAGCTTTAGTTAGTGTTGTGAAAAGTTTACAGTCAACATAGCTACCAGACGTTGCAGTACGCAAAAATCGACGTAGTGTTTGTAATTTCGTCTACATGTCTTGATAGAACTCGCTCCGAGAGTGAAAATCCCATTCTTCTATCTTTACAAAGGTGCGTAAAGCCTTAAAACGAATTTTTTAATACAAGTACTTCAGACAGGCTGAGAATGGGTCGTTTATACTCACATGGATAGCACGTTGAGTAATGAATTCAAGTGTTATATTCAAGTATTTTAGTGTTTCGTGAAATTGGGTCTTAGACATGAAACATATTGATGTGTTAAATGGTTAGTTATCATATGAGAATGCATCCACAGCACAGATCCAACCTTAGCGTAGGATTATCTCCTTAAGCAGTACTATGACCATACAAGTTATTATTATTACCATTATTTAAATACAGTTAGGTGGCAAAGCCGTTTAAACTGAGTCGTATACACACATGTAATATATTAAAATTTGATAATAAATTACTACCAATTACATACTCGAAGTCGAGAAATAGAAGACAAAATTACATAACAAACTACATGGTTAAGTAAAGAAAGACACAAAACATAATAATTCAGTATGGTTACACTATAATTTATAATAAGTCGTTTAAATTATCGTAAGACATTTAGAGATAGCGAGTTGACAATTATACTTGGAAGACTGCTCTATGATGACAGAACTCTATTGGATAGAAAATGTTGGCGGCAAAGTCTATGAAATTGTTCGCGCACTAGTTTAAACTGATGATCGCGTGGTCTTTCATATCAGTTTATCACAAAAATGTTAACCTCTACCGAATAGTGACCGTGTAGGATTTTATAAGTTTCAATTAAATCACCCCGAAGTCTTCTGCACCACAGCGTCATAAGTCTAAGAACACTTAGACGATCCTCATACGGCAGGTGTCGGATGGTAGAACGTGTAATACGCCTTTGAGTTTGCTCGAGAGCATGGATATCTTTCGCAAAGTAGGGACTTCACACAGGCACTGTGTTTTCAAGTTTGGGTCGGATGTAGGCTTTATAAATCTTGGTTAGTAGTTGCGGAGACATATTTTTAAATGTGATGGATATCATACAAACTAACGAATTTACCTTCTTAACAATTGCACCTATATGAAGTTTCTATTTTAAATCTCTCGACACTAAAACGTTGAGATCCATTTGTTGATTAATTGGAGAAATCATATTACTGTTTGCACTGTACTGACGTCTCTTGTTATTAGAACCGATGTGAAGAACTGTGCATTTGTTCTCATTTAGAAGGCACCAGTCACTACACCAACTCTAGACTAACCTGATATCTCTTTTTAACAACGCGCCGTCTACCAAAGGATTGACAAAAAATTTAGTGTTGTTAGCAAATAAAACGGAATTGAATTGTAAGCGTCCCGAACAAATCAGTGATAAAGAGCGGCTCCAAAACTTATCCTTGCGGTACTCCAATTTTCGCTGGAAAATTTTTTGAGACATGATCGCTTACTCTGACACAGCAACTTCGACTCTCCAGAAAATTCTGCAGCCACATCAAAAGTCGTCCGCAAAAGTTGAAAGAGATTCTCAGATAATTTAAAAAAAATTTAGTAACTCTTCGTCTATTACCTCAACACTAAACTGGAATTAAACTTTCATTTAAAGGGCTCATCAGAATAACTCCCAGAAATCAGAGGACGCAAAGGATAACGTATTAAACTTCGTAAATACAACTTAGGTCTGTTGCATGTTGTGTACAAAAATGTGCTTTAGGAAGGTTATCATCTTTGGATGTCATGTTATCTCCTTTTCTAATTTTTTATAGAGAAGAAATGTGTGTTGACATTTGAGAGTCCATATTATTTTCTAATATCGATAAAACTATTAGATCCAAAAATCGCATATTCGGATTTATCTGATCATTTCATGCAATTAATTACCTTTTGCTGTAATTTTAATACTAATGAAGAACAATGTGCTTATCAACTGAAGCGATTTTTTAATAATGCTGACAACTTAAATTATTTCAAATATTTACTATCTCATGAAAAGTGGAGTTTTGAGTTTTATTACTGATGATATGAGCTGTGAGACTAATTTTACTATATTTTATAATACCTTTTTGGAACTGATGGATAGAGCTTTTCCGTTAGAATTATGTAAAATTAAACTTAATAACAAAAACAATAAACCATGGATAACCAACGACATTGTAAATGAAGGAGTATTTTTGAGGGACTTGTATAAAACCTATAAAACATCGAGTGATAACGAGGTTTATTTAAGATATAATATATTAAGAAAAAATCATCGTATTAAAATTGAACAGGCTAAAAAATATTACTACGATTTTAAATTTCTTAATTCGACTAATAAATCAAAATCTGCCTGGCAAAGTTATTAGCAACATGCAAAGTGCTGCAGAGGCTTTCAATAACTTTTTTATCGACTCAATAAAAACATTAACTGATAAAATGCCTTCTATTTTGAATGATAATAAAGAATTTTTTAATCATAACACTATTTTTTTGTTACCATTCAGTTCGAGTGAAATGCTGGATATCATAAAATCTGTCTCCATAAAAAATTCATCTGGCTATGACGATATACCGTGTTCATTTCTTAATAAAGTAGCAGAACTCATTGTTGACCCTTTAACTTTTCTTGTAAACCTATCTTTTACTGAGGGAATCTTTCCTGATGTCTTAAAAAAATCTTTAATTTTACCAATTCACAAAAGGAATGATAAATCTCTTATCTCAAACTATAGAGGCATTGCTCTCCTATCTGCTTTCTCTAAAACCTTTGAAAAAGCTTATTACGTAAAATTAAACGATTTTATAATTAGACAACATTTATTATCATCTTATCAGTTTGGTTTTCGGAAAGGTTTGTCAACGAAAGATGCTGTTTTATTGTTCTGCAATTACATATTAGACAGTTTTGAAAGCAAATCTGAATCAGCTTGTTTATTTTTTGATTTAACGCGTGCCTTTGACATGGTTGATCATAAGGTTACTGCTGGATAAACTTAGTAATTATGGAATTCGTGGTCAAGCTTTAACTTGGGTAGAATCCTATTTAACTCAAAGAACACAATCCGTCGTTTTAAGAAATGCCAGTAATTCAATCTCGTCCAGCTATCTTAAGGTTTCCACAGGTGTTCCGCAAGGCAGTATTTTGGAGCCCTTATTATTTATTTTATTTATTAACAATATCGCGCTTTATATAGAAGATATCTTTATATCACAATAATAGCACAAATGAACTCAGCCTTAAAACTAATAACACCATCAGATCTATGCAAAGCTACTGTATGAGTACCGGTTTAGCGCTTAATAATGTAAAAACAGATTTATTACTTTTCAGTACTAAAAAACTTGATTATAGCAGCTTAGTTAAAGTCGATAAACACAGCGTTAAACAAAACAATAGCGTGAAATACCTTGGAGTTTATATGGACTCCCATCTAAATTGGGGTACCCATGTAGACTTTGTTAATAGGAAACTATCCACTCATTGCTTTGTCTTATGGCAGCTACGCGTTTACGTCAATATTCACATTTTAAAAATGTACTATTATGCGCACGTACAGGCATGTTTAAGTTATTGTATCATCTGCTGGGGCAACTGTTCTCATTTTAGCGGAGTGTTTAAGCTTAAAAAAAAATTATACGTACAATGACCTTTAAACCTCTTCGTCACTCGTGCAGATTACTTTACAAAGAATTAGGTATCTTAACTGCTCCTTCTCTTTAGGTTTTAAACTGTGTAATTCATATAAAAGAACACTCTGAACAGTTCAATAGCAGATACGAGACCAGTCACAGTCTGCGTGAAAATTATAGTTTTAACATACCAGTTCATCGCTTACTTCTCACCACTACACCATTTGCATTAGTTTGTATAAAACTAGCAGGTTGGCCACTGGCATTTGTTTGTTCCATGACCTATGGCATACTGATAAGAACTAATAAGTCTGGTCAGGGAATTGGCAAATGACATTGGCTACCAAATGATTTGTAAGGTATAATTCAATGCAGGTCGGGGTATTTGCCCGCTGAGTATTTGTTTCCTGCAAATCATATATAATAACACACACACATATTAGGTTTTCGCGGGTGTTAAATGAAATGTTGTTGTACTTCCGGGTGCTCTCCCGTTCAGTTCGAGCAACGAGGAGCAGCAGTAGGTAGCTTTCAGTGAGAACCTGAAGATGGAAGATGAGATTCTGCCGAAACGTCATTTAGACAACCGTAACTCCTGGAGGAGTCGACCATCGACGCGGGAGAGCACCGGGAAGTACAACAACACTTCATTTAACACCCGCGAAAACCTAAAAAACATTATATATATAATTAACAGATAAATAATGAGTCATTAGCATCATTAACTTTTCTATGCAAATTCAAATCAGGATTGTCCTGACATTTAGTTCAGCTGGGGAAAAAATATAGTTTAAAAAAACACGCAAACTGAAGTAAAAACTAATGTTTAAAATGTTATTATATGTTTTATTGTAAAAAAATGTGGGGTGCTTTTTTATTTTTATTGCACCCCACGCTTTTTTACAATAAAATATTTTTTAAACATTACTTTTTACTTTTCTGTAGGGTTTGCTATTAAAGTGTATTTTTTTAGTTTTTTTTAAACTACAATTATTTTGCGCCGATCTCCTCTTTTTTGTTTTTGTGTTGTAGTTTCATTTTTCATTGTTGTTCCCACTAGTAATGGACAATTAAACGGTCAACCCTCTCAGAGGCCCGATAGTAATAACCCCGGCGCCTCCGGCAAAATTTCGATAATAGATTAGTCATATTTTTATTTTATCGTGATGATCCTGGTGGGGACAAAGTTGTCAAATTATTGTATTGTCGTCGGTCCTTGATAAGTGTGCAAAGTTTCAGTTTAATCTGACGTTTTGAAGTGGACGAGAATCACGTTCAAAGAATCAAAATGTTACATAGGTAATGGAAACAAACATGCAGGTGAAGCTAATATAATGCGTGTAAAAAGGCCATTGTTTGATCTAACGAATCTACATTCGATGAGCGGGGTAACTGGTTATCCATGTTTGTTGGTTTTTTTCATCTTAACAAAACTTTTTCGTAAAATCGTGACGTTCTTCTGTAAGGGCGGCTATACGCATTTGTTACTACTTAGTACATCATCTTCGTCACTATCACTATAGTCGTCGATTTCTTCCATTTCGATATAAGACTCTGATGCGTTCTCAAAGATATTTCAAAGTCATCTTGTTGATTGTGCAATGTCCTTGCAGACTTTTATTTCTTTGAAGACGCTGCTGGTGGTTTGCTTCAATCTTAAGATTATGGTGCATGCACACTAATTTAATTAAACATAATTTACGGGATGATTTTGTTGTTTTCGGCTTTACATCTAACAAATTTGGAATTTAAGACTTGACAGCTCATTTTCATCGACACTGTTCTAGGTTGTACTTTCTTCGTATTCATTATCATCTAGAGTATTGCTATCTGAAAATAAAGGTAATTTGAATAATGATCAAATTAGAAAAAAAGATTAATCTGAATCACCTCAACACAAAAATTAATGATTCAATAATAGATTGGGCTGATTTGACAAAGAAAGAAAATGTTTAATGTGAATGGTAAATTAGTTACCACATGGATAATATATGTAATATGTCATTTACAATACTAACTTCTGTGTACAAGTTCAAATATGTACAAGTTAAGGTTACTCTGATTCAATATGTAGTGCAACATTTAGTTCAGGTGGAAAATTTCTTTGAAAAAAGGCCATTGCTTGCTCTAACAAATCTGCATTCGATCGGTAGAGTAAGTGATTATCAATGTTTGTTGTTTTTTCCAGTTTAAGATAGTTTTTTTGTTAAAGTCGTGCCGTACTGCTGAAGGTACGACCGCGCTTTTGCTATTTTCTATTAAATTGTCTTCGTCACAATCACTATGGATATCAATTTAGATGTCAGAAACTGACTGGTATTATCTCAAAAATATTTTCAATACCATTACAAGTGCAATTCCTTTATATGTTGGTGTTGTCCTTGCTGAACTTTATTTCTTTGAGGAAGCCGTTGGGAACTTTCTGCAAACTTTAAATTATGGTCCACGTATACTAATTTATCGGTAATTATTTACGGTGTAAGTAACTTACTGTTAATTTGTTTCCCGTAATTTACTGGGTAATAAAGTGTTTATTAACGGTTTTACATCGCTATTCGACATAATATACTCTGTTAGAGTATGCGAGCTTTCTCGAAATCTAATTAAAATTTCACTAAAGTCAGGATGTGTAGTATTAGGAACATATACAGTGTGCCCCCGGATTGAGTTTGCGATAGGTGTAACATACAAAAAAAAAAATTAGTACGGCTTTCATTTTCTGCAATCTCGGTCTGCTTGACCTAAAATGGATTTTTACAATTAATTTTCGAAAAAAATTATATTCGAATAAAATATTTTGCATTGAAAGTTAGAGCCATATAGCAACTTTCATAGCCCAGTTGTCAGAGACTAATTTTGATGAAAAGTCAGAATTAATTGTTACCTCGCAAATTTTTTCATGAAAGACTAGTTTTTTGCTAGTAGAAAGTGACTCAAAAAAGTTTATCCCCGCGAACCCTTATAAACAACCCTCTGAAACGGAAAAATTCAGCTTTTTGCTAATATCTCGAAAAATAATGAAAAAAAAAACGGATAGCACCACGTGAAAGAGCGGGAAATTTTTCAAAAAAACAGTATAAAAGTTTTGTTTAATAAATTTTTCCCTTAGCATGAGAAATTATTACAGTTCGCTCGATATTTCAAGCGCGTCGCACAGGTAAATGAAACATTTCTCAACCGCCGCTACATAATAAAGACAATTTCTACCCATTAAAAACGAAAAAACAACGAAGGTAGCATTTTAAAGAGGAAGAATTCAGCTTTCCAATGGTATACTTTTAATTTTTATAACTTTTATTTTTTATAAAATACACGTGAAAATTATGCTTTATATTTTTTTTCCACTCTGCATTTTAAAACATAAATATTAAATAAAATACTAATTTAATAAAATTCTTGTAGATGTAGCTTGTTTATACCTTAAACTTCAATCTAAGATTAATTTTTATTCTCTAAAGTGCCCAGGGTAAAAAATATTACTTTTAAATCATTGGTATTTTTTTTCATTTTTTAGGGTTAGGAAATTTTCGCTTGAAAACTTGTCGAAAACGGTCAAAAAACACTTTTGAAAAACACACTGAAAAACATTTAAAAAGTAATTTTAATAAAGACGTTAAAGTATGTCAGGACAATACTTTATCAAAAAACACAAAAGTTGAAAATTACAATAACAGGTACGTGCCAGTTCGTGAGAATCAGCCATTAGAACTGTCTGACTGACAGTTACAGAATTTCTGTTAGCCCATTGTTGAAATGTTTCATATTATTTCTCATACAGTGATCGGGATTTTTTGGTGGCAGCGCCTCATTTGCTCCTGTGGTCCTTTGGACGAGAATTTGTGGAATTCTTCGTCCTGCATGATCACTTTTAGAAAGGTTTCAATACACTTTATTACTTCACTGGCAGAAATAAATAAAATAATGGTCGCATCATTATGGATATAAAAACAAACGCAAGGACCGCAACCGCAAAGCGATATCTATTTTATAAATTATTAAATTTTAATTAGGTAGGTATCTAAAGTAAAGTGAAATACAAAAAGTTGTATACACCAATGGCGATATAGGATGGTTATGCCCTTGTATGACTTTCTATCCTCAAGCCAAGGCCCTCGGATAGAAATTTGTCACCCGCGGGCATAAACATCTCTATATCGCCCTCAGTACATAAATAACCATTTCATTTACCATAAAAGATTTTTTGTAAATTGTTATTTCTAGTTGGGAAATATTTGGTTCAAATTTGTTGTGATAATTCTAGTCAACTAGCAGTATATCCATCAAGTTTAATCAGAAAACATGCAATTTTGGGATTGAATAACTAAAAACAGACGTATTTACGAAATACCGCGAAGAGTAGCTAATTTGCAAAAAATGTATTAAACAAAAAATATATGTTCCCCAACGGTTTATTTCTATAAATCTTAAGTGGGAACTTAGCTTAATGTCCCGAACATGTGGTAGAAAAAAAAACAAATTCGTCCAAGACAGTTCCTATATCCGATTTTTTCAAGTGGATTTTATTTGCACTATGTTTATTTACTTATTTAGATTTTTCTTTTAAATGGCCGTGATAATTTGCGAAATATCCGTTATCTGCATCAAAGCAAAACGCTTTAAGGCTATATATTACATGGATTATAAATGTTGATCGTTGTATCTGAGATAAAAGATTAGTAAAGTGCGATTATAAACAGGAAATTTTTAGTATTAATGTTAATTTGTGTTAAAATTACCCTATATTTTATCTTAAGATCTTTTATTGTTTTAATATTACTTGTATCCCAAAATAGCTTCCATAGATACCCTATAGGAATATATAATTTTTGAGGTTGATTCATATTAATTGAATTACAATTCGAAATGTCGAAACAACAGAAACACTTTATTTCTAAAAAAAGCTGAATAAAAAGAGTTCCGTATCTCTTCTTCATAATGGGCCATTTTAGTGATAGCCGCTCCCGGGTAGCTGCTATCAAGTCGCCAAGATATGTACTATTCTCCTACACGTCAGTATTATTAATGTTGAAATGAATATTAATAGAAAGATATTGATTTTAATGTTATTACATTATGAAGCTCACGAGGAAAATCTACTTTTACTCTTGACACTACAAAATGAGAGACGCAGAAAGCAAGAATTACCCATGTTTAAAAGCAGACAGACAGCAGGATTCCGATCGATTTTAATAAAAAATCATCAAAAAGATAATGAAACGAAATTTAAAGAATTTTTTCATATTTCACAATATCAAAGAAACAAAAATATAAGCCAATTCAAAGCGGATTAATTATTACAAGAATAATGAATGTGTAGTAAAGTACATACTACGAAAGTCCAAATATTTCACTGTTTCCTATAAAAGGAAGTCAATTCATTGCCAACCACGCACATTGTGCGCCTTGATGGGTGACAATGAATTCATTTCCCTTCCTAGGAAACAGTGGAATATTTGGACTTGGGTGTGGAAACCAACAACATCCTGTATATTAAGCGTTTTGTGCTTTAGTTACTTTAAAGTTCGATTCGAAAGTCAAAAATCACTTTGGTTTAAAATTAGAGTTCTTGTCAGGTGAAATGACAACACCCTGCATATGGTTTTCTGAGGTAAAACTGCTTTTGAATGCCTAAAACGGTTCCTGATTCAGTGTGGTCAGATTATTTGCTTTTTTGTAGATATTTTGATTTAGATTCATGAAAAAACTTCGATGGATTATTTTTAACAAATTATTTCGATTTTCGTTATAGTTACTAAAATGGTAACTCTTCGACAGTAACTGGATTTTGGAAAATGTGTTTAAGTTCGTAGTTTAGTTTAAAAATCATTTATAATTAATGCGCTGAGGCAGATTTTGTTTACAAAATCTGAAAAATTCACTTGATTTATTGCGCGAGGGCAGAATAGATTTAATTATTGAAATATTCTTAAAACTCGGACACTAGGTGCGAAATAGAAGTTTTTAACTTGGGGTCACCAAGGAAGGCGTCGCGGAGTTTTTCAGGAAATAAAATAAAGCGTGAGAAATAGGAAACTAACTAGCCGTCGAAAAAAAAGTTATTTCAGAGATCTCCGGAAATTCTAGTATGGTTACTAATAATTACAATTTTAAACACTATTTAGTTTAGACTACTTCACTCGCGATACTTCACTACACTTGAATCACTTCCGGAACGGAACTTGCATTCGCTTGCCGCGAGGGGACTTTTATATGATTGGGAACTGTTGCGTTTTTAGCGCCCCGCGAGTCGCCGCGTTTTTACTCCCATTTTAGGTCTGGGAAAGTCTGGGTATCGCTCCGTGTGCGCGAGGATGACGCATGGTTGCGTAATAATGCGCAATATTGTGCAATACTGTAAAAAAGTTGAAATTTTGAAAGGAAACCTACATGAACGTGTTGGATATAAAAAGACGAATGTTTTGATTTAAGATTTATGTCCGAATCGATTTGGATTAAAAGGTTATTGAAGGACGATTTATTAGGACAGGGCGCCGCGCATGGCGCACAGTCTGCTAAGCGCCGCTCACACACGTTATAACCTATTGCTGGTTATTATATGAACATGGTTTGTTACAGTCTGCATAGTGAATAAGATGTGAGTCACGTACGCGCCTATCAATGCAGACTGTAACAAACCATGCTCGTAACCAGCAATAGGTTACAGCGTGTGTGAGTGGCGCTTGACTGACTATGCGTCATGCGCGGCGCAGTGTCCTAACAAATCGTACCTTAAAGCGATTACAATTTACATGCTGGTGCCGGCAGGCTGAATGAAGGGAACGGAAACTATGTTTTAAGAAAATAGAGAAAGGTTACAAATGTTGTATACGGGGGGTGATGAGAAATTAACTAAGAATTAAAAAGACTGCAAATGTTGTATACGGGGGCGATGAGAAAATATGGTTCAATAAAATAAGGTTGTGGATGTTATATACAGGAGGACGAGGGAGAAAAAGATTTATGAAGGGAATTAAAAATATTCTGACCGGATATTTGGAGAATTTATGTTTGAAATTTTTTTATGAATTTGGTGACGGATTATGATTATCTGAGAATTATCATAGTTTGACTGTTTTGGATGAAAGATTAGATCGAAAAGCGATTTTTAGGATTTTTTAAAGTTAATTTTCTTATGGTATAGTTCAAGTAGGAATAAACTGAGACAAAAAAAAACGAAACAAAAACTGTACGGCATAATTATTATCGCCGCGGGCCATGGCGCTAAGTTCAAGTAAATAGATCTCAGTAAATAAAAAATGCAAACAAAAACTTTGCAACATAATTATATCGCTGCGGGCCATGGCGCCAAGCCTGACATGAAACATTCCCGACGCACATTTTTTTTTTTTTATACATTTATTTAACGTCGGCCTATTTCCGCTACTGAGGCCTAACACCGACGCCTGTAGACGAGCTACCCCCAACCAGGAATTTTGCCTAACCTCTTCCCTTAAGAAGAGTAGGGATCTTTTACTTGCCTAACATTTAATAGACAAGCGCCAATATCCATTGGCTTGATGACGGTCTCAATAACTAGGGCCGAGTAGGACTACTACTCTTTGCTCCTAGATTATCTCTGTAGACCTGGACCGGCCTTCGTGATAGGTGGGCCCGCTTACTTCTACCAGACCCAGCCCGCAAATGCGAGATGTGTCGTGGTATTTTCGGCGGACCTCCCCTGGTCCTGGCTCTTCAACCTCGCTGGCAGAGGTCTCTTCTGGCGCTCTTCTTGTCTTGATATTTTCTTTCTTCGCCAGCTTGTCACCCCCGTGGGTATCATCGGTCTAGTTGGGTTTTAGGAAGTTTTGGCTGGGATTGACTGCCGGTACGTAGGACACAGTAAAGGTGTGTCCTACCCCGGATCATCGGAAAGGTAAGGATATGAGCTGTGTAGCTCGGGAGTGTGGAGACCCTAAGTGCTTTTTTAGCACTTTCGGACTCCACGGAGCAGGTAGGACAACGGGCGTTGGACGGTATGTTGTCCGACGCCCGCAAGGAGGTTGGGTTTGGGTAGAAAAACGTCATGTCTCTGGTAGTGGTGGTCCGTCCTGGGGTATCTGAAACAGATCGTTTAGCGGGAAATATAAGTTATACTCACCCGTTGTCCAGAAGCTGTACCCTCGGCCGTTTGTGCCTCGGAGCGTCGGCAGGGTCGTAATCAGTGGCCTGTCTGATTAGCGGGTTCCCATGCTCCTCTGCTTGGGCGTACAGCTTCTTCGCTCGTTCCCGGATGACTTCAGTGACCGTGGTGTACTCCAGGTCTCTGACGATATCTGCGTTTCTCACGTACCATGGTGCGTCGACCGCCGTCCTGAGGGCGATGTTTTCCACTGCCTGGATTTTCTTCATGTAGGACTTTGCCTGGTAACCCCACGCTACCGAGGCGTACGTCAGCTGCGGCCTGATGAGGGTTTTGATAAGCGTGAGCTTATTCCTCAGGTTGAGACGGCTACCGTTTCCCATCATCGGGTAGATGAGGGCTCTTGTGCGCCGCGCCTTGGCTGTAATAGCGTCCGTGTTCTGTCTCCACGTTAGGCTTTTGTCCATGACCACGCCAAGGTATTTGACGGTGTCGTGCCATTGGATGTCCTCGCCGTTCATGGAGACGTGTCCTGTGGGAATTTCTTTCCGCACTCGTCTGAAGAGTATGGCTTGGCTTTTGTCGGCGTTGACGGCGACTTTCCACTTCGTGCACCATTCTTCCAGGAGTGTGGCCATTTCCTGGAGTTTTCTGGTTGCGTTCCTGGCTTTCCAGGATCTGGCAATTATTGCTGTGTCATCTGCATACAGGGCCAGGGCTGTGTGGTCGGTCCTGGGGAGGTCTGAGGTGTAGATAGCGAACAGGTGCGGTGACAGCACCGAACCTTGCGGGACTCCCGCCTCCACGGTCCTGTAAGTGGAGAGTTGGTCCGAGATTTTGACCCTTAGCTATCTGCGGTGCAGGTAGGACCTCACTAGTTTGACGAGTTCGATGGGGTAACCCATACTCATCATTTTAGCTAGGAGGCCGTCGTGCCAGACCCTGTCGAACGCTTTGGCAACATCTAGGAACAGCGCCGCGGTGACTTGCCGCTGGTTGAACCCCTTAGTAATCTCCTCGGTGAGGCGAAGTACTTGGAGTTCGGTGGAATGTCCTGTTCGGTACGCGAACTGTTCATCCGGGATGATATTCAGCTCTTCTGTCTTTTCTGTGAGCCTCTTCAAGATGACCCGTTCTGCAACCTTGCTCATGGCTGGGAGGAGGCTGATGGGCCTGTAAGAACACGGGAAAATTAGTTCTTTCCCTGGTTTAGGGATCATAATGACGTCGGCCTTTTTCCACCTGGCTGGAAAATGCCGTAACCTTAACATCGCGTTTACGATGTTGACTAGCGCCGCTACTCCTTTCCTGGGTAGCTTTTTGAGAGCGATGTTTCCTATCTTGTCACATCCCGGAGCCTTTCTCGGCTTTAGGCTCCTAAGGATTTCCTTGACTTCCTCGGGGGTAGTCGGGCGGATGTGGTCGTCATCAGGCAGGCGGTGGATCCTACGTACTCTGCGCTCGACATCGTCCACCCAGTCCTCGTCCTCGTCATCGAGCTCGTTCTCTCTACACTGCAGTTCTAAGCTGTCGGCAAACGCCTCGGCTTTTTCCTGGTTAGTGTAGACGATCCCTCGCTCTCCGTGAATCGGGGGTATAGGTTTCCTCCGGTTTCGCAGGGCACGTTGGGTATTCCACATACTTCTGTCCTGTGGATCGAGTGACTCAAGGTGGCGTTGCCACCCCTCCTGACGGTGTTCTTGGAGGGCGGCTTTCACTCTTCGGCTGAGGACGTTATACTCCCTTCTGTCGGCGGGGAGTCTCGTCCTCTGAGCCCGTCTCTTGGCGCTTCTTCTATCCCTTATCAGCTGCCTGGTGACCTCTGGTAGGTTCGCCATCGGTGCTGGGTGTCTTCTTACTTCTGTTTCTGTCGTGCTGGCCCTTATTGCTCCCAGGATCTGCTCCTCTAGGGTAATGACGGCCCTCTCAACGTCCCCCACGGTATCTAGCCTGGGAATTTGTGCAATGTACTGCTGCAGGTGCAGCCGGTACGATTCCCAGTCCGTTCGTCGCTTCGTGAAGGTAGCGTTGTCGTCACCCACCTGTCCTCCTAGAGTTAGGAAGATCGGGTTGTGCTCGGTAGATCCCTCCGTTCTGGTGGAGATCTCCGCTTCGAGGGTCATCTCCTTTAGGATGGCTATGTCCAGTACGTCTGGCCTGTTTCTACCGTTGTCAAAGGTGGGCTGGACTGGTCCTACCACCAGCAGTTCGCCGGCGTGCTGTCCCAGGAACCGCAGCAGTTCTCGTCCTCGAGTGTTGGTTACGCCGCTGTTCCATTGCTGGGATTTGGCATTAAAATCGCCAATTGCGACGACCTGTGTCCTAGCGGGTAGAATTGCGTCCAGATCCCCCTCGGTTAGCTTGCTGTGGGGTGGCTGGTAACATGAAACCACTTGGACGTCGCCGTTTCGTGCTGTGGACACTACTACGGCGGTGGCATTCATATTTTCTAGCTCAGGTAGTACCGTCGGATGGTGGGCTATGGTCTTTTTAACGAGTAGAGCCACTCCTCTTGCGGGTCGCCGAGGTATGTTTACCCAGTCCATCCTGTACGTGTGGTATCCTGGGAAGTTGATCTCCTTGGCTGGGGTCATCTTGGTTTCCTGCAGTGCCATGACGTCTATATCGTACCTGGTCAGGAGCTCTTCGACTTCAAGTCTCCTTTGTTGCAGGCCGTTTACATTCCAGGCCGCCATCTGCAGGAATTCCGGTTTAATCTGTAAAGGCATTACAGATTAGTAAAGTTTGGCATTTGAGCAAAAAATGCACTCATCGCTGAGCACATTTGTTGCATCTGTGCTAGCACCGCTGTGAGGTTTTTGGCCTCTGGCGATGCTTGTTGTTTTGAGGCAGGGACGGTGTTCTGTCCTGCCTTGCTCTGGGCTACTTTTGCGTAGCTAGTGCCTGGCGCTACGCCGCCCTTCTTTGTTGAGGTCGTCGTCGGCCTCTGTACCGGCCTTTGAGTGGCGCTGGCTGATTGCTTGGGGTATTTTGGACACCCCTTGTAGCTGGCCGGGTGAGCCCCTTGGCAGTTCGCACACTTGGCCGGTTCGTCTGCCTTCTTCTTGCAGTCAGTCGTCCGGTGTGCCTCGCCGCACTTCACGCATTTCGGCTGCGCGGTGCACCTGGATTGGCCGTGGCCGAAACGCTGGCAGCGGTAGCATTGGGATGCCGCTACCTTGGCTCGCTGTCTCTCAGTCCTTACAACTAGAGAACAGCACCTCGTTACTTGGAGTATCTTGTCCTGGTCCTGTGGGATTAGGACAAGCATGAGGGGCACCTCCTGTTTTGTCCGTCTTGACATCATTCGCTGGACCGCGGTAGGTGCGAATCCTTGGTCCTGGAGGTCTTCTGCCACCTCTTTGCAGGTAACGCCGCTCGGGATCTCTCGAATGACCACACGTAGCTGCCTTTCCTCTGGCAGGGCATACGTGTGGTACTCCTCTTTTCATTTGCGAACATCCTTGTCATCCTCCGATAGTCCTCGGACGTCGCGGGCTCGATGGAGATTCCCTCCCCGGTAACTTTGGCCTTGTTGAAGTTTATACCGGTTTCGGTTAAACGACGGCTCACCGTTGTCCACGTCTCTTTGTTTCGCAGCACTACCGGGGGTATACGCTGGCTTCTTGTCCTTGTTTGAGGGGCCTCGGTCTCCTCTTTCCGGGTTTCTTGTTGGGGGACGCTAGCCTCCTGCTGGGGGGCTCTGGATCCCGATTTGCTCTGTCTAGGTGACTCGGACTCGGGGGGGCACTTGAGGGGCTCTTCAGCCACCTTCTTTGCCGCCTTAGGGGCCTCTTCGTCCGAGTCCGTGTTGGTAGCGGGCGGATTTTTTCTTTTTCGTGTTTGCGATTCTCCCCGAATCGCACGCAGAAGCTCTTCATGCTGGGACTTCTGTTCCCTCTGCATCTGCTCCAACCTTTCGGTGAGCTCGTCTATTTTCTTCTTGAGAGCATTGTTCTCCTCTGTGAGACGTTTTATCGTCTCCTTGTCGTCCCTTGGGGTTGGGGGGCCCCCTCGGGAGCTACCGCTCTGGGACGTTTCGTCTTCATTGTACTCCATGTTACCGTCCTCCACGGTAACGTCGTTGTCGGTTTCCTGTAAGGGAATACCTATATTATTATGGGAAAAAGTTATGATTAATAACAGAAAATGGTGTCTTGAAAAAGACGTGTGAACTTCCTCTTCAACACTATCGACGTCACTGTCTGTGGGGCTTCCACTTCACTGTGCACTCTGATGGCTCGGTGTACGTCCGTACGCTTTCACTTCTCGATGCACGTTAATAGACAAGGGACCGACGGCTTTACATCCCCTCCGAAGGATGGTATATCTCCTATACAACCCTCGCCTAAGGTTGTATAGCTTCCGCGCATA
Source organism: Leptura quadrifasciata (assembly GCA_963675555.1). NCBI lineage: Eukaryota > Metazoa > Arthropoda > Insecta > Coleoptera > Cerambycidae > Leptura > Leptura quadrifasciata. Next base: position 145,972,484 of record OY776673.1, on the reverse strand, counting down.
CACTGATATACAAGCCGCTGGAAGATGTGTGAGGCGAGAACGCGGTTTCCGTTGGAATGGTCACCAATCCAAGTACTAACTGCGCCTGTCGTTGCTTTACATCGCATACCGAAGTATGTACATAGTAAAGACGCACCTACGCTCGCCCCCCCGACGCACATAAGAAACCTATAAAGGAAGTGATTCGATTTGCGAACAGCACAAAGAAGAGTGCCGGTATTTTAATGAGCTCGTAAAGTTTTTGTTGGGTTTCTTATGTCTCAGGATTTTCCTACTTGAACTATACCTGGGATGTACTATAATACTAGCGGCTACCAGCAACTTGCGAATTTGTAGGAGAACGCTGCTTTAATTGCTGTACATTAATTATTGTTAAGATTCTAATTAGAAACTGAAGATAGTTTAGTATTTGCAGATCTCGCCGGACTACTCAAAGATATTGTTTAATTATAAATATGTTTTGTCAGTATAACTTCAAAACATTTGGTCTAATTACCCTGAAATAAAATTACTTTCAATACGAAAGTTAAAAAAGATAACCGAATAAATTTGTAGTTAATAAATACTTAGTGATACCAAATATTAAAATTTTTTCTGTTATAATAATAGTTTACTATTGTTTAATTCAGTATATTAGTTTAATATAATATGACGCAATTCCCTCATTTGCTACGTCTTAATTTTCATTTATTAATATTAAACAGCTTTAAAGGAAAATTGCTTACATAATAAATGAATGGGATTATTTTAATTATTTTACATATACAGGGTCATTCACATAAAATTTCCCAGGCAGTATCCATGGTAACGAAAAGAGATAAATTCTTTAAAAGCCAGCAGTTAAATATTCTTGGTGGCATTAATTAAATTATTAAATGAAATTGATGCATTTGTAAAACAAATTAATATGAATATACACAAAAAATATTTAAAGATACGAATCTTCATCAAAGTGTGCATAAACTATTTCAAACAAAACAGGTGAAATCTTCCATGTCAGAACCTTCACTCTCGCTGAAATCTTTGTCACATTCATCATGATCCTTGTAATTTTCGTTTTCTTTATCATTCTCCACATTAGTCTGAGAATAAATAATAAATAATTTAGAAATCATGACCACATAACATTTTAAAATATATTACTTCATGAGAGTGAAATTTTTTTATTATTAGCTATATTGTGGATTTTAGCAAGATCTGTAATTACCAATTCACTGACAGAAGCTGGTATTGGTCGCCCTTAAACTATCGGAATTGAAATTTATCTTCAATTTCTTCCCTTCCGCAATCTGAAGGAGATAACAAAGTTGGATATTGAAAATTAGCGTTGTACTTCAATTTTAGCTTGAACTGTTCGTCGATGTAGTTACATTTATATGTTTTCATAAACAAAGCTAGTCGTGCTTCGTTCACGCTGCTTAATTCTTTGCAGTCGTACATGCTATAATCAAATTTTTCCAGAATTTGAAAAATATCATCTATTTCAAGGTCTGAATAATCGTGAATTTTTGAGAAGGATTCAATAAATTGTGTAGAGTTTTGTAAAATTGTGAAAGCCCGCTCTTGCCTTTTTTTGACATTAGCAGATTTGAAATAATTTCTTGTGAATGTGTGGAATCCTGGAAGTGCTCGACATAAATTTTGTCCCAAAGTTTTCTAATAAACAAACACATTAAACAAATGTTACGTTTTCATAGTTAAGCCTTTCTTCAGGACTCACTCATAGACTGGGACATCGACTCTAGTAAAGATTCGTTGCATCAGTTGATGTCCCAGTCCAGGCGTGATTCACGGGTCAAGGCTTCACTATAATTACATACATCATTTACATATGTGTGTTTGTTCGGAGAATGTAGTCGATGGATGCTTGAGGCGATATTTCTTATGTTCAATATGAGTTCTGAGTCGAGGCTATATTTATGCAGAGTCGAATACCAGTCAGTAGTGAATAATAGGGGTTTCTGGACTTCCACCCCTACTTCTAACTTTGAGTGACAACTTTGACCACCTTGATTTTATACCGACCTTGTCATCAATCTTGAAGAAGACTTGACCTTGATGTACTCTCCACCTTGAGAGATGATATGTATAAAGTTAGAACTGAAAATTGTTAGTATACCATTTGAGTTTATTGAGAAATTAAAGTTATGGATAGGACAGATGAAGTGAGTGATAAAAATGAAGTGACACAAAACAAAAACTGCTATTGACAAAATTATACATTTTTGGTTTTGCAGTGATGCTGTGGCTACAGATAATATGCTTAAAGGGGTTCAGTTAATACAGACGCACTCCATTTGTATATGATGTTTGATGTTATACGAAATGGAAATTCAAAACATAATAGTAAAAAGAGTTGTGCTAGACAGTTATTGACTGAAGAATTAAAAGAGACGATGAGCTATGGCCAGAATATTTATTTATCAACAGGAGATTACGATGCTAAAGTTATTTTAGCTGAAGTATTGGAAAGATCTGAATTGTCTAAGTCATTACCAATAAAATCATATACATCAACAGAATATCTATACGATAATGCGAAGCTCCACAATGTTCTTAACCTAATACATGGTAACCATATCCAGTATGTCTTAAGTAAGCTATAGTTTATAATAATAAGCTTAGGCAACCTAGCTTATTGTGATATCTAACTTCCCTTTCTACAGTGTTGTAAATAATGATAATGAAATAAGTGACTTTATCTTTATAATCATCGTTTCTCTATTTTTGTATCGTAAAATAAATTTAGTTATGTACATGAATTCAATTGCTCTATGATAATATAAACTTTTATGCAATATTTCAAATTTTTTTATTTATTCGTTACCCATAATAAAATTATCCTTTTCACGTGCTTCTAACCGTAGTATACATATCAAATATTTAAGTAGTTCCAACTTTTAAATATACTCAAATATTTTTGGGTAATTCTTACTCATTTAAAATTTTTAAATTATGATTGTTTCTTTTATATACAAGACGATTAGCCGCCTTTAATTTGTCGTTTAATAAATGTCACTGATCTCCAAAATTTCTAAAAGTAATCCAGGTTTCTTTAACATAGCAATTATCATTTGTAAGCAGTGCTGTCGAAAAGGTTTGGGTATTTTTTAGTTATCTGCCTTGTTAAACAATATACAATTTTTTGAATGTAATCGTATAATGTGCAATTAAGATGAATGTGAATCACATATTTTTGAGATCTGGAGCATTTATGGCAATCTGAAGTATATATATCTGCATGAATAATACTTGTCGCTCTTTTTGGATCATTGGTGTACTACACGTATTTTTTACAGGGTCGGGATTTTTATTTTTATGACGATACCATTGGTAGTTATAGATGCTACCCTTAACTCTTGATACACTCTTAAAGCGGTTTTAGCTCGCTTTTATTATTTATAAACGTAGTGGCAAAATATATAAAAAGTTAATTTTGCAGTGTGCAATGATTTAATGAATAACAACTTACGGAAAGAACAGAAGTAAAACATGATACAAATTTATTTGATATTTTATGGTCGGCTTCACAATATTTATTTTAAGCTTAGTAATGTAATAAGCGGTGAATTTTAAATATTGAATGGTTAGTGCGAGCTCTTAAAATAATATAAAATTTGAGATATTCAACAGATTTATTTTAGAAAAGGATGATGAAGGAGGTGTTATTATGCTTTTTTATTTGAAATTTATAAAAGTGAAGAGAAAATGTACATTCTTCTTTTATTAATTAGTAATTAATCAATCATATCTGATCTCAGCTCAGTCCACAGCCAAATAATTAAAATAAAATGGAATTATTAAGGTGTAGGAACCGTTTTATGCAGTTGTTTTGTTTGTTTTAAAAATCGTAATTGCGCTATTAATTTATTATTATTGGAATCTATTTATTTTTTGTAAAATATATTATGTATATAATATATATCGGGTTATAGTACGGCAGCCCGTAACCAACACTTTCGACTTATCCCCTAATGGAAAATTTCCGCGCCAATACTCATTGCTTTGATATTACCTCTCGATCTCCAATTTTTTATTTATTTTAGTTAAACGGGGGTGAGGTTGAGTACCCCAGAAATGGTAATAAATATGTATTATAGTGTGTAAAGGGGTGGAAGAGGCCAAATACACACTCCAGCTAGCTCTGCGTGTGGGTGGGGTTCGTTGCTCTGTTTTGTATGATAAATAACGACAATAGAAATAATTTTGCTAGAGTTGTTGTTGCAATCCAGTACTTACCTGGTTATAAACTTTTTAGAGTATTGGAGCCGTTACGGTCAAGAAATTAATTAGCTGGTTTTAAGATGAAAGATAGCAACAAGAAAAAGAATAGATAAAAATGAGAAAATCTCTCTAATCTCATTTACTGGCTATTCAAAATATATAAATCATTACATAAATACTACGTAATTATTGAATAGTATTATTTTTACTTCTATTTCGGAAATTAAAAAAAAAACAATTAAATGGTAAACCAAATATAGTACTATATCGTAGGTTCTTACACAAAAATTGTATTAATTCAATGGCCAGATATATACATATAATATTTACAAAATTTACAGACTAAGGGAGGGAGCAAAAAAAAAATAAAAACTATATAGATACAAATTCTTATTCATCTAAAAAGAAAGTAGTTGGCATATCCAGACGCAAGGTAGGTAGGCTCATAAATCCAAAATATGTATATTCGCCCTATTGTTGTTCAAATTCGATAAATTCTTTTATAACAGATCAGTCAAATATATTATAATGTAAAATTAATACCTCCAAGATGTTTTCTTAAATTTTACTTGCCGATCTTAACAATTTCGGCCTATTCGATTCCAATGCCCGCGTCTAGTGTTGTCCTTGATCAGGCAGCTACCCTTGGAAGTATATCAGCCACTAGGGGTAGTTCCATCACGAAATGACAGTATATAAGACAGAATAAGATTGGTACAATATAGAAACCCTCTAATATGGAGGGTTTCTTTTTCGCGAAATGGCTTCACAACTTATGGTAGGTAGATTCTTCAGCTGATATCCCAGTGAAGGAAATTATGGGAAATATAATCAACCAAAACCACACTTCCCACAACTAATATATTTTCCGGGACTAAAATCCCATATAGGTTACGCAAAATAGCACTAATTTCTTGCCCTCAAAAATTTGCTGTCTAATCTACCAGCCAGATAGTAAAAATTCCACGTTCTAGAATCTTCCCTTTTTTTTATCATCTTTTGGTAAAAAATGTGAAGCCCGTTACTATGCTATGAACGACCTCCTTTAATTAAATCGGATACTACACAATAAATTCCTGAAGTGAACTACTTCCTAATATAATAATTGCAAGTGGACAACCCAAAATACATTTCAAGATATTTTAATTCAATAAATTTACGTTACGGGGAAAGTGACCCGTAACATTGAATAAGAATAAAAAAAGTTTAGGGCAACGGAAACTTTTAACGTCGCGAAAGTGGTGAAATATATCCTTCAACATGTAAAAAATAATGGGTCATCTGCGTAATCACCTAATGTCCGTTTACTATTTCTTGGTGTTGATAAATATGCATAGTTTAAGGAAAATATGGAAACGGAAATTTTTAGTACTGCGTCAAGATGTAAAGAGTTAAATACTGCAAATTGGGAACAGGTGGAAATTCATGTGGTCGCCTAATGTCCGTTCCGACAATTATGGTCTATTTCTAAAGACAAAAAAATAAAAACGGACGTTTTAATCATTGCATATCCAAGTACTTGCACTTCAATTGTTCGTATATTTTTAGGCTAATTTTGTTACCTCCTAATATCCGTTCTCTAATGGAAATGATGTTTTATATAAAAAAACATGTATGAAAAATATGAACGGACAATTTTCAACTTGATATGTTGAAAAAAATCATTTTCCGTCACAGCTGGCTAATCGCGTATGACCATGGGGGAATAAATCGGTGCAGATAAGCTATCCTTTGCAGTTAAACAATTCTTGGCATTACATATACAGCATCTCTAAGAAGTACGTGCGCTACCGCGTCAAGATGCGAGCGCCCTCTACCGCCCGAAATATTAACTTCTCGGCATGGCGGCAATTACCGAAATTACCATTTTTTGTTCAACAACTTTTTCCGACCAATAGAACACGAGATAAAACGATTCAAAAATTTCTCAAGATGGCGGCTGAAGCAAAAGGGGGGAAGTCACCTTTTTGATTTGAGACCTTCTAAGTGGTCCTGATAACACTGAGCATGACAAATTCGAGTGTGCAATTTTTTCCAGGACATCGGAATTTTTGGTACAGTTTTACTGTACCATTCCGTGCAGCTGTACAGCTTAGAAAATGTCCGTTAACTTTTTTTTTCGATTATTTAAACCATATTTTATAATTTAAAAAATATTTCAGCCATTAGGGAGAATCTTTTCTATACAATTTTTTAATACAATTTTGATTTTTAATATTGCAATTATGCAGCATATAAAATTTCCGTTCTGTATTGATTCTTGTCTTATTGGACATCTATAACAAGGATTCGTTGAAAACGGACATTAGGGGATAAAAAAATAACATCTTTTTTTTAACGGACGAAAAATCGTTTTACCGGCTACTGCAGCGTTATGAAAGTTTTTGTCAGAGGAAAATCGGTTGTGTATTGTAATAAACTGTGTAATAAAGACGTTTATTATTATTATTATTCAAAGTGTAATATATTTTGCAGTATATTAATTACTGTATCCAGACTAATCATTTTATATTTGTAAGTTCTATAATATTAACCTCGCAACGTTTATTCTGACGACAATTTTGCAAAGTGCACTGTCGATACAACTTCTCGTTAAATTTAAAAATAAATTACGTACATTTTTTGAGGGGAGGGAATTCGACGACATTTTTTTTAAGCTTTCCCTGGTGCGGAGAATTTGAAAAATAATTTTCCGATGCAGTTTTAAATCGCAGCTGCCACGAACATTACAAAAAATTAGCTTGAAACAATTTCTAAAACTACGCAATTTTTTTGAGGGGAAGAAGATTCGATAAAAAGTTGTTTTTAGGAGCCTTCCCTGTACCCACCCTTATTGCTGTGATAATAATTTTCCAGAAGAACTTGAACTTAACAAGTTTCTAATTGGAAATATTTGTTTATTCGATAAAAATCTTGGGCCCTTCTCGGAAATGCTCCTGATACTGCTGATGCTGTTACGAGAAATTTGGAAAACTTTATCTGATACAGTTTTTCATCCTAAACAATTTTCCACTTAAAACGAATATTATCTTAAACATTTTGTGATACTTGTTTTGGCCCTCCCAGAGCTGGTACTGGTACTTTGACAACAAATTAAAAAAACTTTTTCGAAACAACTTTTCATTTTGAACCATTTTTATATAAATCAATTTTTTATTTCACTACACCGACGACCCATCCTAAAAAGAATAGAAAGAATATTTTTAGATTCGAAAACATTTTTTTATATGACCCTGCTTAAAACTGCCCATGGTGCATTTTTACCAATTTGAAGGAGCAATCAGATCTAACCACACTGGTTAATTAATCAACATGTACATAAAATCATATAAAATAATCATCGTTTAAAAATGTATGAAAGGCGGATTATGATCAATAAATTTTGCTAACGATACCAACAAGCCTCATCAAGAAGAATCGTCTTATTCCAAAAAATGTAGCACTCTAAATATGGCCCATATTTTGACAATATCCACTTTATTGGTACCACTGTTTATATATTCACACGCCAGAAATTAATTATTATGGATTAGACAGTCTTATCTTTCCCATTGTCCACTTTTACAGCAATCAAATAATATTGGTACTTTATTTGTTCTGTTGTTCTGCAGTCACTTCTGAAAACACAAATATTCATTTGGTCTATAGTAGAAATTGATTATTTTCAAGTTGATAAATCATCTGATAGGTATCTACTTGGAGATTATTCATGTTTAATATAATATTTAGAAACACCTGGACGTTCACAAGTTACACATAATAGGAATTATACGAATTCGAACTATGCGTATTTGTTTCAGGTTATGCGACGCGGTGTATGAGTAATGCATGTGCTAACAAATTCAATGAATCATATCAAATTTGCTTTGTGTACGAGTTACTGACAATTAACATTTATTTTTTAATGAGCTAACCTACCGTTAACTGATTACATTGTCAAAGTAATTGCATATGCTTTGTAAAAAAGAAATTCAAATAGTGGATACTTTTTTTACGTCCCCATATTCGTAGTATATAGGATAGGAAAGTATTGTGATCGTGTACAAAAATCTATATTGAATTTTTGATGAATTTATCGATTTGCAGGTCCTCTGAAGCCAAAAAGGTGGTTTGTAGAAAATGTCTGTATGCCGTCTGTGGTTGTACCTAGAGCCCAGAGTACTAGATCGATTTTGCTCAAATTTTGTTATGTGTATTTGAGACGGCCGCGCCACTAAGCGAAATTGCAAAATCGAACCTAGCTCAAATATGGAGGGAGTTAACCCCTAAAAATCGGTAAAAATAATGTAAAATAATTTTTTTCTCAAAAATGGCTCTAACGATTTTGATCAAATTTGTCACATGGATACTCCCTTCATCTCGAGATGAAGCCAACATGATTGGCGAAACTCATTCTAGTTCTTGTGATAACTACGTCAGGGTTAGTGGTAATGCTTTTTAAGCCATTGCGGGCAATTTTTTTTAATAACAGTGCCTATCTTTGGCATCTAATTTTTGAAATTTTTATTGTAATGGAACGGCTCCCATTCATGAGTTATACTTACAGTTAAGTCCTAGATATTAGTGCAGAGGTGCATCTGTTTTGCAAATATTAGGATTCAAATTAACCGGCACGGTAGCTCAGTCGGCCAAAGTGCGTTATGTGGCAAATTCGATTTGGTGTGACTCTGCAAATAAAGTAGTTTTGAACTGGGTTCGATCCCGGCATCGATACTGGCAGTGTCGGTGGGTAATGGATGTTGTCTGTGTAATCCCCCTCCCGTACAGTCTTTGGAACTGGGGGTTGATCAATATATGTGGTGTGTTCTTTTTAACTGCGTTGTGTTTGTGATAACCCGTTTTATTATGACTTACACCATATAAAGTTTGATATTACTGGTTTTCAACAATTCTAATATGATTTTAGAAAATTAATCACTCTTTAAATTCAAACATAACACTGTCTATTAATTGAGATATTTATTCAAACATTATTACTCAATTGTCTTAATTTTGTTTTGATTTTAGGTTTGTTATTTTGTTTATTTACTTTTTTAAATTTATTTACTGACTATGTAATTTTATTTAGTTTAATATTATAGAAAGCTTACAAACTTTACTCATTGAATTTCTTCAAAAGTAAAAATTGAAATAAAAGTAAAAATCGTTTTAATACACATTGTAAAGTTGGGGCAATAGTTAACACTTTCACTTCATATAAAAAGTCTTGGGGCAAATAGCCAATATGAAGTTAGACAATACAAATATTTAAGAGGAAAGTTTACGTTGCTTCAGTAATGATCATACTGTATATACTTCAGAGTTGATTATGCAAATAGCAAGAATCACGCCATGCAATAGAATTCCGTGTTATTTTGTTTAAATTAAAGTTGTGACAATCGTCAATATAATAATATAATACCTTAAGGAAAATAAGAAATAACAAGAAGAATGTTATTGCTACCGAATATCGGTTTTAAGTTGTAGGTGAGAGTTTAAACGCTCACGTAAAAATAAATATTGTGGAATGCTGGGGAAATATCGTTAAAGTAATTAAGTCTAGGACAACTACCAAATAAAACACGAATCGTGACTATATTTTCCAATTGAAACAAGGAATACACCAAATGTCCCTATTTAGCATACCGACGAATAGGTACTCCTTAAAAAATACTAGCAAGGCACCAGACCCGAGGCCCTGTAAGCTGATCATTGGCCCGTCTGTTTGGTGATCCTTGGAATTTAGAAATATTATTGAAGTAAAATAGAAAAGTATGTGTAGAAAACAATCATAAAAATCTGATATAATTTCTAGTGAGAATTTTCAAATGCAAAAGCATCCTTGCGAAATCTTACATGATATATAGGCGACACGTGGAAGCTATTGATTATTATTTAACGAAAGAATAATTGAAATTACTGATAAAATCTTTGCAAAACTTTGAGTCATACACAATATCGGTGATAGAAAACTGTAAATTAGCAAACGTAAATTCACCTAATAAAATATTGCTCTCTATTGTTCTCCAGGCCTCTACCGACGGCTTACGAGGCCATTGGTAGAAATTCTTGCGTTGTTTTCCATGTTATGTTCAGTAAACCGGCATTTCAATTATTTTAGCCTTAAAACACTAAATATAACTTATATCAGTAATAATGCAGGTTAATAAAACATAATTATAAAGAATATAGTGCGTAACCTAAGTATGTACATGTATAAACATTTAGAGATAACGAATATAAATATAACATGGTACAAAAAGGAATAATGAAATTAAGAACCCTAAAGAAAATTGTCAAGTCTGTTTTTGAAAGTGTTTATTGATGGGTAATTAATGACTTTGCTTGATTGTGAGTTCCAATGCTCAAGCACTCTATTGCTAATGAATAATTCTCCCATCTGGTGTTATAGAATTCATGGCGTAGCTTGAAGTTTTGACCTCTGAGTCTCTTATTATTGTTTAAGGAGAACATTACTCAAATCTAAAGAGTACGTATTGGTTAACTCCGCGTATTAATCTGTTCGTGAGAGTACTTAGCCCGAGTATGTTTAGCCTCTCGTTGTAAGGAGGTACCTGGATTCCATACGGAAGGTGCGTGGCTCTGCGTTGGACACTTTCAATTGCTTCTTTATCGCGTACTAACCACGGCGACCAGACTGCAGAACCGAACTCAAGCACATGTCTCACATAGGTTTTGTATAATACACCACGGATTTTATTGCGACACCATGAATGTTGTAAGACATTTTGGCGTTATCTTTACCAACACGGAGTACGCACGCATGACGCACTTGTCAATGTTAAGAGAAATAAGCCAGTTGTCACACCACAAGGAAATTTTATCGAGGTCCGATTGGAGAGTGATAGAATCTGCGTTCGTAAACTTTTTTATCATCTGCGTACTGTGAAGTTTTCAATTGAGTAGTCTGGGAATGTCGGAAGTATACAACAGAAACAAGATGGGCCCCAATTGTTATCCCTGTGGGACGCCACTGATAACAGTGGGAGCGGGAGAAACGTCAGCATCAATTTTTACTTTGAATGATTGGTTGGTTAGATGTTACAAAATCCTGGACAATAAGGGCCTACGGATATCAAAGTGGAGAAGTTTCAGTTCCAGTCGTTTTTTAGGAACTATGTTGTATAAATTAATGTAAACACATAGATTAAAGAGGTTCGAGAGTGTCTCACCAAGCTGTTGGGTTTAATCGGTGAAAATGTTGAATAAACTGACTTAAAATCCCGATTACTAGACTTTTGTTGTTGGACTGGTACAGAACGTCGTTGAAAGGGGAGAGAGGGGGTCTCTAATCGACGTTCTCAATTTGGTAGTTAAATGTCGAATCTTACATGCCAAGTGACCTAAAATCATGTCTTATCGTAACTTTTATGAGGGCGAGAGTAGGTTGTGCAACGTCGCAATTTCCACCTGTTCCCATGCATTACGTGCGTTTTTAATCGTCCTCGCGTTGCATATGGCCCTTGTTTACGTATTCGTGGTTACAAACAAACAGTTTGGAGCATAGAATCTCGTGTTTCCCAAGGAGATTATGTTTATAAATATTTCAACTACCCCTTTGGGATTTTGATGTTGACATTAACATCATAAAACATAAGCGCCTGCAATTGAAGGACTACAAAGTTTTAACATTATGCTGGCAGTTTTATATTTATCTACAATGATGATTCCCAATTTAAGTAGATGCATTTCGTTAAAAATTGTATTGAATTCGATTACTTGTAATCTAATAATTGCTGTTTAATAGTTGTTGAAACTCATTAAAATATCTTTTCTCGCAAAAGGTTGATCCTATGCCTGAAATGAAGGAGGACGCAATCCTTGCCTAAGATTGCATAGCATATGTATGTATGTTAATACGTTTACAATGTGATGGATTGTTATTTTTTATATTTATCAATATGATCAGTAGTGGTATTAGTATTAATGAGTTCTGATTAGAATTATCTGATTACATGATTTTAATTATAACGGAACAAAGGCGAAATACTAGAGAAAATAAATAATTAATTTTGGGTCTGAAATATTAGACAGTTGTAATCAGGGCCGTTTGGAAAAAGCCATGCGGCTTATTTGCGGTTTAGTTTGTTGATAAATCCACCTTAGAAATGTCTACCAGAAAAAACAGTTTACAAAGATGGTTTTTCTAAGCAAGCATCCACTGTTTAAAATTGATCCTAGCTCGGCTGTAAAAAAAGTGGCCGTTTAAAAACAGTTAAGAATGGGTAAAATAACTGTTTCTATAAAACAGCTCTTAGGGTTTTGACTAAACTAAAGGTTTAGATAATGTCTTTGTATCAAAATGAGACTAAAGAAAGCTAGGAAGGTTAAAGGTTGGAGGGGTAGGTGTTAAAAGCTAATAAAACTAAAATTGAAAAAGCTAATAATACAGTTAGTAATGCAGAAAGAAATTAGATTTGGCGAATATGGTGTTAGTTCAGCATATTTCGGTCACTCCTATATGGGACAGTTAATTAGATCGTTTTCCTTTTTTGGATACACGTGAAATAATTCTATTTTAAAAATCAAATATTCCTTGTAACCAGAACCGAATGTGTTCTTGCTCTCACAGATTGCAGTGAAAACTGATTTTTTGAGGTCGAAGCAAATAGTAAACAATAAAAACAAAATTGTAAAGCAGTTATCCTCTAACAAATTTGATTAATATTCCATGTAATGTAGTGATCACATTTTTGTCTTTATTACTGTGTTTTCACCCTTGTTCTTACATAAAAAAAATTGAAAAAATTATGTTAGGAAAATTAATAACCTAACTGTCAAATATTTTTAACTTTTAGTAGTGCCTTGAAAATAATTTCAATTTACCTAGTTATGTACATAATCAGAGATATATAAGGCTAGAAATATAAATCATAGGCAAATGGGTAAACTCATTAAAATACTAAGAACCCATTTATAAGGAATACTAGAAATGTATAACTTTAAATATTTGGATTAGCAGATAAATAAAGTTAATCTCGTTAAATACATAAAAATATAACATTTGTTTATGAGGCATATATTTAAATTTCGTTAAGCAATATATATAAAATTGAAATGTTAATATACTACAGCATATAAGTACGTACAATGTACCTAAATATGTTTAATGTGAAACTTTTACATTATGATTTATCTTTCCCTCGAGATAGAATCTATTAGAAAATAACCTACTGTAGCTGTGAGTTTATTGTACTTATATGCATATATGAAATATTTATTATAGATGAGTATTAATAACTATAGTTTCTTTTCACTTAGCTGGTTGGTATACGTAAAGCATAGATTTTAGTCATAACTTTAGAACATAATTTATCCTGAATATTTTATTTGGGAGTTAATAGGTCCAAATTTTCGAAGTATGGCAACTAAAAACTTACTGTCTCTTGATACCAAAATTTATTGACATGGGGCGATGGATTTACTTACTGTCGGCACCTGCTTAAGCCACCACTGTACGTCTTCCAATATATCTGCATTTATTATAAACCCTAAAATTACCATTAGCATTTTTTTAATGCAATATATTTTTCCCGCTCAAGCTTTTGGTGTGTACCATCCCGTATTTGACTACAGGACAAATCAACATGAGTAGTAATGAGTACTCCAATTAAACGTAGTAATTTGCGAATTTTAACACCTTTCTTATTCATAACATTATTTATTAATAAGGTTTTGTGTATTTTATCCTCAGATAAAGACAATTAATTGTGTGCTATCAAACATAAACTCTAGATATTTACACGTTCTTGCTGGGCTTAAGTTACTCTTATTGAAGTTTATTAAGAAACCTAATGATTGTAATAGTTTTATTGATCGACAAACATTGTCTTGTGTTTTTTGTTTGGAATTGGCCGAAAAAAGAAAATCATCCAAGTAGTTTACTAATAGAACACTCCAGGATCTAATAACTTCAACTACTGCTTTCATTATTTTTGTAAAGACCATGCACAAACCAAACCGTAGATATTTAAATTCGAATAACTTATTATTGAAAACAAATCTAAGATATTATCTGTAAGATTTATGAACAGGTACATGCATGTAAGCGTCTACCCGGTCTACGGTTGCCATATATAAATTATGAAAAATTAAATCTTTAGCAAAACCAACGACAGGCGCAGTTAGTACTTGAATGGGTGACCATTCCAACGGAAACCGCGTCCTCGCCTCACACATCTTCCATCAGGGGCTTGTATATCAGTGTATGCGCGGAAGCTATACAACCTTAGGCGAGGGTTGTATAAGAGATATACCATCCTTCGGGGGGGATGTAAAGCCGTCGGTCCCTTGTCTATTAAATGTTAGGCAAGTAAAAGATCCCACTCTTATTAAGGGAAATTCCTGGTTGGGGGGTAGCTCGTCTACAGGCGTCGGTGTTAGGCCTCAGTAGCGGAAATAGGCGGACGTTAAATAAATGTATAAAAATAAATCTTTAGCAGTCCTGTGGTCCTCCATTTTAAAATGTGGAGGCCAGGACGCTCTATAAACCTATATGACATCAGGTTTAGAAACTAAGAATAAATTTTAGATAAGTTATCTGCTTTCTGTTTCCCATTCCCTGATGAAAGCTCCAATTTTAATAGATATTTAAATTCGAATAACTTATTATTGAAAACAAATCTAAGATATTATCTGTAAGATTTATGAACAGGTACATGCATGTAAGCGTCTACCCGGTCTACGGTTGCCATATATAAATTATGAAAAATTAAATCTTTAGCAAAACCAACGACAGGCGCAGTTAGTACTTGAATGGGTGACCATTCCAACGGAAACCGCGTCCTCGCCTCACACATCTTCCATCAGGGGCTTGTATATCAGTGTATGCGCGGAAGCTATACAACCTTAGGCGAGGGTTGTATAAGAGATATACCATCCTTCGGAGGGGATGTAAAGCCGTCGGTCCCTTGTCTATTAAATGTTAGGCAAGTAAAAGATCCCACTCTTATTAAGGCAAATTCCTGGTTGGGGGGTAGCTCGTCTACAGGCGTCGGTGTTAGGCCCCAGTAGCGGAAATAGGCGGACGTTAAATAAATGTATAAAAATAAATCTTTAGCAGTCCTGTGGTCCTCCATTTTAAAATGTGGAGGCCAGGACGCTCTATAAACCTATATGACATCAGGTTTAGAAACTAAGAATAAATTTTAGATAAGTTATCTGCTTTCTGTTTCCCATTCCCTGATGAAAGCTCTAATTTTAATTAGTTTCATTATTGCCTTTTTATAGTGACGATTGTCACTTTCAGATAGTTTTTAATTTTTGGGAGTTTATTTGAATAGGTTTCATATCAAATGGTATTCTGTAAGATTTTATAAAATGAGTGCATAACTGCTGACTTAAGTACCCAAAAGAAGTATAATTTTGTATATCATCCTTTGGAACTAATGGGACTGCACTTTCGAACTTCGCTTAGGGCGGCAAAAAATACAACATTGAAAGTGCTTATCCAAAAAAATAAATAATTCTAGAAAATATGTTGTCGCGTTAAAGAGGCAACACAAAAAAAACTTAATGTTCATATAAAATATATAATAATGATATTTTTGTATTGTCTGTGAATCAAAGGAATAAAATTTTTTAATGAAATTTATGTAGATATTTAAAAAATGAATGTAATTTAAATAATATGGTATGATAACTGTGAATTTCACCTTGTAATGTAATGGCATGCAATAATGATAAGTTTATATTTGCATTGTTCTGCTTATATTCATATAGTATACAGTGAGTTCTACGAAAATCTGTGACACTTAGAAGCTGATGCTTTTTTACCTTTTCGGATTACTCGAGCTTAAATTGAAGCCAAACTTATATACTGAAATTGAACCACAAAAATGTACAAATACCAACAACTATTTTGACGATGTTTAACAAAGAAAACCTTTTTTGTGCAATTTTGATTAGGGTACCACATTTATGTACAAAAATTTAAAAAATGGAATTAAGTTTTCTATTAACAGACATGATGCCCCTCCTTTCTTGGCTGATCTGATGGCCATTCTAGATCCAAGTATATACCTACGGCCTAGTTATTTTAGATAAAGGAAAGAGCAGGAGCAGATATCGGTAATAGTATATTTTACTAGGAAAAGACCACCTTCCTCATCAGGTAAAACTATTTTATTTTCGAAAGAAGTGAAACTTATCTTCTTCAATTTTTCAATAACAGTAGTCTAAAATTGAAATTGAATAATATTTCTTAAGCTGTTTAACTTTGTTATACAGATTCGACAAAAGTAGTTTTATATAGCATGAAGTAAACGAATGCACGAAAGAAAACAAAAATTAGGAACAGAAAGTCGGATATACTACTCCCAGCACGCTCCACCTTTCGTTAAATATCATTTTTATCACCTTGCCGTGTATAAACGTAGGACATCGATATTCGCGGCAGATGGCATAGTAGAATGCGATCACGGTGAGACGGGAGGTCCAGAAATTTTCTTTCGTGCGAATGTTGATAATATAACAATCGTCCGTCTCGGTTTCATGTAAGTATTTTTGTTTTCTTTCTCGCACTCTATTACTGCAGGATACAGTAAGATGAAGGCGACTAGTCGTATAGGGGAATCCTATACAATTCTGTACATGTGAAATATGGGTTAGAATCACGAGATGATATGAAATAGATGGTGGGACATAGGCTCGATCCGCTGCGACCGCTTCAGTAGCAAATGAATTTGGAGCGGAAGGTGTAGTGACCGGTCGTCAAATAAGGGAATTACCATGTATCATCCCAAAATATTCATTTGTTAAAATTAATTATGGTGGTCAACAATTAACCAAAATAAACAAAAATATCTTTCTCAAAATAATAAAAAACTGATAAAATAAATAAAAGGACTACTCAAAAACAAGAACTTAAAAATTATAAATAAATAAATAAAACATTCACTCCTACGACAAATGGTCAAATAAGTTTCCAGCTTCAGCCGAACAATATCTAAGCCTATTGTAAAAGTTATTTCTTACATTGGATAACATTTCTGGGGTAATATTTGCAGCTGAATTTACAATTTTTAGTTGTAATTCCTCCAAATTATTAGACCTATCCTGCTGAAAACCGTAAATTTGAGATTTTATGTAACTCCACAAAAACAATCGTTAGGAGCAAGATCTGGGAATCTGACGGGCCAACGGATGGTTCCCAATTCAGACGATTCAGGAATGTGGTATTGAGGTATCGCTGAACTACTACTGAATTGTGAACACAGCACTCATCTTGTTGAAACCAAACGTCCTCAAATCATACTCCTGGAAGTTGACGAAGGGCAGGAATAATATGATTTTGCAAAAGGTTCAGGTACTTCTATGAATTTAAATTGCCGTCAATAAAAAAAAGGGACCAACAATATTATTACCCAACGTACCTATCCAAACATTAAGTTTTTGCGGATATTGTGACCGGTTAATGTGAAATTCGTGTGGATTTTGCTGAGATCAAATTCGAGAAATCAATGGATTGTGGCGACTGTGTAATGAAAAACTCGATTTATCTGTAAGAAGAATGTTTGCAATAAAATTTGCATCGGTATTTGTCTTTTCTATTACAATTTCGCAGAAATCCATCCTTATAATTTGATCATCAGGAAACAATTCATGACTTTTTTTTAATTTTATAAGAATGGTATTACCCATGCTTTTAAAAATAGTGCACACCGTTTTTTTTATCGATACCAAATTGTTGGGCAATAGCTCTTCGTTGGATTATCCTCAACATTTGCACAAATCATAATTTTCTGTTCTTGTCTTCTTCCTCTCTACTACTACTGTTTTTTTGCGATTTTGTGTGGGGAAACGCATCCATATTTTACAAAATTTTTAATAATCCTCCGAACTGTACTTCCAGAAGGGGTGGGTCGATTTTCGTACAATATAATAAATAAATTTGTTGTATCACGCAGTGAATGCCCACCATAGTGCCATTTAATTATTTGTACTTTCTGTTCTGTTAACTATATATCCATTTTAACAGGTTAATATTATTTTGAGTGCAATAATACTTAAATTTCGTAAGGTTACCTGTGACCTAAGCCCATCTTTTAACATCGACAATCACAGCGCCTGGCGCCAGCCCATTGGATTGCCCCACCCCAATCACATTCCATTAGTTGAGATTCTCATCCATATTGCACATGTGCATAAGTGTATAATATTTTTCTATGCTGACACCAATCTGTATTTAAAACTACTTTTGCCGAATCTGTATGTGTTAGAGTGCGCCCGAACTCCCGAACTATGAACTGTATATTACTCGCTCAGCGTTAGTGGAAATATTGCATTTCATGTGCGCTGTCAAGAATAAGGAGATTCAGATACATTTATTCATTTAAAGTACTTTCGCATAATTGAATAAATATGGTCAACGCGGTCATAACAATGCGTACTTGTTATGAAGTTTAAAAATACCAGATGCCATCAACAAATACAAAATAATTTAATATTATAACAGTTTAATTTGTTGTTGTTGCATTTAGGTAGAAGGTCAAAATGAAAGATTTAGTGTGGGACAAATATTATTACAGAGCTTTAGCTAGTTAATTAAAAAATTTGTGATATTTTTCGTCAATATCACAAATATACGGTGTATCTTAAAGTGTGCTGTACAAAAAGTTACCACGTATTCATGAGCCCAAAATAGGACTATTTAACTAAACTTACCTTCCTGTAAAAATGTTCCGTTAAAGCGCTGTCGAACGATTTGATTTGATTTACCAGCATACCGTAGACATTACTGCCACTTCCGGAAAACACACCACTATCTCGGCCACGTCTACGTTGGATTGGATTGAGGTCATACTTGGTGCTAACAGCGAGAGTCGCATAACGCTTGGCCACATTGCGTCGTGATTGGGGTATTTATGCTCATATTTTTGTATCCTCTTTTTATGCTATTATACCGAGGCTTCGTTATCTTCATTTTTGAGCCCGGCAGCGCATATTATTATATAATTGTAATTTTTCTCTTCCTATTCGTATCTAGTGTGCTTGATCTTTCCTGGTTTGTTCATTATCCTCTCAGTTACTATCTACATGTAGCATGTCTCCTTATTTTCAGTTTGTTGTTGTACAGTAGTCATAATTTTTTACTTGTCTGCAATATTTCATTGTGTACGCTTGCATTCATTTATAATTGTTTTCGGTCTTATTAATGCTGCCGTTTGCTTTATTCTATGAATTCGTATATAACCAAGCGTACATATTCTGCTGAGGTTTCTATAGTCTCGAAGAACACGAGTGGTTCCTTTCTTCCTCTGCTTTCTTGGTTCGGGGATTCAATTGTGTGTATCTTCTCGCGTGCGCATTGTTGTTTCTTCCTTCTCTATACATACACAGCGTGTCGCAGGTTTCATGGAGTCACTCTTTCATCTCAGAAACTACTAGAATTTAATTAATTAGTAAAACTTTATTAGTCACCATAGGTGTACCTGTCTGTATACAGGATAACAGGATAGCATAAGGGTGAATCGGATATTCTTAATCAGTGCCTATAAAAACACTTTTCTCCAAGATTTAGTTCTAAGGTTCTAAATTTTACTACGTCATAAAGTTTTAATTGGGAGTTGGTCATTGCCCCCAAATTTCAAAAAAATCGCAATAGTAGTTTCTGACATAAGAGTTTCAAATATTTTCTAGAATTTAGTCTCTCATCAATGTGGCAGCAAACTCCTAAACCTTCCCATGATATCCACGCCCAAATATTTATTGAAAATCTTCCATATACAGGCTGTCCATTTTATCAGGGCTCTCGAGAATATCTCACTTAATATCGGTCGTGCAAAAAAAAATATTTTTACGAAAATTGTGCCGATTTATATAACCCACAAAATGGTTTAAAGACATTTGAAATCCATGGCCTACTTTAAGAGTTATGACGGAAAATATCGAAAATGCGGAAAACTTCTAAGCCAAATATCTCCGTTATTTGAAGAGATACGAGAAAAATTCTAAGGCGAAAATTTTTTGCAAAACAGAGTTTTATTTAATTTTTTTCAAAACCGTTGTATTTTGAGATTTACTCTTCAGGCTGTTAAAAAAATTATTTTGAAACGGGCGGGAAATGGCGCCATTAAATAGAATATTTTCCTCCCTTTTCAACGATATATCACATGCAATATTTATTCATTGGTATTACGTTAGTAATTAAACATTTTTTTTAAACCAATAATTTTTTTTTAACAAGCATTATACTTGCCATGGAGAAGTATGATTAAATAAAACGATAAAATAATTCAATAAGTTGTTCAAATCTTTGCTATAATAAAACATTAACACAATTAAAAAGAATAAAGTAAATTCAGGTAACAAAAACAAAATAATAATCAAGAAAGCAACATGGAGCAATTATGGAAAGAGTATTCGCAGTTATGCCAATGTATAGAGGTCCTCTATAAAAGCGTCACTCCTTGCTCAGAAAGTTAAAATGTCTTTACCAATTAATTTAAGTATAATATCCATTTGTTTGTATTTCATGATAGTTCGCTATGAACAAACTTGACAATTTAATTTTTTGACAGATCATCTCAGTTAATACTTAAACTCTCACTCAATCACACTCGTTTAAGAATTTAGAATTTTCAAAAATGATTTTCACTCACATTGATCGTTATAATATGTTCGTTACATATTGCCAATGCAATTTTAACTCTGGATTAGCTCAAGTAGAATATAGAAACAGATTTCCACAAGCACTACAGCCGAAGAATAAAACTCTGTTCAGAAAATTAGCTACGAAACTGAAAAATAATGGTTCATTTTTAAAGAAGACAAGGTTGAACAGTGTTACTGATAATGTAAATGTAAACCGAGTTATTAATTATGTAAGAGATAAAAATACAGAAAATTTGGAAACATCATTAAGAGAAATTCAAATTGCTTGTCATATAAGTAAAACAAGCGATAGAAAATTTTTAAAGAAAAATGGTTACCGGTGTTATGAAGCTAAAAAAGTTCACAATTTACAAGCGTGGGACAAACCAACGAGGACGACTTTTTGTAGGTGGCTGTTGGAAAAGAAGCGTGCCGATCCATTAATATGTAGTAAAATGCTTTGGTCCGACGAGGTAAATTTTTCCAATAATGGATTTTTTAATCGCAATACTCATTACAAATGGACTTCTGAAAATACACACTGGCATAGACCGACTGGGTTTCAAAATTGGTTTTCAATAAATGTGTGGATATGTATTTTAGGCACCAATTTAATAGGTCCTTATTTTTATGATGGTCACCTCAGTGGTCAGAGGTACCTAAACTTTTCGAGAAATGAATTTAATGAATTCTTAGATGACCTAGCTTTAGAGAATAGACACAACTTTCAATATTTTCAACAAGATGGAGCTCCTCCCCACAATTCCCAGATTTGCCTAGATTATTTAGACGAAATTTTGCCTCAACATTGGATAGGTACCAATGGATTTGTTCGATGGCCCCCTCGTTCTCCAGTTATAACCTCAATGGATTTTTTTCTATGGGGGTATATTAAAGATAAGGTGTTTTCGACGACACCGCAAAATGTAGAGGACCTAAAAGCTCGAATTCAACAGGCATGTAAGGGGGCGAGCGTAGGTGCGTCTTTACTATGTACATACTTCGGTATGCGATGTAAAGCAACGACAGGCGCAGTTAGTACTTGGATGGTGACCATTCCAACGGAAACCGCGTTCTCGCCTCACACATCTTCCAGCGGCTTGTATATCAGTGTATACGCGGAAGCTATACAACCTTAGGCGAGGGTTGTATAGGAGATATACCATCCTTCGGAGGGGATGTAAAGCCGTCGGTCCCTTGTCTATTAAATGTTAGGCAAGTAAAAGATCCCTACTCTTCTTAAGGGAAGAGGTTCGGCAAAATTCCTGGTTGGGGGTAGCTCGCCTACAGGCGTCGGTGTTAGGCCTCAGTAGCGGAAATAGGCCGACGTTAAATAAATGTATAAAAAAAAAAAAAACAGGCATGTATTACAGTCAATCCCGAAATGCCTAGTAATGTTTTAAATGCAGTGCCTCGCCGCGCTTGATTGTGCGTAAGAAATCGCGGTGGACACTTTGAACACTTGATATTATATCTTGAAAATTATTTTGAGGATTAGATAAATAATAATGTTCTGTGAGCTATAATCTTTTTATTATTAATTTGTTTTTGTTACATGAATTTATTTTATTCTTCTTAATTGTGTTAATGTTTTATTATAGCAAAGATTTTAACAACTTATTGAATTATTTTATCGGTTTATTTAATCATACTTCTTCACGGCAAGTATAATGCTTGTTAAAAAAAAATTTATTGGTTTAAAAAAATGTTTTTATAATTACTAACGTAGTACCAATGAATAAATCTGGC
Source organism: Leptura quadrifasciata (assembly GCA_963675555.1). Classification (NCBI taxonomy): domain Eukaryota; kingdom Metazoa; phylum Arthropoda; class Insecta; order Coleoptera; family Cerambycidae; genus Leptura; species Leptura quadrifasciata. Next base: position 145,949,918 of record OY776673.1, on the reverse strand, counting down.
ATGTGATATATCGTTGAAAAGGGAGGAAAATACTCTATTTAATGGCGTCATTTCCCGCCCGTTTCAAAATAATTTTTTTAACAGCCTGAAGAGTAAATCTCAAAATACAACGGTTTTGAAAAAAATTAGATAAAACCCCGTTAAAAAATTTCGCCTTAGAATTTTTCTCGTATCTCTTCAAATAACGGAGATATTTGGCCTAGACGTTTTCCACATTTTCGATATTTTCCGCCATAACTCTTAAAGTAGGCCATGGATTTCAAATGTCTTTAAACCATTTTGTAAGTTATATAAATCGGCACAATTTTCGTAAAAATTAATTTTTTTTGTACGACCGATATTAAGTGGTTTTTCTTGATCTACCTGTTCCAATCTTTCTCTAACCAGTTCTTTAATTTTCCATTTTTTAAAAATTTTCCAAATATGTATCTTAGTAGAAAAGAAGTAACAGGAAATGCTACATATGTAAGGACAAACTAGAAAATTAGAAAAAAGAATGTAAATATAACACATACAATGCCACGCGACATAAGTTTTGGATGGGGTTTAAATAACACTTTAATATGCTCACATTTTCTAAAAGTTTATTTTTCTCTAAAAGAACTTTACGTCTTAAATTTATCTGTGAAATTTTGAAAAACAGCTTGGCTGTACACTATAGCATAAAAATACATTACAAGCTTAGATTTTAAAATGTTCGTGTTAGTGTACATGGCCATGGACTCGAAGAAATGTCGACGAAATATTTATTAAAATAATATCGGTTTAGAAATATTTTCTGGCAAGGGTGGAGTTCAAATAGACATGATATTTATCAAGATGGGTTGCAAAGTTTGTCCTCTTGCATGTCTCTTTTCCTTGCTGGAAGTAAATTTATCAAAGGCTGAGCGTTCTCGTACTCATCTTCAGTTTCTATGACTTCTCACTATTCCTACCTTCATTTTCACTTCTTATACCATTTCATCCTGATCTTGGTTGCCCGCACTGCAACTATAATCATCCTCTCCTTCCTCATCATAGTGAAAAAGACTACAATCCACTTCTGAATCATCCAAGTCTATTCTATCAACTCAACTGCTGGAGTGATTGCTGCGTGAGCTGGCCTAGAAGTTTTACATTTATGTATTGGGAGAGGCTCAGGGGGTCCCTTTGGATATCAGAAGCTGAATGTTGAAAAATCCGGTCAAATGGAGTAAAAATTACTACAAAGAACTAACATTAATTCAATCGACTTAGTAATTAGAACCAATGGATATTGACTACTTACATTTTAATAGATTTATTTCCTTAGCGGTTGCCATAGTCTACATGCCAGATGACATAAATAAGTAAATATTGACGTTAAAATGAATCCGATACGCATACGAAATTTTTTGAGTATTTCTGGGCTCATATATGATATTCTCAGGCAGAAATCGTTAGGCAATACACCTTCTTCTCAGAGCTCTTGGGACAAAATTTCTAAGGTTGAACGATATAAACAAATTATTTAATTGATAGCATGTGAATTCTGCTGGGTTGTAACTATATCATTAACTCAAAATTCACGTGCTAGAATATCTAAATTAGAAATACCTAAATTTAACAGTGATTATAAGACATTTGTAACATTTTTATATATTTTTGATGCTTTAGTACATAATAACAATACTCTTTCTGCCATTGAAAAATTTAGTTATTTAATTTTGTCCTTAGAATGTCAACCTAATCTTTTACCACATTAGTTGGGCTATTGTACGTAACATTTTGTTCCTTCTAGATCCGGATTTTTGAGCTCTTGTTTTTCTATTTGCACTTTGAAAGTCCACGGTAAAGTCCAAATTTTTCCGTGTATCCGCTGTACCATTCAAAATTATCCATCAGTCTCCAAATCGTATAACCAATGACAATGAACACCGTCTTCGTATAATAGCATCTAGGATGTGGCTTAAGATAATCTTTTATATAATTAATCATTTTGTTGACCTCCAACCTCCAATATACCATTATAAATAGAATAAATATATTCTGTTATAATTTCGGAATCCTTGTAGCCTTCTTTATCCATTTCAATGTCTTCCGGATCGCCCAAGGAACTATATAAAGTCAGATGGACGTACTTCTCTGCCAAAAGGAATCACGATACTTCTAGTATATCTTTTACTAATGATGTTGGGTATTGATTGATCTCAAAGAAATCACAGGAACCTTTAATGTACTTAAATTACTCATGGGTGAAAAACGACAGACGTGATTATTCAAACCCTCGAAATGACTACTAATTGCAATTCGATCCCACATGATTTTAGGGTAGTCATCATGCACTAACGGATGGCATACCATCCTCACCTAAAATGCAGACTTCTCTCGGCAGCGTCTCTATCCTCCGCAATGTCACTTGTGGATTCATACTAGCTAATATCCACAACTATGCCCACTTTACTTCATTTCTTTTTTCAATCACATGACGATGGTCATATTCGGGTGTATATACCACCACACGAAAAGACTTTCAGTGAATGTTTGGGCGTGGATATCAAGGGAAGATTTAGGGGTTTTCTGGAACCTCGACGGAAGATTATATTCTATAGTATATTTGGAAATTTTGGTTAATGTGATGAATGTGTTAACGTTTCCCTAATGACTATTTAATTTTTCAGTGAGATAATATTGCTCAGTACACGTTATTAATTGTGTCAAATGTGAGAAATTATTTTATTGAAAATATCGTTGAGGTTCTGCCTTGCGCTCTGCGAAAAGTCTCGACATGAATTCTTTAGAAAACCTTTGGTGAATCATGGTTAAGAGTATGCAGAAATATATTAATATAACCTTAAATATAAATTATGTATAGTCTCTCATTAATGAAACCTGGGAAAATCTGGTGAATGGAAGGTCATAACCTTACCAAGTTTGGATTCTATGCCAAGAAGATTGCATGTAATAACAAATAATAACGGGACCAGAACTAGATATTGAATGGTGATATTTCTCTTTCTTTTATATATATATATATATATATATATATATATAAAACTTTATTTATTATTTTGAATATTTTTAGTAAATTACTGTCTAGTTTTGAGGATATTTTGAAAATTATTTGAAAATATAACACCAATTTACACAATGTACAAAGATCTCGATTGAAATTTGGACATGTATGATACTCTAAACATTTAAACTTAAAATTTACGATACGGATAATTATGAACATTACTGGATTACTATATAATAATTTAATAAATTATGGCAACATTTCAACATCCTTCAATGTACTTAATTTATTATCTCTAAATAAAAAGAACATTTTTGATTATTTACCTGGGAAACGAAAATCAAGATATAGGTTAGCTTTGTTTCCTTATGTCTTACACCTATGTATTATGGGGTGCAATAAATATATAGTATAGAGCACCCCACGCTTTTTACAATAAAATATGTAAACATTTATGACTGGTGGTCGAGAGGTGAGCGCACTTGCCTCTCACCCAAAAGTTCCGGGTTCAATCCCCGGTCGTGGCAGTGGAAAATACTGTGAGAGGGACACGGATATTGGGTGTGTGTCCCTTGTCTCTAAATGTGTAACCCCCTCCCACACAAGGCTTTTCCATAGCCTTCCGGGATTTAGGGGGTCGTAATTACTTGTGATGTTATTTATTTATTTATTTATTATTTTTTTCTTTTTAGTTCGGTTTGTTATTAAAGCATGTTTTTTAGTTTTTTAATTTTGCACATGTTAAACCTGTAACCGCTGCACTATAATGTAAATATATTATTTTTGATATTTTGTAATTCTCAGAAGTTGGTTCGCAAGAAAATTAATATTTCAATCAGTCGTCATTACATTTTTAAACATACTTATGTTTATGTTATGTATTATTCTGCACTTACCATAATAAAGTAAATCATTAGCTTCTTTTGTCAAACTGTTTCATATTAAATTGGAACTTAAAGTACAATCAAAGCAGTCTTGAACACAATGTCACGTATCGCATATAAAAATTCCAATTATTGCATACTTATCATCTTTACAGAAATTTCCGTTTCATGATATGAATAATGGAGTAATTTTGAACCATATAGCAATACTTCTGTTTAATCCTCCGACCCTGAGAATTGTTTTTCCTAATTTTTTATAAAATTTGTGATTAAATGACCTTGTCGGAGTTTAAGTAAAACAAAAGAATATTGCTAGTATTTACACTCCTTAGTAAACACACCAAACACGAATTCAATAAATTGCAACACAAATAACACTAACCACCGCTTTATTTACCAATAAATTAACTTACAATAATTAGAACAATACTAATTGCTACTTCTTACTATAAAAGTCGCTGTTTACTTCGGTACTTTGATCGCTTTGTTCCTTTTCAGACATATTCACTTCACAATGCTACAACTACAGTACACTTATTTGATCATTTTGTGCTTCTAAAGAAGATTTGTGGAACAAACTTGAACTTTTTGTATTAATCTCGTCCATGGTCCAGTATAGATCTAGACTGGTCTAATAGAGTCCCTATAAAGTAGAGAGCTATTCGAGTTCGAGGCACTGATTGGTCCGTATGAAAAGTGCATGTATAATAATGGTGGCGCCAATAGGAGTTGCTTTTATTTTGACCAGCATAATGTCATTAGACTCAATGTAATAGGTTAAAATTAAAATAAGAGTCTGTTATGACTGATTTGGTCAGGAAACAATTAATGGTAACGTTATTATTTACATATATTTTTCCACTTTGTCAAAACAAATATTGCAACCTGTTTTTGACACTTGCGATACGTTGTTAACACACTGATGCACACACGCGCACACAAACCATAGCCGCCATTATGCATCCACTTGGGTGGAGTGGGGGTCGAGTGGCCAGAACCTACTTTATAGGGACTCTAAGGTCTATGAATCAGTAGCGCCATCTGTAGCCGACTGTGTAATGCAATGCCCCAGGCATCTACCGTGCGATACTGCAGACTTTTACTTACACTTGTAACGCTATTTCAAAAATATACACTCACCGGCAAAAAGATCCTTTCATCTGAATAGTACAAACATTCGTTTTCAAAAACTTTTGTAATATTTCTACGATTTTAATTATTTTTTCGTCGTGTTCTAAAGAAATCCACCAAAAATATCTCATAGTTTCAGTTTTGAAAAAAAAAAAAAATTTACAGCTTATTTACACAGGGAGGACCAAAATTATGTATTGGTGATCTAATTTCTAAACACCCTGTGGAATAATTAAGAAACTTGTCAGGTTCTCTTGACTCTGTTACAAAGCCCAATACATTCTCAAAAATTTGTTTTTTGATTAATCCCAATATCTGAATTTTGTAGAAGATACTCAGCTTCAAGTAAAATTTTGTAATTTGAGCTTTTTTTAACTTAAAAAATATCTGTTTGTCTGTATGGACTTTATTATTCCAAATACGCGATTTATCAGTATGCTTATAAAATATCGAAGTTGGCACGTGTCAAATTTCGGTCGAAAATCATTTCACAACAATTGCCAAACAATTTTCAATCTGTCAACATGGTACTAAGAACTGAGGACGTGTGTAAAGTTGTCGGCTTAATCGAGGATCGTCGAAGTCAACATGTCTAATGCATTGGGAATACCCCGAACAACCATCCAAGATACTTGGAATCGTTATGTTGAAACAGGCAATTGTACGAGGCGACCAGGATCAGGTAGGAGGAGGGCAACAACAGCAGTTGATGACCGTTTTATTCGTCTTAGTACGTTAAGAAGTCGATCTTCAATATCGCTTAGAAATGGTCCGTAGAGTAACTATGAGCGAAAGAACTGCCAGAAGAAGGCTTGTAGAATTCGGAATTTATTCGCGTAGATCGGCAACAGGATCGCAGCACGACACACGACATCGACAAGACCGGCTTAGATTTGCACGAGAACATGTGAACTGAAATCTGCAACAGTGGGATAAAATTCTATTCACTGATGAATCCAGGGTTTTCCTGCGGTCACCTGATGGTCGTGAAAGGGTGTACAGATGACGAATTGCCGAATGCACTATTTCTGAGCGAGTCTCATACCAAGGAGGTTCTGTTATGGTGTGGGCCGGTATTTCAAGTGAAGCACGTACTGAACTTTTGTTTGTAGAAAACGGAGCTCTAAACGCTCACCGTTACGTGCAAGGTATCCTTCAAGAAGCTGTAGTTCCATATGCTCCTTTTATTGGAGATGAACTCATTAGTAGTATTTGAACGATGTTGGTATCGAACGATTAGAATATACTGCATGTAGGCCTGACTTCAACCCCATTGAACATTTTTGGAACTTAAAAGACGTATTCGTCTCCGTCCAATAGTGCCAGAAACACTGGCAGAGCTACGTTTTGCTTTGCAGGATGAATATGCCGCAATCCCTCAGGATCGAATTTTAAAACTTATCCATTCAATGCCAGGTAGAATGCGTTGTGTTATTTCAGCAAGACGTGAACATACACGTTATTGAATTAATTATTTATTAAGATTGGCACATGTGCACTATTGTTCAAGATAATAATATGCATTGTTAAGTATCACTTATTAAAATTTAATTTTCTGCCCATCGTTTTATTATTCCATTTAAGAATTCTCCGGAATGTATTCATCATCGATGCTTCCAATTTTAATTGTTAATGACTTCACGTCAATAAGATAACGCAATCGAATGTACGGTTGGCTTGGAAAGAGAGAATAGGTGAAATAGAATATGACATTGTACAAATTTGTTATACCTAATCATTTTAATTCTACAAAAGGGAAAATGTTTATTTTAATAATGCCTATGTGGGTTAAAAATTATTTTTGCAAATCGAAAATAGAAGAAAAAAATTATATTTTTTTACATACACTTTCTTTTCTCTCATCATTGCATATTGTAACATATTTTTAATTTCTTTTAGTGAAAGCCGTTTTTTAAAATAATGATTTATATGAGAGTATATCGAAGATTTTTGATGGCTTATATCCGGAGCGCTCTTAAATTACAAAATTTTACTTGAAACTGAGTATCTTCTACAAAAATTCAGATATTGGGCTTAATGAAAAAACCAATAGATTGGGCTTTGTAACAGAGTACAAGAGAGCTTGACCAAGTTTCCTAATTACTCCACAGGGTGTTTAGAAATTAGGTCACCAAAATAATTTTGGTACTATCTATGTAATAAGCTGTAAAAAAACTATTTTTTCAAAATTGAAAAGGTGGGAGATATTTTTGTTGAATTTCTTTAGAACATGTCCAAAAAATAATTAAAATCGGTGAAATATTACAAAAGTTTTTGAATGAATAACGTTTCACACTATTCAGGTGGCCGGCTTTTTTCCCAAAATAATATAATACATGCAACATTTGTAAAACGGGACTTGAGTATATATAAATTTAAGAAAGAAATTTAAAAAAATGTCTGTTTGGAGAAATACTCGATCCTGTTTAGCTGTGGATTTCAACGGATTTTTCTCGTTTGTCTGAATTGTCCGTACGTTAGTTTATCCTGACAAGATTCCTCAAATGCTAGAACAATGTGAAAAATAATAAGTGGTATCATGGTATCAACAACTCATGACCTTTATTGAACTCCCATTGGGAATCTAGAAATCTTATCGTGTTGATCAGAAATTTTCTCTTCGACTTGCTTTTTATTGTTCTGGAAGCAGCTTATCTTTTAGTACAGATATTGGTACATTGTAAATCGGGTCCTCTTAGTAAACCGGTGTCTCAAAATCAGCTGCATCTTCTTCGCTTTCAATTTCTTAGTGTTCACCTCTTCATCGTTGTTAAAGTAATAATCGCTATCATTTAATATTTGTTCAAGTTCTATATCGATGGGCGGTCGCCTGGTATATGAAATAAAACAATAAATTATATACATCAACTTAACTAAATCTCAATATTCAGAAGGCTGCATAAATTGTTAGCCGGTGAGAACATAACTATTACATGCTATCTCTGAACACATTTTTCTTTGTTAGTAGAATTACTAATAGATATTTTATTGCTTTCTGAATAATATTAATCAAAATACTTCATTAGAATGAAATCATTGATTTTTTAATAATATTAATCAAAATACTTCATTAGAATCAAACACTCATCATACTTGCAACAGGCTGGACGACTGGTCTGAACAGGTTAAGAGTGTAGATGTCGTAGAAATCTATAATATATGCTTTATAAATATTAAGGAAATTTTTTAGTTATTTGGTTGCAAAATAAATGAAACAATAATCTACGTTTCCACGAATTTATTTTTCTTTCATTTATTTTAATCTTTTTTGTATAATTTCAAAAAGTAAATCCATAGAGAAGTCTATTAATGAGTCTTTTTAATTAATATATGCTTTTGCAAATAATTAATTTACAAAGCCGATGCCGCGGATCGCTGATCGCTCTAAATTTCGCTCTGAAAATTCTATTTTTTAGACAATTGCTGCATGGATGTAAATTATTATTTTATTTATCGTCGTACCAAATAAACTTTCTTAATTTTGACAAATAGTCAAGTGGGAATGTATATGGAGCTTTCATATTTCTCAGAGATTTTTTCTCGTTCAGGCAATTCGTTCTGAAAAATTCAATTTTTCGGGCAATTAATTCTTTGCAAAAATGTATGATTTTCAAAAACGTTAAGTGAGAGCCGATATTCTAGATTTCGACGACGACTGCGGTCTTAAAAATCATAAGCAAAAATATATACAAAATATATACAAAAAATAGTTAGTTTCAATTTTAAGTCATTCGTTATGTTTTCCCTGATAATTCCATAAGATGCAGTTATATACTTCCATGTTTGCACCCCTCCAAGTAACGAGTCCGGCGGAATGAAGTACCTATTTTAAATTGAATTGCTTTTAATAATGGCTAAATTTTTATTAAAAAATTAAACACAAGGTTCTTGAGGAAATACAACATTTTTTATGTTTAAATATTACATCAGTCAATGGCCTCCTCCTCGCTATTGACACTCTTGACGCCTAACACGATAGTTTTTCATCACTCTGTTACATGGCCTATGTCCATTTAACAACTTTAGCACGATCTAGTAGCACCTTGATTTAGTTTTTGTAAGTGAGACTACCTCAATCTAGCAAAATTATGTGTATCACTGCTAAATATGTGTGTGTTACATTGTTTTATGTACTTATCTTAGGAACTCAGTCATGTTCCAAAAAAACATTTCCTCCCTGGTTCACAAAACCTATAATTACCGATATAAGGCATAAAGAGATGGCTTGGCGTACCTACAAAAAATTTAATAACACTGTCGATCTTGAGAACTTTAAACTTTTAAGAGCTAAGTTGAAAAGAGATATCGACACATCTTACAAAAATTACTTACACTCAATTGAAAACAATCTGTCCTCAAATCCAAAAAGTTTCTGGGCATATGTCAACAGTAAAAAAAATTCCACTTCAATGCCGAATGCCTTCACTAATAATGACAGTATCTTAGATAATCCCGAAGATATAGCGAATTCTTTTGCTGACTTCTTTAGTTCAGCGTACATCCCCTCAAGTCGCAATATAAACTTGTCGGCAGTAACTAGTGATAATATTAATATAGCAATGCCTAAGCTAACTGAGATTGATGTGATTAATGCCTTCAAAAAAATTAAACCAAAATTTACGGCTGGACCCGATGGTTTACCAGCTTTCTTCTTAAAAGACTGCTCAGGTATATTGGCTGCACCGCTGGCACATATTTTTAACCTATCCTTACAAACTTGTGCATATCCTGATATATGGAAAGCATCTAAAATTTGTCCCATACACAAAAAAGGCAACAAATCTGATATAGAAAATTACCGCCCTATTACAATCATAAATAACTTTGGCAAAGTATTTGAAATCGTCATGCATACTGCACTTTATCCCCAGATTCATCAACGTATATGCAACAACCAACATGGTTTTGTCTCTCAACGATCGACAACAACAAACCTACTTTGTATAACACAATACCTAGCTGAAGTTATGGATGACGGTGGACAAGTCGATGTTATATATATGGACTTCTCTAAGGCCTTTGATAGGTTGGACCATGGTGTTTTGCTAACGAAATTGGTCTCGTTTGGTTTTAACCTTGGTCTAATAACTTTTTTTGAATCATATCTGATTAATAGAAGTCAGTTTGTACAATATCATGGTCATAGGTCTATCGAATTTATATCTCAATCAGGAGTTCCACAAGGATCGGTCTTAGGCCCTTTACTGTTTATCATTTTCATTAACGATATCGTCATCGATATCAGTTGTAAATCTCTCTTATATGCTGACGACTTGAAGATATACTATAAGATCAACGACGAATCAGACTGCGAAAAGCTGCAGACAGACTTAAGCACAATTCACGAGAGGTGTAACAAATTCAGATTGTCTCTGAACATAAATAAATGCAATGTAGTCTCGTTTACGAGGAAATTAAATAAAATAGAATATCAGTATACTATTAATAAGGCAAATCTGACACGTCATGATAGCTTTAAAGATCTAGGAGTAACATTTGACTCACATCTTTCTTTTAGAGAACACATAAGCAACACAGTGACATCATCTTTTAAAATGTTAAGGTTCCTCATACGAAATGCTCGAGACTTTCAAAACACGCGTACCATAAAAACTCTATATAATACCTTGGTGCGACCCCGACTAGAATACGCGAGCGTGATATGGAACCCCCACTACGACGTACATATTAACAATATTGAAGGCATTCAAAGACGTTTCTTAAAATTCCTGGCATTTACAATCGGTCATCAATATCCCCCTATAGGTTATGATCACTCATTACTACTGAATAGTTTTTCATACAATTCTATGAAGCAGCGGAGAGAGATGCAAAGTGTTATACTTTTATACAAACTTCTAAACAACATGATCGACTGTCCGCAATTACTTGAACAAATCAACTTTAGAGCACCTACCAGGTCAACCAGATCAACATCCTTGTTTTACTTTTCTAATACACACACAAATGCTTTAATGTTTTCACCACTATATCGTATCTGTCGTAGCTACGAAATTATTGCACATGATGTCGACATTTTTAACACTAGATTAAGTCAAATTAAGTCAAGATTCTCTTAGATTAACAGTTTTTGTTTGTTTCTTTTTTCTTATTTAATGTTTTTCCCTAATCACTTTTCCTTTATTATTGTATATAATTGTATATGTGCGTGTATAGATAAATATGTATATATTAAATCATAATCATTAAGTCATATGTTCACCAAATTCATTTATAGAATTTTGCGATAATTATATTAGTATTAAGATTTAGGTTATAGTAAGCCATAATATATAACACTAACGTGTATTCTAGTTTTAATATATATATTATTATTATATATATATTATTATATTATATATTATATTATTATTATTATATACATTATTATATATTATAGTTTTGATAATATATATGTATGTTAGTTTCCGGCCCTGTAAATGGAATGTAAATTCTGTTGGGTTTGTGTATGTAAATAAATAAATAAATAAACACCATATTGTAATATGTATTTCTGTTAAGGCACTTTAGGTTCCGTCACTGTCGATACCACGCCTGCAAAACATTTATATTCATTTAAATTTCATTTTTTACTTTGTTTACTTTGGACATGTAGTTATTTTTCTCATCTCTAGAATTTCTTTCATTCACCTGTTATATATTGTATCTTATATAATGTAATGTATTTACTGGACCATCATAATACATAATCCATGTAACAATTAACTTTATTTGGACAGGTTGTACTTATTAGTATTAGGTTACTTTATTTGCAATTTATTGTTTGAAGCATTCCTAAAGCATTACTAAAGACTTCTCTAATCGATTTTATACCTGTCGGTACTTTAATTGTGAATAGAAAACTAGCTAGAAAAGGAATCCGATGGTGCGCTTAAGTCGCCCATCAACAAATAGCGATACTCCAAAAATATTGCAGCTTTTATTTTGTTTAGGTGAGACGTTTGAGGGGTATGGTTTGAGGGTCATTATGTCACCAGTAAATTAATTACTATTTATTTATCTCAAGGATAAGTAAATAAAATTGACCATTACGTGATCGTCTAGTTTTACTAATTTAGGACCCAAATTTCGTTGTGTGTGTAGTAGGCCTTTTAATTTACCCCAGATTATTTTATATAAAGTTTGGTATTACTTGTTTCTATCTGATACTCTATCTCTGAGAAAATTAATCACTCTGTTAATTTAAATCCCTGTAAATTGGAGCACACTGTTTATTAAATGAGAAGCCAAGTTAATCATTTATGTTATTTAGTTCATATTTTATTACTCAGATTACACTGAACATTTATAGTTGAAGTGTGTTTTCTATTTTATTTGATTTGAAATGAAACCATTTATGCAGTTTATTATTTGTATGGCTAGGAAGGTAAAATTGAAAGAAAAAAAAAACAATCCAACAACAATTGTCTAAATATTACATAGAAAAATTTACGTCGCGGTAGTAATGACCATACTATACATGTTTCAGGGTTGCTATGCAATAACCAGGTATCGTATGCCGTGTTATTTTGTAGTTGTAATTAAAGGTGCAGCAAATAGGCCGATTCAAATATGATTGAAATTATGGAATTAGCAAACGCTATGATGAAAACAAAACTTAATGCAAAACAGAGGACAATCGTGCATCATAGAATATAAGTGATAAATGAGAATTAAATATTCATGTACAATATCAGAGAATGTTGAGGAAATATCTTTTAATTGATCATACAAACGGTAACTACCAAATTGTGTATGACTGTTCAACAACGGAACACGGGGTGGGTAGATGTAATTCGAACAGACGAGACGTCCCGGTTCAGTACTCGACGAAAAGTAAACCCCTCAGTTCATGGGCCAATTGACCCAGCACTAACCGATGGCCTGTACAGTTTGTAGTGCGCAAGGTAATTAAGGGGTTGGATCGTTATTAAACAATCATAGAAAAACAAATAGCCACTGGTGAGAAACCTCCCACAATAATTTGAAAGGCAAATATTTCTGCTACATTTTACATGTCAAGATAGGCACACGATAGCCCTTGGTAGTACACCACTAAAGAATAACGGAAGTAAAAATTTCTTGTCATTGCATAAACGCCGAAAATATATAGTTCTTGAATATAAACTTGTTATTTAGCAAACGTAAATCTCCCTAGTAAAATATTCAGCATGTGAACTTTTTACCTAAACTCGTGATTGAAATAATAACTGAGTAAATTGTAATATAATCTTATCATGTTTTCTTGTTAAAAATCAAAGCTAATATTTCATTTTAAAAATTTAATGTTCTTTTAGTACTACATTCCCGCGACTCACGCCAACATACATTAGCCGTCTCTGACCAGTATGGAATTTATTAGTCTACCTTACATGGATTAAAAAAAAAAATTTAGAGAATAGAGAATTGTGAAGGCACACGTAATGCGACGGCACATTATCTGGCGCTCGGTATAGTGTTAGATCGCCGAGCGTCTCTCCCCCAGCTTCCTTATGGTTAACTTCCTCATAGAGCATAGTAGAGCCGTTAAAATTGTACTTCATTAAGACTTCGTTGGTGATATTTGCGGCTGGCATGAAATAGCTGAAAAGAATAGGTAGATCAAAATATAATTTGATGCGTAGTTACGCAAATAACTTAGCGAAAAAAACCACAAAATAATCCAGTGAACTCAGCGAACAGTCAAGTTCTGCGACGTAGCTCGAGTGTTGTTCAAATTCTATCTCCAGGGAGCTCAGCGAACAGTTAAGTTATGCGACGTAGCTCAGGTGTGGTTCAAATGTCATCTACCCTTTCTGTGGCCACCGCAGTCTCTTCTTATATTGTACGGATGACGTCATAGCCTACCCGGAAACTCCAGGCTCTACGCGTTCACGTTGTCCCACGCTCGTGATTGTTTATGTTACAAAAATTCCACACTGGCTCGGTAGTAGTTTCGCACCGTTTCTAGGCTCAAAACTTTTATCTTTCTATTCTTTGTAAGATAGAAAAGGTAGGCGATTTCACCCTATGTGATGCGGCACAAGTACTTGAAATTTATCGTGTCCATTGTAAACAAACACTATTGCTTGGCTCGATTTTAGTTAGATTCTTTAGTAAAACTGTATCGTTTATGTTGCTTTAAAATAATGTAAATTGTCGGTTTGGTGGTGTGATGGACAGTGGCGCGTCCTCTCACGCAGACGGCCCGGGTTCAAAACCGGGTCACAGCAAATCGATGAGATATAGTTAATGAACGGATCTGCTCGCGTCACCATCTTTCGAAAGAGATGTAAAACTGTGGGTTCCGTGTATCTACGATGTGAGCACGTTAAAGATCCCCACTCCACGACAAACTGTGGAGGTTCGGCAAAATTTTCAGGTTAGAGGTCCCAGTGCCTACACTGATGAGCTTATCCCCTGGCGTCGGTGATTGGCCTTGGTAGCAGAAATAGGCCGACGTTAAATAAATGATAAAAGAAAGAATGTAAATTTAAATGACTTTCTGGTAACTTTAACATGTTCATTATTTAATGGTTAAATAATTAAATGTAAAGTGAAATGGATTAAATACGATAATTAATTGAATTTAGAAAATAAATAAGAAAAATATAAATTTATATATGACCTAGATACGGGGTTGTTTCATAGGAAAATATATTTTTAAAACTTCGTATATTGGTACCGTATTTTAAATTGTAACATAAAAGAGTTTACCTTATTAGTTCAAACTCCATTTTGACCATTTGTATTACGAATCTGATCTCATTGACACCGTAAACTTTCGACTGAGATGCTCAAGTAATTACTCACAATTCATATCCACATGTCTTTGTGTTTTAACACCAACAGGTAAATTTTATTTATTAATCATTTCAATTTCAATAATTTCATTTTTTAAATAAATTAAATTCAGTTTCTTCAATTCAATAAGGAAGTAAAATACTACCTGCAAGCAACCACATGGTAATAAAATATTATTTTCTATTTCACTTGGCAATTTAGTTACACAATCAGCAAAAATAAAATAAAATACGATAAAATAAAGGAAAATCTATTAAATAATTAATTTAATAATTATCAATTTGATTTATTTATCTAACAACTTGTTAATTATCAAGCTTACCTTCCAATTTGATTTGAAGTTTATTTTACGCAAGCTATTTATCTTCAAAATAATATCGAATATATTATTTAACCAAACTACTAGGTTTGATATTTTCTTTTGCTTTTGTTAGGGCGTTTAAACCTTCAGTATTGTATTAATTAATACAAGAATCGACTATACTAGAAGCTTTTCTGAAGTCTTTATAT
Organism: Leptura quadrifasciata; assembly: GCA_963675555.1. Classification (NCBI taxonomy): domain Eukaryota; kingdom Metazoa; phylum Arthropoda; class Insecta; order Coleoptera; family Cerambycidae; genus Leptura; species Leptura quadrifasciata. The sequence continues at coordinate 145,934,633 of OY776673.1, read as the reverse complement.
TCAAACTTCCTTTGGAATCGAATGTTGCCTTGCAAGTAAATAAATTACCAAAAATATCTAGATCTGCTGCCGAGACAATTAGAGTTAGTTAGTTAGCAGTACCAGGAATTTCCACCTTCAATCTGAAAACCTAGGAAATTAGTATTATACACTCGACTATTTTTTTGTATTAAATTCTTTTTCGCTGATACAATTTTTTTGATATATAATTTCACCTAAAATTATATTTAAATAAACATATATATTTTCTTTAAGATTTACTGTTAAATCCCAAATTCCATAAATTTCCTTTTTAAATTCATCTTGTAAAATTTATTTATTTAGGTATATAACATATTTTATTATTCATCTTATTAATTACTTATTTTCCTTACCATAAATTTCAGTCTTGTTTATAGGAGACTGGTTTTAAGGGAAAAAGAGACTAACTCTTCGCTCCTGCTAAAACCAGCTAGCCGTTCGCATGTGTTGCTTCGTTTATTTACCAAAAAAAAAAAACAAAAGGGGAATAAACAGGTAACAACTCGCTCCAACATTTCAACTGGGATTGCGTTAATCTCTGTCCGAATATTATATTTTAGTTGTTCCAAAGTTTGCGGTTGATTAGAAAACACTTTTGACTTAAGTAGCCCCATAAAAAGAAATCACAATCTGAGAGATCCGTTGACCGGGCCGGCCAGTTGATCTCCCCAAATTTGGAAGTGACGTGATCAGGAAATATTATTCGTAAAATTGTCATAGAATCCTTAGCGGTATGGAAATGTTGATGACGTTGTGATGTACCAGTAACTTGTCATTTTGGAAATCGTTTAAGACTTTGAAGCACAGCTGCCCTTACCTGTCAAGTGTCAATTTTCAAGTGTGCGTACAGTATGAATCCGCTTCAACCGCAAAAGAACGTTGAATTTTTGGCCAACGCTCCATATTCACAGCTAAACTGACATTTCTCGCAAACGCTTTGATAACTGTCTTAATTTTCCATTTATCGCGAAAGCATGGCAACTTGATTTGAATTTATATCTCATTATATTATGACATGAATTAACTTTGAAAATGGATTCTTCATTCTGCAGAATTCGCTATAAAGATATAGCAAACGTTTTTATCACAATACACTATTTTCTGGAATCTTTAATCTTCAACTGATCTCTAGTTAGGTATTAAGATTTTTGCAATGGATTTAGTTAAATTTCGTAAAACTGGTTTTATACCGCTTGCTGTAATTCATATCTGATTTTTAAAATGTGCGTATTATGGTAGGAAAGATAACATATAATTGCTGTTTTTGTTCGCTTGAGAGTTTGCACGTGATTTAAGGATACTCTTAAAAGGAATTATTCCTAATTGCGAGATAATTAAAGTCGCCGTTGTACGAACTCAGTGGTAACCTATTGCTATATTTATTGTGATATAAAAATAATAATCTTATGATATGAAAAATATATCTTGTTAATAATTTAATTTATTTAATTAATAAATTTATTTAATACTTCTTGGCTATCTATTGATAGCCAAGAAGTGTTTTAGTATTTAGTATACTTTGTTTGCCAGCTAAAAAGTACCCTTTGCCACCAAATTTATTCTAGATCAAATACTAATTTTTATTCGAGTTAAATTTTTTAAGGAAATAATAACATATTGTCTATGACCTACATTAATCTACAAAGTAAATTTCAAGAAACTGATAAATTGTACCTAGGAAGCGATTTTTCTTGCTTGTTGCGTAAGGGGGCGGGCGATTTAACTTTAAAATTGAGTTTTCGGGGTCGGCGGCCACCACATTTGGCCGCCATCTTGAAAATAGAGGTACAAACAGTTTTTGAGTAATATCTTTGTAACTGTACATCTTACAAGGTTAAAATGTTATCAAAAGTACAGTAGCGTGCAGATTTCAGGGCATACAAAAAATAATATATTTTTTTAATGGGATACCTTGTATATTATTAAATTCTTGGAATAGTCCTTTTTCCTGATTTCAAAAATATACCATATGTTATCCCTGCCATATACCATTTTTGAGTTATTAAACGTCGAATATCTTAGTTTAACTAGTTACTGTAAATGTGGAAAAATTAATATTATTAGTGAGCTATGAGAATAACAACTACTATGTTTGACAAGTGACATTTCTTTAATGAAATAATCAAAATGGTTTACAGTAAGGAAGAAAAAGTCCAAATACTTATGCAAAATAGATAACAAAGATTTATTTAGAAAATTTAAATATAAATAAATGATCTCATAAAAGATGTTCGATGTGTCCGCCATTATTGTCGGTGCATAATTGATAACGCCTTTTATATTTATAATTGCACCGGAAGTGACTTCATTATTTACATTCAGATTGTTTATTTCAAGTCGAATTCTGTCTTTAATGACTTGAATAATATTATTATTTTTAATGACAATGTATTTTAGAAATCCCCAAAAAAATGAATCCGTAGAGATCAAATCCGGTTTGTTAGGCGGACATTTAATCGTTCCATTATTTCCTATCCATATTGGGAATACATTATTCAAACGATATCGAATGGATAGGACACTATGCGGAGTTGCCCCATCTTGCATCCAAATCATATGACGTTCGGCTTCCGGAAAATTCTGCAAAAGAATATTTTCTGCTTCTGGGATAATTATTTCCAGACATGTAACTCCAGTTAAAGTATAATCATAAAATATAGACCCAACAATTTTATTTCAGAAAATTCCACACCAAACACCAACAGTTTTTCTTCCTCATTTTTCTATTTGTTTTATCAATATTTTTCTGTTGTGGTTGTTTTCCCACGACCTTCGATTTTCCCTATGCCGTAGAAAAGGATGATTCATCAACCTATAATATTTTAGTAAAAAAATCGGGATCTTCATCCAACTTTTGAATCATCTGGCGGCAAAAGTCCAGCCTTTTCCTTTTATAAGCCTCTGTTAAAACTACGGGTAAAATTTTATATGGTCTGTAGTTGTTACTTTTTAACGTACGCTGGATTTTGGAATAACGTTTCCCTAATTGATCGACTTCGTTATTTATACTACATTCAGAATTTTCTAAAAAATAATACAATGTTAAAAAGTCTATTCGCGAATAAATATGGATGGTTCACAAGTTGCGAACGTTATCGTTTGAAATTTGATTGACTGGAGAATGGTTTAGGGTTTCTCGTGTATTCATCTATGCCGTACTGATGAGAGCTAACAAGCTTGAAACTAGTCGGCGGCTGTTGATACACGACAGCTCTGCACTGTGGTCCTGTCTATAGGATTAATCTGTTTGCTGGGGGTTTATTGCAATCAGATTTTTGTTTGCGTTTTCCGATTGAAGACGTAGAACCTTGTGCATATTGATGGGTGGCAATGAATTAAGTTCCTTTTATAGGAATTGGTTGTATTTTTGGTCTATCGTAGTATTTAATTTACTACATTTTTATTTTCATAAATTATATAAGTTTTCTATGAACGTCTTATATATCTTTTCTCTCACTTTTACCATTTGCAAATATTATGGAACTATTACATTTTAATTCCGTTTGACTTGAATTAAAATTCGAAACAGCTTCATGATTTGTTAATGAATTTGTAAATCTGTGTTTATATTACCTTTGGTGGCATTCCCCTCGAAATGTTTACGCAGTTAATAGATATATATTGAAAATTAATGAGACGGGTAAATACCATGTTTAACCACTATAGTTATTCTTGAAATGTCAGAATAAACCCATTTAATGTTGCGTAGACATAACGTACATAATAAAAAAAAACTTATATGCACAATGTTTATTAAGTAGTTCTTATAAATTATCATTACGAAGTGTTTCGTCAGTAGTGGTTTAATTTTTACTGGATACATTGAAAGCTGCCGATAAAGATCGAAGCGTAACACTTTTAACATCATCATCACTTCAAATATCATTATCTGCGAATTATATCAAACTCAAGCTAATTAATCTATTCAGTTATATGTTTTATCACACTCCATGGAAATTTTTTATCATTTGTGCATATGGGGTTCAGAAAAACATGGAATAAAGTTGATAATTCTTTCTCGTTTTATTTTTCAAAGAAACGTCATCGCTGGATCATAACGGCAGCCACAGATAAATAAAATCTAGTTTTGAAGAGTAAATATTTATTAGATAGATATATCCCGGACTGTCGGTCTATCTATCGTCTGCCTATCGGTGTATCTAAAAAGTACTTAACGAAGTATAGTGCGGGAAACCTATAATTGAGGAGGGGATGTGAGGTGAGACGCTAAGAAGGCAGACCCTGCAAACACACATGGTTGACATTCTCTTTCATTTTAATGCACGCGACATAAAAAACGTAAGATGTGATGATGCATCGCCACTACCCACCACTATGCCCACTACGTCTGTGATTGTTTTCATTTATCGGTTTCTTCTACAATAAATTAATAATTTGACATGTAACGGGTTCGGCAGAATGAAGTATACATTTTCAGAGTTAATTCACGTCATAATAATAAGATATAAATTCAAATCAAGTCGCCATGCTTTCGCGATAAATAGAATTTTAAGACAGTTGTCAAAGCGTTAGAAATATCAATTTAGCTGTGAATATGGAACATTGATCAAATATTCAACGTTCTTCCCTGCTAGAAATATACCATCGAACACAGAATAAGATTTCAATGTGTATTAATGGGTTGGAATTTAAGTGTTTTGAGATGTGTTATGAACCACTTGAATAGTACTATTGGTGTGGCATGCTAATGATATTTTATTGGTACTTTTATGATACACTTAATGGAATATCATTGATAAATATGTGGGGTTACTGAATTGTCTAATGATGGTGAAATAATAGTTTACAATTATGCATTATTAGTAAATCAATGCTAAATATGGTGTATGATATAACTGTGTAATAATGGTAAAATGATGTCGCATAATGTACATTAAAGGCAAATTGAAGATGAAAGCGAGATAAATATAATTGTGTGATAATGGTAACGTAATGCATCTTTTCTGTATTATTGGTAAACCAATGATAAATATGAAGTATGATATAATATGTAGTAAAATATCTAATACGACAGATCAACAATTTCACTATTTCCTATAAAAGGGAACTTAATTCATTGGCGCCCACTAGGGTGCACAATGTGCGTTTCCAAACGATTGAAAATAATACCCTAAAACTTAAGACATACTACATCATCAGTCGGAAAAGGTGTATACTCAACAACCCTACACTATTGCTCCAGTCTATCAAATACAGACTGAAGGTGTCCACAACTTGTCGAATGGCTCCATTTGGTGGCGAGTTATTGCAATCAAAGTTGACGAAGTACTCGGATTAAATTATATTTTATATGATATAATTGTGTAATAACGGTCGAATACAGTATAATATGCATTAATAGTTAATTATTGATGAAATCAGGATATAACATAATTAATTGTCTAATAATGTGCATTAATGGTTAATTAGTGATGAAATCAGGATATAATTAATTGTCTAATAATATGCATTGATGGTTAATTAGTGATTAAAGATGGATTTGATATAATTGTGTAACAATGGTAAAATAATGCATCTCAGTGTGTATCATTGGTAAACTAATGATAAATTGGGGTATAATATGACTGTGTACTAATGGTAAACTAATGCATCACATTGTGCACTATTGGTAAACTAATGATAAATATGAGGCATGATACAATTGTGTAGTAGTGGTAAAATAGTGCAGTAAATGGCAAATCAATGATTACGAGGTTGAGGCATACATGTGGAATAATGGTAGTTGAAAACGCCACTAAACATCCATACCCTAACAAGGATTTGAACCCGGTACTCTTTGGTCGTAAGCCCAACACGTTATTTTATTTTTGCAAATGTATCTACATATATCATTGAAGCACTTAATGTTGCTATTAAAAACCAATGTTATTTTAACTGGTTTTCAAACATTTCATTAATTCAATAAACCAAAAACACTATTAGGTTATCATTAATAATAACATATTTTTTAACAGAAATTTAATATTTTTATACTATTGAACCCCGTTGCTAAATAATTAACGGTATAGTTAAATATATTAATTCAGCATTATGTTTTAATGGTATTAATTGATATCATCTGTTAAATGGTTGTAAGTGTAAATAAATAAATATTATTTTTATCTATATTTATCCCCTCATACCATTATACCATACAAAAACAGCGTTACATTATAATGAAAAAAAAATTTAAATCAATAAAATCTATAATTTTTAGTAACATTGAAATAGTTGTGATGTAACTATAAGCAAATCCAAAGGACCCCGCACAGAAATACGTGATTTTGTGAAAATGGCCGAAATTGAGATATGTTGTAGTTCAGACCTTCTTGATGAAAAGCTCAAAAAGGACTAAGGCTCGAAAACATTTTATTTTGGAGTTACAGCAAGGACACAAGTCGAAAGTTCGTGAAAAATCTTCAAAAATATACATATACATATTTATACAGGATTACTGGTAATTCGATACATTCCTTTGGTGATGTGATGGGGCATGAGCTAAGGAGTAAATCTAACCCTAACATACATTATGCAAAACTCAATAGTTTTTGAGATATTTCAATGTTTTTGCTTTTCTCAGAAAAGTAGATCTAAATGTCTTAAAAGTTAATTTTCGAAAAATCTATTTAACATTTTTTAATTTTTTTTTACTGGATTGTCCAATATTATAGATATCCGTTTGGAATGAAAAATATCTGGAAACATTTCGACCATGTGAACATGTGAAATAAAAACTTTTTTTTTAAAATCAGATGAAATTTACCTATTAGATTTTTTCAAAAAAATATTAATGTAGCACGCGTACAAATTATTATAAAAACTTCCTTATTTCAATAGCTATCTAACTAAATAGAAATGTTTAATGTACCCTTGATAGTTCTAATAAAAAATTAATAAAGATAATGCTGGTGGCGGAATTTATTAAACGACTAATCGTTCATTTTCATTTAAGTCAGATTTTGATTTTGCTCGTAGTTGTTGTTATTTATTGTATTTTCTGTGCCATGGCCGCGTATGCCAACGCAGAATACGCTGATATCTTGTTTGTCTATGGATACTGTGGCGGCCACGCTGCTGAAGCTCGCCGAGAATATGGTATTTGGTACCCTAACCACCGCTTACCAAATGCACGTGTATTCAGTATGGCATGTCGAAATATCGCTGAAACTGGCTCCGTGAAATGTAGAAGAAGTGACGCTGGTGCTCCTCCCGTTTATGAACCAGATGATGAGAAAGAAATATTGAGGTATTTTGAGGAAGACCCAACTATTTCAACTAATAAAGTCGCAAGACTAACCGGAGCGTCACAATGGAAAGTTTGGTCTACGATACGTAGAGTTGGATGTCACCCTTACCACTATACCCCTGTCCAAGGCTTGGAGGAAGGTGATCCTGGAAGGAGAGTGGAATTCTGCCGCTTTATGTTAAATTCAGATGCAGAAAGTGCAAATTTTTTAACAAGTATTTTATGGACGGACGAGTCGAAATTTAATCGCGAGGGTATAACAAATTTCCACAACCTACATTATTGGGCAGAGGAAAATCCCAAGTTAACACGTGAAACTAGTTTCCAAATGAAGTTTTCTATTAATGTGTGGATGGGAGTCATTGGCCACTATTTAATAGGGCCACACTTTCTTCCTCAAAATTTAAACAGGGAAATCTATGAAAATTTTTTAAGAAATGATCTGGCGGTGATTTTAGAAGATGTTCCTCTCACCGTCAGACAGCGAATGATGTTTCAGAACGACGGTTGTCCAGCACATTATCGGCTGACAGTACGACAGTTACTTGATCAACGTTTCCCTAACCGTTGGATTGGAAGAGCGGGCCCAATACCTTGGCCAGTGCGAAGCCCTGACTTAACACCTCTTGATTATTGCGTATGGGGTAATATGAAGGAGATGGTCTATGCCACACCAGTCAATACTATAGAAAACCATAGACAAAGGATAGTCGATGCTGCCCAACACATAAGGCATAATCTGACAACCAGAGTAACAAGGACGGAAATAAGAAGACGCCGCCGTGTCTGTATACGGAATAGGGGCTCCCATTTTGAGCAAGACATATAAAAAATAAAGTACAAAACTTTGAAATTAATGAAGAATTAAACTCTACTTTTAAAATGTTTTTTACTGTTTATCTAAAAATAAAATTCGTACTACTTGTGTTATTTTTACTAGTATTTTCTTAGAACTATTAAGGGTACATTGAACATTTGTACCTTGTTAGATAGCTATTGAAATAAGGCAGTGTTTATAATAATTTATACGCGTGTTATGTTAATATTTTTTTGAAAAAACCTAATAGGTATATTTCATAGCTGATTTAAAAAAAAAAATTTAAAGTTTTTATTTCAGATGTTCACATGATCGAAATGTTTCCAGATATTTTTCATTCCAAACGGATATCCATAATATTGGAGAAGTAATCCAGTAAAAAAAAATTTAAAAATGTCAAATAGATTTTTCGAAAATTAACTTTTAAGACATTAAGATCTACTTTTTTGAGAAAAACAAAAAAATTGAAATATCTCAAAAACTATTGAGTTTTGCATAATGTATGTTAGGGCTAAATTTACTTCTTAGATCATGCCCCATCACATCTCCAAAGGAATGTATCCAATTACCAGTAACCCTGTATATTCATGTGTACGTACACAGAGTGGACCATTAACAATAGGCCATAGTTCAGTGGTAGATCCTTTGGACCAAAATATGAGGATATAACCATATATACTTTAGTAAAATGTTGCTGTGTTGTTCAAATAATTTTTTCGTTTTTTTGCAATAACTCAACAGCCTCTTGACTGATCTTCGCCAAATTTGCCAACTTTTTTTATTCTAAGAAACAATAATTTATGTATAACGTCACGTTAGATCATAGAGGGCGCCGCAGGATCTGGATGATGAATTTTTTTCATATTTTTTTTGACGAAACATTGTGGTACTTCTGACCAGAAAATCTGATGAGGGCGTCATTTCCACGTATAAGAGGTACATTTGGTAGAACTTGATAACTCCAACAGTTTTAGAAAAAAGCGCCGTTGAACATTTCAATATTTTTTTGAAAGACAAATAATTTTTCAAGTAGGGAAATGAGGAATATGTGTTTACGCACAAAATAATTTTAGCGGACGTGCTGTAGCGAGGAGATACTCAGTGCAATATCCAACTAGAATACAGCCATACCATAAGGTTTTCAAAGATCTGTTTCGTCGTTTGGGAGAAACGGGTTCATTTCGCCATAAAAACGATGTAGGACGACCGAAACGAATTACTCCAGATCAAGAACTAGAAATTTTAGTTCGTGTGGATGAAGATTCTCAGGTCGGCTCAAGTCGAGTAGCAGCGGCACAGGGGTGAGTAAACAATCTGTCCTAAGAGTCTTACGTAAAGAACGCTTCTACTCATATCATCTCACTCCTGTACAAAACTTACTTCGAAGGGATCTTCCACAAAGACGACAATTTTGTTAATTTGTTCTAAATAAACACAACAGGGATCGAAATTTTGTTAAGAACACTTTATTTACCGACAAGCAACTTTTAATCGCCGAGGCGTTTTTAACTGGAGAAATACCCATTACTGGGAAGTAGAAACTCCGCACGCCGTTAAAGAAAGGCATTTTCAGCAAGAATTTAAGATTAACGTTTGGTGTATCATCGGCGATCAATTATTGGGACCATTTGTCTTTCGTCCAAATTTAAATGAACAGTCTTATCTGTTTTTTCTTCAAAATACTCTTGCTGATATATTACATGTTTTCATGCTAGACATACGGAACAGAATGTGGTTCATGCAACATGGAGCTCCCCCATTCTCCATTGAAGTCAGGAATTATCTTGATGAGACTTTCCCACGCAGATGGATCGGTCGAGGAAGTGAGTTTGCTTATCCACCAAGGAGTCCTGCTTATAATCCTATGGATTATTATGTGCGTGGACATATGAAGACCTTAGTCTACGCAAATACTATCAACTCAAGAGATGAACTGTGGGACAAAATAGAATAGAAGTAGGCGGAGACCATATCGAACATTTACTCTAAGTTTGCAGCAATGGGGTTTTGCATGGGGAGGAAGTTTATAATGTCATTAAGTCAACTTTTACGTTATTTTTTGGTCTTATAATAAGATTAGATCCTTATTTTAGACAATCTTTTGATTTATGTATTTATCTCAATACTATAAAAATAATTCATTAGTTCATAAGAAAGTGAGATTTTGTTTTCCTTCACGTTTTGTACTTTTTTCAGTAAATACACTTTGTTTCATTAAATTTGAATTTGTCTTTCAAAAAATTATTGAAATGTTTAACGGCACTTTCCTCGAAAACGGTTAGAGTTATCAAGTTCTACCGAGTGTACCTTTTATACGTGGAAATGACGCCCTCGTCAGATTTTCTAGTCAGAAGTACCACAACGTTTCGTCAAAAAACTATAAAAAAATTCATCATCAGATACATGTCCAGCGGCGTCCTCTATGATCTAACGTAATGTAATACATAAATGATTGTTTCTTAGAATAAAAAAAGTTCCTCTAGAAAATTTGGCGAAGATCAGTCAAGAGGCTGTTGAGTTACTACAAAGAAATGATTTGAAATTTGACACCCTGTTTTTCCACAGCAACATTTTACTAAAGCATATTTGGTTGTATCCTCATATTTTGGCCCAAAGAATCTACCCCTGAACTATGACCTATTATTAATGGTCCACCCTGTATATGTATACGCATATACATATACGATATACGAATTTTGTAATCATTTAAGTATAAAAGCTACGTTTGAAACTCTTAGGAGAGCGTTTTGATTTTACATTGTCTAGTTCAGGTTTTTACTCTTCCAAGTCCGTGCGTTTAATAAATACGAGTACTATAAAATAACTCATCTGCCCAAAGAACGCTATATGACCGGTCGATTTTATTCTATTTATTTGTTTTAAAATTGTATTTTTTTAACAAAATATTCAATATTCGAAATGCCTATTCCTACTCTCATTTTTATGAGCCGAATATATAATTGGTATTTATTTTATGTTTTACTCAAAACTATTGTGTGCGAAAATTATGTCACTCAAAAAATTGGAATGTGTTAGTAGGAAAATTCGAAAATCCCTACATTGTAGGAGTTTTTTGCAAATAACAATTTTTACTAGCTCCTGAACTCGATGATCATAGCATATTTGCAACGGAAATTCCGTTTTCGTATAATCTTATTCGCACATGCGCTGCATATGCAGCAGGCGACGCGCTTGGTAATTTTAAAGTCAAGTTGCATGACTGTTATCTAGTAGCGTATATATAAATATTTATTTTTTATTTTTCAAGATTTGTCACGAATTTTCGACCTTGCTGTAACTCCAAAATAAAAGGTTTTGGCCTTGGTCCCATTTGAATTTTTCATCAGGAAGGTCTAAACTACAACATATCTCAATTTTGACCATTTTCACCGGGATCCCAAATCACATGTTTCTGTGCGGGGTCCTTTGCTATCATTTTTATACCATTCCTTAATGATAATAAATAATATTAATGTCCATTAAGATACTATTTATCATTTTTGTAGCATTAAGCATACTTGATAATGATATTAACGACTATTAGATGCAAGTGAACAGTTTTGCACATTAGCTGTCCATTGGATATACATATTTTATTTAAATATATTTTGTGTCATAAATATTACCAATAAAATAAACTGATATAAACTTCCTCTAAATATATTAGTAAACGAACAGTAAATTACCATTAAATATTAGTGATACAGTTTACCATAAAACAAATAAAATGTGTTCTCTTACTTTGTCATCTGCGTACTATTCCTTAATAATGATATTAATGACCATTAAATGCTAGTGAATAGTTATAGGCACGCTGATTGTCCATTAAATGTATATCATTTTAAATGATACATATCTAAATACCACTTAATATAGTAGCAAATCGTGTCATTATATAGAAGAGTAAATCGCCATTAAAGACGTAATGGTATAAGTTGCGATAAAAAAAACAAAAATTATAAGTATCTATGTAATTTTATCAATTTTATACCATTGCTCAGCAATGGGAGTAAATGACCATTATATCCGACTGAACGGTTAGTCGCATTATTTGATCATTAAATTGTTAATGATTAAAAATACCCTTTATTACAAAACACAAATCTCCATTATTTGTCATAAACTATCAATATGTATTAATGACATATATTACCAACAGTTATATTTTTACAGATACATCATCGAAACACTTAATGTTCCCATTAAATAACAATGGTATTTTGAATTAGTAAACTGAATTTCAAGAATTTCACATTAACTGAATAAAAAGATCTAAAAACGCCATTAGGATACCATTGGATAATGACAAATAATGCGGTATTTCTAGCAGGGTTTTGCCGTTGAAGTTTATTTAAAAAATAACTATTCTGTTGTAGTCACCCAGCGTTTATTTCATCGTGACTTTCATTTAAATCCAAGAGATACAATTCCTAATTGAATAATAATGAAAAGTGGGTACATAAGTTTCGTAGTACTACTTCATGTGCCAAAGAAAGACCAAAAGGAAGAACTCGTTTTGTACGCACACTTGAAATTGCTGAAAGAGTAAGAACAGCTGTGCTACAACGATCACAAAAACGGCAAGCATTAGCACTCAATATTTCGAACAGTAGTTCGCCGCATTCTGAAAAATTTACACTTCCATTTCTACAAAATTCAAGTCATACAAAAACTTCTGCATGAGGATTTTGGAACACGCTTTGATTTTTGAGGATGTTTCGAAGGACTATTTGTTGAAAACCCGAATACCGATGATTTCTTGCTAATGTCAGATGAAGGGATTCTATGACAATTTTGCGAAGAATGTTTCTTCGTCACCTTGTTTCGAAATTTGGGACATCAACTGGCCGGCACGGTGACCGGATCTATCAGCTTGTGATTTCTTTTTATGGGACTTTAAAGTCAAAAGTGTTTTCTAATCGATCGCAAACTTTGGAATAATTAAAATATAATACTCGGACAGAGATTAACGTAATGCCAATTGAAATATTGGCGAATTGCAAATTGACACTCGTTAGCGTCAATTTGCAATTCATCATCGCCATCTTTCTCGAATTTATCTTGCATATATGATGACAATTGATTAATTTGGTAAACTATTATTATCAGATCATATAAGTAATCCAATTCAAATCGAGGTAGCTGGTCGCTCAGCCTTCCCCATTGCCCATTTCTATTTCGCAGATTATCGAATTCCACTCGCGCTTAAACAGGTCGTGAAGAAACAAAGTTGGGAGAGGGCAAGCATCCCCAGTTATCAGCAGAATTCACAGAATTATTTTTCATTTTCATTTTTGATTTAGTGGTACCAGATTTGTGAAGTCATCCATCCTTTTACTAGGAATGGTCTTCGACTGTTGTATGAAAAGATCTTTCCTTACTTCCAATATATAGATAATACGACCAGAATATTTTATATATTATTGCTGTAATCATGGAGATTAGATTTTCCAACCATTTCTTTCAATGTACTTGAAGGACGGTATATTTAACTTGCTACCTTTTCGGTAATGTGTGTTTAAAGACTCGGATAGGAGATAACAAGGATGGAATGTGGGTCATTCATTATATGAGTACTTTTTATCTCGAGATCTGGAGGATTTGTTGTTAATAGTTTTAATCTTTTGTTGGAGTTGGAGGAGGCTGCGTTAAATCTTTCCAATGTATTTCTGGAAATTAATGGCTCAATTTTAAAAATTGCCGTTGTAAAGACAATTTAACAGATTTTGTATACCTTCATACAGAAAACATATACTATTTTTTCTCTCCCCAATATTTGAGTTCACGGATAGTAAGAGTAATAAAACGGATTTCGGTAGTAATTTTTCTTCGACGAACATTAAACATTTTTATCTGCTTATATGACTGTATCAAATAAATAGGTAGCAGACAATAATTAATTATATCTATGGCATCTGATCCAGTATAAAACTTCAATATCAATGAAACCATTTATTGAATATAATGCACGAAATTATTGATGAGATCTTATATCTAATTACGGTGTACTACTTAAAGATATGGTACATATTAGATATTAATTTTTCTACAATTATTTATAGAATCCCATATTTGTTTAAAAATCAGTAAATATAATGTAATCTTGGAATCAAAGTAATATTTCAAATTGAAATTGACAGCTGTAATAATGCAGTATTCCACTTTATTGTTTGTGGTGAGTTGGAGTTTAAAATTTTGATGTTGTGAAATTATGTTTTTAAAATAAATACTACTTAGATACCATAAGGATAAAAAATATGAAAGATTCTAGTTATTCCTTAATATATGTCTGTCCCCATAAGTAGTTCCTGTCATTTATTTTGTTCTGAATATCTCCAGGTAAAAAGTTTCAATATTTGCGCTTTGGAACAATCAAATGCAAATTGTCTTTATTACTACATTTGAAGTGCATTTAATAAGTAAAAAATTATACTCATTATAATACATATTAAATAACCTTTTTTGACAATCGTAAAGTCTACTAAACTTTAACATGGCGAGTCCAAAGGTCGCTTCGCTGTCTGAATTAATATGTATTGGATGGGTCAGAAATGCCAGTGATTCTCAAACAGTTCATGAATCATAACTGTTGCAGACACTAAATAATAATAAAAAAATATTATAGGATGAAATATTTCGATTTGGATGAAATAATTCAGAGCGGGCTGAAATTTTGGAAACAGGTTTACTTTGTGGCACATTTCAACATATCAAAAGTGCTCACCCGAAGATGCCGTCGAAGTGAAGGGGGAGGGGGGAGAAAATACGTAAGAAAATCGGTTTTTCGCAAAAAAACGCGGAAGGTACCAATTTTACTGTAAAATATTAGAAAATTATAGGTAATAATAATCCTCACAATTTCGTTTTTTCTAACTTCGCACGACCACTTGGAGCCGAGATAGATTTTTTTGAAATTTTGACAGTATTGCGACGCAACGGATATGTGCTCGTTTTTTGCTAAAATCTCGAAAATGGTCATTCGGATTGCAAAATGTTTCAGAATTCGATTATGAACAATTTCCTTTTATTTTTCATTTCCATTCGATCAATATTGGGCAGAGATACGAATTTTTAAACATCTTTATAGCGCGCTATCAGAACACTTGTTTCATGATAAAATCGATAAAAACTAGAAAACGATAGATCGTACGCATATAGTGTATCTAATGAAAGTCCAAGAGAATCAAATTTTGAATATGTTGGTGTATGTACACAATCGTTTTGATAACGAGTGAATGGAGATAAAAGTGCATTTTGACAAAAAAATAGCTATTTTTTTATTGGCTTTAGGCAATAATGACACTCAAGGTATTTTTTTGAAGAGAATTAAATTATCTGTAAAATGGGCTCCAAATGACCTTCATACGTTGAATTTTCGACACATTTGAAGTACAAAAAAGTACATTTAATAATATTTTTTTCACTTTTTGAAGTATTAGTAGTTATTGTGTGGGAATTTTTGAATTGTTTAATACTAGGCCCATATTTTTAGGACGTGTAGTACTATTTACACACAAAGAGGAAGGGTCTGTTGGCATTTGGCGCAGCGGAGGCTCAGGCGACCGTTGTACGATGTGACTCAGTCGTACTCTGCATTTTCGTATGCGTAATAAATTGCGAATGTAGAATAATTATTCCTAAAAGTGGTGGTAATATGTATTTTCAAATTGTGTTTTTTCTACGTGCATGAGTTTGTTACAATTTTTTGTCACAACGTACAACGGTCGCATGGGCCCCCGCTGCGCCGCCAACGGACCCTTCTTTGTGTGTAAATAGTATTACACGTCCTAAAAATATGGGCCCAGTATGAAACGACTCAAAAATGCTCACAGAATAACTTCTGATACTTCAAAAGTTGAAAAAATATTATTAAATGTACTTTTTTGTACTTTAAATGTGACGAAAATTGCCTGTTTGTTAAAAATTAAAAATCAACCGCATTTTCAATCGGCAGTTCCTCGTCGCCACTTATTGAAAGTCATACAGGAAAGTGTTTTTTATAGGGAATTTTGTAAGCTCTCATTTAGGTCTTATGACATTTTGTCGTAAAGTCAAAAGAAATGATGATATAGGTATACAAAAAAAGAATTAAAAAATAATATTGATTCAATTTTTCGAAACAAAAACAGCTTTCAAGAACCTTTTCTTTTTAAAAAAATATACCTTGCGAAATACTTATGCCATTGCATTACTTTCATATGTATATAAACTGATAAAAATAGATCAAAACCAATTTTTAGTAAATTGTTATGCACAGTTCTTGTAGGAAAACCTTGATTTATAATAGAAGGAAATTTTTGCTCATGCTTTAAACAGCTGTAACTCGTGAACTATTCATCGTATGAAGGTCACTTAGAGCTCATTTTACAGATAATTTAAGTATCTTCAAAGAACCTTTAGTGTCATTATTGCCTAAAGCAAAAAAAAAATAACTATTTGTCAAAATACACTTGAAAATGACAATTTTTCATGTTTTTCCCTTTTATCTCCATTCACTGGTTATCAAAATGATTTTGTATATACACCAACACATTCAAAATTTGATTCTCTTTAACTTTCATTAGATACACTATATACGTACGATCTATCGTTTTCTAGTTTTTATCGATTTTATCATGAAACAAGTGTTCTGACAGTGCGTTATAAGAGATGTTTAAAAATTCGTATTTCTACCAATATTAATCGAATGGAAATGAAAAATAAAACTTTCATTTGAAATATTTTGCGATCCAAATGATCATTTTCGAGATTTTAGCGAAAACGCGCGCATTTCCGTTGTGTCGTAAAATCGTCAAAATTTCAAAAATATCTATCTAGGCTCTAATAGGTCGTACGAAGTTAAAAAAAAAAAAACGAAATTGTGCGGATTTTTATTACCTATAATTTTCGTATGTACATATTTTACAGTAAAATTGATACTTTCTGAGTTTTTTGCGAAAAACCGATACATTACCGCGTTTATTTAACGCGCATTTCAGGATTGGTATATTAAAAAATAAAATTATGTACACCCTTAATCACTTTCATTATTACTAACATTTTTTTAAAAAGCACTTTTTGGCTTCAGGGGACGTGAAATCGTGAATTCACCAAAAACTGAAAATCGATTTTTTGCACCATCACAATACTTCAGTATACACTACGTATATGGGAAAGTTAAAAATAAAGGCCGTGGATATTCGTCTGACAATCGAATAAATAACCAGGCCACTAAACGTCCGAAAGTCGATTTTATTTACTTAGAAATTATCTCGCGCGGAATAAAAATTTTTTTAGGGAAAAGACGAGGAGAACTGCATTTGTGCATTTTTTAAAGTGTTTATAGTAGATGACGTTGGAGGGACTCATTTGCACTATTCGCAAGTCACCGATACGGTGTTACTTGCGGTGTATAACATCAGGAGACCGCCATTCATTTTTTTAATTGTAAATTGCGCGGGCAGGCAAGATACGGATAGACAAAGTGGATAAATAAAAGAAAAATGTTTTCCCTCTGTTTTGAGGCCTGCTGGAACCCTCCACTCCTCTCCGTTCTCCCGCTACAGCAAAAACTTTGCACTCTCCTCTCTCCCTTCCTAATTATCGGATTGCGGTCTAGTTGGGCGGATATCGAAGATAACAAATAATGCCATCGATTGATATAAAAATAATTCCCTCCTCCCCTTCCCTTCATGACAAAAAAATTTGTGAAAAAAAGGTCAAAGTTTCCTTCGCGCGCCAGCCGTGTGTTTTTCGCAAAAGTCTATTTCTGTCAATTTTATTGAGTTCTACATGGAAAACTGAAGAAATGTCACTTTGATTTTTGCGATCTACCTCTCCGGTCACGAGTTATCGGGGATTAAAAGAAATTTCACCTCCTCACTCCCCCCTTCCTAATTGTCCCACCACCCCCAGATTCCGGCCTCTTAAAATGGGAACATTACCCTTCTATGAAAAATATAATAAAAGTGCTACATGCATGTCGAGCCGAGAAAAAATTAATTGAAAATTTTCCTGTTACGCTAATTTGCAATATCTCGCTAAATAATGGTCCGACGTCGATGAGGCCGAGAACCAAAATTGCGTGTTTCGTCAAGTTCTTCATTTTTGTGAGGTATATTTTTTTGTGGAATCAACACCCGCCGACTTATTGACGAAAAACCTGTTTCCCGTATTTTTAAATGCCCCACCTCTCGATCCTCAGATCTGTGGAACGTAAGTAGAGAAACAATGCCGAGACCCGACTTAGTCGATTGGGAACAAAAAATGTTTCAATTTGAGGACTATAAATTCAGGATCTTTTTTCTGCCCGATCCACTCGGGTTCCTTTTTATTAGATTGCATATAATAACATAAATTAATTGAAAAATTTTTTCTCCTCTAACGCTGATTCGCAATATCTCGCTAAATAATGGTCCGACGTCGATGAGGCCGAAAACCAAAATTGCGTGTTTTGGATGGATCGAACAAAGTTTTATGATTTGTTTTATCAGTTTAAGTTAGACAAATAAGCCTACACAATGCAGAACTAGACATCTTTTACGTTTATTCGTAGTTCAGTTTTTTTGTAACTTTTATTATCCAACCTTCTAGTAGTATTCAACTTTCATTCTCCCACAATAGTTATTTATCACACACATAAATTCTTAATTACTTTAATGATAGTAGAACAACGGACTACTAGTAATTGTACTTTTTATATCTGATTCTTCATATGGCCAATGAAGAACTAATTATTGTATAATGCAGTGTTACAAAATAATTGCATGAAATGTGGGAAAATTATGCATGTTTTCCTATTGTTTATGCATCAATAACTTGAACTTAATATGCGCTGTTACATTATAAAATGTAGGATTTTCCTTTATATACAGCGTTATAGATATGTTTACTAAAAATAAGACAAATATTTTATCATGCATCAACAAATACCCTTGTGGCTGTGGAAATTTTTCCTGATGACAGCGAAACTCTCCACGAAATAAATACCAATTACCAAATATAGTTTTCTACAATTAGAAGCACGTTCGTAAACCTCTATACACAGTTTAATAGTCTACAATTGACACAGAATATTCCACAATAATTAATACTTCTCGGAACTGTAGTTTAATATCCGGAGAAAATAGAGAAGGAAAAAAAATTTCACAATAAATTGATGTATTATTATTATTCATTTAAATGGTTATTTACCTGTAAAATTGTATATATTCTTTATCGTACTTTGTGTTTTTTATGTTTTCTAAGTATATTTTGCAATTTTATTTTTATAGTAATCGAGGAGGAACCGGTGGCTAGAATCTGTCCAAGATCTGTGCATTGATATGAATAAGGTGCTCCAGTTATTTTAAATATTATTTTATTTATATTTTAACAAATCCAAATATATCCCTTGTGACTGTTTCCTTATTCGGCAGTAATTCTAAAGTAGCATAAGTTGTAGTTGCGTGCGCCCTACTGCTAACATTTATTTAACATTTTGGTCGATGGGAGTGAATTATCTGCGACAACTTCCCGCATCCTACAGGTCGGTGGCTGTAGATTCCGGAATCTAGTGTCCCAGGTAGACTAATTAGCCTAGGATGACTGCCATCTGTATTTGACTTGCCATTAATTCCGGAGACCGGTATAGTTTTTAAATCCGACAGCACAGTAAGCCACATCCCACCAAGTGTATCAATTATTAGAACGATATGAACAGTATGGGTACAGCACTCAGATCTTATACTAGAAATTTTAGTGTTTAGTTAGTCATTTATTCTTCTTCAAGGTAATAGTTGTCTCAGAAGTTGCCGAGAATTCGAAGACGTACGCCGCAGTTTGGTTTTCGTTTGTTTGAAATAGCCCAACGAATATCAAGAAAAGGGGAGAGTACTGCACCTTGGGACATTTTTCAAAAATAATTTGTAACAGTTTCATTATACAGTAAATTGAGTAGGTGTTTGTCTCTAATAGAAGCTTATATTCTCTAGCATGCAAGGAAAAATATTGAAAGCTTCATTTATTAATGTCCATATTGGAATATTTTTTTAAAAACATGACTGTATCTGTCCTAAGGTACAATACCGTCCTTTACCTTAGGACATGCTATTAAATTACCAATAAATTAAAGAGAAATCATGAAAAAATATCTTTATTTTCAAAGTCATGTTACTCAACATTGTAGTTCGCAAAGTTAACTGAAAATTGCAAAAATTTAGTTTGCCTAGCTGTACTTCAAACAGGAATAGGCGAAGGCAATTTTATAATGACATCATTCACTGAAATCTCATATGTTTGATGAGAACTGTACACAAACCTATTAGTCAGATCAGAACTATACACAAAATTATTAGTCAATAAGTCCTCGACCTTTTTAGATAACGCACCTGCAGAATAGAACCATCGATTTTTAAAATTTCCACTGCATAAAGATGACTAGTTTACTTACCAAAAATACGAAAAAAAGCAAAATCGCCTTCGCTCAACTCTACTTCCTTAATTCCACTTTCGTCTAAATCTTCTGATGCTCCGAATTCCACATCTTCAAGCGAATCATCACTTAACACTAGTGACTCATTATCCTCCGAACTAGTAGGGTCATCATCTTTTGGAAAAACTTTACGTTTAGTTTGCTTTGCGACTTTATAATTTCTTCATTAATTCCTCGTTTTCAATTTCCTGTTTTTCCGGGGTATCAGTCAAAACACGACACCTACCAGGTTTAGAGCTACCACGTTTCCGCTTTCTCTCTGGTGTTTTGGGAAAAGGTCGAATCTGTTCTGGAGACACAAAAGATTTTTTCAAAGGAAATTGAACAGTTGAAGTACTAGGGATGTTGTTATCATATTCAGATGTTGGTTGCGAACGATCTGTGACGGATGAACTTAAGAATTCGTGATCTTTAAAGATGTTTTCATTAAATGGAAATATCCCGGAAACTCTAAACCCAGATGAAATATTTTGGGGTGAAATGCCTGCGGGTAGGCAATTCCTACACATTCAACTACATCGTACATGGTTATTGGGTTAGGACAATTAGTTAGTAGCCATTCCCCACAGCTAGTGTTGTAATACTTCTTGAGCGGTCCAAATACCCCACTATCTAAAGGTTGCAGCTTGTGGCTTGTATGGGGTGGAAAAATTAAAAGGACTAATCTCACTTTTTTAGCCAGATTTAAAAGATCCAGTGTAATGTGACTTTTGTAATTATCAAGAATTAATAGAACTTTCTGTTCTGGTGTGGGTTTGGTATGTTTGATGAAATGCTGAAGATAGCTTAAAAAAATTTCCGAATTCGACCATCCAGTAATGTTAGCGAAGCCGATACTCCCTGGGGGTGCACCTTTTAGCATATGCTCTTTAAAGTAAACTCTAGGTAATACAAAAGCAGGAGGTATGGAATTTCCTATCGCATTTACTCCTGAAAGCATTGTCACATTAATCCCTCTTTTTGCAGATGTCATGTGGCCAACTTTTTTGGCCCCATTTGTAGCAATTACATTGCTAGGATTATGTACAGTTGACATACCTGTCTCATCAACATTATAAATGCGCTCTGGAGTAAATCTTTCTTTCTCTTGTAGTGTCTTCAATTTTGAAAAAAATGTTGTAACATTGTGCCGGTTGAAACTGGTGGAACGTGCGATACTTGTAGCTTGAACTTTTCTTAAGGATAAAGTATCTTTGTGTCTACTCATATACGCTTCTGGAATTTTTTAAAATTTACTTTGGCGAAATCAAAGGCCAATGTTCTAAACTGTTTTCTTGTAAGACCATAATGTATCATCGAGGATTCCTTTAGATAGTTTTTCAAAGACTCCTCTTCTTCATTGGAAAACACACGATTGGTATCATAATGGGGGGCCCATTGAAATTCGTCATTTTTCTCAATTTTATGTTTTTTAAGATGACGTGCCAATG
Organism: Leptura quadrifasciata; assembly: GCA_963675555.1. Lineage (NCBI taxonomy): Eukaryota > Metazoa > Arthropoda > Insecta > Coleoptera > Cerambycidae > Leptura > Leptura quadrifasciata. The sequence goes on along the minus strand of OY776673.1, from coordinate 145,912,668 downwards.
TGTACTTGGTAATTTTAAATTCTAATTTAATTCTAATCTAATTTTAATTTTAAATTCTTTAAAACAAAAGTTGCCGCTTTCTTTACATCTGAAGGTTCGATTTTTTTCCTTTTCACCCCTTCCTTACTTCTCGGCGTCTAAAACGAGTAAATTAATATAAGTACTGTACCATGGGACAGTACCAAGGTACAGGAAGTAACAGCTATGAGAAAAATACTTGGGTAGAATTTATAGGTTAGTTTTACATCAACTGTGCGTACACAATTCCACAACTCATATATGCATACATCATATAAGCAATAGGGTAACATCATAAATTACTTACATCTTTTTTCAAATAGTTTGTAACTTTTTGCAATTATTCACTTTGTTAAGCGCAAAATGTCTTTTAGTACACTGTCACCGAAGTTTTATGAGCTGAGGTAAAAAATTACAGGCCACTACATCACAGACACAGAAACTATATATATTTCATGTTAAAGAGAGCTTCCCGCTATTGCTAATAGGTGGCCAAGCATGGTTGACCCGAGGTACATGCCGTCTCAAGGTACAGTACTCTCCCCAATAAGAATAATTTTAATAATATCGATACTACTCGTTCTGTACAATAAATTGGATCTCTCCTATGACATAAGGCAGCAAAGAGTTTAGCCTGCCTTGTATGAGTACCGGGGACGATAATGTAGCACCCACAAGGCCTCGTTTTGGTGTAGGTTGAAGTCATGCAAATTAGACATGCAGATAGTAAATGTATGAGCGACTTTGGCACTTAAGGGTAGGTCCTGCAGTTCATGTCATACCTCTAACACACCATCTTGGCAGACCACAATGAGTCCGTCACTCTCCAACTTAGTCCCATATTATTTTAATAATTATTAAATTTTTAAGTCTGCAGTAATTTTGCGGCGCAGTGTAGAAACAAACCATTATTGCTTGAACTAATGAGATGTTTCTTTGAAAATTTCCGCCAAGTTTAATGAAATTTTCTGTCAATAAAAACTAGTTAGAAGTTTATGTAACCAATTCCAGTAATTATTTTTACAACTTGTGTCAGTACCGTTCATTATGGACACAGCTAATCAAGGAAAATTTTGTCAAGGGTGAAACTGCAACAACAATGATATTTTCTACTTGATGTTTTATAAAGGTTAGCTCTAGATTTCTGAATTAATTACATTTGATATAACGAAAAATATATTCCTGTATTATATTATGATTGTACTGTGCAATGTAATAGTTATTTATAAAAGTGAAAAATGTAACAAGCGAAAGAAAACATTTTATGCATGAATTTCATACAATATTCTCTACGACTACCTGCAATTAAAAAAATAAACATTTATACAAATAAATTTTTAGAAATTGACTTACACAAATATCAAAGCAAATCTGTTTTATTTTCCTTACTATCTTCGCTTTCGACATAACTTCACTCTTTAGTTTCGTATGCCAGCTTCCATTATTTTATAATTTAGTATAATTTGGGAAGAACAAAATAATATTTGGAGGAATTATCAATTGGGTCTTGATAATTACTAATGACTGCGTATCAGTCGTTAAAATTGGGGGCTTCAATATGTCCGTTATTTCAAAATGGCAGATCAATAAATTTAAGGTTCCTTAATAAACTAAAAATATTTAATATATTTCCAAAATTGAAAATAAGAGGGACATATAGGGTGTAATTAATTTTATGTCTTTAAAAGTCTGATAATTGGGAACGACCAGACAAACAAAAAACCTATACCGAGTGACAACGAAATTAGTCTCGTTCCAATTCCTGTATACATGTTTAGATTTCACATGAAATTCTAGTTAAATTGTATCACAAGTAGGGCTTTGTTTTCAAAATTGCATCATAAAGAAAAAATGAAAAAGCTAAGATGGCTACTGCGAGACTTTTTTAAATGTTATAATGGTACATAACAGTTGCCTAGCCAGGATCTGCTGGGGGCTGATCGTGCAACCACCACGCTGACGCGATGCGGGTTGTATGGTCCGACGGGACAGGTCTGGGTCGGCGAAAACAATAATTAAGAACAACTAAACCTAAACTCCTATTGTACAATGAACAAATAAAAAAAATAGGTAATACAATTAAAACATATCCAAAAAACAGATTTAATGAAACTTAAAATCTACACTACATTTAGGGAACTCTCGCATAAAACACGTTTAATTTCGCAGTTGACGCTAACACCTCAAATTAAAACGAGGAGCATTCCGCGAGGTGTGTAACATCGGGTTGCGTATAGGCTGGCCTAAACTGTGATTTTAAAAATTTGGATTCCAAGAAAGTTATAATTTATTTGAAATTTTGATGAAAACGAATTTAGAAACAAAAATGTACAAAGAGAAAAACAAACGCGACAAAAAGGTTACAAACAGAATGGAAGAGGGGAACAAGAAAGATTTAACGATAGACAAAGTTATGAAATATTAGTAAAGGTGGATAGGGTAAGCGAAGTTATAGTTGGTGAAACTTGGCTACAGATGTTGCCGGAAAATCGGTAACGTGTGGTACAGTAAGGGGTGTTTGATCCGAAATGGGGCATTATGATATCTAATTTGTGTTATGTGTCTTGTTAGCGGACTATCATTCAGCTTGAATGAGTAGAAGTTTTGAGAGATGCGTTGGACGTAGTCCGTTATCGGGGTTATGTCGTTGCAACGTGCGTATAGATCCCTGAGGGAGGTGTACCTTCCAGAATTTGAAATAAGGCACTTGAATTTGTGCTCAAACACTTGGAGTTTTCTCATTGTCGTGGCCGGTATGCTGCACCACATCGGCGCCGCGTATGTGATGGACAGTCTGACTACCATCGTGTACAACAGTTTTTTATTCTGTCTGTTAAGTCTGCTACCCCTGACCATGAGCGGATATAGACTCTTGGACAGGTAGTAAACCTTCCGTATCGTCTCATTGATATGTGTGTTGAACGTCAGTCGTTGGTCCAATCTGACCCCCAAGTACTGCACGCATCTTTTGGTTGGAATTTGGTTTCCCCGGATCAAAGTTGGAGTAATAATTCTATTCCCAGTAAAGCGACGCGTGAAGACTATCGCTTCGTATTTCTCAGCGTTCACCCGAATCTTCCACTGGTCGCAATAAGTCGTGGCTCGAGCCATGTACACCTTCAGCAACATATTCGCTGCTTGTGCGTTATGAGAATGCGCGTGCATGGCTGTGTCATCGGCGTACTTGGCCAGCTTCGTATTCGGGAACTCTGGGAAGTCGGAGACGTACAAGTTGTACAACTTCGGCGTCAGGCACGATCCTTGTGGGACTCCCGCGCGAATATCCCGATGTGTTGAGAGTTTATTATTCACTCGAACCTGCAGGGATTTGCCTGCCAGGAACGAATGAATGCGCTTGATGAATTGAGTCGGGAAGTTATAGTGATGCATTTTGTACAGTAACCCCGGAATCCAGACGGTGTCGAACGCCTTCTCTTGATTGGTAACTATAATTGCAGTTGTTTTTGTTCAGTTAATAAGTTTAAAATTTTAAGAGTTTGCTTTTGCTACTCTATTCTTATGTGTGTATTAAATTTTGCAAGCAAACCATGACATAATGGCATTTCTTTTGAAACATTCGCAAACAAATTTTTATTTGATAAAGTTTCTGTAGTATTTTTTAAATTTTCTTGTGATCTATTTGCTAATATAACTATTTTAAAGTAATAGAAAATACAAAATGGTAGTATTTACCCAAAATGAAAAGGTGGATATGTTACTTATTTTCTAAGGTGAATCAAATAGAAACGTATATCAAGCTGGAAGGTTATATGCAGAGCGCTATCCTAGAAGGCATCACACTTGAAGACAATATTTTAAAATTTTAGACGAATAATGTCGAACCCAGATAAATGAAATCGAAGATAATTTGTTTGTTATTCACGAGGTCACGTAGATGCCTTAATATCCGGGGAAATTAATAAAAATGCAAGTACACGTGAAATTGGATGTGCTCTTGATATTAGCCGAGAATCTGTTAGAAGAAGAGATATAATGCATATAAATATCAACTTCATCAACACTTATATGAAGCTGATGCAGGTAGGAGAGTTCATATTGTAACTGATTACCGGAAAATATAAACATTGTTCCAAAATCCTGTTCATAGATGAAAGTTGATTTATTAACCATGGCATATTTAACCGAAATAATTTGCGTTACAGGTTTCAGGAAAATTTACACGAATTTAAAGACGGAAATCTGTCTCTATTTGAATATGTAAAGTAGCCGAAATAAAACAGATATCACTTTTAATTTATTTTTTATTTTAATGCTGTAGTTATTGCTATAGTAAATGATGGATGGTTAATGAGACAAATTGCACTGCGTTTATAATATTAACAAAAATTTGATGTGTAACATTTTAAGGAAGTGGAAAATAAACGGTACGATTAGTAGAAATCCTGGATCAAAGGACCAAGGATATCCTACTTAACATGAAATTAACTATTAATATTTCGTTATTGCACCATTTCTATTTATAACTTCTATAAGTCTGTTTGGCATAGAATTAAATAACCTTATACAATAATAATTAGTAATAATATTTCCCATACATTATTTACTATTTCCAGTAATTCTTCGGCATTCCGTGGTCTTACATTTCATTTTTGGACTTCCTCCACAGGGTTAAGGTCTGGACTATGACTGGGCCAGCTAAGAACATTGATGTTATCTTGAAATCAGTTAGATACGGTATGAGCAGTATGAACCGAACAATTGTCTTGTTGAAATATGAACTCATTATTAGGAAATAATTGTGACACAGAAGAGAGCATAATATTGTATAAAATCCTAATATACGTTTCATTATTAAATCGTTCCTCAATATGCCACAAAACACCAGGACCACGTGCCGATATCCAAGCCCACATATTGACGGAAAATCTACCATTTTTATCATTGTTAGATATATATTTCTCATCGAATCAAGTATTCGGAGGGCAATAAACACGAATACGGCCGCTGTGTGTTGACTGGAAAGTTTTCTCGTCTCTAAAGATTACATTGTTCCAAAAATTTACATCGTGCGCTAAAAATTCAAGCGCAAATTCTACTCGAGCTTCTTTATGTTCTGCTTTAAGTAAGTATTTCTGTGCTGCTGCATGACAGCCTAGCTTCGATTCTCTTACCTCGCCGGCGACCAGTACTACTCGATCCAGGAAAATTCGTTTCTTCAGCAGCCTGAATAACTGAGTAAAATAGATTTTCTTCTAAAACATTTACCAATTGCAAATCCTGTTGTTGAGTTGATATCCTTCGTCGCCCTGATCCAGGATTTCTACTAATCGTACCGTTTATTCTCCACTTTCTTAAAATGTTACATACCGAATTTTTGTCAATATTATAACGCAGTGCAATTGGTCTCATTGACCATCCATCTTCTGCTTTAGCAATAACTCCAGATTTAACTAAATCGCCTATATGGGGCATATTAGTTTTTTGCACACTTGCAATAAATTATGACAACTAACTGACAATGTCACAAAAATTAAAGTTAGATGTACACAACTAGATTTTAGCAAAATACCGTTATAAGATGTCCTATTTTTTTTGCTCACGACCGTACTATTTAGGTTGGAAATCAAAATTCGCCAACCTTTCGCAATAATAACTGCTCAACTGTTAGAACGAGTGGTAAGGGAAACAATCAATAGAGCTCATGACTATACTGAAGTTGAAGGAATGCATTTTGAACAAGTGCTATAATTTTGTTTTCCTCTATCTTATTAATATAAATAATAATCATTAATACATTCTGTCAATTTTATTTAATCTCTGTATATATATATATTCTTACCAATACCAATTGGTAAATGTTATTTTGTCGTCGCTCGCTTGTAACATTTATTACATACATCGGTTTCATTAAATAACTGAAAAATAGCATCTACAAAAATCCAATAATTTTAAAGTAAATTAATACCGAAACTACATCAAATGAAAGGTAAATATTTTGTTTCTTCGATAATACTTCGTTCCAGTTCTTGCAAGTTAGCTATCAGAGTAATATATGTGCAAAATTCCAAGCAAAATTAGAACAATTAGGGGTAAAATGACTATACCAGTCACACTAAGATAAAAGTTTGTAACATGACAAACTTTTGTGAAATACGTTTGAGCACAGTTTTACTGTCATAACTGCAGAGGGACAGACATCCTTCGATGGCTTATTCTGCAATTACCTTTCCTGTATGGTTGAAATTGACATATTTTCCCGTAAACTCCACTCATTTCAGAAGGCCTGATACTTTTCTCTGTTATTGATCAACATCTGTGCTTTCATCACAAGTGGCGACCATTGCATTGTTGATTTTTTTGTCACACTAAGTATTTGGACTTTTAGATTTACATTTAGACTGCCGCTTTGCTCTTTCTGTAATAATATATACAGTTGAAATCACGAATGTTGTCATTCACGTCATAATTCTTTAATTTCCGAATCAAATAAACTCAAGGTCACACAGAATGACACGCATAAGCGTATCAACGCTTGCAAAACACAAGTTTTTTATAATGAAAATATATAAACAATAATAGCACGGGATGCAATGAATTTGGACATCCGTTGCCGCATATAATTTTACAATTCACCTCATGGATTTCTTGCAAATGTAAAAGGGAACATCCGTTACGTTTTTCCTGATTAAAGTACTAATTTAATTTCACCATCATGTCTCTGGCTACTGCATCCGGTCTTTTATCCACTGCACGCTACTGAATTGACAGAGAACTGATAGAATGCTGAACGTTGATTGCGGCTACGACTAACGCCCGTAATAGTCATTTGTAAAATGCATCGTTACGCTCGGAACTTCTATCGTAGCCTCACCAGACGTGACTTTCTATTATTTAAATCATATGCGCTTTGTACTTACAAAGATAAAAAACCACATGTCGTTGATAAGTACATAAATTGTTGACGTGAACAACAGCATTCGTGATTTCAACTGTATTTGCTCTGTCAATTAAATATCTATAATATGGTGAAATAGCCAAATCAGCTGATTTAAATTAACTAGTGTTAGGAACAACTGAAGAAATATTATTATTAATATGCACGTATATCTACGTATCTATAGAATGGCGACGGCATGGTGCATTTCTGCATTGGAACAAATAAAACAGGCAATTTAGAACAAATTGCTGTGGGGATATTTGCCTTTCATATCATTTATTTAAATTAGACTAACTGTGAAATTGATATTGACAGTCGGAAATTAATGCTCAAGTGCATTTGTTACTAATAATTATTGTTTGTCTGCTGATTGATTACAGGAAATAAACACACATTTTGATAGTAAATGACATGACAACCTATAATATACGTACACTTGATAATTGCAACAATTAAAATGTCATGTCGCTTCCTTCGACGGAAAGTTACATGCGTATTTAAATTCATTTGGGTTTTGTATACATTGGGTCCATGAAGTATTTAATGAATTCGATAAAATCGCCTGTACTCGCAGACCTCAGCAGTTATTTTTCAAAGTAATTACTGGACGTTTAATCATCACTATTATTTAGTTATTCCAAAATGCACTTTTTAGTAGAGTAAAAATGTACCAAAAAGTCCCATAACCTGGAAAAAATTGCACATTAGAATTTGTCATGCTCAATGTTATCAGGACCACTTAGATGGTCTAAAACCAAAAAGGTGACCTCCCCCCTTTTGCTTCAGCCACCATCTTGAAAAATCGTTTTATCTTGTGTTCTATTGGTCGCACGGAAAAGTTATAGAACAAAAAATGTTGTAAATAAAATTTTACATATTTTCGGTAATTGCCGCAATGCCGAGAAATTAATATTTCGAGCGGTAGAGAGCGCCGAAGTCACCAAAAAACAGTGTTGTGAAATTCAACTTACTAGCTGTTTAGGTAAAATATTAGCCATACACACATATCCAAATAAATTCGATTCCATTCATTTTAGATTTCTAATTAAATTTAAAACTAAACTGCTGGCCACTCGAACTTACACATAGAGAATTTTAGGCAAAATTTAAAGTTCAATATTTTCAACAGGAATGCAAATTTTTGAACGCGGCTTGCAAATTTTAAGAGTTAGTTTTTTTCGGATTAATCTGCATGACGTATATTTATCGCAGGAACATAAGTTTATTATATACGGGGTGATCAATGAAGTCATGCAAAAAATCGAAAAGTTTGTATGAGTGAAATTTCCGCAAAAAATTTTTTTGGTCGTTGCAATATGGTTTGTTACTAAGGTAACATCAATATCTCTAGACGGTTTTGTCAGTTTTTGGATTAAGGCCCTTAGGCCTTGTACACACTACTCAACATAAAATTTGGATACCGAAATTTTTAAAATGCTATAACTTGACATTGGATTGACGGTTCTTGATGATTTTTGCGGATTTGGAATCCTTATTTCACGTAGATTTTCTATGGTCTAAGCATTTTATTTGAGAGTTGAAATTTACAGATTATGCCGGGTCGATAATAAACAAAAACGTAGAGTACGACGCGCTCTAAGGTTTGGCATTATTTATGTTTTTGTAAAAATAAATTCTCACCTCAAGTTGTTTTTATTTAATGTTCCTCTCACTGTTCTGTCCGAAACTCACACCCCAGTTTGTTGTCTTAAAGAGTCATTCAGTTTTACAGAGTTCTTTGTCCACCCCCAAGCCCATAATTATGATCGGGTGTAATTTCTACGCGACGCGTCAATTTCAAAGTAGGCATTGGAAAAACAAATTTGTTGCTATGCAATTAAAAACTGTTTACATTATTTTAGAAATAATCTGACACATTTCAATGTTATAATTTTGTAAAGTTTAATTAATATGAGGCGTTTAACCACGGCAGAAAGGGAAAATTGCATTCGACTTCTCAACGAAGGAATGTCAAAACAGCAAATTGCGCACATTTACAATGTCAGCCGAAAGACAATTTATAATTTGATCCGCCGCGTCGAAACTACTGGTGATCATATTTATGGGCATGGGGGTGGACATAAAAAAAAAATAAACGAAAGAATCGAAAGAATTTTAATGAGAGAAACTATGCGGAATAGAACAAAGAACTCTAGAAAACTAAATGACTCTTTAAGACAACAAACTGGGGTGAGAGTTTCGGACAGAACAGTGAGAAGAACATTAAATAAAAACAACTTGAGGTGAGATTTTTTTTTTAAAAAACATAACATAATGCCAAACATTTTAAATTATAGAGCCCGTCACAGAGCAAAATGTGAGCGGTTATTACAACACCATAGAGCGAATAGGCGGGCATGGGCAAATCGGCATGCGAATTGGGGTAATGCAGAGTGGAGCCATTGTTTATTTACTGACGAAACAAGATTTAATTTGTTTCACTCCGATGGCCGAATTTTAGTTTGGAGAAGGCCAAATCAGCGATATTTGGAGGAAAATATGGACCCTCAAGAAGCATTTGGTGGCGGAGGTGTTACAGTGTGGGGAGGTATCATAAGAAATGGTAAAAGCGAGCTATTCATTACCAACCAAACCATTAATGCTACTGTTTATCAGGAGGAAATTTTGGAACCTATTGTTGTTCCTTTTGCTCGGCATTACGGCCCAGAACTTCTATTGGTGGATGACAACGCTCGACTTCACAGAGCGCGAAGGATCACAGAGTTTTTGCAGGCATAAAACATCAATAGGATGGACTGGCCTGCAAAGTCTCCGGATGTTAATGTCATCGAACACGTTTGGTCTTATTTAAAACTTAAAGTAAGATCTCTTGATGTACCTTGTGAAACCTTAGAAACGCTCAGTGAGGCCATTCGTGAAGAATGGGAGAATATTCCACAAGATTTTATAAATAATCTTGTGTATACTCTACCAAATCGATGTCGGGAAATAATATTACGAGCAGGAGGACCAACAAAATAGTAGCTTCTCTTTTTTTTAATTAATGTACCTAATTTTAATTAGGTAATTTTAATTTAAGTTTAAATTAAATTCATTTTTAGTTTTTTAGTTACATTTTTTTTTTAATTATTAAAAATTACCAGAATTAGAATTATAAATTTTTTAAGAATTGACTTTTGGCCGTTGTTAAGCAATCTTGTACATTGTAGAATATAATGTAATAAACTTGTTCTTGTCGCTACGTTTTTGTTTATTATCGACCCGGTATAATGTGTAAATTTCAACCCTCAAATAAAATGCTTAGACCATAGAAAATCTACGTGAAATAAGGATTCCAAATCCGCAAAAATCATCAAAAACCGTCAATCCAATGTCAAGTTATAGCATTTTAAAAATTTCGGTATCCAAATTTTATGTTGAGTAGTGTGTACAAGGCCTAAGGGCCTTAATCCAAAAACTGACAAAACCGTCTAGAGATATTGATGTTACCTTAGTAACTAACCATATTGCAACGACCAAAAAAATTTTTTGCGGAAATTTCACTCACACAAACTTTTTGATTTTTTGCATGACTTCATTGATCACCCCGTATATAATAAACTTATGGTCCTACGATAAATATACGTCATGCAGCTTAATCCGAAAAAAACTAGCTCTTAAAATTTGCAAGCCGCGTTCAAAAATTTGCATTCCTGTTGAAAATATTGAACTTTAAATTTTACCTAAAATTCTCTATGTGTAAGTTCGAGTGGCCAGCAGTTTAGTTCAAATGTGCTTTTAGAGGGCGGAATATTAAAACATAATATTTTTATTCGCAAACTCCTCTATAAAATCATTAGACTGCAACCAACAGCTACTCTCCGGGCTATGTGCCCCGCCGAGCGCTGAATTACAAGTTACAAGCCTGGCGCGTTAAGTGTAATAATTGCATATTACCATCAAAACGCTAATGCTTCGATTGCAACAAACACTAGCCGAAAGACCGATCCTACTTAAAGGAGCTCTCGTGCCAGTCGTCACACACCACTTGCAGACTGCAGTTTCCAGCTGTTGGCTCTCGTCAGTGCAAGGTAGGCATGATCACTTGACCATTTAGTACATTTCGGTATCTTTGGATAGCGACATGTAAAATAGTCAGCAGGCGCCATCTAGCGGTCCAGTGTCTGTTGCAATCGAAAAATAAATAGCCTGACTGGGCTTAGCATAGTTCAAGTGTGCTTTTAGAGGGCGGAATATTAAAACATAATATTTTTAGTCGCAAACTCCTCCACAAAATCCTTATATACTATAAGGTTACGTTTCTTGCCGACCAATATTATGCGAGAAAGTAAGATCACGCGTTATTTACAAAATACATTATTTAATGTATGCAGTTCATTTTTTTAAGAATATTATCTTCCTGTGCTTAAAATGAGTAGCATGGCTCTTGTACCGTTAAAAAAAAAATTTACCAGACATAATCATTGCTAAGTGATTGTGTTCCCAATGTTTGGATAAAAATTCAACTATTGCTTTTTTAAATCCAACGTTATTTAGGCTTAAAAGCATTGAGCCTGACTTCAGTGTCTTCACGATGAAGTCGACACGCGCATTATTTATCACCTTGGAAAAATTAACTCGCAACGTCGAGCACTAATTCAAGCCTTAGACACAGATGCACTTGTCATATTATTAGGCAACAAGGACAAACTACCACATAAAGAAATATGGTTAACGTCAATAAATACAGAAGAAGCGATCAATTGCACAGAACTATTTAAAAACTTAGGCTCGCAGCTTTGCAAAGATCTCTGCTATTTTTGCATGCCTATGCTGGCTGTGATTACAATGCAGCATTGAAGGGTAAAGGAAAAGTGAAGCCATTGAAGATTCTTCAATCACATAAAAATTATCCAAAACATGTTTGCAACATTAATTGATCCAGATGATATAAACAATGTAGAGAAAAATTAAAGTAATTCAAAACATTATCAGATGTATAATTTTTAACAAGATGATGTCAAGCTGCAAGACTTAAACTATTTGTGAAAAAATATGGATCACAATCCACAAAAGGAGTATTTTTAAAGAAAATCCAAAGTGTTGACTCGATAAATATTCCACCATGTTGCAACTCCCCGAAGCAGTAGATTTTAAGGGCAATTTTTATCAATATCATGTGGTTTTCTGCCAAAAATATAACCCTGAGGACTGTTGGTGGATACTGAACAACCAATATGGTTAAAAGGCGAACCAACACCTTTAAGGGTACAAAATGTTATACAAACCAACGAAACAGTGGAAATATCAGACGTAGAAGCAGAAGTAACAGTAGCAGAAGATCAAAATATTTCGGATGACGACTACAGCACAGATGCTTCTGACGAGTTTTAGTTTCTTAAAATGAGAATATATATATATATGTTCCGAGAAGCTTCCGCGGTCGTTGGTATGAAAAATACTAGGTTCTCGGGTTGAACCGCGTCTGAGATTGTTAATGTCTCGACGTTTCGGCTCCCGTTTTGGAGCCATTTTCAAGAGAAAAAGTGGGTCAAGTAAAAATTGTCAAAGAAAATAATGCTAGGAGTTCGAGGAACTGGTTCGATTCCGGGGTCTCAATCTGCCTACTCCCCAGATCTCACCACGATCCGTCTCTAAGGCCTCAAGCTGCCTACTCCTTAGAGCGAACTCGCTGGCAGTGTCGGACGAAGTGTTATTTATACGAAAGCTGTCTGTGGGTGGGAGAGTGGTGGGGGGTTGAGGGTCTGTTGATGGAGGCATCAGAGCAGAACGGCTGCTATCAGGATTATGAGATGTGGATGAATATTGTGGGGCTAGCCTGGAAATCAATGATTTCCAAGCGACGGGAAGACGATGACCGTCATCCCTTTTGTTTAGACAATTGGGACGTTTTTCAATCTCAATTGCTTCGCGGATGATTCGTGGTTTCTGGAAAAATGATGGTGCTATGGTTTTGGTGTTATCGAAGTCTATATTATGGCCTGTTAGAAGGCGGTGTTGGGCAAGTGATGATGTGGGTTCGGATTTTCTAACTGCAAGACGATGTTCATATATTCTATTGTTAATCCGTCTGTTGGTTTGTCCAATGTAGGTTTGGGGACAGTTTGAGCAAGGTATTTCGTATACACCGTGGGAATCTTTAAGTATTTGGTCTTTTGGGGTTCTGATTAAATTGGAAATTGTTTGGTGTGTTGTGAATATGGTTTTTATGTTATTGGATTTCAGGACTTTTGAAATTTTGCCTGTGACACCTTTCATGTAGGGTAGGAAAGCTTTTTGCTGAGGAAGAGTTTCTGTCTGTTGAATTTGGGAAGGATTTTGTGCTTTGTATATGGATCGCGTTATATGTCCTTTGTCGTAACCGTTTTGTAGAAGTGCTTCTTGTAATGTTTGTAGTTCGGATTGTCTGTTGCGATTGTCTGTTAGTCTGAGGGATCTGGTTACAAGAGTGTTGACAACGGAATTTATTTGTGATGGATGGTGGTGTGATTTTGAGTTAAGGTAACGGTTGGTGTGGGTTGGTTTTCTATACACAGAGTAGGAGAGTTGATTGTTGTTTTGTTTTGTAATGAGGACGTCTAGGAAAGGGAGAGAACAATTTTTTTCGATTTCTCTCCCTTTCCTAGACGTCCTCATTACAAAACAAAACAACAATCAACTCTCCTAGTCTGTGTATAGAAAACCAACCCACCCCAACCGTTACCTTAACTCAAAATCACACCACCATCCATCACAAATAAATTCCGTTTAGGTCAAATGGAACACCCTGTATTTTTTTACGTCAAGTTGTGTAAAATTGAATTCTCTTTTTTCTGATATTAGCATTTTGGGGGTTAAAGTTACAACTTTTTGAAATATTTGTGATTTTATTAGAAATTCATGAATTGTTGTAATCATTTCATCAAAATAGCCATGATTAGAAACTATCAGTCATTATCTTATGTCAAAAAATGCCAGCACGTTTAAATTATACCAACGAAAACTTTTTAAATTTGTTTAATATTTATGGAGAATGTGATAAAGTAATATCAAGAAATTGCAGCACATTTGCTACTCGATATCCACAAAAACGCAAAATAACACTAACACTATAACATGCGCATTAATCGAATTGAAGATATGGCATGAACTAAAACAGCAGAGATAAGATCAATTTAAAATATGATTTCATTTTAATTTAATAATTGCTCAAAATTCCGCCCTCGAACCCCGACACATTTTTCGCACCTTCGGATTAGTCCTCATGGGTAGCTCTTCTAATTGAATCCTGTGATATTTTTTGAAGTGCATTTCTTACTCTTTGCATACAATCTTCAATGGTTGTTAATGGGCTCTCATAAACTTTATTTTTAATAATTCCCCAAATGAAATACTCCAGAACTGATAAATCGGGCGAGCGAGGAGGCCATAAGAAAGATCCATTATTGGCAATCCATTGATCATAAAAAGTTTCTTGTAAATAATTATTAATTAAATATGCGTTATGTGAGTTTAACCTTTAATGTGGTGTAAAGTTGTTCCTTTAAATCGATGGGTGAAAAGTACCCATTAGAAATTACCACCCTTTTTGGTTGGCCCGCGCCACCCACCGGGGTATCACGCGGCAGACCATTTTTACTTTGTTGCGCTACTTAAGTGCAATTAGAAAAACATAATTTTACTCTTTAATTACATGGTTATTTAGTGCAGTCTCAGAGAGGGGCGAAATCACCCTCTTACACAAATCCCACCAGGATTAGAGGTTGAACGACCAAGTTTTCTCGTATCTACTAATAGTACAAATCACATTACTACAAAAATGAAATTTATTTATATCGATGGGTACACGATTCTTGCAGCTGCTGCCCAGTCTATATTAAAGATTGCCTATTTAAAGAAATATCGTTTATTAATAAAATGTTTATTGCAAGACATAATCAAGGTGAACTAAAATCGTTAGTTATCAATATAGTCTGTTTTACTACTTGTAGTAACGTTAATGATGCAATGGGCCATCAGAATCCATTTATTTAATTGAAAGCTTGAAGTACATGCATTCACAAACATGTAAAATGGAACTGTTTATACCTAACAACCACCTTGGAAACTGCTTAAATAAAAACTGTGTATTAGTCATATACAGTGTGATAAATATTTATAATCATTTTTGTTATTTGTATTTAATACGTTATTAAGAATTTATTTTTTAAAAATCGTAAAAATATAATATATACCATTGGAGTAAAGTATATTCTTCCCTTGACACAATTACTGCAACAGTCGCTAAGTGTTCCAAGTTGTATACTCGTTTGTCTCATAGAAAAAAAAAATAGCGGTCAGATTAATTGCAAATGAAATGTCAAGTTTGAGGAGAACCGTTTCACCAGCTCTACATGCTATATCTGGCTACAACTCAACAGATATTATTATGATAGGTAAATATAATTTGATTTTTATTTACACGAAAATTGTTCTGAGAAATAAACTGTTTATGTCATTTTCAATTTATTTATTTCATAAACAAACTTTCATTCGGGAATGCATTCCAAAAATCAAGTGAGGCAGTATTACCATCCTTAGCCAATTTGGCAAATGAAGATGTAAGCGGGAAAGAAACATTCACCTAGTTAGATGCCTATAATACATAAAACGTAAGCTTTCAACAAATGTCTGGTTTATTCCTTGGCTTTTTTTCATAGTTCTTTGGCACAGTAGGTGGTCGCTTTTCTAATAACATCAGACGGAACAAAATATACTTTGTATACTGTACCGAGAAAGGCTACAGTGGATATACACAAGTCTATGTCCTAGAGATAATATTACATCTATTCTAATAAAGTGGTGTGATTGTAAAGTAACGCAAGTAAAGCTAAGTTTTGCTACTATGTAAAAAATGGTTTGCATTTTACAGAAATGTGCAAGTGTGAAGAAGCAAAAAATAAATATGCAAATATACAACTGTTATAAGAAGACGGTATCCCAAGTGATGATAATGGTTATTAGAATTATTTACAAGCATGATATTAAATAAAGTTTCCAAAATAACAAAAAAATATATTTTTTAATATAGTTACAAAACTATCAGCAATATTGAAAACCTACTAAGGAAGGACTTTTTCATAGAACCAAACAAATTGTATATTTAATTGTGGCTGTAGCGTTGTCAATTTTCAAAATATGGCTTATTATGTTTTACACTACCTACTTTGAGAGGTGTGAAGGGAGGATGCCATGCGAGGATGGCAACAAATGCATTGCAAACCTGCAATATGTCCATCAATAGAAGACAAAAAACATACGTGTATCATTCCACGCTCACTCATTATTATTAGTTATTAGGTTGCCGTAACTTCAAATATACAGATCATCTTCGAATGGACTGGGTATAGGAAATAGCAATAAATGAAGAGTAGGCACAGTGACGTAACCAAAAGTATTATACTCTCCTTTATCACCTACCCAGCGTTGCTTTTTTACTTTCTCATATATGTGGTATATAGAAAAGAAGTATTGTAATTGTGCAAAAAATCGATATTGAGCTTTTGGTGAATTTACAAGTTTTCAGGTCCCCTGAAGCCAAAAAAGTGATTTTTAAAAAATATCTCAAAAAACCGATAAAAAAACGTAAAATATTTTTTTTCTCAAAAACAGCTTTTAATGATTTTGATCAAATTTAACGCATAAATACTCACATAGCACTAGTATGAGATAACATAATCCATTACTCCCTAAAACGCAGGGGCGGAGACTGTGAGGATTCAGGTTTAAATAATTTAATTATTTCCTTTCTCTAAAACGGTTTTGGTTAAATTTGACACATGGGTACTTCCTTAGTACCTGTAAAAGATGACAGACTAGTTTCTTCTAGAAAATTCAGGGAGGGATGTTGCAGGGGGGTGTGGTTCAAAGTATTAAATAACTTTTTCCTCTATAATTGCGCTAACAATTTTGATGAAAATTAACCCATGAATACTCTTTCAGTACTAGTATGAGATTACATGACTTGTAATATTAAGGAAATGCAGGGAGTAATGATGTAGAGGGTAAGATGAAGAGATTTTTTTCGGACCGATTTCTATCATTTTCTTTTATAGAACTAGAATGTAAATTAAAAAAATAAAACTTGATCCGTTTATTCAAAAAGCCCTTTATTTTAAAATTATTAAATTTTGTAAATATACGCACAACTGTAGTGTTAAGTACCATGATGACTTTCGTTTTATCTAGGTTGGTCAATGGTTTAGTGGATAAGGTATTTGTTTGTCACCTCGAGAATCCTAAATGTGCTGTGGTCGTGCCCATTCTGAAACCTAACAAGAACGCGAGGCTCTTTGGCAGTTACCGACCCATTTGGTTATTGTCGGCAATCTCCAAGTTGATGGAGAAGGTCATCCTGGTTAGACTAAACGATGTCCGAGATGAGCTTAACATCAATGATGAGTGCCAGTTCGGGTTCATGAGGGGCCGGAACACGGTACAGCAGGTCGTTAGGATTGTTAATGATGTCAAAGGACGATACAACCTTGGGAAAAGCACCACCATGGTGCTCCTAGATATCGAGAAGGCCCTCGATACCGTCCAAATCCGGGACCTACCCTACAAAATACACTCTTATAACTTCCCGGCGAACATCATTAAACTTATAGTAGAGGAAATGAATGCATTTACTTCTTAATCATTCCAACTTCAATGTAAATATTTGAAACCTTTTGCATTATGTTAAGTTTGGGGAACATGAAATGTATACCTTTGAAAATTAGTGCACTCACCCCGGAAGGATTGCAACCCCCATTTTACAAACCCAATTCAATAACTCGCAAAGTTAACAACCAAATCGGCTAAAATTCATATAATGGGGGTTTTTGGGGTCGCTGAATCCGACGTGTAAATTAGAAAATTCAAAATGGCAGACCTAAAATGGCGGACTTTAATAATTAAAATATGTAGAGTAAAACAGTGTTGCATAAAAATACCACATTATTCAACCCTTTCGCTTCTCCCCCGTGGAAAACCTCCTACGCTTGACTTTTTTTGCGAAAATTGCGTTAAAAACTTTTTTTTAAATTTCTTAACATAGTTTGATATTATTGGACTAATAGAGTTGAAATAACAAAAAAAAATTAACCCTAATCGTTTCAACCCTTTACTGGGGGGTGAACATAGAGCGACCTCCCAAAAAATACGATCTTTTATGAAAAATCGTGTTTTTTGGGAGGTAGTTTTGTTAGTTACTACAAACTAATGGGGAATAATATGGAAATGTTACTAAAAGTGTCTATTTTTAGCAAAGTATCAGTAATAATGGATATACACCGGTAAAAATAGGTTAAATCGTGTTTAAAGGGCGGAAAAGCGCACAATTTCGTTTTGAAAAAAAAAAAAAAATTTTTTTTGGCTACCAAAGGGGTGAAAATCATTTTTTAGGTCCGTAGTGTCTATATGTAATTTCTGTATTGTCGTTGAACATGTCAGGGAATTTTCAACATTTTATTTCATTTTTGAAGGGTTAATTAAAGGACATTAACATTTTTTTAGAATAAAATATATTTACGCCGTTTCTATTAGGTTTTAAGAAAAATATAAAGATTAAGGGAATGTTTAGAATACGTTTCTGCATAAGAATACATAATTTTAAAAATAGTTGTTCTGTTCTCGTAGGTCATCACGGTAGCCAAAAAATTACATTTTCAAAATGCGAATATCTTCGTTTGTATTGTTTTTTGCCCCATACACAAAAGGAAAAGAGATGACTAGAATGCTATTTTGTATCAGAATACGAATTTTGGAACTACCATTAATTAACTCTTCCATTTTATCATCTTGAATCGCTTTTTTCGTTTTTAAGGATTCATATAATAACGCGATGTACGCCGTTTTTATTGATTTTAATGAAAAATGACTAGAGTAAGAAAGTGTTTAGAATAAGATTTTGCATAAGAGAAACGCTTTTTCCCCATCAGTTTGTAGTAAAATCGTAGACAGCATAATGCCCTATTTAGAATTAAGCACACCGTACCAGGCGCTGCCCATTTTCCGGAAACTTTTCACCTATTATAACTCTCGTTTGCTCTACAATCTGTCTCTAAAAACCTCACTTGTTTTCATTAAATCTTTCCTGCCCCCCTCTTCGTTCCTGTTTGTTTTTCTTTTCTGTTAATTGTTCTTCCTAACCAACCACATTCGTCAAAATTATAACTCCTTTGAGTCTTAAAATGAGAAAATCGAATATTCGACGGATGGGATGCCTCGCTGTAATACCATTTCAGATGCGCAATGCAATAGACTTCAAAAAATAAAATCCTTAGGTTACTTACAGAAACTAACCGTTACACACCCATCGAAACGTTTCACAGAAAATATAAAATTCCAAAACTCAGAGAATTCATTAACGAAATTTTTCAAACATAAAATTCAAAATTCAGAAATAACTAAAAATAACATAAGATCTTATCATAATATAATCCACACCCATAAATATATCCACGAAAATTTGCCAATTTACAACGAAAGGTAACGATTGAATTATACGTATAATTGGCTAATCTTGGTACCTGATTATTAAGCATAGGATCAGAAAGCAAACGTTGTAAATTATATACCAAAATGTAAATAATTCACATTTGTAAATACGTATATCTTAGGTACTAAGAAAACATTCGTTATTTTAATTTGTATATAGATTTTTCTAAAGTAGGTTTTTCACTTTAACTAGTTTCCTAACAAGAACTAAAAATTAAATTTCGTAAAACAATATGAATCATCTGTCTTTTAAAACCGCAAGGTATATATTAATTGTCAATCTGTTAAATCTGCCGAGGATAACAGTGTTAAGAGCGTAACAATTAAAAATTCCTTATAAAATTTCATAGGCATAACATCGCCCTCCCGTGCTCGTTTCTATGCAAATGTATATTGTAACGCATCGGGCTATACTATTGTAAACATGAAATATATGAAATAAATAAAATATATTAAGGAAAAAGAATTGTATATATAGAATTAATAAAGAAATTTTTAAATGGTTATTATTATTATTATTATTAGCCTTTACTCGAGTCCGAGTATAAAAAGATGTTACAGTCGATAGATTGTCTGTAATAAGAAACAAGTAAAAGGTGTAGTCTATTGTAATTCCCATTCATCTACGGTGCACACGACTATGGCTATAGAGGCCAATTCGGGAGAGCACATGTCGACCGCAGTCAGGACAAACATAGACCTGGTTAGGACTTGGATTCGGCCTTCTTGCAGCAACATTTCCTTGATAGCTGGCCACAACCCCTCGCCATTCGGTTCTGTCCGCTGCAAGTTGTTCCCATTGCTCGTCTGGAATAACGCAGGATTTTAGATTTTCATGGAGAACGCCTTTGAACCTATTTCGTTGACCGCCACGCCTTCTTCTACCGCTTAGCAATTCACCATAAAGTGTACATTTAGGAAGGCGGTTACCATGCATACGATGAACGTGACCTGCCCATCTTAGGCGTGCTCTTGAAATAAGCACCTCAATTGGAAGGCTGTTTGCTCTCTTGAGTACTTCCACGTTTGATATGTGATGGAACCAACGGATTTTCATCATACTTCTGAGGTGTCTTTGCTGAAAACGTTCTAATTCTTTCACATGACGACGGTAAGTGACCCAGCTTTCACATCCATATAGCAGTGTTGGAATGACAACTGCTCTGTAGACAGCCATTTTCGTTGACAAAGCAAGGTCGTGGTTGTCAAATACTCTCTCTCTAAGTCCCCAGAGTGCTCTAGATGCAGCGTTAATTCTATTGCGAATCTCGCTGTCCATGTTTGCTTTGTCATTAACAACGTTGCCTAAGTAATTGAACTGATCCACCACTTCAAGAGAATTTCCGTTAAGTGTAATGTCTATTTGGTTCACTTGATGAGGAGTTGACATAATCTTAGTCTTTCCAATGTTGATTTTAAGTCCCAAGGAATCATAGCTCTAGGCATACACATCTAAAAGTTCTTGAAGCTCTTCCGGCGTAGAGGCTAAAAGTGCACAGTCATCCGCATACTGGAGATCACAAATGAATCGTGTGCGTGTCTTCGTGAAAGCTCTAAAGCGCCCTATGTTAAAGGGACCGCCATCAGAACGGTATCTGAGACCTATTCCTCTGACGGTCAGTTTGTTGTCAACAATAATTGTTAGAGCAGTGGTAAACAAATTAAAAAGTAGGGGTGCCAGGACACATCCCTGCCTAACTCCAGTGAGGGTTTGGAAAGGTTCGGTTGCCTCATTATTATACATAACCTGGGCGTTGTTGCTTGTATGTAGACTGCGACATACTTCCACAAATTTTCTAGGGATACCTAAGCGGAGCATAATTTTCCAGAGCACTTCCCTGTCCACCGAGTCGCCTTGGTTAAATCAATGAAGGCCATGTGAATTTCTCCTTGATGTTCGAGTGCTTTTTCTTGAAGCTGTTTAAGTGTGAAGATTAGATCCGATGTACCTCGGTTTGGTCTAAAGCCACTCTGTGTTTCAGGAAGTAACTTTTCCATAAAAGGTGTTAGCCTATTTGCCATCGCTTTAGTGAGTATCTTCCCTCCAACAGCCAGGAGAGCTATACCCCTGTAATTTCCACAGTCCGCAGCGCTCCCTTTGTTTTTGAAGAGGTTGATTAAAAGTGTATCACGAAACTCCTGCGGAGTTTGACCACTTTCCCACACGGCATCAAACAGTTTTTTGAGGTAGCGTATGAGCTCTGACGACACAGCTTTAAAGATCTCAGCTGGGAGTGAGTCGGCGCCGGGAGATTTGTTATTTTTTAGCTGCCCAATGGCGGTTAAGATCTCTTCCGTTGTTAGTGGTTTACCTAAGTCTTCGAAGGTGTCATATTGAGGGATAAGATTTATAATATCGTGATCGGCTTGACTTTGCTGGTTAAGAATGTTAGAGTAGTGTTCTTTCCATCGGGCTCTTATTTCCTGGTCTTCTTTGAGGAGATTTCCATTTAAATCTTTAATAGGGCACATATTTTTCCGACTGGGGCCGTACACTGCTTTTACTCCTTGAAAGAAATTCCTGTAGTCGTGTGAATCGGTGTACCTTTGAATTTCTCTGGTATTGCTTGCCCACCACTCGTTCATTATTCTTCTGATTTCGCGTTGCGTTTCATACTTAGATTGGGTAAAAGCTTCTGCTTAAATGGTAAATGGTAGTTGTCTCGAACAGGTTTTCTCGTTTAGTTTTTTCCCGTGTTAGCTAACAAAACTTATTTAAGTGTCCGCTTACTTTTAATAGTTTAAATTTTAATTATTTTAAACCTCCTTTGGGTATTTTATATTAGATGACTGTTTTTAATTTGCCGCTCTGACAGAAGGAGGTACAATTTTCATTTATACACCCTGTTTACACATATATATTGTGTTCCCTGCTTTTTAATCTGAACTGGACCTACCCGATCCAGCTTGGGTGTTTGGCTGGATTCAGTCCAAATCTCGGGGCAGTATTGTTGTTGTATTCTTTCAATTATCTATAAAGTTGATTAATTCACCCCGGGAATCCGGGTTCAAATCCTATCCGGTTCTCCCTTTTTTCTTTAAATTTTTCATTTCATTCATAATAAAGTATTCGCGTTAATATTTTTAAATATTACAAAAAATCAATTATTTTTTTATAATGTCATCACGCCTTTTAACGATAATTTTTCTTCTTCATTACTTTTAATAATCTAATGTATTATAAAAATTAATAAATAATTTTAATATTAAAAATTATTTAATTGACAACACAGGCACAAAAGAAAAATGGGCTGCTAGACACTCTTAAGTTCAGAATTTAAGAGTGGTTTTCCACAATTAAAATAAAACTGGAGGGTGATGGAGCAATTCTGACTCCGGATTCAAATTCAGCGCGTCAAAATACATAATGAAAAGTTGGTCTAGTCAAAGGACAGCCCACTTTTATTTTGTGTGTGCAACATCTACTCACTATAATAGTCCGGCAACCACGTGGTAACACCCAACAATTTCATATTAAGTTTTTTTCAAAACTTTGGAGTCTAAGGGTCTCCTAATTGTGATATCTAAGTGATGACAAAGTGTCATCCTTGAGCAACTCCAGATAAGTAAGTAGGTGAAATATCACTCTTTTTGAATTATTTGTAAATTTTACTTAAATAAACGATTTTTTTTTACAAATGGTTTGCTTATCACAATAAGGTTTATATAAAGTTAAAACAAAAATTTTTAAATATTGGGTGTTCCAAAAGTATATTATATTTATTATCTGGTCAATAGCCGAGTGGGTTAAGGCGCGAGGTGGCAATCGCGATTAATCACACGGACATCGCACCACCGGGTTCGAATCCTAGCTCCGGCACTGGCACTGATGGAGGAAATGATTGTATGTCCGCGTTTTTTCAATGTGTAACCCCCTTCCGCACAAGCCCTGGCTTCTGGAATTGGGGGTTGTCTAATGTCTGTGGTATTTATAATATTATTTATTATTATATATATATCAGACTTCATCATTTTCTGAATCAATTTCGTCATTGGAAAGTGAACATTCGTCTTCATTGTCATTCACAGTGGCAGTAGGGGTTAGTTCATCGCAGCAGTGTTCATGTGCTTTGCAAACGCAGAACATTGTACAGGGTAACCTAGAGCCTTTACAGCTACATCTGTTTGTACTGTATGGAGCACCTAATTAATTCATCAGACGGTGCCATCTTTACTTTCTTTGGTAAAGTGATCGGAAACAAAAACTTGGCTTTCACATTTTTGTAAAAACCGTAATTAGTTGGCTGTAGACTTGGAACCTCTGATTGCAACGCATTTTTCCAAATGCAGGTCTGTAAGTAGGCACGTTTCACATTTTCAATAAATGCTGCATTTGTTCAAGGAGGAGATCGTAAAAAAGGTAATTGTGACTTTCCACACGCTGTCCTCTCAGCCCATAGACGTACACGAGGCTCAGATGTTGATTCACAATTAAATTTTCCATTGCATGCAGATACAAATTTGGCAGCCTGATTTGTAATGTCACTAATATCTGATCCTTTTTTCCAATTTAGGTGATACTTAACGATTTGCAAAATTTTAATAGAGTTTTACTGCAATCCGCTAACACTGTTTCGTATTTTACATGTAACTTAATATTTCTCTTTATTCCTCTTTACATCAGCAACTTCGCATTTTATTTCTTTTGTTATTTTGCTAATTGCAGTCTCAATAATATCAGCGTCATACTCAACACGACTTGTTCCTAAGGTCGCCTCGACTTTGTTAGGGAATGTTATTATATTTACATATTCTGGAGCAGAAAGTACTTACTATCAGTTCATCAAACTGTTTCTTGAGGGCTATAATTAAATTACCTCGAATAAATTTATGTCCTCCACGATCCGAGTATATATGGTTTATATCTATCGAATTCCAAATTCTTTCTTTATCGGCCAATATTTCTTTTACTGTTTCCTCGTAAGCAATATTTTATCGTCGGTATCCTGGCTAGACTGTCGTTTTGCTAAAAGCACAGCGTTTTGTCCCATGAATTTATTACGACAGTCCATATGGGATCTGACATCTACGGCAGGTAGGTTTGCCACACAGCCAGCTCTAATCTTAATCTAATTTCAGCAGCCCAGGTATCGTTTCTTTCCACACACGTATGCAAAATGACTTCCTTGATTGAAATTTTCTTTACCATGTATTCTACAGTTCGGAATTGAAAGGACGGTCGTCATCGATGAGGGTTCTTTTTATTCTTTTCCACTTCGTACTTTTGTCCACAATACAGACAGTCATTTTTAAAATTGGAATTTGGTACTTCTGATCGACTCTGCATTTTCGTAGTTAAAGTTCCCGCTTCGGTAACGGTATTTCCTGGCGATAAACATCTTTTTAAATGATTTTTTTGATGTGTATGTAGACACGCAGCTTCTGTGATATAGAATATAAAAATCCTTATCATTACTGGTCTTATTTTCAAGTTCTTCAAACTTTTGATCTTCATACACATTACTGCACTTTATAATAGTTTTTAAGCGCTGGGCACCAGCAACAGAAAGTTTTTCACTTTTTTTCACAAGCAAATTTAATGTTAAAAAAACACTTATTTTCAATCATATTTAACTAGACGTTACACTATACTAGAGATCGTATTACCAAGATACATGTTAAACTACTATTCAAGTTTAAACATATACAATCATCTTATTGTATTGAAACACCTTGTATATCTCAAGTTGCTCAAGATGCCAGCTTGTCATCAGTCGAATATGGTAAATAAACATATAAATCTACGAGAATCCGTTAAAAAAACATAATACGAAAATTTTCACTTCAGGGAAAAACACGGTTCCGCTGCCGGACTATAAGTGATTGATAACTATCTTGTATATTCCAAATTTGAAATTAACATTTTAGTTTTATAAGAAATTTCCATGTAAAAAAAACAATTTACATTATATACACATGCGCGTACCCACATAAATATACACACGTATACAGTATGTCTCCGGATGGACCTAACTATACTTGTAATTTTTATTATTTCGCATTTTAAGAAAAAAAAAATCATCCCCCTCTAAAAATTTTTGCTTATCGTGAAAAGTCATTAGCCATATTCAGACTTTCAAAATAACATACAGGCTGGTTAGCAAATAGGGAAACGTGAACTTGTGCCAAAAGTAAAGTATTAGTTTTTTGAGAGGAATATAAAAATGTTATTGAAAGAAGTTGTTTCTAATGTTAATAGTAGTCCAAATATGAAATTTGAACGTCGTATCTCAAAGTTGATATTTTTGCGAAATTATGATTAAAACAATTTTATAAATTCAACGAAATAATTTACTGAATAAAATGATAACAAAACTATTCTGTGATGTATCCATAGCAACATACACATACATTTATTTATAAGAAAGTCAAGTCCTTATTAGAGAACTTTTAAATAATGTTGACTCTAGAACAACGAATTTATTTAGTTAAATGTTACGGTATAGGTAAAATATTGTACAAATACGCAATTGAATTTTTCAATAGAAAATATCCCGAGGTGTACGTTTCAGTGAACTGTGTTCGAGAGTTGATTTTAAAGTTCGATAATACTGGGGATGTGAAAGATATAAAAAACAGAAACGAATTCTTCATGAAAATGATGCTGCTACATTGCTTGCTATTGATTCGGTAAGAAAAGAACCCAAGAAATCACTAAGAAAAAGGTCACTAGATTTAAATGTTAGTAAGAACCATTTGCAAAGCATTCTGACAAATAATAAAATACATTCCTACAAACATAATCTTGAAGAAGCGGATGACGCCTTTCGTTTAGAATTTTGTATGTTAATGGCGGTACAAATTATGTTATATAGATTTTTCTACAGAAGGATTTTATTTTCCGACGAGGCAACATTCACTACGAATGGAGTTGCTAGTTACCAAAATTGTAGGCACTGTTCGGAAGAAAATTCAAATTTCTGTATTATTACTAAAAGTCAACAATATAAAAAAATAAATGTTTGGTGTGCAATACGTTATAAAAAAATTATTTTTTCGACGCAACCGTAAATCAGAACAAGAGATGCTGGAAAACTTTTTAACGCCTGCTCTGGATGGTATAAATTTATAGGACAGAAGAAAACTGTATTATCAACATGACAGTTGTCCTGCACACAGTGCAATTAGTGTAAGAAACTGGTTAGATCAGCATTTTCACAATAAATAGATAGGACAGTTTGGACCAATAAGATGGCACGCTCCCCAGACATAACGCCTCTTGATTTCTTTTTATGGGGATACCTGAAGCAAAAAGTTTGTGCCCGTGATTTAAAAGATAATTTAAACGTTTTAAAGGAAAAAAATATCAAAAGCAATAGCCGATATAAACGAGGATACAGTTCATTTAGTTTATGAATAATTTAGAAAAAATATTGAAAAATGTGTTGCAGTAGGAGGACAACACATAGGATAGTTTTGTTATCATTTTATTCAATAAATTATGTGCTTTCGTTGAATTTATAAAATTATTTTAATCATAATTTTCGCAAAAATATCAACTTTGAGATACGACGTTCAAATTTCATATCTGGACTACTATTAGCGTTAGAAACAACTTCTTTCAATAACATTTTTATATTGCCCTTAAAAAACTAATACTTTACTCTTGGCACAAGTTCACGTTTCCTTATTTTCTAACCACCCTGTATGATAAGCAAGACTTTTTATGAAGAATGACTTTTTCTATAAAAATGTGAAATAAGAAAAATTACAAGTATAGTTAGGTCCATCCGGGGACACACTGTATTTGTATACATAGATGCATTTTTTAAAAATGTATTCGACATTACCAAAACAAAGTGGAGTCTGTAAATAAAAATTTCCTCGATGATAATTAGAATGTTTTGCTCGATTATAACTGTTTGATTGTATATGTATAATAGTTTTATTTTTACTTTATTAATTTCATTTGATTATCTCGCATTTTACTCGGTTAAACCAAGTTTTTTTTCCTATTTTACTTGTAACATTGAGATAGCCAACATAGTATTTACATTTAATGAAAGCTGCAAAAATTCTATTGAGTTTCAAAAATTATAAATTTCTAGTATTATTTAGCAAGTTTGTCAAATTCCTCATTTTAAAGTGGGATAGGGTTGATATCTTCTCCGAGCTACAGTTAAAACTCTATGAAAATTAACTTAATATATATGATCTATTAATAAAATCCACTTTTTTAGACTTTGCTGCTTAAAATTGTGTAAAAATGTATTTTTTTCGACATATTATCTAGCCGATAGCCGCGTTGGTTAAAGCGCGTGGTGGCACTTGTATGCCCGCGTTTTTCAATGTGTAACCCTCTTCCGCACAAGCCTCTGGCTTTTGGAATTGGGCGTTGTTTAATTTCTATGCTGTTTATTTATTATTTTATCTATCTTATTTATTTCAAAATCTTTAGGATAATGGTTTGTGTTGCTAAATTATGCTTATATCATAATACGTAACAATACGATTCGATTTTTCGACTTTTTTCAAGTTTTCATTTCAACTGGGTTCAGTTTCGTTCAAATTTTAATATTGGAATCACTCTGTACATATAATACGTCCATTCGTTAGTAATCATTAATATGAGTGATTTAAACGGGTTTTTTTCTCTGTGTGTATTTTGCCGCAATTAAAATTGTTATGCTGCAAGTGCAACAATAATAACAGGAGTGTAAGTGTAATAACTCGTGCTATCAAATCCGAAGTTTAAAAGTTTATGTGTCCGTAAATAATGCTATTTTCTTTCTCGAGTAATCAATCAATTTGTACAGTTATCTTAGTAATACTGAGGTTCAATTTGAATACATTTTGATATCTTTATAACTTCAATTATTATCAATTAATGATTTGAGTGTTTTAGATAAGAGATCAAACAATTTTATTATTTTGAAATCCTGAAGAAATTGTATCAATGTGTTGTGAACTTTAAGTGAAATAGTGCATGTCGGCGTAAGTAATTTTCATTTTATTATATTGATCCAGTACATTAAATTCTGCTTATGTTTGATTGCTCTGCACCTCTTGGACATACTTATACTTCTTTTAAAATTAGACTCATGTTATTTAAATTTTCTGTTGAATTAATTTTTGGAGGGAGTAAATCTCTTGGGGCTTTCATTTATCATTTATATTATAATTAAATTTTACTCCCCTTTTTATGATAATACGAAAACCATAAATCTATAAGGACAAAATTTTAGACGGAGATTCAATAATGTATGACTATTGTGATGGCGACTTTAAAACAGTTTTTTAATTAGTCTTCCAAGAAAAAAGAAAAATTGTAGTGGTGCTGCAATATTGTAGAGAAAATGTAATGTAACTTTTGTATTTTCATAATTATTCTCTGAGTGGTGTGAGAAATATTATAGTAGAAAATTCAAATTAATTTTAGTGAAAGAATTTTTCGTCTCTGAATCTTTTAAAATTAGGTTCGCAGTATGCAAAATTTTGCGCAGAATCAGTTTTTGAAGGAGCATTCAAGCCTATGTTCATCCCTTAATTTAATGTATCTTCTCGTGATAACTTAAAAACTATAAATGCCACGGGTCAGAATTTACGACGGTGCGGTGATGTTAAGAAGTGTTCTAATTAGCTATTTTCCAAGAAAATAAGAAAACGAAGGGTAATAAAACATTGTAGATATAAATGTAGCACGAGGTACTTTACAGCCAAATGGGATAAATTCAGTATGTCAATTATTGTGCATATTTATAAAAAATCCCGAGACACGTCGATTTTGAATTCTGAAACGACATCCTGCAGTGTACAAATTTCATCCCTAAATCCCCTTTCTAGTGGCAGTTGCAACTCCTAAATTTTTAAATGAGAAGTAGAGGGCTTATGATACCTCAGTTGAAAAAGGTTTTTCATTCTATATTAAAAAATGCTATGATTTTAATATATATTGCAAAAACTAACGGTAAAAAAATTTATTAATGTGCTTGACGTAATTCACTGAAAAAAAAACTTAATTTCAATGTAGTAAGTGTTCAAAATGAGTTCCTTGAACGTCTTGGCAGCATCCTAATCGTAAATAAAAATGTCTTCTAACGTTTTCCAACATGTAAGGTGTGACCAACCTAACCACATAATTGTAACATACCTAAACAGAATGCAAATAATATCATCAAGTCAGTATGGATTTAGGGAGAATATGTCCGTAGAAACTGCTTCTGATCAGCTATTAAATTTTATATACAAAGAATTGGATAATGGGAAATATGTTATATCCTTAATGTTTGACCTCTCACGGGCATTTGACACGATCAATGCTGAAGTCTTGTGTCAAAAATTTTATGCTGTGGGTATTAGAGGAAGCATGTTACAATGGATCTCGTCTTATATCTCAAATAGGAAAATGTTGGTTAAATATGCAAATGTTAAATCTGAAACTAGAGGTATTAGGATGGGTGTGCCTCAGGGCTTCGTATTGGGACCTCTGCTATTTATGATATATGTAACCATGTTTGCTAACTAACTATAGCAGCCTTCACACTAGAAGAACTCTCAATTAATTTAAATTGTGTTGGTGACGAAATAGAGGCATGGTGTCAAAGAAATAATCTATTTTTAAATCACAAAGAAACAATATCGTTAAATTTCCATATAAGAAAAGCATTACCCTCAAATTTTCAGACACTATACAATATTGAATTATCAAAATCTACAAATTTCTTAGGAACATACCTAGATAATAAATTAACTTGGAATAAACACATTGATTCTGTATGTTCTAAACTCAATTCGACATATTTTGCCATATTACAGATGAAATCATG
Organism: Leptura quadrifasciata; assembly: GCA_963675555.1. Taxonomy (NCBI): domain Eukaryota; kingdom Metazoa; phylum Arthropoda; class Insecta; order Coleoptera; family Cerambycidae; genus Leptura; species Leptura quadrifasciata. Next base: position 145,882,527 of record OY776673.1, on the reverse strand, counting down.
CTTAAATATAGAAGGTCTATTAAACATTTACTATGGTCTGGGATATAGTCATCTAGCAAATAATATTGTCTTTTGGGGAATTGGTAGTAACTTACAAAGAGTGTTAAATAGGACAAAAGCGCATTATTAGATTAATATTCAATATACCGCGAATGGATAGCTGCAGAAATGTTCTAATATTCTAACCGCTTCCTCAATTCTGTTCTGTATGCTTTTATGCATAAATATCATTTTCAAAGTATTGGTGGATACCACAGTTATAGCAACAGGCATGGTAATGATCTATCTACCACATTGCATTCTTTAAAAATTCACCTGACTGTAGGGGACAAATTCAGAAATCATACTCAAACCTCACTCACACTCAGCTTATATTTACCTTGCCCTAAACATACCCTAATCATATTCATAAACAATTTCTACTGAATGAGTTACTGAAACCTGACTAATAAATTAGTAGGAAACGAGTTACAAGTAAGGGCAGTTGCGACCTCACTCATGTTGTACTCGTTTATTAAAAAAGTTGTTAAATTGTGTAAAGTATGTATTTATTAATTTTGTATAATATTAATATTTATATATTATAATTATGTTAACGATTGGAAAGAAATGTATCAAGTTATGTGAAATTTCCACAAGATATAAATGGATTTCGTGACATCAAAAAGATTATTTTATAACATCGCAGGCTTTGCAGGAGGTATTGGCTATGTTGATATGGTACATATATTGAAATAAAGAGCCCAGGTGGCCCAATTGAAGAAGGAAAGGTTAGGTTTTAAATACAGGATACTGTAGTTCGTTGGCCACGTTCTGCTCATAATAGTAGAATATTTAACAGTAGTTCTGTGTTCTGTTCATATGCGTTTGGAACGTGGTGATTTGCCAGGAGTTCATATGGCTGATAGTGCTTATGCACAAGGCATGTGTATATACCATTCGTAAATCCAGCAACCAGGGCTCGACAACTATACGAATATATTGTTTACGATTTAAATAAAATAATGAAATTACAAGTATTTTCCAATGCTAACAGAATATTTTCGGTAATATTTGCATTGCCAACTGTTCCCCTATTACTAGTTTGTGGTTTGATGCATAATATGTGGTTTGATGCACACTCAGTTAGTCACTTATTTATGCCTGCTTCTGAATGCCAAAAGTGAGTCAGAGAGCGCACCCTATCTTAAGTTTGAAATGAGTGGGATTTAAGATAAGTGTTAGTAATACTTTAGTGTTGTCTATGAATTTGCCCCTAAGTTTATTTCAATATTTAACAAATTACCTGCATATTTGAAATGTATAAACTCTTTCAATATCCTTAAAAGACAAACTAAAAGCTTCTTTATTCAGAAGGCCTTTTACTTAGTCCAGGAATATTTGAACAGTTAGTTCGCATCTGGATTTGGTGTTTTATTGTTTTTCTTGTGTGTTTTATCTTGTTTTATTACAAAAAGTTACTTGACATAGCTTACAAGCTTGTAAATAAGTATTTATTTGAATTAGCCTTGAGCAGTACTTTGCTACTTGCCATCTTATATAATTGTAAAGATATACATGTTCTAGGTATAGTCGAGGCAAGAATTCAAGCCATGCACGTCACAGATCGATTCTATAAATAAGACAATTCTGCTAAGAATCATGAAGCCCCATTAAACTGTACTTATTTCTGAAAAAAGCTTAATAACTTGGTGGCAAGAATTACTGTTTTTAACGTAATTAATGATTAAAAATTATGTTAGTATTAAAATTTCTTTAATGAGATCACTCGTGACGTGCATCGCTTGAATTCTTGCCCCGACTTTATGTGTGTATTATATATATATGTATTTATATTTATTATTATTTATTTTTATGTTAATGAAATCAATGACTTGCCATATGTACATATTTTGTATCTTTTTTCTGGTCAATAAAATGTCTATCTATCTCTATCTATCTATAATCCATTATTTTTCTTCTTACGTCAGCTATATCGCGATGCTTAGTTTTGTATACCATACTTTTCACATATTCCCACAGAAAGAAATCTAAAGGTGTAAGATCAGGAGGACGTGCTGGCCCTTCTAGTGATTCTCGTCGCCCTATCCACCGATTTGGAAATATTAAGTCAAGGTATTGCCGGACATCGATTCGATAATGTAGTTGTACTCTATTCTGCTAGAACCATATTACATTCGCTGGAACTTGTGGGTTTGCTTGAGCAGGATATTAGTTTGCTAAAGTTGGCATTATTTTCGAGCAAAGCTAAAATAATTATTTCCATTCAAATTGCCATCAATCAAAAAGGGGCCAATGATATGGTTTCTAATTAGCGCCGCCAAAACATTAACCTTTTTGGGGTTTTGTATATGTAATTCTCTCATCCAGTGAGGATTTTTATTAGCCCAGTAGCGACAGTTTTGACGATTAACATGGCCATGAAGAGTAAAATTGGACTCATCCGAAAACAAAATATTTTATAGTTGGATAACATTGTTATCTAAACCTTTGCATCATTTGTTCAGGAAACTACTTTCTTCTATCAAAATCGTCTACACTAAGTCCCTAAGTTGGGGTCAGTTTATAGGGATGCATTTTATTTTGTTTTAATACGCGAATAATTGAGACTGTTTAGTCAATGCTAAAGCTGCTAGTCGACTTGAATTATGTGGGTTTTCTTCAAACTCAAGCAGTATATTTAATTTGGCATCTGCCGGACATGTCTATTTTCGCGAAAGTGCTGTTCATTGTTGCTAATTGTACCTTGGGATATAGGCGGCAAATCAAGAAATTTTTCTTGAAATAGGTTGGCAACTTTCTTCTGTGATTGCATTCTCCATAACCAAACATTTGGAAAATTATTATTTTATGCATTTCGTTTAAGTAAACCCTGTTTAGAAATTGCAGTTACCAAAACTCAAACAATACGCAAAACACTGACTGACAACAACAAAACTGTAAGCTTTTATGTTTTTCGTTTGTTGTAGCGAATTTCATCAAGCATACATTTCATTCATTCATTCATTTATTTTTGTAATAGACGTTAAAACAATTACATTTTTGAATAGAGAATAAAAATACCTTTCAAATGAGGTATCACGAGCCCCTGCTTCCCTTTAAAAATTTAGGGGTTGCAACTGCCACTCGAAGGGGGTTGAATTTAAGGGTGAAATTTGTACTTTGCAAGATGTCATTTCATAATCCAAAATCGACGTGACTCATGATGTTGTATAAATATACACAATAATTGAGATAGATACTGAATTTATTCCATTTGGCTGTGGCTATGGATCTTAATAGTATGTCCAAATTGCAAGGAATTGCAAATGCAAGGAAACTCTCTATGTATCGTTCACTATTATTCATAAACATAGACTGTGTCAATCCTGAATAACAGTTCTTAAACACTATCTCAACTATATTCATTTATTCAAGAAATGTTAAAGTATCCAGAAATTTGTTTTATAACGCCAATCCAAATATCTAAGAAACATTTTTGTACCTGTCCACGAGAGTGTATCTCTAGACCGTTTCTTGCTGTTAGACACCTAATTCTGAATTAAAATTTTGTAACATGTCAAATATAGCATAATAGATTATTTATTTATTGAAATTGAATCATAAATGGCAATACACTGTGTTTGCTGGAATCGCGTAAATGATAAAACACAGTTTTAAAAAAATACTACACTAAAAATGTTTGTATATATGAAACGAAAGTTATTAGTCAAAATACTTCTTGTAATTCTTATTTGCAACTTTCAAGAGAAATTTTTAATCTCTTCTGGATACTTTTTTGTAAAACTTTTTCTCGCTGTTATTCAGTGAGGATGCATAAGAGATATAAAAAACGTTGCTTGTTTACAAATAAGTTTATTACCTATTGCTTTTCCTTAACTTATTTTAAAATTATTTCAATTTAATTTGTGAATTATATAATAGAAGACAAATTGTACACATAAATGGTAGCTATTCCAGTGAGTCATATGTTAATGTCCCCCAGGGTTCTATTTTGGTCCCCTCTTATTCTTGATATTTGTTAATTATCTTCCTAAAATAACAAACTCTATAAATAACTTTATTATGTTTGCCGATGACAATCTTATCTGTGTGAAGATTTAACCCTAGTAGATGCCGTTGCTAAATTACAAATGACGATTAATACATTCGTAGATTGGTTTAGTAGGAATAAGTTATGTCTAAACATCTCTAAGACAGTTTTCATAAATTTTACACCAAAATATAATATCATTAATGAAAGTCAATTATTAAAAATAAAGAGTAAATCGATAGTTCAAGTTAGTAGCACAAAATTTCTTGGGCTTCATGTAGACAATGCGTTAAACTGGGAAATGCACATAGACAGTCTTTGTAATAAACTTTCGTTGTTATGTTTCGCCATCTTTAGTTTAGAGAATGATACTGACAAGAATATTCTTTACTCTTTCTTTCCATCATGCCCAATTTGTTCCACGCTTGCGTTATAGAATTTTATTCTGGGGGCATCAAGCCATTTAAGTAGAGCATTTAAAATACAAAAAAGAGCCATAAGGAATACAATAAGTTTATAAAATTGAACATCATGCAGGATATATTTTTAAAAATTACGATTGCAAACATTACCCTATATATACCGGGTGGCCACGAGTCAATGTACGCCCCCAATATTTTGGTTGTTTTTGTATTTAAAAATTTGGTTTTTGGTACACATAAATTAGACAATAATGGGCTACTTTTAGACTAACAGGAATGAAAATATCAACTTTTTTCCTTAAATGGAATGACTATAGTTTTATGGTTTCTCATTAAGCATAAATTTCTAAGTGCTTCAGTTTTTTCAGATGTAAAAAATTCCAAAAAATAAGTGAGATACAAACATTTTTTAATTTTTTCAAAATGGCCGCATCAGATCAATGCGATGTAAGGAAACTACTAAGTAGGCTATGGAAATTATTAGTAAGGTTGTATACTTGTCTGTAAAGAAACTAGCTGGTGTTGTTCTTACACCCTGTCCAAATTGTCTACAATAAAAACTACAAAAATTAATATCAAAATTAAAGCTCGGTGAAAAAACATTATTAATTTAAGCAATTATACAGTAAGAAAAATTAATTAACGGAAATTAATTGGTTCAAGAATAACTTAAATTTTACAGTAAAGGAGGTTCCATTAGCTCCAGACTTCAATTTAAAACTTAAGAGTTCTTCTTTCCGATCGAGGGCCTTGCTTGGCAAAATTTCTAACAGATCTTAACAAATTTTAGATGTCAAATTACGATAGGACCTTCTCAAATATGTTTAAAATACCTTCAAACATCAGGACAATATCGTAATACAAAATCTTATACCAAAATAGTAGCAATGCAATGCAAAGTCCATAAATTATTCCAGGATAATCAACAAGAAACAAGAATAGTTGGTGTCGTTCTTACACTCTGTCTAAATACTCTACAACAAATATTACCAAAAATTAATAACAAAATTAGCCCCTAGCTTGAGCACTGCCTATTATGTTAAGAATGAAAAAAATATAAATTGTAATCAATTAAATATCCAAAATATTACTTGCATTTATCTGTTAATTTTGTCGTAAATGAGGTAACTTTTTTCACAAAAGAAATAATCGACGGTAGTGACAGTAGTTATTACCAATTTCTATGTTTTTAAAAACAAATTTCTATTATGGACTTCGGTCATTACAACTATTATTATACTACTTTTTTATACTATATTTTTTATGCTACTATTATTATATTACTTTATAGATAAATTTTATTCGTTAATTTATTACAATAACTTATAAGTACTCGTCATATTTTACAGTATACATTTTTGTTTAAATAGATTCTAATTTTCTCAAAATGAAATACAACCATTTGTTGGTGAGAAGTGTTATGATTGATTGAATATGACACCTGTAGTGAACGTAATTTCAAGAATAATTATTTTTTATATCTAGATGGAGTAGAAATCTTTAATAATGGTGGTTATTTGGCGTCATGTGGTCAATGATTATTGGAGTATCATAGGTTACACATTAGAAAAAGCACACATCCACTACCCACTAACATTGTCAGTACCAGTGCTGGGAATTGAACCCAGAACACAGCATAGTATGATCAAGTGTATTCACAATACAACCGTTTACCATTAAAATCATTTATTTAGATACTTATAATTTTATACTTATATTACTTATATTTTATACTTATGCTCCAAAATGCCATATTATATAAAAACAAAGAAGTTTATTTTTGACTAATTTTTATTTGGAAAATAAAATAAGCTGACGATTACGTGTAGGGAATTAGATGAGGGGGGGGGGGGGTAGTCAGTTCCGATCGCTGAATTTTGCTCCGGAAGAATTTTTGGGAGGCCTCCATGATGAAACCTTTCAAATATATCTATTTGAATTTGTCAAAAGTCAGAGTATTTTATTCTGTGTTGTCTGTGGTTTTTTGCACTGCGTGTCTGAAATAAAATTCCACGACACGCAGGCATATGTCAATGTAGGTCGAAGTATTACTTTGTAAAGCGTCATTTTATTATCTGTAGTGAGCTTGCTTCGCTTATTTACCAATGGATATAGGCAGTTCAGCGAAGCGTACGTCCGGTTAAGTGTATTCGTGATATGAGGTCCGAAACTGAGCCACTTATCTAGAGTGACACGCGTTCTAGCCAACTGATCTGCCTTGTCGGAATGGTTATAGCGTATTTTTTAACTTTTTTCGTCTAAAGCATTAATTTTTCTTGTCTTTCCTATCACAGAATTTTCTTTTCATTTCCGGTACAGTTGTCTATTCTTATTCTAAATTTCGACTCACGTTATCTTTTAACTTTTTATTTCACAATAAGCACTGCTGCTGCTCTTCGGATGTGGTTCCATCTGTTCAAGTCTACAGTATTGGCAGATGTTGACAGAATCCCAACAGTAAGATTATTTCCTTTCAGAGGAATTTTGAGGAATAAAGGAAGAGGTTTCGTTGCACTACCTAAAAAAATCTTTTTAGTTATTCGTCGTCTTCGTAACAAATACTCCTGTACCAAGTCTACTTTCGTTGCACCTTTTAAAATTCATCCGAGCAGCATCTTTATGTCCCGAATTTCGTTATAGTGCCTAATTCAATTTGAGAATGTTATCGTAGCTGCACGCGACTACAGATTTTCTCGTTCGTGATTCTCGCTTTAGAGACGCCCAATTTTAGACTTTTGCTTTCAGTATGTAGTATCAAACTTTTACGAAATTGTGTTTAGTATCTTAATAACGTGCTTTGCTGCACTAGTGCGGTAAAGTGATCGTACGAGTGTGGTAAAGTAATTTAAAAAAATGAATAAGTATATTAATTAAATTTAAATTTTATTATTATAAAATTAAGTGTAATTATATCACTAGGAAACATTTTTGGTCATAGCAAGTTCATTGACACATTTTGACATTTGTTGTCTAAATGAAATTCTATTATTTTATGAAAGTCGATATATGAACTGTGTACTATCTACGTGACGTAACTTCATATTACTAATCTCGATGGATTAACAAACTCGGCCTTGGGATTCATTTGATAACTTTTCTATCTCATATTGTAATATGACTCGTTACGATACTCATATCGTAAATAACTATTATGGAGCTCATGCATAAAGGATCTTATAGGATTGCCACACTCATCCACGGGTTCGTGAAAAAAATACTTTATGTACTTGTTGCATAAATAACTATTACAGAACTGCATACATAAATAATATAGGATACATTCGTTAAAAGTTAAAAGAAAATCTTGTATTGACGTATAACAACAAACTGATAATAAAATAGGTTGGCGTTAAGTTGACTTCAAGTGGTTACTCTAGAAATTCCATTATATTTCTACATGTTACCGATACTTAAGAATATATACTATTTATTAGTAATACATGTCAGCTCGTGGTTATATGTGATTGTCGATCTCAGTATAAGTTATTCTTGATTTGCGAATGAATATATTTAATCTGTCATTGTTTAGATACAAACTACATATAAATCTAGTTTACACTTAATTTGTAGATACGTAATGACAAAATCAATTTGTAGTACAATGACTTGCGGGATTACAGTCTGTTTATATTCTGTAAACATGGATATATCACCAGAAGAAAAAATTGAATTTTGCATTATACCACTGTAGTTTCAGCTCCTTTCTAAATGTCTTTTGACATTGCATTTCAATATTTTTATTCACTCATAAACTGACAAAATAGAAAATGTAGAATTGATATGGGATAATTACTTACTTATTCTGAATGATTATGCGTTGTTGACAAAATGTCATATCAAGACCATTGGTAGACTTCAGACAGAACTAGCTATAGGCAAATGAATTAATTGTTTCATTACACTGGTTGCCAGGAGAAACCATTTTATAACATTTCCCTTTATCTAGGGAAATATTAGAAGTACAAGTTTATCTTAACTCTACTCAACAAGAAAATCAAGGTATTTATATTAAGAACTACAATGCCTACAAGGATTTTTAGACAAAATTATCTTAGAAACTCGTTCATTTCGAAGAAAAATGTATATTATTTATTAATTAACAATAAACACCACAGAAATTAGACAACCCCCAATTACAGAAGCCAGAATTGCTCATATTATTAAAACTGTAAAACAAATGGCCAGTTCGCGTTGACTGTAATGTCATTAATTATTGTATTCCACCCATTTTTACATTTTACATGTCTTTGTATGTCTGCTGTTTGGTTTAGTTTGGTACTTAAGAGCGCTCCGTTTATAAGCCGGCAAGGCGCTTCGATATACTCTTATATAAATCATTATTTAAAAAAATGACGTTCACTAAAAGACATTAAACACACTTGGGATGATGAGAGAAAAAAATATATAAAAAAATATAATTTTTTTCTCTCTTTTCGATTTGCAAAAGTAATTTTTATCATCCCACATAGGTATTATGAAAATAAACATTTTCCCTTTTGTATAACTAAAATAAAATTAGCCCTAATGTCCTCAGGAGTAAAGAGAGATTTAAAGGTATAATAATGTCATATTCTATTACATCTCTATCTCTCTCTTTCCAAGCACATCATACATTCGGCAATTTTATTGACATGAAGTCATTTAAAATTAAAATGGCATGGATGACTAATACACTCCGGAGAACTCTTAATTGCCTGCTTTTAATTCTATTAGATATTGTAATTTGTTTACGTTATTCTTGATAAGATTGGGTTTATGTGTATACTGATCAGTATGGTTGTTTATTTCGTTGTTATAACTTTTAATTTGTAGCATTTCATTATTGTTCTTCGGTGATTAGTGCATTCTGTGAGTCGGATGAAACCTAGAAAAATATGAATTTTTCTTAGCCTAACGAGTCCGGTACGTATTCAATGATCTGTGAATTTACTCTCTTACTTCATAAAACCACATATCGAAGGGATAGTTTTTGTCTGTTTGAGGGGTCGGTTCGCCTTGGGGAGAAGATCCAACATCACCATCGTGCTCAGCATCTTCGAAAACGGGGTAACACATGCTTGGCTGCTATGGGACGGGGATACGCGGTTTACTCCTTTCGGGGGAGTTTTGGCCGTTTGGGGAATTATCGGGGATCGAGGAGGAGAATCGACATCATCATCGTGCGCAGTGTCCTCGAAAACGGCGGATGACACAGGTGTGGCTGGGAGGAGACGGCAGATACGCGGTTTACCCCACTCTGGGGTGGTTTTTGACCGTTTGAGGGGTGGAGTGACCTCGGAGAAAGATTTAACCACCGCTATCGTATTCAGCATCCTCGAAAACGGGGGGGGGGGGCGCATAGTCTCGTTACTAGATAGTTTAGTACTTTTTGTAAAATTTTTAGTCGAAATTATTGTTATGTTCTCAAGTATGTTTAGTTGGTGCAATTATTTATTATTTCTATCTCATATTTTTTATCTACGTATATTCTTTTGCGCAGATATTATTTTGATTGTCATATATATGTAGTTACAATCATCACAGTGTATTTTATATATGCTGTTAGTTTCACCTTTTTTGTTGTTTAGGTTGAAGTTTGTAAAAAAAATGTAATGCAATTTGGTTTATGTACTATTGTCATATTATGAAAGATTAGTTAAAAGTTGGTTATAGGTATGCACTTTCTACATGCTTTGCACTTATCTGCGAAATATATCACATTGCAGTATCTAATCAGAATAACAAAAATATAGGTTTGTTCGCAATGAAATTATTAAGAAATCTAGACCTGTTGTCATCTTAAAGAAAAAGTACCAAAAATAATTTCCCAAAGTTGGTGAAAACAAAGTGCATCGAGTGCAAAGTTCAATCTACACGCTGTAAGTCAAATAGCGTACCCAAAAATAGCTGACGAAGTATAATTTTGGTTCGTCAAGTATCAAGGAGACAATGTGATCTTTGTTTTTTAAAATCATAGTTTTGTTAACTTAATTTTTCAATGAACGTCTGAGAATCTCCTTCAACTTTTAGGTGCGTAGTCCTGTTTAAGGAGTCAGCCCTACGTTAGTCCAGGCCCTGGCAGTGGAGGCGCTTTCGTTGAAGGCTATTTTTCACAAATCAATATTTTTGGAGTCTAACAACTAGTTTTACAAAACGCCAAAACATTTGAACACTAACATTCGAATACACTACTCGTTTCGCTTACCATGTCACCATCATCGGGAGACGAATAAAACTGGTTTTCACTTTTAATCATTTTAGTATCCATCTTTCTACCTTACTGGCAGTCAACTGGCCAAAATTTTATTCAACTATCCCCATGACTTCAATCAAAAATTTTAAATTTTGTCCACAAAAGTGTGAAAGGCGAAAATCATACTTTTTAATTTAAATCTAAATCTAAAATATTATTCGAAAGGTGAGATAAGTTTTTACGGGTGTTATGAACACACGCAGTGCAGATAGTAAGACCGGTTAACGTTGAAAAGACACAAAATCATCAGTTGTATCCACGCCCCGCCTATGTGCAATCCTAATTATTCGAAGTGTGAGTTTGGTATTTTCGTCTCATTTATTTTACTGTAATCTTTTATTGATACTTGTTCATCGTCTGTTTTAAGTATTGTATCGTATTTTTGTGGAACTGGCATGCTCTTTGGGCTTGATATTCGTCAATTTGTTGATTGGAATTTGTTTGTATTTTGTGGTTCTTGCGCACTAAACCTAAACTCCTTTTACAAAAACAAATAAAAATAGGTAATAAGATTTAACAAAATGTTTGAAAAACAAGCTCAACAAAACTTACAAACTACACAGATTTTAAAACACTGTCGCACAAAACACTATTAAATTTGATATCTGACGCAAGGACCACAACTAGAACAAGATGCCTTCCGCGAGATACTTCAATGCAGGACTGCGCAGAGCTGGCCTAAACTTTGATTTTAAAAATTTTGATTTCGAAAAGGTTTCAATTTTTCTTTGATGTTGATGGTGTGATGTAAATTTAGAGACAAAAATGTACAAAAAGAAACGAAGAAAGATATACGTGACAAAAATACACAAACGGAAAGGAAGAGGAGGACAGGAAAGATTTAAAAATGATCAAAAGGTATGAAATATTAGCGAAAGGTGGATAGGATTAGAGAAAGGTATAGTTGTTGAAACTTGGCTATAGTGGTTGCAGGAAAAACGGTAACGTCTGGTACGGTAAGGGGTGTTTAATCAAAAATGGGGCATTATGCTGTCTAATTTGCGTTATGTGTCTTGTTAGCGGACTATCGTCCAGCTTGAACGAGTAGAAGTTTTGAGAGATATGCTGGACGTAGTGCGCTATCGGGGTTATGTCGTTGCAGCGTGCGTATACTTCTTTGAGGGAGGTGTACCTTCCTGAATTTGATCGATCGAAATTGGAGTAATAATTTTATTTTCAGTAAAGCGAGTCGCCTCCGACTTCTCGGCGTTCAGCCGAATCTTCCACCGATCGTAATATTCTGTGGCAGGAGTTATGTGCGCCTTCAGCACGTTGTGCGAATGGACATACATGGCTATGTCATCGGCGTAATTAGCCAGTTCGTATTCGGGAACTCTGGGAAATCGGAGACGTACAAGTTGTACAACTTCGATGTACAATATTGGTGTGCCACAGAAAATATGATTATTTACAACATTTACAAAGAAAATTAATTGAAGTGAATAAAATAATTTGACAAAATGAGGAGGCATTCTGAAAACTAAAGATACTGTATGTGCATTATCACTGAACATCACAATTTCGGACAATTAATGTAATGAAAGAAATCAATGTTATTAACTTTATTCCAGATATTTTACTTTTCATGTGTAAGAAGAGAAGAGTTGTTCTTCAATAAAGCTAAAGTTAATGCGGATGACACCCACAACAATTTATCATATTGTTTGAATAATTTCGATGTAAACTAATGGGGCTAACTGAATGAACTGTGTCCAATTGATTGCCGGTAGAGTAGAAATGTTCTTAAGGTGTATACTGAATCTTTTTTCTATGTTTTTATTTTTTGCTAGAGTATTGTAAAGTTATCACCCTGAGCCGCTGGTCCGCCCTCGATGAAACACTCTGTACTTGATAGCTTGGTAATTTTCAGCAATTTTTTCAAATAACTTATTCCCTCGTTTTTGACTCGTATATTTTTTTCAAGGTTCATGAATTTTGTATCGTTTATGCTGGCTCTACATATGCGTCCACGAATATTCGCGTGCTTTTACGAATATTTGTGTACACATATTTGTCTATGAATATTTGGCGAACACACTCTCAACATATAACATCGCACGCTGTTCATGCACGCATAGTGTAGATGGGAAATAAAATTTCAATACAGTGAATATTCGTTCCCTTTGATGTGCGTCTATTTACCGCCTCGAAGCGGGATTGTGTTCGTGTTTGGACCAAATATTAAATATTTGTGCACGAACATGAACATTCCATCCACACTTGTGTACATTTCTACAAATAGCAAACATTTGTATACTAATAACGCATGTGTGAAGCCCGCATTAGAGCTAGCACATATTTTGGATGAATGTTCACTTTATAAGAGCTTAATGTTAATTAAGCTTCTATAAAAAATTAAAGCGATATTTAATAAATATATATTGAAAGGAGGAGCACACTGTATAATACGTATTAGATTAAAAGATAATTACCGTATTATAATATAATCTAAGATAAAACCTTGAGACTATAAACGTATAGAGTTTACATGTTTGTAATTATTTGATCTCGATCAACTTATCTTTTAGTTTATATGCCATGTAATTGTATATTTATTCGTTTTGTTTTATTTTTTATAAACTATCCAGTTTATAGATAACTTATTATTTTGTATTATTTACGTATCCCAAAATATAATCCTCCAGCTTATAACAATCCACTAACTCGCGGTAGGTATTTCCAGAAAATAATATTTGTTTAAATAAAATTCAAAATATTGATATGCTCATTTATTTCTAATTTGAAACCAAAGGAACAATATTAATACTAATTTGAATGTTTAACTGCATATTCTTTAAAGCTGACAAAAGTCACATAATACATGTACATAGTAGGTACGGTTGAAAACAAGATTTAAATAGGTATTCTTTTTATTATCTACTAAAGTAATGGAATTTTTACTATCACGTCTCCCATTTTGTTCAAATATAAACTCACCCCTCCTACCACTGGAATTTTTTTAGTGCTGAAAATACTTCTTGGCACATCATATGGGATCTGTCAACGTAAAAGTGGAGTGACATGCAACAGATCTGGCTGATCTTGCTGCTCAATTGTTTGTTTCTTAGCGGTATCGGGAAAATGACGCAGGTTGGCTTTTTAAATCAACGCTTTAAGGGAGGCACCCTATATACGTAATTTTGGCCAATGATATAGCACCTTTATAAAGAAAGTAGGAAGTGTAAAAGACAATGTTTTTGATCAAATACCTATCTCAGATAATAACTTATAAAAGTACTCTAAAATAACTTTTTTTTTGAGCCTATACGAACGTTCATTATAATTTCCCAGATATAGCCCAAAAGTTTACAGTGCATTTCATAAACAGTGTTAAAAAGACACAAAAACATATTCTATGCAAAATACTGCATGTTGAACATATAACCTTTTCACCGATTATTTAGAATTAATATAAATTTTGTGAATATTGTAATTCTAACGGTGTCGTGTCTCCATTACCGTATCCGTCTTTTTAATGTTATCGTTATCATCGTAACCATCATATTCGGGATAGAAAGGTTAACTTATGAATATTTGAAATAAAATAAATGTAATTTTCATTATCTAAATAACATTTTCTAATACAATTTTAAAAATTTCAAGAAAACTAAAGCCTTCCGCATAATCTGTCACAAAGGGGTCGCTCCCTACTTCGCACGCTCCTGTACCAGAGGATAGAGGTGAATTTTTTTGGCTACGAGATGTTGCCTATTTTTCAAGTGACGTCTGTTTATCACTTTATATTTTTCCATGATAACTCAAATTAATCAAATATTATATTTAAAATTTTCAATAGCATTGTGAGTGGCACATTAAATTTGATAATTATAGTAGCACTAGAAGCGGTACTTTACTTCAAGAGGTTATCGGTTTTATGCGATTATTTATAATATTTTTCTAAAGGTAAAAATGTTTTCGAAGTACCTACATTTCTCATCGTTGCATAGTTGTCAGTGTTGCCAGTTCATGCAAAAAGATCACATATATCCACTTTATACAAACAGTACTAATTTGATAATAACAAATTAGCAATAGATATGAGCGTTAACCTGGCGTCAAAGTCTTCATAATTTTTTTGAAGTTGGGCACAGCAGGTACTTGAAATTAATTTAACAATAAATTGTACATAATATCGTTTTTTATACCAAACTCAATTCAACATTAATTTGTGCGGAAATATTATTGTTTAAAGTAACCAGCTTGGCAGATGCAGTGGGTGGTAGCGTTCTTCAAGCAGACGCAATCAGTCACAACCGCGCGGTAGCATACCAGTATAAATGTTAGGTCAAAATGTAGGTAGAATTGGGTAGAATTATGCTAAAGTAGGCCTGGCGGCAGGTGAGCCAGACAGTGCCGTCACAGTCAGACAGATATGGTCTGTACGACTGTGGGTAATTGTGGATACAAATGTAGAAAATTACCCAAAATTATCCACATTTATTCACATGTTTATCCACAATTACCCACAATCGTACAGACCATATCTGTCTAGCTGTGACGACAAGAGACGGCCTACCTTTGTCTTAGACATTTTCTATGACACAAATGCATATTTATAAATGTGTTTTATGTGTAAAACACATTACATATAGTAGACAATCTCCAAATCCAAAGCCAAAGGCTGTCCGGAAGGGAGTTAAACATTTGAAAAAACGCAGACAACGTTCATTATTCACAGACATTGTCATTGTCGATGCTGGGGATCGAACCCAGAACACAGCAGAGTCCGATCAAGTGCGTTCGTCACTCAACGCGGACTGCCCGACTGAGCTACCGTGCCGGTACAAATTAGTTCCGTTGTAAATTTTGTCATAAAATCATAAATGATGAATAATCGTCCCTTGCATTTTAATAACTTTAGGTGGCCTAGAAATCATTGTCCTTTATATGAAAGATATTTTATTCATATTTGTTTATAGTAGTGGTATATAATAGTGATTTATTTGGAAAAGCAAGTTTGCTTTTCTTAATTTTAAATTAATATTTTATTTGCTGTCGCAATTTTTTCTCTAGCTACTTATCGGTTGCTATCTAGTGTGTTATAAGTTGAGATTTTGAATTAATAGGTACCTACTAAATATAGGGAAATATTCGGTGTTTACAATCAACGGCATCAATATATGACTAGTATCCGGCAAAGTTTGTAGATTGGTAGATGATCGCATGGACATTATTTTTGATAAAATCGTTTCACGTTCATTTAACTTGCTTAGGAAGAGCGAAAAAATGGCTGCAGAAATAAATAGATCGGATATCACAGGAAATGACCAAAGAAGAACAGCTGATTTTATAAAGGCAATGAGGATTGATGATTTTAAATCTACATTATTATAATTTTTTGTTGAATATTAGATATCTGATAGTATAGCTACTACTTTAGGAAATAAAATTATACGTACAAATTACAAAACGAAGGACGTGTTATAAGGGAGGAGGATGAAATGCTTTTTGTACACATGAGGAAACAGATGGTAGGATAATTTTTCATACCAATAAATTTCCTGTAAATTCTAATGCTCTAATAACAGCTAGCGTTACAGATATTTTTATTATTCCATTAGGAAACCTGGATAATTTTCCAGAAAACTTTCAATACGGTTTGAACTGGGATTGGCAGCTAAAACACTATTCGTTACGTCCATTTAAATAGAGTGTACAGTTATTTAGGAAAGGCACTTGCAAATGCGTGATTCGAGTGTCCTCAAGTACATCCAATATTGGGCGATAACGTAGTCGATCGGCCATGATCAATTGGTCCAGAAGATGACGAGGAAGCAGCATATCAAACGATGAAGAAAATATATCAGACTGCTAAAAATAATTTTTATTAATGCTGTTATTTAGTATTTAAAAAATATATATAATTATTTTTGAATTCTATTTGACTTATCTACTATTTGTAATCAAAATAATTTTTTTTAGTTCTTAAAATTTATTCTGTTTGCTTGAATGTGTTTATATGGAGTGATTCATGTTATATCATTATTTTGAAAAATAGTTGCATTTTTATTTATTTTTATCTTTGTCAGCAACTGCGACGAAATAGGATCATCTGTCATTTTCATTTAATATCTTAGATTAGCATTTTACATACATTTTGAGGTGAAATTTATACTGATATTCAACCAGGTGGTTATTATTGCGCTTTTGAGTTTTTGCACTTTAAAGTGACCAAATGCCACTGTACCAATATATTGCAATTTAATTAAAAAATTTAATAGTAGAGTGCATGTTTTTACGGCCACCGTCCAATGAACTAGTTTCTTCCGGGTTTTGCCGTGGCCATCGAACTTGCTTTAATGTTTCGTCCAACATACTGTCAGCATCTTCATAAGGATACCAAAGACTCTGGAATTCTTGTTCTGTCTATTTCATTAATAATGCATGTAAAAAAAAATTGTTATTAAATAAATTATTTTAGATGATATTTTAAATTATACATTTTTTTACGACGAATATTTAATTATTTCAATGATTGTAAATACTTAATTACATAAATTATGATATACATTTTTCGACAAAATTATTTGAATTATTTTCTTATGCCTATTTGGCAACATTTTTTTGTCTAATATACAATAATTAAATTTCACTTAGTTTTTCTTTCAATTTTAACCTTCCAAAGTAGTTTCCTCTAATTACTAACTAATTCTTCACTTCAGAATATATTGAGAGTTTTTGAGACAGATGTCAAGACTTAATTATAAAGAAATAGCACAATATCGGAATATTTTAAATTTATTACATTAGACCTCAACTTAATTAACAATAGTTAATCTAATGCATGGAGTCACACGAAAAATATTGTAACAAATTGAGTTCAACGCTAAACGTGCTTGTGTTAATTTTTCACATGTGATTTTGTTGTTACTTTTAATATAGAAACATATAACAGAGTGTTCCATATTGAAATTGAAAGGGCCCTGCACATTTTCTTATATAAAATGGTTCTCGGTTAAATTTTCTGAATTTTTAGTATATTATAGATCTCGATCTCCTGATTAAAAGTTATATGGGCCCAATCTAATCATATGACTAGTTCTTGAAATACAGGGTGTTAAAGTTAAAAAGTGGCTATTTTTATAAAATATATTTATGACAATTGAAGGATTCGATTAACTTTTTTTTCGCGAATATCATTCCTCTAACATCAGATAATATATTGTGATAAAAATATGCGCTTATATATAGGATGAGCCACCAATAACACGAAGTGAATTTTTAAGATCGATATGTTTATGCTGAAACAACAAAATTTTGAGAAAATTATTTTTGAAATGAAATGCACTATTTCACGATTAGCGAAATTCCCAATTGTATTATATTATACAATGCGAGTCAAAAATATGGACACACGTATGACTCGTTCTACTAAGACGTTCTGTATATTTTAATATATATTGATTGTCCATTGATAGCTGATTCCAAATCTATATAATTTTAGAGGGGGCCACAGGGTGATACAAAAGATATAACACAAGAAAAATGCCGAAAAACTTATTTTTTTTTTAAATCGTAATGTAATTCAAAATTTCGTCGGTTAATTTCCGTAATTCTTTCAAATTGTGTTTATTGTGTATATGTTAATTGAGTACCAAAAATTCAAAATCTTACTATGACTAGTTCTCGAGATTTAAAGCGAAAAACACCATGTAGGTACGTAAGATCAAATCATCATCGAATACGAGTTTTCGGTTAAATAGTGGAAAGTGATCATCAATTTTATATAACTATCCTGTTCGAATTTCTTTTCCATTAAATATTAGTTTTTCCTTAACTGCTCTCACAAAGAACAATAATATTTTTCAATGTTATGTTTGTTTGTCTTGCCTTGCAATATGGTTATACAATAAATCCAATATGGCGTCCGTAAAACATCATGTCAAAATAGAAAAAGAAAACATGTCGATGGTGTCACACAGGAGCTATATTATGAGAGGACTGCAGACCTTTCATCAATAAACATTATGGAGGATTATGCTTATTCTATGAAACATTCATTTCCATGGCCGACATTTTTGTGTGGAAGGTAAATACACACATGGTATTTTTCGCTTTATATCTCGAGAACTAGTCGTAGTCAGACTTTGAATTTTTGGTACTCTATTAACGTATATAAAATAAACACAATTTGAAAGTATTACGGAAATTAACAGACGAAATTCTGAATTACAGGATGATTAAAAAAAACAGGTTTTTCGGCATTTTTCTTTTGTATCATCCTGTGGACCTCTAAAATTATATATATTTGGAATTAGCTGTCAATGAACAATCAATATATATTAAAATATATAGAGCGTCTTATTAGAATGAGTCATACGTATGTCCATATTTTTGACTCTCACTGTTTAATATAATACAATTGGGAATTTCGCTAATCATGAAATAGTACATTTCATTTCAAAAATAATTTTCTCAAAATTTTGTTGTTTCAGCATAAACACATCGAATTTAAAAATTCACTTCGTGTTAGTGATAGCTCACCCTGTATATACGCACATATTCGTATCAAAATATATTATCTGACGTTAGAGGAATGATATTCGCGAAAAAAGAATTATTTTATAAAATTAGCCACTTTTTAACTTTAACAACCTGTATCTCAAAAACTAGTCATAGGATTAGATTGGGCCCATGTTACTTTCAACCAGGAGATCGAGATCTATAACATACTAAAAATTCAGGAAATTTAACCGAGAACCATTTTATACAAGAAAAAGCCCTTTTGTTGAATTTCTCGTTTTTAATTTTGTTTTATTTTCGTTGCCGTAGGAAAAAAATCATGGAATTTATAACGTACTTGAATATATTCATGAAAAATTTACCTTTTCTATTTAAGTTAAAAATGAAAGTTTTTACGTAGCAAATACTCTGTAAACATGAAGGCTTATGGAACTCTTAAAAAAAAATTGTTATCATTTAATAATAATAATAATAATATTGTTCATAAGATCAGTTACAGTGGTATTGAACTTTTCGTCACAAACACAATTTAAATTTAAAACATTAAATGAATAAATCATAAAGTCTTGGCACTATAAAAAATATCAAATCAGTCCCTAAGTTAAGGAAAGATAAATAAATAAAAACAAGACACGTTAAGTATTTAATTATTTAAGAATACAATCCACAAGTATTATAAAAAACATGTTCTAATAAAACTAAGCGTACTTTCCTTCCAAAATGTTTATATAAGCTGCTTTAAGTGGTCAGATAGCTTATTACACAATTTTATACCCATATATTTTGGACTCTTTTCATACAATGATAGTGTATGGCTTGGGATTATTAAATTATCTTGATGCCGTGTGTCGCAGTTATGATTGTGATTATTTCTTAAAAATTCATATATATTTGATTTCACATATGTTACTATTTCTAAAATATAAATAGAAGCTAGTGGCAATATGTACACTTCTTTAAATATATCTCTACAGGAAGTTAAATGGTTAACTCCTATTATACTACGTAGTGCTCTTTTTTGAAATATAAAAACCCTTTCACTATAATGAGAAGGGCCCCAAAAATAATACCCTATGTTAGCCTGGAATAAAACTGTGCAAAATAATATGACAGCAGTACACTTTGATTAGTGATATATTTTAATCTGTACAACGCAAAACACATAGATGAAAGTTTATTACACAATGTGTCAATATGAACATGCCAATTTAATGAATTATCAATGTGGATACCTAAAAATTTTGTACAATTAACTTGTGTTAAGGACTTGTCTTTAATCCTAAGAAGGTAACTTTGATTGTAATTTATAATTCTAGGTGTAAAATATATAAAACATTATTAAGTTACGTTCATTAGTAACATTTGGAAGATGGTTTATAAAAAGTATAAATAGTAGCGGACTCAATACCGAACATTGTGGTACGCCAGGAGTTACATCTAACGTGTGAGGCATGACGTCATTTATTTCTATGATTTGTTTTCTGTTAGACAGATATGACACCAACCACTCACCCAGTTTTCCTCTGAATCTGAATTTAGATATTTTTTCCGTAAATAACTTATGTTCTACAAGATCAAAAGCCTTGCTCAAATCCATGAACAAACCGAGACATTTATGGTTTTTATTTAAATTATCATACAAATTATTGAGGAAACTAAGCATAGCGATTGTTGTCGATCTGCCTCCTTTAAAACCGTACTGCTCGTCACAAAATATCATGCTGTATGGAAAATGCAATTATTCTTTTGAGTACCACTCATTCCAAATTTTAGATATAGTTGACAGTAATGCTATAGGTCTATAGTTATCTATTAACGGTTTATCACATTTTTTGTGTATTGGAATAATTTTGGCAACTTGGAAATATCCTTTCAGGTAGAGACCAATTTATCAAATATATTAACGGTTACATAATGTAGTTAACAACATATTTGAACATATTTGCACTTATTTTGTCTATAGCAACTGAATTTGACTTCTTAAGATCAGCAATTATATTAAATATCTCATTCTCGGTGACAGGGTCTATAAATATGGTTGGATAGTTTTTACAGTTTGTTGCTTGTTTCCTGATTGATTTTAATAAGACTCCACGACCGCGCGTCGTAGCTGGTTTTAATTTTTATTCTCAGTGTATTACGTCAAGGAATGTACAAACTGTACTCTTTGAAAATAACAGTTGTTAAGCTTATTTTTTGAAGGGCAGATTTTTTTTGCGTAAAAATATGAAATTTTGGGACAACTTTGTACAGTTTTTATTTCATGCTAAAAAACATAAGATGAAAAAGAAATAATAATGGAAAATCGACTAGCTTGTATTTCCCGGTAAATGTTTTTCTGTAGGACGTACCTATAGTTTCGGAGATATTAACGAAAACTAAAAGAAATACGAATTTCCAGAGAAATTGTTAAAAATATGTATATTTCAAAGAAATAAATCGTGCAAAATCTACTCCAATATTATCCTTTTATGGTATTACACTTCAAGGTACTACAGGCCATTCTTGAAAACAAGTTCCTGCAACTCAATATGTATTGAATTCGAAATTTGTTTGTGTACTGTTCTATCATTTAAGCGGCTATATAAAACGCAATAACAGTGATAAATGAACGATTCAAGCGGTATTTTAAAGGAAACTTAATAATCTTCTTAAGTTAGATACAAATATCGATATTTAATTTGTTTATATGTTTGTTGATAACACATAAAAAAATATTTGTTTTTAAATTGTTTTTTTGCAAATAATAATTTCGTAAAAATCTCGCCGATGTAAATTAAACAGGTAAGGTAATTGTTGCAAACAATTCTTCAGCGTGTCTAGTAGAAACATAGACTTTATGCAAAACTAAACTCTCCAGTATATTAGTTTTACTTTATAGAAAAACACGAAGAAATGTTGTTTTACAAATTTCGCTGGTCTAACTTGAACTTATAATATTTGAGATTATTTAAGTTTAAAGTGAAACAGACAGTGTTTCTAGACTGTAATGTTTGTAAATAACAAAAAGACTATTGTACCTATACACCAAATATAAATAAATACTAAATATTAATCCATATCTAGCCACTAATGTGTTGTTTATATTTTGATCTGAAACGAATATTGCTTTTACAATTTTTACGATATAATCTTTATGTCTTACAATACATTTAAGAACATCTAAGGGTGGTTTCATTTTGGCGATCAAATGGAACATTTCAAAATCGAAAGACATTACAAAGTCTAAGTTGGAGCAGTGTCTGTAGTTGGTAACGAAATATACGTTTTTATTAACCTGTTATTTTTCGTTGATATTTTTAATACCAATATACTAACGCTAGCGGCAAATAAATCACTTTAGAAGGAAAGCTACTGAACAACATTTAAATGAATTCACTTCAAATTTGCAGTAACACTTCAACGTAAAATTCCAACACTCGAAACCTGAAGTTCTGACCTCATTCGCATTTAATCCTTACTTATCTGATAAGAGTTCGGTTTTCCCTATAGCAACTGTTATATAATTTCATATGTTAAAATGGCAAGATCAATAATAATATTAAATACAGGGTCAAGTCTCAAGTCTTTCCGAACATAAATCCGTTTGGTAAGACGCTTTTTTGAGAGAAGCGGCAAACCGGACACGACATGTCCGTATCCATTGTTTATCGACTCTGTTTTCCACTAAGGACCGAATTTCTGCGATCTGTGGCTTCTGCATACCTTACAAAACGCGGATATCTCATACCTGCAGTTACGTCATTACATTAAACATATTTCGAGTTTTATAGTTATTGATGTACGTTTTGCATAATTCTATAACTTTTCCTCCATATACAATCAAGCACCTTTAGTTAGATGTATGATAATGTAGCGGCATTCGATACAGCAACTGGAGTGGCCAAATGGCACTGAGGTCGCGGCGATGAATGAAAAATAATTTATATTAAGCAATTGATTTATTACACTGAGAGAATGATTTAATTGAGATAAATAAATTTTATTACCCCCAACTAAATGATTTATTCGTATTTGGCCGATTAAACATTTAGTTGGGGATACTAAATCATTTATTTATAATGAAAACTAAATATTTAATATTGTCAAATAAATTCAAATACTCACTAGTAAAAAATATATTGTTCTCAAAAATAAAGATTTATTTCTCATAAATAAAGCTTCTTACAAAAGTTTCATTGGTTTATTCGTAATTAATAAAGTTTGTTTCATATAAATGAATTTGCTTTTCAAATTATGCTTAATAAAAAGATATTTCTTTCTTAACAAAAATCATTTTTACTGACTACTTTCTAAATTTGTCGTCAGTAAAGATGCTTACTAGTGGTTAATAAGTGTATACTATTTGATTTAGTTGCAATATAGAAATATTTATTTTATGTTAATATACAGTGTGTTCCCGGATTATCTGTCGGAGAGGAAAAATTACGTTAATTAACGATTGAAAAAATAACTGGTAAAAATGTATTAATATTTACTGAAACAGAGAGATTCATATAATGGAAAGCAAAATTTAACGTACACGGTATCCAAAAATATAAGAAATGTTAATTAAGACCAAACTAGTTTGATTTTTGTTTAGGAGCAAAATGTAAAGTAAGTTGCAAGATAACGTCATATCTTATATAAAATTTTGCAATCAAATATAATAATCAAAATTTAAAAAATTCAATATATTTTTTAAATTTTGCATATCTATCAACTTTTGTATTTGACTATTGACTGTCTTGCCATTTCAATATATACATACATTTTGCATTTGGTCTTAAACGGAGGTAATTTAATCTAGCTAGATGTTTTTTAATTTTTTGGATATCATGTACTTTTTCAAACAAACCAATAAACCAACATTAAATGCTTTTCATTATGTGAAGCTTTAACTTTCAATAAACAAAACCTTCTCTTCCACTGTCACTTTTTCAAACATTAAAATAAAACCATTTTTGTCTTCGACACACAAACCGGAACAAATATTATACTACCTTAAAAATAAGGATTTACATTTCTACTTACCTGATGTGTATATTAAAGTTCGTCTTGGAATATATAAGTCAATTGGAAAAAATATGAATCTATTGATTTGAGTACCATAACGTTTTTGATTTTAAAAAAGTTTTATATATATTTTTTTATATTCTTTATTTTTCATCTCTATATGCTTCTAATATTATAAATGTAATACCTGTATTTTAATGCACTATACAATATCAATATGACCATCTATTTAAATTAAGAATTAGACATTAAAGAGTGCAATTAATATACAATAAGTAGGTACCGAGCAAATTTTTTGAATTAATAATACTTGTAAAATACAGCATTAATCAAACAAATAAAACAATGTACTGTATTATAATGTTTTATTGTAAAATACTTGCATTTAAAAAATTACAGAACAAGAAAATATACCCTGGTGTTACCTAAAATGTACACGCACAAACCGTACTGATTAACTTGTAACTTCTTTAGTATACTGCGACAGAATTTACCAAGTAGGCCGATTTTTGTAAACGTACCTATCATAAACAAAAATATCCGTATTCGCATTCTAGGATAGTCAGATATGATATAATGCACATAATATAGAGAATCTAATAATGCATGTGCATGAAAACTTTGCTAATGGTAGAATGAATACAATGGCGACCTCACCAATAGTCGGGCTAGACTAGTCCATACCTTTAAAGATTTGCAGGAGGCGTCCCAGGGTCCAAATATTACAATATTAAATTCACTCAATTTAATTACTATTATCCATTCTCAAAAATAAACACCGTAAACAGACTAAAACACTACGAATTTCGAAGAAAACTGGAATCCCTTAATATGGCATCTATAACGAAAACAATTATAGTTTTTCGACGGCAGATGGCGACATTTGAACATTTAGTTTTCAGAAATAAATTTATTAATGGGTAGTAAATATTACTCCACAAAACTAAATATTTACGTCACGTATTATGGTTAACTCTTTGCTGATATATTTATTTCTAGGAAATAAATGGAATATTGTAATAAATTTAGGAGAAACAAATATCCTTCTCTCAACTAAATCTTATTATTTTCATACAGTAATTTACTTAGGAAGAACAAATACGGCGGAAATAAATCATTTAGTTTTGTCAACTAATTGAATATTTGGTATATTATTTCCATAACAAAACTTTTTAAATTTTTTTTTATGTATATTAAATATAATAAAGGATAACAAATATTTAATAAATTGAAAAACTAAGACTTCTTACTTATTTCAAGCCTCATATTTCCCGCAATGTATGAGTGGCTTGTACAAAGAAATTTCAACTCCAGTTCAACCTGAACTCTGTTCAAGATCTCTGACTACCATTATGTTATTATATAGATTTTGAACCTAGTTCAAAGTTGAACCACAGGCCAAGTTGTATAGAAGTGGATCAGATGAAGTTCAGTTGAACTTGGTTACAATTGCTACAACAATATAATATCCACGGATTATGAACCAAGTTCGACTGAACATTCTTTGATCCACTTTTTTACAACTTTGCCTAAGGTATACAATTATTATGAATTATATAAATAATAACTTACATTACATGCCGCATATCATAGACAACCCAAATCCAAAGCAAAAGGCTGCCCGGAAGGAGATTCACATTTGAAAAAATGCGGACAACATCCATTACCCGCCGACATTGCCAGTGTCGGTACCGGGGATCGAATCCAGAGCACAACGAAGTCACGCCAAAGCGAATTTTTCACATAACGCGCTCTAGTCAATATCTTATACAACACAATCAATTGACTTGCTCAGGTCACATAATGTGACAGAAACCAGAGACAGTCCTCCTGCAATGCAGGCAACACCGCGTGTTGTCGATTTACCTTTACGAAAACCATGTTGTTCCTGTGACACATACCATTTAGCTGAAAGTAATTCGCAATCTTTTTTTTTATTGCTTCTAATGTCTTAGACAGCGTTGGCAATATTTATATTGGACGATCATTTGAGATATCATTTAAATTGCATTTTTTGTGCAAAGGCCTTTTTTAAATAAATAAATAACACCACAGGTAATTACGACTCCCTTTATCCAGGAAGGCTCTAGAAGAGCCTTGTGTGGGAGGAAGATACATTTAAAGCCAAGAGACACACACACACACACACACACACACACCCAATATCCGTGTATAGTGGAAAAATCCCGCTCACAGTATTTTCCACTGCCACGATCGGCAATAAAACTTTTGGGTAAGAGGCAAGTGCGCTTACCTCTCGACCATCAGCTATACGCTTACTTTAGAACATTAAAAAGGTTCCCAGAAAAGTCCGCTATATAGTCATTGGTTTAACAGATATAAATGGATCCCAGATGGCATCCACAATATAAATACACCACAGGTAATGACGACCCCCTTTATCCCGGAAGGCTCTAGAAGAGCCTTGTGTGGAAGGGGGCTACACATTTAGAGACCAGGAACACACACCTAATATCCGTGTATAGTAGACAAATCCCTCTCACAGTATTTTCCACTGCCACGACCGAGGATCGAACCCGGAACTTTTGGGTGAGAGGCAAGTGCGCTCGCCTCTCGACCATCAGTCATGTATTTGATTAAACTATTACGTAAACAATACACATCTCTTGCATGTGAGTTGCTTCAGTTTTTGATAATATCTTTTACTTCAGCGTGCGATTCTAGGTTATAAAGTGAAATATTTTCAGGCACTTTATGTTTATTTAAGTATCCTAAAGGCATGGAGCCCATTTGCGATATATTGCTTCTCGTTGAAGATATCGAAAAAGTACGTTCAGAATCTAATTTTGAGCCCAAATACCAAACTCCAATACGATATTCGCATTTTTAATTTGTTAAATATCTTTCACAGTCCACATACAGTTAGAATTTTGGTTATGTAAGCAAAAACCGTTAAATTAAATGTCAAAAATCAAAATCTCTGAGTTATGTTGTATAAAGTTCTTAATTAATAAAGTTATTTTGTGATGAGGTTTTTAGCAGCAGAGAAGTAGCTGCAGAATTTCATTGAAGACATCGTTTACTAGTCGATATTAGTCATGGAACTGTAGCTACAGTAAATGAAATTTTCAATGAAACTGGCAGTGTTATTATACCAACCAATCGACATCGTCGAATACATTCGCATCCTGAAGATAACGTAATCTTAGCTGCAAATCAAGCGAATCCAAGATTAAGTCTATGAGATTGCAAACAAATATTTCTAAACTGAAAGAATATGATAAAAATAAAAGGTCAGATTATTGCTATTGGGTCCAGGGACGACCGGAAATTTATTAGTAAAATTTTGTTTAGCGATGAGGCTACATTTATCATTAATGAGGTAGTATCATCTCAAAATTGTAGATACTGGGCTACAAAAAATCCTCATTGGGTTATTAATTGCAAAGGCAAGTATTCAGAGAAAAGCAATGAGCTGGATAGGGAGCAAGAGCCCTTTTAAACTCTTAACCTCTAGGTCCTCCGATATTACACCAATAGATTTTTATTTCTGGGAAACAGTGAAAAATAAAATTTACAAAGCAAGGCCCAGAAGCCGAGAAGAACTGTGCGATGTAATAAGAAGAGCTTGTCGAGAAATCAGCAATCCAATACTGGAAAAAGAATAGCCAATCATAATCGTAAAAGAATTGAGAAATGTATTCAAATTGAAGGAGGATTTGTTGAAAGACGCTACGTCCGATAATTTATTAAAATTTTTATTTACTTGTCAGTTTAAATTGTTATTTGTTTTCTTTTCTCTTAAAATGTATTTTTGGCAGCAAATTGAGACTTCGTGAATATATTTTTTTCCATTTCAATGGAATCCTATTAAATTGAAAACCAAAATTGTAACCGTGTGAGGACTTTGCGGAGAAATATTGAACAAACTGAGCAACTTTTTCTGATAATTTCTTTCGATATCTTCAACGTAAAGCGAAATATCGGGAATGGACCTCATTTGAGGCCTGTCGTTGTCTCAGTTTGTCAATTAAATGTTGGTTGGTTGCCTCGAAATGTACTCTTTTGTAGGACTACAATTGTGCAAAGATCAAAAGTGTCTTCATTTTAAGTGAGACATATTGTATAAAGAGCGAGTAATTTTTTGTTTCTCAGGATAGAAACCTTTCATAAAAGGTTTCTCTAATTTTAAGTAAATCGCCGTTATACCAGTTGACTTTCACAGTTCACATTATCTTTCATTTATTTGTTCAGAAAATGCATATAAATAACAGTGAATTCTTGGATGAATGTTTCAAAATTTTGTTCAGCATTTTTATAAGTAAATATGCCATTCCAGTCAATTTTGTATCAACTCCAACTTTTGTTTGTTTATTATTTTAATGAAACTACTTGGCCAGAGTAATTTGATACATATAAATGAATATAAGGAGTATTTCCATGACTCAAAACATTGTTTTATTGAACTCTGTACCTCTAGTAGTTTGTGTTATGGTTATGGTGTGAACAAAAGATACCGACAGATTTTGAAAATTTAAAACCTTAACGTTATTTTCTTAAAATAATTTAGATTATGATCACCACAAATATTTTGTCCTTTTTCGCACTATTTAGGAATTTCATTAGATTCAAAAATATATTATAAAAAATACTAAAATCCCAAAGTATTCTGAAGGAACACACTTTGATAATACTCTACTGCTGAGATGTGAGATTGCTGATGTTAATTAAGAATCAACTTCCATCAATCAGTTACTCGTCCATTGCCTTCTTCTCGATCAGTCAATGAATCTATCAACCGTATGCAACTTTGTGCAGTTTAATGAAGATTTATTGTGAAAAATTTCAGCCTTTAGGAAGTGATTTGAGGTAGTTCATAAACTTCATAACTTTGTGAACATTCAATCTCTTATGCCCTGGCGCGGTAGGCTGGTACTTTCGCCAGTTTTTCGACTAATTCTACTAATCAAGCTGGTATTATTGGGAGATGATGAAAATTTCAAATAGAAGAATTATATCTAAAGAAATTAATTTTAAAAATGAGAAAGCTGCATTTCCCACTACTTTTATGTGGGGGAAAGGTATGAATTCAGATAACCCACTATACTACTACTACTACTGGTTTTAAAATAAACATTTCGTAAAACTTTTTTGTCTGGAATACGGCAATCATTCTCATTTTAGTACTTTTGCAACATATGTTTTAAAAAATATCCAGGATACTTGATGGCAGTTAAGAGATGTTCATTTACGTCTGTTCAAGGCATGCTTTAAATTGTAGAAAATGTGGTTCTTAGAGAAAAATTATTTATTTTATTGGGTACTAACTAAGATGATGAAAACAATAATTCAATAATATTTTTAAAATAAAAATGAAATGGGTGTAATTCAATTCAATTCTACTCAGTATTTTTAAATAGTTATTTTGAAATGTAGACTCTGCATAATGTACGAGAATTTAGTTTCACATGTTTGAAAATATCAAATATGTTAAAAGACGGCGGAATTATGTGATGTGCGAATTGCAATTTGGATATACCCTGTAAATTAACGTTATCTATCTGAAACGAGATTTCAATTATAATTATCTGGTAACTACTCAAAATAGTAAAACATTTTTGCTATGTTTATTAAACATACATAATAAGAGAGATAATTATTATTTATGAACATGACAAACATCACACCCGCCAGAAAATTGATGAGGCGTACATTATCAGTAATATTATATTTTTGTTATTGATTGCTATATCCAGGATTTAATAAATTACATATATATTGATTTATTGCTATTTTTGCAATAAATAGATATGCATTTTATTGATAATTTACTATTATTGAACGTATTTACGATAATGTTTACAATTTTTTTAAACCATGTGTAGAAATTAACACCACCCAAAAAAATATTCATTTAAAAATTAAATATTGTAGCTAGGAGCTTTGAACTCACGAATAAAATAAATAAGGAACGACTGAAAATATTTTCCGGCTCTGCTAGGAGGAATACAATTTGCCACAATTATATTTCGTCATAATTTCAAAACAAATAAAAATAAGTCCAATCGACAATAAAGACAAATCGCTAACATTTTTTTTCGCCTTATTTAGATTAGCATCCTGGTGGAGTTTAACATTAGCATTCCACCACTCAATCAGGACACATACACATAGACAATTATGCAACGACCATTCTCTGCGACATTGCCATCTGCCGCAGTTGAGACTCGAACTCAATAGTGGTACAGCAACTATTGCAACTTGTGTTGTCCCTCACACAACCTCGTCTAGTCCACTGCCACCAACTCGGTAACACATGAAAAATATCACTAAACATCCATACCCTAGCCAGGTAGAACCCGAGACTCCTTGGTTGCAAGCCTAACTAATTACCAATTTTTTACCAATTAAAAATCTAGCCACTTTGCCGGCTTAATGATCATTTTTTAAATCAACCTCAACTGCTAGGAAATACTAAAGGAACTATAAACTTACCCACAGCAGCACACGTAGAGCAAAACATTTTTGTCGAAGTCATTAGTGTGATAAGTGACTTAAAAATTCATTATCATCAGGGGCTGGCAATTATTTAAGATTTTTAATTTAAAAAATTGCTAAACAAGAAGCTAAACCATTATGTAACATTATTAACTTATGTTTTAACGAGGTAGTTTTCTTAGCATATCAAAAACTATTCGGTTGTATAAAAGAGGTAATCCAACATCAATAACGAACTATCATCCAATTTCTCGTCTGAATATTCTCAAGAATTATTGAAAAAATCATAGCCAAAAGAATTACATACTTGTTAGATAAGAACGATATTTTGTCAAACGTCAACATGGATTTAGAGACAAAATATCAACAACGTCTGCTCTCTGCAGTATTTTAGATTTTATACGTAAACAGTTGGATAAAAATAACAAAATATTCGTTGATTTAACAAAAGTGCTTGACTGCATTGATCATGAGTTCTATTGAAATTGAAAACTTATAGACTGCGTGGTATTTATCCTAAATTTTAAAAAAGTTATCTGTACAATAGAAAACAATTTGTTCCACTGCCATATTTTCGTGTGCTTTAGCAGACGCGGCCTAATCTGGAATTATGGCACGCACTTCAAGCCATGATGCGCGCTGGGGGGAGCGGTGTTCTGCTCCTTGGGTGCAGAAGCAGGAGCCGTAGTGGTGTTCTGGGACCCTGTAGTCGAGTTGGTCTTAGGCCTACTGCTCATATTCTCAGCCGAAGTGCTGAACAATGACTTCCATAATAAGTGCGAGAACTGGTTCTAAATGTGTACAGAGAGTAGATGCGAATTGTTGTAAAGAAGATGAAGGCTGTAATGTAGCTATTATGCGTGTTATTTGCTATTGATGTGTGTAGTAATGTGTTGAGTGGCGTAGCGTATTCTGATGGTGTAATGTGTGAGAAGGTGTCAATGTAAAATCAATATATAAAGCTTTTGGATTAGTTATTTTTTTAATATTTATTTAACGTCGGCCTATTTCCAGTACTGAGACCTAACACCGACGCCTGTAGACGAGCTACCCCCAACCAGAAATTTTGCCGAACTGCTTCTCTTTCGAAGAATATGGATCGTTTACTTGCCTAACATTTAATAGACAAGGGACTGACGGCTTTACATCCCCCCCGCAGAATGGTATATTCACTACACAACACTCGCCTAAGATTGCATAGCTTCCGCATATACACTGTTATACAAACCGTTGAAAGACGTGAGGTGAGGAATCATTGGGTATTTGGTCTTTTGGGGTTCTAATTAAATTGGAAATTGTTTCAACAATTGATTCCCACGGTGTATACGAAATACCTTGCTCAAACTGTCCCCAAACATACATTGGACAAACCAGTAGACGGATTAACAATGCAACATATGAACATCGTCTTGCAGTTAGAAAATCCGATCCCACATCATCACTTGCCCAAGACCGCCTTCTAACAGGCCATAATATAGATGTCGATAACATCAAAACCATAGCACCCTCATTTTTCCAGAAACCGCGAATCATCCGCGAAGCAATTGAGATTAAAAAACGTCCCAATTGTCTAAACAAAAGGGATGACGGTCATCGTCTTCCAGTCGCTTGGAAATCATTGATCTCCAGACTAGCCCCACAATCTTCATCCACACCTCATAATCCTGATAGCAGCCGTTCTGCTCTGATGCCTTCATCAACCCTCAACCCCCCATCACTCTCCCACCCACAGACAGCTTTCGTATAAATAACACTTCGTCAGATACTGCCAGCGAGTTCGCTCTAAGGAGTAGGCAGATTGAGGCCTTAGAGAAGGATCGTGGTGAGATCTGGGGAGTAGGCAGATTGAGTCCCCGGAATCGAACCAGTTCTACGAACTCCTAACATTATTTTCTTGAACAATCTTTTCTTGACCCCCCTTTTTCTCTTGAAAATGGCTCCAAAACGGGAGCCGAAACGTCGAGAAATTAACAATCTCAGACGCGGTTCAACCCGAGAACCTAGTATTTTTCATACCAACGACCGCGGAAGCTTCTCGAAATATATATGTATCTCATTGGATCAGAGTTTATATAAGACTGCTGAAGGCTTTCGTGGACTTATTTCTGATTAGGAAGTATCAGTTTAATTTATGAATTTTTTGCAACAGGGTCAAAGGCTTCACCCCGTACATATAGTTGGAGCACTTGGTTTCAGTGAAAGTTCGAAAAACAACTTTAGTTGTCTGTGGCAGGGTATATTTTCACCACCGTGTATATTGCTTCTTGAAATAACACACTAGTTTTTAGAACGAAATTATAATATTTATTTAAAATACATAACACAGTTTGATGCACTTAAAATTAACTTAAATGTAGATTGCAAATGATAACTTTTCAACAACGAAAGTTTTGTCTTAGAAAAATAAAAAATTGAGTCGTATTTAAATTTGATTTGAAGATTTGAAAAAAATTCACTTTTTGGCGAATGCACCGATTAGAGAGTTTGTTAAATTCACGTTGTATTAAATGAGCGAGGGCAGAATAGTATTGACGTTTTTTACTTGCTACAGCCAAGGAAGAATTCGCAGATAGGTTTAAGTACGTGTACCGGAATTGACTTGCCTGAGATTCGCCGCGCGCGGCTTTTCATACTATCGCTATTGTTGCGCCAATCGTGCACCGCGAGTCTTGCACGATCGTTGCTTTGTGATCTGGAAAGCTACCACCCATTCCGGGCACGGTCTAAAGCTGGATATGTCCCCACCCATTCCGTGCGGGCGAGGATTGCGCAATAGTGTATCATAAAAGTGAAATTGATTGAATTCAGAAGTGAAAGTTATGTTGTTGTTTTGGTCTTAAAATTATAAATCTTTTGCTGTTTAAATGAAATCCGAGTCGGCTTTACTTTAGAAGTTATTTGATAAATTTTGTCCGTATTTATTTTTCGACTCGCCCTCGTAAAACGATTCCGCAGATGAGCACTTATTATCTGGCTGCGGTCATACTAAGGGCTGTGTATGGTGCGAGCTGAACGAATGGAAGTAAGTTTTGGTGACATGTTTGAACTGTGCTGTGGGCTGTAGAATTGATATAAAAGGAATTTGTGCATATACACGTGTGTTGAAGGAACGAAAGTAAATATTGATATTAATCAAGGAGCTGTAGAATGCCGTGTACAAAAATAAATGGTAATTTATTATTTAAGACGCAAAACCAAATAGATATATAGATTGAACGAAAAATGGCTTGTAAAAAATTTATCAAAACGAATTCGAATGTTATACCGGGGTGTGCAAAGTGTTTTAGGAGTTGTTTGATATTATACGAGGGACATTTAAAGTTATTACTTCATAAAGTTAAAGCTCTAAAATTGGCATATTGAATGTTATACAGAGTTTGACGATATTTTTGGGCATATTTAAGAATTATCGAAGTGTAGTGAATTTTTTCAGAATATACTTTTCGAAAATGTAATTTTCTTACTAATTTGACTGTTAAGAATACTTTTTTCTATTTTGATATGGCGAGCTGAAGACGGATTTAATTGACAAATTTTGATATTTTTCGAGTTAATTTTTTAATGATGCGTAGTATATACTATAACACTTGAAACGGTCATTCATCTAAGTACTAACCGCGCCTAACGAAGCAACGTTAGGCACGGTTAGTACATCGCATTTCGTAAGTATGTACATAGTGAAGATGCACCTACGCTCGCCCCTAGTTAGTGGTTATAGCTCCAGATTTAGGAAGCGCGGCAAGATAGTTGGTATGGTGGTGGATAGCATTTTAAATTTGTAATCAAACGCAATTTATGTGAAATCCCTAGCTTTATTGGTCCGAAAGATATCGGCGAAATTCTCGGCACAACGGAAAGGAACCTCTTCAAACTTCTGCTCTCCCCATACCTGAAATCGTAAAACACCGGTTGGAGATGGCCAAAAGGGCCAAAAATGGTGGCTAACTTAGACATTAGTTAGTAGAGCTTAATGGGGTATAGCGGCAGGAGCTTTAACTCGGTAACCCTTTGGAAAGGCGAAATAATAAACAAAGGCGACTGTAAAATAAATAAAGTAAAAAGATAAAAACAAAATTAATACTGATAGGTTTAATGATACTTGATATCTGATTCCGCCCTCCCAAAATGAATTATCTCGACGCATAGAATGGTCATACAACCTGGGAACAGGACTTCACCTCGTGCTGCTCGGGGCCTCCGTCTACACTGTAGTACATGGCTTTGATACGATATAGAGTATTAAGAGTTGTTCGGAGTGTATTAGTCATCCATGCTTCCAATTTTAATTGTAAATGACTTTACGTCAATAAAATGACGCAGCCTAATGTACGGTGTGCTTGGAAAGAGAGTGATAGAGATGTAATAGAATATGACATTGGACAAATTTATTATACTAATCTATTTCTCGGTGCACTTGAAGACATTAGGGCTAATTTTATTTTACTTCTACAAAAGGGAAAATGTTTATTTTAATAATACCTATGCGGGATGGTAAGAATTATTTTTGTAAATCGAAAATAGAAGAAAAACAAAATATGTTTTTATATATACTTTTTCTCTCTCATCGACCCACATTGTAACATGTTTTTAATGTCTTTTAATGAAAGCCATTTTTTAAAATAATGATTTATATGAGAGTAAATTGCACCGTCTTTCCAGCTTATATCCGGAGCGCTCTTAAATGAATCGTCTCGACGTTTAGAATGATAACAACCTTGAAACAGGGCTTTGTGCAATTATATGGAACTTTAATGAAAATAGACATTTAATGATGCCTGAATATCTAAACAATTTTCGCATATGTGAAATTTTACGTAATTCGAATTCTTATTAATAGATATGAGCCTGATGGTGCCTACTGAATGGGGAAAAGTGAATCAGTTCCATGAAATCGTTAGCGTTTCAAGTTCTTGATGTTTGATTGAAGAAAAATTTTTACTTGGGTATACTAGGAATTGAATGAGATCGTTTGAAGTAAAAATGCCAAAAACGGCCTTGCCTTTAACTTTGCCTGATTCCAACCAAACAAACATCAACATTCATTGAAAAATGAAGTGAACAAAATCACAAGAGATAATATTTTTGATAAGTCAATATTTAGCCACCTGATAATGCCCATTGAATAGACAAAGTGAATCAGCTCCATGAAAATGCTTTATGATCAGATCGAAGTAAAATTTAATGTGGACAAAAGTTGGACGCCATCTTCAGCGCTTCGCAATACTCACGCGTAAAGAGTTCTACACATCATGTTACCAAGTCTATTATTATACTAGGATCTCAAATCTGATGCTATATCAAGTTTTAAAATTATTATAACCGTCTATAATGTGTTTAATAAATTTCTATATATATAATCTATCTATCTCTGTATATATTTTGGAAATCATAAATTTCATACTATTTCCATATTTCTTTTCATATTTTTTGTAAGCGGCCATACAAGTTTTTATAAAAATCATGTTTTTACATACCTATTACACTATTCTTACTTGGCACCATTAAAAAATGATTTATGGTTTCTAAATAAGAAAACTAGCAGCCCGGCATGGTAGCTCAGTCGACTAGAGCGCGACTTTGCTGTGCTCTGGGTTCAATCCCCGTCACCGACACTGACAATATAGGTGGGTAATGGATGTTGTCTGCGTTTTTTCAAATGTGCAACCCCCTTCCGGACAGCCCTTGGCTTTAGATTTGGGCGTTGTTTACTATATGTGGTGCGTTTATATTATTTTTGTGTTGCTATGCCAGGTATTCGCAATACGGCTATGATACTTGCGTAAGTTGCAAGGTCTGTGAATTTTTTAACTAAGAATGTCATAAACTTGTTTGAGATGATCAAATTAAACTTATGAATCGTTGATAAGTAAGAAAGTACTATTTTCGTGATTTTTTTAAATTTTAGAAATATGGATTGGAAAATAGAGGATGAATATTCCGAATATTTCATGAACATTTCTATTTCCTCTTTCATACAATCATGCGTAGAATCGTACAAAGTGCACACGCCTTAATTTTCTTGCGATCGTACATAAAAAAAATTTTTTACTTTTTAGTACGACTTTGTAAGAAAAGCATGTTTTCAAGAGTTTTTTATTTTTTACTTTTTAATCATACTTTAATTAAATTGTGACGCTCCCTATAGAAGTCTTTAATCAAAACCTTTAGTAGTCTACGTTTTGCCCGAGGTGCCAGTTGAATAGTATATTTAATAAATTTTCACCCCCGCGCCCCCAACGCGCTTATATTTACAAAAGTAACTGTGGAATACTGTATTGTCATCGGATCTTAGTAACTGTGCAAAATGTCATCAATTGATTGTGTCAGGAAGCATGTTAAATAAAGGATGCAGGATCTGGACAAACATGAAAACTGCATTGTGAGTTAAAGAAAAGCAAGTAAAAAAAAGTCGTTTCCTAACTTTTCAATATACTGAAGCCACCCCTATAGTTTTTTTCACAATACGGGCTCTGTTTGATAATTGATGATAAGTTCAGACTTATCCCGTTTATAGTTCAACTAGACTGAAGCTCGCGAAAGAAAGGCAATATCTGCAATTTTAACTTTTATAATATCCGAATTTAGATAACTATTTGCAGCGCAACCTTCGATAGGCTTGTGTTTGAAAGTCGATTGCTGTTGCTTCTATCAAAATACAACTTTTATGTTAAAATTTTTATTGTAAATATTTTTAAGTTTATATTTTCCGCTATGCTAATATGAGATAAAGTACGCGCACTTTCTAGATATGGAGACTTTTCAAAGATTGATTTAGAAATCTTGTTTGAGTTGTGTGAAAAATCTAGCTTCATCCAAATTTAATCTCTAGAACGTGCTATATTTCACATATTTTGAAGAAATACATTACTAAATAAAATGTCCATTGTTAGCTTGAAATAGCTACGTAACATAATAAAAATCGACAAACAAATACCATTAAAATACTGATATCAGAGACCTATTATAAACATACCATTTATTCAACAATTGTTGCAGGAAAATTAAATGAATTAATAATAGTCATTAAAAACAGTTATTGTTCCTTTGTCACCATAGCGAAACATTTTATTGAGGACTTTGTGACTAAGCAAATAAAATATATATAATTTACTGATTTTTATGTTTCCACATAATAATAAAGCACTCACGATTGATCAAGATCTAATTAATTTTTATCACTTGTTTTAGATTATTATTTTAAATAATTTTTAATATATATTCGCGTTTTTATCTTAGTATAAAGCAGAACAGTAGCATTATCCATTTTTGTTAGTTGGCTCTACGGTATTCTCTGTAAATATAAGATTTTGAATCACAGAAACCAACTGGGCAAGAAAAGTTAGATTCCGAAGACACTTAACTAATGATAGGGTTGTACAAGTTAGTTAGTACAAGGGACCAGAATCATGAAATAGGTATTATAAATGAAATGAGAGATAAACACAATAAGTACAGAAGGTTGCAATGCTCTCGAATACAGTTATACAGCTTCCACTAATGAAATGTCGGCGTATCGGTTACCGATCGCAGGAGATAAACTGATTAGTGCATTTGTAAATATCAACATTCATAACATGTAAATATTGGCTAACACACGGTGCGTTGTTGGAGTTAAACATAAACGGATTTAACTTGTTCACATTATATGTATATGGAACTTACAAATTTGCATTCCTTACAACAACCAAACAAATTCAAAAACTCAAGAAAGCATTATATAAAGCAAAACAGAGGACGCAAATAAACAAAAAAAAACTACAAATTTCAGCTTTATTGCCTTTAATGAATATAGCCAGCACAACGCTTTGTACTATAATATACTTATAAATCCATATTAAGGAAACCAAAACAATAAAACGACCCCAGCCTCAAAGCGGACTACTTTTCACAACCGGAAACCTAGAACAAACATTAAAGCAGATTTAAAGTCTCATGTATTTCGAACCAACCAATAGTTACAAGGTCTGCTATTCACTATCATATTTTTGTAATTAATAGACGTATCTAGATTTTGACGGAGTTCGCTGATGTGTCTCGAAGATGGTGGACGATGATGGTGAAAGTCATCAAATAAGATATAACTTAACCGAAGCACTTCTATAAATATCGTGAAATTTTGAAAGAAATCAATTAAAAATTGATCGGCTCATGGTTTACATAATGTATTTAGTGTAAAACTGCACTAGTTTTCTAAACGAGTGATTAAAAGAAACCCACTCAAGAACTCTAAAATATAATATCGCAGATTTATGATTATTTCATCCAATACGTCTTGCAACAATTTTGCTGGCGTGTATGAGTCTGTAAACCTTCATACATTAAAGAATAATTTGTGTGAAATTAACATTCCTCCTCATATAGCTTCAACCATCATAAACCTACCTATTCAATAATAGAGCCATGAACGTACGCCACATTAATAATGAAAAACTTGGGCCACGTTACACATCACACGGTTTTCCCCTTCTATACTAGGTATATTGTAACGCGTCGGGTATTATCTGAATGTATAATGAAATAAATATACTATCTTAAAGCCTGAATGAAATGTAATTAAAAATTATGTAAATAAACGATTTTAATGGTTAATGGTTTTCTCCTAAGGCTCCGTCTTGAGTCCCACTTTGTTCAATGTATACACTGCCGACTTCCACTCTCTAAATCACATCCTAAGTACTACTCAATGCGCAGATGATTTGCACAATAAATAAAGAGTTTACTAAATGCAACGGTTCCTAAATAAGGGATTTGAAATTTCAGAATACAAGCCGGTAGTAACAATTTTTACTAAGCGCAATACTGAAGGTGTTGGCACAAAATTAAGTAAATTTAATTTCCCGATAATAAATGAAATAAAATACTTGGGTTATGGTTTTATTGACGCACAATACGCAAATAACATATCGGAACCTGAATCCGACATAAATGTACATGCTATTATTAATCTTATTAGATAGTACTCAAAATTATTTTGATTTTGCAATTCTGGCGGGAACTTGGCACATTGAAGCAATAAATAATTTTCACATGTCTAAGTACACTTTTCACTACAACGAAGCAAGCATGAATCAGAACGATGGGGCTATTATATACATTCACAATTGTATTGGAACAATAAATATATTTAACGCTAAGCATAACAATATTCCTTTTACAACAAATGGGGGAGGGACCTAATATAAGTTTAAAGATCATTGCAACTTATCGTCTCCCTTAGATAGATTCGTGTACTTTTATTGAAAATTTAAATAGATTCGCTGACGTAAATGAAACATGCGGTTTAGAATCTTCCATAGGAAATATCTCGGGAGATATAATCCTAGATATAAATTATAAACAAAATAATATAGTT
Source organism: Leptura quadrifasciata (assembly GCA_963675555.1). Taxonomy (NCBI): domain Eukaryota; kingdom Metazoa; phylum Arthropoda; class Insecta; order Coleoptera; family Cerambycidae; genus Leptura; species Leptura quadrifasciata. The sequence continues at coordinate 145,842,571 of OY776673.1, read as the reverse complement.
CAAGAATAACTCAACACACTTTGTTCTCTTGGTTATTACCCGCAAATAAATAAATCGGCTTGGATAACAAACACTTCATCATATCATCATCAAATATCATCATATATTTTGGAAAAATAAAAGCAGACTTAATTTATTCAATTTAACCTGTATACTGAAATCTAATATAACAGATTACCATGAACTATTTGAACCTTAAACCAAATAAAATCAAATTAAAATTATTGAAAAAACTCAAACTTATGAATATCAAAAATTGGAACAAATCATATTTATAAGAATGGGATTATACACGTGATAAAAACTAATATAGAAATAGCCACTAACAATTTTATCAGTAAATTTAAACATATATTGGCATGTTGTTCAAAGACATGTTATAATAACACCAAGAATATAAAAAACTGAGCCTTGGATCACTCAAGAATTCTTCTTCTTATTCTTCTTCTTCTTCTTAGCGGTGCGATGAGAAATTGCTGCAGGCCCCGTGGTCTATTGTGCAACCACTACACAATCAGTTCCCCTTCCAGGCCGGACTCCAAAAGATCTCTATTTCCTCCGACACAGGAAAACCAATGTCAAAATGTTTGAGCCTCAAAGCCATGAGGTCAGGGCATAGGGTCAGGATGTGGATATAACCTGCAGTTGGGGTTATCAAGTTGGTATGCAGCTGCCATGTCTAAGATGAGACTTACCACAATTCTGCCCGAACTTGCGATTTTGTATCAGCCAAAAAATATGCGTGGGATATAAAATTTTATTTTCATTCGACTAGCACAAACCTCAATTCTGTTCCTTTACCATTTTTTTGAGGAAAAAAAAATATATACAACTCTGTGCGCCTCCTCTTTGAGTAGGGGGTGGGGGGTTTTTGCGAGATTTCGAGATAGCTCTGCCCCTAAATCTTTTTATTTCAAGTTATTCCATCCGCTTATAAAAGGATTTGCTTTTGCTCAGAAGGATAAGTATCTATTAGGCTATTTAAGGCTACTAAGCTCTTAGCTATTTAAAAAACCCATGAGTACTTACATATGTTTGCAAAGACATTGTAAACTTTAAAAATACTCTGAATAAAGCATGTTGAATTACGTAAATATGAAGAAAAATGTAAACTGCCAATTAGACTGTTCTTAATAGACAAGAATTTTGCATTTGAATTTTTAAAATGTAAACATAATGTTTTACTCTCGCCCTACATCTTTTTTTTTAAATTTGACTGGATTTAGTCGCATTAATACGTGTAGGTTTTCTTTTATATATGTTAAATAAGTGTAATACTTGATTCGTGGACGGTTGTCTAAACTAATTAATAAGTGCAAATTATCCATCGCTAATTTATTTAATCTTGTTTATATCTAATCTAAAAAATTTACTACTTTACTAAATTAACCTTTTTTATATCTTGAGTGTGCGTTAATATCTCAATTAGACGATTTATCGCTGTAGTCGCTACAATTCATTCCAAATTACCTTCTAGAGTTTTATAACAGTAGATATGTGACCTTTATTTATCAAAGAAAAGATAGTGCTGCAAATAATAAAATGGCTTATTGCAGAACACATTGTATTGAATAGCATTCATATTTAGCTAACCGACGACAATTAAAGTTATCTTAATCTTAATTAGAAATGCAATCGGTCGATCGATGATAAAAAAACGCAGTACTACACAGCAACTACCGAATTTACCACAACTTGTCGAGATCGTAAGGGAATATTTACCTGTAGATTGCTGCAAGGCTTTCGACAAAGTGAAACGGGATAAACTGTGGAATGTACCATGGGACACGGGATCCCCTAAAGATCTAATCCTAAAATCATTAGTCATAGAGTTCTTAGTCTTGAGTGAAATTGAAACTTTTAGAAACCCAAGAGTTTTTCCAAGTCGATTTTGACTGTACTTTCAAGAATTTTCGCGAATACGTTTTTAAATGCCAAACGCGATCGCAAAGCATCTGAACAGGTCAGATCCTATAATATTCTGAGATCACGCTTGTTTCAATCAGAAAGTTACACAAAAATTTGTTTTAAACTATGTCATTATCTTTTTTCGTTTTTCTATTTGTACATGTATCTATCCTTATCCTGTAATTGGACATTGGTCTATTGGATATTGTAATAAAATAAATAAATAAATAAAATAGATGATTTACCGAATGGTATGTACTTTGCTTAAATATATAACATCTTTCACTGGCACGTTACAACCATTTAGTTAGATACTATTAAAGAGTAAGTTACAATTCAAATATTTAGGTATATACATTATTAGAGTTTAGGAAGAAGTCCCATATTGTCACACGTTTTGTTGTTGTTTCTTTTTTACATACTTATATAAATATCTGCTATAATGAATCACAATTGGAAAACAAGATATAGGGTTGAAAACAACAGCAAATCTGTTCTGGGAATCAGCAAATAGAATAGAGACGAATACAAACAAGTCCGTAAATAAGGAACATAAAATCTATAGTGGCAGCACAATTTGTAAAAAGCAAGCCTAATCCAGATATTTTGCCTGGCGAACTGAATTTTTCAAAGTAGTAGTTCTTGATATGCATAATCCGCAATCCGTGACCGCGCCCGATTTCCATCCTACCACATGTTTCAGTGTCAAAATATCTCCTCGCGCAGCAACAACCATCGCTGCAAAACAATGGCCTGTATGTAATTCTGGTGCTCTTAGCCCTGAGTCTGCAGCAATTTTTTTCGGTACAACGCCAATAGTATGCTGAATGGCATTAAGGGAGACTAAGCATTCATCGTTAAGTTAAAATCAACCGTAGATTTTATGTTTGAGGAGGACGAAGAGCTGCGTACTTTCAAGACAATCCATAAGGTTAAAAACTACATGCATCATCTTTGATAATAAATCGTGAAAAGTCGTGAAATTTTCATTTCATTCAATGTCATCCTATCTGCAAGTACCAAAAATTGTGATAACCTTGGAAGGCAACCAATGGTCATCAGGAGCTTCGACAACAAATTTTTCTACATCCCTTTTGGATAATATAATAATAATGTATATTAGTGAATATAAATTCATTACAAGTTTAATTTCGCAGTTAAGATCGAAGCGATCTTGAATGTGCTGTTATATACAAATTAATATCTATATTATATTTGAAATGAGCCAGCTTGATGGGACATAATGATTATCAAATTTAGTATTTTAAGTCTAATTAGTCTAAATAAGAAGGGAAATCCATATCGTATATGGATACAATATGGATTTTTAATTCAGAAGCAAAGCGAAGGAGAAGAAAAGCTGGAATTTAGTTAAATAATCAAATTTTTAGAACATTTTTAAAACTATTCAAATTATTTTGAATATAGAGTTTACTTTTTATTTTAAATTTTTTATAGTTATTTATTACTATTATTGAATTATTATTTATTCCTATTATTGAATGAGGCAATAAATTGAACAGCTTAACGCCGGTGAAATTTACAAATTTAATATAAGCAGAGTTATTTGGTTTTGGCGTTTTAATCTGCTTTTTTGCAGTAGATCTTGCGTCGTGTATATAATTTATTCTTTGCCTAAGATATCCACTTCTATAGACAAAATTAATGGAGGACATTATATATAGTGTATGCCTGGTAAATTGGTATCTTTGAATAACAATTCAGTGGGATATAAATTAGGTCAACTAGAGGAATGATAGATGTTAAAATGCACAAAGGATGATGAAACCGGTCTGCAGATGACTCTGGACATTGCCGATGCTGCGGAACTCCTCTGTTTTAATAATGGGTACCTTCACCGATATCTGCTATAAACACTTTATTGCGTTTCTAGTAATTGGTAACTAAAATGCCATTCAGAGCGCACATCCTAATAAAAATATTAGGTTTCAAGAGGAATATGACGAAACGTGCCTTTGTGCATTTTAACATATATATATATATATATATATATATATATATAAAATACTTTACGGATTTTCCCACTATGACGGATGTATGCGTGTCCCATTTCAAAAATTGATCGATATGTAATCCAAGATATTTTATTGAAGCAGTTCCCTCTATGGCGTCAGAGCAAGTAAAACAGTCAACAGGGTTATTGCAATTATGTAGTTTTATTTTTTTAACGTTGGATTGGCCTGCGGCGGTTAGGGAGAATGAAAGAAACTTAGTTTTTGAACTATTTAAAGTGAGTAGATTGGCATTTTACCAATGTTTTATTTTATTAATTCCCATTTCAGCCTTATATTTGACTTCGTCCCATGTATCATCAGAGAAAATTAAAACGGTGTCATCGGCATAAGCGATTATTTGACCAGATGTTTTCAAATTCAACATATCATTTATGTATATTTGGAAGAGTAAGGGTCCAAGGACAGTCTTCTGAGGGATTCCATATGTAATCATTCTTCCGTCACTATATATCGAATTTATTTTTACTTTTTGAGTTCTACCTGTCAAATAATCACTGATTGAGTCACCACATATACCTCTTAACCCATAGTTTTCTAATTTTCCCAGTAACCGTTCATGCGACACTGCGTCAAAAGCCTTTGTCTAAAAATATTGCCAAAGGCTTTTGACTTTGATAAGGAATTGTCTATAGATTGTGTTACACAGTGTATAGCGTCAACAGTAGAAACGCCTGTTTTAAAACCAAATTGTTGTGGTGATATTATTTTGAATCTATTTAAATGCTCCAGTATTCTCTTTTTCAAGCATTTTTCTACTATTTTTGATATATTACTAATCATATAGATAGGGCGGTAGTTAAATATTTGTGCTATATCCCCTTGTTTAAAAATTGGAACCACTGTGGACGTTTTCAATATTTCAGGGAATGTACCTTGTTGGAAAATTAAGTTAATTAAATATTGTAAAGGTTCGGATATACATTCTATGGAAGTTTTTAGTGTCATAGAACAGAAACCATCTTCTCCTAGAGACCCTTTATTTTTTAAACCAGATATACAATTTTTTTATCTCGGGATTTTTTTTTCAGTAACGGGATATAAATATATTGTGTGCATAACTTTCTCAATATTAAGACTCGCGCTGTTTACTTGAACACCACTATTTTTCTATTTTTTATAATATCCTGTGCTATCCTATAACATATCTGACTAATAATTGTTAAAACTATTGCATATTTCCCTATTATCTGTTACTACCTTATCATTGTCCGTCCTTATATTTATAGTCGCATTTATTGACTTTTTTTTCGTTGGTAGCGTCCTTGATTAAAGACCACATTTCTTTTACATTATTTTTTGCTTCAGTGAATTTTTGTTTATAATAATCGGTTTTTGTCTTTTTAATTAATTTCGTTACGGTGTTCCTAAATAGTTTATATCTGCTTTGAATTCCCTGGTTATTCGGATTATTTAAAAGTAACCGATTTAGCTTATCTCTTTTTTTATCGAGTTTACTAATCCTTGTCTTATCCAGGGTTTTAGTTTCTTTAAATTATTTATTTGTTTGTGACTTGCACTTGTGCATGAATTTATTAAATATTTTAATTTTAAAATGTTTTTTTTGTTGCTGTAGCTGCGTTTTGATCATTATATATTTTTTGCCAATATTCATATTCTCTCTCCAGTTTTTTCATTAATTTTGTATGGTTATTTTTTTTATAACTTGCATTTACAAATTTTTTATCATTATTACTTTCTGTTAGATACCAAATTGTAGCATAATGATCTGTGATAGATGTAGTGAGAATAAAAGGGAGTGAATTTAATTTATTTGTTGTATTGTTTAGGAATATATAATCTATATTTGTTGCCGAGTTTTCAGTGACTCTAGTAAGTTTATTTACTTGAGGATAGAATCCCTTTTCATTTAGTATATTTATGTATTTATTAATCATTTTTATTAGCTAAATCCAAATTCATATCCAATGGCGTCATTTTACCCCCGCCAGCCCCCGCAGTGCGGGGGGACGGGGCGGTCGCTCGAGTGCAACGTAGAAACCTAAATTTCAAAAAAAGTCAAACGCCGGTCGGAAGCTTTCTCGATTTTTTTATGTTACTGTTTATCGCTATGGATGGTCTAATGATGACCGATGTCCCAAAATCAAAAGGCTTACTAAATGTTGAGAGGTATAGTTCATTTCACGTTTCACGAATGTTGACGACGTTGGCGTTCGGTCATCAATTTTAAATTTCTTAATTTATTCGCAGTGCCTTTGCTGTTGGCACTGCTGTCGTAACCCCATAACAACAGAAACGCATATGTTCTGGGCCTACGAGAACAGTGCCAATAGCTTTATAGCAAAGGCACTGCGAACAAATTTAGAAATTTAAAATTGATATAGGCTATAGCTAAACTCCGTCAGGACGTTGATAGAAAGGCAATAAAAAAGTTTTAAAGTACTAACAAAAATTATGGCAAGAACGCTCCTTTAAGTAGGATCAATCTTTCGGCTGGTGTTTGTTGCAATCGCAGCATTAGCGTTTTGATGGTAATATGCAATTATTACACTTAACGCTCCAGACTTGTAACTTGTAATTCAGCGCTCGGCGGGGTACATAGCCCGGAGAGTAACTATAGGTTGCAGTCTGGTTACGTTCCTTATAGTAAAATAAGGATTTTAGAGGGAAGTTTGCCACTAAAAATATTATGTTTTAATATTCCGCCCTCTAAAAGCACATTTGAACTATGCTAAACCCAGTCAGGCTATTTATTTTTCGATTGCAACAGACACTGGACCGCTAGATGGCGCCTGCTGACTATTTTACATGTCGCTATTGTAAAAATACTGGGATGTATCAAATAGTCAAAGGATCCTCGTGTCGGTCGTCACATGCCTACCTTGCACTGACGAGAGCCAACAGCTCGAAACTGCAGTCTGCAAGTGATGTGTGACGGCTGGTACGAGAGCTCCTTTAAGTAGGATCAGTCTTTCGGCTAGTGTTTGTTGCAATCGAATTAGCGTTTTGATGGTAATATGCAATTATTACACTTAACGCGCCAGACTTGTAATTTGTAATTCAGCGCTCGGCGGGGCACATAGCCCGGAGAGTAGCTGTTGGTTGCAGTCTGGTTACGTTCCTTATAGTAAAATAAGGATTTTATAGAGAAGTTTGCCACTAAAAATATTAGGTTTTAATATTCCGCCCTCTAAAAGCACATTTGAACTATGCTAAACCCAGTCAGGCTATTTATTTTTCGATTACAACAGACACTGGACCGCTAGATGGCGCCTGCTGACTATTTTACATGTCGCTATTGTAAAAATACCGTGATGTACCAAATAGTCAAAGGATCCTCGTGTCGATCGTCACATGCCTACCTTGCACTGACGAGAGCCAACAGCTCGAAACTGCAGTCTGCAAGTGGTGTGTGACGGCTGGCACGAGAGCTCCTTTAAGTAGGATCAGTCTTTCGGCTGGTGTTTGTTGCAATCGAAGCATTAGCGTTTTGATGGTAATATGCAATTATTACACTTAACGCGCCAGACTTGTAATTTGTAATTCAGCGCTCGGCGGGGCACATAGCCCGGAGAGTAGCTGTTGGTTGCAGTCTGGTTACGTTCCTTATAGTAAAATAAGGATTTTATAGAGAAGTTTGCCACTAAAAATATGTTTTAATATTCCGCCCTCTAAAGGTACATTTGAACTATGCTAAGCCCAGTCAGGCAATTTATTTTTCGATTGCAACAGACACTGGACCGTTAGATGGCGCCTGCTGACTATTTTACATGTCGCTATTGTAAAAATACCGGGATTTACCAAATAGTTAAAGGATCCTCGTGTCGGTAGTCTCATGCCTACCTTGCACTGACGAGAACCAACAGCTCGAAACTGCAGTCTGCAAGTGGTGTGTGACGGCTGGCAAGAGAGCTCCTTTAAGTAGGATCAGTCTTTCGGCTACTGTTTGTTGCAATCGAATTAGCGTTTTGATGGTAATATGCAAGTATTACACTTAACGCTTCAGACTTGTAACTTGTAATTCAGCGCTCGACGGGGCACATAGCCCGGAGAGTAGCTGTTGGTTGCAAGTCTGGTTACGTTCCTTTTAGTAAAATAAGGATTTTATAGAGGAGTTTGCCACTAAAAATATTATGTTTTAAAAATTATGTTATTTATTTACATGACGAGGGGGGCCTAAAACATTTTTCACGGGAGGGCCCAAAAATCAAAGTTACGCCACTGTTCATATCCCCAAGTATTTGTATAATGCTATTATTATTAGGTTTTAATATATTTCGTAAATCATTAATGAATATGTTTTGATCTATGTACGGTGGACGATATACTGCAAAAATTATATAACTGACCATTTTTTTCACACATAAGTTTGCTGAAAGTTGTTTCATTGAATTTATTGTTACTGTAATTGTGTAATAATATGGAATTATGAATATATATAATTACTGCATCGTTTTGATTATAATTTGCGTTATTGTAATAATATTTATATCTTGGAATCTCACAATTAGTTGCATTTTTTAATTGCCAGCATTCAGTAACTATAATATGGTCAAAATATATTTTTGATTCCACCAATAATATTAAAATTTCATCAAAATTTGTCTGTAAGCTGCGTTTATTCATATGAAAGAGACTAAGACCTATTTTTTCTTTAATGTTTACTATAGGTTTATCAGATAACGAGTTTATGTAATTGGTCTCGGCATTATCATAGGAATCTAAATTATTTAATAAGTCCTCAACTGTATCCATACTTCCCATACCTTGCTTTGCTTCTTACAAAAGGAAAAAAAAAGAACAAAAAAATTTGAATCAGGATGAAAGTAAACAACAACAATAAAACACAATTAAAAATCAAAGTAATAGTACTGTATAAAACATAAGCGATAGGTGCTGCCTTAAAATATAAAAATGATTTATTTGTTTCTAACCAAATATAAGCGAAAATAATAGACAATAATAATAGACAAGAGAAAATAAAAATAGATTAAATAAGATTACCCTATATTAATTTATTAAGGCCATTAAATTATTTATATTTTTGATATTGTACGTTTTATTATTTTTATGGATACAAATATTCCCATTTCTTGCCCAAACGTTTTTTGGGCCAAATTCATCCACTGCCATTTTTAGAATTTCAATTCTTTGCTGGGTTAGGTCCTCTCTCATTACAATTTTGCTTCCCTTTACTGCTGTTTTCTTATAGAACATTTCTATAATCTTGATCTTGTTTGAGTTAAATTTCACCAAAATGGCTCTATCTTTATTTTTCTCTTTTATACCGACACGGTGACATTCTTCAATGACTTCTGGTTGCAATGTCGCTCCAAATTTCTCACTTATTAATTTAACTACCTGTTCTTCCGGTTTTTCACCTTCCAGTTCTTTGATGCCAAATATTCTGATATTATTTCTTTGGATATGTTGCTGTGCGTTATCATTTGCCATTTTTATTCCTTCCAGGTCTGATTTCATCTCACATCTATTTTTCAAGTGTTGAAATTTGTTTGTCTTGTTTTTCTAACTTTCCCTTTACACTATTTTCAATTTTTTCTGAAATTTTTGCAATTAATTTACTTAGCCAGTCATCATTGAATCTTTCTAGGATCTTATCGGCTATTAGTTCTTCAATTTTTTCTAACTGTTTATTATTAATATTTAAATGTATAAGTTAGAATAGCAGCATCTAACAAATACGTCTATTCACTTCGAGAGCTCATGCATAATGTTTCATCTTTTTTGGAACGTAGCGTTCATTTCTTCTCTTCAACAATGCAGTAACTTTATTAAATCTGTTAATATCAACATTTTCTTTAAGTTGAAGCATCTTTTTTGTATTGACTATTTTGCTTATAATGAATTAGGAACGAAATTTTGCAAATAACTGGTTTATATAAGTTAAGAAAAAGTCGCTTCGTCAGTTACTCAAACTACGTCGTTTTTCTTGCCATTTTTTAAATTCTGACCATTCTCGCTCGTACATACCTTACAGTAGACTTTTGTGCAATAAAGTTGAAGCCGCACTCTCGGCTTCATCTAAAATAGCCTCTGATACATTCATACCAGTACAATTTTATAATGATAAGCTTTACCAAGTTATTTTTTACACGAAAATTTGATACTACATTCAATTGTTGTGATTGTCATAACAACACATAAAGAAGCCTAGATGCCATTGTTCGGTCTAACATTTCTGTCACTGGAAAATCACGATTGTTGAAGCTGTTAGGATTTGGTTATAATTATTATAAAAAAAATGTTTACAGAAAAATAAGAAATAAAATATTGTACATCACTCCGAAGGTAACAATGTTTACTGGCATTTCCTCTTATCACAGTAAGAACTGTTTTACCTTGCTTGAAATGTAAAATATTGTTTCTTTGCCTCTCAACCGGTTTTACTATTCTAAAAAATAATTGTAACCAAAGAATGAAGCTTTAACATATATTTTATATATTTTATAAAATTGTATCTGCATGATAAAAAATTGGTATGAAATAAAAAGAAATGATTTTGAAAATTTATATTTCTGCAGTCAAAGAGGCAACCGTGGAGCGTATGTTTTGGAAAATGTTATTTAACCGTTTTCCAGGCCAATTCAATGATCCTCTTAAGTTGAGGAGATATAAATTTGTCTGAGTAAAAGAGACGGAGTCTTACACTGAGCTACGGCCCCCGCGCGTAAGCGGAAAAAATTTACTCAAATTCACCATACTGGAAAAATACTTGTTACAACAAAAATTGACTTTTTGAGGGTTTGTATTTCTTCGTTTAAACAAAGCACTCGAAATAGGGAAGAGATCTATGGAGTATGTGATAGGAAACCAACATCATTAAAGGGAATGAGGGTTCAAAAAGATGAATTCAGTCTGTAATTTGATGCGTCAAGTTTATCACCAGAGTACCGGCTTAATGACAACTATTTTAAACGCTTTTGGAAATATACCAGAATTAATGGCTTTGTTTGTGATACAAACCATGGGTTGTGCAAGATAATCAATGCATTCTCTCACCGTTTCTGATTGTATATTATCAATACCAGGTGCTTTTTCAAATTTAAGTTCTCATACTATTTTCTTAATTTTCTATTCACATGTAAGTGTTAGATGAACTGAATTATTTATAGTAGTTCTTAGAAAATTTGTTTTGACTGGAGTTATTTTATTTGTTAAAGTATTTCCGTTCTAAAAAAATTATTGAAAGAATTTTATATTTCCCGAGGATCTGTGCTAACCTTTTAATTTTTTTTTAGTCTTGGTGATTTTCGATACTTTTATGCAGTTCCACATATTTTCAGAATTATTTTTGTTTTTACTAATCTGGGATTGCAGATTTTATAAATTCTGTAATTGTATTTCTTATATCTTACATTCGTTTTGTATATTTATGTTTTCTGGATACTTTTTATTATTTTATAAAGTTTTTTTTATTGAATTTATTAATCAACAGGTTTATTTTAACTTGATTTCTTTTAAGTGTCATTGTTTTACTACTAATTTTTATATGCTCATTTAATTTTGTTATTAACAAGTCAGTTGTGGTATCTACATTTTCTAGAGAATATAAAGTAACAATTGTTTTTTACTTAATTTTTCTCTTGATAAATATTTTTTGCCGATTTATATTAGGTATTTTATGGTTGGTTTCAGACGGAGATACGTATTGTATTAAACAGAGTAGTGATCAGTCAGTGACATTTGCAATACTATGGGAACAAATAAATTTAGTGACTACTGCGCCCCTGAAACTCTAGTGGGTTCATTCATTGTAGAAATAAAGCAATGTTCAAGTAATGGTTCAAATTAGGTCTTCTGGGTAATGTAACTTCTCACCATCTAGAATATCGATATTGATGTCACCTACAGCTATTTGCATGTTATATGTTTTTGGATTATTCGAGTATAGAGACTTATTCAGGGAATAAGTAGAATTGAAGGGGCATTAGGACGGTAACCTGTATATAGCTATAGCCTGTTTAGTTAATAAAATATTTAATATAATTCACTTATTGTTGTCAATACTGATTATTTTATATATAGTATAATTTAAGCTACTTTTTACATAAATGACAACACCACATTTAATTATATTTCCCTCGTTATGCACAATATCGTATCCCTATATATTTAGTATGTCTAAGTTAGATAGTAGCCATCATTCTGTTAGTACACTACAATCAAATGAGTGATTATAATTATCCAGAAATGCATGCAATTCTTCAATATTTTGTGAACTCCTTATGGTAAAGAGTAAATATTGAACATTTATTTTTTTGTATTCAACATATTGTTGCACTCACTTATGGTATCTACTGTTAGCGTACTAACGTTTGCATAATTATAGTATCTCATGTAATTATTCATACTTCATTAATATTGATTATTTTTTATATGGTTTTTGATTTGTTTAGTCTTCTATTTCATATTTTTCGCAGATTTTCAAGCAAAGCTATAGTAAATATTTTTATTTTGATGTGTATTATTTATGTTCCTATCTTACTTACTTGCTAAACATTTATTAATTATACAAAAAACTAGCAAGTCAAGTCTCAGTAGCTTCGGTTCAATTTTCGATGTTGGTCCTCTCCACAAGACGGTGTATTTTCAGATTTCGGATCTTTGACAGAATGATTTACTGCGTTATCATCAGTATCTTTTTCTGATTCTCGTGGCTGCTCTACACTGCTTCGTGGTCTCTAGCTTTTGGTCCTTGGTTTCTAACATCAACGCAGATTGTATTGGTCACAATTTAACTAAAAGTTCATATGATAAACAATAATTGAAAAACAGAATTTTCGAATTAACCATCTTTTCTCACTTAACTATAAGTAGGCGAGTGTAGGTGCGTCTTTACTATGTACATACTTCGGTATGCGATGTAAAGCAACGACAGGCGCAGTTAGTACTTGGATGGGTGACCATTCCAACGGAAACCGCGTCCTCGCCTCACACATCTTCCAGCGGCTTGTATATCAGTGTATGCGCGGAAGCTATACAACCTTAGGCGAGGGTCGTATAGGAGATATACCATCCTTCGGAGGGGATGTAAAGCCGTCGGTTCCTTGTCTATTAAATGTTAGGCAAGTAAAAGATCCCTACTCTTATTAAGGGAAGAGGTTCGGCAAAATTCCTGGTTGGGGGTAGCTCGTCTACAGGCGTCGGTGTTAGGCCTCAGTAGCGGAAATAGGCCGACGTTAAATAAATGTATAATAATAAAAAAAAAACTATAAGTTAATAAGTTACTGAAACACTGAACCTAAAAGTTAAATATAATTTTATATAGCGACCTAAGTATTTATTATTTTTGAATGTAATATTAATTCGAATTCATTTTCTATAACAAACAAATTTGGAATTTATCTGATTCCTTTATGGTTAACTAGTTAAAGTAATATACCTGACTGTGCTTTACATGTCAAGTTATTCCGATAATTATTACTTACTTTGTAGTGATGTCTCACATTTTTTATTCTGTTGGTAATTTACTTTTTTTTATTTATTTACTAACTAGAGATAAATGGATTTTCCTAAAGCTCCTATAAAATAATTATTTTAGAATACAAGATATTGTTTTCGTATGCATTGTATATTTACACTGATCCACTAACTTTGTAAAACGTTTTTTTTTCCAGAACAAAATGGGAGACAACGGCCAATCAAAAACGTTACCGCAATACATTGCAGCATTGTCCAGTAAGTTTGATGTTATAATATATTATACTTAAGTGTTACATTTGGCAATTCTTATAGGTTCTGAGATTAGTTAATTTTAAATATGTCGAAGCACAATTCTTTCATTTATCAACCCAAAATTTGAACATATTAATTTTGAATTCTGGCTGCTAGCCCTAAAAATTAAGTTATTCTGCCACCCCTAACTAAAAAATGGCACTTTATTAAATATATAAGTTGAGAAAATTACTACTTGTATTTTCAATGTGTATGCAACCAAATTAAGTTGTTAATATTTAATAGGAAGAGCATATACAGGGTGTCCCAGCTCTATTTAGACAAGTTTTATCTCAGAAACACTTAGACATAGAAAGAAATGTTTAATAGAAAAGTTATTCTGTTTAAAAAGACGCATTTAACCATTTCAAATGTACAATGCGCCTCTAGAAGACGGCAGGTTATGCAACTTTACTTTTTCAATTGCAACACCCTGTATATTTTTGTATTTTTGGATTCTCCTTTTATTTCCGAACAAATTTTATGAACCCTGTCCTATACCTGTCATTAACGGTTTACGATATATCAACGGTTTAATATAGATTCAGTCATGTTCCATATTTTTAAACAAATAAAGTAGGGCTTGATTACATACAAAAACAAAAATTATTGACAGTTGTTCATTTTATGGAGTAATTATCAAATCATTAATATGCCGTCACTGTTTACATCTAATAAATGTGTTGATATGCTACTTATTTATGGCGAGTGTGGAAAAAAGTCACGAGCCGCAGAACAAAAGTATCGAGAGAGATTTCCTTATAGAAGTATACCATCTCGTCAGACATTTAGAAATGTGGAAAGGAAGCTCGTCCAGTAAGAGAGGAACAAAATGTCATTAATGTTCTTGCACTTATAGTGTTCAATCAACATGCTTCTGTTCGCAGTATTGCGGAAGAGATTCGTATAAGTAAATCTTCGATGCACATAATTCTACTAGATAATGGACACCATCCTTACAAAAGTTCAAGATTTAAGACCTAATGATTACAATAGACGTTTGGAATTCATTACCTACTTTATGATACAGTTACATCAATTCAATTCAAAACCTCTTTATACTAAAAAAACGTGGGATACCCTAGACTTGTTCAACATTATTTCAAAAAAACAAAAATCAAATATTCCAGATCATCTATGCGATAGTAATAAACTTAATGAATATTTTATTGAATCAGTTTCTAAAATGATCACTTCCCCTCCTCAAGCATGTGTTGATTTTTATAACTCAAATAAACATAATCCCGACATTACCTTTCAACTTACACATGTAAGCGAAGAAGACGTTGAAAATGCTATTAACAAAATTAAATCTAATGCAGTTGGTAATGATAAAATAAGCATAAAAATGTTAAAGTTATGTATTCCTTATCTGACACCTATTATTACATATATTGTTAATACAGCCATAGCTACCGGGAAATACCCACAAGTCTGGAAAAAATCACTAATTTTTCCAATTAACAAAATTAATAAACCCACGGACTACTCCGATTTAAGACCAATAAATATCCTGCCGGTTTTATCGAAAGTTCTCGAAAGGCTGATCTATAACCAAATATATGAATACATACAAATAAATTCAATCATACCTACCACCCAATCCGGCTTTCGTGAGAACCATAGCACAACTAGCGCTCTTCTAAAAATAACTGATGACATTATTGGAGGTTTGGATAAAGGAAAGGTTACTATACTTCTCTCGCTTGATTATAGCAAAGCATTTGATACTATGAACCATAAATTGTTATGTTCTAAACTTAAATATTACGGATTTGATGAAACTGCATCACATTTTATAAAATCATTCCTCAGTGATAGAAAACAGTGTGTGGTTATAAATGACAATGTATCAAATGATAAAACTGTTTTATATGGTGCACCTCAAGGGTCAATTTTGGCTCCGTTGTTGTTTATAATTTACACGTCTGATTTTTACCGCTATTTAGAACATTTTACATCACACTTCTATGCAGATGACACACAATTATATTGTACCTCTGACATTCAACATCTCGAAAATAGTGTCGACCTGTTCAACGAAGAAATCAATGCTTTAGTCCTTATTTCAAAAAATCACTGCCTTTCTATAAATCCTAGTAAATCATCAGTTATAGTATTCGGTGCAGACAAAGATCGTCAGAGGGCCATAAATGGCATATCTTTATTAGTAGATGGACACAAGCTAGAATATAAAGAAGAAATAAAATGTTTAGGTTTAAATATAGATGTCCATCTTCGGTTTGTCAGTCACGTAAATTCTTTGGTCAGAAAATCATATTGTTTATTAAAAAATCTTTACGCTAATAGACATTGTCTCAATAAAAAATCAAAAATCATGTTATGTGACTCAATTATACTTTCAATGTTTAATTACTGCGATGTCGTTTATGGCCCATGCTTAGATTTAAACACTTCCTCGCGAATACAACAAATTCAAAATTCGTGCATTAGATTTATTTTTGGTTTACGTCGCAGAGATCATGTGTCCAGATATGTGTCAGAAATTGGATGGTTAAAAATGCAACATCGTAGAACTCTCCATATTGCTTGCTTTACCCACAACCTAATAAAAATTAAACACCCAAAATACTTATTGCATAAACTTGTACCAAGATATAATATACATCAGAGAGAATTAAGACATACAGATGAACTCACTATTCCTCGACATTATACAGCCAGGTTTCAAAGATGTTTCTCTTATCAAGCGGTAATTAATTATAATTCTATTCCAAATAATTTTAAAAAATTGTCTAAGTTATCCTTCAAAAAAAATTTAAAGAAATTACTTCTTGCTGACCAGTGATCTTTCATACGTAAATTGAGATTGTTTTGTATGTATATTTATTTTGTTTATAATGAAAGTTAATTATTATATATGTCTTATGTTAAAATTAATAATATGTTACTGTTTCTAATATGTAAATTGTCTTGGTTAAGTGGAAGAACAGCTTGCTGAACTTCGCCAAGACATAAATATAAATAAAGACGATTTATTATTATTATTATTATTATTATATATTATGAGTAGGTACAATACATGTGCCGCCCCAGAACCTATTCCGGGGACCAACCATGCAACCACCGCATAGTTCGCGGTGGCGGGTAGCAGGGTCGGGCGGAATAGAACTGGTTTGACTAAAACACAATTTAAAACTTAACCTAAACCCCTTTCACATAAAAGATGAATTAAAATAGGTGGTAACATTTTCTATATCTAACAAAAACAGATTTTAAAAAACTTATAACTAAACTTGGTTTTAGATACTCTCACATTTTTTTTTAAATTTTGATGCCAACGCAAGTACCTCAATCTGAACGAGGAACCTTCTGCGAAACGAGTAAATGCAGGGCTGCACATAGGCTGGCCTAAACTTTGGTTTTGATAATTTTGATTTTTGTTGAAAAATTCCGATGGGAAATTAATTTAGAAACAAAAATGTACGAAAGGAAAACAAGAAACAAACGAAACAAACATAAAGGAAGAAAGAGACAGAAAAGATTTAAAGATTCAAAGGTATGAAATATCAGTAAAGACGGATAGGATAAGCGGAAGTTATAGTTGGTGAAGTTTGGCTACAGAGGTTGCCGGAAGATCGGTAACGTCTGGTATGGTAGAGAGTCTAATTTGTGTTATATTTCTTGTTAGCGGACTATCGCCCAGTTTGAAAGAGTAGAATTTTTGGGAGATGTCCCGGATGTAGTCCACTATTGGGGTTATGTCGTGGCAAAGTGCGTATAGGTCTCTGAGGGAGGTGTACCTTCCAGAATTAGAAATGAGGCGCATAAACTTGTGCTCGAGCACTTTTAGTTTTCTCATTATCGTGGTCGGTATGCTGCACCACACCGGTGTCGCGTATGTGATGGACGGCCTGACCACCATCGTGTACAACAATTTTTTATTTGATCGGTTAAGTCTGCTACCCCTGATCATGAGCGGATACAGACTCCTGGACAGGGAGTAGACCGTCCGTACTGTCTCATTTATGTGCGTATTGAATGTTAGTCGCTGGTCCAGTCTGACCCCCCAAGTACTTCACGCATCTCTTGGTTGGAATTTGGTTTCCCCGGATCAAGATTGGTGGTAGGATTTTATTTTCATTAAATCGGCGCATGAAGACTATCGCGTTTACCCGAATCTTCCATCGATCGTAGTACGCCATGGCACGGGCCATATGAGCTTTGAGCAGCATGTTTGCTGCTTGAGTGTTATGAGAATCGGCGTACTTGGCCAACTTCGTATTCGGGAACTCTGGGAAGTCGGAGACGTACAGGTTGTAAAACTTTGGCGACAGGCATGATCCTTGCGGGACTCCCGCGCGAATGAGCCGCCGTGTTGACAGTTTGTTATTCCCTCGAATTTGCAGAGATCTGCCCGTCAAGAACGAGTGAATGAGTTTGATGAAATAAGTCGGAAAGTTGTAGTCGTGCATTTTGTATAGTAATCCCGGGATCCAGACGGTGTCGAACAGTTACATGATGATCCTCTGTTTGTCAATAAAATTATGTGGTCTGATGATACGCGATTTCACAACAATGATACGGTTAACCGACAAAACAGTCATTATTGGTCAGTGAAAATCCTCGCTGGGTAAGAGAAACTCATTCTCAAACTATTTGGGGAATTAACGTTTGGTGCGGATTATTTAATGGGCGATTAATTGGACCTTACTTTTATGAAGGTATCCTGAATGCTGACAGATATTTGAGATTTTTAAGAAATATTATTATTGATTTTTTAAGGAGGTATGAGTTGTGTCAAATAGAATATGGTCGACAATTTAAGCATATTTTATAATAATTATAATATTTACTGTTTTTTGTATAGTAGTATTCCTTATAATTACTTTAATAAAAGAATGTTATAATATATAATACCACGAGTAGTCAAAGTTTACCGATTATTTTTATTTCCTTGAGCTTGAATATTAAGTGCATACATACTCGTCCTATTTGCAAGCGCAAGGAAACATGAGTGATACCATCACAAAAATGATCTGCAAACTTTGACTACGAATGGTATTCGGAGAACTATTCCAGGAGTTAAACCATTTTTTCAAATTAGTTTTCGGTGAATCAAGTAATAAGTCACGTAGTTTTCATAGAAACGAGTAAACAAACTTTTGTCAATTTGAAAAATATAATTGAATGAGGATTATTTACATTTTGTTTTTTTTTTTGGCGAATAATAGGGAAATAAATTGTGTTCTGATATGGAAACTAGTTCAAAAAGGTCTGGTGACGAATCAGAATGTGAAACTGATGAATATATTTTTAATTAATTTTTGAATATAATACTCACTTCAACCACTAGTGTAATACCCGATAGTATTTCTATGCGTCCAAATACCCACTGATATGCATCGTTTCTATTAGTGGATTTTGTAAATCGGACGAACATGTAAGTATTTTCTGACGCGACTAGACCACCTCCACTCCCCTAAACGGCCAAAAAACACCCCCAAATTGGGGTGAAACGCAAAGGAGCGCGCTTCCGTCGGAAGAACACTGGTATATTCCCATTTTTGAGGATGCTGAGACCGACCCCAGCCTTGAAAATCATCCCCGATGCAAACTCACCTCCCAAACATTGGTTTATCCCAGTTTTCGAGGATGCTGAGACCGACGCCGGCCTTGAAAATCATCCCCGATGTAAAACCCACTCCACAAACGGCCAAAACCACTCTCGAAATGGGTGAAACTGCAGTTCCCTTCTCCCCACGAAAAAACCGGTGGTGCACTCGCCCGTTTTCGACGGCGCTGAGACCGACACCAGCCATGAAAATCTCATCTGAGATGGGCCCATCTATCAAACGGCAAAAAAAGCGTTACTTTGACGGATGTCTGTGTACGCGATGTATAGGAGATGCAAGGAAATTATCTATTCTTTCGTACTGCATGCAACTAATATGTCTCTGGATTAAATGTCAAACAGAAAAAATCGGCGTACACTACGTCTGAAGGGTTGACGTGGAAAAATCATGTATACAGAACTGCACATAGATTTTATTTATAACATTAAATCAGTCATTGGTATCTGATTTCTTTGCGAAAGAATATAACTGTTCTTGCAAAAACGTTTGTTCGAAAAGATGTACATGCGTAAATCTAGGTCTACCCTGCAGCGTTCTTTGCAAAGGCTGTCGGGGTGAGATCTGTCAAAATACTAACGTTCTAGATGATGAAAAGAACTTTGAAAATGATAACCAAAACGATACTGAACCCGATATCGCAGATTTTATGATATTGGAACCCATTTGGATTTTTTTATGTTTGGCATTTAATCCAGAGACATATATACGAAAGAATAGATGATTTCCTTGCATCTCCTATACATCGCTACACAGACATTCGTCAAAGTAACGATTTTTTTGCCGTTTGATAGATGAACTCATCTCAGGTAAGACTTTCAAGGCTGGCTTCGGTCTCAGCATCCTCGAAAACGGGGATAAACCAATGTCTGTCGGACGGGAGTCCGCTTCTTCGCATTTCATCTCAATTTGGGGGTGTTTTTTGGCCGTTTGGGGGATTGTCCACTGGTCGCGTTAGAAAATACTTACGTTTTTCGAGGTATTTCCGTCTCACAAAATCCACTATATGGCGATTTAGCATTGTTAACATTGTTATAAATATTACGAATGAAATAGTCCCAAAAATTTAACTACAAATATCTCAACAATGGTTAATGATAGGTGTAGAACATGGTTAATAAAATTTGTGCGGAAATAAAAGGAGAATCAAAAAATGCAAAAATATACAGGGCGTTCCATTTGAGAAAGTAAAGTTACATAACCTGCCGTCTTTTTGAGGCGCCTTGTACATTTAAAATGTACAGAATAAAATGGTTAAATGCATCTTTTTAAACAGAATAAATTTTCTATTAAACATTTCTTTCTATGTCTAACCGTTTCCGAGATAATGCTTATCTAAATACAGCTGGGGCATCCTGTATATTATTTATCTATATATATCACGTGAAATAGAAAAACTATATTAGTATAGTCATATAATAATCATGTAACTTCAACTCTATTACAGATTTCACATTGAATGTTCTATATTTCAGTTTGTTGTTATCTCGGGTATCCCTAAGGGCCTAACCTTGGTCCGCTTTTTTTTCTATTATTTATTAACGATTTAAGCGATATTATTAATTATTGCAAACTATTGTACTCTGATGGTTTAAAGATATATTTAGGTATACCTTGTATTGATAACTATAGGAAGCTACGGTTTGATCTAAATCACAGTCAGTTTGGGCATCTAGACAATAAATTAGGCATCCAAATGCAAAAATTACCTTCTTCAAAATTACAAAATTGAGCTTCTCAAGAAGGGAAACACTATGTGAATTTGCGTATCATATCACAAATAATACAATAGGTGTGTTGAATTTATAAAAGTTATTTTTATGCTTTATTTTCATTTCATTTTTACAAAAAGGTATTGGATAATGCCAACAGTTCGTAGAGCAACAGTGAATTTCTGATATAAAGTATTGCCATTTAGCTAAACTTACCTTCGTACAAAAGTTGATATTAACAGAGATATAGGGTGTTAAAGTCAATATTTTATTTTTAATTTGCACACATAACTATTGAAATTTTTCAAATATTGGTACAAAAATTGGTGAATAGGGGTTCTTTATGATTAGAAATTTAAATATTCCATTTTCTGTGTAGCTACTAGAGGGCGCCACATAAGCAATATTTAAGATGTAAATGTACTTACTCTTAACATTTTTACGCGTAGCTTTAATTTTGTTTTATATACGTTTTGCTGCAAGCCTTCGGTTTTAACTTTGATTTATATTGCATCAGATATTGCATTAGAAATTGTATTTATGAGATTGCATTTGATTAGTTTTATTTGATTTCAGTATGCCTGGGTTCCGTTGCTGCTGGAACAGTTCTGGGATGGACGAGTAATATATCTGAGAAATTAAAAAATTCTGAATTAAACGAAATCGTAATCGACCAAGATTCTTTGGGATGGATTGGGTCTCTTTCAACGATAGGAGCAATGGTAATGTGTTTTCCAATAGGATATATATGTGATTTAATTGGCAGAAAATGGGGATGCCTAATGACCGTAATACCCTTCACTATAGGATGGCTACTGATAATATGTGGTGACACTACAGCCTACATTTATGTTGGAAGATTTTTAACTGGCTTGGCTGGAGGAGCGTTTTGTGTAGCAGCACCCATTTATACTGCTGAAATTGCTCAAAAAGAAATAAGAGGAGCCCTAGGAAGTTATTTTCAACTTTTATTGGTTGTTGGAATTTTAATTAGTTATATAGGTGGAGCCTACATGTCTCCTCAAGCTTTGTCAATACTATGTGGGGTAATACCACTTATTTTTGCGGTTGTTTTCTTTTTTCAACCAGAAACTCCGGTGTACTTCATGAAGAAGAACAAACCCGAAGCAGCTTTGACATCTTTGCAGAGATTAAGGGGAAATGCGTACAATTGCGATAGTGAAATAAAAGAAATCAAACATGACTTGGAACAAGATGCAAGTATTCAAGTATCCTTTATAGATGCAGTAAGGACGACAGCCAGTAAAAGGGCAATAGTTATTTGTTTTGGTCTAATGTTCTTTCAACAAATGAGTGGAGTGAATGCAGTAATCTTTTACACCGGTGATATTTTTCAATCAGCCGGATCAACTCTTTCATCCTCTACAGCAACGATTATTGTTGGAGTGGTACAAGTTATAGCAACGTTTCTTTCTTCCATATTTATTGATAGGTTCGGTAGAAAGGTACTACTTTCAGGATCAATATTTTTTATGATGTTGTCTGGACTGGTATTAGGAATATATTTTTCCCTTCAAGACAGAAATGTATTAAGCGACGATGAAATTACCAATATCGGATTCTTACCGGTGTTGTGTTTAATTATTTTTATTTGTGCATTTGCACTTGGTTTTGGCCCAATACCATGGCTGATCTCAGCTGAACTAATGCCCGCAGAAATTAAATCAACAGCTTGTTCGGCAGCCGCTACTTTGAACTGGTTCTTAGCTTTTATTGTTACTAAATTTTATGCAAATCTTAAAGACGCTATTGGTGGCGACTCTACATTTTATATATTTGCCGGAATATCATTGGTAGGTACAGTATTCGTATTCCTGGTAGTGCCAGAAACTAAAGGAAAGTCAATGTCTGAAATTCAAGATTTATTAGGTGGAGTCAACACATCAAAAAGTGAGAAGGAAGGAATTGACAATCCAACTTTCAAAAATTAAGTCTCTCTTATCTTCTTTTTAGTATTATAAAGAGAAGAAACGCAATGTATTGTATTAATTTTTGTATTAGGTAAAGAAATGATGAACACTGAATTAATAATTTATTGTAACTATTAAGCATAATTTTAAAGTAAATTATGGATATTGTATGTCCCCTAGGTGTCTCTAACAAATTTCATGCAATGATAAATGTTAATGCAGTGGAGATATTGGATGCTACTGAAATTTATAAGATTGGAATTTTAGTTCGCTAAGAAAATAATATATTTATTTATTTAATTAAATAATTTATAAACTGTGAGAGCCTTGAGCTGTTATTAGAAAAGTATGTCAAAATAGTTATACAAAACCTTTAATAGGTAAAATGTGGTTAAGAAGTATTAATAAACCTGTATGTATTTGAAATGATTGATTAAATCTTTTTACCAAAGTGCCATAGATTGTTCAAATATGTTAAACGATATTATAAATTATGCATTTATCCTTATACAAAAATATGGCAAAAAACATATAACAGGAATTGTAACGCATGAATAAATCAAAAATATTTATTTGATAGTTAAAAATGATTGTTAATGTATATTTATTTTTATATTTATCTTTTATATTTTAAATAATCATTAATATTAAGTCTCATGTGTATATATAAAATTTACGTACTGTATGCAATATATGATTTTTAAATGTTATTGAAATAAATGAACTGGTATGTTATTTTTATTTTGTTAGTTTTCATTTATAAAGAACTACAATTTCTATTGTAGTATTAATATCAACGACATAAGAGAAAAAAAATCATTTAAGCTTTAAGTATTAAGCTTTATCTGCATCGCATGAAAAATCAGAGCTCCGTAATTAAGTCATAAAATTTAGTAGTGAAATAAAGTTAAAAAATTGTGAATTATATACCAGATAAGTTCTAAGGGTGCATATTATAAAATAAGAATATAAAGCATAGGAGGAACTTATTCTAAATAGAATAACAAGTTGAAGTTAGATCTAAATAAAAGAAATCAAAATACACACAAGCTTCTTTTTTTTCTCTCGCCAATAACAGATAAGAAAAGTAAATAAAATTAAAGGTAGCCATACACTGAAAGGATAGAAATATAGTATGAGTGAAGACAGCGAAACCTTTGAAAAAATAGTAAAGTTAATTAAAGAAAATGGCAAACAGATAGAAGCCTTCAAAATTATTCTAAGGGAAGAAAGCACAGAAATAAAAAAGAAACTAGTGAGATTAAAATTGCTATTATAGAATCAGACAGTAAAATAAAATTATTAGAGGACTTAAACAGTTCCTCACAGAAAAAGAATGAATACCTGGAAACAAAACTAAAAAAAGAACAATATAGTCAATTTCGGTCTAGAGGTACAAAAAGAGAATTTGGTTAACGACGTAATAACTGAGCTAAATTTGCTATTACATACATCTTAATATTACCCAGATAAATAATATATTCACCATAGGTAAACAGCAAACAATCAAACCTGTTGCAGTTGAATTCTTATCCTTCCTAACTAAAATTGAAGTACTAAGAAATTGCAAAAAGCTAAAGGGTACCGGAATAACCATATCTGATGATTTAACAAAAAATGATCAAATAGTACGAAAATGTCTATTAAAACACCAAAGAGAAGCCAAGAACAAGAGTTTAAATGCGTATATACGAGGTAACAAATTAATAATAGGCAACGACATATACACGGCTGAAGAACTAGAAAAGAACAACGTGGATGCAAATTTGATCGATGAAAGTGACCACGAGCCCTCAAATATAGAATAATCGGTTGTAGAAAAAGGCAAAATAAGTAGTGCTCCAGCAACTCCGTCAAATTTCCAAAATCTAGATACAGATGACGAGAAATACGACACCCTGGAAGATACTGAGTAAAATTATTAAGTATTACATAATAACAGACCAGTTACACGAAATGTGAAAAAAATATACCGTAAAAAGTACACCAAGTATAAACTAAATGAAAAAAAAATTATGTGCATATATTAGCACGAAGTACATTATTATTCTATTTAAGTATGGATGTATTGTAATAAAAAATATTTAAAAAAATGAACAATTTTTTAAGAGATTTTGAACCGAACTTGATAATAACACAAAAAGCAGAAAACGTAAACTGTGTTAAAGATGTCTTAAATAATGATCTAGTTTCACAATATTAGAACAAACAGACATGAATGTAGACTGCATTGCATTAACAGAAACTTGGCAGATATATGATATTAACTTGTTTACACTGAAGGATACGACGTAGTCTACAACCATGGCAATTATCCTTTTAGATGGTTTTCAAAATTTATTTAAATTAGCTAAAGATCCGAAAGGTATGTGTTTTAGAATGTTAATATTTGTTTAGAGTTGTTTTAATAGTTTTAAAGTTTTTATTTGATGTCAACAGTAAGTTTGATACTGACATCTATGTTAGTAGTTATTAAGTTATTGTTGAAATAATTTCTGACATTTAAGTCATTATGACTTTTCTTTTAAGTAGGAAATTTTATTTTATAGTTGGTAAATGTTTTCCTGGAGAAAGATAAGGAGGTTTAAGTTAGGTTATGTTTGGAATGAAATTAATCAAAATTCATATGGTGTTTTGTTTTGTTTATTTTGGATACTTTGATATTTAGTTATATAGAACAACAAACAACAGATGAAAGAGAGGTTGTAAAATTGGAAAAACAAATTTAAGAAAAATAAGAACAAGTGAAAATTAGGGAGTGAAGAAGAAAAATAATAAACAAGGATTAATAATTTTGAAATTGAATTGAAAGTCAGAAATTGTAGAGATCAGCGAAGAAGAGAAAAATAGACTGTAAATAAGAAGGTAGAGGTGTTATTGTGGATTGGAGTTGCAGAGGAGATAAGGTGAAGAATTAATGAAAGGAGAATTGTTGGATTTGGAAAGAGAAGAGTGTAGCTACGAAGAAGGAAGGTTTTTGTGTATTTAATTTTTGGACAAGGTTGTATATTAAAATTTAAATAGTGTATTAGACTTTCGAACCTGTTATAAAGCTAAATTATCTAAATATCAAAGAAAATAAATTATTTATATCAGATTAAAAATTTTACTTTAATAAAAATTTCATTTTAAATAGGAACTGAATTTGAACCTGCTCCTGAAGGGAAAGATAAGCTAGCCGGCCCATTAAATATTTTGACATACTTTCGGATCAAAAGGTAAGAGATTTTAATTTGATCTTTTGGTTTTTAAAGTTTTTTTTTATCTATTGGAAATAAACAAGTTAAAGTTTGATTAGTACTGCAAATTATTAAGTTCAATAAAAGTAGAGCAGAACAATATATATAAAGTGTTGTTGTACTTCCGGGTGCTCTCCCGCGTCGATGGCCGATTCCTCCAGGAGTCACGGTTGTCTAAACGACGTTTCGGCAGAATCTCATCTGCCATCTTCAGGTTCTCGCTAAAAGCTGCCTACTGCTGCTCCTCGTTGCTCGAACTGAACTGACTGACTGAACAGTTCCTGTAAAAACAATAGGAAATTGAGATAAATAATAATTATATAGTTTATTGGAATTTCCCTATTATATTGAAGTCATTTGAATATAGGAAATTTCATGTGGTTTCACTAAAAATAAGAAATGGTCATCATGAAATCATTTGAGAAGAAAAAATAATGGAATTAGCTGGTATTTATGAGACGTAATGTGGTCTCAAAATGGTATGTATGAGGATCTATCTGAAAACCCCAGCAGAAATATTTAACCTGTATGCCAAGTACACTACCATAGATAAGGGATTTATATATATATATATATATATATATATATATATATATATATATATATAAGAAATAGATAGGCAACTCCCGTTACAAACGCCAAGAAATACGCCATCTCGCGGATGATGTCAATCACTAACTGACTATGGCGAGACTCTTTTAAATATGTTAGTTTCAGTTCTATTTTATTTAGGTACTTGTTTTTATACATAGACCAAGAGTTATTAAGGTTTTGAAAATTTGTCGCCGAACCTCATTCAGATTGCATGGTCCTTTATTTTGTTTAAGAAGACAACGAAGAGTAGGGGCCGTTTTCGTATGAAGAGTATTTTACAAATGCCAATATCCCTAATGTTTGAGAACTACTTTATATTAATATCATTGGGAAATAATTAAAACTGGTCTTGTTTCATTCATCGCCCAATGATGTTAACATGATTAGCAAAACATGTGCTGGTAGCGTATTTGTTTTATGAAAGTGGTTCCCAGACACTAGACGTATTGATTTTTGTAAAATAATCCTCAAACCAAAACTTATTATTGCATCAAGCATGGGGTTGTCTCATTATACAAGACCATTCAAGTTGAAGGAGGTACTGATAACTTTTCAAAACTATAGTAACTCCTAATCTGTGTCCCAACCAAATAGCAAAATTTTATAAGATTAACTAAAAGATGGATAAAAACCAAAGTTTTTAATGAAATATCTTAGTATACTAATTGGTTATGACCTAGCAAAGTACATTTGTTATTTTATATTATTATCCCTAATGTTTGAGAACTACTTTATATTAACATCATTGGGAAATAATTAAAACTGGTCTTGTTTCATTCATCTCCCAATGATGT
This sequence comes from Leptura quadrifasciata, assembly GCA_963675555.1. Taxonomy (NCBI): domain Eukaryota; kingdom Metazoa; phylum Arthropoda; class Insecta; order Coleoptera; family Cerambycidae; genus Leptura; species Leptura quadrifasciata. The sequence goes on along the minus strand of OY776673.1, from coordinate 145,815,070 downwards.
TAACATGATTAGCGAAACATGGGCTGGTAGCGTATTTGTTTTGTGAAAGTAGTTCCCATACACTAGACGTATTGATTTTTGTAAAATAATCCTCAAACCAAAACTTATTATTGTATCAAGCATGGGGTTGTCTCATTAAACAAGACCATTCAAGTTGAAGGAGGTACTGACAACTTTTCAAAACTATAGTAACTCTTAATCTGTGTCCCAACCAAATAGCAAAATTTTATAAGATTAACTAAAAGATGGATAAAAACCTAAGTTTTTATGAAATATCTTAGTATACTATTTGGTTATGACCTAACAAAGTACATTTGTTATTTTATATTATTTCTATTGCAAAAGGGAAGGTTATGATAAAAAAAAAGATACATTAATGCACTTATATTTTTGTTACTACATTTACACAAAAAACATTAAACCCAATATAGGAAACTAATGAAAAAATATCAAAAGGAAATTTATATATAGTTAAATAAAACTTTACTGCAAGTTTTTCATGGCCCTCATTTTTAAAGAAGATTTTCTATGACTCTCGTACTTCTTCCTGGCTTTGATTTTAATAGGATCAGAATATTTGTTTGATCGATATTTTCCTTTTAATATTTCATTAAAGGTTTTTTTTACACCAAGTATTAATATGAAAATTACAAACAAATTCAGTATATAAATCTAGAACATCATGCTATTCACAGTGAAACTTATTTTCTAAATTTGTATTGTTCATAATATTTTGTTGCAATATAAATTTTATATTCTTTTTATTACAAAATTTTTGGTAGAATATACCCTAAAATATATAAACTGCTATTAAACATTTTGTTAAAATTTGTAGGATATAACAGTGCTCGAGGATCATCAGCACAGTTCTCTATTACGAATTTATATTGATCATTTAGTTCATCAGTATTTCCTAACAAATCACTCCTACATTGAATACAAAGTTTTATAGATTTTAATAATTTTTTTGCCACATATCCTGCTAAATTGGATAATTTTCTTTTGTTAATAAATGACAATTCCGGCTGGTCGGGCAGGGTATAACATGGATATTTGGATGGAATTTCATATTTGTCGTAGGGGCGAGCGTAGGTGCGTCTTTACTATGTACATACTTCGGTATGCGATGTAAAGCAACGACAGGCGCAGTTAGTACTTGGATTGGTGGCCATTCCAACGGAAACCGCGTTCTCGCCTCACACATCTTCCAGCGGCTTGTATATCAGTGTATGCGCGGAAGCTATACAACCTTAGGCGAGGGTTATATAGGAGATATACCATCCTTCGGAGGGGATGTAAAGCCGTCGGTCCCTTGTCTATTAAATGTTAGGCAAGTAAAAGATCCCTACTCTTCTTAAGGGAAGAGGTTCGGCAAAATTCCTGGTTGGGGGTAGCTCGTCTACAGGCGTCGGTGTTAGGCCTCAGTAGCGGAAATAAGCCGACGTTAAATAAATGTATATATAAAAAAATATATATATTTGTCAGTATCATCTGACATAATAAATTTTTCTAAAGAATCCAAACCAGACAAATCGTCATTTTCACAATTCGATGACGTTGAATGTGGATATATATTTATTTATAATCAGGAATTTAAAGGAAGCAACAAATGAATTGCAATTTGGATTATATTGCGTATACCATGACTTCTTACTAGTCCAAAAAAATTCTCAAGCGGATCTTGGTTGAAATTTCTTGGACATATAAATTTAAAACCACTGGCTTTTAGTTGTGTCCAGATGTATCGAAATCCTTTTAAAGTATGTATCCAATTTTTAACTGCTGGAGGTATAGTTTTCCTTCTTTTCATTAAAAAAGTGTATAGTTTGAAAAACCCAGAACTCATCTCCGACACTGCACTTCTTAATAATTTTTCACTTACTGGTGTTATTCTTGAGCCACTTACACTGTCAAATGTTTTATTCATAAATAGCAAAAATTCGGCACTATCAACAGGTTCTTCGGGTATATTCTGAGGACCTAAAAATAGGCTAATTAAAATAATAATATTGAAAGATATATACTGAGTAGAAATGCAATCAGGATTTGCATGTCAATGATTAATCTTCTGATCGTTTAATATACAATTACGATTGAAAAAAGAAATATTTACTGTAAATAATGATGAATAAATTGTCTGAGACCAGTATCTTACCATTACGAGCTATGCTTTTGATTGCAATAGCCACCCGTGCACTAAAAACTTGTGTAGCTACATTCACCTTAATTTTCTTTTGTGTTGTTTATATGGGCTTGCTTCAAAATCATCATGCTCGTCTTCTAATTCATATATATTTTTAATGTACTTCCAACTTGCTATTTTATTTTGCCCATGCCTCCAAGTATAGGATACATCGTAGTCAAAAAGGGCATTTCTGATACCCTTTAATAAGTGAGGAGGGTCGTATAAAGGTACCACTACTTCTCCATCAATTTCAAAATATCACTATAAATAGACAAACCAATTCAGTTCAGGTTAATATCAAAATAAAGTTGTGTCCTTTTAACATGGTTACAAACAAAAATATACCTGATATATAGTAAGATAAATGAATGGAAGGAACGCTGTCAGCTCTCAAACCCGCTCCACTTCGACCCATACACTTGACTATCATCCGCAAAATGGATATCACAAATCCTATAATTAGTTTGGATAGCTTTTATATCCTTGCCTTGTAATTTGCTGTTTTGTATTCGTGTTAACCAAGCAATGCACAGCTATAACAAAAATTAAACATATTCATTCGAGTGCCAATTAATGCAACATATATGAAAGATAAATATATTCTAGTTACTAAATATTATTAACATGATTTGAACAAATTATAGAAAAACATTGAAAACATAAATTTAGTAAATCCGAAATACGCATGGGGTTTTGATAAACCTTTTTGAAACATTATTGTAACAAATAAGAATTTACCTTTTGGTCAGTAGGAAATCGATGCATTTTGCAATTCAATTGTTTTTTCACATCGGACTTGGAACACAACAATAATAACTCATATTTCCACGTACTTTGATAACAACTAGTAATTCAAAATCAAAAACGCAAGTAAAAATAATTGTCATCTGTTTGAATTCTAACCAAATTACAAACCAGCGGCATCCCGCGGGTGGTGTCATGTACTATTCAGCGAGTTCTTGACCTTGGCTGAACTTTCTCAGCCGTGGTACACCACATCGGTACAAAGGCATCTTATGACCTTTGTTAGTACAGACTATACCAAATAAGTGAATTTCTCCTATGTCATTATTGAATCACATTATTCAAGCAACTCGTTATAGTCTCTAAACTAGAGTACATTTGCATAAGCATATTGAAAGGAGAGCCACCTACTGCAACTTATTGCGATCAGACTACGCACAGCATGATGATGATCTGTAGCTATGCAATTGTATAGGTTCCTTTTCTGAGTATACATAAGATAAAGAATGTATGTGAAACCATAGTGGAATATATGAGACTTGATATGGTTCTAAACTGGTGTGTATGAGGATCTATCTGGGAATTGAAACCTAAATGATCTATATATATGCAGTTGTATAATTTCCCTTTATAAGTATATATAAGATACTGTAAGAATGTACATGAAATCTCAATGGAATACATGAGGCTTGCTGTGGTTTCAAAATTGTTTGTATGAGGATCTATCTAGGAATTGAAACCTGAATGGTCTGTATCCGTGTAATTGGACAAGTTTCCTTTATGATTATATATAAGATACTGTAAGAATGTACGTGAAACTTCAATGGGATATATGAGACTTGAAGTAGTTCCAAAATGCTACGTATGAGGATCTATCTGGAAATTTAAACTTGAATGATCTATATATATATATATATATATATATATATATATATATATATATATATATATATATATATATATATATATATATATATATATATGTTATATAGTATTTGAGACACCGTATACAATGTGATACGTGACTGTTGCTTCATTTTAAATTATCCCAGAGTGTCATATTTCAGCTACGTGCGGATAATGAATTCCCTCTTATCGTTATCACTCATAAAGTATCATATTACATTCATATTACATTTTAGCTTCTCACAATCATGCTGACTATTGTATTTGCTTTCCTTTGTTCAACATTTTGTTAACGATGCTTTTAGAATGTTATAAATACAACCACAAAGCACTTCTGTAACCAGTTCTGATACTCATGTCTAATTAAACACATATATTTTAAACTACTATTTTATTCAAAGAGTCAACGTTGACTCTTATTAATTTAAATAAAGTTTTTAAAAAGTCTTTTATGAAATCCGTGATATAAAATTGGCGCAGTCGGTAGGATCCGTGAACACCAACAGAACAAGAAGCCTAACCAATAGTGACCCACAAGAACGAGGACAAACATCCAGACGAGGTCCCTAACTAGTGCAAGTTACCATTGGAACAAGGAGACCTTCATAACTGGTGGTGGCGGATTCCAATCCCTTAACGGACGAAGAATCTACTCCATGAAGAAATTCACGTAAGTGCATTCAAAGAATCATCTCGCATTTTATAATTGTGTTGAACATTTTATTTTTAACATAAGGTGTATTATACTGCTAATGCACAGCTAATAACAATTAAAACTATTTCTATTATCCATTCCCCATTTATCTTATTACAATTACAAGTGAATTAAATACTAAGTGCAAATAATCTAATCGGAGCATTATACTGCTAATGCTCGACTGGCAACATAAGATTGACAAAAGTTTCGCGCATTATACTGTTAATGCCGCATTTGTATAACAAAATATAACTTTCATTATCTACTCCCTCTGTTAGTACGACACTTTGCGTAAAAATACTTTAATTTTAATTTTATTCCATTTAACCTTTATTACTTTAATTTCGATACATTCCAAAACTTGAGCAATATGACAGATAATCAAGCAGCCACGCCTCGCGCAGTCACACCAGAAATTGAGCCCTACAAATTAAGTGAAATTTTTTCAATAATTCCAGAATTTGATGGCAATCCCATCAACTTGCAAACGTTTTTGAACTCGTGTTTTCACGCACAAAATATGGCTATTAATGAACAAAAAATTTTATTGACAATTCATATAAAAAATAAACTACGCGGCAGAGCTGCCGAGTTAATTAACTCCCGTAATCCTAGTACATTTGCGGAAATTAAGTCGCTATTAGAAGCCCATTTTGGTGACTCTCGTGACCTCACGGCTCTCATCCAAGACCTACAGCGAATTCACCAAATAGCAAACGAGTCCGCTTTAACCTTTGTCACGCGTCTGCAAACGCACAATGCAAAAATGCACGCAGCAGTGCAAAAACAAAATTTAACGCCAGACCAAAAGAAATCACAAACTGACTTGATAGAAACAATGACTTTGACTACCCTACTAACAGGCCTAGAACCAAAATTAGGCCAAATCCATCAAATATGTTACAAGCCATCGCCCGAATTAGACGAGAATTGCAACTTTCATACTTCGAAAGTCAGAAATTTTCTAAAGGTAATCATATTAAAAATACACTGCCCCAACAAAAACGTCAAATTCCAAATATTCAACAAAAATTCTGTTCATTTTGCAAGAGAAATGGACATACTATCAGTGTATGCCGCACAAGGCAAAATCAACAATTTTTGTCCCCTAATTCTATACCAAACGCTTACTCCAATCAAGCGCAATTTCCCAGGCAAAATTTTCAAAACACATCCAATCAAATTAATTACAGACCACAAAACTTCCAACAACCAGGTAGCCCACAACAAAATAGACCCTCTGTAATTAGGCCCAATCCTAATTTTCAACAAAGATTCTCAAGTAACCAACAAAATTTAAATCTCAACCGTCAAAACCCTCAGAGGACACACCACGTCAATTTTGACAACCACTATGATCCTCAAAATTATGAATACAATGAGTATGACAATTTTAACCAACAATCCGATTACTTTCAAAATTACGAAACTAATTACAATGACGAATATTTGCCACAAGAGAACTGCATCGATAACTCTCAAGACTTACAAGGCGATTATTCTGATAATTGGCAAAACCAATATGGGAATTATACTGCTAATTCCCAGACACAACAAGAGGATTATACTGCTAATCCTCCGGATTTTTGCTTAGGCTCGGAGTATCCCGCGGATACTCCAACACGGGAAATAGATCAAATATCGAACCAGATCCAGACAATGAATCTAAAAGACAGTTTCAACCCATGCCTGAATTTCCCAGAGCACAACTTCATGTAAATATTCTTTCGCGTGCATTGCTAACTGTAAATTCAAAAAATCTCTATTACATGAATGATATAACAGGTAAATTTAAAATTTTGCTAGACACAGGTGCAGGTATTTCAGTTTTTAAACCTAAAACAGCTGAAAATTACAGATGTAGATCCCCTGAAAACGTGATTATCCAAGGAATAACGAATGAAAAGATTAACATCAATGAATCTGTTCTCATACCATTTACCACAGGTGATCCTCACAAAGTTTATATTCACAACCTGGATATAGACTTTGACGGACTTTTAGGCTCGGATTTTTTCGAACATTACAAATGCAAAATAGATTTTGAGAAAAAACAGTTAGTCACGAATTTTAAAACTGTACCAATATTTAAAGTTACCGATATTTTTCCATCGCAACCAGCCGTAACGCGAAGCTTAAGCACCACTAAAAATAGAAACTTAATTTCCATTGAACCACGCACGGAGAAATCTACAAATTAAAATGCGACCTACAAAATACTGAGGCTATACTAGTAGCCCAAGAAAATGAAAAGGTACGCTTACCGAATGCTATCGTCAAAATAGATAACAACGGTGAATTCTTGACGACAGTAATAAACCCAAATGCGTTTCAAACATCAAACTCGAACCCGTCCAAAAATTTAAGTCAATTTTTAATTTAAATACACAAAATTTTGACTCACACATACAGACCGACAGATCATCAGAAATTATGAATCAGTTACGTTTGGATCATCTAAACGAAGAAGAGGCTGAATTAGTAACGCAGCTTTGTTTAGACTTTCAAGACATATTCTATTTAGAAGGAGACAATCTTACTTTTACAAACGAAATTAAACACCCCATTGACACAAACGATTCCCGACCGATCTTCACGAAATCTTATCGCTATCCCCAAGTCCATAGAGAGGAAGTTAAGACCCAAGTTTCCAAAATGTTAAGTCAAGGTATTATCCGCCATTCAATTTCACCCTGGTTCTCCCCAGTTTGGGTTGTGCCCAAGAAACTAGACGCTTCTGGTAAACAGAAATGGCGCGTCGTAGTCGATTATCGGAAACTTAACGAAGTCACAATAGATGACAAATATCCTTTGCCCAATATCTCTGATCTTCTTGATCAACTAGGAAAATGTCAATATTTTACAACCTTAGACTTGGCTTCTGGGTTTCACCAGATAGAAATCAATCCCGAAGATGTCCAAAAGACTACCTTTACTGTAGAGAATGGCCACTACGAATTTGTTCGCATGCCATTCGGTCTTAAGAACGCCCCGTCCACATTCCAAAGAGTTATGGACAACATCCTATTAGGAATTCCGAACGAAAGATGTCTTGTCTACATGGACGACATCATAATTTACTCACCCACTATTCATGAACATGTATCTCGTCTAACGGAAGTATTTAAACGCCTTCGAAAAGCTAACCTTAAAATACAGCCTGACAAATGTGAGTTTCTTAGGAAAGAAGTTGCTTACCTAGGACACCTCATTACCAAAGATGGTGTTAAACCTAATCCATCGAAAGTCGAAGCCATTCTCAATTTCCCACAACCTAAGAACCAAAAAGATATTAAATCATTTTTGGGACTTGCTGGTTACTACCGAAGATTTATCCCAAACTTTTCAAAGGTATCCAAACCACTGACTAAACTACTTCAAAAGGACATACCATTTAACTTCAATAATGACTGTCAAAACGCTTTTTCCGACTTGAAACAAACGCTTACTACGTCACCCATATTAATTTACCCAAATTTTGACGAGCCTTTCATATTAACCACAGATGCAAGCGCATTCGCAATCGGCTCTGTACTCTCGCAGGGACCTATTGGCAAAGATTTACCTATCGCTTACGCCTCCCGAGTTTTATGCAATGCCGAGACCAAGTATTCCACGATAGAAAGAGAGCTTTTAGCTATCGTATGGTCAGTAAAGCATTTTAGACCGTATCTGTTTGGCAGAAAATTCAAATTAATAACCGATCATAGACCACTTACATGGCTATTCTCTATAAAAGACCCGGGTAGCAGGTTAGCCCGCTGGCGCCTCAAACTTGAGGAGTATGACTACGAAGTCATATACAAACCTGGCAAAATAAACAAAAACGCTGACCCTTTGTCCAGGATCAAAATAAACCATTTTAACGATTGTTTCCAATTCTATTCTAAAATTTTAGCAGCTAACGAAGACACAGACGATGACGAAAGCCTAAACGACGACAGCGAAATAACTAACGAACATATTGCCCAGGAATTCGACACATTTTCTAAATTATATAAAACAAAGTCCTTAATAGACTACTCGAAAATCCAAATTACAAACAGACAATTATTGGACCGGGAAAATAAAAATATAATGACATTCTTCCAACAAAATAACCTAACAGACCTTCATCACCAAATTATCGAGGACATTTTTGAGGAAAACCCTGAATTCTACAGTAATACTATCAATATCGTTTCTAGTAAGTCGACCCGACATAGAAATTATTATATCATCGCTATACCTTTTGACCCTGAATCCGTAGTAGAACACTTATTTTTAACGCTATATAAAAATCAAAATAAACTAGATCTTTCCAAGACCTACTATGTTGAAAACAATTTGGACCTCCCAATACTGGAAATTCTCTCATTCATTTTCGCAGAAAAAGATCTGAAATTAATAATTTGCCAAAATCTAGTACGGACACCTGACGAAGGCCAAATACCGATTATTCTCGACCAACACCATACCGGTAAAAACAACTTACACCGCGGAATAAATGAGACGATGCGTAGAGTCAAAAATAAATATAATTGGCAAGGACTATCTAAAGATGTAGAAAATTTTGTAAAAAATTGTGAGACATGCCAAAAAAGTAAAATTTGTCGAAAAAATTTAAGTAGCCCACTAGTAATTACGGAAACACCGAAAACACCGTTTGAAAGAATCAACATCGACTTATTTGAATTCCCTACGCGCAACTATGCTTTAACTATTCGTGACGAATTGACTAAATTCACACAAGCTTACGCAGTTCCCGATAAATCCGCTAAATCTGTAGTAAACACCTTACTACTTTACTTTCAACATTATGGTACTCCGCTAAGAATACACTGCGACTACGGAGGAGAATTTGATAATAACTTATTAAGAGACCTATGCAAACTGTACGACATAAAACTAACCTTTTCAAGTGTAGGACACCCCCAGTCAAATAGTTCAATTGAACGATTTCACGCGACCCTAGCTGAAATGATAAGAGCCAACAAGATTGAAAACCCGAATGAACACCCATTTACCATTTTGCCATATGCGGTAATCTGTTATAATAACTCTGTAAATAAAACTCATGGATTTACCCCATACGAATTAGTCTTTGGCCATACATCTGTTCGTCCACCAGAAACCTTGTATAACCAAAAAGAATTAATCACTAAATATGTCAGAGATTTAAATGACCGTATATCCCATTATTATAAGATAGCTAGAAACCGAACTGAGACTCAAAAACAAAAGGCCAAAGTTAGATTTGACAAAAACATCCCTGAAAATCGCCCCACGTATAACGTTGGTGACAAAGTTTATGTAAAAGAGTCACAGATAAAGAATAAACTTCAAAATAAATTCAACGGCCCATTCGAAATCACAGAAATTCTTAATAATTCAGCAGTCTTACTTAACCCCGAAACCAATCAAACTAGTAAAGTAAATTTCGACAGGATGAAACCGTAATTTGAAAGTTAACCTTCTTTCAGGTTACTCCTGCTGTTCGGATCAGCAACACTAGTGGTTTCCCAATACAAAATTACCCCCATAAACAACACCATAGGAATCTATTACCACGAAAAAACTGACGTAATATTGACAAATGACAAATGGACATTACTAATTCACAAAAACGTATCTTCCCTAAAGGCAACATTCGAAAAGAACGAACAAATCCTAAACACAATTCTAAACACCCTCGACCCTGCCTATCAAAACATGGTGACCTTTAAAAGCGAAGTCAAAACCCATCTTAGCCTTCTAGCTCAAATATCTAAAACCATACAATCTAAATTTGAAGAAGTCTTCTTAGATACCAAAAGATACAAGCGTGGAATCCTCAACGGTATCGGCACAGTTTTTAAATCAATCACCGGGAACTTAGATGCCGAGGATGGCGAATACTACTCTAATTGCATTAATAAACTAAACAATGATGAACATCAACTAGAAAATTTAATTAAAAATCAAATTTCGGTTATGACATCCGTCATAAAGAACTTTAATTCAACAATCCAAAAATTACAGATCGACGAGGAAACGTTTAACAAAAATATTAAAGAAATCGAAACATCTATTTTAGGTGCATCACGCGAGCTTCAAATTGTCGAGACGAAATTAAAATTCTTAGAAATTTGTGAACAATTGATGGCAAGTTACTTATATATTGAAGACACTCTAAATGATATTCTAAATTCAATAACGTTTGCACGATTAAAAATTATTCACACATCAATCATTACTCCATCGGACTTAGTCTCATCCTTACAAGAAATTTCACAGAATTTGCAGAAGAATAATTTACCGCTTCAAATAAAACTATCAAAAGTTGCTCAATACTTGGATATTATTGAACTCCAAGCTTTTCAAACCGATTCAAGTTTAATTTTCGTATTAAAAATACCTCTAGTAGACCCGCAAACATACACAACTTATCAATTATATCCTATCCCCATCCTGGATAATAGAACTGGTTTACATCACATTTTATCTGTATCTCAAAAATTTATCGCGAGGGACGATGATTCCTTAATGTTTTTACCCATTCCGGATTTAGACGAATGCAAACAGCTTTACATGGGAACCAAACTGTGCTCCAACTTGTTCGCCTACCCGATAGACAATAATGCTATCTGTGAAGCAAGACTTTTCAAAAATCTTAAGCACCTGCCCGAAAATTGTCAAACCTCCTTCATATTCAGTCAAGGCTATAACGTTCAAAAACTTCAGGAAAACACATGGCTAGTCATCAACGCAGAACCGTTACATGTCACTATTAATTGTCCGCAGAAAAATTCAATAACAGAAATTATCACAAAAAACTCTGTCATAAAACTACAACCCAGTTGCTATGCCTTCGTTGGCATAACCAAAATTCAAGCAAGTTCCAATGAAATATCGGACATTAAGGACAACTCACATCCAATTCAAATTTCATATGAGTGCTGCAACCAACTCCCAGATAAAATACAACTACCAAATTTGAAGCCATTAAAGTTAAACAATTTGAACACCGAAGACCTCGAAATTGCAAAACATAAATTAGACCAATATTCCAAGGACCTAGACGACCTCATCAACGAACCCTACGTAACCAAACACATCTCATGGTTCACGTATTTTACTATAACCCTAATTGTTACCCTAGTCTTGTTCTACCTATTCTGTAAGTGCAGAAGAAGAAGCCGAAAGTTAGCCCTGGTTCGCCCATCTCACGGACCACCTCCGTCTCCATCGATGCCAACTAGAACCTTCAAAAGATTAACTAGCATTCTACCCCCAAGGAGGAGACCCAACATTCATCAAGAAACAGAAGCGGAAGAAGAAGTCGAACTGACTTAGACTTTTATCACTGTTTTCCAAATTAACCCTCTTTGAGATGTTAACTACGCTTGTATTACTTTAATTTTATACTTCATAACTTTGTATTTTATACGGTCCTTATATTTTGTTTCATATTAATTATATAATTGTAATTACAAACTTTACAACTTATATTCCATATTTTATCCAATATTTCAATATTATTATCTCGCTTTTCATATTTGTAAAAGTTGCTGCATAACCACCAACTTTTTTAATAAGGGGAAAGTTTTTATATAGTATTTGAGACACCGTATACAATGTGATACGTGACTGTTGCTTCATTTTAAATTATCCCAGAGTGTCATATTTCAGCTACGTGCGGATAATGAATTCCCTCTTATCGTTATCACTCATAAAGTATCATATTACATTCATATTACATTTTAGCTTCTCACAATCATGCTGACTATTGTATTTGCTTTCCTTTGTTCAACATTTTGTTAACGATGCTTTTAGAATGTTATAAATACAACCACAAAGCACTTCTGTAACCAGTTCTGATACTCATGTCTAATTAAACACATATATTTTAAACTACTATTTTATTCAAAGAGTCAACGTTGACTCTTATTAATTTAAATAAAGTTTTTAAAAAGTCTTTTATGAAATCCGTGATATAAATATATATATATATATATATATATATATATATATATATATGTTATATGAAAATTACCCTAAAACTTTAAACTTTAATTATTGTTTAGTCTTGAAACTGCTGATTATTACTTTTTCGCTGAAGAATTGAAATTTGATATTTTACTTAATTTATAGCCTTATTTTTGTCAAACGCAATTTTCCTAGTTCTAGAACTTTTACGTCAGCAGATTCAACACATATAAAAAGTACCATATTGTATTTTGAATCATTCTATCTTATTTAGTCGTATTGTAAGCTAGTAACTCATACTTGAGAATATACCAACGTTGGATATTCTCAAATAAGTGTTAAATAAAGTAAAGTTTTTTAAAAAGTGTTTTCTCGAAGCAACCATATAACAAATTTTGGCGCAGTCGGTAGGATCCTCAAAACATTAATATTCCGAAAATTTTGGAAGAATTAATGGTGGATTCCAATCCTTCAAAGGAAGAAGAACCAATTTTTATGTTCGCAGAAATTAAAGAAGAAACTATAATATTCTACGAAGAAATAATTACTATAGATCAAAAAGAAATTTTAATGGAAAAGAGAACGAAAACTCAAGAATATAAAGAAGAAGTAAAAGGAAAACAAAAAAGTGAAGTAACGAAATCACAAAGTGTGAAAGAAAAAGAAACAATCAAAATAAGCAAACAGACTGAAAAAACAGTCAAGAAAAATTAGAATCTTCAGTATTAGAGGACAATACCCTGTGGAAGGAACACCTAGTGACACCCCTGGCAGCGGTAGCCCTGTGGAAGGAATACTTAGTAACACCCCTGGCAGAGCTTACTCTATTATTAGAAGATATTTAATCTTTATCAGCGAAGCCATCCCTGTGGAAGGAACACCTAGTGACACCCCTGGCAGCGGAACTTTTTGCTTGAGAGCCAACGGAAGAGACATAATGAAAAACATACTATTAATGTAAGTAAACATTTTTGAATTATCATCTTATATTGTTTGAAATACTTAATATTATATTACTACGTAAACTATTTAAGAACAAGAATTAATTTAAACAAAAATAATTTTAAGAAAAACGCATTTTAAGATAGAATCTAGTAAATACAAAATATTTACTATAAAATTTAACCAATTAAATTAAACAAAAACTTAATAAATCAAAAATGGCAACTGCAACTGAAGTTGAAACAACAATTGAGCCATACAAACTTTCAGAAATTTTCTCACTAATCCCTGAATTCGACGGTGATCAAATCTTTTTAAATACTTTTATCAATGCTTGCAATCATGCATTTCGAATGTGTGTAGTAGAACAAAAGCTTCTTTTAACCTTACATATAAAAAACAAATTAAAAGGTAGAGCTGCTCAATTAATTAACTCTAGAGATACACAAACATGGGCTGAAATTAAACAATTACTATCCGTACATTTTGGTGATTCTAGAGACTTAACTTAATTCAGGATTTACAAAGATTACATCAATTACCAAACGAGTCACCTCTCACTTTTGTAGCACGATTACAAACGCATAATGCAAAGATGTATGCTTGCATACAACAACAAAATTTAAATCCTGAACAAAAAGCTGCACAAGAACAATTAATTGAACAAATGACGTTAAACACACTTTTAACCGGACTAGAACCCCGATTAGGTCAAATAATACGTGCTGGAAATCCTCCAGATATATTAAACGCATCAATAAGAATTCGAAGAGAATTACAACTATCCTATTTTGAAAAACAAAAATTTCATAATTCAAATCATAATTCTAATCAAAATAAAAAGCCAAATAATTCTTTTAATCAACAACAAAAAATATGTTCATTTTGTAAAAAGAAAGGACATACTTTTAACGAATGTAGAATAAGACAAAATCAAACCTTCTCGAATATTCAAAATACATCTCGAAGTTCCTATCCTCAACAACAATTCCAAACACGACAAAACTTTCCAATTCAACAAAATAATCAAAATCAATTTTATAAACAAAATTTTAACCAAAATCAAAATCGATATCCTAACCAAAGTCAAAATCGACCGACCCCAGCATTTCAACATTCTCAAAATGTACAACAACAAAGACATCATCATGTGAATGATTATGAAAATAGTTATTGTGAAAATTATTCAAATCAAAATTTTCAAAATGATCCAAGTGACCTAAATTTTCAATCGAGCCCTTATCTAGGTAACCCACCCCCGAATTTACAACCAATTACCGAATTAGAGAACCAATTTCAAACATTGAATGTCAACGACCAAACAGAACAGAAATTTATGTAAAGAGTATATTAACCGTAAGCCCAAATAATTTATTTTACATAAAAGATATCACAAACACTTTCAAAATTTTAATTGACACAGGTGCAGGACTTTCCATTTTTAAACCAAAAACTGTTGAAAAATATCCACAAAGATACCCAGAAAATTTAATGATTCAAGGAATAACTAACCAATCAATTTTAGTAGATGAATCAACGTACATACCTTTTAACACTGGTGACCCCCATAAAATTTATATTTGTAACTTAGATATTGAATTTGACGGACTTTTAGGTGCAGATTTTCTTGAACATTATGATTGTATAGTAGATATTAAAAAACGAGAATTAATCACAAATTTCAAAACTGTTCCATTATACAAAGCCGGTGAAGAAAATAATTTTAAAAATGAACACCAAAATAAAATACAAACCAAAAATAATTTCACAAACAAAATATTAATTGAACCCCGAACAGAAAAAGTCATTAAATTAAAATGCAATTTAACAAACACTGAAGCACTTTTACCATCCCAAGTCAAAGAAAAAGTTTATTTACCAAATGCCTTAGTCAAAATCAATGAAAATGGAGAATTTTTAACAACAATTATAAACGCAAATGCCATAACTAAATTAATTGATTTCTCGGATATAAACCTTGAAAATATTCCAGATTCAAGTACAATTTTAAATTTTAACGCAGACAATTTTTCAGGAAACCAAATCACTGATCTTTACGATAGGAAAACTGAAATACAAAACTTATTACGACTTGACCATTTAAACGACGAAGAACGAGAATTAATAACAAATGTTTGTTTAAAATTTCCTGACATTTTTTATTTAGAAGGAGACACATTAACATTCACAAATGAAATAAAACATTCGATCAACACGGGCGAGTCTAAACCCATATATACAAAATCATATCGTTACCCGTACGTTCATAAACAAGAAGTAAAAAAACAAATATCTGAAATGCTTGATCAAGGAATTATTCAACATTCCGTTTCACCATGGTCGTCCCCAGTATGGGTAGTACCTAAAAAATTAGACGCGTCGGGAAAACAAAAATGGCGTGTTGTAATTGATTATAGAAAATTAAATGAAATAACCGTTGATGATAAATATCCTTTACCGAACATATCCGATCTATTAGACCAATTAGGACATTGTCAATATTTTTCGACGTTAGATTTAGCTTCAGGCTTTCATCAGATTGAAGTAGATACGAAAGACGTTCCTAAAACTGCTTTTTCCGTGGAAAATGGACATTATGAATTTTTAAGAATGCCATTTGGTTTAAAAAATTCCCCTTCAACCTTTCAAAGAGTAATGGATCATATTTTAGTAGGACTTCAAAATGAAAGATGTTTAGTTTACATGGATGATATTATAATTTATTCGGCAACAATTCATGAACATATTTCAAGACTTAACGAAATTTTTACTAGATTGCAACAAGCTAACTTAAAACTACAACCAGATAAATGTGAATTTTTAAGAAAAGAAGTAGTTTATCTTGGACACGTTATAACAAAAGATGGTGTAAAACCAAATCCGGAAAAGGTAGAATGCGTACAAAACTTCCCTCAACCAAAAAATCAAAAAGAAATCAAATCATTTTTAGGCTTGGCGGGTTATTACAGACGATTCATACCAAATTTTGCAAAAATATCAAAACCTCTTACAAGACTATTACAAAAAGATATACCTTTTAATTTCAATAAAGAATGTGAAAAATCTTTCAATGAACTTAAACAAGCATTAACAACATCTCCAATTTTAATTTATCCTAATTTCAATGAACCATTTTTACTAACTATTGATGCTAGTGCATTCGCAATCGGAGCCGTGCTTTCTCAAGGCCCTATAGGTAAAGATCTACCAATAGCTTATGCATCAAGGACTTTATGCCCTGCAGAATCCCGATATTCTGTAATTGAACGTGAATTATTAAGTTTAGTATGGTCAGTAAAGCATTTTCGCCCTTATCTCTTTGGCAGGAAGTTTAAACTCGTTACCGATCATCGACCCTTAACATGGCTATTTTCAATCAAAGATCCAGGCAGTAGATTAGCTCGATGGAGGCTTAAATTGGAAGAATACGATTATGAAATCATCTATAAACCCGGAAGAATCAATAAGAATGCCGATGCATTGCCAAGAATTAAAATAAACCACTTAACAGACAATCAGCATGAAGAAACAGAAAATTACACTCAAGAAAATGAAAATGAAGAGGTAGAAGAAATCCAAAACGAAACCGAAAATCAAGAAGAAGAAGCCGAAAATGACACCCAAAATTCAAATGAATCAGAAATATCGTCAGAAGAAATCTCCCACGAATTTGACACTTTTCAACGACTATATCAAACAAAGTCACTCATTGATTATTCAAAAATAACATTTTCTAATACCCAATTGCTCGATAAAGATCACAAAAACATAATAACATTTTTTCAACAAAATAATCTAAAAGACTTTCATTATGAAATAATTGAAGATATACTCGAAGAAAATCCTGATTTTGAAAATGATAAAATTAATATCTGTTCAAGTAAAAAGGTAAAAAATCGCAAATATTACATTATTCCCTTACCATCTAATGATGAAGATGCAATAATACGTTTATTTGTTACCATTTACAGTAATCAAAATCAAATAGATCCATCAAAAACATATCATGTAGAAAACAATCTAAATTTACCAATACTCGAAATTTTCTCTTTTATTTTATCAGAAAAGGAACTAAAATTAGTAATTTGTCAAAACATAGTGCAAATCCCAGACGAAGACCAACGACCAATTATTCTTGATCAATATCATACAGGAAAAAGTCAATTACATCGCGGAGTTAATGAAACTATCAGACGAATAAAGGAAAAATATAATTGGCCGGGAATAACTAAAGACAGAAAATTTCATTAAAAAATGTGAAACTTGTCAAAAAATAAAAATATGCCGCAAAAATCTAGACAGACCAATGGTAATAACCGAAACCCCAAAAACGCCTTTTGAAAGAATTAATATTGATGTTCTTGAAATACCAACTAAAAATTATATTTTAACTATTAGGGATGAATTGACAAAATTTACTCAGGCATATCCTTTGCCAAATAAAACATCAAAATCAATTGTAAATACTCTTTTGCTTTATTTTCAACATTACGGCACTCCTCTCAGAATACATTGTGATTCCGGAAGAGAATTTGAAAGCGCTATGCTTAAAGATCTTTGCAAATTGTATGACATTAAAATTACATATTCAAGTGTAAACCATCCTCAATCAAACGGTTCTTTAGAAAGGTTTCATGCAACCCTCGTTGAAATGATTAGAGCACATAAAACCGAAAATCCAAACGAACATCCCTTAACAATTTTACCCTATGCGACGATTTGTTATAATAATTCAGTTAATAAGACTCATGGGTTTACCCCTTATGAATTAATATTTGGACACGCCTCTGGCAGACCTCCTGAAACGTTATATAACCAACAAGAACTTATTACGAAATACATTAGAGACTTAAATAATAGAATATCGTATTATTATAAACTAGCACGTTCACGGACAGAGTTACAGAAAGAAAAATCTAAATCACGTTTTGATAAACATATTTCAGAGAACATTCCAGACTACAAAATAGGTGACAAGGTTTATGTAAAAGAAAGCCAAATTAAAAACAAACTTGAAAATAAATTTAATGGTCCCTATGAAATAAAAGAAATATTTGGAAATTCAGCAATTGTTTACAATCCTAGAACAGATCGTAACACTAAAATAAACTTCGACAAAATGAAACCATATATTGAGGGCTAATAATTTAAGTTATAAACAAGTTCATTTATTTTCAGGCTAATTTTAATAACATCCAGTAAAGGATACTCACTACCGGACCGATATGTTTTGAAAGCAATAAATAATACTATCGGAATTTATTACCATGAGGAAGAATATTTAAAAGTATCAAATGACAAGTGGACGCTGTTGATTTATAAAGACATGCTTACTTTAAAACAAAATCTCGACCATAATGATAAAATATTAACAAGTTTAATTGACATTGTAAAAAATAAAAAGACGCTAATAAGTCAAATATTTTATTCTGAAGTTCAGACACAAAACGTTATAAACGCGGTATTTTAAACGGCATTGGAACCGTATGGAAAGCAATAACCGGGAATTTAGACGCCTCGGGTGGCGAATACTATACAGAGTGTATCAATAAATTATTAAATGATGAACATCAATTGGAAAACTTAATGAAAAATCAAATTTCCGTAACAACTTCTGTTATTAAGAATTTTAATGAAACCATTCAAAAATTACGAGTAGACGAAGAAACTTTTAATAAAGATATTCTGATTATTAAAAAAGCAATTTTTAACATTTCAAATACTATAAACTCTGTAGAATCAAAACTAAAGGTACTTGAAATTTGCGAAAACCTAATGGAAAGCTATATGTTTTTGGAAAATGAATTAAATGACATATTAAATGCTATAACATTTGCTAGACTAAAAATAATACATAGCTCGATCATAACACCAAAAGATTTGGTCCTATCTCTACAGCAAATTTCTCAAAGTTTGGAAAAGAATAATTTACCTTTATCTGTATCTAGTGCAAAAATTGCACAATATCTTGATATAATTGAACTTCAGGCTTTTCAAACAGAATCAAAAATTGTTTTTGTATTAAAAATACCTCTTGTGGAACCAGAATTGTACAATATTTATAAACTATATCCAATACCCATTTTAGATAACAGAACCGGACTTCATCATATTTTGAGTATTTCACACAAATATATAGCAATAGATGACGATTCATTAATGTTTGTACCTATGTCAGATTTAAGTAATTGTAAAAATCTAGATCATCGTACAAAACTTTGTTCAAATATATTACCATATCCAATTGATAGTGATTCAATATGTGAAGCACAAATTTTAAAGAAACCTGTGATATTACCTAAAACATGTCAATCAAACTTGGTACTTGCAACAAATTATAATGTACAAGAAATAGAAGATAATACTTGGTTAATTTTAGTATCAGACCCTTTGGCCGTTACTATTAAATGTCAAAACTCAGAAGTTATTACAAAAATAATTAGTCAAACTTCAATTTTACAACTCACCATAACTTGTAGTGCTTATATTGGGAATACAAAAGTACAATCAAAGGCAAATCAATTTTCAAGCTTTAAAACAAATTATAATACAATAACAGTACCTTATGATTGTTGTAACCATTTACCTGATAATGTAAAAGAGCTAGAATTAAAACCTTTAAAATTAAATAATTTTAACACTGAAGACTTAGATGTTGCAAAACATAAACTCGAACAATATTCCAGAGATATTGATAATATAATCAATGAACCTTTCGTTAGCAAACACATTTCATGGTTTACTTATTTTATAATATTTTTAATTATAGCTCTTATCTTATTGTATATTTTCTGTAAATGTAAAAATCGTAGAAATATTAAAGATTGGAATACAAACTTCCAATGATCAACCACCAAAACCACCCCGAAGTAATAAAACTTTAAGACAAATAGTTAAATACTTTCCTAGAAGGAGACCCAGTGTGGGTATTCAAGAAAATATAGAAGAAGAAATTGAACTTAATTCAAATACTTTTACAAAAAGTTACGCTTAAAAGTTGTTGCATTAAGCACCAACTTTTTGAAAAAAAGGGGAGTTGTTATATGAAAATCTACCCCATATTATTTAAATATTATAAGTCCCAAGTAAGACGCAGTTATTGCGCAATATTGTATGATATTATTGTATTAATCATTGTTTATGTTTGTATTTTTAAATTACCCTAAAACTTTAAACTTTAATTATTGTTTAGTCTTGAAACTGCTGATTATTACTTTTTCGCTGAAGAATTGAAATTTGATATTTTACTTAATTTATAACCTTATTTTTGTCAAACGCAATTTTCCTAGTTCTAGAACTTTTACGTCAGCAGATTCAACACATATAAAAAGTACCATATTGTATTTTGAATCATTCTATCTTATTTAGTCGTATTGTAAGCTAGTAACCTGTAACTCATACTTGAGAATATACCAACGTTGGATATTCTCAAATAAGTGTTAAATAAAGTAAAGTTTTTTAAAAAGTGTTTTCTCGAAGCAACCATATAACATATATATATATATATATATATATATATATATATATATATATATATATGCAATTGTTATAAGTTCTCTTTATGAGTATATATAAAACACTGTAAAAATGTACGTGAAACCACAATAAAATATATAATTCTTGATGTGATCCTAAAATAGTATGTATGAAGAGCTACCTGGGAATCGAAACCTAAACAATCCTTCCCCAAATCCTCGAGTACTTTTTCCAAACAAAAATTGAAAGTCTATGATAAACACTGTAACTGTATATAAAACTCATATACCTAATTATTTCTTGCCGATTAAAAACACTTGGGATGCAATGAAAACAATTTTTTTTTAATATAATGAGCAACTTCATCGAATATGATAAAAATTAAAACTGTATTGTCTGTCATATTCGATAAAATGTTAACTTAATTAGTCTCATAAAACTTTAAGTATATTTTTTCTGATAAAAAGACAATAAATTAGAACTTATTGTCTCATAAAAGCTCGTAATTACTGACGTAATTCTTATTGGTTAAAAAGGTTTAGGTTACGATAAATGCTGAATTTGTATTATTCTATAAGTACTCCTAAATCCTAGAATATTTTTCTCAAACAAAAGCTCAAAGGAAAACTTTAACTGCATTGACTTATAAGAAAGTCAATTATTTTTTGCCGGATGAAAACTCTTGAGATATGATAAAACTGAAGCTCGTTTTCTAATAAAAACTAATAAATCTTCACAAACCTCTACACTGGTGAACAACTGATAGGAAATGATATAAGTTAGAATTGCAGTTTCTCCTAAAAGCTCATAAATTCTTAAGTATTTTTTGCTGAATAATTACTTAGAGATAACTACAGCATCAGAATTCGGTCTGCGTTGTCCTAATAAAACTCATATATCCATCATAATTCCCTGTCTAATGAACGCTAATAGAATACGATAAAAATTCAAACTGTATTTCTTATAACTGGTAAACTTTCAAACATTCCTTGTCTTGTAAAAACTCATCGTAAACAAAAAAAAAAAAATAGAACTGTATTGCCTCATTAAAACTCGTATCAATAAGCCTTAGAAACCCATAGGAAATAATGAAACTTTGTAAAAAGTGTATCGGCAAATAACACTTATACTTATACATTATAGAGTAAGGTTATAAATCCTTGAGTAGACTTATAAATTGTTTATATTTCTTTATGTCTTCATCTTGCATTTTTGATTGATTCATAGATTGAATATGTGAGTAGGTCTATACCAAACCCTCCACTACGACCAATCGGTCTATTGTGGCTCACTCCTAATTTATATTTCACTCAATAGGTGCAGCGTTTTGATAAAGCAGCTGGTAATCTTATTAGGTGAAACATTTTCCAGGTCCTCAAGCAAAAGCTGTCCTTTGCCAAATAATAAGAACCGGCTTCTTTCTGCAGCAGGACAAATGGACAGAACATCCTCTCTAGGCACAGACGGGATTCGGCGTTTTCCACCAGTCCAAGTCTGTATAGGTGATGATTTAATCTGCAGTGCCCAATGTATAGGTCGACTAGAGTGTAACCTATTTAACTCTAGCAGTTTTTTAGCTCTTGATTTCAAAGGATATGTGATGAATTCCTTCGAATGGGCTCCTGCCAGTGATGGAGAGTCTTGCTCTCGGCCCAGTCTAGAATATCTGTTTTGGCAGTGCTTGAAGATATGCCAAGAACCGGTTCTGGTCCTATAAATTTTGATGCCGCGCTAGTCAATCGGCAATTTCTTTTCCTCTAGCCCAGCGTGGCTAAACACCCAGACTAGAGTCAGTTTGTTGTTCCTACCCAGTTGGATTAGCGCCTTTTGACAGTTTCACACTGTTGGTACAGCGATAAGAAATCCAAGAGCTTTAATGGTTGCTCGGTTATCTGAGAAAATCTTTATTGATTTGTGTGATTGAGTTCCAAATCGAAACGTTTGTGCGACACATGATCGGCCGTCAAGAGATCAGGTCGAACATGGCAAGGATCGATCACACTATGGCTAGTGCGACGACTGCGGCACATTGTTTTGAGCCTTTCGACTCTCGGAACTTGGAACTTTGTTTCACTAAATTTGAATTTATCTTTCAAAAAATTAGATGTTTAGCGGCACTTTCCTCGAAAACGGTTGGAGTTATCAAGTTCTACCATGTGTACCCTCATCAGATTTTCTTGTCAGAAATACCACAACGTTCCGTAAAAAAAAAATGAAGAAAGTTCATCATCAGCTACAGGTCCTGCGGCGCCCTCTATAATCTAACGTGATGTAATACATAAATTATTGTTTCTTAGAATAAAGAAAGTTCCTCCAGCAAATTTAGCGAAGGTCAGTCAAGAGGCTGTTGAGTTATTGCAAAAAACGAAAAAATAATTTGAACTTTGACACCTTATATCTTTTTCCACAGCAACATTTTACTAAAGCAAATTTGATTGCATCCTCTTATTTTGGCCCAAATAATACCCCTGAACTATGGTCTATTATTATTGCTCCACCCTGTATATAAATAGTCATTTATCCAATCTATCGATAAAATTTACTGTAGAATATTTTTTCTGACCTTGAAAAGAGTGCTTGGATTGATAAATATTAAAATTTATTGACGTGTTTTTTCACAAGTAGAATGTGAAAGAATTGGGAAATTTTATTAAAATATTTTTTCTATACGGCTTTAACAAAAAATAAATAAAAATATTAAGCATATTTTATATATACCAAAATTTTATCTTTTCAACTTTTTCAGACAATTTTAAAACGGAACAGCTATTGGCGTTGAATTTAACTTCGATATATTCATATAAATTTATTATTCGATAAAATCTGAATTAAGTATCAATAATTGGTCACTTCCAACACAACAAACCTCTCTTTGTCTATTACATAATTATAATATTCTTTAAATTGAGAAGTTACATGAATTAGAAATCTTCCATACATTATAAACAAGTTTTGCATGATTTAGATAGAGTTAGAGATATTATAAACGTTATGGTGCTGTATGAATGACGATGTGCCAAAGCATTGCGGATGTAAATGGATTGATAATTATTTTTGTTGAAGTAATACTTTATTAATATTTGAAATGAAATATTTAGTGAAAAGTTTTATTTTTATGTGTATGTTAGCGATAAAATCTAATTGCGGTAAGTGAATAAAATCTTGATAATGATTATATATTATATTTATTTTAAGTAAACACTGCTGCTTTTTAAAAATAATATATATATTTAGAATACTCTAATGCTTCGTCTTCTAACTAATAATAGCTAAAAGAAAATACAATGTATTTATCGTACATAATTGTGTTCTGAATTTATTGTGTAACGTTTTATTTTTATCTTTTATTTGTTGTTAATTCATTAAATTATTGCATATTGCAACATTTTCTTAATATATTTTTCCACTACTTCTATGAACAAAAGACGGTTAAAAATATTTTAGAAGTTGTAAAAAGTTATAGATATAATCCACGGACGACAATCACATCGCAGAATATTATTTGAAAACGTCGACCATTTAAAAAATATTTGCAGTACGCCAATGTTAAAAATGTAACCTGTATTATTTATACCAATATCACTTCAGACTGCTATAGATTTTTAATATCTCAATAAAGGACCTCGCACTAAACCTAAAGGAAAATGGGTCCCAGTCGAATTAGATGAAAATTTGGTATAATGTAGCTTGTGATGTTTTTTCCTATTATTTGGGTTTTCTACCACATGTATTATTATCCTCTTCAAAACAAATCACCGAATCTACAAAATAATAGAATTACTGGAAAAAAGCCTCTGCGCCCATGACGTTTACGCCAAAGGAAAAGTCAGAGGTTATGTTTTGCAAATAATATAAATCGGAATAAACACAGAAATAATGTATTTTGCTGACGTTTCGGAAAGTAATCTCTTTCCGTTTTCAAAGCTATTTTTTGGAAGAACTCTTATTTTGCTGTGTATGTCAAATACACTGCTTTAAGATTCTGTTTATGTTATTTCCATAGATACTTTACTACTTACACAGGACATAGAACTGATGATATTTTCTTTTAGATAATGTTGAGTTTGTTAAGTTCTTCTTTTAACATTGATGTCCTGATCAAAAGTCTTAAAGAAGCGAGATAGAAAATGGATAGTTTTCGACTTACCGGGGGTCAAACATGAGGAAAACGGGTTCATCGGATTATTGATTTCACGGAACATGTGGCCACACATAGTTAAATATCACAAATATTATAGTTATCTAGTTTATTTACAAGGTACGCCGTTTAATTTGAGGCAACCATATACCTCGAAAACAATGAATTCTGTAACAAAATGTTTTAAGTAACAGTTGTGGGAAACAAAATGGTGATATTATTTCTTTTGCTTTGGCCAAGTTCTTTGACCGAGTTATGGTAAGATGTTGACATACGTTTTTTTATCACTTGACCACATAAGGATGCCGTTAGTCTATTAAATGCTCTTTGGTATTTCTATCTATATTTATTTGATCTTCTGGTGTTATCTAGAAAAGAAGAATTATTAAAAATGTTGATAATCCTCGCCAAATTGACTTTAAAATTTGACAATATTCTCTTCCCATCTTTTTCAATAGTACCCTGTGAAAGTCGAATGGATTTTTAACCACAATTCGCGTTAAGAAGCTTAGTTTCCTATCTTCTTCGCTTTCCAATGGAAAGACTTTTCCTTATTTTCCTTCTTTAAGATTCCGCTACATATTTTTCGTAATACGTTTTAAGAAATTTTTCTGACTTCGGTTTATATTAGTTTTTCTTGGACATCAGTGACATGCGAAACCTTTGTCATAATATTGCAAACCACTCAGGTGACATCTTTTTCAACGGTCTCTTTTATTGTAAAGTTCAGTCTCTTTCCAGCATTGAATGGTTGCCAGATTTTACAACCTAAGCCGTCTTAATTGAAACTTATAATTTTAAAAATCATAGTATTAAATACTCACGAAAGAAATAATATTTGAGATGTATACTCTCGATAGGGTTAGAAATAGATATTCGAAAAGTTCCACCCCATTCGGGAACGGAAAGTCCCTTTTTTGCAAAAAACCACCCCTAACGCGGACTTGACGCTGGTTTTTCATTTTTATCTTTTAAAACGTTCGTTGGAAGGGAAACAAGTACAGAAAATACAAAAATTGTTGTTGAATTCTGTATAAAAGTGTCGTGTGATCTTGTAGCTGATCCATACCTATTTTGCAGCAACAGCGTTCAAACTTGGATCCCAGAGGTAAAAATCGATCATACATGAAGATGCACAGCGAATATCTCAAAACCGGTTATTTTTAAAGCTGAAATTAATGCAGCTGTATTAAGGTTGGATTGCGCTGCTCAACAATGCACTCTAATTGCCATGGGCAAAGATGTTAAATTTCAAAATTTGAAGAACCCTCTAATGAGTAGAATTAGACAGAATTTTAGTGGAATAGACTTACAAAGGAAATCATTTTAAAGCAAAACGCACCGAGAGCTCTGCCTCAAGGGTGGTGTGGATACGAGGTAAAATTAAAATCTTTGTGAAAAAAAAAGGGAAAATAAATAAAAATCACTTGCGTCAAAACTCGCTAGACGTGCATCTCATAAAGAAAATTCCGCTCAATAAATTCATTCTTGGGCATTTTTCTCGTTAAAGTAACGTGTTTTGAGATAATCGTGAAACATCTTGTAAGATCAATTTTTACCTGTGCACTCCAAACTATCCCTTAATTTGAACGCTGTTACTGCGAAATAGGTGGGGATAAGCTACAAGGTCAATAGGACATTTTTTATACAGAACTTAATGACAAATTTTTTATTTTCTATACTTTTTTCTCTTCCAACGAACAGTTTACAAGATAAAAGTGTAAACCAGCGTTATTAACTCCCCATTAGGGGTGTTTTTTTTGCAAAAAAAGAGACTTTCCGTTCCCGAATGGGCTGGGAACTTTTAGGATATCTACTTCTAACCCTATCGATAGTACACATCTCAAATATTATTTCTAAATTATTTCTTCAATTCATGGTTTTTTAATTTAATTTGGGTGTACTACATCATATTATTGCGAATTCTATAATATTTTGACAAAAATAATTAATATAGGTTGGGCTGCTGTCATATGCAGGGAAATAATTTTAGCGAAACCGAACTCCTACCAGGCAACCGCGACAGATGAAGTGATGCTGTTAGACGTGCTACGCAGCAAATGGATGTTAACTAGAATATTCTATTGCTATTCCGCCTGTTGGTTTATCCAAAGCAGGTTTGGGGATAGTTTGAACAAGGTATTTCATATACACCGTGGGAATCATTAGGGACTTGGTCTTTTGAAATTCTGATTAAATTGAACACTATTCGTATGAATAACACTTCGTCACACATTACCAGCGAGTTCTCTCTAAAGAGTAGGCAGATTGAGGTTCCGGAATCGAACCAGTCCTACGAACTCAAACCTATCCTAACAGTGTTCCTTCCGACGTATTTTTCTCTTACTCATTTTCTTGGCCATTCTTCTATTGGCCACGGTGATGATCTAGATAGTAGGCAGATTGAGGGTGCAAATTTGAACCAATTTATCCTGAGAGTCTCCCTTCTGACATTATTTATGTTAACCATTTTTTTTGACTCACTGTTTCTCTTGAAAATGACTCCAAAACGGGAGACGAAACTTCGAGATATCAATAATCTTAGACGCAGTTCAACCCAAGAACGAAATACTTTTCATATACAGCATATGTAAATAGTATTGGAACATAACGAACGTAACTTTTAAAATATTAATTTTACAATTTTTTTTAAAGAAAAAAATGCAAAGTTCCAATCTATTGCCATTTTTGTACTTACAATAAATATTTAATAGCTTTAAGATATTTAAAGTATTTATGTTTAAGTCACAAATAGTCAGAAGTTATTTGTTAGAAGCCGCATACTTTGGTGTAAGAAAGTGAGAAGTTTTATTTATGAACTTATCTGCAACGTGTGAAATTGTTCACATGTAAACAGACAAATGAAAGATTTGGCTCGACCGTAGATATTCGCTTCTAAGACGTGACAATACATTTTTGGTCATATCTTGTTTAAAAATAATTAAAAAGAAAAAAAGCACATTGTAGATTAGACTTCGAAACCTTAAATTATTAAACAGTAAAGGTTTCATTGAAATCCAGTCCAGAATTATCTCCTGTAGGACAGGCATTTTAGGTTTTGGCCTTGAAGAAAATTTTGTAAATCTAAAAATTGGTAGAAATATTCTATTTAGTGTGCTGAATATCATACTGAAATTCCTACGCCCTCCTATACCGGCTTTATGATGATATGCATGTAAAAAGGACATGAGTTCTGTTTTTCTTATATTTCGAGTTTATAAAGTCTATAAGCACAAAATTGTATTCAATAATGAATTTACTAAACTTACATAGGGTAGGGCCCCCTATTTTAGCCACTGCGCTAGATACTGCCACCTTGAGATTTTAATTGCAGATATTAATTTTTGCGCACATATTAGCAAATGGGCATTATTCCTGCTTCATTCATTCAATTTAAGGTAACCTTGTCTGTAACCGTCAGTTAGTTGAGTGAGCATGCACATACAGAATCTCCCAATAGTGCTTCGGCCTTATTAGAAGACTTTGGAACAATATTTTTTTATAGAAGTGGCACATTTTAAAAATATTTTGAAATGTACAGGATGACTCGATACAGCGGAGCATCTTCGAGGTCAACTTTTTAAATGGAACACCCTATATATTTTTACATTTATGAATTCAGCGTAAAATTACCTTTCCAACGACCTCCAGATTTTTTGTTTTTGACGTGGCGTTGCCGAGTTATTCGAAAAAATATGAAAATGTTGGTCAAGGACAAGGTTTAACAAATTAATTCGCTGTGTGTATTACTATATTAATTAAGAAGATTTATTTTGCAATTATATAGACAAGGGATGTACTACAACGACACAACCACCAAATATTGATTATAATTATACAGGGTGTATTTTATACTAGCGCTAATTCGGGACATTTCAAAATGAATTTTCTCAATTTTTTCAAATGGACCACTCTGTATATTATTGTATTTTTGAATTAGCACGTTAATTCTCTACGATTTTTGTGATTAATATTCTATACCTAAAATCGATATTTCCAGAGATATTTTTACTTTTTCATTAAAAACCGTTTAATTTCGAACTGATTTAGTAGCCATGATTTTATTATAAAGTAAGAATAAGATTTTGACATAAAGTGAGAATAATTGAAAGTTATCTTATTGACGTTTAATTATTAACTATTGCAACAAAGTAAAGATGAGAAAAGGGAACCAACAAAAAATGTAGTAAATGAAGAAAACGAAACATGCTTTTGAGCGTGATTGAAGATCCTCGTCGCAGTATACGAGAATTGGCAAAAGAAAACGATATAAGCCGATCTCAGTCCATCGAATCCTACAAAAAATCAAATTTCATCCCTACCATGTTCAACTAATGCAGGAACTGATGAATACAAATTTGTAAATGGGCAAAACGAAAAATAGGACAATAAAAAATTTGTTTGATTTTGTTTCGTTTGCCGATCAAGCAACATTTAATAAAAATATAGACATGTTAGTCGACATAATTTTCATTTTTACGACACAATCAATCCTTACATCTCACGAACAAATGGCCAAACAAGATGGTCGTTGAATGTTTGGAGAGGAATTGTTAGGGATTATGGGACCACATTTTTCTGATGGAGGTGTGAGTGGTCAAATTTACTTGGAATATTTGCAAGACAGCTTGGAAGAATTACTGGAGGATGTCCCCAGGGATATTAGGGAGAGAATGTGGTACCTCCATGATGGAGCATCTGTGCACCACACTGCAGCTATTCACGAACATTTAAACGACGCTTTCCAAAAATGGTTGGCCAGGGAGAGGAGGACCCCATAGTTGGCCTGCTAGAAGGCCTGATTTGACCAAAATAGACTTTTTGTGGGGCTATGTTGGGGAGCAAGTGTACAAAGCTCCTATAACTACAAAAGAAAATATGAAAGAAAGAATAAGGGAAGTTTTCAGGAAATTACTGTAGATGTTTTAAAAAATTTGGGGAGATCATTCGAAAATCGTTTACAGAAATGCATAGACGTAATGGGAGGCCACTTGGAACAGATCCTATAAACACTAGGTATTATTTATTTCATTAAATTAGGTTCAAAATAATTTCCTAAAATAGTGCCAATTATTTATGTCTACTTTTTTGTAATATTAAACGATTATTTATTTATAAATTTTTAAGATAAGAATGTGATTTAATTAAATTGTGAAAAAAATCTACTGAGGCAACCAAGACGCACCCAGACAAAAAATTAATACTACTTTCAATTATTCTTACTTTATAATAAAATCATGGCTACTATATCAGTTCGAAATGAAACGGTTTTTAATGAAAAAGTAAAAATATCTCTGGAAATATCGATTTTAAGTATAGGATATTATTCACAAAAAACGTAGAGAATTAACGTGCCAATTCAAAAATAGAATAGCATACAGAGTATTCCATTTGAAAAAATTGAGAAAATTCACTTTGAAATGTTCTGAATTAGCACTAGTATAAAATACACCCTGTATAATTATAAACAATATTTGGTGGTTGTGTCGTTCTAGTACATCCCTTATTTACATAATTGCAAAGTAAATCTTCTTAATTAATAGTAATACACACACAGCGAATTAATTTGTTAAACCTCGTTTCAACCAAAATTTTCATATTTTCTCGAATAACTCGGCAACGCCACGTCAAAAACAAAAAATCTGGAAGTCATTGGAAGGATAATTTTATGCTGAATTCGTAAATGTAAAAATGTATAGGGTGTTGGATTAAAAAAAATGACTTCGAAGATGCTCCGCTGTAGCGAGTCACCCTGTATATTTCAAAATATTTTTAAAATGTGCGCCTTTTGCCACTATACCACTTCTATAAAA
The DNA here is from genome assembly GCA_963675555.1 of Leptura quadrifasciata. Classification (NCBI taxonomy): domain Eukaryota; kingdom Metazoa; phylum Arthropoda; class Insecta; order Coleoptera; family Cerambycidae; genus Leptura; species Leptura quadrifasciata. The sequence goes on along the minus strand of OY776673.1, from coordinate 145,784,222 downwards.
AAATAATTTTCCAAAATCTTCTAATAACGCCGATATTGGACTTTGACGTACTAGTGCATGTAATTGTGTTGTGGGGGTCGGTAGCTCAGTATATTAAAGCGTCTGGCTAGCAAACTGAGTTTCCTAGCGAAGTGGGTTCGATTACCGCAAGGCGAAACAATTCTTCATTAAAAAAATTGCCCCGAGAGTGGTTCGGAGTCCACATTAAACTGTAGGTCCTCGTCTTTCTTTACCTAGCACAAGATCCTTGAGATCTTCCAGGAGGCTACTTCGGTAACTTGAGAGGCAGTTAAGAAAACATTTCAAACATTTCACTTCAAACAATTCTGCTGGTGCAGAATCTCTGCTTTTCTTTCAAATGCAGATTGCAGACAATGCCACGACGAAATTACACACCACCTACAGTTTATTGAATCAAAAATAAATACCGGAGTGTTACGTTAATTTATTGAAACTTTTATGAGAAAATTAGAATGGCCAGGGGATGTTTCATTTCTTGAAGTATACAAATTTTGGCTTGGCATTCAGAATAACATAAAGACTACTAATGAAATTGTCTCTTCAGTTAATGTAAACCTTAATCTTACTGAACCTATTTTTGTAAATGAAGACAACAAGTTTTGACAACGATATTCCCAATAGTTTTAAAGAAAATTTACAAGAAAATATGGAAGTTTTGGAAAATTGTCATGAGTCCAAGATAACATATAAAAGAGGTCGAGATCAGTAATTTTGGAGAAATAAAGAATAATAAATGCGAAATATATAATGAAATTAAGTAAATTGAGAAGGTAAACATAGAAAAGGAAGAAGTAGATGAAATTATTAATCAATAAAAACTCGAAACTGAAGTGGACCTGAATTTCAAACTGGAAAAGATAGTTCACAAACAAATAACATCGAGGAAGAGTCTCGCGGTCCGCAAATTGCGTACCTGAATTATGTATAATAGAGTTCCGCAAATTGCGGACCTGAATTGTGTATAATAGAGTTCCGCAAATTGCGGACCTGTATTACATATAATAGAGTTCCGTAAATTGCGTTATCAAGACCTAACATTATGCCAAATTTGTGGAAGAAGTAATCATTGTACAGAAAAAGTTTATTTTCTTTCAAACATCATTTAACCATGGTTGTTTACCTAGCGTCCAGGTTACCGTTAACAATAGGCAAAACATACTTAACATATTATATAATATATCACATTAATTTTCCTAATTTTATTGCACTTGAAATAAATTTCATAAGTATTTTACCCACAACACTACATGTCTATAGCACACATCCAGTGATAAAAAGTAAGGTTATAATTTTCGGATCCCTACAAAAATAAGATAGTAGTCCGCTATTTGAGGACCTTGAACAAATGGAAATACGGGAACGCAAGTTGCGGAATTGAATAGAGATCCGCAAACTACCTATATATTTTACATTTGCGGACTTCCAATGAACAGGATAAAGATACGCAATTTGCGGACCCCGAGACTTCCTAAAATTAATGTTGTGCAGAATATTTCAATAACAAGCCCAGAAAATCGTTCAAATAGTGAAATTCTAAATGACATTCTAATGTGGCCAGAAAACGTTTCTAAGAACAAGAGAAAAAAAAGAACATTTACCATCAGTTTTGATATCCGATAAGTGGATAGAAATTCCACAGGCAAAGGAGGAGAAGAAGAAATGAAAAGAAGAAGAGAGGAAGAAAGTAAGAAAAGTCGAACGTGAGCAGAATAAAGCAAACAAAGTAATTCAGAAAAATAAAAAGGGAAAGAAATCTGAAGACAATAAACTAAGAAATGGGGATAGTTTAGTGGAAGAGATCCGAAAAGGAGGCATTGTCATCCCTGTGCCTCTGCAAATAAAGGAAATTTACCAGAATTAGGCAATGCAGACCAGACTGAAAAATCACTTTCTGTTTACTCGTACGTAATTCTGAAATACGAAAACTCACACTATCCTTCAAAATTAATGGAACTAAATCAAAATATGGTACATTGTTCCTCTATGGAAAGCAGTGGATCAAATTGGAAATGGCCTGAGCGGCCAGATATTTCGTGGTATCCTTATGAAGATTTCTTGGAAATAATACCTTCTCCAAAATAGATAAACTCTAGGGGCATATTTTCTGTTTCGCAAATGGACAATAATATCTAATTATTTATACGGTTTAATCAATCACATATAACACGTTATACTTTTTATACTGCTTTAAGAAAACTGTTCGAGGTACATTAAATAAACGTTTTGAATGACAAGTGTTTTAATTACATGAGGTGGCTATAAATAGAGAATAGAGTTGACTAGAAATGGTTAAGTTATGGCCGGGTAAATCCGGTATTTCTCGTCAGGATTATTTTTTCATAATATAACGTATATCTTTATCTCTTTCTAGTTTATAAGTTTGAATATATTAATGTACAAGCTGTCTTGTTCACACTTACTCTGTAATAAATAGACCATGGTAATTAATATATTAGGCAAACGATATTTGAGATCTGCCTTATAATGGCTATGGCAGTGGCCCTACCCTACTGTACTGGCTTTGTAAGCGAAATGTATGTAATATTTCGTGTTTTGTGTTTGGAAAGGATCTCGAAAAGGAAATAAATCACATCAGATCAAAAACAATACTTTTCGAAATGTTAAACGTAGCAAATATGGGTAAATTAATTAAACTTCATCATCTTCGACTTCCTCTTAATTCGAACCCTGCAGTGTAGGCACATCACAAGCGCCACCAGTAGGTCCGTATCGAGCCCCACATATTTACAGGCACAGGTTATCCTGCGCAGAAGCTCTTCGGGGGCAGTTACCAAGAGAGTAGTTTCTTCCAACCTCAGGAGAAAACTGATTTACCATCCATTCGTAGACCTAAAAGGTATAAAATATGTATTTAATATCACGCTCAAATTTTAATAAATCCTACTGAGATAGCCAACCTGCAAAGTAGCTTCACATTAAATGCTTTTTGCATGCAGCACTTCTTATATCCTACTTCGAAGCCTGTTTAAGCTGGCGATAATCTCTCTGCTACAGAATTTCATAATAAATTGTTCTTCTGTTGTAATAATATATTATTTCATTAAAGATGGGTTGTTAAGACCAGCGGCCAAGTCTCACATTTCAGGAATTTTCAGTACTTCTTGTTATCTGCTGATCACGCTCCGTAATGCTTGTATAATTTAAGTATTACTCCAAATGTTACTGGTTCAGGCCAAGCCAAGGCTCAGAAAAATATACCCGCCATCTATAAAAATTACACAAGCAGTGGAAGAAACGTGTGTGTCATCTACAGAAAAACCGAAAATTTCCAAAAGTGTTTTCCTCATCAGAAAGAACGGTTGGGGTTAGTACTTGAGGTATTGCTTAAGATCACCTGAACTGTAATCCACACAATTTGAATAAATTGCTGGGAATTCACTGACACTACTTCGTTTCTAATAATTATCTTGGAATTAACCCCTGCCAGTGAAAATATTTTGTCTTGTCTTGGTAACTCGATCTCTATAAGCAACTTTTAACTGATGATTATCTTCCGCTGGCCATGTAATTTCAACTCATTATAACAATTAATACTTTGATCTCCAACAATTCCAGACGACAAAGACGTAAAGAACTGCAGTCCTGCCGAGGAAAGCGGGCTGACAATCAGGTTTCAAATAAGTTTAAATGTTTCGCATACACTGATCTTCTTGAGTGTCTAAGCTCGACATATAGTTCCGTTGATGTTCTAGTAATATTCAGATTTCGATGGTACTACAATGTTTTAGATATCCCGAAGTGGGGAGACAAAATCTCTTGACTGTCGCATATGCCACGGCCAAGCATCAGACCTCCCTGGACTTTCAAAAGCCGCATCAAAGACTATTCGATCACTATGCTCTTGAAATATAAGATTAAAACTCACTGGGGCGATGTATAGTGTAGCGGCCATCCGTCACAAACTAAAAAAATTCTTCCGGAGATATTTTTTACTCAAATTCTTCTACCTGTTGTAAGTAAACATAATGTGTAGACTTGGCATATTCAAAGTGGCGAGCGGCATGGAAATAAAGTCATTGCATCTACACAGTTAAAGGTGCATTTGCGAGTGTCCTATTTTTTCAGCATGCAGAAATGGGTGGATCAACTATACGATTTTGAAGTATTGAAACCAAAGCTCTACAGTAAATAATAATAATAAATAATAAATACACCACAGGTAATGACGACCCCCTTTATACCGGAAGGCTTTAGAAGAGCCTTGTGTGGGAGGGAGCTACACATTTAGAGACAAGAGACACACACCCAATATCCGTGAAAACAATCTCTCTAACAGTATTTTCCACTGCCACTACCGGGGATCGAATAAGGAACTTTTGGGTGAGAGGCAAGTGCAATTAGCACTTATTAGCAATTAAAATAGCTTTATTCTTTTTTTTGAGTAAAAGAGTTTAAAAAGATATTTCATTTATATCATTCTTGGTTTACATTTGAATGAAAGGCACCGGCCCGTTACAAATATTTGAAATAAATACGAAACGAGCCGGCCGGCTGTTGGAATACAAGATATCCGATTCTACTTTAATCCACTAATATTGCGTCTCTCCTGATAATTTAAAAGCGTGTTTTCTTTTGTTATTCAGCAAGCTGGTTATGCAGACGATCCTCAATAGACTATTATACTTGTTAATGTTCGTTGAGAGTTATTTTTATAGGAAAATGAAAGATAAAAAACCTATTTAAAATGTCAAATATATAAAACGAAATGATTTTTATTCTGTGTAAAATTTATGTGTTTTAAGATTCGACTGTCGGCATGGGTTTTATGTTGCACTGTGTGCAGGAGGTGAAGGGGGTAGTGGACAAGGCAGGGAAGGGGAAGGAGAGGGTGGGAGAGTCATCTATGTTTTGTGTTTTGTCAGTTTCTGTGTGGTCAACTGTATTGTGTGGTAATTTATCGTCACCGTTGCTCTCTGTAGATAGGTAAGTTTTGATGCAACAATTTATGTGCGTGATGTGTGTCGTTGTGCCGTCGTCTATCTGTAATGTCCCGTGTTATTTCCGATTGCTGTGTTCTGGTTGCAAAAACTTTTGCGCCGTTTCATTGATGAAGTCTCTGATTAACATAATTTTGACATTTTCGTGTAACACAGCAACCGGAGTGTACCTGTCGGCATTCATAAGTAGTCTGAGTAATTTGTTGTGGAGTATCTAGTCTTTTGCACTGCGCGCCCGAGACGAGGTTCCAGGACGCACAGGCATATATCATAATCAGTCTTAAGATAACCTTGTATAAGGTAATTTTGGTATTTTCGTGTAACACAGCAACCGGGGTGTACCTGTCGGCATTCATAAGTAGTCTGAGTAATTTGTTCTGGAGTATTTAGTCTTTTGCACTGCGCGTCCGAGATGAGGTTCCAGGACGCACAGGCATATGTCGTAAACGGTCTTAAGATAACCTTATATAAGGTTATCTTATTGTCTGTCGTAAGTTTGCTTCATCGGTTTACAAGTGGGTACAGTTTGCTTAGCGTGGCGTAGGTCTTGCTGATGGTCTGTGTATATGGGGTTCGAAACACAGCCTCTTATCTAGGGTTACGGTGTAGCGTGATAGTCTCCGTCTTGTTTTCGTTTATGCGTATCTTCCAAGTACTGCAAAAATCAGCCAGGCTCACCTCTCGACCATCAGTCATACAGTGGGTATTAAATTTGCAATCCCACGTTGTTCTTCGCTTAAAGCAGTATGGACATGTTGCGAATGGAAAACTACATCTTTATTAAGTCCAAAACGACACCAAGCCGACATATGAATCCTTAGTACTTTTAGTATGATGTTTAGTACACCAGAACCTATTTAGCAAATTACAGATGTACATTATTTTTGTCAAGGTTTCAGTAACATTTCATCTAAGCTACCTCAGCTACTACTTAAAAACAAATTTACGTATTAATTATTTTGTGTTTTCTATGTATTACAGATGAATTTTTTCTTTACGACATTTCAAGTTATAGATTTCGTCCAACATTGGGAAATTGTTACGAAATATACAACCAAAACGAAAAAGTTACGTCATTCACTTGTGAAAGACAGGCAAACCTGGAAAAGCAATTTTGTATAGACTGGATACCAGGCGACAAATACTGTTTAGGATTGAAAACTCCAACAAATGATACTGTTGAATTTATTTGTAAAGATGCACCAGCGGAATTTAATGATCTTTCTTACGGCGACTTTAATAATTGCTTTAATGTTCAGTATGTTGATCAAACAATTAAAAGAATATGTCAACAGAACTTTGACGCAGATAGTATAGGTATAACTACACCAGACAACTTTACTATAATGTTCGAATCATTATATTGTAATACTTCCATGAGTATTGATGAAAGGAAAACATTAAATAATTTTGTTAATAGCTATTCATTCGATTCAGGATTAAAAAGTTGCTATAAAATATTTAATCCAAATCAAATTGTGAGTCCTTATACTTGTTTAAATAAGGATGTACATGAATCTTGTGTATATGAACTACCCAATAATAAAAATTGTATGGGAATACAAACACAAAATAATGAAACTGTAGTATTGGATTGTGCCGAAGGCGGTGAAAACTCATCGTCTATACGTAATTGTTTCAAAATATACACTTCAGATGATAACGTGCACGTTGCTTGCATAAGAAAAATAGAACCACCCGACTGTTCTGGAACTAATCCAAAGGTCTACGCTTACTGGTTATCTGACATTAATTGTTACGGTCTAACTTTACAAAGCAATGAAACAATTATATTGGGATGTACATCAAGAGAAATAGAAGTAGAACCTGGATGTTTCCAAGTAGTAACCTCTGAACAGGAGAAAGTTACAGTATGTGCAAGGGTAATAAATGAACTCTGTGTTGGAATTACAACTCCCAATAATTTATCTGTGGTTCTAGCATGTTATCCTCCAGAGGAGTGCCTTCCAGGTCAATATTTGTTTATTTTTGTATCAAATATTTCATTTATAATTTTTTTAAAAATATTGCTTTAAATTGATCTTAAATAAATTTGTAAATATATCGCTGGCACTTTATATAAAAATGTGTTCATTTTTGCATATTGTTGGTTGTTTATACATAAAATATTAATTCAACTCACTTTAAATACTGACATCAGGCGGCTTTGCTGCGCGCCCTGTTTTGTTCAAACCAAAGAAAGATCATACATTATTTTCTTTATCGTGCTACAATGAGACTAGGTGATATGAGTGGCGCAATCGTTTAGAATTAAACTTGGATTGATTTCTTTGCTGGAATCAGTTCAGGAGAGACCGTACCGATTATGAAAGGCATGCTACCAAACGGTAAACTTATAACAAAGAGAAAAATGCCTTTTTTTCAAACAAATTTTTTTAATATTTTTTACCGATTTCTAACAAAAAATGTTCAATATTTCTTTACAAATTTACAAATAAATACTATCATTTTTTCTAATCTAATCTGATAATTAGTTTAAAGTTCATATTCGGCATTTGAAGAAAAAATAACATGTTATATGTGGAGTAAAGTGGGACTTTTTCTCCATATGAAACAAGTTATTATTTACATTATGTAGTAATAGTGACATTTTTTGTCGAGGATGTGCTTGAAAAGAACAACTGAGATACAAAAAATCGCATTTACGCCTTATCAAACATGCTATTTTCCCTTCGTCGAATATGAATTAAATAAATGCTATCCGAAAAAATATTACCTTTACTTCTCTCAAACGGAATGTTAGAAAAATTATAGTTTAAGTTCACGAAATTTGTCATAAATGTTTTTTGACGTTTGAAGAATTTTTTAATTTTAGAAATAAGTAATGATTACTTATATGATTCTAGATTTAATCGGTTTAAATTTTTTTGTAGATGAGTATTTAGGACAACATATCAACTGGCATAAAAAGCTAGAGGATTACAGATTATCTCCAGTAGTAGAAAACTGTTACGAAATATATGACCAAACTGAAAAAATAACGCCTTTCATTTGCCAGAGACCAGCAAATTATGAAAAACATTCTTGTATACATTGGATATCAGATGTAGATGGGATATCAGGAGAACAAGAAGAATATTGCTTGGGCTTGAAGACTCCAACAAATGAGACAGTAGAATTAATTTGTGATAAGACACAACACGAGTTTGTTTCATATAATGAAATTGATTTAAAAAGTTGCTTCAAAGTATATAATATTGACAAAATTTTTAAGACCGTCTGTCAACAAACATTTGACAATTTCAGCATTGGTATAGTTACACCAGATAATTTCACTGTGTTATTTGGCTCCTATTTTTGTAAAACATCCGTAAGTATATACAACAAGAAAGTATACGATAATTTTGTAAACAACTTTTCATTCGACCCAGAATTAAGAAGTTGTTATAAAGTCTATAAACCAGATCAGACAGTAAGCCCTTACACATGCTTAAACAAAGATGTGCACTATTCTTGTGTACATGACCTACCAAAATATAAAAATTGTGTGGGAATAACAACCCCTAATAATGAAACCGTAATATTAGATTGTTCTGATAATAGCGAAAAATTAGAAAGTAGTGGATGTTTTAAAATATACACTTCAAGCAATAACGTACACATCGCTTGTCAGAAAAAATTGGAAGAACGATGTATTGGAATTACTACTCCAAGTAATTTAACCATATTATTTGAATGCTATTTTTGTTCCATACCAGGTACGTAAGTTAGTAATTTTGTTCTTATTGTAGAAGGTAAGGTTGCTTCGCTGTGTCAATAAATCATTTGCATATCTAAAATTGAATGCACATAACTTAAACTAACAATATCTTACATTCCTGGTGTTTTGCTTGTCGCTTCCTGTTTTGCCCACATTATTAAAGTAAACTCATTTTGAAGCTAATATCATTTCTTTTATGCTACAGATAACCGATAGCTTGATTTGATCACATGAATAAATTGAACTGATTATATATGTTTCTGGGGTGTAATGGGGTAGTGAAGCGCAAGTTATAGCCTCTCCTACTCAATTGTTAACCTCACCTTCGCGATGAGTTCAATTTGAACTTGGTGCATCCTGTTGTTACTAACGAGGCTCTAACGACCGAGTAAGGGCGGAATAACCCTTGCCTTTTGCCGTGAGCACATCCACCTTCTCACGAAGAGTGCGGTAAAAATAACCCACCGCACACAAAGGTTGCTTTTGGAATCGTTTGGTTACCCCATCGTCGCAGTCTCCTTCTGTGCCATGGGACCACACCACTCGCCTTCCGCAACCGAGCTGGTCAGTTGCATACCTGCTCCAACTAAAACTTCAAATGCAGCTTCGTTTTCAGTCGATTAAGGCTTAAAAAAAAATGATGAAGCGTTCAAGTGGGACAAAATCATCCGGAAGTAAAATACCCTCCCGATCGGATCTCCGGGGGAGGGTGCCCACAGGGACACCTCATCGAATGTCGAAAAAACACCGACAAGTTAAATCCAAGAAAACTAATTCTTTCATCTACGGGGCTTGGAATGTTCGTACTTTGAACGACAGCACTCGCACCGATCGGCCTGAAAGAAGAACTGCTCTAATAGATAGAGAACTTCACCGACTCAATGTTGACGTTGCAGCTCTCAGCGAAACTCGATTTTTGGAGGAAGGCTCTCTCACAGAAAAGTACTACAACTTCTATTGGAAAGGTCTTCCCACCAATTCAAGAAGACAACATGGAGTAGGATTTGCCGTTCGGAATCAACTTGTATCCAACTTAACACAAGTACCACAAGGCCTATCCGAGCGTCTAATGCTGTTACGCTATAAGCTATCAGATGGCAACGCGGTAAATCTAATAAGCGCCTACGCTCCCACTCTGGATGCAAGTCACGAAACCAAGGAAAGCTTCTATCAACAGCTGGAAGAAACCCTCTGTAGAATACCTAAAACGGAACGACTCGTTATTCTTGGCGATTTTAACGCTAGAGTAGGGAGAAATGCAGACACCTGGCCAGGCATCATAGGCAAGAACGGTTTGGGCAACATGAACGCTAACGGTCAACTACTCCTAACTAAATGCGCCGAACATGATCTAGTTATAACAAACACCATTTTCCGACAAAAAGATAAATTTAAAGGCACCTGGCGTCACCCCAGATCAGGTCACTGGCATCTACTGGACTATGTTATCGTACGTAGGAAGCATCTCAAGGACGTCCAAATTACAAAGGCGCGCATTGATAGCGAATGTTGGACCGATCATCGTCCTGTTGTCTCTAAAATGAAAATTGTTATGAGACCCAAACACCGAAGAACTCAAGTAAAACGTAGACCCCATCTCTGTATTAGTAAATTGCGTGACCAACAAACCGTCGAACAGCTAAAGCAAAAAGTTCAAGAGAATTTGAGTGCACTAGAAGAAACCAATTCTGTAGATGTCGCTACTACCTGGACACAAATTAAAGACAGTTTAAAAAGTGCGAGTGAGGAAATTCTTGGCACTGCAGCAAAACAGGAGGACTGGTTAATGAAGCTTTTATACAAGAACTTCTTGACCGCAAACGTATTGCCTTCCAAAACGCTATCAACCACCCCAACGACTTATCAAAAGCAGAAGCTTTTACCCAATCTAAGTATGAAACGCAACGCGAAATCAGAAGAATAAAGAACGAGTGGTGGGCAAGCAATGCCAGAGAAATTCAAAGGTACGCCGATTCACACGACTACAGGAATTTCTTTCAAGGAGTAAAAGCAGTGTACGGCCCCAGTCGGAAAAATATGTGCCCTATTAAAGATTTAAATGGAAATCTCCTCAAAGAAGACTAGGAAATAAGAGCCCGATGGAAAGAACACTACTCTAACATTCTTAACCAGCAAAGTCAAGCCGATCACGATATTATAAATGCTCCCTCCAGAACCATCCTGCTATGGAGACTCTCCAAGCTCAAGAGTCCACGGCCTCCCCGATGTCGTGGGAGATATAACCGTGGAACAGACGATTTAGGATGCAAGCTCCTATTGAGATGCATCTTCTTGCGGGTTACTACATCGAGTTGACGCAGCTCTTCTCTAGTCCACTTCACTACTCCGAAAGAGTAGAGAAGGATCGGAACGGCAAGCATATTTGTAGCAGACACCTTGTTCTTCCCCGACAGTTCTGAAGACCAGATCTGTCGGAGTAGGTGCTGATACTTGCCGCGGAGAGCGTTTTTCACTACACTCACTTCTTGGGTGGAGCGTTGCTCGACACCCAAGTAAGTGTACGACTCTCCGGCATCTAGATGGTGTAAGATGCTTCCGTCCACGAGCTCCGCGTCCTCTCCGTAGTCACCGCATTGTCCTCTCTTGAGGTGGATCAGTGCGCATTTGTCCAACCCGAACTGCATACCGACAGCCTGCGTGTACTCCTGTACCACCCTAAGGGACTGCTGGAGATCCCTCTCTCCAGAGGCATAAAGTTTAAGGTCATCCATATAAAATAGATGGGTGACCTTATGCCTCCTGTCGCCGGGGGTACCGCAGTTGTAGCCACGGGTTTTCCGGAGCGAGACGGATAATGGCAGTAGTGAGATGCAAAACAGAAGGGGGCTGAGGGAATCTCCCTCAAATACTCCTCTTCTGAATGTTACCGACTCTGTTTGGGCTCTATCGTTACCCTATGTTATGGTAAAACGAGTCCTCCAGAGCGGCATCAGTTCTTCAATACATCTCACTACGGGGCCTGGTACCACAAGACATCGGAGCAAGTGAACAATGAGCTCATGCGATGTCATGTCAAATGCCTTGCGGTAGTCGATCCAGGCCATAGAGAGGTTCCGCTTATACTGCATGGAGTCCTGCGTGACACATCTGTCGATCAGCAGGTTTTCCTTGCAGCCAGCGACACCTCTCTTCGACCCTCGTTGCTCATATATCCGTTCGTAAACCGGTTCAACTGCGTGGAGCACCCGCATGTACAAAATGCGTGTAAACACCTTGTAGCATGCGTTTAGACAGGTTATCGGTCTGTAGTTCTTTGGGTTGGACAAATCTCCGTTCTTGGGGATCAGCACTGTCCGCCCCTCAACAACCCAAGAAGGGATTTGCTGCTCCCCATTCAACCAGGAATTAAAAATTCTGGCCAAATGGTGGTGGGTGCTCGATAACTTTTTCCACCAAAAGTTATTTATCCCATCGGGACCTGGAGCAGCAAAGTTCTTAGAGCCCTCAAGAGCCCTACGAACTTCTTCTGGGGTTATTGGTTCGCACACTTCCTGTGGTTGCTGAAGCCTTTGACAAAAGGCTTCAAAGTGTGCAAGGGCAGGAGAATCTCGGTTGAGTGGAAGCCTCTCCTCGTACAGCGTTTTCCAGAAGTTCTCCACCTGATCTGCAGTCGGCGGATTTTCTACAACACGCGGAGGCGGTTGGAAGAGGCGCGAGGGCTTTTCGCGGAACAGTTTATTTTCCGCAAGCCCTCTCGCCCGCCTCACTAATGACTTTTTGCAAGTCACTAGCATCCGTATCCTGTCGAGACAGTGATGTTTGGTGGTTCGCAGCACTGCCTCATTGAGTGTGTGATGGGCGCGTCTTAAGTTGGCGACTAATCGACGCACTTTAGGCGTGAACGGCCTGTTGGCCGCCATATAGTCCATCACACATTGGATACGGGATGCGTGTTGCCTCGCCGACCGGATCTTGGCTTCCATCTTTTGTATGCGCCGCTCCGCCCTCTCCTGTGGAGAAGCAGTGTTTTGCCCCTCCACCCGAGAAAAGCGTTGAGCAGCAGCATACGCGGCACAATTTATGTGCCAGAGGTCAGCCCGTTCTGGTAGCACTGCACGAAGTTCTTCATCCACTCTGGCCAGGTCTTGTGGCCCGGGGGTTTTTATGTGGTGTAACCCCCGTCTGGTACTAAGGCCCTCTGGTGTTGGCGGAACGAGAAGAACCACGTCCTCAATCGGTGAATGCGGCGGCCCTTCTGCCATCTCATTCACCGGTCCAGGAGCAGCCCTCACGTAGCCCCTACTACGAAGGTGGAATACATAGTTACGCAGATTTTGTGGCGTGAAGGCGCTATGCTCTGGTAGCCTCTCACACCAGAGAGCATGCATCCGCGCCATGTATCCCCTCCGCGCGGGCTCACTGCTTTCATAGCACAGCAGAAGGTCGTCCCTTAAATCATCGGTCCACTCAAAGCGTCCTTGTAGCTCGCGGTCGTCGTCATTAGGCAATCGATCCGGTTGGGCCCCACCACCTTGCCCGTGACCCCTATCCGGATGGGGTCGATTGTGGGGGCCCTGCCTTCGGTTAATCGGAACCGGAGTGTAGAACTTGTGGGTGGTTAGCCCAACAAGTCCACGGCCGACACCAGAGGGGAAGATGCTTTCCCCTCCCGGGTGCACTAGGGCTGCCGGTTCGGTTTTGCACCCCAGCTGGAGTAAGTGGTGGCGCTACTCACCAAAGGCTTGATAGATGGAGGTCAGCCCCTCCTTATGGAGCTGCAGAAGGATGCTGTGTTCTGCAGCTCTAATGTGGGCTTTTAGTCGAACGGGTTCCAACTCGGTGACAGAGTCGGGGTTTACCCGCTCGACGTCGAAGATGAGACCAAGTTCATCGGCTGCTCTCCGTGCTGCCTTAAAGAGAAAAGCTCCTACCTCTGCATTTTCATGGTCTCGGACCATGCAGAGGAGGGGATCCGAACTCCTGATGACCTTACATGCTCCCTCCAGAACCATCCTGCTATGGAGACTCTCCAAGCTCAAGAGTCCACGGCCTCCCCGATGTCGTGGGAGATATAACCGTGGAACGGACGATTTAGGATGCAAGCTCCTATTGAGATGCATCTTCTTGCGGGTTACTACATCGAGTTGACGCAGCACTTCTCTAGTCCACTTCACTACTCCGAAAGAGTAGAGAAGGATCGGAACGGCAAGCATATTTGTAGCAGACACCTTGTTCTTCCCCGACAGTTCTGAAGACCAGATCTGTCGGAGTAGGTGCTGATACTTGCCGCGGAGAGCGTTTTTCACTACACTCACTTCTTGGGTGGAGCGCTGCTCGACACCCAAGTAAGTGTACGGCTCTCCGGCATCTAGATGGTGTAAGATGCTTCCGTCCACGAGCTGCGCGTCCTCTCCATAGTCACCGCATCGTCCTCTCTTGAGATGGATCAGTGTGCATTTGTCCAACCCGAACTGCATACCGACAGCCTGCGTATACTCCTGTACCACCCTAAGGGACTGTTGGAGATCCCTCTCTCCAGAGGCATAAAGTTTAAGGTCATCCATATAAAATAGATGGGTGACCTTATGCCTCCTGTCGCCGGGGGTACCGCAGTTGTAGCCACGGGTTTTCCGGAGCGAGACGGATAATGGCAGTAGTGAGATGCAAAACAGAAGGGGGCTGAGGGAATCTCCCTGAAATACTCCTCTTCTGAATGTTACCGACTCTGTTTGGACTCTATCGTTACCCGATGTTATGGTAAAGCGAGTCCTCCAGAGCGGCATCAGTTCTTCAATACATCTCACTACGGGACCGGGTACCACGAGACATCGGAGCAAGTGAACAATGAGCTCATGCGATGTCATATCGAATGCCTTGCGGTAGTCGATCCAGGCCATAGAGAGGTTCCGCTTATACTGCATGGAGTCCTGCGTGACACATCTGTCAATCAACAGGTTCTCCTTGCAGCCAGCGACACCTCTCTTCGACCCTCGTTGCTCATATATCCGTTCGTAAACCGGTTCAACTGCGTGGAGCACCCGCATGTACAAAATGCGTGTAAACACCTTGTAACATGCGTTTAGACAGGTTATCGGTCTGTAATTCTTTGGGTTGGACAAATCTCCGTTCTTGGGGATCAGCACTGTCCGCCCCTCAACAACCCAAAAAGGGATTTGCTGCTCCCCATTTAACCAGGAATTAAATATTCTGGCCAAATGGTGGTGGGTGCTCGATAACTTTTTCCACCAAAAGTTATTTATCCCATCGGGACCTGGAGCAGGAAAGTTCTTAGAGCCATCAAGAGCCCTACGAACCTCTTCTGGGGTTATTGGTTCGCACACTTCCTGTGGTTGCTGAAGCCTTTGACAAAAGGCTTCAAAGTGTGCAAGGGCAGGAGAATCTCGGTTGAGTGGAAGCCTCTCCTCGTACAGCGTTTTCCAGAAGTTCTCCACCTGATCTGCAGTCGGCGGATTGTCTACAACACGCGGAGGCGGTTGGAAAAGGCGCGAGGGCTTTTCGCGGAACAGTTTATTTTCCGCAAGCCCTCTCGCCCGCCTCACTAATGACTTTTTGCAAGTCACTAGCATCCGTATTCTGTCGAGACAGTGCTGTTTGGTGGTTCGCAGCACTGCCTCATTGAGTGTGTGATGGGCGCGTCTTAAGTTGGCGGCTAATCGACGCACTTTAGGCGTGAACGGCCTGTTGGCCGCCATATAGTCCATCACACATTGGATACGGGATGCGTGTTGCCTCGCCGACTGGATCTTGGCTTCCATCTTTTGTATGCGCCGCTGCGCTCTCTCCTGTGGGGAAGAGGTATTTCGCCTCTCCACCTGAGACGAGCGTTGAGCAGCGGCATACACGGCACAATTTATGTGCCAGATGTCAGCCTCTTCTGGTAGCGCTGTACGAAGTTCAGCGTCCACTCTGGCCAGGTCTTGTGGCCCGGGGGTTTTCAGACGGTGTAACCCCCTTCTGGTACTGAGACCCTCTGGTATTGGCGGACCGAGGAGAGCCACGTCCTCAACCGGTGAATGTAGCGGCTCTTCGGCCACCTCATTCACCGACCCAGGAGCAGCCCTCACGTAGCCCCTACTACGAAGGTGGGATACATAGTCACGCAGATTTTGTGGCGTGAAGGCGCTATGCTCTGGTAGCCTCTCACACCACAGAGCATGCATCCGCGCCATGTACCCCCTCCGCGCGGGCTCACTGCTTTCATAACAATGCAGAAGCTCATCCCTCAGTTCATCCGTCCACTCAAAGCGTCCTTGTTCATTGCGTACGTCGTCAACGGGCGGTCTATCCGGTTGGGCCCCACCACCTTGCCCTTGACCCCTATCCGAACGGGGTCGATCGTGGGGGCCCAGTCTTCGGCCTGCCGGAACCAAAGGTTAGAGCCTGTGGGTGGTTAGCCCAGCAATCCCACGACCGACACCAGAGGGGAAGATGCTTTCCCCTCCCGGGTGCACTAGGGCTGCCGGTTCGATTTTGCACCCCTAGCTGGAGTAAGTGGTGGCGCTACTCACCAAAGGCTTAATAGATGGAAGTTAGCCCATCCTGCTTATTATTATTATTATTTTATTTTATTTTTTTTATGTAAAGCCAGTCGTCCTTCTCCCTGCCTCCGATACCAGAGAGGGTACGCTGGGAGCGCCAGTAACCACTCTCTACACCGTAGAGTCAGTGATCACTGGTTCCGTGACTCGTGTGCCCTGAGCAGACGCAATGAACCAAGAATGACAGCCTTCTGCATTCTCCCGGCTAGGACTTCTGCCGATTGTCGGCATGCCGGTATGATGTTCAATTCTGAAAGCAGCGTGTGTCTCGTTCCACCGAGAGCTCCTATAATCAGTACCACCAGCTTGACAGTATGGTCTGGATACAGTCTGCGGAGTTCGAAGAGTAGGTCTCGATATTTTGTCCTCTTTTCTTCCTCCTTCAAGACAATGTTTTTCTCCGCGGGAGCCGAGAACTCTATGACGAACATTGTCTTGAGTTGGTGGTCTATGAGGACTATGTCAGGCTTGTTTGCCTGTATTTGCCTGACCGTGGGAAACGAGTAGTTCCAATAAATTAGACACCTCTCATTCCCCACAACGGACTCAATATCCCCCGGAGCATAAGGCAGCACTGGTGTCTCGTCTATCTCATACGAGTGCCTCAGATAGTAGTAAAGCACTCGTAGTGCTCCGTCGTGCCTTTGGATATAGGCGGAGACTGCATATGTCGGGCAAGTGCATAAGCGTCTCCGGCGCTCTGCGGCAGGCCCTGCAGCTGACGTCAGCGACCTCCACACCCATGACACGACTTCGATAGACGAGGGTGTTGAATACACCGTCCTGGCAAGCCAATATAAATCCCTCGGTCTCAGACTTCAGCCCGGCTGACCTTAAGAAGGCGAAGGTCAGCCTTTCGGATAAGCCAAGTTCTTCTATATTTCTATAGAAGACACCATGCAGTGGCTTATCCGAATGGAGCTGCAGAAAGTTTGTTTGTTCTGCAGCTTTTATTTGGGCTTTCCGCCGAGCGGGTTCCAACTCGGTGACAGAGTGGGGATTATCCCGCTCAACGTCGAAGATGAGACCGAGTTCATCGGCTGCTCTGCGTGCTGCCTTAAACAGAAAAGCTCCTACCCCTGCATTTTCATGGTCTCGGACCATGCAGAGGAGGGGATCCGAACTCCTGACGACCTTACAGGCTCCATCCAGCACCATCCTGCTGTGTAGACTCTCCAAGCTCAAGAGTCCACGGTCTCCCCGATGGCGTGGGAGATATAACCGTGGAACGGACGATTTAGGATGCAGGCTCCTATTGAGGTGCATCTTTCTCCGGGTTCCTACATCGAGTTGACGCAGCTCCTCTCGAGTCCACTTCACTACTCCAAAGGAGTAGAGAAGGATCGGAACGGCAAGCATATTAGTAGCAGACACCTTGTTCTTCCCCGACAGTTCTGAAGACCAGATCTGTCGGAGTCGGTGCTGATACTTGCCGTGGAGAGCGTTTTTCACTACACCCACTTCTTGGGTGGAGCGTTGCTCGACACCCAAGTAAGTGTACGACTCTCCGGCATCTAGGTGGTGTAGGATGCTTCCGTCTACGAGCTGCGCGTCCTCGCCGTAGTCCCCACATCGTCCTCTCTTGAGATGGACCAGTGCACATTTGTCCAATCCGAACTGCATACCGACAGCCTGCGTGTACTCCTGTACCACCCTAAGGGATTGTTGGAGATCCCTTTCTCCGGAGGCATAAAGTTTAAGGTCATCCATATAAAACAAATGGGTGACCTTATGCCTCCTGTCGCCGGGGGTACCACAGTTGTAACCGCGGGTTTTCCGGAGCGAGACGGATAATGGCAGTAGCGAGATGCAAAACAAAAGGGGGCTGAGGGAATCTCCCTGAAATACTCCCCTTTTGAACGTTACCGGCTCGGTTTGGACTCTATCATTACCAGATGTTATGGTAAAGCGAGTCCTCCAGAGCGGCATCAGATCTTCAATGCATCTCACTACGGGACCGGCGACCGCAAGACATCGGAGCAAGTGTACAATAAGCTCATGAGATGTCATGTCAAATGCCTTGCGGTAATCGATCCAGGCCATGCAGAGATTCCGCTTATACTGCACGGAGTCCTGCGTGACACATCTGTCAATCAACAGGTTCTCCTTGCAGCCAGCGACATCTCTCTTCGACCCTCGTTGCTCATATATCCGTTCGTAAACTGGGTTAACTGCTTGGAGTACCCGCATGTACAAGATGCGTGTGAACACCTTGTAACATGCGTTTAAACAGGTTATCGGCCTATAGTTCTTTGGGTCGGACAAATCTCCGTTCTTGGGGATCAGCACTGTCCGCCCCTCAACAACCCAAGAAGGAATTTGCTGCTCCCCATTTAGCCAAGAATTAAAAATTCTGGCCAAATGATGGTGGGTACTGGTTAACTTTTTCCACCAAAAGTTATTAATCCCATCGGGACCTGGAGCAGCAAAATTCTTAGAGCCTTCAAGAGCTCTTCGAACCTCTTCTGGGGTTATTGGTTGGCACACCTCCTGTTGTAGATGAAGCCTTTGGCAAAAGGCTTCAAAGTGTGCCAGGGCCGGAGAGTCTCTGTTGAGCGGAAGCCTCTGTTCGTACAACGTTTTCCAGAAAGTTTCCACCTGATCGACGGTCGGTGGATTGTCGGCAACACGCTGAGGCGGTTCGAATAGGCGCGAAGGCTTTTGGCGAAAAAGGTTATTTTCCGCCAGCCCCCTCGCCCGCCTCACTAGTGACTTTTTGCAAGCCACTAGCATCCGTATCCTATCGAGGCAGTGCTGTTTGGTGGTTTGTAGCACTGCCCCATTGAGTGTGTGATGGGCGCGTCTTAAATTGGCGGCTATACGTCGAACTTTAGGCGTGAAAGGCCTATTGGCCGCCATGTAGTCCATCACACATTGGACACGGGATGCGTGTTGTCTCGCCGACCGGATTTTGGCCTCCATCTTTTGTATGCGCCGCTGCGCTCTCTCCTGTGGGGAAGAGGTATTTCGCCTCTCCACCTGAGACGAGCGTTGAGCAGCGGCATACACGGCACAATTTATGTGCCAGATGTCAGCCTCTTCCGGTAGCGCTGTACGAAGTTCAGCGTCCACTCTGGCCAGGTCTTGTGGCCCGGGGGTTTTCAGATGGTGTAACCCCCTTCTGGTACTGAGGCCCTCTGGTATTGGCGGAACGAGGAGAGCTACGTCCTCAACCGGTGAATGTGGCGGCTCTTCCGCCACCTCATTCACCGGTCCAGGAGCAGCCCTCACGTAGCCCCTACTACGAAGGTGGGATACATAGTCGCGCAGATTTTGCGGCGTGAAGGCGCTATGCTCTGGAAGCCTCTCACACCACAGAGCATGCATCCGCGCCATGTACCCCCTTCGCGCGGGCTCACTGCTTTCATAACACTGCAGAAGCTCATCGCTCAGTTCATCCGTCCACTCAAAGCGTCCATGAACATTGCGTAAGTCGTCAACGGGCGGTCTATCCGGTTGGACCCCACCACCTTGCCCTTGACCCCTATCCGAACGGGGTCGATCGTGGGGGCCCTCTCTTCGGCCTGCCGGAACCAAAGGTTAGAGCCTGTGGGTGGTTAGCCCAGCAGGCCCACGACCGACACCAGAGGGGAAAATGCTTTCCCCTCCCGGGTGCACTAGGGCTGCCGGTTCGGTTTTGCACCCCTAGCTGGAGTAAGTGGTGGCGCTACTCACCAAAGGCTTAATAGATGAAAGTTAGCCCCTCCTGCTTATTATTATTATTATTATTTTTTTTTTTTTTTTACAAAAAACCAGTCACCCTACTCTGTGGCTCCGACTCTCACAGAGGGGAGCTGGTAATACCAATAGCCACTCCCCACGCCCGTGGGGTGAGTGACTACCGGGTCCGCGAATCGTGTGCCCTGAGTAGACGTAATGAACCGAGGATGACAGCCTTCTGCATTCTGCCGGCTAAGATCTCTGCCGAATCTCGGCATGCCGGTATGATCTTTAGTTCTGAAAGCAGCAGGTCCTGCAGCTGACATCAGGGACCTCCATACCCATGACACGACGTCGATAGACGAGAGTGTTAAATACACCATCCTGGCAAGCCATTATGAATCCCTCGGTCTCAGACTTCAGCCCAGCTGACCTTAAGAAGGCGAAGGTCAGCCTTTCGGATAAGCCGAGGTCTTCTATATATTTATATAAGATCCCGCGCAATGGCTTATCCTTATGGAGCTGCAGAAGGATGTTGTGTTCTGCAGCTCTAATGTGGGCTTTTAGTCGAACGGGTTCCAACTCGGTGACAGAGTCGGGGTTTACCCGCTCGACGTCGAAGATGAGACCAAGTTCATCGGCTGCTCTCCGTGCTGCCTTAAAGAGAAAAGCTCCTACCTCTGCATTTTCATGGTCTCGGACCATGCAGAGGAGGGGATCAGAACTCCTGATGACCTTACATGCTCCCTCCAGAACCATTCTGCTATGGAGACTCTCCAAGCTCAAGAGTCCACGGCCTCCCCTATGTCGTGGGAGATATAACCGTGGAACGGACGATTTAGGATGCAAGCTCCTATTGAGATGCATCTTCTTGCGGGTTACTACATCGAGTTGACGCAGCTCTTCTCTAGTCCACTTCACTACTCCGAAAGAGTAGAGAAGGATCGGAACGGAACGGCAAGCATATTTGTAGCAGACACCTTGTTCTTCCCCGACAGTTCTGAAGACCAGATCTGTCGGAGTAGGTGCTGATACTTGCCGCGGAGAGCGTTTTTCACTACACTCACTTCTTGGGTGGAGCGTTGCTCGACACCCAAGTAAGTGTACGACTCTCCGGCATCTAGATGGTGTAAGATGCTTCCGTCCACGAGCTATTTTTTTTTTTTTTTTTACAAAAAACCAGTCACCTTACTCTGTGGCTCCGACCCTCACAGAGGGGAGCTGGTAATATCAGTAGCCACTCCCCACGCCCGTGGGGTGAGTGACTACCGGGTCCGTGAATCGTGTGCCCTGAGTAGACGTAATGAACCGAGGATGACAGCCTTCTGCATTCTGCCGGCTAAGATCTCTGCCGAATCTCGGCATGCCGGTATGATCTTTAATTCTGAAAGCAGCGTCTGTCTCATTCCACCGAGGGCTCCTATAATCAGTACCACTATTTTAACAGAATGGCCTGGATAAAGCCTGCGGAGTTCGAAGAGCAAATCTCGATATTTTGTCCGTTTTTCCTCCTCTTTCAAGACAATGTTGCTCTCAGCGGGAGCTGAGAATTCCACGACATACATTGTCTTGAGTTGGTGGTCGAGGAGTACTATGTACACCTCTCATTCCCCACAACGGACTCAATATCCCCCGGAGCATAAGGCAGCACTGGTGTCTCGTCTATCTCATACGAGTGCCTCAGATAGTAGTAAAGCACTCGTAGTGCTCCGTCGTGCCTTTGGATATAGGCCGAGACTGCGTATGTCGGGCAAGCCGACAGTAAGTGCATTACAGTCTCCGGCGCCCTGCGGCAGGCCCTGCAGCTGATATCAGGAACCTCCATACCCATGACACGACGTCGATAGACGAGAGTGTTAAATACACCATCCTGGCAAGCCATTATGAATCCCTCGGTCTCAGACTTCAGCCCAGCTGACCTTAAGAAGGCGAAGGTCAGCCTTTCGGATAAGCCGAGGTCTTCTATATTTTTATAGAAGACCCCGTGCAATGGCTTATCCTTATGGAGCTGCAGAAGGATGTTGTGTTCTGCAGCTCTAATGTGGGCTTTTAGTCGAACGGGTTCCAACTCGGTGACAGAGTCGGGGTTTACCCGCTCGACGTCGAAGATGAGACCAAGTTCATCGGCTGCTCTCCGTGCTGCCTTAAAGAGAAAAGCTCCTACCTCTGCATTTTCATGGTCTCGGACCATGCAGAGGAGGGGATCCGAACTCCTGATGACCTTACATGCTCCATCCAGAACCATCCTGCTATGGAGACTCTCCAAGCTCAAGAGTCCACGGCCTCCCCGATGTCGTGGGAGATATAACCGTGGAACGGACGATTTAGGATGCAAGCTCCTATTGAGATGCATCTTCTTGCGGGTTACTACATCGAGTTGACGCAGCTCTTCTCTAGTCCACTTCACTACTCCGAAAGAGTAGAGAAGGATCGGAACGGCAAGCATATTTGTAGCAGACACCTTGTTCTTCCCCGACAGTTCTGAAGACCAGATCTGTCGGAGTAGGTGCTGATACTTGCCGCGGAGAGCGTTTTTCACTACACTCACTTCTTGGGTGGAGCGTTGCTCGACACCCAAGTAAGTGTACGACTCTCCGGCATCTAGATGGTGTAAGATGCTTCCGTCCACGAGCTGCGCGTCCTCTCCATAGTCACCGCATCGCCCTCTCTTGAGATGGATCAGTGCGCATTTGTCCAATCCGAACTGCATACCGACAGCTTGCGTATACTCCTGTACCACCCTAAGGGACTGTTGGAGATCCCTCGCTCCAGAGGCATAAAGTTTAAGGTCATCCATATAAAATAGATGGGTGACCTTATGCCTCCTGTCGCCGGGGATACCGCAGTTGTAGCCACGGGTTTTCCGGAGCGAGACGGATAATGGCAGTAGTGAGATGCAAAACAGAAGGGGGCTGAGGGAATCTCCCTGAAATACTCCTCTTCTGAATGTCACCGACTCTGTTTGGACTCTATCATTACCCGTTGTTATGGTAAAGCGAGTCCTCCAGAGCGGCATCAGTTCTTCAATACATCTCACTACAGGACCGGGTACCACAAGACATCGGAGCAAGTGAACAATGAGCTCATGCGATGTCATGTCAAATGCCTTGCGGTAGTCGATCCAGGCCATAGAGAGGTTCCGCTTATACTGCATGGAGTCCTGCGTGACACATCTGTCGATCAACAGGTTCTCCTTGCAGCCAGCGACACCTCTCTTGGACCCTCGTTGCTCATATATCCGTTCGTAAACCGGTTCAACTGCGTGGAGCACCCGCATGTACAAAATGCGTGTAAACACCTTGTAGCATGCGTTTAGACAGGTTATCGGTCTGTAATTCTTTGGGTTGGACAAATCTCCGTTCTTGGGGATCAGCACTGTCCGCCCCTCAACAACCCAAGAAGGGATTTGCTGCTCCCCATTTAACCAAGAATTAAAAATTCTGGCCAAATGGTGGTGGGTGCTCGATAACTTTTTCCACCAAAAGTTATTTATCCCATCGGGACCTGGAGCAGCAAAGTTCTTAGAGCCCTCAAGAGCCCTACGAACCTCTTCTGGGGTTATTGGTTCGCACACTTCCTGTGGTTGCTGAAGCCTTTGACAAAAGGCTTCAAAGTGTGCAAGGGCAGGAGAATCTCGGTTGAGTGGAAGCCTCTCCTCGTATAGCGTTTTCCAGAAGTTCTCCACCTGATCTGCAGTCGGCGGATTGTCTACAACACGCGGAGGCGGTTGGAAAAGGCGCGAGGGCTTCTCGCGGAACAGTTTATTTTCCGCAAGCCCTCTCGCCCGCCTCACTAGTGATTTTTTACAAGTCACTAGCATCCGTATCCTGTCGAGACAGTGCTGTTTGGTGGTTCGCAGCACTGCCTCATTGAGTGTGTGATGGACGCGTCTTAGGTTGGCGGCTAATCGACGCACTTTAGGCGTGAACGGCCTGTTGGCCGCCATATAGTCCATCACACATTGGATACGGGATGCGTGTTGCCTCGCCGACCGGATCTTGGCTTCCATCTTTTGTATGCGCCGCTGCGCTCTCTCCTGTGGGGAAGAGGTATTTCGCCTCTCCACCTGAGAAGAGCGTTGAGCAGCGGCATACACGGCACAATCTATGTGCCAGATGTCAGCCTCTTCTGGTAGCGCTGTACGAAGTTCAGCGTCCACTCTGGCCAGGTCTTGTGGCCCGGGGGTTTTCAGATGGTGTAACCCCCTTCTGGTACTGAGGCCCTCCGGTATTGGCGGAACGAGGAGTGCTACGTCCTCAACCGGTGATTGTGGCGGCTCTTCGGCCACCTCATTCACCGGTCCAGGAGCAGCCCTCACGTAGCCCCTACTACGAAGGTGGGATACATAGTCACGCAGATTTTGTGGCGTGAAGGCGCTATGCTCTGGTAGCCTCTCACACCACAGAGCATGCATCCCCTCCGCGCGGGCTCACTGCTTTCATAGCAATGCAGAAGTTCATCCCTCAGTTCATCTGTCCACTCAAAGCGTCCTTGGACATTGCCAATTTCGTCAACGGGCGGTCCGTCCGGTTGGGCCCCACCACCTTGCCCTTGACCCCTATCCGCACGGGGTCGATCGTGGGGGCCCTGTCTTCGGCCTGCCGGAACCAAAGTTTAGGGCCTGTGGGTGGTTAGCCCAGCAGGCCCACGACCGACACCAGAGGGGAAGACGCTTTCCCCTCCCGGGTGCACTAGGGCTGCCGGTTCGATTTTGCACCCCAGCTGGAGTAAGTGGTGGCGCTACTCACCAAAGGCTTGATAGATGGAAGTCAGCCCCTCCTGCTTATTTATTATTATTTTTTTTTTTTTTTTTTTTTTTTACAAAAAACCAGTCACCCTACTCTGTGGCTCCGACCCTCACAGAGGGGAGCTGGTAATACCAATAGCCACTCCACACGCCCGTGGGGTGAGTGACTACCGGGTCCGCGAATCGTGTGCCCTGAGTAGACGTAATGAACCGAGGATGACAGCCTTCTGCATTCTGCCGGCTAAGATCTCTGCCGAATCTCGGCATGCCGGTATGATCTTTAGTTCTGAAAGCAGCGTCTGTCTCATTCCACCGAGGGCTCCTATAATCAGTACCACTATTTTAACAGAATGGCCTGGATAAAGCCTGCGGAGTTCGAAGAGCAAATCTCGATATTTTGTCCGTTTTTCCTCCTCTTTCAAGACAATGTTGCTCTCAGCGGGAGCCGAGAATTCCACGACATACATTGTCTTGAGTTGGTGGTCGAGGAGTACTATGTCAGGCTTGTTGGCTTGTATTTGCCTGACGGTGGGAAACGAGTAGCTCCAATAGATTAGGCACTTTTCATTCCCCACAACGGACTCAATATCCCCCGGAACGTAAGGCAGCACTGGTGTTTCGTCTATCCCATACGAGTGCCTTAGATGATAGTAAAGCACTCGTAATGCTGCGTTGTGTCTATGAATATAGGCCGAGACTGCGTAAGTCGGGCAAGCCGACAGTAAGTGCATTACAGTCTCCGGCGCCCTGCGGCAGGCCCTGCAGCTGACATCAGGGACCTCCATACCCATGACACGACGTCGATAGACGAGAGTGTTAAATACACCATCCTGGCAAGCCATTATGAATCCCTCGGTCTCAGACTTCAGCCCAGCTGACCTTAAGAAGGCGAAGGTCAGCCTTTCGGATAAGCCGAGGTCTTCTATATTTCTATAGAAGACCCCGTGCAATGGCTTATCCGTATGGAGCTGCAGAAGGATGTTGTGTTCTGCAGCTCTATTGTGGGCTTTTAGTCGAACGGGTTCCAACTCGGTGACAGAGTCGGGGTTTACCCGCTCGACGTCGAAGATGAAACCAAGTTCATCGGCTGCTCTCCGTGCTGCCTTAAAGAGAAAAGCTCCTACCTCTGCATTTTCATGGTCTCGGACCATGCAGAGGAGGGGATCCGAACTCCCGATGACCTTACATGCTCCATCCAGAACCATCCTGCTATGGAGACTCTCCAAGCCCAAGAGTCCACGGCCTCCCCGATGTCGTGGGAGATATAACCGTGGAACGGACGATTTAGGATGCAAGCTCCTATTGAGATGCATCTTCTTGCGGGTTACTACATCGAGTTGACGCAGCTCTTCTCTAGTCCACTTCACTACTCCGAAAGAGTAGAGAAGGATCGGAACGGCAAGCATATTTGTAGCAGACACCTTGTTCTTCCCCGACAGTTCTGAAGACCAGATCTGTCGGAGTAGGTGCTGATACTTGCCGCGGAGAGCGTTTTTCACTACACTCACTTCTTGGGTGGAGCGTTGCTCGACACCCAAGTAAGTGTACGACTCTCCGGCATCTAGATGGTGTAAGATGCTTCCGTCCACGAGCTGCGCGTCCTCTCCGTAGTCACCGCATCGTCCTCTCTTGAGATGGATCAGTGCGCATTTGTCCAACCCGAACTGCATACCGACAGCCTGCGTGTACTCCTGTACCACCCTAAGGGACTGCTGGAGATCCCTCTCTCCAGAGGCATAAAGTTTAAGGTCATCCATATAAAATAGATGGGTGACCTTATGCCTCCTGTCGCCGGGGGTACCGCAGTTGTAGCCACGGGTTTTCCGGAGCGAGACGGATAATGGCAGTAGTGAGATGCAAAAGAGAAGGGGGCTGAGGGAATCTCCCTGAAATACTCCTCTTCTGAATGTTACCGACTCTGTTTGGACTCTATCGTTACCCGATGTTATGGTAAAACGAGTCCTCCAGAGCGGCATCAGTTCTTCAATACATCTCACTACGGAGCCTGGTACCACAAGACATCGGAGCAAGTGAACAATGAGCTCATGCGATGTCATGTCAAATGCCTTGCGGTAGTCGATCCAGGCCATAGAGAGGTTCCGCTTATACTGCATGGAGTCGTGCGTGACACATCTGTCGATCAGCAGGTTTTCCTTGCAGCCAGCGACACCTCTCTTCGACCCTCGTTGCTCATATATCCGTTCGTAAACCGGTTCAACTGCGTGGAGCACCCGCATGTACAAAATGCGTGTAAACACCTTGTAGCATGCGTTTAGACAGGTTATCGGTCTGTAGTTCTTTGGGTTGGACAAATCTCCGTTCTTGGGGATCAGCACTGTCCGCCCCTCAACAACCCAAGAAGGGATTTGCTGCTCCCCATTCAACCAGGAATTAAAAATTCTGGCCAAATGGTGGTGGGTGCTCGATAACTTTTTCCACCAAAAGTTATTTATCCCATCGGGACCTAGAGCAGCAAAGTTCTTAGAGCCCTCAAGAGCCCTACGAACCTCTTCTAGGGTTATTGGTTCGCACACTTCCTGTGGTTGCTGAAGCCTTTGACAAAAGGCTTCAAAGTGTGCAAGGGCAGGAGAATCTCGGTTGAGTGGAAGCCTCTCCTCATACAGCGTTTTCCAGAAGTTCTCCACCTGATCTGCAGTCGGCGGATTTTCTACAACACGCGGAGGCGGTTGGAAGAGGCGCGAGGGCTTTTCGCGGAACAGTTTATTTTCCGCAAGCCCTCTCGCCCGCCTCACTAATGACTTTTTGCAAGTCACTAGCATCCGTATCCTGTCGAGACAGTGCTGTTTGGTGGTTCGCAGCACTGCCTCATTGAGTGTGTGATGGGCGCGTCTTAAGTTGGCGGCTAATCGACGCACTTTAGGCGTGAACGGCCTGTTGGCCGCCATATAGTCACACATTGGATACGGGATGCGTGTTGCCTCGCCGACTGGATCTTGGCTTCCATCTTTTGTATGCGCCGCTGCGCTCTCTCCTGTGGGGAAGAGGTATTTCGCCTCTCCACCTGAGACGAGCGTTGAGCAGCGGCATACACGGCACAATTTATGTGCCAGATGTCAGCCTCTTCTGGTAGCACTGTACGAAGTTCAGCGTCCACTCTGGCCAGGTCTTGTGGCCCGGGGGTTTTCAGACGGTGTAACCCCCGTCTGGTACTGAGGCCCTCTGGTGTTGGCGGAACGAGAAGAACCACGTCCTCAACTGGTGAATGCGGCGGCCCTTCTGCCACCTCATTCACCGGTCCAGGAGCAGCCCTCACGTAGCCCCTACTACGAAGGTGGGATACATAGTCACGCAGATTTTGTGGCGTGAAGGCGCTATGCTCTGGTAGCCTCTCACACCACAGAGCATGCATCCGCGCCATGTATCCCCTCCGCGCGGGCTCACTGCTTTCATAGCACAGCAGAAGGTCGTCCCTTAAATCATCGGTCCACTCAAAGCGTCCTTGTAGCTCGCGGTCGTCGTCATTAGGCAATCGATCCGGTTGGGCCCCACCACCTTGCCCGTGACCCCTATCCGGATGGGGTCGATTGTGGGGGCCCTGCCTTCGGTTAATCGGAACCGGAGTGTAGAACTTGTGGGTGGTTAGCCCAACAAGTCCACGGCCGACACCAGAGGGGAAGATGCTTTCCCCTCCCGGGTGCACTAGGGCTGCCGGTTCGGTTTTGCACCCCAGCTGGAGTAAGTGGTGGCGCTACTCACCAAAGGCTTGATAGATGGAGGTCAGCCCCTCCTGCTTATAAATTATTATTATTTTTTTTTTTTTTCAAAAAACCAGTCACCCTACTCTGTGGCTCCGACCCTCACAGAGGGGAGCTGGTAATACCAATAGCCACTCCCCACGCCCGTGGGGTGAGTGACTACCGGGTCCGCGAATCGTGTGCCCTGAGTAGACGTAATGAACCGAGGATGACAGCCTTCTGCATTCTGCCGGCTAAGATCTCTGCCGAATCTCGGCATGCCGGTATGATCTTTAGTTCTGAAAGCAGCGTCTGTCTCATTCCACCGAGGGCTCCTATAATCAGTACCACTATTTTAACAGAATGGCCTGGATAAAGCCTGCGGAGTTCGAAGAGCAAATCTCGATATTTTGTCCGTTTTTCCTCCTCTTTCAAGACAATGTTGCTCTCAGCGGGAGCTGAGAATTCCACGACATACATTGTCTTGAGTTGGTGGTCGAGGAGTACTATGTCAGGCTTGTTGGCTTGTATTTGCCTGACGGTGGGAAACGAGTAGTTCCAATAAATTAGGCACTTCTCATTCCCCACAACGGACTCAATATCCCCCGGAACGTAAGGCAGCACTGGTATTTCGTCTATCCCATACGAGTGCCTTAGATGATAGTAAAGCACTCGTAATGCTGCGTTGTGTCTATGAATATAGGCCGAGACTGCGTATGTCAGGCAAGCCGACAGTAAGTGCATTACAGTCTCCGGCGCCCTGCGGCAGGCCCTGCAGCTGACATCAGGGACCTCCATACCCATGACACGACGTCGATAGACGAGAGTGTTAAATACACCATCCTGGCAAGCCATTATGAATCCCTCGGTCTCAGACTTCAGCCCAGCTGACCTTAAGAAGGCGAAGGTCAGCCTTTCGGATAAGCCGAGGTCTTCTATATTTTTATAGAAGATCCCGTGCAATGGCTTATCCTTATGGAGCTGCAGAAGGATGTTGTGTTCTGCAGCTCTAATGTGGGCTTTTAGTCGAACGGGTTCCAACTCGGTGACAGAGTCGGGGTTAACCCGCTCGACGTCGAAGATGAGACCAAGTTCATCGGCTGCTCTCCGTGCTGCCTTAAAGAGAAAAGCTCCTACCTCTGCATTTTCATGGTCTCGGACCATGCAGAGGAGGGGATCCGAACTCCTGATGACCTTACATGCTCCCTCCAGAACCATCCTGCTATGGAGACTCTCCAAGCTCAAGAGTCCACGGCCTCCCCGATGTCGTGGGAGATATAACCGTGGAACGGACGATTTAGGATGCAAGCTCCTATTGAGATGCATCTTCTTGCGGGTTACTACATCGAGTTGACGCAGCTCTTCTCTAGTCCACTTCACTACTCCGAAAGAGTAGAGAAGGATCGGAACGGCAAGCATATTTGTAGCAGACACCTTGTTCTTCCCCGACAGTTCTGAAGACCAGATCTGTCGGAGTAGGTGCTGATACTTGCCGCGGAGAGCGTTTTTCACTACACTCACTTCTTGGGTGGAGCGTTGCTCGACACCCAAGTAAGTGTACGACTCTCCGGCATCTAGATGGTGTAAGATGCTTCCGTCCACGAGCTGCGCGTCCTCTCCATAGTCACCGCATCGTCCTCTCTTGAGATGGATCAGTGCGCATTTATCCAACCCGAACTGCATACCGACAGCCTGCGTATACTCCTGTACCACCCTAAGGGACTGTTGGAGATCCCTCTCTCCAGAGGCATAAAGTTTAAGGTCATCCATATAAAATAGATGGGTGACCTTATGCCTCCTGTCGCCGGGGGTACCGCAGTTGTAGCCACGGGTTTTCCGGAGCGAGACGGATAATGGCAGTAGTGAGATGCAAAACAGAAGGGGGCTGAGGGAATCTCCCTGAAATACTCCTCTTCTGAATGTTACCGACTCTGTTTGGACTCTATCGTTACCCGATGTTATGGTAAAGCGAGTCCTCCAGAGCGGCATCAGTTCTTCAATACATCTCACTACGGGACCGGGTACCACAAGACATCGGAGCAAGTGAACAATGAGCTCATGCGATGTCATGTCGAATGCCTTGCGGTAGTCGATCCAGGCCATAGAGAGGTTCCGCTTATACTGCATGGAGTCCTGCGTGACACATCTGTCAATCAACAGGTTCTCCTTGCAGCCAGCGACACCTCTCTTCGACCCTCGTTGCTCATATATCCGTTCGTAAACCGGTTCAACTGCGTGGAGCACCCGCATGTACAAAATGCGTGTAAACACCTTGTAACATGCGTTTAGACAGGTTATCGGTCTGTAATTCTTTGGGTTGGACAAATCTCCGTTCTTGGGGATCAGCACTGTCCGCCCCTCAACAACCCAAGAAGGGATTTGCTGCTCCCCATTTAACCAGGAATTAAAAATTCTGGCCAAATGGTGGTGGGTGCTCGATAACTTTTTCCACCAAAAGTTATTTATCCCATCGGGCCCTGGAGCAGCAAAGTTCTTAGAGCCATCAAGAGCCCTACGAACCTCTTCTGGGGTTATTGGTTCGCACACTTCCTGTGGTTGCTGAAGCCTTTGACAAAAGGCTTCAAAGTGTGCAAGGGCCGGAGAATCTCGGTTGAGTGGAAGCCTCTCCTCGTACAGCGTTTTCCAGAAGTTCTCCACCTGATCTGCAGTCGGCGGATTGTCTACAACACGCGGAGGCGGTTGGAAAAGGCGCGAGGGCTTCTCGCGGAACAGTTTATTTTCCGCAAGCCCCCTCGCCCGCCTCACTAATGACTTTTTGCAAGTCACTAGCATCCGTATCCTGTCGAGACAGTGCTGTTTGGTGGTTCGCAGCACTGCCTCATTGAGTGTGTGATGGACGCGTCTTAAGTTGGCGGCTAATCGACGCACTTTAGGCGTGAACGGCCTGTTGGCCGCCATATAGTCCATCACACATTGGATACGGGATGCGTGTTGCCTCGCCGACTGGATCTTGGCTTCCATCTTTTGTATGCGCCGCTGCGCTCTCTCCTGTGGGGAAGAGGTATTTCGCCTCTCCACCTGAGACGAGCGTTGAGCAGCGGCATACACGGCACAATTTATGTGCCAGATGTCAGCCTCTTCTGGTAGCGCTGTACGAAGTTCAGCGTCCACTCTGGCCAGGTCTTGTGGCCCGGGGGTTTTCAGACGGTGTAACCCCCTTCTGGTACTGAGGCCCTCTGGTATTGGCGGAACGAGGAGAGCCACGTCCTCAACCGGTGAATGTGGCGGCTCTTCGGCCACCTCATTCACCGGCCCAGGAGCAGCCCTCACGTAGCCCCTACTACGAAGGTGGGATACATAGTCACGCAGATTTTGTGGCGTGAAGGCGCTATGCTCTGGTAGCCTCTCACACCACAGAGCATGCATCCGCGCCATGTACCCCCTCCGCGCGGGCTCACTGCTTTCATAACAATGCAGAAGCTCATCCCTCAGTTCATCTGTCCACTCAAAGCGTCCTTGTTCATTGCGTACGTCGTCAACGGGCGGTCTATCCGGTTGGGCCCCACCACCTTGCCCTTGACCCCTATCCGAACGGGGTCGATCGTGGGGGCCCAGTCTTCGGCCTGCCGGAACCAAAGGTTAGAGCCTGTGGGTGGTTAGCCCAGCAGGCCCACGACCGACACCAGAGGGGAAGATGCTTTCCCCTCCCGGGTGCGCTAGGGCTGCCGGTTCGGTTTTGCACCCCTAGCTGGAGTAAGTGGTGGCGCTACTCACCAAAGGCTTAATAGATGGAAGTTAGCCCCTCCTGCTTACTTATTATTATTATTATTATTATTATTATTGTATTTTATCTCAGCAAGCTGGTATGTTCACGGAATCAGGGAAGAAATTCATCCTATCCTGCTCCATTAAGGAATTTTCTAGTTATATGGCACGTTTGGAGGATTGCGATTTTTTGTATGACAGTGCGTTGGTAGCTTGGTAGTCCTAATTTTTCTACGTTGTTCTTTAAATGCTTTGTCATAACGCCTTCCACAGAGATCACAATGGGAACTATTTCTACTCTCTCCAGGTTCCAGACATGCTTAATTTCGAGGGCTAGGTTTTCATATTTTGACATTTTCTCGGTTTCTGTTTTTTCCAAGTTGTATGTGAGTGGGCAACCTATCTCGATAATTGTAGCTGATTTATATTTCTTTTCGATAAGCAAAATGTCAGGTCTATTGTAGTCTACTGTTCTATCTGTAAGGATCGGTATGTCCCAGTATAGGAGGTAATCGGCTGACTCTAATATTGGGCTAGGTGTATATCGATAGTACGGTGGGGGGGTGGATTCCAGTAGGTTAAATTTCTTGGCCATTTCCGCGTGAATGAGCTTGGCGATCTGATTGTGTCTGCCCAGGTAAGCGGTGTCTGCAAGAGTGGGGCATCCGGCTGTTATATGTTCGATAGTTTCTCCTGGTTTGCCGCACTTTCTACAGACATCTTCCACGTTTTTTTTTAGAATGATTTTGTCGTAATTTCGAGTTCTTTGCACGCGGTCTTGGATAGAAATAATGAACCCCTCAGTTGTAGGGTGAAGTTGACCTTTTGTTAACCACAGTAGTGATCCTTCCTTATCCACGCTATCCTTCTCCAGAGCTGATGGATATTTACCATGAAGCGTCTTTTCCTGCCAGGTGGTAAGCCGATTCTGCTGCGGGGCATCTTCGTTGTTTCTATGAGGCATGCCTAACCTAAGAGCAGAGTATCCCCTGTCGGCCTCTATGACTTTTTGTAGGAGCTGGCTTTGATTTTGGTAGAAGTATTCCCTCATGTTGGCTTCTTGTTGTTTACACAGGCTATAGATATTTATTAGTCCGCGTCCTCCTTCTTTCCTTTTCAGATAGAATCTTTCCACTGCCGATCGTGGGTGGTGAGCTCTGAACTTTGTTAGTAGTCTGCGCGTTAGCCGGTCAAGTTCTTCCAGGTCTGTGTCAGAGTATTTCAGAATTCCGAAGGAATACGTTAGGACTGGCACTGCCCATGTGTTAATTGCTATGGTTAAATTTCCGGAATTAAGGTAGGTATTTAAGATTTTTGTTAGCCTAGTCCTATACTTTTCTTTAAATTCCTTCTTTAACTTTGTGTGGTCAATGCAACGGTTTTGAGCAAGACCTAAGTATTTGTAAACCTCGCCTGGGTTTAATGCACATATATACTCAATTGCTTGAGCTTGTGCCTGGCTTCTACCTCTGCAGATGTTTACGGTTGCACATTTCTCTAAACCGAATGACATCTTTATGTCGTCGCTAAATTCGCGGGTGATTTTTATTAAAGATTCCAAGTGCTCTTTATTTTCTGCGTATAGTTTGATGTCATCCATAAACATAAGGTGCGATATTCTGGTGTTTTGTCTCATATTCAGGCGATATCCATATGGGTCAGCGTTCAGCAATGAGGACAGCGGATTAAGGGCCAAAACAAACCACAGGGGGCTAAGGCTGTCACCTTGGAAAATGCCTTTGGAAATATTTACTTGCCCCAGATTTTGGTTCCCAACATACATTTGTGTGTTCCATTTGCTCATCAAGAAACCCAGGAGCGTCCGAATACTGGGATGAATTTTGTAAATTTCAAGCACTTTCTTTAACCAGTCATGTGGTACGGAATCAAAGGCCTTGCTGTAATCAATGTAACACATATTTAAGTTCCGTTGTTTCACTTGTGCTTGTTTTATTATGATTGCATCTATTGTTAGTTGTTCTTTGCAGCCCAAGGTGCCTTTGATGCAACCTTTTTGTTCCACGGCAATCAAGTTATTACTTATACAATGATTATAGACTTTAGCATATATAAGAGACGTCAATAGTTTGTAAACTACTGATAGGCATGTTATGGGTCTATAATTTTTTGGGTTTTGTTGGTCACCTTTTTTAAAGAGGAGGTATGTGTTACCGATAGAGAGGTAAGTTGGAAATTTCTCCGGATTATCTAAGATTCTATTGAAACATCTGGCAATTACAGGGGCCAGACAGGGGAAGTTCTTAAGCCAATAATTTTGGATCTTATCCGGACCAGGAGCTTTCCAGTTCGACAAGGTTTTGGTGGCGTTTTTGACATCATCTGCTGTAAATATCACTTCTGGCATTACCGGGACTCTTTCTACTGCCTTTTCTGTGGACTCCATCCATTTGGCTTTGTGGTTATACTTGGTTTGTTCTGACCATATTTCATTCCAGTACGTTTGAAACCGTCGGCATTCGTATTTGATTTCGTTATCTGCGTTTTCGGTTTGTTCTAATTTACGATAAAAGCATTTCTGATTTCTAGCAAATTCGCGGTTGTGAGCTTTTCTTTTAGTGGTTTCGTTGTACCTTCGTATGCGTGCTCCTTTCACTTTGATTTTTTGTCTGAGGTGGTCTTGATAGACAATTAGTTGTTGAGTTACATTAGGACTTCGTTCCGATATTCTTGCTGCTCTCATAATGTCTTTAATTTTTGCCGCAACTTTTCTACTTGGGTTGCCTTTCAGATGCTCACCTATCACCTCCCTCTTAGCTCTTAGATCATCGATTTGAGATTGTAGCCTCCTTTTCCAGGCTGGAACGTTCTCCAGTTGTTTTCTTGGGCGCTCGACTCTTGTGAAGAGTTGCTGGTCATTGAATTCTACTACAGTAGCGGCTGCCGCATATAAAGCTGTATGCAGAGAGTTAAGGTCGTCCGTATTTTTTAGCTGCTGTTCAAGAGCGAGATTAGTACCATACAGGATTTGTTTTGTGCTTTTTTTGTATATCAGCTTTGGTATATCAGGACGTTGTAACGGGTCGGAGTTTTCAAATAGGGTGTAATTGGCCATGAATTTCTCATTGATATCATAAGGAATTGTTCTCAGTTCCATATTAGTCTGCAATGTCACTTCACTTTCATCTGTCTCTTCTTCTGCTTCGACCTCATTCGTGTTGCCATGCAATATATGTCCAACTTCACGTCGTATTTCGTTCATTTCGGCCTGACAGAGCAAGCTTCTATTGTATATTAATCTTAGTCGATCGCACGCATTTTGTTCCGTTAGTTTTAAGTCCGGATAGAGTTTGTTAACCTCTTTGTGGAGTTTGTTCCTCCATCCAGGAAGTGGGTCGTCTTGGCAGTCGTTTATGAGCAAGAATGCTTTGAGTATGTTTTGATTCATTTCTTTACTCCATTTAATACGACTTCCTCTAGATGTATTTCCTCGATTAAC
The DNA here is from genome assembly GCA_963675555.1 of Leptura quadrifasciata. Classification (NCBI taxonomy): domain Eukaryota; kingdom Metazoa; phylum Arthropoda; class Insecta; order Coleoptera; family Cerambycidae; genus Leptura; species Leptura quadrifasciata. Next base: position 145,748,717 of record OY776673.1, on the reverse strand, counting down.
AACAGTCGTTCTAACATTCGACTGTGGGCTAATCTGTATTTCTTCAGTGTCCACTTCGATGTTTGTTGGGGCTGTAGCTTCTTGTGCAACAGGTGCCCGCCTCCTCAGCGACCTGCCACCGACGTCCCGTAACCTGTCATGCCCAGCGTCGCTGGGCATGACAGGTTATTATTATTATTATTATTATTATTATTATTATTATTATTATTATTATTATTATTATTATTATTATTATTATTATTATTATTATTATTATTATTATTATTATTATTATTATTATTATATTTACGAGATATCACATATTTTATGTTATATAACTTTTTGATTCACTTATGTAGGGGTAAACTATACTAATTTTTCTGCGGACGGAATCATATTTTATCTCTTTTTTCCCTTTCCTTAGCGCTATCACCCTGTTTTACCAACATTACTAAGATAATTTTTTGTTCTACATAACTTTGCTAATAATTCTGAAATTATGAGTAACCCTTCTTTGTAACCTTTAAGAGATCAGATACACACGATACAACATTGAGGAACAGCGAAAACATCGAAAATTTGTTAAATCGTACCTTACCGAGGAATATCTCGGGAGAAATTCTTACCTGAAAAATATTGGATTTGAAGTATTTGGAAAAAATTACTTTATAGAGCCGCCTAACTGTGACGAAAGAATAAATTCATACCCTTATTGGTTACCTAATACAGATTGTTATGCTCTGACATTAAACAGCAATGAAACAATAATATTGGAATGTATATCCAATGATAGGCAAGCAAAACCAGGGTGCTTTAAAGTGTTTAGTCCAGAAAAGAAGGAAACTACGATTTGCATGGAAGTGTTAGGAGAAAGCTGTCTGGGGATCACTACTCCACATAATTTGTCTGTAGTTCTAACATGTTATCCATCATATACATGCTATACGCGTAAGTTGTAGTTGTTTTATATTATAGTTATTTATGATATGATATACAAGATGTTCCATCAATAATAATACATAGAACAGTAGTAGATTACTTACTTAAAAATATTACCATCTAGTCAAACTTACTTCCAAAAGTTAATAGAATCCAAGAGACATGGTGCCAAAGTTATTTTAATTTTTTTTAAAGAATTTAAAAATATTTTAACAAAATTGGGACATCGGGGTTCCTTGAGGCGAGGCAAATATATTCAGTAGATGGTGCAGTATATTAATTATCATGTTGTTTGTATTGCACCAGTGTCAAGACTGGTACTTTACTCATTAAAAAATATATATTTCTGAAATCCTCCTTAAGGGTGGGCCGTAACACGTTTTGTGGCGGTACCTTTCGTAATGCCAACTGCGGAGGCCTTTCTTAAAATTTTCAATTGACAAATTTTGAAATCCTGTCAGCTAAAGATATTCTCAGGAGTTCTTATATATCGTATATAATCTAACAGAGAGTCTGGTAATAATTTTTTACGGTAATTAAAATTATCCTTTATTTCAGATACTGATTTAGATATTATAAAAAACCTTTACGCCGAGGGAACCGCAGAATCATTTAAATTATATCCAGCAATTGGGAATTGTTATGAGGTCTATGATGAATATCAAGAAATAAGCCCAGACTATTGTAAAAAGAAATCACATCCAGAAAACTATGCTTGTATTGATTTGATACCAGGAAAAAGGCAGTGCTTGGGACTTAAAACTCCGAAAAATGAAACAATAGAATTTTTATGCAGTAATTCAACTGAAGAACTACTTTCATACAACTCATACATAAACAAACATTGCTTCAATATTTACAGTCCAGATGGAAGAACAGAAAATATTTGTCAAAGAAAATTTGGAAATAATGTTATAGGCATAACAACTCCAAGAAATGATTCTATATTATTTGAGTCATATTTTTGCCGAATGCCCAAAACCCTCGATGATATAAAAACTTATCGAGAATTTTTACGAAATTTTATCTTTGATCCAAATATAAGAAGTTGTTATAAGGTATATACTGAAAGTCAAGAGGTGAGCCCATATACTTGTCTAAATAAAGAAGTATACGATGCTTGCACTCATCCGTTAGAAGATCCAAGTTGTATAGGAATAACGACGCAAAATAACGAAACTGTTGTATTACATTGTTCTAATGACAATAGAGGACAAGATAACGCTGGCTGTTTTAAAATATATACTGCTGATAATATTGAACATTCCGTTTGTCAAACAGAATTGGAAGAAAGATGTATAGGACTAATAACTCCGAGCAATTTAACGATGCTTTTAGAATGCCATACTTGTACATCACCTCAAGGTAATTTAATGTTATGTTTTATATTCAATAAAATATGAACAGACCCTAAATTCAAAAACTAACACATTGAAAATAAAAGTATGAAAATAAAATGCTTAATTGTTCACGGTTTCAATTTGGCACTAAAAATAACTGAGCCCTGAATATGGCTGATGAAATTAATAACTGAAAGTTAATAAATAATGCAAAGTACGAAATAACAACTTAAACTAAAATCTTAACCTAAAAAATAATCTGGTTAATTTTGTTAATATTGAAAATCGCAATTCAGTTACATGTTATTACTTTGTTTCGCCACTACTCTCATTTGATCTTGAAAAATTTAAATATTTTTAAAATTTAGCACTGTCACTCTTTTGTTTCAGGATAATAGATTAACATAAATAATATTTTAAGTATATACTATATCGCATACCAACAGTGACTAATTATTGATAACTATTTAGTTTTTGCTAGTGGACAAATCTATCTATTTAAAGGTACAACTGCATCTATCCATCTTTTGATGTTACAAATATTATAGTTAAAAATATCCAAAACAATCTCAAAAACAAACATACACGTTACACATATATACATACATGCTGTCCATTTTATCAGGGCACTCGAGAATATCTCACTAAATATCGATCGTACAATAAAAATTATTTTTACGAAAATTGTGCCGATTTATATAACCTACAAAATGGTTTAAAGACATTTGAAATCCATGGCCTACTTTAAGAGTTATGGCGGAAAATATCGAAAATGTGGAACACATCCCCACAATTGCCAGATTTGCCTAGATTATTTAGACGAAATTTTGCCTCAACATTGGATAGGTACCAATGGATTTATTCGATGCCCTCCTCGTTCTCCAGATATAACCGCAATGGATTTTTTTCTATGGGGGTATATTAAAGGTAAGGTGTTTTCGACGACACCGCAAAATGTAGAGGACCTAAAAGCTCGAATTCAACATGCATGTATTACAGTTACCCCCGAAATGCTGAGTAATGTTTTAAATGCAGTGCCTCGCCACGCTCGATTGTGCATAAGAAATCGCGGTGGACACTTTGAACACGAGATATGATATCTTAAAAATTATTTTGAGGATTAGATAAATATTAATGTTCTGTGTGCTATATTTTTTTATTAGTAATTTGTTCTTGTTACCTGAATTTACTTTATTCTTCTTAATTGTGTTAATCTTTTATTATAACAAAGATATGAACAACTTATTGACTTATTTCATCGTTTTATTTAATCATACTTCTCCACGGCAAGTATAATACTTGTTAAGAAAAAATTTATTGATTTTAAAAAAATGTTTTTCTACGACATCAAAATATGCTTATTTTAAGAGTGTAAACTCAATCATAAGTAACTGCATTTTGCACGGAATTTCATTTCGCATCGGTTGCCAGGCAAGTTGCTAAATGACTAATGCGATATGAAATATTTCGTGTTAGATTTCACTCATTTTAACTATTTTTGATGACAAAATTTTTAAGGCGGCTTAGAGAATATGACGTCCAAGGGCGGAGTAATGAAATGTCATTCTAGATTGTTTCTGTCAACATCTTTGTATATTTGCAGATAATTTCGGAGTTATTTCCAATAAATTTGATGATTAATATGGAAAGTGATAGTGATAATGACTTAGAATTGACACCCCCAAACATAAGAGAAGCGGCAAAGTTAACAACACTAAATTTATTACCAGAAACGTCGAAGAAAATGTATCAACGCGCTTACAACCTCTTTTTGGATTGGAGAAGGGATCAAAACGCAAAATCGTTTTCCGAGGACGTTTTAATGGTTTATTTTAGCGATTTGGCGAAGAAATTTAAAAGTTCTACTTTATGGACACAATACTCAATGCTGAGAACGACTCTTAGTATTCATGAAAATATAGATATCGCCAAATATTTGAAACTGAAAGCATTCCTCAAGCGACAATCCGAAGGCTACAGGCCCAAAAAGTCAAAGATCTTTACCTCAAATGACATCAAAAAATTTATAAATGAAGCGCCAGATGAAATATATTTACCGACAAAAGTAAGTTTAATTATAGCCATTATGTGATAATAATAATAAGTAATTTGGTTAACTATTTAGGTCGCATTAGTTATGGGCGTAATGGGTGCATGCAGAAGACATGAGCTACATCAAATGAAAATTACTAATTTCAATGATTTGGGTTCAGCTCTTTTAGTAACAATACCAGACACTAAAACCAAAATTGTACGAAATTTTACTGTAACCGCTCCATACTATGAAATTTACAAAAAATATGCAAATCTGCGCCCTCCAAATGTTAATGGTCTATGGTTTTTCATTAACTATCAAAAAGGAAAATGTAGTGTTCAAAGAATAGGCTTGAATAAGTTTGGAGCCAAAGGGCAAAGGCATTGCTAAGTATTTAAAATTGCCAAATCACGAATTATATACCGGGTACTGCTTTCGCCGATCTTCCGCAACTATCCTTGTTGATGCTGGTGGTGACATAACCACGTTAAAACGCCACGGTGGCTGGAAGTCCACGGCAGTCGCTGAAAGATACATCGATGAATCCAAGAAAAGTAAGCTTGACACAGCTAATAAAATTGCAAATGCGATACAGGACATTTCAAACATACCATCGACTTCAGGAATGGAAAATCGTGAAAGGCCGTCGACTTCAACAACGGAAAATTGGTAATATCAAGAAAATATTAGTATCAAGCATTCCACAAATTCTCCAAAAATGATTTTCAATAATTGCAAATTTATCTTTAAAAAATAAATAAAATAGGTAGGAAGTTATTTTATAGTTTATTTTTTCACAACTAGTTGGGCATTGCTGTCCAGGCACTCTAACTTATGGTTTGTATTCAAAGCAATAAAGAAAATATCTCCATATTTTTTGTATCGATTATTATTTATTTAGTATATTACGCGTGAGCAGTGGGTTGTCGTAGAAAAAATATAGTATGCAACTCGCACAAAATAGCAATTTTACACTCGTATTAATTGCAGCACTCGTCTTCGACTCAATCAATCAATCAAAATAACTTTATTTACATTACAGAACAAATATCTAACCAGATATCTACCTCGCATTTGACCCTGTAACCAACGCATATTGTTTGTCACGTTGGTAGTAACAGGGTCCAGCGGAGCAGTGCTGGTTCAATTTATAATCTTGTTGATTGTATCTTGAATACATTTAGTGATGCATTCAAGACACGATCAAAACACTCATTCTCCTATTTACAGATAAAATTTAAAATGAGTAATATAATAATTGTACACTACTAAGTAGCTGAAAACAGTTAACAATAAAATTTGATGGTATATCACTTATTTAATTTTGTGCTACTGGTGCGGGTACCAAAGCCTATAATGATGGATCCCGTTGCAAGATTTCCAATGGCGAGCAGAGTTACTGCTGAATCTTTTGTACTCTATAATTTCTTGTCTAAATATAATTTTGATTTTACGATGTACTAGAGATAAATTTATATAACAAACAAAACAAACAAGAACAAATAAAACAAAAATGTACAAACATAAACCAAGAGTAATAGGAAAGATTTAACAGTTATGAAATATCAGTACAGATAGGTAGGGGAAGAAGAAGTTATAGTTGGTGAAGGTTTGGCTATAGAGGTTGTCGGAAGATGGGCAGCGTCTGGTAAGGTAAGGTGTGTTTTATTCGAAAGGGGGCATTATGCTGTCTAATTTGTGTTATATTTTGGGTTAGCGGATTATCACCCAGTTTGAAGGTGTAGAATTTTTGAGATATATTCTGGATGTACTCCGCTATTGGCGTTATGTCGTGGCGTCTTCGACTCGTGCTGCAAACTTTCATACTCGTGCAAAATATGCATCATTTTGTGCTCATTACATAATATATTATTTTATAATTACTAAAGTAGTGGCATATGATATATCGTTGAAAAGGCAGGAAAATACTCTATTTAATGGCGCCATTTCCCGTCGGTTTCAAAATAATTTTTTTAACAGCCTGAAGAGTAAATCTCAAAATACAGCGGTTTTGAAAAAAATTAGATAAAACCTCGTTGAAATACTCTATTTTGCAAAAAATTTTCGCCTTAGAATTTTTCTCTTGTCTTCAAATAACGGAGATATATGGCCTAGACGTTTTCTGCATTTTCGATATTTTCCGCCATAACTTTCAAATGTCTTTAAACCATTTTGTAGGTTATATAAATCGGCACAATTTTCGTAAAAATATTTTTTTTTGTACGACCGACATTAAGTGAGATATTTTCGAGGGCCCTGATAAAATGGACAGCCTGTATATGTATTCATACATAACTTAATTATAATAAAAAATATCCAAGTTAGCTTGACATTGGTTATAATGTGAGCATATGTAGTAAATAGGTGAAAATGTTAATAAACTCGTACCAGAAATTGGTAAGTAAAATAGAGAATAAGAGCGAATTTGAAAAAATGGTAAGTGAATATAGTTAAATAACTCAAGACAATCCATTTTGTTGGTTAAAAGTTCACGTAAAAATAGTACTCGTAGTAACAGCAATGAACTCAAATTAAACCTACCTAATAACTCAGATTGAGGGGAACTTTTTCTAAATTGGAAATATGAGTTTCATAGTTCATAGTTCGGGCTCCAGCAAACTGAAGCGTATTCTAGACCTAACAAAGGCGCTAAATAATAGAGTGATAGTTGAAACATTTTTAAAGCGTCTTGAGTTTCTCGTAATGAAACTAGCATTTTTATTAGAATTGACTATAATATAATTAACATGAGGAACAAAAAGTTAGTATAAAATCAAAAATAACTTCTAAATCTTAAATTAAGAAAATCTGTTTTCAGTACCTATATTAATTGTACAAAGAAATTATCGAATTAGTTTTTCTTGTGAAAGGCAGCATTGCATTTCGATACGTTTACGTTTACCGGTAACTTATTGATATCGCACCAGTTATTAATTGTTGCTAGATCTTGCTGTAATCTAATACAATCGCTTACTGAGCTAATCGAAACAGTCTGAGGTCGTCGACATACATAAGAGCATTGCATTTCTCAATTTCCTGACAATATCATTAATAAATAGTATATGTATAAAGTTGGGGTCCAGGAATTGAATTTTACGGTACTCCTGAAGTTGCAGAGACTTGAACAGATGTGAAACCATGATAATGCACATGTAATAGCATGTTAGACAGACATATACAAAATAAATTACTAAAGTGCGAGGTTAGTCCAAGCGTTGCTAATTTTTTCAATAAAATACCATGGTCAAGATTATCAAAAATTTTGGAGAAGTCAGCATGAATTACATCAACCTGATCATCCTGATCCAATGATGTAGTGAGAAATTTGGTAATATTTATAAGATTAATGGTTGTTGATCTACCAGCTAAGAAGTCATGTCGCTAAACTGAAATTTGAGATTTCACATAAAAGGGTAAGATAATAAGGGTCTTAAGCCTCATTTTAGTGTTTTAGAGAAAAGCCGATTTAAAGATTTCAGTTAAATCCTGAAATCACAATATTCCTTTTTAGTTGTTATTTCGGACAGTAAGTTACTTCCTAAAGCCAACCCTTTACTTTTTGCAAATAAGAAACATGAAGTAAATGTTACTGACAGAAAAATAAACTTTTAGAAGAAAAATGTGGGTTATGCCTTCTTTGCATAAAGTTTTAAGTACATCCTCGCTTAGAACAGAAAACAGACAAGTTGTATGAAGAAGACACGCAAAAAAATGTATTGAAACGAAACAACGAGAACAAATTTGTAGTACCTAACTATTTCTGACAAGAGAATTCTAAGAAATTTAACAAGAGCGTCTAAATATCCAAATCAACATTCACATCATCAGCATCAATGTTTTTATACCAATTGTTCTTCTACCTCTCCTATGGTATCTTCGGCAACCACAGTTTTGTCTCCAATTTTGTCGACAAAAAACTTTTGTCTTATAGGTGGAATATACTTCAAAAGATTACCTTAACCACGACCTCAACATCTCAGCTCTGTAGAAAGATTACTTATTGATTGGTTAAAGAGCGAAATATAACACCTACAACAGAAGATCGTTATCGGAGAATATTTTGTTTAGAATATAATATAAGGGGCGAGCATAGGTGCGTCTTTACTATGTACATACTTCGGTATGCGATGTAAAGCAACGACAGACGCAGTTAGTACTTGGATGGTGACCATTCCAACGGAAACCGCGTTCTCGCCTCACACATCTTCCAGCGGCTTGTATATCAGTGTATGCGCGGAAGCTATACAACCTTAGGCGAGGGTTGTATAGGAGATATACCATCCTTCGGAGGGGATGTAAAGCCGTCTGTCCCTTGTCTATTAAATGTTAGGCAAGTAAAAGATCCCTACTCTTCTTAAGGGAAGAGGTTCGGCAAAATTCCTGGTTGGGGGTAGCTCGTCTACAGGCGTTGGTGTTAGGCCTCAGTAGCGGAAATAGGCCGACGTTAAATAAATGTATAAAAAAAAATATAATATAAGGTTCAAATTACCTGTTACACTTGTGATCTTTTGGCAGTTCAAATGGGTAATAATAAAGAAAATGAAATTGACGTAAAAAATATAAGAACAAAATTAGAACTTCACCAGAAGAGAGCAAAAGCTATGCTGACAAGTTTGAAACAAGAAGTTGAGGGGAACAAGCTAAACGCAACAAAAGACTATGTTTAGACTTGCAGCAGACCCTTCCTACGTCTTCATTAATAGTGGGGCCAGCATTTTACCTTAGATAGGCGTGGACTTATATTGTTCGTATTCACGACTGTGTAAATGGAAAGGGTAGTTATGGTAGCATGCATCTGTGGCCTAAAACACTTGGAAAACGGGGCAGCCCAGAAATTTCCAGCGCCATTCTACGGTACATTAAAAACACACCATCTGTCTCAGAAAATCTTCTGGTATTTACCGATAATTGTGGAGAACAAAACAAGAACTGGCTTATAATGGGACTCTGGATGCAACTCGTAAGAGAACATTTCCTCTTGCATGTGCATGGTGCACTGCTAGCTCTAGCTTCGCTTTCTTTACCTTTTGCCTTTTTATATGCGTATCCCAAATTTCGCCGTGTTTTTGCTTTAATTTTCTTTCTAAATGCTATATTTTGCCTCCTTTTGATGGACCTGGTTTTTCAGGCGTTTCAATAACAATCCCTATTAACTCTGTGTCATTAGGCTCTCTCACATCGTTCGCTATTTTCATCCTAAAATGAAATTAAACACAAGGTAACCATTAAGGTCATAAGCCATATCTAACATATTTGCGGTTTTATTCCAAAATTGTAAAAAATAGTAGTTAATCAATTTTTAAAAATACATACAAAATGTATTTTAGTATTTTAATACTAAAATCTGCAATAAAGAGCTCCATATTTCTCATTTAAAAAACTATTTCTACATTAATAAGTATAAAAAGCCAGAGTGATTGCGTCAAGAAGGCCACAAGCCACATAATAATTATTTACTTACTGAATCTTTGAAACTCCACTGCCTCCTGAGGAACTATCTTTGGGTTTATATGTCTTGGCCTTTACACTATTATTTTCACACAAATCTAATCTTCTTTGCTTTAGGTACACTCGCTTGCTCGCCCCCAACATGAATATTGTGTAGCTTGGTACTTTCTTGCTATAAAAATGATGTGAAATTGTCAGTTGGTCAATAAGGTAACTTCAGTATCGTGGCGCCATCTGCTGTCCAATTGCCTTAATACCTTTTTGGTGGCTTATTACCATTTTGAAGAAAAGATCGGGATAAAATGTTTCATTTCTTCGAAAATGTGGCTGAGGTCCCTTTTTGTCCCCACCTCTTCAATTCTCAATAGGTATGTCCACAAAAATATTAATATACATTGAAAGTAGTGAAAAATAAAGACTTTTACCCAATAATAACAATATTAGAACTGTGGTTGCAAAAATTTAATCAGAATAACAGCAGCGGCCACTGAAATTTCTTGCTTTTTTCAGTAAGATAAACGCATATGACGTCAGATGCTCGCAGGCTCGGCTTGGCTACGCTGCGTTAGGTTTATTCCATGTCGTTTATGTCGTTCTCGTTAGAACAAAGTTTGAAGTAACAGTGGTTTACTATTTAGAACATCAAATAGAGTTTGTTTATTGTTGTCAGATGTGGAGGAGGGTTTCCAGAAAGGAGATTCACATACTCTTCCGAACGTAGATGTGATTATGATATCCGATTTTCTTTCAGAGCACAGACAAATACGACTATGACAAATATAATCATAATCGCGAAATTAACTACATCATTGTAGCAACACCTAGAGTATCGCAGCGCATATCGTATTACAGGGGCAAGCGTGGGTGCGTCTTTACTATGTACATACTTTGATATGCGATGTAAAGCAACGTAAGGCGCGGTTAGTAGTTGGATGGGTGACCGTTCCAATGAAGACCGCGTCCTCGCCTCTCACATCTTCCAGCGGCTTGTATATCAGTGTATGCGCGGAAGCTATACAACTTTAGGCGAGGGTTGTATAGGAGATATACCATCCTTCGGGGCGGGGATGTAAAGCCGTCGGTCCCTTGTCTATTAAATGTTAGGCAAGTAAAAGATGCCTAATCTTCTTAAGGGAAGAGGTTCGGCACAATTCCTGGTTGGGGGTAGCTCGTCTACAGGCGTCGGTGTTAGGCCTCAGTAGCGGAAATAGGCCGACGTTAAATAAATGTATAAAAAAAAATATCGTATTACAAGCATGTGACGTTACTCGCCTAGCCTCGCGTCAAGGGAGCATTTTTTAGCCTCGACGCGTTGAGGTAATTTCTATTACAAATAACGCCGAAAGTAATTGACTACTTTCAAAAAAATTTTATTAGGAGTTTATGACACCCATAAATCTATCATTTCCAATTAAAAACTAAATTTTATGGACAGACCTATTGCATTGTTGATGCCTTTTTTGAATATATGATATATTTTTGACTGACACCAAATTTGATAAAATGTTTCAGATTGAGCGAGAAGAGCCAAGTTAAAAATATTAGTCAGTGTTATGGCAAAGATAAATGGCGCAATCACAGCAAAAGAAACGAAATTCCAGCAGGACCAGTGGTTAATTTGTTTTTCAACTTTTTTAAAGCTATGAGCACATCTTCCTCTCTAATTAGTGGCATATGAAGCTGTGGTGTATTGAGTGCGTTATCATGATCTGCTTTGGCGTGTGTAAATGATGCAATAAAAGAGGACTGAAAATAACTATCAAATGCGTTGATTATGAGCATTTATCATAAGACATCGGGTTGGAGATCGTAGGTGTATTACGCATATTATTGAAAAATGACCAAAAACAAGCAGGATTACATTTTATTTGCGATTCAAAATTCTCAATTTACTTTTTATGTCCCGAATTAATATCTCAATATTTTTTAGAATTCAGTAATTAAAACCGATTTTATACTTGAACAATTAGCAAGTAGCTTTTCACGAGAGTTGTTTCTTGACACAGACTTCAGAGAACTTCGTTCATAAACCTTCTAACCGTCGAACGGGGACGCTGACCCAGCACGAACGTTTATTATGTTTTTCGTTCGTCGCTCCTTTAAATTGTATATATTTTTTATACAAATCATGAATTTAGCAGTTTAATATATATGCGAATTGAAAGAAGATTAAATAAAGAAAGTTTGTTTATAATTTGGTTTACTAACTACTATAGGGTATTAAGATATTAACAAATTAATTTTGAAATCCAGTTGACATCGGGAAGGCCAGTAGCCCTCTGAGTTTTGGCACTAAGATACCAATAGCCTGCGATGTAAAGTGAATTTACGGAGTGCTTTTTGTACGGTCGCTAGATGTAAACCAAGGTTAACTTTTTATGACTGAATAGGAAGGTTGAATGAATTATTTATGCAATGAAATTTGGAATTTTGATATTTACATTAATAGTATAAAACCTAATGGCTTGAACGACGCAAGCTATAGCTTTGAGAAGATTTTACACAATGCTGGTAACAAACTTTTAAATGTATCTAAAATGATGATTCCCAATTTCTGTAGGTGCATTAAAATTTCAAGATTTAGGGAATTCTATTTCTGACATGGTTATGCTGTGCTCCTACCGTATATAGTTTTTGAATTAATTTAATCGTAAATATAATAATTTATGTTGGCAAAAAAGGTGCGATTATTCTGTAATTATTTATTATGTATATCATCGTAGGAATAAATAAAGTACACTATGTTTCTATCATTGCGCATTCACCAAAAACAGTAATTGTCAATAAATTATCTACACATAGAACGTCTTGGGAATTTTTGGACAAAATGTTTTCATAATTTTTAATGATATTGGTAGGGATTAAGTAGGTAAATGGAGTTGTTATACGAATTTATAAGTTATTAATTATAGATTTGGCTGTAAACAAAGATGAATTTATAAGATTTAATTAATTATTTAGTTGTGACTTTTCTTCATGTCCATAGCAATTTAATAAAGCATATTGTGACATAACTCTTCCTTTCTGTTTGTTTCTTTTTGCCTCGTTTGTTTCTCATTGTCTCTTTTTGTATTTTTGTCTCTCAATTCAGTTTCCATCAAAATTTTATAACAAAATCAAAGTTTTCCGAAAACCAAAATTTTTTTAAAAACCAAAGTTTAGGCCAGCCTATGCGCAGCCCGGCATTTGCACGTCTCGTATATGGTTCCTCGTCCAGATTGAGGTACCAGCGTCAACACCCAAATTAGAAACAGTGAAGTGCGCGAGCTACCTTATAAAAGTGTAATTTTAAGTTTTGTTGAATCTGTTTTTTTAGATGTTTGTAAATTTGATCACGTTTTTTAATCTGCATTATGCAGAAGGAGCCTAGGTATAAGTTTTAATTGTTTTAAAACCGAACCAGGCCTAGTCCGCCCGGTCCTGCAATCCGCCACAGCGAATAACGCAGTGGTTGCACGGTCGGACCCGGGTTAGGCCTTGGGGAGGTAATTATTGTATAAGTTACTGGTAAATAAAGAAGTTTAGAATTGAATTGACATAACTCTCGAAAAAACTATGAAAATATGTTATTCCAAAGATTTATTTCGAATGTTTGTTTCATTATTTAAATATATTCGGACATTAGTATTAAATTTTTCAAATTTTATTGAAAATCATTTTTCATCAATGTGAGAAAACTGAATTTATTTTGTATAAATATAGTATAGTTTTTATAGAAAGGATATACCTAATATAATTTTTGAAAATGAAATGTAATAAATTGCGTTGTTTAGTAATTCCATAACATAAATTCAATATGTTTTGAAATATTATTTTTCAACTTCAAAAATAAATAGTATTAGTCTAAGAGCCAAACCAGGATTATCCGAAGAGTGCAAATAGATTTGTAATATTTTTAGTTTATATACAATGTAAAGGTCTAAAGTGAGTCTAGTGGTGGAGGGTTGTGCAGTGACCATCAATGTGACGTCCACTCTATTGCACAGCTTCACGCTTAAACATGCGCAACATCTCCCTATTTATGCTACCCAGATGATTTTTTTATGATAAATATTTTTGCAATTATACTTTTTCTGTTAACATTTGAACTTATAATCAATATTCTATTTTTTATTGGTAAATTTCAATTTCAATTTAAGCTGGACATGCAAAATTGTTTAAATAAGTTCAATTCTTATAATCAAAAACAATTTTTATTTAGCAATACGATAGATAGAAGAAATACGATAATTAAACAATTACAAAAGAAATATTACATATACAAGCAATCAGATACCAACGCATAACAAGGCTCTGCGGGGGCTTACCAGTGTATATTTGATGCTCGAATCAACACTGACAATACACACTTACCTCATTGTTTAGATACTTCAGAAATGTGATGGAATCAGGAGTTTGTAAATGCAATCAAAATTAATCTTAACTGACACTGGCTATTTTATATTGCCGCATTTCGTGTTTATAAATTCATCTGAATACTACTGAAGGATAACAATATCCCAAAACATTAAAAATATTAATAATAATTTTAATCATAACTCCCTCAATTTTCACGCAAGCATTTTCAAGCAATATTTCTGGATCTAGTGACTTTAAACCTATTTACTTATGATTTTTACAGTTCAAATTTTCTGTAGTAAATTTCGAGCTGAATGAGTATGATTTCTAGGTAGTTCATTAGTTTGAAATTTTTGTAATAGTGATTTTAATATATTGAGTCATAAGTCTTTTAAAATGAAAACTATTTTCTGTTTGAGGGATTAACTCATAAATTTCATTGAATATCCTCGTTATTTTTATCAGCACTTCTACCAACAATGTCAAAATGGATTTTTTTATATTTCATTCCATGTCCTCTTCTGTGATCGATTCAAGATTATCTAGAAATAAGAAATATTACTAAACAATTTATTTTCAATAAATGTTTTTAAAGTCTTTGGCTATGAACTGCTGATGCTATCACATATCTCAAGTATTTATATAATGAGGTGAGTGGGTATTATCAGTGTCTATTAGGGCTCTGAAAGGACGCCTACCCCATTCCTGGCTGGGAAGTTTTGGCGATACTTTTCAGCCAGGGACAGGGTCTCTATTATTATTTTTACTGGATAGTTTGTATTTGTAATATTTCGTTTGCATATTTCTTTTATTGCCATATTTCTTCTATGTATTGTGTTGTTAAATAATTATTGTTTTTGATTATAATGGATGTAATTTTTTAATCCGTATTTTTTATATTAACTCCCTGGCAGAGTTTAGTATTAGCTATTCCGCTACTCGACTGGGACATAAGTACATGCAATATCTACACAACAACCATTTCCTGCGACATTGCCACCTGCCGGAGCTCATACTCGAGGAGAGCGACTAGCCGTGCTGTTTCTCACACGACAGCCATCTATACCACTGCTACTATTTCGAGAACACGTGAAAACTCCGTTTTTATTAAACGACTTTGCACTTCCATCTCCTTGTAGGAGTGAGAATATTTAACATTTGAAATTTAAGCCCTGTATGCCAGATAAACTGTAAAGTTATATAATTGGACAAGAGCATGTATAAGATATCAGTCATTAACTCATAACCCATATAGTGAAACCAATATTATTATACATTCTGAAGAAGTTGTATTTAAACGTGACATAGCGCAGTAAAGTAGAATCCATATTGATGACGTCACCACACAATTTTAAGAGACTCACTTTCTGAGACACTTATGTATAAACTAAAAACATTTAAAATCCGTTTGCAGTCGGCGGGGTAAATAAATCCTGCTTAGCTATTGGACTATATTGAATGTTTCTAATTCAAGACTAATCTTATTTTTCCGTGTATTTTATAGGTGAGTCACTGCCTTCGTATCTCGATGGTTTTAGACGAACACATCGAGGTTTTGTGGAACGAGCACTTAATAGTTACAAACAAGACAATTACTCGTTTGGAGATGTACCATTATACAACGTCTATAATCCGTTGCAGGAAATAAAAGAAAATGACTGTTTTGGAGAAATAAGCACGTATTTCGTCCATTTGTTATATGGTCACGATAACTGCAGAGGAGTAACCCTAAAGAACTTTGAAACGATAGTATTAGATTGTCCTGACAAGAAACCTGACAAACCTGGATGTTTTAACGTTTTCAGCCCAAAGTATGGACCGAATAACACAATAGTAGGACCCGATCAGCAAGTAAGTATTATAAAAGTGTCATTTAGAACTGATATAATTTATGTTACAAAACACATATTTTTGATAATATATAGACCATGAAACAGCTCACCCTCTCCCTATTCAATTTATAGAGAAAGCCTAGTCACTCTTTTAATTTAAACACATTGTAAAATTTAACACACTGTCTATTAATTGAGAAATCTAATTAATCACTTATTTTATATATTTTCTATTTTAGCACTCAATATTGCACTATGAATAACGTTTAAATTTGTTTTATATTTTAATCGATTAAAATTAAATTATCATTTATTTAGTTTATTGCTGGTATTTCCAGAAAATCGAAGTTGAAAGAAAAAGCAGAAACCGTTTTAATACATATATCGTAATATTTGAACAACAGTCACATAACCAATTTTATTTTATAGCAATTGTTGCAGCAAATAGCCAAACAAGAACATTCCAAATATTTAAGACAATTGTCTAAATATTATATAGGAAAGCCTACGTTGCTACAATAATCACCATACTGTATATATTTCAGAGTTGGTTATGCAAATAACAAGAACCATGTTGTTCAATATAATTTCCGTGTTACCTTTGTGTAAGTAAGAGTTGCGGCATTGTTATTTATTTTAAATTAGAGTTGTAGCAATCGCCAATATACTATAAAACTTAATGCAGTCAGTGTTCTGGCAATATCGAATTTAAGTTATAAATGAGAATTAAATACTCGTGTAGATTTGTAGGTGTAGACTGTGCTACTGTTTTGATTAATCAACTAGTAGTAATGGGAATGCGCTGTTTAAGCTTAGGCTGGCTTGTAACATTCTGTGGATTATTTCAGTAATTTCAGGAGATGTTGGTGGGCCAAGATTGAAACAAACGTTGTAGAATACAAAAAATACAGTTTTATTCAAAACTAGTTATTTTATATTTATATTTAGATAACATAAAATTAACGAATTGATGCTAATATCGCGCAATGGTTTGCAATGAATGAAGCTGCTGCACTTGGCTTTATGGAGACGCGAGTAGCTTAGGTACTGCTTAGTCAACGGTCGGAACACGAGAGAGAGAGAGAAAATCTTTAGTAATTTAAATGATTAAAAAAGTTGATTGTCATTACATAAAAAGTTTCGCTGCACTCGTGACTAGATGCTTATCGGTCGAAAACTAGAGTACAAGATAGAGGGAGCTTTCTCCGCTTTGTTTTAAAGCCCTCGTCAAATTACTCGTGGTATTCTCGGACGCATTGAGACTGCGCTCTTTGATTGAAAAAAGTTTCTGCAATTTTTCTCACTTGAAATGGCCTGTATTTTTTGTTAGGAAAATTTCCGGTTGATAGACTGCATACAGGCTTCGTCAGAACTAAGGTTTGAATTTTGGCCAATAGTTGCCGCCTTTCGTCATTTATTTTTCTTTACAGGTTCCCGAAGCGTAAAGGTAAGTATATTAGGTTGAAATGAGATTTACATGTTGTCTGGAAATGCAGTAGGTCTATAATAACTCTCTAACTTTTTAACTGTAAGGTTAGTATATCATTTTTTTTTTTTCAGTGTAATTTGACTAGTTTTCACAAATCAATACCTTTGATTCAGATAACCATTTTCATAAAACACCCAAATACTTGAACACTGCACTCAAATACAAAACTCGACGCGCGTTTCGCTGATAATCTTAACATCATCGGATCACGAATCAAATCGGTTTTCAATTTCAATAATCTGCTAGCATAGTTAGTGCCAAGCGCGTTGAGCAGTAGCAGTAAAATAATTTTATGTTACAAATTTCTAGTTAAAAACATTTCATTTTTAGGCTCAAAATGTATGCAAATATTAAATGAACGCTGTATAGGACTCGTAAGTCCTGAAAATTCGACATTAACCTTTAAATTGTAATCAACCTTTACAATCAGCTCGTGCTACCACTGATATACCCAATAGAGGACCTCCAGCCAGAATGTGAAAACTGATGATATTATTGTATTGTAGTGGAGTTACAAAAAATATTTCCGCAATTGCTCTATCCACCAAGTTTGTAGCCAAGAAGTGAGCACAGAGTATATTAAAGAAGTATAATAAAATATTTTTAAAGTGAGGGGCTTTAATGTCTTAGTGATGAAATATGTAAATTACATAAGAATGCTGAATGATGCTAATTTGAAGGAATGTATTCTCTAGAAATATTGCTTGGTGTTTCCTGTTATTTATAACATAAGGAGTCTGCAACATTGGGGGTGTACTGGTCTGTTCTGTGCCGACGAGAGCCAAAAAGCTCGAAACCGATCCCCACAGTGTGACCAACACGAACACTTTATTGCGTTTCCAGGAATAACTAAAATAACATCCAGAATGCATATCCTAAGAAAAATATTCGATGAAATCTGCCTTGCGAATTATGTACTTTCTATATATCGGCAGAGTAAATCGCAGCGAAAGGCGCATACGATATATTCAGCAAATTACTTTATAATTTTTAGGTAATAGAACTGTTATGCTACTCTATTGTTGATTTTCAAACGCTAATTCGATTTATTAAAATTGTGGAAAACACTATTTTGTTTACTGACACTGATTGCTATTTAAATTCATGTTTAAACCATTCTTGCTGTAAAATCATAAAATAGCTTAAAAGTATCTGACTTTATTTATTTATTTATTTAACAATACACAGCCCAATAGAATAATCCAATTACTGGGCAGGAGTTTACAAATAAATTATCTTATATTTTTTTACAAAAGTTATATATTTCAATATGTAGCTATGTAGATGGTGTTGTAAAACATTTTCCCTCTAAATAATTCTCGAGATCTTTCATTTATTTTTAAATCAACGATCAACTCAATTTTTTAGTATGTGAACACTATCATATTTCAACTGCAACACTACAAAGAACGCTTTATGTAGCTAGTTACATACAAGTCAATAAGTCTCTGCCAAGACAATTAATTATACAGGAATATGCCAAGTAATTTTACCGTATCGGACAGCGTAATATCATCAATCGTAAAGTGTTCCGGTAAATTAATGCCTAACACTTACTACCTAACACTTCTCAATGTTACTTCCTGAAAGTAGAATTTTTGGAAACAAGTCAAAACACAACTTAAAGAGGTGTTTAAATAATTTGTATATTATATTGGTTCTTTTAAAAAAATGTTGTGGAAATAATAGAAGGTTAATATAAATAAATATCAATCCATACCACGTATGGTGAGTATCCATGCTACAGGTTACATGAATTATTAAATTATTAGTTATCTAACATAAACTACGTTGGCGGTAAGGGTTGCAAGATAATACAAAAACACATTTGTTCTGCTGTGTGTAGCAGATCGTGGACACTACCTAGCCCGGATAAGTGAAGTAACGTGCCCACGACAAAAAAATTCGGTAGCTCAGAAATTTCAGGGCATTAAGCCTAAGTTTAACATAAACTATTAGTACTCGCAGACGAAATAATGGCACTTTGTCTCAACATGAAATGGACTATACTACTGTATTTACAACTTATGATTATCTAATATGAACCTGGCGATATGTAGTTAAATGGCTATATTCTGATAAGTATGTTACAAAATAAATAAAGATAAATTCCTCTCGTGTGGCTACCTTGGTTTACAAACGTGAAGATTGACTATAATAAATATGGCCGCAATAGGTTACACTAGAGAACGTACTTAGTTAATGATAAATGAGTAAAATCTTTATTTAAATATATACAAACGTTAGTTAAAAGAAAAACAAATAATACTGCTACGCAAAACCACTGTAGGTGGTTTCCAGGTAAATTAAACCATAACACTTATCTAGAGGGTATGATGCCCAGACATCAACAAGTGGTGAGGCTGTAGCCCTAGAGTGGTGACTTCGGGGGCCAGACGATGGTGATGGGTTTATAGCCTCCCTAAACCGTGGCACGTTTCAATCTAGTCCGTGAAACTTTCTAACCTAGTCCGTGGATTGTTCTAACCTAGTCTGTGGACCCCAAGATACACCCATTTAATTTGCAAATCGGAAATGCACTGAGATCAACTGAAATCAGATATAATTCACAAAAGAAATAATTTACCTCTGACTCGTTGAGGTATACAGTCCACATAAAATTCTGGTAAAATACTGCAGCTTGATTCACAGGGTCGAGTCTGTCTCTCTAACAAACGAGATATTTCCAAAAGAAAGTGGTCAACCAGTCTATACATTTTTGAAATTCGTGGTAAGATCGGAAAAGAATAATAAGGTTACTCACCTGTACATATAAATCCTGCGCAAATGCGGATTAAACTGTCTCCGTAACAACAAAATACTCTGTTAACCAGAAACAATCTAAAACGGAGGAAATTTTATCGTTGCCGAAAATCCAAAATTCACTAAGATGACTAAGTTTTAAAAATTTACGGCAGCATACAGCACAGGAATGCCTTCTTCTTTTCGTTTCCACCAGCTGGAAACACGCGACCGCTCCTAGTGGAGAAAAGCCAAATCTCCAACGGCTCGCGGCTGTTAGCGATATGTGGCCCGCGAACCACAAATGTGTGTTGCGGGTCGAATATGCATTAAGCCGGTAACATCCAGAAGACCTTGTATATTGCAGTGTTTAACTACCTGGTTTATGTTAGAGCAATCGAGTGACACCAAAAAGATTCGATTTAGACGATTTGATATTCGAAATTTTGGGGCTTATTATTGCCTGTCTATTCGTATTTAATACAGATAATTTAGGCTCGCTCAAGGATAGAGCTTAAAATACATGACTTGCAACCAATCAATAATTCCTATAAGCTTAGGCAAAGTTTCTCCCATGCACATAGATACATAGTACATAGTATATAAGGATACATGTACTTACTCCGGAACACTCAAGAACCACATAGGAGCAAATACGACATAAAACATAATTTGCCGCCAAAACTGAATGCAATTTTTGACATCCTTGAGAAATCTCCCTTCAGGGACTTTCTTGAAGAAGTATAAATCCATCCTCATAGAAGATATCTTGCGTAAGTTGCAGTCCTAAAGATCGGTTGTAAAATTAATTTTGGAAGTACGAAATCGCTTTTTGATGTAGTTTACAAAAATTCAGAGTTCATTGTAGTCCCTAAAAATCACTTTGTAGGAGATTTTAATGAGGCTCTAACGGGCCGGTATTTGGTGCATGATGGTAAGTTCTTTAACAAGAACACGTACCTACTCCAATTCAGGCATTGATAGATATACTCTAGAAGGTGACAGGACACAGTCTCGACCGATTTATTGGATCTAAAATCATATATCATTTTTTTCAGTGTAATTTGACTAGTTTTCACAAATCAATACCTTTGGTTCTGAGAAACATCTTCATAAAACATCAAGACACTTGAACACTGCATTCGAATACAAAACTCGACTCCTGTTTCACTAATAATATTAACGTCATCAGGAGACGAATAAAATCGGTTTTCAGTTTTAATAATCTCCTAGCACAGCTAGTGACAAGCGCGTCGAGTGGTAATAGTAAATTTTATTTTACAAGTTTTTAGTTAAAAATGTTTCATTTTTAGGCTCAAAATGTATGTGTGCAGATATTAAATGAACGATGTGTAGGATTCATAACTCCTGGAAATTGGACAATAGCTTTAGCATGTAATCAACCTCGACAAGCAGCTTGTTCTGCTATTAATATACCCAATAGAGGATCTCCACCTAGAATGTGAAAACCGATATATTTTTTTTATCTTGTAAAATGATGCAATATGTAAAATATATAAAAATGCTGAATGATGCTGATTTGAAAGAATGTATTCTCTAGAAATATTTACTTGAAAATTCAAATAATAACGTTGTGATTGTTTTTACTGTTGAAAATAAATAAATGGCTTTATTGAACTACAAAATTACTTTTTTTCTGAGGGAACCTATTTGAATGATTTTCAAGTTGCCGACTTTGTGTTTCCTGTTATAGGTATAAGGAGTCTGCGGAATTGGAGATGTCCTGGTCTGCTCTGCGCCGACGAGAGCCAAAAAGCTCGAAACACTTATTGCATTTCCAGAAATAACTAAAATAACATTCAGAACGCACATCCTAATAAAAATGTACGATGAAAGCTGTCCTTTTTTTTACAGCCAGTCTCAATATGTAAAATTAATAAAGATTTAATCTAAACCTAAACAACAAAAAAGGATTAGAGTGAAGAAGAACAGCGAAGGAAAATACAGGTAAACACGTTTCTCGTCCGGGGGTCTGTCAGGACATTAAAATGCTTTGCTTTGCTTTAAAATTTCACATCCAATAAAATTGATAAAAATAAAATGCAATGTATACGATGAAAATTGAATTAAACTGTCACAAGCGTTAATTAGCGATGCAATAAAATTAAAAGAATTAAACTGGTATAGAAAATTCTCAGCGGACGAGGATACCCAAAATAAATATAAAATTCTCAAAAATCTGAAGAAGAAAGCACGACAATGATTTAATTAATTCAGCCTCATCTGTAAAAGACCAAGCGAATTTCCACTTTTCTAATTCTAATGATAATTGTACAATATAAGAACCTATCTGTAACTCGATGTTTTTTATCCCATTTAAGGAACTGGAAACCAAAAACATAAATCTAAATTTAAAAAAGAAAACTTCCACTGGGCTAGATGAAGTTCCCACCAGTTTAATTCTGAATTGTGCCGATGAACTTAGTGCCTATCTTACTTTAATAATTAATAAATCTGTAACATCAGGTATATCTCCGATCTACCTAAAAAAGTCAAAAATCACTCCGGTATATAAGAAGATAGAGAAGATCCAGAAGTGATAGAAAACTATAGAGCTATAACAACATGAGTCCATTCTCAAAAATTCTAGAAAAGGCAGTTTACACTAGGCTAACAGATTATTTAACAAAAAATAATATCCTAACAAATAGCCAACATAGTTTTCGCAAAGGATACTCCACAGAGTGTACTACTTCAGAACTTACCCAATTTATAAACAACAAATTAGATAACGGAGATCTTGTAGTTGGAATCTTCTTGACTTGTCTCGTGCTTTCGATACGTTCGATTCTAACTTCCTGTCAATAAAATTAGATGCAATGGGCATACGAGGCACTATTAATAACTGGTTGATATCATACATTACAGACAGGACGTTTAAAGTTAAAATTGAAAACTTGTACTCAGACGATTTCGACTCCTCAGGGAGGTGTGCTGGGACCACTCTTATTTCTGCTGTATCTGAACGACTTGCCACTTTATATACAAGATGGTAGTGTGTTCATGTATGCAGATGATACAACTATCTTAATTTATGCAAAGACTAAAGATGAACTAGAATAAAAAGTAAACGGTATAATAAAACAATTTTCTAAATGGTGTGCATGAAATCATCTTATAATAAACCTGGAAAAAACCACATGTCCAGAAATTACAGGGCTACACAGAGCACCAATAAACCCACAATAACGATAAAAACATGCCAATAAATAATTCTATAAAGTTTCTAGGAACCTACATAGATAGTTCAATGAGCTGGAACGAACACATCAATGGTGTGTGTGCCAGGTTAAACAGATCTTATTTTGCTCTATCAACCCTAAAGAATACGCTTAACGAAGAGTCACTTTTGAATTTCTACTATGCTAAAGTATACTCTACAATTTCTTACAATATTATCATGAGGACAAGCAACTGAACTTTCTCGTATTTTCATCCTTCAAAAAAGGATAATTCGGCTTCTGTTCAATCTGACATACATGCAATCTTGTAGATCCACCTTTAAGTCAAGAAAGTTACTTACTGTAACAGGAATTTATATCTTAAAACTGATGGTTTTCATCCATAACAAAAAAAGTGACCTCACAAAGTTCAGCGATATTCATTCATATCCAACACGAAGTAAAATAATATCTATACCAATAAATTTTTTCATACTTATCATAAAAAGTCACCTTATCATGCCGGCATTTTTTATTACAATCTGCTCCCCTTAGAGTTGAAAAATATATGGTCCACAACCAGTTTTAAAAATGAATTTAAAAAACACCTTGCTAGACCACTGTTTTTATGACCTGAATAAATTTGAATCTTTTCTAAAAACTGCCAACTAATCAATCTTTATTAAAAATAGCAGCAGCACGTCCTATGTATTTTATTTTTTTTTTAAATGCAAAAAAGTGTAATTTTTAATAATCTAACTGCCGTTACGTTTCAAAAGTTTTTTATAGTAAGAAATACGACTAGTCAGTGATCAATTTTTTGTTCTTCTCTATATACATTATCTGTAATATATAATAATTAATTATTTACTGCTTTTGGTGGTCATACAAAGATATAGATGAGGATCGTGATCTTTCTATGTAGCAAAAAAAGGTGAATAAAGGATTTGATTTGATTAAGTTTGACATCGCAAAAAAGACCGGGGTAAGGTAGGTAAAAACATAAGGTTGAAACAAGGGGAAAACAAAGCTAACCTATAGTTTGATATTAATATTAATCAAAAAACCAATGACTAGTTCATAGATTTTTTTGGTACCCATAGCAAGTAAATTGTCTACGGTGAACGGAACCATCATATTCTGTAACAGTTTTGTGCTTATCGCAAGCGAAGACATCGTGATCAAGATTGCCCATAACTCCACATATACTTGCGATGTAACTACACCAAGGAACCTGCCTTGTGAATTATGTACTTTCCATATATCGACAGGGTAATTCACAGCGAAAGGCACATACGATATATTCAGCAAAGTTGCTATATCATTTTTAAGTAATATAACTGTTATTAGACTAATATTTTTTAGTAAAAGCGTTTTTAGATTGCAAGAAGCATTTTATATAACAATTTTGCAAGCGATGCTTTTAGGAGTTTTTGACCCTGCTGAATCCAAAAATGCCTGTTGCCAGATCGAAAAGTGGACCGGATGCCCGTTATTCACAATGGCTTCCAAGATGGCGGTTATTTTTGAAATATTCCTAATATGAACTTATAGAAAGAATACAGAGGGCGTATCAGGGGGTTGTCAACGCAGCTAAAACCAAATTTAATAATTTCCTAGTCGCAATTCCAACCGGATGTCCTTAATTAACGATGGCGACTAATATGGCGGATATGTTTGTAATATGGCGAATATGAACATGTAAAGAGAATCCAGGGCGTATCGGAGGGTTTTCGACATCGTTAAAGACAAATTTAATAACATCCTACTCATATAGCCAACCGGAAGTTCGTAATTTAAGATAGCGGCTATTCTTATAGGATTGTTATTGTGTACTACTGGCATTGTTTGCTCAAGATAAAAGAGTTAACACATTCAGGAAAAATTATCAGATTTATTAGTTATCTAGGAAGAAAGACAGTAAAAAATGTATTCATTTAAACTGTTAAAAACTAAATAACGGGTCACACTGTCATGTTTATGGCGCATTAGAAGTAACATCGAAGCGTTAAAAACTCTAAGACTAATTGCACGTCTCTAGTCAAGTGGCATTTAAGATACAGTACGGATACAAGTTTTAAAATATTTGAGACTAGTAATCACTCAATCTTGTTTACGCATTCCACGTTGGAAGCACTGCAGCAAATTATTTTTCCGGCAATCACAGGTCCGGGTGGTGTATCCCATCTTGCACCCACAAGTTAGGATGTACTTGCAGGCTTTCGGAACTGATTCCAATGTCGCGAGAACCGGAACAAAATTCCCATCTACAGCTTTCCATCCCATATCACGAGGGTCTAGTAAGGGAGGGTCTGGCAAGTGGGCGTTTTTCCAAACGCAGCCCTGCAAGTGAAAAATATAATTAATTGTGTGTATTAGTGCTAGATATGCGTGGTCTTTAAAAGAATACTTATTTGTTAATGACCTCTCAGTATGTGTAGTCTTAAAGCATCACTTGTGGGCGGAAATCCCTCAGGCTTAACTCTCCCAAATAGAATGTGTCACGCTTCATCACCCGTGGAAGTTTGCGGTGGCACCTGTAAGATTAAGAAGAATAATTTTAGAAAGTTTCAATGGTGGGAAGCGGTAGCGAAGTTTTAGTTTGATATTTATAAGTACTGACCTTGTAGAGTTGGACGACGAATTTCTCCACATAAGAAATAGTCGGCTCCTCCAGAGGTTGATTTCCTAATCCGGAGAGCAGGTCAGATGACTTTAAGTACCACGCCCATACAGCCATTACTGACGGTGGCAAGTTTGGATGTGGTGTCCGAATGGAAAGCTAAAATATTTTCTCTCTGCATTGGGGACAAGAGTTTCTGCGATTGCATGGACTGAAATGTATTTTCTATCCTTTGCAAATATCAGCGTCTGTCCAGAGCAGTAACACCACTCCCCATTGCCAAGCAAGACTAAAACCCGGAGCCCAAACTTTCCGATCACTTTTGCTGTCACGTGTTTCATAACTTTATGACATCACTCCCGACTTTCCACTAATCGAAATTTACACTTGTAGGCAAGTCCTGGGTTCGCCGCTGAGCCGGCGGAGTTAAATCGATTCGGCTTCCCTGGCACTCTATACAGTTTATTAGTTTGTACTCAGATCTACAAACATTTAATAACGTAATGCTTTTCCGAGGCTTACTAAATAAACAAGGATAACTGAAAAGCGCTCACGTCGGTAGTGAAAAAATACTTTCATTTATGGCATATAAACGCTTGATACTGACCACAATCATGAATTATTGACTCGCAGTGAGTTTCTTGACTGTGATTTTGTCATATTTAGTTTCAACGGTGTCGAAAACCCCCGATATGCGCCCTGGAATTCCTCTATAAGTACATATTTGCAACATTTTCAAAATAGCCGCCATATTAACCACCATCTTTAATTATGGACTTCCGGTGAGCCATATGACTATGGTATTATCAAATTTGGTTTTATAGGTTCATATTAACAATATTTCAAAAATTTCCGCCATCTTGAATAATGGGCTTGCGGTTTATTTTTCGATCTGGCAACAGGCATTTTCGGATTCAGAGGGGTCGAAAACCCCTAAAAGCACCGGTTGCCAAATTGTTGTGTGAAATGCTTCTCGCAGCTCGAATTTGGATTTCTGTTCTTAATCTATATAGTTTATTGTTACTATACTACTTTCTCCTGACACTGAATTGCTCTTTAAATTCATATTTAGAACATTCAATAAGTATCGGACTTTTATTTATTTGCTTATTTAGAAGTACACTGCCCAATAAAACAATCCAATTACTGGGCAAGAATTTACAAGTAAATTACAAATATATGACAATGAAATATAGAAACATAGGAATGTAACATAGAAAAATAGAAAACATCAAAATTTTATTTTAAGCATGTTTTTTATCGCAGCTACATTTCAGTGGAATACATCAAACTGGTCTTGAAGATTATTGCATATTCACACATTTTGTATAGCGGCGAAGTTTTCCTAGAACCAGGGCTAAGTTTTCGATAATTTAGTGAACTTCGTGAGAACACCTTATTTCAAATCCAAGTGTTTTAAAGCTCTTATTAATAATAGCATTTTTATGACTATTAAAGTATAGTTTGGTATAAAATGTTACACCAAGGTCACGAAATGTTAGTGAACGTGAGTGAGTCTTCTAAGCAACAATTAATTTCGATACATTGATGTTTGTCAGTAAATGTTACAACATTGTATTTATTTTATTTATATTTATCTGTAATTTATTTAATTTACACCAATCATCGATTCTATCAACATGTCATTTACATCATTTATTTTATTGTATTGTCACGGCAAGAAATAGAGTAGAATTCGGTCGCGGTGAGGCGGGCGGTCGAGAAACTTTCATTGGTGCGACAATAATATATCAATCATGTGTCTCGCTTTCACATAAGCGATGTAGAGGACGGACTAGGTCCCTCCCTGCGACCGCATTCTACTCTACTGATTTCCTCGACTATACAACTTCACATTATATCATATTAAGTACCTGTGGTGTTATATCGTCGGTATGTAAAAGACAATTATTGTCACCCAATTCGACTGTAATGTCATTAATGAAGATGTTGGGCTTAACACAGAACCCTGGAGTACGCAAAAGGTAGACACAAACTCTGCAGACCGATAGGCATAGCAATGTGGTTGGCGCCTATTATCAAGATATGATTTAAAAAATAGAAACAGGTTTCTTGATCAATTAATTTGTATTAGTGGTCCATTCTGGTTGCCCCACCGGTTTTTCTACGCACGAATATCAAACTGTTGATGATTCTACTTTTAAATGCGCCATTTTTCAATTTATCCTCAATTTCTCTCAATTCTATGGAATTAAGTAATAATAGATTTGTTCTTTAACAAAAGCTATTACAATTACGAATTTGTAAAAATAGTAAATATAAACGAATACAAAGATATTGTAAATGCAATAATATAATAAATATAAAAATAATAAGTATAGAATACATATGTAGAATACAAAGTTTAGTCAATAATTACAAATCACAAAAAAAAATGCATTAAGAAAGGGATATTAAGTTAGATACAGTTTTTTAAAATTTCCTTTCAAGTAATTTTAAATTTGGAACAGATTTAACTTCATGTGATAGGGTATTAAATAGTCTCAGCCTATCTCCTAACAAGGTTATTTGTAAATTATTGGTTCTTACAAAATTAATGGTAAAATTATCCTTAGAGATTATATTATATGAATGGACGTCTGACCTTGTTACTAGAAAGTCTTGCAGATATTGCGGCAATAGTTTATTTTGTAAATAATAACTAAATTTCACATTTTAATAATGTCTTCTGTCGATAGCCATTGTAATTCAGCCCTCATACAATCTATTAGTGTATATTTACTCATAGATTTATTCTGTAAAATTTGCTTTCGGTTTATTGTGTCTTTATTACAAAATATCAAAAGAGAGGCACAATAGGCAATATGATGATAAATTATGGTATTACATATTAATAATTTACACCACTGTGACAAGTTATCTGATATTCTATGGAAAAATCCCGTTTTCTTTCCAATTGTCAACATATTTACAGAGAGTTAATTATTGATCTAATATTACTTCTAAATACTTGTTTCTGAGACAACGTTGATTTTTGTATCTTTAATATAAATGTCTAAGTTATTGTTTAAGTATTTATGACAATTTTGTTTTGAACTGAGAATCATACATTTAGTTTTATGTGCATTTAACTTTAATTTATTATTACATAACCATTTATATAACGTGTTAAGCTCATTGTTCATTGTATTGACTATTTCTCTATCATCAGTTCCTGAGATCGATAATAAGGTGTCATCAACAAATAAATTTATAAAAATATTCTTACTTAACATTTTGCTTAGGTCATTTATATAAATTATAAACAGCAAGGGCCCACGAACACTACCCTGTGGAACCCCATAATCGCTCCAAATCTTTAGGATTTATCTCCATTCATTTTAGTCTTATGGTACCTATTAACTAAGTAGTTGCTTATCCACTTCAGTGCCTTAGCTTTAATTCCGTATAAGCAAAGTTTCGTCAAAAGCCTTTGGCGATCAATCATCTCAAAGGCACGCTGAAGGTCAATAAAAACACTTAATATCACCTTCCCGTCATTTATATCTTTTCTCCACTTGGCACATGCAAATTGTTCAAAAACCACAATTTCAAGAATTTTGTCTACAACAGGGAGTAAATTAATTGGTCTATAATCAGCTGGTTGAGACGAAGATCCAACTTTGGGCACTGGAGTTATCACACTAATTTTCAGTTCTGCGGGAATTACGCACATAGTTAGGGGCGTATTAATTAGGTAGGTATAGTAAAGGATATCCCACTACAACAAAAATGTCCTTTAGCAGTTTTATAGTTATATCTTGAACAGAAGTCGACTTATTTTTAAAACCCATGATAAGTTTACAAAGTTTGTTTGGAAATTGCTTTAATTTTCAGCAACTCTGTATAATTGTGTACCTGAGTAATATCATTATATTATCATTTCCGCCACTTTCAATACTGTCTTTTAAACTCTGCATTAAACGTATTAAAATGGTCCGCCAATCTAACCTTATCATTATCATAATGGTAATGTTCCATGACCTATGGCATACTGATGAGAACTAATAAGTTCGAAACCGGTCTATGTCTGGTCGGGAAATTGGCAAATGATATTGGTTACCGTTATTTCATGATTTGTAAGGTGCAATTCAATGCAACTCGGGGTATCTGCCCGCTGAGTAGTTGTTTCCTGCAAATCATATATTATAACAGTAGGTTAAGTCCACCTAGGACTGAAAGGTCGCCGCTCTCAGGTACTTGCAGAATCGCAAGTCGCTATACGCTCATGGAGACATCTATAGTGTATAGTAGCAATTGACCATTTGAGAGGTTTCACTTCCCTCTCACCACTACTTTCTCCATGTTCGTTCTGTCCCGGTTTGTATTGGTTACTAATTAAGTGGTTTAAAATTTTTGTTTACTATATTTTTCATCGTAACCTGTATAGTATCTGGGTTCTAATTCTGGGAACGTGCGCCTTTAGAACTTATAAGATGAGCACGAAATTCGAAGTTCCAGATTTGGATCAAGTTAAACAACACACTATAACATCTGCCGGTGATACAATTGTTACGGCTATAGTTAGCAATACAGGAATCACCGGCAGGATCTAGAAACAGGGAGCGACACAATAAACCAACTCTGGCTGCAATGCCAACTGGAACTGACCGGTATACAGCCCTGTATGCTAGGAAAAAAAAAACAGGGTCTTCTTTCCCTGCTAATTTTCCCAAGCCCGTTCTCTTGGCTTGGCGTAGTTTGGCTAGATAATAGTTAGGGACAGTGGGAATCTCGTTAATTCATTCAATGCACAACACTAATTAGATGACGAGGAATTCGGAACTGTTTTCGTGTTTCGATCGAGCCTTTCGATCTCCTTCATTACATCTTGTTGAGAGATGGATTCAAAAATCTTTCAATGAAAATGTGGTAGCGCCTGCAGTTCGCTCTACAATCTTTAATTACACTATGCAAACTTAAGCAATCCTACATTTCTGAGCCCCCTTTGGTGTCCAAGGAGTCGAGGGTATATAGTCTTGTGTAGTACTCTAATAATGAAATGGAAGTGGGTCTCCAGTTGCTTATATTACAGATCATCCTCTTCAGGTATCAGAACAGTGCGCTTCTTTCGAGGTTCTCAGGTATTACCTCATGGATTGGCATGCAATTGTAAAGAAGAACTAGCTTCTTTACCGGCATCTTGCGTGGTTCTGATAACTTAACTCCATCTGGACGAGCTGCGTTAGTCTTAATACAGATGGCTTCTGTTATACGCCCTTTAGTACAGGCGAGAGCAAATGATTGACGCTCCGTTTCAGATCATTAATATTTTTAGTACCTACCGGAGAAGTACTCTCGAAGAGAACTTTGTATCTTTTCTCTGTAATCACAATGACGGGATATTCGTCAGAGTCAAAAAGAGATTTATTGCTAATCATAAGGTCCACCATCTTGGATTAGAACTATACATTTGTCGCACCTTATTGTACAATACGATTCATTTTTATACAAAAATCAGTATCTAACACTAAATTACGACATAATTGTGGTATAATATAAACTTAAGAATATGAATGAATACTCTTTATTTAACGTCGGCCTATTTCCGCTACTGAGGCCTAACACCGACGCCTGTAGACGAGCTACCCCCAACCAGGAATTTTGCCGAACCTCTTCCCTTAAGAAGAGTAGGGATCTTTTATTGCCTAACATTTAATAGACAAGGGACCGACGGCTTTACATCCCCTCCGAAGGATGGTATATTCCCTATACAACCCTCGACTAAGGTTGTATAGCGCATACACTGATAAACAAGCCGCTGGAAGATGTGTGAGGCGAGGACGCGATCTTCGTTGAAATGGTCACCCATCCAACTAATGAATTTTATTTCTAATCTAATTTGAAATTCCATATGACCAATGCAATCCAACTCTTGATTAGTAATGAAATATAATATTCATTTGGTCACTGTCGTTTACCTAATAAATTTACATTGTGTTTTGTTTCTAAAATGGCTTATCACAGCAGTAAATATTATTGTTATGCTCTATCACGTTGTAGTAACGTGGTGTCATGTCAGATTTATAAGCATTAGGTCAAAAGTTCAAATCCAACTATTTAAAGATAAATAACTGGATGTAAATATTAACTCTTTATAATTTTTATAATTGAACATTCTGTTGTATACTTGCGGTAGTTTTTTTGTTAATTCTTTGGGTATAATTGTATTTTTTATTGTAATCATCTCTTAATGGGGCCAACTTGGCGGACGAACGATTCTTTAATATATATGTATTATTTTTTTTGTATGGAATATTATCAAACCCTCTTCATGTACTACTTTTTCTTGCCCCACTATCCTGGCGATATCTTATTACCATGTTTTACTTAAGACAGGTTCTATTATTGCGTAGCAGCTGGAAAATTAGGAAAATATTTCAAATTTTGCGGAATTTAAAAAAAAAAAAATTTGCGAGAATTTTTGTTAAGCGATTATTTTTTATACTTCATTCCCTGTAAAAACAAACATTGTATCTTTATTATTTTATCGACATTAGAATCGGCATTGTTAAATCACAAACAAATGTACAAACTCATACATACTCACCCCTTTGTCAACTCGCTAAAAATACGCAAAAATATTGTTGTCACATCATTTTTCATTGATATTTTTTATATTTTTACCCTGTATATTTTTCCCTAAAAGTACAGTTTTTCCTTTGACAATAGAATTATTTAACTGCCCTGTATTATTGTCCTCCTTCATATAGTTTTATAATATAGCACCAACGGATAAAGGGATATACATGCAGTAAGCACATAAAGGTTGGAATAAATTCATTAAACTCATTACAAAGCAAGTGACAAAAATTCGTTCAGGCACGTAGATTTTTAAATGGATTTTTCATTTTTTTATGTAATTTTTTTACAGACATTTTTAAAAAGTTTTAGCTACTTATAACAGTGTAATAAAACAAAAATACATGAATTAATAAATACAGCAAAGAATAATTAATGTTCAAATTGCGTGTTACTTGCTTTTTGGCAATGTCCAAGCCGAAACGGAAATTCTCGAAAAACGTTAATAATTATTCGGGTCTAATCCTTCCAATTTCTTAACTAATTCTGTTATTTAAGCCCTCCACATTGTCCGGTCTATTAAAATAATCTATTGATTTAAAATAACCCCATAAAAATAATCCAATGGGATTAGGTCAGGAAATTTAGCTGACCATTCTACCAATCCGCGTCTACCAATCCATCTGTGTGGGAAACTCTCGTTTAAATAATTACGCACTATTGCCGAATAATGTGGTGGTCCAACATCATGTTGAAGCCATATGGAGTATTGAGTATTGAGGGCAGTAAGTTCTGGAATTATGTTTTGTTCGAGCAACTTCAAATATTTTTCACCATTTAATGAACCTTCAGTAAAAGATAGATCCAAAGTTGGACTACACTTATTATTTTTCAAATACACTCATGAGCAAAAGTTTTGCATATTTTTAATATTTGGTGTTACGTAAAATTTTCTGTTTATCTACATATAAATATTTTTAGTCATCGCGTAAAATCATATTTCTTTGAATAATAAAAACTATTATCATGAACTCATTTAAGGTAAACAACCGGATCCCACTTAAAAAGAAACATGTTTGGTATTTCAACTTTTATGTCATTTTTTTGGATCTTTTTTGTTTTTTGTTTTATTCATTTGTTCAGACTACATTTACAATTTTTGTTTTTATGGGGTGTAGATATAATTGAGGGAGGGGTGTGTAGGGGCATAGGGAAATTTGGTTGTAAGGGGGTTGACAAAAAGGGGGTTTGTAGATTTAACTAAGGATTGAGCTAGGTTTGGAAGAAATCTTTTTAGTATAAAGTCATCGAGCGTCGGTGTGTAACATCGTGAATAAATTTAATTGAAGTATAGCGGGGAAGGTTGGTGGCGATTCTTAACATTTTATTCTGTATTTGTTGAAGTTGGATCTGATGTGTCTTGAAGATGAGGGATACCAGATGGGAGAGGCATAGGTAAGGATAGGACGGATGTAGGATTTATAAATTAGGGTGGCGGTGTTGATGGGAGCGTTTTTTAGAATGGGATATAGGGAGGAGCACGTAAATTCCTCTATCAAGATTCTGCAATAAGTAATGCACGTGTTAATGATTTTTGCTTTTTCACGATACTTTCGCCATGCAATATGCCATAAAATTTAACGTACTCTATGCAGAAAATGTGCCCTTTCAAAAGACATTTTCAAAAATGAGGATTACCATTTAAAAAATTACCGATGGCGTCATTACTTTTAAAAACATGTTTGTAAAAAAAATTTATATAAACAAATTGAGAAACGGAAGCAAAAATATGATTAAAGTTTTAAATAAAATTTTTTAATTTACGATAAATGTTAATTTTTTGTTACCTGCTACCTTATTTCATTGAACATTTTTAGATATGAATTTATATAAGATTTATTTTTTATATGTATTAAAGCTTCACTGATTTTTGGTACATGTATATTATCATGTGTTTAGATTATTTGGTATTGTACTTGTTTTTACGCTACAAAAACTTATTCATTTCAAGGAAATAATCTTTTAAATTGTGTACATATAATCTTGAAAAATTTAAGAATTACATCATAGTCTCAGTTAATATTCATTTACGTTCTATTTAGATTGGTTTTATAGTGTAGTTAACTTTTTTAACGTATGATATGGGGTTTTTAGTTTTAATTGCTATTTCTTGTATGTTTATTTTAAAAACTAGTTGTGGTAAGTGATTAAACTTTTATTCAAATATTGAATGTGAAATTATTACTTTCATTAACCGTAGCTAATGTAAATGGATATATTAGTAATTGTTAAATTTAGGATACCCGATTTGTACACTGGCTATCAATGAGTCAGTACCATAATATGCACTTTAAATCTGTTCAACAAAAAGGTATGCAAGTCTTATGACTGTGTTTAAACATATTTCAGTTTCATTGTTTCGTTTAGTTATCATGTTATAGGTTACATGTGAAAAATGCAAGCATACATTGACGTCGCGTCGGTGCAGTAAATTGAGAAATTAAAATGAATCAATCTTTAATTTTATAATAATATGAACAGTATCATAGCAATATTCAACAATAATAAAGTTAATTTAAAAAAAATATATTTGGTAATATAACTTCACGCAAAATATTTGAACACTACACCAGTCAATGCGCAGTTCACTTACCATGATAGCATCATCAAGAGATGATGAAAGATGAAAACTGAAAACCAGTTAAAACGCCCAATATAGGGCCAGCCTTTTTCAAATTGTTTTCTTACTTTATTATCAAAATTTAATTTTAATCTTATTTAATTTATCAACAATCATTTTTTTATGGCATAGTCACAAGGAATTAAATTTAAAAGGGCCATTATCAGTTTTAAATACGCATTTGCATAATATTTCAGTTTTCAAGTCAAATAATTTTATTTTGTACAGAAATGAATAAGTTTAAAAAGTCTTAATAACAACGTAGGCTATGCTAGCTCGTTAAATTTCTAAACATATGTTACAGAAGTTTAGAGCCATAATGAACCTTATTAATCATTGGAGCCTGTAACTCAATGTTAACAAATGCCATTTTCAAGTAGCCCCGTCTATGTGTCTCCAAATGCCGCTCTTTCCCTCTCTCTCGTTCACGCCATATACGTTTGCATAGGGATGCGTGTATATAAAAGCGATGAGAAACCCGCGTCATTTTTCCTTTGACTGATCTAGAGAAGCTACCAACTAGGAGAAACCAAGCCCAGCCACCAGGACGTACAAGAGAATTAAATCCGATCTAATTATTACCGATACTTCCCGTATCGAGGCCTTGTAACTGGAAACAAGAGAATTAGATCCGATTTAATTATTACCGACACTTTCGATGTCGAGGCCTTGTACTTTGAAGAAGAGCAGCAAATTCACAGCCATGAAGTGTAACCTAATTCCCAGAGAGGTGCTAGACTCTGACGAAATTCCTTAAGACAACAGCGTGGCTAACGAGAGAGAGATTGCAATTTGTCCAGATGAGGCTTAAATGCCCGTTCTGCGGCCCTACTCATTTTTCAAATCAGTTAACTAAATTTCATCATTATTACCAGCTTTTCTAATTTTATCTGGCAACGATATAAGGAATCCGGGGGAGAATCTGTGGACATATACATACTGAGCCTAACGTTCATTTGCCGTTCGGCCGAGGTGGTATTTAAAGTTTTAATTAAGTTTCCTTATTTAGGAGACACAATCAAAGCTAGGGAAATTTAGGACATAACTTTACGTTTATTTACTAATTTGAGAACAACGTTCTTTTGTTTAAAGATTCATTTAAGTTGTTTACAAACAGTTTCGAGAGTTATGTTCATTTCATTTTTGCCTTATTCAATAAACAGACAAATATATATTTTTTAAATTAGAGTCAGGTTAGTTCAGATCACAGTCTCATTGTTTTGCTACAGTTAACAGATAATATTGTTCCGCTTTCTCAGCGGGGGTGGAATTTTACTCTACCGTTGGTATGCAATGCTCTCTGAATTATGTTGTTTGGGTCAACGAGACAACGACCTTAGTCATTCTACATATTTAGTAATATTCTAAAAGTTTATAGCCATCGCGTTCAACAAGGACCTTTGTGCGAGGATATCTTATTCTATTTATTTGCGGTCAACGCAATGTAAGTACTGTTAAGACACGCTAGAGGGGGGTTTTTGTACGCAAATTGTTTATTTCTTCTGGCGACTTTACAACTATGGGTCATTTTATTCCAATTATACGGATTATGGTACGACGTCAGATTTTCCGTGGTGGCTGTTACAATTACTTTTATTACTCTCTAGGATTAAATGCATTTCCCTACAGTTGGTTATGTATCGAATGCATTTCCCTACAGTTGGTTATGTATTTCATACACTCTACGATATCTCTTCGACAGTGGTTGTAGTGGCTGCCCCCGTAAATGTGGTACACGCTATTGTGTTTCTCAAATCAGAAGAATTATCCTCGCATCGGTCGTAAGGTGTTACGCTGGTTTATACTACCACGTGGCATGTAACCACGATCGTCATGAAGCCATAAATTGGTTTTTATGAGCATACTTCGAGGAGTATTGAACGTACCTTGAGAGTGCTATTTTATTATGACTGATGGTCGAGAAGTGAGCGCACTTGCCTCTCACCCAAAAGTTCCGGGTTCGATCCCCGGTCGTGGCAATGGAAAATACTATGAGAGGGATTTTTCCACTATACACGGATATTGGGTGTGTGTCCCTTGTCTCTAAATGTGTAGCCCCCTCCCACACAAGGCTCTTCTAGAGCCTTCCGAGATAAAGGGGGTCCATCATTACCTGTGGTGTATTTATTATTATTTATTCCCTCCGAGTTTGACGATTTGTCATCAACATCTGAATATAAAATGATTTCTGCCTTTTGTTACTTACCTCCCTGGTAATACAAGTAATAACCTAAATATATGATAATAGGTTAAATTCAATCCACTAAACACAAAAACAAACCTTACACAGGAATCCACAGTTCAATCTTGAGTAATAAACCACAACTAAATAACATAAATGATGGACGAGGTTTCTCAATGCATAAACAGCGTGTTCAAACTTACAAGGTACTTAAATTAAAAAGTGATAAATTTTCTAAGGTAAATAATATTAGATAGAAACAAGTAATACCAAACTTTGCATAAAAGAACTTGGGTAAATAAATATAAAGGGTTACTACAAACACAACGTAATTTAGGTCCTACTTTTATAAAACTAGACGATCACGTAAATGGCCAATTTGTTTATTTATTTTAACATAAAATTGAGATAAATAATTACTGAGTTCTTAAACGCTTCACGATTAAGGACTTTTGTTATTAAGTAATTGAGGGGGAAGGGGGATAGAGGCGTTTCACTGGTGCCGTGACCAGGATTTTGTAATTAAGTAATAGGCTAGGGGTGGGACTATTTCACAGTATTGTTCATCTCTCGATGATGTTGACATGATTAACGAAACTCGCGTCAAGTAGTGTATTCGAATTTAGTGTTCCAATGTGTTTTGTAAATGTGGTTTTTAAACATCAAAAATATTGAATGGGAAAAATAGCTCAAAGACGAAAACGCCTCCACGGCTAGGACTAGGACGCAACCCAGCGTACAGGGTTGCCTTCTTAAGCTGGACTATGTACTATAAAAATTGAGGGAAATTCTCAGACACTCATCGAAGAATTCGGTAGCTCTTGGTCTAACTTGATGGAATTCTAAATAAAATTTAGAATTACAAATTAACTTTCAAAACTATTTGACAAATTACTGCTATTTTTATTATATAGGGGGCGAGCGTAGGATACGTCAGTCGATATGTAAAGTAAACCAACATCAAGCTCGTTTAGTAATTGGATGGGTGACCGTCTCAAGGGAACACATCTCCTTGCCCGCATCTTCTAGCAGTTTGGAGGTTACCCAGAGACCGATGAATGAAAATGGTATGAATGTAAGGAATCAGATACTCTAGGAATAAAAGCGAGAAAGTATTTGACAAAGAAATGTTGCCTCAGAGTAAATGAAGAAAGGATGGACGAAGAATGAGAGTGGAAAAGGAGAAAACGTATAAAGATAGGAATTTTGAATTATGGAAGATAAAAGAGGTTGTAAATGAAATAAAGAAAAATGTAAAGGCCGTTGGGGACCAAATAAAGTTATGAAAGTAATGAATGAGATGAAAAGAAGATACCTGACAAAGATGTATAAAAAATATTTGAAGAGAGGAATTTTCTCTAAGTTTTGGAAGCGAACGATATGTTGATCAATAGGAGGGTTCAATACTTCTTGGAGGTAAAAGGTAAATATGACAGGGTGCATTAAAGTTTTAGAATGAATAGGGACGTGACTATTCCAGTAAAGAGGATGACAGAAGTAATTGAGAGGAATAAAAGGTAAGGACGACATAGTCTGGTGATGGCTCTCGATTTGATTAATGCTTTAAACATGGCGTGGAACCCTTCTATTGACGTGGAATTCGAAAAAATGGGAATGTTTGCTAACATGAGGATGGTGTGTGAGGATTATTTGATTGGCAGGTAATTAGCGATTGGCGATAAGAAAACACAATCGACAAGGGATGTTCGCAGGGATCAAGTTTAGGGCCAACATTATGATTGGTTGTGATAGAGGAATGGTTTATACATATGAGAGAATTGAAAAATAGGTTGACGAAAAAGGGTGAAAGGCGGTCTAAAGAGAGAAGAGGTCCGTCATACACATGCCTTCGCCGACTACTAGATCCTCATTATACGTGGAAAGTCATTAAGAATGATTGAGGATACAAGTACAGAATGCAAGCAGCGGAAAAGAGCTAATCTTCTCTGCTACAAAGTAAGGAAGACGGAAGCAAAATTTATAAGCAAGGGTGTTAGAATAAAAAAAGTCACGGGTAAGACTGAGCTTAATGACAGTGCGCATAAAAGAAAGTCCTGGGCATTGAGGTAGACAAGGCCATCAGTTTCATCGATCACGCGAAAAGTGTTAAGAAAAAGTGAGAAAGGTTGTTTGCGATGGTAAAGAGAAGATATTGCATAAACTATGAATTAATTACGACAATTTGTGAGAGAATTTACGTATGGTAATT
Source organism: Leptura quadrifasciata (assembly GCA_963675555.1). NCBI lineage: Eukaryota > Metazoa > Arthropoda > Insecta > Coleoptera > Cerambycidae > Leptura > Leptura quadrifasciata. The sequence goes on along the minus strand of OY776673.1, from coordinate 145,709,177 downwards.
TTGTATGCAGTGAAAATATGAGGAGATAAAGCAAATAACGCCTGGGTTATCCGACATCACAGAGCAACTCCTTGCCTTTCAACGAGTTGATAAGATAGGAGGTAATCGGTAATATTTGGCATCTGGGGATGTGGGCCAGGGTTTCATATGAGACCAATAGGGAAGAAGAAGCAAGTGAATAATGAACTAATATGGACCCCATCCCGCCTTTAAGTGAAGGTGGAAAAGAAATGGATGCTAATGAAGGAAAAAGGGGGTATACGTAATATATACGGATGCGAATAAGGATGAGACAAGGAAAGTGGTCATTACGATAATGTGTAAGGGAATGTTTGGAAAATTCACTTATGAGGAGAGAATTAAGGACACAACTACTGTTGCTGCATAAACAGCAGCAGTCAGTATCGCATTCAAGATGATTAATGGAGGTGATCATGCAACATGAAAGGAAATTAAGGGCTGTTATGGTTACGGACAGTCTTCAGACAGTGGAACATTAGAATTTTCCAGGAATTGGTTGAGATTAGAAGTCAAATTGAAAGAATGAGTGAAAGGGAAGTGAAGTGTATGATAACATGTACGAAAAAGTGGAGGAAAATAGGACAAATACGTTTGCAGATAAAGTAGCAAGGGTAGTTAGTGCCACCTAACTAAAATTTTAAGGGGAGATATTAGGTGTGTTCAAGTTGTTGAGAGAAACGTTGGCTAGCTTACAGCCGGAGCTGGCCGTGCGGTTATTTAGAACTACTCAGTATAATTGCAACTGAGCAGCTCAGGGCGCCAGTAACCTAAATTGACTTACGTTTCCAAGTAGTGGCTTAAAGTTCAGTTACAAAACTTCAAGCACTCCAAAAATATATATAAAATATATAATTGGACCAATGAATCAATATCGGGTATCAATTGATTTAATTTTACTTTACTGAATGTATTTTGAATATATATTCTACAAGAAATAATTCCAAAGTATGTCACAAAAATTTACTTTAATTTTAGATAATTCTGAAATTTATACATACATATAAAAAGTATGTATAAAGTTGTAAATTGATAATAATGAATGCTCGCTCGTGAATTTTTAGTTTTAAACATATACCGATATATAGAAAAAAAATAAAGCTGTAAACCAATGATTATAAGTGCCCCCACGTGATCACGGTTGGCGCACAATATGTTTTATTTAAAAAATATATTACGTAACAATTATATCTGCAAAATAATAGTAATTATCAAAAACAAATAAATAAATACAGGTCAAAAGTTTATCAAGGCAAATGAATTAGTCACTCAAATTTAGCGCAAAGGCCTAAAAGACGGCCATTCAATGAGTAGAAGAAAAATGAATTACTAATATGTAATAGATTGTTTGGTACACAATTGAATATGAATAAATGCAAAATACTAAAAATAAAATACAGAAAATTATTATCTGCTTGTTGTTGTCCTCGCACGAGATACTGCAAATGGCGGCTCCAACGGTCGATCGACCAGGACAGCCGGTATACTGCGTCTATCTCAAACATTCCAAAATAACTAACTGAAATGCAGGAACCTCAATAGATCTGCTAACTACAGCTTGATATCAGTAATATCCCAAATTAAAAACCAAAATTACTGCACAGAAAAGTAAAAGAAGCCAGAAAAAAGCCATAGATGGAGGGTGGCTTGGAGTGACCTAAGCTATAGGCAAGAGCTTGGTTCATTACCACGTGTTAATTAGGGGTTACAAATGCCCTCAAATCCAGCAATACAGTCGAAATTATGCGCTGTCCAACTACTTCACATAAGCATACGGCCACAATTTAAACATAATTTTCTAACTATATCCAAAATGAACAAATCAAAGTGTTAAACATATAGAAAAATGTGGACTGCAGTTATTAACACCAAGAGAAATACGTGGTAACTGACTGGAACGCCTGTTTTTATAATTCGCTCACAAAAACTTCACGATAAAATACGAAAAACAATATAAGATAATGGCAATACCTATTAATTATAATATTATACTTATTTTTACGGATATTTCGCATGTTAAGATAAACTTGATATATAAAATTGAATTAGATTTAAAATTACCAATATGAAATTTTGAGGTGATTATTTCCTAATTTTCATGAATATACGGCAATTGGATAGCGTATTGCGAATTACATACTTTTAGGCGTACTAAACTACAAACGTATAGATCTAACGAACCTCATATACAGGGGATAATATTAAAATAAACTAAAAAAAATTGAAACATTACATTAGAAAAAATGAAGGGGCAAGCGAAGAAGGAGTGTGGATGGTAAAAAGGAAAGAAGAAGAAGAAGAAGGAAATTAGGTGAATGGATCTACAGGAAGGAATCTCTACCAGATATGCCTAGAAGTTTGTTATTTGCGACAGGTTATGGAAACCTCTCCAACTAGCTGCAAATATTTAGTTCCACCAAGGTAAACGGCGAATGCGAGTGTGGTTAGTGCAAAATCGTAGATGAATGGGAATTACAATAGACTACACCTTTTACTTGTTTTTTATTGTACACAATTTATCGACTGTAACATTTTTATACTCGGACTCGAGTAACGGCTAATAATAATAATAAGTGCAAAATGACAAGGAACATGTGGAATTGGTATGTATGAGGAATGATAGGATATAATTGGAAGATATGTGATGGGGAAATTTGGAAGTGATGATGAGGAGGCAGAAAGGCAGATGAGGAACAAATAAGAAAATGGGAAGGAGAAAGTGATGTACATTGAAGAGTTGTGAGTTGCAGGGGGAAATTAAATATACATTAGAATATAAGGCCTAGGTTACAGGTAAATTGTTAATATGATTTATGTCTTAAAAATTGTAAATTATGTTTCGCGTTAATTTTCCGAGATTGGCTGGGTTGTGCTGGAGATTGTTTAACTAGAGAGGGGGTTTTATAGTTTAACTGTAACGCCGCTTTTTCGGTGCTGTAACTTGCACTATACTAGTACAAGTGGGTTTTTGCCTCGAGCGCCAGTTTCTGTTTAAAGTGCAGAAACACCACTTTCTTTATTAATAATATAATAAAGGCCCCAGATAGTCAGTGAAGACGGTTTATTATCAGGGGTCGAAACTTAGGCCGTCGTTCTCAAGGAATGGACAGCTGTAAAGATTTTATACTTATAACACTTTTACTTTCTCAGAAAAGTACAGATTAGAGTAGAAACTCAAAATAAAGCACGCAAAACGTTTTAATAATATATTGAAAATATTTACAATTCAAAGTGAAAATAAATCAAATTACGATATGCTAGGAATTTTTTAAGAAATGTGTATATTTACAGGAAAATCGCAAACTAGTACAGTTAAATTAATATTTCAATTATATCACGGTGAGAACCCGGAGTTGAATTTAGGAATGTTAAGGGCGTCTGATTTGAAGTGCCTCACTTAAAATCAACGTCCCCGAATGAGAAATTTCGCGCTAAATTTTCCCGGATTTTTAATTACACTACGGCACCGTCTCAGGTGAAGTGTTCCACTTAAAGGCAGCGCGTCCCCGACTGAGAATTCCACGGACAATAACACAAAAATGTTAAATGACAAATAGGATCAAACGTCAAGTTATATTTTACTGAATTTTAATTTGTCTTTGCTCAGAACGATCGTGTATTGCTGTTCCAATCAGGTGGAGTGACCCACTTAAAGGCAGCGTCCGCGACTGAGAATTTCACGGAACTAAGTAGTCGTTAGACAAAATTAAAATAAAATTGAAATTTACAGTTCAAATCTTCGTCATAACACCTCTGGAGTGTCCCTCTTAAAGGCAACGTCCCCGGAGGATGTTATTCATGGTAAAATGTTTTCCTCGGATAAACTAGATACGATCGTTAAATTCAAAGTTGTTACAGGTTGCTGAAGGCAAAATTTATCAAACTAAAACAATGACCAATTAAAATTAGATGAATCAATACTGAAAATATAATATAAGTCCAAATTGCAAAAATAAAAATATTCGAGTTCGACACAATGAATTCTTACCAAAATAATCGACTAACACCCCGTTCGGCGTTCGCTATCTGTCTTTCGCGCAAAAAGAAACAAGCATCTTGACCTTGGCGGGCTACAGTGGACCAGTCCACAGCGGACCAGAACAACACAGGAAAATTAAATAAAAGTTTTCAACACTACTTGTACTCAGTTTGAAATGAAAAATTTATCTGGTTACTAAAATAATCAAATTTAATAATTTAATCAACCCTGGTTTACTATTTATCCCTCTAAATAAAATTAGTGTTCCAATTGGTTCTCTCGTGACTTTTAAAAAAACAATCTTTGCCTGAAATTAAATTGCTTGAAAGCGGTTCTTTCCCAATTTACTCTACATTATTAAAATATACCCAGTGGATGAAAAAAAACAAAATACTTCGCGGCAAAATCGAAAACAATCCTGGATTGATAGTTTCTAGCTAAAAAAAAAACTAATAACTTCGTTACATAACTCCAAAAGGCGGATAAACGTTTAGCTATTCTGTGGTGCTTTATACCGAGTGTTAGAAAAGTATGGGAACGGTGGAAAATCTCGAACAGTTTGCATCAAATCGAAAAATAAAAAATACGTGTCAAAATTTTTTCAAAAAACTATCTACTGATACCAAAATGACCTTCCCACCCAGCACCCTGTGGGTGAAGCGAGGGGAAACTTAAAAATTTCAAATGGAAACCCCTATTTTTTATTGCGGAATCGGATTCTACGGCAACAAATACGTAAATTTTATTACGGATATTTTTTCGATTCTTGCATGGTGTCGCTGTAATCGCAAAAAATTAAAAGAAAACATCACTGTTTCAAGAGTAGCGTCTTGTGCCCATAAAAAAACGTCGAATTCAAAAACTGAAAAACACGTATTTATTATTTTTACGAGATCTATCCAATGACATTAGATTCGACTCTCCTACTCCTAACCCAGTGGGTGGGGCGGGAGGCAACTTTGAAATTTATAATGAAAATCCCTATTTTTTATAGCGGATTCGGATTCTACGGCTAAAAATACGTGAATTTTATATCGGTCGTTTTTTTCGATTCTCGCAAGGTGTCGCTGCAATCGCACAAAATTGAAATAAACCTTAAGCGTCCATAAGTTTAACTCTAGTCATACTCGTGTTGACAAAAATACATTCAGTTTAAAAAACAATATCTGTGATATCTTGGTTTTTATGAATGTTTTTTTAAAGTGTTCTTAATAACAGTATTTGTTTTGTGAAATTTCTACGAGAACGTTCAGTTCCTTCCAACTTTTGTAGAGGAGGAGCGCACTTTTGTACGGAAAAAGTTATTTCATTTCTCATTAGTTCTCGCGTTTTTTTCTGCATAATGACTACTTTAACAGAGGAAGAGAGAGTTTCTCTTTTAATGATGCGAGGGTGGGGCGATAAAGAAAGGTTCTATGATGAAGTTGTGATTTTATTCAACAAAACTTTCCATGTAGATCAAGTGGGAATTTCGAAATCTACTGTGTCCCGTACCATCAAACGATTCCTAGTCACAAGGACAAATAAAAGTCGCCCAAAATCTGGAAGACCAAAATCTGAAACATCGAAAGCTCGATAAGTGGCCCAGACATTTGTTGAAAATCGAAGGTTATCAATCAGAAAAGCCAGTCAACAGCTTCCTATGAGTGCATTTTCAGTTCATAAGAATTTGAAACTTTTGAAGTTTCATCCTTACAAAATTCACCTTCACCAAGAGTTCAATGAAGATGATTTTGATCGGCGAATTGAATTTAGTGAATTAATGATGAAAAGGAGTAACCAAAACCCAAATTTTTGTCATTTCTGCTTGTCTTTTCAGATGAAGTAACTTTCGAGCTCAGTAGAAAAGTTAATGGCCATAATTTCAGATATTGGAGTGACGAAAATCCTCACTGGATGCTTGAAACACACACGCAGCATCCACAAAAATTAAATGTTTGGGCAGGAGTTTTCAGGGATCGAATCATAGGTTTTTCATAGATGGAAATTTAAAAATACCTGGAAATGTTGACAAATCAAATAGTTCCCGCAATACAAGAGATTGCTGGTGATGAGTTCGATAATGTTTGGTTCCAGCAAGATAGGGCTCCTCCACACTATCGGGATATTGTTAGGGATTATTTGAATGGCACTTTCGAAAATCGATGGATAGGTCGAAGAGGAACTATTAAATGACCAGCAAGATTTCCCGACCTCGCGCTACTTGATTATTTTGTTTGGGGGCTACGTGAAGGATAAGGTTTATTTCACTAAACCTTGTAATTTGGAAGAGCTGAGGCAACGCATAATAAACATTTGTGCAGAAATACCACCTCAAATGATAAGAAGTGCTATTGAAAATTTTTACGTTCGCCTCGGACAATGCCAGGAAGTCAATGGGCACCATTTTGAACACCTGCTATAATTTTGAAATTAAAACCTGCTAGTGTAGCAGTTAAGCTGTAAACTAATTGCCTCAACTGGTCGAAATCCTCACCTTGCCTTAAATGGCTGAGTTACCTCCTTGCCTTCACTGGCTGGGATCAAGAACTTGTCTGAAGTGGCTGAATTAAGAGATAAAACCACTGTTAGTTTTTTTAAATCGAGTTTTTTATTGCCCTGTAAAAAATATAAATTGAAAATTACTAGCTGCTAATAAATTACAGAATATTAATAGTTGTTGTAATTTCCGCACGACCGTGTAAAATCACTGTTCTCAGAACAGCTCGGGAAATCATTCACTATGAGATCAGTAGTTTTACTTTTCGTATTTTTTTATGTATGCGTTCAAAACTTTCATGTTTCCACTCAATTTTTTGCGATTGCAGCGACACCTTGCAAGAATCATAAAAAATGCTCGATATAAAATTCATGTATTTTAGAATCCGAATCCGCTATAAAAAATAGGGATTTCCATTTGACATTTTAAAGTTTCCCCTCGCCCCACCCACAGGGGGAGTGGGAGGTGGGTGGGGAGGTCATTTTGATATCAATAGATAGTTTTTTGAAAAGTTTTTGACACGTATTTTTTTAGTTTTCGATTTGATGCAAACTGTTCGAGATTTTCCACCGTTCCCATACTTTTCTAACACCAGATATAACATCTTGTTAGATAAAACCCCGTTCATCTCTGTTGCTTGTTTTCTGTTCCGTAGATATTCAAATGTCCAACTTATTGGTAAGCCAGTTATGTCATATCGATTTATAGTAATAATAATAATAATACATTTATTATCTATCAAAAGTACAAAGTTAGCTAACACATATGATGAATGACATTGTGTTGTAACTGAGAGACAAAAGGCAAGTATTCCATCTGCGTGCGCAGAGACTGATCTTTTATAGATGTACTTTTATAATTTTAGATTTTCCTCTCTTCTGTTTAAAAACTCCCTATCAAATTTTTATCGCTTTTTGGCTACTGTTAAACAAAACTTCTGTGACAATTTCAATAACATTTCTCAACGAATTCTTAGTGGTGTGGTTTTTATTGAAGTTAGTAGATATTCATTTATTTATTTACTTATTCTTTTTATTCATATTATAGGTAGCTATCCTGGCTGGTACACGTCCTTAAATTATAGATTTTCTCCAACATTGGGTGACTGTTACGAAATATACGACCAAAATGAAAAAGTTACATCATCGACTTGTCAGAGGTCAGCAAACCTAGAAAAACAATCTTGTATAGACTGGATACCAGGCGATAAACTTTGTCTAGGATTGAAAACTCCAACAAATGAAACAATAGAATTTATTTGTGAAGACAAACCAGAAGAAGTCCCTTACCGTTATGACATGAATACATGCTTTAAAGTGCACAACGTTGATAAGACATTTAAAACGGTATGCCAACAAAACTTTGATGCAAATAGTATAGGTATAACAACACCAGACAACTTTACTATAATGTTCGAATCACATAATTGTAAAACTTCGATGAGTGTTGATGAAAGGAAAATGTTCAATAACTTTGTGAATAGTTATTCGTTCGATCCAGAATTAAAAAGTTGTTATAAAATATTTAATCCAGATCAAACTGTCAGTCCCTATACTTGTTTAAATAAAGATGTGCATGATTCTTGTGTACATGAACTACCCAAAAATAAAAAATGTATGGGAGTAATTACTCAAAATAATGAGACTATAGTATTGGATTGTTCTGAGAGCGATGAAAAGTCATGGTCTACAAGTAATTGTTTCAAAATATATAGTTCAGATGGTAACGTTCACGTTACTTGCCAAAAGAAAATAGAAGAAAGATGCGTTGGAATTATAACACCTAGTAATTTGACTGTACTTTTGGACTGTTTGTTTTGTTCCATACCACGTAAGTAAATTTATAATCAATTTTGTTCATATATTAACTTCAATACTTTTAAGATGTTAAATATACCAAATACGATGGCACCGAAATAAAAAGAAAGCATCGCCATTTTGTGAAATCATATTTAAACAAAGAGTACAAGGGAGAACATTCTTATTTGGAGACAGTTGCCTTTGAAGTATTCGACAAAAATGATTTTGTAAAATCAACTGACTGTTCAGAAACAAAACCAAAAGTCTACGCTTACTGGTTACCAAATACTTACTGCTACGGTCTGACCTTAGAAAGTAATGAAACAATTATATTAGAATGTACATCAAAAGACAAAGAAGTAAAACCTGGATGTTTTCAAGTAGTAAATTCGGAAGAAGAAAAAACTACAGTATGTATAAGGGCATTAGATGAACTTTGTGTTGGAATTACAACGCCAAGTAATTTATCTTTGATTTTAGCGTGTTATCCTACAGAGAACTGCACTCAAAGTAAGTATTTTTTAGCTTTATTTCATCGAATATTTTATTTATAATTTCATGAAGCAAAATTTCAATGAATCTTAAATTCATTCAAATTCAAATTTATTCAGGTATTAACCACTAACATACAATATTCACATAAATCATAAAACAATGAAAAATAAACAAGTAAATTATAGGATGGAATCACCTAAGCTAAAAGCTTGTGATGTGATGTCCATCCAGAAATATACCAGTTTAATTATATACAAGAAAATAACAGCAGCAGCAGAATACTGAAATGATAGAAATACGTTACAAAAATGGAAATGGTAAGTATACAATAATGGCTATCGCACACGTGCACACAATGCGTAACATTAAAATTTTATGAGTAACACATACATAATAATTTAAAGGTATATAACACATACAATTCTATGCAAAATATACAATCATGTATAAACCATATATAAATCATGTGGTGAACCAAAGTACTTATGTAAAAATATATATATATATATATATATCCAAATTAAACACACGTGGTGTATCTTGAGGTTGCAGTCAGAGGTGTGTTTAATTTGGATTTTCTTAACTAGTCAGTCAAGACTACCCTTCTTCTTTATATATATATATATATATATATATAGCAATGGTATGATTCTGAACCAGAAATAGTAATTTGTAAGCACAATCCTGAACCAGCCGGACGGACCTGAACCATATATGTGGTTCAGGTTCGTTTTCCTTTCTTTTTTATTTAGTGGTATCTCACGTAGATAACTGAAACGTTCCTTGACAAACTTAGGATCGGATTCTTTCTTAACATATATATTTGGCGGGAAAAAATGCGCGGGAGAATTAGTTACAGACTAGTTAATGGTGGTTCAGGTTAGTTAGGAAGACGTGTTTTTTAGTTCAGTGTTTGGCTGCATTAGCGGGTGGCGCTGTTCTATATACAGTATATTGACATTCATGTCTTCCTTACTAACCTGAATCAATAGGTTTGGCAATAGTGTATTAATGTCTTTGTACTTATAAGAACGTTTTGGTATCTTTAAACCTATACTAGGATGCAATACGTTGAGAGATTTTATTTATAGTTTTACCATGCGTATCTATGTAACCTGTTGGAATATTTTTATAGGGTATGAGACAAAATAAAAATCCAAAGCATTATATTATTTTTATTTGTAGCATTTCGATGATTTGGGATTTATTGGAACTTGCGACATTTAATGTAATTAATTTAATTCAATGCAATGTAATCCTAAAAAATTATAGATCTGTTACGAGACCAAATAAAAATTATTTTAAACTTCCTAAAAGATCAGACGACATAAAAAATACAAATAAAAAGCTTTATAAATATCTATTTGATCAAAAATTGAGTTACTGAGATTATACGACACAAATATATATATTCATCCGTTTGAAAAAATTCATAAACTACAACCTTATGTTATCCTGATAATCTCAGAATTATTTTTCTCAGTCCAAGAATGATTTAAGTAAATAATTATAATAATTATTAGTCTTATTTCCGTAAGGTATATAGGTGTGAAGTTTTCTTCTTTTTTATTCATCAATTCTTTAAAAATAATTTATACCCAAAATTGAAATACCAGATCTTTACATTTTTATAAGGTCTAATATAAGGCCAACAATGGAAAATGGTCCAGTTGATAATTTAGCAATATATTAATGGGTTTTTCATATTTATTTTCATATTATCTACGAGATTTAGCTTCTATAATTTTCTAAATGTATATGTATTTTAAGATACTAATTATTGTGAAAAATCTGCTTTACTATTATGAGATGTTTGGCATTTGTTACTTTTGAATAGTTTACCACAAATTTATATGCTATGTAATATGACGTTAAATTGACTTAAGTATACAGGGTGATTCACATAAAACTCCCCAGGCAGTTTCCATAATAACGAAAAAAGGTATTAAATTTCTGTAAAGGCCAGTCGTTACATATTTTTGGTGGCTTTATTTTGTCGTTCAAATGTTGCCAATGACAGTGGCAATACTATTTTATCTAAGCATATAATTTATACATACCAAGAATCACGTATGACTGCTCGCTTAAAAGAATTTATCAATAACTGAAATATTTTTCGTATTCAAGCTTCTACAAGGAGCTTTTCACAAAAATACTTCTGTTCTGTACTGTATTAATAAATTGAGATAAATTATTATTAGTACCTATATTGTGTTAAAGTTTGCATCCTGTTTCATATATATTCTCTAATCCTGCCAAATCAAGGATATAAACAGTGCAATTATACTTTTTCACACCGATAAATTTTACTGTGAAGTTATAACAACTTCCATTTTAAACCTTAATGCCATGCGAAGAAAAAATTACCACTTCCTAAATATACTGAATTTTGTAAAAGCAATAAATAATTGTTATTTTGATTAATATTATTTACGTATTAGTTTATGCCAAAAATACCAAAAAGAATTATATTTCAGCATCAATTCCGAAGATATTTTTTTAAGAATTACGGTCATGTTTCAATACACACGCTGTATATTAAATATTAGAAAAGCGGTAAATAATTATATATATTTTTATTAATGCTATTTACGCATTAGTTTACGCCAAAAATACCAAAACCATAAGATAAATATTAAGAGTTGTTAAATATCGGTTTAATCCAATGTAATTTAAAATAAAATCGAAACACCGATATAAAATTTTTATTAAGTACAAGTGACTGGAATGCTCAAAATACAATGAATGATTTTTAAACCAACAATAGTAAATTAATGTAAAGTCTTCTACTAACCGTTGGTTCATTTGTTATATAAATAAAACTAGATCATACAAATATTACAATATATGGGTGTCTCAGATTTGGCGCCGGACTCTAGTGGACCACACAGTGTTATATATTGTGTCCCTTTAAAATTTAAATACCCCAATTTTGTTTTGTTTATGGGTAACATGTGTAACAAAGAACGGCACTTTAACCATTGACTTTTGTTTTATCTTATCGTCTTACTCTATTCTACTATGAAGTTATAACAGCTACCATTTGAAACCTTAATGCCGAATGAAACAAAAATTTTTACCACTTCTTAAATATTACATATTATAAGAGCGGTAAATAAATGCCATTTTTATTAATGTTATTTGTGCATTAGTATATGCTCAAAGTAGAATAAAGTCTTTTAAATTCACAATAATAAATTAAAGTCAAGTCTTCCCTGTCGGCCGCTCGACCACCCAGGCTCTTTAAAATTTAAATACCTAAATGGTCTATGGGAAACATGTGCGGCACTTGACATTTGTTTCACCCTCTTTCCAAAAATGTTACCATGTACAAATTATACCATAACTATCCTACGTGTAAAATTTTATTTATATTTAACATATATTTGTAATCTAATTCAATTTGTGATTGAAATTTTGTAATTGTAAAAATATCGTTAATAAATAAAGAAAAAGGAGGAAAAACGTGATTCAAGAAATAAATTGTTACTAGCTATCGTTAAAGTTATATTGAAATGTAATATGGCGAGGGTATTTATTTAGAGTTTTACAGTGCGCATCTTTGTATTATAACCGGTTGGAATATTTTGATGGTATGAGACGAAATAAAAAGACAAATTTATACTTTTCTATTTCTAGTTTTTACACATTTTAGGATTTATTTGCCACAATTAATGTATAATCAATTTAATTTCATCCAATATACCTAGTATGAAAAAGTTAGGCATCTGTTACGAAACCTAATAAAAATGATTTTATACTTTCTGAAATAGTAGATGTAGACTTACTGAAAATATGTAACACAAGTATATTTGTTCTTTTGAGAAAGTGAATTAGTGAACTATGTTATGTTACTGTTCCATGGTCTCAGTATGGTTTTTCTCAGTCCAGAAACGACTTATGTAAATAGTTGTAATGATCATTACCTATCCTTACTTCTAAGAGGCGTCTTGGAATGAAAGGATAAACAGTCAGAAATTAGGTAGGATTCAAACGGCAAACCCGTGTACAGGTTACTTTCACTTTTTTTTATTCATCCCGTATCTATACATTTTAAATAAATGCTGGAGATTCCAGTATTATTTTAGTCAAATAATTTGAAATGTATGTAAAGTAAGTATAGGTAACAAACATTGTTGCAAAGAAGTATGTGAAGGCTAAATTTGACCCGTATATTTGTTTAAAAAAAACTTGGATAAAATTAGGGTTAAAACTAGAGAATTTGTATTTCGTTTCTCGGACCCAAATGCATAGAACAATGTTTCTGTTGCTATTTTAACAGAATATGTATGATTGTTAAAAATAAGAGAACTTTCTGTAATTTTTGCTTTGTATGTAGAAATATAATATTGTCTGGTGTTTATGTAATATGTTATATGTAAATGTTCCTAGTGATAGCTATTTTTGTAACATACTGTATATCTATAAAGAGTAATTTATTAGCGTGCAAATATTAAAAAAATAAATTGTGCTAAGCTAACAGCATCCCATTCTTCGAATACTGAAAGAATTATTTATAGTTTAAGTTTTTCAAAATGAAGATAACTCCTCAAATTAAAAATTAATTTAATAAGCTCGGCGATACTATTTTTGCACCTGGACGGACGATAACCTATCCGTTTTATGTTCTATCTAAAATATATTTTATAGAATAATTTAATGCGGGATACTTCACGGATACACTATCAAACAAAAATAATCTTTTAATACTGCCTTAAAGTGTATTTGATTTTCATAATCGGTATATTTTTAGGCACAATGTGAGTTTTTAAGTATATTGCTTAAAATTAAGAATTAAATATTTCATTTCTCATTGCTCACTTAAAAGAATATTTATGAATATTTGGGACTTGTTTCATATATTCTCTAATCCCCCTACAATGCAAAAAGGCTTTAAATAATGCTATACCATTTTTCTTTCTGATAAATTTTAATGTGAATTTATAGCAAGGGTTGAGGTTAAAAGTAAGAAATACACAACTAAACAAATTGACATTTTGACCTAAAATTTCAATAGTCTACTTTTTAGACGCTGACTGTTTTACATGTCGCTATTGTAAAAACACCGGGATGTTACCAAATAGCCAAAGGATCCTCGTGTCAGTCGTCACATGCCTACCTTGCACTGACGAGAACCAACAGCTCGAAACTGCAGTCTGCAAGTGGTGTGTGACGGCTGGCAAGAGAGCTCCTTTAAGTAGGATCAGTCTTTCGGCTGGTGTTTGTTGCAATCGAAGCATTAGCGTTTTGATGGTAATATGCAATTATTACAGTTAACGCGCCAGACTTGTAACTTGTGATTCAGCGCTCAGCGGGGCACATAGCCCGGAGAGTAGCTGTTGGTTGCAGTCTGGTTACGTTCCTTATAGTAAAATAAGGATTTTATAGAGGAGTTTGCGACTAAAAATATTATATTTAATTTTGTTTATGCTTAACATGTATTTTTATTCCAATTCATTCGTGATTGTAATATTCCTCTCTTTATTCTATAACTGAGCACTACCCCTGTCGGATATCGCAATTAAATAAATGAATAAATAAAAAGAATTAAACATGATTCAAAAAATAAATTATTTAAAAAAATATGTTCCTTAGGTTGGGCATTGTATGTTATTCTACAACTTGTATCTATCTGAACTATTTTTTCAACTTTCCAGACAATACCACAATTCCACATACAGCAATAATTTGGATATATCCACTCCATTATATTCGTTTTCAAAATATTGACGTTTAAAATTTGACTCTTTAATTTTTTTTATCATTGTTTGGTTCTCTCTAAAAAAGTCAACCTTAGGCATAATCAAAAGTCATTCAGAAGTGAAGCTTCCTTTTAAACCAGAACGGAAAATAATACAGTTAAATATAGAGTGAAAAATTAAGATAGAAATATTAAGGGAATTGTTACAAAAAAGTGATGATTATTAGGGGAACCTCCCATATATCTGAAAACAACTTCTAATGCATACTCTTTAAACTTTTTAAAAGTAAATATATATACATGTACAGGATGTTTGGAAATAACATGCAAAAAATTTAACTGTAGATTCTCTGTCGAAAATTAAGACGGGTTCTCCGTATAAAATAACTCTTTTCTGTCCGGCAACAATACCTTAAAAGAGCGTGCCAAAAACGGTTTTTAATTTTTATCTCAAAATAGCGTAATCGGAAAAAAAAGATGAATTTAGACAGTAAAAAAATTGAAACATGAAGACAACGATTGTTGTTTTTAGATATTAAAGCATTTGTTCAAAATGACGACCTCCAACTTGAATACACGTTTGCAACCGTTTTCTAAAATTGCCATACCTGCCTTCTATAAGTAAAACATGTGGAGTTTCGAACTTCATTGGCAGCAGTAAAAATTTTCTCTCTTAAAACTTCGACGCTAGGGACAGATGTCGAGTAAACAACATTTTTCAAGTGGCCACAAAAGTAAAAGTCCAGTGCATTCATATCTGGGGACCGAGGGGCCATTTAATTGTGGCTTCTCGCCCCCTGCCAATCCATCGATTTCTAAATGTTGAGGGTAGCCACTCTTGAACGTCTAAAGAATAACGAGGTGGCGCACCATTCTGCATAAACCAAAGTGTTTGACGTAATCCACGAGGTAAATCGTCTATAAGTTGATACAGGTCATTTTATAAAAAGTTTAAATAAGCTGGACCATTTAATCTGTTTGGTAACTCAAAAGGCCCTATTAATTTATTGTCTATAATTCCGGCCCAAATATTTATTGAAAAGTTGTATTGACATCCTCCATTTACAACAGCGTGAGGATTATCGTTCCTCCCTCCATAAATGCTAGTTACGAATATTTAAATCTCCACGTCGAGTAAAGCAGCATTCATCTGTGAATAGTACTGTAAAATGTAATGGCTTCTAAGTATAATTCTACAAAAATCAAGTCTTACTGGAAAGTCACGAGGGAACAGCTCTTGTATTCTCTGTAAATGATAAGGGTAAAGTCCTTGCATTTTCATATTTTCAAAATCCTCCATACTGATGTTTTTGTTGTGTGGAATTGATGAGCAGCCAGTTTAATACTACATTCAGGATGTTCACCAAAATAATGTATTTAATATGTGTGCCTCCATTGCATCTCCTATTTGTCTCCAACGATCACAATCATGACTTGTTTTTTTAAAACACCTCCTTTTTTTTAACCTCAAGTGAATATTAGATAAAGTACGAACATTTGACACAGTACGTGTAGAGAACTTACGACGATATCGTTCTTTTGCCGCTGAAGCATTTCCTTTACATGCACCATAAATTAAATGTATGTCTGCATATTATTCCTCATTACTAGAACTATGCATTTTAAAATCTGGTTAGAAAAATACTAGTATTAAGTAATAAGAAATGATTATCTTATTATTTCAATGGCAAGAAACAACGTAATATTGTCAGATTATAATTTGACACCAGCCTACTTTTAGTATTTTACACTAATATAATTTTGCCCATAGCTTTTGATTGATCGCTTAGGTAGATGTAATTTAATTTTTTTCCCAAAAATGGTCGATTTTACGAATTTCTTCGAAGAGATGAAAAAGTTTCTAAATTAATCATAATGTTTAGTTATTTTTTTAACTTAAGAAAATGGCAGGCACAAAGATATTTACAAAATTTCTAAAAGGGTAGTAAATTTCACCCCTTTGTGTACATGCTAGGTGGATGACATGATTTCGTTAGATGCCCTTTGATGTGTAACAGAGATGTGCCAAATTTCGTCTTTTTCCGATTACGTTATTTTGAGATATAAATTAAAAACCTTTTTTTCTGGCACACCCCTTTAAGGGAGTGTAGCTGGACAGGAAAAGGTTGTTTTGAAAAATTTTATACGAAGAACCCGGTCTAAATTTTCGACAGGCAATCTACAGCTAAATTTTTTGCACGTAATTACGACACCCTGTATATTTAAAATATATATATATAATTTTAAACAGCAAAAATCAAAAATAAACCGTATTTATTCTAGCCTTTTACAATTTAAATACCTAAAATTCATCCCCTTCTTTCAGAAAGATACTTACACTTGATAAATATAAAATTTCATTTGTGCGTAAGAAGCATATGCGAGAAGTCCGAGTATTTTATGACCCTTGGCAATACAAACGTAGCAGGTAGCTATCCTATAGTATTTAAAAATGGCAACATTGAAGTGGTTCAGGATGTAACATTCAGCTATATATTACTGTATAAAATGGTTCAGCTTTGTCATATTAACGTATTGGTTCAGGATAATGTCATTAGTGTGTAGATATACACCTATGTTTAGTTATAAAAATATCAAAGTATATTTTACAGAATAGGTTATCCGACCCCCTATATACTCCAATATAAACAAATATTTTTTGTCTATCTCTTCTATAAATAGCTGGTTCAGGATTGTATGAATTGTCTAATGGTTCAGAATTGATAGAAAGATGTATATATATATATATATATATATATATATGTTCCGAGAAGCTTCCGCGGTCGTTGGTATGAAAAATACTAGGTTCTCGGGTAATAATAATAATAATAATAATAATATTTATTGACCATCTTAGATACAAGCTGTATATATGGTAAGTCAAGTGTAAAAAAAGAAATATATATATATATACATGTATATAAACATACATATAAGTTACAATATACAATACAAATAGATATTAAATAGATTAAAACAATATATTAGTATAATAATAATGATTATAATAACAATAATAATAATACGAATAACTATTATTCACCATTAGCGATACAAATGTAAATATGGCAAGTCAAACAGTACAATACATATATATGGATATATAGAAATTAATAGAATAATATTGTCATATTATAAAATAATTACATATAAGTGTATATAACAAACCAGGTAAACTAGACGAACAGACATTAAATATAGATTAATATTACACAAAGTATTCCTATGGATTCCCTCTATTTAAAAAGTCATGTGTGCTATAAAAACTTCCCTTTAGAAGTATTTTTTTTACCTCGCATTTATACTTATTATAATTAGATATAGTTTTTATTTCAGCAGGTAGGCTATTATAGAAAGTAATACAGGTATAGTGAGGAGAATGTTTGAATTTGCTTGTATGATGTTTAGGTATGTGCAGTAATTCGGCATGCCTCATATTATGTGAATGGCAGTCTCCTCTTTTTATAAACAGGTCCATATTTTTCTTGACATATGTTAGACATTTATATATAAATATACAGGGGGTAGTCAGGATATTATTATTTTTGAATATTTCCCTACAACTCTCATTATAATGAAGTTGGAAGATTAATCGCATTAATCGCTTTTGAGATATGAAGACTTTGTCCTTTTCCTTAGCACTACCCCAACATATTATGTTGTATGATATGCACGAGTATGCCAACGAATAATAAATATTTAACAAACCAGCTTGATCAAGATTATTTTTCATCTGCAGTATAGCAAAGTATGCTTTATTTAGCTGACCGCAAACATATTCAATATGATTATCCCATGAAAGTTTAGCATCAAAGTAGGTACCTAGCAGTTTAGTACTTTGTTCCACAGTAATATTATCATATAGCGTTACATCATGTGGTAATGGTTTCTGTATATGAAATTGTATAAATACGGTCTTTTGATTATTTAATATCAGCCTATCTCTTTGTGACCAGGAACTGATCTCTTGCATAGTGATGTTTATTTGTGTTTGGAGCTCCTCAGGACTATCAGCGATTAGAGTTATTGTTAGATCGTCTGCAAATATAGTAGTGTGACCAGAAGTTATGTGATCAGGTAGATTATTGATGTAAAGCAGGAAAAGTAACGGTCCAAGCACAGAGCCCTGAGGCACTCCAAGTTCGACATTTTTCATGTCTGAATGGATTTGATTCAGCTTCACTTTCAATGACCTATGCTCCATATACGACATTAGCCATGACATGATGCTTCCTCTTATACCAATACTGCTGAGTCTTTGTTTTAATAAACTTTTATCAACAACGTCAAAAGCTTTTGTCAAATCAAATAATAAGGAGATCACATATTTGCCTCTATCTAAAGATGTATAGACATACTCCAATAAATGACAGCATGCTGTTTCAGTAGATTTACCGACTCGAAATCCATGTTGTGATTTAGTTAATATTTTATTTCTTTCTGCAAAAGAAACAATTCTATTATAGACAATTCTTTCGAAGAGTTTTGAGACGACACTTAATAATGAAATCTGTCTATAATTTTCGATTTCATCAGGTGATCCCTTCTTATAAATTGGTATGACAACAGCTTGTTTAAGAATTTTGGGGAAATGACCTTCATTAATAGATATATTGAATACGTGTGTTAGTTGGTCAACTATATTCTCGGGTTGAACCGCGTCTGAGATTGTTAATGTCTCGACGTTTCGGCTCCCGTTTTGGAGCCATTTTCAAGAGAAAAAGTGAGTCAAGTAAAAATTGTCAAAGAAAATAATGCTAGGAGTTCGTGGAACTGGTTCGATTCCGGGGTCTCAATCTGCCTACTCCCCAGATCTCACCGCGATCCGTCTCTAAGGCCTCAACCTGCCTACTCCTTAGAGCGAACTAGCTGGCAGTATCGGACGAAGTGTTATTTATACGAAAGCTGTCTGTGGGTGGGAGAGTGGTGGGGAGTTGAGGGTCTGTTGATGGAGGCATCAGAGCAGAACGGCTGCTATCAGGATTATGAGGTGTGGATGAATATTGTGGGGCTAGCCTGGAGATCAATGATTTCCAAGCAACTGGAAGACGATGACCGTCATCCCTTTTGTTTAGATAATTGGGACGTTTTTCAATCTCAATTGCTTCGCGGATGATTCGCGGTTTCTGGAAAAATGATGGTGCTATGGTTTTGGTGTTATCGAAGTCTATATTATGGCCTGTTAGAAGGCGATGTTGGGCAAGTGATGATGTGGGATCGGATTTTCTAACTGCAAGACGATGTTCATATATTCTATTGTTAATCCGTCTGTTGGTTTGTCCAATTTGAGCAAGGTACCTTGCAAACGTCCCAATTGTCTAAACAACAGGGATGACGGTCATCGTCTTCCAGTCGCTTGGAAATCATTGATCTCCAGGCTAGCCCCACAATATTCATCCACACCTCATAATCCTGATAGCAGCCGTTCTGCTCTGATGCCTCCATCAACAGACCCTCAACCCCCCACCACTCTCCCACCCACAGACAGCTTTCGTATAAATAACACTGCGTCCGATACTGCCAGCGAGTTCGCTCTAAGGAGTAGGCAGCTTGAGGCCTTAGAGACGGATCGCGGTGAGATCTGGGGAGTAGGCAGATTGAGACCCCGGAATCGAACCAGTTCCACGAACTCCTAGCATTATTTTCTTTGACAATTTTTACTTGACTCACTTTTTCTCTTGAAAATGGCTCCAAAACGGGAGCCGAAACGTCGAGACATTAACAATCTCAGACGCGGTTCAACCCGAGAACCTAGTATTTTTCATATATATATTCTATATTGCAAAATATACGATGCATCGTGACACAAGTAGTAAGCTAGCAAAGTTTAATAAAACCAGCAACAGTGGAATTGGAGGCAGGTAAATAACTTTTTTTTTAATCTGTTAATTAATATACAAACAAGGTTTCACATCTATGGAAGTTTTCGTTTATGAATGTTTTTAACTCTTTTTTTAATTTTGCTTTGTTTGTAAAATTTTTTATTTTAGTAGGCAGCATGTTATATAGCATTGGTCCTTGATAAAAAATAAATCTCTGTGTATGGGTTTTTCTGCAGAAAGGAACATTCACTGTCAAATTTTGTATTGCTCTAGTGTTATAAGGATGTATTTTGTATAACGTAGGTTTTTTTAACATCCACATTAGACCTTGGTAAATATATAATTTCCTTATTGTAAATAAAGTGCCTCATCATATAAAATATCAGTTGAGTATCGCATGTCTTTTTTAAAAATAATTTTTAGTAATGTGTTTTGAATTACCTGTATTTTATGTAGAGTAGCGTTATATAATCCCCCACATATGATGATATAGTATCTCATGACTGATTCGGCCAAGGCATCATACACCATAAGCATGTCTTCTCTGTTGAGTACGTCTCTTAATTGGTGTCCTTCTCAAATATTAATCAATCATGACGCCAAGGTATTTAATTGAGTTTAATGGTAATATTTTGTTAGAACAGAAACAATTGTTACATTGAGTTTTGTGAATGATAATAGACTATAGACTGTATCCATTACAGATGTAGAAAAAGTTATAAATTTTGTTTTCCAATATTTAAACTCAGAAGGCTTGCACTTAACTAAGAATATATAAGTTTAAGGTCGTGTTCAGCATTTTCATATGCCCTATCCCAAGAATCACCAACAAACGTTACCGCAGTATCATCTGCATATGAAATGATATGACAATTTATATTATTTACTTGTGTAAGGCTATTCAAGTATATTAAAAACAAAATTGGTCCCATCACCGTCCCTTGTGGGACGCCGGTGGTGATGAGTAATGAGTCGCTACAAGTATTGTTGATTTTTACTTTTTGATATCGATTTGTTAAGTAATCCTGGAATATATTCAATGCTGTACCTCTAACACCTATTTTCTCTAATCTGCCCAATAGGATTTCATGGTTGACAGTGTCGAACGCCTTGGCCAAGTCTAGAAACACAGTAAGACATTTTTTATATTAATTTAACCCATTTAAAATATTTTTAATTAACTCAATGACAGCATCTTCAGTTGACATATTTTCCCTAAAGCCAAATTGATTTTTAGTTAATAATTTATGTTTTTCTAAATCATTCATTAGTCTTTTTTTAAGCATTTTTCAAAAAATTTTGCAAAATTATTTATAACGGTTATAGGTCTATAATTAGTGGCCATTTTCTTATCACTGGATTTAAATATTGGCATAGTTGTAGATTCTTTCCATTTGCTAGGAATACGGCCTTTTATAAAACATAAATTTATTATGTGAATCAACGCATTAACTAGAAATTTATAGATATGTTTTATTGTGCATACATAAATAAAAAGTAAATATGAATTTTATATTGTAACATCCCTCACCCACTCCTGCATTATTATTGTGAAAATCCTGGTAATAAGGTCCAAGTGAAACATTTCACTCTCATTTCTAATTTTAATCCAGACACTTTATACAGAAAAAGCCAAACCTCTAAAAAAATCCAACCGAAATTTTCCCAGCGGGATTCTCTTTATTTTGGCGTCATATATAATTTCTCAAAAGTCCATAAAGTCAACTGAACGGCTACACAAGTTACAGAAGGTTAAAGGTCACGAAAATCAATTTTTCTCAAATATCTCGTAAATTATCGGTTTCACGGTAGGTCATTATAAAATTTGTTCGCGAGATACATCTGCATAAGAAAGGTCCGATACAAAATTTACGTAGAACCAACAATTTTCGAGATATTGCCCCGGTTTAGAAATCCTTAGAATATATATCATATAGACTATTTGCGAAACGTGGAAACTTTCGGTTGTGTTATTAATCAGTACATTATTATCTCTTAAATCATTATGGGATTAATATTGTAATACGTATTCGACGGCTATACTGACAATAGTAAAAATATTAAAGCAATGGAGCAACTTCGACGTATGAAAATAACACAAAAATACGCTGACATGTTTTTCGAAGAGACAACGCCAATTAAATACCGTATAATCAAGAATAATTTTTATCCAATAAATTGAATCAAAATAGACTTCTTTACTAATGACCAAATTAGAAATGATTAAAAATTAATATACAAGCCTCGGATGATGCTGATGTTTTAATCTCCGAAACAGATTTGAAGCGATCAATTTTCTTACTATCATTTATGTTCAATCCCTAGTCAAAATCTAACAACAATTATCCCTAAAAATACCTATCTGATTATAAACGAAAATTTCTATCAATATTCATCGACACCTTGTATCGAACTTCACCCTGATTACTATTGCCCTAACAACAATCTGATGTATGGAATGAAAAACCGGGATTGTATTTTCGAACTGTTACAACCAGGATCCACCTATGGAAGTGCCCGTACAACTGAACCCAAAATGTGATACAGCCAATTGACGAATCACGTTACATTGCTATTTTTCTAAACGAAACCAAAATCCAGACGATCTGTGGACGTACCGACTTCATGACATTGGATGGTACCTATTTAATCAACCTACCACCGGGATGCCAATTCCAGTCCAATGATTTTAATTACATCAACGAGGACTTAATCACCAATGGCCAACCGATGCTCCTACCTGAAATCAACATTCCACTCAGGTCATCTGTGGCTACCCTACCAACAATAAATATCGAGGATGTTCAACTGGACAAAATCCATGAACTTCAGAGACGACAACAACAACTTGGACCAGTTAAAGTTTTGCTAGTGAAAAATCCTCGAATTAGGGATGGAGGAGTTATATTCGTGCCACATTATAAGATTATAATAAACTATTGTATTCTATTATGTATGTTATCTAACTTTACGGAGAATTTCGATAATAGCTAAAGATATTGTAATCTCTATATGCTTTTCTTATTTTATTTCATGTGTATTATATTCAGTCTTGACATAACGCTGTAGTAAGTCACTTGCACCAAAAGTTATTAAACTTTAAATTCATTTGTGAAAATTATTGTTTTTTAAAAACTGGTTTTCGGGGCCGAGGTGTATTTCTTGCGTCTTTGCGTCAGAATAATTTATGTCTGTATTAAAAATGTCAACTTTACAAGAAAAAGTTTATCTAGTATTATGCTATGGCACTGGCAAATTTGACATGAAAAATGTGATTTCAAAGTTTAATAAAAAGTTTCCGAATATAGTCTTAACAATACAAAAAAAAAGAAACAGTCTAATGAAGATGGTGCAACAACTTTATTAGCGATGGATTTTCTCAGAGAGAAAGCGCACTACGGGGATAAGTGAATCGTAAATATTCAAAGAAAACAAAGTTTTTCCATTCAAACCAAGATTTCGACATAATCTTGAGTACGGTGATGAAGATAAGCGCATATACTTTTGTATATTAATAGGGGAAAAAATTGCAGAAGATCGGTTTTTCATCGACATATCATTTTCTTTGATGAAGCAACTTTTATCACCAATGGTGTTGTGTCTGGTCAGAATTGCCGCTACTGGAGCGATACAAACCCAAATTTTAGAATTGTTATCAATATTCTAAAAGAGTTAATGTTTGGTGTGCAATATCCTACAATGTTATAATAGGACCATACTGCATTGATGGAAAATTAAATCGCATAAATATTTAAATCTACTGGAAACATTTTCTCATGAATATTTGCATCCCTTGCCACTCGACGAAAGAGCACGTATTTTCAGCAAGATGGTTGTTCAGGCCACAGCACACAAATAGTAAGAAATTGGCTGAATAATAATTTTCCAGAAAAGTGCATTGGACGATTTGTATCCTTTCTATATCTACCCAGGTCGCCTGATTTGACTATTTGCAATTTTTATTTATGGGATCTGAAGCAAATTGTCTATTCCGATGATTTAACAATGGATGTAAATGTATTGAAAGAGAGAATTACAAATGCTATAAATCCAATTAACCTTCAAGCGATTCAAAATAGTTACAAAGAATTTAAGACAGAGTTGATGTGTGCTGAAAATGGCATTTAAAAAAATTATAAATGAAAAATGATGTATTTAGTTCAGTTTTTCTAATAAAATATTTCAATATAATAATTTACCTGATGTGATTTTTGTTTTTAAGCTGTTACCAGCGCCCTCTATAAATTTTTGAAAGTCTAATATACTGAAAATAGTTTTTGGGTGAAGCAAGAGCAGAATACAAAAAATTGTGTTTGTAATCCAAAATAAATTGTCATTTACACATATAATACCGCTTTGCCGTGGACACATTGTATACACATTGAAACCTTCAATACTAATGATATCATCTGTAATACTGTAATACGCTCGTGAAGCCAGGTTTCGCAAATTAAATAAACATCCAACGGATAGTATTTGTTTAATTTCCTGGAAAGATGGTAGGATTGATCTAGCATTAAGATCGCCAATTTTTAATGAATTTAAGTACCTACATATTATAGAAAAACAATAATGTAAAAAGAAAAACACAGTATTTATATATCTATTAAGTTATATCTAAGAAATTAAATAGATTAGGTAATAGAAAGTACATTGTTTTTTTTTGCTTCTGTAAAATATAAAATGTTAAATTTCCTCTGTCGTTTCAAATTAAATTTAGATTAAATTTTTTGCTAAAATCAGTTCAGGAGACAGTGCCGATTCTGAGAATCCATGTTGCCAGACGGTAACCTGGGTCGTTATTGTTTAAAACAATTTTACTTATAACAAAGAGAAAAATAACATTCAATCAAACAATTCCTTATACTTTTTGATCGACGTCCAACAAGAAATGTTCAATAACTTTTTTCATAAAGTTGATATTTCCAGTGTTATTAATTTTTAAAAATTGAAAAAACGCCAATTTTCCATTTTTTGACGCTCTAAAAGTGTAATAAAAATGTTTTTTTACAATACATAATTTTCTATAATATCTTCAGACTTTGCATACTAACTTCCAAAAAAGAAAATTGTCAATTTTTAATTTGTTATATACAGGGTGTTGCATCATGAGAGGGACATAGCTTAATAGGAGGTAGAGAACATCAGTGGTAACCGGAACATCCCATAGAAATGTCTCATTGGGCCTTCATTACGAAGTTACAGGGTGTTAAATAATTTTTGGCCAAACCTGTTTTTTGTCATAACTTTGACAGGGAATGAAATAACGGATTCATATTTGGTACGGCTAATGTACTAACGAGCCCCAAGAGGTTCATGTATAAAAAAAAATATATCCAGGTCCGGACTCACTATAATTTATGTTTCTTCTTTGCATCAATAAAACATCACCCTGTATATATTTTTTTGAAATTTCGATACGATATTCGAAAAGAGCAAGAAAAAACAAACAAAATGGTCTATTTCATTTTTTTGTTACACCTTCGTGGTTATTTAAATACGTTGTTAAATGTGCAAGAAAATGGATTACAGAACCCTATTAAATGAGAGGCACGTGAAATAAATAGTTTTATAACTAAAATTTGCAAAAATTCTATTGAGCCTAGGTGATCTGGGTGAATCCTAATTCCGGCACGTTTTAAAGGTCCATTTTGGTAAAAAACTGTGGTCCTAATAAGTAATCGGGTATGAAATAACAAAATTTTTAATCAATCACAGTAGGCTTGTTCAAAGTGACGGATAATAAAAAGAAATCTCCTAAACAGTTGAATAATTATTTGTCAGTAATTTAATGTGTCAATAATCCGCATTTAGTTAGTGAAAACTTGTGAAAATATTTTAACTATGCCAGTAAAATTTACAAACGTGAAATATGCTGACATAATATTCATCTATGGTTTCTGTAATGGAAATGGTAGGTCGGCGGAAAGAGAATATCGGCTGCGTTTTCCTGGTCGTCGATGCCCTAATCATAAAACCTTTAGTACGGTGTTCCAGTATGCAAGACAACACGGAAAGTTTCCTACTTCTGCAGTTGTGGAGCGTGTTTTACAACAAGGTGTGCAGGAACAAAACAATATTATAAACGTAGTTAAAGAAAACCCAAATATGAGCACTAGACGAATCAGTTTGGCAACTGGTATTCCTCATTGGCGAGTATGGAGAACCCTAAAAAGAGAACGTTACCATCCATATCATATCCAGCAGGTACAGCGTCTTCAACAAGGCGACGATATCCCCCGCCTGGCATTTTGTCATTGGTTGTCTAACCATCGACCAGTCATTTACAGAACCTTATTTACGGATGAGGCACAATTTACAAGGGATGGAGTAAACAATTCACGAAATAATCATAAATGGGCACAGGAAAACCCACATGCGGTACGCCAACGCCGTTCGCAACACAGGTTTTCTGTAAATGTTTGGGTCGGACTTGTGAATAGACATTTGATAGGGCCACATTTTTTTGAAGAAAGATTGAATGGTGAAATTTACTTTGATTTTCTTCAAAACATTTTACCGAATATGTTAGAAAATATCGGTATAAGAGGCATGTTGTTTCAGCATGATGGGGCCCCACCACATTTTAACCTTCAAGTAAGAGAACACTTAAATAATGTGTATCCTAATAGATGGATTGGACGCGGGGGTCCACATGAATGGCCACCAAGATCTCCTGATTGTAACCCTTGTGATTACTTTTTATGGGGCCACTTAAAAAACGAGGTTTATAGCATTGAAATCGAAAGTAGACAACATTTAATCCAGCACATTGTTACAACCTGCGACGAAATACGGAATAATCCAGAAATGATACGTCGAGCAATTGGTGACCTTTCTAAACGCGCAAGAAAATGCACAGAATGTGGGGGAGGACATTTTGAAAATTTACTTTAGTGTCAATTACGTTTTATTTTTAAACACATTTAGTTATTGTTTTGTTATTTATTGTTAATTGAATGGAAAATATTTTATTTATTTAGATTTTAGTTTGTTCTCTTTTCCAATTTTTATTAAGTATAAAGTGTTGATGATTTTCTTGATCAAAGTAACTGGTTGCTTAGGCCTAAATGGTTTAAATTATCTGTCACTTTTATTCTTTGAACAAGCCTACTGTGATTGATTAAAAATTTTGTTATTTCATACCCGATTACTTATTAGGACCACAGTTTTTTACCAAAATGGACCTTTAAAACGTGCCGGAATTAGGATTCACCCAGACCACCTAGGCTCAATAGAATTTTTGCAAATTTTAGTTATAAAACTATTTATTTCACGTGCCTCTCATTTAATAGGGTTCTGTAATCCATTTTCTTGCACATTTAACAACGTATTTAAATAACCACGAAGGTGTAACAAAAAAATGAAATAGGCCATTTTGTTTGTTTTTTCTTGCTCTTTTCGAATATCGTATCGAAATTTCAAAAAAATATATACAGGGTGATGTTTTATTGATGCAAAGAAGAAACATAAATTATAGTGAGTCCGGACCTGGATATATTTTTTTTTATACATGAACCTCTTGGGGCTCGTTAGTACATTAGCCGTACCAAATATGAATCCGTTATTTCATTCCCTGTCAAAGTTATGACAAAAAACAGGTTTGGCCAAAAATTATTTAACACCCTGTAACTTCGTAATGAAGGCCCAATGAGACATTTCTATGGGAGGTTCCGGTTACCACTGACGTTCTCTACCTCCTATTAAGCTATGTCCCTCTCATGATGCAACACCCTGTATGTATGTATTAGTTCTTATTAATTAAATTTATAATAATTGATTAATAATAATAATACAATTAATAATAAATTAACGATCACGATACAGAAGAAGAGCAGAAATCGCACGATGCGCATAAGACAGCACAATACTTGGAGAGAATTAGGACGGCTGGCACGTGCGCGCGGGTATAAACAAATAATTTTTACATTTTCACAAATTAATAACCGACAATTTGACAATTTTCTTTTTTGGAAGTTAATATGCAAAACCTAGAGATATTATAAAAAATATGTATTTAAAAAAACATTTTTTTATTATACTTTTAGAGCATAAAAAACGGGAAATTGGCGTCTTTTCAATTTTTAAAAATTAATAACACTGACAATTTCACACCTCTACTTTTTAACCAATAAGATACCTTAATTTTGACTAGTTACCATGGCAATTAAAAAAATTTCCGGAAATTTTTTCGAGGCGCCACGATATTTAAGTGAAAATTTTTTGACAGTTGAAAAGGTAAACATATGATCTACAACCATTAAATAATATAGATGTACCTGTGAATAATGCAAAATTTCTGAATTAACATTATTATTTATTATTCGCTATAAAGTTTCATTAAACAGAAAACACAAATTTGTTAAATTATTATGCATTAACAATTTATAATTCAAAAACGTAGGATGTACAAACATAGTAAGATTTAAATGTTGCTTGAATTCTAACCCATCCTCTCTTCTTAATGGTGAATAGGGAGGTGACGAATTAATTAGATGTCTGTGTTTTAAGACATATATGTAATATTTTGAAACAATTTTGTTCAAATCTCTTTTACGCAAAAGGCCATATTTACTTGACATATGCAGCAGACTTTCTTGGATTTTCGTAAACAAACCATTCGACTCTAACGCTTCCTGGTCGCAATCTTCCATTAAATTCGTTAAATATATTAATCTTGGATGACATATTTGCGCTTGACTCAACTCTTTGCAGTATTTACATAAATTGTACTTTTCAAAGCATTCCATTTTTCTCAAATTGTTTAACGCAAATACTTACAAGAAATGTTTTACATAAAAATATCTTTGTTTGCTGGTTTACTATACAGTAACTTAATGTAATTTACCAATATAAACCTCATCTGTCAAAAGCATGGCCGCCTATATCACGGCCGCCTACCGCAACAAACCATGTTAATATTATATTTTTTAAATTAGAAGTGTTATGGATTACTTTAACAAAAAATACATTTCTACCACCTTTAGTAACCTAAAATTATGAAAGGGGGATAGACTGAACTAATACCCATCTGAGTTTTAGCATTTGGTGTAACTAAAGTTGGTAATTTTTTTTTATTTAACGAAATATGGTGGATATACCTATATGATTTTTTTAGAATTTATTTCATATTGAACTAATATCTTCATTGGCAAATCTCTAATGATATCGACTAATAAGCAAAATAATAACGAAATTATTGTAGGTTTTATTAATATTAAAAACACAATTATTATAAATGTTTGTGGGCTGGCTTGAATTGGTGGATTGAATCTGGGTACTTTCTGTTTTATTTTGCATTGTGCTCTGATCATGATTAAACTTGCTAGTACTTGATGAAATTCTCCTCATGGATTCAATCATCTGATGATGATGTTCAACGTCCAATTGTAAGTAAGATTTTATTGACTGACTATTACTGTGTCCAGTAATTTTAATGAGCTGTTGTTCACCAACTCCTTCCTTGTCCAATTTAGAAACAGTTGTTGCTCTTGCAGAATGATTAGTTATTTTTACTTTTTTAGTGTCAATACCTATATCAGAGGCTGCTGATTTAAACCATGAAGATACAATGTTCTTAGCAACTGGGCTATTCTTGTACCATCCTTTCGAATTGGGTTGACTCCAGTATGGGTTTGGTGTTAAGAATAATCTGTCGGTCTGAATAAGATTTCCCATTTTTTCCATCAACTTCTTAAACAAACGAACCGGACACATTTGTGGATTGTCGAAATTTGTAATCAACCATTTACTATCCGACAGTTTTTTAGAACCACCTTGTGTGGTTTTGGAGAATATTGGATTATATTCTATCCGACCTTTTGGGTTTCCGAAATTATCAGTTTCTTCTTTGAAGTATTGGATACACGCAGAATATCCTTCCCCTCATCTCCATGCCAGCTCATGTGAAACTATGTGAAAAAATTTACGCTGCAATCCATCTGGAGTATTTTCATCCCACATTTCAATATTTTTTTGTATTCATCACTGGTTAAGGCTGAAGCACTCACTTTTCTTTTTAATGGGTCTCTCTGTAATTTTTTGCGCTTAGCATCGCGTGCAGCTCTGGCGGTCGCAAATTCCACATCAGAAAACGGATTAAATTTTATTTTATATTTTTCGTAATAAATTTCTTGTAACTGCTTAGCAGTAGAGTTTCACATCACTTTGACCACACTTCCTTATAATCTTCAAAATTTTTCTTTTTCATATTAAATGCGCAGTCCTCCAATATAGTAGCCACCTGTACTACACTCATACACTCATGAATATTATACAACTTTTCGTCATAAAATTCAACAAACTGTTTCCATACACTTGATTTTGATTTTCGGGTGTTATCTGGTGTTGTATTTTGAATTTCTTGTCTAATTACTTATTGATTTTCTTTACCAAATCGCGACATTTCACTATACACTTATTAAACTCAACGTACAGACCTTTTAAACTAGTAATTATTAAGCTTTGTGACAGAACCGGTTAAACAAAAATGACAAATCAACATATGTCAAAAACAACAATACCCTGGCCAACTTGACAAGCAGTGAAATTAATTTAAAATGTCAGGTTGGATTAATAATTTTTTTCC
Organism: Leptura quadrifasciata; assembly: GCA_963675555.1. Lineage (NCBI taxonomy): Eukaryota > Metazoa > Arthropoda > Insecta > Coleoptera > Cerambycidae > Leptura > Leptura quadrifasciata. The sequence goes on along the minus strand of OY776673.1, from coordinate 145,678,296 downwards.
AAATTATGGTGTTAAGTGGTGTGAAATTTTCTTACCGAATACCACGCAAGCTTAAATTATTCCTGGAAACAATTTAAGTTCTTGTGATATTATAAGTGAAAATATTAACCTTACAAAAAAGTTATTGAACATTTTTTGTTGGAACTCGATCAAATAATATATATATTTTTTAAATTTGATTGAAGAAATGTTATTTTTCTATTTGTTATAAATAAAATAGTTTGAAACAGTAATGACCCGGGTTACAGTTTGGTAACATGGAATTTCATAATCAGTAATATCTCCTGAACTGATTCCAGCAAAAAAATTTAATTTGAAGCGATATCGCCCATATCGCCTAGTCTAGTAGTATAAGAATTAGTAATTAGAAATAATGTGTATATCCGTCACGAAACAAAAATTCACTTGAAAAAATAGAGAGATAACTCCGTTCTCGACGAGAGTAGTTGTAAAACTTTACTTTAGAATTAGTGCTGTATTTTTATAATAATTTATTCTACATATAAACTGACTTAAATATTATCCACGATAAAAACATTAGTCTAATGGAAGATGTCAAATATAGCAAGTAATAACATTATAATGCTTTTAGATCGTCTTCGCTCTGGATTTTTATGATTTTTGTTTCGCCTTCGAGTTTAAGAAAAATGCTATCATAATTTGCCCATATTTTTCCGTTACTTTTGACTTTGTTTAATGTGGCTTTCAATAATTTTATATATGTTTCATTTGTGCCACGAATAATCCAAAAGGGTTTTTGATCATAGGGTCATAATCATTGGTCGCTATTAGTTCAGCAGCAACCCTCATTAAATGTTACCTTTGCAATTTGCATATGCAACGGCCGCACAAAATTAATGTGTGTTTGTGTATGACTGGATATCATTTTATTGGATTTTTTACCGTAATCCGTAATTTACCTACACTTATTACAAACTAGTTCCCGTAATTGCTGTAATTTTTCCGGATGATGATTTACCAATAGCCATTGGCGTATAGTTCCAGCAAGATAGTGCTCTTCCATACCATTGAGTTGATGTAAGACAGTACTTGAGTGAGGTGTTTCCAGGTCGATGGATAGGCAGAAGAAGGTCAATCGAATGGCGAGCTAGATTTCCCGATCTTACACCCCTCGACTTTTTTTTAAAGGGTTGCATCTATAACAACGGGTTAAATAATTTGGAGGATATGAAAGAATACCCCAAAGGGCATTCGATAACTGTTTACGACACTTTAAACAGAGACTAGCACATTATCTAGCTGTTAAGAGAGCTCAGTTTGAATAACTTATTAGACAATTTATTTATTTATTTATTTCAATGATAAAATTATATTAATCTTTCCTTTTCCTTTAAAAAAAAATATCGCATGCATTCGGAAAGAAAATAGCATTAACGGATTTCGATTGTCTTTACGCCGTTGAATAGCCTATTAAAACGCCTTTCTTTTGAGGTGCCACAAAGGGTAGGTTGCTCTTTAAAAAAGAGTTGGGGTGGTTGGGGATGGGAGTATATAATACTATGAGTTATACCAAAAGTTACGTGATTGAAAATAAAAATTAGGTTGAAGAATTTTTTTATTCAATCAATATTTTTAAAGTTACGGTCATTTTTCAATGCATATCACACACAATGTATAGTGTAAAGAATACATTCCAAAAGGTCTTCTATAAATTAATGGCACTCCTCTAAATAACAATGAGAATGAACTTTATTCTGTTTATTTATTTAACTCATTTTTCATTTTTGTTCGTTCTTGTAAGATTTATAGAAATCAAGCTGAGAAGCCGACAGAAAACACACTCTAAAAAAATTTAATTTCTTAAATAAACAATATCTCGACCTCGCCGAAATGAAACTGAACTAAAGTTAACTTAAAACATAATATTTTTAGTCGCAAACTCTTCTATAAAATCATTATTTTACTAAAAGGAACGTAACCAGACTGCAACCAACAGCTACTCTTTGGGCTATGTGCCCCGCCGAGCGCTGAATTACAAGTTACAAGCCTGGCGCGTTAAGTGTAATAATTGCATATTACCATCAAAACGCTAATGCTTCGATTGCAACAAACACCAGCCGAAAGACTGATCCTATTTAAAAGCACTCTCGTGTCTGTCGTCACACACCACTTGCAGACTGCAGTTTCGAACCGTTGGCTCTCGTCAGTGCAAGGTAGGCATGTGACGACCGACACGAGGATCACTTGACTATTTAGTACATTTTGGTATTTTTGGGATAGCGACATGTAAAATAGTCAGCAGGCGCCATCTAGCGGTCCAGTGTCTGTTGCAATCGAAAAATAAATAACCTGACTGGGCTTAGCATAGTTCAAATATGCTTTTAGAAGGTGGAATATTAAAACATAATATTTTTAATCGCAAACTGGTCTATAAAATCCTGATTTTACTATAAGGAACGTAACCAGACTGCAACCAACAGCTATTCTCCGGGCTATGTGCCCTCCGAGCGCTGAATTAGAGATGGCGCCTGCTGACTATTTTACATGTCGCTATCCCAAAGATACCGAAATGTACTAAATAATCAAGTGATCCTCATGTCGGTCGTCACATGCCTACCTTGCACTGACGAGAGCCGACAGCTCGAATCTGCAGTCTGCAAGTGGTGTGTGACGACTGGCACGAGAGCTCCTTTAAGTAGGATCAGTCTTTCAGCTGGTGTATGTTGCAATCAAAGCATTAGCGTTTTGATGGTAATATGCAATTATTACACTTAACGCGCCAAGCTTGTAACTTGTAATTCAGTGCTCGGCGTGGCACATAGCCCGGAGAGTAGCTGTTTGTTGCAGTCCGGTTACATCCCTTTTAGTAAAATAAGAAATTTATAGAGGAGTTTGCGACTAAAAATATTATGATTTAATATTCCGCCCTCTAAAGGCACATTTGAATTAAACTTAACTTGTCCCCCTGAACACGAAAATGAAAGAACTATCCTAACCAGACAATTCATATTAAAATATTAAAAAGACTTCATTATTTGTATATACATTAATATATTTGTATAGGGATTGTATACAAAAATTTAATAGGCTTGAACACCATTATAAAGTAATTCCTTTAAATTAGCCTTACTTTTAATCTTAAATAAGACCTCTTTTATAAAAGAATACATTTTAGAATGACTCGTAGAACTATAATATTAATTACTCGTCTTTAATTTTAGATTGGCCAAAAATGTCCAAAAATCGTGACGCCAATGAATCGGCGGATTTTTATAGATTTTCTCTTCAATTAGGCATGTGTTATGAAGTTTACGGTGAAAATCAAGAAGTGAGCCCCTATAATTGTAGAAAAACGGCAAAACCAGAAAACTACGCATGCATTGATTGGATAACAGGGAAAGAAAACTGTTTAGGATTGAAAATTCCCCAAATTGAAACAATAGAGCTTATATGCGGTTCGGCAGGTGACGATCTGCCTTATCATACAGTTTCTTCCTGTTTTAATGTTTACAATCATGAAGAAAATGCGAAGACAGTATGTCAAAAGAAATTTGGAAATTATAGTATAGGTATAACTACTCCACGTAATAATTCCATATTATTTCATTCGTATTTTTGTCAAACACACAAGACACGTCAAGAAATTAAAACATATAAGCTATTCATAGAAAACTTTAGCTTTGACCCCGATATAAGAAGTTGCTATAAGATTTTTACTCGAGATCAAGAGATTAGCCCATTTACTTGTTTAAGTAGAGGTGTATATGAGGCATGTGCCCATAAACTAAATGGCTCAAATTGTTCAGGAATAAAGACACAAAATAATGAGACTGTGGTCTTGCACTGCTCCAACAATGATGAAGAAAAACCTGAATTCCCCTGCTTCAAAATATACACCTCTGACAGTCAAGTACATACTACTTGTCAAAGACAATTGGAAGAAAGTTGTATAGGAATAGTCACTCCGAGCAATTTAACGGTGCTGTTTGAATGTCACACTTGCTTCTCTACCCAAGGTAATTCAAATCATTGCATACTGTATTTATTACGAGGTAGCCCACGATGTTTTGCGATGAAAAAATTTTAAAGAACGTTTCTTTGTTGTCAATCAATATTAGTTAATTTGCTGTTTGTTCAAGTAGTAATAAGACTATTAAGTCTTTACATTTTACTGACGACAAGTATGTTATTATGTTGGTCATGTACGGCTTGTGTCGAAGAAGTAGTAGGCGTACTCGAGACTTGTACAGTGGTCTCTTTCCCAACCGAATAACTTCAAATAAAAATACTTTCGCTAATGTGGACAAAAATGAATACATAATTCTTCTCCTAGTGGAATATAGCAAATTCTAGGCAGAAAGCCTTTCTTGCCGCGGGTAGAGGAAAAATCTTACAGAATATATCGTATCGCCCGTGATCTGCGATAGTGTGAGGTTCTTACTCGTTAAAAAACTCCTCCCTCTCTCGTAGGTGCACCTAGGAACCGTCGCCAGGCCTTACTTCAGAGCAGTCTTGTCTTTCCCTTACTCACTTTTTCTTAATATTCAAGTTATTGGAAATCTACTGGATCTTACTGGAATGTGATACGGCGATAAGCCGTACAAAATAGTCAATTTCGTGTTCCGGTTTCTGTGCATCGACATTTCACGCTTCTTGCATTGGATTCCTCATTGAAGTCTTTAAACACATGAAAACAGGTCTCTTTTGGTATTGTGGAAGTTGTGTGGACCTAAGGAATGATTATGAAAAGTATATCAACAACATGGTGGAAAACAAAATCAATGATATGATTAAGAACGTGGATAATTTATTTATTCAAGCAATATCTGAGGATCGAGTTAATATGATATCGATGCCCATAGTTAATGCTAAACAGCCCGTTCTCTATTCTCAAGCTGTTTCATCTAAAAACTCTGTAGTCATTAAACCAAAGGACACCAGTCAATCAAATGCGCAAACCAAATCCGACATTGCCAGTAAAATTAACCCTATAGAGACTAATTTAAAAGTTTCTACGATAAAAAATGTGCTTAACAGTGGCATTCTGATATGTTACAATAATGCTGAAAGTGTAAGTAAATTAAAAGAAATGGCTGACCAAAACTTACTTGAAAAGTACGAAATAATAAGTTAAAAGAGCCACTCCTCGACTGAAAATTGTTGGCATGTCTGATCAACACTCGGAGGAACAGCTACTGACGTTTACAAAGTGTCAGAACAATGTGCTAAATGAATCAAGTGAGTGCAAAGTGGTGAAAATATGGCCAACTAAAAAACGTAGTGATACTTTCCATGCCATCCTAGAACTAGATAGTGATTCATAGCAAGGTAATGAACACCGGCAATTTATTTGTAAATTTTGATAACTGTATCGTGTATGACGCTCTGGATTTAAAAATTTGTTATAGATGTAGTGGATTAAATCATATTCAAAAAACTTGTAATGCTACTCAAGCTTGCCCTAAATGCTCATTAAGCCATTCTGTCCCTGAATGTAAATCTACTAATTTAAAATGTATCAACTGTGTTAATATTAAGTCTAATGATTGTAACCACGCTGCATGGGATACAACTAGATGTCCCGTTTATAGACAAAAATTTGAACAATACAAATCATTATTATTTGCAGTCAAATAGCAACTAGAGAGGAATGCTATCGAGTCTGATATCGCGCTAGATAATGTTAGTGAATATTCGAAAAAACAATTGAATATATATTATCAAAATGTCCGTGGTCTAAAAACAAGAACTCGATGCTTGTATAATGCGGCTCTAACATGCAACTACGACATAATAGCCCTAACTGAAACCTGGCCAGACTCTGACATTTTTGATGCTGAGTTATTTGGTTCAAATTACACAATCTTTAGAAGAGATCGTAAATTTAGTCAAATAAATGTTACCAGAGGTGGCGGTGTATTAATTGCTGCCAAAAAATCTATATATAGCCATTACAATCAGCCTCGATTGTTCTATTCCTAATATTGATATGGTTGGTGTGAAAATTGCTTTACGAAGCAACTATATATATTATTGTTTTGTACATACCACCAAATCTTGGCGTACAAATTTATGAAATTTTGTTTGATGAAATGGCGAATCTTGAATTTAATTTATTACCGGTGAAGAACAAGTTATTATTATAGGCGATTTCAATATACCTGAATATGCTAAAATATGCTAATTCTCTTACTAATAACTGTAATAGCAATAACATCTCTATCCTAAAAAATCTTAGTCTTAGTCCTTAGTAATCATAAAACAGAGGTAAATAATTCTACTGACCACTTACTACTTGAGGACGATCATCACGCTCCTCTGGATACTATTTATAAGTACAACAAAAACAGAATAAAAATTCTGTTAATTCTTCTCCCATGTATAATTTTAGAAAAGCTAATTTCCATAAGCTCTACGAGGACTTAACTAATATTGATTTTGCTAGTATTGATCAACGTAAAGATGTAAATGAGGCATGTGATATATTGTATTCTATCCTCGACTCTGTTTTCATTGATAGCGTCCCAAAAACTTTAGCTAAAACTAATTTATTAGGTTCAATGGTAATATCATTCGCAATATAAAGACAAAATCAAAACACTGGCGCAACTTTTAAAAAAATGGCAACTCAAATGAATTGAATCAATTTAAAATTCTTAGAGCAAACATAAAAATCGATATTGATAACGCGCACAAGGAACATCTTATCAATATTGAGAACCAAATTAAGTTCAATCCAAATCACTTCTGGTCATATGTAAACAGCAGAAAAAATATATCCAGTATTCCTAGAGTTATGACCTATAATGACTCCATATTAAACGAATCACAAGTAATAGTTGACGCATTTGCTAATTACTTTCAAGAGTCATCTACAAACTTTTCTTATGATATAAATAGCATTCATTGTAATACTAACAATTTATGCATTCCCGACGTATCCAAGGCACTTAAGAAAATTAAACCTAAAACCACTACAGGTCCTGCCTTTCTGCTTAAAGATTGTGCCATTTTATTTGCAAAACAGCTAGCTAGTACTTTTAATTTGTTTATTAAAACTGCTACTTTTCCAGAAGTCACACTAACTGAGCACTTCCTAAACTTTTTTGAATCCTATTGGTAAATAGACGACTAAATGTACAATACCGTGGATTTTGGTCTATGGATATCTCAGCGAAATCAGGTGTTCCCAAGGTTCTGTGCTTGGGTCATTGCTCTTTAACATTTTTATAAATGATATCGTCATTGGCTTACACTGCAAAACATTACTTTATGCCGATGACTTAAAAAATTTTACATCTATCACTAGTGCAGGAGACTGTGTTGATTTGCAAAACGATCTTGTACAACTATGGTCTTGGTGTAGCGTGAACAATTTACAGTTAAATATCTCAAAGTGTAGCTTTATGACATACACTCGTGCAGAAAATCCAATAAAATTCATCTATACAATTAATGATGAAAAACTGAAGAGCTGTGGCCATTTCAAAGATCTAGGAGTTATATTTGATCCAAAGTTATCTTTTATTAGCCATATCAATCAAATCACCGCTAATTCCTTCAAAAATTTAGGCTACGTTATCCGCAATTGTAAAGAATTTAACGAAAATACACTGAAACTTCTCTTTAATTCATTTGTGAGGTCAGGACTTGAATATGCTTCAATAGTCTGGAGTTCTGATTATGAAAATAAATATAGCATTGAAAAACCTCAGAGACGTTTTCTTAAATACCTCTGGTTCAAAAGTTCTGGGAATTATCCAGAGAGAGGTTTTCCACATTGTGACTTATTACATAGATTCAACACGAGTGATCTTCAACTACGTCAGGCGTATCACTCTCTTGTATTCCTTTTTAAGATTTTAAATAGCACTGTTGACTACCTTGAAATTCTTAGTTGCATTAGATTTCATATTCCCAATTTGCAGACTGGCTCGCATTAGTCTCTATTCTATTTGCCTCCACCAAGAACAAATTTGCTGTTATTTTCTCCCCTGCACCGTATGTGTTCCAACTGTGATTCTTTATATAATAATATAGTTATTTTTAATACTAGTATATCCAAAATGTGAAATGTTGTTCTCAATTCTGCACAACAACTATAGCTTCTAAAATATTAGATTACAACTTTTATGACTATACTAATCATAGATTTATTTTGTTAATTTTTATTATCATTTAATTGTTAACTTTTAGTTAAGTTACTTAGTTTTAGTTATTATTTAGTTTTCTTTTTATGTTTGTAAAATTCCTGCCCTATAATTAGATTTCTGTCTGGGCAGTCGTATCCAAAATAAAAAATAAAAATAAAAGAAAGTTATTGTAGAGCACTATGCCTCAACCCTCTTCTTTCGTCCTCTGTCCTGGTATTTATGACCATATGAATATCAGTTTAGCCACTTTCGTCTTTATTAATGGATTCCACTATATTGTCCAGGGTTATATCTACATCCCCTTCCCGTTTAAGTCTTAGTACGTGATCAGTCCATTTTGGACAGTGGAATACTGCGGGTTCTGCTGTATCCGGTAACCCCCCATAGTACCTACAATCTTCCGTGGTAGATTTCCCTATCTCATATAAGTATGCATTGAAGCTCCCATGCCCGCTCAGGAATTGGGTCAATGGGCAGATGGTTTCCCCATACTTTCTGTCCATAACTTTATGTCAAAGATCAGTCTTCTCGTCCAGCTCTTTGCCCGGATCGTTCCACAACTCCTGTCACTTTTATATGCTGCATCTTCTAGCCTCTTTTTGGTTTGCAGCCCTGTTTAGTTCTCCCGCCTTATATACGGTGGCTCTCTCCCCCGCTAGCTATTCTATGGGATTCGTCCCCTGTAGGCTCTGCAAATCATAATTGTCATCCGCCTCTGTACACTTGTTATCTTCTTTTTTGCGCCGCTGCTGTTTTACCAACTTCTTCCAGGTATTTGACGTATGTGATACTGTCAACAGAACTGATGTTCAATTGGTGAAAATTTCGCTCTTATGGTGGACGTCGTCAGGAGTTCGCCACAAATTTTCTTAGAGAGGTAGATGGGCGCCAGTACCGGCTCCGGGGATCCGTTGAAGCACCAGCGTCGAACTGCATTGTGGATTGGGTTCGTGTGAGAGAGATCAGGGAGTTGTTTCTTCGTATAGAGAGAGTTTTCGTACGCCCAGCTTCGGCGTTTAAGGCAGCTGATGATGCCTACTTTAGTTTCAGGAAATTTAGCCCTGCTAGAGAAGATGTCCCTAGATGGTCATGCGATTACTTTCTTATTAGATTTCATGGAAGAGGTGACTGCTAGGGTAGGTGTCCCTAGAATGAGGTACGAATTCTTATAAAGTTTTCAGAGAAGGAGTGAGTATCTTCTAAGGTAGATATCCCTAGGTGTAGGCGAGCGCCAATGAATTAAAAGTCACTTTCTCGAAAAGTCCGTATATTAACAGTTTGTTTAAAATATTTACAAACGAAAGAAATGATTTATTTTATTTAGTTATTTTAGTAGTTTAGAAATTCTACTTTTTGTAGCTAAGAAGCGTTACTAGTTAGGATGTTGCGGTGGACTGAATATTATTGAGTGCTGTAGGTTAGTTGAGTTACGTTGATGAACACTGGAGGAAGATTGTGTCTCGGAATGCGAATGTGAAGTGTGTGGACTATGCCTGGGGCTCTCCGTCGAAATCCGACGCTTACCCTGGGTTGATATGTTATGGAATTGCTTTGCTCCATGGCTGACGGTATATTGTGGTTGTTTTAATCTTTAACTTTCGTAGTTTTTCTGACGATTGGTTATATTAGTATTATTTATATTAGTAATGGGTTAATATATCTGTATGGTGCGTGCACCGTGTGGCTCTTTTTGTTTGTATATTTATGGCTCTTTTAATCTTGCAATGACTTTGATAATATTTTGATAATGACATTTAATAGTTATAATTTTTATTTGTTTTTAAGATTTTTATATTTTTTTGGATTTTTGTTTTTTAGGTATTTTTTTTTTTTTTTGATTTTTTTTTTTGATTCCTATGGATCTTTTAATTATTTTTTTTCAAACAACAATTACAATAGTATTTTTTTTTAGGAAGTGTAAATGTAATTAAGGGAGGGATGGGTAGGAGCTTGAAGGAATTTGGATGTTAAGTAATTGACAAAGATGGGGTTTATGGACGATATTAGGGACTGCGCGAAGTTTGGCAACAACCGTTTTAAAATGAAATCGTTGAGGAGTGGAGTTCCTGTTAAGTTATGCAACATTTCTGCCGGTGAGGTGTGTGGAAGTTTTAGAATGAGTCTGAGCATCTTATTTTGAATCAATTGTAATGTCTTTTGGTGGGTGACTGATATCAGGGGGTACCATATAGGGGCCGCATATGTAATGATAGGCTGTGGTATATCGTTCACGTACAGGTTAAAAAGTATTGGTCCGAGGGATGATCCCTGAGGGATGCCGGCTAGGATAGGGGATGAGGGTGAGCACCCCTGGTTGACTACTACTCGGAAATGTCTCGGAGGCGATTTTCGCGTGCTTTTATATTTTTCTGCGCCGCCCGAGCTGAATTGCTGCACACTGCAGCGCGATGGGAGGAGCCTAACCGGGCTGCTACTGAGAAAGCCGGCTATCTTCCTGGAACTAGATTGCGTCGTAGATTAATTGATTTATGTTAAAATTTTACTATAATGAGGATTTTTACTTAATCGGAGATTTATGATGCAAATATAAAATAGTTTTAGACTTTTTTTATTGTAGTTTGAGTATGTTATAGTGTTGAAGAGGTCAAAATTGAATGTGTGCTCGATTTAAAATTTAAAAAATTTGTTAATTAAAAACTATGTTTGTTGACAATACCTTGGTTAGCGTCACTCCTAAATATTTTACTTCATTGCCTGGGCAATATTGGTACCTTCCAAGGTGAACCATTTGGGTCATTTTCTCCTCCCAGTTAATAGAATTGCCTCAGTTTTTAACTACTAGTTCCAACCTATTCTCATGCACTGGCTTACTATCCTTATGTATGATTTGCCGCTCCCATCAGTCCCTGCTCCGTTTTGGCACTGATAACAATTGCCAAGTCATCTGCAAGGGCTATGATTTTTGTCCCTCTCGGTAGTTGAGGTCACAGCCCTTTATCGTTTAAGAAATTCCACAAGATCGAGCCTAGTACTGACCCCTACGGAACTGTACAGCTCACTTCAATATTTTCTCGGCTACCTTCGTTGTCTTGCAATGTTTTGCCCCTGTCCTTTAGATAACTTCCTTTTCCTCCAGTTCCTGCATAATGATTTTTCTTTAATTTTTCTAAATTCCTTTTTCTCTTGTAAAAATAAATTGAACTTTGGCACTTGGTATAAATTAATCTTATAATAAGAGACCTCCCAATTATGAAACAAATTCAAGTGGGGAAGTTCAACCATGCTTATTTCGCTACGGTTTTTATTTTAGAATATCCCATTTAAACTGCTTTATTTTTAAATTCGCTGGAAAGTCATTGCTCAAACTCTTCTATTTTCCTGCAAGTGGTAATTACAATAAGTGGAGCAAATATACAGGATGTTAAGAAATTGAAAAACGTGAAGTGGGGCCAAAAACGTAGTAGTACCCTTTAAATTCGAGATTTACAGCAGAATAAACATCGTTTAAAAGATGGTTTGTAATAATTATAAAATGGTAAAATATTAAACAGACAAACCTATTGTTTTTAACGCCCTGAAACTGTATCTACGTTGCATTCGAATAGACTGGATATAGTAACAGGGCGGCGAGGCCCGAGACAAATGCGTTATGCGCATATCGGGCTCTCTCCGAGTATTGTTGTTTTTCCCATCTCACCATTGTCTTCATTAACGTTATTAATATTATTACCACCCCAAGCGAAAGCAACCTACATATATGAATAAGTGCGTTGCAAAAAGTTTATTTTACTTAATATTAAAATAAAAATAACTTCTATTTTCTAGGTGCAAATAATCTGCCTCCTTATCAGGATCAATTTAGGAAAATGTTCCGCAAGTTTGTTGAAAATGCTCTTCATAATTATACGCACGGGTATTACGCTATTAAACAGAGTTACCCAGTCTTTAAAGACTACTACGAAGAAAAGACAGTTCATTTATTGCGTGGCCATAATAACTGTCGAGGACTGACGTTAAATAATTTTGAAACAATTGTTTTGGAATGCCCTAATAAAGGACCTAAGAAACACGGTTGTTTCGATGTTTACAGCCCAAAATATGAAAAAAGAAATAGCCCGGAACAGAAGGTAACTATAACAGATTCACTGTAAGCCTGTTATTAGTCGGCGCTTTTGTATAGACTAAGTTTTGAGTCAGAGGAACAAGAGCTTGAGACGTCATAATTAGTTATTTGTGTGCCAAAGCCGCAAAATCCCTTTTTAGCATACCTACTCAGAAAATAAATGTTTCTTAGGTCGCTTGCAAAATCTGAAATATACTAAAAAATTTAGCGGTCAAGATATGCACAGTATTTTTTACAATTGTAGGAAATACATAATTACAAATTTTATTGCTTTAAAAAAAACACTTCAATTTCTGGCGACGTAATGTGAAAGACAGGTGGGTAGTCTTTTTCGGGGGCGCTGCAATAACGACAATAATTTCTTATATTATAACAAGAATATCTATAGTGGTATAAGTTTATGGTTTGAAAACGTATGAAAAAGCTCAAATTAATCTTTTTTGACAATTCCGATTCTGTAACTAAACTTGTAAAATTATGTTATCCATCGTCGTACCTACTCTTAATATTTAAATAGAAAATATATCAATAATACATTGTAACTAGAAGGATCCCTATCCAAATATGTACTCAATATAAAATAATTACAATATTTTTTTTTTTAAAACATTTATTTAACGTCGGCCTATTTCCGCTACTGAGGCCTAACACCGACGCCTGTAGACGAGCTACCCCCAACCAGGAATTTTGCCGAACCTCTTCCCTTAAAAAGAGTAGGGATCTTTTTACTTTCCTAACATTTAATAGACAAGGGACCGACGGCTTTACATCCCCTCCGAAGGATGGTATATCTCCTATACAACCCTCGCCTAAGGGTGTATAGTTTCCGCGCATACACTGATATACAAGCCGCTGGAAGATGTGTGAGGCGAGAACGCGGTTTCCGTTGGAATGGTCACCCATCCAAGTACTAACTGCGCCTATCGTTGCTTTACATCGCATACCGAAGTATGTACATAGTAAAGACGCACCTACGCCCGCCCCATTACAATATTTAAACTAATGCATAACGTGACATTATATTCTGCGTGATTCATAAGATACATTTCTTTATGTTCAGATGAGAATTACTACGTTCTCACTTGAGTTCATCTCAGCGACGAACTCCCCAACTGGTAAAATAAAAATAAAGTATTAAAACAATGGGAGATTTATTATTTTGCGTAATAATTACAAATATATTATGTAGTATCTTGGAATTTTTCAACCAATTCTGAAATGTACGTCGGGGATATGAATATTGTTGTATTTATTCACTTATGGATACAGGTATTTGTATAGTTAGTCCCTGTTAGCAGAGTAGAAGAAAGTTGCCTAATTAGTTACTAATAAATTGGTAGATCGCCAGTTGTTCCAGATATAGCGTCACTGGGTTAACTAGGGATTTCAAGTTATGGTTTTATTCCAGATTAATTAACCAGAACAAAAGAGAAAACCTGGCAAAAAGGTCACAGTGTATAAAAGAAGCGGAAGCAACGCATACAGTAGTTCTAGTTCTTCATTCTTCTTTCTCTTTTTTGCATTCCTTCACGCTCTCGCTCTTGCTTTGCTTATTTCTTCTAATTGTAACTGCTTTTGTCTGGCGTTTATTATATCATAATTTTCTGGTGCTTCTCTACGACAGTTCCTTCTTCTTGTTTGCTCATATGTTCATGCCTGGCACTCCCTTCTGTGTCTATCCCTATTCACGTGTTGTTTTCTGTCCTAGCCTTTTTATTCTCTTTTTCCGTACCACCTGTTCTTGTCGACGGAATTCTTGCTATGAAGCTCCTTCTTGAGATTTCCGTTAATCTTTTGCTTTCTTCAATCATCCTTTCGAATATTTTGTCTTCTGCAAAACTATAGTCTATAATTTTTTATTTGGCTCTTGCTTTAATTTTTTCGTTATCTAAGTAGCTTATAACTAGGACTTCTAATATCACTTTATACACTACTCCTAATTTCTATATTTTAGGTTTTATATATCTTTACACTAATTTTAGACTGTGGCATTTCCTTAGTCTATCTATCCTAATTTATATTTTGTCCTCTCTATCCTAAATTAACCTTAATTTTAATAAAAACCATCTTTTTATTGTCATTCGTCTTCGCCATTCTAAGGCCCGAAATGTTAGTTTATTGGTCTTTTTCCCACTTATATTTTATTATGGGCTCACAAGTTTCTTACTTATTTTTTATACACGTATGGCTATACCTATATATATTTTTTCTTATTTTAATTTTTTTGTTTTTTTTAATTTTGAGTCAAATTTTTTTCATAGAGTCGAAATGTCACTTATGGGGCATCACCGTACTCAGGATTCCAAAAATATAATATACAGGGTATTCCATTTAAAAATCAAAAGTTGGGGTCATTTCTGGTGAAACTGGAAGTGGGAAAAAATGACAATTATGCCACAAAGTGTGTTCTTGGTCATATAATACATCTATCAAGTTTCATTTTGACATTCTCAAAAATAAGGAAAAAAGGGGGTCTACCATGATTCGTTGACACCCGGTATAATAACAATTAATAATAAGTTTGTATATCACCTACAGATCATCGTCGATTTAGGCTCGTATATGCCCTTTAAAATCTAACAACTAAATCTATCACTACTACAAATCAGCTAGTTCCACTTGGTTCCCACTTTTAACTTACAATCGTAATTTCACTCAGAAACACTACTACGGTCAGTGAACTCTATACTAGTTACGAATTGTATAGAGTTAACTGACTACGGTACACACAACTAGTCTCTTTGCGGAAGCTCTGACATTGTTCGTAGGACAATACTCGTATTCTGCAGAGTTGCATCCCTTTGTCTCTTCCGCATACTGAATTATTTATCTCATAAGAGAAGAATAATGCTGTGGTTAGGCAATGACCACCAGCCAGCAGCTGCACACGAAGACAGTCCCCTGTCTTTAATCGGTTGAAGAAAATACAACTTTCTCTCAAACAAGGACTCGATCCCTCAACTATTAACGAAGGTGTTCACCAAGTAGGAAGAGTTACATTGAACGAGCAAGGTGGAGCATCCGGTGCAGAATTAAAGAACATATATTAAATAATTAAAGAATCAAAAGTCTATGATACACAGGAAAGTCACTGGTGGTAGAACATATTTACAAATTCTATAAAATTTACTTGAAAACGTCAAAAATTCGACAAAACTACATGCTATTGCCCAAGAATTATTATAAAATCCTTAGAAATTGTCAAAAACATGAACAATGTCAATAGAAAGGACGGGTTTTAACTGAGTAACACATGAAGATTGGCTTGGCCAAGCATCAGTGGTTTAAACTGTTACAATCATGGAGCATAACAATTGAGCAAGATGTATGCCGACGCGTAGAACACAACAATAGAATCCTTAAGGAGAGGCTGACAATATGATTAGCGAAACGTCGAATCAAACTCGACGACTCGAAGAAACTACTTCATTGGACAACGGCCATAAAGGCCTGTATTCTAAAGTTAGTTTTAATAAACTTCACAAATAATGATTGAAAGCTATGAAAGGCGAGTGTGAGTACGAAGGATAATATATAACTAGTTTAGCCACAGAAATATTGTCAATGTTATTTAACTGTTCCTAATATATTTTTTATTGCTGTTATTGAATTTATAACTCTTTAAGACTATAGGTAGACTTCAACTATTTGTATAACAGATTTTGTTTTCAACGAAACTGGTTTATTATAATTATTGAAAATAAAAGCTACTTATAATCAATCAAGCGATCTACATAGAATTCGTCGATAAGCATAAGTTAGATATGAATAATGGGAAAGATCTTAATGTGTATATCCTTTTTCATATTTTGAATTCACTTCTCATAACTATAATCATATTTTCATTGCAACTAACTAATAATTTATTTTAAAGGTAGAAAGCGTCTGTATAAAAGTTTTGGATGAACGCTGCGTAGGAATCGTAACTCCAGACAATTGGACCCTAACTTTGGATTGCGTTTCTAAACCACATACACATTATGTTCAAACTTATTATTCTGCTGTATCTGTACCATTTAATGGAATGCCACCCCGAATGTAAAGAAAAACAATTTATAATTTATTTAAATTGTTATTGGGTTTTACATGTATCTAATAAAAATTTATTTCGCTTATGTTCCATGATTTATTAGTATTTGTTTAATGTTTTCTAATTTGTTAGAAGCGTTTTCAAGATATTTCGTAATAATTCGATTTCTTAACTGTATTAAGAGTTATTTAAAAAAGTTGACTATTTTGACACATTACCGCCAAACAAGGTACGTACCAAAATTCAGCTAGTGAAATTCTAATGTTCCTTGAGAAATTACAGCTGTAGCGCATGGCGTGGACCAAACCAAATTGTTTTTCTTTCTAAACTATGTCAGCTCTCAAAATCGGACAAGTGATAAGAAATGTTTGAAACAAGGCTGCCTGTATGCAAAATAAGTCTTAAAGATATTATTTTGAAGATATTTGCCACTCGGCAGCACCTTGTGATAGAAGGAAGTTTGATTAAATCATCCTATTTTGGTCTCAGGATTATACGTTTTTGTACAGACCTTTTAGAAATACTCCTGTAACCACAAGAAAAAACTGATAATACTATTTTCCGTAAATTTTAAATTTGCACAATTGTAGGTTTGATGGAGTTCTAGGAATAGATTCAGTGCAAAACTTCTAATTCTAGAATAAATAATAACTATACTGATAGCAGTTTATAAATTCGCGCCATATATAAATAATATATAAATAAATACCACAGAAATTAGACAACCCCCAATTCCAGAAACCAGGGGCTTGTGCGGAAGGGGTTACACATTGAAAAAAACGCGGACATACAACCATTTCCTCCGACAGTGCTAGTGCCTGAGCCAGAATTCGAACCGGGGTGGTGCGATGCCCGTGTGATTAATCGCGATTGCCACCTCGCGCCTTAACCCACGCGGCTATCGACCAGAATCATATATTCATTATTTTTAAATCGTAATACAGCAACAAGTTATTTTTGCCCACGCCTAATTATATGCTCTACAAAATTTAATTCATATGTTAAAATTAACCACATTTCTACTGTATTTCAAATTCTAATATAGTAGACTAAATTTGATAAAAGTATCTCAAACTATTCAAAAGATTTCTGAAAAATATGATCTGTTGTAATCATCTTTGATATTTCATATTTCAAAAATGTAGTGTATAGATAGATATCTAATACATATTGGTTATATTGCCGTCATATAAGTTTAAGTTGGAATCTTTGTGGTCGGTTAAGCAGGGCTGACGTAACTTAGGTAGAGAAACGGTGATTTCCAGTAATGTCAGGCTAATATGCCTTAGCGATTTAGGATTTGGTTCTGCCCAACCCATTTTTGGTTTAACCGCCGCCGAGCTGGGCGGCATACAAGGTGCCATTAGTTTCATATCATTTTAAAAAACTGGTAATGGGGAATGATTAGACAAACAAAAAACCTATATAACTTTTTCCTCTAAGGGCACTTTGAAAAAACTGACCAAGGTCAATAATTTCAATAGTTCTAAAAAAAAGTTTAAGAACCTCTGCCTTATGGGTCAATAGACAATGTTTTTTCACTTACTTTTAAGAAAATCATAAAAGTGGAAAAAGGCTTTTGTTCTTAAGCCGGCCGCTAGTGCCCACATTCGCGGCTTGGATTAACAAAGGAGACAAAGGGTACCGATGTCTTGGTTCTTAAAAACCGAGCGCGATAAAATAATTTTCCACAAAAAAAATTGCATAATGACACGCAACAAATGTTAACTTACCAGTGTTGTTTATTCACATAAATTGTTCGAAACGTCCTCCACCTACATTAATACACTTTTCAGCACGACGAAGTAAAGACATACGTACTCTGTTCAACACATTGGGTAAATTAGGATCATTTTTTGTTGTCTCTATGCACATTAAAACGCGTTGCTGCAATTGTTTCAAAGTGTGTATCACTGTAAACAAGCGATTTAAGATGCTCCCAAAAATAAAAACCCATTGGATTTAAGTCGAGTGACCTACCAGGCCATCCAACCGGTCCAATCCATCGTTGAGGAAATTGTGTATTTAAAAAATTTCGAACCGCCAGGCTAAAATGCGCTGGTGTGCCATCGTGCATATACCACATACGTCTGCGCGTCTTCCAACAAATATGGCAATGTTTGTTGCAATAAATTTAAATAGATTTCACCATTTAACCTATTGGGTAATTCTGTTGGTCCAATTATTTCATTACCACAAATTCCTGCCCACAAATTAACAGAGAAATGTCATTGAAAGTGAGACCTTCTTGTTACATGCAGGTTTTCATCTGACCAATAATGCATAGTTAAGCGCCCCGTTCCTGGTAAAACATGACTCATTAGAAAAACATAGGTCGTTTAAGAAATCCTCATTTCTTGCGTGTTTTCTCAAAATCCACCTACAAAATTCGTTTCGGTCTGTATAATCCTGAGGTTCTAGGGCTTGGACACGTTGATAATGGTAGGGGTGTAAACTCATATCTCTCAATGTCCTCCATACCACAAAATGGGACACTGCCACACGGTTTGCGATTTCGCGGGTACTTAACGTTGGATCCTCTTCTACAAGTTCCAAAATTTGAACCTCTGATTCAATTACTGTATTCTGGCGTTGTGGACCTCGTTCGCCTTCATGTCCATCGTGTCGACCTGTTTCTCGAAGACGCTAGGCAATATTAACAAATCTCCGTAGACAAGGATGACGTCGGTTGGGGAATCTTTGAGGACAAAGACGTTCTTCAGCATCTGCATTTCCACGACATTCTCCACTCAACAAGTGCATATCCGCGAGCTCTGGATAAGTGTAATTTTCTGCCATAATGTCCAAAATTCACTTTTAAATACAGCGTTTTAAAATACTACACTAAACGAAAGTAAGTCAATAAAGTAAATTCTAACTAAGGATACAGAGAAACGTGATCCAAAATTGAAAAAAACCGTGTGATTGTAGTAATCAAGTAACCGACATGAACTAAACTATAGTAGATTTTTCTTATAACAGTTTAGAACATTTTTGTCCCTTCTGCTTTTTAAAGTATCTTTTATTGGTTCTTAGTCCACATTAACTGATGCTATTGGCGAGAGAATTTAAATTGGAAGGTGTATCCGTGCAGTTTTATATATATATATATATATATATATATATATATATATATATATATTCCAGCTAACTAGGTAGATAATAAAACTGCAAAAGTAAAAAACACAAAAGTAGCCGCCGCCGGCTGCCGCTACTTTATTGGTGACTCTCGGTGGTTTACGTCTTAATTCAATGCTCACTGCTTGACCAGCATTGTCAAATGTGTGAGATTTTCACATGGCCCAACGAAATTTCATGGTATTTTGTAACAAATCATTGTAGTTTTGGTACTTATACGTTATTGTGCGCGCCAATATCCATTGGCTGGATGTCGGTCTCGATAACTAGGGCCGAGTAGGACTATTACTCTTTGCACCTAGATTATCTCTGTAGACCTGGACCGGCCTTCGTGATAGGTGGGCCCGCGTACTTCTACCAGACCCAGATCACAAATGTGAGATGTGTCGTGGTATTTTCTGCGGACCTCCCCTGGTCCTGGCTGTTGAACCTCGCTGGCTGAGGTCTCTTCTGGCGCTCTTCTTGTCTTGATGTTTTCTTTCTTCGCCAGCTTGTCACCCCCGGGGGTAGTCATCGGTCGAGTTGGGTTTAAGAAGTTTTGGCTGGGACTGACTGCCGGTACGTAGGACATCAATTGATATCCTGCCCCGGATCGTCGGAAAGGTAAGGATGAGCTGTGTAGGTCGGGAGTGTGGAGACCTAAGTGCTTCTTTTAGCACTTTCGGTCTCCACGGAGCAGGTAGGACAACGGGCGTCGGACGGTATGTTGTCCGACGCCCGCAAGGAGGTTGGGTTAGGGTTAAAAACGTCATGTCTCTGGTAGTGGTGGTCCGTCCTGGCGTATCTGAAACAGATCTGTTAGCGGGAAATAAAGGTTATACTTACCCGTTGTCCAGTAGCTGAACCCTCGGTCGCTTGTGCCTCGGGGCGTCGGCGGGGTCGTAATAAGTGGCCTGTCTGATCAGCGGGTTCCCATGCTCCTCGGCTTGGGCGTACAGCTTCTTCGCTCGTTCCCTGATGACTTCAATGACCGTGGTGTACTCCAGGTCTCTGACGATGACTGCGGTTCTCACGTACCATGGGGCGTCAACTACCGTCCAGAGGGCGATGTTCTCCACTGCCTGGAGTCTCTTCATGTAGGACTTCGCCTGGTAGCCCCACGCTACCGAGGTGTACGTCAGCTGCGGCCTGATGAGGGTCTTGATAAGCGTGAGCTTGTTCCTCAAGTTAAGTCGGTTCCCTTTTCCCGTCATTGGGTAGATGAGGGCTCTCATACGTCGGGCCTTGACTGTGATGGCGTCCGTGTTTTGTCTCCATGTTAGGCTTCTGTCCTTGACCACGCCAAGGTATTTGACGGTGTCGTGCCATTGGATGTCCTCGCCGTTCATGGAGACGTGTCCTGTGGGAATTTCTTTCCGCACTCGTCTGAAGAGGATGGCTTGGCTCTTGTCGGCGTTGACTGCGACTTTCCACTTCGTGCACCATTCTTCCAGGAGTGTGGCCGCTTCCTGGAGTTTTCTGGTTGCGTCTCTGGCCTTCCAGGATCTGGCAATCAGGGCGGTGTCGTCTGCATACTGGCTAGGGCTGTATGGTCGGTCCGGGGGAGGTCCGAGGTATAGATGGCGAACAGGTGCGGTGACAGCACCGATCCCTGTGGAACTCCCGCCTCCACGGTCCTGTTGGTGGAGAGTTGGTCCGAGATTTTCACCCTTAGCTGTCTGCAGTGTAGGTAGGATCTCACTAATTTGACGAGTTCGATGGGGTAACCCATACTCATCATTTTAGCTAAGAGACCGTCGTGCCAGACCGTGTCGAATGCTTTGGCGACGTCTAGGAACAGCGCCGCGGTGACTTGACGCTGCTTGAACCCCTTGGTGATCTGCTCAGTGAGGCGAAGCACTTGGAGTTCCGTGGAATGTCCTGTTCGGTATGCGAACTGTTCATCCGGGATGATGTTCAGCTCTTCTGTCTTCTCTGTTAGCCTCTTCAAGATGACCCGTTCTGCAACCTTGCTCATGGCTGGGAGGAGGCTGATGGGCCTGTAAGAAGACGGGAAAATTAGTTCTTTCCCTGGTTTAGGGATCATAATGACGTCGGCCTTTTTCCACCTGGCTGGAAAGTGCCGTAACCTTAACATCGCGTTTACGATGTTGACTAGCGCCGCTACTCCTTTCCTGGGCAGCTTTTTGAGAGCGATGTTTCCTATCTTGTCACATCCCGGAGCTTTTCTCGGCTTTAGGCTCCTCAGGATTTCCTTGACTTCCTTGACTTCATCTGGCAGGCGGCGGATCCTTCGTACTCTGCATTCGACGTCGTCCACCCAGTCCTCGGCCTCGTCATCGAGCTCGTTCTCTCTGCGCTGCAGTTCTAAGCTGTCGGCGAACGCCTCGGCTTTTTCCTGGTTAGTGTAGACGATCCCTCGCTCTCCGTGAATCGGGCGTATAGGCTTCCTTTGGTTTCGCAGGGCACGTTGTGTGTTCCACATGCTTCTGTCCTGTGGATCCAGTGACTCAAGGTGGCGTTGCCACCCCTCCTGACGGTGTTCCTGGAGGGCGGCTTTCACTCTTCGGCTGAGGACATTGTACTCCCTTCTGTCGGCGGGGAGCCTGGTCCTCTGAGCCCGTCTCTTGGCGCTCCTTCTGTCCCTTATCAGCTGCCTGGTGACCTCTGGGAGGTTTGCCATCGGTGCTGGGTGCCTTCTTACTTCTATTTCCGTCGTGCTGGCCCTTATCGCTTCCAGGATCTGCTCCTCTAGGGTAATGATGGGCCTCTCAACGTCCTCCACGGTTTCTAGCCTGGGAATTTGTGCGATGTACTGCTGCAGGTGCTGCCGGTACGATTCCCAGTCCGTTCGTCTCTTCGTGAAGGTGGCGTTGTCCTCACTCGCCTGTCCTCCTAGGGTTAGGAAGATCGGGTTGTGCTCGGTAGATCCCTCCGTTCTGGTGGTGATCTCTACCTCGAAGGTCATCTCCTTTAGGATCGCGATGTCCAGTACGTCTCACCTGTGTCTGCCATTGTCGAAGGTGGGCTGGTCCGGTCCTACCACCATCAGTTCGCCGGCGTGCTGTCCCAGGAACCTCAGCAGCTCTCGTCCTCGAGTGTTGGTTATGCCGCTATTCCATTCCTGGGATTTGGCGTTGAAATCGCCAATTGCGACGACCTGTGTCCTGACGGGCAAGATTGCGTCCAGATCCTCCTCGGTAAGCGTGCTGCGGGGTGGCTGGTAGCATGAGACCACTTGTATGTCGCCATTTCGCGCTGTGGACACTACTACGGCGGTGGCGTTCATGTTTTCTAGCTCAGGCAGTACTGTCGGATGGTGGGCTATGGTTTTCTTCACCAATAGGGCCACTCCTCTCGCGGGTCGCTGAGGGTTGTTTACCCAGTCCATCCTGTAGGTGTGGTATCCTGGGAAGTTGATCTCTTTGGCCGGGGTCACCTTGGTTTCCTGCAGTGCCATGATGTCTATGTCGTACCTGGTCAGGAGCTCTTCGACTTCAAGTCTCCTTTCTCGCAGGCCATTGACATTCCAGGCCGCCATCTGCAGGACTTCCGGTTTAACCTGTAAAGGCATTACAGATTAGTTAAATTTGGCATTTGTGCAAAAAATGCGCTCATCGCTGAGCACATTTGTTGCATCTGTGCGAGCACCGCTGTGAGGTTTTTGGCCTCTGGCGATGCTTGTTGTTTTGCGGCAGGGACGGTGTTCTGTCCTGCCTTGCCCTGGGCTACTCTGGCGTAGCTTGTGCCTGGCGCTACGCCGCCCTTCTGTGTTGAGGTTATCGTTGGCCTCTGTACCGGCCTTTGGGTGGCGCTGGCTGATTGTTTGGGGTACTTTGGACATCCCCTGTAGCTGGCCGGGTGGGCCCCCTGGCAGTTCGCGCACTTGGCCGGTTTGTCTGCCTTCTTTTTGCACTCCGTCGTCCGGTGTGCCTCGGCGCACTTCACGCATTTCGGCTGCGCGGTGCACCTGGATTGGCCGTGGCCGAAACGCTGGCAGCGGTGGCATTGGGATGCCGCTACCTTGGCTCGCTGTCTCTCAGTCCTTACAACTAGAGAACAGCACCTCGTTACTTGGAGTATCTTGCCCTGATCCTGTGGGACTAGGACAAGCATGAGGGGCACCTCCTGTTTTGTTCGTCTTGACATCATTCGCTGGACCGCGGTAGGTGCGAATCCTTGGTCCTGGAGGTCTTCTGCCACCTCTTTGCAGGTAACGCCGCTCGGGATCCCTCGAATGACCACACGTAGCTGCCGTTCCTCTGGCAGGGCATACGTGTGGTACTCCCTCTTTTCATTTGCGAATATCCTTGTCAACCTCCGATAGTCCTCGGACGTCGCGGGCTCGATGGAGATTCCCTCCCCGGTAACTTTGGCCTTGTTGAAGTTTATACCGGTTTCGGTTAAACGACGGCTCACCGTTGTCCACGTCTCTTTGTTTCGCAGCACTACCGGGGGTACACGCTGGCTTCTTGTCCTTGTTTGAGGGGACGCTAGCCTCCTGCTGGGGGGCTCTGGATCCCGATCTGCTCTGTCTAGGTGACTCGGACTCGGGGGGCACTTGAGGGACTCTTCAGCCACCTTCTTTGCCGCCTTAGGGGCCTCTTCGTCCAAGTCCGTGTTGGCAGCGGGCGGATTTTTTCTTTTCCGTGTTTGCGATTCTCCCCGAATCGCACGCAGAAGCTCTTCATGCTGGGACTTCTGTTCCCTCTGCATCTGCTCCAACCTTTCGGTGAGCTCGTCTATTTTCTTCTTGAGAGCATTGTTCTCCTCTGTGAGACGTTTTATCGTCTCCTTGTCGTCCCTTGGGGTTGGGGGGCCCCCTCGGGAGCTACCGCTCTGGGACGTTTCGTCTTCACTGTACTCCATGTTACCGTCCTCCACGGTAACGTCGTTGTCGGTTTCCTGTAAGGGAATACCTATATTATTATGGGAAAAAGTTATGATTAATAACAGAAGTTGGTGTCTTGAAAAAGACGTGTGAACTTCCTCTTCAACACTATCGACGTCACTGTCTGTGGGGCTTCCACTTCACTGTGCACTCTGATGGCTCGGTGTACGTCCGTACGCTTTCACTTCTCGATGCACACTGACGTTATTGTGTGTATTTGATAAACTCGAAAGGGCAATAATTACTTATTATTAGTTAAGTATTTAACGCAAATTAACTTTATTTATTAAAAGTAGGTAAGAAAAAAATACTTTGAAACTTGACCTAAACTTTTTAAGGAAAAAAAAAATTATTTTGTGATTTACAGTGCCTCCATACAGAAAAGTACTACACCTTCTATTGGAAAGGTCTTCCCACCAATTCAAGAAGACAACATGGAGTAGGATTTGCCGTTCGGAATCAACTTGTATCCAACCTAACACAAGTACCACAAGGCTTATCCGAGCGTCTAATGCTGCTGCGCTATGAGCTATCAGATGGCAACGCGGTAAATCTAATAAGCGCCTACGCTCCCACTCTGGATGCAAGTCACGAAACCAAGGAAAGCTTCTATCAACAGCTGGAAGAAACCCTCTGTAGAATACCTAAAACGGAACGACTCGTTATTCTTGGCGATTTTAACGCTAGAGTAGGGAGAGATGCAGACACCTGGCCAGGCATCATAGGCAAGAACGGTTTGGGCAACATGAACGCTAACGGTCAACTACTCCTAACTAAATGCGCCGAACATGATCTAGTTATAACAAACACCATTTTCCGACAAAAGGATAAATTTAAAGGCACCTGGCGTCACCCCAGATCAGGTCACTGGCATCTACTGGACTATGTTATCGTACGTAGGAAGCATCTCAAGGACGTCCAAATTACAAAGGCGCGCATTTATAGCGAATGTTGGACCGATCATCGTCCTGTTGTCTCTAAAATGAAAATTGTTATGAGACCCAAACACCGAAGAACTCAAGTAAAACGTAGACTCCGTCTCTGTATTAGTAAATTGCGTGACCAACAAACCGTCGAACAGCTAAAGCAAAAAGTTCAAGAGAATTTGAGTGCACTAGAAGAAACCAATTCTGTAGATGTCGCTGCTACCTGGACACAAATTAAAGACAGTTTAAAAAATGCGAGTGAGGAAATTCTTGGCACTGCAGCAAGTAAAAAACAGGAGGACTGGTTCAATGATAATGAAGCTTTTATACAAGAACTTCTTGACCGCAAACATACTGCCTTCCAAAACGCTATCAACCACCCCAACGACTCATCAAAAGCAGAAGCTTTTACCCAATCTAAGTATGAAACGCAACGCGAAATCAGAAGAATAAAGAACGAGTGGTGGGCAAGCAAGGCCAGAGAAATTCAAAGGTACGCCGATTCACACGACTACAGGAATTTCTTTCAAGGAGTAAAAGCAGTGTACGGCCCCAGTCGGAAAAATATGTGCCCTATTAAAGATTTAAATGGAAATCTCCTCAAAGAAGACCAGGAAATAAGAGCCCGATGGAAAGAACACTACTCTAGCATTCTTAACCAGCAAAGTCAAGCCGATCACGATATTATAAATCTTATCCCTCAATATGACACCTTCGAAGACTTAGATAAACCACTAACAACGGAAGAGATCTTAACCGCCATTGGGCAGCTAAAAAATAACAAATCTCCCGGCGCCAACTCACTCCCAGCTGAGATCTTTAAAGGTGTGTCGTCAGAGCTCATACCCTACCTCAAAAAACTGTTTGATGTCATGTGGGAAAGTGGTCAAGCTCCGCAGGAGTTTTGTGATACACTTTTAATCAACCTTTTCAAAAACAAAGGGAGCGCTGCGGACTGTGGAAATTACAGGGGTATAGCTCTCCTGGCTGTTGGAGGGAAGATACTCACTAAAGCGATGGCAAATAGGCTAACACCTGTTATGGAAAAGTTACTTCCTGAAACACAGAGTGGCTTTAGACCAAACCGAGGCACATCGGATTTAATCTTCACACTTAAACAGCTTCAAGAAAAAGCACTCGAACATCAAGGAGAAATTCACATGGCCTTCATTGATTTAACCAAGGCGTTTGACTCGGTGGACAGGGAAGTGCTCTGGAAAATTATGTTCCGCTTAGGTATCCCTAGAAAATTTGTGGAAGTATGTCGCAGTCTACATACTGTTGTCGAGGCCAAAAAAGGCTATTTAAATTAGTTAAATTCAATTAAAAGTCACAATTTATAGCTTAGCATCATTACACATTCATATCTCAGCTCGAATTAAATACAACGCAATAGACGCGCTAAGTGTATATCAACGTTTAGATTCCCGTCCGCCTCGGCATGACTGGGCGGGTCCAACACGACGCAGCAGGCGGCCCCGGCCGCTCATCCGGCACACAACGTCTAGAACGCCAGCCGACCTATCGTTCGGAGCTCCGTCCGTCCCAAAAGTTACAGGATCGCGGCGAGGTTCCAGCAGCAGTCAGTTCACTCCGAGCAGTCAACATCTACACTTCAGTCAGTCGAGCCCAAGCATTCAACGAGTAAACAACAAGCAGTCCAGTTCCAGCTCTCAACGAGTCAACATCTACCAGATCTTCAAGTATCAACCTGACGGACCAATACCTGCACGGTGTCATAGCTACCAGCGTAGTTATACCCTGCAGCGTGGAGGAGAAAGGCCAGCTTACTTCAACAAATCATCTACAATCGTGTCGTGACTTACAACTCGTTCCGAATTTGTGTTAGCTCAGTAAAAGTTAGGGGTAAAATTCAAATTAAACTAAATTGTGCAACGAACGTCGCCAGAGTTCTGCTTACGTTACATTTTATTGGATCTCCGACTTTTATTTCTTCGAATTGTTACATACCAGGCAAAAGCGCCTATATATATATGCACAAAGTGGGGTACCTTGTTCCAAAATCGGTTCAAGCGTATGACAGCTTACAAAGTTGCAACAAGGGGGTAGCAGCAATACCCTCCGACTATCAAAAAATCGCCAAAACCATCACAGAACTTCAGAAATCGGCCCTGAGAACTCGTCCACCTATCATAGATCTACGAAACACTACTGTCGAGGCTGCTGGTGCCCATAAATCTCAAAATTCGTAGTCTCCGACAGAAAACATTTTTATTTTCTCAAACATAACCCTACTTTTCGTAGACATGGCGCCCAACTAAGGGGCTTTCAACAAGTGCAGAAAGAAGACTAATAAAACACAGTGCAAGTGCCGTTTAAAAAACAAAAAAACGCGTAAACTTAAGTGCAGTGAGTGTCGCCAGGACAGGTAAGCAACTGCGATTATTGTAACACTCTCCATAAATTGCCTTATATTATTTGACTGCTATAAACTATAAACAATCATAAACTATAAATCATAAACTATCATAAACTATAAACAATGATAAACTATAAACTATTATGAATGATAATACACCAATCATAAATACGGCACGCCGCACACGTCCCGGCACCATATATAGTCAACCGGACGGTGACACGAACCCATATAGGACGAGTACAAATAATTCACCGGACATGGAGCACAACGCCCAGCAATACAATTTCGAGCAACCCAGGACTCTGCAAGCGTCAAAGGACGAGCCACTACAACCACCAGCCATTTTTCCCGAGCCACGTCCATCGTGTAGGCTCACCCAATCAGCGTATACCTCTGAGCCGCAACAGCCAGCAAACCAACCAAACATACCGAGCTCAACAACCATTCCCACACAACTGATCACGCAAGCACCCATGCAGAATATGGAGAACGCTTTCTCCAGTATGGCCACTACATTCATGCAAGCATTGCAGCAGATTACCCAGCAAAATTCTCAAGATCGTGCATCAAGGATCAAGCCGGTACACACATTCAGCGGCCAGGACCATGAAGACCCAACAGCGTTTATCCGGAGGATGGACCAACATTTTAGGCGCACCAACATCAGCGACGAAGGTGACAAATTAAACATTGCGATCCAGCAGCTACGAGGCGACGCTGCGAGGTGGTACGAGCCGTACCGCAATCTGATCGACAACTACAACACTTTCGTGGACCAGATCTACGACAAATACGACTCCACCACAACCATCACCCAAAACACAGCGAAGCTGTATGGGGATAAACAAGGCGCTGACGAAAACGCCGAATTATTTATCACAAAAAAATATTGTCTGTTCAATCGTTTGGAGCCTGAGAAGGGAGAGCAGCACAAGGCAGCAACGATCCTGGACCAGCTTCGTCCCGAAGTGAGAAGTCGTTTAAGGGGAGCCACAATCCGCTCCACAGACGAACTTATTCGGCTCGCGACACAGATCGAGACCGATATTAAAGAAGATGCCAAGGGACAATGGAAACCCTACAGGCCTCGTCCAGAAAACACGCAAGTTAGCACGACACCTCGTGACAACAATACTAGAAGAATGGACCGACCAGTGTCCAGTACGACAGCCACGACGTCCCAAGGAGTCACTCAAGCAACACAAAATAGACAGCTGCCATCACCATGCCGCCACTGTGGGGGTGGCACTATAACAGAGACTGCCCAAACAGGCAGCCCACTCAACCACAACAATCACAATCACTCCAGACAGCAAGCACCTGCTAGGCAACAACAGACGCAACAACAACCACCGCAGCAACACACCCAACAGCCAAAAAACTCTTTCAGGGCCGGGGAAAATCCACAACGCTGTCCCCTGAATACGGCCCCGCAGCGGCAATAAACACTACAGGAGGTCGTCGAGACGATACCACAGCAACAACATCAAGAATAAATTCGCATCAAGCCATAAACACCATCACCTATAATACATATCGAAATTATTCACAAACATACGATTTAAATCCATTATTTTCTAAAAACTTTGGCAAACCTGAGTACAGATCAATAGGTATTCAGACGTCAAACCAAGAAATTTTGCCTTTATATAGTGCATCGCACTTAAAATATTTATTTCGCATAAACATTACTATAAATAACCACGAGTGCACAGCCCTGATAAATTCCGGCGCCGCAAGTAATGCCATTAGATCAGATTTAGTTGAGGACCTGCAAAAGAGCAGTACCAAACAGTTATTTTCGCTCGCATGCGGCAGTAAGACATACGAATCATTAGGCACACTCGATTTAAATTACAACATACAAGCATTACATTCCACAGGGAATTTTCAAGTTTTCACTAATCTAAACGAAGAAGTAATTCTAGGCGCTCCGTTTCTAAACCAGGAGGACGCGACGCTAGATTACAGTCGCAAATGCATTTACGTAGGTGTCGAACAAAGACACACAATTTATTGTAACCCGGCCACGAGGGCTCAAGTATCAAATAATAATATACCCGAGAATCTAATAATTCCGGAAAACCACAAATCGGCTTTGACACCACTATTCTGTGAGTTCGCGGATCTGTTTGACGAAGTTCCTGCCAAGGCAACCACAGATAGTGTACAACATACAATTAAATTAACGTCGAACAAAATAATACACCAGAAACCCTACCCACTGTCTCCTGAAAAGAAAAAGATTCTTAACGAGCAGGTAGAGGAAATGTTGGAAGCCGGAGTTATAGAGCCAAGCCGCTCCCAATATAGCTCGCCACCGGTTCTAGTACAAAGGCCGAATAAAAAGCCTCGTTTTTGCATAGACTATCGTAAGCTGAATGAAATAACCGAATGCGAATCTTCAGTCTTACCCAAAATTTATGAAACTATTAAAGACTTTGGCAGAGCCAAGTATTTTACATTATTAGATTTGAAAGCTGGATACTGGCAGATACCCATGGACTGCCAGTCTAAACAATATACTGCCTTTACGACGCCAGACGGCGCGTCTTATCAATTTACCGTCATGCCTTTCGGGCTGAAAACAGCGCCGGCCACCTTCCAAAAATTTATGGTGCGAGAGGTACTGATCGGCTTTTTACATAATTTTGTTAATGTGTACCTAGATGACATAATTATTTATAGCGAGACCATCGAAGACCACGTAAAACACTTAAAATTCGTATTCGAAAGGATAAGGACGCATAATCTACATATATCCCCGGAGAAGTGCACAATAGCTGCCGAACAGTTGGACTACCTCGGTCACCACATTCGAGGAGCCACAACGGAACCACAGCAAAAGCACATCGACGCTATTTTAGATTTCACGCCTCCGCAGACGAAAAAACAACTACAAAGCTTTTTGGGAACGTGTAATTGGATTCGCGAATACATTCCGAATGCGGCACAATTAACAAGACCACTGACACAGCTCTTGTCAAAGACGGTAAAGTTCAAATGGACGCTTGAGTGTCAAGAAGCGTTCGAAAAGCTCAAGACGACAATATTACGAGAACCGCTGGTATTGCATCGACCAGACTTTTCGGAGCATTTTTATTTGCAGACCGATGCCTCACTCCGTGGACTCGGCGCCACGTTATATCAAAAAGACGAGCACGGGAACAAACTTGTGGTATCTTACGCCAGTGCGACGCTTACAAAAGCTGAGCAGAAATATCACGTCAATGAATTGGAGGTTTTAGCCACACTTTGGGCTATTAAAAAATATAAAATATATCTTGAAGATAAACCTTTTACTCTGTTAACAGATAGTAAGGCACTTACATGGCTATAGAAGAATAAAGACAGCAAGACAAAGCTGATGCGCTGGTCTCTGCTGTTGCAAGAGTATCAGTTCGAAGTCGTCCACTGTCCAGGGAAGGACAACGAATTGGCAGACTTCTTAAGCAGAAACCCCAGTCCTAACGATGAACACGAGCCGATCGAAGAGCGGAAGCTGCTGCCTCCTCCATTCACCCACCAGGCCGACGAAGCGTCGTCAGCAGAGCCAATGCGCGTGATGGATCACCTGCAGTTGTACGGAGAAGTAGTCCAAGCTCAAAATCGGCCCAGGAACATTCGAGACAACATCATCTTGTGGAACGCCATCAATCACAACGGGCCACAAAATAACAAAGAAGCCACGTTTCACAGGACACACCGAGTAGCAGACAACCTTCTCTGGCGAAGATATCAGGGACGCGAGCTGCTCATTCTTCCCCGAAGTATGGTCACAAAAACCATACGCCAATTTCACGATGCCACCGACGCAGCGCATCCCGGCAGGGATGAAACCTTAAGAGCTATCACACAACGTTACCACTGCAAGAACTTATATAAGCACGTCTCAAGGTATGTACAAAATTGTATAATCTGTTCCGCAGTGAAGTCCCGGCAGAAGCAGAGGAACGCCCCGCAGCAGGCACATAGTCCGAGCAGTCCCTTTGAGACCATCAGCATCGATGTACTGGGACCCTTCCCGGAGACGAGGAACAAGAACAGGTATGCCCTCATCATTACCGACGTGTTTACCAAGTGGGTCGAAGCCAAGGCCTATCCAGAAGTAACGGGGAAAACAGTGACAAAGTACCTTGAGGAGGAGATCGTAACCAGGTACGGCTTACCAAAAACTTTAATTTCAGACAATGGTACCATCTTCCGGGGGGGCTACGCTTACACGATGGTGCGAACGACAGCATGTGAACCAGATGTTCTCACCCATCTATCATCAACAGGCGAACCCGACAGAAAGGCGCGCTCAAGAACTAAAGAAAATCCTGCGAGTCATGCTCCAGGGAAAGCAGCAGTCCAGGTGGGACGGATATCTGCATAAGGCGCTCCAAGTATTGCGGACGCGATACAACGCCGCGACCGGTATGACACCTGCAAAAGCAGTCTTAGGTTACGAATTGCCCAGGCAAGGAGAGTGGGACACCCCACAATATCGCACGTTGCGTCGCGAACCTGATCCTCCACGCCGTCAGCGAAACCGCCAGATCTACGCGCGGCAACTTAATTTTCAAACTAAATATGCTAACCCAGGGGTCGAACCCCCAATCACTTTTCAGATAGGCGACCCCGTCATGACCAAAGTGCACGTTAAGACCAAAAAGGCGTTTGGACCACTGTGGACAGGACCCCACACCATCGCCAAGAAGCTCAGCGACGAGGTATACGAGGTGGACCGAGACGGCCACATCTCTATAATTCACGTGGACCACCTGCGACCAGCTCCCAGGGGGAACGAGGAAGCCGACTTCGCTAGTGAAACCGAGTCAGACTACCATGATGCCACGGACGTGGAATCCAACACCTCTGACCCAGATGACGACGATGACCGACCAGGCCCTCAAGCGCAGGAGCCCCAAGAAGGCGTTCGACTAACCAACCATGACGATGCTCCCAAAGATGCGATGCCCGAGCCGCAGCCATCGACGAGCTCTAATGTTGCCAGCCGGCAACCCTTTGATTTGACTTTTTCAGATACACCATCAACAGGTCAGCGAGCTGCCCAACCATCAACAGGTCAGCCAGCTGCCCAGCCATTAACAGGTCAGCAAGCTGCCCAGCCATCAACAGGTCAGCAAGCTGCCCAGCCATCTTTCCCCAGACGACGACGCCGAGCCAAACCTGTCGTCGTTGAACCATCCAGCCCCGGGCACCTCAACGAAGTGTCATAAGCGCCCAACAAACTATAGTGAGGACGCTCTGGTAGTGCCCACGTCAGAGGAACCATCGTTTTTAATTTTCATTTTTTGCATTATATAACTTTTGTTTCGGGATTTTTACTTTTATTTATTGTCAGTAGTCAGTAAGAATTTAAATTGTTCATCACCATTCTAAAACTTGTTAATAAACTACGTAACAAGGTCAAGCAGAACTCTAACGCCGTCCTTTTCCAAAGTAAGGGGGCGTTGTCGAGGCCAAAAAAGGCTATTTAAATTAGTTAAATTCAATTAAAAGTCACAATTTATAGCTTAGCATCATTACACATTCATATCTCAGCTCGAATTAAATACAACGCAATAGACGCGCTAAGTGTATATCAACGTTTAGATTCCCGTACGCCTCGGCATGACTGGGCGGGTCCAACACGACGCAGCAGGCGGCCCCGGCCGCTCATCCGGCACACAACGTCTGGAACGCCAGCCGACCTAACGTTCGGAGCTCCGTCCGTCCCAAAAGTTACAGGATCGCGGCGAGGTTCCAGCAGCAGTCAGTTCACTCCGAGCAGTCAACATCTACACTTCAGTCAGTCGAGCCCAAGCATTCAACGAGTAAACAACAAGCAGTCCAGTTCCAGCTCTCAACGAGTCAACATCTACCAGATCTTCAAGTATCAACCTGACGGACCAATACCTGCACGGTGTCATAGCTACCAGCGTAGTTATACCCTGCAGCGTGGAGGAGAAAGGCCAGCTTACTTCAACAAATCATCTACAATCGTGTCGTGACTTACAACTCGTTCCGAATTTGTGTTAGCTCAGTAAAAGTTAGGGGTAAAATTCAAATTAAACTAAATTGTGCAACGAACGTCGCCAGAGTTCTGCTTACGTTACATTTTATTGGATCTCCGACTTTTATTTCTTCGAATTGTTACATACCAGGCAAAAGCGCCTATATATATGCACAAAGTGGGGTACCTTGTTCCAAAAGCGGTTCAAGCGTATGACAGCTTACAAAGTTGCAACAAGGGGGTAGCAGCAATACCCTCCGACAATCAGAAAATCGTCAAAACCATCACAGAACTTCAGAAATCGGCCCTGAGAACTCGTCCACCTATCATAGATCTACGAAACACTACTGTCGAGGCTGCTGGCACCCATAAATCTCAAAATTCGTAGTATCCGACAGAAAACATTTTTATTTTCTCAAACATAACCCTACTTTTCGTAGACAATACAAACAACAACGCCCAGGTTATGTATAATAATGAGGCAACCGAACCTTTCCAAACTCTCACTGGAGTTAGGCAGGGATGTGTCCTGGCACCCCTACTCTTTAATTTGTTTACCACTGCTCTAACAATTATTGTTGACAACAAACTGACAGTCAGAGGAATAGGTCTCAGATACCATTTTGATGGCGGTCTCTTTAACATAGGGCGCTTTAGAGCTTTCACGAAGACACGCACACGATTCATTTGTGATCTCCAGTATGCGGATGACTGTGCACTTTTAGCCTCTACGCCGGAAGAGCTTCAAGAACTTTTAGATGTGTATGCCCAAAGCTATGATTCTTTGGGACTTAAAATCAACATTGGAAAGACTAAGATTATGTCAACTCCTCATCAAGTGAACCAAATAGACATTACACTTAACGGAAATTCTCTTGAAGTGGTGGATCAGTTCAATTACTTAGGCAACGTTGTTAATGACAAAGCAAACATGGACAGCGAGATTCGCAATAGAATTAACGCTGCATCTAGAGCATTCTGGGGACTTAGAGAGAGAGTATTTGACAACCACGACCTTGCTTTGTCAACGAAAATGGCTGTCTACAGAGCAGTTATCATTCCAACACTGCTATATGGATGTGAAAGCTGGGTCACTTACCGTCGTCATGTGAAAGAACGTTTTCAGCAAAGACACCTCAGAAGTATGATGAAAATCCGTTGGTTCCATCACATATCAAACGTGGAAGTACTCAGGAGAGCAAACAGCCTTCCAATTGAGGTGCTTATTTCAAGAGCACGCCTAAGATGGGCAGGTCACGTTCATCGTATGCATGATAACCGCCTTCCTAAATGTACACTTTATGGTGAATTGCTAAGCGGTAGAAGAAAGCGTGGCGGTCAACGAAAGAGGTTCAAAGACGCTCTCCATGAAAATCTAAAATCCTGCGGTATTGCAGACGAGCAATGGGAACAACTTGCAGCGGACAGAACCGAATGGCGAGGGGTTGTGGCCAGCTATCAAGGAAATGTTGCTGCAAGAAGGCCGAATCCAAGACCTAACCAGGTCTATGTTTGTCCTGATTGCGGTCGACATGTGCTCTCCCGAATTGGCCTCTATAGCCATAGTCGTGTGCACCGTAGATGAATGGGAATTACAATAGACTACACCTTTTACTTGTTTTTTATTGTACGCAATTTATCGACTGTAACATTTCTATACTCGGACTCGAGTAACGGCTAATAATAATAATAAAATAATACTATTCATATACAGATCGAACAGAGTTGCGCGGTGCACCGATTTATAAAGTACTACAAAATTTCATGTCGTTTTACTCATTTAATAGGAGGGAATGAAGGGACTGACTTTCAACCTAAATTTGGCATTTTTGCCAACTTTTACTATTAATTTAATAAAAACGGTATAAAAAGGTAATAAATTCTAAGTAATAGCATAATTTATTACTTAAAAAACAGCAAGTATACAACAGAAAATAATTGTGTAAATACTTTTAAAATGGCAACATTGCAAGTAGTTATTCACGAATAAAATTAAAGTTTGTATGCCAATTAGGGAGATGTACAGCCCGCAAAGCATATAATAGAGTTGAACTTGAACTTGGTTGAACTTTCACTTCTGTTCTGGAATACTTTGCCTACCTCAATATTTCAGAAGTTCTCAACGAATTTTATTAACAATTAATTAAGATTTAAACATTTTTTCTCCAAAACTATAGACTTTAGACCCTATATTATATAAGACTTTTTTGTTTGTCTAGTCGTTCCTCATTACCAGTTTTTTAATGACAGGAAACTAATTACATCCTGTATAATTCCATACCAATTAGCTCTGTCAAGTCTCATGGGGAATAGTAGTAATATCTCCGGTTCGTTTTGTAGCTGCGCTATAAAGACCATCCTCACCAACCGATTTGAGTGGTTGGAAATATATAATGACCCACCCAATCATTGTTGCTTAATAACCTATTTGGCTACCAACCAATCATTTTTGCGGGATCGTTTGTATCGTCTACCTAACTGTGGCAGCTTTTGGTTAACCGGCAAAGTGTTCTATGCCAGAAGCTCTATGTCGTTTATGTAATTGTACCGAAGCGTTTTTCGTTACCCAGGATTTATGTTCTTTTGCTTCCTCTATGTAAGAACCTTCTTATTTACTGTTAAGATAAAATATATATATTGTACCGCCTTAAGCGAATTATTGTATATTATCAGAAAGTATTTACTATTTAGCCACCTAAACATTTATTTTAAATAATAATTAGTTATCCGTGGCCGATTAAATCCGCTTCTTTTTCGTATTAATGTCCTTAATAATAATTTACCAGTATATTCAATATCAATGCAGCCGTCATCGCTATCTCGTAACAAGCACATCGTTCGATGCGCGTTCGTAGGGAGTGTCAATTCTTTCGATTCTGTAGTAGGGGACGTGGCTATAAAATAGACGGCGACAAGAGCTAAAGGCATTTGTTGTTCCAGAGCTTGAATCAATCAGTCGACTATCAGTCTACCAGTGTCCACAGCCGAAGTAGGAACGAGTAAGATAACATATATTCTAATACTTGTTTAGTACAATTTTATTCCGTGTTTTGCTGATTAATATTTTTTGATATTTTGCTCATTTTTTTGTGATTTCCTTCTACTTACCTTCTTCTTACCTGTGTTGGCTTTCGCAGCACAGCAGGTTCTCTCCACCCTTACCTACCTGTTGTCACATTTTCGTTCACTAGGCGCTAGCACTGATTATTTTGATTTTATTTCGTTTTTGCATATTTTATTGTATTGAACCCGGGACTAGAGACTTTGCGGCCCAAACCACTGCTAAAAAAATAATTACTCATTATTTATTCTCACTCATATTTAGTTCATCGTACCTTTTACCGTTATTGCACACTAGCCAAGCATCTGGTTTCCTTCATAACCTATATTATAACACCGTAAATAATTGCAGATGCTTCTCATTTTTTCTGGTATCTATACACTGGCCGCCTGTTATCCGCTTTATTATTTACTCGCCAATTTTACCGCTCATTATAACGCCATACTCGGTTTATACCGCTTTTACCGCTGATGCTGTTTTATCGCTTGCTAAAATCCCTCTGTCGCCTGTATAAACGTGAGCTTAGTTTTTTAAATCTTACTTTTAACTTAAACCGTAGGATAGCGGTAATATACTTCGTTATTTTTGGAGCTTCTGCGTTTTACTGTTGTGTTTGTGAAAGTATAATTTCCCTTATTGACCCACTGAAATTAACCGTTTCTTCACTGAGCTACTCAGTCCTGCTTACAGATTTTTGAGTAGTGTTGTTGTTGTTCAATCACTCTAAACTTGAACTGGCGCCCGAGTAACCAAATAAGAATGCTTGACTGTCAAAGTGACAGCTCTCTCTCTCACTGAACGAGAAAAAAACGTCACATAATGCAAATGATGATTCATCAGTGAAAACAATATTTTTTATGCAATTTTTATCACGGGTCGCCTTTTCCATTACACTTTCACAAAAGGTCATTCGTTTGATATTATTCTCGGGAATCATCTCATGGGTTTATCTTACTTTATATAATGGATAACCATTTTTCTTGAGAGTCCTTCTTACTGTCCTGTCACTTGAATCTACCGCCTCAGCAGTTGGTTTAGCAAAAACTGTGGAATTTTAATTAACGGTGGCCATAACCATCATTTCTTTCGTTTCATTATCATTATTGTGTTGTGGGACCGATTCGTTTGTATGTCTTCCAGGAGAAACGCACTCACTTGTTTTTCAAAGTTTTTTATGATTCGACTGATTGTCTAGAGCAGAAGAAAACCTATATGGATACATAGTTTGAAATATTTCTTGAACTGCACACATTGAACGGCCACCATAATACCACTTAATTATCTGGATGTTTTCGGTAACTTAATAGCCATCAATTTTATTAAATTAACAATGTAAAATATTCTACAAAACAAACGTTTATTCGCTTTTGTGAAGTGAAATAAATTTAAATACCTTCATATTATCTGGCCGATAGCCGTGTTGGTTAAGGCATGAGGTGACAATCGCGATTAATCACATGGGTATCGCGCCACCGGGTTCGAATCCCGGCTCCGGAACTGGTGTTAAAGAACGCTATAACCCCGATATACTTTTCGACGTTGTAACAAAATCCGACTTAGGAAATACTTCGTAAGAAAAGCGTGCTTCACGTAAAAACGCCGTGGAGGAGGTTTTTAATTCTTGGAAATATATTTTTTGCTCTTCGGAGCGTTTTTTATGCCAAATTTTCGCTAACTCTTCGAGGAGCGTTAATTTGGTAAGTGTAGTAAATGTCGCTGCACAGGGACGTAATGTCGCCCCGACCATCCAATTTTAGAAAGTATACTAAAATTGGACTTGAACTTCCAAATTTCCAAGATTAAAAACCCTTTTACGAATCCACGTTGTCAAGCACTGCAACTCTTACGAAGTATTGAATATGAGGACAAGTTAGTCCAACGACTATTCAAAGTATATCGGAAGTTATAGCGAAAATAGCCCTTAGCGACATGGGACCCCCATCATTTCCTAGCAGTCGGATTTGACGGGGAAATGATGCGTTTTGACGGGGTTTGCCCTAAACCGGTTCCTCAGTGATTCGGAGTCAAAAAAGTATCTATACCATGTACTCACACGTGCATGGGATCTGCCTTGCCTGAACGTAAAATTTGTTATTACATAATACAAACGAAGTAGAAACGCTTCAAGCAATTTTAAGCTCCGAGGAGCGACCAAAATTTATGTGAATTAATAAATACGTTTATAAGACAGGCAAGCATAAGCCCACCAAAATTTCAGTTACATGAAACTTTTCTTGAATCTTTTTGTGCATCGTTAGCTTTTCAAACTGCATATTGGATGGTAGTTGGTACCGTATGAATCGTCCCGTTCCTCACCATGTGTTGTACACGGGTCAGACCATTGTTTGTTAACATTTTCTCTGAAGAAGTTGTTGTAAAAGCATAAATTTTTTAAAAGATTTAATATATATATTTTGAACTTTATATTGTCTTTTTACTTGTGTTTTCTAACAAAATTCCCTTTTAGATTTAATTTTAAGAGAGTGTGAAACAGACAGTGTTAGATTTATAGTGTTACGACGTATTCCAATTGATACCATCAGAGCCGCAGTTAAGCATAAACGACAGTAAGTATGATTTATCCATTAATCTCCGTCTGAAACAGTCACGTTGAACCCTAAAAATTTTGTGAACGTAATATTATTATTTAGAATTTAAGAAAAGGTTGAGGAAAAAGAAAATTAATTTTTTCTTTTTCCTATTTTTTTTAATTTTTCTAAGTTTTTCGAGCAGAAAATACGTCCTTCAGACTTCCATCAAAGCATGGATCGTTCACATGGCGCCCGAACAGGGACCATGCCGTCCCCAAATCCAACTAATCCTTTCTCATTCATGGCGGAAGACTCCGAGGGGTCGACCCCAAGAGAATTTTACGAGCGAGTCACCGCACCGCTCGTCGACGACGGTTCTAGAGGGATAGAACCACAACGACTGTTTCCAGAGGGAAATAATGTAAATTTATCTGCTTCACAGCCACAAACTGCTAATTCGATGGAAAGTATGTTTCTGAAAATGGCAGAGGGCTTCGTGCAGGCGATACAGAACGTGTCGACCTGTACGCCCCATGAGAGACAAAGATGTCCGAACGTGACGTTCCATGGGCTTGATCATGAAGATCCAGAAGCTTTTCTGAAAATTATGGAGGAATATTTCGACAGAGCTCGCATAAGCCACGACTATGATCGCCTCCATAACGTAACCGGCCAACTCAAGGGCGAAGCTCAACGATGGTCCGAACAATTTAGGACGTTGACTACTTCGTATACCTTATTCAAGGAAAGATTCCTTACGAGATTCAATTCTCCCGACATACAGTCACGAGCTATTGCTCAACTGTATGCCGTCAAGCAAACGTCTTTAGACGACACGGCAGTGTTTATCACAAGGAAAACCTGTCTTTTCGATCGTATTGATCCCTTCAAATCCGAAGCCATCAGAGCTCGGGTCATCATGGACCAACTGCGTCCAGAGATTAGGTCACGCTTGAGAAGCAACCTAATTTCATCCACAGAGATGTTAATAGCAGCGGCTACTAACGTCGAGCGGGATTCAGCTGACGAACAGACGTCGCTAATCCAGCTTATCGATCAACGTCTGTCCCGCGCGTCTTACTATCAAGAGCCGGGACACATAAGTCAACAAAATTCTAGTAACAGGAGCAATGGAAGCCCAACTCCGACAGCACCGAGGGTGCATTTCCGAGAGGATGTCTCTCGACAGGACGGTCCAGGCAGAGCGCCTGGTCGTCCTTTTTTTATGCCTAATTCTTCGAGCGGATCAGTGAATCCTGACCGCAGGCAAACCAATTTTAATGGCGGATCGGGGAAATTCCGAGTACCCGACCGACCGGCAACCCCGTGCCGATACTGTACAGACACAGTGCAGTGGCACTTCCATAGCCAATGCCCGAATAACCCGCATCTCAACAGGAGACCGGGAAACTTTCGAGGGGCCAGAGACCCAGGCCAGGGTCCATCTGCAAGATCCCCGGCACAACGGCCGAACCAAGGCGGCAGCAATGTCCATTAAACATTTCTAATACTCATGACCACTACGACGCTCCCCTGCACAAGACAAGAGAATCAATAAATTATATGAGCGAAGCGTTCCCTTTGCCTCGTATAAAAGTTCAAATTAATGAACATGCGGTCGACGCACTGATCGATTCAGGCTCGACGCGAAACGTTATCCATCCGAGGATGTTGGATAATTTTAAAAATCTCACGACACGTCGATCATTTGCTATGGCGTGCGGAGATCGAATGGTGGACTCTCTTGGAACGACAAAATTAAAAGTAATAATTTCAGGCACCTCTTTTGAAATTGATTTTCAAGTAATCGAAAATTTGAACGAAACGATAATATTAGGATCACCATTCTTATATATGAACAATGTCGCATATGATTATGGCCGAAAATGCCTATATGCCGGCACGGAAGAGCGTATTACCGTCTTCTGGAATCAAGCTTCTCAGAGGGAGAGACAGCAGGCAAAGCTTCCTGAAGAGCTTGTTATTAAAGACAAATTTCTACGGCCGCTGTTCGAAGAATTTGTCGATCTGTTCACTGCGGAACCGACTCAAGCAACCACAGTGACTGTGAAACACAAAATTACAGTAAAAGACACGAAACCATTTAATATCAGACCATATCCGATGTCTCCGAGTACTAAGAAAATTATGTACGACCAAATCGAAGAGATGTTGAAAGCTGGCGTCATCGAACCTAGCACTGCCCAATATAGTTCACCACCCGTGATAATAAAACGCTCAGACAAGAAACCACGATTTTGCATCGACTATCGCCATTTGAATGAAATGACTGAAGACGAAGCTTCCGTATTACCAAAAATACACGAAAGTATTAAAGATTTAGGCAATTCGAAGATTTTTTCTGTGTTGGATTTAAAAAGTGGATATTGGCAAATACCGCTAGATGAAGCATCAAAAGATTTCTCGACTTTTACCACTCCTGATGGGGCAGCTTACAGATTCAATGTCATGCCTTTCGGCCTCAAGACAGCTCCCTGTACCTTTCAGAAATTCATGGCAAAGGACGTTTTAACGGGTTACCTGCACCATTTCTGTAAAGTGTATTTAGATGATATAATCGTTTACAGCGTAAACGTGAAGGAGCATATGTCCCACTTGAGGTTAGTCTTTGAAAGACTACGTCTGCACAATCTAAAAGTGTCACCGGAAAAGTGTGTAATAGCGACGAATGAAATTCAATATTTAGGCCACACCATTAGAACTGATACTTCCCAACCATTAGAAA
Organism: Leptura quadrifasciata; assembly: GCA_963675555.1. NCBI lineage: Eukaryota > Metazoa > Arthropoda > Insecta > Coleoptera > Cerambycidae > Leptura > Leptura quadrifasciata. The sequence continues at coordinate 145,636,451 of OY776673.1, read as the reverse complement.
AACATGTCTTACAAATTCAAAATTATCCCGTTCCAGTCACCAAAAAGCAGCTACAAAGTTTCCTAGGACTTTGCAACTGGGTACGAGAATATCTACCAAATGTGGCGATGATCACGAAGCCACTAACGAAACTTCTTTCGAAGGAAAATCGTTTTCACTGGAACCATACATGCGATGAAGCGTTTAGAAAATTAAAAGAATTATTATCCGGACCGCTGGAACTCCATCGGCCGGATTTTTCACGTCAGTTCATTTTGCAAACAGATGCATCCCTACAAGGCCTTTCGGCCGTATTATATCAATTAGGCGACAACGGCGAAAAATATATAATTTCGTATGCAAGCAACACGTTATCTCCAGCAGAGAGACGTTACCACATAAACGAGCTGGAATGCTTGGCGGTGGTGAACTATATTAAAAAGTACAAGATGTACTTAGCAGACAAACCGTTCTTGGTGAAGACGGACAACAGGGCGTTACTTTGGTTAAACAAACATAAGGACGACAAAACTAAATTCACACGATGGTCTTTATTATTGCAAGAATATGCATTTAAAATTGAACACTGTCCAGGAAAGGAGAATTTATTAGCAGATTTTCTAAGTCGTAACCCACAAAACCAGTATGTCGAGACAGACGATGAAGAGGAAAGAATGTTCCTACCAAATTACAAGTGTCCAGAACGTATTTCTGTTTTAACGCATTCAGAAATATACGAAGATATCGTACAGGCTCAATTGAGTTCAAGAGATATTCAAGACAAGATCCGCCGTTGGAATGATCTATTTCAACAGGAACAACGTTCCGATGCGGATCTTATTTTTATGAAAAATTTTCACGTCCAAGACGATGTACTTTTTAAAGATTGCGATCGAAATTTTAAATTGATAGTTCCAAAGAGGAAAATAAAGGAATTGATTTACCATTATCATGACCGAGATGAAGCATGTCATCCAGGAAGAGACGAGACTCTCAGGAAAATAGCAAAACGCTACTATTTCAATAATATGGCCAGGATCGTAGGCAGATACATAAACGACTGTCTGATATGCCAGTCTGTAAAGACAAGACAAGCCCAACCCAATGCTCCACTTAGAAGTCATGCACCACAAAATGCATTTGAAACCTTGAGCGTCGACGTAATTGGCCCGCTGCAGAGGACTAAAGACGCCGAAAACAGATACATGATTATCGTCGAAGACGTTTTCAGTAAATGGATAGAGGCAAAGGCATACATTCAGGTCGACGGCAGAACGATAGCCAAATTTATCGACGAAGAAATAGTAGCAAGATTCGGAGTCCCTCGAGTCATAATTTCAGACAACGGTGGTCATTTCAATTCCGAATGGTACATCACATTTTGCGAAAGGAATGGTATCGAACGATATTTAATTCCGGCATATCACCAACAATCCAACCCCGTGGAACGACGGGTTCAGGAATGTAAGAAAATTTTAAATACTCTCTTATTTAAAAAGCCAAACGACACTTGGGATCGCTACGTGCATCAGATGACATACATCTTAAGAAATCGTAGGAACGCCGCTACAAATCAAACACCTAGCATGATCGTGTTAGGATATGATCCAGCCGAAAGAGGCGAATGGGATTTGTATGCCTGGAGGCAAGAAAGAGCCAAGCAACAAACGCTTCCACGATACGAGCGAGTCAAGGAAGCCCGACAGGCTCAACAAAATTATAAGCAAAAATATGCGCCAAAAGAGGCCGTCACTCCAGTCGTATTCAAAGTAGGAGACAGAGTCATGAGTAAAAGAAAAAGGAAGGTACATACCTTCACGCCGTCTTGGTCAGGCCCAACCAGAATTCTGAAGAAGTTTTCAGACGAAGTGTATCTCGTGCAAAAGGGAAATGTAACTACGAGAGTACATGTAAATGATTTGAGACCAGCCCCGCCAGAGGAGCACAACTTGGAAATCGAATCTTCCGATGAAGAAAATGCTAGTCCAGGCGGAACATCACTCGATGGAAATGATTCCCCGTTCTCAGACGATTCCACAGAACCTCCACCGCCGGAGCAAACGGTTGTACAAATTCATGCACCGCCACGAGATGCTTCCACTTCTGATTCAGAATCAAGTTCTGGAGATTCAATTATATTTTTATAATATTTTTCAACCTAGGCTAAGTTTTAACTTAGTGCTAGGTTTATTTTATATCAAAATTTCCATACCAACTTCTTGTCGTGTCAGGCAAGAGTTAGTATTTTTTATGCAATTTTTACAAGTTATTTTTATCGAGGATATTGTATCGTCCATACAAATCTTCAAAATTCACTGCAGCAACTCTGACCGTGTCCGGCAGAGTTGGTATTTTTTATAATTTTTCTAAGTCCTCATATGTTTAAAACATATACATCTGTAAGCAGAGTCCGACCCAAAGGGTCCAAACAAATGTTCCATTGGCACGGCATGGAAAGACGACGACTCTGACGCAAGAGCGCGATTCAGACGAGTCTAGCAACTCAAGGGCGAGATGCCGCCACGTCTGCTGGAGGGGCAGATGCAACGATCCGACGGATGCAGATTCTGTCGCAGATTTCTCCCAAGAAGAGATTTTAATAAAAACCATTTCAATCAACATAAGTCCACAAAATTCAATGTTCCTATTCTCAAAGACGACGATGTGATATCGGTCGCAGATTTCTCCCAAGAAGAGAATTTTATCTACACGGAAAACATTTCAATCAATATAAGTCTACAAAATTCAGTGTTCCTATTCTCAAAGACGACGATATGTTATCGGTCGCAGATCCCCAGACGGGATATGAACAAACATTTTTACTAAAATTTTGTTTTATATTGTTTCATATAAACTGAGCAGAGCCATAATATAGCTGGAGCCAAGCAGTCCGAGGACCACCTAAGCTGTTCCAGAAGGCAGTTCGACACCGAAGGTGATCGACGAGGCATAGACACGAGGAGGAGCAGACGCAAGCCCGCATTAGTGGAAGAACACTAAGAAAGATAAGTGCGTCGAAAGTGTTTGTGTTGTGTCATCGAGAATCTGAGGATTTTCGATTTTTTTCTTTTTTTATGCCATTTTGGAAACCCAATGTTCAATAATTCAATCGAATGCTATGCATCGATATATGTTCAAATTTATAACCATTTTTAGATTTGCATCTATGTTTTGTTCAGATAGGCCGGTCTGAACTATAACCGAATACAACACATGGGAGACTACATCCAATGATCCATTTTATTTTCAAACAACCAATTTACCAAACGTTACACAAAAAGATTCACGGAAAGGAGGGGAGTGTTAAAGAACGCTATAACCCCGATATACTTTTCGACGTTGTAACAAAATCCGACTTAGGAAATACTTCGTAAGAAAAGCGTGCTTCACGTAAAAACGCCGTGGAGGAGGTTTTTAATTCTTGGAAATATATTTTTTGCTCTTCGGAGCGTTTTTTATGCCAAATTTTCGCTAACTCTTCGAGGAGCGTTAATTTGGTAAGTGTAGTAAATGTCGCTGCACAGGGACGTAATGTCGCCCCGACCATCCAATTTTAGAAAGTATACTAAAATTGGACTTGAACTTCCAAATTTCCAAGATTAAAAACCCTTTTACGAATCCACGTTGTCAAGCACTGCAACTCTTACGAAGTATTGAATATGAGGACAAGTTAGTCCAACGACTATTCAAAGTATATCGGAAGTTATAGCGAAAATAGCCCTTAGCGACATGGGACCCCCATCATTTCCTAGCAGTCGGATTTGACGGGGAAATGATGCGTTTTGACGGGGTTTGCCCTAAACCGGTTCCTCAGTGATTCGGAGTCAAAAAAGTATCTATACCATGTACTCACACGTGCATGGGATCTGCCTTGCCTGAACGTAAAATTTGTTATTACATAATACAAACGAAGTAGAAACGCTTCAAGCAATTTTAAGCTCCGAGGAGCGACCAAAATTTATGTGAATTAATAAATACGTTTATAAGACAGGCAAGCATAAGCCCACCAAAATTTCAGTTACATGAAACTTTTCTTGAATCTTTTTGTGCATCGTTAGCTTTTCAAACTGCATATTGGATGGTAGTTGGTACCGTATGAATCGTCCCGCTCCTCACCATGTGTTGTACACGGGTCAGACCATTGTTTGTTAACATTTTCTCTGAAGAAGTTGTTGTAAAAGCATAAATTTTTTAAAAGATTTAATATATATATTTTGAACTTTATATTGTCTTTTTACTTGTGTTTTCTAACAAAATTCCCTTTCAGATTTAATTTTAAGAGAGTGTGAAACAGACAGTGTTAGATCTATAGTGTTACGACGTCTTCCAATTGATACCATCAGAGCCGCAGTTAAGCATAAACGACAGTAAGTATGATTTATCCATTAATCTCCGTCTGAAACAGTCACGTTGAACCCTAAAAATTTTGTGAACGTAATATTATTATTTAGAATTTAAGAAAAGGTTGAGGAAAAAGAAAATTAATTTTTTCTTTTTCCTATTTTTTTTAATTTTTCTAAGTTTTTCGAGCAGAAAATACGTCCTTCAGACTTCCATCAAAGCATGGATCGTTCACACTGGCACTGTCGGAGGAAATGGTTGTATGTCCGCGTTTTTTCAATGTATAACCCCCTTCCGCACAAGCCTCTGGCTTCTGGAATTGGGAGTTGTCTCATTTCTGTGGCGTTTATTTATTTATAGCATGCGATAAGCCACAGCTGTTTCGATCGAGCCCCTACCAATTACATTCCTTTGGATCGAGTGCACTCAATCTGCTTAGCACCTGTAAATATGAAACATCTAGGTATAATTGAAGTAATCAGTTCTCGGCACAAAAAACGCAACAAAAACTTTACGACATCATTAAAATACCATCACTCTTTGTGCTGCCTCGGCCACAATTGACTCGCTTAACTTTATAGGTTTTTAATGTGCGTCGGGTCGTTTGATGGCAGGCATGCCGCATGGTCCGCGGTGATGATAATTATGTCGTAAAGTTTTTGTTGCGTTTTTGAGTGCAGAAAAGTCCTTACTTGGACTATATCCACAGTACGTACTTGACTGCCGCTATCTGTAGATTAACATAAAATTTATTTTTAATGGAACTAATCGAATATTAAAAATGAAAATAGCTTTTAATTAGGTTGTCGATTACGTAGAATTTTGTGGATAAGCGTAAGTTTGATATCAAAAAAGGGAATGATTTTATTACTGCATAAATTCTAAATACCCAAATTTTGGATTCACTTCTAATTAATTAAATATATTTTTATCCTAACTAATAAAAAAATGTTGTTTATTTTAAAGGTACAAAGCGCTTGTATAAAAGTGATAGATGAACGTTGTGTAGGAATCATAACTCCAAACAATTGGACCCTAGTTCTGGATTGCGTTATCGATCGAAGACCGTCCATTGGATATCCCGCTTCCGCTGTATCTGTTCCGAATAATGGAATTCCACCCCGAATGTAATTATAACATTGGTTTATATTTTTTACTTGTTATTTGATTTTTTTAGTTCGTAATAAGTTAGTTTCGTTGATTGCATTAATTATATTGTCTATTTTTTCGTAATTTTTCATGTTTTCATGTTAGTTTTAAGGTACATATGGGGTGTTTATAAATTCTACTGAAGATTGAAAAAGTTAAGTGTTTTCTAGAGTGGCCCCTAACCGAGTTGTAGCCCCTTAAAATGGCATGGCGTACATGATCAAATTTACTATCTTTTATTTTAATGATATACATGTTTCTTAAATCAAACTAGCACTAAAAGTTCTATATGATCTACAAAATTTAATTCCTGTATTAAAATTAGTCACATTTTTACTACGCTTCAAATTTTTAATACAGCATACTGAAATTGAGAAAAATATCTTAAACTATTTAGAAGATATGACTATTGAAATACTTCAGGATAAGATATGGGAACCGCCTCCGTAGAAAAGGAACGATACGTAACAGATTTGCACTTGGCGTGTGTACGTATGAGTTAATATTTTCGTACGATTTCATTTTCTCCCAAATTGTACACAAAGTTAAAGCAATAGTCCAGAAACATTGTCTACATGGACAATATTTCTGGATCTTTGTGTACAAGAGAAAATGAAATCGTACGGAAATATTAACTCATACATACACACGCCAAGTTAAAGTATACTAGACTATATCAGTCAGCGCCGGTACAACAGCTGAGCATAAGATAATACAAGATGATAAACTTTGTTCGCGCTAGCAGCCGGTTGGCTCGTTGTGCCCGTATAACAACTCACTGTTAGTTATGGATTGTATATTGCTCTTTTTGTTGCCGAGATTTAGATAAAATTATGTAATATTCAATGTTATAAGGTAAAAGAAAAGCAAATAGAAACAAATTTAATTAATAAAGCCGATTGCAAAATAAATAGAGTAAAATAAAATACAAAATAAAATTACTCTTACAGCTTATTATTTATATCGTCATCTATCTAACATTCGCGACTGTTATAGATTTTCATTCTCTACAGCTATGATGTCACCGAAATTACTTTGATATTGTAGCAATACAAAAATAACATAAAAAGTTGTTACTATCATGTCAGTGCCCAATTCAAAGAACTTCACTATCTCCAAGTCCAAATCCAAAACTTTATTAAAATTAGCTTTACAAAAGTACCTCCCCAGAACCTCTCCCTGGGCAGATCGTGCACCACTGCGACAATCGCGGTGGCGAATTGCAGGATTGGGCGGAGTAGGTCTGTCTCAGTTAAAACGACAATTAAGAAGGAAATCTAAACTCCTATTTAAAATAGATAAAAAAAAGGTGTTAAAATTGACTATATCCAAAAGTATCAGCCTTAACAAAACTGAAAAACTACATACTAAATTGAAACTTCCCCACGTCAATTTGAAACAGGCGCCTTCCGCGAGATACGTCAATGCTGGTCTGCGCATGGCTGGCCTAAACTTTGACTTTAATTTTTTTTTATGGTATGTAATGTTTTGAATTTCTGAAACGAAATGAATTTAGAGATAAAAATGTAGAGAAACCAAGAATAACAAACGCGACAAAAAGGTTATAAACAGAAAGGAAGAAGGGGACAGGAATGATTTAAAGGAACGAAAGGTATGAAATAACAGTAAAGGTGGATATGGTAAGCGGAAGTTACAGTTGGTAAAGTTTGGCTACAGGGGTTGCCGGATAATCGGTAACGTCTGATACGGTAAAGGGCGTTTAATTCGAAACGGAGCATTAAGCTGTCCAATTTGTGTTATGTGTTTTGTTAGCGAATTGTCGCCCAGTTTGAACGAGTGAAAGTTTTAAAAGATCTGCTGGACATAATCCACTATCGGGGTTATGTCGTCGCAACGTGTCTATAGGTGTCTGAAAGGAGGTGTACCTTCCAGAATTCGATATGAGGCGCATACATTTGTGTTTTGTGAGTATGCTGTACCACACCGACACCGCGTATGTGCTGGACGGCGTAATCACCATTGTGTACGACAATTTTTTATTTTGTCTGTTAAGTCGCTACCCCTGACCATGAGCGGATACAGATACCTGGACATGGAGTAGACCGTCCGCACAGTCTCATTTATGTCGGTCGTTGGTCCAATCTAACCTCAAGTACTTCACGCATCTCTTAGTTGGAATTTTGTTTCACCTGATCGAAATGGATGTTATGATTGTATTCTCTGTGACACGACGCGTAAAGACTATCGCTCCGAACTATTCAGCGTTCACCGGAATCTTCCACTGGTCGTAATATGCCGTGGCACGAGCCATGTGCGCCTTCAGCAGCATATTCGCTGCTTAAGCGTTGTGTGAATGCGTGTACATGGCTGTGTCATCGGCGTATTTGGCCAACATCGTATTCGGGAACTCTGGAAAGTCGGAGACGTACAGATTGTACAACTTTGGTGACAGGCACGATCCTTGCGGGAATCCCGTGTAAATGTCCCGCCGTGTTGACAGTTTGTTATTCACTTGAACCTGCGGGATCTACCCGTCAAGAACAAGTGAATGAGATTAATGAAGTAGGTAGGAAAGTCGTAGTGGTATAGTTTGTAGAGTAACCCCGGGATCTAGATGGTTTCGAATGCCGTCTCAATATCGAGGACCGCCATGACGGTGCTCACTATCTCCAGTGGTTTCTAAATAAAACACTCTGGAACCTCCTCGAATTCTCTCAAAATTCTCTGTTGAAATTCCGCTTCTGACACCAATTATTACGCGTTTAAATACTTTAGTAAATATTCCAAGCGACAGTTCGGTAATTGCAACACAAAAAAACGCTAACCACTGATTTATTTAATAATGTTAATTAACCTACTATAATTAATCCTTACAATTATTACAACACTGACTACTATCTTCAATCACTATACTACTTGTTACTGTACTTTTTACTAGTCTGATCACTTTGTTTTTCTCTTGATCTGATCACTTTACTGTCCAAACTAGAACTACTCCAGTGCATTGGTTCCGCTTCTTATATACTCCGTAATTCTTATTCCAGATTTTTCCTTATTATTCTTGTCCGTTATTCTAGATAGGATCCGAATTATCTAGTATAAAATTATTCTATGGTAGTAGCACTATCTCTGAATCGACTGGCGAACTACCGCTCTATAACTGGCTTCTTTTTATCAAGGAGACTACCTACAGAGACCATTGTCTGCAAGGAAGTAGTATACAGAACAAGTGGTTTTTGACGTAGTCAAATAGGTTGTTACTGTTAGCGTTATTGCTGTGGCAATGCCATGTGTGATGCTTGGCATTAAATAAGTTATCAATACAACTCGATGTGAAGCCATTCGCCGGACTGTTTGTTATACAAGGACGAGGATGCTCACGTCGCCGTCGAGCGTCACGCATAATTATATCTTCCACTGAGGTGTTCCGCAGAGTACAGTATGTATGTGCCATATTAGACCACATGAATACGGCCACCCTGCCTCCCTGTTATTGTTTACTCTTTCACTTCGGATTGTTTTGTACACTCGAATGCGTAATTTATTGAGTTTTGACTCATTAAAAGTGCCGGTTTTATAATATCGGATCAAACTGTAGTATCAAGAATATATACGTTACACATATACATCCAGTATATAAAAAATAAAAAATATAGTATAACATACATGTTCGTAGAGGTGACAGACTACAGAATTAAAATAAAAATAAAAGCCCTAAAATTGATTATACGAGAAATATTCTTCCGACGAATAAAAATAATTTTCTTTTAAGAATTTATAAATATTTAATTTATATTGTTTGAAGCTGCCTTGGCGGTCATACCGCGCGGAAAGGTGGTTATATAATTTTTTCTACTCCTTTATGTAAATTTGCTGTTTTCCGCACAGTCTGTAGAATGGATAAGTGGGCCATTCCAGTTAACTGAACGGATATATTTCATATACGTTCTAGGATGGATATGAAATCGACCAATCACAGTTCGTGTATTAAGTACATAGGCAACTATTCGTTTTAAAAAATTCAAGTTAGTGCGCAAGCTGTCAAAGTAATTGTCAGTGTGTATTCGCGCAGTTTGAGCTAGAAAATAATTTAAAATGAGTGATTCCAGTGAAGAATCGATAAACGGTATACCACCTAAAATTTTATTGAAATTATTGTATACAGACAAAATTTTAGATATATGACAACAAAAAAAGTAGCTATATGTGGGGATTGAACCTATGATCTCTTGCATTTCGAAGCGTGCAAAGCAAAGCAAACAGACTTTATTAAAATTAATACATAATATTGCCTCCCCGGAGACTACCTTGCGACCGATCTTGCAACCACCGCGCTGTTCGCGGTGGCTGGTTGCATGGCCGGGCGGGATGACTCCGGTTCGGCTAAAAGAAAATGGGGAGAGAAGTCCTGACTCCTTTTGCTAGAAACAAATTAAAAAGGACAATATAGTTAAAAAAACATTTTTAAAATAAAATTTAACAAAGCTTAAAACTAAACACAAACTCGAAGCTGTCGCACTGCACTGAACTAATTTTGCTGCTGACACAGGTACCCAAATCTAAAACGGGGAACCTTCATCGAAATGAGGTACTGCAGGGCTGCGCAAGGCTGCCTAAACTGTGGTTTATCGAAGTTTTATGTTTCTTAGAAATTTTATAGTGAAGCTAATTTTGAGTGAAAAAATGCACAAAAAGAGAACGATAACAAGAACAAAGACAAAAAACGCACAAAAAGAGATCAAGAACACGAAACAAAATGGACAAAATGAAAGGAAGAAAGGGACAGGATAGATTTAAAGATACGAAAGGTATGAAATGTCAGTATAAAGGGATAGGGTAAGAGTAAATTATACTAGGTGAAGGTTTGGCTATAGTGGTTGCCGGAAGATTAGTAACGTCTGGTATGGTAGGGTGTGTTTGATCCGAAAGGGTGCATTATGCTGTCTAATGTGCATATAACCGCTAGGCTACTGAAGCTTTTATAAAATGTTTGCACCTAGGGCATAAGATTTAGCAGAAGCTAAGTTTGTATATTAAAATTTGATTAAAACTATTATTTGTAGTTTTTTCTTAATCCGGTCGTAGAAAAAGTATACTGTACAACTCGAGTGGATTATCCATATCCCCTCTTGTTGCACAAACTACTATTATAGACATCGTGTAAGGGTCCCTTTTTACCTGTGTTGTTCGATACGCTGGTATTGAGAGTTAATCAGCATTTCAAGTATTGTGAGAGTGGATTTCATTTACTATAGTGAAAGATTCGATATTTTTCCCAATGTGGCACAGACACTGATAAATATACAAATTATAGATGGTACTGTCGTGGGCAGAAAAAAATAGGACAACTTTTTCTTTCTACTGTAAATCTGTCTCTATTTGAATATGTAATGAGTAGCCGAAATAAAACAGATATCACTTTTAATTTATTTTTTATTTTAATGCTGTAGTTATTGCTATAGTAAATGATGGATGGTTAATGAAACAAATTGCACTGCGTTATAACGTTAACAAAAATTTGGTGTGTAACATTTTAAGAATGTGGAAAATAAACGGTACGATTAGTAGAAATCCTGGATCAAAGGATAAAGGATATCCTACTTAACAACAAACTAACTATTAATATTTCGTTATTGCACCATTTCTATTTATAACTTCTATAAGTCTGTTTGACATAGAATTAAATAACCTTATACAATAATCATTAGTAGTAATATTATTTTCCCATGCATTATTTACTATTTCCAGTAATTAAGTTTCTTAAGTACTAGGCCATTTTGTGTACATCAGTCAGATATAGTTTGTGAACACACGTTTGCCTCATTACTAAGTTGGAGTAGGCCTAGCACACTGCCGTGAGGCACGCCAGAAGTAACCGGAATTTTTTTAGAATATGATATTTTTGAGTTGGAAGTGTTGACACGTATATCCTATTGGGTAGGTGCCTACTTGTCAAGTAAGATTTCAAGCTTACTCAATAAAATTGAGTGGTAAATCGTGTCGTGTCATAGAAAATTTCACATGATTTTAGGCGAGAGTTAAAATTATCTAAAATTTTACCATATAATGAAGATATTGCCTCTTGCGTAGAGCGCCCTCTGGATTATCAGATGTCACAATATTCATAACCTCAGAATTAATGAAATTCGGTATATATTTGATAGACGATTGAATATGTGATTATTTACAGTCTGATGATAACAAAAAATTATTAATAAGTAATTTCAAAGTTCTGGAAATTTTAAAATCAGGCCTTTACATGGAAGAATAGTGCAAATATTTCGCTATGCAACGAGAGTACCTCACCTCCTCGCTTTCGTGGATGCTGAACACGATGGTTCTCGTAGAATTTCTCTTTGGAATTGCACAACGCCCCAAACGGCCAAAAACTACCGCATCACATTTTTCCACCGGTAAAACTTAGCGTACTCCTCCGTTTTCGATGATACTGAAAACGGTAGTGATGCGCAATATCTGACCCTCTGACCCCCTCCAACCACTCGAAGGGCTAATAATCACCCCCGGCAGGGGTGAAAACCCTTTTTTATATCACCGACAAAATGTATGTGACGCCCGTTTTCGAGGATGCTGAGCACAATGGTGATGATCAATATTTCTTCCGACCCCCTCCAACCCCTCCGACGGCTAACGAATGCCCCCAAAAGGGGTGAAAATACATTTTTTTATATATCACCGGCAAAATGTATGTACTGCCCGTTTTCGAGAACGTTGAGAACGGAAAAAATTATCATACTTCTCTTCGTGATTATAATTGTCTTTCTTTACCCTTTAGCTGAAAAAGATACTCGAGTACTCACAAAAACAGGTCTATTGAATCATTGATACGTACAATTTATTTTATTACAAAAAATTATAGAAAAATTTGTATTGACGCATACAAATAAGCTTAACTAAATTGCTATAGCCGCGCGGGATGCTGTACTCTCGAGAACTCGCGTCACTTTGAATGTATTCTCGTCAGAAAAACATTCATCATCACCACCGTGCTCAGTATCCTCGAAGATGAGCGGTACATGAATTTTGCCGCTGATACTTTAACAAAAAAAAAATTCACCCGTTTCGGGAATGTTTATTAGCCGTTAGCGGAGTTGGAGGGGGTAAGAAAAACATTCATCATCACCACCTTGTTCAGTATCCTCGAAAACGTTAAGTTTCACCGTTGGAAAAGATATGATAAGCGTTTAACTTCTTTTGGGGATGGTGTTTGGCCGTTTGGGGGGTTGCACAGCTCCAAAAAGAAATTCTACCAGCATCCTCGAAAACGGGGTGGGAGGTACTCTTATTGCATAGCAAAATACTTTTCTGCTTTTTTCCGACACACACACTCCACTAGAATGTAATGAGAAGACTTGATAAGTTGATTTAGATTATCAATCAGTTGTTATTTCACTGGAATCAATGACACGAAGGTAAAGATTAATTTTTAAGTACCTCACAGTTCTATGCATATATGTTTATTGTTACCAGAGACTTTGGAACTATACACAAATCAACTGCCTCATGTATAATTAAAAATGTTTCTTTAATAAAATTATCTCATATCCATTTGTCTTGTATTGCCCTTCATTTTTTACAAAAATAATAACTGAAAAGATCATGACAAAATATCATAATAGTTAGAATCAAACTGCGTGAAGCTGAAATTTCAGGTCAACAGCAGTGCCAACTTTATAAATTTAAGTTTATTTTTATAAAACAGGCTATTTCTAAATTAATGTTTGAATTATGGTTTGATCTTAACTTTAAACTTAAGATAAATGTAGGGTTAATCTAACATTATAAAGCTGGGCCTTAGTAGCGTAATGTCAATTTTATGTCACATTAAGAAGTTGATCAAAAAGGGAATTTCTTTAACAATACCATTGGCGTTCCATAAAGATATATTAAATTTAACTGGCATCCGAGCGACTCATCAATAAAATTAAAAAGTGTCTCAAGGTGTTCTTCCCCGGCGGAGAACTCGGCCAGTAGGTCGTTTGGTATCTTTGCCGACTATATTATGAAATCCAAGTCCACCATCGCCCCATCCACTTGAATTCTGCTTGCAGCGCCTAGTACTTAACCTGAAGCATAGTGGAAGATTCAGATCTTGTGGATGGTTCGCAGGACTGCCAGACCTGCCGAATTTTCTGGGACTGCTGGCTTTGTTGAGACTGCTGGGTCTGCTGCAACTTCTGGGGTCCATGGGATTGCTGGATAACATCTGGATCATGAACATTTTAGCGATTATAAATCTCTAATTTTTTTTTTTAAGTTACTGTCAAGTTCAGATAAGGAACAATTTTGGATTAATAAATTTAAATAATGATTTAGTAATATTATTGTATCACATGAATGTCTATTTAATTTCATATAGTTTCTAAACATGTAAAGTAGTATGGCACATGCGCCGAATTTTGAAAAGGTATTCGGAAAAACTGGGCGTTAGTGTTATTAAAATTAAAGTTCAATTTTGGTTACAATGAGGCCGAAACTATTTTTTGAGTTGGAAATAACAGGCCGAAATGCAGTTGTACGAATTTTGAATTTGAACTTGAGTATCAGAAGTACACTGAATGAGATTGAATGAGGTCAACGGTAGGGGGTATTAATACAAACGGACCAATTAGAGTTTAATATGACACAATTCATAATCATAAATTACTAGTCCTGGTAAGTTCTAGAACGTTGTAAAACCAAAAGCTCGGCAACTTGAATGTGCGTGTATGTATATGCACTAAGAATTTAAACAAAGGAAATTGTAAAACTCCATCGCAAAACGAAATGAAGCATGTTATCATAACATGAATTATAAAATATGCAAATACAGGATGTAGGTAACGCTGAGGGGTTTACAAGAACTGTATGAAAAAAAAAAATTCTAGATTTTTTACAGTTACTGGAGTCACACATTTTTTCTGTAAATCACCGGCTCTGGCTTTGGGTCATTATTTTACATACTCGGTACAAATTTCATATATACAAGGTGGTCCAAAACTGTCTCCCGGTATCTCTGTGGCTAATAGTACATCCTAAAAATAATGGTAGTCTTTTATATAAACTTATTTCCGAAAATGAGTAATAAGGGAGATATTAAATTTCAGTTTTTCTGTTACATCTTCCGACACTCGCAAAATATCAAATTCATATTTTAAACTCAGTGATAGGCCATCCGGACACTAGTTTACATGGTATCACTCAATTCTGTTCTGCTTAAGGGGTAGTTTTAGGGGTGACTGTCAGTATTTTCCTCATAACTTTTTATTTTTTTCCATATTTTGAAAAATTATTATAAAACATTTTCAGACCATTAGAAAAAAGGGGTATTCTTATTGCATTTCGATAAATCAAGCCCTTCTTGAGTAATTTATGTTTAAAAAACAAGGTGCATTTACAACATTAATAAATTCTTTTACACATAAATAATTATTATTACACCACAGGTAATGACGACCCCTTTATCCCGGAACGCTCTAGAAGAGCCTTGTGTGGGAGGGGGCTACACATTTTGAGACAAGGGACACACACCCAATATCCGTGTATAGTGGAAAAATCCCTCTCACAGTATTTTCCACTGCCACGACCGGGGATCGAACCCGGAACTTTTGGGTGAGAGGCAAGTGCGCTCACCTCTCGACCATCAGTCATACGAAATAATGCCTTGAAATATTAAATTAAAATATTATTAACCTAGAAAATAGTTTGTCAATTACGAAAATTGCTCGAAATGTCCTCCATTTTCCCTTATGCACAATCTAAGTTTTTTTTAAGGAACGGTGAATACCCTGTAAAATTTCTTTCGTCATTCTGTAGCATTGTAAACTCTTAAATATAATATTTTTAGTCGCAAACTCCTCTATAAAATCCTTATTTTACTATAAGGAACGTAACCAGACTGCAACCAACAGCTACTCTCCGGGCTATGTGCCCCGCCGAGCACTGAATTACAAGTCGCAAGTCTGGCGCGTTAAGTGTAATAATTGCATATTACCATCAAAATGCTAATGCTTCGATTGCAACAAACACCAGCCGAAAGACTGATCCTACTTAAAGGAGCTCTCTTGCCAGCCGTTACACACCACTTGCGGACTGCAGTTTCGAACTGTTGGCTGTCGTCAGTGCAAGGTAGGCATGTGACAACCGGCACCCGGCACGAGGATCCTTTGACTATTTGGTACATCCCGGTATTTTTACAATAGCGACATGTAAAATAGTCAACAGGCGCCATCTAGCGGTCCAGTGTCTGTTGCAATCGAAAAATAAATAGCCTGACTGGGCTTAGCATAGTTCAAATGTGCTTTTAGAGGGCGGAATATTAAACATAATATTTTTAGTCGCAAACTCCTCTATAAAATCCTTATTTTACTATAAGGAACGTAATCAGACTGCAACCAGCAAACTCGAAACTGCAGTCTGCAAGTGGTGTGCGACGGCTGGCAAGAGAGCTCCTTTAAGTAGGATCAGTCTTTCGGCTGGTGTTTGTTGCAATCGAAGCATTAGCGTTTTGATGGTAATATGCAATTATTACACTTAATGCGCCAGACTTGTAACTTGTAATTCAGCGCTCGGCGGGGCACATAGCCCGGAGAGTAGCTGTTGGTTGCAGTCTGGTTACGTTCCTTATAGTAACATAAGGATTTTATAGAGGAGTTTGCGACTAAAAATATTATGTTTAATATTCACATTTGAACTATTGTAAACTCTTGGTCGATTTTTTCTCTTAACTGTTCAATCGTGTCAATTTGAGTATTATACACTTGTGATTTTAGATAACTCCACACAGTGAAATCAAGAGGAATTAGGTCAGGAAACTGAGCAGTCCACTTGATCGGTGCATCTGCACCCCAGCCAATCCATCTATTAGGATAGTGGTTGTTAGTGTGTTCTGGTATAATGCGATATTGCGCCGTCATGCATAAATACATATTTCTTCTGCTTCGCGATGAAATATTACCTAATATTTCATGCAAGTGTTTTTAAAAAAATCATAATACATATCGCTATTTAAATTTCCAGGAAACTGATCCAACTAACTGATTCCCTAAAATTGCTGCCCATACATTTATTTTGAAAGTATGTTGAAAATGGGTTTGTATTGTTGCATTAGGATTTTCTTCAGCCCAGAAATACATATTCCGTGTAAATGTAGCCTCGACAGTAAAAAGTATTTTACTTTAAAAATCTGGAGCATTTTCCGCTCGTTCAAGCAACAATTCACAAAAATCAACCCTTATTGGCATATCCTCAGGTAATAATTCTTGAGTTTTTCGGTAATGGAACGGATGCAATTATTGTTGTTCATGTAGTACTATTAAAGCGCATTTGTGATATATATTTATTCTTAAGTCTAATCTTCTAGTATTTATCGTAGGATCTTCCATTACAATATCTATTATTTTTTCTTCAGCATCAACAGTTCTTGCGTTTCTTGGACGGCTAGCGTCTCTGTTTTTCACTTGATGCTTCCTGTTTCCCCAAGTCGGCGTTCTGTGCTTAAAAAAGTTGGGGCATCAGGAATATTTTTGTTCGGGAATTTATCTTTATATCATTTCACAGCTGCCACAGTATTACCAAAACATTCTCCCAAAGTCAAAACTACATCTGTTAATTCAGAGAACGTGTAATCACCCATGTTTAAATATTAACAATTAAACTGGAATTGTTAAAAAAAAGGAATCAAAGTCTAATAAATAACAGAAATGTCAAAGTAATATTTCAAAGCATTCTTTATATGTAAAAGAATTTATTAACAAAATGTTGTAAATGCACATTGTTTTTTAAACATAAATTACTCGAGGACGGCTTGATTTATCAAAATACAATAAGAATACCTTTTTTATTTCTAATGATCTAAAAATTTGTTTTTTATAATAATTTTTAGAAATACGAAAAAATTAAGAAGTGATGAGGAATAGGCTGACAGTCACCCTCTAAAACTACCCCTTAAGCAGAAAATAAGGTTTGATACCATATAAACTGTTGTCCGAATTCCCTATGCTTAAGTATAAAATATGGATTTGATATTTTAAGGGATTTGGAAGATATTGCGGCAGAACTGAAATTTATTATCCCCCTTTAAGGGGTATACCTCCCTTATTATTCATTTTCGGAATGAAGTTTATATAAACGACTACTATTATTTTTAGATGTACTACCAGCCGCAGAAATAACGGGAGACAATTTTGGACCACCTTTATACACAAGTATATTAAATATAGGTCAAAAATTTTTCGTGCGAGAGTAATAGAATTTTACCGAACCCTAAAAAAACTTAACCCGAAAAGTCTTCCATACTCATGCGCCGATACGTTCTGGTGTCGATTAAGACCGCTTAATCATAACTTGTTTTACATCACATCAAATACAAATAACATCAGATAGTATTCACATCTATTTGGTTTTATGGTAAACTTTTTAACATATGATATGAAGTGTATAGTGTCAACCATTCTTTTCTTCCCGATTTTTATTTTAGAAATCAGTTGGGGTAAGTAAATATGTTAATTACTTATTGTTCATTCGGAATTATTAAATACTGTCACAACTAATTCTTCATATGAAATTATTATACTCTTCGTCTCAATGCCACATTCTTTACAAATAATAAGAATATGCGACATTGTTACACCAGAGAGATATGTTAAAATTAAATAATAAAACCGCCATCGTTTACTAATAATATTCAATTAATCATTTTTTTTCGCGATAACCCTGTCAGCATTTTGTGACAGAAATAGATAAATTGTTTAGAAAGACCAATAGCAATGTGTTTACCAGTTTCAAGAATTATTCTAACATTATTAGTTTGTTGTTTGTTTGTTTTCTTAACCGCCTCTCAAGTTACCGAAGTAACCCTCTGGAAGATCTCAATGATCTTGTGCTAGGTCAAGAGAGACGAGACCCTACAGTTTAATGTGGACTCCGAACCACTCTTGGGGCAATTTTTTTAATGAAAAATTGTTTCACCTTGCGAGAATCGAACTCACTTTGCTAGACAACTCAGTTTGCTAGCCAGATGCTTTAACACATTGAGCTACCGTCCCCCGTACACCCAAATTAGATTAATAAACCGTGAATAGAAAAAATGATTTATAAAGAAATAATATTTGAGATATGTACTCTCTATAGGGTTATAAATAGATATATCCGAAAAGTTCCCGGTCCATTAGGGGTAGTTTTTGTAAAAAAGGGACTTCTCGCTTTTTTACAAAAACTACCCCTAACATAGATTTAACGCTGGTTTTTCACTTTTATCTTGTAAACCATTTATTGGAAGAGAAAAAAGTATCGGAAATACAAAATTTGCCATTAAAATCTGTATAAACAATGTCCTATTGACCTTGTAGCTTATCCCCACCTATTTCGCAGTAACAGCGTCCAAACTAAGGGGTAATTTGGGGTGCATAGGTAAAAATCGATCTTACACGAAGTTTCACAGCGAATATCTCAAGTGATTTTTATTTATTTTCTCTTTTTTTCTACAAAGATGCGTTTTTTAATTTGATTTCGTTGCCACACCACCCTTGCGGTACGGTTCTCGGTGGGTTTTTAAAAAGTTGTTTCCCCTGTAGGTCTATTCTACTAAAATTCTGTCCAATTTTACTCATTAGAGGGTTCTTCATCGACGAACTGTTCTTTAAATTTGGAATTTAAACATCCTTGCCCATGGCAATTAGAGCACATTGTTGAGCAGCACACTAGTATTCTGCAGCTACAAGAAGGGTTGCAGAAATCGATGCAGACGTGTTAAGGTGAGAATATCCAAGAGAGAGAGGTCCGATAGGGAAATATTTATTATTTTTGACCATAACTTCTTATTTTAAAACACAGATTACAAACAAACTATAAAACTACTTAAGTAGAACTATAACAAGAGTAGTGTTATAAATTTTCACTCAATAATTTTAAACATATGCGAAATAATTGGATTTAAATTTAGGAAATACGAAAATTGACGTAGTTTTTTAAATTAAATCTAACTATTAAATATGGGAAAATCGGTCTTTCGCACATGACTCGCTCAGTTTCATTCGTATCGAAAAAGTGTATAGAGATAAAATGAAGGGTTCGTGAATGCGCGTAAAATGAACTTTGACCCGTCGAAATCGGCTAGTGGTTCTCGAGATATAGCGATATAGTGGCGAGAGAAAGGGGTAGAAAGCATCTTTTTTCCCCGCCCCACCTCGATAGACAGTCAGCACCCAAATACTGTGTCCAAATTTCAAGTTGCTAGGTTGATTAGGGGGAGGGAGGGGGTAAACGTAAACTGCTGTAACTTCCGCAAATCGCATAGCAAACGTGAGGTTGCATACTAATGTGCTGATTTTGACTTGTTGATATTTTAGTCATTTTTTGCTAGGAAGAAAGGGGTGGGGAAATAATTTTTTGCCATCGGATGCGGAATTTTTCTTTGTTTAATTTGAGCTCGGCCCGATTGCGATCGGATGATTAGGAGGTGAGGGAGAGGTGCGCAAAGTTTTTAGCTAATAGAAGAGCGAGGGAAAGGGTTAGGGACTTAGAACCAGGCTCATTTTCAACAGCAGTCAATTTTCTTTCAAATTTATATTATCCCGAAGCTTTAACTGCATTAGGGCCTGCACGGGTGCGTGATACATTTATAAAAACGATAGCGGCTGTTCAGCAGCCGTGCAGTGAGATACGTTCTTTCACAGAGATATTTATTTTTTGATGTCTGTGCATTGTTTACGATCATTGGTATTGCTGGTTGCCAACATGTTTGCTTAATCCACGCCTCCACCTTTTTGACACTCGTCACTGAAAGAGAATAAACTATAGTATACGCCTTAGACCATTTCAATGTGCCGCTTTTAGAGCGGCACATTAGATGGTGTAAGGTACTCGCACATGTAAGTACAGGAGTGCTTATTGAGGAAGTAACCAATTTTTTGCGTATAATTAACGAAATGAAAAATGGACTAGCACCTAGGTTTGCCAATCTGATGCAACTAATGAAAGTTGTTCTATCACCGTCCCATTCTTCAGCAGTTTCTTTCAACTTTCATTTATGAAGAAAAAAGGAGAAATGGATAAAAATTTACATTTGTGCATCAATGTTGCATAATAAGCAGGCTGTACAAGAAATTGGATTTCTGGAAAAGTAGTTACGTCTATTTTTGTGCAATGTGCAATAAAGATGATTTAATGTATATTAGTGAGAGAGTGGGGAGAATGGTGTGAGCGCTAGGCTCCTCCCCCGGCATCTCACTGCACGGCTGCTGAACAGCCGCTATCGTTTTTATAAATGTATCACGCGCCCATGCAAGCCCTAATGCAGTCAAAGCTTCGGGGTAAAAAAAATTCTGAAAGAGAATTGACTGCTGTTGAAAATGAGCCCGGCACGAGGGTCCCTAACCCTTTCCCTTGCCCTTCTATTGGCTAAACACTTTGCACTCCCCTCCTACTCCTCCAAATCATCCGATCGCAATCGGGCCGAGTTCAAATCAAAAAGACAAAAATTCCGCATCCAATGGTGAAAAAAATATTTCCCCTACTCCTTTCCTTCCAAGCGAAAAATGCCTTTTTGTTATTTATAGCGGAAATTAAAAAAAAGACAAGTCAAAGTAAGCACATTAGTACGCAACCTCACGTTTGCTGCGCGATTTGCGGAAAAAATTGCGGAAGCTACAGCAGTTTTAATTTCATTTACGTTTCTGCTCTAAATATTTCTTATTAGGAGAAGGTGGGCTACGGTGCGGACTTGCTCATTAACTCGATAGATGGGTCGTCGGTGATATATTTAATAAATAAAATTTTCAATTATGACTGTTTTTGATTATAATTTATAAATATTATATTAGAAATGTCTATTTAGGAATACTGGTGGAATTCTTGTAGATTACTTAAGCCAATACAGTTAATTAAGAGCGCCAATCATTCTATAATTTACATAATTGTGAGATTTGATCAACTAGAATGTTAAATATTGATCTGAATTTTATTATGAGATGTTAACTACTAAAGTTTATGCAAACTTAAATTCTATTGAAGTTTTACAGGTTTGCTGAATTTATTAAACAGCTGACAAAGTAGGAACATCCATAATTAAATTTCGCGTAATTTTATTAGAAACTAAGAAACTGGATGCTTCAAGCTAGGATGATTCACAACATTTGATTGATAATCAAACATATATAAGTTAGTAACAATATCAATTGTCCAAAGTATCGAAATATAGTTAATGATTTGTTTATAAAAAGTTGTGTTGTAAAATTTAAAGTTTAGGCAAAAAAATATATAAGTACAAACTTTAATTAATTATTAAATTAAGAAGCAAATTTTAAGTTCTACTTTTTATAATCAACGCATAAAAAAATTGTAATGAAGCTAATTTTAAATGGGAAATTTTGCATATGTTTTCAGTTTAACTTGCGTCTGAAGTAATATATTTTTATTTTTATCAAACCGGGGACGATTAAATTCTGTTTTTTTTTTAGTAACCAGGTAAAGTTTTAATTTCAAACCGATTGCAAATAGTTTAAACCGCGAGAGTTAATTGTTTACATTAGTTAATGCTCGACAATTATCAATATAAACCGGCTGATTTAGAATACTATTAATACCGGGGCTATTAAATTCGTTCTTTTTCTCAAATCAAATAAATATTTAATTTGCAGCCAACCCCAGTCATTTAAATTGTTCAGAAATTATTGTTTATATCAATTAACGCGCCCGGTTTTGTCAATCGACCAGTCGATTATTTTGGTAAGAATTCATTGTGTCGTATTTACATCTATTTTTATTTTGGCAATTTGCATTTAGAATATTTTCAGTATTGATTCATGCAATTTTAATTGCTCTTTGTTTTGGTTTGATAAATTCTGCCTTCAGCAGTCTGTAACAACTTTGAATTTAACGATCGTATCTAGCTTATCCGGGGAAAACATTTTACTATAAATAATTAAGTGGGACACTCCAGAGGTGTTACGCCGAAGAGTCGAACTGCAATAAATTAATATTTTACACGATCGTTCTGAACAAAGGCAAATTAATATCCAGTAAAATAAAACTTGACGTTTGATCCCGTTTATCATTTAACATGTTGGTGTAATAGCAATATCACCAGGTTATTGTCCGTGGAATTGTCAGTCGGGGACGCTGCCTTTAAGTGGGACACTCCACCTGAGACGTACCGCATTGTTTAACAATTAATTACTTCTGCACCAGGTTCACCACGTCAAGTCCTAAAATCTAGTTATTTTTATGAAAGTAAAATTTACTTCTGGTCAAAAATTTCTTTAAAGTTTGAATAACCCCCTGTCTATCACTAAAGAGCAGTCCAAGTCACTTTCTATAACATTTTCCAAACCGCTGCTTTGCTCTGCTAGTCATATTTACTGCCTGTTTGCTTTCTTTTGCATTTTGCCTTTGCATATTATCGTTTACTTGCCCACTGTCATTTTCTATGAAACCTGGTATATAATAAGAATAGAGATTCTGTTTTAAAAACTAAGGATTTAATTGTTTCTCGAAACTTGGGTATTTCCCATACACGTAGTATATAAGGAAAGTATGGCGATTGTGCAAAAATTCTAGTTTGAGTTTTTGATGGATTTACACGTTTGCAAGTCCCCTGAACAGGCTCGATAATGTTCAGGAGGAGCTTCACATCGACAATGAGTCCCAGTTAAATAAATTTTTCCCTAAAACGGCTCTAACGATTTTGATTAAATTTGGTACAGGGATGCTCCCCTAGTACCGATATGAAATGACATGACCAGTTGCTCTTAGAAAATATCATAATTTTTTTTTCTCAAACGGATCTAACAATTTTAATCAAATTTAACACATGAATACTGAATGAGTAATAACATAAGGTAACATGACCGGTTGTACCTAAGAAATGCAAGGAAGGAGATTGCGGGGGGAGGGGGCAAGGAATTAAATAATCGGTCCACTCCTAAATGGGAAAGTTTGTCTGAGTTGTCGCGGACCGATTTTTATCCTTATTTTTTAAGAATAACGGAATAAAATTTGGGATATGTATTATATGCCCAAGAAGACACTTTGTGGCCTAGTTGTCATTTTCCCCCCTTTCGGTTTTACCGGAAATGACTCCAACTTTTAATTTTTAAATGGAACATCCTGCATATTATTATATTTTTGTAATACTTGAAAAACTCTGAGTACGGCGATACCCCATTAGTGACATTTCGATTCCATGAAAAAAATTTGACTCGAAATATGTTGGTGCATCTCGAGTGCCATGACCAGAAAAAATTGCTTCTAATAGACCGGTGTGATGTTAGAAGAATCAAATCGAGCATAAAAATTTAAGAATGTGTATTTGGTGGGCCATTAAATTTGGCCTTAACAGTTTTTTAAACAAAACTTAATTTTTTCAAATGGAACCATAATGATAGAGTACTACCATAAAATAACGGATGTTTTAAGGACTCCGTGGATGTGCCCAAAAGCAATTTTTTTTTGGTCATGCCACTCGCTCACACTCACAGCCGCAGTACTATGTTGTTGTTTGTTGGGGGTACACGCATTTTCAATTATTCAATTCATGATGCATACATGTGTCAGTCACAGCCTCACATCATTTAAAAATTATAATTATTGATCTATTCTCGCCTCGTTTGAAATTTTCTGGGAAGCACAAGTTTTTTAAGAGCGAATATATTTCCGTATATCTCTGCGCATCTTATCTTATGCCAGTAATACTCAGTCATGTACCCTACTAAAACTCCTATAAAATCCCAAATGTAGGTGGATAATGACGTATTTTAATAATCTCAAGTCCTTGAGATTTAGAAACCAATAACGCCCATTCTGAGCGATTACTTCTTAAAAAATTTTTTGAAGAAATAAAT
Source organism: Leptura quadrifasciata (assembly GCA_963675555.1). Classification (NCBI taxonomy): domain Eukaryota; kingdom Metazoa; phylum Arthropoda; class Insecta; order Coleoptera; family Cerambycidae; genus Leptura; species Leptura quadrifasciata. Next base: position 145,612,185 of record OY776673.1, on the reverse strand, counting down.
TTATATACCAAAAAATTTAACTTGAACTTTCCAATCAGAATACTTATCAAGAAACTTCATTATATTTTCTCTCATTCTGACATAATATTTGTCTTAAGTTTGTTATCCTATACAAAGTATTTCTACTGAAGTGGATAAGCTACGAGATAATGAGTCGGCTACCACATTATATTTGCCTTTCCTATGTAGTACATCAAAGGAATACTGCTGTAATTTTAGAGACCATCTAGATAATTAACATGAGGGTTATCTAATTTTTTTAACCATTGAAGTGCGGAATGATTATTAATTACTGTAAAATGTTGACCTTATATAAAATATCTAAAAGTTTCTATTGAATTTACCCTATTAAAGACAATGATTCCTTCTATGTCACGGATGAAACTCGTTCACTATAAGTTAAGCGAAAGCTATTACTGATTCTTTATTTATTTTTGCAATAATAAACTACCTAAACCCACATCGCTGGCATCATACATAAAGGGTATATCAAAATCAGGTGCATTTAAAATAGGCGCTGAAATAAGAGCTTGTTTGAATTCCATGAATGAATTTTCTGGTTCAGGAACCAAATAAAAAACTTTCTCTTTTTAACATTACCCCTTAAAAAGTCGATGAAAGGTAATGCTAATCTTGAAAAATGTGTATGAAGTTGCGATACCATGACGTTATACCGATAAACTTTTTAATTTCTGTGGTATCCGTAGGCTAGGATAGTCTTTCATGGCTGAAATTTTATTTAGGTCTGTACATAAACCTTCCGAATCCACAACAAAACTAAGATATTTGAAAGACTGTTTAAATATTGTCTGTTTAAAAAATTCACATGTATTCAAATTTATAATTAAATTTGCATCTTTCAAGATGTCACGTATCCACTTCATTTAAAATTCGAATATGTTCTTCAAATGTAGCAGAAACAACTATTATGTCATATAAATGGCTCATATTTCGGCCCAAAAACTGAATCCGCAAGTCTTTGTTGTGTTTGTGCACTATTGATAAGGTCAAATGGTAATGACCAATTAAAGTGAAATAACCCACGACCAGATACTAAAAAAGCAGTTTTTTTTCTTTGGCTCAGGAGTCAGAAGTATTTGCCAAGAAGTCTTACAAATCAATAGAATAAAACTTATGTATTTAGCATTACGAAGCATACTTAATATTCTATCCACTCTATTAAAGCGATATGGATCTGGTTTGGTAATTTTATTTAAATATCTACCATCAAACGTGAAACGATATTATCTAGATTGTTTCTTCACTAAGAGGACTGGTGAACACCAAGAAATATGAGATGGTTCAACTATCAATTGCTAAACGTTCTGAATTTAAAATCTTTTGCATTGTCTGTATCAATATCTATTGAAATCTTATTAGTACATCTTAATTTATCTTCCGATGAAATACCTTTAAAGGATTCTATAATATTATCAACTTTTTCTTGTTCACTACTTGAAAATCTCGAGTTTCGTTATTTACCTATACCTCTTAAGGAATACACAAAGTTTGACATTATTCAACTCACAATTGACTGGCCACGTATTATTATTAAAACTGAAATCTACTGAAAATATTCTGGAAAAATCACTATCCAATATTAATTTATGTGTCAAAGAATGTATTATCAAAACTTTATGTACTTTATACAAGAGGATTCAGTGCATTTATCAATTTCTAAATTAATTTTTTTACAACAGATAAGAAGCATTGACTTCCTAAAACACTTAAATTAGCTCCTAAGTTCAATAAATATTTGTCATTAACTTGTAATATACGGCCTCTTATCGAAAGGTTTGTTAACAAAACTGGAAATATTTTTTTCTAAAAATTTATTACTATGATAAAAATCTGTAACCTTTTTTAACCAACATTTCCAATCATTATTATGTTTACTGAATTTGTTCTTTTTTACAGTAGCGTAATTAAAATTCTTGGATTTTAAGTGGTACGACCTTGTTATCCTTACATCTCGTTTTCTTCTGCAAGAACATGTTTTTGTGGTTTAACCTTGTTTATCGTATTTATAACAAATTGTCTCTACAATTTTGAAAACTATAATTTTCTAAGTTACAATTCCAACAAACAATTTTCTTAAGACTGCCAGATGTAGGATTATTATTATTTATTACATAAATATTATGATTAGGTTTATTAGATTGCTTCCTCTTTCTATTATAATTTTTACTCCTATTATTATTTTGGGAAGTAGACACACTTTTTTTTGACTTTAATTAGATGAAATATTACTAGAATAAGCAAGCAACCAAATTCTAATGTACAATGATTAGGCGGTAGACGATATATATTCTTTACAGATTCAGCATCAACAATTTCTGTACAATACATATAATTACTTCTGAGATTGAATTTATAGTGTTTAAAGCTAACTTGCTAATATATTGAGGCAAAATATTTTTGTATATATGATAACCTAGTAATTTCTAGTACAAATTTATTGAAACAATTAAAAAGTGTCTATTATAGCAATATAAATTGTTAATGTGTCATTTTTTTCTTGTGTTCTACTTTAAATTTCAGTCCGTAATTGGTCATCCTTTTTAACAATTCTAATAATCAATCCCAATCAGAAACAAAATTTTTTCAGAACTTGGAAGCTTAGAGCTTAATAGAGACCCTGGGAGCCTTTCGTGCACTTAATTTTTTAATTTGAGAAGAGTGGGTGTGTCACACGTAAAACGTTGGACAGGGTCAAATACTACACCCTGCATAGCCCTGGAGTAGGTTGTTTCACTTAAAGTAGTCTATTAATCACTTTAATTTAATTGTCTATGGCAGGGTTCAAGAGCTCACCCTGTATAGGCTTCTTGAGTAAAACACTTGGTGTAAACGAACAAGAAATAAATTTATTTATTAAAACTGAACAAAGTTTAGAACGGTTTAACTTAAAATGTTTAATTCACAACAAGATAAAATAAATACATTCGATACTGAAATTCCGTTTTATAACTTCGTCGGGGACCCGTCGAGCAGAGAGCTGGAAAGGTCTGGATAGGTCCCCGCCCATTCCGTGCGGGCTTCGATTGCGCAATATTACACAAAAGTTCGCAATATTGCATCAATATCTTAAAAATGGGAATTTCGGAAATTAAAATTATATCATCGTATCGTATCGGCCTTAAAAGGGGGAATTTTTTGATATGTGAATGAAGTCCGAATCAATTTCAATTTAGGAGTTATTAATGAAAATTGGTTGAAAACGTTTATTAAAATTGGAATGACCCCGTAAAGTTGTCCCAATCAATCAATCAATACAACTTTATTAAAAATTAAAATTTACATATGTCTCCCCAGAACCCACCCTGGGACCGACCGTGAAACCAACACGTTACTCGTGATGACAGATTGCAGTGTCGGGCGGAATGGGCCTGGTTCAGCTAAAAGACCAATAAAAACAGCTTAACTTAAACACTTTCCATCGCAGATGGATAAAATTGGGTATTAAAATAGAACAGACTTAACTAAACTTACAAACTACACACTTTTAAGGAACTTTTGCACTAAACACATTTTTAAATTTTGACACTGACGCAGACACCTGAACATAAACGAGGAGCCTTGCGCGGGATGTGAAAACGCCGGGCTGCGTATAGGCTAGCCTAAGCTGTGGTTTTAAAAATTTTGATTTAGAAAAATGTTGATTTTTGAAAAATTTTAATGAAAATGAATTTAGAGATAAAAATGTACAAAAAGAAAACAAGATACAAACGCGACAAAAAGATTACAAACAGAAAAGAAGAGACAGGAAAAATTTAAAGATACAACAGGTATGAAATATCAGCAGAGGTAGATAGGGTAAGCGGATGTTATAGTTGGTGAAGCTTGGCTACAGAGGTCGCCTAAAGATCGATAACGCCTGATATGGTAGGGTGTGTTTTATCCGAAATGGGGCATTACGTTGCCTAATTTGTGTTATATTTTTTGTTAGCGGGCTATCGCCCAGCTTGAAGGAATAGAATTTTTTAGAAAACTTTAAGTTTCCAGAAATCGTCCCAACAACGTCACAGGAACTTTAAATGGAACACTTGCAGTTATCATTGCTATGAAGTGAATCTATGGTTATGTGGTACAGTCAGCATTACTACTAACAGTATAAGAATATGTTAAGTCGGCTTACATTTTTAATCTCGCTGGGAATGCCGGCCGGCGTTTTTTGAAGCCGATTGTAAATTAATGTCAACACGCGCTGAATTGCTGTATACGAGGGTCAAATTATAGCGATAACTAGTTGGTGATTTTACGGGGCTCGATCATTAAGATTGCTGGGTAAAACATAAATTTGTATTGGCATTTTTTATTAAACAGTTAAAATTAGAAATTGTATACAACATCAACTTATTCGATATCTGCATTATTAAATCTAAGTATTTAGATAACAGTAATAAAAATACAAAAACATCTTAATTCTATTTCAACAAAATGTATAAAAGTACAAAAATATTATACATTTTTAAAAATTTTTAATAATGGATTTTCTTTTTTACAAGAATTGTGATTTTATTTCTCTATTTGCAAATTTTAGTGTATAATAAATTCTAACTCTTGAATATAAGGAGATCAAATATTTATATGGAAAATTTGGACATGGCTGTGTAAATAATGTAACCTTAGAAAATTTTTTCATCATGCTATTTCCTACACCATCCTGAATACAAATACCATTAAAATTTAATTTAAAAACATTTTGTAAAGATATTAGATATTCAATAAAAAAATTTTGGAGGGGCTGTCAATCCATCAAATAGTCCGTAACTGCCTTCGTAAGCTTTTAACTCACAAAATATTGTGGATTTGTCTGAACGGGCTATATTGCAATAAGAGATATCTGTTATTAAAGTTCTATAATCGCTTGTATGTATTTTCAAAATGGGGGTAAAGTTTTCATGTTTTTTTCTTCAAGAAATTCACTTTTTTAAGGAAATCCAGTGTTAAGCAAGTAAAATGTCACTAGCATCTTCCAAACAATTGCTACCATCATTATCAACATCAAAATATTTTAAAACAAATAAATTAATTGATCATCCAAATGTGCACTACATATTATTATTCGATTATGGGCCTCCTCAGGTGTCAATTTTGCATATTTATGCCCTCCAATAAAATCTAAAATACTTTTCCATCTCTGCCACCTAAAAAAATATATCCAGCTAATAGCTTATTTACAAATCATTAATATTTAAAATTAATACTTCCAAATACCTAAATAAATATTTTTTAAACAGTTATATTACCTTGCAAAATCCTTAGGGCAACGAAACAACGAAAGATTATTTCGTATATTATTTATATTACAATCGTTGACACAACAATAATAACCATGAGAATTCATCACAATAATAATTATCAATATTCACTTAAACGCATTATTTGGCGCACTTATACAACTCTATGTGTGTTCAATACTGTAGAAAGGGGCTTCTTGCTGAGCAAGCGAATCTCTGAGCGAGAGACAGGTGTCGACAAGAGGGGGATTTTTATTGCATTTCACGAATGATTGGACTTAATATATTATTAGACTATGCCACTAATCTCCACCTTAAAGTTGAGGATACTTCAAAGTAAATACAATCATGTGTACAATACAATACAATACAATACAAAGTGCGCACGCCTTGCTTTTCTTGCAAATATGTGGTAATGAAATTATATTTTATTTTTTAGGGCGACTTTTTTTGTTTGATTTTTATGTTCTTTTTCTGTAAGAGAAGCAAGTTTTTTAAAAAAATATATACCTTTAAACGGTATAACATTTGAAATAAGTAGTACAAGAACAAAATTCTATATCCCAATTATTGTTGTCGTGAATGGGGGTTGAGACTACGTTTTTTCGATTGATAGAGGGCGCCAGTAGTCTAGTTAAAGATTCCGACAAGCTGGTGACGATGAACTATGGCTCTCAGTGTCGATTTTTATAGATATGGCATGAGACTCCAATTGTAGGATGGTCTTGCTTATGACGTCAGAGTTCTCGGGACTTCTAGTGGCTTCTACGATGGCGGGAGAGCCCAGACTTACCGATTACAGCGCCAAGCTTCCCGAGATGTTGACTATTTTTATTATGGGTGCTAATACCCGTAGTTGCAATTAGGTAAATAAAAGACGAAAATCCATAAAAATAATAACTAAAAGCAACTCGAACGGCGTTTGTACTGTCAAAAATGGTATTTGTTTAATTATTTAGGCTCTAACTGTACTGAGCTAACACCCTCTTTGAATATATAACATAAAAGACAAATTTTTGTTTTGTTCGAGAAAAGGAGACAATGAAAAATTGATATTATTTGGGCACCATCTATAGTTGATAATTAGTTGAGTTGTCTCTTTTTCTCGTAAAACCAGCCTCTTATAGACGAGACTGAAATTACTGGTAAGGGAAATAAAAAAATTGTATAAAATAAATTTTATAAGGTGAAGTTGTTTGAAATATAAATTTAGGTGAAATTTTACGTTTATAAAATTGTATTAGTGAACGAAGAATAATTAATACAATAAAATTAATAGTGAATATTATACCAATCTCCTATATTTCTAGACTAAGTATGGTTGAAGGCGGTAAGCTCTAGTACTGCAATTCAGGCCCCAATTGTCTCTTGGAATATTCAATGTAAATATCTTTGGCAATTTATTCTTGCAAGACTGCGTTTTTCAAAGGAAGTTTACGTGTAAAGATTGTAGAAATGATACAAAATCGAAGGCCTTAACAAAAGCAGAGAAATATTATCCAACCATGCGGCTTGGAAAAAGTAATAATCGCAAATTTAAATGCGAAATTACGTAAAATTAAGCGTAAATGGCAAGAGACTGCTAAATAAATCTGCTTAATACGTAAAATAATTAATATATATTATTGCTTAATACATAAAAGTAAATGTAGAAGCAGAATTAAAATAAATTTAGTGTAAAATAAATGTAAATTTAGAAGCTGGATTAATATAAATTTAGAAGCTGATTCGCAAACTATAAATTGCCAAAAATAAAAAAGAAAAGAATATTTTATTACCATGTGGTAACATGCAGTATTTTAATTAGTTATTGAATAAAAAAAATGAATTTAAATTTATTTTAAAAAATTGAAATTGCATTAATTAAGGGCAAAATTGAAAATTACTGAAATTTTAAATTACTAATAAATAAAATTTACCTGGTTGTGTTAAACACACGAAATGTGAAAATGGTCGTAATATAAATTACTGGAATCTCACAGTGAACGTCTGAAAGTGTAAGTCAGATCAAAATCAGCAGGCAAATAATCCCTTCGTAATTTTAACTAATACGGTAAACCTTTTTATATTACCTTCTACAATGTAGTACCAATATACAAACTTGAAAAATATAGTTTTACTAAATAAAATAGAAAGCTGTAAAATGGTACAAGTGGTGCCATCTGTTGATGGGCGACTTAAGCGCGCATCCTCGTTTCTAAGTTAGGTTCCCTTACTCACACTTAAAATAGTGACAGGTATACAATCGATAAAAGGAATCTTTAATCAATAATAGGTTGATAATAGTTGCACACCACAGATTAGAAAGTTATTTTGCAATTTGTATACATAACCAAAAATACGAACTGTGATAATAAATTGCAAAATTATTTACAAAACTGTTTTGAGAGAATTCAGTAAATACATTACATCATATAGGATACGCTATATAACAGGAGAATGAGTAAATTTCAAAGATAAAGAAAATAACCACAAGTAAATAGTAAACAAAGTACAAAAATGAAATATAAATGAATGTAAATGTTTTGTAGACTTGTAGACAATTGGTTCTGAAGTGCTGTAACAGAGATACATAATTTAGTATTAAAAACATGACTGAATTCCTAAGTTACAAAAATAGGTACATAAAACAATGTGAAATAATTTAGCAATTATACAAAGAAAATTCTGATAGTTGAAACAGTCTCACTTACAAAACTGAATCAAAATGCTATACAAATCGTGCTAAATATATGTAAAATACCAGTTATTATATAAAATTGTAAAATGGACCATGTAACAGACTTTGAAATCATAAATTATTGAACAACGAAGGTTTCATTAAAATCTAGCGTAGTATCATGTCATATAGGCCGAGCATTCTATGGTTTTGACCTTGAAAAAGATTATGTAAATCAAAAAATTGGTAAAAACTGTTCTATTTAGTGTGATGAATATCATGTTAAAAGTCTTACATCCTCCTATATCTGCTTCTTGATGAGTTGTATATAAAAAGAACGTGAGTCCTGTTTTTCATATATATCGAATTTATAGAGTCTATAGGTATAAAAATTATAGCCAATAAACCCATAAACTCATATTCCAAGCGAAATTTATTTTATCTTTTCATGTTTTATGCTCGCAATGGTGTTAAGCAATAAATCACATCAGATTCTGCAGTAACCTTTTATTTTTGCAAGCAATACGTTTAGAAATGTTAAACGTAGCAAATTATGGTACCCTACATTTGGAACATCTTCGCCTTCCTCTTTACTCGACCCCTGTAGTGCAGGCACATCATTGAGCAGACCCGACTAACAGTTCTGCATGGAGCCCCACAATCATATTTGCAGGCACAGGTTATGCTCAGGAGAAAACTAATTTCGTATCCATTTTTAAACCTAAAAAATATAAGGTTATCGAAACAGCCTGCCTGCAAAGTAGATTGCATGCGATAGTTTTTATATCCTACTTCGAGGTCCGTTTAAGCTAGTGAAAGTCTTACTACTATATATAGAACTTCATAATAAATTGTTTCTCTGCAGGATCTGATCTCACTGCTTACGGGTTGTTAAAAATAGCGACTAAATTTTGCATCCTGATACCGCATGGGCAAAAATCAAGTGGTCCTTCTTGAGGCCCAACTTATCCTGAATTTCTGTTACTTCGTAGTTTACTTTCAGATACATGAGGACTGAGAACCTGAATGTTATTATCCTTGTCTGCTCGATTTAGCAACATAGGATTGATGCCGATGTTTGCGCCTCTACTATCGCTGACCGGTATTGTCACTTTTCAGAGCTGTGTTGACGATCCGCATCTGGCTCTGCATGTCTCGCATCCTTCAGCCACGAAAGTGTTACCCAAGAAACTGATTAACCTTGATTTATTTCTTCAATTTGTAAAGATCAGCTTGGCCAACGGAAATTGTAGTGTTGTTGTCAAGAACCTTATCTGCCGATAACTTGCGTGAAGCGCGATGTCTTTGCTATTCTGCCTTAGAAGATCAAACTCGTTCAAATCTATCAAACACTACTGCCACTAAAAGAGTAGTGTCACACTACCTAACACTTATATAATTTATTAGTATTACTCCAAAAGTTAGTTTAGGCCAAACTAAGGCCCATAAAAATATACTAGCCATTTATTACAACTACAGAAGCAGAAGACGAAAGATATGTGTCATCTACGGAAAAACCGAAAACTTCCAAAAATGTAGAATAGACCGTTTTCCTCATAGGGGAATAGGAGATCTTGGGGCTAGCTTATACTTAAAGTATTGCTTAAGATCACCTCAACCGTTGTGTATAATCTGCCTAAGTTGCTGAGAATTCACGTGCGTGACTTCGGTCCTATTAACTATCTTGGAATTAATTCCTACCAGTAAATATACTTTGTTTTTTCTTGATGACTCGATGTCTGAGTAACTGCAACCGATGACTATCTTCATCGAATCGTTGCCCGCATTATGACAGTTAATTTGATTTGATCTCCAATATACTCCAGTCTGTAGAGACAATTTTTGATTGACAAATGGAAAAAATCGCCTACGGCTAGAAATTTAATGGCGTTATCCATAAAGTCGAAACTCAGTTATTGTCAAAAATTTCATTAATGAGGGTGCGTACCCTAGCGTTAAGGGGTGAGTTAAGTGTAACTTTCGATTGGCGCATGATTTCTGAATAGCATAAAGTGCTATTTTATAGCAAATAAGGTTCTCACCTGGTTTCCATATGAAATATGCACTAGCATCTTTGTTGATATTGGGGCCTTTGTTATGTTGCTAGTTGTTGGAAATAATTTTGGGCCAACCATCAAACCAGTAACTTTATTCGCTTTTGGAGCTACTAATTAGAATTACATTACATATCTTTTTCATAATTTTCCAAACCAACAATGAGGTAGCAAAAAAAATTCAAAATTAGGGGTGATTTTTCGTGGCTGTTTCTCGAGATACATCGACCAAAAAATCACGTATAATCAGTGAGTATTCAACTATAATGCGTAGCAATTACATATATGTGCGATGGGTGGAACATATTTGAAATAATAAAAATTCTATACAGGTAGGCACATAGTGTATTCTGGCCAGTCCAACAAAAGTCACTAAAATTAACATAAAAACAGCATTTATCAAAAAATGCCAATAACTTTTATTTTCCATATAAAAATATTGAAATAATTCAGTCTTCGTCATTAATGTCTTCTATAGTTGTAGTAACATTTGTAACGTCAAATATATGTGTTAATATTTCAGTGAGTTTAATGATTTTTGATCGATAACGGCCATGTGACAAATAATAAATTATTGATGTTACATGTGAGCAACAACCTATAATAGTTCTATTTCCATTAGCACAATCACAGGTGTATCTCTTATAGCTGTTCATATTTGGTTCGTATTCAATAAAACATTGTTATGTCTTGCTATTGATTTGTCGAGAACGAACTTTCATCCCTATTATATTACATTCTTCTTTTAAGTACTCAATATAAATATTGTTGTCACTGTCCAGAAGCTCAACGAGGTAACATATCGCTTGTGGCGTTTAAAATGTTCCTGTAAAGAGTATTTTAAAATCGTTTTCAGTGAATTCTGGAAAATCAATGAGGGAAGTGGAAGACAGTGTTGTAAAAAGTTTTTGCGGCTAAATGATCGCGCTTCCCCCCACCACGCGTCACTTTCCCTCCGCTCGAGCACCCGAACATTCAAAATTCAGAAATAGCCCGATTTTCAAATGCGTTTTTAAGGTACTAAACGAAACCTTACGAAAATTCAAAGAATAGGGTTGTAGAGAATTTCATCAGGAACAAATAGCTTTTTGAAAAATGGTTCTATGACCATCTTTGACCATTTCCACGCCATTTTTCAGAAACACCTTTTTTACATTTTCGTTATTTCCGCTAAGAATTATTAATATTTTTGCATGAAATTTTTAGAGTAGGTAGGTACCAACCAATGACTTCAGAATAAGATAGACAAAGCATCCTCTTGATTTGTTGTGTATCATTTATTTATTTACATTGCTTAAAAAATAAATACTGGTACTCAGCAGTCTATTGGCTAAAGGCACGTGGGTATATGCGCACGCAGTCCCTCTCAATACGTTTAGTTTACAATCCAGTTGCGGCGTTGGCCGCCATTAAATTGTTTGTGATAAACCGAAGTTAAACGTTGTAATTACAGTGGTTTTGTAGTGTTTTTGAAGACAGAATTTGTTATTATGAATAAAAAATGGTAAAATATTGTGTTGTATGTAGATGTCTCTTTAAAATTGGAGTTAATCGATCTTTTCACAGGTAGGTGAAATTATCTCATAAGCGTAACCTCGGGTTGGAACGCGACAAATAAGCAAAATTGTAAAAAATGTTCAGTGCAATAATATTGGAAGTATGAAAATGTTTTTGGTAATTCTAAAGGAGAACGGAAACCTCGAATTTTTGCGTGTTTTTTTCAGGATACCCTATTTATACACCAACAGCACTTGTATATCGCCTTTTTCCTTATTAAGATCGCACTATGGCCTTTATAGAACAATAAACCCTTCAGTTATGGCAGAAAACTCACTTTCTTTTTAAAAATCAGAATTTTATTCACTGAAATTGTATTAGATAAACCTCCCCATCTGTCATTTGATTACATATATTTGCATGCGTTGTTTGCGCATGTGTGCAATATTAAGGCTTGGTGTCTAAAGGCACGACGGGTCTGGTTATGTGACGTCATTTTTCCAAACACATTCGCGACCGGTCGACGCTTAGCAAGGGATTTCGAAGGGATATGTAATTAGTGCTTAGCACATTATTAAATCTGGGACAGAGAGCATTAAGTATTATTTATATATATATATCAAGACGCGCGCAGATTTTGTAGCGTCGACGAGCGCGGATTCGCGAACGTGTCTTGAAGGGCAAGGGATATATAATAGCACTTAGCACCTTATTAAATCTGGGACAGACGGGGTTAAGTATTATTTATAAACATAAATCAAGACACGTTCGCGGCCGGTCGACGTTTCGAAATTCGCGTCGTTTGGTATTTCTGTTTTTTCGACAGAAGTGTTCTACAGAATGACCCATACCGGTTTCAAAAGTAATATTAATTCAACATTGAAAACGTGAAAAATCGCCTCATGATATTGGTCTGTGTCGGTACTTTAGACACAAATTTGTAAATGCATGCGCATCGGGTTGACACTTGTACAGTTTTCAGTAGCTGTTTTATGATGTTTTACAAACTATCTTTTTTTTTTAAAGGAAAATAAGTTTTCTGCCATAAGTAAAGGGTTTATTGTTCTATAAAGGCCATAGTGTGATCTTAATGAGGAAAAAGGCGATATACAAGTGCTGTTGGTGTATAAATAGGTGCATGAAAAAGTGCGTCATAAGAAAAATTTTCAAAATTTTTTTTTTGGACAAACGGTTCGTATGCACGCAAAACTAATTTCAGATTCGTGTTCTACGGCCCCAACATAGGGTATCCTGAAAAAATCACGCAAAAATTCGAGATTTCCGTTCTCCTTTAGAATTACCATGTTTTTATGTTTTAAAATTGAATAATATGGTTAAATGAAAATAAAGTTGAAGGGCAAAATGAAAAGATATTATTTAAAAGTGCAATATTATATTATTTGTAGAATTCCAAGGAATATTAAATGCTGAAAAATATAGGTCTGCCGCATTTTGAAACATTTGGGAAATGAAAATATCCCTGAAGATAGTGTTGTGTACTCAGATCACTTCTCATCAGATGATTTCACAATAAGTCCCAGTGGTCGAGTTGTTCTTAAAGAATTTGCAGTACCTGACTTACCAAGTTCATCTAAGGAAAACGTACAAGTTGAGTAATTTATAATTTAAAAAAAGTAGTACATGATGGGAATAATTATAACATGTTTTTTTCTCCCATATTGTACACAAAGTTAAAGCAATAGTCCAGAAACATTGTCTACGTAGACAAAATTTCTGGATCTTTGTGTACAAGAGAAAATGAAATCGTACGGAAATATTAACTCATACATACACACATCAAGTTAAAGTATACTAGACTATATCAATTTATAAGTGTAAATTTAATATTTAAATAAATCATTTAATAAAAAAACAATGTTATTCATATTATTTTGAAGTCAAACTAGAAGAGAAATTAATATATTAATTATACGAAATAATCACCCTCTTTAACATATACGCCACTGGTAACGAGTTCCAAAATATAAACAAAACTATCTCCATCCTTTTTAATAATAGAATGTATGAGATAGTAGGGAAACACAACAACTCATGTGTTAATGTATAGGACATGCTTTGTCTATCCTATTCTGAAGTCATTGGTATCAACAAAGTCTACAATTTAAGCGCCGAAACAATTTCCTACGATAATTATAGTCCCTGTAATTAAATGGCAAAAATGGCCATATTTAGCGGTTTTTAATATTTTCTGCAAAAAGTTATTGACCAACGTCAATTGTCAAAAATTAATTTTTTTCGTCGAGCTATTTCGTAGTATTTTTTGTATAAAAAAGAAAATTTTCTTTCGCATCGAAAACGTGAAAAAAAACCTGTTTTTAGCACTTTCAGGCCCTTTCTTCAACAGGTTTTTCCAGTCGTAGGCACTATGCACTAAACAATCTCAGGCAACAAAGATCGTAAAAACTGCATTACTACCAAGGAGAAAGTTCGGACGGACATGTTTCAAATAGGATTAAATATTTCGCATCCACTGATCTTCTTCAGTATCTAAACTCAACACGGTATTCAATTGAGGTTCTAGTAACATCAATCAGATGTTAGATGGCAATACAAAATTTTAGATATCTTAAAATGAGGGCACAAAATATGCTGGCTGTGAGGAGGGCCCCACGTTGGGCGCCAAATTTGTGTTACGCTTTTCCTCTGTTCTAACCAAAAGACTGCTCAAAACAGAACAAAACCACGGCCCATTTAAGCTCCCGTACTATACCAGCTAGCCGCTCGCCAATATGTTTTGCTTTTGTTCTGTTTTGAGCATTATTTTGGTCAGAACAGAGGAAAAGCGTAACAACGCCACGGCAATGCCTCGGACCTCTCTGGAAAAGCTGCATCAGAGACTATTCAATCGCTATATCTAGTGAACTGCCACAAAAGTACAAAACTTTTCTAGATATATTTCAGACAAAAATTCTTCCATCAGCTGTAGGTAAAGAAGACTTGGCGTATTCTAAGTTGCGAGAGATATAAAAAAGGTATGACTGTTGGTACACAGTAAAGGTGAATTTCCCAGTTTCCTGTTTTTTCAACATGCGCAAATGGTCGGATGAACTATATCATTTTGAAGTATTAAATTCAAAGCTCTACAGCGGGCATTACATTTGCAATTTCACACTATCCTTCGCCTATGGACATATTGCAAAATATCAAATTTAGCCAGTTACAATGACTTACATCTTTATTAAGCCCAACATGACATCAAGCCGACATAGGACTTTTATTGTTATTAAGCACACTAATTAAAACATCCCTACCAAATTGCAGATTTTCATTATGTTTGTCTAGGCTTCGGTCAAATTTTATCAAAAATACCTGCACTGCTACTTAAAAACAAATTTATTACTTATTTATATCCTTTAACTTTTCTTATTAATTTGTCCTTTGAAAAGGGTATTTTTCCGCAAATATTTAAAACAGCACGAATTGTTCCGCTGCATAAAAAAGGAGATAAGGCCAATATTGAAAATTATCGTCCTATTTCGCTGCTTAGTTCCATCTCCAAAGTATTGGAATAAATTATGTCTGACCAAATAGTACATTTTTTAACATATAATAATATATTACATAACGCGCAACATGGCTTTAGGAAAAACAGAAATACGCAGACAGCTATCGTTCATCGAAAAATTATATTCATTTTTAGATGATAATAGAAAAATGCATAGGATTATTTATGGACTTGAGCAAGGCATTTGACTTAGTCAACCATGACTTGCTTAAGGAAAAACTTCAAAACTATGGTCTTAGGGGAAGGGTATATGATTGGTTAACTTCTTAGCTTTATGATAGAAAGCAGGTTGTAGTGATAAATGGCGTGCAGTCTAAAGAAACTAAAAGTAGTATTGGTGTTCCTCAAGGATTCATTTTAGGGCCTCTGTTGTTTTTGATATTTGTGAACGATCTTCCGGATATAGGGAACTGTGCAAGTAACCTAACCATGTGCCTAATGGGACATACCCAAGGCCAATTCAAATTCGGAAAAAAAAACCTAACCATGTTCGCTGACGATAACACCTATTTGAGCATCGAATCGTCGATTACAGACGCAATCACTGAGTTGCAAAGTATGATTATTAGGTTTAATAACTGGTTTACTAAAAATAAATTGTGTTTTAATACTTCAAAAAAAGTCTTTATATATTTTACATTTAGAACATATACAATTAATGAAAGTCATTGGTTACGTACTGGCAATAAGTCGATAGCTCAAGTGCAAAACACTAAATTTCTTGGATTGCACATAGACAACATGCTAAATTGGGATATACATATCGAAAATCTTTGCAGTAAACTTTCATCTTTATGTTATGCACTTCTAAGGCTAAAAGATATTAACAATGAGTCAACTTAGTTGTCATTTTTTCATGCTCAATTCGTATCATGTTTACGGTATGGTTTATTGTTTTGGGCCGCATCTAGTCATTTAAACAGAGTTTTTAAAATACAGATAAGAGCACTTAGAATTTTGGTCGGTATATCTCAGAGAATGTCATGTAAACCATTTTAAAAAAAATTAAAACTTCTAACTCTGCCGTCTATATTTCTATGATCTATGAAATATTGATCTAGATGAATTCGCACTGAACAGTAATTTCCACAGCTATGAAACAAAATCGGGATCCTTATTGTCAATTTCATGTCATAACTTGTCATTGTACGAAAAAAGTCCTAGTTATGTAGGTATTAAATTATATAACAACTTAATGCCTGATATTAAAGATTTAGAGAATATTGAATTGTTTAAAAAAAACTGCAAATATTTTTACAGGAGAATATTTTTTGTAGTATTTCTGAGTATCTTAATAACTCATATACCTATTTCATATTTTTTATTTAACAATTTCATAATGCTCTTTCTTGCTGTTTTCTATTATTATAATGAGCTTGCTTTGATTTCCTTGTACATTTTAATTTTATTTTGTTCACTTGTCATTTATGTTTTATACCTTTACTTTTCCATTTAAGCCAAAACTGAAAATAATCTTGTGAGATATGTTTTCTATAATATTTTGAACATCTTAATTACCAATACCTACCTCATACATTTTATTTTTAACTTTTATATAACACTATATAGTGTGCTTCTTGTTGTATTTTATATTTATTTCGGGTTATTACTTTGTCACTATTGAATATTTTAATTTTATTTGTTTGTTTGTCATTTATGATTCATATGTTCGCTATATTGTGGAATGTTACAAATTGTTAACTTACCCTGTATTTTCTTTTCTCTGACTTTTCTTATACTATATACATAGTCTACTGGAATGAATAAACATTATCATTATTATTATTATTACAATGCTTTTTCTATATATTACAGGTACAGTTTTGAGAGAATATGGTCATTCAAGATATAGATTTTTTCCAGAATTGGGGGATTGTTATGAAATATACAACCAAAACGAAAAAGTTACATCATACACTTGTCAAAGGCAGATGAACCCAGAAAAGCAATTTTGTATAGACTTGATACCAGACAAAAAATACTGTGTAGGACTGAAAACGCCAACAAATGAAACAGTAGAATTTCTTTGTAGAGATACACTAAAGGAAGTTAATGATCTCTACTACTATGACCTTGATAATTGCTTTAAGGTTCACTATGTTGATAAAACAGTTAAAAGAGTATGCCAAAAGAACTTTGACAATTATAGTGTAGGTATAACAACACCAGACAACTTTACTATAATGTTCGAATCACATTATTGTTCAACTTCCACGAGTAATGACACCAGGAAAGCATTCAATAATTTTGTTGGTAACTATTCACTCGATCCAGGATTAAAAAGCTGTTATAAAATATTTAATCCAAATCAAACTGTGAGTCCTTATACCTGTTTAAATAAGGATGTACACGAATCTTGTGTACATGAACTACCAAGTAATAAAAATTGTACGAGAATACTAACACAAAATAATGAAACTGTAATTTTGGATTGTGCTGAAGATGAAAAATCGACATCCACCCTTAATTGTTTTAAAATATACACTTCAGATGATAACGTACAGGTTGCTTGTTTAAAGAAAATAGAAGAAAGGTGCGTTGGAATCACAACTCCTAGTAATTTAACTGTTCTTTTAGACTGTATTTTTTGTTCTGCAAGTAAGTAAGTTTTTGTTCAATTTTCTTAATTTATTTATTTTAATATTTTTAAGATGGCAGATATACCGCATATTATGGTGATGCTGAAGACAACAGAAAATATCGTCATTTTGTGAAATCATACCTTGATAAAGAGTATAAGGGCCAAAATTCTTATTTTGAAACAATTGCCTTTGAAGTGTATTTTCGAAATGAATTTGTAGAACCACCTAATTGTTCTGGAACTAAACCAAAAGTCTACGCGTACTGGTTACCTAATACTAATTGTTACGGCATTACATTAGAAAGCAATGAAACAGTTGTATTGGGATGTACATCAAAAGCAAACAGAGTAAAGCCTGGATGTTTTCACGTAGTAAACTCTGAACAGGAGACAGCTACGGTATGTGCAAGGGTATTAGATGAACTCTGTGTTGGAATTATGACTCCAAACAATTTATCTGTGGTTTTAGCATGTTACCCTCTAAATGACTGCATCAATCAAGGTTTGTATTTGTTTATCTACTTATACCAGATTATAATAATATATTCATTAATCAACTGCTTTTGAACAATAGTATCCATAAACAAATAGCGTGAATTATAATAACTCACTAGATACAGTGCCAATCTCCTTTACCTTCTGTCCAGGTAAATAAACGGAAAAGTTGGACAGTTCTAGGCCAGACCTAAAAGACATTTCTCCTCCCGTGTTTTGGGGTGGAGAATCTATTGCGGTAGGTCCAAGGGTGAAAAAAACCTGCCTCCATCCCCTATTGGACAAAAACCACCCCCAAAAGATGTAGCAAGTGGAGGCGCAGTTTTTGGGCGGAATTTTTCCTGTAAAAATGATTTTTGATACGGGGCCACCGAGAGGGTTGATCAAAGGTGGTGAAAACCATCCCCTTTAAAGCAAGAAACGGTCGTAATTATTTTTTCGCGCTGTTCGGAGAGAATATAACTAAAAAAAGATCGAGGAGCATGAGGGAGGTAAAATCAACTACCCACCTCTTATTTCCAGTTAAGGAGGTAAATGCTGCATGGATCACGGCCCCCCTAAATTTTTCTGAGGAATTTTCAAAAGGAGGTGGTAAAAATAGATAAGGCAAGTAAAATTCATTCATCCACCCCTTATTTCCAGTCAAAGGGGTGAAAACTACCCCCTGCCGGGATCACCACATCGGGCCTACTCCTAAATCGGAAAGTTTGTCCGAGTTGTCGCGGACCGATTTTTAAATGATACACCATTTCTTTATATATTTGTGTTTGGCTCTTAATCTTCTCTTAACACGAACATAGTATACCTCCAATTTCTTCCACATCTTTGCAGATAAATTATTGAAACTTGGTGTATCGTCTGTACTTGATAACTTCCCTTTTTAACACACGCACACACCTCCCTTCCTCCCTTCTCCGATTGTAGCAGAAGTGGTACCAAATTTTTATTATAAGGTTCAATACTCCGTGTATGATTATATTCCTGGATTCTGCATAATTTTGTGAAACAATGATTTCACATATGTGCCACTTCAAATATCAAACTTTATTTATTCCAATTAACACTGATTGATTGATTGACCAGTGTACGGTAGGTATTGCTACCACTCGTCGACGGCAGTTTGACATAAAGTTAACCAATAGCTCGTGATTGAATGTAGGTTGAATTGTATCTACATGGAAATCGTTTCTTGAACTGCTCATACGATGTTATCAACGTTCTGTATTGGTCAGACCACCGCATCGTTGTACTTCTACTTTTAATTTACCAGTAATACTGTAAAGACAATCAGAGTCATATCTTAGATGATACCTGTCGAAAAACCTCTGGATCGTTATGATCCAGCCCATGGAACACGACGTGCGGACACCTTTGCCTCTCATGGGTTGTGCAGGTCGATATGTTCCGTATCGCCTTCACAAAGTCCTCTGCCATCTTCACAAACATATTTTCTATTCCATTTTGATTTTGGGTGTCTAAAGTTATTGAGGAACTATTAATTCGTGCAGTACTACACAACATCGGATCGTAGAAAAGATCCGCTTTCGAGACTGTTGCTAAAATTACGTCTAGTGCATTATGTCCCGGGCATCGCGCCCCGCCGCCGTAGGGAATTTCGTTACAGTTACACAATTTACGTCTCGTGGGCGTTATTTATTGCAGTTACAGAAATTACACCCCGTGGGACGATTTTCGTTTCAGTTACAAAATTTACGCTCCGTGGGATGTCGTTCGTTGCAGCCACAATAATTACGTACGCCCCGTGGTATGTTTTTTGTTGCAATCCCAAAAATTAAATTTCGTTATAGTTTACAAAAGTTTCATTTTGCACTCATGTCACGAGAACTTTCATAGTACTTCCAAAATATCTTCCCGGCAGCATTTCTACGTGCCGCACGCGGTTCACGCAAAATATTTTCGAAGGAGATTTTCACCAACTTCATCTTTGATACGTTTAGGTAGGTTCTTTGACATCATCTCCGACCACAGTTAATGATTTACTGCTTCCCTTTCTAAATTTATGGTAATATTTAGAATTTTTATGTCTGCATCTGCACCAGCTTCATGTGTCATAATATTCTTCGCTGTAGTATCAATTTTGGAAAGTTTTATACAGTTAAATCTATTTTTTTAGTAGATAAAAAGGCTGAATGATTGAGTGATGCAACTATAGCTGCGCTGACAATAACTTCAACAGGAATTTTCTTATTTTTTCGACGTCTATGTTCCTCATCTTTACTGGTCGGTTTATTCTTTTATCCGTCAAAGACGATTCTAACGTTTACTCCAAAATATTTTAAACTGAAAGATACATACAAATCTTCTAACTCAGCATATGTAGTTAACTTGGGCCATATAACAGCAGGTAGTAGATACCCACCCTCAATAATATATGTCATGTTTTCAGAAAATTTAACATTGTCTCAAGCTTTAAAAACTTTACTGAACCCCCTTTCAAATCAAATCATAATGAAATAAAGAGAGTGGTAAAGATGGTAGTTTATAACAAATATAGTTTTTCAGAGACTGATCATTTCTTTTCATATAAATTATTATTAAATAACTGATGCGAATTTATGAACACAGCATCATCCCTAACTTTCACATCTCTAGTCGTAAATGCCAGTGGTTTAATTTTTATATTTCTTGTAAAAATACACTTCAGGAGACATCTTATTGGTCATAGACTGAATTAATTTTAGTTCTACCTCTTTGGCTATATGACAAATCACATTCTCAATAGCTACAACTCCAATAGTTAAGCAAGCAAGCTATTGGAAATGATCACTGAAAGGATTACGGTTTTTTAAGTCTTTGTTGTCTCATCTAATGCGCGATTCTCTTAGTTCATTATGTTGCTCAGACTGACCACTTTGAACATCACAAAACTTTTCGATAGCGTCACACACTGGAAAGGGTATTGTCAGGATCTATTTATTTAAAAAGCTCTCAGTTACGCTTCTCCCATGAGTTAAACTTCCAGGTGTTTTCACGGATTTCATCAAGCACTATGTAATGCATAACCACCCCACGTGACGACGATATTTGTTATTTCGGCGTACTGTAAAATTGTAACCAATTGTTGACACGCTTTCTTTTAGCTTAGTCATATTTTGTACGTATAAATGACTTTGCATAATGTAAATGTCTCACTGCATTCAAGTATGGTAACATCATCTTCGCAACTGTTCAAGTTTAGGTTTACTAAACCAAAAAGAATGCAAAATTCTTACATAGGTTTATCCTATACTAAAGTCTACAATAATTTATATATAAGTATAGGTGCATATTGTCTGAAAGTTATTTGTGACATTCTACGAATATTCTTTCCTGTTATTTGGGTTTTCTCCCACATGTATTATTATCCTCTTCAAAAACAAATCACCGAATCTCCAAAAATACAATTATTGGAAAAAAGCCTCTGCGCCCGTGACGTTTATGTCAAAGGAACAGGCAGAGGTTATGTTTTACAAATAATATAAATCGGAATAAACACAGATATTTTGCTGACGTTTCGCATTGTAGTATCTTTCCGTTTTCAAAGCTTTTTTTGGAAGAACTCTTATTTTGCTGTGTTTGTCAAATACACAGCTTTAAGATTCTGTTTATATATTTCCATAGAGACTTACTACTTACACAGAACACACAACTGATGACATTTTCTTTTAGATAATGTTGAGTTTGTTAAATTCTTCTTTTAACATTGGTAGTCAGGTTGTACAAATATCTACAAAACTATTCAATACGCACTTATCTTCATTTAATAAGATTATTGCTGATTCTTTAATTTTTCTTTTTTTGTTATCTGCTTCTTTTGTTAAAATTTTTGCCGAGTGCCAGTTTATTCTATGTTCGTTTTCCCAATCATATTCACATATCTTTGATGAAGAATGAAATTCAGAAATCAAAGATTTGTGACCATGCTTGGGATTTCTGAATTTCATTCTTCATCAAAGATTTGCGAACATGCTTGTTAAAACGGACATAGAATAAACTGGAACTCGGCAAAAATTTTAACAAAAGAAGCAGATAACAAAAAAGAAAAATTAAAGAATCAGCAATAATCTTATTACATGAAGATAAATGCGTATCGAATTGTTCTGTAGATATTTGTACAACCTGGCTACCAATGTTAAAAGAAGAACTTAACAAACTCAACATTATCTAAAAGAAAATATCATCAGTTCTGTGTTCTGTGTAAGTAGTAAGTATCTATAGAAATAACATACAACAACAACAGAATCCAAAAGCTGTGTATTCGACATACACAGCAAAATAAGAGTTCTTCCAAAAAAAACTTTGAAAACGGAAAGAGACTACTTTCCGAAACGTCAGCAAAATACATTATTTCTGTGTTTATTCCGATTTATATTATTTGTAAAACATAACCTCTGACTGTTCTTCTGACGTAAACGTCACGGGCGCAGAGGCTTTTTCCAATAATTCTATTATTTTGTAGATTCGGTGATTTGTTTTTGAAGAGGATAATACATGTGGTAGAAAACCGAAATAATAGGAAAGAATATAGATGCATATCCCAATCTCCATACCGTTCGGCTTTTAAGAATATTTTTATTATAATGACCATTTCGTAGCATTGTATCCATAGTTTCAAGATATTATTTTTAATTATCGATATATCCATCATAGCCCAATAAAATGGGACGAAATTTGTCGATTTGGATTAGATAATTCAGATCGGACTGAAATGTTGGAAACAGGCTTATTTTGTGTTACTTTTTAACATGTAAAAAGTCCTCACAAGTAGACGCCTGCTGGGAGGGGGGTGCTTGGAGGGAGGGGGATAGAAAAAATCGGATTTACGCAAAAAACTCGAAAAGTATCAATTTTACTGTAAAATATATACACATGAAAATTATAAGTAGTAAAAATAAGTACAATTTCGTTTTTTTTAACTTCGTCGCCGAGATTGGATTTCTTTAAATTTTGACAGTTTTGGGACGCAACGGAAACGCGCGCGTTTTTCGCTAAACCCTCGAAAATGATAATTCGGATCGCAAACTATTTCAAATGAAAGTTGTAGGAAATTCGATTACGAACAATATCCTTTTATTTTTCATTTCAATTCGATCAATATTGGCAAAGCTATCAATTTTTAAACATCTTTATAGCGAGCTATCAGAACACTTCTTGTTTCATGATAAAATCGATAAAAACTCGAAACGATAGATCATACGCATAGTGTATCTAATGAAAGTTGAAGAGAATAAAATTTTGAATATGTTGGTGTATGTACAAAATCGTTTTGATAACGAGAGAATGGAGATAAAAGGGAAAAACATGAAATATTGTCATCTTTAAGTGCAATTTGACAAATAGCTATTTTTTGATTGGCTTTAGGCAATAATGATACTAAAGGTTTTTTGAAGAGAATTAAATTATCTGTAAAATGAACTCAAGTGACCTTCATACGATGAATGGTTCACGAGTTACAGCTGTTAAAGCTATGATCAAAAATTTCCTGTTTATTATAAATTAAGATTTTCCTGCAAGAACTGTGCACAACAATTTTTTTAAAAATATGAGCCCAGTATGAAACGACTCAGAAATGCCCACAGAATAACTTCTGATAATTCAAAGAGTGGAAAAATATTATTAAATGTACTTTTTTGTAATTCAAACGTGACGAAAATTGCCTATTTGCTAAAAATTAAAAATAATCGCATTTTCAATCGTCAGATCCTTGTCGCTACTTATTGAAAATCATACACGAAAAAGTATTTTTTGTAGGAAATTTTGTAAGCTTTCATTTAGGTCTTACGAAATTTTGTCGTAAAGTCAAAAGAAATGATGATATACCGGATGTAATAGGATCATGATATACCTCCCTTTTCTCCTTTAGTTTTGAAGATAACTGATTGAAATTTAGGATATACTACATACATAATAAGCGGCACTTTTTGGCATACAATTGATTTTTCTTCACTTCCGGTTTCGCCGGAACTGATACTAACTTTCGATTTTTAATGGAACACCCTGTATATTATTGCATTTTTGAATTCTGTATAATTTTCTGAATCCAACGATGCGAACTAAGTGACATTTCAAGCATCAATTTTTTTATAATATATTTTTTAGTTTTCCATTTAAGTGTGCCATGACGGTTCCAATTTATTCTAAATTACCCGTGTAATGCTACAAAAATCGAAATCCCGTTAAAAACAATAAATTACGTGATTTGTGAGCAAATAAAATTCACCAAAGTTGTTTTTGGGGCAAAACTCAATTTTTTCAACTGGAACCATATCGGTACAGTGATATCATTTATTAGTATTATTAATAAGGAATTTATTCATATGCCGTATTAAAATGTGCGATAAATACAAACAAAATTAAAGCTAAAAGAAAATAAGAACATGCAATTTTGTTCTAATTAAATGTTAAGAAGTAACTAAGGTGGCTTTGGAAACAATGAAATATTTAGCTTGTCAAACATTTGTTGGTTTAACGGTGTTTTTATTATGTTTTTAAAAATTGTTTAAAATTCTTGTTAATTGCGTTCAAAATGCCACAAATTTATACAAAAGATGAAAAAGTGGACATGTTAATTATTTATTGGGAATGTAAAAGAACTGCAGTTGCGGCTACCGATCTTTATGCCCAACGATATCCTGATAGACAATGTCCAGCGAAAAATTATTTTAAACGTGTTGAAAACCAATTCCGAAGAGAGCCCAACAATTGTAACTGTCGGCTATCCCTTCCCCTTACCCTTAGGCACTCTCCGTCCTATCAGGTGAGAGAGGGAGGCTGGTCACTTGAAAAGGGTAGCACGTTGCTGCCACCAGGTCAGGATATTATCCTTCCGCCTGGCCCCGAAAGTGCGGAAAGGTGTTGATTTTGTTTGGCCGTGAGTTCGGCCGCGACTTACATGCGTGGTCTTTTGGAGTAGAGAGATTAAATGAAACACCACTTAAAGGGATAATGTATACCTATATTACCTTTTCAGAAAAAAATCTTTACAGTAGCAACAGAATGTAGGGAGAACCGTATACCCTTGAGCCACCCTATAGTGCTCAAGCAACTTGCATTCCCGTGTCGGTAAATTAACCCCCTTCGAAATTATTAGTACCAAAGTAGTAATAGCACGCTTACCGGGTCCCTAGTAACTTCCCTTCTTACTCGACTAAAAATCCCTGGCTTCGTTCAAATCACTTTTTCACAATTTAACTTTCAACACTCAATTATTATAATCTTCCTGTAAACTGAGTTTAAAATGTCTCGTCATTAACCCTGGAACCTTTACCCTAGTATATCTCACGATAACCCATTTAGTTAACACACAAAGACAATCCCTTAAAAGTCCTATTCACTCGTCTAACTTGCGCACGAACTCCCGTCTAACTCCCACGCCAATTCCTCTGGACTTTCACGTCAAAGTCATCCAACGCTCCCCCGGAGAACTGTCACGCTATTTTTTTCCAACAATTACAACAATTATTCACGACGGTCCCGCCGAGACTTTTCCGCCCAACCAAATCGTCGTTTTCCGGGGAACTGTCTTCCTTTCCTCCGGTTCCCATCTAGCCATCCTCTTTTTAAAATCTTTTTGCAGATCTTTTCAAAATTTCGCCTTATTTCATGCCCTCTTAAAAATCCCAATATAGTACTTGTAGCGCCCTCTCTACCTTTATTCTCGACTTCCGCCTTTGGTTCACCGCTTCCTGCAATTTACGGGCCGTGCAGGCCATGTTCCTATAGAATAATCACGCCTTCGATCGGCACCCTTCAATAAATGGGTTCAGCGGTTTACCCACAGATACCGCCGCGTGGTTCATATTTTAATAATTTTAAGCATGTTACAGCCATATCTTTTCGCTTCGTCGCCAAACTGCCATACAATGTATATGGGCTTAAATGCATGAAATCTCTCTCAAGCCTGATAAGATAAAACTTTATATATCCGCTAGTCTAGACAACGGGTTATCTTTTAGGGAGACTCAAACGCAACAACGGCTCTCTTCGAATAATTACTATATAGTGGATTTTGTGAGTCGAACCAACACGTAAGTATTTTCTGACGCGACCAGACCACCTCCCCTCCCCGTTTTCGAGGATGCTGAAAACGATGGTGATGGGAAAAAATCTTTTTAAGCATGCACAACCCCCCAAACGGCCAAAAACACCCCCAAATTGGGGTAAAATGCAAAGGAGCGCGCTTCTGTCGGACAAACACCTGTATAACCCCGTTTTCGAGGATGCTGAGACCGACGCCAGCCTTGGAAATCATCCCCGATGCAAACCCACACCTAAACAGCCAAAAACACCCCGGAATAGGGGTGAAACGCGAAGGAGCAGACTTCCGTCCGACAAACATTGGTTTATCCCCGTTTTCGAGGATGAGGGAGGAAAGTAGCCTGGTCGCATCAGAAAGTACTTACGTTTTTCGGGTTTTTTTCCGACTCGACGCACAAAATGCACTAACCAATTACTTTTAGCACTTTAGATAAATACTCTCTTCCACAACAATAAAAAAACATACAGGGGGTAATTGCTACAGTACCGATTACTTTTAGCATTTTAGAAAAATACCTTTTCCCACACAAAAAAAAACATTCAGCGGGGTAATTGCGACACAATTATTCCGAAGAAAACTTGATTATTGACGAAGGAACGGAAATTAATGTTTTGGCTCGAATAGAAGTTGATAAGACTGTTTCTTTAAGGCAAGTTGGGTTTGAATTGGACATTAATCATCAAACAGTAAGCCGAATTTTGCACAAATACCACTATAAATCTTTCAAATACCAATTGCAGCAGCATTTGTACGAAAGTGATTACAAACGTAGGATGGAATATTGCAATTGGATTTTGTATAATAACGTGATTTTTTGGGACGAGTCTAAGTTTACAAATTTGGGATTATTCAACCGACAAAATACAAAATATTGGTCACAAGAAAATCGAAATTTATTACGGGAGGATAACTTTCAAGTGCGGTTCGGTTTCAATGTTTGGCTTTGAATAATCGGAAGTAGAATCATTGGTCCAATAATATTTGAATGACCTCTGACTGGTGCCAGATACTTGAGATTCCTGGAAAATGATATTGAGGGCATTTTAGATAAGTTACCTTTAGATTTAGGACAGGGAATGTATTTCCAACAAAATGGCGTTCCTCCCTATAATTCAAGGATAGTAATTGATTACCTTCAAGGGAGATTCGGAGAAAACGAAATTTTGACTAATGGTCCTGTGAGGTGGCCTCCAAGGTCACCTTATTTAACGCCCCCTGATTTCTCTGTTTGGGGTCATTTAAAAAATATTGTCTATGCAACCGCCATTACAACCCGTGAAGACCTGGAGTTACGAGTAAGGCGGGCAATTAATAGCATAACGGCCCAGCAATTGACGAACGTTCTTCGAAAAACATCTATGCGAATTCAGAAGTGCATTGATGTTAACGGACAGCATTTTGAGCAACTGTTGTAATGTTTTGTGTTAATTTTTTTTATTCCAAAACCACCTTAGGTGTAACAAGGTAATTAGAATAAAATTGTATTTTCTTTATTAATAGTACTAATAAATGGTACCCGGTACCGATATGATTTCATTTGAAAAAATTGAGTTTTGCCCCAAAAACAATTTTGGTGAATTTTATTTGTTCATAAATCACGTAATTTAGTGTTTTAACGGGATTTCGATTTTTATAGCATTACATGGGTTATTTATAATAAATCAGAACCGTCCTGGCACATTTAAACGGAAAACTGAAAATTATATTATAAAAAAAATATTGATGTTTGAAATGTCACTTATTTGGCATCGTTGGATTCAGAAAATTATGCAGAATTCAAAAATGCAATAATATACAGAATATTCCATTTAAAAATCTAAAGTTAGTGTCACTGTCGGCGAAACCGGAAGTGAAAAAATCAATTGTGTATGTCAAAAAGTGTCGCTTATTATGTATGTAGTATATACTAAATTTCAATCATCTTCAAAACTAAAGGAGAAAAGGGAGGTATGCTAAGATCCTGTTACACCCGGTATACAAAAAAAAGGAATTAAAATAATAAAATAATATTGGTTCAATTTGTCTGAACAAAAACAGTTTTCAAGAATCTTTTTTTAAAAGAAAATATACTTTGCGAACGATTGATGCTATTGCATTACTTTCATATGTATATAAACTAATAAAAATAGGCCAAAACCATTTTTTTAAAAATTGTTATGCACAGTTCTTGCAGGAAAATCTTAATTTGTAATAAAAAAGAAATTTTTGCTCAAAATTGTTTAAATTTAATAATTATTTTCCCATAGCGTTAGCTTTAAACCCTAGACCTTGCTGTGTTTTTGGTATTTGTTTTAGTGTAATATTTTTACCCTTTTATTTGTACTATACTTTGCTTATTTTTATAATAAATTGTATTTGTTTTTACTTGTTCTTTTTATTGCTCGCTCTCATTTTAAGGTTTTGTAAGATCTGGGACCTCATTTGTTTGTCCTGACTTTAGGTCATAGTAAGATGTTTAAAAATTCATGTCTCTGCCAATATTAATCGAATGGAAATGAAAAATAAAAGAAAATTGTTCGTAATCGAATTCTCTACAACTTTCACTAGAAACATTTTGCGATCTGAATGATCATTTTCGAGATTTTAGCGAAAAACGCGCGCGTTTCCGTTGCGTCGTAAAACTGTCAAAATTTCAAAAAAAGTCCTTCAATAGGTCGTATGAAGTTAAAAAAGAACGAAATTGTACGGATTTTTATTACCTATAATTTTGAAGTGTACATATTTTGCAGTAAAATTGATACTTTCCAATTTTTTTTTTTAAACTGATTTTTTTTAACCCCGCCGGCCTCTACTGTTAGGGACTTCTGGTATGATAAAAAGTACCACAAAGTAGGCCTGTTCCCAAAATTTCAGCCCGCTCTGAATTATACTGGGCTATCATATTATTAACATTTGATAACAGCGCATTGTTAATTTTAGATTCTGCAGAAAGCGAGGACAATTATGCAGAAGAATCTGGGGAGGATTTTGAATTCTATCCTGAGT
The DNA here is from genome assembly GCA_963675555.1 of Leptura quadrifasciata. NCBI lineage: Eukaryota > Metazoa > Arthropoda > Insecta > Coleoptera > Cerambycidae > Leptura > Leptura quadrifasciata. Next base: position 145,583,107 of record OY776673.1, on the reverse strand, counting down.
TAAATGAATGTTACCAAGTTTATGGTGAAAGTCAAAAATTGAGCCCTTATAGTTGTAGAGGAAACGCAAATCCAGAAAGTTATGCATGTATTGATTGGATAACGGGGAAAAAAGGTTGTGTAGGACTGAAAACTCCCCAAAATGAAACAATAGTACTTAAATGCGGTTTACGCGATCATGACGACTCATTTAGTATTTCTTCGAAATGTTTCAGTGTTTACAGTCAAGAAGGAAATGTGGAAGAAGTATGTAAAAAGAAATTTGGAAATTATAGTATAGGCATAACTACTCCAAATAATAATTCCATATTATTCGGCCCGCATTTTTGTGAAACCAAGACAGTTGAAACAATTAAAATGTTTAAGCAATTTATAGAAAATTTTAACTTCGATCCTGATATAAGAAGCTGTTATAAGATTTTTACTCAAGTTCAAGAGATTAGCCCATTCTCTTGTTTAAGGAGGGATATATATGAGGCATGCATTCATCAACTAAATGATTCCAATTGTACGGGAATAAAGACACAAAATAATGAGACTGTGGTTTTACACTGTCCTAACGGTGATGAGGAATTAAGGAAGTCGGGCTGCTTCAAGATATACACCTCTGACAATAAAGTACATACTGTTTGTCAAAAACAATTGGAGGAAAGTTGTATCGGAATAATCACTCCAAGCAATTTATCGGTTTTGTTTGAATGCCATACGTGTATATCTACTAGAGGTAATTCAAATCATTGGGTAATGTATTTTTTTTACACAGGGTGTTCGAAAAAAGCATTAGGAATCTTTAGGAGGTGATTATATGTACTGATGCATTTTCCGAATATCATGTATATTTATTTATTATTTATTATTAGTAGTAGTTATTAGTCTTTAAGTCTAATAATTTATATATCGCATTCAGCAAAAATTATATCTCTTAAGTTACATTCAGCCGTCCCCCCTGCGAATAAACGTTTCCACAATAAAAATGGCATGTGAACTTAATATTATTTTTTATAATCAGTACAAAAAGCACTAAAATAAACTAAAAACTAACTGAAGAGTTAGAAAATATCTATAAAACCGCAAGAGATATACGTGAGACATCCGCCATTTTATCGTTTAAAATTTTCACATAACCAGCGCCATGTGTGCATTTTCAACGTCTCCTTTCAGAACTTGAAACTAAATGTTAGCAAAACAGAAATGATCAAATATTCTACTGGTTCGTAAGAATTCATAAATGTCCATTTCTCCATGACCGTTATAGAATATAATAATTCCGAAATCATTTTTAATAATAGAAAGTAAAAACTTTTGAAAACAATAAGCTGCAAGTGTACAAAAGGCTGCAAAGCCGCATGTACTTGTAGAAAAGCTGGACGAAGATTCTCCGTTATTTGTTCTGTATGTCAACGACAAACGTGTACAAATGCCGAAACATATGTAGATGACTTAAATCAAGCCGAAGAAACCAAGATAAGATATTAGCTTTTTTGGAACAGAATAAACACGAGGAGGCTGAATTTGACAAAGATGATGCAGACGATAATGAAACCGACATTTGCAGTTTTATTGAAGCAAGGGAACGTTTTGGACCTTCAAATTAATGTAATGTAGTTCCTGTAGACAGTAAAAGAATTAGAAGTAAGTTAACCAAATGGATTAGGCCTATTGGGACATCACTAAAAGAAACGCGTCATATGCTCTACCGCAAGGTGATGTGGAAACGGGTGCATAATGGTCGTAACCACCGATAACTGTAGACATATATAATTTCAAAATTGATAATAAATATATTTACTTAAACTTCAAAAGTGACAATTAAACGTAAGAGCAATTGTTAATATTATAACACAGTATAATTTGTATTATTGGCCATCCATCATCTGCTTTAGCAACAAATCCAGCCTTAGTTTTGTGATAGAGGGTTTTGAAATTTCGAGAAAATATCGATTTTTATTTATATTGTCATTATTATTACATTTATTTAAATTAAACCAAATTTGGTGCGTAATACACCATGATCTACATTAAACAGTGGCGGAGATATGTGTTTTGAGTACCATAAATTCGGTAGTAAAGAAAGTGGTAACACCCTGTAGAACATTATAAGCAATCACATCTAGAAGTCCTTCAATTGTAGATGAGAGTTATCTCTTCAGAATTTTTACTATCTTTCATAGTGTCACGGAGACAAAAACAATAAAGCCTGCTTTGAATAAAGTTAATGTTTTGCAATCCTGGTGGAATAATTTTTTAAAAATATTTCCCGTGAAATTATGAAATAGAAAAAATATTGAGGAGACAACTTTTGTCTACAATTGAAAGACCTACCTTAGGATGAGATCTCATTGTATATTCTAGAGGGTGTTACTACCTTTTTACCAAATTTTATAGCACCCAATACACATATCTTCGCAACTGGTTAATTGTAGAGCATGTTATAATCGCACATTTGAAGCTAAAAAGTAACAAATATATCCGAATCAGAATGCCTGGGTATGTGTGTCCATGTGTCTGTGAATTTATCAATCACCTACGGGCAGGAGGCAGACATTGTTTGACTGTGGATGATGTATCGGAATTGTCCGTTGTAAATTTCTCGTCAGGGAACCAAGGAAAACTCCAACGGGAACCTAATAATATGTTTACGTTGAATAAAAAATTCTTCAGAGATTAGAAATGCAAATTGTATCGAAAATATTCTCTGCAAATTTCTCGTCAGTGCACCAGGGAATACTCCAGGACCTCTATTCTGTAATTATGGAGAGAGGGAGCGGAGCATTCATCGTGCAAAGCGAGAGCTCACGTCACACGTATCGCACCCGACCGTTCTAGACAGTATTCCATAATTGCAATGAATAGGTGGTGAACGTGAAGGGATTCAACGAGAATAGCCGAATTTACAACCAATAAGATTGACGCCAAAGCATCATCTGCTCAGTTGTGGTCATTGTCATGTCACATGTCATTAATTAAATTAGGTAAAAGGTGGCAGAATAAATTTTTATTGATAAAAAATTCCGTAAGGATATACTCTCATTATAGGTAATAAATATATACTTTTTAAAATATAATTATAATAAACTAAAAGAATAATTGTAATATTTGCTAAGAATTATATTATTATTACCTCGTTGGCGATGAGCAAATCCGCAATGCCCATTCTGATTCACATATTTGACAGCAATAATTTTTGGCCGACGCAAACGGTCATAAAAGCACTGTTAGGATTGCCGTTCTTCCGGGGAACTGGCGGATTCCCTCACGACTTACCAGTAGAAGTAAGTTCACGCGTTTTTCGCACGATGTGATCACTTCCGTAGTTACAGAATAGACTTTTATACATTTTCAAGTGAACTTCGCCCACTTCTCACGGGAATGTGCTTTCACGCTTTTACATAATAGAGGTCCAGGAAGTGCCAAAAAATATTTGTTGCAGAATCGAAAATTGTTTCATATTGTCGAGGACAAAAAAAATGGCACAAGTGTTATTATAGGCCAGTCGTCAGGGAGTTTTAAATAGGACAAGAAATTTTACTGTTGAAACCAGTTCATTATATGTCCCTTTTAAATAAATAAATAAATAATAAATACACCACAGGTAATGACGACCCACTTTATCCCGGAAGGCTCTAGAAGAGCCTTGTGTGGGAGGGGGCTACACATTTAGAGACAAGGGACACACACCCAATATCCGTGTATAGTGGAAAAATCCCTCTCACAGTATTTTCCACTGCCACGACCGGGGATTGAACCCGGAACTTTTGGGCGAGAGGCAAGTGCGCTCACCTCTCGACCATCAGTCATTTAAACATGCTAATTTTCCCCCTCGCCCGCAGATATCTCGATTGTGTCTGCTACTAACATGCTTGCCGTTCCTGTACTTCTCTACTCCTTTGGAGTAGTGAAATGGACGGTAGATGAGCTGCGTCAATTAGATAGAGGTACACTCACAAGATGATATCCATAGAAGCATTCGTCCAAGATCATCCGTTCCTCATGTGTACCTCCCACGTCATCGTGGGGGACTCTTGAGTGAGTTTGGAGTGCATGCATGGCCGGGTAGTACTGAGTATAACATGTAACGTCCTTAGGAGCTCAAACCCTCTCCAGCAATTAGTGAAAAATCATGAAAATGCAGGAGTTTGCGTAAGATTATTCGAGGTAGCAAAGGGAGTTGCAGATGAACTCGGTCGCGAATTCGAGAAGTTTCTATCAAACGATTAAAATAAAAATAGACTTATCTCATTGTTACGTGAAAAGCGTACCGCTGCAGGTTTCGTTGTTGAGTAGGCTGCCAAAGATGATGATTCTCTTATTATTTTAACTCTAGATAGATATATCACCTCATTACGATTCGGTAATTATACTTGGTGAAGACGTTGACCTTTTAATCCTTATGACAGGATTATCTATTTTAAATACCCAAAAGAAGTTGCGGATGACATATTATTTCTCCACGCATTCAGTGGATGTGACACAACTTCTGCATTTTTTAGGCAAGGCAAAGCAAAATTCGTTAAAAAATTTGCAAGATTACAAAAATACTTGGAATGTTTTAAAAACCACAGTTCTCGCCCTGATGTTGTAGATACAGCAAGCCGAAAAGTTATATTAGCCCTTTACGGAGCAGAATCCGAACAGCACTCTTTGAATTAATTTAGGTACAAAAATGCTTTATTAAGTTAATGACAAAGAGTACATGTAACCTTGCATCGTTACCTGCAACTGAGTCTGCTGTACGCCAAAACTCTTTTAGAACATAGTGTCAAATTCATCAGTGGTACGGCAATAGCAAAAGTCCTCAAGATTGGGCTTGGATGAAAAAGAAATGGTCTGTTTCTTTTTATTACCAAAAACGAAGCTGCTCCACAAAAACTTTTGAAAACAATAAGCTGCAAGTGTACAAAAGGCTGCAAAGCCGCATGTACTTGTAGAAAAGCTGGACTAAGACGTTCCGTTATTTGTTCTGGATGTCAAAGACAAACGTGTATAAATGCCGAAACATATGTAGACGACTTAAATTAAGCCGAAGAAACCAAAATAAGGTATTAGCTTTTTTGCAACAGAATAAACACGAAGAGGCTGAATTTGACAAAGACGATGCGGGCGATAATGAAACCGACACTCGCAGTTTTATTGAAGCAAGGGAACGTTTTGGACCTTCAATTTCAAAAAATTGAAACTAATGTAATGTAGTGGCAGTAGACAGTAAAAGAATTAGAAGTAAGTTAACCAAATGGATTAGGCCTATTGGGGCATCACTAAAAGAAACGCGCCATATGCTCTACCGTAGGGTGGTGTGGAAATGGGTGCATAATGGTCGTAACCACCAATAGTTGTAGACATTTGTAATTTTAAATATATTTACTTATACTTCAAAAGTGACAATTAAACATAAGAGCGAGAGTGGTGAGAGTGAAGGGAGACCTGTTTTAGTTGACGGCCGGCAGGGTGGCGCCATCTCTCGGTCAACTGACGAACCAACACCTAGAAAACTACAGAAATTTCCAGCATATTCGACGAGGTTCTGGAAAGAGATTCGAGTACGTTCCAGGTGTGTATATAAAGAGGTGAATCCGGCGCACGCGGTCAGTTTAGTTCAGTATACAGTAGTGAATTTATGTTAGATTAAAGTTATTATTAGTTGTGTTATTTTTAAAGATGGGGGCGAGCGTAGGTGCGTCTTTACTATGTACATACTTCGGTATGCGATGTAAAGCAACGACAGGCGCAGTTAGTACTTGGATGGGTGACCATTCCAACGGAAACCGCGTTCTTGCCTCACACATCTTCCAGCGGCTTGTATATCAGTGTATGCGCGGAAGCTATACAACCTTAGGCGAGGGTTGTATAGAAGATATACCATCCTTCGGAGGGGATGTAAAGCCGTCGGTCCCTTGTCTATTAAATGTTAGGCAAGTAAAAGATCCCTACTCTTCTTAAGGGAAGAGGTTCGGCAAAATTCCTGGTTGGGGGTAGCTCGTCTACAGGTGTCGGTGTTAGGCATCAGTAGCGGAAATAGGCCGACGTTAAATAAATGTATTTAAAAAAAATATATAAAAAATGTTTAAACATTAATTATTGTAATTTAAGTGGTTAATAAATCAGTGATTTGTGAAGATTCTTGTTGCAGTTTATTGAACCTACGTACAGGATGTTTACTGGAGGATGTAAACACGTAACAATAGCTATCTCATTTTTTGTCCACGACAATACAAGAATTGTTCAGGATGAAAAATTGTTTTGGAAAAATTTTTATCTTCAAATTTCCTGGCTAGTTTTTAGGGAGGGCTCAAAAAGAAGTTTTCATCTAATTAAACAATGTTTAAAAAATGAAATTGCTTTTTTCAAAATTTCCGTCAGTGTACCAAAGACGACTCCAGAGACTGCTGAAAAACATACTTTCGTCGAATCAAATGTCATCAAATTAAATTATCATTTCAATTTTATTAGACTATTCCAAGGCATTCGATATGAAAAATCGTACTATATTAATATCTAATTGCATTTCCTTGGATATAATGACAGTGCATGCACACTGTTATCCTCTTTTCTAACGGATAGGTTTCAGCAAGTTCACTTACACAACAGTACATCAGAATCACGTAATATTTTAGCAGGTGTTCCTTAAGGGAGTATCATAGGTCCACTTATATACACAGTTTATTCGTCAACTTTCTGCGAATCATTAAAATTTTGTAAATTTCACTTTTTCGCTAATGATACACAATTATATTGTTCCTTCAATTTAAGCGACTTAGAGGAATCGAACCAACTCATCAACAAGAATTTAGATGCACTTTTCATCGCTTCTGTTAACCATTTGTAATCCTAGTAAACCCTCTGCCGTCCTATTTTGCACTGAAAATATAAGAAATACTATTTATAATGATCCCAATTTGCGTATTGTTAATGATATAATACCGTTTAAAAATTATTCTATAAGCCTGGGGTCTCATAATTGATAATAAACTTCGATTTAAAGAACATCGTATAGTCTATACGACCAGAATTGAAACCATATAAAAACTAAAAGCCGGCAAAAACAGTCGGCATCTCTTGCGGAAGCAAATAGAAATGCTTGTCATAAGAAAAACAATAAAGAGATGCCGACTGTTTTTGCAGGCTTTTAGTTTTTATACGGTTTCAACTCTGGTCGTATACACTATACAAGCAAATTACAGAAAGCTTATTTGTCTCTAAAAATGATATATGCACAGCGCCACTTTTTTGTGTTAGTGTGAACAGGGTCCTGCAGAAACTTCAAAACTCCTGTTTATGTCTTATTTATGGAATTAGGAGGCGCCACCGAATATCTCATAAACTCCAAGATATTAAATGGTTAAATATGTATAATCGGCGGCAACTTCACATGACTTTTCAAAATCTTAAAATTGAATACAAAGCATTTATTGCAAAACAAGCGATCACATTAATTCTTCAACGTTTTCATGTTTTCTTCCTTCTGCTTTTTCTCTTTCTTCATTCCTATTTCCCCACTTTTATAAATTGTATTTTATAATTTACCGCGTATTGGCGGAAGAGCAGACTCTGTTATTTCAGAATTCTGAACCTTTACCGTTTATTTATCATAATTAAACTTTATTTTGTTAAATATTTTGTGTAGGTACTTACTGATATATAAGAAATGAGTTATTATTATTCTTTTATTTTTTAGGTAATCTACTCCCTTACCAGAATCCATTTAGGAAAACATTACGCAAGTTTGTTCAGAATGCTCTCTATAACTATACCCACGGACACTACGTAATTGGGGATAGGTACACAGTTTTTACAGAAAAGGGCGACACAGAAAATGAGACTGTTCATTTACTGCATGGCCATAATAACTGTCGAGGACTGACGCTAAGAAATTTTGAAACAGTAGTTCTGGAGTGCCCTAGTAGAATTGAGGAAAAAAATGATTGTTTCGATGTTTACAGTTCTAAATATGACACAATAAGAAATAGTCCGGATCAAAAGGTAATTATCCTCATGGGCCGTTCAGTGACGTTTCACTTGGAATAAATTTAGGATAGAAGGGACTAGAAGGCTCAATGCTACATATTATTTTCTACATACAATAATATCTCCACACATCGCATATGACGATCGCTTGTTTCTTACACTTGAAAATGAGCAAATTTAAATTAATAACCATTACAGATTTGCACGCGCGTCAAATGATCCTACATATCATAGGTACAATATCCATGCTTTTTATATATTCCATACACTTTATTTTAATGCGTTTTCTACACATATTTTTCACTCAATAAAGAAGAGTGACGACGCACACAAAATGGCATAGTCTGTGTCACCATAGGCGAATGATTTATTAACTATTTTTAAAAATAAACAATTTAATTACTCCGTAAGTACTAATAGATACAATATAAGAGCAACGGCTCTAAAATTATAATAATCTAAGTGACTAAATGACTGGGTTGTTTTGCCTTTCTTCTTGGCCAGCTTCCTACTATTTTTTTGGCATAGCTGCGCAAATTTTTACTGCAATTGTATCAATTTAAGTAATACATAAAATACAAATACAGAACAACGCAAAAAACTCCCTTATTCCGCTCTCTGCCACTATCTGATTGCTTCAGCTATCTATTATGATAAACTATAAAAAATGGAGAAAGACAGTTAGACAGAGCGGTGCCTACGAAACGTGTGTGAAAGAGCGAAAGCAGTACTAGTTGGATGCCGCGTTGTCACATCCAAATAATATAAAATGCAAAAGAATATTATATGGACATATGGATTATATGGATATTGTGAAAAAAAGAATTTTACTGGTCTTGCTGTTCCTAAACTTTGCTTAAAGAAAATTAAGCAAGCATGATATTATGTTCATTACTTTAATGCACTTTTAATTATTCATTCAAATTCTCTTAGGTTTCTACTCCGAGTTTTTAAAAGCTAACTATGGCATCTCATGAAATGTTTTCTTTGAATTCCTTTTGAGTATCAAAAACGGCTGGGCGTGTGTGTGCGATCCATGCTAAGACATCTGATGGACGTTTTACTACTCTTTCCAAAATGGATGCTAATATGTTCACCTGAAGGGTTCAGTGCAACTGATTCAGACGGAAATTACAAAATTTATACTTATATCTTTTGCTTAACTGTTGACACAAGATGGTATCTATTGGACGTCGTGGCACAGTCTTAAATCTAACACTCTTAAATAACTAACACTTTAATTAACCTGAAAGGGAAATTTGAAACACGGTAAAGGATTGTATTTGTAGTTCAAAAAATATATTGATCTTTTCCAAAAATGTTGTTACAGATACAAATTTCAAAGATATGGATACAAGGTTAACGGATGTATAAGTTTAACAGTAATAGCGGTTCATACCACACAGGGTGAAGAATAGGACGACTCAGACAATGTCTCCAACTACCATCCAATGTTTTAGTTTTTAGCAAACGATTGACACAAAAAGATTCAATGTAAAAGTTCAATATTTACGATCATGTGGGCTTTTGCTTGCCTGTCTATATACTTATTCAAAATATCATAATAATAATTTCGAGCGCTCGTTCTAAAGCTTAAAAATACTTGAATCGCGACAATTCAGAATAATAATAATATTAATTATACAATATTCATAAGTTCAGGCAAGGCCGCTCCATGTACGGTACACGTACATGGTGAGGATACTTTTTTGCCACTGATTTACTGAGGAACCGCCTAAGGGTAAACACGACAGAAAACGTATAACTTTACCACCCAAATCGACTGCAAAAAATGAAAATGTACCTTCAAAAATTTAGTCGATCGAACCAAATCTCCCTTTAATATTTTGAATTCGAAGCTTTTAACTTTTCCTCATATTTAATATATCGCATAAATGGATACAGTTCTGCAGAAAGCAACCAACCCACAAAATATATTTTCTGGGAAAATTTGTATTTAAGTTTGCATAATTAACAAAATATTATGGTTATAGAATTAAAAAATTTATATTATTAAAAACATATTTTGTTTTCAGGTAATCAAAATAACTAAGATTTTTTTACAAATTTGATTTTTTTTTACTCACACCGTATATTTTTGGGGGTTGGATGCTTTCTGCAAAATAAAAAATAAAGATTACTTAAATTGTTGTTGACAAATATTTTTATTAATTATTTCGCCAAAAAGTACAGAAAAGGGGCAATATATGTTATAATGTTTAATATTATCTAAAATAATCTTTAAACTTTAGGTTTCTTCGATGCAGAAATCAAAATTTTCTACATTATAGCGTCTTCTTCAAGTTTTTGGTAAAAGTTTAAACAATGATGATATAAGACGATGCATTTCACGTAATTACCAAGCTTTAGCTCTGCTATTGCTTTCCCTTGCGGTCACAGCTCTACCAAATTTAAAAATATATCTTCTGGAGAATTTTGAGTTGACCGGCCTCTTGTTTTTTTCATTATGTTGATTTCTTTAACAGGGTCATCGAAAGTGTTTTGTCGGATATACAGTAGAAAAGGTTTATCTTTTGTTATATTCATAGATCTAATAGTAAGCCAGTTAATTTTTTCGTTAGTAATATTTTTCTCTACCCTGGTAATACCAAAAAAGTTTTTAGATGGCATTTCAGTGACTACAAGTGGATTTTTCTTTCTACAGTTCCTCATAAGGTTTATGTAGTCAGGCATTCGTTGTTGGTGTTTCAGAGCCGATTCAATACCACTAAAGTGTGAATCATTTGGTGAGAAACTGTGACCAGTATATAAAAACTTGCTTTATAAAACACGAATCTACGTCTTGGGCTCCCCTTGCGGCTACCCCCTCAGCCCAAACATAACGGTAGACATGATTTTCCGATCCATTATCCATTCCCGCATTGTATACCAAAAGTTGTCGCTTATAAAATACTATATTAGTTGGAGTCCTCGGAAGAGGTAACGTTTTTTTTCAAATCAGATGTAAGGCATTCATATTCTTTTTGGTCTTTTGCTTTTGAAAATCCCCTCTTCTTAAGTGTTGTGCATTTTAAGCCTCTTCAAGATGCTTTCTGTGTTTTTCTGTCAGCTCCTGTTTTTTTTTTCGTCAATATTTTCATTCTCAATTTGCATTTGTCGCATATGTTGCATGTATCCTTCTTTAGTGGTTTAGTTCGCATTCAACTTTGAAAATTGTTTTTTATATTTTGTGGAGTTAACAAGGTTTTGAAATTCCCCTAAATACATTTCACACATTTTATTAAGTGTTACGTCGGTAGGAAACAATTTTGCATATGTTTTCTTTCGTGAATAGTGGGAAATATATTTAGGTATTTTATTAATTTTATTAATAACTTCCTCCACTTTATTATCAGGCATTATATTTTTACCACCTTGATTAACATCTCGTTGGTATATTAAAGATGCGCAACCATAAAATTCTTTTGCTGTATTTACCTGACAAGGGAATGTTCCAAATGTTTTATTAAACAATGCCCTACAAACTATTTTATCGGCTATTTTATAACATCTGGAAAAGTTACGTCTCTCAGTATTCCTTCCGCAATTTCTTTTTTTTTAAACTTCGCTCACGGCAACAGCTATATAATTATTTTGGCAATTATAAGAGTCCAGTGACCAAAATTTTTCAAATCCACGTTTTCGTAGTTCGACAGGAAGAAATTCTGGACATTTTAATTTACACTGACAGTCAAATTCTATAAAATCCTTTGATTCTTTTTTGCGTCGTTTATAGTCAAAATACGTCATGTTACTATTTCTTCTTTTTTTACCTTCCGCTCTAGACTGATCTAGGTATTTTCTTATTCTCCCCTTTCGAGGTCTTCCATTATTAATCTTCGTCATATTTAGATCTACCTCAGGTTCATGAGACAAATTATCAGCTGCTCGTGGTGGCGAACAGGGGACTCATAGGAAGGATCGGCTTTTGAATCATCTGACCAAGATTCAGGAATTCCCTCTTGTACCTCCAATTTTTTTCAATAATTTTGACACTATTCGGTTCATTTTGCTCTTCCGCTTTCACAGATACCCCAGTCATTAGAGTAAAATAGTATGAAAAATTACAACAGTATTCAAATTTCAAGACAACATTGGAGAAGGTAAAAAATTAATAAATCCGGTTTTGCACCCTTCTCTGCCCCCCAGAACATTGTTATATTAACAAAAAATGTGAATTTGTAATAACTTTTGAAAAAAATTCCAAAGTTTATGCAAACCTTGGAGAACATTTTAATAATTATTAGACATCTATCAAGTTTGCAACCTGCTACGATGACCGGAACATTGCAAATAGTAGTTGTTTACCACGGTGTCATTTGAAAAAAATGAGAATATTCAATTTAAAATGTTCTTAATTGAAAAATAATTTTTGGCCACCCTCTACATTTTTAGGAAATAAAAATGATTCAGAAACATTAATTAGATATCTCGTAATTGGTATTCACATAATTTTTTCTTAAAACCCATAATTGTGACTGTGATCATTTTTTTAAATATCCACATGCAGATTGAATTATTTCATTACATAAAAATTCATTACATCCAAGTGGTTGGAAGATATTCAATGCTAATGTAGGAATGAACAGAGCCTACAAAGAGGCCTCAAAAGATGTACTGATATACATAGCATTATATTTTAAAAAAAGGCACTTAGTCCTGTAATTTCGCCTTGGTTAGCTCTGTATGTTCGAAAATAATTTCCAGTTATAGACTTTTTTATCTAGTTTACTTGCAATTTTTTAAAAAATTTCTAGATAACGTAGAACTCGAGATATCGAGGTGCAACGCACTATTACCCCACCCTGTATAAGGAGTAGATTCCGCGCACGGATCGCTGTTTGATATGAGAGGAACAAGTGAACAGATAGAATAAAGAAGAATACGTTGTTAATTATAGCAGTGAGACTATAGTAGATGAAACTTGTAATTAGTATGTACACGTGTATAAGGACTTAGTTATTGTAATTAATTATTAAATAATGTTGCAATTAGCTAAATCCTGATAACTGGAAAGTGATGTAGACGTCAAATAATACCTATTTGTGACATTTTGAGAAAATTTCCAGAACCTTCTATTTGGAAACTAGCACAGTTAGCCAAATTCTGTCAACTGGAAAGTGATATAGATATTAAATAAGACCTATTTGTGATATTTCTAGAATATTCTATTCCGACATTTTTGGAAATATTTGAATTATACCTAATATAGACTTCAAAGAAGACTTATTAGTGCCGTTTCGAGAAGTTTAATGAAAACAAGAAGCATGGCTGCTAAAAAACCAATGCAAGATATGTTTGTCGAACTAAGAAAAATGATGTTAGACCAAGAAAGAAAACGTCAAGAAGAAAAAGATCTCGAGAAGAACAAGAAAGACGAAAAGAAGGAAAAGAAGAGCAAGAAGAGAAATGTCTAGAGAAGAAAGACGAACAAGAAAGAAAACGTCTAGAAAAGAAAGAAGCTCAAGAACGACGACGTAAAGAAGACAAAGATAAATTAAAGGAAATTATGAAGAACTTGGAAATAAGACTTCATGAAGAAAAACAGGAAGAAATGACGCATCAATAAGAATTAAGGAGAGTTATACAGGTGCAACAAGACGCTATTCTTTCAGCCACTGAAGACCTTAAAAGTGAAATTAAGAGGATATGTGCAACATGAAGGCTGAAGTAAATGACATTAAGGGAAAAATTGCACTTGAGATAAAGACCGTCTATATAAATTCCTCATGGCACAGAGTACGGGCTGTCACTGTGGAAGAAGTCCAATCAGAGGAAGCGAATTTAGACACCAAACTTAAGGATTTACACTAAATTTTACTCAATTAATAACGAAGGCAGGTTTCCTAGGAAAACAGAAAAATCGACAAGGAGGTGTAAATCCTAGCAGAGGTATTCAATGTTACCGTTGCAGCAAGCCAGGGCATATGGTGCAAAATTGTCGACAATGTAACCGTGGGGAAGTAAACGCTGCAAGGAAAGAGGAACGTGACGGCCATGCTAAAGGACATACAGAGAATGGTCGCCCAAGTACTGAACGAATTAAGTTCACGACCCGAGTCAAAACAGGAACCTCAACCACCGAAACAAGAGCCGAGGCGACAACGAACCAGTGAGAGGCTGACAGTAATAAGTTATGAATTATAGTAGTGACTATTGTAGATGAAACTAGTAATTAGTCTGTACTAATGTGTATAAGAACTTATTAGTGTAATTAAGTATTAAATAAAGTAGTGGTTAGTGAAAATTTTTGTTACAATTATTTGAACCTACGCTTGGAAGTGTTTGCTGGAGATTGTAAACACGTAACAATATATATTTCTACTATAAAGTTAATATTTTAGGATATATTCGCAAAAAACTATATTTCGTCACCATTCGGTCAATATGGCGGCTAACGCCAACATTATATGAGGAGGACAACTTAGTCTGGTTACCGGGTGATATAATTAAAGCGATTAAAACAAGTTCCAGTTTTCTTTTAACGCCTTATTTAGATTAACGTCCTGGCGGAGTTTAGCATTAGCTATTCCACCACTCAACCAGGACACATATACATAGACAATTATACAACGATCATTCCCTACGACATTGACATCTGCCGTAGCTGAGACTCGAACTCAGGAGTGATACAACACCTACCCGTGCTATCTCTCACATAATCTCGCCTAGTCCACTGCTACCAACTCGGTAATACATGAAAAACACCACTGAACATCCATACCCTAGCCAGGATTCGAACCCGGGACTACTTGGTTGCGAGCCTAACACGCAAGCGTTTTGCCCTGAGCCGGTGGAATTATTTCTTCATTGTTACTTTCTTTACTTCTTGACTCCCTGGCCAATAAATAATGTTTGTTTATTTTTACAGGTACAAAGCGTTTGTATAACAATATTGGATGAAAACTGTGTAGGAATCATAACTCCAAAAAATTGGACTCTACCATTGGATTGCACTTTTCAGAAACCTACAACAACTGATCTCAGCGGAATTTCAGCTATAGATGTACCGAATAATGGAATGCCGCCCCGAATGTAAACATTATTTTTTTCAATTTTTATTTAAATTATTCTATGTGTAATTTTAAAATGTTCTCACTTATATTCTAATAATTAATTAGTAATTATTTAAAAATCTTTAACCGAAACTTCAATATTATTATTATGTGTTTTAAGATTGAAAAATAGAATTAAACAAAATGTTTTATTTTTTATTTTATAAAAAAATCCAAAGAAATAAAAGTTTAACTTGATTTAAAACGGAAAAATCTGTTAAAATTTCAATATGAATATATATTGTGTTCTTAAATATAGACCCAAAAAATAAATAAACTAAATCAAGAGCATTTCAAACTCTTCGGTTAACCCACCACCCATTTGACCGTTATAATTTAATGCTATCTTGTACCTGTATATCTATGTCGTGTTACCGGTTAATGGAATTGTTAAGATTCAATGGCGCATTTCTAAAATATTTCCATATTATTAGGTAAATCTTCCTTGTAAACAATTTTTTAAACGCTTCCACAAATAAAAGGCAGCAACTTCAGGGCTCTTGGCAGCCATAAAACTAGATTACACGCTAAAAAATAACTCCACTTTAAAGTAATAATACATGGACAAAAACCTATTGAGATTCTTAAATAAATGACAATAATTCGCTCAGACGCGTCGATTTTTAAATGCATTTCTAAACTTTTTTATGTGCCACCACATTACATTTGGAAAAAATTGCTCCTACGCCACCATTTTGTAGAAAATCTACATGAGATATGTCGTTAAAAAGGGAAATCTAATCTCTATTCAACTATATAAAAAAATATACAAGGTACCATTTAAAATTATGGACTTAGACCAACTTCCGGAAAAACCGGAAGTGGGATTCAATTATTTTGTATGGATAATATGAACCTCAATAAGCAACATCTACAAATGAAATTTCAAGCTTCCTCATTAAAATATGATTAAATGGCGTCTTGTTGTCAGAGCCTTTGGTTTACATCTATTAGCACGAATTCCCTTGAACACGAAAAGCCTCGGATTTTATGGATTTACAGCCTTAGTTGGGCATCTGAATAACGGACAACGATAAGAACTTTGAGCTTGATAGAGACCCTTGAGGCTTGCGTGCACTTTATTTATAAAACAAAGAAGTTCGGGAGGGTTGCACTTAAAAGAGGAGTTGGAACAGGATAATTGACTCACTCTGTATAAGCCCCTGCTGGTTGTATCTAATGTAATTTGTATTTTTCTGAAGTTTAATTTACTTTAAACTGAATTTATTTCTTGTGACAGGTGATTTTCCAACACCCTCTATATAATTCTAAAAGCAGAACACTTCTGTATGCAGGATCTAAACTGCAGCACTTTTGTTTAATTTGAAATTTTTAATTAGGATGACCAATTATTTTGGATCACCCTGTATGCAATCATTGATTATTAAAGCACTCGGTTTTAGAACGAATTATATTATTTATTATTAAAAGCGGACACAGGTTTAAATAAAATTAAAATATTATTCTTTTACACAGTTACTAATTGATAACTTTTCGACAACGAATAAATTCCGGCTTGGGAGATTTGATTCGGTGGAGTTTGATTGAAAAAATGTCAAAATTTACTTATGATTAGTTGCGCGGTGGCAGATTAAATTATTTTAAAAATGTCTGAAAAAATTCACTTAGCACTAGGGCACTATGTACGATTCAGATTGATACGCGGAGGCAGATTAAATTAAATAGAGAAACTCTTTTATACGCTTTCGACCTTGGAAGTAGCGCGGGCACTAGATATGATTATCGCGGGTTACACCGAAGAACGCTAACTTGCCCGAATCCAGTTGAGGTCGGCTTTTTATAATGTTTGGTGTGGTTTCATTTTTCGTGCCCCGTAAATCGAGCACAAACGCTTTTACCCCCAATAAATTCAAGAAAGTTCGATCCAGACATTCCGGGCGTACGAAGATGACTCATGTATTGCGCAATATTGCGAAATATTGCCTCATCTTTGTAAAAAAATGAAATTTAGAAATTATACGAATGTCTGGGCAATTAAAAGGGAAGTTAATTGATAATTGAATGAAATTCGAATCTGTTTTGGTTTAGCAGATATAGCACGAGAAATGTATTAAACCGTCCTCGTACAGTCATACTTTACGCACTCACGGTTGAATTGTCATGAGCGATGATATTTCGGAGTGATAATATGGAGTTGAAAGTATGTTAGTGCGTATAAGTCGTAATTTTGTTTTGGAAATGTGTACTGAAATGATGTAAATAGTTCGGGAGCAATTCGAGAAAAGGTTAGAATCGAATAGAAACAGAGTTGTAAAATTAATTAATACTAATTTAGGGTTTATACCAGAGGAAAGTATGTTGGGTGTCGAATAATATTATATGGGGGCTGAATTTTTGAGGCGAGTGTTTTGGAAAAATTGTGTTGTGAATTTGATGAATGGAATCTTTTTTTTGGCTGTTTTAGATTATTTTTTAATTATCGACGTTTCGTGATTTTTTTCAGATCTTTGGTAACTGTTTTGTAGTTTTTGATTGAAATGAAAATGAAGGTGACTTTTTTGGCGGGGTTTGGCCTTTTGGACCGGACGATTGAATGTTTTGGCTAATTTTGACATTTTGCGGTTTGCGTTTTCTTTTAGGGAATGGAATGTACTATAACACCCTCCCTCGAATCGTTTCTATACCATCAGGACTCGAAATATAATGATGATGATAACGATGTGTCTGATTAGGAACAAATAGATAGCAAATTATTAAACTTAAGAATGCATACCATTTATTTTTACTATTTACATATAAGTTAATTATATTTTAGTACATTAATAATATTGTACATGATGCTTCTTTTCTTCTGGTTTGTTATTGTGGCTGTGGACATGGCCTAAAAATTGAAAGCAAAAATTATATTACATAGAATTCTGTTTTATTATTCTAGATAGTTGCCAAAAAAATATTGTACGCAACACGTGTGGAAACGGGTTTTTCAGACAAGTGGATAAAATGAAGTCTTGAGTGGCCAAAAAAGTACTTTCCTGACTTGTTACTTAAATAATTACACAGCCACACACACACACACACCCACACACAAAATGAAAATTAAAATCTGGGGGTCTGACCATATTTACTACATGTTTTTGGAGTCGCTAAATACGAACCCGAGGTCAAGTTAACCCCATCACATCAGAATTTTGCCGTAACCTCAAAAAAGCCATAATTTCAGCTATTAAAAGCATATAATCCTAAGAATGAAATTGTAATCTGAAAATCCAAACTCTTGAACCATCGGGTTAAATAGACCTCGGATTGTGATTCAGCGGCCCCAAAAACATGCAGTAAACATGGTCAGACCCAAAGATCAGAATTTTTTTGTGTGGCTGTGTTATTATTGAATCTGAAAGGACTTATATAACAAACTTAATCGTAATAGTTAGAAACGAAAACTTGTCTGTGCAATTTTGTAATGTCCAGTTTAACTATTGACTGCATTTACTTGGTCATTAAATAAATGTTCTTTTGTACTTTGAATGAGAACTGTAGAGCCTATATCGATCGGTCGGTGACTCAGGCCCATCTTCTTGGGAGTATATTCTGGTGAAAGACCATGGGTTTTGCAAAGAAAATATCATAGTGAAGCATTCCACACCATTCTATTTTGAAAATAGTTCTTATGTTGTTTTAAATTCATGAAAATATTGTTTTTACAACTACAATTAACCAGAAATTATCTGAGCATTAGTTTATTATTTTCATTTCCAAATTTATTACTTCTTATCTAGTACTGGTAAATTTTTAACAAGACTAATGCATTAGTAAAACCAGCAAAGCGTCGAGAATTGACAACCTTAAGCATTAGCTGTGATTTGGGAACCGCGTTACTGGAAGAACAGAATAAAAGTCAGGCGACGCTTTGCAGTGGGGTAGAACTGATAAGAGTATGCTTGCTGGTGATATTCACAAGCCCGGAAGAATACTTATTCCAGTAAAAGCAAATTTCATCAAGTATATTTGTCGTCGATTTTCGAACCCCCTGAATTTGGTAATTAGATTGCTGATTGCAGGCCGCTTATCGACGATCAAATATTCGAGCCTTCTTGGTTCTCTAAAGATATCAATTAATTCTACAAAGTTATTCAATTTGGCTACGAAAAGATTTAGGATGCTAGAACCATCGAAGTAACTATGCTCGCATGTCCACCGCTGACCTCGCGGTTTACACGACGACGCTCTACCGATATAACTGTCTAAGTATCATAACCTATTTACTTCTCTGTGTTATTATTTACAATTGAGTTTACATTCTGGTTTAGGGGGAATAGGGGTAATTAGCGCATTTGTGGTACTAAAAGATTATTAAATTTTTATGAAATATTAGCTTTGATTCTTAACAAGAGAACATGATACAATTATACTACAATTTCAGTTGGGTAATATCAACGTCTTACTGTGTGGCTGTATTGACATGTAAATGTCACAGGAATGTTTGCCTTTCAAACTATTGTGGGAGGTTTCTCACCAGTGGCTATCTGGTTTTTTATGATTGTTTAATAATGATCCATCAACTCAATTACCTTGCGGACTACAAACTGCTCAGGCCAACGGTCAGTACTGGGTCAATTGTCCCGTATACTTGCTCTTATTATGAGGCGTGTACTTTTTTTGTCGAGTACTTAACCGGGACGTCTTGTCTGTTTGAATTACATCTACCACCTTGTTTTACGTTGTTGAACAGTCATACACAATTTGGAACTTACCTTTCGTGTAATGAATTAAAGGATATTTCCTCCACATTCTATGATATTTTACATGAGTATTTAATTCCCATTTACCACGTAAATGCTATAATGCACGAACATGACATTTTTTCTCTGTCCTCTGTTTTGCACGAAGTTTATTTTATCATAGCAATTGCTAACACCATAATTCCAAATCCCCATTTAATCCACCTATTTGCGGCATCTTTAATTACCACTACAAAATAACACGGAATACGATTGTATTACCTGGTTCTTGTTATTGCATAGCAACCCTGAACACGCATAGTATGTTCATTACTATAGCGGCGTAAATTTTCCTATATCATATTTAGACAATTGTTTTAAATATTTGGATTGTTTTGATTTCATGTACGGCTGTTTGCCTCATCGAGTATTATAAAATAAAATGAGTTTTTGTGACTATTTTTCCCATAAATTACTGTTTTTTATTTCAACTTTATCTTCCTAGCCACACAAATAATTAACTGAATAAATGATTTCATTCCAATAAAAATAAAATAGGAAACAAAGTTTAAAGATGAATTCGCAGTGCAATCTTGAGTAAATAAAACAAATGATTAACTAGACTTCTCCATTCATAAACAGGGTGTTCAAACTTACTAGGTACTTAAATTAAGAAGTGATTAATTTTCTAAGGTAAATAGTATCAGATGGAAACAAGTAATACCAAATTTTGCATAAAAGAACCTGGGGTAAATATAAAGGGTTACTACACACACAACGTAACTTCTTGAGTCCTAAATTAGTAAACTAGACGATCACGTAAATGGCCAATTTGTTTATTTATCTTGACATAAAATTGAGATAAATAATTACTGGGTGGGTTTTAATAGGTTCGTAATTGCTTCACGATCAAGGCTTTTTATTCATAATGAACACACTGGGGTGGGGGGCTCTTCAATAATATGTTGAGTTGAAGAAAGAGCTCTAATCTGTTGATTTAATAAATGCTTCTACTAGAACACGAGATGTTTTGTTCTGCCAATACTGGGCTGTAAGATTGTATCCAGATAGTTCAGCTGGTTTGGAAACAATACATCATCTATGCGGCTGTGGTATTTTATTACAAAGTTTTGGGCCCGAAATTCCATCTTAAATTTAATCCGTGATCGTTACGTTTTGCTAGAAGAGCGATAGTTGAAATACATTTAAGTGTCCCAAGTATTCAATGCAATGGTTTGTACTGGAATCTGTATAATTTAAATGAAAATATAATTAAATGTAACTATTCTAGGAAATTATTAAGCCTTCAATTATTTCAATTTATGCGCTTTTCCCAACTGACGCAAAAATTGAGCTATATTTAAAGTAATCCTTTCCCGTGGCTCCAGGCAACGGATATATTTTGCATATACAATATAATAAAACATATTATTTTCAATTCTCGTGAATCTTGAGTAATTTTAAAGAAATTCAAGATGGTGGCTTGAATATTTTTAATTTCAACTAGATGGTGCGAGCGCAGATGCGTTTTTACTGTGCATATCTGTTGATATGTAAAGCAACGTCAGGTGCGTTTTGGATGGGTGAACGTGTCAAAGGAACACGTGTCCTTTTCTCACATCTTCTAGCAGCTTATATATCAGCGTATGCGCAAAAGCTATGCAATCTTAGGCGAGGATTGCGTAGTGGGTATACCATCCTTTGGATATAAAGTCTGCAGATATCGATGATAGGCCTCAGTAGCAGAAATAGGCCAACGTTAAATAAATGTATAAAAAAATTCAACTAGATTGGATAACCATTTGAACAGAGGGTAATTTGTAATTTTGGGGTCTAGTGATCACGATTGGAGAAATGGTAGTAAAATTTATGGGAGGTTGCGTCATGAAGGCTTTGCAATAGGTTGTATTTCTTTGATCCCACCTAAAATTGCATATAAAGGAAAATTAACTCTTTTTTAGGACTCTCAGACTTAACTTCGGAACTGAAACTGTCATACGCAATTTCATCATACGACATATCCAAATGGAGGGGCGTTTTAAAGTTGAATCGTTATACTCATAATTATAATTAAAATCTAAAAAATATAAATCTTAAGGTGAAATACTAAAGCGACGCACTCCGGCAGGGTGTATAATATTTAATCGTGTAAGGTATTCTCGATATTTTCTGTCAACAATTTCAATTAAATATGAATAAAATACAAATGGTTCTTGAAACACTCTAAATTAAGATATTGAAAAGGTTTTTCTGTGTGGTCCACCCTGACAAATTTAAGGACGCATTTTTTAACCATAATAAAGGCAACTGTTTCACAATATTTACGTTTTTAAATCTAACTGTAAACTTATCGAGCTAACTATAATTATATAATGATGTGTGATTCATATAAGAAAATTATTACAAATCTGTTGTTTATCTACCTGACTTCTCGTGTCCAAGGTGGCCTCCATGGTTTTCATTATGCCAGACATGTATACCCAAGTGCCCTGATCCGCTAACTGAGCCATTAGATCCACCAGATGATCCCAAAATGCCGCCAATGCTTGGTAAAGTTGGTATATGTGGTAATGTAAGAGGTTTTGATGTGCCACCAATGGAAATATTTAGAACTGCTTTTATCCAAACTTCTATTTCAGCCACAACTGATCCTGCATCAGACGTCTTCAGAAGATCTGATAAATTAAGTTTACCACCGCTACAAGTAGTTACTGCCTTAGTTAATGCATCGAGAATTGGAGCAATTGCTGGTATAGCCTTGAATATAGCTATGATGCCAGAGTGGTTAGTTAATAGTGATATTATAGTTTTGATATTTACATTTCTCAATATTTGCGAAATAATATTCTCACCATTTATATTGATAGATAAATCA
This sequence comes from Leptura quadrifasciata, assembly GCA_963675555.1. Classification (NCBI taxonomy): domain Eukaryota; kingdom Metazoa; phylum Arthropoda; class Insecta; order Coleoptera; family Cerambycidae; genus Leptura; species Leptura quadrifasciata. Next base: position 145,560,537 of record OY776673.1, on the reverse strand, counting down.
GGAACTATCTTTTTAAGTAATTGTAATCCTACAATAGAATTGAGAAGTTTTAATAAATTGAGAACCAACTTAGGAATTGCTACTGCAGGTTTGATCACAGATGATAATCTCAATAAGATATTTACAACTAGTTCAAGTACTCCGTCAACAGCCCCTTTAACTAAAATTTCTATTAATTCAGATAAGTTAATTCCACCAACAACCACTTTTCCATTTAGTGAGTCGTTGACAATTGATATAAATGCCGATATATTGTTGGAAGAATGAAGAGATACTTGTATTTCAATAACTTTGCGCAATCCTTCTACAGAAATGGATACATCAATATCATCATGGCTTGACGAAGCAAATTCAAGTAACGTATTTATCAAAACATCGAGTTCCAAGTTACCTTCAATTAAAGCAACAATTTGTGCAATAACCTTTAATAATCCCGTTAGACCAACAGAAATATTTCCTCCTAATTTTACAATTACATTCAAGAGCTTTCCTAAAGAATTCAGCAGGCCTCCAACAATAGATAAATCGATACGAGCGACAATAGCTAGTAGAAGATTCACCAGTAAATCAACACCATTAGCGGCTCCAAGAAGCAGTTTTAAATCCAATTCAACATTTGCTTTAAGTAAAGCAGCTAGTCCGCCAGTTACTGCCGCAAGGAATTCTCCCAAACCCTCTAGAACACTTACTAACCACAAAATGTCACCATGGATAGCGATTAGCCCCTTACCAAATAGTTTTAGAATTCCATCAAGAGGGCCTTTTAGAACAGCAATAAGTGAAGAGGATATTTTCAAGAGAATGGTTAAAGCAGCTTTGATATCTACCTGAAGTTCTAATTTAAGCTGAGTTGACAGGTTAACTAACAGATTGCCCAGTACTTCTAATATAACATTAGAAATTGAGGACTTGTCAAACGATGTACCCACTTTTAAATCAATAATTACTTGGAGTGACTTCAAACTGGTGAAATAAACTTCGAAGCTTCCCTTAGAACTTAACCAAACCGAGGTCGACTGGCCTGATGCAATATAAACGCCAGAGCCAGTTTCAATGTTTACTACTATTACTGCTCCAGAGGTTCCATTAAACAGTCCAACTAAATTGGCACCTATATCGATCACAAGGGCTACTTCTGCAGTTATGTTGACAATTCCTACCAAGCTAGTAGTTTCATTAACAATTATTTGTAGTCCGCCACTGCTGCTGCTGTTACTGCTGGGGTAGTTGCAGATCCACTCGCATTGTTGAGGTTGTGAGGCTTCCCTTGCTTGGAAATGAGACAAATATTTCGACGACCTAGCTTCATGCGCAAAACGTCTTGCTGATAAATATTCTGAAATAAAATTCATATAGTTATAAAACAGATTTTTTTATACGCGAAAATGTAGTATCAATTTTTACAACTTTAATAAAAATAAGGTCTACTTGTTTCGTGTCAATAAAATGTACCGTTTTCAATACAATCGCACTTAAATATTTCAGCGCTTGCCATAACAGATATTCGATCAAGTTAGCGTTTGTCAAATCGGACATTATTCAACCAATTCAACTCAATTCAGTACTACTTTATTAATAATTAAAATTTAGATCTGCCTCTCTAGAACCCACCCGGGGACCAACCGTGCAACCACCGCGTTGTTCGTGGTGGCGGATTGTACGGTCGGGCGGAATGGGACTGGTTCGGCTTAAAGACAATTAAAAACAGCTTAACCTAAACTCCTTCCATCGCAGATGGATAATATTAGGTCATAAAATTGTACGTATCTAAAACAGACTTAACTAAACTTACAAACTACATATTTTTTAAAACTTTTGCACTAAACATTTTTTAATTTTTGGCACTGACGGAGACACCTCAACTTAAACGAGGAGCCTTCCGCGAGGTGTGAAAATACCGGGCTACGCATAGGATGACCTAAAGTTTGGTTTTAAAAATTTTGATTTCGAAAAATTTTGATTTTTGAAAAATTTTAATGAAAATGAATTTAGACAAAAATGTACAAAAATGAAACAAAAGGCAAACGCGACAAAAAGGTTACACGCAGAAAAGAAGAGACAGGAAAGATTAAAAATACAACAGGTATGAAATATCAGTAAAAGTGGATAGGGCAAGCGGAAGTTTTAGTTAAGGAAGTTCGGCTACAGAGGTTGCCGGAAGATCGGTAACATCTGAGTGTGTTTATCCGAAATGAGGCATTATGCTGTCTAATTTGTGTTATGTTTCTTATTAGCTGGCTATCGCCCAGCTTGAAAGAGTAGAATTTTTGAAAGATGTCCTGGGAGTAGTCCGCTATTGTGGTTATGTCCTGGCAAAGTGCGTATAGATCTCTGAGGGAGGTGTACTTTCCAGAATTAGAGATGAAGCACATACATTTGTGTTCAAGAACTTTTAGATTTCTCATTGTTGTAGCCGACGTGCTGCACCACACCGGCGCCTCGTATGTGATGGACGGCCTGATCACCATTGCGTACAACAATTTTTTATTTTGACTATTAAATCTGTTACCCCTGACCATAAGCGGATACAGACTCCTGGACAGGGAGTAGACCGTCCGTACTGTCTCATTAATGTGCATGTTAAGCTTCAGTCGTTGGTCCAGTATTCCAGTAAATACAAAAATAAAAATACGGGTTGTACAACTTTGGTGACAGGTATGACCCTTGCGGGACTCCCGCGCGAATGTCCCGTTCCGTTGAAAGTTTGTTGTTCACTCAAACGTGCAGGGATCTGCCCGTCAAGAACGAGTGAACGAGTTTGATGAAATAAGTCGGGAAGTTATGGTCGTGTAGTTTGTAGAGTAACCCCGGTATCCAGGCGGTGTCGAAAGCCTTCTCAATGTCGAGGAGCGGTGTTCTTCCCGAGGTTGTATTGCACTTTAATATCCTAACTATCCTAACGACTTGCTGCACCGTGCTGCTGAAACTCTCGTCTCGTCAGTTGTACGTCATAACCAATGATTTCGTTAATGTCATTTTCGATCCGGTCGTGCTCTAAAATATTTGGTTTGTTGTTATTGTGAATGTTTTCAAAATGTGTAGTTAAGTCGCTCGCTTTTTAGCGTCTGTCATCGCCCTCGTCAACTTCCACAGCGAGTTGTCCTGAGGATTTAGCGCTGCCAGTTTAACCGCCTTTTCTGGTTCTTTACAGTGTTGATGGCAGTTACTCTATCCGTATCACGATACAAACGTACAAGAGTTGCTACCAAATGATTTACCACTTGGATTACATTTTTGCAGGTGGTTACGTAACAAACAAAATAATTATCCAACTTTTTTTGGTCCTGTGCTCTTCACTGATGAGGCTACTTTTACCCCCCATGCGGTATTGTGGGTGATTACTTATTAAGATATTCTCGTTTAAATGGCGAGTGTAAGTTTTTTGGAAAACATTTTACCAACCTTCCTAGAAGGCATCCCTGTAAATCTGCAGAGGAATCTGGTTTATGAACGATGACTCCCCTGTTCACTTCGAACTAAATGTGCGAAACTATTTAAATAATCAGTTTCCGCACGAAGCCCAGACCTTAATCCACTATATTTTTTCATATGAAGTCCAATGTATGTCAACACTCAAGCCACACTCTAGACGAATTGTCACGAAAGATCAGAGAGGAATGAAATAATAATGGATAATTTTTTCGTGTTAAACAAAATATTGCAAAACGGTGTCAAAAATGTATTGAACAAAATGGTGGACATTTTGAGAACCTACTTTAAATTTCAACTGTAACAAGAATAATAAAAAAAATCAGTTTTGGTTTAAATAGCTATGTGAATCTATTTCTGAAATATACCTAAAACAAAACTTTTTTTTTTTAAATTTAATTCATAACCATAATTTCGTAAGAAAGCACTTTTGGACTAAGGTATGTTTGGTTGAACCACTAAACTGGTTCAATAATATCAATTTGACAAGCGCTAACTTGATCGAATATCATGTATGATAGCTATTATTGGCATGCGCTGAATTATTTAAGTGCGATTGCATTGAAAATGGCGCAATTTATAGACATAAAACTAGTAGACCTTATTTTCGTCAAATTAGTTTCTATATAATAATATGAAGTCATCGGACCCAAAATAATAATAATAAAAAGTTATGATAAAGAATATGTCAAAAAAATATTCCGACAGCGCCATCTATGATATGCATAAATACTTATACCCTCATAATATTCGGGCTTCCCCAAATTATATGTGTACCAATATTCAGCTTGATTAATCATCATTTTTCTGAAATATGCCCATTATAATTTTTTTTAAAATATTTTAAGGCCCTATAACTCATTAAGGCAGCACTTTTGGACTAAGGTATGTTTGGTTTAACCGGTCCCATTTGACCTTACAGAACTGCAGTTAAGCTGGGTCCCTTTCCCCTTCCGGACACCCTGTATTTGCAATTCAATACAGACTGTCCTTTTTAGTTTTTGAACTTAAATGTATCGTATTTAGTAATCTACACAGGATCACATCCTTGAATATATTAGCATTAATAAATTAAACATTTAATCGTTTATGTAATAGCATATTTACTATATTATTCTGTACACAAGCCAACTAGACCATTTTTCTTTTTATTATTCAATTTCGTGTTATGAAGAGCTGTGAAATCAATAAATGTATAATAAGCTTGGATGTCACAATTTGACCAGTACGTACTAATAAATGAAACTTAAAAATCTTGTAAAAATGGGCACACTTAAATATGTTTATGTGCAATCGGGCTATAATCTATTCTTTACTGCCCTAAATAGCGGACGTAAAATAATACATTACCCGAGAACTCTAAATCGATTCTATTGCGCTTAGGTTTTGCGTCTGCAAAAGAGATACTATTTTTTTCAATGAAAAGAAATAAAAGAAATATAACACGAATCTATTTGTTTACCTTACAATTTAATATTAACTACGCAATTACTCATGTTTATTATAACTAGCTATATTTTTATCTTGTTAAATATTATAGGTATGACTGTTCAATGGTACATAAAATTTTGTGTGGACCACGGTCGTGGTACAGTTTTTACGTTCCTCGTCTTGAATATCCCTGGGTGATTCGGACTGAGCTATCAATCGCACCTCAGTCCGTAAAAGTATTTTTACGGCATAAATAAATATAGCTAAGCATATTGGTTTAAGAGCTGATGATTTTGTTTTCAATTGCTTCATCAACAATTTTTTTTTGTTTTTGACAATAGATTTAAACAATACAATTCTGCCTAGATAAGCACAGTAAAGGGTAAATAGTAAAAAACATCCAAAGCTGCGAAATAATCAATCGCAACTAATCTCAATTTCGATCTCAACATTATTGGGTAATTTCGATTAATTGACAAAAGAGTGAAGACGATGGGGGCGGCAGGCCCACCCGAAACTGAATGAAACTTTCTTATTCTTGATTTACAGAAAAAAGTCATTTTTTATAAAACGTTTTGCCTGTCTTAGGAGGTCACAAGTAGTTATCAAACTTAAGATAAATTATACAGCGCATTCACGTTTAGTTGCAAAATAAGGAAAACCCCTTTAAAAAAAAAGACATTTTATTCAACTAAGTTGATGCAACCACAAATGAAGATGTGATCCTATCTGTGTATAAAGAATTCAGAAAAAGATTTGAAAAATATGTATTAGCAGGAGATCTACGTTCAACTTAGTTGAATGAAGTGTTTTTTTTTAAGAGGCTTTTCCTTACTTTGCAGCTAAACTCTGTATCAGAAAACTTTATTAAATAAAAATTTCACTAAAAATCTAGAAAAAGGTAATTTGCTTAAAGTGGTTTCCATAATTTCTAATGCCCTGTATAATTTATTTTAAGTTTGACAACTATTTATGGCTCCCTAAAACAAGCAAAGGTTTTTATAAACAATGACTTTTTGTCGGCAAATAAGAAAGAGAATGTTTACAAGAGTAAATATTCAGATATACGCAAATAATATGTGTAATACGACGGACCAAAATTCAGAAAACATTGGCAGACTCTAACAAATAACCGTATCTTGACATACATCACTTTTATACATTTTTAAGAGAGTCAAATTAGAGCTTGAAAAATACCAGTTCTTTTATTTTAACATGTAAGCGGGTCAAGTTGAGCTCATAGTTCAGTTTTACAGTTTGGGTGAAGTTGGTTATTGTTCATTTAAACAATTTTTTTTAAGCGTGTTTTCCATCGGTTTTTAAAAATTATTTTGAAATCTATGTCCTACAGGGTCAACGGTATAAATAGAAAATGTCCGTTATGCGTTATACAACAAATATGAACTCCGATTATTATTTTATTTTAATTAATATTGCAAATTTAGGTTATTTTTAAACAAATTACAATTTTCTTGAAGATATTGTACAGATTTCAATAAAACCTAAAAAACGTAGCTCCTACAATTAGACCAGGCGTCAGGTAGATTAACATCGTTTTAATTCGGACATAAGATTTTACTGCTGGACATTATAGGCGGCCTCTTTTAGACATACCAATTTTCTCCCGGGGCAATATCGCTCAAAAATCATTTTTTTGCCAATATCTTGGTTCTGAACGGTCCTACGAAGAAAAAGATGGATCAAAGTTAAAGATAATTAAATTCTCTACCGAAATGGTTGAGACGCATTTTTACGCAGCATTAATATTATTGGTGTTTCTATTTGCTATTACGTTTAATTTTTACTTTACTTTTAATTTCAAAATTTTGAAAGTGTCAATATACAGCGCGGATGCAATACGATACTTGACTTCCGCCGTCTATAACTCCAATAATATTAATGCTATGTAAAAATGCGTCTGAAACATTTCGATAGAGAATTTTCTTATCTTTAACTTTGATAACCATTTTTTTCTTCGTAGGACCATTCAGAACTGAGATATTGGCAAAATAATGATTTTTGAGCGATATTGCCCCAAAGTTGGGGTCCAGGGGGCGGGCGAGGGGGAAAATAGTATGTTTCCAGCAGTAAACTCTTTTGTCCGATTTAAAACGGTATTTGCGCATCCTGGACTCCCTGACGACTGGCCTAAATCTCCAATTAAAATTTCAAATCAGAATAGGCATTGAACAACCGAAAACCGTAATCGTTGCTAAAACTTTATACACTTGTGAAATCCTGCCACCAAAATATACGCGATAGTACAAACTGTAATGCTATAAAATTACTTTAAAATAACCGAGATAATTTTTCTTAACTTCAATTTTGAGTTTTTTTTTGCATTTCGGAAATTTTTTTGTAAACAACTAAAATGTTAACATACAGACGTATTTCATACGTAAAACATTTCTACCCGCCTCAAAAGTGTATGAAAAAATGAACTTCTTGAGAAATTAAAGTATATTTTCTAAACAGCCCGATCAATTTTCAAGTCAGAAAGTTGATTTGTTTATTAATAATACGATAAGACGCAAAATTTAAAATATCTCAGCAAATATGCATCATATAAAAAACTTTATTTTCTCAAGAATTTCGTTTTTTCATAAACTTTTAAGGCGGTTAAAAATATTTTATATATGAAATATGTTGAAATAAAAAAAAATTATCTCGTCATCTCAAAACCATAATTTGGAATCATCGAAACCGATTTCACATTAATGTTTCATTTCGGAACATTCGTTATCCTTACCCATTCTGTACCTGCTCTAAGGAAATTTTATAACTTTGGGAAATACCCAATGCATATAACTGTAACAATTTACGATATATATGATATAGTGAATACGACCAGAATTGAAACCGTATAAAAACTAAAAGCTGGCAAAAACAGCCGGCATCTCTTTATTGTTTTTCTTATGACAAGCATTTCTGTTTACCTCCGCAACAGATGCCGACTGTTTTTGCCGGCTTTAAGTTTTTATACGGTTTCAATTTTGGTCGTATTCACTATACTTACAATAACTGACTAAACTGACCATAAACTCTAATAAACCATTTGTTACAAATCCTCTAAGTTCTATCTTTAAATATTGAAATTTGGATTTCATCAACTTCGTATACAGAACTTTGCACTACTCTGATTTTATATTTAACGATTCCTGTATCAGTAGTTTCAGTCAAGAGGCCATTTTCGAAATAGAAATTAATTAAAAACTACTTAAGGGACTCTTTATCACAGGAAAATTTATCGAATTAGCCATACTTTTCATTGAAAATAAAATGGTTTGAAGTATAGACATCAACAGAGTCATCCAACGTTTCGCCGAAACCAAAGCCAGGAAAGTAACCATTCAATCTAATATTATTATTATAATTATTAGTATTTATTTAAAATATGGGTGGGCATTATTTTGTGCAATATATTAAGATTTATTTATTATGGGATAGGGGTTCTGTTGATCGGAATATGTTATTTTTAATGCTTTAATATATGTTTTTTAAATCAATATTTAATTCTTGCGTTTGAGGCGTTTTTTTATTACTTCATGAATAGTGGAGAGGGGCCCAAATGACAATCTGCACACGGGCCCAATGATTTCTAGTTACGTCACTGCCCAGGTTCTTTGAAATTTGAATTTTTTTTTTTTCAAAAAAGTAATAACTTGTTTAAAAATACCTACTTTCGCAATATTCTATTTTAATAATAGCCGTGGCGACTTCTAGTTGGCAACTGGCCCTAAGACGAATTTGTTTGCCCACTTACCAAAATGGCAAAAACATGAAACAATCGCATCGGTAGATTCCGATATTTTGCTCTTTGTTGCAAGACAACAACGACTCCGACAGGGACGTGCACGAAATGTGCAATTTTTTGTTGTTTATGTTTATTTTTTGGTTTTATATCTCAAGTAGTATGAATATTTTTGTGTATTTCTTTTTAACAATAATTTATCGACTGTTTAAATTTATTTCGTAATGGTTAGTTTTGCGTTTGTGCAATATTATTCTCAGAAATCATGTCCTGAATTCAATGTCTTGTGGTGAGGGATTTTCCGGAAAAAGAAATTACTCAACGTGTATATCCTTTTCAAACAATATCTCTTTAAATAAAGAGGGCCGTTTTTTATCTTTAGAGTGTTCAATGTTTATTTGAAAATATAATTCTATTTAATGACAAATTAATAATTGACAAATTTTAGATATCAGTACATTACAACAAATGAAATAAAAACATTTATTGGTAAACAAAATTTTTCAATTGATATAATTTATTCTACAGTAAAATCACATCAAATGAAGCCCTAATGATAGACTTAATTTTTAACCTCTCCACAACAAAATTGTGAGGTTACTAAAATTGGTTCAAAAACGAAAATTGAGATAACATCAAATCTTTACGTTTTGAGGTCCTAGGAACCCAAAAACCCAATTTTTGAAAAATGTCTGTGTGTGTGTGTATGTGTGTTAGCACGATAGCGCCGAAACTACTGAACGGATTTGAATGATACTTTGCGTGTGCGTTTCTTTAGTGCCCCAGAAGACCTGAAAAGGTTTTGGTTGAGATCGGATTACGTTTATTGCCATTTTGACGCAATAAGTTGTTTATTTTATAATTACTTTCAATTTGCAATGGAGCCATTGAAAAGCAGTTAAAATTCTGATTTCAACGATATATACACTTCCACCCATTCGATTTGGTTTCCGTGAAAAAAATTAAAAACAAAGCAAATATGGCATAGATCGCATTTCGCATGATACTAGTAAAATTACTGAAATGCTAATGTTTCATTTAACAAAGACAGCCGCGAGCGATCGGATTGCAATGAGCAAATTTTCACGATTGTCATTGTCATCGTTTGTCATCCGATAACGTTGGTGTCATGTCATGTTAATAAAATTTCGGCATATTTGTAAGTTTTAGTGGATTGTCACAAACTTTAAAGGTAGATATAACAATATCATATGCTTTCTGTACCTTCGTTGGTGAATTTATTATAGATTATCACTTTACCAATTTTCAAATTGTTGCTTTACAAATCTGTAGTATTTAGGATAACTAGACTTTCTTAGCGGTTCAAGTGATGATAAAGTTGTTAATATCCTAATAGTATATTATTCAACGAGCGATAATGTAGGTAATAACTCGCATAGATGATTGTAAATTCATTAAGTTGAGGGTTTTTTTAGTGCCCCGGAAGGTCTGGAAAGGTTTTGGATGAGATCGGATTACGTTTAGTGCCGTTTTATCATACAATTTAATGCCCTTTTCGGCTTCAAAGATCCACCGAGTGGGGAGGTTCCAGTCGTTTTCAGTAGCTGCCGATTTATTATTGCTAAAAACACAACTCACATGTCACTATTCATTTAGGAGTAGGAGTAGGAATTATAAGTAACACTTAATTTATGGAAAAGTAGAACCCAATGAATATAAATTTTTTAAAACACCAAAGTACCTACTTACGTACAATGATTGATTATATTACATAATGATTGATTATATTACATAATGCTTTCATTGTAAAATTACTAAAAATAATGAGAACTATATTGTTGTAGGTAATATAAAAATCGTGTACATTGTTATACGTTATGTGTTTTATTTCTAAATCAACACACCACCTGTTATTTTTATATACTGATTTCACCCGCCACTGAACAACCGGGTAAATATTTCCGCCGTCGCCCCGCAGTTCCATATATTCAATTTCATGTGGTATACTAAACAATTCAAGAAGTGGCATGTACAGATCTTTATTCTATTTCAACTCTGTATAATTCCCAATACATCATTATTTTTAAGTGTCTACATCATATATCTTAATAACGAAGAATTCGTGCCTCCATGACAATATGAACTTTCCTCATGAGAAGAATATCCCTCCAAAAGATGCGGTTTCTTTTTGAATCACCCTCTGTATGACTTGGAAATTCTCAAGATTTTATTATGATTATGAATTTTAAATTTTGTTGATTTTAAAAAGAAATATGATGTTCTTTAAGTGAGAGTGAGTTAAGTATAATGTAATGTTTCTTATTTGTTATTAAGAAACCGGAATTAACCATTTTTTATTTATCCTAAATAGAAGTAGCTTTTTATAGTTACACTTACCATGACCCAATGTGCTACTTAGTAGTGCACATAGCAAAATCGAAGTTATTTGAGTCTTCATTTTCGATTTTGAACTGGCATGAATAGTTGTTTCGATGCTTATATAGTGGAACTTGTGAAAATTTGCAGCATTTTTGTTACGTCGATTCTTTGAAAAATTCATACTTATTCAAATATCTGTAATACTTGTTTTATCAGCATTGTATAAAATGTGCATAACAATGTTATTTCGTAAATCTTATCTACTTTTAATATAGACGTATTTCATTTTTCATTCGATATGATAATTTTTACGTTCTTCAAATATTTTTTTATGAAATAAGTACAATGCCAAAGTATGGTGAACTAAAATATACGCGGTGAGTAAGTAATTGTTCGATATCTGAACCTGTTTCAATTGAAATTTTTATCCAAAAAGCTTCTTAACAACAATTTTAGCATAAGATTTCCAGATGACCTACAGGTTCTCAGTGGCTAGGCGGCGGACTATAACATAAAACCGTCAATGATTTTTTTTAAAGTTCAATGTCTATTTTACGAGGACCACACCAAATATCTCTCTTAATATCTATTGTAAAAGAATAAAGTTTTAGAAATAGTTATCCCTTTTTTTGTGAGCTATATTTCAGTACAAAGAAATTTGAAATCCATAGCCTACTTTGTGAGATATATTACAAAAACCTGAAAAATAGGAAAACCGGAAACGGTTATAGCTTCCTTATTTGAGGAGATACGCAAAAATTAAATAGATGAAAGTTGACGACAAGGACAATAAGAATAATAATATGTATCAAAAAATTCGAAAAACACAGTTGGCTTTGACATACGCTCTTGTGCAAAAAATGAAAAGAACTAATCTAAGAACAAATTTAATAGCTATGCTTTATTTGAGAACAGAGCATTGCAGCCAGATATATATTTTAAAGAATTTAATATTATAAATCTCATTAAATCACATAAAATTGTTTTTAAATAGAAAAATAAATTTTCTGATGATGAAATTGACTTTAGATTAATAAAAAATACGTTTGATGTCATTGGCTATCCATTATTACATATTATTAATACATCGCTAAATAGCGGAACATTTCCAGACATATTGAAAACATCATTAATAACTCCTGTGGCAAATGTTCTAGGTACAAAATTAGCGGAAGAGCATAGACCCATAAATACATTACCTTTACTGGAAAAAAGTTGAGAAGTAGTAGTTCATGACCAACTCACTGAATTTATAAGCAATAACAAATTATTACATGAAAACCAATCGGGATTTAGAAAAAATCATTCGTGTGAAACGGCTTTACAAAAAAATAATCAATGATAAGGTGAAGGTGAAGTTGTGGTAACTGTCTTCCTCGATTTAAAAAGAGCATTCGAAGTTGTCAAGAGAGAGCTTTTATTAAAAAATACTCTGCCAATATTTTGAAATTATTGACATGGCGTACGAATGGTTTAAGTCGTTTCTATATGGAAGGAGCCAGCATACCAAAATAAATATAATTAAATTTGAAAAACTTTTTAATAATAATGGAGTTCCACAAGGTAGTGTACTAGGGCCTATGCTTTTCACGCTATTTATTAATGATTTACTTCTAATCAACTCAGAGGAGTACAAAATACATCTCTTTGCAGACGATACTATAATATTTTTATCTGGAACTAATGTGAAGCAAGTTATCCAAAAAATTAACATGTCACAAAAATTTTAACTGATAGTGTCAATATTTAATATTTCACGAAAACCACAATTCATATCATTGAATCGTAAAAATCAGCTATGCCATGATTAGTGAAAAACAATGTACAGCTATTAACAAATTGGACACATCGTCACTGTTGTATATTGTATGTTGCGTTGTCGAGTTCTAAGACAAGTTTTATACCAGTAATTATGGAGTACACCAATAATAACAAATTCGATATGATTAGCATTTACTGTCAGTGCAATTTTGACGCTGAGATAGCAGTCACGGTTTACGGAGATAGATATCCAGATGCTCTGCAGCCAAATCGAACAATGTTTCGGAAGTTAGTTGAAAATATAAAAACGCACGGTTCATTTTCAAAACAAGTAGTACGGCGAAGGCATGTTGCGAATAATGTAAGACAAGTGAATAGAGTATTGAATTATGTTAGCAAAATTATGAAATTTCAACATTTAAATGAGGGAGAAAAGCCGAGGAGAGTGAGGTTTTGTAGATGGTTGTTAAATAAAAAAAGAAATGACCAGCTGATCTGTAGTAAAATTTGGTCGGACGATTTTTTCAATAGAAATATGCATTATAAGTGGAGACGAGAAAATACATATTGGTGCAGAAAGACTGCTTTCCAAGAAAAATTTTCTACGAATGTCTCGGTGGGTCTTAGGGACTAAAGTAATTGGACCTTATTTTTATGGTGGCAAATTAACCGCTCGTAGCTACCTTAATTTCCTGCAAAACGAATTTCAAGATTTTCTTTATAAATTAACAAGAAGGGGCTCCACCTCACAGTACTGTAACATGTACAAACTATTTCAATCAAGTTATGCCAGAAAGCTGGATAGGCACCTATGGACTCATTCTATGGCCAGCTCAATCATCAGATATTACTCCCTTGGATTCTTTGTCTGGGGGTACATTAAAGACAATGTATTTCAAACTGCCCCTAAAAATATTGAGGACATCAAAACCAGAATTAGAAACGTATATGAGGCAATTACTCCTGAAATGCCCCAAAATTGAATGCGTGAGGTGTCTCGTAGAGCACATTTGTGTATTAGAATGCATGGTGCACAATTGGAACATTTGTAGTTAGAAAAATAAATACACACACTTTTTTTTCAGTATTGGTTGTAGGTTATACATAGTTTTTCGCTTTTTTTTATGTACATTTTATACTTGTGTTTTTATTTATAAGATATTTGTTTGTATTAAATTGTAATAAATAACTACTGAATTATAATTATTTTAATGTGAATTTTTACTATTATCGCATAGCTGATTTTTACGATGAATTGTGTTTCTGGTAAAATATTAAATATTGACACTATCAGTTAAAATTTTTATGACATATATTATATCATTAGAAAGAGAAAAAATGAACGGAACTAATGGTGTCATGGCCTACTTTGAGATTTGTTCTTTTCATTTTTGCACAAGAGCGTATGTCATAGCCAACTGCGTTTTTAGAATTTTTTGGTACATATGTCTTTGCCGTCAACTTTCATACCTTTAACTTTTTTCGTATCTCCTTAAATAAGGAAGCTATAATCGTTTGTGGTTTTCCTTTTTTTTTCAGATTTTTGTAATATAACTCACAAAGTAGGCTATGGATTTCAAATTTCTTTGTACTGAAATATAGGTCACAAAAAATGGGATAACTGTTTCTAAAACTTTATTCTTCTACAATAGATATTAAGCGAGATATTTGGTGTGGCCCACGAAAATAGACAGACTGTATACATACATATTTTCGAAAAGTATACTTTTAAGTCTTTGGATTGCAGACCGCTTACAGCCGAAATAGGAAAAATAACGGAACTTTCAGAGAAAACTGGAGGTATGCTGAATATAATGTTAAATGGCGGAAAAGTTTAGTTCGGGGAAAGTTGGTTAAATGTGTAAATATGTATGTTTTTTTGATAATTTGCTTATACCCCCGCTACGCAGTCAGGGTGGTTTCAAATGAATTAGGATATTCAGCTGCCAGAGCTGTATATTTTTCATTAATCGAATCACATCTGAGTTATGGGATTGCGTTTTGGGGCGTATGTAGTAAATTTCTCTTGCAACAAATACTTGTGTTACAAAAGCGTGCCGTTAGATATCTGTGTAAGGCTAGGGCTCGCGACTCTTGCAAAGAACTATTTGTAGCCAACAGAATTCTAACTGTGATATCTATTTTCATATTAAATACAGTAGTCTTAATTCATAAGTACAAAAATAATGTTTATACGACCTCAACATATAGCACTCGACAAGTAGGTATATTTTGATTGATTGATTGATTGATTGATTGGACAGTATGGAAGAGGGGGTGGTTATTATTTGTTGGGGGTAGTTTCAGGGGGGAATGGTGAAAAATAATGCCACCGTCGTGATCCCTACCCACGGACACCCATCAAAAACCTTGTTGAATCCGTATTTTTTTATTTTTGGGGGATATTGCTATTATGGATGGGGGTAGGTTCAACCTCCGTGGGTCAGTCCGGGATATTCTAGTATAAATTGACTGAATTTATTATTATCCCCCCCAAAAAGTCGATCCGACTAGGCCTCGCCCACACCCTCGAAAACGGGTGGGAAAATGTACCGTAAAAGATCACAATACTGTAAATTTTTGAAATTGAGGTATATATATCGTTGAAGATATAACTGCGTCCAGTTCTTCAGAAAATAGACCGTCCACCTTTGTTACACCAAGTGAAGTTAACTTATACACCCTCTCAACATCCTTCAACCAATAACCTCTGAGTACTGTGTAAGTTTAAATTACAACAAAACTAAAATTATGATCGTAGATTTTATAACTACACCCTCTCTGCAAGTTTATGATAGAGTATTGCAGTTGGCGTTGTTTTGTTTCTTATGAAGTATAGAATCACAAAATAAATAGTGGCCATCTTTGTCCTTGAGCTAGGTACAGGGAAAGGTGGGATAACATTCCTTTGTCCGTTAATTATTATTATTTTTTGTGGTAGGTGGATTCTACATTTGTCATAACAAAAAATATTTTATATCTCATTCAATGAATTATACTAGTTATAAAATTAACTGTACATTGTTTTACATGTAGTAAAAGTGACATTAGAACATGCTATTTCTCCAAATGTGAATGAAATATATACCGATAATTTTTCTTCAAATACTTTTAGTACCTCTCGCGAGCGTCAGTAAAAAACTTTTAGACATAAACTTTATTCATCTACAAAAAAATACAGTAAATTACAAAGCCCAAACTTTGATGTAGTCAATCTACATAGTTCTGTTTTTACCCCAGGTAGACTTCCATTTCAATTTAGCACTATAAAAATATTTTTGGCACAATCTTTCTCTATTCCTCCACGGTTTAGTTCCATCAGCTCTGTCCTCGAAATTAAAACCCTCAACTCCTACACCGGGGCGAGCGTAGATGCGTCTTTACTATGTACATACTTCGATATGCGATGTAAAGCAACGTTAGGCACGGTTAGTACTTGGATGGTGACCGTTTCAAAGAAGACCGTGTCCTCGCCTCATATATCTTCCAGCGGCTTGTATATCAGTGTATGCGCGGAAGCTATACAACCTTAGGCGAGGGTTGTATAGGGGATATACCATCCTTCGGAGGGGATGTAAAGCCGTTGGTCCCTTGTCTATTAAATGTTAGGCAAGTAAAAGATCCCTACTCTTCTTAAGGGAAGAGGTTCGGCAAAATTCCTGGTTGGGGGTAGCTCGTCTACAGGCGTCGGTGATAGGCCTCAGTAGCGGAAATAGACCGACGTTAAATAAATGTTAAAAAAAAAAAAAAAACTCCTACACCAACAGTTAAATACATCTAAAAATAAAAAAATATAAGAAATACCCTACAATGTAAAAATATTCGATGACTAGTGTTTAAAGTACAGGTATATGTATGTATGAAAATTACAGAAATTACTTTATAATCAGAAAACAAAATAATTCAATACACAGAATCTGTGAGGGGTTACAGTTGTAAAAACATAGATACACAAATATTTTTCATCAATTGCCGTTTATTTCCATTTAAGTACCGGGACTAAGGCTTGAGCTAGGACACGGTCGAAGTCGCCCTGATTAGTCGCTTTTGCTACACAATGTGTTCTAATACATTGTGAAATTATCATCCTTTGTATAACTAGTATCAGTCATATATAAGGTAATCCAATATTATCTCCCGATATTTCTGCGGTTGATAGTAGATAGAAAATAATGGTAGTGTTTTATATAAACTTATTTTCGAAAATTAATAATAAGGGAGATATATCACTTAAAAGGGGAATAATAAACTTCAATTCTTCTGCATTAACTTCCGACTCCCTTAAAATATCAAATTCATATTTTAAACTTAGTCATAGCTGCGATATATTGGCTCCATTTAATATGCTCTACTTATTGTCTTTAAGACGTCGGAAAGTTTATACGTATATTTTTGATTTCTTAAAAGAGACTGGTATTAGGTGGTAGGGGAGGTGGGATTGCTTTTTATGTTAGTGATCTGTATAAATTTAAAATTATAGATATTCCGCCCGCTACGCGCCAATATCCATTGGCTGGATGTCGGTCTCGATAACTAGGGCCGAGTAGGACTACTACTCTTTGCTCCTAGATTATCTCTGTAGACCTGGACCGGCCTTCGTGATAGGTGGGCCCGCTTACTTCTACCAGACCCAGCTCGCAAATGCGAGATGTGTCGTGGTATTTTCTGCGGACCTCCCCTGGTCCTGGCTGTTGAACCTCGCTGGTTGAGGTCTCTTCTGGCGCTCTTCTTGTCTTGATATTTTCTTTCTTCGCCAGCTTGTCACCCCCGGGGGTAGTCATCGGTCGAGTTGGGTTTAGGAAGTTTTGGCTGGGACTGACTGCCGGTACGTAGGACATCAATTGATATCCTACCCCGGATCATCGGAAAGGTAAGGATATGAGCTGTGTAGCTCGGGAGTGTGGAGACCCTAAGTGCTTATTTTAGCACTTTCGGACTCCACGGAGCAGGTGGGACAACGGGCGTTGGACGGTATGTTGTCCGACGCCCGCAAGGAGGTTGGGTTAGGGTAGAAAAACGTCATGTCTCTGGTAGTAGTGGTCCGTCCTGGGATATCTGAAATAGATCGGTTAGCGGGAAATATAAGTTATACTCACCCGTTGTCCAGTAGCTGTATCCTCGGCCGTTTATGCCTCGGGGCGTCGGCAGGGTCATAATCAGTGGCCTGTCTGATCAGCTGGTTCCCATGCTCCTCGGCTTGGGCGTACAGCTTCTTCGCTCGTTCCCGGATGACTTCAGTGACCGTGGTGTACTCCAGGTCTCTGACGATATCTGCGGTACTCACGTACCATGGGGCGTCGACTGCCGTCCTGAGGGCGATGTTTTCCACTGCCTGGATTTTCTTCATGTAGGACTTTGCCTGGTAGCCCCACGCTACCGAGGCGTACGTCAGCTACGGCCTGATGAGGGTCTTGATAAGCGTGAGCTTATTCCTCAAGTTGAGACGGCTCCCGTTTCCCATCATCGGGTAGATGAGGGCTCTCGTGCGCCGGGCCTTGGCTGTGATAGCGTCCGTGTTCTGTCTCCACGTTAGGCTTCTGTCCATGACCACGCCAAGGCACTTGACGGTGTCGTGCCATTGGATGTCCTCGCCGTTCATGGAGGCGTGTCCTGTGGGAATTTCTTTCCGCACTCGTCTGAAGAGAATGGCTTGGCTTTTGTCGGCGTTGACGGCGACTTTCCACTTCGTGCACCATTCTTCCAGGAGTGTGGCCGTTTCCTGGAGTTTTATGGTTGTGTTCCTGGCTTTCCAGGATCTGGCAATTATTGCTGTGTCGTCTGAATACAGGGCCAGGGCTGTGTGGTCGGTCCTGGGGAGGTCTGAGGTGTAGATAGCGAACAGGTGCGGTGACAGCACCGAACCTTGCGGGACTCCCGCCTCCACGGTCCTGTAAGTGGAGAGTTGGTCCGAGATTTTCACCCTTAGCTGTCTGCGGTGCAGGTAGGACCTCACTAATTTGACGAGTTCGATGGGGTAACCCATACTCATCATTTTAGCTAGGAGGCCGTCGTGCCAGACCCTGTCGAACGCTTTGGCAACGTCTAGGAACAGCGCCGCGGTGACTTGCCGCTGGTTGAACCCCTTAGTAATCTCCTCGGTGAGGCGAAGTACTTGGAGTTCGGTGGAATGTCCTGTTCGGTATGCGAACTGTTCATCCGGGATGATATTCAGCTCTTCTCTCCTTTCTGTAAGCCTCTTCAAGATGACCCGTTCTCCAACCTTGCTCATGGCTGGGAGGAGGCTGATGGGCCTGTAAGAAGACGGGAAAATTAGTTCTTTCCCTGGTTTAGGGATCATAATGACGTCGGCCTTTTTCCACCTGGCTGGAAAATGCCGTAACCTTAACATCGCGTTCACGATGTTGACTAGCGCCGCTACTCCTTTCCTGGGTAGTTTTTTGAGAGCGATGTTTCCTATCTTGTCACATCCCGGAGCCTTTCTCGGTTTTAGGCTCCTAAGGATTTCCTTGACTTCCTCGGGGGCAGTCGGGCGGATGTGGTCGTCATCAGGCAGGCGGTGGATCCTACATACTCTGCGCTCGACTAGAAGCGCGTTAGAGCAATTGTGGATTATTTTAAAAATTCAAGGTAAGACGGTGTGCCTAGGATCTCTGTGTAGACCGCCAAATGAAAATTTAAACCATTGTATAGATGATCTCGAGAACGTTTTATTTACTGTCATACCCAATTATGATTATGTTTGGAAGTGACTTTAATGTAAATTTTTTTGTAACAATAATGGTAAAATACTTTTACAAAACTTTTTAAATAAATATAGTCTTCATCAAGTCATTAAAGAGCATTCACGTATTACAGATAATAGCCAAACCCTTATTGATATTTTGGTAACTTCATCTGCAGATCTTATTCAGGAACATGAAGTTATTAGAATCATTGTCTTGTGACATGTACTATAAATCTTGAAAAGCCTGCGGCATAAAATATAAAACATATCGTGATTATAGGTATTTTAACTTCCTAACTGATCTTCGTAATTTTGATTGGAATATCTTTACACATTAAATAATGTGAATGATCTGGTATATCGTTTTAATAACATGGTAAGTAGCATATTGGATAAGCATGCGCCTTATAGAACAGCCCGATTTTCGAAGCCCCCTGCTCCTTGGATTACTGATAATGTCAAGTTTATGATGCGCCTTAGAGACAAAGCACTGTCTAAATATAAACACGTTAAAACTATGGCTGCTTGGGAGGAGTATAAGCAGCTTAGAAATCTTGTAACAATGTCAGTCAGAAATGAAAAAAGCTTATTTGAATCACCAATTTAAAATCGATCCTAGACGATTTTGGTGTACATTGAAAAGGCTAAATATTAATTCTGCTCCTGTCAGCGATCCTGACAAAATCCGAATGACTTTAATAGTTATTTCTTGAACAGTATTCCATTTATTAACATTGATTGCAACAGTAATTTTTTAATTATTATAATGATAATATTACTAGTAGTTTACCTTTTCTGCAGTTAATGAAGAGAAAGTTGAAAAAGTTTATTCACAGATTAGATCATATCCGAAAGGGATTGATGGTATTGATACGAAAATGATACCTCTTCTCATTCCTTTTCTCACGCCTTATATTACTTTTATATTAAATACATGTATAGTGAATAAAACTTTGCCATAAAACTGGAAACAAGCTAATACTATTCCCATTGCCAAAATCAATAATCCAAATGAATTTTCACACTTCAGGCCAATAAGCATATTACCAGTTTTGCCCAAAGTTGTAAAAGAAATCATGTGTGAACAGTTAATCTCACACTTCACCATTAATAATGTTATACCAAGTACACAGTGAGGGTTCCCAGCTCAACATAGCACCACTAGAGCATTACTACAGGTTAACGATGACATAATGAGGGCTTCTGATGAGGAAAAAATACTTACCTTATTTTGCTTGATTATAGTAAGGCATTTTATACCTTTGATCATAGAATTCTATGTGCTAAACTTAAGTATATCGGGCTGAGCCACTTTTTATTAGATTTTATCAGCAATTACTTAGCTAATCGGCTACAAAGAGTTATAATAGGCAATGAAACCTCGAATTTTCAAATTTTGACTAAAGGTGTACCGTAAGGAAGTGTATTGGGCCACTTGTTATTTACTGTGTACATGTTAAAGAACACGCCAAAACCCTCGATGAACTTTTCGGAACTGTAACAAAATCCGACTTGTGCTTCACGTAAAAGTGTATAGTTTTATATATATAGTATATTAAACATAATTACCATACTAGACAGAAAACAAATTTAAATGTTCAGATCCCATGCCATGACCTAACAACAACACAGAGATTCATTACTTACTATGGACCCAAATTTTATAACCTTCTACCTCCAAACTTCAAGCTATATAATAATATAATTTTTTTTAATATATACAGGGTGGACCATTAATAATAGGCCATAGTTCAGGGGTAGATTCTTTGAGCTAAAATATGAAGATATAATGAAATATGCTTTCGGAAAATGTTACTGTGGAAAAAGATACAGGGTGTCAAAGATCAAATTATTTTTTCGTTTTTTTGCGATAACTTAACAGCCTCTTGACTGATCTTCGCCAAATTTGCTAGAGGAACTTTTTTTATTCTAAGAAACAATAAGTTATGTATTACATCACGTTAGATCATAGAGGGCGCCGCAGGACCTGTATCTGATGATGAATTTTTTTCATATTTTTTTTGACGAAACGTTGTGGTACTTCTGACCAGAAAATCTGATGAGGGCGTCTAAAAGGTACATTTGGTAGAACTTGGTAACTCCAACCGTTTTCGAGGAAAGTGCCATTAAACATTTCAATAATTTTTTGAAAGACTAATTCAAATTTAATGATACAAAGTGTATTTATTGAAAAAAGTACAAAACGTAAGGGAAAACAAAATCCTAATAACAGCATAAACTTTTTCTCATTTTCTTATGAACCAATGGATTATTTTCGTGGTATTGAGATAAATACATAAATCAAAAGATTGTCTAAAATAAGGATCTAATCTTATTAGAAGACCAAAAAATAACGTAAAAGTTGACTTAATGACATTATAAACTTTCCCCCCATGCAAAAACTTCATTGCTGTAACTTAGAGTAATTGTTCGATATAGTCCCCACCTACTTCTATACCTTTTCTAATTATATTCATAAAAGATTTTCTTACATTGAAAAATACATTTTCATGTCCTCTAATAAAATTCGCTGCGTTTTATATTTTGTCCCACAGTTCTTCTCTTGAGTTTTTAGTATTTGCATAGACTAAGAACTTCATATGTCCCCACACATAATAATCCAAAGGATTATAATCAGGACTCCTTGGTGGCCAAGCAAACTCACTTGAGTGGGAGCTCCATCTTGCATGAACCACATTCTGTTCCATATATCTAGCATGAAAGCATGTAATATATCAGCAAGAGTATTTTGAAGGAAAGACAGATAAGACTGTCCATTTAAATTTGGAGGAAGGACAAGTGGTTCCAATAATTGATCGCCGATGATACCACACCAAACGTTAATCTTAAATTCTTGCTGAAAATGCCTTTCTTTAACGGCATAAGGATTTTCTACTTCCCAGTAATGGGTATTTCTCAAGTTAAAAACACCTCGGCGAATAAAAGTTACTTCGTCGGTAAATAAAGTGTTCTTAACAAAATTTCAATCCCTGATGTGTTTATTTGGAACAAATTGACAAAATTGTAGCCTTTGTGGAAGATCCCTTCTAAATAAGTTTTGTACAGAAGTAAGATAATATGGGTAGAAGCGTTTTTTACGTAAGACCCTTAGGACAGACTGTTTACTCACCGCTTGCTAAACGACTTGAGTTGACTTGAGGATCTTCATGCACACGAACTAAAATTTCTAGTTCTTGATCTGGAGAATTATTTGGTCGTCCTACATCGTTTTTATGGTGAAATGAACCCCTTTCTCCCAGACGACGAAACAGATCTTTGAAAATCTTATGATATGGCTGTATTCTATTTGGATATTGCAATGAGTATCTCCTCGCTGCAGCACGTCCGCTGAAATTATTTTGTGCGTAAACACATTTCCCTATTTGAAAAATTATTATGTCTAGGCATTGTAAGTCTATGAGGGAGTTGCGAAGGCAGAAGCCAGGGACAGGCTGTTTGAAAGGTGGACCAGACGCCTTATCACAAATATAAGGACGTGGATGGAACGGAGACATGGGGAAGTGGGGTATTATCTTACCCAAGCCCTGAGTGGACATGGGTGTTTCATGGAATACTTAAATGATATTGGTAAGATTGATAGCCGATAACGTATATATTGTGGGGAGGCCGACAACGCGGAACACACCGTGTTCGTATGCAACATATGGAGGGAAGAGAGGCGACGCGGTAGGGCACCGTTACTGTCCCCGGACGACATGATGGAGAGAATGCTGGAGACATAGGAGAACTGGAGAAAGGCGGAAGAGGCGATAACTCGCATTATCAAAAAGAAGGAAGAGGATGAAAGAGAGATGGGGCTGACCCCATGGAGGAATTTATAACAACGAACTCAAATGACCAGCTGGTTCGAAGATAAGCGAAAGCAGTTCCAAACTAGTCGGAAACACTAAAGAGGTGGAGAGGTTTTAGCCGGTTGAAGTCCGGCACTACTTGTAGCGCTAGACACTAAGCTCAGGTGCTTCAAAAAAAAAAAGCATTGTAAATAAAGAAATTATAGAAATTAATTCGAGAAACACAAGAACAAAAAATAAAATGATTAAATGACGTAAATGACAGAACTAAAACGTACCAAAGCACGCTTTTCAATAAATACACTTTGGTTCATTAAATTTGAATTTGTCCTTCAAAAAATTATTGAAATGTTTAACGGCACTTTCCTCAAAAACGGTTGGAGTTGTCAAGTTCTACAAAGTGTTCCTTTTATACGTGAAAATGACGCCCTCATCAAATTTTCTGGTCAGAAGTACCATAACGTTTCGTCAAAAAAAAAATGTGAAAAAAATTCTTCATCAGATACAGGTCCTGCGGCACCCAAAAAAGTTTCTTTAGCAAATTTGGCGAAGATCAGTCAAGAGGCTGTTGAGTTATTGAAAAAAGACGAAAAAATAATTTGAACTTTGACACCCTGTATCTTTTTCCACAGCAACATTTTGCTAAAGCATATTTGGTTATATCCTCATATTTTGGCCCAAAGAATCTACCCCTGAACTATGGCCTATTATTAATGGTCCACCCTGTATTATTATTATTATTATTAGCCGTTACTCGAGTCCGAGTATAGAAATGTTACAGTCGATAAATTGCGTACAATAAAAAACAAGTAAAAGGTGTAGTCTATTGTAATTCCCATTCATCTACGGTGCACACGACTATGGCTATAGAGGCCAATTCGGGAGAGCACATGTCGACCGCAATCAGGACAAACATAGACCTGGTTAGGTCTTGGATTCGGCCTTCTTGCAGCAACATTTCCTTGATAGCTGGCCACAACCCCTCGCCATTCGGTTCTGTCCGCTGCAAGTTGTTCCCATTGCTCGTCTGCAATACCGCAGGATTTTAAATTTTCATGGAGAGCGTCTTTGAACCTCTTTCGTTGACCGCCACGCTTTCTTCTACCGCTTAGCAATTCACCATAAAGTGTACATTTAGGAAGGCGGTTATCATGCATACGATGAACGTGACCTGCCCATCTTAGGCGTGCTCTTGAAATAAGCACCTCAATTGGAAGGCTGTTTGCTCTCCTGAGCACTTCCACGTTTGATATGTGATGGAACCAACGGATTTTCATCATACTTCTGAGGTGCCTTTGCTGAAAACGTTCTAATTCTTTCATATGACGACGGTAAGTGACCCAGCTTTCACATCCATATAGCAGTGTTGGAATGACAACTGCTCTGTAGACAGCCATTTTCGTTGACAAAGCAAGGTCGTGGTTGTCAAATACTCTCTCTCTAAGTCCCCAGAATGCTCTAGATGCAGCGTTAATTCTATTGCGAATCTCGCTGTCCATGTTTGCTTTGTCATTAACAACGTTGCCTAAGTAATTGAACTGATCCACCACTTCAAGAGAATTTCCGTTAAGTGTAATGTCTATTTGGTTCACTTGATGAGGAGTTGACATAATCTTAGTCTTTCCAATGTTTATTTTAAGTCCCAAAGAATCATAGCTTTGGGCATACACATCTAAAAGTTCTTGAAGCTCTTCCGGCGTAGAGGCTAAAAGTGCACAGTCATCCGCATACTGGAGATCACAAATGAATCGTGTGCGTGTCTTCGTGAAAGCTCTAAAGCGCCCTATGTTAAAGAGACCGCCATCAAAACGGTATCTGAGACCTATTCCTCTGACTGTCAGTTTGTTGTCAACAATAATTGTTAGAGCAGTGGTAAACAAATTAAAGAGTAGGGGTGCCAGGACACATCCCTGCCTAACTCCAGTGAGAGTTTGGAAAGGTTCGGTTGCCTCATTATTATACATAACCTGGGCGTTGTTGTTTGTATGTAGACTGCGACATACTTCCACAAATTTTCTAGGGATACCTAAGCGGAACATAATTTTCCAGAGCACTTCCCTGTCCACCGAGTCAAACGCCTTGGTTAAATCAATGAAGGCCATGTGAATTTCTCCTTGATGTTCGAGTGCTTTTTCTTGAAGCTGTTTAAGTGTGAAGATTAAATCCGATGTGCCTCGGTTTGGTCTAAAGCCACTCTGTGTTTCAGGAAGTAACTTTTCCATAACAGGTGTTAGCCTATTTGCCATCGCTTTAGTGAGTATCTTCCCTCCAACAGCCAGGAGAGCTATACCCCTGTAATTTCCA
The DNA here is from genome assembly GCA_963675555.1 of Leptura quadrifasciata. Lineage (NCBI taxonomy): Eukaryota > Metazoa > Arthropoda > Insecta > Coleoptera > Cerambycidae > Leptura > Leptura quadrifasciata. The sequence continues at coordinate 145,535,024 of OY776673.1, read as the reverse complement.
CAGTCCGCAGCGCTCCCTTTGTTTTTGAAGAGGTTGATTAAAAGTGTATCACGAAACTCCTGCGGAGCTTGACCACTTTCCCACACGATATCAAACAGTTTTTTGAGGTAGGGTATGAGCTCTGACGACACAGCTTTAAAGATCTCAGCTGGGAGTGAGTCGGCGCCGGGAGATTTGTTATTTTTTAGCTGCCCAATGGCGGTTAAGATCTCTTCCGTTGTTAGTGGTTTATCTAAGTCTTCGAAGGTGTCATATTGAGGGATAAGATTTATAATATCGTGATCGGCTTGACTTTGCTGGTTAAGAATGCTAGAGTAGTGTTCTTTCCATCGGGTTCTTATTTCCTGGTCTTCTTTGAGGAGATTTCCATTTAAATCTTTAATAGGGCACATATTTTTCCGACTGGGGTCGTATACTGCTTTTACTCCTTGAAAGAAATTCCTGTAGTCGTGTGAATCGGCGGACCTTTGAATTTCTCTGGCCTTGCTTGCCCACCACTCGTTCTTTATTCTTCTGATTTCGCGTTGCGTTTCATACTTAGATTGGGTAAAAGCTTCTGCTTTTGATGAGTCGTTGGGGTGGTTGATAGCGTTTTGGAAGGCAGTATGTTTGCGGTCAAGAAGTTCTTGTATAAAAGCTTCATTATCATTGAACCAGTCCTCCTGTTTTTTACTTGCTGTAGTGCCAAGAATTTCCTCACTCGCACTTTTTAAACTGTCTTTAATTTGTGCCCAGGTAGCAGCGACAGAATTGGTTTCTTCTAGTGCACTCAAATTCTCTTGAACTTTTTGCTTTAGCTGTTCGACGGTTTGTTGGTCACGCAATTTACTAATACAGAGACGGAGTCTGCGTTTTACTTGAGTTCTTCGGTGTTTGGGTCTCATAACAATTTTCATTTTAGAGACAACAGGACGATGATCGGTCCAACATTCGCTATCAATGCGCGCCTTTGTAATTTGGACGTCCTTGAGATGCTTCCTACGTACGATAACATAGTCCAGTAGATGCCAGTGACCTGATCTGGGGTGACGCCAGGTGCCTTTAAATTTATCCTTTTGTCGGAAAATGGTGTTTGTTATAACTAGATCATGTTCGGCGCATTTAGTTAGGAGTAGTTGACCGTTAGCGTTCATGTTGCCCAAACCGTTCTTGCCTATGATGCCTGGCCAGGTGTCTGCATCTCTCCCTACTCTAGCGTTAAAATCGCCAAGAATAACGAGTCGTTCCGTTTTAGGTATTCTACAGAGGGTTTCTTCCAGCTGTTGATAGAAGCTTTCCTTGGTTTCGTGACTTGCATCCAGAGTGGGAGCGTAGGCGCTTATTAGATTTACCGCGTTGCCATCTGATAGCTCATAACGTAGCAGCATTAGACGCTCGGATAGGCCTTGTGGTACTTGTGTTAAGTTGGATACAAGTTGATTCCGAACGGCAAATCCTACTCCATGTTGTCTTCTTGAATTGGTGGGAAGACCTTTCCAATAGAAGGTGTAGTACTTTTCTGTGAGAGAGCCTTCCTCCAAAAATCGAGTTTCGCTGAGAGCTGCAACGTCAACATTGAGTCGGTGAAGTTCTCTATCTACTAGAGCAGTTCTTCTTTCAGGCCGATTGGTGCGAGTGCTGTCGTTCAAAGTACGAACATTCCAAGCGCCGTAGATGAAAGAATTAGTTTTGTTGGATTTAACTTGTCGGTGTTTTTTCGACATTCGATGAGGTGTCCCTGTGGGCACCCTCCCCCGGAGATCCGATCGGGAGGGTATTTTACCTCCGGATGATTTTGTCCCACTTGAACGCTCCATCATTTTTTAAAAGCCTTAATCGACTGAAAACGAAGCTGCATTTGAAGTTTTAGCTGGAGCAGGTATGCAACTGACCAGCTCGGTTGCGGAAGGCGAGTGGTGTGGTCCCATGGCACAGAAGGAGACTGCGACGATGGGGTAACCACCATCCACCACCACCATCCACCCTGTATATATATTAAGGAAAATACATTGGTTATTATAAATGTTCTTTCACATCAATGAATTATATGAAACAGTTAGGTAAGTATCTCTAATTTGAATATAACTTTGAACTGGAATTTTATGTACATTATTTTTTAGTTTCACTATCTAAATAGTAGCAGGTTTACGTAGTAATACTTAGTTTAAATTGTTAATGCGCACACACAGGTTTTTACTTAGGTGTGTATAATAAAAGGTTTTATTTATTAAGAACAGAGTTTACAATTACGTGATATATTACAAACTAAAATATTGTATACAATAAGTCTACCCCATTGTATTTGTCATATATATTGTGTAACATTCAAACTGTGAATAAATTATCTATCTAGCTATATTGGAAATACTGCACATATTGAAAATACTGCACACTTATGTATTTCAAAGAGTTTGTCCAAATATTTGACAATGTTTCGCGTCTATATTTTTATGTTTTATAGCGTTTTGTTATCCTGCCCTATTGGACTCTAGACTTGCCAAAGACTCTATTGTAACTTGGTGAAATAAATTATCTATCTATCTATAATGCGGTGTTGCGCCGTCATACATAAAAACGTATTTCTTCTCCTTCGAAATGAGTTATTATCTAATATTTCATGCAAGATGTTTTCAAAAAAATCATAATACATATCGCCATTTAGATTTCCAGCTGCCCATTCATTTATTTTGAAGGTATGTTGAAAATGGGTTTGTATTGTTGCGTTAGGAAATTCATATTCCGAGAATTAAACATGCCCTGCCGTGTGAATGTAGCCTCGTCAGTAAAAAGTATTTTACTTAAGAAATCTGGAACATTTTCCATTCGTTCAAGTAACAATTCGCAAAAATCAACTCTTATTGGCATATTCCCAATTACAATTACAGGCATTCTGTTGGTAATATGCAATTATTACATTGAACGCGTCAGGCTTGTAATTTGTAATTCAGCGCTCGGTGGGCCACATAGCCCGGAGAGTAGCTGTTGGTTGCAGTCTGGTTATATTCCTTATAGTAAAATAAGGATTTTATAGACGAGATTATGACTGAAATATTACGTTTTAACTTTCGACCCGCTAGAAGCACATTTAAACTTTTGCTACGCAGAATCGGGCTATTTATTTCGATTGCAACAGAGACTAGATGACGCCTGCTAATTATTTTCCATGTCGCTATCTCAATGATACCGAGATGTACCAAATAGTCTAAGGATCTTCGTGTCAGTCGTTACACCCTACCTTGCACTGATGAGAGCCAACAGCTCGAAACTGTGGTCTGCAAGTGGCGTGGGACGACTGACACGAGAGCTTCTTTAAGTAGGAATTAGTCTTTCGGCCGGTGTTTGTTGCAATCGAAGCATTAGCGTTCTGTTGGTAATATGTAATTATTACGCTGAACGCGCCAGCCTTGTAACTTGTAATTCAGCGCTTAGCGGGGCTCATAGCCCAGAGCGTAGCTGTTGGTTGCAGTCTGTAAAGTAAAATAAGGATTTTATAGAGGAGATTATAACTGAAATATTACGTTTTAATATTCGGCCCTCTAGAAGCACGTTTGAAGTAATAAAATGTTGTAAATGCACGTTGTTTCAAACATAAATTACTCGAGAACAGTTTGGTTTATCGAAATACAATAAGAATGCCTTTTTTAATTCTAATGATCTGAACATTAGGTTTTTATAATAATTTTTAGGAATATGAAGAAAATACTGACAGTCATCCCGTAAAACTACCCCTTAAGCAGAAGAGAGGTTTGACTGATGCCATGTAAACTAGTGTCCTGATGGCCTATTTCTAATTATAAAATATGAATTTAATATTTTAAGGGAGTCGAAAGATATTGCAGAAGAACTGAAATTTATTGTACCACTTTTAAGGGGTATATCTCCCTTATTATTAATTTTCGGAAATAAATTTGTATAAAAAAAATTTAATGTGCTATCAGCCGCAGATATACTTAGAGACAATTTTGGACCACCTTGTATATTCAAATCTTAAATATTAAATGCTAAAGGGACGATAACCGGTGGTCAAAAAGTAATTCAGCGCTTAGGCAGCGCGTTCTTGCTCGATCCTCGCTCATATTCTAGGTGATTGTGATAATAAAATATAAGCCCTTTAATTTAACAGATACACAGACTATTAAAGAAAATTTCGTATGAAATTGAAATGGAAATCAATAGCTATGCTAGTAAAATACTATATGCCCTTGGATGGAGTAGGTACCGCACTCTTGTATCCTTCTGATTTTTGCCATGCCGAGAAAAATTCATACATTATACAAAGTTTTGCTTGTCTTAGGAAGTCATGGACAGTTGTCAAACTTAAGATAAAGTGCACAGGGTATCCTAAAAATTAGAAAATATAAAATCGATTTTAAGCAAACTACCTTTTTTATATACCTAATGAAAATCTTATTTAGTTTCTCAATTATTGAGAAAACTTATATACGAAGTTTAGTTGCAAAAATAAGGAAAAACCTCTTTAAAAAAATCACATTTAGTACACACACTGTATATGATTATTAATTGATTTGTTCCTGTATTTGCTGGCATTGGCGACTCCGCCAGTATCTGTTGGGGGACCCCAATGAATATTTTCTGTCGCCTGAAGTAAAGCGGACTATTTTTATAAATATGAAGGTTGTGAATATTTCTTGGCGGTTTATACTTATTTGTTGCAGAGTTTGTTGTATGAAGAATATCACAATTAAATTTTTCAGGTTATTTATAATAATAATATAATGATGTTAGCTAGCTGACTTATTTGTAGAATTTAAAATTCGGTCAATCAACAATTTCGAAAATTCATTAAAGAATAGTCGTAAATGTGCCATCAAATATTATGGCATTATTTTACACAGCGATTCATTGTCTTTTAAATGTTTAGTAACATTTTCCAGTTAATGATATACAGGGTGTTGTTCGGGTCACCGACATCAACATTTTAAAAAACGATTATCCTGTAATTTTCCCCAAATTAATCATGCTTTTGACTGAACTAAAAAGAGTGTAATATTTATAAATTTTATCCCATTATATGCGGCTGATCCGAAAATGTAGCGGTATAAATAATTGATCAAGAGTCATAAAACACCCCTTTCCCGAAAACTATTCACTTTCAAGGGTAAACGTGGGGGCGTTTTGAACTCAGCAAAGTGTGCTCTATATCCCATTTCACTATGTCCGTTTAGTTTGAGACTCTCTGTATGACTTTAAGAATCGCAACTACAACAGTATCCCCTTATCAGATTGAAGATAGCTTCAAAAGCCATGGAAAACTAGAAAAGTCAGGGTATATAGTTTTGAATATATGCTAATAATTTCCAAAAACAACGGCGTTATGCTGGTTCTTTCCTGAAAGTGTTAAACCACACATCATAAAAGCACTATTTCATGATTCACAATTCGCTTAACAGAATTTTAAATGTCTAAAAATTTCATTATTTCTAATTTACACTCAGTTTACCTTTTTATCAAAAGTAGCCAATATTGTTCCACTTTTCCATCTTTCAGCATTTGGAATTTGTAAATCTTCTTCTAAACTAGCAAATCCAACTGGTGGAGGAAAAATAGATCCTTATACATGGCCATCTACACTCAAGGTTATTTTATCTAAAAACATTAGAAATGATGATTATTTTTAGAATTAACGTTTTTTACCCAATTTTAATTTCGAAATATGACAACATATAGTTTCGCAATATTCCGTATACATGAAGTTCTCATAGGTACCTGAATTCAACACAATTAGATTTAACTAACTAATAGTTATATTGCAAGTTAAATTTTTTAATCGCTAGAGAACAGCAAAGTTGGAACAAAATTATTTTTCTCCGAACTCCCAAACTCTGTAATATTAGAATGGAATTAGGTCTGCTATTGTCTCTATAGAGATGGCATTTCTATTTTTTTAACGTTTATTTAACGTCGGCCTATTTCCGCTACTGAGGCCTAACACCGGCGCCTGTAGACTAAGTAGCTACCTGGGATTTTTCACCTGTCTAACATTTAATAGGCAAGGAACTGACGGTTTTACATCCCCTCCGAAGGATGATATATCCACTATATAACCCTCGCCTAAGATTGCAAAGGTTCCTCGCATACACTGATATACAAGCTGCTGGAAGATGTGAAACGAGGACGTCTCTTGTCAATACACACGACCTCTCTAGTTTAAGAAAAATGGTTGATTTTTATTTGGGAAATTTAGCTTGAAACTTCTGAGGCCGTTTGTGCACTTTATTTTTTATTTTTTAGAAGTTCTTGAAGGTTGCCTTAAAACTACTTGACAGGGTCAATTGCTACACCCTGTATATGTTCAGACTGTTTGATTCATTTTTTATTTAATAGAATTAATTTATTTATTTTTTGCAATTTTGAAAGTCACTGGCATGGCAGAAAGTAACACCCTGTATAGTAAATTTGAGGAAATAACACTTTGTTTCAAAACCAATTTACAATATTTATTTAAGTACTTTGAATAGAGTTTAGAATTTTATTTAACGTAATTTATTTATTTTTTTACACTATATTATTTTTAGGTAAGTTTTCGACAGTTAAATTTCGACTTGAGAAGTTTTAGTTTAATTATTCAATTTTATGTAAGCGTTTTAGCTTCTGAAAAAATTCACTGAATAGTTTAATGCGCGAGGGCAGGTTATAATTATTTAGAATAGTTTTTTACTAGGTTCCGGCCTAGGAAGAATTTTCAGGGTCCCGATTACAGAAATTCCCGACGTAAAAACAATAAGTGGAACTAGACAGTCGGTAACTACTCTCTTAATTTCGTTGAACCGAAAGAATACTAGTATACTTCTTAACGCAAACAGTACACGAACTTTTTTCTAATATTAATTTAAAAAATTCACACAAATTAATTTCACTTGAACTTATAGAAGAAACTTGTAGAACGATTTAAATAATGCGAAGGAAACCACTGAAGAACTACTTGCTTGTTGAGCTCGGCTTTTTATACTGTTACGTGTTTACAATCTCCAGTAAACACCCTGTATGTAGGTTCAATAATTACAACAAGAATCTTCACAAACCGCTGATTTATTAATCATTAAATTACAATAATTAAGTTCTTATACACATTAGTACACACTAATTACAAGTTCCATCTACTATAGTCTCACTACTATAATTCTCAACTTGTTACTGTTCTTATTACATCTGTTCACCTGCTTGTGTCATATCCAACTGTTTGAGAGCGCCGATCCAGTTCCTATATATACCTGCGTCCAAATAATAAATAAGTAAATAACACAACAGGTAATTACGACCACCTTTATCCCGGAGAGCTCTAGAAGAGCCTTGTGCGGCAAGGGGCTACACATTTAGAGACAAGGGACACACGCCCGATATCCGTGTATAGTGGAAAAATCCCTCTCACAGTATTTTCCAGTGCGACGACCGGGGATCGAACCCGGAACTTCTGGGTGAGAAGCAAATGCGCTCACCTCTCGACCATCAATCATACATTAGAACATTCCAGAACGTTCCGGTATAACATTTGCGACTTTTCTGGCGCCGTTCTCGAATTTTCTAAGATTCCAGTAGCGTAGTCATGCATATAACACTGCCCCCTCCTTAAGCCTGAACGTCCCGGGCAGGCAACTCAGAGTCCCCGATATACATTGCCAATCTGTCTAAGTGCACGATTTTCATCTTGGACTTCTTACTTCGTTGGATCCGATAAACAACATCATTAATCCGGGTGATAATAGAATACGGTCCTTCCCAAGGTGAGTGAGGCTTCGAGAATCCTTCTTCGCACCGCTGTGGGTTATGCAGTCAAACCAAGTCCCCCAACTTGAATCCTACGGAACTGACATTGCGGTCATATCGTGCCTTCATTCGGTCACCACTCCCCGTAGGTGATCCCTTGGCAGCCACACCCGCACAAACCTGGCAACTGCGACACCAAGCCTCTACATACTGACGGATATTTATCCAGTAGAATCGTTCCTGTACTCTAGCCAAGGTCTTATTTCTGCCAAAGTGCTTTCTGGATATTCCCTCGTGCACTTCTTGAAGTACTTTTGGTTCTCGTCACTTGAGTATCAGCAACCGCATGGTAACTTCTTTCCCATTCGGACTCTCCCATGCTCTCCATAATAGTCCATCTTCAAGCCTTAGGGAATCCCATTGCGCCCACAAAGTCTTCAACTCGACAGTTTTATTCGACACATCCATCCATTGGTCGTACGCCTTTTTCTTTTGCCTTCAGCATAGGTCCAATTCCGTCATCGCTAAATTGTTCCTTCCTTGCAACTTCCTTTGTCCAGTCCCTCGGAACCTCAATATTAACCGCCTTTACTTCTGCTGCATCCTGCTGTTTCTTTATATCCTCGTCATTCGCTTTCTTAGAGTGCCTCTTACGACAGTACCTCTTGATATGCCCCAATTTGCCACAGTTATAACAGCGGATTCCCTTCGTAAACCTTTCACTGCTTCTTTGCTGCTTAGGCTCCGGTTTCGGCGGTTGCGGTCCCTATTTCGGCTCCGGTCGTGAACTCATTTCAGTCAATACTTGTGCGACCATTTTCTGTGTGTCCTGTAGCATAGCACTTTCACCCTTTCGGAGCTGACTTCCTCTCTCCTTGCAGCGTTTACTTCCCCATGGTTCCATTGTCGACAATCTCGCATCATATGCCCTGGTTTGTTGCAACATCTCCTTGTCGACTATCCTGTTTTCCTGGGAAACTTGTCTTGGTCATTAATTGAATAAACCTCTTGTGCAAATCCTTGAGTTTGGTGTTCAAATTCGTTTCCTCTGATTGGGCTTCTTCGTACGCTGTGTGATGAGGAATCCATAAGTCTCTACCTCATGTGCATGAATCAATGCTTCGCTACTAGTTTTATGCCGAGATAATCTAAGGAACCGCCTGATCTTCTCGTCTTTTACGCCATCAATAAACGCGTCAACTGTCAATTGCTACTGGAACTGTCTTGGTGTATTCGGGTAAACCAAGTGTGCCAGTCTCTCTGCTTCAGCCTCAAATTCTCTTAAGCTCTCCCCAGCATTTTGTATACGTGATTTCAGCTGAGTCCAATATACTTGGACGAGGTGCTGGTCGCCATATCTCAGGTCTAGAGCAGCCTCCAAAACTTTAAATGTTGTTGCGCTACTGGGATCATCTGAAGCAGCTCTGTGGCTTGACCGCTTACCACTAGCACCAATGCCATAGCCCTTTCCTCATTACTCCAGTTGTTTGCGCATACAGCTGCCTCAAATTGTCTCTTATATGTCGTCCATGAAGTTTGACCGTCAAAGGGGGGCGGTTGTAACCGAGGGCCTGATGATGCTACTAGCTGGCCTCCACTTTCCCTCAACTGCAGTTTAAGTCCCTCTACTTCCTCTTCGACCATATTTACTTTCCCTTCGACGTCGGTAACTTTTCCCTTAATGTCACTAACTTCTCCTTCGACGTTACCAACTTTCTGTTCAACTTTATCTACTTTTTCCTTAACCTCATTAGTTGCTGACAGGATAGCATCTTGTTGTACCTGCATAAATTTTCTCAATTCTTCCTTTTCTTCTTGACGTTTTCTTTCTTGGTCTTCCATTTCTTCGTGACGTTAACTTTCGTTTTCTTTTTCACGCCTTTCTTGTTCTTCTTTCTTGAGATCTTTTTCTTCTTGGCGCTTTCTTTCTTGCTCTTCTTTACGTCTTTCTCGTTCCTCTTTTTCTTCCTGACGTCGTTTTTTCTTTTTCGTCTTTTTCCACCTGACGTCGTCTTTCTTGTTCTTCCTTTTCTGCCTGACGTCGTCTTTCTTGCTCGTCCTTTTCTACCTGACGTTTCCTTTCTTTTTCTCTTCGCGTCTCTCTTGTTCTTCTTTTTGGTCTAGCATCATTTTTCTAAATTGCTCAAACATGTCTTGCATTTACTTTTCGCTAGCAATGCCTCTTGTTTCCATCCAAAGAGTTCTTAAAACAGCACTAGCAAATCTTATTTAAAGTCTATTTCAGGTATAAGTCAAATATTTCCACAAGTCCGGAATAGAATATTCTAGAAAATTTCTCGAAATATCACAAATAGGTCGCATTCAATGTCTATACCACTTTCCAGCCAACAGAACTCAACTAACTGCACTAATCTCCAATGTAATGTTCTGGATTTTTTTTCAAAATGTCACAATAGGTGTTATTTAATGTCTATACTACTTTCCAGTTGGCAGAACTGAGCTAACTGCACTAATTTCCAAATAGAATATTCTGGAACTTTTCTCAAAATGTCGCAAATATGTCCTGTCTAATGTCTATATCACTTTCCAGTCTAAAACACTTTGATATCTGCAGTGGTTTCTTTCCAACTAGAACACTATGTAACTTTATAGAATGTTCTGGAAACATCTTCACACTAGCACGAATAAGTCTTGACTAATGTCTGTATCACTTTCCAGTTCAAAGCACATTAATATTTCTAGTGGTTTCCAAATAGAACACTATGGAACTTTGTAGAATTCTTCAGAAATCCTGTTGTAATTCCGATTCTGACACCAATTGTTACGTGTTTACAATCTCCAGTAAACACCCTGTATGTAGGTTCAATCATTACAACAAGAATCTTCACAAACCACTGATTTATTAATCACTTAATTACAATAATTAAGCTCTTATATACATTAGTACAAATTAATTACAAGTTCCGTCTACTATAGTCTCACTACTATAATTCACAACTTATTACTGTTCTTATTACATCTGTTCACCTGCTTGTGTCATATCCAACTGTTTGAATGCGCCGATCCAGTCTGTATATTACCCGCGGCGAATACAATAGAACATTCCAGAACGTTCCGGTATAACATTCGTAACTTTTCTGGCGCCGTTCTCGAATTTTCTATGATTCCAGTAGCATAGTCGTGCACATAACAATATGTTAGAACCATTTCGTTTTTCGTGCCCCGTAAGTCGAGCACAAACGTTTTTACCCCCGTTTTAGAGCTGGATAGGTTCCCGTCTAGTCTGGATCGGCACGATTGCGCAATAGTTTTGCAAAAGTTGAAATTTTGAAAATAAAAATTATATAGAAAAATCGGCAATGAAAATGAGAAATTTTTGAAATAAAAACGAAGTTTAAATCAATTTGGATCTAAATCCAAATTCTAAAAGTTTTTAAGGTTTTATTATCCGGGAATATAATATTTTTGAAATGACCCCGTAAAGTCGTCACGAAGGTGCGAAGTTTTACGGTTGCCAAGATATGAGAATGTTCCCAATAGGTGCGAGGTGAATGAAACGGAAATAAGTTTTGATGTCGGTTGCAAGGGGAATCCCGAATTGTATATAGTATTACGAGGGGTGATGAGTAAGAAGTGAAATTTCAAATAGTAAACGGATTGTAGAAAATTAACGAAACAATATGGAATGTTGTGAGCGATATTCAGTGTATATAGATCAGTGGTTCACCCTGTATATTCTAAAATAATTTCCAGTTATAGACCTTTTATGTAATACACCAGAATTTTTAAAATTTCTAGCTATCGTAAAACTCGAGCTATCGAAGTCGGACGCCTCTAATGCCCCACCCTATAAATAAACAAACAACACAACAATATATGCGCCATTATATAGTGCTTCATAGAAATGTAAAATTAACTAATATTATAAATATCTGACGGGCTTCACTATCAAAAGGCAGCACTCGTACATCTTAGGATCCATCTACCTATCTATCTGCCTTTGCTAAATCTTTAATTAATGACATTTTACAGAACTCCGGTTCTATTGTTAAATAAATAGAGAGAAACTGCCACAAAAAATACTTTATTTGTGTTAACTACCGTAGTAGAGGCGATCCTAACATATCTCCCTTGTAGGAAACATTACATTTTACGACATCCCTGTACTGATTAGCCATCTAGTTCGATTTGAGATATCCGTGTTTATCAAACAGCTGAGCAGTGACATTTGAAGTTCGTAAACGTAAACAGTTCAGTTTTGGCTTTTAACTGAAGTGGCAATGGGATGTACAGTTTATTAACTTATTTGACGTAAGCTGCAGTTACATATAGTTAACAGGAACGAGTTGATAAATATTAACAAAAATGGAATCAATGAATCAAGACATATATAGTTTATTGGGTAACACAAGCATACCTTCTGAGTCAGGTTATGTTTCAGGGGTACGTTCTTTTGCATCCATGTAGAAAAGATATTTGATATTGTATTTTTAGGAACCTCGCACCGAGGTACCTGTGCAACAGGGAGAACTTAAAAAGTTTCGACAATATTTCGCCGTATTAGCAGGTATGAATATTATTGTAAAACTATCTACCCTAATACCTTTTCAAATGGACGAGCATATTAATAATAAATATTTGAATAATTACTTAATTAAGTATTGTCCTATCCTATACCGAATAGTGTAGCTCTTAAAATGCTACAGTTCGAGCTCTCACGCATATTTCTCTGTTTTGGTGACAGGATTTTACAAGGGTGTTTCAATGTCCTAACATTTTCCCTAGATTTTATCGGAAGTTGCTTATTTTCTTCAGAGAAATAATTGTTTAGAAATACCTAATTTTACAATATTCCATATTTTTAAATAATAATAATCGGAGCGAAATCTAGTTTATATATTTGTTGTATAGTGCATAACGGATATTTTACTCCAGGAAAATAAGGAAAAAATGAGCGAACTTTTTACTCTGAGATTTTTTATGGAAAAGTGTAGGTTTTGAGGTCAGAAAACATATGTCACACACGCAACCAAACCAATAGCAACATACAGTGTTTTGAGATATGGATATATACAGTGTGTCCCATTTTTCATAAATCCACCCTAATATCTCAGTTATTAATAATGCGATTTTCTTCGAATTTGGGTGGTAATTATATGTTGGAAAAATGAATTATTTGGCATAGTAAACATTTTTTATTGGCGTGCGGTTTTAGGGGGTAAAATAGGGTAGGTTTTTTGGCAAAAGGATATTAGGGTTTATTTTAGACAAATTTTTCTATCATTTTGGATACAGCATGTCCAAAAACCCCTTAATCCATATTCTCAATGATCTCAAAAACGAATTGTGGCAGAAACGAAAAATTTATTAATTTCTTAAAAAACGCTTTTTAAATTTTTTATAACTTTATTTAATTGCTATAACAAACTAAAAACAACTTTTTTTTTAAATTCTGGTCTCTTCAACATAACCACCTTCCAATGATACCACACAATTTGTAGTAAATATTGCATCGCGTCACTAAACATTATGCTCTTTAAAAAAATCTGTCGTTAAGATAGTTACCTTGCTTGCGTTTTTTAAGAAATTAATTGATTTTTCGTTTCTACCACAATTTGTAGTCAAAATTGTAGATATTGGGTAGTGGAAAATCCCAACTTTGTAATTAACTATCAAAACCAATACAGTGAAAAAGTTAACGTGTGGTGTGGCATATTAAACGAACAAATTGTTGGCCCAGAAAATGTTCGAAATTTTTTACAAAATGATTTACATGATTTTTTTTTATGGAAATGCCTTTAGCACACAGAGAAAATGTATACTCTCAGTTAGATGGTGCCCCCGCGCACAATTCTCTGATAGTTAGAAATTTTTTAAATGCAAATTTCCCTATGAAGTGGATAGGTAGAAATAGGCCTTTAGAACCGTGCCCCCCTAGATTGTCTGATATTACCCCTTGTGACTTTTTCTATGAGGTACTTGAAAAATAAAGTGTATATTACTTGGCCGCGTAACAGACAAGAGCTTTGCCTTAGGATTAGGCAAGTGTGTCAAGAAATTACTCCCAAACTTTAAGAAAAGTGATTGAATGGTTAAGAAGGGTTATTTAAAAGTGTATTTTGTTGGAAAGTGGTTATGTTGAAGAGACCATAATTTTTAAAAAAGTTGTTTTTAGTGTATTATAACAATTGAATAGAGTTATAAAAAATTTAAAAAGCGTTTTTTAAGAAATTAATTAATTTTTCGTTTCTGCCACAATTCTTTTTGAGATCATTGAGAATACGCATTAAGGGGACATGCTTAATCCAAATACGATAGAAGAAATTGTCTAAAATAAGCCCTAATATCCTTTTGCCAAAAAACCTACCCTATTGTACCCCCTAAAACCACACTCCAATGAAAAATGAAAATGTTTACTATGCCAAATAATTCATTTTTCCAGCATACAGTTACCATCCAAATTTGAAGAAAATCGCATTATTAATAACTGAGATATTAGGGTGGATTTATGAAAAGTGAGACACACTGTATACATCATTTTTCGCGTTTTTTTACCAAAAACTGCCAATATCTCAAAGGAAATGCATTTTTCGAAAAAAAGTATCAAATAAGAGTTGTTAAAAATTAAATTTTCTACAAAATTCCTCTTATAAAAAATTTCGGTTTTCCGAATAGTTTTCCCGTAAAAGTGGAAAAACCTCATGTATATATGTATTTTATAGATGTTTGAGGGTGTACATTACGAATTAATTATGCGCTTTTTAATGTTTTCCAGAAAAATCCCTTTTGTTTGAAATTTGTTTTTTACTTTGAATATACAATAAAAATTAGTAATATAATGAAATTGAAAATTTGAAAGGAATTTTCAATAGCTGCAAAGGTATAATAATAAAAAAATATATATCAATATTTAATAAGAAAAATGACTTATTTATTAGTTATATTTTTTTAAATTTATTTATAATTAAAAGACACACCTTTTTAATTTTTTTTAACAATTTTTTATGGAGTTCCATATCTAGGATTTTTAGGTAAAGTTGCTTCATCACTGTCGCATTCTTCGTTTTCTTCGTTATTCTCTTGAGATTCTGTAACATGATCTTTCTCAAAGAAAAACATATCAGGTTCAATTTCAATAACTTCATCTTCAGGTGTAACTATATTATTTTGATTTGCTGGATTATCAATATTATCCTCAGTATCATCAATTACTTGTATTGAATTTATTATGTTCGTCTCCACATTCAAACAGTTCATGCCTTTACAGGTTCTACGACTACACCTATTTGTGCAGTTTTTTTACAGTTATAGTGGAATTTCTTCAAGAGATCTTCTGGTACCAAAGGCTCATCTGAATATATAGGCACTAGAATGTCATTGTCGACCCATCATCCAAATTCGCAAGGATCCATATTATTTCCTAACCAAGTTTGGCACTGCATATTATACTCTTTCTGCATGCTTCCTGATGCACCGTCACTTGGAGGAAATTAAAATAGTTCCAACTTTTTAATTTTTGTACAATATTTGCTCTGACATGGGTGACCCATAGGTATAATTGCCATATAATTTGAAGACAATGGATTTGGCAACGTCGTATAAACTTGATTTATCTGCATTAGGATCGTTGTATGGTTCAGCAGATTTAGCTACTATCGTCTTTTAAAATTTCAAATATTTTTTTCTTTATGATCTTGTGAAACTCGACGTCGTATCACAACCGCAAAATGCATAAACATTGTAAAGCTTGTTAAAGTGAGATATTGTATGCATCGCGGGCCGTACTTAATAGATATATTTTTTCCAATCCCGACAATATTTTACAATATAAACATTTGAATTTTGTACACAGCATAATTGTGTTAAGGTGGGCATATCCAAGAGAGGGAGAGAGAGAGATCCGATAAGGAAATATTTATTATTTTTGGCCATATATTGATAAAATAAAGTATAAGCCTACCTAAGTGGAACTATGACTGATGTAGTGATGTGAATTTCCACTCAATAATTTCAGTTGTTTGCAAAATCAATAAATTTAAATTAAAAATTAGTGCCAATCTTCATAATTTGTAGTGTTAAATGAACTAATTTTGCAAATTACTGAAATTATTGAGGGGAGATTCATATCAGTACACCTGTTATAGTTCCACCTAGGTATGTATTTAAAAAAAATTATGGCCAAAAATAAGAAATATTTCCTTATCGGACCCCTCTCTCTCTCTCTCTCGGATATGCCCACCTTAATGTAATTAATAAATCTATATCTTCGCCAAGAATGTAGCAAATTTTGTAACACATATACATATATATATATATATATATGACTGGTTTCGAGCTTTTGGCTCTCATCAGTACAAAGTAGACCAAGACACCATCGAGGCTGCGGTCTCCGTGCCCAGAGTCATCTGCAGACCGGTTTCGAGCTTTTGGCCGATGCAGCGGAACTCCTCTGTTTCAATAATGAGTACCTTCACCGGTATCTGCTGTAATCACTTTATTGCGTTTCTGGTAATTGGTAACTAAAATACCATTCAGAGCGCACATCCTAACAAAATGGTTAGGTTTCAAGAGGAATACGACGAAAACTGCATTTATGCTTTTTGGCATTTATCATTCCTCTAGTTGACTTTATTTGTCACATTTGGCTTAGTCGAGGCTTTTAAAGTGTTTGTAGTAAATGCCGTTGGAGGAACCCATTTGTACTATTCGCAAGTCGCCGATATGGTGTTACTTGCGGTGGGTGTATAACATCAGGAGATCCTACTGATCCTACTTAAAAGACACTGGACCGCTAGATGGCGCCTTCTTACTATTTTACATGTCGCTATGGTAAACATACCGAGATGTACCAAATAGTCAAGGGATCTCCGTGTCGTTCGTCACATGCCTACCTTGCACTGACGAGAGCCAACAGCTCAAAACTGCAGTCTGCAAGTGGTATGGGACGACTGGCCCGAGAGTTTAAGTAAGATCAGTCTTTCGGCTGGTGTTTGTTGCAATCGAAGCATTAGCGTTTTGTTGGTAATATGCGATTATTACACTTAACGCGCCAGGCTTGTAACTTGTAATTCAGCGCTCGGCGGGGCACATAGCCCGGGGAGTAGCTGTTGGTTGCAGTCTGGTTACATTCCTTATAATAAAATAAGGACTTTATAGAGGAGCTTGCGACTGAAATATTATGTTTGAATATTTCTGCCCTCTAGAAGCACACTTGATCTATGCTAAGCCCAGTCAGGCTATTTTTCGATTGCAACAGACACTGAACCGCTAGATGGCGACTGCTTACTATTTTACATGTCGCTATGGTAAACATTATGAGATGTACCAAATAGTCAAGGGATCCTCGTGTCGTTCGTCACATGCCTACCTTGCACTGACGAGAGCCAACAGCTCGAAACTGCAGTCTGCAAGTGGTATGGTATGACTGGCACGAGAGTTCCTTTAAGTAGGATCAATCTTTCGGCTGGTGTTTGTTGCAATCGAAGCATTAGCGTTTTGTTGGTAATATGCGATTATTACACTTAACGCACCAGGCTTGTAACTTGTAATTCAGCGCTCGGCGGGGCACATAGCCCGGGGAGTAGCTGTTGGTTGCAGTCTGATTACATTCCTTATAATAAAATAAGGATTTTATAGAGGAAGGAGCTCGCGACTGAAATATTATGTTTTAATATATATAGTGTAAAAAAGTTCGCTTATTCCGTCTTTTTATGTCTAACTTTCTAGATATTTAAAATGCAAAATTTGGAAGAAAACACATTTCCATAATTAGGAAGAATTTTGCGTACATGAAATGGCAAGGAACACGCCCAAGCGTCAAATCTAACGTCTACTTTCTATAAGATTCGAAAATAAAATTCCGCAGGGGCCTTGTGTTTTAATTTTTTTCGCACTTTCGACCCCATTTTTAAATAAATGTCAACTGGTGAGATATCGCTGAAATCAGAATTTCATGACGAACAAGATAATAACAGGATGTTCTATTGAAAATAAGATGTCACATCTGATTTTTTTTTTTTTTTTATCTAAAAGTTTTATTAATTCTAGCGTCGCACATCGTATCAATCGGCTTTAACGAATGTTGTTATAATAAATAAAGAAATGTAAAAAAATTATTATTTGGTTATTGATTGTTAAATTTATTATTCTAAAGTTATGCAAGCGAAAATAAAAAAAAGTAACTAAATAATAATTATAATTTAGCATAACGCTAAACAAATTCTAATTACGTTTAAGTTACTTAAAAAAATAATTGCCACGTAACTTCAGTGAATACGTACGCCATTGTTATTCAAAATGTACAACTAGGTAATTAATTTACATCTAGACTAACACCTTATTATTTTCGAGGAGCCTTTGGCAAAGCTGCTGAAATGTAATAATACTTGAAATATTATTGGCTACGCTTGTATAATATTTTGATGAATATTTTTAACATAACAATTTTTTTTCTATATCGTTGAAAAGGGAATTGAAAATACGTTTATTGAAAAAAATAAGCAGTGCAACTACAAATTTTCTCAAAGGGAACAACAATGAACACTTCCTGAATATAGAAATAGAAAAAGATACATGTACATGAACAAAACAACTTATACATACAAACATCCGTTATGAGTCAAGATTGATTAGATTGAGATTAGACCGGAAGTAGTATTTTGTGTACAATTTTGTTAAGCTGTGGTTCCATCGCGCGAAACTGACTCGCGCAACTGTTTCTCGAGAATCACTCGCGAAGCGGCTGTCTCGTGCTAACCATTTCCACGACGAGAAACATTTTGCAACGTAGAGGCGAAACAAAGTGAGCCACCAGTTTGTGCGAGACAAGCACGCCGTTCGTATATACAACGACTGCAGCATCAGCGTTTGCTGTCATGGTGATACCTTATGTTAAAAATAAAAAGAAGAAACGAAGAATTATTTCGTCGGCGATTGCAATATGGAAATCAGCTTCTGAGATATATTAGTAGTAGAACCCATCAATGATACTATAACTTTACCCGAATAACTTCACAAGACTTTGAATATCTCTTGTCAGAGGTTGATCCCATAATAAGAAGAATGGATACTAATATGAGAGAAGCAATAACAGAGCCTCTGGATCAGGTATGCAAGTTATTTTAAGAAAATAAAACAACCTGCATACCTGATCCAGTGACTCTGCTCTTCTTTTCCTTTGATTTTTCACTCATGTAAGACCCCATTAGAGTTTTCATTTTTGCTTTAAGAGTACCGACAGTTTGCCCCATTTTGATGCTCATTTCCTTCCACGCGGTCTTATTATGATGGTATCCCTATGGCTCTAGAAGGCCTAGAACATAAAAAGTTAGGCGATATTGCAGATACTTATAATTTTTTAGTTGTAGAGGTTAATAATAACTCCTAATCAATTGTTATTATATTCGATGCGAATGATACGATATAATGTTTATGTAACATTAAAAATATAAAAAATCTATTTTGAAAATTTTGCATATTAAGCCCTCTTAGAAGGTATGATCGTAACAATTTCCGTCAATTCCGTTTATTAAGTACCCACTTACAGTACTGTACCCTTCGACCATTATCACCTTTATAAAGATGTTGGTGTAAGTTTTATTTAAAAGAATGATAATTGTGTTTTTTAAAATGCGTCTTACAGTTTCCTTATTTGAACCCAAGTCCTCTCTGCGATTTATCTCATAGAAGCAGTCGGATCATAGCTTACTATGCCTAGCACATTAATTTCCATTTCCTCGCTTACTACGAAGGTTGGGTTGGGTACCATTAGTTCCCGCCACATTTTCCTTTCCAGCTTCTTAAAATAATGTCGGGATGGATGTATTCTTTCCGAAAATCTTTCACTATAAATTTCGTGTGCACGCTTTCCATTTTTACAATATTTCCCATAAGCATGTTAACCTTCCGATTATTTATTTTGTATACACCATTGTAAGAATACTATACCATAAGTTTCAATTAGATAATTGTCATTTCGGTTATTTTGTTTCTCTTTTAAAATGCATAGCGAAGGTAACTTGATGCGAAATTTTTTGATAGCCGTATAATAATAACTGTATAGATTTAAAATACAAGTATAAGCTTTTTACAGTTTTTTTTAAATAAATGTCCATAAAAACCCAAGAATAGTAGTATCAATGGATTCGCAAAAAAGGCAATTTAATGAACACAGGAAGCCACCATCTTCCTATTTAAAAAATCGGCAGCTACTGGAAGCGGCTGGAACCTCCCCACTCGGTGGATCTTTGAAGCCGAAAAGAGCATTAAATTGTGTGACAAAACGGCACTAAACGTAATCCGGTCTCATCCAAAACCTTTTCAGATCTTCTGGGGCACTAAAAAAACCCTCAACTTAATGAATTTACAATCATGTATGCGAGTTATTACGTTGAATAATATACTATTAGGATATTAACAAATTTAACATCACTTAAACGACTAAGAAAGTCTAGTTATCCTAAATACTACAGATTTGTAAAGCAACAAACTGAAAATTGGTAAAGTGATAATCTATAATAAATTCACCAACGAAGGTACAGGAAGCATATGATATTGATATTGTAACATCTACCTTTAAAGTTTGTGACAATCCACTAAAAGTTACAAACATGCCGAAATTTTATTAACATGACATGACACCAACGTTATATGATGACAAACGATGACAATGACAATCGTCAAAATTTACTCATTGCAATCCGATCGCTCGCGGCTGTCTTTGTTAAATGAAACATTAGCATTTCAGTCATTTTACTAGATTTTAGAGGAATATTTGTAGTTTAATTCTTCGATTTGTCTGTATATTTTAAAAACGGCACTAAACGTAATCCGCTTTACTTCTAGAGCAGTGAAGAAACCCTCACACGTGAATTGACACGTGATGTGACGAGTTTCACGACATAACGGCTACGCGCATCGATCATGTCATGCAAAATGCGATCTATGCCATTTGCTTTATTTTTAATTTTTTTCACGGAAACCAAATCGAAAGGGTGGAAGTGTGATATATTGTTGAAATCAGAATTTTAACTGATTTTCAATGGTTCCATTGCAAATTGAAAGTAATTATAAAATAAACAACTTGTTGCGTCAAAATGGCACTAAACGTAATCCGATCTCAACCAAAACCTTTTCAGATCTTCTGGGGCACTAAAGAAACGCACACGCAAGGTTTCATTCAAATCCGTTCAGTAGTTTCGGCGCTATCGTGCTAACACACATACAGACATTTTTCAAAAACCACTTTTTTGGGTTCCTAGGACCTCAAAACGTAAAGATTTGATGTTATCTCAATTTTCGTTTTTGAACCAATTTTAGTAACCTCTCACAATTTTATTGTGGATAGGTTAAAAATCGAATTATTTCAAAAAAACTAAATTACTTGCATTAAAACGCACATAAAATGGTTAATAATAGTAACTATGTATAAATATTTTACTAAAAAACTAAAATGGCAAAATACGTATTTTTTTATTTCATAGCAGGCTAGATCAAAATTTATAATTGCTGCAAAAAAAAATAATTGGTCAGAAAGGACTCCGCACAGAAACATCGAATTTGGGATCTCGGTGAAAATGGTCGAAATTGAGATATGTTGCAGTTTAGCTCTTCCTGATCAAAAGTTCAAATGGAACCAAGGCTCGAGGACCTTTTATTTTGGACTTACTGCGAGAGCAATGGCTGAAAATTCGAATACATGGGATTTGGGATCCCGGTGAAAATGGTCGAAATTGAGATATGTTGCAGTTCAGACCTTCCTGATGAAATATTCAAATGGGACGAAGGCTCAAGAACCTTTTATTTGCAGATTTTTCACTAATTTTCGACCTTTACCCTTGCTGTAACTCCAAAATAAAAGATCCTCGAGCTTTGGTCCCGTTTGAACTTTTCATCAGGAAGATGTGAACTACAACATATCTCAATTTAGATCATTTTCACCGGGATCCCAAATTCCACGTTTCTGTGCGGGGTCCTTTATAAAAATCACCACACATGTTCAAAAATTCACCCTGAAATATGTAATAATATACAGGGTGTTCCTTTTGAAAATTAAATAACCCTTTCCGGAAAAACCGGTAGAGGCATCAAATTAATTCATATGTCAAAAAATGCAGTTTTCTGAATAGCTCTAGATCTTCTAGTTTCATTTCGATATGTTCAAAAATAAAAGAAAGTTATATTGTCGAGCCAGTACTTTGTGACACACGGTATATTCTCTTCTTGTAGTTTTTTATTTTTATTATTTCCAGCATAGAGGCAAAATATATCAAACTTTTCTGCTTCTGTGTAACCCATTTTGATGAAATAATAAAAAATGCCAAACAATAACAATGATGTCATAGTATTATCAGTCACTGCCTACTGCGTAGGAATTAATTACTGCGCTTCAATCAGAAACCCTAAAATACCTATATACATATTTGATGATATATGATTTGCAGGAAACAACTACTCAGCGGGCAAATACCCCGACCTGCATTGAATTACACCTTACAAATCATGAAATAATGGTAACCAATATCATTTGTCAATTCCCAATCAGACAGACTATGGTGTATAGTAGCAATTGACCATTTGAGAGGTTTCACTTACCTCTCACCACTACTCATATTTGATGATGTTATGTTGGATACATAAAAAAATATTACAGCTTGTCTTATCAACCCTTATATATTTGAAATCAGGGAAAAAAGATCTAAAAGAATATGTAAAATATGCAGAGTTTCCATTTAGAAAACAACCTTATCGCGTGACCTATGGAGCAATTGTTTTCTTAATTACATTCAAAGAAAATGTATACATATAACCCTACAACTTTTATACTAAACTATTTTAGAAAGTACACTAAAAATTATGTTATTATGTTATTTATTCCAACATAATTTTTCGCATAAAACTATTGTATAAATAAGCAACTTTTTTTGTATGATTTCTAAAATCTTGTTAGATACAGTATAGTCTAAAATGCGGTTGGAATGACATATTCTACACTGGCGGACCGTAGTCCTTGTCTTCGGCTCGGACTACAAACTTTTCGCTCGTGTGGAATGGGCCATTCCACAACTTGTACTATAATACTATTCTATCTCCAATAATAACAGAAGTAAAAGAGAGGTCAAAATATAGAATAACTGTGTACATGGTCAGATAGATGACATAAGTTTTCTTTCTCAGGTAATGTCTCATGTGTTTTAAGATTTTCCTCTAGAAGTTATCTCCACTTATCTATGTGTCGTGTTTATACTTTCAGCACAATATTGATTATTTATAACTATTCTATTAGTCAACTTTTATCTTAATTAAGAAGTATCTCGTAAAAATGTATTTGTTCTTTCTGCTCCTTTTTGTTTATACGTTCAATGGTAATGTTTATTATCTCTTTTCACATTGGCTTGTTATACTAAAATTTCCATTACTTCCAATTTTATTTGTCTACTCGGCTTTTCTTGCTTTAATTGCAGATATCCACTGTTTAGATAAACTGGAATGTATATTCTTTGTCTTGGCTGTGGATTAATAAATCGATTATCATTATTATTATTATAGATATAACGTGAATGAAATATACGACGCGAGATGATTGATTAACGTTTTTTATGACGATTTTTAAATGAGTAAAATCCTTATTGCCATTATGTTATAAACATTACATTAATAAATCAAATCCAAAGTCAAGTGACTGTAGATTTTTTTAAACACAATAGTGATGAAAATGGACCCAACTAACCGTATTTTTGAAATTACACATTATTATATTGACGTCAATGTATAAATTGGTATCATGTATGTAATAAGGTCTAAGTCTGTCCACTGATAAGTCGATAAACATTTATAAAACTGAGTAAAAGTTTATTTTATAATTTCCTAGATATAATTTTTGCTTTTTAGAGGCCTAACCGATATTTGTTAAGTAAACACTTTCATATCAAATATTTCCTATCCTATATGAAAGTTGGATTTATTTGAAAATACGTGGTTTACTTTGGAACTAATTCATTGTAGGTGTATGGTGTTTTATCTGCTTTTGTTTGAACCTTTATAGAAATGAAGATTAAAATACGTATTTCTTAAACGAAGAAAGAATAAATAGTTATTCGTACACCTATCAAGGCCGTAAAGTTGATCTTTCTCGACCGAAACCGAAGTTTGCGACCGAGGCACAGCCGAGGCCAAGCAAACTTCTGATAAGGCCGAGAAAGATCATTTGGCCGAGGTGCACACAACATTTTTTTAGGCAACTGTCTCAAAAAGTAAAATAAATTATTTTTAAAATGGTTTCATACAAATTATTGGAGACATGGACAAAATTTTGCAAGAAACCTACTAGACTTACAGTTTTAATTCGTTTTCAAGTTAACAACGAATACAAATGAAAACGTCACTAGATAGTTCGACAAGTCGTGCCATTTCTGTCATTGGTAAATAACATACCTACCTAATTATAAAGTTTGTCATAATATGTTACCTTCCTGTATTTCAGTTTATTAATTTTAATATTATGTATATTGATAAAGTATAAAGCTTTGAAAGTACTGCTTACTTTTAGTTTTTCTTTAAGCCTAAATCCATTTCAAATATTAATGATGATCAATTAATACATGAGGCCGCGAAGTAAATGCGGCCTTGAAATAAAAGCAGCCAAAAAATTAAATTGACAAATTAGTACAAAGAGATGACACTTTAGAAATGCTGCCAGATTCGTTAAACGTCAGTGTTTGTGACAGTTGCCTAAAAACTAATTTAAAGAATTAAAACCCGGTCGGTAAAAAATGCCTAATAAAGAAGTACTGTAATCGGGGGTGCATAAAAACACATTTTGAACTTTGCGGCTTTGGTGCAGAAAAATTATTCAGCTTTCTCAAAATGAAAAATATGGAAAACTGGTCCCTACTAGTGACTAGTGTTTGTGACAGTTGCCTAAAAACTAATTTAAAGAATTAAAACCCGGTCGGTAAAAAATGCCTAATAAAGAAGTACTGTAATCGGGGGTGCATAAAAACACATTTTGAACTTTGCGGCTTTGGTGCAGAAAAATTATTCAGCTTTCTCAAAATGAAAAATATGGAAAACTGGTCCCTACTAGTAGATGCATAGGCATATATTACTTTTTCAAAAATTTGACCAGTTTGACTGCAAAAACATAAAGGGTATATTTTTCCATTCACCCCGCAGAATCGGAATCCAAATCTGTTTCAACATCTGAAAATAGAAAACTGTGTTTAAAGCTCGTTAACTATGAATTTTAATGTGATATTTGTTGATATGTGACATCTTGTTCTGCTTTTTTTATCATGGGATAGCATAGCTATACTCATTTATTAGTGTTTATAATTTATTGTTGATATGAATCCTGTAAGTCATATAATGATATATTTTGTGTTATAATTTTATGAGAAATTATTTAAAAATTTCAGAGATTACTGAAGATCTTACACTTTAACGGTTTTTACAAATGTAACAACATTATTAACAATAAATTCATTTACCTGTAGACGTGTCGGTCTCGTCATTATTACTAATGTCGCTTAGTTTATCTGGTAGGTGGTCACCATCGTACCAATGTGGAATGTACCTGTTTTCGTCTAAACGCCAACCATTCTCAAGAGGACTCAAAGATGTTGGAGAAGTTTTAAATGCATTAGTCCATACATTTGCAATATATCGAGCTCGTAGAATTTGCTGATACAATTCTGATTTGCAAGGTGGTAGGTTGGATGATTCCAAATTTTTTATTGTTGCCACTGTAGGTTTTGCAAAATATTTGTAATCTGGCCTTATTCACTGAAGTAACAGTTTTGCAGTTGTAAAATTTACATAGAGGCTCTATGATATTTACTATTTCTTCATTAAATTTTTCAACTGAACCAAGGGCAATTAATGCTTTTCGATATTGTTCGTTCTTGCAACAATATCGTATGACCTTTGTTTTCCTTTCCGATAAAAGGATGGCGTGTAGTTACATCCGGTTAGAGCATGTAAAGCTGGAAGACATTGAGCTATCTGATCGCCAATTTTCTCGCGAATCAAATTGACGTTTATAAATCATAGTGTTTTATTTGTGCCTAATTCAGTCTCAATCCATATTTTATTTGTTATTGACAAATTTTGCATATTATTTCTTTGTCTGAGAGTTTTTCAATTCACGCATATGTTCATGCAGTCTAATTTTTTATCTCACTAAGCAACTTTGAAGCGGTCAGTTTTGAAAACGCAGCAGCTGCCCCACAGCAGACCGACGGAATGTCCCAACCATCAACTTTGCCAGGCGCTGGTACCCAAACGCAGCAGCTTTGCTCTGGCAGACCAGAATCATTCGGATTGCCGAACCCACCTCTACATATGATGGCAAGTTTCAGCCGCATGTTCTTTCGGTCATGAAATTAGTCGCGGCTTCTTATGCTATCAGCCCAGCCAAAGTGCTGGAGACGAAAGGGAGAAGTTAAAACTTCTTCTTCACTTTTCTATATTTATATGAACATTCTTTATTTTGACTATATCAACCACATTAAAGCATTAGGCAAAAACTTCACTATCCTTCGCAACGATGTAACCAGGGGAGTTGTTGGAAAGGGTGGAGATCAGAATTTAGATTTGTTTTAATTTTATATATGTTAACTAACAGTTTATACAACTTTAAATTTTGATGAAACAATATATTTGAGTCTGGTCTGGTATATTAAATTTATACATTAAAATAATGAAAACAGATTTATAAATCATTTATTCAACCATCACATAAAAATTACAGCAGAGTTTAGTATCAAGTACTGGCATTAATAAGAAGTAAATTTTTCAAACGCAGCGCTGTTGAGTCGCAGGGGTGAAACTATCATCGCCCGAGGAATCGTCCTCCTGTAACGTATCAATTATTCCTCAAAATTTTATTTTGACCAACCTCGTATTTCACGAAAATATATTACAATATATCTCCTTTAATATTTGTTATCTCGCGATTATTTTGAAAAATTCGTTTCAGGTAATGTTTAAAATCTTATAATTCCTCACATTTTCATTTCAACCTACCTCGTACATGCTGACTTTGTTTATATAACCAGTGCCATTGAACACGAACGGTACTTCTGGTTTGGAAAAAAATAAAATATTTTTGGCTGGTGAGCTTTATGTGAGACTCTAAAGCCCTTTCGTGCACTTTATTTTGTTTAATTCGATGTCGGGGTGGTTAAACATGTTTATTGACTAAAACTTTCCCATCAAACTGGAAACAAGCTAATGTTATTCCTATTGCCAAAATCAAGAATTCAAATGAATTTTCCCACTTCAGACCAATAAGCATATTACCAGTTTTGTCCAAAGTTTTAGAAAAAATCATGTATGAACAGTTAATTTCACACTTTACCATTAATAATGTTATACCAAGTACACAGCCAGGGTTCCGAGTTCAACATAGCACCACTACAGCATTACTGCAGGTTAGCGATGACATAATGAGGGCTTGTGATGAGGGAAAAAATACTTGCCTTATTTTGCTTGATTATAGTAAGGCATTTGATACCCTTGATCATAGAATTCTTTGTGCTAAACTTAAGTATTTCGGACTGAGCCCCCTTTCATTAGATTGTATCAGCAATTACTTAGCTAATCGGCTACAAAGAGTTATAATAGGCAATGAGACCTCGGATTTTGAAATTTGGAATAAAGGTGTACCGCAAGGAAGTGTATTGGGCCCCCTTGTTGTTTACTGTGCACACTGCAGACTTTAGTAATCATTTAAAATGTTCTTCTAGTCACCAGTATGCAGATGATATGCAGATTTACCATTCATTTAAGTTCGATAATATTGACCTGTGTAAAAAATTTATTAACGAAGATTTGGATCAAATTTTCAAAATTTCAAAATTTCATGGACTCAAATTAAATGAGGGTAAAACCCAAATGCTTATTTTTGGTAAAAATAGATCTGAAATTATGAATAGTGACAGTTTTATTATACACATTAATAATATCAACTTAAATTTTTCTGAATCTTGTAAAAACTTAGGAGTATTTTTTGATAATAACCTGCGCTTTGAATGTCACGTATCTAAGATTTTACAGAAAAGCTTTGCGAAACTGCGTACCCTCTACTTATTTAAGGATTTTCTCTCTGTGTATATAAAGCTAAAACTCTGTGACACACTCGTCTTGTCTGTGCTTGCATACTGTGATGTTGTTTACTGGCCTGCTTTGCTATATAAGGATAAGCAGAGTCTTCAGAAACTGCAGAATAGTTGTATTAGATATTGCTATGGACTAAAAAAATTTGATCATGTTTCTGCGTATTATCAGGAAGCTGGATGGTTTAAACTGGAGCAAAGGTTTTTTGGGCATTTATGTATGTTAATATATAAAATTGATAAGTCTCACCAACCGGTATATCTTTACAACAAACTTGTTAAAGGATCTGACATACATCTAAGACGTACTCGTCATAGCAATTTATACAATGTTCCCAGGCACAGCACTGCCCTATTTCTCCGTACTTTTAGTTATAATTTAATTCTTTACCACTTGTTATAAAAACAAGCTCGACTGTTATGTTGTTTAAAAAACATTTAAAAGAATTTTGTAAGTAATTATAATGTATCGTAATTTTATTTGTTTAATAGCTGTATATTATTTACATTATATCCTTACTTCCTATTGCTTCTATAGATTGTGTTTCTATATTTAATTTCTATACTTAATTCAATGTGTTTCTTTTTTGTGTTTTCCCGTTTAAAATAACGCATGTGCACAATGTCTGCTATTATACTATTTTCTTTGGAAATGGTCTTAATTCTTATTTTCTTGCCGGATGGTTAGGTGAGTAGCTATGCTAGATCTCGCCACCTTCTAAATAATTCTGTATTATGTTGTATTTTTAATTAATTAAAATAAAGTCATATTGTTATTATTATTATTATTATTAAACTTGAAAAGCTGGAACGGGCTTAATGCTTCGCCCTGTATACTCTCAAAGCTGATTTACATTTGAAATTAATTTTATTCAATTTATTTAACACTTCGCTGAATTTTATTTCAGCTGGCAGGGTCAAAGGCTACATCCTGTATAGTATGGTAGCACTAGTTTTTAAATTAAACACTTTAGTTTAGAACGAAAATTAACGGCTTATTTATTTACGTATAAAACACAGGGTTGAGTATTTAAATACTTGAAATTAAAATTTTATTCGCATAAAGATATTTTAACGTATCGACACTAGAAATTTGCCTAAGTCGGGGTTGGTTTTGTTTTATTAAATGATTTATTAATACTGAGAAAATTCACTTAATTTAATTTGCGCGACGGCGATTTGTTTTTTATTTGAAATTAATGCACTGGGGCGATTTTAATAAAATACCTTTTCACTAGTATCTGCCTAGGAAGCAGTACGGGCACTGTTTAAATTCGCGAGATACACCGGAAAACACACTTGGATTTAGGCTCTGGGGCGACCAAAGAGGTGACGCGGACACTGGATTTAATTGTCACTAGATACGCCGAAAACACAACTTGCCGGGGACTTGGGGTGCTCCTGTATTTATACTGATGATGGAGACTTGGGTTGCTGAAGTCTGTATGAAAGCCGGATCGGGGACCAGCCGCTCCAACGGGCTCGTATTCCGAATTATTGCGCAATAGATGCTGGAAATTTGGAATCTCAGGATGAAAATTATATCAATAAAACGGCGATGAAAAATGGAATGTTTTGATATAAAAATGTCAGTGGAATCTATTTTAGTTTTAGAAATATGAATGATAACTGTCTGAATAACTTGAATTGAGTTGGTCCCGTGAAGTAACGCTGAGAGCTGTAATTTAATCCATATTTGATGTTATATTAAGTCAAGTTAATGTTATATTAAGCCATATTGAGGGTAATGTATCGTCGGTGTTGAACAGTGCGAGAGTCAACTTTAGGGAAATGAAATGAAGATAGTGGCGAGTGGCTAGCATGCGATGGGGAACGTGTAAACTGGACTTATTTTGGGACGAATGTTTTTTGGGCTGGCTAGAAAGGCGAATGAAAGATATTTTAATATATTCATGGAAAGTTGAATTTGATGTTAAATTGAAGAGAAAGGAGCTTGTAAAAAAATTTGGAAAGTGAACTAAAATAATTTGACTTGATGTTTGTGGAGTAATTTAGAGGTGATTTGAAATGATTGGAGGGCTGTATTTTTTAGGGCGATCTTTTGTAAAGTTGTCAGTGTATTTTGATGAATTTTGATGTTGGGATGATTTCGTTGGTATATTTGGATTATTTGGGAATTATCGATGTTCCGTGAATTTTCTCAGAATTATTTATTGAAAATTGTGGTTTTTGAGTTTCATGAGTGTCTTAATCACTTTTTTATGGGTTTTACCAAGTTGACCTTAACAATTGAATTATTTGGCAAATGTTAGTAATTTTTCGTCGGCCATCTTGTTAATATGGAGAAGGTACTATAACACCATTGTTGTTTCAAATGTACAAACTTGTACAATCCCGTTTTCCTGGATTTCTAAAAGAAAATAATTTTTGTCACTGTTTTCACTTCATTTCACAAATATCATTAATTTATGTCTAGTTAATTCCCCAACCTCTTACAATTTCATTTTCCTCAATTTTGGAAAAAAATATTTTTTCGCCGTTTCATTGAGTATTTATCAAATAATATACGAATAATAATCATTACTGCCATGCACGGCTTATTTAAACTTTCATAAGTGAATAGCTTTAATAACGTTAACACGTTAACAAATAGCTGTGCATCTACATTTCTTAAAAATATAATAACGAACATTATTGTATACAAATATTTAAATCGCGTACTAGAGTTTCCTTAGAATCAGAGTCCCTTCTTGATTTGATTATAGTAACTGAAAACTTGAATATTTCAATTTCTAGAGGTTTAGGTCGTAGCATCGCAGATGACAACAGTATATTGTACTTTAAATATAAACTGTGAAAAGGTTAATGTTGCTAAAACTTTCGATCCTTCTCAAATTTTAACAGAGAACATTTTTTTATAGACTTAAGTAGCATTGATTGGTATTGTATCTATACAATGACTGATATCGATGAAAAAGTTTCTTACTTTAACGCACTTTTTGATATTTGTGCTCCACTTAAAACTAGGACCTTTGGCAGCAAAAGAACTAGTGAACCTTTGTTTACTGATACTTTACGTGTTATGAAAAAAAATCAAACTAAGGTTTGAATTCGGTTTAAAAGTAGCAGAAATAATGTGGATTGAAAATATTTTTGTGATATGCGAAATATTTACAACATTGCCTTACAGAATGAGAAGAAATCAACAACTATCTCTCAAAATTTGAGAATTTGCCTCTACCGAACTACTTCAAACTCTAATGTTAAAGCAAAAACGTGCTGTAGACTTGAGGTCTAAGACCGGAAATTACACATTGGTCTTATCTTTCGATTGTCAGACCTATGGTGACCTACGCATCATGCGGATGGTGGCCAAAAACAGAGGAAGAATTAGCACAGGGAAAGTTGCAGAAAGTACAACTCCTTGCCTGTTTACTACAGGAGCAATGCATTCGTGTCCCACCTCAACTATGGAGGCTATGCTTGACCTACTTCCCTTGCACTTGCATGTAAGGAAGGAGGCAGCACCCAGTGCCTTACCACTGCACCAGGCACATAAATTTAAACCAAGTGATCTGGTTGGTCACTTGAGGATTCTGGAATTAACCCATTTGAGGTCCATGACTAAACTCACTGACTCAATGCCAATCAAACAAGACTTTGACTGCCCGTTTGACGTGCTAATTGACAGTCGTCAGACGCGCAAAATAATACTACTGCGATTAGAACAAGGGCCACTCATGTGGTATACAGATAGATCTAAGATGGCTGAAGGGGTAGGAGTGGGCGTAGCGGGGCCTAAATGTGGGCTAACTAAAGCCCTCGGTAACACTCCAACAATCTTCCAGGCAGAAATCCAGTCGCTAAAGATCTGTGTGCCCAGGATTGCCTAAATAAAGGCATCGGAAGGGCAAATATCTATACACTATCAGATAGCTAGGCAGCAGTAAAGGCTCTAAGGTCCTGTACCTTTGAGTCTAAAATTGCCTGGAATTGTAGACAATCCCTGAAGCAACTGGCCAACAACAACAAGGTTACCTTGATGTGGGTGCCAGGGCATGAGGGAGTACAAGGAAATGAACTTGCTAGGATCTAAAGCACCATTCATTGGACCCGAACCGTTCTGTGGCCTGGCCATGGGACACATAGCGGAGGAGACCAGAAAAAGTCCTACTGGAGGAATACTCCAGGCAAAAGACAAGCGAAAAAGTTTGTAACTTATTCGACAGAGAGTGCCACAAGGCTTCTCGAACTTGAAAAGTCCGAATTAAGGCTAATTACAGGCCTTCTAACTGGCCACTGCTCCTTGAGATATCGTCTCAAGAATATGAGGAAGGCGTTAGACAACAAATGCAGATATTGCGATACTGCAGCTGAAACTACGGAATACATACTTTGTGAATGCAAGGTGTTAGACCGCACTATAGTCTAGTATACTTTAACTTGGCGTGTGTATGTATGAGTTAATATTTCCGTACGATTTCATTTTCTCCCATATTGTACACAAAGTAAAAGCAATAGTCCAGAAACATTGTCTACGTGGACAATATTTCTGGATCTTTGTGTACAAGAGAAAATGAAATCGTACGGAAATATTAACTCATACATACACACGTCAAGTTAAAGTATACTAGACTATAAGCTAAAATTTATAGAACAGGCGGAATTAACGCCTGAAGATACAGGGAAATTAGCCCCCGAGAAAATGACAAGCTTAGTAAAAAATCCTGGGCAACAACTAGATGCAGGGTAAATCACAGGGTATCTCTTAGGTCGAAGTGAAGTAAGGCTGTTCGAAGCCAAACGTCACCGTAAAACAATCTACAATCTAAAGCAAAAACCTCACACAGTGGGATATAAAGGTATCTCCGGAAAAATGCTTCAACTTAGCTTTCCAATTATAACGGAGCCCCGGACTCACATTATAAATTTTTCTTTCGAATCTGGAACAGTCCCATTAATTTAGAGACAAGTACTAGTTAAGCCAATACTTAAAAATAATAAAATAAGCACAATATCGGAACTTAAATATATCAGTCTACTTTCCGTAACCTCAAAAGTTGGCGAGAGTGTTGTCCATCGACAAGCGTTACCTTATGTGCTTAAAAATGATATAATACCAAAAGTACTATCAAGTTTTCGTAAAAATCACGGCACTTCCGCTGCTATAATGTCAATTGTTCATGATGTATTGACTTCAATTAATTCTGTTAAAGTAACTTCTCTGACTTTGTTGGATATGTCTTTGACTCATTAAATATGGAATTGTTAATAAAACCTTATCTGTCTTGACACCTCAAGTGGAAGAAAAATTTCTTCTCGACGCTTGTCACTTCCTGGAGTGCCTTAGGGTTCAATCTTGAGGCCCTTATTATTTAATATGTATACTGCAGACTTACTACAATCCACAAAATACTATTCTTTACGTATGTAGGCTGATGATGTTCAGCTTTGCATTTGATGTATTGACATCAAACGAGGCCGAAAATGAGATTAATTATGACTTAAATAAAATAAGAAACTGGACCTTACAAAATTCACTCGTCTGAAATCCAAATAAATGTAAAAATATCATCGTGTTTACTTCAAATAAATTAGAGTTATTTGTAACTTTCAACTGTCAATTAACAATGTAATCATTGAACAGGTAGGGGAGGTTAAAAATTTAGCGTTGACCTTTGATAACTGTTTGAAATTTATTCCACACGCATCGGAAGTTTGTAGAAAATGATTTTGCTCATTTAAATAGATTTCAACGAAACATTATTGATAGTGATACTAAACTGCTCCTATGTGAGTCTCTAGTTTTGTCACTTGCCAACTATTATGACTATGTTTATAGGCCCTTCTTGAATCTATCAGAGAAAAATTAACTCCAAAATATCTGTATCAACTTTG
Source organism: Leptura quadrifasciata (assembly GCA_963675555.1). Lineage (NCBI taxonomy): Eukaryota > Metazoa > Arthropoda > Insecta > Coleoptera > Cerambycidae > Leptura > Leptura quadrifasciata. Next base: position 145,501,386 of record OY776673.1, on the reverse strand, counting down.
TTACGAGAAGTTCAATTTATGAACATATTACACCGTATATTAGGGAAATAAAATTGCCAAAATTAAATGAAAGGCGCTTTGTGCACTTTACTTCTTTACTAAACAATGTGGTTATATCGCAAGAACCTAATTATCTTTTTGAAAAACTCTAAATGAGTAATTCACTGGAAGTGGTCAGATAATGCCTCATTAATTTGAAAAGTGTAATTTTGAGATAGCACATGAAATCTAAATAAATAAATAAATACACCACAGGTAATGACGACCCCCTTTATCCCGGAAGGCTCTAGAAGAGCCTTCTGTGGGAGGGGGCTACACATTTAGAGACGAGCGACACACACCCAATATCCTTGTGTAGCAGAAAAATCCCTCTCATAGTATTTTCCACTGCCACGACCGGGGATCGAACCCGGAACTTTTGGGTGAGAGGCAAATGCGCTCACCTCCCGACCATCAGTCATACAGGTAAGGAATATTACTTTCACTTTAATCATCGTTTCATCTTTTTCTATTAAATAAACTACCCATCAGTACTTTTCATACACAATGGCAGTGTGGTAATTTACGTCGGCTTTCGGAGCTTTTCAGGTCATCTTGTAACAATAACTTGTGTTAAGTGTGTAGCGCCAGAAAATATTTCCACAATTATTTCTCGCATCATAAGTGAAATGCCTTGGGGTAACCTTCGATGCCAAACTAAGTTGGAATCTTCATTTAGATAGAATACTAGAGAAGGCTTACATTTCTTATGAGCTGTGTCGCAGGACCGTGGAGAAAACCTGGAGAATGAAACCTAAAGTGGTCATGCCATCATAAGACCAATGATAACCTATGGAGCTATGGTTTGATGGCCTAAGAGCAAAGAGACTACAGCTAAGATCAAGCTCAGCCAAGTGCAAGGAGTTGCCTGCCTAAGCATAACCGGAGCTATGTGAACAATGCCAATGGAGGTAATACCGTGTCTGCCACCACTAGATATATATCTAGATGAAGTGATTCTGACAACAATGGTTTGCCCCAAATCCGTTAGCATACAGCCAAATGTAGGCTTTTGAAAGGCCAGAAGTCGCTTGTGGAATGAGGTTATCAGGAAGACGCCTCTTCTATAGGTATGCATGGATGGCATTTCCCCCCGGTTTGTCCAATATAAATGGACTATGGATAGGCGAACCAACGTAATGCATACGGAACTGGTGGGCATAACCATAGCTGCAAAAGAGTTTGTCTGTAGACAAACTACGGGCAAAACAATCAGGATCTACACAGATTGTAGACAGTTACTACTAGCCCTGAGAAGTTACAAAATTATCACACGGGCAGTATGGGAATGCCACCAAAGCACTTGTGGGTGCCTTCAGCATGAATAACATATCGGTTAGAAAACTACTATATACTATTACTAATAAGTTTGCTTTTCAATACTTTCGTCTTTAACTTGTAATGTCTCGTGCAATTTATAAGCACCAAATGATCATACCAGTATTACCACTGTCAAATTATAAATTGACACCAGCCTATTTTTAGTATTTTATACTAATATAATTGTGCTATCGCTTTCGATTGATCACTTAGGCAGATGGAATTTAATTTTTTTCTCAAAAATGATCTCAAAATTTTTTCAAGAGATAATTTTCGACAGGGAATCTACAGTTAAATTTTTGCACGTTATTACGGAACACCCTGTATATTTGCTTTATTAAAGCATTACAAGTTCTCAAATGGTCATATACAGGTTGTCCATTTTATCAGGGCCCTCGAGAATATCTCACTTAATATAGGTCGTACAAAAAAAATTTTTTACGAAAACTGTGACGATTTATATAACCTACAAAATGGTTTAAAGACATTTGAAATCCATGGCCTACTTTAAAAGTTATGGCGGAAAATATCGAAAATGCGGAAAAGGTCTAAGCCAAATATCTCCGTTATTTGAAGAGATACCAGAACAATTCTAAGAAAATTTTTAGCAAAACAGAGTGTTTCAACGAGATTTTATCTAATTTTTTTTAAAACCGATGTATTTTGAGATTTACTCTACAGGCTGTTAAAAAAATTTTTTTAACAGCAAAATACAAGTACAAAATGAACATCCAAAAAACAAAAAATTATGTATAGCAGTACTACCTACTGCCATACTGAAAAGAAAATGTGTGTATTTATTTTTAACTATTAATTAATTGTGCACCAATACACAAATGTGCTATACGAGACACCTCACGCATTACATTTTGGAGCATTTGCTCAAATGCGTTTCTAATTCTGATTTTGATGTCCTCAATATTTTCAGTGGCAGTTTGAAATACCTTGTCTTTAATCTAATCCCAGACGAAAAAATCCAAGGGAGTAATATCTGATGATCGAGCTGGCTATAGAATGGGTCCATAGGTGCCTATCCAGCTACCTAGCATAACTTGATTTAAATAATTTGTACATATTACAGCAGTGTGAGGTGGAGCCCCGTTTTGTTGAAAATATGAATAATTTAATCTTTTTGCCACTGTTAATTCATAAAGAAAATCGTTTTGCAGGAAATTAAGGTACTTACGAGCAGTTAATTTGCCATCATAAAAAGAGAGTCCAATTACTTTAGTCCCTAAAAGACCCACCCAAACATTCGTAGAAAATGTGTATTTTCTCGTGTCCACTTATAATGCATATTTCTATTGAAAAATCCATTATTAGAAAAAGTTGATTCGTCGACCAAAGAATTTTGCTACATATCAGCGGCTCATTACTTTTTTTATTTAACAACCATCCACAAAATCTTACTCTCCTCGGCTTATCTCTCTCATTTAAATGTTGAACTTCCTCATTTTGTAGCATCGAAAGCCGTATTTTTTTTACGCGACAGTTTCTCTGACTTTGTCTCAAAGAGGTATCTTCATTTTGGTTAACATAATTCAATACTCTATTCACTTCTTACATTATCCGCAACATGCCCTCGCCTTACTACTCTTTTTGAAAATGAACAGTGCGTTTTTAGATTTTGAACTAACTTCCTAAACATAGTTCGATTTGGCTGCGAAGCATCTGTAAATTTATCTCCGTAAACCGTGACTGCCATCTCAGCGTCAAAATTGCACTGACAATAAATGCTAATCATATCGAATTTGTTATTATTAGTGTACACCATAATTACTAATATAAAACTTGTCTTAGAACTCGACAACGCAACATACAACAGTGACAATTTGTCAAATTTGTCATGAAAACTATTCCCGGATTTCCCGACGGCGTCTCCACACCATCAGTTGAAATTTTTGTGACATGTTTTATACCGTTGGAAAGAGACAAAAATAAACGGAACTAATGGTGTCATGGCCCACTTTGAGATTTGTTCTTTTCATTTTTGCACAACTGCGTTTTTCGAATTAATTGATACACATTATTAATCTTATTGTCTCCGCCATCAACTTTTATCCCTTTAACTTTTTTCTCGTATCTCCTCAAATAAGGAAGCTATGTTTGTGGTTTTCTTATTTTTCAGGTTTTTGTCATATATATCACAGAATTTCAAATTTCTGTTTACTGAAATGTAGCTCACAAGAAATGGGATAACTGTTTCTGAAACTTTATTCTTCTACAATAGATATTAAGCTAGATATTTGGTGTGGCCCTCGTAAAATAGACAGACGGTATACGTCAATTTGATATTAAAAATTATTTGAACAATTTGTGTTGTCAAAGTCATTCGTGAAATAATTATTCTGAATGTATTCGGTATGTGGTCATTTTCAGGAAACGACGACTTCACGCTCTTGGTATATAAATAAATAGCGAACGTCACGCACAGTACTTGCAAGATTTCAGTAGCGAAGATTGCATTTATATATAAAGCGATTCAACTAAAACTCCTCAGACCGATTATTAGACATTCTGTTTCTGTACATTTGCTAAATAGCAAAAGTTTTAGTTCTATTTGTTTTAATTATGTTGTTAAATTTTATACAAGGTGGTCCAAAATTGTTTCCCAATATTTCTGCGGCTGATAGTACATCCAAAAATAATTGTAGTCTTTTATATAAATTTATTTCCGAAAATGAATAATAAGGGAGATATGCCCCTTAAAAGGAGGATAATACATTTCAGTTTTTCTACAATAGGTATCTTCCCTTGCTTAAAATATCAAATTCATGTTTTAAACTTAATCATAAGCCCTAGTTTGCATAGTATTAGTCAAACCCACTTCTCTGCTTAAGGTGTAATTTTCGGAGCGGACCGTCAGTATATTCCTCATAACTTTTTCATATTTCTAAAAATTATTATAAACTAATTTTCAGATCATTAGAAATAAAAAAGGTATTCTTATTGCATTTCGACAAACCAAGCCGTTCTCGTGTAATTTATTTATGTTTCAAAAATAACATTCATTTACAACAGTTTAGTAATAAAAAGAATACTTTGAAATATAATTAAACGTAGAAAATAGCTAATTGTCAATTACAAAAATTAAAACATAATATTTTTAGTCGCAAACTCCTCTATAAAATCCTTATTTTGCTATAAGGAACGTAACCAGACTGCAACCAACAGCTACTCTCCGGGCTATGTGCTCCGCCGAGCGCTGAATTACAAGTTACAAGCCTGGCGCGTTAAGTGTAATAATTACATATTACCATCAACACGTTACCTTATAGTAAAATAAGGATTTTATAGAGGAGTTTGCGATAAAAATATTATGTTCTAATATTCCACCCTCTAAAAGCACATTTCAAAAATTACAAAAATTGTTCGAAATGTCCTCCATTTTCCCGTATGCACAATCTAAAGTCTTTAAGGAACGTTGAATACTTTGTACAATTGCTTCATCATTCTATAGCAATGTAAACTTTTGATCGATATTTTCTCTCAACTGTTCAATCGTGTCAATTTGAGTATTATAAACTTGTGATTTTAGATAACCCCACACCGCGAAATCAAGAGGAGTGACTTCTGATTAGGTAATTAATAGATTTTCTATTTTTTAAAAGCTTTTATTAAACTTGCAATGTTTGTTAGTTATTATAGTTAGTTAGATCAGTTTATTGTTTAGGTCAAATGTTACAACCAAAATTTTGACTAGTTCTAATTAAGCTAGGGCTTTGAAATTTTGTAAGCGTATAAGTCCGGTGACAATACACTTTAACATTTTCATATAAGAAAAAAACAAAATGACGGCTTCAATATGGCGGACGACTTGACCGTTTATGATCCAATTCGACTCGAAATCGATATCTGGGGGTTTTCGAGATCGCCAATTATCAATTCTTGGTTAAAATTTAGAAATTCAAAATGGTGGACGACTTTTGTCATTTATGGTCCAAATCGATCAAAATCGATATCTGGGGGTTTTCGGGTTCGCCGATTACGAATTTCTAGTCAAAAATTTAGTTCAGGATGGCAGCTTCAAGATAGGGGACGACTTTATCTCGCGACAAGCTTTTATATAAAAAAAATTATATAATGTAACAAAATGATGGGTTTGATTTACTTCAAAATTTATTTTCTACTTTTTAGAGCATTTAAATAAAGGCTTTTTTAAAAATATTTTTTATTATTTACTTACCTATATTACATGCCAATTACAGAACCCAAAAATTTCTGCGCCTGTATATCTATAATATCTATATTAGGTGGTGAATAATGACCTGATACCTAGCATGGGATAAGAAATTAAGACACATGGTACTAAAAAGTTATTATATATTAATTTTTGTGATACTATGTAACCAAATTACAATAATTAGTTATATAAACTAAACTTTTACGTAAGTAATTCTACCAGAAACACCATGGATTCCTAGTATTTGTTGATTTATTTAAGCCTAAAATGAAAAAACAATATTCATTACAAATACATTTACAAATCGTATAAAAATAAATGAAGTTGTAAAATTTTGAGAGATCTCAGTTCTGTGATATGTCTACTTATGTAAATGAGAAAATAAATATTAAAAAAAAACGATCAATTTCTAAGATAAAATAAAATACATGAAAAATTCTTAGATATCTACTATATAACAAATTAACAATAATTTTGAAGTAAATAAAATAATACAAAACGAAGTCGTTTTCATGAACACTAAAACATTTAAACACTGTACTTGAACAATCTCGACGAATGTTTTGCCATTCATGTATTAAAATATAAATATTGTAATTGAGACAATTATCACAAAACAACATTAGCAATAAAGTATTTTGACAAACACCAAACACTATACACTCGAACACTTTATTCGACGCGCGTTTCAAGATTGGCGTATTAAAAAATAAAACTATGTAAACCCTTAATCGGTTTTACTATTACTGACATTTTCTTTGGCTTCAGGGGACTTGAAATCGTGCAAATTCACCAAATACTCAAAATCGATTTTTTCGCACGATCACAATACTTTCATTCACATATTACGTATATGGGAAAGTAAAAAATAAAAGCCGTGGATATTCGTCTGACAATCGAATAAATAACCAGGCCACTAAACGTCCGAAAGTCGATTTTATTTACTGAGAAATTAACTCGCGCGGCATAATAAAAGAAAATTTTTTAGGGAAAAGAAATTTTTAACAAAACTCACGACACAGATTAATAAAATAAAATTTTTAGAAGGAAATTTTTTTACTTTCGATATAACAAAATTTAAAAAATGGAAGAAGCCAAGGACTCGGATGTATTCCATTGCTATTTCAATTCGAGTATCTTTACACACTGAGCTTCCTTAGGACAACAGTTCTGCTATAAAACGTGTAATATCTAAGTCTATACCCGCTTCGCTAATTTTCTTCCCGGAAGTTTTGCTACAGGAGTTATTAATGATGTTTTCGGCATTTCAGGAAATTCTCCGTTACTACTCAACTGTGTGTTAATATGTAATAATAGATAACCAATGACTTCACATATTTTATATTAATTTAAAATTTTAGTGCTACTTTAATGTTATCATTAAGCCACTCACCACATATATGTTTGTTCATCTTCTGATGGTTGTAAACTCTTCATCTAGTGCAATTTTAATGTTATTTGTGAATGACACGAATACTGTATTAATATTAGTGCATCCATATAACCAATTCGCATTTATTACGTTTAATGAAATATTATTATAGTCTACTTAAACTGGAACTCCTACCTGGAGAAGGTAATCCATAAAACAAGACTGTCCTTGTGGAGGAATTTACGGAGAATCCTGTGGGTATGGGTCCCCAACAAATACACTGTATATACGTTACCGCCATTAGATCAATGGTAGCGTGCGGTTCCATAGTTTGGAGATTGAACGGGCTATAACAGATGGCCAAAGCCAAACTCTCTGGTACAGAGACAAGCATGCCTGACAATAACTGGTGCCATAAGCACCACATCGTAAGCTGCTCTAGAAATCCTCCTGGACTTACCTGGACTCCATAATTACCTGAAGAGAGAGGCTAGATGAGCAACATACAATTCCAACAATCGGCAATCAATATGCTGCAGGCTAGCTTCATGGAACGCAGTGGGTTGACTGGTGACTTAAACAGTCATAACATCCTAGGCATGTTTTCGGATGTGATGCCTACCACTCTGAATTTTAACGCCCTATTTCCTGAGAGAAATGAGTGGGAACAGAATAAAAGCGATCTACAAAAGGCAGATAGTTGTTGATTTACAGACGGTTCCAAAACTGCTGAAGGAAAGGGAGCTGGAGTTTATAGTCGCAACACAAGGATAAGAATAACTTCGAGCCTGGGTAAAGTCGCGATAAGATTTCAAACTGAAATATATGCCACTGAATGCATCTAACTAATGCGTCCTAGATAGATCAGTAAAGATCTTCTCAGACAGAAAAGCAGCTCTTAAAACTCTTGGAGGATCCAAGAGCTGTAACTCTAAAACAGTGTGGAATTTCCAATAGGCTCTAACCAAATTGAGCAAGAACAACAAACTAACTCTGGTCTGGGTGCGTGGTCACTCTGGAAGGCAATGAAATTCCCGATTGCCTGACCAGAGAGGGCTCGGCATTAAAATTTATAGGACCAAAACCAGTTCTTGGCATATCCTCGAGTACTGCTAAAACAATTAATATTCTAGACTGGGCCGAGAGTAAAACTCTCCAGGATTGGCTCGTTCAAAGGAGTTCGTTACATATTCTTTGAAATCAAGGGCCCAAACACACCTAAGGATTCTAATCGGCCTATATACTGGGCACTGCAGATTAAATCATCACCAACACAGACTTGGACTGGTGGAAAACGCTGAGTGTCGTCTGTATTTAGAGGAAGATGAAACGGCAAAACATGTCCTGTGATATTGACCCGCTGTAGAAAGAACACGCTTCACACTATTTGGCTATTTGGCAAAAGGTAGCTTTTTCCAGAGACGGCGTATAGTTATACCATCTTGTAGGGTTATAAAGTAATTTCTGCTTGCCTATTTGGTATAAAACATTTTAAAAACGACATTTTATGTGTTAAGCCTGCTTGTCAGATCGATACATTAGCCAAAAGATACGAGTTTTGATTCCGCCGGCATTAAGTCTTGATTTTAAAAAATCCACGTTTCAATTATTTAAACGATGATAAAGAAATAATCCGTACAAACGCCAAATCCCAGATTCCCACTATTTAGCAATTTGGGGTCTCTCCAGATAAAACAAGAAGATTATATACATTGCACATCCATTCACGAGATTTTGCTGCAATGAGTAACCTATGATTTTATATCTTACTGTGTGTACTCCAAATTTTATAATCCTTAGTTACAGTTAATTGGATATCTTGCTTAGTAATAATTAAAACAATATTTCAATATTTGTATTGTTTATTCTGATGGTGACTCACTTAGACACGAACTATTTTGATATCTCCACTTGACAAGTGTACGACAAGGTATCTTGTAAAATGAGTCATTTGTTCAACAAAAATTATAGTTAGAAAAGTTAAATATACAAATACAGTGTGTTATACTTCCTGGTGTATTTGGGCGAATTGATTTTTTTAATTGTAATACCGGTGATCAACGGTAGTACCCAGTTAAATCGTTAAGTCGTGCTTCTTCGGTGACAAATCTACCTAAAAATTACAGTGTAGATTTGATTGCTTATTCAGTATCCTTTAATTCGTTTTTTTTGTTACTGGACATCGGTAAATCTTCATATAACGGAATAAATCCAGTTTCAAGGCCGCAGACATTTAAATTTGTGGGCTGGCATATTCAATAACAGGGTAATGTATACATTTGGGAGGGCAACATGAATGATGTTAAATATTTGTATATTAAGGGAAATTATCGAAAATATCGTAGGTAGTCTTCTTCCGAAACAAATGTTAAAACCATCTTGCAAGCACGATGGAGCCCGTTATCACAATAATGTTAATGTAAACAGCATTGTTGAACCAGAATTTCAACGAATGGATGGATATACATAGACAGATAACGTGGCCTCCTAGAAGTCCCAATCCAACGCCGCTTGATTTTTTTTTGGGTGCTGTATGAAAAATGAAGTTTATAAAACAAGATCTGATAATATCAATGAATTGAGGGAAAAATCAATGAAGTAATTGATCACATCAATACGAGCAATATTTTGGAACATGCGTCCAGAAATTTTTATAAAACAATAAACTTGTATGACGGTTCCCACATAGGACAATAATTATTATTGTAATTGTAATTCTCTTATTTTGTGTTCAAAATAATTTTATTCTTGTACACGATATTTTATCGAATGAAATTAAATTTATTGTGCATTAACAATTATTACAAAAAATGGCTTTCTGGCATTCCAGTTCGGACTCGGCCATTTATCTGCGGTGTTAAGCGCCATCGATGTCGTAGAGCTGACCGGAAAACTAGAGGCAATTATTAAAATAATTGAAAAATTATTGCTCGTTTAGTATTATATTTTTCAAATTAGAGAACAGTGAGAATTGCGATATGTTCCATTTAAAAAAATCTAATTAAATAATTTTTTCCCTTCCTCTTGGCTTTGCGTAAACCATCAGCCAGTAACTCTTGATTTATATATAATAAATAAATAAATAACATCACCATTAATAAAACAACTCCCAATTTCAGAAGCCAGAGGCTTGTGCGGAAGGGGGTTACACAATGAAAAGCGCGGACATACAACCATATCCTCCGACAGTGCCGGACCTGGGATTCGAACCCGGTAGCGCGATACCCGTTCGATTAATTGCGATTGCCACATCGTGTCTTCACCAACGCGGTTATCGGCTAGACCTATATGTTCCATAATGCATGCAAACAATGCTGTCCATTGTTATCTAACCAATAAAACCATCCATTATTATCTAACCTAACCAAAGCTATCTAAAAACATACATATATAGTAAAATAACTATTTATCCCAAGGATAAACACGAGGACACATTCACGTGTAGGGGTCCGTCTTGACGGCTTTAAAAGGTCACAGACATAAGTAGGGGACCATGGTATGTTAGGCTTAAGTCACATAGGAGCAGTTAACATTAAGGTTATAACAAATCCAACCTAAAACTTTAAATTTATAGTTTTATATTTGCTGATTTAAAAAATTAAATAATGCTGTAAACACAACTAAAAATTATATGGTTGATGTCTCCAATTTGTCCGCATGAATAAAGATTATTATCCGGTACTTCGATTTTAAAAAGGTGTGATGCGAATCGGCCATGATTAAATTTAAGCCTTGCAATGGTTGTATAAAGTTGGCGCGACATGAGCAAATTATTATACCAATGTTTTTTGGGAGTTTAGGATGTATCAGAAATAAATAATTTGTAGTCTTATCATTGTATGGATTTTCATATATTTATTCCCATTTTTTTCTTGCTTTAATTTTGTAAACTGGGATTAAATCGGTATCTGGAATTTCATTAATTTCGTGCTGTTCATAATCGATTCTTTAACCAAACGGTCTACTCGTTCGTTATATTTCAAGCCGCAGTGTGCCTTTACCCCACATAATTTTAATATTGAGGTTGGCGTTCAATGCTTGCTGATATATTCTGAAAATAGCCCCAGTGAGGGGATTTGTGGGAATGTTTAGAAATTAAAGAAATATAAATTAGTAAAAGAACTATAGTGAGTGCAGATATTTAACTTGGTGCCTTTTAAGACTGTGTGTTTAATATTTTAAGATATGTTGAAAAATAACGATTTGACGAAATAAAAATTTAATTCAGCAGATTTACACTGTACTTTAAATAACATTTTGAACATCAAAATTGGTTTTTCCTAAATGGGAAAGTTTGTCTGAGTTGTCCCGGGCAGATTTCTTAATTCAAATGTGCTTTTAGGGGGCGGAATATTAAACATAATATTTTTAGTCGCAAACTCCTCTATAAATCCTTATTTTACTATAAGGAAAGTAACCAGACTGCAACCAAAGTTACAAATCTGGCGCGTTAAGTGTAATAATTGCATATTACCATCAAAACACTAATGCTTCGATTGCAACAAACACCAGCCGAAAGACTGATCCTACTTAAAGGAGTTCCCTTGCCAGTCGTCACACACCACTTGCAGACTGCAGTTTCGAGCTGTTGGCTCTCGTCAGTGCAAGGTAGGTATGCGACGACCGGCATGAGAATCCTTTGACTATAGTACATCCCGGTATTTTTGCAATAGCGACATGTAAAACAGCCAGCAGGCGCCATCTAGCGGTCCAGTGTCTGTTGCAATCGAAAAATAAATAGCCTGACTTGGCTTAGCATAGTTCAAATGTGCTTTTAGAGGGCGGCTAAAAATATTATGTTTAATATTCCGCCCTCTAAAAGCACATTTGAACTATGCTAAGCCAAGTCAGGCTATTTATTTTTCGATTGCAACAGACACTGGACCGCTAGATGGCGCCTGCTGGCTGTTTTACATGTCGCTATTGCAAAAATACCGGGATGTACTATAGTCAAAGGATTCTCATGCCGGTCGTCGCATACCTACCTTGCACTGACGAGAGCCAACAGCTCGAAACTGCAGTCTGCAAGTGGTGTGTGACGACTGGCAAGGGAACTCCTTTAAGTAGGATCAGTCTTTCGGCTGGTGTTTGTTGCAATCGAAGCATTAACGTTTTGATGGCAATATGCAATTATTACACTTAACGCGCCAGATTTGTAACTTTGGTTGCAGTCTGGTTACTTTCCTTATAGTAAAATAAGGATTTATAGAGAAGTTTGCGACTAAAAATATTATGTTTAAGATTTCTTAATGTTTATTGTTGAATGTTATAATAAAAATTATAATAAATTGAAACTGGTTACAAATGGCCATGGGAACGTAAATGATCATTTTAAATAACAAAATATGCCTTTATTGCATTCAAAAATATTTAGGACGCATAAATAAAAAAAGGAAACCGATCCTCACATTAGTTTAGACGCTGAAGGTAGTTTCCGCTGGCCTTAGGAGGTCCGAAAGGTGTTATAATCGTTTTCGATATATTTTTCTCCGTAATAGGTCTGTGCATAAAATTTAGTTTTTAATTGAAAATGGTAAATTTATGGGTGTTATAAAGTTTTTAAAAAGTAGCCATTTACTTTCGGCGTTATTTGTAATAGGAATTACCTCAACGCGTCGAGGTTAGAAAACGCTCCCTTGGCGTGAGGCTAGGCGGATGACGTCACATACCTGCTGCGCGATGTGCGTTGCGGTACTCTAGGTGTTATTATAGTGATGTAGTTAATTTTGCGACTGTCATGAGCTAGGACGGGCCGGATATTTTTGAAGATATTTATCATAGTCGTATTTATCTGTGCTTTTTTGAAAGAAAATCGGATACCATAATCACGTCTACGTTCACCAAATTATGTGAATCTTCTTTATGGAAACCCTCCTCCATATTTGACAACAATAAACGAACTATATTTGATGTTCTAAGTAGTAAAGGCAGTAAAGGTTAGTGCCGTGAATTGAAACTTTGTTCTAACGAGAACGACACGGAATAAACCTAACACAGCGGACAGATGATCTGGCGCCTACAGATCCAGCAAGCATGTGACGTTATACGCGTTTATCTGACTGAAATAACAGCAAGCAATTTCTACGGTCGCTGCTGTTGTTCGGATTGAGTTTTTTCAACCACAGTTCTGTTTTTGTTGTTTAAAATAGTTTTCTTTTTCAATGTTTTAAATGGTATGTTTAAAACAAGTTTAAAACGTTTAAAGCACTCTTCAACTAAAATTAAATGATAGCAAGTTACTGTATCTGCTACTACTACTTGATGACAGATGGCGTTCTTAAACGGTATACCATTGTGAGGCCATCATCGACACTTTTCCACAAACTCTAAAATAATACATTTGTTTAAAACATCGCATTGTGTATTAAATATGTTTTAAACATTTGTCTAAACAACAGTGCGATGTTTTAAACATTTGTTTAAAACATTTTGTTTTAAACATGCCAACCCTGAACGTACTTATATTAATTTTTTGTAGACAGACCCCATTGGCATAGGTCCCAGATCCCAAAAGTGGTCCAATTTCAAGTAATTTATGAGAAATGTCAAAAATTGTGTTTTTTTATATTTTCTTTTGAGGAGCACAGAAATATTAATATTTTAATGTCCAATTTAATGTATTTTGATACGCTAGATCGATTGGCGTAAGTTCCAAAACATAGTGGTCTAGTTACGAGTTATTTTCGCGAAACTGGAAAAAACAGTATTTATTGGTATTTTCTTTTGAGATGTACAAGAATGTTAATGGTTAGTGTTCACTTTTACCTATTTAGATACGTCGGATGCCCAGAACTGTACTGAACTCCTCCAGCGCGTTGACTCTGCCACTTGTATATCCGTGGCGCTTATTCTCGATTAATCCAGTCTGTAATTCGAGACATTTCTACTCCTTCCAGTGTATTCTGTGTGGCAGAGCCACCCTGGGCCGACTGGTGAACTATTGTTTTACTGGTTGCCTATTACTCAGGTTTCCTTGTGCTTCATCTACTACTAGGGATTAAACCTCTGTCTGTTCTTACGGAGGGTGGGTGGGTATGCATTTAACAATATTTTACATGATATTAATACGCCGAATCAATTGAAGAAGGTCCCAAATCCCAGAGGTAGTCTTATTTCGAGTTATTCACGAAAAACAAATATATTCTCACATAGAAGAATATCGATATGTAAGTAATAACGTTGGTCGTTAACTGTTTCAATTTTTTCTCATAGATAACTTAACTTTTAGAATAGATTTATGAAAATGATGTATATGCATTTTTAATAATGCCTACAAAAACGTTATTTCTTAAAAATTTTCTACAAAATTTAGTACAGGCCCGTTGTGAGGGGTGAAGAATCCAGTGGCGTGCATAGATTTTTACAAAAAATCGCTAATATGAATTATTAAAATTTTACTCCTATAAACTAACGTAGTAGGCCTTGGATTTTGTAGCAATCTGGCGCTTTTTGCTCCAAAAATGAGGTTCAACAAACTCTACAATTTAAGAAAAAACTGTGAAAATCGGATACTAAATAACGATTTTACAGGTTGACACCAAATAAAATAGGTCACACTGTATAAGGACAATAAATAGCTGTAACTTAGATTTATCATCAATAGTGCACGTTAAGTTCATGAGTTTTTGTTGATTAGAAAATTCATAGTTCCGCTTAGGAAGTTTGAAATTTAATGTTATTAGAAGTAATTTTTTTTTAAATGCACTTTAAAAATATGTGATCTTGAAATCCAACAATATCATTATCAGTGAAAGAAATCTGAAAAATTAAGGAAACTCTAAAAACCTCTATCAAAGAATCGAAAAAAAACCAAAATTTTTACATTATTGAGATTGTATAAGAAAACAGGTTTAAGCGCTAAAAACTGCATAAAGAACCTACAATCTAAAAAAAAATAGTTTCTTACGATGTAGTTTCCTACCTTAAACACACAGCGTGTTCTATGTTTACAGAAAAATACATTTTTATGTTAGGTCTCGTCTTGAAAGGACCCCGCACATTTCTTATGGGAAATGGCCCCCGGTGAAACTCGCTGGAAGCGATATATGTTATTCCTCTTGAGCTCCTGATCACTGGTTACCTGTATTATCCAGAAAAGATTTATTTATTTATATACTTCTTCACTGGCCAGCACTGGTGAATGCGTCACATATAAAATCACGTTATAATTCGGTCAGCAATCAACAAAAAGAATTTTACCTCGTACTGGCGTGTGAGTAATATACCTATTATGAAAGTGCTCAAACACAGCATATTAATTGGATTATTAAACATAATATTTTTAGCCGGGCGGAATATTAAACATAATATTTTTAGCCGCCCTCTAAAAGCACATTTGAACTATGCTAAGCCAAGTCAGGCTATTTATTTTTCGATTGCAACAGACACTGGACGGCTAGATGGCGCCTGCTGGCTGTTTTACATGTCGCTATTGTAAAAATACCGGGATGTACTATAGTCAAAGGATTCTCATGTCGGTCGTCGCATACCTACCTTGCACTGACGAGAGCCAACAGCTCGAAACTGCAGTCTGCAAGTGGTGTGTGACGACTGGCAAGGGAAATCCTTTAAGTAGGATCAGTCTTTCGGCTGGTGTTTGTTGCAATCGAAGCATTAGCGTTTTGATGGTAATATGCAATTATTACACTTAACGCGCCAGATTTGTAACTTTGGTTGCAGTCTGGTTACTTTCCTTATAGTAAAATAAGGATTTATAGAGGAGTTTGCGACTAAAAATATTATGTTTAAGATTTCTTAATTTTTATTGTTGAATGTTGTAATAATAATTATAATAAATTGAAACTGGTTACAAATGGCCATGGGAATGTAAATGATCATTTTAAATAACAAAATATGCCTTTATTGCATTCAAAAATATTTAGGACGCATAAATAAAAAAAGGAAACCGATACTCACATTAGTTTAGACGCTGAAGGTAGGTTCCGCTGGCCTTAGGAGGTCCGAAAGGTGTTATAATCGTTTTCGATATATTTTTCTCCGTAATAGGTCTGTGCATAAAATTTAGTTTTTAATTGAAAATGGTAAATTTATGGATGTTATAAAGTTTTTAAAAAGTAGCCATTTACTTTCGGCGTTATTTGTAACGCGTCGAGGTTAGAAAACGCTCCCTTGGCGCGAGGCTAGGCTGATGACGTCAAATACCTGCTGCGCGATGTGCGTTGCGGTACTCTAGGTGTTATTATAGTGATGTAGTTAATTTTGCGACTGTCATGAGCTAGGACGGGCCGGATATTTTTGAAGATATTTATCATAGTCGTATTTATCTGTGCTTTTTTGAAAGAAAATCGGATACCATAATCACGTCTACGTTCACCAAATTATGTGAATCTCCTTTATGGAAACCCTCCTCCATATTTGTCAACAATAAACGAACTGTATTTGACGTTCTAAGTAGTAAAGGCAGTAAAGGTTAGGGCCGTGAATTGAAACTTTGTTCTAACGAGAATGACACGGAATAAACCTAACACAGCGGACAGATGATCTGGCGCCTACAGATCCAGCAAGCATGTGACGTTATACGCGTTTACCTGACTGATATAACAGCAAGCAATTTCTACGGCCGCGCGCGCCAATATCCATTGGCTGGATGTCGGTCTCGATAACTAGGGCCGAGTAGGACTACTACTCTTTGCTCCTAGATTATCTCTGTAGACCTGGACCGGCCTTCGTGATAGGTGGGCCCGCTTACTTCTACCAGACCCAGCTCGCAAATGCGAGATGTGCCGTGGTATTTTCTGCGGACCTCCCCTGGTCCTGGCTGTTGAACCTCGCTGGCTGAGGTCTCTTCTGGCGCTCTTCTTGTCTTGATATTTTCTTTCTTCGCCAGCTTGTCACCCCCGGGGGTAGTCATCGGTCGAGTTGGGTTTAGGAAGTTTTGGCTGGGACTGACTGCCGGTACGTAGGACATCAATTGATATCCTACCCCGGATTATCGGAAAGGTAAGGATATGAGCTGTGTAGTTCGGGAGTGTGGAGACCCTAAGTGCTTATTTTAGCACTTTCGGACTCCATGGAGCAGGTGGGACAACGGGCGTTGGACGGTATGATGTCCGACGCCCGCAAGGAGGTTGGGTTAGGATAGAAAAACGTCATGTCTCTGGTAGTGATGGTCCGTCCTGGGGTATCTGAAACAGATCGGTTAGCGGGAAATATAAGTTATACTCACCCGTTGTCCAGTAGCTGTACCCTCGGCCGTTAATGCCTCGGGGCGTCGGCAGGGTCATAATCAGTGGCCTGTCTGATCAGCGGGTTCCCATGCTCCTCGGCTTGGGCACACAGCTTCTTCGCTCGTTCCCGGATGACTTCAGTGACCGTGGTGTACTCCAGGTCTTTGACGATATCTGCGGTTCTCACGTACCATGGGGCGTCGACTGCCGTCCTGAGGGCGATGTTTTCCACTGCCTGGATTTTCTTCATGTAGGACTTTGCCTGGTAGCCCCACGCTATCGAGGCGTACGTCAGCTGCGGCCTGATGAGGGTCTTGATAAGCGTGAGCTTATTCCTCAAGTTGAGACGGCTCCCGTTTCCCATCATCGGGTAGATGAGGGCTCTCGTGCGCCGGGCCTTGGCTGTGATAGCGTCCGTGTTCTGTCTCCACGTTAGGCTTCTGTCCATGACCACGCCAAGGTACTTGACGGTGTCGTGCCATTGGATATCCTTGCCGTTGATGGAGACGTGTCCTGTGGGAATTTCTTTCCGCACTCGTCTGAAGAGAATGGCTTGGCTTTTGTCGGCGTTGACGGCGACTTTCCACTTCGTGCACCATTCTTCCAGGAGTGTGGCCGCTGCTGTTGTTCGGATTGAATTTTTTCAACCACAGTTCTGTTTTTGTTGTTTAAAATAGTTTTCTTTTTCAATGTTTTAAATGGTATGTTTAAAACAAGTTTAAAACGTTTAAAGCACTCTTCAACTAAAATTAAATGATAGCAAGTTACTGTACCTGCTAGTACTACTTGATGACAGATGGCGTTCTTAAACGGTATACCATTGTGAGACCATCATCGGCACTTTTCCACAAACTCTAAAATAATACATTTGTTTAAAACATCGCATTGTGTATTAAATATGTTTTAAACATTTGTCTGAACAACAGTGCGATGTTTTAAAGATGCAACCCTGAACGTACTTATATTAATTTTTTGTAGACAGACCCATTTGGCATAGGTCCCAGATCCCAAAATTGATCCAATTTCAAGTAATTTATGAGAAAATGTCAAAAATTGTGTTTTTCATATTTTCTTTTGAGGAGTACAGAAATATTAATATTTTAATGTCCAATTTAATGTATTTTGATACGCTAGATCGATTGGCGTAAGTTCCAAAACATAGTAGTCTAGTTACGAGTTATTTTCGCGAAACTGGAAAAAAACAGTATTTATTCGTATTTTCTTTTGAGATGTACAAGAATATTAATGGTTACTGTTCACTTTTACCTATTTAGATACGTCGGATGCCTAGAACTGTACTGAACTCCTCCAGCGCGTTGGTTCTGCCACTTGTATATCCGTGGCGCTTATTCTCGATTAATCCAGTCTGTAATTCCTTCCAGTGTATTCTGTGTGGCAGAGCCACCCTGGGCCGACTGGTGAACTATTGTTTTACTGGTTGCCTATTACTCAGGTTTCCTTGTGCTTCGTCTACTACTAGGGATTAAACCTCTGTCTGTTCTTACGGAGGGTGGGTGGGTGTGCATTTAACAATATTTTACATGATATTAATACGCCGAATCAATTGAAGTAGGTCCCAAATCCCAGAGGTAGTCTTATTTCGAGTTATTCACGAAAAACAAATATATTCTCACATAGAAGAATATCGATATGTAAGTAATAACGTTGCTCGTTAACTGCTTCAATTTTTTCTCATAGATAACTTAACTTTTAGAATAGATTTATGAAAATGATGTATATGCATTTTTAATAATGCCTACAAAAACGTTATTACTTAAAAATTTTCGACAAAATTTAGTACAGGCCCGTTTTGAGGGGTGAAGAATCCAGTGGCGTGCATAGATTTTTACAAAAAATCGCTAATATGAATTATTAAAATTTTACTCCTATAAATTAACGTAGTAGGCCTTGGATTTTGTAGCAATCTGGCGCTTTTTGCTCCAAAAATGAAGTTCAACAAACTCTACAATTTAAGAAAAAACTGTGAAAATCGGATACTAAATAACGATTTTACAGGTTGACTCCAAATCAAATAGGTCACACTGTATAAGGACAATAAATAGCTGTAACTCAGATTTATCATCAATAGTGCACGTTAAGTTCATGAGTATTTGTTGATTAGAAAATTCATAGTTCCGCTTAGGAAGTTTGAAATATGTTATTAGACGTAATTTTTTTAAATGCACTTTAAAAATATGTGATCTTGAAATCCAACAATACCATTATCAGTGAAAGAAATCTGAAAAATTAAGGAAACTCTAAAAACCTCTATAAAAGAATCGGAAAAACCCAAAATTTTTACATTATTGAGATTAAATAAGAAAACAGGCTTAAGCGCTAAAAACTGCATAAAGAACCTACAATCTAAAAAAAATAGTTTCCTACAGAGAAAAGAGAAAAAATAAATGGAATTAAATGGTGTCATGGCCTACTTTGAGATTTGTTCTTTTCATTTTTGCACAAGAGCGTATGTGTTTTTCGAATTTTTTGATATACATTATTATTCCTATAGTCTTTGCCGTCAACTTTCATTCCATTAACTTTTTTCTTATCTCCTCAAATAAGGAAGCTATAACCGTTTGTGGTTTTCCTATTTTTCAGGTTTTTGTAATATATCTCACAAAGTAGGCTATGGATTTCAAATTTCTTTTTACTGAAATATAGCTCAGAAAAAATGGGATAACTATTCTTAAAACTTTATTTATCTACAATAGATATTAAGCGAGATATTTAGTGTGTTCCTCGTAAAATAGACAGACGATATACTTCACGAATTAATTAAGTAACGTATTGTTTTACTGTTTTAGCTACGTTGTCCGCTGTCGCAGCTGGCACCGTACTTGGTTGGACATCGCCAATTCAAGATGACTTACAGAATGGAAATTATCTAGGAAAAAAATTGAACCCCGATCAAATGGGATGGATCGGCTCTTTCGTAACTTTAGGAGCAATGGCAATGTGTATTCCTACAGGCTTTATATGCGATCTTATTGGCCGGAAGAAAACTTTGCTATTGTTGCTAATTCCATTTACAAGTGGTTGGTTATTAATTTTATATGCTGAAAATATTATAATGTTATATTTTGGTCGGTTAATAACTGGAATGGCAGCGGGTGCATGTTGCATAGCCGCCCCACTCTATGCTAACGAAATTGCACATAAATCTTTGCGAGGTACATTAGGAAGTTATTTTCAACTTATGTTAACTGTTGGGATATTTTTAGCATATTTAAGTGGTAAATATTTGACTCCTATTAACTATACAATTCTGTGTACAAGCATACCTTTTTGTTTTTTATTATTCTTCGTCTTTCAACCCGAGACACCTACTTACTTGTTAAAAAGAGGTTTTCATAATGAAGCCAAATTATCCCTTACAATATTTCGCGGACAGTCATACAACGTAGATTCTGAAATGGAGGAAATTGAAGGTTCCATAAAAGAAGGTGCTCGAACAGCTGTTTCCCTAATCCAAACTTTAAAGAAAAAATCAGTTAGAAAAGCTTTTTTCATATCCTCTGCCTTATACTTTTTTCAACAGTTTAGTGGTGTAAATACAATTATTTTCTATACAAGTAGTATTTTCGAGGACTCAGGGGAAACCTTGGATCCCCGAACTGCTTCTATAATAGTAGGAGCAGTCCAGGTTGCTGCAACCTTTATATCCTCTCTCGTTGTTGACAAGTTAGGACGTAGATTTCTACTTTTGCTTTCAAGTTTTGTGATAGCACTATCAGTTATTCAATTAGCCGTATACTTCACACTTAAATATCGTGTCAATTTGGACGAAGATGTATTAAAGGAACTCAGCTTTTTACCTGTAGGATCCCTATGTCTGTTTATAATTGCATTTTCCTTAGGTTTGGGTCCAGTTCCATGGA
This sequence comes from Leptura quadrifasciata, assembly GCA_963675555.1. Classification (NCBI taxonomy): domain Eukaryota; kingdom Metazoa; phylum Arthropoda; class Insecta; order Coleoptera; family Cerambycidae; genus Leptura; species Leptura quadrifasciata. The sequence continues at coordinate 145,480,404 of OY776673.1, read as the reverse complement.
TTATAACATCAGAAATCTTCCCTACAGAGATAAAAAGTGTTATGAGTTCGATAACTGCAACATTTAATTGGTTTTTAGCATTCATTATTACAAAATTCTATGTATCAGTATCGGGTGTAGTAGGTGAAGATAGTACTTTTTATTTCTTTGGCGTTGCTTCATTAATATGTACCCTATTTGTTTTTTTTGTTTTGCCGGAAACCAAAGGTAAAACTATAGATCAAATTCAAGATGAATTAGAAAACTAACTTCTCAGTGTTCCATAGTACCTTTTTGTGAAACGAAGGAACGTTTTGTTGACAAGATATTTTTTTATACTTGGACAGGGGTTTAATCCTTGAGAGTAGTAAATTATATTATTTTTAATTTATATTTTTGTTTTTTTGACAGTTTAATATAACTCGAACTTCCAAAACGCCACCTATAATGAGTGAATTGTAAAATTGTTCAGAGTTTACCCAGTGAGAATTGCTGAGAACATTTTATGTACAACCTTTCAAAGTAGTTTTACAGACGTCGGAAGAAATTCACTAATTAGTTAAGATCATGAAGGAAAATTGTGAAAGTTTTTAATAGGATGGGCCGTTCTGTTTATAGAATTTGTATACGAGATTGCACCACGGGTTTAAAATCTACATTTGCACTTAACTGATTATACAGGATGTTTCATAATTGAATGCTGATCCTAAAGGGATGATTTTTAAAAAAATTCTTTATATAAACATAGGTCCACAACCGCTTTATTTCTGAGATACAGAGTGTTGAAATTTAACCAAAAAATCAGTTTTTCCTCTACCTTTAAAACTGCTTTTTTTCAATTTTGGTACATGCAAAGTTCGCATAAAAATACATTTTTTCCAGCATAAATGTTTTTTAGATTTTCATCAGTGGCCTGCAATATTTTTAATTTAAAAAAATGATACGCCACTGTTTTTTTTTGTAATTATTATTTTTATATTTGCGGTTTATCTTGTTATAAAAATGGTCCCTTGACTTTTTTCGTCCGGCGGACGGTTTTCGATTTAAAAAATAAAATGCATTCATTTGCTTGTCCTGGACACGAACGAGGTCCTCGTGATGGAGAAATAAAAAATCGGCAAGCCGGAGAATTTGTGTGAGACCCCCGAGGGTGTTCGTACACGTATTGTTAAGTTAAATAAATGTTTCGGAGAAATAAAATCCTTTGTCTCTGGGTCAAAGCTTCACCCTGTATGAGACGTTTTAGACACTTCACTTTTCGTTAAAAAGGCTTAAAATTCACTTTGGGAATGTTTGAAGGGGTATTTGTGATATACCCTGCACATAGTTGTTGATTGAAACACACTTGGTTTAAAAACGAAAATAAAAATTTATTTGTTCACTTCACAATTTGTTTTAAAATAACTAAAATAATATTCTGGATGGTTAGCTTTTCAATAGTGAAGTTTCGTCGTAAAAGAGAAAAATTAACTCGATTTATATTTAAAAAGTTCACTTGTTGGCGATGGAGCTGATTAAGAATAATTAAAAAATCACTAAAAATATTTAAAGGTGCACTAGGGCAGAGATTATGGATGTTTTTACTTGAACCACCAAGGAAGAACGAATACGGTTATAAAACGCGGCACTGACGGGACTTACTTGAGCTTCGCCTCGCCCGAGCTTATATACTCTCGTAAATTTTCGTTAATCGTGCCCGACCGAGTCAAGCGGAAACGTTTTTTATAAGCTGGAAAGGTCTCCAAATTGCGTGCGTGCTTGGTCTGAAACCAGTTGCCGGATCCAGACATTCCGTGCACTCACGTAACTGCGTAATTAATGAATCCTTAAGAAATCTTATCTGAAGATTATATCATTAAATAGAGTTCAAAATTTGGCGTGTTTTGGTTTTTTGAAGAATTCATCTTTATTAAGCGAGTTTTTTGAATATTTGTGAAAGCATGAATTTTAAAATTTCTATAAGCGACCCTACTATCTATAATACTGTTCCTTCGTTTACGCTTACCCATGAATGTGAACGTAGGTCTTAGATTACTTTGGGATGCCTATCTCTCATGCCTAGTTAAACGCGCTGAATGTTTACGAAGCAGAAATAAATATTGATATGTAATTGTGGGGTGACGTGCAGAAAGAAAATTACCATTTGTAATTTAGTAGGTAAACACGGGTAGACCTGCCGGAACTTGTGGATGAACGCGGAGAGGAATGCCTGTAAAAAATTTATTTGAATGAATTAAAATTTGATGTTTGGGGATTGGGGAGAGTATGACTAGCTGAATGAAAATATACAGGGTCAATATTTTTAAGGTTGAAAATTTTTAAAGTTTTGTCTGTAAAAAGTGGAATTTGATTGATTTGAAGGTTTCGGCGAGTTTAAGCATCTTTGTGAATTATCGAGTGGGGTTGAATTTTATCAGATTTTTTTAGAGAAACATTGTAGTTTTTTAATAATTGAAAATTGAAGAACTCTTTTTTATATGTTTTGACAAGTTGGGCGTAATGATTGAGTAATTTGATGGATTTTGGAATTTTTTCGAATTATTTTTTTCTGATACAAAGTAGGCACTACAACAGTCCCTATGCAAATTCGGCCATTAAAGAGTAGAATAATTATCTTGTAAGCTAGAAACATCGAGTATGTTAAGAACACATTTCCTTTTTTTATGAACGTAGACAATTTTGACACCTCTTTGTCAGATACGTATCTTGTGACATTCTTTAAGTTATAAAACTTGTTTGTAAACATAGTAAATTTTACAAATACCGAATCAGCAGACATGCATTACTTGTATGGGCTTGCTGATGGGAACGCATACAAAGCCAGACGACTGTATCAAGAGCGCTTCCCAAATAGAATTGTCCCTGATGTTCGGACGATTTCAAACACCCACAGAAGATTATGTGAAACAGGAAGTTTTGAGCCAAATAATCACTTAAAAGAAGCACCTCGGACTACAATAACTCCAGCAATTGAGGCAGCTATTTTAAATTCAGTTGAGGAAAATCCCGACATAAGTACGCGGAAGTTGCCAATAATTTAAATATCGCCCATATTCTAGTATGGAGGATTCTACATGATTATTTATTATATCCCTATTACATCCAACGGGTTCAGGCTCTACTTCCTCGAGACTTTCCATTACGAGTAAATTTCTGCCAATGGTTTCTCCAAAAAGTTACACAAAATCTTTTATTTGACACGGAAATTTTATTCTCGGACGAAGCTAGTTTTACGAGAAACAGTATCAGAAATTTTCATAACAATCATTTTTGGGCCGAGGAAATCCGCATGCAATCTTGGAATCTCATCATCAGGTGCAATTCTCATTAAATGTGTGGACTGGAATTATTGGAGATTACCTTATTTGCTCTTTTTTCTTACCAGGCAGATTAAATGTACATAATTATCGCCTATTTCTTGATGATAATATGCAAATTCTGTTGGAAGATGTTCCTATTTTAGTGCGAAATCGCATGTAGTTTATGAACGACGGTGCACCTGCCCATTTTAGTGCTCTGGCACGCGAATATTTAAACCAAGATTAATAATCGCTGGATAGGTCGTGGGGGAACAGAGTCGTGGCCAGCTAGATTTCCAGATCTAAACAGTCTGGATTACTTTCTTTGGGGACATTTCAAGACTTTGGTTTACAGTCAGCCTATTCAAATTGAGGATGAATTGATGAATTACGATACCTCATAATGGTTTCCTGTGAAGTTATAAGGAATACTCAAGGAATTTTCCAAAGAGTACGCGAGTCAGTGAGAAGGAGGGCTGAAGCGTGCATACTTGCAAGAAGCGGACAGTTTGAACAATCAACTTAATTTTGGTATTTTTTGTTCAAAATAGTTATAGTTATGTTATATATAAATAGTTTTTGAAATTAAAAAAATGTCTTTTTATGCGTACTTATTACTAAAGTTAAATAATAGTTACTAATAAAATTATAAAAATCTTGCTTAGATGCTTTGGTTAGCACAAATTATGCATTTGAGACTAAGAGAAAAAAATTGCATGTGATAAGCAAATGAATGCATTTTATTTTTTAAATCGTCCGCCGGACGCAAAAAGTCAAGGGACCATTTGTATGACAAGATAAACAGCAAATATGAAAATAATATTTATTTAAAAAAACTGTGGCGTATCATTGTTTCATTAAAAATATTGCGGGGCATTTTAACAGGGACGCCATTGATGAAAATTTATAATTTATCCTGAAAGAAAATGCATTTTTATGCGTACTTTGCATGTACCAAAATTGAAAAAAAGCGGTTTTAGAGATATTGAGGAAAAACTGATTTTTTTGTTAAATTTGAACACCCCGTATCTCCGAAATAAAGCGGTTGCGGATCTAAAGAATTTTTCTTAAAATCATCCAAGGATTATCGAGCTTTAGAATCAGTATTCAATTATGAAACACCCTGTATACAAAGTAATATTAGTTTCAATTCACATAGAAATTAATTCATGATATCAAATACTTATTGCTTTAATAAAACAATTATTGCGGAAAATTACTGAATAAGATATGTAAGTTTTTGTTTGATAAATCAGTCCTATATTAAAATCATTTACGAGTAGTAGGGGCACATATTTGTTAGCTGAGTATATTTTGCATAAGAAATAGGAAATTAGAAATAAATAGATTATGATAATTTATGTGAATGGTAATGTGACTTAAAATACCTGTTCGATAAGTTCAAACGTCACATATTAAGAATTTTACATAATCAGAAGAATATTTTAATACTTTTATAGAGATATTATAAAAAATGTATACTAGGTGTACAGGACTTTATGGGTAGATTTTTACTAATTGCTTTATTACCATTGTTACATAAGAAAATGTAACCGGTGGCAGTTATTTAGTAGACTCTATTAAAGAGTCGTGTGTATTAAAAAATTCCTGCCTGTGCTTTGTTATAAAAAGTGCTGCCCCTGACTTCAGTTTTGAATATAAATGGTTTTTGAATATATCAATATGTAGAAGTCGTTGGGCACTAAGAAATATTTTGACGGAAGACAGTATGAAATGCAGCTTGTGTTGAAGGAAATGCAGCATTTCTAAGTAGATCTTGTTTTAAGTACTGTCGTGAGCAGAAAAAATAGGATAACTTTTTTTTTCTAATGTAAATCTGTCTCTATTTGAATATGTAATGAGTAGCCGAAATAAAACAGATATCACTTTTAATTTATTTTTTATTTTAATGCTGTAGTTATTGCTATAGTAAATGATGGATGGTTAATGAGACAAATTACACTGCGTTATAATATTAACAAAAATTTGGTGTGTAACATTTTAAGAAAGTGGAGAATAAACGGTACGATTAGTAGAAATCCTGGATCAAAGGATATCCTACTTAACAAGAAACTAACTATTAATATTTCGTCATTGCACCATTTCTATATAACTTCTATAAGTCTGTTTGGCATAGAATTAAATAACCTTATACAATAATCATTAGTAATAATATTTTCCCATGCATTATTTACTATTTCTAGTAATTCTTCGGCATTCCGTGGTCCCACATTTCGTTTTTGGATACTTCTTACGAATAGTCCCCATACTTCTTCCACAGGGTTAAGATCTGGGCTATGACTGGGCCAGTTAAGAACATTGATGTTGTTATCTTGAAACCAGTTAGTTATGGTATGAGCAGTATGAACGGAACAATCGTCTTGTTGAAATATGAACTCATTATTAGGAAATATATGTGACACAGGAGTATAATATTGTCTAAAATCCTAATATAAGTTTCACTATTACATCGTTCCTCAATATGCCACAGAACACCAGGACCACGTGCCGATATCCAAGCCCACATATTGACGGAAAATCTACCACTTTTATCATTGTTAGATATATATTTCTCATCGAATCGAGTATTCGGTGGGCGGTAAACACGAATACGACCGCTGTGTATTGACTGGAAAGTTTTTTCGTCTGTAAAGATTACATTGTTCCAAAAATGTACATCATGCGCTAAAAATTCAAGCGCAAATCCTACTCGAGCTTCTTTATGTCCAGCTTTAAGTAAAAGTATTTCTGTGCTGCTGCATGACAGCGTAGCTCCAGAAAAAATCGTTTCTTCAGCAGCCTGAATAACTGAGCAAAATGGACTTTCTACTAAAACATTTACCAATTGCAAATCTTGTTGAGTTGATATCCTTCGTCGCCCTGATCCAGGATTTCTACTAATCGTACTGTTTATTCTCCACTTTCTTAAAATGTTACACACCGAATTTTTGTCAATATTATAACGCAGTGCAATTTGTCTCATTGACCATCCATCTTCTGCTTTAGCAATAACCCCAGATTTAACTAAATCGTTTATATTAGGCATATTAGTTTTTTGCATACTTGCAATAAATTATGACAACTAACTGACAATGACAATTTAAAATTCCTTATATCTTAAATTATTGCAAGCCAATATTCATCACATTAAATATGAATATGCCTCTTATTATATCAAAATATTTTGCCAAATTTGAAGTAGAAATATTTGCTTAAAACCCTTTAAATAAATAAATAAATTACAAAAATAATAAATGTGTAGTAAAGTAAAAATACCTACTACTAAAGGCCAATATTCCGCTGTTTCCTATGAAAGGAAATCGATTCATTGCCAACAATTAAGATGCACAATGTGCGTTTCCAAATCAATAATGTCCTATAACTTCCGATATACTACGTCTTCCGTCGGAAAATGCAAAATAAAATCTGATTGCAGTAAGCCCCCAAGATTAACCCTAAAGAAAGGACTACAGTGCAGGGCTGTTGTGCATCGCCAGCCGTAGATTAGTTTCGAGCTTGTTAGCTCTCATCAGTACAACATAAGCGAATGCACAACAACACTTCAGTAACAACTCTAGTCATCAAATTACAGACAAGAAGTGTCCGCAACTTGTCGATAGCTCCATCTGATGGCGACTTATTGCACTCAAAGTTGGCGAAATACTCGAACTAAGTTATATTTAACAAAATATATAAGCCAACGCAAAGTAGATAAATTATTACAAAAATAATAAATGTGTAGTAAAGTAAAAATACCTACTACTAAAGTACAGTATTCCACTGTTTCCTATGAAAGGAAATCGATTCATTACCACCAATCAAGGTGCACAATGATGCGTTTCCAAATCAATTGAAAATATTGTTATATATTTTGTTAAATAAATAAATATTTTTTTAACCGCGTTCCAGGTCATCTGACGGTCTTAAGTCTGGGAGATCTAAATTTTCCTGGAAAAGGAGACGGGGCCCTAGAATTTATAGTGGGATCCGAACCACTTCTTGGGGATAATTTATATTTGTAAATTACTTTGCAGTAGGTGGAGCTCGAACCGACTTTGTTAGGTGTGCTCAGAAAGAAAGCTAAACGCGTAAACCCACAGATCTACCGTAACAGATGATAAATTTGAAAATTCAACTCTTAATCCTGTAGGTAGATTTGACAGTAAAGAGATTTTTTGCTCTTAGATTCTAGATATTGACGCATATAATAACAAAATAATTTATTTTTCTTCGAAAGTAAAAAAAATATGACATATGACAAATTTTGTGAACTTAGACTGTCATTTCTCTGACACTTCATCTGAGCATAAACACGAGGGATACTCCGAAGTTGAAAGAAATAATAACTTAGAGCTTATTAAGACTCTTGGACAAGGGCGTAGATAAAGGGGGGTAGAGATGGTAATTACCCCACTCCCAAGAGGGGCTAGAACATAAAAAGTCAAGCGAGAGTTAGAGTGGCTTATTTGCAGATACTTATAATTTTTTAGTTTTAATGGTTAATAATCCCTAATTAATTGTTATTTTATTCGATACAAATGATAAGATATAATATTTCAGTGTCATTAGAAACATAAAAAAAACTTTTTTTTTAATTTTTCACATTATCCCCTACAAGAAAATCTATTTACGCTTTTGCTCTTGGAGTACCTCGTGCACTTTTTGTTGTTGAAAAAATTTTTGAAACCGGTTCGGATCGAAAGCTTCACCCTGTATAGACTTACCCTGAAGTTTGATAGATAGATAATACTTTATTCATCACATAAAGTTTACACAAAAGTATAAGCTTTTCGGACTAGTCACAGATAATTCAAAGAAAATGAAATAAAATTTAAATACAATGAACAGCATACATATATATGCTAAAATACAAAACAACTAAGAGCGTAAATATTCATCTATAGTATAAAAAGCATTCCGAATTAAATATATATAAAACACATTTTTAAAACAATTAAAAAATTTTTAAATTCCAAATAAGTTTTTAAATTTGTTAAAACATATAATTCCCTGGTATAAATGTGAATTTTGACCTACACCTAATCTTGAAAATGGCTGGTATAGATTGCCATTGTTATGTGTGTTATGATTATGCACTGAATTATTTTTTAAAAGGAGTTGTTCTTACTTTTTTACATTATCAGATAGATATAAAGACAAAGGACTGTCAAAATTGACAAATCCTTAAATAATTGTTTACATGATGTTAATGGATGATTTCCCATCATACGTCTTATAATATTTTTTTTGTTTTATAAGAATTTTATTTATGTGAGGTGAGTTACCCCAAAACATTAAACATGGCTTATTCTAGACTGAACTAGACCAAAGTGTGCTAATTTCAAGATATCAAACGTTACAATGTTGTGCAATTGCCTAAAAATAAAACAAATGGTACTTAATTTAGATGCTAGTTGTTCAATATGTTTTTCCCAAATCATTTTTTGATCTATAATGACACCTAAGAATTTTATATAGTTAGTTTGTTGTATTGATTTTATGTTTAATTTAATGAGAGGACTAAAGTTTAATGTTACATTTTTAGCGAAAAATGACATATAAAATGTTTTACTTGTATTTACAAGAAGTCCACTGTTAATACACCATTCATGAAATTCATTAGCATAATTGTTAGTTCTAAGTACAGAATTTAATAGACTATTTTCTGCTACCAGAATGTTAATATCATCTGCATACATAATTAATTTGTTTGAAGAACCCATTAATTAGCAGCCCCTCGAACTCCAATGCGGTCTAATTTTCCTAAAAGTAGACTGATCTGCAGTGTCGATTGCTCTGCTCAAGTCAAAATATAATACAATTGGATGTTCTTTATTGTGAAATTATAACACAGTTCAAACGAAAATTAACACTTTATTTAAGGTAATTTAGACAAAATTTTAACACAAATGGATCTGGGTATGTGATTTAACAAAATATGCAGTAAGGCAACTGATCGGCGCGACGTCCATAAAAAATAAATCGAAGAAGTGAAAAAATAAATGAAAATAAATAACGTAGACAAATGTAGTTGAACTGAAAAAATTGACTGTATTAAAAGTTAACGCGACGGCGAATGCGTCTAGGTGCTTTTTACTTGTTCGAGCAAATAATAGTATTATTTTTGCCGCCAAATGTCACGACTAAATATATCAAGTCCTATGTAACAAAGCCTAGCTACTAAATAACTGATACCGATTAGTATACATTACTTTATATTAATATCTGTAGGCCAGATGCAACTAATAAGATCTCATCTTTATACTACGGCAGCTCGTAACCAAAATCAATTGTTATCATCTAATGCTAATTTCGATCACTAGGCTATAGTTTATTACGATGCAAAACCGATTTTCCTCTGACAAAAACTCCCATAACTCTGCAGTAGCCGGTAAAACGATATTCCGTCCGTTATAAAAAAAAAGTTATATTTTTTATCCCCTAATGTCCGTTCTCGAGGAATTCTTGTTATAGATGTCGAATAAAACCAGAATCAATACAGAACAGAAATTTTATATGTTGCATAATTTCAACAATAAAAATCAAAATTGTATTATAAAATGGTATAAAAAAGTTTCTCCCTAATGACTGAAACCTTTTTTAAATTATAAAATATGGTTTAAATAATCGAAAAAAAAAGTGAACGGACATTTTCTATTCTGTACAGCTGCACGATCAAAAGTTCCCTTCACCAACCGATGACACGTCTATTGGCAAAAAAGTCTCATAAACTGGGATTTTTATGAATATCAAAGCGCGAATCGGTTTCTTTTTAGTTGAAAAAATGATTCCGCGTTCTGTACTAATAGTACAATAAAATTAATCTATCGTTTGGATTTTACCTCTCAGGGGATAATTTTATGATCAATCGATGGGGAAAAATGTCAGGAACAACATATTGAAATGTTTAAGACTTAGGTGTTGTAGCAATTCTGTAAATAAATAAAAACTATCAACAAATTGGCCTGGCGGTACAACGGCCATAAAATACTTCTAATAATTAAAAATATATATCACGTTGTTGTCAACTTGTTTTCGTTTGATCAGCTGACCTTTGTCACCACGCCCCTTTGCGACATTGCGGAACGGCGCGTGCTTGGCAAAAAAAATAATAAAAATATGATTTAAAAAAATTAAGCATCGTAGAGGGGTATTACCCGTATCAAAATTGTAGAGAATTTCTTTCTCTACAACGTGATATATTTTTTTAATTATTAGAAGTATTTTATGGCCGTCGTACCGCCAGGCCAATTTGTTGATAGTTTTTATTTATTTACAAAATTGCTACAAACCCAAGTCTTAAACATTTTAATATGTTATTCCTGACATTTTTTCCCATCGATTGATCATAAAATTATCCCCTGAGAGGTAAAATCCAAAAGATGTAAAATATTGATCTAGATTTATTGTAATATAATAACATCGAAAAATCAGTTTGTACTTCGACGTTAATGAAATTCTCGTTTCGGGGCTGCTTTTTTGCCCGTAGGGGTGTGTCCGGTGGGGTACTGAGACTACTCGCATTCGATTAAGCGCCCCAAAAAACATAGGAAGAGAAGTTTTATTCAGCTGTATTGCCATGTGAAATTTTGCGCTCTTATTACTGAATTGCGACGGAAAATGATTTTTTTCAACCTATCAAGTTGATAATTTTTTGACGAAATAGAAATCCAATAAAATCCGTCCATTTCTAGTCATATGTCAAAATTCATTCAATTATTAATTAACTGAAAACATCCCATGGGAGATTATCACTTATGCCATTATGTTGCTATGCAGCGAAACATTTTTGACAGTTTAATAAGTTATTTAAAATGTCGCATTCACGATTATATAAGATATTATAAGAATTTAAAAAAGTTATCTCACCGAATTTACCACGTGCACTGATAAATCCTTATATTTTTTTTAATAGTGACCCTCAAGCTTGTTTCTTTCAGTAATTATCCCCCGCCTACGTCGTCGTGTAATTACTAAGCAACAAGTTTTCGGTTCATTATTAGAAAAAATTATCGCGTGATCATCAGTGTTCTTGGTGAATAACAGCTGAAAACATCCCATGGGAGATTATCACTTGTCATTTTGTTACTATGCAACGAAAAATGTTTGACAGTTTTATAATATATTCAAAACGTCACATTCACGATTTGACTATTATTAGAATTTCAAACAATTATCTCACCGAATTTACCACGTGCACTGATAAATCCTTATAAATGTTTTTCTAATAATGACCCTCAAGATTGTTGCTTTAAATAATTACCCTCCGCCTACGGCGTCGGGTAATTACTAAGCAACAAGCTTTCGGTTCATTATTAGAAAAAATTATCGCATGATTATCATTGCCTTTGGTCCGTCCGTTCATATTTTTCATATATGTTTTTTGATATAAAACATCATTTACATTAGAGAACGGACATTAGGGAGTAACAATATTAGCCTAAAAAATATGCACAATTGAAATGCAAGTACTGGGACATGCAACAATTAAAACATCCGTTTTTATTATTTTTTTTGTCGTAGAAAAAATTTAGAAATAGACGAGAATTGTCGGAACAGACCTTAGGCGACAACAGAAATTTCCACCTGTTCCCCCAGTTTTCAGTATTTAACCCTTAACATCTTGACCCAGCACTAAAAATTTCCGTTTTCATTTTTTCCTCATACTATGCATATTTATCAACACCAAGAAATAGTAAACGGGCATTGGACGCTGAACATTTCCGTTGCTCTGAACTTTTTTAATCCTTGTTCAAAAAAATGAGCATTGGTGCGGGAATCTTCCATTAGGGGATAAGTCGAAAATTTTGGTTACGGACTGCCGTACTATTATACCAAAGAAATCAATCGATTTAATATAGTCTATGTTATAGATTAAAGAATGCAGAGTGCAATGACTTCAGAGTAGGATAGACAAAGCATCCTCTTGGTTTGTTGTGTATTTATTTGTTTAGTTTATATTGCTTTAAAAGTAAATATTGGCACTCGGCAGTCTATTGGCTAAAGGCACGTGGATATATGCGCACGCAATCTCTCTCAACATGTTTTGTTTACAATATAGTTGTAAAACAGAAACAAAACTATCTCCATCCTTTTTTAATAATAGGATGTATGAGATAGTAAGGGAACACAACAACTATTGTGTTAATGTTTAGAGGACATGTTTTGTCTATCCTATTCTGAAGTCATTTAGACTGTATATTGCAATTTCTCTTCCGAGCTCACTCCTCTGTTCTTTATATATTAAACTTTTCCCAGTCAGAGATAACTCGCCTCCCAAAATGGTCTTTTTTGTAAAAAGAGATTCGTCATTCTCTAATAACTTGGAAATCTAACTAGTAGATAGAGAATGGAGATGAGGTACTCTCATTAGTTTTGTTTGTGATAACTGTGAGCACAGTAACACCGGTCATGTACGGCATTTGAGTAGATGAACGAGTATCCCATCTAACAGTCGGTAAGCTGTCAACAGAGACAATCTCTAAAGGCCCTAGCAAGGCAGTGGCACGAGCTCAGGTGGACGATCACGGAAGAGAGAGTTACAACGTGTATGTATATCTATCGTTTGGCAAGCGGAAGTGGGTTACAAGTTGACAGGTAAAGACTGTGTGTGTGGCCTAATTATTCCTTAAAAAGGTAGCTATTACTGTTACTACTAGATAAAAAATTAAATTATTTATTGGCCACAACGCAACATTTGTTTTTTAATGAAAGTGTATAAATATCTTCAAAAAGTATAAGATTTATTGTTCTAGCTAGTCTTTGTACCTATTGTCTTATATAGCTATTAAGTTATTATAATTCTTCTTTGTACCCAAAATTTATTAACTTTTATTTATAAAAGTTTGTTTTTTAATGAAAGTGTATAAATATCTTCAAAAAGTATAAGATTTATTGTTCTAGCTAGTCTTTGTACCTATTGTCTTATATAGCTATTAAGTTATTATAATTCTTCTTTGTACCCAAAATTTATTAACTTTTATTTATAAAAGTTTTTTGTACAATGCTTACATTAGTGACTATATACTTTGTTGTATAAATGAAAATATATATATATTTTTCAATTAAATTTTATCTTTTATTATATTTGAAAAGACCAGAAAATGTGTTCTAAAATGTTAAGGTGAGGTCCAATTCAAGATGGCACCGAAGGATTATCCAATGTTTTGTCCAACGAGAGAAAAAATAAATATGTATTCTATATTTCTTTATGAATTCTTAACAATGGGATGCAACAATCAAATTTCAAAAAATTGCAGGGGTACCTTTGCTGCCAGTTCCAGAAAAGTGTTGTGATAAAAAAATGATAACCAAAATGCGGAAAATAGAAATTAAGATTGAAGAGCGTGAAATTCTACCTAGAAAAGAATTCTACCATATTTTTTGTTTAGTAGGCAATGGCTTTTCAAAGTGCAAAATCAGCGCTTTTTGCGATCACCAATTTTGCAATATTCATCCAAACTATCAAAATATTAAATAATTTTAAAATATTGCTAAATTCACGAATTCAGTATATACTCCAGCCAGTAGGGAGTTTTGCCTTGCAAAAGGTGGGGTAGTAATGATTTTTAAATATGTTGAGCCGTGACAAAAAATCCAAGTTTTCGACCTTCAGGGGGGCCGCTTGAGCCGCCATCTTGAATAGAACAAAAAAAATAGTTTTTTGAAAATAACTGCAGCGGTTGATCCAACGACGAAAATGTCTGTAACAAAGTTAGAGACGCAATTCATCACATTTTTGTATAAAAGTTTTTTTTGTAAGTCTAATATGTAACAAAATACAGTGGCGGGAAAATTGTAAAACCCTATTTTTATGATTTTTTCAATTGTTTCTCGCTGTTTATTACATAGTTATATTAATTTTGCAAATTCAAAGTATACTCATTTCCACAACCACCTTCAGGTAGAGTAAATGGCATGTTTTTCTTTATTGTGGTATCCCCGATAGGCCTAATCCACAGCTTCGCGATCTTAGATGTAAATGACGTTTGCCACGCAATTAAACTATTATTGTTTTCCCTTTATTGATGGTCCTGGTCGGTTGATGCCCTCAATGTCATCATCATCGGTGCTTCTGAGAATCCATTGTTCTTCCATTGACAAATCTTCGTCAACTTAGTCCTCACTGTCGATACAAACCTCCGGTATATTTTCGCATGACGGATCACTGCAGAAGCCATACACAACAGAGCACTTCAACCTCGCTTTCCTGCAACCACATGCTCCGCCGCATCCTTTTCGACAAGTGCATGAAATTAATTCTAATAAGTTCTCGTGTGCTGGTTGCTCTGTCATTGTGAGTGGAGCGAGTCCATTGCTGCCACGTTTCAGCCACTTCTTCACATTTTAAACTATTAATTCTGCCTCTTCCTGGTTTGCGAATGTAGATATTTATACGGATCCGCAGCTTTTCATTGCTCCATAAGCACAATGCTTTTTGGAGCGCGAGAAAAAGATTATGCAATATTGTGCGAGAGTACGTACGTCTTGTCTTGGTTCATACCCTCGAGTTATGTTAAAATGAATAAATATCTCCAAAAAAATTTTGTTTATTGAGAATGTTAAAGAACACGCCAAAACCCTCGATGAACTTTTCGAAACTGTAACAAAATCCGTGAAACATTTCGCATGAAAAGCGTGCTTCACGTAAAAATGCCGTTGGAAGAGGTTTTTATATTTTAAATCATATTTTCGCTCTACGGAGCGTTTTTTGTGCAAAAATTTCAGAAACTCATCAAGGAGTGTAATTTTAGAAAATGTAGTAAATGTTTTTGCACGGGGACCTAATGTCGCCCCGACCACCAAAATTTAGAAAGTGCAACTAAAATCAATTTCGGAAATTTAAAAATTAAAAACCTTTTTATGAATCCACGTTGTGCAGCACTACAACTCATGCGTTGTGTTAAATATGAGGACAAGTTAATCCAGTTTCTATTCAAAGTATATCGAAAGTTTTAGCGAAAATAGCCTTTAGCGACAAGGGTCCCCTATCATCTTCTAGCAGTCGATTTTGACTGGAAAATGATGGGTTTTAACGGGATTTGCCCTAAACCGGTTCCTCAGTGATTCGGTGTCAGAAAAGTATCATTACCATGTACTCGTATGCGCATGGGACCGCCTTGCCTGAACGTATGAATTTATAATTGCTACAATATAATTCAAAGTCGTTGCGATTCAAGCATTTTTAAGCTCTGAGGAGCGAACTAAATTATAATTGAACTAATAATACGTAAACAGACAGGCAAGCCAAAGCCCACCAAAAATTTTTAAACATTGAACTTTTCTTCAATCTTTTTGTGTAATCGTTAGCTATAAACCGCATATTGGATGGTAGTTGGTACATTATAAGTCGTCCGGTCCTCACCATGTGTTGTACACGGGCCAGATTATAGTATGTCATTATATTTTCTTGAACATTTTTGTAAAACATGATTTTTTAAAGAGATTTAATATATATTTTTTTAATTTTATATTGTCTTTTTCTTGTGTTTGCAAAATTCCCTTTCAGGTTTAATTTTAGGAAAGTGTTAGTACTTACTGTGTTAGATTTATAGTGTTACGACGTCCAATTGGTACCATCAGTGAAGCAGTTAAGCATAAACGAACAGTAAGTATAAATTTTGTATTATTCCCCGTCTGAAACAGTCGTTTTGAACCCTTCTTTGTGAACGTTAATATTCGTTTTTGGAAAATATAGGTAGAAGTCCTTCAGATGCTAAAAGATGGATCGTTCACAAGAATTGAGAAGTTTACAGTACAAGCCAAAGCGAAAGAGTAGAAAAGAGATATATTTTAATAGTACAACAAAGCAATAAAGTAGCATCAGCATCATTTTGTCTTTGATCAGCATTCTAGCGGGGCTTCAGTGGCGAGCGCAGCAACAAGGCGTCCAGCGGCGCGCAACTGGGCCCAGTTTTATGGCATATATAACGCTCGCTGATAACTAGCACCATCTGCCGTCGAGTAGCAAGAGCTCGTATAAAAGTTTTCTGTTAAGTAAGGTGGGGGCCTGAAATTGAGCTTTTACAGTTTAAAAGAAAAAGCTAGATGGAACACTTTGAAAAAAGCGCCATCTGACACCTGGAGAAGGGGGCTAAACCCGTGTTACCCCCCGTTTTCGAGGATGCTGAGCATGAAAAAATATCATGACAGTATTAATTTGATCCCCGAAATTCACATTAACCAGTCTGATACCGTAACGGCTGATGAAGTCTGTAAAGTTGATGGATGTGATGTTCATTTCGAGGAATACCAACCCTACAATTCCATTTGTAAGCGGCTTAGGTTATATGAATTGTATCAATGTTTGATTTGAAAGTGATTTTATGACGATATTTTATATTTATATATAGTGAATAAGTATGCGTCAATAGAAGTGTTTTATATTTATATACAGTAAATAAGTAATTTTATGCGTCAATAGAACTGTTGAACAGTTCGTTATATAATATAATAAAATAAATGAAATTGTGCCAGTGATTGTATATATTACCAGATTTTCCCACTTAAAACCTAGAAAGTATGCATCCATTTTTTTTTCAGCTGAACAGTCAATCCAGATACCTGTAATCATCATCCGGTACGCATTCAATGATCTGTGAACTTACTCACTTACTTCATAAAATCGCGTATCAAAGGGGTAGTTTTCATCCGTTTGAAGGGTCGGTTCGCCTCGGAGGGGAAGATCCAACATCACCATCGTGCTCAATATTCTCGAAAATGGAGGATAACACAGGTTTGGTTGGTAGGAAACGGCGGATAGGGAGTTTACCCCCTTCGGGTGTGATTTTTGGCCGTTTGGGCGTGGGGTAACCTCGGAGAGAAATTTAACCACCGCCATCGTGTTTAGCATCCTCGAAAACGGAAGGGGAGAGATAGTCTCGTTAGGCTAAGAAAAAATCATATTCTTATCCGACTTAACAGAATGCACTATATTAATTATTGGCATTTTTAGAATCAATTTGGTATATTATTTCTTTTAATTTTAGATGATGGATCAACGATTCGTTAATAGTAGCTTTATTATATTTCACATGAGAACCACTGTATTGACGAAGTGACAAAAATGTCCAAAGTTGTTTATGTGTATGTAGCCTTGCCTTACAATCGTGCTCTCCAACTACCCGGCGCATCCACCAAATATGTCATTACCGTCCTTTCAGATAGTCGCTACTAGTGGCCACTTGGCTCGTGAAAGGGGTATTTGTATAGTAAAACCAAATATAATTTATTAATAAAACAATACAAAGGTTGCAGATGTAACCAACAAATGAAATGTTACAGAAAGGATTTCTACCAGAAGTACAGGGCGGAGGCATATGTACCAGGACATGGAATCCAAGACTTATATTGGAACATTACGTATTTACATTGTTATATGCATACCCACGCCCTCTTACAAAGAAAGGTCTGATCTCTGGTGGTAGAGTGAAGGGAAACCTGCATGTTAGTTGGCTGCCCGTAGCGGCGCCATCTCTGGGCCAACTGACGAACCGCCATTAACACCTAGAAGAAATTTCGAGGCTATTCGAGACGGGTTCTGGAAGGAGATGGAAAATACGAGTACCTTCGACGCTTATATATAAAGAATGAATTCGAGCAGAGTTGAGAGTTATATATTAGATTAGTATGATCAGAATATGGAGAACAGTAACTAGTTGTAAATTATAGTAGTGAGACTATAGTAGAATTAATTTGTAATTAGAGTGTACTAATGTGTAATTAGAAGGACTAGTTATTGTAATTTTAGTGATTAATAAATCAATGGTTAATTAAAGTTCTTGGAAACGTTTACTACGGTGGAAACACTAACAATTGGTATCAGAAGTGGAATTACAACAGGATTTCTATTGTTCTATTTGGAAGCTAGTGCAGTTAGTCAAATTCTGTCAACTGGAAAGTAATACAGACATCAAATAAGACATTTGTGACATTTTGAGAAAACTTCCAGAACCTTCTATTTGGAAACTAGTGTAGTTAGCCAAGTTCTGCCAACTAGAAAGTCATATAGACATTAAATAAGACCTATTATGATATTTTGAGAAAATTTCCAAAATATTATTCTATTTGGAAACTAGTGCAGTTAGTTAAGTTCCGCCAACTGGAAAGTGACATACATTAAATAATACCTATTGTGACATTTTGAGAAAATTTCAAGAACATTATATTTAAAAATTAGTGCGTTTAGCTAAGTTCAGTCAACTGGAAAGTGGTAGACATTAAATAAGACCTATTTGTGACATTTCGAGAAACTTTGTAGAACTTTCGATTCTGGACTTTGTAGAAACATTTTAATTATACCAAACTTTTTTTTTTGATGGAAACAAGAAACATGGCTGCTGAAAAACAAATGATATGTTTGCCGAACTAAGAAGAATTATGCTAGACCAGAAAGAAAAACGACGTCAAAAAGAAAAAGAAGAACAAGAAAACGACGTCAAGAGGAAAAAGAAGAACAAGGAAGACGACGTCAAGAAGATATAAAAGAACAGAAAAGGAGACGACAAGAACAAGAAAGGCGTAAAAAAGACAAAGATGAATTAAAGAAAATTTAGAAGAACCTGAAAATAAGATTTCACGAGGAAAAACAGGGCGCTATCCTCTCAGCCACTGAAGAAATTAAAAACGAAATCAAGAAGGATATAGGAATTTTAAATGCTAAAGTTATTGGAGTGGAAGAAAGGATTACAGATATGGAAGGAAAATTTCATGCAGTTGAAGAAGTAGGATGACTTAAGCGACAGTTGTGGGAGGGCAGCTAGTAGTATCATCAGGTCCTCGGTTACAATCCGAGGGTAGTTGATGGACAAATGCCATGGGCGATATATAAGAGACAGTTTGAGGCAGCTGCTTGCGCAAACAAGTGGAATAATGAGGAAAAGGCTATGGAACCAACTCTAGCATTGAGAAGTCAAACTTTAGAATTGTTGCAGACGATCCCAGTGGCCCATCAAAAGGATTTTAAAGTTTTAGAAGCTGCATTCGATTTAAGATATGGTGATCGAGACTTTTCTCAACTATATCAGACGAGAATTTGAGGCTGCAGTAGAGAGACTGGTACACTTGGCTTACCCGAATGCACCAAGACAATTCCAAGAGCAGTTGGCAGTTGATGTGTTTATTGATGGCATGGAAGACGAGGAGATCAGGCTGGTTCTTAGACTATCGCGGCATAAGCCTAGTAGGGAAGCATCGATCCGTGCACTTGAGGTAGAGACTGTCTATATGAATTCCTCAGTGCACAGAATATGAGCTGTCTCTGTGGGAGAAGCCCAATCAGAAGAAACGGATTTGGGTACTAAATTAAAGGACATGCATAAAATGATAAGTCAATTAATGACCAAGACAAGTTTTCCAGGAAACAGGAAAACCAACGAGGAGATGTAAAACATAGCGTATTACCAATGCAGCAAACCAGGGCATATGGTGCGAGATTGTCGAAGATGGAACCCTGTAAAGAAAGAGGAATTCCGTTCCGATAAGACGAAATTGATGGCTAGGCTAAAAAACACACAGAAAATGGTTGTGCAAGTACTGAGCGAATTATATTCGCAACCGGAGCCGAGACAGAAACCGCAACCGCCAAAACAGGTGCCGAAGCAGCAGCGAAGTGGTGAAAGACTGAAAAAAGGAATCCGCTGTTATAATTGTGGCAGATTCTGGCAAGTCAAGAGGTACTGTCGCCAGAGGAAGTAAATGCCGAGGATGTAAAGAAACAGCAGGATGTAGCAGAAGTGAAGGCGGTTAAGATAGAGGTTCCGAAGGACTGAACAAAGGAAGTTGTAAAGAAGGAACAACTGAGCGACGACGGAATTGGACCTATACTAAAGCCAAAAGAAAAAGGAACGCGACCAGAATGGAAGAATGTTTTGGATAAAAGTGTCGAGCTGAAGGCTTTGTGGGCCCAATAGGATTCCCTAAGGCTTGAAAATTACGGAGAACGTGGGAGAGACCGAATAGGAAGGAAGTTACATGCGTTTGGTAGCACCCAGGTGCCGGGTACCAAAAGTACTTCGGGAAGTGCACGAAGGAATATCTGGAGAGCATTTTGGTAAAAATAAGACCTCGGCTAGAGTACGGGAAGATACTACTGATCGATAGCCGTCAGAATGTAGAGGCTTGAAGTCGCAGTTGCAAGGTTTGTGCGGATGTGGCTGCTAACCTAACCTATATGGAATGGTGACCGAATGAAGGCTCGATATAACCGTAACGTCAGTTCAGCGGGATTCAAGGTGGGGGACTTGGTTTGGCTGTACAACCCACAGCGGAGTGAAGAATAATTCTCGAAGCATCGCTCACCTTGGAAAGGACTGTATTCTGTCATCACCCGGATTAATGACTTTGTTTACTGAATTCAAGGTAATAAGAAGTCCAAGATGAAATACACAACAATATTCTTAATGCTTGTTTGGCAGATTACATATTTGTTTTAGGAATAGAGTGCAATATTGATGTCTATGTCTGCGCTGAAGGTGATGGGGTACAGACCCTACTTTGGCTTTGGTCAGGTACAATTCCGACCAAAAGTCAGGGTGGGAAAAACATCCACCCCTCAAACATCGGCGGCGCAAGCACCAGCTGAGGGGAGCGGACCTAAACCACTCCCCAAAGAGGGTGCTAAGCCCCGATCAATCGGGAAGGAAAGGATCCTCCCGAATAAACCTTCCCTGAAGAAGAGTGGATCAAAACCACCTTCCAAAGGGAAAAAACAATTCGCCCCGACCCCTTCACAAACCTCCTAACCCAACCAACCAACTAACCCAGCTCCTTTCTCACTTTATCCTAAATCCCCATTCCCGCCTGATGATCACCAACATCAGGTGCCTTCAAGCGAATTTACAACATGCCAAGGGCGCTACATACGTCCTTGGCAAAAGATTCAAGGAAGAGCAAATCGATATTGCTCTTATTCAGGAACCTTGGACAACCACCTCAGGCCGAGTAAACGGACTAGGCAATACCTCTGGCAAGGTAATATCTATTGGCTCTGGAGAAAGACCTAGAGCCTGTATCCTGGTCAGAAATAACATTGAGTATTTTATGCTTTCAGGTTACTGCACCCAGGATGTTGTAGCCATCCATATATCAGTACCAGTGGAGGGGGGCAGATTGGCCATAATAATCTGCTCAGCTTACTTCCCGGGTGATAGAGGTGCGGATCAACCTCCTCCGGCAGTAGTCAGGTCATTAGTCACCTACAGCAAGAGGAACAATATTCACCTCGTAATTGGATGTGATGCAAACTCCCACCATACAGCGTGGGGAAGCACAGATATCAACCATAGAGGTGAGTCACTTTTTGATTATATTTTAGGTGAGGAACTAATTGTGAATAACATTGGAGCCGAACCAACCTTTATTACTAGAAATAGGAAAGAGGTACTAAATTTAACAATCAGCTCAACTTTTGTGAGCAATAAGATAACTGACTGGCAGGTATCCTCTGAACCTTCATGTTCAGATCACAGACATATTCTATTTAATATAGAAGTCGGTCCAAGACCTGTGGTGACGTACCGAGATCCTAGATGCACAGACTGGGAAGGGTATAAACAATCTCTCCAGTCGCATCTGGAGTCCGCTCTCACCACAATCAGGAATCATGATGAAATGGAAATCGCAACGGAACAGATCCGCAGCGCAATCATTTCAGCATATCATGAAAATTCTCCACTAAAGTCTAAAAAAGACAACAGAGGGGCATCTTGGTGGAACAAAACATTAGATAAAATGAGAAAAGAAGTTCGACGCCTCTTCAATCGAGCTAAAGCTTCGGGCAACTGGGAACACTATAGATCTGCTTTAACAGACTATAATAAAGAAATTAGGAAAACAAAAAGGGAATCTTGGAGGAGGTTCTCCGAGAACATCACTGATGCACCTTGCAGTACTAGAATCCACAAGATCATTTCCAGAGAACCGGTACGGGAGTTTGGAACGGTAAAACGAACAGATGGCTCGTTCACCGAATCTGGAAAGGAAACCCTAGAGCTTCTAGCACAGAACCACTTCCCAGGAAGTTCGATTCTGCCGGATAACCAACAGCTGCCACTATCGAGGAGCCGGTATAAACGACCCTGTAAAAATGATTGGTTGGTAGCTAAAAAAGTTATCACAGCAACAACGATTGAGTGGGCTATTAAATCTTTCCAACCACTCAAATTGCCTGGTGAGGACGGTATTTTTCCAGCGCTGTTGCAAAATGGACTGGAGATACTACTACCATTCTTCATCATACTTTACAGAGCTAGTCTGGTGTGGAATCATATACCATCCAGTTGGGCGGCGGTTAAAGTGATATATATACCAAAAATGGGGCGGACAGAACCGGACCCTAAATCGCTAAGACCCATTAGCCTGACATCATTTCTGTTGAAAGGCCTGGAAAAAGTGCTGGATGGATACATTAGGGGGAACATCCTGAGCATTCATCCCCTTAATGCCCACCAGTATGCTTACCAGCCAGGCAAATCAACAGAACTAGCGCTTAATAACCTAGTCGGGAAAATCACTCAATCCCTCCAGGAAAAGGAGATTGCAGTGGCTGCTTTTCTCGACATTGAAGGAGCATTCAATAATGCACTGCCGGATTCCTTATACATAGCGGCTGCTGCTAGAGGAATCGAGCTAACCATAACTGACTGGATCCGAGCTATGCTGGAAAACAGAATCATAACGACAACTTTACAGGGGGAAACGGTCAGCTTCAGGGCCGCGAGAGGGTGCCCACAAGGTGGGGTTCTTTCCCCCCTTCTGTGGTCACTACTTGTGGATGACCTGCTGGCCATTTTATCTCTGTGGGAAGCCGAGATTCTGGCATATGCAGATGACCTAGTCATCTTGGTTAAAGGTAAATCTGAA
The DNA here is from genome assembly GCA_963675555.1 of Leptura quadrifasciata. Taxonomy (NCBI): domain Eukaryota; kingdom Metazoa; phylum Arthropoda; class Insecta; order Coleoptera; family Cerambycidae; genus Leptura; species Leptura quadrifasciata. The sequence goes on along the minus strand of OY776673.1, from coordinate 145,457,266 downwards.
GAGGTACTCTCTCATACCCTTCAAGAGGTACTAGATACAGTGCACATCTGGTGTGAGAGGGAACAGATGTCTGTCAATCCCCGCAAAACTGTGATAGTACCCTTCACCAGGAAAAGGAAGCTGGATAAATTAGAACCGCCTTCCTTACTAGGTGAAACCATCCCATTTTCGGATGAGGTGAAATATCTAGGCATTACGCTGGATAGATCACTCAACTGGAATTCCCACCTGGAAAAGGTAATCCACAAAGTAAGGCTGTCCCTGTGGACATGCCGTAGAATTTGTGGAAAATCCTGGGGTATGGGTCCCCAACAAATATATTGGATATACGTTACGGTCATTAGACCAATGATAACGTATGGCTCCATATTTTGGTGGTCGAAAGGGCTACAACAGTCGGCCAAAGCCAAACTCTCTGGTTTACAGAGACTAGCATGCCTGGCAATAACTGGTGCTATAAGCACCACACCGTCAGCTGCTTTGGAAATCCTCCTAGACTTACCACCTCTCCATATTTACTTGGAGAGAGAAGCTAGGTGGGCAACTTATAGACTCCAACAATCGGCAATTAATATGCCGCAGGCTATCATCATGGAACGCAACGGATTGATTGATGACCTAAACAGTCACAGCATCCTAGGTATGCCTTCTGATGTGATGCCTATCAGAACCAACCATGAGCTGCCTTTCAACATCCTATTTCCTGAAAGAGATGAGTGGGATCGGAATAAAACCGACCTACAGAAGGCAGACAGCTGTTGGTATACAGATGGTTCCAAAACTCCTGAAGGAACAGGAGCTGGAGTTTACAGTCGCTGCCCAAAGGTAAGAATAACTTCGAGCCTGGGTGATATCGCGACAATTTTTCAGGCTGAAATATATGCCATTGAACTGTGTGTACGGAGGCTGGAATCAACCCACCCTAGACACAGATCAATAAAAATTTTCTCAGACAGCCAAGCAGCCCTTAAAGCTCTTGGATCCTATCGCTGTAATTCTAAAACAGTATGGAACTGCCAAAAAGCTCTAACCCAATTGGGTAAGAACAACAAACTGACTCTGGTCTGGGTGCCTGGCCACTCTGGGCTGGAGGGCAATGAAATTGCCGATTGCCTAGCTAGAGAGGGTGCGGCATCAAAATTTATAGGACCAGAACCAGTTCTTGGCATATCTTCAAACACTGCCAAAACAAATATCCTAGACTGGGCTGAGAGCAAGACTCTCTACCACTGGCAGGAACTACCAGGATTAGCTCATTCGAAGGAGTTCATTACAAATCCTTCGAAATCAAGAGCTAAAAAACTGCTAGAGTTGAATAGGTTACACCTAAGCACTCTAATCGGCCTATATACTGGGCACTGCAGATTAAATCATCACTTACACAGACTTAGACTGGTGGAAAACACCGAATGCCGTATGTGTCTAGAGGAAGATGAAACGGCAAGGCATGTCCTGTGCACTTGTCCTGCTGCAGAAAGAACCCGGTTCTCATTATTTGGCAAAGGTCAGCTTTTGCCTGAGGACTTGGACAATCTCTCACCCAATAAAGTTATCAGCTTTATTAAAAGGCTGAACCTATTGGGTGAAATATAAATTAGGAGTGAGCTACAATAGACCTGATTGGTCGCGGTGGAGGGTCTGGTATAGACCCACTCACATTTCAACCTAACCTAATCTAGCAATATTGCTTTTATTATCCATTACAATTGGTATCAAACCTAGTTTATGTTGTATATGTTTATTATGGATTATTTAGAACATTCAAGTTAATAATTTTATTAGATTAAATTTTTGGAAAAGAGTTCGTAATTATATGTAAGCTATAAAAAGCCTATGATAATTTACTGTACGACACTATTTTACCATATTTTGCTTATGGCGGTACTTGCAATTTTTAGAATTTTCGGCAGGGATATGCCCTCTTTGTATATACCCCTAACCATTTTGTAGGGAGATTATATTATTAAAATTTGAAGTACTTGGCGAGGTCCTATCTCTTGAAAGTGACTTGCTTCGGACTTATTTGCATCATTTACTGGTGTTACTCAAACACCAGTAGCTAATGAAGTAAGGTTTTGCTTCCAGGAGTAAATGTGTGGGATTATTAGATCCTCAGTTCACCACCAAAGTCAAAATCGGGGGCCTGCTGATAAGAAATTCCATCTAAAATATCGAATGCTTTATCTGACTTATATTTTCCAGGTTTATCCCGTTAAATTTTGATCTAAATAAAGAGCATAAATTAGATATACATCTTAGGGGCGGACTTAGAAACCATTGCAAATATCTGGCGAGTCGTACCGTTTGTATCATCAAACGGAACTATTTTATTCCTAAGAGGGGGGTAACTACACCACTACCATATGACAAATTGTGTTACAAACCGCCCCTAAAATATGGGTTGTTCGGGTAACGTGAAACCTACGAGACGTGGAAGACGTTCGTAGCTCTTAGGATTTGTATAGCGTGCGGTCTCAGGTTCTTCTGCTAAATCGTCGTTTCCTTGTTGGAAAATTTAGGGCGGCTTTACTCCACAAATAAAACACCTATTTTACATAAACATCTATACGGATGAGTTTAATGCTATCAAACAGAAAATACTGACATTGCCCATTCGAAACAGAAAGTTAAAAACAAAACAGTAATTAAAACAAGAAACACTCAAGGTGCAATATTGACATTTAAAACAATTGAACAGACTCTATGTTTACGGAGGATCATGGACCGATACAGAGCACTTACCCCGTCCTCCAGATTTAATCCACTGTATTCCAAAGTTTTACCGGGTAGCGGCTATGCCACCGACGGTATTCACCTAACACACTTTAAATTAATAAAACCGTTTCGCGAGCAAAACAAAAATGAATGACTTTAAATACTTTAACAACAATTTAATAAATCCGTAGGGAAAATTTGGAAAACAACACGTTTACAATATTTATATATAATTCTTAATTTAAATTTCGGACCTTGCCGGAGTTCGACCTAAATCTGTGAAGCGGGATTAATTACGTTAAAAAGAGTAATTCTTGACACCCAGTTATTAAGCTTTTTTTCAGAAATAGGTACAGTTTAATGGGGCTTCATGATTCTTAGCAGTATTGTCTTATTTATTGAATCGATCTGTGACGTGCGTCGCTTGAATTCTTGCCTCGACTATAGCTGTCTTATCTTTTGCTGAGCACTGTCTAGCCCACGTCCTGTGGGAACTGCTTTCACTCAGAGGCTCAATACATTGTCATATACAGGAGGGGATGATTATTACAATTGTCCTTAGCTCGCCCCTGACTATTTCAAATTCTTGCAAATTGAAAAATGTACAAAATCAAATTAATTTTATATAAAATAATGCGGAAAACTTTCACTGACCACTCGAGCATAGCAACAAGCTTTGAACCCCTAGAAATATCTGCTATTTTCTAAATACACATAAATATCTTCTACGTGCAAATATCCACCCTCACGAAAACTTCGGGATAGAAATGTTAAAGAACACGTTAAAACCCCGATATACTTTTCTACGCTGTAACAAAATCCTACGTAGGAGATACTTCGTACGAAAAGCGTGCTTCACGTAAAAATATCGTGGAAGAGGTTGTAATTTAGTGATTAATAAATCAGTAGTTAGTGAAGATTCGTGTTGCAATAATTATTTGAACCTATGTTTGGAGGTGTTTACCACAGGATGTAAACACATAACACTATTCAGATTTCGGTGACGAAAAGCACTTCGTTACATAAGTATGTTCATATAACACATTTTTGAATTCAAACATCCAATGATTAAACACAAATTAAATTTGTCAATATACAGAACACTAACAATAACACACTGTATATCTATACAGTGTGTTATTGTTATTCCATTCCATAATAGGGCATATGCACGTTTTTCAAGGGAAAGGTTATTTGGTAGGAAAACAAGCATAACCTCACTGTAATTAGTTGATTGCTTGCAGACAAAACCATGTACTTATTAGAAGAGAACCAATACTGCTAACTGCTAGCTTCCTATATAAAATTGCAGTAAAATTAGGCCAAGACTTAGCGTACTGCGAACCTTCTACTCATGCGCTAAACTTTTGGCTGTCTCTTTACATGGTTAATGTATGCGTATCATAGAGATACAATAGACTGGAGAGGTCATGAAATACAAATTTTGTATGCAAAAACGACACTCATAGGCGTGGCTAAGTGTCGCATCAAAATGGTTGTCTTGCCAGATCTGATGGACTATTTTACATTATAAGAACGTAAATGGACTGTTTTAGTCACTGAACTCTATTACAGTAAATGGAATGCCAATGCCTACAAAAATTTCTACGTACAATTGAATATCGCGCAAGTATGGCGGCCACATAGTAGCGCGCAATCGCACTATGAAATACATCAGGGCCGGCCTTATTTTTATTGCGTGTTTCATATTTTTAACTTTTTTTAGTTATCGCATAAATAAATATAACAATTTATTTGCCTTGATAGTTATAAAAAAAATCAAAGTTATCGTTATTCCCAAAACAATCATTTTATTTTCAATTTCTTGTAGCAAATGTCAAATATGTATGATCATAAGTTCAATATATAGTTCACAAAAAACAGTCATATGTTTTCTATCTCTGGGGTCGAAATATGATTTTAAAATTAATAAAAGCTAAAATTGAGGCCTGAAAAAAACCTATACTTTTTTTCTACGATCAATCAGTAAATATATGAGTAGGTACTAGTGAATTTTTATTGAAAACTAAAATCATGCATTTTATATTCACATGTTTGAATTGACAAATGAAATGAAGAAAAGGTAATAATTAACTATTTTCAAATAATTGGTGTGGTATTATTATTTGAATTTCAAGATAACTTAGCTTTTTTGTTTAAGATCAAATGCCTTGATATATAAGTGATAGATTGTTTTACTCGTTTGTTTATAAAAATATGACATACTCATGAGACAATGAATTATAAAATGTAAAGGTGTTTACGTAAAACTTCCTTCTCTATTTGCAAGAGAAAATTGAAGTATAATGTCCATTTATATTTTGACTAAAAGTATGTGGTTTCATCCCCCGGTAGTAGTCTACATATACCAAATGTTTATTTGCTACATTAAATAATTTTTCTGACAAAGTGACTGAATAACTAAAATTCGTAATATACTTCGTCTGAAACGTAGAAAATCTGATAAAATCTTGTACTGTACTTTTGACAAATACAATGTAAATATGAACCAAGAGAAGCAACAATTTTCTTACTTTTTATTAAGTATTTTGCACTAAACTCTATTGCTTTATTTTCCTTGATTTTTTAACATCGGTCTATTTCCGCTACCAAGGGCAAGAACCAATACCAGGAGGCAAGCTACCCTTAAACTGGAAATTTTGCCAAACTTCTATCAAAGAGTAGGGATTTTTTTTACTTGCCTAGTATTTAATGGACAGGGGATTAACTGTTTTACATACCCTCCCAAAGATGGTATATCCACTACACAATTCCCATCTAGAATTAAATAGCATATGTTAATACACTGAAATACAAGCCGCTATAAGGTGAGTCAAGATTGCTGCGTTTCTCTGAAAGTCACCCATTCAAGCACTAACTGCGGCTCCTCTTGCTTTATATTTAGTATCGCAGTACAATAAAGACAGAGCTGCGCTCGTCCTTAACTGTTTTGCTATAATAGATTTCAGTGGTATCTTGCCGTCTCTGTATTAGTAAATTGCGTGACCAACAAACCGTCGAACAGCTAAAGCAAAAAGTTCAAGAGAATTTGAGTGCACTAGAAGAAACCAATTCTGTAGATGTCGCTGCTACCTGGACACAAATTAAAGACAGTTTAAAAAGTGCGAGTGAAGAAATTCTTGGCACTGCAGCAAGTAAAAAACAGGAGGACTGGTTCAATGATAATGAAGCTTTTATACAAGAACTTCTTGACCGCAAACATATTGCCTTCCAAAACGCTATCAACCACCCCAACGACTCATCAAAAGCAGAAGCTTTTACCCAATCTAAGTATGAAACGCAACGCGAAATCAGAAGAATAAAGAACGAGTGGTGGGCAAGCAAGGCCAGAGAAATTCAAAGGTACGCCGATTCACACGACTACAGGAATTTCTTTCAAGGAGTAAAAGCAGTGTACGGCCCCAGTCGGAAAAATATGTGCCCTATTAAAGATTTAAATGGAAATCTCCTCAAAGAAGACCAGGAAATAAGAGCCCGATGGAAAGAACACTACTCTAACATTCTTAACCAGCAAAGTCAAGCCGATCACGATATTATAAACCTTATCCCTCAATATGACACCTTCGAAGACTTAGATAAACCACTAACAACGGAAGAGATCTTAACCGCCATTGGGCAGCTAAAAAATAACAAATCTCCCGGCGCCGACTCACTCCCAGCTGAGATCTTTAAAGCTGTGTCGTCAGAGCTCATACCCTACCTCAAAAAACTGTTTGATGTCGTGTGGGAAAGTGGTCAAGCTCCGCAGGAGTTTCGTGATACACTTTTAATCAACCTCTTCAAAAACAAAGGGAGCGCTGCGGACTGTGGAAATTACAGGGGTATAGCTCTCCTGGCTGTTGGAGGGAAGATACTCACTAAAGCGATGGCAAATAGGCTAACACATGTTATGGAAAAGCTACTTCCTGAAACACAGAGTGGCTTTAGACCAAACCGAGGCACATCGGATTTAATCTTCACACTTAAACAGCTTCAAGAAAAAGCACTCGAACATCAAGGAGAAATTCACATGGCCTTCATTGATTTAACCAAGGCGTTTGACTCGGTGGACAGGGAAGTGCTCTGGAAAATTATGTTCCGCTTAGGTATCCCTAGAAAATTTGTGGAAGTATGTCGCAGTCTACATACAAACAACAACGCCCAGGTTATGTATAATAATGAGGCAACCGAACCTTTCCAAACCCTCACTGGAGTTAGGCAGGGATGTGTTCTGGCACCCCTACTTTTTAATTTGTTTACCACTGCTCTAACAATTATTGTTGACAACAAACTAACAGTCAGAGGAATAGGTCTCAGATACCGTTTTGATGGCGGTCTCTTTAACATAGGGCGCTTTAGAGCTTTCACGAAGACACGCACACGATTCATTTGTGATCTCCAGTATGCGGATGACTGTGCACTTTTAGCCTCTACGCCGGAAGAGCTTCAAGAACTTTTAGATGTGTATGCCCAGAGCTATGATTCCTTGGGACTTAAAATCAACATTGGAAAGACTAAGATTATGTCAACTCCTCATCAAGTGAACCAAATAGACATTACACTTAACGGAAATTCTCTTGAAGTGGTGGATCAATTCAATTACTTAGGCAACGTTGTTAATGACAAAGCAAACATGGACAGCGAGATTTGCAATAGAATTAACGCTGCATCTAGAGCACTCTGGGGACTTAGAGAGAGAGTATTTGACAACCACGACCTTGCTTTGTCAACGAAAATGGCTGTCTACAGAGCAGTTGTCATTCCAACACTGCTATATGGATGTGAAAGCTGGGTCACTTACCGTCGTCATGTGAAAGAATTAGAACGTTTTCAGCAAAGACACCTCAGAAGTATGATGAAAATCCGTTGGTTCCATCACATATCAAACGTTGAAGTACTCAGGAGAGCAAACAGCCTTCCAATTGAGGTGCTTATTTCAAGAGCACGCTTAAGATGGGCAGGTCACGTTCATCGTATGCATGATAACCGCCTTCCTAAATGTACACTTTATGGTGAATTGCTAAGCGGTAGAAGAAGGCGTGGCGGTCAACGAAAGAGGTTCAAAGACGCTCTCCATGAAAATCTAAAATCCTGCGGTGTTGCAGACGAGCAATGGGAACAACTTGCAGCGGACAGAACCGAATGGCGAGGGGTTGTCGCCAGCTATCAAGGAAATGTTGCTGCAAGAAGGCCCAATCCAAGACCTAACCAGGTCTATGTTTGTCCTGACTGCGGTCGACATGTGCTCTCCCGAATTGGCCTCTATAGCCATAGTCGTGTGCACCGTAGATGAATGGGAATTACAATAGACTACACCTTTTACTTGTTTTTTATTGCACAATTTATCGACTGTAACATTTTTATACTCGGACTCGAGTAACGGCTAATAATAATAATAATAATAATAATAATAATAATAATAATACAAAAAATATTTAAAAATTTTAATGAATGAAACTTGTGCTTAAAAATAGCAGAACTTGGTTTTTGAATATTACAAAATGTCTCGCTAGTAAAATATATAAATTAAAACAAAATTTTTAAATAAATTATTACATAATTAAAAATATAAATTAACACAATTTGCAGGAAATTCTCTTTTTATTCACAAAACGCTTTGTTATATGTCAAACATTGTCATTCTGTTTGTATTTCCATAAACATTTGGCACATATTTGCATTATTTTTAACCGACTGCGCTAAGCAAAGGGGTAATGTGTTCCTTATTTATTTCGCATAATACACAAATAATTGAGATGCCTTGCTGCCGCACTCTATTAAACTTTCTAATAATATACTTGAGTGTTCCTATTGTCAACTTTACCGCGTTGGCTGACTGGACTCACATTTCACAGTTTGAACTTGCTTGTTTCATAAAATTGTAATATTAATTTATAAAAAGTATGATAACGTACGTTATGTGTTTTCAAAAAGATCTTGGAATTAGTATTATTAACCCGAATATGTTGGATACGTATTTATATTAATACTATTTAGGTAACAATTCACAAATAATAAACTTAAAAATCGCAGCAATGAAAAAATGTGAGGTTAGAATATTTTGCATCCTGATATCTCGAGAAGTATATACAGCCTATTTTTAATAAAAATTCGTGTTTAAGTAGGCAAAAGTACTCATTTTAAAAGAAAAAAAATCCAAAATCGAACTGTCTTGCCAATATTTAGATGATAGCTTATTTTAATACAACAGACAAAAGTTGAGTAGGTATACTTACTTAAAATATAACAAACCCGGGATTTCGCCCCGGTTCTTACAAAACAGTACCATACAAGTGCGCGTCTATTGTCTCAATTAAGATACACACTGTTTATAAGTCATAAAATTATATACAAAATAACCAATATATCTCACAACTTTTCTCAAACGAAAGGATAAAATCACGAAGACCGACTCTGTAATTCGCATTCAATTTCAGACCTACGCTTTAGAAACAAATGAAACACAAACTTGCGTCAGCGCATAACTTCCGTACACAGCTGTTTGAGTCAAGCTCCGACATACTTTTAACCTTAGATTTCCTACTGCGTCGGCGCTTGTCTATGCATTTTAAATCGCATGATTATCACATTTTGTTTACGCGCATATGTCTATAATGGCGTTCCATTTACTGTAATAGAGTTCAGTGGTTTTAGTTCATTAAAGGAGTCGGGCGAACTACCGAATGTTTGTGCCTCGGACTAGACTATATACCCCTCGTTTTCGAGGAAGCTGAATCGATTCCCGGGGTCAAACTAATTTTTCCACCTCGGCAGCCCCTCAAATTGGCGAAAAACCACCCCCAAAGTCCCCTTTTCCATGAACCCGTTTGTTTTCAACAGTTTTTCAACTATTTATTGTTCCCTCGAGTAGAACGGAAGGTCCCTCGAAGGATTTGATCTCAGCCACTCCTACCCTAAGCTTCCAACCCTCGTAAGGGGTGAAAAATTGATATTTGTTTTTGTGAGAAAAAAATAATATTTTGTAGGAGACGTTTCTTTGAGGAAGGTTGTTTTCCCCTGCAATGGGGTGGAATATTTTTTTCATCTATAATTGAAAAATAGTATAAAAAATATGTTTATTAAAGTGTTTTTATAGATCCATCTTCCACCCCTTTGAAGGGTGAAAGCAACCCCCGGGGCCGGTTGCACAACCCTCGTCATCTACCACCTTCCTCAAAGAAATGCCTCCTACAAAATGTTTTTTCTCACAAAAACAAATATCAATTTTCCACCCCTTTGAAGGATGAAAACAATCCCCGGGGCAGTTACACAATCCTGATCACCTACCAACTTCCTCAAAAAAACACCTACTGTAAAATATCAATTTTTTCTCACAAAACCAAATATCAATTTTCCACCCTCTACAAGGAGGGGTGGCTGAAGTCAAATCCCTCGAGGAACCTTCCGTTCTACTCGAGGGAACAGCAATTAGTCGAAGATCTGGGGAAAATAAACGGGTTTAGGGAAAGGGGCACTTTGGGGCTGGTTTTTGGCCAATTTGAGGGGTTGCCGATCCGGAAAAATTGGTTTGATCCCGGGGATCGATTCAGCATCCTCGAAAATGTAGGGGGAGACATTGTCTAGCCCGAGGCGCAAACATTCGGTAATTTCGTCATAAAGCCCGACTGTAAAAAAAAAATTAAATGCAGGTTTTTCAATAAAATGAATAAGTGTACCTACAGCTAAGGATATATGTGAATATTTAAATAAAACAAAACATATCTAAATAAATATATATTTATTATCCTTTAAATAACACGATTTTATTATTCTTATGCCTAATGCTGTGTAACTTATTCATTTTATTGAAATATACACATAAATATATAATAATATTTGCGTATTTATTTGCTACTGCTTTTTAATATATAGAACCCTTATGGCTGTCTAAGGACGACTGGTCAAAAAAAAATTTGAAAATACATTTTTTTAAATTTGATTAAATAAATTTTTTTAACCCGGCTCTGTGTGTTGTTTATATTATATGCTAACTTTTGAAATGTTATCCCGGTGATTTCCTTTTTGTTAACACCGTCTCTAGAAGAGCAACTTCTTTGAACACATAATACCATTGTTCTTTTGGTAGAAAAACTTCACAAAGCTGAGTACTTCAGTACAAAAATGTACTGCAAATTTGTACTCCAGTAGTTTAGGTACTCTAAGTACTTTACTTTAAGTACTTTTAATATTTATGTACTGGTATTGTAAACTTCCAGTACATTTGCAATGTACTTGTACTGGGTACTTATTTTCTGCAATTTTTGATGAAGTATTACTTGTTACTTAAGAAAAGTACTGCAAAATCATAATGTACTGCAAGTATTTTACTAATGTACTCCCAGTAGTAGAAAGTACTCCCAGTATTACAAAGTACTCCCAGTGATAATAAAACTACTCCAACTACTTATACTGCTTTTAAAAAAGTACTTATAAATATACTGCAAGTAATTTAAAATATGTAAATCACTGAGGTTACTGCTAAAAGTAAAGTACTTGCAGTACACTTGAAAGTACTGCAAGTATTTATAAAATACTCTAGGTATTTAAAATACTGAAAATACTTGAAGAGTACTTTACTTAATACTGCTACTGCAAATGTTTAATTTTAAGTACATTACTCAATCCTTCAAGTACTTTTGAAATATACTGGTACTTAATACTGCAAGTAAAACAAAAATTGTTTGATACTGCTTACTGGTTACTCCCAGTACTTTCATTGAGTACTGGTCACAGCTCTGATAACAAGTAAAAATGAGCAAATTACAAACTGTCGCTTTTGACAAAAATGTGATAACTACTACATTTGACTACGTGACTGCTTCTCCTGTCTATATTCTAACCATAGACAAAGAATATTATAATATAGATAGTCATCTCCCTGTTAATAATTATATGACAGTTTAGCTAGCGCCTTGTGCGTGTAGTAAGAACTAAACTATGGTGGCGGGAATTTTAAAAGCAACCGGCAGTATGCTCTCATTGCTATATTAGTACTATTTATTTTATTTTGTAATAGGTTTGTTTCTACATAGTCAGCAACAGTTTCCAAGCCGTCAGGTGTTTGTTTACAATATTTTTACCAAGAACAAAATTCATTACAAGTTTTACATAGTGAATTTTTTTTTGAAAAATAATTGTGAGCAAACTCCTGACAGTTTGGAGACCATTTCCGACTGTAGAAACAAACCTACTAATTAATCTCACTTTGTAAAAAAAACATTTATTGCGTGAACTATATATACACTTTATTTCCTGAAACATAAATATAAATAAATCATTTTTTACATTTTGTATAGCGATCATATGCCATTAATCTAATTTTATTATAATGATTTTTGGGTTTGTGTACATCTAGCCCTTTTAAGGAAATGTTTATATTTCTAGTAAATATATGTAAGGAAAAATCTAAAAAGTAATTGATGAATATTTCAGATATATTATGGTTTGGGCAAGTAAAACATTTAAAGTCTTCTATAGAAAATCTCTGTTTGAAAATGGTCTCAATATTTTGAAGATAATAATTTTCTAAAAAAATTTTTAAACACATATTATATTTCTGAAACACCCTCATATAGTTTGTGGTAGGGCATAATAGTGCCTTTTGGCTATAGGCTCTTATCTGGATGTATTTATACTCTTCCTTATCTCTGTCATCAGAAATAAGTTCTGTACGGCAAACACCAATTTTTTTCATTAATTTTTTAGCTACGAAGCCTGCCACATAAGCATTTATACCAGTCACATCTTCAGCATTAACTTCAGCTTCAAAAGTTGGTAACGTAGATGCAATTATATTGTCAGTTCCAACAGATTCTGCAACGGTTTCTATACTGGTAGGGACAAGAGGGATATTTATTTCAAGTAAGCTTTTTAATGTATCTAGAGCTCCATCAGACCATCTAGTTCGCAGTTTGCCCCAGGAGAATATGGAGCCATAAAGTTATTAATAAGAAGGGATGTAAAAGTTTGTCGAAACTGGGTACAAGTAGGATTCACGTTCCATTTTTTTTATAAAGCTGTTTAGATACATTCCTTAAATTGACGCCAATGCGATATAATTTTTGGGCTTTCGGAGTTAGATATGCTGCTCTACTTACTTTCACACTTTGAAGTAATCTTAACGGTCTTTTGAAATCTGCAAATTCAAATCATTATTTATAAATTTATTCACATTTAACATAAAACATACCTCGACTACCCTTTGGTGTATGTATGGGTGATGATAATTGAATATCTTTCCTCGTAGGAGATTCAATAGGGATGTTTGATGATGCTATGTTTTGCATTTCAAGTGTAACTTGTGGTGACGTAACTTCAAATCAAGGCCGATCAGCCATAACATAGCCTTGTTCATCTCTACCTAAAGTAAAATATTTATATAGGTTCACTACTAGACACGAAAGAACAATTCTTTAGAAGAGAAATTAATCTCAGTATACTTGGATATTGGATGTACATATGCTCTCTTTAGGGATATAAATGACAGCTAGATTGCACGTACTATTTATTTTTAACCGACTTCTTATTCAATTTAAGAAAAAAAGTCTGATATTCTAAAAAAGTGATCCCTATTAATTTCAATAAACGTCAGTTATTTTCAACCGATATACCGAGTTCATTTATTTCATCTAACTTTGTAATCTTACCTATTCGCCATGAAGGTCCAGGCTGAGGGTCTGTTAATATCGTCATTCCAAGTTAAGAAAGAATTTTGTGGGAGTTTGATGAAAATCTGCAAAAATTAAAAATAAAATCAGTTCATACATGGCAGAAATAATTCTAGTTATTTATTTACGCACTGAATATATTTTATAGAAGGGCTCATCTAAACCTCTACAAGGCAAGTTGTCTTTACAAAGGTTCAACTTAGATTGAAGAAAATGTCATAGAGATATCTCTTAGTAATTGTAATAGATATTTTTAATCTCTAAAACGGAAAAACCCTTCCTTACAAAACAGTGAAACTGCTGCATTTGCATTCACTGCATTGTACACAATATGGAGAAGTGAATAGTAATTTTAAATATAATAATGATAAAAGTACATAACCTACCCGGTAATCCAGTAGTTGGTAAACTATGATCCTTTAACATGCTTTTGTTGCGACCAAGAATATTGCAATCTTCATTAAAATGATTATGGCAAACTCTGAATTTTTTATAGACTTTTTCTGGGTGCATTTTCTTTAACTTCTCATTTCCAATTCCATCTAACCAGGTATTGTAAGCCTAAAAATAAAATAATACTATTTGTACTCTTATAATAGCGATAGTTTCCTTAAATTTGAAAAAATATACCATATACTAGGAATGTTCTTCTATTGTACCAAATTCAAAATTAGGCAATTTTATTTATATATTTCTTGTGTTCCCAAGTTATAGTGTGCAGATAACCAACAATTTAGACTTTCGCAAGTATAAGAAGCTGTCTATTCATATTTTAACTTTAAATTTATTCAAGCATATACAAAATATGTTAAATCTGTGAAAATAAACTGCAATTTTATCTTACCAAAGTTCTTGAACTTTGGTAAGATAAAATTGCAAACCGATACTTGTATCGGTTTATTTGTTATGATATAAGCTTGATTATGATGACAAATTCGGTTAAAAACAAACATAAAATTTAATAATACCCTTACCTCTTTATCTAAATATGGAAATCGATGCATTATAGCCTCTTTATTTGTATTGGAACAAGAGGAAACACAACACTTAAACACCATCGTAGAATAAGTTAACTTTTATGAAGTTAACCTATAAAAACACGTAAATTTGAAACTCAAAACCATAACAAACGCGCGAATGCAAGGATGAGAGGGGATAATTAACCGATTAGAGCGACAAGTGAGTGTAGTAAGAACTAAATGCTATTTGACCTTCATCATATAAGAAAAACATCTATATCATTATATATATATATTCTATGATTCTAACTCTATGATGCGTATTATCAAATTACAGATGTACTCTGCCGTGACAAAATTACTGTGTCATATATTATTAAAAGTTCATTTTAGCTTATAATGCGTCTCTGAAAATGTAGACGTTTCAATACAGTATTCAGTTACAAATAGTTTTATTATGGTATAACGAAAATTCTAAAATCGTTAGGTTAGACCATTCCAGAACACGTGACTTTGACAGATCCGCCATTTTGCCAGGGTGGCACACAGAGCGATTATTTTCCGTGTGTTTACATTCGTTTTTGGTGCTATGGATTGAGTTTATTGTGATTTTTTGCAAATTTTTTCGCTAAGATGTCTCGAAGTGAATATTATGTAACCCTTAGAGGTGATATTAAGTGCAGATATGATAAAATAATCGAGATTATTGATAATATTAACCACTATGCAATCCCTCCTAAAGAGAGCAGGCTTGAAGTTTATAATATTATTATACCATGATGGGCTTCGTGAATTATTTTATACTAACCCATAGTTATTATACTGGTCAACAATTTAAGCCTTATAAAAGCTTGCAAGCATACAAGCTTTACGAATCTGGCCCTGTTCAAGGAATATTGGCAAAACAAATCAGTGATGAGGCATTTGTTGTCATTGGGAAGGTAAGAAATCAAAGTTAATGCGTAATTTTACATTACAATTAGATTTTATATGTTAATGTATATAATTGTGATATGCTACAGAGGTTTTAAACTTGATTAACATTTTTTAAATGTTGTAGATTAAACAGTCTCAACGAAAAAGGGAAAAGTTACTTCAAGTTTGGATTATTATTTTAAAGAACACCAGCATTTCCATTGCTCACTGTACATGTATCAGATGTACATGTTTATCAGAAGTATGCAGTCATAGCGAATCTGTTTTACCTGCATGATCGTCCAAATACCATCAAAGACAGTAGTCCCGGTCCAGCGTCCACTGACTTTCCGTTTGGCCAGTATCTTCCATGAAATGTTGTGAATATGGGATATGGATTGGTCAAAAAAGTAGAAACAAGAGGTTTGTCTCAGGAACATCCTCCTTTTGATAGACAAAAATGAACTTACACCTATTTATGTCCGTATCTAATTTATGGTCTTTTTTTGGCTTGACTGAACCAGAACTTGGATATTTTAAGAGAATAAAGCGTATATTAAATAACATTTGTTTTATATTGAATAAAAAATATATATTACTGATGTGCAATATATTGAAATAAATAGGGATATATAATTAAAATAGATAATTCATTATTTATATGGTATTTGAGAAGGCACATGTTCATGATTGCACTACATACCACGACAATTTATCCAATGCACTCAATTTCCTTATTTTAACAGCATGCTTATGGGTATTGTTTCATGAAAAATTTTAAATTTTTTTTTGAGTAAACCTACAACTCTTTCTACATGAACCCGTACAGTTGCAATATTTCGTGTGTTTTCCAAATCTATAGGATACAACTGAGTTTGGCCTTTTGTAAAGGCAGGTATTTGTAGTTTTATCCTCTAAAGCAGCTAGGTTTCCTAAAATCACATTATTTAATTCTAACCTTATAAAACCTAGAAGGAGTTTTGTACAAAAATTAAGTACTTACCAGTTATGAAATGTTTTGAACAAATACGACCGTGTTTTAGGCGGCTTTTACTTAGTGGCCCCCGTCCCAAAGCCTTAAATCCGAGTATTTCTTCTTTCTATAGGCAATGCATCAAGATGATTCCCCTATTGGTTAAAACAGCGGGAAATCGGAAAAACAATGCATGATCTCTTTCACCACGCATTGAACATTTAACAGCAAGACAAAAAAGTGGCATTTTCTACCATTAGACCAGGATTAAACAATTTAATGATGAAATACTCGTAATGTTTACATACGCAAATGGTTTTGTATGACACCCAGCAAATATGGCCGAACTATCAATGACGTCATTCTGGAATGGTCTATTAATTTTATACTGGACGAAGATGATAATGCGCATCCTGATTTAATCTGTCAGAGTCAGAGACAGTACATGCGCATAAGTTACCGAGTACGCTAGAGTCTCGGCTTAATTATAAACCAGTAGTACTTAGTACAGTACTGGTAGTATTGGTCTAATAAATGTATGGATGAAACAAATCAAGGATCAGCTGTGGTTTGTAATATCGACATTGTAGAGGGAACTAAAGTAGGTTTATTGTTATTTATTTTCACTCCAAGAAACGACCTAGAATAAGGTGACGTCACATGTAGATGCCCTATAGTCTACGCTGTTTCATCTGCGGTTGTTTTCTGAATAACAGTTATCGCGTATCTGTTATTTTAGAACACAGAAACAACAGACTGTTATAAAGTCACTAGTAATCTTAAGGAATCTTTGTTCCGCTAACAAACTTCAATAACCGAATCGGTAACTGAATATTGGACAGTGGTTCTCTTTTTGGTAAACCCGATTACGGTTTTTTAACGGGACGCAAAAAATAAACAAATGGTGGACATGACGTATTCACAGTAGTTAATAGAACAGCATAACCTAAATTTTATGGCCAACTATCTTATAGGGTAGGTAAAGGCCATAAACGTGAAAGAAGATAACCTAAATTTAAATATACAAATTATTTTATGTCCACAAATCTTTGTTTATCTCTTAAGCACACTCGATGCTTAATTTGACAGTTTACTTTTGACAGACTCCCACCAATTTACCGCATTCACTTATTCAAATACGTTGGTCATTTTTGATAACAAATAATTTACCAATTTTTCAGGAACCATGTTCCGTTATTCAACTGAATTTCAGGAATTAAACATTTACGGAACGCAAAAAGTGTAACCAAACCGACCAAGGTGATTAACGGAACATATCCAAGTCTGTTAATGTTATTTACAAATAACTGTTATAAAATAACACTTCGTAAATGACACCCATCACTCAGTCAGAGTATAGTTCAAATAATAAGTTTCTGATACATAAAAAACGTAACAAAAACTTTATGACATTATTATTATCGCCGCGGGTCATGGCGGAATGCTGCATCAAACGACCTGACGCATATTAAAAATCTATAAAGGTAAGCGAGCTGATTTCTGGTCGAGGTAGCACAAAGAGGTATTTTAATGAAGTCGTAAAGTCTTTGTTGCATCTTTTATGTTTCGGGATATTCCTACTTGAACTATACCACTCACTACCTTATCTTAAATGCCACCTGTGACCTGTGATACAACGTTAATGAGCAATCTATGATAGCGTTGAGCAGTCCATGCCAGTCCTTTTTCACAGATTAAAGATATTCCTTTTTGTGTTGTGGTGTGTAGTTGTGGGTTAGCAGGTGACATAAGTGACATTTAGAATTCGAACTCAGCTGTGATTGTTTATTGTCTACGGTTTTCAGACTCTCAGTTTCTTTTATTTGCTAATGACTACTCTTATATTTTTAAAATTGCACCAATCGAATTTATAAAGATGGAAAGTTCTCCAGAGTGTGAAAATGTGACAAATTGTGAAGATGAAAGTTGTGGAATCACCCACGAAAGGTCATGTCAAAATTCAAAGAAGCCTTTGTTAACAGAAGAAAGAATGAAGAGAAAACTAAAATTTTTCTTTATGAACCCCATAGAAAAATGGCAGGCTAAAAGAAGATTTCCGTATAAGTTTGTGGTGCAGCTTGTAAAAATACTTTTGGTAACAATGCAGTTATGTCTATTTGCCTATAGTAGATATAACCACGTTAATTACACTTTTGACAACAAAATAAGTTTTTCACATTTATTCTTAAAAGGTTGGGATGCAACTAGAGAAATAAATACATATCCACCAGGAGCTGGGCCATTGGCAATTTATAAAAAAGAGGAATTTTTTTCCACGATTGATTATGCTTATGCAGGGTATGCAAACCTGGATAAAGCTATAGGCTCTTACTCATATGCCAATGAGGATAATACTATGACAGAAATGAAGCTCTGTTTGTATCAGTATAAAGAGGGAGTAATATTTGGATTTAACGAATCTTATATTTTTAACAGTGAAATTGTTGAGACATGTCTAAATATATCGCAAACAACTAATGAATTATTAGACTCCAAACAGTATATGTCCAGTAGAGATGTAAATATAAGTTTTTCAGCTTTAGTTAGAGCTGACCTGAAATTTTCACTTAAAACTGTCAACTTTAAAGCAGCAGGAAGCATTACACCTCCAAACTGTTATCTTTTCGATATAACAATTGAATTTAATAACGAGGACCTTGATGGACAAGTGTTACTTTCTCTAGATGCTGAACCATTTCGTTTGAAATGTAAAGGTGACACACATTATGTGATTGACGACAAAATTGATACCATTTTGCGAAGTCTATTAAACTATCTCGTTATGATTATTTGCGTAACATCATTTATTCTATGTAGTAGAGCAGTTTGGCGAGCACAACAGTTGAAGAGAATAACGGACCAATTTTTCCAGTGTCACTTTCAACAGCCTTTAAGCTATCAAGACCGTATGAAATTTTTAAATTTTTGGTACATCATGATTATTATAAATGACGTTTTAATTGTGATTGGGTCAGGATTTAAAGAACAAATTGAACGTAAAGAGTTTACTAGTGATCAATGGAATGTATGCAGCTTGTGTTTGGGTATCGGAAATATGTTAGTATGGTTTGGTGTTCTTCGTTATTTAGGTTTTTTTAAAACTTACAATGTAGTTATATTAACATTACAAAAGGCTGCGCCTCAAGTTGCCAGGTTTTTGTTGTGCGCCCTGTTAATTTATGCTGGTTTTACATTCTGTGGCTGGTTGATATTAGGGCCTTATCATTTAAAGTTTAGGTCATTATCAACCACTTCAGAATGTCTATTTTCATTAATAAATGGTGATGATATGTTTGCAACATTTTCTATTATGTCAACAAAATCAGATTTGTTGTGGTGGATCAGTAGAATATACTTATATTCCTTTATAAGCCTGTATATTTATATAATATTAAGTTTATTTATTTCTGTTATTATGGATGCCTACGATACTATAAAACTCTATTATAAAGAAGGATTTCCGAAGAGTAGTTTGGAATGCTTTATAGGAGATACAACATTCGAAGATGTGTCGAGTGGAATATTTAGGAGTAGTTCAAATGAAAATTTTAGCACCCTAATGAAAGAGTTATGTTGTTGCAAAAAGATTCATAGGTCTTATTCCACTTTGTCCAGAATAAGTGACAGAACTGACAATGAAGGATCAAGTATTGCGGTGTAAATAAAATGCTTTTTGCTAGAAAATTTATTTATGTGGAATATTACATATATGTATGTATATATAATCGTGTAAAAACCTAAGATTTAAATAATGTATAAAAATATTTTGTACTCATCAATGATTTGGTAAAGACATATTTTGGTCAGATGATAAAACAAACTAAATATATAGGTAAGTACTTTTAGTTGTACTTACATTGCAAGTTATGCATAATTTGACAAGAAAAGTTTTGTTGTACATTTTTACATCTTTTATATTAACCCAGCTATCAAACGTTAGAGTTATTTAACGAACTGTGTATACAGGGTGTCCCAATAATGCGCCAAAGTCCAATATCGGCCTTATTATTAGAAGACTTTGGAAAATAATTTTTTTATGGAAGTGGTATAGTGTCAATAGGCACACATTTTAAAAATATTTTCAAATATACAGGGTGACTCGCTACAGCATCTTTGAGGTCTTTTTTTAAATGGAACACCCTATATATTTTTACTTATGAATTCAGCATAAAATTATCTTTCCAACGACCTCCAGATTTTTTGTTTTTGACGTGGTGTTGCCGAGTTATTCGAAAAAAAATATGAATATTTTGGTCAGAACAAGGTTTAACACGTCAACTCGCTGTGTGTGTATTACTATTAATTAAGAAGATTTATTTTGCAATTATGTAAACAGAATATACCTAAAATCAGGGATATTTTTACTTTTTCATTAAAAATCGTTAAATTATAATCTTTTCATTTTGAACTGATCTAGTAGCCATGATTATGACATGAAGTAAGAAAATGTGAAAGTAGTATTACATTTTTTTCTGAGTGCGTCTTGGTTGCCTCAGTAGTATTTTTTCAGTTTAATTAAATCACATTTGAGTCTATCTTAAAAATTTATAAATAATCGTTTAATATTACAAAAGAGTCGACATAAATAATAACAGAAAATATGATAATATTAGGTAATACAAAAAATTTCACTATTTTAAAAATTCAAAGTTATTTTGAACCTGGTTTAATAAAATAAATAATGGCTAGTGTTTATAGGAACTGTTCAAAGTGGCCTCCCAGTACGTCTATGCAGTTCTGTAGATGATTTTCGAATGATCTACCGACATTTCTTAAAATATCTACAGCAATTCCCTGAAAAACTTCCCTTATTCTTTCTTTCATATTTTCTTTTGTAGTTATAGGAGCTTGGTACACTTGCTCTTTAACGTGGTACTCACAAAAAGAAGTCTATTTTGGTCAAACCAGGGCGTCTGGCAGGACAAGTATGGGGTCCTTCTCTTCCTATCCAACCGTTTAGAAAAGCGTCGTTTAAATATTCGCGAATAGCTGCAGTGTGACGCACAGATGCTCCATCATGGAAGTACCACATTCTCTCCCTAATATCCCTGGGGATATCCTCCAGTAATTCTTCCAAGCTGTCTTGCAAAAATTCCAAATAAATTTGATCATTCACAAGTCCATCAAAAAAATGTGGTCCTATCACAAAATCCCCAAACATTCAACAATCATCTTGTTTGCTACTTGTTCATGAGATGTAAGGATTGGTTGTGTCGTAATAATGAAAATTATGATGATTAATATGTCCATTTTTATGTAACGTTGCTTCATCGGCAAACAAAACAAAGTCAAAAACATTTCTTTGTTCTATTTTTTGTTTTGCCCATTGACAAAATTGTACTCGGTTTTCATAATCCCCGTCAATCAGTTCCTGCATTAGTTGAACGTGGTAGGGATGAAATTTGTTTTTTTGTAGGATTCGTTGGACTGAAGATCGGCTTATAACATTTTCTCATGCCAATTCTCTTATACTGCAATGAGGATCTTCAATCACGCTCAAAAGTACGACTGTTTAGTTTTCTTCATTTACTACATTTTCTGTTCATTTCTTTTTCACATATTTCACTTTTCCCGTATTGTCAAATCATTCCATCAACCTCTCAAATGATTTTTTTGACTGCTATTTTCTTTCCAGATATTGCTTATAAATTCGAGTTGATAGAGAACAATTTTTATCATTCGCACCCAGAACATAAACCATATCGACCATTTCTTCTCTCGAAAAATCCATTATTGTAAAGTGTGTATTTTGAAGTAATTTATAGCTTAAAGTAAGCGTAAATGCTTTGTCACATTAGTTAATAATTAAACGTCAGTAAGATAACTTTCAATTATTCTCACTTTATGTCAAAATCAGTGCTACTAGAACAGATCGAAATGAAAAGTATTATGATCTAACGGTTTTTAATGAAAAAGTAAAAATATCTCTGGAAATATCGATGTTATTCTGTCTACTACAGTGAATTAATTTGTTAAACCTTATTCCGATCAAAATTTTTATATTTTTTCGAGTAACTCGGCAACGCCACGTCAAAAACAAAAAATATGGAGGTCGTTGGAAAGGTAATTTTATGCTGAATTCATAAACGTAAAAATATATAGGGCGTTTCATTAAAAAAAAATTACTTTGAAGATGCTCCGCTGTAGCGAGTCATCCTGTATATTTCTTTAAAATGTGCGCCTTTTGACACTAAACCACTTCATACTGTATATATAAAACTTTACCCAGTGATTTCTGATAGAGATAAATGCTAAGTAAAATATAACTCCTTAGAGATAGGCTGCAAATGATGGTTATTTATTGGTAAATATGAAATACTTATGTTACCAGTTTTGTATTGCCTTTTTTAAATGTTACTTTTTAGTGACATTTTGCATTTTGACTAATTGTTTTTAGGGTAATTTTGTTTTACAATGTGAGAGTTCGCAAAGATTTGTTTGGAATATAGAATTCAACTTTAAAAGTTGACAAAAAAGACACCCAAAAAAATTGATAAAAGCCAGTGTTATTAAAAATTATTGTTTTGTTTGCAATTTTTTGATTAGATTTAGTTAATAATTTATTTAATGTCATCCCAGTAGGGAGTCATTACATATAAAAAGTATGATGCTAATCAATTTCCCAAAACCCAACTCATGCCTGACTCATAAATGTCAACTAACGATTTCTTGGAGAAGAAAAAAGGTATTGAAAAAAGGATGTTGTGCGTCGCTAGCTGTAGACTAGTTTCGAGCTTGTTAGCTCTCATCAGTACGATATAAGCGAATGCACAACAACTTCATATGTGCTCGTGCTTGGGGCTCTCCATCTGCGAGATGCCTGCCCTGGGTTGAATTGGTCTTCGTGCTCTGAGGCTAGGCGTATGTTTTATGAGATTAATTTTTAATAGGTTAAATTACAATTTTATGTTGGTTTATACAATATTAAATTAGTTATGTTAGTATTTTATGGCTCTTTTATTTGATTATAGTAATGGCTCTTTTGTCTAAATGGAATTTTTTATATGCAATAGTAATATTTTTGTTTTTAATCTTTTTTTTATTTTTGCAGCATTATAATGTTTGTTTTTTTTTAATTTTATGTTTTTTAGATTTTTTTGTATTTTGTATTTTATTATTTTTTTACATTTCTATTTTTTTTTTCAACAATATATTTTACAATGATTTATCTAATGGGGTGGGAGTGAAAATATGATTAAGGGATGGATGTTTAAGAGCGTGGAGGAATTTAGGAGTGAGAGGATCGATGAGGGACAGGTTATCTGATCTAACTACTAGCGAATTTCCTAAATTAGGTAGAAGTGTTAGAAGTGTTTTTAAAATAAAATTAGAAATTGTGGGGGTGCCTGAAAGATCGTGCATAGTTTGGATATGAATATATGAGGGAAAACTATTGGCAATTTTAAGCAATTTTTGTCTGTATTATTTGTAGTGAGCTTTGGCATTTTTGGGTTATAAGAAGGTACCAAATAGGCGAGGCATACGTTAATATAGGCCTTTAGTATGCTTTAAACAATAAGGTGTCGAATTGAGGCAGAGAATTTTTAAAAATAGGGTGCAGAGATGCACAACAACAATTCACTGTTTCTTTAGTCATCAAATTATAGACAAGAGGTGTCCGCAACTTATCGAATAGCTCCATCTGGTGGCGACTTATTGCAATCAAATTTTTGCGTTTTCCGATTGAAGATGTAGTATGTCGCAAGTTATAGGACATTATTTTCAACTGATTTGGAAATGCACATTGTGCACCTTGATTGGTAACAATGAATCGATTTCCTTTCATAGGAACAGTGGATTATTGGACTTTAGTAGTACATATTTTTACTTTACTACATATTTATTATTTTTTGTAATAATTTATCCACTTTGCGTTGGCTTATATATTTTATTAAAAAATATATAAATTTGAATATCTAAACTTTTTTGTAAAATTATATTTCTGTTGTATTTCTGTCACTAAGAAAAAAATTAAAAGCAATCAATTTTATTGCAAAAAAAATATTAAGAATTATTTCTTTCAGTAATTAGATAAACATTGGCAACATTTTTTTAATATAAGAGATTAAAATCCTTACGATTAGAAACTCAATGCAAAAAGTTTCAGGAAAATCCATTCAGTATAGATGAGTTCCAATGTAAAAACTTAACTGCGCTCGACTTAAATAACAATTATCATCATTACTTCTCTAAGGGGTTATAGCTTATAAATATAGTTAAGTATGTTTGTACATATTGTAAATTATAACTAATCATATATCTGTAAACTTTTATTGTGTTCAAATTTTATTAATTTATTTAAAAATGTTGCTGTGAATTCCAAAATGATTTATTAAAAAACTGTTAAATATTATTAAGGATATTATATTTCGCAAGAACCAGACAGATATATTTTTTCTCATTCCGATGTAAATATTTTATTTTAATAAAAAAATCATATTACAAAAAGTAGTTGTTTATTTTATAATTGAAAAAATCAGCAGTACCAGTAGATAATGCTAATAAGCTAGTAAGCTTAGCTTATTTCGCTTGCCAGTACAGCATATTGAAACTTGTCATTTCATGCTAGTATAGTTGGGTGTATATTTACTGGGCAGTCAATAAACACAACAAAAACTTTACGATCTAATTATTAACGCCAGTGAACCATTTGGCATGGTCTTATCAAACAAACCGATGTACCGATTAAAAACCTATGTGAGATAGTACAGAGAGTTTTTGTTGTGTTTTTTGACTGCCCAGTAAATATACATTCGACTATAACTGAGCATCAACCTAGTTGATATATTTTGTAAGATTGTAAATACGATACAACCACAGAAATAATTCTTGGGGCTGCCAATTAACTACGTTGGTGGGGAGGGTTAAATATGTGACATATATTATAATTCACTTAAGCACATTTTTTTCATAAAAAATGGTTTTTATGTAAATAACAGGGGTGTTCATGATATTGTAGCGTACTATTTGGGAAGAGGGTTCATGAAGCTCACAGCGAGGGTCATAAACAAAACAAAAATAGCGTGACCTAGTTCCAAAAATGAAGTAAGAAATATTTTTTTCATTACTTAATTAAATGTTGCCTTTGCTATTTTTTTAAAAACTGAAGGTCAGATTTTGTCAAAATAAAATTCCTGAAATAGTTAATTCATGACTAATTTATTTGTACATATTTTAAAAGATAGTCTAAAATGATTCTGTCTCGAAATAAAAATTTACAAATCAAATCTATCTATGAAGTCATAAAAATGTCATATGAATGGGTGCACTTTTAAAATTAGGACGTAGAACAAATGCATTCTATATATCTATATTTGTTTTAACCATATGACATTAAAATCGAGCACTGTGCAGAAGTTTATATAAACTTTACATTCTTAACTTTTCTGATTTTTATTTGTCAGAAATTTTAAATAACTTTCTGTACAAACTTTTGTAGTTTTTCTGATGGAGGTTAAAGTAAATCCGTCAAGTCAAAACAAAAAATTCTGAGATGGAAAAAATATCCATATGAAGCACACTTTTATTTTCAAATTTCTTTTCAGCGTTCTACAGAATTGTCTCATCCCTAAAATTTAAGGAGCGATGTTCCAAGTAGTTTAATTTAAAGAATTTAATAATTTGTTTCAAAAACGGCTCTTACGATTTTGATGAAATTTAACACCTGAATACTCCCTTAGTACTTGGATGAGATGACATAACTCGTTAGCCCCAAAAGAGTGCAGGGATGGGGGGTAACGTTAAAATAAATATTTTTTTTTCTCAAACATTTGTAACGATTGTGATTAAATTTGACACATGGATAGTGCCTTAGTATCAGTATAAGATGGCATGACTATTTACTTCTAAAAAATGCAGGGACGGAGGCTGTGGGGTTGAAGTTTAAGTACTTAATTTTTTTTTTCTAAAACGTTTCTAACGATTTTGGCCAAATTTAGGTCACGGATTTGAAATATGATTTGTTACAGCAAAATATATTTATAATTATATATATAAACTCATCAATCATCATGCTTTACTTTTTGCATTCTACCACCCAAATAGTTACTTATCCACATGTGCACCACTCCCTCAAGCCCATATCCTTTCAATTTATCTGACAATCTATCTCTATTTATGGTTTCAAAAGCTCTCTCTTAAGATCCAAGAAAATTATACCAGTTACTTTGCCTATCACTTGCTTTTTTCGCTTTTTTCATTCGTTAATAACATACTGTAAAGCGCTTTCACAACTGTATTCTTCTCTGAAACCCGATTGGACTTCCTTCACAAACTCTAAGATTTGTACATATGCAACTTTTTCCAGTATTTTTTCAAATGCTGAAAGCATATTTATTGAGCGAAATTCATCAGCTTTAACGGTTTTAGCAACTTTTCTCAATACAACAATGGTTCAGATTTTCAATGCATCAGGAACAATACCAATTTGTAGCGAGGTATTAATAAAGAATCTTTGTAAATAAACATGACACAGTGATCTGGACTACTTTTGCTTACTAATGAAATGATTATATTTTTAAATTCGTTTTTATGCAATAATTTGAAACTAGAAAATTTGTTATGATTGTGCCTTAATTGGTATTGTCTATTATTTATAGGTATGCCATTGACTATTTCACTCACACTATTTATATAAAACCCATTAAATCTTTCTACTATAACATTTATATCCTCTAATAAATCATTACGGAATATTTTCTCACTCACAACCTCCTTACCTTTACAACATATTCTATTTTTTAGAGATTTGCACATCATTTTTGAGTTGCCTCTAGCAAGATCAATCTTATCCTCAAAGTACCTATATTTCCCAGTTTTTATAACGTCTACCACTTTGTTTCGTTTCAACTTATAGATCATCCAATCATTTTGATTATTTGTCGTTTTATATATTTTATAACTTTGGTTTCTTTGCTTTATGGCTTCAAGAACTTTATCATTAAACCATCCTTTGTCTCTCTTATACCATAACTTCCTTCTTGGAATGGCATGAATTCACCCACAATTTTTTTCAAATTCGTCAAGAATAAATCAAGACAGATACATGTGTGCAGGCAGCAGTCCACTATGCTTTGTTTCTTTGTCTTTCTATATCTAACCAGCAGTCATTAAGGGAACAGTTTAATATTTGAATAGATTCGCTCTAATAATGTATTCGCCAATTTCTGAAATCTATTCAAATACTTATTGTACTCGATTACATCTGAAGTAACCCAATACAAAATACTTTGGTTATTAGTAACAAATAACAGATAGAAAATTTAAAAAGGTTTTCAAATACAGTTGTTGGATACACAAAAAGCATTTGAAACAGAATTACTCGAATACAATTTTAAGGAATTTTGGTAATATTTATGCCCCACTAGACAAACAATGGGGTATGTAAAATAATTAAAAACACGAGAATATTTAATTACTTTTTTTGTTAATAATAATAATGATTGATAATAATATGATGATGGTTGTTAAGAAGCATATATATTTGTTATATTGCTTACACGATTTAAACTTGTCTAGTGGGATGTAAGTAGGTATTACCAGACATTCTTCAATTGGGATTTTCCACCATTTAATGTCCATATTATACTATGAACCTGTTTGAGGGTATTTTAATGCTACAAAACAGTTAGTCGAAACTAATTTCGACCTCCCAAATGAGTCCTTCAAACATGATTCTTTGATCTTTTTGATCAAAATAAAAATAATTAAGCCGATACTAAGTGGTCCTCAGACACACTTTTTGTATTTAGTTTAATGACCTCCCGCTGCGGCTTCTCACTTGGGATTTTCCATCGAATGATTGACCGCAACTCTCCTTTGGCTCACTAATCATCCTTTACAAATTGTAAATGGCTCTCAGACACTAAAAAATATGAATTGTGTAAAATGGACGTCATACGAAAACGCCCTCACCGACCAAGACTCGGTTCAGCATAAGCTTGTCTCCATGAACAGGACTATGCATCATATAAGTTAAAGGAGGCTCTTAGATGCTCATTGATAAACTCAGTAGCTCTAGATCTATAATGAAAGGACGATTTTATGAAGAATAAAACTTCCACTCTATTAAAGTACACTTGAATTATTCACATATTACTTTACGAGATTTAACGGAAATTTTGTAAATGTTCTTAAAATAATTTTATTGAATTTAAAGTGCAAATGTCTTCTCTGAATCTAGCCTGAAGCCAGCCATCAACCACAATGCAAAACGCCGTTGTAGATGAAGGACTGAGTCGGGTAGATGCAGTTTGGCAGAATAGCTAATAGATAAAACAAATAAAACTTGACACCTTCTAAAAAAAGGTCTAAAACAATTACAATTTAAGATTAATTGAATTACAGTAGTTGATATGGGAAAAAGCTGACCAAAAAATCCTTTCAGGACAACTATAGATAAGACAACATCCTAGCTGCCAAGTACCTATATAATTTCTTTGACATTCAGATTTAAGGTAGGTTTTGATTTCAAGCACAGAGTTATTGGTGAAAGAGGAATTTTAGAAAACGAAAAGCGAAGGCAGAAAAGAGTTAAATATTTTAAATTTCATAGGAAAAAAGGATAGGGCAAGATAAAGTCATAGTAAGTGGAAGGTTGGTTAAATGGGTTAACCGAAAATGGATTCTGAAATAGAGCATTATACTATCTAATTTGTGTAATGTTGCAGGTTAGTAAGCTATCACCCAATATGAATGTATAGAATTTTTGAGAAATTTCCTGGATGTAGTCCACTACTGGGGTAATGTCGTTACAATATGCATAGAGGTCTCTGAGCGAGGTACACATGCTAGAATTTGATATGAGGCGCATAAATTTGTGCTTCAAGACCAGACCATAAGTTTTTTCATTGTCGTGACTGACGTGCTGCACCACACTGGTGATGTATGTGTTTGCTGGCCTGACCACGATGATATAAATTAATTTTTTGTTTTGCCAACTGACTTTCTGCTACTCCTGACCAGGAGCGGCTACAGGGAGCTGGACATTGAGTAAACCGTACATACTGTTTTGTTAATGTGGATATGGAATGTTAGTCGTTGGTCCAGTCTAATCCCTAAGTACCTGACATGCCTGTTTAGAAATTTGGCAGCCCTTAACCGACATCGATGTTAAAACTGTTATTGACTGTGGTGCTAAAAAGAAATTTGTCATAATCTTTGTAGGCAGTATAATTTAATGTTAGTTTTTAATTAAGGATAATTAGGATATATATATTCTCTTGATATAGTGTCTTAAATATCACTTATGGTCGTTAAATTATGATATAGATTTTAATATTTACTATTTAGGTTAAATATATACATAATTCTTTGTAAGTGTGTGAAATTGGAGTATTCCATAATAAGTAAACAAAGTGTAGGATGTCCTAGAATTAAATCAAACTTTGGAAATTTCCTTTACATAACTGTAGGGTTCACTATACATATTAATTTCCAGTTTTAAAGTAATTTCTACAGTATGGTTAAGAGTAGGTATGCATTAAGATGATTCTTATTTTTGACCTTGATGATTTTTATTTCAGTTTTATTTTCCCAGCACCTCTCAGAATTTCTGACCTAATAGATAAGAGGAAAACTTCCCCTGGATCCCTGAATATTTAAATGAATACAGTAAAGTATCGATTTCCCTACGTTTTCTGTCGAATAATTGACTTTATTGAAAGTGTGAAGTGTCCAAGAAAAATTGTAGATATTGATACCACCTTTTATTTTAGGTTGTATTTATTTTTCCTTATATCGACCGGTTCTTGTAAAAATCCCTAAAACTGGCAAAAAAGAAACCTTTCTTTTTGGAATTTTGGCCTTAAATGTTGTATATGTATTTCTGACTTCGATATGGGTTTCTAATTTTAATAGGGTAATGGCTATAATCAATTTCAAATAATTTTTCAAGATGTAAGAGGTTCTACTAATTCTTAGAAATTTTCTCAGTTCACTGCAAAAAAGGATTCTGATTTAATATCGTGTACAAACAAAATAATGTTTAATCAATCTCTATGAATTCGATTTATTTTAGGCAGCAACTTGAGGAAATATTTAAAAATGAAGTAAATTCGATTTTTTTGAGATAGGTATTCTTTGAATTGATCAAAGTAAGTAACTCTTTGAAGTTTTAGGACCTCTATCCGGTTGGGTACACATTTAACTTTTTTTTATGTCAAGAAATTATTTAATTCTTTAATCCAAACCTCTTGCAACATCCCTCCAAATTTTCTAGAAGCAAGTAGTCATGCCATCTTGAATTTGATCTAATCATTATAATTGTTTTAAAGAAAAAAATCTTACTCCCCCAGTTCAGTTCAGAATTACAAGTCAGTATTTGTGTGTTAAATCTGACCAAAATCGTTTTTTAAAAATAAAAATAATTGCATTTTTTTATCGGTTTTAAGGGTTAATTAACTCTCCCCATATTTGAGGCTAGGTTCGATTTTTTAACTTCTGGATCTTCTTGATGACATAGCGACTGGAGGTGTAAATTGTTCAAGTCTGGGTATACATAATATTTCTTGATCAATGTGATTTGAATCTTCCAATCTTTCGCATATACATATCTATACATTTGACAATTTCTACGTACTGAAATAGTTAACTGGTGAATAGTACCTAAAAATTGTACGGTATGTGTGCCAGAACATGATGACCAAAATAAATTGACAAGAATATGTGCATCCATTTTTCCAATGTTCCTATAATCATATATCTTTCTCATTTTTTAAACAAATGTGCCCCAGTTGTATTTACAACACATATTTTTTTAATTTAAATTGGTAAAGTCATGTAAAAGATGCAGAGCATTTTCGACGTTCTTAGTATTATTATTACACCTAAACCGTTAGATGTTAAGATCTAAAATTTGATAAAATGGTAAGTACTATACTGTTAGCAATCTGATACAGATAAATAATAATTAATTTATACAAAGACCGATTGGCTATTCTTATCCTCTATACTCTTCAAAAAAGCTAAAATTCATTTTCTAAGTATTCATCAATTTAAAACTGATATACTAATATTTAGGTTACACAAATATTTTTATCTGTCATACTTAAGTAATTATATTTGGATCCTTTGGAAATTATTTCAATGATAACCTAATTGCCACATCATATTTTTATACAAACCAGAGATGTCATATTTGAACTAATGATAAAGATACTTATTGGTTCTACTAGAGGACACTTGTTGACTTTTTAATCTATTGTTGATTTTAAAATAGCCCAGTAAAATAACACATTTGTAAACAGTTTTTGGACAACTCGGATTTTTTGCTTTAAATGGTAACAATTTAGGTACTTATATACTGGAGAGAGATTGAACAAATATTTTTGAGGGTTCACTCCCAAATTATATAAAAAAAAAACATATACCTATTTTGCGTTTTTCTCGCAAACCGTTAATTTCTATAAAAACTATTTTTAGTACTTTTGAAGCCGGATATTTTGATATCTCACACATTGAATTTGGTCGAAATATAAGCGAGATACGAATATTCTAAATTTAACAATTTTTCACTCTTTCGAACAGAGGCTACTTCTTGAGCGTGTTTTTTCCAATTTACTCAATAACATGCATCTTCTGAAAATATGGTACTGTATCTTTCCAATAGAAAATTTAATTACCTATAATTGCTTTTCTTTTAAACCTCCGTACGATCAAAGTTGGCTAAGTTATAAAATGAATATTGGACTGTAATTTATAGTTTATCGGATCTAGATGAAGCGTATGATTACTTCCACAAAATATATATGTACCATTTTAATACATATTTTCTAGAATGCAAGTAATGTAACGCTAATAATGCTAGCAAACAATGGGTCAATATTGAAAATAAGGTGTACAGCTTAAGCTAGATCTTCATAACTGGAAAAATTGCATTGATAAGAAAAAAACGAAAAAAGAATACTACCAAAATAAAATTAATAGTTCTGATAATTCAAGCAAAGCTGCATGGAATGTTATCGCTAAAATGTCAAATAAACATAAGAATCTTAAAGAATTTATGTATAAAAAATAATGGTATGATGATAGATGATCCTACTCTTGTAGCCTCAAACTTCAACAATTTTTTATAAGTGCACCCAAAGAAGTAGTTAAACAAATTCCTATTAAAAACATGGTCAACATACAGAAGATATTAATATAGTTTATTTGAGGAATTAGTAAATTTATTTTTTAATTTATTATTTACAAACTAAAAAATAAACAATCGTCTGGTCCGGATCAAATTCCTATATACTTAATTAAAAAAGTGTTATGTATACTTGCAAAATCTTTATCGTATTTAGAAAATGTATTGTTTCATATGGGAACATTTCCGAAATGCTTAAAATTAGGGAAAGTAGTCCCTATTCTTAAAAAACTAGATAGAGAGGATATGGCTAATTACAGGCAGTATCTTCTGGCTTTGCTAAAGTGTTCGAATCTTGTTATATGTGTCGTATGTTAAATTTTCTTGAAAAACATAAGATTTTCAGTGAATATCAACATGAATTTCGTGCTTCTAAGTCTATAGGCACTGCCCTGTATTCTTTTTATAAAAAAGTTGTTGACTATATTAAGGCAGATGAATGCTCTGTTGATTTTTTTGTGATCTGAGCAGGGCGTTCGACTGTCCACCACGATAAACTTATCGATAAATTGTCGAGCTACAGTATCAGGGGCATTGCTCTCGATTCTATATGCTCGTTTCTGACTGACAGGAGTCAATACGTTAGTGTGACATTCCATAAGGAAGGCGCTACAGGTTACTTCAACTCAGAGCATAGAGAAGTTAATACTGGGGTTCCACAGGGTTCAATAGTAGGCCCTGAGCTATTTTTATTATACACAAATGAACTCGATACCTTAATATGAGAGACATCTTTTGTCATGTACGCAGATGATAAAACGTTTATCTTGTCAGATAAATCTGATATATTGTTGGAGTCTATTGGTAATAATGTATTGGACGGTATTCTTTATGTACGTTGCATTTGAATATTGAAAAAACTTATTTTATGAAGTTCCACAATAGATAGAAACCATGTGATACTTTAAATTTAAATATTAATGAGACACCCCTGAGGCAGATTGAGAGAGAGCATTCATATATATTTGAAGAAATACGTCAATACACAATTTTTTGAAAAATCCAAAACAAAAGTGAATATAAAATGAGCAACAAAGCCAAAACTACTATACAGAAAAAAAGAATTCATTTAATATGTATAACAAGATTTCTCCAACAAAATTTTGTAAAGGTCCTTTTGAAGATATACTGGTTTAATGATTCTCTAATTTGTTGTGGTAATTGATTTAATAATTTACAGCCATTATATTGAACACTTTTTTGGTATAAAGATGTGACATGAGGGTCAGGTTGAAGTTCTGATTTATGACGATTATTCTGTGTCATTATAGACGTTTAAAAAAAAAACGCAACATACCTCAAAATGTAAGCAATGGTTAGAATTTGAAGATAGCGAAAAGCATCTCTACAGGAATCACGATACTTAAATCTGGTAATATCCCAACAGCAACTTTTTGTAAAATGAAAATACGTTGGTTCTGGGAGCTGCTTCCCCAGTTTATAATACCGCTTCTTAAATGAGAGTGAAAGGAAGCAAAATACAGGGTTTTGAAAATACGGATAGGTACTACAGAAGTTTTTAAAGAATTGTAGAGCATAACAGGTTCTACTTAATTTTCCACAAAGAATTTGAATGTGTGAATTTCCAATACAATCTAAGGTGATACCTAGCATCTTAACATTATCACTAGTTTGCAAAGAGAAGTTATCGTTCAAAGTATATATGGATCTTTGTGGTTTGAATAGTACATTGTTTTTTGTCGTGGTTTATCAGTAAATAATTTTTCTGAGCCCATGTTATGACCATATGCCTATATGACTGTTTGCTTGATTTTATACATTTTAATTCTATTTTTGAATCAATATGAGTGTAATCATTTCAAATCCATAAATAAATTATGCAAGCAAGCAGTTTCACTAAGGTTTAGTGTAAGAGTGATGGTCATAATAAATGGTTATACACAGTTGTGATACATTAAACTTTTCCTTTTATATACCACAAAATATATTTGTAATATATATTTCTTTTTCTAATGGTCATGGGATATATTAAAGACGTTTATTATTATTATTATTATATCATACACTCTACAAGAGAGTATCATAAGAATTTTTACACTTTCAGCTGTTATCAAGATGTTCGTGCCATCAGCATATTGTATAATCGCTGGGGATACCTTACTTAAATAGAAGTATAGGTCGTTTGCAAAAATTACAAAAAGTATGGGTCCCAAGATTGAGCCCTGAGGCACACCAACTGATATGTCGCATGCTGAACTAATTTTGCCAATTGGCAATTGAACTTTTTGTGTGTGTCCCTGAAGGTATGATCTAAATAACTGTAGTCACACCTCTAATACCATACCTAGACAATTGATTTGAGGAAATTATTCCATAAGTATAAAGACATAAAGTTAACTGACAACTTCTAAAACCTTGGAGAAGCTCGAGAGAAGACTAATAGATCTATAGTTACAAATTATAGTTGTATCACCCTTTTTATATAATGGGTTTACAATTGCTAATTTAAGTTTGGACAGAAAAGTTCCTTTTTGAAACATTAGATCAACTATGAATGACAGAGGAGCGCACTTTTTTAAGGTATTGTTGGATATATTGTCAAAACCACTTTAATTCGAGCATTTTAATCTACTTATTATTTCAATAATGTCAGAGTTCACTAATGGCGATAAAAATAGAATAATTCATCATTGGTACATTGACTCCAAAAATGCTATATCTTTGTGGATACTTTGAAGTGGTATAGTAGTAAAGTATTGATTAAACCTATTTGCCAAGTCTGCATTTGTTAAGATTGTCATTTTCGATTATTTCTATGTTATAGTTCGAGGGTGTTTTATTTTGTAAGTTGTCCAATCTGTGGCGTATGCTTTTTGGGCATTGATTTAGATGAATGTTTATTTGAAAGAAACATTGCAACTATCTAATAACTAAATTAAATTCAATCTTTTATTAGAAATTTAAAAAGTGTTCTGTGTAAGGATCAATTAATAGATCTTTATCAAGCTCAAGTTGCTTCTAGGCTGAAATACGATATTTGTTTCTGGGGTAATTCCACCCTG
This sequence comes from Leptura quadrifasciata, assembly GCA_963675555.1. NCBI lineage: Eukaryota > Metazoa > Arthropoda > Insecta > Coleoptera > Cerambycidae > Leptura > Leptura quadrifasciata. The sequence continues at coordinate 145,421,885 of OY776673.1, read as the reverse complement.
CCATCGAATGTATCTATTTATAGTTCAAGAGCGAATTATAAGAAGTATAAAGGGAATTTCTAATACTGAATTATACAGAGAATACTTAAAAATACATAAAATCCTGACATTTTTTGATTTATTTACATTTGAATTATGTGTATTTGTGTTTGTTAACAGAACATGTTTCAACTCAACTGAAAAGGTTCACTCTATTAATGTAAGGGACAAAAAAAGTGTTATTTAATCATTTTGTAAATGTAAAATATCCTCATATTGTTCAGACTACATTGGCCTTAAAGTTTTTAATTATTTACCAACTGAGAGAAAGCAGCTTAAAACTCTACACCTTTTTAAATTAGAGCTTAGAGAATTTCGTGTAAATAAATGGTTGGAATATCCGGAAATTTAGATTTAAGTAACTGTGATGATTCTTATTTGTGTTAAAGGGAAATAAACGTATTATTATCATTATTATTATTATGGGACAGAAAAATGTACTCACACCTTCAAACTATTTATTTTTAACAACTTTTAAATAATACGTTTAATCGAAGTGTATATATTTCAACAATTCATATTGCAGTTGAGTTAATTTGTCACAATTCGTTACTTTTATTTAAAATAAAAAAATTTTTAGAACACATTATGAAAAATATTATTTAAAGAACATAAATCTACATATTATTATATTTTTAGTAAACTTTGATTAAAAACCTTTCAAATGAACCTAAGAATGTTAATTTATCTTGATTCTAACTCAATTTATTTACACTTTTTTTTTAGATATACACATTGCACTAAGAAAACTATCTCTTTTTAGAATTAGCTTGAATTATGAAAAGGAAAAAAACATGTCTTCATAAACTATACTTCCTAAGATATCGAATAGTGGTAGTCTGTCCTGAATTCATAGAAATTGATATTCAAAATTGGCATATCTTCATAAATTTTTGTGTTCTGGATTTTTCTTTATATAAGTAATTCATAAATAATGCAATTTCCGAGAAAATTACAAGAGAAATTATTAATAACAACACAAGATTTATCTTTAAAATGTGACCTTGCACATATTTTCTTAAACCTGATATTAATCGTTAAATCGATAAAATACAAAAAAAGATAAAAGAACATGCAAAAGTGAGTCAGCTGTCAGTTATTTTCAAAATAAAATGGACTTTGATGTTAAAATATAACATTTTTGTAAGCAAATGGCAGATGTGGGCCCAGATAAAGATATGCTCATTATATTAATTGGCTTGACACCAGAAAATAAAACGGTTTATTTTATTAAATCTGGAAAAGGGAAAATTACATTACATCCAAAGAGTTGCAAGTTACAATATCACGTCAAATATCTTCCAAGTGGGCAAAGTTAAAATTATTAATTTATTCGATAGCAAGAAAGCTATGCATGAATATGTACAAATTTTCAATTGTTCCTCAGCATCAACTTCGGATATTAAAGAGGCTGGTGGACATTTTTTTTTAGTAATATTCCAAATTTAATGTGTGAGCTCTCTAAAGATCGGGCTTGTATAAAGTACTAAAAGTTGTTAAACTTGATAATTTTCACAGAAATTAACTGGTTTCAATTTTTTTTACTCTAATATTATGGTGATTAGATTAGTGCTCTGCATACATATGTAATATGTAAGTATTGATTAATTAGTCAAAAAAAAAAAAATAAAAACTGCTAATATTGTCGAGCATATGGGGGTGGTTCAACTCTTTTTAGAGGCGACTCGCTTGGCACTAGATTTGGCTCAATATTTTGAGAGGCCATTGTGCTTTGGCTATAAGGTATTTACTCACTTTCTAATTAAAATACTTTTATATTACAACAAACTATGAGTAGTTCAAATGTGCTTTTAGAGGGCGAAATATTAAAACATAATATTTTTAGTCGCAAATTCCTCTATAAAATCCTTATTTTACTATAAGGAACGTAACCAGACTGCAACCAACAGCTACTCTCCGGGCTATGTGCCCCGCCGAGAGCTGAATTACAAGTTGCAATTGAAGCATTAGCATTTTGATGGTAATATGCAATTATTACACTTAACGCGCCAGGCTTGTAACTTATAATTCAGCGCTCGGCGGGGCACATAGCCCGGAGAGTAGCTGTTGGTTGCAGCCTGGTTACGTTCCTTATAGTAAAATAAGGATTTTATAGAGGAGTTTGCGACTAAAAATATTATGTTTTAATATTCTGCCCTTTAAAAGCACATTTGAACTATGCTAAGCCCAGTCAGGCCATTTATTTTTCGATTGCAACAGACACTGGACATATTACCGACAATGGACATATTACCGACAATTTGATAACAAAGTGAGGTGAATTAAAGTGCAATAGATACCAAGCGCATTGAGAAGTACTCAACACGTGGTAAACAGAAGGAAGGGAATAGGCACCCCCGAAATTCAGGTACCTGACAGTCACCAATCATCTGGTAAATTCGTAAATTACAGCACATTGGGCTATCCGACAAGTTATTTAACAATAAAGCAATAAACATAAACTCTTATAGCTATAAACAGAGCGCTTAAAATGGAAGAAAAAATTGACTATCTCGTAAAAATTATTAGTGAAATAAAGACGGATATTCACGATATAAAAAACAACTTTGATACCCTCAAGAAAGAGAATATGAATTTAAAGGGAAAAGTTGCAACACTGGAAGCTAAAATTAGTGAACTTGAAAGACAACAGAAAGCAAATGATATAATTATTCATGGGGTATCCGAAACTGAATACGATAATAACGACAAAATAAAATCTAAAATAATCGACATCGCAAACACCAAATTAAATGTACTACTGGAAGGAAACAATATAAATAATATTCATAGAATGGGCATGAAATATGAAAACAAAACCAGACCAATAATTGTTAAACTTAACACCACGCAAAAAAAATTGATCTCCTGAGAAACGGCAAGAACTTAAAAGACAGTCCCTATGGTATTGCCGAACATTATACAGAGAAAATAATGAGGGATAGGAAAGACTTAATTCCATATCTTACCAAAGCAAGAGACGAGGGCAAAGTGGCTTATTTAAGACAAAATTACATATTCATCGAAAAACAAAAATATAGTCTGGACGATATTAAAAAATGTAAGGAATACCAGAATGTGCTGTGCAATGCAAGGGGCAATACAAGCAGTACCAAAAACACACTCATAAATGAAGGGGAGAACAGCGAAGTCTCTGCAGAGGAAGTTCAAGTACCTACAATGAGTGGCAGTTCCTCATCGGGGCAGATCAGCACCACCGACATAGGAAGAAACTACGCATTGCGCCAAAACGCCAGGAAACCATAGATACTTATTATGGAATAAGAGGAACGCCACTAAATTGGTTTAAGTCATATCTAAACAAACGAGAAATGTTTGTAAGGATAACTCATGGGACCAATACAGAACTAATAAACTATGAATCTAATCGGGCAGACATTCAATGTGGTGTTCCTCAAGGATCTGTATTAGGTCCAACATTGTTCATAATATATATCAATGATATAGTCTTTAACTTTCCAGCAGTCGCATTTTCTCTTTTCGCAGACGACATCAGTATCATTACACACCATGATAACATAACATCATTACAAATAATCAGTCAGTCAGCAATGGATGGTATTGCGGATTGGTTCCTAGCAAATAAACTAGCACTTAATTATAGCAAAACGCAGAGTATTATTTTTCAGTTATATGGAAATGCCCAAGACATAAAAATATGCGTAAATCAACAACAAGATATATGTTCGACGAACTCATCAAAATTTCTCGGTATATATATATATATATATATATATATATATATATATATATATATATATATATATATATATATATATATATATATAGACAACCGCTTGGACTGGTCAGAACACATCACACAATTAAATGCAAAACTTAGTAAAGCTGTGTTTGCAATATACACGATAAAATAAAACATAAATTTTGCTGTAGCCAAGCAAGTATATTTCGCGTATTTCAATAGCATTTTGCAATATGGTATCGAATTTTGGGGACTAGCAATAGATGCAACAAAGACATTTATAATACAAAAAAGGGCCATTTGTATGTTATGTGGATTACGATCTAGAGACTCTTGTAGAACAGTATTTAAAGATGAAAAAATATTTACATTAACAAACCTATATATATATACAAAGTCGCTCTATTAATTCACAAGAACCATAATTTATTATCGCGACCATCAGATATTCACAAATACCCAACGAGAAAACAGGAAATTATACCACCCAAATATAATTACAATAGAACGCGGAAAGGACCCCTGTATACAGGTATAAAAATTTACAATCATTTACCACAAAACCTTAAATCATTTTCCAATAGAAAATTTAAAATAGAATTAAAAAAATTACTTTGCCAACGTGTACTCTGTAACCTAGACGGATATTTTAAAACCACCTTCTGAATTACATGCACTCGTATTTATATTATATCGATTACATATTATTACATATTATTGAATATACATTGTTATTATATATAGATTATTATAGAATTGTATTTATATAGATTACACACATTATAAATATCACACATTATTATATGCTATTGCATATACATCGTTTTTATATATATAGAGACTATTATAGATTACTTACCTCATGTTGTCACGCATCGTATGGATTGTATATATATGTATAGTATGTAAAGATAATTTAATGATGACCTTTGTTCCACTAGGCTGCCGATGGATTTAGTCATGAATGATGTATTTATTAGTCTCTCAATTTAATTTAATCACGATCAATTGGGGCGCCAACGGGAATAAAGCTTATACCTTCCACATGCTTATGGCACAAAAATATACATAATATATCTATCGGGATTTCTATCGATCAATAAAAAAGCAGTTAGATGATCTCAAAGCTAGTGGTGATGACACAAAAACAATAAAATACATCAATAATAAGCCAGTTATTATTACAAACCATTCCAATAATTTAAACTAGGTACATATCCTAATATACAATTTAACAGTGATATTATTTATTTGAATATACAAAGCATTTTACCCCATATACCAGATATTTGTGTAAATATTAAATGCTACAACCCTGCCTTAATACTACTAAGTGAATCTAGAACTACTCCAGACATAGATGATTTTGAATTGATATTGTCCAACTACACAGCAGTTCGATGCGACTCAAGCTCATGCCATACAGGCGGAGTATTATTATATATTAGAGATGATATTTTATTTTCGGTACATAGAGAATACGTATTGGAAGGTCAGTTATGGTGTAAAATTATAAAAGTGATACCTTGGTTTTGATTGGCAAATTGGATGTCTATATCGCTCTCCAAATTTTAGTACTGCTACATTTCTGGATAAATTAGAAAATATCTGTGAGGACGTATTTTGCAATAGTGACAATATTCGTAGCATATTAGTAGGTGACTTTAATTTGAACTATTTAAGCAATGAATGCTATACAAAAAAAATTAAAGATTTATTCAATATCTATGGTATTACTCAAAATGTAAAAAGATCTACAAGGTGTACTAATACCAGTAACACCTTGATTGATTTTGTCTTAAGCAATTTCGATAATATTAATACATGTGTACATGATGAGCCAAAAATATCTGATCATTCAACTATTTCAATAAACATTACTAATTTATTGGGTACTATGAAGGTAGCTACTAGAAGTTCTAATGATCAATTCTTTAAAGTAATTAGAAGTCTTACAGAAAATAACTTACACTCTATAAACCTTAGTTTAATTGATAGTAATTTTTTGCTTAATAATACAGATGTAAATTTAATATATGAAAACCTATTAAATAACGTAGAATCTATTTTTAAAAATATAGCTCCATTAAAAACGGTGAAATTTAAAATTTGCGATTTACCATGGTATGATCAAGAAATTAGACTAAAAAGTAAACAAATGGACAAAGCATACAAAAAATTCAAAAAAGAAGTAGTGGATAAAGAAATAAATTGGGAAGCTTTCAAAAAATTACGTAATGAGGTAGTAAATTTAATGAAAATCAAAAAACAACATTATTATTATGAAAAAATAGACACTCATAGAAATGATCCATATGCAATGTGGCAAACCCTAAAAAAACTTATTAATCCGAAGGTTTATCACAATTACACTAATGGTGTTGAATTTGAAATAGATGATCAGATTGTCAATGTAAGAGATGAAACTGTTATTGCTGAATATTTCAATAATTATTTTATAGATAGTATAGAGGAAATTGTGAATAGTATTGATTATCTAACTTATACAAGTACAAATAATAGGGCATTTAATATCGACAAATTTGAACATTTTAATTTGATTAACTTTGGAGATCTTCGAAAAATTGTAAATTCATTAGACAACAAAAGCTATGAAGTGTTAAGTAGCAAATTAATAAAAGAAACATTTGAAATTATTGGTCATGTCTGGTTACACTTCATAAATACATCTTTGGAAATGGGGACTTTTCCAAAAAGCCTCAAAACAAGTGCAGTGACTCTGATACAAAAAATTAAAAATACCAATAAATCCTGGGAATTCAGACCAATTAACACCCTACCTAGTGCAGAGAAAATGTTAGAATTAGCAGTTTATTATCAGTTAATTGACCATTTTACCAAAAATAACTTGTTTTTTATAAACCAGTCTGGTTTTCGGGCGAATCACACTTGTGAATCTGCCTTACAGTTAACTTTAACTAAGTGGAGGCAAAGTATGGATAAGGGAAATTTTACAGTTGCGGTATTTCTGGATTTAAAACGTGCTTTTGAAACCATAGATTATTATTATTATTAGCCGTTACTCGAGTCCGAGTATAAAAATGTTACAGTCGATAGATTGTGTACAATAAAAAACAAGTAAAAGGTGTAGTCTATTGTAATTCCCATTCATCTACGGTGCACACGACTATGGCTATAGAGGCCAATTCGGGAGAGCACATGTCGACCGCAGTCAGGACAAACATAGACCTGGTTAGGTCTTGGATTCGGCCTTCTTGCAGCAACATTTCCCTGATATACTGCAGGATTTTAGATTTTCATGATAGAAGATAGATAGAAGTATATTAATTGACAAACTTAAAAGTTATGGTATTGGAGGTAGTGTATTAAAGTGGATAAAGGACTATTTGACTGAGAGATACCAGGTAACTAAAATTGGTAATGCAACTTCATCACGAAAAATCAATCATTTCGGAGTACCGCAGGGGAGGTCATTGGGCCTTTGCTATTTTTAATATATATTAATGATATTGATGAATGCCATGATAGTGATTTTATAAACTTATTTGCAGATGACACTCTTTTATCAGGCAGTAATAACAGCCTAGACGTAGCAATTAACAAAATGAATACTTCACTTAGAAGAATAATGGGATATCTAAACAAAAATAAATTGAAAATATATATACAAAAAACTAAATCAATGGTCATAACTACTAGGTATAAATATAACAGCATTGACTTTAACACAGTCAAACTGTATATGAATAATACGGAAATTGAAGTAGTTACTGAATTTAAGTACCTGGGATGTTACTTGGACAATAATTTAGTATTTACCACACACTTTGACTACATATATAGAAAAATTTCAAAAAAAACTGTATTTTTTTTTCAAGAGTTGCATCTATCTACTTTGTCAGTTGAAACAAGCATTACTGTATACAACACAATAATTCAACCTCATTTTGACTACTGCGCCAGTTTACTGTACTCGCTAGGGTCTAACAAATTATCAGTTTTGCAAAAATTACAAAACAGAGGGATGAGAATAATTTTGAAGTGTAACAGATATGTCCCAATAGGATTTATGTTGGCTTCTCTTCAGTGGTTATCAGTTAAGGATAGACTATACTACTTTTCCATGATTTTTATATTTAAAATTAAAAATAAATTGCTACCCCCTTATTTTGATCAATTTATAATTTATAACAATGAAGTACATAACTATGACACGAGAACTAACAATAATTTTTATATAAACAGGCAGAATCTTTCACAAACTATGAATGGATTGTTTTACAAAGGTCTTAATGAATTTAACAAACTTCCAACGAATATAAAAAAAATCAAATAATCTACCAGAATTTAAAAGAAATATTCTAAAGTATATCAAAAATTAAATTTAATTTTGTAATTCAAGTATTATTATATTGCTAGGCATGGTGTTTTGTGTAGATTGGTCTCACTATAATATTATTGCACTTTACCTATTTTAGGATCTTTCTTTTGTTTATTATTAAGTATCTAGTCGCACGCTTATGAAACTTCTGTATGTAAATTGATACTACTATTATCGAACTATAGATATTTGTTTACATGTTACCTACTTTAAACTTTTATGTTAATTAAATACAGTAATTATTTATTTATTATTCATTATTATTAGTTGTATGGTTATGAGATTTATGTAGATAAATTAGTATTAATGTTAACAAGCCATGTAACAATAGATCGATGTATTAGGATTGTCCTACTTACCAATAAATTATTATTATTATTATTATATACTAATTATCACTTTATTGTATCAATCATGTATATTTCGGGAAATAAACTAAACAAAACAAACTAGATGGCGCCTGCTGACTATTTTACATGTTGCTATCCCAAAGATACCGAAAGTACTAAATAGTCAAATGACGGTCGGTCGTCACATGCCTATCTTGCACTGACAAGAGCCAACAGCTCGAAAATGCAGTCTGCAAGCGGTGTCTGACGAGTGGCACAAGAGCTCCTTTTAGTAGGATCAGTCTATCGGCTGGTGTTTGTTGCAATCGAAGCATTAGCATTTTGATGGTAATATGCAATTATTACACTTAACGCGCCAGGCTTGTAACTTGTAATTCAGTGCTCGGCGGGGCACAGAGTCCGGAGAGTAGCTGTTGGTTGCAGTCTGGTTACGTTCCTTATAGTAAAATAAGGATTTTATAGAGGAGTTTGCGACTAAAAATATTATGTTTTAAACTATGAGTAGTACAAGAAAACCAAGACATAGGAAGAATAATTTAGACTTGCATGGGTAGTTGTGTTAGGTACCTCATTCTTGGATGGCAGTACTCAGACTCTAAGATAGGGAGAAGGAAACCAACACTAATCATCGGCTTCATCTTTTTGGGGCTTTGCGAAGGTACCAAAGTTTAAAAGTGACAAGACCAAAATTTGAAAGTGTTTGTTAATTAAAGCATTCCTCAGGGGCCAGTTATGATTGTGGCAAATGAAAACAGCCTCTCGATGGGTTCAGATAAGACTAGATGTATTGAATTTAATTGAGAGCTTTTTAATATAAGGTATTCATTGACAATATCTATATGAATGAACACATAGGACATCGGTAGGTTATGGTATTGCAAACTGCGAGCAAAACAAATACCAAACGTTTTATGGACTTCATATTAAAAATATCACAATAGGAAACATCTTGGTTCCGTCCACTAGGATTTGAGCCTTCTACTTTTAATAACATAACTGACCCCTTAATAACGAATCAACTGCACTTAATCTCAAAACTATATATTAGCCTTCAGCAAAGACAAGTGTGTATTGTGTCATGTCTAAAAATGTTATTCAACTTTTCGTAATTTGTTAATTCTGTAGATTGTGGTTACCCAATATAGAAAAAGTCAGTCGGTCAATACAAAAATGAAATTATAAAATAATACAATAATAAAACAATACATGAATAATACATAAATAAATTTTAAAAACTACGAGAAGGCAGGTGGAACATGTGCAAATGTTGAAATATAACTTAGGAAATGATAAATAATTTTTATTTCATCGTTTTTTCGTTTAATGCAATTGTTTTTGAATTATTTAATTAAAAAAAAATCCTGTAATATCACTCAATATTGCTTCAATTTAAACTACAATGTTTTATAAAATAAAAGCTTTAAAAATTCAAAACATTTGAGCATGTTAGTAATGTAGGTACTATATACTTGAATATTTTAAGTCAGACTTATTATATCTCGAGCATCATATTTTTAAATATCTTTATGACTTCTTACCATGCTAAGATTTAAAAAAAAACAAAATATCTGTAATTTTATAAGGTTTCTTTTGTGCCATACCACACAGATCCACTGCTTGGTTTTTAAGTGGTAAACTTTGTTGTATATACTGAAACAATAAGATATTCCAAAAGTCTTAACAAAAATTCGTCGTCCAGCAGAGTGGGGTACAAACCTTACTGCTCTGCTATGCTAGAGATATGCTAATTTTGAATTTCAGGGAAACTACTTCTAATAATTCTGTCAATACTCACCTTGTTAATATAATATTGAACTATTGTAAAAATAGATGCAAGTCATGATTAAATTTCATATTAATATGTTCAAGGTTTTATCAAATATAGAAATTATTGTTTTGATTCCTCTTTAAGCACATTTATATTTATAAACATGCGATTTAGCAAAGTAAACATGGTCAGTGTCATTATGCATTGAACTTGCTTTCATTTAAAAAGTGCCGATAGCATCACATAGATTAAGTACTTAAACAACGGAGCGAGTGAGTATGGGCATGGGCGGTGTCTACCAGATACCAAAGAGTGTCTATCCAGGCTCAAAAGACGCCCCTCCCTGCCTGGAGGGCTGTTTATACTGGAATTTTGGTATTTGTGACACATTTTTACATTTTTTGATATTTCATTGACTGTTATATTTTTTCTATTTGTTCTGTTAAATAAATATTGTTTTTGTTAATAACGGATTTGTATTGATTAAATAATTTCACACTTTCAGCGCACCATAGGCATAACAATTTTCCAGAAGTTGGCACTTACTAATCTCTAAAATATTCTGCTCGAAAATGACGTGTTAAGGAGTAACAAAAATACAATGCAATTTTTGACATTTGTTTAAATAAATAATTTATTGAAGCGCTTCGAAAAAAATGTAGGTACAATTATAATATATCAAGCAAAAAATTTGAATCAATATTTGATAAAATATAACAACAAAAAATATTTCAATTGTGAAGAAATGTTTCCACATCATAGACTTCTGGGACCAGTGCCATTTTCCTTTCAGTACTATGACTATCTCTCTTCCATTGGCAATGGAAGTAATAATAAGTAACAATTAGATATAATTCGCAAGAGCTTCATAAAATAGTTTGAGAAACAAATATTAAATATTAAGTTAACGTTTTCACTGTCACCTATACATTTTATCGATTCGCAAAAAATATATATTGCAAATTGCTACCCGAAGGTATTTTGGATAAAATGGGGTAGCATTAGAAAAAAATTTGAAAAGTTGAAATATTTTTCTATAAAATTATTATTAAAATTCAATCCAAAATTGTTTCTTAATGCATCTTGATTTTATTTATATATATTTTTTTCTAAAAAAAATTCATAAAACCATTTCTGAGGAAAAAGAATTAAAATTGATTTAAATTATTTTTACCTGTTTGATTGATTTACAAAAAATATATGTTGTGAATTACTACCCAAAGGTACATTTTAAAAATAGAATAGAATAGAATAGAATAAAAATTTATTGTGTTGAAAGTTACACAAAAGGTAAGGGTTCAACAAAGTTGATTTTCAACCCTCCCCGCACAATAAAAGTTATAATAAAATATAAATTAGTAGTTAATGAAACGAGCAATAACTAATTATAATTACAATCCTATAAATGATTAAATATTATTACAATATGATAAGAATTAAAAATATTACACTAAAACTTGAGTAATCTGAAAAAATTAACATAATAATAAAAATGAGGTGATAGATAAGTGCAGGTACAAAAAAGAATGAATATAATCATAATCATAGTGGTGCAATAAGAAATAATAAATGGTTATGGGTCAAATATAAACAAGATGGATCAGTTGAATGTGCTCAGCTGCTTATTTAACATAATCTCTTTTAATTTGCTTTTAAATTGAAATTTGCTTAAATTGAGGAATTGGAAGTTTTCATTTAGAACTACTGCGGCCGCATAAATGTAGCTACCCTCAAACTTGCTAGTATGCTGTTGCGGAATGTTATATTTATTGTTTCTTATGTTAACGTCATGAATGTCAGAGCGTTTCGTCAACAGCTCATATAAATAAATCGGAGTGGCTGTTTTGTGTAATTTAAACGTAAATACTGAAAATAGGTATTTCATTCTATTTCTGACATTTAATTCTTTAATATTATTAAGAAAGGGTGTAATATGTTCCCTATAATTAATGCAGTAGCTAAATCGCATGCAAGCATTTTGTATTCGTTGTAATTTATTTTTGTTATATTCTGTGAGAAAATTAAAATAGACATTACTGCCATATTCTATTTTCGGATATATTAAGGATCTCATTAGGGTCATTTTTACATCTTCTGATAAACTATATTTAAATTGGTATAATGCCTTTAGTGTCATGAATGATTGTTTTGTTACATTATTTACATGTGCGTCAAGATTAAGTGAACTGTCAATAATTACTCCTAAGTTTTTTACTTGTTTTACATATTTGATGGTGTCATTATTTAGTATAATATCGTAACTCTCAATATCCAACTGTTTTTTTAACACTTCATTTCCTATGCACATAGCAACGGATTTTTGGGCGTTTATACGTAATCCATTATCCTTACACCATTTAAAGAAAGCTTCCAAATCCGAATTTAGATTATTAATAGTTGCTTTTACATTTGCTTTACTCACCTTACAAGAGATATATATCTGAGTATCATCAGCATACATATGTGATGAGGAGAACCTAAAGATAGGTGGTACGTCGATCATAAATGTTGAAAACAGAATAGGGGTCACGAGAGCCTATGATGTTGATAAAAATGCATAAAAGTTCAAATATTTTTTTCAATGTAACTTTAGTTCCAATTTTTGCTTAATGTGCTGTAATGCGATAGCCGCGTTGGTTAAGGCGAGGTGGCAATCGCAATTAATCACACGGGTATGGCGCTACCGGGTTCGGATCCCGGCTCCGGCACTGACGGAGGAAATGGTTGTATGTCCGCCTTTTTTAAAGTGTAATCCCCTTCTGCATAAGCCTCTGGCTTCTGGAATTGGGGGTTGTCTAATTTGTGTGGTGTTTTTTTTAAATTTTTTAATTGTATGTACAACATATATTTTTGAAGCATTCATTGAATCGAAAATTTTTAATTCTTAACACATCACTAATTTTTTAGCAAAATATTTTAGAGATTTAAATGCCAACAATAGCAACGTAAAAATATCAACCCTATAATTGCGGGGGCATAACGGCCCCGCTTATCTGGTTTGTTTTTGTTCTGTAATAATTTTATTACATAAATTTAAAATGTAAAATTTTCTGTGGTATCTTATTTTGAAAATTAGGTGCCAAAATGTGCAAAGATTCGTTCTCTATTCACCCTATGATCAAATTGGTTGTACAAAAACAAAACCAGAATAACTATAGTGCTATAAGTTTTAAAATTAATCGAGAACATCGATGTCTTACCCTTCCATGTTAATTAGCTGTGTGACATCATTTAATCCTAATCCATTCAACCTGACCCTCATGTCACCCTCTCATACCAAAAAGTGTTCAATGGCTGAAAATTATTTAATCACTTACCACAACAAATAAATAAATCAAAACTTCAGATATATATGTATTACATATGTTCTCTTTCTGATGTAGGTATATGTTAGGCTCAAAGAATGAAAATGCTCAATAAGCGTAAAACGTCCACAACGCGATATTTCTGTTGTGGCATTTGTAAAAACAGCCACGACATTTTGTGGCTAGCTCAAAAAGACCACAAAGCGAAATTTGCGTAGTGCTTTCATGGTATTAGACTATGTGTTGTGGCGATTAAAAGCCATAACGCCTTCTGAACATTACCTGATGCAACCATGATACGAGGGATAACTTGTCTGATTAGTAGAAGTAAAAATAGATATTTATATATAATTTGATTTTAATTATGAAATAAATAACAAGTCATATATGTACAAACTTAATCTCGTAATATAATAAATGAGTTGTAAAATGTGCAGTAAAGGTGATAAGGCAATATTTTATGAAATTAAAAATGTATTTTGGCACTAAATCTAATTATTACTTATACAATTAAACCGGTATGTCAAGATTATGTTTTTCAATGTAACGTTTTCTAGCATGGGCAATAAGTATATCCTTTCTTTCTTGAAATGATTTACTCCTTTCGGTAGCGGATTTTGCGAACGTGGATGCAGCAGTATTGAACAAGCAGTCGCTACTTGAATCGGAAGACCCAGAAACATTTACAAACGAATTTGAGAATGTGGATGTTGAAGGCTGACTGGAGCTACTTGGCCTAGTAGTTTGTTCGGGCATAAAATGAACCCGTCCTTCTAAAATGTTGGTTATCGTATTATCCACATTCCTTGTAATATCTGTAAACAAATTTGAACACATTATTTACTTGAAATATTTGTTCAGACAACATAAAAAGATATGTTCTATGTACATCCATTTATTTTATTAAAAAAACTCATCATTATATTGCAGTAACTTAGAACCACTTTCCATAGTAGAGGAAACAATTCGATTTTCGGAGAAAGGGAACTCAACTTTTATGTACCACCGAATATCCATGTGCCAGTTATCCCTATAAAGAATATGGCTAACCATCATAACCTTTTCTATAATCCAAGATTTTAATGCTCAAAACCCTTTACGGCAGTCGGCCATGGAAGATCATTATGGAAAATTAATGTGCGAAATTATTCAAGATCTAGATCTAGTCATTCTCAATAATGGAACTAATATCCGTATCACTCCCCCGCATCAGCATAAAAGTGCACCAGATCTAACCTTGTGTTCTCCGCAGTTAGCCCCATCTAGTTCGTGGAATATCATTAAGGATTCAGGAATGAGTGATCATTATTCTATAAAGGCCACTTCTTTAGTACGGATCCGGGTGAAAAATCCGGGAAAAATAACCATAAGTATTTTAATTGTAACAAGGGTGACTGGACAAAGTAGAGACATTATTAATACATACCATCTGTCTATTTTATGACGGCCACCCTAAATATTTCACTTAATATCTATTGTAGAAGAATAAAGTTTTAGAAACAGTTATCCCATTTTTGTGAGATGTATTACAAAAACCTGAAAAATAGAAAAACCACAAATGGTTATAGCTTCCTTTTTAAGGAGATACGAAAAAAGTTAAAGGGATGAAAGTTGACGGCAAAGACAATAAAAATAATAATGTGTATCAAAAATACGAAAAGAACAAATCTCAAAGTAGGCCATGACACCATTAATTTCGTTTATTTTTTCTCTTTTCAATGATATAAAACATGTCATAAAATTATTTAATTGATAGTGTCAATATTTAATATTTTACAAAAACCGGAATTCATATCATTGAATCGAAAAAATCAGCCATGATTAGTGAAAAACGGTTATTAACAAATTTGACAGATTGTCACTATTGTATGTTGTCGAGTTCTAAGACAAATTTTATATCAGTAATTATGGTGTACACCAATAATAACAAATTCGATATGATTGGCATTTATTGTCAGTGCAATTTTGACGCTGAGATGGCAGTCAAGGTAGTCACGGTTTACGGAGATAGATTTCCAGATGCTCTGCAGCCAAATCGAACTATATTTAGGAAGTTAGTTCAAAATCTAAAAACGCACGGTTCATTTTCAAAAAAAGCAGTAAGGCGAGAGCATGTTGCGAATAATGTAAGAAAAGTGAATAGAGTATTGAATTATGTTAACCGAAATGAAGGAACCTCTTTGAGACAAATTCAGAGAAAATAAAAAAGACAGTGCAAAAAAAAATATTTAAAAAAAAAAACAGATTTCGATGCTACAAAATGAGGAAAGTTCAACATTTAAATGAGGGAGATAAGCCGAGGACAGTAAGATTTTGTAGATGGTTGTTAAATAAAAAAAGGAATGACCCGCTGTTATGTAGCAAAATTCTTTGGTCGGATGAATTAAATTTTCCTAATAATGGAATTTTCAATAGAAATATGCATTATAAGTGGACACGAGAAAATACACATTGGTGCAGAGAGACTGCTTTCTAAGAAAGATTTTCTACGAAGGTTTGGGTGGGTCTTTTAGGGACTAAAGTAATTGGACCTTATTTTTATGATGGCAAATTAACCGCTCGTAAATACCTTAATTTCCTGCCAAACGAATTTCAAGATTTTCTTTATGAATTAACAGTGGCAGAAAGATTAAATTATTCACATTTTCAACAAGATGGGGCTCCACCTCACACTGTTGTAATATTTACAAATTATTAAAATCAAGTTATGCCAGATAGCTGGATAGGCATTTATGGACCCATTCTATGGCCAGCTCGATCACCAAATATTACTCCCTTGGATTTTTCCGTCTGGGATTACATTAAAGACAAGGTATTTCAAACTGCCCCTGAAATGCTCCAAAATGCAATGCGTGAGGTGTCTCGTAGAGAAAGTGTGTGTATTAGAATGCATGGTGCATAATTTAAACATTTGTAGTTAGAAAAATAAATACACACATTTTCTTTTCAGTATGGTAGTAGGTAGTACTGTTATACATAGTTTTCGTTTTTTTGGATGTTCATTTTGTACTTGTATTTTTATTTATGAGATATTTGTTTGTTTGTATTAAATTGTAATAAATAATCACTGAATTATAATGATTATAAAGTGAATTTTTACTATTCAATGATATGAATTGTGGTTTTCATAAAATATTAAATATTGCCATTACCAGCTAAACTTTTTGTGACATTGTTGGAAAGAGAAAAAATAAAAACGGAATTAATGGTGTCATGGCCTACTTTGACATTTGTTCTTTTCATTTTTGCACAAGAGTGCAAGAGTGTTTTTCGAATTTTTTGATACACATTATTATTCTTATTATCTTTGCCATCAACTTTCATCCCTTTAACTTTTTTCGTATCTCCTCAAATAAGGAATCTATAACGATTAGCGGTTTTCCTAATTTTCAAGAGACAGACGGTAAATGGACAATAACGGAGAACAAAGATTTCACTAATGTAATCATTCATGCTACAGAAGAGTCGATATCCCAGAAAAAATATTCCCACATTCTAAACTTCCAACCCCATGGGCGTGATGCAGCCATCCAAAAGTGCAGGGATATCATTAACTTGTTTCTCAGAGGCATATTACTGGTTAATTATGTATAGGCCAAAGCCAAATGAATCATAGTAAAATCAAGGAAAATACTTAGATCAAAGAAACAAAAAGGATTTAAGAAGTTCTGTGAAATGCCAAATTGAGATACACCTACTAAAACATTATGGAGAGCTGTCAGTTGCTTCAATAATAACAAAACTTCTCAGGTTGTAACTTCTTTTGGCACAAACAACAAGTTTTTTGACTCACTAACTCCGCCTTATGCTCCAGAGAACTTACCATCCATGGAAAGTGATCTTCTAGAAGATATAAATCCTCTTTCCATAGAAGGACTTGAAACAACATTACTTCAAAAAGGACTCAGTGCCAGGTTTAGATGAGATTACTTATACTATGATTAGAAACCTCCTCGTCTGTGCTCTAGAATACACCTTGTTGCCTTCTTTAATAGTTTAATGAGAGAACAGGAAATACCAAAAAAGAAAAAATACAAATAGCCTACCCAGTACTTAAATCACGGAAAGATCCCTCTTTATATACTTTAGTTAGCCTAAATTTTATCATCCTACCTGGCTGAGCTTTCTATACAAGCACAAAAGTTTTGGCGCTCAAAAATCATGGTAGTTTGATATCGACTCATACAAAACATTGTGGGTCATATATATGCGTATTGCCAAGCTATTCGCATAATAACTGATATTCTATAATCTTTTTGATTAATTTTATATCCGATCCTGATTTAATCTTCCGTTAGATCCGTAAATTCAAAAAAAATCTGTACCTACGAATAAATCACCTAGTTAAGCTCAGTTTTAATTTCAAAATGTTATTATAAGTAATAGTATAAATTTAATAACTATAAAAGAAAATTCTTCAAAGGAATAAGGGGCGAGATCGGCCGACTTACGTTATCATATTTTTCATGACTAAGACCTGAATTTTTTGGTCCTCTGTCAAATTTTTTATATTTTCTTTTCAAAATAAATCTAGATTTGAATATTAAACTATCGTGAATATCAGACCAGTGTACTCAATGTACTTAAACAAAGGCCCAAAGAGTCAATAGGTATATTAAAAATAAACCCTCTACCTAGGTTACCATAAATTTTGAAAAATTCTAACATGCTTACAGAGATCATCGTAGATAGCAGTAAAGGGCACATGTGGCAGAACCTCTCTAACTTGCAAAGTCATACGCCGTATTTCAGTATTTAAGGTAGATCTAGCATTGTTTCGAGCTTCTGATATTTGCTGCTCTTCGGCCAGTTTCCTCTTTTCCCATTCTATTAGATCGCTAGACGTATAATCTGTCACTTCAACCTAAAAATTCAATAATAAGCAGTATAATACCATTTACAGATCACTAACTGACAGTGAATACAAAAAGGAAGGGATGGTTGTTTATAAGGGCCTTTTCCAACCTAATAAATGAAGAGTCACATAAATACAGTAAATGTATTCTCAAACACTAGTTCTATAAATAGTACAGTAGAACTGAGAGAATTAATTCTTCTCGGCAACAACTTTCCAGGGAAATTTTTTGATGATTCTCATGTTACGAAAATGTTTTCTCTAAAAAGTGAGTGGAGCTTCAAATGCTATACAGTACGGGGATCGCTACAAGATGTATAGGGAAATCCTATACACTTATGTACATGTGCAAGAACGGGCGAGAATGTCATCTAATTATATTGAACATTTTTTTGATATAAAGATGTGAGGGTCAGGTCGAAGTTCTGATTTGACAAATATTATGATATTGAGAGGCTGCATTCTATGTAAATATAGATCTGTTTTTAAAAACATAGCAACATACCTCATAAATGTAAGTGTCAACAACGGTTAGAATTTGAAGATGGCGAAATGCATCTCTACAGAAATTGCGATAATCTAAATCTGCTAATATCCTAATGGCAGCTTTTCGTAAAATGAAAATACGTTAGTTCTGTGGGCTGCTTCTTCCCCAGTTTATAATACCATTTCTTAATGAGAGTGAAAGGAAGCAAAATAGAGGGTTTTGAAAATACGGATACTACAGAAGTTTTTAAGACATCGTAGAGCATAAGTTCTACTTAATTTTCCACAAAGAATTTGAATGTGCGAATTCCAATGCAAATGGCAATCTAAGGTGGTACCTAGCATCTCAACATTATCACTAGTTTGCAAAGGGAGATTATAAAATCTTCGTGATTTGAATAGTACACACTGAGTTTTGTCATGGTTTGTAAGTAAATACTTTTTCTGAGCCCATGTTATGACCATATCATACACTCAATTTCTACACTTTCAGCTGTTATCAAGATGTTCGTGCCATCGGCATATTGTATAATTTTTGAGGATTAATTACTTAAATAGAAATATAGGTCATTTGCAAAAAGTATGGGGCCCATTATTGATCCCTGAGGCACACCAGCTAATGTGTTATATACCTTTTTGTGTAAATGCTGAGTTAAGTTTGCCATTTGGCAATTGAACTTTTTGTGTGCGTCTCTGAAGGTATCATTTAAGTAACTGTAAAGTTACACCTCTAATACCATATCTAAACAGTTTTGCAAGTAATAAATCATGATCAACATTATTAAATGCTTTAAATATTTCAAACACAAAATTAGTAACTGCTGAATCAGTGTTTTTGTTTTTAATATATCCATTTTGATTTAAGGAAATTATTCCATAAGTATAAAGATATAAAGTTAACTGATCACTTATTGCAACTTCTAAAAAAAAATATTATAAAATAAAAGTCCTTAAGCCTTCTCTAGGTCTGGCCAGTAGCCGCATGTGTTAAGGTGCAAGGTGGCAATCGCGATTAATCACACGGGTATCGCACCGCCGGATTCGAATCCTGGCTCCGGCACTGGCACTGTCAGAGGAAATGGTTGTATGTCTGCGTTTTTTTCAATGTGTAACCCCCTTCCGCACAAGCCTCGGGTTTCTGGAATTGGGGGTTGTCTAATTTCTGTGGTGTTTATTTATTTATAATTTAAAAAATGTTTTATGTATATTTATAGTCGATGAAATCACTATAGTAGCAAAGTTTAAATCGTGCCACTTCTGTTCTTTACATCGCTTACGTGAAAGTGAGACAGATAATCGTTATATTATTACTGCACTGTTTCACAACCATTCTCGCCAAACCTCTTTCTATCAATTACACCAGCGCGAGCCCAGGAGCGCGTCTATCCCCTCTCCTGCCCCTCTCAAGTGACGCGCATCAACGCTATACTTTCCCTTGCATTATTAGTAATATGTTTATTCGAGGGAAGTTGAAAATACTGTCCAAGTATAATTCAACTAAACCTCTACATACGGGTCAAATTTCATAGCTTAATATAAATAAACATGGGAGCTATGATTTAAAAAAAAAAAAAATGTATCTTTGCTCCAAATCAATTTGGAAAATTCTAATTCGGCGCAATATAAAGTTCAAGGCCTTAGTTTTAATTTCATACATTTGACAATACGTTGCGTTAAAAATTCAGCGAGTAATTCAATTTGTTTATCCGGAAAATATAACGCCATTTTTAAACACTCAAAAAAGTAATTATTTGACTGGGTAACAATTGCATTAAGAAGTAACAACCTTTATCTTTCAAATGAGCCCATTTTTATAATCGTATGATTGAAAAATTGACCGTTACTATACGTTAAAGTCATCATAATTCTATAAACAAATTAAATTATCTCAGAAACTATAGAATATTTTTTTATCAAATTTGAACGTAGCTTAAGCATACTACAGACTAAACTTTCAAATAGTTTACACACGGATATTGTTTATTTTTCTATTAAATAATAACAATCGAAAAATCATTGATTTTCGACGGTTTTTTACGATTTGCGAATAAACTATTGAACCGATTTTGATAAACTATGGCTTAAAATGTTCGTATTGTCAATACCTACATCTTTTATCTCTTATCTTACCTACTTTTTTCTCGCCAAGCACTACGATTAAAGTTATTAAGAAAAAACTGTTTATTACAACATTCAAGGCGCTGTTATAAACAAATGCCACCAAATTTTCATCCAGAAAGTATGTACATATCACCTTTGATACTCTCCCTGTTCATAAATCACTTCACAATTATCCACTCAGATTTAGGTGCTGACAAAATGCTAATTCCACTGGACTATATGTCTAATGAAACAGAATAAATCTATCTATCTATTTATTTATTTTAAAATAATCGAAGGTATAAGTTAGCCTTCTTATAATTTAATATTAAATCTAATAATATAAAAATATTTTGACCCAATGAAATGAGCGAATAATACAGTTAAATCCGGATCTGTATTTGGAGGCGTAGCATGCTCTCGATCTACCTTCTCACCGAGACCGCATTCTACTATACCTTTTGCCACGAACAGCAAATTAAATGTAAAAACGACGGTATGCCGCTTGCCCAACTGATGCAATCCAAGCCAGATGTCGCAGGTACTATAACTTTAAAGTTCTAATTATCAGGTGTTTCACCAGTATCTTGTTTTGGTGATGCCAGCTTTGCGGCCGTGGCGCATAATAATAATTGGTAAATTTCAAACACGCAATTTTCAAATGTTTATTCTGTAAAAGTAGCAGTAGCTGGAAGACAGTGCTACACCACGATGGAAATAGAAAAGATGGCGTTTTATGTACATCATAAATTACATCTACAAATTCGAAAACTGAAAGCAGCACAATTCTATGAAAAGTATACTTTAACATTTCACGAAATTGATCTTATAAAACTACTATGGTTAATGGGAACCATTTTAAAGAAAACTCCGGATGCTCATAGCACAAAGCATGAAAAATCTGGCTTAAATTGCACTTAGTTGGGCACTTGGCGCACCATCTTTTAATTTCTAACTCGCTTTATCATCATAAAGTAGTTAAAAACTACGGTTTAAAAAAAATTGATGCACAGTGCCTCCTTAATACTTGACGATGGATTCAAAATAATATATCATCCACCATTTTTGACCGTTCTATTTGGCATATGTCCGTGCCAGACGCATCAACTTTGAAAAGATAAGTGAAGGTGAAATTATCCTCCTCCTTTCAAAGTTACTCAATTTTGAATCTTTTGACCATTTTTGGTGCTTATTATTTTTTTTCAAGATGGTGGATTGACCTATGAATATCGGATAGGTCTCAATCTCTTCAGAATTTCATTACGAATAAGCCAATATTTTTTGTTATTCCAGTTCTATTACTAGAATGCGATATATTACGTAGAATGTGGAAAATTCGTGAAAGGTCATCAGAAACATACATACAACTTTTAGAGTTTAACTCACGTTTTAGAGGAAATGTTTTTTCATAATACATAATAATCATCAATAAAATATTCCCTGCAAAGTTCTTATTATCCTAGTAGCGCTATCTCTGGGACAATTGCTGAACTACCATTCTATTGGTAGCTAATTAGGCGGGCTTTTTTTTACTAACTCCTTGTCCGTAGGGGCGTGCACATAACAATATTATAATTTAAAATTGATCCAGGGTAGCATCTTTTAAATAAAAAAATTGATTTGACAATTTAACTACCAACTCAAATAACATTCAGAGGTAATTACAGAATGACGATCAATTAAATTTTACAAAACATCGTGTTTGCAAAACTTCACAATCACTTAAATGGTTATCATTTGTTTATCTTTATTTAAACGAGAGATCAATATCAAGGAGGGGAGGGGAATGTTCTCAACATCTTAAATTTACTTACGGGCTTATACACCTACCTTTAAAGCTGTAGCAATATTTTGTCGAACAATTTCTGCAAATTCAGAATCTGAATGACTCTTTTTTTCCAGGGGCGACAGAAATCTTAATTTATAGTTGGTAAATGGGGAAAACATAAAGAAAAATACATCATTGAAATATGATGATCCTAATGTAGATACTGAAATATCCAAACATGGTCTTTCTATGTTAATACAAATAGGTTGCACTTTTGTAGTAAACTGAAATGGGTACGACTTAAATTTTATTAAAGCTTTTCCATTTGTAACTTTCCCCTCAGGTGCAAAATATACAGGAAGTTTCTTCTCGGATATGAATTGGTAAATGTTTTTCTTAAAACTATCAAAATTTGTAATGCTTCCAAAACAATAGCTACTCACTCCCAGCATTTTTTCAAGAGAAACTCTGGTACTAGGCTAAAAAAAAAAGACTTAATTGAGTTACTCATAATGAATATCTGAATATAAGATTGCAGGGCAATTATAAGCAATCACAAAAATTATTTGGTTGGTTTGGTTGGCAATTATGGATAAATGTAAATTTAAAGTTGCAATTATACAGTTAGTAGTACCATAATAGTAGTTAGTCCTGGCACTTGAGTTGGAAAATTAAATTTTTTGTATTTGCTGAAGAGTAAACTGTTGAAAACTATATATAACACTTCTGCAATGTTTAGTACTTTTATTTTTATACTGTTTCTGTAGATTTTTTAGTCTAATGTTCATACGATGGCTCATTCAACGATATACGTGTTAATGTAGTGTTTTTTTTTATGTAGTTAATAAAGTTATTATAAACTCTAACAGTACGTATTGCTATTAGTGAAAAGGTTGGCTCAGAGAAATCATGTTAGAGAGGAATTGGTCTGGAAGTATAAAGCAAAAACTGTGTTAGAGGGAAGCTGATTATTAATACAAAATGGCAATGAATAATTTGCAAGTCGCAAATTTGAAGCCTTTTACTGGAACTGGTTTCTCAAACTGGGAGTTTAGATTAAAAATATTATTGGAACAATATGGAATCTTGAATATATTGACAGGAATCGAACAGGAGGAGAGTTCAGGAAAAATGATGCCAAAGCCTGAATGTAATTGTACATTGGCTGTCAGACGATGCATTACAAATAGTAAAAGATAAAAGACAGCTAAGAAATGTATGACACACTGGAAAAAACCTATGTTAAGAAAAGGTTAATGACTCAGGTGGAACCACAATTGCAGTTAAGGTGCTTGTGGTATACAATGGGGTCATTAAACGATTTTACCACAGAATTTTAGCAGACTCCAGTTTGAAGAGGTGTCGTGGAATAATATCTCGGTTACTTTCTGCTATGCCAGATTCTTTTCAGGCAGTAACAACAACTATTGATATTATATACTTATAAGATCCTTAAAAAATAACCTTTGGGTTTGTTAAAAATAGGTTGCTCCAAGAAAACACTCATCGAGGGAAAATTGCAAAGAATCAATGCCTCAAACTTCAGATTCCGTTGCTTTTATGAACAGAAGAAAATTTTCTGAATGCTCAAGAGGAAATTTTTATTACAAAAATGATCTTACAGGAAACAAGTGAATTTAAGTACAAATGTTATAAGTGCGAGAAGCCAGGACACAAAAAACTTCTTTTGTGAGTGTCGAAATGGCAATACGAATTCAGGAACAAGCGGAAGAGTGAATGTCACGGAAGAAGACATTGTTTTTGTGGCTAGGAATAGTAAACTAGAGGATGAATTGAATTGCTTTAGTGATTTAAATGACAGTGACAATTTAATTTTCATTGTTGATAATGGTGCTACCAATAAACATAAACACATAAACAAAAACGCTGAACGTTATTTAATGGAACAGAAAAATGTTAATTTTGAGATAAATGTTGTTAAAAAAGGAGTCAAGATCAAAGCTGAAAAAAGAGGAAGTATATATTTGTCGGGTCTATAGCCGAGTGAGTTAAGGTGCGAGGTGGCAATCGCGATTAATCACACGGACATCGCACCATCGGGTTCGAATCCTGGCTCCGGCACTGTCAGAGGAAATGGTTGTATGTCCGCGTTCAATGTGTAACCCCCTTCCGCAAAAGCCTTGGCTTTTGGAATTGGGGGTTGTCTAATTTCTGTGGTGTTTATTTATTTATTTATTATACGTAGAATTCAATTTACTATCAGTTAAGAAAATTGACAAGGCAGGACTTAAAATTGTATTTCAAAATCGAAAAGTGCAAATTCTTAAAAATCAAGAAGTTATAGTAGAAGGAAATGTTTCTGGAAATCTGTATTTAGTGAACTTTAATCCAAAAAAGGAAAGTGTAAACTTTGTAGGTTACAGTCTTTACATCGACATATGGGATATTCATCGCTGTTGCCATCCAGAACTCTCTGCGAGATATGCTTGGAAGGAACAAACACGATCACCTTTTAGAAATACTCCTCAAGAAAAAAAATCAAAAAGGTTATTAGAAATTGTCTCTTCAGATGTTGCTGGTCTGTTTTCACCTGTACGTCATGAAAATAAAAAATATAACGTTTCATTTATTGACCATTACTCACATTTTATGCAGGTATATCTAATGAAAGAAAAAAGTGATGTATTTGAGAAATGTTTTAAATATGAAGCTTTGGTAACGGCAAAGTTACAACAAAAATATCAAATTTCCGTTGTGACAATGGAGGAGGGTACAGCTCAAAATAATTTAAAAATTTTTGTAAAAGAAAAGGAATTCAGATTCACTATACGATTCCAAGGAATCCTAAACAGAATGAGGTGAGCGAGAGATTTAAAAGAACTGTTTTAAATATGGCAATAGTTTACTTATAGATGCTCAACTTGAAAAATCATTCGGGGAGAAGTGATAAGGACAGAAACTTACAAAATTAATAGAATTCCAACAACTACTTTAAAAGGAGGAAAAACACCAGCAGAAATTTCGTATCAACTTTTAGATAGAATAGAATAAAAATACAAACATAACATAAACATAACATAGATAACATAAAAGTTTTTGGAAGTACAGATTATGTACATATACCAAAATAAATCAGAGGAAACTTACAAGAGAGAAGTAAACTGATGATAATGGCTTGTATCAAAATGTTTAATATCTTGGAACTAAAAGATCCAAGCACATAGATGTTAGGCGCCATTTTGTAAAAGGTTTAGTTATGGTTTAAACATTTACAGAATTGAGTTGTGTTGAAAACTACAAGTTGGCACTTCTGTAATGTTTATTACTTTTATTTCTATAGGTACTATTTTTGTAGATTATTTAGTCTAATGTTCACACGATGATTCATTCAATAATATATGTGTTAGTGTAAAGTGTTTTTTTTTTGTTTAGTGAATAAAGTTATAAACTCCAACAATAGTTATTGTTATTACGTGAAGATAAACTGCCTTTGTTTTTGAAGACATAGAAAATTGTTATATTTAGAAATTGCTTATAATGTTAAATTATATTCAAATATCAAATTTGGTCCCAATATTCTGAAAATAAAAATTTTCCATTTTTTTCGCGCATAACAGAGCGTCGAGTGACGTCATATCTTTCAAGGTCGCTGCTTGGAGGCAAAACAAATAACATATAACTTCACTTTAATTTCTTGTAATAAATATCCCTTACATGGTTATCATGCTTTTATTACATTTTAGTGAAAATTAAATTTTATAGTTGTGGCTAAACATTTTATGATCACTGACATTTCTTGATCTCTATTCCGTCAAGCAATGACCGGAAAATGTGCAATGCTTTTATAGAGTAGTAGTAGTTGACGACATCAAAGTCAAACTGCGTAGTAGTAGGCGCCGAAAGTTTTCTTTCGTTTGAGATTATTTAATTATCCCAAATTTTAAGGAGTTTCTAGAGTTTTCTTAAAAGAGTAAAATTAATTATTGGTGTTTTCTATAAGTTTCATAATCTGTTGAACTGACTTTAATTTAGTATTTTACTTGTACTTTTTAACCGACGTGTTGTCCTGCGCATGTGTCCGAATGTCAGAAGTTATTTATTTTCGAACTGGTAAATTAATTAATTCTATATTTCAAAAGTAACCAAATTATGTATCAATGCTGAAACATCAATCAAACCGGCAATTTTAAAAATGGTAGAAACTTCATTTCAAAGACGTTTAGAGATGTGTGTCAATCAAAATGGGCATGTGGAGCACTTTTTATAATTTTTTCTGTTCAATTATCTAAAAAAAATTTAATTATTTAATATTTATTTTATTTTCACTAACAAGTATTTTCGAACAAAAATAGGTGTAACAAATTTAAAATATACATGTATTCAGAAAAAATCGAAATGTTTGAATTTTGTTTAAGGGTGGCGGCGCCGATTTTAAAAATTTGATCTCGTAATTACACAATTTCTCCTACATCCCTGAACCGATTTTTAAAAAATGTTGATAAGCATTTAGAGAACACTCGATAGAACAATGCTAAGCTATTCAAAACTCAAAAAAAATAAATTATTTTTCACAGAAGGAAAAATAGTGCAGTACTATTCTAGGTATCAAGCGTTTTCTAAAAGTTTATCAAAAAAATGTTTGAATTGGTTCAGGGACATACGAGAAATTCTCGAGTTACATTCACCTTAAAGTAGGATGTTAAAACAACATCATTTTTACTGATTCTTGTTCGAAAATATCATCCGGAAGCTCGTCCGGATGTGAAAATAAATATTAAATAGTGGAATAACAAAGTATGTGATTTCTTTTAAATATATATTGAGCCAGTAGATTTTTTAAAAGGATTAATCTTGCCCTAAAAAAATTGTTGAAAAAAATCATAAAAATGTAGTTTAGTAAATGAATATTACAACTTCTAACTTGTTAAGTATTCCCTATATTAATTTTTACCTCTACTTTACCTAACAATGTATATATGAATTAAATATTTAACAAAATGTTATAATATACCTCTACATATTAAAAAAAAAAGCCTGTCACCCCCTAGAGGCTGTGAAAATTATTACCTTGCGTGTGATGTACAATATTTTATTTGTTATTTGTTTGTACATATTCTTTTAAATAAAAATTATAACTAAATCCCGAGCCAAATCCTAACAATTGCAACAAGCGTGACTTCTCAGTAACCGAAACCTCAAAGATTGGACACCGGCCTCTAATGGCTCTGAATACACAAATGAACAGGCTTTTCAATGTGTTGTTATGACATTTCGTACTATTACAACAATTCAAGTAGTGTCAAATTTTTTCGTAAAGAATTACTTCTGCAGGTACCTACTACTTTTGCAAATCTTATCGTTATTAAATTGTACTGATATGATTGTGCCAGAAGCTATTTTAGATGAAGTTGCGAGCGTTTCCATTGTCAACACTACTAACTTGTAAAAATGACAGCTGCAGTGTCGAGATTTTGCACTGTCAGTGGCTAGTTAAGAATGATTTTCAATGTTTATAATTATTGTTTCAATATCGTTTTACAAGTGAATAACAAAAAACTATTTTACGAGTTAACAGACAAGTCAATATACCTAGCAAATTTTCTTTTCCCAAAAACCACAGCGAGTTGATGTTTAATCATTATTGTTGTTCTTATAATGCAACAAAAGTAAAAATAAACCTTTTTAAATTAATATTTCTTTTAATGACTGTGCACATTTCAATGTTGTTAAAAGTAAAATCAAGAGTAAAATAAATTCATTGATATATTTTTTTAGAGCTAGGTTAAGTACCTACCACGGTGTAGTATATTAGGTGGTCCGACACACGGCACTTGCCATGTTAACGACGGCTTCATAAGTGCTTGGTTTCTATTTAATTCAGTAGATGGCGCCCGGAATATACCCCTGCAATTACCTAGGCATAGATAGACGGATTTCCTTTGATGCATGTAAATTAGATTAGATTAACAAAGGAGCTGGTTATTTAGCCTTTACCACCGCGACCTTTTCAGGTCTATTGTGATGCTCCCAGAATATCTTCCTCATAGTACCTTATCCAGCTTTGTCCTTTGTACTAGACTCCACAGCTTTGATAAAGGCCCTTTTGTATAGCTGTCCGCCCTTGGTTTTTCTTCTCCGAGTACTTGGAATCTCAGTCTCTCCAGGCCTTCACAGTGGCACAATACGCGAACTGAGGTCTGCATGTTGTCTATTGAGCCGGCAGTGGCCAGTTAGAAGGCCTACTATTACTCTGATGGCCTTCCTATTCTGACTTAGTAGATCTTCTGTAAATTTGGCCGAACGTTCTTTAATGAACTCTTTGGCCTGTATCTGTCTTGGGAGATTTCTCCACCATTCCAGAGATTTATTTTGCACCCATTCCTTAACGGCTGCTCATATGCATGGCTTTGCCACGCCACAAAAGAGCTCGGGTCTTATTGGGGCTTCAAGTGCGCCTTCCTTGGCCAGTTGGTCAGCCTTTTCGTTTCCTGTGTGTCCCTCGTGTCCTGGTACCCATGCTAGGGTCACTCTGTTCTGACTTCCCAGCTCTGTAAGGGCCGTCAAGCAGTCCCATACCAATTTTGAGTTGATTTGCATGGAACTGATTGCCTTTATTGTCACTTGGCTATCAGAGAAAATGGCAATCAACTGGTTAACAGTGCCTTGTCCTATTATCTCCCTTGCGCAACAGTGTATGGCGATCACTTCAGCCTGAAACACCGTTGCGTATTTCCCTAGACTTATCGGGATACTGGTTTTTGGCCTTGTCCTGTAAATTCCGGCTTCGACTCCTTGTTCTGTCTTGGAGCCGTAAGTGTACCAGACTGTTTGTGCTGTTATAGGAAGACCGTTTTTCCAGTTCTCCCTGTCTGGTATAACAGTCTGAAAGTTCTTGTTGGAGTTATACCTTGGGACTACTACATCCGTGGGCATGCCTAGAATGGGATCTGCCCTCATCTCCGAGTATAACTTCTGATCCCGTGTTGCTGGCTAATTGGCGTTTGGCAAATTAACCTGTGCACCACTGACCGAGCTGCGCCTTGTATGAATATGTGTAATGGCGGCAGGTCCAAAAGAACCTCAAGTGCAGCAGTAGGAGCAGTTTTTATAACCTTATATATAGTTTTGATGCATGTAGTGTTGCATATATACACAACTAAACGGCAAAACTAAGACAAAAAGAACGAACTAAAAGACTCTTTAAATATAAATAAAACAAATCTACAGAGCATTAACTATTGTATGTATGTAAACTGTATTGCTAATATTTCTATGCATAAGTAACGACGAGACTTTATTTGTCCTGCCATCTATTGCATTACACACAACTAAGCACTTACGAAGCCATTTGTACGGGTCTTGTCACATCACCTAATATACTACACTGTGGTACCTACCTACTCATATGATAGTCCTCCTTAAGGTGGTAGGTATAGGAAAAATGGCATGTTACTGTTGTTAGGTTATGGTACAAATCGGCTTGGTGGTGGGATGGACAGTGGCGCGTTCTTCCACCCAGACGGCCCGGGTTCAAAACCGGGTCACAGCAAGTCGATGAGATATAGTAGATGAGCGGATCTGCTCGCGTCACCATCTTTCAAAAGAGATGTAAAACTGTGGGTTCCGTGTATCTACGATCTGAGCACGTTAAAAATCCCTACCCCACGACAAACTGTGGGGGTTCGGCAAAATTTCCAGGTTAGGGGCCCCAGTGCCTACACAGACATTGATGAGCTTATCCCCTGGCGTCGGTGATTGGCCTTGGTAGCGGAAATAGGCCGACGTTAAATAAATGATTAAAAAAAAGGTTATGGTACAAAATTTATATGAGCTTTCCACAACCGAATACCAACAGATAATAGATTGACAATAAAAAAAAAACAGATAGCAGCAGCCAAGTACGCACACGGCCAAATTTATGGGTATCTAGACATTTCACATTCACAGGGTCGAAGCAGATTGAATGCACAATGATACAAAGGAAAGTAAATGGTGATGGCTGGATTGAGAAGGCTGCGACCTATGGCACGCTATATGAAGGTATTTACATAGTATAATATATACTTAGGAATTTTAGCTTTTATATATTAAATGTGTACCATGTAATAATTACTATGTACATTAAGCTCATCTATGTAGGTCTGGAATATAGGCATACAGATTTTGTTAGTTATTTTCAACATTATATAGGTAAACTCCTAAACCATAATTATAACGTTCAACTTATGCTAAGATATAATTTCGACAAAAGTTGAGGTGCACAATGAATCAACAAATTAAATACAAGTATAACAAATTAAAGACAATTTGTAGAAAGTAAATATAGCCATGAAAAAAATATTAACGGTGCCTAAGTGATGATGGTTCTCCAATTGAAAAGCATGTTAATAGATAAATTTAGGTATGTTATTACAAGTTAATTATCATACTTACTGACACAGCACCAGTAGCACTCATTATAGCTAACTGGTCAAATACAGATAAGCTATTGCTAACATAAACATCAACATTTTCTTTCTTCTTGGGATTTTCTACAGAAACCGTTATACCCAACGCTAAACATACAATTCTATTAACAATTTTCTGGGTTACTGGTGTATCTGATACGATGTGTCCCAGAATGAAAAGGCTAAGAATTATTATAGCTCTTAAGAGAAAGAGTACTAGTCCAATAGGTATATACAAAATAAGCAAAAATAACTTGACATCATTTTCTGGCAACCTAAAAACGAAAACAGAGGAATGCATTTAATGAATAAGAATTATGGATATTCTCTCAATATAGATGTAAGTACTTACCTATTATTTTTAAACAGATGTTTAATTTCAGTATGTGACATATTTACAAAATAATCTTTCCGTTTAATAAATATTCAACATAACGGTGGATTAAAGTTTTTTTGGTTTTTTTTATTATTGAATAGATGTATGAGTATAAAATGGATACTATATTAATTGAACTTTTATTTTAATATGGTTATTACTCAATGATTTGGTAAACGTAAAAAACAAATACTCCATAAGTAGTAAAACGTCACAAGTTATTATGATGAGTTGAGTTTCCCTGCTTCGTTACAGGCAAAAATCATCCATCAATAGATGGCACTGCTGATTTCGAACAATGTCAGACATGGTGGTGAATAACATCGTATTAACACAGTGAACACGAATGGTATAAAGTTCACTATATTAACATCTACGTCTTTTGATCAGCTGTGGCAACGTTCCTTGCATTGCAGAAATTAGAACCGGACCTAATTTTCATTGCATTGCGGCTGCAATTTAGTGATATTTTTAGGGTATTCACGTGTAGCCAATGGAATAGAAATTACTGTGATTATTCATATTTATATTTTTTATTGTTTTATATTACATAATAAATAAAATGACCTATTTATATCCTAACGAAAATTTAAATCATACTATCCTCACAGGGAACACTACCATAGTCATTTACATATCCTCCTTATTTGTATGGCTTCATTTTTTGGTCTATTACCTATCTGTCTATTTAAGCCATAAATAAATCTAAACCTCCTGTCTATATTTAACTAGGGTATTATCCAACAGCACCAATTAACAAGGCACATAATGCAGCTGCAATTTTAGCCTGTTTATTCTTCGTGAACATCTTATATTAATCCTTTAAAAAAGATAAATAATAATCATAACCTCAAAACTTTACATAAATCATCTGATTCATCTATGATGGTATACCTGTTTCTTGAGCAAGGAAAATTGCCAAGTGTATAGTGAGCTGCAAGATCATCAAAGTCCGCAATGCCTTGCCGGCAATAAATTGCAAACTGTAAAGCGGCTTTTATTAGAGATATAAGTATTTACAGCATTAAAATTATGGTACATGGAATGAGAGTTGTGTTTGGTGATAGCTGTATAAGAAAAGCGGTGTCATTTACCTAATCTGTAATTGATTCCATTGATCTTGTTACTTTAAAAATTCGGTTTTCTGTGCAAATAATGCTTTTCCAATCACAGTGGTCACTAATAAGTTGATCACTGAGCGCAATATTCGCATTCCCACTTTTCTCACATTTCTTATTTTAAGCTCCTCACTCCTCCAAAATATCCCAAAATAGATATATTTATAATTTTCAATTACTGTCCGACACTATCATACAAATCTTATAAATCTCATTTAATACAAGAACATTGGCATAATTTCATACATGATCGTATATTTATTCATTTTATAGGAACTACCACCAGATACAACTTCCATTGAACAAACTGATGTCTTTTAGGGCCGGTTTATCAATACAGGTTTAACACTTAACTATATGATAAATGTTAAATGAAACAATGGGTATCTATATTGTCCTTAGGGCCGGTTTATCGATGCAAGGTTAACTCGTAATCAAAGGATAACTGTCTAACAAAGCAATACATATCCATTGTTTCGTTTAACATTTATCTTAATTTTTTAAGTGTTAATTCTGTTTTGATAAACCTGCACTTATTATTATAAACACTGATATCGCTAATGTTAAACCTTTGCTTTTCACCACCATTTCTGATATTTGGGAAATTAACAGCGCCATCTAAAAATTTTCGTCTTGCATCTCAGAAAGTAGATCATTGTCAAAATAAGGAAGTAAATTGATAGAACAGGTCTCCTCATTCTGCATACTTCCTCTTCAAATATCATAGAACTTCCAGAACTGGACTAGATATGTGTATGTGTTCTTGTGGTTTTTGAAAGATTTGAAATAATTTTGGTGACAGAATGAGTCACAAAACAAAACAGTCGTTCACAGTGAAAGAGGGCTCCGTACTGTGGTTTGGTTGTGTATAGTCTATAGGACTTTTTGCTATAGGCGACAACCACTAGAGACCCTATAAAGTAGGGACTGGCTACTCGGCCCCCACTCTACCCAATTGGATGCATCATGGCGGCAATGGTTTCAGTGTGCGCAGGTATCAAAAGCAGGTTACAGTATTTGTTTTAACAAAGTGGAAACAAATATAAATATATAACTATATATATATATATATATATATATATATATATATATATATATATATATATATATATACTGTGAGGGAGATATATATATATATATATATATATATATATCGCGGGTGTTACATAACGTAATAACGTTACCATTCATTGTTTCGTGACCAAATCAGTTATAACAGACTATTATGTGGGAGGGGACTACACATTTAGAGACAAGGGACACACACTCAATATCCGTGTATAGTGGAAAAATCCCTCACAGTATTTTCCACTGCCACCACCGGGGATCGAACCCGGAACTTTTGGGCGAGAGGCAGTTCACCTCTCGACCATCAGTCGTATGAGTGAATACTTCGTTTTCCCGACTAGTAATATGTTATTTGATCTACAATGTGACGTTACATTTTAGGTCAAATAACTTACTACTTCAGCTTTCAACTGACTATGCTCTTTCCGTATTCAGTGATGCTCAGAAAACATTTTGAAACATAACATACCTTATTATCTTTTACTTGTCATCAGTGCAATCGCAAAATAGAAGAATTAGTGCCTTTACTATTAAACTATAGAGATGTAAATATAATGATTAATGCGGATTTAAAAACAGCCAATATTTTACGTAATTATGTGTTAATTTCTTTTTAACTACTTTATACAGACAAAAATGTATGAAATTCCTCGATATTTCATTTCAAATCTCTATATGCATCCAGCCACGGCTCTCTATCTTTTTTTCTAATTAAAAGGATGCTAGAAGTTGAATTGTTCTCATTTAAGAAATATCTCATGACATGGCTAGCATATCCTCGTTATCTTTCCACAATAGATAAAAGGGAAATAAATTCAATTCAAAATAAAAATTGTTTTCACAAAAATATCATCAAATTCAAATACTCTGACCTATCGGTTACTACTCTATTTTCGCGAGAAAACGTGGTATGAGAGATAGCATGTCAAAACGAAATAGTTACTACATGTTCAGACAAATTATCTATTTTCAGTCTCGAAAAAATTCTTATTGAGTCTAATGACACTATGTCGTCAAAATAAAAGCAACTCCGCCGCCATTATGCATCCGCTTTTCATACCGACCAATCAGTGCCTCCCACTCGATTGGCCAGTCTCTACTTTATAGGGTCTCTAACAACCACTAGAGACCCTATAAAGTAGAGACTGGTCACTGGTTGCATAATGCCGGCGATGGTCTCAGTGTTCGCATGTCTACAGTCTAGTATACTTTAACTTGGCGTGTGTATGTATGAGTTAATATTTCCGTACGATTTCATTTTCTCCCATAATGTACACAAAGTTAAAGCAATAGTCCAGAAACATTGTCTACGTGGACAATACTTCTGGATCTTTGTGTACAAGAGAAAATGACATCGTACGGAAATATTAACTCATACATACACACGCCAAGTTAAAGTATACTAGATTATATCAAGTGTGTTTACAAGTATCGCAATTGTCAAAAGTAGGTGCAGTGTTTGTTTTGAAAAGTGGAGAAATAAATTCGGATATTTTTGATACCTCCGAGTGAAAAATAAACCAAAATATGTAAGTAATAACGTTACCATTAATTGTTTCGTGACCAAATCAGTCATAATAGACTGTTATTTTAATTTTAACCTAGGGGCGAGCGTAGGTGCGTCTTTACTATGTACATACTTCGATATGCGATGTAAAGCAGCGTTAGGCGTGGTTAGTAGTTGGATTGGTGACCGTTCCAACGAAGACCGCGTCCTCGCCTCACACATCTTCCAGCGGCTTGTATATCAGTGTATGCGCGGAAGCTATATAACCTTAGGCGAGGGTTGTATAGGAGATATACCATCCTTCGGAGGGGATGTAAAGCCGTCGGTCCCTTGTCTATTAAATGTTAGGCAAGTAAAAGATCCCTACTCTTCTTAAGGGAAGAGGTTCGGCAAAATTCCTGGTTGGGGGTAGCTCGTCTACAGGCGTCGGTGTTAGGCCTCAGTAGCGGAAATAGGCCGACGTTAAATAAATGTATAAAAAAAAAATTTAACCTAATTACATTGTGTCTAATGATCAGTATAGTGGCAATTCTGTAACTACATATTATGTTAAATTTAACCGCACGCTAAATGATTGCAAATTAACATTAAATTGTATTCTACAAAATGAAAATTAACATGCGTGCGTTAAAAATATTGAATATAACCTTGCCCTTAAAATATTTCCGAGTAGGTCAAAAAGCTACATAAAAAAACAACTCTTATTGGCGCCGCCATTATGCAACCACTTTTCATGCGGACCAATCAGTGCCCCCACTCGAGTGGCCAGTCTCTACTTTATACAGTGAACCTGACTTTACCAAAGGATTCTCTAACAACCGCGCAGAGTGGGCGACATCTAAGTTTGGACAAATAACCTCTTGGAGCGTGAACAACAAATCAGTTTACTACCAATTTCTAACGGAAGCTTAATTTTGTTGGAATGATAATTACATAACTTAACTTCTGGGAAATCGAAAAGGTTTTGTTCTGTTTGACTTTTTTCCATCTATGGTACGGTCGTGAGCAAAAAAAATAAGACAAGTCTTAGTCTTACATGATGTAAATTTTTGGAACAATGTAATCTTTACAGACGAAGAAACTTTCCAGTCAACACACAGCGGTCATATTCGTGTTTACCGCCCTCCGAATACTCGATTCGATGAGAAATATATATCTAACAATGATAAAAGTGGTAGGTTTTCCGTCAATATGTGGGCTTGGATATCGGCACGTGGTCCTGGTATTTTGTGGCATATTGGGGACCGATTTAATAGTGAAACGTATATTACGATTTTAGACAATATTATGCTCCCTTCTGTGTCACAATTATTTCCTAATAATAAGTTCATATTTCAACAAAACAATTGTTCCGTTCATACTGCTCATACCGTAACTAACTGATTTCAAGATAACAACATCAATGTTCTTAACTGGCCCAGTCATAGTCCAGATCTTAACCTTGTGGAAGAAGTATGGGGACTACTTGTAAGAATGATCCAATAACGAAATGTGAGACCACGGAATGCCGAAGAATTACTGGAAATAATAAATAATGCATGGGAAAATATTATTACTAATGATTATTGTATAAGGTTATTTAATTCTACACCAAACAGACTTAGAAATTATAAATACAAATCAAATGGTGCAAAATAGCCAAATATTAATATTTCATTTCTTGTTAAGTAGGATATCCTTTATTGTCCTTTGATCCAGAATTTCTACTAAAATCGTACTGTTTATTCTCCACTCTCCATTCTCTTAAAATGTTACACACCAAATTTTTGTTAATGTTATAACGGAGTGCAATTTGTCTGATTAACCATCCATCATTTACTATAGCAATAACTACAGCATTAAAATAAAAAATAAATTAAAAGTGATATCTGTTTTATTTCGGCTACTCATTACATATTCAAATAGAGACAGATTTACCCACACAACAAAATTATATGCAATGTACATACAATGCATATCCATTTTATGGATATGCATATCCACCTGATGGAGCAAGTATATTCAATGTATATGTAATGGATATGAAATTGATATACATTGCATATACTTCTGTCGCCGACTTTCATATCCAATAAAAGTACGTAAACATGTACAATATACATTCATTATACATGAAATGTACATCATATACATAATGACATATTTTATGGATATACATTACATATTTTGTATATTTAATGAATATGAAATTTATATACATTTTTGTAGCTTTTTTTCATATTCAATGAATGCACCTATATGCGGAATGATTACGGTATATTATCCATTATATAAGAATAGCGGGACTACTCACCAAGTGTCCTAGGTTCAAATCCAAATAAAACAAGGAATATTTTAACATAAATATATTTTAAGCATATTTAAAATCAACGGTCATTTACAAAAAATAATTAAAATCATTATGTAACTCAGGTTCATATTCGTCGACTTTAGTAACTTGAGAACTAAATGTAATTAACAACATTGAATTATATGTTTTCTCCTTGACGTGGTCTTCTGTCTTTTTCTTGAGGGTTCATCATATACAAACAAAATATACTTTAGATACGCTATATATAATGTACGAAACTAGCAAATTTTCTAACCTAAAAAAGTTGACTGTTTTAATATCATTTTTAAGAAATTGTATGTTGGCAGTCTGCAAGTGGTGTGTGACGACTGGCAAGAGAGCTCCTTTAAGGATCAGTCTTTCGGCTGGTGTTCGTTGCAATCGAAGCATTAGCGTTTTGATGGTAATATGCAATTATTACACTTAACGCGCCAGACTTGTAACTTGTAATTCAGCGCTCGGCGGGGCACATAGCCCGGAGAGTAGCTGTTGGTTGCAGTCTGGTTACGGTCCTTATAGTAAAATAAGGATTTTATAGAGGAGTTTGCGACTAAAAATATTATGTTTAATATTCCGCCCTCTAAAAGCACAGTTGAACTATAGTTAAGACTTGTTTACAGAGATTCGTGTGCTACATCAGCAGTAAAACTATAAATGTTGACATGACGAAAAGTTGAAATTTTAAGAAAAAAGTTGAAATTTCAACTTTAAAAAAAATATAATGTGACCCTTCAGAGCTTTCGTAATAAACAGCTTCTATAATTATTGAAAAATGTTAATTTGGTACATTTAGCAGATAACTTTCAACATTTGATATTTGTGTGAAATAGAAAAATATTTAAATTATTCGTACTAGGTTCTATATATGTTATTGAAATATGTGAATATAAATTTTTTGTAAAATTAAAAAATATATGAATTTTGTTCATATATTCATCAGATTTTTGTCTTTCAAGATGTTCTAGTCTAGAAATAGTTATGGTTCCTGTTGTTTTCAAAAATTATATAAAATGATATACATTAATAGACATATTATGCATATTCATCTATGTATATACCTCCAACAATATACATGGTATATGCCACTGATGAATATCCAGTAGTTGCATATACATTTCATGTCGTATGTATATTTAAAAATAGACGTCTAAATTCTGACATCTTATGTATATGCTATAGACATACATATCCATAAGATGTTGTGTGGGTACATTAGAAAAAAAATTGTTGTCCTATTTTCTTGTGCTCACGACAGTACTAAAAACATTTCCCTTCGTTTATTCCCGGAAGGTCTAAAATTGCATTAAAAATGGAAAGATATTGTAACATAAATTCAATGTAGTTAGTATAAGCATAATCAGTAATATACCTATAGTAAGTTAGGTATTTACCTTTTAGGTTAGTTATCTCTAGTTCTAATACTTTAAGTTATTGCCAGTCCAGTTTATTAATATGAGCCTTGAGATGTGTTACAGATATATTGAGAATTGGAAAGTGAATTAGTAAATTTGTAAGTGTGTGTATGCAGTCACGTGCAATTGTATGCAAGCAGCATTTCGAAATATCATCAACAGACTGGAAAAAGTAATTTTTTCTAATTTTACATATTTCCGCCCACTATTTTAACAATCTGTATAAAACATTACCTATGTTTTTTGTATTGTTGAAATCTTTTATAAATCATTTAACAAATCTATTTTCGTATATATACCTCTTTTTAGTTTTTGAAATGTAATAATTAAGAATTTGAGGCCATTATTAAATGCCTTATAAGTAAAATATGTGAAGTGTTATTTATATCTTTTCTTTAACTAAACCTTAAAAATCAAATACGTGAAGGTTTTTATTTATAATGATAGATATTGCTTTTATTATAAGAATTGTGATGATATATTGCCTTATTTTTACTGAAATTCTGTCATACTTCCTTAGAATATAAATTGATTGACAATATTGCATTATTGTGTTCTGCTTTATATGTATATGTGACTGTTTTTTGCTATTAAAAATTGTTTAATTCAAACTAGTTACTTTTCTGGAATTAAGAACAAATTCAAATTAAAGCAAAACCAATGGAGAAACTTGAATATATTTTTAAAATCTTTGAATTGCATCTTAGCCACGTGATAAAATTATATGCCCACCTTTGAACAGTCTCTCCTCATTTTAAAAGCTTCACGTTTTGTCTCTAAAATATCAGAAATCGATATTTCTATTTTTCAAATACTGTATGACACACTATCACACATTGTATCTTAAAATTTCATTTCTTAAAAATATATTAAGCAGAATTCATGCTTGTTCATCTTTTTAAACATTTTAGGTAGTTCTACTAACTCTCACCAAACACAACTTTCGTGCAACAAACTGTTTTTTTAAACATAACAAATATTTTTTTATCGCTAATGGTAAAGTTTTGTGTTCACTGCCAATACATCATTTTTGACGCACCATCTATTGATGGGTGATTTTTCGCACGTATCAAATTTTGCATTGTCATTAATTATTTCTCACCGCATTCGTGTAGTAAACAATTTCACATCATAGTCGCAGGATTAATTTGAATAATTCGTACGTGTTATGTCGTGATAAACTTTGGTCGAGTCCTAACCACGTTGCCGAAAATACGCATATTTTTCCACTGACTGTAAAATTATATTTCAATAGAGTGAATAATAATCTAATAATCTCCAGCACGGATGATAGATCTCGCTCTAAGGAGTAGGCAGATTGAGGCCTTAGAGACGGATCGTGGTGAGATCTGGGGAGTAGGCAGATTGAGACCCCGGAATCGAACCAGTTCCACGAACTTCTAGCATTATTTTCCTTGACAATTTTTTTTTTCCTGACCCACTTTTGCTCTTGAAAATGGCTCCAAAACGGGAGCCGAAACGTCGAGACATTAACAATCTCAGACGCAAAAATACACAAAAACCTTCCTTCATCGTAGCTACACTCTTCTTTTTCCAAATCCAACAATTCTCCTTTCATTAATTCTTCACCTTATCTCGTCCTTATCTCCTCTGCAACTCCAATTCACAATAACACCTCTTCCTTTTTATTTACAATCTCTTTTTACTCTTATTCGCTGATCTCCACAATTTCTAACTTTTCAATTCAATTTCAAATTATTAATCCAGTTTATTATTTTTCTTCTTCACTCCCTAATTTTTTTTTTTTTTTTTTTTATACCTTTATTTAACGTCGGCCTATTTCCGCTACTGAGGCCTATCACCGACGCCTGTAGACGAACTACCCCCAACCAGGAATTTTGCCGAACCTCTTCCCTTAAGAAGAGTAGGGATCTTTTACTTGCCTAACATTTAATAGACAAGGGACCGACGGCTTTACATCCCCTCCGAAGGATGGTATATCTCCTATACAACCCTCGCCTAAGG
This sequence comes from Leptura quadrifasciata, assembly GCA_963675555.1. NCBI lineage: Eukaryota > Metazoa > Arthropoda > Insecta > Coleoptera > Cerambycidae > Leptura > Leptura quadrifasciata. The sequence continues at coordinate 145,380,923 of OY776673.1, read as the reverse complement.
TTGTATAGCTTCCGCGCATACACTGATATACAAGCCGCTGGAAGATGTGTGAGGCGAGAACGCGGTTTCCGTTGGAATGGTCACCAATCCAAGTACTAACCGCGCCTGTCATTGCTTTACATCGCATACCGAAGTATGTACATAGTAAAGACGCACCTACGCTCGCCCCCCCTCCCTAATTTTCACTTGTTCTGTTTTTCTTAAATTTGTTTTTCCAATTTTACAACCTCTCTTTTATCTGTTTGTTGTTCTATATAACTAAATATCAAAGTATCCAAAATAAACAAAACAAAAGAATTTAAGAATTAAAGAACATAAGAATTTTGATTAATTTCATTCCAAACATAACCTAACTTAAACCTCCTTGTCTTTCTCCAGAAAAACATTTACTAACTATAAAAATAAAATTTCCTACTTAAAAGAAATGTCATAATGACTTAAATGTCAGAAATTATTTCAACAACAACTTAATAACTACTAAGATAGATGTCAGTATCAAACTTACTGTTGACATCAAATAAAAACTTTAAAACTATTAAAACAACTCTAAAGAAATATTAACATTCTAAAACACATACCTTTCGGATTTTTAGCTAATTTAAATAAATTTTGAAAACCATCTAAAGGAAAAAAACAAATTCAAACCCTGATTCAGCAAATAACACAAACATGCAATCTTCGTAATCATCCAATATGCAAATACATAGCATTTTCCCTCCCCAAATTATAAGCTTTTACTTATGTAAAACTGTTTAATTTTATTCAGTTATGCCGTATTTGCAAAATACTGTATTTATCATCAGTTCTGTTGTGTTTTCTTTGTGTGTTTTAATTTGTCAAATATTTCTTTAATCTGTCATCAAAATATGTCGCATTGTCAGCTAAAATTTTTCTAGGAGTGCCTACAGTTTTAAAATATTTAGAAAGTATTCTACAAACCGTATTTGTATTACGTCTTTTTGTGGGATATACCTTTGTGAGTTTTTTTGTAATGCGTTTTTTAATAATAATTTGACAACTGGAATGCAATTAATAACTTTAATTATAATATTGTTAAATTTTATATCATTAAACTCGAGAAATCCGTTCGAATATGAACCCACGTCAACTCCCGCACACGAGTATCATAATGAGAATAAACATTTTGTTTGGACTTTGGATATTTTAAAATTAAAATTGACCATATGTGGTAACTTCACCATTCATATACCTTTTTGGAGAACTGACGCGTCTCCGCACGTATTATATTTTCATTTATCATTTATAATCATACTTATTTTCATATATGTTCCGGTAACTCTTGACCGTTTTACATAATTCATTATTTATTTATTCCGCACTTAAAACTACATTTCCCTTGGTCCAAACAAAATATCTCTGCACAATATAACATCAAATGCTGAGGGCAGGCATAATGACCAATTCGTCTCCATTGCCATTACTCTCAAATATCAAGTTACAACGATCTTTATTTACATTACCCTTTACTACATCATTACATGTTATTTCAAATTTATATCCACGCTTATATATCACTAGTATATTTTTCATTATATCCCACAAATCCAAATTATCTTTGTTAATAAATCCGTGTTTGTATATAGTGTATAATTCCGTATAAAATTCCCTATTCATGTCCCTTTCCGTATTTTTCTTATTGCTCCTATTCCAATTATTTCCAGTGCAAAATTTCTTCCTCGTCTTGAAGTTTTTGTGTTTTCTTTTTCCAAATATTTTGAGTTTACTTTCATCTACTATCAACTTGTGTACATAACTTTTAGCTATTCTCGGTTTGTAATTTATTAAGGACATATAATTTTGTAACAATTTTCTTACTAGATTTTCATATTTAGTAGGACAATTTATCTCCAATCTTTTAGGCATTTTATAATTATTCATTTCACATGTAGGCTTATATTTTTCATCATTTAAATCATTTAAATTATTATTATTACAATTACCTAATATAACCCACTATGTTTAACTCATTTCTATTAAATATTTTCACCGCAGTACCTTTTAAAACTAGGAACTTTTCCCCAAAATCTATTTTTGCCTTAAGTTGTGATAAAATATCTTCACCAATTATGACATCAAAACTCAAATTGTCAACAATTACGAACTCGCCTCTAAAACGTATCTCTTTTACTTCAAAATCTAAATTTATGATTTTATTGCATTCTGTGAATTTCTTACCATTTGCATTTACTAATTTGATTTTTGAAATCTTAGTACAATTTTTTTGATATAACTCTTTTTTACTATCTATTATCTTTCCATTTATTAAACTGATTTCTGATCCCGTATCAATCAATGCTTTTAAATTTATTTCATTAACTTTAATGTTGATGATTGGTAAATTACTAATTCTATTATTATCTAAATTTGATTCATTCTCAATACCTATAAATTCTTGCATATGTCCGTATGTCGTCATCCCAATTAAAACTTCCCTATCTAAAAATTTTCCCTTGGAAAATGTGAATTTACCTCTGCTATCGTCTTAATTTTATTCTTGTCATTCTGTTGATCAGATCTGACATTTGTATTGTTTACCTGTGCATATCTTACTGAATCACGTTTATTATCATGCCTATTCTGTTCTTTATTATAATTATCATTACCGTTGTACCTCCTATTTTCGTCATAATCTCTACCTTTATTTTGATTATTAAAATTTCTACTGTCATAATTTTTTTGATAATTATTATTATACCCATTTTGTTGTCTATTTGCATAATAATTTTGTCTGTTGAAATTTTTATCATTACCATCTGTTTGGTTGTATGTTTTTCTATTAAATGATTTATAATTTTTATTCCATCCCATATGTAGATCATCGATCACTCTCAAGTACTCATTCAAACCATCTAATGTCGTAATGCGTTGTGTAATGATTACTTGGTGGATGTCATCAGAAAAATGTCTTGCTAGATATTTAATCATTTCATTTTCTGTCAAGTTTGGCTCTAAGAATTTAATATTATACATTTTACGCATGACATAATTTTCCCTAGACATACTATTTTCTGAATATTTTCCATTAAATAAATTGAAACGAATTTTTTCCTGACAATGTTCAGACCAATACTTTTTTAATAATAACTTTTCAAATTCTTCTAAAGTTTCAAATTCAGATTCTACAATTTGATACCAAATTTCAGCTTCACCTTTTAATGAATTTTGAATTTCATGTTTTAAATTAAAATTAAAATTTATAGATTTTAGATATTGCCTTAAACATTCTAAAAATACTTTTGGGTGGATTCTGCAATCACCATAGAATTGATTTACCAGTGTATGATGTGGTGTAGCATATGTGTTAAATATAGGTGTGTATGTGTCCTTCAATATCTTCGTATTCTGTTCGATCTTACCATCCTGTTCTTTTAATTGTGTTTTGATTATATCTTCTTGGTTTTTCATGCGTATATCTATTTCATTCATACCATCTACTATAACATGTTCTACTTCTACTCTTACTTCTTTTTTAAATTCACTTATCTCTTCATAAACCTTTTCCTCTTTAATTTTGTGTTGAATTTAATGTTGTTTCCCTTGATATTCTTGATCGTCCATTTTTGTGTTTGTTGAGCTTTCTTTTTATTATATCTTCCTTGTCCTTTATTTCGACGTTTGAAGGGTATAGGATAAGTTTTACATTTAAACGGTTTGCTTTCTTCAAATTTATTATTCATGTCTTGTTTGTTTTCGTCAAATCTGTTCGCTATCATGTTCATTAATTGTATAAATTTATCATCATTTTGTGTTTGTTGGGATGTATCACCTTGTCGAGAAGTTTCTGGTGTTTGATTTTTATTCTCCATTTTTGTTTGTTTTCCTGATCTTAATTTCATACACATACCACACAATTAAGAATTAATACTTTATATACCCTTAATAAATGCAATTGTTATTGAATTTTAAAACTATGTACCACAATCAACAGTTCACAAACTTTCACCAAGACTGCATACTTTATTAAACAACAATTTTACAATCGCCCCACGTTGGGCGCCAAATGTGCTATCCTACTTTTATTGAACTTAATAATTTGCAGTACTAATCAAACTTTAACTTCCCACTAAACATGAAACATGAGAATAATGTTGTGTAACGTTTTAAACAGGTAATACTTAAAACGTATTTCAATAACCTCATTCAAATTATCTCATAAACGTTTTCTAAAAAACATTCTGTTGTCGAACATTCAAATTATGTTACGAATTTTTGGAATTTTAACATTGAAAAGCAACATTTATAGAACATTCTTTCAACATTTGTTGAAGGTAAAAATTAAGTAAAGAGTAATTGTTAAACAAACATTTTTATAATTGTAATTTTAACGTTTGTCAAACATTCCCTCATCCTACATTTTATCTAAACGTTCTTATAACGTAATAAATTTTTATGTTGTACTAACTATATTTTCATCATCAAGTTCGAAGAATATCCATAATGAAACGTTTTATGTATGTAATTTTAATGTCTCACACATTTCCTCATATGCATTATCTAAAACGCATTTGCGCAGTGCGATGTTAAAAAATATAGACTATAACTGCCATTTTGAATGTTTGTTCTTGTTGGTTTTGTGCATCTGTAGGGTGCTGCGTAAATAAATTAGTGTTACAAGAGATCATTAGATATTTATAAAAGTTTTGTATTGTGTACGTGCCGTGTGTGGATAAAAATAGAGCAAAATAATGTAAGTAAAATGTTTTTATATACTTGCAAGGAATTTTCAACTAGATTGCAGCATGAGTTTTGGCGGTGCAGTCGTTGCATGGTCGTAAAAATTAGTAATGTTATATCTATAGTCTATACGCTGGGTACCTACCTAGTGTCAATATCGGTTAATAAGTAATGTCGGGTAAAAAAGACTAAAAAGATGCAACTGAATATTGTACATAATAATTAAAGCTTTTTTTTGGAAAACCCCATTCACACAACTTTGATCTTTCAATTTATTCTATTTGAAATTCACGGCTCTTCTTTTCTTTTGTGACTTTACATTGTTTGTTTTGTGCTATTATGAAAATTGAAATAATTATTTAATTTTTATCATTCCTTACATAGACAATTACATATTATGCTGTGCCCTAACCTATATTGATTGATTTTGTGAGATATATAGATTGTTTATCTGTTTTTAGTTATTTTGTCCTTGTGCAAAACAATGTATCCGATTTATTGTATTATTATATACCTATAGCCTATAGGGTCTATCTAGTAGTTAAATACTGATGATACCTAGTTACTTTCTGTTATCTGTGTAATATAATATATGACAAAATACCATCATATAGCATATATTTGTCAAAGCTGAGCTGATAGAAATATTATTTAAACTGCATGCTGCATGGGCCCTAATATAATAATATTTATCTGTATGCGCACTTATTAGTTAATAACAATACAGTTGTAATGCAATTGACAAAAAATTCAAATGTCTGTAGTACAGAATAGTGGTTTATGAATAGTTTGCTTTTTTATTGTTGGTTTATTTTTTAGGGTTTTGTGCTTAATTTATATACTTTAATAACGCCGCTTAGAGAAAGTATCTGAATTATAACTGTATTTATTAACAAATAAGTTTCTTATCATTTACACCGAAATTTTCTACTGAAATATTGCCATTTCTTGTTTCAGATATGTGTGTGCATCAGGGACAACATAATGTGTAGCATAAATTACTGTGTCATATAGGTAATAAATATGTTATTAAAAATACATTTGAATAAATTTATCTGCAAAAAGCAAGTCTATATTTTTATTTATGCAAGCAGACATTTTTAAAGAAAACAAAATTAATACACATATTTTTCTATTAGTATGGTAATTAATAGCAGTGTAAAAATTTAGTAATGAAAATATGAGTAAAATCAAAGTAAATTACCTACATTGATTAAACCTTTTACAAAATTATTAATTCTTTATTTGAATGGAAAAGTATAATATCGGTAGGTACCTATGTTATTAACTTATTCTTGGGTTCTTTAATTTTACTTAATTCATAAAGATTTTTCTCTGTTTACGGCTCACATAGTATTTTTTTTGTTATCTACAAAAATAAACTTGTAATATATCTGTCAATATTTATTGATACGTAGCAACCTTTTATTTATCAATAATATTTAAGACAACGGACATGGATAATTATGAGGAGGATGCAGAATTATATGTTTCACATCTAAAGAAAACGACAACTAAATTTGTGGTGGCATGAATTCAAAATCGGTGTGAAAATTATAATAAAATAGATATATAGTAAAGCGCTAGCAGTGGCTCAGTCTATTTTTATATTAGTTATTATTATTATTGCAGAATACTTCCATGAATAAATAATAAACTTCCATAAATACTTATAGAACCAGTGTTGGAAGCGTTGCTCTTTGTCACTAATGAGAGGTTTATTGGACGAGTGTAAAAATGCTTTGAAAACAGAAGTTTCATGCACACAATTACTTCTATGACCATTAAAAAAGTAGGATTATTTTTTTTTATTTCAGTGTGAGAGAGGTCACTTTTTCAGTTTTATTAATTTTAATGTTGGTACTGACGATGTTAAGTGATAATTAAAGTTGTTTAACAAACAAAAATACAGATGACAGCTGTGTTTCATAACCGATGCTGTGATTGTAGCCAAGGCAGTAAATATGTATTTTTCCATATTGAACAAGTCTTCTTCTGCCAATTGTTTGGAATTAGAAGTTAAGATTGTGGTTATTTTTAATATAACGTTAGCCATTGTGTTGTATAAATTTATGGACATTTGATAATTTTACAGTATGTTGATACATAAAATCAAACTTTTAATAAAAACAATCACAGTTAATGATAATTCTAAACAAACTGCGAAAAAGCTATATATTCATCAAATGCAGATTTACTGTCTTCGCTGGAATCACAGCCTTGGTTTTGTGGATTTACCTCTACTATGAAACGCCAGCCACAGCAGAAAATTTGCCATTTTTTGCCAGTTAAAAAACAAATACTCTCTTACATTGTCAATAGCAATATTACAAAAGTAAAACTGAAAAATGTGACATCTTTCGCACTGAAATCAATAAAAAAATCCTACTTTCTTATGTTCGTACAAAAACATTTTACAAACATTACTGAACTTACTTTACAATAATGTTAACAGGATGTGGAGCTGAAGCACAAAAAATTATTACCTACTTGTATATTAGCTGTTTAGAAAGGAAACTTTAAAGTAAAAATATTGTAAGTTTGAACGTTGTTTTTATGTTCTAACATAGTAATTTTAATGTTATGTAGACATTCAGCTATTGTATGATAAACAGTAATATGATGTTCAATTTTTAACGTAATAATGGCAACGTTTATTTGCAGGACATTTGCTATGAGGTGAATGTTATTCTAATGTCAATCAGCTTTTTTGGAGAACGTTCGGTTGTTATGTTAGAACAATAATTAAACAGCATTACAATGTTCACATGTTTAGTGGGTTGTTTCTTTCCAATAGATAAAAAAAAAACTTTAAAATCTCTTACCTTTTATAACGGTACAACCCTTATTTAGGGGAGCAAGTTAACAAGAATAAAACGAAGTGCTCAGCTGAACGATTTATTTCAATCTATCCTACTAGGTGAACATTCTTATTTCTCAATGTTTATACATTAAGAAAATGCCGGAGTCAGCGGCTTAGTTTAAACATAATATTATTCTAATTATTAAACAAAAATGATGATGATGTCAGAGGCGAGGGGCCACGTTGGGTGACATACGGGGTACGAGGTGTTAGGGGTACGAGGTGTTACACTCGGCCATCCTGATTATTTAGACGTCCTCGTCTTCCTTTCATGCTTCCGGGACCAAACCCTAAAAGAAAAAAATAACAAGGAACAGTACTTGGTTTAAATATGTTGAGAATAATTTTTTTTTTGTTTTATTAATTTATATCAAATTATTTGTTTTATGTTATTATTCTGTTTTAGTGTCTTTGATTTGTTTACACTGCGAGCTGTCATTTTTTTTTATGCTTCTTAGAGCTCAATAATTTTATGCTCGCTAGAGCTCTATTTATTTTTATGTTTCACATTTTATGCTCGTTTAGAGCTTTATTGTACTATTTTATGCTTTTTTTGAGCTTTATTGTTTTCACTGCACTCGCTAGTGTTAAGAATTAACTTTCCAGTAAATCTAATAGTTCATCGGTACTATCGATGTCACTATCAGATTCTGTTTCTACCACAACACCCCCTGTATATTTTCTTAGTTGGTCAACTGGCACAGTGGCTTTGTATTTTTTATAACCCTTCATCCCCTTTAAGGCTATTATTTCGTATCTGTCATTTCCTTTCACATTGGTAACCTTATAAGGGCCTCCAAATTTTAAACCTGTTTTTCTACCTACTTCCTTTGTGGAAGCGTTTGAGCCACGCCATAAAACCAGATCACCTACTGTATATGATTTTGCTATTTTGCGTTTTGCATCGAATAGTCGTTTCATTTTTTTAGCTTGTTTGTCCATCTTGGCTTTTGCAATTTTTGCATCTTTTTCTTTAGTTATGACTGGACTATTTTGTTTTTCCAAACTGGCATGCTTAGCTTGGTCGAAACCAAACATGAGTCGATGAGGGGTAAATCCCGTGCTTATGTTTATCGTATTGTTAATACCCCAGACTACGTTGGGAAGGATAGAATACCACTCATCTTCGTCATTTATGCTAGCATTAATAGCAGCGTTTAATGTTAAATTATATCTTTCAATTTGACCATTAGATCGAGGAGATGCGACACTAGTTAATACATGCTTGAATTGATATTTTAATGCGAATTCTTTGAATTTTTTTGCTTGTAAAAGCTTTTCCGCGGTCAGAAATAATCCGTTTGACTACTCCAAACATGCTGAAAAGGTCTTCTAAAAGGTATATTACTTCTTTAGAATTTGTGGTTTTAGTTGGTCTTGCGAATAAAAATTTTGAATACGAATCAATTATCATGAATATGTAAGAGTATCCTCCCGCATTTTTTGTATATGGACCTAAATGATCTACATGCCAAGTGTGCATTATTTCTGTGGGTTTGTCAATGGGATGCAGAAAACCTTCCTTTTTTCCATATTGATCCCGTTTATAGGCACAATCAAAAGGCAAGCGTGTACATATTTTCTTATAAATCGTGTCATACCGCGAAACCAAAATTTACTTTTAATCAAAGAGTCGCATTTCCGCAATCCAATATGCCCAATATCATCATGATATTTTCGCAAAATATTAAACCGGGCGGTTTTTGGTATGACTAGTTTATTATATCCATCAGCCGTCTTTCTATAGAGTCTTTTATTTATTATTCGATATGTGTTTTTTAATTCTTTATCACAATCTTTCTGTTTTAATTTTTGACAAATTGTTTTCAAGGTGTCATCCTGAAGCTGAATACATAAAAACCAGTCATTCATGTCAATAATTGTTAATACGGTAACATCCGGTATATTTCGACTAAGTGCGTCCACGTGTTGCATCTTACGTCCTGGTCGGTGCTTAACATCAAAATCGAAGTCTTGTATTGCAAGCCACCACCGGGCTACGCGTGGTAATAAATCTCGCTTTGTGAAGGTCGAGCGTACCGCTGCACAGTCTGTTACCACAGAGAAATGAATTCCTGCTAAATAAATATGAAATCGCTTAATTGATTCTACTATCGCTAACGTTTCAAGTTCAAAAGAATGATAGACTTTTTCATCTTTACTGGTGGTACGACTGTAATACATGACGGGTTTAAATGAATCACCGTGTTTTTGTAATAAAATACTAGCAATACCTTTGCTACTTGCATCTGTGTGCAACTCAGTCTCACTATGTGGATTATAGATACTAAGTAAGGGCCTAGAAGTTAACTTCTTTTTGATAATCTCGAAGGCTTCTTGTTCAATGGGCGTCCAAGCCCAGGGGACCGATTTTTTTAGGAGGTTCGTTAATGGAGCAACAATAATAGCGTGATTTTTAATAAATTTTCTGAAATAAGAACTTAGACCTAAAAACTGTCTTAGTTCATGTAAAGTTTTCGGAACAGGAAAATTTGAAAACGCTGTTATTTTGTGTTGTCCTGGACGAATCCCGTCCTTATTGATTTCATATCCAAGATATTCAATAGTTGTTTCAAAGAAAAAACATTTCTCCATATTTAATTTTAAATTTGCATTATTTAATTTGTTTAGTACAGTTTCTAACACATTCAAACCTTCATCGATCGTTTTAGAGGAAATTAAAATATCATCCAAGTATATACTAATATTATCGCTATGCACGTTTGAAAATAGGTTATTTAATAATCTTTGAAAAGTCGCAGGGGCGTTAGATAACCCAAACGGTAATCGCAAAAACTCGTATTGGCCCTCTTGGGTTACAAAAGCGGTTTTGGCTATTGAATCTTGTATGATGGGTATCTGATAATAACCTTGGGTCATATCTAAACTACAAAAATATGTTTTCCCCCCCAAACGACCGATTTGGTCCTCAATGTGTGGCAAGGGATATCGATCTTTTACAGTAATTGAGTTTAGCTTTCGATAGTCGACACATAATCTGTAATCTCCGTTCTTTTTCCGAACCAAAAGTGCTGGACTTGAAAAACATGAACTGGATTTTTTTATAATTCCATGTTTTAATAGATCCGCGATTTTATCACGAATGATGGCTTTTTCTTTTTCTGAATATCTGTATGGCTTATAGAAAATAGGTGTATTTTTCTCTAAGTTAATTTCAAATTCAATTTGATTCGTTACTCCCAACTCGGAAGTATTTTTGGCAAAACAATTTTGAAAATTATTCAACATTTTATAGAACTGTGACAAATAGGGTTCATGTAGTTCTTTTAAGTTTACTTTAACATCTGTTAAATCGAGAGACCAGACATATTTTTCTTCGTGTAACGAATTTTGTTTGTTTGATAAATTAACTTCCGTAGCCCTAGCCAAAATCCGATTTTTAAACCAACACAGTTTCTTATCTCCAGTGTTTATTACTGTTAGCATGTTTTCAAATGGATTTAATAATGAACTAGGTATTGAATAGTGTTCATGAAAGTCATAAGTTCTAGCAGAAATAAATAAACACTTTTTACTATTGGTATTAACAGGAATCACAGCTGTGGTGTGTGGATTTATTATAACAGTTTCCTGCAGTGTAATTGGATATTTATTTTTGTTATCGGTCGCTCTACTCAATGTTACACTATGACCCTGAATATTCATAGTAACCTCATTATGGTTTATGATCGGCTGGCCAATTATAGCATCAATATTGCCCATGTCAGCCGATATAAAATGAATAGGAGTTTTTATACAAAAATTGTTTAGTTTAAAATCGACAATAGCTACGCCCTTCGGGAAAATAACTTGATTACCAAATCCTTTTACTACAATATTTGATGGTTTTAATTGAATATTCAGTTTGTTTACCAATGAGTAATTAGCAACATTTATTTGGCTTCCTGTATCCAAATAACCGCTACACAATGTATCATTTATATAAATATTTACTATGTAACTATCATTCGGTACTTGCCTTTGCAGAAGTTGCACCTTGAGCGGATTTAGGTGCCAACAATCTTCCTTGAGATGACCTCTTTTGTTGCAGTGTGTACATTCCTTTAACATGAATTTTTGTGGACATTGTGTTACCATGGGCCGTTTAAGCTGGCTTGGTGTACTTTGAGTTGTGGCTACTGGAGGTTCCTGCACCCAAATTTTTGAAATAGCAGTTTCTCGCCGCATGGCCATCTTTTTTGCAGATCATGCACTTGATCTCCCTTTTGTTGGCGTTTTCTTGTCTCTGCGTGAGCGATCCAGGTGAAATAGAATTTCCGCTATCAATTTTACACAGGAATCCTTGGAACAGTTGATCCGGTGTTTTGAAATTAGCGGACTTGGCCGTTTTTTGATAGTCTGGCGATAGTCCATCAATAATGCAAGACACTGCATTAGAGTCTGATATCTCACATTTTCGAATTAGCGCACATTTCGAATAATAATAATGTAACATAGTTTCACTCCACTTCTTTTTTCGTTCCAACATTTGCTTCAAATTGTCAACAAAGTTTTCGTGAGATGGAAAAGCATTTAACACTTCACTTTTCCACTCTTGCCACGTTTTATTATAATCCTTTAAACCATTGTACCAAGTTTTTGCAATACCTGACAATTTGGATTGCATAAAATATGATTTTGTTGCATCGGTCCAGCCGTGAATTAAACCCAATTGGTCAATTTTGTTAAGCCAAGTAAATGTATTAATGTCAGCGATTTCGGGGTCGAAAACAGGCACAATATCACTTTTAGTAATTCCAACACTAAAAGGATCTTGACCAGGAGAAGTAATGGGAAGGTGGTTAGCTACTGTTGGCTGTAGTTGCCTCAGTATTTCAGTCACTTTTGTCGTAATTAATTCATCTACTCTGCTCTTCTTTCGTTCTCGTTGATTAGCTTCGGCAGGCGCATCAAATTCGAATTCCGCTGACGAATCGGCCGTACGTTCAAATAAGTCCCGTGAATGTCTTTTTGGTGCACGTTCCTCAGCGTCACAGTCACTATCACTCATTTTATTATTAGTGTTTTTTTTTTGTTAAGGGAAATAATTCCAAAATAACAAACAGGTATAACAACAGGTACACAGGTACGTTCCACTTCTGAGATATAACGGTACAACCCTTATTTAGGGGAGCAAGTTAACAAGAATAAAACGAAGTGCTCAGCTGAACGATTTATTTCAATCTATCCTACTAGGTGAACATTCTTATTTCTCAATGTTTATACATTAAGAAAATGCCGGAGTCAGCGGCTTAGTTTAAACATAATATTATTCTAATTATTAAACAAAAATGATGATGATGTCAGAGGCGAGGGGCCACGTTGGGTGACATACGGGGTACGAGGTGTTAGGGGTACGAGGTGTTACACTTTTGATCCGAAAGTATGTCAAAATATTTAATGGGCCGGCTAGCTTATCTTTCCCTTCAGGAGCAGGTTCAAATTCAGTTCCTATTTAAAATGAAATTTTTATTAAAGTAAAATTTTTGATCTGATATAAATAATTTATTTTCTTTGATATTTAGATAATTTAGCTTTATAACAGGTTCGAAAGTCTAATACACTATTTAAATTTTAATATACAACCTTGTCCAAAAATTAAATACACAAAAACCTTCCCTCTTCGTAGCTACACTCTTCTCTTTCCAAATCCAACAATTCTCCTTTCATTAATTCTTCACCTTATCTCGTCCTTATCTCCTCTGCAACTCCAATTCACAATAACACCTCTTCCTTTTTATTTACAGTCTCTTTTTACTCTTCTTCGCTGATCTCCACAATTTCTGACTTTTCAATTCAATTTCAAATTATTAATCCAGTTTATTATTTTTCTTCTTCACTCCCTAATTTTTACTTGTTCTTTTTTTTTCTTAAATTTGTTTTTCCAATTTTACAACCTCTCTTTTATCTGTTGTTTGTTGTTCTATATAACTAAATATCAAAGTATCCAAAATAAACAAAACACCATATGAATTTTGATTAATTTCATTCCAAACATAACCTAACTTAAACCTCCTTGTCTTTCTCCAGGAAAACATTTACTAACTATAAAAATAAAATTTCCTACTTAAAAGAAATGTCATAATGACTTAAATGTCAGAAATTATTTCAACAACAACTTAATAACTACTAACATAAATGTCAGCATCAAACTTACTGTTGACATCAAATAAAAACTTTAAAACTATTAAAACAACTCTAAACAAATATTAACATTCTAAAACACATACCTTTCGGATCTTTAGCTAATTTAAATAAATTTTGAAAACCATCTAAAGGAAATAAACAAATTCAAACCCTGATTCAGCAAATAACACAAACATGCAATCTTCGTAATCGTCCAATATGCAAATACATAGCAATATATATATATATATATATATATATAATATTTAATACATTTATTTATTTAACGTCGGCTTATTTCCGCTACTGAGGCCTAACGCCGACGCCTGTAGACGAGCTACCCCAACCACGAATTTTGCCGAACCTCTTCTCTTAAGAAGAGTAGGGATCTTTAACTTACCTAACATTTAATAGACAAGGGACCGACGGCTTTACATCCCCTCCGAAGGATCCGCGCCTAACGTTGCTTTACATCGCATATCGAAGTATGTACATAGTAAAGAGGCACTTACGTTCGCCCCTGTATTATGATATTTTGAATATATTAAAATCTTTTCGTAGCATAAATTAATAAATAATAAATTTATATTCTTTTACTATGCTGTGTATTTTAAATTGGACATAAATGCGGTATGAAATTTCCTTTCACAAAGAGACATCAAACAATATCGTGTGCTTTATTTATATGTTATTGGATTATTTTCAGCTTTCAGCACATTAGAAGGTATATGGATTAGCTGTCCATTAGAGTGAAGCGGCACATTGAATGTTATCTAAATAATGTTTTGCCTACCTAAAGAGTTGTATAGATATATTAAATAATGACACATATATTAAATAATGACACATACAATTAGTTAACAAATTTATATTTTATGGAATTTTTTTATTTGAACTTTTGGTATGATTGACAAAATACTGATTTGTATTAATTTTACATAAACAACAATCACAAAACACTTAAAACAGTAATATTTATGTTCTCAACCACAGAATATGCTTATGGACCCTTTAATTAAATAAAAATTAGCTAAACCACACTTTGTAATATAATTAGCAGTAAAGACTTCCACCTTCGTTTTCTTTAAGATGTCTTTGAACATATTTAGCGACTTTGTCCGACAGTCCTAGCTTTATGATGTCTTTATTGAAATCATCTTCTTTGCCCACACCAACTAGATAACCATTAAGACGGGCAGCTACATGAGATGTCTGCAATAACTCAGGTGTTAGTCCTAGATGTTCGCCCAACCATGAGTGTTGTTGCAATCTGTACTTCTGATGATAACTGTAAAACAATTAAAATTTAAAAGTTGCATATTTCCTTTCCAATTTAACATTTTTTTAATTTTTCATTTTATTATAAAACCGTAAGAGCAATATTAATTTTTTATAAAGAAGAAATTTTAAATTGACCAAAAATGGCATTTTTATTTCAAACAATTTTTTTCCGTTATTATCGAAGAATATTTAACACAATAAAAATGTCTCTATTGTCTGTCTCTCTGGATTGATTAACTGTCGAATTTTCATAATTTGATATAAGGAATTTGAGCATAGTCTTCAAAGGTAGCACAATGATTTTGTTTAATAAGAGGTATATTGAAATACCCTGTATCTGAGTGTTTTCATTATTTCTAATTTTTCTTATTTTTATAAAAAATTCAAGTATATTCTATTTTCTATGACAATTATTAATCAATCATTACAAAATTACGAGTAATTAAATTCAATACAATTTTCAACGAAAATTAGAACTCGCCTACATGAATCAGGGAATCACCATTTTAGATAAATATAAAACTGTATGTTAGTTAAAATTTTTTCTCTTATAAGGCATTATGTTGTTAATGTACACATCAAAATTCCAAAGTGTAAGTTTATATATTTGTGAATATAATTTCCACGAGAAACACATTGGTGGAAGATTTGTACCTACTGTATGTAAACAAATGTGCTCATTCAAATTACATTCTTAAAGACGGCGGTTGCCATTTGACAAAAAAATGCCGATGACGTCATAACTTTTTAAAAAATGTTTGTAGAAAAAAAATTACATAAAAATTGAGAAATGCATTTAAAAATCGACGTGTCTGAGCGAATTCTTGTCACTTGCTTTGAACGAATTTAAAGAATTTATTCCAACCTTTACGTGTTGATTATATATTATTTCGGGTCTCCACTTAGTAATTTAAAGTTGAATTTACGTCCTGGTTTCGGGGTAGGAAATTGCCGATTTTTGGAGTTTGTGGAACCAAGACAACAAAAAATAATTAGACTTTGATAAAACATATTGAATTGAATAACAAATTAGGGTAGATTTTATTGCACTACCAAATAATGTTCTGAACAAGTATTTTGAAGTAGAATAATGAAGTTAAAATTTCATTATTTAGAATCATTGTTTAGCGTTTCAATATTTTAATATAGGAATTCGCGTTTGCTAATTTGCAATTTTCTATCACATATATTATGTATATGGTTCAGAGATATGCAAAGACAACCAATTTTACCAATTTTACTTAAATATAAACGGCTTTCGTGTAACGCTTGTATACCAAGAATATAGTTCGTAAGGATGCTTTTCAAAATATTCTGTGAAGATTCTCATTTAACAATTTATAAAATTTTGTTTCATTGTCACATACACACCGGAATTTTATTAATTCAATATATAGCGAGTCGACAAAGGGTTGCAAGATTTACTTGATCAAATGGCTGTCGGTAGTTCAATGAGGAAGATGCATGGATTTTAAAAATACTTAATTTTATTATTTTTCCGTAATATGTACTATATAATAAAATAAACTCATAGAAAAATTTCGCTTCGTAAATATGCCACATTAAAATTTGAACTTTTGTGTAAACAAAACCACGTGACTAAAAACGCTATAATATTGCTTTGACGTCACTAATTGGATCTGAATTTGCTAATTTACGATGTTCTTCTTAATCTTGTTATTAATTATTGGTTAATATGACGGATAATCATTTTATAACATCCCTAACGTGTTTATCTATAACCACAGTTTCCTTTTTAGATGTTTCAACGTTTTAACAATAACGACGTGACGCTACAGGTTACGAATGACGCTATTCGTTAGGGATAGAGCGTTTTAATGGTTTTAAATTCTCAGCCGAAATAAATATTTTTTTTCACCCTCAATTTCAACAAAAACGAAAAAGAAAAAATACGAGGAAGCATATTTTTCAGTCGTCGATCTATCTGTGATATAAAAAAAATCATGCAACTTCCTCACTGGGTACTGGGTACTGTTACAGAGTGGCAGCGTGAATCTTTCAGACATTTCAGACAATAATGTATGGTCGCTTGATCAATTGTGGGATGGTACAATGCAATGCTCCATCGCACGCCAGTGTGGTAAAGTTATTTTTACAGCACTGGTTGATTTTGAGTGCGGTAAACAGTCTTTTACCGCACTGATTGTTTTCTATAGTAAAAAATGCAAAAACATTTGATGATAATTATTTGTTAGAGAAATTACGTATATTTAAAAAGTATTATTTGTATATTTTTGAATTATATTTCACGGTGATAGAAAAGTAATACGAGTGGTGTTCTCTTTAGAGCCCTTGACGATCTACAAACATCGCCTATGGCTTGGTTACCACCCTTATTATTGCATAATATACTAATTTCTACAACAGTATGTAAACACAATTTAATTTTAGTGTTTCATAAATATTTTTTTAACTCAGCCGATAATATATGGTCGCTTATTGTTCAATTGTAGGATAGTATAAGGTAGGTAATCCTCCAACTTTTGTACTATTGGCAATCCTACGCAATTTTCTGGTTACCATTTTGTTTATTAAACTTACATTTCGGGAGTAATGACTTTATTTTATTTTTTGCTATTCTCATTAAGATTTTATAATATTAAATTCGAATACTGTCTCAGCTTTAAACAAAATTAACACGAGCATTTTGTTACATAACATGATTCTTGTTATTTGCATAATACAAAATATACAATTTGTTCACTTACCGAAGCAACGTAAACTTTCCTATGTCACTTAGACGATTGTTTTAATAATATTTGGATATTTGGTTATTTGTTCCAACGATTATTATATAAAATAAAAAAGCAATAAAATAGTTAATTCAAATTCTCAATTAATTGACAGTATTAAAAGTTACTTTATTTTAGTTAACAAATTGATTAATTTTCTAGTCATCACATCAGAATGTAGAAACAAGTTAATATCAAAGTTTGCATAAAAGAACCTGGGGAAATTAATGATAAAATAGGTTCAATGTCGGCGGATCTAGGGAGACAAAACAAGGATTCAAAGAAAGACTGTCATTTGACATTTTGGCAACCCTCTCTATTGAGAATGGCAAAGCAACAGTGTTGCCAAGTGGTGGAAAAAGTTCGATGCTTTGCGGACCTTTAGATTATGCGGAGAATTTTCGGACTCTACCCCCGCTCTTCATATTTCTAACAGGAACGATCAGAATAATACAAAATATAATAATTCTCCACTTCGATTCAAGTTTTGTACCTGTTAATACTGTATACTGGTTTTCAACAATTTGAAATATAACAAATTTAAAAAGACAGCTATTTAAAAAATTTGTTTTCTCCAACTTACTAAATTGACAGAAATAGTGTAGAACGTTGTGTTTTTATTTTCTTGATATGACAAATGAACCGGACGAGAGAAAAACTGTGGTTCAAAAAATAAATTGATAAAAGAGGTGCTGTATGGTCAGCATTGGACAAAATATCTTTTCACAACTTATATCTGCTCCAACTATTTATTTCAATAATAAAATTCACCTTTCCAGGCAATTCTATTTAAAATATAGATCGGTTCCACTGTTATTAATTCTTTTGGGTAATATAATTTTTAAAATAATGTGATAGATAATATAGCTATATTATTATCAATACGCGTACAAAATCGCATCCGTGGAATTCAAAAGGTTTCTGCTACATTACATAAAAATCAATTTTCGGGTACCAGCTTCAGATAAATGTCCCTTTGAACTTTCTTTTTCCTATTTTTGTATCTGATCCAGAAGTTTTCCGGTATTTCTGGACACCCCGTATGAACAACATTTAAATATATAGAATTAACTACACTATTAAATTCAGGTTTTACTCTTTCTAATACCTTATAAACAACTACTACTGACATTTTGCAAAGTTGGGCACTTTCATATGAGGACAATTTTTCACAAATCAAAAACTACATTGGAATACACTAGGTACATTCCGCTAACTATTTTAACATCATCGGGAGACGAATAAGAAGCTCAGCTTAAAAAGTTTTCTAATTATGATAGAGAAAGGGAGAGTTATTATTGAACAATAATTTTCAAACGCCAAAGATATTGGTTCTTGAAAGATAGTCTTCTTATGAAATCGACCTCGCTGTCAGAACCCGGACCGAGCGTGAGGTTATCTTCAGAAAGTGCTCTACGGAACCATATAGAAGTTGAGGAAGGTTGTCAGAACTTTTCAAAACGTCAGTAGTCCTTGATCTGTTATACATATGGGGTAATAACTTACTCTTCTGCTGGATAAAATGCTCCTGCAGGTGCAATTTCTGTTGTTAATGTTTCATTTCTTTTATGAGATTCTTTCTTGAGAGAAATTTCAGCAATCCTTTTCTGATCATCATTGTGGTACAAAATTAATGACATGTACTAGAATAACAAAAACAGAAATATATTTAATCATGCAGCAATATGGGGTTATTACATTAGTTTAAGTGCGGTAAATGGCATCGCATACCTATGTGGCAATATAATGTATATTTAATAGTACATTATACAGTAAGGGAGAGAAACGTCTTATTTTTCCTGAGGTGTAATTTGAGGCCCGAGGGCAACAAATACATCGAGGGAAAAATGGCGGTCTCTCCCGAGGTCTATATACTATTTTTTCCACGATCGGGAATAGAAACATTTATTTCATAAATAAAGAATTATAATAAATTGGAGCGAAATTACAATATTTAGAAGCCTTTGGGATATTTCCATTTAACGTATCATGGCAACAGATATTTGTTTATAAATACATGCAATAAAAACTCCCCTAGGGAAATTATTGTCTTATTTCGTCCCTAGGGAGTAAATGCTTTACTTCTGGCACAATTTTGATGCCATAGAAATCGATTTCTACTCCCGGTCGTGGAAAAAAAATATTATTTGTATTTTTAAAAATTATTTCACGGTTGTAGAAAAGTATATAATACGAGTGGTGTCCTTTTTAGAGACCTTGAGGGCTTGCAAACATTGCCTCTGGCTTGGTTACCACCCTTATTATTGTATATTGTACTAATTTCTACAACAATACGTAAACACAATTTAATTTAGTGCCTCATAAATATCTTTTTAACTCACACTAAGAAACATTGTACTTACTTGTCTCTTTATGATAGTTGTCAAGCCATACTCATGGTTATTCCAGAACAGCTCTAACAGATCTTCATAACTGATGACTTTTGGGTCGTAATCGATCTCAATAACTTCTGTGTGGTCGCCCCTAAAATAAAACGTATATAATATAGGATTCATTTTTGTTGAAATTGTTATGTTTTGAATGTACAATAATAAGAGTCAGAATTGGCATTTGCCCCATAATACGAACGATATTTTTCTACAAACGCTAAAAAATGGTAATTTTGCCCGACGACAATTTATTAAACAAACAGGACTCAACAATTTAATATACGGTATTTTTTTATCGACAGTGATTTTATCTTCTGATTTCTTTCTTTTAATGCAACTGACAATATTTCGTTTTATCAGTGGGTTTAATAGAAATACTCCGGGTAAATAAGCGGAAAAGTTCGACACTTCTGGGGCTAGGGCTAAAAGATATTACCCCTCTCCGTTTTTTGGGGCAGGGAATCGTTTACGATAGGTCCGAGAGTGAAAAAGAACCTGCTTTCATCCCCTATTGGCCAAAAACTACTCCCAAAACGGGTTTTCCGTGGTGTAGCAAGTGGAGGCGAAGTTTTTGCGCGGAATCTTTCTTGTAAGTGATTTTTGATAGGGAGTCACCGAGAGCGTTGATCAAAGGGTGAAAACCGCCCCTTTGAAGCAAAAAACGATCGTAACTGATTAAAATCAGTAAACCGCGTTGTTCATAGGGGATGTAAGTTAAAAAGTCGAGAAGGATGAGGGAGGTAAAATTCAGCAATCCGCCCCTTATTTAAAGTCAAGAGAGTGAAAACTACCCCTTGCAGTATCACGTGCCCCCTTCAATTTTTCTGTCGGTTTTTCAAAAGGAATTCGATTGGGAGATAGTGATCCCGGCAGGGGGTAGTTTTCACCCCTTGACTGGAAATAAAGTGTGGAAGAATGAATTTTACTTCCCTCAACCATTTTGACCACTCCCAACCTCCCCCACTTGCTACACCACGGAAGACCTATTTTGGGAGTCGTTTTTCCCGCCCCAAAAACGGGGGAAATGTCTTTTATCGCTGGCCCAGAAATGTCCAACTTTTCCGCTAATTTACCAGGACTAAAATGTATTATTTGCATACAATGTCATAAACAAGCCAAGCAGGTAGCGATTTATTCAAGATGTCCTAGTATGAATATTTTGAGTAAAAGTTCTCCAAAAATGCAGATAACTCATTAAAAATGTTGATCTAATTTGAATTGATTGACCAAAGTACGGTAGGTATTGCTGCCACTCCCGGAATACCCACAAAGAATATTTACAACTACTTATAATAACCACTCCGAGAACTTAAAAGGCGATGGTGGAATAAAACGCAGAAACAAATAGACTGAGCGTTCATATCTAGCGGTGATAAAACCGTGAGAGGTTTGTTTCCCCCCACAGTCTTCTACTTTGTTTCGTATACTCTACTTCTTAAATCTATTATCGTTCTCCATTATCAGTACTATGTAAGAAAAGTAATACTCCTATTGGTGCCCTTTATATGCTGTATATGAACGCTGGGTGAAAATGTGAACGGATGGGGAGACAAACAGACAATTAGAAAAATTATGACAATAGCTGCAGAAAACGCCAAGGTCTAAGCAAAAATAGAGCAAGGGATAAAAATTGTTTCACCTACATTGTTTTGTTTAGATATATGAAAATGTAAAAATTTACAACATAATAATAATAATAATAATAATAATACAGGGTGGGCCACTAATAATAGACCATAGTTCAGGGGTAGATTCTTTGGGTCAAAATATGAATATATAACCAAATATGCTTTAGTAAAATGTTGCTATGGAAAAAGATATAGGGTGTCAAAATTCAAATTATTTTTTCGATTTTTTGCAATAACTCAACAGCAGCCTCTTGATTGATCTTCTTCAAATTTGTTAGAGGAACTTTTTTTATTCTAAGAAACAATTATTTATGCATTACATCACGTTAGATGATGAATTTTTTTTTTTTGACGAAACGTTGTGGTATTTCTGACCCGAAAATCTGATGAGGGCGTCATTTCCATGCATAAAAGGTACGCTTGGTAGAACTTGATAACTCCAACCATTTTCGAGGAAAGTGCCGTTAAATTTCAATAATTTTCTGAAAGACAAATTCAAATTTAATGAAACAAAGTGTATTTATTGAAAAGTGTGCTTTGGTTACGTTTTAGTTCTGTTATTTACGTCATTTAATCATTTTATTTTTTGTTCTTGTGTTTCTCGAGTTAATTTCTTTAACTTCTTTATTTACAATGCCTAGACATAATAATTTTTCAAATAGAGAAATGAGGGACATGATATGTGTTTACGCACAAAATAATTTTAGCGGACGTGCTGCAGCGAGGAGATACTCATTGCAATATCCAAATAGAATACAGCCAGACCATAAGATTTTCAAAGATCCGTTTCATCGTTTGGGAGAAACGGATTCATTTCACCATAAAAACGATGTAGGACGACCGAAACGAATTACCCCAGATCAAGAACTAGAAATTTTAGTTCGTGTGGATGAAGATCCTCAAGTCAGCTCAAGTCGTTTAGCAGCGGCAACAGGGGTGAGTAAACAATCCGTCCTAAGAGTCTTACGTAAAGAACGCTTCTACCCATATCATCTCACTCCTGTACAAAACTTACTTCGAAGGGATGATCTTCCACAAAGGCCACAATTTTGTCAATCTGTTCTAAATAAACAACAGGGATCGAAATTCTGTTAAGAACACTTTATTTACCGACGAAGCAACTTTTATTCGCCGAGGCGTTTTTAACTGGAGAAATACTGAGAAGTAGAAAATCCTCATGCTGTTAAAGAAAGGCATTTTCAGCAATAACTTAAGATTAATGTTTGGTGTGGTATCATCGGCGATCAATTATTGGAACCATTTGTGCTTCCTCCAAATTTAAATGGACAATCTTATCTGTTTTTTCTTCAAAATACTCTTGCTGATATATTACATGTTTTTATGCTAGGTATACGGCACAGAATGTGGTTCATGCAAGATGGAGCTCCCCCTCATTTCTCCATTGAAGTCAGGAATTATCTTAATGTCGTGGTTATAAATCCTTTGGATTATTATGTGTGGGGACATATGAAGTCCTTAGTCTATGCAAATACTATCAACTCAAGAGAAGAACTGTAGGGCAAAATACAAAACGCAGCGAATTTTATTAGAGGACAAGAAAATGTATTTTTCAATGTAGGAAAATCTTTTACGAATAGAATTAGAAAAGGCATAGAAGTAGGTGGAGACCATATGAACATTTACTCTAAGTTGCAGCAATGGGGTTTTTGCATGGGGGGGGGGAAGTTTATAATGTCATTAAGTCAACTTGTACGTTATTTCTTGGTCTTCCTTATTTTAGACAATCTTTTGATTTATGTACCTATTTACCTTAATACCATGAAAATAATCCATTAGTTCATAAGAAAATGAGAAAGAGTTTACGCTGTTATTACGATTTTGTTTTCCCTTATGTTTTGCACTTTTTTCAATAAATACACTTTGTTTCATTAAATTTGAATTTCTTTCAAAAAATTCTTGAAATGTTTAACGGCACTTTTCTCGAAAACGGTTGGAGTTATCAAGTTCTACCAAGTATACCCTTCATACGTGGACGCCCTCATAAGATTTTCTGGTCAGAAGTACCACAACGTTTCGTAAAAAAAAATACTTAAAAAATTCATCATCAGTTACAGGTCCTGCGGCGCCCTCTATGATCTATGATGTGATATTAATTATTGTTTCCTAGAATAAAAAAGTTCCTCTAGCAAATTTGGCGAAGATCAGTCAAGAGGCTGTTGAGTTACTGCAAAAAACGAAAAAATAATTTGAACTTTGGCAGCAACATTTTACTAAAACATATTTGGTTATATCCTCATATTTTGGCCCAAGGAATGTACCCCTGAACTATGGCCTATTATTAATGGTCCACCCTGTATACACATAATGAACAAACAATACAAACAAATACACATAATGAACAAATACTACTAATCTGTGCAAATACTTTACATTATAAGCACTTACTTCTAGCTTGTTAAGGTAGACCCTACTTCCAATTTTCGTTTTTCAATAGTCCAATTCGTCGATCATTCTGTCGGCCTTACCTACATTATCGGCAAGCTTTTCGACGACCAGTCTTACGTAAGAATGGTCGTCGACCGTCAACCCGCTTACTTATTGCACTATAATATTTTGTTGCTACTATACATCCATTATAATAATGAAGGCAGAGATTTTCAAACATCTCGTATAATAGCTACTTGAGTCACATTATTGATTTCAACCAGTTTTTCCAAAGTACCCCCAGATCGAAAATTTACGTAGATTTTCTGTTCGTCTTATCGTTTCCCAATAGAGTTTTTAATGGTACGAAATTAATTACATGTTGTAACGTAATTCAAATAGTCTTTATTAGCTTTTACTTACATTTAAAAAAAACTGTTAGATGCAATAAACTTTTAGGGGATTTTCTATTATCTTTTGTCATACATAATATAATTGATGTTGATATATTGTTTTATAACTTAATCTTTTGCACGCATATCTTATAAATAAAGATCTGATATGACCTGCAGTAAGGTTATGGGGCCTTTTATAGCTTAATTGTTATATAGCTCAGTCTGTGGGGAGTCATATCTTGCGAGGAATCCGCAGTTGGCGATATTTCGAGGGGTTGAGGGGTGTTAAGATAAGTTTATATTTAAATTAATTTAAGGGGTGCTGTAAATTAATTTAAGGGGTGCTGCGACTTCAGTATTGTCCGCCATCATGAGAAAGGGTAAAATTTTGTTTTTAAATATCTCGCCTTCCGTTTGAACTAGAGCAAATTATTAAAAAATATTTTATAGCTCTTCAAATTTTCTATAATTTATCTTCCATGGCCTTTTTTCATAAAATCAATGTTATTCGAGTTATCGAGCTAAGAAGCAAACAAATTTAGGGATTTAAAATGTTTATTTGCTTTTGCCTGGTTTTGGGTGACTCTTAGTGCAGGAATATCTAGTATAAAAGTTGTAGACCATGAAAAAACCTATAAAACCACGTACTTGTTTTTTCTTATATTTTAACACAAAAATTATAGCGCGCTTCGAAATTCCCACTGTACGCGTACTACTGAATAAACGTGAACCCACATGCGTATGTAAATACTTCATTAGTAATCCCTGAAAATTCAACTCCCTGGCTTTCCAGGATTTCTAGGACTGTTTCAAGTTGTTTCCAGGTCTGATAAAGGGACATTGCTGAAGTTGCAATGTGCAAAGCTAGATGTCTTCTCAACTGGGTAAAATTGAGTCCAATTCGTGATCTGACCAACACGAAATTTCGAAAATACATACGAACATATTATAAAATTTATAATTCGTAATTTTAAATTTCGAACGTTAAAAATTTTTACTTTCCTGACTTTTTACAAACATTAAACTACTGTAATTTTTCAAAAAAATTGTTGAATTCCCTGACTTTCCCCAGCTTTTAAAAAACTTCATATTCCCTAACTTTTCAGTTTTTCAAAAATTTTCAGGTTCATAACCCTGCTTTTTCTACACCGCCGTTGAGGTAGAGTTCTAAGCGCGTTTTCTTTAACGTGGTTTCCTCAGTAGGGCTATTCACGTTCTTCAATTATTTTAGTTGATTTTTTTATCATTTTTTCATCTTTTTCGATGGTCCGGACTTAATAATGTCAATTTCTTCTCTTTCTTCGAGAAGAGTATCAATCAATTTTGTCACTGCCGTATGTTCATTCTCGTTGGTTCTTCGTTCGGAACAAGTTTCTTCCATTTCTCGGTACTCAATTCGTCATCTTCAAGGAGAGTACTGATGTCCAGGATGTTATCGCAATTTTCTCCAATACAACGTTTGCAAATACGCAAACACTTCATCCTTGTTTTTTGGCAAACACATTTTTCCACTTTTGGTTTAGCATATGCAAGGACTACGTTGAAGCAGATCACTGCATGGGGACAAGTTTATGGTCAATCGTACCTAACTGGTTGAAATCCTTGTTCCATTCGATACCATCTTCGTTTTTCCGGATCCAATGCATTTTCAAGTCAAGACTGTATTTCATGGTATAGTCTTCTGACGTGCTGTTTTAAAGCTACATATGTTGGTGGTGACAATGAAATATTCGTTTTGATTTTCTTTAAGAATTTTTTACCAGTTTGTAATATAGGCTTAGTTTCATCTCCTCCTTATTTACAGTAAATAATAAACATAGACAAATAAATCAGATTCACTTCTTCTTTCATCTTTACTACCAATAACTACAGCTTTGAAACAACATGTCAAAAGAGCTTATCATCAAACGCAGTGTTGGCGTGGAAATTATTTGGATACGGAAATATAATGATGACGTCGAACGGAAAACATACTTCAATCGATTACGACTGATCAGAAACTTGCCACCATTGATCTACTTCAATTTATTTCGTACACGTGGAAAAATGTGCGGTTTCTGAAAAGCTGGAAGTAATTTGTCGTGCATTAGTACTTTTAATTTGGGAACTAATTGTGAAGCGACGGGGAAACGGGTACATTGAGGGCTAAGTAATATGTTGCTTTACATCGGATATCGAAATATGTACACAGTAAAGACGCACCTACGCTTGCCCCTTTGTCATTGTTTCTTATTACTATATTTCGCTTTTTGATTTAAGGCTTGGTTTTTGAGAAAATCGGCGAGAAAGAAAAGAAACTAACAATATGAATTAACTTTGACAGCACCTCGAAGAAAGATATGAGCGTCTAAAGTTGGTAATCTATATAAGAGACAATGCGTTTTAAATTTATTTGATTTTATTACACCTACACGGTCTCAGATATCGTTTCCAAAATTTGGCAAAATATAGAACATAATGTCAGTTATCCATTTATGGTAATAACTGTCAATAATTTTCTATAGTGTCTCTTTTACACTAGGCAATTTTTGGGTAAATTATATATTAAGCTATTTGGGATATTAGCTTTTGCCATATGCTAGATTTTAGCACTCTAGAGCCCACCGACTGACAACTTAAAACGTAGCAAGAACTCCACTACTATCCTTTTTATTATAACTAATAATCATACCTAATAAGAGCAATTTTACATAATATATTGTTTTTAAATTAGTTAAATAAGATGGTTTTACCCGTACCTGTTCATTTCAGTGCTTGAACTTGCTACCACTTGGTTATCAGACAAGTTTTGCTTATTTTCATTTGACTCCAGTGATCTATAATGATTAGAAAATTTGAATTTAAAAAAAAATTATGACATGATCCTACTCCAATCACATCTTTCTTTCTATTAGGTTTAATTCGACATACATAATGTGAACATTACTGGCATTTTCAATAATGAGGAATATTAGATTTTATTACACGTTAAGCTAAGATCACCATGTCCATATTAATCAGTTTGTCAGTATCATATCATTTAAGGCTTGGCTGAAGTATACAACCATAAATTAGATATGTCAAAAGTATTAATAAGACTATTTCTAATTTTAGAAAATTACTTATGAAGTACCACCACCAAAAAATCGGATGTTAATAAGTTCGTAAGTTACTGTCACCACTAAGATTTAGGCTTAATTCACACAATTGCAAAATGCGAATATTTCGTGGGAAATTCCCGTAAATTTGATTTAAAAATATCCGCGGCGGGATATTTCAATTTTATTTGTCAATCTGAAAACGCTTACAAATATCATTTTGAGGTATATTTGCTGATTTGATAGATCTTCAGATTTCCCGCCTCGAATGCTTTTAAATCAAATTTGCTGGAATTCCGCACGAAAAATTCGCATTTTCGCATGTCTCTGAAAGAGGCCTTAATCGGTTTAAAAAGTCACTAAAAAAACCTTTAATGATACACCGCGCTCCGCTTGAGATGTGTGTTGCTTCTGTTCTGCTCGATCTAAATGGGAACAAATATGGAGTTGCAACATGAAACTTGTGATCAGCCTTTAACTTGGCTGGCAAATGCAGAATGGCGATATTATTACTTTAAAAATATTAATTACATTGTTTGACACATTTTTACCCCGCATGTAGTTTTAAATAATAGTGCGGAATTCGCACCCATACATCGCCGTGTCGTGTCACCTTTACCGACGTAGAAAATACGTGAGTACAAAATTGGCTCAGGTTCTACGCAGGTATTGTATTATTCCATATAGCGGTTTATTTATGATAAACATGTTTTTAGGCCGTAGCAAAGCACTGCACAAGCAGATAAGTAGATGTTGAAAATATAGAAGATAGAATATTGCAAATCCTAAGCAACCAAGAAAAATAATTTATGCGACAAGACCAACCTCCCAAACCGCCTTTTCAACTTTTTTTTAGTTTTAGAGATTTGTGATAACTAGATAGCCCAGATATAGATATGGCTTACCAATACGAAAAACAAAACTATCCCGACTCGATGTGTCTAGGCCCCGGGAGACAGCTTCAAAGTGTCCCAAAAAACGATTTTTTTTTCCAAAAAATTTGTGTAATTCGGCCACGAGTGTCTTAGGACCAAAAATAGTCAAAATGTGTGTTCTTTTAATGCAGATAACGAAATATTAAAAAAAAATTCGAGGCGTCTTCAAAAAAATACATGGATATGTCTCCAAAATAATCAATTTTTTTGGGAGCAAAAACAGCTCCAGAATTTTTAAAAATGCATGAAATGACGTGAAACTCTAATCGCAGGTCAAGGAAACGCCACACATATGTTACAACTATCCTGATCTGAACCCACTCTCCCTGTTTTTGACCCCCAAAAGTTAACAAAATTTAAGTTGCTACTTAAATATTACTGATACTTCATTACTGAAATTTTTAATAAACGCAATTTTTCTTTAAAAACTTGATTATGAACGGTTAAATTTAGCAATATGTTCTATCAATGCACTGGACATGTAATAAATTAAAAATTCAGAATGGCCGACTATTTGAAAAAATGTAAACGAAAAAAATCCAGATTGTGGTTCGTATTTTGACAATTGCAACCAAAATGGTTACCCGTGGGGTAACTTACTGTGAAAATTTATAATTATAAACGGCCGACCCAACACGACCGATCATTTGAAAACTTACTGACAATGATATGATAAAAAGTTGACAACGTTTATTGGATAGTTCAGAAATCTAATTTTAAGAAAAGATCATCGTCAGCGTAATGGCAAAAGCATATGGATGCGCATCGTTTTACGTCACCATATTTTTGCGTTTTTAATCCAATCAACTTAATTGATATGGAGCCAGCTAAGAGAATAGTGCAACGAAACCACACAAATTTATTATTTTACTTTACTTGCTATTTATTCATTTTCATTCATTTACAGTGATGACAAATAATATTAAATTTAGTTAGAACAAATATTTTATTTCTATTATTCCTATGGAAATTTTAATATCATTTCTCTTCATATTTGAAACATTTTATGTTATTAATATTCTTTCTCTTACTAACAGTGCCTCTCTGCATGCGTCCACATACCCATACCTCACGTCATTCTTGCTGGGCAGTAACAATATTAATTTTCGGTTATTAAATATAGTATTTATTAATATTATTTTTATTAGCATTGTTCTTAATAATATTTTAACACCTTAGGTTATTTATGTACAAATATCGATATTGGTTAAATACTACAACATTTTAAATCGGCGTCCTTGTCTACAGTGTGTCCCCGGATGGACCTAACTATACTTTAATTTTCCTTACTTCGCATTTTAAGAGAAAAAGTAATTCTTCATAAAAGTTTTGCTTATCGTGGAAAGTCATTAGCCATACTCAGACTTTCAAAATAACATACAGGGTGGGTTAGCAAATAAGGAAACGTGAACTTGCGCCATGAGTAAAGTTTTAGTTTTTTGAGAGGAATATAAAAATGTTACTGAAAGAAGTTGTTTCTAATGTTAATAGTAGTCCAGATATGAAATTTGAACGTCGTATTTCAAAGTTGATATTTTTGCGAAAATTATGATTAAAATAATTTTATAAATTCAACGAAAGCACATCATTTATTGAATAAAATGAAAACAAAGCTATTCTATGTTTTGTCCTCCTACTGATACACATTTTTCAATATATTTTCAAAATTTTTCATAACTAAATGAATTGTATCCTCGTTTATGTCGGCTATTGCTTCTAATATTTTCTCCTTTAAAAGGTTTAAATAATCTTTTAAATTATGGGCATACATTTTTTGCTTCAGGTATCCCATAAAAAGAAATCAAGAGGGGTTATGTCTGGGGAGCGTGCAGATCATCTTATTGGTTCAAACTGTCCTATCCATTTATTGTGGAAATGCTGATCTAACCAGTTTCTTACACTAATTGCACTGTGTGCAGGACAACCGTCATGTTGATAATAAGTTTTCTCCTATCCTGTAAATTTATATCATCCACAGCAGGCATTAAAAAGTTTTCCAATATCTCTACGTAAATGTTCTGTTTTACGGTTGCGTCGAAAAAATATGGTCCAATAGTGGGATCGATCTGGCATTAAAAATGACTTGAAACCGATTCGTTTTTTTCGAATTTTCTTTTTGTGATGTTATGAAGTCGGACCCCCTCTATCATCTGGAAACTTTTCCGGTCGAACTTTTCACGAGGAGGGGGGGGGGGAATGTACATGTAGAAATAGGGAAAGCCAATTTTATTTCAAGATTGTTTTACCCTGAAGCTCTAACTTCATTAGGGCCTGGACGCGCGCGTGATACATTTATAAAAACGGACGAGCGGAGTGGGACGTGTATTTGTGACATAGAAGGGAGAGAAGTGGGAGCGCTAGGCCCCACCCCCGGCATCTCGCTGCACGGCTGCCGAATTTCCGCACTCGTTCTTATAAATATACCACGCGCGCGTGCAGGCGTCGATGAAGTTAGAGCTTCGAGGTAAAAAATCTTGAACGAGAATTGATTGCCCTTGAAAATGAGCCCAGCCCGAAGTCCATAACCCTTTCCTTTGCCCTTCTACAGGGCAAAAACTTTGTGGGCCCCCTCTCCCCTCTTAATCATCCGATCGCAATCTGGTCGGCCTTAAATCAAAGAGAAAGAAATTCCACATTCGATAGCGAAAAAAAATCTCCCCCACCTCTTTCCTTCCTGGCGAAAAATGACTTATTCTAAAAATAATTAAAACAATAAATTGGTTATTTCGCAACCATTTGTTTATTTATGGAGAAAATTGAAAATAAATAAGCGGAACTCAAAGTAGGCACATTAGTACACAATGTCACGTTTGCTGCGCGATTTGCGGAAAAAATTGCGGAAGCTACAGCAGTTTTAATTTCATTTACGTTTAACCTTCCTCCTTTCCCCCTAATCAACCTAACGACTTGAAATTTGGACACAATACTTAAGCCCTGAGTGTCTATTGGGGGAAGAAACAAAAAGTCGCCAAGTCACTTTTTTCCCCGAAAAAATCGCGAAACGGCTCTCGCCGCAGCGAAAAATCCGTTTATAAATCCGTACTTTCAAATCGCAATATCTCGGGAACCGCTGGACCGATTTCAGTTTACGCGCATTCGCAAGCCCTTCATTTTATCCCTTTACACTTTTTCGATCCGAATCAAACAAAACGAGTTATGTCCGAAAAACTGATTTCCCCATCTTTACATGTAAATCCGCTTCCCCCCCCTTCCTGGTGAAAAGTTCGACTGGAAAATTTTTCGGATGATAGAGGGGGTCCGACTTCATAACATCACAAAAAAATCGAAAAAAACAAGTCCGTTTGAAAATCCAGATCGACCCCACTACAATAATTTTTGTATAACGTATCGCACACCAAACATTTACTTTTTTATATCGTTGACTTTTAGTAATAATACGGAAAATTGGATTTTTTCCGACCAGCGCCTACAATTTTGGTAACTAACAACCCCATTTGTAGTAAATGTTGCCCTATCGACAAATAAAATCCTTCTGTAGAAAAATTTATATATAATTTGTTCCCCCATTAACATACAAAATTCTAAGCGAAAGGCATCATCCTCTTCTTCAAGCTTATGTAATTTTACTGGTTTGTAGGGATGTATTTTATTACCAGTATTATCGAACTTTAAAATCAACTCTCGAACACAGTTCACTGAAACGTACACCTCGGGATATTTTCTATTGAAAAGTTCAATTGCGTATTTGTACAATATTTTACCTATACCGTAACATTTAACTAAATAAATTCGTTGTTCTAGTCAACATTATTTAAAACTTTTTTATAAATAAATGTCTATGTATGTAGCTATGGATACAACACATTGTTATCATTTTATTCAATAAATTATGTGCTTTTGTTGAATTTGTAAAATTATTTCAATCATAATTTTCGCAAAAATATCAACTTTGAGATACGATGTTCAAATTTCATATCTGGACTACTTACTATTAACATTTGAAACAACTTCTTTCAGTAAATTTTTTATATTCCTCTCAAAAAACTTATACTTTTGGCACAAGTTCATATTTCCTTATTTGCTAATCACCCTGTATGTTATTTTGAGACTTTTAATGATAACCAAAACTTTTTATGAAAAATGACTTTTTCTCTTAAAATGCGAAATAAAGAAAATTACAAGTACAGTTAGATCCATCCGGGGACACACTCTATATAATTAAAATTAAACGGTTGCAGTATTACATTAATAATTATTATTATTTTTAGAAAACGCGTCTCTATTTGATATAAATAAATATTGAATTACTAAGTTTGGTTCAAAATGAATTGTCAATACATAGTCCAAACTAAAACCCGGCCTGTTCTCCTTTCTCCATTCTATCCGACTATAAGTGAAGTGCGACATCTTTTAAGGAGTTTTGCGTGATTTCTTTGAGCCGACAAAACCGACGTGATGAACTATAAGTTTTTGGACTCGCTGAATATGAATACGATTCAACAAGGCGCAGGCCGACTAAAATCTGGTAACATCAACTGAAAAATCTGAAAAAATAGAAAGATGCTCTTCATCTCTGTAGTTACGTATCTAGAATTATAATTTTCACAAATAATGCATCAATTTCAATATGACACGAACTAAAAGTTGTTTTTAAATTGTTACCCACGCAATATTGTGGTCACCATTTGGTGAAAACTATAATTCCAGATTCGTAACTAACGATATGAGGAGCATTTCTCTCTATTTTTTTAAATGTTTCTTTTTTTAGCTAGATTGAATCTGCCATTTTGTTTTTGAAAATAACACCGGATTCGTAATCAGTGAGTCCAAAAACTTAGGGATATTAGTTTTAGCATACGTGCTAGATATTCTGAATTTTGGTCCGCTATTCGGAAAATATTCCATTGTTGGCTATAGTATAAGAGTAGCAGGTGTTTTAAAAGGTAGTAGTCTATGTATAGCTAGAAAATAAGTTTAAAATTCGCACGACCTACTATCTGTTAATTATATATCTATTGATTACGTGGTCACCTTTTTTATATATAGGTAAAAACTGCGTTGATGCGCCTATGTCTAAGTACCTAGTGGTTGATATGCTTGTTTATAAGGTATATGCACACATTACCTTGTAATTGAAATACAATTTAAAAACTTGTATATTATGGCGCTCAACGTGGGGCTTTACTATTATAAAATCTTCTATGTTTTAAAAGCAATTAATAAGCTGACCCTAATTAAATCGGTTTCTTACTTTTCGTTGATAAGCTTTCAATTTGTAATTAAAAAGCCACAGCTCTACCGCAGATTGTCGGATGTTGGACATATAGATAGGTATTACTGTCATTACCGGACGACATATAAGTGAATATTTACAATCTAATAATTTTCTTTTACTCACTGGCATCTAAGTCTGATATTTGTTTAATACTGTGCGACAAATGTGATCGACGAATTATAAAGAAGGTATACATTTTTCGTTTCTAGTTTCTACTATATCTTTCCAAACTGATGAAAACACTATAATAACGAATAAAGCCTCCACCAAGATTCCAGAAGTTCTCAACCAATTTTATTAAAATATTTTTTTATTTTATTCTCAAACTCAAAGCACCATTTTATATAAAATTTTTCGCTTGTTTAATCACTCACCATTACATTTCTTTAATGACTGTAAACTGATTACCCTCTGTATTCAAAATGGCTAGTTTAGCAATATATAGTGTGGGGTGTACACATAGGGTACCGTAACAGTGCAATCTGTAAGTCGGACAGGAATATCAATTTTTTATAGCCTAACGAGACTATGTCTCCCCCCTTTCGAGGATGCTCAACACGATGGCGGTGGTAAAATTTTTCGAGGTCTCTCCCCCCCCCCCCCCCCGCACGGCATACTAGCTAAAGGGAAGGGTGGAAATTGGTGCTGGTAAATCGGTGGTATAAATGGATGCTAAGATATTGTCCCCAAGATTGAATATGATATATACATAGCTGCAATATATTGAAGCTGTTTATATTTATCGTCCTGTCAAACTTTGTTAGCGGCTAATAAATTCACTAAGCCTCTTTCAACACGCACATCAGTTTCACCTTCAAGCGTCTTTTCGCAAATCAAACAATTACCTATTATCTCCATATTTACAGAAACACTTTCAGGCACATTTAAATCTATGTAGTAATAACGTATCTGGCATATGCTTTTATATTTATTTCATTCTATCTTCACCGTATTTCTTAAACGTTTTCTATCGTATTATTATACACACGTTTATTCCACAACTGAAAGTTCGAGGGACAAGGCACTCTCACGGTTAACAAAGAGTCTATTCTGACCTGTGCCTTTTCCTTCTTCTACATATCACAATACTTCAAACATATATTCCTAAGGTCGTCTAGAATCAATGGTTTACATAAATTAGTGAGGTACTATTTTACGTATAATTAGAAAACGCATCTATATAGGAAGAAGGGGAAAATAAATAAAAATCACTTGTGTCAAAACCCGCTAGACATGCATCTTGTAAAGAAAATTCCGCTGTATTAATTCATTCTTGGGCATTTTTTTCGTTAAAGTACCAGTACCAATTTCCACCCTTCAGCTAGTGGTCCTGCAGCTGCAAAATGGGTTGCGAAAAACAATGCAGCTGTGTTAAGGTTGGATTGCGCTGCTCAACAATATGCTCTAATTGCCATGGGCAGAGATGTTTAAATTCCAAATTTGAAGAACAGTTCGTCGATGTAGAACCCTCTAATGAGTAAAATTGGACAGAATTTTAATGGAATAGGCCTACAGTGGAAACCGCTTTAAAAAAAGTCCACCGAGAGCTCTACCTCAAGGGTGGTGTGGTCAATACGAGGTCAACTTAAAAAATGCATCTTTGTAGAAAAAGAGAAAATAAATAAAAATCATTTGTGTCAAAACCTGCTAGATATGCATCTTATAGGGAAAATTCCGCTCAATAAATTCATTCTCAAGGGGGCGAACGTAGGTGCGTGCGTCTTTACTATGTACATACTTCGATATACAATGTAAAGCAACGTCAGGCGCGGTTAGTAGTTGGATAGTAGACCATTCCAACGACTTCCAGCGGCTGGTATATAGTGTATAGTGTATGCGCGGAAGCTATATAACCTTAGGCGAGGGTTGTATAGGGGCTATATCATCCTTCGGAGGGGATGTAAAGCCGTCGGTGCCTTGTCTATTAAATGTTAGGCAAATAAAAGATCCCTACTCTTCTTAAGGGAAGAGATTCGGCAAAATTTCTGGTTGGGGGTAGCTCGTCTACAGGAGTCGGTGTTAGGTCTCAGTAGCGGAAATAGGCAGACGTTAAATAAATGTATAAAAAAAAATCATTCTCGTTAAAGTAACCGGTTTTGAGATATCCACTATGAAACTTCGTGTAAGATCGATTTTTACCTGTGCGCCCCAAACTACCCATCAGTTTGGACGCTGTTACTGCGAAATAGGAGGAGATAAGCTGCAAGGTCAATAGAACTTTTTATATATAGAATTTAGCGACAATTTTTTTATCTCCTATACTTTTTTCTCTTCCAACAAACGGTTTGCAAGATAAAACTGGAAAACCAGCGTTAAATCCCCGTTAGGGGTGGTTTTTTGCAAAAAAAGGATTTTCCATTCCTGAATGGGGGTGGAAACTTTTCAGATATCTATTTCTAACCCTATCGAGAGAATGCATCTCAAATATTATTTCTTTATAAATTATTTCTTCTATTCACTGTTTATTAATCTAATTTGCGTGTACTATACTTTTTATCAGATTCAATGTTGTGGAACATATTAAAACAAGAAAGACTGAGCTGAAGGTTTATCTTTAAAGTGCTATGTTCTTGTACATACGATCAAATTTTATAAATTTGATGATTGCATAATATCTATAGAATAATGTAATTAAAATTAAATAGATTCTGCTTCTATTTAAAAATTTTCAGTGAAACTTTAGGTACCGAAATACCTTAAACTAAACTTTTTCACGCAGATGATGTATTCCTAAAATAAAGATATGGCTATAGTGCTAAATAATTACTAATATTATATAAATTAGTAAAAAATAATTATTGACTTGTCGTGTTGCATACAACGAGGCATAAAAAATACTTTTTAATTAATAAAATAACATGAAAATAATTGAAACGTTTAAAATTTCGATTACTATAACAGTGTAGGCAAGATATATATTTTCTATATTACTTACATAATTTGCGATATTCCGATATTTAACATTTGCTCAAAATTTCGGAAAGTTGTCATTCCATTATGATTAATTATAATCTATATCTAAATCTTATAGCCGATAGCAAATATTCTAAGATCAGCGCATGTTGAATTGGCACTTACTACTTACATAATATACTCGTTCTTCAAACCTACAGAAAAAGCAACATGCAATCTAGTACGTAAATTAGAAACACAGAAGTTTGTTAATATTGTTTGTATGCGTTTTGTAGATAGAAATCAACATGCAAAATATTATTTGTGTCAGTGGCAAACACATTTAGAGCATTTTGGTATTAAATGAGAAAGTTTTTATAACACAAAAATAAATAATCACATAAACATAACTTACATTTTTTTGTAGACTGGATCCAAAGTAGTACCACCGGAGTATCCAACGCGCGTGCGTAACACTCCTTGTTGCGCCCCAAACAAAGAATCGCAGGCCCAGAAACATCCCATTCCAAATGTGGCCTTCTTGAAAGGGGTAGTTACTTCGTGCAAAACGCTAGGCATGTTGATTTTTCTGCAAAGATAAACTTGTTTACACAATACTATGAATAAAATAAATAAAATAATTAATGTTAGGGGGCTTTTATATAATAAGAATATCAGTGCTAAAATCTTGCAAGTCATAAACATTAGATATGAAAAACCCAGTTTTGCTTAGAAATATAATATGGTTCATGTGAGTTATGCTAAACATTGGTGCAATTTGTAAATAAATTATATATCTCTATATCAGTAAACCATAACTAAAATATAAGAAGAAAATTAAATATTGCATCAGAATTGTACATTTTGCAATAGTGGGTTAGAAGCCTCAAATACTTTAGAAATATTAAAATATCAAAAAATCACAAAGATAAAGATAAAC
Organism: Leptura quadrifasciata; assembly: GCA_963675555.1. Lineage (NCBI taxonomy): Eukaryota > Metazoa > Arthropoda > Insecta > Coleoptera > Cerambycidae > Leptura > Leptura quadrifasciata. Next base: position 145,343,327 of record OY776673.1, on the reverse strand, counting down.
AAGACTCTTGTTGTGCCTGCATTTAAAAAAGATGAGCAACTAGTCAACGTGTTTGAAAGGAAAATTTTACGGAAAATCTTTGTTGCAATAAATGATAATTTGATATAGCGACGCAGGTACAATTAACAACGATAAAAATGGTGGGAAGATTCAGATACGTTGATCATGTGATTGATGGTGAAGAACAATAAAACAGTCGAGAAAATCTTTGAAAAAAGACCATTGGAAAGTAGGAAAACAGGAATGACGCACCTAAGAGAGAAGGACAGAGTTACTCAAGATGGTCAATATAACCGTTATAAGGAACTGGAAAGCAGTAGCACAAAATAAAATAGAATGGCGGAGGAATTGCAGGAAGTTATAGTAAATCAGAGGTCACAAAAGGCTGTAGACTTATGATGATAAGGTTAATTTCAAATACGTATTATTCAGGGTACAGGGGAAAATCCTTTCGGTCTCATATAAATATACCTGAACTATCGTAAAACAACTAACTTCATATGGCGCATTTTTCAGAATTGTAAAATTTATATACTTTTTTAAAGAACCATATATTCAAATGGCTGTCTCCAAAGTTGATATTGAGATAAATGAATGCTGCAGGTGGCACCAAGAAGAATCTTATTAATTTGGTTTCTGGTTGATTTATTAAAAACGAGTACATTGACATTAAATTTTTATGATTATGCATTTTTTTGGAAGCTTTTACCCATATCTCAGCATATTTATATCGAAAAGAGATGTAACAGGGCTCAAATTTTAGGTAACTGTATAACTTTATAGAATATCCTTGATGTAAAACTCATTGTTTTTGAATAAATTGCGAATTTAGAAAGTAAAAATCTATTTATTTAAAGCGATGAAAAAATAATAGGTAAAAATGAAAAATTTAATTTATCTCTTAACTGTTTCTTTTATATTTCCTATTATTGAACAAATCAACATTCAAAAAATGTATTGATGCCACTTCTTTACTAGAATTTTAGTAAAATTCCCTGACATTTGCTGATTTTTTGTGATTTCTCTGACTATTCCCTTAGTGTTTCTAATTTCCTGACTTTTCTAGGTTTTCCATATTTTTCAGGTTGCTGCTGGGCACCTTGAAGTGTTGTAACATGTAAAAATTTAAGAAGGAAAATATAATGGTGGCGCAGAGTATGTTTGCCATCGAAATAGAAATCAAACCAGATTAAAGTTATCTGGATGAATTAAATAGACAGATGGAGAGCGGTACAGAACCTCATGTAAATATTAAAAGTGTAGATCTCACCTTATTTAATTTCTAAATTAAAAGTCAATGTTTTATAATTATCTTAAGCTCTGTAGTTGCTATTCCTTTTTGTAATAGGTTAATAAATATTTTTCTATTTATCCACTTCTAAGTGTTCTATATTAAATAATTTTTTTTGAAAATGTCAAAAAATTCGATTAAAAGTGCTATACAATAATTTTAAAAAGTCAAATATTGCTTTGGGAGGTGAGAGAGTGAAGTTATACGATATATCTTTAGAGTAAAACTTGTTTCCTCAGTGTACAGAACAGACTCGTATTTGTTTGGACATGAGTACTTGTTTAGTTTTCGAAATAATACGACTTTTCAATGATGAATCACCCGGTATTAGCAAAATATGCGTGTCACAGGAAGGATTATCGAAAATGACTCTCCACATACAAGAGCTCTTAGAAAAAAAAAAACTTGACCTGGTATTATGATTATTGATGATATTGGCCTATTTTGTTATTACTTTTTTAAGTACATTGGAATGCTTTGTAGATAGAGGAATTGAAATATTTAATCGGTCGATAATGTTTATAATATTTATAACTGCGATATGTAATAGCTACGTAATTAATGAATAATCCTATTGTTCATAAGCTTGCCATTGTTTATAGTTAAAAAACATGCACTTAATATTAGATGCATTTTGCATTTCATTTGCATGCTAGTAAGTTTTGAATTGTAAAAATATTTTAAACTATACGTCAATTTTCTATAATCGACACGTTTTGTCAAAGCATTTCTGAAGCTTTAATAGTTCGCTCTAAAAATGTATACTTCACATGCACATAAAATTATTAATACTGCAAATAAATTCACCTTCTTTTATTATTTTTTGTATGCCAAGTTTTCGCGGTTTTCTAATTGTTATACTAAATGGACCTTTTAATCGAATACAGAATAAAAATCAATCTGAGGAACAATGTAAAAATATATAAAAGAACCCCCGTAAATATTTGCATTTTATGCTAGGCCTTGATCGTTATCAGGCACGCCGAGGGGGGGAGTCGGAGGGGACAAATCGGAGCCCGGGGTCCCGAAGGGACCCGCAAGATCAGTGTTAAAATACTTCTGGTGCATTTTTGCTCTCCTCGCTTCTAGGGAACTGTTATAGTATATTCCATAAATGGAAGATAGAAAAAAATTGCAAAAGTCTGAAAGTTTGCCAAAAAATCAACTCTTTCACCTCGCCTAGTCAAACTGTAATAAAAAAGTCCTTAAGACACTTAATTTCATGAAAACTACAAATTTTTATGAAAAAATCTGAAAAAATTCACAATCCCACAATAATTCCCAAACAACCCAAAGTCATCAACGGAAACACGTAATCTTTCAAATTAGTCATTTTACAGCTCAACCATTACAAATTAACGTCCTAAAAATACCGCCCCTACATGAGCTTAAAATATATCAAAACTACTTTCCATACTCGCATTAAAAATATTTTATTTCAATCACACAAACTTTTTATAAATTCTTCATACAAACAATCTCCATTCAAATGTTCCAATAGAGTACCGGTACTACCGTCCCCCATTATTATCAAAACTTACTTTCATTAAGTCCCCCATTGCTATCAAAACTTACTTTCTTTCGTTCACCGCGGACCTATCGGCACAATTTCATATCATTTTAACTCTACGTGCAGGACCTTCGGGACGACTTTGCGGGGTCGTTTCAAATTTAATAAATCTTTTCAACTAATTGTCGTTAATAACTTCTGAAACAAATCGACTCGAACTTCGTTCATATATCGATAAATTTCCCATTTTAATATCTAGACAGTCGTGTAATTTTCCATTTTTACATTTTCTGATGCAATATTGTGGAATATTGCACAATCGAGCCCGCACGGAATGGACGGGGACATTTCCAAACATTTCCAGGCCTCCGCACACCAAGTTCCCGACCCCGATGAATCATATAAAAGGCCGAGCACGATGAGCTGGAGCAAGTCTAGTTCGATACGTGCGCCAGGAACGTTATCCCTGTAACCGTGCCACTGCATCTGCTTCCTTGGCCGAAACCAAGTAAAAATAGTTTTAATCAAACTACCATCACATATAAATCATAAAAGTGAATTTGTTCAGACGCTCTTAAAATCGTGCTAACAAATTTTTACATTTTAATCTTAATATTTCTAAAATGGAATTTCAGTGTACGAAAAGTTATTGTTTTACAACTGTGTGAATTAAATATTTAAGTTAAATCACTTTACAAACTGTGTTCAGTTGTATTAAATAAGTTTTTCTTGTTCGTTTTCAACTCTTTCACCACGCCTAGTCAAACTGTAATAAAAAAGTCCTTAAGACACTTAATTTCATGAAAACTACACATTTTTACGAAAAAATCTGAAAAAATTCACAAACCCACAATAATTCCCAAACAACCCAAAGTCATCAACGGAAACACGTAATCTTTCAAATTAGTCATTTTACAGCTCAACCATTACAAATTAACGTCCTAAAAATACCGCCCCTACATGAGCTTAAAATATATCAAAACTACTTTCCATACTCGCATTAAAAATATTTTATTTCAATCACACAAACTTTTTATAAATTCTTCATACAAACAATCTCCATTCAAATGTTCCAATAGAGTACCGGTACTACCGTCCCCCATTATTATCAAAACTTACTTTCATTAAGTCCCCCATTGCTATCAAAACTTACTTTCTTTCGTTCACCGCGGACCTATCGGCACAATTTCATATCATTTTAACTCTACGTGCAGGACCTTCGGGACGACTTTGCGGGGTCGTTTCAAATTTAATAAATCTTTTCAACTAATTGTCGTTAATAACTTCTGAAACAAATCGACTCGAACTTCGTTCGTATATCGATAAATTTCCCATTTTAATATCGAGACGGTCGTGTAATTTTCCATTTTTACATTTTCTGATGCAATATTGTGGAATATTGCACAATCGAGCCCGCACGGAATGGACGGGGACATTTCCAAACATTTCCAGGCCTCCGCACACCAAGTTCCCGACCCCGACGAATCATATAAAAGGCCGAGCACGATGAGCTGGAGCAAGTCTAGTTCGATACGAGCGCCAGGAACGTTATCCCTGTAACCGTGCCACTGCATCTGCTTCCTTGGCCGAAACCAAGTAAAAATAGTTTTAATCAAACTACCATCACATATAAATCATAAAAGTGAATTTGTTCAGACTCTCTTAAAATCGTGCTAACAAATTTTTACATTTTAATCTTAATATTTCTAAAATGGAATTTCAGTGTACGAAAAGTTATTGTTTTACAACTGTGTGAATTAAATATTTAAGTTAAATCATTTTACAAACTGTGTTCAGTTGTATTAAATAAGTTTTTCTTGTTCGTTTTAAAAATCAAGTGTTTCAATTCAAGAAAGCAAGTACGGTGAAGCCTTGGATCCTGTCATTAGTGTTTCTCTCCCGGGATCCCGGTTCCGGGAATACCCGGAAAAGGTTTGTTCCCGATTCCGGGAAATTTGAGTCGGGAATTCCCGAAATTTGAGAAGCCAAACTACTTCATAAGAATTCGTATTTTGCGCCATTCTGCATGCGGCATCAACAACACCCTATTTGCCCCTCTGCGGGCTCTGAGAAACGGACACAAAATTTGGAATTACACTATAAAGCTTTGATGTCCGTCAAACCAACGTCCACCGAAAGCGAAAAAGTTTTCTCCGTGGTTGGTAATTTCGCCACAAAAATTAGAAATAGCTGTCCGATAGCTTTAATATATTTAAAATCCTACTTTGCTGAAAAACAAGCGTAAGTTTTTTTTAAATATTTTGTTTTGTTTGAAATTAAAATTTAAGAGTTTGTAATATTTAGTTTGACAATGAAAATGTTATGTGCTGTTCAATAAATAAATAAAAATAATTTATTTAGACAATAATAAGTCGAACCTATTGCTACCAATTAATTTAAAACAGATATAAAATATGACTTTAAAATTCCATTTCTAAATCTTCCAAATACATATTTTAGTAAATTCCCGATCCCGGGAATTGTCGGGAATAACTAAATTTTAGTCCCGGGATCCCGGGAAGTAAAAAAATTCGGGAATTGGGAAATGCTACCTGCCATAGACAGAAAATTAAGGCCAAGTGAATACTAAATTATTTCAAGTGAAGTAACCAACTCCAGGACTTATACAGTATCATTTGACCCTATCCGACGTTTTACGAATGACAAGGGGAATACCACTATGTACCAGTCAGACACAAAAACCTTTTCTGAGGACTCGTACCTACATTGTTATTCCCTTTCAATCATTTCCGAAATCGCCTAAATAATACGTAGCACCGCTGACACTAGGACATGTGTACCAATGTTTATATATTTACAAAACATGTATTATAACAAGTAACATCTATGTAGATCCATTCAGGAATGTTGATGCATATGTATTTCATTCTACTGCAATGTTTGAAATAATTGGTCCTTGAGGATCAAAATCGACGAAAACTGAAAAAAACCTGAACATTTCGCGGTTATTTTAATATTTCACAATGATCCGGAGGTCGTCTGAGGTTGAAAACTTGGAGTTATTATTAGGCCTCCATCATAAATAATATATAGAACATATACAAAAATGAGAACTACCCCGTGTGATGTAAGGCGACCCCTAGTTTGGACAACCGATTAACTGCACTGCAATATTTCAAAGAAGAAGTTTCTAAACATACATGAATAGAGGTGAGTTTTTAATTTATATTCCCTATTAAGGAAAAGCTAATAGTAGAATCATCGACTTGCTAATTCTTTAGATCGCTCCATCTTTTTTCCGTTATTTGGAGCTAGGGCAAACAGAACAACAGAAGGCATATTGACACCTTCGAAATTTGAGTCTGCCGATATTTGTGGCAAATTCATACTGTCCAGAATCTTAGACCTGGATCCTGCTATGGTATAGCAACATATTGGCCCAATTAAGAATTTATACCTGTTCCTAGGTACAAATTCTTAAACTAAAAATAATTCTATTCAATTTTAATTATAAGTGATAAATTCATGTTAAAGTAAATATTAGAAAACAGAGTCATATCAAATTTTATAAAAAGAATCTGGTTTAAGAAAATTACTCTAAACTAAATGTGGATCCAAAATTTTCAAAAACTGGACGTTCATGTACATAGTCAATTTGTTTATCTTTCCATAAAATTAAGAGATAAATAATGGGGGAGGGGGAAGTTGTTTCGGTAGCTTTATTATTGTATGCACATAATATAATTAATCTATCTTACTCGCTGTATTCAAGATCCTCGTTTTTGTCCTTTTTCTTTTTAGGTCCTTTTTTGGATTTTGTTTTTTTAACGTTTTTCCTGCATGTCTTTCTTTTTTGTCTGTCCTCTAGCCTTTTCTTCTTATTATTATCCTTCCGATCATAGTATTCTTGCCAATTTTTCGAAACTACCTACTGAGGAGGGAATTTTTTCTTTCATTTATCGTTCATTTTTGTTCTACCTGGGCTATGGCCAGAACAGGACTCTTATAAATGGACTTGGGACAAACTGATCATTTTCATCAATTCTTAAAGTGGTGGATGTAGAAGCAACTGGAGATTTTTCAGTGTCACGTACTTTGGCAATCGGTTCTGGTGTCTTTCCACCCATTGCGATTGATCGAATTCCTTTTTTGATATTTAATTAAAAATGTCAACCATTGGACAAGTGTGTGTTTTATGTTTTTTTCAGCGATTCACCAAAATAATTTTAAATTAATTCAAGAAAATAGACTTTTTAAAGACGTGTACAAGAGAATAATGGAAATTGCTGAATTTTGGGTCATTGTGTTTTTTACTCATGTAACTGAATCATTTCTACATTTTAAACACCAAAAATAATGATTAATTTAGTGGTGAGGAGCATATTACATAACATTACTATTATTAGGATCAGATTTTTTATTTTAGTCAATATAATACCGATTCTGAGAACAAGTGAAATCTCACTTAACAACTTTCTTTTTTTACTTTTAATTGGGTCCTTATTTGCTAATAAATAAATGTCATTGTTTAATTAATTGCTGCAAAAAATTATATTATATAAGATAATTCTATATCAAAATAATGAATGCATTTTGTAGAAACAGAAACCACTAAATTAAACAAGTTTTTGTGGCCTTCACCCAGACATTAAAACTGTTTATCTTGTAAAGTGGACATAAATTTAAAAGTTAAAAATATCACAATGAATGGAATAATACAAAATTTATCATTAGATAATGTAATATAATTAGGTAATATTCTTTCTTCTTTTTATGGGTTTTCCTACCGTATGTATGTTCTGATCACAACAATAACAAAATTAACCTGTAAAAATACAGCCAAAGAAGAAATGACACCGCAATTAACGTTGAGACAATATAATTAGATAACATTATTCATCAGATTGGCTTGATTTCAACGAAAAATATTAATGTCCTCGTAATTGCTGTGCGTTTTTCCCTAATAAATGAGACTGAGCGGGAAGATAAGGTTAACTGAGACATAGATGTAGTAAAATGAGACGTGAAACGAACACTAACAAGCATACGTATATACATGAGAAAATTGCAATTACAAAAATATTAATAGATTAACATTTCGTACGCTTTCGTCTGTATCGTAGTTTTAGTAATCTTGTGCTTTTTTAACCGCTCAGCTTCAAGTTCATACGTTTTGTTACTGTCGAGCAGGACTTGAAGCGAGAAAGCTTCGATCAATGGCCATACATCCTCATTCAAGCATAGTGGAAAGTAGATGAAGGATTATTGGTTTGGACAACAGAAAAACTAACACCTGAGTCCAATCAATATTTAATTAGTTGCTCTTAACATTGAATCAATTTCTAGCAAAAAATGATTCGAGGTTGTGTTCATCTCCTAAATAATTTTTTTCTCCTCTTTGTTAGAAAATATTTAACTATCTCAGTAAGAAGTAGGTGACACAATATTTTTCGTAGACAAAACATTTCAGCAGTAAGGGGTATTCACAATGTTTACAATAATGTAGATCAGTGGGGAGAATGAGTAAGTTAGCTATGCGGCTTCATACATTTTAGACTTTGATCAAGTAGTTCGCAATATATATTTTTGACACCTTATCGGTAATACACAAGATTTATACTTTTAGAAATATAACTCCTGATATCGCGAAAACTACAGATGCTATGTAGACCAAGAGCTCCTGTTTAAGAAGACCTTGCATTCTACCTCAAAGGTGGTGTGGAAATGAATGCTCCGCAACACCGAAAATTTCTCGACCTCATATTTCGAAAACTATTCGTCCTACGTTAATTATTTTATATAAGGTCTATTTTGTGCAGATTTTCATAATAACTAAAATCAGCGTAAAATTAATAGACCACGAAATATTTGAGAAAAATTGGTTTTCTCGACCTCGACCGACATTTTTGCGTATTTAAAACTGGATTATATCGAGACCAGTTATTTCTAACGTTAAATCCACCTATAAAATTGAGAGTCCTAGGGGTGGAGACATTTTCATATGAGGACTATATTTCACAAATCAATATCTGTCATGTCTAAAAATCGTTTTCACAAAACGCCAAAACATTTGAACACTACATTCGAATGCACTACTCGATGTGCGTTTAGCTAACCATGTTAGCATCATCAGGAGGTGGTCAAAACTGACTTTCTTAATTTTGTGTAAAAAAGACGTACTTTAAAAATATGTACGAATAAAAATCTAAAATTTTTTAAAATTTCATAAAAAATTCGAAAAAACCGATTTTTTTTACATTTATTGACGTTATGTAAAAAAATAGTTTGCATCATGAAAACGTACATAAGAAATATCTCAATTTGAAAAAAAATCCTACGATGATTTGCCCAAATAGTACAGCGGCGTCCCCAATTTTTTAAGTAAAATGCGTTTTTTAGCAACTCTGAGATTATTTATTGTCTTGAAATTTGGCACACGTTTTCACAATCATAATCTACGTTATTTTCCGAATTTCAATAAAATCGGTTCATTCCCTGAACAGTTCAAGTATATTGTCCACATTAGCCACAGATTAACGACTTAAAGGTATACCACGACACGGCACCGAATTACCTACCGATATACTTTAAAGTGAAACTATATTTTTGATATTATACCGCAGCATAGTTCTATAAAGATGCTGCATAGCGGTATAAATTACTAATACGCGGCGGCGGGATATTAAAACCACCACTGAGTAGAGGTATATAATATTACTATTATTATTATTTCTCCCTTGGTCTTATTTTAGTCTTATAACTGCATTAACGATTTATTGACTACTCCTGACTTATTAAGATTAAAACCGAACCACCTTGTATACGTGGCATTATTTGCATGCATAACACAGATTCAGATTACAAAATAAAAGAATATACGTAGGTATAGTGATTTGATATCGCAAAAATTAGCAGACATAATAAATCGTTACTGCTGATCTATGCATATTAATATATAAGCCTGATTCGAGTGCTTTTATGAATGATAGCCAGTTATTTAATATCGCTTTACGTAACCTCTTATCGCACATGATATACAATAATACTACATGGAGACCAGATCGCGGCCAAGGCTGTGTTATAGTACTACTGACCGATTTGCCAATTTTGAAATGCGACGCTACGCCCGCATTGTCTATTTTTATTTGCACCTATGTAAAATTTAATTTTTTAGTGTTCTAAATATGTAGGAGCAAATAGCTAGTTTATTAAAAATAAAATAGATAGCCACGCATAGTGCACAGATTGGACGCCACCTGCGTCGCACGATATCTACATCATTGAATCATTGCAGCGTGTAATGATTTTAAATTCCAAAAATTAATCTCACGTGGGAAATTCAATTATTATTATATATTCAAATTTTAAATTGTATTTTAACTATTAAATAAAACCTTGATAATGTTTTGCCTCAAGGTTATAGTTCAAGTAGGAATATCCCGAGACATAAAAAACTCAACAAAAACTTTACGACCACATTAAAATACCGGTACTCTTTATAGTGCTGTTCGAAAATTGACTCGCTTACCTTTATAGGTTTTTAATGTGCATCGGGAATGTTTCAATGTTTAATGTAATAATAATTTAATGGCGCCATGGCCAGGGGCGATATAATTATGTCGTAAAGTTTTTTGTTGCGTTTTTTATTTACTGGGATCTATTTACTTCAACTAGCGCCATGGCCCGCGGCGATAATAATTTTATCATAAAGTTTTTGTTACGTTTTTTATGTATCGAGAACTTTATTTATTACTTGAACTATACCAAACGTTGTAGCGACTTATAATATATAACACCTAATTTTCACAATAATCATCTTTAACATAGTAAAAAACTTTTAAAAATCTTTTGTTTTAAGGTGGCTTAAGCAACAAAGTCCAGTTATCAAACAAAAATGGATATGAAGCGATTCAACAACGGATTAAAGAAAGCTGAAATGGTTACGACGGCATATTAATTTTTGTAACAAATAACAAAAATTAGTCGCCTTTTGCTTATATCAGAATATCACACATCTTAATTAATATGTTTATATTCCGTTCAATACAGCCGGGGTTTATTTCGGTTTATTTTTAAGAGCGACATGTAGATAAGCAATAAGAACAAAGGCTTCTGAATTATAAAACCGAAATGTTCTTCAATCTATACTTCGGCCAAAAAGTCGAGGCAGTAACGCGAAAAATAAGCGGCACTCTCGTCAAAGGATATATTATATATATATATATATATATATATATATAATTAAATTTGTTTTCACGCTCAACTCAACTAAAAAAGAAAAACTGGAGTTCTTTTAAGAAAATTTTTAATGGCAGAAAATTTTATTAGGAGTGGAATACTTACGTAATCTGGCGTTAAAACTGTAGAATGGTTAATGTTTATAAAAATTTTAACCGTGCCAGTTGTTCTTATTGCCCAGCGTGGAGACGTGAGCATATTCCTTGCCGGCGACAGGATTATTAATTAGGGAGTATCAGGTTAAAAAAGAAAATAAATAGACTTACAATTTAAAAGTAAATAACTGTTCTATCTTTAACTTTCTTATTAGAATAGAATAATTAAAAACAAGACATACCAAAGTTAATAAATAACTGTTCTATAACAACATAAATAAACGTTCTTGTTAAAATAATATAATAAAAAACAAAACTTACGAACAATAATTTTCCACAATAAATAATTCATAATATCACAATCACTACATGACACTATCACAGATTATCACTCACTCACCACTGTCACTATCACTGGTGGCCCCTACATTTATTATTATTGGCTCGATCACTGCGTCAACCCGAATACGCGTACTCCACATTTTTTCTTCAACTTTTTTAACGTGCCTCATGTATTTTTGCCAATAATCAGCTGTAACTCTTTTTAATGCACTGGATATAAGGCCTTTTACATGTTCTAATTTAAAAGTTCTATTTTCTCTTGCAACATTCCCCTTTACTTCAGCCCAAATAAGCTCAATGGGATTGAGTTCACAGTAGTAAGGCGGCAGCCGTAATGCCTCAATACCTCTAGCTTTAGCCATTTCATCCACAATATATTTCTTGTATATCGGCGTATGCTGTTTCGCTAGGGTTAGCAATTCGGCTTTCAGCGAAGCACGATCGAATAGCATACCTTTACCATCTAACCATTCTTGAATTTGCGCTTTTCGCCATGCACTAGTTGGTAATTTTTTCCAGTAATCGACTGTGGTACGGGGCGTTATCCATAATAACGACAGATCCGGGTTCAATCTTAGCGAGAATTTGTGCAAACCATTCCTCGAAAAGATCCGCATTCATATCCTCATGATAATCGCCACTTTTTTTAGACACGAACGATAGAAGTTCACCTTCCATGAATCCTGAATCACTTCCTATGTGCGTTATTGTTAAGCGTTTTCCTTTTCCTGTTGGCATTTTTAATCCTGTTGACCAATCTTCCATATGGCCTTGATGGTGTTCGTTTTATATTTCTATCTTGCCAAAATTGCGTTACAGCATGTCCTTCATTTAATCACGCCTCATCTAAATAATAGCATTTTCTTCCTCTTTCACGGGCAGCTGTAATTGCCCGAATATAATTCCTTCGCTAACAAATATCATTTCTCTCAAGTAGGAGGCTATTTATCTTTCCTTTTGCAAATACAAAGTTCATATCATCCAAACATTTTTTTAACGTCGATTTGCCAATTTTAGGTATATGTTCATCATCATACAGGGACTGTAAAATTTTCTTAACAGTAAGGATTTCATTATCATAGAAGAATTTATGAACTTTACGTCGAATTCCATTCCAATTTGTCTAATATTATTTTTTTCTTCCAGACTTCGCTTTAGGTTTCTGAACGTCCCCTTCATTTTCTTCTTCTCTTAAAATTCTGTAAATGGTCCGCTCACTCACGTCGGTATACCTTGAAGTCATATTAACTAAACCTGTTGATCCTGATTTCTGTATAATGGGATGATTTTTCTCCAATGCATGATATACATTCAAAATAATTTTCTTCTCCTTGAAGCTTAATAGAGACTTTCTAGGGGTATGAACTTTTACCACTTCTTTAGAACAACCGGGAACCGCTTCCATTTTTGTACATTTAAAAATATTACGATATCCCACAATTACACTTATTTTCACTAAAGCACTAACAAAATAAAACTTTAAGGCACTGTGATACAACAAGTACGTAATTTATAAACAAAAATTAATGCCGCCCAATTCATAAACAATTCACACTATAAATATTTCACACGATATAACATTTTAAGGCACTATGATACCGCAAATACGTAATTTATAAACAACAAATTAATACTGCCGAACTGATAAACGACCGCACTCTATGTGTACACTGATTTTAAACTGAGTTATTACGGTTTAACGCACCAAATACCGTTGAATAGATGGAGAATGTTGCCAGATTTAAGCATATTTCAAATTTAAAATATGGTAGTTCATGCATAGTTAACTCAATCCGAGGACTTTCATTCCTCCGAAATTAATGTTATTCGTCAAAGTTCTCCAAACATAAGGAAAATAAATAGGTAACAGCGTAAACATACAATTTTAGGGAATTCACAAAACTTGTAAATCCGCACGCCTCTGGCTCTACTGACTAAAGATTTCGGCCGAAGTATAATATAGTTTTACTTGTTATGAAGTGATGACATTAATAAGCAGTACTCGTTGAACATTACAGAGTGTTTTAGTTTTATCCAAAATACCAAAAGAGGTTATGGGCCCAGAACGAACTTATAAATGCGTATTAATAAAAAATAGTACTATTAACAGTTATTAGTTACTGGTGAATGTCAAACGAAACAGTAGGTACCTATTGTTTTGTTTAACATTTATCCTATAGTTAAGTGTTATTAACCCTGCATTGATAAACTGGACCTTAGTTGCATATACAATAACAATATATGATTGGTGGTCGAGAGGTGAGCGCACTTGCCTCTCACCCAAAAGTTCCGGGCTCGATCCCCGGTCGTGGCAGTGGAAAATACTGTAAGAGAGATTTTTTCACTATACACGAATATTGGGTGTGTATCCCTTGTCTATAAATGTGTAGCCCCCTCCCACACAAGGCTCTTCTAGAGCCTTCCGGGATAAAGGGGGGTCGTCATTACCTGTGCTGTTATAATACATATTTAGAGTTCTATTAGCTTTTTGTCAGACAATTAAATTTGTTAATACATCAAATCGCTAAAATAGCATATCAAATAATAATAACAATAATAATAAATATACTTTTTTGGGTGCAGAAACTCGGACCGATATCCTCCTCGCGGGGCACCCCAGGCAACAGGCAGTGGTAACTCTATCTGGCTAATATCCGACGTGGATCTCAGAGCTAACCATCCTGAGACTCTAACTCTGTGGTTTTTGACCAGTACACATAAATAGCTCCTCACAATCGACCTCATTTGGGTGGAGGTCGGTGAAAAATTGGAGAGGCCCTACCGAATGGTTCTCCAGATGACAATTTGGCAATGGAACATGGATGCTTTAACTGGACGACGGAACTCCTTGGCGACTTGCTAACCTACTATGGGTTCAGTGAACAGGGACGTAGAGGACACATGACGCGATTACATCGGTTGTGGTGCAATATACAACCGGAGTATCCCGCTTTCTCCTAACAACACCCGAAGGACCTAGTATCCTTTCTACGACGAACAGGTTATCAAAGGGCACCCCGTCAACAGAACCGCACTACTGCTGCAACAGATTCAAGCTGACGACGAACACCACTTACTGATGTCGGTTTACGGGCGAGGATTAACTTTAACACCAGAGCTATCTAAAGCCACAAGACTTGGCAAGAATGGATCCATTGATCACTGACAAACTTCCAGAAGATGCCAACGAATGACAAACCAACAATATTGTGTACGCAGCCGCAAGACAACTGGTTCCCCTGTAGTGCTTGGTAAGCATATTGGACAAGCTCGAAAAGACTAAGCGGCGCGTACACAAAATCCAGGAAAAAATTAAATCATCCAGACCCCACGCGGGGGCCGTGGCTCCAGAGTGTGATGGAATATATAATGGCAGCTAAGCCGTTTACGTCGAAAATCCAGTGTATAATTCCTTAAAAAAGTTTAATTATTACCACTTTCACTCATAAATTAAAAATAAGCGAGTTATTTAGTAAAAATGAAACTAATTCGATCTAAGATGGGGCTAGCATAACAGGATTAAAACCCCGAAAATCTAAATTTAGATTACCCATGTTATAAAACGCATACGGGAATTAATTCAATTTGCAGTGTTCATCTCGACTGAAGTCTAACTTTTACTTCCACGTCCAGTCCAGGAAGTATAGTAATGCAAAAAAAAAAAATTTTGTCGGAATAGGCTATAAATGTCATGAAAAGTCGAGATTTTAAATTTGAGCGAAAAAATTTTCTGTCTGTCTGTCGGTCTGTCTGTAACTTTTTTGTGCGCACGATTACTCTGGAACCGTTTACGATATTAACTTGAAATTTGGTACACTTATGTATTATAACGAGATCTGGAACTAGATTATATTTTGATCTAATTCCGTTGAATGGTTCGGGGGTAAATGGTGTAAAATTGCAATTTAAGGCATGTACGAAAAGTCAAGGTCTCAAAAATTTCTATTTTTGACTATTATGAATGGGAGTAAAAAAAATAAAATGTAATTTAGTGTGTATACAAGAACGAAACGTCTCAAGAAATTTTTTTGGCATTGGCCACCCCCTCTACCACCCCCACTGCCACTTCCACTCTATTATTAAAGGGAGTAAAAAATTAAATTGGGATTTAGTGTGTACGAGAACCAAGGGGCTCTAAAATTTATTCTGGCATTAGTTACCCCCTCTACCACCCTCATTGCCACCCTCACCCTATTGTTTAAGGGAATAAAAAAATAAAATGTAATTTACTGTGTATACAAGAACGAAACGTCTCAAGAATTTTTTTTTACATTAGCCACCCCCTCTACCACCCCCACTCTATTATTAAAGGTAATAAAATATTACATTGGGACTAAGTGTGTATAAAACTTGGATACAAAATCTGGATGTGGAAGTAGTGATTCCTTGGGCAGCGGTTTTTAATTTGATGTCGCAATACTTTATCTGTGCGGAGACCGATGGTGAGACAAGATGGGTGACCCAGGGCCGACTAAAAGATGGGAGTGTTGTTACCATGCAGCGAAAAGGGGAAAACGATAATTCTGTGACACGGTACAGTTTTAAATGGCCAACTACAAGCGTATTATCGTAAGAATAATGAGTAAATGGAGTTTTATGTGCTTGGGCTGCATCGTGCGTTTCATTACATTTGTGAAGTACTACAAATTGGCGACGAGGATTATTTCAAACCTATAACACAATAAAAGTAAGAAACATATTAGTTCAATACGACTCCTTCACGACTAAATTAAGGAATGCAAAATATTTCTCTCGTTTAAACGTAATGAACGCTTATCAACAAGAGCTGGATAAGAATAGTCGCTACATCAAGCAAAACGTCTT
Organism: Leptura quadrifasciata; assembly: GCA_963675555.1. Lineage (NCBI taxonomy): Eukaryota > Metazoa > Arthropoda > Insecta > Coleoptera > Cerambycidae > Leptura > Leptura quadrifasciata. The sequence goes on along the minus strand of OY776673.1, from coordinate 145,327,066 downwards.
ATGTTTGAGGTAAACTCGGCTCAAGAAAGTTATGCAAGTTCTAAGAGAAAATAATGTTTTGTTAAATAAAATGCCTCATAGATGTTCACGAGTTAAAATTCTTAACTATCAACCTTATCATGCTTCGACTCAAAACGGCGTACGCAACTACCCACACAACATCTTATGGATATGTATGTCTATAGCATAAATATACATAATATGTCTGTTAATATATATCATTTTACATTATTTTTGAAAACAACAGGAGCCATAACTATTTCTAGACTAGAACATTTTGAAAGACAAAAATCTGATGAATATATGAACAAAATTCATATATTTTACAAAACATTTATATTCACATATTTCAAGAACATATATAGAATCTAGTACGAATAATTTCAATATTTTTTTATTTCACACAAATATCAAATGTTGAAAGTATGAAAGTTATCTGCTAAATGTACCAAATTAACATTTTTCAATAATTATAGAAGCGTTTATTCGTACATTTGGATTACTTACACGTTTAGTTAACATTTTGGTAAATCAAAAATTATATTAAGCGATAAGATTAATTCAATTTGAAAAGTATTTTAAATAAAAATATTTTAGGGAAAACTTATCTTTTAAATTAAATTGCGCGCGTACCACAAACCGTGGCGCGTACGAGAATTAATGTCATCAACCGACGTGCATGAGTAAAGAGATCATGATGACATGAGGGAGTGTTCGTCGAATCCGAATCGTTTTTACAACGCAGTTTGTGCCGGCTTCATTTTTCGTTAAAAGTGTGTGACTTTATATGAATTTGGATGCTATACTATTTGCTTCTGTAAATTTTATGTTACATGTGATTATAAGGTAGGTATAAATTATTAGGCCAATTTCTTAAAAATGATGTTAAAACAGTCTACTTTTTTAGGTTAGAAAATTTGCTAGTTTCGTACATTATATATAACGTACCTAAAGTATTTTGTTTGTATATGATGAACCCTCAAGAAAAAGGCAGAAGATCACGTCAAGGAGAAAACATATAATTCCATGTTGTTAATTACATTTAGTTCTCAAGTTACCACAGTCGACGAATATAAACCTGAGTTACATAATGATTTTAATTATTTTTTGTAAACGATTTTAAATATGCTTAAAATATATTTATGTTAAAATATTCCTTGTTTTATTTGGATTTGAACCTAGGACATGATATACACCTGGTGAGTAGTCCCGCTATTCTTATATAATTGATAATATACCATGATTATTCTGCATATAGGTGCATTCATTGAATATGAAAAAAAAACTACAAAAATGTATGTAAATTTCATATTCATTAAATATACAAAATATATGTATACATAAATATGTATATCCATAAAATATGTTATTGTGTATATGATGTACATTTTATGTCTAATGAATGTACATTGTATATGTTTATGTACAGTTAATGGATATGAAAGTCGGCGACAAAAGTATATGCAATGTATATCAATTTCATATCCATTACATGTACACTGAATATACTTGCTCCATCAGGTGGATATATATATCCATAAAATGGATATGAATTGTATGTACACTGCATATGATTTTGTTGTGTGGGTAGGTAGTTGCAGATGCAGATGCCAGCCCTCTGGCATTAGGAGCAGTTTCAAATTGCAGTCTGATAGCTGGGCTAGAATTTGAGCTGGTGGTCATAAGAGCGCTCCGGATGTAAGCCGTCAAGACGCTTTGATATACTCATCATCCATCATTATTTTAAAAAACGGCTTTCACTAAAAGAAATTAAAAACATGTTACAATGTGGGATGATGAGAGAAAAAAAAAGTATATATAAAAAATATAATTTTCTTCTTCTAATTTTTATCATCCCGCATAGGTAGTATTAAAATAAACATTTTCCCTTTCTGTAATTAGCCCTATATGTCCTCAGGAACAAATAGAGATTTAAAGATTAGGTATAATAAATTTGTACAATGTCTATTTATCTATTCATCTATCACTCTCTTTCGCAAGCACACCGTACATTCGACTGCGTCATTTTATTGACGTGAAGTCATTTTCAACTAAAATTGGAAGCATCGATGACGAATACACTCCGGAGAACTCTTAAGTCACTAATAGCGATATTTAAATCCACAATGAAAGATGGCCACTTAGGTTACAGACTTTCAAGTACAAAGTCGCATTTCAACCAGGGAAACCTAATATCGCAGATTCAGTATCAAGGTTATGCAAATTACAAGACGAAAGATCATTCGACACGAGAAGCAAACAACACGTATTCATGACTGTAGAAAGCTAAACCTAAAGCAATGAAGGTATCACAAATTATTTCAGAAAGCAGAACAGACACAAACAACAGGAGGTAGTAATAAAAATTAATAGTGATTCATAGAGCATGATAAACAAGAACATATACTTTACTTCAATTCTAAAGCGACTCCAAATTGTCCATGCAAATAGAAGTGACTACCAATATTTTTTTCTTATACACTTATTTAACGTCGACCTATTTCCGTGACTAAGGCATACCATCAACATCTAGAGACGAGCTAGCCCCAACCAGAAATTTTGCCTAACCTCTTTGTCGAAGAGTGGGGATTTTTACTTGCTTAACATTTAATATATAATGGACTGACAGCTTTATATTGCCTCCGAAAGATGGTATATCCACTACGCAATCCTCGCCTAAGATTGCATAGCTTCTACGTACACACTGATATACAAGCCCTAGAAAATTATTCTAAATCTTCTTTAATTTAAGATAACGTGTAGGTCCTCAATTATTCATTCTAGACCCTCACATTTATACATTTCTGTTATAAGCTCTTCGAAGAGAAACAATGACCTAAAAAAATATGGGCTGTTTTATTTAAGACAAAATTATAGGGGTGGCTATGGGGGTAGAGCTTTTCCTAGGTCTATTCATAAGAAAGAAGTGTGCGTGTCCCTATTATTGCTTTTTAAAGTGTTTTTTCGTTTTGTGCAAAAATGAATATATCCATTTTATGTGTCTGAGTTACACCGCGTCTTTCATTACATTTATGAGGTAGTACAATTTGCAATGGTATTAGTATAGGTGCAAATATAACTTTTCCATTTTCCTTTGCAAGAAACATTACTACAGTGATACCTTTATGTCATCAGGAAACTACTATTATTTGAACTTTACAATTTAAAGCTGTCAAAAGTAGTACTAATTTATCCTTTATCGTTTATTTTAAAGAAAACTTTATTTGAACTTAAACAGAATGTTGACTAAAAACGTAACGGGAAAAGTACACATATTGATAATACAAATAGGTAATAATTTACTGGTTATTTGCGACGATTTAATATTACAAAATATATTAATTAAAATAACATCGTTGTAAACGGTTGGCTTTCTCAATGTTTAGTGGGAGGTAGTCGTTGAACTTGTGGCTTTTTTGAAATTATTAAAATCAACTAGTGGAATTTTGTAACGCCTCGTGCACTTCCACTAAAACCAGACTTTAAATAATCCTATCAAATACATATAAAAACTTGCTTGTAATTTTGTTAAACAATCACCAGAAATGTTGCAAGACTATTTGCGAATCGGCGACCTGGCACAAATTAGACCAGTTTTTTAAATTATATTTGCTAATAATTACCTATTGACTAATTGTTGTATCCATATATGGAACTTTTTTAGATCACTCATAATTTAATTTAGAAAACTATGTACACAGGTATTGGCTTTATTTCGTAATTATATTGTCCGAGGGGCCGCTGGACGCGAAGTTAAAATTATGCCAAGTGAAATTCTATAAACTGAGAGTAGGATACAAATAGTTGCAAATAAATTTTATGATTTCATTTATTCAGATAGAAAATCATATCAAGTGTGACGGTCTTCCTGGAATTCCTGATAAGAAATACGTAAACCACATAGCACTATTACCTCACTGAAACTATAAAAAAACCGGATGAGTTTTATTCACTTGGTATATCGATAAAAACGACTATCAATGTCAATGTCTGCAAATTAGTCATGAGTCAGCAACAAACATTCTCAAAAAATATGGTTACCGCTCATTTAAATATCAATTGCACGAGCAGCGTTTGTACGAAGATGATGGTAACCAAAGATTAGCTTATTTTGACTGTTTACTTCAGAATAATACCGCTAACCCGAATTTTCTTTCTTTTATATTGTTTTCTGACGAGTCGAGATTGACCAACAACGGAATATTCAATAAAAAAACCATACATATTGGACGCAGGAAAATCAACATTTAAATGAGGCAAGATAATTTTCCGGGAAGATTTGGAGTAAATGTGTGGGTTGGGGTGATTTGGAACAAGAATTATTCGACCTATTTTCTTTCAAGGACCTTTGACAGGGGAGAGATATTTAGAATTTTTACAAAATGATACTGCAGAAATGTTGATGGACGTATCACTTGCAGTTTCGGAAGTATTTTCAATAGGATGAGGCTCCGCTTCATAATGCCCCTCGAGTTATGACCGATTAATTGCAACAAATTGACCTGTACTTTGGCCAGCCCGCTTACCAGATCTAAGCATTTTAGATTTGCTTGTGTGGGGTTATGTGAAATAACGAGTTTTTTATACACACCCTCAAACGCTTGAAATGTTACAAACTACTATCCGCGAAGTTTGTACAAGTATAACTGCTGCTATGTGTATGAAGGAGGGATGCACTTTGAAGATTTACTATCTTTTAACTGATCTTTTAATATGTCTTTCATTGTTAAAATAAATCATTTCGGAGGGATCACTTGTTTTTTGCAACGTTGTTTTGTTGAAAAAATGAATGTTATGAATCTAGTTTTATTCAATTTCCTCGGCATTCATTTATAAGCGTTTTTTTAATGTTTTAATTATTATCCACAAAGACTCCATGTATTTGGGATAATATCAAACCGATTTTCGATTTGAGGTCATCAGTGGATTTGCCGTGAAAATTAGTATTTAACTATTGGGTGTTCAAAAGATGTTGCCATTTGAAAAAGTTCTTAATTGCAAATTAGTGATTTGGGACATTTTATTTGGTCGTAGGTACTAAACCAATTCGAAAAGTCTCATGTTTACATTTTTTTCTTATCAATTTGGTCCATTTGATTAATATGAGTGCGTTCACTGCTCTCTAGATGCAAAAAATAAAAATAGCCCTAAAAATCAAGCAGTCTCAGAAATGCTTTTAAAACCATGCAATCGTACCTAAAAGCATCTGTGGAATCCAAAAATGTAAAAATATACATCCATTTAAAATTTCAAAGTTAAAATGTAAAAATATACAGGGTGCTCCATTTAAAATTTCAAAGTTGGATTAATTTCCGGGAAAACCGGAAGTGATGGGAAAATACCAAATAGTGAAAAATTGGGCGTTTTTGGTATATATTACCCCAGCCAAGTTTAAGACATATCTTGAAAACTCTGTAAACTATGACATGTCTAATGATTCCGTTGAGGCCTGGTATATTTGCTATCTTTGCAGAATATTATCATTTAATGGCACACGCGTGTGTCCCAAAGTTGAAAGTAACTCCTGTTTTTAGGTAAGCTATATGTTATGTGTACCTACTGTGTAGTGCTTGCAAAATATTGTAATTTTGTTAGGCAGCTAGTTATTGCTGGTTGAGTGCAATAAAAACAATGAATGATTATTGATAATATGCCGATATACTCTTCAAGAAGATATATTTTTTAATTAAAATAAAGAATTATGATACACAGATATATTAACAACAAAGGTGCCAAGGTCGTAATTTCTACTAAAAGCATATACTGGGTGCCTACGATATTACTAGCCAGCCTATAAATTTCTTGTAAAAAAGATATCGATTTCAAATTTTAGGAAGTTGTATGGTTGAATACGGTGCACAATTTGATTGCCCCAAGATTTTCATTTCCGGTTTAACCGGAAGCAGTATAAACGTTGTTATTTTTAATGAAACACCCTGTATATTATTCGAAATTTAGATTGTCCAAGAAATTCTAGGTTCAATACATGTAGCATACCCAGTTTTCGAAAAAATGGCGGTTGAAATTATTATATCGATTATAAATTATTTCATTTTCATATAAAATAAGTAAATATAGGAACAAATTTGTCACGATAGTAGAATGCAGGTTTTCACGGCCGTTGTCTAATGAAGTAGTTTCTTCCGGGTCTTGCCGTGGTCGTCGAACTTGACTTGACGTTTCGCTGATCATCCTGTCAGCTTCTTCAGAAGGATTCTAAAGACTGAATTTGTTGTGTTACACTCCTCGGTATATACCTAGGCGACGTTTCGCTTCGCTGGTCATTGGTCGTGCTTGGTTCGCTTCACTGCTCATTCGTCGTGTTTGGTTGACCGTGACTTACTACGGTGCTGGTACTTGGCAATACCAGTCTCCACGTGTTCTTCCGTTCTGTTGATAATCCTCCGGGCAGCAGGTGTTTCTAGGTGGTGTTTAATCTTGACGAATGTTTTTTTTTTTTTTTTTTTTTTTTTATACATTTATTTAACGTCGGCCTATTTCCGCTACTGAGGCCTAACACCGACGCCTGTAGACGAGCTACCCCCAACCAGGAATTTTGCCGAACCTCTTCCCTTAAGAAGAGTAGGGATCTTTTACTTGCCTAACATTTAATAGACAAGGGACCGACGGCTTTACATCCCCTCCGAAGGATGGTATATCTCCTATATAACCCTCGCCTAAGGTTGTATAGCTTCCGCGCATACACTGATATACAAGCCGCTGGAAGATTTGACGAATGTTGGTGTGACCTTCTTGTCTCTACAGCGTCGTAGGAATGCTAACGATGAAAGTAACTTATTCTTCTTACTCCTTAGTGTGTCCAATCTCCTGGTTTTAAGTAGATAGCCTCCCCAACTTTAACAGAGAGGATGGGTATCGACTTAGTAACACGTGGAGACTGATATTGCTAAGTACCAGCACCGTAGTAAGTCACGGTCAACCAAACACGACGAATGAGCAGCGAAGCGAACCACGACCACGGCAAAATCCGGAAGAAATTACTTCATCAAATCTGTCACGGTTACTTAAGTTTTTTGGTGAGTAAAATTTGATAGTCATAACAATTTCATTTCCGACTGAACCAAAAGTACTACGAAACGTGATTTTAAGGCTCAAATTACTTCGATATTTTTAATGGAATACCCCGTATTGAACCTTAAATTTACATTCTACTAACCTTTCTGGATATTTTTTGTTTCTGGTATCCTCTGTCTAAACCTAATAGTTTATGATATATCGGTGACTGAATGTTTACCTGCACTGTAAGTATGCCACAAATCTGCTCAAAGCAGAAAAATAAAATAAGTATAAAAAATGAAACATTAAAAGTAATAGGCAGGTATAATTTATTTTAACCATAATTTAAATGATCAAAATGTACACCGAGTTTATCACTTACGTAATTCTATTTCTAAGGTCTCCTATGTTATGTGGTTGTGTGTGATATACCTTTTCCTTGATATGGACCCAGTAAAAAAATTCCAAAGGTGTAAGGTCTGGGCATCTCGCCGGGCACCGCATAGGACCATGGGTACATATCCAGCGATTATTAAAAGTTTCATTTAAATAGTCCGTGACTACTCGGGCATTATGGGGGGTGTACCATCTTGCTGATAAAAGACATGTTCATGCTGCACAGGTAAAACTTCAATAAACTTTTGAATTCCGTTCTGTAGAAGATGTAGATACTGGGTCCCGTTTAAGGCCCGCCGCATATTGGACCCAGCCCAGCAGAGCGCAGCCCCCTCCCAGGCGTGAGAGAATTCTGTGATACATAGTAAAACAGAACTCACACGCGTGGTGAACGTCGCCGTGGACTGGTTTCAATATGCGCCACTTCTTGTCTTACTATGTATCACAGAATTCACCCACGCGTGAGAATGGGCTATGCTGTGCTGGGCTGGGGTCAATATGCGGCGGGCCTAAAAGTCCATAAAAAAATATTGGTCCTGCAATGCGTGTTCCTATAACGCCCAGCCAAACGTTGATGCCGAATCTTTCTTGAAAAGCCCCTCCTCTAAATAGATGATTATTTTCAGTTGCCCAATATTATAATATTGGGCAACAATAACAATATTGTTCCTGTTAAAAATTCCCATGTTGGTAAAACGGGATTCGTCCGAAAATAAAAACGATTTTATATTTGGCTGATGACGCTCAGTTTCTAGATACCAATTGCAAAAATTCAATCTTCATTGATAATCTCCCTCGTAAAGATACTGATGGATTTGGTACTTAAAAGATTTGTGCCTATGTTTATGTAGAATCTTCCTAACACTTTCGGGAGATATCCCGATACCACTGACAATTTGCCTTGTAGAACTTGTTGGATCAATCTCAACACAGGCCAGTGTGTTTATCTCCCCCTCCTCATTTACAATAAATCATCTGTTCTCATATTCATGATCATTTTCCTTTTTCAAATGTTCTTCCAACCATGAAAAATATTGTACACAAGGTTGGTCACGTTGTCACGTTCTGGATAACGTCGAACATACAATGCTCTGGCTTCTTTTCGATTTTTTCTTACCTCTCCATATACTAATAACATTCAATTTGATGCTCGCGCCTAAACACAGCCATTTTGAACAACCAGATAACACTTACTAAAAGGTAAATCAAGAATAAAACGCAAAAATTAAATGATAATGTCTAGAATGGTAGCTCAGTTGGTTAAAGCGTCTGGCTAGCAAACTCAATATTAGCCACAGTTAAACAAAATAAAATCTTTTTAATGGTTAATGGCTAGCAAACTGAGTTGCCTAGCCAAGTGGGTTCGATACCCACAAGGCGAAACAATTTTTCATTAAAAAAATTGCCCCAAGAGTGGTTCGGAGTCCACATTAAACTGTAGGGCCTCGTCTCTCTTTACCTAGCACAAGATCCTTGAGATCTTCCAGGGGGTTACTTCGGTAACTTGAGAGGCGGTTAAGAAAACATTTTTAAGAGAAACTCTTAAATGCAGCAGTACTGTTAAAATCTAAATAAAAATCGGTAAATAGTTGTTTTGTTTTACACAGCCCTCTTGACACAAAATTCTGTTTATACATAATTTATTATTTAGCCTTTGTGACAGTGCAGGTGAACATCCAGTGGCCGATATCTCATAAACTACTAGGTTTAGACAGAGGATGCCAGCAACAAAAAATATTCAGAAAGGTTAGTAGAATGTAAATTTAAGGTTCAATACAGGGTATTCTATTAAAAATATCGAAGTAATTTGAGCCTGAAAATCATTTTTCGTAGTATCCTACTTACGGTTCAGCCGAAAATGAAATTATTATGACTTTATCAAATTTTACTCACCAAAAAACTTAAATAACTGTAACAGATTTGTTCCTACATTCATTTATTTTGTATGAAAATGAAATAATTTATGATCGATATAACAATTTCAACCGCCATTTTCTCGAAAACTGTCAAAGACAGATATAGGATATGCTACAGTTTTGGTCCTAGAATTTCTTGGACAATTTAAAATTCGAATAATATACAGGGTGTTCCATTAAAAATAACAAAGTTTATACTGTTTCCGGTTAAACAGGGAATGAAAATCAGATCTTGGAGCAATCTAACTGCGCACCGTACTCAACCATATAACTTCTTAAAATTTGAAATCGATATCTTTTTTTACAAGAAATTTATACGCTGGCTAGTAATATCGTAGGCACCCGGTATACTGGCAACGATACAAAAATACGAGATGTTAGAGAAATGCGCAAATCAAAGGTATTGTTTTGACTATGGACTGTTATTAATGGCAAACTTAGTACTGCACGATATTTAATTACAATTATTGCAGTGTATTTGTCAGGTTTGCTCTATATTTTTCAGTTTGTATCCCCGCTATTTTTCAATACTGCATAGAAAATAAAATCTTTCAATAAACATATGTTTACATTGAATTTCTGCAATTATGCACTAATTTCGGGGCGAAGTGTAAACAACATTAATTATATATCTATTAAAAGAGATTCTCATTTGCATTTATTATAAAACATCAAAAATAAAACCTTGGAATTGAAAAAATGTAATTTTATAATTTGATTATAAAGTTAAATGAGAACATTTAGTTTTTATTAATTTAATTGTTGCTTGTCAACAGAATTGCTTTAGGAACTAGTTTGTAATGAACTTTGTATTATAAATCACTGAATTGAATGAATAAATTTAGATTAAATGTTACTGCACAGACCAGGCGCCGCGCCACGCCAATTCTAAATTACTCGTTAGTTGTTTATTGAAAATAATTGTACAAATGTGACTTAATCAAAAATGAACACGTGTTGTAGAGATACTTTTTTTGATTTCAATAATAATAATTTATGTATCCAGTTAAGTGACGTATATAGAATTTATTTTGGGGAGAGGAGCATTGTAAGTTGTAAGGTATATAAATATAGCTTAAAGCAGTTAAATTTAAAGGAAAGTAGGTACCTCATAAAATCTTTATTTTTACATACAGTTCTAAGTATCAATTTTCAGTAGCTCTTGGTTTATTATGTATATATCACAATGAACACAGCCAATAATAAAAACTAACAAACAACACAAGATGAATCCATTAATGAAAAAAACTTTAAGAATGGTAATATAAAGAAGAACTTTTAATGCATCGCATATAGAGGCTGATGTAAAATATATCTATAATGGACACATAAAAGACTTAGTCCCAATACATGGCTAGACTCACAAATCAAGAAAGGAAAGACTTTCAGAATGTAACCATTCTAGCCAGGGGATGTAAAAGTTAGAAATAAATAAGTTTGAATTTTGATCTTACACCGAGGGAAATATGAGGCTTGAAATAAGTAAGAAGCCTTAGTTTTTTCAATTTAGTAAATATTTGTTATCCTTTATTGTATTTAATACAGACAAATAATTATTTAAAAAAATTTTGTTCCGACAAGAATATACCAAATATTCAATTAGTTGACAAAACTAAATGATTTATTTCCGCCGTATTTGTTCCTCCTAAGTAAATTACTGTACGAAAATGACAGATTTAGTTGAGAGAAATATATTTGCTTCTCCCAAATCTATTCAATATTACATTTATTTCCTAGAAATAAATATATCAGCAAAGAGTTAATCATAATACATGAAGTAAATATTTAGTTCTGTATAGTAAATATTTACTACTCATTAATAAATTTACTTATGAAAACTAAATGTTCAAATGTCGCCCTCTGCCGTCGAAAAATTATACTGTGTACTTTATCGTTTTCGTTATAGACGCCATTAAGTGATCCCAGTTTTCTTCGCGATTCGTGGTGTTTTTAGTCAGTTTACGGAGTTTATTTTTGAGAATGGTTGAATTGAGTGAATTTAATGTAATCTTGAGGCCTTGGATGCATCCAGCAAATCTTTAAAGGGATGAACTAGTCTAGCTCGACTATTTGTGAGGTCGCCATTGTATTCACTCTACTATTAGTAAAACAAAGTTATCATGCACGTGCATTATTAAATTTTCTATATTACATGTGCACTATATCATATCTGATTGTCCTATAATGCGAATATGCATAATTTTATTTATGATGATTCTTTCGCAGTTTTGGGACACAATGGAGTATACTAAAAAAGTTAAAAGTGAATAAGTACTATGGGTCCATATACATTTTAGATAACCTCAGTCTACTTATGTGATTATAAATTTTCTTGTTCTGTAATTTTTTAAATGCAGATATTTTACAATAAAACATTGTAATATAGTATATTGTTTTATACGGTTTGTTTAATGCTTTATTTTAGTATTATTAAATCCAAACATTTACTCGGTACTTATTGTATATTAATTGCATTTTCTAACGTCATGCTATATTTAATTGATTTAAATAAACGGTGAAAGTCATCCTGATAGAATATAGTGCATTCAAATACAGGTATTACATTTATTAACATTAGAAGCATATAGAGAGGGTGAAAAATAAAGAATATATAAAAAAATTTATAAACCTTTTTCAAGATCAAACACTCAATGATACTCAAATCAATAGATTCATATTTTCTTCCAATTTATCAAATATTTGTAAAAAAAAGTGGTTTATTATGTATATATCACAATGAACACAGCCAATAATAAAAACTAACAAACAACACAAGATGAATCCATTAATGAAAAAAACTTTAAGAATGGTAATATAAAGAAGAACTTTTAATGCATCGCATATAGAGGCTGATGTAAAATATATCTATAATGGACACATAAAAGACTTAGTCCCAATACATGGCTAGACTCACAAATCAAGAAAGGAAAGACTTTCAGAATGTAACCATTCTAGCCAGGGGATGTAAAAGTTAGAAATAAATAAGTTTGAATTTTGATCTTACACCGAGGGAAATATGAGGCTTGAAATAAGTAAGAAGCCTTAGTTTTTTCAATTTAGTAAATATTTGTTATCCTTTATTGTATTTAATACAGACAAATAATTATTTAAAAAAATTTTGTTCCGACAAGAATATACCAAATATTCAATTAGTTGACAAAACTAAATGATTTATTTCCGCCGTATTTGTTCCTCCTAAGTAAATTACTGTACGAAAATGACAGATTTAGTTGAGAGAAATATATTTGCTTCTCCCAAATCTATTCAATATTACATTTATTTCCTAGAAATAAATATATCAGCAAAGAGTTAATCATAATACATGAAGTAAATATTTAGTTCTGTATAGTAAATATTTACTACTCATTAATAAATTTACTTATGAAAACTAAATGTTCAAATGTCGCCCTCTGCCGTCGAAAAATTATACTGTGTACTTTATCGTTTTCGTTATAGACGCCATTAAGTGATCCCAGTTTTCTTCGCGATTCGTGGTGTTTTTAGTCAGTTTACGGAGTTTATTTTTGAGAATGGTTGAATTGAGTGAATTTAATGTAATCTTGAGGCCTTGGATGCATCCAGCAAATCTTTAAAGGGATGAACTAGTCTAGCTCGACTATTTGTGAGGTCGCCATTGTATTCACTCTACTATTAGTAAAACAAAGTTATCATGCACGTGCATTATTAAATTTTCTATATTACATGTGCACTATATCATATCTGATTGTCCTATAATGCGAATATGCATAATTTTATTTATGATGATTCTTTCGCAGTTTTGGGACACAATGGAGTATACTAAAAAAGTTAAAAGTGAATAAGTACTATGGGTCCATATACATTTTAGATAACCTCAGTCTACTTATGTGATTATAAATTTTCTTGTTCTGTAATTTTTTAAATGCAGATATTTTACAATAAAACATTGTAATATAGTATATTGTTTTATACGGTTTGTTTAATGCTTTATTTTAGTATTATTAAATCCAAACATTTACTCGGTACTTATTGTATATTAATTGCATTTTCTAACGTCATGCTATATTTAATTGATTTAAATAAACGGTGAAAGTCATCCTGATAGAATATAGTGCATTCAAATACAGGTATTACATTTATTAACATTAGAAGCATATAGAGAGGGTGAAAAATAAAGAATATATAAAAAAATTTATAAACCTTTTTCAAGATCAAACACTCAATGATACTCAAATCAATAGATTCATATTTTCTTCCAATTTATCAAATATTTGTAAAAAAAAGTGGTTTAAATATTCCAAGATGAACTTTTATACACATCAGGTATGTAGAAATGTAAATTCTTATTTTTAAGGTAGCAATATTTGTTTATCGCATATATAGTGTGTTCCCGGTTTGTGCGTCGAAGAAGATTGTTTTATTTTAATGTTTGAAAAAAATGACAATGCAGAAGAAAAGGTTTTATTTATTGAAAGGTAAAGAGACGCATAATGAAAAGCAGAATTTAATTTATTGATTTATTTGAAAATGTATATATATCCAAAAAAAATTAAGAAATGTCTAGCTAGATTACACTATACCTTCGTTTTTCGTTTACGACCAAATGCCAAATATATGTAGATATTGGAATTGCAAGACATAGTTAAATACAAAAGTTCATAGATATGCAAAATTTAAAAGAAATATAGAATATTTAAATTTTTGTTGTTATATTTGATTTCAAAATTTTATATAGATATGTGACCGTATCTGGCAACTTAATTGACATTTTGCTTTTAAACAAAAGTCAAACTAGTTTGGTTGCTTTCTGTTTCAGTAAATATTAAAACATTTTTCCCCAGTTATTTTTTCAATTGTTGAAATTAACGCAATTTTTCCTCTCCGGCAGATAATCCGGGGACACACTGTACATTAACATAAAATAAATATTTTTATATTGCAACTAAATCCAAAATTACACATTTATTAACCACAAGTAAGCATATTTACTAGCAAAAAATTTAGAAAGTACTAGTAAAAATGATTTTTGTTAAGAAAGAAATATTTTTTTATTACGCATAAATTGAAAGGCAAATTCATTTACATGAAACAAATTTTATTAATTACGAATAAATCAATGAAACTTTTGTAAGAAGCTTTGTTTGTGAGAAATAAAGCTTTATTTCTCAGAACTATACATTTTTTACTCGTTCGTATTTCAATTTATTTGACAATACTAAAATATTTATTTTTCATTTTTAAATAAATGCTCTTAGTATCCCCAACTAAATGTCTAATCGGCCAAATACGAATAAATCATTTAGTTGGGGGTAATAAAATTTATTTATCTCAATTAAATCATTCTCTCAGTGTAGGTAAAATTAGAAAATTATCACAAAAAATACATGTGGCCAAATTTTGGGGCGCCAGGGGGGCTACTGGGCATTTGCGCGATTGTCCAGCGCTCCAATCCCACACTGCACATAGGTAATACTTACGAAATAAAGACAACATTCAAAACCCTTCAAATTTTAATCGGAGTGTTAGACATAGGAGTTCAAAAAATTATTATTGCTATTGACGGGTGTTATTCAATCTTCTCTACGATAAAAAAAATATATATTAAGAATATCAACGTTGGTAATTCTTAATTATTACATTACTAAAATTAAATTGATTTGAAAGGTAATAAACGCTTTTGTGGGCGTCCAGTATATATCACTAAAACAGACACATCATTTATTTAAATTATTGAACTCGTGACTATATTACGGTTTCAAGCTAACATTTTTGCGAACTTAAATTTTCCTGCGGTCTACTTTTCATTTTAACAAAGTGAGTAAGTGGCACGATGAATTCAAGAATGTTTGATGCCGAAGGGCACTGAAACCTGAAACCAGATGCTTAGACGTCTGGACGTCTCACAAACATTACTTAACTCAAAGGTTAAAACGATTTGCTGTCGCGATTTTGAATAAGTAGGTGTAAGTCATTTAAAAATGCGCTTGTACGCTGTCATTTTTATATTACTTACTTTGTTATACAGTGCGTTTACCCCTCATCATCGTTACTATTGCCTATAGAAAAAAAACTTTTAAATAAAAGTTTTGTGTGTGTGTTATGACTGATAAAATGCTATCAAAAGTACAGCAGCGTGCAGATTTCAGGGGACACAAAAAAATTATATATATTTTTTAAATGGGATACCCTATATATTATAAAATTTTTGAAATGATCCTTTTTTCCTCATTTCAAAAATATTACAATATGTTACCCCTACCATATACCGTTTTTGAGTTATTAAACGTCGAATATCTTAGTTAAACTAATTACTGTAAATATGGAACAGTTGACATTATTAAAGTGAGCTATGAAAATGACAACCGTCGTGTTTTGATAAGTGACATTTCTTTAATGAAATAATCAAAATGGTTTAGGGCCGGTTTTTCAATACTCAGTTAAAAGTGTCTGCTACGTAGCTAGTAGTTAAGATTAACTATCAGTCAATGTTCTAGTTAACATTGTGACCGTTTTCCAAGTAATATTTAGCTTCCAGCTGGCTAACTTTTGGCTAGCGAATTTATTACAATGATTGGCAATCCTGACATCTGGAAAATCAAACTTACGCATGCGCTCATAGCTTATCAACATAAGTGTTGACGCTCAGCCCTATTCTATAACCTATAAATACTGGCACGATTTGGCGGACGACAGACAATGACAGTATTTTTATATATAAATAAAAGATATTAATCGTTTTTACATAGTCGTGCTTGTAGCAAAGTATAAGTTGAGAGAAATATAACATAAAATAGGTATCAGTTCCAAATCAATAACAAAATGTTCCTTTTTGCTAGGTAATTATATAATACAGAATTTATGTTCATAACACAAGAAATAATACCGGTCTGTGATGGTCTCAATTATTGTATGTTCTATCTGTTCCAAAATTAATAAAACTGTATCTTTTCTCAAACGAAATCTCATGAAGAAACCGACGTCATCAAATTCCTCAAAGGGATTGTTTCGTTCCCTTACGACATACGGCCTTCTCTCATATTCTATAAATTCTATAAAATCTAGTTCATCATCGCTTACAAAATGCTTCCATATTATCACCGTTTACTATTTACTTCGAATAAAACTTAAAAACAAATATGTGTTAAGTTAAAATCAAAGAAGGTAAACAAATTAACCTCTCATTTTAATAAAAATGAAAGCATTACCGCGGCGTCACGCATGCGTTAAGTATATAGCCATCAGTTAGATTAACAGACACATTCAAGTGTCAGCTACTTTAGCCGATAATTTGACTGGTGGTTACTGGTTAGGTGAAACTGTGACCTGAAAAAACGGTTTGACTGGCGGTTAAGAGTTAGCTGTTGGTTAGATTAGCTTAACTGAGCATTGAAAAAGCGGCCCTAAGTGAAGAAGAAAAAGTCCAAATATTTACTTGTTATATACAAAATAATAAAAATAAACGTGCAGCAAAAAGAGCATATAGGGTGTTGTATCCAAATAGTCCAACGCCATCAGGAGATATGTTCGAAAATATTTAGCGAAAGGTGAATAATACCTCCAGTTTTAGTAGAAAAAAGTATGTTGTTCAAGAAAACCAGGAAGAACAGCTAGATATACTGCTTCATTTCGAAGGTAAGTCCATCCATATATATTCTCGAATAGACTTTTTTGAAATATTGTATTATTTTTTAGAAAATTCTGAATGTAGTATAAATAATCCAATGTAGTATAATAAATCCAACGTACGTTAAAAAAATAATGGCTACAGACCATATAAAATTTTACCCGTACAAGTTTTAACAGAATCATAAAAGGAAAAGGCTGGGCAGGGTTCCCACCACATTTTTAGAATTCAAATCTATGACTTTCCATGACCTAAAAAAAATCCATGACCAACCAAACAATATATCAGTTTTGTCTATCATTAAAACGAAAACACTTAATTTGTCAGCGTATAACTAAAAACTGTATTTGTTTTTACTACAAATAACAATACCTATAATAAAATTTCCAACAGAAAACAAGACAATAAAATATAAGTCTGCTTTCTATTATTTATAACAATGGAAACTATACATCATTTTTTAATATATCAATTTCTGTAGACAGTTCATTTCTTTCGGCCCCTAAAGTCAAATCAATATTTTTTTCTTTCCATGTCCAGTTCTTCAATTTCAGCAGTAGGTAATCGAGTCCCTCCATCCACCTTATCTTTTTTCTCAGCTTTAACTTTTTCAAGATCTTCTTTATATTTGCGATTGGCTTGTTTAAAATACCGAATCATTTTTTCATTAATTATTACAACGTTTGGGGTACCACCACATCTTAGAACATTATGATACATAAATCTTTGCGATATAATTTATTATACTGAATATTTTCTATAAGTTGTTTATTAATTCAAAAACCGCATCCTACAAATGCATTACAATGCGAAAAAATTAATAACATTTTAATTATTTGCTAAAGTCCTCATCATGTTTATCATCTTTTACTAAGGCACAATAAAAAGAATCCAATCTTTTTTATTACTAAATTTTAAAAAAAATTCTTTAAATGTTTGTCAGCGATTTATTTGCAAAATCAATTTTGTGTACTTTTGGAAATTTTTTGTAATTTTTTCATCTTTCGGCTTAAAAGAGAATCCAGCAACAGTACAATATCATTATATAGAAATAGAGTTAATAATGATATTTATTACCAATTTAGACGCATCAAATAAAATAAATTAGAGTATTATTATTGTTATGCTTATGCTACATAATTTCACCAGACATAAAATTTTAATAAAACAAATTTAATTATTTGCAATCGACGAGTCGCTTAAAAAAAATAAACAAACACGCTTAGAAATTACTAAAAACCAAGACTTAGGATTTTTATATGAAAAATCAAAACAATCTTTGTTTTCACTAAAAATCCGTGACTTCCAGGTCGAGATTTTAAATCCATGACTTTTCCATGACATTTAATGTTCCCAGGGTTGGTGGGAACCCTGCTGGACTTTTGTCGCCAGACGATTCAAAAGTTGGATGGAGATCCCGATTTTTTACTAAAGTATTATAGACTGATGAATCATCCCTTTCTACGGCTAGAGTAGGATTAGGAAAAATCGATGGTCGTGGGAAAACAAGCACAACAGAAAAAGATTGGTAAAACAAATAAAAAAATAGAAATATGAAGAAAAACTGTTAGCGTTTGGTGTGGAATTTTCAGAAACAAAATTGTTGGGACTAGATTTTATGATTATACTTTAACTGGAGTTACCTATCTGGAAATAATTATCCCAGAAGCAGAAAATATTCTTTTGCAGAATTTTCGGGAAGCCGAACTTGATGATATGATTTGGATGGGGCAACTCCGCGTAGTGTTCTACCCATTTCTTGATCATTTGAATGACGTATTCATTCTCAATATAGATAGGGAATAATAGAACAATTAAATGGCCATCTAACAGTCGGGATTTGACTCCTATAGATTCATTTTTTTTTGGGGGTTTCTAAAAGACATTGTCAATAACAATAATAATATCTATTTATATTTAAATTTCTTAAATAAATCTTTGCTATCGGTTTCGTATAAATATTTTGACTTTTTCTACCTCACTGTAAATAAATGATTTAATTTCAAATCAAAATAGCAAACAGACTTTAATTATAAAGGTACAGAGCAATCTTGAGTAATAAAATACTACATAAATAACATATATAATTAACTAGGTCTCTCAATTAATAGACAGTGTGTTCAAGTTTACCAGGTATTCAATTAACAAGAGTGATTAATTTTCTAAGGTATATATATATATATAGTATCAGACAGAAACGAGTAATATTAAACTTTATATAAAAGAACCTGGGGTAATTAAAAAGGGTTACTACACACACAACGAAATTTGGGTCCTACACTAACAAAACTAAACGATCACGCAAATGGCCAATCTTATTTGTTTATCCTTCAGATAAATAAATAGTAGTAATTAATTAACTAAAAAACAAAATTGCCAGGATTTCTGTTTGTAAATAAAACACTGGGGCTTAAATCTCTTCATTTTATTATTTTATTTAATATTTAGAAAACCGTCGCAAATCCATCAAACCCTATATAATGATATAGGGTTTTCAATTATAATGGTAATTGATGAAAAAGTGTCTATCTAAAATTGTAAAAATGAACAGGGTCGTCCATTTAAAAAAACTACCGATGACGTCATATCTCGAAAATAAGGTAGCTGTTGGAAATCAAAGTACGTCACTGAGTACTGAGTAGAATAAAAATACTACAAAAACTTTTGTTAAGGGTATTTTTTATTCGAAATTATAGTTTAACGAGAAATCAGGTGTATATATATCAATGGCACAAAAATTCACATTTTACTTACAATATATGTATTATTCTTCAGAGATACCTAACAAAAATGAACTTATCTCTATTTACCAAAATTTCAACTTGGCTATCATGACGGGCTACAGGTTCAAGAACGCTATTATACTATATAAAATTAAAATCATTTATGTTCAAGTCTAAATTATCAGACTTATTATATCAGTATTATTTAGTAACTATTTTCTGTAGTTATTTTAACGAATAAAAAATGTAGGTTAAGTTCAGTGTTGGCGGAAAGCAAGGTCAATAACCACACCATTATAATTTTATAATTATTGCACTCGTTAAATCATATCTACACCATAATAATTAGACAGATAGTATACAAAGTTATTAAACCAAATGAGCCATTGTAAATATATTGTGCAAATATTTACTTTACAGCGAAATTACTTTTGAATACCTAATTATGGATCACGTTTAATAATCTACAATTAATTATTATAAGAAAATAAACCACAAATTGTAAAATGTGATTGTGATATAAAATGAATACCATGATCCCTAATTTTTTTAAAGCTTCTGTGGGTGTTTGAGACCCCGATGCAATAAAGCTATTAAGTTTTGAATGTAGATTATTTATCTAGGAAAAAAATAGAGTGGGGGTGGTAGTGGGGAGGGGTGGTGCTGACGCCAAAAGAAATGTTGAGACCTTAACTTTTACATGCCCTAAATTTCAATTTTATGGGCTCTTACTTGCTTGTTTTGCCTATTTACCCCATTAACCCCCGAACCCTTCAACAGAATTAGATCAAAATATAATCTAGTTCCAGATCTCGTTACAATACATGACTGTGCCAAATTTCAAGTCAATATCATAAACGCACAAAAAAAAAGTTACAGACATACAGACCAACAGACAGACAGACAGGAATTTTTTTTCGCTCAAATTTAAAATCTCGACGTTTCATACATTTTAAGCCTATTTCTACAAAGAAATTTTTTTTTTTTTTGCGTTACTATACTTCCACTGAACGTGGAAGTAATATGTAGGTAAGTTATTTTGCTCCAATATAATTAACTTTGTTCGGCGGCTCAAGCTGATGTCTACGACGTTATTTGTTACTAAAAATAATCAGTAACAAGTATTTAAGAGCCACAGACATGATGAGAAGTTTAGCGTTATTGTTCTAAACTCATCAAACTACAGGGTGTCCTATAAGTAATAGTGCAGAAAATAATAGCAAATTCAGTTTAAAGGGACCTCAAGTTGTATCTTTATTGAAGCCAGGTTTAAAATTCACTCAGGCTCTAGGGCTTTTCCGGGCTGCTTACCTTAGATTAAAAGTTAATAGCAACTAAGAGTGTCAAGGTGTCAAAGTACTTTTTAACGGCAAAATTTTGATTGGGGTTTTTTAAGGCGAGGAATTCAAATCAATCCATAGTTTTGCAGTAATTTATTTATGACGTTCTAAAGATTCGCATAATTCTGTAGGTGGTACCCTCTACAAATAACATCAGAACTATGAACAGATTTGAATGACTTGCCTCAAAAAAACTAAGAAAAAAATTAGAACAGAAGTATTTCTAAAGCCCCAAAAATTTTTATGTATAAAAAATCATGTTGTCACCTACTCAACAGCAAATAATTACAGGAATGATGGAGTTGCAAGTATTTTCTGAGTAGACCTCATAAGCCCAGGCCAAGAGATACCTGCACTGTGGAGCGCTTGAGATTCGCCTATGTATATCGAATTTAAATAACGATTTTCCATGTTGTTTTTCATTATTAATCCTATTTTAATGAAGAGAGGGACTTACTTTACTCTCAGTAGAACTGCGCAGTACATACACGTTAACATAAAAAAAAGGTTAATGCTATTTTTCATTAATATGCCATCGCCTATGTGCAAAATTTTTTTGAACCGTTTATAATGCCTGCTTTGAAAAAAGTAAATTATATTGACAAAATGGCGCAATTTACAAAAAGAAAAAACATGAAATCGCACATTTTTTCGATCATAACTTTTTAATTTTCTATCGTAGAGGAACAACTAAGGGCTCATTTTAAAATCTATTTCTTTAACTTTCATATTTGCCATTACTATTTTTTATTAATTTATAATTTGCTACTTCTTCCATTTTAACATTACACTTTATTGGCAAAATATTTGGACATCATTTTGAAGCTACCATTTCTACGAAATTATTTACTAACCCTGCAGAAATAAATGGAATAGAAAATTCATCATCATTCTATAAACATTTTATTTCTGGTCTTTACCATTTTTATTGCTTATTCACCACAAAGTGTTTTGAGATACAGTTTGCCATAGCAGTTTATTAGGTATAAAAAATTATGCAAAAACCCAGAAATCTCATCGCTCGTCGCCGCTTAAATGTCTCGCTTATCGCTTTAAATGGTAGGCCGCGCGACATGGTCTTCTTTGGCGATAGTTTTACGACTGTCTTATGTCCCTATTAAAATATCACAAGTGCTACTGGAGTACAGAATCGGCTCGGTTGAGTACCATATATAGCGAACTACAAAGAAATTATATGCAATGCTTACTATTATCAGGAAACAGGTTGACCGGAACTAAAGCCAGCCCTGTACCCCTCTCTAACTGATTAGAGAACGCGGCATCGTTTTTGCCTAATTTTTTTATACAAACTAAACTGCTGGCAAATTGTACCTATTTTTTTGTAGATAAAATTGCCATTTTCATGTCGCTATACTTTTGTAACTATCTATTTTTATGAAAAATTTTATGAGAACTTTTTTTATTAGGGTTAAATTTTCTATTGAAGCAAAAGTTTTTTTTGTGCACCACTTCGTAAATGGTACTAAAATTTCTAAGACCCGTTTACTACCAATTTAAAAGAGAAAAAACGAAATCCGATCAGCAGCTTCTTTCCCGAAGTTAACCTCAAAATACTGTATTATTATAAGAAACGAGATTCATAGGCAGGCGGATGGACAGACAAACATACAATCATATGAATTTTTTTCCCTACGAACAATATTTATAGTTTTTTCCATCCCATTACAGTTATCGTACAACTGTAATCACACTGCTGCACAACTGGTTTGGTTATAAATAGCCAAAGTTTTTCAAAAAACAATTGATAAATCGCCCTACTTAATTCTGATTCACAAACAAGTATTGCCATGTGGCAAAAAATAGACAAGCTAACTTTTCCAGGCTTAAAAATTAGTAACACACACAAGTTATCGAATAAACCATTTGATTGGTTCCTCGTTGAGAGCTTTTCAATGGCGAAGATTCTCTTTCATTTTATCCGCCAGAGTGCACCAGCTGTACTCAGTTTTTTGTCCGTCAATGACATTACGAAAAAATATGTCTTTGAATAAACAAAGTTAATTAAGATGTAAAATGAAAACTTTTTGTTGTGTACCAAAGTGCTCTCTCCAGTTATATTAGGTCGGAAAAAGCAGCATCTGCCAAAAAAATCCGAGTGAGCCTAAATTTTGTTTACACCTTTATTTTAACATTGGAAGCAATGTCTAAAAAGTTCCCATCAATATCGCGCGTGCGTTTGTAGTTATTTAAGGTCAAAGGTCACGAAAATCTTATTTTCTTAAATAAAGTCTTTTCCGTATTATGCTGCCAAAAAACTCTGTAAGTACATTTCATTTCATTCTGTCAAACCTTGATATCATAATATAAATAGCTCGCTATTAATTTAACCTTGAGTATGAACCGTCGGCCTCGGTCGTCGGTCATCGCTCGGAGATTTTCGTGTAGTTCCCCGATTCGCTGTCGCCAGGCAGGTTTAAGGTCTAGTTTAAATATGAACCAGCAGACATTTGAGATATTTTCTAAAGGATTTTTCACAATTCGACGGTCAAACAAGTTCAACTGCGGAACCTGGGGCGACATGATAATAGAGCAAACCTTAATGAAATCTATGGAATCTGAGGGAGTTGTTTCCAGGGGACGAAGTACACGAAAAAGTGTACTGTGCAAATGGATATATGGTATGCACGCCATGAATTCGGTCTGCGAAGAAATTGAAAAATTTTGCCAGGTGTCTCTGGACACAGCTGATCAACATGTTGATGCAAGAGACTCAATCATTAAGAGAGATAATGCAGACGTAAAAAAATTGGTTGACTGGTTTAGTTCTTATAGTCCGTTTCCAAAAACAAATCAACTTATATCGATAGCTACAGGCGTCGTCGGGACTGAAAAAATAAACTGTTACGATGCATACAAAATTGGTCTTCAGTCAGTGCAAAGTATTGTTGGGTTAAAACTTAATGATATAAAATTTAAACGTGCAAATAGGGTCCTTTCGCTTTTGTCAGTCAATAGTTCTATTAAAGTTCATGACGTAAATGTTGCTGTAGATCCTTTGCTGCTATTTCAAAGAATCAGTTTATACAAGAAATTTGACGAAAACCTGAAAGAATATATGCAGTACGAGTTAAGTCCTTATCCCACAGCACTTTTTGATAATACAGGCATGCGAAAAGCTCCTAAATAATGCTCTATAAATATATATTGATTATTTACAAAAACATTTCGGCTCAGACATAACAGTTGTCTTTGATAGATACAGTGACAATAGCAAGAATATAAAGGCAATGGAACAACTTCGACGAACTGCTTCAATTTAGGGATCCGTAGAGGTCATGTTTGCAAATGACACTTAGCCAAGAAAAGTTCCTATCCAATCGCTCAAATAAAACTAGATTAATATCAATGCTAATGAACAGACTACAATCTAACAATATAGCCGTGAAACAAGCTAGAGACGACGCCGACGTTTTAATAGTTGAAACGGCACTTGAGAAATCACAACGCAACATCACTATTATCGTTGGAGATGATGTAGATTTACTAGTTCTTCTAATAGGACGTGCTACTTCAAACCAAGATGTTTTCTTTAAACCAGGGAGAGGGAAAATAAAATCAAATACGTACTCCTCTTCTAGCCTAAATAAATTTCCAAATTGTAAAAAGCATCTGTTGTTGCTACACGCTATTACTGGCTGTGACACAACGTTTGCACTTTTTAATAAAGGAAAAATAAAAGTTTTTAAAATGTTCGAGAGAGGGATTTGCATCAATTTGCGAAAGCTTTTAAACAGGAAAATTGTAAAGTAGAAACGATTGTGGAAAATGGATTACGCATTCTTTTGGCAATCTATGGAGCTCCTAAAACAGAATTATCTATTGAAAACTATCGATACATGACATTTGCGAAGTCAACAAGACTTAATACCGCAGTGAAATTGTCGTCACTTCCACATACTGCCGCAGCTGCAAGTCAACATCTAAGTCGAGTGTATTATCAAGTACAGAATTGGCTTGGAAATAATTTAAATCCTGAACGTTGGGGATGGACGATGATTAATAACATTTTGGAGCCCTTAAGACTCTATTACCAGCTGCACCAGATGCACTTTTAAATACCATTTTTTGCAACAGCACCAAAGGATGCAACACAAATTGCGGGTGCAGAAAAGTTGGACTGTCCTGTTCAGTACTGTGTGGCCATTGTCACGGTCAGTCATGTCTCAACACAAATGTTGATGGTAACGCCATCACAGAAATTATTCAGGATGAAGAAGATGAAGAGCTTGATCCTGTTGACCTGTTGACACAAGATATAGAAGAAAATGAAAATGTTGGGGAGGACAACGAGAATCTGGAGGAAGGGACAAAGGACGAGAACTTGGAGGAGATGGCAGAGGACGAATACGTGGAAGAGGGGACAGATTTCGAGAATGAGGATGAGCTATAGAACAAGCAAAACCATGGATTAGGCCTACTGGGGAGACCATGTAAAAAAAACGCGCCTTGTATCTTAGCTCTGAGGTGGTGTGAAAACAAATACACCGTTACCCTGTGTTTTCCTGGCGTATATTGTGAAAACGGTTGGTGTTAAGTAAAACATGTATATAACATTTTTTGAAGAGGGTTTTTTAATATTTATTCTTACATAACCAAAAAAGTCATAGGACTTATAGGAAGCAAGATATTTGCGAAAAACCCATTTCTGTGACGTTTGACCTTGAATAACACACAAGATATCGGTGGAGACTTTTGACATATTATTAGTATAATAAAAGTAAAAATGTATGCAAAGTTTCAGCTCACTCGGATGTTTTTAGTAGATGAACCCCTATGTGACTGTATACAGTAGGGCACATTTATTTCCCAAAAATGACTGTTTCCGACAACTATATGATAAATCTGGTGTTTTAAAATTGTAATCTATATATCTTCATCTTCAAGTATACTAACTAAAATATTGTCATAACTGATTAATCTAGAATAAAAGAGGATTTATAAACAAAAAATTCAACAAGTTCATAAATGTTATTATATACCTTTCAATCAAATCAGCTTTTTTTCCATGAACTCTATAGCACCTCTTTTTCTCAGCTCCATTTTTAATGTTTTAAACGATTTAATGACCAATTACCGTAATCCTTTTTATCAATTTGGCTCATTTCTACGAATAGGAGATTGAGAAACTCTCGGAAATCGGGAAATTTAAACTATTTAAAAGTTATATATGATACAAGTTAAGAAAGACATTAAACCCATTAAACCGAGTACGCATGGTGACATCTATTGGATATATTAGGAACTGGCTTGGATTATTCCTCATTCTTTTTATCAATTTGGCTCATTTCTACGAATAAGAGATTGGGAAACTTTCAGAAATCGGGAAATTTAAACAATTTAAAAGTTATAATATTACTTTTAAATTGTTGTTTAATGTCATTCTCAATTTGTATCATATATTATCTGATAAAAATTGAGAATACTGGCTGAACTTCAAAAGAGTTGAATATTTCAGATTTATTCCCATATACATGTTAAATCGTATGGTGAGAACCGAATCTAAACTATTTTAGTCGTTGCAAAGATAGAAGATAAAAGGTAACCAAATAAACACAAACTTGAATATATATATATTATATGTAATTGGAGCTCTTCTTGATTTTCTCAGACAAGTGAAAACAAAACCGATGATTGAAAATTTCTACAAAAATAATATTCTACTTCAATGATTCCATTTATTCTATGCATTTTACACGTTACAGGTATACTGGCGTATACCTGCATAACAGTTTTGCAAGGTTTCGAGTTTTGTTCTCATTTTGCTTCCACTATTTCGCCCTCGCAATGAAGGTTTCGCCTTTTTGTTTCAATGCATTTGGTTCGTTGTATTATCTGCATTTTTATACTTATTTAGTTATTTCTTTGTGAGAACTTTTCCCTGATTGTTGTTCTATTCTCAGAGAACAAAGTTTTTTTTCATTATGTTCTACAACCATAAAAATTCTGTTCTCAGCCCCATATATTTGTACTCACCCGATCAGAATTTAAAGAATGAAAAAAAAACTAATACTGTGTGCTTTGATGATAAGATAGAAGGTTGATTCATAATGGAGTTATAGATACACCCAATCTAATCCGATAGATAATCTCTGGTAGCGCGGAGGTCAAATTTGATTTGATTCTGATAAATCATAGTGGTCAATATTGCTTGATTCTACAAGAATTAGCCACAATCTACAGGATGTCCCTAAAAGGTCTGTACAAAACCACAAAGGTTTAACCAACCTTTAAAAATGCTCCGTTAACGAAGAATTTCTTTATTTTATTTTTTTTTGTAATAACCAAAGATTGCATTTAGCTATGGGAATTAAATTAATGGAAGAAGGTGTTTTTTGATATATTTTTTGTACGCAGGATTTGCTTAAGTTATCAAAATTTGATCATCCACATACAAAGCTCATATATTTTTTAGTGGCTTAAAAACTATTTTTACCATGCATTCGTATTTCGTATATTGTTCGTTTCTTACTCGATTTCGCTATCTGCTATAGTTTGACGGAAAAAAATAATTTGTTTTGCTGACCTGCTGCACGATAAGTATTACAGGCAGAGCATTAGAATTACACTTCAATCAAATCAATTTTCTAACCATTTACGGACTCCTTTTAAGTGAATTTCTAATTTTTTTTACCTCTGTTAATATCGACTTTTGTACCAAGGTGAGTTTAGTTAAATCGTAATATTTTAATGTTAGAAACCCACTGTTGCTCTATGGACCATTACTTACGGACCACCCTGTATAGTCGAGCTCAGACTTACGGTGCATTCAAAAAAGGCAACAAAAACTGTACGACCTCATTATTATCGCCGTTGGACCATTCGGCCTGGTGTCATCAAACAAGCCGACGCACATCAAAAACCTAAAAAGGTAAGCGAGTCAATTTGCGAACGAAATAGTATAGAGCCGTACTTAAAATTCGTATATATTAGAATGTACATATTAATAATACTAGACCGTAACGCGCTGTTAAAATTGAACGACTGAGTTGCTGATCTAAATAGTTCAAGTGCGTACCTGGGCGCAATTACTTTTGCGACCAGTTTAATGGTATTTAAAAGAGATTGTAAAATTTTTATTGCCTCTTTTGAGTGCACCGTAAATCTGAGCTCGACTATAACTTATTGTTCTTATCCAATTTGAACCAAATATGCTCAAAGATAGAAAACATTAGGGTCTACCTATAGAAAAAAAAACATTCCCTCTCTCAAATGCAAAGCTATCTGCGATACCAAAATAAATAAAAAAAGTAAGTTAAAAAAGTATTTCTTTTACTAGAAAATTTTACTAAGAAAAGGAAAGAATTATCCTGTAACGAAGTAATTTTCGTTATGGAAATCTGCTTAGAATATGGTATCTTTATTTTTACTCTTTCTGTCTAATTTTCTTTTTACTGTATTACCGCTAGAATAAGTGTTAAACTATTTATTCTATTGCGCCAGTTTAGAGTAGGTATTCTGTTCAGTAATTTGGAGGATTACGAATTAACCCTCTCTATATTTTCCAATATAAAATTAGAGCAAAAGTGTACAAACTCTTTTTCTAATTAAGCATGTAGTGCCACAGAAAAATATTTCTAGTTGCTCGGCTGCAATAAAAATAAATTGCTCAGTATCGGTGTGATTCAAAGTCAATAGTCAATCGTCTCGTCTTGATAACTGAAATTAATTCTAGTGTTTTTATTCGATCGTTTTTATTGTTTTTCAATTTCAGTGTTTATTGCTTGTATAGAAAAGACTAGAATAAATTCATAGAGACGTAAATTATTATTTTGTTTATCTTAGTTCCAAATAGGTGACTTTTTTAATTTTCATTAACAGCCGAGTGAGAATTCTAGATTTAGCGACGCGACGCGACGTCTGGGCTCTAAATTATAAATATATGAGACTTATATGGGTTAAAACATTAATAAAATAATCAGTAATGATTAATTACTAAGAACTATTTCATTGAAGTATATATTAGAGGTACCTGTGAAAATGCAATAAATAATAATTACCTAACTGGAGACTTTTGGATAAATTTAAATAATGATAAATCGGTTGTTAGAGCACACAATGTTTTATTAAAATAGTGCTAATTTGCACTAATGAAACGTAAAAAACATCGAAGCTTAAAACTATAATTAGATAGAATTTCTTATAAGTAGTTTCAAAAAAATATTAGAGAAAATATCAAAAATAACAAATAACTAAATACTTAACATATAAATATTATCAAAGAAAATGCATTTAGCAATACACATACATTTTTCATTAAGTACAAGAATTTTATTTCATAAATCATCAACCACACTGTATAAAAATATTGTTAATATATTTTTTTAATAAATATTACAAAAACTTGTGTTCATTTAATTCATGAATTCTTTGAAGAATTTTCCACCAAATGGAACTTAAATTGTAATTTTCGTTGACACAATCTTTAATTTTGTACAATATATGAAGTAGTTATTAAAATAAATACGTTACGTAAAAATATCATTTATTTTTAACCGACTATTATTTCATATAAATTGAAAAAGTTAATGCACCAACAAAACTTACATGTTTTATAGCTGAGACGTTCCAGGCCGCACGACTTCACAATCCGGCAGCACTTTCAAAAGTGACTTAAGTAGTCGGGCTCCACTGTCTGCGCGCTGATGTAATGTCGTGTTGGTATTAACTGGTCGTATGTCCTACTCTATCAGCATGACTGACAAGAATCAAGAATCTCGTGATCGGGCATCAACAGGTGTCTTAATCGTGTGAAGAAAAAAAAAGATCAATTTAGGACATCACAAGTGCACGAAGGTGAAGAATTGAAATGTTCAGTAATATTATGATAAATGTTTTCACAAAAATCTACCTACTTCGATTCAAAAATCGTATGTCAATCTGTTCGTTTGTGCTGACCGTATCCCGTATTTTACCTCTGACACATCTGAAATTGAGTCAAAATAAAATATAGCATTTCTAAAAAACTATTGTGTGCAGAAATTTTTGATATACAGTCATATTTGGTAAACTGTTCCTTAAATAAAAATTGTTCATAAAAAATTGAAAGAATTCATGAGAGGACCCAATTCAATAGGATTTTGTCTTTAGTTTTCACTAACTTTTACTAGAGTAAACAGTTTAGATCATTTTAGTAATAACTCACTTATCAGTGAATATTATTAAGATAAAGACGTTAAAAATTGATAGGGGTGATAAATGTTGGTATTTGAAAAACGTGAATATCTTGGGAACGACAATAATAATTGGATAATTGATAATAACTGGGATAACGTACATACAGGAGAGGAGGATTATTCTGATAGGTAGCATGTCCTCTATCTAATTTTTTTAATATTTGACCTCAGCCGCTGAGTCACCCCGTATATTCATATATTTTATCTTAGATCTGATGAAGCCTCCAAAACTTTAAAATCCTGTTGCTGCGCCATTGGAATCGTCTGAAGCAATTCTGATACTTGTTCCCTTAATGCTAAAACTAGTGCCATAGTCTCTTCCTCATTCTTCTATTTATTGGCTCACGGAGCAGCCTCAAACTGCCTCTTATACGTTGACCAAGAAGCTTGTCCGTCAAAGGAGGTAATCGAGGATCCGATGACACTACTAACTGGTCTCCTTTTTCCCATAGCTGCCGTTTAATTTGTTCTACTTCTCTTTCAACTACACGAAATTTTCTTTTCTTATCACCAACTTTTTGTTTGACTGCACTTACTTCTTCTTCGATCTTATTTACTTTTCCTTTGACTTCACTTACCTGGGATGAAACAAACAGCTGTCAGCTTGCTACAAAAGTTACAAAACACCCCACCAAGAGTACAGCAATGGACTACCTGGCAATGTCCAGAAGGAACCTACGTTTTATAACGGGAATCCAGATTAGACACTGTCCGCTAAGAAAACATCTCCATAATATGAGATTAAGCGAAACACTTCTCTGTAGAGGTTGTGAACAAGAAGATGAGATGGTCCAACATGTACTTTGTGACTGTTCTGCCGTCTCATCAATTAGAGAATCCGTCTTGGGAGAACGCTGGTCTACTTTAGACGATGTAAGGAAGATGCCCCTAAGCAGTATCACCACCTATTTCGCAAGATTAGGTTGGTTGGAGGCCTAGGCGAGGGTCTGCCTACAGAGAGGATGTACAAGGGGCCCAATGGGGCCTAAGTGCTGTGGCTCAATAATTCTTATTGGCCACCGTCCCAACTAATTCCAAATTCCTTATCTTCATGTTGCCCATATCCTCTTTAATTTCAATTTTGAAATCTTCAGTGACTGTCACAAAAATTGACTATTATCGAATCTGACAGCATTCCTAAAGTGTCATCTCTTTGTACTCACTTGTCAATCTTATGTTTTTTGGCCGCTTGTACTTCACAGCCTCATGTATTACTTGATCATCATTAATATTTGAAATATGTCACGGTTTGTCAATAAACTATCTAGTGAAGTTTTCATTTGTTTTCGTTATTAACTTGAAAACGAATTAAAACTCTTAGCCTAGTAGGCTTTTTGCAAAATGTTGTCCATGCTTCCAGTAATTTGTACAAACCAATTTTAAAAATAGTTTATTTTACTTTTTGAGACAGTTGCCTAAAAAATGTTGTGTGCACCTCGGCCAAATGATCTATCTCGGCTTTATCCGAAGTTTGCTTGGCCTCGGCTTTTACGGCCTTGATACACAAATAACTATTAAATGAAAGCCTGTCTTATTCCCGTTGTTTGAATCATATTGAAGTATAGTAACGCAAAAAATTTTTGTTGTTGAAATAGGCTTAAAATGTCATGAAACGTCGAGATTTTAAATTTGAGAGAAAAAAAATATTGTCTGTCGGTCTGTAACTTTTTTGTGTGCACGTTTACTCTGGAAGCGTTTATGATATTGACTTGAAATTTGGTACACTTATGTATTATAACGAGATCTGGAACTAGATTATATTTTGATCTAATTCCGTTGAAGGGTTTGGGGGGTAAATGGGGTAAATAAGGATTAATAGGCAAGGCAAGCAGGTAAGAGTCCATAAAATTGCAATTTAGGACATGTACGAAAAGTCAAGGTCTCAAAAATTTTCTTGGCATCAGCCACCCCACACTATCACCCCAATACCACCCCCACACTATTATGAAAGGCAGTAAAAAAAAATTAAATGTGATTTAGTGTTTATACAAGAACGAAACGTCTCAAAAAATGTTTTGGCGTTACCTAACCTCTCTACCACTCCATTGCAATCCCCACCCTATTATTAAAGGGAGTAAAATATTACATTCGGATTTAGTGTGTATAAGACTTGGATACAAAATCTGGATGTGGAAGTAGTGATTTCTTGGGCAGCAGTTTTTTAAATTAGGTTCACATTATGCAAAATGCTTCTAACTTCATTAATATTAAATTTGAAATGAAGCAGTTTTCTCCGTAATGTTTGATTTTCGACGATGAAAGATGTGTCCATCCATAAAGTTTTACAACAATTTTCAGACATCCCGCACTACAATATTGCTCGTCATCATACTTCTATAAATACAAAAAGTACCTCGACGCGTTTTTCTCTATACAAAATTTCAAAACCTTTACGTTCTTTATTGTTTCTTGAGAGACAGCAGAGAAAAATAAGGTGTATTTATGTTCGATTTTCTCTTTAAGTGATAAATACAAATTTACTTCATATAACCGACAACTCCCCAAGTCTAAAACTAAGACTTTCTCGAAGGGTTTTCTCAATCCACTTATTAGACGTGAGCCTTTTTCTGCGACTAAAACCCTGTTTTGTAAGGGTGGGTAAGTCGTATTGGCTAAATTACATTTGATGCCGACGACGGGGCCAAATGAGGCCAGTGCGACACTGCCTTGTGGTCTGCTTATAGCGAAATAACTATTTGACCGAGTTGAATAAAGCTGCCTGGGATTCCAAAATATATAGAAAAAATAAAAATATATTTTTCTATGGAAAAATTTGACTAATAAACTTTGTGTAGAGTTTTTAAAAAGTTTAAATATATAGTTTGATCAAAAATTTAAAAACCGGAAGATAGAATTTTAACCACTGCATCCTCATCATTACTACGTAATTTCCCGCACTTTATTATATGTTTCGCTTTCAAAATTTGCTCGTATTCACAATAATTCCTTGCGGATGGGTTTGCACGTGCCCATTCGCCAATATCGTGCATCAATAACCACATAATGTATAAATAAATAATACGGACGCGCCGGTGCGATCAAAATCAAAACAATGATTAAGTCGGCCATATTGGAACACGTACATGTACACCACGCCTCCATGTTGGATGTCAATAGTAACCTGCAGACTTAATGTGCAGATAAAAAAAGGCAGTACAAATTTTACGACCTCATTAAAATATCGTTGAACTATAGGCCATTCATATTAGCTTAAAAATAGAAATAGAAAAGAAAAATTATAAAATTTTTCCACTTGAGAATTAAACTTGTCGAGGGATGTACTTTCAAAATAAAAAGAGTTCCCAAGCAACAAGTAGGAGCTTCATCCCTAAAACACACCCCTAACGTGCAATTCGGTAGTCTTTTGCGATTTTCTTGAAAACCGTTTGTCCTACAAACAAATTATACTTACAAAAAATATTCCTAGTAAAATACTGCATAAAAAAGTGTTATTTCCTAAATTGTTTAGAACAGAAGTTTTCGAGAAATCAGCTATTGAAGTTAGGGGTTGCGTTAACAGAGATTCACGAACATGGTATATAATGTATCACTTATAATTCTAGGCGGCGCAGCGGCCGGTATCGAATACGTTACATCCCAACACATTCCCATCCACAAGCGGATATTAACGACCCACCATCAAAATCTAGGGACATATATTGCAGTAGATGATGGCGATGTCGAAATTGTTGCCACTGCAGTCAGAAAATCTCAGGAAAACGAACAAGTTGTAGTGATTGGTCAAGACGTCGACCTTCTTGTTTTATTAATTGCACTTACCCCAGAGGGCACATATATCATATTTCAAAAAGAGGCTTAAGGTAATGTTAAAAAACGGCTGTATAGTTTGAAGAACTTACAGTCGTCTAATATTGTCCGAAATTGTCTATCTTATTCATTCATGCTATTAGTGGCTCCGATACCACCTCAGGATTCTTTGGAAAGGGCAAAAAACAGTTTGTACATCTATTTAATCGCAGAAAGCACCTTGATAGTGTAATTCAGATTTTTAATAATGCTAAGTCAACTCCAACATAAATTGATCAAGTTGGGGAAAGGTTTATATTGGAGCTCTATAAAGCTAAATCATTAGAGGGCAGTCTCAGTAAGCAAATATATGCTTATTTTAATAAATTTGGTGACCAAGCGTGCAGTGCCGTGGTTCTTTCAAAATTACCTCCAACATCGGCAGTAGTACAACAGCATTCCCGTCGTAGTTACCTGCAAGTGCAAATATTGCGTGGACAACATTTGTATCCTGAGCTTTGGGGCTGGAAAAAAAAATTGTGATGCCCTGTCACCTGTCTATAACACTGAGCCACCCGCCCCGGCTTCTATTTTAAAATTAATAACCTGCAGTTGCAAACAAGGTTGTGGAAAGAGATGCAGCTGTATTAAAGCAGGCTTACATTGCACAACTATGTGCAGAAATTGCCGTGGCCAAAGCTGTACCAATAGAGATACCACAGAGATTTTGACTTGTGGATTAGGTCTCAAGGAGAAATTACTTTTTAAAAAACGCGCCAATAACTCTACCTCAATGGTGGTGTGGAAACGAGTGCTCTTGTATAAATCGCAAGACTTTTTTTATAAACCCTTTCTCCACTATAATACAACCGTACATTAAGTCACAGAGTTCTAAAATTATGCCTAAAATACATGATTATACCATGTTCGTGAATCTCTGTTAATGCAACCCCCAACTTCAATAGCTGATTTCTAGAAAATCTCTGTTGTAAACAATTTAGGTAATAAACCATTTTTTATGCAGAATTTTACTGGGAATATTTTTTGTAAGTATAATTTTTTTGTAGGACAAACGGTTTTCCAGAAAAACGCAAGAAACTACCGAATTGCATTTTCGGGGTGGGTTTTAAGAATGAAGTTCTCACTTTTTGCTTGGGAAATTTTTTATTTTGAAAGTACATCCCTTGACAAGTTTAATCCCCAAGTGGCAAAACTTTACAATTTTTTTACTATTTATACTAATATGAATGGCCCGCGAAAGTAATTGCACACAGAAACGCACTTGAAATATTTAGATCAGCAACTCAGTCGTTCAATTTGAAGAGCGCGTTACGATCTACTATTACTAATATGTACATTCTAATACATACGAATTTTAAGTACGGTTCTGTACTACCTCGTCTGCTAATTGAGTCGCTTACCTTTATAGGTTTTTATACGTCGGCTTGTTTGATGACATCATACCGAATGGTTCAAATGCGTTAATAATAAGCTCGTAAAGTTTTTATTTCGTTTTTTATGTGCAGGGAAACTCTGAATTATACTATACTTTACGTTTGACCGTTGGCAGTGGAGAAGGGATCTAGTCGTTATACTATGTGCGTTTTGATCGTAGTCAAGTGGGGCGGTAATTCTCGGACTCGTAATAGATACATATAGCCCAGTAACTATAAACATTGGACTCCATACTTGAATAAAGAAATTTTGAGACCTTCAAAATGATTTTTTGAAAATCGATTTAGCACCAACGGGAATTGAAATATTTTATGAAACAATTTTTCCAATATGGCGGCGCAAGACTAACCTTTCTGATTTTATAAACTTAGATAATGCTTATTTTACTATCCCATACAACATGAAACGCATTCTTTATTCGAGTCTTGGGTCCTCTCCATGGACAAATACTATAGACATTGGACTAACAACATTTAGGGTAAAAGTAAACTGCGCACACTGTCCGTGCAATTTATACTTGTCCTAAGTGTATATGAAACGTCTTTCTTATTCAGTTTTGTTTTCTATAGATTAAAGTTAGAAAACATACGATAACACGTTAATTTTCATCTAAGTAAACTTAGGTAATTGAAAATACAAATTTTTCTCAGTGTACATGATTATTTTGTAGAATTGCTTTTAAACTAGATCTCTGAAAAAACTATAATTAAATATAGTAGTTCATACGACTTTAGGGTTCTAAATTCGATTCCCGGTTTTAAGTATTCTTTATCTATAGGGCAAAAATTAAGTTCGAAAATAATGTTTATTTAAATTAAATAAGGCATAGATTTCAAAAATAACTAGCTCTAAGGGGTTCAGTACGAAAGTACAAAGGCACCCTGGTGTCAAGATTGCTTTCATGTTTATTATTATTTTTTAACTCAATACCACTAAGATTTGTCTTTCTCTGAATATATCGACGTTTTCTTAATATAAACATATTTTCATTTCCTACAAACTCAATATATTAAGATTCTTCTCGATATATTGATATTTTTAGTAAATTTTGTGCAACAAAGACGGCCCCAGAGAAGGCCAAAAACAATTTTTCGTCAAGCCAAAAATTATTTAGCATGAGAAATTGTATCGAAAAATATTTTACATGAAAATTGTTTAGCAAGTATAAAAAATTGCATCGAAGATGAAGTCTTCTGTTAATGTCTGTGAACCAGGAATAGCTTCAGAGAGGGCCCAAAAACAATTTTACGTAAAATTTAAAAAAAAATTTCAAATAAAAATTTCTGAGTAATTATGAAAAATTATGTCAAAAACATATTTTGCAAATTTCTCGCCAGAGAAAGCGCCAGGGAGAGCCCAAAAGCAATTTTTCTCCGAATCAAAAATTCAGATGATGAGAAAGTACTGCCGAAGCGCATATATCCGAACCAATTAAGAAAAAGTCAATATATTGAAAATAAAACTAATATATCGAGAAATACCTGAATTGAAGTTAAAAAAAAGTAGTCTTAGCACCAGAGTACTTTCGTAGTACAGATTGTTTTTGAATACTAATTGCTAATTTTAATACAGATATTAAGTGTTATTGTGAACGATCCATTTTTACACGTCTGAAGGACTTTTATTATATTTTCCAAAGTGGATATTAAACGTTCACAAACAAGGGTTCAAATTGACTGTTTCACACGGAGAATAATACAAAATCTACACTACTGTTCGTTTTTGCTTAACTGCTTCACTGATGGTACCAATTGGACGTCGTAACACTATAAATCTAACACAGTAAATACTAACACTTTCTTAAATTTAAACCTGAAAGGGAATTTTGAAACACAAGAAAAAGACAATATAAAGTTCAAAAATATATATTAAATCTTTCAAAAAATTATGTTTTTACAAAACGTTCAAGAAAAATGTATTGACAAACTATAGTTTGGCCCGTGTACAACACATAGTGGGGAACGGAACGACTCATAATGTACCAACTACCATCCAATGTTTAGTTTTTAGCTAACGATTACACAAAAAGATTCAGTAAAAAGTTCAAAGTTTATAATTTTTTGGTGGAATTTTGCTTACCTGTCTATTGATGTATTTTCAGTTCAATATCAATTTTGGTTGCTCCTCAGAGCTTAAAAATGCTTGAATCGCAACGACTTTGAATTATATTCTGCAATTATAGATTCATACGTTCAGGCAAGGCAGTTCTGAGTACATGGTAACTTTTTTGACACAGAATCACTGAGGAACCGGTTTAGGGCAAATCCCGTTAAAACCCATCATTTTCTCGTCAAAATCGACTGCTAGAAAATGATAGAGCACCCTCGACGCTAAGGATTATTTTCGATAAAACTCTCGAAAGTTTTCGTCGGTTTTCGTTATACTTTATAAATTTTGTGGTCGGGGCGACGTTACGTCCCCGTGTAGCGACATTTACTACACTTTCTAATATTACACTCCTTGATGAGTTTCCAAGATTTTGGCATAAAAAACACTCCGTAGAGCGAAAATGTGATTGAATGTATAAAAACCTCTTCCAACGGCATTTTTACGTGAAGTACGCTTTTCATGCGAAATGTTTCAGATTTTGTTACAGTTTCGAAAAGTTCATCGAAGGTTTTGGCGTGTTCTTTACATTATCTTCGGAATTAACAAAGGTATCAACGTGTCGATAAAATATTGCTTTGATTGACATAAGTATATACCCACAGTCAGATTAATGGCCAGTGATTTTTATTTAACGACTACAAACACCTATTTTTCCTTTCAGTACAGGTAAATTTTCCGTTGTCTCTAAAAATTGGTTTATATGTAAGTTGTAGACTAGCTCCTTTCAGTGCATGGTTACCGATTGAATTTGTTACTTAGATTGGAGCCACCTATCTTATATAGAAAGGTCCTTTGATGCGTTAGCCCACGTAAAACACTAGCAGATGCAACAATACTTACAAAAATCGTTCACGTGGATCTCGCATCAAGGCGAATAGGTAAAGATAATTGTTATTTGTTGTCGTTTTTCCACCAGCAGCAGAGCTTATTTAAGTTAATCAGTTCTGTAGTGATTTATTTATTTTGTTGCATTTTGTAAGTTTGGGTGTGGTGTGTATTAAAATTGGAAACTGTTGGGTTAATTTTTAAGATATATTGCAAGCAATTCGAGATCAGCAACGAGATGTTTTACATCTAGGTGTGCAGCGTTCACCTTTTTTCGAATTTCATAGAGCTCTTTTTCATAAATATCTATTAATATCAGTTAGACACGGGCTTCGTGTCCTAATCTCCACGATCGCCTGTAATGTCTGATCACAGAAAGCTGCCAATAGCCACCACGTTCGGCTTTTCTGAATTTTTTAATACCTATGTATTGTGTCGTCAAAAATTTTGATTTATAATGTATTTCTTAGATGTGACATATCCGTGGAACCTTTTACGACAACGGGACAAAAGCACACGGGGCTGTTTTAGTAATGATCATAATTCTTTATTTTCAACAGGTATATACCTATCCCATTACAGAAATTATTTGACAATATATATATATATATATATATATGAAAAATAAAACAAAAATTAAAAGGTCATTGATACAAAATTTCTTTATGTAGTTCTATTCAGTGCATAGCTATGATATAATTTGATATATCGCCTAAACTATCAATATCATAAAGGTGAGATATATTTCATTATAAAATTATTGCACATCGCATATATTGGGGATTTTACCATGATATTTGTCCTCTGATTATCATAAAAGGTTGCTCCTAATCGGGTTGCGAGTCTATAAATAGTAAATAGGTGGAAGGTCTGGACATGAAAGGACAGCCAATATTGTTATGAATTATATTGAACGGATATTATAACACGTTAAGTTTCTAATGCCACCGTGTCAAAGCGATTCGCTGAAACGGATGTACCAATCCCTATTAGAATGCAAACACTATTATTCTGGAAAGAACAGATGTTACATTTTATATGAACTTCCTATGAAAATGTCTACATTATTTATATAACATTTATCGTCGGAAGTACATAATATACCTAATTACAGGTTTTTCAGATGTGATAGGCCAAGTAGAGGTGGCGGAGTAGGCATCTATCCTATCTAAGGTAGCTGAGGTAATATTTTCACAATATAATGTTAATTTATAACAGATCTGGATTAAAATCAAACACTCTAAAAAAACGATTACTCTTGGTGTTGTTTATAGACAGCCCAGGGCTAATATTTCAGATCCTATCAATATTATTGAAAAAAACTATCTCAAATATACTGCCCATCGCAGATGAGGTCATTTGCATGGGAGATTTTAATTTAATTTTTTTTAATGATACAGAATCATCTGCTGATTATATGTGCAGGACAATAGACTCATTTGGATTAAGAGTTGGTCGGAGTGTATTAGTCATCCATGCTTCCAATTTTAATTGTCAATGACTGCACGTCAATAAAATGACGCAGCTGAATGTACGGTGTGCTTGGAAGGCGAGAGATAGAGATGTAGTAGAATATGACATTGGACAAATTTATCATACCTAATCTTTAAATTTCTCTGTGCATTTGAGGACATTAGGGCTAATTTTATTTTAGTTCTACAAAAGGGAAAATGTTTATTTTGATGATACCTATGCGGGACGATAAAAATTATTTTTGCAAATCGATAATAGAAGAAAAAATAATAATTTTTTTATATATAGTTTTTTTTTTCTCTCATCGTCCCACATTGTAATATGTTTTTAATGTCTTTTAGTGAAAGCCGTTTTTTAAAATAATGATTTATATGAGAGTAATTTGCGCCGTCTTTCCGACTTATATCCGGAGCGCTCTTAAGTCAGACTATCAATGAACTTACTAGAATTTCTACTAGCAGTATTGCCCTGCTTGATCAAATTTTTGTAACATGTGAAAATTTGGTATTAACATCGGGTACCATAAGTGCAGAAGAAATTTCAGACCGCATGTTAATTTACATATCTCTTAACATTGAGAATACTAAAAGAATTCAAAAATTCTTAACTTCTCGTGACTTTAAATATTTTGATCAAGATAAATTTACTATAGACTGGCGCCAGATATATCAAATACAGTCTATTGATGACAAAGTAGATTTTTTAACAGAAAAACCTACCTTTAAAAACTGTTTGTATAACTAAACCCAAGGCGCCCTGACTGACGGATGTCATCAGAATCATGATTAAACAAAGAGACGCCGCTTTAAATAAATATAAAAAACTAAACATCCTGATGATCATAATAATTATAAGCAATTGAGAAACTTTGTTCTTTCGTCTATTCGAAGAGAAAAGAAAGCGTATATTAATTTTTTAACAAATAATGGCAACAACATGAATTCCGAAAAAGTTTGGAGAACTCTTAGAGATTTTAATGTGTCTTACAATAAAAATACTGAAATTCACGCTCACTTAGCTGATGCAGATTCTATTAACGATTATTTTCTGACCGCTGCAGGAAATTTAAATGAGGACTGCTCCCAAATGATACAGCATTATCGTACTCACACTTATAATAATTCTCTGAATTTTGAGTTTCATACTAACCCACATAAAATAATGGAATTAAGTCAAATTCCTTTGGAAATGACGGCATATCTTTAAGCATGCTTAAGTTGTGTCTACCAACGCTCACTTTACCAATAACACATATAATTAATTCCTGTCTTGAGAAGGGGTATTTCCTTACTTCATGTAGCATGGAGGGAGGAAGTAGTGCGCCCTCTTCCTAAAATTTTAAATCCTAAAGGCTACTCGGGGTTGAGACCCATAAGTATACTGCCCTTACTCTCAAAAGTTTTGGAAAGAATTGCTTAGGAGCAAGTATACGCATATGTTACTAATAATTCAATTTTACCACGCTATCAATCAGGTTTTAGAAAAGGGTATAGTATGGCCACTACCCTTCTGGAGGTTGGGGATGAAATTTTTAAGGCAAAGATTACAACTCTTATACTGCTTGACTTTACTAAGGCATTTGATATTATTAATCATGAATTACTAATTTCTAAATTAATATATTACGGATTTACTGATTTAAGTGTATCTTTTTTCAAACATTTTTTAACATGTCATAAACAAAGAGTAGTAGTTGGTAACATCTTCTCGCAGTCTCGTCTTCTAACTAAGGGTTTCCCCGAGGGTCAATATTGGGACCATTACTTTCTATTCTATATACATCAGATATATGTCACTCCATTCGTCACTGTAATTATCATTTTTATGCTGATGATTCTCAACTATTTAAATGTTTTTGTCCTGAAGAAGCTGACCATGCTAATAATGTAATTAATTCAGATTTAACAAACGTTATATCTCAATCTAAAAAACATAATCTACATATAAACCCTGTAAAAACTAAATTACTACTATTCGGTAACACTTATAGTAAATTTCAGATGTCAGCACGTCTT
This sequence comes from Leptura quadrifasciata, assembly GCA_963675555.1. Lineage (NCBI taxonomy): Eukaryota > Metazoa > Arthropoda > Insecta > Coleoptera > Cerambycidae > Leptura > Leptura quadrifasciata. Next base: position 145,285,253 of record OY776673.1, on the reverse strand, counting down.
AATATAAAAATAGGAGATCATACTTTGCTTATTACAGAGTCTGCTAAGAATCTTGGTTTTGTATGTGGATAGGGAACTTAAATGCACATCTCATATCACCAATTGTCTTCAAAAGGCCTTTTACTCTCTGAAGATTTTATATAGTAATAAATCTATTTTGAGCAGTTATATGAGACAGTGTCTTTGTGAACATCTGGTACTATCACACTTTAATTACTGCGGCGTCATGTACGGACCTTGTATTGATTCTTTCAATTCCCTTAGGATACAGATGATGCAAAATAATTGTGTTCGTTTTATTTTCAGTTTGAGAAAATTCGATCGCGTATCATCTAAATTAACTGCAGTTAAGTGGTTAAATATGGCAAATAGACGTCTACTTCATCTCTCAACACTTATTTTCGAAACTGATAAATTTAAATCTCCCCCATATTTACCTGATAAATTACTTTATCGTGGCATTTTACACAATGTTAATATCCGCACCCCAAATCAACTTAATATGGTACCTCAACATTCGACAATTAAATTTCAGTCCTCTGCCTCTAGCCCTTAAAATTTTTAATGGTATTAATGGAATTTTTAAGAATCTCGGCATTTCTAGCTTTAAAACCAGTCTTAAAGAATCCATGTTATACATACATTGTTTTTTTTTTTTGTTTTCCCGTCTCCTGTCTTGTTTCGTCCGTGAGTGATTTTGCATGACAGGAGCTCTCGTGCTAGTCGTCCCACACCACTTACAGACTGCAGTTTCGAGCTGTTGGTTCTCGTCAGTGCAAGGTGGGCATGTGACGACCGATACGAGGATCCCTGGACTATTTGGTACATCTCGGTATCCTTAGGATAGCGACATACAAAACAATTAGCAGGCGCCATCTAGCGGTCCAGTGTCTGTTAAGTAGGATCAGACTTTCGGCTGGTGTTTGTTGCAATCGAAGCAATTGCGTTTTGTTGGTAATATTCAATTATTACACTTAACGCGCCAGGCTTGTAGCTTGTAATTCAGCACTCGGCGGGGCGCACATAGCCCGGAGAGTAGCTGTTGGTTGCAGTCTGGTTACGTTCCGTATAATAAAATAAGGATTTTATAGAGGAGTTTGCGACTAAAAATATTATGTTTTAATATTCCGCCCTCTAAAAGCACATTTGAACTATGCTAAGCCCATTCAGGCTATTTATTATTTTCCGATTGCAACAGACACTGGGCCGCTAGATGGCGCCTGCTGATTGTTTTGCATGTCGCTATCCTAAGGATACTGAGATGTACCAAATAGTCCGAGGATCCTTGTGTCGGTCGTCACCTTGCACTAACGAGAGCCAACAGCTCGAAACTTCAGTTTACAAGTGGTGTGGGCGACTGGCACGAGAGCTCTTTTAAGTAGGATCAGTCCTTCGGCTGGTGTTTGTTGCAATCAAAGCATTAGCGTTTTGTTGGTAATATGCAATTATTACACTTAACGCGCCAGGCTTGTAACTTGTAATTCAGCGCTAGGCGGGACACATAGCCCGGAGAGTAGCTGTTGGTTGCAGTCTGGTTACGTTCCTTATAGTTAAATAAGGATTTTATAGAGGAGTTTACGGCTAAAAATATTATGTTTTAATAATCCATAATTTTTTTATTATTTATTGCATAAAGTGTCATTTTTTTATTTCAAATAATAAAACAAATATTTTTTTTAACTACGCTATTTTGTAACATCACATACAATTTTCCTATTTAATTTTTGGGCACTTTTTTCGAATTTTTCCAATGTTGGAATCTAAACATCATGCATGCTGTTTTCCAAAATGTGCACTTCTTTAAAATTTTCTGAATGTTAGGATATAGCGATTGACATGCCATTTTCTGGTTGAGCCCGAAAAAAATATTATATTATTGAATAAGAAATGGCATGCTGAATGTTATCACGGAACTTTCGTTGTAATTTTTATACCCACTTCATTAATTTTTGGATACATTTTTCACATATTTTTCAATGTTGGGTTCCAGCAATATGCATGCCATTTTTTATTTGAGCTTAAAACAACATGCGAAATGCAAAAAGGCATGCTAAATAAAATCACAAGATGTAACTTATTTGATGCATGCCTCTGTTTTCAGACCTTCTAATCTGCATGCCACTTTTTTTTACAGCAATACATTATAACAATGGCCCACAGTTAAGATGGCATGCAATATGAAATCACGCCAAAATCGTTTAATATTTTCGCAGGACTTTTCAGAACTTTGCTACTTTTGGGCCAACGAGGGCTGCATGCCAATTTTTCTATAAGGATTTTACGACACAAACTTTAATTCTTTGCAGCACCAGAACGCGGAAAATTATAACTTTTTATTACAAGTCCACGTGTCCGTTCGAGTCCTTTGGGACCCTACGAATCGCATGTCTAAAATTACTAAGACATTAAATTTGTTTCAACGTTCTTTTAATAAAAGGGCAAGGCGTTTAATATCAGAGAAAAATACTAAAATTTCGTTTTAGTGGAAACGCAATTTTCCATATGACCGAAAAGCGTGCAGCGGACTAGTACCCGCTTTTATTTGCTCTTACATGGTACACTTTCACTCCTCCAAATATTTTCTCTCAAATAATTTTACCCGGTCGTCGGGGCGGTATAGTAGAACTAACTTTATTATTAATTATTTATTATTAAATTTTTTTGGTCATATATTCACTCAAAAAATGGAACTTCTAGAATTCCTGGTAAAATGTCATACAGTAATATGTTTCATGACAGTCCACAAGATATTGTAAATGTCTTTGGCGAGTTTTTTAGGAGTGTTTACTTACCACCAGGAATTAATATAGTAAATGAAACTCAAGTATGTGATAATCATGAAAGCATTACTTTTAAAGAGATAACGGAAGATGAAATCTTAAATGCTTCAAAAAGGTTAAAAAACAGAATGACTTCAGGTCCTGATAATATACCTTCCTTTATTGTTAAAGATTGTGTGGGTGTTCTAGTTGTTCCATTATGCATATTATTTAATCTTGTATTAAAAACGAAGACATTTCCTGATGAGTGGAAATTGGCCAAGGTATGTCCAGTATTTAAAAGTGGTGATAGAGCACTTGTTGATAATTATAGAGCTATCTCTATAGTCTCAAATTTTGCAAAGTTAATAGAAATTATTCTGTATGAGCGCATCTACCTCTCCGTTCGCAATCAAATATCACCTAATCAACATGGATTTTTCAGTAACAGATCAACGGTAACAAATCTAGCAGTGTTTACCCAGTATGTTTCAAATGTATTGGATGGTCAGGGACAGGTAGATGTTGCTTATACAAATTTTTCTAAGGCCTTTGATAGAATTGATCATAACACTTTACTTAGTAAACTTGCACTGTTTGGCTTCCATCCACATGCTATAGAACTTATTAAATCTTATTTAGCAAATAGACAACAGTATGTCTCATACAATGGTTTTAGTTCAAGGCACTATGTTGTTACCTCTGGTGTCCCTCAAGGGTCTAACCTTGGTCCACTTTTATTTATTTTATTTATCAATGATCTAAATGACGTCATTCGTTCATGCAAGCTTTTATATGCGGATGATCTAAAAATATATGCAGATATAACCGATATTGGTGACTGTTGGGAGTTACAATCCGATCTAGATCGTATTCATGCTTGGTGTTTGGATAATAAATTGGGCCTTAATATTTCGAAGTGTAAAATTATTAGCTTCTCGAGAAAACAAACGATATATGAATATGCGTAACATGTTGAGAATGATTTATTATCTCGTTGTAATTTCAATAAAGATTTAGGTGTATTGTTTGACTCTAAACTAAGTTTTAATGAACATGTAAAATTAAAAATATCTGAGGCAATGAAATTCTATGGGTTTATCGTGAGAAATTGCAAAAACTTTACAAATATTAATGCCCTGAAACTGTTGTACTTCTCATATGTTCGCTCTAGGCTTGAGTATGCGTCTTTAGTCTGGTATCCATTCTACAATTGTCAGAAATCTATGATTGAAGGGGTTCAAAGAAAGTTCTTGAAATATCTGGTATTTAAATCTGATGGTATTTATCCTGAGAGAGGAATTAGTTACACATATTTAGGTAATCGATTTAATATTATTAGTTTACAGTTAAGAAGAATTTGTATGTCACTAACTTTTTTGTATAAGTTACTACATAACATGATTGACTGTTCAACATTACTTGGTATTATTCATTTCAATGTTCCTAGAAGTAATTTAAGGCATAACCAAACATTCAGATGTTCTTTAGCCCGGACAAATATTTTATTAAAGTCACCATTATATGTTATGTGCCAAAATTTTAATATGCTATGTGATTTATGCGATATACATCATTGTTCATTAAAAACCCTTATTGAGCTGGCTATTCAACATTTTAATGTTAGTGTGATCTAATATATTAGAATTTATTTGTTTACTAGTTTATGTATATCTGTTTTTATTCATTGTCTTTGTTATCTTTTTTTTTTATATATGCTGCTATATTATTTAGTATTAGTTGTTTAATTAATACATTTTCTTTCTAAATGTTTTGTATGTATTGCCCTGTAAATGGATTTTCTGTTGGGCAATAGAGCTATTATTATTATTATTATTATTATTATTATTATTATTATTATTATTATTACATATCTTGCCTTTTTCATACTTTAGTATGTGTTTTACGAGTCCATGATATAGCTATATTCTCTCTCAAATCATTGTACTCGGCCTTCGGGGGCGGTGTAGTTCAACGAACTTTCTTATTTTAAATCCTGCTATTTTAGTTGTGTGTCATGGGCCGATGACAAATATTCCCATCGTCAAATGATTTCACCCGATCGTCGAGGGAGGTGTCATAGAACTAAATTTCTTATTACAAAACCGACCGCTTTCATATTGTGTTTTACGAGTCAAACGAGAAAGTTAGTTGAACTACACTACTACACTGCCCCCGACGGCCGAGTAAAATTATTTGAGTATGGGAGGTCGCGTTGGTTAGGGAGCGAGGTGGCAATCGCCATTAATCGAACGGGTGTACCACGCTACTGGGTTCGAGCCCCTACACTAGCGCTGTCGGAGTATATGGTTGTATGTCCGTGTTTCAATGTGTAACCCCCTTCCGCACAAGCCTCTGGTTTCTGGAATTGGGGGTTGTCTAATTTCTGTGGTGTTATATATATCATCAACCGATGACACTCATACTAAAATATGAAATTGACAGGATTTGTAATAAGAAAGTTAATTAGACTATACTGCTCTCGATAGCCTGATAAAATGATTTGAGAAAGAGCATAACTGTATGATTGACTCGTAAAACAGTACTACCTACTAAAATTTGAAACAAATAATAATAAGACAGTTAGTTGGTCTACACCGCCCCCGACGGTCGGGTAAAGTATTTTTTTGAGAAAATATTATTATTGACTCGTAAAACTAAATTCTGAATGTGGCAAGATTTGTAATAAGGAAGTTAGTTATTGGTCTACGCCGACCCCAACGGCCGTGTAAAATGTTTTGAGCATAGGGATGTTCACTCATTATTTCGTTAAACTCATACTAAAATATGAAGGTGGCAAAACTCATAATAAAAATAAAACGGCCGGGGAAAATGATTTGGGCAAAGGAGTATTCATGCTATAGTATCATGAAACACATACTAATCTGGTCGATAGCCGAGTGGGTTAAGGCGCGAGGTGGCCAATTTTTTTATTGGCAAATTGGCGAGGTGGCAATCACGATTAATCACACGGACGTCGCACCACCGGGTTCGAATGCTGGCTCCGGCACTAGCACTGTCGGAGGAAATGGTTGTATGTCCGCGTTTTTTCAATGTGTAACCCCCTTCCGCACAAGCCTTGGCTTCTGGAATTGGGGGTTGTCTAATTTCTGTGGTGTTTATTTATTTATTATTATTATTATATGAAAATAGCAGGGTCTGTGACAATGAAGTTAAATCATGCACAACCGGCACAACCGATTCCAGGATCGGTCCGATAATGTAGATTTCAGAATTATAGTTCTCCACTACTAATGCATATACCGCATCAAGTTAACTAAAAAATTTTATACGGGCAACCCAGTAGATCAATAAATGCCAAATAACTATCCTGTTGGAGTTTATGTAACAAAAAAATCTCATAATAAATATTCAATATTCTTGAATACCATAATCACAAAATATATACATATAAATATGAGGCTAGCTAAGAAATGAGAAGTAGTTACGCCACATATGTATTATACATTTGACAGGAATTTCTTAGTAATATTCGTACCAAGTAAAGAACATTAGGTATTATCGTTTTTTGGAATTCCAATCTTTCAAACACTTCGTGTTTTGATACTGCAACATTATTTATTATTTAGCTCCGTTTCATTATCCAACTTGATGGCAACGTTTACTTTTTTTATAATAAATATGAATTACAAATCTATATTTTTCATCGCCAATATTGCTTATGGCTTCAAAACAATAGTTTTTACTCATAGAACAAAATTAACACTTTGAAATACAAGTTATATTGTGTCAATAAAAATATAAAACAATTTATATGGCATCAGTTAGTTGAAGAATATTTTTATAATAATTATTATTATACCTTACCGCTGAACATTATATAAGAGCGGTTCCAATAATTGCTATTATTAGTTAGAATATAAGATCTATAAACAATATTATTGTGCTAACTTTTACCGTGTTTTGGTGGTTGCTTCTATTTATAATATTGCATTAAGTATTTGCCCTTTATCAGCGGCTGAGAATGACATTTGGTATTTTGAAAAGCATATATCTACAGTACGGCCCGGTAGGAGTATAGGGAAATCCTTTGCACTTCTGTACATGTGCAATATGGGTTAGAATCAAGAGATGATATGAAATGGATGGTGGGGCATAAGTATGATGCAACTATTAATTGGATGGAATCTGCGGTAGGTTCTTGATGAAACATATTCAATAGAATAATTATAAATATTCAAAAGAATAGTTACAATACGCACTTGGTTTTTACGCACTAAGTTTTTAAGTTCTGTTGGATGGAGGATGTTGTCTCCGTTTCTTCCAATAATGTATAATCCCCTTCCAGGCAGCCTTCTCATTGGATTTGGGGTTGTCTACTATATGTGGTATGTTTATGCTTATATAAGTAGGTACAGGATATTTTTGCGCTTACCCGCCTATTTGTGCAAGCTAATCACTTTGCAAAATTGGAACTGAAAAACAATTTCAACAGAAAACAATTTCATAATTCTTAATAATCTCTTTTATAAGTTAAAACAAAAACTAAAAACTGATTTAATCTAAAAAGTGAAAATAACCGCCGAGCCCATATACCAATTAGACTATTTCAGTACCTATAATTCTCTCAGCACATTCATTGAGCTTCCTCATCCGGTCCTCGTGTTTTACCCTCCCTTCTTAATCTCAGATTCAGGTCTTCCATCCATCCATAACCTATGTGCTTCCACTGTCATCCCACTCACAATCATATAGTCCAAGTAAGCACTTCCATGCACTCAAAAAACGCAACAAAAACTTTACGACATAATTATCAATCAAATCAAATGACCCGACGCACATTAAAAACCTATAAAGGTAAGTGAGTCAATTTGCGAACAGCAGTACAGAGAGTACCGGTATATTAATGAGGTCGTAAAGTTTTTGTTGTGTTTTTTATGTGTTCGGGAACTGATTACTTCAACTATACCTGACATGCTCCCAGTCCTCCTGCCCCCTTCCGCATCCTAATTCGTTCTCATTCATTCCTCGATTGAACCTCCTTAGGCAAGCAGAGAAATTGCCGTGTCCCTTGGCCAACTGTATCCCTTTGAAAGAAAAGTGCAAGGAATCCACTCCCACTTCCGAACTGATCTGACAGATGTCCCTTCCAGTGATTCCCCCTGTCCAGAACTCCTGCCGGACCTGCTTATTCTGTCTGGTATTTGAATTTTCTTTCCTCTTTTACTCATTCAAAGACCTTCCCTTTCTCTAGCCCTTTTGGCCTCCCTGTCCTCAATAAGATTGAGTATGTTATTTCCGCCCTTCCTTTTTCACATTACCTGATATTCAATTCTCCACTTACCCAAGCGCTCTATACTCACCCTTGTCGACAACAGGTGTCACGTCCCAAAGCCTCTCCCCGTGCTTGAAATTTTCGAGGATGCCCTTACGCACTACTGCCACTCCCACCTTTCTATCTCTTGCCGAGGTCATATTTCTTAGTAAAAAAGAGATAAGGTTTTATAGAATTTAAAAACTGTCATTTTTTTAGGTTATGCTTAAAAGACTTTTGCGGCGGAATGGATGATGATGTCACGCTTCAAGGCGCTTAAAGACATTAGTGTAAGCCGCGAGTTCATCTGAGGCCGCGAGATCGCAAAAATTTAACTCTCAATCAGTCAATTAGAGACAGAGAAGGAAGGACAGGGGTGGCTTTAATATTATCAGCCTTCTTAATGTTTTATGAAAACTTCGTAATTTGCTATATACTGTACGCAACGGAGCCGATTCTGTACCTCAGTACCAGTTTTAATGGGGTCATTAAGCTACCACCAAAGAAGACTGTATTACGCGGCCTGTCATTGAAACCGATAGGCGGGGCGGGGCTATGCACCTTAAGCGACAAGGGGTGCGATTGGTGATTTCTTATGCCGACTAAACTGCTGTGGCAAACTGTACCTTAGAGCATTCGGTGTTCGCTTAAGGTTTATGTTTTAGACAAAAGCATTTGAAAATATTTTGCAAAATTTGATGAGAAGGTGCCGTCTTTAAAGGACTGAAGCTTCTTTAGGAAGTAATTTGATATTTATGCTGGATTGACAAAAATCACCAGAATTTGAGTTTTTGTTTGGAAGAAGAATTTCTGGATATCCTATATACTGTCGCGTGTGCATATATATGTATATCCACTGAACTTAGTTCACTGTGTATATCTAATATTTTTTACAAATCATTTAGATATTTTTAAAATATTAAGAACATTATTAAATATCATTAAAACATTGTCAAGGTGCTGGGAAAATATTGCTACATTTTCAAAACATTAAATTCAATGTCAGGAAAATATTTTGAAAGCATTTTTTCAACTGTATAACTATTTTATCAACCATATATTCTCGGCAAATGCCTTAATTGGCACATCGTTAATAAAGTATTTGGCTCTCAGTTGACATTGGGTGAGTTATTGAGTAAGGATGAGCGTGTAATGCTGTAGGGTAACTTAGACTTGAAATTTTAGGGATGAATTAAAAAATATATATGAATATTAGCCTATAATGATTATAGACTTTAACAGCATCGGTCCATTATATATAGAAACTAGTGGGATGGGGTATGTTTGGAGTACATACCCCATCATAACTAGCCTCTTTTAGTTTAAGCCAGTGGCTAAGTGCTACACTGGTCAACAAATTTATTATATAATATAGTAGCAGATTAATAGAGGGAGTAAGATGGTTATAAAACATACATATCAAATGACCCTATCAAAACTGTTTTATAATATGTATGTTATCATAGAACACAATTTACAGCTGATGGGAGACTCAAAATTTTCTTGTTGACACAGTTTAACTGTAAACATAGGTATATAAGGTAGCTCGAGAAAACAAACAAACAGCATTAAAGACAATGTTCAAAATTGGTCTTGGATAGATGCTTCTCGATAGTACTTTTTTATCATTCCATATTTTGAATATATTTTTAACTTTTTAAACCTTTTTGGTAGAATATAAAATTAACCTAAACGCAATTTTTCTTACCAACGTTTAATCTGGTGAGAAATTTGCAAAAAACGTATTGGTACATTAAAAAGTTTGTCTGCAATATTTTTAAAATTATGTAAATTGCCTGAGGGGAACCTCCTTGGAACCCCGCCCCCTTGGTGCTTTTTCGAGAAATTTGAAAAATAACTTTTCGGTAAAGTTTTTAATTCGAAAACTCTGTAATATTATTACAATGCTCCACACCGAATTTATTTTAAACATTCGACAAAAAATCGTTTTTCTAATTGGTGTTCTGACGAGAAATTCATAGAAGACCTTTTCGACACAATTTTCTACTTTTCAAAGGACTCTAGCTCCCTTAGGAAGTATATCCTAATGGTATGCTTTATCGGAGAGGCGATTATTTTCGATTATTCATCACCGTCTTTGTGAAACTGGTAGTTTCCAAAAAGATACTTCAGAAGGTACACCTCGAACAACAAAATTGAGGAAACGGCACTGCAGGAAATCAACGAACATCTTGAGACGAGTACAAGGAAGATCGCTAGAGCTCTGCATATTTGTCACCAAACTGTTTGACGATTTTTGGTTGATTCTTTGTTGTATCCGTACCATATTCTAAGAGTAGGTACAGGAGAGGACAAAAACCACAAGCCATAACCGAAACCCATTTCCAAGAGCAATTTTCGGTTAATATAGAGGTAGGAATTATTGGTAATAATCTTATAGGTCTTTTCTTTCTGCCAAGATGACCTTACCTGCATTTTCTCCAAGAAGATCGAACTATGTTGCTTGAACATGTACCAATTGCATCAAGGAATCAAATGTGGTACATGCACGATCAGTGGCTTTCCCCCATGGACACGTGAACTTTGTAACTATCGATTACCAATTATTAAGATCTCTCCATCATACATTTACTTTCCACAGATCACTGGATCATGACATTGGGGTACTTGAAAATCACAGTAATTTTGATCTTTACTAACTACTAAAAATGAATACCTTTCCAAATAACTGGAAACTTGCCAGAATCAGACCAATTCTCAAAAAAGGTGACCCTAGCCTTGTTGGCAATTATAGGGCAATTTGTCTGCTATCCAACATTGCAAAGCTTTCGAGATGTGCTTATACGAAGAAATATTTGCTCAAGTTAAATCTATTATCTCCCCATTACAACATGGTTTCTTTCCAGCAAGAAGTACAGTCACCAACCTGGCTTAATTCACCGTATTTGCAACATCAAACCTTTTCGGACTTTTCGAAGGCCTTCGACAGATTGGATTACGCTATACTCCTAAACAAGCTACTTATCATAGGATTCAACAAGAATCTACTATATTTCTTTCTGTCATATTTGTCAAACAGGGAACAATTTTGTCAAATGCAGGGGTTACCAATCATTTAGATTTACTACTACTAGCCGTGCGCCACAAGGCAGCAAGCTCGCTGCTCTGCTTTTCTCTCTATTTATTAATGACATCTGAAATTCTGCAATCAAGCTAGTAGCAACATGCTTCTATTTTCTGATGACTCAAAAATCTACAAGATAATTCAGTCACTATCGCGGACTGTTCGGATCCGCAGGAGGATCTAAACGGAGTAGACAATTGGTGCCTTGAAAATAGACTACCTTTAAACATTGAAAAATGTAAACTTTATGCATTGAGCGCTGCATGGTGTTCAAGGATCTTGGCATCACCCACTCCAAGCTAACATTTAATACGCATGTTGAAGCTGTTACTAAATCTGCATTAAAAACGTTAGGTTTCATCTTCAGAAAGTGCCAATACTTTGCAAACATTGCTTCACTGAAAATTTTATACTACTGTTATGTAAGATTTAAGTTGGAGTATGAATCAATAGTATGGTGTCCTTTCTAAGATGAATATATATATTCAAGCTAGAGCAAATTTAAAGAAAGTTCTTGAAATTTCTAGCTTTGAAATTAGGTCCTCAACAAGGTACAGAGCAATATGTTCTTCTGTCGGTTTGATATTCCCTCACTCGAATTCAGAAGGAAATATTCTGCTCTACAATTTTTGTTCAAACTGTGTAATAATCAGATCGACTGTGCAGAGCTAAGCGCTCAACTAAATATACAAGGGTCTAGCTTTATTACTAGGTCCACTTCACTATTTTACCTTAGTAGGACTAACACAAATTTGGGCTTCGGGTCCCCTCTATATCTCATATGCACATTTTATAATCACCTTAACAAACCATTTAGATATCTACCATAATAATCATTATCAATACTCTAATAAAGTCAAAGAACTGCTCTTATCTCATCAATAATGCCATAGTTGTAATGAAAATCTGTTATTAAATTTAAACTTGGGCCATGTATGTTATTACTATTGTACTAAGTGTTTTATGTCTGCTTATATTATCTATTGTATTAAGTATCTTAGTTCTATTTATACTATTTATATTTTATTGTGCGTTAAGTCGAATTATCTTGTAAATGAGATTTTTCATGTTAGATAATAAAGCTTATTATGATCCCCTTGCAGCTGACGCTACGTGTACACAGCTGTGCTGTGTAATTTGTTCGCTATCATTTACATGTGGTTTATCCTAATCATTGGATAGACTGCGGAGGACCTCAGCAAGGCCAGCACGGTCCCCGATCTCAATAGTTTGGATTTATTTTTGTGAAATCATCTTAAAATCCTGGTGTATAAAACTCCCATATACACTTTAGATTTAAGAGAGCATTTAGTTGCCTTGTGTGAAACAATAGGGGCCACTCTAGCTCTTTTGCCGCCCCCTCCCTGCACTACAAACAATGTCTTATACCGCACAAGCGCTCCGCTTTTTGCGCATTTCGCGGCTCTTGAGATTTTGAAATTACTTCTCCAGTGATGTTTACTGTTGTCTTGAAAATTTTACGATTCTTAAAATATTCGTATCGCTACGTCGAAAATGCCACTTTTATGATTCTGGCGCCCTGGGCGGCCGCCCACAATGCCCACTGTCTGAAGCGGCCCCTGGAAACAACACGGAATACGCTGGGAATAGTGTGCAATTCGATGCAAAAGACGGGCGGAAGCATGCCTATTTAGTAAAGGTGGCAATTTCCAACAATTTTTATAAAACAAAATTTATCATTATCAATGTATAATTAGTTTTAATTCGAATTTAATTGTTTTAAATAAAGAGTCTGAAGAGAAAAATGCAAGAGACCGTTTTATGTAGAATTGACCAGGCCAGTTAGAAAAAATATCCACATGGAAAAATGTCAGTGGCGTACCACTTTTTTTGTAAAAAGCAGGGACGCCACTGGTGGAACGATAAAATAACTTTTCTAACTAAAATATGTTTTTATATCCTATTAATACATACCAAAACTGAAAATAATATCTGAGACATTATAAAATAACGATTTTAAAAAACCATCACCCTGTAGCGGAAAATTTAAATCGTTGCAGACATATATGAACTTTTCTTCATAGAATGACCTAAGGAATATTAGCATGTTGTTAATGTAGTTAGGTGCTTGCACATTCATGAGAATAAATTAGCGGAATTCTAAGTAACTATCAGAATAAACATCATATAACCATTTTTTTGTAATAACATTTATTGTTACAAAATATATGTTTAAATAAAATAAATAAAACACCAATAATGTATATTATCTACAAACATAATTACAATATAAATACATGACCTCGATTTTTATTATATAATAATAAAAAACAATAAGCAGTTTGTTTACAAATTAAAAGCTATTCTTAAAGCTAAACAAATTATGTTAATTAACTCAAAGACATAACCACAATAATAACTAAACTATACAGGTATTAAAAAACAGTATTATATTTAAACAATTTATTTTATTATTCATTTATTCTTATTGCTTTAGGCACTTTGCAAATACAATTATGTTTTATACTTCAATTAATGTTATTAACAGTTGTTAGAAATTCATGCAATGAAAATAGATTTAAATGAATCATAAAAAATTTTGACTCCTAGGCGCCACAGGATTTTAATACACCTGGTGTTAAGATAATTTTGGGTATCTGATTTAATTTAACAAAAATGTAAATATAGGTATTAATTTGACTTTATCCCTTTGATTTTTTCAAATAATGGAAGAAACAAAAAAATGCATCACGCAAATCTAACGCCAGAGCAGTCATAAAAGAGGTTACATTTTTGAAAAATACGGAAATTGACGAGTTCAAAATTTGGAGTAGTTGATTTGGATATTATGCTGAATTATTACAGAAAACTTGGGAAGGGTCGAAAAGGAGGGATCCACTTTCTAAACAAAATCGGCCTAAAAACGCGAAAAGTTTAATGTCTCCAAAACTTAAAAATAAAACTGTATTTTGAAAATAGACTATACCGCCCATTTTATAAAAAAAAATTAAAAAAGTTGGAACAATTGTTTCTTGTAGAAAATATTTTCCAAACATAAGTAATTTGACGGTTTCCTCAAAAAAATGACTATTTTTTACTCTTTGCATGCGATTTTAACATAGAGCGCAAGTACTGTATGTAATTAACATTAGTTATTTTGAAAACTGCTTATTTGAATACAAATGTTTGATAATACTGTAGAGCACATCATAACAATAAGTAATAAAATTAAGAATGTCGTGATCATAAGATTCCGAAGTAAGAATTTATTTTTATCGCTGTGGTGAACTACAATCAAGTTGCTTTAAAATGTGACCACATTCGTGAAGCACAACAAATTCTTTATATATTATAAATTAAGCAGTAAGCTATAGCATAGTGCAAAATAAAAGTGATACAAACCTGCGCTCTAGGTTAAAGTCGCACTCAAAGAGTAAAAAATAGTGAATTGTTGAGAAAACAGTGGAATTACTTATGTTCAGAAAATATTTTCTACAACAGTTGTTCCAACTTAAAAAAATATTTATAGAATGGGAGGTATATAAGATAATGACATCCCTTCTTTGTAGTTGTTCAATTTAATGCTTCTAAAACAGGGTTCATAGCAACCCTTCAGATTTAACCCCTTTACTTCTTCAGGTTGGGTTAGATTTTCCATAGATTAGAACATGGGTTATCTGACTGCTTTCAACCTTCATAGTGAATTTTTATTTGATGTCAAAATATATTAAAATTGATGACACTTCGGATGAAAATTAATAATCAAATATGTTAACAAAGGGTTATGTATTTTTAAGTTTTTGTTTTTTTTTTCGATATAAAAAAAATATCACTGCCTTATTATGATATCGAGCTTAAAACAAGTATACAATGTGAATCTAGGCACGTTTTAAACCAAAAAGCCAGTAATTAATATGTTTTCAAGTAAGTACTGCTTTAGATGTTCCAAAATAATATATTCAAGATCAGTTCAAAGATGTTTAATCCAATAGATAGTTTAACCCCCATAAGGAATTCGTATACGACAAAGTTGCAAACAAATGGAGAGAGCAATACTAACATGCCTCAAAAAGAGAGACAGCAATGCTGGGATTCCCGAACTTTACCATTGCTAGGCAGGTCAATTTGAGTTCGTCTCTTGCTCTTAAAACGCATGATAACCAACAACACAACTAAATGCGGAGTAACACACAGTGTTGCCAAACCGCAACCATTTTCTCTACATTTTCCGATCGCTCAACGTTATTGCATTTGACCACATCAAAAAACTCTTGTCTCTGATCGTTGACAATGTCACGAAGATTTGCAGCAGGGCACTAACTAGAAGCTAGGCATGTACATAGATACCACGAGTATTTGAATTGGACCTAGGGTGGGAGAGAGAATGGGCAGTTCTTAACTTGAAAAATTCAGGATATGTTTGTATATGGAATTGAAGATAGGGTTGGGCAATCTATGGATAAAACATCTTCGGTTTAAGTGGCCCAAACATATATAGAGCGATCTGAATATATCATTTTGGAACATCTAAAAGCAGGACTTGGTGCAGTGTATTACAAAGCCAGTGTTAGTTATATCTTAAAGTGGTGTTAATCCCTTATTCAAAGTACTATCGAGTCTTATATACAAGTAAAATAATGGTAATTAGATTTGCCAGTGTTATAATTACCCCATTAAGAGGTACGTCACTAGGATTTAATTGCTGCCTGGAAGTTTTTTTCATAATTCTTCGTACATAATAAAATGTTTAAAAATTCTTATATATTTCTGACAAAAAAATATTACTCTAAAAAAATAAGATCACTAATAGGTATATCTAAACGTTAGAGGTGTTGTATGCCATACTTTTTCTTTTGACTTTTGTTTTAAGGCCTCAGGCCATTTTTTTTTAAACTTGCACTACTAAATTACAGACTACTCAACAGTCAGAAATATATCTCAGTGTGTGGGAACTTTCATCGACAATTCCCACTTTAGTTGTTGAAGTGTTGAATCTCGGGAGACGTAGGTGCGTAAGCCAAAGTGTTTCCCTGCCATATCCTTTTTGATTAAATGCAGTACTCTCTACCTAATAATTCTGATACAATCCAGATGAAATGCAGTGGTATGGTTGATTTCAAGTGAATAAATGTCAAAAATACCCGTGAACTATGGTCTGGGAAGTTTAACAAAAAGACAATGGAAGTTCCTGATAATGGTATAAATTCCTTCTACCTTCCTCTTTCAGTTTCTGCTCTTTGCCATGCTTGAAAATTCTTATTTTAAAAATTTCAGCAAAGGAAATGCAAATGCAATGTAATTTCAGCTAACACAATAATGTCATATTTACATTTTTTTAAAGTCATTTACTGGTCAATGAAGCAAACAGCAAACAGTTACTGGTCAAGGAACAGAACAGATGCCCATTTAAAGTCGCATATACATCTTATAATATATATTTTATTCATTTTATGGAACTGGAATCCGTAAACATGCGTTAATAACAGATGTGACGACACATCATCAACAATTATGACGTCATTTTTACGTACAATAAATGACAACTTAATTTACTACAGACATATTGAGACATCATATGAGCCATATAGATGCAAAATCCTGCGGCCAATTTTATAATATGCAAGGAAAATGAAATCACAAACACCTGATTGTACACCTGATATTCAAATGGTTTTGCAATTAATTCTCTCCAGTTAAGGCAGAATTATGTTAAAAATTAATGTTATAACAGAGAAACTTGTAACGATTAATGCTCTTAGTTCGTAGTTCAATATATATTCAACACAATCACATTATAATCAACTTAGCAACTCAAATACATTTATATTTTCACGTGGTATAACAGCTGATTATAATATGATCCAATTGCTGTATCCTCATTAGGTGACCTCCATTTACCTACTTTTGCAAGTAAGTTGTCATCGCAAATGAATGGATTTGGATCTTAACACAATGTTTGAATGTATTTTACCATGCAGACATTTTTTTCTCACTATCGCATACTCCTTAAACATATGCATCCAATAACATATTTAACTCAAATTACGCCTGAATATCATTTGCATGGTTTTGAATCTATATGATTGATATAGTAGCAGCCTCGTGTTGCTTTCCTTCGTACTACTGCTCGTTGAAAGAGGAAGGCAGCTTTTTCGTTATTGGTTTGCTAAATTATGCTGAGTAGTGCGAACGATCTTATTGATGTAGTTGTGCTATCTCTGTAATTAAACAGGTCCAGCTTGCGTAGTAAGTAAGGTGTGTTTTATTTTATTTTTTTAAATATGTTTATTCAAGTTGAGTTACTTTATGAAAAACAGAACGATAAACGGAAATTAACAGATTTGTGTGTTCATACAAAGATTGTGACAGCATTTTTTTTAGATTTCTAATAATAAAGAAGTGTAAGTAATTTAACGAATTATAATTTTTGGAAAAGTTCGTATATTTTTCATTGTGTACACCAGTTACGAATGTCAACAGTAATGAAAGTACCAAATGAATTTTAAATAAAAGTTGCCACTTTAACTGAAATATTTAGAAAAGATATTAGTAATATACTTTATTTTTGCTCAGATGTCGTTATTTTGCAAATGTCAATTAAGAGTAAAATCATAGTAGGTAGGTATCAAAATAATATGAAATTAGTGTTTGGAGTTGTTTTCACATCCAAGTCGCCTAATAATGTCAAAAAAATGTTCTTCATAAATGGCAATACTTTTGAAGTGAATAGTGATAATATAGATTTGACGATTTTAGTTTGAACCAATAATTCATCTCAAACACTACCAAGAAAATCAAGTGTAACACGTTATATGCATGATGTTTATAATGATTTGAACGTATTAACTTTGGATGATACGGAATTTCAAAAAGATACTAAAAAGTAAAATAGTATTATATGCAAAATTTTTACATAGAGCCACCCCTGAAAGTATCATACCTAGTTAAATAGGTACCTTACACGATCAATAATATTGTCAATAATCAAGGTTTGTAAAGTAAGATAGGTAGCATGGTAACTTTCGACCAATCAGAGATCACTATTTAAAATGCGGGAACGCGTCACTCTGCCTGCTCATTCGAATTTCTGGCATTCAAACCATTAGTATAGAAGTATAATTAGTTATGAATTTGAATTCCGTATTTTGTATTTTTTAATGTACATTAATAAATTGACTTTTTTGATTAATGATTATTAACATCGATAACGTTTTCCTTGGAATTTAAAATTGACATTACTATATATCAAATTTATAACTAATTAATGTATGCAGTTAAAGAAGTACATTTTATATCAAGGGACTGAAGTAGGTTCTTTTAATCTTGTGTGCAATTTCTTGCCCGAGAAATCTTAGCAAATTTAATAAGTTATAAGATAGATGAAGAAACATACATGATACTAATTTTCGCCCTAACGAAAAGAGTTACTTAGAAAAGTTTCTTATTTTATGACGTACTGAGTAGAAATTTTTCCCCAGGCCAACCTTTACAATTATGTAGTATTAAAAAATTTTAATGCAAATTCTTTATTAGAATTAGATGTGCATACAACAATTTATTAATAAAATTTAACAAGAGGGCCATTAAATTTTATCATGTCATATTAGACACAGCAATTAATAAGAAAAAATCAATCATTGGTTTTTTCTAATATTTCTTTGTATCATATGAAAATAAATTTTATTTCCTCTATTAAGTATTTTTTTTAGGGAAGGAAAAAAACATCAACATCTCACCACTCTCTTTTGCCTTTTTTGAGTTGTTTTTGCAAACAGCTACACTACAAACCTTTCCTCCAGTCATCTAATAATTGTATGTAACATTGTTATTTGCTATTATTATGAACGGAAAATAATAAAAACTGTTTACCTTAAAATTATTCCTGTAAATACACAGGTTACAAACTTCTATATACTATGAGTATTTTCTTTTTAACAGTAATTGTCAATTAGATTATACACTAAATAACTATAACTGCACGATTATAAACACAAAAACAACAAATATTTCAAAATAACTCAACAAATAAGCGCAACGTCTCAAAAAATGCATACGTACAATTAAGTTTCAGCAGGCACGATGACGCGCAAGATGGCCGCCTTCATTGTAACCCCTCCATTCCGTTCAAGTTACCATGCTACCTATCTTACTTTATAAACCTTGGTCAATAATGGCACTTCAATAAATATTGCCAGTACTTCATTAATATTCAGTTATTCTTTTCTGCACCTTCCACGATCAGTACTACCGACAGTATTTCGTCTCAATACCAGTTTAACTGCCTACTGAGAGTGGTGCTATGATTTCTGCTTCATCCGAAAATGGATTGGCGAAACAAAGCATATGTAGCTATAATTTTAGCAGTATCAATGAAGCGTCATGTTAAACAACATTACTGGGTAAGGGATGTTAAATTTTAACTCACTTTAAAATTTTAAAGCCTGTCAAAAAAGCAACTCTAATAAGCCACAGATTTATTTAAATCTTAATATCCATTCTAATTTTAACATATCAGTTCAAGTTAATCATTTTAATTATATTCTATAACCAACTTTCAGCCACAAGTTTAACACAATCTGTTAATATCGTTGTTAAATAAAAATATTTAAAGGTTATTACTTTTATATATAGTAGGACCTGCTATAAAACTTAGAGGCTTTACGGTGCTTTAAAATTAAACATGTAATTATAGAATACCCAGTAATGACTGAAAAACCGTGAAAAGTATTCTCGTTATCTTGTTGGCAAAATTTTCAGCTGTTATGTCACCAGTGCTAATCTTTTCAACATGTACCATGTTCTTTTATTTCTCTTTTATAATTGGATGGAAGGCAATTTTTTTCCGACATGAACTTTGGTGGCTCCTGCTTTTATTTTGCTCTAAATAGCAACTAGTTTATCTAAAGCTATATTTACTTGTTTCATTTATATAGAATGGACTGGAAGAATTCCACAACTCCGGAAATACTTCGAAAAGTTCAGTGAGATTTCAAAGATCTCGCTGACCCAGACATTAAAATTCCTGTTTCATCATTACCCATTGCTGTATATACTTCGAGCATCAACTGAATTCTAAAGTACTGATTCAGTATTGAAGCACACACATTACACGATCAATAATACTGATAATTATGAGAATTTCTGGATCTGCATCAATACATTAAAAATACTGTCAGTATTTTTAAGTAGTGACAATATTATTGCTCGTTTAAGGTTCCTAAAAGAGACAGCCATTCAAGGTTAACAAATCAGTAATGCTGAGATCAAAGGCGGTATTGTGAATTGTTGCCTCTTATAGTACCCTACTCTTTGATAATAGGAGAATAAGACGTCATAAGATGACATCTAAATTTTTGTCACTAAATAAAACTCTGTAATTGACCTAATAATGAAGTCATTATGTTAGCTGGGATGCAATTAGTAGATTTGCGAAAGCTTAACCCTTTCTAGATGGCAACCATATTATAGCGTAAATCGATGACGAAGAAATATGTGGCAACCGCAACATTGCGAAACACTCTAAAATACATTCAGATCTGAAAGCTAATTGAAGCTGAATTGGTGCAGCTGTTGGTAACCAAGAGGATCTAGTTTAGATATCTGGAATCTTATTAAAGCATCATATTAGGTAGTGTATTCAAGTGTAGAGTTCAAAAATTTGCAAAAAAAAATTTTAAATGCATTTTCCTACTTAACTAGCTATTCATTTTGCTAACAATACAACTGTTATATATTGGGATAATGCATCAGGTTGTCCAGACAGTTCAGTAGGATCACTTAAACAAAGTTGCTAAAAAACTGTAAAGTAGTCTTTCTCAAAATTATCTCCCAACACATATTAAATTCTAGTGACATACCCATATTGCAATATTCAGGTCAACACCGACATCTATTAAATTTTACCATATATTAAAAATATATACATAATTACATAAATCAATTAATATGTATATTTAAGTATTAATTAGCTGTTTTTATCACATTTTTGGAATGTACGTAAGATTTTTGAGAACATTATTTACATATATATTATATTTATATTACATATTATATATAATAAAAGTATCAAAACAAATAAGGCTAATTTAATGAAAATTAAAAAAAAAAACTTAATGTACCTATAAATGCAAATACTTTATAAGATGGCTACCTACATAATACATCAAACGAAAAATATCACACTTTATTTTACTAGATGCTAAATTAAAATAATAATTTCTTAGTTATTAACAATTATTGATATTTAAAAATAATAAATATGATAGTACCAAATACTGGGTGGTTCTAATTTTATTATTTACATATACAGTATGTGGATCTAAGAGTTAGTAAATGAGAAATGTTTAAAACAAAGACAACTCCTTCATATAATCACATGTTAGAAAATAACAGAAAATTATAGTGCATTTAGAATTTTTAGTACAAGGATACTCATGTGTCTATAAATTCGAGCCCGTTACTTTGGTGATGGTTTTGAAATTTAAATTAAGACGCAACTTAATATTAATGGATGGGACCCAAGGTATGGGCTTAAGGAATGACTATTACTAAGATTAAAAGAAGTTTTGCGTAAAAAATCGTGATTGATATTAAAAAATATATATATTAAAAACGAAAAATTTCTTAGTCACAATACCTGTAATATATTTGTATTTATTATTTTTTTTCAGAAGGAGAAAGAAAATCTGCTAACACTTGAAATCTCATCAAGAAATTTCGATTTTCTTTGAGGTTACAAAGATATGAAATTTTCTTTTAGGTTGACATGGATTTATGATATTAATATTTATTTAATATTATGTATATACAGTTTTTAATCAATATTTGAGTCTTACCCACTAATACTAAGAGATGGTTAATCAAAATTTCACCAGCCGCCACTGCTCTACTCCCGATGTATCCGGTGCCATTTCCTAACATATGAGATCTGTGAATGGTTCTGTCCTTATAGTATACATTTTGCAAATTGCACAAATAATACATATCTATAGAAGCTATTCAAAGATCAGATGTACTAATGCTATTTAAAAAAAAAAAAATTTTATATTGAAGTCTGACGACCAATAAACATGATGGTAAGCTAAATAGACAAAACATTGGCTGTATTCGTTAAATGTTATCAGTAAGTGTAATGACTAACAAAAGCAGCAAGCGAAGTATTTTCTGTACGAGATGATAAAGTACTGGCCACTAGGTACACGTGATTGTGACGTACTATAAACAAAATAATAGAAACTTCCTCCTAAAACAATAAATTCGTTTTTCGCTATTAATATAATGTCTATCTTTTAATACTAAGACATTCATGTTTTTTATTATCATCGAAAAATTAAGGCAACAATCAAGTACATATATGCCTCGCAATTTCCTCATTGACAATTCAATGCACACTAAACAGAATCTGTTGGGTGAACAACTCTGCTGCTGTATTTGCTGAGAGTGGCCAATGTTATGGAAAATTTGGAAAATTCTATAAATGAACATCAAAAATTAAATTTTTGAATGTTATGGTTTATGCAATGCTGTTTAAAAGTTAACGTTAGGACTACCTAAAGAAATAAAACGTTATGCTTTTCAGTATGAAATATGTTGTTCATGAGCGTTAATATTTATTAAAGCTAAAATGAGTTACTTTATTATCATTTTTACTGTCTATACTATTTAAAGTTGTTCATACAAAAAAGTATCCTTGGAATCTGTTGTGTGGTAATACTGTGGAATCAGTGTTATAAGAGTGGGAACGAAGAGAACCGGACATATATAGTCTGCATTCAGTATAAAACTCTACGTGTCTATAGAACGTGTAATTGTAATTTCTAATCTGCTTACCAATTGTGTACTCAATAAAGGATATTAATTAAATAAGATGCACCATTACTTATTACCTAGAAAAAAAATTAACAAAGACATGACAGAACCAGAATAAAAGTTAAAATAGTGTGGGTTCTTGAATTTTTGGAGAAACTAAATTGATATATGCCCCTCAAAAGTCGGGATCTAACAATTATTATTGTGTTTATTTTTTCAATCCATTTTGTTTCTGTGAAGACAATGCAATAAAAAATGTAATTCTGCCTATATACTACAAAAAAAAACAATCGAATCAGCTTAGTCCAGTACCATCAGAAGAAAATCTGAGGAATCCATAGAAAAACTAAAAATAGGTAGATTTGTTCATGAGTCACTTGCTTCAGTGATAAGTGGAAACTCCTAAAAAGTCACCGCAGATCAGCTGCCTACTTCGTAATAAATCAACTTCGAAAACCGCGGTAGCAAAATTAGAAAGTTTGAAGACTCGAAAAGGGGGCGATTTCTTTTCGAGATAAGGGATGCAAAATTTGCATATTAACTGGTATATGACAAGAGCAGATAATGATTCCGATGAGCGTTTCTATATTATATTATGTTGCTGCCAACATAATTGGAAAAGACATACGATCCATGATATGAGAAACATCAAGGTTTTCAATTTAACCCACAAACTCTCAACTAGCTGCCGGTCCATATTATCATGAAAACTAGAAATGTGTTGCAATAGCTTATGCGATAATAGCTACAGTAAGATCACACTCATTCATATCCTTGTCGTAAGTAGGCTTGTCAATTATGCTACATAGAAGATTTGGATCGAGAAGGCTGATTAATAATTCTATCCAAATTTGCATTTGGTGCTTCTTACCATTCAATATTCATTCAAAACCAGCAATAAAACTGAGATCATTTAGGCAGTTTGTATTCGCCAATGCTGATTTTAATGTTAACATCATCGACAGCTTTAACACCTTCCACAACATTGGCGGCATTGAATGCATTATGCCAGCGAGCAATGTCTCGTTCATCAGACTGATTGTGATGTGGACAAAAATCCAGACTGCCAAAGAAGTTTGATTGATAGTAGAGATATAGTTGAAGCATTTCGAAAATATTGGCAAGCAAGGCTTAAAGGGTATTACAGATCCTGGAAAATAGTACGATATTACACAACATAAGCATGTTTGCTTGGCGCTATCGCAAAAACGGTTACATTTATGAAAAAGTGTTATAGAACCTTTCTCATAGAAAATTTGATGCCCTTCAATTCTTGTCTAAAACATGTTTTCGTAGGGCCAACCATTTTCGAATTATTTGCGAAAAACCGTGTTCATTAATATTTGACCTCAAGAATAGGAGTAAAGTCAACAGTTGATCAAAGCTAATTTTTTAAAGGTTCATAATCATCACTGAAGCAAGTGATTCGTAAAAAAAACTAACGGTTTCTAATGGTACTGGATTAATAAGTATTTAAATCTTTTCTCCTGCCATTCTATTTTTATGTCATCATCATCATCAAGCTTTTTAACAAGCTATAAGCTTCATTTTCTGTAGTTGTGGCAATGTTAACTTTCCTATAAACTATCAAAGGCTCAATTTTCATGAAAGTCCTTTTTCCGTTACAGTGTGCAGTGCCCCTTATTAATAATTTACGAATTATCCAACGGAAAATTTTAAGATTATCTGCTCTAAAATATTACGAATACCAAATTCACATCTAAAAATTACTTCTCTCAAATTTGGCATACGCTAAAGATATAAAAGTTAAGGGATAATTTTTGGTTAATTTATCTTTCCTGGCTTTAGCTCTTGTTTAGAATATGTGATATTAAGGACGTTCCCAAAAGGCAGTCGTTCTCAACCTACAAAAGGATCTCCCCTATATAAAGTAAGTATACTTACAATAAAAACTTGTTGGACTTTTTCGTTCCACTCCCTTTATAAGCACAGAAGTAAACTTACTACATCGCTTGACTCAATCTGGCAATATCTCGTTTTTCATATTCATCAGAACGTGAGTTGTTACGTTGGTTTAGAGTGCATTATTATTTTGTGAGGTTAAGAATATATTTGTGATTTTTAACAAAGAATAAAAAATGTGTTCGAGAACAAAAAATGGTAGATTTTCCATAAATATCAACTTTTATTCTTACAATAATCCATATTTTCTTAATATCCGTAAAGTACTCACATTTATTGACATATACTGTGCGTTGACAGCATTTTAAATATTTCTGCGTACTTGATTGCAACGTTGCCAAGTCACGAACTCCTGCTCACTAACTTATATGAGGCAAGCCGAGAGCGACCGAAAGTCATGAATTTTCAACAATTTTACAGAAAAACAAATACTGCCAGCAGTAATTTTTTTTTTTTAGAGAAAAATATTCCTCTCTCCTTCTAATAGCTCTCAGATTTTCAAGATAATCATAAGAAAACTTTTTTGTTGGGAATATCCTTAAGTAATATAAGTATCAGTTGTTATTAATATCAAACATTAGTTGTAAGCAAATTTTGCTAATACATATCTAACAACCACAGAACGTAATGACAATCCAATCAAATATATTCTAGGGAATTAGCAAAAACATCTGAATCTTTGTAGAAACTTAAAACATGTCCTTATTTCAGGATAATACACATCATAAATTAAATTTTCTTATAATTTGGCCTTGTGTAAAACAATGTATAGCTTTAGTCATAACTGCAAGCCTTTAGAATAAAACGTAAATAACAACAATAAATTTGGCCACACTTAATGAATAACCGAAGAAAATTGAAGCTGAATTATTTTCATTATTTAAGATAGGGGTAAATTATGCAAACACTAGGGAAAGGAAACTAATAAATATAAATCAGTTAATAATAAATAGTGAGCTCAGTAAGGTAAGACAGACTAAAGTGGAACAAACTTGTCAATAATCACGGAAAGCTGACCTACATTTACCGTTTCGAATGACCACCAAAAGAATTAAATGTATGTGACTTAAAAGTCTATTTTCATTTCATGATAAAAACTTATTAATTTTCAGGGATTTTTCTCTAATTGTAAAAAAATTCTAAAGAACTGCTACATTTTACGTTAAATATATTTAAATAAATCTACGTTAGACCAGTCTCCAATAAACACTAATACAGTATGATTATTTGTTCAATCCTGTAATTTGTAAAATAATTTATTGAATCTTGAATGAAGTAAAGTTCGTAATGTAACTTTTTGAAACTGAAATGAGAAATTCTAAAATAAAAAAAAACTAAATTCAAATATTTAATTCTACATTATTTAATAAAAATTTAATTTTATGTACAGAATTTACCTCAGTCCCTGCATGATAAATGTAAAAATAAAATTAATTCTACTGATGAATTTTACTGAGACTACAGTAAACAATTATTTTAATGATCGACTTACTAGTCATATATAAATATGATCTAAATTAGAAAATAAATATCAGGCGAAACATCTCAGAAAGAGAGTTTTACATAATGTCGGGAGAAATATACTGTATGATAATTAAAACAATGGGTTACTTTGAATAAACTGGAAGCGGTGGTAAGCTGAGTGTTCTATTGAGAAATTTACATATTAAATTATCAAACTTCCAAATTTTTATGTTAAAAAATAAAGGTAGGGAACTACAGTTAAATATCAGAAGATCTAAAGGTATTATTGCCTATCATTATTAGCAACAATATAACAAACATTACACCTTGAATTAAAAAAATTCTGCATGTTTATGGTTTAATTGACATAGGAAGATTGCCTAACAACGTACTTCTCTTTATTATGTACTAATAAAGTTAATATAATATAGCAGGGAGGCTGAAAATTTGCTGGATTTACTCATGCATTCAGAAATATGCCAAAAAGCGCCTATACAGGGTGTTTTAAAGTTAAATGTACATATAATATCTGTTGATAGAGAACATTTTATGATTCCAAATCATCCATAATTAACTGTTTCTATCATCCACTTTTACTGAGATTTAGGACGTTTTATTGATTTTGGCCAAATATTTCTTTCATACTTGGAAATTTTTTTCAGTGTTAAATATACAAAACTTCCATCAGACTTTATTTTTGATAACATAAATCAACAATTGTTTCGCATTTTCTTTCTCTGGTCATCAATTGCTTGCTAGGTATACTATTAAAACGATAACCGTATTGTCAAGTAGGCAATGCTGAAAATTTGAATTTTGACAGTTCTTATTGCTTTGACGTTGTACGTTTTCTTATTTTTATATAGGTATGTATTATAGTTTGTATTAGTATTCTTACTTACGTTCCAAAGTTCATGGAAAAATGTTTTATGAATTTTCAAACCCTGAACATGCAGATATGAGTTTTATATGTGGCAATGGACGAGCTGTGGCGCCAAACTCTTGCCAGTGTTTTTAATTAATTTAAACAACATGGTCAGATATTAAATAAGCATCAATTACAACAGCCTTTATGTGTAGGAGAGGATATACTCAATATCGTTGCAAATAATTAAAAAATTAGGATAAGAAGAGTGGGTCACGCATTAGGGGTGTCACATATCAGTGTCTGGCAAATATAAAGAAAGAAGATACCTATTTCACGTCTGTCAGGTCCAGAGGTTAGAGGAAGGGGATGAAGTTCACCAATTGAATTTTAGTAACTGGATCATTCAGAACCGAAAAATTATAGACAAATGTTTATTTACAGATGAAGCACAATTTACAAAGAATGGTATTTATAATTTATGAAACTCTCATATTTGGGCAGAAGATAGTCCACATGCTATAAGTCAGAGTAAATCTCAACATCCATTTTCTATTAATATTTCGTGTGGCGTTTTGAACAATCATTTGATTGAGCCACCTATTCTCCCTGACAGATTAACAGGTGAAGTTTATTTAGACTTTTTACATTTTTTACCCCTATTAGTGGAAAATGAAACTATTGGTAGGATGCATTTCCAACATGAGGTGCTCCATCCCATTTTAGAATAATTGTTAGAAATTTACTAAATGAGAATTTTCCACGTGTTGTTAGATCGAACGGGGCCTCATCATGTGGCCTCCAAGGTCATCAAAAATCTCAATCCTGTTGATTATTATCTTCAAGGAGATTTAAAATCAAAGGTGTATGATTTAGACATTAATAGTAGAGAAGAACTTATGGAATGCATTAATAATGGTCATGCAGAAGTCATTTTTATTTATTTATTTCAATTTTCGCGTATTTTTAGTTAGTTTTAGTTTAATTATTATTTGCTTATGTTTAATTCTGACTAGGTAATAAGACTATGTCATATTTTCGTTTGTACCTTTATCTTGTTTTTTAAATTCTTTTAATGTGCTTACCTACCTAATATAGATTAAGAATTGTCACTAATGTAAATTAAACATATTTGTTAATTTAAGAGTGGGTTTGCACGCACCAGTCAGTAGCGAGTAAATTTGTAAGTAATCGAATTACATCGTCCTGTTAACACAGAAGCCACACTAGTCTAGGTGGTGTACAGGACTGTACGAATGTAATCGTGATGTGATTTTATGTTTATACGTACCGGTTACAAACAAAACTTCGGTGACACACAAAACATCTTGAAGTATTGTGGGTTGCGCGTATTTTGTTGGCTTAAAAGACGAAATATTAGTAAATCACCGAATTTAGCTATCACGAAACACATAACATATTTATTTACATATGATATCGCCACTTGAAGCTCTCAGGCTAAATGAAAAATTATGAGACGGACCCTGCTTTGACATACGTCTAGCAATGGTCATCGCTATGATGCTGCCTCTAGTAGCAAAATGCCCAACTATTTTAGACGAAATTTAACAAATTCGTATTCGACATTAAACTCTAACAAATATAATGCAGACTTTTCACTTATTTTCATGTTATTTTATACTAAATCGTATTATATTTTGTTTGAATATTTAAGTCCCTTTGTAGAATATAAGACAATATATGGTGAATTTGGGACGAATGAGTAGAACGTTCGTGTTGAATAATCAAGGAGGAGAAAATTTTGGATTTACCTAGGATTACAATATAAAATATAATAGGTCCTTGTCTTAAGTTTGCTAGTTTACATAATGAAATCAATTATGAATTCTGTTGGCTCGTTTTTAAGAAGAATAAGGATATTTTACGCACTATTTGACCTTGGTAATGCACCCTTAACACTAAAACATATTTTCAGGTTCTAACTTTCTCTAACATTTGGCCAAAATCAATAAAATGCTTTGAGTAAAGAAGGACAATGGATACATTAAATGATAGATGATTTGGAATTGTCAAAGTGCCCTCTATCCACAGCTGTCATATATACATTTAACTTTGAAATACCCTGCATCTCCTACGGTTCCCTTTTCTAAATATTTCGGGATTTAAATGTATTACTTGTCAAAAAGCTGAAAATTAGTGTCAACTAATTTTTTGATAATGTTTAACTGAATGTCATTTATGTATTTTTCAAATTCAGTTCACTTTCTTCGCCAGTCAAAGATAATTTAAATTTTAACAAAACTCATGTAGAATATTATTTAAAATAGATAATTGTAATACTTTTTCAATTTTCAGATAAAAAGAGATAAAAAACTCAGAAAAACAGTAATTCCTCTATTAAAAAAAATAAATAAATGCATGTTCAATTTCCTATTCTGAGTACCCATGAATTAGATCAAATAACAAAACTACACCTATTTATTAGTCAATATCATATTACAAGTATGCGAGTACTTCAATGGGAACTATAGGAATTAGGCAAATAACCAATTAATAAAATATTTACAAAACAAAAAGGATTTCTGCTATTTGGGAAAATAAAATAAGGTAAAATGTGGAGCTCGCATGCAAAACCTCAGAAATCCAAGTTTGGACGTTTTTTATTTTTTGACACTTTCGTTGTCTTTTGACTGAGCTGTATAAAGATCTATAACACCCAGGGAACAAAACCCGTTAAACCCCTATTATATTCTAAGTCTAAGTTAAGGTTTTGGTTCATCAAAACTGGATAAATCCAATTTGATATTTTCAGTTACGATCTTGCATTTATTCCCTCATCTTAGTACCAAAAATCGATAAATTCTAACTTTTGGAGCAAACCCCGATAAATCCAACATTTTTTTTTTAAACATTAAAAACTGAAGTGTCACGTTGACACTTGGGCATCATTTTCTCAAGAACCAATTACATCAATATGCGCGAAAAGATCATAGTTGAATAAGTTACTTTCTTTGCAATACATTTATTGTGATTTCCTACACATTTATTTTTTTGGATTTATAAGTTTCTGTGCGCTCTCTTCACAAATTCAAAAATAAAAAAAGGTACCTTAAAATGTGATGTGGTTAAAATTTCAAGTCAAAATGCCTAATACAAGTCTCAAAAATTGACTTCAAGTTTTAAAATTGATTGGCCAATAACTTTTGTGCATCGTATCGTATGAGGTTCTAAAAATGTAGGTGTTTTTATGCACTTTATGATGGTGAACAAGAAAAAAATTTTAAACTTGGAAGTGAAAAAAAATAGATTTTTTGTATTTTTGAGTCAATTTTTTTCGAAAAATTTAACTTTTTTGATAAAACTCAATTTTTTTGTATTATTAATTAATTTGTGACACATTCTGGTCTAATTTTTCGAAGGAGCATTAAAAAATATAAAAAATCAATTATAAAAAAATTATATGTGTACATATTATTTACATTTAGATATAGCTCAATAAAAGCGCTATTTGTTATGCAAATACTGTATAAAAAAATGGAAACTTGAAATTGAAAAAATAAATATATGTGAGCAATTATATTAATCGCTTTCATTTTGTCTCAGTTGATAAAGAATCATCATACTGATTTTCAGTATTGCTTGCAGCATAATTATTATAAATCACTCAAGACCGTCACTCACGCTATAGAATTTTTATTCAAAAATAGTACTTTTCCGTCGACCGTGTATTAACGAGTTTGATTAATGTTACTATTAATAAACGGTTTTAGTATAAATATACATAAAATCAAGTATCCAAAAACACCCAAAAATACATAAAATGACATATCCAAATCAAGACGCCATGTTGTCAATATTTGTCATTGTCAATCTAATGGATAGTTCAAATGTGCTTCTAGAGGGCAGAATATTAAAACATAATATTTTACGTGCAAACTCCTCTATAAAATCCTTATTTTACTATAAGGAATGTAACCAGACTGCAACCAACAGCTACTCTCCGGGCTATGTATCCCGCCGAGAACTGGATTACAAGTTATACCTGGCGCGTTAAGTGTAATAATTGCACATTGCAATTGAAGCATTAGTGTTTTGTTGGTAATATGCAATCGAAGCATTAGCGTTCTGTTGGTAATATGCAATTATTACACTTAACGCGCCAGGCTAGTAACTTGTAATTCAGCGCTCGGCGGGGCACATAGCCCGGAGAGTAGCTGTTGGTTGCAGTCTGGTTACATTTCTTATAGTAAAATAAGGATTTTATAGAGGAGTTTGCGACTAAAACATTGTTTTAATCTAATGGATAATTGAATTTGAATATGGATAAAAATTTAAAATCGATTTTTTTCACTTTTTTCAAGTTTAAAATTTTTTTCTTGTTAACCCTCATAAAGTGCTTAAAAAAATTTATATTTTTTAAAAAAAAAGAACCTCATGCGATGCACAAAAGTTATTGGCTAATTAATTTTAAAATTTGAAGTCAATAAGTCAATTTTTGAGACTTGTATTAGATATTTTGACTTGGAATTTTAACCAGTTATTGTTCACATTATATAGTATAATTTCTGAAAATTTCATCAAATTTCACTTAAAACATCCGAAATTATAACCAAAAAATCAAAATTTAGCAGTTTCTTCAGTTTTTTTTTTTTTTGAGGTTATATGAGAAGTTAAAAATTTCATAATGTAACCGTTGATAGCCTATATCATAACGAACAGCCTCAATGTTTTTCACTTTTGTTGGACCTACACATACTGAGATATACACTCATGTATATTTAGAAAGAACGACCACAATGGTCGATTTTCCACAAAAACTTTAGTAGCGGCGGTAGAAAATGTCCATTTCGTATAGCATTCGATGTTACTAATATGTTAAAAAAAAATTTTACAATGAAAACAATTCCTTTTTCACTAAAATTTGATGCTTGTCTGACTCCATTATTAACACAGATTGATAAGCCTGTTAGACAGCATTTTCAACCCCATACATTATATATATATATATGTGTGATTTAATTACATTTAGGTTAAAAGAGGGTAGTAGGAAAGATAATTTGTAATTTTTCCCAGCATATACAGGGTGGCTACTTATTTTTATATTGAATAGTATTGCTATCTCACAAATCATAAGTTACAAAGTCGGTTAAATGGAATAAAAGTTTCTTACTTTAAAGGCCAATGAAATACAGGTTCCGGAGATATACAGCAAAATCCAAAATAGCTCATTTTCTTTTTTTTACGTAGCACTGTTATATAAAATATTAAAAATTTTATAGGAGTATTTTGTGTTATACATTTACTTTGCTATAACTTGGCATATTTAAATTTTTATTACGTTTCATCTCTTTGGGGCCATCATGAATTAAAATTTTAAGTGATGAGGCACACCTTTTACTGCGTAACATTGTTTTTGTGAAGGACAAAAAGGCAATCAAGTGAATAATTTATTTTTCTGACGAAACATAATAAAATTATCCAGTATGATATATTCTTGAATTCATAATGTTAAATCTTTAAAAATTGTATTTAAAAGAGACCATTCCGCATTTATACAAATATAGTTGATACTGGTCCTTAAAAAATGAAACATCATAATAAACATTTGAATACAGTAAATTATTGCAAAGTTAATGTATAATAAAATATTCCTATAAAGTTTTATAACCTTTTTTATAACAGGCCTAGGTAAAAAAAGGAAAACGAGCTATTTCGAATTTTCTCCAGAACCAAGTGAAATATTTTCAATTTATATAACCCATTTCATTGATCTTCAAAATACAAAGCTTTTTCCCATTTAACCGACTTTGGAACTGTTATAGTTTGCGAGACAGCAATACCGTTCAATATGAAAAGTAGCCACCCCATATACCATTATCAAGTATCACAGATTTCGAAATGCGAAGAAGAACTCGAAGTTCTGTTAAGAAGGTAGTTCTCATTTTGAGCGTGAAATTTAGTAAGTATCTAAGTATTAATTATTTTACTGTTTAATTTTGTTTAATCATCATGTAGTATTAATTCTATTTTCTTCCTCCGAATAACTCTTTTGGGAATTTTTACTATATTATATAAACATTACGTTTGATACATTATTCGAAAGAGCAAAGAACAAGAAAGTGTTCAAAGATATTTGACACATATTGTATAGCATACTTTTTGGAATTTTCACTGGGCCATAAATTTTGTTTTATCGCATGTAGTAGTTGTATAATTCAACAGAATAAATATTTAAATTTATGAAAAAATTCCAAGGCGATAGAAGCTTTGCATAGGGTTTTATTAAATTTTATATGGGAAAGTCACCGAAATAGGTATAATTGAAAAAAAAAATGACAATATCTTGAAAACATGGCAGTTTGCATAATATATACCGCTAGCAAGGCCATATAGGTGAATCAAGGTGGCAGAATCTAAGAAGCAGAAAAAAATAGATGCTTAAGATACTACTAGACGATGATCAAGATAAACTCTACAACAAGCAAATGAATTTGAGTGGACTACAGCTTATTATTTGATAGTACAATACGTTTATTCTGACAGTTGAGGGGGAGAGGGGAGGTATTCGTGGACCAATCTTCTCACCATTTTAAGTTCCTCACCTTTCAAGTTTATCATGGTAAGTTTAAAAATAATGAGACTTTAATAAGTGAAATCATTCTTTCCAAAGTTACAACAACTTTACAACAAAGCATTTTAATGATCACCTTAATCTTATTTTCTAACATCAGTGAATACCTGATAACATTTGATTTATTTATTTTTCTTCTTTTTGGTAATGTTTTAGAGCCAATAAATTAATCATCGCCGTCTCTCACTTAAGGAATTCCACTTAATCCAATATAACGTTATTATATTATCATCTCATTATTATTTATTTAACACAAATAATCAGAGATATTCAAAATGGGTTTAAAACGTTCAAAGTACTACAAGAACATCTATTAAACTAACTTATACACGATATAGAAAAAAATTATACGATTTTAATTGATCACCATTTTTGTCCGTTTTTCTATTAGTTGCACTTTTGCAATTGAGCAGTAAAGAAGTTAGGGAAGGATAGACGCTTAGCATGTATTAAGTGATATTACTAAAATTATTAAAGTGCCTGTGTATAGATTAAAGTAAAATTTTCAGTAAGTTTTAAATAGAGTTAAAATTTCAAATAAAAAAAGGTGATATCAACAAGCACATAGTGATTCATTTAGTTTTCTACAATATCTTCAAATAAATTTCTGTATATAAGAAATGACCTATAAAATTTAGATCAAATTAAATTAATTTTTAAGTACGAAAATCACAATCGTAAAACCACAAAGGATATAATACCTTAGACAAAGCTGCAGCTAGATGTTTCTTATTCAGGGGGAGGGGGATCATTGTTAAATTTGTCGACTTGAAATAAAAAATAGTCGACTGTGAAAATTAATATTTAAATAATAATTTTTTTTAAATCACCCTTGTACGTAGTGTGAATCTGAATAATCTTAACCAAGGCACCTTCCACCCTGCCCCCCTTCCTGACTACTGTACTGACCTTAGATGTATAACATTTTAAAATTTCATTTTACATAATACCTTTTTATAAAAATAATTCTTTTTTACATTTTTTATTATCAGTAGCACGGCAAGTTAATTAAAGTACACAAAAGGTAAATAATGACATTGGTTTTGTTATGGTGGCGATGGGAAACTAAAACGATAATAAATTATATTGGTATCTTATCAATACCTACTTAATAGTATTTCTCTAAATTCATTTATATCAATGGTATTTAAGTAAACCTTTAAAATCGTTAAGAGCTAGTAATGGTCAAGACGAGTAGGTACTAAAGTAGAAGTAAACTAAAATCTAATATAAATATAGGGAAATAGTGTTTATTACACATGCATTTCATAATTGTTTCATTAAATTGTTTTTAAACAGGTAAGTCTTACTTTTTTCTGTTCTATTAATAAAGATCATTATGGCAGTTTCTTCTTTATTAAATTGTTGCAGGTATTTGGTTTTTAAATTGCACTATATATAAATTAATTTATTGGAGAAATTTATGTAATTCTTTTGATCACAATATTATAAAGCTGGGAAAAATGCGGTTAGCAATATTTCAGCTTATTAAGAATCTAATAAAATTTGAATCTTGTTTATGCACTTATAAAACCCAACGAAAACAAATGATGATGTGGAAGAGGAGTATTTTGCTACAAAAGACCAAATAATTATTTAAAATTAAATTTGTTCTAATGGCATGGGTACAAAAGTAATCTAAACCCACATGGTAATATTATCTTAAATAAAGAAGAGAATAAGTTAAATCTTATTATTAAGTACATACAATTCACGTCTTCTTGATATTAAGTTCTGCTAATGTGAAAATTTTTCTTAGTTTACGATGAAATGAATACATTAGAAATATAAACGACCCTACTGTACCACACAGCATCGTTTGGGTTTCGAGTATTCTATATTTTCTTCTGTAGTATTACCAGTAAATCTAACAATATCTGTAGAAGGGCTTAAGATCGATTCGTTTTCAGAAACACTACCTACAGGTGACGTGATACTATTTACATCTGTACTGCTATTTCTTATCTGCATTCTTTGTTTCTTCAAATCAGCCAGCGTGCCATTCCCATTTATGGTTACTACAACATGAACAGTTACTTTTCCATTAACGTCTGTCGTATATGTTTTTTCCTTGGATTCCACTAGCTGATTATCTAAAATAGAATCATCATCTTTTCCTTCAGGTGCTCGACGATCTTCAATTATCTGGACAGTATTAGATTCGTTGCCTATGGAACTGGTCGTATCGATTTCTTTACTATTATTTGTACTTAAATCAGACAAATGGTTATTATTTAACATAACTTTAGAATTTGATGTTGACAGTGAACTGTTTGTTTCATTGTTATCCAAACCCTGCAAAAAAATAACGGAATTAAGACACAAACACTATTAGATATTAAGGTTGAGTAAAAATTATTATTTTTTCAATACTGTTGCTGATTTTCGATTTGCTGTAATATAGCTTATAATTGCCTAAGAGTCTTAGATCCCAATAAAATTAATACTGCTGCGTTCATTGTATATTTGTAATGATAAATTAATAATTACGGTTATTTATCCGAAAAAGTATAATTAAGAGGTTAACAGCTACTTAACAGATATAGTAAAGCTTCTCAAAATATTAGGAATGCAAAATACGCATTTTCAAAATTAGAAATAGTTGCGTCGGCATTAAATTAACAGAAAGATATTCTTAAAAAATAAGCATTTTTGTTGTTTTTCATTTTTTCAATATTGGTATTACAATTTCTTTGACTAAATATAAAGGAAAGTTACATAAAGGGAGCGGTCCCTAAAGTTGCTTGCATTGTCTGGATAGTGGTTGAAAAAACGTTAAAGAATTGAGTAACGTACAGGTATCTCAACTGGAAAATAAAATGTTTTTGTTAATTTTTTCTATTGGTTAACACATTTGAAATAATCAATTAACAACCTGCAGAGAAGGTGCAAAAATAGTCTCAGTGGGACCCGAAATTACTTGTAAAAGCATCAATAAATGAACTTGTCCCGAATGAAGAATAATTCCAATAATGTCATTAGTGGTCCATCTAAATCAAAGACAAATGACTCGCTGAAGTTGAGCAGAAAACAGCTTAAACGTGCAGTGTACACCTTACTAACTTCTAAGATGTGGGACAATCCAGAATGCAGGGTTTGTGGTGAAGGGGAGAAAACCCATTATTATATTTTGTGTGTATGCCCTGCAACCTCTTGTCGACCATATGCTTGTCTTTATAGGATAAATGGAAGACTATATATTATGATACATTAAACTAAATGAAGCAGGTTCTCACCGCCGCAACATGTAGAGTACAACTGAATTCAATACCTAACTTCAAGTTAAGGTTACAGCTGTTTTTTATTATTACTTTTCATTTGAGTTAGTTAACTGAAGGTGTTTTTTTTTTCATCATTTATTTAACGTCGGCCTATTTCTGCTACCAAGGCCAATCACCGACGCCAGGCAATAAGCTCATCAGTGTAGACACTGGGACCCCTAACCTGGAAATTTTGCTAAACCCCCACAGTTTGTTGTGGGGTAGGGATCTTTAACGTGCTCACATCGTAGATACACGGAACCCACAGTTTTACATGTCTTTTGAAAGATGGTGATGTGAGCAGATCCCATCCATTATATCTTATCGGCTCGCTGTGATCCGGTTTTAAACCCAGGCCGTCTGCGTGAGAGGACGCGCCACTGACCATCACACCACCAAGCCGACAAAACTCAAGGCGTGTGAAATATTTTATTAAGTTGGTATGAGAAGTATGAATTTAATTTACATTTTTGGAATTTACATGACCATCAATATTGGTCTCTTCTTATACTTCTAAGATAATAATATCTAAAATAACCTAATACATGTGCAACATTTGTGTTGGAATCATTAAAATAGACAAACCCTTTTGTAGTTTTGTAAGTTTCTATCATGCTTTAATTGATTTGGATAAGAAATTTCTCATGAAGAAGACAATCTACTTGTAACTTTAGCCCGATAAAACTAATACTATATAGGTTGCAAAAAGATCAATACAGTAAGTTAAAAGAAAAATAAAATATGTGGAAGAAAATTGAAAACAAATACTAATTGCAGTATTGCAGTTCGTTCAGAAATACAAATATCTGCAAGTGGAATAAAAAATATGAAAATAAATGAAATATATTTCGTTACCTAATAGTACGAGAGCTAGCAACGTCGCCAAAACGATGATTTTAAGGACAGTTTTTTATATCTCCTCTCTTGTACTATCTGGGTAGGCATGAGGGTGATCTGGCTGGCAGAAGAACTTGCGTTTATCTACGCGCCTAACATTTATACAGGTAAAAATTTTAATTTTGAAAATAATATTAGGTATAATTTTTTTTCATTGGTTTTTGTTGATTTTTAAGAACACAAATTTATTACTGCCAGACATTTTCGTCATTGATAACACCCTAGCAGATGCAATTTTATAATAATAAAAAAAAAAATTAAAGAATTTCAGTATTGCTAAAATTTTGATATGCTGTGATTTAGCAATAAAAATATTTAAAATTAATTTGCCAGACAATAATTCGACTGTATAAAAGGTGCTAGACCGATTTAAGTCGGGGAGACTAGAGAGTAAGTGTGCTAGAAGAGTAGTCGATTATGCATTGGTAGCGCGAGAGACAGACAGTGACAGTTGGTATGGCTGCGGTTGCTAGTTTTTAAAATGTCGTCGCCGTCGTCCCTACATCCACGTATCTGTACCTACCATTATTTATGATAAGCTAACGTTCCATAAGTTTATGCGTATAGGTTAAGATTCACCCTGTACAGCATGATCTGTCCAATTTTGCAGCATAGTCACAGCATTATGACCAATATAATGCTTAAAATGTCAGAAAATGTACTATTTTGGCTCCCATAATTTTTCATAACCTTTTTAAAATGTCAGCGCCAATTAATTGGCAACGATAACCAAATTGTCGTTGCTTTAGCTAAGACAGCACAACTAATTTACAGCTGCTTGTGGTACTTGGATATATGTCATATCTGAAGAAGAAACATTAGTCCAAAAGGTATCAATAAGCTTAAGGTATCTTTATACAACATCAACCGGAGTCTCCTTGAAAATTCAAATCATAACGCAAATTTTCCAGCACAGTTTTTAGTGATTACTTACTTGTCTTTCACCTGTTCAGTGTTTTAACTATTCACTCAGAAGTACGAATGATACCTTTCTTGCATAAAGACTATTGCAAATTGAACAAAAAACTTTAAGGTATATACTTTTTTTAAAAAGAATATAAATCTTGTATAGTTGAAGCGAAAAAAGTTGTGTTTCAATGGCAGGTCAATATTTATATCAAATAAACTTCTTTGTTCATTTCACCACTTTTCGTCTTTGTTACAGTGCCTATGACACACTCGAAATTATTGTGCAGTGAAAATTTCATTAAAATTGATTCAGTAGTTGTGGAGATTATCTCCTACATATAAATAAAGTTACATCTTTACATATACTAGTACAGATAAATAATGCAAATTCTAAAATTTATTGTATATATGCAGGTTTGAACATCAAGGACAAAAAATCACAAATTTAACATTTATTGATTATGGTAGAATTTTTCACAATATTGAAAATTAACTCCCCATACAATTAAATATTATAGAATCATAATTGAACATAAGAGGAAAGAAAATGAAAATATCTTCTAATTGAAATTATAACTTACTTTATAGGACAAACAAATTACACGTTGTTTCTTTTTCCTCATACTAAATACATTAAAGCACCACAACTCACAACATGTGCCACAACATTAATGAAGCAACTGAAAGTGAATTACATTTTTAGTTGATATTTTGATGAAATAATATAAATGCTTTAATTTCACTAAAAGAATTTTACTTACAACTGCAAGTTTGGTGCACCATAAACTATAATAAACATTTCTGGTAACACTGATGTTTTAATATACTTTCTTGATATTCCTATTCCATATATTCAGTGATTGGAAATAATTAAATTCATTAATTTCTATAAATGCACATATGATGGTGTTATGGATAAAACCAATTTAATATTTCTATGATTTTAGAATTTGCAATTTAATTCTTAATTTATTTAGAGAAATTCTCTACATAAAAGGTAAATGATTGCATCACTTTAACTGTTTCTTTTTAATTAATTCCATTTGATTACAATCAGAAAGGGGAAGGCATGAAGGCTTAAAAATTATAGTAGTATTTATACTGCTCTCTTAACACTTTTTAAATTTAGCCTATAATCAAAGGTTCAAAAACGTAATCGATATATTTAAGCAGGAATTTCAGAAAGTAATAAAATAAATAGATAATAGACATCAACTATCAACAACTTACAATAATTTAAAACTTTAAAATTATCTGAAACATTTATATCTATTGAATATTTGATATTTACGTGGCCTAAAGTGAGAGATTTGATGTGACCAAGACATTTTTTTTTTACAAAAGTACATAGAAAAACAATGACGATTCACAGGTTTTTTTATAAGTGGCAGCAAATTTTTCAAAAAATATCAACTAAACTAATATAAATAATACATTTTAAAATTTTCAAACAGCTTTAATTCGTATCTTTCGGATCACTATGTGATTAATATAATTATAAATATTAACAATAACGTTCCCGATCCTCAATAAGTATAGTATAAAGAGACCGATCAGAAAAAAGGTAAATGCATGTTTTAATTACTAGAAAATTGAAATTAATCATTTAAATTCTCAGAACTATTCGACAAAACAAAAGTTGATAACTTTCTATAAATTATAATACGCATAATGACAACTGCCTTTCTGGCAATATCAGATAATGCTCGAAAAATAATATAATTTAATGAACATCTACAATGAGGAGAATAAATTTAAGTTCCTTAAACGATCTATATAAAATAAATTTTTCAAATCTCGACTTATTTTTCCATTTCCACAATTTAGATATTAAATTTTGATTTAAGAGAAAAATTGAAAATTTGTTATCTTTCTCTTTCATGATCTGTATGTGAGAGTCTAGTTTCTCCGGAACTACACATTATATCCACTTGAAATTTACCATAGTTATAAAATTTGTTAGTTAGCTTGACCTATCAAGAGTCAGAATTTCAAAAATATTTTTTGTTTATTTAAGAACTGGGTAATCTCTGCGTATCATCTCGTTTATTAAGATTTTGTGGTCTTTTTTTGATCTCTATGGCCTCTCTGGTATCCTGAATGCTCGATATTAGCTACTGCTCTAGTGTTGTCGAAGTCTATCTTGTGTCCTGTGAATTGTATATGCTGTGCTAGGGACGATGTTTTCTCCTCTTTTCGTACTGCATTCATATGTACTTTTTTTCTTACACTAATACGTCTATTGGTCTGTCCTATGTATGTATGAGTTCTTGGAAGCTCGCTCTTGTAGGAAGATACGTAACAGAAAATACACGACGATCCACCATGGTCGAACCAATCACGAGGAGGTACGTTCAAGCATTGACAAATGGCGAAGAAACACAGCAACCTGCCCGAAATGGACCTATCACGAGGAGTCAGAGCCGAGTGCTGACCAATCAGAGAGAACCTCCGCATTCTACGGCAACGATTGGACACGAGGATGCCCAACCACCAACGAGAAGTCACGTGGAGCGTGACGTTTCAGCGAGGCCACTTATCGCGTTGGCTCAGCCGCCCGCTACACTTCCCACAAGTAGTAGGGGACCAGTGACACATAGCCAGTCGCGCCCTAGACAACAGCCTATATAAGGAGCCGCACAACGCGGAGAACGCCAGTTCAGTTCGAGCAACGAGGAGCAGCAGTAGGCAGCTTTCAGTGAGAACCTGAAGATGGCAGATGAGATTCTGCCGAAACGTCGTTCAGACAACCGTGACTCCTGGAGGAGTCGACCATCGACGCGGGAGAGCACCCGGAAGTACAATAACACTTCATTTAACACCCGCAAAAACCTAAAAAACAACATATATATATATATATATATATATATATATATACACATAGAATATAGGCTGATGGACCTTGGTCAATGGCCTGTTGAATTGTAATAATTCAATAAAGTACTTTTATTAATATTATTATATATAATTCTCTAAAGCTGCGTAGCTGAATGGTACGTGGAAAAATAACATATCAGGCTTTATCCTGCATTTTGATAAGAAATATGGTTTTAAATAATTAGTGATTAATAAATACGCCCCAAATCCATTAAGATAAATATTTAACCTTTTATGATTTGAGGTGAGGTACGGTCATCGGTTTAAGCACTGAGACCTCGATCAGTGAAGTTAAGCAGTATTGGTCGAGTCTGAGCCTTGACACGCGCGAAAGGACAGACGTCAATGACAGACTCGCAGAAAGCGAACGACTTAGCTGACCACTTCCAGAACATATATAACGCTAATATCCCAAATAATCTCGAAGACGACCGCATCAGAAGTGACGTAGACGAATATAACGTACAAATGGCGCGACGAGAATTTCTAAAAGTCACGACCAAGCCTTCGAAAATAGCAGGCATTGTCAAAAACTTGCCCCAACAATAAAGTCCCGGGGAACAAACTGCTCAATTATCTCCCGAGGAAAGGTATTGTGTAATTGACGAATATTGTTAATGAGATCCTGCGGCTACAGCACTGGCCTAGTCAGCGAAAACGAGCCCTGGTTATTCTGATCCTGAAGCCAAAAAAGAAGGCGAAGTTCGCCGGCCGTTACAGGCCCATCTCGTTGCTGTCAGCGATCTCCACGTTGGTGGAGAAGGTCGTCCTGATCAGACGCGATGCTGTTCAGGAAGAGATTCACATCGGTGACAAATCTCAATTTGGCTTCAGGTGGAGCAGGAGCATGGGACAACAGGCCGTTTGGATAGTTGACGACGTAAAAGCGCAATACAACCCCGGGAAGAGCACCGCCATGGTGCACCTTGATATTGAGAAGGCGTTCGGCACGATCTGGATTCCGGGATTACTCTACAAACTCCATGGCTATAATTTCCCTACTTACTTTACCAAGCTCGTTCTTGACGGGCAGATCCCTGCAAGTTTGAGTGAATAATAAACTTTCAACACGGCATGACATTCGTGCGGGAGTCCCGCAAGGATCATGCCTGTCACCTAAGTTGTACAACTTGTACGTCTCCGATTTCACAGAGTACCCAAATACAAAGCTGGCCAAATACGCCGATGACACAGCCATGTATGCACATTCACACAACACGCAAGCAGAGAATATGCTGCTGAAGTCGCACATGGCTCGTGCGTGGAAAATTCGGGTGAACGCTGAGATACTATCTATACCTATCTATAAGAAAAATAATATTGATGATCCCTCAAATCACAGACCGATATCTGTAATACCCTGTCTCGTCAAAATTTATGAAATGATACTTAAATATCAATTGACATTCTACCTGGAAGAAAATAAGCTTCTCAGTTCGAATCAGTACGTTTTTGAAATAAATTATCAACAACCCTTGCCGTTGATAAATTAACAGATTTAATAAATGCTGATTTTGAAGACGGCAAATATATCTGCTCTTTGTTCCTAGATCTCACTAAGGCATTTGATTGCGTGTCCCATGAAATACTTATTGATAAATTAAGCTGCTACGGCTTCACTGAAGAAAGCAAATTTCTCTTAAAGTCATACCTTAGTGACAGACAACAATTTGTTCTTAATAATGGCGTTAAATCAAATACTTTAAGAGTAAAGCATGGTGTACCACAAGGGTCCGTACTGGGCCCCATACTTTTTTTAAATATACATCA
Source organism: Leptura quadrifasciata (assembly GCA_963675555.1). Classification (NCBI taxonomy): domain Eukaryota; kingdom Metazoa; phylum Arthropoda; class Insecta; order Coleoptera; family Cerambycidae; genus Leptura; species Leptura quadrifasciata. Next base: position 145,241,808 of record OY776673.1, on the reverse strand, counting down.
ATGATTTTCCCCAATCAATTAAAGACAATGTTACTACAATATTATTTGCCGATGATACCAATCTAATGGCAATATCTATGTATTGCTAAACGAGGTACAGCACACTGAATTGAATTCGCAGAACTGGCTTATCTCTAATAAGTTATGTCTAAATGTGTCCAAGACAGAAACAATGATATTTAGTTTGCGCAGTTTGGAAGAAGTAACTAATCCAGAGTCTATTAAGTTCCTTGGAGTTAATTTAGATTCCAAGTTATTGTGGGAAAATCATGCCATTTGTGTGAGAAACAAAATCTCCAAATACAGTTACTTGTTACGAAACCTTGTTGGTAACACAAATTACCCTAACCACTGCATACCATAGTTTTATCCACTCCACTTTATCATATGCGATTCTAGTCTGGGGACATGCCCCATCTTGTGCTACAGTATTTTCTGCACAGCGAAAAGCAATATGAGTCATTTCTGAACTAAAATACAGAGATGATTGCAAAGAACAATTTATTGCTTTAAAAATTATGACTGTACCTTGTACCTATATATACCAGTGTCTAATTCATGTAAAAAAAAGAGAAATCATATGAAAGCAGAAGCCATTTACACTCTTATGAAACCAGAAATAGAGATAATTTAAACATAAACTTTCATCGATTAAATAGAACTAGAGATGGCACTAGCTACTTAAGTTTACAGTTTTATAATGCTTTACCATCAGAAATAAAGTCATTAAATGAAACCAAGTTCAAAATGATCATAAAGAAATATTTACTGAACAATGCTTTTTATAGTACAAAAGAATTTATAGATAGTAACTTTTCTACAATTTAAACTCTACATGTATATTCATGCAGCACTCTAGGTGATACATGTTAAATTTGTTTCATTCGTTGTGTTAGATCTTTTTCTTAAATATCATGTGTCATCATGTTTAGTTCGCACTGTTTGTGTTTTATACATTTTATATTTTTACAATTTATTTTAACTTTATAGTATAGAAATTGACGTGTGTAAACACATATGTGTATTTTAACACCAATAAAGAATTGAATTGAATTGAGAAGTCGGAGGCGATAGTCTTCATGCGTCACTTCACTGAAAACAGAATATTAATGAGACGATACGGACGGTCTACTCCCTGTCCAGGTGTTGCATCTGCTCATGGTCAGAGGTACCAGACTTAACCGACAGAATAAAAAGTTGTTGTACACGATGGTGGTCAGACTGTCCATCACATACTTGGTACCGGCTTGGTGCAGCATACCGGCCAGGACAATGAAAAAAAAGTGTTTGAGCACATCTCCCTCAGAGATCTCTACACACGTTATAACGACATAACCCCAATAGCGGACTACGTTCAGCACATCTATCAAAACTTCTATTCGTTCAAGTTGGGCGATGGTCCGTTAACAACACACATAACACAAATTAGACAGCATAATACCCCATTTCGGATTAAACACCCCTTACCATACCAGACGTTACCTCTTTTCCGGCAACCTATATAGCCAAACATATATTGGGATTACATGATAAAATTAACCGTGAATTAGCAGTTAACCTCAAATTACTAGTCTTTTATTTTTTAGTAATCTTAAAAATAGGTATAAAACTCCTATCCACGGAAAAATACAAATTGGACATAAAAAAAGATGTGACCACAAGCTTTTTAATACTGTACAAGAATTTTTAGACAGGAATAACTCTTTAATTGTTGTTATTCTATATGTGGTCCAATCTCAATTATTCTCATTTTTGATATAAGCTAATTGTATTTATTTTTTCGATATGAAGATAAAAACTACGTATTTTCTTGTCAATGTGAAAGTTTTGCTTCAGTGATTACTAAATAATATATTTCTTTAAGCTAATTGTAATTTTATTAAAATCAGCACTGTCTAAGCACCTTGCCCATAACTCTGTAATTTCAGTCAGTTAATTTGGTTTCTGTTCCAAGTTATCTACAATGCAAGAGGTGCAGAGTGTAGAGAATTTGATTTGAAATTTTTCAGAGGGAGAACGCACAAGAATCGCTTATAATCATTTACAATAGTTGAAATTTTTTAACCATAAGGTAGTTTCTTGTTCGTTTTTCTATTAACCTGCTGTAACTGTACAAATCTATATAGTGTAGTTAAATAAATGTATTTATTTGCAAATCTGTTCAAATTGAATATTATTATTATTTTTAAATTCTTTTATGAAGAGTTCATCGAGTATCTTATAACAAAAGTGATCTAAAGCTTTCATACACCAGAGGCGTGCTAATTCATCCAAATTATTATTAAAATGTTGACAATTTTATATTGATTGTGAATAAATACATTAAAAAAAATAATAATAAAAAACCCTTTGAAACTTGAAATATCTACACCACTGCTAACATGAATTGAAAGTAAAATGAATTAATAAACATTGTTAAACTCAATCTACTTCCTGCATCTGCATGTACAATAAAATGTAATAATATTAATGGAAATATTAAAGTCTTATATTACATAACCATGTCAGTTAACAATTCATATTATTATTTATGATATAACGTGTATTAAAGGTAGTCAAATTATTTTTGCTTAAATAAAATTGCTATTATTAAAATATGTTACTCTAATTCATATGAACTGTATTTTAACTTGTTATTTATCTTGTTATTAAAACAATTCATTTGTTCAAATATAAAAAACTAATATATATCCACTGTTATTTTTCATGGAAAATTAGGATAAAAAAAACTGGGTGGCCCCCTAGGGATGCTAAAAATGCCTTAACTTTTAATATATTTTATTAAAAAGAGGTAAAAGATATCCACAAAATGCCACTGATGAGAAGAAATTTACATTACAATTTATTTTTCAATTAAAAAAATGAAATTTTTACTCTCACTTTTAAATATTTTAATACTAGTAGTTTTACAAATGGGCAGTTTTATTTCTACTTACATCCCATATACACACGACTAATGTCTCATTAATATATTAATAATTTACCTATATTTCACAGTATGCAACTGAATTTCACACATACTTAAATGTGTAATTTAAATTTTATTTATGGGAAAGCAAGACAAAGGTTTATTATCGAATGACTAAGGAGTTTTATGAATGCAACATACACTGTGAATCAGTATAGCAGCACCTCCCTTTTAATGGTTAAATTAAAGTGGTAGATTTTCTAAAGGTGAATATTTACATGAGAGCTAGCGACCCACGTTGGTTTAGTTCGGCATAATTTTTTTCTTCCTGTGATAGGTCTAAAGGACTTCCTTGCAGACAACATTTGATGTTTGTCTGAAGATTAGTTTTAAATTGATCAATGTGTGTATAGATAGTATTGTTAACTTTCTGTGACTTTTAGACGAGTTTTTACAGGATGTGGTGAAATCGAAATTAAAAATTAAGCATAAGATTACCTGTAGTTTCGATTTAATAAGCCTCCACACTTCTTTGAGGAATTAGGGCATTTAAAATTCTGTTTTAAAATAATCATGCTTGGTATTTCACAAAAGTCTTGCATTGATCATTTTTTCGTTAAATTGAACCGAAATAGATATATACCTATAATATACACAAATAAAATTACTGATCACTATCCCATAATACTTTTAATTAATTTGGAAAATAATTTGTCAAATAATTGTTATAATAGTTCAGAAGCTAAGTATAAAAAATATATTATATATAAAAAAATTAAAAACTGACCTAAGAAAAGAAGATTGGACAGAACTGGAACATATGAATCCTGATGATATGATGGATGCTTTTGCAAAAAAACTACAGTTTTACATAACAAAAAATACAAAAATTGTCAAACAAAATATAGTCCGGAAGCGGAAAGAGTGGATAACAAATGAACTCATTAGGGAAGCAGAAAAAAAACTAAAATTGTATAACTTAACTTTATTACAACCAAATGACCTAGTAGCAAAAACGAATTATATAAGATTTAGAAATAAACTAATTATTATTAGCCTTTACTCGAGTCCGAGTATAAAAAAAATGTTACAGTCGATAGATTGTGTGTAATAAAAAACAAGTAAAAGGTGTAGTCTATTGTAATTCCCATTCATCTACGGTGCACACGACTATGGCTATAGAGGCCAATGCGGGAGAGCACATGTCGACCGCAGTCAGGACAAACATAGACCTGGTTAGGTCTTGGATTCGGCCTTCTTGCAGCAACATTTCCTTGATAGCCGGCCACAACCCCTCGCCATTCGGTTCTGTCCGCTGCAAGTTGTTCCCATTGCTCGTCTTGAATACCGCAGGATTTTAGATTTTCATGGAGAACGTCTTTGAACCTCTTTCGTTGACCGCCACGCCTTCTTCTACCGCTTAGCAATTCACCATAAAGTGTACATTTAAGAAAGCGGTTATCATGCACACGATGAACGTGACCTGCTCATCTTAGGCGTGCTCTTGAAATAAGCACCTCAATTGGAAGGCTGTTTGCTCTCCTGAGTACTTCCACGTTTGATATGTGATGGAACCAACGGATTTTCATCATACTTCTGAGGTGTCTTTGCTGAAAATGTTCTAATTCTTTCACATGATGACGGTAAGTGACCCAGCTTTCACATCCATATAGCAGTGTTGGAATGACAACTGCTCTGTACACAGCCATTTTCGTTGAAAAAGCAAGGTCGTGGTTATCAAATACTCTCTCTCTAAGTCCCCAGAGTGCTCTAGATGCAGCGTTAATTCTATTGCGAATCTCGCTGTCCATGTTTGCTTTGTCATTAACAACGTTGCCTAAGTAATTAAACTGATCCACCACTTCAAGTGAATTTCCGTTAAGTGTAATGTCTACTTGGTTCACTTGATGAGGAGTTGACATAATCTTAATCTTTCCAATGTTGATTTTAAGTCCCAAGGAATCATAGCTCTGGGCATACACATCTAAAAGTTCTTGAAGCTCTTCCGGCGTAGAGGCTAAAAGTGCACAGTCATCCGCATACTGGAGATCACAAATGAATCGTGTGCGTGTCTTCGTGAAAGCTCTAAAGCGCCCTATGTTAAAGAGACCGCTATCAGAACGGTATCTGAGACCTATTCCTCTGACTGTCAGTTTGTTGTCAACAATAATTGTTAGAGCAGTGGTAAACAAATTAAAAAGTAGGGGTGCCAGGACACATCCCTGCCTAACTCCAGTGAGGGTTTGGAAAGGTTCGGTTGCCTCATTATTATACATAACCTGGGCGTTGTTGTTTGTATGTAGACTGCGACATACTTCCACAAATTTTCTAGGGATACCTAAGCGGAGCATAATTTTCCAGAGCACTTCCCTGTCCACCGAGTCAAACGCCTTGGTTAAATCAATGAAGGCCATGTGAATTTCTCCTTGATGTTCGAGTGCTTTTTCTTGAAGCTGTTTAAGTGTGAAGATTAGATCCGATGTGCCTCGGTTTGGTCTAAAGCCACTCTGTGTTTCAGGAAGTAACTTTTCCATAACAGGTGTTAGCCTATTTGCCATCGCCTTAGTGAGTATCTTCCCTCCAACAGCCAGGAGAGCTAATCCCTGTAATTTCCACAGTCCGCAGTGCTCCCTTTGTTTTTGAAGAGGTTGATTAAAAGTGTATCACGAAACTCCTGCGGAGCTTGACCACTTTCCCACACGACATCAAACAGTTTTTTGAGGTAGGGTATGAGCTCTGACGACACAGCTTTAAAGATCTCAGCTGGGAGTGAGTCGGCGCCGGGAGATTTGTTATTTTTTAGCTGCCCAATGGCGGTTAAGATCTCTTTCGTTGTTAGTGGTTTATCTAAGTCTTCGAAGGTGTCATATTGAGGGATAAGATTTATAATATCGTGATCGGCTTGGCTTTGTTGGTTAAGAATGTTAGAGTAGTGTTCTTTACATCGGGCTCTTATTTCCTGGTCTTCTTTGAGGAGATTTCCATTTAAATCTTTAATAGGGCACATATTTTTCCGACTGGGGCCGTACACTGCTTTTACTCCTTGAAAGGAATTCTTGTAGTCGTGCCTTTAAATTTATCCTTTTGTCGGAAAATGGTGTTTGTTATAACTAGATCATGTTCGGCGCATTTAGTTAGAAATAAATTAAACCAAAAAATTAAAAATGCAAAAAATCAATACTATAAAAAAAATCGAATCAAATATGAAAATTTATGGAAAACTGTGAATATATTGTGTAACAAAAATAAAAATAAAACTATAATCAATGAATTGAAAATAGACAACAATACAATATCAAATAAAAAAGAAATTGCCAATGAATTCGTTAAACATTATACAGAACTTGGCGAAAAATATGCTAATAAAATAAACATTCCTAAAAACTATATTGAAAATAAAAACATTCTGGAAAATTCAATGAGTTTGTTTCAAATCGAAATTCAAGAAGTAATAGAAAATTTGAAACAAAAAAAGTCGATGGTATACGATCGGAAACGTTAAAGGAAATAGCAGAGGATATTGTGCTAACTCTATGTATGGCCATAAATAAAAGCTTTACTACAGGTATATTCCCAAAGTGTTTAAAAGTTGGGATAATTAAACCACTTCATAAAGGCGGTGAAACTAATGAACTTATTAATTATAGACCAGCCACTTCCAATATAGGAAAAATATTTGAACAAGTTATCAAGTCCAGGTTGGTAAATTTTTTGGGAAAATACAAAATACTTTCAGATAAGCGGTTTGGATTTAGGGATGGGAGGTCTACCGAAGATGCTATAGCCTACTTAACACAACAGGTTTACAAGGTTCTTGATGAGAAAATACCAAGCTTATGCATCTTCGTAAACCTCGCAAAAGCATTCGATACTGTTAGCCACAACCTACTATTGAATAAGTTAGAAAACTGTGGTATTAGAGGGCCAGTTTTAAAATTACTAAAAAGTTTAGCTGAACGAGAGCAGTATGTAGAGGTAGGAGATGTCATCAGCGAAACTAAAACAGTAACATTCGAAATCCCACAAGGGACAGTGTTAGGGACCCACTTTATTCTTTATTCTTAATAGAAGGGGTCACAGAAAACATAATTAGTTTTGCTGATGACACAACTGTTTTCTACAAAGCAGATACATGGCAAAACTTAAAAACTGTTGCCGAAAATGGTTTCAAGAAATTAAAACTATGGTTCGATTATAATCCAATAACAGTAAATTTAAAAAAAACACATTATTTACCTTTTACATCATACACAAATTATTTACCTTACTTCGGATGCTTAAACATTGATAATAACACGCAAGTATCAGAAGCCAGTTCAGTAAAATATCTAGGTATTATAATCGATAAGCACTTTAAGTGGAATTTGCAAGTGGACAGTGTGGTAAAAAAGATAAGAGGATTTATACCAAAAATTAAACACCTAAAAAAATAAATGGACCAAAAGCACTTAAAATACATATTATTTTATTTTTCATTGATACAATCACAACTACAATATGATATTCTAGGATGGGGAGGAGTGAATAAAAATCATTTAATAAATTTAATTAACATTCAAAAATGGATTTTAAATATTATTTTTAGCAAATCATATACCTATCCCACATAATTATTGTACAATGAAAGCGAAATGTTTGATTTAAGGCAGTTTCGAAATATTAAAGAACTATAAAAATAAAGTCATTCACTCTAGCACTGATCATGACTATAACACAAGACTTAAGCAAGATAACTGCCCGGAACCTAGAGCTAATAAAACTGTTGGTCAAAAAAGTTATTGTTATCTGGCACCAAATTAAATTAAATTATATTCTACTATTAAATATGTTACCTCAACAAATAAAAAGTAGTGTTAGTATTAAGATTTTTAAAAACAAATGCAAAACTTGGTTAAGACATTTAAATAGACAGAGATTACATGATTTATTAAAATAAACAACAAAACTAATGAATTAGGAGAAAAAAATTACCCAAATATGACTCAGCTCCCGAATTATGACAATTTCTCGGTAATGACGCACAACTAACAGGTACTTTCAAGAAAATATACTAATTATGGTTATTCTATATGCACATACAAGTAGTTTAACTACTTCTGTGTTTTATTATGTTTATTTATTTAAGGAAAATTCATGTATGTATGGATGTATATTCTTTGTTTCCAAATAAACATTATTATTATTATTATTATTTATACTTATGGTTGTTGTATTTGACTTTTTATGCAGATTAGCAAGGTCAGGAGTACTACAGTGTTGGATGAGCCGAAGTAAATTTTTGATATATTGTTACGTATTTACACCCATTAATAAACACCCCAAGTGTGGATACAAATTGTCACTAACCACCGACTTAATACTAAATTAACTTATTAATTAATAATTAATCCTTATAATTACAACACACTGTGGTCACTGTACTTTACTAGTCGGATCACTTTGTTCGTTCTCTTGATTTGATCGCTTTACTCTTCAAATAGAACTACTCTGGAGGTACCTGTCTGATACTTTTATACTTGTAGACAGGCACTCTGGACTGTTCTACAGGTTGCCTAAATGTTCCCGATTTAAAGACTCGAATTTAGCAACAGTCAGTTTGTTTATTAAACTAAGTGGAATAGGAATAAAGCTGAAAATCTTTAACATACAATTTAAGTAGTGTGGTCGACAATGCAAGGATCGTTCATATATGTACCAACCATTATAGTTGTCGGGGGATCAGTGGCTATGGAACTGAAGGCAAATTGTGACATCATACCATGTATATTGCGTACTACACGTGTGAGTTCCTTGAGATATATAAAGCTATTAAATAATTCAAAAACATCAGATAACAATTGTCTATTATGTGAGATTGAGCAACATATATTTTTGTGTTCTATCAACTTTTTGCTTTATCATCATGGGATATCTATAGCACTTCAGTAGACAAGAAAGAAGTGCTATAAAACCTATTTGCTGATAATAGGGACACAGTTTTCAGAACGCCAGATGAATTTCTGGGTGCAGTAATTATCACCCAACATGTTGATGACTTCAACTGCTAAAATTAAGCGCGAACAATTTTTACACATTCAAGCAGAGAACACATTAAGGAATCATTTAAATTTTTACAGTCAATATTAAAGCTGTTATGAAGTACAGTAATTTCCAGGTTCAGGTAGTGAGGGATTCGTTCAAAAATATATCAATATCTAATTTTTAATCTGGCTTTGTCATGTGCATAACCATTTACAGCTGTTGCGTAGATTGACTGCTATGTTCTCATAAAATCAAACTTAGAAACTCCTCTTACTTATAAAATTAAAGAGTGGAACTGGTGTCATGTTGAAACATCCCTACTAATGTAATCAATAACTCAACAAGTTATTTAAATTAAACAGGCAACCATTATATATCTAAATATTTATTTAAAATGATATTTCTTTCAGATACATATAAACTGATATGGCAGAAATGACATTAATTTGTACCTTGTTTTAAATAGTCTGGTACACATTTCATCGTTATAATAAATTTAAGAAAGTAAATGTTCGACCTAATGTCTTTGATCGAAAGTTTAAAATAATCAATATCAACAATAGTTTTGTTTATTTTAAAAGTCAGATGAAATTATGTTGCACTACAGCAACAAATAAATAAATTTCATTTCAACAAAATGATACATCCATTTTTGTCAACTCAAGTAGTCGACAAGCTGATGAATTTTTTTCACAAAACAATTTATTTTTTATATTGTGGGTCTCACTGATCACAAAAATGTTAAAAAAAAACTGGGGCAATTCTTCTTTTACGGCATTAAGGCCTAATACCATTCACTTATTAGGGACAACTACTCTTGTAAACGAAAATTTCAATAATTTTAGTTATGTGCAAGGCTTTTTACTCGAAGCCATATCTCATACGATTTTGTAAAATTGTCAAAGTTACCTGGCCATCAAAAACTGACAATTTTCAATAGACGTGCCTCTTTCAATTTCTGAATCGTGAAATGTGATTTCAACTTTTGTCTATAAAATGTATGTCTCTAAAGTTGATGAAAGTATGGATTACTCCAAGTTCCCAATATGCGATTTTAAACATTTATTGGATAAAAGAGGCGGTAGTTGGAGGGTCGCACAGCATCATGTTAGAAAAAGGAAAGATGGTGTTTTACGTGCATCAGGGACTCTATCTGCAACGTTAAAAATTAAAGGCAGCAAGGCTCTACGAAAAAGAGGATCTTTAAATATGTTCCGTCAGACTGCTTTGACTTTTCACAAAATCGCATTTCTAGGAAAATACTTACAAACCACCCTACACCATTCAGTTGGGTGCCTCTGTCTTCTGCTTGGCCAACTGGTCTGCCAACCATATGCAACATCATATAAAATCTCAGTTTTCAGGAAGTAATTTGGGGTGGTCCCTAATTTTAAGTTGTGTACCACCACTATGTTAGGAGTTGATGCAGCAGGCTGGCATTTTTGAGATCAGCACATCTCGTTTAATGATGAAAAAGTTAATTGCCTTTGTGGAAGTAATTCGGAAACATTCACTAGCTTTTAGATTAAGATGGTTTGGTTACAATTATTAGTTTTTATTTTTAACTAGCTAGCAAGTTCTTTGAAATTACTAATTAGAGTCCGATCTTTATTTACTAGATATATAAAAGTTACTTAAAATAACCATATCATTTTATGTATGTAAATTTATGGGTTTACGCAACATTGCAAATTTATTTGGAAAGTTATTCATTTAATATTAATAATTATATTATGGCACTTGTAAAAGCATCAAGGTGAAAGCCAGGTCATTTGAATTACTATAATGACCTTGCTAACTCACCAGAAAGGCAATAACAAAACATATTATTATACCATTTGGATTGGAAAGATTAAGATTTCTCAAAAATTGAATTTATTTTAATACAATTTTCCATCATTTGACTGGGAAATTTCAATAGTATCAATTAGCGGTAAAATAATTATTTTGAAAGTACACCTATGGATATAAGTGAACCGGTGGCAGAATATTTTCACATTGAAAAAAAAAAACAAAAAAAAATCTGCTGCCAGATTAGATACGTCAATTCATGCTAAAAATCTACATATACTGGTATCACATCAATATTTTCCTACATAGCACTGGAAAAAAGATCCCCATTTCAAAACCTACAGGCAGATCACTCAAGAGAAAATGACTATCAATTAACTCGATCACTTTACTACTTCCTTTCATTGTAGATATTTACAATTCAATTCCTGACAGCTTTCAATGTCCAGTACATTTAAAATGAAATATCACTCATTTAATTTGCAAACAAGCGTCCCTCTCTTAATCATACTAATGCTCATATTGTTTATGCTGTTCTTCCCTATTTTCTATGTTGTGTTATTAAAATTGCGCAAATTATTGCTATTATTGTAAATTCAATATTGGTTGAGTGGAAGAATAGCTTTGTTGAACACTGCCATAATAATACATTATACATTCGAATTCATTATTTTTGGCAATAACTTTCCAGGGGAAATTATATTGCCGATTTTTATGTACTTTCTACTGATTGCGAAAAAATGCAGGCTCTAAAAAGCGGCTGATGTGTCAAAAGTTATGTACACTTTTCTGATGTATTTTAACAAATTTTGTACTTTTGTAACATATTGCATAGTAATCGAATCGGAATAACAAAAAAATACTGACTTGCTGGCAATGAAATCCTTAAGAAATTTTGTGGTCAGCACTTCGAGTTTTTCTTAAAGTGGTTCCGATTAATCATGGCAGCTTACTAAAGCGTCAGATTGATATCTCATTTCCTAGTGTTGTACTAGGTTGGGTTAGGTTGAAATGTGAGTGGGTCTATACCAGACCCTCCACCGCGACCAATCGGTCTATTGTGGCTCACTCCTAATTTATATTTCACCCAATAGGTTCAGCCTTTTAATAAAGCTGATAACCTTGTTGGGTGAGAGATAGTCCAAGTACTCAGGCAAAAGCTGACCTTTGCCAAATAATAAGAACCGGGTTCTTTCTGCAGCGGGACAAGTGCACAGGACATGCCTTGCCATTTCATCTTCCTCTAGACACAAACGGCATTTGGTGTTTTCCATCAGTTCAAGTCTGTGTAGGTGATGATTTAATCTGCAGTCCCAGTATATAAGCCAATCAGAGTGCTTAGGTGTAACCTATTCAGCTCTAGCAGTATTTTAGCTCTTGATTTCAAAGGATGTGTAATGAATTCCTTCGAATGAGCTAATCCTGGTAGTTCTTGCAAGTGGTAGAGTCTTGCTCTCGGCCCAGTCTAGGATATTTGTTTTGGCAGTGCTTGAAGATATGCCATGGCATAGCAGTTCTTGCAAGAACTGGTTCTGGTCCTATAAATTTTGATGCCGCACCCTCTCTAGCTAGGCAATCTGCAATTTCATTGCCCTCCAGCCCAGAGTGGCCAGGCACCCAAACCAGAGTCAGTCTGTTGTTCCTACCCAATTGGATTAGAGCTTTTTGGCAGTTCCACACTGTTTTAGAATTACAGTGATAGGATCCAAGAGCTTTAAGGGCTGCTTGGCTGTCTGAGAAGATCTTTATTGATCTCTGTCTAGGGTGCGTTGATTCTAGCCTCCGTACACACAGTTCAATGGCATATATTTCAGCCTGACAAATTGTCGCGGTATCACCCAGGTTCGAGGTTATTCTTACATTTGGACAGCGACTATAAACTCCAGCTCCTGTTCCTTCAGGAGTTTTGGAACCTGTCTGCCTTCTGTAGGTCGGTTTTATTCCGATCCCACTCATCTCTTTCAGGAAATAGGATGTTGAAAGGCAGCTCATGGTTGGTTCTTGTAGGCATCACATCAGAAGGCATATTAGGATGCTGCGACTGTTTAGGTGATGAATCAATCCATTGCGTTCCATGATGATAGCCTGCGGCATATTGATTGCCAGTGTTGTACTAATAATGAACCTTATTTAAAAAAAAATGTAAAAATAAATTTTTCTTACTTTATCATGTGCCACCATCAAAATATATTAAAAAAGTAAGCAACTATTTGATTTAAACTTTTTCCAAATTCATCAGAAACGCTTTATAAACTCCATGTAAGTAGTATATTACTGTTTCATTCATATAACACGAATATTTTAATAAAACTGAAACTTATGCTAGGTATTATCAGGGTTCTCTTCCCTGGCCATAAAGTAGACATGACCAGGGACGTCTTTCCTGCCATAAAAAACATTAACATAAATTAAAATGCGACTACCAAACCAACGTCCACCAATGTACTAGAACTTCTGGTCTTATCTGGATCCTCCCTGCGAGGAGAACACCCTGTACCACAGATGTTAGATTAAAACCGATGAGGATTGGTACTAGTGCCCACATCTCACAACTAATAATTAGTACTGGTCCCTCGACGAGTTGTACTTTATAGGCAAAATCTTGTCAACCAAAACTAAAGCATTCTCAACTGTCAATTTCACATCCATTATATGCATAAAACACCATCCTTTCTTTTTCCATCTTAGTACAGCATAGTATTTCAGCTATTATTGTCTTTATTTATTTAGCTGCTCTGTAATTGGGAACAATGTTCCCAATTACAGAGCTGTATTTTTCTTCACATATACACATAGACAATTATACAACGACCATTCTCCAAGACATTGCCATCTGCTACATGGGACTTGAATCAGGTACCTTGAGTAGCTGTGTTATCTCTTACACAACCTCGTTTAGTGCACTGCTACCAAATCGGTAATACATGAAAAACGCCACTAAACATCCATACCCTAGTCAGGATTTGAACCCAGGACTTCTTGGTTGGCATCCTAACACGTAAGCCTTGAGCCGGTATAGCAACATTTGAAAACATTGGGGTTTACCGAAAATTTGTTGGATGTCGCTGCCGCAAAAAGGTGCTGGCGTCGTTGGAAGATGGGGAAGCATATGACATAATTCGAAAGAAGAATAGCGCCAACTAGATGGGATTATATTCAGAAGGGCGTGGCACATCGATTTCTTAACTCTCTGTACTTTGGGTATTTATGGATGAAAAAAATATTTTCAATTATACATATAATGAAAATTAAAAACTTCTACTTCATAATTAGCCTAAATTGATATGTTTTTTTAGTCGTAAATTTTGAGAAAGTCTTTCATTATATATGTGTTGCATTTTCTTTAGATGAACAGGGAACGAAATAAAGAAAGGTGAAAGGTTTTTTCTATTAAAATATACAAATTGCTGTACTCTTCACTGGTAAGGAGTCTTCTAAAATATAGCAGTGTGGTATGGAATCCAGCATATAATGTCGATAAAGAATCCATTGAGAATGTGCAATCAAAATTTCCTAGGCAATGTGTATTCATGATGGGTCATCCGATAGGCGAATATTCTTACAGTGGCATCTTACGCGAACTCAACTTTCTATCACTTGAGCGGAGAAGAGTGCAAGTCGAGTTATGCTTTTTGCATAAAATTAATTAATGGTAATATTAACTGTTCTGAGATACTTCAGTTGATTAGCTTTAATTTAAACGATTGTAGAACAAGACATTTAGAACTTTTTAAAATACCCTTTCATCACACAAATTATGGTCAAAATGATCCCATTAGCAGATTACTCCGAACAGCAAATTCATTCCATAATGATATTGTTATGTGCTGCCCTCTAACGGGGAGAGATGTGATTAAGTCCCTGGAGTGAAGGGAAACCTGTTATTCTGTTGATGGCCGGTAGGTGGGGTGGCGCCATCTCTGGGTCGATTGACGAACAGACATCTAGTACATAGTAGAAAACTCTGGAGGATTCCAACCTGTGCTAGAATCTTATGGAGTAGGATTCTGGAACATTCTAAGGGGTGTATATAAAGAAGTGAAGTTGAGCAGACAGGACAGTTTTAGGTTAGATAAGAGTTGACAAGTTTAAGAAGAAAAGTAAAGTACAGTTGTGATTTAAAAGTAGTGAATTTATATTAGATTGTTATTATTAGTTGTGTAATTTAAGTGATTACTAAAATAGTGGTTTGTGAAGATAATTGTTGCAAGTTATTTGAACCTACAGAGTGTTTACTGAAGACTGTAAGCACGCAACAATATTGAACTCTTTGGCTCGTCACTGTATTCATTTAAAAATCAACTTAAATTTTGTATAAGTAATTTAAATTAGGTCTGAATATATGATGTAGCTGAATTTTATTGTACTTGTAATTATTTTCTTGTTGTTTAATCTATGTATTATTTTAAACTATTTTTAGTAGATAATTATTATTTTATTTTCATTTATTGAACTGTAAAATGGCTTAGCGGTATAATTAATAATAAATAAATAAACAAATCCATTCTTACAAATCATAAAAAAATATACTTTTACTGATTTTTAACTATATCACCTTAACCCATGCTCTTAACTGCTCTACACGAGCATACTCGCATTCTTAGTAAAAATGGGATCAAACTGCTCTAACCAAACAAACTCACTGGCATGATATTTTGAGATATTACACAATGATAAAAATCGTGAAAAAAAACCCTTGAAAATTACGAGTATTTTATGTATTACAGTATTTATGTCATTTTTATAATAAAATGTTTCTTAATTCTGGGTTTTGTACTTTTGTTCTTCTATTAAATTTTAAGAAATTAACTTGAACACGCTAAACATGCAAAACTTTTCCGTTACATAAAATGATTCACCCTGCTCTTTAGGAATATGCTTAATATGATGGGCAGGTTTGAAACTGTAGTGTGCAGTGAAAGGGTTAAAAGTAGGTACATTTAAAAAACCCATGGTTTAAAAAGGAAAAATTGATTCTCATTCCCTCCTTGATACTTGGGCAAAGGATTCAAAATCGCAAAAATATTTTATTTTGATTTCATTGATCGTTTTTAGTTTTTCATTCTTTTTCAAGATGGCGATATGGACCATGAATGTTGGACAGGTCTAGATTTCTTAAGAATTGTGCACTAGTCAGTATTTTTGGTTTTCTGATTTGATTACTAGAAAATGAGATATTATGCAGATAAATGCGAGACTAGGTAGAACATTGGATTGCTTTGGTTAAAACGTTACTTTCAGTATGTCCATGTGCAGCTGAATGAAGCAGTGATGCAACTCAAATTTCATAAGTATATATCATAGATTAATACCAAATATTTCACCAACCAAATAGCTGATACAGTGAGTGGACTGAAGAAAATCCCTGAAGATATTCTTGCAACTATAGTGACTCTTGTGGTATGGTATGATAGATAGATAGAAATAATACTTTATTGGTTCTGTTAACAACCCCTTAAGGGATATAGAACATATCAACAATTATAAAACT
Source organism: Leptura quadrifasciata (assembly GCA_963675555.1). Lineage (NCBI taxonomy): Eukaryota > Metazoa > Arthropoda > Insecta > Coleoptera > Cerambycidae > Leptura > Leptura quadrifasciata. The sequence goes on along the minus strand of OY776673.1, from coordinate 145,225,597 downwards.
TACAATAGTATACCCCCTCGCTGGATCTTCACCTTGTCGCGGTGAGGGGGCTTGAGTGCTTTGATGATCCGAGAGCTATGCCGGCGGTAGCTCAGCTACCAGTAGGGTCACCCTTGCCGGATAGGTCAAAGAGAGAAGCGAGACTAAGAAAGATCCAAGCACACACACTTACACACATACACGTACATTCACCAACATAAAATACAAAACATGCGCGTGGACGAGAGTCCGACACCCTCTGTACTTATCTAGGCCGAACTTTGAGGCAGGACCCCGGATTGGGATCGTGTTTGGTGAGGTAGCAGTGAAAGAAGCTGGGGGTGGTACACCCAGTGCCGCCGGCAGAGCTGGGCCAAGTACACAAAAAATGTACTCGAGTACCAAGTACTAGAAATAATTTCTCACAAAGTACCAAGTACCGAGTACTTCCATAAATTTGGAGTACTTAAGTACAAGTACTCGAGTACAAGTACTTGAACCATCCGAGTACTTTCATACGAGTACATTTGATTCATGGTAAGAAGAGGAAATGAATAACGTAAGAAATCTATATTGACATAATTTTTTTCTTCTATATATATGTGATGTGTATTATAATATAATAATATGTATATTCTAGTTTCGTAATTTCGAAGTTCCCTGCTAAGAAAAAAAATCAAATTAAATACAGTCAGAATCAAAGATCCTTGTAATGCTTATCGACTTGCTACTGGTTGACTTTATTGGCATTCATGATAACTAGTTTTTGAAAGTTTTCACCATTTAGAGCATGACGCCGGGGACTATTTATTATCGTTGCATAAGAAAAAAGACGCTCAACAGGAGCTGATGAAGGAAGACATGTATTATAGCAAATGAAGAGTTTTTTTAATGAGAGGGTATTCCTCAAGCATGTTTAAATTGCTTCTCTTATCATCTAAGAACTTACAAAGTTCTAATTCAATTTTAGGTGTTTTTATGTATTCCTCAATGGTGCTGCAACTAGAACTACTAGGATGTGTGTATGTGTGTTAGGTGCTACAGACTTAATTGTATCTACAATTTCCTTAAAATAAAAAAATCCATCTGTGTCACTGTTAGAACCAGGATCTGTTAGCTCATCGCTATTATCAGCTGCTGTATGTATACTAATACTAATCACCACAGCATACCATGGCGATTCTGTGTCTGTGATTGCTTTGCTGACAGGTTCATACGAGCTGAAATGTATATGTACTTGTGTACTTGTGAATGAAAGTTCGAGTACAAGTACTTGGATTTAATTTTACGAGTACAAGTACAAAGTACAGACTTTAAGAAAGTACTCGAGTACAGAGTCCAGAGTACATGAAATGTACTCTAAGTACCCAATTCAAGTACTTGTATCGAGTAGTGCCCAGCTCTGGCCGCCGGATAGTATAGGAGCCCACCCTTGCCTGGCCAGTGTAGGGGGCTGCTCTCTCAAACGGTGTATAATCTCGGGTCATACAGTAGTGCCAGGTGGCGCCTGGATAGGGCCCTGCTGTTTGGTTCGAGGGGCTTCACTAGAACCTTTTCTGCCGGGAAAAGTCAAGCCACGGAGCACTGCCGGGAGGAGAAGGAGGATTGAGGGCTCCGACAGTCCAGGCACATACCCAATTACACATACACTCACACATACGCACATACACACACACCCACATTTAAACACACGTCCCTCAACTAATAAAAATGGAAAAACAAGAAACAAAAGATGATAAGGTAAACGTACCAACAACTACAACACAACCAGAGCTCCCTAGCTCAAAGGAGGAAGAGATGGAAATAGTACCCATCGCAGTAGAGGAGGAACTCTTGAGATCCCCTAGCAGCGTGTCTGATGAGGACTTGGAAAGGTCCACATTAGACAAAGAGGCTAGAGAGGCTCTCAAAAGAGAAAAAAGGCGAGAAAAGAGGAGGATCGCCAGAAGGAAGAAGAGGGCGGAAGTGTCGGCTCGGGGGGGGGGGGGCAGGTGACGCAGGGCGACTCGGATCGAAAGGTCCAGAGTCATCGGGCCGAACCTGTTGCCTTAGAGCTGACAGAAACCCCAGGTGAGTCTGGGAGTCAGCCTGGTCCAAGCTTTGGGAGCTCCAATAAGGAGCGACAGGAGCCGGGGCAGGCGGACGAACAGGCTTCCGGAGGTGACCAACCCCTCAAAATGAGGGGCCCTAGAGCGAGGCAGGCAAAGAGGGCGGAGAGAAGGGAGGCCAAAAGGCAATCCTTCATACTCCCCTCTGCACCTGCTTCGGTCAGGGGCGTTGAGGTGCCAAAGGGTCCACAAAGACTCTCAGGCGCCCCACCCCCGAACAAGGGCCCAAAAAGACGAAGAAAAGAGGAGCCAACCCCACCCGAGCGACAGAGGAAGCGGGTCAGAGGGAGTGCCAGCTCTCCGAGACGGACAGGCAAAGCAGCGAACGTGTCCCCATTACTAAGGGGAAGCACGGGCGCTGCCAAAGTGTCGGATTCGGGGGCTGGACCCCAACTGTCTAGCTACAGCTCTGCCGCGAGAAGGGAAAGCCAGGTGGTCATAGTTTCCAGCCGAGAGGACGGGACTATGACACAGGAGGAAGGGGAGAGGACGAGGAATCACCTTGTGTCGAAGATGCTCCAGGCTATGACGGGCCCCGAAGGGGAACCCTACGGCCCGGAGCTTCGCTTCAGGAACTCGGGCCTGGTGGATCCAGGCTGGTTCCTGATAACGACGCAGGATGAAACCTCGAAGCACTGGCTGCTTGAAAACTGGAGACCACTGACCGGAGATGGTGTCACCTTCCGTGTAATGCGGGCGGTTGATGCCCCCTGGCCAGAGCAGGTCGACTTTTGGCTGAGAAGCCAAGAAGTAGACCTCTCCAGAATAAGAGACATGCTGGCGCGTCAAAACCGCTCCCTAAACGTGGACAGGTGGAAACACCTGAAAACGACGGGAAAACCTGGAGGATGGCATCTCATCTTCCTGGTCAGCCACGAAACCATACGACGGCTGGAGGAGGCCGAGTGGGTGCTCTACTTCGAGCTGGTTACCCTTACAGTACGTAGGGTACCGGTTTGGAGCGGAGTGACTCGCCGGACTCCTGCCGCAGTCGAGGGGCCGAGGAGGAGAAAGAATAACAGGCCTAATCAACGTATCCAGACGCCCCACGGAGCTATTATTACGGGTAAGCCAAATCAACCTCCAGCACAGTCGGGATGCTACTGGAGACCTAGTCAGCATTCTGACAGGTAAGACCGGGGGTATAATACTAATTCAGGAGCCATATGTTTTCAGGAATCGAGTAAGGGGCCTAGGAAGTTCTGGCTGCCAAATGGTAGTTGGAAAAGAGGGAGACGAGGAGCCACCAAGGACATGCATCCTGGCATCCAAGGACCTTCAAGTTGTGCCACTGCCTCAACTGGGAACCAGGGATACCACAGCAGCTCTCCTCGAATACAAGGTAAGTAATATTAGTCGTAAGGTAGTCATAAGCAGCATATATCTTCCATACGATAATGCGCGACTGCCACCTACTGAGGAATTAGAAAATGTAATTTTCTACGCAAGAAATTTAGGTCTTCCGTTAATAATCGGTTGCGACGCCAATGCCCACCACATAGTGTGGGGCAGCTCAAACGTTAACGTTCGGGGCGAGACTCTGTTAGAGTACTTGGCGTCCACAGACCTACAGGTGGTTAACAGGGGGAGCGAACCGACGTTTGTCAATCGCATCCGCCGGGAGGTTATTGACATAACGCTGGCCTCCCAATCTCTGATTGAGGACGTTAAGAACTGGAGGGTTACCAATGACATCTCAATGTCTGATCATAGAATGATCAGATTTGAGATGGAATACGACAGGAAAGAGGCCACCCCTCGACGAAACCCGAGGGCGATAGATTGGGGAAAATACATCTCTGCTTTAGAGAGTTCGGAACTCGACTATGAGGGCCACATAACTTCCCCAGAGCAATTAGACAATGAGGTATATAGTCTCGAAAATTGTAAAGATGGTGTGGTGAGACGAATCTTTCAGTCAATCCATCCAAGACTGAACTGATCCTCTTCACCAAAAGGAGGAAAATAGAGAATTTCAGGGCACCAATAATGTACGAAAGACCCCTAGCACTATCGCAAGAGGTCAAGTACTTAGGGGTGATCCTGGATAAAAAACTGTCATGGGGAGCACAGGTCGACAGAATCGTAGAGAAGTCGACGGCAACCTTCTGGCAGTTGCGCCAGGTGGTGGGCAGGAACTGGGGATTTAGTCCACGGATCCTGCACTGGGTCTACACGGCGGTAATCAGACCTAGACTCCAATATGGGTCGGTGGTCTGGTGGCCGAGTGTGAACCGCATCACCACGTCTCGAAGACTGGCAAAAGTTCAAAGACTTGCCTGTCTTGGGATTACAGGCGCAATGAGGACGACACCTACAGCTGCCTTGGAAGTAATGCTAGGGCTGCCAACGCTTCCAGACTGGATTAAGAAGGAAGCCATGGCGGCCCATCTAAGAATGCGAGACTCAGGCAGCTGGCGGTGTAGTGGAAGGACAGAGGGTCATGCAGCCATCGCCAGATTGGCGGAGGCGGAGATTCCGATCTCCGCTCTTAAGGTGAGGGAAGCAACCGACCGCTTGAGATTAGAGAAAGTACACTCTAACCCTACCTAGTAGGGAAGAGTGGGCAGAAGGAAAGATTAACTTCCCCCCGAACTCCCTGGTGTGCTACACAGATGGTTCCCTTCTAGTAGATGGACAGAGGCAGTCATCGGGGGCAGGAATATTCCTGGAAGGCAGGGAAGTACAGGAGAGCTTTGCTCTAGGATCGTACACTACTGTCTTTCAGGCAGAGGTATATGCCATCCTAAAAGTGGCACATAATGAAGAAACGAGGAACGGTACGGAACAAAATATCTGTATCTGTTCAGACAGCCAGGCAGCACTTCGGGCGGTCTGCTCTCCTAGGACGAGGTCCCCCCTCGTCCAGGAGTGCGGAGATGCTCTAGAGGAACTTGCCAGGCACAAGGAAGTGAGCCTGATATGGGTTCCGGGACATACTGGGGTCCCAGGAAACGAGAGAGCCGATGAATTGGCTAGGCTCGGGGCCAGGGAGCCCTGTCTAGGCCCGGAGCCCATGTTGGGAATTACAAGGAAACATGTCGCTACGGCCCTTAACGAGTGGGCACAAGCAACATTGAGGGAACATTGGAGGCTGAGCAGCGGCTGCAGACAGGCTTGAGACTTCGTAACGGCGCCGAACAAGTCAAGGGCGGCCTGGTTGCTAGGTAGAAGCCGGAGGACCCTGAACCAACTGGTCGGAGTCCTAACTGGTCACTGCAGGCTCAGAAGACACCTATCACTGATAGGGGTTGAGGCAGATCCCACTTGCCCAAGATGCGGAAGTGATGAAGAAACATCGTTTCACTTCTTGAGACAATGTGAAGCGTTCGGGCGCCTGAGGTATGAACTCTTTGGCGCCACAACGCTCTCAAAAGAGGAAATGGACTCTCTCGAATGGAAACATGTCCTGACCTTCATTGGAAGATCAGGAAGGTTTCAAGAGGGAGTAGGAGGCCGAGTGGAAGTGAATGGTTGAGGGGACGTCAGGAGGTAGGTAAAAAGGGCCCATTTGTGGCCTACTTGCCAGGCACTAGGCCTCCCCCAATAATTACTACTACTACTACTACAATAGTATAAATATATAAAACACTAACACAAAGAGGTAAACACAATAATATAGATCTACTTTTAAAATATAAAATTCGAATGATGTAAACACTACCAGAGAGGATTACTTACAATTTATTCTGTTACTATTGACAATTTCGTGACAAGCTAAAGACAAAATTGTGGCAAAACGAGTTGTCAGACCTTCTAGGGGATATTTCTTAACCTTCGGTGACATAATGTACTATCAAAATAGCTAAACTTCTCACAAAACACTTGTGTAGTGAATCAATATTACAAACATTATACAAACATTCCCCGAACCATAGATTAGCAATGGTAGTTTCATTCATTGACCATCTCCAAATTTGGCTTTCTTAGGCTACTGACTATGGAAATGGTTGAAAAGGGTAGTAAAAGAAACAGAACTTAATACACGAGAATTGACTGCTCATATTTTGGATACAGCCATTCGTATAGAAGGATGGCATGCTGCACTCAGATAAATGACATGTAATCTTAGAACATGAGTAATAAAGTGTGCCGATGTTCACGGTTAAATATATGAGCATTTGTTGTGAACGTAATACACGTATAAGTCATTGTTATTCTACCTCAGACAGCTAAGGGATGAGATAATTTATGACTCCAGCAAGTAGAATTTTATCCAAGAAGTATTTATTATAATTAAATTTCTTTAAAAGTACAGATTACCAATGTAAAATATGAGGATGTACTTTCAAAGTTCCTTATAATCATAACGTCTTAATCATATTAAAAAATAATATACAGAATGGGGCAATATTGCGTCCAGCTTTGATAGCTCGAGTTCTATGATAGCTAAAAATAAAATAAAAATACAGGTGAGTAAACTACATAAAAAAGTTTATACATCCTTTGTATATTGTTTTCGAATATGCAGGATGAACCAAGGTGATTGTACAGGATCAAGTGCAATTTTTAAAAAATAGAATGCTATAAATATCAGTACATTTTTAAAGGCCTGTAGTTTACCTATATTTTTTTTAAGTTTTAGCTATCGTAGAACTCGAGCTATGCAAGTTGGACTCAATATTGCCCCACCTTGTATACAAAGTGATTTAGGAAAGTTGAGCATTAGATACGAATTATTTAATAATTTTTTAATTTAACATTTTTCATTTACATATGTTGTGTAATATTTATAATAATTAATAATAATTTGCTTTTATGTATATTAGGATATATTAATCCGACTCAAATAAAGCTATTATGTTCTATAAGAACCCTATATTTTTAGAAGATTCACATCTACAATGAGCTTTTACCATTCTCATTCCCAACCATTTTCAAATAGAGTATAATTCTTTATGCTCAGAAAGAACTAAAAATTTGCATATTGTGCACCATTAGCGGCATCTTTCATCCAATAGCCTGTGATGGCGAGTGTAGCAAAACCAGCGCTGAATATTAATAAACTGTCACAAACTTCAAAATTTTAATGACAATATGTGAGATTCTTAGATTACCTTTAACAATTTTAATGAAGAAAAATAATTTTAATTGATTCTTAGACATAGGTCGCTCAGGGTTTATTAATTATAAATGCAAAATATATATTTTGAAATGAGACCATAAAATAATAAAATGTGACTTACATTATTTTCGGCTTGCAGTCTTAATCTTGCCTCTTCAACGGCATCTCTTCTCGCAGTTAACCCTTTATCACGCAAAGAAGTTCTTCTAACTGATTGTGTTCTGGTATTACTTTGTGACCTCCTAACTTTACGTTTAGCCTCTGCCTGTTTTTTAATTTCTTGCTCTGTTCTTAATTCCAATATTCTTTCTTTTATTTCTAGGTCTTCGCAAATATCTAAAAGAACACAAAATGTTAAATAAGAAATCGCAGTAGTCACAAGTGCCTTATTAGGCTAATGCTCACAGGACTACAATTGTTAGTGAGCAAATGACGTTTCAATACAATCAGGTCTCTCTAGGTCAAATGCCTCCTATCAGAAGCATTGTCTCATCTGAGCCCAATATTAAAAAAGGAACAACAAACCTAATGATGTAAATTTTCTGCAAAATAGCCTCTCCAGTTTTTAAGTTTTTTTTTTTTAATTCGAGAGAATTTGATGCCATAGAGTACGAACAAAGTAAAGCCTTGCACCAAGCGTCACTCAAGTTGCAACAGAAATAAGGACATTATTCTACGAACAAACACAACAGATGTATTTAATGTACTGAATCTTTTATGGGTATGTTTTGTTTTATTCTATGAAATTAAATACTCAGTTCATATGAACTATATTGCAATTGGTTAGTCACTTGTGGCAGGACAAACTTCATTGGAATATTGGCAACAAATTACTAATTTTTTGATCAAATGTCAAGAGATCTTTTTTGTATAAAATTTTGTTCTCCACCTGATGACTGAGATGGGACCATGGACTGCGAATATTTAGGCCGGGACATTAAAAAAAATGCAAAGCGGTGGTTAAAATTTTTTTTCAAAAAGTCATTCAAAACCTTTTTAAATATGTCATATATATCTAAGTTTCTCATTATGGACTAATTTTTTAGAAAACTATCACTCAAAGCTAAAATATCGAAAATGTCAACTTTGAAATTGGAACACAATGAGTAAATCTGAATGTAGAATTTGGTTTCTTTATGTCAAAATACACAGAGCAGGGTTTAGTCTATTGCACAAAAAACCATGCACTTTACATTACAAAAATTAATTCGTTGGATGTTACCTACCAGAAGGAGTTTCATCGTGTTTATTTTTCGCATTTAAATTAGCTCCGTATTGTGCTAGTAATTCTAAAACTTCTAACTGAAATATAAAGACAAGTTCAGAGAAAGGGAGTAATAAATATGTGTTGTATTTCATACATGACCCCAGCAGGCAGCTGCATGGGATGGTTGCCAATCATCTTTATCTTTTACATCCGTCCTCACCCCATGTTCGAGAAGAAATTCTACAACTGAAATGTATCCATTTGCTGCTGCTATGTGTAACTGAAAAATAAAATAGAGTGACTGTATGAGTTTAGCAAAAGCAAATGCTATAAATAAACGAACATCTTATTACAATGTATCTGTATGCTATAGGTGTAAATATTTCTGATATCAACTATAAAATCTGCCTTCATTCACTAAAATCGAGGAGTTAACTGCAGTGCAATATGGTGTACAGATGGTTTTGAAGTACTTATGAAAACAAGGGAAAAGATAAAACATATAAACATGAATTAAACAATGAATGAATTATTTGAGGTATGAAATAGTTCAATAGCAAAGAATTTAAAAAAGGCTTTATCTTGTAAAAGGTTGGGTAATTTTTATTTTTGATTATGGGCTTATTTCTGTCCATATTGCAATGAATCGAGCTCCTCGGGTTTTGTTCCACATTATATCATGCAATTGCACAAAATGAGCTGTATGAAATATGGATTAAAGTACTCCTTTGTCTATGTATTTTATAATGGACAATGTGCCAGAGCTTTTGACCGAAAGTGAAGATTAAAAAAAAAAATCGGTCCGACACAACTCAGATAAATAATGTTTTCTAATCACTTTACCGCTCGAGGCTTTAAAGCACGTTGCCGCAGTGTTAAGCGTTTTTGCTTTGTAAGACTGAGATTGTGGGTTCAAAACCGGGAGAGGTGCAATTTTTTTTACTTTCTTTTTACATCATGAAATTGAAAATAAAGTAAGGAAGTAACCATATGTTAAATTTGATCAAAATCGTTTTAGATAAAAAAATTATTAAATTCTTTAAAGCTCACCCCTTGTAGCGCCCCTCCTTACATTTTCTGGGAGCAACTGGTTGTTCCAACTTATGCTGGTACTAAGGGAGCATTTATATGTCAAATTTAATCAAAATCGTTCGAGCCCGTTTTAGAGAAAAAAATTGTTTTCTATTTTTTTCTTGTTTTTAGGGGTTTACTCTCCCCACATTTGAGCTAGGATCGATTTTACGATTTCGCCTATCAAAAACTCAAACTCGAATTTTGGCACGATCACCATACTTTCCTTATATACTACATAGTAGAAAGTAAAAATCAGTCAATATGTACAGTCATGAGCAAAAAAATAGGAGAACTATTTTTTGAACTATTTTTTTTCTAATAAGACAACTATTCTTTTTCTAATGTCAATCTGTCTCTACTTGAATATGTAATGAGTAGCTGAAAATGACAATGTCACAAAAATTAAAGTTAGATGTACACAACTAGATTTTAGCAAAAATACGTTATAAGACTTGTCCCATTGTTTTTGCGCACGGCAGTATAGTAATTAATTATAATAAAGTATGTTCCAGGTACTGGAACATTAGAAGTACTGTTTTTATTAAAGAACATGATAAAACCCTCGATATACTTTTCGACGCTGTAACAAAATCCAACTTAGGAAATATTTCACATGAAAAGCGTGCTTCACGTAAAAATATCGTGCAAGAGGTTTTTAATATTCTTAATCATATTTTCGCTCTACGGAGCGATTTTTATGCAAAAATTTCAATAACTTCTCAAGGAGCGTCATTTTAGAAAGTGTAGTAAATGTCGCTGCACAGGGACGTAATGTCGCCCCGACCACCAAAATTTAGAAAGTATAACAAAATTTGACTTCAATTTCGGAAATTTCAAAATTAAAAACCCTTTTATGAATCGATGTTGTTAAGCACTGCAACTCATGCGTGGTATTAAATATGAGGACAAGTTAATCCAACTTCTATTCAGAGCATATCGTAAGTTTTAGCGAAAATAGCCTTTAGCGACATGGGACCCCCATAATTTCCTAGCAGTCGATTTTGACGGGAAAATTATGAGTTTTAACGGGATTTGCCCTAAACCGGTTCCTCAGTGATTCGGTGTCAGAAAAGTATCTTTACTCATATGTGCATGGGACTGCCTTGCCTGAACGTATGAAATTGTAATTGCCCAAATATAATTCAAAGTCGTTGCGATTCAAGCATTTTCAAGCTCCGAGGAGCGACCAAAATTGATATTGAAATAAAAATACGTGAATAGACAGGCAAGCAAAAGCCCACCAAATTTTATAAACATTGAACTTTTCTTGAATCTTTTTGTGTAATCGTTAGCTCAAAAACTGCATATTGGATGGTAGTTGGTACATTATAAATCGTTCCGTTCCTTACCATGTGTTGTACATGGGCCAGACTATTGTTTGTCAAACATATTTCTTGAAATTGTTGTAAAACATAAATTTTTTGAAGATTTAATATATATTTTTGAACTTTATATTGTCTTTTATTTGTGTTTGCAAAATTCCCTTTCAGGTATAATTTTAAGAAAGTGTTAGTACTTCCAGTGTTAGGTTTATAGTGTTATGACATCCAATAGATACCATCAGAGCAGCAGTTAAGCAAAAACGAACAGTAAGTATAAATTTTATATTATTCTCCATCTGAAACAGTTGTTTCAAACACTTATTTTGTGAACGTTAACATTCATTTTTGAAAAATATTAAAAGTCCTTCAGACTCCAAAAGATGGATCGTTCACATTCTCACTGATTAATCGATTTTTGCATTACAGAATCTTAGTGTGGAGTGCTGTAAAAACGTAAAACCGATAAACGTGGGAGCCTGGGTCCAATGAATCGATTTCTATAAATCTTCAGAGTTGTAGAATTGAAAAGTACAAAAATGTTTACCTTTTAAAAATTACCGCTTATTACTCGAGGGGGGGGATTCCCACCCTTCCTAGGAGTGGACAAAAAAATAAAAACGTCAAATTATAAGTTTCTCTTTTGTGTTACATAACATTTTTATTTACGAAAAACCGTCTCGAAGTACCAATTTTTCACTGATAAAATCACAAACTTCTAATCTTTATAACTTGGAAAATGTCAATTCTCATAAAAAATTGTATACACCATCGTTTTGGCTTAAAATTTGATTTTTATTAGATTCAGCAATAGGTTTCTTATTTTTTTGACCACCCCTTAGGAGGGGTGAAAACCACCCCCAAATTGTGAGGTACCGTCATCGGTTTAAGCGCTGAGACCTCGATCAGCAAAGTTAAGCAGCGTTGGTCGAATCCTTCACTTGGATGGTTATAATACGTTCCACATATTAACGATATAGTCAAGGTCAAAATTACTAAAATTTTCAAAATAAATCAATCCTCAATGTCACCAGGTCAAAACACAATAAAAAAAAGTAATTCAGTCCCTCACAATAGTCAAAAACCACAAATTTTCAAAAATAATTCTGAGAAAATTCATGTAACCTCGATAATTCACAAACAATCTTAATTTGTCAACAAAATTTTCAAACATCAAAATTCACCAAATTACAGCCAAAACATTACAAACGACTGCCCTAAAAAATACCACGCCTTCATTATCTTGATTCACTTCTAAACCACTTTCCAAATCTCGAGTCAGAATATTTTAATTCACTTCTGATAACTTTCTATAAACAAATTTCTCTTCAAATTAACTTCTAAACCAATCTTCTATTCATGGCTCAAAACATCCTTCATTTGTATTTCCAACAAGTCCACAACACATTCATCCAAGCATATGTCCAATTTACATGTTCCATACGAATTGCTAGCAACTCGCAGCTAACTTCACTTCAATACTCAAAACTTACTTCCACTCCGTTCAACGCCGGCGATAGAACAGTCTCAATATGACATTAATATGGCATCCATATAGATTAAATTATGAGTTCCAACATTACTTTACGGGACCAGCTCAATTTTAACACTTTATTCAGACAGTTATCCCTCATATTACTAAAACTAATTCAGATTCAATTTTCATTCATATATCAAAAAATCCCATTTTTCATCGCCGTTTTTATGATATAAATTTCAGTTTGGAATTCAAATTTTTCAAAAAATCGCGCAATATTTCACCACTTTGAGTCCCATGGACTGGCTGAGGAAAGATCCAGCTTTATCCAGACTTTAAAGAGCCAAGTCTCCATATAGTGGATTTGCGAAAACAGGTAAACAATCTAAAAAGTGAACTGCAAGCAAAAAATAACAAAAGTGAGCAGGAAGTGGATGCAGTTGAATCTGAAGATATAATATCAGAATTAATGGAAAGGCAGAGAAGAGCATCCAATATTATTATTTCGAATATTAAGGAACCCTCGTCCAACTCTCGGGAAAACAGAACTGAAGATGATAAAAGGAATGTTGCTAACATCCTAAAGGATATTAATGTAGATCTCTCCAACATTAAAGTGTTTCGATTAGGCAAATTTATGCCCTCGAAAAATAGATTGCTTAAAGTAGTTCTTAATAATTCTGAAGATGCTGTTAATGTACTAAGAAATAAAAGAAACATTACAGTGCCAAGTATTCGTATATTTGGAGACCAAACAAAAAAGCAACAAAACTATTTTCATACTATAAAAAAACAACTAGAAGATTTGAAAGCCAATGGAGATGATACAAAAACAATACGTTACATTAATAATAAACCCACCATTGTAAAAAAAACAGTTAATTTAAACTAAAAAATAATCCTAATATACCATACAACACTGATATTGTATATTTGAACATCCAAAGTATATTATCGCATAAAACACAGTTAATCGCTGAAATTAAATGTTATAATCCTGCATTCATCCTTTTAAGTGAATCAAGAACCACGAAGGAAATAGAAGATTTTGAACTTGAAATAAAGAATTATTCTACGGTTCGTTGTAATTCCAACTCAAGACACACAGGGGGTGTATTACTATACATTAGAGATAACATTAAATATGCAGTACATAAAGTATATGTGATAGATGGTAACTATTGGTGTAAAGTTATAAAAGTGACTTACTGTGGAATTAACTGGTTAATAGGATGTATGTATCATTCACCTAGTGCAAGCCATTCTGTCTTTCTTGAAAATTTTGAACATATGTGTGAGGATTTATTTTGTTGTGAGATGCGTAGCATCTTAATAGGTGATTTTAATATAAACTATTCCTGTGATGAATTTTATTCGTTAAAAATAAAAAGATTACTTGGTACATATGGTATAACACAAAATGTTAAATCAAATACTAGATCTACTATTACTAGTTCAACTTTGATAGATTATGTATTAACAGATTTCGAAAATGTAGTTACTAATATTCACGATGAACCCATAATTACGGATCATTCAACAATTTCAGTAAATTTTTCTAATATTGCTAATAATAATGTTGGTATTGACATAAAAAAATGCTTTAGGGATTTTAGCGAAACAAATTTGTTCAATATAAATATTAACTTGATAGACTGTAATTTTTTACTTCAATCTACCGATGTGAATTTATTGTATAATAATTTAGAGAGTAACTGTGAACATGTTGTAAACAAGATTGCACCTATTAATACTGTAAATTGTCGCACAAATGATTTACCATGGTATGATAATGAAATCAGAAATAAAACCAAAGAGAGAAATAGGGCATACAAAATATTTAAAATTAATAGCAGTCAAGATAAGTGGCAGAACTATAAAAAACTGAGAAATGAAGTAGTAAACATGATCAAAGAAAAAGAGCAACAATTTTATCACAATGAAATAGACAGACATAAAAACAATCCACATTTAATGTGGAAAACTTTAAAAAAACTGATAAACCCAAAAAACTTCAATACCGACTTTAATATGGGTATACAATTTAAGGTCAATGATCAAATAATACTGGTAAGAAACCAATTGGATATTGCTGAATATTTTAATAAATACTTTATAAATAGCATTACAGAAATTGTTGATAGCATCGATAGTCATGAATATGAACATAGTAACAATAATTATACCGACTCTCATTTTGCAACTTTTAAATTAATCAATTTGCAAGAATTAGCTAAAAAAGTAAAAGAATTAGATAACAAAGGGTCTACAAATGTAGTACTAAGTAGCGTCCTTATTAAGTCATCTTTTGAAGTTATTGGCCATGTTTGGCTGCATTTCATAAATACCTCTCTTGACTCTGGTAAATTTCCTAAAAACTTAAAAACTAGCACAATTATTCCTATCGAAAAAATTAATAACACTAATAAGTCATGGGAGTTTCGACCAATTAATACCTTACCAAGTTCTGAAAAACTCTTGGAGATGATAGTTTATCAACAATTAATTGACTATTTCAATAACAATAATTTATTTTTTATAAATCAATCAGGATTTCGTGCTAATCATTCCTGTGAATCAGCACTCCAACTAACAATAACTGAGTGGAAACAAAAGTTGGATGAAGGAAACTATACTGTGGCTGTATTTCTAGATCTCAAACGTGCCTTCGAAACAATAGATCGCTCAATATTAATAAAAAAGCTTTTTATGTATGGTATTCAAGGTAAGGTTTTAAATTGGTTGAAAGACTATTTAGCTAATAGGGAACAGATAACAAAAATAGGTGAGCATGTATCTTCGCCAATAATTAATAATTATGGAATACCACAGGGAAGTATTTTAGGCCCCCTATTGTTTCTTATTTATATTAATGACATCAACGAAGTTCATAATTGTGATTTCTTAAACTTATTTGCAGATGACACTCTACTCTCGGTAAGCAGTGTTAATTTGGATGTGGCTTTAAATAAAATGAATAATTCCCTCAGACAAATTTCACAGTACTTAAAAAATAATAAATTAAAATTAAATATTACTAAAACTAAGGCCATGATTATTACCACTCAATATAAATATAAAAACATAAACATTAACACGATAAATTTGATTATTGATAATGATAATATTGAATTAGTTACAAATGTAAAATATTTGGGATTTGTATTAGATAACCATTTACAATTTAATGCTCACTTTGACTATATACAGAAAAAAATCACAAAAAAGTTATATTTCTTTTCCAGAATATCCCAAAAATTATCAGATTCAACTAAAATTACTGTTTTTAGTACAATCATCCAACCTCATTTTGATTATTGTGCTAGTGTGTTATACTCCTTTGATTTAAATAAAATCACTGCTCTACAAAAACTGCAGAATAGAGGAATGAGAGTGATTTTGAGATGTAACAGATATACGCCAATTCAACATATGCTTACTTCGCTTCAGTGGTTGTGTGTCAAAGATAGATTATTTTATCTGTCAATGGTGTTTATCTTCAAAATTTTAAATAACTTGCTACCAGACTACTTTAAAAAGTATATAATTTTGGCTAATGAAGTACATCAGTACAATACTAGATATAACTACAATTATTATATACCCAGGCGAAATCTGAGTCAAACCATGAAAATTTTATTATACAAAGGTCTCGACCAGTACAATAAATTACCAAATAATGTAAAGGAATCTGTATCACTAACAGGGTTTAAAAGAGCAATTGTAAGTTACATTAAGTCATTAGGTTAATGTAGTGATGTAACAAAAAGTTGCTTTATATCAAAGAATTAGTTGTACCTGAATACGTGTAAAATTTGAACAAAGCTATTTGTGTGATAATGTATGGGTATGTGTGATAGGTATTATATTTATATATATATAGGTATGTGTATATATGTCACCTAATGTATATCAATAATTAACAATTATACTAAGTAAGTACACTTGTTATATAAATGAATTTGTATATTAGGATTTTCTATTTCAATAAATTACTACTACTACTACTACTATAAACAAAGGAGCACGCCAATCCCAAGTAAAGTCAGTTTTGGTGTACCTCAAGTTAGTTTCTGTGTTCCACGAGCAAAGTCTCTACAACCAACAGTGTTTTATTCTTTCCCGGTTACTTAAATTTAACAAATTGAGTGGCCGTTCTACTTCCTTGTGTAAAACAAGTAAAATTATTAATAGAATCAAACCGCCATCGTGCATAAATTCAAACAGTGAATTTTCTCAGACTTAATAAATCTAAATAAAACAAATTAAAATAAAATCATCTTTAAGGCAAAATTTCAAGCGTCGATAAGTTAACTATTTTATCTCGTGTAAATAAAACTTTAATTTAAATAAAATAATGTTATGTGCTGCCCTCTAACAGAGAGGAGAGTGTAATTACTCCCTGGCCAGTAGGGTGGCGCCATCTGTGGGCCAACTGCCTAAGAAAACTATAGAGGATTCCAGTACATTCTGGAAAGTTTTACAATGAGATTCTATACATTCCAAGTGTGTATATAAAGAGGTGAATCCAGCAGATGGGGGGACAGTTCAGTTTAGTATACAGTGCAGTTCGGTGTACAGATAGAGTTTTAGGTTAGATAAGAGTTGACAAGTGATTCAAAAATAAAGTAAAGTTGTGATTTAAAAGTAGTGAATTTATATTAAAGTTATTATTAGTTTTGTGAGTTTTGAGGATTAACTATTGTAATTTTAGTGATTAATAAAATAGTGGTTAGTGGAGATTCTTGTTGCAAGTTATTTGAACCTACAGAGTGTTTACTGAAAATTGTAAACACGTAACAATAAAATACTCAACTCTGTTACTTACGCTAAATACAATATTTTTCAATTTTCGTTTAAAACAAAGAGTTTTAATTTCAAGAAAAGTACATACAGGGTGTAGCCGCTGACCCTGCCAATAAAAATAAAATAAATAAAAGTGCTAGTCAGGCTCAATTAAATATAAGTGTACCACAGCTCTGAAGCATATACAGTGTGAAGCATTTGGCCCATTCCAATCTTTTAAGAACTAACCACCCCAACTTTGAATACCTCAAAATTAAGTTCACGGAAGACCTCCGGAGTCTCAACTTAAACTTTCCAACCCCATTTTTTTTATTTTTACAGCCACTGGAGGCACCTTCGCTCAATTTCATTTCACCGTCCTGGTTAAGTGGAAGAGTAGTTGTAGCTAAACTCCGCCAGGGCATAAATATAAAGAGGGCATTAAAAAAAAGTAACTTTTAAGTGGTAAATTTTCCTATATATAATGTATGGAACACATTACAAAAGGTCTTGTATATATACGATCACTAGAGCTGGGTTCCAAGGCATGAACCTAAGAGCACTCACTATAGGTACCTAATATCTAACCCATGAATTGTTTGTTTCCAACTTTCGGAAAATTTTCATAGATTATTTGATTTATGTCTGACTCCAAGTGACTTCTTTTACTCAGTGTTAAATCTCGAAATTTATCACTTCCAATATGGTTAATAATCTTAAAGAAATGTAAATGAAAATCACAAAAGCTTTTGAGCAAATTAGCTCCAATACATATTAGATGAAGTGTTCATAGTCGATTAGGTAATTACTTAGCCTATTTCAACATTTTTAATCCATTTTCTTTTTATTTTTTAAATTTACTATTAATTTTATTTTAAAAATTCAAAATTATCAACATTTATGAAAATAATTTAAGATTTTTAGATGCTCTTTATAACTCAATTGAAAATCAAATAATTGAAAATTAGTTGAACTGAGTTTTGATCCGCTGGCGCTGCTGCAATCTGTATATATATTTTAATGCAACCACAACTAGTTAAAAATAAAAAAAAATAAAACAATTGTCTATTATCAGTAAATAGTATTACCATGTCTATTGGTTTTAAGTAAATGGAAATTAGAAACTACACTAATAGAAATATATCTTTATTTTACTCACTGGCGTTGCACCCTGACTATCATAACACTCTAAGTTGCCACCGCTAGCTGCAAGTTTTTTCATATCGATGAGCATTTGTTTTTCTGTAGCTGCTCTCGTTTCATCTATAAGCTGTTGTGTAACCCCCCTTTTAGCCATTTCACTTTCAATATAGTCTAACGCAGACTCATCTTCGCATATATCATAGGGCATATTTCCATCGGCATTGACTGCTAATAAATTAGCCCCACGTGCTATAAGAATTCTGAAAGGGAAATAATTGCATTATTCAATAAGAAATGTAAACTTTCACTAATTTTATGTATTTATAGAAAATTCTGTCCCTAGAGACAATATACAAGCTAGTTCGCTAGAGATATTTCATATTAAATAAAAATACTGCAATTAACAGGTTAATTGCCTTGACACTATAAACTGGGGTTTCTGGATTTTAAATTTTTTTTAATATTCTTCAACGGAAGTAAAAGCAAAATATTAGGTGCCTGTGATCTGACGGCTATTTGACCTCGATATATTTTTTACTTGTATCTTGTAAGTATTGAAAAATTAACCTTTTATTTTGTATTAGACCGCACAGCTTTGATAGAGACCAATTAGTATAGCTATCAGTTCTTGGTTTTTGCTCCCTAAATAATTGAAATCTTAGCCTTACTATGTCTTTGCGGTGTCACAGTATGTGAGATAAGGATTTCTTCTCCTTTTTGCATGTTGCGAACTCTGCGAGGCCCATTAGACTCATATGTCTATTGAGCTGGCAATTGTCATTTAGAAAACCTACCATTATCCCATTGACCGTTCTGTTCTGGCCGATTGTTCCTTAAAGACATTTATACGGTCCTCATCAGTTTTCACAGTAAGTTGTCTCGAGGATTCAACGCTTTCAGTTTATCCCTTTATTTTTGATTTTTTGTAATGTTGAAAGCAGACTTCTCAGCTCTTGCAACACTGTTAGCTCCATCTTGGTGTTGGTAACACCATATAAGTAGATTCTTTTCTCATGTGCCTCATTCTATGACCATGTTGAATTTGTCTTTATAATGATAAATAGTAATTTAGCTGCAATATGCAAAGTATGAGTGTCGTCAAGGCTGAACTATGCTAGCCCCCGGTTATTACACATTTTTCAAAGATACAAAAAGTTGTATTTCACAAAAAATACCATTTTCTTCTATATTTTTGAAAATAGACAAATTCACGTACCTTCAAAGTTACAAATATTTATAACTTAAATACTTACTATTGTCAAGACAATAAAAAGTTATAAGCTTTCTCTGTTGAAATTTAACTCAGGTCAAAAAAATTTGCATATTATTGGTAAGATGAAAAACAATCTCAACTTAAACAATGCTTGCCTAGGTTTCCGGCCGCCAACAGGCACTTTCCTAATCAGTTGCATTTTTGACACAATCCTATAAAAAAATTCACAGTCCTCGCATCTTATGAATGATATTTGAGATCCTCTCAAGCACAATTGACGATGACATGATGTGTGGAGCTCTTTACGTGGGGGGTTGCGGGGTGCTGAAGATGACACTTGAGCATTATCCACTTAAAATTTTACTTCAATCAGATATCATGAAGAATATTCATGGAACTGATTTACTTTGTTTATTCAGTGGCAAATTGGTTTTCTCTGTTTGGTCGAAATCAGACAAACTTAAACTTAAGGTTCCTTTAATATATTTATACCAAACGATCATATTCAATGCATAGTATAACCATGTAAAATTTACTTCAATCAGACACCGGGATATTGAAATACTGGCACTATTATGGAAGTGATTGACTTTGCCTGTTCAACAGGTTCATATCCAATGCGATGAACTCAAAGGAAGTAATATGCGAATATTTATATATCATCAAGTTGTCAAACATTGTGACTTTGTTTGGTTAATTTTTTGGAACAAAGTCCTGCTTCAAGGTAGTTAGAGACAGTTCATGTGGTATCCCATATTGTAGCGGAGCCTCAATTCTATTACCTACTTTTTACTTTATTTATTTTTACAATCGGCTTTATTTATTTCAATTTTCCATATTTAGCCTTCTTTTGCCTTATAATATTTGAATATCGAATCATTTTGTCTAAATCTCTTCAACATAAAGAACAGCATACAATCCATAACTAATATTAAATTATACGAATGCAACCAACTAACCTACCGCTGACGTTGGAGATGACTGCAATCGAACAAAGTTTATCTGGTGTTCTGTCATTCTCTGCTGCTGCGCCTGCAGATAAATCTGCCTTATGTCATTTCCATTTCTTGGTTTACGGTCCCCTATATACGCGCGCAAAATTATTTGCAATATAAAATTGATTCCAAAGAATTATACCCCGATATGTGCTGACTAGTCAAATATAAATAAGATTTTATTGAAAAACTTGGTTACCCATTGTAAAAATTGTGTTTGGTAAATTTAAAATAGTATTAATTGTAATTAGAGATACAAATCCTTTCTGTGGTCCTGCAATATAGACTGATAAAACTACGCCTTTTAAGGATAGATCCTGGACATCCTCCTCAATTTGTTCTATCAAGAAACTGACATTTTGTCTGGGTGTTTAATATTTTATATGTTATTTTTTAACTATTATATCATCATGTTGGCATTAACAAATTAATTGATATAAGAAAAAAATAATTGTAATTGAATTATAATTTAATTGATTTAAACCCAAGAAATCTATTTTTGGTAGATTATTTGTGACATATTGTCTGAAAGTTATTTGTGGCATTCTACGAATATTCTTTCCTATTATTTGGGTTTTCTACCACATGTACTATTATCCTCTTCAAAACAAATCACCGAATCTACAAAATAATAGAATTATTGGAAAAAAGAGCCTCTGCGCCCGTGACGTTTACGCCAAAGGAAAAGTCAGAGGTTATGTTTTGCAAATAATATAAATCGGAATAAACACAAAAATAATGTATTTTGCTGACGTTTCGGAAAGTAATCTCCAACATTTCCAACAACCAATTAGTGCAAATGCTGACCAATTGTGTCACTGTTATAGTGAGAGAAAAATGCTCTTGTGGTTATACCTGGGAATAATCTTCATTGCTTTCGTCTATTTGTTTGATAAACATCAGTTCATATTAGCTGTCAAATAAGTTTAATGTTCAATTGTCTGCATTCATACTCATAATTTCTATCAGCTAATTAAAAATCTTGAGGGGTTAAAAAATAATCTTATCCTTATCATATATCACTAGAATGATTGATTACTGGAAAATAAATAGATAGGCTTTCTCAAAACTATTGCCACATGGCAATAGTCGCTTGAGCCCCGCAGGCTTTCATGATTGTTGCCCGGAAATTAATTTTTGATAATCTGCTGAATAATTTTCGATTTACTCTATTACTATTGAAAATAATAATATATTATGTATTAAGTCCAGAATAGTGAATGTTTATGGGGCGAATATGGAATTAGAAAGTTAAAACACGAGCAATAGCAAATCTAGTGAAATAACTTTTCTGACACAATAGCTGTACATTACTGTGTAACAGAACATTATGTAATAAGGGTGATACTAAGTCTTTGGAGTAGTCAAATTTGCAAACCGAGCAATTCATAAAAATACAACAAACATCTTTTAAATATGCGTAATTTCACTAACAATTATTCTCAAATTTTCTTGTATTTAGTGGTGAGAGGTAAGTGAATCCTCTCATATGGTCAATTGCTACTATACACCATAGATGTCTCCATGGGCATATAGCGACTTGCGATTCTGCAAGTACCTGAGAGCGGCGACCTTTCAGTCCTAGGTGGACTTAACCTACTGTTATAATATATGATTTGCAGGAAAGAACTACTCAACGGGCAAATACCCCGACCTCAATTGCTCAGGTACTTCCAGAATCGCAAGTCGCTATACGCCCATCTATGGTGTATAGTAGCAATTGACCATATGAGAGGATTCACTTACCTCTCACCACTAATCAATTTGCTATAGTTTGTATAAAACTAGCAGGTTGGCCACTATCATTTGTCTGTTCCATGACCTATGGCATACTGATGAGAACTAATAAGTTCGAAACCGGTCTATGTTTGATCAGGGAATTGACAAATGATATTGGCTACCATTCTTTCATGATTTGTAAGGTGTAATTCAATGCAGATCAGAGTATTTGCCCGCTGAGTAGTTGTTTCCTGCAAATCATATATTATTTCTTGTATTTGTTACTAAGTATATGAAAATTGTAACCAGTACAGTATAACCATCTTATCACACATGTGTGGTAAGGTATTACCGCACTCAAAATCATGCGGTACTCCCACATTACTGCACGGTTGTAGATAAAAGCTATTTTCAAAGCAATTCTTTTTTTAAATTTAAACAAACCTAACTAATTTCAGATGACCACATGTTGCAGCAGCATGTAAAGGGGTCCATTTCTCACTATCCTCGGCGTTTACATTAGCGCCATATTCTAATAATAGTAACAACATTGACTCATTATCATCTATACAGCACTGATGTAATGCCGTAAGGCCGTCTTCATTGCAAGAGTCTGGACTAACGCCCTTCATTAACAGTCGCCTAACTGAAAAAAAAAAAAATTATCAATGTAGTATTTCAATTTGTTATACAGTAGTCGCAACGTAAGATACTTTGATAAAAATTTTCAATATCTTCCCATTCTACTCAAGTATTTTACGAATATTCTCTACTTTATACATTGAAAACTTAAATATGAGTGGATTATAGCGTATGCGAAAAAACCTGCACATATGCATTTAAATACCTACTAAACAATAAATTTAATGTGGTTATTCCAGTCAGCAAGTGGCTTCCAGAAGGCTAATGTGGAAATAATTGGGAACAAACTGTAATCAATTTTAATTTCTATATTCTGACCTCTAGAAAGGCACTAATTTTGCACAACCTATCAATGTCGCATTTCTTCGTCATTTTGAAAAAAAGAAAGTAGATTTTTATATAGCTTTATATAGCTTTTATATAGCTTTATATTTTGATTTGGGTTCATTTTGTGGCAAAAGACCAAGTTCTGAAGAATTACAAAACAAGTGAATATGATCTTTATTGTAAAGAATTTACTTTATTTTTATCTAAAATAAACCTAAACCAAGATATTTAGAAAGATTGATAAATATTTATTGCGTAATTTTTTCAATATGGCGGCTAACTCCGAGATCGACACACTGTGCAAAATAGTATGTCTCTCAAGAGATCAGAATAAAAAGATTGAAATTTATTGTAGCTCGTTCTCATTTTTCCACAATAATTGACCTGAGTAACTTTTCGAGTAGTCCCGTGGATATTGTGGAATAAATATTTTGAACTTTTTATACATTCATATTCCTGAGCGTTTAATGATTTAGGGGACGGATTGCCAGTAGTATATGATGGATACGCCTTACTTGGCATGCTGGATGACAGCATCTTCTGTACGTGGTAACATTCTCAATGTTCATTTTATACTGTTTAAATAAATGTGCTCATAAATAACTTTAACTGCCTTGAAAATTGGGAAGATCCTAGACAAATTTGAAAAGGTTACAAGGTGCTGCTGTAAATTCAAACATATCATTTGGTGCGGGTACTGAGGAAGTGTTTCTTTCATTGGCGGCCTAATATTCTGCAAGTTTTAAAAATAGTGTTTTTTCCCTCCTTGCACAGATAACTTGTATTATCACAAACGAAAATACAAGTTGCTAGAAGTTAACTTGCAATATGCGAGAGCGATTTTGCAGCATATGTTGTAAATTCTTCAATGATTTTGTTCCAAATATATAGTTACTTTGTCGGAATAACTACAAAACGTTTGAATGAGTGAAGATTGAATATATGGGTTAAACGCAAGCTCGAATCACTTTCCGCCCTCCGGAAATTAATTCAAAAGACAATTTTACATTATATTAACTTAATTTTAAAATTATCTCTCCAAGAGATGCGCAGCAATGACGAAATAGGCCATATGTATTGCCAGTCAGTTATATTTCAAAAAATACAATTACCACCGGATAGGGATGAAAAACTAATATAGGGGATGAATTGCTTTGCGCCCTCCAGAAATACATCGAGCAGAACATTTTACATAAAATAGAGTTAATCCTAAAAGTTGAATAGGATTGAAAAAAAAAGGTCTCTGGATACCTAACTAAAGTATGAAATACTGAATGGTGAACTAGTATTTCACAAAATTAAATTCAATAAGAAATACAAGCACTCCCCTCTCCTCTGCCATGTAAACTAGAAATAAAAATTACTCATACCTATCATTTAAATATCTTTCTGGGATATTACTAAAGTTTGGAATAATTTGTTACATAAACATTTTTTAAATAAATATCAAATACCAGAATAAACATACATGTTTATAATAGTACTTGATTTGCCACCCACGTATTTTTAAATGAAGAGAAAAATAATAAAAATTATTAAGATGCAAATTAGTTAAATGATGTCAATCTAAAGAAATTAATCAGCAAAAGGGTTTAAAAATACATGATGTAATATTTCATACAGGGAGATTTAAATTTATATACATAGATACCCCAGTCAAGATGTAAATTTAAGATTGCATTAATCTCCGGGTGCGCTGTTCTTTTTTTAAACGTTGGAGAGGGCCATGGGCAATGGCGGTCATAAGGAGGGGGGGGGGGGCATAGGGGCCCGGGACACATGAACTTTGTAATTATCGATTACCAATTATTAAGATCCCTCTACCATACATTTACTTTCAAGAGATCACAATAAAATAAAATGTACCCAGTAGTGCTTGCTGTATTCTTCAACTCTATCTAAGTAAATTTAGTAATATCATGTATTACTGATTAATGCTTAAATATAGTCTAGTATACTCTAACTTGGCGTGTGTATGTATGAGATAATATTTCCGTACGATTTCATTTTCTCTTGTACACAAAGATCCAGAAATATTGTCCACGTAGACAATGTTTCTGGACTATTGCTTTAACTTTGTGTACAATATGGGAGAAAATGAAATCGTACGGAAATATTAACATACACATACATACACACGCCAAGTTAAAGTATACTAGACTATAAATGGAAACAGGACAATAAAAAAGAAACATACTATTTTGCCGACATTTCGTGTATTTAGCACACACTTCTTCAGGGCTTAATAGTTATAATTAGGGTGGCCATATGTAAAGTCCATGTAGGAAAATCCTGAGACATAAGAAACCAAGAAAAACTTTACGACCTCATTAAAATACCGGTACTCTTTTTTAGTGCTGTTCACAAATTGACTTGCTTACCTTTATAGGTAATGTGTGTCGGGTCTTTGGTCGTTATTTGATGTCAGGCTTGGCGCCATGGCCCGCAGCGATATAATTATGTTGTAAAGTTTTTGTTGCGTTTTTTATTTACTGGGATCTATTTACTTCAACTTAGCGCCATGGCCCACGGCGATAATAATTATGTCGCAAAGTTTTTGTTTATTTTTTTTTGTCTCAGGAAGTCCTTACTTGGACTTGGAGGCTTTTAAGGACTACATAGGTTAGGTATTGAATGAAGGCGAAGTGTTCGGCGAAGTTGGTCTAATGCAAGCCAACGTTGCACAAGATAAAATTGCCTACTGGAATTTCGAAAATATTTGCACTATTGCTCTGAAGATCGCTGGCCTCACTCGAGAATCTGGATAAAGTCAAAATAAATTTAAAAATTTGGAGATTTTATGGGAATTTATTTTTGTCTTCATGGGACAAGTGCATGGATTAAGAATTGTTCTCCAATATTAATAACTATTGAAGTTCAGAAAAATCGTAAATGAAGATATTTACATTAGAGGCTGTAAGTTCATCAAGAAGTTCATAACAAACATCAATGAGATTTGCAGCAAAATATTCCAGTTTCCAAAGGCCAGACCGCAAATTTTGAAAACACTCCTGAGTTCCCAAAAGTGCAATTGGTACCAATGAGATGATGATGATTTAGGTACTGTGGTTGCAAGCACGTCGAGGGCAAATTGAATTTGTTATTTTGTTATATTTTGTATTAAAATATTACAAAATACTTGATCTTTTCACCTGATACAAATATATTTGCTATTTTATATATTTAAATCTTGCGCCCACGAGACCTACATTTCGAAGACAATATTACTTTAAATAAAATTTCTAACTTTTAATTCAAGGCCGTTCGACCTTGAAAAATCTAAAATTTTCGCCTGCGGCGCATTTTTACGCCCCATAACCTAACCTAACCTTAACATTGATAGGAAGCTACCTTCATCATTGTACTTCTTTTTCTGGAAAAAAATACGATTACCCTAGTTGTAATGCAATATCTGTAGGCATAACAATTTCATCAAGACCAATATTCAACATTACTAATGATAACATTGTTGTTGCATTATAACTATTAAGCCTTGAAGAAGGGTGTGCCAAATATACGAAACGACGACAAAATGGTATGTTTTTTTATTGTCCTGTCTCCGACTATTTAAGCGTTAATCATCAGATCCCATTGCAGCTGATGCTACGTGTCCACAGCTGTCCTGCTCATCTTTGATGCCCCTCCCCCATGTGGAAATTCTGGGACCGCCACTGGTCATGGGATGGGTAGTCTAAATCCAGATTTTCAGATTTCAACTCAGTGTTAATCGTCATCTTGAATTGAAGCGGTAGTTTTGTTTTTATTAAATAATTCGCTTATTTTCAACTTTTGGGTGAAAATGGTAATAAGCAAATTTGTAGAAACTTTAATTCTCTACAACTTTGGTTTTTACCATTTTTCCCGTAGGATCGATTTTTGGACATAGACCTGAAAGTAGAGTGTGAAATTGTATCATTGTATTATTTCGTTTTATTATCGAACCATTCAGTTGTTCCTCGACAACTACATGGTTGTTTATAAATCACTCTAAAAAAACCACACATTTTGCTTCTTCATAAAAAGATAAAACGTTTTTGTAAAAAATATCTTTTACTTTGTCCATAGAAAACAGTAACGTCACAACTTTGGTACACGACGCGAGATATACTGCATGAAAACACTGTTAAACAGTATTTTTTGCACCTACAGAATAAATGCATTTTTGAGTTTGTATGGGTTCAATATTCAAAAACACAAGTCAGAATTGATATTTGCTCCATAATAGAATAGAATAGATTTTTATTTAGCAAATGCTATTTACAATACTAATATAATTTTATACAGTCATTATTGTGCTCTAACATCTGTATATAAACTTGTAACATTCTTAGTAAATAAACAGTTTTAAACTACCAGAGGATTTAATTTCAATGGGTAAAGCATTGTACGCACGTAAATCATCACTAAAAGTTGATTTCTTTTTAAGAGTGATATTTTTGTATGGTTTATGATGTCTTCAGCATATCTCACTTTAACTAAGGAAGGTTTAAGATAGGTAGGTACTAGATTTTCGTCTATTTTACATATTAAAATTAAATTTGCTCTTTCAATGCTTTCCTCCACTGAAATCCACCATTAATTTTGATCATTGTATTAAATCTGCAGTTATTCTTTGGAAGAAATTATATAAAAAAATATGTAAAAAAAAGCTTTTAATTAAATGCTCTAAAAAGTAGAAAATAAACTTTGAAGTAAATCAAACCCATCATTTTGTTACATTATATAATATTTTTATGATATAAAATCTTGTCGCGAGATTTTCCTGTGTAAAGGAGATTGCTCGCGACAAAGCTTTTATATCATAAAAAAAATTATATAATGTACCAAAATGATGGGTTTGATTTACTTCAAAGTTTATTTTCAACTTTTTAGAGCATTAAAATAAAACCTTTTTTTAAAGACATTTTTTTATATAATTTTATTTCTTACTTTTTAGTCTTTCGATATGCTGTAATCCCCAGATATCGATTTTGAGACGAATCGGGTAATATACGGTAAAGTCGTCCGCCATTTTGAACTAAATTTTTGAGCAGAAATTCGTCATCCGCGACCCCGAAAACCCCCAACGATTTAGACCTAAATGACAAAAGTCGTCAGCCATATTGGCGCCGCCATTTTGAATTTCTGAATTTTGACTTAAAACTCATAATCCGCGACCTAGAAAACCCCCAGATATCGATTTTGAATTGAATTGGATCTTAAACGGTAAAGTCGTTCACCATTTTAAAGTCACCATCCCGAACTAAATTTTTATCTAAAAATTCGTAATCGGCGAACCCGAAAACCCCCAGGGTCCTAATTCTCGAAATCAGGGAACAGCGTTCTCATGAAATAAATGGGCGTGGTTCTCCTGAAATGCCTATAACCGTATTCTTGAACACAAGTGGTCATTAAATCGCCCGATTGTTAAGAGAACACACTTCTCCTGCTATTTTTGAGGGAACGGAGCAATCGCGTAGGAGAATACCAATAGAGTTTAGCAAGTGACATTACTATTGGTCTCTAACCTTAGATTTATATTTTATTTTTATTCAAATGTGTCAAAAAATGCCCTTTTTGATAGAATTGTGCCACCTTTAATTTTCGATTTCGCGGGTGCAATCCACGTTGCGCATAAAATGCCATCCTTCCTTTTTCCATCGCGGTACTGAACGATCTTTCAGCTACTGCCGCTTTTACTTAATAATCATTTAAAAATTACATATTTGAAAAATTTCCAAATGTGATCTGGCAACATTGCATCATCTGTTCCCTTAACGTGATTCATCGCCTATGTTCGAGAATACCGATTTCAGAGTCAAGGGGATGTGAACGATCATTTCGGTGATGTGAACGTTCCCGTTCTCTTACGCTCGAGAATAAGGACCTTGATATCGATTTTGATCGTTTTGGACCATAAATGACAAAAGTCGCCCGTCATATTGGTGCCGCCATTTTGAGTTGCTGAATTTTGACCAAGAATTCATAATTGGCGATCTTGAAAACCCCCAGATATCGATTTTGAGTCGAATGGGATCATAAACGGTAAAGTCGTCCGCCATCTTGGAGCCGCCATCTTGTTTTCTTCTTATATGAAAATGTTAAAGTGTATTGTCACCGGACTTATACACATGTGCAAAATTTCAAAGCTCTAGTTTAATTAAAACTAATCGAAATTTTGATTGCAAGATTTGGCCTAAACAATCAAACAAACATTGCAACAAACAGTTAAATAAAAGCTTTTAATTTTAAAAAGGATATCTTTTTGCCAAATTTCTTACATAAATAATCAACATGTTTTAAGACCGTTAACTGCTGATCTAAAATAATTCCTAATCATTTAATTTCATTTACAAATTCAACTTTTGTATTATTAATGTGCAGAAACTGTTGAGAATTTATATATTTCGGGCAATTTGCTTTAGTTCCGAGAACCATACATTTTGTTTTTTCATTATTGAGTGTTAATTTATTTGCACATAGCCATCTATATAATACACAAAGCTCTATTCATTATATCCGTGATTACAAAATTATTTTTTCCAGATTCAGAAATTAATGTGTCATCCGCAAAAAAGTTTACGTATGCATTTTTTAGGACACGACTTATATCATTCACATTGCATAATGAATAGAAGGGGCCCCAACTCACTACCCTGCGGTACCCCATATGAACTAGGGACTTCAGTAGAAGATCTATTGTTCACTTTAGTCTTACGGTCCCGATCTTCTAAATAATGTTCAATTTATGTTCAGACTTTTTCTGTCACACTAAAGCGAAAAAATCGTAATATTTGCCCCATTACTAACGGACAAAAGAGTACGTTTTTAGGCACGACGCGTAAACAACCTTAATGGTTCGATAAATAATTTATTAACACCCCCTTCCTTCAAGTTCAAAAATATCGTTCTTACAGAAAAATTATAATACCGGAAGTTGTAGAGAAGCTTAATTATTACTATTTTCACTCTAAAGTTGAAAATAAGGGAGTTAATTTAATAATAACGAAACTGACTCTTCTATTAAAGATGGCTGCTAACGCGACAGGGTTAGCAGCCATTGAATCCAGAAAATCTGAATTTAGACAACCCACGACCCTCCCGATAATACGATTGGAGTGGAGTAAGATACCTACTTCAAATATATGCACTTAAATAAAGATCGGTTATAAGAAGTTTTCAGATTTAAAAAGAGGCCAAAACATTTATTTCGAATAACAAATTGAACATGTATTATATCAGTTACATATTTGATATTATATTCACAAACACCTAGAATGTGAATTAAATTGTATGTGTTCTTGAAAGTAAACTGAAAGTTAAACATGCAGTATGTATAAATAATTGGTTGAGTGAAAATTGCAACTACTGTTTGCCAATATTAATAAAACTGAGTATTTTGTTGACACTTTCAAATCTACGTAATGCTATTCCTGCCTATTTTAGATAAACGTAATGGCTATGACTGACTACTAATTACATATAACAAGCTGAAAAGTGCATGTAATTTTAAAATTTCAATTTAAGTCTGCAAGGCATGTATATTGCATGAATTACAAGACTTTCTTTTTATCACCTATACATTTTAATTACTTTACTTTTACCTGATTGCGACATTATATTTACCCGGTATTAAAAATACCTACAATCTTTGCTTGAGCATCGCAATATAATATTAAAAGTTCTTTAAAAGTTATAAATTGCTAAACTTTAAAATGTTATCAATTCTTCATTTCTTGAAAAATAGGTAAAATATCTGGTCTTGTCTGGTCAAAGTGCATTTTTTGGAGGTAAAGCTTTGAATCCCGATAAATCATTTTAGAGGAAATAGATCCCGGTTTTGTCTTCTTTCTCCGATAAGTCTCATCAAATACATTTACAAAAGATTAGAATTTTTCCATCAAAGATTTGTTTCCGTTTTTTAAGAACTTTATTATAAACCAATTTAAAAATCTCGTAGACTACTTTTTGGGAGAGTAACGCGACAAAAACATTGGTTAGCATTTTTGAGGCGCAGACTTAAAAAAATATATTTTCGATCATTGGAACCGAACGTATTAAATTTTTATCCGCAAAAAGTTAAGTGATATTTTTGCATTGAGCTCAAAGCTTTCTGAATATATACGTATAATTTTTTTTAAAACGATTTTATAAATGTTAACACTTTTTAAGCGTTGTACTGAGTGAAAGTCCATGAAGGTACGCTCTGGGCGAGCTTGAGCGACAGATTTATCTCATTTGCAAAATACGTATACAACCTCTGTATTCTTCAGTCAATTTTGATTTTTTTATAATACATTATTTTTTCACAGTCTATATATTACAACAATTAAATTTTTAAAGTTGAAGCCATCCAACATTTCAGATCACTAGTTACCATTCCAAGCGTTAGACGTGCTTGCTGGTTGCCTATTCCGATCTGCAAGAAAATATTGTCCCAAAATACAAGTGATAGAATTATTTTCGATAAACCGATATCATTTCGAAATATTTTCTAAGACGCCTTGATATCACTACGTTCCGTGGTGCCTCCATTAGGGCCGTTCCCTCACCTGGGCAATAGTGAAGGAAACAGTTGAAACCGTCCAAAATTTCAGTCAGTCAGAGCCACTCATCGACAACAGAAGTATCCGCTTCTGAGATCCGGAACCCAACCCAGAGACCGTTATTGCCATATATCATTTCCAAACAGCAGAATTTTAGCAAAGCCCGTATTACATCAACAACCAGCAGCGCATCCGTCTAGTGCCTACTCCCGCTCCTATAATGAACATTTTATTTTAGGGAGGGATTCGAAAAACCGTTAAATTCATTCTGTTCCGACTGCTCCACCGCAGCAGACGTGCACGATCAAACTAATTCCGCAGCAGACAATCCCGACCGTAACCACAGGAAGTAAGTAAGTCCATAGAAAAGTAAGTAAACTGATAGATAAGCAAAGTTCCGTTTATAATTTCTCTATATTTTTGCACTGTATATTTATCTTTGGTCTTGCTTCTCATACCTGGTATCCGTACTTTGTCTGCATCCGTTTTACCGGTTTACCGTCTACTCTGTTTTACCGCTTTCCCGTCTGCTCTGTTCTTTGGATACTACATTCAGAGGCCCTGTTTTACAGCTTTACCATATGATCCGTTTTAATCATCGATTTCCGTTAACAACTGTATTCCGTTGATACCATTTTAACCAGCACCTGCCATATCAACTCCCGCTTGCTACTCTCCGCTTGTCATTTGAGTCATCGGTGGTATCATTTTATATATCACCAGTTCTGAATATAGTAGGCATAATTGAATAAACGAACCTTATATGCCGAATTGTAAGTTTTGCTGCTGTGTGTGTGAAAGTCTAATTTTTCTGGTTGACCCACTGGAGTACCGTTTCTCCACTTGAGTTACTCAGCCTCGCACATTCGGCTTGTGGATTGTGTTGTCCTAATATTTAACAACTGGCCTCGAGCTAAACTGCACCGTGCCGAATAGCCGTTTCCGAGCCTCGAGTGGCAAAGAGTGGCTTTTTTCTCCTCGTCATCCGCTGAGGTGGAGAAAAACACGCCACAATAACTTATTAATTAAGTATCATAATTTCATGTAATGTCCCACCATGCTCTAATGAAACGATTTGGAACGAACTAGTAATATAAAATAGAAGAGCGCTTGTTATGTTTTAAGTCAGTGGGGGTTTTACCGTGCAAAGGTGGGGGTAGTTCCAATTTTTTTATATGTTGTATAATTCCAGGCCCTAGTGAAAAATCCAAGTTTTAGACCTTAAGGGGCTGTCGTTCGAGCCGCCATAATGAAATAAAGGCGCAAAATATTGATTTTTCAAAATAACTCCAACGGTTGAAACCCACGACAAAAATAGTCTGATAGGTAGGTAACTAGTTACAGCCCCCATTTTTGTTGATAAATTTTATGAGAACAATTTCAACTGTTTTATTTTTATGTATTTGTAAAAATTAAACTTTTCTGCGCAATGTTGTTATAAATATACTTTTTGAACAAAGTCTACTTTTACTTTACTTTATAATTTAAATAATGACTACATTTACAAATTATTATCTGTTTTATAAGAAAAAATACATTCACGCAAATTATTTGGTCTTACTAAAAACTTTCGTTATTAACCATTTTTTTCTACGCCTATTATGTAATATGAGCACTATGATATCGATTTTAAATAAGGAATGATCTATATTCCAGTGACTGATATGTAATATTTATTACATGCCTCTAGAATGTAACAAGCATAGGTGGCGCCAGCCAGTAGTAGTGCAATTTGTAATACTGCTTGCGTTACTGTTGACAGTTGACGTTTCTATTGACAGTTAACTTTCACGTTTTACCGTTGCAGTGGTACAACAAATAGACATATATAAAAACACAAATAAGAGGCGAGCGTAGGTGCGTCTTTACTATGTACATATTTCGATATGCGATGTAAAGCAACGTTAGGCACAGTTAGTAGTTGGATGGGTGACCGTCCCAACGAAGACCGCGTCCTCGCCTCACACATCTTCCAGCGGCTTGTATATCAGTGTATGCGCGGAAGCTATACAACTTTAGGCGAGGGTTGTATAGGGGATATACCATCCTTCGGAGGGGATGCAAAGCCGTCGGTCCCTTGTCTATTAAATGTTAGGCAAGTAAAAGATCCCTACTCTTCTTAAGGGAAGAGGTTCGATAAAATTCCTGGTTGGGGGTAGCTCGTCTACAGGCGTCGGTGTTAGGCCTCGGTAGCGGAAATAGGCCGACGTTAAATAAATGTATAAAAAAAACACAAATAAACCTAATTTATAGGCGTAGAAAAAGTATAGTCTATAATTTGTTTGGAATGGCATATTCTGCGCGAGCGCGTCCCCCTCGCTTCGCCCGGGTGACAAACTTCCGCTCGCGCAGAATATGCTTCGTTCTAAACTTATTACAGACTATACTATTCTAGAGCCTTAAATGAAGTAAATAAAAACTAAATAGAACACTAAAGAAAGAAAAATAAGCAGAAAGAAATTATACCTTCATCTATATCATTTCTGGCAGCAGCTTCCAATAGAACCACACTGTCGTTAAAAAATATTCCTCGCTTGTTTGATTTTTGTTGTTTCGGAGTTTTCCTACCGTGTTCTTTTTCTTTCTGTGTCCAAAATTTCAGTTGTTGGTTTCGCCTCTTTCGAGCTAGAATTAATCTTTCTTGCGTTGCCATCTGCTCGATCCGAGGCATTTCTTCAATTAATTGAAAATGTTCCATTTTGATGTTTTATGAATATATTCAGTCTTATATCCTAAAACAATAAGAACTTATTAATTTTATGAATATTATTATGTTATTGTGGGTTTTGTTGCATTATATTGAAGCCCAGAAACATTAATAGGTAGGTAAATCGTTTTAAAAGGAAATAAAGTATTAAAATATAGCATAATAGCTGTTCCTACAAGACATTAGTCTAGAAAATGGAAGTTATGTTATATACATACATTTTTTTGAATTCGCTTAACAATTTTTAAGTACATATTTCAAAGATGCATTTCAAATAAGTATAACATATTAGCTTTGAAATGTTCATATAAACAAGGCTCATTTTGTTATCACAATAACAATCAGTATCAAATATATTTTAATCTAGATAAAAAGTGATTCTTATGAAATATGATTGTCATTTATAAATATTACGTTATTCGGGCTGACACAGTGGACGATCCAACATGGTTCTAAGGAAAAGTTCATTCTGCATTACCATTTTGCCCTGCAAGTCTGTATTTTGTTGAGTAGTTCAAAAGGGTCGTGTTCTAAGTCATAAACATTTTAATAATCACAGATTTTCACGAAAATCACTTAACAATCCACTAAAACTTACATATTTTCACAAAACGATTCACAGTACCGCTCAAAATGTTACCATACCAATCCATATAATTTAATAATGTATAACAATCAACATACATCCATACATTTCAAATTCATGATTAATCTTTGACAGAACGTTTATTATCTTGCTTTAATAGATGTGTGTGCGCTGTTAATGAAAACTATCTTATCTAAGGTACATCATTTCATTTTATCAAAATGTAAAAGTGGCTTGTGAGTTTGGTATTAAAAGTATTAACGATAGTACGATAATTGAATTATCAGCTTCTAAATATAAAAAAAACTGCAGAAGTTTGTTCTATTTTTAATCAATAATGATATAAATAAATATATCTCGGTGCAATAAAGACACATTGCAGCATGAAAAGACGGGCAGATAAAATTAAAATGCATTCTTATTGATATACGAGTATTTGTATAATCGGTGAAATATAGATTATCACTGTATATTACGCTCGTTTTCACTTTTATGTTTGTTCTTAATTATGGAATTTGTCCATATCAGAATAAAAGCCAACGGTTATTTTCAGTTAATTAAAAAAATGTAAAACATATGGATTAAAATGAGAGAAAAAACGTTTTTGTTAAAATGCCTCCAAGCACCTACGATTTAAAAATAAAGTCTATATTTGAGTAAATGTTATCGAAAACCAGTATTAATCATCACATGATGGTTAGCGAAAAGCGCGTCGGGTAGTGTTCAAATGTTTTGATGTTTACTGAAAATGTTTCTCAGACATCAAGTATATTGATTTGTATAAAATGAGCCTGGTATGAAAAGGCCTCCACGCCTAGGACCCCGCGACGGGCTGTGTTCTTAAGCAGGAAGGAGAATCACACACAAGTCGAAAGGATGTTATTACACAAATTCTGGGTGCTGATAGTTCCAAAATAACCCCCTCCCCCCTTCTAAACCCGGCATTATCTCGTGCGTGCCTTCTTCTAGTGTCGTCTGCCGCATTATTATTATTATTACTATCTCAGCACGCATTTTGAAACATCCGTTCATGCGCACTAAATGAAAAGGTTTAAGCATAGGCACAAAAATTAACTAAAGGTACTGTTTGTTAAGAGAGTCCGCCACGCATAATTCCAGCATTTAAAAAAAAATGTAAACAAGCATTATTAACATTAACATTGTTTTAGTTTGCGGTTTGGCCCCATCGGCGATTGCCGACCGGGCCAGTCCGACCCTGGTAATTCGTATGCTGGTAAATCAAATCAAACCTGACTTATGAATATGTGAAATTATTAATTGTAATTGAGAGTAGATAGTTAAGCCTTTCTAAAACAAAAAAATTATGTCCTCAAATTCTACAAATAAAACTTTAGTCATTAGAGTAAAAAATCGGTCCGCGACAACTCGGACTATTTTCCCATTTAGGAGTAGACCGAACTAATCTACCCTGGTCCCCGCATCGAATCTTCTCATCGTCAAATCTCTTTTTTTCTTCTCAACCAATCTTGTTGAAATTTAAAACATTTTGTTTTAACTCCTTGCCCCCCTCCCCGCGACCTCCTTCTCTGCATTTCTTAGGTGCAACTGGTCATCTTACCTTATGCTACTACAACAGTATTCATGTGTTAATTTTGATTAAAATTGTTGAGAAAAACATTATGAAATTATTTAAAACTCACCCCCCCCCACAGCTTCCCTCCCTGCATTTTCTAGGAGCAACTGGTCATGTTATTTCATATCGGTATTAGGGGAGTGTCCATGTGCCAAATTTAATCAAAATCGTTAGAGCCGTTTTAGAGGAAAAATTATTTAATTTCTTGCCCCCCGCCCCGCAACCTCCCTCCCTGCAATTCTTATGTAGTGTTAAAGAACACGCCAGACCCTCGAGAAATTCGCTGCACTGGGGCGTAACGTTGCGCCGGCGATTAAATTTTTAGAAACTATTATGAAATGCGACATTTACTTCCAAATTAACCGTCTTTTTATCAACCGACCATTGTGATGTACCGCAACTCATGCGTCTTATTAAATATGAGGAGGGGTTAAAAAGTTTCTATTGAAAATTTTACGGGGAATTTGGCGTGAAAGACATATTTTGAGGGTACATTTATAATTTTTACAATCAATTTTGGCGGAAAAACGATGGGTTTCCGCATTCTGGTTCCTTAGTAATTCAGTGGCAAAAAAGTTTAATTACCATGTACTCACATGTACATGGGACAGCCGACCGCCTTTCCCGAACATAAGAATACATATTATAAGTGATAATTTTATTCTGAATCGTTGTGATTCAAGCATTTTTAAGCTCTGGAACGAGCCCCCAAAATTTTCACTGTGCAATTTAAAAATACGTAAATAGACAGAGCAAAGCCTACCTATTCATAAACATTGAATTTTTATATTGAATCTTTTTGTGTCAATTGTTTGCTAAAAACTAAACATTGGATGGTAGTTGGAAACATTGTCGTTGTCGATACGTCGTTAGATGGCTGATGCCGAAAAAATTTTAGAGTCCCTTGGTTCTCGTATACCACACACTAAATCCCAATTTAATTTCTTACTCCCTTTATTAATGTGGTGGGGGTGGTACAGGGAGTAGCTAACGCCAGAAAATTGAGACGTTTCGTTCTTGTATATACACTAAATCACATTTTAATTTTTTTACTCCTTTTCATAGTGTGGGGGGTGGTATTGGGGGTGGCTGACGCCAAAAAAAATTTTGAGACCTTGACCCTTCGTACATGCCCTAAATTGCAATTTTATGGACTCTTACTTCTTGCTTTGCCTATTTACCCTTATCTATCCCATTTACCCCCGAACCCTTCAACGGAATTAGATCAAAATATAATCTAATTCCAGATCTCGTTACAATACATAAGTGTACCAAATTTCAAGTCAATATCATAAACGGTTCCAGAATAAACGTGCGCACAAAAAGTTAGACAGACAGACAGACCGACAGAGACAGACATAATTTTGTTTTGCTCAAATTTAAAATCTCGACGCTTCATGACATTTTAAGCCTATTTCAATCAAAAAAATATTATTTTTTTCTGCGTTACTATACTTCCACTGGACGTGGAAGTAAAAAAACAATATACATTTTTTGAACTTTAAATATCGTCTTTTTCTTGTGTTTCAAAATTCCCTTTCAGGTTAATTAAGAGAGTGTTAGTATTTACAGTGTTAGATTTAAGACAGCGCCACGCCGTCCAATTGATACCATCAGTGCCAGCAGTTAA
Organism: Leptura quadrifasciata; assembly: GCA_963675555.1. NCBI lineage: Eukaryota > Metazoa > Arthropoda > Insecta > Coleoptera > Cerambycidae > Leptura > Leptura quadrifasciata. The sequence goes on along the minus strand of OY776673.1, from coordinate 145,187,502 downwards.
CCTCCTCGGTCCCCCGGTCCAGCCGGCTGGACACTTTTTATTTTCGCTCTAATATAAAATATGCATCATTTCTGATGCTTGAAACCGATTGTACAGCGGGCTGACCTCACATAACTTGCGATCAGGCAGTCAGCGCCACATTGTGCTCATTAGATGCCCGACTTTTGTAAACGCATAGTGAGGTTATGGCGAGCTCAAGCAATAACAAAAGTAAGTAATGTTTTTTTCCGTTTTTTGTTCAAAAATAAAAGTAAATTGTTGGCATTAGTAAGGTTTAGGTCCTTTAGAGTTAGCTAACGTATTTGCTACTTTGTGATTGACGTTTTTCATGCCTAAAACCATCTTTATTTGTGGTCCCGCCGGCTGGACACTCGGTTTTAGTGAAGTAATTTTTTATTTTTTCTTGCTTTTCAGATAATCGTTCGTATATGAGGAAACCATTGACTGATGATGAACTAAGGAGAATATGGGATGAAAGCGATGTCGACCTAAGCTCTGATGATGAAAATGAACAATTTTTCGGACGAGATGTAAAAAACAAGCCAAATCCTGTAGGCTTGAAGAATTTTGTTTTGGCTACTCCACAGGGATTGGTCCTAGATTTTTTTGTTTACCAAGGTGCTAGCACATGGCCAACTGGTAAGCCTGAACCAGAACTTGGTATTGGAGGAAGTGTTGTGAAACGACTGGCTCAAAATGTAGTTCCAGGAAGTGTTATTTTTATGGACAGATATTTTACTTCTTGTCCTCTTCTTGACTATTTAGAAGATCAAGGTATTCACGCAGTTGGAACTATCATGAACAAAAGAATACCTACTTCGTTCTGACAAAGATCTAATGAAAGATGGAAGAGGTAGTTTTCAAGAAATAGTGAGAAAAGATGGACGGCTTTCAGTTACCAAATGGATAGATAATAGATCGGTGTTAATGTTGTCCTCATCAGAAGGTAGTTCCAATGTAGTACTTGTGAAGTATTTTTATGCATTCAGCCACGACGCCAATGTTTTTTTGAGTTTCACTCCTAGCATGTTTGTATGATTCGTTTTCCTAAATAAGATTTTTTTTATTTCATTAAATATTTATTACGAAAATAAAATGTTTTTTTTTGTAATTAATGGTATCCTTATTCCAAATTGGAGCCCATTGTCCAGCCAGCTGGACGATGTTTTTTTTTTTAAATAAACAAAATTTTCAAAAAACAAAAGTATAAATAGTTATGTAACATTATTATGAACATATTAACAAAAGAAAATAAACAAAACTTTATTTTTTTTTTCGTGGGGCTGAAGAGGTTATGCAAAAGAAACAGTAAGTATAAATTTTTGTATTTTTCGTCTGAAAATCAGTCGCTTCGAAACCTTCAGGTGAACATTTTAATATCCGTTATAGGAAGGGTAGTAAAAGTCCTTCAGACGTGTTAAGATGGATCGTTCACAGTACAACCGGTCATGTTACCTTATGCTACTACTATAATAAGTCAGTACTCATGTGTTAAATTTGATTAAAATTGTTAGATCCGTTTGAGAAAAAAAATTATAAAATTATTTAAAACTCACCCCCTCCCACAGCTTTCCTCCCGGTATTTTCTAAGAGCAATTGGTCATGTCATTTTATATAAGTATTAGGGGAGCGTCCATATACCAAATTTAATCAAAATCGTTTAGAGCCGTTTTAGAGAAAAAATTGTTTTCTATTTTTTTCCTGTTTTTAGAGGTTTACTCCCCACACATTTGAGCTAGGATCGATTTTGCGATTTCGCCTCGACGTGTGGACGTCTTGATACACATGTAAAATTTGAACAAAATCGATCAGTATTCTGGGTTCAGGACTTGAAAATGTGTAAATCCACCAAAAACTCAAAATTGAATTTAAGCACGATCACTATACTTATATTGCCTTATTTATTTACTTTTGTAGATTCGGTGATTTGTTTTTGAAGAGGAGAATAATACATGTGGGAGAAAACCCAAATAATAGGAAAGAATATTATACTTAATATTCTACGTATATGGAAAAGTAAAAAGTAATGAAAAATTGCAAGTTTTTAAATTTTGAGACAACATTGGAGGAGGTGAAAAAATAACAAACCCGGTTTTTGGACCCTTTCCCGAATTTGTAATCACTTATTGAAGAAAAAAAAAATCCGAAATTTATGCAAACCTTGGAGAACATTTTGATAATTATTAGACATCTTCTATCAAGTTTTCACCCTGCTACGATGACCGGATCATTGTAAATAGTTGTTTATTTACTTTATTTTCATATATTTTGTCGATTAAAAATTGCTAAAGTTATGCAAATGATTGTTTATATGTCACCCGCTTGTAGTTTTGCATAACTCTTTTTTACTCTGGAAGATTTTTTTATCATTCTTTTATCTCGCACAGCCACGATTTTATTAATAAATGGGTTACAAATCGATCTGAAATTATATAACGGCGCAACTAAAACAATAATAAATTTACCACTTTTACCGGATTCTTCTTATAAGAATTATCATTCTTATTATTTTCAATTAACTGCAAAATATCTCGGAAGGATAGCTAAAACAAACGCTGAAATGTTGTATGAAATTTGCACCTGTTTCCATTTTTTTTTTAGTCAAAGATAATTTCATTATTTAAATAATAGGAAATTTCATTAAGTTCCGGGACATTTACGAGGCTGCAAAATCAGATTATGTCAGTTATTAATGTCACAAACATTCGCAATCCGATTTTAATACTTTCGGAATTATTTAGATCCCCCATCTACTTTTAAACCGTCTAAATCCAATGCTATCTCTAAATTTAAAAACTGCTGCAATTCTGTCTAACTTTTCAGTACCTATCGAAGTCTGTGGTGACTGGCCTACTTGCCTTTTTTTTATGTTAAGGTGGGCATATCCAAGAGAGAGAGAGAGAGAGGTCCGATAAGGAAATATTTCTTATTTTTGGCCATAACTTTTTTTTAATACGTATATTATTTAAAAAAAAAGTACAGCCTACCTAAGTAGAACTATGACAGGTGTAGTGATTTGAATCTCCACTCAAAAATTTCAGTCATTTGCAAAATTAGTTCATTTAAAACTACAGATTATGAAGATCGGCAGTAATTTTTAATTTAAATTTACTGATTTTGCAAACAACTGAGATTATTGAGTGAAAATTCATATCACTACATCATAGTTCCACTTAGGTAGGCTTATACTTTATTTTATCAATATATGTAATCAAAATCGGCAGCTACTGGAAGCGGCTGGAACCTCCCCACTCAGTGGATCTTTGAAGCCGAATAGAGCATTAAATTGTGTAACAAAACGGCACTAAACGTAATCCGATCTCATCCAAAACCTTTTCAGATTTTCTGGGGCACTAAAAAAACCCTCACAATGAATTCACAACACTCGCCTGCGGTTCGTGCTGCAAATTTCATCTATGTGAGTTATTACCTACATTATCGCTCGTTGAATAATATACTATTAGGATATTAACAACTTTAACATCACTTGAACGGCTAAGAAAGTATGTTATCCTAAATACTACAGATTTGTAAAGCAACAAACTGAAAATTGGTAAAGTGATAATAAATTCACCGACGAAGGTACAGAAAACATGTGATATTGATATTGTTACATCTACCTTTAAAATTTGTGACAATCCACTGGTGCAGTCACTAAAAGTTACAAATATGCCGAAATCTTATTAACATGACATGACACCAACGTTATCGGATGACAAATGATAACAATGACAATCGTCAAAATTTGCTCATTGCAATCCGATTGCGCGCGGCTGTCTTTGTTAAATGAAACATTAGCATTTCAGTAATTTTACTAGATTTTAGAGGAAAATTTGTAGTTTAATTCTTCGATTTGACTGTATATATATTTAAAAACGGCACTAAACGTAATTAGCTCTACTTCTAGAGCAGTGAAGAAACCCTCACACGTGAATTGACACGTGATGTGACGAGTTTCACAACTTAACGGCTACGCGCATCGATCATGTCACGCGAAATGCGATCTATGATTCATATTTGCTTTGTTTTTAATTTTGTTCACGGAAACCAAATCGAAAGGGTGGAAGTGTGATATATCGTTGAAATCAGAATTTTAACTGCTTTTCAATGGTTCCATTTCAAGTTGAAAGTAATTATAAAATAAACAACTTGTTGCGTCAAAACGGCACTAAACGTAATCGAATCTCAACCAAAACCTTTTCAGATCTTCTGGGGCACTAAAGAAACGCACATGCAAAGTTTCATTCAAATCCGTTCAGTAGTTTCGGCGCTATCGTGCTAACACACATACACACACACAGACATTTTTCAAAAACCACTTTTTGGGTTCCTAGGACCTCAAAACGTAAAGATTTTATGTTATCTCAATTTTCGTTTTTGAACCAATTTTAGTAACCTCTCACAATTTTATTGTGGTGAGGTTAAAAAAAGTTATGGCCAAAAATAATAAATATTTCCTTATCGGATCTCTCTCTCTCTCTCGGATATGTCCACCTTAAAGATAACTCTTCATGCTAAAATCTGATCTAACATTAAAATATACAGGAGATTTATTTAACGTGGTACAACAACAATTACAAAGAAATTTTATAGATATTATGTCTATAAAATCAAAGTTGAGAAATAATTCTTCAAAATGACACGAATTAGGTTGAAACATTGATAAATATGTACTTATCTTATATATTACTTGGGTATAAAAAAAGTTGTGAGATTTTTAAATTATTGATATTACGTTAATCAATAATTACTTATATCTTTCACATTTTATAGAATATGAAATCACTCATGAATAATGCGGTATACCAGGTGAGAAAAACTATACGGTACTCTGTGACTTTGGAAATATTGCCATATTTATGTGACTTTAATAATAACTGTTTTTTCAATGTCCGGTTTTGTTGATTAAAAGCTTAACTCTAAAATAAGCCGCTTTGTCGAATCATTAAATACTTTTGTGAAACTCAATTTCTATCGAATGGTTTTTCATTTAAAAAATATACAAATACTCTGAAAATTGGAAAACAAAAAACAGCTGCAATCGAGAGGTCATCCACTGCCGGAAATACGTGTACAAATTTTCAGGAATACCACGAGAATATGCTCGGGAATACTCCGGAATATTTCGAAAATAATCGAGAATCGAGTCAAGGGGGCAGTAAGACATGCGTCAGCTCATAGTCTTGGTTGTTTGTGCTTGTCTCGGCGCCTAGTATTATTATTGTGTTAAAATTTGAATACAGTAAGTAAACATTTTCAGCCTAAAATCCTTTTATAATAGTAGCACAATTATACACACTTTAAATTGTTAAAGCCGTTATCGATAAAATCAATTTCTTTTTTTTTTAATGTGAACTACCCTTAATATTAGGGGAGGTCTCGGGGTAGGTGAAAAGTACAAAAAGTCTGGAGATGTTTGTAAGAGAACTCTATAAATATTATATTTGACAGAGAGAGCTCAATTGGTTTCGGCGCTAGGATAAAAAAAAATAAAAACCATTTAAGCCGAAAATTTTACATTTCCTCTGGAACACGGAGATGAGGAAAAAATATTGGAATTCTGTTTGTGGGCCCAGGGAGAATATCTGAACAACAGGGAATTGTTAAAGGAAATTTTGTTCAACGATGAAGCTACATTTCCAACAAATGGAGTGGTGTCGTCTCAAAATTCACGGTACTGGTATGCAGAAAAATCCTAATTGGATCATAAACGCAAAGAGGCAGTACTCAGAAAAAATAAACGTGTGATGCGGAGACTTGATTGTAGAATTATTGGTCCTTTTTTTTCTAAGTAGTAATTTGAACCAAGGAGTATTTTTTACTTTTTGGAAAATGAGTTTTCGGATAGAATTTAAAATTTTAACAGATGGGTCTCTTGTGCATAACACAATAGTGGTAAGGGGTTGACTGAATACAAATTTTGAAAATCGATGGATAGGCCGAAACAGTCCTCTTATTGAGTGGCCGCCAAGATCCCCGAGTTTGACGCCGCTCGTCTTTTTTGTGAGTTATACTAAAACAAATGGTTTACAAACCGAGACCGCAGTCAGTCGAACTACGTGCTAGCATAATAGTTGAAGCATGTGCAACTATTACCCAAGAACTCAGAAAAGTAACCGCGAATGAACGAAAAAGGTTTGATAAATGTTGCGAAAAAACGGCGGATTGGTGGAAGAAAGAAAAATATAACTAGCATTTATTTTATATTCCGGCATTCCAACAATTTCGTTGTCACCAAGAAAAATGTTTTCCTCAATTGTTTTCCAATTTGTATTCCATGGATACTTGATAAGAATAAAGTAATAATGACAATGTGATTTTTACTTTGAGCACAGAATTAGGGTGGCTATTTATTAGGAATTTCGAAATTCCCTGACTTTTCCAAATTTTCCAGTACTTTTCAATTAAAATTCTAGTCTTTTTTGTCATTGCCAAAAAAATGTTGAGTTACAAAATTACATACATATAAAAAAATATTCCATATGCTAAACATATAATAAGTAACTCTTAATTACATAACTAAAGTTCAATTGAAGAGAGTCCTCTTCATTGATTAGATTAGTTTCTGTGTTAAGTTTTCTTTTCTTTTCCTCAAGTTCCTTCAATTTTACAGTATTCATTCCTTTCCTGTTTATCTCTTCACCATATGCTCAATTGCTGCTTTTTATTCAAGTTCTCTATGTATTTAGAATGCGCGTTTCTAAAATACTGAATAATTTTTTTATTGATTTCAATTTTTTCAATTCGCCCAGAATCCAGCACAGCATCATAAACTAGCTAAACATAGCCTCTGACCATCCAATGATGATTCCAACACATTCTCAATCAAACATTGATTGAACGACATTATTAGCAAAAATACGTTTACATTTTTTTACGTTTATATTTTAATGGACGTCCTGAGTAAAATTTAAATTAATTGGATTGAATCTGCGGTAGGTTCTTGATGAAAGAATAGTTACAATATGCACTTGGTTTATTGTTTCATTAGTTTTGTTCAGATTTCTCTGACATATGTTTCGATTATCAAAGAGTCTTAAAAAGACTAATGAAACGATAAACCAAGTGCGTATTGTGTGGGGACTAATGTCTTCCACTACTCTTATGTTAGACATATTATTTGGTTTACGTTGACTCATACATTCGTATATTTTTATTTCATGATTTAAATTATTTATTACTATGTAAATATCCGTAAATATTGTATATAATCGTCTCGGTATTTAAGTACCTTCCTTACCTGTCGTAAATTCCCATAACAATTTCTATTCTTTATTGCATTAGCTACCATAAAACCTTATTTCTTAGTCGGAACTTTCCCCTGTCCTTTGTAATTATGCATCCAGACTAATACCTACTTAACAATCATCCTTTTGGGATTATCTCTAATTACGTAGTATACCTGACCCGGTTTTTCCAATTTATTGTACTAGGCACCTATTTGCCAAAACATTTATCAGTATACATTTTACCAAGATACAAGACAGTTCAACTCCAAAACTCACTGTGTTAACATCGAGCTGACGCTCTATCAATAAAGAAGTAAAAACACAAATAGTTGTTAGTCTTTCAACATCACCGCAACTCACCCACAAATTGGTGACCCCGACGTGAACAACGTAATACCCTGTGAATCGTGAGTGTTTTATGCAGTATTAGTAGAGACTTCAGCAACAACGTTTTACAAAGAAAAACTTTAATAACACAGTGATAGTGACATTCAAGTGACTGCAGTATTGTGTATGACATTAACCTTCTAAGCCAGAACTCAGTGACATCAGTTCGCGAATTACAAAAGATCGCATCAATGGAAATCAACCAAGTTTCACAGCCGTATAATCGATCGAGGTCAAACTCACGCCACCAATCTCGCGCACGTTCCCAATCACGAAACCGCAAGAGAGGAGACAGTGGAATTTGCTGGTATCATTGGCGATATGGCAGCAGTGCTAATAAGTATGATAAGCCCTGCAAATACGTCGCTGAAGCCCCGGGAAACGCAGCGGGCAGTCGTTAATGTCGGCCAACGACATCTGCCCAACAACATCGTGCCGATTATTTGTCACCGACAGATTAACAAATATCAAGTTCCTAATTGACACTGGAGCCGATTTGTGTGTCTTTCCACGTTCGAATTTACCAGGACCGCGTGCTAAGTCCGCCTATGAACTTTCAGCGGCGAATGGTACCACCATCTCAACATACGGAACACTCGCAATGACCCTCAACCTCGGTTTAAGGCGTGACTTTGCCTGGAGGTTCGTCGTTGCCGACGTTGGCAAACCTATAATTGGCGCGGATTTCCTGGCACATTATGAACTACTAGTGGACATTAAAAATCAGCGTCTTCTGGATTTGCGTACTCACCTTACCTCCAATGGAGAGGTAACTGAGTGTGAATTTCTCGGCATCAAGACAATCTCTGGTTCGTCGTTGTTTCACGAACTACTCCAGAAATATCCAGAAGTTACAAGGCCAAATGGTGCACCAACAACCGTCTGCCATTCCACAAAACACCACATCGTCACAACGCCAGGACCTCCCGTCGCGCAACGCCCGCGAAGACTTGCGCCGGATAAATTTAAAGCTGCCAAGAAGGAATTCGATGCCATGGTGCAGCTTGGTATTGCCCGTCCTTCACAGAGTCCCTGGTCATCACCTCTGCATATGGTGCCAAAGAAAGGCGACGAGTGGAGACCTTGTGGGGATTATCGTGCCCTCAATGCGAGAACCTGCCCTGACAGATATCCGGTGAGACATATTCAAGACTTTGCTCAAACATTACATGGAAAAATTGTTTTCTCAACAATCGACCTCGTCCGTGCCTTTAATCAAATTCCAGTCGCTGAAGAAGACGTTCCAAAGACGGCCATCACAACACCGTTCGGCCTTTTCGAATTTACGTATATGACTTTCGGTCTTCGAAATGCAGCCCAAACGTTTCAACGCTTCATCGATGAAGTTCTCCACGGCCTCGATTTTTGTTACGCCTACATCGACGACATTCTCATTGCATCAACGTCAATCGAAGAACACCTTCAATACCTCGAGACAATATTTCAGCGCCTTCAGAAATATGGAGTGGTCATTAGCCTAGCAAAGTGTATTTTCGGCCAGTCTGAAGTGAAATTTCTCGGTTATATGGTTTCAGCCGCAGGTACTCGACCGCTCCCGGAAAAAGTCGACACCATTCGCGCTTTTCCACGACCCGACACCGTCAAGAAGCTACGGCAGTTCTTAGGTATGTGTAATTTCTTCAGGAGGTTTCTACCTAAGGCCGCAGAGGTACAGGCGCCGCTGAATAGTCTCCTCCAAGGCAACGTTAAGGGCAAGACGCCGGTGAATTGGACTACAGAAGCTATCAAGGCTTTCGAAGATACCAAGGAGAGCCTAGCACAAGCAACGCTCTTAGCACACCCACAGATTAATGCACAACTAGCCATTTTCTCTGATGCCTCTGACTTCGCCGCAGGAGCATCACTTCAACAACGGGTAGACAACGGATGGCAACCGCTGGATTTCTTTTCTAAAAAATTGAGTCCCGCGGAAGCCAAGTATGGAGCCTACGACCGCGAACTTCTCGCAATATACCTCGCAGTTAAGCATTTGAGACACATGGTGGAGGGACGGTCCTTTACAATCTACACTGATCATAAGCCCATCACCTTCGCTTTTCACAAAAAAGATCATCAAAGTTCACCACGACAATTCCGTCATTTGGACTTTATAAGCCAGTTTACCACTGATATCCGCCACATCTCCGGAGAGGATAATATCGTTGCCGATGCCCTGTCACGTATTGAGGTGTTCGAAAATACGATTGACTTTGAGGCGCTCGCTGCTGCTCAACAAGATGACAAAGAGCTAGAGGAATATTTAAAAAAGGATTCGTCGCTACAACTTAAACTAGTGCAAATCCCTGGAATTAAAGTGTCGATTTTCTGCGATGTATCCACGAGAACAGCTCGCCCCTTCATTACTAAGGACTTCAGGAAGGCGGCGTTCAACACCATCCACGGTCTCTCACACCCTGGAGTGAAAGCCACGGTCAAGAGCGTAACTCAGCGTTACGTATGGCCTTCGGTGAGGAAAGATTGTAGAGATTGGGCCCACAGCTGTATCCAATGCCAACGCTCCAAAATTTCACGACACGTCTCCGCACCTACAGGAAAATTTACATTACCATCCTCACGGTTCGAGCACGTACATGTGGACATCGTCATCATGCCACCATCCGAAGGTTTTAGGTATTGTCTAACCATGGTGGATCGATTTACTCGTTGGCCAGAAGCCGTACCAATGCAAGACCAAGAAGCATCAACAGTAGCACGAGTCTTTTACGACAACTGGGTCTCACGATTTGGCACTCCTCTACGAGTTACTACCGACCAAGGTAGACAGTTTGAGTCACACCTTTTCAAACACCTGAATCGTTTGTTAGGTACGACTCATTTAAGGACAACGGCCTATCACCCCTCAGCCAATGGAATGGTCGAACGACTACACCGTCAATTAAAAGCAGCCATCATGTGCCACCAGAACATCCGGTGGACTGAAGCGCTATCAACTGTACTGCTAGGGATACGAGCAGCCGGGAAAGAAGATCTTCAAGCGACAGCAGCTGATCTGGTATACGGCCAGACTCTTCGTCTTCCTGGAGAATTCCTAGGCATCCTTCACACCAATGACGACCCTGACAACACGGCAGTATTTGTCAAGGAGCTTCGCCAACACCTACGAAGCCTCAGGCCTAGCGATGGCACCCGCCACGGCACGAAGAAAACCTTCGTTTTTAAAGATCTTGCCACCACGGATCAAGTTTTTGTACGTCGCGACAGTCCCAAGCGGCCTCTACAACAACCCTATGACGGACCCTACACGGTTGTTCGTCGATCAGATAAAACATTCGTCATCAACATCAATGGTCGTGATGTAACAGTTTCGGTTGACAGACTCAAACCAGCTTACGTCATGGCTGATCATCGAACGATATAACAGCGAAAACAGGAACTCTCTGAGCGACGCAAAGCAACGTTCGACTCCCAACTTGGACTCACCACGCACCGCAGACCCAGATCCAAACTCGGCAAGGATAACACGATCCGGCAGACACGTCCATTTTCCTGATCGTCTTCAAGGAGGATGTTAATTACGTAAATCACTAGCAGGGGGGTACTGTGGGGACTAATGCCTTCCACTACTCTTATGTTAGACATATTATTTGGTTTACGTATATTTTTATTTCATGATTTAAATTATTTATTACTATGTAAACATCCGTAAATATTGTATATAATCGCCTCGGTATTTAAGTACCTTCCTTACCTGTCGTAAATTCCCATAACAATTTCTATTCTTTATTGCATTACCTACCATAAAACCTTATTTCTTAGTCGGAACTTTCCCCTGTCCTTTGTAATTATGCATCCAGACTAATACCTACTTAACAATCATCCTTTAGGGATTATCTCTAATTACGTAGTATACCTGACCCGGCTTTTCCAATTTATTGTACTAGGCACCTATTTGCCAAAACATTTGTCAGTATACATTTTACCAAGATACAAGACAGTTCAACTCTATCGCTCTATCAATAAAGAAGTAAAAACACAAATAGTTGTTAGTCTTTCAACATCACCGCAACTCACCCACAATTGTAAAATTTAAATATTAACTGCTAAAATAAAGCAAATTTCCCTGACTTTTCTTCAAAATTATTCCCTGACTTTTCCAGGTTTTCCAGACTAAAACTGAATTCCCTGACTTTTCCAGGTTTCCCAGGTTTTCCAGAAAATGGTCACCCTGATTATTAATATACAATATTTCTTTATGAAATTTTGTACGGGCCCATTTCAGAGGGCCAGAGGGCGCTTAATCAGATTTTTTTAATAAAAAAAACACTTACAATTTTGTGAATTTCCACCACCAAAAAATTACACCGTAGGCCTGGGTTTTTGTTTAAAAAATTTGACACTTTATCCTAAACTAAGTTTCCCATGCTATACATTTAAAAAAAAAATCGGATGGTAAATAAAAATTTTCGCTTTCAAATGGGTCACACTGTATATATTTTTTAAAATCGAGCTAAAAATAATCAATGTATTGGATGTGCATTTTGTAATAGTCTAAGATCCCGCTGTAGATCCCATTCAGGTATCGATTTCGTCGATAAAACCTACATAACATGAAACTTTGAACCTAATTGAACTCATAAATGCAAAGGTTAGCGAGAAAATGTGTGCAAAATTTTAGTGCGCACGCATTTTCGGAGCATAAAAAATGCGTTTTTTTTTTCAGGTATCGATTTCGTCACCGATGTTTGAACCATGATTTAGAGCGCAATTTTCCCTGCAAAATTACCCTGGCTTGGCACCCGCCAACCTTGCAGAACCCCTCGCCAACAGTTAAATTTCTTTGGCAATTTCTGAATTTTTATTTCTCTCAGGAAAAATCCTAAAATACGACTTTTTCAACGAAATTTGGTACAAATGCATGTTGCTGAATTCAGTGGCGCATTCAGATTTGAAATAAATAAATCGCTAATAAGATTTCACCATTTTCTTACCCGAAAAAAAATCGGTAGGCCACGCTATTATCTTTTGTAAAATTAATATAACACAAAGACGCGCTTTTTAAAGATCTATATTTAAAAAATAATTATCTAAATCGGACATTAAATCAACTTTTTATAGGGGTGGTTCCAAGCAAAATAGGACACGCTGTAGAATATAGGTAATATTGTATTTATTTCGGTTCTCAACAAGCTGCATTAGATATTTTATTATCTTCGGACCCAGTTTCGAGATTTCGAAAATTCCGGGATAAAACTCCTAGTGTATGTTCACATTGTTCACTGTTTATACAAAGTCACTAAGATACAAGAAGTTATTATACTTGATGAGTTAGTTGTAAGTGAGCGTTAGATCCGAACATCTCTGAAAGTTATGTGCTCCTCTCAACATATATATTTTTAAATATGACATTACTATTAAATTATAAACATAATAAAAACAATCAAATGACCGCGAGATTTTGCATGCTGTATTTTTTATTTCAATAATGTTATTATACCTGACAACTTACATCACACAATCGATTAATTTATTTATTTATTTTATTAAAGGTTTTTAAGATGTAACGAGGCTTCTCCCAAATCAAATCAAATTTTACCGGAATATTGAGATTTTTGATTGTTTGTAGCTTATTCAGTATCAATTATGTGAATAAATTCAAGTAAAAGTGTAACCAATTAATATAATCTAATAATAATTATTAATTTAATCACTACTAGTTTAGCAATGATTCAAAGAACATAAACTAAGCTATGTGTAGGTACCGGTCTAACTACAATTTAAATTGTTAGCTGTCACAACATTTTCACAAAAACTATTAATCTTGCTACCTTAATTTACCTTTGTATAATATCAGTCTGAGCAAGCCTCCATAGAAGAAGATCCTTTGCAATTGCTACCGCATATAAATAGATTCCAAAATAAGGTTCTAATAGGGAACCCTGCTTAAAAACCGCTATAGACAAATAAGCTATTAACGTCAACGACCCAGGTCTTTTGTTTGTGCCACCCCAAGTACACGGCTTTGCTCATGACCATAACTGTTCCACTTCGTTTCACACCTTTATCGAAAATTACACTCTTTTGGTGAGCCGAGACAGATACAGACAAAAATATGAAAAAGTTGGCAAATGGAGTGAATATAAAATGTGACATTTTACATTTAACATATCAATAATAATCAAGTCAGTTGTATTGTTATTGTTACAATAGAGTAAATCTAAGGTCCCAAATCGACAAAACCACAAAAAAATATTGATTATAATTATACAGGGTGTATTTTGTACTAACGCTAATTCAGGATATTTCAAAGTGAATTTTCTCAATTTTTTCAAATGAAACACTTTTTATATTATTGTATTTTTGAATTGGCACGTTAATTCTTTACGATTTTTGTGAATAATATCCTATACTTACCTAAAATGGATATTTACAGAGATATTTTTACTTTTTCATTAAAAAACCGTTAAATTATAATACTTTTCATTTCGAACTGATCTAGTAGCCATGATTTTGACATAAAGTGAGAATAATCGAAAGTAGTATTAATTAATTTTTTTTTCCGGGTGCGTCTTAGTTGAATCAATAGTATTTTTTCACAGTTTAATTAAATCATATTTGAGTCTAACTTAAAAATTTATAAATAATCGTTTAATATTACAAAAAAGTTGATATAAATAATAGGAACAGAAAATAAAAAAAAAAAATAAAAATCGTTTATTTCCATTTGACTGACATTTAACAGTATGGGTATTGTCAATAGGGTTGCATTAGAGTATAAGTAAAATTATATAAAAAATCATTTAACATGAAATGACAATGCACTACATATAAGTATAAGAACAGATATGAAAATTTTACTAACAAGCATTTACTCAATACAAAAAATATTCATTTAAAGAATAAAAGCAGTTTTCTTTTAAAAAAAATTTTGATTTTTGATTTGAACTGAGTGAAGCCGCTTTGGTATTTGAGTCTTGTGGGAAGATGATTATATAATTTGACTCCTGTTATCAGAGGCCCCTTTCCTACCTGTGTTAATCTATATGAGGGTACTAATAAGTCCTCAGAGTTACTTGTATTGTAAGTGTGAGCCTCTTTGCACTTTATATAGGAGTTTATGTTTTTTCCAATGTGACACAGACACTGGTAAATTTACATATTATAGATCGTAAGAATACCTTGCTCCTTAAAATGAGTTCTACAGGAAGTGCCATAGGGTAGTCCAAGCATACTTCTGAGTATTCTTTTTTGCAAAACAAATATTTTTGAAACTCCAGTAGAATTTCCCCAGCACATCAGACCGTAAGAAACAACTGAATAAACTGATGCATAATAAAAGGTTTGTATGGTATCTAAGGTAACACTTCCTCTTAATTGTATGATCATATAATTTTTTGTTGCCAGATTTTTTGATAGGGTATTTAAGTGACTGTCCCATATTAAGTTACTGTCGAGCCACACGCCCAAGAACTTTACTTCACAGATCTGATGCAAACTCTTATTGTCTGCTTTAACCAAAAGGCTGTAGTCAATTTTTTTATTGATTGGTGAGAAGGTCATTAAGTTTGTTTTGCATACATTTAGTACTAGACCATTTTGTTTACACCAATCAGTCATATTTTGACAACACACATTTGCGTCTATACTAAGATTATTCACATCGCTAGACGTTAAGATTGCAGAAGTGTCATCAGCAAATAGCGTTAAGAAGGTGTTATTGAATGCTTTAAAAATATCGTTAATAAAGATTATGAACAATAATGGGCTCAGTACACTGCCCTGTGGGACGCCAGTGGTAACTTGAATCTTTTCAGAGTATATTTTTGAGTTGATTTTGCTGATACTTACGAGTTGATATCTGTTTGTCAAGAACTATTTTAGCCATAAATGTGCAGGTCCCCTAATTCCATAAGCTTCTAACTTGTTTAGAAGAATTTCGTGATTGATTGTATCAAAGGCCCGCGACAGGTCGTAAAAAATTCCACAAGACTTTAGATTTGAATTTAAATTATCTAAGATTTTTTCATAAAAAGACAGTATTGCTCCTTGGGTGGATCGGCCTTTAGTGAATCCAAACTGCCTTTTGACATCAGCCCTTGTCTTTCAAAAAACAATAGTAATTTATTATGAAAAGCTCTTTCAAAAATTTTAGAGAAAACTGGCAATAGGGCAATTGGCCTGTAGTTATTTATATTACAGCGGTCACCTTTTTTTGAAAATTGGTACTACTACAGCGGTTTTGAGTTCATCAGGAAAGTAGCCATTTACCATGGAGAGGTTTAGTAGATAAGTTAGTGGGGCTGTAATGTATCCTGCCACTTCTTTAATCAAATAACAAGGTATATCATCGTAACCTGAAGATTTCTTTTTACCACAAGAAATTATAATATCGAGTACCTCTTTTTCACTCAATTCCGAGATAAACATTGAGTTTAAGATTTGATTAACATTGTTTTCAGGAAGAACATCACCACTTTTTATTGGTACGATGGTATTTACTGAAAATACGGTATTAGGTAATACAAAAATTGGCACTATTTTAAAAATTAAGAATTATTTTGAACCTAATTTAATGAAATAAATAATACTTAGTGTTTATAGAAACCGTTCAAAGTGGCCTCCCAGTACGTCTATGCATTTCTGTAGATGATTTTCGAATGATCTACCGACATTTCTTAAAATATCTATAGCAATTTCCTGAAAAACTTCCCTTATTATTTTTTTCATATTTTCTTTTGTAGTTAAATAGGAGCTTTATACACTTGCTCCTTAACATAGCCCTACAAAAAGAAGTCTATTTTGGTCAAATCAGGGCTTCTGACAGACCAACTATGGGGTCCTCCTTTTCCTATCCAACCTTTCGAATAGCGTCGTTTAAATGTTTGTGAATAGCTGCACTTTGGTGCACAGGTGCTCCATCATGGAGGTATTACATTCTCTCCCTAATATCCATGGGGATATCCTCCAGTAATTCCTCCAAGCTGTCTTGCAAAAATTCCAAATGAATTTGACTATTCACACGTTCATCAAAAATATGTGGTCCTATCACATAATCCCCAACAATTCCTCCCCAATCATTCAACGACCATCTTGTTTGGCTATTTGTTCGTCAGATGTAAAGATTGGTTGTGTCGTAATAATGAAAATTATAACGATTAACGTGTCCATTTTTATGAAATCTTGTTTCATCGGCAAACAAAACAAAGTCAAAAAATGTCTTTGTTGTCCTATTTTTTGTTTTGCCAATTGGCAAAATTGTATTCGGTTTTCATAATCCCTATCAACCAGTTCCTGCATTAGTTGAACGTGGTAGCGATGATTTTTTTTTTTATAGGATTCGATGGACTGAAGATCGGCTTATATCGTTTTCTCTTGCCAATTCTCTCATACTGCGATGAGGATCTTCAATCACGCTCAAAAGTATGACTGCTTCGTTTTCTTCATTTAGGTACTTACTCTTTTTTGTTCGTTCCTTTTTCTCATGTTCCATTTTCCCCGTATTGTCAAATCGTTCCATCAACCTCTCAAATGATTTTTTATAGGGCTGTCTTCTTTCCGGATATCGCTCCTTATAAATTTGCGTTGATAGCAAACAATTTTTATCACTTGCATCCAAAACATAAACCATATCGACCATTTCTTCTCTCGAAAAATTCATTATTCCAAAGTGCGAATTTTAAACTAATTTATAACTGAAAATAAGTGTAAATATTTTGTCACAGTAGTTAATAAATAAACGTCAATAAGATAACTTTCAATTATTCTCATTTTATGTCACAATCATGGCTACTAGATCAGTTCGAAAAGTATTACTTATAATTAGACGGTTTTTAATAAAAAAGTAAAAATATCTCTGGAAATATCGATTTTAGGTATAGAATATTATTCACAAAAATCGTAGAAAATTAACGTGCCAATTCAAAAATACAATAATATACAGAGCGTTCCATTTGAAAAAAAATGAGAAAATCACCTTGAAATGTCCGGAATTATACCCTCTATAATTATAATCAATATTTGGTGGTTGTATCGTTGTAGTACATCCCTTGTCTACATAATTGCAAAATAAATCTTCTTAATTAATAGTAATTCACACGAATTAATTTGTTAAACCTTGTTCCGACCAAAGCTTTCATATTTTTTCGAATAACTCGGCAACGCCACGTCAAAAACAAAAAAATTTGGAGGTCGTTGGAAAGGTAATTTTACGCTGAATTCATAAATGTAAAAATATAATAATAATAATAACCGTGGGGGTTTGCCAGTTCCTCTATCGGGCGCGTCCCCTTGCGAATAGGGGAATTCTCACACCGCCTCGGCAGGAGGGTAGGGAACAAATTAAATACTTCCCCGCGGAGCAAAAACTGGCACCACCCATGACAATGGAGTTAAATGGTAATAAGGATAAAATGCCGCTACCTGGGGAGCGCCAGGGCACGTCTGGAGCCGACGCTGGACGTGACAGCATACGGGACGTCGGTGGCAGGGTACTGAGGAGGCGGGGCCCTGTCGCACAACAAGCAACAGCCCAAAATAATAACGAAGTGGTACACATAAGAGCCGCCAGTCCGCAGGAAAGCCGAGAAAGGCAAACCGTTGCTACTGGAGGACTAACCAGATCAACAGGTGGTCGGATAAAATGGAGTAAAGAAGCAAACTCTCTAGTTGTCCGTGCATTCTTACAAATAAATGAGTGCGAAGATAAACCACTCCCAGGATGGAGGTCTAAGCTCCATAACGAAGTCAAAAAACTTCTTCCTCAACTAGAGCTAACAGAACAGAACGTATGCGATCGGATATGAGTAATCTACTCTAGGAACCTCCTTACTCAATTGGAGATCGATGAGATAAGAAGAGACGCAGGGCATACGTTGCATAACAGCACAGATGAAGATAATGATGAAGCAATCGAGGCACCTAACGATTTCGAACAGCCACACAACAATCAAGACCAGGATGTACTTGAAGCCTTTCGATCCAACTACTATCTCTTCCAAAATACAGACCCACTGAAGAGGCCAGCAATTCCTATATTGTCCAAAAACAGAAACACACCTATGATCATCTCAAAGGTGAATCACTCGCTGTCGCAGCATATTCAAAACACTGATAAATTGGACGACCTTCACCTAGCTATATACGCAGCAGCCATAACTTCCATAGAATTAAATGGGCAAAAGTCTTACATCAGGAAACAAACCCAGAAGATCGTAAATGAGCCAGCATGGAAGATTCGATTATCGAAACAGATTGATAAACTCAGAACTAAAGTTAACATCATAGAAGAACATATAAAAGGCAACAGAAGTGGAAAGGTGAGAGCAAAACTTCGATTAATACTGAAAGCAGCTAGGCTGAACAATCATGACTCCGAAATAACCCAGAAACTTATTATCCTGAAGGACGAGCTGAGACAAAAGTATAAGGCCAAAGGAGCTAGACTGGCCAGCTACAACGAAACAACAAAACGAAGGATGCAAGAACAACAAATTCAAAAGTAGTCAAAAGCGCTTCTATCGTGACATTGAAAAGGCAGAAGTACCTAACTCAGCCGATGAAAATTATGACAAAGGAAAGTTCCTCGAGTATTGGCAAGATATCTGGAGCTCTAAAACAAAGCACAATAAAAGAGCAACGTGGCTTCGAACAATAGAAGATCATACCGCGATAATACCTGAGATGCCACAGGTCATCCTTACAGAACAAGATATTAAGGAAGCAATAGGGGCTCTACCAAATTGGAAATCACCAGGTCCAGACAATATTCATAACTACTGGCTTAAGGCATTTCCTTGCCTGCAACCAGCACTAGCAAATACATTTAACAACGTGATAAGCAACCCAGAAGAATTACCAAAATACTTAGCACAAGGAATCACATTTTTGCTGTTTAAGAAAGGAGAAAAAAACCGATCCTAAGAACTATAGACCAATAACCTGTCTATCAGTAATTTATAAGCTACTAACCTCTACAATATATAAAAAGATTTACCAGCACTGCGAGGAAAACAACATCATCGCCAACGAACAAAAAGGATGTATAAAAAGAACTCTAGGTTGCAAGGAACAGCTGACCGCAGATGCTGTAATAATGAATCAAGCCAGAATTAAAAAGAGGAACCTTAACATCTGCTATATAGACTATAGCAAAGCATTTGATTCGGTACCACACGAGTGGCTCAAGAAGGTATTGGAGATCTACAAAATACACCCCCTTATCTGTAGACTGCTAGGGACTGTTATGGCAGAGTTGAATACAAAAGTATGCATAGAAAATAATGAGATAGGTCGAGTTAAAATTCAAAAAGGGATTTTCCAAGGAGACACACTAAGCCCTCTGTGGTTCGTACTGGCTTTAAACCCCCTGTCACACCTTCTAAACTGCACGCAAAGGGGATACAGGCTCGATTTGCAAGACGACATAAAAATAAATCACTTGATGTTAATGGACGATATTAAACTTTACGCCGAGAGCAGAGCCCATCTACAGACCCTGATCTCTACAACCACGACCTTCAGTAGAGACATAGGTATGTCCTTTGGAATGGATAAATGTGCAGTGATGACGATCTCAAAGGGTAAAGTGCAACAGGGTGGAGAGCCACTTGAAAATTTTGAACCACTGCTGTATGACCAAACTTATAAATACTTAGGTATTGCTCAAAACAACTGCATTAACCACACAAGTCTAAAACAGCAATTTCGGGAGAAGTACAGATATCGTTTGACTAAACTGCTTAATTCCTACCTCAATGCCCGTAACCTAACAACACCAATAAACACCTGGGCTGTGCCAGTGCTCACATATTCGTTCGGTATCCTCAAGTATAATAATACAGACCTAGAGGACTTAGACAGACATACACGCCGTCTGCTTACAAAATTCCTCAACCGACATCCACGCGCAGCCGTAGAGAGAATCTACCTCAAGCGAGACCAGGGAGGACAGGGCATGGTCAGTATCTCAACACTCTGCAGGAAGCAAGAGGAAAAAATGAGAAGGTACTTCTACGACTCCAACAAACCACTCCATCAAAAAATTGTAGAGATGGACCGAGGGTATTCTGCGCTAAATCTTAGCCGTCCTAACGACAACACAGAACCAAGAAGATTAGAGATTTCATGGCGAGAAAAGGTTCTACATAGTAAATACCCCACATTGTTAGATGGCGAAAATATAGACAAGCAGGGCTCAGTCAAGTGGTTAAAAACAGGCAGGTTGTTTCCAGAAACTGAAGGATTTATGATCGCAATCCAAGACGGCCTGATAGCTACGCGTAACTATGAGAAACACATCATCAAAAGAACAGCTGTAGTAGATGTGTGTCGTAAGTGCAGAAGACCGGGGGAGACTATAGATCACATAATAGGTGGTTGCTCAGCTTTAGCAGATTCGGCCTATCTGGGTAGGCACAACCAAATCGCAAAGATCATCCACTCAAAACTAGCGCAATTACACCATCTGAAGGAAAACCCCCCACCGTACTATAAATACCAGCCGGAACCTGTATTGGAGAATGAAGAATACCTGCTATACTGGGACCGCCCAATAATTACAAATAAAACACTGGACTACAACCGACCCGATATAGTACTGATTGAAAAGAAAAAACGACTGGGAAAGATAGTAGATATAGCATGTCCCCTTAGCCAAAATCTGGGCCGAACAGAAATTGAGAAGGTCACCAAGTACGAAAACTTGGCAATAGAAATGAAGCAAATTTGGAAGCTGGAAAACATAGAAATCGTCCCCATAGTTATATCAACCACAGGCATGATGACAAACAACCTGAAATTAAACATCCAGCGACTGGGCCTATCTAGCGGCATTTATAATCAAATTCAGAAGAGCGTCATTCTTCAGACATGTCACATTGTGAGGAAGTTTTTAAACAATCACTAAAAGAATTATGAACAGATGACAGTTCGGGAAAGAGTGAAAACCCTCCCCGATCGCCCGATCCAAATCCTACTCAAGACTGCGTAGGACACGTTAAATGGCCAGTGCAATTACTGAGAAAATGGGAATACATAATAATAATAATAATAATAATAATAATAATAATAAAGCAGGAGGGGCTGACTTCCATCTATCAAGCCTTTGGTGAGTAGCGCCACCACTTACTCCAGCTGGGGTGCAAAACCGAACCGGCAGCCCTAGTGCACCCGGGAGGGGAAAGCGTCTTCCCCTCTGGTGTCGGTCGTGGGTCTGCTGGGCTAACCACCCACAGACCCTAAACTTTGGTTCCGGCAGGCCGAAGACAGGGCCCCCACGATCGACCCCGTGCGGATAGGGGTCAAGGGCAAGGTGGTGGGGCCCAACCGGACGGACCGCCCGTTGACGAAATTGGCAATGTCCAAGGACGCTTTGAGTGGACAGATGAACTGAGAGATGAACTTCTGCATTGCTATGAAAGCAGTGAGCCCGCGCGGAGGGGATACATGGCGCGGATGCATGCTCTGTGGTGTGAGAGGCTACCAGAGCATAGCGCCTTCACGCCACAAAATCTGCGTGACTATGTATCCCACCTTCGTAGTAGGGGCTACGTGAGGGCTGCTCCTGGACCGGTGAATGAGGTGGCCGAAGAGCCGCCACAATCACCGGTTGAGGACGTAGCACTCCTCGTTCCGCCAATACCAGAGGGCCTCAGTACCAGAAGGGGGTTACACCATCTGAAAACCCCCGGGCCACAAGACCTGGCCAGAGTGGACGCTGAACTTCGTACAGCGCTACCAGAAGAGGCTGACATCTGGCACATAAATTGTGCCGTGTATGCCGCTGCTCAACGCTCTTCTCAGGTGGAGAGGCGAAATACCTCTTCCCCACAGGAGAGAGCGCAGCGGCGCATACAAAAGATGGAAGCCAAGATCCGGTCGGCGAGGCAACACGCATCCCGTATCCAATGTGTGATGGACTATATGGCGGCCAACAGGCCGTTCACGCCTAAAGTGCGTCGATTAGCCGCCAACCTAAGACGCGTCCATCACACACTCAATGAGGCAGTGCTGCGAACCACCAAACAGCACTGTCTCGACAGGATACGGATGCTAGTGACTTGTAAAAAATCACTAGTGAGGCGGGCGAGAGGGCTTGCGGAAAATAAACTGTTCCGCGAGAAGCCCTCGCGCCTTTTCCAACCGCCTCCGCGTGTTGTAGACAATCCGCCGACTGCAGATCAGGTGGAGAACTTCTGGAAAACGCTATACGAGGAGAGGCTTCCACTCAACCGAGATTCTCCTGCCCTTGCACACTTTGAAGCCTTTTGTCAAAGGCTTCAGCAACCACAGGAAGTGTGCGAACCAATAACCCCAGAAGAGGTTCGTAGGGCTCTTGAGGGCTCTAAGAACTTTGCTGCTCCAGGTCCCGATGGGATAAATAACTTTTGGTGGAAAAAGTTATCGAGCACCCACCACCATTTGGCCAGAATTTTTAATTCCTGGTTAAATGGGGAGCAGCAAATCCCTTCTTGGGTTGTTGAGGGGCGGACAGTGCTGATCCCCAAGAACGGAGATTTGTCCAACCCAAAGAACTACAGACCGATAACCTGTCTAAACGCATGTTACAAGGTGTTTACACGCATTTTGTACATGCGGGTGCTCCGCGCAGTCGAACCGGTTTACGAACGGATATATGAGCAACGAGGGTCGAAGAGAGGTGTCGCTGGCTGCAAGAACCTGCTGATCGATAGATGTATCACGCAGGACTCCATGCAGTATAAGCGGAACCTCTCTATGGCCTGGATCGACTACCGCAAGGCATTTGACATGACATCACATGAGCTCATTGTTCACTTGCTCCGATGTCTTGTGGTACCCGGTCCCGTAGTGAGATGTATTGAAGAACTGATGCCGCTCTGGAGGACTCGCTTTACCATAACATCGGGTAACGATAGAGTCCAAACAGAGTCGGTGACATTCAGAAGAGGAGTATTTCAGGGAGATTCCCTCAGCCCCCTTCTGTTTTGCATCTCACTACTGCCATTATCCGTCTCGCTCCGGAAAACCCGTGGCTACAACTGCGGTACCCCCGGCGACAGGAGGCATAAGGTCACCCATCTATTTTATATGGATGACCTTAAACTTTATGCCTCTGGAGAGAGGGATCTCCAACAGTCCCTTAGAGTGGTACAGGAGTACACGCAGGCTGTCGGTATGCAGTTCGGGTTGGACAAATGCGCACTGATCCATCTCAAGAGAGGACGATGCGGTGACTATGGAGAGGACGCGCAGCTCGTGGACGGAAGCATCTTACACCATCTAGATGCCGGAGAGTCGTACACTTACTTGGGTGTCGAGCAACGCTCCACCCAAGAAGTGAGTGTAGTGAAAAACGCTCTCCGCGGCAAGTATCAGCACCTACTCCGACAGATCTGGTCTTCAGAACTGTCGGGGAAGAACAAGGTGTCTGCTACAAATATGCTTGCCGTTCCGGTCCTTCTCTACTCTTTCGGAGTAGTGAAGTGGACTAGAGAAGAGCTGCGTCAACTCGATGTAGTAACCCGCAAGAAGATGCATCTCGATAGGAGCTTGCATCCTAAATCTTCCGTTCCACGGTTATATCTCCCACGACATCGGGGAGGCCGTGGACTCTTGAGCTTGGAGAGTCTCCATAGCAGGATGGTTCTGGATGGAGCATGTAAGGTCATCAGGAGTTCGGATCCCCTCCTCTGCATGGTCCGAGACCATGAAAATGCAGAGGTAGGAGCTTTTCTCTTTAAGGCAGCACGGAGAGCAGCCGATGAACTTGGTCTCATCTTCGACGTCGAGCGGGTAAACCCCGACTCTGTCACCGAGTTGGAACCCGTTCGACTAAAAGCCCACATTAGAGCTGCAGAACACAACATCCTTCTGCAGCTCCATAAGGATAAGCCATTGCACGGGATCTTCTATAAAAATATAGAAGACCTCGGCTTATCCGAAAGGCTGACCTTCGCCTTCTTAAGGTCAGCTGGGCTGAAGTCTGAGACCGAGGGATTCATAATGGCTTGCCAGGATGGTGTATTTAACACTCTCGTCTATCGACGTCGTGTCATGGGTATGGAGGTCCCTGATATCAGCTGCAGGGCCTGCCGCAGGGCGCCGGAGACTGTAATGCACTTACTGTCGGCTTGCCCGACATACGCAGTCTCGGCCTATATTCATAGACACAACGCAGCATTACGAGTGCTTTACTATCATCTAAGGCACTCGTATGGGATAGACGAAACACCAGTGCTGCCTTACGTTCCGGGGGATATTGAGTCCGTTGTGGGGAATGAGAAGTGCCTAATTTATTGGAACTACTCGTTTCCCACCGTCAGGCAAATACAAGCCAACAAGCCTGACATAGTACTCCTCGACCACCAACTCAAGACAATGTATGTCGTGGAATTCTCGGCTCCCGCTGAGAGCAACATTGTCTTGAAAGAGGAGGAAAAACGGACAAAATATCGAGATTTGCTCTTCGAACTCCGCAGGCTTTATCCAGGCCATTCTGTTAAAATAGTGGTACTGATTATAGGAGCCCTCGGTGGAATGAGACAGACGCTGCTTTCAGAATTAAAGATCATACCGGCATGCCGAGATTCGGCAGAGATCTTAGCCGGCAGAATGCAGAAGGCTGTCATCCTCGGTTCATTACGTCTACTCAGGGCACACGATTCGCGGACCCGGTAGTCACTCACCCCACGGGCGTGGGGAGTGGCTATTGGTATTACCAGCTCCCCTCTGTGAGGGTCGGAGCCACAGAGTAGGGTGACTGGTTTTTTGTAAAAAAAAAAAAAAAAAAAAATAAAAAAAAAAAAAAAAATAATAATAATAATAATAATAATAACCGTCGTCTGGCCCGAGTTTTCAACTCTTGGTTGAACGAGGGGCAGCAGATCCCGCACTGGTTTGCCGAGGGGCGAACTGTACTAATCCCTAAAAAGGGAGATCTGTCCAATACGAAAAACTACAGGCCGATTACTTGCCTCAATTCCTGCTACAAGCTATTTACCCGTATCTTGTATGCTAGGACTTTGAGGTCGGTAGAACCGGTCTTTAACCAGATACACGAGCAGCGTGGTGGTAAGAAACGTGTGGCAGGCTGCAAAGAAAACCTATTGATAGACCGTTGTATTACGCAGGATTCTGTACAATACAAGCGTAATCTATCAATGGGGTGGATCGATTACCGCAAGGCATTCGATACAACATCGCATGCACTATTGATACACTTGTTGCAGTGCCTTGCGATACCTGCCCCACTAGTGAGATGCATCGAACACCTGATGCCGCTCTGGAGGACCCGCTTCACCATAACATCGGGTGCTCAGCGGGTTTCGACAGAGTTGGTAACATTTAGGAGAGGAGTTTTCCAGGGTGATTCCCTGAGTCCCCTCCTATTCTGCATCTCACTGCTGCCGTTATCTGTCGCATTGCGCCGAACCCGCGGATACCAATGTGGTCCACCCAGCAACCGGAGGCATAAGGTCACCCATCTATTCTATATGGATGACCTAAAACTTTACGCCTCCGGAGAGTGCGAACTACAAAACTCTCTCAGGGTGGTCCAAGAGTACACGCGGGCCATTGGCATGGAATTCGGGTTGGACAAGTGTGCAGTCGTCCATATCAAGAGAGGACGATGCGGGGAATTCTTTGAAGATGCGCAGCTAGCAGACGGAAGCATCCTACGACATCTGGATGCCGGAGAGACCTACACGTACCTAGGGGTGCAACAGCACCATATCCAGGACGTGCAACAAGTTAAGGATACTCTCCGCGGCAAGTACAGACGCCGCCTCCGAAAGATTTGGTCTTCTGAGCTTTCGGGGAAAAACAAGGTGTCTGCTACTAATATGCTTGCCGTTCCGATTCTGCTCTACTCCTTCGGGGTAGTCAAATGGACACTAGACGAGCTGCGCCAATTGGACAGGGATACCCGTAAGATGATGCGTATCAATAGGAGCATTCATCCTAGATCGTCCATTCCTCGAATATACCTCCCACGTCAACGGGGGGGTCGAGGACTCTTGAGCGTGGAGTGTATGCATAGCAGAGTAGCGCTGAGTATGGCGTGTAACATACTACGGAGCTCGGACCCACTCCTACGGTTTGTGAGAGATCATGAAACCGTGGGAGTTGGCGCATTCTTATTTAAGGCAGCACGAAGGGCCGCAGATGATCTCGGTCTCGTGTTCGACTTCAGGCGAGGAGGCCGGCGAGGTGCTGACGTACAGTCAGTAACTGAGCTTCCGCCAAATCGTCTGACAGCCCAAATTAAAGCTGCTGAGCAGAGAAATCTGCTCAGACAGCATGTCGATAAATCTATGCATGGTGTGTTCTATAACAACATAGAGACACTAGGTTTATCGACAAAGCTGACCTTCGCTTTTCTACGGTCAGCAGGGCTAAAGTCGGAGACTGAAGGATTCATTGTGGCCTGCCAAGATGGTGTTATTAACACTTTGATCTACCGTAGTCGCGTTATGAAAGTGGAAGTTCCTGACACTAACTGCAGGACTTGTCGTCAGGCGCCGGAGTCGCTCATGCACTTACTATCTGCATGTCCCATTTATGCGACTTCGGCCTACATCCATAGGCATAACGCGGCTTTACGAGTGCTATACTACCATCTACGGCACTCGTATGAAGTAGACCAAACACCAGTGCTGCCTTATGTCCCCGGAGAGATCGAGTCCGTTGTCGAGAACGAGAAATGCCGAATTTATTGGAACTTCTCGTTTCCGACCGTCAGGCTAATTCAAGCCAACAAACCTGACATAGTACTCCTCGACCACCAAACCAAGGTGATGTATGTCATCGAGTTCTCGGCGCCTGCTGAGAAAAACATCGCCTTGAAGGAGGAGGAAAAAACGGACTAAATACCGAGATCTCCGGTATGAGCTCCATGCGCTGTACCCTGACTACTCTGTTAAGATGGTCGTCCTGATAATCGGTGTACTCGGAGGGATGAGGCCTACACTGCTCTCAGAATTGAAGACCATACCGGCCTGCCAAAAGTCAGCCGAATGGTTGGCAGGTCAAATGCAGAAAGCAGTCATTCTGGGGTCCCTTAGACTGCTTAGGGCACATGATTTGGGAATCTACGGTCACTAACCCTGCGGGTTGTGGGGAGTGGCTGTAGATAATTCGTTGGCGCTTCTGTCGTGAGAATGTCGGAGACACGGCAGAACTGTCCAGCATCGCTCAGCGGAAAAAAAAAAAAATAATAATAATAATAATAATTCGAACCGCCTCAGCGTGTTGCCGACAATCCACCGACCGTCGATCAGGTGGAAACTTTCTGGAAAACGTTGTACGAACAGAGGCTTCCGCTCAACAGAGATTCTCCGGCCCTGGCACACTTTGAAGCCTTTTGCCAAAGGCTTCATCTACAACAGGAGGTGTGCCAACCAATAACCCCAGAAGAGGTTCGAAGAGCTCTTGAAGGCTCTAAGAATTTTGCCAGGTCCAGATGGGATTAATAACTTTTGGTGGAAAAAGTTAACCAGTACCCACCACCATTTGGCCAGAATTTTTAATTCTTGGCTAAATGGGGAGCAGCAAATTCCTTCTTGGGTTGTTGAGGGGCGGACAGTGCTGATCCCCAAGAACGGAGATTTGTCCAACCCAAAGAACTATAGGCCGATAACCTGTTTAAACGCATGTTACAAGGTGTTCACACGCATCTTGTACATGCGGGTACTCCAAGCAGTTAACCCAGTTTACGAACGGATATATGAGCAACGAGGGTCGAAGAGAGATGTCGCTGGCTGCAAGGAGAACCTGTTGATTGACAGATGTGTCACGCAGGACTCCGTGCAGTATAAGCGGAATCTCTCCATGGCCTGGATCGATTACCGCAAGGCATTTGACATGACATCTCATGAGCTTATTGTACACTTGCTCCGATGTCTTGCGGTCGCCGGTCCCGTAGTGAGATGCATTGAAGATCTGATGCCGCTCTGGAGGATTCGCTTTACCATAACATCTGGTAATGATAGAGTCCAAACAGAGCCGGTAACGTTCAAAAGGGGAGTATTTCAGGGAGATTCCCTCAGCCCCCTTTTGTTTTGCATCTCGCTACTGCCATTATCCGTCTCGCTCCGGAAAACCCGCGGTTACAACTGTGGTACCCCCGGCGACAGGAGGCATAAGGTCACCCATTTGTTTTATATGGATGACCTTAAACTTTATGCCTCCGGAGAAAGGGATCTCCAACAATCCCTTAGGGTGGTACAGGAGTACACGCAGGCTGTCGGTATGCAGTTCGGATTGGACAAATGTGCACTGGTCCATCTCAAGAGAGGACGATGTGGGGACTACGGCGAGGACGCGCAGCTCGTAGACGGAAGCATCCTACACCACCTAGATGCCGGAGAGTCGTACACTTACTTGGGTGTCGAGCAACGCTCCACCCAAGAAGTGGGTGTAGTGAAAAACGCTCTCCGCGGCAAGTATCAGCACCGACTTCGACAGATTTGGTCTTCAGAACTGTCGGGGAAAAACAAGGTGTCTGCTACTAATATGCTTGCCGTTCCGATCCTTCTCTACTCCTTTGGAGTAGTGAAGTGGACTCGAGAGGAGCTGCGTCAACTCGATGTAGGAACCCGGAGAAAAATGCACCTCAATAGGAGCCTGCATCCTAAATCGTCCGTTCCACGGTTATATCTCCCACGCCATCGGGGAGGCCGTGGACTCTTGAGCTTGGAGAGTCTACACAGCAGGATGGTGCTGGATGGAGCCTGTAAGGTCGTCAGGAGTTCGGATCCCCTCCTCTGCATGGTCCGAGACCATGAAAATGCAGGGGTAGGAGCTTTTCTGTTTAAGGCAGCACGCAGAGCAGCCGATGAACTCGGTCTCATCTTCGACGTTGAGCGGGATAATCCCGACTCTGTCACCGAGTTGGAACCCGCTCGGCGGAAAGCCCAAATAAAAGCTGCAGAACAAACCATCTTTCTGCAGCTCCATTCGGATAAGCCACTGCATGGTGTCTTCTATAGAAATATAGAAGAACTTGGCTTATCCGAAAGGCTGACCTTCGCCTTCTTAAGGTCAGCCGGGCTGAAGTCTGAGACCGAGAGATTTATATTGGCTTGCCAGGACGGTGTATTCAACACCCTCGTCTATCGAAGTCGTGTCATGGGTGTGGAGGTCGCTGACGTCAGCTGCAGGGCCTGCCGCAGAGCGCCGGAGACGCTTATGCACTTGTTGTCGGCCTGCCCGACATATGCAGTCTCCGCCTATATCCAAAGGCACGACGGAGCACTACGAGTGCTTTACTACCATCTGAGGTACTCGTATGAGATAGACGAGACACCAGTGCTGCCTTATGCTCCGGGGGATATTGAGTCCGTTGTGGGGAATGAGAGGTGTCTAATTTATTGGAACTACTCGTTTTCCACGGTCAGGCAAATACAGGCAAACAAGCCTGACATAGTCCTCATAGACCACCAACTCAAGACAATGTTCGTCATAGAGTTCTCGGCTCCCGCGGAGAACAACATTGTCTTGAAGGAGGAAGAAAAGCGGACAAAATATCGAGACCTACTCTACGAACTCCGCAGACTGTATCCAGACCATACTGTCAAGCTGGTGGTACTGATTATAGGAGCTCTCGGTGGAACGAGACACACGCTGCTTTCAGAATTGAACATCATACCGGCATGCCGACAATCGGCAGAAGTCCTAGCCGGGAGAATGCAGAAGGCTGTCATTCTTGGTTCATTGCGTCTGCTCAGGGCACACGAGTCACGGAACCAGTGATCACTGACTCTACGGTGTAGAGAGTGGTTACTGGCGCTCCCAGCGTACCCTCTCTGGTATCGGAGGCAGGGAGAAGGACGACTGGTTTTACTTAAAAAAAAAAAAAATAATAATAATAATAAGAGGTCTTTATTTTCTCAAAAAAAAAGTAACAAGATTAGATAATATAATTTAAAAGAATACGAGAAAAACGCCGAAGATCAGGTGGCCGTACAAGACGAACCTCTGTATTTAATCTTAAGCGTAGATAATAGCAATATGGTAAAAAAAACAATCAGTATTACTAGTGACAGATAGTATGTATGTAGTAACATGATATTTGTAGGCACTAGAGTAAGAAAAAAATTAAATTATATTTTTACACTAATTAAAAGAATAATTCACCTATGGAGCATTAGTTTGATTCATTCAAAAGATATCTTCTTAGTGTGAATTTAAAAGCTGGTAAAGATTTACTTTTGATATATGAAGGAATGGAATTATATACTTTAGTTATTTGATACGTAAATGATCGTTTGAATAATTCTGTACGATGGAGGGGAGGAGTAAGTGTACCTTTGAAACGAATATTCAAATTGTGGGCGTCTGTTCTATATGAGATTTTTTTGCTCAAGTATTTGGGAGTTTTATTATTAATAATTTTATGGCATAAACAAGCAGAATGCAGAAGTCGTCGCCTAGAGATATTGAGCCATTTTAACTGGATTAGTTTATGTGAGATACTTTGATGGCGCCTAACTCCAAATATTAATCTCAAACAAGAGTTTTGTAGAACTTGTATTCTACGCGTATCCTCCGCATCTAAGCAAGGACCATATACAGAATCGGCAAAATTAAATCTTGATAAGACTAACGACTCGCATAAAATTGTTTTAATTTTTTGATTCAAATAATGCCTGATATTATATATTACTTTTAAATTTGTATATGCTGCACGTATACAGTTATTAATATGCAATTTAAATCTTAAATTCGTGTCAAATGTTACCCCCAAATTTTTTGCATTTTCTTTAAAAGGTATATAATGTCCGTCAACATATATTTGCATGTTTTCCTTTACTGTTGATATGATATTATGATGACCGAAAACTAAAACTGATGTCTTACTGGCGTTAACATTTAATGCATGACATCTGGATTTATCAATTAGAGAATACAAGTCTCTATTAATAGCAGCCATTGCCTCAGCCCATTTCTCTGAATCAAACGAAAGGTAGAGTTGAGTGTAGTCAGCATAAAAGTGAATTTGACAATACTCAGCCGCTTTTTCGAAACCTGACGTATATAACGTATATAATAGCGGCCCTAGAATCGACCCCTGTGGGACCCCGGATGACACATCGAGAGGCATAAACACACTATTGTCAATTCTAACACGTTGTGTTCTATTTTGTAAATAGCTACGAAAAAAGTTGACTACACTAACATGAAAGCCAGATTCCAGTATAGCGAAAAGTATTTCGTGGTTAATCGTATCAAATGCTTTTGTAAAATCGACGAGTACCAGCACTGTAACTTTTTTTCATCCAATCTTCTCAAAATGTCATCCGTGATATTTAAGAGGGCAGTTTCACAACTATGCAAAGGGCGGAAGCCAGATTGTATTTCAGGTAACAATTGAAATTCTGTTAAGTGATCTCGCATCTGACACTCTACCTCTTTCTCTAAGACTTTTGATAGGGTTGGCAAAATTCTAATTGGGCGGAGATCCTTAAATTCTTCAGGGTTGTTTTTTTTAGCACTGGTTGTACTAAGGCTTGTTTCCAGAAGTCTGGAAAAATGCAATTCTCTAAACTAAAATTTATTATGTGGGTAACAAAAGGCAATATTAAAGGACAACACATGAGTAATAATTTAATATTAAGACCATCATTTCCCTGTGCATTGGTTTTTATACCATATAGAATTTTCTGAACAGTATACTCAGAAGTAGGCATACATTTAAGTGAGTCAATATTTGGTTTAATATTATTTTTATAATGAGTTATGGTATCTTGATCTGCAGGTAATTTTGGGATGCAATTTATGAAATAATGATTAAGGTCATTAACATTTTTTAATTCGTCCGGAATACTATTTAACCGCTTAGCTATATTTAAAAGGCGCAAATCTTTCCAGGTTTGATTTATGCCGTCTACCCTCAGTCTATGTTCAAAATATGTTTTTTTTTATTTCGGCAAACTAGCGTTGTATAATTTTTTAACATTTTATAATAATTGTGATGAGCTTCGTTCTTTGTACGACGCCATTTACTGCAGGCTTTGTCTCTTAGATACATAAGTAAACGTATATTATATTATCAGTGATCCATGGTGCATATTTTTTTGTAATTTTTATTGTTTTGGTCGGAGCGTGTATATCAAACAAAAATAATATATTTTCATTTAGAAAGTTCACTTTCTCATCAATATTATTTATATCATAAATATTTTCAAAAGGGATAGACATAAGGTCGGCATAAAATAATTGATCCTCGTTAAAATACTTAAAGTCCCTAATTGTTTTATATACTGGGTTCAGTTTTTTATGAGTGATATTTACTTTGCACTAAATAAGTTCGTGATCAGACATATGATTTAATGAAATAACTTCTACATTTTCTACAATATTTTTATTAGTAGTAATTATAAGATCAATAAGGGTTGCTGATGTTAGGGTAAAGTGAGTTGGGGAGTCTACAATTTGGACCAGACTATAGGCGTCAAGTAGCGTATTAAGTTTATTAGATGCCGGAAAGTCCGTTTTTAACATATCTATATTAAAATCACCTAAACAAAATATTTCATCATAATGTGGCAATAAGTTAGTTATATCTTGTTCCAGATTATTTAAAAAATCATTATAAGAAAAATCAGGCGGTCTATAGGTAACACCTACTGCAAACTGCTGTTTATTTAATTTTATTTTGACCCACAACTGTTCGGTATTATTACTATTGATGACTGAGTACTGAATGGTTTCTTTAATGTACATACCTACTCCGCCCCCTCTACCTATTCTTCGATCCCTTCTTACCAAATTGTATATTAGAGTGTTCCATTAAAAAAAAATCATCTCGAAGATGCTCTGCTGTACCCTGCATATTTCAAAATATTTTTAAAATGTGCGAATTTGAGACTTATATTGGACTTTGAGGCACTATAATAGTATCCCAATAATTGGGATACCCTGTACGTAGTGAATAAATTCCTTTTCTACGTTATTAATATATGCAAAATTCCGAGACAGATAATTTTTTTTATTTTAAAATTACACTTTTTGACGCAAAATTTTCACCCTCCACTTCAACCCCCTTCCCGTTACTCTTACATGGGAAAAGTAAATTTTTCTAATTTATTTAAAAAAACTTTGTTTAAACAATTCCTGACAACATTTCCATCTGGCAAACTGTACTTTCTTATAAAGAAGCACATTTTGAACCAAATGGCACAAAAATATTCCATCTGAAGGAATTTTCCCGGTCGACGACTAATTTCGCCTGGACTAAGTGGAGCTAAACGATCCTGCGTAATTTCAGGCCGAAATGATTATAGAAATGTGTAGAAAAAATAAGTAAGTCGAAAATTGAATTTTGTCTACAGAAAATGTAGAAAATACTAGACTAAATTCAAATTTCAACTCGCCACTCCAGCGATTCACTCTTGTCACGTCCAAACTTTCAAGTTTCAACTCCCCTGTGCAGTAGTATAATCACCTCCATGTTTGTGCATACGAAAATAAAAGACTAGATGAATTCAGATATCTCATTTTTGTTACTAACTAAGGCACCTTAAAGCAGGGGAATCGTCGATTTTTTTTGTGAAATTTGAATATGAATAAAAAAATACGCCTTGCTGTTTGTTCTCGAATGGGCCTTCGTTTTTTGGAGTTATTAACTATTAAGTTTAGACAAAGGACACTAGGAATAAAAATATCTAAAAATGTTAGTAGAATGTAAATTATAGGTACTGTCTGAAAGTTATTTGTGGCATTCTATGAATATTCTTTCCTATTATTTGGGTTTTCTACCACATATATTATTATCCTCTTCAAAAACAAATCACCGAATCTACAAAATAATAGAATTATTGGAAAAAAGCCTCTGCGCCCGTGACGTTTACGTCAAAGGAATAGTCAGAGGTTATGTTTTGCAAATAATATAAAAATAAACACAGAAATAATGTTGTATTTTGCTGACGTTTTGGAAAGTAGTCTCTTTCCGTTTTCAAAGGTTTTTTCGAAGAACTCTTGTTGTGTATGTCAAATCTTAAATCTGTGTATTTGGCATACACAGCAAAATAAGAGTTCTTCCAAAAAAAGCTTTGAAAACGGAAAGAGACTACTTTCCGAAACGTCAGCAAAATACATTATTTCTGTGTTTATTCCGATTTATATTATTTACAAAACATAACCTCTGGCTGTTCCTTTGATGTAAACATCACGGACGCAGAGGCTTTTTTCCAATAATTCTATTATTTTGTAGATTCGGTGATTTGTTTTTGAAGAGGATAATAATACATGTGGTAGAAAACCCAAATAATAGGAAAGAATAAATTATAGGTATTCCATTGAAAGTATCGAAGTAAATTGATTCTGAAAGTCACTTCAACAGGAAATGTTTACGATTTTATCAAATTTTACTTTTCCTACATTCATTTGTTTTATGTGAAGATGAAACAACTTATAATCAATACAACATTTTCAACCACCACTTTCTCGAAAATGGTCAAAAATAGAGACAGGGTGTGCTACATGTTTTGTACTTAGAATTTCCCGAAAAATCTAAATTTTGAATAATACATAAGGTAATTCGTTAAAAATAACAAAGTTTATACCGTTTTTCGTTAAACCGGAAATAAAAATCAGATGTTATACAGTAATCATAATATACATAATTCAGTCATATAATTCCTCAAAATTTGAAATCGACATATTCTTTTACAAGAAAGTTATAGACTGCCAAAAAATGTACCCAATGGCAACCTGGCACCAATGACAACTAACCCATTGGGTAGGTGGTCCTATTACGCATAGATATTGTGAAAATGTCAAAGAACCTACCAAATCATATCCAAAGACAATACCTAAAGTATGCAAAAATCCCCTTCGAAGATACCGTCGGAAGATATTTTGTGGAAGTACTATGAAAGTTTTTCGAATCTACAACAAATAAATTTGTTTTTTTGTAACTATAACAAAAATTTCATTGTTTGTAAACTATCATAAAAATCTGTGCCACGGGCGTAATTATTGTAACGACGATAAAAGACGTCCCGCGAGCGCGATTTTTGGAACTATGACAAAAATTTCATTTTTGTAAACTATCATAAAACTCCGCTCCATAATATTACGTTCACAAAATTTTTAGGGTTCAACGTGACTGTTTCAGACGGAGAATAATGGATAAATCATACTTACTGTCGTTTATGCTTAACTGCGGCTCTGATGGTATCAATTGGAAGACGTCGTAACACTATAAATCTAACACTGTCTGTTTCACACTCTCTTAAAATTAAATCTGAAAGGGAATTTTGTTAGAAAACACAACTAAAAGACAATATAAAGTTCAAAATATGTATATTAAATCTTTTAAAAAAAATTTATGTTTTTACAACAACTTCTTCAGAGAAAATGTTAACAAACAATGGTCTGACCCGTGTACAACACATGGTGAGGAACGGGACGATTCATACGGTACCAACTACCATCCAATATGCAGTTTGATAAGCTAACGATGCACAAAAAGATTCAAGAAAAGTTTCATGTAACTGAAATTTTGGTGGGCTTATGCTTGCCTGTCTTATAAACGTATTTATTAATTCACATAAATTTTAGTCGCTCCTCGGAGTTTAAAATTGCTTGAAGCGTATCTACTTCGTTTGTATTATGCAATAACAAATTTTACGTTCAGGCAAGGCAGATCCCATGCACGTGTGAGTACATGGTATAGATACTTTTTTGACTCCGAATCACTGAGGAACCGGTTTAGGGCAAATCCCGTCAAAACACATCATTTCCCCGTCAAATCCGACTGCTAGGAAATGATGGGGGTCCCATGTCGCTAAGGGCTATTTTCGCTATAACTTCCGATATACTTTGAATAGTCGTTGGACTAACTTGTCGTCATATTCAATACCTCGTAAGAGTTGCAGTGCTTGACAACGTGGATTCGTAAAAGGGTTTTTAATCTTGGAAATTTTGAAGTTCAAGTCCAATTTTAGTATACTTTCTAAAATTGGGTGGTCGGGGCGACATTACGTCCCTGTGCAGCGACATTCACTACACTTTCTAAATTAACGCTCCTTGAAGAGTTAGCGAAAATTTGGCATAAAAAATGCTCCGAAGAGCAAAAATATATTTCCAAGAATTAAAAACCTCCTCCACGGCGTTTTTACGTGAAGCACGCTTTTCTTACGAAGTATTTCCTAAGTCGGATTTTGTTACAACGTCGAAAAGTATATCGGGGTTATAGCGTTCTTTAACACTCCTCTCCTTTCCGTGAATCTTTTTGTGTAACGTTTGGTAAATTGGTTTTTGAAAATAAAATGGATCATTGGATGTAGTCTCCCATGTGTTGTATTCGGTAATTGAACATTGGCTTTCAAAATGGCATAAAAAAAAGAAAAAAAAAAATCGAAAATCCTCAGATTCTCGATGACACAACACAAACACTTTCGACGCACTTATCTTTCTTAGTGTTCTTCCACTAATGCGGGCTTGCGTCTGCTCCTCCTCGTGTCTATGCCTCGTCGATCACCTTCGGTGTCGAACTGCCTTCTGGAACAGCTTAGGTGGTCCTCGGACTGCTTGGTTCCAGCTATACAATGGCTCTGCTCGTTTATATGAAACAATATAAAACAAAATTTTAGTAAAATGTATTGTTCGTATCCCGTCTGGGGATCTGCGACCGATAACATATCGTCGTCTTTGAGAATAGGAACACTGAATTTTGTAGACTTATGCTGATTGAAATGGTTTTTATTAAAATCTCTTCTTGGGAGAAATCTGCGACAGAATCTGCATCCGTCGGATCGTTGCATCTGCCCCTCCAGCAGACGTGGCGGCATCTCGCCCTTGAGTTGCTAGACTCATCTGAATCGCGCCCTTGCGTCAGAGTCG
Source organism: Leptura quadrifasciata (assembly GCA_963675555.1). Classification (NCBI taxonomy): domain Eukaryota; kingdom Metazoa; phylum Arthropoda; class Insecta; order Coleoptera; family Cerambycidae; genus Leptura; species Leptura quadrifasciata. The sequence continues at coordinate 145,150,099 of OY776673.1, read as the reverse complement.
TCGTCTTTCCATGCCGTGCCAATGGAACATTTGTTTGGACCCTTTGGGTCGGACTCTGCTTACAGATGTATATGTTTTAACATGTGAGGACTTTGAAAAAATTATAAAAAATACCAACTCTGCCGGACACGGTCAGAGTTGCTGCAGTGAATTTGGAAGATTTGTATGGTCGATACAATATCCTCAATAAAAATGACTTGAAAAAAATGCATAAAAAAAATACCAACTCTTGCCAGACATGACAAGAAGTTGGTATGGAAATTTTGATATAAAATAAACCTAGCACTAAGTTAAAACTTAGCCTAGGTTGAAAATATAATGCAATCAGAAGCAGGAATATTTTGGACTTTTTGAACTGCTTTCGCCTAAGTGAGGCTCGTCGGCAGGTACATGAACTGCTTTCACCTTATCGTGGTCCGTCAGCAGACCCATGAGTGGCTTTCACCTTATTGTGGTCCGTCAACAGGCACATGAGCGGCTTTCACCTGATTGTGGTCCGTCGGCAGGCACATGTATTGTGCTCCTGTCTGCTCGGACTGCGGGACCCTCGCGAATTCTTGACCTGATTGAGAGGTAGTGTCGTCGAGGAATGTGTCGTCTGGACTGTCCTCCTCTTCCTCAGATGAATTCCATTATTGGGCTGCGGGACTCCCGCGAGTTCTTGCTCTGATGAAGAGGCAGTTTCATCGAGGAATGTGTCGTCTGGACTATCCTCCTCTTCATTAGATGATTTGAAATTCAACATTTAGTTGTTTGTGTAAAGCTGATCGCAAATCATTGACATGGGTCTTTGTAATTATATTCCACTTCTGATCAATATACATGGCATAAAATAAAAAAAAAATGATTTTAAAATTATTCGTTAGGAAGATCGTCTAACGTGAGTTGCTTCTGCCTTGATTCGGGCGTTGAGCTGGGGATCTTGCAGATTGACCCTGGCCTGGGTCTCTGGCCCCTTGAAAGTTTCCCGGTCTCCTGTTGAGATGAGGGTTATTCGGACACTGACTATGGAAGTGCCACTGCACTGTGTCTGTGCAGTATCGACACGGGGTAGCCGGTCGGTCGGGTACTCGGAATTTCCCCGATCCGCCATTGAAATTGGTTTGCCTGCGGTCAGGATTCACTGATCCGCTTGAAGAATTAGGCATAAAAAAAGGACGACCAGGCGCTCTGCCTGGACCGTCCTGTCGAGAGACATCCTCTCGGAAATGCACCCTCGGTGCTGTCGGAGTTGGGCTTCCATTGCTCCTGTTACTAGAATTTTGTTGACTGATGTGTGCCGGCTCTTGATAGTAAGACGCGCGGGACAGACGTTGATCGATAAGTTGGATTAGCGACGTCTGTTCGTCAGCTGAATCCCGCTCGACGTTAGTAGCCGCTGCTATTAACATCTCTGTGGTTGAAATTAGGTTGCTTCTCAAGCGTGACCTAATTTCTGGATACAATTGGTCCATGATGACCCGAGCTCTGATGGCTTCGGATTTGAAGGGATCAATACGATCGAAAAGGCAGGTTTTCCTTGTGATAAACACTGCCGTGTCGTCTAAAGACGTTTGTTTGACGGCATACAGTTGAGCAATAGCTCGTGACTGTATGTCGGGAGAATTAAATCTCGTAAGGAATCTTTCCTTGAATAAGGTATACGAAGTTGTCAACGTCCTAAACTGTTCGGACCATCGTTGAGCTTCGCCCTTGAGTTGGCCGGTTACGTTATGGAGGCGATCATAGTCGTGGCTTATGCGAGCTCTGTCGAAATATTCCTCCATAATTTTCAGAAAAGCTTCTGGATCTTCATGATCAAGCCCATGGAACGTCACGTTCGGACATCTTTGTCTCTCATGGGGCGTACAGGTCGACATGTTCTGTATCGCCTGCACGAAGCCCTCTGCCATTTTCAGAAACATACTTTCCATCGAATTAGCAGTTTGTGGCTGTGAAGCAGATAAATTTACATTATTTCCCTCTGGAAACAGTCGTTGTGGTTCTATCCCTCTAGAACCGTCGTCGACGAGCGGTGCGGTGACTCGCTCGTAAAATTCTCTTGGGGTCGACCCCTCGGAGTCTTCCGCCATGAATGAGAAAGGATTAGTTGGGTTTGGGGACGGCATGGTCCCTGTTCGGGCGCCATGTGAACGATCCATGCTTTGATGGAAGTCTGAAGGACGTATTTTCTGCTCGAAAAACTTAGAAAAATTAAAAAAAATAGGAAAAAGAAAAAATTAATTTTCTTTTTCCTCAACCTTTTCTTAAATTCTAAATAATAATATTACGTTCACAAAATTTTTAGGGTTCAACGTGACTGTTTCAGACGGAGAATAATGGATAAATCATACTTACTGTCGTTTATGCTTAACTGCGGCTCTGATGGTATCAATTGGAAGACGTCGTAACACTATAAATCTAACACTGTCTGTTTCACACTCTCTTAAAATTAAATCTGAAAGGGAATTTTGTTAGAAAACACAACTAAAAGACAATATAAAGTTCAAAATATGTATATTAAATCTTTTAAAAAAAATTTATGTTTTTACAACAACTTCTTCAGAGAAAATGTTAACAAACAATGGTCTGACCCGTGTACAACACATGGTGAGGAACGGGACGATTCATACGGTACCAACTACCATCCAATATGCAGTTTGATAAGCTAACGATGCACAAAAAGATTCAAGAAAAGTTTCATGTAACTGAAATTTTGGTGGGCTTATGCTTGCCTGTCTTATAAACGTATTTATTAATTCACATAAATTTTGGTCGCTCCTCGGAGCTTAAAATTGCTTGAAGCGTATCTACTTCGTTTGTATTATGCAATAACACATTTTACGTTCAGGCAAGGCAGATCCCATGCACGTGTGAGTACATGGTATAGATACTTTTTTGACTCCGAATCACTGAGGAACCGGTTTAGGGCAAATCCCGTCAAAACACATCATTTCCCTGCTAGGAAATGATGGGGGTCCCATGTCGCTAAGGGCTATTTTCGCTATAACTTCCGATATACTTTGAATAGTCGTTGGACTAACTTGTCCTCATATTCAATACCTCGTAAGAGTTGCAGTGCTTGACAACGTGGATTCGTAAAAGGGTTTTTAATCTTGGAAATTTTGAAGTTCAAGTCCAATTTTAGTATACTTTCTAAAATTGGGTGGTCGGGGCGGCATTACGTCCCTGTGCAGCGACATTCACTACACTTTCTAAATTAACGCTCCTTGAAGAGTTAGCGAAAATTTGGCATAAAAAATGCTCCGAAGAGCAAAAATATATTTCCAAGAATTAAAAACCTCCTCCACGGCGTTTTTACGTGAAGCACGCTTTTCTTACGAAGTATTTCCTAAGTCGGATTTTGTTACAACGTCGAAAAGTATATCGGGGTTATAGCGTTCTTTAACATAACTTCAATAAATGACGTCCCAACGGAGCGCGATTTATGGAACTATATCAAATTACGTCGCAAGGGGCGTAAATTTAGCAACTATCTCGAAAACCGACAAAAACGAAAAGACGTTGTGTAGTACTGCTTCTCATGCATGGTATGGACTATGAGGACGAGTTAAAAGTTTCGTATTAAAAATCTGAAGGGATATTTTCGCGGGCGACAAGATTTGTCAATCGCCATTTTTCAAAACTGGCAGTCAATTTTGGCGGGAAACTACTATGTTTTATGCCGTATTTGCCCTTAGAGGGTTACTCAGTGATTTGGAATTCATGTCGCTCTATTACATGGGACCGCCTTGCCTGAACGTATGAATATAAAATAATATTCTCATTAGAAGCGATTCAAGCATTTTTAAGTTCTATACCGATTCCCGAAATTATTTATGATTTCACAAATACGTATAAAGCCCGGCAAGTTAAAAGTCCACAAAATCGTAAACATTCAATTTTTAGTTGAATTTTTTTAGTGTCAGTCGATTGCTTAAAGTAAATCATTGGATGGTAGTTGGAAACTGAATTGTAAAAGTCGTCCTAATCCTCACCATGTGTGGTATGGACCGACACTCTTGTTAACCTTATATTTTTATATATATTAGAGATTTGTAACTAACAACAATTATTTAAAATACCAATATATACCTTTACTTAAAAATCCTATCCTTTTTTATTGTGTCTTACTGAGTTAGCATTGAGATAGCGCAGCGACGTCCAATTAATTAAACAACACGTTAGATGCCGAAAACCATTCCGATGTGATTCAAACAAAGTGCGCAGTACAGTGGAGAGTTCTGTACCCAAATCATTCTCTTCTTTCGACCCGTTGTTTGACGTAGGTCTACTAATATGCTCAGATTCAATAAATAATAAGGGTGACAATTGGAATAATTTTTTTCGCAACCCATCATTCCCATCAATCTGTATCCAAATTTTGCGCATCAAAATTATTGTTTATAAACGATCCTATTAATAAATCGCCTAAATCGTCGCAACTGAAATGAAACGCTTTAAGGCATTAATGTCAACTCCGCGATCAATGCGGGGAACGGAACGAGCCCTGCGTTGTCTAAATTCAGTTGTCCTTCCATATAATATACCCGCGATCGAAATCTTGATTCATACATGAATTAACCCACTCTTTCTAAACTTTAAACGTCTCCGTCCTTTCTAGTGGTCTTCCTCCTACTGACTACGAGTAAAAGAGAATTCCAAACAGGGATTCTTAAAGGGCATCGAGCATTACGTTCAGCTTTGCAGGATATTTCTTGTTGGGTTAATACAATGTGGGAGTTACGCGTCCGATTGAATGTATAAACGCTTTAAATAGCAGGAACTTGTCTATAACTAACCGGATGGCTTTTCGATGCATCATATATCTAGTATTCTAGTATCACAATTTATATACGTAAGTTTGTCTTGTTCGTTTGCAGGTGGACGCTAATCTCCGAAACTGCACCAACTTTAATGAAACTTTCACACAAACCTAAGTGTTAATATGCATATAATATTGAATGTATCGTTATATACATGCCTACGCCCTCATACAGAGAGAGGATTAATCCCTGGTAGTAGAGTGAAAGCAGGTCTGCCTAATTAGCTACCATGGGCTCACCAGTCTGTGCAGAGGTGGCGCTGCTTCATAGAATATACTAGAAGGAGTAGAAACGTCTCGAATGGCAGACTGAATGAGTCGAGAATATGAGTCACGGACATATAAGAAGCGGGACCAGCGCATCGGTCAGTTAGTTCAGTACAGTTCTAAGAGCAGTCAAGCGATCAGGTAAGATAAAGAACAGTAATAAATAATGAATTTATAGTAGCTAAAAATTATAGTTAGCGTGTAGCTATAAAGACTAATTATTATAACTAATTTGGTGATAAATAAATCAGTGGTTGCAATTATTAGACCTATGTTCGGAGTGTTCACTAAAGGGTGTAAACACGTAAAAATATCATGATAATATCATATGATATTTATTAAAATATCAAGATATTTTCGAGCCCTGGTGTCAGGTCTAAGAGAACCTCCAATTCAGCCATAGTAGCTGTTTTTATGGCCCCCATGATGAACAGGCAGGCAAGCTTTTGTACGCCACTTAACAGCTTATTGCTCCTGACTCCCAGTATCCATGATAATACTGATCCATAGTGTATAACCACAGGGTTATATTGGGGTATTTCCCATGCATTTCCCTGCACCTTCCCAGGGCAATTGTTTTCTTTGTGCCTTTTTGGATGTGGACATTTCTGGTTAATTTTTAGTCAAAAATGAAATATTTCGCCTCACAGGTAAATGGAATTTCTAATCCATTGAGCATTAGGGATCATAGGCCTTCCAGTGCTCTTTTTCGTCTGAAAGTAATGACTGTGGTCTTGTGAGGATTTATAGAGAGTCCTGTCTTATTACACCATTTGTCAAGAATATTTAGGGCCTTTTGTGAACGTTCTGATATCGTGTTCGCAAATCACCCTTTAGCTACTATTGCTAGATCGTCAGCGTATCCTAAACAGTAAAAGCCTTCTACAAGACAGTTTTTGGAGAAGCTCATCAACAAGGGTTGCCCACAGAAGTAGAAATAATACTTCTCCCTAGGGGCAACCTGTACTTACCCTTGTCTTAATGATAGCCTCGTCTAGACTGGATATTATAATCCTGGCTTTAATCCACTGTCAAAGCGTTTTTGGGACTGTGTGTTCTCAAATTTAAAATTTTAAGTTCTTTATGTTTTTTGGGAATTTTCAAGGCAACATTAAATCTGTTGCTTGAGACTCAACAACACATCAATTCACAAAAATGTGATTAAAAACGAGAACTGAAAGCAAAAAGAAGATAATATTCCAATTAGTACACTATTTATTTAAGATAAATATTTAGCTTATTCGTACGATATGTGTAATGATGACGAATTTATTTAATTTTAGCTATTTACTAAAAAAAAAAACAGTTATACAATTGCTAGATGTACACTTTTGCAATCCTCCTTTATGCACGATACTCCAATTTATTAATTTCGTAATAAAAGAAGTAAAAAAAACTATTTGCGGCTGTGGGTATAAAGTTTTATCTCCTCCATTCAAAAGTTGATAACTTGAAAACTTTGGAATTTAAAACTAAAATGTATATGGATATCGATTTCATCTTAACGAAGCGTATGTAAGCGGAGTATTTTTAGGCAAATCATTACTGAACGTAAAAAGATTTCAGCGTTCAAAAGAATGGTTTTCTAATGTTATTCCCATAGAATAATTTATCATGAAGTTTTTACATTTATTTATTTCTCCTAATTTAATTACGTCAAGTTGTATAATCTGTAAGTTACATGTTAAAACTAAATGGTACCATGCACAGACGGGTGGATTGGGGGGATAGTCCGACAGCCAGGGGCAAAGCGCTGAAGGGCCTAGGTTTGGTTAGGCGTCAAAGTTCAATAACTGCATCAAAGAAAATAAGTCTCAGCCTAGAAATTCTATTATTATAAGCACTCGTGATGCAAAATATACTTCGGGAGAACCACACAAAAGAATTAAAACATTAGTTAATCCAGTAGGTAAGTCTCTCTGCTACCGTAAACAGTATTAAAACCAAATAATAACAGTTATAAACTGTGGAAACTCTGATTCGTTAAATAAGCAAGTTAAAAAGTAAATTAAATACTCAATTAAGTGAAAATTGTAATATTGTCGAATCAAAAAATATAAGTCCTAAGATTATAATATTCGGTTCAGAAAAACCTGAAAATGCTGGTGATGAGCGTAATTTTGAAGAGAACATAAGGAGGAAAATAAATCATAAAGGTCGTATTAATTTAACTGTAGCAGTCGATTCACAAACAAGAAATACGGTAATTGAGAAAGGCTATATTTTACGTCGAGTGGAAAAATGTAATGTTCCAGATTCCTACCACATTAAAATATGCAACAATTGTTCAGGTTTTGGGCATTTCAACACAGGCTGTACCAGAAAAATTCCAGTATGTTCCGTAACCGTAAATGAGCAAATTGCATTAGTTTGAACAAAATTTATAAAATAAATTTAGATGTAAACTCTTCTGCACAAGATAAAAATTGTCCAACATATTTAAATAAATTAAATCAAATAAAGGAAAAAACTCTGGCACATTTATTACATTTTTTTGAATAGTAATCAAAATGTATCGTATCTAAAGAAGATATATGTGTTGAGCCTCAAAACTTGCAGTGCATTAAAAACAAAATTGAGGAAACTGACGTACTTTTATCAACAGAACAAATGTACATTTTTTGTGTTTCGGAAACTCATCTTAAACCAGAAGAAGTAGATCACGTTGTGTTAAATGGGTATAAAATATCTAGCTCATACTGTTTCGATAAATGGTAGTGTTTTTGTACTAACAAAGAAATAGCTAAATAGTAGTGACATCTCTGACACTCTGACTTAGTTTTCCTGAGTCAAGATACATTTTCTAATGCTCAGCTGTTAAATGCACAATAAATGGTAAACAACTTATTTATTTTATGCGTATATATATCACCAGATTCTGATGTATGTGTTTTTCTGTCCAAATTTGAGTAATGTCGTAATTTAATTTTTAGTAAAGAACAACTCTCCCGTGTAGTCGTATGTGGTGATTTTAACATAGATTTGTTAGAAAAATCAAAGGACATTGCAGAACTACTTACAGAAATAAAACTTAAACTATATGTAGTATGATAGTAAGTTAAATATAAAAACAATTCTTAACAATGATTTATGGATCATTTTGTCCAAAAAATAGTTTTTGTATAACCTGTACTACCATACTCTCACTCACTGTTTTGATTTTGCACCCTTGAACCATATAAATGATCCAATTTCTAATTTAATTTTTAATCCTGAGACAAAATCTAATTCAGTTAGCTAATTTTTTTCAATAAAAGTTATAGAAAAATTTGCTCACCCATTAGCTGTACCGTTATGCCACTTAATAAAAGAATACTTTCGTCAATAATGTTTTCCCGATATACTTAAACTCTCTAAGGTTATTCCACTTTCTAAAAAAGTAGATGTTGCGCAGCCCTGTAATTCACCTATTTCATTGCCGTCCATTTTATCAAAATTCTTTGAAAAATTGATAGCAAATAGAATACTTATTGCAATATCCTATCCAAAAATCAACATGGTTTTCACAAAAATCGCTCAACATATTCTGCTCTTGTAACCGTTTTAAATACATTTATAAAAATCAAGATCAAGGAAATAAGGTGATGGCAGTATCCATTGATTTAACGAAGACCTTTGACTGCGTAGGCCATAAGATTCTATTAAAAAGTTAAGTCTGTGTGGGCAACGTCATAAAATTATTCGATCTTATTTAAATAACAGAAAACAATTTGTTGAATTCTGCATGGTTACATACCGGTGAGCTATAGATTGATATAGGGCTTCCCCAGGGAAGTGTATTAGACCCTTTATTATTTTTATTGTACATAAACGATATAGACAGTGTATTCTCTACATGTTCAGTGCATTTGTAGACAGCATTTCTATTATTGTTAGTGCCAAAACTAAACATGCAGCTATCGCGAAGTTAAATGAAAATGTATGCGCTGCAATTAATTATTTTATAAACCACAAAGTTATTCTTAACCAAGAGAAAACTTTCTCGCTGCATTTCATGTCAATTCATTTTGCAGTAAATATGCGAGTAACTGCTTTGCGTTGAAAAAGTTGTGCCAAATATCAAGACCTATATCGTAAAAAATATTATTATTCTAATTTTGAGTCACGTTAAAGGTGTGGTGTTATTTTTTGGGAAATTCCACAATGTATGATCGTGTATTTATACTGCAAAAAGGGTCATACGTTATATGTTTGGGCTTAAACACCGGGAATTGTGCAAATCTTCATTTATCAAACACAAAATACTAACTTTGCCTCGAACTACATAATCTGGCAATGTAAATTTGTTCGGTTCAAAATTAGTTGTCAATTTTGTTATAGAAATAACGGTATAATCAGTGACCAAACTCGTAGCCACTGTTTCGCCGTGCATTAAGGTTGTCAAACATCTAAGGAGAACGCCAAATGTCAAAAAATCCCGACGCGATTTAAAAATTTTTGACGACGCAATACTTGGATATCAAAAATTGAAATATGTATAGCGTCACTGGCTGCTACTTGTTGCCACAGCCGTTGTCGGAAGCGGTTATGGGCGTCAAAACAAGCGGCCTTCGTTGCTTAGCCACAAATAATATTCCTACATTGATGTGAAGTATTACACAGAAAATTTACGAACGTGTCTACATACAATAAAATAAAAATTAACAACAAACAGATTGGGGAAAAAAGCAGAGTTAAGTATCTGGGAGTGACCCTGGATACGAGGCTCTGCTTTGAACCCCATATTACAGCGACGTTACAAAAAACCTACGCGACATTAAACAAATTGTATCCACTGATAAACCGCAGAATCAGACTAACTACTGACAATAAACTGACGCTATTTAAAGTTATATTTCGACCACTACTGACATACGCCTGTGCGTCTTGGGATTGCATTTCAGACGCACAGTGCTTAAGACTACAGACTACTCAAAAAAAATTACTTCGACTACTACTAAACGCGGACAGATATACTCCGGTTGCGGAATTGCATGAAAGGGCTAAAGTCCCCTTCATGCGAGAGTACATCGATGAAATAGCTGAAAAATTCTACGCTAAAAATTCAGCAATCGGAGCTGACCAGAGACGCAGACATAATGATCCTCCCCACGCCCATCGTCTCCACCAAAATTTACCTATTTACGACATGAGAGACTAACGAGGGACAAACCACATATAACACGGACATATCTACCTACCCCTTTTCCCCACATAATCCCCCTATTGTAAATATGTACATAGTTATCAGAACATTGGTTTAATTTATAAATTTAAGTTTTAATTCTAATAATGTATATAAACTGCTGGCCACTCGAACTTACACATAGAGAATTTTAGGCAAAATTTAAAGTTCAATATTTTCAACAGGAATGCAAATTTTTGAACGCGGCTTGCAAATTTTAAGAGTTAGTTTTTTTCGGATTAAGCTGCATGACGTATATTTATCGTAGGACCATAAGTTTATTATATACGGGGTGATCAATGAAGTCATGCAAAAAATCAAAAAGTTTGTATGAGTGAAATTTCCGCAAAAAATTTTTTTGGTCGTTGCAATATGGTTCGTTACCATCAATATCTCTAGACGATTTTGCCAGTTTTTGGATTAAGGCCCTTAGGCCTTGTACACACTACTCAACATAAAATTTGGATACCGAAATTTTTAAAATGCTATAACTTGACATTGGATTGACGGTTCTTGATGATTTTTGTGGATTTGGAATCCTTATTTCACGTAGATTTTCTATGGTCTAAGCATTTTATTTGAGGGTTGAAATTTACACATTATGCCGGGTCGATAATAAACAAAAACGTAGGGTACGACGCGCTCTAAGGTTTGGCATTATTTAAGTTTTTGTAAAAATAAATTCTCACCTCAAGTTGTTTTTATTTAATGTTCCTCTCACTGTTCTGTCCGAAACTCACACCCCAGTTTGTTGTCTTAAAGAGTAATTCAGTTTTACAGAGTTCTTTGTCCACCCCCAAGCCAATAATTATGATCGGGTGTAATTTCTACGCGACGCGTCAATTTCAAAGTAGGCATTGGAAAAACAAATTTGTTGCTATGCAATTAAAAACTGTTTACAATATTTTAGAAATAATCTGACACATTTCAATGTTATAATTTTGTAAAGTTTAATTAATATGAGGCGTTTAACTACGGCAGAAAGGGAAAATTGCATTCGACTTCTCAACGAAGGAATGTCAAAACAGCAAATTGCGCACATTTACAATGTCAGCCGAAAGACAATTTATAATTTGATCCGCCGCGTCGAAACTACTAGTGATCATATTTATGGGCATGGGGGTGGACATAAAAAAAAAATAAACGAAAGAACCGAAAGAATTTTAATGAGAGAAACTATGCGGAATAGAACAAAGAACTCTAGAAAACTAAATGACTCTTTTGTTTTTTTTTAATTAATGTACCTAATTTTAATTAGGTAATTTTAATTTAAGTTTAAATTAAATTCATTTTTAGTTTTTTAGTTAAATTTTTTTTTAATTATTAAAAATTACCAGAATTAGAATTATAAATTTTTTAAGAATTGACTTTTGGCCATTGTTAAGCAATCTTGTACATTGTAGAATATAATGTAATAAACTTGTTCTTGTCGCTACGTTTTTGTTTATTATCGACCCGGCATAATGTGTAAATTTCAACCCTCAAATGAAATGCTTAGACCATAGAAAATCTACGTGAAATAAGGATTCCAAATCCGCAAAAATCATCAAGAACCGTCAATCCAATGTCAAGTTATAGCATTTTAAAAATTTCGGTATCCAAATTTTATGTTGAGTAGTGTGTACAAGGCCTTATGGGCCTTAATCCAAAAACTGACAAAACCGTCTAGAGATATTGATGTTACCTTAGTAACGAACCATATTGCAACGACCAAAAAAATTTTTTGCGGAAATTTCACTCATACAAACTTTTTGATTTTTTGCATGACTTCATTGATCACCCCGTATATAACAAACTTATGGTCCTACGATAAATATATGTCCTGCAGCTTAATCCGAAAAAAACTAGCTCTTAAAATTTGCAAGCCGCGTTCAAAAATTTGCATTCCTGTTGAAAATATTGAACTTTAAATTTTGCCTAAAATTCTCTATGTGTAAGTTCGAATGGCCAGCAGTTTAGTTTTTTAACAGCAGTATTTTTAATTTTAAAAAAGGACCAAAATTAAAGTAGGTTTTTATCAAAATCTTTTCCTACGCAAATACATATAAATAGAAAATGATTCCAGACCGATATCTTATACATTTCTTTAACTGCTAAGCAGATTCAAATACATACAAATTTATCAAACCTCTGGGAGGTAATATATAAATAGATTAACTAAAATCCAAGGAGCAGTTGACTCTTTCGGCGTCCATCGGCCAGCCTAGTATCAGAAGATGATAATCTACTTTTAAACTAGGGAAAAACAACATAAATTGAATAAAATGTAAATTAGAGCAATGAATAAAAAATCTTTAATTGGTAAATTGGTAATTGGTGTGAAGTATAAGGTAGCTCAAGCTCGCGTCGCTTTAAAAACAAAAACATTATATATTTCATATTCGCATACACAAGTTTTAAATATAAGTACTTACTTCTCTTATCTGCGTATTAAATTTTCTTTTATTATACACAAGAAGGGATTAAACTGTCAAATATAAATCTGGCTAAACAACTCGATTAAAGATAATACGATTAACGTAACAGTAGATAAGAAAGCTAATATCTAATATTCACTAATAAAAGTGTCCATTCAAACAACTATTTGTTGTACTGAGTGGCCCAAAAGTCAATTACATAGTCATATGTGTTTCATAAAATTGATGGTGAGGACTGAACCAAGCAACTTTATTACATGGAGACGTGAAAATTGACAATTTTGAAGAGTTTCTTCAATTTTGTCTAAATATATTAAATCATTTCATATATCATATAGATTTTATGTAGTTCTTCATAAGTGCAAATCGGTAAATTAGGCCACCCTGTATTCTATTTGTTAGGGAAAAATAACTTTTAATAGCGATTAAAATCAACTGCTCCAAGAAGCTTCAAAACTTGACAATACAAATCAATGAAATTGCAAAAATAGTATATTTTATAATTAGGAGCAAAAGTGACTGAATACATTAAACAGGCAACCGCTTTTCCTTGAAAACGGTTTGTCGTACGGTTAATTATCAAGAGAGCTCTTTATATAATATTAGCCGAAAAATCATAATTTAGCCTTAAAAAAACTGAAAATGTTAACTAAAAAAAGTAGTAAAGGATTCTCCACCTATGGATAAAATTAATTTTGGTTAGTACTGTATAAAAAATTTGTAGCCAAGTCTTATACATACTAAATACATTTTATTCCCTTTAATAACAGAGTGGGGCGATAGAGGGGGTGGCAAATGTAAAAAAAATTAGAAGCCTTTGGTTCTCGTATACCCACTAAATCCAAATTTAACTTCTTATTCCCTTTAATAATAGGGTGGTGGTGGTGGCAATGGAGGTGGTAGAGGAGGTGGCTGATGCCAAAAAAGAGTCCCTTAGTTCTCGTATACACATTAAATCTCAATTTAATTTTTTACTCCCTTTATTAATGGGGTAGGGGTGGCAATGGGAGTGGTAGAGGGGGTAGCTAACGCCAGAAAATTTTTTTGTGGCGTTTCGTTCTTGTATACACACTAAATCACATTTTATTTTTTTTTTACTCCCTTTCATAATAGTGTGGGGGTGGTATTGGGGGCGACAGTGGGGGTGGCTGATACAAAAAAAAATTTTGAGAACTTGACTCTTCGTACATGCCCTAAATTGCAGTTTTATGGGCTCTTACTTGCTTGCTTTGCCTATTTACCCTTATTTAGCCCATTTACCCCCGAACCCTTCAACGGAATTAGATCAAAATATAATCTAGTTCCAGATCTCGTTACAATACATAAGTGTACCAAATTTCAAGTCAATATCATAAACGGTTCCAGAGTAAACGTGCGCACAAAAGTTACAGACAGACAGACCGACAGAAAATTTTTTGCTCAAATTTAAAATCTCGACGTTTCATGACATTTTAAGCCTATTTCAACAAAAAAAAATAATTACTTTTTTTGTGTTACTATACTTCCATTGGACGTGGAAGTAATAAGCCTTAATAATGCAAAATAATTCGATTATTAAAACTTTACATTTAGGCGCCATCTTCAGAGGGCCGTAGCTTCCTTAAGAAGCATTTTCGGAAAAAGTTCAACACAATCATTCAAACATCCAAACTAACCAATTTATACAAAAAAATCTTACAAACGACTGCCCTAAAAAATACAGCCCCTTCATTATCTCGATTCACATCAAAACCACTCTCCAAACCCTCGAGTCAAAATATTTTAATTCACTTTCGAAAATCAAAAAAAAAATCAAAATTTAGAAAGTGTAACAAAAATCGACGGAAATTTCAAAATTAAAAACCCTTTTACGAATTCACGTTGTTAAGCACTGCAACTCATGCGTTGTGTTAAATATGAGGACAAGTTAATCCAGTCTCTAGTCAAAGTATATCGAGAGTTTTAGCGAAAATAGCCTTTAACGACAAGGGTCCCCTATCATTTTCTAGCAGTCGATTTTGACGGGAAAATGATGGGTTTTAACGGAATTTGCCCTAAACCGGTTCCTCAGTGATTCGGTGTCAGAAAAATATCGTTACCATGTACTCATATGTGCATGGGCCCGCCTTGCCTGAACGTATGAAATTGTAATTGCAAAATATAATTCAAAGTCGTTGCGATTCAAGCATTTTTAAGCTCCAAGGAGCGATCAAAATTGATATTGAACTGATAATACGTCAATAGACAGGCAAGCAAAAGCCCACCAAAAAATTTTTAAACATTGAACTTTTCTTGAATCTTTTTGTGTAATCGTTAGCTATAAACCGCATATTGGATGGTAGTTGGTGCATTATAAGCCGTTCGTTCCTCACCATGTGTTGTACACGGGCCAGATTATAGTATACGTCAATACATTTTCTTGAACGTTTTTGTAAAACATGATTTAATATATATTTTTGAACTTATATTGTCTTTTCTTGTGTTTTCAAAATTCCCTTTCAGGTTTAATTTTAAGAAAGTGTTAGTACTTACTGTGTTAGATTTATAGTGTTACGACGTCCAATTGGTACCATCAGTGAAGCAGTTAAGCATAAACGAACAGTAAGTATAAATTTTCTATTATTCTCCGTCTGAAACAGTCGTTTTGAACCCTTCTTTGTGAACGTTAATATTCATTTTTGGAAAATATAGTAGAAGTCCTTCAGACGCGAAAAATGGATCGTTCACATTGCCAGCAACTAGTAGCTATCTTCATTCAATCATCAAAACTTACTTTCATTTCGTTTCAACGCCGGCGATAGAACATTTTCAAATATGGATTAAATTACGACTTTCAACATTACTTTACGGGATCAATACAATTTTAACATTTTATTCAGACGGCTATAGCTCATATTTCAAAAACTGATTTAGATGCAACTTTCATTTATATATCAAAAAATCCAATTTTTCATTATCGTATTTATGATATATTTTTCAGTCCTGAATATGAATTTTTCAAAACAATTGCGCAATATTTCACAATTTCGAGCCCCATAGCATGTCCAGGACATATCCAGCTCTATCCAGACTTCGGCGAGTCAAGTCCCCATCGTACCATATAAATAGAGAAGCATGACGAGCTCAAAGGAAGTCAGTTTCGGTGCACTTCAAATTTGTTTCTGCGTTCCGCGAGCAAAGCCTCTAAACTAAATAGTGTTTAATTCTTTCCTGATTAACCTTACATTTCAACAAATCGAGTGATCGAAGTATGTGTGAAAATCTAATATCGGAGACCAGATTCTTCTACCACCTATAAAATTAAGAATCCAATTTTCAACTTTGTTATTTGTTTATAAGACAGGCATCTTACGGCGTAGCGAAGAGGGGGGGAAAGAAAGTAGTGGGGGGGGGGTCAAATGCCTCCGTGTCCCCCCCCCACTACTTTCTTTTCGGATTAATAATAATTATTATTACTGTTTTCGGTTCTTCTAATAAGCCCTAGGATCGCTTTTTTATGATCTAAAAATTGAATTTCCTGTATTGACGATACCACGCAGCTCTTGCAAAAAGTAAGTTTTAAGCAATTATTGTATTCTGCAATTTAGTGTGATAATTCAGTTATAAAATTCGTGTACTGTACATAATGAACTACAGGAAAATGGTACAAAGTGGAAAAAGTTGTGAAATTGTTAGTTTGATGCTTAAGGTTTCAGCTGATCAGGAGACACGTCTGCTGCGGTTGAACGTTGAATCCATTTTTAAATAAATGTAATAGTTCGAGAATAACCTGGTGAAAATTAAAAAAAATTTTGAAAAATTCTTAATTTTTAGCAGCCGTGAAACCGAGAAAATATGAACGTTTCTAGTTTCTTACGAGGTTTCTTACTCCCATAAAAGTTCGTGTAAACATTTCTTCTATTATTCGAGAGATACAAATTTTATTACCTACTTATTATCATTTTTTAGGAAAATATAAATATAATAGAACATAACAGAATAGAATGTATTTTGACTTGTGCCCTTATAAACTGGACAATCTCTTAATAAGTAAATTCGTTATCTAGAGAATAGAAGTAACAATTTTGGCTAATGTAAGTTATACATTGTAGTCTAAAAGTCCCCACCTGTTAAACGAGTAAGACCAAATTGTATGTTACTAAAATTTCTATAACCATTCGTTATTGGCCAAGAGGATAGTCCAACGTTAAACACCCTGTACACAAATATAGTTAGTTACTTATTAATAGAATATTACCCGTACATTATATTGCTCTCTGATAACGCCTAATTATATCATGAGTATTTTTAACTTTTAATTAATTACTGCAGGTGTTAAATAATGTTTTTAAGGTTTTAGGAAGTAGTTTGGTAGCAATTTCTATAAAGCATACGTTTTTTCTAATTTTCGATCTTATCTCAATATAATAAATTTTACTACATAATGTGTAAACAATTATGTAACTACTAACAAAATTAATACAATCTCGAATACAATCAACGAACTACTTTTCTAGACTTAAATATTCCAGGTTAATCAAGTACATTAACTTCTGTTTCTAATAAAATTATCACCTAAAAACAATTAGTAAAATCTTATTACCAATTGAAATAACGAAGACGAGGTATAAAACTAAAATTTTATTCTAGATCAAAATTGTACGTGGCAATATACTTGCGTTATCAATAATTTGGTCGTGATCATACAGAGAGCAATTTGTTTGTTCTATGCGTAACAATACATACTTAAAAATATATACTACAGAAAAATAAATATTTATTTATTAATTATCATTATACTATTTCATCACAAATTACAATAATTATTCTGGACATCTTAACAGTAAGTATATTATTTTATATGTAGTTTTCTTAACATTTATTTAACGGTCTGTTTCAGCTACTGAGGCCTAACATCGACGCATATAGGCGAGCCACCCCCAACCAGGAATTCTTTCCGAACCTCTTCTCTTTCGAAGAGTAGGGATCTTTTACTTGCCTAATATTCAATAGACAAGGGACCGGCGGCTTTACATTCCCTCCGAAGGATGGTGTATCTACTACATAATCCTCGCATAAGATTGCATAGGTTCCGCGCAAACACTGATATACAAGCCGTTCGAAGATGTGTGGCGAGGACGCGGTCTTCCTTGTTAACACACGGGAGCCTCTGTTGATTTTGAAAAATAAAAAGATTGAGCTTTATAACTTGATTGAGACTCCACGTGCACTTTATTTAGATAGAGAGTTTTGGATGTTGGTTTTGAAGTTGTGGTTCGGGTCAATTGCTACACCCTGTATATGTGTTTCTGGAACTTGGTATGCACTTTATTTAATGGTATGATTTTAATTAACACTTGATTGAATTTTTTTAATGTCTTTGTCTGGGTCGAAAGCCGCATACTGTATATGTCTTTCTTGAAATAACAACAATTTAGTTTAAACGAAAATGAAAATATTTATTTATAATAATTAAATAGATTTTTTTAACATCTTTAGATTAATATTTGATTTAACAAGGTTACGTGATAAGAGACTATTCGATAGCAGAAATTCCGAGAGAAATTCAATCGTGTCTGAAATTTCCAAAAAAATAAAATAATCGTGAAAATAAAATGAGTATTAAGATGCTGAAAAAATTCACCTAGCGAATTTTGCGCGACGGCGATAGATTTTTAAGGCTTTTCTCTTGGACCTCACAAGAAGCAATTACGGTAACTTAGTTATAGGGAATTACGCAGTGGCCGAAGTCGGAAAGCAGCTAGATCGTCGGCACTATAACTTAGTTATATATACCTGACACACAAGTATAATAATACTATATTTAAAAACACTATTTTCAAAAATTACTAATAACTCCACTCGCAAAAATATATAATTTGATGCACTCTTCAACTACTTGCTTCGAATGAGCTGACCTCGGCATTATATAGGTATCGTTGCGTTTCGTTTAAACGGGGACTGATCTCGCCGGAACGTTTTTCCCTATTTTCTATGGTGGCCCCGTCCATTAACGTAAGATTTCTGGGCTGAAACATATATGACAATTTCGGAGGAGTATTTCTTGATATTTAAATGGAGTTTGAATCTAATTTGGTTTTGGAGTTATTTCGAATAACTCTCCGAATGAAACGATTAAAATTGAAATGATCCGGTAAGGTCTTACGAAGGTCTCCCCTGCATGCTGGCACCGTGGGGAATAACTGCGAGGAAGTGGCACACGTTTTATTTATTTTTATTGTGTGCTTACTTGAAACAATTTTTGTTGGGAAAAACCATGAAGATCACAAAATAAAAAGTCGGCTAAAACGTCGGCACTGACTAAGGTAGTTGTTTTTTTGTTCATCCATACATCAGTTCCAATTTCGGCAATCTTCTTATTCTTCTTGTTCTTTTATTTTATTTTTTTTTGTTCTTAAAAGTGAGGGGCACAAACATTTCAAACTAAGTTACTGTCTAATTCACAATTTGAAAGTATTTTAAAAGTACTCACGAGCACTAGCCCTCGTGAAGTGCTCCCAAGCACAAAACTGCTTAAAGTGTTTAGACGAGCACTAAACACAGTGTTTAGGGCTCTGGTCTTGATATACACTGATTGTTCTGTTCTCTTATTTACAGCCTAATAGCTAGATGAAAAAGTTCTATTAAATTTGAGGGTTAACCCACCCCAAATAAACACCTTATAGAGCTTCAATTAACGTCAACTTAGTATCAATTAAGGTTTGTAACCTCTAAACTTATCAAATTAGAACTGTGCAAGTAAGATGGTTTTCAAAATATTTATTTTTTGGATTTTTAGTGGAAACTTTAGTCGATAATATCACCTCAGAGATACAGTTTGGTATAATAGAGGTAAGTTAAATCAAATAAAAAATATTTTGCGTTGATCTACATGTACTAATTTCGGGACAAGCTGTATATTTAATTGGGGATCTAGGCGGAAGCGAGATAGTTGCCTTATAGCTTTATTAAATGAAAAATATACATTTTAGTGGAGTGGATCGGGCAGAAAAAGAATTCGTAGTTCTCAAATTGATTTTTTTTTTCCAATCGACTAAGTCAGGTCTCGGAATTGTTTTCTCACTTATCTGAGGGTCGAGAGGGGGGGGGGACCATTTAAAAATACGAGAAACCAGTTTTTCGTCAATAAGTCGGCGGGTGTTGATTCCACAAAAAAAATATACTTCCCAAAAATGAAGAACTTGACAAAACACGCAATTTTGGTTCTCGGCCTCATCGACGTCGGACCATTATTTACCGAGATATCGCGAATTAACGTTACAGGAAAAAAAAATTTCAATTAATTTTTTTCTCGGCTCGACATGCGTGTAGGGCTATTATTATATTTTTCATAGAAGGGCAATGTCACCCATCTTAAGAGGCCGGAGGCTTGGGGTGGTGGGGCAATTAGGAGGGGAGGGAGAGAGGGAGGGAAAATTTCTTTTAAACTCCGATAACTCGTGGCAGGAGAGGTGGATCACGAAAAATCAAAATGACATTTCTTCAGTTTTTCACGTAGAACTCAATAAAATTGACAGAAATCGACTTTAGCGAAAAACACGCGGCTGGCACGCGAAAGCAGTTTTGACCTTTTTTTCAAAAAAAAGTTTTGTCATTAAGGGAAGGAGTGGAGGAAATAATTTTTATGTCAATCGATGGCTTTATGTTTTATCTTCGATATCCGCCCAACTAGACCGCAATTCGATAATTAGGAAGGAAGAGAGGAGAGTGCAAAGTTTTTGCTGTACAGCGGGAGAACGAAGAGGAGTGGGTGGTTCTAGCAGGGTTCAAAACAGAGAGAAAACATTTTTCTTTTTATTTATCCACTTTTTAATTTTACCCTGTTCATATCTTGCCCATCCGAGCGAGTTACAATTAAAAAAACGAATGGAAACGGGCGAACGAGTCAGTCGACGGAGCGACGCGCAGCCGAGGGCAGAGCTTACGTCTTCCACTTCTCTCTCTCTCTCCTGTCTGACTCACACACGCGTGCACCTACTCCGATTGTCATAATTCTCCTGTAATTAATTGACAGTCACTTGTGAGGACCAAATAGAATCGCTTTTCCAAATATTCTAACAAATAGCAATCTGGCAAGCTCTATTTGCAGAATTACTGGTATAAGGTCGTCGAGCTTCGTGGAGTCCGTAACTCGTCGAGTTCCCATCTGCTGCTGTAACTTAAAGTAAGAATAAGAAATTAAAATCAGGAGCTGATTCGTTAAATGGAGACGTGTTACTCGCAAACTACATTGCGTTCACGGCGCGTGTTCAAGACATTAACAATGGTGCTTACTCACATTTCAGTTTCAAGTGCCGGACTGCAACTACCAACAAACACGGCAATGGAAAGACCAGCACTTTGACAAATTTCTTTCGGTTTACATTCCAAAACTGTAAATGGATGTTTAACCATATAGTAATTCTGCAAAAAGAGCGTACCAGATTGCTATTTGTTAGAATGTTAGGAAAAAGCGATTCTGTTTGGTCCTCAAGTGACTCTCAATTAATGACAGGAGAATTATGACAATCAGAGTAGATACACGCGTGTGTGAATCAGTCAGGAGAGAGTAAGCTCCGCCCACGGCTGCTCGCCGCTTCGTCGACTGACTCGTTCGCCTGTTTCCATTCGTTCTTTTAATTGTAACTCCCGCGGATGGACAAGATACGGACACGGACAGGAAAATTAAAAAGTGGATAAATAAAAAGAAAAATGTTTTCCCTCTGTTTTGAGCCCTGCTAGAACCCCCCACTCCTCCCCGTTCTCGCGCTATACAACAAAAACTTTGCACTCTCCCTTCCTAATTATCAAAACTTCTTTCGCGTGCCAGCTGCGTGTTTTTCGCAAAAGTCGATTTCTGCAAATTTTATTGAGTTCTACGTGAAAAACTGAAGAAATGTCACTTTGATTTTTGCGATCCACCTCTCCGGTCACGAGTTATTGGAGTTTAAAAGAAATTTGCCCTATCTCTCTCTCCTTCCCCTCCTAATTGTCCCACCTCCGGCCTCTTAAAATGGGTGACATTACCCTTTTATAAAAAATATAATAAAAGTCCTACACGCATGTCGAGCCGAGAAAAAATTAATTGAAACATTTTTTTCCTGTAACGTTAATTCGCGATATCTCGCTAAATAATGGTCCGACGTCGATGAGGTCGAGAACCAAAATTGCGTGTTTTGTCAAGTTCTTCATTTTTGGGAGGCATACTTTCTTTTGTGGAATCAACGCCTGCCGACTTATTGACGAAAAACCGGTTTCCCGTATTTTTAAATGCCCCCCCCCTCACGACCCACTATTTTTAAAAACTTTTATTTAACTTGCAATGTTTCTTTGTTTGCTTGTTAGTTTGTTTAGGTCAAATCTTGCAATCAAAATTTCGCAGTTCTAATTAAGCTAGAGCTTTGAAATTTTACACGTGTATAAGTCCGGGTGGCTTTAACATTTTCATATAAGAAAAAAACAAGATGGTGGACGACTTTACCGTTTATGATCCGATTCGACTCAAAATCGATATCTGGAGATTTTCGAGATCGACAATTATGAAAACTTCAGAAATTCAAAATGGCAGCGCCAATATGGCTGACGACTTTTGTCACTTAGGTCCAAATCGATCAAAATCGATATCTTGGGGTTTTCGGGGTCGCGAATTACGAATTTCAAGTCAAAAATTTAGTTCAAGATGGCGGACGACTTTACCATTTATGATCCGATTCGTCTCAAAATCGATATCTGGAGATTACAGCATATCAAAAGACTGGAAAGTAAAAATAAAATTATATATATAAAAAAAGCTTGTCGCGAGATTTTCCTGTGTAAAGGAGATCGCTCGCGACAAGCTTTTATATCGTAAAAAAATTTTTACAATGTAACAGAATGATGGGTTTGATTTACTTCAAAGTTTATTTTCTACTATTTAGAGCATTTAAATGAAAGCTTTTTTTACTTCTCGACATATATACACATACATAGAGTGTAATATAATCTTCTATATTCATTAGTTTTTAGAAACGGATAGTCCATACCAAGACAATAATTATATCAAATATTAATTTGAAATCATATCAGAAAAACAGTTATGATTTATTTTATATAATTTATTGTAAGTAAAACTAATAAAGAAACAAACCGAAATCATTTTTTAAACTATAAGGTTTATAAGTGAAATTTTGTCAAGAATCTCATTTATAAATGAACATTTTTATAAATACATTATCGACTTTGTGTATAATATTTCAGGCCTAAAATACTAAATTGCCAAAGACTTTTATTTACACTTCGTCTTATTTTGAGTTAAAATAAACAATTTTAGGGACTGTTCGTTGAAAATATAATCAATTTCCGTGGCAGCATGCTTAGATTTTCTGTGAAGTTATACATTTGTTTATACGTATAGATGAGGAACCTGATCGAGCCCAAACAAGAGTAAACAAATTTTTAATTTATAGTTTCGTGATAACATTTTTATACGACTCTGCTTATAACCCGAGGGTTCAAAATAATATAAAACTAGTTCAACGTGTATTGATATATTGCTGTGATATTGTAAGTGCAAATACCTATGTGTAAGTATGTCACAGATAAGCCTAATATAAAAGCACCCTCCGGCTTAATTATTTGCGTATGGCCTGGCATTTAAGACTATGTCAAATTGTGAAGCCGTACGACAGAAGTTATACAGCTTCGGACTATCACTAATCCACCGAAATCATGTAGAAAATGTATACAGATTATTTTTTCGATATTAAATTTTAAACACGGAAACCTCGTGTTAAATATCCACTTAACATCATAAGACCTGTTACCTATTCTCCAAAATACATAATGCATACAAATATCAGGAGATGATTAAAACTAAAAACCAATCTTATTTCTTTTCTGATGGTGTTAACATGGTTAGCGAAACGAGCGTCGAGTAGTGTATTCGAGGGTAATGTTCAAATATTTTCGCGTTCTAACGGTTTTCTCAACATAGACCTCACATTCAAATTCTGAAATTTAAAAAAATATTTCGCGTCAATCTGCGATTTATAGACATGATATTAACTATCAAAATTTTATAATAACTTACTGACCAGCGGCTGTACACTTTTTGCCATTTTTATATTTTTTTCAGCAGAAAACACAAAGCCTTCGAATGATTTTTGTCCATTACGTTACCAAACTTTAAAATTGCATATTGCCAATTACAATTCAAAATGAAAATATATATTTAATTCAGAACTTGCTGATAACTAGTGCTGTAAATATTTTTTTATTATACCTAAAATATAATTTATGTTTTTGAACCTAAGGGCGGATTTTACAAATGTGGTTCAACTTTGAACTAAGTTCAAAATCTAAGGTTACAATTGTAGCAACAATGGTAGTCAAGGATCTTGAACCGAGTTTAGGTTGAACTGGAACTGAACTTCGTTTGTACAACTCGCCTTAAGAAGCTTGCAAAATCGGGCCTTTAAAACACTAGAGCTTTAAAGTTGCTTTGGTAACAACCAATTTACAGATAAATACACAGAATATGAATCGTACAGTCTGCTAGTTTACTATTTATCAACGATGACCTTATTAATGCTTTTGGGTTACTAATTTCAAACAACTCCAATAATTCACGAACACAAAGTCGAAACAAACGTTACAAATCAACAAATTTATAATAAAAATGTACATAGCAACCAAACAAAAAAATTGTAACCGTCTCTATGTTACCGATTAAAAATGAAATTCAGAGATTACCTTGTAAAATGAATCTTCATTAATTAATGTGTCTAATTTTTACTTTGCAATGCAAGTATAATAAAAAATAGCGTATAATACTAATTTAATCTTTTTTGAAAATTCGTGTTAGAAAATTTGAGCTAGGATTGTACTTTATCATTATTTTATAAATTTATAAGTAACCAAAAAGCAAACCAAAATGTTTTATTTGTCAACTATTCATATCTAAATATTTATATATCATGCTATATTATACCCGTACAGAAATACGTGATTTGGGATCGCGATGAAAATGATCGAAATTGAGATATGTTGTAGTTCAAATCTTCCTGATGAAAAATTCGAATGAGACCAAGGCTCGAAAATCTTTTATTTTGAAGTTACAGCAAAGTCGAAAATTGGTAAATTCGTGACAAGTCTTAAAAAATCAGAAATATATATTTATAAATACGATACTAGATAATAGTTATGTGATATTAACATCATAATGCAAGTTGAATTTAAAATTACCAAGCGCGTCGTCTGTTAGATATGCAGCGCATGCGCAAATAAGATTATACATATATTATATATATTAATGTGCTATGATCATCGACTTCAGGAGCTAGTCATATTCAATGTTTGACGTTAGAAATGAGAGAGAAGAGGCTAAAAAATTTAAAATCTTCATGCCAAGAATAAAAATCAATAAACTCGGAGGAGCGTAGAAAATTGTTATTTGCAAAAAACTCCTACAATGTATGGATTTTCGAATTTTCCTACTAACATATTCCAATTTTTTGAGTGACATAATTTTCGCACACAATAGTTTTGAGTAAAACATAAAATAAATACCAATTATATATTCGGCTGATAAAAATGAGAGTAGGATAGGCATTCGAATATTGAATATTTTGTTGAAAAAATAAGATTTTAACACAGATAAATAGGATAAAATCGACCGTTCATATAGCGTTATTTTATAGTACTCGTATTTATAAAACGCACAGATTTGGAAGAGTAAAAACCTGAACTACACAATGTAAAGTCAAAACGATCTTTTAAGAGTTTCAAACGAAGCTTTTATACTTAGTTGATTATAAAATCTATATATCGTATATGTGTATATGCGTATATATATACGTACACATAAATATATAAATATGTATATTTTTTAAGATTTTTCACGAATTTACGAATTCTCGACCCTTTACCCTTGCTGTAACTCAAAAATAAAAGGTTTTCGAACCTTAGTCCCATTTGAACATTTCATCTGGAAGGTCTAAACTATAACATATGTTAATTTCGACCATATTTTCAGCAGGATTCCAAATCCCAGGATGTACGAATTTTCGACTTTTGCCCTTACTGTAACTCCAAAATAAAAGGTTTTCGAACCTTAGTCCTATTTGAACTTTTCATCGGGAAGGTTTGAACTACAACATATCTCAAATTCGATCATTTTTATCGGGATCCTAAATCACGTGTTTCTGTGCAGGGTTCTTTAGAAAATGTCTGTAATTTTATTATTTTTTGAGATGTTGGAGTAACACAGTGAACAATCAAGTTGCATTAAATAAAAACATATATTTTAAGAAAACATTTATTAAATAATTGATTGAAAATAATGTAGACCTCTGAAACAACAGCTTTAAAACTTTCGATGGGTTAGCAGAATTAGGAAAAACTTACACCATAGCAGCCATTTTTATTTGAAACTGACAATGTGACAGAGTGTTGGACAGGCCTATATTCAACTCGATGCTGCCGTGCATTGCACAATGACAACTTGCGCAAGCATAGACGAGGGCGCCGATAGAATCCCGGAGGGACAAATTTATATTGCCTCAGGTAAATGTGTTTCGGACTCTACGTTATTATTTAAAAATTGAATTTACATACGGATTTCGGGTGGAAAACGGATAATTTACGAGTTGTGGCACTAAAAGAAACTTTAAATGTTATGAAATATTAGCTTTGATTTTTAACAAGAATATAAGACAAAATTATATTACAATTTCCTCAGTTATTATTTTCAATAATACGGTTAGGGAAAGTTCAATTGCTGAATATTTTAATGGGGGGATTTGCCTTTGCTAATAACAAGTTTATATTCTAGAACTGTATATTTTCAGAGTTTATGTAATGACAAGTGACTTTTACTCTAATTATACTTCCAGTTGATGTACTATTAATGGCTTACCGTGTGCTTATATTGGCACGTAAGATGTCAAAGGAATGTTTTGCCTTTAAAATTATTATGTCAGGTTTCTCATGCGACTACCTAGTTTTCTATGATTGCAAACTTCAACCATAAATTCACAGTGCAATCTTGAGTACTTAATAAAATGGAAAATAAATAACATAATTGATTAACTGGGGTTCTCAATTAATAAATAGTGTGTTCATGCTTACAAGCTATTTAAATGAAAATAGTGATTAATTTTCCAAGGAAAATAATATTAGATAGAAACCGTAATTTCAAACTTTGCATCAAGAACTTGGATAAATAAATATAAAAGGTTACTACAGACACAACGTAATTTGGGTCCTAACTTTCTAAAACTAGACTATCACGGAAATGGACAATTTGTTTATTTATCTTGACATAAAATTGAGATAAATAACTATAGAGTGGGATTAAATATGTTCTTGATTATACCTCACGATCAAGGATTAGTAGTTAATAGACGGGAGTGGGGGGTGTTTCAAGGGGTAGAGATAGGTCTATTATTTCTTTTTGACGTCTTATTGAGTTTTTGCAAAAATAAATATATCCAAATTTATTTAGGGTAGACAGTTCTCATCGAAATGCATTGTAAATAGAGAGATAAGAAAGTTAATACATACTTAAATATCATGAAATCTAAAGGCAAGAGGCCAAGCGCCAGCTTTCTTACTAATAGCATCGCGGTTTGTTACTTCGTGCCAATAAACTCGAATTATCTAGCGTACGAGGACAATTTTACAAAATGCAATTTATTTTAAACTCACACTAGATGGCTGTTTGAATTCTCCGGTAAAATATTCTTTGAATTGTAATGTTATATTTACCAATAGCAAAAAGCAAACAGTAATTACATTTAGGTACAGTTATACAAGTACGATTAGCTTTATATTTAATTTTTTTATTAACAAATTTCTAAATTAATATATATCAGTATTTTTATATAATTATTTAGCATAACAAAATAGCACAGCGCCCCAAATAGCCAAATAATTTATAGAAAAGGAAGAAGGCAGCATTAAAAGTTCTCCTATACCTTTGTGTCTAAAATTGCCTGGGAATGTAAACAATCCCTGAAGCAACTGACCAACAACAGCAAGGTTACCTTGATGTGGGTGCCAGGGCATGATGGAGTACAAGGTAATGAACTTGCTGACAGCCTTGCGAAAAAAGGAACTGAAGCACAATTCATTGGACCTGAACCATTTTGTGGCCTGGCCAAAGGACACATATTGGAGGAGATCCGGAAATGGGAAAAGGAACAAAAAAAAGTCCTAGTGGAGGAATACCCCAGGCCAAGCGAAAAAGTTTATAACTTATTCGACAAAAATTACAAGGATTCTCGAACTTGAAAAGTCCGAATTAAGGCTGATAACAGGCCTTCTAACTAGCCACTGCCCCTTGAGATATCATCTCAAGAACATGGACAAGGCAGTAGACGACAAATGCAGATACTGTGATACTGCAACTGAAACTGCGGAACATATAATTTGTGAATGCAAAGTATTAATCCGCACTAGGCTAAATTCCTAGAGCAGGTGGAATTAACGCTTGAAGACATCGGGAAACTAGCTCCCAGGAAAATCACAAACTTTGTAAAAAATCTTGGGATCCTGGGCTTTTTATGATAAAAGAAACCTTATGTCACGACTACAAAAATATTTCACCACACTTTCTCCGATTATAGGTCCCCAGATCCCAAAATACCTCCAAAAGTTTTATAGGGAAATTGTGGACAAGCTGGAGCACGTATTTTTCGACTCACTGAACCGAAATTTCGCATGCATATAGTTTAGGTCCATACCTCCGCTAAGTGCGAAAATGGGCCTCAACTAATCCTATAATTTTTGTCTGAAACATTATTTGCTAAAACACATAAAAAAGAAGGAATGAAATGTCCGAGAAAGTTTATTTAAGTTATACTGTTTCATTAGGTCGTTGCAAGCAGGCGCGGATACCCCACCCCCTAACTCACGACCGACGCACTTTTTTCGACCAATTTCAAAATGATCTATTGTTACACCCAAACAATAATTAAAAGAAAAGTGTATACCGGATATTTTGTTTTATATACCTATAGGTTGAGTAGACTATGATTACTACGCCACGAGTAGTAGCTGGGAGGGGAGTGTAGAACGTACTCTCTACTCCCCCGCGCACTTGATTGAATCGAATAATCTTTATACCTATGTGTTTTTATTTCACATTTTTTTAAAGACAGACAAACAGAGCATTATTCAATTGCACGTATTACATGGATATCAAACTAAAATTTTATGAAATTTTTTGTTTAGAACGAATTTTCTGGAAGATAGGTAAAATCACACAAGAATTGCCCCCCCTCCCAAAACGAAATCCTGTATTCGTGCCTGGTTGCAAGAATAGATATCAAAAGCAGTGCAAAGAAATACAGAGCGGAATCTACCTTTCCGACTAGCCCCTGTCATTGGGATTATTTTGTATCTACACAGACGTAGTTTAAAGAAAGTAAGAAATATATTAAGTAGAGGTATTAGAATGGCTAGTTTAAATATCTTCAGAGAAAATATTAGAAGATGCATGAAAAAAAAAACAAAATAAAAGCTTACTGGCCAAAAATTTTACATACATTGGAAGTGGGAAATGAGGAAAAACGATTAGAGTTATGCTATTGGCCACAGGGGGCTACAGTCCTAATTTTTTTAATGAAACTTTATTTAGCGATGAAGTCACATTTATCACAAATGGGGTGGTTTCAATTCAAAAAAAATTGTCGCCATTGGTCAGCTGACAATCTGGAATTTGTCATAAATGCAAAGAGATAGTATTTGCAAAAAATTAACGTTTGGTGCGGAATACTAAATGACAAAATAGTTGGACCTTTCTTCTTCTTTGAGGGTAATCTGAGTGCGAATCTGTCTCTAGATTTTCTTGGAAACGAGTTTTGGAACGCATTATATGATTTATCACTACAGATCTCCTTAATTTAAAGTTTCAGTTAGATGGAAGTTTTGTTCATAACGCTGTTTTAGTAAGAAGATGGCTAAATGAATATTTTGAAAATTGTTGGATAGGGCGAAACAGTCCTTTGATTGAGTGGCCGCCGAGATCCCCAGACTTGACGCCACTCGATTTTTTTTCTTTGAGGTTTAATGAAGTAAGGAGTTTATAAAGTAGGGCCACAAACTGTATAAGAACTATATGCTAGGGTAATGTCCTGTATAAATTACTCTAGAACAAATACAAAAGGTTACTATGAATGTGCGTAAAAGGATTGATAAATGTATTGAAATAAATGGTGGACTGGTAAAAGTGACAATAATCTTGTAGTTTTTGTAGCATAAGCATAATAATAATATCATGTTACTAGAGTTTAATTTTATTTCAATTTTTTTCTCATGTAGGTATCATGGATAACTTAACTTTTAGAACAATTTATGAAAATGACGAGGAAAATGATTTATTGTGCATTTTTCATAATGTCTACAAAAACGTTTAGGAAAAGGACAGGCAAAGGCAAAAATTTAGGACAGGCACGTTTTTAGGGGGGTGGTGAATCCAGTGGCGTGCACAATTTTTTTTAAAGCGCTAATGTGAATTACTAAAATTTCACCCCTAAAAATACGCGTGGATTTTGTAGGAATCGGGTGCTTTTTGCGCCAAAAATGCAGATGAATAAGCTCTACAACTTAAAAATAACTGTGAAAATCGCACACTAAATAAAGATTTTACAGGGCGACTCCAAAACAAATGGTTAACACTGTACTTTGTACTTATATACTTAGGTAAATTTCAAAGAGAAATTCATACGTAAGCTAATTAATATTATCAGTGATTTCCATCCATGAAATTTCACACCTGATAATATACACCTAATAAGGCCCATGCATGTAAAGTTATGTTCTTTTCTTATGTTTTAAGTCATAGTTTATCTTACCCTGTCCCTTTCCCAAAGGCGCCACCTATGCTTACCGTTTCCTTTCTATTTCAATAGGTAATGAAAAACAAGATGTTTTTTGGCAGTTATCAGTATATCGAAATACCTTTTTTTAAAGAGATTAGATAAGTATTTAGCAACTAATGTTTAGTTCTAACCATACTCTTACTGAATTTTGAAAAACATGATAGGCTCAGACATACATAAAGGTACATTATCTACTTTACAAAAAGTAAGGAACTTCTTAAAAGTGCTAATAAACTAAGGTAGAATTTCGGATTTTAGTAGGTCTTAGATTCGGTCTTAGATAATTATCAATTAATGCCTATCTACATGATAATAAAATCTTATCATTACGGTCATCACGCGTTTCAAAGAAACATTATTCTTACTATTAGAAAAAGAACATATGAAATTATTAAACCTTTCTTACCTCTTTAAACAGGTTAACCTCATATTCAGTTCTTGTTTCTCACTTTTTAACTATCACGATTATCTAAAAAAGACGGCTGACACGATGAACACAATGTTTGACACATTCTTTTTAATATTTTTTTCATACATTTTCACATTTGCACTGCAGATAACTTTTATGCAGTTAATTGCAGAGAACGGTTTCCGGATAAGCTCCACTGCATTTTACTAGTTTACATTCTCCGTTCTCTCGTCCGCTACCTGATAAAACGCCTACCATATGGATAAAGTCGTTGAATAATCTGAACGAGATATTCACCACAGGCGTACCCTTAGAAATTTGTGTCAGATCTGATGAATTTCTAACAAATAAAATAATGTTTTCTAATTAATGACACCAGTTGGCATCGTTTGTAATAGACTGGCATATACGATAGGATACAGATCAATAATAATAATAAAAACGTTCTTTATTGGATAAATAAATATACCTACAATAATGGATAAATAAGTACCCAAACGGCTATCGACCGGAGTCCTTCAGCCTGTTAATGCAATTAAGTTTCTGTAATAATATTTTTTTTGTATAATAATAATAATGATCACAGTTTCTGGAAAAAAAACTTAATATTAATAGTTTACATTTGCTTTTCTCGCTATTGTGATAAACAGATATGTGGATATAAACAAATCATAGTATTAGTTTTGAATTTGTGTAGATATTTTTTCCATAAATGTCAACTCGGGGAGTTTATATCTCGATCTTCTATTGGGGTCTCTTGATCAGTAAAGCGGCCTTAATAATTGCATATTGTGTGGTTGATTTGCAAATTTGTTTGTCAACATTTGAGTTCTGCTAATTATTGGAGTTACACCGGTTCTCTCGTACAGCAAGTTATTAGGTGGGTTGTGAAGTTGGTTGGCGGGGTGACGAATCTTGATTATAATTCTAAGTGAAGAGGTTTCGGCAACTTTTAGATTGTTTAGTGCAGGTCTTTGACAATTAATATATAAGGTACGTCCATATTCTAGAATAGGTCGACATATGGATTTGTAAATTTTTGTGGCTGTTTTGGTCGATATTCCCTCGTTTTTATATGTAAGGGATTTAAAATGTTTTGCTCGGTTCTTGATTTTTGCTTTAATTAATCCTGAGTGTTGTTTGAAATTTAGTTTTTGGTTCAAAGTAATTCCTATATATTTGCTTGGGTGATGGTTTTATTTGTTCATTTGCAATGATTATTGTAGGGGAGGATTGGGAGGGAGAATGATTAAATATAATGAATTGAGAGTTGTTTGGATTAATAAGAGGGTGCCACTTCAAAAATATTCGGTGTTTATAGTTTTCTACTCAATTGAATGTTTAAATTAAAGTGCGCTAATGTCTGAAGGACGGAGTATAATGTATATAACTGCTTAAGTTTTAAGTTGCAAATTTCGTACTTTATTATAAAAAGTGTTGAGTTCTAAGGCTTTTAGGATTCCCAATAATTATTAAAAGTAATGAATGTATTCGAAAATATGTGAATGTGCATAAGAAAAAAAAACATTCACCTGAAATATCCACAATGAATGTAACTATGCAGACTCCTACAATTCCTTGTCGACAGCTGATTCTTGTACATATACATAATGCACCTCTATTTTTTGTAGTTGTAAAGTTCAAGTGCGGCAGAGTTCGTGGTTAGATCTCTCAAACCTAAGTCGTGAGAGATCAAGAGGGGGCTCAAAATAAATCTTCACAGATTTTTATTCACGTCAATTTCTTCAAAAATCTTTATCAATCTTTGTTTGTGATCTGCTCATTGGCCCTATATATTATGTTCTATGGAAATTTGTCCTTTTTGCCGGTCCATTCTTTGTGGGTGTTTCAACTGCTCGGAGATATTAGATCACCATACACGGAAGGGAGTTTTAAACGATTTGTCCCGCCACGGACCAAGGGTCATATTTTCGAGCTCATTCGATATTTGCCGCACTAGGCACCCAACTCGTTTAAAAAATTTCGCTTATATAGTCCTGTGGTATTTTCTAACACCATCCGTGATTTCTTTTTCGAACATGTGAAAATGTCGTATGGCAAATTTGGCAACGCTGTTTTATGCAACCAATCGACTTGAAACCCCTGGAACACACTAATGTGTATTAAACCCCCATCCGTTGCATCTCGCCCGAATCAGTCAATCAGTTCATAATGCTTGAAAATACGAATCGTATATTTTCATGTGATAATCTCACATTTTCATGCACGACATCGCCTCGGTCAAGCTCGAAAATACGGCACCCTGTTGCCGATATTTCGATCGATATTTACGTTAGTGACGTGCGACAGATTTGATCGGTAAAAACATCCGATGTGTAATAAGACAGATCACTGCAGTTCAGTCCTCTCAGTGCACATAAGTACACCACTACATACACAGAGATACCAATTCCGTTCGAATAGTAAATGTGTCATTGAAATATGGAATGGACAATGAAATTATTAACCGATTTTATAGATTTATATAAGGAGAAACATGTTTGTGGAAAATTAAAGACAGTACGTAAATAAAAATATGAAAGGAGAAGCTTATGACGATTTGGTTAATTTTTTGAGTGGTAGAGGATCAAACTTTTCCTTATCATTTTTTTTTTTTGTAAAAACATGTTTTGTCATATAATGCGCAGTGACTCGTTAAGTATTAGAGATACAAAAAAAATTATAAGGAAAAGTTGTTCAAAATTTTATCCTCTACAACTTTTGTTAAGGTCATTTTGCTCTAAAAAAATGTTTAGGAAACCACCCCTATAGAGCAAATCGCACCAGGAGTTCGAATGTGATCTTTTGGTTGGATACTCAGGAGGCAGCCCCCAAGCAACCCTGAAAAAATCATCCTGTTTGGAATTTTTTTTTGCGGCTCCTATAAACCGAGTACAACTTTATTGGACTACATCGCGATTTCTTATTTGTCAAATGCCAAAAGCAGTAATAATTAGATTATCAGTAATCTTTATTATGTCTGAAAATTATGATTAAAATTTATAACAAAACTTTTAAGAAACATTTAATAGGGATCCTGTTCTACAATTAAGCTTTAATTTATTAGAGAAATTGCAGAATCATTATAGATATATTATTATTTTGTTAACCTTGGATATCGAATTAATTAAAAGTAAATATAAAGTTTGTCCATATAATAATGGAAGTTCAAAATGCACTATAGTTTTACCATCTGCACTCGCGTGCGGAATCAATTTTAGGCCCAAATAAGGATTCCATTTTCATTAAAATCAATTTTAAAATTTAGCTAGGCTTTATATACGGCCCTCTTTTACTCAGGAGGCTCCAGGCGGGCCAGCACGCGCATGCCTTGTGCTTACTTAAGTGTTAAATATATAATTTTTATACCTACCTAATAAATATTTACCATTTTGTACTTACCAAAATCTTATGTAAAAATATTACTTTTTAAAGAAGGATTTTGTTTCATACATTTATTACATAAGATTGATGTAATTACTTTATATTAATATACTCTTTCAGTATTATATCAATGCTAGGTAAATATCACAAGAATGTTCACTGGTTTACCTCAACATTACGTAGAAATACAAGTTTTGAATAAATTATTTAATTTTACACAAATCACTAATTTTGATGAAAACTAGTTTTCAGTTTTATCATCCCTCGATAATGCTAAATTAGTTAGCGTAATGCGCGCCAAGCAGTGTATTCGAATGTAACGTTCAAGGGTTTTGATGTTTTGTGAAAGTGGTTTTCACACATAGACTGCTTTGTTTTCAAGTTCTTGGAGCCCTGACTTTTTCAAAACAAGAATGCTGGTTCGCTGATGAAAGTTAGAAACTGACAACTACTGTCAATTATAGTATTAATTTTGAGACCCCCAGGACCTCGAGCGCTTGAAAAGAAAACGCCCCCACCTCTTTGGCACGGACCCAGGAGACTAGACAATTTTCTAAAACAAATTTCGCAAATTCTAATCAAATATTTTTTCCACAAAACGTCTTTTGGTCTTGGTAGTCATCCCTTAAAGTTTGGTGTAAGTGCCACGCTCCATTCGTAAGTTATAGCTTACCAAAATTTCACGTGCTGCCACTAATTGATTGTTCGTATTCGTATGATATGTGTATGTAAGTAAATTGTAGATTACTGTTATATCTGCCAGACTACATTTTCCGTCTCCGTCAACACCATACAAGAGCAATATATAGAATTTCTTGTAAAGTTCTATTAGGTACTCTTTAGAAAAAATCAGAAGAATAATAGAGAGTACATAAACGATCCCTTAAATCGATATTCGTTGAATACGAGTATCACAACTTGTTTCCCAGATATATGTCCTTTATCCTTCTTGATCGGCGCCTATGACATAGAGAGTTCATTTCACAGATGCCACCATTATATTTACACAGTAAGAGTTTGTTTACATTCAGATAAAATATGAAAACGTCGAAACAGTAGGTAAATACTTTTATTTTTTGTCCACATTTTACGCTTTTTGTCTATTACCTCTTTGTAAATGAATGTGAACTTTAATATTTTAAACACAAATTATGACTAGACCTATATCATCGCATACAAATTAGACAACTTTATTTTTACATCCGGTAGTTATTATGTCAAAATATACCTGATGTTTTTCTTTTCAGAGATATTTAAGCTATCAAACATTGCAGTTAGATGGTAGAAGTTCCTACCTGTTAAATTTTATTGATCATAAGTTCGTAATCATGATAAAAAACATACATTTTGCTATATTGTCTGGGTTTTGTGCATCAACAGCAAGCAGTTTCGGGAAGCTATCTGGGTTGCCTACTCTAGAGGTATGTATACTACTCGCATTGCACCTATATTCATAGACAAGAGCAACCTTCACAGGCGTAACTAGGGGGCATTGAGGGCACTTGCCCGCTTCCTAGTTTCCATACATAAATGGCTCCAGCTGTTTAAAATATTCAATGAAGAAGTTGCATAATTTTTTTATAATAAAAATCGAAGAAGCATCAAAAACATACATATGTAAAATTCACGATTTTTAAAATTTTAATAAAGTGAAAAAATATATTTTCTTCGGCGACGAATTTGAACTACTTCAATTTCTTGTTTGTGTTATTATTCGATTAATGAGCTGGTGAGTAACATAATTATGATTTACAAATATTGTATTGTGTCTAAATGTAAAAGTACCACGATAAAAATTACCAATAAAGTATTCTTTAGTGTTCCTAGATATTCCAAAGCGGTGCACTGCAATGAACCGCGACACTAAGAAAAACACTAAATTAGCAGAGAAAACGTCTTTATAGTATTGTGAGGATCATTTAATGTAAGTGCAAGTATAATGCATAATAAACAGATATATTGTGATGACATACCTTAGTCATTTATTTCAACTATTTACATACCTATAAGTCGCCACATAACTTGTCTGTTAATACCAATAAGATGTTATAAATTGCATTGCTAAAAATACAATTTGTAAGATTTTTACTTTTCACGCCTTAGTAAAGTAAAATTTAAAAAATATTAGTAGTATGGAAATGACAGAACCTCGGAGCAGGAGCCGGAGCAGTGTACAGTTTAGCGGTGGGGGGTAATTAGAGTAGTGGGAGGTAATTGCAGTAACAATAAGGATAATTAAGGGTAATCGCAGTAAAAGTAACAGTGATTAAAGCAATTATGTCCACCCGTCCTACAGTCATTGCATTGTCCTATTGCACAATTATAGTATATATGCATTTTTTTTACAATGACAAAACAAACATTAATTCTTGATTATATACTTAAAGTTACAAAATATTATTTTACCTGCCTTATCTTTAGAGATGTCTTGTACTGATCTATGAGATGAACAATTGCGATCCTGCCTTTTCATTATGATGATGAAGTTCCAAGTTTCCAAGTCATGCCAGTCTCCTAAGTTCCCTCGGCCGGATATTAAGGATAATTTGGGTAAGGAATCAGGGCAATTAAGGTAAGAATAAGGATATCCCGATTTCTTATCCAAATTACCCTAAATTATCCTTAAAATTCGGCCGAGGGGACTTGGGACACTGACATGACTTGGGGAAAAGATTGTATATTGCAATATCTTAATAAACATTTCTGGTCGAAGGAAGCCTTTCTTTATATTTCTGAATATAGAATCAGCTCCCAATAACATTATCGATATAATCAAACATCACCCTGTATAGTAAATTAAATATACCTCCTCCCAGTTCTATTTACATACAACATGTACCAAGAAAGATCCATAATAGTAAGTACATAATTTCGTTTAAAAGATATTTATCATAAAAAACAGGCTATTCTCATAATACAAATCAAACCCTTGAAGTAAATAGTTCTACAACCATAGGATAAAATTCTGCACTAAGAACGCTTGCATTGTTGCGTGAATTTATTGACTCCTCCTGATGGGTGATGGCCGTTTTTATTATGGTGCAGACAATACAAAACGTCCTTACCTCAACTTATAATGTAAATCAAACTATAAGATACCCTTGACGTAGATAATTGTAATCATAAGACAAACAAAATAGAATACTGAAATGCATTGCAATATTTCACTAAAAAAATAACAATTCAATGCTCCTTTTCATGCACTGAATACCATAAAAATCTAGGTAAATAAGACAGTCAGGCGAAATAATTTATATCGCAATTGTTCATCAGCATAAGATAAAGATAAAGCACGTAAAATAATTTTGTAACTTTAGGTATATAATCAAGAATGAATGTTTGTTATATCATTGTAAAAAAATACATAGATACTATAATTGTGCAATAGGACAATGAAATTACTGTCGGACAGACGAGCAGGTGGGCAGACAGACGAATAGGTGGGCAAATATTTTTATTGCTATTACCTTAATTGCCCTTATTGTAACTGTAATTACCCTTAATTATCCTTATTGTTACTGCAACTACCCTTAATTATATTTATTGTTACTGCCATTACCCTTAATTATTCTTATTGTTACTGCAATTACCCTCAATCATCCTTATTGTTACTGCAATTATCCTTAATTACTCTTATTTGTACCCCCCCACCCCTAAACTGAACACTGCTCCGGCTCCTGCTCCGAGGTTCTGTCATTTCCATACTACTAACATTAATTTTTAACATGAATAAATAAAAAATTTGTTTCCTGTAGAATTTGACATGGTCATTACACTACACGGAAATCAAACAAATGAACCCGGCAAAGATTTGAATTAGACAAGTATTTGTAACAACCAGTCAAAAAGTTTTCAGACAGTTCAAAATACTGAGTACACTCATAACTACTTACGAATAACTAACTACTAATTACGAATTTATTTTATTTTGTAAAAATTAAACGATATCAAACACATAAAAATGCAAACAAGGATGAGTTTCACTAAGTATATGGTAATTTACATTCAAGATTCTCAAAAATTAGTTCGTTGAGAAACGTCAAATTGTACAAAGTTGGGATACTTTAATCTGAAAATTTTTTGATTGCGCAGTAATTAAAACAATATTTATTAAAAATACACATGCATACAAACCTCATAGTCTTTGCCCCTTTAATTTCTGCACTTGTAAAATCAGGATTGTTGCCAAAGAATGCTGTCATTATAACTGCGTCTACTCTGAACCGACTGGGCTTGCATAAATCTCTTATCCGTCATATCTCAATTAAAATAGCCATCAAACTTCACAAAACACTGCTAATTGCAGGACTAATTGTCCTTCTTGGATAAGTAATAAACACAGTTTTATGCACTGTTATCACAGTACACTGTGCTTTTATGTCGGCTCTATTGTCATCGTCCATATTTTATGACCGACGACGTCACAGCAATAAGAAGTCCGTTTTCAGTCACGTGGTTTTGTTTACATAAAAATTCGAGTTTTGAAGATGGAATAAAATTTCTTATAAGTTTCTTTTATTAGATTCTCAACTTATATGGTGCATAGATATCATGGAAAATAATAAATTCAAATCAAATTCAAAATTTTCAAATTTCATGCATCTTTCTCATTATTATAATCTAAAACCCGCATACCTACAATCTCTGATCTATGGTCAAGAGTTATATATAAATTTTGATTCTTATTTCACGATATCTTACTGAAGAATTGATGTATAAAATTGCTAGAAACTATATATACAGGATGTTTTAGCTATAAGGTCATTAATTTTTTAGGGATGTTTCTGTGTCAAAATATATTTAAAAAATTTCCTTTAATCATGGGTCAGGAAATCCCTATTGAAAGAGCTGTAATCTTCTGCAGGGGGCATCCAAATTTGGGGTTTCACTTAATAACTTCCAATAATTTAAAAAAATGATCCGTTACGTAATAGAAAGCATAAATAAGAAATTTTTTCGAATTACATAGCAGCGCCAGTGCATAACGGTCCAAAATCCGACTTGGTAAGGCAGGCGATAGAGGGCAGTATAGTTCTGTATGTTACAGTGAACTCTAGAGTTCACTGATATGTATAGAGTCCCTATAAAGCAGAGTTTGGCCACTCGGCTCCCACTCCACCCAAGTGGATGGATAATGGCGGCGATGGTTTAAATGTGCGTGTGTGTATCAGTGTCAAAAGCAGCTTGCTGTATTTGTTTTGACAAAGTGGAAAAATCAGAAATATATGTAATGAAACAGCCAGTATATAGGGCATTTATAAATTAAATTTTTTCTTATTAAGTTTCCAAATTCAAGTAATTATTGCAGTTAATTCATTTCATTTTTTAACAATAAAGTTGCCAGATTGCATTTTAAAGTTGTCTTCTTTTAAAGCAACAGAAACGATACATTTTACGAAGGATCCAGTTAGATAGAGTAAGCCAATCCATAAGATTTGTTTACAATGGACACGATAAGCGTCAAGCACTTCCCAGAGTATGAAATCGCCTACCCTTTTCTATTTTAACCATAGAACTTTTTCTATGCGTGAAATAGTTTTTTGTGAAATATTTAGAAAATAAATCTCCCTTCCTTATTAAATCAAATTAGTGTAAAATAAATAATGTCTGTTTTTTTTTGTATTAAAATAAAATAATAATTGCAATGAAATAAATTAGTATAATAGAGAAGATATAAGTGGAAGCAAGAACGATTTAAGAGAATATTAATGAGGGGGAACGAGACAGCATTATATGCGAGCGTAAACGAGGTCTACTTTGACGTCACTGCACTAAACGTTTTCTGATTGGTAGGGCGGGCATAATCCAACCGTATCTATATGAACTGTGCTGCTGCACGGTTAGTATAGATACGGTTGGATTATAATGGGCGGGGACTGTGACGTTATAGTAGACCTCGGAACGCGCCATATTTCTATCGTTTGTTTTCATTGTAAACGTTTTACATAATGCTAGATACATTTTTTTATTTTCATTGCTCAAATATGCGTATTCGCAGTCGGCAACGTTCGATTACCAAACTTTCACACATTTCCTAATAGTCTTAATTAAAAATATCTTTAAAATAAATTTAATATATCACCTAATATAAAGTTCGTTCGTACGTGAGTAACATACTGTATATTACATTTTCCTTATATACTGTCTTCTTATTTGCTTTAAAATTATAATAAAATAGGATAACGGTTTACACGCCTTTGGGCTATGTTAAAATAAAAAATACAGACATTTTTTATGCGTCCCTTTTTTAGTAAATAAAACGTGTATAAAATAAATAATGTCTGTTTTTTTGGTATTAAAATAAAATAATAATTGTAGTAAATGAATATAATAGAGATATAAGTAGAAGCAAGAATGACTTAAGAGCGCCGGATATAAGCCGGAAAGACGGTGCAAATTACTCTCATATAAATCATTATTTTAAAAAACGGCTTTCACTAAAAGACATTAAAAACATGTTACAATGTGGGACGATGAGAGAAAAAAAAGTATATATAAAAAAATAATTTTTTTTCTTCTATTATCGATTTGCAAAAATAATTTTTATCGTCTCGCATAGGTATCATTAAAATAAACATTTTCCCTTTTGTAGAACTAAAATAAAATTAGCCCTAATGTCCTCAAATGCACAGAGAAATTTAAAGATTAGGTATAATAAATTTGTCCAATGTCATATTCTACTACATCTCTATCTCTCGCCTTCCAAGCACACCGTACATTCAGCTGCGTCATTTTATTGATGTGAAGTCATTTACAATCAAAATTGGAAGCATGGGTGACTAATACACTCCGACCAACTCTTAAGAGAATATTAATGAGGGGGAATGAGACAGCATTATATGCGAGCGTAAGGCATAATCCATACAACCGTATCTATATGAACCGCGATAGCATAGCACACAAAAATACGAAGACAGTATAGGGAAAATGTAATATACAGCATGTTTCACACGTACAAACGAACTTTATATTAAGTGATATATTAAATTTATTGAAAAATATTTTTAATTAAGACTATTAAGAAATGAGTGAAAGTTTGATAATCAAACGTTGCGGACTGCGAATAACTATTTGAGCAATGAAAATAAAAATATAAATCTAGCATTATGTAAAACGTTTACAATGAAAACAAACGATAGAAATATGGCGCGTTCCGAGGGATATTGCAACGTCACAGTACCTGCCTATTAAGCCAACCATTTCTATATGAACCATGCTTGTCGTGTACCAACGCAGGGCATCGGTGTTGTCATGGCAAACAGTGTAGAATGCGGTCGCGGTGACATGGGATGTCGAGAAATTTTCATTGGTGTGCTGGGAATATAATAATCATCTGTCTCGCTTTCACGTAAGCGATTTCTGTTTTCTCTCTCGCACTCATTTACTTCAGGATGTATAAAACTACTTTTGTCGAATCTGTATAACTAAATTTAACTGTGTAAATGC
Source organism: Leptura quadrifasciata (assembly GCA_963675555.1). Taxonomy (NCBI): domain Eukaryota; kingdom Metazoa; phylum Arthropoda; class Insecta; order Coleoptera; family Cerambycidae; genus Leptura; species Leptura quadrifasciata. The sequence continues at coordinate 145,108,389 of OY776673.1, read as the reverse complement.
TCGACTGATGATGTCGGGTTTTTAAACAACAGTTTGCGCGCATTATATGTATCATTTAAAGGAAATGGTCTCGAGCAGATCCAAATTGGTCTGCCTCATTCACAATTGTCGATAAGTTTTTCGTTTGTCTAATTTTGTTATTTCTATTCTAGGGATATTTTTGGCTAAGAGTACTATTTTTTATGTGTATGGTCATATGCAATGGTGCAGTATGGACGCTATTTGTGAAAGCTCTTCAACAAACCGATTCTTCTCTCAGTGCCACTGTCACAAGTTCAGCTTCCAATTATATTTTTTCGGTAAGCTTCTGCACTATTTTCAAATTTGAAAATTTTCAAATCAAAATAACGTTTTTTTAATATACACTGGGTTTAATATGCAGGGTGAGAACGGAAATTAGAAAGTTTCCCATTATCTTTTGAGTTTGAAGTTTTAAAACGTGGAGAATTAAAATGGCGGATATTATTCTCATTTTGGCTGTTTTGCCCATTCCAAGCCATCTTTGGTTTCACCAAAATTTATAGCAACTTTGCTATTTGGAACCAAGGGCATTACTTCCGTTGTATCTGCTGTATCAATAATACGGCGTCCACAAGGGAACCCACGAGATACTAGTGCTGGGGGCTGGGAATGTTTGGAAGACATCGATGTTGGCATCGAATGCAGCCATCGATGTAGGCAGGACATCAAAAAACAAACCTCGATGTAGAAGTAACATCGATGGTACTGTATTGTTTAGTGTTTGCCTTTATAATCAAAGACTCCCAGTTTTAACTAATTGAATATTAAAAGAATAAATAAATATTGTTATGTGCATGCCCACACCCTCGTACGGAGAGGGAGAGAGGTTTAATCCCTAGTCGTAGACAGAGTAAAAGGAAGCCTAATAGAATACACTGGAAGGAGTAGAAATGTCTCGAATGACTGACTGGATTGATCCAGAATAAGCGCCACGGATATATAAGTAGCAGAGGCAAGAGCAGAGTACAGTTCTGAATGAGTTAAGTGGTCAGATAAGCTAATTCACATTCGAAATAAGCGGACAGTTCTCTTTGACTATAACGAAACGTTGATTTGAGTACGGTTATTAACAAACAGATAATGGCACAACTGTATTTTTCAATTTAAATTTAATATCATGGAAGTTGCTGCCAATCACTTATTCCACAGCTTTGAAGGAAACTTCTCGTATGGTAGCAAAAACGTAACACACAAGGAATATACTCGTGTCGTAAAGTACCTTTAATTTAAATGTGTCTATAACGCATGTAACAAAAAAATATGTACCTCCCACGACGTAGGGCCCCCGACGGTTGCCATTTCGTCATATGTTAGTTATGCAAATAAGTATTTAAAACTAACTTAAGACTAGCGAATGACGCTGCTCTACTTTCCGTTGACACCCTGTGTATTACTTCATGATCAATTATGTTAAGCAATCCAACTTATAAAGGCCTAATTGTTGTTACAGGCATTGACTGGATTTGTACTATTTAAAGAAACAACATCTCTATTTTGGTGGTCCGGTATGTTTCTCATAATAACTGGATTGCTGTTGATATTATCTAGTGAGCCAAAAATTGATAAACTTGAAGAAAAACAGAACTGATTTGTTAAAGTTTAAATTTAAATATATTTTTAATTCAATAGCATTTTCGAAAATTGTCTTACCCTTTCAATCTACACCTTGAATAGAATGGAATATATATGGGCATAGCCATCAGGGTACGTATATATATGTTTTAATGGATAAGTTTATACCTACTTATTTTACAATTAAATCATTTATTGTTATGGTAATCTACGGAAACTATTATATTTTAACATAGAACTACAGTAAATACACTACAATATCTTCCCCTATAAGTTTAGCCCCACCTTAGGTTTTAACTTTCTTGTGGGCCTACCTATACAGGGTGATTCACATAAAACTCCCAAGGCAGTTTCCGTATTAACGAAGAGAGATAATCAATTTCTGTAAAGGCCAGTCGTTACATATTTTTGGTGGCTTTATTTTGTCATTCAAATGTTGTCAATGACAGTGGCGTCACTGGAACTTTGAAAGTATAATATTATTAAAGTTTGTTTAATTCTAAGTACTTTTTTCAGGATACACTTTTCTATTAAAGCCAGTGGTTTTCGAGATAAATCGAATAAAATTATTCAGTTAAATATTTGGTAACCAGTAAAGAAATTAAAATTAGCTCAAAAGTAGTCACTACATACAATAGGTACGTAGTTTAAAGTGATTAGCAATCTTTCAAATGGTTGTATAAAGATGGTGTTGAAGTACAAAATCATTCTTCGATAGCTGGAACATTGAAACATAGCATACACGATACACTAATTTATTTTGACGTTTTTTGGCATACAATCAATTTTTAAGTTTTTGAATGCGTTTCTTATTACAAGATAATTCAGAAATGGTTGTGTATACCAATGAAGATAAATTAAACATGATTTTGATCTACGGAAAATGTAGAAAAAATTCCCATGAAGCCGAAAGGTTATTCCATTTACGTTTTCCCAATTTGGCTATGCCAGATCATAAGACCTTTGTTTCTTTAACCAATAATTTGAAAAATTACGGAAGTTTTAAAAAGTTAAAATATAATAAACAGTTAACGGCCACAAATGATGCAAATACTGCTTTAGTAATTAGCAATATTGTAAATAATCCAAATATGTCTTCACGGACATTATCGTCTGAAACAAATATTTCCTACTTCTCCTGTCAAACAATTTTAAAGAAAAATAAGCACCGTCCATATAAAGTTCATCATTAAAGACCTGGTGATTTTCAGTGTCGCATAAATTTTATTGCCGAATTGTCAGTATTACATGAAGAAAATTCGAATTATTTGAAAAATGTGTTGTGAAGCGATGAGACCTGCTTCCATAGTAATGGGCTTGTGACTACACAGATCGCTCGGTATTGGTCTCAAAATAATCCGAGACGGGTTGGGTACGAAGAACCGAAATCAAACAGTTTTTAAAGTATATGTGTGGTGTGGAATATTGAATGGATACATAGTCGAACCTTATCAATTTCATGAAACGTTAAATGGTACTAGATATCGGAGGTTCCTGCAAGAGGAGCTGCCAAATTTATTAAGAAACATTCCTCATGATGGGCTAATTTGGTTTCATCAAGGCGGAGCACCGGCACATAATTCAAAAATAGCAGTTTAAACGGGGGAATGGTAGCTCAGTGTGTTAAAGCGACTGGCTAGCAAACTTAGTTGCCTAGCGAAGTGGGTTCGATTCCCGCAAGGCGAAACAATTTTTCATTAAAAAAAAATTGCTCCAAGAGTGGTTCGGAGTCCACATTAAACTGTAGGGCCTCGTCTCTCTTTGCCTAGCACAAGATCCTTGAGATCTTCCAGGGGGTTACTTCGGTAACTTGAGAGGCGGTTAAGAAAATATTTTTTTTTTTTTAAGAAACACTTGTTACGAACATATCCTGGAAGATGGATAGGAACTAATGGAGTAATCAAGTGACCAGCATGATCACCCGACTTAACTCCATTAGATTTCTTCTGATGGGGATGTCTAAAAAATTTAGTTTACACTGAACCAATAGATGATATGGCAGACCTATACAACAAAATATATGCGAGTGTTGCCACAGTAGATAGAAATACCTTATTGAAAATAACTGGGGAAGAAATAATTAAACGGTTTAACATGTGTATCTATGAAGGAGGAAACATTTTGAACATTTACTTTAACAATAAATACACGCATATGTACATATTTTATTTAAAAGTCAAAACAAATTATTAAAAAAACTTATTTGACTTTATATTATTTCGATTTATCTCGGAAACCACTGGTTTTAATAGAAAAGTATGTACTACAAAAAGTACTTAAAATTAAACAAACTTTAATAATATTATACTTTCAAAGTTCCAGTCATCGAAAATTTTCTTTCCGGCGTTGACAACATTTGAACGACAAAATAAAGCCACCAAAAATATATAACAACTTCCGACATCCGACAAAAAAAAAATTGTCCTGTTTACTTCAGTGGTGGTTGTAGTTAGGGCGATTTTTGCAGAGGGCCCTGTTCACAATGACCCTTAAATTAATGAGGATGGTAAAAAGGGATCAAAATGACCTGAGAGCAATTTTTTGGACCGAGGACCCTTGGATCGTTTGTCACCGCATCGCAATAGTTACCCAGCTACCATATTATTAATAATTATAAAATAATAATACTAATAATAATAATAATTTTATCAGGTGGAGAGGCGAAATACCTCTTCCCCACAGGAGAGAGCGCAGCGGCGCATACAAAAGATGGAAGCCAAGATCCAGTCGGCGAGGCAACACGCATCCCGTATCCAATGTGTGATGGACTATATGGCGGCCAACAGGCCGTTCACGCCTAAAGTGCGTCGATTAGCCGCCAACTTAAGACGCGTCCATCACACACTCAATGAGGCAGTGCTGCGAACCACCAAACAGCACTGTCTCGACAGGATACGGATGCTAGTGACTTGCAAAAAGTCATTAGTGAGGCGGGCGAGGGGGCTTGCGGAAAATAAACTGTTCCGCGAGAAGCCCTCGCGCCTTTTCCAACCGCCTCCGCGTGTTGTAGACAATCCGCCGACTGCAGGTCAGGTGGAGAACTTCTGGAAAACGCTGTACGAGGAGAGGCTTCCACTCAACCGAGATTCTCCTGCCCTTGCACACTTTGAAGCCTTTTGTCAAAGGCTTCAGCAACCACAGGAAGTGTGCGAACCAATAACCCCAGAAGAGGTTCGTAGGGCTCTTGATGGCTCTAAGAACTTTGCTGCTCCAGGTCCCGATGGGATAAATAACTTTTGGTGGAAAAAGTTATCGAGCACCCACCACCATTTGGCCAGAATATTTAATTCCTGGTTAAATGGGGAGCAGCAAATCCCTTCTTGGGTTGTTGAGGGGCGGACAGTGCTGATCCCCAAGAACGGAGATTTGTCCAACCCAAAGAATTACAGACCGATAACCTGTCTAAACGCATGTTACAAAGTGTTTACACGCATTTTGTACATGCGAGTGCTCCACGCAGTTGAACCGGTTTACGAACGGATATATGAGCAACGAGGGTCGAAGAGAGGTGTCGCTGGCTGCAAGGAGAACCTGTTGATTGACAGATATGTCACGCAGGACTCCATGCAGTATAAGCGGAACCTCTCTATGGCCTGGATCGACTACCGCAAGGCATTCGACATGACATCGCATGAGCTCATTGTTCACTTGCTCCGATGTCTTGTGGTACCCGGTCCCGTAGTGAGATGTATTGAAGAACTGATGCCGCTCTGGAGGACTCGCTTTACCATAACATCGGGTAACGATAGAGTCCAAACAGAGTCGGTAACATTCAGAAGAGGAGTATTTCAGGGAGATTCCCTCAGCCCCCTTCTGTTTTGCATCTCACTACTGCCATTATCCGTCTCGCTCCGGAAAACCCGTGGCTACAACTGCGGTACCCCCGGCGACAGGAGGCATAAGGTCACCCATCTATTTTATATGGATGACCTTAAACTTTATGCCTCTGGAGAGAGGGATCTCCAACAGTCCCTTAGGGTGGTACAGGAGTATACGCAGGCTGTCGGTATGCAGTTCGGGTTGGACAAATGCGCACTGATCCATCTCAAGAGAGGACGATGCGGTGACTATGGAGAGGACGCGCAGCTCGTGGACGGAAGCATCTTACACCATCTAGATGCCGGAGAGTCGTACACTTACTTGGGTGTCGAGCAACGCTCCACCCAAGAAGTGAGTGTAGTGAAAAACGCTCTCCGCGGCAAGTATCAGCACCTACTCCGACAGATCTGGTCTTCAGAACTGTCGGGGAAGAACAAGGTGTCTGCTACAAATATGCTTGCCGTTCCGATCCTTCTCTACTCTTTCGGAGTAGTGAAGTGGACTAGAGAAGATCTGCGTCAACTCGATGTAGTAACCCGCAAGAAGATGCATCTCAATAGGAGCTTGCATCCTAAATCGTCCGTTCCACGGTTATATCTCCCACGACATCGGGGAGGCCGTGGACTCTTGAGCTTGGAGAGTCTCCATAGCAGGATGGTTCTGGAGGGAGCATGTAAGGTCATCAGGAGTTCGGATCCCCTCCTCTGCATGGTCCGAGACCATGAAAATGCAGAGGTAGGAGCTTTTCTCTTTAAGGCAGCACGGAGAGCAGCCGATGAACTTGGTCTCATCTTCGACGTCGAGCGGGTAAACCCCGACTCTGTCACCGAGTTGGAACCCGTTCGACTAAAAGCCCACATTAGAGCTGCAGAACACAACATCCTTCTGCAGCTCCATAAGGATAAGCCATTGCACGGGATCTTCTATAAAAATATAGAAGACCTCGGCTTATCCGAAAGGCTGACCTTCGCCTTCTTAAGGTCAGCTGGGCTGAAGTCTGAGACCGAGGGATTCATAATGGCTTGCCAGGATGGTGTATTTAACACTCTCGTCTATCGACGTCGTGTCATGGGTATGGAGGTCCCTAATGTCAGCTGCAGGGCCTGCCGCAGGGCGCCGGAGACTGTAATGCACTTACTGTCGGCTTGCCCGACATACGCAGTCTCGGCCTATATTCATAGACACAACGCAGCATTACGAGTGCTTTACTATCATCTAAGGCACTCGTATGGGATAGACGAAATACCAGTGCTGCCTTACGTTCCGGGGGATATTGAGTCCGTTGTGGGGAATGAGAAGTGCCTAATTTATTGGAACTACTCGTTTCCCACCGTCAGGCAAATACAAGCCAACAAGCCTGACATAGTACTCCTCGACCACCAACTCAAGACAATGTATGTCGTGGAATTCTCAGCTTCCGCTGAGAGCAACATTGTCTTGAAAGAGGAGGAAAAACGGACAAAATATCGAGATTTGCGCTTCGAACTCCGCAGGCTTTATCCAGGCCATTCTGTTAAAATAGTGGTACTGATTATAGGAGCCCTCGGTGGAATGAGACAGACGCTGCTTTCAGAACTAAAGATCATACCGGCATGCCGAGATTCGGCAGAGATCTTAGCCGGCAGAATGCAGAAGGCTGTCATCCTCGGTTCATTACGTCTACTCAGGGCACACGATTCGCGGACTCGGTAGTCACTCATCCCACGGGCGTGGGGAGTGGCTATTGGTATTACCAGCTCCCCTCTGTGAGGGTCGGAGCCACAGAGTAGGGTGACTGGTTTTTTGTAAAAAAAAAAAAAAAAAAAAAAAAAAAAAATTTTATTAATCATTTACAATACATACAATATAATTTATAAAATACATGAAATGTACAGAGTACAATTCATATAAAATTACTGAAAAAAAGTTACATAATAAGAAAACTAAGATTGTAAAAAATATATATACAAGATACGAATGACAGTTTACATAACATATAAAAAGTAAATAAATATACACTACTTTAAGGTTCTATATTTAGAAATTGTTGTATATTGTAAAAGTTCTAGTTCTAGAGTTTATTTATATCTTAAATAGTTGGTAATGTTTGTTATATTTGATGGCAAGCTGTTATATAAAACAATACAGTTATAATTTGGAGAATGTCTAGTTTGTTGAGCAATGTTTTGGTACACCTAATAGTTCCCCATTTCAAGTGTCATATTTGTGATACAGATTCAATTTCACGAACATATTCAAATTAGTTATAAATAAAATATAAAAAGCGTAGTTAATATATTTTTGATAATTATTTTATTATAATTTCATTGGAAAATTATTTAAATTATTCGTTTTTGTCGTATAAAGACTCATTCTCTGTCTCTGGCACCATCCCACATTTTTGGTTAGTACAGAAGATACGTAAACATTGTTGATTATATTTTAGATTTCATTACCTGAAACAAAATGTATATCAGCACTTAATATTAAAAACTGATTTAATTAATTATATTTAATCAATCATTAACAACATGATGGAAAGTTTACCGTTTAGTTATAGTTTAGGTATAGTCCGACATATTTCTTCATGAAGGAAATTAATTTCTTCAAATATATCATCAAGTATTAACTGGGCTTTATCTTTAGATGATAAAATCGACTTGTCGACGGCCAAACCTAATTGAAATCTATTTTCATATGTTAAAATAGAAAATCCCACACCTGAAAATAATTTATCATATTTGAGAGTTACATTATTTGTATAGATTTTAAGGTTAGTTTAATAAAAATTTACTTAAAGGTAACCTTTAAATTAAAGTAACCTCGGATTATTTTTAAATACCCATGTAGCACTTTACATTTTATACAATATTCTCAAAATGTTCCAAATATATATGGACTTGCGATGTATATGCAAAATGCCGTGTAGGTACATCAAAGTGATTTCATATAAACACATTTGTCTATACTATTTCGCTACATGAGCCGTTCATAGGAAGTTCATTGTGAATTATAAATCTATGAGTAATGTATGTTGTATGTATATACACGAGACTCTACAGATATCATGCAACAAGGTGAAAAATCGAAAATATTAGATTTTTGTATTTCTTGTATTTATTATTAAAGGAAAATAAAAAAGCATGTGAATTTTACATATCACTTCCGATTACACGGAAATATCAGGGACATCCTGTACATTCACATCATATACACGGAAATATATACATATCTACTATATATCTCTGACGCGTTGGTTCCGCTTCTTACATACTCCATGGCGCTTATTCCAGATCCATCCATTTCATTCTAATCCGTAGCTCTAGATGGTTTCTACTTTATTCTCTATGGTAAGAAGCCCATAGTTCCATCACTGGGCCGACTGGCGAGCTATCATTATATTTTTAGCTTCTCTCTACTAAGTGATCAAACCACACTTCGTAAAAGGGCGTGCACATAACAATATGATGTATTACGAAATATATACATATTTACTACATACAGGATGGAGCATTAATAATAGGCCATGGTTCAGGGGGTAGATTCTTTGAGCCAAAATATGAGGATATAACCAAATATGCTTTAGTAAAATGTTGCTGTGGAAAAAGATACAGGGAATCAAAGTTCAAATTATTTTTTCGTTTTTTTGCAATAACTCAACAGCCTTTTGACTAATCTTCGCCAAATTTGCTAGAGAAATTTTTCTTATTTTAAGAAACAATAATTTATGTATTACATCACGTTAGATCATAGAGGGCGCCGTAGGATCTGTATCTGATGATGAATTTTTTTCATATTTTTTTTTTGACGAAACGTTGTGGTACTTCTGGCCAGAAAGTCTGATGAGGGCGTCATTTCCACGCATAAAAGGTACGCTTGGTAGAACTTGATAACTCCAACCGTTTTCGAGGAAAGTGCCGTTAAACATTTCAATAATTTTTCGAAAGACAAATTCAAATTTAATGAAACAAAGTGTATTTATTGAAAGGTTTACTTTGGTTACGTTTTAGTTCTGTCATTTACGTCATTTAATCATTTTATTTTGTTCTTGTGTTCCTCGAGCCAATTTCTTTAACTTCTTTATTTACAATGCCTAGATGTAATAATTTTTCAAATAGGGAAATGAGGGATATAATATGAGTTTACGCACAAAATAATTTTAGCGGACGTGCTGCAGCGAGGAGATAGTCATTGCAATATCCAAATAGAATACAGCCAGACCATAAGATTTTCAAAGATCCGTTTCGTCGTTTGGGAGAGACGGGTTCATTTCGCCATAAAAACGATGTAGGACGACCGAAACGAATTACTTCAGATCAAGAACTAGAAATTTTAATTCGTGTGGATGAAGATCCTCAAGTCAGCTCAAGTCGTTTAGCAGCGGCAACAAGGGTGAGTAAACGATCTGTCCTAAGAGTCTTACGTAAAGAACGCTTCTACCCATATTATCTCACTCCTGTACAAAACTTACTTCGAAGGGATCTTCCACAAAGGCTACGATTTTGTCAATTTGTTCTAAATTAACACAACAGAGATAGAAATTTTGTTAACAACACTTTATTTACCGACGAAGCAACTTTTACTCGCCGAGGCGTTTTTACCTGGAGAAATACCCATTACTGGGAAGTTGAAAATCTTCATGCCGTTAAAGAAAGGCATTTTCAGCAAAAAATTAAGATTAACGTCTGGTGTGGTATCATAAGCGATCAATAATTGGGACCATTTATCCTTCCTCCAAATATAAATGGATATAGTCTAGTATACTTTAACTTGGCGTGTGTATGTATGAGTTAATATTTCCGTACGATTTCATTTTCAATAAATACACTTTGTTTCATTAAATTTGAATTTATCTACTTTTTTTGTGTACCTTGTATACGTGGAAATGACGCCCTCATCAGATTTTCTAGTCAGAAGTACCACAACGTCTCGTAAAAAAAATATGAAAAAAATTCATCATCAGATACAGGTCCTGTGGCGCCCTCTATGATCTAACGTGATGTAATACATAAATTATTGTTTCTTAGAATAAACCAAAGAATCTACCCCTGAACTGTGGCCTATTATTAATGGTCCACCCTGTATATATCCAAACATGTGATTTACACCGGAGGATGTACTGCTGTTGCATATATGCATGATATCTTACGTATACATAAATCAGATATGTATTGAACATTTGAATGCGGAATATCCATACTTAATACAAAACATTATTTTCACATTATGGATCTAATTTGAACATAACATGGATCTCAAATGCTACATGGGTACGTACAACACGGACTAGTTCTAAAATAATTATCCAAGAATATAATCGGTGAACGCGAAAATATACCGACAGTTTAAAATATTTTAGGACAAAAGACGGCCTGGCCTATTGAATTATTTAATCAGATGATTCTAAGCTATAGTGAACCTTGCCCCGTTTACAGTAAGTATATCTTACCTGCAGTTGCTCTGTTTGGTATGTGGAAGATAATATCCTCTATTGTAGTGCCATCTAAAACTGACATTTTAGGTACCTCAAGTAAAGGTAAATTGCTAAGGAACATAGTAATTTTGTTAGGAGTGTTAATAGCTTTTACTAGTATTGGCTCTGGAATAAATCCACAGAACATTTTCAGTAGCCAGGAATTAATCTAAAATAAATTCATTTTGAATTAATGAAACATACAAATAAATACTGGATATTCAGAAAAAGCACTTTTCAGCTTTCTCCTAAGCTTATATTCTTACGTGGTGCTCTAAGTGGCCTGTGCACCGACCGGGTCAAAATTAAAATAATGTAATGCATGGTATTACTGGACTTAATCTAGATTTTTAATGTGATTGTCCGGAAAGATGAATTTTATTAATGAAATGAATAGTTGGAGTATCTTGACTAATGCTAACTCCACGAAATATTTATTTTTTAACAATTTATTTTTTGAATCACGTGGTTTCTCATTTTTTGTTGGATATCTCCGGTTGTGTTTATTATATCAAGAAAATTGGGTAGTAAAAGTTGTTTCTATTAATTTTTTTAAGTTGGAAAACATTGGGATTAAAGCCAAGTATGATACTGGATGTACATCATGGTGGTCAAACCCATGATCCCATATGTATCTTTGGTATGATGGACAAAGATTCTATAGCGCACCACTGTTGCTGAACTAAGCAAGGTACAACGACTTGCTTGTTTAGGAATAACGGGAGCTATGAAACAACACCGACATGATTCTTAAGCATATTTTCAACAGAAACTTTGAGGTAAAAATTGTGGATCGAAGTTAATGGAAAGTGGACGACTACAGCAAGGGGCCTGGGGAACTTATCTGGTTTACAGACGAGTCAATGACTGGAATTGGCATATGCAGTGATATGAGAAACTCGCATATACTTTTGTTTTATAGATAGAAATATATGCGATATAGCAAAAGAAAATAATCTGAGGGCCTATAGAAACAGGCGAATCAACATATTAACAGACAGTCAAGCGTCCCTAAGGGCACTATCAAACCTGAAAGTGACATCTAAGCTGGTATGGGCATGCCGAGATGAACTAAGAGTCCGGGCAGGTTACAACAAGACAACTCTATTGTGGGTTCCACGTTCCAGGACACTCTGGTATCGAAGGCAACGAAAAAGCTGACGAGCTAGCAAGAAAAGGATCATCAGCTCCATTTATTGAGTCAGAACTCTCGAAAGAAGACTGAAGAACTGCTGTTACTGAGCAGGAATCATTTACGCATAATCACATGTCTCCTGACAGGGCATTGTGTCCTGAAAGGACATCTGTATATAATAGGAATGCGTGATGGAGACCTACACTTCAGACAATACAATGGGCCAACGCAATAAACCCAAGTAATGCAGTCAAAATAGGATTTGAAGTGGAGCTTTTTCCATAAGCAATTTTATGAGTGATTCCTGTTGGGGAGGTGCTAAGCAGCACCCAAAAAAATTGTACTTCAAAGACAGTGTGCTTCAATTGTTATTAACAATTTAATATTTTTAACCGCGTTTTTCAACCTAAAATGTGAATAACTCGAGATATGTTGATCCGATCGGGACAAAAAAAAAACCAAAATCTTTGTAATAAAATTTTCTACAACTATACGTTTAGTGTAGGTCTTAGGAGCGCAACCATAACCTACAAAAGTGAAAATCTGGCCAAAAATTGTTTTTCTTTTTTCATTTTGCTGCCCAGAGCCGCTGGGTGAACCGATCAGTTTCAAACTTTCAAAAAATCTGCCTATTTCTCTAACAAAAACACCGTGAAAATTTGATGCAAAAATATTAAACCCAGTGTGCGCAATTAAATTCGTTATTTAAAATTTGAATTGGCCGCCATTTTATGCCATTAAGTCCAAAACGAATTATTTTCTTTTCAAAACTTAAGTCTCGACTATTGAAAAATGTTTTAACCAAAATAAACTCTTTTTTTAATTAAAATAAAGGTATTAGCTGGGGTTCCGTTGCGCCAAACTAGATTCGCGTTGTGGATACCTAGTCCCAACCCCGAAACTTTTTGCGCGACGACGTTTCGAGGTGAGCGGACGGGTAGTCGGTTTTTGACTGCGCATCAAAGTGTTTCGAGTTATTTGTTTCGCTCCGTGTAAACGCATACTTGTCTCGAGCTTCAAAATGAACCAGGACTGCATTTCCCTTATTGAACTGTATCAGAGCCATCGATTTTTGTGGGATGCTAAAGAAAAGTCATCATAATAACACCGAGAGGGAGGATGCGTGAAGGAAATGAGCATCAAAATAGGGCAAACTGTCGGTACTCTTAAAGCAAAAATGAAAACTCTGATGGGGTCTTACAGAAGTGAAAAATAAAATCAATCAAAAGAAGAGCAGAGTCACTGGATCAGGTATGCAGGTTGTTTTATTTTTTAAAAACAACCTGCATACCTGATCCAGTGACTGTGTTACTGCTTCTCTCATATTAGTATCCATTCTTCTTATTATAGGATCAACCTGTGACAAGAGATATTCAAAGTCTTGTGAAGTCATTCGGGTAAAGTTATAGTATCATTGATGGGTTCTACTACTATATCTCTCAGAAGCTGGTTTCCATATTGCAATCGTCGAAGAAATAATTCTTTGTTTCACCACCGGTGTTTTCTTCGTTTCTTTCTTTTTATTCTTAACATAAAGTATCGCCATATAGCAAACGCTGAAGTTGCAGGTTGTATATAAGAACGGCGTGCTTGTCTCGCACAAACTGGTGGCTCACTTTGTTTCGCCTCCATGTTGCAAAACGTTTCTCATCGTGGAAATGGTTAGTACGAGACAGCCGCTTCGCGGGTGATTCTCGCGAAACAGTTGCGCGAGTCAGTTTCGCGCAATGGAACCCCAACTTTAAAATATTCTTTATGATTTGATAAAAAAAATTTTTTAAACCTATTTTGGCCATTTTTTTTGCATTTGGTTAAAACCCAATAAACAAAAAATGATTTTTTTGGTTTTAACCAAATGCAAAAAATGGCCAAAATAGGTTAAAAAAAATTTTTTTTTGGCATCAAAAAGCATCGAGACCTAACTTTACAAAAAATGATCCGTTTTGGCCTTAATGGCATAAAATGACGGCCACTTCAAATTTTAAATAACAAATTCAATTGCGCACACTGGGTTTAATATTTTTGAACCAAATTTTCAGGGTGTTTTTGTTAGAGTAAAAGGCAGATTTTCTAGTTCACCCAGCGGCTCTGGGCAGCAAAATGAAAGTAAAACGATTTTTTTCACTTTTGTAGGTTATGGTTGCGCTCCTAAGACCTACAGTAAACAAAAATTGGTAGAAAATTTAATTACAAAGATTTATTTTTTTTGTCCCAACCGGATCTACATGTCTCGAGTTATTCACATTTTTAGGTTGAAAAGCGCGATTAAAAAGTTTTAATTGTTAGTAACAATTGGAGCACAAGGTCTTTGAAGTACAAAAATTTTTTGGGTACTTCTGGATCCAACCATATAATTGCTTATGGAAAAAGTGCCCTTATATAGATTTTTTGTGCTATTTTGACTGCGCTAAAGAGGCTGCAATATTTCTGGAAACATAGTTAGACGGCTTCCACAAAAAAGTTGCAAAAAATTAAAATCAAAAGTAGCTGTCTTTTAAACTTGTTATATCTTAAATTACTGCAAGCCAATATTCATTATGTTTAGTAAAAATATGTCATATATATAATATAATAGTCAAAATATTTGCTAAACCCTTATAACAAATTATTATTTTGAAAAATCAACTTTTAAGCCTGTAGGTGGGTTTGATAGCAGATATATTTTTCTGATCTTAAATTCTAGGGTTTGACGTATATTTATCTGTAATAACAAAAAAAAATAATAAAAAAATAATATATTATCAATAGTGCGATTTTTTTAAATTTATTTTATTATAAATAAATTAACATTTTTCTTTTGCTTTTCATTTAAAATGAAATGCAAAAAAATTTAATTTTTAAATTTCAAAAAAAGTTTTACAAAATTGGTCATTAATTTGGAATGGAAATATGGAACTTTTTAGATTTTATTTGTTTATAAATATACAAATTTAACCTAAAATGGCACTATTTTACATTATAGATCTTGTGTTAATATAAAAGCAATAACAAAATTAAATGTTGTTTCAATTCTTATTTACACGAGGTAAAGTTTAATTTTTGAAAACACTACCGGCACAAGTCATGCGCGGAGGGAAAAACAGTTAGATAACTATTACTTCTCTTCCTTATCTATTAACGTGGCACATTTTTTTTTAAATAATGAATTTTTTCTGCTGTTTTCGATTTTCAAATACTTCCAACCTATCATAACATATATTCTAACGAAAATTCAATTGGATCAATGCAAAATCTATAGATAAAAAACAATAGTCTATGTGCATCGCATCTATAGATTTCTTTTCCTTCTTTTTGATTTTTTAAAAATTTATTACGTAAGCTATAAACGCTGAAAATCAAAAAATAAAAGGAACAGAGGTATATTAATGAGTTTTATTAACACACATTTCTGCAAATAGTTAACTGCCCGAAAAATGGAATTTTCAGAGCGAATCTCCTGAACGTCTGCAGGTTTGGACAATCCGAAAATAAATTGTTTAAAAAAAAGTGTTCCGTAGTATCAGTATTTGACAAATTATTTTTCCACAACTTCAACTTCCCAAACTATATTCATTTCATTAATAAAATTGACCTTTCCAGACAATTTCATATACTGCAAAAATTTGGATGGATTGGCTGTATTGTGTCCTACATACTAAATGATCACGCTCGAGCCAATTAGAAACGGCGGAAAGGATAAAATACTTTGATTCTTTATCGTTGCATTTTACATTGCAGGAAAGTATTTAGTTGTTTAGAACTTCAATTTATATTTTTTCATATAGCGACAAACAAAAAATTTGTGAAAAAATCTTTAAACAGTAATTTGTTTATGAAACCATATGAAGAAGTTACGAATAGCACACAGAATATTGCATTCTGTACGAAAAACATATGGTTAACATTTAAAAATGTTGAGTAATAAATAATTTCAGGTTAGATCTGCCCACTATGGGTTGCTGTATCAAATGTATAAATTTAAGTTTTCCGAATATGTTTCCTATACTTGTTTTATTTAGTTTGTTTTCTGTCACCTAGATGGCGAGCCCATATAATTTTATAGAGTAGTCCATGTCCAATAAACACGTTTACGTTTTTCCACAAAATAAGTGTTTAATTAACAGTAAAAACAGAATATAAAGTAAAACTAAAAACAATTGAACAAAAAATAACTCGATTTGCCAGATTCGCACCCACGGGGAGTCTGCCAATACTCATTTTCCCCGGGGCTCGGGCTAGCTCCCAACGGCCCTATGGAAGATACCGGGTGTAACAGGATCATGGTATACCCCCTTTCTCCTTTAGTTTTGAAGATAATTGAATGAAATTCAGGGTATACTACATACATAATAAGCGGCCCTTATTGACATACAATTGATTTTTCACTTCAGGTTTCGCCGGAAGTGACACTAACGTTCGATTTTTAAATGCAACACCCTGCATATTATAGCATTTTTGAATTCTGCATAATTTTCTGAATCCAAAGATGCCAAATAAGTGACATTTCAAAAATCAATTTTTTTTTATAATATAATTTTTAGTTTTCCATTTAAGTGTGCCATGACGGTTCCCATTTATTCTAAATGACCCGTGTAATGCTACAAAAATCGAAATCCCGTTAAAAACACTAAATTACGTGATTTATGAGCAAATAAAATTCACCAAAATTGTTTTTGGGGCAATCTCATTTTTTTCAAATGAAACCATATCGGTACCGTGGTACCATTTATTAGTACTATTAATAAAGAATTTATTCATATGTCGTATTAAAATGTGCGATAAATACAAATAAAATTACAGCTAAAAGAAAACAAGAAAATACAATATTATTCTAATTACCTTGTTACACATAAGGTGGTTTTGGAATACAAAAAATTAACACAAAACATTACAACAGTTGTTCAAAATGCATCCAAATGCAAATCCATTAACGTCAATGCACTTCTGAACTAGCATAGCTGTTTCTCGAAGAACGTTCGCCAATTGCTGGGCAGTTATGCTGTTAATTGCTCGTCTTACTCGTAGCTCCAGATCTTTACGGATTGTAACGGCGGTTGCATAGACAATATTTTTCTCAAACAAAGAAATCAAGGGGCATTAAATCAGGTGACCTTGGAGGCGGCCACCTGACAGGACCCTTTGTCGAAATTACGTTTTCTCCGAATCTCCGTTGAAGGTAATCAATTACTGTCCTTGAATTATGGGGAGGAGCGCCATCTTGTTGGAAATACATTCCCTGTGCTAAATCTAAAGGTAACTCATCTAAAATGTCCTCAAGCTCATTTTCCAAGAATCTCAAGTATCCGGCACCAGTCAGAGGTCCTTCAAATATTATTGGACCAATGATTCTACTACCGATTGTTCCAAGCCAAACATTGAAACCGAACCACACTTGAAAGTTACCCTCCCGTAATAAATTTTGATTTTCTTTTGACCAATATTTTGTATTTTGTCGGTTAAATAATTCCAAATTTGTAAACCTAGATTCGTCCAAAAATAAAATCAGTCCCAAAAAATCAGTGTTTGGCTGCACGTTATTATACAAAATTCAATTGCAACATTCCATCATACGTTCGTAATCACTTTCGTACAAATGTTGATGCAATTGGTATTTAAAAGGTTTATAGTGGTATTTGTACAAAATTCGGCTTACTATTTGGTGACTGATGTCCAATTCAAACCCAACTTGCCTTAAAGAAACAGTCTTATCAACTTCTATTCGAGCCAAAACATTAATTTCCGTTCCTTCGTCAATAATGAAGTTTTCTTCGGGATCATTGTTGAGCTCTCTTCGGAATTGGTTTTCAACACGTTTAAAATAATTTTTCGCTGGACATTATCTATCAGAATATCGTTGGACATAAAGGTCGGTAGCCACAACTGCATTTCTTTTGCATTCCCCATAAATAATTAACATGTCCATTTTTTCATCTCTTATATAAATTTGCGGCATTTTGAACACAATTAACAAGAATTTTAAACAATTTTTAAAGACACAATAAAAACACCGTTAAACCAACAAATGTTTTTCAAGCTAAATATTTAATTGTTTTCAAAGTCACCTTAGTTACGTCTTAACATTTAATTAGAACAAAATTGTATTTTCTTATTTTCTTTTAGCTGTCATTTTGTTTGTATTTATCGCACATTTTAATACGATATATGAATAAATTCCTTATTAATAGTACTAATAAATGGTACCACGAGACCGATATGGCTCCATTTGAAGAAATTGAGTTTTGCCCCAAAAACAATTTTGGTGATTTTTATTTGCTCATAAATCACGTAATTTAGTGTTTTTAACGAGATGTCGGTTTTTGTAACATTACACGGGATTTAGAATAAATCGGAACCATCATGGCACACTTAAATGGAAAACTAAAATTATAATATAAAAAAAAATATGTTTGAAACGTCACTTATTTGGTATCGTTGGATTCAGAAAATTATGCAGAATTCAGAAATGCTATAATGTACAGTATGTTCCATTTAAAAATCGAAAGTTATTATCACTTCCGGCGAAACCGGAAATGAAAAAAAATCATTTGTATGTCAAAAAGTGCCGCTTAGTATGTATATAGTATATCCTAAATTTCAATCAATTATCTTCAAAATTAAAGGAAGAAAGGGGGTATACCATGATCCCCTTACACCCGGTATATTATAGGCAGGGCGTAAAAAGGTAAGTAATTACTTCAAAATTTAAATGAATATTTTAACAAAAAAGTCTATTATTTTGTTTTTATACTTCTAACTTTCATATCCTATATACAGGGTTATTCACTATATTCTGACACCCCCCCCCCCTCCTTTATTTCTGTTATTATCGGAGATAGAAAAAAAAGTTTCGTATAAAAATTGTTCGGTTTGCATATACTCTGTAATAGCGTGCTAATATTTCAGGGTGTGATTAGGTCATTTTATGAAGAAAATATCATATATGTCCGCATCGGCTTAATTTTTTTGCTGCAGGGTGTTGATTTTTTTTTCAAATCGTTGTTTTTTAAAATCTCAGAAACTAAAGTATTTTAGATATTATTTTCAATTTTGGTACGTGTTAATAAGATATAAAACCGCATATTTTAGTTAGTACAGTTATTTTATACCTCCACCAGTGGCGTACCTGCAAACATGTCCTCTGATATTTTTTACCAAAAAAATGGTAGGTACGTCACTGACATTTTTCCATGTGGATATTTTTTCTGATTAGCTTGGTCAATTCTACATGAAAGCAGTCTCTCGCATTTTCTCGTCTGACTCTTGAGGAAAACAATGAACTTCAAATTGAAACTAATTATTATTTACATTGATAAAGATAAATTTTGTTTTATAAAATTTTTTGGAAATGGCCATCTTCACTTAATAGGCATGCTTCCGCTCGTCTTCTCATCAAATTGCGCACCCGTTTAAATATTCCCGGCGTATTCCGTATTGTTTCACACGAGGCAACTACCCGCTCTCTTAATAGACCGGCGGTACATGACCAGTCAGGTGCAACGTTTTTAAAATGCATGCCAATCATATACAGGGTTACTGGTAATTCGATACATTCCTTTGGAGATGTGATGGGGCATGAGCTAAGGAGTAAATCTAGCCCTAACATACATTATGCAAAACTCAATAGTTTTTGAGATATTTCAATTTTTTTGTTTTTCTCAAAAAAGTAGATCTTAATGTCTTAAAAGTTAATTTCCGAAAAATCTACTTGACATTTTTAAATTTTTTTTTACTGGATTACTTGTCCAATATTATAGATATCCGTTTGGAATGAAAAATATTCGGAAACATTTCGATCATGTGAACATTTAAAAAAAAACTTGTAAATTTTTTTTTTTTAAATCAGATATGAAATTTACCTATTAGGTTTTTTCAAAAAAATATTAATGTAGCACGCGTACAAATTATTTATAAAAACTTCCTTATTTCAATAGCAATCTAACTAGGTAGAAATGTTTAATGTACCCTTGATAGTTCTAATAAAAAATTAGTAAAGATAATGCTGGTGGCGGAATTTATTAAACTAATCGTTCATTTTCATTTAAGTCAGTCAGTCCTTGACTTTGACGTTTGTGCATATATGTCATTAACTGACATTCTTATCTCCGTGTCCCTTAAGTTTGTTGGTCTTGTTAAATTAGTTATCGAAGATTTTGATTTTACTCGTCGTTGTTGTTATTAGTTATTGTTATTGTATTTTCTGTGCCATGGCCGCATATGCCAACGCAGAATACGCTGATATCTTGTTTGTCTATGGATACTGTGGCGGCAACGCTGCTGAAGCTCGCCGAGAATATGGTCTTTGGTACCCTAACCGCCGCTTACCAAATGCACGTGTATTCAGTACGGCATATCGAAATATCGCTGAAACTGCTCCGTGAAATGTAGAAGTGACGCTGGTGCTCCTCCCGTTTATGAACCAGATAATGAGGAAGAAATATTGAGGTATTTTGAGGAAGAGTTTTGTCTGCGATACGTAGAGTTGGATGTCATCCTTACCACTATACCCCTGTCCAAGGCTTGGAGCAAGGTGATCCTGGAAGGAGAGTGGAATTCTGCCGCTTTATGTTAAATTCAGATGCAGAAAGTGCAAATTTTTTAACAAGTATTTTATGGACGGACGAGTCGAAATTTAATCGCGAGGGTATAACAAATTTCCAAACCTACATTATTGGACAGAGGAAAATCCCAAGTTAACACGTGAAACTAGTTTCCAAATTAAGTTTTCTATTAATGTGTGGATGGGAGTCATTGGCCACTATTTAATAGGGCCACATTTTCTTCCTCAAAATTTAAACGGGGAAATCTATGAAATTTTTTTAAGAAATGATCTGGCGGTGATTTTAGAAGATGTTCCTCTCGCCGTCAGACAGCGAATGATGTTTCAGAACGACGGTTGTCCAGCACATTATCGACTGACAGTACGACAGTTACTTGATCAACGTTTCCCTAACCGTTGGATTGGAAGAGCGGGCCCAATACCTTGGCCAGCGCGAAGCCCTGACTTAACACCCCTTGATTATTACGTATGGGGTCATATGAAGGAGATGGTCTATGCCACACCAGTCAATACTATAGAAAACCTTAGACAAAGGATAGTCGATGCTGCCCAACACATAAGGCATAATCTGACAACCAAAGTAACAAGGACGGAAATAAGAAGACGCTGCCGTGTCTGTATACGGAATAGGGGCTCCCATTTTGAGCAAGACATATAAAAAATAAAGTACAACTTTGAAATTAATGAAGAATTAAACTCTACTTTTAAAATGTTTTTTACTGTTTATCTAAAAAGAAAATTCGTACTACTTGTGTTATTTTTACTAGTATTTTCTTAGAACTATTAAGGGTACATTGAACATTTGTACCTTGTTAGATAGCTATTGAAATAAAGCAGTTTTTTTGAAAAAACCTAATAGGTAAATTTCATAGCTGATTAAAAAAAAAAAATTTAAAGTTTTTATTTCAGATGTTCACATGATCGAAATGTTTCCAGATATTTTTCATTCCAAACGGATATCTATAATATTGGACAAGTAATCCAGTAAAAAAAAATTTAAAAATGTCAAATAGATTTTTCGAAAATTAACTTTTAGGACATTAAGATCTACTTTTTGAGAAAAACAAAAAAAATTAAATATCTCAAAAACTATTGAGTTTTGCATAATATATGTTAGGGCTAAATTTACTTCTTAGATCATGCCCCATCACATCTCCAAAGGAATGTATCGAATTACCAATAACCCTGTATATGAATGTAATTGCCATGAATATGCCAGAAACGCGAGTTTTAGGGAGTCGTCGCGTGCAGAAGTCGATTTTCCGTTTGCATGGAAAATCGATGTCTGTGAACGGTTTTAAAATGGATGCCAATAGTGCCAAACGAAAAGCCGTGAAAAAAAATCCAGCTGAAACTTATTGGTATGTAGTTTCCGCGCGCACAACAAATTTTGGTGCGCACATTAAATCGTAAAATTTTTTGGTATCTCCGAACGAAGTTAAAATGCATACCAATATGTTTTATGATAAATTTTGCACTACCAAATGACGGTTTACCGATTGCCATACAGTTTTATAATGCAGAACGTTACTAAAAGTTATTTCTGAAAATGCAAAAAATTCAGCTCCCTCCGAACGAATTTAAAACGCACGTTAACAGTTTTATGAATAATTTGCACTATCAAACGACGACTTACCGATTGGCATGAAGTTTTGTAGAGCAGAACGTTATCAAAAGTTATTGCAAACCGTGAAAAAAATTCAGGTATCTCTGAACGATTTTAAAATGCATGCCAATTACGTTTTATGATAAATTTGCACTGCCAAACGACGATTTACCTATTGGCATGCAGTTTTGTAGTGCATTTTTCGTTGCGCAGTTACAAGATGTTAACGATGTAGTTATTCGCTGCATGATTTATTATCGTATTATTAAGCAACGTGGAAAATTTTGATTCAGAGATTAAAGTATGGCTTGAGTTTATAACTGGTAATCATGCAAGATTCATCAATCTAAATAAGATGTTCCATGCGCTTGGACAGAGAGTATCCTGTGTTCTACCTGGGTTTCACGCATTCACAGGCTGTGACTTCAATCCATGCTTCTTTGGGAAAGGAAAAGCCAAGCCATTCAGCTTATTAATTGGAAATTAAAAATATTAAGACGCATTTTTCAACATCATTATAGCAGAAAAATCACAATCGGCCATTAAAGATCTGGAATACTTTGCATGTAAAATGTATTCTACAAAAACTAATAAACTGAAAGTGTCGAGCATTGCCGAGGCTCGACTACATCTGTTTACTAACAACTACTGCATGAAATATACCGACAAAAAAGTGTTCAAGAAAAAAGTTAAAACATTGGATAAAAATGCATTATTGTAATTATAGATTTTATCGAGACTTCGGAAGAGAGTAACGTAGATGATGAGGAAGATGATGATGACGAAGCCGACGAAGCAGATCAACTATTCGATTATGAATACGATGATGATAGGTATGATGATGGAACTATTCCGGAGGATGATGGTTTTGATATTGAAGATAATGCTAATGAAGTCATGCTAGCTTATGGAATTGGACGCTGAATAAAAATAAATTATTATATTTTGGTTTCAATATTTTTTAAATATGACTTATTAAAACCTACCTAACTAATTGTTTGAATCAATTTCCCTTAGTCTATTATTAATATTGTTGTTGATTCTGCAAGCTTCCATCAACAAGTTTTTATATGTCACTTTATTTTTTCTTTTATAAATAAATAAATAAACACCACAGAAATTAGACAACCCCCAATTCCAGAAGCCAGGCTTGTGCGGAAGGGGGTTACACATTGAAAAAACGCGGACATACAATCATTTCCTCCGACAGTGCCAGTGCCGGAGCCAGGATTCGAACCCGGTGGTGCGATGTCCATGTGATTAATCGCGATTGCTACCTCGCGCCTTAACCCACTCGGCTATCGACCAGACAACCAGATATTACACCTTTTTCTTCCATATAATGTAGGTACAGAAAATGTGTATTTCAAAATTCGCAATAATTTACCACTTTAGTACACTTTGAAACTACATGCCAATTTTACTTCCACGTCCAGTGGAAATATAGTAACGCAAAAAAATATATTGTTTTTTGTTGAAATAGGCTTAAAATGCCATGAAACATCGAGATTTTAAATTTCCTGTCTGTCGGTCTGACTGTAACTTTTACTCTGGAACCGTTTATGATATTAACTTGAAATTTGGTACACTTATGTATTATAACGAGATCTGGAACCAGATTATATTTTGATCTAATTTCCGTTGAAGGATTCGGGGGTAAATGGGGTAAATAAGGGTAAATAGGCAAAGCAAGCAGGTAAAAGCCCATAAAATTACAATTTAGGGCATCTACGAAAAGTCAAGGTCTCAAAATTTGTTTTGGCATCGGCCACCCCCTACTATTACCCCTAGTGCTACTCCCAATACCACCCCCACACCATTATGCAAGAGGGTAAAAAAAAATAATATGTGATTTAGTGTGTATACAAGAACGAAACGTCTCAAAAAAATTTTTTGGCGTTAGCTACCCTACTACAACATACTGCAATGGCATCCATTTAAAAACGTTCAGATACCTGATTTCTTTTGCACGGTTTGCAATAACTTTTGATAACATTCTGCATTACAAAACTGCATGCCAATCGGTAAATCGTCGATTGATATTGCAAACTTATCACAAAATATATGGGCATGCATTTTAAAATCGTTCGGAGATACATGCATTTTTTGCAATTTTAGGAATAATTTTTAATAATGTTCTGCACTAGAAAATTGCATGCCAATCGGTAAATCGTCGTTTTGCAGTGCAATAAAACGTAATTGGCATGCATTTTAAAATCGTTCAGACTTACCTGAAATTATATGTTGTGTATTTGAATGACGGCAAATATTTTAAGCATCCCAAAACTGCATGGCAATTGTTAATATCATATTTTTTTTCTCATTACCAATAAGATACCTCAATGGTGTACATTTTAAAATCGTTCGGAGAGACTTGAATTTTTTGCATTTTTAGGAATAACTTTTAATAGTGTTCTGCATTATAAAACTGCATGGTAATCGGTAAATCGTCGTTTGGCAGTGCAAATTTATCATAAAACATATTCGCATTCATTTTAACTTCGTTCGGGGATACCAAAAAATTTTACGATTTAATGTGCGCACCAAAATTTGTTGTGCGCGCGGAAACTGCATGCCAATAAGTTTCCGCTTTTCTTTTGGCACTATTGGTATCCATTTTAAAATGATTCACAGACATGGATTTTCTATGTAAACGGAAAATCGACTTGCACACCCTCTGCACGCGACGACTGCCTAAAATTCGCGTTTCTAGCATATTCATGGTAATTACATTCATATATATGATTGGCATGCATTTTAAAAACGTTGCACCTGACTGGTCATGTACCGTCGGTCTATAAATCTTCTAAAGTGTTAATGGGAGTTTTATACACCAGGGTTTGAAGATGGGCCCACAAAAAGAAATCCAAACAATTCAGATCGGAGGATCTTGTTGGCCATTGCCGAGGTCCTCCGTGACCTATCCAACGATTAGAATAAACCATATGTAGAAGGTTGCGAACAAGTACACTGAAATGAGCAGGAGCTGCATCGTGCATGTACCATATTCGATTCCTTAATGCAATTGGTAGGCACATCTTCAAGCAACATATGTTATTCTTCGTGGAGAAAATGCAGATAAAATCATACGATACGGATACAATAAAAAATCAACCAAAATTCGCCAAACAATTTGATGACAAATATTCAGAGCTCTAGCGATCTTTCTCGTACTCGTCTTAGGATGTTCGTCGATTTCCTGCAACACCGCTTCCTCAATTTCGGGTGTTCTGACAGTTCGAGGTCTACCTTTCGAAATACATTTTCGGAAACTACCAGTTTCACAAAGATGGAGGTGAATAGTCGAAAAGAATCGGCTATATGGCAAGGCACGATTAGGATACCTTTCCTCATACATACTTTGTCTTTTGTTGCATTACCATCTGCGAGACCATATACGTAATGCATTGTCCCATTTCCGACGATAATTCACCATATTTACTGCGATATTGAGGTCTTAGGGTGGTCCAGTAAATTATGATAGGTATCGCGCTGAAATTTAGTATTAAAAAAAATATGTATTAATGTTCCAAACCTGGATAACATTGACTGTCAGTAGTAAAAACTTTCGACATCATGTGGTTGGGTTTGGCAAAAAAGATATGTCTTGTTTACTTCAATGGTGGTTGTCGTAGGATTTTGCAGAGGGCCCAGTTCACAATGGCCCTCAATTATAAGGATGGTAAAAAGGGACCAAAATGACCTGAGAGCAATTTTTGGGGATTTTGTCACCACACCGCGCGATGTTTTGGTACACTTAATAGTTCCCCATTCTGAGTGTCATATTTATGATACCGATTCAATTTCACGAACATATTCAAATTACTTATAAATAAAATATAAAAAGTGTACTTAATATATCTTTGATAATTATTTTATTATAATTTCATTCGAAAATTATTTAAATTATTCGTTTTTGTCATATAAAGCCTCATTCTCTGTCTCTGGCACCACCCCAACATATTTGGTTAGTACACAAGACCGTAAAAATTGTTGATTGTGTTCTAGATTTCATTACCTGAAACAAAATGTATACCAGCACATAATATTAAAAACTGATTTAATTAATTATATTTAATCAATCATTAACAACATGATGGAAAGTTTACCGTTTAGTTATAGTTTAGCTACAGTCTGACATATTTCTTCGTGGAGGAAGTTAATTTCTTTAAATATATCATCAAGTATTAGCTGGGCTTTATCTTTAGATGATAAAATTGACTTGTCGACGGCCAAACCTAATTGAAATCTATTGTCAAATGTTAAAATAGAAAGTCCCACACCTGAAAATAATTTATCATAGAGTAAGAGTTATTGTATATAGTTACATTATTTATATAGTTTTTAAGGTTAATTTAATATAAATTTACTTAAAGATTACATTTAAATTAAAGTAACCTCGAATTATTTTTAAATGCCCATGTAGCATTTTTACATTTTATACATATTCCCAGAATGTTCTAAATATACATATGGACTTGCGATGGATATGCAAAATGCCTCGTAAGTGATTTCTTATGAACATACATATAACGCCTCTATTATTAGTTGCTCTAATACCACGTAGATGATGTCAAATGTATGTATAGTATGGGAATATCCACAGCACGTTGTAAAAATCTGTTGAGATGGATATTAATTATTGTATATTCATATGATTTACATGAAGATATATAAATTTTAATTATACATGTACATACTTACGAAGTACATAAAAGAGCATACTGCTGTTTTGTACAGGGACACACTGTATATACAAATATGTGATTCACATGATATCTTATGTATATACATAAATCAGATATGTATTGAACATTTGATGAGAATCTCTCCGGAATGTCCATACTTAATACAAAACATTATTTTCACATTATCTAATTTGTACATAACACGGACGTTAAATGCTACATGCTACATGAGTAAGTACAAGGCGGACTAGTTCTAAAATAATTATCCAAGAATATAATCGGTGAACGCGAAAATATACTGATAATTTAAAATATTATAGGTAGAAAAGACTGTCTATTGAATTATTTAATCAGATGATTCTAAAATATTGTATTACCTGTAGTTCCTCTGTGTGGTATGTAAAAGATAATATCCTCTATTGTAGTGCCATCTAAAACTGACATTTTAGGTAACTCAACTAAAGGTAAATTGCTAAAACCCATAGTAATTTTATTAGGAGTGTTTATAGCTTTTAGTAGTATTGGCTCTGGAATAAACCCACAGAACATTTTCAGTAGCCAGGCATTAATCTAAAATAAATTCATTTTTAATTAATGCAACATGAAAATAAATACTGGATGTTCAGGAAAAGCACTTTTCAGCTGGAATATCTCCTAAGCTTATATTCTTACGTGGTGCTCTAAGAGCCCGTTTATCAATATAGGGTTAACACTCAACTATATGATAAATGTTATACGAAACAATGGGTACCCATTGTTTTGTTTGACAGTTATCCTTTGGATACGAGTTAACCTCGCATTGATAAACCGGCCCTTAGTAGCCGATGCAGTGGCCGCGTCAAAATTAAAATAATGTAATGCACGGTATTATTGGAGTCAATCTAGATTTTTAATGGGATTGTCTGGAAAAGTGAATTTTATTAATGGAATGAATAGTTGGAGTATTTTGACCAATGCTAACCCTACGGAATATTTGTTTTTTTACAATTTATTTTTTGAATCGCGTGTTTTCCCATTTTTTGTTGGATATCTCCGGTTGTGTTTATCATATCAAGAAAATAGAGTAGTTAAAGTTGTTTCTTAGTGCAGTAAAAAAATGCCAAAAAAAAAATGAAGAGATAGGTATAGTCTGTATACAGCAAGATTATGATTTTATCCTGTTTTGGATATCACCGAGAGTATATTCCTAAGTTTTGGGCATCGAAAACCATGTGCTACTTTTCTTTTATAAACAATTAGTTTTCTTTTACCGCGTTCTTCGTGCTTAAAATGTGAATAACTCCGGTTCTATAAGTCGGATCGGGGAAAAGTAAAAACCAGTCTCTTCGTAATAAAATTGCCAATAAATACTCATTAGTTTCATGTCGCTGAAGTACGTACATAACCTACAAAACTGAAAAAAACGAGAAAAAACAGTATTTTTTTTCATTTTAGTGCCCAAAACCGTCAACTAGACCAATTTGCATAAAACTTTCAAAAAATATACCTTCTGATGTAATAAAAAGTTGATATCAAAATATTGAACCCTTTGGCCAAAATTACATTTGTTATCTAAAATTTGAATCGCTCGCCATTTTATGCCATTAATAAGTCCAATATGAAAAATTGTTTTTTCAAAATGTAGATCTCGGCCCCTGCTTTCGAGTGCAATTAAAAAGAAATTATCTTCATTGTTACTTTTTGACATTTTTTTAATAACTCAAATAGTAAAAATTGCATTTTTTTGGCCATTTTGAAAAAAATAAATATTTTTTATCAGATCTGGTAGAGAGCTTTGGGACCTTTAATTTAAAAAAAAAGAAAGTTCATTTTTGTTAACGTAAACTCGAGATATTTAACTTTTGCATTTTGACCAATTGTTAATTAACAAATTCATATTGAGCTAAAATTTGGACCTTATTATTTTGAAGCCTATTCATTTCATGTGATAAATTCAAAAAAAAATTAAGCTTTACAGAAACTTATTTACAAGCATTATAATGTAAGTATTGTTAATCGAGCTAAAAAGTGATTTTGTTTATTTTTTCATAAAGCTTAGTGCAAAATGCAATAACTTCCTTGTTTCTTAAAAGTCGGAGGACTTTTTTTTAAATATATTATTTTTCCCTAGCAATACGATGAGAAACTTAGTTTTTGGTTTTTTTATTTAAAAGTTGTCATTATTTTTTAAATTTCTTCATAAAGCTTAGTTGCAAAATGCAATAACTTCCTCGTTTTTAACATACAGAGGATATACATATTAAGAGATAAAGAAATGCCGACTGTTAAACAGTCAACGTGAACTTATGAGATGTGCTGTCAGTGTGTTTAATGGTTTTCCAGTGCAGTGCATAAATACCTATTATAATATATAGTAAATTTAAATATTTAGACTTTATATCTAAAACTGATATAATACTATGACAAACATTTCTATTTACCACCACCCATGTACAATAAAGAAATTTTATTTCTCTGTCTTATTCCCCACCAGTTCCATTCCTTACAGCTTAGGTCGGTTACGCGTACAGCATTGTATGTTTACATTATTATATCTGAGAAGCTGTAAATTAATTTGATATAAATTAAAAATGTCTTCGAGTGAAAGTGAGATTATTAGCTGCTTAATTTGTAGACAAAACATTTCCAGTAAAGACCCTAAAATAACATGAATTTGGAAATAAAAAATCTCATTTTCATTTATAACAAAAAACTAAGTTGATGACCACATTGCGAGGGAAAAATAACATATTTAAAAAAGTCCTCTGTATGTTAAAAAACAAGGAAGTTATTGCATTTTGCAGTTAAGCTCTATGAAAAAATGTAAAAAATAATAACAAATTTTAAATAAAAAAAAACAAAAAACTTAGTTTTTCATCGTATTGCTAGGGAAATAATAATATATTTTTAAAAAAATCCTCCGAATTTTAAGTAACAAGGAAGTTATTGCATTTTACAACTAAGCTTTATGAAAAAAATCCAAAAAAATCACTTTTTAGCTCAATTAACAATACTTACATTATAATGCTTGTAAATAAGTTTATATATGTTAGAAGTAAAATTGTGACTGTGCGTGCACCACTGTGTATCGGTAGCCCCAACCCTATCTGCGCCTATGGGTCTGAACTGTTAACTGTTAAAAATTGTCAAATATTGCTAGTAGCAGAGTAGTCTAGTTTTGATTGTTTTCGCGTGTACTTGTCGTTTTTCATTCAGTTTACATCAAAGTTGTAAAAGCTTATGTACCTATATGTTTAACTACTATTTGTTCTTCAATCTGTTTTTGTGCATAACTTTAATAAAGTTCTTTTTGATCAATCTCTGCTGTTTAGTGAGGTATTCCTCACAATATAAAACTTAAATTTTAAAAAAATTTATCGTATGAAATGAATAGGTTTCAAAATGATACAGTCCAAATTTTAGCTCAAAATATGCATTTGTTAATTAACAATTTGCTAAAATGCAAAAAGTTAAATATGTCGAGTTCACATTAACAAAAATGAACTTTTTTTTTTAAATTAAATATCCCAAAATTCTCTACCAGATCTGATAAAAAAAATTTTTTTTTTTCATAATGGCCGAAAAAAAGCAATTGTGGGGTCCGAGTTATAAAAAATGTAAAAAAGTAACCAAAATTAGATTAAGAAAATTTCTTTTTAATTGCATTCGAAAGCTGGTGTCGAGGTCTACATTTTGAAAAAATAATTTTTCATTTTGGACTTAATGGCATAAAATGGCGTTTCAAATTTTAGATAACAAATGTAACTTTGGCCAATTGGTTCAATATTTTGACACCAACTTTTCAGAGTCTTTTTATTATATCAAAAAGTATATTTTCAGAAAGTTGGTTGATGCAAATTGGTCTAGTTGACGGTTTTGGGTACTAAAATGAAGAAAATACTGTTTTTTTTCTCGTTTTTCAGTTTTGTAGGTTATGTACGTAGTTCAGAAACTTGAAACTAACTAGTGCTTATTGGCAATCTTATTACGAAGAGATTAGTTTTCAGTTTGTCCCGATCCGACTTATAGAACCGGAGTTATTCACATTTTAAGCTCGGAAAACGCGGTAAAAATACTTTAATTGTTTATGAAAAAAGTAGCATAAAGTTTTCGAGGTCCAAAACTTATATTCCGGGTGATACCCAAAACAGGATAAAATCATAATCTTGCTGTATCCAGACTGTGCAAATTAAAATTACTGCACTATCTGTTAATTTATTAAAGTTGCAAAAATTGAAAATTAAAAAATAGCTGTTTTTTAAAATTGCTATATCTTAAATTACTGCAAGCCAATTTTCATTATATTTAGTAAAAATATGTATCTTATTAAACCAAAATATTGTGCCAATTTTGAAGCACAGTCAAGTTCATTTATTATCAACACTCAAAAAACGCAACAAAAAATTTACGACATAATTATTATCGCCGTGGGCCAAGCGGCTTGCTTTCATCAAACAAGCAGACGTACATTAAAAACATATAAAGGTAAGCGAGTTAGTTTGCTGTTGATATAGCACAAAGGGTAATGGTATTTTAATGAGTTCGTAAGTTTTTGTTGCGTTTTTTGAATGCTGATAATAGATGAACTCGACTATAAAAATATTTGCTTAAAAGCCTTATATAAAAATTATTATTTTGAAAAATCAACTTTTAAGCCTGTAGGTGGGTTTAACAATAGAGATATTTTTTTGATCTTAAATCCTAGGTTTTGACGTACTTATATTTCTGTATAATAACAAAAGAATATATTGATTTAATCAATGGCGCGACTTTTTTAAATTTAATTTTTTTTTGTTATATACAAATTAACATTATTCTTTTGCTTTTCATCTAAAATGAAATGCAAAAATTTTTAATATTTATATTTCAAAAAAGTTTTAAAAAAATGGTTGCAAAATATTAATTTAGAATGAAAATATAAAACTTTTTAGATTTTACTTGTTTATAAATAGACAAATTTTAACCTAAAACGGCACTATTTTACTTTATACATCTTGTGTTAATATAAAAGCAATAAAAAGATTAAATGTCTCCATTCTTATTTAAACGAGATAAAGTTTATTTTTTGAATACACTACCGGCACAAGTCATGCGCGGATGGAAAAACTTCAACACACCAACAGTAATGGCGGCTGTACACTCTCGCCGAGGCACATCGAGACAAGTCGAGTGCGAGAGTGTAGATCTCTCTCACCTCGGTGTTCCTTGATCGCTCTCCGTCGCGTGTCGGTTTTTTGTGTCTGAGTCAAAGGGTCTCGCACGAATAGCGAGTGCATCACTGTACATTCTTGCTTCTCCCAGTCTCGCTCGCGCGGTAGAGCCGTTGAAGATGTATTTTTTTGTTCGGAAAAATGTCATGGAATAATGAGTGCGAACTTAATTTCATAGAAGTTTATCAAATGGAACCCGTATTATGGGATCCTAGTCACAGTTTTCATAAGAATAAAAAGCATTTGCATGATTCATGGGTTCGCATCAGTGAACAAGTCGGATTTTCTGTTCCCAAGTTGAGAAGGAAAAGAGATTTACTCATCCACCATCTCCGTTTACGCCATTTTTTCTTTTTTATATGATACGTGTGTAAATATCTGCAATAACTGATGGCACATAGAGCAACAGCAACTTCTGTGTAATCAACCATTTCCTTGGAGTTCACAACTGCAACTGATCTAGCGAAAGTGTACATACATGGTCACACTCGATCACAGGCCTCTCGGGCGAGACCTAGCGAGAGCACTCGGACGAGAATGTACAGCCGCCATTAGAACTATTGCTTTTCTTCCTTATCTATTAATGTAGTACATTTTCTTTCAAATGATGATTTTTTCTGCTCTTTTCGATTGTCAAATACTTCCAACCAATCACAACATATATTTTAACGAAAATTCAATTAGATCAATCCAAAACTTGTAGATACAAGACAATAGTTTATGTGCATCGCATCTATAGATTTCTTCTTTTTTGTTTTTAAAAAAATTATTACGTAAGCTATAAACACTGAAAATCAAAAAATAAAAGGAACTAAAGTTCCGTTAATGAGTTTTATTAACATATATTTCTGCAAAAGATTAATTGCCCGAAAAATGGAATTTTCAGAGAGAATTTTCTGAACCGCTGCAGGTTTGGGAAATTCGAAAAATATATTGTTTAAAAAAAGTGTTCCGTAGGGTGAACATTGGACAAAATATTTTTCCACAACTTCTACTCCTACACTATTCATTTCATTAATAGAACTGACTTTTCCAGACAATTCCGTATACGACGACAAAAATCGGGCTGTACTGTGTCCTACATATCAAGTGATCATAGTCGAGCCAATTAAAAATGGCGGAAAGTATAAAATACTTCCTTACTGTTGCATTTTACATTGCAGGAACTTTTCGGGGCGAGAGCCCGTTTTCATGGAGAATTGACTAGGCTAATCAGAAAAATATCCACATGAAAAAATGTCAGTGGCGTACCACTTTTTTGGTAAAAATATCAGAGGACATGTTTGCAGGGACGCCACTGGTAGAGCGATAAAATAACTTTTCTGACTAAAGGGTGACTAGGGTTTTATATCCTATTAACACTTACCAAAATTAAAATTAATATCTAAAGTAATTTCTGAGATATTAACGATTTAAAAAAAATTCAACACCCTGCAGCAAAAAATTTAAGCCGTTGCGGATAAATGTTCATATGAACTTTTCTTCATAAAATGACCTAAGGAATCACACCATGAAATATTAGTACGTCATTAAGGAACACCCTGTATATATTGTTACGTGTTTATATCAAAGAACCTACCTAAACGTATCAAAGATTATTTTACTTTAAGTCAGCAAAAATCTTCTTCAAAGGGATTTTACCGAACTGCAACGAAATCCGAAAATGCTGTCGATATTTTTGGAAGCGTTATGAAAGTTTTCGAGACATGAGTGTTAAATGTTATTTTTGTAAAGTATAACAAAAATTAAATTTTTTTGGAACTGCAGCAAAAAACATCCCACGGGGCGCGATTCATGTAATTACATCAAAAAACATTCCACGGGATGTAATTTTTGTAACTGCAACGAAATACGTCGTCGCGTAAATTGCGTACCTAACTACAAAGAATTTTACTTAAAGACCATCTTCTTTGACAATTGAACACTAGTACCCGTATAGTCCCTTACGACTACAAGGGGTACAGTTCGGCAAGCAAGAACGAACTCTGTACGGAAGAAACATTGAGAATGCAATCAGTGAGGTCCAGTCACTAATGGACCACAATGAATTTTCTACGACGTCGGGGTGTAATGCCCGGGACGTAATGCACAAGGCGTAAATTTAGGACCAAATAAACATTTTCTCGACGATCCGATGTTGTGTAGCACTGCCCCTCATGCATGGTTAGGTCTATGTTGTTATTTAGGAAGTTAGTTTGCTCATAAGTTGTTTTCTAATGTGATTGCCCTGAATAGGAATATTGATTTATATTGCCAACTAATGTGAATCTAATTTTACAATAACAATGGATGAAGTCAGGCTACATCAACTAGTATTATATATAACTGTCATATTTTACCAGATAATCAGGTGAATTCTGCAATACATTACTTCGCTCTGTTACTTCCTGTAATCTATGTTCCAATGAATTTGATTGCATTAATATCGGCAGCTCTAACAAACCAATAGAAAATTGGTTTTGGAGTGTTGGTTTTTGATCCATGTTTTGAGTTGATAGTAATAATCCTGCAGTTACAAAATCCGGAATAAATTGTAAATCCTAAAAGTTAAAGTCTGTTAAAGTAGTCGTCGATATGATGAAACTGTGCGAGAGACGACTTCTAGCCGTATCTCTCCTTAACACATACAATCCACAAATTGCAGCATATACGTGGGCGTAGGTGACGCACGAAGGTCTATACCAAAGAAATGAAAAAGTCTCCCGTGAAACACATAAATAATTGCATTTTTTGTTATTCTTTGGCCATTTATAGAGTTATAGAGAATATTAGCTTTTATTGTTGTTTATTATTTAATTATTAGACTAATAAGAAGAATCGCAATGATTTTATTACAATGCAAAATTATTGTAAAGTCATACTATGTAAGTACCTGTTTTTCCCAGAATTCCGAAAACTCGTGAAAAATTTCAGAAGGAAAACTGTCAAGATATATTTCAGTTCGTAGGACTGGTTCGATTCCGAGGCCTCGTTCTGCCTACTCACTAGATCTCACCGTGGTACGTTTCTAAGGCCTCAACTTGCCTACTTCTTAGAGAAAGCTCGCTGATACGTGTGATGGAGTGTTATTTATAAGAATATAGTGTCTGTGGTTGGAAGTGGGGTGGGAGGTCGAGAGTCTGATGGAGGCAGCAGAGTGGAACGGCTGCATTCAGGAAGTGAAGACGAAAACTGTCATCCCTTTTGTTTAGACAATTGGGATGTTTTTAGATCTCAATTGCTTAGCGGATAATTCGCGTTTTCTGGAAATATGAGGGTGCTATGGTTTTGGTGTTGTCGAAGTCTATATTATGACCTGTTAGGAGGCGATGTTAGGCAAGGGATGTTGTAGGATCGGATTTTCTAATTGCAATGCGATGTTCATATATTTTTTTGATAATCCGTCTACTGGTTTGTCCAATGTAGGTATGGGGATAGTTTGAACAAGGTATTTCTTATACACCGTGGGAATCATTAGGCATTTAGTCTTTTGGAGATCTAATCGAATTGAACATTGTTTGTAACGTTGTAAATATGGTTTCTATGTTATTGGATTTCAGCAGTTTCGAGATTTTATCTGTGATTCTTCTAGTGTAGCGATTGTAGAGTAGGGAGGCTTTATGGTGACCAGGAGTTTCTGTATGTTGTATTTGGGAAAAATTTTGTGCTTTGTGTATGGATCGTGTTATATGTCTTTTGTCGTAACCGTTTTGTAGAAGTGTTTATTCTAATGTTTGTAGATCGGATTGCCTGTTGGCGTTATCTGTCTAAGAGATCTGAATCAAGGTAAATGTTCGTGTGGGTTGGTATTCTGTACATAGAATAGGAGAATCGTTTTTCGTTTTGTTTCGTAATAAGAACGTCTTGGAAAGGGAGGCAACAATTGTTTTTGATTTCCATAGTGAACTGGATCTGGGGGTTTATATGATTAATATGATGCCGGAAGTTATTTAGATAATCTTTATCATGTGGTCAGATAACGAAGGTGTCATCCACGTACCTTAGCCAACAGGTAGGTTTCACTTCGGACGAATTATGGGCTTGGGTTTCGAAGTTGTCCATCCATGTAGATGTTGGCTAGAATGGGAGATAGGGGAATCCCATTGGAGTTCCTCTAACTTATTTGTAGTAGTTGCTTTGGAAGAGAAAATAGGTGTAGGACAAACAATGTTCTAAAAGGGTTAGAGGTCAAAAGAAAAATGGTCAAAAAAATAGGTAAGAGAAAAATGGGATGGGTTTGAGATCATAGGAGTAGTCTCAATCTGCCTACTCCCCAACCTCACCGTGGTTCGTGTCTAAGGCCTCAATCCACCTACTCCTTAGGAAGAAATCGCTGATAATTTGTGACGAAGTATTATTTATACGAATTGGTGTCTGGGTGGGAGAGTGGTGGGGGGTCGAGAATCTGTTGATGGAGGTAGCAGAGCGGAATGGCTACTTTCAGAAAGTG
Source organism: Leptura quadrifasciata (assembly GCA_963675555.1). Taxonomy (NCBI): domain Eukaryota; kingdom Metazoa; phylum Arthropoda; class Insecta; order Coleoptera; family Cerambycidae; genus Leptura; species Leptura quadrifasciata. Next base: position 145,071,942 of record OY776673.1, on the reverse strand, counting down.
AGGCATTATGGGATTGTGGAGCTAGTTTGGAGATCAACGATTTTACTCCACAATTACTAATTAATAAATAAATATAAATAAAGAAACACCACAGAAATTAGACAAGCCCCAATTCCAGAAGCCAGGGCTTGTGCGGAAGGGGGTTACACATTGAAAAAACGCGGACATACAACCATTTCCTCCAGCAGTGCCAGTGCCGGAGCCAGGATTCGAACCCGGTGGTGCGATGTTCGTGTGATTAATCGCGATTGCCTGGCTATCGACCAGATAAATTAGCAATAGAAATTAATTTTCACTAAAATGGCTATGGAATAGCAAACAAATACAAGTCCCACGGGGGACTTTTTAAATGGTTTTTTTTTTATTTTAAACGGCATGTGTCATAAAGCAAGTTTTCATATAAAAAAATTAGACTCTTGATTTCCGCTATCATGTACTAATACTGGTTAAACAAATCTGACTACAGATATTGCTTACACAATTTAACAGAATATAGAACATAATGTTGGCTATCCTTTGAGGTTAACTCGAAAATTTTAACTAGTATCCTTTTACACAGAATAATTTTTTGGAGAGTTAATTTGAATTCACGCTATTTAGGGCATTAGAATTTTGACGCCCACAGACTGACAATTTACTACGTATAGCGAACACTACTATAAGATGTATTAATTAGACATTAATTTAATGCTTGATAAGCTTCTCAGCAATTTTCGAAACAAGAATAATCTATTATTGTCGTTTACAATAATAGATGTGAGTGATGGTTATACTATGACGGTGAGAAATGAATAGCGGAGAGGTATATGCCCATATAAGGATAATTAAATTATTATTTTCAATCCTGACTTTTACAAAGATTAATATATTGTGACCATTAGCTAATTTTAATTATTACTTGAAAAAATATACTTACACGTCTAAAATGCTTTTCAAGGCTTGCAGAAACAGCAGTTAAAAGTACATCTAAAAACTTAGAACCGGGTGCTGCTCTTTTAATAGTCTTTACAACTGATACTAATTTTTGTTTTTCTTCAACAGCCCATACTAAGATCTTTTCTCCTGATAACTTAGGTCCATGAAGGGCGTTACGATCTCTTTTTCTTAGGTGAGTTTGATGTAAGATTTTCATAGGAGCAATTAAAATAACAAATATAAAATACATAATACTTTTTAATGTAAGAAGCAGTTTTACAAATGTTGTGCATTCTTTAGCTTCTGTATTTTCTAAAGTGAAAACGCGTTTGTCTTGTATTTTATGTAATAAGTTCGTATTAGGTATTTGATTTATATCGTCTGCGAAAATTCTGAATAAGAGATTAGTTAACGATAATCCATCGCCAACTGCATGACTTACTCTGCACAATATTGGAAAAACTTGTACCCCATTCGAATGCCATTCTATGGATTTTGGACTAACTAAAACTTCCCAAAGTGATGAATTTTCCTTGGGCAATGGTTTGTTACTATATTCACTAACAATTTCCTGCAGAATATTTCTGTCGATTCCATCTGCACTAATTTTTAAAGTAGACACACAGTCATCCACGGTTATTTGATCTTTCAACAAGAAATTAAAGCCCATTAACTTCAAACGTATGCTAGTTAACTTTGGAAATTCCTCGGGATGCATAAATATTTTATCAAATATTCTTTTTTTTATTTGCTGTGTAAAATCCTGTGTATTATTTGGTTTGACTTTAATAAAAATAATTGTATTTATGATACTCTTTGAAACATCTTCTACTACACTCACTGCATCAGCGCTTTGCAAAATTCCTCCAAATGATTTACCATATTTCACTTTTAAAGTAACATTAACAATTTGTTTTATTAACATGAAGAACAACATTATCGGTACCAACAAAGGCAAAATTACACATGACAATAAACAGTAAATTAGATTTATAAGAAGTTTATTGTCCAAGAATGTTGAAAACCGTTTCTTTAGTTTTCTGCTTCTCTAGAAAATAAATAATAGATCTATTAATGCATGAGTTTATTTTTGTCTACATACAAATTATGTAATATATAAGTAATTAGACAAATACTAAGAAAGAAACATGGTCCTTTTTTATTAAAATTTCAATTATTAATATTAATAGATAATTTGTGATAATGAAACATTTTCTCTTTATTTAAAAAAAATCAATTTCGGGTGGATGCCCCTCGACAGTACTTTCTCATCATACCTCAATTAGTTTGCATAAAAACAGTGGATTTAATTTATTACAGGTATCTGAAGGTTGTAAGTCAAGGAAGAGGGGGGGCTTAGTAAATAATAAATACGTATAGACTTAGAGCTAGATTTGCCCTATTTTTTTTTATAAACAACGGCAAATCTGTCTGTATTTATCATTTATTAACTTACAATCTTCAGATACCTGATATTATATTTTTGTTTTGCGTGAAATCGATCAATTTTCTGTAAACAGACCGGATTATCTACCCTAATATTTTTAACATTCTAAAACAATTTGATAGATCTCAAAATAATCGTAATTTTTCTTACCAACATTTAATCTAATGAGAAATTTGCAAAGGCATCTTTCCGATATTATAAAAATTCGTATTTGAAAAGTTTTTTTAATTATGGAAATTTCTTGTGATGGAGAGGGAATTCGAAAAGAAATGTTTGGAACCTTCCTGGAACCGCACTTGGTACTGTGTTAAATAAAGGAGAAAAAAATACTTTTTTGATGCAATTTTATCATCACAAACAATGTTTGTTTGAAACCGTTTCTGATTCGACAAAAAACTGTTTAAAATTTGCACCAAAAGCTTTGAACAATTTTTATTTCAAAGAATTTTCCGCAGAAAATTTGTTTTTGGACCCGTCTGGGTACGTACTCTGATGAAAAATTTGAGAGAGATACCTCTAGTATTCTTCACCGGCATCATATATATATAGTTCAAGTATAAAATTTGCACCCAAAGCTTTGAACAATTTTTATTTCAAAGAATTTTTCGCAGAAAATTTGTTTTTGGACCCGTCTGGGTACGTACTCTGATGAAAAATTTGAGAGAGATACCTCTAGTATTCTTCACCGGCATTATATATATATAGTTCAAGTAGAAATATCCCGAGACATAAAAAACGCAACAAAAACTTTACGACCTCATTAAAATACTATCTATACTTGTGCTATCTCGACCTGAAATCAGCTCGCTTTCCTTTATAGGTTTTTAATGTGCGTCGGGTCGTTTGATGCAGCATTCCGCCATGGCCCGCGGCGATAATAATTATGTCGTAAAGTTCTGTTGCATTTTTTATGTATCAGGAACTTTTTACTTGAACTATACCACTTTGAGAACATATCTTTTACTAGGAGAAATAAATACTACCATTATTATGCATATGTATGTACCTACCTCTATATCTGCCATCGCTGACGGTATGCAATAAGTATATTTTCTGTTTCCGTTTCCACCTGATACCATCCAAATATAAAATTAGTTTGAATTTCGCGTTCTGAAATTACAGATTTGTGTAAAAATACTTTATATAGATGAAATGTGTGAGAATATTTTTTCTTTCCTTAATAGATAAGTTTATCAGAAACATGAAAAATTAGTTTAATAGGGGTTTTCATATTAATGGGTATAATATATTTTATAGTAATGGGTGTCATAACCAAAATGACGGTTTAGTGATACATGTAAAGGAAATATTTAGTATTATTTTCAGGACCACTATAAGATATAGAAAATATTTTTACAAATTCACAGTTTTAAAAAAATTATATTTCAATTAATTTAACAGCAGTTTATTGCTTACCCTCGACAAATTTACAAAATTTTCTAGAGAGAATTATATATTAGAAGAAAATAAAAATAATGAAAGTGTACACTTCCTGATAGGTGATGTTAATATCCAGAAACAAGATCAGAAAAGTAATAGACTAGGAACAGAAATCCAAATTCGAGCTGCGAGAAGCATTTCGTATAACAATTTGGCAACCGGTGCTTTTAGGGGTTTTCGACCCTTCTGAATCCGAAAATGCCTGTTGCCAGATTGTAAAATAAACCGGAAGCCCGTTATTCAAGATGGTGTCCAAGATGGCGGTAATTTTTGAAATATTGCTAATATGAACTTATAAAAGGAATCCAGTGTGTCGACATCGCTAAATCCAAATTTGATAATACCATAGTCATATGACTCACCGGAAATCCTTAATTCAAGTTGGTGGTCACTATGGCGGTTGTTTTAAAAATGTTGCAAATATGTACTTATAGAGGGATTCAAGGTCGTATCGGGGGTTTTCGACACCGCTGAAACTAAATATGACAATATCACTGTCAAGAAACTCACTGCGAGTCAATAATTCATGATTGTGGTCAGTATCAAACGAAAGAAAGCAGTGTGTAAAAGTTAACGAATCACGAAGTAAATTAGATATAGTGAACACGAATTAGCTCCTCGTGATTGTAAAATTTAAAAAATTATAGTTTAAAAAAGTAAAAAAACACGCTTTAATAGCAAACCGAACTAAAAAGTAAAAAATAATGTTTAAATATTATTGACAAAAAAAAATTATTTTATTGTAAAAAGCGTGGGGTGCTTGATATTAATTGTTATAAATATTTTATTGGTAGCTATTGATAAAGGTAGAATTATAAAAATATAGTAAAAAGCACTCCACGCTTTTTACAATATAATGCATTTTTTTGTCAATAATATTTAAACATTATTTTTTACTTTTTAATTCGGTTTACTATTAAAGCGTGTGCCTCCGGAAAAATATCAACAATAGATTAGTCATTTATTTTATTTTATTTCATCCTGATGATCCTGGTGAGGACATTAGGACAAATTTGTCAAATTATTGTATTGTCATCGGTCCTTGATAAGTATGCAAAGTTTCAGTTTAATTTGACGATTTGAAGTGGGTGAGAATCACTTTCAAAGATTCCGTTACATACAATCAAACAAAGATACAGGTGAAGCTAATATAAAGCGCGTAAAAAGTTTGCGTCGGAGAGCTTTGGTACAGACTCTTGAGGAGTTTCGTGCACTTAATTTCAATTAGAGAGTGTTAGTTTAATTTTGGAAAATTTTTTGATTTTTTGCACAAGGGTCAAAGACTTCACCCCGTATATGCAGTTGGAGCAGTTATATTTAGTTAAGGGTTCGAAAAAATACTTTTTGTTATTTGTGGCATGGTATTTTTGCACCGCCCTGGATAATACTTCTTGCAATAACACACTAGTTTAAAAACGAAATTAGAATATTTATTTTCATAACACTGTACAGAGTTTAATACACTTAAAATTAATTGTGAACTTTTCAACAGCGACAGTTTTGTCTTGGAAAAATAAAAAATTAATTCGATTTTGGATTTTACGGGAAAAGTCACTTTTTTAGCGAAGGTACCGATGATAATAGTTTGAAAAATTCGCTTAAAATTAGATGCGTGAAGGCAGAGAGATTTGTCGTTTTTTACTTGGAGCTACCAAGGCAGAACTCGAGATCGGTTGTAGAACGCGGATCGGACTTGACTTGCCCGAGATTCGCCATGCGGGCTATTATACTATCGTTACTGTTGCCTTTATCGTTTACCGCGAGTCTCGCATAATCGTTTTTTTGTAAGCTGGATAGCTACCGCCCATTCCGCGCGGGCACGGTCTAAAGCTGATTAGGTCCCCGGCCAGTCAGTGCAGGAACTAACTGCGCAATAACTGAAATTGATTGAAACTTAAATTGAAAGTAACGTGATTGTTTTGGTCTGAAAATATGACATCTTTTGCTATTTAAATGGAATTCGAGTCAGATTTACTAAGCAATTATTTGGTATTTTGTCCGAATTTATTGTACTGATTTTCGACTCACCCTCGTAATACTGTTCCGCTTATCACGAGGCTGCGGTCATACTAAGTGCCGCGATCTGAACGAACGGAAATAAATTTTGATAACATAATTAATTTATGCTGCGGGCTGTAGATTTTTTTTTATACATTTATTTAACGTCGGCCTATTTCCGCTACTGAGGCCTAACACCGACGCCTGTAGACGAGTTACCCCCAACCAGGAATTTTGCCGAACCTCTTCCCTTAAGAAGAGTAGGGATCTTTTACTTGCCTCACATTTAATAGACAAGGGACCGACGGCTTTACATCCCCTCCGAAGGATGGTATATCTCATATACAACCCTCGCCTAAGGTTGTATAGCTTCCGCGCATACACTGATATACAAGCCGCTGGAAGATGTGTGAGGCGAGAACGCGATTTCCGTTGGAATGGTCACCCATCCAAGTACTAACTGCGCCTGTCGTTGCTTTACATCGCATACCGAAGTATGTACATAGTAAAGACGCACCTACGTTCGCCCCGGGCTGTAGATTTGATATAAAATATTTGTGCAGATACGTAAATGTTGAAGGAGCGGAAGTAAATATTGATGAAGAGCTATGGAATGTTGTGTAGAAAAATGAATGATAATTTATTATTTAAGACGCAATACAGAATAGATATTTTGATTGAACGAAGAATGGCCTGTAAAAATTTTATTTAAATGAATTAAATTTTTATACTGGGGGTATGCAAAATGTCTTATGAGTAGTTTGATAAATACAGGGGCTATAATTTTAAAGTTATTGTTTTCATGAAGTTTGAGCTATAAAATGGGCAAATTGAATGTTTCGACTTTATTTTAGGCATCTTTAGGAATTATTAGTCGAGAAATACGGACAGTTTTTTTTCTAGTTTGACAAGGCGAGCTGAAAGACCACTTTATTTGGCAAATTTTGATATTTTTTAGAGTTAATTTTTTTATGATATGAAGTATATACCATAACAATAGCCACTTTGGAATACCGCAAGGAATTTCACTAAGACCTATATTATTTAACAATTATTTAAATGAATGATTACATATGAATAATTTCGCAAAGGTCATAGCATATTGTCTGAAAGTTATTTTATTTTGAAACAAGCGTTTATAGAAAACCAACACATACTAATAGGTATCTAAATTTTAACTCAAATCAGTCAATAAATGTTAAAAGGGGTGTTCTAAAATGTTTATACGATAGGGCCAAAATAATTTCATCTAATAATGAAATATTAAATAACGAGAAAAAATTTATCAAAGAGGTTCTTATACAAAATCAATATCCTGAAGCCTTTGTTGATAGAGTTTCCAGAAATGTTGAAAATAGGGACAATCAGGTACGACAAAAACCTGAACGTCATTATACAGCAATAATTCCTTATGTATACGGACTATCGGAAAAGCTACGCCGTATAGGTGACAAATTTGATGTTAGGACGATATTTCAAACGGGGAACACTTTAAGATCTATTTTAACAAAACCAAAACCGATAAACAGGGAGCAGAATTCAAAAAACTGTATTTACAATATCCCGTGCGAATGTGATAAGTGTTATGTGGGTGAGTCATCCAGACCTTTCAGTGTGAGGTTGGATGAGCACAAGAATTACATTAGAAAGAATGAAATTCAGAAATCAAAGATTTGTGAACATGCTTTGGAAAACGGATATAGAATAAACTGGGACTCGGCAAAAATTTTAACAAAAGAAACAGATACCAAAAAAAGAAAAATTAAAGAATCAGCAATAATCTTATTAAATGAAGATAAGTGCGTATCGAATTGTTCTGTAGATATTTGTACAACCTGGCTACCAATGTTAAAAGAAGAACTTAACAAACTCAACATTATCTAAAAGAAAATATCGTCAGTTCTATGTTCTGTGTAAGTAGTAAGTATCTATGAAAATAACATAAACAGAATCTTAAAGTTGTGTATTTGACATACACAGCAAAATAAGAGTTCTTCCAAAAAAAGCTTTGAAAACGGAAAGAGAATACTTTCCGAAACGTCAGCAAAATACATTATTTCTGTGTTTATTCCGACTTATATTATTTGCAAAACATAACCTCTGACTTTTCCTTTGGCGTAAACGTCACGGGCGCAGAGGCTTTTTTCCAATAATTCTATTATTTTGTAGATTCGGTGATTTGTTTTGAAGAGGATAATAATACATGTGGTAGAAAACCCAAATAATAGGAAAGAATAGTCATAACATGTGCTGTTCTTTTGATAGAAGACGTTTCTTGGGGGACAGTTGTTGGTAAAAGTCAAATAGAGTTTTCAAAAACTGTCCAATGGCAATGGAAAATTCACTATCAGTAAATATTACAGAAACAAACATTCTTGTACCTATGCCGTACTGATAAGAGCTAATAAGGTCGAAACTAGTCTGCGGCTGGTGATACATATCTACCATGCATAGTAGTTCTTTCTTTAGGATTAATCTATCTGCTGGGGGCTTTTTGCAATCAGATTTTTGTCTCCGTTTTCTGATTAAAGATGTAGTATGTCGTAAGTTTTAGGGCATTATTTTCAATCGTTTTGGAAATGCACATTGTGCACCTTGATGGCTGGCAATGTATTTAGTTCCTTTTATAGGAAATAGGGTAATTTTTTGTCTATCGTAGTACGAATTTTCCTACATGCCGTCTGTCTACTTTACGAGGGTCACACCCACACCAAATATCTCTCTTAATATCTATCATTTTTTGTGAGCTATATTTCAGCAAAAAGAAATTTGAAATCCATAGCCTACTTTATGAGATATATTACAAATAATTATAGTTTAAAAAAGTAAAAAATATGCTTTAATAGCAAACCGAACTAAAAAGTAAAAAATAATGTTTACATATTAAGATTTTGTTCAACAGCGAACAACTCAATATAATTAAATGATTTTTAATAAGTTTAAAACAAGAATGAAGTGATTGACAAAAAAAACACTTTATTGTGAAAAGCGTGGGGTGCTTGATATTAATTGTTATAAATATTTTATAGGAAGCTATTAATAAAAGTAGAATTATAAGAATATAGTAAAAAACACCCCACGCTTTTCTACAATAAAATGAATTTTTTTTGTCAATCACTTAGTGGACTTTCTATCGCTGTCGAACAGAATCTTAATAATTAAACTTTATTTTTTACTTTTTAGTCGGTTTGCTATTAAAGCATGTTTTTTAGTTTTTTAAACTATAATTTTTTGAAACCTATTCAAAATCATTTAATTATATTGAGTTAGTGGACTTTCTGTCGCTGTTGAACAAAATCTTAATATTTAAACATTATTTTTTACTTTTTGGTTTGGTTTGCTCTTAAAGCGTGTTTTTTTTTGTTTTTTCAAACTATAATTTATTCATTGTTGCTCCCACGAGTAATGGACAATTAAACGGCCAACCCTCCCAGAGGTCCGATAGAAGGGTAAGGCTCTTATACAACAGGGTATGCCCAGTTCCTTGAGGTTGACGCTAGCGACATGACATTTTTAGTCACCCTCTTGCCATTCATCCCTCGGCACGTTCCTCACCAATATATTGGATTGGGTGAATTTTAGAATTAGCTTCATGAACACCGATACATATAGAAACCAGCTGAGACCCGCCTGCTTTTCGAAACCGCTGAGTATTCGCTAGTAGTACATAATTAATATTACATTATAATGTATGTATTAAAGTTGAACTAGCGTTTAACAAGGGCTTATACAACGGCAAATATGTTGATGCTTATATAATAATACGAGAAACGTCTAAAACTCATACTGTTTTTGCGTTCTGCTATATTAGCTTAAGCGAGGGCGGATAGTTGCGTAGCTGTCTGCAGTGAATTACCGCTGCTCACTTAGACTCACAATGCTAATGCGCAGAAGGTTGCGCAAAAGTGTCCACCTATGTGCGCGTCGCTCTTGTGCTAACTGCTGAGACAGTTTGGGTGTGAATCACGTTCAAAGATTCCGTTGCAAACAAACAAATAAACAAACATACAGGTGAAGCTAACAAAATAATAATAAAATATATATCAATTAATAACAGCGGCGCCTCCGGCAAAATCTCGACAATAGATTAGTCATTTTTAAAAAAAATTATATTATCCTGATGATCTTGGACATTGGGACAAATTATTATATTGTTAAATTATTGTATTGTCATCGGTCCTTGATAAGTGTGCAAAGTTTCAGTTTAATCTGACGTTTTGAAGTGGGTGAGAATCACATACAGGTGAAGCTAATTAAAGAGTGTTAAAAACCTGAAAAATATGAAAACCACAAACGGTTATAGCTTCCTTATTATTTCAGGACATACGAAAAAAAGTAGGCTATTGATTTCAAATTTATTTTTACTGAAATATAGCTTCAAATAAATGGGATAACTGTTTCTAAAACTTTATTCTTCTAGAATATATATTAAGCGAGATATTTGGTGTGGCCTTCGTAAAATAGAGACAGACGGTATTTATTTTTGTAATCCACTTCTCGTTGACCTTGCACTTTGTTAAACATTCAATGTGTTTCGGTATACATATATGACAGGGATCTGCTTAACATTCAAACCTCAAAATTTTACAATTTTATCTGCTTATCGGAAAATAAAATTAATTGTAACTATAAAACCGAACTTAATGTAAAAAATATTAAGTAAGTACCTACTTACCTTGGCATACAATGTATTACTAAATAATAATATTCGTAATCTGATTTGGAAATTTTATCAACTTAGAAGTTTCATACCTTTTAATATTTTAAAACAGGTAATATTATATTTCGGCTGAATCGATTATGAGATACGTAATACGTAATATCTACTTGGGCAGTTGCATATCCTACAAGTCTTAAAATTATTTGCATTTCTCAAATATTCGCAATTATTTCCGCACAAAGATAGGCAGTATCCGACAGAAAATCTATTCAACCTTCTTTATTTATTATAGACTCAACTTTTATAATCTACCACTTCATATGAAACAACATAATGACATAAACTTGTTCACAAAAAAATCTCAGTGTATATAAAGTAAAATAGATTTGTTTTTATAAATATCCAATATCCTGTCCCATTGATTAATTTGTAAGAAACAAACCAGAAGAGCTATATGTACTATTATTAAATAGAGGTAATTTTAAATGATAAGTATAAGATTATTTGTTTTTTATTATTCTTTTTATATTATACCTTCTGTCGTCCGTCTATTTTACGAGGGCTACACCGAATATATCGCTTAACATCAATTATAGAAGAATAAAGTTTTAGAAACAGTTATTCCATTTTTGTGAGTTATATTTCAATAAAAAGAAATTTGAAATCCATAGCCTACTTTGTGAGATATATTACAAAAACCTGAGAAATAGGAAAACCACAAACGGTTATAGCTTCCTTATTTGAGGAGATAACGAAAAAAGTTTTTTTTTGGCATTGGACAAAATCCATTAGCCAATTCCAAACAGTAAAACCTAACCTAAACAACATAATAGAGAATTTACAGACAACTAACAATAGGAATTAAAACAGGGACACCCTCTTCTCGCCCAGGGGTCTATCAGGGCATTTATAAAAACACACAGGTTAAAGACCACGGATAAAAGGTAATTATACAGAGGTTTGAGGAGCACAATGGAACAATTCTAAATCGATAGCATCCTATAATCGTAGGTTTGTATTACTTAGGAAACGAAGTAATTCCTTGTATATATGTATGTTCTTCAGAGACAAGAGATGCAGAAGATTAGTTGGAAGAGATATCTTCAGTTCTAATAGCCGATTAATAAAATCGTTTGTAAATTTTCTATAGCACGAACACCCAAAAAATATATGATCCAAGTCAGAAGGAACTCCACATGATATGCATATATATGTGTCAACCACTCCTATCCTCCTCAAATGTCGTGGAAAGCAAGCATGGCCAAATCTTAATCTAGTAATGGTGGTAATAAGATTTCTACGTTCTTCTATGTGTTGATACCACGGATTTTTATTTGTAATGTCTTCAATTTGGGTATACCGATTGTCTGGGTGGTCATTTTTAAACTGGATGTAATGTTCGCTCCACATAATAAACATATGCATTTTGGTAAAATTTAGGCAATCTGACAAACATATTTTAAATTGTAGTTTCTTGCCAGATATAGCACCTTCCTTGGCAAGCTTATCCACATGCTCGTTGTAGCAAATGCCTACATGAGCTTTAACCCAGATAAAGTTTACTACAACCTGTTCTTTATGTAAATTACAAAGAAGAAGGAATATACGAAGAACATATCCATTGATATTGGAGTAATTATTTGCAGTCGTTGTTTTTATACTTTGTAGGACACTTAAAGAGTCAGAGAAAATAACAGCTTGCCCAATTTTGTTTCGCTTAATATAGTCTAAGGCATTCAAGATTGCTATTGCCTCACTGGTAAATACCGTTGTAATACTATCCAGTTTAATTTTCAGTTCGTAGTTTGCAGATGGAATGAAAATAGCACACCCGGTATTTTCCCCAATTTTAGAGCCATCAGTAAATATTTGTAGATAATTGGAGTATTCCATTCTTAAGTTATTCACCATCAAGTTATTCACAGTGGAAATTTCCGAGTATGATGGAATTATTATACAGGGTTGATATAAGAGGTCGAAGTAATCCAAATTAACATGAAAAATTTCTGAATATTTCTGAAGAGTATTTAGTTGTTCACTTATTTTCCGGAAGCCGGAGCAAAGAGGTGGAGAGTTTTTTTTCGACCAGTATTTATTAGTCAAATCCTGTATATTTAATTGTGCAATCTTAGAGGTAATAGAGAGATTTTTATATTCAGCTTTTAGAATATATTTCTCGCTAAGAAACTGTCTACGAAAAACCAAGGGTGGTTCTGAGGCTTCGGCGTGTAACGGAACAATTGGCGTGGAATTCATGGCTCCCAAACAGATGCGTAGTGCTTTATTTTGTACAGTGTCCAGCCGTTTCAAAACAGAGTTGCTAGCACCTCCATACAATGTTGACCCATAATCAATTATGGAGAGAATGTAAGCTTTATAAAATACAATAAGAGTATTTGGATTAGCGCCCCACCATGTTTTACAAATCATTTTTAGAAAATTAATGCCTTTTTCACATTTACCCACAATATGATCCACATAGCTACCCCAATTAAGTTTTTTATCGAGAATAATACCCAGGTAGGTGATTTGATTTTTATAAGGGTAACAGTGGTTGCCCAACTTTAACTCTGTGATATTAGGAGTATTATGTCTAGTAAAAATATTAGTCATCGATTTTTCTACTGAGATATCAAAACCATATTTGTGGAACCACTTCTGTACCTGTCCAGCGACGTTACTTAGTTGACTAATGCAGGGATCGTATTTATTATGGGTAACGTAAAAGCAAAAATCATCCGCATATTGAATAATACTACAGGAAGCTTTTAGATAGCTGTGGATACCTGCCGTATAAATATTGAACAAAATAGGGCTTAGTACCGATCCCTGGGGCAATCCTATGGAGTTTACTCTGTACCCAATTTTTTTATTGTCAGATCCTCTCAAATAAATCATTCTATGTTTGTACAGGTTAACAATTACTTGAGCGGTATAACCCGGGATAGACAATTTCATCATCTCTGTTAGAAGCATATCCAAGTTTACGCAATCATATGCTCCTTGAAGGTCTAAAAATAAGGCCCCTAAGTACGTATTATTTGAGAAATTGTTTTGAATATCTGTGACCAAATAAGTAACGGCATCAAGCGTACCTAAACCTTTCTTAAAGCCAAATTGACACTGGGGTAGCGGGATCTTGTTGTTTAACCACCACTCTAATCTATTTTTTATCATCCGTTCGAGAGTCTTCAACACGCAAGATGATAAGGATATTGGGCGATAGGAGCTGGCCAATTCAGGATCTTTTCCATGTTTAAGGATGTAAACTATAACCACCTTTTTTAAATCGTCTAATTCGGCGCCTTTCAGCCAGATGTCATTCAAGATATCTAACAAGAAAAGTTTGCAGGAATTTGGTAAGTGAAACAGCATTGGATATTTAATTTCATCATATCCTGGAGCTGTATTGGAAGCAGTTTTAATAGCGAGGTTAAGTTCTGAAATTGTAAGTGGTTGGGAAAAAAAATGATCCTGCACTGGCTGAAAATTTTTCCTTGGGTCATTATTTGAAACACTAAGTGGAGCAACACGATCAAAGAATTCATCAAACCAAACATTGGAATAAGGTAGAGTAGGAACATTGACCGGGATCCTATTTAGCCTTTTCGCTTGAGACCACAGAACTTTTGACGGGGTAGACCTATTTAAACTTTCACAATAATTTTTCCAGTTTTCCCTAGCTTTAGATTTAAATAGTTTTTTGGACTGTGCTGTTACTTTTTTACAAATAACAAAGTTTTCCATTGAGCTGAACTGTTTGAATTGTTCTAAGGTATTTTTTCTCTTTTGTAACATTTTATCACATTCATCATCCCACCATGGAGGTGGTGGACGATTTTTTACTTTAAAAGGTTTAAAAGATGGTATTGACCTTTCGGCGGCGTTGTTAATACTTTCGACAAGTAAATTATACTTATCCACTGCATTTAATCCCTTGGGAGGGTTTTGGAAGATATGTTCGAGTATGGACTCATATAGCTCCCAATTTGCTTTATTTACATTCCACTTACTTTTGGGATAAACGATATTTTCAATATTAAGTTTTGTTAAGTACTGCATTACTATCGGGAAGTGATCAGAACCAAGATTATCTGCAAAAACATTCCAGCTAATTTGAGGGGCTAAAGTTGCCGAAGCCATTGATATATCTACTACGGATTTCTTTATATTTGGGGAGGAAAGTCTAGTTTTATCACCATTATTTAAAATTACCAGATCTATATCCTCTATACATTTTATAATTTGCCTCCCGACTGGGTCGTTTTTTGAGGAGCCCCAGAGATTACTGTGGGCGTTAAAGTCACCACCGAATATTAAAGGATGAGAGCATTGCTTAAAAATATTAATCCAATCGCTATTCTGTGTATTAATATTTGGTGGTCTGTATGAAGATATAAAAGTGTGGGGTGACTGGTTGATGTCCACTAATATACCACAAACTAAGATGTCGTCATTGTAAACACTATTATCCAAAATTAGTTCTTTGAAGGGAATTTGTTTTTTGACTAGTATAGCAACTCCGGCTCTACCATCCATTCTATCTCTGCGAATTATGTTAAACCCTGGAAAGTTAACGTGTTGATTCGGTTTAAACCAGGTCTCGCTTATTAGCGCGATATGGATGTTTTCATCATTTAAAAATTTTATTAAATTGGATTTGTTTGCAATAGCTGAACGAGCATTCCATTGCATAATATTTAACGTTTTATTTGTATTCGCCATTCTAAAATTTTTTTTTAAGGACACCCTCCAATATCCTATCGAACTCACTTTTTATAACACTAACGTTCAAGTTTTTGAATTCATCAACATTATTAATATTACTAAGAATAGCCATTATACATTGAGTAAAATATTCTGTCACGTTATTTGAACTACTAGATGCCACATTTGGTAAACTAGGTGGTTTAAAATTAGGTCTAATATTGTTGGGCGGAAGAGGTTTATTTGGTCCAAATCTAAACGGAAACATATTTTCGGTAGTTCCCTGTGGTGTTGCTGGAGATTGGACTTTGCGTTTTTTATTGGATTGTGACAAGGAATTGCGTTGGTAATTGTGTGAACTCGTTGTCGGCTGAGAATGAGAACCATTAGGTCTTATATTGTGGGAATATGTGTCAGGAAGAGGCGGAAATTCTGTCTCATTTTTCAATAAATTAAATCTGTTGGATACAATGGAAGCAAATGAATTTTCCGACATTCTCTTGGCATCGGGGTAAGGAATATTGTTTATTGCCATTTGTTCCTTAATCTTTCTTTGACTCTCATAGTTAGGACATTTTTTAGATGTCGAATGGTGAGAATTATTTTTACAAAAGATACAGTAATTGTCCTCAGAATCACAAGTATGATCATCTGATTTCTCTTTACCACATTTGATGCACATAGTTTTTGTACTTCTGCACTGGCTAACAACATGACCGTAATTTAAGCATTTATAGCACTGCACAACTTTACCAATATAAGGTTCAACTGAAAATTGTACACTATTTATGACAACATATGCTGGAAGAATATTTCCCTCAAAGGAGACGATTACTAATTGCCTAGGAACCCACTGTTCAGAGCCATCAATTGAAATTTTACGGTTTAATCTTTTAACGTTAGTGACAGGACTATTACTTTGGATATTTTCCCTTATATAATTTTCATCGAATCTAGTGTCAACAGATCTTATTAAACCCTTTCTTTCCACTAAATGATAAGGAATAAATGCTGTCAAATTTTCTGACTCTAGTTGTTTATTTTTAATAAGATTGTTAGCGTCAAAAGCACTTTTCATAATAACTCTGATTCTATTTTTTCCTATGCTATTTATTGAGACAATATTTTTAATGTTCAATTTGTTAAGCAAAATATGGCCAATATACATCGGATGTAATCGTCCTACGTTTTTGTCCGTGCTTTCAATGTAAACATAAAAAGACTTACCGTATAGATGAATATTATTAAGGTTAAAAGACTTCTGTGTTTTTTGTTGGACACTATTATCGCTTACCACATTTTCTAGAGAGCGGTTAGGCGTGAGGCCTGAATTATTTATGCTATCTGTATCATCCATAGCGTTGTCCGCTACATGCGTAAGATCTACCAGAATACCAGAATGGCGTGATATATTTTTACTATTAGAATATGGATCTTTCAAATTAATATTTGGGGATGATTTGTCACCCGGAGACTGAGAGCTCATAACTAATATGCACTAGACACTTAATTTAATCTATCGCAAATAGTTACACGACTATTAATTAGATATAAACCACCTATTTATTAGTTTTAAACAGCGCTTCGATACGTGTGTACTTCTTCTCACTCGTACGCGCACGGGACTGACGAAAAAAGTTAAAGGGATGAAAGTTGACGGCAAAGACAATAAGAATAACAATGTATATAAAAAAATTCGAGAAACGCAGTTGGCTTTAACATACGCCCTTGTGCAAAAATGAAAAGAACAGATCTCAAAGTAGGCCATGACACCATTAATTCCGTTTATTTTTTCTCTTTCCAATGATATAAAACGTGTTACGATAATTTTATCTGATAGTGTCAACATTTAAAATTTTGCGAAAACCACAATTCATATCATTGAATCGTAAAAGTCAGCTATACCATGATTAGTGAAAAACAATGTATACAGTTATTAACAAATTTGCCAGATTGTCACTGTTTTATGTTACGTTGTCGAGTTCTAAAACAAGTTTTATATCAGTAATTATGGCGTACACCAATAATAACAAATTCAGATGCTTTGCAGCCAAATCGAACTATGTTTAGGACAAATTCAGAGAAACTGTCGCATAAAAAAAGACAGTGTAAGAAAAATATTAAAAAAACTGATTTCGATGCTACAAAATGAAGAAAGTTCAATATTTAAATGAGGGAGATGACCCGGGAAGAGTAAGATTTTGTAGATGGTTGTTAAATAAAAAAAGGAATGACTCGCTGATATGTAGCAAAATTCTTTGGTAGGACGAATCAAATTTTTCTATTAATTGATTTTTCAATAGAAATATGCATTATAAGTGGACACGAGAAAATACACATTAGTGCAGATAGACTGCTTTTCAAGAAAAATTTTCTACCAATGTTTGGGCGGGTCTTTTAGGGACTAAAGTAATTGGACCTTATTTTTAAGATGGCAAATTAACCGCTCGTAGATACCTTAATTTCCTGCAAAACGAATTTCAAGGTTTTCTTTTTGAATTAATAGAGGGAGAAAGATTAAATTATTCATATTTTCAACAAAATGAGGCTCCACCTCACACTGCTGTAATATGTACAAATGATTTAAATCAAGTTATGCCAGATAGCTGGATAGGTATCTATGGACCCATTCTATGGCCAGCCAGGCCAGCTCGATCACCAGATATTACTTCCTTGGGGTTTTTTGTCTGGAGTTACATTAAAGACAAGGTATTTCAAACTGCCCTTGAAACTATTGAGGACATTAAAACCACAATTAGAAACTCATGTGAGGCAATTGCTCCTGAAATGCGATGATGTACACGTAGCGTCAGCTGCAGGCGGATTTAATCATAGACTTATATATATAGACCATCTATTTCTTACATGTGATTGCATATAATTCATTTTCTCTCTTCATTTCACAATGGTAGGAGAACTAGTTATGTTTGTATCATGATTTGCGTTAAAAAAATGTGAGTTACCAAATAAATAGCCAATGTAAGTGAACGCTCGAGCTTCCAATTGTTTTCTTTATTTATTGGAAGGTTCGATTACTACCAACAGACGTCTATTTTTTTTATAAATCCTGTTTATTTCAGAAATAACATCAATTTACGATATATTAAATGAAATAGTCACATTTTCTTGGATATTTCTTTATATAAATTCCGTAGAAATTGATTTCAAGTTGAAATATTGCAAGTAAAAAAACTATGACTAGTTGCAGATAATTGGCAAATATTTTAAAATACAAATAACTTCACATACTCCATAATATAATTCAACTTCTTGTGGAGTGTAGCTAGGATGAGGTCGGTAGCTATTTTAATAGATTTTATAATCTTATTTTATAAAGTTTTTTAAATATATTTAACTAACTAAAGGTGTAAATAAAATAGGGTTCAGTGCGGAAAACGAAAAGCTGTTTGTTGTCGAGTCAAGTTAAGACATATGGCACCGATACATATTTATAGTAGGGGGAAAAAATTACATCAGCGAAATGCGAGTGAGTGAGCGTTATCAAGAAATTCGGGTTAAAAACAAAGACAGAAAAGTAGACATTTTACACAGATGACACCCTACTTCTCGGCACGGGTCGCTCGGTCTATATATATATATATATATATACGTCTATGGATTTAATGATCAACGCTTAAATAGTCGGAGACAGGACAATAAAAGAACAAACTATTTTGTAGGCGTTTCGTGTATTTGGCACACACATCTTCATGATTTAATAGTTATAATGCAACATCTTTAGGTACAATAATTTCATCATTATTAATGTTGATGAAATTGTTGTGCCTACAAATGTAGGCATTATAACTAAGGTGACCATATTTTTTCCAGAAAAATAAGTACAATGATGAAAGTGGCTTTTTATCAAAGCTGAGGTTGCAGGAGCTAAAAATGCGCCGCAGGCAAAAATTTCCGATTTGTCAAGGTCAAGCGGCTTTAAATTAAAAGTTAGAAGTTTTATTTAAAATAATAACAAATATGCTCTTCAATTTGCCCTCGACGTGCCTGCAACTACAGCACTTGAATTATCACGTTGGTACCAGTCGCACTTTTGGGAACTTAGGATTGTTTTCAAAATTTGCGGACTGGCTTTTGGAAACTGGAACATTTCGCTGCAACTCTCATTGATGTTCGTGCGAACATGCATCACAACCTCTAGTGTGAATATCTCTATTTACGATTTTTCTGAACTCCAGTATTTATTAATATTGGAGAACAGTCGCTTAATCCACGCACTTGTCTCATGAAAACAAAAAATAAACTCCCGTAAAATCTCCAAATCTTTAAATTTATTTTGACTTTATCCAGACTGTCAAGTTAGGCCAGCGATCTTCAGTGTGATAGTGCAAATATTTTCGGAATTCCAGTAGGCAATTTTATCTTCTGCAACATTGGCTAGCATTAGACCAACTTCGCCGAACAGTTCGTCTTCATTCAATACCAGACCTATGTAGTCCTTAAAAGCCTTACATGAACAAAAATAACTTGATTTCATTAAGCTTATCTTCTCAAATTCACACGTTTAAAAACATTCTCATTTAAGTTCGAACTCCAGTTTTGCAAAAAGTAAATGAAAATTTAATTTCGATTTTTTTGTATCTCAAGAAAAAGAAGTACATTTAGGTGTACTTAATGAACCTTTTAAGGGCAGTAGGACATTACCCGAAAAGAAAGTACTGTCTAACTAAAATAAGTATATATGGTCACCTTAATGGGTTAGTAGACAATAACTTTTTTTTTTTTTTTAACATTTATTTAACGTCGGCCTATTTCCGCTACTGAGGCCTAACACCGACGCCTGTAGACGAGCTACCCCCAACCAGGAATTTTGCCGAACCTCTTCCCTTAAGAAGAGTAGGGATGTTTTACTTGCCTAACATTTAATAGACAAGGGACCGACGGCTTTACATCCCCTCCGAAGGATGGTATATCTCCTATAAAACCCTCGCCTAAGGTTGTATAGCTTCCGCGCATACACTGATATACAAGCCGCTGGAAGATGTGTGAGGCGAGAACGCGGTTTCCGTTGGAATGGTCACCAATCCAAGTACTAACTGCGCCTGTCGTTGCTTTACATCGCATACCGAAGTATGTACATAGTAAAGACGCACCTACGCTCGCCCCCTAGACAATAACTAAAATGACAAAAGTAATAACATAGCATTATAGTATGACTCTTCAATATGTTGTAAATATAATTTCAAAGTAATTTTATCGACTATTATTGGTTTCATTGTAAAATGAATATGCTGAAGATTAGAGTGGATTTAAAATAAGGCAGTTTGCCGGTTATCTCGTGACGTAATAGCGTAACATGCGCGCGCATTTAATATAACGCCGACAGCGCCGCATATACGTTTTGCACAAGTTTGTTGGCTCCGCCCTTCCACTAGCGCTCGTTTCTCTGCTGATTACGCTATTACGTCACGGCCAATAGAATAGCCCGATTATTTGCGGCAATATCTAACCGTTTAAACATCGTTTAAAGTGCATGATTTTTTTCACTATAAGGCATTATTAAAATAATAAAATAAAAAAATACGGGTCAACTGTCTTTATGTGTAGATGTTATTAAAATAATAATTAAAAAAATGTCTACTTGCCCATTATAGCTATTAAGCCCTGAAGAAGTATGTGCCAAATAACCGAAATATCGGCAAAATACTGCGTTTCTCTTTTATTGTCTTGTCTTTTCATGTGTCCATGTGGGGGACCCTATGGCCCCCCATTAGGTCCGCCACTGTATAGCTCACAAAAATGGGATAACTAACTAAAACTTTATTCTTCTACAATAGATATTAAGCGAGATATTTAGCCCTCGTAAAATACATAGTCTGTATATAGGATGTAACGCAACTTATCCGAAAAATTTAACCATACATGCACCTTTAAATAGAAGTCGGTTTCTTGAAAAAAAGTAATAAAAGTCCAACACATAAAAAGATACAAATTGTTAAAGTTACAAATTAATGAAAATTTCTCGATGTCTTGGTTACTGATGAAGCGATTTTTACGCGTAATGGTATAACCAATCTACGTAATATGCACGTTTGGACCATTGAGAATCCTCATTCAGTAGTTCGGAATCACTTTGAACATCGATGAACGCCTAATTGGTCCGTTCATATTGCCAAATCAGATGGATAGTCAGCAAATATTCTTCCCGGTCTTCTTGAGGATGTGCCCTTGGAGGTCCGAAGTCGGATGAGTAGTCCGAGGTTACTTGACCCAATTAAACGGAATACGTTGGATTAGACGGGGTGGACCTGTAGCTTAGCCTCCGCGGTCCCCGGATCCAAATCCTCTTGACTTCCTTTTGTGGGGATATTTAAAAAATCTACCAAACCGAAGTTGACAATATCGATGTATTACGTGAACGTATCACAACAGCTGTCCATAATCCGCATCTTCGGGAACAGCAGGAAGGGAGAACACTTCAGCTAGTGTGACAAAATTGGATTAGATGGGTTCAGGTGTGCTTGAATGTAGATGGACAGAACTTTCAACAGTTTTTATAGAAATAATACGTTATTTTAAGATTTCCATTAATTTGTAATTTTAACAATTTGTAATTTTAACAATTTGTATCTTTTTTTATGTTGGACTTTTATTTAAAAATTTTTTAAGAACTCGACTTCTTATTTAAAGGTCCATATATGGTTAAAATTTTTCGGGTAAGTTGCGTTACACCCTGTATATAGCTATTTTATAGAAATTATGATGCAATATAGTGTAATTTTGAAAATATTACAAATTGTCCACACACAGGTATTACTTAGGTGTGCATTGGAATTTTTGTGATTTCAATATAAAAAATTGTAGGTAGGTATTGATGTTATATTCTAACTAAAACCCATGTAAAATTTAATGTTTTTTTATACTTTATACTAAACTTTTTTTTGAATAAATTTGATTTGAAGGACAAAAAACTTAATTGGAAATAAACATAATTATTAGCTAGGCATATTAATGATTCTCTAAATTATTGGTGAATAAATTAATCTCATTTACTTTAAAAATAGGCAATTAATACCTAATTACATTTCGAAGTTCAAATCATAATAAAAAGCCTGCGTATTTTAGTTGCAGCCCCATAACCTTATACATTTTTTCAATAATGTACAGTTTCAATTTCTCTAAATTGTTAAAGCCGTTCCGAATTTTATAAATTTTATTGCAGTTTCTATATTTACAACTTGTATTGCAATTCCTAATTTTTATTAAATCTTAGCATTCTTAACGCAGTTCGGAATTTTATTAGTTTTTATAGTAATTTAATAGGGACTTATAAGGACACATCAGATAGTGTCAATAAATAAGTATTACATCCATTACTTTTGTGAGTCTTTATGTACATTTTTATAAGGATATATCGGTACTTATTTTTTTACAACACATGAGTCCATATTAATTTAATTCATATAGTAGTTTCATAGGAACTTATAAGGACATATCTAAGGTATATTACATCTATTATTTTTATGAGTCTATGGGATTTGAGGAGCAATATAGTAATTTAAGGGACACATATTAATAAAACCAAAGATGGCCGAAAGTGACAAGTGTACTATCAAGCAGCTCTTAAGTAATGTGTGTAAAAGATGCAAGAAAGCCTGTGTTAGTGGTCTTACTTGAGTAAAATGTGCAACGGTTAGTCAAGTTGTGTTAAACTATTTAAAAATGTGCAATACATTGATGAACCTAATAAGTATAAACTGTTGTGATAATATGACTTCCACACCAACAAGTGGCGAAATTGAACAAGATACTGACTCACCTTTAAGAAATGCAAATGCTGTAGATACCGATAGCGATGACACAGGGGTCGTGGAAATAATGTACCTAAAAGAACTTTTAGTCCAAAAGGATATTATATTCGGTGATCTAAGGGAAAATATAACATCCTTAAAAGAACAAATAAAATTATTATATAAACTCGCAAATGTCGGACACCACGAGGCGACACCTAGGACGAGATGGCTGCGTTAAATGCATCTACAGTAAAGGTGCTGCCATCTACTAACGAATTACCCCAAGCACCTATAAACGCCAATAATCATCGAACTGCAACGCTGAATGCCTCAGTGTGCGAAAAGCAATATAGAAATAACCTAATTACAAAATCAGCTCCAACGAAAATTACTATAGACGATGTCGCAAATGCAGTATGAAATGCACTATCCAATGACAGAAGCATTACTAAGGACGATCTTGAACACAGTAATTCAACACAGAAAGTAATTGAATAAAGACAAAACACATCTTATGCAAGTGTTACAAAACACACAATCACTTATGAGAAACTTGAAAATACAAATTCAAAGGAGCAGAGTGTAAATATTAGCAACCAGTAGAAAATTGGACAACAGTAAATAGAAGAAAACCCAATAAAAAACAAGTTGGACAGGAAGAAGACCAAGAAAGTAAATTTGGAGGAATAAATCCTAAAGTGTGGATGTATTTATATAGGGTCAAATCCGATGTAACAGAAAAAGATATAGCCGAATATATAATAAGAAAGACTGGCGAGGAAGAAAAGAATATTATAGTGAACGAATTAAAAAATGAAATGTATTATTTTGTTAATGGCAAAAACAAGTGTTATATGGGCGGAGCCGATTTTAAGTTTAAAGACGATTTTTATACTCCCAGCTTTTGGCCTAGGGGACTTCAACTAGGTTCAACTTCAAGGATCAGATGAAGTACATAATAAGAGAAGAGAATCACATAGATGCTAGACCTGATTCTTGTTTAGAAATGTAGATAATTCCGACAGTAACATGAACAATAACAGTAGTAAGTTAAAGCTTTTTCACATAAATGTCTGTTCACTTTGTAATAAATTGAGTGATGTTCAGTCCTTTATTCATGAGAATAAATCGCAAATGATAGCTATATCTGAGACTTGCCTAAATCAAGAAATGGATTCATCTAAATTCCATATTGCTGGGTATTCATTATTTAGGACAGACCTGTGGAGGAGGCGTAGCATTATACGTTGATAATCGACTAAATGCAAAAAAACGTTTGATTTTTCAAATATGCATGTAGAAACTGACAATCTGTGGGTGGAAGTGAATTATGATAAAATTCACATAGTATTGGGAATTATATATAAAGTTCCCTCATTACATTATTCGTGTCTAGATTACCTTTATGAGGTCCTCCCTGAATTAATACAAAAATATGATGTTTGCCTAATATGTGGTGATCTTAATATAAATATTCAAAATAGTAACTCCCCAAACGTAAGGTACCTAAATAATTTAAGTGAAGCTTTTAATCTGCAGCAACTCATCAAAGATCCTACCAGGGTAACTCCAGAGTCACCCTCCATCATCGACCTCATCTTTACAAGTAATTATGATAGTATTGGTGCAAGTGGTGTTGTTAATTATGATCCCATTATTTGTGACCATGAAGCTACATTTGCTAGTATCAACTGTGCAAACTTTAAATACAAACCAATATTTAGGTATGTTAGGGATTATAAAAATATGAATATAGCTCAGTTTGATACAGATATAGTTAATCTGGATTTTCATTCAATGTATTTTATGACTGATATAAACCAAAAATTGGAATATTTTAATAACAAAATAAGTCTTTGACAGACACGCGCCACTAAGATATATTAACTTTAGGAAACCTCAGACACCATGGCTGACTTATAATATCAAATGCATGATCAAGTTAAAAGATAAGGCTTTTCATAATTATAGAAGGTTAAAGACAGGGGTAAGCAAACAATACTATTATTTCGGCAGCTATTAAACGTGAAAAATCAGCCTACTACTCATATGTGTTTAATAATGCCAGCAAAGGTTCTAAAACTTTGTGGAATAAAATAAATCAAGTAAAAATAAGCAATAAATGTGCAATAAAAATTCCTAGTGGTTTTTGTGATGCTAATCTTATAAATAATCATTTTATAAATAGTGTGCCTCATTATCAGGTGAGTCCTGAGTCAATGCATTGGCTGTGGATGAACCAACAATAAACAATATCTTTTGCCTTGAACTTGTATCACAAACAAATGTACTCAAAATATTACATTTTATCAAAAACAATGCCGTAGCAGTCGACGGCATTACAGTTAAAATGTTAAAATTTTGTTTGCCATTCTGCCTTGACCCACTAACGCATATCATTAATTATTCTATAGAACAAGGAGAAATTCCGACCCTATGGAAAACAGCAATGGTCCTCCCATTACCGAAAAAGGAGAATCCATTAGGTACCTAGTTATCTTAGACCAATTAGTGTCCTACCGACAGGCTCAAAATTATTAGAAAAAATGATACAAGTTCAAATGGTCAAGTATTTAAATGATAATAATATAATACCAAAGTATCAATCTGGTTTCAGAAAAGGCCATAGTTGTATAGTAAATACGGACAAAATTGAAACTGGTCAGTTTTAAAGCACAGGACCGTGCGCACTGAACTTGATATTTTGTCCTATATATTTGGCAATGGTATCGAGATTCGAACGGTAGTTGAAACTGTGCAGGCGAGTCCGAGACTGGCAATGTAATCAGCCTGAATGAACCATCTACGACTGCACTGGTTTAAAGGTAATAAAACGGACAGGCCTACTAGCACAAAAAAACTCATAAATCGTTTCTTATCGGTCAACGTGGAAGTCTAACAACGTGCTGTCTATGTGCCAGTGCAGTGCATAAATACCTATTATAATATCAAGCGTAGGAGTTTAGTTAGTTACTGTTCATATTTATAAATATTTACTACTGTATAAAAGGTAAAATATTTTAATTATTTACTAATTTACCGTGGCTTTCTGGAGACCATTTGAAACAGAGGATAATATAATAACGCCCTAAAATCCCGAAATAGTTGAACCGGTCATTGTCGAAAAAGCCGAAATAAATTTAGAGTTTAAAAACCAAGATTTACACGTACAAAGACAACGTTTTATTTTAAATAAAGATGAATGTTTGTAAAGCGAAAATCCTGAACAATGTGAGAAAGAAATAATACGACGTATTAACGAATTAACTAAAATATCAAAATCAACAATTTATCGCGTAATTCAAGAAGGCGATGTTATAGATCACAGCGCAAAGAGGAAACGGAAAAATACGAAATTAAAAAATATTGATAATGCCACTAGAGATGTAATACGGCGTATAATTTATAATATGTATGAAGAAAATATAGTTCCTACGTTAAAAATGATTCAAGAAAAATTGAGCGATTATCCTGATTATAATTATAGGTCTTTAGATACACTACGAAATGTCTTATTAGAATGCGGTTTTAAACATAAAAAACTTGACAGTCGTATGGTAATTATGGAATCGCGACGTATAGTTTCACTTCGAGTAGATTATTTGGAAAAAATTAGAGAATATCGTAAATTAAACAGGCATATAGTGTATCTAGACGAGACGTGGTTTGACACGCATGATGTTCAGTATGGTTGGGTAGATAGTTCGCACAATTGTGTTTTAAATACTCCGTGTTCTAGAGGAAAACGCGTTACCATACTTCATGTGGGAAGTGGAAATGGGTTTGTACCCAATACGTTGCTCTTGGCGGCCAAAAAAATATCGCAGTCTTCTGCAGACTATCACGAAGACATGACAGCCGATCTATTAGAAAAATGGTTTTCTCAACAGCTTCTACCAAATATTCCGCCAAATTCGGTAATTGTATTAGATAATGCTTCTTATCACTCGCATATATTAAATAAAATACCAAATAACAGCACAAAAAAGGAAGACATTTTAAAATTCATGAGAAAAAAAATTATGGAAATCCCTGTAAAAGTTCCAATAAAACGCGAATTGCTGAAAAGAATAAAAGAACAGAATTTCAAAAAGGAATATGTTATTGATAACTTATCCAATATACACGGTCATACACTTTTGCGGTTACCTCCATACTATTGCATATTTAATCTTATCGAGATGGTTTGGGGAACACTAAAAGTATGTTTACGAAAATGTAATAACTTTCCAACGTTAAGCGCGATAGTAATTGATCATATAAGAGAAGTAATAAATGACATTGACAATAATACTGATTTATGGAAAAATTGCGTTAGGCATGTAATTGGAGAAGAAAATCGATATCCAACGCTACCCCCTAGTGCGCCGATTTTAATTCAACTGAATAATGATTCCTCCTCAGAAAGTGAAGATTCGGACGCGTCAATTAACATTTAACTTTTCTTCATTTTTTCATTCAATTTTTTATTGTTGTATTTCGTGGAATATATTTTATTTAGTTGATAAGAAATTTTAATTTAAGTTACTTCATTCTAGAGAAATATTTTAATTTTGTTTTTATTTATGTTTTATATAAGTATACAAATATTTATTTTTGTTTTCGTATAATAATTCTTTGCTTTGTTCAAGAAACTTACGTTTTTATTTTAGAAGAAACTTAAATTTTTATTTTATTTTTGACTAAAATCGTTGCCCCTCGTTAATCTAACCTGTCCCATCCCCTCCTGGCAAGATATGTTCATACCTTCTCGTTGGTCCTTGCTGAGCAATAACATATTTCAATATAATATGGGTTAACTTTAAAACTAAAACCAATAAATTTAAATATTTAGACTTTATATCTAAAACTGATATAATACCTCAAAAATATGTTATTGGCGAAATGTACCTAATAAACAAAAAATAATAAAAAAATTTAACATTTTATTATGACAATTATTTCTATTTACCTCCGCCCATGTACAATAAAGAGATACCGACTGTTTTTGCCGGCTTTTAGTTTTTATACGGTTTCAATTCCGGTCGTATATACTTTACCACATCTCTTAAAATCACAAATGACATCGTAGAAGGATTTGATGATAATAAATGTACAACTATGATACTTTTAGACATGTCCAAGGCTTTCGATTCAATCAATTGCTATTGGCAAAATGAAGATACTATAATTTTGATGATAAAAATTGATTGGTTCAAAAATTATCTTTATGGTAGAAGCCAAATGATCCGTCTCTCCACTACAATACAGTACATCAGAACCTCTAGAAATAGTGTCAGGAGTTCCTCAAGGATCAATACTTGGACCGATCCTGTTTACAGTTTTTAGTGCCGATATCAGTAAATCAATAAAATACTGTAATTTTCATATGTACGCTGATGATCTCAATATTTACATGCCATTCAATTATCAAGAGTTTGAAACAGCAAAACAACTGATAAACTCTGATCTTGTAAATATAAACAATTGCGCCAGTAGCAACTCACTGTTGATTAACGCCAATAAAACCAAAGTTATAATGTTTAGTAAAAATAATGCTGATACTTCAAGCCACAATCTTTGTATTGATGGTACAGATCTCACGTGGCGCGACGAAGTAAAATGTCTTGGTATATACACCTTGACAAAAGTCTTAATTTTAGTTGTCACCTAAATAAAATCTGCCAAAAATCATATTTTGCCCTAAAAAACATATGAATATAGCGATTTATTTCCAAAGTCAGTAAAACTAACTCTCGTCGAATCATTGGTTCTATCAATACCTAACTACATGGATTGTGTGTATGGACCATTTTTAACAGCTTTTAATAAGTATCGTATCCAAAAAATTCAAAATTCTTGCATTAGATCTGTTTGTCGGTTAAATAGATATGATTATATAACCCCGCATCTACGAGGTGCAAATATATTAAATATGAGTGAAAGAATATTTGTGCATATGAGTTGTTGAGTGCAAGTGATCTATTAAGTAGACATGGTGATATACACGACTTAAATACTAGACATCGAAATAATTTAAGTATACCTATGCACAGAACAGAAGCTTTAAGAGCTCTTTCTCCTACCAAGCAGCTCAGATATACAACATATTACCGATTCACTCATCCAATACTAGAAGTTTTAAAGATAAAATACAAAAATTTATATTAAATTTAGCAATATGTTTGTAATTTTTACTTTTATTTGTGACAAAATGTGTGCAATATTTCTGTTTTGATATATATTTACATTTGTCTTGCGTTTTTTATTTACTGGGATCTATTTATTTCAACTAGCGCCATGGCCCGCGGCGATAATAATTATGTCGTAAAATTTTTGTTATATTTTTTCTGTCTCAGTTATTTCCTATACACATGACAATATGCTTAGCAGTACTGTGTACCTTTTGTGACAATTTGTATTTACGTTGTTACAATAAAGACTTTATTTATTATTATTATATTAAAAAGTGTCAATACAACAATTATCCATTGTTTTTGAGTTTTTATGGGATCTGAAAAGTAACAAAACTAAAAAGATATAGTAAAGTGGCTAATATAGATCTTGCTTGCGTTTATTTTCATAAGACTCAACAATTGTAATTGTAATAAGAGTAACAGTACATCTGTAGTAAACTAAACATTCATTATTTCAGCGAGTCTTTATGGTATTTTAGAGCGCTCCGGGTATAAGCCGGAAAGACGGTGCAATTTACTCTCATATAAATCATTATTTAAAAGAACGGCTTTCACTAAAAGACATTAAAAACATGTTACAATGTGGGTCGATGAGAGAAAAAAAAGTATATATAAAAAAATATTTTTTTTTTCTTCTATTTTCGATTTGCAAAAATAATTCTTATCATCCCACATAGGTATTATTAAAATAAACATTTTCCCTTTTGTAGAACTAGAATAAAATTAGCCCTAATGTCCTCAAGTGCACCGAGAAATTTAAAGATTAGGTATAATAAATTTGTCCAATGTCATATTCTATTACATCTCTATCACTCTCTTTCCAAGCACACCGTACATTAGGCTGCGTCATTTTATTGACGTGAAGTCATTTACAATAATTAAAACTCTTAAAGAGTTATACAATTGAACGCCTATAACAAGGTCTTACTAGTATGCATTTTATGCATTGTTATAAGGAGAAAGGATATGTTGGTACTTATTTTTAAAAGACTTGGTCTACAATAAATGTATGGTTACTACTGAAAAATTTGTTTTCTGTTCTCTCAGCTGCGCTGCTAAATCACATACCTCACTATTCAGCAGCGCGACTTAGCTATGGTTTATCCAATGCAGCGTTAATTCGTAACTGGAGGATAAATGTCAAACGAAACAATGGATATCTACTTATTATTTTATGACATATATCATGTATAGTGAATACGACCAGAATTGAAACCGTATAAAAACTAAAAGCCAGCAAAAACAGTCGGCATCTGTTGCGGAGGTAAACAGAAATGCTTGTCATAAGAAAAACAATAAAGAGATGCCGGCTGTTTTTGCCGGCTTTTAGTTTTTATACGGTTTCAATTCTAGTCGTATTCACTATAGTTAAATGTTAATCCTGTATATACCGGGCAACCGGGCCTCGGTCGCGTATTTTTGCGACTGACTAGTGCTGTAAGTCAACAATGTGTAAAAAGCGTAAACGAAGAAGCTGTTTTCAAGGTAAGATATAAACTAAATAAACCACTTCTACGTCAAAAACGTTTGAAACTAGAAAAAAATTGTTTACTTACATTAATTGTGTTCAAAATAAGTTTGGTTTCACTGTTATTACTTACTACTACTACTCATCTTGTCTACTAAATTATATGAGCTCTATTGTACGAAACAAAAGTTGTAAATACGTAAATCATAAACCCAGTTCAAAGTACTACGTTTAATAAAGTTATCGTTATCGAATAGTCAAGGACTTGAAGCCAGTTGAGTTAGGTCAGAACTTCGTAATGCCCCTACCTCAACATAGTACTAATCTACTAATTGTTAATACCGAAAAAGCGGGTGTTCGATGTTTTTCGGTATGTATCGATGAATATGTGCACATAGCGCTTATTGGATATGGAGAATCTAAGGAAATTATTTTCATGTTTCTATCACTTCCGCTTATAGTATAAATCGGAAGTATTATCATTACCATTGTTTTTGAGTACTTTGTTTTTTTTTTAAACGATGAATTGTAGCACATTTGGATCCCTCATAAAATTTTAATTAAGGTTCATGTACCACAAAATACTTTTAAATCTAAGAGTTTTCCATCAGGTAGGTAATTAATATCTTTGAAACAAATTTTCGGTGCCACTCTTTGGCAGAAAATCAATATGTATTTTCTATCAGAATTTTTTTTCATATTGATAAAATATACCTTGAGTTAAATAAAAGTGTTCTTAGGTTTTCACAATATTTTATAGGGTGTCTAATTTGAGTTAGGTAATTTTTTTTATTCAAAGGTCAAAATTCAATTTTTCAAATGGAATCCCTCGTATATTTTTACAGAATATTTTAATAGAGTAGGTATGAAAAAATATATTAAAAGCCGGTTTAGTGGCCCAATGCTTACGCGTTATAGGCTTGAGATCAAAGGAGTCCCGGGTTCGAATCCTAGCTAAGGTATGGATGTTTAGTGGCGTTTTAAATGTATTACCGAGTTGGTAACAGTGGACTAGAGGTTGTGTGAGAGGCAGCACGGCTAGTCGGTAAACCACTCCTGAGTTCGAATCTCAGCTGTGGCAGATGGTAATGTCGTAGGAAATGGTCGTTGTGTAATTGTCTGTGTGTATGTGTCCTGGTTGAGTGGTGGAATAGCTAATGCCAAATTCCACCAGGACGGTAATTTAACTAAGTCGATAAAATAGAAAATATTTTGAATATTTTTTTGGCAGGTTATAAGAATAAAATTTCAAACTAGGTCGATCAAAGTTCACTTTTTCTTGATAAAAAAAAATTGTATCATTACATTGACTTTATCTCAGAAGTAAATAAAAGATAAATAATCAATTTACGCCTTGAATAAGTTTTAAACAATATACAATGTATTATTATAAATCTTAGAGTAATTAATAAAATAGTTATATTATCATTTAGTAGTTATATTTTGTATTATTATTTAATAGAAATATTGCAATTTGAGTATACCTACCTTCAACTTGTAAGGTCGACGTATATGCGAGGCGAGGATGAAAGAGGAAAAATTTGTAATTGCTGAACTGTTGATCAACTTATAGAAATATTCTCCATTCTTTCTTCAGAATAATGTATCTAACGAGTTTGATTTGGATTTAAAACATAATTCTGATTATTGATAACCTCTAGCGCAGGGGTGGCTTAAGGGCCGGGCAACCCGGGCGACTGCCCTGGGCACTGGCTTGGAGAGGCGCCAAACTGAGGGCAAAAAATGCACTACTTTTTTTAAATGCGCCTAATTTTAATAATCCAAGAGTGTAACAAACTCTATTCGCATTATAGATAAAAGTCAACAATGATTCCAGGTGATCGTATATTGTCACTGTAAAAACCGTTTACGTGATTTTGGTCAGGCAGATTAGTCACTTGTTCAGTATATAGCTAATAGGGAAGGTCACGTCGTCACGTGTCGATCACATGCATTTGTTTATTTTACATGCGAATAAACCTTAGCTGTGAAACATCTTATTACTCTTACTCACAGATCACATACACTAGATGAGAAAGTTCCGTATTGTAACTTTTGCGCCACCTGGCGGTTGCGGAGAAAAGTAAAACACAACAGGTGGGTAATTTGAATATAACATTATTGTTTCACTGAACTCTATTCAGTGTATTGTTCTAGATAATCTATTGAAAATGTTGAAAAGTTGATGAGGAATTAAATTACATTAATTTTATTGTATTTTAATTCCATTAACATTAATGTAATTCAATTCCTTACTAACTTTTGAACAGTTTTTTTTCAATGATATTTATTTGTGAGTATTAAAAGTTTAGCTTGTTAAAAAAAACAAATTTTATAATGAAACAATAGAATAGAAAAATGTATATTGAATTAAATATATAAAACATATTATATATTAACGAAGTCCTCTTCTTGATCATGGTACCAAATATTCTTGAACAAAATGTCTATCACACACGTAATAAGATGAATATATTTATTCCGGGAGCAATTCCCTCAAACGTGGCTGCTTAATATTGTCAATCCACCTTTTCAACAAATTAACGTCTTTGGGAAAGCGATGTTTTTTACTTGTCTATTTTACAACCCGGTACACAAGACTTGTTTTTATAAATCACGTCTGTTGTATTCATAATGGCAAAGATAATGAAAACAACAAATACGTCAATAAGTGTACAACTGCAACACAAATCACCAACAAGGACAACGAACGCCAACTCAACAAGTTTCGATTTTTCTTCTACACTTTTCACTACCACAAAACTAACAGATTTTGAAAAATATAAACATACAAAATATTTGACATTTGACACTACACAGTGACAGAAGTTGATAATGTAGTGTTATTTTGCAATCAACAAGTTCAAGATCTGAGGCACAGAGTCATACTGTGGATGCAGGGTAAACTATTAGCACAGACTTAAACCACCATATTCGATTCCACGTGGTCCTATTTAACTGTCTCATCTAGTGTATGTGATCTGTTCTCTTATTTCAACCTCTCCGCTTCATTAGTATAGACGAAATAATAATAATACACACGTTTTAAACCAATTATTAAATCTTTTTTTCGGGTTATCATCTATAGTAGTTGCTCCTGTATATTTTAAATAAGCTTAGGTATTATTAGGGTTATTCAAGAAATAGTATATTATGCATAGTTCAAGTAGGAAAATCCTGAGACATAAGAAACCCAAGATAAACTTTACGACCTCATTAAAATACCGGTACTCCTTTTTAGTGCTGTTCGCAA
Organism: Leptura quadrifasciata; assembly: GCA_963675555.1. NCBI lineage: Eukaryota > Metazoa > Arthropoda > Insecta > Coleoptera > Cerambycidae > Leptura > Leptura quadrifasciata. The sequence goes on along the minus strand of OY776673.1, from coordinate 145,038,127 downwards.
ATTGACTCGCTTACCTTTATAGGTTTTTAATGTGCGTCGGGTCTCAGGTCGTTATTTGATGTCAGGCTTGGCGCCATGGCCCGCGGCGATAATAATTGTCGTAAAGTTTTTGTTTAGTTTTTTTTTTGTCTCAGGAAGACCTTACTTGGACTATACATGTTCCTATTATGCTATGTGTTAAATTAAGTAGTGATCGCAGTGCAACTAATGATGCCGCTTTGGTACATCTGTAAAATATACCGTGGTTATCACAGGGGGTGTCAAAAAACGTTCTCACCCGGGTGGTAAATTTACCTTGGGCTACCCTTGCTCTAGAAAAACCTTGTTTGAACGTACTATAACGAAATCTTGCACAGAGAATTTTTAAAGGTGCCTACTCATTAAAAATATCCTATTTGATTTTTTCTAAAAATATCTCTATTTTATAACTTTTGTGATGGTATTAAAAATAACCTACAAATGATTAATAGGTCAGTGAAAAACATGTTTTTTTTTTAATTTTTATTATTATTTTTTTTTAAATACATTTATTTAACGTCGGCCTATTTCCGCTACTGAGGCCTATCACCGACGCCTGTAGACGAGCTACCCCCAACCAGGAATTTTGCCGAACCTCTTCCCTTAAGAAGAGTAGGGATATTTTACTTGCCTAACATTTAATAGACAAGGGACCGACGGCTTTACATCCCCTCCGAAGGATGGTATGTCCCCTATACAACCCTCGCTTAAGGGTGTATAGCTTCCACGCATACACTGATATACAAGCCGCTGGAAGATGTGTGAGGCGAGGACGCGGTCTTCGTTGGAAGAAAAACATGTTGAAACGACATCAATCATGCATTAACACTGGAGGTGTTCATTTTGAAAATCTATTATAGTTTTAGTTAATTTTTTTGCCTCTCTTTATTCTTCTTTTTTTTCTAATATAAGCATTGTGAATTGTTATTTAATAAATTATTTGTTTATGTATATTTCTGTCTTTATTTTATCAAAATACATATAAAAGCAGTGTTTACTTAAAAACAATTATTGTTAAGATGTTTCACAAGGAACCAACCACAAATTCAGTTCAGTATATAATAATTCTTATTAATATTCTTTCCTATTATTTGGGTTTTCTACCACATGTATTATTATCCTCTTCAAAACAAATCACCGAATCTACAAAATAATAGAATTATTGGAAAAAAGGCCTCTGCGCCCGTGACGTTTACGCCAAAGGAAAAGTCAGAGGTTATGTTTTGCAAATAATATAAATCGGAATAAACACAAAAATAATATATTTTGCTGACGTTTCGGAAAGTAATCTCTTTCCGTTTTCAAAGCTATTTTTTGAAGAACTCTTATTTTGCTGTGTATGTCAAATACACAGCTTTAAGATTCTGTTTATGTTATTTCCATAGATACTTACTACTTACACAGAACATAGAACTAATGATATTTTTTTAGATAATGTTGAGTTTGTTAAGTTCTTCTTTTAACATTGGTAGCCAGGTTGTACAAATATCTACAGAACAATTCGATACGCACTTATCTTCATTTAATAAGATTATTGCTGATTCTTTAATTTTTCTTTTTTTGGTATCTGTTTCTTTTGTTAAAATTTTTGCCGAGTCCCAGTTTATTCTATGTCCGTTTTCCCAAGCATGTTCACAAATCTTTGATTTCTGAATTTCATTCTTTCTAATGTAATTCTTGTGCTCATCCAACCTCACACTGAAAGGTCTGGATGACTCACCCACATAACATTTATCACATTCGCACGGGATATTGTAAATACAGTTTTTTGAATTCTGCTCCCTGTTTATCGGTTTTGTTTTTGTTAAAATAGATCTTAAAGTGTTCCCCGTTTGAAATATCGTCCTAACATCAAATTTGTCACCTATACGGCGTAGCTTTTCCGATAGTCCGTATACATAAGGAATTATTGCTGTATAATGACGTTCAGGTTTTTGTCGTACCTGATTGTCCCTATTTTCAACATTTATGAAAACTCTATCAACAAAGGCTTCAGGATATTGATTTTGTACTAGAACCTCTTTGATAAATTTTTTCTCGTTATTTAATATTTCATCATTAGATGAAATTATTTTGGCCCTATCGTATAAACATTTTACAACACCCCTTTTAACATTTATTGACTGATTTGAGTTAAAATTTAGATATCTATTAGTATGTGTTGGTTTTCTATAAACGCTTGTTTCAATTGTATTATTTATCCTTCTAATTAAAACATCTAAAAACGGTAGTTCATTCCTACTTTCTACTTCTAATGTGAATTTAATAGACGGTTCCTTACTATTTATATTTTCTAAAAAACTATCTAGTAAATCAACACCATGAGGCCAAATTGCAAAGATGTCGTCAACATATCTCCACCAGACAACCGGTTTGTTTATACAATTTTGAACATGTGTGTTCTCAAAGTTCTCCATAAATATGTTGCTTAAAATTGGTGATAATGCAGACCCCATAGCCATACCAAAATCCTGCTGATAGAACTCATTGTCCAATTGAAAATAGGTTGTTTTTATACACAGTGTTAAGAGTTCCATTATGCTATTTACACTTAATTTAGTCCTAGTTTCCAAATTATTATCATTTAGCAACCTGTCTTTAACTATTTTTAATGTTTCATCTACCGGAACATTGGTAAAGAGGCTAACTACATCAAAACTAACCATCAGGTGTGATTCATGAATATCGGTTTCATAAATTTTTTCTATGAAATGTTTACTATTTTTAATATATGAATCGGTATTTCCAGATAATGGATCAATAATTTTAAGTAAAAATTTTGCCAAATTATGACATGGTGAATTAATAGAACTAACAATTGGTCTTAAAGGAATATTTTGTTTATGTGTCTTTGGTAAGCCATAAAAATGAGGGGGCTTACTATGATGTGGTGTAAGTTTCCTTCGTTCAAAATCATTAAATTCATGTTTGTATTTGTAAAAAAAAAAAAAAAAAAAAAAAAAAAAAAAAAAAAAAAAAAAAAAAAAAGAAAAATTAAAGAATCAGCAATAATCTTATTAAATGAAGATAAGTGCGTATCGAATTGTTCTGTAGATATTTGTACAACCTGGCTACCAATGTTAAAAGAAGAACTTAACAAACTCAACATTATCTAAAAAATATCATTAGTTCTATGTTCTGTGTAAGTAGTAAGTATCTATGGAAATAACATAAACAGAATCTTAAAGCTGTGTATTTGACATACACAGCAAAATAAGAGTTCTTCAAAAAATAGCTTTGAAAACGGAAAGAGATTACTTTCCGAAACGTCAGCAAAATATATTATTTTTGTGTTTATTCCGATTTATATTATTTGCAAAACATAACCTCTGACTTTTCCTTTGGCGTAAACGTCACGGGCGCAGAGGCCTTTTTTCCAATAATTCTATTATTTTGTAGATTCGGTGATTTGTTTTGAAGAGGATAATAATACATGTGGTAGAAAACCCAAATAATAGGAAAGAATATTCGTAGAATGCCACAAATAACTTTCAGACAATATTTAGATAACAGGTATGGGCCTAATATAAAGCAATGTTTCAGATTTTTAGAAAAATGTTATAAGAAACTAGCCAGATCAGAAAATAGTATAACCTTTTTGTGTAAATGTCGGGAACATGACGTAATTCCGAAGTTTTTACGGCTAAAAGTACCTTTCCAAAATGCGAAAACCAGAAAAATTTTGGACAAGGCCAGCAAGTCCATGGTTAGGGAAAGGATTCAATATCATAGATACCAAAAAGAACGAACTATTGGGGACATTACTTACACGGAGAATGAATTAAGCAGAAACATTATAGAACAGGATTATCAGTTTATAATCCAGAATGTCAGGTTGAGTTACGAAAAATATTTTAATCTGCAAAAAGGTACGCATTTACATAAATTTAGAAACTTAATAAGGGAAAAACAGATTAGGCAATTACAAAATATAAATAATAATCCTTTAATTGACAGGACTGTCATTAATATGTCAAAAAGACTTTTGTCCATTTCAGACAGGCTTGTACTATCAAAAGGTTTAAATTTTGCAATAAACACGAAAACTGTTCCAAAATTTGACATAGTAGCGGCAATTGAAAAAACGGCTCAAAATTTACCAACAGATAGTGGTAATGAATATCGCATACGGGCAAAAATTGCTTTAGAGAAGCAATACAAAATTAAAGATAACTTAACTCCAGAAGAAAAGTTATCGATAAATTCTTTAAAACGCGATGAAAGCATAAAAATATTGCCAGCAGACAAAGGTAATGCCACAGTCATTATAGATAAAGATATATATAACACAAAAATCATGACTCTTGTAAATGAGGGACCCTACTCAAAACTAAACAAAGATCCAACAAAATCAATAGAGAGCAAAATTTACAGAACTTTGTTTAAATACAAACATGAATTTAATGATTTTGAACGAAGGAAACTTACACCACATCATAGTAAGCCCCCTCATTTTTATGGCTTACCAAAGACACATAAACAAAATATTCCTTTAAGACCAATTGTTAGTTCTATTAATTCACCATGTCATAATTTGGCAAAATTTTTACTTAAAATTATTGATCCATTATCTGGAAATACCGATTCATATATTAAAAATAGTAAACATTTCATAGAAAAAATTTATGAAACCGATATTCATGAATCACACCTGATGGTTAGTTTTGATGTAGTTAGCCTCTTTACCAATGTTCCGGTAGATGAAACATTAAAAATAGTTAAAGACAGGTTGCTAAATGATAATAATTTGGAAACTAGGACTAAATTAAGTGTAAATAGCATAATGGAACTCTTAACACTGTGTATAAAAACAACCTATTTTCAATTGGACAATGAGTTCTATCAGCAGGATTTTGGTATGGCTATGGGGTCTGCATTATCACCAATTTTAAGCAACATATTTATGGAGAACTTTGAGAACACACATGTTCAAAATTGTATAAACAAACCGGTTGTCTGGTGGAGATATGTTGACGACATCTTTGCAATTTGGCCTCATGGTGTTGATTTACTAGATAGTTTTTTAGAAAATATAAATAGTAAGGAACCGTCTATTAAATTCACATTAGAAGTAGAAAGTAGGAATGAACTACCGTTTTTAGATGTTTTAATTAGAAGGATAAATAATACAATTGAAACAAGCGTTTATAGAAAACCAACACATACTAATAGATATCTAAATTTTAACTCAAATCAGTCAATAAATGTTAAAAGGGGTGTTGTAAAATGTTTATACGATAGGGCCAAAATAATTTCATCTAATGATGAAATATTAAATAACGAGAAAAAATTTATCAAAGAGGTTCTAGTACAAAATCAATATCCTGAAGCCTTTGTTGATAGAGTTTTCATAAATGTTGAAAATAGGGACAATCAGGTACGACAAAAACCTGAACGTCATTATACAGCAATAATTCCTTATGTATACGGACTATCGGAAAAGCTACGCCGTATAGGTGACAAATTTGATGTTAGGACGATATTTCAAACGGGGAACACTTTAAGATCTATTTTAACAAAAACAAAACCGATAAACAGGGAGCAGAATTCAAAAAACTGTATTTACAATATCCCGTGCGAATGTGATAAATGTTATGTGGGTGAGTCATCCAGACCTTTCAGTGTGAGGTTGGATGAGCACAAGAATTACATTAGAAAGAATGAAATTCAGAAATCAAAGATTTGTGAACATGCTTGGGAAAACGGACATAGAATAAACTGGGACTCGGCAAAAATTTTAACAAAAGAAACAGATACCAAAAAAAGAAAAATTAAAGAATCAGCAATAATCTTATTAAATGAAGATAAGTGCGTATCGAATTGTTCTGTAGATATTTGTACAACCTGGCTACCAATGTTAAAAGAAGAACTTAACAAACTCAACATTATCTAAAAAAATATCATTAGTTCTATGTTCTGTGTAAGTAGTAAGTATCTATGGAAATAACATAAACAGAATCTTAAAGCTGTGTATTTGACATACACAGCAAAATAAGAGTTCTTCAAAAAATAGCTTTGAAAACGGAAAGAGATTACTTTCCGAAACGTCAGCAAAATATATTATTTTTGTGTTTATTCCGATTTATATTATTTGCAAAACATAACCTCTGACTTTTCCTTTGGCGTAAACGTCACGGGCGCAGAGGCCTTTTTTCCAATAATTCTATTATTTTGTAGATTCGGTGATTTGTTTTGAAGAGGATAATAATACATGTGGTAGAAAACCCAAATAATAGGAAAGAATATTCGTAGAATGCCACAAATAACTTTCAGACAATATTTAGATAACAGGTATGGGCCTAATATAAAGCAATGTTTCAGATTTTTAGAAAAATGTTATAAGAAACTAGCCAGATCAGAAAATAGTATAACCTTTTTGTGTAAATGTCGGGAACATGACGTAATTCCGAAGTTTTTACGGCTAAAAGTACCTTTCCAAAATGCGAAAACCAGAAAAATTTTGGACAAGGCCAGCAAGTCCATGGTTAGGGAAAGGATTCAATATCATAGATACCAAAAAGAACGAACTATTGGGGACATTACTTACACGGAGAATGAATTAAGCAGAAACATTATAGAACAGGATTATCAGTTTATAATCCAGAATGTCAGGTTGAGTTACGAAAAATATTTTAATCTGCAAAAAGGTACGCATTTACATAAATTTAGAAACTTAATAAGGGAAAAACAGATTAGGCAATTACAAAATATAAATAATAATCCTTTAATTGACAGGACTGTCATTAATATGTCAAAAAGACTTTTGTCCATTTCAGACAGGCTTGTACTATCAAAAGGTTTAAATTTTGCAATAAACACGAAAACTGTTCCAAAATTTGACATAGTAGCGGCAATTGAAAAAACGGCTCAAAATTTACCAACAGATAGTGGTAATGAATATCGCATACGGGCAAAAATTGCTTTAGAGAAGCAATACAAAATTAAAGATAACTTAACTCCAGAAGAAAAGTTATCGATAAATTCTTTAAAACGCGATGAAAGCATAAAAATATTGCCAGCAGACAAAGGTAATGCCACAGTCATTATAGATAAAGATATATATAACACAAAAATCATGACTCTTGTAAATGAGGGACCCTACTCAAAACTAAACAAAGATCCAACAAAATCAATAGAGAGCAAAATTTACAGAACTTTGTTTAAATACAAACATGAATTTAATGATTTTGAACGAAGGAAACTTACACCACATCATAGTAAGCCCCCTCATTTTTATGGCTTACCAAAGACACATAAACAAAATATTCCTTTAAGACCAATTGTTAGTTCTATTAATTCACCATGTCATAATTTGGCAAAATTTTTACTTAAAATTATTGATCCATTATCTGGAAATACCGATTCATATATTAAAAATAGTAAACATTTCATAGAAAAAATTTATGAAACCGATATTCATGAATCACACCTGATGGTTAGTTTTGATGTAGTTAGCCTCTTTACCAATGTTCCGGTAGATGAAACATTAAAAATAGTTAAAGACAGGTTGCTAAATGATAATAATTTGGAAACTAGGACTAAATTAAGTGTAAATAGCATAATGGAACTCTTAACACTGTGTATAAAAACAACCTATTTTCAATTGGACAATGAGTTCTATCAGCAGGATTTTGGTATGGCTATGGGGTCTGCATTATCACCAATTTTAAGCAACATATTTATGGAGAACTTTGAGAACACACATGTTCAAAATTGTATAAACAAACCGGTTGTCTGGTGGAGATATGTTGACGACATCTTTGCAATTTGGCCTCATGGTGTTGATTTACTAGATAGTTTTTTAGAAAATATAAATAGTAAGGAACCGTCTATTAAATTCACATTAGAAGTAGAAAGTAGGAATGAACTACCGTTTTTAGATGTTTTAATTAGAAGGATAAATAATACAATTGAAACAAGCGTTTATAGAAAACCAACACATACTAATAGATATCTAAATTTTAACTCAAATCAGTCAATAAATGTTAAAAGGGGTGTTGTAAAATGTTTATACGATAGGGCCAAAATAATTTCATCTAATGATGAAATATTAAATAACGAGAAAAAATTTATCAAAGAGGTTCTAGTACAAAATCAATATCCTGAAGCCTTTGTTGATAGAGTTTTCATAAATGTTGAAAATAGGGACAATCAGGTACGACAAAAACCTGAACGTCATTATACAGCAATAATTCCTTATGTATACGGACTATCGGAAAAGCTACGCCGTATAGGTGACAAATTTGATGTTAGGACGATATTTCAAACGGGGAACACTTTAAGATCTATTTTAACAAAAACAAAACCGATAAACAGGGAGCAGAATTCAAAAAACTGTATTTACAATATCCCGTGCGAATGTGATAAATGTTATGTGGGTGAGTCATCCAGACCTTTCAGTGTGAGGTTGGATGAGCACAAGAATTACATTAGAAAGAATGAAATTCAGAAATCAAAGATTTGTGAACATGCTTGGGAAAACGGACATAGAATAAACTGGGACTCGGCAAAAATTTTAACAAAAGAAACAGATACCAAAAAAAGAAAAATTAAAGAATCAGCAATAATCTTATTAAATGAAGATAAGTGCGTATCGAATTGTTCTGTAGATATTTGTACAACCTGGCTACCAATGTTAAAAGAAGAACTTAACAAACTCAACATTATCTAAAAAAAAAAATATCATTAGTTCTATGTTCTGTGTAAGTAGTAAGTATCTATGGAAATAACATAAACAGAATCTTAAAGCTGTGTATTTGACATACACAGCAAAATAAGAGTTCTTCAAAAAATAGCTTTGAAAACGGAAAGAGATTACTTTCCGAAACGTCAGCAAAATATATTATTTTTGTGTTTATTCCGATTTATATTATTTGCAAAACATAACCTCTGACTTTTCCTTTGGCGTAAACGTCACGGGCGCAGAGGCCTTTTTTCCAATAATTCTATTATTTTGTAGATTCGGTGATTTGTTTTGAAGAGGATAATAATACATGTGGTAGAAAACCCAAATAATAGGAAAGAATATTCGTAGAATGCCACAAATAACTTTCAGACAATAATTCTTATTAAGTTATATCCACCGAAATTTCATGAGCCTCCACTGCACTGGACAGTAAAACAATAAGATAAGTAGGTACACAAAGTCAGAACTTTCCTATAATCGATAAATTGAATATTCAGTGAAAAATAAGTATATCATAATAAACAACAAAGAAGCGCATTCTTTTCGATAAATGCAGTTTTAAATGTTATGCTACCTCTTGATATCATATTTTTGTTGTTTTGTGCATTTTCCTTCCTACATGAATATGTTTATTTTTTTTATTTCTCTCCTTTGTTAATTAAAGATGGTTATAAATTGCATTCGTGCTTATTCTTGGAAGTATTGTTTTCTTGCATCTTGCAAGGAGGCCCAAAATGAAAAGTTAGCACCGGGTCCACCAATTTTTAAATTCGCCCATGTCAATGTGATATGAATGCCTTTGATAATAATAATATTTGGTTTTAATAATGTGACGATATTTTTTACCTTGTCGAATAAAATACGTAGTCTTTAAGTTTTCGATAATGACGGCAGGGCCGGATTAACCCCAAGGCAATGAGGCATTGCCTCGGGGTTCCCACCAAAATGGGGCCCCCACCAAGTTGTCAATAGGGCCCCCACAAACTTGCATTAGAAAAAAAAGTCCTCATGATTTACACTGCAGAAGCCTCCACCACAATTTTGCCTACAGGCCCCCGTTCATATTAATCCGGCCCCTGAAATGTTAATAATTTACTTATACAGTACTAATAGGTACAAAATTTGAATCGATCCTTTTAATAATGAAACATCCCCACCCCATCTGTTAATTAAGAACAAAAATCCTTGATCAATCAAGAACATATTTAGTCGCACCCAGTAATTATTTATCTCAACGTTATGGTAAGATAAATAAACAAATTGGACATTTATGTGATCGTCTAACTTTGTAAAACTTTACAAAGTTAGAACCCAAATTACGTTATGTTTGTAGTAACTTTTTATATTCACCCTAGTTCTTTATGCAAAGTTTGCCATTACGGTTTCCTATCTGATATTATTTACCTTGGAAAGATAATCACTCTTTTAATTTAAATACCTTGTAAGTTTGAACACACTGTTTATTAATTGAGAAACCTAGTTAAATATTCGTTTTATTTTATCACAAAAGATTCTACTGTGAATTTATGCTTAAAGTTTGTTTTTGATTTTATTTTATTTGATTGAAATTAAACCATTATCATTTACTTAGTTGATATTTCCAGGAAGTTAAAGTTGAAAGAAAAGACAGAAATTGTTTTAATACATATACTATCGTTGGGACAATAGTCACCAGACCTATATTTATTTTATAACAATTGTTGTAGCCAATAACCAGACATGAAGTTAAACAATCCAATATTTAAAAGAATTGTCTAAATTTTTATAGGAAAGCTTACGCTACTACAGTAATGACCATACTCTATATGTTTCAGAATTGGTTTTCCAAATAACAAGAACTATGTTATGCAATAGAATTTTCATGTTATTGTGGTTGAAGTCAGAGTTGCGGCAATGGCTAGTAAAATGATCGGTATTGTTTGGGATTAGAGTTGGGGCAATCGCTCATATAATCATATTAATTGTGGTGTTTGTAATGGTGTTTATAGTAGATGTGAGTTTACACTCACATGAAATCTTTTAGAATGCTGAACAAGTCTCCCTGAAATAATTAAATAGAAGAGCAACCAGAAAGTTGCGTATGATTGTCAACCAGACGAAGACGCGAATCCCCAAGGTGGACAGTCTGAAATATTAAACATCCTACGTTGTAACGGAACCTCAATCGAGAGTCAAACAGCCAATTGACCGTTGTTAACGTTTCAAACCTTTGTTGGCGCATGATACGTCGAATTCATGTAATTATAATATTTTATTGTACGTAAAATTCGCAACAATCAAACGACCTTGTGGTTGCAGTAGGAAAATCTCCCTAGTGTACTTGGAATATAAAGTATTCTTGCAAAACCTTACGTGAGATGTGATGGGCACGGGAACCACCTATTAGTGTGATTAATTTGCAAAATAATGACTGACATAAATGTTGACTGGTCACTTAAAGGATCTTGTCCTTGCATAACTCTAAATATATTCATTTAGTGATAGTAAATCGTAGTGCAGCAAACGTAAACTACCCTAATAAAATATTTACCGAGTGAAATTTATTGAGTTCAATTATAGTTCTTGAAACTGAAAAGATTGAAATATAAATTGCCTTCCTAATTAAAATCAAATCAAAATATTTCAGAAAAAATCTAGCGTTTCTTTTGGTGCTACAAACACGCATAATGCCCATTTTCCCACCCAAAACCAGGATGTAAATTCAATTTTAAATAACGCAGTCCCGAAATAAGCAAGTTATTAACTGTATAAGACTATGTCAGCGAAATTACCTGGCGCAGTGTATATCGTCAGATTGTCCTCCCCCTCAGACATAGGGCCCTCCGCCGTAGAATCGACGGTATTTCCAGCGAGGTTTTGGAACGAGAGAAGTGGCTAGGGCGCGCTAACGGAGATACTCCGATGATTCCAGAGGTCACAAACTCTAAGAGCTGAGCTGTAATATCTGTCGAAGTATTATTTGAAGTAATAGTTGGTTGAGTAGATACTCCGGTGATTTCAGATGTCACAAACTCAGAGCTGAGCTGAAATAGCTGTCGAAGTAGAATTGATAGAGAAATCAGAGGGCTCGAAGTAGTTCGTAGGCGAGCTTCCCATCAATGCTCAAGCTTTTTATATAATTTGCCTGTGAGAGGAAAATATACGTTTTGCTTCTTTCAACACATTGGTTATATGTAAATTTCATACAAGGAAATATAAATAGCAAATTAACGTACGTGAAAGAAAGCGATATATTAACATTGATGTCAGCAGTTCAGTAAGTATGTTAGAGGTTCGCCCAATAAAAAGAAAAATTGCAACAGCATAGGTTAAATCTGTTTCTTTTTGGCATATTATTTGACCATTTCTCTTCTCTTTTATCTTACATATACATCGATTCAATATTTTTACGTACCAATACTGTATAAACTTGAAGGGGAACACGATGAAGGTGAAATTATGACACGGGTACGGCTGGGAAGTAGGTAAGAAAAATACCTAGTTATTTCTTTTAATTTTATTAGAAATTAAGATTTATTGATTTAAACAAATTTATAGATGTTACATAAAAAAGTAGTATACTTTATACAAAAAAATGTTATGTACCTTTTGTATAAAAATAATAAATTGTTTATAAAAATCACATGTAAATGTTGAGGACATTTGATGTCATATATATACGAATAGAAGTTACATGTCATGTAAGTAACATGTTACATAAAAGATAGCATAATAATGTAAGCATTCTGTATTGCTGTTTATTCGAAAGCTCGGTAAACAACAAAATAATGAACATTAAATACTATTTGTTTTTATAAATCATAATTTAGCATTATCATAGAATCTATATCACGATAAGATTAGATTTGATGCAATTTCTTTTTAAGGCCAGGAATGGAGTGTATATCTAGTTGACTAATATTTCTCAAAAAATCATATATATATTTATAAATAAAGTAAATTTTAATATCATTGATATTCAATGTGCAAAGAACAATATACCTCTATAACACTAAAGTTATTAGTTGTATAGAAAATGTAGGAAAAGAACACCAAGTACCACCACCAAGTAGATTTTACACATAATTTGATGTCACCTGGAAAATTTGAAAAAGTGTTCAACCTTTTTCTAAGAGATGGCGATGTAGAATGGGAGAACTTTAAATTGATGGTTTAAATTGTTGATTGATGATTTTTCCGTAAGTAATAATGAAAAATTAAAAATATTTCATCGCTTTGTACATGCATATACCTCCATATTAATACATGTATAAAATATGTAATAGTACCTACATAATTACGTAATAAGATTTGTAAGAAGTAAGCAGTGCGTAGTTGTTGTACAACTCGAACTATGTATACTATTATAGTTTACCTACAATCACATTTATTAAAATTAATAGACAGCTTGTCCTTAATGTGTATGAATATTTAATAATAATATCAGATGTTATAAAAGGCCGAGTGCGGAAATTAGATGAGTGTGTAAGACACTTTGCAGCGAATTGTATGCAATATTTTTCCCACGACAAAAAAAAATAATTATTTTTCATTTAACAATTTAATAATTTGAAATATGACATGACATTGATTGCGAAAACTCAAGGATTGTTAACCATCTTTGGTGACAGCTAACGTTTTCCTTACTTTTTTACTGTTGGCATTTTCCTAACATAAAGTGTGTGTCAGGAAAATAACGCACACTTGTATGATATTGTTAACTTTCGTGCCTACTAAGTAAATATGGATACATTCTCGGGGGGTTATGGGAAAGTTACATTGACAAATTGATTTAATTCAATAGAGTATCTGCGCGTGACGTATCATTATTTTTCTAGGTAACTGCTTGGAGGGAAAACAAACAATACATTATACCTTCCTTTAGTTCGATGTAATAAATATCACCCCTTAAATGGCTGCTACTTTTTTTATTTAATTACATTTTAGTGGAAACTAAAAGTCAAATTAATTATTTTTATTAACTGAACGTTTTGAGGTTATCTTCTTCTTCTTCCACGTTCATGGCCTTTATGTTTTGAGGTTATGATTCTTGATGTTCCGTGATTTATATTCCCTGAAATTAACGACTTGGAAAGACCTACAGATTTTTCTACACGACGAAAATATGGAATCTTTGGAAAAGTTCACATATTTTGAATATCTTCCAGTTACATTGTTGAAAATGAACGATGACTTTTTCACAATATAAATAGGTATTCAATGCCAAAATTTAATTCCAAAACGTTTAGAACATTATTAGTAATATGTGGTTCGTATAGTTAAAAATATACATTCACTAATACTTTCAACCATCTTTGAGAATGTATATAATAATTTGATTGTATTAACTTTGGATGTTACGAAATTCACAAAAAAATTACAGGGTAATAAGGTATTTACGCTGCTATATACCTTGGACCGTTTCTGGTTTAGTTATCGATTACTTATATGCCCCAAAATTTAATAAACAACAGTAGCAATATATTAAAAAGTTACAGAAACCTACTAAACATTAATTTTTTTGTTGGCGCATATAAATCTCGATACATTTTTTAAAAACTTTTTTAGACAACGGAGAATTTTCTTTACATCTAGCCAACGTTGTTGCAATTGTATCATAATATATAGTTGAAATCACGAATGTTGTCGTTCACGTCATCAATTTATGTACTTATCAACGACATGAGATTTTTCTATCTTTGCAAATACACAGTGAATAACAGAAAGTTACGTTTACTAAGGCTACGACAGAGGTTCCGAGCATAACGATTCGTATTACAAATGAATATTACAAGCGTTAGTCGTAGCCGCAAGATTCTGTCAGTTCTGTGTCAACTCGATAGCGTGCGGTGGATAAAAGACTGAATGCGGTAGCCAGAGACATGGTGGTAAAATTAAATGAGTGCTTTAAAAAGGAAAAACGCAATGGATGTTCCCTTTTACCTTTGCAAGAAATCCATGAGGTGAATTGTAAAATTAAATGCAACAACGGATGTTAAAATTCATTGTATCGCATGCTATTATTGTTCAAATATTTTCATCACAAAATACTTGTCTTTTGCATACGTTGATACGCTCATGCGAGCCATTCTGTGTGTGACCTTGAGATGACTTGATTCGTAAATTAAAGGATGATGCCGTGAAGGATAACATTCATGGTTTGAACTGTAAGCATAACTCAATAAATATAATACCATCATACCATCTAGTGGCAAAAGAAGTACTAGCTTACGAGTTTTTGACAATTTGTTCCTGCCCTTAAAAAGATGCATGCTACGGAAAGTGTAAATGACACCTCTATATACAGTCTATAATGTTCTTTGGGGCACGAAAGGACATAGTGACATTACAATAGAATTTAAAATATGCCGGTTATTTAAATTTTCCGTAGCTCAAGAACAGCATTTATTAATTAATATTTAGTTGTCTAGTGACGACGACTCCCCATCATGGCACAATTATATTCTCTTTTAGTCTCTTCTTAATTCAGAGATGGTCAAAATTTAAATAATGTGTATGACGTAAAAAGTTGACCAATTTCTATTATAGCAAATCAATTCTCTGATATAGCTCTAGATCTCATTAATAACTAACTACACGATATATCCGTCTTCACGTAGTCGAGTTTCGTGAACAAAATATATTCGGCTTACTTCTCAGTGCATAGATATAAATATTATTTCTTATACCCCATTAACTAAAATAAAACATGCGTTTAATAATAGAAATATCTATCAGTTAAATCTAGTAATTCATTAACAAGGATAGTTATCAAGAAAGCTCACCAGTTTGTGGGTATAGTCCGACATACTTCTTCATGAAGGAGATTAATTTGTTTGAATATATCATCAAGTATTAGCTGGGCTTTATCTTTAGACGATAAAATCGACTTATCGATAGCCAATCCTAATTGAAATCTATTATCATATGTCAAAATAGAAAATCCCACACCTAAAAATAATTTGTAACAGTAATTATTTTAGATAGATAATTTGTATACTTTTTAGATTATTTTAATATATCTTGTAATAAGGGGTCAGGTTTCCTCCAAGAGAACATAATTTCTATCGTACAAAGCAGCATCAAATTAAACTTTGAAATATTTTTTTTCATATTATATTTTTTTTTCTTGTTCCAATTTTTTAAATAAACATATTAATGCGAATTCGTGATATTGGTACTTATTTATTATTTATCGATGAGGTAGCTAAATTGTTAACAATCTTTTCTGAAAATGTTTCTCATCCCTTGGGAGGTCCAGTCTTGTTGGCCTTCCATCATTTTAAGTTGTACGCAAGACTAGGTGGAGCTCTTAAAGCAGTGCATAGTGGCGCAGTCGATAGGAAAACGATTATGTTTTTTTTTATCTTATCGGTTAGTTGAAGTGCAAGGTGCCCTTTGTCGGACATTGTTTAAATCACAAATTTTAAGAAAATGAAAATTTTTCTAACCACAACATGTTTTTCTTAATCTTTGGGTCTTTTTGTATTTCTACTTCTTTATTATTAGTAAATGAAATGAAATTAGGCATTTTCAACTATGAAAAAGTAATGTCTTCCTACTTTATAATTTCTGTATTATGATTATGTATTATTTGTATTATGTTCTAAGATGCCTCATACCGTTCATCTTAGTTACGAGTTATCAGTGAGATACTTCCCACCCCCTTCTTTATTGTTTGTTTTTCTCTTTTATGGAAACGTAAATAAACAAATTGGACATTTACGTGGTTATCTAATTTTTGCAAAAATTTGGACCCTTTAGTTGTGTTTATAGTAACCCATTTTTGTCAATCCATGATCTTTCATGTATAATTTAAGCTTATTTGTTCCTATATTCTTTAATTGACCTACCACTTTAGAGAATTAATCACTTTTAGAACACTTTTTATTTAGAATTCTACTTAATCGTTTATTTTCTTTTGATCATTTTATTTCTAAATATTGCATCATAAACTTGATTGTTAGGCTTTGTTTATACACTTACTTTATTTACTTAATGGTTATCGTGAAAAGTGAAAGTTTAAAGAATAAGCAGAAAGCGTTATACAGAAATAATCGGTGGACAAATTGCCACAGGACCACAGCACAAACTAAACAATTCAAATATTTGATAAAGACAATCGTCTAACTGAGATATCAAGGAATATATTGCATATTATTCAGAGCTGCCATGCAAATAACAAGAATAGCGTTAATATAATAGAATTTCCGGATTATTTCCATTAGATTAAAGTTGCGACAATCGTCGGTTTAATCATGTAAAAATCGCGATGAAAATAGTAAATAGCAAGAATGATGTTATTTGCAACCGAAATGCCTGTTTTAAGCTGCACGAACTTACATATATCGCGGAATGCTAGAGAAATTTCTTAACCATAAATGCAACATGGTAATCTATAAAATTGTGTGTGACCGTCAGAGCACGCAAACATGGGACTGCGGAGTTCACGCTTGCGCTGGATCGCCCTTCAATTTAAAATGGGAACATACAAATTTTACTGAAAAGTTTACTATTCTACAAGATAAACGATTGCCCAATTGGAACTTGGAACAGTGACGGCCAATTCAGTATATAAACTATTATTTGTTGATTCAATATACATTGCGATATGAATTTAAGTATTCCGTTGAATTTTACACCAATCTTTGTTTCTACACTACAGGTATAAAAGTCTCTGATGATGAAACTAGCATAATAAAGTCAAAGGAATTCTTTTATTTATGTTTAAATCACTTCCCACTGGAGAAGATATGTTGTCTTCATCACCTAATAGGGCTTGATTTTAGAACAAATATAATCTCAATACCTCTGTGTAATTTGAGAGTTTCTAGTCAAATGAATTTTTTAGCAGAAAAGGCAAATCCAATAATTAATTTCCATTTACATCGCTTTTTTACATTTGTAGGGGGTTACTACCCCCAAATAGGGGTGAGGTTTGGCACGGATAACTTTGGTTTCATAGACGTAAAAGTATAGAGAAAATATCATAGTAAAGTCAAAAGAATTCATTTATTTATGTTTCATTCATTTTTTACTGGTGTAGGTTGTTTTCACCCCCTAATAAGGGTTGGTTTTAGTACAGGTAACCTTAATATTTCTCTGTGCTCCGAGAGTTTCTAATCAAATGACTTTATTGCCGAAAAACTAATAATTACTTACCATTTACGACCTGCCACCATTACACATATTCATACAAGGCGAAGCTCGGTCAGTGGCGCACAGGTTAATTCAAGGACAAACGATAATTAGCCGGCAACATGGCACGGATTCCCTGAAGTGATACTAGATGAGGGCAGATTCCATCGTAGGCATGCCCACGGATGTAATGGTCCCAAGGTATAACTTCAATAAGGACTTTCAGACTATAATACCAGACAGGAAAGACTGAAAAAATGGTCCTCCCATAACAACACAAACACTGACGGCTTCAAGACAGAACAAGGAGTCGGAGCCGGGATTTACGAGACAAGGTCAAAAGCCAGTATCCCGATAAATCTAAGCAAATACGCAACGGTATTTCACGCTGAAGTGATCACCATACACTGTTGCGCAATAGAGATAAGATGAAAAGGCACTGTTAACCCAGTCGATTGCCATTTTCTCTGATAGCAAATCGGCAATAAAAGCAATCAGTTCCATGTAAATCAACTTAAAATTGGTGTGGGACTACTTGACGGCCCTTATAGAGCTGGGAAGTCAGAACAGAGTGACTTTAGCATGGGTACCAGGATACGAGAAACACAGAGGAAACGAAGAGACTGATAAACTGGCCAAGGAAGGCGCACTCACAGTCCCAATAGGACCTGAGCCCTTTTGTGGCGTGGCAAAGCCATGCATACAAGCAGCCACTAAGGAATTGGTGCAAAATAAATCTCTGGAATGGTGGAGGAATCTCCCAAGACAGAGACAGGTCAAAGAGTTCATTAAAGAACGTTGGGCCAAATTCACGGAAGATCTACTAACCCAGAATAGGAAAGCCATCAGAGTAATAGTAGGCCTTCTAACTGGGCACTGCCGGCTCAATAGACACATGATTCCAGTCTAATGGGCCTGGCAGAGGACGCAACATGCAGGATCTGTCAAGAGGAAGAGGAAACCTCAGTTCGCGTATTGTGCCAATGTGAAGGCCTGGCGAGACTGAGATTCCAAATACTCGGAGAAGAAAAACCAAAGGCGGACAGCTATACAATAAGGCCTTTATCAAAGCTGTGGAGTCTAGTACAAAGGACAAAGCTGGATGAGATACTATAAGGAATATATTCTAGGAGCACCACAACAGACCTGAAAAGGTTGCGGTGGTAAAGGCTTCATAATCAGCTCCCCTGTTTTTCTATATATCTACCAACCTACCATTTACTATCCCCCAAATAGGGGTTAGTTTTCCAGGTTTGACCTTTATGCATCTGAAGACATTTAAATCTTGACTGAAAGGATTTTTTTGTAACATTCAAGGGAACTTATTCACAACTGGTCATTTCACTTTTGCTAACAAAATGATGGGTTTGATTTACTTTAAAGTTTATTTTCTACTTTTTAGAACATTTAAATAAAAGCTTTTTAAAAAATAATTTTTTTACAAATTTTTTTGCTATTTTAAATACACATCAGGGATTTTAAAATCTGGTCAACTCTTACATATTTTTGGTCAAATTTTGTATATATATTTTTATGAGTTTTATGATTATTTTCGGTGGGGTACTGACGGGCAAGTTTTATAATTAGGTTAACCTACCCGACGAGATAAAAAAAATCTATTAGAATATTGCAGACCTACGCCTGCACCTCTCGCAGCCTATCTCACCTGCAGTTCCTCTGTGTGGTGTGTGAAATATAATATCCTCTATTGTGCAACCATCTAATATTGATAACTTTGGTAGCCCAGGTAAATTACTAAGGGACATGGTTATGTTATTATAATTGAGAGATTTTTGTAATACTGGTTCTGGAATAACTCCACAGAACATTTTCAACAACCAGTAATTAATCTAAAACAAATTTGATATAAATCAATAAAAAAAAAATATGTACGGGGTGTCCCAATAGTGCGTCAAAGTCCAATAGCAGCCTTATTAGAATACTTTGGAAAAATATTTTTTTATGGGAATGGTATAGTGTCAAAGGCGCACATTTTAAAAATATTTTGAAATATGTAGGGCGGCTCGCTTTTTTAAACGGAACACCCTATATATTTTTACATTTATGAATTCAGCGTAAAATTGCCTTTCCAACGACCTCCAGATTTTTTGTTTTTGACGTGGCGTTGCCGGGTTATTCGAAAAAATATGAAAATATTGGTCGGAACAAGGTTTAACAAATTCTAAACCCGTCTAAACATTATGTCGTAATAATACAATACTTACGCATATTGTCGGCCCAACTAAGAATCTGCTGGAGACGAAAGGTTGAAAAAGTCAAAAGAATGGTCACGTTTGAATACGTTTTCACTGAAGATATGGGCATGCTATATCGCAAATCTTAAATGATCATGCAAAAATTCGGTACAAATAATTTATACTCCAGGTGTTTTAGCTGCAAAATTGACCTCTGTGCTAAATTCGTGCTCTCCGAATTTTTTTTATTGTGTTTACTTGGACGTCCTGAATAACACTTGGTAGTTACGCCACGATACACCTGGAGGAATTCGTGAAAATCGCTTCGGAAGGTCGCAGAAATCGCGGATTCAGTTTTTATGGTCCAAACGGGAACAACGCCTATTATAAAAGTTGTACATCTGTAAATTCTCTACCATAAAGGTTCTATACATTTTTTTCTTACGCCTAAACGTTTTGGAGATACGACGCGAACTAAGTGAAAAATGCATTTAGTTCCGCCAAACCTCTTTTGCACCACATATTTCGCAATTATCTTGCTTTCTATGTCTCAGAATGAATATTAAATATTGCTGTTATAGAGCCCGGTGATCTTTATTCTCCACTAGAATATTTTATACATTTTATTTACATTTATTTACAGTGAATAAGGCAAAAAATGCATTCATTTCTGCACCACCTTGAGGTAGAATGCTCGGCACGCTTTTTTTACATGGTTTCCCCAGGAGCCGTAATCCATGCCGGATCTTAAATTAGTCAATATTTGCGACTTCTTCGGTATCTGAAACGTCATTGTCCAATGACAAGTCGTTGTCATTACTTTCATTCTGATAAGATTTTACGTCATCCATTTCCTCATTCATAGCAATTATAGGTGCGGTATTCAAGCAGGAGTGACCGTGAAAATGTCCACAAGCTGTTGAATAATTCAGTCCTACTTTCCGATGGCTACATTTTCCTGCACAACCCTTTGTACAGTTGCAAAAAATTTAATTTAACAATATGTCTGGTCCTGGTGGTAACTGCGTTGGTACTGACTGCAAAATATCATTCTTCCTAATCCAGTCCCACTGCTCAGAATCAGTGTCTTTTCCCAACCATGTTTGAACGTCTCAACAATTCTGTGCTGTCCAATATAACAAAAATATTTTTAAAAAATCGGCAGCTACTGGAAGCGGCTGGAACCTCCCCACTAGGTGGATCTTTGAAGAAGCCGAAAAGAGCATTAAATTGTGTGACAAAACGGCACTAAACGTAATCCGATCTCATCCAAAACCTGTTCAGTTCTTCTGGGGCACTAAAGAAACGCACATGCAAAGTTTCATTCAAATCCGTTCAGTAGTTTCGGCACTATCGTGCTAACACACATACACACACACAGACATTTTTCAAAAACCACTTTTTTGGGTTCCTAGGACCTCAAAACGTAAAGCTTTTTTGATGTTATCTCAATTTTTGTTTTTGAACCAATTTTAGTAACCTCTCACAATTTTATTGTGGAGAGGTTAATATAGAAACAAGAAACTATATGTATTTTTCACTTATTTCGCGTCATATCTCCAAAACGTTTAGGCGTGCGAAAAAAATGTATAAGATCTTTAAGGTAAAGAACTTACAGATGTACAATTTTCATAATAGTTGTTGTTCCCGTTTTGGGCCATAAAAACGGAGTTAATCGCGAATCCGCGATTTCCGCGACCTTCCAAAGCGATTTTCATGAATTCCTCCAGGTGTATCGTGGCGTAACTACCAAGTGTTATTCAGGACGTCCAAATAAACACAATAAAAAAATTGTAGAGCACAAGAGAAACTCCACCACTGAGAAATATAAAACTGTAAAATTTAATGAGCGTTACGTATTTGAGCAACTTGCACTTTCGGATGTCGGGTAACAAGATTGCCAAATTGAAGCAAAGATAAAATTAATCAAAAATTATTTGCGATCATCAATCTCAAGACCGCTTAGTTGGTCTAGCGATAATATCTATTGAGTATGTCATATTAAGCGAAATTAGTTATGAATCTGTCATTAAAGATTTTGCTGAAGTAAAGGCGCGCAAAGTTATTTTTTTTTAAGGAGATACATATGTTATAATACATACCTTACCTGTTTAGATTTTCAATAAAATGAATAGTACATCTAAAATCCGATTTTACTTTTTTACTTCGTTCATATTCTTAAGTTTCCGTAGGGATTTAGGAGGAGGGCGCCAAAACAGGTACTTGCTCGGTATATATGTTATAGCTCGCGTTTCGTAGCTAAGTTTTTAAAAACAATTTTATTTATTTGTAGAGTCAACGTTGACTCTTAGAAATAATACAGTAATAAAATGTAAAGTGTTTAATTTAAAGTGAGTATGATAACTAGCCACAGAAATATCTCGTGGTTCTATTTATGACATTTTGATGCAGTGTCATCTAAATGATGAACAAAGAAAAGCAAGCAAGCGATTCAGCATAATCATGATAAGTTAAAATGTAATATAATATAATATGATACTTTGTAAGCGATAAATGATAGCGGGAATTTGTTATCTGCACGTAGCTGAAATATGATATTATAGGATAAACTGAAATGAAGCAAAAGTCACGTATCGTCTTGTATACAGTGGCTCAAATACTATATAACAACTTCCCCCTTAATGAAAAAGTTGCTGTTATACAGGAACTTTTTGAAATTGAAAATATAATAAAATAGTGAATGAATACAATAAAAAATAATAAAAATAAAGGTAAAAATATACAAAGGTTAAGTTAATAATGTGAATGATAAATCACAAGTGAAAGTCTATGTTAACTCGATGTCATCTCCTTCTTGGGGTCTGATAACGGGTCGCTTTCTTGGAGGGATAAAACCGGGAAGTTTCATAAATGGTTTGCTTCGTCCTGGAGAGGGTGAAGGGGCGTCATCTGTAGAATGTTGGATTTTCAGCATTCCACGTCGTCTTTTCCTACATTTACAGAGTATGTAAAGTAGAATTAGGGAAACAACGAATGTGATGGTAAAATACGTGAACCAAGATACATGTTTGTTCACAAATGGTTCGTTTATAAGATCATCCAGGTCTTTCGAATATTGTTAGAATTTGGTTTTGGCGATGTCCAAATCTTCTACGTTTAGATTATTTAATTTGAGAGGTTTTAATTTTGGTAATTTAATTTTGTCGGGCATTTGATTGCAGCACTCATAAGGAATTTGGATGGGATGAGAATTGTCTTTAATGTCTGAAAAGTCTTTGGCACTAGCTTGTATTCTGGTGATTCCTACAAAGGCGTAACATCCGAGTTGTAGTTTGACGATTGAATTTTTGTTGATTAATTCGGTTATTGAATCTCTTTTTGGACAATTGATGGTGATGTGAAGTGGTTCGGAGTTTATTATTAACTATGTGTTGTCTTCAAGTTCTTGAACGTTGTATCCTTGACCAATGATGCAAGATGTCTGGCAATTTTCGGGGAGTTTAGTCAACTGTTTCAGGATTCTGGCTTCACATATGGCATTTTGATCGATAGGGTATGCAAACAGGTTTGAGCATAGTTTCGTTCCAAAGTATAGTGGTTTGCATTCATTTAAATTTGAAATTGGTATGTACATCAAAGAATCATCGTCTCTCGCGATAAACTTTTGTGAAATAGATAAAATGTGCAGAAGGCCAGTTCTGTTATCAAGAATTGGAATCGGGTATAGGCGGAAGGTATTGTAATTTTGAGGTTCGACAAGGGGTATTTTTAGAACGAATACTAAGTTAGAATCTACTTGAAAAGCTTGTAACTCAATAATGTCTAAATACTGAGCGACTGCTGATAATTTAATAGGTAGAGGCAAATTGTTTCTTTGTAAACTCTGAGAAATCTCTTGTAATGCTGTTACTAAATGGTCAGGAGTTATTATTGACGAATGTATAATTTTTAGTCTAGCGAATGTTATGGCATTCAAAATATCGTTTAAATTGTCTTCAATGAATAAATAACTTGCCATGAGTTGTTCGCAAATTTCTAAAAATCTTAATTTTGGGTGGATATTTTCGATATCCTTAGTCATATCTAGAATTGAGGTTTCGATTTCTTTGATATCCTTATTGAAAGTTTCTTCGTCGATTTGTAGTTTTTGAATAGTTGAATTAAAATTTTTGATGACTGAAGTCGTGACAGATATTTGATTTTTGATAAAATTTTCGAGTTGGTGTTCTTCATTATTTAGCTTGTTGATGCAATCAGAATAGTACTGATCATCTTCTGCGTCTAGATTTCCAGTTATCGATTTGAAAATCGTTCCGACACCGTTTAGTATTCCTCGCCTGTATCTTTTTGTGTCAAGGTAAACTTCGTTAAATTTTGATTGTATCGATTGAGAGATTTGAGTTAATAAACTGAGATGCGTTTTTACATCGCCGAAAAAGACATTCATGTAATGGTATGTTGGGTCGAGTGTGTTGTAGAGGGTTTGTAAGATTTTGTCGTTTTTGTCAAATGCTGTTTTAAGAGTCGATATGTTTTTATGTACAAGTAGAGTCCATTTCTCGTTAGAGATTACTATGTCTGTGTCTCGGTGGTAGTACACTCCGATCGTGTTGTTGATCGATGTTATTTTATACTGGGCAAGTGCTGATCCGAGCAGCAGCAGAAACCTGAAAATAAATTTAATTTTCAGTATATGGTTTCATTCGGTCAAAGTTTACTTTAGTTGTTTGGTTCGTTTCGAGATTTAGTAGCGTAGCGGAATTTTGAAAAATTTCTTTAATTTCGAACGGACCGTTGAATTTATCTTGTAATTTGTTCTTTATTTGAGATTCCTTAACGTATACTTTATCGCCAACATTATATGTGGGGCGATTTTCGGGGACGTTTTTATCAAACCGAACTTTGGCTTTTTGTTTTTGAGTTTCAGTTCGACTGCGAGCTATTTTATAATAGTGAGAAATGCGATTGTTTAAATCTCGGACATATTTAGTGATTAACTCCTTTTGATTGTATAATGTTTCCGGTGGACGAACAGATGTATGACCAAAAACTAATTCGTATGGGGTAAATCCGTGAGTTTTATTTACAGAGTTATTATAACAGATTACTGCATACGGTAAAATGGTAAATGGGTGTTCATTCGAGTTTTCCGTTTTGTTAGCTCTTATCATTTCGGCCAAGGTTGCGTGAAATCGTTCAATTGAACCATTTGACTGGGGATGTCCTACACTCGAAAAAGTTAATTTTATATCGTATAATCTACACAAATCTCTTAATAAATTGTTATCGAATTCTCCTCCATAGTCGCAATGTATTCTTAATGGAGTACCATAATGTTGAAAATAAAGCAGTAGCGTATTTACTACAGATTTGGCGGATTTATCGGGGACTGTGTAAGCTTGTGTAAATTTAGTCAGTTCATCGCGAATAGTCAGGGCATAATTGCGTCTAGGGAATTCAAATAAGCCAATGCTAATTCTTTCGAATGGTGTCTTTGGTGTTTCTGTAATTACCAGTGGACTACTTAAATTTTTTCGACAAACTTTCGTTTTTTGGCATGTTTCGCAGTTTTTGATAAAATTTTCGACATCTTTCGTTAACCCTTGCCAATTATACTTGTTTTTGATTCTGCGTATTGTCTCGTTTATTCCGCGGTGCAAATTATTTTTTCCAGTGTGATTTTGATCGAGGATTATCGGGCGTTGGTCTTCGTCGGGGCATTGTACTAGATTTTGACAAATGATTAATTTTAAGTCTTTTTCCGCAAAAATGAATGAGAAAATTTCGAGTATTGGGAGGTCCAAATTATTTTCAACATAGTAGGTCTTGGAAAGATCTAGTTTATTTTGATTTTTATACAACGTTAAAAACAAGTGTTCTATTACAGATTCGGGGTCGAAAGGTACAGCGATAATATAATAATTTCTATGTCGGGTTGATTTACTAGAGACAATATTGATTGTACTGTTGTCGAATTCGGGATTTTCTTCGAAAATATCTTCTATAATTTGGTGATGAAGGTCTGTTAGGTTATTTTGCCGAAAGAACGTAATTATGTTTTTGTTTTCTCGATCTAACAATTGTTTGTTTGTAATTTCGATTTTCGAGTAATCTATTAGGGATTTTGTCTTGTATAGTCTAGAGAATGTGTCAAATTCCTGAGCGATATGTTCGTTAGTTATTTCGTTTTCGTCATTTAGGCTTTCGTCATTGTCTGTGTTTTCGTTAGCTGCTAAAATTTTAGAATAGAATTTGGAACAATCGTTAAAGTGGTTTATTTTGATTCTGGACAAGGCGTCTGCGTTTTTGTTTATTTTGCCGGGTTTGTATATGACCTCGTAGTCATACACTTCAAGTTTGAGGCGCCAACGGGCTAATCTGCTACCCGGGTCCTTTATCGAAAATAACCAGGTAAGTGGTCTGTGATCGGTGATTAGTTTAAACTTTCTGCCAAACAGGTATGGTCTAAAATGCTTTACTGACCACACCATAGCTAAGAGCTCTCTTTCTATCGTGGAGTACTTAGTTTCGGCATTGCATAAAACTCGGGAGGCATAAGCGATAGGTAAATCTTTACCAATGGGGCCCTGCGAAAGCACGGAACCAATGGCGAATGCACTCGCGTCTGTGGTTAATAGGAAAGGCTCGTCGAAATTCGGGTAAATTAGTATCGGAGTTGTTGTCAAGGTTTGTTTTAAGTTTTTGAATGAATTCGTACAATCATTGTCGAAATTAAAGGGTATGTCTTTTTGTAGTAATTTGGTCAGAGGTTTTGATATTTTAGAGAAATTGGGGATAAAACGTCTATAATAGCCTGCTAAACCCAGGAAAGATTTAATTTCCTTTTGGTTTTTGGGTTGAGGAAAGTTTAGGATTGCTTCAACCTTAGCAGGGTTTGGCTTTACACCGTCCTTGGTGATGAGGTGTCCTAGGTAGGCAACTTCTTTCCTAAGAAACTCACACTTGTCGGGCTGTATTTTAAGGTTAGCTTTCCTTAAGCGTTGGAATATTTCGTTTAGTCGGGTAATATGTTGTCGTGAATCGTTGGGGAATAAATGATGATGTCGTCCATAACCCTTTGGAAAGTGGATGGGGCGTTTTTAAGACCGAATGGCATGCGAAGAAATTCATAGTGGCCATTCTCTACAGAGAAGGCAGTTTTTTGGACGTCTTCGGGGTTAATTTCTATCTGGTGAAACCCAGAGGCCAAATCTAGAGTTGTGAAGTATTGGCATTTTCCTAGTTGGTCAAGAAGGTCAGATATGTTCGGAAGGGGATATTTGTCGTCAATAGTTAGTTCGTTAAGTTTTCTGTAGTCGACTACAACTCGCCATTTTTGTTTGCCAGAGGCGTCAAGTTTTTTTGGGACTACCCAAACTGGGGAGGACCAGGGAGAAATCGAAGGCTGGATTATGCCTTGGTCTAACATTCTTGAAACCTGTGACTTTACCTCTTGCTTATGAATTTGGGGGTAACGATAAGATTTTGTGAATATCGGTTTGGCATTGTTGGTGTCAATAGAATGTTTAATTTCGTTTGTGAATGACAAGTTATCTCCTTCTAGGTAGAATATGTCCGAAAAATTTAGACAAAGTTGTGTTTTTAAATCGGTTTCTTCTTCGTTTAAATGTTCTAAGCGTAATTGATTTTTAATTTCGAAATTCCTGCCTATTTGTTGTTGGTAGTCTGAATTTTGACAATTTAAATTAAAGATTGCCCTAAATTTTTCTATTGGTTCGAGTTTAAGGTTTGACAAATCTACAGTTTTTGGAATAGCGTTTGCGTTTATTACAGATGTTAAAAATTCTCCGTTGTTGTCTATTTTGACGATAGCGTTGGGTAAGCGTACTTTTTCGTTTTCTTGGGCTACCAGTATAGCCTCGGTATTTCGTAGGTCACATTTTAATTTGAATATTTTTTCCGTGCGCGGTTCAATGGAAATTAAGTTTCGATTTTTTATGGTGTTTAAACCGCGGGTTACGCTTGGTTGCGATGGTAAAATATCAGTAACTTTGAATATCGGTACGGTTTTAAAATTCGTCACTAATTGTTTATTCTTAAAATCTATCCTGCATTCGTAATGTTCGAAAAAGTCCGCGCCTAAAAGTCCGTCAAAGTCTATGTCTAGATCGTGAATATAAACTTTATGAGGATCACTTGTGGTAAATGGTATGAGAACAGATTCATTAATATTAATCTTTTCGTTCGTTATACCTTGAACAATCACATTTTCAGGGGATCTGCGCCTGTAGTTTTCAGCTGTCCTAGGTTTAAAAACTGAAATACCGGCGCCTGTGTCTAGCAAAATTTTAAATTTACCCGTTATGTCTTTCATGTAATAGTGATTTTTTGAGTTGACAGTTAGCAATGCATGCGAAAGAATATTTACATGAATTTGTGTTCCGGGAAATTCATGTATGGGTTGAAACTGTCTTTTAGAGTCATCGTTTGGATCTGAGTTTCCAATTCTGCAATTGGTTCGGATTCCTGGTTGGGAGGATGAGTTAATTGGTTGGAACCTTGGTAAAAATCCTGAGGATTAGTGGTATAATCCCCATACTGTTCAGACTGAGAATTATAGTTCTCTGGGAAACTTTGATTGGTTTCGAAATTATAATTTTCACAATTGTCTTGTTGAAGTTGGTAATTTGGGGAGTAATCGGTAGAGTAGGTCTCATATTGATTGGAATTATCAATGTAACTATCATAAGGTTCATAATTCAAATGATGGGCCTTTTGTTGATCGTAACGATTAAAGTTTGGATTTGGTTGGATTGCAGATGGCCTCTGCTGATTGAAATTCGGGTTTGGTCTGATGGCTGAAGGCCTATTTTGCTGTGGAAGATTAGATTGATTATTTTGTGGGAATTGCCTGAGTAAATTGATTATTTTGCGAAAAATTTTGGAAGTTTGAATTTCTTTGGAAGTTTGGTCTTTGAAAGTTTTGAGACGTTAATGGCATAAATTGTTGTTGTTGCCTAGTACGGCATTCACTTACAGTATGCCCAATGCGATTGCAAAATGAACACATTTTCTGTTGGAAAGCTGAAATTGGTTTCTTTTGTTGGGGAGGAATTAGGTTTTTAGCTTGGTTATTTCTTGAGAATTTTTGTGACTCAAAATAAGAGAGTTGTAGTTCTCTTTTAATTCGATTAATAGCCTCCAACATATTTTGTGGATTGCCAGCACGTATAATTTTGCCTAAATTTGGTTCTAAGCCTGTTAATAAATTATTTAGCGTCATAGTTTCGACTAAATCAGTTTGAGATTTCTTCTGTTCTTTGGAAAAAGCTTGTTTTTGGATTGCGGCATGCATTTTTGCATTGTGCGTTTGCAACCGTGATACAAAGGTTAACGCAGATTCGTTAGGTAATTGATGGATGCGTTGTAGGTCAGTGATTAGAGATGTTAGGTCTCTAGAATCTCCGAAGTGCGCTTCTAATAAGGATTTTATTTCTACATATGTAGCAGGATTTCTAGAATTTATCAATTCGGCAGCTTTGCCACGCAATTTATTTTTGATATGAATAGTCAATAATAACAACTGGTCATTAATTGCCATTCCTTGAGCATATGTACAAGAATTTAAAAATGTTTGTAGGTTGATGGGGTTTCCATCGAACTCAGGTATTATCGAGAATATCTCTGAAAGTTTATAAGCCTCAATTTGTTCTTCGATTTGAACGGTGGCTTCTTGTTCTGACATTTTGTTGCTTTTAGTTACAAACTATTGAAGTTAAATTTGAAAGATTTTCTTGTCTGTTTGTGTATTAGCTGTACAATACACACAAGCACGTATTAGCAGTATAATACGCTTCGATGTCGCTTTAAAATAAAATGGAATTCGGTGAGTGTATTAGCTGTATAATACACACGATTACGTATTAACAGTATAATACGTATAAAATAAAATTAATTATGTCGTTTGGGGAATAATAAGGATAAAATTGATAGCAGAACTGTTTTGTTTTCGTTGAATGTATTAGCAGTATAATACACTTAAATAGATTGCGAAATGTGAAAAATAAAAATAACAGTAATAAAGCGTGATGATTCTGAAAATGACTTACGTAAATATCTTCATATGTAGGTTCTTTCCTCCGTCGAGGGATTGGGATCCGCCACCACTGGTGAGGAAGGTCTCCTTGTTCTTGTAGATCACTCGCACTAGTTAGGCACCCTTGTTGAGATGTTCTCCTTGTTCTCGAACGTTTCACTACAAGTTAGGCTTCTTGTTCCAGGGATGTTTAACGGATCCTACCGACTGCGCCAATGTTATAGCTCGCGTTTCGTAGGTAAGTTTTTAAAAACAATTTTATTTATTTGTAGAGTCGACGTTGACTCTTAGGAATAATACAGTAATAAAATGTAAAGTGTTTAATTTAAAGTGAGTATGATAACTAGCCACAGAAATGTCTCGTGGTTCTATTTATGACATTTTGATGCAGTGTCATCTAAATGATGAACAAAGAAAAGCAAGCAAGCGATTCAGCATAATCATGATAAGTTAAAATGTAATATAATATGATACTTTGTAAGCGATAAATGATAGCGGGAATTTGTTATCTGCACGTAGCTGAAATATATTATAGGATAAACTGAAATGAAGCAAAAGTCACGTATCGTCTTGTATACAGTGGCTCAAATACTATATAACATATATATATTTGTTCCGCCGGGCCTGATTGGAAAGTGCGAATTTTAAAACTAATTTATAACTTAAAATAATTGTAAATATTTTGTCACAATATTTAATAATTAAACTTCAATGAGATAACTTTCAATAATTCTCACTTTATGTCAAAATCATGGCTACTAGATCAGTTCGAAATGAAAAGTATTGTAGTTTAACGGTTTTTAATGAAAAAGTAAAAATATCTCTGGAAATATCGATTTTAGGTATAGGATATTATTCACAAAAATCGAAGAAAATTGACGTGCCAATTCAAAAATACAATAATATACGGAGTGTTCCATTTGAAAAAAAATGAGAAAATTCACTTTGAAATATCCTGAATTAGTGCTAGTATAAAATACACCCTGTATAATTATTATCAATATTTTTTGGTGGTTTTGTCGTTGTAGTACATCCCTTGTCTACATAATTGCAAAATAAATCTTCTTAATTAATAGTAGATTAGATTAAATTAACAAAGGAGCTGGTTATTTACCACCGCGATCTTTTCAGGTCTATTGTGATGCTCCCGAATATCTTCCTTATAGTACCTCATCCAGCTTTGTCATTTGTACTAGACTCCACAGCTCTGGTAAAGGCCCTTTTGTATAGCTCTCCGTCCTTGGCTTTTCTTCTCTGAGTACTTGCAATTTCAGTCTCGCTAGGCCTTCACAGTGGCACAATACGTGAACTGAGGTTTCCTCTTCCTCTTGGTAGAATCTGCATGTTGCGTCCTCTGTCGGGCCCATTAGACTCATGTGTCTATTGAGCCGGCAGTGGCCAGTTAGAAGGCCTACTATTACTCTGATGGCCTTCCTATTCCGGCTTAGTAGATCTTCCGTAAATTTGGCCGAACGTTCTTATTATTAATAGTAATGCACACACAGCGAATTAATTTGTTAAACCTTGTTCCGGCCAAAATTTTCATATTTTTTTCGAATAACTCGGCAACGCCATGTCAAAAACAAAAAATCTGGAGGTCGTTGAAAAGGTAGTTTTACACTGAATTCATAAATGCAAAAATATATAGGGTGTTCCATTAAATGATCTCGAAGATTCTCCGCTGTATCGAGTCACCCTGTATATTTTTAAGATATGTACCTCTTGACACTATACCACTTCCATAAAAAAATAATTTTCCAAAGTCTTCTAATAAGGCCGATATTGGTCTTTGACGCACTATTGGGACACCCTGTATATGGATATTGACAATGTAAAAAAAGTCTTATATGGCGTCCTCCATGAGCCAGAAAATTACATAAATTTTGTATTAAATTTGCATATTTAATACTTTAAAAAAAAAATAACACAATCAACACAAAAAGTGACAAAAAAGTCATAAAATAAGTACATTCAATTGCAAATTTTTATCTTTAAAGATGAAAACATCAGAAATGAAAAGATTAAGCAGATCTGATCCTAATGCCGACAGATTATCATATATCTTATAGTCGAGCTCAGATTTGCGGTGTACTCAAAAAAGGCAGCAAAAACTTCTCAAAAAATCTCATTATTATCTCCATTGGACCATTCGACCTGGAGTCATCAAACAAGCCGTCGCACATTATAAACCTATAAAGGTAAGAGAGTCAGTTTGCTAACGAACTAGTACAGAGCCGTACTTAAAATTCGTATGTATTAGAGTGTACATATTAATAACACTAGACCATAACGCGCTATTAAAATTAAACGTGTTGCTGATCTAAATATTTCAAGTGCATACCTGGACGCAATTACTTTTGCGACTAGTTTAACGGTATCTTAATGAGGGCGTAAAGATTTTATTGCCTTTTTTGAGTGCACCGTAAATTTGACCTCGGCTATACCAAAAGATTCCTATCGTTGCCAAATCTGCAGCATTTGTCTTCAGTGCCTCGACGGTTGATTTTTGTACTACCAGAACCAGCTTGGATAAATGAAATACAACAAATACTAACCGTGGACATCAGCTCGTATTATTTTATTACTATCACATCTTACCAAATAATCAGGTGAATTCCGTAATCCACTTGTTCGCTTCATCACTTCTTGTAATCTTTGTTTCAATGAATTTGATTCTATTAATATTGGCAAATCCAATAACGCAACAGAGAATTGGTTTTGTAGTATCGGTTTTTTATCCATATTTGAAGCTGATAGTAATGCTGGTACTACTGTAGTTACAGAATCCGGAATAAATGAATTCTAAAAGTTAATGTTTGTTAAGATATTTATTTTTTATTGTTTTGCTACGAAATGGTACATATTTGAATGCAGAAAATGTTTGTGATGTATAAGAGCAAATATAACTTATGCGGAAGTTAAATATAGACACTTAGTAACAGAAATGTTATCGAAAGTTATTTCGTACATGAATACAATATTTTCTAAACGTTTTATTTTGCTGAAGACTTGCCTTGATCGGAAATGAATCTAAATAAAAGTTGCCGCTGATATTGGTTAAGAAAAATCCAAATATTAAGTTAAATTTTGTACTTATAGTATATTTTCCATAAAATTAGAATACAAAATGTTTATTTTAGAATATTTATTCAGGACATCATAACATTTTTTATAAAAATGGAATTCTTGTTATTTTTACGAGGGATAGACCGCTGTGGAAATCTGGTGTACACACCATTGGAAATCAATGGAAATCATTGAAATTCAATTGGAAATCTTTGGAAATAAATTTGCAGCCATTGCACTGCGCATGCGCCTATAGCGAATTTTCAGTGACAGGTTTAGTTTAGTTGTGTGAGAGGTTGTGTGTATAATAAACGATAATAAACTAAATAAATGTGTGGCTCTTATACAATCAGGTATGTAACTCGGTATGTATAGTCGAGATCAGCGCTTTGCGACACTCAAAAAACGCAATAAAAACTTTACAACATCAAACAAGCGGACGCACATTAAAAACCTATAAAGGTATAAGCGAGTCAATTTCTGAACGACATAGTACAGAGAGTACCGGTATTTTAATGAGTCGTAAAGATTTTGTTGCGTTTTTTGAATGCCGGGAAGCGCTGATCTGGACTATCAGTACTTATTCTTCTATGTTTAATCTCGTGCTCGGTCTACTGTTTAGTGAAAACTGAAATAAATCGAAATAACCTCACTACAACCACTTAAATCTAGCACAAATCAGCCTTGTTTGCGTAATATCAGAGCTGGCTCA
Organism: Leptura quadrifasciata; assembly: GCA_963675555.1. Taxonomy (NCBI): domain Eukaryota; kingdom Metazoa; phylum Arthropoda; class Insecta; order Coleoptera; family Cerambycidae; genus Leptura; species Leptura quadrifasciata. Next base: position 145,004,315 of record OY776673.1, on the reverse strand, counting down.
CAGATTTTATTCAGGGAATCGCACATTTTATCAGAATTTATTTATTTATTTGTCTGACATTAATCTTTACAAGGCGCCAGCATAAACAATGGACTTGTTTTTGAGTATTATACTTATTGTGAGATATGTACATTAACGTTTTTTTTTTTTCGGATAAAAGTTATTAACAATAATAGTAACAAAGTAACGGTTTTTATGCTTTTTCGTCAATATCTTGAAAACCAACTAACTTCTTGCGGGCATAAAATTCTCTAAAATAGTGTTTACAACAAAGAAAGCGGTACAGTGATAATTTTTTTAGAAGCACCTGAACCTCGACCTCAACAGTGGACGTATCTATTAGAAACAAATTTAAACCTACCTTTCACTTCTTATATAATATATATCTGTGACTAAACATATTTTTATGTGCTTTGTATTTTAAGTATAACATACAGATCCTCGTACGGATATAAATTACACGGTTGATATCTCTGTACTTCTAAATCTGAGTCTTATACAGAACAGGTCATTACTGTCAGATGCGCATGCGCACGTTTCCATCAGAAATCGGTGGAAATGATTGGAAATCAATGGAAATCGATGGAAATCTTGTGGAAATCAAGACAAAATGGAAATCTAGTGTACAAAATCCGAGCAGCGGTCTACCCCGTATTTCTATTACCATGACGCTTGTGTACTATATAATAATAACATAAAACAAAGATGACTGAAGTAGCCTATGTAAGCGAATACTCTATATATATTCTCCCTGCAAAAGTAAAAATCAAAGCATCAATGTTGAAACGAACTTTAAAAATCCGATTTGACAGGCAGGTCTATAACATTATTTAATAAATAGGCAGGTTTAACTCAATACTGACGGTGAGGTCTTTCCCATGTTTAAGGACAGTAATAAGTTTATTTGTACGAGAAACCACTCGAAAAGGCCCTTCGTACCAAGGGAAAAGTCGGCTTAACCCTGTCTTTAATGTCAGGACTAATAAATGTGTTTTGAAGAAGATTTCGTTTAGGATTTGTACATTGTAAGTTGTCAAAATAATCTTGTAATTTGTTAACAAACAATGGTATTCGAGTATTAGTATATGATTTAATAAAATATTCACCTGGGAAATGTAAGCTTTGGCCATAAACAAGCTCGGCAGATGAGCAAAGTAAATCATCTTTAGGCATTGCTCGTCAAACTAATAAAATTGTGTAGAAGTTCACCGTACCAATGAAGGGAATTAGTCCGGACAAGCAATGCAGTTTTTAATGTTCTATGAAATCTTTCAACCATACCATTCTCTGTGGATAGTATCTAGTTGTACGAATTCGATAGAAACCCAAAAATTTTTAAAATTCATGAAATAGATTTGATTCAAACTCAACTCCTTGATCAGTAGTGACGTGTAGTGGAATGCCAAATGACAGATATAATTTTGAAATAAAGTTTTAACAACGATTTCAGAAGTAATATTTGCGTAGGATAGGGCAAGCTTCCAGCCAGTGAGTGAACCGTTCCACTAGAATGTAAGTGTGTAAGAAAAACCATGTGAAGGTAGTAATGGACCAACAAGATCTATATGAATATGCTCAAAACGACCTCTGGGAATATCGAAATTACCGATTTGCGTTTTCGTATGCGTCTTGATTTTGGAAGTCTGACAACTTTTGCAAGTATTGGTCCACAAGGTGCAATCAGTGTTCATTTTGGGCAAGAAATATTCAGAAGTTATAAGTTTCTTGGTAGAACGTATACCAGCGCGTCGTAAATATTTTGATACAGTAGGGCGACATTTAGAGAACTAAACATCACACCAGATTTCATCATTTGAATCAGTAATTTTAATTATTTGTAAAGATTATTTGACTTTATAATTTGTGCTAGTTTAATTTGCAAGTAAAGAGAAATGTTCAGAATCATCAGATTGAGCGTCTTTCAATAAGAGTAAATTGCAATTAATTGAGGCTACGGGAGAAATTGAGGTAGATGATAAAATAGTATGTTGTTGAAGTAAGAAAAAATCATTTATACGCGTTAAAATATCAGCTATGACTTTTGTTTAGTTTTAATATGACGTATGTCACTTGCAAATTGTGGAATGTGTTCCAAGTGTCGTATTTCACGAGTTGTTTTTTTCTGCATTTGAAAATAACACTTTTGATAATGGCTTATGATCAGTATAACAAATAAATATACGACGAATTGTTTGTTCTAATATAGCACCCATAGATACATTTGAGCAATCAATAGATAAAGTAAGTGTTACACCTTCATTGTAATTAGGATGAGACAAAACTATCGCATTTACTATAGCATGTTTAGCCTTTAAAAAACTATCAGTGCAGTCCATTGGCCAGGAACCTATAACTTTAATCTTATCTCGGGCCAATTGAGTACTGAAAGTATGTAGAGGAGTTAAAATTTCTGGAAAGTTAGGAACAAAACGATGATAGAAATTCACTATTCTTATAAATCGTTGCAGCTGTTTAAGATGAAGGTTTTGGGAAATCGTTAATAATGTTAATGCACTTTGTTGGTTTAATATTGATTCCGTATTATTCTAGGCGATTAACAACTGTACGCAAATGCAATAAATATTCTTGTTGATTCTTACTTGCGATTAAAATGTTAGAAATATAAGATAATCTTTGAGAACTTCATTCATGAAGTGTTGAAATGTTTGACCAGTATTTTGTAATCCAAAAGACATTCGTAAACACTGGAATAAACCGAAAGGAGTAATAACCGCTGTTTTGTAAACGTTGGCCTCTGCGACAGGTATCTGATGGTAAGCGCGGGACTAGATCGATTTTTGGAAAAATAGTGCAATCGAATAGTGAAGGAATAAAATCATGAATATGGGGTACTGGGTATCGGTCGGGAATAGTAATTGTATTTAGTTTGCTGTAATCGCCACAAGGATGCCAATTGTCGGTTCCATCTTTGCAACCATGTGTAAAGGTGAAGAAACCGACGATGAAGATGGCTCACATATTCCTAAATCAACCATGTTTTGAATTTTTGAATTTTGGGTCATAAAATACTGTAGTGCGGAAATTAAAATTAGGTAATATTATATATATTATATTAGTAATTATACATCCAAAAGCCGTGTTTCAGGCAACATTTTAGAAACGTGAATTGTCATTTAAAACAGATGTAGATGATCCCCACATTATGGTGGTAAGAAATGAGTAGCAAGAATAATTAAGAATTAAATTCCTAATTTTCGTACCTAACTTCTGCAAAGGCAAGCATATCGGGGGCACTCCCTAATTTTTAATGATTACTACATAAAAGAATTTACTTACACGTCTAAAATGCTTCTCAAGGCTAGCAGAAACAGCAGTCAACATTATATCCAAAAATCTAGAATCAGGTGATGCTTTCTTAATAGTCTTTACAACTGATACCAATTTTTCTTTATCTTCAACTGCCCATACTAAGAGCTTTTCTCCTGATAAATGAGATCCATGAAGGGCGTTATTATTTTCTTTTCTTATGTAAGTTTGATGCATGATTATCATAGGGGAGATCAAAATAACAAATATAGCATACAGCGTGTTTTTGATTACTAGAAGTAATTTTAATAATACTGTTGTGTGTATTTTACTTTCTGTATTTTCTAAAGTGAAATTGGATTTGTCTTGTACTTTATATGGTAAGGTCGTATTAGGTTCTCGATATATATCATCTGCAAAAGTACTTAATAAGAGATTAGTTAATGATAATCCGTCTCCAACTATATGATTGAATCTGACCAATATGGGAAACAGGCTGACTGGTGCCTCATTCGAATACCATTCGATGGGTTTTGGACTAACTAAAACTTCCCAAAGTGATGAATTTTTCTTGGGTAATGGCTGGTTGCTATATTTACTAACTATTTTCTGCAGCACAGTTCTGTCAAATATATCTGTACCAATTTGTAAAGTAGACACACACTCATCCACGGTCACTTGACCTTTCAATAAAAAATTGAAGCCCATTGATCTTAAACGTACGCTAGTTAATTTTGGAAATTCGTCTGGTTGCATAAATATTTTTTTATATATTATTTCTTTTATTTGCTGTGTAAGATCTTGTGGACAATATGAATTATTCGGTTTGGCCTTAATAAGGACAACTACGTTAACAATACTCTTTGAAGCATCTTCTATAGCCCATACGGCATCGGCACTGTGCAAGATTCCCCCAAATGATTTTCCATATTTCAGTTTTAAAATAAAATTAACAATTTCTCTCATTAACATAAAAAATGATATTATCAATACTGACAACGGCAAAATTATACATGATAATAAACAATAAATTGAATTTATTAAGTGTTTATTTTCCAAGAATTTTGGAGATTGTGTCTCTAATATTCTGTTGCCCTAAAAGAAATGTATTCATTAATAATTAATGTGTACAAAAGTTTTTGTCTATGTAGGTCATACAAATTATACAGGGTGGGCCTAAATTGAAGGTGATTGCCAATCAACATTATCATATCGAATTAATTGTCGATGGCTAAAAGTTTTTTAATTTTTACCTTTTTTTGTGAAATCTGGTAGTACGTCCACTAAAAATTAATTAAAAATAAGTGTGAGTTTTCTGGGTTGCTTTCTTTCTTCTTATATGGATGCACCTCCCCATCAAAAGCATTTTTATGCACTTTTTATCTTTTCTCAAAAAAAAAGTGAATACTTTTTGTTCACAAAACAATTTAATTAAATTTTAAGTGACGCAGTGATGAAAAATATGTACTCCAGAAAGTTGACTAATTATCAGAAAAAAAAATTCATTTAATGCATGTTCTAACATGACATTACATCTCAATTGACCTCAAATAACTTTCGACATACGATATCAATTGGGAATATTCACGCGTTTTTAAAATGTCGTCGGCATACAAAAGTCTCACCCACTTTTTTTTCGGATGAATGTTAACGTTACTGTTATTAGGGGGAACAAACGTTAGAAAATAGCATTCAAGCTACAAGATTGATTATGGCAAGGCATCCACAGTTGGTGATTTTTTAAAGGGTTGTGGGGAATGTTAAGATTAAATTTAAGTTTACAAGGTGCTGCTAAACGTGAACGATGGCCTGTATTTTGATAAAATTAAAAAAATGACTTCGTCTAGTGTTATAGTACATTCCATTCCCTATAAGTAAATGCGAAACAAAAAATATCAAAATTAACTAACTATTTTATCTATTTCATTTCAGTCCACATTTCCAAATTAATGTCACAACTTATTCCCCAAAGCACTAGCGCCCTTTCATTTCAATTCAACTCCATATTTACCCCCTTCAAACATTTACATGCGAGACAAGTCCATATTACGTGCGTGCGTTAAGTATGATTATGCAAGGACGGTTCAATATATCCAACTTCTTTTTCATTCAATATCTTCTAAACTAAAGCCGATTCGAGATCCATTCAACTATCAAATGCCCAAATAATCGTATAGTTTTCATTTCCAAATTTTAAGTTTTTACAAATATAATGCAATATTGCGCAATATTACGCAACTCTCGCCCGCACAGAATGTCGGGATCCAACTTTCTAGAATAAAATGGGTATAAAATCATTGGTGCGCGACTTACGGGGCACGATAAATGAAACGATCGGAAGCAAAACCGAGCTCAACACGCTTTAGGCAAGTCAGAGTAAAAAATTAAATTGGGATTTAGTGTATATACGAGAACCAAGGGACTCTAACATTTTTTTGGCATCTGGATGTGGAAGTAGTGATTCTTTGAACAGCAATTTTTATATATCGGATGGTAGAAATTGTGATTTTTTCATCACATTTTTGTACATCTGTATGAAAAATTAATAGAATTAATGCTTGATTGGATTCAGATAAAAGGAGAGTGAATACTGTTGTCAATTTTAAAATGATATTAATTAATATTAATTTAATCGAATTTTAACCTAAGCAAAGTTGTTATAATAGAATGAATTTTGAGTACCTATTTAAAGAAAGCTATTTTTCGAATAAACGAAAATTTATAATTATTTGTATAAAATTTCAACTAAAGATCATTACAAAAATTTTGGAACTTATTTTTAAATTATGCATCTTTTTTGGCAGTAAATAAATAAGTAAATACTTAAATAAATAAACATCACAGAAATTAAACTAGACTAAATAGATAGACTAAAACTGAAGTATTAAAAACCACCTACCTTTTTATTAAATTTTATCAATACTATCAAAAATACTGATATTACAATAAATAAGTGAAATTGAACATTTCCATGAGGAGAAATTAACTTCGCCAAATCACAATGTTTTGTTAGGTTACTAAATTTGAATTTTCTCGAATGTGGATAAAAGTCATCTATTTTTTCCATTTTATGGATCTCATCTGATTAGGAGTAACACTATAAATCATTTGCTTTGCTGTTAACAACTAGTGGTACAAGGTAAAAATACGATCTTGTTAAAGTTTAACAAGATTAAGTTAACTAGATTAAAATTTATATAGTCTTAGGTAAGCAATTAGAGAACATAATAATACGTATTGAGTATATATGAAAATAAATTTTAATTTAAAGAAATATACAGGGTGGGGCAATAGTGCGTCGGACCTCGATATTTCGAGTTCTACGACAGCTAGAAATTTTTAAAAAAATTGGAAGTAAACTAGATAAAAAAGTCTATAACTGGAAATTATTTTCGAACATACAGGACCAAATGCCTTTTTTTAAAATGGAATGCTATGTAATCACTACATTTTTTGAAGCCTTTTCTGAGCTCTATTCATTCCTATATTAGCATTGAATATCTCCCAACCACTTGGATGTAATGATTTTTTTTTTGTTGAAATAATGCAATCTGCAGATGGATATTAAAAAAAATCATCACAGTCACAATTATGGGTTTTAAGAAAAACTTATGTGAATATCAGTTAAGAGACATCTAGTTAATGTTTTTGAATCATTTTCATTTTAAATTGAAATTTCTCAATTTTTTCAAATGGTACAGCCTGTATATTTTCGACGATGTGATGTAGAAATGAAAAACGAATATTTTTTGTAAGTACTTCCATATGGCTAATTGCAACCATTGTGGTGATTTTTTTAATATCCATCTGCAGATTGCATTATTTCAATAAAAAAATTCATTACATCCAAATAGTTGGGAGATATTCAATGCTAATATAGGAATGAATAGAGCCTAAAAAGAGGCTTCAAAAAATGTACTGATATACATAGCATTCCATTTAAAAAAGGCACTTGGTCCTGTAATTTAGTCTTGGCTCGCCCTGTATATTCGAAAATAATTGCCAGTTATAGACTTTTTTTATCTAGTTCAAATGTGCTTTTAGAGGGCGGTATATTAAACATAATATTTTTAGTCGCAAACTCCTCTATAAATCCTTATTTTACTATAAGGAAAATAACCAGACTGCAACCAAAGTTACAAATCTGGCGCGTTAAGTGTAATAATTGCATATTACCATCAAAACGCTAATGCTTCGATTGCAACAAACACCAGCCGAAAGACTGATCCTACTTAAAGGAGCTCCCTTGCCAGTCGTCACACACCACTTGCAGACTGCAGTTTCGAGCTGTTGGCTCTCGTCAGTGCAAGGTAGGTATGCGACGACCGACATGAGAATCCTTTGACTATAGTACATCCCGGTATTTTCACAATAGCGACATGTAAAACAGCCAGCAGGCGCCATCTAGCGGTCCAGTGTCTGTTGCAATCGAAAAATAAATAGCCTGACTTGGCTTAGCATAGTTCAAATGTGCTTTTAGAGGGCGGAATATTAAACATAATATTTTAAGTCGCAAACTCCTCTATAAATCCTTATTTTACTATAAGGAAAATAACCAGACTGCAACCAAAGTTACAAATCTGGCGCGTTAAGTGTAATAATTGCATATTACCATCAAAACGCTAATGCTTCGATTGCAACAAACACCAGCCGAAAGACTGATCCTACTTAAAGGAGGTCCCTTGCCAGTCGTCACACACCACTTGCAGAGTGCAGTTTCGAGCTGTTGGCTCTCGTCAGTGCAAGGTAGGTATGCAACGACCGACATGAGAATCCTTTGACTATAGTACATCCCGGTATTTTCACAATAGCGACATGTAAAACAGCCAGCAGGCGCCATCTAGCGGTCCAGTGTCTGTTGCAATCGAAAAATAAATAGCCTGACTTGGCTTAGCATAGTTCAAATGTGCTTTTAGAGGGCGGAATATTAAACATAATATTTTTAGTCGCAAACTCCTCTATAAATCCTTATTTTACTATAAGGAAAATAACCAGACTGCAACCAAAGTTACAAATCTGGCGCGTTAAGTGTAATAATTGCATATTACCATCAAAACGCTAATGCTTTTAGCACAAAGTAGGTTGCAGAAATTGCAACACCTTGCCTGCTTAAGGACTACAGGTGCAATACTCTCGTGTTCCACAGCAGCTATAGAGGCAATGCTTGACTTACTTCCTTTGCATATGAGGAAGGAGGCAGCATTTAATGCCTTAAGACTGCATCAGGCACTTAGGGGCGTAGAAGGGCCTAAATGTAGGCTATTCAGAGCTCTCGGCAACGCCCCAACCATCTTCCAGGCAAAAATTTACGCTATAGATCTCTGTGTCCAGGAATGCCTAAATAAAGGCATTCGTATGACAAAGATCTATATAGTTTCAGATAGCCAGGTAGCATTAAAGGCTCTAAGATCTTATACCTTCGAGTCTAAAATTGCCTGGGAATGAAGACAATCTCTGAAGCAACTGGCTAATAACAACAAGGTTACCTTGATGTGGGTACCAGGGCATGAGGCAATACAAGGTAATGAATTAGCTGATAGCCTTGCAAGAAAAGGAGTGGAGGAGTGCCATTCTTCGGACCCAAACCGTTTTGTGGCCTATATAAGGGACACATAACGGAGGAGATTCAAAATTGGGAAAGGAACAGAAAAAGTCCTACTGGAAGAATATTCGAGGCCAAGGGCAAGCAGAAAAATTCATAACTTATTTGGAAAAGAATGCCACAAGGCTTTTTGAATTCGAAAAGTCCGAATTAAGGCTGATTACAGGCCTTCTAACAGGCCACTGCCCCTTGAGATACCATCTCATGAACACAGGCAAGTCAGTAGACGATAAATGCAGATACTGGATGCTACAACTGATACTGTGGAACATATACTTTGTGAATGTAAGGCGTTAATCCGCATTAGGCTAAAATGCCTGAAGTAAGCGGAATTAACGCCTGAAGACATAGGGAAACTAGCCCCCAGGAAAATCACAAGCTTTGTATCCTGGGCAACAATTAGCTGTAGGGTAATACACAAAAGATCTCTTAGGTCAAAGTGAAGTAAGGCTACTCAGAGCCAAGCGTCGTGACCTCTGAAACAATCTACGATGATTTTTTTCATTTTCTCACTAGTGACTTTTTGAATATTTTCTCACTAGTGCGTGATACATCATATTCTACATGTAAAATCACTATAGTAATAGCCATAGAGAATGGGTATTACTATGGTGATTGGTGCCTGTGTTGGAATGGAAAAGTAAATTTATTTTGAAATTAAGGAGGAAAAAAAGGAAATTAAAGTCAGTGGTGGTCCCAGAAATTCGGCATGGGGGGGGGGGCATCGAAGATGGGCAGCACAGCTGTGTACGCGTAGGGTCAGCTGCAAGGGGGGTTTCATGATTAACGCTTAAATAGTCGGAGATAGGACGATAAAAAACTATTTTGTCGGTGTTTCATGTATTTGGCACATACTTATTTAAGGTTATTAAACCTAATAATGCAACATTTTTAAGCAGAACAATTTCATCATTATTAATTGAATATTGGTGTTGATGAAATTGCTATGCCTACAGATGTTGCATTATAACTAGGGTGACCATATTTTTTTCTAGAAAAAGAAGTACAATGATGAAAGTAGCTTTTTATGAAAATTGAGGTTGCTGGGTCTAAAAATGTGCCGCAGGCGAAAATATTAGATTTTTTAAGGTCAGACAGCCTTAAATTAAAAGTTTTATTTAAAATAATATTGTCTTGGAAATGTAGGTCCCATGGGCGCAAGGCTTAAAAATATAAAATACCAAATATATTTGTGTCAGGTAACTCTAACTCTCATTGATGTTCATGCGAACGTGCATCACAGCCTTTAGTGTGAATATCTGCATTTACTATTTTTCTGAACTCCATAACAGTTATTAATATTATTAGTCGCTTAATCCACGCACTGTCTCATGAAAATAAAAAATAAACTCCCATAAAATCTCCAAATTTTTAAATTTATTTTGACTTTATCCAGATTCTCGAGTGAGACCAACAATCTTCAGTGCGATAGTGCAAACATTTTCGGAATTCCAGTCGGCAATTTTATCTTCTGCAACGTAGGCTTGCATTAGACCAACTTCGTCGAACAGTTCGTTTTCATTCAATACCAGACCTATTTATTTCTTAAAAGCCTCACATGAAAAAAAAACGTGATTTCATGAAACTTATCTTCTCAAATTGACACGTTCAAAAACATTAAATTCAGTTAAGTTTTGCAAAAAGTAAATGAAAATTTCGAATTTTTTGTATCTCAAGAAAAATAAGTACATTTAGGTGTTCTTAATGAGCCTTCAAGGACAGTAGGACACTATCCGAAAAGAAAGTACTGTCTAACTAAAATAAGTATATATGGTCACCCTAATTATAATTATTAAGCCCTGAAGAAGTATGAGCCAAATAACCGAAATGTCGGCAAAATACTATGTTTCTTTTTTATTATCCTGTCTCCGACTGGACTAATACAGCGCTACTGGGAATATTTTATTGTGATCTGTTGAAAGTAAATGTAGGGTAGAGAGATCTTAATAATCGGTAATCGGTAGATTTACAAAGTTCATGTGTCCATGCCCCCCGCTCCTTAGGACCGCCACTGATTAAAGTATCAGCAAGAGCTGGTAGGGTGTGGATGCTTTTTCAATTATTCAATTGTTCAGTTTGCGATGTATACGTGTGTTAGAGTATCTAAAAATTACAGTTATTCGCATATAGTTTAATAAGGGCTGAATGGTTCTGAACTAAGAAGTTTTATAAAACAACGTTTTTAATGTAAAAATACATTCTTAAAATAACAACATAATTGTGAAACGAAAAAATAATGAATTACAATAAATGTCTAAACATTCCGTCTTAAGCTAAACAATAACCTAATCGAACATAAAAACTTCTGATATTTAACAACATATTAGAGCTAATTTTTCAACCGCAACTCCTCGAGTATTGACCTTGTTGTCCTGGAAGCTGGAAGCCATACATTTAAGATTTTACGTGTCCCCATAAAAAGAAGTCTTAAGATTTTCGCAAAATAAATGCTGCTGATTACACATTTACGAATGTCTTATGTAATGAATAATAAATAAGATAACAACGATAGGACTTAAATATTTATTATATAGATACTTATTATAATGATTACTGATCTTGTCTCTTAATATAACAAAGAATATTAACCCAGGCGGAGGAACATGTACCGATATACGTTACTCTAAAAATAGGAGGTACTACCAGAAAATTAATTGTTTGAGCTGGCAGCCAAAACAGGCAACTCGTTTTGAATGTTGGTCCAAATTTGTTTCGACATTCTTCGAAAATATCCTGTTTTCTTTCCATCGCACTCATGGCTAAAAAAAATAATAATTTGTGATAACTTTTTTATGTATTATTTGATTTGACCTAATTTATGCTTATTTTGACAATAACTTGACTTAAAACGTACTTTATTGAAGGTGGCTGGGAAATGAATAAAACTTGTATAAAATTATATACCGACAATTCGAATAAAATAAAAAACTAACAACTGGATCAGAGAATGGATTTTTTTTAAAAAAGGTGTTCTACATTCTTTTATAAAAATTGATATTTTTCAAATTATAACGATATGAAGGTTGTGATTTTAGCATAGAAAAATTGGTATTCGGAGACTGTTTTTCATATATAACTCAAAAAGCGTTTTTAATGAAAATCGAAACTTATAAAATGGCAAATATTTTGTTTGGTTAATTATGACGCGCGAACATTTGTAAATCGAGAAATAAATATCTCAAAAGCAACAAGTCGAAATTTATAAATGCATATGATGGAAATTGAAGTCAGAATAGTTTAAATTTTTCGATTGCTTATAATTAGTTGATGAATTGTAATTTTTCAGGTGATATTATTGTTACTGGTAAAATAGAGAAGGAACATTTAGAAAATTTAAGATTAGTATTTCACCGACTTTAAGTATTTGTTCGTCATGTTCTAAAGAAATTCATAAAAAATATCTCATGCCCTTTCAATTTTGAAAAAAATAATTTTTTACAGCTTATTACACCGGGGGAACCAAAATTATGTTTTGGTGATCTAATTTCTAAACACCCTGTAGAGTAATTCCGAAACTTGGTCAGGTTCTCTTGTACTCTGTTACAAAGCCCAATCCATTCTCAAAAATTTGTTTTTGATTAATTCCAATATTTGAAATTTTGTAGAAGATACTCAGTTTCTAGTAAAATTTTGCAATTTAAATGAAATAATAAAACGATGGGTAGAAAATGTCATTTTAATAAGTGATACTTAAGAATGAATATTATTAACTTGAACAATAGTGCACATATGCCAATCTTAATAAAAAAATAATTCAGTAACGTGTATGTCCACCTCTTGCTGAAATAACACAAGGCATTCTACCTGGCATCGAATAGATAAGTTTTAAAATTCGATCTTGAGGGATTGCGGCATATTCATCCTGCAAAGCAAAACGTAGCTATAGCAGTGTTTCTGGTACTACTGGACAACGACTAATACGTCTTTTAAGTTCATACAAAAAATGTTCAATGGGATTGAAGTCAGAGCTACATGCAGGCAATCCTAATTATTAGATACCAACATCGTTCAAATACTGGTTCACAACGTTTGCAGCATGCGGCCTTGCACCGTCGTGCTTTAAAATGAATTCATCTCCAATAAAAGGAGCATATGGAACTTCAGCTTCTTGAAGGATATCTTGCACATAACGGTAAGCGTTTAGAGCTCCGTTTTCTATAAACAAAAGTTCAGTACGTGCTTCGCTTGAAATAATGGCCCACGCCATAACAGAACCTCCTTGGTATGAGACTCACTCAGAAATAGTGCATTCGGCAAACCTTTCATTTCGTCATCTGTACAACCTTTCACGACCATCAGGTGACCGCAGGCAAAACTTGGACACATCAGTGAATAGAACTTTATTCCACTGTTGCAGATTCCATATAATCTAAAGCGGTCTTGTCGTGTCGTGGCAGTAGCTGCGGTCCTGTCGTGCCGGCCTACGTGAATAAATTCCGAATTCCGCAAGCCTTCTTCTAATAGTTCTTTCACTTATAATAACTCTACGCACTTTTTCTAAGCGATGTTGCAGATAAGGAGCAGTAGATCTTCGATCTCTTAACGTATTAAGATGCATAAAACGATCATCAACTGCTGTCTTCTACCTGAGCCTGGACCCCTGGTACAATTGCCTATTTCAACATAACGATTTCAAGCATCTTGGATGGTCTTTTTTAAAATCATTTATTTAACGTCGGCCTATTTCCGCTACCAAAGCCAATCACCGACGCCAGAGGATAAGCTCATCAGGGTATGTGTAGGCACTGGAACCCCTAACCTGGAAACTTTGCCGAAACCCCACACTTTATCGTGGGGTAGGGATCTTTAACGTGCTCACATCGTAGATACACGGAACCCACAGTTTTACATCTCTTTCGGAAAATGGTGACGCGAGCAGATCCGCTCATCCACTATATCTCATCGACTTGCTGTGACCCAGTTTTGAACCCGGGCCGTCTGCGTGGAAGGACGCGCCATTAACCATTAAAATCGTTTATTTACATAATTTTTAATTACATTTCATTCAGACTTTAAGATAGTATATTTATTTCATTGTACATTCAGATAATACCCAATGCGTTACACAAATATAGAAACGGTTCGGGGGGCAGATGGAAGTCATACTATCAGCTTTGATTGTAATATATGATATTATAACTGAATTTCATGTTTAACATTCAATTTTATTCTTATTAATGTTACCATTTTATAGACAGTGAAGGTGACCATTTTGTATGAGAGTTGTATTGTAGTCGAGTTGCACGCAAGAAAAAAATGTTAAAACCTGCTTAGGTACTGTCAAGTTGAATAAAAACAAAGGATTTGTGGTGCTAAAAAATACAAGTATTCGGTAAATTAAAGTTTCCTCTAAATTTATAAAAATTTGGGCATAGGAAAAAGGAAAGGAGGGGGAAAAAGGGAAATTTGACGAGAAAGGATGTTATGAGTCTTAGTCCGCCATTATCTTCTTTCCAAGAAGATTGAAAGTTTTTAGTGGATAGTCTATGTATATTAGTCGGATAATCGTGTATCCGTACGTCGGTTATGCGTCTGGTAAGTTTCGATCGCTGAATATTGCCCCGGAAGACGCACCACTGTCCATCACGCCACCAAGCTGACGATGGTTCATCGTCGGCCTCTGTACCGGCCTTTGAGTGGCGTTGGCTGATTACCCCAGGCAATCAGCCAACGCTGCTCAAAGGCCGACGATGACCTCAACAAAGAAGGGCGGCGTAACGCCAGGCACGAGCTACGCAAAAGTAGCCCAGGGCAAGGCAGGACAGAACACCGTCCCTGCCTCAAAACAACAAGCATCGCCAGAGGCCAAAAACCTCACAGCGGTGCTAGCACAGATGCAACAAATGTGCTCAGCGATGAGTGCTCAAATGCCAAACTTTACTAATCTGTAATGCCTTTACAGATTAAACCGGAATTCCTGCAGATGGCGGCCTGGAATGTAAACGGCCTGCAAAAAAGAGACTTGAAGTCGAAGAGCTCCTGACCAGGTACGATATAGACGTCATGGCACCGCAGGAAACCAAGATGACCCCGGCCAAGGAGATCAACTTCCCAGGATACCACACGTACTGGATGGACTGGGTAAACATACCTGAGCGACCCGCAAGAGGAGTGGCTCTGCTCGTTAAAAAGACCATAGCCCACCATCCGACGGTACTGCCTGAGCTAGAAAACATGAATGCCACCGCCATAGTAGTGTCCACAGCACGAAACGGCGACGTCCAAGTGGTTTCATGCTACCAGCCACCCCGCAGCACACTTACCGAGGAGGATCTGGACGCAATTCTGCCCGCCAGGACACAGGTCGTCGCAATTGGCGATTTTAACGTCAAATCCCAGCAATGGAACAGCGGCATAACCAACACTCGAGGACGAGAACTGCTGCGGTTCCTGGGATAGTACGCCGGCGAACTGCTGGTGGTAGGACCAGACCAGCCCACCTTTGACAACGGCAGAAACAGGCCAGATGTACTGGACATAGCCATCCTAAAGGAGATGTCCCTCGAAGCGGAGATCACCACCAGAACGGAGGGATCTACCGAGCACAACCCGATCTTCCTAACTCTAGGAGGACAGGCGGGCGATGACAACGCAGCCTTCACGAAGCGACGAACGAACTGGAAATCGTACCGGCTGCACCTGCAGCAGTACATCGCACAAATTCCTAGACTAGAAACCGTGGAGGACGTTGAGAGGGCCGTCATTACCCTAGAGGAGCAAATCCTGGGAGCAATAAGGGCCAGCACGACAGAAACAGAAATAAGAAGACACCCAGCACCGATGTCGAACCTACCAGGGGTCACCAGGCAGCTGATAAGGGACAGAAGAAGCGCCAAGACACGGGCTCAGAGGACGAGGCTCCCCGCCGACAGAAGGGAGTATAACGCCCTCAGCCGAAGAGTGAAAGCCGCCCTCCAAGAACACCGTCAGGAGGGGTGGCAACGCCACCTTGAGTCACTCGATCCACAGAACAGAAGCATGTGGAATACCCAACGTGCCCTGCGAAGCCTATGCCCCCGATTCACGGAGAGCGAGGGATCGTCTACACTAACCAGGAAAAAGCCGAGGCGTTTGCCGACAGCCTAGAACTGCAGTGTAGAGAGAACGAGCTCGATGACGAGGACGAGGACTGGGTGGACGACGTCGAGCGCAGAGTACGTAGGATCCACCGCCTGCCTGATGACGACCACATCCGCCCGACTACCCCCGAGGAAGTCAAGGAAATCCTTAGGAGCCTATAACCGAGAAAGGCTCAGGGATGTGGCAAGATAGGAAACATCGCTCTCAAAAAACTACCCAGGAAAGGAGTAGCGGCGCTAGTCAACATCGTGAACGCGATGTTAAGGTTACGGCATTTTCCAGCCAGGTGGGAAAAGGCCGACGTCATTATGATCCCTAAACCAGGGAAAGAACTAATTTTCCCGTCTTCTTACAGGCCTCAGCCTCCTCCCAGCCATGAGCAAGGTTGCAGAACGAGTCATCTTGAAGAGGCTTACAGGAAAGACAGAAGAGCTGAATATCATCCCGAATGAACAGTTCGCGTACCGAACAGGACATTCCACCGAACTCCAAGTACTTCGCCTCACCGAGGTGATTACTAAGGGGTTCAACCAGCGGCAAGTCACCGCGGCGCTGTTCCTAGACGTTGCCAAAGCGTTCGACAGGATCTGGCACGACGGCCTCCTAGCTAAAATGATGAGTATGGGTTACCACATTGAACTCGTCAAACTAGTGAGGTCCTACCTGCACCGCAGACAGCTAAGGGTGAAAATCTCGAACCAACTCCCCACTTACAGGACCGTGGAGGCGGGAGTCCCGCCAGGTTCGGTGCTGTCACCGCACCTGTTCGCTATCTACACCTCAGACCTCCCCAGGACCGACCACACAGCCCTGGCCCTGTACGCAGACGACACAGCAATAATTGCCAGATCCTGGAAAGCCAGGAACGCAACCAGAAAACTCCAGGAAACGGCCACACTCCTGGAAGAATGGTGCACGAAGTGGAAAGTCAACGCCGACAAAAGCCAAGCCATTCTCTTCAGACGAGTGCGGAAAGAAATTCCCACAGGACACGTCTCCATGAACGGCGAGGACATCCAATGGCACGACACCGTCAAATACCAAAGGCCGGTCCAGGTCTACAGAGATAATCTAGGAGCAAAGAGTAGTAGTCCTACTCGGCCCTAGTTATCGAGACCGACATCCAGCCAATGGATATTGGCGCGATGGTTGTTCGGGGTATTCCTAACGCATTAGACACGTAACGCAGACTCCGACCATACTCGATTAAGGTGACAACTTTACACACGTCCTCAGTTCTTAATATCATATTGACAGATTGAAAATTGTTTGGCAATTATTGTGAAATGACTTTCGACAGAAATCAGACACATGCCATGCCAACTTCGATATTTTTCAATAAACGAGGTCGACATATTGATAAATAGATATTTTTGAAGTTAAAAAAAGCTCAAATTGCAAAATTTTACTTGAAACTGAGTATCTTCTACAAACATTCAGATATTGGGATTGATCAAAAAACAAATTTTTGAGAATGGATTAGGCTTTGTAACAGAGTAAAAGAGATCCTGACCAAGTTTCCTAATTATTCCACAGGGTGTTTAGAAATTAGATAACCAAAACATAATTTTGGTTCTCCATGTATAATAAGCTATAAAAAATTATTTTCTCAAAATTGAAAGGATATGATATATTCCTGATGAATTTCTTTAGAATATGACGAAAAAATAATTAAAAGCGGTGAAAGATTACAAAAGTTTTTGACAACGAACTATTCAGATGGCCCGCTTTTTTGCCGGTGAGTGTATATAAGATTCATACCTCAGTCATCTAGATTTTATATCAATTATTATAAAAAAAACTGAAATGGAGAAAAGACTGTCAAAAGGGATTTAAACTGGCAAAGAAATGAAACCTTACCTGATATAGTTTTAGTACATTATGGCAAAACAATTGAGATGAATTTATGATGCTATTCAACTTAGAATTGGGGCTACCTACTTTATCACATTTGGGGAAGATGGATATACTAGATCAATTACTACTTTTTTTCTCGATTATTAAGTGTAGCTAAAAAAATTAGTCAGACTATAAAAAAATATATCAGTGTTTAAGATAGATAGCTTGAATTGAATTATATGTTATTTACGGGGTGTACGTGAAAGAAGAGGATATTTTTTTAGATTATTTACCGTTTACTTATCACAATAAATGATTTATACATTTGTGAGGACTATGCGATTTATTGGTACATAATAAATGTATTATTATTCATTATTACTCTTGCAATTGACAAAACTACTGTTATGTTGTGTCATTTTGGAAGCGTATTGCACATATTTGTACAGAATGTTTCCACCACAACTGGATGCAAACTGAATATCACATAAAAAGTAAAATTAAATATTTCTACAGTAGAGGGGCCACATAGAAAAAATATATATTGAAATTAATCTCATGATCATTGAGTATTATTTCGCCCTAGTTAAAATTAAATTAAAATTAATTTCATTATACTTTTTCGCTGGCGTCTTATGCTGTAGAAATAAAATACTAAGTTCGATGCCCAACTTCGGATTTATTTACTTTTTACATTGACCGATATTATGTCAGACCTCTGACTGGTCAAGACAACGGAAGACACACACATACACGTCTAGTAGACTGAAACCAATAAATAATATTTTAAATCGGCTATCGGCCATCATTACAAGATTTCTGTATTCGTGTTTCTGAATTGAAGTTTCTCAATATTTACATCTCAAATATATTGAAAAACAAATAAATGCCCAATTAAATTTTTATAACTTACCAACGAAAAATATTATCAACAACTGCGGAGTGAAAAGGAACTGATCTATCAATAATTTGTTTATTATAACTTTTGCTGATTTTCCTGCTAGATTTTTATCTAAAAATCTGTACCTAAAAAATAAAATAAATCATAATACTATCTTTCTAGTTTATTAAATAGAAATGGAGGTAATATAGTCATATATGTCTACGTCTTCGTCTTCAGCAACGACACAGGCGTAGTTTTCACAAAGACTAAAACATTGAACGCTACATTGGATGGGTGTTTCACCAACCAAAATTGAGTCTGAAGATGATTGAAAGAATTTTGCTTCAGATGATATGCTCCTTATTTTAATGGCGAAAAGTGCAGCGTACTTTTTTAATATATGTGGAAACTGCTCCAGTGTCAGTGTCACATCCTAGCTTCCAACCCATCCTTCAGGATCGTTAGAAATTAATCATTGTTAAAATGTAAACATTTCATTACCATAATGTTAAAATTGGGCCAGCCACTGTTGTTCCATATATAAGGTATCGACCAATTGTCGCAGTATCATATTGCGTAGGTGGTGTATGCTGTTGAATAAAACAATATAATGAATAATCTTGGATGGTCAAATATTTTGTGAATATTGGACGAGGGAGACACTTATGTATGCAGATTTTTTAGTTTGAAATACTTTTAAAATTAGAAAATACCTTTGATTGCACATCAAACATATTTTCTAATTTCTAAGAACTAATAAGAGTTTTTCTCTTTGAAAATTATGCCCATTCTCACCTCGACTCTATCTTTTGATTGATTCATAAAGAAGTCAATATGTGGGTGCATTTACCTAAGCCATTCACTAACAAAAAAAATCTGTCATATTAAAGTCCAGATTCCAGATCAACCTCTACAAACGTTTTAAAGTTGAACGCAATTATATGGCATATCATCTTTTAGTATAGGTATGAAAATCTTGTTCTAAATAATGGTGTGTTCTCAACTTATATACAGTGATTTGTGAAGAGAGGGTCGTACTTTACCAAAAGATAGAGAACGTTGAGGTGATTTTAATTCCCCATACAGTAATGGCTGAAGCGGTCCCGTTTTCGAAATACAGGGTGTATTATATTTTGTGGAAGAATTTTATTTTCGCCATGTATCTGTAATGCGAAAACGGAATCCAATGAAATTTTGTATTTTGATTACAGTAGTCATTCACCATCTAATGCCTGGGATATTAATACAATATCAGGGCCGGACCCAGAATAAAAACATTTTTAAGTTATTCATAGAAAATACTCTGTATACTGTTATAAAATATTTGACATGAAAATATTCGTTTACACCTAGAAAGATACAACATCCCATAAAAAATATTTTAGCATAATTTCATTGTTTAAATAAAAAAATTAAATTGTTGAGGGTTCAAATTTTTTTCTCTTTTACATGATGTCGTATGGTTAAATTTCATACGGCATACACAAATCCTGCCCAAAAAACCGATCTGCATGCCTACGATGGAAAAAAACGCAAAATTGGGGTACTTTTTCGAGTTTAGGGATAGTTGCTGAGGGGTAGGAACCTTTAAAACATCACCATCGTGTTCAGCCCCATGTTTCATCCCTGTAACAAAATTTTTGTGTTTTAAGCCTTTTTTGCAACTTTTTCATGGAGTATGGAGGTAACACTTTTTTACATAAAGTTGTAGGTTTCGACGTGCTGAACATGGTGTTAAGTGGCATCGAAATTTTAGTCGGGGGTATAGGTATAAATAAATGTTATAAATGTATTAACCACTTTCCAGCTCACTTGTGTGAGTAAATATACGTATGGTTTTTCGACAACTTTAGCCAAAAACCAAGAATATCTCTAAACCCGTACACTCCATCAAAAAAAATCGAAATAAAAAAAAGTTCGTAATTAAATTTTCTGCAAATTTGCCTTGAAAAAATTTTGATATTCCCAACCGCTTTTCCGTAATAAATGAAAAAGAATTTTACTAATTCCAGATTTCTTAATTCCTCATTTTTATTTTTAAGAACAATTTTTGTGGATCTTGGAACCCTGATGTACTTTTGTTCTTTGCGAATTAATAGTAACAAGACAACCTAGACCCTGATTGCA
Organism: Leptura quadrifasciata; assembly: GCA_963675555.1. NCBI lineage: Eukaryota > Metazoa > Arthropoda > Insecta > Coleoptera > Cerambycidae > Leptura > Leptura quadrifasciata. Next base: position 144,983,517 of record OY776673.1, on the reverse strand, counting down.
CAAAACTCACGCACCGACAAGTGCAGTTTGTTTAATACTGTCGGCGAGTTAGAAATATACGGATCGCGCAGTCCCATAAAAAAATCCGTATCCTTAAAACCACCCCGTTCAGTACAGATCCGATTTTTTTAAAAACTTTTTTAAAGTATTAGCTCCATCTATTACGCTGAATGTTCGCAAAAAACATAAAATATATTTTTTGTCGATTAGTGAAAATTTCAGTACATGGAACAGAAGTGGTCATATTCTAATTCTTCCTGTGAAAAAAATTTAAATTTCGTATAACTGAAAAGACGTCTTTAGAAGCGCTTATCAGATTTCATAAATAAAAAAACAAGTCGATACCTCTAACCGATTACAAGATATTGAGTGATGTACAAAAAAACAGTTTTTCCTAAAATTTGAAATTTTCATCTTTTTTATCAACAAAAAAAATCAGTACCAGCCAAAAAAGTGGTAAATAGTCATTTTGCATAATTAATGACATATCTAATAAGAATATGACGATTTAATCTGGTTCTACGCTAATAAAAAACAAAAAATCGGAGCATTTCAGACCAAAATTTACTCCACTACTTGTATATCGGTCAATTTACTATGTTTGATATAATGACTGGGAACATTTTTGAGTAAAAGCGTTTTAGGCTTGCGAGAAGCATTTTATACAACAATTTGGTAAGCGATGTTTTAAGGGATTTTTGACCCCATTGAATCCGACAATGCCTGTTGCCAGATCGAAAAATGGACCGGAAGCCCGTTATTCAAGATGGCGGTTATTTTTGAAATATTCCTAATATGAACTTATAGAAAGAATACAGAGGGCGTATCAGGGGGTTATCAACACAGCTACAACCAAATTTAATAATTTCCTAGTCACAATTCCAACCGGATGTCCTTAATTAACGATGGCGACTGATATGGCGGATATGTTTGTAATATGGCGAATATGAACATGTCAAGAGGATCCAGGACGTATCGGGGGGGTTTTCGACACCGTTAAAGCCAAATTTTATAATATTCTAATCATATAGCCAACCGGAAGTTCGTAATTTAAGATGGCGGCTATTCTTATAGGATTGTTATGTGTACTACTGGCATTGTTTGCACTCAGGAGAAAAAAGTCAACACATTCAGGAAAAATTATCAGATTTATTGCTTATCTAGGAAGAAAGACAGTAAAAAATGTATTAATTCAAACTGTTAAAAACTAAATAACGGGTCACATTGTCATGTTTATGGCAAGCTAGAAATAATACTGAAGCGTTAAAAACTCTAAGACTAATTGCACGTCTCTATAAAAAAAAACTGGGCCAATAATTCAAGTCAGTAATTGTGACCAACAAGAATGGAGCGGACAAACAAGACGGCCGCGCACGCACTGCCATAAGCATACTAAAAGCATGTGTCGGTCCGGCTATACATGGGCCAACTAGCATTCCTTTACTGACTCGAATTATTGGCCCTAGTTTAATCAAGTGGCACTTAAGATACAGTACAGGTACATGTTTTAAAATATTTGAGACCACTAATCACTCAATCCTGTTTACGCATCGCACGTTGGAGGCACAGCAGGTGCATGACTTTGGACAAGGCAAATTACTTTTCCGGCAGCCACAGGTCCGGGTGGCGCATCCCGTATTGCACCCACAAGTTAGGATGTCCTTGCAGGCTTTTGGAACTGATTCGTCGTGAGAACCGGAACAAAATTCCCATCTACAGCTTTTCCCGAGGGTCCGATAAGGGAGGATCTGCCAAGTGGGCGTTTTTCCAAATGCAGCACTGCAAGTGAAAATGTAACTAACGGTGTGTATTAAGTGCTAGATATGCATGGTCTTTAAAAGAATAGGTATTTGATCATGACTTCTCAGTATGTATATTAAAGCATCACTTGTGGGCGGAAGTCCCTCAGGCTTAACTGTTCCAAATAGAATGTGTCGTGCTTCATCACCCGTGGAAGTTTGCGGTGGCACCTGTAAGATTAAAAAGAATGGTTTTAGAAAGTTGCAATAGTGGGAAGCGTTAGCGAAGTTGTAGTTTGATATTTATAAGTGCTGACCTTGTAGAGTTGGACGATGAATTTCTCCACATAAGAAATAGTCAGTTCCTCCAGAGGGTGATTTCCTAGTCGGGAGAGCAGGTCAAATGACTTTAAGTACCGCGTCCGTGCAGCCGGTTTACTAACGGTAGCAAGTTTGGATGTGGTGTCCGAAGCTGATTGCATGGGAAGCTAAAATATTTTCTCTCTGCATTGGGGACAGAGTTTCTGCGATTGCATGGAAACATTTAGTAACGTAATGCTTTTCCTAGGCTTACTAAATAAAGAAGGATAACTGGAAAGTGCCCATGTCGGAGGTGAAAAAAATACTTTCTTTTATGGCATTTAAATATTTGATACTGACCACAATCATGAATTATTAACTCGCAGTGGGTTTTTTGACTGTGATATTGTCATATTTAGTGTCAGCAATGTCGAAAACCCCCGATACGCCCTGGAATCTCTCTATAAGTACATATTTGCAACATTTTAAAAATAGCCGCCATTTTGACCACCACCTTTAATTACGGACTTCCGGTGAGCCATATGCATATGGTTTATCAGGTTTGGATTTAGCAATGTCGACAACCCCCAGATACGTACTGGATTCCTTTTATAAGTTCATATTAGCAATATTTCAAAAATTGTCGCCACATTGAACGCCATCTTGAATAACGGGTTCGCGGTTTATTTTTCGATCCGGCAACAGGCATTTTCGGATTCACTTATGTTCTTTCCATAGGTTGGTTTTAAAGTAAGGTGAATTCTCCCAAATAAATTTAGGAATTCCCTTGAACATTTAAAAATCCAAATTCAAAATTACTATCGGTGGAAAAGAGATTTCTCTAGTAATAATAATTTTCCTGGAATAGTAAGAAGGGTAAATTTCGCTATAGTGTAGTTTGTAAATTTTAATTCAGGTGGATATAATGATTCTTATATATTCATATATTCTAGCTGATGAAACTTATTGATTATACCTACTCAATGCTTACCAATACTTTTTTTGTTAGTGTCTGTTGTGAGAACTCTGCACCAACGCATAACGATCCATATATCACAGAATTGCCAATGAGCGGATATTTTTCCAAAACATATTTGATAAGTTGTCGAGCTTTACTCATCCTAAAAAACAAACACAGTACAAATAGCACTTTTAAATATCATATATGTTGTGCTGGTTGTGCATTGAAGTTCTCTAAGTTTGATATAATGTGGAAGAGGGAAATAATAAAAGATAAATTTGATTTTGGATCTACTTGTCAAGGGTATTTGAGAAGTTATTTAATAGATGCATATAATGCATATTTAACATATTAACTTGCTTATTAAAATAAACATAAGGTTTGTTCTTAAATTGTAAGGGACTTGCCCAATAGTGAGTACTATTTGGGAAACAGAATACAGCTCAAGACATAGGTACAAAATTGTTACTAGCAATTAGCTAAAAAAATAAAGTCATATAATATCATGTAAATCGTGGTCGATAATACAAAACTAAATGAAAAAGACTTATTCTCGGCGAAAATAGAAATTAGGCAATTTTAATTAGCAAGGAAAAAATTCCTGAAAAATTACCGAAATTTTATTTCATATTTGTTAGCCAATGTAAATGAGCTTCCGCCATGGTATAACGGATTATTTATTTGTTTTTTAGATTTTTTATGTATCCTTACAATTAACTGACATTTTGACAATTTTATGAAGTTTTTCAGTAGGTGTGATAAATTTGATCTACTAGTATTTTCGTTATAAGATTTTTCGAACTAACAAAAAAAATACGCTGACAAAATATAGTCCGGGAGACAGTATTGCAAATGAATAAATCATTTCATAAAATCAAATTCATATAGTCCAAATGTTTCTTCTCACGTTCTCACACAGTTGTTTAAAGAGTCTCGTGTATTTAGCACACACTTCTTCAAGGTTTAATAGTTATAATGCAACATCTTTAGGCGCAACAATTTCATCATTATTAATGTTGAATATTGGTGTTGATGAAATTGTTATGCCTAAGATGTTGCATTATAACTAGAGTGACCATATTGGTTTCAGAAAAAGAAGTACAATGATGAAAGTAGCTTTTTATCAAAGTTGAGGTTGCAGAATCTAAGAATGCGCAGCAGGCGAAAATTTTAGATTTTTCAAAGTCAAACGGCCTCAAATTGAAAGTTAGAAGTTTTATTTAAAATAACATTGTCTTCGAAATGTAGGTCTCAAGGGCGCAAGTCTTAGAAATATAAAATACCAAATATATCTGTATCAGGTAAAAAGACCAAGTATTCAATATTCTAATACAAAATATAACAAAATAACAACTATGCTCTTCAATTTTCCCTCGACTTGTCTACAACTACAGCACTTGAATCACCACGTTGGTACCAGTCGCACTTTTGGGAACTTAGGATTTTCAAAATTTGCTTTTGTAAACTGGAACATTTCGCTCTCATTGATCTTCGTGTGAACTTGCATCACAGCCTCTAGTGTGAATATCTCCATTTACGATTTTTTTGAACTTCAATAATTATTAATATTGGAGAACAGTCGCTTAATCCACGCACTTGTCTCATGAAAACAAAAAATAAACTCTCATAAAATTTCCAAATTTTTAAATTTATTTTGATTTTATCCAGATTCTCGAGTGACGCCAGCGATCTTCAGTGCGATAGCGCAAATATTTTCGGAATTCCAGTGGGCAATATTAGCTTCTGCAACGTTGGTTTGCATTAGACCAACTTCGCTGAACAGTTCGTCTTCATTCATACCAGACCTATGTAGTCCTTAAAAGCCTCACATGAACAAAAAAAAATTGATTTCATGAAACTTATCTTCTCAAATTCACACGTTCAAAAACATTCAGTTCATTTAGTTCGAATTTCAGTTTTGCAAAAGTAAATAAAAATTAAAATTTCTAATTTTTTGTATCTCAAGAAAAAGAAGTATATTTAGGCGTACTTAATGAACCTTTTAAGGACAGTAGGACAGTATCCGAAAAGAAAGTACTGTCTAACTAAAATAAGTACAAGCCCTGAAGAAGTATGTGCCAAATAACCGAAGTCTCGGAAAATAGTATGATTCTTTTTTATTGTCCTGCCTCCGATAGAACTAATAAGCACTACCGGCTTATTTGGCTATATATTTGATTGTGATCTGTTGAAAGTAAATGTAGGGTAGAGAGATCTTAATAATTGTAACCGATAGATTTACAAAGTTTATGTGTCCATGGGGGGGGGGTGCCGGGCCCATATGTCCCCCTTTAGGAACGCCACTGCCTCGAGTAATTTAATTAACTGCTGACTATTTGTTTCATTAAATACAATGTCTCAAGTAGTAATTAACAAAAATTTTAGCCATGATAAAATTGATTTTATTATTATTTTATCATTTTAATATTTCTTGAAGCGTTTTTACATATTAGAATTTCACTAACTGCTTGACTAACTATCTTCCCCTATCAGATCGTTAGCTGACTATTTGTTTCATTAAATACAATGTTTCAAGTAGCAATTATCAAAATTTCAGCCACGATAAAATTGATTTTACTATTATTTGATCATTTTAATGTTTCTTCAAACATATTTTTCATATTAGAATTTTATTAACTGCTGGACTGACGATCTTTCCCCTATCAGACCGTCAGCTGACTATTTGTTTCATTAAATACAATGTCTCAAGTAGTAATTATGAAAATTTCATCCCTGATAAAATTAATTTTATTATTATTTTACCGCTTCAATCTTTCTTTTTATATTATGATGAAAAGTGTAGTTGTTTTAAAACATTAAGAAATATATGTAAAATAACAATTAATTAATAATTATTCTGGAGTAGATATCGCTCATTTTATATATAAATGTTATTAAATAATTTTATTACAAAAAATATTTTCAAACAAAACTTTTTATTTTATTATTTTTAGAATATACAACATTATGAACATTATAAATTACTACGAAATTTTAATTTATTTTTTTAATCTCCTTCACTTGAATCTTCACTTATGTCAGATTCATCATCACTCTCTTCGCAACTGTCGTCGGAACTATCAATAAATATTTCTTCCTCCTCTTCTTCGTTCTCAAATTGCTCTTTCTCTTGTTTCTCAGCTTGCTCTTCGTGTTTAGATTCCTCAATAATAATAAAATAAATTTTCATAATTACTACTTGAGACATTGTATTTAATGAAACAAATAGTTAACTGACGATCAAATAGGGGAAAGATCGTCAGTCAAGCAGTTAATGAAATTCTAATCTGTAAATAATACTTGAAAAAACATTAAAATGATAAAATAATAATAAAATCAATTTTATAATGGCTGAAATTTTCATAATTACTGCTTGAAACATTGCATTTAATGAAACAAATAAGCTGACGATCTGATAGGGGGAAGATCGTCAGTCAAGCAGTTAATTAAATTTTAATATGTAAAAAATGTTTCAAGAAACATTAAAATGAAAAAATAATAATAAAATTAATTTTAATATGGTTGACATTTTTATAATTACTACTTCAGACATTGCATTTAATGAAACAAATAGTCAGCTGACGATCTTATAGGGGGAAGATCGCCAGTTAAGCAGTTAATTAAATTACTCGAGGCTTAAATGCCATGCCCGCTCGACACCTAAAACCCCTGGCTGACGGATTATTGTTTTTATCATTAAAAGAATGGCAGAAACACGCTGTATAAGTTTTGTGCTTGATGAAATGAATTTGCACCCTTACTTTTTACCGGTTCATAAGGTTAGCTGACGAATAATCCCCCGTTTTCAGTGCAGCTCACTATTATTTTTCGAATCTTTATTAGTTGATGTAAATTCTACAAATTTTCAAGTTTGATGAAATTACTTTATTGTTCTTTTTTTTTACATGTTTTGAATTTTCTCACAGCCATCCCCATCAAAACGCCTGCGACCTGTCTCCCGGACTAATAATAGTCATTGATGAATATAGTACAAGCACTGCCATAGCACAGTAGAATTCATATGAATGATTTATTTTCGGCGACAACTTTGCAGGGAAAATTTTATTGATGATTTTTATGTATTTTGACCTCCTGATTACAAAAATAATATTTTCTCCAAAAAGTGGGTGGAGATTCAAAATTTATATTCACTTTTCTGACACGCTTACACAATTTTCTACTTCTCGGCGTAATGGGTATATCGCGTTCTAGTAATCGAATAGGAATAATAAAAATATTCGTTTATTAGCAATGAAATTCTTTAAAAATGCAGACCTGTACGACATTCAAGGTTTAGTCTTCCATCTAGAAAACAACAAAAATGATCGAAAAAACAAAATATAATATCTTACCGATAAGACGGAGTAATTTCACCAACGTTGATGAAAATAAAGCGCATATATGAGCAAATCAAATGCATCCAACACGGACGTTGTCAGTCGAATACACTGAACTCTATTACAGTAAATGGAACGCCATTATAGGCATATGCGCGTAAACAAAATGTGATAATCATGCAATTCAAAATGCATAGACAAGCGCCGACGCAGTAGGAAATCTAAGGTTAAAAGTATGTCGGAGCTTGACTCAAACAGCTGTGTACGGAAGTTATGCGCTGACGCAAGTTTGTGTTTTATTTGTTTCTAAAGCGTAGGTCTTAAATTGAATGCGAATTACAGAGTCGGTCTTCGTGATTTTATTCTTTCGTTTGCGAAAAGTTGTGAGATATATTGGTTATTTTTTATATAATTTTGTGACTTATAAACAGTGTGTATCTTAATTAAGACAATATGGTGCGCACTTGTATGATACTATTTTGTAAGAACCGGGGCGAAATCCCGGGTTTGTTATATTTTAGGTAAGTATACCTACTCAACTTTTGTCTGTTGTATTAAAGTAAGCTACCATCTAAATGTTGGCAAGACAGTCCGATTTTGGATTTTTTTCTTTTAAAATGAATACTTTTGCCTACTTAAACACGAATTATTATTAAAAATACGCTATATATACTTCCCGAGATATCAGGATGCAAAATATTCTAACCTCACATTTTTTCATTGCTGCGATTTTTAAGTTTATTATTTGTGAATTGTTACCTAAATAGTATTAATATAAATACGTACCCAACATATTCGGGATAATAATACTGATTCCAAGATCTTTTTGAAAACACATAACGTTATCATACTTTTTATAAATTAATATTACAATTTTATGAAACAAGCAAGTTCAAACTGTGAAATGTGAGTCCAATCAACCAACGTGGTAAAGTTGACAATAGGAACACTCAAGTATATTATTAGTAAGTTTAATAGAGTGCGGCAGCAAGGCATCTCAATTATTTGTGTATTATGCGAAATAAATAAGGAACACATTACCCTCCTTTGCTTAGCGCAGTCGATTAAAAATAATGCGAATATGTGCCAAATGTTTATGGAAATACAAACAGAATGACAATGTTTGACATATAACAAAGAAGAATAAGAGAATTTCCTGCAAATTTTATAACTGTGTTAATTTATATTTTTAATTATGTAATAATTTATTTAAAAATTTTGTTTTAATTTATATATTTTACTAGCGAGACATTTTGTAATATTCAAAAACCAAGTTCTGCTAGTTTTAAGCAGAGGTTTCATTCATTAAAATTTTTAAATATTTTTTGCACACCATGGCAAGATACCACTGAAATCTATTATAGCAAAACAGTTAGTTAAGGACGAGCGCAGCTCTGTCTTTATGGCATTGTACTGCGATACTAATTATAAAGCAAGAGGAGCCGCAGTTAGTGCTTGAATGGGTGACTTTCAGAGAAACGCAACAATCTTGACTCACCTTCTACCGGCAGTGTATTAACAAATGCTATTTAATTGTAGATGGGGATTGTGTAGTGGATATACCATATTTGGGAGGGTAGGCAATTAAAAAAAATCCCTTACTCTTTAATAGAGGTTTGGCAAAATTTCCAGTTTGAGGGTACCTTGTCCTTGGTAGCGGAAATAGACCCATGTTAAAAAAATCAAGGAAAATAAAGCAATAGAGTTCAGTGCAAAATACTTAATAAAAAGTAAGAAAATTGTTGCATCCCTTGGTTCATGTTTACATTGTATTTGTCAAAAGTACAGTACAAGATTTTATCAGATTTTCCACGTTTCAGACAAAGTAGATTACGAATTTTAGTTTTTCAGTTACTTTGTCAGAAAAATTATTTAATGTAGCAAGTAAACATTTGGTATATGTACACTACTACCGGGGATGAAACCACATACCTTTAGTCAAAATATAAATGGACATTATACTTTAATTTTCTCTTGCAAATAGAGAAGGAAGTTTTACGTAAACACCTTTACATATTCTTTTACAATTCATTGTCTCATGAGTATGTCACATTTTTATAAACAAACGAATAAAACAATATATCACTTATATATCAAGGCATTTGATCTTAAACAAAAACGCTAAGTTATCTTGAAATTCAAATAATAATACCACACCAAGTATTTGAAAATAGTTAATTATTACCTTTTCTTCATTTCATTTGTCAATTCAAACGTGAATATAAAATGCATGATTTTAGTTTTCAATAAAAATTCACTAGTACCTACTCATATATTTACTGATTGATCGTAGAAAAAAGTATAGGTTTTTTTCACGCCTCAATTTTAGCTTTTATTAATTTTAAAATCATATTTCGACCCTAGAGATAGAAAACATATGACTGTTTTTTGTGAACTATATATTGAACTTATGATCATACATATTCGACATTTGCTACAAGAAATTGAAAATAAAATGATTGTTTTGGGAATAACAATAACTTTTATTTTTTTTTAACTATCAAGGCAAATAAATTGTTATATTTATTTATGCGATTTCTAAAAAAGTTAAAAATATGAAACACGCAATAAAAATAAGGCCGGCCCTGACGTATTTCATAGTGCGATTGCGCGCTACTATGTGGCCGCCATATTTGCGCGATATTCAATTGTACGTAGAAATTTTTGTGGGCATTGGCATTCCATTTAATGTAATAGAGTTCAGTGGTCGAATAGAACGGTCAAAAATGGTGGACGAAGTATAATTTTGAATCCAGCGCCAAGTATCAAAGCGCATTGTGCATAAATTTTTCTTTTTTAAAATTGTTGGGTCTTTAAAGCAGGCTATACACGGTTCAGCTGGTTGGATCCAATGGTCGGACCGACCAAATTGGCTGTTGCATCCACACTACTCGATTTATTAGCCAATTAATCAGTTGAATTTTGTTTCTGCGAGTGAGAAATGAAATGACGTAAAATCGGTTCAACATCTAACATCCTTCCATACGATAGTTTGGTTAGTGGAGCGTTCGTTTGGTCTGCCCATCCAAGTCGGTCCCAACCTGAAGTTGGTTGGCCTACATACGGCTCGATTTTACATCAAACCCGACCAAATCGGTACAACAGTTGAACCGTGTGTAGCCCGCTTTACATGCTTTAACATGCGTACATAAAGTTAAGTTAAATGATGTCGGGTGGACATACTGCAGGGTGTATAAGTTTTTTTTGTGAGTTTTCCTATTGCTTTAAATGTGAACGTCTGAGAACCTTCAACTTTTGCGGTGCGTAGTTCTGTTTAAGGAGATAACCCTATGCTGGTTTGGGTCCGGGGGTGGGGGTGTTTTTGTATGAGGGTTATTTTTCACAAACTAATATCTTTGGTGTCTAGAAACCGAGCGAGCGATCACCGTCATTGAATATAACAAAAATCAGCCGGAGAAAATACTATTACTATGACATTGTAAACAAATCCACTAAAATTTTTTGTTACATTGATTTTAATGGGGATAAAACTTTCATTTTCGGTCGAAATTACAATTTTATTGAAATATATATATTACAATTTTCTCATACTTATTGTAGAGGAAAACGATAAATGAAAACAGTCACAGACGTAGTGGGGAATAGAGAGGGTAGTGGCGATGCATAACGCATAGCTGTTTCTATCACATCACGTTTTACGTCTTTTCTGTCGCGTGCATTAGAATGAGCGAGAAGGTCAGACTTGTGTTGTTTGCCAACTAGCACGAACGACATGTGAGATATGGTACTTCAGAGGCGGACTTAGTTTACTTTCATATACGGCGGAGTAAGGTGTACGAGTGTAAGTGCAATTAATACATTAACACATTAGTTTATATTTGTCTTTTTGCTGGTATGTAACTTATTTATTACAAAAATGAGTCGATCGATTGATTGTGAGTGTGAAAGTGACAGTTATAGTGATTTCAGTGATAAAGAAAATAAAATTCCAAATGAGTTTCAAGGGAGAAAAAAACGGTATTTAAGCAATGACGGGAAATAAATTTGTTTAGATGTGTATAATACTCTTTTACAGCGACAAACTAATGACTTTAACTTGCGTGATTTAGATATATTAAGGGAAACAGAATCTTTAACCCCGTTCCCTATTCCACATTGTACAAACTAGTGAAAACAGGTGTTACCGAAAGAAAGCAACGTTGCGACGCTGGTAAATATATCAAAAATTTTAGATCCATCAATACCAAAACTTTTAAAAAATGTAATTTATGATGCATATCAGAAAAATGAAATCCCGACTGTTGACGTGGTAGACAGAAAACTAAAGGAAATGGATTGCCCTTTGAAATATACGACAAGAACTTTAAGAAACTGGCTGAAAAAAATTGGATTTAAATTTAAAACAATTAATAAACGCGTGGCGATTATGGAAAGCAGACGAATAGTGGATTGGCGACATTCATATCTAGAGGAGATTAAAAAGTTCAGAAGGAAAAATAGAACAATTTATTACCTAGATGAAACTTGGTATGACACTCACGATACCGTAAAAAAAGGATGGACTGATGGAACTAAGAAATGTGTACCACAGTCATTGCCTCCAAATAAGGGGACTTGATTGGTTATATTACACTGTGGATCAGGTGATGGATGGGTAGATAATGCATTGAAACTATGCGGGAAAAACATGGAAGAGTGTAACGTGGATTATCACAAGAATATGGAGGGAGTAATTTTTGAAAAATGGTTTGAAAATACTCTAATTCCAAAATTAAAGTCAAATAGTGTTATTGTATGTATTCTTGACAATGCGAAGTACCATTCAAGAGAATTATATAAAATTCCTAATAAGAGTTCGACTAAATTGAAGTTGCAAAATTTTTTAACGGATCACGACAGTTATACTAAAGCAGAATTGTTGGAAGTCCTTCATACGAAAACATTTGAGAAGAATTATGTTATAGACAGTATAGCTGAAAGATTTGGCCACAAAGTTTTAAGATTACCACCATATTATCGTATTTTCAACCCAATAGAATTGATTTGGGGGAAATTGAAAAAAAATATCAGAAAAGGAAATACTTTTCCAAAATTCGACAAAAAAGTGATAGAGTTAATTAATAATGAAGTGTCCAAAATTACCAAGGAAGATTGGGAAAAGAGAATTGCCAAAGTGATTAGAATTGAGGATGATTATTTGAAACTTTGTGAATTTAATAAAAATGGGGAAAATAAATTCATTATAAATTTAGAAGAGGATAGTTCATTATCTGAAAATGAAGAAGAGGGGGAGAACGCACAGGATTCTGAGGAAGAAGTGATTGTGATGACTTGTGATTGAAGAAGTGGTAGTGATATCAAGTTCATTATTTGTGTCCGTTTTTGTATTCAATGATAGTGATCGTGATATCAAGCTTATTCTTTATGTAATTTTTTGTGTTCGTAAGTATTTTAATCTATTTTTATTTATTTAAAGAATTCAATTATATTTAATTTTATTTATTTGGAGAATACATATTTTATTTACGAAAATTTACTATTTCGAGTTTTGTTTTTGTTTTTAGAGGTTTATTGTTATTTTTTAATTTATTTTGAGAATACCTATATATTTTTTTACTGTTACTATTTTAAGTTTTTTTTTGTTTTTAGATGTTTATTGTTATTTTTTTTATTTATTTTGAGGATACCTATATATTTTTTACTGTTACTATTTTAAATTTTTTTTAGAGGTTTAGTTTTATTTTTTTGTATAATTTTCTTTATCCTGTACTAATATTCTTTACCCATCCTATCATGGCAAGATATGCTCGTACCTCCCCGTGGTTCTTGCTAGGTGGTAACAATTTACTCAAAATATTAAGTGAACTAGGATACTGTAACTACTTTATAGTCAGTAGTGTAAATTGTTGCCAGCTAAACTGAGCCCACACAACAAAAGCCAACGCAATTTTCTTATGGAAAAGTGACTTCCGTTAAATTGGTTGAATTTTTGAATGTTGTGTATCCTATCTCTGTATCAAATGCATCAATATCTCAGATTTGTTTAATAACACCTAAACAGTATAATTGATTCTCTTATCATATCATATGACGTCATAGCAGGTCATGTCGTGTCACAGAACCTCATAGTGGTCACTTTGAATTTTATTGTGATCTGAGCACCTAGAAGTAAGAGAAAAGAATGTTATTTAAATCAAGATGTTCTATGACACGATATTACATGCTATGACGTCATATGACGTGACGACGTTTGAGATTATATGATGTAATATTTCAATAAATAAACCATGACAGCTATGAGGTGTTTTCAAACCACTGTGAAACCCTAGAAGCAAAAAAAAGAGTACTGATTTAACCCAGACCCATACACCTCAAATAAATGATAATTCTTACTTTAGCAAGCTTTATCTCAGGACTCTGAAAGTTTGTCAATTTGTGCCGATTGAGACATTTGATCAGAGAGATGGGATACACAACATATCAAAATTTCAACCAATTTAACGCAAGTCACTTTTCCATAAGAAAATTGCGTAGTCCTTTAAAAGCGTAAACAGACATAGATACACAATATAGTTAAGTCCGGGCCTGCCTTCTTAGCGTCTCACCTCGCACCCCCCCTCTCAATTTCATCTTTCCCGCACTATACCTACATATTACACGTTTTTAAGTGGAATTGTTGTTCTCGCGTAGCTCAGTGTTCAAATCGAATTGCACGGTCGGTCCCAAAGTTCTGGGGAGGCAATTGTTTAAATTCTAATCCGAATAAAGAATTGTTGAATTGAATTGAATTGGCAATGGAATACGTCCGAGTTTAACTCTTGTTGGATTCTTCCATTTTTTAAAAATTTGTTATAGCGAAAGTTAAAAATTTTCCTTGCAAAATTTTATTTTATTAATCTGTGTCGCGAGTTTCGCTAAAACTTTATTTTCCCTAAAAATTTTTCTTTTATTATTCCGCGCGGGTTAATCTTCTAAGTAAATAAAATCGACTTTCGGATGTTTATTGGCCTGGTTATTTATCTGACTGTCAGACGGATATTCACGGCCTTTATTTTTTACTTTCCCATATACGTAGTAGAGTATTACGATCGTGCAAATAATCGATTTTTTTGGTGAATTTATGCGATTTCATGTCCCCTGAAGCCAAAAAATTGTTATTAAAAAAATGTCAGTAACAGTGAAAATGAAGAGTTTATATCATTTAATTTTTTAATGCATAAGTCTCGACATAAGTCTTGAAACGGGCGTCGAATAAAGTGTTCGAGTGTATAGTGTTTGGTGTTTGTGAAAATGATTTATTGCTAATGTTCTGTGATAATTGTTTCATTTACAATATGCCTATCTGGATATGGATATGTCTACGAAAGTCAGATATATAACGTCCGCGATATATCTCCGACAATCGGGCGCTTAGTAAATTGTATTGATATAGCCAGAGGTGTGTAAGTTTCTCAAGAGCCGTTCGTGGTGCAGTAGTTAACTGTCCGCTAATTATTGGTAATTAATAATTGTCAGCTTCTCATGCGTGGAGTCGAGGGTTCCAGTAAAGTTTTTAGTTTTTTTTCTACATTCTGTACGAGATATATATTTCAGCACCTCTTTTTTAAGTTTATTTTTGAATTTTGTAATAATTGCTCAATAAAACGAACTTGGTTGCAATTAGCCCTAGGGAAGTACTTACAAAAATGTTCATTTTTCATTTCTACATCAAATCGTCGAAAAATATACAGTGTGTTCCATTTGAAAAAATTGAGAAAATTCGATTTAAAATGTTCTTAATTGAAAAATAATTTTTGGCCACCCTGTACATTTTTAGGAAATGAAAATGATTAATAAACATTAATTAGATGTCTCGTAACTGGTATTCACATAAGTTTTTCTTAAAACCCATAATTGTGATTGGTGATTTTTTTAATATCCATTTGCACATTGCATTATTTCAACAAAAAAATTCATTACATCCAAGTGGTTGGGAGATATTCAATGCTAATATAGGAATAAATAGAGCCTAGAAAGAGGCTTCAAAAAATGTACTGATATACATAGCATTCCATTTTTAAAAAAGGTACTTGGTCCTGTAATTTCGTCTTGGCTCACCCTGTATGTTCTAAAATAATTTCCAGTCATAGACTTTTTATGTAGTTTACTTGCAATTTTTTTAAAAATTTCTAGCTATCGTAGAACTCGAGATATCGATGTCCCCCGCACTATTACCCCACCCTGTATATTCGACTTTAGTAGACTTATCCACGGCGTTTATATCTTAAAATACGCGAATGGCGAAACGCGCGTCGACTTGATAAATTGTTCAAGTATAGTGTTCAAATGTTTTAGTGTTTATGAAAACTGCTTCGTTTTATTTTACTTTATTTACTTCAAAATTATTGTTGTTATTTCGTATCTAAGAATTTCCATTTATTTTGTTTCATCTTAGAAGTTGATAATTTTTTAAATATTTATTTTCTCAATCAGATTTTTTTCTATTACCATTAAAAACAATTTATTTTCGTTACTTCTAATGAAGAATGCATATTTATTTTTCTTATTACATGAAAATATGTTATTTTACTAATATCCTTTCCCCTACTAATATTACCATCCTCTCGTTTCCTGACAAGAAATGCCCATACCTCTTTCGCTGTTCTTGCCCGACTGTAATAATATTAGTTTTCGTACAATATTACTTTTCGATAATTATTTTTATTTCTAAAATTAACATTGTTATTGACTGAATTGGGCAATCCATTTTTTGTTATCAGTTTCATTTGTTCCCATTTGTTATCAGAATTACACTAAAAAATGAAGTTCGCATATTAATATTTCTTATTATTTTAAACACCTTTAATATTTTTATAATTATTTAGCGACTGCATCACAGTTGTTATCATTCATGAACTGTTTGAGGACCACTGCCATCCAGCACTTATTAGTTCAAACGGCGAAGCGACCTTATTTGCATGGACCCGCTAAGTTAAAGTTTACTAGACTTTTGCTGATATATTTGCATTATAATATTTAATATACCTATGTAATTTGTTTAAAAGTTATATCTCTTAGTTTAAATAAAAAATTATAAAATACCTTTGCAGTGACATTCAATATTCTCACAGATTGTCATTAGATAATTCTAAAATACGATACTCACTAAATTATCGCGAGAGGTGAGTAAAAGTAAATTTGCCGAATGTAAGGGAACTGTTATTAATACACATTCCGACTATATATATTTAACCTTATTTATCTTAGTATAATGATAGTGTTGAATCGATATTGAACCTCAGATTGATCTACAGTAGATCTAAAAATGATATACAGTAAAACAAAAAAAAATATCTCTAGTTAGACAGAAGAAGAAATAATAAGCGGTCGTTTATCAAATAAAATAAAATGTATCAATTACATGAAGCCATATTACTCACTTTGTACTTTTTTACATTTCAAGATAAAACGATTTTGCTGTTTTCTACACATGAATAATAAGTTACCAAGTAGTATAGTAGTTTTCAGGGGAATTATATTATAGAACTGGAACGAGTACAACGAAAGTTGACTTAGCCTAGGAGTAATGAGGAAGATGCATGGATTTTAAAAATGCTTAATTTTATTATTTTTCCATAATATGTACATATAATACATATTATATAAGTTGATAATATAATAAAAAAAACTCATAGAAAAATTTCGCTTCGTAAATATGCCACACTAAAATTTGAACTTTTGTGTAAACAAAACCACGTGACTGAAAACGCTATAATATTGCTTTGACGTCATTTTGACGTCACTAATTGGATCGGAATTTTCTAATTTACGTTGTTATTCTTAATCTTGTTATTAATTATTGGTTAATATGACAGATAATCATTTTATAACATCCCTAACGTGTTTATCTATAATCTATAACCACAGTTTCCTTTTTAGATGTTTCAACGTTTTAACAGGGGCGAGCGTAAGTGCGTCTTTACTATATACATACTTCGGTATGCGATGTAAAGCAACGACAGGCGCAGTTAGTACTTGGAAGGGTGACCATTCCAACGGAAACCGCGTTCTCGCCTCACACATCTTCCAGCGGCTTGTATATCAGTGTATGCGCGGAAGCTATACAACCTTAGGCGAGGGTTGTATAGGAGATATACCATCCGTCGGAGGGGATGTAAAGCCGTCGGTCCCTTGTCTATTAAATGTTAGGCAAGTAAAAGATCCCTACTCTTCTTAAGGGAAGAGGTTCGGCAAAATTCCTGGTTGGGGGTAGCTCGTCTACAGGCGTCGGTGTTAGGCCTCAGTAGCGGAAATAGGCCGACGTTAAATAAATGTATAAAAAAAAAAAACGTTTTAACAATAACGACGTGACGCTACAGGTTACGAATGACGCTATTCGTTGGGGATAGAGCGTTTTAATGGTTTTAAATTCTCAGCCGAAATAAATATTTTTTTCACCCTCAATTTTAACAAAAAAGAAAAAGCAAACATACGAGGAAGCATATTTTTCTGTCGTCGATCTATCTGTGATATAAAAAAAATCATGCAACTTCCTCATTGCTGAGTACTCATCAATAAACTCTCATGAAAAATATTTATGAAGTGCGAAAATTATTTTTCATTATTCCTAATTGTTGAACGTATCTTTATCCGGAGGCTCTTTTACGTCTAAGAGAAAGAAATCGTCTCTGCCGAGTTGATATGAACGTCTGTTTCATTTTTGAATGTATAAAATTCACCGAAAGTACATCTTGCATGCGGAGGCTATTATTTAGTAACTGCAACGAAAATCGAATTTTCGAGCTTAGATATTTTTCCCAACTGGCGTTGCCGTGTTTTTCGGTTTATTGTGCAAATAGATGTGCTGTTCCTATTTCGAATGATTACATTCTTTTAAAGACTTTTTATGGGAATTTCTAAACATAAAATTTTTTAGGGTTTAAAACCGCGAAGAGCTTTTGGCGAAAATTAAATATGTTTTAGGGTCAGTTGATACAAGGTCAATTAAGTGGTGATCTGGGAGGCATTATTCCTTAGGCCCAGTTGTATAAACGTGGATCAGCCGAAGTTCAGTTGAACTTGGTTTAAAATACAAGGTTACAATTGCTACAACAATAGTATCCACGGATTTTGAACCAAGTTCAACTGAACTTCGGCTGATCCACTTTCATACAACTAGGCCTTGCCCATGCCACTAATGCACATTCACCAGCTGGAAAATCGTATAGGACATATCCCAACTAGCACCAATATAACAATAGGTAACAGACGGAAACCTCGGACGAGTAACTATTACGTAACCGTTATTACATTTTTAACTTTGATATATAAATAACTTCATTTGACAAACAGTAGCTACCACGTAGTTACCACGTTGCTTGTTACTTTCTTGTTATATGTAACTTATAAATAGAATTTTTCCGATATTGGGGAGGTCATAGTTACCAGTGAAATGACTTCAAAGTTTTCAAAAAGTCACAGAACTTGTAGGAAATATCTATTAGTGTTAATAACGTTACCGCTACCTACAGATCTCAACGCCGCAACGCACGATATAACAAAACATTCCTATAAAGCTTTTTCAGGTTTTTTATAATAACAGCCTTAGGTAACAAATGAGAAAAGGAGCTATTTCAGATTTGGTTAAGGTGCCCGTCGGGAAAAATGTTGCTGATACATACTCTCTCCAAACTTCGTGTATGGCTTCATTGGACCTAGTCTGACAGCATTTTCCTCTATCATTTTTTTTTGTTTTGGGGGCGTTTTCCAGCTAGATTTTCCGAAACATTTTGACGGCATATAAAAAATGTATAGATACTGTTATTTTTCCAAGTAGAATAGTTTAAAAACGTGAATTGAAACGTGAAAAAATAATTGTCTGACACTAAATATGGGTCATTGGGCGTGTCCGCTATCTCGAACATGTCGGAAAAACGACTATAAGAAAATTTATTAATAACCAGCTGATTTTCGCTGTATTAATTTATTAAAACATACAAAAACAGTTTTCGTATTGTCTGACGAAAATTATTTTCCGATTTCCCAGTTTGACGCGTCAAAGTTGTCGGTTTCATGACAGCAAAAAATTTATTCATAACATTTTTTTACAAATTTTTTTGATTTTTAAATAAAATTTATAATACGATTATAAAATTGTCTGACGGCGAAATAAAGCCTTTTAGCTGGAAATGTTAAATAAAAGGTTTTTCTATGTGGTTGTTAAGCTACGCTTGGATGTTACATTCATATGTATATATTGAGGCTATATTGATAAATAACAAGCTGATTTTTTCAATATAGCTTAATAAAAATAAATCAAATCCAATTTTTTAACTGTCTGACAAAAGGTGTTTTCCAGTTTTTCAGTCTGACGCCTGGAAAATACAATTTTTTAATGTTGTAATTTCCTTCAAATTGTCATGATTATCTCATACTAATCATTGAAAAATCATCTTTACAGTGTCAAAAATCATTAAAAAATTGCTTGAACTTCGCGCTTGAAAATATGTCGTTTTATACAAGTTTACCTGTATACATTTGTTTAGTACGCAGGCTCCATAATAGAACATAGGAGTGTGGAACGTCTTTCTACACTCCGTATTGTATTCTATAGTAGTAGTATAGTACACGTATAGTAGTAGAGAATTGTAACGGTTTATCTGATGCACGTGGTATATAATTTTTATAATTTTATTTATTCCCTGCATACTTCATATATTTTTTATGCAAAATTGCAAACTTAAATTGAATTCATATATTTACCGAAAATGGATTAATTGTTTTTTCATTTATAAAATGTACTTTGTTATAACTAATATTGTAAAGTGTTATCTTATAGCTTGTTTCAAGACCTTTAATTTGGGCCCTGGATGAAAATTTTCGGACTAGTAGTACCGGAGATATAGCGATTTTAAACGTACTAAAAGACAATTTTTCGCAACTTTTTTCTACAAAAAGTTTTATGTATTTTTCAATATTATCGAACTTAAAACTTCGGTAAGTCGAATTCAGATAGTCTAAAAGAGTTCAAAAAATTCAAAATTAAGATTATAAAATAAGTAAGTTGAAATACCGTATCTTTTTTAACCGTCTTCTCGACTAAACGAAATTTGATTTTTTTATCGCCGCTATTGGAAAATTATGTTTTTTCGTCAGACTCTTGTTATGCCCCACTGTATTTGTCAGACACTTATACCACAAATTAAATACCTATTTTCTGTATATAATTTTCCAATGTCTGAAGGTTATGAAACCGACAACTTTGACGCGTCAGACTGGGAAATCGGAAAATAATTTTCGTCAGACAATACGAAAACTTGTTTTTTTATGTTTTAATAAATTAATACAGCGAACATCAGCTGGTTATTAATAAATTTTCTTATAGTCGTTTTTCCGACATGTTCGAGATAGCGGACACGCCCAATGACCCACATTTATTGTCAGACAATTATTTTCTCACGTTTCAATCTACTTGAAAAATAACAGTATCTATACATTTTTTATATGCCGTCAAAATGACATGTTTCGGAAAATCTAGCGGGAAAATTATAGAGGAAAATGCTGTCAGACTAGGTCCAATGAAGCCATACACGAAGTTTGGAGAGAGTATGTATCAGCAAAATTTTTCCCGACGGGCACCTTAACCAATTCTCCACAATTTTACTTTTTTCCCATTTAACCGACTTTGTAACTATTATGGTTTGTGAAATAGCCATACTGTTCAATGTAAAAAGTAGCCAACCTGTATAATGAAATTCACAAAAAAATTATCACGTATAACTCTTTAATACCTCTATAACATAATTCTTCTGTTAAAAAAAATCCGAATTAAAAAGAGATCTAAGAAAACATGTATATTTGGAAGCTAATATGTCTCGAAATTTAATGTTTCCTAGAAAGTAACCTTTGGAAAATATTCAGTAAAACTGATGCATTGATGTAAAGTTCGAGCTGCGCTGCGTAAATTCATGGTGGAACTCAAAAAGCAATAGCAGCACTAATAATTAATTCAAACACCAATTATACAAGTATATGTCCGTTGTATTTCATGAGGGACCAGACATACACGTGTTATAGAAATATTGCCTACCACTTCTTATTGAATAATTTTTTTTTAGATTAACACGAGAATAAAGTACCAAGGTCATATTTTACATGTCTAGGCTTCGGAAATAATCATAAACTAACGTAATTATAATAATTTAATGTCAGGAAAATATTCAAAATATTGTTAAAAGCTAATTGAAGTAGAAAAAATGCTAATTAGATACCTTTTTATTATAGTAGTTTAATACTTACATCAGATTATAACAATGTTCTGTGACACTATATCATATATAGTTAGTTATAAGTTATACACATACAACATAAATTCAATTGATGGCAATTAAGTATGTATATTCGGCTGGCTTATGCGACCTCTCTCTAAAGTCGACTGAATATTTAAGAATATATAATTTTTATATTAGATGCGGAACTAATTTATTGGCTTAATAAGTAATATAATGTGAAATAAAATAAGTTTTAGACAAGAATATATTTAAAATAATACATGTATACCAATTGTGGGAAATTGTTATTCATATAATACATTAATTAGATACCTGCTTATAGAGGCCAGTCTATGGGGGGGATCTAGCTCAGCGTGACAAAGGAGGGAGGGGGTCTAAAATCTCAAATATTGGCGTGACGTCATTTATGGATGGCCCCTAAATATTGATTTTTCAAAATAACTCTTCAACTGTTGATCCCATGACAAAAATGCCTTAATAACAAACTTAAAGAACAAAATTCCCTACATTTTTTGTATACACTTTTTTTCATAAGTCTCATAGGTAACGAGTTACAGAGGCGCAAAGATGAACATTTCTCAAAAAATCGGCAAAATCCCTCATTTTTTAATAATATATCGGAAAGTTATTTCAAACTGATTCTCTTTGTGACTTCCATTGAAAAATATCATCATCCTCCATCTCGTCATCGCTGTTGATGCGAACCGCTGGTGCATTCTCGAACGATTGGCCATTGGCTATTGCAAAATAGGCAATCTTATAGTACAAGGAGTCATAGCGTGTTCAACGAAAATTCGTCAAGTATTATTGTGAACTTTATGCGCATTACACATAAAGGTTAAAATTAAATCGCATAAACACTATAAACAGTCGTCTCACATTTAATATAAATTCATATTCTCGGTCATATTTATGGAACAATTTTTACTCACATATATGATGAATACTACATTTGTCTACAACATTATGTGGTACATAGAAATAGTTAAATCTTTTGTGTAAGTCCGCATTTTAATAAAATGTAGAGCTATTATTTTAGTCTTAAAGTCGACCTAAATTATATGCGTCATAAGGTTCAATTTATTTCTTTTTCCACTGCAGTATACATTCATGACTCACTGTAGTGTGTGATTGCATACATTCGGGCGCTTTTAAGTATAGTCTTGACGTCACCACTAAACAGGTCCCCTGCAGTCACATGCTCCGCCGCATCCTTTTTTGCTACTGTATTTGATTGATATGAAATTCAACAAAATCTCGGGTGCTGGTTGCTCTCAAGGACTGTTGTTTACTATAACAATCCTTGGGTTGATCTGCCATTCTTACTGGGGCAAGCCCATTGCTGTCAAATCTCCAGCCCGAGTTCACCATATAAGGCAAGGAGAAAGCGTACTCCAGCCTCTGTGGTGTCTTCATGTTTTTACATCATGATGCTTAAAGATGTCAATGAAGATTAAGTTTGGCATTGTTGTATACACGTGATTTTTTTTATTTTGCCTTTATTTTGTCGTGTCGCATCCACTAAACCTGTGCAGAAACAGAATATTTTCAGCGGCTCCTTTATGCTTCAAACTGTTTGATACATACAGACTTTCAGCAGTTTCTCGTCTCCCAAGCGTGTGAAAGTAAATATTGCTGTGGGATGATGCTAATGCTGTCAGCAGAACTAAGAGGTCAACGTTTTACCAATGATAAAAACAGCAAGGAAATCGCTGGGTTGACAATCAACTCGATAGCATCTTCTTCAGTCTGCTTCACTGTAATAGTAATCTGTTCGAGTTTTTTTGCCAACATCGAAATTTAGCGAATTTTGCTTTTCCATTGGCTAAAAATCGTCCTTGGGAAACTTGAGTTAACATTGTTCCATCGAAAATAACATCCGCAGACGTCTGCTTTCTCGATTGGAGAAGTCTTTCCACGGTCTTGGTATTTTTTTTGTCATCCCCAAATAGCACAGTATGGAGTCTAAAGTTAAATGTGGGTTGCGGAAATATCTCAAAGCTATTTATTTCAAATGTTTTTTCTGCTACACCGCCACTGTAGCGGGATTGCACAACCAATTTGGTGCGATTACTATTTGGATTCCTGAATCGACTGTAAAATGCCTCACACAGGTCTTCTAACAGCTCCATAAAAGCTGTATAATAAATACTTGCGATTTTTGGTTGCAGGACTTTTCATTAAGGCATAGACCTGTCCAACATATATAAAAAGTGAAACTGGCCCAGCCTTTGCATGGTAAAAATCCCCACTGACTGGCCTATTAAAAGAAAATAGAGGTGTTATATAGATACATGGTTATTGTTGACCTATACGCGTAAATTTTAAAAATGATTGCTTACTTTAAATAGTGATTGAAAATTACAAATATATATATATATATATATATGTATATATGTTAGATAGTGGATTGTTTGAATAACTTTTTAAAAAGGAACTTTATTTGTTACACTGGAGTCTACTTTGACTCTTTAGAAAAATACAATAATAATTTAGATGAGGTTTATTCGAAAGTGAGTATAAGACTGATTACAAAAAGGTTGTTGGTAATATTTATAATGTTTTGAGAACAAAGGAAACAGTGTTGCTGATTCAGCACAATCAGGATTACTTAGAATTGAAATACAATGCTCATGCAGCGTGAGCGGTTATTGAGAAGAGCTGTTACGCAGTATGTAATACGATATGTTTGAGAAGGTTAAGCCTGTCTCGATAATATTATATATCATAGTATATTTCTAATATAACAGCTTCCCCCTTATAAAAAAAGTTGGTGTTTTATGCAGCAACTTTTGAAATGAATATAAAATGTATATAAAAGGTAATGGTACAATTTGGAAAAATATAAAAGATACAAAAATGTTAAATCGTAAGGTTTAAAACACAGAATATAACCTTAGCGTCTAAAATATGAAATGCAAGCACAATAAGCTTGATTCATAAAATAAAATAACATAAAAATGTTAGAGTTAAAATATAGCTTTGGCAAGAAAGCGTAAAATACAAACATACTAGGTTTGAATTGTAAAATAGGATAAAATATTCCTAAGATTAAAATATAGCTTTACTGTGAAAGCATAAAATATAAGCATGATGGGTTTGAATGAAAATGACGTAAAAATGTTAATAAAATTGAAATTAACAAATGATAGAAAAATAATGAAATATAATGATTAAACAAATGAAATAAAATTCACTGAAGAGTCCAGCACTGAAAGTCAGTAAAAAGGCACAAAACAGTTTGTCTTTATGTAAGTTCTATGTCTTCGGCTTCGTTGTCTTCTCTTCTTAAGGTAGGTCGTCTTCGTGAAGGAAATAGGTTAGCAAATGTCTTGTAGGGTTTGCTAGGCCTCGGTGGAGATGGGGGTGATGCAGAAACATCGATGGCTAGTCTTCGTCTTTTTGTTCTGCACTTACAAAATAGGTACAGAAATAACAGTCCAATTATTAGCACAATGATAAAATAGGTGAACCAGGATATGTGTTTTGTTATAAAGGGTTCGTTGATCAAATCATCTAAATCTCTGGAGTATTGGTCCAACTTGTGTTTAGCAACTTCGAGGTCTTCCGTATTGAGATTGTTTAATTTTAGTGGTTTAAGATTTGGAGCTCGGATTTTGTCTGGAATATGTTTACAACATTCAAATGGGATTTGGATTGGATGAGTGTCGTCTTTTACATCGGTTACTTCATTGGTACTGGCTTGAATTTTTGTGATGCCTATGAAGGCGTAACAATTTGGTTGTAATTTTACTATTGAATTTTTGTAGATGGCTTCAGTTTTTGAATTTCTTTCTGGACAGTTGATGGTTGTTTGTAGAGGTTCTGCGTTAATAACTAACCATGTGTTTTCGTCTATTTTTTGGACGTTGTAGCCTTGGCTGATGATAAATGACGTCTGGCAGTTTTCTGGCAGAGTTTTGAGGTTCTTGAAGAGACGGGCTTCGCATATGGCATTGTTGTCAATAGGATATGCAAATAAATTTGGACATAATTTGGTGTTGAAATAAAGTGGTTTGCATTCTTCAAGGTTCGAGATAGGTATGTACATTAATGAATCATCATCTCTCGCGATATATTTTTGAGAAGTTGATAATACATGATATAAACCAGTTCTATTATCCAAAATAGGAATAGGGTATAATTGAAATACTGAATATGTTTGAGGGTCTATTAAAGGTATGTCTAACACAAATATTAGATCCGAATTTGTTTGAAAAGCTTTTAGTTCTATAATGTCTAAGTACTGTGCAACCTTTGATAGTTTGATTGGAAGCGGTAAATTGTTCCTTTGTAGGTTTTGCGAAATTTCCTGTAGAGAATTTATTAAGTCTTTTGGATTTATAATTGACGTGTGAATTATTTTAAGCCTCGCGAAAGTGATGGAATTTAGGATGTCATTTAAGTTATCCTCGATAAATAAATAACTTGCCATAAGTTGTTCGCAGATTTCGATAAATTTCAGTTTTGCATGGACGTTTTCTATGTCCTTAGTCATGTCTAAAATTGAGGTTTCAATTTCTTTAATATCCTTATTGAAAGTTTCTTCGTCAACTTGCAATTTTTGAATAGTTGCGTTGAAATTTTTGATTACTGAAGTTGTAACGGATATTTGGTTTTTAATTAGGTTTTCGAGTTGATTGAAATGATTAATTTTGAAAAGAACATTACCTTTTAAAAGTACCGTTGTCATTAAATTGTTTTGCAATTTATTTTGTCATCTGAGATTATTTTTAGAAATAGGTGTTATTGTCAGTTTGGTATTTGGTCAATTCTTGAAACGTGGTTATCGAAACGATTTTTAACATTTCTTTTGTTTTGGTCTCGTACGCTAATTAATAATACACGCTATTTCGTAAAATAGTGTACCAATCATGTATTTAGTTTCTTGTATGATCGTCATGTTGTCGGGTATATAACTTATTAGGATAATAATCATATTTATAATGTATTATCGCAATATTTTAATATTTCGTTTCGAATGTATGTCACAATAGTTGCTATTCATATGTGGAATAGTTTTAACAGGGTTGTACACTTGGAAAATAACCATGAGGGGTTGCTGTTGTGAAACACAGCGTAGAATGGTATTGTTAGAATAACGTGTGGGTTGAGAAAAATGAATTATTATCGATTTTATTACTGTAATTTATTGTTAATATCATATTTAATTAAGTATTCATTTCTCATGATTACATAGGGCTTTAAGATTGAGTTTCATAGGGTGGACTGAACTATCTGAATGTTAGAAAACTTCGGGATATTTTTTCTTGCATGACAAATTTTTCTGAGTGGGAAAATTAAACTTACAGAATTTCAATTTCTGGAGTAGCGTTGAAGATGGGTAATTACCGCGTGTTCATTTGATATGGAGTTGTCAATATAAGAATAAGAGGATTCACTTATTAGTTTATAATGCGAACATAAATGATTGTCATAAGTCTATGCGCATTATATTTCCGAGGTAATGAAGAGATTGACTGATGGAATTATTCGGAAAATTATAGATGAGATTTTTGAAGGAATAATTGTTTGAAATTAAATTCGTGAAATGGTTACTACTTGTCAGAATTAGGGTGATGTACGTTTCAGATAATAATTCTATGTAAATGTTACGAGAAAATAGTATCTTTTTATTTTAAGAAGTTGGCCAGGGAATGAGAGAATGTAAATGTTCCTGTTACATGATTATAGTGTCGAAATTGTAACATAATGATGTTTACGATTGATTTTGCAATCTTGTGTAGGACAGTGTAAGCTGTGAGAATTTGTCAATTTTTTATACGTGTCAGTGAATGTTTTGTGTGAGAATTGAAATGGGTCGATATTGATTTGTCGAACGGTGCTTTTTGGGGTTTTGGTGATTACCAAAGGATTGTTAGGATCCTTGCGATTTGGTTTTCGACAAATTTTGCATTTTTTTTTTTATAAAACTTGGCGTGGTTTGTTAGTTCTTGCCAATGATATTTGTTTTTGATGTAACCTATTTTTATAAACGGAACCTTATTTATCAGGGGTTCTTGTTAGGTTCTGATTAGTAGTTGAAGTATGATAAATTTTGTGTATTGGTCTAACATAAGTTTTGGAAATTTTGAGGTATTGTTTTCAACATGTTTTTCTTTTGAAATCCCTAAATTGTTTTGATTTTTAAAATAATGTTGATAATAAATGTCTTAACATTGATCCTAAAGAGAAATAATTCTGTCCGTCTGTGTTTTTTTTGAGTTAATGTTGGTTTTGTTGTTACTAAACTACAGAATAATTTCGTAGTTTTCTTTTTATAGGGAGATGTTTTAGTGAAATTATTGTGTGGAGGTAAGTTCACAATTTTTCGATATAGTAGTTGTGTGAAATTTGTAGTTTTACGTTTTGTTTTCGTAATCTACTAGAAGTTTTGTCTCGTGTAAGTATAAAAGTTGTCAAATGGTGTAAGGTGTAGGGTTTGTTTGTAATTTGTATTTTAGAGTAATCTATTAAAGATATCGTTTTGTAAAGTCAAGAAAATGTGTAAAATTCTTGGGCAATTTGTTCGTTTGTACTTAGGGTCATACAAATTTAATTCTGAATATTTTTGAAGAAAGATTGATTTTTCAGTTCCTGAAATTTCTTTTGTATATTTGTGAATTTTCAGGATTTTCGAGTGATTCAATTTTTTTTAATTTGAAAAGATATGTTCTGAATTTAGGTTCTAATTTAAAGTCTGAAAATTTCTAAATGTATATTATTTAAATTTCTGCCCTTGCTATTAATTAACAGCTGTTGTTACTTGTGCTTGTAAAGCGTTTATGTTGGTATAATGAAATATCATAATGAGTACAATGCAATATTGAGGTGTTGGATATCAGGCATTTCTTTTTAAAATGTTTAAGTTCATAAACATACAAGACGTGCTTCTGTGCAAAAGTTCAAGGCACTGTTATCAAAGTAGTACTATTATTATGAATTTCTTCGAATTAAATGTAAATATTTTATGTGCATTTATTTAAATGAACAAAAGTATTTCCTTATGATTAAGGTTTTGTAGAATTTATTACAGGAGAAGAAATGTCGAAATATCCTAGTAATAGAGGAAAGGAATAAAATTATTTACATAAGAAGTGTTTTTGATCAATAATTGATCTATGCAGTTAGTTGATATATCGTACAATTATTTTTTAAAGATTTTCTAGTAATATTAATTTAGAAAAATTTGAGAAAAGTGGAGAATATCTTTAATATAAACTGTTTTTGTGTAATAATATTGTAAAAGATTTCGATTAGGTGACTAAAAATTTGTGAGATAATTTTGAAAATTATTTTGGGTTGCAAGTTTTTGTGTAAGTGTTTTATTTCGCAGGGTCGGCATATGGTTGAGACGAGAATTGGTATTATTGTTATCAATTAAGTTTAAATATAGATTTGAATTTCTGCACTGGTTCAAATTTTAAGTTCGAAAATTCTACAATTTTTGGAATTGTTTTTTCAGGAGACACAAATGGATTTTGTCGGTACATTTTCCTGATTGTGTGGGGTATATAGATTTTTCTATTGTTTTGATTACGCAGGATTGTATGCGTGTTTCTTGAATTATTCTTTACCTTGTTTGTTTTTCGAATTTTCGATTTCCTGAGTATTTTATTACCAATTTTAAATAATGTTTGCGAAATAGAAATTTTTCTGTTTAATGCTTTTGGTTTTGCTTGTTTCGAATTATTTTTTGAAATGTTTAAATTTAACTTTACCAATTTAGATTTATCTATATGGCATGATTTTGTTTTCGAAAGGTTTATTTTTTGTGGGTTAACGTTAGGGGTTACATTTGAAGTTTTTTCTGTTTCTTGTACTTTGCTTTTAAATATTTTTTTGATTCTTGATTTGGTAAAAGTAGAACTTTGATTTTTGTTTTCACAGAACATGTCTAAAAGTTTAGGAATTCTGTCTGTTTGATAGGAGTCTGATTTTTGATAATTTACATTAGATGTTGTCTCGAAAAATTCACTTTGTACGTTTGTCTTTGCAGAGGTGTTAAGTAGGCGTATTTTTTCATGTTTCTGAGCTAGCGGTATAGTGTCAGTGTCACAATAAAATTCAAATACTTCTTCAGTATGTGGTTCGAATAAAATAGGATTTTGATTAATGATGTTGCCTGAAATGTGATTGTTAATATTTTTGTTTGAATTTGTAACTTGTTGTAAAGGTAAATAATCGTTAACTTTAAATAATGGTATATTTTTAAAATTAGTAATTAGTTGATTATTTTTGAAGTCTATAATGCTTTCGTAATGTTCTAGAAAGTCGCTACCTACGAAGCCATCAAAGTCTGTATCTAAATCGTGTACATAAACTTCGTATGGGTCGTTAGAATTGAATGGTATGAGAACAGATTCGGTGATATTAATTTTTTGACCTATTGCTTGTATATTTAAATTTTCGGGACGTCTTTGATTATAATTTCCTGTTGCTTTGGGTTTGAAAATGGAAATATCTGCACCTAAATTGATTAGAATATTAAATTTATTTGTTGGGTCTTTCATGAAATACAGGTTTGCCGAACTTACTTGAAATGGAGGGTTAGATGGTGAATTTACATGAAACATTGCTCTTGAGGGTTCGAATGTGGGTCGGAATTGTCTTTGAGGTTCATCGCTTGGACTTGGCGAGAAATTTGGTCTAGTTCGTCCATTTGTTGTGTTGGAGTAT
The DNA here is from genome assembly GCA_963675555.1 of Leptura quadrifasciata. NCBI lineage: Eukaryota > Metazoa > Arthropoda > Insecta > Coleoptera > Cerambycidae > Leptura > Leptura quadrifasciata. The sequence goes on along the minus strand of OY776673.1, from coordinate 144,953,270 downwards.
TCGTGGAATACTCCGGGCCTATGCAAAAATCCGGAGGATTAGCAGTATAATCCTCGTGCTGTTGAGGTTGAGAATTAGCAGTATAATTCTCGTACTGTTGGGGTTGAGAATTAGCAGTATAATTCTCACATTGTTGGGTTCCAAAATCGTAATCATAATCATTTTCGTTAGAATAATTGGGAGAATAATTGGTAGAATAATTTACAGGATAACTTTCATATTGGTTTGGGCTATCAGTGTAGTTATCATAAGGTTCTTGATTTAGGTGATGTGTCTTTTGTTGATTAAACCTGTTGAAATTTGGGTTTGGTTGGATGGCAGAAGGTCTTTGTTGGTTGAAGTTTGGATTTGGCCTGATAGCTGAGGGCCTGTTCTGTTGAGAATAATTTTGCTGCTGGTTAGAAAAATTTTGGAAATTTTGCGGTCTATGATTAGATGTGAAATGTTGCCTTGGAAGCTGTGCTTGATTAGAATAAGCATTTGGTGTGAAATTGGGAGATGGGGATTGATAGTTTTGCCTTGTGCGGCATTCGTTAACATGGTGTCCGTTTCTTTTGCAGAAGGTGCAAAATTGTGGGTAGTTTGGACGTCTTTGTGGGTTTTGAATGAGATTTTTATTTGGAACTCTATTAGAAAATTTTTGTGATTCAAAATAGGATAATTGCAATTCACGTTTAATGCGGTTTATTGCGTCTAACATGTCGCCAGGGTTACCAGCCCTAATGATTTGACCTAATTTGGGTTCTAATCCGGTTAATAAAGTAGTCAATGTCATATTTTCAATGAGGTTACATTGAGCAGTTTTTTCCTCTAGAGTTAGAGTCTGCTTTTGCACTGCTGCGTGCATTTTCGCGTTGTGCGTTTGTAGTCTTGATACAAATATTAGTGCGGTTTCGTTGGGTAACTGACGAATCCTCTGCGGATCCTGAATCAAAGCTGTCAGGTCGCGAGAGTCGCCAAAATGAGCTTCAAGTAAGCTTTTGATTTCTGCCCATGTAGCAGGGTTTCGGGAATTTATTAATTCTGCGGCTTTTCCGCGTAATTTATTTTTTATGTGAAGCGTTAATAAGACGCGCTGATCATCAACAGCGATACCCTGAGCGGTTATGCAAGCTGAAATAAATGTCTGCAAGAATATGGGGTTGCCGTCAAATTCGGGCACTATGGAAAATATTTCGCTTAACCTATAAGGTTCAATATTTATTGTTTCGTTCGCCGTGATTGAATTGTTTGCATTGGAATTGCTTACGTTTGTAGCCATTTTATTTATATTATTTAGATAATCGAATAACTTAAAACACCTTTTCAATTTGAGCTAGTACGCTACTGATAATTGGCAATTTTTTATTATATGTAAAACAATGTGCTGTTTATTTTATAATATTTCAAAATTTAATTACAAGGATAATTGGATTAATTTAAAAAGTGTTTTTAGTTGGGAATAATGTCACTGAAATTTTATATACTAATGTGCATTTAAACAGTATAGAACATGTGGGTTTTATTTTATTTCACAGTCAAGTAAGGCGTAAACTTAACCTTTATATGATATATGATATTATGATAAAAATAATGTTAAGATAAAAATGGTATGTGATTGTAGTTAATTAGATAAATTCGCACTTGAGGAGTATATGGTATTACCATAAAAATAATGTTACGATAGGAACAGTGTATGATTACGGTTATTTATATAGGTCACACAAATTATAATCAAGATATTTTATTTCAAGTTTAAATAAAATTACTACCTTAGATATTAGAACTGTATGTAGCAATGCAATGTATTTTGATAAAATAAAATGTAAAATTATGTCGTTGAAAATCAATAATTGCGAGACGATTCAAAAATGACTTACCCTAAATTTTTCATTCCTCGTGGTCCAGTTGAATGCGACTTCGTGAGCTTAGCTTCACCAAAGGTCTCTCTCTGCCAGGGGCGTCACTGGGTGTTCCTTCCACAGGGTTGCCTTTGATGCCGAAGACACCAACGATGGGACGGGATGAAATTCTTACTTGCTAATTGTTGAATCGTGTTGATTTGAAATGTTGCTTTGTTGCTTGTATTTCTTGATAATTATTATTGTTTCGCTTCTGTGCGTTTGAGAATAATGTAGGTTCTTCTGAACAAAGGATTGGGATCCACCACTACAGCTAAGAAGTTCTCCTTGTTCCAGAAGCTCTTTTCGTCCGGTTAGGCACCTTTTTCAGATGGACTCCTTGTTCCCTCGGATATGTTTGCTACTGGTTAGGCTCCCGAACTGTGTGTTTTTCAGATCCGCCACGACTGCGCCAATGTTAGATAGTGGATTGTTTGAATAACTTTTTAAAAAGGAACTTTATTTGTTACACTGGAGTCTACTTTGACTCTTTAGAAAAATACAATAATAATTTAGATGAGGTTTATTCGAAAGTGAGTATAAGACTGATTACAAAAAGGTTGTTGGTAATATTTATAATGTTTTGAGAACAAAGGAAACAGTGTTGCTGATTCAGCACAATCAGGATTACTTAGAATTGAAATACAATGCTCATGCAGCGTGAGCGGTTATTGAGAAGAGCTGTTACGCAGTATGTAATACGATATGTTTGAGAAGGTTAAGCCTGTCTCGATAATATTATATATCATAGTATATTTCTAATATAACATATATATATATATATGTTGTTTTTTAGGTTTTCGCGGGTGTTAAATGAAGTGTTGTTGTACTTCTGGGTGCTCTCCCGCGTTGATGATCGACTCCTCCAGGAGTCACGGTTGTCTAAACGACGTTTCGGCAGAATCTCATCTGCCACCTTCAGGTTCTCACTGAAAGCTGCCTACTGCTGCTTCTCGTTGCTCGAACTGAACTGACGTTCCCCGCATTGTGCGGCTCCTTATATATGCTCCAGTCTAGAGCGCGCCTGCGCGTTTGGCTACGTGTTACCGGTCCCCCACCACCTGTGGTAGCAAAAATCTTAATAAACGAGATGACACGCAGAGATTGCCCAGTTCCTGGAAGCCCGCTCTTGTGGGAAAATACGTAACCGAAGATACACGACGATCCACCTTGGACGAACCAATCACGAGGAGGCATGTTCAAGTATTGACAAATAGTGAAGAAGCACAGCAACCTGCCCGAAATGGACCTATCACGAGGAGTCAGAGCCGAGCCCGGACCAATCAAGGAGAGCCACGGCATTCTGCGGCACCTATTGGACACGAGGATGCCCGACCACCGGCGAGAAGTCACGTGGAGCGTGACGTTTCAGCGAGGCCACTTGTCGGGTTGGCTCAGGCCCCCGCTACCACAGGTGGTGCTCTAGACTGGAGCATATATAAGGAGCCGCACAACGCGGGGAACGTCAGTTCAGTTCGAGCAACGAGAAGCAGCAGTAGGCAGCTTTCAGTGAGAACCTGAAGATGGCAGATGAGATTCTGCCGAAACGTCGTTTAGACAACCATGACTCCTGGAGGAGTCGACCATCAACGCGGGAGAACACCCGGAAGTACAACAACACTTCATATATATATATATATATATATATATATACAGTAAACTTTTTTGTTTTATTACCGGACATAATGAAACTAAATTGAAATAGGTACTTACAATAATAATTATAAAAAAAAACACTGAAAAAAATCATAGTGACACAAAAATATAATGCCATAGCGACGTGCGTCACATACCTGTCAGCAGTCTGCTATCTCTATTAGCTGTTGCCTTAATCGTATTTTAATTCACTTTTTCAAATAACGGCGTATAATTTCTCCAGCAGAGGATATGGTAGAATGGATACGGTACTGTATGAGTCACATCAAAATTAGTAGCTGCGGTTCTTCTCTATTCACAATGCTTGGCCCCCCTCGATCCTTTTAAATTCTGCCGCCGGGAGGCAATGGACCATTTTAGTGGTGATGTCAAGGCGCCCGAATGTATGCGATCACACATTACAGCGAGTTATAAATATATTGCCACAGTAGAAAATAGACCAGTACTCCCACTCGGCCGGAACAGTGGGATAAGATTTTCAGTGCGCAAGCATGCTCCTGGACTTAAATTATCTGATGCGCAGTGGACAGCAGTGATGTTATTGGGTTGATCTTTACTGTTTACTCGTGTACATGCAAATGCGCGTGGGATGGAAATAGTGGATGCGCAGTGGAATAAAAAAAAAATCGAGTACAACAAACATCAAAGGGACCGCCGAGTGAAATTACTGGTCTATTCTCTACTGTGATATTGCCGTGGAAAGTCTAAACAGATTAAACCTTATGACGCATATAGCTTATGTCGAATTTTAGGACTATGAAATTATAGCTTTAACATTTAATTGAAATGCAAATTTATACAAAATATTTAAATATTTCTTAGTACTACATTATGTTCTGAACGGATGTAGAATTCTTCATATGGGAGTAAAATACCTTTAAATATTCTATATAAATACGAATTTATAATATGAAACATGGTTTATGGGATTTAATTTTGATCCTTATGTGTAAAGCACATAAAGTTCACAGCAATACATGACAAATTTTCGTTGAATATCCTATGACTCTTTGTACTACAAGATTGCCTATTCTTTCAGGTGATTTATCGTCTCACTAAAATGGTCCATTCGACAATATCCTGGTACAGGCCATGTGCGTGGTGCATCATATCGTTGATTCGGCCTGTTCAGATATGCATTGAAAATGAAGGAAATAACTTTTGAATAGTTGTTATGATACAAGTGTACCATTCATTTTCAAATGCGTATAGGTTAAGATCATCAGGAACGAATTGTCAGAAACTCGTAAGCTAGTACCTCTTTCGCCACTAGATGGTACTATGTGTATATTTATATAGGGTCTGTAATATATATTAGACCAGTTTTACACATGACAAATTAATAAAAGCATTTCTAACCTCAAAATGAAAAAATGGTTCTGACATTTAATCAATATTAATTATTTTCATTACGTACCTTAATATACACCAAAAAATATTTAAAAATACTGTTTTATTAGATGAATGGGAATAACAGCAAATATATTAAGGAATAGCTTATTATTTTTAATAAACGCCAAAAAACTAAACATCAACCTACGAGTAAATGTAGTCTATTTCCTCGTAGACATCAACAACTTAAAGCCCTTTTACACGAGGCCGTTAGGTAAGCCAGTCCACTAAGACAAGACAGATTCCAATCCATTAAATCTTCTGAATGCGTTTACACATAAGCCAATGTTCTAGGCAGTTCAACATGGCGACACGTCAAGTTTACAGATACAGAAACACGTTAAATAATACAAAATATACATCTACAATGCTAGACGCAATTTACTGGTCACTAGTCTGGGATTAGCTTACTGATGGTTAGGACTAGGAATGCACATTCACATTAGGCTATTGGTGCTATTGAGCCAGTCCCATGAGCCAGTCCAACGCGCGAGTGGTGGGAGAAGCTGATTAGCGCCGAAAGATAGAAACCATTCTATTAGAAGGAATGGCTTGAGTAATGACTTCATGACATTCTATTGTCTCGGAATGTCTATTTACACAGTGCCATTATTGAATTGTCTTAATCGACTGACTTATCTCTAATGGCCTCGTGTAAAAGGGGTTTTAAAGTGGTTGGGAGTATTTATAGGATCTAAAAATAATTCCATTTAAATATGGCGGACTTTTTTGACGAGTGGATTTCTTAGCTATTTCTATTCAGCAAATAAAGTTAGTGTAGTCGAGTTAGAAGTGGGGGTAGAAAATGTCACTTTCGACTTATACTTCCAGAAAATAAAAGAATCGTACCAACAACTGAGTAATGACGTCAAATGTGAGAATAAATTGAGATTTCATGTGAAAATATCTGTCTACGGAAAACTCCACATGCCCCCCCTATATCCGCTTTTTTATCCAGTGTCAAGTCCCCTTAGAGACCCTATAAACTAGTCTGGCCACTCGAGTGGGAGGTACTGATTGGTCAGTATAAAAAGTGTATGCATAATGGTGGCGCCAATTGGAGTTGCTTTCTTTTTGACGAGCATAGTGTCATTAGACTCAATGTAATAGGTTAAAATTAGAATAACAGTCTGTTATGACTTATTTGGTCACGAAACAGTTAATGACGTTATTGCCTAACCTAACACCTAGCTAGTAGATACATGTCTTTTTTGAACTGCAAGCAATTTGGCCTTTTTTCTATTAAATGTACTACTGTACTTAAATGCGCTCCGCTATTACCTTACCTTATTTTTCCACTTTGTCAAAACAAATACTGTAACCTGCTTTTGACACTTGCGGTATGTTGTAAGCCATTTGCAAACACACTGATGCATATGTGCACACTGAAACCATCGCCGCCATTATGCATCCACTTGGGTGGAATGGGGGCCGAGTGGTCAGACTGTAGTTTATGGGGTCTCTCTAAGTCCTCTCATTCTATGGCGCCACCTCTTAGAGGTATATTGAACACTTTTCCAAAGTGTTTACACATCTTCCAGATAACTCATCGATTAGTAAAATCTACTGGATAAATAACTATTCTTGTATCCTTTTCTTTTGTTCTACATTTTCTATACAAATAATAGCTTTAATGTGTACAGAGGTATCTTCTGGAATCTATTTTATTAACAATAATTCTGTGCATGCATATTAACTATAATCGTTATTAAAATTTAAGTCGTGTCGGGGTCCCTTCAGCAATTTTTTAACTGTGCAAAACTACAATTTTTAGGAAAAACGCTGTGTTTCATGTACCTGAGTCTTTTATTATCGAGCTGGTCGCATGTTACTTTTCCGTCTTATCTTATTAGTTACCAAGTACAAAACCTTTCTTTGTATTATTCCTCCAGGATTATTAGGCAACCGGATACACTCCGTTCCTGGATTTAAGAATCATTCTTTATTTGTACTCCAGTAGATATATCTACGGCAGAAATAATTAATGAAATTGCATTAATTTCCAGTCGCGTTTTCTTTTTTTTTTAGTAGTAAATTTTAGAGATTCCAACCCTGATGCATTAGCAGCCATCTTGAATTGAAGGATTAGATTGGTTTTTATTAAATAACTCACTTATTTTCAACTTTAGGGTGAAAATAATACCCTCGATAATACCCAAAATTGTTGAAAATTTAATTCCCTGCAATTTTGGCTACTTATACTTTTTCCGTAAGATCGATATTTTTGGATAGTAAATGAAGAGGATTTGTTAATAAATTGTTTATCGAACCATTAAGTTGTTCTTTGACAACTACACAGTTATTTATGGAGGAGATCATTAACCACCACTAATCACAGCAAGTGTAATAGAACTCCATCTTGTGCACAACCTCTGACTGCAGCCATCTTGGCCGACTCAACCCCCATATTTGTGGTAATTATTCTGCTTTTTATTAGTATGGATTGTGCTGTATTCCCATTTTTTCCGCGGCTCTTTGTATGGATTCGAAGGAGGTGTTGTCAAAAGCACCCTCTATATCTATGAAAGCACACATAGCCACTTCCTATGGCCATAAATGTCTTTTTCTAATTTTGACATATAAAGTGACACTTTTTAAAACTGATTGACATTATGAAACGTCTTACTTTTTGTAACTAGTTGCATAAAGTAAAATTTTATGCAATTGGTGACGAAAAATGTATTTCAAAATTAGTGACAAAAAGAATTATTCTATTTATTAAACTGTTATAATACAAGTTAAAAACATAAATTATAAATTAATTAATTATTATAAATATTGATAACACAATTATTGCAATTATTCAAATTAATTCCCGACGACATATTTTTTTCATTGCTCGAACTTGCTGTTATTTGGGAAGTGGCGCACATTGCTTTAGATGTTTCACCAAATATTTCTTGCGCTATAAATTTCTTATTATTCATAGAATTTTCGACATATCCCTCCGCAACAGAGCTAGATTTCCAAAATCCGTGCCTCTTTAATTTTAAAATATCAGCGCCACTGTCTGCTAGAAAAGTGGCAGAGCTTCTTCTAAAGCAGTGGCCAGTATATAGAACAGGGTTTGAAAGACGAAGAAATTGTGCAATAACTTTTCGCAGACTGCTAAATGTGTTAATTCCAACAGGATTTCTGGTACATTTTCCATTCGCATATTTTACAAAAAATCTGTTGTGTTTAAGAACCTGGGGACGCAACTTAATATATTTTCTTAATATTTCAACAAGATTCGTATTTTCAATGTCTCCAGTGGTAATTGCAAACTGCCGTATAACTTTTGTTTTTGAAGGTGGGATATCAACATGAAAATAGCTTCCTTCGTCTATAACATTTTCAACTGGAAGAAATGCTAATTCTGCTTTTCTGCATGCTCCTGCCATTCCAATTATCATTGCAACCTTAGCCATTAAGTATTCTTTGTCATCAGCTTCCACTAAAAATTTGGCAAAATCTTCTTTAATAAAAACTTTTGACTTTTTAGCACTGTACCCGTCCGCTTGACTTTTAATATATGCTACCAAATTTGTATATTTTTTAATATCAATATTCCTTTTCAGATTTAGTTCAGACCTTAACATTGAGTAAAGTGTCCATAATGTGGAAACTTTTAGATCTTTCTTACCCTCAAAATATGCAAGTAAAACTTTCTCATTAACATGTTTAATTTTCTTCTCATCACACCACGTAACAAATTTTTCGTATGCCAAATCATAAACTGCCTTTGACTTTTTGGGAATTACTGATAATAGAGCATTACCTGCTGCCTCTTCAATATCGCTTGGTAGCTCTTCAGAACTTGAATTACTCATTTTTAAAAAATAAAACTAAAAATATATCAATCTCACTAAAAACCTTCCGTCTAGACTTTTTTACAAAATGTCAAACTGACAACTAACATGAAGTAACAGCAACAAACTAAATTTATGTTTTCCAAATTTTTATCAATTATATTAAATTTAATTTTTTTATTACTTTCTTCAAAATTAGAAAAAATCTTGTATGCAATACGTTACGAAATGAAATTTTGTGTAACTTGTGAATTTTTGCGAAACTCACTTCGTTCGTTCCGCAAAAATCTCACGCGTTACACAAAATTAGGCATTTCGTAACTGATGGCATAAATAGCTATTTCAATACCTTTGGACTAGGCCATGTAGAGTATTTATTGTTGATTTGCCAAGTTGTCTTGAATATGAAACAATTTTCAAAGGGTACAATCAACTTTTTCTGCAGTTTGTAACAAGAAAAATAGTTATTGATGGGTCTGTACGAAAATCCACTTATTTTAAGGTGCTCTATGTGTGGTTCAAATAATAATAATATTTATTGGTGTATAGAACAAAATTGTTTTACACAAGTCAAAACATAAAAATAACCAACAAAATTACAAAAAAAAGTATAAATATAAAGGAGAACATTATAAAAAGTAGCAATATAATATATACTTGGTCATTAAAATCTTAATATATTTTTATTTAAAATTTATTTCCACATTTAAAAAAATATAAACACAAAAAAAGTGTGGACACGTCGGTTCTTAAAACTGATATAAATACAGCAGCAAAACATTACAGTTGTCAACAAACAAAATTAAAACACTTCATATGAATAAGTTACAAAACACAAGTAAATGGTGAAAAACTGTATCAAACAAAAAACTCATCTAGTCTAGAGTATAACAAACTTTATTTACTAAAACATGTTTGAGTTTTGCTCTAAAAATCTTAATATTTGGGGATTTATGACATGATTTATTTGATTGTTTAAGAACATAGACTTGTTAAATATAAATACTAACCAAAGTCAAAATTTTAAGGCTCTTGAAGGCGTTTCTGCAAGTTTCCAAACTTTGCAATCCTGCAATTAAGGCGTACTGCATATTTCTGTAGTATGAAAACTCTACTTACTTGTGAACTATTTCCCCAATTAATTATACCATATTTTAGACACGAATGTAAGTTGCTCCAATTATTAGACATACATTTTAGTCCATAGCAGCTGCTTCTCAGTTTCCCACATAGTATTTCAATATGTGGATTCCATTGTAGATGCATGTCAACAGTAATGCCTAATAATTTAATGGATTCCGTAGGAATTATTTGAAGATTGTCAGGGAAACGCAATTTATCTTGGTTTTCCATTAAGCTAAACACCATTTAATTATTGTATTATAGTCGAGGCAAGAATTCAAGCGATGCACGTCACAGATCGATTCTATAAATAAGACAATACTGCTAAGAATCATGAAGCCCCATTAAACTGTACCTATTTCTGAAAAAAGCTTAATAACTGGGTGTCAAGAATTACCCTTTTTAACGTAATTAATGATTAAAATTATGTTAGTATTAAAATTTCTTTAATGAGATCACTCGTGACGTGCATCGCTTGAATTCTTGCTTCAACTTTATAAACTCTTTTGGTAGTAAGTTTTAATTTTTCTAAATTGTCTTCTACTGTAAGAATATTAGTGTCATCAGCATAACAGATTGTGAGAACATTATATTTAAATACAGAATTAAATCATTCGCAAAAAGTATAAAACGAGGGGCCCGAGCATAGGTCCCTGTGGAACTCCTTGCTTTACCTCTAGACTGTTGCTGGATGCATCATTGGGACTCGTACAATTTGTTTCCTATCCTTTAGATATGAGGACAACAAATTTAAAGGAGTGCCTCTAACTCCATACCTACAAAGTTTAGCTTTTAATAACTAATGATCAGCACAGTCAAAAGCTCGAGATTTAAACAGCTCAGATTTACCTACTTAGTGGAGGAAATGAATGCAAAAAAGCGTGTAAGTTCTTAATCGTTACTACTTCAATGTGAGGACTTGAAACTTTTGGCATTATGTTAAGTTTCACTCATTCCGGAGGGTTGCAACCCCATTTTACACCCCCCAATTCAATAACTCGCAAAGTTTTCAACGAAATCGACTAAAATTCGTATCATGGGGGTTTTTGGGGTCGCTGATTACGAATCCAAAGTGAAAATTGGAAAATTCAAAATAGCGGACATAATATGGCGAACTTTAAGAATTAATTCCTGATTTACGCTGTTTCCATTGCCTTTATTGGAAAATATGTAGTGTTAAGGCAACTAATTTAGGTCAAGCCAAATAGGAACTCAACTCATTTAATATTTGTTTATGTTACATCAATTAGTAATGTCAGCAGTTCTTAGATGAAGTAAAATACATAATTGTAAACTAAAGACACAGAATATATAGTACAGCCTAAGCAGCAGTACGTGTGTTTCATTTCGCTTAATTGCTGTTATTATTTTACACTCTAACATTTCAGATAAGTGGGATTTGAAATCCATTATACGTCCATATATTTCTAAAAAAATAAACAATAAAATGAGTGACAGTGAACAAAGTAATTCTGGTGATAGTTCAGTGAGTGGATGCTTTGACAAATATGTACCGGGTCAAAGTGTGCGTAGACCCTTGTCGTCGTCCGATGAGGACAACGCTGCTGGTAGTGATTTAAAAAACTTGTTACGCAAAAAGTAAAGGAAGTTCTAGCGCAGGGGCATGGATTGAAACGTAAACTAACTCCAAATCTCGCTCTCATCAACATTTTGGATCCTGAAAAAAATGTACTTTCTGCCAACAACTGGTTAAATAAAATTGAACAAATAGGTAAAGATGGGATGATCAGATGATGTCCTATGGTATGCAATTTTGCCTAGGCGGCATCGCCCGCATTTGGCTTGAAAATGTCGGACTATAAAATGACCTGGATTAAGTGGTCTAAAAGCTTTTCCAGCATCCGAAAACTACGCCGAGTCTTTGAAGAAAATGCTTAGTTATAAAAAAATAAAAACCGAAACGGTGAAGCATTACTATAACTATAAGCATATACTGGTGACAAAATGTAAAATTGTCGGCACCGATACAGTGTCATGCATTATAGATGGCATCCCATATGAGCTTCAGGCAAATACCAATGCTGGAAATTTTCAAACTCTGGAACAACTGTTCATTGGATTTCTTTGCAAATTGGAAAGAAGCAGAACTGGATGGTGCATCCTCCAAGCTGGATTAACAACTTCGACCCAAGCTGTGCCACTTATGCCATAAGCCCGGTCATCTCAAATCCCAATGCAACAAGAGATTTTTCAGGCCAGAGAAGACAATTAATAGTGTCCCTCGATGTTCCATTTGCCAGAGGAGAGGCCACACCGAACAAACCTGTTGGTTCAAAAATTATAAACAGGTTCACACTTTAACCAGGCAAGTTAATCCTATATAATATATTAATGCTTATATTTATAATCAATTATACAGGGGCTATATTGATACCGGTAGTCAGGTGAATGTTGCATAAGTAATTATAGTGCATAATCTTCAAATAAAACTGCAAAATACAGATATTGTTTTAAAATCATTCGGTGGGGGGGCTCATATTTCCAGTAGGTATTGGCGAAAATATTCTCGTGGTAATAAATAATATTCCTGTCAATGTGACCATGGTTTTTCTTGAATCAAATATGGAAGGAATAGATATCATAATAGGACAACCAATCATTAACGACGAACGACTGAAAGTTACCATCAAAGGCCCAGAAGTCAGTCTATCGACTGTTGAACAATTTACCTCTTTACCATCATGCCCAACCCCTACAGAAAAAAGTTTGTGGTGAGGACCTATGAAGACACCTATGTTCCACCTTTGCAGGAGGCACGTGTTCTGGTTACTGTTGATGGAATCGGCGATTCAATACTTCTTGCTAGTTGATTACATGGTCACGAAAAGGAAAAATATAACATCCCTACTCAAATTCTGGAAGGGCCAGTTTCTACACTGAATATCATCAATTTAGCCTGTACGCCTATTGTTTGGCATAATAATCGCATAATAGGTAGAGGGGACCGGATATTAGTAAAAGAAATAGATATTTGTTCCATGTCCAATACATTTACTTTGCTAAAAATAGATATTTCAGGAAGCCGGTCTAAAAATTAATTTAGATAAAAATAAAAAATATTGAATATTCAGGGTACGAAATATCACAGGACGGCATTAGGCTTTGCCAGCGTAAAATCACCGCAGTAATTAATTTTCAAACACCGCGGGATATTCATGAGTTCAGGCAATTTTTGGGCTTATCATTCTATTTTAGGAAATTTGTTAAAGATTTTTCAAAATTAGCCCCATCACTGAGTCAATTATTAAAAAAGAAAACGAAATGGAAATGGGGTAGCGATCAAAATGAAGCTTTTAATAAAATCAAATCAATTTTAACTACAAGACTTGCTATATACAATCCAAATGCAAAAACTGAAGTGCATACCGACGCTTGCTCGTGGCGTACAGCTGGAATTTTACTACAGTGGAAGGATGACAAACTGCATCCTGTATATTATTTTAGTACATTTTTAAAAATGGACATGCAGCCACGCATCGCTAGGTGGTGGTTATCAGTCCAAGACTTTGATATAGAAATACAGCACCGGCCAGGTGAAAGCATTAAACACGTCGATGCTTTGGCTAGAAACGCTGTTACTATATACACGTTAAGTGAAGAAGATTGGATAGTGACATTACAAATGGAAGATCCCAAAGTAAACTCCAAAAAAATTCAGCAGATAAAAATTTAAAAGCTAACTTGTGTGATTACAAATGGTAGAGTATGTAAAATAATTTATAATGGTAGTCACAAACCTGTTATACCTAAATTATCACGATTTAGCATCATGCGCAAATATCACGACGATATTGGACATATTGGCCTAAAAAAATGTGAGGCCCTTGTGAAAAGTAAATACTGATTTGAAAGAATGACTCAATTTATAAAAAAATATATCAACGCATGCATTGACTGTCAATACAAGAAAGGGCAGTATGGAAAAAAGGAATAATTTTTACATCCAATTAAAAAACCAGATTGCCCCTTACATACACTACACATTGACGATTTGGGGCCATTTGCTAAAACAGGAAATAATGGGTTTTGTTACATTTTGATGATAACAGATTCTTTTTCAAAATATATTTTTGTAGGCCAACAAAAATAGTAAAGTCAAAAGAGATGTGTAACCACCTTAAAGATTTATTCGCGTTGTTTGGTAGGCCAGAAAGAATAATTTCCAACAGAGGTAAGGCCTTTACTAGCAAGAGAATTAAGAATTTCATTATTCGATATCAGATAAAGCACATTTTAAATGCAGTAGCGTGCCCTAGAGCAAATGGACAAGTAGAAAGATATAATGAACTATGGTGGATCGATTAAATGCGTCTGTAGATCATGAACGATAATGGCTGAGAAACTTCCCAATGTCGTATGGGGGTAAATAGCACAATAAATAGTGTGTAATAGTGTATCTCATCAGTTGATGTTTAATTGTGACAAAATATGGCGAACAGATACAAGACGATGCAGATATTGTAACTACGGAAAGTAACGAGAAAACTCCATCAAGTATTGAAACAAATGAAGAAAAGATTTGATAGGAAAAGAAAACAAAGTGTTGCTTACAATAAAGGTGACCTTGTCTTTTGGGCTGGTGCAGCCACAGATAACAAAGAGGTTACCAGAAAATTAAAAGTAAAATACGGTGGACCATATAGGGTTACTAAAGTATTGGGAAATGATCGCTACGAGATCAGGCAAATTGAGAGTATGAAAGGTTACAAAAAGTTTAAGGCTGTAGCACCAGCAGATAGCCTAAGAAAATATACAAATAACTTGGACATTAGTACAGACAGTTAGGTAAATAATACAGATCAGTTGATTGATTTGTTAGAAGGTTAAAAAAAAACCTATTCTACGCGAAAAACTGATAATATATGTATTTATTTATGCATGTTTGTGTTTTCAGTTAGTATAATAATTATAATTAGTTTGTTTTAAGTTGAAAGAAATTTTCAGGTATCTATTATAAAATGGCCATGTATGGTTGATTATTTATAAAGCAATAAGGCTGGAGAGTGCAGTTTTGCATTCCTGAGGCAAATAATAAAGAAAGAACCAATAAATGTATTAAGCTGCTAATAATAATTAAAAGAGCAAATAATAAATAATCTGTTGGGAAATGCATGAATAGCGCCCACAGGCATAAAGAAAGAAATACTATTCTTAAAAAATGCTGAGATAAATAAGCTTGTAAAATATACAAAATGAGTCAGGTGGCTTGACAAAGTTGTATGAAAAGAATGAAACTACTGTGGCAGTAGAATATGAGTGTTTATAATTTAGAATGCTTTGGTAATATTCATGTGTTGCAGTCGAGAAATGCGTGGATAGTGCTCGACTGGCAAAACATAAATATATAGCATGCATAAAGTGATTAAGGCGCCACGGTCGAAAAATGCATGATATCGCTCGACTGGCGTGCACAAATTTGCTATACTTGCAATAGAGAAATGCGCGCATAGTGCTCTATGCATACAGCTATATTTTAACTATTCTCTAGCCATACCAATGCATTTTAAATTTTACAGGTACCGCAAAAATGGTCAAATAGGAACTCAACTCATATTTAATATTTGTTTATGTTACATCAATTAGTAATGTCAGCAGTTCTTAGATGAAGTAAAATACATAATTGTAAACTAATGACAGAATATATAGTACAGCCTAAGCAGCAGTACTTGCGTTTCATTTCACATCTTAATTGCTGTTATTATTTTACATCCTAACAAGAGTAAAAAAGTGTTTAGAATGGTTAAATATAACCCTTTCGCTTCTCCCCCCTGGAAAATCTCCTACGCCTAGAGTGACCTCCCAAAAAATACGATTTTTCCTACATTTTCATTACAAACTAATGGATGGGGGAAAATATGGAAATATTACTAATAATGTCCATTATCAGTAATAATATATACACACCCTTAAAAAATTGTTTAAATCGTGTTTAAAGGGCGCAAAAGCACATAATTTCGTTTTAAGATATTTACAGTTTTTTTTACGTTTTAAGAGAAATATGACGATTAAAAAAATGTTTAGAATACGTTTTTGCATAAGAATACATAATTTTAGAAATATTAGTCCTTAACCCTTTTGTTCTGTACTCGTGGGTAATCATTGTAGCAAAAAAATTACATTGTCGAAACCCAAATATTTCCATTAGTATCGGTTTTTACCCGATACACAAGAGGAAAAGGAATTATAGAATACCATTTTGTACCAAAATACAAATGTTGGAACTACCAACCCTTCCATTTTATTGTCTTGAATCACTTCATTGTTTTAAGGATTTATATAGAAACGCGATTTGCGCCGTTTTTATTGATTTCAGTGAAAAATCCCTAAAGTAAAAAAGTGTTTAGAATGCGATTTTGAATAAAACAAAATATTTTTCCTTATCAGTTTGTAGTAAAAATTTAGGAAAAATCGTATTTTTTGGGAGGTCACTATGTTCACTCTCAGTAAAGGGTTGAAACGATTAGTCATTTTTTTTGCTATTTCAACTTCATTGTGACAACCATGCCTCCCTGTACAAATTAAATTACATAAAGGAAATCATAAATCAATCAAATACAAAGTACAAGCAATAAATTTGTAGAGAAACAATGTTGAGAAGTGGCTTGGTTAAAAAGGCAGATAAGGTTTAGCTAACGCGGCGGTGATGCTGGGATCAAAAAGAGCCGGGAGAAAGGGACTTGCATTGACGCATTCAAGCGTCAAAGTTGTGCTCCTAACAAATTCTTGTTAAAAATATATAAAAGCTTACCTGTGAGGAGTAAATAAAATTCGAGATATAAATTTTCTTAATTGTGAATTCTGTGAATATAACATTCTACTAAATATTGTGAACCCGAAGCCTGACGTGGATTTCACTGATAAGTATAATTTTTGATATTTTTTTCTGTCATTTTTACTATATGAGCTATTCTGTTGATTTGAATGATTTTCGGGAAATGAGTAATTCCTCTTGATTTTGAAAGATCCTTTGCACCGAATTTAAATACTAGACTGAACGTAACCTACAGGTAGAGCAAAATTTAACGCTATTTATTTGATTGTTTTGTATGGCCAGATAATTTTGGTCTATCGTTTTTAGTTATGGCAAATAAACAGAAACTCATACAATGAAATATATATTCCTTTTATTATGGTCTAGATGAAAGCAGTTTAAGTCTCTTAAACAGCTATCTTACTGGACGAGACCAAATTGTATCATACAATAATTTCCAATCAAATATTGAGCAAATTAAATCTGGTGTTCCACAGGGGTCACTGTTAGGACCTCTGCTTTTTCTAATATATATAAACGGCATAAGTTCTATTATACCAGACATAAAAACAATACTGTATGCAGACGACACAAACTTTTCTGACTCCTATGTAGATTACGATATAGCAAAAATAAAAAAACGAATTGAAGAGAATCTATTAAAATATAATGAATGGTTTGTTTGTAATAAACTATCGTTAAACAATAATAACACTGCTAACATTACCTTTAGCAGGAGATATCTGGATAACCTAAATAACCCAGAAGAAGTCAAATTTTTGGGTATATATCTGGATCCAAAATTAAAATTTGAAAATCACATTGATCATTTGGCGACCAGGTTATCAAAAAATATATTTGTATTAAAGAATCTTAGTAAAATAGTACCAAAAAATGTCTGTATGCAGGCGTACCATAGTCTATTTCAGTCTATCTGCTGTTACGCAATTATGGCGTGGGGGCACTCCTGTCATGCAAACAGAATTTTTGCTCTGCAAAGAAGAGCTGTAAGGATAATTGCTGGCTTAGGATACAGAGAAGATGTAAAAAACACCTTTATTCAATCCAATATATTAACACTTCCATGTAAATACATTTTTGAATGCTTGGTCTATGCACATAAAAACTTAAATAAATATTCGAGTAACGGTTGTTTTCATGAGTATAATACCAGAACAAAAAATGATATTCGAGTTGATTACTTTCGATTAGAAAAATCCCGAATTTCAGTAAATTATTACTGTCTTTTATTTCTGAACAAAATTCCTCCATGTATAAAGTCATTACCATTTAAAAAATATAAAATTATGATTAAAAATATGCTAATAGCTGAAGCTTTTTACAGCATTAATGAATTTTTACAATGTGACATAATTTTTGGGCATGTTTCAAATACCTAAAGATCTTTTAATTATTTCGACTTTATTTTTCTTTTCAATCATGTCTAAATCTGTTTGTGTCTTATTGTTTGTGTCTTATTGTTTTATGGATTTTCATTTATTTATTATATTACTATTCTAAATATATTATTATACTTAAGGTCAAATAATTTTTATGCAAATTTTAATTTTAGTAATAAGTAAGTTAATCTTAGTAATTAATTAATGTGAATATGTAATGTAACATCTTTTGATGATGTATATAATTACTCTCTTTTGACCTGTGAAATGATCTTTAATGTATCAAATGCACCAATAAATTACTTACTTACTATTTGAAAGTCATGAATGAACAAAACTATTATTAACTATTACCCCTAAGTTCTTGAAGTATTAGCAGCGGCTTATATTGCGCTACGAGTGCCGGCCCCCAAAGGCCTCCATTTTCAGACACGTTCACCCACGACCCCTCTCCCGATGGGTTTGCGACAATTATTCCAATATTATCAAACTATAATAAGAGATTTAAAAAGAAGTTTTTATCGAAATTTTTGCAAAAGAAAGTCAGGCGTAGGAGGTTCTCCACGAAGAGAGGCGAAAGGGTTAAATAATGTTGTTACCAAAATGCTGTATTCTTATGCAAAACGGCATTCTAAACACTTTTTCACTTTACATATTTTTCAGTAAAATCGCGTAAATCAGGAATTAATTTTAAAGTTCATTTTGAATTTTTCAATTTGTGCACTAATTTTCAAAGGTACACTTTCATATGTCGTCGAAACTTAACATAATGCAAAAGGTTTCAGGTCTTTACATTGAAGTAGTAACGATTAGGACCTATTCATTTCCACTACTAACTATACAGTCTGAGATTGTGTAAGAAGGCCATCTTGTACAATGGAAAAATAAAAATAAATTGAGTGTATATCATTTCGCCTAATAAATATTTAAAAATAAAGTTCTAACCTTCTACTAGTTCACCATATTTCATGCTAATATTAAATTTAATAGTCTTTAAGGTGGTAATTAAACAAAAATTGATGAAGATTTCTGAGGGAGCAAGCACCGACTACATTAATTTTTGCCACTCTCATTTTATTCAGTCACTATTTGTTTGAAAAATTAATTTTAAACAAATATAGGAAAAAATATATACATATCCTTATACTAAATTAATTATTTAATTTAAAAAGTTCTAAATAAAAATCACATCCAGTATAATTGACAAAAAATTATAAAATATGAATTACTATGTACAGTCCTTATTTGTTAATATCAAAATACTTATTATCCTATAAATAAAATCACATGTATAAAATTTTTTCTTTTTAACAATAAATAAAATTAATTATGTACAATTAATATTAAAAATGTGATTATATAGAGTTGGAACAATGAAGTTGACACACTATAGTGCTGGACCAGCATTGTCATCAAAATTTGTAAACCGATCACTTTTTTCTTCTATTCGATGCATATTTTCTAATGTCGCCGCCATTATCCTTAAATTATCTACACCAGTAAGTAGTTGTCTGAAATTAAAATTGGTTTTATAGTACAATTTAACATTATAAGATGCATTAATTTGCCTAGCAATATGGTCAAAATTGATATCCAAGTCAATTTACTAGTCACATCAAATGTAGGCTTTGGTCAATTTTCCATCAATTTCGAATTACCTACCAATGAAAATGTTTTCCTTCATTTTGTTAATTAAACCACAGATTAAATAAAATAGATATTTGACCTCAAAGTATTCCGTATGTAATAAGAATAAAACTCCCACAATTATTACTTACATTAAAGTGGAACTTCCTACTAACTAGTCATAGAAAAGTACCATTTTCTACTCTCGTATAAATAACTATTACTCACTCAGATGAATTGCGATATTCGGCTTCGGCTCATACTGTAAACGTCATCCTCGTGAGTAATTGCTATCATTACATGCTCATTGAATAATGTACAATTTTTATAAGACTCTTTAGTTTTAAGTTTTAGCACGTGAAAATAGGGACCAAGTGAATTTTCGAATTTTCATATCTCGTTTATCTCTTGACTTTTCATAAGTGAAGCCTCAAAATAATTCATTATCAAAAAATTATGTCCTGTATAAAATGTGGAACTGCATGTTGTGCTGTGATAGTTGCATCCGCAACATCCATAAAAAATGTTCTGGACTATCTGATTCATAAGCTATGGAACTATTAACTATTATATATGTATATAATTTTATATTAAAATACCCTTTATTTTGTTTCATATATTGTTAATTATAATTATAAATCTAAAAATAAGCTATAAAAAAGACACATACAGGCATAGTGTGCATCTAGGTGTTACATATACATCCTAAAAATATACCATGTAATGAAACTAATATATGTACTATGTAATGTAAACCAATTTTCAATAAATTTTATTATTAACTTTGAAAAACACCTACAATACTTTAATCACAATACATATATTTTACAGTATGCTGATGACACAGCTCTAATTAGTCATGATTGCATCCTGGAAAAAACTGTTGTCCAATTACAAGAACTAATGAACAGAACAATGACCTGGTTCAACAAGTGGAGACTAAAACCCAACCCAACAAAATCCAAGTACATTATCTTTAATCACGGAATAAACAACAACTCACCAACGGTTACCATTAACCATCACATTCTCCCCGCTCAGTCAACAGTCAAATACCTGGGCGTAAGTTTAGACAGCAAATTGAACTTCAACAACCATACCAAATACATAAAGAAAAGATGCATCACCAGAAGCAAACACTTTTGCTGCATGACCTATAAAAACGAGGGAATCAGTAAAAAGACAGCAGCTCACATTTATAAATCAATATGTAGACCAATACTAGAATACGGCCACCCCCCTTTCCTAAATGTCAGAAAAACAGCAATAAAAAATATCAACGTTGCGGAAACATCAGCACTGAGGACCATTACCAAATACTGACACCCAAAAAATCCGTTGCACAGCCCACCTAGCGCTCTTCTATATCAAATAACCAATACAGAACCAATTCCACAGAGACTATCCAAATTATCCACTAAATTTGCCAGGGCTGATCACAACATGAAAATACTCCGACCTCTCTGCAAAAATAGAAATCGTCAAACAACCGGCTACAGGAAGTTTCCTCAAAAAACATTGTGGGAACACATCAATGAACTAAGAACCGCATAATAAAGAACCATCAAACATTATACACACACTTTTGTCGTTGTTTTCTTTTTTTCACATTATATCTATTTGCTATTCACATTATACATAATAAATAAAAAATAAATAATAAAATGTAAACAATATTTTATTGTAGAAAGGCTGAAGGACCTCGGTCAATGGCCATTTGGGTTTTTGATCAATAAAGTACTTTGATATTATTATTATTATTAAAGGCAAGCGTCTCTTAAAATTTTATTGCGATGACTGTATAACAGGACTTCTTCAAGTTCCCAAGTAAAAGTAATTGATAAACTAAAGTTAGAAAAGTGCAAGCGTTGAAAACCAGCTCAAGTTCGACTGTTCCTTCTTCTGACGAGAAAATGTTTAATGAAATTAACGAACGAAACAAATGCTGCTCAACTAGTGTTATGTTTTTCAACATTCCTGATCAGCAGAATGATTTAGAGGATATCATAACAATTGTCACAAATATGGTCGGCGAGTGTTCCAAAATAGTTAAAACTATGAGGATAGGGAAAAACAAGAATGGTGTTAAATCTTTGAAAGTTGTTCTTCCTACCGCACATGATGTAATATTCTTTGAAATAAATCTAAATTAAAGGGCAGTAAAATCTATGTCAGCCCAGATCTCACACCAAAGCAACGAGTACTTGAAAAAACCACCAGAGATGAATTCAAAAGCGTAAAATCCCATGGAGAGTCAGATCTTCAGATTAAATATACTCATGGTATTCCCAAACTGATTTCAAAAAACTGATACTGTCCGATGATCAGAGGAAAATCAAACCACTATCTATTTATTACCAAAACGTCCGTGGCTTACGAACGAAATTAAAAGCTTTACTGCAAACCATCAATTCTTCTCCTTTTCATGTTATTATCCTTACTGAGACTTGGTTAAGTGATGGTTTCCACGATTCAGAACTGTACATGAACGCCTCTAAAATCTTTAGAAAAGACAGACCTATTGACACTAGTGCTTGCTCTAGAGGTGGTGGTGTGCTGATTGCATTACATAACAGTTTTTCCTGTAATTTTTTAGTTCTATGGAAATTGAGTAATTATTTGTCTCAACTGAAAGCAACAATAACAAAATTATCATGGGTGCCTATATGCCATGAACAAACATTAACCAAAACATTTAGAAAAATCAATGGACTTTCCATAGCAGAGTTTATAAAATTATTTTGCAGTGATCAGTTATTCCTGACAAACCTTCACAGTAGCACAGACGATATTAACAATATTTTCAGTATATTTTATGAGCACTTCTCCTGGTGCTTCCAAACTGCATTCCCCAATATTACAAAAATAGTGTCAGAAAAGCAGGAAAACAAAATCAAATTTGGTCCTGAAACATTAAAAAAAATACAAGATCTCAAAGATTTAAACAAATAAACTGCGAATACTTAAATGTAAAGTATACACAGTCAAAAAGAGATGTAGAAAACTGTATTAGAACTGAAAGACAAATATGCTATAAAGACAACATAAAAAACTTCAATAACCAAACCCGTTCACTCTGGAAAATAATAAAAAATAACTCAAATCCTGGCTTAAAAGTTAACAGGGACATATAGCTGTTAATTAATAATGAAACTGTTACAGACACCTCCAAAGTAGTTGATCAATTTGGCGATTACTTCTCCAATATCATAGAAGACAAATTAAGTGATCACTTTGATGGTAAACTATCTAAAAATTGTACCAATATAAAATATACAGCACATAGCTTCTTCTGCACACCTGTCACTGAAAATGATGTCCGGAAAGTTATTGCTGCCCTACCCAACAAAAAGTCCACTGGATTTGATGAGGTCTCTGTCGATTTAGTGAAAAAATGTAGTCATATACTGTCAGGGCCAATTGCGTATGTCATAAATAAATCTATCAAACTAGGTCAATTTCCCAAACTGTTAAAACTTGCATTTCTCATACCTATACCAAAAGATGGTGACCCTCAAAATATTGAAAACTACCGCCCAATTGCCATACTAAGCGTATTCTCAAAAATCATCGAAACAGTCATTACGCAAAAAATAAAGGACTACCTCAATATATTTAATATAATAACTGACTGTCAACATGGGTTTAGGAAAAATCGCTCTACTGAAACAGCAACGCTGGAATTTGTTCAACACATACATAATAAAATTGACCACAATGAAATTACCGCCGGCATTTTTTTTATCAGTCTCATGCATTTGACACACTAAATATAAATAAATTCGTATCTGAGAAATTTCAAAGTATGGGGATAAGGGGTAACACCAACGCCCTACTAACATCCTACCTAGCGAATAGAAGATTTATGATAAAATATGGCGTCACAACATCGAGAGAATATACCATAAACAGAGGCACACCGCAAGGCAGTGTCCTTGGTCCACTAATTTTTTTGCTGTACGTCAATGATCTTCCTCAGCATATTACAGGTGGAAAAATTTTTATATATGTGGATGATACCTCCATAATTACCTCGGGAAAATGCGCAGAGGAAGTACAATATAATATAATTAGCATCATAAAACAATTCAGTGAATGGTGCACAAATAATCAGTTAATGATAAATTTAAAAAAAAACTGTCCTCATTAATTTCTACAACCGCATTGACAAATCCACTAACCTTCACCCGATTGTTCAAAATATTACTGTTATGTGCTGCCCTCTAACGAGGAAAGATGTGATTAAGTTCCTGTTCAAGATGAAAGGAAACTTGTATGGTGGCGCCATCTATGAGCCAATTGACGAACAATCATCTAGTACATAGTAGAAAACTATGGAGGATTCTAGAAAAGAGTTCTGGAAGGATTCCAAGTGTGTATATAAAGAGGTGAATCCAGCAGATGGAGGAACATTACAGTTTAGTGAAGTATAAGGAACAGTTCAGTTTAGTATCCAGTACAGTTCTGGGTAGTCTGTGGTTCTGGTAACAGAGACAGTTTGTAGAAGAAGAGTTCAGTTGAGTGAAGTAGGCAATACAGAGTTTTTAAGTTAGATAAAGTTGTCAAGTTTAGGAAGAAAAGTACATAGTGTTTTAAAAGTAGTGAATTCATATTAGATTAAGTTATTATTAGTTGTGTGATTTTTAAGTATTTACTAGTGTAATGTTAGTGATTAAATAAATCAGTGGTTTGTGAAAATTCTTGTTGCAAGTTATTCGAATCCACGGAGTGTTTACTGAAAATTGTAAGCACGTAACATTACTTTAACCCCGGTAAGTTCTTACAAATTTCTAGGTACTATAGTTGATAGTCAAATGAATTGGAACCTACATATCGACTTTGCAGCCAAAAAACTTAATAAGGTCTTTTACATTATAAAGAACTTGAAAAATAAACTAGACACAGATTCCATAATGTCAGTATATTACGCAAAGTTTCACTCGGTAATTTCATACAACATTATTGTGTGGGACCGGTCCCCGGATAGAAATAGAATCCTCATCCTACAAAAACGTGTCATAAGAATGATCTTCAATCTTGAGATGTGTACCTCATGCAGAACAACCTTCCGCGAAAAAAATATTCTAACAGTCACCAGCATATATTTACTAAAAATTCTACTACACATTCATACAAATAAAATTGAACTAAATAAACATTCTAACATACAAACAATCAATACCAGAGGGAAAAATAACATATACTAAAACAAGCATTATTACTCTAAATATGAAAAGTATAACTTGTTACCACTTGACCTGAAATGTCTACCTTTCCTTAAATTTAAAAGAAAGTTAAAAGGGTATCTTTCCTCAAACTGTTTTTACACCATTGATGAGTTTGTCCAGGCCATCAATGGAACATCTACACTGTCTCACTAATTAATGAACCCAACTATTTTTTATCCCTTGATGATGTTATTTTATTATTTAATATTGGATTTTATTATTGTATATATTCATACCCTTTTGTATTGTACCTGACTTATCTTATCTGCACTCGATATAGCTTAAAAGATGAATAAAAATGTATTATGTATTATTATGTATTATTCCCCCCAGGTCACCTAGTAATGTGTATACCTCCCTTGCTGAAAGTTTATATAATATTGCAGACCAACACAATACTGAGATTTGTCTTTTAGGTCTTCCTAATGCTATATGGATCAGCGATAACTTGAGCTCCTCCGTGACGTCAGCGTCAAATAACCCTTACAGTGAAGTCGAAGCAACAGAAATTTGATCTAATATTTGTGCCTTCCTGAATCTTTTCCAAGTCAACAACATCCGTAATGATGTTCAGGAAGATATCTATAGAATTAAATTTACTCATTCTCACTTCCTGTCACTTGCTCTTGAGAATGAATATCAGGTTCATGCATGCCATTTATACAAACTTTGCAAAGGTCTTCGATAGAGTTAACCATCTATTTTCACTGGACAAGTTGAATTTGGTAAGCATAAATGGTTCTTTTTTGAAATGATTTGAAAGTTACCTACTTGACCATACACAGATCGTTCGCGTAAACAATTATTTCAGATCAAAAGACATTCAAGTCACGTCAGGCGTACCACAAGGTACTCACTTGGAACCCTTGCTCTTTAATTTATTTATTAATGACATTCACAAGTGTTTTACTAATGATGGTAAGTTTTAGTAATGGTTTCCTCTTATTTGCCGACGATCTTAAATTGTTTTCTAAAATAACCACCACTGAAGATTGCAATAAATTACAAACAGACTTGAATAGCATTATCGCATGGTGTCACCGTAATGGTATAGAACTTAATGCTAGTAAGTGCCATACTATATCGTTCTGAAAGAACATGTCTATTATGAATTGCAGGAATTTTTTGATCATTTTAGATCTTAAATTTTAATATCTGTACGTATTGTTTTTGTAACTTTTAATCATATGTAATTTCAAATAATTTTAGTTCTATATAATTGTAATCTCTGCTCGCATTGGGCTGTAAATGTTTTTAAGTTGTGATTGTAATCATTTTATTTTGTATAATTTATATTTTATTGTATCGTGCTCTATGGAGCACAATGACGTGTGTATACAAATGTCTCACATGAATAAAATTCTCTCTCTCTCTCTCTCTATCGCAACACGGATCCTCTTCAATAACACATCCCTTGATAATGTTTCTGTTAATAAAGACAAGAGTGTAATACTCGACCCATCATTAACTTTCACATCTCATCTCTCAAATTATTACCAAATCATTAAAAATGTTAAGTTTCATTAAACGAACTTCATGTGATTTTACTAATATTGCTTCTATTAAGCTACTTTACTATTCACTTGTAAGGCAACACTTAGAATAAGCTTCATGTGTTTGGACTCCATACTATAATATATACATCCAGAATTTAGAACAAATACAACATAAATTTTTACGCTACATCGCTTTTAAATCGAATAAAAATCTTGATTATGTAAGTCTTGAAAATGATCATATCAATTCTCTTAGAGTTTGCCAGAAACATAGAGATCTTAAATTATTATTTAACATAATTAATTCTAATGTTTCCTGTCTATATTTGCTAGAAATATTTGGCATTCATGTTCATCAAGAACTACCTATTCAGCTATTATGTTTCACGAATCAGTTCATCGAACCAACTACGGGTTTAACTCATTTGTTGCAAGGTCCTCTAGGCTTACCAACAACCATAGTGACTATCTTGACTTCTTTACAAATACACCGATCTTCTCACTGCAATTAGCAAACTGTCTTTTTTAGACCTCAACGTTAAGCATATCATATTCTCATATTATTTTCTTTTGTTTTATGACTGACATCCATACATATACATGTATTTTAGTTATATTTATATTTATTTTGTGTATGTTTACCCTAGGAATGTAACTAGTATTACTGCTATTTTCTTTCATATATGTTATATGTACCATTGTAAATTGTATTTTAGAATTGGGTTTAGTACTAAAAATTGTTATCCCTGAAAATATTCACAAAAATTAACAGGTTTCGAGAAAATTTAAAAACATATGCATTGTTTTTTTTTAGGTGTAAATATGACGGTAAGTCCCCAAAGATATTTGTTCGAACTTTTTTGCTGTTCATTACTACCCCATGTACTGTGATGGAAAGCAAAAAAAGTCTCTAAAAATCTTTTTTTAATGCTGAAAAACGGTTATTTTACTGGGGTAATAGTTTGAATAAAGTGGATCAGATAGCTTTAGTAATTTTCAAAAAATTTACCTTAAAGAGTGCTCCGCAGTACTAGCGGCAGTTCTAAGCTCTTGAGCCAAACGATGAGAGTGTAATTCATTCGTAGAATTATAGTAACCTTGTCCACCAGCAGCCTCTTCGCCACGTAGACTCTGGTTATCAAGTTTCAAATGATTTAGTTGCATCTGTAAAATAATGATTTGCTTTTATCTTACTGTGCAATGAATATGGTACTACAGGTTGTAAATGTATATGTTGTTTTCTTACCGTAAGACTTTTAACTTCTTGCTTCAGTTTTAATACGCTATTTTCTGCAGAAATTGCCCTCCTCTGAAAATCAAAATTATACAATCAATTGAGAATACTAACATCTTCAAAAAAAACATACAATGTTGTCAATAATACAGTAATTTGTCACACAGGATGTTTAGACGGAGATCTGGCTACATAATTTTAACGTGACTCAATATAGTCTTACTTTCTCATACAGTGAACGTGATTCCAACAGTCATGAAAATTTACAATTTTCTAGTATATCCTGTCACAAAGTACATGTAACTATTGGTAGACCTCCAGGTAGGGAAGAAAGTTTATTTAACAGTAATAATTGTCATGAACTTAATGCACCCTCTATATATGACCTACGAAGCTCTAGGATTTACTAGCAGAAAGAGCCGTAAGTTTCAGAATATTGATACACTGAAGCTATTACATACCATCTTTGTCTACCTTAATTTAGAATATGCTTCTACCATCTGGTGTCCTAATTACCTAACATATTAATAATTTGGAAGAAATACAGTGCAGATTTTTAAAATATGCTCATGTTAGAACAGAAGGGGAATATCCTCCTATAGGATTTCCTGAATCTGAACTTCCCATAAGTTTCGGCTTCGACTCATTAGAATGCAGGCGCATAAAACCTTATCTGATCTTTTTACACAAGATAATTCATAACAACATAAACTGATCAGAAATTTTAAGTATGTTAAATTTTCATACTCCCAGAGCTGAGGTAAGATAGCCAAATCTATTTTATCTGCCAACTTGCCACGAATAAATGTAAAATAGTATTACCAGGGTGTCTAGCAAATCCTAACCTAGAAATTCGGTGCGTTTAGAAAGCTAGAGTGTCAAGAACTGATGACATCACGTCTTTTCAGTCCAGAAATTAGAAACGCACTTGTGGTGTGTTTGTTGTTTCTTCCTTCTTGACATCTTTTTGGATCAAGTCTTGGAGATTATGTTGAATTTTTCTCTATACATTTTTTAATTAAAACATAATATTTTTAGTCGCAAACTCCTCTAGTAACCAGACTGCAACCAACAGCTTCTCTCCGGGCTATGTGCCCCGCCGAGCGCTGAATTACAAGTTACAAGCCACAAGTGTAATAATTTCATATTACCATCAAAATGCTAATGCTTTGATTGCAACAAACACCAGCCGAAAGACTGATCCTACTTAAAGGAGCTCTCGTGCCAGTTGTCACACTCCACTCGCAGACTGCAGTTTCGAGCTGTTGGCTCTCGTCAGTGCAAGGTAGGCATGTGATGACCGACACGAGGATCACTTGACTATTTAGTACATTTCGGTATCTTTGGGATAGCGACATGTAAAATAGACAGCAGGCGCCATGTAGCGGTCCAGTATCTGTTGCAATCGAAAAATAAATAGCCTGACTGGGTTTAGCACAGTTCAAATGTGCTTTTAGAGGGCGGAATATTTATTTTTCATATTCATAGAGGTCATAAAAAAATGGTAATTTTTTTTAAGCACATGTTTGTTGAAAGCATCAGTGTCCTACATCTGGAAAATAAAATGTTCTTGTATGTATCAATATATCAGATAAATACTAAAAAAAAACCTCATTGTGCACTTATAAAGTTATAGAAATTAAAAAGACACTACTGTGAAGTTTATGCCATTACAGTGCACCTGCAAATATTCACATACTATAAACCATTAGATTCCATAATTAGGGACAATAAATATAAAACTAATTGTAAGTTCCAATCCCTGATGTCGGGTTTAACGAGCTATAAAGCAAGCAGTCGAAATATTTTTTAAATGTTGGGCCCATAAGGATGACATCCAAAGCACTTGAACACATGAGGCTGATGCGGCCAGGTAGCTGCCTAATGTTTTAAAATTTTATTACAGGACTTTCTTTTAATGCTTTCATTTACAAAATCGGATGTACTGTACTGAAATACCCTGTATATACCCCATATATAAATTTAATATTTTCCTATTTATATTTCCAAATTCAAGTAATTATTGCAGGTAATTCATTTCATTTTTCCTTTATTTAGTCAATAAATATTGAACACAGTAAAGTGATCAAGAATGGATTTTAAAATTACCTTCTCTTAAAGCAATGTTAAACGCTACATTTTTATGAAAGAATTTACATAACATCGAGTCGAGCCACAAGGTTTGTTTACAATGGACACGATAAGCGTCAAGCCCTTCGGTTACTTCCCAGAGTATGAAATCGCCTACCCCTTTTCTATCTTAACAATAGGAAAAGATAGAGAGTTGAGTATCATTCTAAAATGCTGCACAGGGCTGTGCCGTAACCAACATTATAATGTTGTTAACGTAAACAATTCCCACGTGAGACCAGGGGGATGCGTAAATCCGGGTAGAATGGTGATATCACATACAATATAAAAGAAACTGCAGTGCCCATGCAAAAGGGTAATCAGACCTGAGCTGCATTGCAGGACATTGTGTTCGCTGTGGCTTCCTGGAGATTACAATTGTACCACACCTTAGTTACATCGCTGGACATTAAATTCGCTGTATTTTGGAGATTGAATTTAAACATACCTAAGTTACATCTCTGGACATTGAGTTCGTTGTACTTACGGTATTATTATGTGGTTATTTGTCTCACTGCAAGTCCAACAATATTTTGATTAGCTAGCCTTTTCACTTATTTCGTCGCAGTCGCAGACAATCACTCTTTAGCGTACTCTTTATGAAGTGCCATTTTAGCTTCTCTGTTATGCTCAACGAGTACGTTAAACATGAAGAATCGGGGGGAGAGCATTCACGGGCGATATAACGCTGTACAGAGCGCACGGAAATACAGCTGGCCTAAATTATTAAAGGTGATCGCTTGCTTATTTCGACTCTACTTTATTATTTGCAATTGCATTCATATTCTGGTTTCATCGGGGTGTAATGGGGAAAATTGACGCATTTGTGGTACTAAAAGAATATTTGATTTTTTTTTTTGGAATATTAGCTTTGATTTTTAACAAGAAAATATTATAAGATTATATTGCAATTTATTCAGTTATGATTTCACTCACGATTTTAATTCATAAAATTACACTTTCTGAATATTTTACTAGGGAAATTTGCGTTTGCAAAATAACAAGTTTATATTCAAGAACTATATATTTTCATCGTTTATGCAATGAGAAACTTTCATTTCCAATATTTTTTATTTGATGTACTTATTAAGGCTACTGTGTGCCTAATTTTGGACATGTAAAATGTCGTAGTAATGTTTACCTTTCAAATGATTATCTGATGAGATTTCTCACCAGCGATCTATTTGGTTTTCTATGATTGTTTAATAACGATCCATCCACTTAATTACCTTGCACTCACAAACTGTACAGGTCATCGGTCAGTAGTGGGTTAATTAGCCCGTAAACTTGTTCGTATTAAGAAGGGTTTACTTTTCGTCGAGTACTGAACTGGGACATCTCGTCTGTTTGATTTACATCTACCCACCTTGTTTTACGTTATTGGACAGTCATACAAAATTTGGTAGACTGCTTGTTTTAATTATAATCAAAGGATTTTTCCTCAACATTCTATGATCTTTTACATCAGTATTTAACGCTCATTTTTCAACTTAATTTTCATAATGTACAAACATGACATGATTCTTGTCCTTTGTTTTGCATTCGATTCATTATTTGGCTATTGCTAACAACGTTAATTATAAATCGTTACTATCCAGCGATTGCTAACAACTTTAATTACAAACAATTATTACCTGGCGATTGTTAACAGCATTAATTATAAATTATCATTACCAGGCATTTGCTATAACTCATTACTATTAAAAATAACAGCATACTTTTGTATAACTCAGTTCTTGTTACTGCATCAAAACACTCAGCATATCTATAGTATGGTCATTACTATAGCAGGGCAAAGTTTCCTATTATAATATTTAGACAATTGTCTCAAATATTTATATTACTTCTGATTTCATGTATAGCTATTTGCTACATCAATTTATATAAAATAAAATGGTTTTTTTTAAACTATTTTTCCCATCAATTATTGTCTTATTCTTTCATCTTTACCTTTTTCGTCATATAAGTAATAAACTAAATAAATGTTTTAATTTCAAAAGCAAAATAGAAAACAAACTTCAACTATAAATGTACAGTGCAATCTTAAGTAATAAAATACTACATAAATAATATATCAAATTAACTAGGTCTCTCAATTAATAGACAGTGTATTCAAGTTTACCAGGTATTTCAATTAATAGAGTGATTAATTTTCTAAGGTAGATAATATCAGACAGAAACAAGTAATATTAAACTTTATGTAAAAGAACCTGGGTAATTAAAAAGGGTTACTACACACACAACGAAATTTGGGTCCTACACTAACAAAACTAGACAATCACGCAAATGGCCAATTTGTTTGTTTATTTTTCAGATAAATAAATAGTAATTCGTTTACTGGTGACAAAATTACCAGCATTTTATGTGTAATAAAGACACATACCCCACAAACACTTCATTGGTACATGTGACCAGGATTTCTCTTTATAAATATACAGTGGGGCCTACAAGCGTTTCAGTTCTTTTTAAAGAGGTGGAGACTATTTATTCAATTCACGTAAAAAAAATGTATCTCCAAAATTTCGAATTTTTTCAAGGGTATGGCCCGAATTTTCCATATATTTCCTACATTTTCAAGGGCACTATAAATATTTCGTATAATTCCCGGTTTTCTTGATCACTAGACACCCTGATTAACCTCTTCACAATATGTATAACAATTATAACGACTTAAATTGCTCATTTGACATTATGTCTTGCAATATCCCAATTAAAAAGATGGATTTATGATTGATATATTTCGTTGCTTCTTTACTGTTGGTTATTCATAATTTTCTCTTTAGTTTGAACATTTATGTTTAAAATATTTGTTGTTAATTATGTTTCTTTATTTTTTTATTGTGCATTTTCTTTCCTTGTGTAGTTCTCCTATTGTCTAATTGAGTTGCATGACCTGTTGAATAGCGTAAATAAATAAATAAATATTAATGTTGTGACAAATTCTAACAAGCATAGAAACTAACCCTTCTCATAAAGTTAAAATCGACCATGTAATTACTGATGTTTCTGTAGCTGGCACAAAATATTTTTGAAATGGATTTATTGTGAAACTCAGCTGTAAATTCTCAAAGAATTAAAATATGACAAATCAATTACATGAATAGATATTAATAGAATATTTTAAAAACTGGTACTGAAAATTGCCAAAATTCAGGTAACTGCCAAAAAAAAATTTAGCTCCAGCCCTGACATTTTATTTTTCATATTTATTCTTGCAATAAGTCAGATATTGGATTTCCTATTACTATGGACCACCATATATTTTTAGCCGAGCACAAATTGTAAGTCACAAAGAGACAGGATCTTATAATTTATAGTGGGATCTGAACCAGTTCTTGGGCATAATTTATAATTATAAATTACTTCGTAGTAGGTGAAGTTCAAATCTACTTCACTAGATATGCTCAGAGTGAAGCTAGAAATGTTAACCACCGAGGTACCGCCCCCGTTATTTACAACAATTGGAAAATGTTCGCCATAAATATTTGCAACCCATTTTTATAGAGAGAGCTCTTATTAAATTAAATTATACTTTTTGCACATACATTACTTTTCTCCAAATTCTGCTCAACTTGCTCCAAAGCTTTTGCAAGATTCTGAGTATATTCATGTTCCTTATTTCTAGCTATTTCTAATTCTCTACTGAGACATTCACACAATCGGTTCTGTTCTGTTAATTGCCGTCTCATTATATCCAATTCGTGTCTCAGTCTCTCAGATTCGCTTTCGGGACTATGTGGTACAGATAAAGTATCACCTTTTTGAGAACAAACTGCACTGTCAGCAAGAAAATCTGGTAAACTCTTAGAATTTCCAACCTGCAAAAAAAAAGTAATAAATAGAAGTTATAAAGGGGAAGGAGAAACTTTAAGGTTTTTCTTATAGTAAAGCACGGCAATTTCTAAAATGTATCATCTTTTCACTTTTCAAATTTTTAATTTGTTGAATTTTGGTCAAGAACGTTACCAAAAGGCAGCCGGCTCGACCTATAAAAGGATCAACCCCATGTAAACTATCCATGCTAATAATAAAAACTTGTTGACAAGCACTGCACTTTTTCGCTACCCTCCTCTGGGAATAAGCACAGAAATAAACCTATTGCATCGCTTAACTCAATCTGGCAATGTCTCTGTTTTTATACTTATTAGAACATAAGTTGTTGCTTTGGTTTATAGTGCATTATCGTATTTTGTGAGGTTAAGAATATATTTGTGATTTTTAACAAAATATAAAAAATGTGTTCGAAAACAAAAAACGATAGATTTACCATAAATATCAACTTTTGTTCTTACGATGATCCATACTAATAATAATAACAAAAGTGCTTTATTGAACTATTACAATTCAACAGGCCATTGACTGAGGTTCTTCGGCCTATATTCTATGTATATATGTATATGGCTATAATACATTCAATGTATATTAAAACCTACTATAATATTAACTAAGACAACAAATTCATGTGAAAAAAAATCAATTTGCATTTATTATTTCCCATAAAGTTCTTGAAGGGTGTTTCACTCTTGCCCTGCCATTTGGTTTCCTTCTTGCACATAAGGTATCAATTAGCACTTTGTTTTGTACATTTCCGGAGAATCTTCTTGATAGAGTAATCAGCCCCTCTTTTATTGGTTCGATATTTGTCAGTTGGTAGAAGTTGGTTGGGAGGATTGTGTAGAGGATTATTTGGGTGACAAATTTTAGTTATCAATCATAAGGCACTTGTTTCTGCTACCATAAGCTTTTGTATGGCTGGTTTTTTACAGTTCTGAAAGAGTACGTGACCATATTCTACCATGGGTCTGCAGATGGTCTTGTAAATTCTACTGGCAGTTTGGATGTTGATTTGATTCCTTTAACTTGAGCTGTATGATCATTAAAGTTGATTTTGTGGTCAATGATTATTCCTAAATATTTGACGGATAGTTTAGGATATAGCAAATGGTTGTACATATTGTGCGTTGGGCAGTTCGGTCCCGAGTTGTGATTGAAAATGATGAATCGTGACTTAGCTGGATTAGGTTTTAATCTCCATTTGTTAAACCAAAGTATGTTGTATCAGATTTTGTAATCTTTGTATTGCTGTCACGATAGAGGTATTATGAGATACGAGAGTTGTATCATCCGCATATTGAAGTATATAAGCATTGCATGAAAAATGTTGTTCATCGTTATAGGGGTGGTAATAAATATCTGCACAGAAGATGTTATATAGTAACGGAGAAAGTGGTGAACCTTGAGGGAGGCCTTGTTCTGGTGTGAACTCATATGAAAATGAACTTAAAACTTTGACTTTTAGGCGGCGATTTTTCAAAAAATAGTCTACTAGTAATATTATGTACTTCTGACATCCTAACTTGTAAAGTTTGTAAACTATGCCCTTGTGCCAGATGCTGCCAAATGCTTTTTCAATAACAATAAATAGAGCTGTGTTTTTCCTCCATTCAATTTGGTGGTTTTAATGTTGTTAATTAACGTAACCAGTGGGTGTAGCATGGAGCATTTGGGTTTGAATCCGAACTGATAGTTCGGGATGTGTTGTCCTACACTTTTTCTCTTTTTTAATATCTTTTCAAAGTTTTTACCAATGACTGGGAGAAGTGTTATAAGTCTAAAATTCGTTGCCATCTGTATTGTGTTTTGATATTGTGACAATGGTGCCAAGTTTCCAATCATCCTGTATATATTGTTTTAAGAGGAAAAATTCTTATATTTTTATGATATGTAGGTGTATTTGAAGGTCTAGTTGTTTGAGGATGTTTTTTGATATCATGTCATAACCTGGAGCAGCACTATTTCCCTGATTTAATGTCTCAAAGTAATCAGCTTCATCGATGTAGTGTTCTACAAGTATTCTTTCTGTTCTGTAATTAATAGGAACTCTGTAGATTAGGAAAAACTAAAACAATTGTCAAAAACATAGGAGCAAACAAAACCATGTGCCTGTATAGACATGAAACAAACGAAAATACTAGAGACAGCAGGATTTCGTCGGTTAATTTTACATTGAGTGGAGATAGCAGGAATTATTAACTTAAAAAATATCCGTATTTGTAATTTAATAGGAATTGCTGTTTTTCGTACTAATAAAATAGTTTCTTCTCTTTCTAATAATACTGAAAACCCATTTTGACGTATAAGTGGAGTTAGTAAGTTAACACATTTCACCGATGATATATGTTTCATACCAATTTTCTATTTCCAAATAGTTGTCATTATCAAAGATTATGTTCTGTTTCTCTTTGTATGTAGCTTCAAAATGTTTTGCGAATATATCTGCTTTTTCTTCAGGGTTTCATAATTTTTACCATTCTCCTCTATTGGCTTATTAGTTTCATTTTTATTAGTCTATTGTTACCAGCGTTGAAATTGCCAACAATTATTGAATATTTGTGCAATGTACTTTTGGTAAAAATATTTTCCTCAGTTCTCAACCAGCAGTTAGAGAGTATACATCTACTGTAAAGTGTTGTGAATAATTTTGTGATAATAAAAATATTAATAAAATATGTCATCTGAAAGAGATGGAAATTCCGAAATGGAAATTGCTGAAACAGATGAAAATTGGCCAGAAAGTAGGAAAAAACGATCAACATTCTAACATATACTACTCACCAATAATGAGGGACATTCAATTTAAAAAGTATCAACATATATTTCACATTACAACTGATAAAAACTACACTAGAATAAATTTTACCGATTTTTGAGCAAAAATGAGTCCCAATGCCAAAGACACAATCATCAGTACAAAAAACGGTCTTTTATTAAAAACAGATACCGACAAAAATTCCATTAAAATGACATTGGAGAAAATGATCGAAAGTGGTAACATTCTTCAATTCAAGGAATCTACAACTAATAATACTCAGCCTTCTTCATCGAGCAGTCTCACAAGTTACTCTGTTGTAATTGCATCTATGGAGCATGAAATAGAGGATAAAACAATCAGCGACTTTTTAATCATAAACAACTTGGAACACCGGTATTGCAAACGAATTATTTCAAAAGCAACAAATCTATCTACTTCATTAATAAGAATTATCATCGGCTTTCAAAACATGTCTGAAACCCTGCTTTCTAAAGGATTGTTTTTCAAATATCGTCATTACCCAGTCTATCCCAGCAAACCACCAGCTCCAGCCCCCAAACCATGTAATAAATGCCTCTCTTTCGATCATCCATCTGAATCCTGACAAGAACCAATCAAATGCTTAAAATGCAAGGGAAAAGGGAAACCATACAACACCCAAGTGTTCTTCACCACCAACACCGAAATGCCATAGCTGCAATGCAGAGGATCACCAGGCATGGTCATACAAATGCCCAAACAGACCACGAAATCCCATCCAAGGTATTCCCAATATCCCAATTAAAATGCTAAGCAAAAATCTCACGAGATATTAAACGAAAATAAATAATCGAGAATCCACCAACCTTTAATTATTCATGATATGATAATCAACATTTGTGTGAATGAAATAAATTACTCTAAAGTTACCAACAGAGATGAGTTACTCATTCAACTACGCAAAAAATTTGTCAACAACTTCAAGATTGATAGTGTAGCAGTATTTTCAGGAAATAGAATTTACATCCTAATGTTCGATTTAGAACAAACTGATTCCCATCATTCTCCTACTGAACCCATCAACGATGAAAAAAATGGCCAGTATGAACATGTCAATGCTTAAAATACTTTACACAAATATAAACGGTTACCTAGCAAAAAAGTAAGAGGTATATAATTTTATAGACAACAATGATATAAACCTTGCGATATTCATAGAATCTAAAACCAAAAAAAGGAATACTGTGGTGTATAAAAATTGGAATATTATTCAACAAAATTCTCGCATTAGGATGAATGTATACTAAGAAGATATGTAATTTGTCATCTAGAAAAGGAATATTGAAATGTAGGCATTCGTTAAGTGGATTGTTTATTCTAGGTGGATTTTCTTTTCCGATTTTGTGTTCGTGATGAGATTGTATTAAGCCACATCCTCTCGTGTGATTGTAATTTATTAATTTCCTTCTTGTCGCAGAACAGTCCAATCTCTGTATGATGTGTTACTTCTGCTGTTTATTTTTGCTTCAACAAACATCACACATGAAATATTGTTTTCAATGTAATTATTTATTAGATCACTCACGCACGCGATTCTGAACAGTAAAGAGCTATCAAATAGCGGATTTTTTAAACTGATTTGATAGTGATAATAAACGTTTAAAAGTGCCCAAAGTCATCTTATATATAAAATTCTCGTGTCACGGTGTACGTTATTGAACTCCTCTGAAACGGCTCGACCGATTTTCGTGAATCTTAGCGTGCATATCGGCTAGGGTGGAGAATCGGACAACATCTATTTTTCATCCCCCTAAATGTTAAGGGTGGTCCACCCCTAAATTTTTTTTTATTTTTTTTAAACAAAATTTTTTGTTTTTATTTTTTTATGATACAGCATACACAAATACATACAAGCCTAAATTTTCACCCCTCTACGATCAACCCCTATTTTTATTTGTTTATTAAAGGCTTTAATTTTTTTGGCAAGATTTTTTTTATTATTTTGTCATGACTTAGAATAAACAATTTCATATAACTCTTAATTTTTCACCCCTCTACAATCAACCCCTATTTTTTATTTGTTAATTATAAACTTTAATTTTTTTGGCAAGATTTTTATATTTATTTTGTCATGAGTGGCTGGCAGAAAGAGCGATTTTGGCAGCTAAAAATGTGGACGTCAATGGGTTAAATTTAAAAATTCAACAGTTGTTGCCTGGGGACTTGGTGTCATACAAATCTATCGATGCAGTTTGCGATACCAACGAGACTGTGAATTATCCAATTGAGTTTTTAAATTCATTGGATTTGCCAGGCATGCCACCACACTATTTACAATTGAAGGTTGGATCTCCGATTATTCTGCTTCGTAACTTAAACCCACCACGGCTGTGTAATGGCACACGGTTAGTCATTAAAAAATTAATGAAAAACGTTATTGAAGCCATCATCTTGAATGGCAAGTTTCAAGGCGAAAATGTGTTGCTGCCACGAATCCCTATGATTCCTACAGATGTGCCAATTGAATTCAAACGCACTCAATTCCCCATTAGATTGGCATTCGCTATGACGATCAATAAGTCACAAGGCCAGACATTGTCTGTATGTGGCTTAGATTTGGAAACACCATGCTTTTCCCACGGACAACTATATGTGGCATGTTCTCGCGTGGGAAAACCCTCCAGTTTGTTTGTGTTGGCTAAAGACGGACTAACCAAGAATATTGTACACTCTATTGCACTGAGAGATTAATTTTTTTTTTTTTCAACTGCCATAATTGATAGGATAATATGAATAATTATTTTTGATATTTAGATAGCTATCAAAAATTGTAATTTAAAATATATTCGTTACTTTAATAAAGATTAATTTATTAACCTAAATAAAGCATACTTTTATTGTTTATAATGCTTTCGATTATAAGTACATTCCCGCACACTTATAGTAGATAGTTATTTTTATTGAACTAAAAAAATGTTTCCTAGAAATTATATACATGGCAAAACAACGTTTGCCGGGTCAGCTAGTTTCTACATAAAATTAAGCGCCTTAGTGCATTGAAAAACGTTTCCGCCGCGGATTTTGAGGACATTTTCACGACGAGAAGTCCCAAAAAGAAGCGAGCGGAATTTCCGAGAGTTCTATTAGCGAAAGTGAGACAGAAACACAAGCTGAGAAATCAACAGATAAGGACTGGATAATAAAAACAGGGAAAAAAAGAAGAGTTAAACTTAAAACATAATCACAATCAAAAAAAGCCAATGTAAACACACAACCAGGAACCTCTAAACAATCAGGTACGGCACCAATATTTTCAAAACATTCAACAAAACAAAATAAAAACTTACCACCAAAAAACACAAATGAAAAGATGGAAATATGTAGTATACCTCTAAATAACAACACAGTACAAAACCAAAACACAAATAAAACAAAAAATTTATCTGTTGCTATGCAAAACATCTTTAGAAAAAAGTACAGTTATGTCTATTGCTATTGTTATGTCTAACTCGCATGAAACTCGCAGACCAATGGTGCTCAATGTTTCCCAATGTTCGAGACATTATAATACCAACAAGGAAAGGCTTTATTATTAAGTCAGATAATACAAAAGAACACATAGAAATGGCATTGAAACACTTGAAAGAAAATAAGGAAATTTCCACATTTGAAGGTGGACATAGACATAGATGAAAAAGAAATAAACAAAATTTTACTTAACGCCAATATAGTACACCGTTATTGTAAACGCATAATATCTAAAAAAACCAACAAACCCTCATTATACATTTGAATAATCACAGGTGACATAAGACCATATGAAAAACTAATTAATGAAGGAGTGTATTACAAATGCAGATATTTCGCAGTTTCCCCAGCCACCCACCAGAACCCTTACCAGTACCATGTGCATTACACATACCACTGACCAGTGCAATACTCCAATAAAATTCTCCAAGTGCCATGGTGACCACAAGGACATTGAGTGTAAAACCAACCTTCTACCAACTTGTAAAGCATGTGGCTCTGCAAAACATGTTGCTTGGTCCATAAAATGTCCCCAACGGCCTACCAAACCCATTGAAGGACTACCGAATGTCAAAATTCGCTTTATTAACAAAAAATCGGCTGAACTCGACAAGAAAGTGACTAAAAACAGCAGAATCCATTCAGTAATCACAATTCATGATCATATGGATACTTACACAAATAAGATAAACAAACCTAAAAACAACAACCGTCAGGAACTTCTAGCCAAGCTACAAAAGAGATATATAGATCATTACAATATCAACACTATTCCCACATTTGTAAGAAATCGCCTTTATATACTTATGTTTGATTTGAACGTCAATAGCAACGATACACCAACAGAACTAACTGAAGGTACTCAAATTCACAGGGACATCTAAAATCAAAATACTATATGCTAACATCAACAGCTACAACTCAAAAAAGCATTTAATAAACCACTACGTGGAACATAATGATATCGATTGCAACATGTTTGTGGAAACCAAAACTGAGATAAATACACCTATAAATTATAGAGACTGAATCACAATTCAAAAGCACGGCAACATTGTGAATACAAATGTAAGGGGTGGAAGTTTAATTCAAGGTGAAAAATGTCTCAAAATTTGTAAAGCAAATCTACCTCACCTAAATAACCCATTAAATGAGACTATACACTCTACGATGCCCTTCAAGGACAA
Organism: Leptura quadrifasciata; assembly: GCA_963675555.1. Classification (NCBI taxonomy): domain Eukaryota; kingdom Metazoa; phylum Arthropoda; class Insecta; order Coleoptera; family Cerambycidae; genus Leptura; species Leptura quadrifasciata. Next base: position 144,912,257 of record OY776673.1, on the reverse strand, counting down.
GAAAATCCATATACTCCTAACATACATTCATCCAAACAGTGCATCGATTGAAGATAATCTGTTTGTGAAAGTTTCACAATATGAACACGCAATCTTAATTGGAGATTTCAACATCACCAACAGGAAAAAAAAACAAATACAACACTTTCTAAATAATTCAGACTTTGTGCAAATACCAAGTCCACTTACATTCATTATGGCAAACGATGAAGATTCCACTCCAGATTTATTTTTCTGGTCAAAAAATATTAGACAAAATATTTCAAACATCAACCTAATCCCAGACTTATGCTTTGACCACCTAGCCATAGAATTCTCTATTGATCTGGATCAACTTCCTGTGGATGATGATGAGGAAATTAAATACAATTTTAACAAATGCAATATGGAACGTGTAAATGCACAAATGCTGCAATACATAGAGAATGAAATTCCAATATACCCACAATACATTGCATTTTTCCTCGAGGAACTTAAACAAATTGTAAGTGAAAATACACCAACAATCACAAAAAATACTATGCATATAGACTCCCACCATTCATAATTAAGTTAATCAAGATCAAAAAACAACTATACCGTGAAATTAAAGTTAATAATGATCGAGTTCTAAAAAGAAAATTTAACGACCTTAACAAAGATTCACAAATTAATATCACAATATAGATCTTTCTCAATATTTAGAAGTATGCCAAGATAAAGGCGTCAAAAGGAAAAAAATACTGGAACCAAATAAAAAAACTATCAAAATATCAAAAACATAATGACAGTCACCAACTAATGGAAAATAACAAGACCTTAATAGCGGATCAGGAAATTGCAGACTTATTCGCAAAGCACTTTAAAAAATCGTATCAGTTTAGCAATAACGCAAACTTCGACATAAATCACCGTAATGAAATTGACGAATGGTTCAACTCATATTTTGAAGAAAGGATTCTTGAAAACATTATCCCTCCTATAGATGCAAATGAATACTATGCTGCAACTGCAACAAAAAAGAACACTACACCTGGATATGAAAATATATCATACAATATCTTAAAAAAATTAAATCCAGGTATACATGAAGAAATAATTCGTATCTACAACTACCGATCTATAACATTATTGCCCGTAATCGGAAAAATTTTTGAAAAAATTATTAAAAACAAGCTTGAAATACCTATTGGTGATTGCATACCTAATTATCAGTTTGGCTTCAGACAGGGATCAGCCAGAATTCATACCTTGATAATATTAACAAATAATGACCAAACAAATAATAAATAATAAATTACAAAACAAGTCGGCTGCCATTTTTCTTGATATTAATAAAGCATTTGATAGTGCTTGGCATCATGGACTCTTGTATAAATTACATCATATTCGATGCCCAGACTATATAATATGGATTTTAAAACACTATCTTTCAAACCGATCTCTACAAGTACGAGTTAAAAACAAATTATCTGCTTCATTCACTCCTGAACAAGGCTTACCACAAGGGTCACCTCTTTCTCTAGTATTATACAATATATTCTGTTATGATATATATAGTTACGATCTGGAACATCCACAGAGTATCGACCATAACGCATATATACTTCAATTCGCTGATGATAATTGCCTTGTATCTCATGGAAAATCTTTGATAAAAACCATCAAAAATCTACAACATCTCTCGGATAAGACATTATTTTGGATGAGGAAATGGCGAACTACTCCAAACCCAAATAAATCCCACCTGATTATATTTAACCATAAAGTTACAAACAACTCTCTATCGATTAACTTACTTCAACAGACACGCCAGCCTTCTCTAACTTGCAAATACCTGGGTATCAATATTGACAGTAAGCTAGATTTTAAGTCACACACCAAATTTTGGAAGGAAAATATTATATCTAGGACAAAACATTTTAGATCTCTCACATATAAAAATGAAGGCATAGACACAGCAACTCGTTTAACATCGAATTAATAAGTCCTTTAACTTTCCCGACCAACCCCAACATTCCACCCAAAAGAATATTTCCTACCCAAACAATCTATGAATCCCTAATGTTATTACGTAATCTTTAATAATATAAAACTGTCACGATAATACTTTGTAAACTTTTTTTTTTGCAAAATGCTATTATGAACATAATGTATTATATTTTATTTCAAATTGATATATACCGTAAATATAATATCATTGTAGACAGGCTGGAAGACTTAGGTCGTTAGCCAATTGGAATTTCCAATAAAACTTTATACTACTACTATTTATTAGATGTTTTTTTTTTGTATAATTATTGATGTTTGAATATAGGATATTAATGTCTGACATGTTCGTACTGTATATTATTTGTGTCGTTTATTGGTTCAGTGGGAGAAATTGCGTTTCCGACCTCTAATTCAAATATTAGAATATATACTCTGTTTCCTGAAAAGATAGCTGTTGTATCCAAATTGAAATTGTTGATAAATCTCTTGTGGAGCTTTATTATTAAGTCTTCTCTATCATTATTATTAGTGTTGTTAGTTCATCTATGTATGTGTTTATTATTGTGTCGTGAATTGTAACAGGTGTGTGTATTCTTGATTTTTCTTTTATTATCTGCGATTTTGTGAGATTTTTTGTTTAGTGATTTTATTTTGACATTTGGTATTCCTTGAATAGGAGCTGTAGGTCTATTAGGACATTTGTACGACCAAGCTTGGCGTTCTTCCGAGTTACAATTGGTACATTTTGGTGGTAGTGTAGATGTACACTTGTTTAATGGATGGTTGCTAAAACATTTGGCACATTTCATAGGCGCGTTGCACATTTCAGTTGTGTGTGTGAAGGCCAAACATTTGCTACATGGTTGTGGAGATGGTGGGGGTGGCTTGCTGGAGTATATTGGGTTTAGCAAGTTTAAGTATTCACTAACAGCTGAGTCAGAGATTTCCTGTTCGACTGAATCTATGACGACTGAATAGCTTAAGTTTTGTGGAAGTTGTCGGTGTTTTTCTATTGGGCAATGCTTCTTTGTAGGATTGTATTTTGGACATACTTATTAACTTGTCAAGAACTAATAATATGTTCAATAATAAACAACAATAAACAATAAAGTGCATTCTTGTGCAGTCTGAATCAACTGTTAAATAAAACATATGGATATATTTTTTGTGTATAATTTCATTCATTAATGGTGAGTAGTTTTTTATATGTGACTTTTTGAGTCGATTGATGTTTTGTGCTTCTTATGTTTTGTCTGTGTTTATCTTTGTAATTTTTGTTTGATTGGAATGCGATTGTGTTACCCATTTTATCCGGGCGAAATCAGTCATCGACCGGGAAAATTAATTCGAAAATTAATTAATATGAAATTAATTTTCATATAGTTTTTTATTGTAAGAAAAATTTGTATCTATTCTTTGAAGCTTTGACCACAATATACTGTTGATATGTTTTGTTATCTTTCAGCTTAAGTGTTTGTTTTTTTAATTGTGAAGATGTGCGCGCGCACCTGTCAGCGTAGCTATAATATATAAGTATATGGGTATTTTTATAGAACATGTGCATCCACTGAAGTATAAAACAATTTATATAAAATACATTACAAATATTTAATATAACTAGCATAATTGTAAGTAGAGTAATATAAAACTTAAAATGTGTCAAAGTACTACAAAAATAAAATAAATAATTCTTCAAACAAGGCATGTGCAACTTGGACGATAGTTAATAAATGATTAGGAAAGCTTGCTAACACATTTGCTCAATATTTTTCTGATATAGCAAAAGTGAAATTAATACAACACTTTGGTGAAAATTTATCTTTGCCTCGTACAACATCCGAAAATCAGGTAAATTCATTATTTGTACCTTACACTGACATATGTGATGTAATGGAAGCAATAAACAACTTAAAAAATAAAAAATTTACTGGTTTAGATGAAATCAACGTTGTGCTATTAAAAACAATGAGAGACATAATTTGCGAACCATTAACGTACTTAATAAACAAATCTCTCAAAATGGGCATTTTTCCCGATACCTTAAAAACAACTTGTAGCATACCTCTTTACAAAAAGGAAGATCCTTTAGATATCGCAAACTATTGTCAAATATCGCTTCTAAGTGTTTTCTCAAAACTTCTTGAAAGGCTTGTACACAACATAATAACTAGATATTTATCTTAACTAAAACCCAGCAGTGTTTCAGAGGAAACATGTCTATCGAGACAGCTTCTTATCATATTCTGGACTTTGTATACCAAGAGCTAGATAATGGCAAATATGTAATGTCGTTAATGTTTGACCTGTCTGGTGCTTTCGACACGGTTGATGTCGAGTTCTTGTGTCGAAAGATCTTTTCTATGGGTATTAGGGATAACTTGTTGTTGTGGATTAAATCATACACGACTAACAGAAAAATGTTAGTAAAGTATGATGACAATTTTTCTGAAAAACAACGTAGAAGTGGGAGTTCCTCAGGGCTTTGTGCTGGGACCTCTGCTTTTCATATTGTATGTAAATGACTTACACATTTCAACTGGTAAAGTTACTATGTTTGCCGATGGCACAACAGTAACTATCTCTGCACGGACTCTTGAGGAACTATCATTTCACATGAACAATGTGTGCAACGAACTTGATGCTTGGTGTCATCGAAATAGATTAATTTTAAACGACAAGAAAACAGTTTATTTGAATTTTCACACCAAAAAAATCTTGCCACCAAATTTTGAAATAGAGAACAACATAAGTTTATCGCAATGTACTAAATTTTTAGGAACTTACTTAGATAGTAAACTGGGATGGGACAAACATATTGATCATGTCTGTTCCAAGTTAAATTCTGCCTTCTTTGCGATAATTCAGATGAAATCATGTCTAAATATGGAAGGCCTGCTGAATATATATTATTGTTTGGCATATAGCCACATTTCAAATAATATAGTCACCTGGGGAGTTGGTAAATCCATAAATGGAGTATTCGTAGGCCAGAAAAGAATCATTAGACTAATATTTAAGTTAAAACCCATGGCAAGTTGCAAACCTATTTTTAAAGCTAATAATATTTTAACTGTCCCTTCTGTATTTTTATTTAAATGTGCTTTATATGCTTTTCAAAATAAACTGCACTTTTTACGTGTTGGTATGGTACTAGACATGGAGGTGAGTTTCAAATCCCAAAACATAAAACTGCTACTTTTAAGAACTCACCAGCTTGTAGTTTTATATATGTTTACAATAAATTACCAGCAAACCTGAAAGAAATTACAACATATCACGTATTTAAAAAAATATGTTAAATTATTTTTTATTGAAGAAACTTTTTATACCATTAATGAATTTTAAAATTAATTCATGGTTCACGTTTTCATTTTATACTACATATTTTAGTCTGTGCTATAAGTTATACATTTTTTACATTTGTATATACACTTGTACATTGTACATTCTTATACATCGTTTTATACATTCTTGCATTCTGTTTTATATGTTTATGTATTTTATACATTTTGTTTACGTACCTTTATATATTTTACACTTTTGTATACATTTATATATTTGTACATTTTTATACATTTTGTACATTGTTTGTATGTTCTATACATTTTTATATGTTTATATATTTTTACACTCTTATACATTTTATGCACGGAAATTCGGAAAAGTCGGAAATTTGTTGCTCTCACCCCCTAAAACAACTCTTAATAAATAAAAAAAAAATTGAATTGACCTACCATGCCCGCAGATGATGTTAACCCGTGCCGCAAACGAGTTCAAAATTTGCATGTAATTTAAATGGAGAAATAGCCTTTCCAAATATTTTCATTTATAATTTTTTTTTGTTTTCACGCTAAAAATATTTCAAGATAACTGTCTGAAAGCTTATGAAATAAGCTTTCGGGCAAACTGAAATTCAAGTCATTTGGATAAAAATCAACGACGTGGCGACAATTTGAATATCACTATTTGTTAAAACATAATAAATGCTAAAGACTTTAATATTTTATATATAAATTAATATTTCAGCTCTGCCCCCAAAAATTGTTTCAAACCGCGAAAACTATGTTTCAATAGTTTCAATGGTTGCGTTCATCACGGTGAGCGATCAGGCAGTGGTCACTGATCACATGCTTAAACTACGCTTCTTGCATTGTCTTCATTGGCTTCTTATGATCAAATGACGTAATGATACGTTATCGCTTAATTAGCGCTACTGCATGATGAACGCAACCAATGTACAACCTCCAAGAAAGTTTGGCTCCCTAAAACGCATTGAGAACGCACCTTGAAATTGTAAACCCGCCTTATTTGTCATGTTCGCACGTAGCGCTCACGCGGACATTAACCTTTCAGTAAGCAAACACCGGCAGTGCATATCATGGCTTCGAATTATTATTTGCGTGAAAATGTATTTCTTACTGGCAATATTCAAAACCAAATTGTAGGTAATAAACTGCCAAGTAAAAGGCAAGTTCTGCAAGTTCTGTTTTTCTATCTACGTCATTTAAAGTTTACCTTACATGAAAGTTTTTCTCTTGTGACGAAAGAAGTTATTACGTTTTGGGACAAAGCAGGCATTCCAGTTCAATCGTGTCAAAAATGTACCGAAAAAATCCAACAATTGTACAATAATTGGCGTTTGCTGCAAAAAAGTGCGAAGCGCTCTAATGCGAAAGTCCAGGAAAAGCAATTAAAATTTGAAACAGACATCGCTTTATTATTTGATATCGCTAGTCAAAATGAAAGTGTGATGAGCGTACTTGATGAGAAAAAGAAGACGTTGACCGTATTCTACAGGAACGCAAGGAAAACTGTGTTAAAGACAATCGAATAACCTAAGTAAGTACTAATTATGAATAATAATAATTCATTTGATTAACATATACTGCGATACGACCACAAATGTACGAAAATTAAGCTAAGCGATTCCGCGTGAAATTCAAAATTATCATTAATTAATTTGCTCGTTTTTTGAATAATCTAAGTAAAAAATATTGAAACACACTGATATTCTGTGTAAAAAATTTTGTATCTAAAATATCTTAATTACCGTGACTTGACTTTTTTTTCAGATGATGTTGTCGAGTTAGTATCTACGAGTGAAAGTAGCCAAAGTTTCAGTCAACAAAGTAATTATTCTGACGAGCTAATTAGGCCAGGACCCTCGGAACCGAAAATTCGGCGTGGTACAACCAACGTTATAAATGAAAAAGTCGTTGCAACTATCGACAAATGTTTGATATCGGATCGGAATGCTGTCAGAATTATTATTGCAGTTGCTGAGGCGCGCGGTTTAGATTCCCGAACGTTTGTGGCTAATAAAAGTTCTATTAATAATTATCGGACACAAATTCGTGAAAAACAGTCTGCAAGGATTAAAGAAACGTTTATGTCAACTGAGCTTAGGGCTGCTGTACTTCACTAGGACGGGAAGATTCTCAAGGATAGGGCAGTTGATAAAGAATTTGACAATCTGGCGATTATAATATCAGATGGTAAAACTGAAAAAATCCTGTCAACTCCAAAACTAGAGAGCGGAACGGGATTGATGCAGGCGACAGTAATGTCTGAGGTAAAACTTTTCATGTCGAAAATGTTATAAGTAATTTTCTGATTTCTAATTGCTGCATGATTCAACAATATATTTTAAAAAATATAACAAACTTTCAAACTCAATTTTGTTATGTCAATTTTGTAATTTTATATAATTTTAAACGTTATTAGGTCCTTCAAGAATGGGGGCTGGTAAACTCAGTCAAAGCTATTTGCTGTGATACAACTAATTCTAATCTTGGTTGGAAAAATGGCGCTGCAGTGCTGTTGGAACGTCAACTTGGACAAGATTTTCTTTATCTACCCTGCAGACATCACATATTTGAAATTATATTAGGAAGTGTATTTGACAAATTGATGGGGCCCACAACTGGTCCAAGTACTCTTCTATTCAAGCGATTTCAAACTGCTTGGCCTAACATTGAACAGCAAAAATTTAAAACTGGTATGGAAGATAAACGAATTAGGGAAGTGTTAGACACAAAAGTCGATGACATAGCTTGTTTCTTGAATGATGTATTGAACTCTGAAAAGCAACCCCATGATGATTATCGCGAATTCATCTTACTATGTTTAATTTTTATTGGCAAAGCTACGACTCAACAAGTAAAGTATTATAAACCAGGAGCTCATTCTCGAGCTCGCTGGATGGCTAAGGCAATATATTGTCTAAAAATCTTCATCTTTCGTGAACAGTTCGATTTGAAATTGTCGGAGAAAAAGTCGCTCACAGAACTCTCCCTTTTCATCATTTGCGTCTATAACAAAGCGTGGTTCACTTCTTCGCGTAGTTATGCTGCCGCTAGTCATGACTTAAATTTTATCAAACAGTTGCATGATTTCAAAGTAATAAATTCTACGGTATCTGAAGTTGCGTTGAAGAAATTTTGTAATCATCTTTGGTATTTGAGTCCTGAAGCCGCTGCAATGGCATTTTTCGACAAAAGCATTTCTGTGGAGATAAAGTTGAAAATGGTTGAGAACATCAAAGCTACGCCTCAGGATGTGGATGATGAAAATCATCTGAAACGATTTCATGTGTCTAACGGAAACTACAATTTTCTCTTAGATAAAAATGTCGATTTCTTTATCAGTCCCCAATCTATGGCATTTTTCCACAGGTTTAACATTGACTGTAAGTTTCTTGATATCGGTGTATCAGAATGGGATTCCAGAGATGATTACAAGAATGCTCAGCTATTAGTGAAAAACATCAAAGTTGTCAACGACGTTGCGGAGCGTGGCATAAAGTTGATCACAGAATATAATAATCGCTTAACGTATAACGATGAACAAAAACAACAGATTATACAAATTATCAGTGAGTATAAAAAAAAATATGGTGATGCTAAAAAGAGCTCATTGATTGAACCAACTAATTATATCAATTTCATAAGTTGTTATAAAAGATTTCATTTGAATAAATATTCTAAGTATTTCCTGTAATATTCTTTTTACAGAATAAAGTACTATTATTATTATTATATATATATATATATATATATATATATATATATATATATTTTACACTTTCATACATTTTTAGTACATTTCTCTGCATTTTTTATATTTCTATAAATTTTTGACAGTTTAATGTCTATGCACTTTTACTAGTAGACAAATAATTGACATATCATATGTACTTTTACTGTACTTACAAATGATGGATAAACATTATTATTATTATTATGTGAACTTTATTTTTTATTTAATTTATTTTACAATACAATTAAAGTGATTACACAACTTACACATTTTTACAATAGCGAGATCACAGCAACATATTATAGATATACAAGTAACATTATTTTTAAAAAAAATTTTATAGCTACATGCATTAGTACTACATGATTATTTACAATTGCGCACTTTTATTAAGCCATCTGAGAAAGAATTTTTTGGCATAAATACGGGTATAAGCATATTATCCTCATATTTGTAACCAAAACATGTTAGATCTAATTCAATGTATCTGGAAAATATTACATTTTTCTAAATATATGTTTGCGCAGATGGTCTCAAGATATGCAAGTATAAGGCATCTGACGTGCATAGGATATTATTCAATTTAAGTTTTATTCCACACGTACGCGAAATAATACATAATAATATGTATATTATTGTATATATCATCGTGATGCGCGTCGCTACACTGACTTGCGCGCGCGCGCTCGTACATCTTAACATTTAGAAAACAAGCACTTAAGCCAAAGAACAATAAAATATATCTACAGTATATTGTGGTATTCGCTTCAAAGAATAAAAACAAATTTTTCTTAAATTAAAAAACATTAATTTTCATATAGTTTTTGAGCCCTGAAAATCGCAAATTTTGTGTTTTTTGAGATCAAGAATTTTTTCTCGAAATCTATCAATTTTAGAAATAAATGTCTAAGAACTTTTTTTTTTTTATACATTTATTTAACGTCGGCCTATTTCCGCTACTGAGGCCTAACACCGACGCCTGTAGACGAGCTACCCCCAAACAGGAATTTTTGCCGAACCTCTTCCCTTAAGAAGAGTAGGGATCTTTTACTTGCCTAACATTTAATATACAAGGGACCGACGGCTTTACATCCCCTCCGAAGGATGGTATATATCCTATATAACCCTCGCCTAAGGTTGTATAGCTTCCACGCATACACTGATATACAAGCCGCTGGAAGATGTGTGAGGCGAGAACGCGGTTTCCGTTGGAATGGTCACCCATCCAAGTACTAACTGCGCCTGTCGTTGCTTTACATCGCATATTGAAGTATGAAAGACGCACCTACGCTCGCCCCCAATGTCTAAGAACATTTTTTGTTTGCTTTAGTGTGAAAAATACGACAATATTTTTTCCAAAACGAGGAAGTTAATTTTTCTAATTTGTTTAAAATATTCCATCCGAATTAATTTTCCTGGTCGATGACTGATTTCGCCTGGACTAATTATGATTCTGTTTCCTTACTATGTTGTTGTTTTCTTAATATCTGTAAAGTACTTGTATTTATTGACATAAACTGTGCGTTGACAGCATTTTAAATATTACCGGGTAATTGCAACATTACCAAGTCGCAAACTCCTGCTTACCAACTTATCTAAGGCAAGACGAGAGTGACCGAAAGCTACGAATTTTCAACATATTTTACAGAAAAACGAATATCGATATGTACTTTATCTACATTTACATTTCAGTTGAGTAATTTTTCACTTAATATTTTTTGTATTTTTATTTGTCTTTGATTGCAAAAGCAGTTTAACCATCCATTGTGAAAGTTGTGGTAAAGAAAATTACTATTATATAAAAAATATTAACGTTCATACATTAAATTTTTCTTATGTATCCTAGAAAGGCTTAACTGCTTTACTATATGAACTAATTCTTGATTATCAAATTATTCTATTTTATCGCTATATAAAAATAAAAAATAGAATGTATTTTTCTCACCTCGCTTACTGTTGGGCCGTTTCTTGAACCACTTGATTGGTTACCAATAGGAAGATCTAGAGGAAATGCTCCTTGAGGTCTAATGGGCAGGTCTAATGGAATAGGCTTGTTGCTGTTATTGGCAGGTTCACGACCATTAAGATTATCTTCAAATTTAGCTCTACTGTCTCTACTATGTGTAAAGTCAGGTAAGTTATCTATATCCAAATTATAATTATTTGGATTATTTCCTAAATAACATTGTTCGATGACTAGATGGTCTTGTACGAAATCAGGCAGAGCTGATGATAATTCAGGAACCATTCTTGATTGTTTTGTTTCAGGAATTTGACTGCTAGGCTCAGAAACTGGAGTTGGACGATTTTCGCAATAAATTTTGGGTCTGGCACCCTTACTTTGATAATTGCTGGTGGAATCACCACGCAAAAAATGTTTGAATGAAAATGGATTGTCCTCCCTTTTTTGACCTTCATTTATGCTGGAACCTAAGAAAAAAAAATTGTAAAAATATTTATAGGGACCAAATATAATGTAACTGTTTATCAAGTTGACATGAGAATACTAATAATAATAATAAACTGGCATGTCAGACAAGTATATAAATTACTCAGCGAAATAAAATACATACGTAAATATATATAGACATACATACACATATTAATAATGTAAATACAAACAACAAAATAATATACAACAAATAGTGTATAGACGGGTTTTAACAGTGTATAAACAGGTTAGGAAAATCCGGACATAAATTCGTCAGCACTATAAAAAACACCCTCTAATAGCATGGTTTTAACTTTATTTTTAAATAACTTGGGGCACTTTATTTCTCTCACAGATTCAGGTATTGCATTGTACAAGACTAACGCAGTTATACCATGACGAATGTTTAAAAGAAGTTGTTCTATGGGATGGGATACTTAAGAGCTTCCCATGTCTGGTTTTGTATTGATGGGTATTTGCAACTTGAACAAACGAGCAGATGTTATTTTTAGTGTACATGAGACATTTAAAGATATATATGCATAGGAGAGTCAGAATTTTTTTTTCTCTGAAAGCTGTTCTACAACTTTCATTGTACTTTAAGTTAAATATAAGACGTATTAGTCCCTTTTGTAGGACAAATACCCTACCCATTTCTCTTCCGCACCCCCAACTTATGATGTTTAACGAAATGTGCGAGTAGGGTAGTAGGTTCAATTGTAAGATGCCAAAATAGCTTTATTTAATTTATTACTCACGTCATCAATATGTTTGTCCCATGATAGTTTAGAATCTAAGGAGGTACCAAGATATTTAATTTCTTCTCCTAGCTCTATATCAAATATTTTAAAATTTATAGGTAGAGGTCTTCTAATGTGAAAATTTATAATTATCGTTTTATTCGTGTTTAATATTAATAGATTTCTATCACACCAGGACCTTAATAAATTTACAACATTTTCAGCATACAACTGAAGATCATCATTTCTTATTGCCGATGCTGAAATTGTCGTGTCGTCAGCAAACATGGTGACATGTCCAGCACTTTTTATGTAATCAGGAAGGTCATTAACATATAGCATAAAAAGCAAGGGTCCAAGAACTGAGCCCTGCGGTACTCCAAGTTTGACATTATGAATGGATGACATGTTATTATTGTAGCTTACTGTTAATGACCGTCCCTCCATGTAAGTCTGGATCCATCTCAGGGCAGTATCCCTAATTCCAAGGTCGAATAGTTTGCTTAAAAGCTTTTCAGATTGAACAGTGTCAAAAGCCTTGGATAGGTCAAAAAACATTGACAAGACGTACTTTCCATCATCTAGACAAGAATGTACATAATTTAGCAAATGACATGAGGCAGTCTCTATTGATCTGCCAGATCTAAAGCCATGCTGTGATGGAGTTAAAAAGTTATTTTTTTCAACATATTCAATCAATCTCACATAAAAAGCCTTTTCAATAATTTTAGATATGGTGCTGAGTATAGATATCTGTCGGTAATTGTCAATGTCTTCAGAGCTGTACTGTAGGCTAATTTTCTGTCCACTTGGAAGGATTTGTTTTATGCTACTGCACGGCTTCTAGCACTTTCGGATAAATAATAAAGTGACTATTTGGAAAAAATAATAATAAATGACTTTTTTAGTGACTAAATATATTTTTTAGGATATATGATAGAAAACTCTCGGAAAACTCGGAGTTTTTAATTGCATATTGTAGCATCATTAATATGTATGTAGTATGCATTTATAGATCTCCTTTAACAGATATTAATCTATTCTTATGTAAGCTTGAAACACTTTTATTCAAACTACCAACTAAATCAACTATTTTATTAGCTGGAGATTTTAACATTAATTTTAGTGACAAAGCATCAGCCAACACAATATCTCTAACAAACCTTCTAACCTGTTACAATCTCAATATGCATGTTAAATCTTATACTCGCGTCTCTCAAGACTCGTATAATACAATTGGTTATTCTGTAGTAATTTAGAGAACCAAATGTTTCATGCTCTGTAATTTCACCTGGCTTGTCTAGTCATAAAGCTGTCTACTGTTCTCTACAGATAGACTCAAAAACCTCTAACTGTAAACAAAAATTTGAGCGATTGTATAGTAGGACAAATTATAATAGGATTTTTCAATACTGCTTAAAGTCTGAATGGAGGAGTGTCTTTATTAGAGATGAACCTTTTAATGCATTCTATGAGTGTTTAATGCAAGCTTTTAGTAGGGCCTTTCCCCTTCAAAAGGTTAAAATAAAAAACCTTGGATAACTAAAGGTGTAAAAACATCTGCAAAAAATATACGAATTTTACACTACATATGAAAATACACAAATGAGGCATTCTTCCTTAATTATTATATAAAATACCATAATATCTACAAAAAAAAGTTATTAAAGCAGCAAAAGAAAATTATTACAATATTAGAATGGAACAAGCAAATAATAAGCCTAAGGAGAGTTGGGCAATTATAAATGAGCTTAGCGGTAAAAACTACCATTCAATAAAAACAACTATAAATTCAAATGACCTGCACAACTATTATTGTTCAATAGAAAAATTATAAATATTCAAAAGAATAGTTACAATACGCACTTGGTTTATTGTTTCATTAGTTTTTTTCAGATTTCTCTGACATATGTTTCAGCCTTGCGATCATTATCAAAGAATCTGATAATGGTCGCAAGGCTGAAACATATGTCAGAGAAATCTGAAAAAAACTAATGAAACAATAAACCAAGTGCGTATTGTAACTATTCTTTTGAATATTTATAATTATTCTAGTGAATATGTTTCATCAAAAACCTACCGCAGATTTCATTCGATTAATGTTATTGTTCAATTGCAGATAAATTAATTGGAAATATAAATATTACGTTTATACAACACTAATATAGTTGAATTGAAAGAAATTATTAAGGGCAAAAAATAAAAATGCTTCCGGTATTGACGAAATGTCTATAAAAGTATTTGAAAATCTACCAGAATCTGCTCTGGATGTAGTGGTTTGTCTTATAAATAAATCTTTTCAATCAGGATTTTTCCCATCTTTTTTTTAAGACTTCTCTAGTTAGCCCACTGAAGGCGGGGATGTAGAAAACCTATGCAACTACTAATTCATATTATTAATTTCCACACTAGCTAAAATTATACAAAAACTAATAAATATAAACACCACCACAGAAATTAGTAATAGTATAGTAATAGTAATAAAAAAAAGAGGTTAATGAATTTATATCTGTCAATTTGCTAAATGACAGTCAATTTGGTTTTCAAAGCAATAAAAGCACTAATGTCACAATGTTTTCCTTCCTAAATATGGTTCACACCAAACTAGATGATGGGGAGATCGTTGCTGCCATATCCTGTGATCTGTCAAACACCTTTGACTGTGTTCAGCATGTAATATTGCTGCAAAAATTGGAACACTATGGTTTCAGAGGCAGTACCCTTGAATGGTTTTAATCTGATCTGTCAGGCCGTAAGCAAATTGTTAAAAATCCAAATAAGTCTGATGAACTTAACATAAACTATGGGGTACCTCAAGGCTCTGTTTTTGGTACTGTTCTATTTTTTCTATATCAATGACCTAGCTACAATTAAAATTATAGGAAAGTTTACCCTATTCACCAACGATACCACAATATTGTAGCATAGCAAAGAAAGAAATATTCCGGAAGAAGGCTTATGCAATGACATACATAAAGCAAAAGATATATGCAAAAAGAAATCAGAAAACCACCTTTAAACAGCTCCAACAAACAACCATGTCCGAGACCATGTCAAATTTCAAATCTCTGGGATTTATTTCACCTGATCACCACTGTTTTGTCTAATTTGGCTGCTATTTTCATTTTCGAAGTCATATCTAAAGCATAGGTCAAGTCAAGATGGTGTATGTTCCAGGAGTAGCATTTTGAAGTTGAAATTTTTTAAAATAACAGTAACCAGTTCAACTGAAACTTTAACAGCACCCGACATTTCAATCTGACGGCAATTTCATAAGAATAATCTAATCAAAAACATGTTAAAAAATTCATAGGTGCTCTTGATCGTGATTTTTGTTGATCTCTTGCCATTATAACACTCTCATATAAGTTGTGCTAGCTAGGGGGACGGTAGCTCAGTGTGCTAAAGTGTCTGGCTAGCAAACTGAGTTGCCTAGCGAAGTGGGTGGTTCGAGACACGCAAGGCGAGACAATTTTTTATTAAAAAAAAAAACATTGCCCCAAGAGTAGTTCGGAGTCCACAATAAGCCGTAGGACCTTGTCTCTCTTTACCTAGCACAAGATCCTTGAGACCTTCCAAGGGGTTACTGAGGTAACTTGAGAGGTGGTTAAGAAACATTAAAAAACAATAATATTCGGTATTATATCCGTTGTAAAAATATAAGTATTGTTGAAAGTTTTAGAAATAAAGATATGGTTATGTAATTTACATGATAGACAATGAATCTAAAATTAGTAGTTAGGCTAACTGACAGACACAAACACATAAGAGAGAAAGAAGCTTGTGGGTATCTCAGGAAACATTGTATGTATGTTATGATAAACTTTAGATTTATTCAGCTTCGAAAAATTAGTTTATAAATTAATTCCAATAGCAAATTACAAGAAATAATATTTGGCTTAATATTATCCAATGTAATGCGTTACCTACCTGAAGCTCCAGCATTTTGATTTCCTAACCTATTTATATCTGGATTACGTGACGAATCATCCCCTAAGTCTAAACGTAAATGTTGAGGAATTTCTGGATCGTTTTCCGTTTCATTATTACCGAACACATTAGATGGCAAATCATCTTCAGCCATTCTAAATAACTTACAAAAAAACATCCACAACTGAAAATAAACAGAAGATGACACTTTTTCCTGCTCTCAGTACACACCGTTACACATCTTCTTCTTCTTTTTCTGAAACTATAAAAAGTTGGAATAGAAAGGCGCAGACAATGCCTCTTTCAGACGCATCCGTATACGAATCTTTAGTGGGGCGGAATTTCGGTAAATTTCATTTAAAAATATTCGTAGTGGGGACCTTATAACTTTTGTGTATCTTAAAACGTTTACAAAAAGGACTGTAAGGTCGAACTTACTATTTTAATAGATCTTCAGATTATTACGAGCCGAAAGATATCCGCGGAATAAGTAGCTCCGAATTCATAAATAAGGTCAGACATTTCCCGCCTCGAATGCTTTTTAAATCAAATTTACTAGAATTCCGCACGAAAAATCCGTATCTTCGAATCTGTCTGGAAGAGGCCTTTCAAAGTATTTTTGTAACCGTTTTAAGGTGCACAAATAAAGTTTATAAAGATCTCCCACCGCAAATGCTTTTAAATCAAATTTACCGAATGTCCGCAACAAATATTCGCATTTCAAATATATCCGAAAGAGATTCTTAAACGCGCAATTCGATAATTAAGTATACAAACGAATCAAACGATTTCAGTAGTCATGATAAAAAGAAAATAAAAAAATCTGAATCGCGGTAATAAATAACAGGGCGTGCAGTCGTGCACTTGCAACTATAGATAAGAAATGATTATGTATCTTGTAACAAATCAATAACAACCACTCAACCAGAGACTATCTCAACTACCATAGCAACTACGGAATAATTTTTTGGCCAGTATGGTTAAAATGGGTGAGAAAAATTTATTCCCATATGGGTAAAGTACGTCGCAAATTAATTGTGTTTGATACTGTTTTCACTTTATATACATTTAATATGTTGATATCTATCGATTTAGGTACGGATGGTCATCAGATAGAGTTAATAACATGACATAAAATGATGTATTTCTTTACTATTTTTGGACGTCAAATGTGGTGTCCAACTGTCCAAGTTGTAATTTGTCGTACTTGGAGAGATTTGCGCCATTCAGATATTTTCGGTAATTTTAGGGATCTGTCACTAAGGGATCGTTTACACAGTGCGAGTTTCTAACCAGCCAGTAGACAGTAGCTGACCGTGGGAACTGGCATGGAATAAATGGTCAGCTACTTAACTGTTTACATGGGACCAGCGAGATAAGAGCTGCTGTCATTCAGCAGTCTTGGCCGCCCAGACCTGGTGTGTTAATAGCAAATCAGCTATGTCTGAACGGCGAGAAATTATGATCCGTAAAGGAATACAGTTTTGTTCTATAATGAAAAATATATAAATAAAAATAATTCCATCCATAAAAAAAAATATCATGCGCTATTGCTAGCCACTGTTTAGGGAATTACTGAGCTCTGCGTCCAAACGATGCTAGTAGGATGCGAGCTACTGGCCTACAATATAGTGGGGGAAGGCGAATGGCCAGTAAAAACAAAAATTCTTGAAGTAACTCGCATGACAGTTGTTGACCAACTGGCATAGACAATAACTCGTACGATCCGTTTAAATGATAACAGAAGCTGGCATGTAGTAACTTGCCGTCCCAAATCTCATGCCAGTTCGCACTGTGTAAACGATCCCTAAGAGCAGTGTGAGTTTGCCCAATGGGGAACAATCCAAGCCAGTTTCTAATATATCCAATAGATGACGCCATACGTACTCGGTTTAATGTCATCCTCAATTTGTATCATATAATATATTATGATACAAATGACATTAAACAACAATTTAAAAGATATATTATAACTTTTAAATTGTTTAAATTTCCCGATTTCTGAGAGTTTCCCAATCTCTTATTCCTGGAAATGAGCCAAATTGATAAAAATAATTAGGAACAATCCAAGCTAGTTCCTAATATATCCAATAGATGACGCCATGCGTACTTGGTTTGATGTCATTATTGTAATTCTCAACTTGTATCATATATAAGTATAATATTTAAATAGTTTGTCGGAAACGGTCATTTTTAGGAAATAAATGTCCTACTGTGTTAGAGTACTTTGGTACACAGCAACAAGTTTTCATTTTTCATCCTAAAGAGTGACAAAAACATATTTTTTCGTTTTGACATTGACGGACAGTACAGCTGGTGCACTCTGGTGGATAGAATAAAAGAGAATGTTCCCATTCTCACGCGTGGGATCGACGGTTTGAATCAACTTTATATATATATATATATATATATATATATATATATGTAAAAAAAAATTTTGTTCTAATTCGTTCTGACATGTGTAAACATTTATATGTAATATCACCAATGAATCATTATTATTATTATTATTATTGTTGTTTCCGCCCACCCAGGCCTGTTCCGCCCGATCCTGCAATCCGCCACCAAGTCAGCACGGTGGTTGCACGACCTGTTCCGGAACAGGTCCTGGTGAGGCAACTGTTTGTAGTATTAATAATAAAGACCATTTGAATTGAATTGGTAGTGCTAACTAAGCGATTACGTCGTATCAAATGCAGTTCATGTAAAATTATCAGTGAGCGCTACCTGATCGCTCACCTTGAACACGACCAATGTCTTTCTTTGACAAATTTGGCGCCAGCTGATTGTATATTTTTGCAGGGGCGTAATAAATCTGAGAATCTGTCAAAATAACAAGTATAACCTCAAAACTCATTTTGTAATTTTTTTGTTTTTAAGATACAAAAATAAAGTTATAAACTCTCTCGCCACGAATATTTTTAAATCAAATTTGCTCGAATTTCGGATGAGTGCATTTTTTCGTTCGATATTTCGGTAAATTTGATTTAAAAATATTCGTGGCGGATTAAGCTAGAGGAGATCGAGGGACTGAATTGCAAAAAAATATTTTATTTAGAAATTGTAAATGAAAACAAAGTATAGGTTCCACTAATTTACTTTTTTCTATTGGGCATATAGATACTTGTATTTTAATAGCGTATTGCAGCCCTCAGTAGTAGTCGTACAGTCAATAGTCGATAGATGGCGAATCATAAAATGTTATGTATCAAAATCCAAACACTGATTCAGATTGGTTCTTTATTTTAATATACTGCTCGATATTCTTCAATATTTTTGCTTGCGTCCAGATACAAATTTTAATAGTGTTTTTTGTGTGCGAGTTCTTTAAATGTAAATGTAGTTTTAAATTTTGTTAAGCTTGTTTTTCAAGCATGGTTCAATGTTACTACCTATTTTAATTTTATATTTTTGTAAAAAGGAGTTTAGGTTTAGTTGTTTTTACTTGTCGTTTCGCCAATCCAGACCAATTCCGCCCGATCCTGCAATCCTCCACCGCGTCAACGCGGTGGTTGCACGATCGGTTCCGGAGCAGATCCTGGAGCGGCAACTGTTTCTATGTTAATATGAATAAATATCTTTTGAGTTGAATTGAATCTTCCAATCGTTTTCCTTATTTATCAAAAGGTTCGATTACTACTACCAGACGTCTATTTTTTAAAAATAAATCCTGTCTATTTCAGCAATAACATCAATTTACGATATATTAAATGAAGAAGTCACATTTTCTTGGATATTTCTTTATATAAATTCCGCAGAAATTGATTTCAAATTGAAATATTGTAAGTAAAAAAACTATGACTACCTAGTTGCGGATAATTGGCAAAATTTTTAAAATACAAATGACTTCACATACTCCATAATATAATTCAATATCTTGTGGCATGTAGCTAGAATGAGGTCGCTAGCTATTTTAATAGATTTTATAATCTTATTTTATAACGTTTTTCAAATATCTTCAACTAATTAAATGTGATAAATTAAATGTGTAAATAAAATAGGGTTCAGTGTGGAAAACGAGCTGTTTGTTGTCGATTCAAGTTAAGACGTATGGCACCGATACAAAATTATAGTAGGGGGAAAAATATCAGCGAATTACGAGTGAGTGAGCGTTATCAAGAAATTTGGGTTAAAAACAAAGACAGGAAAAGTAGGCATTTTACACATGATGGCACCCCACTTCTCAATAAATTTGTACGGGTTGCTCGGTCTATGGATGTAAAAATATCGTGTATTGTCCGGCCCAACATCGATATTTTCGACATATCGATATATATGGCGCATCACTAGCAGCCTGATTCTGACAAGAATTTTGAATCTGTCATTGAGAAATGTTATGCGAGTGTGAGTTATTTTGAGGTTAGGGTAAAATTATTAAAATATAATAATATATTAATAACAGTTAATAGTTCTAAAATGCCTTTTTAGCATTGTGTCTGCTACCTAAGAGTTGTAATTTTCCATTTAAAATATGCCTGATCGTATGCCTAAAGTCGATATAAGCAAGTTAACGAAAACTAAGGTTCATTTCGTGAAAGAAATAGAAGCTAAAAATCAAGAGAGGGTGCTAAAATTAAAACGCCTTCGCAGAAATAATTTAATAACAGCGAGTTTACTAGGAGTCGGTATTTTGGGTATTTATGGTTATTCAATGTATGCTGTAAGGCAAGAAAATTTCTTGGACGACTTTGATGCACCAGCTACAACTACACAATAATGACGTCAAAAGCTGCTAATATTCGCTTACCCCCTTTACCTACTATTAGAGATTTAGTTAAGTTGTATCGCTTAAAAGCTCTCCGACAATTGTCTCAAAATTTTCTGATGGATGAACGTCTAACTGATAAAATAGTTAAAGCTGCTGGAAACCTTAATAACCATTATGTTTGTGAAGTAGGACCTGGACCAGGTGGAATAACAAGGTCTATTATTAAACGTTGCCCAAAAAAACTGATTGTAGTAGAAAAAGATCCTAGATTTCTTCCAACATTAGAATTATTACAAGAAGCATGCAAGGCTTCTACTGAAATGAAAATTGAAATTGGGGATATAAGGAACTATAATTTTGAAACGGGTTTTGGAGGTGCCCCTCAGCATGATTGGTTTGAAGCACCTCCACCTATTCATTTAATCGGTAAGTTATTGATAAAAAATACTTTATATAAGCTTTTCTTTTGGTGTTCCTATATTCCGTACAAGTGCCTATATATGTTAAGATAACTGTGTGTGTCACACTTTATGCATGTTTGTCCACAATTTTAATAGTATGTTATGTAAACACGAGAATCCCTTAAATGTCCCACGTTTAAAATTCTGGTCACTTAAATTTAACTTTGTCATTTGAATCAATTAGACAAAGAAATAATAATAGCCATAATTCTACAATAATTCTTGCATCTCTCCACACGCTCATGTATAGTATTGTTCAAAGATTCCCTGCAAATTAAAAATGCAACAAAAACTTTACGACCTCATGAAAATACTGTTACACTATGTTCTATTCCGCCAGCAAATTGAAACACTTACCTTTATAGGTTTTTAATGTA
This sequence comes from Leptura quadrifasciata, assembly GCA_963675555.1. NCBI lineage: Eukaryota > Metazoa > Arthropoda > Insecta > Coleoptera > Cerambycidae > Leptura > Leptura quadrifasciata. Next base: position 144,890,601 of record OY776673.1, on the reverse strand, counting down.
TGTCGGCTTGTTTGATGACACCATACCGACTGGTTCGCCGGCTTTAATACTGACCTCGTAAAGTTTTTGTTCGATTTTTTATTTGCAGGGAATCTTTGAACAATAATATACACCTTTTTTTTGCCATTAAGATTTAAGTTTTAAACTCGGTTTAAATGAAGGTACATTTGATGTTTAAATTTTAAATAAGAGGGCATACAGACATGCCAGATGATGATAAGTAAATTTGTAGATTTCGTTGATTCCAACGGTATACTATTATTAATTTTCGGAATTTTATAGTATTCTGTTGCTCTAATGATACTTCATCTGTTTTTATTAATAAGCTGTTGTCAACTTTATTATTAGATATATTGAATAGAAAATATAATTTTTATACATTTAATATTAGCTCATTAGTTTTGTATCATTTACGGTTTGCATTTCTAATAACATTTTCTATTCTGGATTAACAAAATTACGGGGATGTATCGTCAGCATACATCCTTGTAATTATTAAACTAACAGTCGTTTACATGTGTTATATATAAAAGTGGCCCAAGAACGGAACCTTGGGGTAGGTACACCAACCTTGGGTATTAGATAATCCGACTTGCAGTCATTCACGTATACACAATGCCTTCTATTGCTAGAATAAGTTTTAAGCTATTCCAAGGTCTCACCTTTGTTGCCATCACATTCTAACTTATGCATAAGAATTTCTGATCTACCAAGTCAAAAACTTTACTTAAATCTAGAAATATACCCATGCATTTATGACGTTGAACAAGATTTTTATACACCAGATTTAGAATGTGAAAAATAGCAGTTGTAGTAGGCAAACCCTTTTGGAAACCAAACTATTCAGGATGAAATAAATAAATGATATTCCTCAAAAGTTAAAATTTTTTTTGTAAGAAGATTTTCGCAAAAGGGCTTGAAGAAATTGACCTATAATTATTTTCCAATTTATTCTTACTGCCAGATTTATATATAGGTATTATGTTGGCCAATTTTAGTTTATTGGGAAATCCCTGGCTTGTTAAGCGGTTTTGACAATAATCCAGCAATACCTTAAAGAAACTTTAAGCATCTAATTCTGCTCTGTCATTCATAGTTAATCTAATGTTTTAACAAGGAACTTTTCCATTCAAACTTAAATTATCAATTATAAGCCCATTACATAAAAAGGGTGATACAACTATAATTTCTAACTATATAAGTATCTATTAGTCATCCCTTGAGCTTCCCCAAAGTTCTAGAAGTTGCAATAAATGATCAGTTAACTTTCTATCTTTATACTTATGGAACAATTTTCCCAAATCAACATGGATATATTAAAAACAAAAACACTGATTCAGCAGTTACTAACTTTGTCTTTGAAATATTTAATGCAATTGATAGCAATTTAGCAGCTTTGGGACTTTTTATTGATTTCAGTAAAGCATTTGATAATGTTGATCATGATTTATTACTTGCAAAACTGTTGAGATATGGTATTAGAGGCGTAACTTTACAGTTACTTAAATCATACCTTCAGGGACGCACACAAAAAGTTCTATTGCCAAATGGCAAAATTACCTCAGTATGCAACATATTAGCCGGTGTGCCCCAGGGCTTAATCTTAGGCTCCATAATTTTTTTTTATTTTTGCAAACGACCTATACTTCTATTTAGGTAAGGTATCCCCAACAATTATACAATATGCTGATGACACGAACATCTTGATAACAGCTGAAAAAAAATCTTATGATACTCTCTTGTAGAGTGTATTATATATGGTCATAGATTAGATTAACAAAGGAGCTGGTTGTTTAGCCTTTACCACCGCGACCTTTTCAGGTCTATTGTGATGCTCCCAGAATATCTTCCTTATAGTACCTCATCCAGCTTTGTCCTTTGTACTAGACTCCACAGCTTTGATAAAGGCCCTTTTGTATAGCTGTCCGCCCTTGGTTTTTCTTCTCCGAGTACTTGGAATCTCATTCTCACCAGGTCTTCACAGTGGCACAATACGTGAACTGAGGTTTCCTCTTCCTCTTGGCAGAATTTGCATGTCGCGTTCTCTGCCAGGCCCATTAGACTCATGTGTCTATTGAGCCGGCAGTGGCCAGTTAGAAGGCCTACTATTACTCTGATGGCCTTCCTATTCTGGCTTAGTAGATCTTCCGTAAATTTGGCTGAACGTTCTTTAATGAACTCCTTGGCCTGTCTCTGTCTTGGGAGATTCCTCCACCATTCCAGAGATTTATTTTGCACCCATTCCTTAATGGCTGGTCATATGCATAGCTTTGCCACTCCACAAAAGGGCTCGGGTCCTATTGGGGCTTCAAGTGCGCCTTCCTTGGCCAGTTGGTCAGCCTCTTCATTTCCTCTGTGTCCCTCGTGTCCTGGTACCCATGCTAGGGTCACTCTGTTCTGACTTCCCAGCTCTGTAAGGGCCGTCAAGCAGTCCCACACCAATCTTGAGTTGATTTGCATGGAACTGATTGCTTTTATTGCCACTTGGCTATCAGCGAAAATGGCAATCGACTGGTTAACAGTGCCTTGTCCTATTATCTCCCTTGCGCAACAGTGTATGGCGATCACTTCAGCCTGAAACACTGTTACGTATTTCCCTAGACTTATCGGGATATTGGCTTTTGACCTTGTCCCGTAAATCCCGGCTCTGACTCCTTGTTCTGTCTTGGAGCCGTCAGTGTACCAGACTGTTTGTGCTGCTATGGCAGGACCGTTTTTCCAATCCTCCCTGTATGGTATAACAGTCTGAAAGTTTTTGTTGAAGTTATACCTTGGAACCATTACATCCGTGGGCATGCCTAGAATTGGATCTGCCCTCATCTCCGAGTATAACTTCTGGTACTCCATCCCGTGTTGCTGGCTAATTGGCGTTTGGCCTTGCATTTACCTATATATGGTCATAACATGGGCTCAGAAAAAATATTTACTGATAAACCACGACAAAACACAGTGTGTACTATTCAAATCACAAAGGTGCATATACACTTTGAACAATAATTTCCCTTTGCAAACTAGTGATAATGTTAAGATGCTAGGTATCACCTTAGATTGCCATTTGCATTGGAATTCACATTCAAATTTTTTGTGGAAAATTAATTAGAACCTGTTATACTCTACGATTCCTTAAAAACTTCTGTAGCATCCATATTCTCAAAACTCTGTATTTTGCTTTCTTTCACTCTCGTTTAAGAAAAGGTATTATAAATTGGAAAAACAGCTCGCAGAACCAATGTATTTTCATTTTACAGAAAGTTGCCGATAGGATATCAGCAGATTTAGGTTATCACGATTCTTGTAGAGATGCTTTGCACCATCTTCATATTCTAACCGTTGTTGACACTGACATTTATGAGGTATGTTGCTATGTTCTCATGATCATAATACTCGTCATAAATCAGAATTTCGACCTGATCCACATGTCACATCTTTATATAAAAAAAGTGTTCAATATAATGGCTGTAAATTATTTAATCACTTACCACAACAAATTAGAAAATTGCCAAACCAGTATATTTTCAAAAGAAAACTTAAAAAAATGTTGTTAGAGAAATCTTGTTGTACATTGAATGAATTATTTTTTTCTGTATAGTACTTTTGGCTTTGTTGCCCATTTTGTATTCACATTTGTTTTGGATTTTTAAAAAAATTTTGTATTGACGTATATCTTCAGATATATATGTATGGTCTCTTTGTGATGTATATATATGTATGAGTTGAAATAAAGATATATATCTATCTAATGTTTACCGATGTAAGAATGTATGAAATTATACATTTTTTGCTACATTGTTACTAATATTATCTTCACAAGAAGAATTTGAATTTTTTAAGTTTGCAATTATTTCTAGAACTTCTATTTCAGAGCAGGTTAAAAAAAGAAGGATTTTTTGTTTTTCATATTGATGGTGGACGTTTTTAGTAAATATACCAATATCCTGCATTTTATGGTAATCACATAGTAGGTCCTTTCCTTTGCAGGCGAGGTGTAGCACTGAACTACACTGGATTACACAAAGTCGTTCCTTTGCAAGGACATGGTGCTACATGCACTACACTTTAGTATTCCTTTGCTCAGTGTAAAATCCACTGACCAACACTGGTGTAGTTTATCTCCACCTCGTCGAAGGCAGGTGTGAAATGCACTGGACATGCGCAGTAAAAATATTTGAATCATAGGTTAGTTTCTGGATTTTTAGATGATCTGTTTTTTGTGTATTGATGTGAGGAAATGGAAGAAATACAGTTTAAAATTGGTGGAAAAATTATCAGGTTGGAAGATAACGCAGAAATAATTAATCTTCTAAGAAATGGTAACTATAAAAATGCTGTATTGGAATGTATTATTTACCTAAAGTAACACTTTTCTTAGATGATCAATTCGCTGTGAAATTCTTCCAGAAAGCTTTTGCGGAAAACAGGTTAGAGAAATTTGGAATAAAATCGCATTCCCAAAATATGGAAATAATTCGTATAAATGAGACTGAGGAAAGTCCAAATGCAAGCGACAGCGAGATCGAGATGATGTTTGAAAGTGCTGAAACTGTTGCATCTGATACTGGTATATATAGGTATACCAACCTAATCTAAACGTTAATGTGTTCAACTGTTTTCTTTTGCAGAAAACACAGAGGAAGATGGTAGCATCAAATCAAAAAAAATATGGACTTCTCAAGCCACTAAACTATTATTATCTGTATACCAGGAAAATATTTGTAAAGTAGGGAAAAGCAGAAAACTAAAGAATAAAAAAGCTTTATGGAAAGTTGGAATGGAAATGGAAAAAGGATACGATTTTACACCAACCCAAATTCAGAACCGATATAAAACCTTGGATAGAGGTTACAAAGAAAAAACCATCAATAACAAGAAAACAGGACGAAATAGAGCAAACTGTGAATTTGAATGGTAAGGATGACTTCATTTTTTTATTTAATTTGTTGCAGCATTATTTTTTTTAGTGAATTATCAGAGATTAACCAAAATAATAGAGCTGTTTTTCCTGATTTTCTGCTGGATTCAGACACCAGTGGCAAAAATTGTGACGAAATTAAGAAAAATGCAGACACTGCATATAATACCGACTCTGATAATAGTGGCAATACACAAGTAACAGCACCTCAAAATTAACAGTTGGAGAGTGGCAATCAAGGTAAAAGAATAAACAAATCTCGAACAATTTTAGAAGAAATTAAACAATTAAGAGAAATATGACAAAATGAAATACATTTAAAGGAAGAGCGAGAAGAACAAAGAGTACAATTTAGAAATAACATGTTACAAATAGAAAAAGCCAAGTTAGAGGCGTATAAAGAAAGAAACCGAATACTCCAGCAATACTGCCAATCTTTTCATAAAGATTCAAGCTAAAACAATAAAGTAGATTATTAAATATTGCTTTTTTTTGGTATCAGATCTTATATATAATACTGCTGCATTTTTACAAACCCATTTATATTTATTTGTTATGTATTTTGTTTTTGTTTCCACTGTTGTTTTTTAGGTGCTGCAATATTTACAAATCATTTATTTATTTAGTAATGTTAACTTGTGTAGGTATTTTATTTTTTTCTGTCTTGATTTACAAATGTAGCATTTATTTTATGTTATTTAACCGTAAAAAAGGCAATACAAAGTACCTAACCCTAGAACTGTGACTTTATTTTTAATTTTTTGAAGTTTATGTTTTGTTGAAATTATGCCTTAATAAATAAACTATGGAAATATTAGTTAAAATTTTTATTATTTCACAAAGCTTCATTTATCTCCAAGGTGTATTAATACCAGTATACTTCTCCTGAAGCATTATTTCGTAATTTTTACTTACTATATAGTAGACATAAGACCAAAAATTACTTGAACAAATTTTATTAAAATAATTTTTACAAGAATTTACTTTTTTGGAAGTTTTTTAGGGAGACTCATGCAAATTTTATTTCTTAGGGCTTTGCCTAATTTGCTGTCCATAGATGCTTGGCCTTCCTCTTTGGCATCATCATTATCATCCTCAGGATTGGGCTCCGTAAAAATTTCAGTTTCTTCCAAATTTGAAAGATTATGCAATACACAGCAAGCCCGTATGAAATGGCATAAATATTTTATTCCTTTCAATTTGCAGTAATATAATTGCCTAAATCTTTGTTTAATTAAGCCAAATGTATTCTCAATGTCCACCCTACACTGGCTTAATTTATAATTAAAGTTTTTTTCTGCAATGGACAAATGTCCATTATCTTGATATGGAGTTAAAACATATTCCGTGCATGGGTACCCCGAGTCACCAAGAATGTATTGATCTAAAAAAGTTGACAGGTTTAAAACCAGAGTAAAAGTAAAAAAATCATTTTGACACCACCATTTACAAACATGTCTCTGTACCTATTTATTGTTTAACTACACATTTACGGAAAATTTATACATACCCTGCCCACATAAATTAGGTAATTTTTTAAAAATGCTCGAATTTTTGAAAACACGAGAATCGTGAACAGAACCGGAGTATCCAGTGAATATGTCTATAAATTTTTTTTTCTCATTGCAAATTCCTTGGAGATGCAACGTAACATCTCCTTTTCGATCAATATAATCGTCCTTTGCATTTTTTGGAGGATTAATCCGAATGTGAGTTCCATCGACAGACCCTAAAAAAGTTTAACATTTTAAAAACTAAGAATAAGTTAAATGTAACAGTAATATTGTTAATTACCAACAACTCCTGGAAATTTATATTTATTGAAATAATAGGTGGCAGTTTCATTCCTTTCATTTGCATTGGGCCATTTTATAAACTCATTGGACAGACCGCTGAGAAAAAAAGTGACCCTCCGTATCATCCTATGGACACTTGAAACAGAAATATCGAAGCGATCTGACAAGTCCGTAAATGAGCTTCCTTCATGGCCAGCAAACCATAAAAATAGGAGCAGATGAAATTTACCACTGGCAGCTCTTTTATTTTTCAATAGGCTTTTATAAGATTTACTGCTTTCATACCTGTTTAACAAAAATGTAAATAGTTCCCGGTTTATTCTGTAATGTTTAATAAATTCTTGGTTTGTATAATTTGGAACTATTAGTTCCACATATTGTTTTATTGAATTTCTTTTTTGTTTTTCTAATAAACAGCTAATTATTTCTAATTCATCCCCGTTGTCATTAGATGCACTCAAGGCGTAGGTTTCATTCTCCAAATCGTCTTGAAAAATTTCATCTATTTCGCTTATTCTCTCCATGGTTTACTGTTTATTAAATACAAATAAAACATAACCTATAATTTACATAAACACTTTTCCAATCCTTTGCTTTTATTACACTCAATTACACCGAATTTTCAGCTGACTTTGGGTGTAGTGTAAAATCCACTACACTCAAAAGCAAAGGAAAGAACCTATTGTGGCCCATCACAAATATTTTAACCTACAAGCTGTCACTGCTGGACAATGCTACTCCTTGTCCAGTAAACCAGCATATTAGTAAAAAAATTATTCAAAAAAGCTTTTATTAAATGTTCTAAAAAGTAGAACATAAACTTTTAAGTAAATCAAACTCATCATTTTGTTACATTATAAATTTTCTTTATGATATAAAATCTTGTCGCGAGATTTTCCTATGTTAAGGAGATCGCTTGCGACAAGCTTTTATATCATAAAAAAATTATGTAATGTTTGTTTGATTTACACAAAAAGTTTATTTTCTACTTTTTAGAACATTTAATAAATAAAACCTTTTTTTTTTTAAATTTTTTATATAATTTTACTTTTTATTTCTTAGTCTTTTGATATGCTGTAATCCCCAGATATCGATTTTGAGGTGAATCGAATCGTAAACGGTAAAGTCGCCCGCCATCTTGAACTGAATTTTTGACTAGGAATTCGTAATCCGCGACCTCGAAAACCTCCAGATATCGATTTTCAGTTGAATCGGATCTTAAACGGTAAAGACGTCCGCCATCTTGAAGTCGCCATCCTGAACTAAATTTTTTAATGGAAATTCGTAATCGGCGAACACAGAAACCCCCAGATACCGATTTTGATCGATTTGGACCATAAATAACAAATGTCGTCCGCCATATTGGCGCCGCCATTTTGAAATTTCTAAATTTTGACCTAGAATTCATAATTGGCTATCTCAAAAACCCCCATATATCGATTTTGAGTCGGAAGCGGATCAAACGGTAAAGTCGTCCGCCATCTTGTTTTTTTCTTATATGAAAATGTTAAAGTGAATTATCACCGGACTTACACACGTGTAAAATTTCAAAGCTCTAGCTTAATTAGAACTAATCGAAATTTTGATTGCAAGGTTTGCCCTAAACAAACTAACTAACTAAGTAACGAACAAACATTGCAAGTTTAATAAAAGCTTTTTAAAAAATTCTAAGACTATTTATTAGCTATATGTGGAATGTAGCTAACTAAATTCGTTTTTGATATAGGACTGGTGTCTGTTCATCTGTGATTCAATTTATTCAGTGGGTAGTTAATAAAAATAGTATATCTATATTCTAGGTTATTTAGATATAATTGTATCAGTTTGAATTTATTGGATAGGGGTTACAGAAAATTTGGAGATGGCAAATCTGGCAATTAATAGCATTTATTTTGAAGTCAGTTTCTAATTAATAGAAAAATAAATATTCTGTTTCAGGAAATCTACCATTTAGCGTATCGACAAATTTAATCATAAGGTGGCTTCAAACTGTTTCTGAAAAGACATCTGCTTGGAAATTTGGAAGAACTGCAATGACACTTACATTTCAAAAGGAAGTAGCTGAACGGATGGTTGCTCCAGTAACACATAAGCAGAGGTGCAGGTTGTCTGTTATGTGCCAGTTATGGTGTAATGTGCAATACAAATTTACAATACCTGGACGGGCTTTTGTACCGAAACCTGATGTGGATGTGGGAGTTGTAACATTGTATCCGTTAAAATATCCAATGATTAATTTACCATTTAAAATGGTGGAGAAAGTCCTTAGAAATATTTTTAATATGAGGCAAAAGTATGCAGTACGTGGGGCAGAACGGTTGTTTCCAGAAGAACTGCGTGACTCTTTACGTAAGTTCTTTTTATTATGTAAAATTAAAACTTTTAAATTTCAAACAAAAGAAATTTATTGAACCAAAATTGATTCAACAAGCTGTTGACCGGAGGTCCCTCTGCCTATTGCTACAATATCAATATGATTTATAATTTAATAAATTTTATTGAAGTGAATACAATATATACAAAAAATACAAATACAGGGTAGGGTGATTTATGTAAACATGCGCAAAATAAAATGGTATACTAGTCTTTTATGTGGGAAAGCCTCTGTAAAATTTTAAATCGATCCAAGGTAATTTATTATATTTTTTTGCATTAAAACCTGCAAAGATACGCTTCTGAACGGGGGAGTTATGCTATCTCGATGCTTTCACACAGATGCCGCTTGTTTGTTTTCCAGGTACCTAATCAGCTGTTTGAGTTGTCTATGGTCAGTGTGCCACACGTTCAGTGTTCAGTTCAGTAACTCTTCGACTTCCGTTTAGAGCATTCCCCATTTTTGTTAAATTTTAAACTGTATTCGCAAATATCGATTATGTCAGAGTTCACGTCGCAAAAGTACTGCGACATGATATTGACGTATTGTTACGTGCTTACAATTTTCAGTAAACACTCCGTGGATTCGAATAACTTGCAACAAGAATTTTCACAAACCACTGATTTATTTAATCACTAAAATTACACTAGTAAATACTTAAAAATCACACAACTAATAATAACTTAATCTAATATGAATTCACTACTTTTAAAACACTATGCACTTTTCTTCCTAAACTTGACAACTTTATCTAACCTAAAAACTCTGTATTGCCTACTTCACTCAACTGAACTCTTCTTCTACAAACTGTCTCTGTAACCAGAACTACAGACTACCCAGAACTGAACTGGATACTAAACTGAACTGTTCCTTATACTTCACTAAACTGTACTGTTCCTCCATCTGCTGGCTTCACCTCTTTATATACCCACTTGGAATGTCCAGAATATCATTGTAGAACTTTCCAGAAGATACTGGAATTCTCTATAATTTTCTTAGGCACTACTAAATGGTGGTTCGCCAGTTGGCCCACAGATGGCGCCACCCTTCTGGCCAGGGAGTAATTACAACTCTCCTCTCTGTTAGAGGGCAGCACATAACACTGCCCCCTCCTTAAGCCTGAACGTCCCGGTCAGGCATTTCAGATACCCCAGTATACTTTGCCAACCTGTCCAGGTGCACGATCTTCATCTTGGACTTCTTTCTACGTTGAATCCTATAAACAACGTCGTTGATCCGAGTGATGACAGAATACGGTCCTTCCCAAGGTGAGCGAGGCTTCGAGAATCCTTCTTCACTCCGCTGTGGGTTATACAGCCAAACCGAGTCCCCCACCTTGAATCCTGCTGAACTGGCATTGCGGTCATATCTAGCCTTCATTCGATCCCCACTCCCTGTAGGTGACCTCTTGGCAGCCACATTCGCACAAACCTTGCAACTGCGACACCAAACCTCTACATCCTGACAGCTATTTACCCAGTAAAATCGCTCCTGTACTCTAGCCAAAGTCTTATTTCTGCTAAAGTGCTCTCTGGATATTCCCTCGTGCACTTCCCGAAGTACTTTTGGTACTCGGCACCTGGGTATCAGCAACCGCATGGTAACTTCTTTCCCATCCGGGGTCTCCCATGCTCTCCGTAATAGTCCATCTATAACCCTAAGTGAATCCCATTGCGCCCATAAAGCCTTCAGTCCAACACTTTTACTGGAAACGTCCTTCCATTCCGGGCGGATTCCTTTTTCTTTCGCCTTCAGCATTGGTCCAATTTCATCGTCATTCAGTTGTTCCTCTCTTAGAACTTCCTTTGTCCAATCCTTCAGAACCTCTATCTTAACTGCCTTCACTTCTGCTATATCCTGCTGCGTTTTTACATTCTCGGCATTCACTTCCTTAGGGCTCCTCTGGCGACAGTACCTCTTGACATGCCCCAATTTGCCGCAATTATAACAGCAGATTACTTTTGTCGGACCTCCAGCACTTCGCTGCTGCTTCGGCTCCTGTTTCGGCGGTTGCGGTTCCTGTTTCAGCTCCGGTCGCGAACTTAATTCGTTTAGTAATTGTGCGACCATTTTCTGTATGTCTGTTAACATAACAATCAATCTCATCTTATGAGAGCGAACTTCCTCTTTCTTTGCAGTGTTTACTTCCCCAGGATTCCGTTCTCGACACTGCCGCATCATATGTCCTGGTTTGCTGCACTGATAATACCGAATCACCTTCCTTGGCTGTCCTTCGCTCTGTTCTCTTTCCTGCTTCCTTGGAGCATCTGGGTTGGTCATCAACTGGCTTATCATTTTGTGCAGGTCAGCCATCAAAGATTCCATATTTGACTTTTCTAAATGGTTCTCTTCTTCTACTTTCATGGCTCGTATTCTCGGATGTAGAGTCTCTTCATAAGCGGCTTCAACTTCGAGGGCATGGATCAAGGCTTCCCTACCAGTCTTAGCTCGGGATAATCTAAGGACTCGCCTGATCTCCTCATCTCTTATGCCATCGATGAAAGTACCAACTGTTAATTGTTCCTGAAATTCTTTGGGCGCATCCGGGTAAGCCAGGTATGTCAGTCGCTCAACAGCTGCTTCAAAATCTTGTAAACTTTCCCCAGCCTTTTGTGTGCGTGATTTGAGCTGAGTCCTGTATACTTGGGCGAGGTGTTGGTCGCCATATCTTAGATCTAGTGCAGCTTCCAAAACTTTAAAATCCCGTTGCTGCGTCACTGGGATACTCTGAAGCAACTCTGAGGCTTGGCCCCTTAATGCTAGCACCAATGCCATAGCTTTGTCTTCGTTACTCCAATTATTTGCGTATGCCGCTGCCTCAAATTGTCTTTTACAGGTTGACCAAGAAGTTTGACCATCAAAGGAAGGCGGTTGTAATCGAGGACCTGATGATGATAATACCAGCTGGCCTCCTTGTTCCCTTAACAGTCTCTTAAGTCGCTCTACCTCTCCTTCAACTGCACGAAATTTTCCTTTGACTTCAGTTACTTCCTCTTCAACCTTAGTAACTTTTACTTCAACGCCAGTAACTTTTTCTTCGACACCAGTAACTTTTTCTTCAACGTTGGTAACTTTTCCCTTAATGTCACTAATTTCTTCTTCGACGTTACCAACTTTTTGTTCAACTTTATCTACTTTTTCCTTGACTTCATTAGTGGCTGACAGGATAGCATCTTGTTGCACCTGTATAATTTTTCTCAATTCTTCCTTTTCTTCTTGTCGTTTTCTTTCTTGTTCTTCCTTTTCTTCTTGACGTCTTCTTTCTTTTTCTTCTTCACGTCTCGCCTGTTCTTCATTCTCTTCTAGACGTCGTTTTTCTTGTTCTTCTTTATCTTCTTGACGTCGTTTCTCTTGTTCTTCTTTTTCTTCTAGTTTTTCTTTCTGACGTCGTCTTTCTTGTTCTTCTAGCATCACTTTGCTAAATGCAGCTAACATGTCTTGCATTTGTTTTTCAGCAGCCATGCTTCTTGTTTCCATTCAAAAACTAACAAACAACAGTGACAAACAACACTAACAAGTCTTATTTAAAGTCTATATCTGGTATACGTCAAATATGTCCATAAAATCCTCACACTAGCACAAATAAGTCTTGTCCAATATCGATCTCACTTTCCAGTTCGACTCACTTCACTATCTCCAGTGATTTCCAATTAGAACACTATGGAACTTCGTCGAATTCTTCAGAAATTCTGTTGCAATTCCGCTTCCAACACCAATTGTTACGTGCTTACAATTTTCAGTAAACACTCCGTGGATTCGAATAACTTGCAACAAGAATTTTCACAAACCACTGATTTATTTAATCACTAAAATTACACTAGTAAATACTTAAAAATCACACAACTAATAATAACTTAATCTAATATGAATTCACTACTTTTAAAACACTATGCACTTTTCTTCCTAAACTTGACAACTTTATCTAACCTAAAAACTCTGTATTGCCTACTTCACTCAACTGAACTCTTCTTCTACAAACTGTCTCTGTAACCAGAACCACAGACTACCCAGAACTGAACTGGATACTAAACTGAACTGTTCCTTATACTTCACTAAACTGTACTGTTCCTCCATCTGCTGGCTTCACCTCTTTATATACCCACTTGGAATGTCCAGAATATCATTGTAGAACTTTCCAGAAGATACTGGAATTCTCTATAATTTTCTTAGGCACTACTAAATGGTGGTTCGCCAGTTGGCCCACAGATGGCGCCACCCTTCTGGCCAGGGAGTAATTACAACTCTCCTCTCTGTTAGAGGGCAGCACATAACAGTATGGTGCAATGATGAATGAAAGTCTTACAGGGGCTGTATGAAAATACGGGAGAAAATTTCCCCCTAGGCGTAAACCTAATGAGAAAAATTTTAAGTGCAATGCAACGAGTTCGTGACACCGGGTTTTGTTTACCAGGCCACATAGAACGTGTAGTAAATCGTCCTGTTGAAGTAGACGAAGGGGTTCTAGAATTACTAGAACAAGACCCTTCAATAAGTACCCTATACGCGAGAATCGTTTTTACCCACACCACATAAGAGAGGAAGTGATTTCGTTGCACCGTATTACGTCAGATTGATTAGTCATAGGCGGCGCACTTCTAAAAAAAAATTCCCAAATTTTTTTATTTCTTACTTTTTTAACTCCTTTTGGCGGGGATGTGAACGATCCATCTTTTGCGTCTGAAGGACTTCTAATATATTTTCCAAAAATGAATATTAACGTTCACAAATAAGGGTTCAAAAAAGACTGTTTCAGACGGAGAATAATACAAAATTTATACTTACTGTTCGTTTATGCTTAACTGCTTCACTGATGGTATCAATTGGACGTCGTAACACTATAAATCTAACACAGTAAGTACTAATACTTTCTTAAAATTAAACCTGAAAGGGAATTTTGAAAACACAAGAAAAAGACAATATAAAGTTCAAAAATATATATTAAATCTCTTTAAAAATTCATGTTTTACAACAACTTCAAGAAAAATGTTTTTGACAAACTATAGTCTGGCCCGTGTACAACACATGGTGAGGAACGGAACGACTTATAATGTACCAACTACCATCCAATATGCGGTTTTTGAGCTAACGATTACACAAAAAGATTCAAGAAAATTTCAATGCTTATAAATTTTTGGTGGGCTTTTGCTTGCCTGTCTGTTTACGTATTATCAGTTCAATAATAATTTGCATGGTAACTATACTTTTCTGACACCGAATCACTGAGGAACCGGTTTAGGGCAAATCCCGTTAAAACCCATCATTTTTCCATCAAAATCGACTGCTAGGAGATGATGGGGATCCCTTGTTGCTAAAGGCTATTTTCGCTAAAATGCTAAAATTCTCGATATACTTTGAATATAGACTGGATTAACTTGTCCTCATATTTAACACAACGCATGAGTTGCAGTGCTTAACAACGTGGATTTGTAAAAGGGTTTTTAATTTTGAAATTTCAGAAATTTTGTTAGAGTAATTTTATCAATGATTACTTTATATACTTTATAAATCTTGCCTCAAATCAATCAAAACCTGACTGTAATCTGAACATTGAAAAGACTAGTACCAGTTTTTTTCTCACACCGACAACACCACAAGAAATAAGTGAAATAATTGGGAAAGCTACTCTTAAACCGGCCGCTGGTATCGATGACATCAACGGAAAAGTGATGAAATCAGTAAAAGACATTATTAATGAGCCATTAGCATACTTAGTAAATGAATCATTCTTAGCTGGTGTATTTCCCAACATAAAAGAATCCAAATGTATACCTGTATATAAAAACAAGGGTCCCACAACAGACATTACTAATTATAGAGCCATATGCATACCAAGTCAAATGGCTAAAATTTTTGAAGGATCATATTACATAAGACTGACTAGAGAATTTTAACTTCTCTATGTCTATGTCTCTATCTCAAATGTCCAAAATGGTTTTCAAAAAAATAAATCCACCAATACTGCTATCTTAGTTTGCATAGATTTTATCTATAATGCACTGAACAACAAGTGTCATGTCTTAGGTCTTTTTTATGATTTAAGTCGTGCATTTGATACTATAGATCATAGTTTGTTACTCAGAAAATTAGAGGGCATTGGAGTAAGAGGGGCACCATACAGCTGGGCAGCCTCATATCTACAAAATCGCACGCAAACTACTGTTGTAGATGGTGTTAAGTCCAAAACTGGAAATATAAATCTGGGAGTGCCTCAAGGCTCGATTCTGGGACCTCTGTTTTTTTATAGTTTTTTATAATTTTTATTAATGATATACCCAACACATGTATCACTTCAAATCAACTTCTTCTATATGCAGATGATAAAAATTGCTATGTCCCATAACTCCATTGAACAGATTGTCATAAATAGTAACAATGCATCACAGGAAATGAGTCATTACGGTAGCAACAATGGACTAAATTTAAATGTAAATAAAACATGCTATATACGTTTTCTGCCAATAAATATTGTGACTAACTATGATCTGTACCTTAAAATTTTAAATAGATCCATCACGAGTATAACAACCACCAAGTTCCTAGGTGTCACCTTGGATCGAAAGCTTACGTGGGAAGCGCATATAAATATGGTTTGCACAAAATTGAACACTGTCTGCTATATTATAAGAAATCTAAGAGATACCGTCTCCATAAACATCCTAAAAACTCTCTATTATGGATTGGTTCAGTCTCAACTACAGTATGGACTCATTTTCTGGGGAAATTCCTCATATTTTAATAGGGCATTTCAATGTCAAAAAAGGGTTTTAAGAACCATGTTTAAGATCCACCCCTTAACCAGTTGTAAACCACTATTTAAAGATTTGCAAATACTTACCTTGCCTAGTTTACATATCTACTAGTTAATAATGTACACTAAAAAAAATGAATCTGAATTCTTTAGAAATAGTGATATTCATGTGTATGACACGAGAAACAAGGACAATTTGTATCAGCCATATTCCAGACTTGCACTGGGAGAAAATTCGCCAAAACATATTGGTACCAAATGTTTTAATAAAATTAATCAGTGTATCAACAATGACAGCAACATGTCATTTAGGAATAAAATATTTAAATTTTTGTGTGATAAAACATTTTATGACACAGATGAGTTCCTTAATTGTTGATTTTGCTCACCTCTACCTATTTTATTAATTTTATGTTGAATGTTTTGTGGTGACTAGTTTACTAAAGTCTGTACATTGTATGTTATATTCTGTATAAACTTTTAAAAACGAATAAAATTATCTTATCTTATAACAGTAAGCTGTTTCTAAATTTTGGTGGTCGGGGCGACATTACGTCCCCGTGTCGCGACATTTACTACACTTTCTAAAATTACACTCCTTGATGTGTTATTGAAATTTTTGCATAAAAAACGCTCCGTAGAGCGAAAATATGATTAAAAATATAAAAACCTCTTCCAACGATATTTTTACGTGAAGCACGCTTTTTATGCGAAATGTTTCGGATTTTATTAGTTTCGAAAAGTTTATCGAGGATTTTATCGTGTTCTTTAACAGGGACAACCCATTGAATAATTTTCCGCATGTTTAGGTAAATCACCCTGTATATGTATACAAAAGTAATTAAAAATATATTAAATAATAACGTTAACATTGCAATTACGCACAATCTTGTGTTCTAATACAAAATTATGCATAATTGCAATGTTAACATTATTCTTTGGACATAATTAAAAAATAGCGGAAACATCACTGCATAGTATAAAAGGAAGTGGTGTTATGTCTGTCTGTATGAACATTCTGATATCAAAAACCACGGCTTATTTTTAGAGATTTATGTACATAAAAATTTATACTGTCTTTTTGGAGCTGAGCAGCAAATTCAAATTTCCAGTAGTGTACCCAAAATTGTAAGAAAATATCAAACAAAATGTATGTAGGTGTTGAAAAGTAGGTACTACAATAAATCTGTGGTAACTCAAAATAAGCATTTTCATAGTAAAAATTTTTATTCATGGAATATTTTTGTCTTGTCTGGGTCTAAACAGAATCTTTTTGTGTCAACTCCTAATAGACAGACATAAATGTTGGACACAAGAGAGTCCTTTAAGCTTGTCACAAAGAGCCCAAAATGATGTGTGAAGTTGAGGCGGATCCTAGTATTCAATAAATCTAATGTTGCACTGAGGGTTATTTTGTCGATTATTGTTGATTGATGATCTGCTTCGGTGATTGTTACATAAATGACTATGTAATTAAAAATAAAAATTGAAATGGCACCACCAGTCCAAGTCTGTGTAGATGATGTTTTAATCTGTGGTGCCCAGTATACCATCTGACTCTTTTATGAGGGCCACACCAAATATCTCGCTTAATATCTATTGCAAAAGTATACAGTTTTAGAAACAGTTGTCCCATTTTTTTGTGAGCTATATTTCAGCAAAAAGAAATTTGAAATCCATCATAGCCTACTTTGTGAGATATATTACAAAAACCTGAAAAATAGGAAAACTACAAACGGTTATAGCTTACTTATTTGAGGAGATACGAAAAAAGTTAAAGGGATGAAAGTTGAGGGCAAAGACAATAAGGATAATAATGTGCATCAAAAAATTCGAAAAACGCAGTTGGCTTTGACATACGCTCTTGTGCAAAAATGAAAAAAAAAAAAAACAAATCTCAAAGTAGGGCATGACACCATTAATTCCGTTTATTTTTCCTCTTTCCAACAATATAAAACATGTCACAAAAGTTTTAACTGATAGTGTCAATATTTAATAATTTACGAAAACCACAATTCGTATCATTAAATCATAAAATATCAGCCATGCCATAATAGCAAAAATTCACTTTATAATAATTATAATTCAGTAATTATTTATTACAATATAATACAAGCGAAGAAATATCACATAAATAAAAATACAGGCACAAAATGTACATCCAAAAAAACGAAAAACTAAGTATAACAGTACTACCTATTACCATACTGAAAAGAAAATGTGTATATTTATTTTTCTAACTATAAATGCTCAAATTGGGATGTGATGAGCCAATTCTGATGTCTCATCTGAATCGGTTTCATCGTGTTAAATTATATTAGAATGGGATTTAGTCTACTGCACAAAATTTTTTTTACAGTGTTCAATTTGCAATTTTTGTAAAAGCAATGTATGTATTTTTAGGTTTAAAACTCTTTCAGTTGGCTGATGTTGATCATACTACAAGACCGTTTCAAATAACTAATGAAGAATTTGTCAGAATATGTTATGCATATAAGCTAATTTGTGAAGAACATCCAGGAATAGAAGTGTACGATTCTAGAGCTCCTAAACAAAAATTGGAATTAGTTTCTTAGTAGTTTGTGTATATTTTAAGATATAAATAAAAGGATTTTTAAAGTAGTTAAATTATTTGTTTTTTTTTCTGAAAGATATCTAACTGAAAAAAATGAAGATGGCTTTGGCGATTTAATTTGGCATGCAACTTTCTAAAACTCCGGTAATTATTCCAGTCGAATTTGTACCAAAATGGCATGATTGAAAATGGTTTTTTCGAGTTAAGGAATACCTACAAAATGAGACATAGTTCATCAATATTGGTTAATTTGCTTATGAGTCATTGCAAAAAACATACTAAAATTGCTGTTTTTTCAATTGTTACTAAACGATAGAAAAGCATGTCTCATATACTTGTTACCACAGGAAAAGAAGGCTCTTGTAGCATAGAAAAGGTACGCGAAATTGGAAGCCATATGGTCGAATAGTTTTTGCACAATCAATTTTTGACTTTTTGAATTTTTTTAACGCTTATTTCTCAGCGATCTGGCGGTTCTACAGCAATCTGCGGGTGCGCAAATTAAAGTTTATGATTTATACTATCAATATCAAAAAAGAACCAAATGAAGTATTGGTTTTAAATTGTTGAAAACAATTATCAAAGTTAACATTAATTTTTTCGTTATAAACTAATAAAATAGATTATCTCTTCGGTGATGCATGTTATCGAAATACTGACAAAAACATCCATAGCTGACATTTTTTCACGAATCTAAAAAAAAATGTCTTTACGACCAATTATTATTATTATTATTATTATTATTATTAGCCTTTACTCGAGTCCGAGTATAAAAAAATGTTACAGTCGATAGATTGTGTATAATAAAAAACAAGTAAAAGGTGTAGTCTATTGTAATTCCCATTCATCTACGGTGCACACGACTATGGCTATAGAGGCCAATTCGGGAGAGCACATGTCGACCGCAGTCAGGACAAACATAGACCTGGTTAGGTCTTGGATTCGGCCTTCTTGCAGCAACATTTCCTTGATAGCTGGATACAACCCCTCGCCATTCGGCTCTGTCCGCTGCAAGTTGTTCCCATTGCTCGTCTGGAATACCGCAGGATTTTAGATTTTCATGGAGAATGTCTTTGAACCTCTTTCGTTGACCGCCACGCCTTCTTCTACCGCCCAGCAATTCACCATAAAGTGTACATTTAGGAAGGCGGTTATCATGCATACAATAAACGTGAAGTACCCATCTTAGGCATGCTCTTGAAATAAGCACCTCAATTGGAAGGCTGTTTGCTCTCCTGAGTACTTCCACGTTTGATATGTGATGGAACCAACGGATTTTCATCATACTTCTGAGGTGTCTTTGCTGAAAACTTTCTAATTCTTTCACATGACCACGGTAAGTGACCCAGCTTTCACATCCATATAGCAGTGTTGGAATGACAACTGCTCTGTAGACAGCCATTTTCGTTGACAAAGCAAGGTCGTGGTTGTCAAATACTCTCTCTCTAAGTCCCCAGAGTGCTCTAGATGCAGCGTTAATTCTATTGCGAATCTCGCTGTCCATGTTTGCTTTGTCATTAATAACATTGCCTAAGTAATTGAACTGATCCACCACTTCAAGAGAATTTCCGTTAAGTGTAATGTCTATTTGGTTCACTTGATGAGGAGTTGACATAATCTTAGTCTTTCCAATGTTGATTTTAAGTCCCAAGGAATCATAGCCCTGGGCATACACATCTAAAAGTTCTTGAAGCTCTTCCGGCGTAGAGGCTAAAAGTGCACAGTCATCCGCATACTGGAGATCACAAATGAATCGTGTGCGTGTCTTCGTGAAAGCTCTAAAGCGCCCTATGTTAAAGAGACCGCCATCAGAACGGTATCTGAGACCTATTCCTCTGACTGTCAGTTTGTTGTCAACAATAATTGTTAGAGCAGTGGTAAACAAATTAAAAAGTAGGGGTGCCAGGACACATCCCTGCCTAACTCCAGTGAGGGTTTGGAAAGGTTCGGTTGCCTCATTATTATACATAACCTGGGCGTTGTTGTTTGTATGTAGACTGCGACATACTTCCACAAATTTTCTAGGGATACCTACGCGGAGCATAATTTTCCAGAGCACTTCCCTGTCCACCGAGTCAAACGCCTTGGTTAAATCAATGAAGACCATGTGAATTTCTCCTTGATGTTCGAGTGCTTTTTCTTGAAGCTGTTTAAGTGTGAAGATTAGATCCGATGTGCCTCGGTTTGGTCTAAAGTCACTCTGTGTTTCAGGAAGTAACTTTTCCATAACAGGTGTTAGCCTATTTGCCATCGCTTTAGTGAGTATCTTCCCTCCAACAGCCAGGAGAGCTATACCCCTGTAATTTTCACAGTCTGCAGCGCTCCCTTTGTTTTTGAAGAGGTTGATTAAAAGTGTATCACGAAACTCCTGCGGAGCTTGACCACTTTCCCACACGACATCAAACAGTTTTTTGAGGTAGGGTATGAGCTCTGATGACACAGCTTTAAAGATCTCAGCTGGGAGTGAGTCGGCGCCGGGAGATTTGTTATTTTTTAGCTGCCCAATGGCGGTTAAGATCTCTTCCGTTGTTAGTGGTTTATCTAAGTCTTCGAAGGTGTCATATTGAGGGATAAGATTTATAATATCGTGATCGGCTTGACTTTGCTGGTTAAGAATGTTAGAGTAGTGTTCTTTCCATCGGGCTCTTATTTCCTGGTCTTCTTTGAGGAGATTTCCATTTAAATCTTTAATAGGGCACATATTTTTCCGACTGGGGCCGTACACTGCTTTTACTCCTTGAAAGAAATTCCTGTAGTCGTGTGAATCGGCGTACCTTTGAATTTCTCTGGCATAGAGCAATAGAATCCAAGATAAATTTTTCTTTTTTTTTTAATTGCTGTGGTGTTGTTTATTAATATTAAGGAATGACTTAAGCTGGAGTCTACAGGGGAACATTCAAAGAATCCAATGCAAAAGTTTTCGACTCGATTATTTAAAAATTGTTCATGTGGCAATTGTTAAAGTTGCTCGTTTTTGGCCGCGCGTGGCTGATATCCCCAACCATCACTTCCACACCGACTATTGGAGCAACGGCAAAGTCGAGAACTTTTGCATAGGATTCTTTGAATATTCCACTGTAGATTCCAGCTAAAATCATTCCTTAATATTAATAAACAACGTCACAGCGATTAAAAAAAAATCTATCTCAGCTTCTATTGTTTGTAAAGACTTTTTTAAAATTCGTGAAAAAATGTCAGCTGTCAGATGCTTTTATCAGCATTTCGATACCATGCATCGCCGAAGAGATATTCTATTTGATTACTACGAAAAAATTAATGCTCATTTTGGTTATTGTTTTCAACAATTTAAAACCATTATTTCATTTGGTTCTTTTTTGATATTGATAGTATAAATCATGAACTTTAATTTGCGCACCCGCAGATTACTGTAGAACTGCCAGATCGCTGAGAAATAAGCGTTAAAAGAAAGTCGAAAAGTCATTAACAAATTGACTGTGCAAAAACTATTCGACCATATGGTTCCCGATTTCGCGTGCCTTTTTTATGCTACAAGAGCCTTCTTTTCCTGTGGTAGCAACTTTATGAAACATGTTTTTCTATTGTTTATTAACAATTGAAGAGACAGCCATTTTAGCATGTTTTTTCGCAAAGACTCATAAACAAATTAACCGATTTTGATGAACTAGGTCTCATTGTGTAGGTATTTTCAAGGCGCACAACTTCTAAGGAAAACATTTTTTTCTAAAATTAATAGTTTTTTCTAAAACTCGAAAAAACCATTTTCTCATACCTTGTTCAATAAAAAATTTTGCCACAAAAAAATTGAAGCCTAAGACACTATATTCCTACCATCATTCTGAACACCCTGTATTTGGCTTATACCTAGAAACATTTTTTTTGTCAAAATGCTAATTCAATGAGTAAATTAAGAAAAATGAAACAAGTAAGTTATAACATCAATTTTTAAAAACAAAAATAAATTACCACAAAAAGAAAAGAAATAGGTCCAGTCTTATACTCTCGGGCAGCTTATCACACAACACGGTGTAGTATATTAGGTGATGCGACAAGACCCTTACGAATGGCTTCGTAAGTGTTTAGTTCTGTGTAAAGCAATAGATGGCAGGACAAATAAAGTCTTGTCGTTATTTATGCATAGAAATACAGTTTTACGGGTTCTGGTAGTTAATGCTCTGTAGATTTGTTTTATTTATATTTAAAGAGCCTTTTAGTTCCTTCTTTTTGTCTTAGATTTTCCGTTTAATTGTGTATATATGCAACACTACATGCATCAAAGGAAATCCGTCTATCTATGCCATGATCTATGCCTAAGTAATTGCAGTGAACTCTATTAGAGTTCACTGAGTAATTACAGGGGTATATTCCGGGCGCCATCTACTGAATTAAACAGAAACGAAGCACTTATGAAGCCGTCGATTAACATGGCAACTGCCGTGTGTCGGACCACCTAAGTCTGTGACCACCTAATATACTTACTACACCATGTCACACAACTAATAAATAAATATTAATTTAACTAAGAATAAACAAAGAAGCTCTGATTAATCTGCCCTGTAAGTACAGAATTTTGTACAAGCTCTAATTGTAATAATTGGCCATTATGAGTTGCTATTGGTATATTTAGGAGATTTCAAACTTTCAAAGAAGATATGAAGGTTGCATTTTTTAGGACCGGTTTATCAATGCAGAGTTAACGCTAACTAAAAGATAATATCTGAAATTGTAAAAGATTGGCAGGTAATAGACCGATTAGTTTAGTTTAAAGAAAAACAACTTTTTATAAATGGCCAATGTCTCGCCATAATTTACTGTCATCTTCAGGATCTTACAATAGTATACAATTTATATACTATTTAATATAACCAATTAGCCAATGGTGTATATTACATCCAACATTTATAAAGTATATAAAATTTATAATACCTAATAAAATATTAAAGGTTTGTTTAATTTGATAATGGGTAACAACCAGTGAAACCAACAGAAATCCTATATAACGTTTTTGTTTAAGCACACTTTGAGAAAATCTGTACATCAGTAATTTTAATAATTGTCTCTTCTCTGCTTGGATACATACATTTCTGAAGAAACTTTAAGAGTTTATCACTTAGTTATAGAAAAGTCATAAATGATTGATGATCCAAATGTTATCCATTTATTTGTTGACAATAACTTTTAGTCTCTGTGGTATAAACTCTTGCCTCATCTTCTCTAAAACATGAATGGGGATATTCACAGGGCCGGATGAACATGGATGGGGGTCCGTAGGCAAAGTTGGGGCAGAGGCTTGCTCAAGACCGGTGATTTTCGGAAAATCAATCTCCATATAGCTTTCTGAAATCTGTGGTGTAAATCATGAGGATCTTTTTATTTAGGTATTGTTTTTATATTTATAATTTCTGGTGATTGTAGTAAATAAAATTGCAATTGCAGTAAATAAATAAAACAGAGCGGGCTGGTGTTGGTATATTACGCACGGTCGATATAGTGGGAACCGTGTGCTTAACTGAGGGGCGGGAGTTTGATTTGTCATTCCAAATTTCATAAGAAATCAGAAATCATTCGTTTTTTAAATTTTTCATAAAATAAATAAGGAAGAAAAGTCGAGGTTTAATTTTAAATCAATTAAAAATTGGTTTAAGTTAAAGGATCATGAAGGAATAAGTGGGCGTTTTGTTACTGAGGGAAGAGAAACTATCCACAATGTATGTTTCCGTGGTTTTTTTTACATGCATTGCTTCACCGGCGTTTTATTCCAAGGAACGGTGACAAGTTGTTACATGTAAAAGGAGTTACGCTCCGGACTGGCTAGATACTTAAAAATATATACAATTAATTTCGTTTTAAAAACAGAACTACGGCTGGGACTCAAATGCAGATAAGCACATACAAAGTTAAGTGTCTTCTCGACGCTTTTAAACTTATTCTTTACTATAGAAAATAAAATTATTTAAAGTAAAAATTGGAAATTAGTTTATTCGTTATTCTGTATTAATTTTAAAAAGATTATTGATAATTTAAAATGATTTCATTTTGATAAAAAATAGGAAATAACTTGAAAAACAGCTGGTCTCCATCCAGTCCGTTTCAAATGGGTATTTTTTATATGGTTTTCCATCCCTGGATGCAAGCATCCAGGTTGTTTTTGGTATAATTAAGAATGTCTTTGCTCGACGCTAACTGGTAGTGAGGTGTAGTTTGTTGCGCATGCTATTTTCTTTGAGGCTCATTATTGATGGTTGTTTAGTTTATATTAGTAAAGATTAATGGGGACCTGTTCTGTGGTTCTTTTGTGTGTGCGCGTTATGCTATTTTGGCTCTTTTTAGTTTCTAATTATTTTTGTGCGGTCTATTGATGGTGTTGTAATGTTTTTTTTTTGTATTTTTGTGTTATTTTTTTATGTTTTGGGGCACGTAAGTACATCACGAAATACTTGAAATCTCGAAATATAACACCGTCGATAGGCGCTATCTATAACGGTTCAGTGTCTATTGCAATCGAAATTACTATGAAAATAAAGATTTATAGAGGAGCTTGTGGCTGAAACATTACGTTCAGTTAAATAAATAGTGCATGAAACTCTCTCTCACTCCGTTGCCATCCTTGAGAGCCCTGCGTTCGACCGGTGTGTGCTTTAAGCATTGAGTTGGTAATATGCTATTTATTACATTTAACGCGAAATTAGCTTTATAGAAAACAGCGGCAGCACCACGGCAGAGACTTATTGCTTTTTCATCAGCTCTCAGCATCATATATGCTATAAAATTTTCAGTCACAGGTATGTTTGTTCAGTTAAATTTTTTGATCCACTTAGCGAGTTTGACACAGTCAGTTTCGTAGAAAATAGCAGTTGCACCACGGCAGACCGACGGCTTCACACTAATGACCAATATTCTGTCCATCATATTAATTTTAATCGTAAATTCTCTTAGTCAAATTCATGTCCCAGACGCCAACCTCACAAGCGCTGGTCTTCAAAAGAACAGCAGACCAGTACCATTGGGACTGTCGAATCCACCTCTACATATGTTGCAAGATTTAGGCCGAGCGCAAACACAGCCACATTTGTGGTCACCATCGGTGGCCGCCACACGCTGCTTAGGCCTGGCGCAAAAATAGCTACCGGTGGCCACCACACGGTACATGCTGTATTTTGTGTGCCCTAGCCTGTGGCTCTGACCCAAGGATGGTAAACTAAAGAAGGATAGTTTATTCCCATAAGACTGTCTGTATGTTGGCTCTCCGATCGGTTTGCGAGCTAGCTGGTGACGTCACTGTCTGGCGTACCAGCTTTGTTTATGCTTGCTTATATGTGTGTTTTAGAACTTTTAAAGACAAAATTAATTCTACTTTGTGATTCTGCATGTGTTTACTGTGTTTTAAAACTAATTTTATGTGTTCTTTGTTTTAAATAGACTATAAAATAAATCAACTGTAGGTACGTTTGTGTTTAGGTATTTTCTGCTGTTTATTATAAGTTATTTTATTTTGCCATAAACTTCATGGGTATGTGTGTAAAACTAATTAATTATTTCAGAAACTCTAGATTAAATTTATGCCTGGCTGTAGATGTGCGATTTATGGCTGCAATAATAGAAGTGTGGTTACAAAAGGCTGCGATACAAAAATTGTTTATCATTCTTTCCCGAAAGGAAAAGATTTTGTTTCTATGCTTAAAGAATGGATTAATTGCTGTAAACATGCAGATAAATTTAATCCCAGTTCAAGTGTGATTTGTTCTGTTCGTTTTACACAAAATGATTATGAAAGGGATCTACAAAATGAACTGTTAGGTAAGATAATAAATTTTAAATACTTACCTAACAAAAGTTATGGTTGGTGTAAATTTAGGTACAAATAATGTTAATTTGTAGGTTTGCCTTTAAAGAAAATTTTAAAGAAAACTGCTGTTCCCGCATTAAATATACCTGGAAAAACGAAAAAGGTGGATATCATCTTAGATAGACAAGATATAAAAAGAAAAAGGTCCAACGATGAAAACCGCAGAACATGTAAAAAAATTAAAAAGATTGTTAATTAAAGAACATTTTATTATTTTATTTGTTGGTAATTAGTTTAATAAATAATTTTAAAAAACATTTGCTTTTTTCAGTTACCTTTCTTATTAGCTGTGGTGGGGGACAAATTTATTTCTCATCTGACTAAACAGGTATTTTTTCGTACTCACTATAAAGTTTAACATAGTTTTGCCTTTAAATTCAAAGCTTAGTGGTAAATATTTTAGTTGTGATTTTATAAGCAACTAAATTTTAAAAAAATCATCTTACTATGAATAATAGTCGTCTTCCTAATTTTATCAGGTCTTTATTGACTAATATTTTCGTCAAATTTGTAAGACATGAGTAGTCTTGACTTTTATAAACTTTTAGTATTTTCCTGAAACTTTAACAATTACAAAATTCCTCGACTTTCAGATTTTCCAGATCTCACAGTATATTTAAACTAATTATTCCTTACACCTATATACATATTTTAAACAATAATATTTATATTCGGACTTATATTTTTATAATATCCATAACACTTATTACCTTTGATTTTTATATTATGTTAATATACTTCTGCTGCAGTATGTAAGTCAAAAATTGCAGTTTATTAGCCTATATAATATTACTCTGAATTCAAATTCTGGCCAGTCGCCTACGTCATTATAGCCACGCCCACTCGCCGATAAAATAAAATTAATAAACTATCCTTCTTAGTTTACTATTCTTGGCTCTGACCGGCCACTATGAACGCTATTTGTGCGGTGAATCCATAACAAATGTACACAAAATGCAGTCCGCAGCGTGTGGCGGTCACCGGTGGCGACCACAAGTGGCTGTGTTTGCGTTCGGCCTTAGCTTTATGATATTTCGTCATGCAAGCACTCGTGGCCTCTTAAACTATAATGGGATGTGATGGAAGCATCAATTAATATGTTCTCGTATTTACTCAGAAAGTTAGAAAGTATGTTGCTTTTGTAGATTGTTTCAGGGGTCGCTTGGATCTGAGTAGCCTTACTTTACTTCGACCTCAAAGATCTTTTGTGAATTAACCTGCAAGTAATTGTTGCCCAGAATTCCAAGATTTTTTACAAAGCTTGTGTTAATTCCCCATGTTCCAGGTATTTTGGACTAAGGTGGATTAACATCTTGTATTCGCAAAGTATATGATCCGCAGTTTCAGTTGCAACATCGCAATATCTGCATTCATCGTTTACTGCCTTGCTCATGATCTGAAGATGGTATCTCAAGGAGCAGTGGCCTGTTGGAAGGCCTGTAATCAGCCTTAATTCGGACTTATCGATTTCGAGAAGCCTTGTGGCATTCTTTGCCGAATAAGTTACAAATTTTTTCGCTTGCCTTTGGCTTGGAGTATTCCCCCAGTAGGACTTTTTCTGTTCCTTTTCCTGGATTTGGGTCTCCTCCGTTATGTGTCCCTGGGATAGGCCTTCGGGTTCGAAGAATGGCGATTCAGCTCCTTTTTTTACAAGGCTATCAGCTAATTCATTTTCTCGTATTCCCTTATGTCCTGGCACCCACATCAAGGTAGGCCAGTTGCTTCAGGGATTGTCTACATTCCCAGGTAATTTTGGACTCGAAGGTCTAGGACTTTAGAGCCTTTAATCTTGCTTGGTTATCTGAAAGTATATAGATCTTTGCCCTTCGAATTCCTTTATTTAGACATTCCTGGATACAGAGATATATAGCGCAAATTTCTGCCTGGAAGATGGTTGGGGTGTTGCCGAGGGCTCTGGATATCCAACCTCTAGGTCCTTGCTACGCCCACTTCTACCCCTTCAGCCATCTTAGATCGATCTGTGTACTAGATGAGTGACTCTTGCTCCAATCGCAATGCTTCTATCCTGCCCGTCTGACGGCTTTCAATCAGTACATCAAACGGATAGTCAAAGTCCGGTGTGCTTGATTGGCATTGAGTCAGTGGGTTTGGTCATGGATAAGCTCCAAAATCCTTAAGTGGCCAACCAGATCGCCTGGTTTGAATATAAAAGCCTGATGCAGTCTTAAGGCAGTAAGTGCTGCCTCCTTCCTCACATGCAAATGCAGATGAAGTATGTGGGACGCGAGAGCATTGCTCCTGTAGTCCCTAAGCAGGCAATGCGTTATAATTTCTACACCTTTCCTTGTGTTAATTTTTCTTCTGTTTTTGGCCATCATATACATGTTGTGTAGATCACCATAGGTCTGACAACCGAAAGGTAGGACCAATGTGTCATTTTCGGCTTTACTTAAATCTTACCAAACAGCCTACGGCACGTCCAAATAGACGCTATTGCTCTAGTAAATGTTCTTTACAAATGCGAGTTCCAGGTAAGTTTTTGATCCATGATTACGCTTAGATACTTTTGACTTCACTGGAGAAGTTCAGCATTATTCCATTCAGCATATGAGTTCTAAGATTGAGTTTTTCTCCTTTTGGTGAACAGCACGGATTTCTCGAATTGACATTAAGCTCCTCTGACGAGAATATCATATTTAAGGCAATTTGCAAAAGGTTTGAGATCATAACCTTATGTCTGCCTCTCACAGTCAGTCACGACCAGGTCATCTGCATAGCTCTGGACATTAAAGCCAGAATTACACATTTTATGGAGGAGATCATTGACCACCATTGACCACAGCAAGGCGCTTAAGTCAATACTAATAACAATAATAATACTGGATCATTGAACCGGAACAGTGATGATGCATAAAGAACTTACTGGGATGCAATGAGTACCTACGGTACGGGGACGGTAGCTCAGTGGCTAGTTTTCTCTCTGACCATACCAATCGAAGTAGGTTCGAGCCCCACCTACTACGAAGTAATTTACAACTATAAGTTATCCCCCAAGAAATGGTTCGGATCCCACTATAAAGTGTAGGACCTGATCTCCTTTATTCACACAAATCTAGATCTCCTAGACTTAAGAGGGTCATTCAGAAGATCTGGAACGCAGTTAAAAACACTCAGCTAATTATGAATGCAGAAACCATCATCAAAGCTGAAATAAACGTTAAACGATTAACGTGATTTACATAGAGAATAAAAAGGAATCAGACTCAATGCTCCAGGAATGAATTGAATTTACAGCGTAGGATTCCATGCAAATAAACAAAAGGGGAACCCCCCCGGAATGTTATGACTATTAGTGCACAATCTAATTTTATTATGTAAATATGCAGGCGTTTATTTTTATATTTTATTTATGATTTAGACCACGATATTGGACCCGCCATTTTGAATTTTCCAATTTTTATATATTTTTGAGGGTTTCAGGTAAGTCCATATCTTCTTACAAAAAAATTCAAGTTCCTAGCATGTCTAAATAAAGTGTCCAAACAATTAAGTTTTGCGTGTAGTCAGCTTGCAATATATATTTCTACAGAAATTTTAAATAACAGTCCTTTATTGTAAATAACAATAAACCAATTTAACGAATTCCATAAAAATATTTTTATCATTAATTCAAAATCTATTGTTTGATAATTTATAATATTTACATAATAATATATTCCATTTGCTGATAAGCTGACCCAACTTGGAACATTATATTTAAATTTGTGAATGTTTATGTTAGCGCAGTTCGAGGCGCAGTTCGTTCTTTATTTCACTTTTTACAAGCCATAATAATAATGACGCGGAATTTACAGCATTTAAGAAGATTGGCAACAGTTTCAGGATTACCTAAATGTGATTTTACACCAAAAATTTATAAGGTAAAACGTAGCAACATTTAATGTATGTGTAAATGGCAAAGTGCTTTAGATAGATGTACAATTGTACAGCTAGCTAAAAAGTATAACTTTATATCATATTTATGCTACTAAATATTTCAGTAGGCGAACAAACCGATTTACTCCGTGTTTCTATATTTTTACTTTATTTTCATTCATACATATTAGAAAGAAATATTTTCAAATATACCTATGTACCGATGCATCAGCTTCGTGTTTTTTGGTAAATAAACTATTAAAAAATATACTGTCAATACTTTCATCGAAAAAGTTTATTGTAGATTTTTTTATACATTTTATTTAACGTCGGCCTATTTCCGCTACTGAGGCCTAACACCAACGCCTGTAGACGAGCTACCCCCAACCAGGAATTTTGCCGAACTTCTTCCCTTAAGAAGAGTAGGGATCTTTTACTTGCCTAACATTTAATAGACAAGGGACCGACGGCTTTACATCCCCTCCGAAGGATGGTATATCCCCTATACAACCCTCGCCTAAGGTTGTATAGATTAGAATTAACAGAGAGCAAATAATTAGTTTTTTTTATAACACATGGCACACAAATATACATTATATAATTTTTATAACATTTGTAGCCAGTTTTAGTTCGCTCCTTCAAGTAGTCTAAATTTGTAATAAAAGTGTAAAGTATAAGTAACATACATTCATAATAAATGAGTATAAGTAAAGGCTTACTATTATGCAACATAAAGAATTATAAAAGGTAAATAAATATAAAGATATATAAATATAAATATATGCATGTCCAACTATTAAAAAATATAATCAGAGTATTACAGAAAACGTTATATAATGATAAAAAAGAAGAATGAAAGAAAGTTGTGAGTTTATTTTTTCATAACACAAGGTAAAACCTACAGTGGTATATTATTTTTGCTTGGGAGTACTCATGTAAGTATATTCACCGATCGAATAAAAACAGCGTTTTAATAGGTTGTTCTAATTTCAGTTATAAATCTGTTATAGTTCAACTTTTTTATATTTATTGGCATAATATTGTACAGTTTCAGATCTAACGAATTTCTGGCAGATTTTGTAAGACGAAATCTAGGAGCTTTTAATAAATTAAATGATCTAATCTCGTAGTTATGCGACAGTCTGAATGCGTAGAGAAGTTGTTTATATTTTTATGAATTTCTGAAAACGAGTAATAGCCCAATAAAATGGGAGGAAATTTGTCGATTTGGATGAAATGATTCAGAGCAGGCTGAAATTTTGGGAACAGGCTTGTTTTATGGTACTTTTTAGCATATCAAAAGTACCCACCCGTAGACGCCGGCGGAGAGGATGGGGGGAGAAAATAGGTAAAAAAAAACCGGTTTTTCGCAAAAAACTCGGAAAGTATCAATTTTACTGTAAAATATCAGTTGCATGTTAGATGCGAAGCGGATCGGACGTGCGCAAAAACTAGTTTTAATTACTCGATAAGATAAAGGTGGTTAGGCTAGTGTGTGTTAGTGCAGTGTAGTTTTAATGGTAATAAGTGATAGTTTACAAGTGATGAGTGGACAAAACGGGGGTAGGCCCCCCGATATAGACCCAGGTTCTTTAGAGGGCGGTAATGTAAATGATATAAATTATTCCTCTGACATGGACTCAAGCGATATTAACACTAATGGAAGCGTAAATGGTAAAAATAAAAATGAACAAAATAAACGTGATCAGTATCTATATCAAATGGGCGATGTAGGACCTTTTCACATTTATATCGAAAATAGTGACAAAGACTTTAATGGAAAATTAAACCCGATTAAAATAGGAGAAACTACCTATACATGTCATCCTGAAGTAGACAATAAAATCAAACAAATAGAATCTGTTGGAAAAAACAGAGTTCGTGTATTACTGAAAGAATACGCAAGTGCAAATATTTTAATTAAGTTTACTTTTCTAAAACAAAAGAATTTGGAAGTATATATTCCCAAATTCAATATTTTTAGAATAGGAGTCATTAAAAAAATTGATACAGATATTTCTGATAGCTATCTGAAAAGCAAAATAAAACCTTTCGACTTACATTGTAAATTTGCAGTAGAAAACATTAAGAGAATAAATAGAAAGGAAAAAACCAATGACTCTGTTATATATGTACCAACAACATCTGTAATCGTTTCCTTTAAATCGCAAGTTCTACCTAAGTACGTATCAATTAATCACGTATTATATAAAGTAGAGCCATACGTTCAGAGGGTCGTGTTGTGTTACAATTGTTGCAGATATGAGCACTTGGGCAAACAATGTAGAAGTAAACCGCGCTGTCTTAAATGTCATGAAGAACATGTAAGTACAGAATGTAAGAACTCTGAGTATGACCTTAAATGTTTCTCATGTAATGGGATCCATTTAACCTCAGAATTTCAAATTTGTCCAGAATTCAACAGACAAAAATTAATAAAGCAGTGCATGTCAGAAAAAAATATGTCGTACAGAGATGCCTCGGCAAGTATTCCAAGAACAACTTACGCATCAGTCACATCTAGTTCAAACAATGTAAAGACGCCCAAACATTCCATAATATCTCCAAATACTCAAACCTTTACATCGAACAATCAAACACCCCATTATTATTCTGCACAAAATACGACACAAACTACTCGTTATACACCTCTCAAAAATTCTCATAAAAGACCTCGTCCTACAGTCACAAAACCAGACCCTACAATAGTAGCTCACAGAGAAATAGTAACGCCGCATACACTGCCAAATCACAGAGGAGGTATCCTATCTAGTAACATATATCAAGCAAATACCCAGACTTTAACGAACTCATTTAAAAATGTTGATCAAATATTAGATTTAGTTTTATTTGTAATAAATGTGCTTAAACAAAAAAATACTTTCGATATTCAAGAAACTGATATTTTAAGTGTAATTCAAAGTCTATTAGGTTTTAATTTAAATGAATCCGACTCAGACACATTTTAACACTTTTAAATTCAATTTCTGTCAGTGGAATTGCAGATCAGCTATTTCTAATAAGAACAATTTAGAAAATTTATTGTATAGGAATAAAATAAATGTTGCATTATTATCCGAAACGTGGTTTAAACCAAATAATTATATAAATTTTCCCGGATATAATACGGCACGCAGTGACAGGCAAGATGGAAAAGGCGGGTCAGCCATATTAATAAAATCCAATATTGCGTATCAGGAAGCTCCCCTTTCTTACATATTATCCACGGGCGTAAATCAAATATGCATAAAATTCAAACTAGTTAAAGGTGTATCTATTCATGTTATCTCAGTTTACATTCGCCCTAACACGAATATATCCCTAGCACAGTGGAATAACTTCTTCTCGTCAATACCTACCCCCTTCTTGGTAGCAGGAGATTTTAACGCACACAACCTCGCATGGGGTTGTGACCATTCAGACATCCAGGGAAAAATATTATTAGATGCAATGGATCAAAATAACTTAGTGTTTTTAAATGATGGTTCACCAACTTATATAGGTCATTTAAATAATAAAAACAGTGCTATAGATGTAACAATATGCACTCCAGATATAGCCAACTTATTCAGCTGGGAAACAATACCTGACCCTCATGGATCGAACCATCTACCGATACTAATAAGTTGCAACTTCATCCCACAGGACTTAGTTCAGAATGAAATAAAAAAATGGAATGTGAAAAAAGCAAATTGGGACATGTACCTCTTGGAATCCGACCACCAATTCTCACAGAATAACATAAGTGAATATAACAGTTTAATATCTACAATAAATTCCTCCGCTCAGTCTTCCATACCCAGATATAAAAAAACAAACGCTAATACTCGCTTTAAAAGTAAACCTTGGTGGAATGAAAACTGCGATCAGGTAGTAACTGTCAGAAAAGAAAAATTCCAGGTCTTTAAAAATAATCCAAACCGAGAAAATCTATTAGAATATAAAAAGATAGATGCCATTGTTAAAAGAACCACAAAGCAGGCAAAGAAAAATGGTTGGAAGGAATACTGCTCGACTCTAAATAAAAGCACACCACTAAAAGAAATATGGGAAAAAGTAAATGCGTACAAAAATAGAAAATTAGTCAACAGGATACCCATAGATATAGATGAGGCGCAATGGATAGAATCTTTTCATGCAAAACTCTCCCCGCCATGGTCTAACTCACCTCCACCAGAGTTTCTTCTACAAAATTCACAAATACTACCCCAAGAGGATGATGCGTACTTGGTTCAACCATTCACAATTGAAGAGTTGCATAGAGCCCTCAAACAACATAATAACACCTCACCAGGAATGGATGATAAACATTATTCTATGCTATCTAATCTACCAAATAGAGCAAAACACATATTACTGGATATCCTCAATGACATATGGCTAAACAACAAACCAATTCCGAAAGACTGGACCAATTACATCATTATACCTATTTTAAAACCAGGAAAACCTCAGAATCAAGCGGAATCATACCGACCAATCGCATTGGCATCTTGTGTACTCAAAACTTACGAAAGAATGATTAAGAATCGATTGGAGCACTGGTTAGAATTTAACAAATTATTACCATCAAGTCAATTTGGTTTCCGTAGAGGAACGTCTACACAAGAAATTATAGGAAATCTGATCACCGACGTTCAACTTTCGTTTACAAAGAACTATGCAGTTTCCGCAGCATTTATCGACATCAAAGGCGCATACGATAATGTCAATTTAAATATATTGTCTGAAAAAATGAAAAATATTGGAATTCCGGTCCCTATAATTAAAAATATATATTCTCTTTACCAAAATCGTATTATATACAGGGTGTTGCATCATGAGAGGGACATAGCTTAATAGGAGGTAGAGAACATCAGTGGTAACCGGAACCTCCCATAGAAATGTCTCATTGGGCCTTCATTACGAAGTTACAGGGTGTTAAATAATTTTTGGCCAAACCTGTTTTTTGTCATAACTTTGACAGGGAATGAAATAACGGATTCATATTTGGTACGGCTAATGTACTAACGAGCCCCAAGAGGTACATGTATAAAAAAAATATATCCAGGTCCGGACTCACTATAATTTATGTTTCTTCTTTGCATCAATAAAACATCACCCTGTATATATTTTTTTGAAATTTCGATACGATATTCGAAAAGAGCAAGAAAAAACAAACAAAATGGCCTATTTCGTTTTTTTGTTACACCTTCGTGGTTATTTAAATACGTTGTTAAATGTACAAGAAAATGGATTACAAAACCCTATTAAATGAGAGGCACGTGAAATAAATAGTTTTATAACTAAAATTTACAAAAATTCTATTGAGCCTAGGTGGTCTGGGTGAATCCTAATTCCGGCACGTTTTAAAGGTCCATTTTGGTAAAAAACTGGTGACAGATAATAAAAAGAAATCTCCTAAACAGTTGAATAATTGTTTGTTAGTAATTTAATGTGTCAATAATCCGCATTTAGTTAGTGAAAACTTGTGAAAATATTTTAACTATGCCAGTAAAATTTACAAACGTGGAATATGCTGACGTAATATTCATCTATGGTTTCTGTAATGGAAATGGTAGGTCGGCGGAAAGAGAATATCGGCTGCGTTTTCCTGGTCGTCGATGCCCTAATCATAAAACCTTTAGTACGGTGTTCCAGTATGCAAGACAACACGGAAAGTTTCCTACTTCTGCAGTTGTGGAGCGTGTTTTACAACAAGGTGTGCAGGAACAAAACAATATTATAAACGTAGTTCAAGAAAACCCAAATATGAGCACTAGACGAATCAGTTTGGCAACTGGTATTCCTCATTGGCGAATATGGAGAACCCTAAAAAGAGAACGTTACCATCCATATCATATCCAGCAGGTACATCGTCTTCAACAAGGCGACGATATCCTCCGCCTGGCATTTTGTCATTGGTTGTCTAACCATCGCCCAGTCATTTACAGAACCTTATTTACGGATGAGGCACAATTTACAAGGGATGGAGTAAACAATTCACGAAATAATCATAAATGGGCACAGGAAAACCCACATGCAGTACGCCAACGCCGTTCGCAACACAGGTTTTCTGTAAATGTTTGGGTCGGACTTGTGAATAGACATTTGATAGGGCCACATTTTTTTGAAGAAAGATTGAATGGTGAAATTTACTTTGATTTTCTTCAAAACATTTTACCGAATATGTTAGAAAATATCGGTATGAGGCATGTTGTTTCAGCATGATGGGGCCCCACCACATTTTAACCTTCAAGTAAGAGAACACTTAAACAATGTGTATCCTAATAGATGGATTGGAAGCGGGGGTCCACATGAATGGCCACCAAGATCTCCTGATTGTAACCCTTGTGATTACTTTTTATGGGGCCACTTAAAAAACGAGGTTTATAGCATTGAAATTGAAAGTAGACAACATTTAATCCAGCGCATCGTTACAACCTGCGACGAAATACGGAATAATCCAGAAATGATACGTCGAGCAATTGGTGACCTTTCTAAACGCGCAAGAAAATGCACAGAATGTGGGGGAGGACATTTTTAAAATTTACTTTAGTGTCAATTACGTTTTATTTTTAAACACATTTAGTTATTGTTTTGTTATTTATTGTTAATTGAATGGAAAATATTTTATTTATTTAGATTTTAGTTTGTTCTCTTTTCCAATTTTTATTAAGTATAAAATGTTGATGATTTTCTTGATCAAAGTAACTGGTTGCTTAGGCCTAAATGGTTTAAATTATCTGCCACTTTTATTCTTTGAACAAGCCTACTGTGATTGATTAAAAATTTTATTATTTCATACCCGATTACTTATTAGGACCACAGTTTTTTACCAAAATGGACCTTTAAAACGTGCCGGAATTAGGATTCACTCAGACCACCTAGGCTCAATAGAATTTTTGTAAATTTTAGTTATAAAACTATTTATTTCACGTGCCTCTCATTTAATAGGGTTCTGTAATCCATTTTCTTGCACATTTAACAACGTATTTAAATAACCACGAAGGTGTAACAAAAAAATGAAATAGGCCATTTTGTTTGTTTTTTCTTGCTCTTTTCGAATATCGTATCGAAATTTCAAAAAAATATATACAGGGTGATGTTTTATTGATGCAAAGAAGAAACATAAATTATAGTGAGTCCGGACCTGGATATATTTTTTTTATACATGTACCTCTTGGGGCTCGTTAGTACATTAGCCGTACCAAATATGAATCCGTTATTTCATTCCCTGTCAAAGTTATGACAAAAAACAGGTTTGGCCAAAAATTATTTAACACCCTGTAACTTCGTAATGAAGGCCCAATGAGACATTTCTATGGGAGGTTCCGGTTACCACTGATGTTCTCTACCTCCTATTAAGCTATGTCCCTCTCATGTTGCAACACCCTGTAGATACATAAAAAATATTAATATCAAATTGTAAAAACATTAAGTTATTTAAAATTCTATTTAGCACGGTTACTATAATATGATAATGTAAGATTAAGCTTAGAAACTAAGACGATTATTGATAATGGTTATTACCATTCACCCCACGCCCACGTGGTTAAGTGTAATATGTGTGGTCCGAAAAAAAAAAAAAAAAAACAGTTAAATTTATATATAAAACAGAAAAAAACATAATTAAAAAAAAATAAAAAATTGATATATAATCGTTAAAACTGTATGTATATATATAAAATAGTTAATTGTAAATAGTATATACGATCATGTAAAATTATATTAGAGTACTTGTAAATACTAACACAGGAAGGTATCGAAAGTAAATTATGAATAAATGGAACTAAATCTGAAAATCTGATAGACAAAAAGTCTGGCTAATTGGCTTTGACCAGTGCCATTAAACTTACACACACACACACCCACACTGTAAAATATGTGCACATGAAAATTATAGGTAATAAAAATCCGCACAATTTCGTTTTTTTATACTTCGTACGACCTATTGGAGCCGATAAAGATTTATTTGAAATTTTGACAGTTTTGGGACGCAACGGAACGCGCGTGTTTTTCGCTAAAATCTCGAAAATGGTCATTCGGATCGCAAAATGTTCGATCGATTACGAACAGTTTCCTTTTATTTCTCATTTCCATTCGATCGATATTGGCAGAGACATCAATTTTTAAACATCTTTATAGCGCGCTATCAGAACACTTGCTTCTATCGAAAACGATAGATCGTACGCATATAGTGTATCTAATGAAAGTTAAAGATAATGAAATTTTGAATATGCTGGTATATTCACAATCGTTTTGAGAACGAGTGAATGGAGATAAAAGGGAAAACATGAAAAATTGTCATTTTCAAGTGCATTTTGACAAATAGCTATTTTTTGATTCGCTTTAGGCAATAATGACACTAAGGGTTTTTTGAAAAAAAATAAATTATCTATAAAATGAGCTCTAAGTGACCTTCATGCGATGGCTGGTTCAAGAGTTACAGCTGTTTAAAGTTATGAGCAAAAATTTCTTTTTCATTATGAATTAAGGTTTTTATGCAAGAACCGTGCATAACATTTCTTTAAAAATTGGTTTTGACCTATTTTTATTAGTTTATACACATATGAAAGTAATGCAATAGCATGTCGTTCGCAAGGTATATTTTCTTTAAACAACAGGTTCTTGGAAACTGTTTTTGCTCAGAAAAATGGAACCAATATTTTTTTCATTGCTTTTTTCGTATTTATCATCGTTTCTTTTGACTTTACAACAAAATTTCATAAGACCTAAACGAAAGCTTACAAAATTTCCTATAAAAAACACTTTTCCGTGTATGATTTTTAATAAGTAGCGACAAGGAATTAAGGATTGAAAATGCGGTTGATTTTTAATTTTTAGCAAACAGACTACTTTCGTCACGTTTGAAGTACAAAAAAGTACATTTAGTAATATTTTTTCACTTTTTGAAGTATCAGAAGTTAATCTATGGGCATTTTTGATATTTTAAAAAGTGAAAAAATATTATTAAATGTACTTTTTGTAGCTCAAACGTGACGAAAATTGCCTGTTTGTTAAAAATTAAAAATCAACTGCATTTTCAATCGTTAGTTCCTTGTCGCTACTTATTGAAAATCATACACGAAAAAGTGCTTTTTGTAGGAAATTTTCTAAGCTTTTGTTTAGGTCTTATGAAATTTTGTCGTAAAGTCAAAAGAAACGATGATAAATACAAAAAAAGAAATGAAATTCAATTCAAGTTCAATTTTTCTGAACAAAAACAGGTTTCAATAACCTTTTTTTTTTAAAAATATACTGCTCAGGATCAGCGTCTTTTCCCAACCGTGTTTGAACGTCTCAACAATTCTGTGCTGTCCAACTAAATGCATTTTTCACTTATTTCGCGTCATATCTCCAAAACGATTAGGCATACGAAAAAAACATATAGGACCTTTAAGATAG
The DNA here is from genome assembly GCA_963675555.1 of Leptura quadrifasciata. Classification (NCBI taxonomy): domain Eukaryota; kingdom Metazoa; phylum Arthropoda; class Insecta; order Coleoptera; family Cerambycidae; genus Leptura; species Leptura quadrifasciata. The sequence continues at coordinate 144,851,111 of OY776673.1, read as the reverse complement.
AGAATTTACAATTTTTACAATGGGCGTTGTTTCCGTTTTGGGCCATAAAAACTGAGTTAATCGCGAATCCGCGATTAACTCAGCGACGCGACGCGACCTTCCGAAGCGATTTACATGAATTCCTCCAGGCGTAACTACCAAGTGTTATTAAGGACGTCCAAATAAACAAAAAGACGCCTAAAACGCCTGGATTACCAGTAATTTATACAATACAATTTAAAAAATATTTTATTTTACTTTTTTGCATAAAAAATGTTGTGTGCTCCTCGGCCAAATGATCTTTCTCAGTCTTACCCGAAGTTTACGGCCGTGGCACTTTTATGGGCCTTTTTTGCGAAATGAAAATTTTATAAGCTTTTGTGGAGTTTTCCCAAGGTACAAATTTTCTTTTCGTCCATTACGCGCACTTGAAAAAAGAAACGTTTCCATATCGACACATAAATCATTTGACCCATTGTTTCATTACAGTAGAATTTAATGATTTTTATAGGAATTACCAGAATATGAATCAGTTTATAAAGTTTAGTCAGCCAGTTTTTTGTGGAATAAATAATTCCTCAATATTTTGCTTACAATGGTTATATCTAACGGCACAATAATACCACCAAACCATGTCAATTAGATGCTAATTGCACTCAAAGTTAAGACTAACAGCAAAATTCGATTTTAATTGTGACATGAACAAATGTCAAAGCAATAGTATATTACACTACAAAGGAGGTAAGTAGGTTTTACCAGTCGAGGAAGATTTTGTGCCCGAGCGTAGCGAGGGCTGGCAATAGAGTACGAGACTGGTCAAAACTTACCTCCTGCGTCGTGTATAATGTTTTATCTGCTCCTCCACTGTTTATGAAGTAAAAAATCAGATTTTACATTTCTTGATCAATTTATTTTGACAGTGATACTAAGTAATTTTTTGACATTAGTGGATGTCAAGTAGTCTACTTTGATTTTGTTGTTACTGAGGCGTAGTTAACAAACGTGAGGGAAGTTATTAAAATTTTGTGAATAATATTACTAATTGTAGTAATTGTACTATCACTATAAAAATTAATTAATAATTGATAAAATTTCAAGTTCAACATCTTTTAATTTGCATGATTCGAAGTCACTTTTTTCTCCAAGGGAGGTACTAACTCACTTACCTCCCGTTGTCAATAGCAACTAGCACTTAACCGGTAACATCAACTTACCTACTTGAAAACAATGTGACAATAGTCTACTTACCATAGTGGGAGCAGATAAACATATTTTCATGCGATCGTCCGCGTCACACGAAATTTGCTTGGAAAGCAGGTTTTCTTTGCAAAACTGGTGATGCAATCGCTTCACTGACTCGACGGCAAATTTTCATGAGAACTTTGCGCATTTTTTTATGAGAACGTTGATCGCACAACTCGAGAAAAACCGCCCTGGGTCCAAATTTTCGAAGCGTGTGACTTAATAATGTAAGCGAAAAACACGAAATGACGAATCAAATATTTATTAACGAATTCTTCATCGGTCCTATAAGTTGTCGTATGCAGTATAAACATATAAGTTACAAAGTGGGGCTATTTACCATTGGAATTTGTAAATATTTCATACGCTATTTCATGTTCTTCGTATGCGTTATATAGTCGCATGGTTCGAGAGTTAGGGCTATGGAAGTCTTCGGTAAAGTAGCTTCAGTAGCTATTTTTCAAACGTCCATGGGACATTGTTACCTCCTTTCTCTTATTATTTATTTTTGAGAAAGAATTGAGGCAACATGTGCGGACGACTAGCTGGTTTAAGCCGGAGCAGAGAGCCGTGGGTCCAGAGCATTCGTAAGAGTGGAGAAACTTACCCTTTCTGACATGTACAGCATAAGCGACAGATTTCTGTTTATTTTGAGAAAAGGAGACAAAGAAAAATTGATGTTAAATTGGGCACCATCTATAGTGAAATAAGCAAAATAGTCTCTTTTTCTCGAATAACCAGTCTGCTATAGATCAGACTGAAATTGTTGGTAAGAGAAATAAAAAGATAGTTTAAAATGAATGACAAAATATATTACATGAAAAAAATTAGACAAATCGGTTTTGAGACAAATTGAAATGTAAAAAAAATATATATATATAAAAGACAAATTGATACCAGTATCCTAGGTGGTTTATGGTTCAGGTGGCTGGTTCTGGGACAGTAATCCAGGCCCACAATTGTCTCTTATTGCAAGAATTCTAAATTTTCCTTGGCAATTTACGTCTCTCAATGAATGGGGTGAAAATTGTAGGAAATTTAACCAAATATAAGCACATTCAAAATTTATGCAAGTTAGTTATGCAAAATTTTAAGCAATGTTAGCTATGCAAATATAAGCTAGTTAGCTGTACAAAATATATTTAAATTAGCTGCACGAAATATTAAGCTAGCTGTACAAAAGCTGCAGGAAATTAATTTAAGCTATACAATAGTAAGCTGATTAGCAGTACAAAAGTAAGTTTTAGCTATGCAATAGTAATTATTAGCTATGCACGAGTTAGCTGATTTCTTAGACTATAAATTGACAAAAAAATTAAAAGGAAAGAGAAAAATATTTTTAAAACCATGTGGTACATATAGCATTTTAACTACTTATTAAATTAAGAAGAATTGACTTTGAATTTATTTTAAAAATAATTGAAATTATATCAAAGGCAAAATTTGAAGATTAATTAAAATATTTTAATGAGTATAATGAAATGAAATTACCTGTATGTTCAACACTTTGTAACTGGGATATAAAAATTGTAATATCAATTACTGAAGTCCACAGTTAAAAATTATAATGTTTGAATCAGTACAAAGGCTGCAAGCAAATGACTTCCTGGTGAGTTTTACTGATAAGGTAAACTTTTTGTCCTGTTTACTGGAAAACAACGCCACCAAAAAAATGTGAAAAATTTAATTCCCTATTGAAATTGAAAGCTATAAAATATAAAAAGTAGTAGCAGTATGGCCATCTGTCAGTGGTTGCGTTAAGCGTACCAACTTGCCTTGTAGATTCCTGTACTCAACTAAAGTAGTGGCATATAATCAATAAAAGGAATCTATAATAATAGTTTATTTTCCATGCCAGCTGATTTTGCCTTTGCAATTTCTATTTTATACATAACCAACAAATATTAACAGATGTAAATAAGTAGTAAAACGTATTGATAAATCAGTAAATATATTACATCTTATAGGATTTACTATACATAGAATGAGAGAAGGTAAGGAAAATAACCATATGTACCCCATAGTAAACAAAAATATAAAAATTGAAAAATAGATCTGATGTAACTAAATTTTGTAGACAAATTGTTTCCTGGGATAATTATGCTGTATAACAACGGATATGAGATACATAATAGTGTATAGAAAAGAGTTCCTAAGATATAAAGCTAAGTACATAAAACAGTGTGACATGGTTTAGCAGTTATACAAGTTAAATTCTGTTAGTTGAAAGCAGTTTCACCTACAAGAATCGAAAAAATGTTATACAGGTCGTACTAACTATCCACAAAACACTAGTTTTTAAATAAAACTGTTAAATGGACATAGGCCATGTAACAACATGTTTCTGATATCTGGGTGAAGTTCAGTGATCATATCCATAATTCTGTGGTACTTCAATAACATTTTAATAACATTTATAGTAAAGGAAATTGATATCTTTTGTTGTTGTAAAGAAGATACATTTAAAAAGTATTTATTTATTTACATACCAATTATTACTAAATAAATACTATATATATATATATATAGTTGAAATTACGAATCTTGTCGTTCACGTCATCAATTTATGTACTTATCAACGACATACGATTTTTCTATCTTTGCAAATACAAAGCGCATAGGATGTGAATAAAAGAAAGTCATGTCTGCTGGGGCTATGACAGATATTCGAGCGTAACGATTCGTTTTACAAATGAATATTACAAGCGTTAGTCGTAGCCGCAACCAACGTTGAGCATGCAGTCTGTTCTTTGTCAACTCAGTAGCGTGCGGTGGATAAAAGACTGATTGCAGTAACCAGAGACATGGTGGTGAAATGAAACGAGTGCTTTAATCAGGAAAAACGTAACGGATGTTTCCTTTTATCTTTGCAAGAAATTCATGAGTTGAATTGTAAAATTAAATCCGGCAACGGATGTTAAAATTCATCGCACGCATGCTACTATTGTCCAGATATTTCATCACAAAATACGTATTTGCATACGTGATACGCCCATGCATACCGTTCTGTGTGACCTTGAGATGATTTAATTTTGAAATTAAAGGATGATGACGTGGACGACAACATTTATGATTTGAACTATGTAGGAAAATTTAGTTAATTTTATTTTGGACCCCTTAATGTGACAGCTCTGTATCTACGAAATTCTGTAACCTTATTTTCTTTTCATTTTGAAGGGTGCATCTATTGAAGAATTAACACATATTAGGAAAACAAATTTAAATCCTGCGCTAACTACGTACTATAGTAAACCTTTAGCATTACATCAAGGGCATAAACAATGGCTATTTGACATACATGGAAAAAGATATTTAGATATGTTTGGTGGAATTTGCACAGTTTCTGTAGGACATTGTCACCCGTAAGTGTTATTTGTTTCATCTTTTATTATTTTCGTATTTAACATAAAATAAAAATAAATGTTTAATATAATAACAAATAAACACCATAGAAATTAGACATTAGTTATATGAACTTATCGTTTATTAACATTAAACACTAAACAGTAAAAACAGATGAGGATGAAAAAGGATGTAATTACTTTTGCAAATACTTAACGGTAAAATAAATATGAATCTAAACTGTATTTAATGCTTAAAAGATAACCTCCTATAGGAAACTAGGTACCCATGGGTACAAAGTTTATTTTATATTTTTACACACTAGATAAAAACTTCAAGATATCAGCAAAATGTAATCCCAGTGAATTATTCTTTTTCACATTTAGATTTGACTTAATATGGCCAGTCGCCAGGTAAATTGAGATCGTTTTAAATCGGACAAGAGATTTTACTGTTGGAACTAGTTTGTTATAGACCTCTTTGTTTGGAAATATCTCGATCGTGAATGGTCCTACGAAAAAAAGATGGTTATTAAAGTTAAAGATAAGTAAATTCTGTATCGAAATGGTTCAGACACATTTTTACGTAGTATTCATATTTTTTGAGTTATAGGCGCGGGAAAAAAATTAACGTATCGCATTGAAGTTGAAGTAAATATATTTTATTATCAATTTTGAAATTACAAATGACTTCAACTATCGGGGGTTACTATCATTATGCGCTCATTTCCACACCACCTTGCGGTAGAGCACTTGGCGCGTTTTTTTTAAGCGATGTCCCCAATAGGCCTAATCCACTTTTTGTTTATTTGATTAACTTACTTCTAACTCTTATTCTCTACTGCCAATACATTACGTTAATCTGAATTTTTTGAAGTTGAAGGTCCAAAACGTTCCCTTGCCTCAATAAAGCTGCAAGTGTCAAATTCAGCCTCCTCGTATTTATCCTCTTCCAAAAAAGCTAATACTTTTTTCCCTCCAGTTTCTTCGGCTTGATCTAAGTCGTCTACATATGTTTCGACATTTGTACATGTTTGTCCTTGACAGCCAGAACAAATAACGGAACATCTTAGTCCAGCTTTTCTAAAAGTACATGCGGCTTTGCAGTCTTTTGTACACTTGCAGCTTATTGTTTTCAAAAGTTCTTGTGGAGCAGCTTCGTTTTTGATAGTAATAGGAAACAGACCATTTTTTTTTCAACCAACCTCAATATTGAGGACTTCTGATATTGCCATACCACTGCTGAGTTTGATAGTATCTTCTAAAAGAGTGTTGGCGGGCAGCAGACTCAGTTGGAGATAACGATGCAAGGTTACATGTACTTTTTGCCACTAACTTAATAAAGCATTTGTACCTGAATTAATTCATTCAAAAAATACTGTTCGGGTTCTGCTCCGTAAAGGGCTAATATAACTTTTCGGCCTGCTGTATCTATAACATCAGAGTGGGAATTAGGGTATCTAAAACATTCCACGTATTTTTGTAATCCTGCAGATTTTTAAAATAATTTAACGAATTTTGCTTTGCCTTACCTAAAAAATGCAAAAGTTGTGTCACATTCACTGAATGCGTGGAGAACTAATATGTTATCCGCAACTTATTTTGGGCATCTAAAAAAGTTCGAAGAATAAATTCGTTCGTCCTGCTCAACGCCGAAACTTGCAGCGGTAAGCTTTTTACGTAACAGTGAGATAAGCCGATTTGTATTTTGATCGTTTGATAGAAACTTCTCCTGTTGCATTGTTGCTATCATAGACTCGTCAAAATTTATTGCCAAAAATTAATTTTATCAGTGATTGGAGAAAATAAATCATAAAAACTCGATTTTTTTGTTTCTCGCATTCCACCTTCATCAAAAAGTGAAAGCGGATAGGGGGCTAGTTCAAACTGAAAAAGTAAAATTGTTTGGAAGATTGGCGTTGGGTTAACTGGAATGATATTATCTTGTATTTTAATTACACAATTAGCTACTGAAACTGAAACTTCACGTCATTGAAGGTTTTTCCGGTGATATTCGTCACTGCAGACACGCCAAGCTTGTATGAGTTGTGGAAATCGATTTTTTCATCTCCTTATACACCTAATGATATGATATTTTCATTAATTGGGAATGGGGGATGTGTCAAAACCAACTAACAAATTTTTCAGTATCTGCACACCGATTATAAGGACCACCATATTGACCGAGTAGTCTAGATACAGCACTAGGAGCTCGTACCGGAGATAGCAATATTTAGTCCGTTTTTCCTCCTCTTTCAAGACGATGTTTGTTTTATCAGGCGCTGAAAGCTCGATGATGTACATCGCCTTCTTCTGCTGATCGAGGAGTCATCTGACCTTAATAAGGCGAAGGTCAGCTTAATCGATAAATCCAGTGTTTCTATGTTCTTATAGAATACACCGTGCATGGGTTTATCGACGAGTCGTCTAAACAAATTTTCCTATTCTACGGCATTAATCTGGGCTTTCAGACGATTTGGCGGAAGCTCAGTGACCGACTCTACGTCAGCACCTCGCCGGCCTTCTCGTCTGATGTCGAATAGGAGACCGAGTTCTTCTGCGGCTCTCTTTTTTGCTGCTTTGAATAATCCTGCGTCTACTCCTGCCTTTTCATGATTTCTCACTAACTGCAAGAGAGAGTCTGAGCTCCTAAGGACGTTACATGCTATAGAAGTACTACCCGGCCATGCATGCATTCCAAACTCAAGAGTCCTCCCCCCCCCCGACGACGTGGGGGGCACACACGAGGAACGGACGATCATGGATAAATGTTCCTATGGATATTTATTATCTTGAGGGTACCTCTATCTAATTGACGCAGTTCATCTACCGTCCATTTCACTACTCCAAAGGAGTAGAGCAGTACAGGAACGGCAAGTATGTTAGTAGCAGACACCTTGTTTTTCTCAAAAAGACGACCAAATCTTTCGGAGTAGGTGGTGTGGAAATGAGCGCATAATGGTAATCACCACCCATAGTTGAACACATTTGTAATTTCAAAATTGATAATAAATATATTTAATTAAACTTCAAAAGTGGCAATTAAACGTAATAGAAAGTAGAAAGCGTGAAAATGTATAGGAAAATGTCGATATACATAGTGAATACGATACGGTGCTTTACTTCGCCTATAACTCCAAAAATATTAATACCTACTACGTAAAAATGTGTCTGAACCATTTCGATAGGGAATTTACTTATCTTTATATTTTTTTGTCGTAGGACCATTCACAATCGAGATATTTGCAAAAAATGATTTTTAAGCAATATTGCCCAAAATTAGGGGTGTTCCGGGTGTAGTAGTAGGCTAAGCGTGTTTGGGACACCCTGTAGATATAAGTAATATAAGTATTAAGCATAGCTTGCAATAATCAATATAAAGTAGTAGGGATAGCGACAGGTAGGCGAGGTAACAAGTAGTTGTAAGAAGCATGTAAAAAAGAACGAAACATGATTGTAGAAACGAAGTACTATTAAATAAAAATATTCAAAGGACAAGTTAATTAATTACAAAAACCCAATATTACATGGCAATCCTGCCAAATATTTAATGGTATGGAAAATGGAATTTAAATAATAATGGAATATAATCATGGGTGGCTCTGAGTCAAAAGAAGAGGTAATTATTGCTCAGGCAGCAAGTGGAGATGCAAATTCTAGCATTGAACGAATTTCCCGCATGGAATGGTTATTGATAGGCTTAATTGTAATATTACTATTGGCAGCGCTCTATGGAATAAGTAAATTGTGCAGGAAAAAATTAAGGAAAATTATTAGGCAAGAGGTTCATAGAAATGACCTGAACAACTCTATGGACCAGGTATAATAATCTACAAGTAATTACATACATTTTAGGCATTTCACCACAAGGAAGAGGAATATAGTTATTAAAATTAAAGTCCCTGAGGATAAATTATTAATGGTTTAATGGAAATAATTCAGGATACGTATATATTTAAAGGACAATAAAGACATTTTTGGAAGTCAAGTGAAATAAAGCAATACTAGATAAATAGGACAGTCAATATTGTTGTAATATTAGGAAATCATGACTAAGGTATTTCATAATTAAGTAGTGTTCTAGGCAGTTATAATAAACTATGCATATTTTACATTTTTTATGTAACCTACTTTAAGTTCATGCTGGTTGATAATAATTTTGTGAATTTTAATGGGAAAAAATAAGTTACAGACAATTTTTGGATCATTGAAAGATATTAGAGTATATTTAATCAAAATTGGTCAAGATAGACGTAAAGGTGAAATATTAGCTAAAAAACAAAATGAAGCAAAAATTATTTTCAACCAACTAGAAAATATTATAAAAGAATTAAACGAAAAAATCGAAAATTCTGAAATAGGTGAAGTTGAAATAATTACAATTAAACAAATTGTTAAGGACATAAAAAACGTTTATTCAGAAATTTTAGCTTTTGGAAACACGGAAAACTCTGATACAAAAATGAGTTCATTTGATTTAAGAGTGGCTGTTAACCTTTTACCAGTTATGAATGGAAGTGAAGATGTGACAAATCAACTAATAGACGCGATAGAGTTGTATGATTCAATGCTTGATGCTAATAGTAAAGCACAGTTAATTACATTTGTTTTAAAAACTCGCTTATCAACAGGTGCTAAATTACGATTAGCAACAAATTACACTACAGTAAATTCTTTAATAGCAGACATGAAAAAACATTTACTTACACAAGAATCGGATACCGCGTTACAGGCAAAATTAATACGTGCAAAGCAAGGTTCCAAATCAATCGAAGAATTTGGTAAGGAATTAGAGGAGCTGTTTGTTGATCTTACAATTTCTCAAGCAAAAGGTGACAATACGACCTATACTATTTTGAGACCTATTAACGAAAAAAACGCTGTTAAACGATTCGCGGACGGTCTAAGTAACCAAAAACTTAGTACAATAATAGCTTCACGAAATTATTTATCATTGAAAGATGCTATTAGAGCAGCTCAAGACGAGGAAGTTCCTCATCTTACATCGCAAAATTTTCGTACCGACAATTCCCAAATCATGTATATGCATAGGCGCGGAAGAGTTAACAGAGGAAATTTTTACAAAAATAATTTTAATCGGAATTATAATACAAATAGAAATGCTTATCAAAGAAATTATATGTCAAATCGAGGTAGACAAAATTCAATGTCAATTAATCAGCGCTTTTATAGAAATAGGAGAGGACAACAAACGAGTGCGAGTACAAGGTCAAATAATATTAACTTTGCTGAATCAAGCGTTAGGTTAGGTCAGGAACAAAACAATTCCCCTCGTGAAAATTCAGATACAAATGAATTAAACTATTTTTTTCGAGAGAATGGTAACTAATCAAATGTACATGTGTCAAAATGGTTGTATGAGTTGGGTTAAATTTGGTGTGAATGGTAAAAATTTAAATTTCCTTGTAGATACAGGAGCTACTTTATGTGCAATTAAGTCCGAATGTTTAAGTTGGGATACCCCAATACAAAAAGATAAATTAGAAATAAAAGGAATTGGTGGATGTATAGTGTCAGAAGGATATACTTATTTAAAATTAAACGTAGGTAATATAATATTTGAACAAAAATTTTATGTATTTGAATCTCTATCCTGTACAAGTGATGGAATTATTGGCGAAAATTTTCTCAGAAAGTACAACGAAATAATTAATTTTGAGCAAAATAAATTGCGTTTGATTAATGACGATAAACAAATAAAATTAAACTTAAATTCCAACACTGAAAATTTTCTGTCAATACCACCGAGATGTGAAATTATTCAGTATTTACCTTCAAGTATGACAGAGGAATGTGTGGTTCTTCCAAGAGAACTGTGTGAGGGTGTGTTTATGGCTGGAAGTGTGGTACGGCCGAAAAATGGTAAAATCCCTGTTAAAATTCGCAACACCCGAGAAAACGAAGTGTGTTTAAAGAATTGTATTCCAAAAACAGAGAAGCTCAGCGAGTATGAATCTTGTAAGTTTGTTGGCGAGGATATATCAGCGGAGCGTGTGAAGAAATTATTTAGTCTATTAAATTTGACACGATTGAATAAAGAAGAGCAAATCTCAATAGAAAATATTTGTGCGAAATATGCAGATATTTTTCATTTACCAGGTGACAAGTTGTCAGTTACTAATTTATACAAACAGTCTATTCGGTTGAAGGACAATACCACGTCCGTCTATGTAAAACCATATCGACTTCCACATTCACAAAAAGATGAAATTAATAAGCAAATTTCTAAAATGTGCGAAGAGGGTATAATTGAGGAAGCGCAGAGTGAATGGTCATCCCCATTACTCCTTGTTCCAAAGAAAATGGACAATAGTGGTGAGAGAAAATGGAGAGTAGTGATAGATTATAGGTTACTCAATCAAAAAATTTACGATGATAAATTTCCTTTACCTAATATAACAGAAATTCTTGATTCTTTGTCAGGTGCGATATATTTTTCACATTTAGATCTTAGTCAAGGGTATTATCAGGTAGAATTAGATAAGGAGAGAAGGAAATATACAGCTTTCACAACAAATCGCGGGCAGTGGCAAATGACTCGCTTACCAATGGGATTAAAAACAAGTCCTAATGCTTTTTCACGAATAATGACAGTTGCTATGTCAGGTTTGAATTATGAAAACTGTTTTGTATACTTAGATGATTTGATAGTGTTTGGTAGAAATTTACAAGAACATAGTAAAAACTTAATTAGTGTTTGTAATAGACTTAGGAAAGTTAATCTAAAACTGAATCCTACAAAATGCGAATTTTTGAAAAAAGAAATACTATACCTAGGTCACGTAATTACTGCGGAAGGTATTCAGCCAGACCCTGAAAAAACTAGAGTATTAAAAGAATATCCAGTTCCACAAAATGCCGATGACGTGAAAAGATTCGTAGCTTTCGCAAACTACTATAGAAAATTTATTCCAAATTTTGCTACAAAAGCTGCATGTTTAAATAAATTATGTAGGAAAAATATTAAATTCGTGTAGACAGGCGAATGCCAAAATGCTTTTAATAATTTAAAAAATGCTCTTACTGAACCGCCAGTACTAGAATACCCAGATTTTTCAAATGATAATGAATTTATAGTGCAAACAGATGCTTCAAAATGGGCAATTGGAGCAACATTGCTAAATAAAAATAAAAACCTATTGCATATGCCAGTCGAAGTTTAAATAAAGCTGAAGTAAACTACCCTATTATACAAAAAGAATTATTAGCCATTTACTGGGCAGTTGTTAAACAATTTAGACCATTTTTGTATGGAAGACATTTTAAAATTTTAACAGACCACAGGCCTTTAGTATATTTATTTAATCTCACTGATCCATCAAGTCGCTTAACAAAATTCCGTCTAGGATTAGAGGAATATGATTTTCATGTAGAATATGTAAGGGGGAGTGAAAATGTGTTAGCAGATGCCTTATCTAGAGTGATTGTGACATCTAAAGAATTAAAAAGTATGAATGAAAATTTAATAGCAGTCATGACGCGAGCACAAACAAAAGAAGTAGGAAATAAAAGTAACATACAAGAAAACAACTCACAAATTGAGAATTCTGCAAGTGTTTGGCCTGATCAACCAAATTTTGTGGAAATTCTTAAACAACCAAAAGATAGCATCGAATTGGTAATAATGTCAAAACAAGACATGAAAGAAGTGAATAAATTGGACCACGTTTCCACTAAAACAGGAAGTTTTTATTTTATACCATCTCGTTCAACGCCTTTTCTAAATCCAAATACTCGATCAGCATTGACGCCAGACGCATTGTTGAGAGATTTGGCTTTGATAAGTAATGAAATGAATATTGATGAACTAATTTTCTTAAAAAATGAAAATAATGCGCAATTTATAAAAAGGGTTAGCTAATCAAATAGGAAAAGACTCCAATTGGACTGGGCCCCGTATATGTATTGTAAAAGGAGCTAAACGGATAACGAACGAGCAAACGAAAAAATTAATTTTAAATGATTTTCATTTACTGCCTACTAGTGGACACGCAGGTATTAATCGAATGGCAAATAATATCAAAAAATACTATTTTTGGCCAGGTATTGTTAAAGATGTTACGAACTTTGTTAGGAAATGTGGTAGTTGTCAAAAACAAAAACATTGCAAATATGTGAAAGAACCAATGGTCATAACGACCACAGCAACTTCTTCTTTTCAAAAAGTATATTTAGATATAGTAGGTCCCTTAGAAAAAGATGCACTAGATTTTTGCTACGTATTAACACTTCAATGCGAACTTACAAAATTTGTAGAAGCATATCCTCTTAAATCAAAAGACGCAGTTACAGTTGCAAAAAATTTTGTTGATAATTTCATATTAAGGTACGGAATTCCAAAGGAAATTGCTACTGATCGAGGTTCAGAATTCATATCATCGACAATGAACGAAGTGTGTAAATTATTACAAATCAAACACACACAGGCGACTGCTTATCATCACGAAAGTATTGGATCATTAGAAAATTCACATAAAATTTTAGGTGCTTATTTAAGAACGCAAACAAAAAATCAGAGTTTTTCATGGAGTACATGGCTACCATATTGGTGTTTTACATACAATACAACTGTACATACAGAAACTAAATATAGTCCTTTTGAGTTAGTATTTGGAAAAGTATGTAATATCCCAAGTAATTTAGAAAACGGAATTGAACCGCTGTACAATTTCGATAACTACCCGTTAGAGTTAAAATTTAGATTACAAAAAGCACATCAGGAGGCTCATAATAATTTAATTAGTAGTAAGTTAAAAAGAAAAAATACTTATGACAAATATACTAACCCAGTAACGTATAAAAAAGGTGATTTAATTCTAGTTAAAAGTGAAATAGGTAATAAATTAGATCTATTATACAATGGACCTTATGTAGTTATAGATGAAATAAGTCCAAATGTTCGAATAAGTAAGAATGGAAAGGAAGTAGTTATCCATAAAAATAGAACTAAACCATATTTTTCTTAGATAATTAGATTGGCCAATCGGCTCTCTAGATTTAGTTTGTAGTAGTAGAATATAATACTTTATTAAGTTTATTAGAGAAAAAAAAATGAAAATGATTTACATTCATAAAGGTAAATCCTTTTCAGTTTTTCAGGGGAGATGTAGTAGTAGGCTAAGTGTGTTTGGGACACCCTGTAGATATAAGTAATATAAGTATTAAGCATAGCTTGCAATAATCAATATAAAGTAGTAGGGATAGCGACAGGTAGGCGAGGTAACAAGTAGTTGTAAGAAGCATGTAAAAAAGAACGAAACATGATTGTAGAAACGAAGTACTATTAAATAAAAATATTCAAAGGACAAGTTAATTAATTACAAAAACCCAATATTACACGGGGGGCAGGCGACTGGGAAAAATTACTATGTCTAAAAGAAGCCTATAATGAACTGGTTCCAAAAGTAAAATCTCTTTTCCGACTTAACACGTCTCTGACGACTTATATTACGAATACGATCTTTTAAAATAATTCAAATAAATTATCTTCACAGTTTATGTAGTTTAGCATTATCCACATTGGGGATGTCACCCCCTACGGAACGATACATAAGCGCATTCTCAAAAAATGCGTTTATATATTTATATAAATACTTATTGTCGACAGCCATGATTGATTTCATAAGCTATTTACTTATAGTAAGGTCAAGGATATATTTTTTTATATAAACTTTTACAAAACTTTTTTACAGAAAAATTACACAAGCCGTAACAGAACAAATGCAAACGTTGTGTCACGTTTCTAATGTTTATTTTCATAGCAAAATACACGAATATTCAAAGAAATTAGCTGAAACCTTGCCTGGCAATTTGAAGGTGATATATTAGTATAGAAAATAATGCTTTAGAAAATATTTTTATTTCATTTTAGAGTATATATTTCGTAAATAGCGGTTCAGAAGCAAATGATTTGGCTTTGCTAATGGCAAGGGCTTACACGAATAGATTTGACATAGTTTCATTGAAAAACTCTTACCATGGAATGACTTACCAAATTATGGGAATGACATCAAATAATTATTACAAATATCCTGTACCAGGAGCTGCAGGTTTGTTTAAGGTAAATATGTCTCGAAATTAAATGTAAGTGTAAGTGCATAAGTCGAATGAATAGTTTTAATTTTCACACCTTTTAAGGGAAATTGGGCTTGATATTTTTACTACAATTACTGCAAATTCTCAGGTCCATGAGCGCTCTAGTTCTCCGTTTCTCCTCTAGTTTCAATGTATGTATAGTCGAGCTCAGATTTATGGTGCACTTCAAAAAGGCAATAAAAACTTACGACCTCATTAAATGCCGTTAAACTAGTCACAAAATTAATTGCAAAAGTAATTGAAATACTTAGATCAGCAACTCAGTCGTTCAATTTTAACAGGGCGTTACGGTCTGGTATTATTAATATGTACATTCTAATACATACGAATTTTAAATATAACTTTGTACTATTTTGTTCGCAAATTGACTCGCTTACCGTTACAGGTTTTTAAAGTACGTTGTCTTGTTTGATGATACCAGGCTGAATGGTAAAATGGCGATAATAATGAGGTCGTCGTCGAGTTTTTGTTGCCTTTTTTGAGTGTACCGTAAATCTGAGCACGAATATATCAATTATCATTCAATTATTGGAAATTATTACATTAATCAAATTCTTTTCGTGCTTATAATAGAGTCATCAGTATTAGTGGTTTCAGATATTTCGCTTTCGTCATTATTGTCTTCATCATAAAAAATAATAATAATGAGACGTGCCACTGTCTTGATCTACTTGCAACTCTGACTCAGATTGAGATGCACAACTTGTTTCTAATTCAATGTTTGATATAGAATTACGTTGAAAAGAATATCTCCAACATCTTCCTCTGAAAGATACACTGGATTTACTGTTTCACAATTTGAGCAATTTTGCCCCAAACAATTTTTGCACACATAGCTGAATTTAAGACCCATCCTTTTACAAGATCAGGCTTTAGTCTTATAGCCAACTTCGCAAAATTTGGAGAAGTAATCTTGTTCTTTTTATCGTTTTTAAGTCATCTCTGTTATAAGTATCTCATTAAATAAAACATTCATTGTATAATTGATCTAAGAAATGCGTGCACACAGACGCGCAGTTCAAATTTTTTTAGTTTGAGCTTGGAGGCATTTTCACAATCCTGCAAATAATGTTTACTATTTTTGACTGTTATTTAGTATTTGGCAATGCGTGTCAATAGTAAAACATGTGGATACATATGCCTAAATTTTGGTTTTGACAGAAATTTAAAGCATGTAACGGATAAAATAATTTTTTTAGGTTATGGATGAATATTTATGCTTCGTTACGTTATATGCTTGCAAATAATATTAAATATTCAATGATATATTTCTTAAATTAAAATTATATATATAAGCTGTTTAAAAAATAAGAAAAACATATACTTTTCCAGAAATATAGTCACCATTTTCTAATGACTAGCTTTAGAGGGTCTCATTTGAAAGACGATAAAAAAACGAAACTTTAAAAAATACGTCGATGTCTCATCTAGAACCAAAATGACAAATGTCAAAGTTACTTTTAAGATTGTTTTTTGGTTTTTGAGGTTATGTTAGACTTTTCATCTTTCCTCCTCTAGTTTTGTTACCCTTCCAAAAACAAAAATTTTGAGACCTTACTTGCTATGATAGGACCGATAGAACCGTAGCTATTTAAAAAAGAAATTCAGAAACTAGACACGGCGGCCATTTTGTATAAAAATGGTCATATACAGTGGAGCGGCGACTTTCGATCACAATGAATAGCATTTTCGCAACCCATGACGCCCGACTAATGACTTAAAAAAATCGCTTCTATCAGCAACATCAATTTTCAAAAATTTTTGTTCTAATACTCACTAGATAGCATATTTCTGTAGTGGTTTTCTAAAAAATTGTGAAGGATCTGGTGATACAAAAGTTCCCAGATCCTTCGCCAATATTTAGTATTATAATTTTAAATGATGATTTTTAAAAATTTATTTCTTGTAAAATAATTAGCACAGAAAGATAGAACAAAACTATGCGAAAATTAATTAAAATGGGCAATGCCAAACACTTATCTAACACTATTTTACTTATTAAATACTTATATATCACTTATATACTAAATACTTATTAAATAATAATAATCAGAAAAAAAATATTTTAAAATTTATTCACTATGTTGCTATCGAGTAACCACTTCCAAAAAAATATTTTAAATAATTCTACATGTACTCCATTGTCACCTAAAGTTTCATTAAGATTCAAGTGGTACAACACTTATTACAAACCTAATATTACAATCACATAAACAATTATTATCAACAGTCCTTAAAATGTAACCAATGACAGTGGCGTTCGCGGCGTCGCGACGCGGAAAAAGAAATTTTTCGATGTCAGGAACTTTGGAAGTATAATATTATTGAAGTATGTTTAAGGGTTTTTCATAGTTTGCACAAACTTTCTTAGTATACAAGTTGTTTTCGAGATGAAGCAAGAAAGAAAGTTTCAAGTCGAATATTTGGTAACTAATAAGAAAATTAAAATTCGCTGAAAGGTAGTCACTAGATACAATAGGTAGCTTTAAGTTTAAGTGATTCACAATATTACGCGCTGAAATGCAAAATTATTTTTAGATAGCTGGAACATTGAAACACAGCATACGTGATAGGGCACTAAATAGTACACAATTTCATGGGAATAAATTTTTTTGTAAAGCCATTAGTTTTAAAATTATCTGATATTTTCAATTTTTAAAAGTTAGATTTGGATTAACCCCTGTATCTTTTTTGTTAACTATTTTAACTACTAGCCCTAAGTCTAATTTAATAATGTAAAGTCGAATAGATTGTGTAGTAATTCATTTTAACGTTTGTTGACATACTTACAATCAATTTTAAAAGTTTTTTGAATAAGTTTGTCAGTTCGAGATAATTGTATACACTGACGAAGACAAATTAAAGATTATTTTGATCTACGGAGAATCTAAAAAAAATCCCATGAAGCTAAAAGGTTACTCCAATTGCATTTTTCCAATTTGCTCAGCCATATCATAAGACCTATATTTCTTTAAGTAATAATTTGAGAAATTATCGAAGTATTAAAAAGCTAACGGCTATAAATGATGCAAATTCTGCTGTAGTACTGAACAATATTGCAAATAATCCTGATTTATATTTACGGGAATTGTCGTCTGAAACAAATATTTCCTACTCTTCTTGTCAAAGAGTTTTAAAAAGAAATATAAAGTTCATTCTGCTCATGTTCATTTAAGACCTAGTTATTTTGAGCGTTGTTTACCGAATTGTCAGTAATCTGAAGAAAATCAGAATTATTTGAAAAATGTGTTATGGATCTATGATAGCTGCCGCCATAATAATTTGCTTGTGATAGGATAAAATGCCCGTTATTGGCCTCAAGATAATCCGAATTGGGTACGAAGAATCAGTAATCAAACAGTTTTTAAAGTAAATGTCTGGTGTAAAATATTAAACGAATACATAGTCGGACCTTATCTATTTTAATGAACATTAAAAAAGTATTCTATTGAAGTGCAAAATAACTTCTGAAAATATCAATTAACAGATGTACTCTCTGCTACGTGATCTCTGACAAAAGTTTACGATTTAAAGTATAAATTCATTTCTTTTGTTATTGCCAGAATTTCCGCGACGCGAAGTATAGAATCGAAACATTCAAATATTTTGTCACATCTCTACGATACTTGTATAAAAGCCATCGATGTCAATAATAAATAAAATAATTATTTGACTCCTATTTCTAACAGGCCTAACGGCTTCTTTATATATGTCAAATTGCTGAATATGAATAAAAATCTACTAAACAATAATAATATTCGATATTATAGTGTGTCTCTCAGGTTCGAATGAACTTTACGTAGTCAGTGATATATCAATATTACTTTAAAACTATATTAAAAAATTTTAATAAAACAACAAGTGACAGTTGCAGTCGAGCCCACACAACATCTTATGGATATGTATGTCTATAGCATATACATAATATGTTGGAATGTAGACGTGTATTTTTAAATATACATACGACGTGAAATGTATGTGCAACTACTGGATATTCATCAGTGGCATATACCATGTATATTGTTGGAGGTATATACATAGATGAATATACATAATATGTCTGTTAATGTATATCATTTTATATTATTTTTGAAAACAACAGGAGCCATAACTATTTCTAGACTAAAACATCTTGAAAGACAAAAATCTGATGAATATATAATATGAACAAAATTCATATATTTTTTAATTTTACAAAAAAATTATATTCACACATTTCAATAATATATATAGAACCTAGCACGAATAATTTAAATATTTCTTTATTTCACACAAATATCAAATGTTGAAAGTATGAAAGTTATCTGCTAAATGTACCAAATTAACATTTTTCAATAATTATAGAAGCTGTTTATTCGTACATTTGGATTACACGTTTATTTAACATTTTGGTAAATCGAAAATTATATTAAGCGATAAGATTAATTCAATTTGAAAAGTATTTTAAATAAAAATATTTTAGCGAAAACTTATTTTTTAAATTAAATTGCGCGCGTACCACAAATCGTGGCGCGTACGTGAATTCATGAGGGAATGTTCGTCGAATCCGAATAGTTTTTACAACGCAGTTTGTGCCGGCTTCATTTTTCGTTAAAAGTGTGTGACTTTATATGAACTTGGATGCTATACTATTTGCTTCTGTAAATTTTATATTACATGTGATTATAAGGTAAGTATAAATTATTAGGCTAATTTCTTAAAAATGACGTTAAAACAGTTCACTTTTTTAGGTTAGAAAATTTGCTAGTTTCGTACATTATATATAACGTACCTAAAGTATTTTTTTTGTATATGATGAATCCTCAAGAAAAAGGCAGAAGATCATGCCAAGGAGAAAATATATAATTCCATGTTGTTAATTACATTTAGTTCTCAAGTTACTACAGTCGACGAATATGAACCTGAGTTAAATAATGATTTTAATTATTTTTTGTAAATGACCGTTGATTTTAAATATGCTTAAAATATATTTATGTTAAAATATTCCTTGTATTATTTGGATTTGAACCTAGGACATGATATTCTCTTGGTGAGTAGTTCCGCTATTCTTATAATTGATAATATACCGTCATCGTTCCGCATATAGGTGCATTCATTGGATATGAAAAACAGCTACAAAAATGTATGTAAATTTCATATTCATTAAATATACAAAATATGTAAGTAATGTACATCCATAAAATATGTTATTGTGTATATGATGTACATTTCATGTCTAATTAATGTACATTGTATATGTTTATGTACATTTAATGGATATGAAATGGATATGAAAGTCGGCGACAAAAGTATATGCAATGTATATCAATTTCATATCCATTACATGTACATTGAATATACTTGCTCCATCAGGTGGATATGCATATCCATAAAATGGATATGCATTGTATGTACATTGCATATGATTTTGTTGCGTGGGAGCGTTGCCTATTGGAACAATATAAATAAAAAACATGTTTGTTATATACCTACTTATTTAATTCCGGTGTCACCACTGTTACATGGCTTGTGTCCATTTAACAACCTTATAAAAATAACTGATATTTATTTTTAATTAGTTTTGTAAGTGAGGCACCATCAAACTAACAAAATTTTCTTTGTATCACTGCTAAATTTTTTCACATTTTTCATATTTTTTTTTTGTATCTTAGGAATTCCGTCATTTTTTTACACTAAATTATGTACTTCTGTTACAGCACTTCAGATCACCAATTGTCTCTACCATACCTAGAAAACATTTACATTCATTTAATTTGTCATTTTTTACTTTGTTTACTCTGTACTACGTGTAGTTATTTTCCTTACCTATAAAATTTCTTACAGGCACCCCTGT
Organism: Leptura quadrifasciata; assembly: GCA_963675555.1. Taxonomy (NCBI): domain Eukaryota; kingdom Metazoa; phylum Arthropoda; class Insecta; order Coleoptera; family Cerambycidae; genus Leptura; species Leptura quadrifasciata. The sequence continues at coordinate 144,830,600 of OY776673.1, read as the reverse complement.
TATATAATTACCGGATCATCACAATACAGTTTGAAAACTTATCTATCAATTTACATAATTTAAACAGTTCACAGTTATTTGTTTATGTTTTCAATTAACCGATGTCATATCATAAACACTTCTTATTAAATATTAAAGATTTCTTTATCGGTTCTATACCAGTTCAATAATTTAATTATAAATAGAAACCTAACTAGAAAAGAAATCCGATTATAGTTCACTCCTAAATCGATTTAATTAAGTCACTCACCAACAGATGGCGAGACCATGCTAACCTCAACAGTATTGATTATTCTTAGGAAAAATATATAGGTACTTTTAAGTTTGTACCATTGGTACCACGATTTTAATTGTAATATAACCTTATTAATTCTAAACACCTGAAATAGTCATTTGCCTTCCAAGTTTGAACTGATTGACATCTATGAACTATTCTATTGTCAGATCTTCGAGTAATACTTCTACTAATACATTCCATATCCATATTTCTTTCTGTGTCAGAATATCATAGAGGTAAATTTTATTTATTAATTTATGTCAATTATTTTATTAATGTGCTTTATTATTTAAATAAATTAGATTCAATTTCTTTAATTTTATGTAACCAAAATTCTACATGTGACCGCATGGTAATAAAATACTTTTTCTATTTCTTTTGACAATTTAGTTCGTAATCAGCAATTTCGCAATTATCTAGCGTTCTAGTTATTTAATTATTTGCTTATCTACATATCTAATAATATTAAATATATTATTTAATCAAACCACTAGGATTAATAATTTGTTTTTTGGCTTATGCTTATGCTTTTTGTTTTTTATTAATGTTTATTAATTAATATTTCGTTATCGAAATAACCATGAATCTATTAGAATACTGCATTAGATTTTGGAAGCTTTTCTATAATTCTTCAAACACACAATGCTGTCCAACGATAGAACTAAATTGCCTAACGTTTAAATTTGCTGCGAGACAATTGGGGTCCGGATTACTGTACCAAGACGCGTCCAGCTTCGCATACATCCAGTTTGTAATCATAGAACTAACTACGTTAGTAAATTATATCTTCCATTACTATTTTTTTATATTAAATTCCTCTCGATTTACTATTTTTATACACGTCAAAATTTTATTTTAATAAATTTATATTTCTCAAGATTTTTTGTTAAATTCTACTTTTCTAAATTATTTTTAAAAATTTTTTGGAAACTTTTATTATTCTAAAATATATTTTATCATTCATTTTAATAATTATTTCCAACAAATTTCAGTTTTATCTATAGGAAACTGATTTTAAAGAAAAATAGACGATTGTACTTATTCTACTCTTTTCTATAGATGGTGCCCTTTTAGCATCAAATAACAAAACAAAATTGGTCTTATATATTACACACAAAAGAGTAAGTTTCACCTATCTTGTATGTTCTCTGAACCTTCGACCATCGGCTCCGACTTAAACCAGCTAGTCGTTCGCATTTGTTGCTTTGTTCATTGGCTATTTAGCAAAAGGATAATAAACAGGTAACACCATGTAAAAGTGAATTGTGCCGGGATCGAAAATATTTTTAATCAAATAGATATTCACAGCAGGCCACACTTTATATTAGAATATTGTTTACACAAATAAATGAAGCAATATAATCATGCCCATTTTAACCGTAAAAAGCTACATTGAAACGAAATGTTCGTTTGAGTTTTTCTCATTTTGTGCTAATGTTATTACTTTTAATTTGTATTTTACAGACAATGAATCCAGATGTGTATAATGGAATATGGGGAGGAAATAAATGTAGAGACAGTCCAGTTCAGACCGACAGAATATGTGCTTGTTCAGATGAATGTGAGGCTGGAATAAAATACGCTGGACAATTTCAACAAGAGCTGGAATATAATGTTGCGAAAAATAATATAGCTGCATTCTGGGCCGAATCAATCCAAGGTGTTGGTGGGACCGTTCAGTATCCTAAAAATTATATTAAAAGGGTGTATGATATCGTGAAGAAACAGGGAGGATTATTTGTTTCGGATGAGGTAATGTAGGTACTCATGTGAGAGAAAATGACATAGTGTATTGAGCGAAAAGAGATGTAGGCGGTATTTTGTCATTAGTTGCAGATATTGGCTACGTAGCAATGATGTGGATAAGTGGTGATGATGTCGCTGTTTGGAAGCCGCAACCTTTGCGGAACTTTAGCGCTTCTTTAATATAGTTTTGCTTTCTTTGTCTTGGAACTGATTTTGTTACAGTTGTGTTTAATTCGTCCAGGAAACTATCCACTCTACTAACATAGAAATTAACTTACTTAAGTGTGATTGATATTTAAAGTTGCTACATGCTACAAAGGTCGTTAGGTAAGCGCTGGACTGACTCAGGAGACAACAGTGTATTTTCACAAACCTACAGAAGTGAAAACTATTAAAAACTGTATTCTCCGATTAGCGTCCAACATGAGAAATCAGTATTCAACCATATATTCTTCATCAGCAGAGGTGATATAATATCCTCCCTTTTAAACCCGGAAAAATAAAAATTCATAGTCACTCTTCAAAAGCATAAAAAGCCTTGGAAGAAACGTTGAAAATTGTTTGAACTTAGAAATGTGCACCTTGGTGAATCTTCCTCGTCCACTCCCGCCTTCCTATGAATCTTTCACCAAATACTACATATGCACAACTTTTTACCAATGAAAAGTGTATAAAAACGAAGTATTAAGGACTAATGTAATTGTAAACATAAGTCTACTTGCGAGTAAATAATTTAAAGAACAATCTTATGGGGACCCCCATAGGCGGGGACTCGGGGCGGTCCTCCCCTTCCATCTCCGCCGTCCTACCTTGCTACGCGACTGTCGATGAACTTGCTAAGACAGGGGACGTTTTCTCATTGCTTTGTACTGAGGCGACAAAACTGAATATTCAATAAATTCATTACGCAATAAGCGCTTCACGAGAAAAATTCATTGAAATGTTTTCTAGGATGACGTAATATCATGAAAAACGATTATAAAGTCCGTATCATATTGACAACCTTTTGCGGCATCGTACAACTTCATATATTAATCGTACACTAAAAAATGTGAAATAAAAGTTGGATATTTTTACGTGCTTTAAAAGTTTGATAACTACTTTTACCGACCTTTTTTACATAATTTTCACAGGTAGCGAAATATTTGGATGGATGTCCCATTTTTCAAGATGGAGGTGTTTAAAAGTCACTCAGTCACACTCACGGTATGCCCTCTTATGACTCCTAAAAATTGCATAAATTATACATTTTGCAAGCTGAAGCATTTCTAAGCAACATAGTGTACGCTAGATACTTATTAGGTATTACTTCAAAAGTTTTAAAAATTTTCTTATTGTATTTATCGACGAAAATAATAATTTTGTTAAATGTTATTTGTAGACTTCGCTTTTTTATTCACTTTCTTTAACTCCATCCTAACATTTACTTGGCATGCGTCGTTAATACTAAAAGTGTTATTAACTAATCTGAGTCTAAATATAATTAATTTGAAAAGCAAACATGCAAATAATGAAGCTCTCATGCGGCCTTGCATCCTTTGCGCTTACCCGAACCTCGTTCTTTCATTCTTGTTACTATTAGGCATGAATATGAAATTATTCACCAGTTTTAAATTTTAGGTTCAAACCGGTTTTGGTAGAACCGGTGATCATTTTTGGGGCTTCGAGATGCATGGGATAATTCCAGATATTGTTACAATGGCAAAAGGAATTGGAAATGGATTTCCTTTGGCAGCAGTAGCAACAACGCCAGAAGTGGCTCAAGCCTTAACAAAAGCAGCTCATTTTAATACTTATGGCGGAAATCCGGTATCCTGTACTGTAGGGCTCACAGTACTAGATGTAAGATTATTATAATAATTGTATTGGTTGTACCACTTACGGAATTGTAGAATTAACTTCCTCAATGCAGGTTGAATATTAGTTTGCCTTGAATAAACTATTACCCGTCATAAGAGAAACATTGGATGATGCATTAGGAAGTACGATCTTATATACCTTTAACTGAAATATACGTGCTTTCAAACTTCCGCCGCATTACGGTCGTTTCTAATACCTTGCATACGTTCATGCTTGCCTTTCTCGAAGCTTCCATGCTGTAGCAAATTTTTCTTTAAATTTAAAAGCTTTTATGTTCTTTATGTTTCTGGTTTGAGTAACGTAATCTGTTTAATTTTTTAGCCATTCTTGAATTTCTGCCACATTCACTGTAAATAATGGTCAAATCCAGTTTTTCGGAATTGCGAATTGGACTATGTTTTCTTCATTTCAGAGAATTGTACAACACAAATTTTTCATTGTATGTGCTATGGTAAGAGACTGTTGACAGATATCAATACAAAATTGTAAACAAAAACTTTCTATGTAAACTGCTGGCCACTCGAACTTACACATAGAGAATTTTAGGCAAAATTTAAAGTTCAATATTTTCAACAGGAATGCAAATTTTTGAACGCGGCTTGCAAATTTTAAGAGCTAGTTTTTTTCGGATTAAGCTGCATGACGTATATTTATCGTAGGACCATAAGTTTATTATATACGGGGTGATCAATGAAGTCATGCAAAAAATCAAAAAGTTTGTATGAGTGAAATTTCCGCAAACATTTTTTTTGGTCGTTGCAATATGGTTCGTTACTAAGGTAACATCAATGTCTCTAGACGGTTTTGTCAGTTTTTGGATTAAGGCCCTTAGGCCTTGTACACACTACTCAACATAAAATTTGGATACCGAAATTTTTAAAATGCTATAACTTGACATTGGATTGACGGTTCTTGATGATTTTTGCGGATTTGGAATCCTTATTTCACGTAGATTTTCTATGGTCTAAGCATTTTATTTGAGGGTTGAAATTTACACACTATGCCGGGTCGATAATAAACAAAAACGTAGCGACAAGAACAAGTTTATTACATTATATTCTACAATGTACAAGATTGCTTAACAACGGCTAAAAGTCAATTGTTAAAAAATTTATAATTCTAATTCTGGTAATTTTTAATAATTAAAAAAAAAATTAACTAAAAAACTAAAAATGAATTTAATTTAAACTTAAATTAAAATTACCTAATTAAAATTAGGTACATTAATTAAAAAAAAGAGAAGCTAATATTTTGTTGGTCCTCCTGCTCGTAATATTATTTCCCGACATCGATTTGGTAGAGTATCCACAAGATTATTTATAAAATCTTGTGGAATATTCTCCCGTTCTTCACGAATGGCCTCACTGAGCGTTTCTAAGGTTTCAGGGGGTACATCAAGAGATCTTACTTTAAGTTTTAAATAAGACCAAACGTGTTCGATGACATTAACATCCGGAGACTTTGCAGGCCAGTCCATCCTATTGATGTTTTGTGCCTGCAAAAACTCTGTGATCCTTCGCGCTCTGTGAGGTCGAGCGTTGTCATCCACCAATAGAAGTTCTGGGCCGCAATGTCGAGCAAAAGGAACAACAATAGGTTCCAAAATTTCCTCCTGATAAACAGTAGCATTAATGGTTTGGTTGGTAATGAATAGCTCGGTTTTACCATTTCTTATGATACCTCCCCACACTGTAACACCTCCGCCACCAAATGCTTCTTGAGGGTCCATATTTTCCTCCAAATATCGCTGATTTGGCCTTCTCCAAACTAAAATTCGGCCATCGGAGTGAAACAAATTAAATCTTGTTTCGTCAGTAAATAAACAATGGCTTTTCACTCTGCATTACCCCAATTCGCATGCCGATTTGCCCATGCCCGCCTATTCGCTCTATGGTGTTGTAATAACCGCACACATTTTGCTCTGCGACGGGCTCTATAATTTAAAATTATGTTATGTTTTTAAAAAAAAAAATCTCACCTCAAGTTGTTTTTATTTAATGTTCTTCTCACTGTTCTGTCCGAAACTCTCACCCCAGTTTGTTGTCTTAAAGAGTCATTTAGTTTTCTAGAGTTCTTTGTTCTATTCCGCATAGTTTCTCTCATTAAAATTCTTTCGGTTCTTTCGTTTATTTTTTTTGTATGTCCACCCCCATGCCTATAAATATGATTACCAGTAGTTTCGACGCGGCGGATCAAATTATAAATTGTCTTTCGGCTGACATTGTAAATGTGCGCAATTTGCTGTTTTGACATTCCTTCGTTGAGAAGTCGAATGCAATTTTCCCTTTCTGCCGTGGTTAAACGCCTCATATTAATTAAACTTTACAAAATTATAACATTGAAATGTGTCAGATTATTTCTAAAATAATGTAAACAGTTTTTAATTGCATAGCAACAAATTTGTTTTTCCAATGCCTACTTTGAAATTGACGCGTCGCGTAGAAATTACACCCGATCATAATTATGGGCTTGGGGATGGACAAAGAACTCTGTAAAACTGAATGACTCTTTAAAACAACAAACTGGGGTGTGAGTTTCGGACAGAACAGTGAGAGGAATATTAAATAAAAACAACTTGAGGTGAGAATTTATTTTTACGAAAACTTAAATAATGCCAAACCTTAGAGCGCGTCGTACCCTACGTTTTTGTTTATTATCGACCCGGCATAATGTGTAAATTTCAACCGTCAAATAAAATGCTTAGACCATAGAAAATCTACGTGAAATAAGGATTCCAAATCCGCAAAAATCATCAAGAACCGTCAATCCAATGTCAAGTTATAGCATTTTAAAAATTTCGGTATCCAAATTTTATGTTGAGTAGTGTGTACAAGGCCTAAGGGCCTTAATCCAAAAACTGACAAAACCGTCTAGAGATATTGATGTTACCTTAGTAACGAACCATATTGCAACGACCAAAAAAATTTTTTGCGGAAATTTCACTCATACAAACTTTTTGATTTTTTGCATGACTTCATTGATCACCCCGTATATAATAAACTTATGGTCCTACGATAAATATACGTCATGCAGCTTAATCCGAAAAAAACTAGCTCATAAAATTTGCAAGCCGCGTTCAAAAATTTGCATTCCTGTTGAAAATATTGAACTTTAAATTTTGCCTAAAATTCTCTATGTGTAAGTTCGAGTGGCCAGCAGTTTATATTAAATCGTTTAAAAACATATACATTTCATTATCGTAACGGCCATACCGTTACGATAATGAAATACAAATATGCGAAACTTGCAAAAAACCCAAAATTTTACAATAAAAAAAAAAATTCATGTGTTTTGAAAAATGCAATATATTAACTTGAACTATAATAATTCATTTATATGAGCCTAAAATTAGTCTATTTTTTTACAGATTTTTTGTTTATTGCGAATAGCTCGTAAAATGCTGAGTTTAGCGAAAAATACTTAGAAAAATAAATTAAAGCTATAAAATAACCTTTAACTTATATTTCTTTACTTTCTCATATTTCCGGTTTTGTATGATGGTTGTGGTGAATATTTTTCTTTATAATAAAATTTTATATTTTCTATTTTAACAAACTACTTTTAGAACTTTTAGAAATGGGAAAAATCTATATCAACCTAAAAACTATGAAAAGAATGTGCTTCTTGAATATCCATGTAAATATCAAAAGCACCAAAACAGTACAAAAGAAATCATTTCATTAAATTATTCAATCATCACCAGATATTTCGACAATCGTACGATTTACGCAATTTCTTAAAAGTTTTAGATACATACTATCGGCCGTTATCGCTGATCAACTTCTCTGATACACCATAACCCAAGAAGATATTTTCTTTCAAAAATTTGATAGAACTGCACTGGTAAGTGACTTTAACGGACACAAAAGAGTATATTTAGATCTGTGACAACTAAATAAAATCTGATCCCACTTATAAGAGATTGGTAATGGACAAATTAAATAAGGATAAAAATGAGCTTTCACGATTTTATGAATTTTTAATCTGTATCAGGAAGTAAGAAGAAAGTAAAGGTGGCCAGAAGGTGCAGGGGAATAGTGGTAAAGCGCTTTTTGTTATTGTCTTCCAGTTTAGTTTAAGCAAAGATTCTGTTGCTTATCATGAAGTATAGTCAAAAGATAAACACGATAGATTGTCATGGAGTGCGGGGAAGCCACATAGAAAATTAGCTTGTAGTATTATACATTGGAAGTGTTGTGAGGGGGGAGGGGGGATTTCACTTATTTTTTCATGGTATCCTCCTTAGTTGAATCCACTTGAATTTTTTTGGGATAGGAGTACAGAAAATCGGTGAGTGCCTTACTACTGGTCTCGTTGGTATCTAAGTACTTACTGAGTTCAGTCTTAGCACTTCTTGACTTCCCAAGTCGCGTTGCCTTTAACTCCTTTTCCCACAGTCACTAAGTATCTTGGTCAAAATTTGGGAGGTCGATCAAAAGTGGTGAAGAAGGTCGAGGTCCTAGTTATCCTCCAGTAACGTTTTACTTATTTCTGACCTTTAGTTTGGTCACAGCACAATTTTTTCCCGGAACGGTTGGTTAGATCGAATTGAAACTGTGGCAATCGATTCTATGTCCTCAAGTTACTCGAAAATGAGGTATCGCGTTGCCTTTAACTCCTTTTTCCAGAGTCACTAAGTATCCCGGTCAAAATTTAGACGGTCGGTCAAAAGTGGTGCAAAAGGCGTGTTGAGGTCCTCGTTGTCCTCCAGTAATGTTTTACTTATATCTGACCTTTAGTTTGGTCACAGCACACTTTTCCCGGAACAGTTGGTCGGATCGATTCGGCAATGGTCGGAACTGATTCCGCGTGGTCAGCTTAGTCGATAACGAACCTTCCGCGCATTCGTGTGCCTTCGGGAAACTTCGGAAGTGTTCGTGCGAAGTTCAGATTTTTGCTTAAAATCCTAGCTTTCACACGTGTGAATGTGAACGATCCATCTTTACACGTCTGAATGACTTTTATTATACTTTCTAAAATGGATTTTAAACGTTCACAAACGTTCAGGTGGAAAATAATACAAAATCTATACTTACTGTTCGTTTTTGCTTAACTGATTCCCCGATGGTACCAATTGGACGTCGTAACACTAGAAATCTAACACAGTAGATACTAACACTTTCTTAAATTTAAACCTGAAAAGGAATTTTGAAAACACAAGAAAAAGACAATATAAACTTCAAAAATATATATTAAATCTTTAAAAAATTATGTTTACCGTTCAAGAAAAATGTATTGACAAACTATAGTCTGGCCCGTGTACAACACATAGTGAGGAACGGAACGACTCATAATGTAACCAACTACCATCCAATGTTTATAGCTAACGATTACACAAAAAGATTCAAGAAAAGTTCAATGTTTGTAATTTTGGTGGGCTATTGCTTGCCTGTCTATTGACGTATTTTCAGTTCAATATTAATTTTGATCGCTCCTCGGAGCTTAAAAATACTTGAATCGCAACGACTTTGCTAATGGCTATTTTCGCTAAAACTCCCGAAATACTTTGACTAGATACTGGATAACTTGTCCTCATATTTAACACAACGCATGAGTTGAAGTGCTGCACAATGTGGATGAGTAAAAGGGTTTCGTTATACTCTCTAAATTTTGTAGTCGGGGCGACATTACGTCCCCGTGCAGCGACATTTACTACACTTTCTAAAATTACACTCGATGAGTTCCAAGATTTTGGCATAAAAAACGGTCCGTAGAGCGAAAATATGATTTAATCTCGGATTTTGTTACAGTTTCGAAAAGTTCACCGAGGCTTTTGGCGTGTTCTTTAACACCGCCCCCCCCCTTCTTTTGGTGAATCTTTTTGAACAATGTTAATTTATTTAAAAATAGTTATGAAAAATGGAGTCTCCCATGTGTTGTACTCGGTTATTTTCAGACCGGCCTATCTGAAACATAACATAGATGCAAAATCTAAAAAAAGTCGGATTATGTTACAGTTTCGAAAGGCTCATCGAGGGTTTTAGCGTGTTCTTTAACATGAACTCCCCTGAAACTTGTTTCGGGTTTTCAATTCCCCAAGTCGTTGATAAAATGGTGAATAACACCCTCGGAAGTGATCGGATCGAATCGATAACCATCCTAATCGATTACCCGTGATCAACTTGGTCGATAACGGTACCTCCCGCGCCTTCGTGTGTCTTCGGTTGTCCTCGGGAAACTTTGGAAGTGTTCGTGCGAAGTTTGGACTTTTGCTTAAAATCCTAGCTTTCACACATGTGAATTCCCCTGAAACTTGTTTCGGATTATCAATTACCCAAGTCGTTAATAAAACGGTGAATAACGCCCTCGGGAGTGATCTGATCGAATCGATAACCATCGTAATCGATTCCCCGTGGTCGATATAGTTGAAAATGCCACCCTACCCAACCTTGTACGCCTTCGATAAAAAGTGTTCTAAACCTCTTCTAGGTTATGTACCCCCGATCGGGGGGCTGGAGGTGCTTGCAAAAAATCCTACTTAAATGTTCTATTTTTAGGTTATGTTTATACTAGATTGTTTGTTTCTATATTCAAGTTATTTAGAAATATCACTGTCACAGGATTAAATTACGCGACTTCCGTATCCGTCGACGTCAAACTTCCGTTTTTGGATACGTACTTCCGTCTAATACCGAAATGATCAAATCAATTTCTTGATGTATATGAACAAGGTCCTGTTTCGCTCGAAAATTAGCTGCGAAACCCGACCGGGTTTCTTGATATTCGACTTTACATACAATTTGTCATAATCTTTTGGCATGATATCAACCAAAGCAACGTGAGATGATTCCTCCAAAATCGTAATCATGTAATCTGACCATCTTCAAACCATATCCAAACCATCAGATGGATTTTGAAGTTTATAGAGCCATTTTAGTGCAGAATGGTCCGTGATAACAGAAAACTTTACTCCATTTATGCATGAACGGTATTTCTCAATACTCCATACCAAAGCCAAACACTCAATTTCAGTTGTGGAATACCGCGACTCTTGTGGAGTTAGTGTCCCACTAGCATACGAAATAATTTTTTCTTCCCGATTTATATTTTGAGTCGACACAAATTCCAATCCCACTTGAAAGCCATCGCATTGCAAGATAAATATTTTCGAATAGACAATATGGGGGGCCGATATCAGCAACCGTTTCATACTTTGTAAAGCGTCGTCACATTCAGAAGACCAAACAAATCTAGAGTTCTTTCGAGTTAACTTGGTTAAAACTGATACTCGCGATGAAATATTAGGTATAAAGCGCTTATACTACGACACCATCCCAATAAAGCGGTGTACGTGTTTAAAACCTTTAGGAACCGGGAAATTGACCATACTCTCTATTTTGCCAGGATCTACATTTAGTCCATCTTTCGTGATCAAGTAACCTAAATATTTAAGTTCGGATTTAAGAAATTCACATTTCTCACAATTTACTGTAAGACCGGAATGACTGATTTCATTACTTCCATATGAGTTTCAAAGTCTAGATTGGCGATAATTGCATAGACCAGATAAACAAAGACAAAACTTTCAAGTTATGTTCCCAAAATTTTGTCGACATAACGCTGTCACGTACTTGCGCTGTTATGTAAAGCCAAGGGAATTCTTGGATATTGATATAAACCCCGAGTTGGAACAGTGACCGCAGTCTTGTTTGCTATATCCCTCAAGTTTAGTTTGGTCTGATAATAGGCACGCTTTACATCTATTGAAGAAAGGTACCGAGCATTACTCAATCGATCTAGGATACTACAAACATAAGGAAGAGTATATGCATCCCGACGCGTGATGTAATTAGTTTTTCTAACGTCGATGCAACATATGTGTCACTACTAAACTTTTCAACCATCACCACGAAACTTGCTCATGTAGATTTTGACGCGTCAATCATATCAGGTGCTAAAATTTCATCTATTTTTTTTATCTATAATCCGTTGAATATAATAAATATATAATATAATATGCTTAATATCTTTCGCACAAAACTATTCCTCAAAATAAGAAAGTACCAATCTATCTAACGAATCTTTCTGATATACTGTAATGTATTAAACAGACGATAGCTCATTTGCTATCACTGACATTGATATCTGATTATTACTAAATTTCCATGTGTTATCCTTAAAGGATGAAATAATATCCATATCTTGCCAGAAATCTACTCCAAATTTTATTTTTTCCTTATTATTTAGTACTACTAAACACCTAATTAACCTAACTTTAAAGTCTAATATACTTGGTAAATTTATTACATCTAAAACGCCACACGGCTCGCCATTTGCTAAAGACACAGACTGAGAATATTTTTGTAAACTTAATCTATGTTTATTTAACTTTTGCCAACGTGGTTTCCAATTACCTTTTGGGAACCTACCGAATCTAGTTATCCAAAAAATTGTGAACCATAAATGGAAACATGTATATGGACGAGTTCTAAACCACGAGATAAAAGTAAAGCATTCATGCGAGTTCTCTGAAACCCTCCACGTACAAAATGATTGATCCCCAAGACGCTTCTACCGTTTTTTAAAATAAATCTAATTTTGAGAACGGTGACCGGAGTGACATCGATCTCTTGCTACGTTTTTTTGGATGACAAGAACAAATAAATTTCGTGACATTTGGTTTGCCACATCGAAAACAAGATTGTTTTTCTTCAAACGTCAGAAAATCATAACATTTCTTAGTCATTTCATGACATTAAAGCTTGACGTTTCAGACGGCTGCGCGTGGCCATTAGCAACGGAAGTAAAAGTGCTTTTTCTTCCGCTCGAGCGGACTTTTACTTCCGTTGCTAATGGCAACGCACAGCAAATTTTTTTATCTTATTTTTTTTTCATAGCTAATCGACGTTTGAAGAAAAAATGACATATCTTATTCGGAGTAAAAGCCACTTTTACTCCTAATAAAACAATATAGTATTACCCTAGGACTAGTACATTTTGCAATTCCATCATTTTATGCTGTATACCCTTCTGGGCTAACAAGATGCACGATTAGTTGGAGGAGAGCTTGATCCATTGTTTCATAAGCTAAATCTGGTACAAAAAAATACGTCTTACTTGTAGGCTTGAATTTGTTAGCTAAATCTCGAGAAACTTAATGTAAATCCTGAATATTTTTAAGCTCCGTCCGTAATATGATTCAACATTGAGGTGCAAAATATTTATTTTTTTCTCCTCACTAGGTTCTTGTGATTACTCGTTTACTTTCTTTTCGATAAGAAAAATAATTTTACAGTTAGGTGGTTAATGCAATGCTGTCTAAATTCGTGGTGTTTCCTGCGCGCAACTTCTAGAGGCGGATTAGACTGTACATTCAGACAATATTACAACACATTTGTTAGCGAAATTAATACTTTAATGCTGAGCCAACCCTAATTAATTCCTATTTTAGTCTTATTTTTTCCCTAAGAATTATCTTAAGCCTTAAAGTTTTTCACGAATGTATAAAACTTGTCTTTGCCCTAAGCTTTGGTCGTAAAACAGAGTAAACAGACTAAATAGAGTCCGCTGATGCAGACGGTCAATAGCGTGAGATTATCAGTAGTCAATTTAGTCAAGTTTTTGGCGTTCAAACTACAAAACCTGAATTGACGACGGTTCATAATTATATCGATCGGTGTCCACGGTATCTTAACACTTGAGCTTTTGGTTAAAAGTTAAAAATTAGGAACTTTCAAGGTTGGCTCTTAAGATTATGTTAGGTCTAAAATAGGATTAGGACTTTTATAAACGGCAAGTGTGCAACATGTACATTTAACTTTTTAGGGAATATCTTAAGACCAAGATAGGACTAAGTTAAGAGTGGAACTTTTTACAAACTCACCTTAAGGGTTATTTCATTTTTATGGATGGCAAGGCACAGGCCAACCGAGCTCGCTCTCATGATTATCTAGAGAAATGATTGGCTTTCTATATTTCTTGTATTAAATCCTATAAAAAAGAGTGCTACTACTATATATAAAAAGAATAGTTATGTGCTGATCTTCCTAGGATCAAATCATAAATTCCTATGGCAGCTCAAACGTCAGGTTGAAGATTGGGTTGATATTTTTTCAAAATTTCTTATTTAGCTTCATTACTTGATATAACCAAACAATTCATTGAATTTAATAATAATTCTGACTTATTTTCGATACTTGATTAGTATTTTTTTTTAGATAATCAAAGAAGAGAAACTTCAAGAAAACAGCAAAGTAGTTGGAACTTACTTATTACTGGAACTGGAAAAATTAAAATCCCAATTTTCCATCATTGGTGACGTTCGCGGTAAGGGTTTGATGATCGGAGTTGAACTTGTTTCGGATAAAGAATCCAGGAAGCCGTTAAACCCGCAAACATTTCTGAAATTTTGGGAGGACTGTAGAGATCAGGGTCTTATTATTGGAAAAGGGGGGCTATATGGAAATGTAAGTTACGTCAATCTTGTATTTGAGTTTAACTCTTTTATTTACTGTGACGGCAGCCTGTACTACTTATATTGGAGTACTTATTATTGTCACATTTTTTTCACAAATAGATGAACGTTGGTACTTCGGAATACTAAGGAAGCAGATTCTAGAAAAAAAAAATGAACAAAATATTTGAATTATTTAAACTATTGATCTCACAATAAACTTATTAAATCTTTTTTTAGGTCCTGAGAATTAAACCTCCGATGTGTATTACAAAGGAAGATGCAGATTTTACTATTAAAGTATTAAAAAGTTCTGCTCAAAAAGTATGTTAAAAGATTATATACTTAAAGCATAGGTCAAAATGTTTATTCATTGAATCTAGGAATTGATTGATAATTGTAGCAATACCTGCCCCTGTATTTTTTGTGTAGAAATTATTTTTGATACAACATTAAAAGTAATTTGTATGTATAATTTTATATATTTTTTAAGGAATCGAAATTCTTTTGTGATAGACTTTGAGACTCTATGGTTTGTGTTTTCGGATTATATTGTAATTGAAAGGGTACATGTATAATGTAACATTAAAAAAATATTCAATGTTTATCATAACCTTGCCTGTAGTATAGAAATGTTCTATTCAGATTTATTATTCTGAAAGATATTATTTTAAGCGTCTTATTTTAATCATGTATGTTAAATAGCCTGAATATGGGAAGCGTATTTTTGTACGTATATAGAGAAACATTTGAGTCGCCCAGTGATAAACGTTTTGTCTAAACTTCAATAATGGAAATGGTCGCATTCTTAAAGCTTATCTTCTCATGTTTGAGAAGAGATTTCAGTGTAAGTTTCCAGATACACTGTAGGTAAGCATTTTGCCGACGAAGGGAAGATAATATAATATCGGTTGTTTAATTGTCAGAATATGGTATACACAGCGGCATCTGTGGAAAACCGCTGAACCAATTATTGAAATGTAATGACCAACCTCGTGATTGTTCTATATGGACATATCCTACGTAGTCAGTAAGCTACAGGGGCTGTAAGGTAAAGCAGGAAATTGAGAATGACGTATAGAGAGGGCGCTGAGAGTACAAAAAGGTGATTCATTAAGAAAGCGAAGAACAGTATAAATTTTGAAAAGATCAGCAAAAATTGAAATAAAGAGGAGAGCTGCAAGGGAACCGGAGGAACGGAAGATAGGTCCAGGGAAATTCTCGAGTTGAACGGGATAGTTCCACGGGAATTCGCGCGTGAGAGGCAGGTTAATAAGGGGTCTAGAGGGACCGTATTGTGAGAGATACGAGATGTAAATCTTTCAGAATTCGTGACGGGATATTTTAAATTCGGTTGTCAGGACGATTATAATTTAGTGCTGGAATTTGTTATGAAATACTGACCAGAGTAGAGCGAGAGTTTCTTTTTATCAGTTCGTGAGGTGGTAATTGGTGCCTAGGAGATCTAAGACATAAAAAAATTACTAGATGCGGAAGATTGCAAGGAAGTCGGTAAGCGTTTTGTTACTATTTTGGTAAATTATTTCCTCTCCCAGTACCTATAACGCACATTCGTTTTTCTTTATCTTAAATAGTTAGTTAATAACAAAAAGTAACATTTCGAAAGGGGTTCTTTTTAGGGCTAGGGTATATGAATGCAAGTGGCTTAATTGCTACAGGGCGGTTCAGAAATACGCGGCTCTCTTTTATTTTTGCTTGTTAAATTATCACCGATGAGTAGGGAAGCATGACGCATATATAGGTTGCTTTTAAATTGAATTTTAATTCTATTTGTTAAATTTTCACTGAAGAGTAATATATAAACTTTTTTCATTAAGTGGTGTTTCAT
Organism: Leptura quadrifasciata; assembly: GCA_963675555.1. Classification (NCBI taxonomy): domain Eukaryota; kingdom Metazoa; phylum Arthropoda; class Insecta; order Coleoptera; family Cerambycidae; genus Leptura; species Leptura quadrifasciata. The sequence goes on along the minus strand of OY776673.1, from coordinate 144,814,475 downwards.
TCATTATTCTATTCAACTAAACCTACCAAAAGACCACGCATATGAGCTGTGGCCGACTCCACTGCCTAACTCCACTCTATCGGTGTCAACTGGTGGCAGATGTGAAATGAAATAAGTATAAGGGACGAAATAGATAGAAGAGATGAATAGTAGAAGCTATAAAATAGATAGGTAGGATGAAATAAGTAGGTGGGAGTAGATAAATGGACGAGATAAAATAAATACGAAGGATCGAAAAAAATAGGTAGAATCAAATAGACAAATAGATGAATAGGGTAAATCGGTTAAATAATATGTGGGTTGAAATGGCACTGTGAAACTAATGTGAAAAAAAAATGTTTAAGAAAAAACATACTAGAACTTTTTTGTGTGGAATAGAAAATAAGGTAGGTATTTAAGAGGGTTGACACAAGAATGGAAAATTGAGTGGGAAAGTAATAATTCTACTAAACGAAAATATTACGTTGATGTTTTTACGAGAAAAATCTGTTACTGAGTTTGGAAAATTTCATTGGGATACTAGGCAGGTATTTTTTTAGCAAAAGAAGAATGTTATATGTAGATATTTTATGAGAATAAAATGATGATAATTCTTGGTGGCATTGGTTTTGAAATAGTTATTGGAAAAGAAATGGCATTTTTAGATAGAAAAAAATATGTATGTATAAACAGTTTTATGGAAAAATAGGTATTTGAGTTGTTAATTTTTTTTAAAATTGATTTTTCTTAAATAGAGAATTCATGTCTCCAAGGTATTTTTTTTCAAAAAATAAGCATTTTTGGGTTTGCTGATTTTTAAAACTTTTTTTTTTTTGAAAAATGATTGTGGGATTGATTATAAATGATTTATTGGGAAAATATACATTTCAGATTGAAAAAAAAAAATGTGCATATGTTTGTTGTTGGTTGTGAAAAAACATAGACGTTAAGGGCAGATTTTCAAAGATTGAGTGGAATTTTATATTTTGTGATGTAGATGATAGAGAGTGAAGGATGTTAATAATAAAAAAATACTAGTTCAAATGTGCTTTTAGAGGGAGGAATATTAAACATAATATTTTTAGTCGCAAACTCCACTATAAATCCTTATTTTACTATAAGGAAAGTAACCAGACTGCAACCAAAGTTACAAATCTGGCGCGTTAAGTGTAATAATTGCATATTACAGGAGCTCCCTTGCTATTGTGAAAATACCAGGATGTACTATAGTCAAAGGATTCTCATGTCGGTCGTCGCATACTTACCTTGCACTGACGAGAGCCAACAGCTCGAAACTGCAGTCTGCAAGTGGTGTGTGACGACTGGCAAGGGAGCTCCTTTAAGTAGGATCAGTCTTTCGGCTGGTGTTTGTTGCAATCGAAGCATTAGCGTTTTGATGGTAATATGCAATTATTACACTTAACGCGCCAGATTTGTAACTTTGGTTGCAGTCTGGTTACTTTCCTTATAGTAAAATAAGGATTTATAGAGGAGTTTGCGACTAAAAATATTATGTTTAATATTCCGCCCTCTAAAAGCACATTTGAACTATGCTAAGCCAAGTCAGGCTATTTATTTTTCGATTGCAACAGACACTGGACCGCTAGATGGCGCCTGCTGGCTGTTTTACATGTCGCTATTGTGAAAATACCGGGATGTACTATAGTCAAAGGATACTCATGTCGGTCGTCGCATACCTACCTTGCACTGACGAGAGCCAACAGCTCGAAACTGTAGTCTGCAAGTGGTGTGTGACGACTGGCAAGGGAGCTCTTTTAAGTAGGATCAGTCTTTCGGCTGGTGTTTGTTGCAATCGAAGCATTAGCGTTTTGATGGTAATATGCAATTATTACACTTAACGCGCCAGATTTGTAACTTTGGTTGCAGTTTGGTTACTTTCCTTATAGTAAAATAAGGATTTATAGAGGAGTTTGCGACTAAAAATATTATGTTTAAAATACTAGTTGTTAGAAATATTGTTGGTATAATTTTTTTTGAGAATATTGCTTGGATAAAATATCTCTTATTTTAGAAATTATAGTGATGGATTGAAAGTGCTGCTGTATTGGGAAATAGTTGTAGGTTAAGAGGTATAAAAATACTGGTGTATTAAAATATCGGTAGATTAAACAAATATACAGGTGTATTTAAAATAGTGGATAAATTAATCTTTAAGTTATTATTCTTGCGAGAATTAGATGTTTTTTTGTTGTTGTGAACAGTAACCCATATAAATCGAAGGGGCTTAGTGAATTGTTCTAAGAGACAATCTTGGTCAATTAAAAGTTGAGTAGAATACAGGGAAAGTAGAAAAGTTGGAAAATTATATAAATAAAGAAAGAAGGTTTATGCTTATAGCTATTAAAATATAATCATGAACCGCACTGCTAACCTAACTAATATAACTACTACGGTACTCACCATGCCTGTTATGACTCCAATTCTAGTGTCGATAAGTGTAGTAGAACCGGGACCGTCTCCAGGTCTAGGCAATGTTTCTAGAATTCCTGCAATTTATTTCTTAGGCATGATAGCGGCAACGCCAGTAAACCTTAAGGGTAGGGATGTTGGTAGATACTTAAGAAGCTCGAGCAGAGGGCCTAGATTAGACGGGTCGTCGGAAGAGGAAACACTGAAATTGTTATAATGTAAATGTACCGAGGAGTCATACGATTTCTTTACGGCGGATTCGAGCTTAGATAGTTTCAACTATTAGGGCGCTAAAGGCGAATTTGATAGACAATTTTATAACAAGTAAACTACCGGGGGAAAATCAGTTTAATTTGAGTAGATGCTATCAGAGACACGACTAAAGCGTTTCGTCATATTGCACGTGACTGCGGATTGTTGCAGCTGGAGTGTTAGAAGAGGACTTCAACATTCAAAATTGGTTTAAGGAAAGACATCATGAAGGAATTGGGCGTTACTTACTTTAGGTGAAGTTACATGAGACCGTCCACAATGTACGTTCCCGTGGTTTTTTTATATGCATCGCTACCACCGGCATTCTGTTCCAAGGAACGGTGACAAGTTACATCTAAAGAGCGTTAACAACGAGCGTTGGACTTAAGAATATACTAATTTCATTTTAAAAACAGAACTACGTCTGGGACGCAAATGCAGATAAGCACCTACAAAGTTAGTGTCTTCTTGACGCTTTTAAACTTTTTATTTACTATAGAAAATAAAATTATTTAAAGTAAAAATTTAAATTCTGCGTAAACGCGCATTTAAAATTGAAATTGTTTGGAAATTAGTTTATTCGCTATTCTGCATTAATTTTAGAAATATTATTGATAATTTAATTATGATAAAAAATAGGAAATAACTTGAAAAACAGCTGGCCCCCATCCAGTCCGTTTCAAATGCGTATTTTTTATATAGCTTTCCATCCCCGGATGCTGGCCAAAGATTGTTTTTTGTATAATTAAGAATGTCTTTGCTCGAGGCTAACTGGTAGTGAGGTGTAGTTTGTTGTTGTTGTACAAAAAAAAACATTACGCAACACCATCAATAGACCGCACAAAAAATAAGTAGAAGCCAAAAACAGACAAAATAGTATAACACACACAAAAAAGAGCCATAGAATACAGATCCTCATTAACCTTTACTAATATAAACTAAACAACAGCCATCAATAATCAGCATCAAAGAACATTACACAACACCATCAATAGACCGCACAAAAAATAATTAGAAGCTAAAAACAGACAAAATAGCATAACACACACACACACACACACACACACACACAAAAGAGCCATAGAATACAGATCCTCATTAACCTTTACAAATATAAACTAAACAACAACCATCAATAATCAGCTGGTTGTTGTTTAGTTTATATTAGTAAAGGTTAATGAGGGTCTGTACTTTATGGCTCTTTTGTGTGTGTGTGTGTTATGCTATTTTGTATGTTTTTATCTTCTAATTATTTTTTGTGCGGTCTATTGATGATGTTGTGTAATGTTTTTTTTTCGTATTTTTGTGTTGCTTTTTATGTTTTGGGGCGAGTAAGTACATCACGAAATACATGAAATCTCGAAATGTAACACCGTCGATAGGCGCTATCTAACGGTTCAGTGTCTATTTCAATCGAAAATAAAGATTTATAGAGGAGCATGTGGCTGAAATATTACGTTTAGTTAAATAAATAGTGCATGAAGCTCTTACTCACCCCGTTGCCTTCCTTAAGACCCTTGGGATCGACCGGTGTTTGTTGCAAGCTAAAGCTTTGAACGTTCAGTTCTAATGCTAATTCCAAAATCACCAAAGGAAATAAAATCCTTTTTAGGCCTCGTAGGCTATTACCGAAAGTTTATACCAAATATGGCAAAATTAACGAAACCAATGACACGACTTCTGAAAAGAATTGCAAAATTCATTCATACACCTGATTTCATCGAAGCTTTCGAAAAATGCAAGGAGTTATTGATTAACCCACTAAATTTCGAACAACCCTTCATATTAACTACAGATGCCTCAAATATTGCTCTTGGAGCCGTTTTATTACAAATGAATAATGGCCAGGATTTGCCTATCGCCTATGCAAGTAGGACATTAAACGAAACCGAAGCTAAATACAGCGTAACTGATAAGGAATTATTATGTTTGGCTTGGAGTACTAAATACTTCCGACCATACCTATACGGACACAAATTTATCATTAGAACAGATCATCAACCCCTCAAATGGCTGTTTAACCTAAAAGACAACGTAAATTTGAGGTTAACCAGACGGAAAATAAAACTATCTGAATACGACTTTACAGTGGAATATAAAAAGGGCAAATCCAACATAAACGCCGACGCCCTATCCCGGATCGAAATACACCCAATAGAAACCAACTTTATGCAAGTGAACATTGATGATATTGAAATTCACCCCGATTTCGAATCATTACTTGACGAAATAGAAAACCTGGACAACACGTATCTAAATACCCCAACACAATCATTATTAAATTTATCAACCTTAGAAGATCAAAACGAAGTTCAAGAAGATATTCAAACTGTTCGATCTGTAAATGACGATGACGTCACTGGCACCATCCCAATTTTAAACTCTCCAATAAACCCCGAGAAAACTCAAATTCGCATTAATACAGTTATTATGAATCCCCAAAAACCTAAAGTCGTAAAATCAAACGAAAGAACTATTATCAATATAGAAATAACAATAAATAACGCAAAAAGAGAACTGTTAGATTTACTGAAAGAATACACTAATGATAAACAAACATACTTCATATACACTAATGCAGAGTCAACATATATAGCATTATGTAATGTATACACAACTCACTTTAGTCAAAGTGTGAAAATTATAAGATGTACTAAACTATTACCAGAAATAGAAAATCTTGAAAACCAGTAACCTCGGTTACTTTTAGCACAAAAACCATATATAAAATGTAAAACACACTTTTTCAAATTATCAAAAGAGAAAATACAATTTATCGAAAATAAACAAATACTCCTCGTTTCTCCTTCAGATATATCAGTTACATATAATTGTGAAAAACATTCTCAAAATCAAATACTGCAGAGTGGTACATACTTGTTAAATAAATTTGAAAATTGTAATTTAAAAATTAATAATTTTTTTTTATATACATTTATTTAACGTCGGCTTATTTCCGCTACTGAGGCCTAACACCGACGCCTGTAGACGAGCTACCCCCAACCAGGAATTTTGCCGAACCTCTTCCCTTAAGAAGAGTAGGGATCTTTTACTTGCCTAACATTTAATAGACAAGGGACCGACGGCTTTACATCCCCTCCGAAGGATGGTATATCTCCTATACAACCCTCGCCTAAGGTTGTATAGCTTCCGCGCATACACTGATATACAAGCCGCTGGAAGATGTTTGTGGTTTAGCATGAGATCAAATGTGCTTCTAGAGTATAGTAAAATATAGTATATAGTTATAGTAAAATAAGAATTTTATAGAGGAGTTTGCGGCAGAAATATTTTGTTTTAATATTCTGCCCTCTAGAAGCACACTTGAACTTATGATAAGTCCAGTCAGGCTATTCATTTTTCGATTCCAACAGACGCTGGATCGCTAGATGACACCTGCTGACTGTTTTGCATGTCGCTATCTTAAGGATATCGAAATGTACAAAATAGTCGAAGGATTCTCATGTAGGTCGTCACAACCCAACTTGCACTGACGAGAGCCATGTTACCTCCTTTCTCTGATTATATATTTTCGGGAAAGACAACATATGTGGACGACTAGATAGTTTAAGCCGGAGCATAGAATCGTAGATTCTGAGTAATTGTAAGAGATGTGAAACTTACCGTCTTTGAATGTACAACATAAAAAGGACAAATTTTTGTTTTGTTCAAGAAAAGGACACGATGATAAATTGATATTATTTGGGCACCATCTATAGTTGATAATTAGTTGAGTTGTCTCTTTTTCTTGAAAAACCAGTCTCCTATAGACGAGACTGAAACTATTTGTAAGGGAAATTAAAGAAATAGTACAAGATGAATGATAAAATACATTACATAAATAAATAAATTTTATAATATGAAGTTGTTCGAAATATAAATTTAGGTGAAATTTTATGTTTATAAAATAGTATTAGCGAACAAAGAATAATTAATACAAAAAAATTAATAGTGAAGACTATACCAATCTCCTAGATTTCCAGACTAAGTATGGTTGAAGGTGGAAAGCTCTAAAACTGCAATTCAGGCTTCAATTGTCTCTGATCCATCGAAACCAAATATCCAAAATAATAATCGCAAAAGTAAATGCGAAATTACGTAAAATTAAACATAAATGACAAAAGGCTGCTAAATAAATCTACTTGATACATAAAAGTAATTAATATGTATTATTGCTTAATACATAAAAGTAAATGTAGAAGCAGATTTAAAATAAATTTAGTGTAGAATAAATGTAAATTCAGAAGCTGAATTAATACAAATATAAATTTAGCTGCATTAATATAAATTTTAGAAGCTGATTCGCAAACTATAAATTGCCAAAAATGAAAAAGAAAAGAATATTTTATTACCATGTGGTAACATGTATTTTAATTACTACTTGAAATGTGAATATGATTGTAATATACAATGGGGATCTCACAGAACGTTTGAAAGTCTAAATCAGATCAAAATCGGCAGGCAAATATCCCTTCGTGATTTTAACTAATAAGGTAAACTTTATTATATTACCTTCTACAATATAGTACCATATACGAACTTGAAACATATAGTTTTACTAAATTGAAAGCTTAATATTATACGGGTATCGCTGGTGGGATTGATGGGAGACTTGACAAACGCACAATTAAAATAGTGTGACAGGTATACAATCGATAAAAGGAATCTTTCATCAATAATAGGTTGACATTAGTTGCATACCTCAGATTAGATTTGCAATTTGTATACATAACCAAAAAGTATGAACTGCCGTAATAAAGTAAATCGTTTACAAACTGTTTTGTAAGAATTCAGTAAATATATTACATCATATAGGATACACTATATAACAGATGAATGAGAATATTTCACAGGTAAGGAAAATAACCACATGTACATAGTAGCAAAGTATAAAATAAAATAAAAATGAATATAAATGTTGTTTAAGCTTGGTAGGCATAGAAAATTTGTTCTGAGTGTTATAACAGAGATACATAATTTAGTGTTAAAAAACATGACTGAGTTCCTAAGATACAAAAATAGGTATATAAAACAATGTGAAACAATTTAGCAGTTATACAAAGAAAATTTCTGATAGTTGAAACAGTCTCGCTTGCAAAAACTGAGTCAAAATGCTATACAGATCGTGCTAAATATAAGTAAAATACCAGTTATTATACAAAATTGTTATAGACATAGGCCATGTAATAGCCAACAGCTCGAAACTGCAGTCTGCAAATGATGGAGGACGACTGGCACGAGGGCTCCTTTAAGTAGGAATTGATCGTTCGTCCGGTGATTGTTGCAATTGAAGTATTTGCGTTCTGTTTGGTAATATGTAGTTATTACATTCAACACGCCAGGCTTGTAACTCGTAACGCGGCGCTCGGCGAGGAACATAGCCCAGAGAGTAGCTGCTTGCGCTTGCGACTGAAATATTATGTTTTAATATTCTGCCCTCTAGAAGCACACTTGAACTCAATATTGCAAATAATCCCTATTTATATTTACAAGAATTGTCTTCTGAAACAAATATTTCCTATCTTCTTGTCAAAGAGTTTTAAAGAGAAATAGGTACCATCCATATAAAGTTCATTATATTCATCATTTAAGAACTGGTTATTTTGAGCGTTGTTTGCCGAATTGTCAGTATTATCTGAAGAATATCCGAATTATTTGAAAAATGTGTTGTTGAGCGATGATAGCTGCTGCCATAATACTTTGCTTGCGATAGCACAAAATGCTCATTATTGGCCTCAAGATAATACGAATTGGGTAAGAATAACCAGTAATCAAACAATTTTTAAAGTAAATATTGTCTGGTGTATTAAACGAATATATAGTTGGACTTCATGTATTTAATGGAATATTAAAAAGTATTCTATTAAAGTGAAAAATAGTATTTGAAGAGACCGATGTACTCTCTTTGTGAAACAAAACATTACGTTTTGTAGTATAAATTTATTTTAATTTATTCAGTTATTGCAAGGATTTTCGTGATGCGAAGTACCGAATCGAAGGGGACTATTATTGACGTAAAAACATTAAAAGTTTTTGTCATATCTCTATGATACTTGTATAAAATCTATCGACGTCAATAATAAATAAAATAATTATTTGACCTCTATTTCTGTCTAACGGTTTCGAACGAACTTTACGTAGAGTCAGTGATATATCAATTTTACTTTAAAACTGTATTAAGATCTTTTAATAAAACGAAACAAATGACAGTTGCAGTCGAGCGTTCCCTATTGGAACGATATAAATAAAAAACATGTTTGTCATGTACCTACTTATTTAATTCCGGTGTCACCACTGTTATATTTTAATATTTTTAATAAAACTATTAAGAAACAAGTGATAGTTGCAGTCGATTGTCGTTGCCTATTGGAGCAATAAAAATAACAAAGATGTTTGTCATATACTTATTTAATTCCGGTGTCACCATGTAAAAGTGAATTGTGCCGGGATCGAAAATTTTTTTAATCGAAAATCGAATAGATACGCGCAGCAGTCCACGCCTGATAGCAACTTCTAGCCGTTATTAATAGATAGGTTACTTTTAAATAAATACTTCCCTCGGTTCGTTCTTCATTATATTGGAATATTATTATTTAGAAAAATAAAAATAAAGCAATCTAATCGTGCCCATTCCCATTTTAATCGTAAAATGCTACATTGAAATGAAATGTTCGTTTGAGTTTTTCTCATTTTATGTTAATGTACTTTTAATTTGTATTTTACAGACAATCAATCCAGATGTGTGTAACGGAATATGGGGAGGAAATAAATGTAGAGACAGTCCAGTTCAGACCGACAGAATATGTTCTTGCTCAGATAAATGTGAGGCTGGAATAAAATACGCTGAACAATTTCAACAGGATCTGGAATATAACGTTGTGAAAAATAATATAGCTGCATTCTGGGCTGAATATTAAAAGGGTGTATGATATCGTGAAGAACCAGGGTGGATTATTTGTTTCGGATGAGGTAATGTACTCATCTGAGAATAAATAACATAGTGTACAGAACGAAAAGAGAGGTATACGGTATTTTGCCATTAGTTGCGGAGACTTGGCTACGGCCCAATGATGTTATGGATAAGTTGTGACGACGTCGCTGTTTGGCAGCCGCAACTTTTGCGGAACTTTATCACTCCTTTAGAATAGTTTTGCTTGCTTTGTCTTGCAACTGATTTTGTCAGGGGCGAGTGTAGGTGCGTCTTTACTATGTACATACTTCGATATGCGATGTAAAGCAACGTCAGGCGCGGTTAGTAGTTGGATGGGTGACCGTCCCAAGTGCACGAACGTCTCTGGAGTCTCAACTCTAAACCCCCACCGTATCAGATTTTTTTATTTCACCGAACAGAGGCCGTTTCCGTGTTCACAACGAAGACCGCGTCCTCGCCTCAATCTTCCAGCGGCTTGTACATCAGTGTATGCGCGGAAGCTATACAATCTTAGGCGAGGGTTGTATAGGGGATATACCATCCTTCGGAGAGGATGTAAAGCCGTCGGTTCCTTGTCTATTAAATGTTAGGCAAGTAAAAGATCCCTACTCTTCTTAAAAGGAGGTTTGGCAAAATTCCTGGTTGGGGGTAGTTCGTCTACAGGCGTCGGTGTTAGGCCTCAGTAGCGGAAATAGACCGATGTTAAATAAATGTAAATAAAAAAAAATGATTTTGTTACGGTTATGTTTAATTCTTCCAGGATCTTGTCCACTCTACTAACATAGAAATTAACTTACTTACTTAATTGTCGCTGATATTTAAAGCTGTACAGCACTGCAAAGGTCGGTCGTTAGATAAGCGCTGTACTGTCGCAGAACACATTAGTGTGTTTTCACAAACCTACACTCTTCGATTAGCTTCCAACACGAGAAATCAGCCGAAAGACTGATCCTACTTAAAGGAGCTCTCGTGCCAGTCGTCACACACCACTTGCAGACTGCAGTTTCGAGCTATTGGCTCTCGTCAGTGCAAGGTAGGCATGTGACGACCGACACGAGGATCACTTGACCATTTAGTACATTTTGGTATCTTTGGGATAGCGATATGTAAAATATCCAGCAGGCGCCATCTAGCGGTCCAGAGTCTGTTGCAATCGAAAAATAAATAGCCTGACTGGATTTAGCATAGTTCAAATGTGCTTTTAGAGGACGGAATATTAAAACAATATTTTTAGTCGCTCCTTTAAGTAGGATCAGTCTTTCGGCTGGTGTTTGTTGCAATCGAAGCATTAGCGTTTTGATGGTAATATGCAATTATTACACTTGACGCGCCAGGCTTGTAACTTGTAATTCATCGCTCGGCGGGGCACATAGCCCGGAGAGTAGCTGTTGGTTGCAGCCTGGTTACGTTCCTTATAGTAAAATAAGGATTTTATAGAGGAGTTTGCGACTAAAAATATTGTTTTAATATTCCGCCCTCTAAAAGCACATTTGAACTAGGTAGGTACTTTTACACTAAATTTTTTATTTACTGAATACGTTACATGCCATTTAAATTTAGTTTCCTGAAAATTCAAAACAACTAATAACGATACCTACTAAAACTCTTGTTTATATATAAAACCTGAATGGAAATAAAAAAATGTATGAAACTGGACTCTCTTAAGATGTCTTAATATAAACGACAAATCAACGAAATTTATTTTTTTAGGTCTTTCAGTTGGAATAACCCATAAAGCACTAAAAAAACTACTCTTTTATCCATACAAGATAACTGTTGTTCAAGAACAATAGTTATAACCCCCTGATTTTGAGAATCGAGTAAGATATTGTCCTTGGTTCAAGGAAATTTAAATAACAACGATGTATTGGATTTAACCTATTTTACTAATGAAGCTACAAGACATGGGCTACAAAAAACCCTCACACTTACGTAGAAATAAGTTTACATTCCTTAAAAATTGGTGTATGGGTGGCAATATTCAGAAGGCGAATGGGCCTTTTCACTAAATTCCTAAACCTCAAAACAAAAATGTTTATTTGAAAGCTAACTGATAGATATTCACCTTGTGCAACTATGTTTCGAATGTAAATCTCACAGTGTTTAATAAAAAAAATAACAATTATTACGGAAATTTGAACACGCATTTGACCTTGGACTGAGTGACGTCACACGTCCGGAATTATATTGAGCATTTGCCAGAACGCCTAATAGCCACTGACATCACATCGCAGCTGACACATGTTTACGTTTAGTTTTGTAGTTATGTTCTGTGGTGGGTGTTCCTGGTTTTGGTCAAGTTCTTCTCAATTTTGGCACTTTTAAACCACGATTTCCATCTGCTTTCGTCTCGTGGAACGTAAACGAATATTTTGCTTGGACAATGCATGTTGTTATTTGTACATGTTGGAATAATTCACCTTTTAAACATTTTCCAAACACAAAAATCCAAGAGAAACGAGCGTCAAAGTCAATTGTAACGTCAACTGTCAAAAATCATGTACCCAACTATAATACCTACTATTACATAAAGCAATAAAAAAAATCACTAAAAAGGCCCATTATAGGCCGCATATTTTTTAGTGAAATAATTAATGTCCAAAGGTATGAAACTCTTATTTTAGAGCCCTTTCTGGCGCAGTTGCATGATGATGAACTGCAAGATGGCTATTTCTAGCAAGATGGCACTACTGACGATACAGCAAAGAGCTTCACTTGATTTTTAACGAGAGTTTTACGATGACCGATTAGTCAGTAAGGGACTATGGCCTGCACGGTCTCCAGATTTAACACCTTGTGATTATTTCTTATTTGGACACATGAAGAACAAGTTGTTAAAAATAGATTACATACCATTGACGAATTACAAGAAATCCACAATATTACAGTTGATCAGTTATAGAACGTATTCAAAAATATGAAACGAAGAGTCCATGTGTGTTTAGAAACTCAAGGCAGCCTCAAGAAAAAGGCAGAAGATCATGTTGCATTTAATTCTCAAGCTACTAGAGTCGGCGAATATAAACCTGAGTTACATAATGATTTTAATTATTTTTTGTGTAATGACCGTTGATTTTAAATATGCTTAAAATATATTTATGTTAAAATATTCCTTGTTTTATTTTCTATTGAAAGGTTCGTACATTATACACATAACTTCCCAAGTCCAAGGGTAATTAGTGCTTGTGCTGAGGAAGTTGCAGACACATCAGAACTCCTCACCGTGATGGGATTTGGATTTGAACCTAGGACACGATATACATTTGGTGAGTAGTCCCGCTTTGCATACAACACTATAAACTACCTTGACAATCATAGACTATACAAAGTTATGTATATGATGTACGTATTAGGTGCGTTCTATTTAAAAAATAATAATAAATTTATGTAAACATTATTTTTATAATGACGATTAAACAGTAATTATGATCCTACAAGAAATTAAATTCAACACAAAATTACAGCAGCCTCGAATGTTTTAAAATATTGAGGCAGAGTTTTTAGACGAATATAAAGTTTAAGTAACGTTTAAAAATTGTCCTCAGCATAAGGTGTTAGTTCTTATCTAAATCGTGTTAAAATAAATAGAGATGAGGTTATTTGTAAAATAGGGGTGATCCATACAAAACACGCCGTGAGGAAATTAAACAAAATGGATAAAACATAATTAGAAAACATATGTAGGATGGAGAAAGTGGAATAGTTCGTCGTAGCTAAAACGCGTATTTCAATAATATTAACAGAGGTAGTACCATGCGCAAAAGGGATTCTGGCTAATAGGAATGTACATATAACCAGAGAATAAAAGGGGGATCATTGCCTCCCTTGCCGCTATCTGCCGCTAATCATATAAAAAAGCGGGTTAGAGGGATCATCGAGACCACGAGCTAATTGTCTGTTGATTAGAGCGGTTGTCTTAGGACAAGTTATTTCTATATAACGAATCTCTACACCAATTAGAAATAATCTACATTTTCGTATATTAGAAGATACTCTTCGCGCATATTATTGACACCGGGATTGCTGTCGTAGACATCGACAACGAAAGTATTTACTTCGATTTCATTTCAATATTCAAGTCGACGCTGCCGTGCGCTGCACAATGGCAACTTACGTAAGCATCGACGCGGGCGCCGATAGAGTCTCGGAGAACGACGCGACGTAGCGGTTTATATTGCCTAAGGTAAATTTGTTGCGTTATTATTCAAAAAATTGAATCTACATTCTTATATCATTTATAATATATCGTGAACATTCCGCATATACCTATAGGTGCATTCATCTAATATGAGAAAAAGCTACAAAAATTTATGTGAATTTTATATTCATTAAATATACAAAATATGCAATTTATATTGTTTATGTACATTTAATGGATATGAAGTGGATATGAAAGTCGGCCACGAAAATATATGCAATGCATGTCAATTTCATATCAATTACATGTACACTTGATCCATAAGGTGGATATACATATCCGTAAAATGGATGGATTGTACAATTATATTTGTTTCATAACAGGAATATAAGAAGAACAGAAGGTTTGTATTATTATTATTATTTAGCTTCTAGTTAAAGATAAGATGCATCTATCACAGTATAACAAAATTTGAATGTACAATTATATTTGTTTCACAACAATAATATCTTGTGGGTAGTGTAAGATACTTGATGTATGTGTACATGAAGGTCAACCGCCTTAGCAATGCACCACGTTGAAATTGAATTCTAGCTATCATGTACTAGAAGATTTGTATTATTATTATTTGGCTTCTAGTTATAAAGATAAGATGCACATGCTCCTTCATTTTGAATGCACCATCTTGGAATTTCTGATTCAGTTTTAATGCCTCTACGCACTAATCTTTCCCTATGAGCATAAAATCTTGTTTCTGCCGCGCTCGCATTGTTTTTCGGATTCGTCCATAATCTCTCCGCAGCGGCAGCAGCTCTAGGCCATATTCTTGATTCGATATTGGAATCATCCACTAGTTCGCCCCACATGCAAACCTATAAAATAACAATGAATCATCAGTAGTAGATCTAGAACGGGGTAAATAGACGGAATGTCTCTAAATGCTACAAGATAATTATATTTTTACTCTAAAAGGAATAAAATAAAGGTACACTAAGGGCGAAAACATATACAGCAGTTGAAGTTTATCGTATGGAAAAAATCGCAGCTACAAAGCATGCTCTCACATGTCAGCAAATTACCATTTCGAACCATAAGTAACAGATATACATATTGCGTTGTTGCTTTTACTTTATTAGACTAGGAGACTAGGAGGCAGCTACCAAAATTTGCCGATGATTTGCAACACATGCACAGTATCTGAAACCTTAAGTTTAAAGGCCAGAGAACACGATAATGCAAACGCCATACCACGACGCTGGGGCGTTTGCAAGTTATAAGTTAACACTTTGAACGTGTCGGATATATATCGGGTGTTAGAAAAGTATGGGAACGGAAGAAAATCTCGAACAGTTTGCATCAAATCGAAAAATAAAAAAATACGTGTCAAAAATTTTTCAAAAAACTATCTACTGATACCAAAATGACCTAACCCACCCACCACCCTGTGGGTGGGGCGAGGGACAACTTTAAAATTTCAAATGGAAACCCCTATTTTTTATTGCGGAATCGGATTCTACGGCAAAAAATACGTCAATTTTATTCCGGACATTTTTTTTGAATCTTACATGGTGTCGCTGTAATCGCAAAAAGTGAAAAGAAAACATTACTGTTTCAAGAGTAGCGTCTTGTGCCCATAAAAAAACGTTCAATTCAAAAATTGAAAAACACGTATTTGTTATTTTTACGAAATCTATCCAATGACATTAGATTCGACTCTCCCACCCCTAACCCAGTGAGTGGGGGGGGGGGGGGGCAACTTTGAAATTTGTAATGAAAATCCCTATTTTTTATAGCGGATTCGGATTCTACGCCCAAAAATACGTGAATTTTATATCGGGCATTTTTTTCGAGTCTCGCAAAGTGTCGCTGCAATCGCACAAAATTGAAATAAACCTAAAGCGTCCATAAGTTTGTAAATATTTACAAACTCTAGTTACTCGTGTTGACAAAA
Source organism: Leptura quadrifasciata (assembly GCA_963675555.1). Lineage (NCBI taxonomy): Eukaryota > Metazoa > Arthropoda > Insecta > Coleoptera > Cerambycidae > Leptura > Leptura quadrifasciata. The sequence goes on along the minus strand of OY776673.1, from coordinate 144,798,794 downwards.
AAACAGTCAGTTTAAAAAACAGCATCTGTGATATCTTGGTTTTTATGAATGTTTTTTTTAAGTGTTCTTCATAACAGTATTTGTTTTGTGAAATTTCTACGAGAGCGTTCAGTTCCTTCCAATTTTTGTAGAGGCAGGAGCGCACTTTGGTACGGAAAAGGTTATTTCATTTTTCATTAGTTCTCGCGTTCTTTCTGCATAATGACTACTTTAACAGAGGAAGAGAGAGTTTCTCTTTTAATGATGCGAGGGTGGGGCGATAAAGAAAGGTCCTATGATGAAGTTGTGATTTTATTCAACGAAACTTTCCATGTAGATCAAGTGGGAATTTCGAAATCTACTGTGTTGTGTACCATCAAATGATTCCTAGACACAAGGACAAATAAAAATCGCCCAAAATCTGGAAGACCAAAATCTGAAACATCGGAAGCTCGACAAATGGAAGTGGCCCAGGCATTTGTTGAAAATTGAAGGTTATCAATCAGAAAAGCCAGTCAACAGCTTGATATGAGTGCATTTTCAGTTCATAAGAATTTGAAACTTTTGAAATTTCATCCTTACCAAATTCACCTTCACCAAGAGTTAAATGAAGATGATTTTGACTTGAATTTAGTGGATTAATGATGGAAAGGAGTAACAAACACCCAAATTTTTTGTCATCTCTACTTGTCTTCTCAGATGAAGCAACTTTCGATCTCAGTGGAAAAGTTAATCGCTATAATTTCAGATATTGGAGTGACGAAAACTCTCACTGGATGTTTGAAACACACACGCTGTATCCACAAAAATTAAATGTTTGGGCAAGAGTTTTCAGGGATCGAATCCTAGGACCGTTTTTCATAGATGGAAATTTGAATGGAGAAAAATATCTGGAAATGTTGACAAATCAAATAGTTCCCGCAATACTAGAGATTGCTGGTGATGAGTTCGATAATGTTTGGTTCCAGTAAGATGGAGCTCCTCCACACTATCGGGATATTGTTAGGGACTATTTGAATGGTACTTTCGAAAATCGATGGATAGGTCGAAGAGGAACTATTGAATGGCCAGCAAGATCTCACGACCTCGCACCACTTGATTATTTTGTTTAGGGCTACGTTAAGGGTAAGGTTTATTTCACTAAACCTCGTGATTTGGAAGAGCTGAGGTAACGCATAATAAACATATTTCCAGAAATACCACCTCAAATGATAAGAAGTGCTTTTGAAAATTTTTACGTTCGTCTCGGACAATGCCAAGAAGTCAGTTGGCACCATTTTTAACACCTGCTATAATCTTGAAATTAAAACCTGCTAGTGTAGCAGTTAAGCTGTAAACTAATTGCCTCAACTGGCCGAAATCCTCATCTTGCCTTAAATGGCTGAGTTACCTTCTTGCCTTCACTGGTTAGGATCAAGAACTTGTCTGAAGTGGCTGAATTAAGAGGTAAAACCACCGTTAATTTTTTTAAATTGAGTTTTTTATTGCCCTGTAAAAAATGTAAATTGAAAATTACTAGCTGCTAATAAATTTACAGAATGTTAATAGTTGTAATTTCCGCGCGATTGTGTAAAATCACTGTTCTCAAAACAGCTCGGGAAATCATTCACTCTGAGATCAGCAGTTTTACTTTTCGTATTTTTTTAAGTATGCGTTCAAAACTTTCATGTTTCCACTCAATTTTTTTGCGATTGCACCGACACCTAGCGAGAATCAAAAAAAATGCTCGATATAAAATTCACGTATTTTTGGCCGTAGAATCCGAATTCGCTATAAAAAATAGGGATTTTCATTACAAATTTCCCCACCCACTGGGTTAGGGGTGGGAGGTTCGAATCCAATGTCATTGGATAGATTTCGTAAAAATAACAAATACGTGTTTTTCAGTTTTTGAATTGGACGTTTTTTTATGGGCACAAGACGCTACTCTTGAAACAGTAATGTTTTCTTTTCATTTTTGCGATTATAGTGACACCATGCAATAATCGAAAAAAAGTTTGGAATAAAATGTACGTATTTTTTGCCGTAGAACCCGATTCCGCAATAAAAAAATAGGGGTTTCCATTTGAAATTTTAAAATTGCCCCTCGCCCCACCCACAGGGTGGTGGGTGGGAAGGTCATTTTGGTATCAGTAGATAGTTTTTTGAAACTTTTCTAACACCCCGTATATTGATATGATATCACTTGTACTTAACTTTAGAACACAGTCGGATCAATTCGAGATGTGTATTGCGAATAAAATGCATTTTATTTTATCTGATTAAAGTGTTGCATGCATGTTTTATGTTTTTTGTTTTGTTCATTTGTTCTGTTTGATAAAATACCAAAGTATTTTATAGAAGACAGATATTTTTATTAATTACATGCAATTTTTATATTTTAGCCATTAAATACAGCTAGAGATGTTTATAATACAATTTAAAGGTATTTGGAATCAGTTATGTTATTTTAATTCACTTAGTTATTGTTAAACTAATTATCAAAATGTTTATAACATTTCGACTGTTTATGCATTTATTATGTTCATGTAGATTTTTAATTTAATTTGGGAGGGAAAATGATAAAATTGGAAAAAGCTCAATACCACGTGATGAGAACCAGTTCGTTTTATCAAGTTGATGTCAAGAAAGGTTAAGTTGGTGTCGGTGATTTTATTATTTGCGGACAATATAAAGGAGAGTGTGGAAAAGTTGGAAAATTGAAAGTTGCTAGGGGATGAAAAATAAATAACAAAGAAAATATAGAAAATTGCAGGGGTTGAAAATTGTTGAGAAAGTAAAGATTTGGATATAATAGAGAGAAGAGACTGTTTTTGGTTGAAATTAGAGTATAATGAAAAGAAGGAAGACAACTAGCTAAAGAATTTGAAAGAAAGAAAAGAAAATTAATGTTTTCAAAATATTGACAAGTTTAGCCCAGTTGCTAGGGGTTTTAAGTCGTAATTAATTGTTACCTCGCTATTTTTTTCATGAAAGGCTATTTTTTCGCTAGTAGAGAATGGCTCAAAAAGTTTACCAAAACCTACCCACGCGAACCCTTAAAAACAACCCTTTGAAACGGAAAAATTCAGTTTTTTGCTAATATCTCGAAAAAAATAATAATAATAAAAAAAAACGGATAGCACCACGTGAAAGAGCGGGAAATTTTACGTAAAAATAGTATAAAAGTTTTTTTAAATAAATGTTTCCCTTAGCATGAGAAATTATTACAGTTCGCTCAATATTTCAAGCGCGTCGCACAGGGAAATAGAACATTTCTCGACCGCCGCTACATAATAAAGACAATTTGTACCCATTAAAAATGAAAAGAAAAAATGATAGCATTTTAAAAAAGAAGAATTCAGCTTTCCAAAAAAGTTTAAAAATTTGTATTTTATTTAATATTTATATTTTAATGTAGAGTGGAAAAAATTATAAAACTTAACTTTCACGTGCAATTTATAAGAAATAGACATTATAAAAATTAAAAGAAAGTATACCGTTGCTAAGCTGAATTCTTCCTCTTTAAAATGCTACATATTTTTTTTTCGTTTTTAATGGATACGAATTGTCTTTATTATTATGTAGCGGCGGTCGAGAAATGCTTCATTTGACTCATTTGCCTGTATGACGCGTTTGAAATATTGAGCGAACTGTAATAATTTTTCATGCTAAGGGAAAAATTTATTTAAATTTTTTTTTATACTATTTTATGTAAAGTTTCCCGCTCTTTCACGTAGTGCTATCCGTTTTTTTATTATTATTATTTTTCGAGACACTAGCAAAAATCTGAATTTTTCCGTTTCAGAGGGTTGTTTTTAAGGGTTCGCGGAGGTAAATTTTGGTAAACTTTTTTGAGCCACTTTCTATTAGCAAGAAACTAGTCTTTCATGAAAAAATTAGCGAGGTAACAATTAATTCTAACTTTTCATCAAAATTAATTTCTGACAACTGGGCTAAGTTGGAAATAGAAGATAATTATAAATTATTTTAAGGTGCAGAAAACTTTTCCTAGTGGAACCGAGATATCACTTGAATTGTGTTGGAGCTTAACAGATTGCAACTGAACATCGAATTAAGTGATACAGTGCGGCTGGAGGTTTTATTTGAGACACGCGGACTAAAAGGTTGTAATAAACTTCATATAAATTTCTTGTATATCTTTTAATGACTTGGAAAATAATCGAGTATATTTTAAATTGAAAATTTCGATCATTAATTCTATTTTTATTAACAAATTTGATTTTAAACAATAATTATCCAAATTAGCTAGATAGGGAATTTTATTTTATCTTTTATGTGTATCGTATATTATTGCTCTCGCAATACACTGTTTGATTGTCTTATTGCTGTGTGTTTTCTAGAATTGTGTTTAATTTCAATGGTCCGAACGTACGACTTTGAGATCTAAATTATAAATTATTTACTGTGATATTTTTACCGACCTTTAGCCGGATATCATAGCTATATATATATATATACAATCATGTTTTTAACGATTTGCAACAGTAAAATTTTTACAAATATTGAAAGTTTATGACACATAAAGTGGGCGGAGTAATATAGCGTTGCTAAGCACTATGCTAGTCTAAGCACTTTAAACAGTTTTGTGCTCGGGAGTAATCTGCCTAGGAGAACATTTTGAAATCGGCGCTTAGTGTTTCGAGCACTTCACGAAGGGTTTAGCTCACGAGCACTCGAAAGAGCTCGCAAGCACCATAGTGCTCGCGAGCACTCAAAAAACTCCCAAGTGCTTTATGGGTCGCGAGCACTTTTAAATACTTTTAAATTATGAATTAAACAGTTATTTAGAAACGATTAGTAAGTTTTTATAGATTTTATTTATTTTATTGCTTACACCCTGTTGAAACATGAAAAAGTGAACAGTTATAAGTAATTGTTTTTAATTCTACAGACCCAGTTCAGACAATCTTCTTAGTATAGTACAATGGAGGATTAGCGTTTCGAGAACCGGACTTGCTTTTTATGAAAACAACTTGATATTTTGTCGTCAGCTGTTTACAGATGTTAATGTGCCCAGAATAATTGCAGTAACACAACATGTCAAATGTTAATCAGATCAAAGTTGATGTATGTTCTATCTATTGTTCGGAGAATAAGTGTCGCCTTTAACATGGCTAATATGGTGAGTTACTGTGTTTGCTCTTACTCTTATTTCATGAAGAAGCGGTATAAAACTATCAAGTTTTAGTCGCAATAAGATAATCTAATTTTGGAAGCACTAATTCTTCAAGTGACACTCTAGTAATAAAAACCCACGTTTTTATAAATTGCAGTCCGCAGTCCATATCCATATGTTACTAGATGAATACCACTCCTACATTGTTAAACCGGCACTGATATTTTCAAATCCTCGAAAAAGTGTTAAATTTAACAAATAATAAAGATATTAAACCTTGGAAAATGTACACATCAATTGCAGCGCGATTTGTAGCATTACAACTATTGCAAAGTATGTTCACAGACGGCAAATCATTGTTTCAAACTAAAAATAACATAAATACATATTGCAATGTTGCCTGTAGTCTTGCCTGTACTGAAAATCGTAATCTTCGTACCACTCTTCTATATCACTCACATTTCTTGGTTTTGATGGCAGGATTTCACGAGGGTATAAAGTATTAGCAGGCCTGCCGTAAGCGGGCGAGCGGCGCACGCGGATGGCAGGCACGTTCAGGGGGGCGACAAATACAGCGATCCAGTAATTTTTTTTTGAAAATTTAATCAAAAAATTTATCCATTAACCTCATTATTCGTCAAATAATCTTTTTTGATTTTTCAGAATGAAAGAGTATCTATGTGCATTTGCATTTTTTCGAATTGGCCGCACTCGTTGCGCAAGCGAGGGAGTGTAATATATTGCTCCTTTGTCATTTATAATACGTTGCTCCTCCTATGTTATCATTTCTGCACTGCTACTAATCGTTTTATTCTTAGTAACTAACGAGAGTTGGATAAAAACGTCAAAACAAATAATCGACATGTGTGGGAGCTAGAGACGAGAATATTAAAGTCAGTACACCAGACCAAACAATTTATAGCAACTGTGTACTTAATAGCTGTTCTTTTAAATAATTTTACAATTAAAGAGAATCATTGTTATTGTTCGTTCGCATATTCTGTTGTTAATCTTACCAAAAAACACTTCAACTTTTATTTTTCAATTTGATTCGAAGTTTATTGTATTCAAGCTATTTATCTTCAAAATAATATTGAGTGAATTATTTAACCAAACCACCAGGTTTGGTTTTTTTCTGCTTTGTTAAGGCGGTTAAACCTTCAGTTTTGTATTAATTAATACAAGAATCGACTAGACTAGCAGCTATTCTACAATCTTTATATTCAAACTTCTTTTGGAATCGTATGTTGTCTTGCAAGTAAATAAATTGCCAAAAATATTTAGATTGGATCCTCTTGAGACAATTACAATCTGGAGTGCAGCACCAGGACTTCAACAACATTCAACTTGGAACTCTAGGAAGTTAGTATTATATTCTCGATTATTTCTTTTGTATTAAATTCCTTTTCGCTGATGCAATTCAATCTATCAATTCAATCAACAAAATTTGTCTTATATATCAGACACACAAAAGGGTAAATTTCACATCTCTTGGAAGTTCTCAGAACTCGCGACTCTTTGCTCCGGCTAAAAACAGCTAGTAGTACGCATAGGTTGCCTCGTTTATTTACCAAAATAACCAAAAGGGAAAAAAAACAGGTAACACAATATTTGTATGAGAAAAATCACGCTATTTTTAACAAATCCCGTCACAAAACATATTGTACTATGTGTTCTTATTTGCGACTTATTTCAGTTCATTTGACTGCACTAATTTCAAGTTAATATTATTCTTGTTTTCCTGATCGTTTACTTAAATTTCTTATATATTTTAAACATCTTTGTACAGTGTACGTCACCATCAGTATGAAGTAAAAGTTTATTTCTCTTATAAGCTATGTGCACGAAGTCTACGAGCGCCGCTCGCAGGCAATAGAACATAATTAGAGTCCCTTTTTATTATTGTTGTATATGGCGAAATTTTTTAATAACTGATCCATTAAGTCTAGCTGTGTGCATATAGTGTAAATAGCGTAGTATAAACGGTACGTGGAAATTATACGGAATAGAAATAAACAAATATATTGTATGAAATACGTTTATTGTGATTTTGTCATTGAACAATATAATTACATTTATTTACATTCAATTATTAAAAAATAAAATGATATCTACATCCCATTATTGACAAAATAGTGATATACAATTTAATTACGAGTTTTCAGTATTCGTACTGCTCTTAATTATTGATGGTTGTAAGTTCACTAACACATAGGCCAGATACATTATATTGTCTAAATGTTCAAATTCAAACACGGGAAATTTTGCAGTTATTCTATAAGATTTAATCCTTTGCATTATCCTCTCTATATGTATCCGAAGACTAGCAATTTTCTGCGTTTCACGAACTTCAAATTACTATTTTTTGGAAATGGTAGCTTTACTACTACTTTTTTTCCCGATGCATCTAGAGTAGACGTTATCCCTGGAAACCCCTTGTCTGCGATTATCAAGTCTCCATGTTCAACTACATTTAAAAATCCACTTTGATTCGTAATCTGTGCGTCCATAGTAGTTCGACCACCAAAGCACTTGGACACAAAAGTTGTCTCCTCCTGAAGAACACGCAACTAGAATTTTTTCAGTATAAGCGTGTTTATAATTTGAGTAAAAAAAACACGCTGAGAGGCAATCAGGATATTCTTTCTTAAAAGAGTCAGCCATTGTTTGTTCATTGACGAATTTCGAAGGCCATTGAATTAAATTTTTACAAGAATGAGCGAGATACATTAAATATGTGTGAAAAATTTGCGATACAGTCACCGAACAAAACTCCGATAGATGAATAAGTTAAACTTAATTTCATTTTTATCAGGAGAATAAGAAGCATATCGTCTTTTGATGTTGACCCGTATAACAGTTTCCAGCTGCTATCAGTAATAATTGAAAACGTTCGAAAGACACTCCCGCAAGATCAATTAAACCTTGTTCACCTTTTATAGATGAAAAACCAGGGAAACCCTGTTGATATGTTAGCAATGAATCGCCATCATCCAAAGGATTTGGTCCAACTTGTTTATCTAGGTCCACATCCTATGAAATGTTCACTTGGGTCCTTGCCTCACAAGTTCCCCCATTCTCGTGAACCATAGAAAACATATTTATATGGGTTGAGCTGACCTCATCTTCTTAAAAATCAACTTGAGTAGCAGCTTCACAGAATCACGGTTCAGATGGCTGGATAATAATATCCGTACTGTCTTGCTGTATAGTATTATCCATATTATTGTTCTGCATATCATTCCGTTTACTTGCATTAACAAGCTTAATGTTTTCCACTTTGAAACCGTTTGGATTTTGACTCCTCCGCATTGCTCTCGTAAACCTATGATAGAAAAATAAGTATAAAGCGTGTTTTTCTTTCATATAAAATAAGTGTTAATGGTTTGATACCTATTTTGTGCTATTAATTGTGCTGTTTCAATATTATTTTGTTGGCCGTAATATTTTTCAGGGAATATTGTTGGAGGGTATGCAGGGCTATGAGGATGCTCCGATTTTTTACCTCCAACAAAGTGCTGGCTACATATACGTGATCTTGTACTCGGCTTCCTTTTATCAGCACTAAAGAAAAGCGAAGAATTGCTTTTACAGACTTACATTAATAATCTCCAAACTCACTCTTTTTAATGCTTTGATCCACTTTGCTCGTTTTTCGAGGTTATGACTCCGCACAAAAAATTTATAAAACTTTATTTTACTTAAATCGCCATTAATACAACAGCCTAGAACGTAGCAGGTATTTCCAGATCATTTAGTTTTACCCATGTTTTGTTTGTAATTGAAAAACTTTATGAAATCATAACTATTTTCACTTTCAAACAATAATGATATATACGGAAAATAGTAGTTCAAAACTTTCAATGGTGCTCACCGCAAACGCTGGCGTCGGATTTAGTAATAGCTCCGCCCCTTTGCTCATAGTCTATAATAAAGAAGTTAGAATTGACAATAAACTTACTTCACCTCCCAATATAGACGGATGAGAATAATTATTATTATTGTACATTTTATTTTCATAAATTTTTCTCCAATTATAATAAACAGTCGATCCCCAAAATCCATGATCCAGATACCATCTATCTTTCGTTGACAAAATCAGTTTATATCCTAGATTTAGTAAATTCGTTATTAGGTCTTGTTCTGATTCTGTCACCCAAGTCTGAATGATGTACCTAAAATAATTGAAATGTGTATTTTTTGATTTACCGAAACAACATAATTTTAGCAACAACAACATGGAAATTATTGTTTTCTTAAGTTTTTGAGGTATCTGTCCCCTCAAGCTAAAATCGCAATTTTCAAGTTATAACTTAAGAATTATCAGTTCATATGATTTATTTTGATATTTCAAAAATACCTGTCCTTGGGTAGATACTGTTCAATCACGTTTGGTTCTGTAAGATGGCTCGTCCATACTATCACTGATGTTTTCTTATGTCCAATTGCAGAATCGTACGCATCTATAGCTTTAGATTGAAATTCTCCCCATAGATCCAAAAACGTTTCTTCTGTCAATGGTTTTCCATTCAAATATTTAATAATCTCTGGGGTTGAGTTCCAACAATTTATGTAAACCTTAAATAAATATAATGTTATTAGAAACGACATTAAGTGTTTATTTAAATTTTTGATTGTGCATTGGAAAGAATGTCGATTTGTTTCTTAGATAAAATGGTTCTCCATTAAATTTCCTGAGTTTAAGAATGTATGATTATAGTATCTATTGCCCAACTTAATCCTACGAGTAGTTTTAGAGATACTGGGTACTAAGTTAAAAAGTGACTATTTTTATCAAAAATATTTAGACAATTGAAGGGGTCGACTGATTTTCTTTTTGCATGCATGTTTTTCTTTTAAGTTGAAATAAAATATTGTGATGCAATATACGCCTATTTACAGATAATATACAAGATGAAACATAGGCAAAGTACCCAATTTTAAAAAAATAAACCTGTATTTTAAAAGTATAGTAAAGCAAAAAACATTTCTTTTCGATGAAATAGGCTTAAAATGTCATGAAACGTCGAGATTTTAAATTTGAGCGCAAAAAAAAAATTATTTGTCAGTCTGTCTGTCTGTAACGTTTTTGTGCGCACGTTTACTCTGGAACCGTTTATGATATTGACTTGAAATTTGGTACACTTATGTATTATAATGAGATCTGGAACTAGATTATATTTTGACCTAATTCTGTTGAAGGTTTCGGGGGTAAATGGGGTAAATACGGGTAAATAGACAAAGCAAGCAGGCAAGAGTCCATAAAATTGCAATTTAGGGCTGTACGAAAGTCAAGGTCTCAATTTTTTTTTGGTTATCAGCCCCAATACCACCCCCACACTATTATGAAAGGGAGTAAAAAATTAAATTGGGGTTTAGTGTGTATACGAGAACCAAGAGCCTCTAAACTTTTTTTGACCCCTCTACCACCTCCACGCTATTATTAAAGGGAGTAAAATATTACATTGGGATTTAGTGTGCATAGGACTCGGATACAAAATCTGGATGTGGAAGTAATGAGTAGTGATTCCTTGGGTAGCGGTTTTTTAAGTTTGTATAAATTAATAGGGTCCCGAACATCCAAATTCCAGCTATGACTATTTGTTGAGTTATGAGACGAAATATTATCATCTACATAAGTCAAAGGGGGAAAACTTGTAAAACTTGAATACGAGTTTTTGGTTTAAGACTGTAAAGTGATATAAATCTGGAGTATATTTAAAGGTGCTCAAACGAGTATTACTCATAATATAACGCCTAACATTCTAGGCAGTAGGTATTATAAGAACGATGAAAATGGATGGAGTATGTCTCGAGTCGTACAAGGTGCCATTAAATTCGATTGATGTTCCCATCTAAAGTCATTATAAGTAAGCCAGAGTTAATTTAATTAGTTACAACCTCAGAGTTGATTTAGTTAGTTACAACCTACAAGTAACTGATAAGTTCAAGAGTATTTAATGTGATAATGCTACTGAAAAACAATAAATCAGTTGGCGAAGATGATATGCCAATAAAATTTCTAAAGTTTGTTTGTTGTTTATTGAATCACATCATAAATTTAACGTTTTGCCACTGTATTTTTCCAATAATTTAAAAAATGCAGATAACAAGGCTACCTTTAAAAATGGCGATAAAACTGGTTGACAAAACTATCGTCACATTGCATTTTTATCTAATAGAATATATACAAGGAAAATATTTGAAAGATATATTTATAACAGAATTACAAAATATGTAAAAGAAAGGAATCTAATTTCTGATTCATAGAATGGTTTTAGGAGAGGCAAAACAACTGTAAATGCATTATATAAAGCTTTAACCCTAGACTTGCTAAATATCAGTAACGAGACAACTGTGGAGCTCCCGGTCGTCAACTCAGACGTTCAATGTATGAGAGATTTAACTGGTTTTGCTTCTTGGGTGTCATACATTCTTGTACAGGTTAGCCAAAAAATAACGAAACCGCCAAAAAGTGGAAAACGCCTAAACTTGGATTTATAGGGTTTTGTGCGTGAGCTCTATAATTGCAGTATGCCTTGACCTGTCTAAACCGTTTTACAGTGTAGAGCCATGACCTATGACCCATATAAATTAAGTAATTATGGTATGAGATGTAGGTAAAGCATTAGAGCTAATAAAATCTTATTTATCAAACAGACATTAATAACTAATAGATCGTGACGATAGTGGAACCAAGGTTAAATCATACAAGCAGTCAATTAAAAGGTGCACCTCAGGGCTTAACTCTTGGGCCTTTGCTAAATATACTGAAACTACTGTAGGGTACCCTGTTTAATTACTAAAATAATCCTGGTAATTATGTCACCAGTATATTAATTACTATTTATTTATCTGAAGTATAAACAAATAAAATTGGCCATTTGCGTGATCGTCTAGTTTTATTAGTGTACGACGCAAATTTCGTTGTGTGTGTGTAGTAACCCTTTTTAATTACCCCAGGTTCTTTTATATAAAGTTTAATATTGCGTGTTTCTGTCTGATACTATATACCTTAGAAAATTAATCACTCTGTTAATTGAAATACCTGGTAAACTTGAACACACTGTCTATTAATTCGGAGAACTAGTTAATTATACAAATTATTTATGTAGTATTTTATTACTCAAGATTGCACTGTACATTTATGGTTGAAGTTTGTCTTCTATTTTGTGTAATAAAAACGCTGTTGGCTTTTTAATGATTCTATATTCAACCAAAATTATATTAATTCATTACATTATAATTATTGCTAGAAAATATCAAATTAGTCTACATCAACATTTTAATGACTGCGCAGTATGTTGACCTGTACTGTTAAAGTCCACAATTCGATTACCTATACATTTATTTATAATTACGAAATATCTAATGCTTGACTATGTATAATTATTAAGAAATATTCTAATATCTAAATTAACTAAGAATAAACCCTTACACCATCCCTTCTAAGAGAATGACCTTCACTATGGCCACTTGTCAAGGGCATTCTTTAGTCAGGATGAAAAATATCGAGAGTGGTTTATATGTAGTTAAGTTTAACGATATAATTACATTTGCTTATTAAGGGTTATTAATATTACTTACAACTAACAATTAATTATTATCTAATTACATTATGTTTTCGTACACGATTTTTGTGTACTGTGGTTGATTTGCCTTTCTCATTCTGAATTGTACAATTCGAACCATCTACACGAACAACGGGGAATGGACCATTATACCACGCGTCAAATTTATGACGGTTTTCGTTAGTTACCGTAACAAGATCTCCTGGTTTTAATTCAATTTCGCTTGCCTTGTTATCGAAACGAATTTTGCGATTTACCTTTGACTTTTCAAGATACTCCTTCGCTCTTTTATGTGCTAACTGTAATCTATATCTAAACTCTTGATCGTAAGCGTCGATATTGTAAAGAGGGTCGACGTGCGATCCGATTAGCATTTCTGGAAGGTTTGCTTTTTTCCCAAAAACAAGTTCAAATGGTGTGTAGTTATGGTAAGTGCTTGGAGTTGTGTTGTAACAAAATGCATAATATTGACACCATGTTGGCCAATCAGTTTTTGAATCATTTATGTACATACGAATGTACTCATTAAGAACGCGATGATTTCGTTCGCATCCTCCAATTGATTGACTATGATATGCAGTAGATATTTTATGACTTGTCTTCAATAGTTTTGTTAAATTTTCGAAAACTTGATTTTTATATTCGGTTCCCATGTCCGTTCGAATTTCTTTCATAGGACCGTATACCAAAATAAAGTTTTTTACGATGCTAGAAGCGACAGTTGCTGCTTCTTTGTTTACAATTGGGATTATTACTACGTATTTTGTTAATTCACACTGTATTGTTACAGCATATTCATAACCTTCATTTGATGTGGGAAATTTACCTATAGTATCTATACAAACAATATCAAAGGGTTTTTGTGGAGTTGGGGTAATTACGAATGGTTCAGGTTGTTTTATTTTAATTTTGTTCGTTTGGCATTTATGACACTTTTTTATAAATTTTGCAACGTCGCGCGACATATTTTTCCACATATAAGAAGCTTTTAACTTTTTTAGTAGTCTTTTTTGACCACAGTGACCTCCTAACGTGGGATTATCATGAAATGTTTCTATCAGTTTTAATTTTTCATTTCTATTTGTGATCACTTTTCTTGCATGACAGAGAATAATACTAAGTTTTTTAAGATATTTTTGCCCTAATTCCTTAAATTTATTGACAGTGCACTGTTTAAAAATATCATCGGCTAAGCTTAGTCTCAATTTGTCAAATTTACAATCATCAGCAATAATTTGTAGCTGAGACAATACTTGCTCTAATGCAATATCGTCGTTAATGATTTGTATTGTCTTTTGAGCGCTCAATTTTCTTTTACACCTAATCACCATCCTAAGAGATGTAGGTTTTATTTCAAATTGTAATGTGGGCATTTTAATAGTCTCGTAATTGTTTAAAGTTTCGTAAACTTTGGGACTTGTAGGTAAATTTGTTATCGTGTTATTGTTTTGTTCAGGGTTCTTTGACCTTGACCGTGTAATTGCGAGTATATGAGATACGTTTCTATTAATGTCTTTAAGTTTATCTATATTTATTCTAGACAGCGCGTCAGCACATACGTTATTTTTACCTTTTACGTATTGAATTTCGAAATTGTACTCTTCTAGGTCAAGTCGCATTCTTGTGAGTTTTGATGTGGGATCTTTCATGGAAAATAAATAAATTAAAGGTCGATGATCAGTTTTTACAACAAATTTTGTACCGTATACATAACAATGAAAATATTTTATGGCCCAATGTAATGCTGTTAATTCCTTTAAAATTGTTGGTTTATGAATTTCTCCTTTCGTAAAACTACGTGAGGCGTAGGCTATTGGTAATTCGTTTCCAGAAAAAAATTGAGATAATAAGGCTCCACAGGCCCCACCTGAGGCATCAGTTGTTATTATAAAAGGGTTAGAGAAATCAGGATATTGTAATATTTGAGGAGATATTAATGATTTTTTAAGTGTTTCAAACGAATGTTGACATTCCGGTGTCCAAGTAAACTTTACATTTTTCCTTGTTAATTTATTTAATGGTAAAGTTATTTCCGCAAACCTCGGTATAAATCTGCGATAGTAATTAGTAAACGCGACGAATCGTTTTACCTCATCAGCAGTTTGTGGAATAGGATATTTGTTTATAATGTCATATTTAGAATCATCTGGTAAAATACCTTTGTCCGTTATTTTGTTACCTAAATATGTTACTTCATTTCTAAAGAACTTACATTTCTCGGGATTTAGTTTCAAATTATATTTTCTACAAGTTTCAAAAACTTTTTTTAAATTATTTAAATGATGATTTTCAGAACAACCAATTACTATTAAATCATCCATGTAAAGAAATGCCTTTTCAGGGGTGATTCCTGCAAAAGCTATCGACATCATTCTTTGAAAACTATTGGGGCTGACTGACAGTCCAAAGGGTAATCTGGTAAACCTAAAAGATCCAGAGTCCACGCTGAAAGAAGTTATATTACGTGAGTTTTCTTGTAAGGGTATTTGGTGAAATCCTGAAATTAAATCTATTACTGAAAACCACTTGGCTCTACCAAGCTGATCTAAAATGTCGTCGATACGAGGAAGAGGGAATTTGTCGGCTATTAATTTTTTGTTTAGCTGTCGAAAATCTACTACTAGACGCCATTTTTTTTACCATCAGTAGACTTTTTGGGTACTAATAGAACAGGACTATTGTATTCTGAAATTGACGGCTCTATTATATCGTTATCTAACATTTTTCCGATTTGATCATTGATTTCGTCTTTTTGTGCCCTAGGTGTTCTATAATTTTTTATATAAACCGGTTTATTATCTGTTAGCTTTAATTCCTGTTTGTAAAAATTATTTACAGTTAATTTATCTGATTTTAGTGCGAATATATCTGAAAACTGATTACATAATTGAATCACTTTATTTTTAACAAATTCTGGTATACCGTCGGTATTTAATTGTTTCATTAGATTTGGAAGTCGATCATTGTTTTCGGATTCAATGTTGTATACATGGAATTGATTCAAACTGAGGATTTCAAATTTGACATTTTTTAAAGTAACATTTTCAAATGTAATATTGATAATTTTAACTATTGGACAATCTTTAGATATTATTGTTCTGGCTACAAAAACACCAGGGTGTATCTCCTTGTTTATCACTACAGCATCTTGTGGAAGCTGAGTTAGACTTTTTACTCGTCTTAGTACCTCGCATCTAGGCGGAACGAACAACCAATCCTCTTCAGGACCACTATAAATCGGAATAGTAATATGATTATTACCTAACCTAATAGTCATTGTCCAATTAGAATAGTCCAAATTGCATTTATATTTAGATATGAAATCTCTTCCCAAAATCACATCAGAAGTTATAGGAAAATTTGAATCGACTATGTGAAATTTGTGTCGTATTTTGTAACCTTCAACAAAAATTTCAGTTTCCGTGACGCCTAAAGACTTAATGACGCCTTCTGTTACACCTTTAATTTTACTGGAATTAGAAATATCTAGCATTTGATCTGGGTTAATTTTTCTTCTTTTAAAAATGGATATATCAGCGCCCGTGTCGAGCAAAAATGTGTTTTCCGAACCCGTCATTTTTGTTGAAAATATTACAAAATTCGAGAATGATAAATTAAAATTAAAAATGTTTACATTTCTTCCCCCAATCGAGCCTGTTGGGGGCTCGCTTCGTTTCCCGACTCTGTATTTATCCCAGCAGCCCTTACTGCCGTTGTACGATTGTTTCCTCGATAATTTCGCCTATCACTACCATTTATATTTTGCCTATTGTTATAATTAGCACGTCCGCGTCTACCTCGATCGTATCGCTTTCGAGCGTTATCATTATGATTATAATTTTGTCCACCGCGATTGTTACTGTAACGCCTGTAATTGTAACTTTGCCTAAAATGAAAAACATTAGACGTACTAGCTTGACTGTTATTACTAATATTAACAAATTTTGTAACAGCTTCTTGAACTGTGCCAAAAGTACCTGCTTCCATAACTAATCGTGTTCTTTCCGAATTTGAATTAGTACTGAGGGATCTAACCACGTGTTCTGTAGAGTACCGACCCGCAACATCGTAAGGTACACCTTCTCTTATAAATGCTCTTTTTAGGTTTTCAGCTAAAGACTCGATTTCTGCGGCGTAGGTTACAGCATCCTTATGGTTCTGTTTCATGTTTAGTACTTTAGCTGTTAACGACTGAGAACTTTCGCCTTTAATCCCATTTTTTTAAGTATTTATTATACCTAAGAGAGAATTTTCCGTTGTTATTAAATCTCTAGCCTTGCCCGTTAGACGTGTTTTAACATAAGCGACGGCGTTAGCAGTATGGTCATTTGAATTAGTATCAAGTAGTGCCAATGCATCTAAAAAGGATTGTAGTTTATCGGGAGAACCGTCAAATTCCTGTGGCAAAATTTTGCTAGCTAAATTAAAAAATTCGACGTTCGTCATCGCCATTGCTAATGAATCTTCGTCCAACACAACGTCTTCGTCAAAAATCAAAATATCAATTGGTTCTATACAATTCGTAGGAACCTTATAATTAACGTTTAATAACTGAAATGCTCTAATTATTTTATCTCTAATTTTAAGAAAAATAGATTTAACTGCGCTTCTTTGCCTATTATCTAGGTTGGACCAATGGATACCAATATATTTAGTTGTATCATTAAATAACTGTACAAGAGTATCTCGAATATCTTGTCTAGTTAGATCGCTTTTAGGTACTTCCTTTTTTATGGCGCGTTTAGCTTGATTAACTACGTCCTCTTTATATTTAAGTAGATCTAGCTGAATCCGTTCCCAGTTGGTCGACATAGAAATTCAGAATAAGAAATGCAGACATTTAAAAGTAGCCTAAATATCTATCGGTACATAAACATCACTATAAATATAAGTCTAGGAAGGAAAACTTACAGTAGTTCTAGGTTATCCTTTATTTTAAAACTAATTTTGTTGTGTTTTTTCTTTAATCACCATAGTAGCGCACACTTTCACTAGTCACACTACACTCACTTAGTTTTCCATCACAAAATCTTCTGCTGGAAGCCGGAACTTTCTGCTGGAGGCCGGAACTGGAGGTGAACCGGGGTGACTGTCTTCTAAGGATCCATACTGAGTGTTGAGGCTGCTAAGTTTCGCTTCACCTGTTTTTTTTAAGTTTCTCCTGTACATTTTAAATACTTTTATGGCCAGGGAAACCACCATTAACGAAACTATAATGTACAATATGATTTTGACGTCCTTTGTAACATTGTACTCTTGTTGTTGGACGATGAAGTTAGAGTTGACTACTCCATTTTCTTCCAAATTTTGTGTGGTCGACTTCGTTTGACCCATTTTGATTGTTTAACTTTAATCTAATATAGAGTCGTAGACAAAACATTTGACTATTTAACATATAACTTTAAGTTTCATAGTTAATTTTTTTCGCGCTGGCAGGATCACCATGTAATAAAAACGCTGTTGGCTTTTTAATGATTCTATATTCAACCAAAATTATATTAATTCATTACATTATAATTATTGCTAGGAAGTATCAAATTAGTCTACATCAACATTTTAATGACTGCGCAGTATGTTGACCTGTACTGTTAAAGTCCACAATTCGATTACCTATACATTTATTTATAATTACGAAATATCTAATGCTTGACTATGTATAATTATTAAGAAATATTCTAATATCTAAATTAACTAAGTATAAACCCTTACATTTGCTTTGAAACAAAACCATTTATTTAGTTTATTACTTATATGACGAAAAAGGTAAAGGTGAAAGAAAAGACAATAATTGATGGGAAAAGTAGTAAAAAAAACCATTGTATTTTATATAAATTGATGTAGCAAATAGCTATACATGAAATCAAAAATAATTTAAATATTTGAGACAATTGTCTAAATATTATAATAGGAAAATATGCGTCGCTATAGTAATGACCATACTATAGATATACTGAGTGTTTTGATGCAATAACAAGAACTGTGATACAAAAGTATGCTGTGATATTTTAATAGTAATTAGGGTTGTGGCAATGGCCTGATAATGATAATTTATAATTAGAGCTGTTAGCAATCGCGGTAATAATGGTTTTTAATTAAAGAAAGTTGTTAGCAACTGCTAACTAATAATAATTTATAATCCTAGTTGTTAGCAATAGCCAAGTAACGAATCGAATGCAAAACAGAGGACAAGAATCATGTCATGCTTATACATTATCAAAATTAAGTTGAGAAATGAGCTTAAATATTCATGTAAAAGGTCATAGAATGTTGAGGAAAAATCTTTTGATTATAATTAAAACAAGCAGTCTACCAAATTTTGTATGACTGTCCAACAGCGTAAAACAAGGTGGGTAGATGCAAATCAAACAGACGAGACGTCCCGGTTCAGTACTCGACGAAAAGTAAACCCTTCTTAATACGAACAAGTTTACGGGCTAATTAACCCATCACTGACCGATGACCTGTACAGTTTGTGAGTGCAAGGTAATTAAATGGATAGATCGTTATTAAACAATCATAGAAAACCAAATAGATCGCTGGTGAGAAATCCCAGATAATCATTTCAAAGGTAAACATTATTACTACGATATTTTATGTCCAAAATTAGGTACACAGTAGCCTTAATAAGTACATCAAATGAAAAATAATGGAAGTGCAAGTTTCTTGTCATTGCATAAACGCAGAAATATATCATTCTTGAATATAAAGTTATGTTGCAAACACAAACTTTCCTTGTAAAATATTCAGAAAATGAAATTTTATGGATTAAAATCGTAAATGAAATCATAACTTAATAACTGGTAATATAATATTATGATAGTTTTTTTTTATACATTTATTTAACGTCGGCCTATTTCCGCTACTGAGGCCTAACACCGACGCCTGTAGACGAGCTACCCCCAACCAGGAATTTTGCCGAACCTCTTCCCTTAAGAAGAGTAGGGATCTTTTACTTGCCTAACATTTAATAGACAAGGGACCGACGGCTTTACATCCCCTCCGAAGGATGGTATATCTCCTATACAACCCTCGCCTAAGGTTGTATAGCTTCCGCGCATACACTGATATACAAGCCGCTGGAAGATGTGTGAGGCGAGAACGCGGTTTCCGTTGGAATGGTCACCAATCCAAGTACTAACTGCGCCTGTCGTTGCTTTACATCGCATACCGAAGTATGTACGTAGTAAAGACGCACCTACGCTCGCCCCTATTATGATAGTTAAAAATCAAAGCTAATCGTTCATTAAAAAAATCTAATATTCTTTTAATACCACAAATGCGTTAATTTCATCTATTACACCCCGTCGAAACCAGAATAAGAATGCGATTGCCAATTGCAAATCATAAAATAGAGTTTCGGAATAAGCAAGCGATCACCTTTAAAAATTTATGCCTTCTGAATTTCTGTGCGCTCTGTATAGCGTTATATCGCCCGTGAATGTTCTCCCCCAGGTTCTACATGTTGAACGTCCTCGTCGAGCATGTCGGTGGTTGAGAAGAATTCGTTAAAATAAGATGTAAGTTATAATATTGTTCGGCTAGTAGTTTAGACGGCTGATTTAGTGAATAATATCCACAAAATAATTTATGAAGCTCGGCGAAACTCGCGACGTAGCTTAGAATGGATTTCAAAGGCAAATATAAAAGTTCGGCGAAAATATCGCGACGTAGCTAAAAAGGTGTTGTCTTCAGATGCCGTCTATCTTTCCTTCTTTAAATACCACGCCGTCTTCCTTTTATATGATAAAAATGACGTCACAATTACATGAAAGCTTTGGATTTGTGATCTCACGATTGGAAAATGTTTACATTATGTCTACATGCGCCGTAGTTTGCAGAGTCCGTCCTTTGCATGACTTAAGATAAAAAACGACAGGCGATTTCACCCTGTGAGAAGTAACAGAAGTACTTGACGATTATCGTGTCCATTGTAAACAAATGCTGTGACTAGACTCGATTTTTAAGTAAATTCTATTGTACAAATGTAGCGTTTAACTTTGCTTTAAACTAATGTAATTTTAAAATGCATTTTGGTAACTTTATTGTGTTCAATATTAAAAGTCTAAATAAATGTAAAAATGAAATGAATTAACTGCAAGAATTACTTGAATTTGGAAAATAAATAAGAAAAACTAAATTTACATATGGGGTATATACAGGGTGCTTCCTACCGTACACAAATTATCTACCACAACCCATCAATCATAATATAATTCAATTTTTAGACGATACATCCTAAGATATTCAGTCATGATTTTAAACACAACCAAGAGAAAGATATCCTTGATGCAATAAACACAATCCAAATTTGGTTCACAAACAACATCCCGAAATTAAATGTTCTAAAATTCCAACTAATAAAATTTTTGTACTCAACTCAAAATGGAGAAACAATACTTACCTAAAATAATATTAATTTCAAGTTAAGTAGTGCGCCAAAGTCCAATATCGGCCTCATTAGAAGACTTTGGAAAATTACTTTTTTATGGAAGTGGTATAGCATCAAAAAGTGCACATTTTAAAAATATTCCGCTACAGCGGAGCATCTTCGAAGTCATTTTTTTTAAATGGAACATCCTATATATTTTCACATTTATCAATTCAGCGTAAATCTACCTTTCCAACGACCTCCAGATTTTTTGTTTTTGACGTGGCGTTGTAGAGTTATTCGAAAAAATACGAAAATTTTAGTAGGAAAAAGGTTTAACAAATCAATTCGCTGTGTGTATAACACTATTAATTAAGAAGATTTATTTTGCAATTATGTAGCCAAGAGATGTAGAACAACGACACAATCACCAAATATTGACTATAATTGTACAGGGTGTATTTTCTACTAGCGCTAATTCAGGACATTTCCAAGTGAATTTTCTCAATTTTTGGAACACTCTATATATTATTGTAGTTTTGAATTGGCACGTTAATTCTCTACGATTTTTGTGAATAATATCCTATACCTAAAATCGATATGTCCAGAGATATTTTTACTTTTTCATTAAAAAGTAGCCATGATTTTGACTGAGAATAATTGAAAGTTCTCTTATTGATGTTTAATTATTTTCTAGTGACAAAGTATTTACACTTATTTTCAGTTATAAATTAGTTTAAAATTCGCACTTTCCATTAATGAATTTTTCGAGAGACGAAATGGTCGATGTTCTGGGCGCGAGTGATAAAAATTGTTTGCTATCAACTTGAATTTATAAGGAGCGATATCCGGAAAGAAGACAGCCTTCTAAAAAATCATTTGAAAGGTTGATGGAACGATTTGACAATATGGGGAATGTGGAACATGAGAAAAAGGAACGAACAAAACAGTCATACTTTTGAGCGTGATTGAAGATCCTCATCGCAGTATAAGAGAATTGGCTAGAGAAAACGGTATAAGCCGATCTTCACTCCATCAAATCCTACAAAAAAACAAATTTTATCGCTAGCACGTTCAACTAATGCAAGAACTGATTGATAGGGATTATGAAAACCGAATACAATTCTGTCAATGGGCAAGACAAAAAATAGGACAACAAATAAACTTTATTTTTATTTTGTTTTATTTGCCGATGAAGCAACGTTTCATAAAAATGAACATATTAATCGTCGTAATTATCATTATTACGACACAACTAATCCTTACATCTTACGAACAAATAGCCAAACAAGATGGTCGTTGAATGTTTGGGAAGGAATTGTTGGGGATTATGTAATAGGACCATATTTTTGTGATGGACGTGTAAATGGTCAAATTTATTTGGAATTTTTGCAAGCTTGCAGCTTGGAAGAATTATTGGGGGATGTCGCCAGGGATATTAGAGAGAGAATGTGGTACTCCATGATGGAGTACTTGTGCACCACACTGCAGCTATTCAACAACATTTAAGGAACGCTTTTCCAAATAGTAGAATAGGAAGAGAAAGACCCCATAGTTGGCCTGCCAGAAGCCTTGATTTGACCAAAATAGACTTTCTTTTGTGGGGCTATGTTAAGGAACAAGTGTACGAAGCTGCTATAACTATACAAACGAAAATATGAAAGAAAAAATAAGGGAAGTGTCGGCAGATCATTCGAAAGTCGTCTACAGAAATGCATAGACGTACTTGGGGGCCACTTTGAACAGTTCCTATAAACGCTAGGTATTATTTATTTCATTAAATTAGGTTCAAAATAGCTTTGAATTTTTAAAATAGTGCCAATTTTTGTATTACCTAATACGGTATTTCTGTTCCTATTATTTATGTCAACTTTTTTGTAATATTAAACGAATGTTTATAATTTTGCAAGATAGACTCAAGTGTGATTTAATTAAACTGCGAAAAAATACTACTGAGGCACTCAAGATGCACCCAGAAAAAAAATTAATACTACTTTCAATTATTCTCACTTTATGTGAAAATCATGGCTACTAGATCAGTTCGAAATGGAAAGTATTATAATTTAACGGTTTTTAATGAAAAAGTAAAAATATCTCTGGAAATATCGGCTTTAGGTATAGGATATTATTCACTAAAATTGTAGAGCATTAACATGACAATTCAAAAATACAATACCATACAGAGTATTCCCTTTGAAAAAATTAAGAAAATTCACTTTGAAATGTCCTGAATTAGCGCTAGTATAAAATACACCCTGTACAATTATAATCAAAATTTGGTGGTTGTGTCATTGTAGTACATCCCTTGTCTACATAATTGCAAAATAATAATTAAAAGTAATACACACACAGCGAATTGATTTGTTAAACCGCGTTCCGACCAAAATCTTCATATTTTTTTCGAATAACTCGGCAACGCCATGTCAAAAATCAAAAATCTGGAGGTCGTTGTAAAAGTAATTTTACTCTGAATTCATAAATGTAAAAATACTAATAATCAAGATGTCGACGAGGCAAGGTGCGAGTTCAGAGTGCTCCGATACAACTCATTTTAAGTGTTGTAAATCTAAACAATTTATTCAGTTTATATGCATAAATTGTCTTGGCATATATCATAAGAGCTGTATATCGAAAGCTAAATCTAAGTTTCGTTTTGTGAAAGATAATAAACTAATCTGTTGTGGCAATGAAAACGATGTTAGTGCTCTTGATGAAGAAAAGGATCTTTTGGAAAAAACAATAAACGAACTCAGCGAGGATAGTGAAAGAAAAAATATTTATATAAAAAGAATTAAAGCTGATAGTGAGGCATTTGTATTAGAAGCAATGAAAAGGGAAGAAGAATTACTTGATATAATTAAACAGCAGGAAATTTCCATTCAAGAATTAAACGACTTGATAAAGTGTTTAAAAAAGTCCACCGCTAAAGCAGAGTCGAGCGATATTGGTTTACAAACAAATTTATTAAGCAGCAAAAATGTTTCAACCATTACTGACCCTATCCTATTCTCTGGGCCTGAATCAACAACACAATTAATAGAAACTTGTAAAAAAACAAACAAAGATAAATTTTTAAAAAAATAATGTAGACAACAGGCAAAAACCTGGCATTGGAAATAGACCGATAGTTGTACAGAGTAGCACTAAAAATTTAGAGACTGAGCTGTACGAGAGTATAAAGACTCGTAATCCAACAGCTACTAAAAAGGCAACCAAACAACAAATTCTGTTGTTAACGGATGCTGAGAATATAACTTGGCAAGTGAGGAAATTGGTTGACCTAAGCAAATACGAAGTTATCTCAGTCAGAAAACCAGGAGCCCGTTTAAATCAGGTTCTAGAAAATGTGGAATCCCTGTCCAAAGGCTTCAAGATTATATCCTTGTAATAGGTGGTCGTAATGATATAGACAAAAATAAAACGCCGTCATTTCGTTTTATTTGCAATAAACTTAAGATGTGTTCACATACAAACACACTTTTTGCATCTATTCCCTATTATAAGAATGCTACCAAGAAGGACGAACATGTTAAAAAATAACCATAAAAAGAAAATAATGAATGAAAAATAAATATATTATAATTCCAAGATGGCAACATCATTAAATAAAAATACTTACTGCATGGCAAATCATAAAAGATAACAACAGCACAGCTGATGGCAAACATTTACCCGATAGGTTTATTAATGAAAGCGGTGTCAGTATAAATTCCGTTAATGATGCAGTTCATGAATTTAGCAGATATTTTTTAGAGTCCATAAGTCAACTTACTGATAATATGAATGTAGATCCGACGATGCATCTGAACATAAATTGTCCGAGCAACATGTTCCTGGCACCGACTGTAAAAACGGTATCGAAAAAAGATTCTGCTGGCTTTGACGGTATTCCATGTTCTTTGCTTTTATATGTAATTGACTATATTGCAGATCCATTATGTAAATTAATTAATCTTTCTTTTATTGAAGGTACTTTTCCTTCCAGTTTAAAAAAAAGCCATATCGGTACCTATTCACAAAAAACATGATAAGGAACTCATATCTAACTACAGAGCGATTTCATTACTATCTGTCTTTTCCAAGTTATTTGAACTTGCATATGCCAGTCAGCTCAAAATTTATTTAAATAAAAATAATATTCTTTCATCTAGTCATTATGGTTTTAGAGAGGGTTACTCTACCCAAGATGCAGTCACTTCGCTATATAAATTTTTACTTTCTAATATGGATAAGAAAAAAAATGTGAATGTTTATTTTTTGATATGTCCAGAGCATTCGATACGGTGAATCACGAAATGCTACTTAACAAAATGGATGCCTATGGAATAAGAGGAGTACCTAACTCTTGGATAAAATCTCAATAACCGTACTCAGAGAGTTGAAATAAAAGTGTATGGCAAATTGTATCAATCTGACGCCCAATTGGTACCAACAGGTGTTCCCCAGGGTAGTACATTAGGTCCAATTCTTTTTTTAATCTTTATTAATGATCTGCAAGATAGTTTTAACGTAACACATGATTTTCACGTCACTCAATTTGCCGATGACGTGGCAATTGCGTCGGCAGCCGACAATTTACAGAATCTTTCACTTAAAGCAACTAGATGTACTACATTAATGAACAACTACTGTAATAAATTCGGTTTAAAACTTAATAGTTCAAAGACTCATATGCTTATGTTTACCAAAAATACTCCCGATTATAGCCTACTGACAAAAATCAACAATCAGTCCATAAAAAATAGTGAATGTGTCAAACTACTAGGCATAACGGTTGATCAAAACTTAAACTGGTTTAAACATATTGAATCGGTATCGAAAAAAATATCTGCTAAATGCTATATTGTTTGGCAACTTCGTGCTTATGTAAATTTAGAACTGCTTCGAATTTACTACTTTGCACATATAGAATCATTATTAAATTATGAGATTCTTTGCTGGGGAAACTCTAGTAGACTTAATGATCTATTCGTAGTCCAGAAAAAAATTATCAGAACCATGATGTTCAAAAATTCCACCTACACATGTAGGAACTTGTTTGTCTCACTTAAAATATTAACACTACCTGCTTTATATATTCTGTCATGCTGTATATTTGTCAAGTCTAATATTGAGCAATTTACTCATTTTTCAGATCGCAATATACAATATACCCTGAGAAATACAACTAACATTTTGCTTCCTCAACATAATTCATCTGCAGTTAGTAATGGTGTGACTGTTATGCCTATTAAAATATATAATCGTTTACCTAATTATCTAAAAGAAATACCTACAGCAAAATTATTCAAATTAAAGTTAAAAGAATTACTATTACAAAAATCGTTTTACTCTATAGATGAATTCTTTAGTATTACCATTTAACCCATTTAACGCTGAGTTTAATACTATTTACTTGTTTAATTATTGTCTTTGTCCCTTATATTTTATCTCTGTATTGTTTGTTCTTATATATGTTTTACACATTGTTTTTTTGTTTATATTTATATGTTTATATATTGACTATGTTGTTATCAACTTATTAGTGTATTTTTGAATTTTGACGATTTTTATATACATGTAATGCATGTCAACTTAAAAATAAAGATTATTATTATTATATAGTGTGTTCCATTTAAAAAAATGACTCCGAAGATGCTCCCGCTGTAGCGAGTCATCCTGTATATTTCAAAATATTTTTAAAATGTGCGCCTTTTGACACTATACCACTTCCATAAAAAAATAATTTTCCAAAGTCTTCTAATAAGGCCGATATTGGACTTTGACGCACTATTGGAACACCATGTATGTGCAGTCAAGAATTTGATATAGGGTTATATTCTACAGTTGCACATACAATTCTCAAGTTGCAAAAAAGGTGTTTGCGACAAATATTTAATATGAAACCCACAGTTAGCTGTAGGAATGTATTTAGAGAAAAGGAATATTAACCTTCAATAGAAGGAACTATTAATAAAATAGATGAATATTTCGTTGATGTATTAATATTTTACCAAAAGAATATTTATATTTTTCACATGTGTTATATCTCTAAACAAACAATCGTTACTTTATTAAGATCTACTGCTGTCATCTTTTAATTATTTAATTCTACGATTTCTAGTGTCATAGATCTATTATTCTCAAACGATATGTATTTTTTAACGTTAAAATTTCTCTCTTTCTTTCATTCATTTTGTTTTTAATATTGTTTGACGTGCTCTACATAAAGCAGAGTATTTGTATTTTAAAAGGAACACACAAAATATATATTTATTTATCTAACTATATTCAAAATAAACTTCAAAGAGATGTAGTAAGTATATGAGGAATCGATGAATTCGTTGAAGAACCCAATTTGCTGCAATTTCAATTTTACTCCAGATATTGAAGCGCTACTAAGTATATGTCGTGGATAGTTTACAGTGATGAAAAAGACCTCGCAGAACCTCCAATGCTTGGTTACTACTGAACTTGTAAATCGGCCACCAGAGCTTTGGGTGCTTGCACACACGTAACAAATATTTTGTGGTGCTTTATGAGCTAAATATCAATTATTCATGAACAAAACCCATCTTAATTTTATTTTTGATTCGGCAAATATATTACAACAAAGAAATAGTGACCATGGTCTTAAAATTGTGAAAAACAGATCAATTTAACGCACAATAAGCTTATTTCCATTATACTTCATCTAATTCATATCAGTATTATAAATAATCTACAGTGTTGATTTAAAAAAGTTCTCTTCTTAAATTTCACCTTGTATAATATCTGTAAATATTTCGTCATGATATGACTTTAAAGGAAAAACGTATGAAAATCGGTCGATTTCTTACTTAAATGTTTTTTTTTTATAAAAATAGCCACTTTATAACTTTAACACAGTGTGTATCCAAAAACTAGTCTTAGGATAAAGTTAGGCAAGCGAAATAAATATATATCGTACCATAAACTAAAAATGTAACCGAGAACCATGTTGAGCTTTTTAATAGACATATTGAGAGTAGGATTAGTAAGTTACTTAAGCACTTAAAAACTAACACTTCATAAAAATTACGTTTAAATTTGTAAAAACTCACCTCATCACCACCCATATGAAAAGTATCGGCGTTAGGGAGTACGTTTGAAATATCTTTATACAAATTACGCAATATTCGGTACAAATTAGGATTTGCAGGATTCAGCTGTCCACAAGGAGGTTGTACGCAAAATGATCTCCATGGTTGTTTATTTACGCAAACAGCAAGATCACCAAGTCCTGCCTCTGCGCCCCATTGCCAACCGAAACCAGCATGAGAGGGCCCATCAATTTCTATTAATATTTTTACCCCCCTCAGTTTTGCATACTCCACTACATCCTCAATGTCCTTCGGGGTATAAATGCTTTTTTCGTTATAGGCTCCATAACTAAATATAACATAATATTGATGAAATATACATATGAAACAAGAAGCAATAATAAGCGTCTCAATCGCCGAATTCGGTTCAAATACAAAATTTTCTTTATACTCTAGGATCGAGCAAGTCAATATTCGTAATTGGCGAGTTCATGTTTCGCAGATTGAATACGAAATAATAGTCAAACTCCGATTTCAGTAGTCGTTAATTACACAAACTCCGATCAATTAGTTTCTTCGGTATTTAAATAGTCTAAAATATACCGTTGCAGTCAGCATATAGAGGTCGTACCCAAGGTTTGTAAAGTAAGATAGGTAGCATGGTAACTTTCGACCAATCAGAGATCACTATTTAAAATGCGGGAACGCGTCACTCTGCCTGCCCATTCGAATTTCTGGCATTCAAACCATTAGTATAGAAGTATAATTAGTTATGATTTTTTGATTAATGATTATTAACATCGATAACGTTTTCCTTGGAATTTAAAATTGACATTACTATATATCAAATTTATAACTAATTAATGTATGCAGTTAAAGAAGTACATTTTATATCAAGGGACTGAAGTAGGTTATTTTAATCTTGTGTGCAATTTCTTGCCCGAGACTTCAGTCTTGATTTCATTGCTTTATATAATTCTTAGCGAATTTAATAAGTTATAAGATAGATGAAGAAACATACATGATACTAATTTTCGCCCTAATGAAAAGAGTTACTTAGAAAAGTTTCTTATTTTATGACGTACTGAGTAGAAATTTTTCCCCAGGCCAACCTTTACAATTACGTAGTATTAAAAAATTTTAATGCAAATTTTTTATTAGAATTAGATGTGCATACAATAATTTATTAATAAAATTTAACAAGAGAGCCATTAAATTTTATCATGTCATATTAGACACAGCAATTAATAAGAGGGTCTTTAGGGAAGGAAAAAGACATCAACATCTCACCACTCTCTTTTGCCTTTTTTGAGTTGTTTTTGCAAACAGCTACACTACAAACCTTTCCTCCAGTCATCTAATAATTGTATGTAACATTGTTATTTGTTATTATTATGAACGGAAAATAATAAAAACTGTTTACCTTAAAATTATTCCTGTAAATACACAGGTTACAAACTTCTCTATACTATGAGTCTTTTCTCTTTAACAGTAATTGTCAATTAGATTATACACTAAATAATTATAACTGCACGATTATAAACACAAAAATAACAAATATTTCGAAATAACTCAACAAATAAGTGCAACGTCTCAAAAAATGCATACGTACAATTAAGTTTCGGCAGGCACAATGACGCGCAAGATGGCCGCCTTCAACGTAACCCCTCCATTCCGTTCAAGTTACCATGCTACCTATCTTACTTTACAAACCTTGGGTCGTACCGCAATTTTAGTAAATAAGATATATTATTTTTTATAATCTAACTGTACTAATATATCTCTAGTATCCCCCCGCTTTTATTTCACATAACTTAAGTGTTGTTCAGGGGTTACACGATTACAAGATTGCAATACTTCTTATTTTTTATATCTTATGACTGTGGCTTAGAAGATAATGGATAATCCAACATTGGCACCTTCCATAAAAAAGAGATTTCCGATAAATCATAACTCAACTGATTCAATGCATCACTGTGAATAATTTTAACAATTTACTAGGTATGGAGAAATAAAATAAAACAAGTTCTGTTCTGTTACTAAAAGTCTCATTGAAGAGTTCTTTATCTTCTCAGTATAAGTTAAAAAGAAAGTAAAGAAAACCATTCTGTTGATAATAATCACCATAAGTATTTAACAAATGAGGAACGGGGACAGGTCTTAGACCGTTCAGTGTGCTGCTTCACGCTAATGGACTGATAGTAACTTTGCGAAAACTATTTTTTCTTTATGAAATGGAAGATACTAGCTGCCTCCTAGTTGAGAAATGAGATAGTGGCAAGTACGTGTATATCGTGATAAAGTTTGATCAAATCTTAACCACGTTGCGGAATGCAGCCATATTTCTCCACCGTCTGACTGTATATGTTTTAATGAAATTTTAATAAATAATCTGCAGTTCGTTTTCACAGATTTGTAAACAGAAAATAAATTTATTTCTGCCCTTAATATTTGGAAAGATCACCATATGATCGTTTTTACTTGGTGATAGCTGAAAATTGTTAATTTTAGACTGTTTAAATGCCGAAGAAACAGATTGATCGGAGTGTAATGAACGACTACTGAAATCGGGATTTGACTACTACTTCGTACTCAATCTGCGAAACACGTACTTCGCCAATTACGAATTTGCTTGTCAATCCTAAAATATAAACAAAGTTTCGGAATTTGAGCGAATTCGGCAATTGAGGAAAACACATATGAGATAAGATGTAAGAAAGTAGACATACAGAACTATGCATACATAGTCCAGTTGCTGAAGGTGGTTCTGTATGCATTTTGATGTCCAGAAAATCAACCGTTTGGGTGATATAGGTAGCATGGAATTTATCAATTTCCATCAGGGTGTCAGCCTGGCAGAGCGGGCACAAGCTCAGAATTCGCCATTTTCAAAATGGCGGAAATGCAACTGACATAACTTTACTCAATGACTTTTAACTCCGTAAACCGTGCGTTTTATTAACTTTTATATCTAAACACTTTTTGTTCTATGTTTAAGGAACAATTTTGTTCATTTCATGGAAGCCCAGAAAGTTAACCGTTACGTAATTATTGAGACTTATTTATCAGCGAACGCCTAAAGTAATGTTTCTAAAGACAAAAAAAAATGTTTATAACTGAAAAACGACGTATTTAACCATTTCTTTCATAGATACAAATAATTTTTCTCGTCTTAAGGAGAACAAAAAGTGCTATAAGGTTGTAGGCGCTAGGAGTTAATGTTTCCGAGTTAGAAGTCATTTTACACAAATAGATAGATAGATCTGGTTATTTAGCCTTTACCACCGCGACCTTTTCAGATCTATTGTGGTGCTTCTAGTATACATTCCTTATAGTAGCTCATCCAACTTTGTCCTTTGTATTAGACTCCACAGCTTTGATAAAGGCCCTTTTGTATAGTTGTCCGCCTTTGGTTTTTCTTTTCCGAGTACTTGGAATCTCAGTCTCTCCAGGCCTTCACAGTGGTACAATACGTAAACTGAGGTTTCCTCTTCCTCTTGGCAGAACCTGCATGTTGCGTCCTCTGCCAGGCCCATTAGACTCATGTGTCTATTGAGCCGGCAGTGCCCAATTAGAAGGCCTACTATTACTCTGATGGCCTTCCTATTCTGGCTTAGTAGATCTTCTGTGAATTTGGCCGAAAGTTCTTTAATGAACTCTTTGGCCTGTGTTTGTCTTATGAGATTCCTCCACCATTCCAGAGATTTATTTTGCACCAATTCTTTAGTGGCTGCTTGTATGCATGGCTTTGCCATGCCACAAAAGGGTTTAGGTCCTATTCGGGCTTTGAGTGCGCCTTCCTTGGCCAATTTATCAGCCTTTTCGTTTCCTTTGTGTCACTCGTGTCCTGATACCCATGCTAAGGTCACTCTATTCTGACTTCCCAGCTCTATAAGGGTCGTCAAGCAGTGCTTTTATTGCCGCTTGGCTATCAAAGAAAATGACAATCGACTAGTTAACAATACTTTGTCCTAAACTGCTGGCCACTCGAACTTACACATAGAGAATTTTAGGCAAAATTTAAAGTTCAATATTTTCAACAGGAATGGAAATTTTTGAACGCGGCTTGCAAATTTTAAGAGCTAGTTTTTTTCGGATTAAGCTGCATGACGTATATTTATCGTAGGACCATAAGTTTATTATATACGGGGTGATCAATGAAGTCATGAAAAAAATCAAAAAGTTTGTATGAGTGAAATTTCCGCAAAAAATTTTTTTGGTCGTTGCAATATGGTTCGTTACTAAGGTAACATCAATATCTCTAGACGGTTTTGTCAGTTTTTGGATTAAGGCCCTTAGGCCTTGTACACACTACTCAACATAAAATTTGGATACGGAAATTTTTAAAATGCTATAACTTGACATTGGATTGACGGTTCTTGATGATTTTTGCGGATTTGGAATCCTTATTTCACGTAGATTTTATATGGTCTAAGCATTTTATTTGAGGGTTGAAATTTACACATTATACCGGGTCGATAATAAACAAAAACGTAGCGACAAGAACAAGTTTATTACATTATATTCTACAATGTATAAGATTGCTTAACAACGGCCAAAAGTCAATTCTTAAAAAATTTATAATTCTAATTCTGGTAATTTTTAATAATTAAAAAAAAATTTAACTAAAAAACTAAAATTGAATTTAATTTAAACTTAAATTAAAATTACCTAATTAAAATTAGGTACATTAATTAAAAAAAAGAGAAGCTAATATTTTGTTGGTCCTCCTGCTCGTAATATTATTTCCCGACATCGATTTAGTAGAGTATCCACAAGATTATTTATAAAATCTTGTGGAATATTCTCCCATTCTTCACGAATGGCCTCACTGAGCGTTTCTAAGGTTTCAGGGGGTACATCAAGAGATCTTACTTTAAGTTTTAAATAGGACCAAACGTGTTCGATGACATTAACATCCGGAGACTTTGCAGGCCAGTCCATCCTATTGATGTTTTGTGCCTGCAAAAACTCTGTGATCCTTCGCGCTCTGTGAGGTCGAGCGTTGTCATCCACCAATAGAAGTTCTGGGCCGTAATGTCGAGCAAAAGGAACAACAATAGCTTCCAAAATTTCCTCCTGATAAACAGTAGCATTAATGGTTTGGTTGGTAATGAATAGCTCGGTTTTACCATTTCTTATGATACCTCCCCACACTGTAACACCTCCGCCACCAAATGCTTCTTGAGGGTCCATATTTTCCTCCAAATATCGCTGATTTGGCCTTCTCCAAACTAAAATTCGGCCATCGGAGTGAAACAAATTAAATCTTGTTTCGTCAGTAAATAAACAATGGCTCCACTCTGCATTACCCCAATTCGCATGCCGATTTGCCCATGCCCGCCTATTCGCTCTATGGTGTTGTAATAACCGCACACATTTTGCTCTGCGACGGGCTCTATAATTTAAAATGTTTGGCATTATGTTATGTTTTTAAAAAAAAAAATCTCACCTCAAGTTGTTTTTATTTAATGTTCTTCTCACTGCTCTGTCCGAAACTCTCACCCCAGTTTGTTATCTTAAAGAGTCATTTAGTTTTCTAGAGTTCTTTGTTCTATTCCGCATAGTTTCTCTCATTAAAATTCTTTCGGTTCTTTCGTTTATTTTTTTTGTATGTCCACCCCCATGCCCATAAATGATCACCAGTAGTTTCGACGCGGCGGATCAAATTATAAATTGTCTTTCGGCTGACATTGTAAATGTGCGCAATTTGCTGTTTTGACATTCCTTCGTTGAGAAGTCGAATGCAATTTTCCCTTTCTGCCGTGGTTAAACGCCTCATATTAATTAAACTTTTCAAAATTATAACATTGAAATGTGTCAGATTATTTCTAAAATAATGTAAACAGTTTTTAATTGCATAGCAACAAATTTGTTTTTCCAATGCCTACTTTGAAATTGACGCGTCGCGTAGAAATTACACCCGGTCATAATTATGGGATTGGGGGTGGACAAAGAACTCTGTAAAACTGAATGACTCTTTAAGACAACAAACTGGGGTGTGAGTTTCGGACAGAACAGCGAGAGGAACGTTAAATAAAAACAACTTGAGGTGAGAATTTATTTTTACAAAAACTTAAATAATGCCAAACCTTAGAGCGCGTCGTACCCTGCGTTTTTGTTTATTATCGACCCGGCATAATGTGTAAATTTCAACCCTCAAATAAAATGCTTAGACCATAGAAAATCTACGTGAAATAAGGATTCCAAATCCGCAAAAATCATCAAGAACCGTCAATCCAATGTCAAGTTATAGCATTTTAAAAATTTCGGTATCCAAATTTTATGTTGAGTAGTGTGTACAAGGCCTAAGGGCCTTAATCCAAAAACTGACAAAACCGTCTAGAGATATTGATGTTACCTTAGTAACGAACCATATTGCAACGACCAAAAAAATTTTTTGTGGAAATTTCACTCATACAAACTTTTTGATTTTTTGCATGACTTCATTGATCACCCCGTATATAATAAACTTATGCTCCTACGATAAATATACATCATGCAGCTTAATCCGAAAAAAACTAGCTCTTAAAATTTGCAAGCCGCGTTCAAAAATTTGTATTCCTGTTGAAAATATTGAACTTTAAATTTTGCCTAAAATTCTCTATGTGTAAGTTCGAGTGGCCAGCAGTTTATTATCTCCCCGGCGCAACAGTGTATGGCGATCACTTCAGCCTGAAACACCGTTGCGTATTTCCCTAGACTTATCGGATTACTGGCTTTTGACCTTATCTCGTAAACCCTGGCTCCGACTCCTTGTTCTCTCTTGGAGCCGTCAGTGTATCAGACTGTTTGTGCTGTTATGGGCGGACAGTTTTTCCAGTATTCCCTGTCTGGTATTACAGTCTGAAAGTTCTTATTAAAGTTATACCTTGGGATCATTACGTCTGTGGACATGCCTAGGATTGGATTTGCCCTCATTTCCGAGTATAACTTCTGGTACTCCGTCCCGTGTTGCCGGCTAATTGGCGTTTGGCCTTGCATTAACCTCTGCATCACTGACCGAGCCTCGCCTTGTATGAATATGTGTAATGGTGGAAGTCTAAGAGAACCTCAAGTGCAGTCGTAGAAGCAATTTTTATGGCCCCCGTGGCGCACAGACAAGCAAGCCTTTGTACCCCACCTAACAGCCTTATTGCTTCCGACTGCACCGTCTTAGTCCACCATACCACTGATCTATAGGTTATCATGGGTCTCACTACCCTGGTGTATAACTATAGGTTGATTTTGGGATTTAGCCTCCAGTTTTTTCCACACATTTGCCTGCACCTTCGCAGGGCGATAGTTGCTTTCTGCGTGGCTTGTTGGATGTAAGAGTTCCATGTTAATTTTTGGTCAAAGACGACTCCTAAACATTTTGCCTCATAGACAAATGGAATTTCCACTCCGTTGAGCCTTAGGAGCTTTAGTGCTCTGCACGAATTTACAAATTAACCGTCTCCAAGAAAATTTCAAACAGCTTGATCCCTTTGTTTTCGGATATGTCGATGGTGGAGATTCTCTGAGCCACTGTGTGAATATAGGTTCTACCCGGACGATCTAGTTGAAGGTTGTAAATTCCTTAAGTGTACAAAAAAAATTGTACATGTATCAAGAGCGACATTACTTGTTGCGCATTCTGCAAATGTAATAGTGTTGCACCCATAGACTGTCACAATCCAACCGGATCGTATGACTCATGAATACGTGTAAAAAGAATCAATAAAGTTTGCACTTTCTTTTACCATTCTCGTAAATTTTGTGATCCCCACACTCCCCTTTGCTCAAACATAAATGCGTGTATATATACACATATTCTAACAGAAAACATTAAGAAAATATCAATACTACAA
Source organism: Leptura quadrifasciata (assembly GCA_963675555.1). Classification (NCBI taxonomy): domain Eukaryota; kingdom Metazoa; phylum Arthropoda; class Insecta; order Coleoptera; family Cerambycidae; genus Leptura; species Leptura quadrifasciata. The sequence continues at coordinate 144,762,885 of OY776673.1, read as the reverse complement.
AAAATGGCTTTTAACACGGATACCCTGATTCCTAGTTTCGATAATGTAATGACACTTCTTGTTCCTTATGATATAGGGAACGATTTTCGTCTTTACAAAAAAAATTAAAAATGAGTTATAAGCATTTTTTATATTCCTAACGTTTATATTAGGTTCTCGAGGCCATAAAATGGTCAACTTTAGAATCTTTATTATAAGGACTGAAATTATTCCTTATAGTATATAAAACAAAAAGTGTTTAATATAAAAGTTAATAAAACGCACGGTTTACGAGGTAAAAGCCATTTAGTAAAATTGTGCGCATTGCATCTCCACCATTTTGAAAATGGCGGATTCTGAGTCTATGCTCACTCTGTCAGGCTGACACCCAGGTGGAAATTGATAAGGGCCATGCTACCTATATTACCCAAGCGGTTGATTTTATGAACATCAAAGTGCATACAGACCCCACCCTCAGCGAGTGGACTAACATCAAGGCAAAATAAATATATTTAAGTGGATATTGTGCAAATATGGATCTTATGGATACCTACTGATACATTTTTGGAACGTTGAGGATCGTTGGCACAAAAAGAATACTTAACTTTGAATGTACGACAATTGATCCAGTCAATTTTTCCAATGGCTTTGTTTCCAATAATTTGTGTCCGATGTCGGTACATTTTTGAATCGTTTGTTCCGATTGCGAAATATTTCAAAATAAGTAACCTAACCTAACCTTGCCTAAGTTATGTAACAGAGCTTAACCCCAAAATTTTTATTTAGATTAACTACATACGAGATGGACTAGCGCGGGCGAGAAGACTTGTAACTGAGCCTAAGTTTTCACCTACTTTGTGGAGCCAATATAATACCATTCTCCAAAACTTCTCCAGAAAAACAATCTTCTAGAGGGTTGGCATAATAGTTTCCAGGCAGTGGCGGGCCGACCACTTTAGCCTGTATGCATTTCTTGGCGAGCTGCAAAAAGGACACGAAGACACCGAAACAATGCTCTGAAAGTTGAACTTGGGGCACAAAATTAGGAAACCACGTGAAAAATCCAAAACAGTAGCATATGAGGAGCACATAGAGAATGACGGAGTTCTTAAGTACCTGACTCCCGTTGGATGCTCCGTCAATTTGTAAATCACAAGCCCTCAATTTTTATTATCAATGTTTATTTTCGAATTTTTTTTGAGGATATTTTTGTTTATTGGAACAGAAGTCCGTTAATAGAAAAGAGTATTGAAGTAAAGCCTTGGAACTTGCAGATTGGAACAAATAAATTGGAACAACTATCCCCACCGCTCAATTTTATACACCGAACAAAGAATAACAAAAGTAAGACCGGGAATTTAATGGACGCAAGGAGTTAGACAGATAATGAAGAACAGAGCCCATACACGAGGAAGATGAAAATATAAAAAGAGATGGAAAATGAAGTGCAGGGAGCAGCAGAGATCGTAGAAATCCCAGTAGCAATATTTTTTTATGTGAAATGTTAGTTCTGTTCATTAAGTTCTGTATTAAATATCCTGTTTTGTGCCCGTATTTACTGGTTGTCCATTTTGCAGGCCTACGCTTCTATTTGGATCTCATCTAGAACATACCCAAATAGCATTTTTCCGTCTTCTGACCAAATTTGAGCTAATTGCGACGTCGGATTAAGTTCAAATTATAGTCGGCCACTAACTTTTAGCCCAAAGTTGTAACACGACGCCTAAGCGATGGTAACCTGACGTCGGTAACTTCCCATTAATAATAATTAGGCTACCCAACCACAACCAACGCTGGTTCGAGGTAGTTGTCGCTCCTTCACTACGACCGTGTATTTTTGTGGTGATCACAAGGCCAGCTGGACGTTGTCAATACTGACCACAGATTAGCTACAAGAAATTCTACTACCTATACATCAAATAAATTGAGTATTCTTTCTTATTATTTGGGTTTTCTACCACATGTATTATTATCCTCTTCAAAACAAATCACCGAATCTACAAAATAATAGAATTATTGGGAAAAAACCTCTGCGCCCGTGACGTTTACGCCAAAGGAAAAGTCAGAGGTTATGTTTTGCAAATAATATAATTCGGAATAAACACAGAAATAATGTATTTAGCTGACGTTTCGGAAAGTAATCTCTTTCCGTTTTCAAAGCTTTTTTTTTTTTTTGAAGAACTCTTATTTTGCTGTGTATGTCAAATACACAGCTTTAAGATTCTGTTTATGTTATTTCCATAGATACTTACTACTTACACAGAACATAGAACTGATGATATTTTCTTTTATATAATGTTGAGTTTGTTAAGTTCTTCTTTTAACATTGGTAGCCAGGTTGTACAAATATCTACAGAACAATTCGATACGCACCTATCTTCATTTAATAAGATTATTGCTGATTCCTTAATTTTTCTTTTTTTGGTATCTGTTTCTTTTGTTAAAATTTTTGCCGAGTCCCAGTTTATTCTATGTCCGTTTTCCCAAGCATGTTCACAAATCTTTGATTTCTGAATTTCATTATTTCTAATGTAGTTCTTGTGCTCATCCAACCTCACACTGAAAGGTCTGGATGACTCACCCACATAACATTTATCACATTCACACGGGATATTGTAAATACAGTTTTTTGAATTCTGCTCCCTGTTTATCGGTTTTGTTTTTGTTAAAATAAATCTTAAAGTGTTCCCAGTTTGAAATACCGTCCTAACATCAAATTTGTCACCTATACGGCGTAGCTTTTCCGATAGTCCGTATACATAAGGAATTATTGCTGTATAATGACGTTCAGGTTTTTGTCGTACCTGATTGTCCCTATTTTCAACATTTATGAAAACTCTATCAACAAAGGCTTCAGGATATTGATTTTGTACTAGAACCTCTTTGATAAATTTTTTCTCGTTATTTAATATTTCATTATTAGATGAAATTATTTTGGCCTTATCGTATAAACATTTTACTACACCCCTTTTAACATTTATCGACTGATTTGAGTTGAAATTTAGATATCTATTAGTATGTGTTGGTTTTCTATAAACGCTTGTTTCAATTGTATTATTTACCCTTCTAATTAAAACATCTAAAAACGGTAGTTCATTCCTACTTTCTACTTCTAATGTGAATTTAATAGATGGTTCCTTACTATTTATATTTTCCAAAAAACTATCTAGTAAATCGACACCATGGGGCCAAATTGCAAAGATGTCAACATATCTCCACCAGACAACCGGTTTGTTTATACAATTTTGAACATGTGTGTTCTCAAAGTTCTCCATAAATATGTTGCTTAAAATTGGTGATAATGCAGACCCCATAGCCATACCAAAATCCTGCTGATAGAACTCATTGTCCAATTGAAAATAGGTTGTCTTTATACACAGTGTTAAGAGTTCCATTATGCTATTTACACTTAATTTAGTTCTAGTTTCCAAATTATTATCATTTAGTAACCTGTCTGATAATAATTTGGAAACTAGAACTAAATTAAGTGTAAATAGCACAATGGAACTCTTAACACTGTGTATAAAGACAACCTATTTTCAATTGGACAATGAGCTCTATCAGCAGGATTTTGGTATGGCTATGGGGTCTGCATTATCACCAATTTTAAGCAACATATTTATGGAGAACTTTGAGAACACACATGTTCAAAATTGTATAAACAAACCGGTTGTCTGGTGGAGATATGTTGACGACATCTTTGCAATTTGGCCTCATGGTGTCGATTTACTAGATAGTTTTTTGGAAAATATAAATAGTAAGGAACCATCTATTAAATTCACATTAGAAGTAGAAAGTAGGAATGAACTACCGTTTTTAGATGTTTTAATTAGAAGGGTAAATAATACAATTGAAACAAGCGTTTATAGAAAACCAACACATACTAATAGATATCTAAATTTCAACTCAAATCAGTCGATAAATGTTAAAAGGGGTGTAGTAAAATGTTTATACGATAAGGCCAAAATAATTTCATCTAATAATGAAATATTAAATAACGAGAAAAAATTTATCAAAGAGGTTCTAGTACAAAATCAATATCCTGAAGCCTTTGTTGATAGAGTTTTCATAAATGTTGAAAATAGGGACAATCAGGTACGACAAAAACCTGAACGTCATTATACAGCAATAATTCCTTATGTATACGGACTATCGGAAAAGCTACGCCGTATAGGTGACAAATTTGATGTTAGGACGGTATTTCAAACGGGGAACACTTTAAGATTTATTTTAACAAAAACAAAACCGATAAACAGGGAGCAGAATTCAAAAAACTGTATTTACAATATCCCGTGTGAATGTGATAAATGTTATGTGGGTGAGTCATCCAGACCTTTCAGTGTGAGGTTGGATGAGCACAAGAATTACATTAGAAGGAATGAAATTCAGAAATCAAAGATTTGTGAACATGCTTGGGAAAACGGACATAGAATAAACTGGGACTCGGCAAAAATTTTAACAAAAGAAACAGATACCAAAAAAAGAAAAATTAAGGAATCAGCAATAATCTTATTAAATGAAGATAAGTGCGTATCGAATTGTTCTGTAGATATTTGTACAACCTGGCTACCAATGTTAAAAGAAGAACTTAACAAACTCAACATTATATAAAAGAAAATATCATCAGTTCTATGTTCTGTGTAAGTAGTAAGTATCTATGGAAATAACATAAACAGAATCTTAAAGCTGTGTATTTGACATACACAGCAAAATAAGAGTTCTTAAAAAAAAAAAAAAGCTTTGAAAACGGAAAGAGATTACTTTCCGAAACGTCAGCTAAATACATTATTTCTGTGTTTATTCCGAATTATATTATTTGCAAAACATAACCTCTGACTTTTCCTTTGGCGTAAACGTCACGGGCGCAGAGGTTTTTCCCAATAATTGTATTATTTTGTAGATTCGGTGATTTGTTTTGAAGAGGATAATAATACATGTGGTAGAAAACCCAAATAATAGGAAAGAATATTCGAAGAATGCCACAAATAACTTTCAGACAATAAATAAATTGAGGTTATAGCTTATTGTCAATTGTTTACTTTTTATTTTCATACAGACAGGTGTCTAGTTAGGTATGTTAGATTAGGTTAGTTTAAAATCATGTGAAGGAAGAAAATCAAACGTTTGCTAAAGTTGCATTCTGAAACTGGGATGAGGTTATTCTGACGTTTGGACGTCGTGCTACACTGATTATAAATTCTTATTCATATATTTAGGAGAGAAATCGCAATTAAAGGTCGGGAAAAGGTGTTAAATTTTTGACTAGCGTTACGTGAAGTCAATATTTTGGACATGATAGCGCTAAAATGTGGTTATCTAGTCACAATTGGGATTGGGTTGATTATATGGAAATTTCCCGACGACTCCATGTTTTTCCGTGAGAGAGATGCAAATAATTTCGGCGGTCTATGTTTGAAATGTTTTTTGTCATTATAAGAGTAAAATTAGGCTAAACTAGGGATTTTATTTAAATGCCGACTTTATAACACGTTTTTACATTGAAATCTATACTCCTCAGAGAATTAAACATTTTCCAAATTGTAAATAAATAAACATTAACTAAATATTAAATATGCTCAAATTTTGTGGAGATCGAATATTTTTCGACCTACCTCAATCATATTTATCAGTAAAGTGTGATAGGTTCGTCGTTTTTGAGCATCTTTCACTACGTAAATTTATTTTGTCGTTGTAAAACACAACGAAATAAAACGCCATGCATCATTTCACTGTTTTTATTGCCGTAAGGAAACTAAAGTTCTAAGTTTGGCCACAGTTCACAAAGAGAGAGCCAGTTTAGAAGTATTTATACAATATTATATACTATATCCGACTTCCTCGCATAAAAGTCAGTACTTGGACTACTTACAGATGACGTCCCACTAAGTACCCAAATGTTTATAACTAGGTCGATGACTAACTCCTGAACGAATCGAATTTTTATCCCCTATTTTGGTGTAAAAACGGATCGGAAAGTGGTCGCGTGGACGTTGGTTGCCGACGTTGGGTCCTTTATAACAATGTTGGCTCGACGTCCAAACGCTATTTGAGTATACTGTCAATTGGAACTTTAAAGTAAAAATTGCGTGTCAAATACAATGAAAAGGGAATTACTAGAGGTACCAGTAGAACTGAAAAAATTACCTGGCATTCGGACGGCTAAAGAATCGAGCAGAGTGTTCGCATAGTGATATGAGCAACTCGTAATTCAGCACATTGTCTGGACAATATACCTCTGTTTTTTAGGTAGAAATATACGTAATATTGCACTGAACAAGGAAAAATAATAAGAGAAATATAGAAATAGTGGAATTAATGACTGATGGTCGAGAAGTAAGCGCACTTGCCTCTCACCCAAAAGTTCCGGGTTTGATCCCCGGTCGTGGCAGTGGAAAATACTGTGAGAGAGATTTTTCCACTATACACGGATATTGGGTGTGTGTCCCTTGTCTCTAAATGTGTAGCCCCCTCTCACACAAGGCTCTTCTAGAGCCTTCCGGGATAAAGGGGATCGTCATTACCTGTGGTGTATTTATTATTATTAATGTATTAACATACAACATTATTAAGAGCACTGTCAAATCCGAAGATGACATCCAAATTCATGTGCAAATACCGAGAAGAACTAAGGGCCCTGGCGAACTAAAATGACGTAGCCTTATCTAGGGTGCTTGAATATTGTGTCATTGAAAGTGTTTTCTATTTGTATTTCATGTTCACATACTCATCAATTCATTACCGTTGAAATATCTGAGTGGAACTTCATTAAAAGTAAAAATGAAAATGATTTTTTATTTATACGTTTATACCTACCTTGTCATATTTGGTAAACTTGGAGATACCAAAGGAAAACTTTGCGAATCTGTTATATGCCAATGTAAAACATTCATTTTGGAGGCAGCCATCCCTTCAATGTTCTTTTTAATTGTTTTTACTGACAAATAATTTCTTGCAGTATCAATCAGTAAACCACGATGACGGTATATTGGCTTATCTTCTATTTGAACAAAATTTAAAGTGGCTAGACATGATGTATTTTCTTCATAAGGCACCAATAGTTGAAGTAACGTTTCCAGACCATGCCTAACCCCATATACAGTATTTCCAGTGATTTGGACTTTAAATTTATTGGCTGAAATATCATGAAAATGAAAATATTTTGTTTTCTCGAGGGGTAGGTAACTGTACAGGATGCCCCAATCAACGAGTTATGCTCAATTTTCTCGGGAGTATTTAAAATAAATCTTTGTTGAAAAACCAGCCTGACGTAGGAATGTGATTCCAATAAGAAACAATATAATTGAAATTGAAAATGGTGGATTTTTGTATTCTCACATTGTTGTGAAGTAAGCGAAACACCATTGGAAAAGAGCAGTAGAGTGGCGTTGCATTGTGAGTGTATATTGATTCTTAATTTTACGTTAATCACTCTGTTTTCAAAGATGAGTTTTTCTCTTACATACAGGGGTATTGAGGAATGAAATAAACGGTTCAAAAATGTGATATAATGAATATTATTGTACTGTCTATTTGAACCACTTCAATTCAATATATTTTTCTGATATATTATGATCTTATGTTTGTAGGTTAAAATTTGTAAATTTTCATCTAAAAAATATTTTAAAAAAAAGCTTTTATTTCAATGCTCTAAAAAGTAGGAAATAAACTTTGAGGTAAATCAAACCCATCATTTTATTACATTATATTTTTTATATTTATATTTTTTTATGATATAAAAGTTTGTCGCGAGATTTTCCTCGCGACAAGTTTTTATATCATAAAAATGTATAATGTAATAAAATAATGGGTTCGATTTACAAGTTTATTTTCTACTTTTTAGAACATTTAAATAAAAGCTTTTTTAAAAACATTTTTTAATATATTTTATTTTTTACTTTTTAGTCTTTTGATATGTTGTAATCCCCAGATATCGATTTTGAGACGAATCGGATCATAAACGGTAAAGTCGTCCGCCATCTTGAACAAAATTTTTTACTATAAATTCGTAATCTGCGACCCCAAAAACCCCCGGATATCGATTTTGATCAATTTGGACCATAAATGACAATAGTCGTCCGCCATATTGGTGCCGCCATTTTGGATTTCTAAACTTTTGATCAAGAATTCATAATTGGCGATCTCGAAAACCCCCAGATATCGATTTTGAGTCGAATCGGATCATAAACGATAGAGTCGTCCGCCACCTTGAAGCCGCCATCTTATTTTTTTTCTTATATGAAAATGTTAAAGTGTATTGTCACCAGACTTATACATGCAAAATTTCCAAGCTCTAGCTTAACTAGAACTAATCGAAATTTTGATTGCAGGATGTGCCCTAAACAAACTAACTAACTAACTAACTAACTAACCAACTAACAAACAAACATTGCAAGTTTAATAAAAGCTTTTAAAAAACATCAGGATTCTTTGTGCAAAACATAATATTTTCATCATCTATAACTCGAGAATGTGTCGTTTTTAGAAACTCCATACAATTTCTTGAATTAAACAGCAGTGCCACATTATTTCTAACAACTAGTTGCAGACTGTACATGTGAGTTTTGGAGGAACAGGGAAATACCTACAAAAAGAATATTGTGAATATTTGCTATTTTGGGACCAGAATTTAGAAGTGCTATTGCCTTTGTTTATTAGCCTTACTGGATTCGATTCAACCTCGACGATAAAAGAGAGATCAAAGCACTGCCTTATTTGCTTTGAAAAGAACACGAGAGTTAGTTACCGTCTCAGTGTGTGAGATTCTGGACAAAGAACTATCGAATTGATTATTTGATTCTTAAGAAATCTAGATCCCTACGATATTCAAAAGTCAATCCGCCAACTCGAAAAAAATTATAAAAACTCTAAGAATGGTCGAGAAATTTAAAATTGAATATCATTGCGATAAGAGGAAATGATTTTACTAAAGTGGGTGAAGATAAATCGTATCTATGAGCCTATCGAATGAACCTAATGCGAATTCTGTAAGTCAAATAGAACTGTCTAAGTGGCGGACGCAATACAATTTTGAATCCGTCGCCAAGCATCAAGGAGATAATGTGTATCAATTCTTATTTTTTTAAATCGTAGGTTTTTTAACGTGATGCTTTAAAGTCATGAAGTTAAGAAAAACATTGTTTTTAAAAAGCACATTTATTAACAATTTTCAAGAATATATTTTCTTTGACCCTCATTTCATCCCATTTGCATCTAAACAAATATACGCATAATGAGAGAAGTTTCCAAAATCTACAATTTTACAAAAAACCCAGCAGTTTTTGTTTATTAGGGGCCGAGCAAAAGCTTCTGAGGCTATCTTCGTAAATCGATATTTTAATTAGTATTTTTATAGGAAACACAGAAATTATAGATTATTTAAGGGGTCAGTTGGTTCTAAATAGCTCTACTATGAATTACCCTACAACTGATTGTTGTCCAGGAATCCAATACTTTCTAAAAAGCTTGTGATTTCTCTGGGAGCTAATGTCTCTAGTTTTTTTTTAAATGGCTTTGGGCCAGAGATCATGCAGTCAGTCACACTATGTTAAAATTATATAACCTAAACAAAATGGAGAAAAATAGTGAAGAAGAGCAACGCAGGAAAATACAGGGAAACACGCTTCTCATCCAGGGGTCTGTCAGGACATTGAGTTTGACATCACAAAAAAAAGACCACGGTAGGGTAGGTAAAAACATAAGGTTAAAACAAGAAGAAAACACAGCTAACCTATAGTGTGATATTAACATCTATCAAAAAACCAATGATTAATTCATAGATTTTATGACTACTTATAGCAAGTAAACTGACTACGTTGAACGGAGCCATGTCTCTAGGTTTTCAGGCGTGAATTTCGCTTACTTTAGCCTAATGCGGATTAATACCTTGCAATCACAAACTGCAACTGAGGCCGCGGAACATGTACCGCGGTCTCAATTGCAGTATCACAGTATCTGCATTTATCATCTATTCTATCATCTATGTGTCAAGAACATGGATAAAATCCATGTTCTTGACACGGTACTTCAAGGGACAATGGTCTGTTAGAAGGCCTGCAATCAGTCTTAATTCCGACTTTTCGAGTTCGAGAAGCCTTGTGGTATTTCTTGACGAATAAGTTATAAACTTTTTCCTTTGTCTTTGGCCTGGAGTATTCATTCATCCAATAGGACTTTTTCTGCTTCTTTTCTCATTTTTGGATCTTCTCCATTATGAGTCACTTGGATATGTCACAAAATTGTTCAGGTCCAAATATAACGCTTCAGCTCCTTTTCTTGCAAGGCTGTCAGCTAATTCGTTTCCTTCTATTCCCTCATGCCCTAGCACCCACATCAACGTAACTTTGTTGTTATTAGCCAGTTGCCTCAGAGGTTGTCTATATTCTCAGACAATTTTAGACTAGAAGGTATAGGATCTTACAGCCTTTAATGATGCCTGACTATCTGAAAGTATATAGATTTTTGCTTTTCGAATGAATTTCTGGACACACTGATCTATAGTGTAAATCTCTGCCTGAAAGATGGTTGAGGTGTTGCCAAGGACTCTGGATGGCTTACATTTAGGTCTCGCTATGCCCACATCTATCCCTTCAGCGTTCTTAGATCCATCTGTATGCAAGATAAGTGACCCTTTATCCAATCGCACAGTTCTTCGATCCTGCTTGTTTGGTGACTTTCAATCAGCACGTCAAAGAGGCATTCAAAGTTCCACGTGATTGGTATAGTGATAAATAAGCCACAATTGGCATTGAGTCAGTGGGTTTTGTCATGAACACAAAGTGGATAAGTTCCGAAATCTCTAAGTGACCAACCATATTGAATTTAAGTGCCTGATGAAATCGTAGAGCACTAAGTGCTGCCTGAAAACATGCCAATTCGCCGTTTACTCAGCGTTAGGTGCATTCGATTGCTCATATATGCGCTTTATTGAACTTTGTTGAAATAATTCCCTCATATCGCAAAGATATGAGAGAATAGCTCAGTGTGTTAAAGCGACTGATTTCCCCCACAGACCTACAAAAAATTATCAAACCTACACCAAACTTGAAAGCACCAGGTCCTGATACAATCCCTAACCTTGTGCTCAAAAACCTACCCCTAAAAACCCTTACCCAATTCACCTACATCATAAACTCCATCCTCAAGACGCAGTATTTCCCGGACACCTGGAAGATGGGTATTGTGATCCCAGTCTTGAAACCAAATAAACCTCCACATAAAGCTAGCAGCTATCGACCTATTACCCTGCTAAACACCATGGGAAAAATCCTAGAAAAGGTTATCTTACAAATTTTAAACAAATTGTGTAAGAAAAAAGCTTTAATTCCGGTGAGGCAATTTGGTTTCACAGCTGGACACAGTACCACTCTTTCACTAGTACAGGTGGTGAGGGATATTGTCGATGGGTATAACCGGAAACAGTGCACCGTCCTGTTACTGCTGAACATCCAAAGTGCATTCGATCGTGTCTGGCACAAGGGTCTCATATATAAACTTAAAGAGACATGTAAGTTACCGTTATACATAGTATCCCTTATAAAAAACTTTTTATTCAATAGGCGCATTAGGGTGAATGTAGGAGGGTCACTCTCTGGTGTTACGCACATGACGGCGGGAGTCCCACAAGGATCCATCCTATCCCCCCTCCTCTACTCCCTCTATACCTCAGACATCCCGACTAACCAGACCGCTAACTTACTACTGTACGCAGACGATACGTTACTTTACGCGACGTCATTTTACGCACAAACGGCAACTTACAAGATACAATACCACCTATTTGAACTACTCGACTACAACAAAACATGGAAAATTGCGGTGAACGAGGAAAAGTCACAGACTGCCCCGTTTCACCGCAAATTTACAAACATACGTACAATAACCAGACTGAAACTTAACAATAGGGACATCGAGGAAAAGACCACGGTCGATTACCTCGGTGTCACCCTAGACACCAGACTATCTTTTGGATCTCACATTACGAAAACGATAAACAAAACATACGCGACCCTCAGCAGGCTCTACCCGATATGCAATCGGAGGAGCCTGCTGACGACAGACAATAAACTAGTACTATACAAAACAATATTTAGACCAATACTTACGTACGCCTGCCCTGTCTGGAACATGGTTTCAGACACGCAGTGCAACAGACTTCAACGTACACAAAATAAATTACTAAGACTACTCCACGAGATACATAACGGTCGACGACTTACACAGACAAACGAGACTTCTCAGAGTGCGAGAATTCATTGACGAAACTGCACAAAAATTTTTTAAAACCAAAAACGGCCTTCTCCACTCTGACAAGCAACATAACAGCCACTAGACGTTACCACAATACTGGACACAAACACAGACTGATATACCACCGACTACCAATATACGAAGAACAGATCCCACCAGACTGACCACACTATTCTCCCCCTATCTCTATTCTCCCCCTACGCCACCACTTACCTTCTATCACACCCCCTCATCCTCCTTTTTTAACTATAGTTTACACACTGTTGTGTGTGCACAAAATTAAATATTAAATTCAACCCCAGCAATAGTCGTATTCACACCATTTTTTAAAGTAGGTTTTTTGCTATTAGTTTTCCTACAAAACTCAAACATTATTCAAATTAAACATAAATGTTTGCATATTAATTAGTTGAAATTACGTTGGTAATAAGATCGTTGAAACAAAATATGCCGAATACTTTTGTGAGCGGCTATCATTTCCCTTAAAATTTAAATTTGTCTTATGCCTCATGCAAGAACATCCTGCAACTGTGGTGGGTCGATGCCATCCGCATTCTGTCACGCCGCAGCACTATATGTATATTGTTAAATACAATAAATCATATATTGAGATATTTAAGACAAAATGACTTGTATATAATTTTAACATTCAATAAATTTCTTTTAATTGGTAATTGGCTAGCAAACTGAGTTACCTAGCGAAGTGAGTTCGATTCTCGCAAGGCGAAACAATTTTTCATTAAAAAAATTGCCCCAAGAGTGGTTCGGAGTCCACATTAAACTGTAGGGCCTCGTCTCTCTTTGCCTAGCACAATATCCTTGAGATCTTCCAGGGGGTTACTTCGGTAACTTGAGAGGCGGTTAAGAAAACATTAATATTTTCGATCATTTTTGGTGTTTTTAATTATTTTCAAGTTGGCGGATTCCTAAAGGATTTCATTGCCAGTATTTTTGTTATTCCGATTTGATTACTTGAACATGATGTTATGATTTTGAAGCTCCGTCAGTTTTTGGAAAAAATATTTTTTTCGTAATCAGGAGGTTAAAATAAGAATCATCAATAAAATTTCCCCTGGAAAGTTGTCGCTGAATATAATTAATTTGCATCATTTATATTGTACTAACAAACTATCATTTTAAGTACTTGAATTAGGTTCGCCAATATTTAAAAAGTTGGAAGCACTTTTTGTTGAGAGAGTCACATGGTATATGGGTAAATTTCAAGAAATGGACCAAAACGTGAAATTAACCTCTAGTTTCAATATAATGATCCAAATATGTTTGCCTTTTTTTTATTGATAGGAGATTTCCTTTACTTAAAAAAATCAAGAAGCAAACCTGAATTTTATGACATTTCCTTTTATATTTTTAAACAGTCAAATCGTAATTTCGGCGACATGAAATGAGGCATGTTCCTTACTTTATAACTATATTATAAAAATTATATGTTACATTATAGCATCCGGAAGGCAGGGAATTGGCCTCGGAGGAAGAGCCAAAAGAGGGGGAGGAAGAAGGAGAGGACGAGCTCCACTCCTCTGACGAAGAGGGCGAAGACTTCTCCGGCCAAAGTGGGTTAAGCCCGCTCATGAGGCCTGGCGCCCAGAAGCGGACGCCCATGGAGGTGGGAGAAGTAATTGGGGGGGAGGATCTGGCACCTCTGGGACCTTCACCCTAATAAAAGAAGAAATCAGGGTCCTGCAGGCGAATCTCCATCACGCAAAGGCTGCTTCGGCTATTGCATGTCGGAGGTTCGAGGAAGAAGGCATCGACATTGCCCTCCTGCAGGAACCCTGGATAGTCAAGGAAGGGTAAGGGTAAGTTGTTGTACAATACGCGATCTACTAGACCTAGATCGTGTATTGTATACAGTAGTAGAGTTAAGTGTATACTAATTCCGGTGCTCTGCACCGACCATTTTGTTACAGCCACTCTAACAGCATCGACGGAAGAGGGTATGAAGAGCCGGGTCATTTGCTCCGCCTACTTCCCAGGTGAGGAAAGATCCTGTCCACCGGAGATACTAAGCGACATAGTTGCATACTGCGGAGAGAGGAACCTTCCACTACTAATTGGATGTGATGCCAACGCACACCACAAGGTATGGGGAAGCACTAACATCAACAACAGGGGTGAGTCATTATTACATTTCATCCTAGGGGAAAGGTTACTAATAGCTAATATAGGCAGGAAACCTACTTTCGTCACTTCAGTGCGTAGGGAAGTCTTGGATTTAACCTTATGTACGTGGTTCTCGCCTCACACATCTTCCAGCGGCTTGTATATCAGTGTATGCGCGGAAGCTATACAACCTTAGGAGAGGGTTGAATAGGAGATATACCATCCTTCGGAGGGGATGTAAAGCCGTCGGTCCCTTGTCTATTAAATGTTAGGCAAGTAAAAGATCCCTACTCTTCTTAAGGGAAGAGGTTCGGCAAAATTCCTGGTTGGGGGTAGCTCGTCTACAGGCGTCGGTGTTAGGCCTCAGTAGCGGAAATAGGCCGACGTTAAATAAATGTATAAAAAAAAAAACCTTATGTACAGGTAATGTAAGTGATACTATCAAGAACTTGCACGTGTCAGAAGAGCCATCAGGCTCCGATCATAGGCACATCAGATTCAACGTCAAGATCCCATCTCTAACGGAGACGAAATTCAGAAATCCCCGAGATACCAACTGGGAAGGATATTTAGAGTCCCTCAGAGGGTATTTAGAGGGAGGAATAGCGTCTGGAAGAAGCATAGAGAGCCTTGAAGTGGCAGTGGAACAGGTAAGCGAGGCGATAGGGGCTGTCTACCAGGAAAACTGTCCGGAGAAAACAAGGAAAACCAGGGGTAAAACAGTCTGGTGGAATAACCACCTAGAGGGCCTTAGGGCTGAGGTTAGAAGGTTATTTAATAGGGCCAAATCCAACCAAGACTGGGATACCTACAAAGTAAAACTCACGCAGTACAATAAAGAGGTCCGCAAGGCAAAGAGAGACTCATGGAAGAGATTCTGCGAAGAGGTCAATGATGGCCCCGCAGCTTCCAGAATCCATAGAGTCCTGGCCAAGGACGGTTGTACTGCGGACGAAATAGGCTTTATCAAAAAAGATGATGAAACCTACAAAGAAACAATGACGGAAAGTATCAAATTGCTCATGGAGGCACACTTTCCGGGCTCACTGATATTAACAGACCTAGAGGATAGGCATTATCCAGGCCAAAGGCCAGAAAGGCCCAAACTTGCGGACTGGAGATTGGCCACCGAGGTTATAAAACCTGATAAAATCAGATGGGCAATCAGTAAGTTCCAACCACTTAAATCTCCTGGAGTGGACGGAATATATCCAATTTTGCCCCAAAAGGGGCTGGAGGTATTGATACCTTACTTATGTAAAATATTCAGAGCTTGCTTGGCCTGGAAATACATACCAAAAATATGGCGGAAGGTGAGAGTCATCTATCTACCAAAAATAGGTAGATTATCGGACCAAACGCCCAAGTCATATAGGCCTATAAGTCTATCCTCTTTCCTACTTAAAACGACGGAAAGACTGATAGATAGGTACATTAGAGACGAACTACTAAGGGAAAATCCCCTAAGTGAACGTCAATATGCATACCAGCCAGGGAGGTCGACAGACCTTGCGCTGGATGAATTAAACAGACTACTAGCAAAGTCTCTCGAGGACAAAGAAATGGCAGTAGTTACATTCCTAGACATAGAAGGAGCGTTTAATAATGCAACAACGCACTCACTAACGAGCGCATTATCAAAGAGAGGAGTCCCAACAACGATCTGCCGGTGGATAAAAGCCAGCCTAGATAATAGGATTATAATATCTAATCTAGGTGAGATTTCCATCGAGGCAAAAGTGAGCACGGGATGTCCCCAGGGAGGGGTACTATCTCCACTACTATGGGCAACCCTGGTGGACGAACTCCTCCGGAAACTTTCCACAGAGGGCTTCTATTGCTTAGGATATGCTGATGATCTAGCAATAGTCGTTAAGGGGCGATTCGCGAATACAATAACGGAGCGTTCGCAAAGAGCCCTAAATGTTGTCGACAAATGGTGTTGCAAGGAAGGACTTTCTATAAATCTCCACAAAACCACAGTCGTCAATTTTACAAGGAGAAGAGCACTGCAAGGCCTAAAGGCCCTAAGGCTCAACGGAGTGGAAATTCCATTTGCCTGTGGGGCAAAATATTTAGGAGTCATTTTTGACCAAAAATTAACATGGAATTCTCACATCTAAAAAGTCACACAGAAAGCCACAATCGCCCTGGGAAGGTGTAGGCAAATGTGTGGGAAAAACTGGGGGTTAAATCCCAAGATGAACCTATGGTTATACACCAGGGTAGTGAGACCCATGATAACCTATGGATCAGTGGTGTGGTGGACTAAGACGGTGCAGTCGGGAGCAATAAGGCTGTTAAGTGGCGTACTGCTTGCCTGTGCGCCACGGGGGCTATAAAAACTGCTCCTACGGCTGCACTTGAGGTCCTCTTGGACCTACCACCCTTACACGTATTCATACAAGGCGAAGCTCGGTCAGTGGTGCACAGGTTAATGCAAGGCCAAACGCCAATTAGCCAGCAACACGGGACGGAGTATCAGAAGTTATACTCGGAGATGAGGGCAGATCCCATTCTAGGCATGCCCACGGATGTAATGGTCCCCAGGTATAGCTTCAACAAGAACTTTCAGACTGTTATACCAAACAGGGAGGATTGGAAAAACGGTCCTCCCATAACAGCACAAGCAGTCTGGTACACTGACGGCTCCAAGACAGAACAAGGAGTCGGAGCCGGGATTTACGGGACAAGGTCAAAAGCCAGTATCCCGATAAGTCTAGGGAAATACGCAACGGTGTTTCAGGCTGAAGTGATCGCCATACACTGTTGCGCAAGGGAGATAATAGGACAAGGTACTGTTAACCAGTCGATTGCCATTTTCTCTGATAGCCAAGCGGCAATAAAAGCAATCAGTTCCATGCAAATCAACTCAAGATTGGTGTGGGACTGCTTGACGGCCCTTACAGAGCTGGGAAGTCAGAACAGAGTGACCCTAGCATGGGTACCAGGACACGAGGGACACAGAGGGAACGAAAAGGCTGATCAACTGGCCAAGGAAGGCGCACTTGAAGCCCCAATAGGACCCGAGCCCTTTTGTGGCGTGGCAAAACCATGCATACGAGCAGCCATTAAGGAATGGGTGCAAAATAAATCTCTGGAATGGTGGAGGAACCTCCCAGGACAGAGACAGGCCAAAGAGTTCATTAAAGAACGTTCGGCCAAATTTACGGAAGAGCTACTAAGCCAGAATAGGAAGGCCATCAGAGTAATAGTAGGCCTTCTAACTGGCCACTGCCGGCTCAATAGACACATGAGCCTAATGGGCCTGGCAGAGGACGCGACATGCAGATTCTGCCAAGAGAAAGAGGAAACCTCAGTTCACGTATTGTGCCACTGTGAAGGTCTGGTGAGGCTGAGATTCCAAGTACTCGGAGAAGAAAAACCAAGGGCGGACAGCTATATAAAAGGGTCTTTATCAAAGCTATGGAGTCTATTACAAAGGACAAAGCTGGATGAGGTACTATAAGGAAGATATCCTGGGAGCATCACAATAGACCTGAAAAGGTCGCGGTGGTAAAGGCTAAACAACCAGCTCCCTTGCTAATCTAATCTAATCTAATAGCATTCTGTAATTATTATTTTTAATTGTGTAAATCCTGAGTATTAAAGAAAATAAGCATTTTTGAAAAGTACTCTGCTAAACTTGAGAAAAGTAAGAGCAAACCAGTGAAATTACATTGGTAGTAATGTCGGCGACGGCTCACGTTTACTTTCACAGAAACTCGACAGGAGGTGCTAGTGATGTTTAGTTATTATTGATGGTTTCTAGATATGCATGCGACATCGGCTCCATGCGGTAAATTACTCATTTTTATATCCATTAGAAACAAAACTGGTTTTTCTATCGATATTTTGCTTGTCACACTTCTTATTCGCTGCATTTCGGCGACTGAACTAACACAATCATTTGTTACTGAATTTCTAATATTATTTTTTTTTACGTAATGTTCTGCTTGTTTGTGTAAGCTAACCTCAATGTCGATCTTCCTAGTCCACGTAAAAATTGGCGGAAAAATGTTCAATTCAGAATGCATACTCGGCGATGGTAATTTCGGCGATGTTGACGAAATTACATGACGTAACTGACATTATTTGCGATAATTAAATAATTTTAGGCTCTAAAAAAATCAGTTAAATTACCAGAATTTTATTTTCCTTAAGTTTGTTGGTTATGCTGGTTGGCGTAATTTTGAAATATATTTTCAAATTTTAGTTATCTTTTTCCCGATTGCATCCTAATTGTTGTTTCATTTCAATCCTTATTTTCTTCTCTGTTCCTCGCAAATATTTTCAAAATGAGTAATTTAGATACGCAGAAATGAATTGAAATACTAAAAGGGGATAAAGAACCGACTTTAAAAATAAATGAAAGGAAAAGACAGTTAAAAGAAAACTTTGCGCAAGAACGGGAGCACAAAAGAATTATGAAAAATTGAAAGCTGAGCAAAATACCCCAAAACATTATGAGAATCAGAATCGTTTTGCTTTTGATTATATTATAATCACAGAATACTACTCAGCGACGTCGCCCCTCTTTGATGTTTCATTGGCAATCTGGGTGACCTCCGCCATCTTTATGTAGGTTCAGCTCAGTTCAGTTTTTAGTTAAGTTCAGAGTCAGTTGCTGATAAGTTATAAAGTAACAAGCAATTAATAGCTTAAAAAATGAATCTTACGTATTAGGAATTGCTGATAAATTATGTTATTTGTTATAATTTATGACAGGAAAACCTACAAAAATATGGCGGCTTCGCATTTTGGCGTCTCTGGGTGAGACTAATAAATATTGCATTTTGTTCAAAAAAGGCTATTATTTATGTCTATATATAATAATATACCACTTGTTTATTCTTACTTGCTACTTAGACTAAAAATTTTCCATAACATTGTGCAGTAAGTAATTTCGGGGATGCATTGGTAATTTTGGCGACACTCATTCTTTTGCGTTTCTTTAGTATTTTTAATGTTTATAAGAAGCTAAAAAGGTATTAATTAAAATCTGGTAAGTTTTCCTTATATGAAAAATACAATCATCATTCTCTAATAAATGTATCCTGTTCGTAAGAGAGAATTTTCAGCTTGGAAAATTCATATTTTTGATATCATCAGCAACATCTAAAAGATTTTTATTAATTTTAATTATTTTAGTAATGTCCCTACTCCCAGAAGCTTCATCTAAACATACTTTTTATCATGCTAAAGTGTAAAAGAAACAAATACTGATAACACAGAACGAGCCACCGAAATTACACTAAACCTCGGTTTTCTAACAAAGAATATCAAATATCACCAAATACCAAACAAAAAATGTGTTGCTTGAATCAAACAATAAAAGTAGGGGCTTTATAGACTCGGAAAATATATACTATGATCATGAAAGGCGAATGTTACTTTCTCCTGAACTGTCAGGTCGTTTTGGCCCACTTCTTGAAATTCTCCCATACACCAGCTCAGGAAGAAGTGACTTTATTAGCAATAATAGCAATAATCCTGAAACCAAACCCCCAAAAAATGCCACCATTGATTTCGGTTGGAAAAATCAACTGAAGACTCAAAAATGGATATCATTTGCTTAAGTGAGCGAAAAGTGTGTAAGGAATTGATCCATAAGAATAATTGCTTAATGGCCTGAGGTTGTAAGAAAACAATTTATTTTTGTATAGTCGTGAACAATACATAATAGAACAACTCTTTTAGCGTAGTGTAAATCTATCTTCTGTTTGAATACGCAGTAAGAAGGCCAAATAAAACAATTATTGGAATAATTCTATATTATATTTTAAACTGTAAATATTTAATTTATAACAAATGTGTTTAAATGTAAACAACATATTTATTAAACTTATAAGACTTGTCCGATTATTTATTGTACAGGAATGTACCTTACCGCGCAAATGGTTATGTTCAAAATCTTGATTTTATTAATTATTTTCATATTTTAATTACTCAATTTTTATTAAACTAATGTTTTTAGTTAATTACTCTTTTTCTTTACATGTTTATTGAATACAGACAATATGTACAGCAATCGATCGGAAGTTTTGTCTTTTTTTAACTTAATATTCTTGATTTTTACAGTATTCTAAAAAATTAAATGTACCTTACAGCGTGGCCTTGGAGTAGTGTTTGAAGGAGTTCATTTGGGCCCTACCCTAGTATTGTTTTTAGCCACCAATAAGCACTGTTTAATTGAAGGCCAAACGTTAATATGAATTGCAACTCATACTACTCTGCTAGTTTACTAGTTTGATGCAGGATTGCAGGAATTCATTGCCAGGAAGAAATTAACTAACGATTGCGCATTCGTTTAGTATATTCAATTCGATTCGTTGAGAATCGTAAATTCGTCTGGCTTTCCTGTGGTCGATCAACTTGAAAAAGTTGTAAAAAAGGGTTAAAACACAAAAGTTCTATGACAGTGATGAAACATGGATACCCCCCGTTTTCGAGGGCACTAAATATGATGGTGATAATTTTAAGGTTCCTACTCCTCAGGAACTACCCCTAAACTCGAAGAACCACCTCTATTTCATGTTTTTTTCCATCGGAGCCATGCATATCGGTTTTTTTGGGCAGGATTTGGATAGGCCGTAAGAAATTTAACCTTATAACATCTTATCTACCCCCGGGGTTGAAACTTCCACCACCCCTAACATTCAAATCCGCCATAAAATAGTGAAACCTGTTTTCTTCCCGTTTTCGAGGGCGCTAAACATGATGTCAATACTATTTCACACCCCCATTCTCCATCAACCACGCCCAAATCCCCAAAACCACCCCCTTTCACATTTAGAGGTACTGGACATGCGAGAACTTATTGTTGGATCGGATTTCATTATGGAACTGAGCATACTCTAGCTCCCACACGCCCAGTATCAACTAATATGAAAAGGGGGTGGTTTTAGCGGTGGTTGGTATAGGGTGGGGGAGAAATAAATGTTATCATCGTATTGAGCACCCTCGAAAACGGGGATAAACAAATTTTCATGCATTTAATTTTTTTGGGGATATTTTAATATTAGGGGAGGGGATAGTTTCAACTCCGGGGGTGGTTAAGATGTATGGTTAAATTTCATATGGCCTACCAGAATCCTGCCCAAAGAATCGATCCGCATGCCTACAATGAGAAGGAACGTGATATAGGGGTGGCTTTTCGAGTTTAGGGGTAATTGATGAGGGGTGGGAACCTTAAAAATATCGCCATCATGTTCAGCGCCCTCGAAAACGGGAGAGTACCAATATTTCATCCCTGTCAAGAACTTTTGGGGTTTCTTCAACTTTTTCATGGACTCTTGTCCCCATAGAGATTATAACATTCTGTTCACATTCTGCCTCATTTTAAATTATAAATGCCAACTTAATTTTATACAGAGAAAAAGGTACCTGTGTAAGTAGTTTGCAGAGAATACGATTCATCTGTATCTAAAGTTAAAGACATATTGCCCGTCAACGGGCTTAAGGAAATATCCACATCATACGAGGTTTCTTTGCAGCTACTGTCATCTTTACTCCTTAGCTTGTTTTTAAAATAATGAATAATGCTTTGTAAAAATACATTAACTTCCTCTGATCCAACTATTTCAAAATCGATGTTCCTACAAATTATATTTTATATAAAATAATGACAAACAATAAAGAATTAAACCTTACTGTTTATTAAGTATGATAATTTTCTTGGACGACAATACTTTACCAGTGGGATATGGCCATATATTTAGTTTATTCTTCTCCCCACATACTAAGTGACATAATTCTAAAGTTGAGTACATTTCATCTTTACACTTTTCAGGTAAAACTCTTTTGCACATGCCAGAATTGCATGACCAGGACCATCTGAAATTATAATCAGAAGGTCTATTAGTTGAAAGTCTATTATTTACTTAATTAGTTTCAGAAATATTAGTAATTTTTTAGCTTAAATAGCACACCAAGTAACAAATTCTGTTTTAAAATACTCTGTAAAATGCTTTTAGTGGATGCTTTAATGAAGTAAGCATAAATGCAACAATACTGCTGCATTTCTTCCCTTGATTCACGATATATAGTGAGCACGTAATTCTATTATATTGGATGACGAAATTATCCAGAAATAAACCCTAACCACTTATAACAATGTAAAAAAACAAAGGAATTACTAATAAATACAGCAAAAATAATTAAATGAAATGTTGAAATTGCATGCCAATTGCTTCTTGACAATGACCAAACCAAAACTGAAATTCCCGCAAAACATTAATAATTATTGTTTTGGAACCAATTTTTCCAATTTCGTAACTAATTCTGTCTTTTAAATCCTCAACATTCGGTCTATTAAAATAAACTTTGGATTTTTAGCTAACCCCATAAAAAATAATCCAATGGGGTTAGGTACGGAGATCTAGCTGGCCATTCTACTAATCCGCGTCTACCAATCATCTATGCGGAAAAATTCATTTAAATAATTACGCACTATTAACGGATAATGCGGTGGTATGCCGTCCTATTGAAACTATATGGAGTTTGCCGGAACATTAGGGTTTTCGCCATTTGGATACAGTGCGACAAGTCCTGGAATTACATTTTGTTGAAGCAGCTCCAAATATTTTTCACCATTTGATAAATCTCCAATAAAAAACGGAACTAAAATTGCAATCCCAACAATTCCAGCCCACACGCCCCCAGATATGACCTCTACTCCCCAGCACCTATTGGCAAATTGCAAGCAAAAAGCTAATGAGAGACTTGTTTGGCACCTTGGTCTATTATTGCTATTATAAAAATTATTTTAGTTTGATAACAATCTGAAAACTGTGAAAAATAACTTAGAATATTTGAATAAATGCATCGATAGAATTTGAAAATCGTCCTCGAAAATCAGGTCGTGGCGTCTGAGTGTTAATAAAAACATTAATCACCTGAAAATCCATCTGTTGTTTTTCTAATGGTCCACTCTGCATGTTACTTCTCACGGAGTTTACAGGAAGTTATAAAAAATTCTACGCAACCATGAACATTGCGCAGCTAAAACGAAGGTAACGCCCGACTTGCCTATTGTAGCGTATTAGACATATAATAATGTAATTTAATAATTATTTTTGCAGATTTTATATTTTTTATTCTTTGATTGTCACATGATTGATTGGCATGAAGAGTTTTCGTGTATATGTTCAAGGTATCATTAGTTACCCCTTCATTACTTATATATACAAAAAAGTGATACATTTAGTCTGGATACAATTGATTTTTTAGTACTGAAAAGACCATAGAACTCACATTGAATTAATCTATCTATTTGAAGTAGAAATGAAGAATACCTGCCAAGAAATAGCATTTCACGAATGTTTAATGTAACTATAACTTACCCATTTACAATTTGCGCTATTAGGAGTATTTGAAAGCACCCAGTGTATAAACCTAAAAAGAAAAACTAAAATGAATAAATTTTGACTTACAATGGAAACTATTATTGGCTTCATTTGTTAGTTTAAATAAGCTACGTGTAACCATGTTTGTTCTTGAAAGACTAAATGAAATTAAAAGGTCATTATCACATCTTAATTTAAAATTCGTCACGGTATGTTAGAAATTTGCAAACGGAGCTTCTCAACCATGGGTGAATTTTATCTAAATATTCAATATTCATATCTAGTAGCTGGTTAAGTTTATTACAAAAATATGTTAAAGTATAATTTTTAAACTAATTTGGTATACCTATTATTTTCTTAAAATTAGTACAGTAAATAATATATCTAAATTTTAACTCCAGTTTTACCCAGGACGTATATTACCTATGTATTTTTCGAGAGCGCTGAACATGTTAAAGAACACGATAAAACCCTCGATGTACTTTTCGAAGCTGTAACAAAATCCGGTTTTTATATTTTTAATCATATTTTCGCTCTACGGAGCGTTTCTTATGCAAAAATTTCAATAACTCATCAAGGAGCGTAATTTTAGAAAGTGTAGTAAATGTCGCTGCACAGGAACGTAATGTCGCCCCGACGACCAAAATTTAGAAACAGTAACAAAATTAAAAACCCTTTTACGAATCCACGTTGTTAAACACTGCAACTCATGCGTTGTGTTAAATATAAAGACAAGTTAATCCAGCTTCTATTCAAAGTATATCGAGAGTTTTAGCGAAAATAGCCTTTAGCGACATGGGACCCCCATCATTTCCTAGCAGTCGATTTTGACGGGAAAATTATGGGTTTTAACGGGATTTGCCATAAACCGGTTCCTCAGTGCTTCGGTGTCAGAAAATTATCTTTACCATGTACTCATATGTGCATGGGACCGCCTTGCCTGAACGTATGAAATTGTAATTGCAAAATATAATTCAAAGTCGTTGCGATTCAAGCATTTTTAAGCTCCGAGGAGCGACCAAAATTGATATTGAACTGCAAATACGTAAATAGACAGGCAAGCAAAAGCCCACCAAAAATTTATAAACATTGAACTTTTCTTGAATCTTTTTGTGTAATCGTTAGCTCAAAAACCGCATATTGGATGGTAGTTGGTACATTATAAGTCGTTCCGTTACTCACCATGTGTTGTATACGGGCTAGACTATAGTTTGTCAAAACATTTTTCTTGAAGTTGTTGTAAAACATGAATTTTTAAAGAGATTTAATATATATTTCTGAACTTTATATTGTCTTTTACTTGTGTTTTCAAAATTCCCTTTCAGGTATAATTTTAAGAAAGTGTTAGTACTTACTGTGTTAGATTTATAGTGTTACGACGTCCAATTGATGCCATCAGAGAAGCAGTTAAGCATAAACGAACAGTAAGTATAAATTTTGTATTATTCCCCGTCTGAAACAGTCGTTCTGAACCCTTATTTTGTGAACGTTAACATTCATTTTTGATAAATATAGTAAAAGTCCTTCAGACGCAAAAGATGAATCGTTCACAAACACAATGGTGATATTTTTAAGGTTCCCACCTTAACAACTGCCCGTAAACTCAAACCCCTATTTCGCGTATTTTTTTCAACGTAGGCATGCGAATCGGTTTTTGGCCAGGCATCAGGTAGGCCGGATGAAGTTCAACCATACAACATCTTATCCACCCCCGGGGTTGAAACTACTCTCTCCCCTAATACTAAAATATCTCCAAAAAAAATCAAAATGCATGAAAAGTTGCATATTCACGTTTTCGAGGGTACTGGGCACAATGGTAATTCATTTCCCCCACCCTCCACCAATCACTAATAATTTAAATTAAATGATAATTTAAATAGTAATCTATAATACAATATACTATGCTGTCTTTGTCGAATTCACGTGTAATTGCTCTTTACCATTTTACCTGTTTTGGGAACTGATAGATCGGCCTAGATTTTAACATTATTTTTCTTTCTTTAATATCAAAAATATGCTGTAAAAGTTACAAGTCAAGGTATTGAGAAAATCTCTATATAGATATATAAATAAACATAATCTTGACACCGCGGTGCTTTCGTATTTAAAACTTTTTGTTGCTAACCAGTGATGTTTTCTAGTTTCTGACATATTTTGTATACGAAAAACAATTTAGAGCTTACGCAATTGTATTATTTTAAATTATAAAAATGAATAAAATAGTAAATAGTAGTAAATAAAAAGCTAATGAAAACATTAGTGAATTTTAAAAATGCATAAATGCATTCTTTTTTTTTTAAATATTACTATTATTAAATACGATTAAAGAATGAAATCGTAAAAAGTCAATTGTCAACAAAATTATAAAAAAAATTTTGCGTTACTAGATCCGTTTTTCTGGAAATAACAGATTTTTGTGGTTTTCTCATGTTTTAAAAGCACGATTTATTCGGATTTGCATGTACAGGGTGGGCAACTAAGAATGTAGGTTGGTCATATCTCCGAAATCAATCATCGCACAAGTTTAGGGAAAAAATTATCTTAAGTAAAGTGGCTCTGAAAAGTTGCTGGAAAATATTTTCGAGTTTCTAAAATGGCCGCTAGGGGGTGTAACAACCATGACCGAATAAAACATAAGGTTTTTCTAAGTATTTTGCTCGATTAAGTGGTATTGAAAATATACGCATTGTAATTCTGAGAAATTAAATGGAATGGTATGTTCATTTCTACAAGATAAAATAGAGAATTAAAAGCTTCAGATGTAAGTGAAAACCGCAACTCCATTGCATTTTTCTAACAGTGAATATAGCAAACAAATTTGAAATTATGAATTATTATCAGATCTTGGCGACAGAATTTGCAAAGTAACTGTTGAAAACAAGCAAGCTGTGAAAATGACACAACGAAGCAATAACATATGTCAAAAATATGCAGTAGAATATATATTACAAAATTTAAAAATTAGTAATTAATAACAATGACAACAAATCTAATAAGTCCAGTAAAATGGGAAAATTTGGATGAAACAATTCAGAGCAGGCTGAAATTTTGAGAACAAGCTTATTTTGTGGTACTTTTTAACACATTAAAATTCCCCCCCCCCGTAGACGCCGGCGGAGAGAAGGGGGGGGGGAATAGTTAAAAAATATCGGTTTTTCGGAAAAAACTCGGAAAGTATCAATTTTACTGTAAATTATGTACACATGAAAATTATAGGTAATAAAAATTCCGACAATTTCGTTTTTTTTTATAATTTCGTACGACCTATTGGAGGCAATTTTTGTCACGTTTGAAGTACAAAAAAGTACATTTAATAATATGTTTTCTCTTTTTCAAGTATCAGAAGTTATTCGGTGAGCATTTCTGAGTCGTTTCATACTGGGCACATATTTTTTAAAAATTATGCATAGTTCTTGCAGGAAACTCTTAATTTATAATAAAAAATAAATTTTTGCGCATAGCTTTAAACAGCTGTAACTCGTGAACCATTCATCGTATGAAGGTCACTTGGAGCTCATTTACAGATAATTTAATTATCTGCTTTAGTGTCATTATTGTCTGCCAATCAAAAAATAGCCATTTGTCTAAATGCACTTGAAAATGACAATTTTTCATGTTTTTCCCTTTTATCGTCATTAACTCGTTTATCATAATGATTTTGTACACCAACATATTCAAAATTTGATTCTCTTTAACTTTCATTAGATACACTAGACGATCTATCATTTTCGAGTTTTCATCGATTTTGTCATGAAACAAGTGTTCTGATAGCACGCTATAATGTTTAAAAATTCATATCTCTGCCAATAATGGGCGAATGAAAATGAAAAATAAAAGGAAATTGTTCGTAATCGAATTCTCTACAACTTTCATTTGAAACATTTTGCGATCCGAACGACCATTTTTGAGATTCTAGCGAAGAACGCGCGCGTTTCCGTTGCGTCGCAAAACTATCAAAATTTCCAAAAAAATCTATCTCGGCTCCAATAGGTCGTACGAAATTATAAAAAAACGAAATTGTGCGGATTTCTTTACCCATAATTTTCATGTGTACATATTTTGCAGTAAAATTGATACTTTCGAATTTTTTGGGAAAAACCGATTTTTTTAACTTATTCCCCTTCCCCGCATCTATGGGTGGGGACGTTTCATATGTTAAAAAGTACCACGAAATAAGCCTGTTCCCAAAATTTCAGCCCGTTCTGAATTATTTCAGCCAAATCGACAAATTTCGTGCCATTTTATTGGGCTATAATGGTAGTAAAAATAAACAATGTAACAAATCAAACGTCCAAAAAGTAAACTGAAAAACACATTACAACATATTAAAAAATTTAGAATGTAATTAGTGGCGCCCTGAAAATGTCGTCCATCATTTTCGATGCAATAATTCATTCTCTGACGGGTGGATTGAACAGAAGTCTCTACCTCTTCCATCGAAATACTTTGAATCGCATCTTATTCTTTCGACCATACTGTATCTGGTGGCAAAAACGAGATCTATTATTCGCCCCCACAAATAAAAATTTAGACAAGTCAGGTCTGGGGACCTGGCTGGCCAATGAAATAGACTTCAGGATATGTTTTGTCTAAAAAATCCTGAACGTTCAAATAGAAATGCGCTGGGCACCCATTTTGTTGGAAATACATATCACGACGGATTGCTAGAGGTACGTCTTCTCAAAAATGTGGCACTTTGTTCCTTAAGAAATTCAGATAACGTTCTCCATTAAGAGTTTCATTGAAAATAAAGGGCCCAACTATTTGTCCACCTAGAATTCCGCACCACACATTTATAGACCAACGACCCTGAGATTGGACCTCTCTCATCCAGCGCGGATTTGTTTCAGGTCAATAATGCATATTATGCCGATTTACAGTACCATCACTCTTAAATGAAGCCTCACCTGACCACAAGATACGTGAAAATAATTCAGGATCTTCCTCTATCATTTGCAACAGACAGTTACAATAATCCAGTCTTTGAACGAAACCGCCGGTATGTGTCCACATATAAATTTTTTTTTTGGCATCGCCCCATCACTTTATTTTTGAAGATACAAAAAAATAGAAAACTAAGAAGATTCGGAATTATGACGCATATATTTTCAATACCACTTAATTGAGCAAAATATGGAGAAAAACTTAATTATTTATTCGGTCATGGGTGTTACGCCCCTAGTGGCCATTTTAAAAACTCGAAAATATTTTTCCCCAAACTTGTGTGACGACTGGTTTCGGAGATATGGCCGACCTCCATTCACAGTTTCCCATCCCGTACAGGGCCTCATGTACAGGGTTTAACTTAAGTACGTTAAAATATTTTAAGGGGGTATTCCATAGTTAATTTTAAGAAAAAAAATTCATATAAACATGTGTCCAAAGACGCTTCGCTTTGAAGATACGGATTGGTGACATTTTCAAAAAAACATCTAGTTCCTAAGCAGGTCTTTCGTCGGTAATTGGGTAAAAAACAGCAAACCTTATTTCCTCTTTAAAGTCGACGTTTCGACAAAATTTATTGTCTTCCTCAAGACAAATCAGGTGCAAAGTTATCAGTCATTAAAATCGGACATAATATCATCGTTACCAATTTAACAAAGAACAAATATATATCTAATATCAAAACTTAGTCTATGAATTTTTTCAATATGTTATATATGTATGGATACGAAACTTATGTACTATTTTTATTTATACTGTCATCATTATTAATTTTTACATTAAACAATTTATTAAACGTTTTCAATCTCACTCAACATAATTTCATTTTCAACGACATCGGCAAACTACTTGATTTAATTCTCTGTGACAAACATTGCAGCGTTGATCGATCCATCGATCCGTTTGTTAATGAGGATATTCATCACCCGGCCTCGCATATCATTCTTCAGTTGAAGGATCATATTACTACGAAAAATAAATCACTTTCATATAATAGTGATTACTGTTATAATTTTCGTAAAGCAAATTTTCAGTTGCTATATGAATTAATTGCTTGTATTGACTGGCAATTTCTTGTAACTTGTTCCAATCTTGAAGATATGACTTCTCACTTCTATGATAAACTTTATTCTATTTTTGACCTCTGTGTACCCAGATTTCCTACTGCTAAAAAGAATAGATACCCTCCTTGGTTTAACTCTCGTATAATAAGGAATATCAAGTTAAAAGCCAAACTCTGGTGAGATTAAAATATTGAGATCTAAAATAAAATCAGACATTGATGCATCTTACAAGGATTATATAAGAACAACTGAAAGACATATTTAAAATGATCCCAGCAAATTTTGGTCTTTTATTAATGGTAGAAAGAGATCGCCTAGCATACCTTCTCAAATGTCCTACAACGGGAGACGGCTCGTTGATTCTAATGAAGTTTCAAACGCTTTCGCAGATTTTTTCTGTAAATCACTTTTACCATCATCTAGGTCTGCTAACCAATTCTTGAATGAGCAAATCGTAGATACGACTATTCACCTATAAGAATTTGATGAGTGTAATATACTTTTTATGATTTCTCTTTAAATTAGAATCAAAAACTCTTGTCATTAATTCTAGTCTATTTTACTTCATATGACTGACTTTATTTGTACTAACTTGATCTTTTCAATCATTTTAACAGTAAATATTACAAAACATAATAATATAAAATATATCAACAACATTTCTCCCACCTCTGAAGAGACAATTTTCATTGATTTTCGACATCAATTCTGCATAATGTAGTAACAGGTCTCTTCAAAATTCCATTAATTGTTTTGATTTCTGCTACTCTAACTCTACCGTCGGGACCTGGGAAAACGGTTTGAACTCTAACCAATCTCCAGGACCTTTTCGGAACATTTTCCTCGATTATGATGACTATGTCGCTTTCTTTCAAATTTCTTCCATGATCAGTCCATTTTGTTCGTTTGGTTAAAGTGGGTAGATATTCTTTTGTCCATCTTCTCCAAAAATTCTCAACCAATCTTTGTGATCTTTTCCACTGAACACGAATATCTAAATTTTGATTCTCTCCAAATTGAGTTTCATTAGATGCTGAACCCATTAGTAGATTATTTGGTGTTAAAGCTTCTAAGTCATTTGGATCAACGGAAACTTTTGTTAATGATCTTGAATTGACGATGTTTTCTGACTCTGCAAATAATGTTAATAAAAGTTCGTCTTTGAGTTTTTGTTCCTTCAATATGACATAGAAGGTATTCTTCACTGAACGTACAAGTCGTTCCCAAGCTCCACCCATATGGGGAGCTCCCGGTGAAATGAATTTCCAGTTTATTTCTTTCATTCTCATGTCTTCTTTGACTTTGTTTTGGTCGATTTCTTTAGCACACCTTCTTAATTCTTCTGAAGCTCCTCGAAAGTTTGTTCCATTCTCTGTATAGATTTCCTTAGGTCGTCGTCTCCTACAGATCATTCTTTTGATGGCCATAATGGCTGCATCAGTATTTAGCGAGTGAGCTACTTCTAGATGTATTGCTCGTATACTAAGACATGTAAATATTACCCCCCATCTTTTCTCTGTATGTCGTCCAACTGTTACATAAAAGGGCCCAAAATAGTCTATGCCAGTAAACGTGAATGGTCTTATGTTTGGTGTCAAGCGAAATACTGGAAGTTGTCCCATAACTGGAATTTCAGGTTTCGCTTTCTTGACTTTACACCACTGACATTTAGCAAATACAGTTTTGATGGTCGCTCTCATATTAATTATCCAAAACTTTTGACGGACTTCATTTACGACTGCCTCTAGACCTTGATGTGCAAACTGTTCGTGGTATTTCTGTAGAAGCAACTGGGTGTACCGGTGTTTCGATGGTAGAATAATTGGTCTCCGTGAAACTTCCACCATGTTAGGAGTAAGGTCAATTCGCCCGTCTAATACCAATAGATCTTTGTCATTTAAAACAGGCATCAAATTTCTAAGTTTACTTTGTCTTTTAATCTGTTTCTTTTTTCTTAAGAACTCTATCTCTTCTGCAAAACTGTCTTGTTGAGTTTGCTTAATCCATTCCACTTCAGCTGCGTTCAAATCTTTAACTTCCAGGTCTTTAGAAATACTAAATTTATTTTTTCTCGCCATCAAAATCCTTACAAATTTCAGAACTCATGCAGTTACTCCTATCAAAGTTGTCCATTTTGAAAATCTGTTTATATTTGGAAGATACAATCTTTCTTGAGGAACTATTGCCATGCATTGAATTTCTTTATTCAAAACTTGTTCTTCCCTATCCTCGCATTCCAATTTCTTCTGAGGCCATGTAGCTTTGTCGTAATTCGTTAGAAATTCCGGCCCTCGGAACCATTTCTCGAAATTTTTCATTACACTACATTCTTTGTCATACGTTCTTGTTGCCAAATCAGCCACGTTTAATTTAGAAGGAATCCAATACCAATCTGAACTATTTGCCAATTCCTGAATTTCACCAACTCTTGGAGCTTCGAACTGTCTCAACTTACAGGCTTCATTTTTAATCCAGTATAAAACTGTTGTCGAATCCGTCCACATGAAAGTTCTTCTTATTTGAAATTCAAGAGATTTTTTAACGGTTTCTACCAGACGACTTCCCATAAGAGCGGCTTGCAACTCTAACCGCGGTATCGAAATTTGCTTCACAGGTGCTACTCTGGCTTTGGCAATTACAAGTGCTACGTCAACCACAGTTTCAGTTATGACTCTAATATAAACTGCACTCGCAAATGCTCTTTTGCTCGCATCACAGAATGTATGAAGTTCAATTTCTTTTGCCGTAGGAATTTCCAGGGAGTAGCATCTGGGTATCTCTAATTTTGTTATAAGTTTCAAGTCTTCCAACCATAAAATCCAGAATTTATGTAACTCTGAATCGATGCTGTCGTCCCATCCAATACCACTTTTCCATATATCTTGAATTAGAAGCCTTCCTCTAACCGCCAAATTTACTACTAGTCCTAGTGGGTCAAAAACGGACATTGCAACTTTTAAAACTTGCCGTTTCGTTGGCCTGAACTCTTTATTCATATCTTCAACATTAATTTTCAATTTGAAACAAAATTGATCTAATTTAGAGTCCCAGAAAAGACCCAAGACTCTCTGAACGGTACTGTTGTCCATGTTTAGGTCTTTGCAAAATTCTTCGGTTTCAGATAAGGCTTTCATAACTTCCAACGAATTTGAGAACCAGCTGACTAATTCAAACCCACCCATTTTTTGGATTTTTCTAACCTCAGTTATTCTTTCTAAAGCTTCTTCGTCAGAATCTGCGCAATCCAGGTAGTCGTCAACGTAGTGCTTTTTAATTATTGCGTCCAAAATGTCTTTTCTGTCTGTGTGATCTCTCGCATTTAAGTTTTTAATAAACTGAGCGCAAGTAGGAGAACAGGTAGCCCCAAAGATCATAACATTCATTTCGTAGGTATCCCATGGACGGCTACATTCACAGTTTCTCCATAAGAATCTCTGAGAACTTTGATCCTCACGGCGTATGCAGACTCGATGAAACATCTCTCGAACATCTGCACAAAAGGAAACTTTCCTTTGTGTAAATTTAAGTAATACTTACAAAAGAGGTTGTAGTAGATCTGGTCCAGTTAATAAATAATCATTAAAACTTTTTCCGTGTGATTTAGACGCTGCATCAAATACCAATCTCAACTTAGTCGGCTTGTTTGGATTAAAAACTGGAAAATGTGGTAAATACCAGCACCTAGGTCCTTCCTCTCTGGATTCTTCTATTTATAATTTGCGTGCATATCCTTTTTTTACGTAGCTTACAATTCTTTCAGAGTATTTTTGCCTTAGTTGGTCATCTAGTAACATTTTTCTCTCGACACATTTTAGTCTTTGAATAGCAACCGTTTTACTTTCCGGTAGTTGCAAATTATCAGCCTTCCAAAGAAGTCCTATCTCGTATCTGTCACCGTTGTATTTTGCAGTGGTTTTCATGATTTCATTTGCACGAGATTCCAAATAATTTAAGTTCATTTTTCCAGCAGTAATACCAATGGCGTCTGACGAAAATGATTGTTTGACCAGTTGATGAAGCTCTTCGTCATACAAATGCTGACTACAAACGTGAAAGGAATATTGCTTTATTTTTACTGATTTGTTGACGCACAATGGTCCATGAAATATCCATCCAAGCTTCGTTTTTGTAACAAAGGGTTTGCCGTCATCACGACCCTGTATAACTTTTCTTGCAACAGTCAATCCAATATTATCTTGCCCTAGCAGAATCATTGGACGCTGCTTGATTTCATCTAAATGAACATCTTTCAAATGAGAATATTGTTGCCAGTCAGTTTTCTCAACAATTTGAAGAGGTAAAGATAAATTTTTTACTGTATGGGCTCCTCTGATTGTAAAAGTTTTGGCTCCATCGTAAACACCACACAATTATGTTTCTCTTGTCTGAGAAATAACCATAAAACTGCAAAATGTCGAATAAAATATTCTTGTGGTATAAATGGTTGTAAACGTTTTCACAACAAATTTTTACATAAAGACATTGTTAAGCCTGAATCAACCTTATCAAACGTATCATCAGAAGATACATCATCAGGAACCGCAGAAAATGTCTTAGCCTTGGGAAATGGAGTTAAAAACGTCCTTCTGAGAATGGTGAAAGTAAAAATATATGGTCACAACACATTTTTAGAAACTGTTGCACTTTGCGATGAGGCTTGTTGAAGATATCTATTAGAGTAACTGTTGAGTTACTCTAATAGATATCGATTGTGGATGAATTAAAATTGCAAGGTGAAAATAAATCACTTTGTCTGCAATGGACCAACAATATGACATCACAGCATGAAGACTCCAAATGTGTAGATATCCAAATAGTGTGGATATCCAAATCATGAAAACCACTGCAAAATACAACGGTGACAGATACGAGATAGGACTTCTTTGGAAGTATGACTTTCAAATCTCAGATCACTGTCAATAATAACACCAAGACTTTTGACTGTATCTTTTTTTTCGAGTACGGCGTTTTCCAAAACAATATTCAAATTAGCTTTAACAACATTTCTCTGATTTTTGGGTCCAAAAATTATTACTTCAGATTTGTTTGGGTTGATTTTTGGACAGTGATTCGGAGCTGCTTTAATAAATTTCTTAATATCCTCATTTATTAGAGAATTGTCTCTCTCTATACTAAGGGAGGGAAAAGAATAATAGAGTTGAGTGTCATCTGCATATAAGTGAATTTTGCAATAGTTAATTTTATTAACAAGATTACTCGCATACATTGTAAAGAGCAACGGACCCAGGATGGATCCTTGACACCAGATTTTAAATGCAGATAATTTGAACTAATATTATTTAAAGGAACACATTGTTCACGTTCCTTCAAATAATTCCGTATTAATTCTACCGCATTTTCAGAAAGGCCTTGATAATGGAGTATAGCTGTAAGCATATCATAATTTATAGTATCAAAGGATCAACTATGTGAACCAAAGCCGTTGTACAACTGTGGCCTGACCTGAATCCAGATTGTAATGCTGGAATCAAGTTATTTTGAATAATATATTGCCTTAGTTGCATTTCCATTATTTCCTCAAGAACTTTAGATAACGTTGGTAAAATGCTTATCGCCCTAAGATCCTTATATTCATCAGGATTCGATTTTTTAGGCAACACAGTTACCACGGCTCTTTTCCATAAAGAAGGGAAAATATTTTGAAGTAAGCAGAAGTTCAGTAAATGTGTGATATAAGGTATTATATGAGGACAACATAATTTTAGTAATTTTGCATTGAGTCCGTCGCACCCAGTAGTATTTGTGGAAATATTATTTAATACCTTCAAGACTATAAATTCGTCAGTCGTTTGAAACTGAAAATTATTATCATTTAAAGTGTTGCTTTTATAAAAATTTAAAATGGGTACAGAGACACTAATAGTAGGAACTGCGTTTACAAAAAAATTATTAATTTCATCTACATTTTTTAGATGATCAGGAATTTCATTATTTTTATTTGTTAGTATATTATTGTCCTTTAAAAATTTACAACATGCTTTCGGGGTAGAGTTATTTATTTTGCATTCGAAATATGCTTTTTTCTCCCTTTTAATTGCTGCTCTAGTATAGTTTCGCATTTCCTTGTAAAAGCGCCAGTGAACATCATTTTTTGTTCTTTTATATTTTACAAGAGCTTTAGATCTCGTGTAGAGATCATCATTTTAACATTTTCTGTTCCATCTGTATCCATCTTGATATATTTAGTTGCAGTCTCAATGATATTAAAATGTATTAGTTAAAATGAGCTTTGTTGTTTTAACCGTCTTTATGTTATATATAATCGTACTAATCGGTATTCTTGTTCTCTTAATGCATAGTTGATATTTGACATGTTTAATATTTTATCTTTATCTTTTTATCTTTCTTATTGTACAGAGCTTATTTATTAGTGTTTTTGTTTTTTATTATCTTCCTGTCCTGTAATTGGTTTCTTTTTAACTGTAGAAAAGTGTAATATTGTAAATAAGTAAATGAATGAATGAATGAATGAATGAATGAATGAATGAATGAAGGAACGAACGAACGAACGAACGAACGAACGAATGAATCAATGAATAAATAAATAACTTATTGCAACAACTATTCAAACCAAATTTTGTACACAAAACACCTATAAAGGATACCTTAATTAATACGCCTTAACACCCTGTAGAACATTAAAAGCGATCACATTCTAAGGTGTAGACAAAAGTTATCGCTTCAGTATTTTTTGCTATCTCCATACTTTTCTTCAACCAATCAATAAATATTTGGTTGGGAATTGGGAACAATGTTTCACGAGGTTCTTTATACTCTCCATGTATGAGACCGAAATCTTTTGATTATTTGATTTCCACCTTTATAATAAATAATAATAAATAATTACACCACGGATAATGGTGACCCCCTTTATCCCGGAAGGCTCTGGAATGGCCTTGTGTGGGAGGGGGATACACATTTAGAGACAAGGGATACACACCTAATATCCGTGAATAGTGTAAAAATCCCTCTCACAGTATTTTCCACTGCCACGACCGGGGATCGAACCCGAAACTTTTGGGTAAGAGGCAATACAATTACAATTTACAATTTAAAAATCTTTATTCATTTTTAAGGTACATCTCATTTTTTTATACTGCATTCATATCATTTATTTCAGTTTACAATTAAATAATCACTCGGCGCGTTACAAATTGCATAATTGCAATGAATCGGGACGGGGGGGGCCGATGTTATGTCAAAGATATTGCAATATAAATTAAAATTAATGTTATTATTTATTGTTCTTCAAAAAATTGTTCAACAAATTAAAAACTCAAATTTACCCAGAGGATTTTTTTTAAATCTGAAACATTACTTGTTATTTTGTCTGAGATTATTGTTTTAAGTATTATTTACAGGAAACTCAGCAAAGAAAAAACCCTGTTTAACGAATTGACTATATACATTTAAAAACACACCGATTGTATGTGTGAAAAATTAATTTTTATTTAAATTTCAAATTGAAATAAGGGGATTTTATTTACAATATATACATTGTTTACAATTTCTGATTTATTTACAATAATTTTCTATTTGTCATAATGAAATGTGTGAAAAATTAATTTTTAGTTAAATTTCAATTTTAAATAAGGGGATTTTATTTACAATTTTTGATTTATTTGCAATAATTTTCTATTTTTCATAATGTAACTGCACTACTGCGCCAAAATTGTAAGTTTAAGAATTATTGTTATCTTTCCGAATAAATCGGTGAGAGGCAAGTGCGCTCACCTCTCGACCATCAGTCATTATATATTGTATATTTCAAAAAGAACCTCAATATACGTCTTTATACAATTTCTTTCTTTTATTTCAACCTGTGTTTATACCTTTAAGAAATGAATCTTAAGAAAGTGACTAGACAATAAGAAAATCGTACAAGAAGATATTATTTTAGTACTGTTTTAGAAGTTATCAATTGATCGTCTACAAGAAGTTGCGATGAGCTAAAATCGACAGTAAATATAATATTGCAATTTCGTCTAACTGAGTTGAACATAGCCCACTTCGAGAGTGAAAATTTCAGTTCTCTGCCTATAAAATGTGCATAAAACGCCTTATAATAAATCTACTAACAGAAGTCTAACTTCAGACAGACGGAGTACGGATCTTTCACAAGACCACCATGTATATTTATTTTAACTAAAAATGTCAGTAGCTTTAGTCTTATTTCTTTCTAATAATGGCAAATTTGAGTTTCCTCCGACGCGAAGCGATTTTTTTTTAGATGTTTAGGTCATAAAATTTATTTATACACCAAATACCTATTTGTAACCTAATTATAAATTTTTATCTTGAAAAATTGTGGTATATCTCACTTCGTGAGCACCCAGTATAGTAGATATTTATAAGGCAATGATTTATGATTGTCGATGATAATTGCGGCTTAACTGTTTCGGATGTAAATTTGTAATACGTATATACATGCTTGAGAAGCAAATGATTTACTTATCCATTAAATATATAGTTGAATATATTTTATTAAAGTTATGTAAGATTTAACGATAAATTTAAAGCAAAATATTACTAAAATTCTCTGTTAAATACATTAAAATGATTCAAACTAATAGTTACTATTACAGTTATTGCACTTTGCACGAACAGTTTCAAATCGTTTAAGAACTAATTGAGTGGAGGAATAGCTATGGCTAAATGAGTGATAATCCAAATAAAATACCCTGAAATTCAATAATATTAGAATTTTTTTCATAAAAAATAAATTTGATTTGAGTAAAAAATTGTCGAAGATGAGAATTTAAAGTTTTATCAAACATATTATTTTTAGATAAAAGATTAATGTGTAAAACAATTCTTAATCCGCTGATATTGACCTTCACAATGATTGATGAAGTAGTAAAATATCGTAACGGCATAAAACTTGTATCAGTATACTGAGTATACATTTATTGTCTTCCTTAAGCCTATTGTCTATCTTTTAAACATTTTTCGTAGAAATACAAGGAACTGAATTTCCAGAGTCAAACACTGTGTCAAACCTATTCATCTACTGAAATTGTTGACATAAATGAATTATCTTTATTTCCACAGTCGAGTTGTTGCTGAATAAAGACGCTTCTTCTAGCGGTTCCTGCAAGTGTCTTATTGATTGTGACTGTCTTTTATAGATTTTCGTCCATTCGTAAAATTTAAATTTTCTTCAGCAAACTCGTGATGTGTTATTGTCAAAGAACTCAGTAAAACATATCAGCAAAAAAAATTCTCATGGAAGAAATTTTGCGTAACTATAACGAAATCCGAAATATTTTGCATGAACAGCGTGCGACACGCAAAAACATCGTTGGAAAATGTTTTCGGAAAAGATCATAATGTTTTTTCAATTTTACACCAAAATTTTATTTTGCGTCAAATCAATTCCGAGGGAGTAATTATAGTAACTGCAATAAAAGATGTCTCATGATTGAAGGTTTTTTCAATTTGTGTAAAATTTTTATTTTTCTGAAATTGCAATGAAAATTTCAATTTTGTAAACTATTAAAAAAATCCGACCCGCGAACGTAATTATTATAAGTGCAATAAACGTCATCCCGTGGATATTTGTTTTTCGAATTTAGAACAATATTTTAATCTTTTCACAACTGTAATAAAAATTTCAGTTTTAAGAACTATCATAAAAATCGCTCCACGGGGCGTTATTTTCGTAACCGCAATGAAGTTCACTGCACGAAAGCCGTAACTTACGTAAGCATAATGAATGTCTCTTCGACCGCTAAAATTTAGTAACTACCTGAAAAACCGGCTTTTACTTCCGAATAAAAATCTTTATTACGAACCCGCGTTATGTAGTACTGCATCTTAGGCATAAAATTGAATATGAGGACGAGTAAAAAGTTACGTATTAAAGTTTCTGAAGGGAGATTTGGCACGAGCAACAAAAATTTTGAAGGTAAATTTTTCACTTTTTGCAGTCGATTTTGGTGGTAAATTTACAAGTTTTCCGTCGTGTTTGCCTTTGGCTGTTCCTCAGTGATTCGGTATCGCAAAAGTATCCCTACCATGTACATAGTGCATGGGACCGGACCGCCTTGCCTGAACGTAGGAATATAAAATAATTATTAGTATTCTGAATTGATGCGATTCAAGCATTATCAAGCTCTAGTGTGAGCGCTCGAAATTATTTGTAATATTTCTAAATACGTATAAAACAGGCGCTTACCTTTTCCTTCTGTATGAAGCAAATTTATGTTAACTGTGTCTATGAAATGATTATTTTCAATGCAGTGTGTTGACATTCCTATATTTTTATTGTTATTTATGGCCATTTTTTATGTTCGTTTACACCGTTATCAATGGTACTACCACTCTGACCTATATAGACGGCATTACAATCTTTACATTTGATTGCATATACACCTGATTATTTTAAGTTTAGTTAATTCTTCTTTATTATTTATAGACCGATTTCACAGACCCTTATCTTTGATGTCAATGTCAATTATTTCATAACCTAAAGTCAAGAAATTTAAAACACCAATCGTTAGAAAAGTCATTTGTCAATCCTGACATGCAGACATGTGATTATATTTTTATCAGAAAAGGGTTAGAACATTCACTGTCTTTATTATATGAAGGATCTAGAACATGTTTTATATGGAGTAAAAGTGATATTTCTTGTGTCGAGGATGTACTTAACGGACGAGCGAAGCCAGTCCAGCAAGAACAGCCGAGGTACAAAAAATTTCACGACATTAAAGTTTGACATTTCAGACAGCTGTGCATTGCCATTAACAACAGAAGAAAAAGTACTTTTTTCGCCGACTGACAGCAAAGTATTAACTTTGCTGACTAATGGGAATTAGCAAAGTGGCACTTTCCCTGCCTAGGCAGGGAAAGTGGCACTTAGTTTCCATGGTAACTAACTTGTAGCAACTGCGATTTTTAATGAATTTTTATTGAATTTATTACAACAAAAATAAAGAGATTGAGATTTGTAATAATTTAATTATATTAGAATATATTTAAACAATCGGCGAAAAAATTATATGTTCACCTCAGCAGCAAAATTGATCGATTGCCTTAGCTACGCTCGGCTAGGAATTATCAGCCGCGGCAGTCAATCTACTATTTTGCTGCCTAGGTAAACAAATAACTATTTCTTTCGCTCGAGCGAACTTTTACGTCCGTTGCTAATGATAACGCACAAGCAAATTTTTTAACTTTATTTTCTTTATAGCTAATCTACGCTTAAAGAAGAAATGCATGTCTAATTTGGAGGAAAAGCCACTTTTGTGACTAGTCTGTAATTGCCGGACCAACGAAGTGAGACCTAAAGACTCGTCACAAAAGTATCACTTTTACTCCTAATAAAACAATATAAAAATTTTTCGTCGAACACTTTTACTGCCGCTCAGAGATCGTTAGCGGCAATAAGAGGCTAAGGAAGCCAGTTAGACTAAGTGTCAGAGAAGTGACAGTTTTAGTTCAAAAAACTTATAAACTATAAAATTATTAACTATATAGTAACTAAAGATGGCAATAAAGAATTCACGGTTAACAATGAAATAGTAGAAAAATAAGTACAATTTGTTATTGATTATTTAAGTACTTGAGGTTTTTTCTTCTTTTGAGGTGAGTATATGTGGCGTGGCGTAGCTACTCAAATGTTATTATTTATACACGTGTTTGTTATTTTTGCTATTTAGTCAGTTTTTATTGTATCTATCTGTTTATATCTACTATTTTAAAAGATAAATAACGATTTGTCAAGATTAAGATATTAAAGAACAAAAATCTATTTTCCACAAATTAAACCTTTGAATTCAATATTTGTGTCATTATTTCAATTGTCGTAACCTCACAACATGTTATATAATTTAATACAAACTTCAGTTGTTCATGCTGATTACTACGTGAATATTATGGGATGTAAAAAATACACAAAATACTTGTTAACGTAATGTGGAAATTATATAATAGTTTCAAATGTTTCAATGTTATTATTTGACAAACAGGCAACATAGTGGGTATTATAACTGCACATTAAATTTTAACACACTTTAACATTTTTACATCCATTTTAATTTCAATATTTAAATGTTACTTTTATAGTACTATAAAAGAAACAGGCTTTAAAATTTAACATAATATGTAGTTACAGAATATCCACTTATAGCTTAAAATGTTTATGCTGATCACAGAAATACATAAATGCTCTACTAAAAGCAGATACACGGTATGGAGCAAAAGTTAAATAATGCTCTGACTAGTTTAAATTCGAATTTATCAAAAAATTACCCGGTGCATAAGGGCGCCATTTAAAATTATTCAGTTATCGACAAGAATGAATAGCCGATATCATGTTCTATTCTGCACAATTT
The DNA here is from genome assembly GCA_963675555.1 of Leptura quadrifasciata. NCBI lineage: Eukaryota > Metazoa > Arthropoda > Insecta > Coleoptera > Cerambycidae > Leptura > Leptura quadrifasciata. The sequence continues at coordinate 144,720,825 of OY776673.1, read as the reverse complement.
TGAAAACGATATATGTGACCGTTTAGGTATAATAGAATCAAATAACTTTCGAAAAGTATTGTCTCAGGGTGGCTACTATTTATACTGATCAGTATTGCTACCTTGCAAACCATAACAGTTGTAAAGTCGGTGAAATAGGATAAAATTTTCGATCTTAAAGGCCAATTGAATTGGTTATATAAAGTGAAATTATTTCGGAGATCTAGGGAAACATCCAAAATAGCTAGTTTTCTTTCTTTTAACGTAGCGCTGTTATGCGAACTATTAGAAAACTTTATATGGATACTTTATTACACATTAACTTTGCTATAACTTATCGTATTCAAGTTTTTATTATGACTTTCTTCTCTTCGGGGAAATCATGAACTTTACTTTTTCAATACGGCCCTGTCTTTTATATCTAAAATTTCTAAAGCATTTGAAATTGAAAAATATGCCACACTTGACAATTTTATTACGTCTTGCCGAAAAAATTATCATCATTCACTCGATTGCCTTTTATCCCTTCACAACAACAATTTTAAGCAATAAAAGGTTTACCTCATAATTTAAAAGGTTATTTTATGAACGATCCAATGCATCATCTAAGGTTAATTTAGTCCTGCTGTTAACACATTATTTATTTTTCTTTTCTAGCGTGCCTTGAAAACGAATGGAGCAGTAAGACGGCCATCTCGCTCATCTTGTTTAAATCCTTTAGATTATTATTAGTGTGGCGTTTTACAAAAGCAAAATATACTACAACGAGGTCCAAAATCTAAATGAATTACGTAATAGAATTGATGAAGCTCTCAACCAAATTACACCAAAGCTTCTAAGTATATATCTAGGAGAACGCGATTTTGCATTCAGAAGAATGGTGGACATTTTGAGCAATTTTTGTAAATTTATGTCTCCGGAACCAATAAGAATATTTTAATCTTCTAAAACCCATTTTACTTGCCTTCAGAATGCGAAATTTTTGTCCCATTTAACCGATTCTGCAACTGTATGCGAGATAGCGATACTGTTCATTATAAAAAATAGCCACCCTGTATGTAAATTTCCAACTGAAGTACCCTGTATATACCCCATATATAAATTTATTTATTCTTATTTAGTTTCCAAATTCAAGTAAATATTGCAGCCAATTCATTTCATCTTTACATTTATTTAGTCATTTAATATTGAACAAAGTAAAGTTACCAGAATGCATTTTAAAATTATATTCTTTTAAAGCAAAGTTAAAAGCTACAGTTTTAACTAAAAAGTTACATAAAATCCAGTCGAGTCGCAGGGTTTGTTTATCATATATTCAGATAAACGTCAAGTACTTCGTGTATTCCCATAGTGTGAAATCGCCTACCCTTTTCTATCTTAACTATAGGAGGAGATAGAGAGTGAAGTTTTAAATCTGAAACACTGCATAAAACTACGCCGTATCAAATATTGAAATTGTTAACGTAAACAAATCATACGTCCAACTTGGGGGACGCTTAAACTGTGACGTCATTTACAATATAAAAGAAACTGCAGGGCCCAAGAAATAGGGTAATCAAACTCGAGCTACATCGCAGGACATTGGGTTCGCTGTTGCTCCCTGGAGATTACAATTGCACCACTCCTTGGGTACATCGCTGGACATTGAGCTCGCTGTACCTTGGAGATTGAATTGAAGCATACCCTAAGTACATCGCTGGACATTGAGTTCGCTGTACTGACGCCGCAGATAACCATTCTTTGGCGTACTCGTTATGAAGTGCCATTTTAACCTCTCTGTTATGCTCGACGAGTACGCTGACCATGAAGAACTTGGGGGAGAGCATTCACGGCGATATAACGCTATTCATAACGCCCTTAAATTCAGCTGACATAAATTTCTAAAGGTGATTACTTTCTTATTTCGAGACTCTACTTTATTATTTGCAATTGCATTCATATTCTGGTTACGGGGTGTTTAAAAAAGGTTTAATTGACGCATTTGTGGTACTAAAAGAATATTAGATTTTTTAATGAAATATTAGCTTTGATTTTTAACTATCATAGTATTATATTACTAGTTATTCAGTTATGATTTCATTCACGAATTTAGTTCATAAAATTTCACTTTCTGAATGTTTTACTAGGGAAATTTGCGTTTGCAAAATAACAAGTTCATATCCAAGAGCTATGCAATAACAAGGTACTTTATCACAGACTAGCCAAACTTCATGTCTATCATTATTCTGCAGTTTTTTATAAAACAAATAGTGGACTTTCGTTTCCAACACATCTCATGTAAGGTTTTTCAAGAATGCTTTATATTTAAAGTACACGAGGAATATTTTCCTACTGTAACCACAAGGTTTTCTGATTGTTGGACATTTACCTACAATAAAATATTATAGTTACATGAATTCGGCGTACTTTGCGTTAACAAAGGTTTGAAACATTGACTACGGCCAATTGGCTGGTTCTGTTCTCCAATAGGGTTCAGTTACAACGAGGGATATGTCAATATTTCAGGCAGTTGTCTGGTCACTTGTTTCGATTGAAGGGTGATGCAACCGCACTTTCTTACCTTCGCGGATTCACGGCTTCGTATGTTTGACAATCATAGGCAATCTTCTGGTTGCTTTTCTATTTAATTACTATAGGGAGATTTCCCCAGCAGCATTCTAAAAGATTTTACGTGAGTGTAAATTCTCACCTCAGCAAGATTAATATGATTATCTGAACGATTGTTCCTACTCTAATTTCAATCATTAACCTGTGTATAATCAAAGGATTTTTCCTCAACATTCTATGATCTTTTACATGAGTATTTAATTCTCATTTCTCAACTTAATTTCGATAATGTATAAACATGACATGATTCTTGTCCTTTGTTTTGCATTCGATTCATTATTTGGCTATTGCTAACAACTTCAATTATAAATCATTATTATCTAGCGATTGCTAACAACTTTATTTAATTATAAATCATTATTACCTAGCGATTGCTAACAGCTCTATTACAGATTATCATTATCAGGCCATTGCCACCACTCTAATTACTATTAAAATAACACAGCATACTTTTGTATAAGTTCCTGTTATTGCATCAAAACACTCAGTATATCTATAGTATGGTCATTACTATAGCGACGCAGATTTTCCTATTATAATATTTAGACAATTGTCTCAAATATTTGGTTTATTTTGATTTCATGTTCGACTATTGTTGCATCAATTTATATAAAATAAAATGGGTTTTTTTTACTATTTTTTTCCCATCAATTATTGTCTTATTCTTTCACCTTTACCTTTTCGTCATATAAGTAATAAACTAAATAAATGTTTTAATTTCAAAGCAAAATAGAAAACAAACTTCAACTATAAATGTACAGTGCAATCTTGAGTAATAAAATACTACATAAATAATATATATAATTAACTAGGTCTCTCAATTAATAGACAGTGTGTTCAAGTTTACCAGGTATTTAAATTAACAGGGTGATTAATTTTCTAAGGTATATAGTATCAGACAGAAACAAGTAATATTAAACTTTATATCAAAGAACCTGGGGTAATTAAAAAGGGTTACTACACACACAACGAAATTTGGGTCCTACACTAACAAAACTAGACGATCACGCAAATGGCCAATCTTATTTGTTTATCCTTCAGATAAATAAATAGTAATTAAATATACTGGTGACTTCATTGCCAGTATTTTATGTGTAATAAAGACACATACCCCACAAACGTTTCACAACTTTAAAAGTTAATATCTGTATTCGAGGTGTTGCTATGCTACTTTCTTCCCTTCCTCCGCCGACTTCCTTCAAAAGGCAAGTCTTATCAAAAAAACCATATTATGATGTTTTGTTTATATTTTTAACATTAATAATACGCAAGATAAAATTATTAATACGAATCAATATCAATATTACTCATTGCTTCTATCACTGTACATGGCTAACAAGGGGGCGTTATAGCCTGGGGGTCGCCGTCTCAATATATTCTTTTCTGGTGAAAGAAATACAACTTGCTCCGTTTGATCCAATGATCCTTTGTTTTTAGTTATCTCCCGTCATATATAAATATGCATATAGAAAATATTGCTTTTCTGTAAAAAGTCGTACTAAAAAGTAAAAAATAATAATGTACAACTGCAAGAACAGCAAGGCGTGCGCACTTTGTATAAATATATGTATCATCTTTATGTATGCATGATTGAAGGCAATATGTTACAATCCTGCGTACAACCATACAAAGTGCTCAAGCCTTGCTTTTCTTGCAGTCGTACATCATTATTTTTTATTTAATTTTTAGTACGACTTTTTACAGAAAAGCAAGTTTAAAAAACATATTTTTTTTATTTTCTACTTCCAAGTCATACTTTAATTGAATTATTATCAAACATTGCCTAAGTTTAATTAGTAGCTTAATTTAGATTTTCAAAGATACCATTATATATTTAGGTTAGATTGAGGGTAGGGGAGCGGGAGGGTCGCAGGGGAGGAGGTTTACCCCTTAGAGAGTGCTCAATAAAAATTCGTCTCTTAACGATTTGTTTTGATTTTTCGCTCCTTCGTTTTGCAGATTTTTCAATTTTCACACCCGTGCCCCCTACGTGCGGATATTTGCAAAAGTAACGGTGGAATACTGTATTGTCATCCGATCTTATAGTACAAGCAAATAGTACTTTTTAGAACAAATAATTTATAAAGCTTTTATACTACGTATACAGGGTGTCTCACCAGGAACTGAATCGATCGATATAGAGATATCAGAAAATTTTAAAAATTTAGATAATTACTAATGTCGGCGTGGCCAACCCAACTAAAATAATTACAAGTAGCTGGCACTTCCGCTTATACCGGAAGTCGATATCAACTTGCTTATTTCAAATGGAATACCCTATATATTTTAGAGTTTTCGAAAAGAGCATAAAATTCTGAGTCGAAAATATGGCATATTCTACACCTAAACCTAGCCGTTTCAGAGATATTTGACATTTTATAGAAAATTTGACAGGTGCAACGGTTTGCAAGAATCGTTATAACTTTCTTCGAGTAAAAGATCCTCATTTGCTTCTTGTCACGTAAAAAGAACACAAGGAGAACTACGTTTTACAACTGAAATAAATTCAATAATATGTTTCGTTTTTCGCGTTACATTTTGTCAACTTCAAACCGCGAAAACTTGTTTATGTCAAATGGAACACCCTGTATTTTTTCACGTCAAGTTGTGTAAAATTGAATTCTCTTTTTTCTGATTAGCATTGTGGGGGTTAAAGTTACAACTTTTTGATATATTTGCGATTTTATTAGAAATTTATGAATTGTTGTAATTATTTCATCAAAATAGCCACGATTAGAAACAATCAGTCATTATCTTATGTCAAAAAATGCCAGCACGTTTAAATTACACCCACGCAGACTTTTTAAATTTGTTCATTATTTATGTAGAATGTGATAAAGTAATATCAAGAACTTGCAGCCCATTTGCTACTCGATATCCAGAAAAACGGAAATCGTCACCAAACACTATAGAACGCATACTGGAAAATTTTAAAAATTATGGCTCTGTCAAGGCAAAAATGAAAGAAGAAAGCCTATTGTTGATGACGAAAACATTGAAATAGTCATTCTGGGATATTTTCATGCATTTCCAAGGATGTCATTAAGACAAGCTGCTCTGGAATCGGGACTATGCAAGGATTCAATTCACAGAATCTTATTAAAACATAAGTTTCACCCGTTTTCATTCCATATGGTTCAAGGATTAAAAGAAACAGATTTCCTAAGAAGACAGAATTTTTGTGAGTTTATTCCAATAAGGTCTGAGGGTCACGATTCTTATTTGGGAAATATCATATGGACAGATGAAGCCAAACTTACTAAAAATTGACTTTTTAATAGACACAATTCGCATTATTGGAGTGACTCAAATCCTCATATGTTCAGAGAGCGAAACTTTCAGGAAAGTTGGCAGTTCAATGTTTACTGTGTCATAAGAAACGATAAAGTGGTTGGCATTACAATTTTATCAGGAAAATTGAAACGGTACAAAAATTTTCTCTTCTGCTAATATGTATAGGTAAATTTTTGTTTTTTTTTTAGGTGAAAGAACTATTTAGAAAATTTACCTCTCGCCGAATATAGAAACATATTTTATCAGCACGACGGCGCTCCCCCTCATAACGCATATTTAATTAATAATTATTTACAAGAAACTTTTTATGATCAATGGATTACCAATAATGGACCTTTCATTTATCAGTTTTGGATTATTTCATTTGGGGAACTACTAAAAATAAAGTTTATGAGAGTCCATTAACAACCATTGAAGATTGTATGCAAAGAGTAAGAAATGCATTTCAAACCATATCACAGGATTCAATTAGAAGAGCTACCCATGAGGAACTAATCCGAAGGTGCGAAAAATGTGTCGAGGTTCGAGGGCAAAATTTTGAGCAATTATTAAATTAAAATGAAATCTTATTTTAAATTGATCTTATCTCTGCTATTTTAGTTCATGCCATACCTTCAATTCGATTAATACGCATGTTACAGTGTTAGTGTTATTTTGCGTTCTTGTGGATATCGAGTAGCAAATGTGCTGCAAGTTCTTGATATTATTTTATCACATTCTCCATAAATAATAAACAAATTTAAAAAGTTTTCGTTGGTATAATTTAAATGTGCTGGCATTTTCTGACATAAGATAATGACTGATTGTTTCTAATCATGGCTATTTTGATGAAATGATTACAACAATTCATGAATTTCTAATAAAATCGCAAATATTTCAAAAAGTTGTAACTTTAACCCCCACAATGCTATCAGAAAAAAGGGAATTCAATTTTACACAACTTGACGTAAAAAAAATATAGGGTGTTTCATTTGACCTAAACAAGTTTTCGAAGTTTGAAGTTGACAAAATATAACGCGAAAAAGGGAACACTTGGTATGATATTATTGAATTTATTTTAGTTGTAGAACATAGTTCTCCTTGTGTTCTTTTTACGTGACAAGAAGCAAATGAGAATCTTTTACACGAAGAAAGTTATAACGGTTCTTGCAAACCGTTGCACCTGTCGTCAAATTTTCTATAAAATGTCAAATATCTCTGAAACGGCTAGGCTTAGGTATAGGATATGCTACATATTTCCGACTCAGAATTTTATGCTCTTTTCGAAAACTCTAAAATATATAGGGTACTCCATTTGAAATAAGCAAGTTGGTATCGACTTCCGGTAAAAAACGTATACGACCAAAAATGTTGCCCATTAAAATCTACACAAAAACTGTTATATCAATATTTTAGCTATTCCTTACTCAATTCTCGCAAATAGTCTTCAGAGTTAGGGTAGCGTTTATAAAGGCGTTAAAATATGTAGAATTAGGTTTTAATGGTAATTACAAGTTGTAATATACCTATATAGGTAAAATTATTTTCAAATTTTGCTAAAATATTTATAGAGCACTATAACTGAGCATTTTATAATTTGAGCTCGTTTCCACACTACCCATGAGGTAGAACTCTCGGTGCGTGTCCCCAGTAGGCCTACTACACTGACGTTTCGATTCTTTATTCGTTTGTTGGATCCTGTTTATTTAGCATATCCTCAGGTGGTTAATTTAAGCAACCTTGTCCATGGCAGTTGGAGCATATAGTTGAACAACATAATCCAGCGCTAACACAACCACATCGCTTACCGCAACCCTTTTTACAGTTGTACGATATAACTTTTAAAATAGCAGGCGTCTCTGTAGTAAAAACTGGTGATAAAATATTGCCCATTTTTTTCCAACCCCACTACGTTGGCTGTATATTTATTCTAAGCCAAGATTGAATTTGATGAAAGAGTGTTGTTTTAATGATGCAGATGTTGGAGGCAATTTAGATAAAATTACAGCATGATTGGATTGATCAACCAGCTTATTAAAATAAGTAAATCTGTAGCTATTCAAAGAAGTTTCCCTTCGTTCATCTTTATATAACACAAGTGTGAATTTCTTACCAACACTTTTAATCCGATCTTTCGTAGATTCGGGGTTATTGAAAATATGAATAACATCTTCCAAATCATTTCTCTTGTTTAATATACCTATTATTTGAGATTTTCCTTTTCCAAAAAAAGCAATAACTATACGCGTGTGCAAAAAGAACAGTTTCTTTAATCTCTGGACTTATACAATTATACATATTTTAATAGCGTGCTAAAAACTATCCTTAACTTTGAACGCTATTTACGAGAATTGAGTATATAATATATTGATATAACAGTTTTTGTGTGGAATTTAATGGGCAACATTTTTAGTCCTACACGTTTCTTACGTTTGAACAACGGTTTACGAGACAATTAAGAAAAACCACCGTAATGTACCACTGTGCGGAGGTTTTTACCAAAATATTGGATGTTGCGGACATCGGTTAGATAGGAAATTTTTTGAGTCTTGTTCCTATCACTATTAGGAATATATATACGTAATATAAAAACTTTATAAATTATTTCTCCTATTCTATGTGTACTATTAGTAACTGTACAAAATTTCATCGATTATATCAGGAAGCGTGCTAAATAAAGGATGCAAGATTTGAAGTCCAACATTCTGAAAAAAACTACATTGTGAGTTAAAGTAAAAAGGATGTTTTCTGACGATTTCCGAAACCATAACTTCACTGTAAACAAAGTGTTTGACGTTTAACTGCAGAATGAAAATAATAGAATAGTAATTTTCAAATGATTATTGCATATAAATGACAATAGCTACCAAAAGTTATAATACTGCTGAGCAAAGAGAACGGATGGCGTTTTAGGCGTAATGGGGATTGCACCGACGAAATCGAACATCGAGAGCGACACAAATCTACGAAAAGAGTCATTCCTTGACACAATGATCCACTATTAGGGCAAAATTAAAGCATATTTTAATTTATAAAGCCCAACTTCACCTTAAAGTACATTTAGACTAAAGTGAATCTATGAAATACGTCGATGAACTTTAATAGTTAAAATAATAGGCTTTTCCGATAATAGGAAAGCCTAACTACGACGCTAACAAGAAAGAAATAGTGAGTTAATTTATTAAATTTGAAGAACATGTCAAAAACTTATATATAAATCTTTCAATAGTTTGTATATTTATTGCATTCTCTACTTGGTGGTTATTATTGTTTAATAATTCCACAAATAGTTCAATAAACATATTGCAAAAACAATATTGCAAATGCGTTTAGTTCAGCGGGATATAGAGGAAAAGTATGCTTCAAAAAGCTACTGCTAATGAGCCTAAAATATTGACTGCTAGCCAAGAATAACCCCACAAAATAATAATTCTAGTTAGACTAGCTATTAAAGTCATTCGACAATGCGTACAATTTGCTTTCTATATTTTTATTCACAATGTTTTATATTTCATTTCTGAGAAAACATGTTTTTATGCTGTGTAATGACCTTTTTTGACCGGTTATAATAACAAAGACAAATAAATACCTACCTTATTATAATATACAAGATTTATTGACAAAATGCATATGCAAGTACTATTTATTCATGGTAGTAAAAAAGATAAATTAAAATAACGTACGAAATAATAGCAATACAAGTTGTCAAATATCTGTCATGTAGATAAATGTTAATTGCTACTCACCGATCATTATTATAATATCCTATTTACAGCAGCATGTACACATTTTTTACCAACCAACAATTATTTATTATTCTAATACCGCTGCATCTATCAGTCTTTATATTGTTAAATAAGCAAACGATACAATGCGCGCGCAGTAATGAAATAAATGTATCAACTTTTAAGTAGATATAAATAAATCTTACACTGTTTCCGGTTTAGCTAATTAAAATTCCTGTCAGTAAAGAGTTTTGAATATAATCTGTTTTAATGACCATATCAACAGTTTTATTTTCATGGGCGTTACCGCACTTACCTAAGGAGGCAACGAGGATATCGTCTTCAATACTTAGTAAATTATAATATTTGCCATATCTTATCTTAACTGTTAGATAGTACTTAGGATGTGATAAAAGGACAAATAGTCCAGGAAAGGAAAACGATTTTCTTTACCAGATTCAATTGGCTCAGGAAGAATTAAAAAAATTGTACTTCGATAAAATCTTAAAGAACGTGTCAAAATTTTACAGTATAAAATCTGTTGTAGTGACATGACATGAAACAACTTTATACACAAATACAATAAAATTCCTGGAAAAACTGTGGGGGGTGCGCAAAGGCCTGTCTATGGTATATCGATATTTTGATATAAGAAAAATTTTGGTTTATGGAAATTAGCCCAGGCGGTATCTGCTTAAAATCACCTATGCTTGGGTAAATGGGTAGTGCGGCAGATTTTCGGCTTAACCGCTCCTAAAAATCATAAGTAATGATTATTTCACTATGCGCTAGTTTGAAAACGTGGGCGTAATTTTTTATTAAACAAAATGTGAAAAAATTCCTTAATATTTCGTTTTTTCTTCCTATTTTTTCATATATCTCAGCAACTGTTGCTTTTAGAGAAAATTTACACACATGAAAAAGTTTTATAACTAAATTTTAAATAAGATACAGTTGCTTGCGAATCCAAAAACTCATTTTTACTATTGCAAAAGTAGTAAAAATCGCAAAAAAATTTTGAATTAGCAAGTTATTTGTGGAATTTTTTTCAAATACTTATGTTATACGTATAAAATTGGGCACTTTTTTTCTGAGTGAGGTTATGTCTCCCAGAAGACGCGTTAGGTTATGTCGAAACGGGGCCCGCTGGTGGCGGAGCTCCGGCTCAACTGGGGTCATTTCTGCTTTTTGCTAACCAAATTTTTAAACAATTCCCTAGGCACTCCTAATTAACGGATTTTAATATCTCAAAATGGATTTGAAAATTTGAGTACTGTCAAAAAATTTTCAACTTTCTAAATGCTTTAGTTTAGCCTCAGCAACATTTTGAATATTTTCAAAATTTTGCGAAGTTTAGGTTGCAAAATTATTATGCTAAAAACTAAAAGTCCGATCTTGTTGAAATTTGGTGGGAAGATTTATTATATTAAGTCAAGTATCAAGGTCTTACGTGTAATTTTTTCACATTTTGTTTTAAAAAAAAGTTACGCCCACGGGTTCAAACTAGCGCATAGTGAAATTATCATTTCTTGTGATTTTTAGGAGCGATTAAGTCGAAAATTCGCCATACTACTCGATTCACCCAACCCAAAACAAATACCGCCTGGGCTAAATGTAATGAGGAAGGATTTAATTTCAAAAGAAAAAGAAACCGAACACGGGGACAAAAAGTACAAACAGAAAAGAAGAGGGATAAGAAAGGGATTTAAACATTTATAGGTATGAAATTTAGGAAAGGTGGATAGGGTATGCGAAAGTTATAGTAGCTGAAAGTTGGCTACAGAGGTTGCCAGAAAATCGGTAACGTCTGGTAAGGTAAGGTGTTTAATTCGAAATGGTGCATTATGCTGTCTAATTTGTATTATATTTCTGGTTAGCGGACTATTGCCAAGTTTAAAGGAGGATAATTTTTGAGATATGTCTCGGACGTAGTCCGCTATTGGAGTAATGTCGTGGCAACGTGCATATAGGTCTTTGAGGGAGGTGTCAGAATTCGAAATGAGGTGCATAAATTTATGTTCCAATACATTCAGCTTGTTCGTTGTTGTGACCGATGTGCTGCACTATGACGGTGTCGCATAAGTTTATTGTTCACTTGGAATTGTAGGGATCTATCTGATGAACGAGTGAACAAGTTTGATGATGTAGGTTGGGAAGTTGTAGTCATACATTTTGTAGAGTAACCCTGGCGTCCAGATGGTGTCAAAGGCCTTCTCAACATCGAGGAGCATCATTGCAATGCTCTTCCCGAGGTTGTGTTGCGCTTTGACGTCGTTCATTATCCTGACGACTTGCTGCACTGTGCTTCTACACTTTCTGAACCCAAATTGGCACTCATCGGTGATATGAAACTCCTACTGAGCAGTATCAAATTTGATCAGGATGAGCTTCTCTACCAGCATGGAGAGACAGTAGCGAGATGGGTCGGTACTTGCCGGCGAGCTTCGCGTTCTTTTTGTAAGTAGACCGCACCGGTAGCTCAGCGTTATGCATCTTTGTCTTTCTTTAAAACAGGTTTTATATTTGTATTTTCTTGATCATTTTATAAAACTTTCTTTAACACGCAACCTGTCCATACAACAAAAATATATTTTTAAAAATATCGATAATAAAATATTTTAGAAAATATTAAAATATTGTTAGGGTACGGTCGTGAGCAAAAAAAAATAGGACAAGTCTTATAACAGTATTTTGCTAAAATCTAGTTGTGTACATCTAACTTTAATTTTTGTAACATTATCAGTTAGTTGTCATAATTTATTACAAGTGTGCTAAAAACTATGCCTCATATAAGCGACTTAGTTAAATCTGAAGTTATTGCTAAAGCAGAAGATGGATGATCAATGAGACAAATTGCACTGTGTTATAATATTGACAAGAATTCGGTGTGTAACATTTTAAGAAAGTGGAGAATAAACGGTACGATTAGTAGAAATCCTGGATTAGGACGACGAAGGATATCAACTCAACAACAAGGTTTGCAATTGGTAAATGCTTTAGTAGAAAATCCATTTTACTCAGTTATTCAGGCTACCGAAGAAACGAATTTTCCTGGATCGAGTAGTACTAGTTGCCGACGAATAAGAGAATCGGAGCTACGCTGTCATGCAGCAGCATAGAAATACTTACTTAAAGCTGAACATAAAGAAGCTCGAGTAGGATTTGCGCTTGAATTTTTAGCGCATGATGTAAATTTCTTGGAACAATGTAATCTTTACAGACGAAAAGACTTTCCAGTCAACAGAAGGCGGTCGTATTCGTGTTTACCGCCCTCCAAATACTCGATTCGATGAGAAATATATGTCTAACAATGATAAAAGTGGTAGATTTTCCGTCAATATGTAAGCTTGGATATCGGTATGGTACTGGTGTTTTGTGGCATATTGAGGAACGATTTAATAGTGAAACCTATATTAGGATTTTAGACAATATTATGCTCCAATTGTGTGTCACAATTATTTCCTAATAATGAGTTCATATTTCAACAAGACAATTGTTCCGTTCATACTGCTCATACCGTACCTGACTGGTTTCAAGATAACAGCATCGATGTTCTTAACTGGTCAAGTAGTATGGGGACTACTCGTAAGAAGTATCCAAAAACGAAATATGAGACCACGGAATGCCGAAGAATTACTGGAAATAGTAAATAATGTATGGGAAAATATTATTACTAATGATTATTGTATAAGGTTATTTAATTCTATGCCAAACAGACTTATAGAAATTATAAATAGAAATGGTGCAATAACGAAATATTAATAGTTAGTTTCTTGTTAAGTAGGATATCCTTTATCCCTTGATCCAGAATTTCTACTAATCGTACCGTTTATTCTCCACTTTCTTAAAATGTTATACACCAAATTTTTGTTAATGTTATAACGCATAACGCAATTTGTCTCATTATCATCTATCATTTACTATAGCAATAACTACAGCATTAAAATAAAAAATAAATTAAAAGTATATCTGTTTTATTTCGGCTACTCATTACATATTCAAATAGAGACATATTTACATTAGAAAAAAAAGTTGTCCTATTTTTTTCTGCTCACGACAGTACCATAAAAAATATTTCCATATTTTAAATATTTAATTAAAACACTTATTTTCACAATAGACTTTAAAATGACTTTGGCCCGATTATCCAGAAGACGAAGCAACGAATGTAAGTAGTTTGTAAACAGTTTAAGTAGTTGTGTTACACATTATTTGGAAATGTACAACTATTAACGTCGAGTTCTGAGTTAATCCTCAAGTTAGTTAACTCTGACTCGTAATTTAATTCGAGGTTAAGTTCGAGTTAATGTTACTACTGTTTTTCATTACTATTTTTCGTTTGAGTTAGTTACATCTAGGCTTGTGAAATACTTTATTAAGTTTGTATGAGTTGTGTAAATTTAATTTACATTTTCGAGATTTTGCATGACTAACCTTAGCGTCTTCTATCGTTCTGTGGTAATAAAATATAGCAGTCGGGAGGCAGGCAGTGAATATTTTGAGACACTTATTTTTGCATTCAGTGATTGTCGATAAGATTGTTCCATTTACTAATTAACAAATTATGAGTCTGCAATTTTCCGCTGGACAAAGTCAGAAAAAGTTTCGAAAAATACAAATGCGTTGCATTTTTTTCGCACTACTGAACATGTTTCTACTAACGAGTCTCATCCTGAAAGTTGGTACAATAACCGTCTGGCTGATCTGCAGGTATGGCGAATAAGTCTGGCACACGGACTCAAAATAAAATTTGAAAAATGCACTTATTTTCGCAGTGCTTAAAATTTTTCAGATGATAGTCTGTATTGTAAACCAATGAAAAAAACATAGTCTGGCTAGGCGTTATAATGGTTTGGTGGTGACGTCAAGATTAGTTAAAAGCGCCCGAATGTATGCAATCACACACTACAGGGAGTCATGAATGTATACTGCGGTGGAAAGTAAAAACAAATTGAACCTTATGACACATGTAATTTAGGTCGACTTTAAGACTATAGAATTATAGCTTTACATTTTATTGAAATGCGAACTTATACAAAATATTTACTATTTCTACGTACAACATAATGTTGTAAATAGATACAGAATTCATCATATGTGAGTAAAAACATTTAAAGGTACCATATAAATAAGAATTTATATGAAATATGAGACGACGGTTTATGCGATTTAATTTTGGTCCTTATGTGTAATGTACATAAAGTTCAATAATACATGATGATTTTCATTGAACGCGCTATGACTCCATGTACTATAAGATTGCCTACTTTCAGGGGCTTTATACGTCACACTAATCTGGTCGATTAGCAAGCGCTAAATTCCGTATGTTCGATTATAGAAACGACCTTTATTGTATAGTATGTCCCATATTTAACTCAACGATATAAAAATGCTCGCAAAAAAGCTTAAAGGCCTTAAAATGTATTATCAATTTCAAACAACGAATCAAAGGGGATTTGAATGCTCGTTCTGACAAATAGAGAATAATTAATTTAGGGGGACGGTAGCTCAGTGTACTAAAGCGTCTGGCTAGCAAACTGAATTGCTTAGTGAAGTGGGTTCGAGACCCGCAAGGCGAAACAATTTTTCACTAAAAGAAATTGCTAAAAGTGTGGTTCGGAGTCCTCAAACTGTAGGGCCTCATCTCTCTTTACCTAGCACAAGATCTTTGAGACTTTCCAGGGGGTTACTTCGGTAACTTGAGAGGAGGTTAAGGAAACATTTTAAGAACATATTTTTATTTTAAGAGAACACATTACATAAAATACAATTAAATCCACGTTTTTATGCTCAGCTTAGCCAAAAACAAAAACTAATGTTCTTTTAAGAACACTTTACACATATTTGTTTTACAAGTAAATGTTAACTGATCTTATCAAATACCCTGAAAACAAAAAGTGCTAGGAGAAAAAAAGGATTCAGAGAAGACAGAAAAAAAGATATGCCACCAAGTAATAAACAAGAAAGCGAAAAAATGTCGAACAAACCATATCACGAAGCAGTAGATAGCCTCGTGCCTACTAGTTAAGGACATCAAGGCCTGATATTACTCACGCAATTTCAATCCTAAGTCGCTTTAGCAATAATTCGGGCAAGGCAGACTGGACTGCACTCAAACGTGTGTTGCGTTACTTCAAAGGTAAAATAGAAGCTAAACTAGAATTCTCTAGAAAGGATATTTTGACGCTGATTGGACGAATGACACCTAAATCAGACGTTCAATGACTAGATATCTTTTCCTGTACCAGGGAAGCCGAATCTCATGGAGTTGCAAGAGAATCTACTATAGCTCTTTCCACTATGGAAACGAAGTACATGGGGCTTTCTCGTCATCTTCACGAGAAGCAGTGTCTTAGAATAACCCACAGTTAGAAAAGATTGATTTACTTTCAATATTGGGCATATTCCAAGTTATCCATAAGCCCTTAATGAACATAATACATCGAAGTGGGTGGGAGACCTGATACTTGCTGTAGTTTCCAGCTAACAAAAAATCTATTTAATCTAGATGGGTCTTTAAGACAGAAAAATACGTTGTAAGGAATATTGAAAGATTTAAGGCTCGTGGCTCTAATTATTTCATATATGTGTCTGGTCCATGCTTCTGAATATGGTCAATTGCATCTTGTGGGATTTGTACCCATAAACTGGGAGGTATCTCTGGCAGTTACCTAATATCTTTCGGAGAGGGTTGGTGGTTTTGAAGTGACCTACCTAATAAATCTCACATGTGTATAGTTTTAAAATATGTGACACATTAAAAAGCAGGTTTTTGCTATATATTTAAAATATAATTTAGTACCATAGATTCGTAAACACCCTGGCAGCACTGGGATTCAAAAAACTAGTATCTTTATTATTATTTTGTTGAAGACGTGCAATAAAAAAAATAACTTGATATACATTTTTAAATACAAATTAAAATAAAATAGTTTATTTATTAAAAATGAAATTAACATATTGTGTTGTCTAAATAAATGTACAATAATAATAATTAAGTACTGAAATTTCTAATTCTTCTAATAATACGTAATATTGCAAAAATTCCCCTGATTACAGTTATGATTCCGCCCTAGGGTGATTATTTGTAGATAAATTATTGCTGATTTCAAAGTTTTCCGCCACATGTGGATTCTTTGTCATGGAAAGGTCGTCTGGCCCGCCTGGCGATAGAGACGTCGGACTAGGTGAACTTCGAAGGCTATGCGGACTTCTGCTTTCGGTTCCCGGTGAGCACTGGCAGGGCACTGGAAGACCTGGATTTATTATAGGATATTCGGGCGATTTCTCTTGCATTTCTGGATTTCCTGGAAGTGGGGGAGCAGTTGGCCTACCTAAAATATAAATAATTAACGTTATTTTGGTCATTATCAATTGAGACTTAGTTTCATAATTTACATAATGGTAACAAATTCTTATGCAAATATTTTCTATGATCGAATAATTTTTTATAATTCACCGTGAGTATTAACTAAACCTTCCGTCTTTATATCTGATTGTATCTAATATTGACTATGTTCATCAACCTATTTTTAATTTCAAATGTTGACGGTATATGATAGTTTTCATTTCTTTTCTTTTATTGCTAGCCTAGTTGCTCTCGCATTCGCCCAGTATATAAACACGCATTGCCACAACAGCCTCATTATCACGCACATTCTAGTGAATTTTGTGAGTAGCATACCTTTTCCTTACAAAACTTTTTAATTCCTGTTTGCGGTCCACATACTATCCGGCAACATGGCGGACCGCAAAAATCATAAATATCCCAAAAACCTACCCTCTTGCTACAGGTCCGTGACCCTTATACCGGCTCTGGCCAAAGTACTAGATATCCTACTCCTTATTTCAGTCCAAGAGCATATACAGAACACAGATCTACTGAATAACTTTCAGTTCGGATTAGGCGCCAGCCATTCCACATCCCAACAGCTCTTCCGGGTCTGCGAAATCGTTACTACTAACTTTAATCGAGGTCTATTAACAGGAATTATCGCCTTAGACCTCGAGAAAGCCTTCGACAAAGTTTGGCACCCCGGACTACTATACAAACTCCATATCGCGGGCTCTTCGACTCGTATCGTCAAAATGATACAGTCTTATACTTCAAACCGAAATTTCTGAGTAATAGTCAATCAGGCGTGCTCATCCTTAACCTTTATCCTAGAAGGCATCCCTCAGGGATCATCCCTTGGACCAACACTCTTCAACTTATATGTAAATGACATACCACCCCCGACTGACCACCGAACAACCCTTTGCTTATGCGCTGACGACACTGCAATACTGACAACTTCAAAACGTAATGACAGATATACTAACTCCTAACAGACTGACATATCTATAAAATATTACGAAGACTGGGGACTGTTAGTGAACAAGAACAAGACACAGACTATCTGCTTTAATAGAACTTTACAAAACGTAAATACTAAAATAAAAATCAAAGATCAAAACTTTGAATGGAAAGACAAAAATAATTACCTAGGGCTTGAACTTGATAAAATAACTCCTTTTCAGAAACTAAGTGGAATATGTTAGAAGTAGGCGCTGGGCGCGTTGCTTCTCCTTGTACTCCATTATTAATAACACCCCCATAGATACGGGCACTCTTATTTATAAAGCCTATATCAGGCCAATAATAATATGCCGCACCAATATGGTACCCTTTAATATCGAGGTTACATCAAACCACCCTTCAATATATCCAAAACAAAATTTTCATGTCACAAAACTTCCACATACTACATACTACACCAGCAGATTTACTACATAAGATAACAGGGACCTCAGTATTAAGTAATTTTATATTAAAACATCTAATACTCAATTTTGCACAGTTTCTAATCATTTCCACAAACCCACTATTTGCCAACCCCCTAACACCTAAATTCCTTTACGCTCCCACCCATCCTTCCTTAAATAATATATACACTCCTTAATCAAAAAAATTTACATGTTGTTTGAAAAAATAATGGAATGAGGAAACGTGCGATTGTGATTTTTTTTGCCAGTAAATAGAGTTGGGTCCTCTCAACATTCCGAAACATTTGTTCAGCGCATGTCAAAGGGGGGGGAGGGGGAAACGATATGTTAAATGTATGGGAAAATGGTTTTTCGAAGATAACTCGGAGGCTTCTGATCTGACGAAAAAAAAATCTTCAGATCAAAAATGAAGAGCTCTTGAAAATAAACAAATTTTGTTCCCGACCTCATCAATGCTAGACCATTGATTCGCGAGATATCGCAAATCCAAGGTGCAAAAATTTAAAAAATTGAATTCATTTTTATCATGGAGGAGTGGAGTTGATGACTCAATTTTTTTTAATAGGCAGATATTTTGTTGAACCGGAGGCTGGGGGCGGTGGGATAATCAGGTGAGGAGGGAGAGGGGAAAAACGAAAATATTTCACATGCTGATAACACCCAGTGCAATTGACCTATCGCGATTAGACCGACATGAGTTTTTTTATTTTTTATTAGCTATAAGATAGCACTCTCATAGAATGTTTTTTTTCGCAAACAAACGCTTGTTGCGCAAAATAATTTTTTTTTACCGTCCTCTATCTCCCTTCCTAATCATTTTATCGCGATATGACCAGACGGAAATTAAATGTTAATAAAAAAGCTATCAAGTGGCGAAAAGGATTTTCCCCCACCCTTTCCCTTCGTGCCAATAAATGAAATGAAATGAAAAACGCAAGGTCGTCAAAAGCAAGCTGTTCTTTGCAGTATGTGTATATCAGAACCAATGGTCTAGACATTTTGTTACTCTAAAAATGTTTGTATGGCACTTAACTAAAACTTGAAATACTTGACAGTATTTTCCATGTAATTGAAGCTAATTACGGTTGCGAATTTAGTTATTTTGAAATTTGTAATTAAAACACTGAGCTAATATAGGGGTGAAAGGTTAATGGGGCAAATTTAAACATGGAAAAGTACTATGAGGTATTTTAAGTTTTCATACAGACATTTTCTTATATTTACTTTCTTAATATTATTTTTATTTATCTCATTAAAATTACAAAAGATAGGTATAACACATTACGAATATAGGAAAGCATACCTGTTAATATTAATTGTGGGGAAGTCATACCCAAACAACGCATTCTCCAAGCATCTTGTAGTAACTGCAGTCGTGCCTGCTTTCTCCATTTTGCCCGTCTGTTTTGAAACCAGACCTAAAATTAGTTATATGATAAATTTTGAAAAATTAAAATATTTCGGGATGGTCAGATCAGTTAATTTAAATATTAAACAAATTTTTCTTAGATTCGCACACCTCATTGACATTTATTTAAAAAGTAGATCAACAAGATTAATTTATCCTAAGAAACAACCTTGTCTCTTATTTTACGAGTCGGTAGTGCTCGTGGCCTTTAAAAACTTGTGTCCAATATAAAGAAATGTAAAAATTTTTCGAACACTGAGTGCTTGAGATGTGTTGAAACTATTAAATAATTTGGTAAAACATTTTCTATGAGGTGGATAGGTCGCTTGTAAATTTATTAGCTGCTAAATTTTGGAAATTTGCATTAGAATATAATGCCGCCCAATTTGCAGGGGACAAAAATCTTTAGGAGAAAGATTTCTTCACATTTGGTTAGTAAATTAATACTTTTATCCCAATATTTCCCAATATGTCAAACTAATCCAACCTTGTAGAGAACAATTGTGCTACAGAAGATCCTTTTGACTTTTCCGTCAAACTAAATTTAATTTTATAGATTTTCTAAATTCAATATTCCGCCACATTCATAGAAATTCACTGAAATATTAGTAAAATACTATTGAGTTACTTAGCAGCTAGGGGGAAAATACTGAATTGTAAAATCGGCAATAAGTGTAAGGTAATGGCTGGGAAAAGAAAGTTTTAGGGACAGGATTTTAGAAGGAAAATAACAAAATAAAAAAAAATGGAAGAAGCCAACAGAATTCTAACTCGGATGTAGTACTCTATTGGTAATTGAATTGAAGTATCTTTACACAGTGAGCTACATGAGGACAACAGTTCTGCTATAAAACGTGTAATGTGTAAGTACTAGAAATTGTAATACGTTTAGTGATTTGACAATGTCCCTTTGTCAGATGAATATCCACCATTTAACACTGATAATAACTTAAATATATAGACGAATTTAATTCCAATATGAGACGACTTTTAACCCAAATGAATAATAATTTATAATAACGATTGACAAATGTTTAGAGTTTGAGTATCGCTGAACTTATGGAATGATCTATTATTTATCTATCTCTATTCAGTGTATATGTCATATTTCCGGCCCTCTTTAGATGAGAAAGAAGCCTGGTAGACATATGCGAACAATGTATTTGGGCTAGTGCTTTAAATTTGCGTGCAAGAGAAATGAAGTTTTACGCGTATTGTCAGTTCATACACACACCAAGTTAAAGTTTACTAGATTATATTTTATAAGCTTTGCCAAAAATAAGTCTGGGTTTACCCATAGCACATCAAAAGTGAGACTTATGGTGGAAGCTAAAATAGTCGATATCACGACATATGGTAGAGGCTTAGTTTTGCCTTTAGCCCTCAAACATATTGATTTTGCATTATGGATAATAGTCAAGATTACTTCCACGTCCAGTGGAAGTATAGTGATGCAAAAATTTTTTTAAATTGAAATAAGCGTAAAATGTCATGAAACGTCGAGATTTTAAATTTCAGCGAAAAAAAATTCTGTGTCGGTCTGTCTGCAACTTTTTTGTGCACACGTTTACTCTGGAACCGTTTATGATATTGACTTGAAATTTGGTACACTTATATATTGTAACCAGATCTGGAACTAGATTATATTTTGATCTAATTTCGTTGAAGAGTTCGGGGGTAAAAAAGGTAAATAGGGGTAAATATGCAAAGCAAGCAGATAAGAGTCCATAAAATTGCAATTTAGGGCATGTACGAAGAGTCAAGGTCTCAAAATTTTTTTCTGGCATCAGCTACTCCCCACTATCACCCCCAATACCACCCCCACACTATTATGAAAGAGAATACAAAAAAATAAAATGTGACTTAGTGTCTGTACAAGAACGAAACGTCTCAAAAAGTTTTTTGGGCGTTAGATAAAATGTTGTAAATTGCACGTTGTTTTTTATACATCAATTACTCAAAAACGACTTGGTTTATCGAAATGCAATAAAAATAAGAATATACCTTTTTTATTTCTAATGATCTGAAAACTAGTTTTTATAATAATTTTTAGACATATGAAGATATTTAAACAGTTATGAGGAAAATACTGAGAGTTGCCTCCTAAAACTAACCCTTAAGCACAAGACAGGGTTTGACTGATACCATGTAAACTAGTGTCCGGATGACCTATGACTAAATTTAAAATATGAATTTGATATTTTAAGTGAGTTGGAAGATATTGCAGAAAAACTGAAGTTTGTTATCCCCATTTTAAGGGGTATATATTATTCTTTTTCGGAAATAAGTTTATACAGTATGTCTGTGGATGGTGTAATGGCTAAAGTTAAAAAAAAATGTTATTCTTGATAAAAGTTTTTGCTTGTCTAAGAAATAGTAATGACGTTAAAAAAAAAAAAATATATTTTTTATACAGGGTGCTCAAAAATTACAAGAACTTAAAATTCCGTAAGAGTAAACTGATTCTATTTTTTATTTTGGAAAAAATGTGAAATAAAAGAGTTGTTTCAGCCTATATGATCTGCCCAATTCCAAAAATTCATTTGAATATTGCAATTTTTCCAATATAAGTGAATTTTTAGTAAAACAGTTAGTCAGTTTTTGCTACATTTTTTATTTAGTTAATCGCATTCGAACAAGGCGAATAAATATCAGATAAACAATTCTGAATTTGTAAAAGTAAATACACATTATTATTTGAAGGTTCTAAATATTTCCAGAATAATGAACCTACCATGATTATTTTGGAAACTAATACGCTAACGTTAATAAAATACGGTGGATAAAAATATGTTTTCTGACTTTATTAAATATCGCAATTCAAAAATTTCTCCTCCAAATTGAACGCATGTTTCCAATCGTTCCCGAATGTTGTGAAAGCTACTTCTAACTTCTTCAGTGGAGATTGATTGCACAGCTGCCGAAATGTGCTGCTTTAGAATTTCAACGTCGTTGTTTATGGGTTGTCGGTAGGTAATTTATTTTAGAACCAAGGGAAATATATCCGCAATTATTAAATCTGGACTTCTTAGCTCTTAGGTGCCACAAAACTGGACCATTGCGGTCAATCCTACGTCGTCCAAATTTGCTATTAAGTCAATTACGTACGATGCAGGCATGATGTGTCGGTCATCCATCCCGTTGAAAGTACATTCTATTACAATATTAAAACAGTAAGTCTTCCAGCTTATCAGAAAAGAATGTATTAAGCATATATAAATAAAAGTTACTATTGCACATATTTTCAAAAAAGAATCTCTCTATTATTACACATTAATATCTTTTTTAATATTGCCATCCGATAGAAATTCTAAATTCAGGGTTGGGTTTACTACAATTAATACCCGTCATGTTGTGAAGCTACAGTCCCATTTGTTGAAAACGTTGAACCGCTGGAGAACATGATAAATTAAAAAAAAATCGTGTTGCCACATAAAATTCCATTTCTAAGCCATAAATAGAAATCTAGTCGTTTTGCTTCATCTCCTCCTTCTAATGTATGCTTAAAATGTGGTTTGCATGGAAACGGATGCAAATTTCCTTAACCACCTCCAAATGCCGGGCGCGATTTCTTGACGAAAGTTAGTGATTTTCAGCAACAGATGCCAACACTAATGTTGTAGCGGTGTCATCTTGATCATACATTTTATATATTAAGTATATCTTTATTAGAACTGCTCAACTTCAATTTATTGTCATCGATTTATGAACTATTAGCACGTAGGTCTTCAAAATATAAATCACGCTTTTTTAAAAAAATTTCCTATGCGTTTTAGCAAAAAATATTTTAGAGAAAAGTTATAGGGCTAGATGAGCACTATCCAACGATGTATTGCATGTACATATTTCATTCGAAATAAAATCTTGAGGGTATTTTTTAGACTTGAACCGCCGCCATTTTGAAACCAAGAAGGCGATTTGGCCCATCTTCGAACTTATCCGAGATATGGAGCCAAAGTATGTTACCTACCAAATTTATTATATATATAAACTTTTGAACGGGGGGAATTTTTGGGGTCTGGGCACCATAATCTAAGAAACTATAGTGAAATTTTCTCAAAGTCATGACATGCTGTACTCTACAATCAGTAGATGAGAAATCTACCTAAAAATTCTTAACAACGAAACTAATAATCGAATAGAACATTACAGGAATTATGCAGGATGTTCCTAAAATAGGATTCTATAGCGTGTAGTATTTGTCAAAATAAAAGAAAATTTAAAAAAATTATATAAAAAATATTTTTAAAAAGTTTTTATTTAAAAAATGCTCAAAAAGTAGAAAATAAACTTTGAAGTAAATCAAACCCAGCATTTTGTTATATTATATAATTTTTTTGATATAAAAGCTTCTCGAGAGATTTTCCTGTGTAAAGGAGATTGCTCGCGACATGCTTAAAAAATTATATAATGTAACAAAATGATGAGTTTGATTTACTTTAAAGTTTATTTTCTACTGTTTAGAGCATTTCTTAGATAAAAGCTTTTTTAAAAATATTTTTTTATATAATTTTATTTTTTAATTTTTAGTCTTTTACTATGCTGTAATCCGCAGATATTGATTTTGAGACGAATCGGATCATAAACGATAAAGTCGTCCGCCGTCTCGAACTAAATTTTCGATTAGAAATTCGTAATCCGCAACCCCAAAAATCCCCAGATATCGATTTTGATTTAAATGACAAAAGTCGTCAGCCATATTGGCGCCGCCATTTTGAATTTCTGACATTTGACCAAGAATTCATAATTGGCGATCTCGACAACCCCCAGATATCGATTTTGAGTCGAATCGGATCATAAACGATAAAGTCGTCTGCCATCTTGAACTAAATTTTTGACTAAAAATTCGTAATCAGCGAAGCCGAAAACCCCCAGATATCGATTTTGATCGATTTGGACCATAAATCAGAAAAGTCGTCCATCATATTGGCGCCGCCATTTTGAATTTCTGAATTTTGACCAAGAATTCATAATTGGCGATCTCGAAAACCCCCAGATATCGATTTGGGTCGAATCGGATATAAACGATAAAGTCGTCCGCCATCTTGCTTTTTTCGTATATGAAAATGTTAAAGTGTATTGTCACCGAACTTATACACATGTGCAAAATTTCAAAGCTCTGGCTTAATTAGAACTAATCGAAATTTTGATTGCAAGATTTGCCGTAAACCAACTGACAAACATACATTGGAAGTTAAATAAAAGCTTTTAATAATATAAAATTTGAGAAAAACTGATAGGTATTTTACTAAAAATTCACTTATTTCCAAAACATTAAAATATTCAAATGAAACTTTGTAATTGGAGACACCATATAATTTGCAACAACTTTTTTATTTCACATTTTGTTCGAAAATGAAAAATAAAACCAGTTTACTCTTACGGAATTTTAAGATTTTGTGATTTTTGAGCTCCCCGTATGAAAAGTATAATTTTTCTCATATTTTCTAGGCAAGCAAAAACTTTTATAGAGAATTTTCTCGCAAAGTTAAGAATTTTAGCCATTACACCTATTATAAACATCATCCAAGGACATACTGTATAAAAGACTACCATTATTTTTGGATGTACCATCAGCCGCAGAAATATCGGGAGACAAATTTGGATCTCGTCTTGTATAATAAAACATTATACTGCAAAGCAAAATGTTTACCTAACACAATAGTTAATCAGTAAATATTCTTGTGATATTTATGTACTTGCCTAGCAATGATATATTTAAACACAACTGGGACAAACTTTTCCATTTAGGAATGAAGGATGATACATATGCCCCATTCTATATTGACATTCAAAACTAATGATAAATATGTTTGGCTGCTATACATTGCATTTCAAATCTATTTGCCAAATTTGATCAAACTCGTTAGAACCGTTTTAGAACAAAATTATTTAATTCTTGTAAACATTACCCACACAGCTTCCGTCTCTGCAATTCTTAGGAGCAACTGGTCATGTCATCTTATACTAGTACAAATTAGATAGAAAAATTATTTAATTCTTGAAACCTCATCCCTTGTAATATTCCTCCTTGAATTTTGTAGAGGCAAATAATCGTGTAATCTTATACTGACACTAAAGAACTATCCATGTGACAAATTTGATCACAATATTGTTACAACCGTTTTAAAAAAAATTATTTAGTTATTTCAAACTTACCCCCACAGTCCCCATCCCTGCATTTTTTTAAGATTAACGAGTCATGCCATCTTATACTAGTAGTCAAGGAGTATCCATGTGATAATGATCAAAGTTCTTAGAGCCCTTTTTGAGAAAAAATTATCTTGCATTTAATGGAAAATCCTTTTGCAAGGGCCATATATGCTGAATTAATTTACCGTAATGAGAAATATTCAATTCACACACATTCGTGTTTGCAAACTTGGAAATATCAGATACAGAAAAATGGGAAAAATTCAATAAGCGTCGGTGTGGATAAGTTTTCGAGAAACGGGGTCTGCTGGAAAATAGAGGGACCACTCATAAAAGAAAATTTTAAAAATATTTCGGAAAATATCATAATCTATATCTACTCTGTGTGGTATGTTTATATTCAGAAAATAATTTTATGTTCGAACAGAATAATTGTCCTGTGCAGTCAACGCATATTATTACGCGCGGAAATTTTAAAACATTAATATAAAGACCTTGCTCTGGCCTCCTTACAGTCGGGATCTAAATCCGTAAGAAAATGTGTAGGGATGTATGGTAAAAAAAGTATATCAAATAAATTTTCTCCCTCTAAATCATAACGAACTTTGGGAATTTATAAACAATAAATCGGAAGATATGTAATGTTTATTAATATTCCGAACAACGACAATAACAACAACAATAAATAATAATAAGACTTTATACACAGTGGTAACAGTAATATATACACAAATATGGTACTTAAAAGAAATCTCTAAAAAGTATATAGTAACATCAATGTGTAAAATACAGTATAAGTAGTAATAAAATGGCGAAATATAATAATAAACATGATCACATGGGGCGAGCTTAGATACATCTTTACTATGTACATACTTGGATATGCGATGTAAACAACGTTAGGCGCGGTTAGTACTTGGATGGGCGACCGTTTCCAAGAAGACCGTGTCCTCGCCTCGTATATCTTCCAGCGGCTTGTATATCAGTGTATGCGCGGAAGCTATGCAATCTTAGGCGAGGGTTGTGTAGGTGATATACGATGGTATAGATGCCTTCGGAGGGGATGTAAAGCCGTTGGTCCCTTGTCTATTAAATGTTAGGCAAGGAAATGATCCCTACTCTTCTTAAGGGAAGAGGTTCGGCAAAAATCCTGGTTGGGGGTAGCTCGTCTACAGGCGTCGGTGATAGGCCTCAGTAGCGGAAATAGACCGACGTTAAATAAATGTTAAAAAAAATAATGATCACATAAGTCATCTAGACTTGGAATGAGGTAAAGTACAAGTAGTGTACTTAGCATAAATCATAAAAATATAGTAAGTATAGTAAAAAGCAAACATTAACAAAAATGAAGTCACTTTTCTAAGCTTATATAACACATGGAAGAATAAATAATAAATAAACACCACAGAAATTAGACAACCCCCAATTCCAGAAGCCAGGGCTTGTACGGAAGGGGGTGCCAGTGCCGGAGCCAGGATTCGAACCCGGTGGTGCGATGTCCTTGTGATTAATCGCGATTGCCACCTCGCGCCTTAACCCACTCGGCTATCGACCAGACCAGAATAGTAAATTAACTTTATTTTGCATATTATTAAGTAAATAGTCCATAACGTTGTTTTGTAGGGCAGCTGATTTTATGCATTTCCTATCACCAATTGATTATTTCACAAACCTTACTTCTATTATCTTGAAACAGTTTTTTTTTTTGAGGAGGTATTTAAATCTTCCCTGGTTCAGCACTGTTTTTATACTTTCCGGTATGGAGTTGTAGATCTTTGGGGCTAGATAGTCGTAGCCACATTGACCTTTTATTGTAGTTTTCATAGGAACTATTATAAATTTTTTTAAGCACGTGTATTATATTTGCGATCAGCTGGTGCTAGATTATTTCTCTCTGAATGAGATTTTGTTGCAATTTTCAAGTAAAGTAGTCGCCTAATATCCAAAACATGTAGCTCTTTGTATAAAGCATCTGAGGGATAGATAGCTTTTTTATTAGTCATTGTTTCAAATATTCTTCTTTGTAGCACACTAATATCATTTAGGCATATTTTATTTGCAGCTCCCCAGGCGATTATACCATAATTAAGATGGCTTTCCACTAAAGCATGGTAAATTATTTTCAACTGCTTTCAGTCTAAGAAGTCTTTTATTTGTCTTATTTTGCATAGGACATATCTTAATTTCCTTTTTAGTGTCACAATATGTTTATCCCATCTTAGATGTCTGTCTATTACCACTCCTAGGTAAGTAATTTTTTCCAGATTTAATGTTGGTATGTTGATCACCTATTTTTATGTTTAGATGTTGAAAATCTGGCAAGGTGTTGTTGCAATACGAAGAGAAACTTAAGCATACTGTCTTGTCTTTATTGATGGTGAGTAGGTTTTCAGAATACCAGTTAAGTATTTTCTTCATATCTTTTACTACTTTTTGTTTCAGGCATGGCCATGATTTGTCTTTATAGTAGATGGCGGTATCATCTGCGAATGCGATTATAGTCCCTTCTGTTTCTATTTCAAATAAATCATTGACATATATGTTAAATAGCACTGGTCACAACACAGTTCCTTGAGGTACGCCACATTTTGTATCTTCGTAGTTGTTTGTAGAGCCTTTACCTGTACGCACTGCTTTCTCCTAGTAAGGTAAGTCTTTATCAATTTGAGGCATGTTCCCCTAATTCCAATTTTATTCAATTTTTACAGTAGTAGATCATGTGAAACAGTGTCGAAAGCTTTTTTGATATCTACAAATATACATAATGATCTTGTTCCTTCATCTAGACTTTATATATATTCTGAGTTAGCAGGTTAATAGCATCTTGTGTACTATGCCCTTCTTTGAATCCAAACTGGTTTTTTGACAATATTGAATTTTTTTTGAGGTAGTTCATTATTCTCGATTTTAAAATTTTCTCCAAGATCTTTGATAAATTCGAGATTAAGGAAATCGGTCTATAGTTCCCTATGTCCGTAACAACTCCTTTTTTAAATATAGGCTTTACTACCGAGATTTTAAAGTGTGAAGGGCATTCTCTAGTTTCAACAATTTTGTTTATTATAAATGTGAGTGGATGAGCAATTTCATTTTGTATAGCTTTTAGCATCTCGGCTGAAAATCCATCAAATTCACTGGATTTTTTTTCAATGAGTTTATCTCTCTTATAACTTCACTAACATCAGTTGGGAAAATGAACATTGTTTTTTGCCGTGAATAACCACCTATTGTTTTATTTTTATTAACTTTGATTACTTCCGAAGTCAGTGTTTGTCCAATTTGTGTAAAATAGGTGTTAAATTTTTCTGATATTTCAGTATTTTTTTCTGTGACTTTCCCATCTTTACATTTAATTCTATTAATTTGTTTGTTCACAGAAGATTTATTATTTGTAGCTTGGTTGACAACGTTCCCTAATCTTTTTGAGTCGTATTGGTTTACATCTATTTGCTTTTTATAAAAGTTCCATTTTGTTGTTTTAATTAAGTTGTTCAGTTTATTTCTATAACTTTTATATTTCTTTTCCAACTGGTTGTTATTTGGGCTTTTGGTCAATTGTTTCTTTAACTCACTTTTCTTATTTACTGATTTCACCAAGTCTTGAGTTATCCAATTCTTCCTTTTTCTGTTCTTGGCGTTTATTTTAACTTTGGTTGTATATTTCTTTCTCAATTTCGCAGTGTAAGATGTTAACAAAATATTCTGTTGCTAATTCAGATGTTTCTTTCGCATATACATTTTCCCAATTCATTTTTTATATTGCATTTTTCAATTTATCTATGTTTACTTCCTCCTTGTAATACATTTGTGATTTTGCCTTGTTCTCATATTTTTTAGGTAAAACTATTTGCAGTGCAACAGTGAAATGGTCAGTTATATCAGTTTTGACAGTAAAGAGAAAATGACGTATTCAAACTCCCTTTTTGATTTTAAAAATGCATGGTCTATACAAGTACCCCCTTCGTTGTTTGCCCTGGTTACATTATTTATAGCTGGTAAGAATGGATTTTCAGACATGATATTAAGATAATCATTTGCATAGTCTCTGTCTACTAAGGTGTCTATATTTAGATTTCCAGTATAATCGTAGTTATTTTGCAAATTTTTTAATAAAGTTTTATGTAAAAGGGCACGATGCAGGGCTTCTATATATCGCGAATACCTAATCTACTGAATATCTAATTTTAGAATTAGTTCTATTATTTTTATATTGTTAATCTCAATAAGATTATATGTGTATCTAATATTATTTTTTATGTAGATTACTACCCCATCAGATTTATTGAAGCTCCCAGAGTTGTAAATGAATTCGCAGTCTTGCATTTTGTAGATGTCTATATTGTCTATTTTCTACGTTTTTGAGAGGACAATGCAATCAATATTTACATTTATTTGATATAAAAATATTTTGAACTGATCTATGTTTTTACTTATACTTCTAATTGCATTTTCTTTATTTATAGCTCGAATTTCATCGAACTCAAGGGCGGAATCTAATGTATATGTCTCTGTTTGGCCTTTAAAGTCTCTTAAATATATGGCAAAGTAAAACAAAAATGTGTACCTAACAACGAAAATGTTATTAAAAACTTCATTTCGTTGATGTCTGGCCTCTTTTATTTATCTGAATATACGTATTTTTTTAATTTGTTTTACTTTTTTAATCACCACTCTACAGGAACGATATTCTTAATTACACAACTGTCTTTTTTTTTCGCATGCACATAGACAACGACCATTCCCTACGACATTGCCATCTGCCGCAGCTGATGCTCAAACTCAGGAGTGGTACAGTGACTAGTCGTGTTGTCTCTCATACAATCTCCTCTAGTCCACTGCTACCAACTCGGTAACACATGAAAAAGCCACTAACCAGGATTCGAACCCGGAACTCCTTGGTTGCAAGCCTAACACGTAAGCATTTATTATTATAACGTTTAACAGTACACATATTGTACAGTTTTCAAGCACGTAAATAGCGCAACAAGGCTTCAATAAATTTAACTTAAAAACAGAATTACGTTTAACACTTGTATGCATTTTTACGCATAACTATACCGTTTTAATATTTCAATAAAGTCGAAGCAATCAAAAAATATGAACAAAATTGCCCAGTGTTTTACTGAGGTCAACATCAACCACATCCTTGTGATACGAGGCAATTTAGAATAAATAAATGCCAATAGAATACCAGATGTAACCTTTAGGCATATTTATTTCAAGATTTTCAAGTGATGTATCAATTTGTTATAGTTACTACGTACATTATTCATGTAAATTAAAAAGTAAACAGGAAGAATTGAGTGAAACTATATCAACCATTTTTGGTAATTAATATAAGTTTCAAAGTGATAATTGGTTAGCTCTTTGAAGTTATAAAACTGAACATTTTAAATCAAAACGCAGCGGCCGTTTCGATTTAGTAATGAAGATATGGAGTATAAAGATATTAATTTTATGTATGATTTTTGCGACGGAAAGAGCTATAAGAAAGAATACTGAAGCCGTTTTCCAAATCGCTGTACACCAAATTATAAAACATTTTCGGAGGTATTCCAGTTTAGTAAGGAACACTGTTTTCCTTCAATAGGAAAATATGAACATGCTCCCAGGTTTCTTCGACAGGAAGAGGAAATATAATAGGTCATCCGTGATAACTCGTAGATAAATGTAAGAGAATAATCATTCAGTTAGCAATACCTAAGACAAGGCTATGGCGAATGTTAAAAAAGGAAAATTTATATCCATTTGTGTTCAGAATGTTCAAAGACTCAAAGATGGTGACGTTCAGCTTAGTATTGTGCAGGTAGATTTTGACGCGCAGATGAACAGTATTGAGAGTTCTATTTACTGATGATACCCAATTCACACGTGACGGAATTAACAACAGTAGAAACAAGCATACATGTGAAACTGAAAAATCCCCACACAGTGGTTCAAAGAAATTTCAAACACAGATTTACTATTAATGTGTGGTGTGGAATTTATTATAACCCTCTAATAAGGCTTCACAATAAAGGAAAGTTATTTGACCTGGTCAAGTTTATTTAACCTTTCTAAAAATATTTTGCCTGCCAGGAATATGTGGTTTCAGCATGATGGTGCTAGTCCTCATTTTGCTTTACCGCGGTTAGAGATCAGCTAAATCAGTATTACCCCAACAAATGGATTGGTAGAGGAAGTATATTAGTTAACTGGCCAACGAGGTCTCGTGATCTTACACCTCTAGACTATTTTTTATGGGGCCACTTGAAGTCAGAGGCATAAAATGAAGTATTCGACACACGGAAACAGTTATTAGAATTTTTTTTTAATGTGATGGTATTAAAAATAACTCCCAAATGATTAATAGATTAATAAAAGACATATTAAAACGTTCCCAAATATGCATTAATGATGGAGGTGTTAATTTTGAAAATTTACTGTAATTTAAGTTAATTTTATTACCTATTTTTCTTCTTTTCTTCTTTTTCTAATTATACGCGTTGTGAATTGTTACTTAAGAAATTATTTGTGTATTTCTGCCTTTATTTTGTCAAAATAAAATCCATTTTTTATTATAATAAATAATAAATAACACCACAGAAATTAGACTATCCCCCAATTCCGGAAGCCAGAGGCTTGTGCGGAAGGAGGTTACACATTGAAAAAACCGGAGCCAGGATTCGAACCCGGTGGTGCGATACCCGTGTGATTAATCGCGATTTCCACCTCGTGCCTTAACCCACGCGGCTATCGACCAGATACTACACATTCAATATTACTTAAATTCAAAAAAGGTTAATCCATGTACATAAAAACAAATCAGTAATAAGTTCTTTTGTAAGGTATTTAAGTGAAATTAACAATATAATGACGTTAGCTAGCTGACTAGGTTACTTTATTTGTAGAAATTAAAATTGGTCAATCGACAATTTCGAAAGTTTATTAAAAAAATCCGTAAATAAGCCTTCAAATATTATGACATATTACACACTAATCCATTGTCGTTTTAAATGTTTTAGCATTTTCCAATAAATGATATACAGGGTGTTGTTCAGGACACTGATAGCAATATTTAAAAAAAATGAACTATTGAAATTTTTCCCGAATAACTTATGTTTTTGATTGGACTAAAACTGTGCAATATTTGCATAAAATTTTATGCCAATATCTGCAGTCATAATTGATAAAAAATCATATAACTTGTATCTCGAAAAACAACTCACTTTCAAGGGTATATGTGAGGGTGTTTTGAATTCAACAAAGTGTGTACTACCTCCCATTTCACGATGTCCGTTTAAATTTGGGACGAATTAATGGCCCTTGATCATAAGTATTATTATAATTTAAAAATTACTCATTTAACACATTGTTGGACACCTAGGCTATAGCCGTCGTGATTTAAAAGTTAAAATATGACACGACGTGTATGGACGTCAGCAAGAGTATCTTTCATTGGGACACGGCAGCTGTGACCGTCTGTCTACATATCCATTGAATACTATGAAAGAGAATACTTTGTGTCACAGCACACCTTTCATACAACTCGATTGTGTCATATTTGTACATTGAATATTTAGATATTCCAATAAGGTTAAAAAAATAAAAATTACAGTTGCGTCAAAAAACAATGATGTCAGTTTACAGCTAACTTTCATAGCCTGGATGTCCAACAATATGTTAAATGAAATGGGGTATATCATAAAAATGTCTAAGAATTTCATGCACTACTGCAACTTCATGCCATCGAAAATTGTCTGCTACGCGTCGCGGCGCTCACCGTAATTATCAACAACGTCATTTGAACAACAAAACGTAGTCTTTTGGACTACTTAACAGGAATTGAATGCCGTATTTAATTCTTTAGTAATGGGTTTCAGGAGTTTTAGCTGAAACCGTGTAAAACCAGGACGTCTAGGTATGAATGTTTTATTTAAATTTTGCGTTTAGAAAGAAATAGAGCTATTATATTGGCCATATGATTAAATAATAAAAGAAATTAATAACTTATATTTACACTATTGTCAAAAATTCAATTTTCCCACACCTTTATGTCTGTCTCTTTGTTAATACGTTATAAATTGGGCTTATTTTCATCATCACTCTTTGGATTTATTGTAATAATAGCGGTAAATAATATTTACTACCTTAAGCTACACCTTATTTTCACGTTAAATCAATAATAAATTATGTATAATATTTATTCCCCAATCACCCACAAAATAGTGGACATTAAAAAACTATAAAATAGCTTACAACGCATGATTTTTAATAAAATGTAGAAACTTTCATTTAAATACTTCAACGATTTCCATGCCACAATTAATACAGTTACATAGATTTTACTTACTTGAACACGAGCTTCCGACAAACTAATCCTAAGCGCAACTTCTTCCCTAAGGAAAACGTCGGGGTAGTGTGTCTTTTGAAAGAGGGCCTCAAGCTCTTGAAGTTGTTGAGGACTGAAAGTTGTACGATTGCGCCTCTGTCGCCTTCTTCCAAACATATATTCAGTGAGAAGATCTCCTGGCAAGGAAGACAAATATGGCCCTGCCATTTTGTGGCTTTATGAGGTTTTCGATAACACAGTTAAATTCAAACTGTGTTTCTGAATTGCATGTTATTATAGAAATTAAACAAGACTCCACCCTGCATTTGTTTTCATTGGTTCTCAGTAGACGCCTCAGAGGCGTCGAGACGCCCGCGCACAGCATCCCTTAATAAAATAATGCTTTTATTGGTTGTTTACCTGCAACAAGTCTCTGTTATTCAATTTCATCATTCGTGATACTTTCAAGTGTTACTGAGGTAATAAAACCCAGTTGTTTTCTTTTCTCTTATGTTGATTACTATATGTTAAAACAATATTACAAGAAATTTTCTCATACGAATGACTTTTAGTAGCAGTGCTTAATTAACCACTCAGAAGGAAGAAGTTACACTAATTTCAAGAAGAATACAATAATTTCACTATTTCTCAAATAAGATAATATTTAGTGTTAGTATCCTATTCTTACAGAATGAAATAAACTTTATTTCTATCTAAGAATAAGCTATTATGAAAATCAAGAAAATCATGGTAGTTATATTAAGAGAGATAAATGCAGTTACTTAACAAAGATAATGTAAATAACATTCATAATGATCTAATGGAAAAATGCCCAAGATCAGATGGAAAAAAATTTATTCTATGTCAAAGTAATCGGTGGCTATACATAAAATTTTAAAATTACTTGGCGTATTATTGATTAATAATTTTATTATTTTTTATTTACATACTCCATGCAACAGCCAAGGCTAATTAAATACAGGATTATGAACAAATGTTACAAATTGCAAATTAATAAATCAAATAAAATAATATACAGGGCGTTACAAAGTTAAAGGTACATGCATTACTTGTGAATAGAGGGCATTTTGGTGGTTCCAAATTACCCGGCATTAATGCATCCATCGTTCTTCCTTACTGAGATACATGATGTTTTATTGATTTTGGCCAAATCTTTCTTTGGTCATAAATATTGAACCATCCTGTATAATCGGTTCATACTTAGAATATATATTTCACTTATTTTACTTGATAGAACTTCATAATAAACCAAAATAGAAATCCAGGTCCGGCTTAATAAAAAATTGACAATATGTTGTATGTCAAAATCAACAAATACCCTGTATGATGCAGATGTTTCGATATTCGAAAAGAGCGGAAAAAATTGAATAGAGTAGCTCACTTAATTTGTTTGCGGATTTCATTTATCAACCTTGATTACTTACCGTAAATTCAATTTCATTAAAATGGTCGAGACAGTTGGAACTTGAATATTTATTTAAAGGTTTAATAACAAAAAAAATTAACTTGCAGCAGTGACAATTCTTACACTTCTAGTCTAGGTAAGTGAACTATTGTAAAATAATTTTAAAAACAAGGTAGTTCACCTGATAATCAATCAGGGCGGATATGTGGCCCAATCAAATGATTGTTGATAACACCGCACCAAATACAAGTAAATCGATGTTGGGATTTATTGTTTTTATTGGGACTGTCTGGTCGATAGCCGCGTGGGTTAAGGCGCGAGGTGGCAATCGTGATTGATCACACGGCTGTTGCGCCACCGGGTTCGAATCCTGGCTCCGGCACTGTCTGTGGAAATGGTTGTATGTCCGCGTTTTTTCAATGTGTAACCCCCTTCCGCACAAGCCTCTGGCTTCTGGAATTGGGGGTTGTCTAATTTCTGTGGTGTTTATTTATTATTTATTATTATTATTATTCTGTCTTACAGCATATGAATTTTCCACTGTCCAAACATGTGAATTTCTTAAATTATAAACACCGTCTCTTGTAAATTGTGCCTCATCGATTCCGAATAATCCATTTACTAAAACATAAGAGATGATTTTATAACATAGCTACTTTGTCGTCAAGTAGGCAATGCTGAAAATGTCAATATTTCACAGTTCAAATTTACTTATACGATATAATTGCGTTTTATTATTCTAAAATATTTGTTACTTGTATTAATATTATTACCCACATCACAAAGTACATAATATGCATACTCAATTTTCAAATGGTGAATATGCGGATAGAGTCTGTGTATGGATTTTTTGATGGTAATGGACGGGCTGCTGTAAGAGAATATCAAAGAAGATTTCCTGATCATAAAACTTTTGCTAGAGTTGTCAATTATTCTAAAAGACATGGTTGGTATCCAACGGCCATCTTAAATGAGCATCAAGTAAGGCAAGGCAACCTTTAGCTGTAGAAGAGAATATGCAAAATATTGTTGCAAAAAATCCAAAAATTAACACAAGAAGAGTGGGTTATGCTGTCCACATGTCAGTGTTTGGAGAGTACTAAAAAAAATAATCTCTATGCATTTCATGTTCAACAGGTTCAGAGGTTGGATTATTCTGAATCGAAAAATTCAGATGTCTGTTTACAGATTAGGCACAATTTACAAGAGATGGTGTTTATAATTTAAGAAATTCACATGTTTGGATAGAAGATAATCTACATGCTGTAAGACAGAATAAACCCCAACATCGATTTGTTGTTAATATATATATATTTGGTGCGGTGTTTTCAACAATCATTTGATTGGGCCACATATCCCTCCCTGGTAGATTATCAGGTGAACTTTATTTAGAACTTTTTACCCGTGTTATTGGAAAATGAAGACATTGAGGGAATGTATTATCAGCATGATGGCGCTCCACCCCACTTTAGGAATATTGCGAGAAATTTCCTAAATGACAATTTTCCAAATATGTTTATAGGTCGAAATAAACCTCATCATTGGCCTTTAAGGTCACCGGATTTCAATCCTGTTGATTATTCTCTTTGGGGACAATTAAAAGCAAAGGTATATGACGTAGCCATTAATAGCAGAGAGGAACTTTTGGAACGCGTTAATAATGCTTTCGTGGAAGTTAAAAATAATCCAAATAATATGATTAGACTGGTAATTAGAAATATTACTACTGGAGCAAGGAAATGTATTCAACGAAATGGAGCCCACTTAGAACAGTAATTGAGTTATGTATTTATTACTTTCACTTATTTTTTATTGTTGTGCATACATACATTAAGAATAATATTATTTTTAAATATAGACTAACAAAATTAAGCAGTATTTTGATTTATGTGTGCAAATCTATATTGTTTTTAAAATTATTTTACAATTCACTTACCTAGTTTAGAAGTGTAAGAATTGTCACTGATGCAATTTAAATTTTTTTTGTTAATAAACCATGAAATAAATATTCAAGTTCCAGCTGACTCGACCATTTTAATGAAATTGGATTTACGGCAAGTAATCAAGGGATGAATGAAATACGCCATCAAATTAAGTGAGCTACTCTATTTAATTTTTTCCGTTCTTTTCGAATATCGAAGCAGATCTACAAAATTTTGTCATACAGGGTGTCTATTTTGACATACAACATATTGTCAATTTTTTATTAAGCCGGACCTGGATTTCCATTTTGGTTTATTATGAAGCTCTATCAAGTAATATAAGTGAAACATATATTCTAAGTATGAACCTATTATAAGGATGGTTCAATAGAAAAATTTGGCCAAAATCAATAAAACATCTTGTATCTTAGTAAGGAAGGATGATGGATGCATTAATGTGAAGTAATTTGGAACCGCCAAAGTGCCCTCTATCCACAAGTAACTTATGTACTTTTAACTTTGAAACACCCCGTTTATACCAATATATATATTATATAATATAATTTTAGTAAGCGTGGGAAGAGAAAATACAGAAACTATGCAAAAAAGGAAGAACTATTGCATAGTGTTTTGTGTCTTAAATTTATTTATAGTACAATTAAATATGCCAACTCTGTCTTGCATGTTGTTGTGATTATCGTGCATAAAGTGACGCGGTGAATGTTTTAAAACAAATTAGTTCTCGGTCTGACAAAATAGAAGGTACCTACATGAAACCGTATTTGTTTTAATACCTGACGACATTCTATTTTATTATTTAGTATTTAGAAAAATTAATGTCTGTCTAATTTTGTAATCTTTCAGGCTAGGTAATGAGAATCTAAAAAGTAGAAGGCTTCTTAGTTTGTGGCATTCCAATTGGCAGATATAACCTATTTTCCTTAAAGGATAAATACTTAAGAAATCATATTTACACTACGTCTAAACTGTCGATATAGGTCAAATAGCTGGGATTCCATATTAGTGAAGCATAATCAAGTTTTTATCTGACCAAAGAATTAAAAAGCAGTATTAACATGTTCACATCAGTAAACCCGGTTGAAATTCTTATTATAAAGCTCAATTTTTTAAACGAAGATTGCACTACATTATTGGCATGTATATTAAAAGTTAATTCACTGTCATATCACCCGAGATCTTTCATATGCTTAGGGTGGTGTAATGTGCCATTTAATTGATAATCTTTTAGTAGTGGACTTTATTTTCTATAGTAAGGCATCACATTGCACTTCTCAATATTTAGAGGAAGATTATTCAATAAGCACCAATCATTCACCCTCTGCAAATTGTTTTGTAATTATTGGCAGTCTGCCTCAGAGCTAATATTGCAAAACAACTTCATTAATTCAATATTATACGAATTATAAACCAAGGGCCGATATATTCTTGAATTTCATTAGCACAATTATTAAAGACAGGACTTGTTTGCAGACCTAAGAAAAAATATGTTAGACCAGGAAAAGAAATGTCAATAAGAAAAAGAAGAACAAGAACGACGACGTAAAGAAGACAAAGATAAATTGATGAAAATGATGAAAGACTTGAAAATAAGACCTCACGAGGAAAACAGGAAGAAATAACAGGATAGGACAAGCGCAATCTTCAGCCATTGAAGAAATCAAAAATGAAATCAAAGAGGATATAGGCAACGTGAAGGCTGAAGTAAATGAAATCAAAGGAAAAGTAAATAAGGTTGATGAAGAAATAAGTGAAGCCAACGGGAAAGCGAATACAATTGAAGAAGAAGTAAGTGAAGTCAAAGACAAGGTAGATCGAAAAAGAAGTAGAGGGACTTAAATTACAGTTGAGGGAAAAAGGAAACCAGCAATAGTTATCATCAGGCCCTCGGTTACAGTCGCCCTCCTTTGACAGTCAAATTTCATAGTCAACCTATAAAAACAATTTGAGACTATTGCGTATGTCAGCGACTGGAATAATGAGGAAAAGGCGACCCACACCTTGCACAAGTATATCGGTCCCAACTGAAATTACGTAGAGAAAAAGCTGGGGAGAGTTTACAAGAATTGAGCTGTTGTGGAGAAACTGGCACACTTGGATGCGCCAAGGGAGTACCACGAGCATTTATTGGCAGTTGAGACTTTCATTGATGGCATAAGGGACGAGGAGCTTTAGGCTAATCCTTCGAATATCTCGGCATAAGACTAGTAGCGAAACTTTTGATCCATGCACTTGAGATCGAGGGCTGCCTATATGGATTCCTCATGGCACAGAGTAGAGCTGTCTCTGTGGAGAAGCCCAATCAGAGGAAACGAATTTGGGCTCTAAGCTAAAGGACATATAAATTATAAATTAATGACTAAGACAAGTTTTTCAGGAAAACAGGAAAACCGACAAGGAGGTGTAAAGCATAGCGAAGGAATCCGATGTTACCAGTTGGCGCAGTAAACCAGGGCAAAAGCGCCCTAAGGAAATAAATGCCGAGGATGTAAGGAAACAGCAGGATGTGGCAATAGTGAAGATGGTTAAGATAGAGGTTCGGACGGACTGAACGAAGCAAATTGTTAGGAGGGAACAACTGAACGATGATGAAATTCGATCTATACTGAAGGCGAAAGAAAAAGGAATTCGCTCCTAATAGAAGGACGTTCCAGGCAAAAGTGTTGGACTGAAGGCTTTATAAACGCAATGGGATTCCCTAAAGCTTAAAGATTGACTATCGTGGAGAGCATGGGAGGAGAGCCCGGATGGAAAGGAAGTTGCCATGCGGTTGCCGATACTCAGGTGCTGGGTACCAAAAGCACTTCATAAAGTGCATGAGGGAATATCCGGGGAACACTTTGGTAAAAATAAGACCTTGGCTAGAATTCAGGAATGATTTTACTGGATAAATAGCCGTCAGGATATAGAGGCTAGGTGTCGCAAATGCAATAGAGTTTTATGCATGCGCCCACTAAAAGGTCACCTACAGAGAGTGGTGACAGAACGAAGGCTCGATATAACCGTAACGCCAGGTCAGCGGGATTCAAGGTGGAGGACTTGATTTGGCTGTACAACGCACAGCGGAGTGAAGAAGGATTCTCAAAATCTCACTCAGCTTGGGAAGGGCCGTATTCTGTCACCATCCGGATCAACGACGTTGTTTATCAGATTCAACGTAGTAAGAAGTCCAAGATGAAAATTGGGGAATGTTCAGCCTTAAGGAGGGGGAAGTGTTATGTGCATACACACACGCCCTCTTACGAAGAGAGGTCTAACCTCTCAATAGAAAGAAGCTAGCCATAGTATGATGGTTCACCAGTCGAACCAGATATGGCGCTTGGCGCTCTATACCAGAGAACTACTAGATGAATCTAGAATAATCAACACGGAGTATTTAAGAAGTAGTCAACGCACTGGGGCAGTTCGGTTCTAACTGAGGGAGTAAAGAGTTTAGAAGAAAAACAGTGATTAGTACAAAGTGATCAGTGACAAGTTTTGAATTATAGTAGTGAGTTTATAGTAGATAAAAAGTTATAATTAGTGTATTATTATAAAGACTAATTATTGTAAGCCATTTAGTGATAAATCCATTAGTGGTTAGTGAAGTTCATGTTGAAATTACTGAATCTACATTCGAGGTGTTTACTGGGGGGGGAGGGTAAATACGTAACAGTAACTTTTGTATTTGGTCTGTTCTTGCCAAGTACATCCTCGATGCAAATAATGTCAATTTTATGTCATATGTAGTATACTATTTTAACAACTTGAATTTACTCGCTGTCGCCATGCTACCCGCTGGAGACGGCCATTAATCAAATATTCAAATACTGATTATAATGTAGTTTCAGTCACTCCTGACTTTGATAACCAATAATCCGTTACCTCTAATTTAAAAGGCGCAAGTAAGCTCCAGCTCTCTTCTACAGAAAGAAGTTTTTTTGAAGACATGGGAACTATCTACCCTTATACTATTAATTTCGAAACTGTGCTTATTATTAGGGGCTCAACAGGGCGCTTGCTATTCCTTACAATTTGAGGATATTTTTGCATTTGTTTTGTTAAAATAATAAAAAATGACTTAGCTCTCCCTACCTTCGATAGTTAGTAACTTGAAGGTGATTAGAGCACCAGCTAATTACTTTGGGATGTAAAAGGGTGCAACATGCGAAATATTTGAAAAAGGAAACCATTTTAAAAAATAAATGGGGGGATACTTAGCCCACAAACGCTTCATGATCCAAGGTTGTGGCACTGGTAACTTTTGATTTTGATTAGCATCATAAATTACAATAATCACAGATAGGCCAAAAGTTTAGGTATTTACCTAAAGCTGTTTCCGTTTATAATGTGTGAGGAGTCATTTATTTTTAAACTTCTTTGTGCATAATATATATGGAGAGGACAAATATGGAGTTTTTTGGGTTATTCTGTAACTTTTCAATTTTCCATTTAACTTTTCTACAATATAGAAATTGTTTCCACTACATCTTATTTATTACGTCGGTATTTGCTAGCATTCAATATTATGTAACAGTAAGGTTTTCATTGACTGAGGAGCATCGTTTGTATAGAATATATTCGAATAAAGATTACATACAAGAGGGTGAACCCTAAACATGATTCAAATTCTATTAACTAAACGCATTTCAATTGACTTGTAAAGGACCCCAACCCTAATTTATTCGAAACACCAGCTGATCCGGATAATGGCCATGTTTTCGTTGAAATTAAATCCTAATCGTTTGATCATCCACGTTTATTTGATAATTAATACCTTTAGTTTTTTCGATAATAATTATTTAAAACTTGTTCTTATGAACAATAATTATGGTCTGAACGAAAATCCTGCCAGTACCAGTGTAGTTATAATCAATGTGAATTAAAACAAAACTGAAATTAAAATTTTCATTTAAAAAATTTATCCTTGTCCTAGCCAGCTTTGAATTGACATATCATGCGAAATCAAACCACGTGTACATTATAAGATTTCCATTTTATGTTTTTGGATTATAAACATAATATTTTTCAAAATTCGTTAAGGTTTTTATATAAATTTTTGAATGTTTTACGGACACTTCTCAACATTTTTTGAAAGCAAATAATCTTTTTTAGTTATAATTGCCAACTTTATATTTAATTTTAATAATCTCCTGATGACGTCAACTTAGTTAGCGAAGAGCTCATTAGTGTATTATGCAGTATTTTTCCGGAATCTTGTTGAAGATTATTTATACTCTTTAAAACAAAATATTCAACATTTTTTATCGATAGCCGACTGGGCTAAGGCGCGAGGTGGCAATCGCGATTAATCACTCGGGCATCGCACCACCGGATTAATTTCTCCAGCTAACTCTAACTTACTGTCTAAATTTCAATACGATTGGTTTTTCCTTCAGTTATTGTGTTTATGGGAAACGTGACGGACGGACAGAAAGACGCGGAATATATTGAAATATTTTTCACAGTAAATCAGACTGATTTAGATAGTAATGAAATACGTTTACTCCAACTGCTGATAATATGATTTTGAGCAATTGATAATAATGACCATTTTAATGATGACTATGATGATGATGATAATAAACGAATATAATTTGCGCATCTGAGAAATTTATAAATTCAGTTACAAATACGTTTACCACTAAAATTGCTAATGAATTTAAAGATAAAATTACCCTATTAGAAGCAGAAAATAGTGTTTTAATAATTATACTGGAAAAATTAAGCAAATTTTTACAAAACTTATCAGAAAAATGTGAAAGCATGAATCAAACACTTCGTAATGAAACAATTAGGATTTATGGCGTGAAAGAAGAAGATATTCGCAAAGTTGTAACAGAAGTATTAAGAACTGTTACTGGAAAAAATTGAAAATTAAACACGGAATTGCTAAGCATGATAACGTTAAAATTCGTCCAACTCTTGGTTAATTCTGCGCGCCTTGGACATAAACAAATCAAATCAGAAGCTGATGTTAAAAATTTATAATTTCACTGTAAAAAAAATTTGTGTATTGGGTATAAACATAAAATTTTCTTCTTTTGTTCCTTTTTCCAGATAATGATAATTTATAACTTCATTCTCGAACATATTTATGTGTATTGGGTATAAATATAAAGTTTTGTTTTTTTATTCATTTCTTGTTTCATTAGAAGTTTGTAAATTTATTTACTTTTATAGTATGTTATTAAGGTGGATATTTTTAGACGGAACAGTATATAAGCGTTTATAGCTTAAAACTTAATAGAAATTAATAGATGTAAATCACTCCGATGTGACCGTGAAATTAGGGTGGAGGATTATGCATTTATTAGAAAACTAATTTAATAACTTATATACCTATAATAAGTCTATAGCTAGACATATTATTTACAAACCACCTATCCTGGATGAAATATTCTTGAATGAGTTAGAAGACGATTTAAGTTTTATACTTTTCACAATAAACTGCTTATATTCTTTGTACGGGAATTTCAATATAAATTTATTAAATCTATATAAATTTCGTGTGAATAACCGTTATTAGTCTAGCACGAATAACAGATGTTCCAACTAGAATTATGGAGACAACTTCCTCGTCTTAGTGTCAGATGATTTGGATGTTTTAGAGAGGGGCGTCCTGGATAAAAAATTATGTGACCATCAAATTGTATTTTGTAATTTAAAGGTATATGTGTTGAAATTAGAATTAGAACTAAAAAACAATTATTGAAAGAAATTTTAATAATTTCGATTATAGATATTTATAAAATATACTTGAGATACCCATTTGACATACCCAGCTGGTTAATGACATCCTCAGGATACTCCTAGGATGTCTTTCGCAGACATCAGGATATCCTGTAGATTTCCTGAAATTTCTCATGACACAACCCGTGATATCCTCAAGATGTCCCAGAATTGTCTGTTTGTGACACATATGGGATATAATTACTACAGTTTGGCGACATCATAAAACTGTGGATCATGTATACACAATGCGTTCCACTTTTATAACTTCTTTTTATCTTTATCCGATTTGAGCTAAATTCTCCACAAAGATAGAACACAAGATAATTTACTTATGGCTAAAACACTAATTGACCCCATCAAAAGCAGAGCAATAGGCAATTTGGACCTTTTATTAGTAAAATTTTCCAATAAACAATGCACTTTTTTCAGTTATTTCGGTATTGCAGGTAGATAT
This sequence comes from Leptura quadrifasciata, assembly GCA_963675555.1. NCBI lineage: Eukaryota > Metazoa > Arthropoda > Insecta > Coleoptera > Cerambycidae > Leptura > Leptura quadrifasciata. The sequence continues at coordinate 144,676,069 of OY776673.1, read as the reverse complement.
TTACATTTGAAGGCGAAACTATAGGAAAAAAGAAAAACGGTAAAAATAGACATTCTTATATGTATAGGTATCTAAATTTGTTCTCTTCCCTATTTCCCTCTATTTCAAAATCCTGATTTCCTTTGATTCCATTTGAAATAATACAATGTTCACAGCAGAGTTAACCATTGATTAAAATTTAGTTAAAGCATTCGATCACATCATTTATACTTAAAGTTGTAACGAAATATTTTTTTAAATTTTTTTTCTCATGAAGTTAAGTGTATATAATTTAAAACTATTATTTACTATTAACATCCAAAGATCTAAAATCTGAATTCATATTTATGACATTATAATAGTAAACGTCTTTATTAGCCAACTTTGGTTGTACAATAAATTTACAGATTAATGTAATAAATACATTTGGCATAAACGGCGAAGTTCAAATCTATAATACAATTATAGATTTGTTCTACGACTTAATCTAAATTGCATCTCATGCTACAGTATTGAAAATTTTTTTATTGCTCAAATAGTATACTTAAAAAATTAAGAAGAATACATGAAATCATATAGATGAAAATAGATATTAAAGGGCTAGTTTTGTTCACATTGTTCTTTAAATAAAATCTTTTTATAATTTGATTTAAACTGACTCGGGCTCATTTCTTTCAAACAATTTGGAAGTTTGTTATAAACATTGCATATTTGGTAACTAAAGGACCGTTTAAAATATTCATGCTGATGAGTAGGTGGTGTTAATAAATCTTTGAATCTTATATTAATGGTATGAACATCTGTTCTAAACTGTATCTTATTATATAAATAATGAGGCATTTTACGCATAATAATTGTATGGTATAGACACGTTGAGTAATATTCTCCGACGCTCCATCTTTAACCACCCTGTGTGAGTCAGTTTATAAGTTATTCTCTCATGCCTATGAGTACCGTAGATTAGACGCAGGCATGAGTTTTGAGTTTTTTGTATTTTGTGTTTAAACACAGAGGTTAAGTTAGGTCCGTATACAGAGTCTGCAAAATTTAATAATGACAACACTAAGCTTTCACATAACAACTTTAGTTTGCCTTGTGAGATAGTGCCTGTTACCATAAATTAACTTTATTTTTGCATATAATTTTTGCATAAGTTTGCTAATGTGACTGTTAAATCTGAGATCACTATCAATCACAACTCCTAGGTTTTTTGCTTCTTCTACTATATGAATTTTGTTTTGGCCTATAATTATATTGATATGTTGCTTTAGATTATTATGCATATTTTTTGGACCAAATGTAACAATATTAGTTTTAGTTGGATTTATGATCAAGCAGTGATCCCTGGCTAAAGCAACAAACATATTGAGGTCTTGATTAATTTGGTAGCAAGCTTTATCTACATCAGAAAATTTAAATGAAATATAAAGCTGAGTGTCATCAGCATATAAATGGTGTATACAGTAACGAAGGCATTTAATTAATTAGCTGGTGTATATGGTAAACAACAGAGAGCCCAGAATGGAACCCTGTGGTACACCAGACTTTAAGGTTAGATAATTTGATTCTTTATTTTGAATTGCAACTTTCTGTTGTCTGTTTTCAATATAATTTAAGTGCACTATCTGTTAACCGTATATATATATTTTAATATTGATACTAAAATTCCAAAATTCAAAGTATCAAAAGCCCTACTAAAGACCAGTAAGATCAAGATTGTATATAAACCTTGATCTGTTGCTCTCATGATGTCATCGACGATATAAAGATGTGCCGTGGTGCAGCTATGTCTTGGCCTAAATCCAGGCTGAGTTAGAGGCAGTAAAGATATTTCAAAAATATATACTCCCTAATTTGAATATCCATAATCTTTTCAACAATTTTTGACAAGGTAGGAAACGTACTGATAAGATCCTTTAGTTCCAATGGATTTGGCTTCTTGAGCAATGCGGTTACCACAGCATTTTTCCACACAGTCGGAAAAACGCTATCAAGCAAACATACGTTTACTGTATGTGTTAAGTAAGGAATGATATGTGGGCAGCAGAGACTAATCATTTTTATATTTAATGCATCACACCCTGTAGCATTAGTTTTTATTTCACTAATGAGTTTTAGTACAGTAAATTCATCTACTTGTTAGAATTTAAAATTGGGATCAATTAATGTATCATTTTTATATTTGTCTAGAACAACGTTTGATACTGATGTGGCGGGTAGGGAGTTAACAAAAAAGTTATCAATTTGACCAGCATCGTTTAAGTGATCTGGAATGTTACTATTTTTGCAAGTAGGAATGATATTATTTGATTTTAATTATCGATATTTATCCTATTTCTATCGATAATACCGCATACTTCTTTGCAATTTGATTTACTAAACTCAATGCTTTAGCAAAAGGGTCTTATCCAGATGATTTGAGGTACCTAGTGTCTTACATCTTGATCCATTTAAATAACTGTTGTCAGTGACACCACAGTGTGGTGAATCTCCATTGAAATAAACGCATTAGTGTTTATAATTATAATAAATATATAAATAAAATGATAAAATAAAAGTTCATTATACTTACCTTAGTTTCGATTTCCAACATTCAAAACGAAAATGATATTTGTATTTAATAAATGTCACACGGAAATTTGTAATTCTGCTCAATCTTATTTTTTGGCACACAAAACTTACTAGACATGAGTATTGGAAGACACAATGATTTTGGTGGAAGATTGCACGTAACAAGTCAAAATCCCACAAGGACAAACAATTCGCACATATATAATTTTCCCCGGAATTTTTAAATTAGTAATTTCAAACATTGATAGGCGGATGAACAAGATATGATGATTAAGAGAAGTATAAACAAATTTTAGTAAAATATAAAATTTCACTAAAAACTTGTTTAACGATCATTGTTAAACACACAGATTCATTGATTCTCAATAATATTCTTTATGGGGCAGTGATTTGTACCAAATATATGGTTTAAACTAGATTTATACTGCCTCTATAAATTAAGAATATAAACATTATTTATATCATGTGCTGATTATCTTGCCGCACAAAGACCAAATAGGTTACCGATTTCTAAAACGAATGATTATTTAATTCTCTGGCCTGCCTAATTCTAAGGACGAAATACTTATATTTATTATGTCTAAATTTTTATGAAATTTTTTATTTATGTCAATTTCTCAATACAATGAATAATTGCTACCAAGTCTACACAAAGCATTTATCAAATAAAAAAGGTGCTTTTAAATTTTAATACATTTTTACTCACAAAAATAAACCACATTATTTTATTTCCCTGATTGAAAAAATTAATCATTTTAAACTGAGAACAGATGTGCATTGTCAGAGAAACTAGCTGATGTGATATGACAATCAGATTCGCGACAATGGGCTACGTCACAACATCAAGTTCTGTAATTAATAAAGTCGGGGCGCATTGGTCTACAATGCTCTGTTCAATATTACACATGTACAATTAGCAAAGAGAGGGGTGGGTTTACTCACTACACCACCAGTTTAATTAAATCCATGCATTTAGCCAAATTTATTCACTTACATTAACAAATTTTTTCCACTACATTTTATTTTATGAAATATTTAACATTTTGGTAATTGATTGATAACTAATCTATAAAAATAATAGTTTATTTTCCATAAAGGCAACATAACATTGTATAGGAATAGTTAAACAGTACCTTGCAAACTAATTTAAAAAAATCAGACCCACTATAAACATTTTGAAAGTAAAAACATCTTCAAATTTGTTTTAAATTCAAACAAATTTCTAACTAACTTGCATTCTGTGGGTAATGGGCTAGTAGACAATATCGAAAATGACAAAAGTAATAATATAGCATTTTAGGTTGACTCTTCAGTATGTTATAAACATAATTTCAAGGTAATTTTCCCACTATTATTGGTTTTATTATAAAATGAATATGCTTAAGATTAGAGTGGATTTAAAATAAGACAGTTCGCCGGTTATCTCGTGACGTTATAGTGTAACATGCGTGCGCATTCAATATAACGCCGACAGAGCCACTCATACTTTATGCAAAACTTTGTTGGCTCCGCCCTTCTACTAGCGCTCGTTTCACTGCCGATTACGCTATTACGTCATAGCTAATAGAATAGCCCGAACATTTGCGGCAATATCTAACCGTTTAAACATAGTTTAAACTTCATGACTTTTTTTCTACTATAAGGCATTATTAAAGAAATAAAATAAAAAATACGGGTCAACTGTTTTTATGTGTAGATGTTATTAAAATAATAATAAAAAAATTGTCTACTTGCCCATTGCTTAAAGATTTTAGGTCCTATGCAATTTGGAAAGTTACCAATGATATTTAACTTTGCATATGGTATTCGAAAATCTTCTTGGTTGTGCGCATTTACATTATGTACTTCCCTATTCACAATAAATATTCCTTTATTTTTAAAAACATAAACACCTATTTCAAAAATAAATTGAGCTAGTAAAGTTAATATTTTGTACTCTTTAAAAAATTATTTACAAGAGTGCGTACTAGAAACACTCGCCATACAACGTAATATACGTTTTTTGTGCAACAAACACATCCTGTGATAGAGTGGGTAGGTGTCCCTTGGTTAATAGCATTTTAATATTTCTGAACAGAAAAGAAATTAAGCCAATTTGGAAATTAAAACATAATATTTTTAGTCCCAAACTCGCCTATACGTATTTTATTATACGGAACGTAACCAGACTGCAACCAACAGCTACTCTCCGGGCTATGTGCCCCGCCGAGCTCTGAATTACATGTTACAAGCCTGGCGCGTTACGTGTAATAATTGCATATTAACATCAAAACGCTGATGCTTCGATTGCAACAAACACCAGCCGAAAGACTGATCCTACTTAAAGGAGCTCTCGTGCCAGTCCTCCCACACCACTTGCAGACTGCAGTTTCGAGATGTTGGCTCTCGTCAGTGCAAGGTTGCAATCGAAGCATTAGCGTTTTGATGGTAATATGCAATTATTACACTTAACGCGCCAGGCTTGTAACTTGTAATTCAGCCCTTCCGCCCTCTAAAAGGAAATCTATGGAAATTAGGTGTTCACAGCATGATTTCCAATTTAAAAATTTATCAACTATAATCCCAAAAATTTCATTAGTGCTAAATATAAATAAATTGCCAATATTAAAGAAAATAGGTTCACAATTTTTTTGTCGATTACAGAATTGAGTTATTTGAATTTTATCTATATTAAAATATAATTGACGTTGTCTGAAAGAAGTTGACACTTTATTTATAATGTTATTACATTTATTTATGCCTGGTCGATAGCCGAGTGGGTTAAGGCACGAGGTGGCAATCGCGATTAATCACACGGGCGTCGCACCACCGGGTTCGAATCCTGGCTTCGGCACTATCGGAGGAAATGGTTGTATGTCCGCGTTTTTTCAATATCTAACCCCCTTCCGCACAAGCCCTGGCTTCTGGAATTGGGGGTTGTCTAATTTCTGTGGTGTTTATTTATTATTTATTTATTGTTTATCACTTGAGTCAAAACCCGCTAGACACGCATCTTGAGAGAAAATTCAATTCTATAAATTCATTAATTTTCTTGTTAAAGTACCAGTACCAATTTCCACCACTCAACTAGTGTCCTGCAGCTGCAAAAGGGTTTTCGGAATACAATGCAGCTGTGTTAAGGTTCGATTGCGCTGCTCAATAATAATTGCGATGGGCAAGGAAGTTTAAATTCCAAATTTGAAGAACAGAACCTCTGGGTAAAATGGGACAAAATTTTAGTGGAATAGGCCTACAGGGGAAACCACTTTTAAAGAAACCCACCGACAGCTATACCTCAAGGGTGGTGTGGAAATGAGGTCAAATTAAAAAACGCATTTTTGTGGAAAAAAAGGGAAAATAAATAAAAATTACTTGCGTCAAAACCTGCTACACATGCATCTTATAGAGAAAATTCCGCTCTATAAATTTATTCTTGGGCATTTTCTCGTTAAAGTAACCGGTTTTGAGATATTCGCTGTGAAACTTGGTATAAGATCGATTTTTACTTGTGCGCTCCAAACTACCACTCAGTTTGGATGCTGTTACTACGAAATAGGTGGGGATAAGCTACGAGGTCAATAGGAAGGGGTTTACCCCTTCCGCACAAGCCACTGGCTTCTGGAATTGGGGGTTATCTAATTTCTGTGGTGTTTATTTATTTATTTATTATGATCTTTAAATTTACTATTTATTTGATCTGAACTAATAGTAGAAAGATCATCAGCTTACATTGAAAAAAGTCTTTGGTTAGAATGGACCCAATACCGACCCCTATGGTACCCCATGCTTAAGTAACAGCATTCTGAATTGACATTGCCTACTTTAGCAGCATTAGAGTGTTGTACAGTAACATATTGCCAACAATGATCTAAAGAAGATTTGATCCAATTTAGAGAATGTAATTAATGATCTAATTATAGAAAGAATTTAACGCAGCTATCGTCGACTTTTCACAATAAAAACCAAGTTGATGCTCAGATAATATTTCAAATTTATTTTAAAAAATCGGCAGCTACTGGAAGCGGCTGGAACCTCCCCACTCGGTGGATCTTTAAAGCCGAAAAGAGCATTAAATTGTGTGACAAAACGGCATTAAACGTAATCCGATCTCATCCAAAACCTTTTCAAATCTTCTGGGGCACTAAAAAAACCCTCAATTTAATGAATTTACAACCATCTATAGGAGTTATTACCTACATTATCGCTCGTTGAATAATATACTATTAAGATATTAACAACTTTAACATCACTTGAACGACTAAGAAAGTCTAGTTATCCTAAATACTACAGATTTGTAAAGCAACAAACTGAAAATTGGTAAAGTGATAATCTATAATAAATTCACCGACGAAGGTACAGAAAGCATATGATATTGATATTGTTACATCTACCTTTAAAGTTTGCGACAATCTACTAAAAGTTACAAATATGCCGAAATCTTATTAAACATGACATGGCACCAACGTTATCGGATGACAAACGATGACAATGACAAGTGTCAAAATTTGCTCATTGCAATCCGATTGCTCGCGGCTGTCTTTGTTAAATGAAACATTAGCATTTCAGTAATTTTACTAGATTTTAGAGGAATATTTGTAGTTTAATTCTTCGATTTGTCTGTATATATATTTAAAAATGGCACTAAACGTAATCAGCTCTACTTCTAGAGCAGTGAAGAAACCCTCACACGTGAATTGACACGTGCTGTGACGAGTTTCACGACGTAACGGCTACGCGCATCGATCATGTCATGCGAAATGCGATCTATTTGCTTTGTTTTTAATTTTTTTCACGGAAAAAAATCGAAAGGGTGGAAGTGTGATATATCGTTGAAATCGGAATTTTAACTGCTTTTCAATGGTTCCATTGCAAATTGAAAGTAATTATAAAATAAACAACTTGTTGCGTCAAAATGGCATTAAATGTAATCCGATCTCAACAAAAACCTTTTCAGATCTTCTGGGGTACTAAAGAAACGCACACGCAAAGTTTCATTCAAATACGTTCAGTAGTTTCGGCGCTATCGTGCCATCGTGCTAACACACATACACACACACAGACATTTTTCAAAAACCACTTTTTTGGGTTCCTAGGACCTCAAAACGTAAAGATTTGATGTTATCTCAATTTTCGTTTTTGAACCAATATTAGTAACCTCTTACAATTTTATTGTGGAGAGGTTAATAATAACAGAAGCTCTAAGTAACAATACTCAAATAATTTTGAAAACTAAATGGCATTGTGACTAGTCTATAATTTTCTAACATAGGTACCTACGTGGATCTTTATTTTTAAAAATAGTCATTATTCCCAATTTTAACACTTCTGGGAACATTCCTAATTCAAAGGACATATTTGTTGAATACGTAAGGGACTTTATTAATGATTTTAAGGCTTTCTTTATTAAAAAACTGTGTACATCATCCGCACCAGATGATCTTTTGTTTTTAAGTTTATTATTTAACACTGAAAAAAATTCGGTTTCCGTAAAGGGCATTAAAAATAATATATGTTTAATATAACTTGACTTATCTGATAGATTTGAAATATGGGTAGCTGGTATTTGATTTCTAATGTCAATGGGTGTATTAATAAAGAAATTATTAAATAATATACTATAGTCTATGTTAATTATTAAATACGTAAATATCTGTATATATGTAGGACGAAACTACTTGTATTTCAGTCGATATAGACATTTTAAAAAACATTAATTCTGGTGAGAATTTTTAAATTATTATTAAATAGAGGTCCTCACTAAAAATTAAAAGTTTCGGCCTAGGGAATGGACTTTAGCCGAGAGTGTTGATTCGATAGAAAAAAGAGTTGTAACTTTTGTAGAAGATAATATTTACGATAACTTTTGCATGTTTTTCTTGGCAAAATTTAACATTTTTTTTTAATTCGCAAACGATTAATAAAACTATTATCTAATGGTTGCTAATTATTAAATATTTCGAAAATTCATAAGAAATTCGGCTGTTGCCCTTCAATTTTGGTAATTCGCTTATCCATCAACCACTATTTATAGAGCAATTAATTATTTGGTTGTAGACAAGTAAGCTACCCAAAAACTCACCCAGTTTTGTATACAACTATAAACTTTATTTATTGAAAAAATATTTGAAAGACCTTAATTTCTATTTAAATTAACATCGATATTTAAAGATAAAATAAGATACTTGAAGGAGTTTAAGTTCTCGATAGTTCTCCTGATGTAATCTGTTCTGTCATCATATTTCTTTGGTTTAAGGGTCTTGGACCCTGACTTTTTTCTGTAATGGCGATTTTATTAGTGATTAAGTCTTTAATATAGCCTTCAGCTACCGTTGAGGAATGCCAACTTCCGTGACGCTTTAAAGTTATCGTATTAGCTCCAGCATTTACTAAAACAAAAAAAACAGGGTGTATTTAGGTTTAAAAATATGTACTTTTGAACAATTTTATTGGTTTCACTAGAAGGCCCTCTTGCACAATGGTCAAACTTCGGGATTTATTAGTTTTTGTGTCAGGTATTATCCACACATACAAGTAGGCATCCTTTCCTTCAACATTATTGATGATAAAATTGGTGAGTTCATTGCATCTGCATGCTCCTACAATTTCCATGACTAAAGCGATTTTCACAAGTGAAAATTCACTGAATTTGTTGCTCATTCACCTTGTCTACAGTGCAATTTAGAGTATGTTAACATTTGTCTGAAATAATTATTGTTGTACCATCGCATACATAAGAACTTTTGCATCTTGATTTGGCAGATCATCCTAGAACACTGCCTTGTGGAGCACATAGATCCACTTCAATCTCCCTGAGTATACATTTTCAATATTAACAACTAATTATCTGGGAGTGATGAATAAAACAATTCACACGTTTACATTCTCTCTAATGCCCAGTTTCTTCAGATTTTTAGATAGAAAGACGGAATTCTAAATTGTCTACAGCATAGATCACCAATCCTCCATGTGCAGGGGAACTGCGACATAAGCTGACATTTTTTATATCCTTGTATAAACGCATTATTTAACTAAGGCTCAGAAGACCAATGTTCAGGGACACGAAAGAAGTTTGGTTTGAGTTTTTCGTTAAGTAAATAAACAAGGTAAATTTATTTTATTTGATAGGCACAGTATGTTTAAATGTATTAATGTCATAAAAATAATATGTAAAAATTACACATATCGAGGATATTTAATATTACATATAAGCATGAGTAGAGTCACATGTGATATAACATAACATATTACAGAGAAATAATATAGTAATGTAGCACTCATGTAAATCTTTTGCAGCAGTGTTCATTGGTTAGGCAAATATCGGTAATGTTGGTGAAAAGCCCCCCTTAATAAATTAATAGATTATAAAATAGCAATGCGTATCGCTAAAATAATAAAATGAATTGTACCGTTTTACAAAATTTATAGAGAAAGTCGTAAATGTTATTAAAAAATGTTTCACTACTATGAAAAGCAAATATTGTGCAGTGTACGTATCGCGTATAATCTAGATTTTCTTAAAAGCTGCATTATTAATGCAGAGCCTAGACAAAACAAAATAATGAAAATGCATTCATTTTTATGAACGTGTATATTTCATAGTGAACCAGCGCAGCGTAGTTAATAACTCCCGGAATCACATCCGCTACAGCGCTTTAGGCGTTCCGGACTAAACTAAGGCGGAGGTGATGATCCACACACTGTTTGCATTGTTCGCCAGCACAAAGCGTGTATCTTGTATATCTTAATATTCATTCTGCATTGTCGCGATGAGTAGATTGCTATAAATACTGGCATATTTGACATTATTCTCTCTACCTATATACATACATATTTGCGTTTTCTTTATTTCTTTTGACGAAGAAAATTCATGAAGTTCTATATTTTGATTGTACCAAATATATTTGCCAGATGTCTAACAAACAATGAACGATGATTATACATACCCCAACAAATACCTACCATTACAGAGTATTTATATAAGTATTACATTTTGTTATTTCTTGTGTAAAATATTATACCATATAAGACTTCTCTTCATGTATGTATGTGACATCAAATGTCCTCAACATGTATATGTAACTTTTATATAAACATATTGCTTTTTTATGTAAAATCTGTGTAATAATTTTACATTATTTCATTTTGATTTCTAATTAAATATAAAAAACAAATAACTATCGTTTTACTACTTCTAATTTAATTTATCTAATATTATATTCTCACAATTATTACTACCCATAAGTTTACATATGATAATTAAGTTATTAATACATCATTAAGCTTTTGGGGCTCGGTACTGCATCTTCTTGAATGTTTTAATGATTTACGTACTGAGCCACCGGGGTTCAAATTTTCTAAATGCCAAAATAAGTAGTATTGTATTGTGAAATTATTTAATCATCGTTATTAGGTGTAATGAAGATATTAAATGAAATTTATAATTTAACTTTTAGGAAATTTAACTTTATTGACTTGACTTGAAAAAGAATTTAAGAAACAAATTAATTTCTATAATTTGTCAAAATCAAGAAAAATGCTGCTCTAGAATTCACAAACAAAGAACTTCAAGAAACTATTATTCAACTGCAAAAAAAAACTAGAAAAAACAATATAATGATATTGTATGTAAAATAAGTTCAATCAAATACACAAGTTATTAAAACACCAAATAACACACATGAAATAGAGATCCTAAAAAGTGACATTTTCGTTAGGAATGCGCTCTGAATGGTATTTTGGTTACCAATTACAAGAAACTTAATAAAGTGTTTGTGACAGATACCGGTGAAGCTAACTACTAAAACAGAGGAGTTCCATCGCCTCGGTGGTCTCCAGAGTCACCTGCAGACCGGTTTCGAGCTTTTGGCTCTCATCAGTGCAGAGCAGACTCAGATACCTACGATTCTGCGGACTCCTGATGTTATAATGTCAAGCAACACCAAGTCGGCGACTTAAAAGTACTTCAAATAGGTCCCTCCAATATCATCTGCCACAACCACTTTAATAAGATTCGACAACAAAATCTTCACTAAACGCCCAAAAGAGGCTAGAAATAAAGGTTCTCAAGCATATATTAAGGGGCATAAGTTAATCATCGAAAATGAAACATATACTGTTGATGAGCTGGAAAAGAATTAGCCCGAAGAAGATACGCTAACAACGATAAAATCCAAATATCCATCAAGCCCATCAGTTGAGAATGCGCAAGTACCAGTTTAAATTTGACAAATGATCTTACAAAAATATAAAATATAGGAATTATAAGATTCCAACCTATCTGCAAGTGCCTTATATAAATAAGCACTAAACAAATTAAACCAAAACAGCTATTCCCCCGTACGAGCGCTGAATTATATGGTAATATTTGCGTATTTCGTATAAACACAGTTAGCACTAATATACAATGACTTGGAATGCTCGAATACTACGAGGAAAATGCGAGGTCTCCTTCATCTCAGGATGTCACTAACTGCAGACCGGTTTCGACCTATTTTTGGGTCTCGTCAGTGCAGTGCAAGTGATACCTTCAATACCCGGAGTTCGTATCTCATAAACACTGTTAAGTTCCACCGCAGTAGAGCGTAACTAGCGCCATCTTTCAGTAGTCTCGAAACAATCCAAATCTAAAATAAAATTGATAGTCATCACTGAATAAGCAATTTTATAGCAGAAGGAACACAGTTAAGCACAAATACAATGACGCAAATTTTACCATATAATTCAGCGCTCGTAAGGGGGAATAGCTGTTTTGGTTTAATTTGTTGAGTCCTTATTTATATAAGGCACTTGCAGACAGGTTGGAATCTTATAATTTCTATATTTTATATTTTTATAAAATTTCCTTCTGCTATAAAATTGTTTATTCAGTAAAGATTTTACTGTTGGAACCAGTTCATCATGGGTCTCTTTTAGACATAATAATTTTTATTGACACTTTCCTATACACTTCCACGCTTTCTACCTCCTATGTGTGAATGAATACAATACAAGATGATTCCAGTTATTCAAGTCATTCCAGTTAACTCAACGCTACGCTTTACTTGCTAAGAAATCTGATAAAGATTTACAGGAATACTTTCAGTTTGAACTAGTCCCCTATTTGATGAAGGTGGAATGCGAAAAACTAAAAAAATTCGAGTTCTTATGATTTATTTTCTCCAACTACTGGTAAAATAAACTTTGGCAATAAAATACACGCCGAGTTGTCTGGCGTTAACAAGAGATATTCACTTCTATCCTAGCTAGGAATGTAGAGTATACAGCGTCATGCACTCCACCCTTTTGTTTGCGGCTCCGGTCTGGGAAAGTATGATGAAAGTGGACAGGACGAGGAGCAGGATGACCAGGTTCCAGCGTTGCGCTGCGATAAGGGTGTGCTATTTGCTTTTTTGGAACAGGATAAACACGAGGAGGCTGAATCTGACAAAGACGATAATGAAACCGACATTCGCAGTTTTATTGAAGCAAGGGGACGTTTTGGACCTTGAGCTTCAAAAAAATTCATACTAATGTAATATACTGGCAGTAGAGAATAAAATAATTAAAAATACGTTAACCAAATAGGCAAAAAGTGGATTAGGCCTATTGGGGACATCACTTAAAAAAAACGCGCTAAATGCTCTACCGAAAGGTGGTGTGGAAACGAGCGCATAGTGATAGTAACCACCGATATAGTCTAGTATACTTTAACTTAGCGTGTGTATGTATGAGTTAATATTTCCGTACGATTTCATTTTCTCTTGTACACAAAGATCCAGAAATATTGTCCACGTAGACAATGTTTCTGGACTATTGCTTTAACTTTGTGTACAATATGGGAGAAAATGAAATCGTACGGAAATATTAACTCATACATACACACGCCAAGTTAAAGTATACTAGACTATAGTTGTAAACATTTGTAATTTCAAAAGTGATAATAAATATATTTACTTAAACATCAAAAGTGACAATTAAACGTAATAATAAGTAGAAAGCGTGGAAATATATAGGAAAGTGTCGATATACAGAGCGAATGCGATACGATCTTGACTTCCCCCGCTTCAGAATACACACTAGAGAACCGATATGAATGAAGTAATTGAATGAATTTAGAGCGTAATTTCACCTAACCAAAAAATGTGAGAGCTGTCACTCGGTCCGAAAAGGCGCTAACTTGTTGCTTATATTTTGTGGTTTTTAAAATTATATTTCTGTCAGGCGAGTAAGCTACTGTGATTATTTGATTGGGGTAAGTGTTTATAAAATAAAACGACAATAGTTATCAAGAGAAAAATGTAATTTTCTTTAGCAAACAATTTTTTCTGGCATGGACTTTAAAGTCCCGTCAGACCAGGAGTGTCCAGTGATTGCCAAACATTTTTTAGGAGACAAATTTGTTCAATCCTTGTGGCTACGTGGAGACGGCCAATATACCTCAAAGACGAAGAATTATCAAACGCGGCTGCAGAAGCTGCTTTGGAACTAGAAACAGCTATTATTCAAGATGTATCACCTTTAGATAATGAATATCAGACTGAAGTAGAAGACAGTGCTGACGAAGAGGAAGGTAAAATCTCAGAAAATGTCGAACATGTTCCATTAACAGAAAACGAGGAAATTACTGGAAATGTTTAACCTATAGTAGAAAGTGACCCAGAAGAAGAAAGTACGTGCGCAAAAAAAATAAAACGATCTTGACAAAAAAAAAAACATTAAAATCCCAACTAAAAAAAGCAAGAGGAAAACCACTAAAAATTTTTTAGGAGACAAATTTGTTCAATCCTTGTGGCTACGTGGAGACGGCCAATATACCTCAAAGACGAAGAATTATCAAACGCGGCTGCAGAAGCTGCTTTGGAACTAGAAACAGCTATTATTCAAGATGTATCACCTTTAGATAATGAATATCAGACTGAAGTAGAAGACAGTGCTGACGAAGAGGAAGGTAAAATCTCAGAAAATGTCGAACATGTTCCATTAACAGAAAACGAGGAAATTACTGGAAATGTTTAACCTATAGTAGAAAGTGACCCAGAAGAAGAAAGTACGTGCGCAAAAAAAATAAAACGATCTTGACAAAAAAAAAACATTAAAATCCCAACTAAAAAAAGCAAGAGGAAAACCACTAAAAATGTTTTACATAAAAAAGAAAGTGATCTAGAAGAAGAAGGTTATACAGGAAATCTGCCACGGAAGAATAATAAAACCGTCAATAAAAAAAACAAAAACAAAAAAGAAACCAACTAAGAAAGACAGGAATATACAAGCCGAAATTCAAAGGCAATGGAGACGAAGAAAAATCAAAACAAAAATAACGCCATATTCTTCACCTGCAGGTCCCGTAGAAGAACAATTTTTACATTTTATACTCTCAATCAAAAAACTGAAAAACAAAATGACAGCCGGTATTGACGGTGTTCCCAGCTTCGTAGTTAGAGACTGTGCTGCGGTGTTTGTTACTCCGCTGCGTATCATTTTTAACATGATACTTACAGCGTCCAAGTTTTCAGATATCTGGAAAATTACCAAAATATGTCCTATTTTAAAAGCTGGCGATCCATCGTCCATAATCAATTACAGACCCATTGCCGTTTTATGCAATTTTGCGAAAGCACTGGAAATAATTTTGTATAACCGTATTTACAGCACAATAAAATCGTCCATATCACCCATGCAACATAGATTCATGGCACAAAGATCCACAGTAACAAATCTAGCTTGTATTTCCCAATTCATATGTGACAGCCTGGATTTAGGGGGGCAAGTGGATGTCATATACACGGACATCCAAAAAGCCTTCGATCAGATAGATCATTATTTGTTATTGTCCAAGTTAAGAGCTTTTGGATTTTCGGATACATTAACCTTGCTTTTCACATCTTACTTGTTCTCAAGGAAGCAATTTGTGGAACACGGCGGTCACAGATCTCTTAACTATACAGCAACGTCCGGCGTCCCTCAGGGTTCCAATTTGGGGCCCCTGCTGTTTTTGATTTTCATAAATAACATAACATCAGTAATTAGTTGTGAGCATCTACTTTTTGCAGATGGTCTCAAAATTTTTACAAATATAAATAGTCTCAGTGACTGTATTTACTTACAAACAGAAATAGACAAAGTTTCTAAGTGGTGTTCCAACAACTTTCTTAAATTAAACGTCTCCAAATGCAATATCGTTACTTTTACTCGTAGGCACAATTCTGTACAATTTGACTACAACATAATCAATTTTCCACTCGAGCGTTTTTTGGAATTCAAAGATCTCGATGTGATTTTCGACTGCAAACTTAGTTTTTCAAGCCATATTATTCAGATGACAAAGTCAGCTTCTAAGTTGCTCGGGTTCTTTGTCAGAAACTGGAGCTGTTTGTCTAGCGTTGAAAGTTTGAAAATATTATATTTCACATACATTAGATCCAAGCTGGAATATGCCGCTCTCATATGGTCTCCCATATACCAAAATTTGATTTTATTAACTGAATCTGTCCAGAGAAAATTTGTAAAGTTCATGTTTTGTTCATCCCTTGTTAATAAGCTTTGCTTTTTGGTCCCTCGATTGCATTCTCGTGATAGTGATTATTTTTATACCCCCTTTAGTCGTACCAACCTTATGTGTAAATCACCAATGTTTAAAATGTGTAAGGTATTCAATTCAATCTCCGGTCTTTGTGATATTAATCACAACAATTTAAATAGTGTAATTGACTTATATCTAAGAAGCAACTAAGAATATATGCACACTTACCCTGATCCTATGTTTTTTACCTTATTTATTTATTTATATACCCTTACTGCCTCATGTACGGCTCACTGCATTTTAAAAGCCACCTATTTAGATTTTTGTTATCTCCAATGCTTAGAATGTACAATATTAGGGTCCAGTTCGTCATATTATTTGGAAATTATATTTTTATTATTTCACAATGTTCTGATCACTTTATATTTTAATGTTTTTCTCATATTTTTTTTACACATACTTACTATTCCATAATTTTAGGCTTACTCTGTATTTCAATATTTTCTCATATTTTTGTAATTTATATTCTCATGTTCTATGTAACAATTCTATGTTTCCTGTAATTGGGTATTTACCTGTTGGAAATAAATGCATTATTTATTTATTTATTTATTTTACTGCTGTTAGGTTCTTCTGCTTCAGAAAATATTGTGCTACAAAGCAATATTTATGCCGCACAAAGAGACAAAGTGCTAAATTGGAAAGAAAATGAATTGTTTGCGTTTATGGGCATACATTTTTTATAGGGTACCATTGATTTGCAAGTTACAAGCACTACTGGTCTTCCGACGTAGATTTAGGTGTTTCATGCCTCAATAGGACAATGTCTAGGAACAGATTTTCACAGATATTATCATTTATCCATTTCAATGATAATGCTACTATCCTAAAAGATAACAAGGACAAGACATATGAAATAAAACCTTTTATAAATTCTTTGAATTCTCAATTTGATTTACTATATAATGGCACTAGAGAATTATCGGTGGATGAAGGTATCATATTGTTCAAGGGAAGGTCATCTCTAAAACAAATCCCATGAAGCCTATCAAGCGAGGTAATAAATTATGAGTTATTTTGTCGCTTTCAGAAGACTATTGGGGCAAAAACCGATTTGTATATTTTGATAATTATTTTAGCAGTCTAGATTTACTGGAGAAACTAAAAGCTGAAAATACCTTGGCTTGCGGGAAAATAAGAAGTGATAGAGTTGGACTGTCTGAACAAATGAAATCAGAGAAGACATTGACTATAGAGTGTCAAAAATGGATGTGACGTACTGCAAATGGCATAATAATAAAATGGTTCATCTGATTTCTAACTATCATAGTAATAATAAAACCACAGTCAAAAGGAGGCAGAAAGATGGTTCTCGTAAGGATACAGCTTGCCCAGAAACTGTTCCACATTACATGGGTGGTGTTGATAAAGCAGATAGGTTACGTCAAGTCTACTGTGTCAATAGGCTTTAAAAAAAATGGTGGCATAGGCCGTTCTTTGGAATACTTGATATTGCATTTGTAAGCTGCTATGTTGTCTATCAGACTATGACTCCTTAAGATAAAGTATCATTGCTAGAATGTAGAAGAAGCATTAGTCTGGGTTTGATGTCACGTGAAGTGCTGCTATAAAACGCTCTGGAACTTCCGGTGCTCGAAATAGTCCCCATAGCAGCCCGTATGATACTCCCACAAGTTCTGGAGTAAAGCGAAGGAAGTATAACTATAGTGTACCAAATGATGTCACACTTGGAAATAGGGGATCTCACTGGCCATTTTTTGAAGAATCAAGAGGAAGATGTAAGCAGTGCGCCTCCCAATATATAGAATTCCAACCTCATCCCAAGTGTTCTATATGTGGAGTTTTTCTATGTATCAATGAGAAAAAGAACTGTTTTGTGGTTTATCATAATGGAAGCCAATAAACTTCTTGGTATTATTTTTTTTATTTATATTGTCCCAACGGAACTTTAAAGTACCCCCCCCCCCCTTTAAAACGTACAGAAAACAAAATTAATGTGATTTAATTAAATAATCTAAAAGGTGTCAGTGAAAAAAATAAATAAAATTTTTGAATTATTTGAAGGGGCTATACAAAGAGGAAAAGAGGAAACCTATAACATTTGATTAGATGGAATTATCGTAGTTACTTTAAAGGAAATTTCAGAATATATTATAGGCATTTTTAATAAATATAGCAGTTGTAAAAGGCGAATGCCCATCGGCCTTTAAAGTAGATGGCATAATTATTTATTTATAATAAAATTGGGAGAGAAGAGGTTACTAATTATAGACCGATATCATTAATAACTAATTTTGTAAAGATTACTTCCTTTAATATTAATTGTTTTTTACTTGGTATTAATTAAATTATACTCACTTCTCATATTGAATGAATCATCCTGGCTCTGTAATAATTGTCTTTATAATAACTGGGGCGAACCACCGAAGATATTTTCTCAAACTTTTTTCTGTTTATAAATACTAAAATATTACCGTGTAAAGCAAGAAAGTCCTGAGTCTCCAAAAAACACTATTTGCAAATATATTATCTTACTGGGTCAATAGGCATTTTAGAGGAAAAACAGTTTTAGAGGAATTGGGACTGATTTGAGAGATTCATCTAGATGTAGAATTTATAGACTTTATTAAACTAATGAAATTTCCATTCATACTCCAGCGAAAATTCGGAAAATTTTCAAGGGAGATGGGCATTTACATATATTTTATCATGTCAAGAAGAGTTGAGGTTTTAAGAAAAGAAGAAGAATTTCTAAATAACTAATTTTAAAATCATTTGTTGTAAGTTAGTAATATAAGCATTATTTTCATTTTTTCATTTTTTAAATATAATATGAAATTGCATGCAAGTAATAATTTGTGAAAAAGCATAAATTTCCATGTTGATTAAACTGGGGCCTGTATAAAAACATTATACATCAACAATGGGCAGATGTAATGATTGATTTTGAATGAAATGAATGATTTTTAATTCCGGGTTCCGGACTCTTTGTTCGACTGGAGCGTGCTGCAGATGAATATATGATTTTATTCATTGCGCGTTGTTTTCCTCTCCCCGTTACGATTCACTATATTCTAAAAATCACTGTCTAAATTAAAAACTGCTTTAAGCCACGTTCTAGATGATTTATTTAGGTAATGGATTACTGAGGTATATTTTATAAGTAATTGTTTACATTGAAAATAATTGGACAAACTAATATAGGTGACATTAATTTATAATACAACTTAGTAAATAAGTGCAACTTTTAAAATAGAAATCGGCAAAAATTAATAAAAAGCGTATACTGTGGGGTGTATTTATAATTGTACGAGATATTATTATCTCAGTTACATTTATTTAAAATAATTGAAAATAGATTGATATATCAAATTAATTGACATGCAGTGACAATATTATTTAAGATGTTTTTTGAAAATAGAGCAATAAAATTAGAGGTGCATATGTCATTACGCAATTAAGGGTAAATTGGCACGACAAATGGACACGAATGAAACTGATGACAAACAATGAATTGCATAATTCAGTCAATAACAGTATTAATTTTAGAAAAAATAAATGAATATTATTACAATTCTGTAAGAATCGCGGGGAGGTATGAGCATTTCTTGCTAGGAAATGAGGGGATGGTAATATTAGTAGGAGAAAGAATATTAGTAAAATAAAATATTTCGTGTAATAACAAAAATAACTATGAAATCTTTATTAAAAGTAACGAAAATAAATTGTTTTTCTTTTAATGGTAATAAACAAAAATTCTAGTTGAGAAAATAAATATTAAAAAAATATTAATTTCTAAGATAAAATAAAGTAATCGAAAATTCTTAGATACTAAATAACAAATTAACAATAATTTTAAAGTAAATTAAGTAAAACAAAGCAGTTTTCATAAACACCAAAACATTTGAACACTACACATACACATGAACAATTTGTCTGCTCGACGCGCGTTTCGCCATTTGTGTATTAAAATATAAATACTGTAACTGAAAGAATTATTACAGAACAACACTAGCAATAAAGTATTTTCACAAACACCAAACACTATATACAGGGTGTCTCACCGGGAACTGAATCGATCGATATAGAGAAAAGTACGGAGAATTTTTAAAATTTAGATAATTACTAATGCCGGTGTAGCCAATCCAACTAAAATAATTACAAGCAGCTGGCACTTCCGCTTATACCGGAAGTCGATGCCAACTTGCTTATTTCAAATGAAACACTCTATATATTTTAGGGTTTCTGAACCTAAACCTAGTCGTTTCGGAGATATTTAATATTTTATAGAAAATTTAACAGGTGCAACGGTTTGCAAGAACCGTTATAACTTTATTCGTGTAAAAGATCCTCATTTGTTAATTATCACGTAAAAATAACACAAGGAGAACTACGTTCTACAACTGAAATAAATTCAATAATATCATACCAAGTGTTCCGTTTTTCGCGTTACATTTTGTCAACTTCAAACCGCGAAAACTTGTTTAGGTCAAATGAAACACAACTGTATTTTTTTACGTCAAATTGTGTAAAATTGAATTTCCTTTTTTCTGATGTTAGCATTGTGAGGGTTAAAGTTGCAACTTTTTGAAATATTTGCGATTTTATTAGAAATTTATGAATTGTTGTAATCATTTCATCAAAATAGCCATGATTAGAAACAATCAGTTATTATCTTGGTCAAAAAATGCCAGCACGTTTAAATTACGAAGACTTTTTAAATTTGTTTCTTATTTATGGAGAATGTGATAAAGTAATATCAAAAACTTGCAGCATATTTGCTACTCGATATCCAGAAAAACGGAAACCGTCACCAAACACTGTAAAACGCATACTGGAAAATGTAAAAAATTATGGCTCTCTCAAGGCAATAATGCAGAGAAGAAAGCCTATTGTTGATGACGAAAACATTGAAATAGTCATTCTGGGATATTTTCATGCATTTCCAATGATGTCATTAAGACAAGCTGCTCTGGAATCGGGACTATGCAAGGATTCAATTCACAGAATCTTATTAAAACATAAGTTTCACCCGTTTTCATTCCATATGGTTCAAGGATTAAAAGAAACAGATTTCCTAAGAAGACAGAGTTTATTCTAATAAGGTCTGAGGGCCACGATTTTTATTTGGGAAATATTATATGGACAGATGAAGCAAAATTTACTAAAAGCGGACTGTTTCATAGACCAATTCGCATTATTGGAGTGACTCAAATCCTCATATGTTCAGAGATCGAAACTTTCAGGAAAGTTGGCAGTTCAATGTTTACTGTGCCATACATTACAATTTTATCAGGAAAATTTAAACAATAAATTAAATTTTCTCTTCTGCTAATATGTATAGATAAATTTTTTTAGGTGAAAGATATCTGAATATCTTACAAAATTTGAATAATAACTATTTAGAACATAGAAACATTTTTTATCAGCACGACGGTGCTCCCCCACAAAACGCATATTTAATTAATAATTATTTACAAGAAACTTTTTATGATCAATGGATTGCCAATAATGGACCTTTCTTATGGCTTCCTCGCTCGCCCGATTTATCAGTTCTGGATTATTTCATTTGGGGGAGCTATTAAAAATAAAGTTTATGAGAGTCCATTAACAACCATTGAAGATTGTATGCAAAGAGTAAGAAATGCATTTCAAAACATATCACAGGATTCAATCAGAAGAGCTACCAATGAGGAACTAATCCGAAGGTGCGAAAAATGTGTCGAAGTTCGAGGGCGGAATTTTGAGCAATTATTAAATTAAAATGAAATCATATTTTAAATTGATCTTATCTCTGTTATTTTAGTTCATGCCGTATCTTCAATTCAATTAATACGCATGTTACAGTGTTAGTGTTATTTTGCGTTTTTGTGGATATCGAGTAGCAAATGTGCTGCAAGTTCTTGATAATACTTTATCACATTCTCCATAAATAATAAACAAATTGAAAAAGTTTTCGTTGGTATAATTTAAACGTGCTGGCATTTTTTGACATAAGATAGTGACTGATTTTTTCTAATCATGGCTATTTTGATGAAATGATTACAACAATTCATGAATTTCTAATAAAATTGAAAATATTTCAAAAAGTTGTAATTTTACCCCCACAATGCTAATATCAGAAAAAAGGGAATTCAATTTTACACAACTTTACGTAAAAAAATACAGGGTGTTCCATTTGACCTAAACAAGTTTTCGCGGTTTGAAGTTGACAAAATGTAACGCGAGAAACGGAACGCCTGGTATGATATTATTGAATTTATTTCAGTTGTTCTCCTTTTGTTCTTTTTACGTGACAAAAAGCAAATGAGGATCTTTTACACGAAGAAACTTATAACGGTTCTTGTAAACCGTTGCACCGTTTTCCATAAAATGTCAAATATCTCTGAAACGGCTAGGTTTAGGTATAGGATATGCAACATATTTTCGACTCAGAATTTTATGCTCTTTTCGAAAACCCTAAAATATATATATCTACTTTTCGAGATAACTATCGGCGCAATTTGTCGTGGGACCCCTGTATAATACATATATGGGAAAGTAAAAAATAAAATCGATTTCATTTACTTAGAGAAAAGAGGGTTTTTACAAAACTCGTGACACAAATTAAGAAAACAAAATTTTTAAAAGAAAAATTTTTAACTTTCGAACAAAATTTAAAAAATGGAAGAAACCAATAGGATTTGAACTCGGATGTATTCTATTACTAATTCAATTCGAGTATTACCAATTACCAATTAAAAGCTTTTTATATTATAAGTGTCTTAGGACAACTTGAAGTGGCAATCTGGTTTAGGACCAATACTTCCAAGTGCTACAAAAATTTGATGCTTTTAACTGCTATTTAACTGCTACTGCCTGCCTAAAAATATATTGTACTTAAAACACAGAGGAAACCTAGTATACGTATTATAAGAAAAATCACAAAATCAAGGGAAAATGAAGGGAAAATCTCAGGAGATCTTCATTGAAATCTAACATCATACGTGTGTGGTCTGACTTTTGACGTCTACACGTGACCTAATAAGTAATGAACACCTACACTCCTCTTTGTTTGAGAAAAATAATAATTTTTTCTGTGGAAAATTAAAGCTGAGACTCCTGAGGCCGTAGATGCACTTTATTTGTTTCGAATCTGAAGTTCGGGGGGGGGGGGTTGCCTTAAAACTGTCGGACAGGGTCAAAACTACACCCTGTATATAACCAGAATGGTTGGATCACTTTTGGTTTAATAGAATTTGTTTATTTAATGTTTTAGTAATTTTAAAAGTCACTGGCAGGGCCGAAAGTAATACCCTTATATCAAAATAACGACACTTTGTTTAAAATGAATTTACAAAATTTATTTAAGAATTTTGAACAGAGTTTAGAACATATTTTATTTGTTTTTATAACAGAGTATTTTTAGGTAACTTTTTGGCAATTGAATTTCGACTGGAGAAGCTTGTTTAGTTATTTTTTTATTTATTTACGCGCGAGGGCAGATTATTATTATTTAAAAAATTAACACTCTTCTTTACAAGGTTTCGGCCTTGGAAGTAGCGCGGGCACTTTATTAGATCATGAGTAACACCGAAGGAACTAATTTGATTTAGATTGATTTAGATTCGTGGAGCTCGGTTATTTATACTATACCACCGTTGCGTTTTTCGTGCCCCGCGAGTCAGGCACGAACGCTTTTACCTCCTATTTAGATCTGGATTTGGAACCATGTAGTCTGGATCGGCACGCTTAATATTGTACAACATTGCGCAACACTTTTGCAAAAGTACGAAATTTTGAAATAAAATTTATATGGAAAAATCGGCAGCTACTGGAAGCGGCTGGAACCTCCCCACTCGGTGGATCTTTGAAGTCGAAAAGAGCATTAAATTGTGTGACAAAACGGCGCTAAACGTAATCTGATCCCATCCAAAACCTTTTCAGATCTTCTGGAGCACTAAAGAAACCCTCAACTTAATGAATTTGCAATCATCTTATAGTTATTACCTACATTATCGCTCGTTGAATAATATACTATTTCCTAATAGTATATTATTAATATCCTTATTAACAACTTTAACATCACTTGAACGATTAAGAAAGTCTAGTTATCCTAAATACTACAGATTTGTAAAGCAACAAACTGAAAATTGGTAAAGTGATAATCTATAATAAATTCACCAACGAAGGTACAGAAAGCATATGCTATTGATATTGTTACATCTACCTTTAAAGTTTGTGACAATCCACTAAAAGTTACAAATATGCCAAAATCTTATTAACATGACATGACACCAACGTTATCGGATGACAAACGATGACAATGACAATTGTCAAAATTTGCTCATTTCAATCCGATCGCTCGCGGCTGCCTTTGTTAAATGAAACATTAGCATTTCAGTAATTTTACTAGATTTGCTTTGTTTTTAATTTTTTTCACGGAAACCAAATCGAAAGGGTGGAAGTGTGATATATCGTTGAAATCAGAATTTTAACTGCTTTTCAATGGTTCCATTGCAAATTGAAAGTAAGTATAGCTTGTTGCGTCAAAATGGCACTAAACGTAATCCGATCTCAACCAAAACCTTTTCAGATCTTCTGGGGCACTAAAGAAACGCACACGCAAAGTTTCTTTTAAATCCGTTCAGTAGTTTCGGCGCTTTCGTGCTAACACACATACACACATACACACACACAGACATTTTTCAAAAACCACTTTTTTGGGTTCCTAGGACCTCAAAACGTAAAGATTTGATGTTGTCTCAATTTTCGTTTTTGAACCAATTTTAGTAACCTCTCACAATTTTATTGTGGAGAGGTTAAAATCGGCATTGAAACGAGAATTTTTTGATATAAAAACGAATTTTGGATCTATTCGAGTTTAGAAATTATTGAAGTTTTATTATCTGGAAATTAAACGTTCTCGGAATGACCCAGTAAAATCGAAACGAAGGTCCGATGTTTTAAGGTTGCAAAATATAAATAAGATATGAGAATGTTACCGATAGGTGCGAGATGAATAATAAGATGTATGAAAATGTTCCCGGTCAACGTGGAACAAAAATAAGATAAGATATTGGTTGCAAAGAGAATGCCGATATGGTATGCAGTATACGAAGGGTGATTGAAAACTAGTGAACATTGAAATGGGAAGCGGGTGGTAGAATTTGATGGATTGAATCGGAATGTTGTTGTTGTTAGAAGTACAGGCCCATCTCGTTGCTGTCGGCGATCTCCAAGTTGATGGAGAAGGTCATCCTGATCAGACTCGATGCTGTTCAGGATGCGCTTCACATCGACGACGAGTCCCAATTCGGCTTCAGGAGGGGCAGGAGCACCATCCAACAGGTCGTTAGGGTGGTTAACGATGTGAAGGTGCAATACAACCTCGGGAAGAGCACCGCAATGGTGCTCCTCGATATTGAGAAGGCCTTCGATACCGTCTGGATCCCGGGCCTACTCTACAAACTCCATAACTATAACTTTCCGACGCACATCACCAAACTCATCCACTCGTTCCTGACGGGCAGAACCCTGCAGGTTCGGGTGAATAACAAACTGTCAACTCGGCGGGATCTTCGTGCGGGCGTCCCGCAAGGATCGTGCCTGTCATCGAAGTTGTACACAACTTGTACGTCTCAGACTTCCCAGAGTTCCCGAATACGAAGCTGGCCAAGTACGCCGATGACACGGCCATGCACACGCATTCGCACAACGCACAGGCGGCAAACATGCCGCTGAAGGCGCACACTGCTCGTGCCACGGCTTATTACGACCAGTGGAAGAATCGGCTCAACGCTGAGAAGTCCGAGGCGATATGCTTCAGGCTCGGTTCACAGAAAACCGCATGATCACACCAATCTCGATCAGGGGCAACCAAATTCCTATCAGGGGATGTGTGAAGTATCTGGGGGTTCGACTGGACAGAAGACTGACGTTCAACACCCACATAAACGAAACCATAAGGACGGTCTACTCCCTGTCCAAGAGTCTGTATTCGCTCATGGTCAGGGGTAGCAGACTAAACAGACAAAATAAGAAATTGTTGTACACGATGGTGGTCAGGCCGTCCATCACATACGCGGCGCCGGCGTGGTGCAGCATACCGGCCACGACAATGAAAAAACTCAAAGTCTTAGAATACAAATTTATGCGCCTCATATCAAATTCTTAAAGATACACCTCCCTCAGAGACCTCTACGAACGCTGCAACGACATAACCCCGATAGCCGACTACGTCCAGCACATTTCTCAAAACTTCTATTCATTCAAACTCGGCGATAGTCCGCTAACAAGTCACATTACACAAATTAGAGAGCATAATGCCCCATTTCGGATTAAACACCCCTTACCTTACCAGACGTTGCCAATCTTCCGGAAGCCACTCTAGCCAAACTTTCACCAACTATAACTTCCCTGATACTATCCACCTTTCACTGATATTTCATACCTTTTAACCGCTTTAAATCTTTCCTGTCCCCCTCTTCTTTTATTTTGTGTCGTGTTTTTTATTCTTCGTTTCTGTTTGTACATTTTTGTTTGTATATTCTTTCTTCCGTCATTAATATTGTAATAGTACCCAAATTTTTTAAACCAAAACAATCAAAATTTATAATCACACTTTAGGCCTGCCTTGCGCAACCCGTAGTTGAAGTAACTCGCGGACGGCACTTCGTACAAGTTATGGTGTCGGCGTCAGTGCGAAAATTAATCAGTGCAGTTCTCCGAAAATGTTCTTCGTTAAGTGTTCTAGTTTTTATACAAGTTTTATGTTAAGCTTTCTTTTTGAAGCAATGTTATTAATACCACCTAATTTAATTTTTATTTGTAAAAAGGAGTTTAGGTTTAGTTTATTTTTTATACAATTTTTGCTTTAGTCAAACCAGTCCCGTCTCGGTCCGGCTTTGCGATTCGCCACCGCGTCAACGCGGTGGTCGCAGGGTCGGTCCCGAGATGGGTGCTGGGGAGGCAGCTCATACACTGTATGATTATTTTAAATAAATATATTTTGAATTGAATTGAATTGATAGTATTTTAATGTATACGAGGGGTGGTTGAAAAGTAGTGAAATTTAAAATTTAAAATCTGTTTATGGAAAATTAACGGATCAAGTTAGAGTGTTGTGACTATAGGCGTGAATAGTGGTTTTGATACATTTGGAGATTATTTAGGACTGATATTTTTCAGATGGGTTTTTGAATGTCCTAAAATGATAAATGTTTGGTGGTATTTGACGGTGAACGCATGTTCTTTGAGAATTATGGGTTGTACGTGAATTTTTCTAGAATTATTTTTGAAAAACTGTTCGTATTAGTTGATTTGAATATGGTAATTACTTTTTTTTATTGCTTTTGACATGGTGCATTTGAAATTTGATTTATTTTTGAAATTTTGAAATCTTTTATATTTTTTATAGCGCTGATAGAAGAGAAGTACTATAATAGTAATCAATCATGTGTGCTCGAGGCAATACTATTTTTTATAGTATTCATTGCAATTAATATAGAAATGTTGTTAAACTTCAGTATCACAAATACTTCAACAGGGTAGCTTAGTTTTTAGTTGCAACGATTTACAAAAATATGATGCAAAATTTTTTCGACATACAGATTTTAGACAGTTTTAAATTTAATTTGAAATCTCAAATCAATGGAATCGAACTTATTTGGACATATGTGTATGGCTAATATTGTTACCTAAACAGCTTTTATAATATTTCTTTCAATAAGCTGCTTTTTGGTAACTTCGCCGCCCTCTACCGTTCGAAATATTAACTTATCTGCATCGCGGCAATTACCGAAAATATGTAGAATTTTATTTACAACATTTTTTGTTCAATAACTTTTACCGTGCGATCAGTAGAACACGAAATACAACGATTAAAAAATTTTAAAAAGATGGTGGCTGAAGCAAAAGAGGGGGCGGTCACCTTTTTGATTTTAGACCTTCTAAGTGGTCCTGATAACATTGAGTATGACAAATTTGAGTATGCAATTTTTCCATGTCAAAGTACTATTTAAAAAAATACAAAGTGCAAATCGGTCGTAAAACTTACTTGAGCATAAAAGTACATATTTTAGCAGTAACCAATAACATGACATCCAGTATATTAAAAGAAAATATACGTATAAGTAAAATATACAGGGTGTTCCTTAATGATATGCTAATATTTCAGAGTGTGATACCTTAAATCATTTTATGAAGAAAATGTCTGTTGCGTTTTTCTCGCCAGGCGCATAGTTTTTGATTAAAACAATTGAATTCCAATTGAAAATAATTGTTATTAACATGGATCGTTCAAATATTCTCGGCGTATTCTGTATTGCTTCACACGAGGCAACTATTCGCTCTCTTAAATCTTATAAAGTGTTAATGGGACTTTTGTACACTAGGGTTTTAAGATGACCCCACACACAAAAAATTCAAACTATTGACATCGGGGATCTCATTGGCGCAGGCAGACTGAATTGCCAGAGAACTGACACAATGATGAACGTTGGTTGCGGCTACAACTAACGGATGTATTATTCATTAGTAAAACATATCGTTACGCTTGGAATTTATGTGTAGTCTCAGCAGACGTGACTTTTTGTTATTTACATCCTATGCGCTTTGTATGTCGATGATAAGTAGGTAAATTGGTGACTTGAACGGCAACATTCGTGATTTGAACTATATGTGGTAGATAATCCCAAAAAGAAAAATCACTAGACTTTGTGGCTCAATGCTTATGTGTTTGACTTGAAACCAAGGAGTCCCTTGTTTCAATCACAGTTAGGATATTATTAGCATTTTTAATGCGCTACCGAGTTGGTAGCAGTGTACTAGACGGGGTTGTGCGAGAGGCGACACGGCTAGTTGCTGAGTTCAAATAGCTGCGGCAGACGGCAATATTGTAGGAAATGGTCGGATTGTAATAGTCTATATGTATGTGTCCTGGTTGAATGGTGCATACTAAATTCTGTTAAGAAATTAATCTGAACTAGTCTATAAAATCCTAAATTATCAATGTTCATGTAATACATAACATACAAACTCACTTTCTGTTTCGAAATTAAGTCTTGAAAACCCTATAAAAAACCGGTCGCGGAAAAGATAATTTTTCCACTGAATGAAAATATTTTTTAATTTAATTTGATTATTGTGCAATGGTTGTACGATCACTATGTATTGTTAATAAATTTGTATACCAAATGTAAAATTTTCACTTAGAAACGGTAGATTTCAGTGGCAAATGTAAATCGTTAAGAACAGCGTTAAAATGAGAATAGCTGCAAATAAGTTTGAGAAAAGGATGTAGGTTTTGATCTTGTCTGCGGTTGGCTCTATGAATACACCAATGATCAATGCTGTTAATAAACCAAGCAAGCAGCTCCGAGTTGATTAATTAAACATCGGTGTGTGGCGAAGCTTTCTCTTATAACTCCCGTTTCCGTTCGCAATATCTTACCCGTAGAATGAAGTTTTACCTATAATTAATTACAATTTAGCTTGGGAAATGTACAGTGGATTGGAAATAAAATGCATGTAAGTTGAAAATTATAACAATAATAAATTTTAGGTATTAATTTTGAATTGTGTATCAGAGTTTTTGAAAAATATGCTTAGTCTTGCATGTCTTTTATAAAATACAAATTATTATTATGTAAAACGTCATTTTGTGCAATATAGTTTTTACTGAAATTTTAAGGCCAAGTATAGCAAAAAATAAGCACAATGCATCAATACATTATTACCTGAGGTACTGTATAATGCCGCAACTTGCATTTAGTTGAAATGCAAGGTGATTTATGTCTTCAGCGCCAGTTTTAATTGCAGAAACACCAGTTTTCTTCCTCACCAGGACCTCTATTCTGTACAAGCGTGAAAGCACATTCCCGTGAGAAGTGGGCGGAGTTCACTTAAAAATGTATAAAAGTCTATTCTGTAACTACGGGAGTGATCACATCGTGCGAAAAATGCGTGAACTTACTTGTACTGGTAAATCGTGAGGGAATCCGCCAGTTCCCCGGAAGAACGGCGATTCTAACCGTACTTTTGTGACAGTTTGCGTCGGCCAAAAATTATTGTTATCAAATCTGTGAATCAGAATGTACATTGCGGATTTGCTCATCGTCAACGAGGTAATAATAATATAATTCTTGGCAAATATTACAATTACTCTTTTAGTTTATTATAGTCATATTTTTAAAAATATATATTACCAATAACGAGGGTATATCCTTACGGAATTTTTTATCAATAAAGATTTATTCTGTCACCTTTTACCTAATTTAATTAATGACATGTGACATGACAATGACAACAACTGAGCACTAAACAGCTGATGCTTTTGCGCCAACTTAATTGGTTGTAAATTCGGCTATTAGCGCTGAATCCTTTCACTTTCACCACCTATTCACTGCGCTTACAGAATACAGTCTAGGACGGTCGGGTGAGATGTGTGTGATGTGAACTCTCGCTTGGCACGATGAATACTCACTCTCCCTATAATTACAGAATAGAGGTCTAGTGCGATAAGGGTACTGCTACAGGGTTTACTACCCCTAATGGCGAGTGACACTATGATAATGAAGGCGCAGTGTGCAGCATGTTGTGGCACCGTTAGCCTCGGATTTGTGATGTAGTGCTCACGACGAAAAGAAATAGTCTAGCTTAGTAATCTCGGGGCGTTTTCCCTATACTTACAGAACAAATTAGTAGTAGCTGTCGTTTTGTCTTTCGTAACAATAAAATAGAACAACCTGAGTCTAAAATACAGAAGAGTTTAATGCTGCGACAATTGATGTGGGGCGGACTATATATATTCAAATTTATCAATGTAAATGACACATGATATGTAATTCATAGGTTAGGTTTAATATAGAACAAAATATATAGATTACCGTTTATTAGCTACCCTCGGCTTACAGGGATGATGTAATAAAATATTAAGTGTGTTGAAAATAAATAGCTATTAATTTTTCCAGATGGTCTGTCAGGTGTGCTGTATTCAGTGTAAAATGACGGCGAATAAACTATGGATTATGGAGGTAGGTAGAAATGAATTATGTAGTATTTATCGACTGAAATCCTCACCGACAAGCCCCAGAGATAGGACAGGGTTTCGATGGTCATGTAGGTTTTCTCGGTAAAAGTGATCTGGCCTAGATGATAGTCGTGAGGTGGTCCAAAACGGTGGCGAGAGCGTTATCCGAACCGTACCAAGGGCGATATCCAAGCAATGCCAAAATTAGTATAAAAAAATAAACCTAAAGTAAGATCCAAGTGGTATCCAAAAGCGTATCGAAAGCGGTTTAAAATAGCAAAAATCACATGTCAACAGATGAAGGAGGAAAATTGAGAAATATGCTTACCGTTTTGTCGCCTTATATCGTATTGTATAGAGGCAGTTTTCCCTCCAAACAAATTCCACAAAATAGATAGATAAGGGAAAATTTATTCTCAATGCCTATATTCACAAATCCCATGAGGATGGCTACAGATCGAATTAAACAATCGGGAGACAACGGCCGGCATGCTTTGCAAGACAAATATCAAATGAAAAATGGCAGGGCAGGATCGGAAGTTATTCCAGAGTCCTCTATGTTAAACGATATAGTACGTGATTTTACATATTTTATGAAGTACAGTGTGTGGCCTATGGTTAAGTGATATTGTGTTCTGATGGGATGTGGCCAGTTTGCCGTAGGCCCGTAACAGTACAGAGTAAGTACAGTGAATACGGTTATTTTCCATCGATCGAAATATTTAAGCTATTTAGGTCGTTTTCCTATAAATTGACAGATACAATGGATTGTGACACTTTTGTGACTACCATGAAATTTAATCTGATCAGAACTTATTAGAAGATAACTCAAAAAATTAAAATAATGCGCGGTATATATCAAAATCTAAAATATATTTAGACTATAATCATATGTAAAAATGACAGTTAAAGTATTTCAAGAAAACATAAGTAAAATAAATGAAATACTTGAAAATTGAGACTCTTTTCAATGATCAGGTTTAGTTACTTAAACAAACTAAATGCACAGATTCAACTTAACTAAATGATTTTAACTTTAATAACCCTAATCCTAACCCTAATAAGTTTCTTGTACGCAGCGTCAAAAATAATTCCTTGTTAAACTAAACTAATGCGCGGATTTACAGATACACAATGTATGAACTAAATAATGTTACGTGTTTACAATTTCCAGTAAATATTCTGAATGTAAGTTCAATTATTACAACAAGAATCTTCACAAACCACTGATTTATTAATCACTTAATTACAATAATTATTCCTTATACTAAAACACACTAAATATTCTTTTAAGCTACTATAAATTCACTACTTTAATTTACAACTTGCTACTGTTTCTTATTTCATCTTATCACTTGCTTGTCTAACTAATAACCGTTTTAGTGCGTTGATTCAGTCCCTATATATACCTGCGTCGAAAATGGTAGAACATTCCAGAATATTCCGGTATAACATTCGCGACTTTTCTGGCGCTGTTCTCGAATTTTCTATGGTTCTAGTGGCGTAGTCATGCTCATAACACTGTCCCCTCCTTAAGCCTGAACATGCCAGTCAGGCAATTCAGAGTCCCCGACATACTTCGCCAATCTGTCCAAGTGCACGATTTTCATCTTAGACTTCTTACTTAGTTGAATCCGATAAACAACGTCATTAATCTGGGTGATGATAGAAGGTGAGTGAAGCTTCGGAGATCTTCCCTTCTTTTGCTGTGGATTATTTAGCCAAGCCAGATCTCCCTCCTTGAATCCTGCTGACGTCCCCTTTCGGTAATAGCGAGCCTTCATTCTGTCACTAGCTAAGCTAACTTGGTATCGAACCAACTCGTGGACATTCCTTAGCCGTTGACCAACTTCTTCTGTATAGTTATCCACGGACAGTGGCTCCTTATCTGGTGTGCCAAACATAAAATCACATGGCCGTCTGATCTCGTGTCCAAATATTACACGAGCCGGTGTCTGTTTGGTATTCTCATGAATGGCAGCCCCGTATGCCATTAGGAAAAATAGAATGTGCCGGTCCCAATCTCGCTGGTTCTTGTAAACCACCTTAGAAAGACCTACTTATCGTAGGATCTTCCACTACAATATCTAATATTTATTCTTGAACGTTAACAGATCTTGCGTTTATTGGATGGCCAGCGTCTCTGTTTTTCCCTTAATCGGCGTTCTGTACGTAAAAAAGTTTTGGCATCAGGAATCTTTCTGTTCGGGAATTTATCTTTATAATATTTCGTAGCTGCAGTAGCATTACATTCTCCCAAAGTCAAAACTACGTCTGATAAATTCAGAGAACATGTAATCACCCATGTTTAAATCATATTAACAATTAAACTGATTATTAAAAAAAAAAAGAATCAAAGTCCAATGAATAACAAAAATGTCAAAGCAATATTTCAAAGCATTTTGGACCACCTTGTATAAGTTTTACTCAACGATTATGCATTTTATTACTTTTGCTATTAATTAATTTAAACGTACAGGTCTGCACACCTATGCAAGGTTTTTATAACCAATTAAACAATAATCTGCTAAAGGGGTATCTTTTTTTTTTTTTTATACATTTATTTAACGTCGGCCTATTTCCGCTACTGAGGCCTAACACCGACGCCTGTAGACGAGCTACCCCCAACCAGGAATTTTTGCCGAACCTCTTCCCTTAAGAAGAGTAGGGATCTTTTACTTGCCTAACATTTAATAGACAAGGGACCGACGGCTTTACATCCCCTCCGAAGGATGGTATATCTCCTATACAACCCTCGCCTAAGGTTGTATAGCATCCGCGCATACACTGATATACAAGCCGCTGGAAGATGGGTGAGGCGAGGACATGGTCTTCGTTGGAACGGTCACCAATCCAACTACTAACCACGCCCAACGTTGCTTTACATCGCATATCGAAGTATGTACATAGTAAAGACGCACCTACGCTCGCCAAGGGGTATCTTTGACTACAACATTATATCTTACTATGATTCCCCCTTAGTGGCAATAAGGGTGTTATTATTTTAGTTACTAAATTACGAAATTTTATTATTAAACGTCCTAATGTCGGTACCTAATTTTTTTACGGTAGTATTTTCTCGAACATCGGTTCTTAAAAAACTCCCAGTATTTTCCTTAAAATTTCTTATATTTTGCAGAATTGAAATGAAAACAGAATCGTAATAGTCAAATAGACAAGCAAATTATTCATATGAGAGAGAAAGAAAATAAGAAAACACAATTTATTTACCGTACATTATAAGATGGCTTTTGAATACAAAAACTAAACATTACAACAATTCTTCAAAATGTCGTCCATTAACTCTGAACTCGCATAGTTGTATTTCGAAGAACATACAGACAATATTTTTTAAATGACCCCAAACAAAAAATCTAAGGAAATCAAATCAGGTGACCTTGGAGATCAGATGACAAGACCCTTATCCAGTAGAAATGACGTTTTCTTCGAATCTCTGTTGAAGGTAATCTTGCTATTTTTGAATTATGGAGAGGTGCGCCATCTTGTGGGAAATACATTCCCTGCTCTAAATCCAAAGGTAATTAATCTAAAATGTCCTCAATCTCATTTTGCAGAAATCCGAAGTATCCCGTACCAGTTAAGAGTGCCAAAAAGTGACGTTTATTAAGTATATAGGATGTTTCAAATTTCAATCGTTTAATTTATTTAGAACTAAAGGAAAAAAGGGGTGTACCTAGATCCTGTTACACGTGGTATATACCGTTAGTGTCGTTTGTGAAGTTTACGTGAAAGATTCCACATTTTTGATTATGCACAGAGTATAATATACAACCCGAATGATATTCTTTATTTGTAAAAAGCAGATATTTTACATCAATTTCGCTTAAATATTAGCTAATTAAAATAAATGGATGGGTATGTCACTGATATCATATTACATAGCTGATAACATTATTTAGACCGCATATAAAAGCATAACTAAAAACAGGAATACAAAACACAATTACTAGAGAAAAAATATCAGACAATATTGTAAATTATAATTAGGCAAGTAGGTAATTAAACTAATCTAAGTATCTCTATCGAGTAACGTTTTCCATGTCAGATATGAATATTAATTTTAGGTTATTTTGGAATACGAACGCAGCGATGCGGGTCAGACATAATGAATCAATTCTAGAACTCGGGAATGTAAACCAGATTTTCATTAAATGTTGCAGTGTTCCTGATAAACCGCTGTACAAGCCTCACTCCGTACTAATCTAAGAGTAATTAAAGCATTTTCGAAGCATCAGCCTCTAAAAATTACTTTAAAAGCTCAATCATAAGGATAGCGTTTCTCATGTCCTTTAAAAGACTCCGGACCAAATTTTATAGATTATCGAAAAATGTTTCTATTCAATACTTTGTATATGAGCGTGTTTCAAAAAATATATAATTTTAGATTATACCATACAATAAATATATAGGTTGTGAAAATTTCTAATTTCAGTACTTTAGAAAGTTGGAGAAAAAATTATTTTATTAAGATTATTTTTAGTAAACGTATACCTACTCCAAATTGCTTTGTAAGGGAGCGCACTTAACACTCCAATAAAGTATGAGTAATTGAAATAGTTTTTTTGAAAATTGTATTTTTACTTTTATATATTTTTATCCTTTTATACAAGGACAGTTCTGCCGAATGCCTTTAGTTAGGAAGCATTTTTTGATAATGTGATTTACCTCAAATCGACATAAAATCACGTCTAGAATTTTCTGTTTTTCTTTGTCAGGAGAGTTTCTGGATACCCTGTATTGCGTTTTATTGAAGTAAAATACAAAACCGACTTAATTTTAATTACGTCTATATTGGGTGTTCACTGGATCAGATGTAACGTTTCCTTTTCGGCTAAAATTCCATTTGATAAAAGATCTAAGTTCAAAAATCGGTTTTCATTGCAGTCCCCAATTATACGGCTCTGAGAGTAAAACGCATTTCCGACGAAATTTCTGCGTACAAATGGAAACTCGTGGGTTTATTAACTCGGTAGAGATTATGTATTATTCACTTCGACGCCAAATTTCATCCTCAAAAAGAAGGATCATCACTATCAAGAAGGAACATTGTAGTTCTTCTTAAAAATTTCCAAGGAACATTTTTACGTTCCGTAGCATTTTAAATTCGTTTAATGTAGATCCGACTTCCAAAAGTGGCATTACTCTACCCTAGATGCGGCCCCGACTTTTCTCAAATTTCGTGGCAGTCCCGAAAAAGTCACTTTCTTTATCTTTTGCCTTTGATGATTTTGCATGGCAAAAAATGGATTTAATGACAGCATTATGTCTAACAAACAGAGTACGTGAAATTTTAACGGAACACAGTTTGGGTCAGTTCCGAACAATAGTGCTGGGGCCATATTTGGACGCATCCACGTGTTAGAAAATGATCCGGTGGTATCCGGAATTATTCGAGTGACATTACTTTTTTGTTACAGTAAAATGGTGCAAAACTACAAAAAAAAGTAATAAAATCGAAAATATAATATCTATAGTATTGCAAGTTTTCTACAGTATAGAACATCTTTCCTAGAAGCCGTACTAAATCTTGATGTGAAGTAGTCAACTTTGTACGCCGACTAAATATTTCAAAAAAATTATCAAAATTTAAATGATCGAGTTTAGTAGGGAAGAACTAATAGCAGCTCGGGAGCTCCTTGGAAATGGAAGGCGCCCGGATCCAACAACACCCCGATGGAAATCATAAAGTTAAGGCACATTCAGACCATATTCTAATGATGAATAATATACTGGGAACCGGTATTTTCCCTGAGCGCCGGAAAATGACAATGCTAGCGCTCCTGAGGAAATCAAATAAACCACAGTAGGAGATCCTTCAGCCTAAAGACCTATATGTCTTTTAGGTGCCGCCTGAAATCTTCTTATTTTCTCAAGCCAAGTTTCAAAAGAAACGAGATGCTTGAAGATCAACAGCATGGCTTCTGAAAAGGCAGATCCACAATCGGGGCTGTTCAGCACAGAAAAATCTACGCTACATTTGATGTAATAAATGCATTCAATTCCGCACCGTGGAAGGAAATAGTGAAAAAACTGAGAAGGATAAATGCAATCCCATGTCTTTAAATCATTATAACGACCTCGTTATACTGGTGAAGCGATGAAAAAAAAAGAGAGAAAGAGCTAATGAGCACGGCAAATGAGTCATTGGAGGTGGTGAAGAAATGGATGGACACCAAATCGCTCCAATTGGCACGGCAGAAAAAAGTAAACTCTATTGCTCACAACAAGAAAAAAAATATAACCTATAAAATTAATTCATGGGAATGCAGGTCCACACCCAGAAAGTTTACAAAATACTTGGATGTATGGTTGGTAAAAATATGTCATTCAACGAGCATATCATTAGGACGGCAAAAAGCGCAGGAGAAACGGCGACGGCATTGAGTAGGCTAATGTCGAATATAATAGGACCCAAGACGAGCAAAAGGAAATTGAAAAGTTCGGTAGCTCATTTCATAATGGTATACGCAGCGTCAGTGTGGGAGGGAGCACTAAAAGTAGCTAAAATCAGAAAAAACTTGGAAGAGTACAGAGATAGATGACACTAAGAATAAATATTGCATATAGAACGGTGTCGAGAAAGGCGATACTTGTCATCGCGGGCATTCCCTCCGTCGGAGTCGAGCTCCGAGAGGAGAAAAGAGGTCTACGAGTATACACCAAAAGCAGGAACTCGAAGTCGACTTAACGACCGAATGGTAAAGACTCTGGGAAAAGAGTCGGGGCGCTAGGTGGATAAGACGGTTGATACCGAACGTAGATAGTAGGAGAGTTAAATTACTACTGGAGAACAGAAAGAGAGAAGTGCTATAATGAACAGATAGATTGTGACGTGCCATCTCTCGCAGGTTTCCACAAATTAAGAATAAAGGATCTTAGTGTAAGAAATTAAATATCTGGAGTAATATATTATACCCTTTAACGATAGATGTCACCACGCTCTAATGTACTATTCTTCACCACTTTTAAGCTTTTCGCCAACAGATGGCTCCTAGTAGGAAAAACATACCAATTTATTAAATAAATGTGTATTATTGTTAGGAAATCTAAAATATAAACTATTACAATAATTAGCGTATAAAAATTTTATACAAAATGATAGTGTTAATGATCGAAAGTCCATA
Organism: Leptura quadrifasciata; assembly: GCA_963675555.1. Lineage (NCBI taxonomy): Eukaryota > Metazoa > Arthropoda > Insecta > Coleoptera > Cerambycidae > Leptura > Leptura quadrifasciata. The sequence continues at coordinate 144,637,866 of OY776673.1, read as the reverse complement.
AAAACCGATTTAGTTTTTAGCATTACACAATTTGGTACTCTGACAGCCGAATTATCGAACTGTCAGTTTAAAAGTCATTTCCCCTTGTTTTTGTGAGTTACAATGGTCATAAAAGTCAGGCAAAACCGTCAAACTTCCTTTTTTTAAATCAAGGAATTGAGCCGAAAACTTTGTTGGGGATTGATTTAGTTAAAAGGCACGTGTGGTTGCTAGTTGTTTGATACCGGATCAAAAACTAAATTTGACTTAATTTTCGATAATGTTTTGGTTAGTTTAATTGAAATTTCGATTTATTTGGATTAATAAGCAGTTTATCGTCTAGAAGGAGTATTCTAGATGATTTTGGTAAGGCCAGATTTTGAGTTAGAATTTGCCAAATGTTCTATTTTGGATTATGTGGACTTTGAACTTTTGGATCATTTGCTATTCTTTGGTACACGAATTTTGGTATACGAGTTTGCCCTAATTTACACTTTACGATGGAGAAAAACCCTTATCTAATCATTGCGAGGATTTCTACAACCAGCAAGAACCTCGATCAACAACCTTCAAGTCTGGAGCGCCTGGAAAATCCACTAATTATTGTAGAAGTTAAGTAACTACTGTATTTAATTTTTAGTGGAAAACTGCTTAAATTAATAATTCTTTTTCCTAGCATTAGCTGAGAAAAACCTAGAATTTGCTATATTCTGTTTGTTTATTTTATTGTAAGACTTTTATCTTTAAATTTTGTTTGTATTGTACATTGCATACTTATTGTTATAATACATTGTATTTGTTTTTATTTGTTCTTTTTATTGCTCGCTCTCACTACAAGGATTCGTAAGATCTGCGACCTCGTTTGCTTGTTCTGACTTTAGGCCGTAATAAATTTTGGAGGCTCGACGCAGGGATCTTTGTGAGAGTAGCAATAAAAGAACATTCAATTTAACGTAATAATAAACATACTAATTTAATTTTGAATTTCCTAGGTACGCTTTTTCACTAACGGAGAACCTGGAGGGAAATACTGTAAAGGACAAATTTGCTGGTCGAGGTATTGCTGAAAATTTTTGTGAGCTAAAAGGAATCACCTTGAAGACAAATCTCAGGAGCTTGGTAAAACGTGTTTAGTTCTGTTTTATAAATTTTATTCTGAAATTCTTAAGCATTTTTTTACTGAATTTTTATCTCGAAATAAAACAGTTTTCAATACTTAATACAAAATGGTTGATATAAATACTTCACAATTAGATAGGGAGTTTGTCATTTATGAATTAAATATACGGAGTCTAGATGTAAAGTCTTGTGACAAGACTAAAGATCTAGCCCAGAGCTTAATAGCATTTTTAAGACAAACAAATCAGGGCAAATTCGTATACCAAAATGCGCGCACCAAAGAATAGCAAATGATCCAAAAGTCAAAAATCCAAATAATCCCAAAAACAGAACAGTTGGCAAGTTCTAACTCAAATTCTGGCCTTACCAAAATCGTTTGGAATACTACTTCTAGACGATAACCTGCTTATTAATTCCTATAAATCGTAGTTTCAATTAAACAAACCAAAATATTAATTGAAAATTAGGTTAAACTTAATTTTTAATCCGGTATCAAACCGATTAACAACCACGTGCCTTTTAACTAAATTGATCCCTACAAAGTTTTCGGTTCAATTTCCTGATTAAAAAAAAAGGAAGTTTGACGGTTTTGCCTGACTTTTATAACCACTATAACTCACAAAAACAAGAGGAAATGACTTTTAAACTGACAGTTCGATAATTCGGCTGTCAGAGTACCAAGTCGTGTAATGCTAAAAACTAAATCGATTTTTATGGACTTTCGATCATTAACTATCTTTACACTCATCATTTTGTAGAAAATTTGTATACATTAATTATGGTAATAGTTTATATTTTAGATTTCCTAACAATAATACATATTTATTTAATAAATTGGTATGTTTTTCCTAGTGGGAGCCATCTGTTGGCGAAAAGCTTAAAGGTGGTAATTGAATAGTAAATTACCTCGTGGTGGCATCTATCGCTAAAGGGGGTAATTAATACTCTAGATATTTAATTTCTTACATTAAGATCCTTTATTTTTAATTTGTGGAAACCAGCGAGAGATGGAACGTCACAACTCTATCCTATCAAAATAATAAAAAAAAAATGTGAAGAATTTTTTTTTTGTAAAACAACCGAAATTATTTAAATGTGATAAGTATATCAATAAACTTTTACCAAAAGAGAAAAATATCTACATGTACAAGAGAAAATTACCAAAAAAACGTTTTCCAAGAATAATAAAAATAATTAAAGCGCGAAAATTGAGTAAAAAATCTGTAACTTTTATTGGTACTAGTTGGTGACAAGTAAAGCAGATATATATCTTAGTATAATAGCCCCAAAATGTGTAAAATTTCAATAAATTCTTGTTTAAGCAAAGAGGAAAAAGGATTTTGAAAAAATACCTGATTAAAGTGTAAGACAAATCCTCAGGATCGCCAAGTTGTGACGTGCCATCTGTCGCTGGTTTCCACAAATTAAGAATAAAGGATCTTAGTGTTAGTGTAATGTAATTAAGTATCTGGAGTAATGAATTGCCCCCTTTATTATTCAATTACCACTTTTCGCCAATAGATGGCTCCCACTAGGAAAAACATACCAATTTATTAAATAAATTGGTATGTTTTTACTAGTGGGAGTCATCTGTTGTATCGCTAAAGGGGGTAATTTATTACTCCAGATATTTAATTTCTTAGACTAAGATCCTTTATTCTTAATTTGTGGAAACCAGCGAGACGGCACGTCACAAGATATATTGGCATCAGATACAGCAGTAGATGAAATGGCGACAGAAATGGAAAATAGCTGCAGCGGTCCCGTGCAGCTAATAGCAAAAGAGGAAGGATTTTGGTGGATAAAAATCTCACACTACCCCAAAAGACCAGGCGGAATGTCTCCCAAAAAAAAAGGTAGATTTTACGCATTTAATAGAGATAATGTAGGTCAGTTTACTGCAAATTGGAAACAAGTACTTACCAGGAATAATTGCATACCAGACACTTAGCTATCTTTGCCAGTGCTCATCCAGTGAGGGCGAATGATTTAAATATATTTCTCTGTAAATTTACATGTAGAGCACAAAAAATCTTACCAAGTCTAGGCACCGCGACGCTCATACGTTTATCGTCAACAACGTTCTTTGAACTTCAATATGAGGCATTATTTGTAAATGGTACACTATATATCAATTTCATGCTTGGAGCTCAGATGTTACTGTTTCATATCGAATCACCCCGTATATTTTTCCATTATTAAGTAGAAAATATACCACTTCAATATTAAGTCGGGTCGAGTTGAGCCGAAAATATGTTTGAATAAGATCATGTTTCACTCTGTTTAATATAATCGGAAAGATGAAATATCGAGTATTTCCATTTGCGAAGTTTACATTTTGAATAATTCAGTTTGTATGGTAGATACAGAAATGGAATTTATCATTATACCTGTTTGTAGTATCCATAAAAAGAGCGAAGCGTGGATTCTCATTCAATCATATCCTCTCTTTTGGAGGCGTTTTGTGTTTTGTGAAATTTTTCAATCAGTGTTGTCGTCCATTAGTTATATTATACGCCGCCTGTTTGGCTAATGCATCCTGAATGAATGAGAAAACAAGGAATTTTACATAACGCTATTTGGGCTCTACTTAAATAAGGGTGCGTTTCGCTTGTCTTAATCAGACTAGTTTATAAAGCTTCGTGAAAAAGCTTTTGTTGTATTTTGACGACTCTAAACAATAGAAAATATAGGGTAATTTAAAAATATGCTTGAAGGTTTTGTAATACCTATATGCGGCTATATACAATAAAATATTTTAATCAGTATTCCCAGTTTGTATTATTTTATGTGATATATTGTCCACGTTATTTCTATTTTTTAAATGCTACTTAATGATAAATTGATCAATTAATTTCGAATAATAATTAGATTATTGTTATCCGTTAAAACATAAATATTACCGATCGATAGTGATGATAATAAACTAGATCGATTATTCTCTAGTTTTAGATATAGGTAATAATTGCTATAATTGGAATCGTAATCAGCCCCTGATGACACTATGCAGCTGTTTTGTAAACCCTAATCAAAGATTGCGACACCCGTCATGTAATGTTTCTTACAGTTAAATAACTAAAGGAACCATGTCTCGCCTCAAATTTAGACATAAATAGCTACTTAAGCCATGTATGGTTTCATCTTATAATTTAAAACTTGCATTGCCGATATATATACATCAACTAATAATGTCAAATCTTTGACACTTTATAGCCAGTTTACAGTTTCTAACGCAAAACAAATTTGTGCTAAGAAATAAAAAGCTATTTACTTTAATTTGTAACATAATTTTTTGTATTCAAATGCAATGAAAATTGGCATATGGCTCTGACTTTCTATGCAAAATATTTTATTCAAATAAACGTAAACTTAACAGAAAGACCAGGTTCTTAGGTTAGATCCCATTTCAACTGTAATTTGGTAAAATCCATTTTAGGTCAAGCAGACCGAGACTGCAGCAAATAAAATGGTACTAAATTTTTTTTTTGTATAAGACACCTATCGCAAACTCAATGCGGGGACACACTGTATATTAAAAATAAATATTTTTTCGTATAAGGTTTTATAATAATGCCGTTATCGTGTGTATAGAATAACATTAGTATTCATATAAGTGATCTGTACAATTATGAGATTTGGAGTATAAAATATCTTTATCTATCTACAGAGATATTTTGAATTTGTTTATTGATTTTTGAGATTACGTTTGAAGGAAATCATTGAAAAGGAGGAAATCTGATAAACAAATTTTGGGTTGCGGTTTTGTCCTTCAATGTTTTCTTTATTTTAGAGAATGACGTTAACCTAGACATCTTTAAAATCAACGGTGAGCAAATATAAAAATTGATTCCAAACTGGGTACTAGGATATTTGCAAGTAAATTGTAGGAAGACAAACTGATAGTAACACCTTTAGATACAGATATTTTATCTGTAGTTTGTAAACATGATAGCTAGTGACGTTATCTTCGCATTGTATAATTCCTGTTTTTCAATTTCCTATACAACTTTTATCTATGAGTTTATTTTTATTCATAACACCCTACCCTTAAGCCGAGTACGTAAGGCTGAGTAGCTCAAGTGGAGAAAGTATGTATACCCCAGTGGGTCAATATTGGGAAATTAGACGTTCACACAAACAGTAAAACTCAGAGTTTGTCAATAATATCAGTATGTTCAAATAAACTTACTATTTACAATGCTATTTTTCTAACTAGTTACTACTTTCTACCAAAAATCTATAATCTACTAATTACTGGGAGGAGCAAGCAAAAATACTAGTACCAGATGACTCAATCCAAACAACATTTCATCGACTACCGACTACTTCTTTACTAATTCCAACGCCAAAATTAGTACAAATAGTAGTCATATGATGGTAACTTAGATCCTATAGTCATAAATTGACGTCGGAGCAACGTTCCCTGGATCTTGCAAACATACTACTTTAGTTTGGAACACCTACCAACGTTAGTTTGACGTCAGAAAATGACTTATTTAGGTTTGACGTGTTTTTAAGTAATCTTCCAACGATAATTGGACGTTAGTAACTGACTAAATAGAACTGGTGAACATATTTGTTCAACGTCGGTTAGACGTTGGTAACTTAACGTCGCTGTTGGTAAAAATATTTGCACTTATCACAACCCTATGTAGGAATTAATGTATTTATTTGGAACTTTCACGACAAATAGTCAAATTAAGTAAGTCGTAAATAATAAACACCGACTTCCTTATATTTATTGATTCTATCGAAATCAAAAATAGGCGGCCATGTTGGATAAACGTTTGCAAAGATTATACAAACATTACATTTTTAGTTTAAACAATAAAATACGCTATGAGATGCACATGTTTAATTATTAAATTGTATACAAATATTTACTTTTTTTTTAAGAAAATAAAAGTACTATTTTAATACTTTTAAGATAAACGTAATTATTAAAAGGTGACTATTTTTTTTAGACCTAGCCGACATACATTTATCGATAAAATTTGTTTTGTTTGAATTTTGGTCTTCTCTTAACGCGAAATTTCAAGTTAAAATTAACGTATTATTCTCAGTGGCAAACATATTTTATGATATATCCATGTTTTAGACAAATGATGGTAGATTAGATAGACAAAGTTGGTTGGTTTTTACTAAAGTCCGACTCTCTTGCCAGATTGAGGCCCGAATATCACCGACGTACGACGTAATAAAAGGGCACGGATACATAGGTGTCTTTGGTTCTATAAAGTTGTCTTAATTCAACCGCAAAGTCGGATTTAGGTAAGTATTTCTAGCTTATTCTGACGTAAAATTTGGTGCTAATTAGGTCGGCGATTGCAACGATGATAAGTCAGTTTCCGACGTTGTAGCAGTCCATGTATTATTGACCAATTTGGTATAGATATGAGTTGGCACGACGTTTTGCATACGTCGCACATTGACTTCTAGTTTGGAACCCCAACATTGGCTCGACGTTAGAATGTCGCTTGGGAAGCGATAGGGATAGCAAGTTCTAGGTATAAACTTGGGCACGTTTGCTATCTAGAACGATCAGCTCGGATTGACTCTCTTCTCAGGTCCACAAGAACTTTGCTATCAATGAAACAAAGTTACTGTGGGAGTAGACGCCAGACGGATACGCTGCTGGTCGATGACGTAGTATGAACTTAGCAAAAATTCCGCTTGGAATTTAATATATGAAAATAACGGTACCTAAGGTTCAAATCTCGGAGCGAACACGTCTGTTTTGATGAGTTGTTCTGGCTGACTGCCAACAAGGAACACGATATGAATTTAATTATTTCCTTCCAATATGTGTAAGTGGGAGAAATAGCAGACAACAGATACGCGATGGATGGCCGTGACCTCAAACGGATATTCCGCGACTTAGAATAATTCAAATACATTTAATTTTGAACTTAGGATATTTTCGTCGTGAAGTGGAGCAATTGACAGCATATCTATCGCGTAGGACGGTAGTTAGTGGATTGACTGAATATTTCAATTATTCCCGTGTACCGAAAGAATGTCGTCGCACTGGTGACGTCACATCGACTTAGGACATATTTCGATCACTTTACTATGATACTACAGGACGGGGAGAGCTCTACACATCTAACGTTTTTGGTAGCTGAGAATGTATTGACTCGCGGGTGATTTGGCTTGCATGGATATAGAAACTCTTCTCGTCGCTTCCCTTCACCCGGGTACATCTGTACTTTACAACTGGTATACTTATGCGCTGCTTCTATAAATTACTACTTTTATTAATTTTTAAACTAATTAGCTTACGGCGGTACAATATATCTACAAAATATATATAAGAGAACAATTCCTAAAGAAGATTTTCAAGGAAATAATGATATCTTGTGCATATTTCGGTAACGAAAAACGCTCACTCCTTAATCCTGAAGTTCTTATTCTCGAAGTCCATAGTCCTGGAGCCTTGGAGTGAGTTCGAACCTTTGGTTTGTATTTCGTTTTTATTTTATTTGGCTAATTAAAACACATTTTATTACTTTCTACTTTCTTGTTTTATTAATAACCAGCTACAATCCCAATCGTCATTCAACTCCAACTAACTAGTTGCAGCTCCTTCTGCCAACCTCACAGACCCTAGATAACATGAACAGAGAATGTTTTTAACTTAAAACTATTGCACAACATGCTTTTTTTATTGCACTGCGGTATAAAATATACAAAGGTGTACATGATGCATAACGCTTAGTCTATATTAACCTACTACACAATCACTTAAATAATCATGTAGTTGCGAAACCTGGGAGCTGCATGTCTTATTGAAACTGTTTACATTACCTACCAGATATTCCACTAGTTCCGCTTATAAGGTACAATTGGAGACATGAAACGAGTTACTATTATCGTAGATATAATAGTTTTGTCAAACTATATTTCATTGTCGATATCGGGTACATTATTAGTTACACTAATACTGAAGATATAATCGTATTCAAGGATTTGTTCATGATCAAGAGAATCTTTAGAATCGTTGCAAGCAAGATATTCCTAAATTATAACATTGAAATCGTTATCATTCTGGTCAATACCATTCTCAAAGGAAATGTTCGTTCTATTTATTAGTTTTCTATTTCTTCTAAACCGACTGCCATATAAGTCTTTGACGATACAAGATCTATCATTATACCTATTACTTTTCCTTTTTCCTATTTTTTAATTTTCTGAAATAATACTTGTTTTCCCTTTTCTATGAGAGGTATAAATCTTTTGCAGTTCTATCATATATATCTTTTTGTTTTAAACAATTTGAACTTAATTTATCTCTAACAATATGAGGCTCTACAATTTTTGGAAGAAGCTTATCAACATTGGTAGGTATTTTTATTTAACAATTCTGTTTATTAATAATTGCGATGGTGAATATCCGAGGTTTGGTATATATTCTAATAAATAACATGGTAAACTATTAACCATTAGAAGATTTCATTTTATTTAACATTCTTCTAGTTGATTGATGATGGTAAGGGCTAGAAAACTGTAATTCAAAATTCCATAATTCGCAGATTCTTTAAACGCGCTGCTGTTGTAGATATTATTATCACCATGAAATTTATCTGAGACTCCAAATTTTGGACATGAATGCAGAGTACAGACACAATCATCACTTGTCAATAAATGATTAATCTTGAAATTTTAACCTAAAAAATTTACCTATATATGTATTACCGAAATTTTCAGATTTATTAAACCTGATACGATAAGAAACCTAAATTTTTTGGGATATGAGATACCATAAGAAACCTATATTTTTTGGAATTATAAGATACTATAAGAAACCTATATTTTTTATGTATAGGAGATAACACAGAGTAGTGCCTTTGGAAGTGCTTCTATTTCCGTCTATGCTATTAGAAAATTTTGAGGTAAATGCACCCACTTTGAAGTGAGTAATTTCTAAATCTATAATATTTTCTGTAATTAAAATATAATTTATTTAATTAATTATGGATGTCAAAACACTTAAACTACATGATGGCCAATTTGAGAGATGTCAGGATGCTATTCGATTTCATGAAATTCTATCTATATTTTCAATATTTAAGAAAGAAACTTATTAATTATTAAGATTGACAGCTTAATATTTAAATAAATATTAAAGTGTGTAAGCTTCTAGATTTTCTTGTGCCTTTGTTTTATTTGCAAAATAATATTTCGATTTCAAGGACTTAGATTGCATTTGTATATTTGATTTTGCAGTAGAAAGAATTAAATACTAAAATATAGATTTCTTTATTGTACTTAAAAAATATATTCACAACACTTTTAACTGTTTACTTCAAAAACGGTTTAATAATATTTTCTTCAAACCATGACCAGTCAAATTGTAGGTGATTTCCTGGAACTCCAAGAAAATGTAATTTGGACTCTTCATTCATTTTCTGTAGACCCAGTCGATCCTAAAAACACATGAATTTAGAGTATTCCATACGTATTTTATTTTCTGAAAAACAAAAACTTCAGGAACATAGACAGTATCTAGTTATTAGCGTACTTAATTAGTACCTACAGTGACTATATTTAGACGCGTCGCGCGTCGGTTAAAATTCTACTTGTTTGAGACAGTTCGAATTTCACTATAGACCGTAGGTCCACATTCCGTGTTAAAGAAAACTAAATTTTTAAATTTTAAGGCAATACCTCCTTTATCTGGAGGATGGATTTCAAGGCAAAAGAAAAATAAAATTGGTGTCCAAATGTTTCGGCTCCTTTTAATATTTAATATTGAAAAAGGTGTATTTCCAATTTTTAGATTTTAGGGTAAAATTTAATTCTGAGAAGTGTTTACAAATACGAATTTCACTGTACTTCCAAAATGTAGGTGATTTTTAAAAATTTTATGTTCCTCAAAAGGTTCTCTGTTCTATACGGATAGAGCAGTACCGAGCATTGACAAAAAGTGCTCCCGGTTAAAGCACTCTGAAAAAGTGCTTTAAATTTGCGGGCACTAAACACTAAGCACATCTTAAAAATTTAAATAATAGAGTATCTATTGAGTCTAGAACTTTACTGAATTTAAGTGTTATTTACAATAAAGGATAAGGGCCAACAAAAAATGACAATGTAGGACAAGAGAGTCACAATTTTCTGAATGTACTATATTAATTTTTTATTTTAGCAATCATGCCAATGAAAATAATAAAATGGATTAGCTATTGAATGATATTTTTTTAAACTTCTGATGATCTATGAGTTTTTTTTAATGATCTTTAGTTCCAAAAGTTTGTAAGTAAAAATAAAAATAGTGAAATTTTATTTTAAAAGAATGTTTTTAGTAATAGTAGTTAACCAATCTAAGTTAAACTGCCAGTATATCCTAGAATGCTTCTTGACATAAGACACTACTCATAAAGAAAAATAATCACCGATTAGCGTACGGTCGAGAGCAAAAAGAATAGTACAAGTCTTATAACGGTATTTTGCAAAAATCTAGTTGTGTGCAACTAATTTTAATTTTTGTGACATTGTTAGTTAGTTGTCATAATTTATTGCAAGTGTGCAAAAAACTAATATGCCTCATATAAGCGATTTAATTAAATCTGGAGTTATTGCTAAAGCAGAAGATGGATGGTCAATGAGACAAATTGCACTACGTTATAATATTGACAAAAATTCGGTGTGTAACATTTTAAGAAAGTGGAGAATAAATGGTACGATCAGTAGAAATTCTGGATCAGAGCGACGAAGGATATCAACTCAACAACAAGATTTGCAATTGGTAAATGCTTTAGTAGAAATCCATTTTACTCAGTTATTCAGACTGCTGAAGAAACGAATTTTCCTGGATCGAGTAGTCTGATCGCCGGCGAGTAAGAGAATCGGAGCTACGCTGTCATGCAGCAGCACCGAAATACTTACTTAAAGCTGAACATAAAGAAGCTCGAGTAGGATTTGCGCTTGAATTTTTAGCGCATGATGATTTTAGAATAATTTAATCTTTACAGACGAAAAACTTTCCAGTCAACACACAGCGGTCGTATTCGTGTTTACCGCCCACCGAATACTCGATTCGATGAGAAATATATATCTAACATTGATAGAAGTGGTAGATTTTCCGTCAATATGTGGGCTTGGATATCGGCCCGTGGTCCTGGTGTTTTGTGGCATACTGAGGAATGATTTAATAGTGAAACGTATATTAGGATTTTAGACAATATTATTCTCCCTTCTGTGTCACAATTATTTCCTAATAATGAGTTCATATTTCAACAAGACAATTGTTCCGTCCATACTGCTCATACCGTAACTAACTGGTTTCAAGATAACAACATCAATGTTTTTAACTGGCCCAGTCATAGTCCAGATATTAACCCTGTGGAAGAAGTATGAAGACTAAGAGGATCCAAAAACGAAATATGAGACCATGGAACGCCGAAGAATTACTGGAAATAGTAAATAACGCATGAGAAAATATATATTACTAATGATTATTGTATAAGGTTATTTAATTCTATGCCAAACAGACTTATAGAAATGATAAATAGAAATTGTGCAATAACGAAATATTAATAGTTAGTTTCTTGTTAAGTAGGATATCCTTTGCCCTTTGATCCAGGATTTCTACTAATCGTACCGTTTATTCTCCACTTTCGTAAAATGTTACACACCAAATTTTTGTTAATGTTATAACGCAGTACAATTTGTCTCATTAACCATCATCATTTACTATAGCAATAACTACAGCATTAAAATAAAAAATAAATTAAAAGTGATATCTGCTTTATTTCGGCTACTCATTACATATTCAAATATTCCTATTCCTATTTTTTTCTGCTCACGACAGTACATAAGAAATATATATGTAACTCATAGTAACGAGTCTTCAATCATGTGTTAATTTAAAACTTGTCGTATCAGATAATTCAAAAATGTTAACGTCGCTCTAACAATGTAGAAGTGGTACTCATCTGGTAACATATGGACCTGGACTGCAGACTGCACTGATTGCACTCTATAAAAACGTAAATTTTTACAACTGTAGTATCGCTTGAAGAATTGGTGCTTCCGGATATGGATTGTTGTTTTGTGAATAAAAAAATGTTTTGCCGACAGTTATGTGTTGCTTCTTCAAGAGGTAAAGTAAAGAACAAGTACAATAACTCAATATCTTAGTCATGTCAAAGGCGAAACTTATATCAATTCTGAACTGGATGACATTTGACATGTTGAGCGGATTGTTTTTGGCTCATAAAGATATCATATGCAAGAGACGACAAAAAATCAAGTTGTATTCATAAAAAGGAAAGTCCAGATTTGGAAACACTAATCCTCCATTGTACTGCCCTAGGAATCGATATTAATAAAAACGGGTATCGCGCCACCGAGTTCGAGCCCCGGCTCCAGCACTGTCGGAGGATATGGTTGTATGTCCGCGTTTTTCAATGTGTAACCTCCTTCCGCACAAGCCTTTGGCTTCTGGAATTAGGGGTTGTCTAATTTCTGTGGTGTTTATATTATTATTAATAACTGGCTAAAACTGTTATTATGTCATAAGGTGTCATCGATTTTATTTATTTTACTGTGTGCCCGCTTGAGCAGTTTTTTGTTATGAAAACCTTGAAGAAGATCAAAATGGAAAGTTGACTGAAACGTCGGTAACTGTAGTGCACAGAAAGTAGCTCTGCTGCTGGCTATTCTATGCGCAGTAGCTGCTACAATTTAAAGCCAGACCTCAGTTGAGGTCTAGTTGCCGTTGAGAACACATCAGTACACTCCGTTAAGAAGTATTTCTTCTAATAGTGTTTTTATTAGGAGTTGTGATTTTAATTTTACAGAAACAGTTTTTTTAAACTACACACCTACATCTTCATATTATCTTACGGGTAATCTTTTACAATCATTGTTAACCTTTTATAATACCATTTTGTTTTGTAGTAAAATTCGATAATATGGAGTTTAAAAGCAAATTGAAAAATAAAGTGCTGACTAAGATCTAAGAACGAGCTGCTAAGGTAACTGGAGTTTCCCTGCGGTCCATTCAAACCATAACACGCGAAAGCAGAGAAAATCAGCAAGGGGAGAAATCCTCATTCTACACCTAATAAAAAAAGAAGAATTCACAACAGTAAGGTAAACTTTCATTTAATTTGTTTTAATATCGGTTTCTCAATTAGTATTAGTAGAGGTTTTATGTTTATGGTTCAGATGTAGAACATTTTATGGTTATTGTACTGTAGTCCCGCAAGGATATTGGTTATTAGACGTTTCAACAGAATCACATCTGCAATCATCAGGATCTTGCTAACAGCTGCTTACTAGTGCTTTCTGTTGCTCAAGAACCAGTTTCATTCTAGGTGTCGTCTCAACCAGCGGGACTACACCTAAAAATCTAATAATTATTCATATTATTATACAACTTCTTTCTTCTTTAAGGTACGACTGGATGATTTTGACCGAGGCCTGTTATATAGACTACCATATAACCGTAAAGAAGTCCTCTCGCATAAAAAGAATTCACCACAATTTTCTGAATATACTGGATACAATGGTTGTTTAGATTCATTAAGGAATGAAATCAGTGCTATTGATTTTAAATAGCGCAAAATTAAATCTAACCGAAAAATTTTGATGACGAAACATGATATACGTCAACTATGCCACGATTATTTACGGAATATCAAGATGAAAATATATGGATGAAGCATACATACATGAATCCCAGACCAACAATAGTTGAAGTGAAAACAGCAATGAAGGATTGTTAAAAAAAGTGTCAAAAAGATCAAAGCTTAATAATTATCCATACCGGTGGAAATGCAGGTTTTATAAATGATGCTTGTTTGCCATGAAAATCAAATATTAAAACGGGAGACTACCCTACACAATCCGATTATATCTTTCTAACAGATATCTCTCTCTTTCTTTGAGCATTTCGGCTGCAAAGCTACATTCTGTGAGCTGTAACTAAGGTCCTAAGATCATCCATATATAGTTCCAATTCTGGTAATCTTCTTAGTCTGTATAACAAAATTGAGGTACACAACCATACCTATTAACTGATGTTTATTTCACAATTGGAAAGTATTTTAAAAATGTTCGCGAGCCATAAAGTGCTTGGAAATTTTTGGAGTGCCCGCGAGCTCTAAAGTGCTTGCGAGCCCTTTCGAGTGCTTGCGAGTACTAAAGTGCTTGCAAGCACTTACTTGAAGTGCTCCGATTTTAAAATGGGAAATGCCTCCATTATCTCTAATCTATAAGCAAATTAGCGTCAGCTATCATTCTGTAATTTACTATATCAATGTCAATTACCTGGAGATAAGCTCACCAGTGTTTACGTAAACACTGTTACCCTATACTGAAATTTTAAGTTGTAATAAGAATTATTCTCAAGTCATAAAATGAAATCTAAAACTATAAAACTTGTTCCCTTTATTATTAAATGAAACCTATATTTTTATTAGATAATTTCAAACATTAATCACCTAGCGCTGAAAAAATTACAGGTATAAATATAAATGGTAAAACGTAGTAGAGACCAACACGCTATCTTTCGGTGTCAATAAAAATATATGTATCGATATATTAATATGTGCTTATCTCTTAGTAAAACAGTTAATTAAATGCAAGTTTCATTCTGTAGGATGTAGAAAAAAGTTGTGTTTTGATATTTTCCTATGTAAGTACATTACTTCATGTGTATCAATTAAGGATAAGAATTAGATAGTTTATTTGTTAATTTAACTGAATTCAAAACACGTCTTCAGTGAATTTTTCGAAATTCTTACGACACATTCTCCGTGGTATAAAATATTATTATACAGAGAGCACGTAAATGTTAGAATAAATCCCTTAAAATCGCTACAAAGTAAGTGGCAAAAATTCGTTCAGACACGTCGAATTTAAATGGATATATCAATTTTTCACTCAATATATTTTTTAAAGTTATGACGCCATCGGAAGTTTGTTTTAAATGGAAATCCACATTTTTAAAAATGCCATTTGAAAGAGTAGGTACATTATTTTGCATACAGTACGTTAAATTCTATGGTATATGACGAAATTACCGAAAAAAAAAAACCTTAACTACTTACAACAACGTAATAAAACAAAAATACAAGAACTAATACTGAAACTGAAATTCTCGCAAAACGTTATTAATTGTTTAGGTTCCAATTGTTATGAACTAAAAAATGCTGATTCTCAAAACTAATTTTCTGGACTGTATTTCCAATGAAAAATTAATAAATAAAAAATAAAATGTCTTCCCAAATTTCCAAGGCCAAATGCTCCAGTTAATAGATCAGAGGGACCCAATTCTGGGACCCCGAACGAATTGAGCAGTGCAGTCTGGTTCGCATGCGAACGCAGTTTTTATAAAAATTAAATTCTCCAGTGATAGTCGAAAAGCGGTACACGAGGCGAACACATTCGTCGACCGTATAACGTACATCGTATTTTGGTTCATATATAGATATATGTCGACCAATAGCAGACCGTGTAATTCTGGAACTTCTCGTTGCGTTCGTGGTGCAACGTGGAGAAGTGTCAAAGTCAAATTACTCGAAGATTAAAATGTGTCATCGTGATGTTATCGTTTGTTGTTGTTTTGCGGTTTGCACAAGGATGATTGTTTGGTTGTAGGCGGTTTTGGAATTTTATTTTTGTATTTTGGAGGAATTGCTGACCAGAAATATCCTTTGCAAATAGGAGATTGTGTACCAATGCCGCCGCGCAAGAAAATAAGTATGCCTTAATATATTCTCTTCTGACTTCTGCTGCTGGCTCCATTTCTTCCAAGTTATTAATTGCTATTAAAAGATTCAGCTCATCCAAAGCGGCCATTAGAACACTAATACAATTTTCAACCAAAATAAAGCTATTTGACTGAAGATTGACGTTAACTTAAGGGTTATGTTGACATGCGGATACTCTTTTCGCCACACAAAACACCGATCGAGTACTTTCCGTGCACGAATCTGTTCGTTGACGTGTCAGTAGACAATTCGAGAATAGAAAAAGTACGTTCGTGTGTGAATTTAAACGCCATTCGTGCACGAATCGGGTTCGTCTAGCTTCGAGAATCGGGCCCCAGGGTAGAAAGGAGAGGTACAGAAAAAAAGGAAGGAAAGGGAATCTGATATAAGTAAGTTTAAATCCAAATTGAAAGTTTGTAACAATTTTAACACTAAATAATCGAATAAGGCCTGTCACTTTTACACTTTTCACCCAAATTTTAATCTAATAATTTCAATCTAATAATGTGTTGTTTACAAAAGTCTCACAAACAAATAACAAAAACATAAAATTTTTAGTCGCAAACTCCTCTATAAAATCCTTATTTTACTATAAGGAACGTAACCAGACTGCAACCAACAGCTACTCTCCGGGCCATGTGCCTCGCCGAGCGCTGAATTACAAGTTACAAGCCTGGCGCGTTAAGTGTCATAATTGCATATTACCATCAAAACGCTAATACTTCGATTGCAACAAACACCAGCCGAAAGACTGATCCCACTTAAAGGAGCTCTCGTGCCAGTCGTCACATACCACTTGCAGACTGCAGTTTCGAGCTGTTGGATCTCGTCAGTGCAAGGTAGGCACAAGCTCTTTGCACTTTATAAACAACTTATAAGATATGCAGTTATCGTATTAATCATATATCCAACAGATTTAAGGTAACCCCATAAAAAAATCCAATGCGGTTCGGTCCGGAGATCTAGCTGGTCATTCTATTGATTCGCGTCTACCAATCTATCTGTGAGGGAAAATTTCATTTAAATAATTACGCATTACTACCGAATAATGCGGCGGTGCGCCATCCTGTTGAAACTATATGGAATTTTCCGGTACTTTAGAATTTTCGCCATTAGGATACAATGCGGCAAGTCTGGAATTATGTTGTTGGGGCAACTCCAAATATTTTCCATCATTTAATGAACTGAAGGTTCATTAAATAAAAATAAAGAGTGGACCCAAAATTGTAATCTCAACCATTCCAGTTCACACATTAACTTTCTGTGGAAACTGAGTACGTGCCTCCATCATCCAATGTGGATTAGCAGTTCACTAATATCGACAATTTTGCCTATTTACGGCGCCAACTAAACAGTGTGGCCTCATCAGAGGAAAGTACTCGACTTAAGAAGTGTGGATTGGTATACATCGTTCCATCATGATTTTGCAAAATTCTACTCTGCGGACGAAATTATCTTCGTTAAGCTCTTGAACTAGATTCAATTTAAATAGATGCCATTTATTGTTTTTCAAATATTTTAAAACAGTTGACTAGCTAGTTGACTGCACTGCTGCGACTTAGCGACTTGGTTTGTGAAGATTGTCCACTTGCTACTCTTTACAAACCTATTTAAATATCACAATGTGGAATCGGTTGCATCATTTTGAATTACCCTGTACATATTTTAGATTTAAAAATGTGATATGTTCAAATGTTCCGGTAGATAAATCATTAATTATAATTAAAAATAAATTGCAAAATTATAGAAATTTGCCATTAGAACAGAAGTTAAATAGTTAAGTGTAGAAACTGTAGTGGAATTAAATATCTATCAATCTGTTACATGAAATAACCAATATCAGGGAAATTTGTTGATATTTTGAAGTAATTGAAAGGAGAATTATTATTGAGCAACAATCTGAATAAGATTCAATAGGAGTAGTCCATGTTTATAAAACATATCGGATAAATTAGGTAGGTAAGATGAATATTTCTTACAGGAATTTTTCAAACGGGTTTCATTAAGGTCCGTGTAATCGAATTCTAACCCCTATAATTATTGTATTTAATGATCTTTACCTAGTAAATATTATATACATAAAAGAAGAAAATGTTTTTTCTCTGTTTGAACTAAATTAAGGACAATCATAAACTAGAAGTGGAACAATGAATTATGACAACATGCACGAAGCAATTCATGGCTAACTAAAGTAAATACTCACAGCGGTCTCTATGCATATCAAGGCAACTATGAAGACAATTTGCCATTCTGTCAGAATTTTGAAAATTTCTAGTTTATTATTTCCTTTTAGTCACCTTATTTAGATAACAGTCCTAGCGAAGTTTAGTATGAGCTGTTTCACCACATAGTCCAGGAAAGTTAGACATACAAAGACGGAATAAGCGGACTTTTTTACTCTAAGATTTTTTTATGGGAAAGTGTAGGTGTTGAGGTCAGAAAACATATGTCACAAACGCAACCACCAGCAACATACAGCGTTTTGAGATATACATGATTTTTCGCGTTTTTTGACCAAAAATTGCCAATACGTAGTACGTTGCATCTGTATATACGTGGATAGTCTAGTGGAGTGGAATTTTTTACTTGGTTGGCGACGTGTATCTAGGAATCATTTTGGGCGGTCAAAATATGTGGGCTTTTACGGAAACTATTGGGAAAATCGAAATTTTTATAGGAGTAACTTTGTAGGAAATTTAATTATGAACAACTTTTCGAAAAATGCATCCCCTTTGAGATATTGGCAGTTTTTGGTCAAAAAACGCGAAAAATGATGTATATCTCAATACGCTGTATGTTGCTGGTGGTTGCGTGTGTGACATATGTTTTCTGACCTCAACACCTACACTTTCCCATAAAAAAATCTTAGAGTAAAAAAAGTTCGCTCATTTTTTCCTTATTTTCCTGGAGTAGCATAACCAGTACATATACACACATAAAAATAGACAACGACCATTATCTACGACATTATCATCTGCCGAAGCTGAGACTCGAACTCAGGAGCGGTACAGCGACTAGCCTTGTTGCCTCTCAACAATACCGCCTAGCCCACTGCTACTCATACCAACTCCGTAACAAATTAAAAACACCATTAAACCATCCATACCCTAGCCAGAATTCAAATCCGGGACTTCTCGGTCTCAAGAATAACGCGTAAGCATTGAGTCACTGAGCCAGACACATTCTGCGAATTATTTCAGATTCGGTTAACACACACTGTTCCAAACTCCTCTATAAAATCCTTATTTTACTATAAAGAATGTAACCAGACTGCAATCAACAGCTACTCTCCGGACTATGTGCCTCGCCGAGCGCTGAATTACAAGTTACAAGCTTTATTACATTTAACGCGCCAGGCTTGTAACTTGTAATTCAGCGCTCGGCGGAGCACATAGCCCGAAGAGCGGCTGTTGGTTGCAGTCTGGTTGCAGTGTAATATGCAATTATTACATCTAACGCGACAGGCTTGTAACTTGTAATTCAGCGCTCGGCGGGGAACATAGCCCGGAGAGTAGCTGTTGGTTGCAGACTGGTTACATTCCTTAGAGTAAAATAAGGATTTTATAGAGGAGTTAGGGATTCGGTTGTGAACGGATTCGGTCGCGAACAGTAGTACAGTGTACACATCGAGGCAGAGCTCTTAACTAAAGTGAAAAATAAGTGTTTTTTTATTTTTTTTTTTGTTTTGAACTAGAAACTATAAAGTTAATTTTACGATTTGAAATTTAAGTGTTAGTGATGTTGTTACGTTTCTTTCTAACCTCAAGCAACTCAAGAAACCTCAGGTCACTAACCTACCCTGATACCCTTCACACACCTCGGCTAGTCTCGTCGTACTCCCAGGTTTTGGGTTCCAGGTTCACACGTGACCTGGCCTATCAGTAGGTGACCTAGGTTAAACAAAAGCAAATTAATAAAAGGATCAGATTAAGTTTCCTTATCCAGTGGTTTAAATTTTGTTGAAAATAAACAAACTCACATCGAGTAAATAATTTATTCAGCAGGACGACATAAATTATTAATTGTAGGAAATAATCAAATGTACCAGACGTGATACAAACATTGACGTATGTACAATATTTAAACCCCAAATTTATTAAACAAACAACAAAAAAAAATTACCAAATTGGTTACCAAATGCAATTGCACGTAGTTTACATAACCCTTATTTACTATAGATATATTCCCATGAGTTATTTACACTGTAACATACTAACTGTACAATCTGTTACATCAACTTCAAATAATTACTTAGACTGGACTATATCCTTTAACTAAGTATTAATAAAAAAATATATAGTAGGTTAAAATTATGATATCACTATACCATACATGACAATAAAAAAAAAGAAATTAATTAAATGAATTTTGAAATTTAAAATTTTCACAACAGAAACTTATCTTTACTCCGAGAGTGGCGGTTAAGGTGTAGGTGCTTGTAACCTCACTGTGAACTGTGACTCCATGAATTTTTTAGCGTGTTGTGCTCCTTAAAACTTTAGCAATTTTGGCATCCCCTGATCTCCGACAATTATTCCTTAGACCATTATTTACTCGAGAAGAAAAAAATATGATAACTCCTACTCCACTAACAAATTGACCCAGTCATGAAAACATCATATCTACGCCAACAAAACCCAAGGTACATCATGACGTACGTCCAACATAAATGTAACATAAATCGCCTAAAAGTTTTAAGAATAATTAATACAAGATGGACGTATGAACACGTTTTTTTTAACTTACCCTCCATGTGTAGGGCATTTTCTCAAAGATGATATTATCCAGCATTAAGCTGTCGATATTCAAAATATCTAATCGAGGCTGAAGAATTTATTCCCGCAACATACCAATTATAAAGTGATGATTCACCTTTAACAAAATTAATTCGGATTTAAATTATTCTTCAGTCCACACATCCAGGAGAAAAAGCAAGGACGTCTAACACATGAGAGCTATCAACCGAGAAGAAGGAAATTACCACCAAATTACCACAGGTTATTAAACAGCACATGCGCTACGATAGAATACCAACGTTCGACAACCAACACCCAGTTAAGGTGTGTTCCATTAATTTTCTAGCTTCTCACCAATTCACTAAACTCCACTAAATGAAATAAATACGAGAGAACCGATCTATTGTCTCACCTTTATTTGTTAAACTGATATACTCTTCCAGTCAAAGTCGAAGAAAAGACTTCCAAACTAAAATAAGTAACATCAAGTTAACAGATCAGAACAGAACTGAACCAACGGTGTTACAACCAATAACTAATTGAATATACTTAGAAAGCAATGACAGCTAGGTTGACAACAGAAACTTAACCTCCACTAGAAATTGAACATTACAAAGAATAAACCATATAATTGTATACTACTGAATGCTACAGTAAGTGCTCGAAGTAATACGTTAATTATCCCGACATTTACAGTGCTACGATTGTGGTTATGTTGTAGTTGCTAACATTTTTCAATGTTCCAGGTACTCTAGATAAGACAACGAAACTGCAAGAACTAGATAACATAATACCCCATTATATAACCGACACAAACCTAATTCAATATTAGGCATGTATAATGTACAGGTAGGATACTCTTTGTTTATGATATACAAAACTAATGTTCGCTTAATCTTTTCAGAGCCAAACATGCCAGTCAAAGCTATACCTTGTATAAACTAGAAGCTATTAGTAAACTAGGGTACGACTTCTCAGTAGTTTAATGTTTAATAGTTAAACTCTGTCAAGACAAATACAGCGTAAAGAAAAATACAGAAGGTTTTCTATTAATAATGGAAAATGGATACGAAATACAAATAATAAAACAAACAGTGCAAGCTACATTTAATGTGTGAATTAAAGTGACAATTATATCCTTTTATTTTTAGTGTTGACTACTGTTGAATATGATTAATAAAATTTAAAAATTACAAGAAGCGTTAAGACCAAATTTACTTGACTAACAAAATATAATCAACGAAAATGATATTGATAAGTGAACTTTATATTAAATGTACAAAACAAATGTAGAATTCAGTACTTGTCCCTTCCACGACAAAATCAAACGTAACAACATGCTCTGATACACTTGGATCTGACCATTTTCCAATTATTCTTGAAGTTTCCATTCAATATAAAATAAACAACATTACTCTTCCCAAATCTAAATGGAATTTAAACAAAGCTAACTGGGTGGGATATACAAGCTTGATAGAACAAGAATTTGACAATCTACCTCATCTTACCAATACTAATGAAAAATATAACTTCTTGCTAGAAGTTATTAATAAAGCTGCTTCGCTTTATATACCTTTCTATAGACCATTTAAAACAAGGTCTCGCCCACCCTCACCATGGTGGTGTAAAGCTTGTGATGATGCCATTCTTGAGAGGAAACTTGCTGTCGAAAATTATAAAAACTACCCCACTGAAGAAAATTTTCTTCATTGCAAGAACATATGTGCCAAAACCAAGAAAGTTCTCAAAAATATTGCCAAACAGAGCTGGATAGAGTGGTGTAATAACCTTAATAAAAATACTCCTTCCTCAGCACTTTGGAAACAAGCCAAAAAAATGCAACGCATTCCTTCCAATCAAACTTATGCAGAGAATGACAACTGGGTTAATGATTTCTTTGTTAAAGTAGCCCCAATTTCGGTACCTAACGCAGTTGGATCTGAGAACATTAATGTTCCAACTAACAATCACTTTTTATGTCAACCATTTCAATACCATGAATTAGAAGCGATTCTGTCAAATACTAGAAATTCCTCTGCCGGATATGACAACATCAAATGCCCTATGCTCAAATATCTACCTGTTAACGCAAAAAAAATTTTATTAGACATTTTTAACGATATGTATCTTTCAGGTAGCAACATTGAGGAGCTTAAAAGAGTAATTATCATTCCTATACTAAAGCAAGGAAAAAACCCAGATAATTCTGACTCTTACCGACCCATTTCGCTTATGTCATGCATGTTAAAAACCTTGGAGCGCATGATAAAAGTTAGATTAGAATGGTGGCTATACAACCAAAACTTACTGCCCCTCAATCAGTTCGGCTATAAAAAAGGTGTAGGCACTCTCGATGCTGTTCTTGCTGTAACCACAGATATCCAGATGTGTTTTTCCCGGAACAATTATTTAAGTGCACTCTTCTTAGACCTCAAAGGTGCTTACGAATCAGTTAACCTGAATATTCTACAAGAAAAGCTATGCAATTTTTATTTCATTCCCTATATTGTTGCTAGAAATATTGTTAACTTTTACTCGGATCGAGTAATATACATCAGGAATAGTAAAAATGAACTGCTAGGCCCTAGAATAAACAATTCAGGTATTCCACAGGGATCTGTCCTCAGCCCTCTCCTTTTTAATTTATACACCGCAGACATCCACAAAATAAATGTCCCGGATCTTAATATCGTACAATACGCTGACGATCTTTGCATGTACGCAGAAAATAGGAAATGGGATGATTCACTAGTACATTAGAAAGTGGGATTGAAACAATGGATCTTCGAAAATGGTTTTGACCTCTCACAGGAAAAATCAAACTTCACTGTCTTTACCAGACATAACCTATTGCAGCCAACAAGCGTTCAGCTGGGTGGTTTTAATTTTTTGTTTGATTCTAAAATAAATTATTTAGGAGTAGTCCTTGATAAAAAGCTCACATGAAAACCTTTTATAGAATCAATCACAAACAAATGCATTAAAGGTATAAATTTTTTAAAATTTGTTACTAAAACCTGGTGGGGAGCAGACGTCAAATCTGCTGTAACTTTTTATAAAGCATATATCAGGTCTATAATAGATTATGGGTGCATATTATATGGCTCTGCTAGTAAAAACCTATCAAATACTTTGGATGTTATACAACGTAAAGCTCTTAGAATTTGCCTAGGCGCGATGAAATCTACTATGAATGAGGCCCTCCACGTTGAATCTCTTGACCCACCACTGTCTTTTAGGCGTAATTTCCTAAATGATAAGTTTTTATTAAAACTAGCCATCTTGAATAACCCCTTACTGGATAAAATTTCTTGTCTTAACACCTTGGACTGAACCAACACATACTGGATAAAAAAGCCTTCTCCACCCATGTGCAGGTCATTTCGAGATTGTAATATACATGTAAATAATGTCGATTTAATAACATACAGGGATTTCGACTATTGGGCAATTTTATTTCAACCTCGTGTTATAATTCCTTTATATAATGAAAACCCAATTATCTGCAACAATATACTGCTTTATGTCCTCAATCAATTTACAAACCCAGTTACCATCTTCACGGATGCCTCTAAATCGAAAGAAGGAACTGGTTGTGCTTATTTCAGTCCGATTGTACATATTGAAGGCAAATTTACATTGGATAAAAAATGTTCTATTTTCACTGCCGAGGCTATTGCTATTTACAAAGCTTTAAGCTATTCCAAATCATTAAAAGTCAAGGAAATAGTAATTTTATCCGACTCACTTTCAGTCCTTACAGCCCTAAATAACACACACACATTTTCGTACAAAATAAATCCATATATCTTTAGAATCAAACAAATAGTTTATAATATTACGCAATCTAGCAGAGAGGTAACATTTGTGTGGGTCAAAGCTCATATAGGATTAAAACACAATGAGCATGTCGATACTTTGGCTAAGGAGGCTGCTACTGGTATGGAAGTATAACATAACATCTGTCTCACTGACTATTACCATTTATTTAAAGCAGATTCAAGAAATAATTGGGAAGCCTACTGGCAAAGATATGTTGCAAACAGTAGCTCCAAATATTGTAAGATACAACCTTTTATCCCAAGGCATTCTTGGCACCATTATCTTAATATACCCAGAAAATATGTTACATCTATTAATCGAATCAGATTTGGACATGCATGCTACCCAGCCCACTTATATAAAATCGGAGTACTACCATCTCAATTATGCGAACAATGCGATACCATCGGTGACCTTGATCAAATTTTTTTTGGATGTGCAAAAAATAAGAATGCTACCGATAATTTAATCAGGAATTTAATCTTAAATTGCAATATCATGGCACCTTTCAATATGCTGAACCTACTATCTCTCAACTCACAGCAAATTTACGAAGCTATTATTACCTTCTTGATAAAAACAAATCTTAGTTTATAGCTTTACATCCCTATGTTTAACCTTGTGTTTTTCCCAGCTTTTCCGTGGTCCCCTCTTGTTTGTCTACTTTCTTAATGCCCTGAAAGACCCCTGGGCGAGAAGCGTGTGACCCTGTTTTTCCCGCTGATTTTTAAAATTTTTTCTATTAATACTCTTGTGACTGGCTGCATGGTCTATGACCCAAAGCCATAAAAAAAAAATAGAGGAGTTTGCGACTAAAAATAATATGTTTTAAATCTTTACTAGTTTTTTTCTAATGACAAAATTAAGGAGGTAAAATCTTTCGTAAATCACATCACATCAAACCTAAAAGTTAAATATGTGAAATAAGAGTCAAATTGAGACTTTGTTATACTTTCTTGGAGGCATCAAGTCCAAAGGTGCATATTATCCTTAAATTTTTAAAAATAACTTCCGAACCACTCTGTATGTTATCAAATTACGTATTAGTAAAACATTAGAACCTAGGTGTAAGTCCTAGGTAGTTAAAATAAGTGTATAAATAAAATACGATTCTCCTCTACATTTTAAACAGAATAAAAAAGTTTATATAAATGAAAAGACAGTTTTAAGCAGACAGCTTTTCAGTTCTTTAAATAGAAAGGTCAGACTGATATTAATATCGGCAGACATAATTATTCTGTTATCCAACTTAAACATTTACTGATTGGCATAAATAATAACGAGTTTTCAACAACCTAAACTTTTACTTGTGTTATTGCATCGTTAAATTAAACATTGAGGATGCAAGAAAAACTTAAAACAAAATAGCATGACATAACAATAAATTAACAGTAAATAAATCAGTTTAGAATAGTACCTAGTAAAAGTAATTTTAATATTTGAGCTAAAGTTATCCACTTACTTCTTTAAATAATGAAGACTCCTGTAAACTTTCTACTTCTACGGATTGCCCAGGTTTATAAAATCCAAACCACTCGGATTCAACTGGTTGCACCATAGTGTCATTTCCAAATTTGACCAAAACGAAATTTTCCAGTGCTTGAAGGTTTTTTATGTATTCCAGATTCTTATTTTTCTCGTTATTTATATCTGATAAAAATGTACTGTAATTTTTGTATTCATTTTCATTGAGAGGATCGTGCCAATATGTGGCTTGAACTAACTTTTCCTGAACCCACCTGCAAAAACGGCAGTGTTTTAAACATGATATTTAAGCTAAAAAACAAGTATCATCATATCAACTTCCGGCTTATTGTAATTATGTCGTTACAAGCCTAGGCACAAGATACTGGCTGTTATGTGACTAAATATTGGATCATTATAGGCATATTGAAACCGTAAAAATAATAAATATTAGGTCGATATTGATAAATAACAATACTCAATATTGGTATGCCCATGTTGGCAAGATAGTGCCTTTATACCAACTCAGATGCATGCACTCAGATGATAATGAAAAATATCTATAAATGTTAATTGAAATGTTGTTGTGCATTCGCCTATATCGTACTGATGAGAGCTAGCAAGCTCGAAACTCGTCTACGGCTGGCGATGTACAACAGCCCTGCACTGGAGTTCTTTACTAAGAATTAATCTGACTGCTGGGGGCTTATTGCAATCAGATTTTATTTTGTGCTTTCTGATTGAAGACGTAGTATATCGCAAATTATAGGACATTGTTTTCAATTGATTTGGATTTACTTTCAAAGGAAACAGTAGAATACTGAACTTTCGTAGTAGTATTTTTACTTTACTACACATTTATTATTTTTGTAATGATTTATCCATTTTCCCTTGGCTTATATACCGTTTGACCCAGAAAGTACCTACACCCACATTTTTCTACAGTTTTAAAAATAAAATTATGAAATTTGGAAAATTAAAGACCTCGATATCTCGAGTTCTTCGATAGCTAGAAATTTTTAAAATAATTACAAGCAAACTAGATAAAAAAGTCTATAACTGAAAATTATTTTCGAATATACAGAGCGAGCCAAGACGAAATAACAGGACCAAGTGCCTTTTTTAAAATGGAACCATATTTATATCAGTACAATTTTTTAAGCCTCTTTCTAGGCTCTATTCATTCCTATATTAACATTGAATATGTCCCAACCACTTTTTTTGTTGAAATAATACAATGTGCAGATGGATCTTAAAAAAATCACCACAGTCACAATTATGGGTTTTAAGAAAAACTCATGTGAATACTAGTTACGAGATATCTAATTAATGTTTTTGAATCATTTTCATTTCCTAAAAATGTACAGGGTGGCCAAAAATTATTTTTCAATTAAGAACACTTTAAATTGAATTTCTCAATTTTTTTAAATGGAACACCCTGTATATTTTTCGACGATGTGATGTAGAAATGAAAAACGAACATTTTTTGTAAGTACTTCACTATGGTTAATTGCAACCAATTTCGTTCTATTGAGCAATAATTACAAAATTCAAAAATAAACTTAAAAAAGAGGTTTTTTCAAATAACTGAGTAGAAAAAATTATAATAAATGTTCCGCATGTTGCGCATTTTGATTGACACACATCTCTATGCGCTTTTGAATTGAGGTTCCCACTGATCCTAAAACTGCCGGTGTGATAGATGTAAAGCCAGTTACTGTTGTTGATGCGTCTATAAACAATTTTCTTCACGTATCCCCATAAAAAGAAACCTATTTTTGTAAGATCAGGGGATCTAGCAGGCCATTTAGTGGGTCCATTTTTTCCAATCCATTGATTATGGTAGGAATTATTTAAGTGGTCTCTAACTGCATTTAAATAATGTGGTGGAACATCATCTTGCTGAAACCACATTCTATTTCGAATTCTTTCAGGGAGATTTACCAATAATTGTGGCAGATAGTTTTCCAAAAAATGCAGATAAACAGCTCCAGTCAATGTACCATCAAAGAAATGTGGCCCTATTAGATGTTCTCCAATAATTCCTCCCCAAACGTTTATAGACCATCTGTGTCGGTTATCAAATTGCATAAAAAAGTGAGGATTTTCCGAAGCATAATAATGGAAATTGTGCCTATTAACAAATCCATTTTTATGAAAAGTTGCCTCATCACTGAATAAAACAGTGTTGAAGAAGTTATGTTGCATTCCACCTCTAGCCCAATTACAAAATTGTAGGTACTTTTGAAAATCGTCATCAGATAATTCCTGGCGCATTTGAATATGATATGCATGCAACTAATTTGTTTTTAAGATTCGACCCACAGACCGTCTACTTATTCCTACTAATGAGCTCACTTCTCTTTGGCTAACATGGGGATTCTCAACCGTTGCCAGCACCACAGAAAATTCATTTTCTTTGTTCACAACAAGTTTTATTTTTTAACTTTTTTTATATACGACATTTCCAGTTTTCGTGGAGAAGGTTTTGGAAGCTGCTAATCAGGAATCCTTCTTTCAGGATAACATTGGTGATAAATTCTATTGACAAGTAAAAAATTCCTGTCTGACTCGCCCAAAACAAAAGTCATTTCTACAAGTTCCGTTTTATTAAAATGCATACTGTAAAATTCCAAATACTTTAAATTCAATACAAATTGTAACGACCGATAAGTGTGATAAATGCTCCTTTGTACACGACAATTTATACCAAACTGAGGTTTTATTGCTTGTCGAATAACGAAAACAGAAAAAAAATTTACAAAAAATATTACATTAAAGGACCGCTGTGTAATGGGGTAGTGAAGCGCAAGTTACAGCCTCTCCTACTCAATTGTTAACCTCACCTTCGCGATGAGTTCAATTTGAACTTGGTGCACCCTGTTTTCACTAACGAGGCTCTGACGACCGAGTAAGGGCGGAATAACCCTTACCTTTTGCCGTGAGCACATCCACCTTCTCACGAAGAGTGCGGTAAAAATAACCCACCGCACACAAAGGTTGCTTTTGGAATCGTTTGGTTACCCCATCGTCGCAGTCTCCTTCTGTGCCATGGGACCACACCACTCGCCTTCTGCAACCGAGCTGGTCAGTTGCATACCTGCTCCAGCTAAAACTTCAAATGCAGCTTCGTTTTCAGTCGATTAAGGCTTTAAAAAAATGATGGAGCGTTCAAGTGGGACAAAATCATCCGGAGGTAAAATACCCTCCCGATCGGATCTCCGGGGGAGGGTGCCCACAGGGACACCTCATCGAATGTCGAAAAAACACCGACAAGTTAAACCCAACAAAACTAATTCTTTCATCTACGGCGCTTGGAATGTTCGTACTTTGAACGACAGCACTCGCACCGATCGGCCTGAAAGAAGAACTGCTCTAATAGATAGAGAACTTCACCGACTCAATGTTGACGTTGCAGCTCTCAGCGAAACTCGATTTTTGGAGGAAGGCTCTCTCACAGAAAAGTACTACACCTTCTATTGGAAAGGTCTTCCCACCAACTCAAGAAGACAACATGGAGTAGGATTTGCCGTTTGGAATCAACTTGTATCCAACTTAACACAAGTACCACAAGGCCTATCCGAGCGTCTAATGCTGCTACGCTATGAGCTATCAGATGGCAACGCGGTAAATCTAATAAGCGCCTACGCTCCCACTCTGGATGTAAGTCACGAAACCAAGGAAAGCTTCTATCAACAGCTGGAAGAAACCCTCTGTAGAATACCTAAAACGGAACGACTCGTTATTCTTGGCGATTTTAACGCTAGAGTAGGGAGAGATGCAGACACCTGGCCAGGCATCATAGGCAAGAACGGTTTGGGCAACATGAACGCTAACGGTCAACTACTCCTAACTAAATGCGCCGAACATGATCTAGTTATAACAAACACCATTTTCCGACAAAAGGATAAATTTAAAGGCACCTGGCGTCACCCCAGATCAGGTCACTGGCATCTACTGGACTATGTTATCGTACGTAGGAAGCATCTCAAGGACGTCCAAATTACAAAGGCGCGCATTGATAGCAAATGTTGGACCGATCATCGTCCTGTTGTCTCTAAAATGAAAATTGTTATGAGACCCAAACACCGAAGAACTCAAGTAAAACGTAGACTCCGTCTCTGTATTAGTAAATTGCGTGACCAACAAACCGTCGAACAGCTAAAGCAAAAAGTTCAAGAGAATTTAAGTGCACTAGAAGAAACCAATTCTGTAGATGTCGCTGCTACCTGGACACAAATTAAAGACAGTTTAAAAAGTGAGAGTGAGGAAATTCTTGGCACTGCAGCAAGTAAAAAACAGGAGGACTGGTTCAATGATAATGAAGCTTTTATACAAGAACTTCTTGACCGCAAACATATTGCCTTCCAAAACGCTATCAACCACCCCAACAACTCATCAAAAGCAGAAGCTTTTACCCAATCTAAGTATGAAACGCAACGGGAAATCAGAAGAATAAAGAACGAGTGATGGGCAAGCAAGGCCAGAGAAATTCAAAGGTACGCCGATTCACACGACTACAGGAATTTCTTTCAAGGAGTAAAAGCAGTGTACGGCCCCAGTCGGAAAAATATGTGCCCTATTAAAGATTTAAATGGAAATCTCCTCAAAGAAGACCAGGAAATAAGAGCCCGATGGAAAGAACACTACTCTAACATTCTTAACCAGCAAAGTCAAGCCGATCACGATATTATACATCTTATCCCTCAATATGACACCTTCGAAGACTTAGATAAACCATTAACAACGGAAGAGATCTTAACCGCCATTGGGCAGCTAAAAAATAACAAATCTCCCGGCGCCGACTCACTCCCAGCTGAGATCTTTAAAGCTGTGTCGTCAGAGCTCATACCCTACCTCAAAAAACTGTTTGATGTCGTGTGGGAAAGTGGTCAAGCTCCGCAGGAGTTTCGTGATACGCTTTTAATCAACCTCTTCAAAAACAAAGGGAGCGCTGCGGACTGTGGAAATTACAGGGGTATAGCTCTCCTGGCTGTTGGAGGGAAGATACTCACTAAAGCGATGGCAAATAGGCTAACACCTGTTATGGAAAAGTTACTTCCTGAAACACAGAGTGGCTTTAGACCAAACCGAGGCACATCGGACCTAATCTTCACACTTAAACAGCTTCAAGAAAAAGCACTCGAACATCAAGGAGAAATTCACATGGCCTTCATTGATTTAACCAAAGCGTTTGACTCGGTGGACAGGGAAGTGCTCTGGAAAATTATGCTCCGCTTAGGTATCCCTAGAAAATATGTGGAAGTATGTCGCAGTCTACATACAAAAACAACGCCCAGGTTATGTATAATAATGAGGCAACCGAACCTTTCCAAACCCTCACTGGAGTTAGGCAGGGATGTGTCCTTGCACCCCTACTCTTTAATTTGTTTACCACTGCTCTAACAATTATTGTTGACAACAAACTGACAGTCAGAGGAATAGGTCTCAGATACCGTTTTGATGGCGGTCTCTTTAACATAGGGCGCTTTAGAGCTTTCACGAAGACACGCACACGATTCATTTGTGATCTCCAGTATGCGGATGACTGTGCACTTTTAGCCTCTACGCCGGAGGAGCTTCAAGAACTTTTAGATGTGTATGCCCAGAGCTATGACTCCTTGGGACTTAAAATCAACATTGGAAAGACTAAGATTATGTCAACTCCTCATCAAGTGAACCAAATAGACATTACACTTAACGGAAATTCTCTTGAAGTGGTGGATCAGTTCAATTACTTAGGCAACGTTGTTAATGACAAAGCAAACGTGGACAGCGAGATTCGCAATAGAATTAACGCTGCATCTAGAGCGCTCTGGGGACTTAGAGAGAGAGTATTTGACAACCACGACCTTGCTTTGTCAACGAAAATGGCTGTCTACAGAGCAGTTGTCATTCCAACACTGCTATATGGATGTGAAAGCTGGGTCACTTACCGTCGTCATGTGAAAGAATTAGAACGTTTTCAGCAAAGACACCTCAGAAGTATGATGAAAATCCGTTGGTTCCATCACATATCAAACGTGGAAGTACTCAGGAGAGCAAACAGCCTTCCAATTGAGGTGCTTATTTCAAGAGCACGCCTAAGATGGGCAGGTCACGTTCATCGTATGCATGATAACCGCCTTCCTAAATGTACACTTTATGGAGAATTTCTAAGCGGTAGAAGAAGGCGTGGCGGTCAACGAAAGAGGTTCAAAGACGCTCTCCATGAAAATCTAAAATCCTGCGGTATTGCAGACGAGCAATGGGAACAACTTGCAGCGGACAGAACCGAATGGCGAGGGGTTGTGGCCAGCTATCAAGGAAATGTTGCTGCAAGAAGGCCGAATCCAAGACCTAACCAGGTCTATGTTTGTCCTGACTGCGGTCGACATGTGCTCTCCCGAATTGGCCTCTATAGCCATAGTCGTGTGCACCGTAGATGAATGGGAATTACAATAGACTACACCTTTTACTTGTTTTTTATTGTACACAATTTATCGACTGTAACATTTTTATACTCGGACTCGAGTAACGGCTAATAATAATAATAAAAAATACCTACTCATTTCAATGGATTGGAAGAAATGGCGTCATTTCAAAATTGTATAAAGACGTGTGCCAATCAAAATGGGCAACACGTCGAACACCTATTATAAATTTTTCTAATGAATTATTTGAGGGAACCTTTTTTAAAGTTTATTCTTGAATTTGACACTTATTTATTTATAAAAAGAAAATGGTTGCAATTAGCCGTAGTACGTCCGTCCAAAAATGTTCGTTTTTTATTTCTACATCACGTCGTTCGAAAAATATTTGAAAAAATTGAGAAAATTCAATTTAAAATGTTCTTAATTTAAAAATAATTTTTGGCCACCCTGTATATTTTTAGGAAATGAAAATGATTCAAAAACATTAATTAGATGTCTCGTAACTGGTATTCACATAAGTTTTTCTTAAAACCCATAATTGTGACTCCGATGATTTTTTTAATATCCATCTTCAGATTGCATTAATTCAACAAAAAAATTCATTACATCCAAGTGGTTTGGAAATATTCAATGTTAATATAGGAATGAATAGAGCCTAGAAAGAGGCTTCAAAAAATATACTGATATACATATCATTACATTTAAAAAAAAGACACTTGGTCCTCTAATTTTGTCCTGGCTCGCCCTGTATGTTAGAAAATATCTAACTTTTTTTATCTATTGCCCCACCCTGTATCACCCTGTCACTTTTCTCATAAAGCTGTAATTTATCTTTCCAACGCTTTTTTTCAGGTTTAAAATCGGATGAAAAATCTTGTTAATGGCATTTATTTGCTATTTCTAGTTGGCTTTGGAATTCAGGAATAAATTTCAAAATTTTTCAAATAGTAACCTGTATGTTGTATTTTTTTATCAGATAGTTTTTCCCGATTAAAAATTGAATAGAAATTAAAATAAATATTAAGCTTTTTGTAGAAGCGTTTCGAATTATGTGTCCATATGACGCCCACCCATTTCGGAACACTAGTTCTCGTTTCTCTCATAACGCTTTGTAATATGACTGGAGTTATGGTTTGAAAGGTATTTCAAATTTTATTTTGGAGTTCTTCTAATGTTGCAGACGGCGTTGAATATACTTTATACATCAGATAACCCAAAATAAAAAATCAAGTGGAGTTAGGTCTGGTGACCTAGCAGGCCACCTAATAGTTCCATTAATAGATATTACCCAGTTGTCAAACTTTGCGTTAAGGTAATTTCCCATAAAACCAGCATTATGCGGCGGTGATCTATCTTGTTGGAAGTACATATTTCTGAGATCTTCCAAGGAAAGTTCATCCAATTCGTTTTCTATTTCATTTTGCAAAAAGCTTAAGTAACGTGCGCCGGTTAGTAGTCCTTGAAATAGTATGGGATCAATAATTTTTGTACCGAATATTCCAGCCCACATTCACTCCAAATCTATCCTGATGGTTACCTTCAAACAATTCGTGTAAGTGTTGTTTAGAACAATAATGTAGATTATGACTATTGTATATGCCATTATTCGTAAAACGAAATTTATCACTAAATAAAATTCTACTGTTTAAGTATACGTGCTGAGTAAACCAATTACAAAAGATCAATCTTCCGTTTCCGTTGTTTTCATATAATTCTTGATGCATTGGTATGTGTAGCATTTAAAACCATGTTTTCTTTAATATACGTCTTACTGTCTCACGACCAATATCTATCTCTTTTTGTCAGCTTTCTTGTAGAAACATTTGGATACACATGTGTGTAAGCCAATGCATTTGTCTCAATTTCTTCGCTTACTACAAATCTGTCCTCTGCCACCTCAATATTTTCTGCATTTCGGAATTACCCTTCAAGAATTTTAAAATACTGCCGGTATGGCTGACGACGATCGGGATATCTTTCATAACATAAAGTGTGGC
The DNA here is from genome assembly GCA_963675555.1 of Leptura quadrifasciata. Lineage (NCBI taxonomy): Eukaryota > Metazoa > Arthropoda > Insecta > Coleoptera > Cerambycidae > Leptura > Leptura quadrifasciata. Next base: position 144,603,616 of record OY776673.1, on the reverse strand, counting down.
GGCATGGGCGTTTTTCTCACATTCGCCGTAAATTAAAAGTAAATTTACGTTTTCATTTTGTGTATATTGCATTGTAAATCGTATCTTATTTTGAATAAAACACCTAATTATAAATTTACAAATAATAAATACGCCTCTATTTCACTCAACAATCACGCTTTCACAGATGCTGTGTGGAGGGGTAGGTACTTTGTGGGTCACCCGGTATTTTGTTATATTAATTTAAAATACTGAAAATTCATACTCGCGTCATGTTGCTATTAAGGTGGGTATCGGCTTTGGGACCTTACGTCACGAGCTTGCCTCAAGATGTTTCCGCCTCGAAATATCTAGACGGTAAGTTCATGAGGAAGGACTATCATCCAACGTTAGCAACGAATTTAATTGCAAGGCAATAATATGGCATTTTTTTAAAGTACGGCCATACCGGTACAATATCTCTTAGAAAGGTTAAATAAACTTCACCAGTTAACCTTCTCTCAAAAACGTGAGGCCCTATCAAATGATTATTATAAATTCCACACCACACGGTTATATTAAATCCACGTTGGGAATTTCTTTGAACCACAATGTAGAGATTTTTGGTTGCCAAAGTATGCTTGTTCCTACTGTTGATAATTCCATCAAGTGTGAGTTGTGCTTCATCCATAAATAGAACTTTCAACACTGTTCTACTGTGCGCCAAAATCCACCTACACAATACTAAGCGGGGAACGTCATCGCCGTCCTCGAGTCTCTGAACCTTCTGAACATGAACATGAAATGGCCATACGCTTATCTTAGGTACTGCTAACTGATTGCTTATTCTTCTTACACTTATCGATGGATTGTCACAGATAACCTGCAATACTTCCTCTTCCTATCGAAGAAACCTGGACGAATGTTCATATTTTATTGTTGAAGGAAATTTACCGTGTTCATTACTGGGACATCTCCGATTTGATGATTTGGTGCACGGCGATTTGGATAACATTTTCGGTATTATTCTCCTTCTGCAGCTCTTCCATTTTCGTCGCAGAAACCATACACAAAAATATCCCCACACTTTTCATTACTAAATTGAAACGGTATCTTTAACATGGTCTTGTTTAGATTAAGTTTAGCTCTCTACCACTAAGACATGCGTACACACAGCTATTCCCTATAAATACCATTGCCATAGCTAAGACTAGAACTCACGAGAGATAACAGCGACTAGCCGTGTTGTCTTTCACACAAACGCTATTTAACCTTTAGCTAACGGTTTGAAGATTGTAACTTTAACATAGAAAAAAATTAGTGTCCAAAGCGGTTTTTCGCAAATAAATTTAAAAATATTACATCTAACAAAAAAAATTATATAGCTTATAAAATGAGAACCATTGTGTTTTTTTCATCTATACGACAAGTTGGGAGTTTAAAAAAACGGCATTCGAACTTTTATAAGATCAGATATAGGTATATGTTTAAAAATTTTAGGTTTTTCCGGTTGCCTCTAGAATAAAGATTTAAAAAATCTAGATTAATTTTTGTTTATTTACAGTAGTACTAATTCCTCAAGTTTTTTGGGATTTTTAAGACACTTATTTTTGGAGATATTTGATAGTTAAATATTTTTGGCCACTGAAAGTTGAAGCGTAATATTTGAGCTTTCATATCCTCGAAAGTATTAACCATTGGGAAATTATAAAAACGATTTGTTTGTCCCTTTTTAAGCTTTATTTTTGTATTCTATTATTTTTCCAGTTAAAGCACCAATTTTTTAGTATTTTGTAAAAAAAGTAATTTTTCCAATAAAATCATATAATTGCTTTAATTTAAAGTACAATATTTTGTAAAATAAGTAGGTACTTTACAAATCCCAAATATCCATATCTTGCCATATCTATCTTTAGAACAGTTCCTCGTACTGAAGTAAGAAGTGTAAAATGTCAAATTTCGCAATACTGAAATCGTATTTGTAGTTTTCAAATCGTTACAATTTGGTCAATCTCCTTGAAAAATTGTATACCACTTTTTCCTTAAAATTTGATTCTCTGTTAGAGTAAGTGATTAATATTTATTTTCTTTTTCTTTTTTATGACGATGATATGAGCAATTCAAATAGTCAAGGCGACTCTAATAACAAAAATTGAAAGCATATTATGACATTTCGCTTTATATCCATAATTGCAGTTTCTTAAATTACTAAAATCATAAAATCGGTCAATATCTTAAACAACTTAATATACGGGATTACAAATTTTTTAAAGAAATTTACTTACTGCATATAAGCTGCATGGTTTAAAAGGCGCCGCAAATAGTCGCAAGTAGATTGAGAGAACGATCCACAGTTTGGAAGACCATATACCCCTTGGTGTTGTCCTCCTAAGGATATTAAATTTTTCACCTTTGCTGATGGACATCTTTGAACCAATCCACGTCTAAAATATTATAAAATATCAGTGACATATATTTTAACGCTAATACTGGAAGAAAACAGTCTCTGGATCCCTAACTACACGATGTAGAAAAGTAAACTCAATTGGTTCCTAAAAATGGACCCCTACTAGAAGTTTAATTGCCCTCCTATGTTTTCCTTTATATTATCTGTTTATCTATCTATCTATATAATATTTTATAAAATATCGGCGACATACCTACATTTTTACGGTAATACTGGAAGAAAACAGCCTCTGGATCCCTAACTACACGATGTAGAAGTAAACTCAATTGGTTCCTGAAAATGAACCTCAACGAAAAGTTTAATTGTTCCCCTATGTTTTCCTTCATAATATCTGTTGCTATCTAACTATCAGCATTTAACTTATATACGATACGATTTAATTTGTAAGTAATATTTTTGTCGAAATTATGGTAGGGCCACACTGTTGAATAATTCTGAGCAAGGGTTCACTCTCGAATCGAATTTTTTAATAATGTCATAAATGTTTCAGTTTTATGTTTATTGATTGTCATATAATAAAACGAAAGTTTATTTTTCTTACAAAAATTGAGCTCCCTGAGAAAATCCAATAGCGTTAAATCCATTGGCAAGTAGAGGATCTGAACTGATGATATTGCAGGCTTCTTTAATTTGTTTATCTGGATGCAAAAGGTAACCATTTTCAACGTCTTGTATTATGTTCGAACCAATTCGTATTGATAGGATATGTACACCAGGCAAAGCATAATGTAATTTATCCTGTAGAGCACCCAAGCTAAAGAAGAAACAGCAACTATCACCTGAAATGAAATATTTAAAAATTAAAAAATTTTTATACGGTGTCATCGCAGTATGTGACAATTGTTGGGGAGAGCCATAGTTTGGGTCGAGATAACACTGAAAATATCTCGCTCTAACATGTTAAATATTGAAGAAGGTTTTTTTTCCTCATAACTTCCAAACTACCGTATATATTATCTTATCTGAGAAGTTAGGTATGGATGGAATATGTTATTGCTCTTTAGGCCTAAACTTCGACATAGATGCATTTTCTTGAATTTAAGGTGACATGCTCATTTCCTAGAAAAAACATCGATTATTTTTGAGAAAAACTTATTTTACTTTATCTTAAGATGGAAAGCGCAGACCCACGGGTTAGCTGTACAAAGCTCTCCGATACGTAAAAATTTACCATTCAGATCGACATGAGAGCCTTCGCGATATATTACCGAACCACTTAAATATCCGTCCGTCAGTCTGGCAATTAATCATAAATAATTCCATAACCGTTTTAGTTACAGTCTTCATTCATACTTCAAAAGATGACCCTTATCAATGCCCACTTTTCCATATAAGTTTTAGTTCAAAAATATTTTGTTTTCTATGAGAAAATTGCTTCCTAGCCCAATGAATGGACGGGGTATAGCAAACGAAAGAAAAAAACGTTCCGGCGAGGCACTGTCCCCGTCTAAACGAAACGCAACCGGATCTATATAAGGCAGAGAATTTTACACCTCAGCAAGGCAATCTTCAGTGATCTATTAAGTGTTATACATCCTCGCAAGTGAGTAGTTTAGTGTATTTTTAGAAAAAGTGTATTTCTAGTGCATTTCTTGTACTTGTTATTCACCACCTCGTCGTCGCAAGTAAATTATGGTAAACTTTCAAGAAATATACTCTAGATGAACTTTTGGTTTCGTGCCAACCTGCCTAGTGCTTTTTCTCTACCTGATTTACTACATCGTCGCTACGAGTGAACTTCCCTGTAACCGGGTTATTTTTACTGCTTCCTTGTTTAAACCAAGTAAAACGCACCCTGACGCCGTTGCGAATATTTTTCATACAGTAAATTTTTTCAATATAAACTACATTTTACTATTTTTATTAATTTTCAGTTATTTTTTCTCTTAATTTCATTCTATGAGCAAATTTCTTGTCGTCAAAGAGTTATCTATTCCCAACTTTGTTAAATAAAATATTTAGCCTTAAAATTCACTTCAAACTCTGGTGAAAGTATCTTAAATATATTCAGTTAATTTCGTTTAAATAAAAGTGTTATAATTTCAAGAAGTTATAAAAAGAGTCATATACAGGGTGTAGCTTTTAGCCCTGACCAAAGCATTAAAAATCTAAAAAAGTATTTTTTAACTACAAGAAGTTCAACAGTCGTTCCAGAAGACCCATTTAAAGGGCGTAGTCCTTGACCCTGACCAAATTAGGAAAAATTCCAAAAATGTGTTTTTTACTCTTTTAACCACAGAAAGTGCACGAGGTATTCTAAGAGTCTCTATCCACGCTCCGAAATATTATTTTATTATCATTGGAATATCCCTTGTGTTCAAGCTACCTTCGGGTCTAACTGACAGCAATCACAGCTTTTTCGGGTCGCTGCTAGTTGCCAAACCTTACTCAAATTCCTTCCTGGGGCGTGATATGTCTAGTAATAAATGGTTTGAAAACAATCGCTGAGCATGGAAGTCTTCATCGTTTTTGCTCCATCTAGCTCTTTTATTAGGCATAATATCCTCACTAATCCAAGGTTTCAATGAACAGTTATTAAAGTTCTGTAATGAGAATTCAGGTTGACAAAGCTGAAAAAGTTCTGCTTAAAAATATTCCAACAAAGATTTATGTCAGCCACATTTAATAGCGTATCCCAATCAACTACAGGTATCAAGAGATGTAAAATTTCTGTATTTTCCATGGACAGGAATTTTTAGGGATTTAGTTTCAACACAGATTTGGATGTTGACTTCTGAACATCATCAGAATTTCCAATTGGTGAGAGATATACAGGTCCCTATTTGAGGTGGTAATTAAATCTGGTTGGTTCAGTTACAATTTGAGACGCACGGTCACGTGTGAGTGCAAAGAGGCTGGCCAGGTGGAGAGTGGTCAATAAGAATTATTGAGCCACAGAATTTAAGCCCCATTGGGCCCCTTGTACATCCTCCCTGTAGGCAGACCCTCGCCTATGCCTCCAACCAACCTAATCTCGCGAAATAGGTGGTTATGCTGCCTAGGGGCATCTCCCCTACATCGGCCAAAGTAGGCCAGCGTTCTCCCAAGATGGATTCTCTAATTGATGAGACGGCAGGACAGTCACAGAGTACATGTTGGACCGTCTCACCTTCTTGTTCACAACCTCTACAGAGAGGTGTTTCGCTTAATCTTATGAGATTAAACGAATCACCTCTCTGTAGAGGTTGTGAATGTGTTATGGTGATGTTTTCTTAGCGGACAGTGTCCAGTCTGGATTCCCGTTATAAAACGTAGGTTCCTTCTGGACATTGCCAGGTAGACCATTGCTGTACTCTTGTTGGGGTATTTTAGTAACTCCCTAGCAAGCTGACAGCTGTTTGTTTCATCCCACAGCTTCCTGAATTCATTGTGGGTGTTGTCTTTAATTATTTGTATTATCGCCGTGATCGGTAACGGACTAGCAGGGCCAGGTTCAAAGATGCTTAGGCCTGCTGCCTTCTTGGTCAGTCTGTCAGCTACTTTGTTGCCACTACACTGTGCATGTCCTTTCACCTAGCATACCAGTATGTTATTCATGCTGGAGGCACCCACAAGTGCTTGGTGACATTCCCATACTGCTCCTGTGGTGATTTTGTGACTTCTCAGGGCTAGTAGTGATTGTCTACAATCTGTGTAAATCCTAATTGTTTTGCCCGTAGTTTGCCTACGGACAATCTCTTGCGGCTATGGTTATGCCCGCCAGTTCCGTCTGTACTACGCTGGCTCGCTCGTCCATAGCCCATATATATTGGATTTGCAGACTTCTGGAGTATATTCCACATCCTGCACCATCCTTCTTTTTTGATCCGTCTGTGAAGATGTTGTGATCACACCTTCGCCAGCAGTCTCGTTCTCACTATTCGTGTGTATTATGTAGGGTCAGTTAAAGACAAACCGGGGAGAAATGCCATCTGTGCACACCTGTAGAAGAGGCGTCTTCTTGACAGCCTCATTCCACAGGCGACTCCTGGCTTCTCCACAGCCTACATTTGGTTGTATGCCAACGGTTTTGAGGCGTACCATTGTTGTCAGAGCCACTTCTCCTAGATATATATCTAGAGCATTACCTCCTTAGCTCTCGTTGGCGTTGTTTGCATAGCTCCGGTTATGCTTAGGCAGGCGAGTCTCTGCACTTGGCTGAGCTTGACCTTAGCTGTAGTCTGTTTGCTTTTAGGCCACCAAACCACAGCTCCATAGGTTTCATTCCCCAGGTTTTTCTCACGGTCCTGCTCATGAAAAATATAAGACTTTTTTAGTCTTCTATCTATGTGAAGATTCCATGTTAGTTTGGCATCGAAAGTTACCCCAAGGTATTTCACTTTTGATGAAGTGTCAAGCATGTTAAAATCTCCCATAATTATTATGTTTGCGTAAGAAGCAACCAAGTTGATCAGACTATTGAAGGTAATTCTGGCATCGGCCCATGATAAATCCGGGGATCTATATAGACAGTAAAAAACTAGGAAGACGTTGTGATTTTGAACAAGAAGAGCTAAATATTGAGAATAAGTAGAGGATAGAGTGAGCGGTGAGGTCGTGTACTATCTGAACATAGCGACGTGTAAATAAATACAAACCACCCATCTTTAGGTATATCACGGTATACCCAGGTAGAGCAACTTTACTAAAAAAATATTACATAATTTTTGGTTTACAATAGTATCTAATTTGGGAAAAAATGTGACTTTTATTAATTTGCATTTATTTATGATTTTATAACATTGTTACTATACACATCTTATTAAAATATTGATATAATTTCGACGATAGTTTTGAAGGTTACTTCTTGACTGAAATATTTATTTACCGTGTAATTGGTTTTTAATTTAGCGTAGAAAAAGTGTATGTTTGAGAGCTTCCTCTAGGAAGTAAAAACGATTTAATATTTTCTACAGAGAGCTACTGCTACTGACCTAGTTCATTTACGAATATTACTTAATGCAGAATTTACGTTTTATATGGTAATACTAGTACAAAAAGTATAAAAAGTTATTCTGAGCTTTACACATCTGCCCGGAAATATTCGCGAAATAGACTTACAAAATGTTTAAAACCTTTGAACATTGATCTTAGAAAAAAACATTAAGATTGATTCTAGGCTTGTAAATCAAACCAGCCACGCCATAGGCGAGTGTGAGATAATTCATAGAATTGGTGAAGCAATGGTTTGATACGCACCAAACAACGTTGAACGCAGGGACGTATTTCTAAATTTTGCACCCTAGGCCAATATGATCGACCGCCTCAGTATCGTACCCGACTTTGTCCGTGCTCGTCAAAACCCAGAGGGATGGTCCTCCGGTAGCTCCTCTGGAACCGGCCGCCTTCTACGACCTTACGAAAATACGTCGCTGGTTGAAGGCAAAATTTGTACTCTGTCACACAATGATCAAACTTTTAATACTATATTTATTCATTGGTACACATTAAATTTAATATAAGAAAAGTAGGTACACGATTTCTAATTATTATACTAATTACTCCTACTTTTGTTAAGAGGTAAGATCTATCAATTCCTAGCACGACCCTATCTGTTTTAAGAGATAGTTTGAAATAGTAGTCAAGAGTAAAAAATGTATTGAACACAATTAGAAAAAATAGATTCATTGGTCCATACTTATTTGAGAAAAATCTTAATCAAAACTCATACTTGGAAATAATGTATAATCAGTTTTGGTCAGAATTTGGAGAAGTAAATTTAGAATACAGTCGTGAGGCCTATTTTCAACAAGACGAATGTTCCGTGCATTCGTCACTACAGATTCAAAATTGGCCTCATAGAAGACACTTTCCTCAAATGTGGTTAGCTAGATTTGACTTTATTCACTAGTCGATTCGGTCCCCTAATCTAACGGCAAGCAATAACTTTATTTGGGAATTGTTAAAAGAAAAAGTTTATATATACAATTTAGTTCACGATGTTGAAATTATATTAAATTGACAATTACAAAAGTGCAAAGGGAAAAGTTTATGGATTTCAAGTTGAATAAAAAGTTAGCTAATTGAAACATTTAGTTGGTACTAGAGAATTATATTATTTAGGAATTACCCAAGCGAAACTTTCAAAATGATAAGAAACTACCTAGTTTTTATCTTTTTAGCGATGTTCTTTCATCTGAATATGCTATATAAAAATAGTAATAGTGGAGCAGATCTGGTTTTGGAATAAGGAAACGTTGGATTGTGATTATTTTTTTCCCCATAAATGGGTTCCCCCAACATTCCGACACATTGATGTTGCGGATGTCAAAAGGGGGAAGGGGGACACGACATATTAAATGTATGGGAAAATGGTTTTTCGAAGAGAAGCTCGGCGGCTTTTGATCTGACGAAAAAATCTTCAGACCAAAAATAAAGAGCTCATGAAATTAAAGAAATTGTGTTTCCAACCTCATCGACGTCAGACCATTGATTCACGAGATATCGCGAATCTAAGTTGCAAAAATTCAAAAGATTGAATTTATGTTTTATTAAAGTTGAGGACTCAATTTTTTTTAGTAGAAGGGTATTGGCAGATACTTGTTGGTCCGGAAGCTGGAAGCCGGGCGGTGGATTAATTAGGAGGGGAGGGAGAGGGGAAACGAAAATATTTCACATGCTGATAACTCCCCGTGTAATTGACCTACCTACATTTTTCATTTTTTTTTTATTTGCTATAAGATAGCACTCTCATATAATGATTTTTTTCGGAAACAAACGCTTGGTGCGCGAAATAAAAATTGCACGTTTCTTTAAACAGTTTTTTTGGCACGAAGAGGAAGGGTATGTGAAAAATCCTTTTCGCCACTCGATAGCTTTTTTATTAACGTTTAATCTCCGCCTGACCAGATCGCGATTAAATGATTAGGAAGGGAGATAGAGGACGGTAAAGTTTTTTTGTATATCTGGAGAACGGAAAGGAGTGAGAGGGGCTCGGGCCGGGATGAAAATTTTGGGAAAACATTTTTCTTTTTATTTCGCCATGTTCAGAGTTCGTGGCATCCATACATTCCTCGCGCGCACAAGAAAGAGAAAACGAAATGAAAACAGGCGAGCATGTATGTTAACCAGTGTAGAAACACTAATTGCATTTTAGATATTTTGTCAGTAGGTACTCCTCTATATTATGCTAATACAGGCGCATACGTACATTCAGAATCCACCCTTCAAACCTGTTATAATGCGGCTGGCACCACAGCACACGCATTTTTCTCGGACTCTAGCAAGTGTACCATCATCCATGCAAGGAACGTGAAAAATCGCAGACTGGCGGTCTTACCTATAAGAGTACTTTTTCCAAATTTCCCTTCTCCCCTCCTGCATTCGATATATCTTCTATGCCCGCGCGTGCATTGAAAAGTCGCCCGGGCGGCCTTTTGAAAATGTTAGGCCACATTCCTCTACTCGGCCTCTCCGAGATTCTCTTACCTGCCATTGTTTCTACTGTCTACGAACGGCGGCGTCGGCGGCTTGTTGGTGAGCCGGGCCCGTTTCCGCCCCGTATGATGCCGGCTGTGGTTGTATTGGTGACGTGTCATGTTGTAATTCCAATTCCGGAAGTGGCTGTGAGGTTGGTTGCATAGGGCCCGAAGTGGCCCGGGGCGAAGCCGGGGGGTCGTGGCTTGTCCTCGTCTGTAGGGCTAGGTGCTGCAGGAGTATTTCGGTGGTGTTCGTTAGCCGTTGCACCGCTTCTGTGAGTGCCTGTGTTAGCTGTTGCACCGCTTTCGTGAGCGCCTGTGTTACTGCATCAGCTTGGCTTGGGTTCCTCCCACTTGGGGTGAGAGCAGGGGTAGCAGGCATTACTAATGGCGGTGGCTGTACTCCTTGAAGGCTTCTGGTTGTGGAGTCCGTGGTTGCAGTAGGTAGGCGTTGGCTAGTGGATGGTGTGAGGAAAGGCTGTGCTTCTTGTCCCCTTCCTAGGGTTGGGTATGTACTAGGGCTAGGGGCAGCCCCCTGGCTGGCCGGGGCTGAATCCCATTGACCGGTGAAAAATCGTCGGGCCGCGACGTTGGGCGACAAGGGGTCCACCGTTTCCCTTACCAGACCTGCATCCTCTTGATCAGTGAGAAATTGACGGGCCGCGACGTTGGGCGACAAGGGGTTCACCATTTCCCTTACCGGACCTGAATCCTCTTGACCAGTGAAAAATTGACGGGCCGTGACGTTGGGCGACAAGGGGTTCACCATTTCCCTTACCAGACCTGAGTCCTCTTGATTAGTTGAGAGAGCGTCCGGGACCTGGGGCGAACGGCTCTGTGTTGGTTCGGAATCTACCTGGCTAGATGGGACGCCGTCCCTCTGCCTAGATCGACTCCTGGTGTTCATAACGATTTCTTTTATATTACACTAACACCCACTTCACTTTTCACCACTACTGTGCACTCCAAACTACTAATTAGGCAGGTTGTGGAATAAAAGAGATATTTACTACAATACAATACAGTCTTCAGGTAGAGGTGTCAAAGGCAGGCGCGAACTGATTGATCGATGTGTAGCGGACGACGGATGCGAGCCGACTGATCCAGGGCAAGCGGGCGTGCGCATATTTATAGTTTCCCGGCGGTGTGACGTAGCACGGGCTTTGCCGGTCGCGAGCTGTTGCGCTGCAGGGCCTCGCCGCGTGGCTATTTTGTGCTATGTGTTGGGGCTGTTTTGCCCTATATGTTTTTTGGTGTTTATCGTATCGAGCTGTACGATACGTCAATGAAAGGTCTTTTCCTGTAGTTTCCGAAAATGACTTTGTGAATGCGCGTACTTTAATGTTTATGAAGTTATAGTGAATTTTATGTGGAAAAAATAATTTTGGTCCCGATTTTTCGCGGTTTCTTCACTCATCTGCCGATGACACTACACATGCACGCGCCGGCTGGCGCGACATCCCAAAAAGCAGAGATAAGCGGCAGCCGAGCTGTAAGAAGACTCCGGATTGATAATCAGATCAATGATGATCACGATGTATTAAAAGTCAACCAGCTGCCTCATGAAAATCGAGAGCAAAATTTGTTTCTTCATTCCCGAGCGTTCAAGGTTCAAGAGGAAAAAAAATCCCAAATCGGTTCATAATCGAGCGATATACAGGCGATCGAGCATTCAAAACTATTTCAGAGCGCACCGTTCCGGAACGCGCGTTTACCCGTGTGTGAGTTCAAAAAGAGAGAGAGAGAGAGCTGGAGTGAGTAGGCTCCGCCCCCGGCCGTTCAACTGACTCGCTCGCCTGTTTTCAGTCCGTTTTCTCTTTCTTAACTCGCGCGCGCGAGGAATTTATGGGTGCCATGGACTCTCGACACGGTGAAATAAAAAGAAAAATGTTCTCCCGAAATTTTCATCGCGGTCCGAACCCCCCACCCCTCTCCGGTCTCCAGCTATACATCAAAAACTTTAATAAAAAAGCAATCAAGTAGCGAAAAGGATTTTCCCACACCCTATCCCTTCGTGCCAAAAAAAAACTGTTTAACTGTTTAAAGAAACGTGCAATTTTTATTTCGCGCGCTAAGCGTTGTTTGCGAAAAAATCACTTAATGCGAGCGCTATCTTGTAGCAAATAAAAAAACTAAAAAATATACGTCGGTCGGTTTGATCGCGATTGTTCAATAACACAGGGAGTTATCAGCATGTGAAATATTTTCGTTTTCCCCCTTTCCCTCTCCTACTAACCCAACTCTATTTATTGGCAAAAAAAATCACAATCGGACGTTTCCTTATTCGAGTCTGGTTTTCCTCCAGATCTGCTCCATTATAAGTTTAAAAACCATTATTAACAAATATAAACTAATAAAAAATTACCCAGTTTTTTCCTAATTTTGAATGTATCAACAGATAAAAGCACACCATTGAAGGGTATATCAAAACAACTAACTAGACCATTTTTTGTTTAAACAGTTAAGATTTTTCGTTTTAAGAAAAACATTTTTTTTTTCAAAAATTTTAGATTATAACTAAGAAAGTAATTATAAGTACTATAAGCAACTTTTCAAATGGCACTTTTCTTGATAATGAAGGTAATTTACTTTTAGGTAAAATTCACATTTTTTTAATATTTGAACGTCTAGTATAAAAATATAAACTTTGTTAATAGGAATCATATTCTTTTAACAAGCAAAATGTTTTTTAAAGCATAACTTTTGTCCAAAAATTAAAATTTAGGTCCATTTGTGGTATAGGTATCCGGGGACACCGTAAATAGCCAAGAGTCACCCTAATGTACATATTTTCGATAATCAATTTTTTTCTCCGGAATAGCTTAAAACGCGTAATATTTGTTAATAACAGGCCACTTATCTTTAGTAGAACAGAACTACCAGTACATACTAGTATTGTTTGAATTAAAATTGACTAGTTTATTACAACTGTATCTAGCAATATCATATTGTGTTCCTCTTTAAGACCCCAGATTTACGAAAATGAAATTATTAAATTGTCGAATAGGTTAGCTTAAAGGTTTCTCTATTAAGTAATAATTTGTGAACTCAACAGACAACATTTCTATCCATTAGATATCATTTTACAATAGGCAACAAAGAATTATCAATAAATTTATTTAAAATATATTGACATTTAAATTCGCAACAAAAAATTAAGGAAGTTATAACAGTCAAATTTTTTAATAACATTTTCTATTTGTTGGTAAGAGATGTTTAAAATTCTTCTTTGTAATTCACTTTGGAAAGTGGCTTATTGCGGTTAATAAAGACTTCCGTTTGTTAACTAGGTAATGGCAAACATTTGAACAGTGGTGGGTAGACCAAAATATATGTCCATGAACTTTATACTAAGAAAGAAATTAAAACATAATTTACTGCAAAATTTTCAGTTGCGAATATAACATAGATTCATTGTAAGGCTGTTTATATGAGCTTTGTATTTGGTTGATTTTAATGACAGACGAAAGTTCCAAAATTATTCTAGAAGATCCAGTTGTGATAAAAATAGTTTCAGATTAAATTTACGCACGTTTGTATATGTTTGCAGATTTTTCAATTTGGAGAAATTTTGTCAACAACTTTTATCATCTATTTATTACATAGGTAGGTGTCTATAGCTAAAACTAAAAATATTCTGAGTTATAGAAGTGACACAAGAAATGTCTTCTCATTTGCTAAAGATTTTTTTTTTTAATTTCTCAAAAGCCTTTTTTGTGAAACAATAATGTTTCTATAAAAACACCTTAATAAGTTTGCAAATTTAAATTCGCATGATTATAGATCATCAATACAGACAATCTCTTCAAAATTCAAAAATATAATTGCCAAACCACTTATTCGGACATCATATTTTCTTTAAGCAAGGCGCAACTAGGATAGACTTAATACAAATAGGCCAGTCAATGGGTACATTGAAAAATGCTAAAATCGCAAACTAACGTGTAGTTCTGAATTTTTGGTATGTTGTTAGGACCAGTACCAGAAGTGTAAATCCAAGTTTACAGCTTCGAAAGACCTGTGCTACCGTCGTGGTACTTAAAAAACCGGGAAGTTTTCGGCTTTTTTGGTTCCTTGATTATATCTCCTGAACTATGCATTACATCGAAATGGCGATTCTAAGATTTTTTTAAAACAGATTAAGTTTGCTAAAATTTGAGACTTGAACCAGCTCTGTACGTCAAATAGTACTCAAGATACAGCAACTTAAGGTTGTTGATATGTTGTGGGCTTGTATTAAAAAAGTGGAGCAACAGCGGGGACACTGGGGACATTGTTTTGTATAGTTGAATAACACGAAAACTGCTGAACGAGTGCGGCGTTATGGTACTCTTCAGTGCAATGAAGTGTTGTTTGAAGAGTCGACTGTCATCAAAATGACTCAGGAGAAGTTACTTGCCAATGATAGCAACAAACGACGATTGATAGCCCTGCGGCGCTCCGTCTTCGAAAACCAGGGGATTGAGATGACACAGGCAGTAGAGGATGCTGACTGTGATATCATTAAGACAGCACTCCAAAAAAGCACCTCTTTTGAATCAGTGTTAATCGTTGGAGAGGGTGTAGATCTCCTGGTTCTTCTTAATGGCTTGGGATCCACTATCAAAATTGTTTTTTTTCAGAAAAGTGGCAGAGGTGACTGTGGTCCATTACAATACTCCTTAACTTTATTCAACCGGGGAGAGTAGGAGTTCTCTCCCAAGTTTGTGTTGTTCTTGCACGAGTTCACAGGGTGCGACACCACCTCTGCCCTTTTCTGGTGCGGGAAAAATAAACTGTGGAGCGCTCTTCAGAAATATCCTGAACTGATAACCATCGGAGATCAATTTCTCCAACCTACTGCGACCCACGAGACCATAGCAGTCACAGAAGAAAAGTGCCTCGTAGCTCTCTACAGAGGAGACTACAAGATAGAAAATCTACATAGCCTGCGGTACAAAATTATTGTGAAATGAGCCGCCTCTACTACCTCCAACAGTAGATAGCGCGGCATTCCATGCCTACCAAATTTACCATCAGGTTCAAAAATGGTTGGGGGTTGATAAAGATGCCACTCAGTGGGGCTGGACTAGAACTTAACAGGGGCTCATACCTACTACCATGATGGGCGAAGTGGTACCCCCAACCCTTCTCAAAACTCTTTCTTGCCAGTGTAAGAAAGGGTGTACCGAAGGCGGCTGTACATGTCTGAAAGCGGGACTCAGATGCTCCTCCATGTGCAAATTCTGCTCTGGCATCTCCTGCCAAAGCGTCGCCGTTATCCAGATCGGCGAAGATGGGATGATAACGACGACGATATCGACGACCCACTACCCGTGATTACAATAGATGACTTTTATTTTTAAGCAAGCTGTACAAAAAGTTCAATTAGAATCAAATTAACAATAATACATTAAATAATTATTAAACAAGTGTTTAAGTAAAATTAATAAAATAGCGAGGTTAACTAGTTGTTTGCATATTTTGTAGAACTTAAATATCCATTCATCATTATTTTTAAAAAATTTCTAGGAGGTAACCATAAACGTGCCATCAAATATTATGACAGAATTTTGCACAATAATTCATAGACATTTCAATAGTTATCCGCCATTTACAAGAAATTGATATATAGGGTGATGTAATTGGCCCTAAATGTAAAATAATAGAAATTGAGGACTGTCCTGGAATTTTTCCAAACTAAATTATGCTATTGATTGGACTAGGAGATCAGGATGCAAGTACGTCCACCCGTTCCAAAAATATGGTGAATTTTAGTTTCAGTCAAATTTCAAAAAAAACATGTATTAGTCTATGTCACTTTAAATCTAGGACATCCTGTATAAACTTTAATGAAACTTAAATCAAAGTCATTACGAAAACTTTATTAACCGACGCGCGACGCGGCATTTAAAAGCCGTTTACAACATTTTAGATATGTGTATAATGGTTGCTAATTTTTTATTTTTATAATTTCAATTAAGGTGAGCTGTACAATGGTTTATCACAGTAATAAAAACGTTCTTAAAAGTATATACTCCTTGGTGGCTCAGCTTCTCATTGAGTTTTGTTTATAAAACTTGTATCATTATAAAAGCTTCAATACATAGTTCAACATCTTCATCGGCTTAGATCAAATTTAATAAAATCGATTATTGTTAGAAATTTTAATGTCCCTCCCTTATCTCGAAAAATACTACTTTTTGATATATAATTCATTTGAGAAGGTATTATCGTTTAATAGTACTGCTATTGTTCTATCATCTCCTAAAGTCCTTTTTTTAAAAATTGTACACATTGTACATGTAACCATATCAGTTTCGTACCTATTCGATTTCTTCCTATTTCAAATACACATTTTACTGTTATCTAAACGGGAATAAATCAGCAGTGCCGACTGACAATATTTATTTTTGTCGATTATAATTTAAATAGTTTAGTTATTGAACAATGCACTCGTAAAATAAACAATCCGCTTCAGTCAATTATTAGATTAGACTTGAAATTATCAATAAGCATTGTAAATATTTGTTGTAGATAAATATCTAACTGAAAGAACTATCGCCTCATTATTTGTTTACTTGCATAAAATACGATTAAAAAATGGATATGGCCTCAAAAAGAAAACACTTAAAAGCTATAAAAAATTTCACAAATTCAATAGTCTGGATACCTGGGCTTTCACCTGATATCGATATTGAAGTCAATTAAAATATGTTTGGTCCCATTTTTACTTTCTCATATAAGTACGTAGTATATAATATGAAAAGTATTGTGATTGTGCAAAAAATAGGTTTTGAGTTTTTGGTAAATTTACAGGTTTTCAAAATCCTGAAGTCAATAAATGCCTCTTAAAAAATGTTTGTCTGTCGTCTGGTGTCTGTTTTAAGTTGTCCGTGGTACGTACTGGATCAATATTGCAAAATTTTGTGTACGTAGTCAGGTCGCCCACACTCAGGGCGAAATCCAAAAACTATTACTAGCTGAAACGTGAGGGAAGTTATCCCCAGAAAACATAAAAAAATGTAAAATAATTATTGTAATTATTAATTATGTAAAGAATTAAAATTATTTTCATTAAAAATGGCTCTAACTGTTTTTGATCAAAGTTATTTTTTTTACATTTATTTAACGTCAGCCTATTTCCACTACTGAGGCCTAACACAAACGCCTGTAAAAGAGTTACCCCCAACCAGGAATTTTGCCGAACCTCTTCTCTTTCGAAGAGTAGGAATCTTTTACTTGCCTAGCATATAATAGATAAGGGACCGACGGCTTTACATTGCCTTCGAAGGGTGGTATATCCACTACACAATCCTCGCCTAAGATTGTATAGCTTCCGCACATACACTAATATACAAGCCGCTGGAAGATGTGAGGCGAGGGCACGATCTTCCTTGAGACGGTCATCCATCTAAGTACATCGCATATCGAAATATGTACATAGTAAAGACGGGTTCGCCCCTGATCAAATTTAATTAACACATGAGTACTACACTTTAGTAGGTACCTACGGGATCATATGACAGATACTACTAAAAAAAATGCAGAAATAGAAGATGTATGCGGGGATAAAGTTAAAAACAGTTTAATTTTATTTCCTAAAATGATTCTAGCGACCTATATCAACATAGATATAGTCGGGATAAGCGGTTCTCTGTGCTCAAAAGACGCAACAAAAACTTTACGATCTCATTAAAATGCCGTTAAACTAGTCGCAAAAATAATTGCGACCAGGTACGCACTTGAAATATTTAGATCAGCAACTCAGTCGCTCAATTTTAACAGCGCGTTACGATCTAGTATTATTAATATGTACATTCTAATAACACGAATTTTAGGTTCGGGTATTTCGGACTATTTCGTCTGTAAATTGACTCGCTTATAGTCTGGGAGCTGGCGTCCAAAATGTGCAAGAGTTTTCTAAAAGCTAATTTATTGAGATTAGGTTACTTTTTAGTGATGGAAGCTAACTGTAGAATCAGCACTTCCTGTACCAGGACACCTGGCACTGGGACCCTCGCAAAGGTGTAATATTAATTAACGTCTCTAAACTGTTTTCTCAAAGCTCAAAATTTATAGAAAACGAGCAAATATAATCTTTTATATTTTTTTTATACATTTATTTAACGTCGGCCTATTTCCGCTACTGAGGCCTAACACCGACGCCTGTAGACGAGCTACCCCCAACCAGGAATTTTGCCGAACCTCTTCCCTTAAGAAGAGTAGGGATCTTTTACTTGCATTTAATAGACAAGGGACCGACGGCTTTACATCCCCTCCGAAGGATGGTATATCTCCTATACAACCCTCGCCTAAGGTTGTATAGCTTCCGCGCATACACTGATATACAAGCCGCTGGAAGATGTGTGAGGCGAGGACGCGGTTTCCGTTGGAATGGTCACCTATCCAAGTACTAACTGCGCCTGTCGTTGCTTTACATCGCATACCGAAGGATGTACATAGTAAAGACGCACCTACGCTCGCCCCCAGCAAATATAATATAAAACAAGAATCCAACAGTCAGACAGCCAAATATAGGGACACGTGGTGTCGGCGCTACTTCATATCTGTCAAAAAAATGACTTGTGTCAAAGTGATTTCTCAAGGCTGAAATTCTCCAAAACATTAATTAAAACTATAAAGTTAATAAAGGAGATAGTTAGACTCATTTATGATAGGACCACCTCAGTCAGCAGTCGATAGATGTGAGAACGGTAACTGCGCGCATTAGTGCGCTTTTTCTCAATTTATTTTATAACTCAATGGAATGTGGGTTACTGCCTACAGTAGTAGGCAGGCAGGTATACTTGAGTCGTGATGGCTAAGGTCAGGTAGATTGTAGATTGTTTTACGGGGTCGTTTGGCTTCGAACAGCCTTAACTTCGACCTAAAAGATCTTTTGTGATTTACCCTACATCTAGTCGTTATCCCAGGATTCCCAGACTTTTTACAAAGCTTGTGATTTTCCTGGGAGCTAATTTCCCTATGTCTTCAGGCGTTAATTCCGCTTGTTCTAGGAATTTTAGCCTAGTGCGGACTAACACCTTGCATTCACAAAGTATGTGTTCCGCAGTTTCAATTGCAGCATCGCAGTATCTGTATTTATTATCTACCGCCTTGTCCACATTTTTGAGATGGTATATCAAGGGGCAGTGGCCAGTTAGAAGGCCTGTGATTAGCCTTAATTCGGACTTTTCCAGTTCGAGAAGCCTTGTGGCATTCTTTGTCGAATAAGTTATAAACTTTTTCGCTTGTCTTTGGCCTGGAGTATTCCTCCAGTAGGACTTTTTCTAATCCTTTTCCCATTCTTGGATCTCCTCCGCTATATGACCCTTGGCTAGGCCACAAAACGGTTCGGATCCCATGAACGGTGCTTCAGCTCCGTTCATGGCCAGGTAGATATGGCGATACTTGCTTTACTTTAGTATCGTCCATAATAATAAAAAGTAAAAGTGGTTAATATTTATTCAATATTAAAATTATTGTAACATGTTGTAAGGCAATTGTATATGCGACAATATGCGTGTTCTATATATCAAAATTATATATTATTTTTATTTATTCAAAACTATTTATTCTATCACCATGACCAAAAAACAAAAACAAAATCGTGTCAAGACATTCTCGGATCTTTACTTCGACTGCCCAATCAATCAATCAAAACAAATTTATTCATATCATTACACAAATTACCAGATATCTACCTCGCATTTGACCCTATGACCAATGTATATTGTTTGTCACGTTGGTGGTAACAGGGTGCTGGTTCAATTTATAACTTTCTTGGTTGTATCTTGAATACATTTAGTGATGCATTCAAGACACAATCAACACACTCATTTTTCTATTTACAAATAAAATTTAAAATGAGTAATAAAATAATTGTACACTACTAAGTAGCTGAAAACAGCTTCTAGAAAGTTTTGGTAGGAATGTTGGTCTAAAATTGCTCTATTTCAATCAAATTTGACACACGCATACCGATTACAAAAAAACAACCCATACCTAACCCATTTAGGCTCATTCAAACCCAGAAATTAACCAAAAACCTTAGGGACATTTGTGAACCGAAAATATAATTTTCGTCATATTTAGAGAAAGGAGGCCTATATACGCGACCATGTCTTAGACCATTCAATGTGCCGCTACGCTCTAATGGACTGCCATTACATTTGTGAAATTTATTCTTATGTTGTTGAGGTAGAAAATCCCAACTACCCTTTTTAGTCGAAAATAACATACCGTGATAAACTTTGAGAGTCGTGTGCTTCGTCTATTTGTTGGAATATTTCCAGCACATTGGAAGGTATACGAAGCAATCCATAACAGCGTAAGCAGCACATTGGAATGGTCTAAGAACCATGTCCATCATTACAGGATTTAAAAAATTTCGTTAGAAAAGACAACTTGTCACCAAAAGTTTTCGTCATTGATTACATGCTTGACTACAAAAATAATCCTACCCTGCTTCTTTCCTTCTGAGAGCATTTTTTAGCCAGTGAATAATTTTTTAAAATGCCCGTTTTATTCTTTTGCAAACTGTAGATACCGAAGCAAGGCAATATGTCTCTAAAATTACATTTACTGTAGCCTAAAATGAGCTTTCTCTTAATTGATTTATAAAATCTTCTTTTTGATTATTAGCTACTTCTAGGCCTATCGGAACCAACTTTATGGGATACCGTTTGATTAGTTTCCCATTGTTTATAACATTCATTATCATGGTTTAACTTACATTGTATTCAACAACAAATCTTCTTATGGATCAACCATCTTCAATTTTAGAAACAATTCGAAAGTTTTGAATATTTGTTAGATGTTTAACCATTTCTAATAATGATCTCGCTGATTACCGTCAGACATTTCTGAGATTATTACTGTCAGTCAATAAACGAAAGATTTACATTGCTAAAAGAAAGTGTATCAGTTTTTTTTTTATATCAAGTGTACTCCTAGGATGAGATGACACGAACCGTTATCACTAATAATGCACTGACGGACGCTTTGGGGGATAAAGTTAAAGGAATTAAATACGATTCTAACTATTTTGGCTAAATTTGACACATAGAGAGTTCTTTAGTACTAGTATAAGACGGCAAGGCTAGTTGGAGAAATGTTGTAGGTGCGAATTAAATAATTAATTGATCTTTACTTCTAAAAGAAAATGTAGAGTTTAAAGAAATACATAATTATTTTATCCAAAGCCAATAACAGTTTTTATTAAACTTTATACATAGGCTTTCCTGATTCCTCCTAGTTACTCCTAGAAAATGGGGAGAGAATCTGTGACGGAAGGGGTTAGAAAATTAGTAAAGGTAAAGATAATAATAAAGAAATTAGCCGAACAGGCTTGTTTTGTGGTACTTTTTAACATGTCAAAAATTCCCACCCGTAGACTCCGGCGGGGGGGAAGGGGGTAGAAAATAGGTAAAAAAATATTCTTTTCGCAAAAACTCGGAAGTATCAATTTTAATGTAAAATATGTACACATGAACATTATAGGTAATAGAAATCCTCACAATTTCGTTTTTTTTAAAATTTTATACGACCTATTGGAGCCGAGATATGTTTTTTGAAATTTTGACAGTTTTGCGACGCAACAGAAATGCGCGCGTTTTTCGCTAAAATCTCGAAAATGCTCATTCGGATCGCAAAATGTTTCAAATGAAAATTGTAAAGAATTCGATTACGAACAATTTCTTTTTATTTTTCATTTCCATTGGATCAATATTGGCAGAGTTATGAATTCTCTGAACGTGCAATCAGTGATACTTAGATGAGTTATAGCGGTGAAATTTCAGTCTATAATTGCCTGGGAATGTAGGCAATCCCTGAAGTAACTGGCCAACCACAACAAGGTTACCTTGATGTAGGTGCCAGGGCATGAGGGAGTACAAGGAAACGAACTTACTGACAGCCTTGCAAAAAAAAGGGCCGAAGCACCATTCATTGAACCCGAACCGTTTTGTGGCCTGGCCAAGGGACACATATCGGAGGAGATCCAAGAATGGGACAAGGACCAGAAAATGTCCTACTGGAGGAATACCCCAGGCCAAAGACAAGCGAAAAATTTTATAACTTATTCGACAAAGAATGCCGCAAGGCTTCTCGAACTTGAAAACTCCGAATTAAGGCTAATTACAGGCCTTCTAACTGGCCACTGCCTCTTGAGATATCTCAAGAATATGGGCAAGGCGGTAGGCACCAAATGCAGATATTGCGATACTGCAACTGAAACTGCAGAACATATACTTGTGTGAATGCAAGGTGTTAGTTCGCACTAGACTAAACAGGCAGAAGTAACGCCCGAAGATATAGAAAAATTAGCCCCCAGAAAAATCACAAGCTTTGCAAAAAATCTTGAAATCCTGGGCAACAACTAGATATAGAGTAAGCCACAAAAGATCTTTTAGGTCGAAGTGAAGTAAGACTGTTTGAAGTCAAACGACCCCGTAAAACAATCTACAATCTATAGCGGTGAAAATTAATAATAACAGAAAAATGGATAGTATGCAACAGATATGAAATGAAGTATAGTTAAAAATATGAAAAGGCATTAACAAATTATTAAAATATTATTAATTTAATTCTTTCTCTCACAATATGCTTAGAACTTCCCGTTCGTTTGACAATTGTAACTCTGACATTTTCGTGGTAACTGAATCCGAATGCGAACGCATAATTTTTAAATTAAAAATGGCGGATACATAAAGCGAATCAAATTTAATGGTATGGCTGAAATTATATTAAACTTCATAAATCGTTATTAAAAATTAAATTCATTTAATGACATTGAAAATATACATATGAAGTATTACAATGTACCATCTTCTTGTTCTTTTCCTTCTTCATCTTCATTTTCTTCAATTTCATCACTCTCGGTATCCTTGCATTTACATGTTGAGACAACCGATCTCGATGCAATTACTGCAAAGGTCTGAGCATTTCAAACCGGTTTTTTTGCACCCACACGATGCCCCGCAATTGGTTCGACAATTGCATGCTACTAATTTGACAAGCTCATTTGGTGCAGGAGGGTTAGTAGTCGGATTGGGCTGAAGATGATCTTGGATTTTCTGCATACAAAAATGTAGAGTACGACTGAGTCACAACGTACAACGGTCGCCTGGGCCTCCGCTGCGCCATATGCCAACGAACCCTTCTTCTTTGTGTGTAAATAGTACTACACATCCTAAAAATATGGGCCCAGTATGAAACGACTCAGAAATGCCCACAGAATAACTTCTGATACTTCAAAACGTGATTTTTTTTTTCATATTAAATGTACTTTTTTGTACTTCAAACGTGACATAAATTGCCTGTTTGCTGAAAACTAAAAATTAACCGCATTTAAGGAAAAAGGAATTGTTTCCAGTGTCAATTTTTTTAAATATGTTAGTTACATCGAATAACTATACGGAAATGGACATTTTCTACCTCTAGCAACCGCCGCTACGCAAGTTGTTTTGAGAAAAATCTACGATTTTGGTCGTTGTTTCTAAATATAGATGAGTAGATCTCGGTATGTGTAGGTCCAAGAAAAGCGAAAAAAATTGAGGGTGTTTATTATGATATATGCTATTGTTAAAGAACACGCTATAACCCCGATATACTTTTCGACGTTGTAACAAAATCCGACTTAGGAAATACTTCGTACGAAAAGCGTGCTTCACGTAAAAACGCCGTGGAAGAGGTTTTTAATTCTTGTAAACATATTTTTGCTCTTCGGAGCATTTTTTATGCCAAATTTTCGCTAACTCTTCAAGGAGCGTTAATTTAGAAAGTGTAGCAAATGTCGCTGCACAGGGACGTAATGTCGCCCCGACCACCTAATTTTAGAAAGTGTACTAAAATTAGACTTGAACTTCAAAATTTCCAAGATTAAAAACCCTTTTACGAATCCACGTTGTCAAGCACTGCAACTCTTACGAGGTATTGAATATGAGGACAAGTTATTCCAACGACTATTCAAAGTATATCGGAAGTTATAGCGAAAATAGCCCTTAGCGACATGGGACCCCCATCATTTCCTAACAGTCGGATTTGACGGGGAAATGATGTGTTTTGACGGGGTTTGCCCTAAACCGGTTCCTCAGTGATTCGGAGTCAAAAAAGTATTATTACCATGTACTCACACGTGCATGGGATCTGCCTTGCCTGAACGTTTATAAGACAGGCAAGCAAAAGCCCACCAAAATTTCAGTTACATTGAACTTTTCTTGAATCTTTTTGTGCATCGTTAGCTTATAAAACCGCATATTGGATGGTAGTTGGTACAGTATGAATCGTCCCGTTCCTCACCATGTGTTGTACACGGGCCAGACCATTGTTTGTTAACATTTTCTCTTGAAAAAGTTGTTGTAAAAACATAAATTTTTAAAGATTTGATATATATATTTTGAACTTTATATTGTCTTTTAGTTGTGTTTTCTAACAAAATTGCTTTTCAGGTTTAATTTTAAGAGAGTGTGGTACAGACAGTGTTAGATTTATAGTGTTACGACGTCGTCCAATTGATACCATCAGAGCAGCAGTTAAGCATAAACGACAGTAAGTATGATTTTTACATTATTCTCCGTCTGAAACAGTCGTGTTGAACCCTAAAAATTTTGTGAACGTAATATTTATTATTTAGAGTTAAGAAAAGGTTGAGGAAAAGAAAATTAATTTTTTTCTTTTTCCTATTTTTTTAAATTTTTCTAAGTTTTTCAAAGCAGAAAATACGTCCTTCAGACTAATAAAATATGGATCGTTCACACTATCAGCGGTTACAATATGAAATTTGTATCTGCACACATAACCTCAAATAAAAAAATAAAAACTGAAAAAACTGCTACAACTTCCGATGTTTTAAGTGAAATTTGATGAAATTTTCAGAAATTATACTATATAGCGTGAACAATAACTCGCTAAAATTTCAAGTCAAAATATTTAATACAAGTCTTAAAAATTGACTTTAAATTTTAAAATTGATTGGACAATTCTTTTGTGCATCGCATCGTATGAGGTTCTTTTTTTTAAATAATGTAGTTTTTCTTATGCACTTTATGATAGTGAACAAGAGAAAATTTTAAACTTAAAAAATAATGTAAAAAATTGATTTCTTGTATTTTTTCGTAAATTTTTCGAATAATTTCACTTTCTTTGATAAAACTCAATTTTTTTTGTATTTTCAATTACTTTTTGACATATTCTTATCTAACTTTTTGAAAGAGCATTAAGAAATCATTTATATATAAAAAATATTACGCATACATATGAAAAGAATCGATTTTTTGTCAAAAAAGTGAAATTTTTCGAAAAAACTGACGAAAAAATACGAATAATCGATTTCTCTCACTTTTTTTCAAGTTTAAAATTTTTTCTTCTTCGCCATCATAAAGTGCATAAGAAAACCTAATCTTTTTAAAAAAAAGAACCTCATACGATGCGATGCACAAAAGTAATTGGCCAATCAATTTTAAAATTTGAAGTCAATTTTTGAGACTTGTATTAGATATTTTGACTTTAAGCCAGTTATTGTTCATACTATATAGTACAATTTCTGAAAATTTCATCAAATTTCACTTAAAACATCCGCAGTTATAACTACAAAACCAAAATTTAGCAGTGTTTTCAGTTTTTTTTTGATGTTAAATGTGCAGATAAAAATTTCATATTGTAACCGCTGATAGCCTTTATCATAATGAATAGCCTCAATTTTTTCGCTTTTTTTGGACCTACACACACCGAGACAGACTCATCTATGTTTAGAAAGAACGACCAAAATGGTAGATTTTCACAAAATGGCCGATAACTTGCGTAGCGGCGTTGCTAGAGTTAGAAAATGTCCATTTAGTATAGTATTCGATGTAACTAACATTTAAAAAAAAATGACACGGGAAACAATCCCTTATGTTTTGCTTGTCTGACTTCACCATAAAGTCAATTAAGAAATTTGTCAAAATGCACTTAAAAATGATAATATTTTATGTTCTACCTTTTTATCTCCATTCACTCTTATCAAAACGATTTTGTGCAAATACAAACATATTCAAAATTTGATTCTCTTTAACTTTCATTAGATACACTATATGCGTACAATCTATAGTTTTCGAGTTTTTATAGATTTTATCATGAAAGAAGTGTTCTGTTATAAATATGTTTAAAAATTCATATCTCTGCTAATATTGATCGAATGGAAATGAAAAATAAAAGGAAATTGTTCGTAATCGAATTCTTTATAACTTTCATTTGAGACATTTTGCGATCTGAAAGACCATTTTCGAGACTTTAGCGAAAACCGCGTGCGTTTCCGTTGTGTCGCAAAACTGTTAAAATTTCATAAAAACTTATCTCGGCTCCAATGGGTCGTACGAAGTTAAGAAAAATGAAATTGTGGTGCGGATTTTGATTACCTATAATTTGCATGTGTACATATTTTACAGTAAAATTGATACTTTCCGAGTTTTTTCCGAAAAAACTATTTTTTAACCTATTTTCTCACCCCCCTACCTCCCCCGGCGTCTACGGGTAAGGATTTTTCATATGTTAAAAAGTACCACAAAATAAGTCTGTTCCCAAAATTTCAGCCCACTCTGAATTATTTCATCCTTCCCATTTTACTGGGCTTAATTAGGTTGCAAATGTGTTTAGTATTTCATCAGAATTGGTTGAAAAATAAGGTAAATTTAACGATATAAATATTTATTACAGGAACAGGACATGTTAATTCGATAGATTTAATTTAATTTGAAGTAAAAATTTTAACATAAAAATTTTATTAACATTATTTTTGAATAGTTGGACCAGGAACAGGATATTTAGAACCTATTCTTAAATGAGAAAGTTCATCCGAATTGTATCGGAACGATTTTTTCTTCACTTTTACAGCGATTTCAATATTGATGTTATGTAATAATTCGCTGAATTAACCAGAAGACCGACTTCCTGAAGTTTTATTTCATAATTTTTTTGATGACGGTCCAATTTTTTGAAGAAAAAAAATTTCACCGTTTTTACTAGACTCCTATTGAACCCATTCACAGTTAGAAAGATATTGTAACATTAGCATGTCGGACTCCAAATTCATAGTTTTTGTGTATCACCAGCGCATTCACCAAATTTGCGATTATCAAACTATTTTTCATTCTTTCCATTTTCACTTAGTTATGTAGGCAAAAATTGGATGGAACCACCAGAGAAAGCTGTTATATCAAACAAAAGATCACCAAAATCGAAGATCCTAGTAAAAAGTTATGGTCTAGCAAACATAACTGAAAAAATACATACTCGAACTCTTTTTAAAAAGTTTTTACTTAATTTGATACATCCTATCGATTGGCATAGATCCCGGATTTTAGAAGTGGTCCAACTTAGTGTTATTCACGAGAAACTTCAGAAATTTTTTCCTTGCATCTTCTTTAAGGTGTACAGAAATATTAATGTGTTATACTAACTTCTACCTAGTTTGATTCACTAGGAAGGTATTTAGAAAAATTAATGTCCCTATGGATGGAAGAGAAACATTTAAAGTACAATTTTTTCCTACTGTCACAAGAAACTTTTAATAATAAAATGGGACACGCTATTAATTTTGAAACAACTCTGGTTAAGTGCAGATTTGTCGTTATTGGGCCAACGCATAATAACGTTTAGATAAAATACAATTGTTAAGCCGTTAACGGGCCATCAAAGTATATTTATCATCGCATTCTGGTTATATAAGACTTAAGGCCAACATATAATGCAGTAAACGACAATTTACCGCCTATAACTATAATGGTCCGGCACTCTGACTGACTTGCTATATTTACTGGGTATGGAGTTGGATGAAAACGAACACCCTGCATGTGAATTTTGATTCACTTTCACTCTGTCTTACAGTAGATACTTAGGTTTCTGTAATTTTTTCTTAATGCACAAGTAATGTATAGGACCCTATTAATTTTTTAAATAACTGATATTACGGAATGAAAATTTCTACTATTATAGTTTTCAGGTATTTATGGTTTTTCTTTAAAAAAGAGGTCTATCAAAAATACTAATAAATATCGATCAGCCTTAAACCGTTTCGTAATATCCAATTAAAGCATAGGACCGGCCAATTGTTAAACAGAGGGGTCATTGTTATTGTTATATATATTAAACTGTTAACAACATAACCTAGGTACAGCTTGCACTTACCCATTCCATGCCATAACACGATAGGCGTTACGTTTTCATTAACACATAAACCACAACACAAGGAAATTAAAAACAAAACGGTTAAAATGTTTCCTCTCATTTTGAAAGCAAGCGCATTATAAAATTATAATAATTATCGATAGTTTGATAGGCAAGAGTAGTCACAAACAAGCGCAACTTTAAATATTTGCGCAGTCTCAGTCTCGAAAGAGCAAATGTAGCATATCAATATCAGTGGCGGACTGCTACCGATCTAATCTTATTTATATAAAGGAGTCATTTTTTTAAATACCTACGTCTTTATATATTTGATGATTTCAATTGGAACTATTTGTTCAGTTATTAATGTCAATTTTTATCATTTTTAAAATTAAGCGATATATATATATATACATAAAAAATGTATTTAAATAATTTTAATGTAAGTTGTTTTGACCCCTCGACCTGAGGATATATTATTTATAATTATTATGATATTTGAATTTCAGAAAACAGCAAAAACTAAAAGGACATTTATTTCTGATTAAAATACTTACTGCCATAATAAGTTATTTACTAAAAAATCATTCGAATTAAACTTGGAACTAATAAAACCATAAACATATACCGGTTTCAAGACGATAGTTATTATATATGGAGTGAATGTGAAAAGTAAGCTTTCGTACTGCGAATTTCCAGCAAACATTTTTTGCTCGATCAACGTAAATCGGATTATCCCAGGTAGCACACAGCATCGCAGGAATGTCCAGTTTTGACCCTTACTTGGCCTGTACGTCCTAATATTATAGACACCTCCACTGAATGGTTTGACCGTAATCATTTTTATTGTTCTTTTTGGGTTAATCTGTATTATTGCGTATATAATTCTGCAAATTCAGCAAATGCGGAATCCGCAGCAAATAAATTTATAGAAACCTTATTAAACAAAATAGAAATGAGCATATATTACCAGAGAATTTCTCACAAAAATATTTAAAGAAAAGGGTGAATGACAACCTCTTTTGTAAGTTGCGTACATCGTAAAAGCACTATATTTATAACTACTAAATGAAATCCTAGAAATTTATAATTAAAGGTGTAACATAAAAAAAATCCTTAAAAACCCGATTGAAACGAGAAAAGCTGATTATTATAAAAATTTGTTATAACTAAACAGAAATAATATATTAGGCACATGGAAAACTATTAAACAATTGTGTACTAAAATAAACACTACCAACAAAATAGGATTCATTAAATATTAATAGAATTAAATAATTACTAATAATATAAATATGTCAGATGCATTTAATAAGGCTTTCGCAGAAAATTGTACTAGATCGTGGCTATTCCCCAAGTAGAAACATGTTACAAACTCAATTTATATAAACATGAAGTTATCGATACCATTAATGTATTCAAAATTAAAAATTCTCCTGGATTTGACAACTTACAGGGTAGAAACATTGAAGCATTATAGTTTAATATATCTGTGGCTCGTTATCTCATATTATAAACACCGTAACTGGCACCGGAAAGATAGAACATCTGCTTTTAAAATATCAACAGTTATACGAATATAAAAAGGGAAATATTAGATCCAAGTAATTATTACAGGCCCAAATTCTTAATAACTAAATTCACAAACATTTTGAGAAAATTACCAAAAATCTGTAAGCATACTTACAAAAATACAATATCATATCTACAAAACAATACGGCTTTTACGCTGGAATATCAACACAAGATGCTATTGTAACTCTCACAAAAAAGATTTAGAACTCGCTAGACCAACAACAAATGCCTTCGTTAGCTGCCTTTTTAGTTTTAGTTAAAGAATTCTCACTGCCTTATAAATATTGAGAAGATCTTGGTATTCAAGAAATCAGTTTAAAACTATTTAACAGTTATTTACGAGATAAAGGATTCAGTATATTAACTTCAGTGGAGTATACAATAACCTGAAAATTATTAAATACGGTGCTCTCCAACTCACTATTTAGGGTCCACTTCTTTTTTCAAAAGTAACGCTAGTAGACTTCCTCGTAATAATCCCTCTCACTGTTAGATAGTTCGTACTACGTCATCAATCAGTCGCGCATCCATCTGGCGCCTACACCCGCTTGTAAGTGTTTGAAGGAAATGATTGAATTCGTCCTGTGTTGGCAGTCAGTCAAAGCGACTCATCGCCAACAGACGTGTCCACTTCTAGATCCGAACCCAGGTGCCATATATCATTTTCGAACAGCAGGATTTTGGCCAAGTCCGTACTACGTCATCGACTAGCAGCGCATCCATCTGGCGTCTACTCCCTCTCCGGTGGTAATTGATTCATTTTCAGAAAAGAATCTGAGGAGCCGTGCAGTGGGATTCCATTCCGATCACTCCACCGCAGAAGATGTCTGTCATCTGGTACTACCTTTTTCGTTGCGACGCTTGCTCTCATTCCAGTATTTAGAACTTGTAAAATTTTCTCGAGGTAACCAATTAGCATACCCGTGAATTTGTGTATGGTAGGTTTAATTGAATATACTGATATTACTGAAAATTCTGAGTTTTACTGTTTGTATGTGAACGTCGAATTGCCCAAACTAGTATACTTTCTCCACTTGAGCTACTCAGCCTCGCGTATTGAGGCTTGAGGGTAGTGTGTCCTATCACTTAAACTAGGACGCTCGCCCGAGCACAAACTGAAAACTCGTTTCCAGAGCTCGAATGTCAAGGAGTAGCCCTTTTTCTCCACGTCACCGTTTGAGGTGATTTACCTTTATAGGTTTGTAATACGTCGACGTCGGCTTGTTTGGTGACACCATACCGAGTGGCTCAACTGCATTAATAATGAGCTCGTAATGTGTTTGTTGCCTTTTTTATCTGCAGAGCAAAATTGCAGACGACTATATATCTGTAACCGTTTTCTTTACAGACTCCCACCCAGTTTTACCCTGCACCATTGTCTTTGTCATGTTTCTAGTCGTTACAAGCTACCCTATTTCTAGTACTGCCCTTGTTCTTTCACTTCTACATCTGTTGCAATAATATAAGATGTGTTCTACCGTGTCGACAGTAACAGTAGCAGCATTCATCATTATGCGCTTTTCAAAATATGTGCAAATAGTTCATAAAACATCCGTGTCCTGTTAATGCTTGGATTACGTAGTAGTCTGCCTCCCCGTTCCTTCTATTTGTCCACGTACTGACGTCTGGTATCAGTTGCTTTGTCCACTGTTTTTTTGTGTTAGCTCTTCCACCTCATCTGCTACTTGACCACCATCATTTCTTCCCTTATGTTTCTTTGTTCCTCCTTTCCTCTTACCCAGTTTTCCACCCGTTCCTCAACCATTAATTCTATAGGCATGTGCCCAGAAACCACCATTACTGCCTCGGTGGAGGCCGTCCTGTATGCGCTGCAGGTTCTTAGTGCCAGTCTTTGTTGGTTTTTCTCCATCAGTTTCCTGTGTTTCTCGATTAGCATTACCTTTCTCCATATCGGAGCACCACATAGAAGGACTGAGTACACCACCGACCTTCTCCTTCTGGCCCGTCCGCTAGTGCAGCTACTGTTTTCTCGACTTTCTTTGTAATCGTCCTGACGTGCTCTGCCATCCGCATACTTCTGTCGAAGTGTACCATCAAGTATCGTATTGCTTCTTTGGTTACCGTTATTGTATCCAACACTTCAACATTCATTCCTATTATTATTCTCTTATTTGCGATGGCAAATAGGCTAACACCTGTTATGGAAAAGTTACTTCCTGAAACACAGAGTGGCTTTAGATCAAACCAAGGCACATCGGATCTAATCTTCACACTTAAACAGCTTCAAGAAAAAGCACTCGAACATCAAGGAGAAATTCACATGGCCTTCATTGATTTAACCAAGGCGTTTGACTCGGTGGACAGGGAAGTGCTCTGGAAAATTATGCTCCGCTTAGGTATCCTTAGAAAATTTGTGGAAGTATGTCGAAGTCTACATACAAACAACAACGCCCAGGTTATGTATAATAATGTGACAACCGAACCTTTCCAAACCCTCACTGGAGTTAGGCAGGGATGTGTCCTGGCACCCCTACTCTTTAATTTGTTTACCACTGCTCTAACAATTATTGTTGAAAACAAACTGACAGTCAGAGGAATAAGTCTCAGGTACCGTTTTGATGGCGGTCTCTTTAACATAGGGCGCTTTAGAGCTTTCACGAAGACACGCACACGATTCATTTGTGATCTCCAGTATGCGGATGACTGTGCACTTTTAGCCTCTACGCCGGAAGAGCTTCAAGAACTTTTAGATGTGTATGCCCAGAGCTATGATTCCTTAGGACTTAAAATCAACATTGGAAAGACTAAGATTATGTCAACTCCTCATCAAATGAACCAAGTGGTGGATCAGTTCAATTACTTAGGCAACGTTGTTAATGACAAAGCAAACATGGACAGCGAGATTCGCAATAGGATTAACGCTGCATCTAGAGCACTCTGGGGACTTAGAGAGAGAGAGTATTTGACAACCACGACCTTGCTTTGTTAACGAAAATGGCTGTCTACAGAGCAGTTGTCATTCCAACACTGCTATATGGATGTGAAAGCTGGGTCACTTACCGTCGTCATGTGAAAGAATTAGAACGTTTTCAGCAAAGACACCTCAGAAGTATGATGCAAATCCGTTGGTTCCATCACATATCAAACGTGGAAGTGCTCAGGAGAGCGAACAGCCTTCCAATTGAGGTGCTTATTTCAAGAGCACGCCTAAGATGGGCAGGTCACGTTCATCGTATGCATGATAACCACCTTCCTAAATGTACACTTTATGGTGAATTGCTAAGCGGTAGAAGAAGGCGTGGCGGTCAACGAAAGAGGTTCAAAGACGCTCTCCATGAAAATCTAAAATCCTGCGGTATTGCAGACGAGCAATGGGAACAACTTGCAGTGGACAGAACCGAATGGCGAGGGGTTGTGGCCAGCTATCAAGGAAATGTTGCTGCAAGAAGGCCGAATCCAAGACCTAACCAGGTCTATGTTTGTCCTGACTGCGGTCGACATGTGCTCTCCCGAATTGGCCTCTATAGCCATAGTCGTGTGCACCGTAGATGAATGGGAATTACAATAGACTACACCTTTTACTTGTTTTTTATTGTACACAATTTATCGACTGTAACATTTTTATACTCGGACTCGAGTAACGGCTAATAATAATATTCTCCTGCCTACGAGCAGTACCGTCTTAGTTATTTGGAGCTATCTTTAGCCTTTGCCGGTTCATCTACTGGACTATATCTCTCCTTTCTCCTTCGATGCTTGTGTAATATAGGGATGTTTTATCAAGCGCTCCTTCATTGTCCAAGTTTTTAAGAGAATATTCAGCTTTGTTGATTAGCCAATGTAATACTGTTTCTGTTAACATTCCTGCTCTATAGGCATACTGGTTCTGAAGGAGAGGCCGATTTGCTAATGCTTCATCCCTAATGTGTCTATCCAGCAGATTTTCTAAAGGCTTGAGTACAAATGGCATCAGACTTATCCTTTAATTTTTCAGGTTTAGATGTGGTGTCCAGTGTCTAACTGCTAATAAATTTAATCTTTTCCGTTTGTTTAGTAGATCTTATAAATCTTGGAATAGATAGTTATGTTTACTATATATGTACGTTTTCAGATAGCTTCAGGTTATGCTAGTTCAATGTAAAATATTTCATAACTGTTCTGGTTCATACTATGACCCCAAGCAGCGCTACCATCGAAGTACAAGCACTGAACTCTATTATAATGAGTGCTTTCCATTTACACGACTCCCAACGACTCCTATGTGGACTCGTGTCAACTAGTGTCAACTCGCCACAAGGGTAAATGGAACGCTCGCTAGGCTAGTGTGAATCGCTTAAAAAAAATACACATTTTTTAAAGTCTCTTCCACTTTTTGAAAGGTTATTAATGTAAGTAAATATTATAAAATTTATTTATATCACGCATTCAGAATGTCAGATGAATGTGTATACAAAATTATTCTAACCTGTACGGATATATTCAATCAACATAGTATTTACGAATAAATAGCTAAAAATCTACGGATCTAATATCTACAGATTACTGCAAATAATTACATTTCTCACCTACCTTCATTTTTTCAATCAGACTTTGCATTAACTCTCCACTATATATTTTGCTTCGCCGCATTCGTTCAAACTTCCACCTCTTTTACGCCAAACTCATAGCGTTTTCTGCTCGTTGTACTTTTTGGATTGAGTGCGAAAAGTACATTCTACTGGGAATTTTGGTGGGCACTATTTAAGTTTTGTACATTCTACTGGAACTGGGATACTGATAAGGTGCGCACTAAGTGCAATAAAAGTGGCCCTGTGTGTGATAGTCGGGGCCACTTATGAGTGCAAAATGGCTGAAAACATAGTATCATAGTATTATTCAATGTATTTTTGAGACACGTGGAATTCTCGTCTTCATCATTGGAAGAGGAAGAAATTATTTCATTATGCAAAAAGGAAAGAAGTTTAACATTTTTTTAAGATGGAAAAGCTGTAGCTCATGATTTAATTAGAAGGTTTGCTGGAAGTGAATTCTGTAATGATTATGCTAAAAGCGACTATGGAGGAAGTCATTTTATACATGTCGGTAATTTTCACAATATGTTGTTTGAATGATTGTGATGTTTGATATGGTCACAGATAAATGTCATTGGATACATTCCTCTGGCTACTGGCACTTACTAACCCATGCAATATAGTTCAACAGGTCACGATTGCAGGTGCAGTTCACATTTAAGTGCACACTGAGTTCTACGAGTAGAAAACGCTATCAGCTATTTACCGGAGTCTGTTTGAGTTGATTAGTGTCTCCAACTCACGGCGACACAAATCAAATGGAAAGCACTTTCGGTGACAGGAGACGACTCGTGTTGACTTGTATCGGTAAATGGAAAGCACCCATTAGAGTTCAGTGAGTACATGTCATGAGTCAAATATGTTGATTATTTGAGTATATGATTTCAAGTGTAGCTAAAATTTGCTTTGAAGTTGTATTTGCTGTTTTTGTTATTATAGGCAAGAGCCAGAAAATATTAAGGTGCTTGTTTTGTGTGTGCCTAATTGCTGCGCTATTCGAAAATGGACGTAGATTCTATATGTTACTGTAGATAAGATACGGTCATAAAATCTCAGAAGACAGAAGCAAAAAACATCCGTCATCTAACGAATGAAAAATCTGCTGTTAAATATACAACGTAAGGAACAAAGAAGTTAGAAAAATTGAGAGTGTAATATTATATACCGAGTTTTCTTGTACTTCAGGGATATTTTATGTACATGTTATAGACTATACTTTAGGATAAAATTTCAAGTTTATATTTCAAAATATATTTTGTCAATGGATATTTCTTATTTTATTATTCACCAAATCTGCTTTCACCCAAATCTCAAAAATGAATTTAAATCGTCCCGCCGACCTCGTAAATGTAAGTGTTCATAGTACGAACCCAAACATGTATTGATGGAAAGTAAAGGAGTTTCCCATCTATATCCTATATAACAACTATCTAATCGGAGCGAGCGTAGGTGCGTCTTTACTATGTACATACTTCGATATGCGATGTAATGCAACGTAACGCGCGGTTAGTAGTTGGATGGGTGACCGTTCCAACGAAGACCGCATCCTCGCCTCACACATCTTCCAGCGGCTTGTATATCAGTAAATGCGCGGAAGCTATACAACCTTAGGCGAGGGTTGTATAGGGGATAATCCATCCTTCGTAGAGGATGTGTAAAGCCGTCGGTCCCTTGTCTATTAAATGTTAGGCAAGTAAAAGATCCCTACTCTTCTTAAGGGAAGAGGTTCGGCAAAATTCCTGATTGGGCGTCGGTGTTAGGCCTCAGAAGCGGAAATAGGCCGATGTTAAATAAATATATTAAAAAAAAACCTATCTAATCTATGGATAGCTTTGGGCTTTGGTTAGGTTAGATAACAATGAACGGTTTTGTTGGTTAGATAACAATGGACAGTTTTGTTTGCATGTTTTATGGAAAATATATAAATCAAGAGTTACTGGCTGATGGTTTATCCAAAGCCAGGAGGAAGGAAAAAACTTATAAATCTCGAGATACGCGCTCTAAAAATTCAATTGTTTAAATAAACAATACGCCGACCTCGCTAAACTGCAAAGATGGACTGTGAACTCAACTTGATCCTCTAAATGAATTAAAATAAAAAAATTGGCCTAACCATTCACATTAAAACCTCCAGCATATTTATTAAAAAATAATGTTCACAAATCAAAATTAAAATGAATTAAAATTATAGAATCTTAATTAATTCTCAGAATAATCAGTTTGAATAAAAACATTAACAATGCAATTAATTTGTCAGAATTCATTTACTTAATGATGGCACTCACAAAAAGGAATATGATACCGTTTAGACTTTATTACCTAACTACCTTGGAAATTGATACTTGTGTTTACAATGTATCCCAAGCATACTTGTGAATATTACACGAATATAATACACAGGTACAATCGGACAATCCGTGACAAAACAACCATCGAGCGATATACAAATTAGTTTCATTTTTTGATATACATAATATTTTGCAGGAATGTGTAAACGCTAATAAGGCTATGGCTCATCTAAACCATTCTTTATTAAACGTTTCAATTAAATAATTGCGGAAAATGTTTTTTAAATATGCAATATTATATACAAAAGAATCTAGTAGTTGCCTATTATGATATAATAATATATTAACAGTGATTAAGTTCAAATATTTAAATACAATACAATACTGCTTTATATAAATAAAAACATTTTGTGTAAATAAGTATTAACCGTAGTCATAAACTCAAAATATCGGTTGAAGTTGATCAATGTATTACCACAAGAAATTAAACATTGGTAGGATAACAACCATTTAGGGTTAGGCCCGACTAATGTATATATTTTAGATAATTTGGTATTGGGATTCCGAAATAATAAAAATAAACATTGCTATTAAAAATGTTATTTCAAATTATTGTAAATATCTAGCGTTGTTACAATTTATATATATTTTCAGAATGTGAATTATAAGGTCTAGTAAACTTTAGGTTGGCGTATGTATGAATTGACACTACGCGTACGACTTCATTTATTTTGCACACAAAGTTATAACAATAGCCCAACTATGTTCACGTATGTCTACCAAGCTTTTCTCTCATCAAAAATGAATAGAGAGAGATAAATAATATATATATTCTTCCATAAGTTCGGCGATTCTCGAATTCTAAAGATTTGTCAATCCTTATTATCAACTGTTATTTATTTGGGTTGAAAGTCGTCTCATAATGGAATTGAATTGAATTCGTCTTTATATGAAATATTTAAGTTATTTTTATTGTTAAATAGTAGATATTCATCCGACAAACGGACGTTGTCAAACCACTAAGCTTATTACAATTTTCTAGTACTTAGATATTACACGTTTTATGTAGAATTGTTGTTCTCGTGCAGCTCAGTGTGTACAGACAATTCAATTCGATTGCCGCGGTGTCGCGCACCGTGTATATTTGGCTGGCTCCGGATCAGCTCTCTGGGAGGATCATGTATTTACTTATTTGATAAATTTGTGTTTGATTTTGAATTGAATTAGCAATAAAATACATCCGAGTTCAAATTCGGGTGGCTTCTTCCATTTTTCAAATTTTGCTAAATTGATAGTTAAAAATTGTCTTCTTAAAATTTTATTTTATTAATCTGTGCCGCGAATTTTGTTTAAAAAATCCCTAAAAACTTTTCTTTTATTAGTTAATCTCTAAGTAAATGAAACCGACTTTCCGACGTTTAATGGCCTTATTATTTATCCGATTGTCAGACGAATATCCACGGTTTTTATTTTTTACCTTCCCATATACGTAGTGTATAAGGAAAGTATTGTGAACGTGCAAAAAATCGATTTTGACTTTTGGTGAATTTATACGATTTCAGATTCCCTTAAGCCAAAAAAGTAGTTTTTAAAAATTATAGTAATAGTGAAAGTGAAGAATTAAGGGTTTACATAATTTTATTTTTTAATACACAAATCTTGAAACGTGCGTCGAATAAAGTGTTCGAGTGTATAGTGTTTGTGAAAAATGCTTTATTGCTAGTGTTGTTCTGTGATAATTGTTTCAATTACAATATATTTATATTTTAATACACGAATGGCGAACCGTGCATCGAGTAGATAAATTATTCATGTGCAGTGTTCAAATGCTTTAATGTTTATGAAAACTACTTCGTTTTGTGTTACTTTATTTAATTCAAAATTATTGTTAATTTGTTATTTAGTATCTAATAATTTTAATTTATTTGGTTTTATCTTAGAAATTGATAATTTTTTTATATTTATTTTCTCAATCAGATTTTTTTTATTACCGGTAAAAGAAGAACAATTTATTTTCGTTACTTCTAATGAAGATTTCATATTTATGTTTATTATTACATGCAATATTGTAATTTACTAATATCCTTTCACCTACTAATATTATTTTCCTTCCATTTCCTGGCAAGAAATGCCCATACCTCCCCGCAGTTCTTACTGGACTGTAACAATATTACTTTTCGTTTATTGTTTTTTCTTCTAATAATTAATATTGTTATTGACTGAATTGGGCAATTCGTTTCTTGTCAGTTTCATTTGTGCCCATTTGTTATCAGAATTACATTAAATAATGAAGTTAGTGAATTAATACTTGTTAACATTTTATGATAATCTTTAATATTTTTATAATTATTTAGCTACTGCATCAGTTATCATTCATGAACTGTTTTAGAACCACTGGCATTTTTGACCTATTCAATACGTATTATTTCAGACGACGAAGCGATGTTTGCACCCGCCAAATTAAAGCTTACTTGATTTTACATATGGATTTGTGGCGGATATGCTAATAGGCATGCCCATGAATTGGGAGACTTTTTTACTTATTTCCAATTGTCACAACGTGGCCATACATAAATCTTTAGAAATGCATATTAACACATATTTAGTGATCTTTTCTGAGGTTAAATTATTATCTACCCAAAATATGTAGTGAATACTCTTAATTTCATTTCATATTAATTTAAAGAAATACATTTTATGGGTAGGATAGATAAAAATAAGAAATTATTTTCTCTTACCAGTAGCTCTTGGCATATTAGTCTAGTGTATATTTTATAAAGGATATGTTAAATTTTAAAGCCCTTTAGGAGCACCAAATTAAATAATTTGAAGGTAGTAAATATTTTTATTTAATAACGGAATTTAGCAGGATGTGTTAAAACTTTAGCAGAGAAATTGATAATAGGGAGAAATTAGAACGATTTATTTGAACTAATGCTGTTAATATTAAAACAATGAATACTAAATGTGAATTTTATTACAGATTAGAGTCATTGGGCTTTAAAATTTAGCAGATTCTTTATAGGGTATCAAAATGCAAATTAAAGAATTTTCACCAATGATCGAGTATTTTATAAGATTTATAATTAACAGGAAACTTGTAAAAAACGTCAACTTTTAAATTTTTCTAAATTAGCGATTCCAGCTTCATAGATGATGAAGATATTGTGGCGCTTTATAGACAAAGTAAAATATTCAATAATTTTCTAATGTGTTTATGTTTTTACGTATGATTAATTTTTGAATTTATATTTATGTCTGAGTTTAAATATGATATTTATGTATGTTCGTAGTTATTTCAATTTACTAGTTTATCCTTTATTTAGTTACAATACAATACGATGTCATACGATACGATACGTTTATTGACACAAAATTCACAGATTTTGCATCTTACGCAAGTGTCAATATTTCTCTAGGAGTATTAACAATAGTTTTAACAGTAAAATATTGGCCTAAATGATCAGAAAGTCACGGTTCAATAATAACAGC
Organism: Leptura quadrifasciata; assembly: GCA_963675555.1. Classification (NCBI taxonomy): domain Eukaryota; kingdom Metazoa; phylum Arthropoda; class Insecta; order Coleoptera; family Cerambycidae; genus Leptura; species Leptura quadrifasciata. Next base: position 144,563,781 of record OY776673.1, on the reverse strand, counting down.
TTCATAGTCATTGTTGTTAAAATTAGTGAGATCTATACAACTAGATGAATGTGTAGCAATTCTTGTACTGTTCTTGATAATTATATCAAGACCAAACGAATCAACTAGTGATACTAAATCAGTCAGTGAACTTTTCTTATCAAAATTTATATACAAATCACCCACAACTACAATCTTAAACTCACCAGTAGAGTATTTGAATAACAAGTTTTCCAAATTGGTTAAAAATAAGTTAGAGTTCCCAGAACAAGATCTGTATATTGTAATAATTAATATTTTATTTTTAATTAATTTTATTCCTGTTAATGTCTCTATTAAACTCACCTAAATTTAAGGGCATATGTTTGTCATGGTTACTCAAAAATATAGAAATGTCCCCGTATATATTTAAAGAGTGAAATGTATTTAAAAACTGTAACCGTTTGGTCGCAAACAGTCGAAGAAAAACTTTTATCCACTAAACTCCTGTCAGGCCCAAAAAACGGTTAAGGATCTAAATAAACTAGTGATAAAAGACCTAAGTTAACCAAACAAACAATTTTATAGACTTCGGTATTCATTTTACGAGCAAAGCAGTGGAGAGCCAAAACAAGGTCGCCACCGCAACGGAAACTGACCTTTACTTTTATAGTTTCATAGGGGGAGCCCTCACTCCCATTGCAACATCGACTATAGTCGAAAGCAGGCAAAAAATGGAGCAGCTCTCCGGTAGCCAGACAGATCGCAGCTGTGTAAGCCTGGACAGACAGATCGCACGCAGAAAGATAAAAGAAAAATATAGCATCCCTCTCCGACAATGATGTCTCAGGGCACCGCTTCAGAAACGAGCCAGAGTATTGCGAAGGCGGAGCCAACCAAAGAAGAAGAAAACGAAATATTCAAACTGAAGCCGAAGAGGCAAAAGTGAGTAATCAGAGATGAAAGCAAGCCCGGCTTCACACACTTAGGAAGTAGCAAAAAGTACATAAATAACACACCAAATCCCCAAGAACTACAACCAAAACAGGTCGAAGGGTTAGTCCCAATTCCCCCCTCCCCGCCTCAACCAAACAACGAGAACGAAAAACAAAAGAGGTGAATAAAAATGGAAGAAGACCCCATCTCCTGGTGATCCATAGATATCTGGAAAATCACTGGAGAGTAAACAACTTCCTACGCAGTAAATTAAAAAACAAATACTTTTGAAAAAACACAATAAATAACACATCAATTCAAGTAAGCACGAAAGAGGATTGGCAAGCTATTATAAACGAATGTTTCAAACAAAGTAAAGTCGGATACCATACATATACCTTGAGAGAGGAAAAACGGACGCCTTCGAGCTGAAAGGCCTTCACCACGACATCGTGGTGAGGGAAGTCAAAGAGGAGTTGAAATCTTCTCATAACATAATAACAAGGGAGCTGGCACCAGATAACCTATGATCACCAATAATAAGGTTATGCTCAAGGACCTACAAAACAGGATGAGGTATCTGGAGAGCATGTCAGTTTTATGGGAGAGGCACGTGGACGCTAAGCAGATTATCCAGTGTTATCGATGTTAGTGTCAGTGGGGGCACGCAACCATGAATTCCAGAGCGGCCTCCAACTGCCTAAAATGCGAAGGAGAGCATTTAACATGAACCTGTACCAAATCCCGCGACACAACGGCTAAATGTGTGAACTGCGGGGAGCCACACCACGCAAATAGCGTGACCTGCGTAATTAAAATAGAGGAGATCGAGCGGAGGAATATCAGAATCAGGCCACTGCCCGTGATGAAATACGTGGCGGCCCCTCAGCTGAAAACAAACGCATGGGAAGAAACGGCAAGGCAGGCCAGACAAGCCCAGCTAATGACACCTCCACGCACCCAGCCAGGCCTACAATAAAAAATCGGAAGAACCACGGAGATCGGGCGCTACTATCATCCCTCCATTAGGGTACAAATCCACCATCGCCAAAAAAATAGGAAAGTTAAAACAGCAGCAGTAGAGAATGTCTTCTTTGATCGAACTCGACAAACTTCTGATCTTGTACAGCAACTTGAACGACGAGCTGGAGAGGTGCGTCAATGCAGGCGAAAAATTTTCCGTTATGCACCATTTCTTATAAATAATATACTGAGGCATAAAACTAACATTATGCTTCTAAATGAGACGAAACTTACAAGACAAGATAAACTACAAGTCCGGGGGCATACAGTATTCCGCATGGATAGGGCCGACAATAGCAAATGCGGCGGGGGTAGCCGTGTTCATAAGGATCGATATAGTGCGCACACACATCTATACGGAACGCAACCGTAGAGAATATGTATGTAACGGACAATAGCGTACAATAGGCCAGCGAACGAATTCACAGCGGTTTGCCTGGAGGATTTGATGAACGCGGACAAGCGCTGTCTGTTCATAGGTGACCTTAACGCTAGGATCGCAACTGGAACTGCCATCGAAACAACGCGAACGGCAATACTCTGACTATGTAAATAGTCATTCTGCAATATCTGGACGATCCCACGTGTTTTCCGGACAACGATACAACACCTACAATCCTTGACATAGTTGTCAACAAGGGCGTGAGAAACTCCACAGCCCCAGCGGCCTTGGAGGAATTGATGTCCGAGCATAACCCAATCGTCCTAGTGTTGAACGATATGTCAACGGAAAATATCACACAAAATACCCCATTCCTTATAGTGGCGCCGACTGGCGGCTCTACAAAACACACATTAACACAAACTTAACAACAAATAATACAATCAATATGCCCGCCGAGTTGTAAAATTCAGTGGGAGAGTTTACAAGAGTTTGCGGGATGCCAAGCAGACTTTTGCCACCACTATAACGATTAATCCAAACAAAGACCGACTCGACGAAGCGGTCATACAGGACATACGAGAAAAGAATAGACTGAGATGACATTGGCAGCGAAAGCGCGATGTCAACACTAAGGCCGAGATGATCAGACTGCAAAGTCAAATCAGAACCTCCATCGACATGTAAAGAACCAGAAATGGGAGGACAATCTGAAAGCGCTAAATCCACAAGACAACTCGCTGTGGAAGCTAATGAGGGCCCTGAAAAATACGATGGAGGCTATACCCGCGCTGACATGCACGAACGGACAGACGGCGATGACAGATGCACAAAAAGCGAACATTTTGAGAGTATGCATAACGCACATATTTCTATTAATTTTGAACGACCGCATCGAAAATAGTCGTGACGTACAAATGGCGAGAATTTTTGAAGGTCATGACCAAGCCCTCGAAAATAGCAGATATTATCAAGAACCTACCGAACAACAAAGCCTCAGGAAACGACGGCGTCGAATACAAACAAACTACTCAAATACCTTCCAATGAAAGGTATTGAACAGTTGATGCACATCGTTAACGCGATCCTGCGGCTACAACACTGGCCTAGTCAGTGGAAGTGCACCGTGATCGCACCCATCCTTAAGACAAATGAGAATGCGAAGTTCGCCGACAGCTACAGGCTCTCGTTACTGTAGACGATCTCCAAGTTGATGGAGAAGGTCATCCTGACCAGACTGGGCAGTGTTCAGGAGGAACTTCACATCAATGATGAGTCTCAATTTTCTTTAGGAAGGGCAGGAGCACGGAGCAATAAGCCGTTAGGATAGTTAACGATGCTGACGTCAAAGTGCTATATAACCTTGGGAAGAGCACCGCTATGGTGCTCCTCGATATTGAGAAGGCGTTCGACACCGTCTGGATCCCAGGGTTGCTCTACAAACTGCACGGCTATAACTTCCCGACTCACTTCATTAATCTCATTCACTTGTTCTTGACGGGTAGATCCCTGCAGGTTCGAGTGAATAGCAAACTATTAACACGGCAGGACTTTCGCGCGGGAGTCCCGTAAGCATCATGCCTGTCACAAAAGTTGTACAGCCTGTACATCTCCCACTACTCGAATACGAAGGTGGCCAAGTACGCCGACAACACAACCATGTACATGCATTCACACAACGCCCAAACAGCGAATATGCTACTGAAAGCGCACATGGCCCATGCCACGGCGTATTACGGCTGATGGAAGATTCTGATAAACGCTGAGAAGTCTGAGGCGATAGCCTTCACGCGCCGTTTCACTGAAAACAAAACCATAACACCAATTTCGATCCGGGGAAACACAGTTCCAACCAAGAGGCGCGAGGTATGTGGAGGTCAGACTGGACCAACGACTGACGTTTAACACATATATAAATGAAACAATAGGACCGGTCTACTTCCTGTCCAGGAGTCTATATCCGCTCATGGTCAGGGGTAGCAGACTTAACCTATAAAGTAAAAAATTTTTGCATGCAATGGCGGTCAGGCCGTCCATCACATACGTGGGGTGGTATGGTGCAACACATCGGCCACGACAATGAGACAACTGAAAGTCTGTTCCCTTAGATATAAGTAATTTTAATACATATTTTTATCACAGAAGATGTCTAGGTTTAAGTTTTTAATTGTCTTTTAACTAAACCAGACCTAGTCCGTCCAATCCTGCAATCCGCCACTGGGATCAACGCGGTGGTTGCACGGTCGATCCCGGAGTAGGTTCTGGGGAGGTACTTGTTATAATTTTATATTAATAAAGTTGTTTTGAATTGAATTGGTAGATCCATTAAGTAAACTAGTGCAATTTTATATCCAAATATCAATTTGTTTATAAACAATTAAAATGTCAAAAGGTCATTGTAAAGTTTCTTTTTAATTGTAGGTCCTTGAAAATTCCGTTAGGTCATGCTTTTATTTTTGATTTTAGTCAAAAAGTCAAAAAGTAATATTAGCAACAAAATAATTTAAAATGGAAAAAACTGCATATTTACTTTACTGCCCAATTTTTTAAAATTATTGTTAGAAAATATTTAATATCTGATACCAAAAAATCATTCTACTGCCAAATATAGGATTAGAGTAGATTTTTCAACTTTATAAGTGTTATATAAGACTTTTAAATAAGTACTTTATACATGATATTTTAGTTCCATATTTTAGTTTAATAAAAGGAAATTTTTCATTAAATATGATGCATATTGGCATGTATATATTTAAATTAAAACAAATTTCAGAAATTATCTGTTGTTTGTGGCTTTTATAATTTCACAACATAAATGAACAGAAAATTACTTTTATTTGAAATTTAATTGCGAAGAATCCTGATTTTTTTCCTATCAATTTCGAATCCATGCCAAATACAATAGAATATATTATCCAAAAAAGGAGGAACGGGCCTAGTTTAAAAATAGTTGTTCGGCATTGTATAAAATATTTTTTTACAACTTGCCTGAATTGTACATTTCATTAATAAAAATAACTTTTCCAAACAATGCTACTCGTAAACTTGTTTAACTTGAATGAAATCAATAGATAAACAATATAGATAAACAATAAAAATTAAATGTGCGTATTTTTTAACCAAAGCACTACCTATCCAAATAAATATTCTTCCCACTATTTGAGAATTAGAATTAATCTGTAATATAAATAATGGTTTATAGACCAATGATTTGTGAAATAATTTGACAAATGTAATCGATTACTTTCAGCGAAATTTATGACTAATAAATCAACTCACTTCCGCGTAATTAGACTGTACTTTTCGGTTTACATTTATATTCTAAAAATAAAATACAAATTGCAACTTAAAATAACTTAAACTTACTTGTAGGTGATGTGCAGTAGTTACGCTAGTTCCATTAAATTAACAAGTTGATGTAAAATGAAAATAGACACGGAAATGATGTTTGAGTGTTTGATACACTTAAATTTGTTTTATTATCCGGTTTTTGCAACTTGTGAATCCATAATGACAGTTGCAAAATACAAGAGTATTATTAACACACCAGATATAATACAGGATGGAGCAGTGGTATTTACTAAACTGGTTGCAGAACTAGTGAAAATTCTGTTGTACAGGAGATTCAAAGAAGACAGGAGAAGTATGGTTTTTTTTATTTATCCATTTATTTACTAGGTTCTAGGTCATTAATAAGTAACAATATATAATGCTTTCATCTATGAACAAATTAATGCAGTATTTGTTTATTTATTTAATTACAATACTTTTCTATTTAGAGCTGTAGAAGTTTATTGAGAATTCCAATACTGTCTATTAAATAGCGTTTAATCAGTTAATTCAATCTACTGCGCTTTGTTTTTAAAATTTAGCCAAATAAGCAGAACATGACATTGCAGAAGAGCTGCCTCCCATATTCTTTGTAATGTGAGACAAAATTACGATTTTTAACCTATTAATAAAATATGGGTTGTAATATTGCATTTTCTTTATATTGGAATAAACCGAAAACCACTATACAGGGTGGACCATTAATAATAGGCCATAGTTCAGGGGTAGATTCTTTGGGCCAAAATAAGAGAATAAACTAAATATGCTTTTGTAAAATGTTGCAGTAGAAAAAGATACAGGGTGTCAAGTTCAAATTATCTTTGCGTTTTTTTGCAATAACTCAACAGCCTCTTGACTGATCTTCTCCAAATTTGCTAGAGGAACTGTTTTTTATTCTAAGAAACTATGATTTATGTATTACATCACGTTAGATCATAGAGGGCGCTGCAGGACCTGTATCTGATGATGAATTTTTTTATACTTTTTATACTTTTTTGACGAAACGTTGTGGTACCTCTAACCAGAAAATCTGATGAGGGCGTCATTTCCACGTATAGAAGGTACACTTGGTAGAACTTGATAACTCCAACCGTTTTTGTTAAACATTTCAATAATTTTTTGAAAGATAAATTCAAATTTAATGAAACACACTGTATTTATTGAAAAGTGGGCTTTGGTTACGTTTCAGTTCTGTCATTTACGTCATTTAATCATTTTATTTTGTTCTTATGTTTCTCGAGCTAATTTCTTTAACTTCTTTATTTACAATGCCTAGACATAATAATTTTTTAAATAGGGAAATGAGGGATATGATATGTGTTTACGCTCAAAATAATTTTAGCGGACGTGCTGCAGCGAAGAGATACTCATGCAATATTCAAATAGAATACAGCCAGACCATAAGATTTTCAAAGATCTGTTTTGTCGTTTAGGATAAACGGGTTGATTTCGCCATAAAGACGATGTAGGACGACCGAAACGAATTACTCCATTACTGGAAATTTTAGTTCTTGTCGATGAAGATCTTCAAGTCAGCTCAAGTCGTTTAGTAGCAGCAACAGTGATGAGTAAACAATCTGTCCTAAGAGTCTTACGTAAAGAACGCTTCCATCTATATTATCTCACTCCTGTACAAAACATATTTCAAAGGGATCTTCCACCTAGGCTACAATTTTGTCAATTTGTTCTAAATAAACACAACAGGAATCGAAATTTTGTTAAGAACACTTTAGTTACAGACGAAGCAGCCTTTACTCGCCGAGGCGTTTTTAACTGGAGAAATACCCATTACTGGGAAGTAGAAAATCCGCATGCCGTTAAAGAAAGGCATATCAGCAAGAATTTAAGACTAAAGTTTGGTGTGATATCATCGGCGATCAATTATTATCATAGTATATCACATTATGGCTTCGAGTAAGGTTGTTTGTTCACAGACCTCCTGCTCATTTTACTATAAATGTTGCAAAAATAAACCTTTTTTGCATTATGTGTGTGTAAAATGCTATAATATATATCACAAATGCTGCGTGCCTAAGTTTAAGAAACAAATACGTTTTATTGAACGTAATAAAATAATGTGTTGTGAGGAAGATATTTCAAGTGACCGTGAAGACGAAAAAAGTATTCTTCTAGAAAAGACCATTGGCGATCTTAGTGAGGACAATAATTTGAAAGATAAGCATATCTATAAACTAAAAGTGGAAAATAAATTAATTATTGACGAAGCTGTAAAAGCGGAAGAGGAGATGAACCAGCTAATTAAAGATCAGGAAAAAATTATCGCCGATTTAGAAGAGGAGATAAAATATATTAGGAAAAATATATTAACAATAAAACATTAAAAAGTATTGGCACCCAAACAAAGAATAAAACAAAAAATATATCTACATCTAATGAGACTTACTTTAAATCATCCAGTGGCGTAGAGACTAAAGACTGTGCAAATTTGGAAACGAAAACAATTAATAATTTGAAAAATTCTAATAATATCAAGAACCCCATAATAAATAAGTCAAATTCAGATATAACAGACAGTCAAATTAAGTCAACAAATCATAGTCACCCCTCAAAATGAATCCCAGGTAACCATATAAAAAAACATAAAATTATTTTATTGTGTGATGACTATGGCCGTAACATTAATAAAATGATATATGAAAGAGTATCTCCTGCTAAATACCGAATTGAAACCGTTATCAAACCTGGGGCTTGTTTCCATCAAGTTATTGAAAATATAGGACCTTTAACAGCAAGCTATACAATGGACGACTATATTGTTATCATTGCAGGTTCAAATAATTTTCAGAGGAAAACAGACAAGTATCCATCTTTCAGAAATATTTGGGAAAAAGTTAAATTATGTTCACTTTCTAATATTATCATCACCACAGTGCCATATCAAAATTCAAAATTGGACAAGTTTATCTATAAATTTAACAATAAGCTAAGTGAATTTGTGTGGAAGCTGAACAAATGTATTCCTGGGAAATTGCGTATTGTACATGTCAACAAATACCATAAGGAAGAATCAAGAAAGTCTGATTTAGCCTGTACAATTACTAACAACATATTGTGTAAAAATAATGACAAAAACTTAATATTTATTCAGCTAAATAATTATTGTGACAACACACAAATTATTGATATACAAGATAATTCCTTGTCGCAAGAGAGTCCAAATATGAACTTAAAGACGTCCGAATCGGCAGAAGGGAAAAGTGAAGTTTCTGAAGTAACAAATGATGTCGGAATAAACTCAAGAGGAAGTTTCTTAGAAGTACAGTAAGGGAAACTGATATCAAGATAGTTCATCAAAATGTGCAATGCATTAATAACAAACTTTTAGAGTTAGAAGAATTTTTAAAAAATATAAATTGTGACATCTTTTGTGTGTCTGAATTTTGGGCAAAGAAAGACCAACTTATGTCCTTAAATATTAATGGATATTGTTTAGGTAGCTATTACTGCAGAGAAAGTTTTAAAAATGGAGGTGTATGCATTTTCGTAAAAAACAGCTTAAATTATGTTAATCTAGATTATGTAAGTAATCTATCTGTAGAAAAAGATTTTGAATCTCAGCTATAAAATACACGGTAAAAGAAAATGAATATTTTATAATTATAGCATTATATAGAAGCCCTGATGGAAATGTTTCCATCTTTTTCGACAAGCTAAATATAGCGCTAAACATGCTGCTAAAAAATCAAAAAATCATAAAAAACATAATATAATAATATGTGGCGATTTTAACATAAATTTTCTTTTGCCTTCTAAGAACCGCACAGACCTTTTAGATATTTTTAATTCTTATTGTATTACACCTACCATAAAGAAACCTACTAGAGTTAAATCCTGCATAGATAATATTTGTGTAAATTTGAATGAAGAATTGTACGAGAGTTCAGTGATAAATAATGGTATCAGTGACCACAATGCCCAAATAATCTCGGTTCAAATTAAAAATGACATTAATAATAAAAAACGAATAACATACAGAGAATTAAATAATCCTGATAATGTTCGACATTTTTGTAATTTACTTAAGAACGAAAATTGGAATAATATTTTAAATTCAACATGTGATGCAAATACTAAATTCGCTATATTTTGTGATACTTTTTTATATTATTTTGAATTAGCTTTTCCAGTAAAAACTAAAACTATAAAACATAATGAAATGTCAACAAAAAAATGGATAACAAACGGTTTAAAAATATCTTCAAAAAAATTAAAAGAACTATATGCGTTAACTTTAAATGGGGGTGAAGAAATAAAATTGTTTTATAAAAAGTATAAATCTATCTACAGACAACTTTTAAAAAAAGCTAAAAAAATGTATAATAATAGCCTACTTGCTAATACTAAAAATCAATCGAAAATGGCGTGGAACATAATCAGGCATAATAATAATGATAATAAAATTAGGCATGAAATTACATTAAACGTTAGCGATGCTCTAACAAATGATACTAATGTTGTTGGCAACCATCTAAATAAGTATTTCAATGATGTACCCAGTGTATTACTTCCTAAAATATCTCAAAATAACTCTCAGGAAATACGTATAAAACAAAACCCTTTCTTATTTTTTTTTGAACCAGCTACTGAATTTGAGGTCTTGAGTATAGTAAAAAATCTCAAAAATTCCAATTCCTCAGGCGAGGATAATATCAGCACAAATTTGTTAAAAAAATGTATAATGCCAATCCTGAAACCATTAACTCAACTTTTAAACTGTTCTTTAAATGAAGGAATTTTCCCCGAAAAACTAAAAGTTGCCAAGATAGTACCATTATATAAGTCAGGCTGCATGTCAAATGTCGAAAATTATCGTCCAATATCACTTTTGAGTTCTTTTTCTAAAATGTTTGAAAAATATGTTGCGCAAAAAATCGTAAAATTCTTTGATAAAAACAAACTTTTCAATAGTAATCAGTTTGGTTTTCGCACAGGCCTCTCTACGACAACGGCTATTATGCAGTTTTTAAATAATCTTTATGAAAGCTTAGATACAGGTAAGAAATGTGTAGGTATCTTTCTTGATCTGAGTAAGGCTTTTGATCTTGTGTGTCATTCTCGTCTCATAAATAAACTGGAGAAGTATGGTGTAAGAGGCCAACCATTAAAATGGTTTAAAAGCTACTTATGTGACAGAGCGCATTTTGTCCAAATTAATAATACTAAGTCTGATATCCTTTGAACCTCAATCGGAGTACCGCAAGGTTCCGTTCTAGGTCCTTTATTGTATATAATTTTCGTAAATGACTTCTCTCTTGCTGGCTCTTTATTATTTGCTGATGACTCATCTTTCTTAATTTCAAATTCAAAAATAGAGCACACGATAAATGAAGCAAATCTAAAGATCTCACAAGCTCACGAATGGTTCACTGAGAATAACCTGATTTTGAATAATAATAAATCTACAGTTCTAAGATTCAGTAACTTAAAAGAAAATTATCAGGAAAGTCTTTTAATAAAAACAAAAAATGGTACTATTAGACAAGAACAAACCTTAAAGTTTTTAGGCTTATATATATCTGACAACTGTTCCTGGTCTAGGCATATTGATATTATTTGTAAAAGAGTTGCCCCGGTATGTTACTGCATTAATCAGTTACGTGATATTGTTGACCGGTCTATATTGGTCAGGTACTATTATGCGCACTTTCACTCCGTAATTTCTTATGCGATAATTGCCTGGGGAGCTGCAAGCGATAGTGTCAGAGTTTTTTAATTACAAAAAAGAGCTTTGAGATTTATTTTTGGATTAAATAAACGAGAGAGTTGTAAAAATTTGTTTAAACAATTAGGAATATTAACATTACCTTGCATTTTGTTACTTAATCTCTTAATGTATGCTAAAACAGAACTAGGCACAAATTCGCTTAATAATCATCATATGTACAACACTCGCAATGGCACAACCCTTGAAATTCCTCTACACAGATTAGCTAAATATAAACAAAGCCCTAAGTACCTGGCTATAAAAGCTTACAATCACTTACCTGATCGGTATAAGAATCTACAACTAAAACATTTTAAATTAGAACTCAAAAAGATATTAATAGATAAATGCTATTATTCTCTGAATGAATATCACGCTGATAATAGTTTGTGACCGATCCACTTATATTGTTTTTTTATTTCCTTGTTATTTCTCCATATATATTAGGCATGTTATTTTTATTTATATGTGTATATTTTATATCAGTGTTCCTGTATATATATGTAAAATGTATGTGCATTCTGCATGTACGAGTATGTACTTGTATATGTGTACCTTATTTTATTATTATTTTTAAGTTTGTTATTTTGACCTAGTTCACTATTTTTTTATTGTATTTTAACTGATGATTTTTTCTATTTGCAATCGACTTATCCTATATCATGTTTTTGTGATCAAAAGGATTAATAAATTATTATTATTATTATTATTATTGGGATCATTTGTCCTTCCTCCAAATTTAAATGGACAGTCTTATCTGTTTTTTCTTCAAAATACTGTTGGTGATATATTACGTGCTTTCATGCTAGACATACGGAACAGAATGTGGTTCATGCAAGATGGAGCTCCCACTCATTTCTCCATTGAAGTCAGGAATTATCTTGATGAGACTTTCCCACGCAGATGGATCGGTCGAGGAAGTGACTTTGCTTGACCACCAAGGAGTCCTGGTTATAATCCTTTGGATTATTATGTGTGGGGACATATGAAGTCCATAGTGTATGCAAATACTATCAACTCAAGTGAAGAACTGTGGGACAAAATACAAAACGCAGCGAATTTTATTAGAGGACAGAAAAATGTATTTTTCGATGTAAGAAAAGTTGAATTTGTCTTTCAAAAAACTATTGCAATATTTAACGGCACTTTCCTCGAAAACGGTTGGAGTGATCAAGTTTTACCAAGTGTACCTTTAATATGTGGAAACGATGCCCTCATCAGATTTTCTGGTCAGAAGTACCACAACGTTTCGTCAAAAAAATATGAAAAATTCATAATTAGACAGAGGTCCTGCGGCGCCCTCTATGATCTAACGAGATGTAATATATAAATTATTGTTTCTTAGAATAAAAAAAAATTCTCTAGCAAATTTGGCGAAGATCAGTCAACTTTGACACCCTGTATCTTTTTCCATAGCAACATTCTACCAAAGCTTATTTGGTTATATCCCCATATTTTGGCTCAAAGAATCTACCCCTGAACTATAGCCTATTATTAATGGCCCACCCTGTATATTGTAGCTATCAGTAAAAGAAAATGTTTGTAGAATTTTGCATGCCACCCCTTTGAGTGGCGGGTGGAGTTGCCAGCGTGAGTCTTCGAGGTGGGTTTGTCCCTAATTCCTTTTATTTTCACTAATTTCCTGGGTCTTTAAAAAATTGCTTTTATTCATAAGATAGAGGATCTAACCATTTTTCAGTTCGTAACATTTAAGCTATCATATTTTATACGCCACTGTACATATTGTTGAAGCAAATATTTTGAACTTTTTATATCTAGCCGATATCCGCATTGGTTAAGTCGGGAGGTGGCAATCGCGATTAATCGAACGGGTATGACGCTACCGAGTTCGAGCCCCGGCTCCGTTTTCCAATGTGTAACCCCCTTCCGACTTCTGAAATTGTGGTTGTCTAATTTCTGTGGTGTTATTATATCAATTGATAAGGAAAATTTTGACTTTTTATAAAATTTTGATTGATTTATTAGTTGTGGAATAGTACAGAAATTACATTGTACCTCTCCCTATGTATTTTGTGGTAGAAGAAAAAAATACAATTTCTGATAATGAAACAATGTGAAAAACACATGTAATTTTATTTTATTTCTAATAGCGAAAACCACAAGTTTCTACACTTTACCGTTCTTAAGGAAAATATATTTATTTAATTGAGTACTTGAGAATTATTTAAATCGGCCAAGAATATCGGCTCTGTGATATTGCAGGATCGAACTTCGCCCTTTTATTACTAGAAATTAATACGCTATATTGTAAATTAAAAGCTTAATGTGATAAATAAAGACATTATTATTATTATTATTATTATTAAATGAATATTTTAGAGAGGATCACTCTGTATGTTATTGCAATTGTAGACGACCTCAAGTGATTTTCAGACACGTAATTTTTAAACACTCATTGCGCAAAAACAGCGGTAGCTGGAGAAATGAGCGGTAAGTTTGTCACTTGCAGTTAAGTCGACAAAAAAATCATGCAAAAACCACCAATCACACCGCCTATCAGTTTAAATGACACACCGCGTAGATGTAGTCTAGTTTCACGGTAGTCTTACGACTATTTTATGAGCTTATTAAAATCGACTCAGTTGTGTATCATGTACGTATAGCGAATTACGAAGAAATTATATGATTACTGTTAGCCAAGAAAGGTTGATAAAACTATAGCCAGCCCTGTACCTCCTTCTCTATTTTTAACTGACTAATGAACTCGGCATCATTGGAAGTTTCTTTGTGTGATTTCTTATACCGACTAAACTTCGTGACAAATTATACTTCGTTGACAATCGTAGATTGAACGTGCAAAGTCGAAAATTAAATACGGCATGATTCTATGAAGAGGAAGTTAAAAATATACGTAAAAACTTAGAATCTAAGACTGACAACATCTCTTCTGTTAAATCACCTACAAGATTAAAAATTGAATTTTCAAATATACAATTGACTTAAAATTTGGCACGGCGTTTTAATTAATAAGATATTTTTACTAAATATAGTGAATATTGACCTACAATAAATTAAAATATAACAAATTTTAAAAAGCGGCTATTTCTTTAATTTTTATTTTTTGCAACTTAATAAATTGATAGAAGCAACTTTTCGTATAGTTTTATAAGAAATTTTGTGATCTAAAGTCTTATATTTTTATTTTCTCAATATGACAAGTACAACCGGAGATATCGAACAAAAAAAGAAGAAACGCGGTTCAAAAAATAAATTATTCCGTAGGGTCAGCATTGGTTACAATACTTTACCACAACTTCTACTCCAAGGTATTCATTCATCATTAATAAAATTCATCTTTCCAGATAATTCCATGCACAATCTAGATTGACTTCACTACACGGTATTAGTCCACTCAAATTAGACATTTTAGAAGAAATAATCTGTAAAGAAATAATATTTGAGATGTGTACTCTCGATAGGGTTAGAAACAGATATCCGAAAAGTTCTCAGTCCATCCAGGAACGCAAACTCCCTTTTTTGCAAAAAACCACACCTAACGGGACTTAACGCTAGTTTTTCACTTTTATCTTGTAAACCTTGCGTTAGAAGAGGAAAAAATATAGGAAATAATAAAGTTGTCGTTAAATTCTGCATAAAAATGCCTGAGTGGTACTTTGGAGCGCACCGGTAAAAATCAATCTTACACGAAGTTCCTCGGCGAATGAGAAGAATGCCCAAGAATGAATTTATAGAGCGGAATTTTCTCAATCAGATGCATGTCTAGCGAGTTTTGACGCAAGTGATTTTTATTTATTTTCCCTTTTCCACAAAGATGCCTTTTTTATTTGAACTCGTTTCCATATCATCATTGAGGTAGAGCTCTCGGTACGTAACCCCTGTAGATCTATTCTGTCCATTTTTACTTGTTAAAGGGTTCTCCATCTACGAACAGTTCTTCAAATTCGGAATTTAAAGATCCTTGCCCATGACAATTAGAGCACATTGTTGAGCAGCGCAATCCAACCTTAACACAGCTGCATCGTTTTCCGCAACCCTTTTTGCAGCTGCAGGGTGGAAATTGGTGCTGGTAACGCGGTGGTGTAAATAAATAATAAATAAATAAATACCCCACAGGTAATGACGACCTCCTTTATCCCGGAAGGCTCTAGAAGAGCCTTGTGTGGAAGGGGGCTACACATTTAGAGACAAGGGACAGACATCCAATATCCGCGTATCCCTATCACAGTATTTCCCACTGCCACGACCGGGAATCGAGGCAAGTGCGCTTATCTCTCGACCATCAGTCAAATAGGTGATAAGCTATTGACCATTTTCTTCCAACCCCATTCCGTTGATTCAGAGTTTTCTCCTCGCCAATGTTGAATTTGATACATATAGCCGTAATATGTTGAAGCTGTTTATATTTATTGTCCTATCGAGCTTTGCTAACGTCTATTAAATTCGTTAAGCCTCTTTCAACACGCACAGTTTCACCTTCTTGAAGCGTCTTTTCGCAAATGAAACAATCACCTATTGTCTCCATATCTACAGAAACACTTTCACGTACATTTAAGTTTATATATTAGTAATAACGTATCTGCATATATTTTTAGATTGTTTTCAATCTATCTTCACCGTATTTCATAAAGGTTTTCTATCATACTATTACACGCACGTTTATTCTATAACTCACTCTCAGACTTGACAAAGATTCAATTATGACCTTCGCCTCTTCCTTCTCCTACATATCACAATGCTTCAAACATCTGCTCCGAGGATCGTCTAAAATGAATGGATTACTTAAATTAGTGAGGTACATATTTTCCCCTTTTTTCCACAACGATGCGTTTTTTAATTTTACGTAAAATATGTACCTCACTAATTTATGTAAACCATTCATTCTTAGGCCAGTATATATAGGAAAAATAGAAAAAAAAGATTGATACAAAGCTGGATTTTGATATAGATGTTTAATGGGGTATACAGTTTAACATACTAAAAGTCCCCAATGATACCATGTGAGCTTACTTCACTATGACCTTGAAAATGTTTTCTCGCGTAATTTGCTAACGGTTTCATCTAGGATTTTTTAAATTACAGAAGTGATGTAAGAAACGTCATTTTCTATTATAATTATTCTTATCGTTTCTATTGTCACGCCATTCTTTTTTGTGAAAAGCGCGAAATAAGATTGTGTTCGTGTTTTGATCATTATTTGTTGCTTATTTCCACACCACCCAAGAGGTAAAGCAATTTGCGCGCTTTTTTTAATGTGGTATCGTTGCGCTGGTTTAATCCACAAATTTACATATTTAATATGATGGAACCTAATGATAATAATTATTGTTATGATCATCTTTTCGAACGGCTGCATGAAATTCGGGTAATATCTCACTTTCGATAATATCTCCGATTTCACCTTCTTCATCTGCTCATTGGAATAATACCTAGGCATCATCCTCTTCATCTTCCATTTCTAGCTCACAGGCATTATCGCATGAAAGCAAGAAAAAGTTGTGTTCCAGCCTCGGCTATTTGCTCATGAGTATCCGTTTTTGACTTAAAGCATTGTACTCTTTCTTCAAGATCTCGTCTCTTTTCCAGCACCTTGCATAATGACAATTTTCCCTTGCCGAAAATAGCAGAGGTTCAATCGCAGCCTGAGAAAGCGTGCAGGAATAAAATATTATCCTTGAGGACCGCTTATTATTCAAACTGTGGGACGAATACAAAGTAGTTAGCACTTTTACGAAAATTATTTCCGACGTCGTGTCGGAGGTGCAAATGCTGTTAGTAATACCAGTAGGTCAACGTCTTCTCCAACTATGGCACAGTTTTTCTTGGATGTCATAGATTGAATTGCGGTTAAAACAATTAATGTATCTGCATCTTCGTCTGCTTGCTTTACCTCGATATTATTTTCAACGAACATTTCCATAAGAGTGGAGATCAAGCTAGATCTATTTTTGCCATTTGATAGGAAATTCTCTTGGGCTACACTCACATTCATATCTTCGTAAAATTCTATGTCTAAACTAAAACCGACGAGCTTTTTGAACAATTCTTGTTCGTTCATCTTGATCGTTCTTCTCCCAGTTCTCATACCATGCACATGTTAGGATTTTACTACCCGTACCTAAGAAACATACTACTGTCTTCTTGCGCAATAGCTCATAGTGGCCGAAGCTCACGTGGGATCGTTGAGGACTTTTAGTATGTTAAACTATAAGCTCAAATAAGCATCTGTACCTGCCAAAATCCAGCTTTGTATCATTTTTTTTTATATTTCCCTAAACAGAAACTAAAATGACTGTACTATCTAGAGGACCTTCGGAGCAGATGTTTGAAGCATTGTGATATGTAGGAAAAGGCAAAGGTGATGGTAGAATAGACTCTTTGTTAAGCCTGAGACTGCCTTGACTGCCCTCCTCGAACCGTAAGATTGATTTTTACCTGTGCTCTCCAAACTACCACTCAGTTTGGACGCTGTTACTGCGAAATAGGTGGGAATAAGCTACAAGGTCAATAAGATATTTTTTATGCAGAATTTAGCGACAAATTTTTTATTTCCTATACTTTGTTCTCTTCCGACGAACAGTTTCCAAGATAAAAGTGAAAAACCAGAATTAAGTCCCCGTTAGGGATGGTTTCCTGCAAAAAAGTGACTTTCCGTTCCTGAATGGCCTGGGGACTTTTCGGGTATATATTCCTAACACTATCGAGAGTACGCATCTCTAAAATTATTTCTATATAAATTATTTCTTCTATTCACTGTTTTTTAATCTAATTTGCATGTACATTGAGATAGTTCCATTAGAAAAATTCTATATTTCTATTTCAAGGTATCGTAATTATGTATGCTTTGTATGTGCTGAGTGATTAATTATACTTTTGGGAATGTTTGTACATTTTTAAACTAGCTATTTGCTTATTCTTTGATAATGTATCACTGTGCGATAAATATTACTTGATTAACAAAATGAACACTTTAAATCATCGTATATGCATTGAGTAATTATGTATAATTATTGGGAATATTGGTATATTTTTAAATTAGCTATTTGTTTCTTCTCGGATAATACATCATTATGATTATTATTAGCCTTTACTCGAGTTCGAGTATAAAAAAATGTTACAGTCGATAGATTGTGTGTAATAAAAAACAAGTAAAAGGTGTAGTCTATTGTAATTCCCATTCATCTACGGTGCACATGACTATGGCTATAGAGGCCAATTCGGGAGAGCACATGTCGACCGCAGTCAGGACAAACATAGACCTGGTTAGGTCTTGGATTCGGCCTTCTTGCAGCAACATTTCCTTGATAGCTGGCAACAACCCCTCGCCATTCGGTTCTGTCCGCTGCAAGTTGTTCCCATTGCTCGTCTGGAATACCGCAGGATTTTAGATTTTCATAGAGAACGTCTTTGAACCACTTTCGTTGACCGCCACGCCTTCTACCGCTTAGCAATTCACCATAAAGTGTACATTTAGGAAGGCGGTTATCATGCATACGATGAACGTGACCTGCCCATCTTAGGCGTGCTCTTGAAATAAGCACCTCAATTGGAAGGCTGTTTGCTCTCCTGAGTACTTCCACGTCTGATATGTGATGGAACCAACGGATTTTCATCATACTTCTGAGGTGTCTTTGCTGAAAACGTTCTAATTCTTTCACATGACGACGGTAAGTGACCCAGCTTTCACATCCATATAGCAGTGTTGGAATGACAACTGCTCTGTAGACAGCCATTTTCGTTGAAAAAGCAAGGTCGTGGTTGTCAAATACTCTCTCTCTAAGTCCCCAGAGTGCTCTAGATGCAGCGTTTTTTCTATTGTGAATCTCGCTGTCCATGTTTGCTTTGTCATTAACAACTTTGCCTAAGTAATTGAACTGATCCACCACTTCAAGGGAATTTCCGTTAAGTGTAATCTCTATTTGGTTCACTTGATGAGGAGTTGACATAATCTTAGTCTTTCCAATGTTGATTTTAAGTCCCAAGGAATCATAGCTCTGGGCATACACATTTAAAAGTTCTTGAAGCTCTTCCGGCGTAGAGACTAAAAGTGCACAGTCATCCGCATACTGGAGATCACAAATGAATCGTGTACGTGTCTTCGTGAAAGCTCTAAAGCGCCCTATGTTAAAGAGACCGCCATCAGAACGGTCTCTGAGACCTATTCCTCTGACTGTCAGTTTGTTGTCAACAATAATTGTTAGAGCAGTGGTAAACAAATTAAAAATTAGGGGTGCCAGGACACATACCTGCCTAACTCCAGTGAGGGTTTGGAAAGGTTCGGTTGCCTCATTATTATACATAAATGGGCGTTGTTGTTTGTATGTAGACTGCGACATACTTCCACAAATTTTCTAGGGATACCTAAGCGGAGCATAATTTTCCAGAGCACTTCCCTGTCCACCGAGTCAAACGCCTTGGTTAAATCAATGAAGGCCATGTGAATTTCTCCTTGATGTTCGAGTGCTTTTTCTTGAAGCTGTTTAAGTGTGAAGATTAGGTCCGATGTGCCTCGGTTTGGTCTAAAGCCACTCTGTGTTTCAAGAAGTAACTTTTCCATAACAGGTGTTAGCCTATTTGCCATCGCTTTAATGAGTATCTTCCCTCCAACAGCCAGGAGAGCTATGCCCCTGTAATTTCCACAGTCCGCAGCGCTCCCTTGGTTTTTGAAGAGGTTGATTAAAAGTGTATCACGAAACACCTGCGGAGCTTGACCACTTTCCCACACGACATCAAACAGTTTTTTGAGGTAGGGTATGAGCTCTGACGACACAGCTTTAAAGATCTCAGCTGGGAGTGAGTCGGCGCCGGGAGATTTGTTATTTTTTAGCTGCCCAATGGCGGTTAAGATCTCTTCCGTTGTTAGTAGTTTATCTAAGTCTTCGAAGGTGTCATATTGAGGGATAAGATTTATAATATCGTGATCGGCTTGACTTTGCTGGTTAAGAATGTTAGAGTAGTGTTCTTTCCATCGGGCTCTTATTTCCTGGTCTTCTTTGAGGAGATTTCCATTTAAATCTTTAATAGGGCACATATTTTTCCGACTGGGGCCGTACACTGCTTTTACTCATTGAAAGAAATTCCTGTAGTCGTGTGAATCGGCGTACCTTTGAGTTTCTCTGGCATTGCTTGCCCACCACTCGTTCTTTATTCTTCTGATTTCGCGTTGTGTTTCATACTTAGATTGGGTAAAAGCTTCTGCTTTTGATAAGTCGTTGGGGTGGTTGATAGCGTTTTTTAAGGCAATATATTTGCGGTCAAGAAGTTCTTGTATAAAAGCTTCATTATCATTGAACCAGTCCTCCTGTTTTTTACTTGCTGCAGTGCCAAGAATTTCCTCACTCGCACTTTTTAAACTGTCTTTAATTTGTGTCCAGGTAGTAGCGACATCTACAGAATTGGTCTCTTCTAGTGTACTCAAATTCTCTTGAACTTTTTGCTTTAGCTGTTCGACGGTTTGTTGGTCACGCAATTTACTAATACAGAGACGGGGTCTACGTTTTACTTGAGTTCTTCGGTGTTTGGGTCTCATAACAATTTTCATTTTAGAGACAACAGGACGGTCCAACACTCGCTATCAATGTGCGCCTTTGTAATTTGGACGTCCTTGAGATGCTTCCTACGTACGATAACATAGTCCAGTAGATGCCAGTGACCTGATCTGGGGTGACGCCAGGTGCCTTTAAATTTATCCTTTTGTCGGAAAATGCTGTTTGTTATAACTAGATCATGTTCGGCGCATTTAG
The DNA here is from genome assembly GCA_963675555.1 of Leptura quadrifasciata. Classification (NCBI taxonomy): domain Eukaryota; kingdom Metazoa; phylum Arthropoda; class Insecta; order Coleoptera; family Cerambycidae; genus Leptura; species Leptura quadrifasciata. The sequence goes on along the minus strand of OY776673.1, from coordinate 144,542,705 downwards.
TTAGGAGTAGTTGACCGTTAGCGTTCATGTTGCCCAAACCGTTCTTGCCTATGATGCCTGGCCAGGTGTCTGCATCTCTCCCTACTCTAGCATTAAAATCACCAAGAATAACGAGTCGTTCCGTTTTAGGTATTCTACAGAGGGTTTCTTCCAGCTGTTGATAGAAGCTTTCCTTGGTTTCGTGACTTGCATCCAGAGTGGGTTCGTAGGCGCTTATTAGATTTACCGCGTTGCCATCTGATAGCTCATAGCGTAGCAGCATTAGACGCTCGGATAGGCCTTGTGGTACTTGTGTTAAGTTGGATACAAGTTAATTCCGAACGGCAAATCCTACTCCATGTTGTCTTCTTGAATTGGTGGGAAGACCTTTCCAATAGAAGGGGTAGTACATTTCTGTGAGAGAGCCTTCCTCCAAAAATCGAGTTTCGCTGAGAGCTGCAACGTCAACATTGAGTCGGTGAAGTTCTCTATCTATTAGAGCAGTTCTTCTTTCAGGCCGATCGGTGCGAGTGCTGTCGTTCAAAGTACGAACATTCCAAGCGCCGTAGATGAAAGAATTAGTTTTCTTGGATTTAACTTGTCGGTGTTTTTTCGACATTCGATGAGGTGTCCCTGTGGGCACCCTCCCCCGGAGATCCGATCGGGAGGGTATTTTACTTCCGGATGATTTTGTCCCACTTGAACGCTCCATCATTTTTTTTAAGCCTTAATCGACTGAAAACGAAGCTGCATTTGAAGTTTTAGCTGGAGCAGGTATGCAACTGACTAGCGCGGTTGCGGAAGGCGAGTGGTGTGGTCCCATGGCACACAAGGAGACTGCGACGATGGGGTAACCAAACGATTCCAAAAGCAACCTTTGTGTGCGGTGGGTTATTTTTACCGCGCTCTTCGTGAGAAGGTGGATGTGCTCACGGCAAAAGGTAAGGGTTATTCCGCCCTTACTCGGTCGTTAGAGCCTCGTTAGTAAAAACAGGGTGCACCAAGTTCAAATTGAACTCATCGCGAAGGTGAGGTTAACAATTGAGTAGGAGAGGCTGTCATTATGATAACTAATATTTGATAAACAAAATAAACACTTATGAATCTCGCTTGTTTTTGTTCAGTATTGATGTCTCCAATTGTTTTAATATCATATAGCAAAACTTTCGAAAACAATGAAATGAATATTTTTTTTGTTATATAGTTTTTTTGTATTACCGTGTTATTTCAAATGTTTTTAAACTTGCAAAATAATAAAGAAAATTATAATAAAAAGCAAGTTATAATAAAATGTTCTCACAAGCTATCAATTTCAGCCGTATAGTGCCTAATGCCCTTTTGAAACGTATGTGTGGCGCTGTCGGCGGTATATTGATGCGCACGCATGTTACACTATTACGTCACGAGATAAAGAGCACACTATCTTATTTTAAATCCACTATGATTTTAAGCATATTCATTTTGCAATAAAACCAATAATAGTCGGTAAAATTATTTTGAAATTATATTTATAACATATTGAAAAGTTATACTATAATGCTATATTATTACTTTTGCCATTTTCACTAATGTCTACTAGCCCATTATAAAAATCTCCCCAAATTTCATTTTACATATTTTTTGTTAACTTTTCCATGAACCTTTGTGTATTAATTAATTGTTGATATAAATCCTTACTAGTTCAAAATATTTAAATATTCAACCACCTAATAAAATAATGTAGTAGTTATTGTTAGTATATTCTTTTAAATAGGTACTGTTTTAAATCGTTGATAGAGGAATATGAGCAGCTAGAGAGAGACGTATAAATAAATGTTAATATTAGAGGATTATTGGGTAATTTTGTAGTTAATTTTAATATTGACATTTCACCAGTTTTTACCTTGATCTACAATCTTAAATAACTTTTTTCGGTAGTCATTCGAAGATATTTGAGACACACCTATTTTTTTCGCTTAATCGTACTGAATTTGATCTAGCTGACATTTTCCTCAGATTTTTTTCTCAAATTGATTTCGATTTGTAGCTAAACAACTTAGAAAAAAATCCACTAGGAGTACCCAACGACTTCCACATTCTTAAAGATATCGCGATTAACTTTTATATGGAGAAATCTGATATCATATGCAACGTTTTGAGACCTATCCGCCATACAAAAAGAATTAGGTATAATAAATTTTGTAAGAAAAATTGTCATTCCTGTCGGTAACAATTACACATTACTGAACTCTTGGCCCCTAATTAATAGAAATTTCTGAATACTTCGATGCGGAGGTTCATATAAAAATATTTTCAATAAGTTATTTTTGTCTTTACAGATGTAATTTTAATGAGTTTAGAGTACCCTGTACGATGTGTATTAACCTGCTCGCAATTTTCATAATTTTAACATTTTCGCAGCTTAACTAAGTCGAGAAATACAATTTGAATTATTTTTCATGTAACTCTATATTTCGGGATAGTATAAATGCATTCAGAAGGTGACTTTGATTGCAAAAATATAAAACATACAGGGTGATTCTTAAAAAAATAGAGTCATTTTTGGTGAAAAGTGATACATTTGGTTGGCAAGTCTCTGAAAATTGAAAATCATACCTAATTTCTAGATATGCAATTTCATCCCGACATTTTTGAAAACAGGGGGTGGCCCACTATTTATTTACATCTTGGTATATGATTGTTTATAATATATATATATATTTTTTTTTTTAGGAATCGTAACTGCAGCTGCTGTACTTCTGACTTTTGTAACAATATCAACATTATTTTATGCATTTTTCATACAAAATCCAGTGTTAAAGTTAGAAACTATATTAAATTCTTTAACAATATTGTTAACGTCAACAGAAGTGGTATTTGGCACACTAGATTTATTACCCTGCTGTCAAAAAAGGCATTATTATTAATAGTATACGATTAGTAAAATATTTAAATGTGATATAAAATTGTTTGAATCAATTTGTAATGTAGGTATATATTAATTTAATCTTGTAAGTTTAAGTATTTACATTAATGCGGCGGAGATATAATGGTATGTAGTAATTATTTAGGCATGTGCATCGCCGTCTGGGCATGACGTCATTTTTGTGCAACTAGACTAGACATTTTTCTGCCCACTAAATCCGACGATTGATTATAATATGTGATTGCGTTATGCATGTAATTGCAGTATCCAAGTAGTATTATTAACCATACAGGGTCCGCCATTGCTCCTCAGACCTGTGTCTTTTTTATTTTTTAAACGACGCGACGGCGATATGCGGCACTCAAAATTGTAGGTATTTTTAGGTTCTTTAAATATACACACAGAGGGATTCCAAAAAATGTTTATTGAAAAAATGGTTATGAAAATAAATTTAATTTTCTTAACCTCTTTATACTTAGCTATTTGATAAAGGTCTTAATTAACTTTAATTTATATTATTATGCCATATTGGAAAGTACTTTTGGTTTTAAAGAAAAAATAAAAAACAGTTTTCGAATCAAAACTAAAAATATTTTAAATGTCTAAATCTAATTTTAAAACACTTCTATCATTTGGGGCACTTTGTATGTTTTTGCACAACTGAGTTATTGCCATTTTTTAGGTTCATGCTTTTCTTTAAGTACGCATATTTCCCTTTTAGTATCTCCATAGTTATTTAACTAAACATTTTTGTAATCATAATATTCGATATGATTAATATTTTTCTGATCACTGACGTTCATTACTAACTTCCTCATTTTGAAGGAGTTTAAGAGAAATCTCTTAGATTTAATACTTATCACAGGCCCACAATTTAAAATCAAACTCCGTAGTTCATTCAACTCCAAATAGCTAAATTATATGAATCCCATAATCTTTTTATACTAACCCCATGCCTGCATCTGCAAGCCCCATAACCTCATGACTCATAAACTAGAACCGAATGATTCAATAAGATCTTATATCAAACTGGAAAATTCATGAGTTATGTGAATGGGGGAAGTGTAGCTTGTAATTCGTGAGGCAATCCAATTGTTGGTATTTTTGAACATTCAGAAACAATGTCACTATGGGATAACCAATTACCAAATTTACCAATTAGAATTACAAATTAAAATAATTTTATTGAATATTATATATAATACGTTCTTAAACGTATTTCATTTTATAATGTATATATAATTATTTATTATATCCTAAAATGGATACAATAGTAAATTAATTCAATTCAATTCAATACAACTTTATTACCAATTAAAATTTACATCTGCCTCCCCAGAACCCACCCCAGGACCGACCGTGCAACCACTGCGTTGTTCTTGGTGGAGGGTTGGGCGGAATGGGATTAGTTCGGCTAAAAAACAATTAAAAACAGTAATTTCATCGCAGATGGATAAAATTAGGTCATAAAATTAAAACATATCCGAAAACAGATTTAATAGAACTTATAACTACACCTTTTTTAAAAACACACCCACTGTACACTGAATAAATTTTGATTCTGGCGCAGGCACCTCAACTTGTACAAGGTGCCTTCCGCGAGGTATGTTAATACTGGGCTGCACGTGACTGGCCTGTTTAAACTTTGATTTTCAAATTTTGGTTTTACGAAATTTTGGTTTCGTGAAAATTTTTATATGAAATGAATGTAGAAAAACAAAAATGCACAAAAGAAAATAAAACAAACGGAACAAAAACAAACATAAAGGAAGAGGGGAACAGGAAAGATTTAAAGATACAAAAGGTATGAAATATCAGTAAAGGTAGATAGGATAAGCGGAAGTTGTAGTTGTTGTAGTTTGGCTACAGAGGTTGCTGGAAGATCGGTATCGTCTGGTATGGTAAGGTGTGTTTAATCCGAAATGTCTAATTTGTGTTATGTTTCTTCTCGGCGTGGCAAAGTGCGTATAAGGTCTCAGAGGGAGGTGTACCTTCCAAAATTTGATATGAGGCGCATAAATTTGTGCTCGAGCATTTTTAGTTTTTTCATTGTCGTGACCGATATGCTGCACCACACCGGCGCCACGTATGTTATGGACGGCCTGACTAGTCATCTACCCCTGACTATGAGCGAATATAAACTCCTGGACAGGGAGTAGACCATCCGTACTTTCTCATTTATATGTGTGGTAAACGTCAATAGCTAGTCCAATCTGACCCCAAGTACTTCACGCACCTCTTATGGGTTAACCAAATTGGATGGTACTCTGTGGACATGTTTCGGTATTTCTCATCCTAATGAGTGGGACTCATCATTCTGTTCATGTAGAAACAAATAACAATTTATAAGTTCGGTTCACCAATTCACAAGTATGTACAGACTGTACAAGATTTATATTGCTACTGTCATCAGAACAGATAGGCAAATAAACTGATCAGAACGTTTGTTCTAAACTAATTGCCAAGAGCGGAGTCAAAGAGCTATGCTGTAACTGGATTACGTGTGTTAGTGTATATCCTTTCTTCTGTCCACAAAACTCAGAGGGTGATGTAGTTATTGAAAGTCTTCTAAATTTCTGGCTTTATTGAGTTATAGTGTTGTTAGTTACGGGACGTTTTGCGGTTCATGGATGACTGGATTATAGAAATTTTTCTGGTTCAACTCATGAATTTTCCAATTAGATCGTATACTCTTCATTCGCTCGCAGGGTTATGGTGGTATTGAGTCATAAGATTAAGTGCAACGGGATTGGTATGAAAAGGTTACAGGATTCTTAATTTGGCTGTTTACAGTTGAGTAAGCTCGGAGTTTGATTTTAAATAATGGACTTCCCAAGTTTTTGGCTATAGCAAAAAATCCTGCCATATAAGGGCAAAACTGATATATTAGATTTCAGTGGGTGGAAATACATATGAATTAACTTTTTTTGTGGACGTGTGATATATTACAAATAATATCATAAAAATGTTGTCAATATTCTTTTACATTTTTTAAGTTAACCATGGAGGTGTTGATACGTCAAATTGAAACAAAAATCAGAGTGGCATCAAATTATGTTCAGTTGAATATGAATTCGTCCGTCAATCGACCAACAAATCGCAAAGGCTACTATTATTAACCGTTTCCTGATAGAGATCGTCTCGATTATAAACCCATTAAAATATTAGTTGATAATCTTAAAAATATGATTTTTTTACCAAACCTAAAAGAAACAAATATAGACCAATAATAAACAATATTAATATAAAGGAAGTTGGTGCTGCAGTTAATGAGAACTCACACAACTCAATAATAGCAATCAGTGCTAGGACAAATATCTCTTCGATTTCAATCAGAAGAATCCTCAAAAGACAATGGATATCATGATTATAGAATAGTTTTAATACAAGAACTTCGCCAAGGATATTATGTAGGGCGACTGACTTTTATAGCAGAAATGTCCGTACTGAAGGAAATATACAATTCTTTTATCAAATTCTTTGGAGCGACGAGGCGATATTCAATGGAAGCGGTAGTGTAAATAAACAAAATAGGCAATATTAGAGTAACATGATACGACTAATAAATTTTCAAATAAAATATGAAGTAAATGCCTAGATATATAACTTTTCGTTTCAGTTCCAAAATAAAACGGCGTGTACTATCATTTTGTTGTAGTTTCAAAAGGAGTAATTTTTAATAAACATTTTCTAAATTGATTTTTATTGTATATCCAAATATTTTCGTGCATATTTGCATGTTGCACTCGGTTGTAAAATATCTATTATCACCCAAGTAGCACAAATTGCTATGACTATCTACTCCACCTTTTTATAAAGCTTAATACTTTATAATTAAGAGTTAACAACAGTAGTCCAGTATTAATGAAGTATCTATATACCCAAAATAGGCACAGTTTATACAGCCTTGCTAAAGTCTGTAAAAGGTATATAAATGCATAAAGTAACATTATGGCAACTTCTTTGTTTCGTCTTACCAGCTGTTATAAATCATGTTCTATGACTGTTAAGAAGTTCTTATATAATTGCTGCAAGTAATTTTTGTGCGGTAAAAATTCCTCCAAATGATAGTATTACTGTTTGCAGTTATGAAGAAGCATCGATATCATAGTGTCTCTAGCAGCTTCAATGTAATAACTTTCTTATGGCAAATTATTAGGAAGCTGAATGAATATTGCCTGTGAATTAGTGTATGCTATAGTTTGTAGAAAACAAAATTTGTCATGAGAGGAAAATTTTTCTGTTGAAATATGCTATTCTACTTCGAAATAAATAGACGCGCCTCCAAAATTCCTTGACTGATAAGTTGAAAATTATTTAAAAATATATTTTTTAATTTTTTTCTATAGAATTGTTTTCAAATGATAAGTAAGGTATTTTGCAAGGTTTTCCGTTTCAAGTGATAAAAAGTTAATTATACCTCAAACCGGTAACAATGGACGCCCTGTCATATTTACTTTTAGAAAATACAATATGGTTCCCTATAAGTATCCAAAGAAGGTCACCACAGAAGCAGTTACAAATTCTTAAAGCAGCACTTTGGCTGTGTAGAAGTAGTAGTGGAAGACAAAATCCTTGGACAGGTAAATTTGCTTTGATAAAATTCCACATTTTGTGTAATAATTGAATTCATGATAACATATTTTGATTTTGAAGGATATGATGTTATCACTTTTGTTTGAATTTCAGACGTAACTTTTTATCGATTTTGGTGGATTTTTGTAGTTTGTAATGAGAAAATGACTGCATACATTTTTTTAAATAATAATAATAATAACACCGCAGGTAATTACGACCTCCTTTATTCCGGAAGGCTTTAGAAGAGCCTTATGTGGGAGCCTTATGTGGGCAATACATTTAGAAACAAAAGGGAACACACCCAATATCCGAGTATAGTGAAAAAATCCCTCTCACAGTATTTTTCACTGCTGCGTCCGAGAATCGAACCCGGAACTTTTGGACGAGAGGCAAGTGCGCTTACCTCTCTACCATCAGTCATACATAACAAGAAAAATTCGAAAGCAAATCGAATGATATTGGAGGTTATGAAATGGAGTAAGTTTAGCTGTATATGAGTTTTATAAAGGCGGAAGATTGCAGCTACATAGCTCCAAAACAGAATTTCAGCTGAATAAATGCTTTATAAAATACTCCTTCTATATACGTAAAAAGCATTTATAGATAATCTATATTAGGGCTGACGTAAATGGCATTTGGCTTAAATAACTACATTGCTGTAAAATTTTGCTTTAAAAAGCTTTAAAACTCAATGTTATAAAACCGTTATAGAGAAATTGCTAAGCTGTAAAACGGATGTATAAATGTTATATAGAGGTTTATACACCTGGTATAAATATACATGGTGTGTATCTGTATAATAGACCTTACTAAGCCTTTTATAAATTAAAAAAGACTGTATAAGAAGCTTTATATTTATGCTGTGAAAGCATTTTACCAGCAATCTTATACCGCCGAGTTACTTTATAAGCAGTTTAGAGTTGAATAAAGCTTCAGCATAACCAATTTTCTGTACAAGTTGCCATAATGTACTATTTATAAAGCTTTAAGTGTAATAAGAGGGCGACATGTGTTACTTGGGCAGATTTCATTATAGTTCCTGAAAAGATTTTCATGGCATATAAACTGCTCAGTTTCTAGTGAATGATGGTTGGTTCTTTAATATTATCACTGATTAAATCAACGTTACGATAATCGTCGGTTTATTCTGCAAAAACTGGATAAAAATGGCAAGTATCAAGAACAATGTGTTATTATAACAGAAATGTCTGTTTTGATCTTTAAATTTGGAATGGTGCAGCCTACCTATAATATCACAGGTTGTTCAGGAAAATCTCCTTATGATTAAATGCAAAACGGGAGCCACAAAATTTCTCAGGATTGTCAGAAAACCATAATTCGAATCCCCTTGAAGCTGTTCATTTCAGTGAATAATCCCTCAACTGAGAAAGTGAACTGCAACTGTCTGTTGCACACCTCACGAATTCATAAGGTATGAATATTGCCCCTGTAAATCATTTGTTGCCTAGCCGGTTGAGCAGTTAGTTAAATTTAAATGTCAATCAACAAAAACTTCTCTACTACTAATAGATGACTTCCACAAAATATTTGAGGAAGTAAAAAGCATCCTCGGAAATCTCACTTGTTAAAATAAAGTCGGTCCACAGGGAGCCGTTTCAAATTTTCCGATGACTACTTTACCTTACAGTTTACAAGTTAACGATGAAACAGTCATATTTGTATAGCTCTGAATTGTAGACAGTATATGTGGTATTAAAATTGCTAATTAACAAATATAAAAAATTGAAATTCAGACGAACTTTTCTATACAAGGGGAACAAACGATTTTTATAATACTTTGGAACACAAAAACAATCTAAATATTTTGTATTATTTAAGACCACGTCGTAGACAGTTGTTTTGTTAATAGAGTTATTATGTTAAAATAAGTACTTTAATTAATACGTCGAATTTAAAGGTATTTACGTAGTTGATATACCTCTAGATTGTGATTAATGTCTCTTCCTGAGTTTCATGAAGTTTTCTAATCAGTGCTTTGTGGTTATAATACTACCAAGCGGCTCAGGTATACCTACCAAATAGGTTAGAAACACACTTATCGCGAACTTATTTTTCAACTATAATTATCCCCTAGAAGTAGTTCCTATTCCGGTAAAAACTATATGTCCATATATCCTTTACCCATATCAAACTGGAATTCGATATAGAATTGCCATTGCCATTTTCAAAACAGACAATTTCAAACAACATTTAATAAGCCTATGCCATAATTTATGTTTTTATTGGCCTTACAGAATATGTGTTTTACCTAAGCTCTGTCATATTATTCCATATAGTTAAGTATGTGGTTGTACTGAAAGAATGTTAAATGTTGTAAATACATAGAAAACTAGCTGTTACGCGAAGATGACGTCACCGTGGCAAGCCATTATATTTTTACCACATGACGAATGATATACTACATACCTAAATACATTTTTTGTTTACGCAAGACATATCAAACGCTCTATAAAATTAAAGACCGGTAAAGATCAAACGTCAACCATTTTAAAAAATGCAATTAAATCTATTAGTGTGAGTCGATTTTTCTTTTTGTTTTTCAAATGCATGCGGAAAAGTCTTGTTGTGATCTTAAATTTAGTAATGTAAATGTAGTCTATTAGACCTAAGCACCATTGTAATGTTAATTGTATCATTTGGTTACAATATCCAGTATTATTATTTTTGGTAAGTAATAATAATTGGAAATAAAAATATTTCTAATGCAAATTATATTGGTACTATCAAAAGAAGAATGTAACAAAATCAATAAATTGTATACAAATTTTTAATATTGCAAACTCTTTTGTTCACCATGGACATGTTAAAGAACATGATATTAGCATACTTATCAACCTGAGGTGTATTTAATTTAGTGAATTTGATGGTAGTTTCAAACTTCAAATCATAAGTAGGTGTCAAAAGAATATCATTCTCATCTACATGAAAATAATAACTTTCATTAGAGGTTCGTATCTTTTAATATGAACTATTTGCGCAGAATTAATAGTTCCAAACAATTCTTATTAACCTCGTTTTATAACGTAATGATTTAACTGATCTAAGAGCAACATATTATCTGAACTAACGAAAAATCTTAGTCACAGAAACGAACTAATTCAAAAAAGTTATGGAGGAAATAAAATCTATAGAAAAATATAATTCGGATTTTAAGAAAATTAAAGCATATCACAATTTATGTTATATGAAATTACCTAGGAAATTACTTAATTTTTTGAATATGGCTGCATGGGTAATGTATATTGTTTCCAAGAAAATTTCAGCCGACAAAAAGCAAAATATAAGCCAACGTCGAGAATTACTTAGCTTTGTCTTATAAGTTACTTTGTAGCCACAACAATCGGAATTATATGCTTAAAATATTTTTACTTACTTTTATCTAGAAGATTTTTTGAAGATCGTAGACTTGCTTTTTTACTTTGATTAAACTGAGTATATCAATGAAATCAAGACATTTATTCCATTGTTTAATAACATTAAGAAAGCGTAAGTCCATTACTTTTTATTTCTTATTCGAGGAAGAGACATAAAGTTAATCGTGTCTAATTTATAAGTAAATTACTTAGTTGACCTACCTTCATTACAATTATCCATCATTATAAAAACCTCATAGTGACGTAAGGTGATTAGATCCATATACCTGCAGTACAGGAAGACATGTTAATTACTATTTAAGTATAATTTTGTGAGGCAATAATCCATCACTACAAAAATTTAAGGTGACGTAAGGTAACTAGAGCCGTATACAATGTACAATTATTGTATATGCAGAATAGTAATACATGCATCGATTACTGTTGTATAATCTAACGAGACAATAGTCCATCATTATATAAACTTTAAAGTGATGTGTTGTAAGATCCAGATCCATGTATGTGCAGAACAGTAAGATTCAACGACTGTTGCATAATTTAGTGAAACAATAGTCCGTTGCTATAAACAGCGCTGTAAATCACTTTTTAAACACTAAAATTCTGGTCTTCACTGGTGGGCACAAAATAATACAATGAGTATGATAATGAAATCTTTTATCTTTAAACATTTAGTGCTGGTCTGCATGTTTAAAACTATAAATAATTAAATACTTACTAAGTACTGTGTAATAATACTCATAGGTTAGGACAGAAGCAAAGAATAATTCAATAAATCAGGAAAATCGATCTGATTATTTAAAATTCTATATAAAAGCATAACCGAATTATACTATGATTCCAAGTTATGTAATTGAAATCTGTGTAATAAATCACATTGAGGAGTACCACTTGCTGGATAAATACCGCCATTGTTATACCAAAGATGTTTATCGAATATTTGTTGTTATTTTCATGTACGCCGATGTATTCTGAGCTACATAATATGGAAGCGTATTGTAATTTTGACCTGAAAAATGCGTCGGGCCCAATATCGGGGTGTACTCGACCAATTCTTTGATACTTCTAATTGTAAAATGTAAGGTTTATTAAGAAATAAAAATAGTTACATTTGATATTTTTTTGGAAGAAAATACTTAAGTGTAAATTTTCGAACAGAAATTCAATTTTTTTATACAAATTTGTTAACATTAGGATATCTTTGTTATTTCATTTTTACTGTAATTGGCGTTATTATAGAAGCAAGTAAATGATAAATAAGCAATTTAGCCTGATTTTAGACAACAGAATATAAGTTATTATAAACCTTACAGTAATTAACAAAATAATTATATTCTTATTTTATGGCTGTGTTTTGTATCATTATTTTATAGAAATGATATTGCAATTGACGTATACCCTCAACTTGTAGGTTGAGAAGTTGAAAGGAGAACGTCGACAGCTTAACCAACTACAGTGGCAGATGGAATAAGTAATGTTGTCATTATTTCATATTAATGACTACATCTCGCATATTATTAATGTAAGAGATATGACTGAAACATCATGGTAATCAGGAAGGATGACAACAACTTTGAAAGAGAAATATTTTTTTATTTAAAGCTTGGTTTTAGAGAAAATTGGCAGCACTTAGAACGGAGATCCTGATGAGCAGTTAAGATTAGAAATCTATGAAAGAGACAATGCTTTTTGAAAACAGTAACAAATATCGTATCCAAAATTTTTCAGAATATAGAATAGGATGTCGGCTATCCATTCACTTTAATAACTTTAAAATTTTGAATAATGCCCTTTTGCACAGGATAATTTGTAGTTAAATTCAAATTTAAGCTAATTAGGGGATTAGCTTTCGATTTCGCCATATACTTTTAACATTTTGAGGTCCACGGAATCAATTGCGAAATTGTCATCTTTATTACGAGTATAAACGGGACAAATTATAGATTGTTTCCATAAGCCATAAAAAGTAGCAGTGTGAAGAGATAAATGGAAAATAACTAACAAAGAAAAAGGCAAATAATAAACCACAATTAAAAACAAATCAAAAGAAATGCAAGTTTTCGATTAGCAGCAGTGGTTACTTTTTTATTAACTAGTTTAAAAGTGCATTTAAAGCAGATCTTCTTTATTAGTCTTTGAAATAGCAAGATGTAGTACATTTATGTACGAGTCTCTATAAGAAGATTGCATAAACGAAGAAAATCCTTTTAAAATTTGTCGAAGATCATCATTTACGGATACGTTATTGATGAGATTAATGGAAATTTAATTAGAATCAACGTTTTTTGCGAGTTTTAATGTAGTCATAAAAAAAATAGGGTGTATATTTCGAGCGAATAGTGTTCTTGCCTCTAATGCTCCGTTGCTAGCTTCAATAATTAACTCCTCAACCAACATAAATAGAGCACTTCCCTTCTTGACATAGCTATTAGACAGATAGTTTATTTCAAGAGACTATATTACAATAGTATTGGAAAAGTTAGAGGAAATTTGAAATAAATAGATATATTTCAAACATATCACAGAACAATAATAAATATAAGCTACCACTAGCCAGACAATGCAATAGGCAGGCTCGACAAGTTTCATAATTTTTTTATTTTAACTTAACTCGAGAGATTTTATGATTAAAAAATGATAACAAGAAATTTGAGCGCAAAATTTTAAGATTTACGTTCGCTGTAAGCATTTTAAAACCAAGGATCGGCGCGAGGCTAGAAAACGTACCTGGGAGCGAGACTAGGCCACGTGACGTCAGTAGCCACACACAAGCTCCGCCGTCGCAGGGATAGTATACGGATTTACGTAAACTGTGACCTACGTTTCTGTATTTTATTTATTCGTGATCTTATTTCTGTTCATAATCATAAACAATACTGCAAGGTTATCAGAAAGCCGATTCGTTAAATTTACCCCATGTGGATGATGTACAAGTTTTTGGCTAATAATGCAAATTTAAATGAACCTCAGATCAGCGGCGTTAAAGTAGTCCGGTAAGAATATTAAGCTATTATACATCTGCATTTTATTTTGTTGTAGTACCAATGGGTAGTATTTCATCGTATTTCTCCGAAAAATTTGATTCAGCTCTGTTTCATTATATTAGAAGTTAATAATATTAAAACATAATGCCGGCTCGTGACAATTTGTTGTACCTAATATATAGGAATAACAAATTAGATTACTTATCAGAAAATCGAAAGGATTTCTACTTGGCCAATAAAATATTTTTTATAAGATAAACAAATAAAAAATACCTCCTGTTCGACAAATTCAACGCGGAATAGGATTTAACAAAATCACAAACTACAAAGGTGAATAATATTGCTGATAAATGATTATTATTATAACTACATCATTTATATTCAATAAAATTATTTAATGGAAACTCTACCTACACCATTCCATTCCGCATTGAATTTGTCGAACAATGAGGTATTTTTTTATTTGTTCATCTTATAAAAAATATTTCATTGGCCAACTAGAAGTCATTCCGATTTTCTGATAAGTAATCTAATTTGTTCTTCCTATATATTAGGTATAAAAAATTGTCACGAGCCGGCATTATGTTTTCATATTATTAACTTTTAATACAATGAAACAGAGCTGAATCCAATATGAAGGAATACTACCCATTGGTGCTACTTATTAGCCAAAAACTCGTACACCATTTGCACATCCACAAGGGGTAAATTTCGCGAATCGGCTTTCTGATAACCTTGCAGTATTGTGCTAGCTAGTGTTATGATTATGAACGGAGATAAGATCACGAATAAATAAAATACACAAACGTAGGTCACAGTTTACGTGAATCCGTATATTCTCCCTGTGACGGCGGAGCTTGTGTGTAGCTACTGACGTCACGCGGCCTGGTCTAGCGCACAGGCATGTTTTCTAGCCTCGCGCCAATCCTTGGTTTTAAAATGCTTACAGCGAACGTAAATCTTAAAATATCGCGCTCAAATTTTTTGTTCATCATTTTTTAATCATAAAATCTCTCGATTTTAATTAAAATAAAAAAATGTCGGGCCTGCCTATTGCCTAAGGCGGCAAATTTTTTTGGGCGGCAAATTTTAAATTTATTATTTTCTTTAAAACTTTTATGTTTCATGGTAATTTTTGCACGTAATATGTACATTTTCATGACTAATTTTAGTCTGGTCGACAGCCGAGTAGGTTAAGGCGAGAGGTGGCAATCGCGATTAATCACACGGACATCGCACCACTGATTTCGAATCTTGACTCCGGCACTGTCGGAGGAAATGGGTGTATGTCCGCGTTTTTTCAATGTGTATTTGATCTAAATTATATCGGATTAAAACAATTCTGCAAAATTGATAATACTAGTTATTGTACTTCCTAGTTGTCATTAAATTAATATAATGAAATATCATATCAATAATATTACTTAACTTCATTCATTCCTTAAGCGAGTGGTCAATACGTGTTGACAAGAGACCTTACCTCGAACATCATAAAATCGAGGGGATAATAACATCCGAAAAAAAAAATAATAAAATAAATGCTGAAATCTAAGGGCAAATTGAACCAACTAAAGTGTAACAAACAACACAAAGTGAAAGCTGAATGTAAATTGTGTCAAAAACTTTTAAAGGGTTAACTGGTATAATGCAAATACCAATAAGCAACAAGAATAAAACAGTAATAAAATTTTATTGGTATGTAAGACTACTACGATTCAGCAGCACCCGGAGGTGCCATTGCTTTGTACTTGAGTTGGTTTATTTATCGCCTCGGGCTTTAAGAGAGATCATATGAATTATTTCTTTAAAATAAAATGATACTGTAATTCCCTCGAATCCCGAATCAGTCGAATCACATTAAATGACGTCGGGAATTAGTTTATTATTTTCTACTTGACAGAGGGCAGAGGCAGAGGGTAGTACTTGTCGATTTGTGTAATGGTAATTTTCTAGGAATATTGGATTTAATAGCGGAATTTGGCTCCTTCTTAAACGAACGCTTAAAACGTTCAAAAAATATTTGCAATGAATTTATAGAAGGTATGGAAAAAAAATTGAAAACAGAGATTTTGGAAACAATTAGAGCAGCTCAATACTTTTCAATAAGTGTCAATTGTACTCCTGACCTTGCCCATATTGACCAGTTAACCTTCATCATTAGATATGTAAACAATACAGGAATAACACAATTAACATTTTTAGGATTTATTCCAAATCCCCGTCATAAAACTGAGGAACTAGAAGTTCCAATAGTCAACTTCGTAGAAGAAAATGGTTTAAACTTGAATAATTGCCACGGTCAATCATATGACAATGCATCTAATATGTTGGGACAATGCTCAGGTTTACAAGCGAGATTAAAGGAAAGAAATCCCTTCATTCATTATGTACTATGTGCTGCACATTCACTAAATTTAATCGGTTCATGTGCCTCTGAGTCTTGCCAGGAAGTTACAAGTTTTTTTCCGCTTTGCAAGAACTTTACAATTTCTTTACGGCATCAACACATAGGTGGCAAATATTTGTTTCTGTTAACGAAGATAAGAAGTTTCTAACGCTTAAAACACTATCAAAAACCCGTTGGTCAGCGAGGCATGATGCTTGTGAGCTTTAAGCAAGCAGTTTCCTGATATTATTAAAACTTTGAACCAAATTGCAAGTGACCCAAATGAAAAATCAGCTGATAAGTCCGAGGCAAGAGGTATTGTGCAAAAGTTAAATAAATTTAAATCAGTGATTTTAGCAAAATTGTAGACATCTCTTATGGGGCTACAAAGCACTAATATCTTGCAAGTGTGGTCAGTCTTTATAACTCCTTGACAGAATTCTTAAAAACACTATGGTAGCTTTGAAAATTTGGCCGAGTCTTGTTCTGATATTCAAGAATACAATATCACCAATTTGAGTTGAAGACATCATTTGAAAATGGCAGGCATCACTTCAAAATTAACACTTTCTATGTTATTATAGATAATTTTCAGCAAAAATTAAATCGCTTTAAAAGAGTGTACGAAAATTTGCTCTCTAATTTTCATTTTCTGGAAAAGATAAAAACTGCACCACTACATGAAATAAGATAGTCGGCCAATAATTTATTTAAAAATGTATTCAAATGAGTTAGAAGACCGCTTTGTAGATTAATGCATTAATCTTGCAGCCCTTTCAACATAATCATCAATGAAAAATTAATTCCACTTACGGATTTATCAGAATTGATATATGAAAGAGAGTTGCAAAAAATGTATTAATTGCACTGAGAATATTCCTTTGCAAACCAGCTACCAATTATTCAGGCGAGCGCGTGTTTACTTCACTTTGAAGTGTCAAAAATTATTTACGTTCCTCAATCAGTGAAGAGAGACTAAACTCTTTAGCACTGTGTTACATGGCCTATGTCCATTTAACAGTTTTATTTAAAAACTAATGTTTTGTGGATATTTAGCAGGATTCAGTTTTTGTAAGTGAAACTGTTTTCAACTAACAGAATTTTACATGTATAACTGCTAAACCATTTCACACTGTTTATGTACTTAGTTTTATATCTTAGGAACTGTCATTTTCTAAATTATTATGTATTTCGTTCTACACAGCATCCCAGGAAACAATGAACAATTTGTCTACAAAATTTAGTTACATCAAATATCTATTTTTCAATTTTTATATTTTTGTTTACTATGTGGGTACATTTGATGATTTTCCTTACCTTTTCTCGTTACTATATTAGTATATCCAATAAGATGTAATATATTTACTAAGTTCACACCATAGTCAATACGTTTTACTATTTATTTACATCTGTTTATATTTGTGGTTATGTATTGTATTACGAATTGTAAAGCAAAGGCTCTGGTATGGAATAAAAATTTATTATAGATTCCCTTTATCGATTATATGCCACTATTTTAGTTGTGAGTACGGGAATCTACAAGGCAAGTTGGTGCGCTTAACACAACCACTGACAGATGGCCATACTTGTACTATTTTTATAATTTATGGCTTTCAATTTAATTAGGGAATTAAATTTGTCAGGTTAGTTTTTTTGGTAGCGTTGTTTTCCAGTAAACAGGACAAAAAAGTTTACCTTATCAGTAAAACTCACCAGAAAGTCATTTGCTTGCAGCCTTTGTACTGATTCAAACGAATATAATTTCTAACTGTGGACTTCAGTAATTGATATTACAATTTTTATATCCCAGTTACAAAGTGTTTAATATACAGGTAAATTAATTTCATTACTCATTTAAAAAAATTTAATTTATCTTCAAATATTGCCTTTGATATAATTTCAATTATTTTTAAAATAAATTTGAATTCAAGGTCAATTCTTTTTAATTTAATAAGTAGTTAAAATACTATATGTACCACATGGTTTTAAAAATATTTTTCTCTTTCCTTTTCATTTTTTTGGCAATTTATAGTTTATGAAATCAGCTTTTGTACAGTCAGCTTTAATTAATTTCGTGCAGCTAACTTAAATATATTCGTGCAGCTAACTTGCTTATATTTGTACAGCTAACTTGCTTACATTTTGTACATGCATACATGCTTAGATGTTTATATTCTTAGATATTTAAATTCTGAGATACTTCTCGCACAGTTTATCTTTCATAGATAAAATTTCGTTATCTTTACATTAAACCACATAGTTGGTTAATTTTCCTACAACTTTCACCCCATTTCATTGAGAGACGTAAATTGCCAAGGAAACTTTAGGATTCATTCTTGCAACAAGAGACAATTGTGGGCCTGGATTGCTGTCCCAGAACCAGTCACCTCAACCATAATCCATCTAGGATACTGGTATAAATTTGTTTTATATTACGATGTATTTGCATATTGGACGATTACGAAGATTGCATGTTTGTGTTATTTGCTGAATCAGGGTTTGAATTTGTTTATTTCTTTTAGATGGTTTTCAAAATTTATTTAAATTAGCTAAAGATCCGAAAGGTATGTGTTTTAGAATGTTAATACTTGTTTAGAGTTGTTTTAATAATTTTAAAGTTTTTATTTGATGTCAACAGTAAGTTTGATACTGACATCTATGTTAGTAGTTATTAAGTTGTTGTTGAAATAATTTCTGACATTTAAGTCATTATGACACTTCTCTTAAGTAGATTTTATTTTTTATAGTTGGTAAATGTTTTCCTGGAAAAAGACAAGGAGGTTTAAGTTAGGTTATGTTTGGAATGAAATTAATCAAAATTCATATGGTGTTTTGTTTGGTTTATATTGGATACTTTGATATTTAGTGATATAGAACAACAAACAACAGATAAA
The DNA here is from genome assembly GCA_963675555.1 of Leptura quadrifasciata. Classification (NCBI taxonomy): domain Eukaryota; kingdom Metazoa; phylum Arthropoda; class Insecta; order Coleoptera; family Cerambycidae; genus Leptura; species Leptura quadrifasciata. The sequence continues at coordinate 144,523,587 of OY776673.1, read as the reverse complement.
AGAGAGGTTGTAAAATTGAAAAAACAAATTTAAGAAAAAAAAAGAACAAGTGAAAATTAGGGAGTGAAGAAGAAAAATAATAAACAATAAATTAATAATTTTGAAATTGAATAAAAAGTCAAAGATTAATAATTTTGATATTGAATTGAAAGTCAGAGATTGTGGAGATCAGCGAAGAAGAGAAAAACAGACTGTAAATAAGAAGGTAGAGGTGTTATTGTGGATTGGAGTTGCAGAGGAGATAAGGTGAAGAATTAATGAAAGGAGAATTGTTGGATTTGGAAAGAGAAGAGTGTAGCTACGAAGAAGGAAGGTTTTTGTGTATTTAATTTTTGGACAAGGTTGTATATTAAAATTTAAATAGTGTATTAGACTTTCGAACCTGTTATAAAGCTAAATTATCTAAATATCAAAGAAAATAAATTATTTATATCAGATTAAAAATTTTACTTTAATAAAAATTTCATTTTAAATAGGAACTGAATTTGAACCTGCTCCTGAAGGGAAAGATAAGCTAGCCGGCCCATTAAATATTTTGACATACTTTCGGATCAAAAGCTAAGAGATTTTAATTTGATCTTTTGGTTTTAAAGTTTTTTTTTATCTATTGGAAATAAACAAGTTAAAGTTTGATTAGTACTGCAAATTATTAAGTTCAATAAAAGTAGAACAGAACAATATATATATATTTTTTAAATTTCAATTTGTCTTTCAAACCGATTTGTCTATTTTTCATGTAATATATTTTGTCATTCATTTTAAATTATCTTTTTATTTCTCTTACCAACAATTTCAGTCTGATCTATAGCAGACTGGTTATTCGAGAAAAAGAGACAAGTTTACTTATTTTACTATAGATGGTGCCCAATTTAACATCAATTTTTCTTTGTCTCCTTTTCTCGAAATAAACAGAAATCTGTCGCTTATGCTGTACATGTCAGAAAGAGTAAGTTTCTCCACTCTTACGAATGCTCTGGACCCACGGCTCTCTGCTCCGACTTAAACCAGCTAGTCGTCCGCATATGTTGCCTCAATTCTTTCTCAAAAATAAATAATAAGAGAAAGGAGGTAACAACTGATGTACATTGGGGGTGAAACATTTCGTTAAATGGACTCAGATTCAATCATTGACAGTTTTGCCGTCATGAAGTTGCGCAAAAAAGTGTTCTAGTCTAAGTGCCACAAACTTTTTTTACGTATTATTTTTAAAAACTGAAAATTCGAGTACATAAAAAATCAGAGTTGAATGGTAAGTTCATTTATTGATTTTTGCTTACTTGTTAGTTTCTTAATTCCGCCCAACTCAGTTTTATTTTCTGTATAAAAGACACAAAATATATATAAAATTATCTAACAGAAGATTTAAAAGATGTGTACAAAAAAGATGCATATAAAAAATTTAAAAATTACTTAATATTTATTCTGACATAAAACAGTTAGAAGTTATCTAACACAAACATAATTTTAATACGATATAATGAATTTAACAATGTACACTACATAAGATATAGTATACAAACTATAAATTCGAGTTCATATATTCTGAAATTTATATACCTGGTTTCTGGGCTTAATCTCTGGAACAATTTAATTCCTATATATGTAGGGCTTTTCTCATACACTGTTAAAATGTGCAATGGAATTGACAGCAAATGGTTTGCCTGGTTTTATATTGATGGAAGTCGCCATTAGTTACAAATTTATAGAAGTTCGATTTGACGTATAATAAAATTTCTAAGATATAAATACAGGGTAATGTTAGCAATCGCAATTTTTTTAAATATGTCCTGCATGATGTTCGATTTAATGTACCTGCACTATATTTCTTATAGCTCTTGTTTGTATTTTAAATACTCTGTTTAAAATATCTCTATTTCGATCTATCTAATGCAACTATGACCGAAACAGGGCATATAATGGATATAAATTATTATAAAAAATACAAATACATAATATTATGCAATATTATGTCATGAAACATTAATAAAAGAGAAAAGCAATTTAATTCTATATTTACTGTATAATTTCAAAAATAACTTTCTATAATTCATTTACTTAATCTAATTGTGCACTCGACTCTACAAAGTTTAACGTTGACTAGACAAATCTAATATCACAGACTAAATTTCTATAATAAGCCCGTTAAGTATAAGATAACGCTAGAAAATACTACATTATGTCTATAAAGCTAATGTGGAAAACTCAAGCCATGCCTGAGATTGTTCTTCTTCGGTAGATGTATTCTGATTATATTTAAGGTAAGTTTTGTTTGGGACGCCCCTAGAGCAGGCAGAACGTAGCTTCTGCTCATGCTTTGGTGAAAATATTTCATAAACATCCATGTAACATATTGGTCTTCCGCTCTTAACTGATTCGGTGGTATATAAATGTATGAAATGCCTCTTATTATTTTCAGGACCACTGAATGGGACTGTATTTTCTTGGGATTTATCTTCTGCCCTGCAACAAAAAGTTTTTTTAATAGACTAGGTACCCAAGAATATTTTTTAAAATTTACTACTTATTCGTAGCAAATACGAGGTAAATTAGTATTAAAAGTTGAATAATCAAATAATTCGTATGCATAGAAAGTATTAAAATAAATAGTTATTGACAATACAGATACTGAAGTTGTTATAATACATTAATTTATATCATGTCTGTGGGTTTATTATTTCCATTTTTTGTAATAATTACGATTTTAAAGATAAAAAATCGATACTTGACAACTCGGGCAAACTTTCCCATTTAGACTAAATACATTTTTATGTTAAAATTGTTATTTCAAATTATTCATGCCTAACTCAAACAAACATGCTCTTCCCGCAATAAATTTTTATTTCTTCAAATCTTCGTTATCTTTCAACCATTCTTAATAAGATATTAAACGTACCAATAAGGGGACCTTCCAGCTGGGGGCTCGTGGATTTCAATATATATATATATATTTTTTAAACTAAAGCATAGATACTCTTGTTCTGTATGTTAAAATGTACATTTGTTTTGAGTTATTAAATTTTGGAAATATAAGCATACTCGTTACATTCCAAGAAGGGTGTGTCAACAATGATAGTGGCTCAGTGCATAAATCATCCGCTTCTCACTCCAAGAATTAGGGATAAAATGCCAGAGGGTTTCCTTTAATTTACTTATTTGAATCAAGTATTTGAGTTAATATTTTTAATTATTCCAAACGAACTCATTATTTTTTGAAAACTTTAACACTTATTTTAATTATAAGTTTTTTTTTAATATTTTCGAGCATTTAATATGTTATGAAAAATTAATAAATAATTTTACATAATAAATAATGAAATTTTTAAGATTAATTTTAAATTTTTTTATTATTTTTTCATAATATATTAAATTATAAGAAATAATGAAGAAGAAAATTTATCATTAAAAGATGTGGTGATTTAAAAAAATCGAAATAATTCAAAAATATTAACCCGAATAATAATGGATTAAAAATAGCCCAAAATAAGGCGGTAGAGAAAATTTTACATGGAGCAACGCGACATAAAAAAATAAGTTTGTTTTGGTGAAACTAAGAATACCCTGAGTTTTCCGGTTCGAGTAGGTGGGGAACCGTTTTTTTTTCGCGAAAAAGAGGTAAATTGGTCATTTTTAAGGGTGGTTTTTAGTATTAATTTATTTTGGACCCTTTAAAATGCTATTTAAAAAACGAGCACGGGGCCCTTTTATTGTAGATGATCAAGGAATCTTCAGTTCAAATTTCGTGAAAATCGGTTCACCGCCTCCCACGATATGTATATAAGTATACTGAAAAAACGTCAAAAATTGAATTACGGCTAACTTGGCCAAAATTACACCGAATTTGATGAAATTTTAGACGAAACTGACCGATATAACCAAGAAATAGCTTGCCAAATTTTAGCAGAAAATATTTAACATTTTGGCTGCAACTCCATTTTTAGTCCAAATTCCGCAACATTTTCAAAACTTTCCCCAATTTGCCCAAATAGTCGGATGAAAATTTTTTTTTCGCCAAAATGAAAGTATTCTTATGTATTTTCACGTGATGTAACTAAAAAATTACTTTTTTTAATTTAGCCGATTTTTTGACATTTTTGGTATATATATGCGCGCGGCGATTTCTCGTAATTTTCGGTATTATACGTATGCGCGCACAAGTGTACGTGTAATTAATCATTATAAATATTTCAATATTAATAATAAAAAGTGATTGTGAGCAGGTTTTAAATATTTAGATAAAAAAGAAACTGTCGAAGGTAAGATGTAATAATTTTTCCAAAAATTCACTAGATTTTTATTAAACTTTTTACATATATTGATTATTATTTCATTTTATTCATGTTTTATTTTTCTAGTAGTTGCACTAGATATGCTACTGCAAGAAGTGTCTACTTCCGAATCGGTAACTGGAGTTTGGAATATTTCTTCACCCTTGTCATCGCTAAAGTCGTATACATCTGAGATATTCTCTGAAGTACCAAAATTGACTTGAATTGAATTGATGGCAGCAAACAACAGATAATGAACTGATGCCGATAAGGACTAATAAAGCTCCTCTTCCTAAGCAATTACTCAATATAATTGCTTGTGATTGTAAGGTCGGTTGTACAACTAAACTCATGAAAAACCGTTGGCGTCATATGCAGCAATTTATGCCACAATAGAAGGAATATTTTGTATCAAAATGCCGATAATATTGTTAACCAACCTGTGGTTGATGAAGAGCTTGAGCAATTAGAAATTAGCCCTGATATTTATGATATTGAAGAATTCGAAGAAAATGATAATTATGAAGAAGATATTTGTACTTCAGAAATGTAAAATTTTCTCTGAAAATCTAATTTTACTCCACTATACTTGATTATTTAATCAAAAGACGTAACTATTTAAGCAACAAATTAATTGACAATGAAAAGAGAAATTTTTCAAAATAGAAAAAGAGAACCGATAGGATTTGAGCCTGGATTTTCTGGATGATAGTGAAATGAAAACAACGTTATTAACATTCAAATCTACATAAATCCTCCCCAGAAGCTCGTGCAACCGCCACACGAAGCCTAAAAGCCTACTTGAATAAACAGGACAGACAGACGTAGTTTTTACATTTATTTATGTTCTAGTTCTGTCAAAAAAATATGATGGAAGTCAGCCAGAAAAAAAATTAATTATTTTAACTTTATCATCCACAGCCTTGATCTCTGCATTTTTTTAGTATAATAAGTTGCCGTCTCATACTAGTACTAAAAGAGTATCCATGTGTAAATTTTGATAAAAATTTTTAGAGCAATTATAGAGGAAAAAATTATTTAATTCTTAAACCACCCCTCCAACCTCTTCTTGAATGCTTTAGAATCAACTACTCTCGTCATCTTATTGACACTAAGGAAGTATCGATGTGTTAAATTTAATCAAAATACAGAAAAAAAATAATTTAATTATTTTAACCTGGACATCTCCCATCCCAGCATATTTTAGGAAATAACGGGTTATGTTATCTTACACTACTGCGAAGTGAGTATCCATGTGTTAAATTTGATCAAAATCGTCGTTTTTGAGAAAAGAATATGGTACGTCTTTTTGTCGGTTTGTAGGATTAACTCCCCACATACAGGGTGGGGCAATAGTGCGTCGGACCTCGATATCTCGAGTTCTACGATAGCTAGAAATTTTTTAAAAAATTGCAAGTAAACTAGATAAAAAAAAGTCTATAACTGGAAATTATTTTCGAACATACAGGGTGAGCCAAGACGAAATTACAGGACCAAGTGCCTTTTTTTAAAACGTAATGCTATATATATCAGTGCATTTTTTGAAGCCTAGGCTTTATTAATTTCTGTATTAGCATTGAATATCTCCCAACCACTTGAATGTAATGAATTTTTTTGTTGAAATAATGCAATCTGCAGATGGATATTTAAAAAATCACCACAGTCACAATTATGGGTTTTACGAAAAACTTATGTGAATACCAGTTACGAGACATCTAATTAATCTTTTTGAATCATTTTTATTTCCTAAAAATGTACATTTTCTCAATTTTTTCAAATGGAACACCCTGTATATTTTTCGACGATCTGATGTAGAAATGAAAAAACGAACATTTTTTTGTAAGTACTTCTCTATGGCTAATTGCAACCATTTTTGTTTTATAAATAAGTGTTTAACTGTCAAATTCAAGAATAAACTTAAAAAAGAGGTTCCCTCAAATAATTCATTAGAAGAATTTATAATAGGTGTTCGACGTGTTGCCCATTTTAATTGACACACGTCTTTATGCAATTTTGAAATGAGACCATTTAGTGTGACTATTTCTTCTAATCTATTGAAATGAGTAAATAGTATTCAACCGGTCCTTTACTCTAATGTTTTTTTTGTACATTTTTTGGTGTTTTCGTTATTCGCCAAGCAGCAAAACTTCAGTTTGGTATAAACTGTCGAGTACATTTATCACTCTTATCGGTCGTTACAATTTGTACTGAATATAAAATATTTGGAATTTTACAATATGCATTTTAATAAAGCGGAAGTTGTAGATATGACTTTTGTTTTGGGCGAGTCAGACAGAAACTGTTTATTTGCCAATAGAATTTATCACCAACATTATCCTGAAAGAAGGATTTCTGATATTAGCAGCTTCCAAAATCTTCTCGATAGATTTCTGGAAACTGGAAATGTCGAATATAAAAAAATGAAACAATAAAACGTGTTGTGAACGAGGAAAATGAGTTTTCTGTGGTGCTGGGAACGGTTGAGAATCCCCATATTAGTCAAAGAGAAGTGAGCTCATTAATAGGAATAAGTAGACGGTCTGTGGATCGAATCTTAAAAACAAATAAGTTGCATGCATATCATATTCAAATGAACCAGGAATTATCTGATGACGATTTTCAAAAGCGCCTACAATTTTGTAATGGACCAGAGGTGAAATGCAACATGATGTCAACTTCTTCAATACTGTTTTATTCAGTGATGAGGCAACTTTTCATAAAAATGAATTTGTTAATAGGCACAATTTCCATTATTATGCTTCGAAAAGTCCTCACTTTTTTATGCAATTTGATAACCGACACAGATTGTCCATAAACGTTTGGCGAGGAATTATTGGAGAACATGTAATAGGGCCAGATTTCTTTGATGGTACATTGACTGGAGCTATTTATCTTCATTTTTTGGAAAACTATCTGCCACAATTATAGGTAAACCTCCCTGAAAGAATTAGAAATAGGATGTGGTTTCAGCAAGATGGTGCTCCACCACATTATTTAAATGCAGTTAGAGGCCACTTAAATAACACCTACCCTAATCAATGGATTGGAAGTAATGGACCCACTAAAAGAAACATTAATTAGATGTCTCGTAACTGGTATTCACATAAGTTTTTCTTAAAACCCATAATTGTGACTGTGGTGATATCCATCTGCAGATTGCATTATTTCAACAAAAAAATCATTACATCCAAGTGATTGGGAGATATTCAATGCTAATATAGGAATTAATAGAGCCTAGAAAGAGGCTTCAAAAAATATACTGATACACATAGCATTCCATTTTAGAAAAAGGCACTTGGTCCTGTAATTTAATCTTGGCTCGTCCTGTATGTTGGAAAAAAAATTTCCAGTTTTGGACTTTGTATCTAGTTTACTTGCAATTTTTTAAAAAATTTCTAGAAATCATAGAACTCTAGATATTGAGGTCCGATGCACTATTGCCCCATCCTGTATATGAGCTAGGATCGATTTTGCGATTTCTTCTCGAGGTGTGGCCGCCTGAATAAGCATACAAAATTTGAACAAAATCATTTGAGTAGTTTGGGCTCTGGGTGCTATTAAACACGCCAGACTCAAGAGTGACATTTTTTAAAAGCCACTTTTGGCATCGGGGACCTGAAACCGTGTAAATTCACCAAAAACTGAAAATAGATTTTTTGGATAATAATTTGAAGGCATGACATATTGTATACTGAATTTGCCATCATTAAGTGTGGAATTTTTACAAAGTCACTTACTCATATCCAGATAATACAATTTTCTAATTTAGATCATTAAAGAGGTGCAATTCGGGCACGATCACACTTTACATCAATAGAGTAGACTGAAGAAACAGCATCTACAACTTAAAACTAAAAAAAAGGAAGTTTTCTTTATGGATACCCACAAGACTCTCTGTACAGCAAACAAATAGTCATTAATGACAATAAATGGAAAACCCTGCATGTTTCTACATATTCCTTTAGATATTTTCCTAATTTCAAATATAGAAAGGTTGATAGGTCTAGCTATAATATTTTTTTGTCATATCGGACATAACACCAACACATATGCATATAATTTGTTGGAGATCAACACTCCAGGATTGTCTGCAAATTCTTCGACATGTTAACAGAGATAGCCTTGATTTATAGATTACTTTCTTCAAATGGGAGTTCCGTAAGCGACATATCCAGCGTAATATTTCTCTTCCTCCAAAAATATAATAGTTTTACCTAAGAAGAATGGTTCTATGTTACCTACCCAGGTTTCATTTAATGGTGAAAGGTAATAATATCCTTTTGTGGCAGTTAATAGACATTTGCTCCCTCTCACAACGCATAACTAGGTATATCTAGCGTCTTTTAAAAAATATGAGAAAGTACATCCACGGAATGTTCTCTAACCAAAATGAGTAGGTCCTCTGCATATGCTTGAACTTCGACTTCCCAAAGAGTTAGCAGCAGGTTAGTCTCACGACTTTAAAATTAATCCGCCTGCTCCTGTAGGATTGTCGTTACGATACACTCTTTTCTAGCATAGCTCGCATCCAGTCAGTTATTGTTGGTTCAAATTCTCTTACTTTAGTAACGCATGTTGCTCTAATATTGTATTTTTTTTATACATTTATTTAACGTCGGCCTATTTCCGCTACTGAGGCCTAACACCGACGCCTGTAGACGAGCTACCCCCAACCAGGAATTTTGTCGAACCTCTTCCCTTAAGAAGAGTAGGGATATTTTACTTGCCTAACATTTAATAGACAAGGGACCGACGGCTTTATATCCCCTCCGAAGGATGGTATATCCCCTATACAACCCTCGCCTAAGGTTGTATAGTTTCCGCGCATACACTGATATACAAGCCGTTGGAACGGTCACCCATCCAACTACTAACCGCGCCCGGCGTTGCTTTACATCGCATATCGAAGTATGTACATAGTAAAGAAACATAGTTTACATAAGACATGACAGTTTATCATATCAATCTGTACTATGTTGTTTTGCATATAACCTATCAAATTTGAAATATTTATAAATGAAAATGGTTCGTTGGTAAGCGCATCACTTGAGAACGGCTGGGCCGATTTGGCTATTTTTTTTTAAATGTTCGTAATAGTCCGAATAAGGTTTTTACGGAAAGAAAAATTGGAAAAGTTCACCGGAGAATTGGAAAATTCTGGAAAAACTGAAAGTGCTTTTTGTGACAGGGATGTACGTTGCGACAGGACAACATCTGTCGGGTCAGTTAGTTTGAAATAAAAATCTTTGCATAACAGAAGTTATCGTGTTTACAAGAAATAGTCTATCTAGACACATAGACACATGTATTAACATTTATAGACACATACAAAATTTAGCGCGTTATGAAACAAATCTCTGCACAAAAATGTTTTTCTCTGATTACAATATAATACTTATTTGATTAAATCAAGTAGGCATAAAATAGTTTAATGCGTACACTACAATAAAGATAAAATTGGATATCGCTATAAGCTATAGCCATATCTACATAAAATTAATCTTGAGTTTGTTGATTTCCTTTAGTATAGTTGTTTTTATATTATGAGCGAAAAATTAGGAATGTCATTTTATGATTCCACCAATAAAATTATTATATTTATTTAATTTAATCAAATATGTACATTGTTACTGGTCGATAAATTTTAATAGTCATTGTATAAAAACATTATTTAAATAAGTGGCAAAACATTAACAAACAATAATTAATGGAAAGAGTTGTATTTCATTAGAATTATTGTCAATCCTTTAACGGTACGGAGCACAGATTTATTTCGGAGAAATTTATTGTATTATATTTCTGAAACCTTATTTGTATGATTAAAAAAATTGTTTGTAGTTGTTAATTTTGTAGTTTAATCAGCACTTTCCAGATTGGGAGGAGAGATACCATAGAATGTCCCCCACGATCACCAGATGCTTCTCCGTTAGACTTATTTCTATGGAGTCACTTGAAAATCAGAATTTGTTTTACGCCACCTACTTCATTGGTACATTTGCGTCGACGAATTACAAACGAATGTCGCCAAATCACCTCAAATCGAAATATGCGAGAACGTTTTTAGCAAAATCTGTATTATTGCATAGAAGCTGGAGGTTCTCAATTCAAGCCATCTACTGAACCAAGAGGTTCAAGCATTTACTGAATTGATAATTTAAGTGGCTCGATTGTACTTTACAGTTATTTTCTCGTAAATAAATCTTTGTTTTTTCGAAACAAAATTCTAAAAAAATGCCACTGTTTAGAGAATTTAAGGGGCTTTCCAATGATGTACGACTTGCCCTTCCTTCCCTATTTAAATTTTAAGGTTGTTCATCCCGCTGCTCGAGTGTTGATGTGACGATGTTGAAACTCGGAAAGCCAATGTCCCTCTCCAAAATAAAATTAACCCTTCCAAGCATTTCTTTATATCTAAGCTATTGTCACCTATGTTAAAGAACACGCCAAAACACTCGAAACTGTAACAAAATCCCTGCTTCACGTAAAAATGCCGTTGGAAGGGGTTTTTATATTTTAAATCATATTTTCGCACTGCGGAGCGTTTTTTATGCAAAAATATCAGAAACTCATCAAGGAGTGTAATTTTAGAAAGTGTAGTAAATGTCGCTGCACGGGGACGTAATGTCGCCCCGACCACCAAAATTTAGAAAGTGTAACTAAAATCGATGAAATTTCGGAAGTTTCAAAATTAAAAACCCTTTTACGAATCCACGTTATTAAGCACTGCAACTCGTGCGTTGTGTTAAATATGAGGACAAGATAATCCAGTCTCTATTCAAAGTATATCGAGGGTTTTAGCGAAAATAGCCTTTAGCGACAAGGGTCCCCTATCATTTTCTAGCAGTCGATTTTGACGGGAACATGATGGGTTTTAACGGGATTTGCCCTAAACCAGTTTCTCAGTGATTCGGTGTCAGAAAAGTATCTTTAGCATGTACTCATATGTGCATGGGACCTCCTTACCTGAACGTATGAATTTATAATTGCTATAATATAATTCAAAGTCGTTGCGATTCAAGCATTTTTAAGCTCTGAGGAGCGAACCAAATTATAACTGAACTGGTATATATAATAGACAGGCAAGCAAAAGCCCACCAACAAATTTTTAAACATTGAACTTTTCTTGAATCTTTCTGTGCAATCGTTAGCTATAATCCGCATATTGGATGGTAGTTGGTACATTATAAGTCATCCGTTCCTCACCATGTGTTGTACACGGGCCAGACTATAGTTTGTCAAAACATTTTTCTTGAATTTTTTGTAAAACATGATTTTTTAAAATAGATTTAATATACATTTTTTGAACTTTATATTGTCTTTTTCTTGTGTTTTCAAAATTAATTTTAAGAAAGTGTTAGTACTTACTGTGTTAGATTTATAGTGTTACAACGTCCAATTGGTACCATCAGTGAAGCAGTGAAGCATAAACGAACAGTAAGTAAAAATTTTGTATTATTCTCCATCTGAAACAGTCTTTTTGAACCCTTCTTTGTGAACGTTAATATTCATTTTTGGAAAATATAGTAAGAAGTCCTTCAGACGCGAAAAGATGGATCGTTCACAACCACAATGTCAAGTTTTCATTGGGCCATCCTGAATATTATATCTCGATGCATTTTACGTCCGGGAAAAAACTTATAAAAATTAATTACATTGTTTATGCTTATAGTAAACAAAATTGTAAATATTGTTTTCCAGTTTATTTGATAATTAACTTATATTGCCTAAACGACATACTTATTAATAGATACTTGCATTTATGTAATGTAAATGCAAAGGAAAAGGTTTATTCAAGAACATTTTGTGATCAATTTTTTTCACCAATTATGGAAACAACAAAAAATTACAATGTTATATGTTAATATAATATAACATATATAAAATATGTTAATACATAATATAGCCTTCTACAATTCTTGTAATGCGATGAAAATTTTTATCCTATTTACGGAACATTTGCGGTCAGTGTTCAACCCCATGTAGACAGATTGTAAAGTTTTATACATCTAAACCTTCATCAAAAAGTTATCAGAATGAGGGCATCTGCAGCGAAATTGATTTTAGGGATTGCATTTGTCTACATGCATAAACATGCAGACAAATGCACAGACAGTTAAATATATTTCTTTAAAAATTTAATTTTATTTTATTTTATGAATGCAAGAGCATTAAAGAAATCATTTCGTATACCAAGGTTAAACAATTGTTTTCAAGATAACATTAAAAAACATTTTCCACTCCCCTCCCTCCAATCCTGAAACTTTTTTTTGACATCCGGTTTTTGTATTCCCCAAGCTGTATATAGACAAAATATGAGTGCCAAAATGTCAGTGCATCTGAAACAATAACAAAATTTTCGCGAGTAACTTCAACTAACCAAAAAGTATGACACAATAAGTTATAGTAAGTCTCCCCACTCCTTTATCATTAGTAAGTCGCTCTCGTCACGAAAACGTTTGTGGTTAGTGAACGAAAATTATTTGAATCAATTTTGAAAATTCTTGCTGCTTATACAATGACAGAAGACGGAACATTTATTTTTAATAGTAGAAAACCTATTTTTCAATAGGAACCCCGAATTGTACGATGTGGTTGTGTCAACCGATAATAATATGATCTTGACATGTTTAAATCTACTAATAAGATGGTATAAAGACAATATACCTCTGGATTTCGAGAAGTGGGTAGTGAAATATACAGAAATAAAATTTTGAGTTTTAGAATGCAGAACATATATATATATATATATATATATATATATATATATATATATATATATATATATATATATATATATATATATGTTATATTAGAAATATACTATGATATATAATATTATCGAGACAGGCTTAACCTTCTCAAACATATCGTATTACATACTGCGTAACAGCTCTTCTCAATAACCGCTCACGCTGCATGAGCATTGTATTTCAATTCTAAGTAATCCTGATTGTGCTGAATCAGCAACACTGTTTCCTTTGTTCTCAAAACATTATAAATATTACCAACAACCTTTTTGTAATCAGTCTTATACTCACTTTCGAATAAACCAGTCTAAATTATTATTGTATTTTCTTAACGAGTCAACGTTGACTCCAGTGTTAAACTAAATAAATCTTTTTAAAAAAGTTAATCAAGTAATCCACTATCTAACATTGGCGCAGTCGTGGCGGATCTGAAAAACACGCACAGTTCGGGAGCCTAACCAGTAGCAAACATATCCGAGGGAACAAGGAGTCCATCTGAAAAAGGTGCCTAACCGGACGAAAAGAGCTTCTGGAACAAGGAGAACTTCTTAGCTGTAGTGGTGGATCCCAATCCTTTGTTCAGAAGAACCTACATGCTCAAAAGCAAAAGAAGCAAAACAATAATAATTATCAAGAAATACAAGCAACAAAGCAACATAGCAAATCAACACGATTCAACAATTAGCAAGTAAGGATTTCATCCCGTCCCATCGTTGGTGTCTTCGGCATCAAAGGAAACCCTGTGGAAGGAACACCCAGTGACGCCCCTGGCAGAGAGAGACCTTTGGTGAAGCTAAGCTCACGAAGTCGCATTCAACTGGACCACGAGGAATGAAAAATTTAAGGTAAGTCATTTTTGAATCATCTCGCAAACATTTATTTGCAAACAACGACATAATTTTACATTTTATTTTATCAAAATACATTGCATTGCTACATACAGTTCTAATATCTAAGGTAGTAATTTTATTTAAACTTGAAACAAAATATCTTGATTATAATTTGTGTGACCTATATAAATAACCGTAATCATACACTGTTCCTATCGTAACATTATTTTTATGGTAATATCATATACTCTTTAAGTGCGAATTTATTTAATTAACTGTAATCACGTACCATTGTTATCTTTGCATTTTTATCGTAATATAATATTGCATACCACATAAAAGGTTAAGGTTAAGGCCGTAAGACAAGCTTGTGTTCTATAATACCGTGTGTGCAAAATATAAAATTATCAGAGATATACTATTTCCAAACTCAAAACGCTTTTTAAACCAAACGCGTTTTTCGAATTAATCTAGCTATTCTATAATATAAATTTTAAATATTACAGAATAAATTCTTGCACATTTCATATTAAAATTTCTTATTAAACACCAGTAGCGTACTAACTTAAATTGGAAAAAGGCGTTTTAAGTTATTTAATCATCTAAATAATATAAATAAAATGGCTACAAACGTAAGCAATTCCAATGCAAACAATTCAATCACGGCGAACGAAACCATAAATATTGAACCTTATAGGTTAAGCGAAATATTTTCCATAGTGCCCGAATTTGACGGCAACCCCATATTCTTGCAAACATTTATTTCAGCTTGCATAACCGCTCAGGGGATCGCTGTTGATGATCAGCGCGTCTTATTAACGCTTCACATAAAAAATAAATTACGCGGAAAAGCCGCAGAATTAATAAATTCCCGAAACCCTGCTACATGGGCAGAAATCAAAAGCTTACTTGAAGCTCATTTTGGCGACTCTCGCGACCTGACAGCTTTGATTCAGGATCTGCAGAGGATTCGTCAGTTACCCAACGAAACCGCACTAATATTTGTATCTAGGTTGCAGACACACAACGCGAAAATGCACGCCGCTATACAAAAACAAACTCTAACCCTTGAAGAAAAAACGGCTCAATCAAATTTGATTGAAAACATGACATTGACCACTCTATTGACCGGGTTAGAACCCAAATTAGGCCAAATCATTAGGGCTGGTAATCCTAGCAACATGCTAGACGCCATAAACAGGATCAAACGAGAACTACAGTTGTCATATTTCGAATCACAAAAATTTTCCATTAAAGCCCCAATCAAAAACCCTGTGCAAAATGTTCAAAGACGCCCAAATTCTCATCAATTCTGCACATTCTGCAGAAGAAATGGGCACCATGTTAACGAATGCCGCACAAGGCAAAATTATCAGTCCCCATCTCCCAATTTCACACTAAATGCTTATTCTAATCAAGCACAGCCTCCAAGGCCACATTTCCAAAGTACATATAATCATAGACCACAAAACTTCTCTAACCAGCAACAAAATTATTCTCAACAGAACAGGCCCTCAGCTATCAGGCCAAATCCAAACTTCAACCAGCAGAGACCTTCTGCCATTCAGCCAAACCCAAATTTCAACAGGTTCAATCAACAAAAAACGCATCATTTGAACCAAGAATTTTACGATAGCTCAAATCAATATGAAGACTATTCCGCAAGTTATTCTCCCAATTACCAATACCAAAATAATTTCGAAATTAATGAAAACAATTATGATTACGATTTTGGAACCCAACAATGTGAGAATTATACTGCTAATTCTCAACCCCAACAGTACGAGAATTATACTGCTAATTCTCAATCTCAACAGCACGAGGATTATACTGCTAATCCTCCGGATTTTTGCATAGGCCCAGAGTATTCCACGAGTACTCCAACACAGCAAACGGACGAACTAGACCAAATTTCTCGCCAAGTCCAAGCGATAAACCTCCAGGACAGTTTCGACCCAAACCTGAACTTCCCGGAAAACCAATTCATGTAAAAACACCCCGCTACAAACTAAATGTCGTAAATTCCAAAAATCTATTTTACATAAAAGACTTCACAAATCGTTTCAAAATTCTTGTCGACTCAGGTGCAGGTATTTCTGTATTTAAAACCAAAACAGCGGAAAGGTACAAACAAAGATATCCTGAAAACGTAATTATACAGGGTATAACAGATGAAAAAATTAATATCACCGAATCTGTACTAATACCATTCAATATAAATGACCCATACAAGGTTTATGTTCACGACCTAGATATAGAATTCGATGGACTATTAGGTGCAGACTTTTTAAAATATTATAAGTGTCATGTGGACTTTGAAAATAATCAACTTATTACCAATTTTAAAACCGTACCACTATTCGAGGTGACTGAGGTAACATCAATCAGGAACCACAATAATTCTAACGAAAACAATAATCCAGGTATTAGAATTTCAAACCCAAATTTAAATGTCAAAAACCAAAATGTAATTTCTATTGAACCGCGCACAGAAAAGATTTTTAAACTTAAATGCGATTTACAAAATACCGAAGCTATACTAATAGCCCAGGAAAACGAAAAGGTACGTTTACCGAACGCCATTGTCAAAATAGACAACAATGGTGAATTTTTGACAACGATAATAAACGCTAACGCGATTCCAAAAACAATAAAATTTTCAAATCTTAAACTTGAACCCGTCCAAAAATTTAGGTCAATATTTAATGTAAATCTTCAAAATCCGGATTCCCAATACATAGACCGAAACTACGAAATAAAAAATCAATTACGCTTAGACCACTTGAACGACGAGGAGAGTGAATTAATTACTCAACTCTGTTTAGACTTTTCAGACATATTCTATTTAGAAGGTGACAACTTGACATTTACCAATGAAATCAAACATTCAATAGACACTAACGATTCCAAACCAATGTTCACTAAATCTTATCGTTACCCCCAAATTCATAAACAAGAGGTAAAATCACAAGTTTCAAAAATGCTCGACCAAGGTATTATCCAGCCTTCAATTTCTCCCTGGTCCTCCCCAGTTTGGGTAGTCCCCAAAAAACTAGACGCTTCTGGTAAACAGAAATGGCGCGTCGTAGTTGACTATCGAAAATTAAACGAAGTAACGATAGGTGATAAATATCCTCTACCTAACATTTCCGACCTTTTAGATCAATTAGGCAAATGCCAATATTTCACAACTTTAGACTTGGCCTCTGGCTTCCATCAAATTGAAATCGATCCCAAAGACATTCAAAAAACCGCTTTCACAGTCGAAAATGGTCATTTTGAATTCGTACGAATGCCTTTTGGACTCAAAAATGCTCCATCAACATTTCAAAGGGTGATGGACAACATTTTACTAGGAATCCAAAACGAAAGGTGTCTCGTCTATATGGACGATATCATTATCTACTCCCCTACTATCCATGAACATATTTCTCGATTAACAGAAGTCTTCAAACGTTTACAAAAAGCCAATCTCAAAATCCAGCCAGACAAATGCGAATTCCTTCGCAAAGAAGTCGCCTATTTAGGACATCTTATTACAAAGGATGGTGTAAAACCGAACCCTGCCAAAGTCGAAGCAATTCTAAATTTTCCTCAACCCAAAAATCAGAAAGAAATTAAATCTTTTCTAGGTCTAGCAGGCTACTATAGACGCTTCATTCCTAATTTTTCCAAAATTTCAAAACCCTTGACTAAATTGCTACAAAAAGATACACCTTTTAATTTCGACAATGACTGTACAAACTCATTCGAAACCCTAAAACAAACTTTGACAACTACCCCGATATTGATCTACCCTAACTTTGATGAACCTTTTGTCCTAACTACAGACGCTAGTGCATTTGCAATAGGTTCTGTACTTTCACAAGGAAGTATAGGAAAAGATTTGCCGATCGCATACGCATCTCGAACTTTATGCGGCGCGGAAACCAAGTATTCAACCATTGAGCGTGAACTTTTATCTTTGGTCTGGAGTGTAAAGCATTTTAGGCCATATCTATTCGGAAGGAAGTTCAAACTCGTCACCGACCACCGACCACTCACTTGGTTATTTTCCATAAAAGACCCAGGTAGTAGACTAGCGCGTTGGCGCTTAAAACTAGAAGAATACGACTACGAGATAATATACAAACCCGGAAAGATCAATAAAAACGCGGACGCGTTGTCCAGAATAAAAATTAATCACTTTTCAGAATGTTCCAAATTTTATTCAAAAATTCTAGCCGCAAACGAAGATTCAGATGAAGACGAAATTTCAGACAACGACGACGAGATCACTGACGAACAAATTGCCCGAGAATTTGACACATTCTCCCGTCTTTACAAAACCAAATCTCTAATAGACTATTCCAAAATTCAAATCACAAATAAACAACTATTAGATCGAGAAAATAAAAACATCATAACGTTTTTCCAACAAAACAACTTGACAGACCTTCACCATCAAATTATCGAGGATATTTTCGAAGAAAACCCCGAATTCTATAACAATACAATCAATATCGTTTCCAGTAAATCGACCCGACAAAGAAATTATTACATTATCGCTCTACCCTTCGACCCAGAGTCTGTGGTAGAACACTTATTTTTAACATTATATAAACACCGGAACAAATTAGACCTTTCCAAAACTTACCATGTTGAAAACAATCTAGACTTCCCAATTCTCGAAATCCTATCATTTATTTTTGCTGAAAAAGACTTGAAACTAATCATATGTCAAAATTTAATACGAACTCCCGACGAGGACCAACGTCCGATCATTCTCGACCAGCATCACACCGGAAAAAATAATTTACATCGTGGAATAAACGAAACGATACGTAGAATCAAAAATAAATATAATTGGCAAGGCTTAACAAAAGACGTCGAAAATTTTATAAAAAATTGTGAAACATGTCAAAGAACAAAAGTCTGTCGCAAGAACCTCAACAATCCCTTAGTGATTACCGAAACCCCTAAAACTCCATTTGAGAGAGTTAATATTGATCTATTCGAATTTCCCACGCGAAACTATGCATTAACTATCCGCGACGAGTTAACCAAACTTACTCAAGCCTACGCAGTCCCAGACAAGAGCGCAAAATCAGTCGTAAATACCCTGTTGCTTTATTTTCAGCATTATGGTACCCCACTAAGAATTCATTGCGATTATGGCGGTGAATTTGATAATAATTTATTAAAAGACCTTTGCACCCTTTACGACATAAAACTAACATACTCAAGCGTAGGACATCCTCAATCCAACGGATCTATCGAACGATTCCATGCCACCCTAGCAGAAATGATAAGAATACACAAAACCGAAAATCCCAACGAACATCCCTTTACTATATTACCCTATGCGGTGATATGTTACAATAACTCGGTAAACAAAACTCATGGCTTTACGCCATACGAGCTTATTTTCGGACATACAGCTAACCGACCACCTGAAACTCTTTACAACCAAAAAGACCTGATCACCAAATACGTTAGAGACCTAAATAATCGAATATCCCATTATTACAAAATTGCGCGAAGTCGAACAGAAGCGCAAAAACAAAAAGCCAAAGTTCGATTCGACAAAAACATTCCCGAAAATAGACACACATATAATATTGGCGACAAAGTATACGTCAAAGAATCACAAATAAAAAATAAACTGCAAAATAAATTCAACGGTCCCTTTGAAATTACAGAAATCTTTCAAAATTCCGCTACATTACTAAATCTCGAAACAAACCAAACAACCAAAGTAAATTTTGATCGAATGAAACCATATACTGAAGATTAAATTTATTTTCAGGTTTCTCCTGCTGATCGGATCAGCACTTGCTCAATTTAAAATAACACCTAATAACAATACGATCGGAGTATATTATCACCAAGACACGGACATTGTGATTTCTCACAAGAAATGGACTTTACTGGTACACAAAAACATATCTACCTTTAAGACAGCTTT
Source organism: Leptura quadrifasciata (assembly GCA_963675555.1). Classification (NCBI taxonomy): domain Eukaryota; kingdom Metazoa; phylum Arthropoda; class Insecta; order Coleoptera; family Cerambycidae; genus Leptura; species Leptura quadrifasciata. The sequence continues at coordinate 144,503,798 of OY776673.1, read as the reverse complement.
CGACAAAAACGACAAGATCTTACAGACACTATACAACACACTCGACCCAGCATATCATTACATGAACGTCTTTTCAGGAGATGTAAAAACTCACCTTAGCTTATTGACGCAAATTTCCCAATCAATACAATCAAAATTTGACGAAATTTACCTTGACACGAAACGATACAAACGAGGAATACTAAATGGCATCGGAACGATTTTCAAATCAATAACCGGAAATTTAGACGCAGAAGACGGTCAGTATTATTCTGATTGTATCAACAAATTGAATAATGACGAACACCAACTCGAAAACCTAATTAAAAACCAAATATCCGTTACAACTTCAGTAATCAAAAATTTCAACGCAACTATTCAAAAATTGCAAGTTGACGAAGAAACTTTCAATAAGGATATTAAAGAAATCGAAACCTCAATTTTAGACATGACTAAAGACATAGAAAACGTCCATGCAAAACTGAAATTTATCGAAATCTGCGAACAACTTATGGCAAGTTATTTATTTATCGAGGATAACCTAAATGACATCCTAAATTCCATCACTTTCGCGAGGCTTAAAATAATTCACACGTCAATTATAAATCCAAAAGACTTAGTAAATTCTCTACAGGAAATTTCGCAAAACCTACAAAGGAACAATTTACCGCTTCCAATCAAACTATCAAAGGTTGCACAGTACTTAGACATTATAGAACTAAAAGCTTTTCAAACAAATTCGGATCTAATATTTGTGTTAGACATACCTTTAATAGACCCTCAAACATATTCAGTATTTCAATTATACCCTATTCCTATTTTGGATAATAGAACTGGTTTATATCATGTATTATCAACTTCTCAAAAATATATCGCGAGAGATGATGATTCATTAATGTACATACCTATCTCGAACCTTGAAGAATGCAAACCACTTTATTTCAACACCAAATTATGTCCAAATTTATTTGCATATCCTATTGACAACAATGCCATATGCGAAGCCCGTCTCTTCAAGAACCTCAAAACTCTGCCAGAAAACTGCCAGACGTCATTTATCATCAGCCAAGGCTACAACGTCCAAAAAATAGACGAAAACACATGGTTAGTTATTAACGCAGAACCTCTACAAACAACCATCAACTGTCCAGAAAGAAATTCAAAAACTGAAGTCATCTACAAAAATTCAATAGTAAAATTACAACCAAATTGTTACGCCTTCATAGGCATCACAAAAATTCAAGCTAGTACCAATGAAGTAACCGATGTAAAAGACGACACTCATCCAATCCAAATTCCATTTGAATGTTGTAAACATATTCCAGACAAAATCCGAGCTCCAAATCTTAAACCACTAAAATTAAACTATCTCAATACGGAAGACCTCGAAGTTGCCAAACACAAGTTGGACCAATACTCCAGAGATTTAGATGATTTGATCAACGAACCCTTTATAACAAAACACATATCCTGGTTCACCTATTTTATCATTGTGCTAATAATTGGACTGTTATTTCTGTACCTATTTTGTAAGTGCAGAACAAAAAGACGAAGACTAGCCATCGATGTTTCTGCATCACCCCCATCTCCACCGAGGCCTAGCAAACCCTACAGGACATTTGCTAACCTATTTCCTTCACGAAGACGACCTACCTTAAGAAGAGAAGACAACGAAGCCGAAGACATAGAACTTACATAAAGACAAACTGTTTTGTGCCTTTTTACTGACTTTCAGTGCTGGACTCTTCAGTGAATTTTATTTCATTTGTTTAATCATTATATTTCATTATTTTTCTATCATTTGTTAATTTCAATTTTATTAACATTTTTACGTCATTTTCATTCAAACCCATCATGCTTATATTTTATGCTTTCACAGTAAAGCTAAATTTTAACCTTAGGAATATTTTATCCTATTTTACAATTCAAACCTAGTATGTTTGTATTTTACGCTTTCTTGCCAAAGCTATATTTTAACTCTAACATTTTTATGTTATTTTATTTTATGAATCAAGCTTATTGTGCTTGCATCTCATATTCTAGACGCTAAGGTTATATTCTGTGTTTTAAACCTTACGATTTAACATTTTTGTATCTTTTATATTTTTCCAAATTGTACCATTACCTTTTATATACATTTTATATTCATTTCAAAAGTTGCTGCATAAAACACCAACTTTTTTTATAAGGGGGAAGCTGTTATATTAGAAATATACTATGATATATAATATTATCGAGACAGGCTTAACCTTCTCAAACATATCGTATTACATACTGCGTAACAGCTCTTCTCAATAACCGCTCACGCTGCATGAGCATTGTATTTCAATTCTAAGTAATCCTGATTGTGCTGAATCAGCAACACTGTTTCCTTTGTTCTCAAAACATTATAAATATTACCAACAACCTTTTTGTAATCAGTCTTATACTCACTTTCGAATAAACCAGTCTAAATTATTATTGTATTTTCTTAACGAGTCAACGTTGACTCCAGTGTTAAACTAAATAAATCTTTTTAAAAAAGTTAATCAAGTAATCCACTATCTAACATATATATATATATATATATATATATATATATTGCGATGTATTTGCATATTGGACGATTACGAAGATTGCATGTTTGTGTTATTTGCTGAATCAAGCTTTGAATTTGTTTATTTCCTTTAGATGGTTTTCAAAATTTATTTAAATTAGCTAAAGATCCGAAAGATATGTGTTTTAGAATGTTAATACTTATTTAGAGTTGTTTTAATAGTTTTAAAGTTTTCATTTGATGTCAACAGTAAGTTTGATACTGACATCTATGTTAGTAGTTATTAAGTTGTTGTTGAAATAATTTCTGACATTTAAGTCATTATGACATTTCTTTTAAGTAGGAAATTTTATTTTTACAGTTGGTAAATGTTTTCCTGAGTTATTAAGTTGTTGTTGAAATAATTTCTGACATTTAAGTCATTATGACATTTCTTTTAAGTAGGAAATTTTATTTTATAGTTGGTAAATCTTTTCCTGGAGAAAGACAAGGAGGTTTAAGTTGGGTTATGTTTGGAATGAAATTAATCAAAATTCATATGGTGTTTTGTTTTGTTTAATTTGGATACTTTGATATTTAGTGAGATAGAACAACAAACAACAGATAAAAGAGAGGTTGTAAAATTGAAAAAACAAATTTAAGAAAAAAAAAGAACAAGTGAAAATTAGGGAGTGAAGAAGAAAAATAATAAACAAGGATTAAGAATTTTGAAATTGAATTGAAAGTCAGAAATTGCGGAGATCAGCGAAGAAGAGAAAAATAGACTGTAAATAAGAAGGTAGAGGTGTTATTGTGGTTTGGAGTTGCAGAGGAGATAAGAACGAGATAAGGGGAAGAATTAATGAAAGGAGAATTGTTGGATTTGGAAAGAGAAGTGTGTAGCTACGAAGAAGGAAGGTTTTTGTGTGTTTAATTTTGGACAAGGTCGTATATTAAAATTTAAATAGTGTACTTATTAGACTTTCGAACCTGTTATAAAGCTAAATTATCTAAATATCAAAGAAAATAAATTATTTATATCAGATTAAAAATTTTACTTTAATAAAAATTTCATTTTAAATAGGAACTGAATTTGAACCTGCTCCTGAAGGGAAAGATAAGCTAGCCGGCCCATTAAATATTTTGACATACTTTCGGATCAAAAGGTAAGAGATTTTAATTTGATCTTTTGGTTTTAAAGTTTTTTTTTATCTATTGGAAATAAGCAAGTTAAGGTTTGATTAGTACTGCAAATTATTAAGTACAATAAAAAGTAGAACAGCACATTTGGCGCCCAACGCGTGGCGATTGTAAAATTGTCGATTTGATAAAGTGTGCAGTCTTGGTGAAAGTTTGTGAACTGTTGATTGTGGTACATAGTTTTAAAATTCAATAACAATTTCATTTATTAAGGGTATATAAAGTATTAATTCTTAATTGTGTGGTATTTGTATGAAATTAAGGTCAGGAAAACAAACAAAAATGGAGAATAAAAATCAAACACCAGAAACTTCTCAACAAGGTGATACATCCCAACAAACACAAAATGATGATAAATTTATACAATTAATGAACATGATAGCGAACAGATTTGACGAAAACAAACAAGACATGAATAATAAATTTGAAGAAAGCAAACAAGACATGAATAATAAATTTGATGAAAATAACAAAAAAATGGACGAAAACAAACAAGACATGAATAATAAATTTGATGAAATCAACAACAAAATGGACAATAAATTTGAAGAAAGCAAACAAGACATGAATAAAAAAATGGATGGGAACAATAGGAAATTGGAAACGAGTATAGTAGAGTTACACAATAAAGTGGACGAGAAAATTAAGAAAGTAGAAGAAAAGGTAGAAAAGGTTTATGAAGAGGTAAGTGAATTTAAAAAAGAAGTAAGAGTAGAAGTAGAACATGTTATAGTAGATGGTATGAATGAAATAGATATACGCATGAAAAAACAAGAAGATATAATCAAAACACAATTAAAAGAACAGGATGGTAAGATCGAACAGAATACGAAGATATTGAAGGACACATACACACCTATATTTAACACATATGCTACACAACATCAAACACTGGTAAATCATTTCTATGGTGATTCCAGAACCCATCCAAAAGTATTTTTAGAACGTTTAAGGCAATATCTAAAATCTATAAATTTAAATTTTAATTTAAAACATGAAATTCAAAATTTATTAAAAGGTGAAGCTGAAATTTGGTATCAAATTGTAGAATCTGAATTTGAAACTTTAGAAGAATTTGAAAAGTTATTATTAAAAAAGTATTGGTCTGAACATTGTCAGGAAAAAATTCGTTTCAATTTATTTAATGGAAAATATTCAGAAAATAGTGGTATGTCTAGGGAAAATTATGTCATGCGCAAAATGTATAATATTAAATTCTTAGAGCCAAATTTGACAGAAAATGAAATGATTAAATATCTAGCAAGACATTTTTCTGATGACATCCACCAAGTAATCATTACACAACGCATTACGACATTAGATGGTTTGAATGAGTACTTGAGAGTGATCGATGATCTACATATGGGATGGAATAAAAATCATAAAGCATTTAATAGAAAAACATACAACCAAACAGATGGTAATGACCAAAATTTCAACACACAAAATTATTATGCAAATAGACAACAAAATGGGTATAATAATAATTATCAAAAAAATTATGACAATAAAAATTTTAATAATCAAAATAAAGGTAGAGATTATGACGAAAATAGGAGGTACAACGGTAATGATAATTATGATAAAGAACAGAATAGGCATGACACTAAACGTGATTCAGTAAGATATGCACAGGTAAACAATACAAATGTCAGATCTGATCAACAGAATGACATGAATAAAATTAAGACGATAGCAGAGGTAAATTCACATTTTCCAAGGGAAAATTTTTAGATAGGGAAGTTTTAATTGAGATGACGACATACGGACATATGCGAGAATTTATAGGTATTGAGAATGAATCAAATTTAGATAATAATAGAATTAGTAATTTACCAATCATCAACATTAAAGTTAATGAAATAAATTTAAAAGCATTGATTGATACGGGATCAAAAGTCAGTTTAATAAATGGAAAGATAATAGATAGTAAAAAAGAGTTATATCAAAAAAATTGTACTAAGACTTCAAAAATTAAATTATTAAATGCAAATGGTAAGAAATTCACAGAATACAACAAAATTATAAATTTAGATTTTGAAGTAAAAGAGATACGTTTTAGAGGCGAGTTTGTAATTGTTGACAATTTGAGTTTAGATGTCATAATTGGTGAAGATATTTTATCACGACTTAAGGCAAAAATAGATTTTGGGGAAAAGTTCCTAGTTTTAAAAAGTGCTGCGGTGAAAATATTTAATAAAAATGAGTTAAACATAGTGGGTTGTATAGGTAATTGTAATAATAATAATTTAAATGATTTAAATGATGAAAAATATAAGCCTACATGTGAAATGAATAATTATAAAATGCCTAAAAGGTTGGAGATAAATTGTCCTACTAAATATGAAAATCTAGTAAGAAAACTGTTACAAAATTATATGTCGTTAATAAATTACAAACCGAGAATAGCTGAAAGTTATGTACACAAGTTGATAGTAGATGAAAGTAAACTCAAAATATTTGGAAAAACAAAACACAAGAACTTCAAGACGAGGAAGAAATTTTGCACTGGAAATAATTGGAACAGGAACAATAAGAAAAATACGGAAAGGGACATGAATAGGGAATTTTATACGGAATTATACACTATATACAAACACGGATCTATTAACAAAGATAATTTGGATTTGTGGGATATAATGAAAAATATACTAGTGATAAATAAGCGTGGATATAAATTTGAAATAATATGTAATGACGTAGTAAAGGGTAATGTAAATAATGATCGTTGTAATTTGATATTTGAGAGCAATGGCAATGGAGACGAGTTGGTCATTATGCCTGCCCTCAGCATTTGATGTTATATTGTGCAGAGATATTTTGTTTGGACCAAGGAAAAGGTAGTTTTAAGTGCGGAATAAATAAATAAATAATGAATTATATAAAACGGTCAAGAGTTACCGGAACATATATGAAAATAAGTATGATTATAAATGATAAATGAAAATGTAATACGTGCGGGGACGCGTCAGTTCTCCAAAATGGTATATGAATGGTGGTTACCACATATGTCACTTTTAATTTTAAAATATCCAAGGTCCAAACAAAATGTTTATTCTCATTGTGATAGACGTATGCGGGAGTTGACATGGGTTCATATTTGAACGGATTTCCCGAGTTTAATGATATAAAATTTAACAATATTATAATTAAAGTTATTAATTGCATTCCAGTTAAGTCAAATTATTATTAAAAAACGCATTACAAAAAACTCACAAAGGTATATCCCACAAAAAGATGTAATACAAATACGGTTTGTAGAATACTTTCTAAATATTTTAAAACTGTAGGCACTCCTAGAAGAATTTTAGCTGACAATGCGACATATTTTGACCGACAGATCAAAGAAATATTTGACAAATTAAAACACACAAAGAAAACACAACAAAACTGATGATAAATACAATATTATGCAAATACGGCATAATTGAATAAAATTAAACAGTTTTACATAAGTAAAAGCTTATAATTTGGGGAGGGAAATGCGATGTATTTGCATATTGGACGATTACGAAGATTGCATGTTTGTGTTATTTGCTGAATCAAGCTTTGAATTTGTTTATTTCCTTTAGATGGTTTTCAAAATTTATTTAAATTAGCTAAAGATCCGAAAGATGTGTTTTAGAATGTTAATACTTATTTAGAGTTGTTTTAATAGTTTTAAAGTTTTCATTTGATGTCAACAGTAAGTTTGATACTGACATCTATGTTAGTAGTTATTAAGTTGTTGTTGAAATAATTTCTGACATTTAAGTCATTATGACATTTCTTTTAAGTAGGAAATTTTATTTTTACAGTTGGTAAATGTTTTCCTGAGTTATTAAGTTGTTGTTGAAATAATTTCTGACATTTAAGTCATTATGACATTTCTTTTAAGTAGGAAATTTTATTTTATAGTTGGTAAATCTTTTCCTGGAGAAAGACAAGGAGGTTTAAGTTGGGTTATGTTTGGAATGAAATTAATCAAAATTCATATGGTGTTTTGTTTTGTTTATTTTGGATACTTTGATATTTAGTGAGATAGAACAACAAACAACAGATAAAAGAGAGGTTGTAAAATTGAAAAAACAAATTTAAGAAAAAAAAAGAACAAGTGAAAATTAGGGAGTGAGGAAGAAAAATAATAAACAAGGATTAAGAATTTTGAAATTGAATTGAAAGTCAGAAATTGCGGAGATCAGCGAAGAAGAGAAAAATAGACTGTAAATAAGAAGGTAGAGGTGTTATTGTGGTTTGGAGTTGCAGAGGAGATAAGGACGAGATAAGGGGAAGAATTAATGAAAGGAGAATTGTTGGATTTGGAAAGAGAAGTGTGTAGCTACGAAGAAGGAAGGTTTTTGTGTGTTTAATTTTGGACAAGGTCGTATATTAAAATTTAAATAGTGTACTTATTAGACTTTCGAACCTGTTATAAAGCTAAATTATCTAAATATCAAAGAAAATAAATTATTTATATCAGATTAAAAATTTTACTTTAATAAAAATTTCATTTTAAATAGGAACTGAATTTGAACCTGCTCCTGAAGGGAAAGATAAGCTAGCCGGTCCATTAAATATTTTGACATACTTTCGGATCAAAAGGTAAGAGATTTTAATTTGATCTTTTGGTTTTAAAGTTTTTTTTTATCTATTGGAAATAAGCAAGTTAAGGTTTGATTAGTACTGCAAATTATTAAGTACAATAAAAAGTAGAACAGCACAATATATATATATATATATATATATATATATAACCAAAATTAAACACACGTAGTGTATCTTGAGGTTGCAGTCAGAGGTGAAAAGTTTACGGCCACAAAACAGAAAAAGAAAAACTCTTTTGTTACTTTGTCAAGCTTTCGGAAATTATTTATTCCCTTTATCAAGACATTAACTTGAGGTTAAAAGTTAAGGTCACATGTATTATAAAATAGTCGCATTTTTTTAACTTAATGTAGACAAATTCATACACAAATTCCTTTACAGGTACACAATTTAAGGTAAACAATTACTGATTATTTAAAATTAAGGATTAAACCATGATTAAAATAGATATAACAAAATGAACATGAATAACTATCACATGTGAGTGTAGAACTCAACATGTGATAGTTATTCATGTTCATTACATTAAGTTAAAAAAATGCGACTATTTTATAATACATGTGACCTTAACTTTTAACCTCAAGTTAATGTCTTGATAAAGGGAATAAATAATTTCCGAAAGCTTGACAAAGTAACAAAAGAGTTTTTCTTTTTCTGTTTTGTGGCCGTAAACTTTTCACCTCTGACTGCAACCTCAAGATACACTACGTGTGTTTAATTTTGGTTTTCTTAACTAGTCAGTCAAGACTACCCTTCTTCTTTATATATATATATATATATATATATATATATATATATTAGACCACATGAGAGAATTCACTTACCTCTCACCACTACACCATTTACATTAGTCTGTATAAGACTAGCAGGTTGGCCACTGTCATTTGTCTGCTCCATGACCTATGGCATACTGATGAGAACTAATAAGTTCAAAACCGGTCTATGTCTGGTCAGGGAGTTGACAAATGACATTGGCTACCAATTTTTCATGATTTGTAAGGTATAATTCAATGCAGGTCGGGGTATTTGCCCGCTGAGTAGTTGTTTCCTGCAAATCATGTATAATAACAGTATATGGGTTAAGTCCACCAAGGGCTAAAGGTCACCGCTCTCGGTACTTGCAAAATAGCAAGTCGCTATACACCATGGAGACATCTATGATGTCTGGTGTATAGTAGCATTTGATCACATGAGGGTATTCACTTACCTCTCACCGGTACACCATTTACTTAAGTTTGTATAAAACTAACAGGTTGGCCACTGTCATTTGTCTGTTCCATGACCTATGGCATACTGATGAGAACTAATAAGTTCGAAACCGGTCTATGTCTGGTCGGGGAATTGACAAATAACATTGGCTACCAATCTTTCATGATTTGTAAGGTATAATTCAATGCAGGTCGGGGTATTTGCCCGCTGAGTAGTTGTTTCCTGCAAATCATGTATAATAACAATATATATATATATATATATATGGTACATCATATTCTAAATATATACGTCTTAAGAAAACGTTATATTGTTGTCACATCATATACGAGATATATACTTTTATGTGGAACCTCAAATAAACGTATTCCATATACATCGATAATACGTATGATGTAAAGGTTTTTCTCACGGTTATGAAAAAACTTTTCTCCAGTTGCTAGTATACGTGTAATAAACCTTTATTATCCACTGTAATTCATTCATACATAGGGTATCTCTGTATGGAAAATATCGAGAGATTTTTTAAAGGGAATCCACCCTTGTATTTTTGTTAATGAATATACGCTATAAGCTCTTTAGACTTTTTTTATATTGTTTTATAAACTAAGAGCTTATTTAATAAATGATTAAATAGTTTCCATCACTTTATTTTTACCAAAATTACCTTAACTTTCAAAATTTAAATCGGAAATTCTGTTATACAGTAGTATAGACTAATCGATTTCAAATAACTTTGCATGTCAAATCATGTCTTAAATCAGAAATCATTTGCTACTTATGATAAAATTGTTAATATATATTGCTGCATAACAATAATAAGATGACATTGAAACAAATTAATTTCTAAGTGCCTTATTTTGTAAAATATATTAATTTTTCTTTAATTATAACCGGATCATTTGCCAACACAATTCACAGTTGCAAAATTTTCACAAAGATCAATCAGATTTTTGTTTGCGTTTTCCGATATAAGACGTAGTATGTCGCAAATTTTACTGCATTAATTTCAATCGCTTTGGAAACGCACATTGTGCACCTTGATGGGTGGCAATGACTTAATTTCATTTTATAGGAATCAGTGATATTTTTGGTCTATCGAAGTATTTAATTTACTACATTTTTATTTTCATCATTTAATTGTTTATACCTAAACTGCACAGCCTCCATCCTTACATTTTTTACGAGTAACGGTTCATACAATCTCAAACTAGTACTAAGGCTTACCTATGTGTTCAATTTGATCAAAATGTTAGGGCCCTTTTAGAGGAAGAAAATATTTTAATTATATTTAATAACCACACCTTGCCACATTCCTCCTTGAATTTTTTAGAAGCAAATAGTCATGCCATCTATTCTTATACTTATAATAAGAAACTATCAATATACCAAATTTAATCACAATCGTTACAACTGTTTTAGAGAACAAAATCTTTAATTATTTTGAAGTTAACCCCACAGTATCCGTTCCTGTTTCTGCAGAAAGCTAAAATTAAACCAACTTTTTTAAGATCTAGGTGGAATAATTTGAACGATAGTAATGGTTTGCTCCAAGCAAACCTTGTCCCTTTTGATAATGATGTGAATGTGCTGTACATGTGATTTAACATTTCAAAATTGGCCCAACGTTTATACTCAAAAAGAGATCAACTTCGAAATAAATAAAAATAGATCTATCACTTTTTCACTTTTTAGTCTTACAATTAAGTCTACTTTACGCTCCCAACATTTGAACATAACGATACGGGACACCTTGTACATATGATGATTGTACTGGCGTCCAAATCGATTAGAATTAATTTAAATTTAACAGGGATCAACAGAGATCAAATAATACGGTATCTCATATGGTAATCAATTATATTCAATAATACATATATACATTTTTCAAAGTGTCTAAAATTTGCATCAAATAACTGAATCAATTGGCTTATGGTACTTATATATAAGGAAAACATTGTAATCATGAAAGTGAAAAAAACAGATTTAGACTTTTCAGGTCCCCTGGACCCAAAAAATTCTTTGTTCTGTCTGCCGTCACATGTATGGTCCATTTGGAAATGGGAGAGAATAATAAAACAACTAAATACGGACCGGCCAAAGGCGTACTATAATTTTTTTACATTCATCGACATTATATATTATATATAGTGGTTTGATTGTCTCATGACCTAAGTTGTGCGAGGGTGAAGCCAAATTCGAATGTGTACCACACAAAGTACCAGATATTATTGCATCATCGGCTACCACCATACCACTGTGATTTTAACCCCATCGAACTGGTATGAGCTCAGGTAAATTGTGAAATAGGCTGAAATAATACCACGTTTAAACTAAAAGACGTTATAGTCCTCTTGGACAATTCCTTAGAAAAAATAACTGCAGATAAGTGGCGAAGTTGTATAGATCACGTGCTAAAAGAAGAGGTGAAAATATGTGATCTTGACAATCCTATTGTTCTCAATACAGAACCTATTATTATTATTATTGATATATAGAAGCCCAAGATAGTTGATCATAATATTCAGAAAATGATTTCTTTCATGTTTTATATATTTATATAACACAATACATCGTAATTTATATGTTTTATTATTATTTATAGATATCGAATTCAAGAATTGCCCCCTTCACGTTTTAAATCCTTCACGTATTTCAAATCTGATTTGGCAAATTATAGGCCAATATTAAAAGTATTTTTTCTAATTTTGACATATAAAGTGACACTTTTTAAAACTGATTGACATTATGAAACGTCTTACTTTTTGTAACTAGTTGCATAAAGTAAAATTTTATGCAATTGGTGACGAAAAATGTATTTCAAAATTAGTGACAAAAAGAATTATTCTATTTATTAAACTGTTATAATACAAGTTAAAAACATAAATTATAAATTAATTAATTATTATAAATATTGATAACACAATTATTGCAATTATTCAAATTAATTCCCGACGACATATTTTTTTCATTGCTCGAACTTGCTGTTATTTGGGAAGTGGCGCAAGTTTTGGTCGTTGGACCGAAAAACAAATTTTTAAAAAGGAATTGAAACTTTATTACACCAGAAAATAACAGTAATTACAATTAGCGGTAATCTTATGAAGTGAGTCAATCTTACATGTTAACAAGCATTTATAACCTCGGTCTTATCGTAAACCTGATGTATGCATTTATCATAACAAAGGAGACATATGATATACGCTCACGTAACTTCTCCCGGCTTAAGTGAAAAATTAATAGTTTGATTGATTTTTCATACAATTATATCATTATTTGAATTTACTGTATCATTATTTTTAAATTTAAATTTTGAAAAGTATTTAGTATATATCAGGTAAACGATAAATATTATAAATATAATATACAATAATATTGTAAAAATAGATGGTTTAGAAATATAAACAGAGTTATTTATATTACTTAATTCTTGTTTTTGGGATTCTAAGTCCCTCTGAGTCTTTAATAGTTGATGGGTATTAATTAAATTAAGATCAAATGTTCCGGGATTATAGTTTGTTAATTTATCACTTGTTTTTGTTTCTAAATTAAGTTTTGGAAGATCGATATTTTTAAAATTGACTTTAGGATTTGAGTATGTTTTTAAAATATGGTTTTCTATGTTAATAGTACACGTCGTGTCTAAGTCTATAACATAACTACCAAAAAGTGGTATATTGTCTTTGATATTTTTGCATTGTTGAACAGCAACTAAAGGTTGTGGTACAATAACAATCGATTTTTCATTAATTATCTTTTGAATTTGGAGTTCATTAATATTGACAGGTATTGGATAACAATTATCTACATTTTTTGAGAATTTTAATAAACTAACTTCGCAAGGTGCGTTGTGATTAATTTTAGTTGGGTTCATATTATTACAAAGATATTCCTCTGCTGATATTTCTTTACATTTATCATTAGAAAGTATAAAATTATTATCACTTAAAGCTAAATAAGTATTCTTAGGTAAAATCATTTGGTAAGACTTATCATATTGCATCGGTAAAGGATATAATTGATAATATTGATAACTATTAGGTTCAACTAGTGGAATTTCGAGTATGAAAATTATTTCATAATTTTTGGAATAACTTTTAATATTTACAATATTTTCGAATCCTAAAATATTATCTAAAGTGGGTTCCAATGGTAATTTAACGTCTGTTAGGTATTTTCCTGTTAATTGTATTTCAGAAAATAAGTCAATAGGCCTAACAATAGAATTATGCAAAGTGTTTAATTTTGCAAAGGATATAGCTATCTCTACTTTATCGAGAATACTATAGATCGTTTGATAAATAACTGTAATTTGGTTTAAGACCATTTGCGCCATGAAATAGTGATAGTTAGCAGTTATTATATTAATAGACATGTTTTTTATTGCATATTCGATTTGCCGAATTCGAGATTGTAACATTGACTGATTATGTGACAGGTTTCGAGCTAGATTATTAAAATTAGTTATTGATGAATTTAGCAAAGAAATTTGGTTTTCTAAAATAACTTTGAATTTATTTTGGTTAGTTTGAAGTTGATTTATTTTAAAATTGAATTTTTCGGCATCTTCGTTATCTAGGTTGTCCGTTAAGCATTTAATGATAGATCCTAGGCCATTTATTATTCCTCTTTTTTGTCTTATTGATTTTGGGTTTAATTGATTGATTTGTTCCAGAATTTTCGATTCTAAATTTTGAATTATATTATATGAATTAAAGTATTCCCTATAATATGTTTGATTAGACTTTATTGATGATTTTAAGGTATTAAATTTCGATTTTATGTCTTGAAATTCATTAACAATTGGTTGTAAGTCGAATATTTGTATAAAAGACCAGTATGTGTTAGTTATTTGTGTACTCCCTAGTCGTATTGGTAATAGTCCGGGGTTGTCTTCTATTTTGTGATAGGTCGGTTGGGTTATTCCTGGTTCGAGGAAGAAGAACCTGAAATATTATGGGGTTTCTTTAATTCTTTTAGGTGTATAATTAGAGTTTTATTGTTTTTAAGTTTTTTACTTTGGCTCGGTTATGTGTGAGTAATTCGATTAATTTATAGGGTCCGACAAATTTATTTTTACTTTTCGACCTTTCACTCAACTTTTTATAAACTATTTGATTAATTTTAAAATGTTGTTGACTATCGCCTTTTTCGTTACGTTTATCGATTATTTTCTGTTTATTAATTTCTTGATTTTTCGATATCTCTTGGTATAATGTCGTTAGTTTGTCTTTGTGGTTTGAAATATAGTCTGAATAGAAAGTTGTAGATATTAAATCGAATGGGTCTCTGAGATTGGTATGTCCGAAAGTAAGTTCAAAAGGTGTATATTTGGTAGAAGAGTGGGTTGTATTATTATAAGCTATAAGTGCGTAGGGCATTAATTGTGTCGGAGTAAAGTCTTTATGTGTTTGTTTTAAAATTCGTAAATGTTCGATTAGTGTCGAGTGGAACCTTTCTACTGGTGATTTAGATTCCTGATGTTTTGGGGTAGTGAAATGTACTTTAATTTTTTGTAGTTTTAAAAGTTCTGTAATTGTTTCATTTTTGAATTCAGTGCCGCTGTCCACGACTATTGTCTCTGGGATACCGTAGATTGAAAAATAGTGGATTAATTTTTCTTGTACCGATATGGCGTCTCTATTACATGGAAATGCTTGGCCTAATTTTGTAAATTTGTCTATAATAGTTAAAAATGATTGTTTATCGAAAAAGAAAAGGTCCATATGTAAGATTTGGAACGGTTTGCTAGGTGTTTCGGTTAGAACTAAAGGTACATAGGGGTTTTGTCGAGAGTATTTGGCTGTTTGGCAAATTTCACATTGATTAATATAGTCTGTTATGTCATTTTTCATATTTTTCCAATAGTAATTAATTTTTAGTCTGTCATATGTGTCGTTAATACCTCGGTGGTTCGTTTTACCTTCATGTTGGTGTTTGATTAGAATAATTTGTTCATCTTTTTCGGTAATGTTATTAACTAATTTAGTGCATTGAAATAATTTTAGTGGTTTAAAATTAAGCATGTATGTTTGGGTAAATAATGGTATTAGTTGTTTGCATCTAAAATAGATGTACGTCCGTCTGTTTGGGTCGACGTAATTTTTTAAGGTGTCAATTACAGATCGCGGGTCGTTTAATGGAATTTTTATTGTTTTAATAGTTCTGTCGTCGATATTCGTTTGAACCATTTCGATACCTGGGTGAGGATTTTTGTCAATTATGATTTGAATTGGTTTATTATTAATAATTTCATCTAGTATAGGTATTCCGTTGTTTTCGGTGTCGTTACTACTTGTATGGGCTGTTTCGTCTTGGTCATTAATTCTTATGTCCTGAAGTACGGTAATTTTTTGTTGGTTGTTTATAGTCTGGTTTTCGGTAGGGGCTTCTAAGTTTGCGTTTTCATTTTGAGTATCGTTAGGAGTGTTTGATGTTTGAATTGGGTTTTCAGCTAGTTCTCTCAGAAAATCTAATATATTTTGGTCTGTATCGCCAGGGTTATTTATTATAGACTCGGTTTCATTCATGTTTAATTGAATGCGCGATAGGGCATCCGCGTTGGTGTTTTGTTTGCCATTTTTGTAGACGATTTCGAAGTCATACTCTTCGAGTTTCAATCGCCACCTGATTAATTTTGAGTTAGGTTCTTTTAGGTTGAAAAGCCAAACGAGTGGGCGGTGATCTGTGTATATTTTAAACTTATTCCCGAATAGATAACATCGATGGATTTTGCAAGCCCATAAAATCGATAATAGCTCGCGTTCAATAACGGAATATCGTTGTTCGGTTTCATTAAGGGTTCGGGATGCATAACATATTGGTCTATCGTTAGGAGGGGTTCCTTGGGACAGAACATTTCCCAAAGCTATATTAGACGCATCCGTAGTTAAAACAAAAGGCTTGGTAAAATCGGGGTACTGCAAAATCGGAGCATTCATTAATAAATTTTTTAGGTGGTTAAATGAATTTATGAATTCTGTGGAATGAACAACTTTAGAATCCTTTTTTAGGCACAATGTCATAGGCTTGGAAATTTTCGCGAAATCTTTAATAAATTTGCGGTAATAACCGGCAAGTCCCAGGAAAGATTTTATTTCCTTTTGGGTTTTTGGAATGGGGTAATTTTTGATAGCTGAAATTTTATCAGGATTGGGTTTTACTCCTGTAGGTGTGATTAGGTGTCCTAAATATGCTACTTCCCGCTTGACGAATTCGGATTTGTCGAGCTGAATTTTAAAATTAGACTCGCGTATTCTTTGGAAAACCGATTTTAATCTTTGAACGTGTTCCTGAAGTGACGTGGAGAATATGATAATATCGTCTAGATATACTGCGCAGATTTCATTTTGTAGACCACGGAGAATATTATTCATAACCCTTTGAAAGGTTGACGGCGCGTTCTTTAACCCAAAAGGCATGCGCTTAAATTCATAATGTCCAGTGTCAGTCGAAAAAGCTGTTTTTGGAACGTCATCGGGGTTCATCTCTATCTGATGAAATCCGTTAGCCAAGTCGAGAGTCGAAAAATAGTTACATTTACCTAGTTTGTCTAATATGTCTGAAATGTTAGGTAGTGGGAATTTGTCGTCAATTGTTTGTTCGTTTAATTTCCGGTAATCGATAACTACTCGCCATTTTCTTTTGTTCGACGCATCTAATTTTTTTGGCACTATCCAAATTGGAGAGGACCATGGAGAATTTGAAGGTTGGATTATCTTAGAGTCTAGCATTTTTTGTATTTGTGAATTGACTTCTGCTTTATGTATATACGGGTATCTGTAAGATTTAGTAAAAATTGGAGAATCATTTTTAAGTTTAATTTCGTGTTTAATTTGGTTGGTAAATGACAAAGGGACGTCTTCATGGTGAAATATATCTCGATATTCAAAACAGAGATTACGAATGGCTTCATATTCCTCTTTGTTACAGTGGCTTAGTCTTAAGTTTTTAAGATTTTGTTTCAGTAAATTGTCATAGTTTTGAGGGCATTTAATAATTTCGTAAGGTGGAGGTTCTTCAAAAAAATTTACTTCGGCTTCATTAATTAATTCAATATTGAAAGGTTTCGAAATTGTTAGACTAACGTCTTTCTCGCTTAAATTCAGTATGGTTGTTATGGTTTCATTATTTTTAATTTTAACCAATGATTGGGGAATTTCCGTATTTAGGGTTTTCGTATAATGTAATATTCCTATGCCTCTATCCTGTATTGTTGGAATTTTTATTACTTGTTGTGTTCTTCCAGGGATTGTTATGTGATAAGGTTCAAATTTTTTTTCTTGGTTTGTATTAGAAAAATTTTGAAAAGTTGAGTACATTGGTAATATGGCATTGGGCGTAATTAGTCTATAATTTTCTAAATCTATTTTTGCTCTAATTTGTGACAGAAGGTCTAACCCTATTAGTCCATTAAATTTTTCAGAAAAATCGAACAGGTAAAATTTATGATTTCCGGTTGTATTAAAGCTGGGAAATAGAGGTATATTAATAATTTCATTATGAAAAGATGTTGCGTGCGCGGTTGACACTTGAAATAGTTCATTCCTTATACAATTTCGAAAAAATGTATATGCTAATTTTGGGTTTATAAAACTTCGAGTACTACCTGTATCTATTAAAAATTTTGCATCAATTTCGGGGATAATTATAAATGTAAGTTCGGGAGAGTAATTGTTTAAATGTATTACGTCGAATTTTGTGTTTTGATAGTCTGGTGAAAATCCTGATGTTGTGATTGTTGTTCATTATTGTCTGTCTGGTTCGAGTCATAAAGTTCGTTTTGGTTAATATTATATTGATTAGCAGTATAATCAATATGTGGATATAATTGGTTGTCATTGTTATAGGTAGAATGTAATGAGTAAAAATCATCCTGATTATAGTCGCATTCCAAATGATTAGTAGTATAATCATTATGTTGATTATCACAATTATTTTGGGTTATTTGTTGTTCGAATGGATTCTCGAAAATTAAATTCTCCGAAACCTCCTGATTAAATAATTGATTCGGTTTACGATTATTTTGAAAATTATTAGTGTTTCTAGTATTAACACTCATAGGAGTGGGTCTATAATTAGGGTGGACATATCCGGGTTTCCAAACATTTTGGGGCTTCCCAAATACTTCTCTATTAGTGGGAAAATGTTGATTGAAATTTGGCTTGGGTGTAATTGCTATTGGACCTCTAGGAAAATGTTGAGAATTATTACTAGTGAAATTGGGCATATTGAAATTTTGATGTGGATTCTGATTTATAGGGAAGTTTTGAAAATTGTTAGCGAAATTCGGTTGATTAAATCTGTAAGATGGGTTCTGATAATTTTGATTATGTGGATACGTTTGAAAACTTGTAGATGGATGATTTATCGATGGATAATTCATTGGAGAATTACTTGAAGTTGGTTTGTGTACAGGCTTTGGCATGAAATCAGAGTTTGACCTATGCTTAAATTGTTCAAAATTTTCTTCCTCTTGTACAAAGCTCATGGCTTGTTCGAGGGAATTGGGGTTCCTCAATCTGACCACTAACTGAATATTAGAAGGTAAATTCTTTAAATAAGTTTTTAAAGCAAATGAATCATAGTGATTTATTTTCATAAGTTTCATTTCTTTAGTTTCGTTTGTTGCATTTAACTTTGAAAACAAGAGACTACGAGTGTCTTGAATTCTCATCCCAAAATTTAGTGGATGCTCATTTTTATTTATTTTTAGTGATAACAAGTCCTGGATTAAACAGTCTATATTTCTTTGATCCGAAAATGTGATTATTAGAAGATCTTTAATTAATTGCCAGTTATTTATTTCCGATCGCGAACATATTAAATCTGCGGCCCGTCCTTTTAATTTGGAATATATGGTGTCTAACAAACAAATGTTAACAGCTGAAGCAGGGTTTTGATTATTTTGAAAAGCTTTTAGTAAATTTTCAGAGGATGTAATAAATCTTTGCAATAACTTAGGGTTACCATCAAATGCTGGAATGTTATCAGCTTGGTACCGTAATAAAGCGTAATTAATTTCGGTCATATTTGAATTATTTTCTGAATTTGAATTATTTGAACTTAAATTATTTGAATTTAGATTATTTTCTGAATTTGAATTATCTGAAATAGCTAGATTTCCGAGGTTATTTAAAAGGTCTTCCAGTTTGATATATCACAATAAATTTATAATCAATAATAATATAAAATGTTCAATAATAATAAAATGGTTAGTTGTTTATGATTGGTTGTTAGTTAGAAAAATAAAATATTCTTACAATATAACTATAGATGGTTTCATTGATGGCTAAAGATGTTTTCTAGCTTGGGCCAAACCTTTCTATACAAGAATTACGGTCACTTGTAGTCTTTGAAAGGTGAGTGCTCTGTCTTGGTTCTTCGAGGGTTTGTGTAAACAAGTTACACGTGCAAAGCCTCACGATGTCTTCTTTGTTTCGGATAGGGTGGAAAATATATAATATCTCCACAGCCTAATCACTGATGGCTTCTTTCTTGATATCCTGGACCTGGGGCCTCCTGGATACGACGTTTCTTACGGCTACGTTAAAATGTACCTACTTCTATCTTGAAAATCGGCTCCTTGTCCTGGTTTTCTTCTTAAGTCTAACTTACTCCTAAGATGTCGACGAAGAGTCTAGACGATACTAGATATCCTGGACAAATTTCCCTCTTCTTTGACTTGATCACGATGATCGATTTTGTATAATTACCTGGCTTGATTGCCCAATAATTACAGCGATAGTAATTGGTAATTATATGTGACTTGCATAGACTTCCTTCTTGTGTTCCTGTCTTCTCATTCGGCTACTCGATTCACCGAATTGGTTAGTTTTTTCTCCCCTCGTAGATTCGTTTAGTAATTTAAGGATTGAAATCCAAAAAGAATCAGCGATTGATCTTTTATTACTAATCCGTTCCGACTGCGCCAGTTTTGGTCGTTGGACCGAAAAACAAATTTTTAAAAAGGAATTGAAACTTTATTACACCAGAAAATAACAGTAATTACAATTAGCGGTAATCTTATGAAGTGAGTCAATCTTACATGTTAACAAGCATTTATAACCTCGGTCTTATCGTAAACCTGATGTATGCATTTATCATAACAAAGGAGACATATGATATACGCTCACGTAACTCGCACATTGCTTTAGATGTTTCACCAAATATTTCTTGCGCTATAAGTTTCTTATTATTCATAGAATTTTCGACAT